>CM057478.1:13030000-23030000 GCA_030035585.1 Dugong dugon
TTTTTTTTCCCCTTCCCTTGGAGATTCCCTACACTTTCTTAAGAGCTAGGAATGTATTAAAATTACATCTGTTTTACTTTAGGATCTAGTTGTACTTTAGCAGGAGGGCTTCTTAGAGTATGTAGTCCAACATGATGCCAGATGCAGAATGGTGTTGTCTCTTTGCTAGAGCAAAAACAGAAACAAAGCCCTTAGCAACTTGTATAGAGCTAGCAATCTGCTAAGGTAGCAACATTATTTCAAAAGTAAGAGACAATCTGAGAGAACGGCCAATGGCCAGAACTGGGGCAATTTGGGTAAGAAAATGAATAATGATGGTATTGGCTTGTAATCTCCTGAAGTTTTGAATAGCTGTATCAAGAGCAAAAGAGAACAAGATGAACTCCAAAGTTCAGTTCCCGTTGGTTTGGGTTACACCGACCAGCAAATCATTCTTTCCCTAGGGCACGTAGGAGATACCTGTGAAAATTAGGTGCTAGTCTATTACTGATTCTGTACATCAAACAACCACAAAATACTTAGCGAAGAGTAAGTGTACTTCCTTTTAAGTAAAGTCAATATGTAAAAACTATGATTTACACGACAGAAACTAAAACATGTTGGTAATCCACCCCCCATAAAAAAAAAAAAAAAAACAACTAACCACAGTTCATGAATTCTGTGCTGTGAGTAGAAATACAGGGACTGGTAACCCCTACGCAACCTGGAAGAGCAGTAGTCAAGGGGCTGTCCCTGAGTAAGCATTCCTCCATCCCATCCCCCCAAAACTGATTGTTGAAAAGGTTGTTGTTGTTCATTGCCGTGGAGTCGATTCTGACTCACGGCGTCCCCAAGTGTGCAGAGTAGAACTGCTCCATAGGGTTTTCAAGGCTGTGATCTTCTGGAAGCAGATCTCCAGGACTTACTTCTGGGTAGGTCTGAACTAACAACCTTTAGGTTAGTAGTCCAGCGCTTAACCGTTTGCACCACCCAGGGACTCCAGAAGAGAAGAGAGGTTTTATCATTTGGATATACACATAACACATATACACACTCACACATATTTATAAAGTATGCTACGATATAGTTTACATTTATTTAAAATGTAAAATTTTGAGTAAATATGTATTATAAATACGTTTATAAAAATGTGATTCTTCTACATTTGCTATTTTCCAACCTGTGTTTCATTTACTATATCATGAAACATTTACATAAATGTTATTAAAAATTCTTCTGCAGCATCAATTTTAATTGCATTCCATTATGCCATTATATGGATTGCCAATACGAATGAAATCAACTCCTTTTTTGACATTTAGAATTTTTGCAATATTCTAATAGTAAAAACAATGCTAGTTTATGGATATTTGCATATATTTACATATATGTGTAATTATTTTCCTAGCACAAACTCATTAATATGGAGTGCTAAATTAGGAGATCAAACATATTTTGGAGACTTTTTTATTTACATATTACCAAATTGCCTTCTAGAGAAATTACAGCAATTTATGTCATCTGACAATTCATGAAGAGTCCCATTTCTTTGTATCCATCTCTGCCAACACTAGATTTTAGTAGTTTTCAGAAATTGCCAATTTGATAGGTGAAAATATTCACCTAATTTTAAAATTTGCATTTGGCAACTTGTGAGATTGAACAAAATTTAATGTTTATTTTCTACTTATGTTTCTTCTTTGGTGAATTGATTTTCCATGTCCTTTGCTAATGTTGTCCTGTGAAGTTAAAAACATTTTTTCTCCCTCTCCTGTGTCATACTGCAGAAAATGTCATGGGCGTTTGCACTTACTACTTGTACATTATTCTTCGTCTAGTTTCCTCATTTTTATGATATGTATAACAATACTGACCACACAATGTTAATGTGAATATTACCTGAGATAATAGATCTCAACTTTCTATTTTGGTATGTTGGAACCCTAGTGGTGAAGAGGTTAAGCACTCAGCTGCTAACCAAAATGTTGGCAGTTTGAATCCACCAGCTGCTCCTTGAAAACTCTATGGGGCAGCTCTACTCTGTCCTGTAAGGTCACTATGAGTCAGAACTGACTTGACGGCAATGGATTTGGGTGTGGTTTTTTTTTTTTTTTTTTGGTATCATGGTATGCATTATATAAGGAGCCCTAGTGGCGCAGTGGTTAAAGTGATTGATTGCTATCTGAAAGGTCAGTGGTTTGAAACCACCAGCGGCTCCGTGGGAGAAAGATATGTCAGTCTGCTTCCGTAGAGATTTACAGCGTTGGAAACCCTAGGGAGAGGTTATGATTTTGAATCGACTTGATGACAGTGGGTCTGGTTTTTTGGTTTACATATTATATAATAGCTCTTCAACTAATGGAGCCCTGGTGGCACAGTGGTTAAGCGGTCAGCTGCTAACCAGAAGTCAGCAGTTTGAATCCACCAGCTGATCCGTGGTAACGCTGTGGGGCAGTTCTACTCTGTCCTATAGTCTCAATGGCAATGGGGTTTTTGTTTGTTTATTTGTTTATTCAACTAATGTTTGTTTCCTGCTCTTTATGCTTCACTTCCTTATACCCCATGACTCTCACATTTGGGGCCCTGGGGAGCTGGGAGCTGTGGAGGCTGAGAAAGGAAAAAGAGGAGGGATAATGAGAAAGTCAGTGACAACAGTGAAATTAAACGGTTTAAAATAATCAAATCAGGATATAACTCCAGCACCCATTTCTTTCAGTTTCTTCATCTTTAGCATTAGAGGTTGGTGTGTAAATCTGAATCATAGTCATATTAACTGGTCTTCCTTGTAAGCTTATGTATATTACCCTATCACTGACAGTGTTGTACTTTAGGATAAATCTTGAAATGTTCTTTTTGAAGATGAATGTGATGCCATTTCTCTTCAGTTTGTCATTTCTTGCATAGTAGACCATATGATTGTCCGATTCAAAATGGCCAATACCAGTCCATTTCAGCTCACTAATGCCTAGGATCTTAGTGTTTATGTGGTCCATTTCATTTTTGACAACTTCTAATTTTCCTAGATTCACACTTGTACATTTCATGTTCCAGTTATTAATGGATGTTTTCAGCTGTTTCTTCTCATTTTGAGTAGTGCCACATCAGCAAATGAAAGTCCCAAAAGCTTGACTCCATCCACGTCATTAAGGTCTACTCTACTTTGAGGAGGGAACTCTTTCCCAGTCTTATTTTGAGTACCTTCCAACTTGAGAAGCTCGTCTTCTGGCACTATTTCAGAAAATGTTCCACCGCTGTTCATAAGGTTTTCAATGGCCAATTTTTTCAAAGGTAGATCGCCAGGTACTTCTTCCAAGAAACTGAAGATTTTTACCAACTTCTGCAGTCTGAAATTGATCAAATATGCAATCAAGATGCATTGATGATTGCTGGTGATTGGAATGCAAAAGTTGGAAACAAAGAAGCAGAATTGGTAGTTGGAAGATATGGCCTTGGTGACAGAAATGACGCAGGAGGTCACATGATAGCATTTTGCAAGACCAACAAATTCTTCATTGCAAATACTTTTTTTCAACAACACAAATGTTGTGACTATACACCTGGACCTGGCCAAATGGAATACACAGGAATCAAATCAACTACATCTCTGGAAAGAGATGATGGGGAAGCTGAATATCATCAGTAAGAACAAGACCAGGGGCTGACTGTGGAACAGACCATAATTACTCATATGCAAGTTCAAGTTGACGATGAAGAAAATTAACACAAGTCCACAAGAGCCAAAGTATGACCTTGAGTATATCCCACCTGAATTTAGAAACCATCTCAAGAATAGATTTGATGCATTGAACACTAATGACCAAAGACCAGGTGAGTTATGCGATGACATCAGAGACATCATACGTGAAGAAAGCAAAAGGTCATTAAAAAGACAGGAGAGAAAGAAAAAACCAAAATGGATTTCAGAAGAGACTCTGAAACTTGCTCTTGAATGTAGATTAGCTAAAGCAAATGGAAGAAATGATGAAGTAAAAGAGCTGAATAGAATATTTCAAAGGGCGGCCCGAGAAGACAAAGTAAAGTATTATAATGACGTGTGCAAGGACCTAGAGTGAGAAAACCAAAAGGGAAGAATATGCTCAGTGTTTCTCAAGCTGAAAGAACTGAAGAAAAAATTCAAGCCTTGAGTTGCAATATTGAAAGATTCTATGGGCAAACTATTGAATGATGCAGGAAGCTTCAAAAGAACATGGATGGAATACACAGAGTTACTGTACCAAAAACTGGTTGACTTTCAACAATTTCAGAAGGTGGCATATGATCTATGGTATTGAAGGAAGATGTCCAAGCTGCACTGAAGGCACTGGCAAAAAGCAAGGATCCAGGGATTGATGGAATAACAATTGAGATGCTTCAGCAAATAAATGCAACCCTGGAAGCGATCATTTGTCTATGCCAAGAAATTTGGAAGACAGCTACCTGGCCAACTGACTGGAAGAGATCCATATTTGTGCCCATTCCAAAAAAAGATGATCAAACATAATGTGGAAATTATCTAAATATCATCAGTATCACACGCAAGTAAAATTTTGCTGAAGATAATTCAAAAACAGTTGTAGTGGTACATTGATAGGGAACTGCCAGAAATTCAGGCCGGATTCAGAAAAGGGCATGGAACCAGGGATATCATTGCTGATGTCAGATGAATCTTGACTGAAAGCAGAGAATACCGGAAAGATGTTTACCTGTGTTTTATTGACTATGCAAAGGCATTCGACTGTGTGGATTGTTAACAAATTATGGATAACATTGCAAAGAATGGAAATCTCAAAACACTTAATTGTGCTCATAGGAACCTGTACATAGACCAAGAGGCAGCCTATAGAACAGAACAAGGTGATTCTGCATGGTTTAAAGTCATGGAAGGTGTGCATCAGGGTTGTATCCTTTCACCATAATTATTCAATCTGTATGCTGAGCAAATAACCCAAGAAACTGGACTATATGAAGAAGAACGTGGCATAAAGATTGGAGGAATACTCATTAACAGACTTCAATATGCAGATGACAGAAACTTGCTTGCTGAAAGTGAAGAGGACTTGAAGCACTTACTGGTAAAGATCAGGGACTGCATCCTTCAGTATGGATTGCACCTCAACATAAAGAAAACAAAAATCCTCACAACTGGACCAGTAAGCAACATCATGATAAACAGTGAAAAGATTGCAGTTGTCAAGGATTTCATTTTACTTGGATCCATGATCAACACCCATGGAAGCAACAGTCAAGAAATCAAATGACAGTGCATTGGGCAAATCTGCTGCAAAAGACCTCTGTAAAGTGTAAAGAAGCAAAGACATTTCTTTAAAGACTAAGGTGTACCTGACCCAAGCCATGGCATTTTCAATTGCCTCATATGCATGAGAAAGCTGGATTTCGAATAAGGAGGACCAGAGAAGAATTGATGCCTTTGAATTATGGTGTTGGTGAAGAATATTGAATATACTTGAACTGCCAGAAGGAACAAATCTGTATTGGAAGAAGTATGGCCAGAATGTTCCTTAGAAGGGAGGATGGAGAGACTTTGTCTCACGTACTTTGGGCATGTTATCAGGAGGGACCAGTGCCTGGAGAAGGACATTAGTCTTGGTAAAGTCAGTGAAAAAGAGGAAGACCCTCAGTGAGATGGATTGACCCAGTGGCTGCAACAGTGTGCTCAGACATAGCGACAATTGTGAGGATGGCACAGGACAAGGCAGTGTTTTGTTTTGTTGTACACAGGGTCACTATGAGTCAGAACTGACTCAACGGCACCTAACAACAACAACAAGAACCCATTTGTTTAGCCATTGCACCGCTAGATGGTATCCTCTTCTTGGAAACCCACTTTATGTTCCTTCTACGTATAGAAACAACTCCATGAATGGAGCACATTAACTTTGGGCGACTTACCTACAGCTTTGTCTATAGAATCATACATTTATGATTGGAAGGGACCTAGATGGTCACTAAGCCTACTTTTAGGCAGTAAGGGTATTATTAGCATCATTTTACAGATGAAGCAACTGAGATCAGAGGTGAAATATCTATTAACTCTAAGACCCTTTCAGTCAAAGTTTCATCAAGTCATATGTCACTTTAAGCATATACAGCATCCTGAGGAAAAAAGTGGGAGTTTCCCAATATGGAGAGTCTGGGTAATGCTCTCACTTATTTATATAAATTTATATTCACTATCATCTTCTGTCTAAATATGTACAGTATTTTTCCTTGATATTATTGCTAACTATACTATGAAGCTATCGAAATTGGCACCAATTTTAAGAAGTAAATGTTCACCACGTGAATGCAAACCTTTATACTTGAGAAAATAAGTTTCTTTTATAACAATAAATAAAATGAAATAATTATTTTTAAAATAATGCTTGTTTCACATTTGTTTCACTAAAATATTTATACTACATAGTTTTTATAATATGGTAATACATTGGTCAGGCAGTATCATAAATACATTATAAATAAATAGCTATCAATTTATCGAAGATATGTGTTTAAAATTTTTTTCTGACAGTGGTGTACACTCAGAAGTATTTATAAATCACTGCCTTCTCAGGAACCCAGTGTCTCCTTAATGTTTCTACTATGCACACAGCTAACTCAGTGTGATTTTGCTATCACCAAGGGATTTGATAAACTTATTTATATTACTAGGTCCTGTGTAAATTTCTGTACTTTTGGCTGCAACTAAAAGGAACAATATGTAAATTAGCTTAATCAAACAATACATATTTTTACTGGTTCTCCTAAGTAAAACACAAGAGTGGAACAGCTTCCAGACTTTGTGTGCAACAAAGATGTCAGCATTCTTTACCTGCTGTTCTCTCAGAGCTTCCTCTTCTAGGTGTTGACATTGTCTAGAGCTGGCTCTCTTCCTCGTGATTAGGTGGCTGCCCAAAGCAACTGAAGTAGCATGGTTCCTTATAGGTCAGTGGGGTCTGAGCCTCTCTTTCAACCACAAAGTCCTTCACTTTAGTCATGTGCCCACCCTAGATCAATGCTAGCAGATGAATAGTAACACAAGAAGATTGAGTTAAGCCTGGCCAACTGACTCGTACTGGCAAAGGAGAAAGGCGCCATTACCGTGATTAAGTGGACCCATCAGGACCTGCTGTTGGAGTCGGGATCAATTCCCTGAACCACATTGCTGCTATGCAATGGCAAGGGCTGGAAGGGATATGGAGCAGTTACAAGGTCCAGATACTTTATGTATGTGTATTTGCATTTTCATAAGGATAAGACACTTCCATTCAAAGGAAACATTTGTAGGGTTTATGACATCGGTAAACAGGAGCAGAACGTGTTTTTGGGGGGCAGGGATCTTTCTTGCTATTCTAAAACTCTCATCAAGAGACGAGTTCTCAGTTAGTAAAGCTAGCCTTTCTTGGTTTTATTTTTATTCCCATTTTCACATTATTTGCTGCATTATTTGCTCATCCTTCTATCTCCCTTACCTCAAGGGTAAGAAAAAAGAAAAGTTCTATGTTTCACAGTTTCCACCATTTAAGAATTCTATGCTGAAGCCCACAGTGTTAGAGAGGAAGCAATAAAGGGAGAGACAGAGTTCACTGCCTGTCTTTTAGACCATCTTTCAGTAAGAGTATTGTTTGTAATCTACACATAGAGAACAGTACAGAGTTATCAGCTAGCTATTTTTCAGTTCTGAAACTCCCATGGGCCTGTATTCTTTATTCTGACTGTGATTGCTATCAGGGTTAAATTACAAGTGCATTTGTTCTTTCTGGTGTCATTTTATCAAGAAGCCAGTTTTTTTACCTTCACTAAATTGGCCTTACTACTAACCAGAATTAGCTTAGAAGAGAATTTCAGAACCACCCCGCACGAGAAAGGACATCTTTTAAAAGCAGCAGCAAGAGTGAAATCATATGGACGTGAGTATGGCATGAACCAGGTAGCCAGGATAATTCAGGAAGCAACAGTCCTAGAAATAGCAAGAAAAAGAAAGTTAGTGTGATACTGGCATATCATTTGGTGAGAGTAAGCAGATGGTTAAACAGAGGACAAGAGTTTATGCAAGTGTAGTGTGGGTAAGGATGCAGCAGCAGAAACAGAAAATAAGATAAAAGATACTACAGACTGAGAATAAGCATGATTGCTAATAAATGATAATAATAATAATGCTAATAAATGAGTAACATAAATGATTTTATATATATATGTAGTGGTTCGGTGGTAGAAGTCTTGCCCTTCCATGTGGGAGACCTGGGTTTGATTCCCCGGCCAATACTCCTTAAGTGCAGCCACCGTTTGTCTTTGAGTGGAGATCTGCATGTTACTATGATGCTGAACAGGTTTCAGTGGAGTTTCCAGGCAGGTTAAAACAGACTAGAAGGAAAAGCCTGCAAATCTACCTCTGAAAATCAGCCAATAAAAATTCTGTGGATCACAACTGTCCAATCCCGTTATGCATGGCATCGCCATGAGTCAGGGGCCAACGCCACAGCCGCTAACAACAGCAACAGTGACAGTATATAGATACAAAAACCTCTTAATTAGGAACTATTTTTTTTAGGCTAGTAAATGATGGTGTCAGTATGCTAATCCAGGTCGGTTTGATTCAATGTTGTTGTTGGGTGCCATAAAATCAATCCTGCCTCATAGCGCCCCATGTGACAGAGTAGAACTGCTCCATAGAATTTTCTTGGCTGTAATCTTTATGGAAGCAGATTGCCAGGTCTTTCTCCCTCAGAGTGACTGGGTGGGTTCAAACCACCAATCTTTTGGTTAGCAGGTGAGTGCTTAACCAATTGCACTACCAGGGCTCCTTTTGATTCTATAGACCATAGAATAGGTTTTTCTATTTTTTAATGAGAGGTATTGTATCATCTAGCTCATCTCTTAGCTAAAGACCATTTATCAACATCTTGTATGATGAGAGATTGGTTGTCAAGAATAAGCTCATGGTAAAATAATTTATACTTGCTTTTATTATCTTCAGTATATTCCACAGTCTGTTTAAGTTATTCTCAAGAAAATAATATTTTCATTACAAAGAGATGCCTATTTCAGGGAACTGCCCACCAGCCGTTTGACCATTGGGCTAGTTGTTGCCAGGTACTGGGAAGAACAGCAATGAAACTTGAAAAAGAAAACTAGCATCACTGTTCACTAAATTTGTTCACGCTACAGCATTTCTGGTTGATTTCCACTAGATGGTACTATTGAGTTCAAAACGCAACCTGCTGTTTATTTTAATGAAGGCATTTGACTAGTTATAGAAGACATTTATATTGCATGTTATACTTTCCCCTTCTAGATTAATATTTTAAGCAACATTCAGACTCCTTTTATTAATCTTGGAAAAAATAATGAAAATTTATCACCTCTAAAAATTTGAAAACATTGTTAATTTCTTAAGGGGCTGGTATATTATCTGATCTTCTCTATCGTAATTCATACGAGGGATTCTTTTATGATAAAATACAGGTTTTTGTCATTTTTGCATGTGTTGTACCTTTGATCATAGATCTTTTCCTTTTCAGGCAAAATAAAGATTTCATTTTCAGACTGTTGAAAGAGCAGGAGAAAATGATATGAAGGTGAATTTTTCCAAATTTTCATCAGGCAAGACATCATCTTGCGTGACTGTGTTTGTGTGTAAAACTAGACTACCTCTGAGTATATGTTGTCACTTGAATTGTCACGAGGCATTATAAACAAATACAAAAATGCTGAAAAATAAATAACACTTCTTTCAACTAGTGAATGAGGAGTACAATATGTGACTAATTACTCTAATTCTGTGAGCGTGCTGTGGTCGAATAATAATGAACCAAAACAGTGTGATCTGTTTTTCTTCGCCGTTTTCTCTTACTTGATGCGCAGCTGGAAGAAATCTTGTTGTTGTATACTGCGTATGTTGTGTGTGTGTGTGTGTGTCGATTCCGACTCATAGCGACCCTATAGGACAGAGTAGAACTGCCCCATAGGGTTTCCTAGGCTGTAATCTTTACAGGAGCACATTGCCAGGTCTTTTCTCCTGCGGAGCCTCTGGGTGGGTTTGAACCACCAACCTCTCGGTTAGCGGCCGAGCTCTTAACGATTGCGTCACCGGGGCTACTTGAAATCAGCAGTAACATGTAGAAAAGCTTGTATAACGCTCTAAGGCTGAAGCCACCTTCCTTGGGGCTGCCGTAACCATAATGCACTCACACAGAATTATACATCGCACTTCCTTTCTATTACACCTCATTTCCCTGCCTTTTCCTGAGGATTTATGTTGACCTTGTTTGTTGCATGAGTGGATTCCAGAACGGTTAACTGCCAGCATTTATATACGTGAAAATTTCTTTCTCGTCAGTTCTCTTACAATCCAGAAGATGGCAGTCATTCTCTTTAGATAATCTATGCGTAGTCTCACCTACCTGAAGAAAAATCACCTTTAGTTATGTCAGTGACATGTTTATTGAACTGTAACAACAATAATCCTTCCCATTAACCTATCAGGGACTTGAGACATTCTGTACTCAAGCAATGATGAAATTGTATCTTCTCATTTAATTTTTTTTTTTAATCTCCATTTCAATTTTCAAAATATATAACTGGGAAGTAAATGAGAAAACAGGGAAGACATGCAAGGAATTTAAATTTGCATTTGTGGGGAAATAATCTGTGCTGGCATTAGAAGACAGATCGCTCCTTGATGTCAATGTAGGGTATCGCTTCACTCTATAGAATAAAAAAATGCCACGCCGTTTGGGTGTATGTTTGTGCAGATGTGTGTGAAACAACGTGCCTTTAACCATTCCTGCTACAATAGCAAACCATCGTTACAACCATCCATTGGTACGGGGGTAAAGCTTGTTAGCTGAGGACAGATTTTATAAAATCAGGGTGAAAGAAGCTCTATTTACAGAATGTAAGTCTTCAGTTTCTAACAGTGCGGAAGTGCCTCTTTAAAAGAAAATGTAGTAAATTCCAAAGTCAATGTATCATTAGATGCTTCTTAAGCCCTCTGTGTTTTAAATCTACTTTCTGCTTTTGATACGGGTTAGTAGCTTATCCTCAAAGAGTATGTTCATTAAAAGGGAGCAATATTGCTGGTCTTTCTCAGCAAATCGTGAATTTATTATGGGGAAACCAATCATCTCTCTGAAGGTCTGTTTTTTAGTCTTCTGTTACAAATTAGTTCATTAAAATGGTATGGCTGAATACTACATTTCAATATTGACGTTTATGCCATATCCAGTGACTTTTCCTGATGGTGGAAGATTGGTCCCGTATATAGATCCTCATTGTCTAAAGGATGTTTGCAACCAGGAGCACAAATTACCAAATTTCTCTTCATTTTATCTCTTGAGGATTTTGTAGCTCAAATACTGGGGAATTTTGATATAATATATTCAGCTTTTAAGTACAAAGAGCTGATATTAAGCTATGTCTATTTAACGGTGGTTACTCATCAGGAGGAAACCCTCGTGGTGTAGTGATTAAGAGCTAAGGCTGCTAACCAAAACGTCAGCAGTTCGAATCCAACAGGCGCTCCTTGGAAACTGTATGGGGCAATTCTACTCTGTCCTACAGGGTCGCTGTGAGTCGGAATCGACTTGATGGCAACGGGTTTATTCATCAGGAAGCACACAGAAAGACACATGCCAAACTAATAAAATTAGAGAAAGGAGAAACATAGTCCCAGACCAAAGAACTAGTTTATAACTTTATGAAAAATGGTCCAAATTAATAGAATAGGAAAAAAACTGTTATTAAATTTTGAAAATTTTATATACAGAGTTTTGCAAACCTAACAGCATCTAGAATAGATGAAAAAAAAAATAGACTATATTTTTCAGAGTAGTCGTAGGTTTATGGAAAAACTGAGCAGAAAGTACAGAGAGATCCCAAATACTCCTGCCCACAGTCTCTCTTGCATTACTGTGATATACTTGTTACAGTTGATGAACCAATATTGATACCATGAGCTGGAATCAACTTGATGACAACTGGTTGTTTATTATTAAGTGGATAGTAGAATAGATTTTTAAAAGGCGTTTTTATATTAGATCTTTTCCTCCAGAACCCCTATAATGCCCTAGATGTTACATTATTAATGCATACATCAAAATTTGTAAGATAAGAGAGCAACAATCTTGTCTCTCATTTATTCACACTTTGTCCATTTTAGAAGTGACTCAGTTACCTAAGTGACCAAGAAGTCAGTTGTCTAATTTTTAGGCATGTGAAAAAGTGGACAGATGATAACAGAAAGGAAGAGGCAAAAGACAAAATGCACACATGGTAACTATGGACCAGGGACATGATGAAAATTGCATGATGAGGCCTTGGAGGGAGAGATCCCATGTTCCCTGGGAGGAGGATGTACTAACGAGCTGCTAGCATTTGATAAACACTGATTGATGAGCTTCTCTGGCAATTGCTACGCAGCAATATTCCCATACGAAGTCACAACTTTTATCACAGTATCAATGCACAGTAAAATAAACACCCTGCTTTTGGCGGGAACTTGAAGTATAACAGAGGTAACTAAAGCCTGTCCCTCCCATTCTCCCACATCTCTCCTTTCAAAGAGTTGTCAGGTACTTGATCATCATAATTGCATGAGACTTCAGGTCCTTATATTTTATTAGTTTTCAGCAATGTTTTAGAAGTACAATCATTAGAGAGATCTTGACTTTTGGATTTACATTACAAATGCTAGCAACGTGAAAGTTTTGTTCAAGTTAGTGTATACCACGAAATATGGATTTTTTAAGACATTGTATATAAACTGGAAATTGACATACCTCACTGATTCTTGTTTAAAGAATTTAAAACTAGTTTTTTAAATATTAATAAGCTTTTCCTTCCAATTGCAAATATGTTTATTTTGCTGGTGACTGAGAACGCAAGGACTTACTTAAAACAAGAGTGGAAACCAGGACTCGAATTTTTTCTAGGATCAACATTTCGTAATTCCCTCTGCCACCATTCTATCCCAGACCCATATCACCTCATTTTGTGATTATTGGAATTGCGTTTATTCTTGCGCTCTGCCTACCTCACGCGATCTATCAAACCCTGGATTGCCAGATCACTTTTTTTCTAAATTACTGGTTTTGCCTTACCATTCCTCTACTTCAGAATTTAATAAGTATTATCGTTGTACCAATCCAAACCACTCAGATTAGCATTCAAGGCCCTTGTTTAACTGGCTTAATTTCTTCTTCCGATTTCATGTTTCATGCTTCCCAGAATGTCTCTTCTTTCCCCTTGACCTCTGATGATCTTTGTCTTTTCCGCACGACAGTACCTTCTCATATCGAGTTCTTTCTCTCATGATTAAAACATATTTGCCTGCCCACTCCACCCGTCAAAATAATCTATTTCTTTTAAAATCCAGCTGAAGATATCTTCTCCGGGAAGCCATTGCCTTGCCTTCCCCACGGCTTCTTTTGCTGTTGTTCCTTGAATTCGTTAGTCCCTGTTGACATCGTTTTTCTCTACTGTGCTGCTAAAATATAAGCGCTTGTTTAACTACCAGCTTTGAATTATGCTCTAGTTTTTGTTTTTTTATAAATGTCATCTCCTATTCCCATTTGAAGCCGTGGTGGCTTAGTGGTTACGAGGAAGGCTGCTAACTAAAAGCGGTTCGAGTCCACCAGCAGCTCCTTGGAATCCCTATGGGGCAGCTCTAAGTTGGAATTGACTCGACTGCAGTGGATTTGCTTTTGTTTTGCTTTATCGGCATCTAAATTTCACCCCTCTTTCCTCCTGGGTGGTAGACATATGCCTAGTGTTTTCATTTATATCATCGAATTTAATTTTCACAGAAGTCTGCAAGTTGTATGATTTTTATCATAGTTTTTATGTATGAGAAAACTGAACCTCAGAAAATTCATGTAATTCTGCCATGGGTAAAAAACTGGTAGGGGCAAGTGGCAGTAATGAGATCTTTCTTGCTCCATAGTCCCAAGTTTTTTTTTTTTTTTTCCTACAAGATACTGCCTCTATACTGGAAACACAGTAGTGACAGAATAAATGAATAAGACTTAATGCTAATTTCTGTCTATAAATTGTCTGCCTTAAGAAAAAGGTATCTACTAAAGTATATCTATTATTTTTTAAAATGATACTTCATGGAAAATCTTATTAACATTAAAGGCAGTGAGGCATAGAGGCATGGGCCTTGCATTTGGAATCCAAAGTCTTGGGGTTTCACCCAGGCTATGTCCTCTTGGTGGGATGATGGTTAAGTTCCAGCAACTCTTGGGCCTTGGTTTCCTCATTTGTCAGAAGAGAAGACTGGATTAATGATTTCTGAAGTCTATTTCAGGCATACGAGTGCATACCATTCTTTACTGCTGCAGTCTGAGTGTGGTTTGTAAATGATTACACAATCCTCCCACCCCCAATACAAGCTCCACAGGTCTCCCTTCCATCATGGGGTCATTCTGCTGCCGCAGAGGTTTCGATTTGATAACTGTGACACGCCACATTGTTTTCTCTTGTGCACCATGTGACTTATTTATTGTGGTGAAAATACACACAACAAGACATATGCCAATCCACCAATTTCTACATGCACGATTCAGTGACATCGATTACATTCTTCTAGTTGTGCGCCTCTTCTCACTATCCTTTTCCAAATTATTCCACCACCATTAACAGAAACTCAATGTCCCCTAAGCAAAAACTCTTCTTTTCCACCTCCCTCCCACCCCTGGTAACCACTAATAATTTTGGGATTCTGTATACAGTAAAACCTGCAAAAGCCAGAATTTGTGTAAGGAAGAAACCTGTCAGAGAAGGAAAACCTCAAATATTTGCCACTAATAGAGACTGATAGAACAGTAGTAAGAATGCACCCTGTCAAAGGCAGAAAACTTAGGAGACCCAGAAAAACAAGGCAGTCCCAGCGAATTCCGGCTCTCACAGGTTTCACTGTATTTGCTTATTTCATATAAGAGAGATCAAACTATATTTGTCCTTTTGTGACTGATTTATTTCACTCAGCATAATGTTTTCAAATTCATCCATGTTGCAACATGTATCAAGACTTCATTTCTCTTTATGGCTGAGTAGAATTCCATTGTGTGTGCGTACCCCACTGTGTTTATCCAGTCATCTGTTGATGACAGTTGGGTTGTTTCCACAGTTAGGCTATTTTGAAAAGTGCTGCAGTGTACATTGATGTTCAGTCCATTATGTGACCTTAAATTTGACATCTTTGTGTTTCTCTGGATAAAAGGTACCGTTAAAGTATTAGTATCTATATTTAACCCACCTTGTGTCTGTAAGTTTGTTGTACCCTGGTGGCTTGTGTGTTGCTGTGATACTGGAAGCTATGCCACTGGTATTTTCAAATACCAGCAGGGTCACCCTTGGTGGACAGGTTTCAATGAAGCTTCCAGACTAAGACAGACTAGGAAAAAGGACTTGGCAGCCTGCTGCCGAAAAAATTGGCCAGTGAAAACCTTATGAATAGCGGTAAAACATTGTCTGGTATAGTGCTGGAAGATGAGCGCCTCAGGTCGGAAGGCACTCAAAATACAACGAGGAAGAGCTGCCTCCTCAAAGTAGAGTCGACCTTAATGACATGGATGGAGTCAAGCTTTTGGGATTTTCATTTGCTGACGTGGCATGACTCAAAATGAGAAGAAACAGCTGCAAAAAGTGGAGGGTCAGTGAAAAAGAGGAAGACCCTCAATGAGATGGATTGACACAGTGGCTGCAACAATGGGCTCAAGCATAACAACAATTGTGAGGATGGCGCATGACTGGGCAGTGTTTCGTTGTGTTGTACACAGGGTCGCTATGAGTCGGAACAGACTCAACGGCACCTAACAATGACAACAACATCTATATTTAAAAATTTAACCTGAGCATTGTTTTTGTTTGTTAATTGATTATGCTTAAAGTTGTACCTGCCATAATTTGTGGAGTCAAATAAACAAGCTGTAATGGGTTTTCCATCTCTTCAAGTTCTAGACATATTGTTTAATGTATTGATGCCATCATTGCCATTATTAATTAAAATGTCTTTGAACATCTCCATAGGAGATATTATACATAAAGTTTCAAGGACGTACATTCATTGGAAGTAGAAATGATAGCCCTCCTTCCATAACCCTAAAAGAGGAGAAAAGAAAATAGAAATATACCGATTATTTTATCATGTGAGTAATGTAATTCTGTACTTGACCATGAACTGTGCATGAATTTCAAAGCACCAGCACTACGGGAATGTCAACGCAAAATTAGTGAATTTATCTTAGCATATTTCTCTCTTTATGTTCAGTATATGTTTGAAAACACTGATTTTTCCCATTGCTGTTTTTTTTTTTCCTTGAGAAAAGGGAAATGATGCAGGATGAGATGGTGAGAAAACTCTGGAAACAATAGTGATGAGTCACCAGCCGAGTCCATGTTTCATAGATTCCCATGCTTAGCCGCAGCGCTTGTAGAGGGAGATGAGAGAAAAAAAATCTAAACTGTAAAATATTATAGTGGCCAAGAAGAAAGTTCAGATTTTAAACGGCAAGACCAATGTCCACGTCATTACATGTGGCCCCGTTTCCTTGAATTATGGCCGTGTGAAGTTGATTTCTGAGCAGATTGGGTTCACTGGCAATTTCCTTTCCTACAAGGTCCCACAGTTCCTTTTCCTTCCCTTAAAGAGCAAAATTACCCTGGCAATTATTATAAATTGCAATGCCCATCCTTACAACAGGAACCAAGCTGATAGGGCATCTGCTCTGCTGAACAGAGGTGGGCTTTTGAGACCTCCCCACTTTCTTTTTGAACTTGCACATTTCTGATAAGAGAGGCTGCTTCTGCTTTAGAACAATGTGACCGAAGTTTACACTGGCAAATGGCTTTTCCTTATTGGTGTGGAAACACAGCTGCACCCCGTTTGCCAGGGTTCTCCACCACCCTATCTCTGAAATTGCAACCTGGCTAGCAAGCATTTCTGCTGATGATAAAGTGAAAATTTCCTTGTGCTACAAAATGAAAACAGGCTTTTCTTCTTGGGAACCTGGACCTTGACAAATGGATTTCTTTTTTTCTGTTGCTAACCTTCTCTCCTTTCTGCATATGGATCTTGTTAAGGAAAAGCACAGCATTGGAAACATTTATTTTCTAGTAAATATGGTAGCTGTCATGCTAAAAAGTAAAGTTTTAAAATATTGATCTTTCTCATGTTAGTCATTTCTAAGAGTTACAAAGGCTTACATTCAAGGATACCTACCTGTGTTGGTTACATCTACCATCAAAAAGGCTATACAGATCCATCCAGATGCTTTTATGTTAATATGTCACTGCTTTATCTCAGTCTTACCAAGAGAGATATGACTCTACTTTTAGCTGTAAGTGTATTATTGCTTACAGACCCTACCACTAACAGGGTCTGGGGCAAAGGTACAAACGCAGGACCACATAATACTTGACTAAATATTTTGAAGTTATAAATCAACCTAAAAACATGTTAAATAAAATACGCTGCATTCTCCTATCAAATATACCTTCATTATGACTTGGAAGTGCAGGTTTGAATTTGAACTTCTTGAACCACTCCACGTTCTGGGCTGGAATGTGATGTCAGGGCAAGAGCTGGCTTCTAGCTTGTGATTAATCCTCTTCCCTTTTCCCATCCCCAGCTCTGCCCCTCAAGGTGAGGGGCCTCACATGCACACTTATGGATACCCTAGCCCATATGCATTTCGAAGCTCCATCCATACCACCCTGATCTAACAAAATGCTGCTCCTTGAACATCTGCAGGGTCTAGGGGTACAGAAAAAAGCACCCTTGTGGCTTGGAAGTTGGCTTGGAGTCATTAAGGCAGGGGTATTGGGACTGATGCATTTGGGGCACACTCTTGAGGAGTTAGCATGTGCTTGGTAGGTGGTGGGGAGTCATGTCCCCTTCTTCTCAGGTACTATTCACTTCTTGTGAGGGCACAGCTGGAGAAACACAACATCCATGATAGGGTACCAGCTACTTGAATCTTTGTCACACAGATTTTATGAAGTTCTGTGTTGACAATATTTGGAAACATACCATGACAAACATAGCAACCAAGTAAGGGTACTGCCTAAATTTGAATTTGGGGGTCTAAAAGGAATAGATATAATAAGTTGCTGTACACATGATGTTATTCAGAAGCAAGATGAACCAAAACAAAACCAAAAAACCAAACCCACTACCACTGAGTCAATTCTGACTGAAGGTGACCCAGGTGTTATGGAGTAGAACTGCTTCATAGGGTTTTCTTGGCTGTAATCTTTATGGAAGCAGATTGCCAGTCCTTTCTTCCATGGTGCCGCTGGGTGGGTTTGAACAGCCAAATTTTAGGATAGTAGTTAAGTACAACCATTTGCACAACCCAGGGACATTAGGAACAAGATATCCTGTTCTAAATTTCAATCCCATCTGTCTGACATATCAGTTTCCTGATCAAGTACTATTTTTGAGACTCTAGTATACAAAGAAGAGAATCTTTCCAGGTATTACCTATATGTCCTTAATAACCATTTAGCCATTTGTCCAAACCATAATTACTGACCGTTGTTTTGTGCCAGACATTGTGCTGGGGGCCAGGCAATCTAAGTATCACTACCAACAAAGAGATAAACAAAACATAGATCTCATTCTCAAAGTACTCAATGTGTAAGTAAATAATTATGATGACATGTGGTACGTGCTAAGAAAAATACTTCGTTTAACATACTCTGGTACCAGAAGGTATGTTTCAAGTTCCTGGGGGCAGGTTAATGCAGTGGTAAGATTTGAATTTAGATATACTTTGTTTAATTCCCATCTCGTGGAGACTCCATGTGATAGAGTAGAACTGCCCCATAGGGTTTTCTTGGCTGTAATCTTTGTGGAAGCAGTTGTCCAGGTCTTTCTCCCGTGAGCTGCTCAATGGTTTTGAACTACCAACCTTTCCGTTAGCAGCCAAGCTCTTCACTGTTTGACCATCTGTCACATATGGTCACTGTGAGTCGAAATCGACTCAACGGCACCTAACAACATCAACAGTACCTCATAAAGTTGTTGTGATATATACAAAGCACTTGACATATAGTAAGGACTGACTATATATGCTTTTTCTCATTGCAATCTGTCTTAGTTATCTAGTGCTGCTGTAACAAAAATACCACAAGTGGATGGCTTTAACAAAGAGAAATTTATTTCTTCACAATAAGGTAGGCTGAAAGTCCAAATTCAGGGCGTCAGCTCCAGGGGAAGCCTTTTTCTCTCTGTCGGCCTTCTCATCAGTGTTCCCCCCAGACTAAGAGCTTCTTGGCACACGGACCCCTGTCCAAAGGACCAGCTCTAATCCTGGCACTGCTTTCTTGATGGTATTAGGTCCCCCTGTCTCACTGCTCACTTCTGTCTTTTATATCTCAAGAGATTGCCTCAGGACACAATCCAGTCTTGTAGATCAGGTCCTGCCTTACTAACACAACTGCCACCCATCCTCCCTCATTAACATCATAGAGGCAGGTTTACAACATACAGGAAAATCACACTGTACCAGGAATCATGGCCTAGCCAAATTGATACACACACTTTTTGGGGGACATATTTCAAACCATGACACAATCCATTTCATGGATAAAAAAATTAAGGCTTATCATTAAGTAAGAAACTGAAGCACAGAGAGGTAACTTAAGGCACCCAAGATTACACAGCTAGGGAATAATGGAGTCAAGATGACAACCCAAGTAATTTGACATCGAGTTGATTAAAACTCATAGCGATCCTAGGAGAGGCTGGTGGATTTGAACTACTGACCTTTTGGTTGGCAGCCGAGCTCTTAACCACTTCACTACCCGGGGTCCAGTATGACTCCAGAGCCTCTAATTTAAACCACTACCTTATACTTCCTTCTAAGGAAAAGTGCATTTTCCACCACCACCATGCATCTGTCAGTTTGCTGAACTGTGATGGCTTGTGTGTTGCTGTGATGCTGGCAGCTATACCACCAGTATTCAAATACCAGCAGGGTCACCCATAGTGGACAGGTTTCTGTGGAGCTTTCAGACTAGGACGGACTAGAAAGAAGGATTTCACAGTCTACTTCAGGAAAAAATTGGCTAGTGGAAAGCTTACGAATAGCAGGGGGACACTGTCTGATATAGTGCTGGAAGACGAGCCCCTCAGGTTGGAAGGCACTGAAAATATGACTGGGGAAGAATTACCTCCTCAAGGTAGAGTTGCCCTTAATGATGTGAATGGAGTAAAGCTTTTGGGACCTTCATTTGCTGATGTGGCACTACTCAAAATGAGAAACAGTACCTGCAAACATCCATTAATAGTTGGAATGTGAAATGTACAAAGTATGAATGTAGGAAAATTGGAAGTCATCAAAAATGAAATGGAATGCATAAAGTTCAATATCCTAGGCATTAGTGAGCTGAAATGTACTGGTATTGGCCATTTTGAATCAGGCAATCATATGGTCTACCATGCTGGAAATTACATGCTGAGCAAATAATCTGAGAAGCTGGATTATAGGAAGAAGAATGTGGCATCAAGATTGGAGGAAGATTCATTAACAACCTGTGACATGCAGATGACACAACCTTGCTTGCTGGAAGTGAAGAGGCTGAAGCACTTACCGATGAAGATCAAAGACCACAGCCTTCAGTATGGATTACACTTCAACATAAAGAATACGAAATTCCTCACAAATGGACCAATAAGAAACATTATGATACATGGAGAAAATACTGAAGTCATCAAGGATTTCATTTTACTTGGATCCATAATAAGTGCCCATGCAAGCAGCAGCCAAGAAGTCAAACAACGTATTGCAAAGTATTAAAAAGCAAAGATGTCACTTTGAGGACTAAGATGCACCTGACTCAAGCCATGGTATTTTCAATCACCTCATATACATGCAAAAGCTGGACAATGAATAAGGAAGGCCAAAGAAGAACTGATGCTTTTGAATTACTGTGTTGGTGAAGAACATTGAATATACCATGGACTGACAAAAGAACTAACAAGTTTGTCTTGGAAGAAGTACAGCCAGAGTGCTCCTTGGAAGTGAGGTGGCGAGACTTCATCATGTACTTTGGACATATCATGAGGAGGGACCAATCCCTGGAGAAAGACATCATGCTTGGTAAGGTAGAGGGTCTTCGAAAAAGAGGAAGACCCTCAATGAGATGGGCTGACACAGTCGCTGCAATGATGAGATCATGTTTGATGGTGAGGATGGTGCAGGACTGAGTGGTGTTTCTTTCTGTTGTACATGTGGCACTGTTTTTTGGATTGGAGCCAACTGGATGATACCTAACAACAACAACATTGCCCAACATATAGTATAAATTCAGTACATCATTATAATGATTGTTATTGACTATGCCTAGATAAACGGGAGGCAGGCAGCTCAAGAAGGATGTCACATCACATTGAACAAGGCATAGGTAGGCAAAGCAATTTCAGGCAGAGGAAACTATATGCAAAGGGACAGAAGTAGCAACGGTAATATTGAAAGAAGGTTGGAACTAGAGTGAATGTCAGGAAATGTAGTGGAAATGGGGACTGAACTGTGGAGAACCATGTATGTCAAACTCGGAGTCTGAGCTTTGTTGTGTAACAAAGTGGGTAGGGTGACAAACTTTGAATAGAGAAGTCATATTATCAGGTGACTTCCTGACTAATGTGATAATTTGCCATTAATAATAAAAACTAACTTAATTATCTGCAACTCTGTATACGGAAACCATTTAATTCTACAAGCTGAGTGTATTAGTATGTTAGTTGCAGCCCAGATGTCATCTTACTACCAGCAGAGATAAAGGAAAAAACGAAAACAAACCATCAACTGATATGGTGGTCGCATCTATTTTGATCCAGTAGCTATAAGGAAAGTGCTATATTTTTGCTGCCTGGGCATTATCTCCTTGATTCACTGCTTCTTTTTATCAGAGCCCCCAAAACCAGATGGCATTCTGAGGGTGATCTTCCTTGTTTGTGCCTGTTTACATCTTTATCTTTTCCCATATTGAAATTCATTAAAAATAAAACCTATATAGTTCATAAAATGGACTTGCTCTGAGTACACACAAATGCAATTCTTGATATAAAATCTTGCTCAATTTTTTTTAGGGTACTATAAAGGGCAAACAGGGGCCTCTGGGTGGTGCAAAGAGTAAAGTGCTCAACTACTAACCAAAAGGTTGGTGGTTTGAACTCACCCGGAGGTGCTTTGGAAGAAAGATCTGGCAATTTGCTTTTGAAAGGTCACAGCCTTGAAAATCCTATGGAGCAATTCTACTCTGACACACATGGGGTTGCTGTGAAATGGAATCAACTTGAAGTCATTGGGAAAAAAAAATAAGGGCAAGCCAGTGTACTACGTATTGTGGAAGGAAAAAAATACTGTAAGTTATAAATGAATTAACCATTTCATGTAATTATGCAATCTTTAACATTCAAATGGGTTCTGGGTGTCCTAACTTTATTTTCTCCTCGGCTCAGACTCCTTCTTGTTGAAATAATTCTAAAAAATAATTGCCCGACCTTTCCAAATATTTATTATGTCCTCCATCTCCCCTGTCTAATGCAAAACTAAGCTGTTTATTTAACAGTTGTGACTGACTTCAATCCATTAGTACAACTTTATAAAGCTGGTCCAACTATTTCCCTAGGGCATGTATCACAACATGAACTTTTTGGCAGACTCTGTGCAATGCTGCTGGTTTTAAAGACCACGTTTTGACTTCTAAATACTTTAGTTCAGAAATATTTGTATATTCCAAAATCAGTTGTTTTTAAAAGTTTTGATGTTAGATTTCTCACAGAAATGGACCAAATTAAGGGTTTACATTTATTGCTTCAAATATTAATCATACATAACTCTACTATGTATATACACTAACCATTTACACGTGTGACTATGGTTGTATTGAGGTAGAAAAACTGGTTCAGCAATTTTGACTGAATTGTCCTGTTAATTATTTGGATTGATTGATTATTCTTCATGAAGTCCGTTAGTTCTTTGACTGAATTAATTTAATTGATTAATTATTGTAACGTTATGAATAGTTACAGTATATTTTTATACTTTGGGTTCAAAGCAGAGACAATGAAAGCTCTGTTATAAGTATCCTAACATCTACATTCTGTTACAATTTTCTTTCTGCAAGACAAACTTCTGGGCACCTTTCTTCTTGTCAGAGCTGTAGCAGTGACCCAAATCTAGTCATTATATGATATAGTGTCTTAGTAATCCCC
Organism: Dugong dugon; assembly: GCA_030035585.1. Lineage (NCBI taxonomy): Eukaryota > Metazoa > Chordata > Mammalia > Sirenia > Dugongidae > Dugong > Dugong dugon. The sequence continues at coordinate 13,053,204 of CM057478.1, forward strand.
ATTAATAATCATTCTTGTTATTGTTAGTTGCCGTCGAGCCAGCTCCGACTCATGGTGACCCCGTGTACAACAGAACAAAACATTACCTAGTGGTGCCCTGCACCATCTTCATCACCGCTGGTATACTCAAGTCCATTGTTGCAGCCATTGTGTATTTTGAGTGCCTTCCAACCTCGGGGGTTCCCCTTCCAGTACTATATAGGACATGATTCATAGGGTTTTCAGTGGCTAGTTTTCCAAAAGTAGGTTATTAGGCCTTTCTTTCTAACCTGTTCTTCCAAGTCTGGAAGTATCATTGAAGCCTGTCCACCATGGGTGACCCTGTGTTATTTGAAACACCGGTGGTTTACCTTCCAGCATCACAGCAACATGCAAGCCACCACAGTAGGCAGAATAGTAATCATAGCCCCTTGCTTTTCCAGCAACACCGATTTTCTAGGGTCTTGTTTTCAAGTACTGTTTACTAAGTTTAGTGGGTATGTAACTTAAATAAATCTTAAGGAAGATTTAGCCAGTTTAGAGCTTAGAAATATCCACTGTCTGCCATATTGAAAGTAGCTGATTATGCTGATGACTTCTTTTTAATTTGGTGGTAATGATGGTATTACTACTACTGTAGTTACTGTTATTTATTGAGAACATACTAGGTTCCAGGTTCCAGTCAAGGTACTTTACAGACATCATTTCATTTAATCACCACCACAACCCTATGAGATAAGTACCATTATCATTCCCATTTTACAAACGATGAAAATGGGGCTTAGGACATACAGCCAGCAAATGGAAGAGTCAGTATTTGAACCCAGGAGTGTTTTACTGCAGATAAGTTGTTCTTAACAATGAAGCTAAAATCTCATGTTTGCGATCTGATGTATTTTTCTTTTTGACTAAGTCATTTCTTATAGCTAACATTTATAGAGTACTTTCTATGTGCCAGGTACTGACCTTAACACTTTACCATGTACTAACTCATTAAATCCTCACAACAACTTATGAACTAGGGACAATTTTACATATGAGGAAATTTAGACACAAAAAGGTCAAGTAATTTGACCCATGTCCATGGAGTCCCTCTAGAATAGGCCCACATGCTATACTACCTCTATTGTTACTAGTTCATATGCATCTATGAAGGAAAATTGATTAGTCATGACCCTAGAGACTTAATTTCATATTATTGCTGCAGAGCAAAAATAAGCTACATCTTCATCTTTGGATGCTGTAAATGCTCTAACATCACATACAATCCAAAGATCAAGTGCAGATTGCATTAAGATTACATAAAGGGCAATGCATGGCTTGCAGGGAGTCATTTCTTAATTTTGATTATTTAATTAAAGAAGAAAAGGTGATATCTTTGATCGAAACCATGCTGAAAACTGTTATTGCTAAGGGTTTAAAGGTTAGATTATATTTTGTTTTAAGCTGTTTTTGAAATGTAGCGATCTTGTGGTTTGGTAATCCTCAAATCAGCTTTAATTAATTTATCAAATCCTTTCAGCAGAATTTGTTTCTATGTTTTTGTGCACCTACCAAAAACAGAACCCCATTAGTTTTCTGTAATCTTTACAGTAGGCCCACTCATATGACTTTGTATGCATGATCTAATTTTTAAATATCCCCAACAAAAAGAGGAAATGTCAATCTTTTATTTTAATTTTCAGTGAGATCTGTCATCTCTAAAATATCTTATATCCATACACATTTTTCTCCACTAGTAAAAAAAAAAAAAAAGAAAAGAAAAAACCCTCTGATGGCATAAATTACATGAAAACATAATATATGATCTACAAATCTGCAAGACTGAGAATTGGTTATCATACTTCACCTAAGGACATACTCAATAACATCGAAAACAGCTGACACTTTTGCTTTAAAATGGAATCCACTTAAAGTTGTTTTTCTTTTAATACCTCAGATTAATCCAGCCAACCATAAGGCTAAGTTTTTTATCATGTCTTAAAAAAATCTCTGATTTTAATTTGTGATTATTCTAATCAATTATTTCTTCATATGAATCAGTGGCGAATGCTAGACTCTATTTACAGTCAAATTATTACATTACCCCTAAAAATATTCTCATGAAGGTTAAGTGGAAAGACAAGTAAAAAAGCAGCGTACAATTTATTTTAATCTTTTCTTCTAACATGTTAGACTCACTATGCAAAACTCAATTAGAACTAAGCTTTCTTAAAAAAAAATCCTCTGCTTTCAGTCAAAGAATACTTTTCTCGAGTTGGTTACACTTAAAAGATAAGTGGTGCTTTCAAGTGAAGAAGACAGACATTTCATTCAGATCAATACTACGTTCAAATGTAGAGAGCCAAAAGCATTTACAGCTCATTCAAGAGTTGTGTGTATATTTAAAATAATGGGCTTTGGTTTTTAGACTGAATAAATAATGAGATGAAGACCAGACATTTATCTCTAGAAAGAACAGGAAGACAATGAAGAGCTGAAGGTCATGGGAAGTTCAAGAACAGCTTTTTAAGAGCAAGGAGTCCCTGGATGGTGCAACTGATTAATGTGCTCAGCTGCTAACTGAAAAGTTGGAGGTTCAAGTCCATGCAGAGGTACCTTGAAAGAAGAGATCTAGCGATCTACTTCCTGAAAAGTCAGCCATTGAAAACCTTAGGGAGCACAGTGCTACTCTGACACACACATGGGGTCGCCACGAGTCTGAATAAACTCCATGACCACTGGTTACTGATTGGTGGGAGAAAAGGCTTGTAAGAGTTAGAAGGGGATCAGGTAATTTTTAAAGAATGTAATATGGCATTTTAGATGGAGATTCTGGAAAAGATTACATGATACACTATGTGATAAGTGAGGGGTATGAAAGTGATGGGAACCAAAGTGGAACAAGTGATGGAAGAGTGACACCAAGTGTTCCAGAAGGCATTCACATGAAAGTAGAAATCAACAAGAGGATCACAGGAGAGGAAAAATGAATCAGGAGCCACAAAACACCTAGTAGAGTTTCAATGAAGAGTTGTTGATCCGAAGTGTTGAAACTGAGAGGAATGCAGGAATAAAGGACAACTATATGGAAACCTTAGTGGTGTAGTGGTTAAGAGTTATGGCCGCTAACCAAAAGGTCGGGGGTTCAAATCCACCAGGCACTCCTTGGAAACTCTATGGGGCAGTTCTACTTTGTTCTTATAGGGTTGCTATGAGTTGGAAACAACTCGACAGCAATGGGTTTATGGTTATGGTAACAATTATAACATAGACTATCCTGCAACAATAGAATCAACAAATAATAATCTATGAATTGATACATAGATAGATAGACATGTCAAGAGGTAAGGGAGGGGGTAAGGGAACACACCTGGCAGATACAGGTTTGGAGGTGGAAATTTCTAAATACATGACTGAAGATGCTCCTCATACAATAATGTAGACAATAAAGCACACAAGTGGCACAGTCAGGGAATCCTCTTAGACATAACTAAACATCTTGCAGGATGAAGTTCCCAGGCTCGAAGGCAAAGGACCACAGACTCGGGGGACATCTATGTCAATTGGCACAACAGAGTTCTTAAAGACAATGTTCTACATCCTAGTTTGATGAGTAGCATCTGGGGTCTTAAAAGCTTGTGATGCAGCTATATAATATACAATCATTGATCCCTTCCAGTCCAGAGCAAAGGAGAGGGAAAAAACTAATGACCCAAGGGAGCAATTAGTCCAAAGGACTGATGGGACACATGAACCACAGCTCACACAACCCCAAGACCAGAAGAACAAGATGGTGCCCGGATACCACTACTGACTGCTCTGACTGGGATTACAATAGAGGGTCCAGGACAGAGTGAGAGAAAAATGTAGAGCAAATGATCAAATTCACAAGAAAAACCACACTTACTGGTCTGACAGAGATTGGAGGAAACCTTGAGACTCTGGACCCTGGACACCCCTCTAACTCAGACTTGAAGCCACTCCCAAAGTTTACCTTTCAGCCTAAGATTAGGCAGGCCTATAAGACAAACCCAGGTGGCGTAGTGGTTAAGAGCTTCTAACCAAAATGCTGGTGGATCGAATCCACCAGGTGCTCCTTGGAAACTTTATGGGGCTGTTCTACTCTGTTCCATAGGTTCGCTATGAGTCAGAATCAACTCGACGGCAATGGGTTTGGTTTTTTGGGTTTTATAAGACAAACAATAACACACGTGAGGAATGTACTTCTTAGATTAATCAAGTATAGAAGACTGAACAGGCAATACCTGCCCAGGAACAAAGATAAGAAGGAGGGATGGGACAGGAAAAGTGGATGAATGGACACGGAAAGGGGGGACTGCTAACACAAGTCAGATTACAACCAATGTCATGAAACAATTTGTGTATGAATTTTTGAATGAGAAACTAATTTACTCTGTAAACTTTCCTCTAAATCACAATAAAAAAAAACACAAACAAAGTGCCAAAACAAAGGTCTGAAAATGGCATGGACTATAAGGGAAAGAACTGAGATTTTGGACGATGCATGTACTTTTGCAACTTCTGAGAGAGTTTGAAAGGGAGTAAGGTTAATAGGGGAAAGTTAAGTTTCAGACAAATGGATTGGTGAAGTTTATGTCTTAATGAAAGTTAAAAAATTAAAGGATTTTTCTTGACAGTATAATAGGTTATGAAAAGCAGAGTGGAAGTGGCTAAAAGTAGAGATAGGTGGGATAGAGTTAGCTCAAAGAAGTACTGAACTGGCTTTTGCTGAAAGAATAGTTTTTTTTTTACCTTGGTTGGTGAGTGAGTCAGGACTCAGGAATAAGGGAAAGAGAGAGATGAGAGGTAATTTGGAGGTACATTGTAACTATAAGGAAGGGGCTGTGTATAGAATCAACCTCTACATAAATTCAGTCTGAGGAAATATTGTTGGAGAAACCCAGAACACATAAGCCTTTCCTGATATGAGCTCTCACACTAATAAAACTAACTTTGACAAAATACTATGTTCTAGATATTGTGCTAAAATCTTTGAATTCATTATTTTATTTAATCTTCTCAAGAAATATTATTATCTATATTATTTCAACGAAGCCTCTGGTTCTTAAAAGTTAAGTGACTTGCCTAAAATTATGTGGTGGTAAGAGCTAGAATTTTCACATAAGTTGGTCATATTCCAGAGTCCAGACTCTATGTCTCTATACTATATATGCTATCATCTCTAAGAAAACATTTGTGGGATAAATATCATGTTACTCTGCTCCTTTTAAATTCTTTCTTAGACTTTTGTTGCTTACTGCATAAAACCCAAACTCATTAGTGTTATATAATGCCCTACAGGATTAGGACTTGCCTACATATAATTTTCCTAGCTCCACCTTTCCATCTAAACTTCAGCTATACAAGTCTACCTGCAGTTGAAAGTGCCAAGGTATATCCTTGCCTTTGCAAATTATGTTTTTCTTTTCTTGGAATATTCCTCTCCTCACTTTTTACCCCTTTCCCACTCACTCCTCCCACCTGAAAGATGATGAAAAAAATATTTTTCAAGACTCAGTTCAAGGTTCTCACCTTTAACATCTTCCCTGAATAATTCTTATGTTATTCTCCTACTGTTTTGATATTCATTGATTCAACAAATATCTATCAAACATGTACTATGTGTTTGGAGCCTTGGTGGCACAGTGGTTAAGAGCTCAGCTGCTAACCAAAAGGTCAGAGGTTTGAGTCCACCAGCTGCCCCTTGAAAACCCTATGGGGCAGTTCTACCCTGTACTATAGGGACGCTAGGAGTTGGAATCAACTCGATGGCAATTTTTTTTTTCTTCTTTTTTTGGTAGTATGTTTGGCTCTCTTTTAGGTGCTGGGAATATGGTAATGAATGAGAGAGTTCTCGACCATGTAGATCTTACATTCAGTGAAGTAGCGGTGGGGGGAAATATTAATATATAGTGTAACATCAGGAAGTGCTAGAAAATTATAGCTGGTTAATAGGACACAAAATAATGGGGGAGAGGTGGGGATGGGGACAGGAAGGAAGGAAGGAGTTATTTTAAATAAGATAGTCAAAAAATTTTCTCCAAGGAGATTATATTGAACAAAGACCTTTGGAAAAGAGAGTGAGCCATGCAGAGATCTGGGGGAAGAATATTCCAGACAAATAGAAAAGGAAAACGTAAAAGCCCAGAGAAGAAAGCACATTTGGTAATGTTGGAAGAAAGCAAGGGGGTCCATGCTGCCAAGAAGAGGGGTGGAAAAGACAGGCAGAGGCCAAATCCTGTGGGACCCCGGTTCTTAACCATGGCCGCATATCCAGTTTACCTAAGAAGTTTTAAAAAATACTGATGCTGAGAAAGACCCACCCTGAGAAATTCAAATTTATCTAGAATGTGGCCTGTCCAGGAAATTTTTTAAAAGCTTCTCAGAAAAAAACAAACAAAGCATTATTCCTACCATTGAAAGGTAACATCAAGGAGTTCTTACTTTCAGGTTTCAGGCTGCTTTACAAAGAATAAATAACCTTATCTTTTAGGAAGCTCTTCTGAGTTTTCAATTATGAATTTTATTTTTAATATCACAAGTAACACATGCATACAATCTCACTGTAAAAAAATTAAGAAAAAAATAGATAAGGCTAAATGACTACTTGACTGCCTTTAATCCTGGTTCCCTTCACAGAGGTTAACAAGTGTCATTGGTTGGTTGGTTGTGTATCTTTCCTGACCCTGTTTATGTAGGTTTGTGTATGTGGTGTATATAGCTTTGCTATGTGTAACTTGCTTTTAAAAAAAGTATTAATAATTTTGGAGATATTTCTATCTTGGTATGCAGCAAGAAGAAGAATTTCTGGACCATGGAGGGGGGCTCATTTTAAATTTTAATTGTGCCAAATTAATCTCCAATTGATTGTATCAAATTACACTCCTGCCATCTTTGTATGTTAATACTGGACATTATCACAACTGCAAATTTTGCTGAAAAAAAAAATTATCATTATTTGGTTGTCATTTACCCAATTCTCAGAATATGTCTTCTTCTGTGACTTACCTGTTTGCATACTTTATCCTCTTATTGTTAGGCTATTTATCTTTTTTGTTTTATTTGCAAGATTTCTTTACATATTTTAAATTTAATCTTTAGCAGTTATATATGTTGCAAATATTTTCTTCTAGCTCATCACCTGTCCTTTAATTTACGGAGTCTTTTGTCTACAGTATCATTTGTAACTTAATATTGAATGTAATTCCTGAGCCAAGGACAGACACGTATGTACAGAGAGCTGTTTGTGGGTGTTTGGACTGAAATGTCTGGTAAAGTAAGCATAGAGAAAAATCAGACACAATAGAATGGTAATTTGTAAAGTAAGATTTATTCTTTGTTTAATAAAGTTTAATCCAACTCTTAAGCAATTTTAAATCCTTGACATCTGAGTACATAATGCCCACCTCAAAGTCAAAGGAATTCAACTACTGAGTTTAGGTGAACAAAGCAGATTGTAAAATATTTTAACCAGAGAGGAATATGTACATGTCCTGAACAGTATCAATAAAAGAAAAAGTATTTGATGAATGTTGATGATTTACTCCATTTGTTGAATGGGATTATGATAATAAGAAATTATTTAATCGTGTGCTACACAGTCTTAATGTTATAAAAAATGCAATTTTCCCAGTTTTGAGACTTCTAAATCACGCTAATACAGTGCCTTTGTAAAGCTAAACAGATTGAAAAATGGTAAAATCCTACAAGCAGTTAAAACCCTTCAAATAAAATGGAACAAGAAAGTTCTGAATTCAGCGAGTTATGAAATACTGTGTTCTAAGGTATAGCCTAAGACACCCAATTGGGGAATTGACATAAAATAACGTGGCTGGAAAATATAGTTGCAATATTAACTAGTGTGCTTTTTGTTTCCAGAGTTTTCTTACATTTAGCCCTTCTCCCACTGAGTCATCCAGGCCTGTTGAATCCACTTGCCTCAGGGAAGGAATTACAGAAAAGATAGTGACAACGGGATTGAATCATCCGTTTGTAAATTTCAGATGCCTAGGTCTCAGGCACTGAGACAATAGACTTGGGAGAATCCTAATCAGGAAGAGTAAACTCCTGAAGTTTAGAGAAAGAATTCTCTAGATTTGAGAGGAAGATAGAAGGAAAGGATGGAATGAAGGAGAAATGTTGGTGGGGTTTGGGAATGTTGGTAGTCAACCTGGAGTGTACAAAGTGAAGCAAGATCTGGAGACCACCTCCTCTCTACAACAAGAAGAACCAGCCATTATCAGGGCCCCACTGCAACTTGGAAGCCAGGTTAGAACCCAGAGGCCCTGTGGCCTATTCTTCCATTAGCACCATTCTCTTGGTTTGTCCCAGTGAAAGGACATTTGTTAAAAGCCCATAGTCCTACCAACAAAGAAATAACCACTGTTAAGTTTTGAATTTTCCATCCACATATCTATCAATTTCCACTGCAGATACAGATTTCTCATACACTGTAGGAGAAAATGGATGAAATATCGCCATGCGTCTTTTAAGAAATTAATTCATCACCTTCAGTGTTTCGAATAGTAAATAAGAAAGGAGAAATAAACCCAACATTTAAATTACAACATCTCAGTGAAAGAAAGCAAATCTAAGGAAAGCAGGAGGAAGGAACTATTGAAGAAGAAAACGGAAATGAACAAATTGGAAAGATTTTAAAAATAGAATTTATAAATCGATCCAAGATCAAGTTCTCTGAAAAGGCAAATCAAGAATATCTAAATAAGAAGCAGATTCTTGACACAGTGAATAAGGAATATCTAATAAAGAAACAAAAAGAAGAGTACCAGAAGTAACATAAATTTTAAACCAAGATGACATAAAGGTAAATGTAATGTATTTGAAAATCTTTATTCAATAAATAATTTTAGAGAAAAAAGTAAAGATACCAACAGTGAGTCAAGACAAAGAAAAATGTAAGTGAAATAATAACCATGAAAATTTGAAAAATTTAGGGGAAAAAATCCTCAAAAACGGCTCTATAATAAGTGGATTTAAAACTTATTTATTTCCACATTTAAGGGGAAAACAATTCCTATACTAAACTATAATATAATATTTACTTTAAAAGTCTATTCTTTGCATATCTACTTTCTCTGACCCTGTATCGTTTAAAAATCTTTAGTCAGTGGGTTTTTTAAAAAATATTATGTAAGTTTCTAATATTATTGAATTGTGTTTGATGATGAAGACTGTAACTGTTCTAGATTTGGAATTTACTATATTTATTTGGTGTCTTATGTTTGTATAACATTCATGAAAGTGCCTGCCCCGCTAAAAATGCTTTTTTTTTTGAAAAACGAATATAGAGAGCTACTTTTCTTTTCCCCTGTTGTTCATAGCAAGTCATTTTTCATCCTTCCTCTCTCAAAGCTACAGCTCCTTTGTCGTTAAGTCATCAGTTGTTCTGCCCACTACCTTGATGCCCTCTGAATGCTGCTTTTTGTTTTGAACAGTTGTCTTTTTAAAGAAGGAGGAAAAGAAAATTTCATATTAACCCATTATCATTAACCCATTTATCATTTCTGGTGATCTTCATTACTTCCTATAGCATCTAGATCCAGGTTTCCATCTGATACCATCTGATATCTCCCCTCAGCCTGAAAACCACCACTCTTCTGTCAGCTTGTCGTACTGTGGTGGCTTGCGTATTGCTGTGATGTTGGAAGCTATGCCACCAGTATTTCAAATACCAGCAGAGTCACCCATGGTGGACAGGTTTCAGTGGACCTTCCAGACGACGACAGACTAGAAAGAAAAACCTGGCAATCTACTTTTAAAACAACTGTGCAGTGAAAACTTTACTAATAGCAGCAGAACATTGTCTGATACAGTGCCTGGAGATAAGCCCTGACGAACGTTTTTTAACATTTCTTGTAATGTAGGTCAGCTGGCAACAAATTCTCTAAATTTTCGCTTATTTGACTTAAAAAATTTTTTTTTCTCCTTGTTTTTGAAGGTATTTTTCTACATATAGAATTTTGAATTGACAGTTTTTAGCTTCCAGCATCATAAAGATGTACAATTGTCTTCTGGCCTTCATTCCTCCCCCAATGCCGGGAGCTGAATACATGTTCACAGATTTATCTTTTTTTTCCAAATGTTTTATTGTGGAAAATTTCAACCATCACAAAAGTATAAAGAAGAGGCTTAAACTATCATATCCTCATCACATAGCTTCAACAGTTACCAATATTTTGCCAATCTTTTTTTTTTTATTGTACTTTAGATGAAGGTTTACAGAGCAAACTAGTTTCTCGTTAAACAATACACAATTGTTTTGTGACATTGGTTGCCAACTCCAAGACAAGTCAAGACTCTCCCGTTCTCGACCTTCGTTTCCCCATTACCAGCTTTCCTGTTCCCTCCTGCCTTCTAGTCCTTGCCTCTGGGCTGTTGTGCCCATTTAGTCTCATTTTGTTTTATGGGCCTGTATAATCTTTGGCTGAATGGTGAACCTCAGGAGTGACTTCATTACTGAGCCATAAAGGAGTCCAGGAACCATCATCTCCGGGTTTCTTCAGTTTCTGTCAGACCAGTAAGTCTGGTCTTTTTTGTGTGTGAGTTAGAATTTTGTTCTGTTTTTCTCCAGCTCTGTCCAGGACCCTCTATAGTGAGCCCTGTCAGAGCAGCTGGTGGTGGTAGCTGGTCACCATCTAGTTGTGCTGGACTCAGTCTGGTGGAGGCTGAGGTACTTGTGGTTCATTAGTCCTTTGGACTAATCTTTCCCTTGTAGCTTTAGTTTTCTTCATTCTTCCTTGCTCCAGATGGGGAGATATCAGTGGAGTATCTTAGATGGCCACTCACAAACTTTTAAGAGCCCAGACACTACTCACCAGAGAAGAATGTAGAACATTTTCTTTATAAACTATGTTATGCCAGTTGAGCTAGCTAGTCCCCAAGACCATGGTCCCGATAGCCCTCAGCCCAGCAATTTGGTCCCTCAGGGAGTTTGATGTGTCTATGTGTCTATGGAGCTTCCATGACCTTGCCTTGGGCAAGTTGTGCTGGCTTCTTCAGTATTGTGTACTGTCTTACTCTTCACCAAAATTACCACTTATCTGTTGTCTAGTTAGTGTTTTTGCCATCCTCACCCCTCCGCTCCGTTGTAACCATCAAAGATTGTTTATTTTTGTGTGTAAATCTTTTCATGAGTTTTTATAGTAGTAGTCTCATACAATATTTGTCTTTTGTGATTGACTTATTTCACTCAGCATAATGCCCTCCAGATTCATCCATGTTGTGAGATGCTTCACAAATTCGTCATTGTTCCTTATCATTGTGTAGTATTCCATTGTGTGTAAATATCAAAGTTTGTTTATGCATTCATCTGTTGATGGGCAGCTAGGTTGTTTCCATCTTTTTTGCTATTGTGAACAATGCTGCAATGAACATGGGTGTGCATATGTCTATTAGTATGACAGCTCTTATTTTTCTAGGATATATTCCTAGGAGTGGGATTGCTGGATCATATGGTATTTTTATTTCTAGCTTTTTAAGGAAGCACCATATCATTTTCCAAAATGGTTGCACAATTTTGCATTCCGCCAGTAGTGCATAATAATTCCAATCTCCCTGCAGCCTCTCCAACATTTGTTATAGTCTGTTTTTTTAATTTTAATTTTTTTTATTTGTGCCTGTAATGTCAGGGTGAGATGACATCTCATTGTGGTTTTGATTTGCATTTCTCTAATGGCTACTGATCACAAGCATTTCCTCATGTTTATGTCAGCTGCTTAAATGTCGTCTTTGGAGAAGTGTCTATTCATATCCTTTGCTCATTTTTTAATTGGATTATTTATCTTTTTGTTGCCGAGGTGTTAGATTTCCCTGTAGATTTTAGAGATTAGACCTTGTCGGATGTTTCATAGCCAAAATATTTTTCCCAGTCTGTAGATTCTCTTTTTACTCTTTTGGTAAAGTCTTTTGATGAGCATAAGTGTTTAATTTTTGGAAGATCCCAGTTATTTAGTGTCTTAGTCATCTAGTGCTGCTCCAACAGAAATACCACAAGTGGATGGTTTTAACAGAGAGAAATTTATTCTCTCGCAGTCCAATAGGCTACAAGTCCAAATTCAGGGCATCAGCTCCAGGGGAACACTTTCTCTGTTGGCTCTGGAGGAAAGTCCATGTCATCAGTCTTCCTTTGGTCTGGGAGCTTCTCTGCACAGGAACCTCAGGTCCAAAGGATGTGTTCTGCTCCCGGCACTGCTTTCTTGGTGGTATGAGGTTCCCATGTGTCTCTGCTCGCTTCTCTCTTTTATATCCCAAAAGAGATTGCATTAAGTCACTAATCTTGTCAACCTCATCATTATAACCTTATCACAGTGACAGAGTTTGCAGCACATAAGGAAATCACATCAGATAACACAATCATACAATACTGGAAATCATGACCCAGCCAAGTTGCTACATACATTTTTGGGGGGATACAATTCAATCCATGACATCTAGCTTATCTTCTGGTGTTTGTATATTGTTAGTTCTGGTGTGTATCCTGCTAATGCTGAGTATTAGGGCCTCTAGTGTTCACTATATTTTTCTTCTATAATCTTTATAGTTTTTGGTTTTAGATTTAGGTCTTTGATCCATTTTGAATTAGTTTTTGTGTATAGTGTGAGCTATGGGTCCTGGTTCATTTTTTTGCAGATGGGCATCCAATTTTTCCAGCACTATTTATTAAAAAGACGGTCTTTTCCCCGTTTGATGGACTATGGACCTTTGTTGAAAATCAGGTGACCATAGGTGGATGGATTTACAGCTGGGTTCTCAATTCTATTCCATTCATCAATATGTCTGTCATTGTACCAGTACCAGGCTGTTCTGACTACCATAGCTGTATAGTAGTTTCTGAGGTCAGGTAGTGCGAGTCCTCCTACTTTCTTCTCTTCAATAGTGCTTTACTTATTTAGGGTCTCTTTTATTTCCATATAAAGTTAATGATTAGCTTTTCCATCTCTTTAGAGAATGCTGTTAGTATTTGGATTGGGATTGCATTGTATTTGTAGCTGCTTTCGGTAGAATTGACATTTTCACAATGTTAAGTCTACCTATCCATGAGCATCATATAGTTTTCCATTTACGTAGGTCTCTTTTGGTTTCTTGCAGTAGTGTTTTGTAGTTTTCTTTGTATAGATCTGGTTAGATTTATTCCTAAGGATTTTATTTTTTAGGGTCTATTATAAATGGTATTGTTTTCCTGGTTTCCTTTTCGTCATTCTCTTTACAGGTGTATAGGAATCCAACTGATTTTTGTATGTTTATCTTGTATCCTGGTGCCCTGCTGAATCTTTCTATTAGTTCCAATAGTTTTCTCATGGAGTCTTTTGCGTTTTCTATGTATAGTATCATATCATCCACAAATAGCAACAGTTTTACTTCTTCCTTATGAATTTGGATGTCCTTTATTTCTTTTTCTTGCCTTATTGATTTAGCTAGGACTTCTAGCACAACATTAAATAGGAGGGGTGATAAAGGGCATCCTTATCTTGTTCCTGTTCTCAAGGGGAATGTTTTCAGCCTCTCTCCATTAAGAATGATGTTGGCTGTTGGTTTTGAATAGATGCCCTTTATTATGTTGAGGAATTTCCCTTCTATAGCTGTTTTATTGAGAGTTTTTTTTATCAGGAATGGGTGTTGGATTTGTTGAATGCCTTCTGTGTCATCTGATTCTTTTATTTATATGGTGGATTACATTGATTCTTATTCTAATGTTGAACCATCCTGGCCTGCCTGGTATGAATCCCATTTGGTAGTGGTATATTATTTTTTTGATATGATGCTGAATTCTATTGGCTAGAATTTTGTAGAGAATATTTGCTTCTATATTCATGAGAGATATTGATCTGTAATTTTATCTTTTTGTGGTTACTTTGCCTGGTTTTGGTATCAAGGTTATGCTGGCTTCATGCAATGAATTCAGAAGTATCCCTTCCTTTTCTATGTTCTGAAACATTTTGAGTAGTGCTGGTGAAAACTCTCATCTCAATGTTTGGTAGAATTCTCTAGTGAAGCCATCTGGGCCAGGGCTCCTGTGTTTTATATCACATAGAATATAACCAGTAAAGTTCCAAAGCAAAAATACAGTAAAGCTGGCATTTATATTTACCTATGAAATTTCTTTTACTACAGATCTTTACTTCTTCATATGCTTTGAGTTACTGTCTAGGGTCTTTTCCTTTCAACTGAAGAACTCCCTTTAGCATTTCTTGTAGGGTGTGTCTGGTGATAAAATTCACTCAGCTTTTATTTATCTGAGAATGTTTTAATTTTTGAAAGACAGTTTTTCTGGATACAGAAATCTTTGTTGGCCGTTTTTTTCTTTCAACACTTTCAATATGTCACTCCACTGCCTCTGGACTCCATGGTTATTATACTTTTCAGTTCCAGAAGTTCCTTTTGTTCCTTTTTATAATTTCTATTGCTTTATTGATAGTCTCATTTTGTTCATAGCTTATTTTCCTAATTTCCTTTAGTTCTTTGTCTATGTCTTAACTCTTGGAATTTTTTGCGGTTATTTCTTTAAATATTTTTTCTTCCCTATTCTCAATCTTTTCTCTCTCTGGGGTTTCAATTATACATATGCTAGACAGTTTGATATTGTCTGGCAGGTCACTGAGGCTATGTTTGTTTTTCTTCATTTTTCACTTTGTTTTTAAGACTTGATAATTTTTATTGCTCTATCTTCAAGTTCACTGACCCTATCTTTTGTCATCACCAGTCTTCTTTTAAGCCCATCCAGAGAATTTTTCATTTCAGTTATTGTACTTTTCAGATCAATAATTTTCATTTGATTCTCAGGGTTAGTTTCTATTGATTGCTGTTTTTCTTGACGATAGGTCACTGTTTCCTATTTATTTTCCTTCCTGACAATTTTTTTTTTTATTGTATACTGAACATTTCGGATGATATGTTGTAGAGACTGAGTTTTGTTATTTTCTTTTGAAGTGGCGTTTTTGTTCTAGTAAGCAGTTCATGTTGAACTTTTATAAGTTTGGTTTTATGCTTTTTTAGGGCAGATGTGTGGAATGCCTTAAGCCCCACTCCATAATGTCTTTTAATATTGTTCTTTGAACCAGTATCTAATTAAAGTTTATGTATTTCTTTAGGTTGTTATGTCTCTTTAGTGTCTTTCATTCTAGAACATTTCACCACCCTTTTCAATTCTTTTATGACATTGATTTTGGGGTGGTCAGGACAATTTTTTTTTGTTGTTGTTGTTGTAGAATGTCCTAAATTCTGGGTATATCTGGTTGGTTCTTTTAGCCTAGCATTTTCCCCTAATTTGAAATTAGATCTAAATGTTTACTTAGATTCAGATAGAATATTTTTGCTAAGAATATTTGACAAATGTTTGGCAAAATATTTTGGCAGTGATATCACCAGTGAAAGACTGGTCACTTTGTTAAGGTGTGAACACTCAATCTCTTCATTATAAAGGTGTGTTCTCCCCTTTGCAGTTAGTAATTGGAGCACTGGTGGTGCAGTCATTAAGAGCTATGGCTGCTAACCAAAGTGTTGGCAGTTTGAATCTGCCAGCCATTCCTTGAAAACCCATGGGGCAGTTGTACTCTGACCTATATGGTCACTATGAGCTGGAATTGACTCAATGACAATGGGTTTGGTTTGGTTAGTTAATGAGTAAACTGTGGGGTGACGTTTGGCACTCTGCAAATATCCTATTCCCCAATATCCCTCAACCTAATGGGTTTAATGTCTATTGGTTGATTCAATTATTGTTTATTTTTACTAAGTTTTTGTCCTTTTCAGTCAAATATCATTATCAGAATGAGCCAACACGTGAAAAAAACAAAAATCAAGAAGGTGCTTTACTTCTTTCCATTGTCTGTTAACATATAAACATAGATCTCAAGCAGGGCCTATCCTTTTCTTTTTTATTTGTTTTATCTTTAGCACTTATTAGTATAAACCCTCAGCTGACTTGAGGCTTTCACCTTCATGATACACTGAAATCAACATTTTACATTTGCCCTTGGCTATGTGCTCATCCTTCCTGCTGTTATACACATGTCCATTACTGTCTTAACTCACTGAGAACACTGTGGAAGTAATTTACTTCTTCAGTTACTCCTTCCTTTTCTATGTCATTGGGATAATTTGTTATTGCCTAGACAATTACATTTTTAGAGCTTTCCAACTCTCTTAATCCATCTTTCTTAAGAGATATTCAGAACATGGAATCAAATCCTTTTTTCTTTGTATTTGAGGTATGCCTCAAAGAGTTATACAAAAGAAGCTTTCCCCCTTCCTCTGATATGACTTATCTTTTTTTTTACGATAACTTTTTCACTGCATATGTATTTATCTCTGCTGGTTGGAATTAATTCTGGTGTGACAGTCTGCCTCCATGCTTCTTTTGACTTCAGATCAATGAAAATATCAGCAAGGTCAGACCTTGACAGGTATTTTACTTTGAGTGAATGAGACTGTCAGCTCTCTGAATGGATAAAGTTTACCATCACTATATCCTAATTCTATGTCAGCTTTATTGTCCACTTATCCTTTCTTTTAGCTTTACCCAAATGCACTCACATATTTTGCTTTCTCCTGAAATTCTCACTTTATATTTTTAACATATAATTATTGACATCCTCTAATTTCCCACTCAAATATCTATTTATTTTGAAGTTCTATACTCATAACCATAAAATATTTTTTAAATTTAGTATTTGGCTCTGATAAGGGTACGGTGAAAGAGTGAAGAGACTTTTCCTATATATGACTGATGAGATTTTATTAATGCTACTCTCTGATAAGAAAATAATGATATGTGTGTGTGTACGTATATATATATATCTAGAGAGAGAGAGAGAGAAGACCCATTAAAATGGTTATTATGCTTCATTTTCAGAGTTTGTTCAAAGCAAATTATCAGAGGTGCAGAGTCAGATGCAGACTCAGACTTAAGTAAAATTATTTCTCTCTTTAGTGTCATTTATAATTGAGAAATTAAAACTTAAAAACCCCATGATAGGAGAATTGGATAAGTATATTGTAGTATGTCCAATTTATGGCATACTATAACAAATAAAATTATATTTTTATAAAAAATTTTTTTTGCAAAATATTTTGCCTCAACAAAACAACTCATGGCGTAAAATTAAGTAAAGATGAGAAGATACGAAAAGCATTCAAAATGGTCTCAGTTTTAATTTTTAGCTAGACTATCTACCCTGTCCAGTTAGGTTGATCAATGTATTGAACAGGAGAAACTTTATTCCCTAATACATAGAGCAGAGTTATTGCTAAGCAGTCCATTTCCTGCTTTCCTTCCAAGTTTCACCATAACTCTGCTTGGACTTCTGGAAATGAGGACCTACAGTATGAAAGAACACTGGTTCCACTTTATTTTTCTAAAGGTCAACAAGGAAGTAATCCAGCAGGAAGTGGAAGGCAATGTTGATACCCTTCTGACTTTACTGCGTGTCCTAGATGACCACAACACATGATATGGTCCTTCCCTGAGAAAGACCGTCAAATTAGTTAAAGCAGATCATCTCGCGGGCTGTCTTATGGTTCAAAAATTTTTATATAAATAGGATGCAGTGTAATTTTCTGATTTTACTGTGGGTTTACTCTTGTTGTCATAACTGTCAGGAGGTGTCCACAGGGTTTCATGTATCTGAATCTGCCACTGACATGACAGAAAAGAAGACCCATAGAGTTATGCATACTCACAGAACAACATTCTGTGCAGGCCCTCATCCCATTAGCAGGAGAGCCAGAAGGGTTCCACAGATTCCTCATGCTCCTGGTGACACCTCCTCTCTGCCAGCCTTGACACTGCCCTTTGTATAACTGAAGAGAAAAAGGACTCACAGTTCTTCGTCTCCTCCAATCTGCTTCTCCACACTTCCTCAGTCACCACTCTCATGTTCATACCCTTCAATTTGTTATTCCTAACATCTATGACTTCCCTCCATAATCTCGACTTCAAATGTCTCATTCTCTGACAACTACATTTTACCTTTCTCATTAATTTCCCTTAAATGTCTATGACACCAACAACTCTTTGGCCTCACCCACTCAGTAAAACCCATTGCTATCAAATTGATTCTGATTCATAGCAATCCTATAGGATAAGGTAGAACTGCCCCGTAGGGTTTTCAAAGCTGTAATCTTTATGGAAGCAGACTGCCACAACTTTCTCCTGTGGAACAGCTGGTAGGTTTGAACCACCAACATTGTGTTTAGCAATGAGAGCACTTAACCACTGCACCACCAGGGCTCCATAAAAAAAAAAAAAATAAACTCTTTGCCTTTTGGTTGAGTCCAACTCATAGCAAGCCCATAGGGCTTCACAGGGACCTCTAATCTAGTGATTCTACCACTTCCATAGTGCTCTCCCAGAAACCCCCAAACGTCCCTTAAATCTTACTCTCTGAATGATCTACCCTTGTACCTACAAAGCTGGCCACAGCTAGAGAGAAGCACACAAATATGGCCCCTTATTTTTAAATTAATGACCATAAATCTCAAGGGCAATGAGTGCTGCTGGGAAACATATTACATTTCTCTAATTTCTTTGTTTCCTCATTCTTCTAGGCCATTATTCCACAGCTTCTCTTCTCAAAACTCTCAAGCCTTTTCCCCAGTAGTTAAATTCAACTGGTGATCTTGCTCCCCTTTCCTCTCAGGAAACTTAAGCAATCAGAAGAGATCTTCCACATTTTCTAGCCACTGCATCTACCAACTTACTTCTGTCTCTACCATATTATCTCCTCTCTTATTATCATGATTGAACTGTCTTCTCTCCTGGCTAAGACAAATCTTCTTCTTGTGCACTATACCCCACCCAGATTATCTGCTGTAGGATCACTGTCTTGAAATATCATCGATCCTGCATAATTGATTTTTCTTAACCATATTATAATTACTTGAGCTTACAACCATGTTACAACTCCCATTTTAAAATAACCCTCCCTTAATCTCACAATTCCCTCTAACTATTGCCCTGATTTTCTGCTCCCTTTGCAGCAAATCTCCTTGAAAGTGTTGATATACTCATTGTCTTCACTTCTTTTATTTCTCTTCTCTCTTGAACCAACTCCATCAGGCTCATGTCTCTGCCACTGTATGGAAACAGCTGTAATTAAAGTTATCAGTGCCTTTTGCACTGTGAAGCTCAGTGGTCAATTCTCAGTTCTCATATCACTCAGATTATAATAGCATTTGACATAGCTCATGTCCTTCTTGAAACATTTCTTTCACCTGCTGTTTTAGTTATCTAGTGGTGCTATAACAGAAATACCAGAAGTAGATGGCTTTTACGAAGAGGAATTTGTTCTCTCGCAGTTTAGGAGCTCGAAGTCTCAATTCAGGGTGCCAGCTCCAAGGTAAGGCTTTCTCTCTCCTTTGGCTCTGGGGAAAGGTCTTTGTCATCAATCTTCTGGTCTAGGAGATTCTCAGCTCAGGGACCCCGGGTCCAAAGGACATGTGCTCCTGGCTGTTCTTGCTTGGTAGTAAAGAGATCACCTGTCTCTCTGCTTGCTTCTGTCTTTCATATCTCAAAAGAGTTTGGCTTAAGATACAGCCTAATGTTGTAGACTGAGTCCTGCCTCATTAACATAACTGCTTCTAACCCCACCTCATTAACATCATAGAGGTACAATTTACAACATGTAGGAAAATCACATCAGATGACAAAATGGTAGACAATCACACAATACTGGGAATCATGGCCTAGCCAAGTTGACACACATTTTTGCGGGACACAATTCAATTCATAAAACCTGCCTTCCAGGACACCTGTCTCTCAATCCTCCTCCTGCCCCCTTGACTGTTTCTTTTCCATCTCCTTTGCTCTTCTCTTCACTTTTGCAACTTTTCTGGAATATGCAGGAATTAATCTTTGTATTTATTCTCTATCTGTCCCCAATTCCTAGCCTGACTGATTATTCAAATGGTAAATTTACACCTCCAGCCTCTGTGAACTCTGGTCTCACATCTCCAACTGCTTAATTGACATCTCCACTGGGTATCTAATAGTCTTCCCAAACTTAACATGTCCAAAATTGAACTTTTGACCCCCACCCCCAGTCTGCTACTCATGCACCTTCCCTGTCTTATTGAAAGGCATATTTATCTTCCATTTTTTCAGGCCAAAATTCGCAGAGTTATTCTTCCCCTGCCCCCTCACTCCTC
Organism: Dugong dugon; assembly: GCA_030035585.1. NCBI lineage: Eukaryota > Metazoa > Chordata > Mammalia > Sirenia > Dugongidae > Dugong > Dugong dugon. Next base: position 13,073,349 of record CM057478.1, read on the forward strand.
ACAGCCAGACCATCTGTAAATTCTGAGAACTCTTTCTTTAACATATGTCTAGAACAGTCTGACCACCTTTTATTACTTCCAATACTGTGTGACCCTTTCTCAGCTCACCATCAATTCTCACTTAGACTTTTGCAATTGTCTTGTATTGTACCTGCATCTGCCCTTACCCCGTTATAGTATATTCTTCACACACAACCAGAGCAACATTTCTAAAACATGGGCCACGTCATGTCATTACTCTGCAAAAAAGCCATCAAGGCCTTCCATCTCAGGTAGGGTGAACCTCATTTCCTGTCATTTGCCTCTTTGTTCTCTTTACTGGATCCATATAGGTCTTTTTACCGTGCTAAGCATACTATGCCTCAGGGCCTTTATACGTGTTGTTCTCTTACCTGACCTTTCTGTCCAGCACCACTTCATCAGTCCTTTCCCTCTTATCCTACTTTGTTTTTCTCCCTAGCTGTCATAGATTGAGTTGTGTCCCCCCAAAATATGTGTCTGTGACCTGACACTTCCATGCTGCTTGGTGCAGCTAGGAAGACACACAAAGTGATGAAAGCAAAGGAAGAAGTTCCATTTAGTTGGCCAAGTAAAGGAGCACACTGGGACTCGGGTCGCCAAGGTGTCTCCCAGAACAGCAGCCCAAGGGGTTTATATGGGTGAAGTAAATCTGGTCTGGGGTCCCCAGAAACACCTCAAGGTGGGGCCAGCCTGTTAATTGGTTTGACCCAAAGAGGTATTCTCACCATGGTCTGGTCTTCTGCACCTGTTAAGTCTGAAAGGGGGGGCCACAAAGATGACAGTTTGCACACATCCAGGGCGTAGACGGGGGTGTGTTTTTCAGCCTCTGACATCGATAAGTTGTCTGAGGTACAAGGTCATTGGTCCTGTGCAGTTCAGGCAGGCCTGAACTGGTCCAAGACTGGTTTTGGCTGGATTGAAGACCCCAGTCTCTTCTTTAACTGAGTCAGAACTGGAAGTATACCTAAGTAAGGAGATACTCTAAAGGCAGAGGTTACATCCTATATTACCTAATAAGGCGATAGCTCAGTTAGCTCTCTATATTACTGAAGATGGCAGGCACGGCCCCTTGTTTATTCAGCATGGCCAGCGTACTGCCGGTCTCATGTCAACTTGGTTAGGCCATGATTTCTAGCATTGTCTGGTTGCCCTCTATTTTGTGATTGTAATTTTATGTTAAAGAGGATTAGGGTGGGATTGTAATACCCTTACTAAGGTCACATCCATGCTCCAATGTAAAGGGAGTTTCCCTGAAGCGTGGCCTGCACCACCTTTTATCTTACAAGAGATAAAAGGGAAGCAAGCAGAGAGTGGGGACCTCTTCACCAAGAAAGCAGCACTGGGAGCAGAGCGTGTCCTTTGGACCTGAGGTTCCTGCGCAGAGAAGCTCCTAGGCCAAGGGAAGATTGATGACACGGACCTTCCTCCAGAGCCGACAGAGAAAGCCTTCCCCTGGAGCTGATGCCCTGAATTTGGACTTGTAGCTTACTAGACTGTGAGAGTATAAATTTCTCTTTGTTAAAGCCATCCATTTGTGATATGTCTGTTACAGCGGCACTAGATAACTAAGACATTTGCCCTTACCAGCACCTGGAAAATTGTGTATTCATTTGTTTATTTGCTTATCTGTCTATCTCCCCCCAGCAAAATGTAAGCTTCATAAAGGAAAAGTTGTGCTTTGTTCACTGTGGTATCTCTTAGGTCTAGAAAAATGAGTGGCTCACAATAGTCACTCAAAATAATAGCTGAATGACTGAACATAATTTTGTAAAAGTGAAATGATTCACACTTCAGAACATGAGGAAATTGATACATTATTTGTTTATTCTCCTTCAATTTATTCTACATTCTCACCCCAAATAATTAAAAACCTCTTCTTTATAAATTTCTTTTATCTTAGGATTGGGTGGGTAAACCAAGGCCTACAGAATATTTGTAATTTTTTGAAGGTCGAATTATTGGTCAAGGACAGAGAAAAGTTCTAAAATAAAGATTTGCTTTAGTCAACCCAGTCCAAAATCCCTCAGAATTTGATACCTCTGTTTAGTGTTGATACCATTCTGTACATAAAGAATATAGACCGTTATGTTGGTAGGCAAATTGAAAATAGACATTGCATTTATGAGGGTATAAAATTAAATGTAATGCTTATTACCTTGAAATGTAAGTGTCAGCTACCAGTTTCTCAATTTTACAAGATATGTAGAAGAGTCACAGATGTTCTATTACCTATTCCAGTTAATTCTACCTTCCTTTCCTTAAACATCATTATCTTCTTCTCAGAATTACAGCCTGTATCTTGGGAAGGATAAGACAAGTGAAGTAATTTTGGCTGAAAGCTTTTCAGTTAGTTTCCCAAGGTGATCAAAATGTGGAGAACATGGATATGAAATATTTTAAATACTTATTTTTAATGATAATTTTCTCTTTACAAATGTGATGAGAATTTTACATGATCTGAAGATCAGGGTTCAAGATGAGGGTTTGTCCTTGGAAGCCATGTGGCCTTGGAAATATTTCTTAAACCAGTACCAGATGTTATTGAGTTGATTCCCCATATGTGTCAGTATAAAACTGTGCTCCATAGGGTTTCCAATAGCTAGTTTTTCAGAAGTAGATCCCCAGGCCTTTCTTCCGAGGCACCTCTGGGTAGACCTCTCGGTTAGCAGCTGAGCCGGTTAACTGTTTGCTCCACCCAGGGACTCCTTCTGAAACACACAGAGCGTCAATTTCCTTATCTAAAAAGTTGGGAAAATTACACCAGCTCACAGAATTTTGAGTGTTTAATTCAATGAAACACAAAAGCACTTTGCAAACTACAAAGCGCCATTACATATAGTATCAATAACAGTTATTAAAATATCAACCACGGGGTGGTAATCTTACCAAAATCACTAGATGTTAGAGCTGGGAGGGACATATCAACTTCCTCATTTTATAGACTTGGAAGCTGAGGCCCAAGGAGGTAACCTCATGCAGCTGTGGATTGGAGAGCCCAAAATCAGAAGTGTGGCCTGGCTTACATAACATTCTAGGCACTGCACCACGGGTTGGCAAACTATGGCCTGTGTCTGTGTGGTCCATTAGCTAAGAGTGGTTTTTATATTTTTAAATAGTTTTTAAGCATTAAAAGAATAATATTTCTTGGCATGTGAAACTACTTGAAATTCAGATTTCAGTGTCTATGACTAAAGTTTTATTGGAATGGCTATGCTTATTGCTTTATAGTGGCTTTTGAGCTACAGTGGCAGAGTGGTGTAATTGTGACAGTGACTGAGATGGTTAAGGTTGTGTGTCAACTTGGCTGGGCCATGATTCTCTGCAGTTTGACAGTTATGATGTAGTTTGATAGTTATGTAATTATGTAACTTGGCAGTTATTTAATGACGTGGAGCCCTAGTGGTACAGTGGTTAAGTGTTCGGCAGCTAACCAAAAGGTCAGCAGTTTGAATACACCAGCTGCTCCTTGGAAACCCTATGGGGCAGCTCTACTCTGTCATATAGGGTCACTATGAGTTGGAATCGACTCAACAGCAATGGATTTGGTTGTTTAACGGGCAGTCATCCTCCATTTAGTGATCTGATGTAGTCATCCCACATTTTGTGATCTGATGTGAGCAGCCAATCAGTTGAAAAGGGAGTTTCCTTTAGGGTGTGGCCTGCTTACTGTCTCTGGATCCTTCATTCGGCTCATCATCATCTGACCTCTGATTCTTGGGACTTGAGCCAATGGCCTCCTATATTGCCTACCAACCTTGGGATTCGTCAGCCTCCGCAGCCCATGAGCCAGCAGTCTGCTGTCTGATCTGCCAATCTTGGGTTCATCAGCCCCTGCAGCTACAAGAGCCAGAAGAAGCCTCCAGACTTATGCCTGACTTGGGATTTTCTAGACTCTACAACCACAAGAGCCATTTCCTTGAGAGAAATCTCTCTCTCTCTCCACATATATATACATAATATATATACATACACTTTACTGGTTTTGTTTCTCTAGAAAACCCAGCCTAGGACAGTGACCATATGACCAGCAAGTCCAAAATACACATTTACCATCTGTCTCATTATAGAAAAAAATTGCCCACTCATGCTACACAGACAACAAACAGCTGTTGACCACCTACCATCACTACTGTGTTAACTAAAAGCTGTAAAAAAAAAAAAAAGGAGATGACACTGGTTCTTTAAGTCGTGCACCAATCTTTAAAAATAAATGGTAATAATTAAATCTATTTGAGACCAAAGTCACAAGAGATTAATTTGTTAGAGTACAGCTTAAAACCAAGTGTCATTAACTTAAATGTTCACTTATAATATTTCTTTTATCAATTACTTGCTTATTTTCTTCTCAACTTTTATATGTATACACATGGACACACACACACACACACAAGCCATAGCCTCATTTACTGCTAAAATACGTCCAACCTCATCTGTGGAAAAGCGAAACAAAACAAAGAAGCATACAAAAACACCTAAATATGTTTTTAACTTCAAAGGAAGAAAAAGGGAGAGACTGTAGATTTTGAATGGACATTGCTGGAAAATGTTTTTTCGGTAATTTTTAGAAATGACTCAAAGTAATGCCCCATAAATATCTTTCCTCAACACAGTGTCTAGGCAAATGCTATTCTTACATGGAGTTGTATTAAACAATAATGTAACTGATTTAGTCCATTGAGATAGAGGTGTTTTCTGTTTTTGATTTTTGTTAAGACAGTGTTTGCCATAAATCAATTACTTCCAGCTTCCTATCCACACTTAGGTTTTAACCTTAGGTTGATCTAAACAAAGTTCAGTCTATAAAAATCTGCATTTTTAAATTTCCTAAACAATGGGCTGAAATTAGGAAATACATAGCACTAACACCATGTTTATGCTCTGGTGGCCTAATATTAGAATGGAAGGAAACTGGTATTTTTAGAGAACTGGCAAACAATCATTCCTTGAAGTCTTTGATAGCTTTTAGATTTAGAAATTAAAAACTGCCAGGAATTGCCCCCAAAGAGCCAGCTTTAATATTCGTGAGCCTGCCAGTCAGTGTTAGAAACGTCAAGTCGGCCAACATGCATGAGAACAACACCAGCAGGGCTTCAACTCCTAAGCCCAGAATCGGCTCTTGAAATCCAAAATGGAGGTTTGCTGTTCGTGTAAATGCTAAATAAAAATCTGGCCAGCATAAATCTGTTAAAAATAAATCTGGCTACAATTCGCATTTAGGATAAAATATATCAGCTACTCTGTGTTAATGAGGACCATGATACTGATCATAATACTGTCAGAGAAGTTGACAATAAATAGATAAATAAATAGATAGATAAATAAATAACTTAATTAGTTTACCTAAAGATTCTTTAGCAGTGCTATAGATCATAATAGTAGAGGGTCAGAGAAAAAGAGGAAGACCCTCAACGAGATGGATTGACACAGTAGTTGCAACAATGGTCTCAAGTATAACAGCAATTGCGAGCATGGCACAGGACTGGGCAGTGTTCAGTGTTTTGTTCTGTTGTACATGGATAGGGTTGCTATGAGCAGAAACCTACTCGAAGGCAGCTAACAACAACATAGGTTATAGAGTGTTTGTTTTCTTGTTTGTTGTTCCTGAAATGGCCTTTCAATTATTTTATCTTATGTAACTTTTGTTTTGGACCTGGCAACATTAGACAATCAATTATTTTTGATTAATTAATCTTTTCCACATCTAAAGTCCCTTTCTCGAGTTTTATTTAACGGAGGGATACACCATAATATCTAAAGAATGGTTAAAGAAATACACATTAAACTAAATTTTACCTCATTTTGAAATTATTTCTGTTGGCTTTGGCAATAAGGAGTGTTTGGTAAAGACTGGCTTGCGTATACAACAGTTTTGCTTGATTTTTATAAAACAACAGTTTAATTCAAGCATGCAGAAAGTTTATGTACTTGATGGCAGACGACTTACTTGGCAGAACATAGGAATAGAAATCTACTTCCACAGAAATAACATCAGATCTTTTCAGGCACATGTAAATGTTTGTAAGTATTTCCTAGCAACTTAAAAGTGCTGTGATTAATGGTACCCTTGAAGAGGATGCAGCTAATTAAAGGTATTTTAGTTAAGACGTATGAACACGCTATAAATGACTGGTCCTATAAAAGCTTAAAAAATTTTGCTTAGAAATTCATTTTAGCTAGGCAAAAGTGATTTCCAAAAAAAGTTAAAATGTTGGTTTTATAGTGAAATTTAAACTCAAAGATGTAAAATTTAGCTTTTTCGGATTGCAGGAGTTGATTATGGGTTTCACGAGTTGAATCCCTATGTGTGTTGTTCACCTACTGGTGAAGGCTGTGCTGTTCAGTTTTTCCATTAGACGTTGCCTTCTATTTCCTCCAGGAGACTATTTTTTTCTGGGATCGCATGAATCGTCATTAGCCAGTTTTCTGTTAACCTGAAGAACCACTAGAGTTAAAATAATCTCGATGGGTAAATGGCAAGCAAATAGATAACCAAGTTTTGTGAACACTTATGCTGATAGCACTTTCTGAATGGATTTTTAAAGGTTTTTACAAGAGATACTGTATTTTCTGACCGCGGAGTAACATTTCAGAGGAAGACAGTGAGTGGCAGCAGATGGTTCTGTCAGTAACGCCAGTAACATGAATATGAATGGGAGTCCAATCACCACAGTTGACAAATATGTGTTGATTTAAGTATCCTTCGAGGTTACTGAAAATTCCCTTTCAGTTGTTGTCAGGTGCCGTCCAGTTGATTCTGACTCACAGTGACCCTATGTACAACAAACAAAACATTGCCCGGTCCTGCACCGTCCTCATAATTGTTATGATTGAGCCCATCACTGCAGCCTCTTCTTCTTCAGTAGATAAATAATATTCCAGGCAAACTCTGGGTTTTGAATTTTAAAACCCTTTGAGGCTTTTGGGTATTGAATTAAATATTTAAATACTGATAAAAATGAGCTACTCATTCTCCTGGAATATGTCAACTCCTCAAGGATAACACTTTAATATATATTGTCTTTAGTTTAAAATTTTGCACATTTTAATTGAAGGTAAAGCCAAAAAAAAAAAAAAAAAAAAAAATACCCAAACCAAACCGATTGCCCTCAAGCTGATTCCTATTCACAGAGAACGCATGTTTAGAATAGAAGTGCTGCATAGTGTTTTCTTGCTGTAATCTTAATGGAATCAGGTAGCCAGGTGTTTCTTCCAATCTTTAGGTTACCAGTTGAGTGCAAACCATTTGCCCGCCCAGGAAACTTGAAGGTAGAGCCAGGAAAAAGAGTTGTCTAAATTAAGAAAGCATTTTAGAATTCTGACTTAGAAAAATTTACTATTAAAAAAAAATATAAGCTTTTCTCTTTCTAATGTATTTCCTTTCTAAGTGGGTAAGGTTAAATAACTCTGAAATCTCTTATAGGGGACATAGAGTTTCCCAAATTATATTTTATTTAAGTTGCACAATCTGAGAACAGTGTCATAAATTGACTCTTCTTTGATAAAAATGGTAGATATTCCGGTACTTATCTTCAAATAAACAAAAAAATTAAAATAAAAAACCATTAGAAATAACCACCTAGTAAAATTGAGGCAATATGGTACAAATAAAATAAGACAAAATAAAAATTGGAAGGGAGGAGCTCTGTAGTTCAGTTTAGGCCTCATGACTAACCTTCTAATGACCCATTTTTGTACTGTTGTTGTTGTTAGGTGCTGTCGAGTCGGTTCTGACTCATAGCGACCCTGTGCACAACAGAACAAAATACTGCCCAATCCTGGGCCGCTCTCACAATCGTTGCTATGTTTGAGCCCATTGTTACAGCTACTGTGTCCATTCATCTCATTGAAGGTCTTCATCTTCTTTGCTGACTCTACCGAGCTTGAAGTCTTTCTACAGGAACTGGTCTCTCCTGATAACAGGTCCAACGTATGTGAGATGGAATCTCACCATCCTTGCTTCTAAGGAACACTCTGGCTGTACTTCGTCCAAGACAGATTTGTTCGTTCTTCTGGCAGTCCATGGTATATTCAATATTCTTCGCCAACACCACAATTCAAACGCATCAGTTCTTCTTCAATCTTCCTTATTCATTGTCCAGCTTTCACATGCACATAAGACAATTGCAAATACGATGGCTTGGGTCAGGGGCACCTTAGTCCTCAAAGCGACATCTTTGCTTTTTAACACTTTAATGAGAGCTTTTGTAGCAGATTTGCCCAATGCAATATGTCATTTGATTTCTTGCCTGCTGCTTCCATGGGTGTTGATTGTGGATCCAAGTAAAATGAAATCTTTGACAACTTCAATATTTTCTCCATTTATTATGATGTTGCTTATTGGTCCAGTTGTGAGGATTTTTGTTTTCTTTATGTTGAAGTGTAATCCATACTGAAGGCTGTAGTCTTTGATCTTCATCAGTAAGTGCTTCAAGTCCTCTTCACTTTCAGTAAGCAAGGTTGTGTCATTTACACTGTTAGTCTTCCTCTAATCCTGACACCACATTCTTCCTCATATAGTTCAGTTTCTCAGATTATTTGCTCAGCATACAGACTGCATAAGTATGGTGAAAGGATACAACCCTGACACACATCTTTCCTGATTTTAAACCACTCAGTATCCCCCTGTTCTGTTTGAACGACTGCCTAGTTTTCTCTGTACAGGTTCCGCATGAGCACAATTAAGTGTTCTGGAATTCCCAGTCTTTGCGATGTTATCAAATTTGTTATGATTCATAGTCACATGCCTTTGCACAGTTAATAAAGCACAGGTAAACATCTTTCTGGTATTCTCTGGTTTCAGCCAAGATCCATCTGACAGCAGCAATGATATCCCTCATTCCATGTCCTCTTTTGAATCCGGCTTGAATTTCTGGCAGTTGCCTGTTGACGTGCTATTGCAACCGGTTTTGAATTACCTTCAGCAAAATTTTATTTGTGTGTGATATTAATTATATTGTTCAATAATTTCCACATTCTTTTGGATCACCTTTCTTTGAAATGGGCACATATATGGATTTCTTCCAGTCGGTTGGCCAGGTAGCTGTCTTCCAAATTTCTTGGCATAGATGCATGAGTGCTTCCAGCATTGCACTCATTTGTTGAAACCTCTCAACAACAAAATGGGAACTATACCAACAGCTTCACGTTCTTCACACAATTAAATCAAACAACCCTAGTAAACTCAAATCAATCAAATAAGATGATACATCCCTCACCTCCAAGTCAATCCCATCCTGTAGAATATGACAGGGTTTCAATAATACCCACACAATTTCTAGAATGCCTTCTCATACCATCCCAAAATAGTTCAGGAAAGCTCCCCACAACATCCCACTTACATTCTTATATGCCAACCTAGTCTCCTACTCCTTATAATGATTCTGTGGGTCACTGATGACATCTACAGTCACTCCTGATTGGTACAGTGCCCAGGTGAATGTGCCTTTATGGAAACCCTTTATATTCATAAAGACAGAACTTTAAAAGAACCCTCAATACTGCAACAGAACAGTATTTGCAACTTTTTTTCTTTCCTAGACTCCCTATTCCTCTATAAAATATGACTTTTTCATGCCATCTCCCATCTTCTGAAAGCTTCCTCAATTCATATTTTCATCTAATGTCCTCCTTTCATACTTTACTGAGAAAAAAAGAGAACAGAAACCATCAGTAAGCAACTTCCTCGTCTTACCACCAAACCCGTAGATTTCTCTGAAATGGAATTAATTTTCTTTTTCTTCCCTTCTGTTAAAGGAAGGATCCTTCCAACTGAAGACCAGTCCTTCTACTTGTATTCTACATTATATCATTCTCATCTTCTAGAAAACTGTATCTCTTCAGTGGTTCTTTCTTCTGACTGCATATGAATCTCACTTTCTGTATTTGGTCATGACATCAGTACAGACACATACTTTGATTTTGTAGCCTCCCATTTCCTGACTGCAACACTGACCAATTTCTCTGCTCCCCATTCATAAACAAATATCTTGGAATATTTGTCTACACCCACTAGTTCTACTTTTTCACCTCCCCTTCACATTGTTTAAATCTTAAATTTGATCAATATAATACATGTGTACAATTTAAATAGTCATCCAGAAGTACAAGTTTTATAATGAACAAAAGCAGTCCCCTGTTTTAATCCTACTGATCTAAGATTTCCGCTCTCCAAAGATAATCAGTTTTAATTCCCTAAACTTTTCCTTATGGTATTCTGCAGCACGTTTGATTAGCTAGAAATGAGCTCTGAAATCATATGATCCCAGTGCCTTTTTAAATCATCGATCTTTAATCACCCTTCCAATGTTGTTTTTGATAATTGGTTTATTCAAGTTTTGCATTTTTTCCTGGAACAATTTGGATAATTTATGTTTTGCTAAAAACTTGCTCTGGGATTTCAAATTTGTGCCATATATTTCCTATACGTGTCTCCCAAATTCGTATATCTATCTCTATCTCTATATTTCTGTAATTGATTACTTACGACTTTCACTTGGATACCAATGGCGTTTCAAAATTAACATGATCAACACACAACTTCTGATTTGTGTGCCCAAACGTGCACTGCACACATTCTTCCTCAACTCAGTAAATGGGAGCTCTTCCCTTCAGTAGCTAAAGCCAATGCCTTGGAGTCATTCTTTACTCTTTCTTTCATGTCCCAGATCCCATTAACAGTCTATTAACAATATATACAGCATCTGATCACATCTTACCCCCTCTAATGCTATAACTTGATCAAAGAAAATTATTTTTCATCTCCACCTAGAACTTTACCAAAGGATGGAATAGCCTCCCCACTTTTACAGTTTTACAGTTGCCTCCTTGCAGTTCATTCTTCATAGAGCAGCCAGTGTGCATGATTAAAAATAGAAGTCATCTAGGAAGAATGGCCTAGCAATCTGCTTCAGAAAATTAGCCAATGAAACCCTTATGGATCACAATAGAACACTGTCTGAGTCACTTGCTTCGGGCACGTCATTAGGAGGGATCAATTGCTGGAGGAGGATATCATGTTGAGTGAAACAGAGGACCAACAATGATGAGGGAGACCCTTGGTGACATGAATTGGCACAATAACCTCAATGATAGACTTGAACATGCCGATAATTGTGAGGATGATGAAAGACTGGACAACGTTTTGTTCTGTTGTACGTAAGATCGCCAGGAGACGGAGTTGACTTGATGGTATCCATCTGTCTGTCTTTCTGTCTATCCATCCAACCATCCATCCATCTGTATTCTTAAAATACTAGTGATTTATCTTCAAGTGTTGACTCAGCCTTCAAACAAACCTACTGCTGGACATCTAAACCCCAACAAGAAACGTGGCCATTTTGTCTCTCTTCAAACTTAATTTTGAATTATCTCTTATGTTTAGTTTAAGGAAGTGCTATTACTTAAGTGATTGTATTTTTGCCCAAATGAAACCTTTACAGAATTGTAATTCTCAAGATGGTGTTTTGTAAATAAAGTTGATTTAAATATTAAAAAAAAAATAGAAGTCGGGTCATAATACTGACTTGCTCAAAACCTTATTTGACACCCTATCTTACTCAGTCCTTACCGTGGTTTACAAGGCCTTACTTATTCTGGGCCGGTCGATTTACCATGTCTCCTGACCTTCTCCCCTCTCTTTGCGCTCCTGTCACATAAGCCTATTAGCTGTTCCTTAAGTATATCGAGCACACTCTTGCATTAGAGCCTTTGCACCTGCCCTTGCTGCCTTTTCCTTTGCCTCCTTTAAGCCTGTTCACACTGTCCTGTCTAATAGTTACTGATTGCTATAATAATGCTGCATAGCAAACAATGACCAAACGTCAGTGGTATTCCAAAAATAAACATTTATTTATCTCATGAGTTTCAGCTTGTGTGTGTTGGACTCAGCTGATCACTCTTGGGCTCGTGCACCTGCATAGCTGATCTTAATATCTATTAAGACATTTATTGCAAGGCATGGGTTTAGATGATTGTGGGGGCTGGCTAGACAAGTCCAAAACCCATAGGGCAAGCCAACAGGAAGGGCAGGCTGGAACTCTCAGGCTGAGCTGAAGCTGCTGCCCACAGGCAGAGTTTCTTCTTCCTTAGGGAAGCCTCAGTTGGGCTCTTAAGGCTTTTCATGATGTTGTATCAGGTCCACCTAGATTACCTAAAATAATCTCTCTTATTTAAAGTCAACTGATTGTGGACTTTATCTATAAAATACCTTCATAGCAACACCTAGATTAGTGTTTGATTGAATAAGTGGAGACTTAGCCTAACCAAGTGGGCATATAAAACTAAATATCACATTATACATTTATGTTTTGTTTGTTTATTGCCTGTATTCTCCCACAAGAAAGATAACCAACTCTATGTGGGTAGGGACGTTTCCTCTTTTACTCACTGTTTCGAGTTGTGGAATGATGCTTGGCGCTAAGTAGACCCTTAAGAAATATGTGTCAAATTGTACTTAGTTCTATTTCAAAGTTGTATGTTTAAGCTGCTATTTCTTTTTAAAATAAGTTTTAGATATTATACTAATTTTCTACTGTGGAAGATAACATAGTCTCTTATCCTTTCCCTCCCCAGTACCACAGACACATTTTTGACATCTGTCATATTCTCATTTTAGTTATAGGACAATTTATGCTTAATGACTGTTCCATTTTCATGCAATCATGACTCTGTAAATATTATTTATACTAGAGACATCTATCATATTATGATAACATGTTCAGTCTTGTCTATATTTTTTCTCCTGGAGTTAATTGCCTATTTTTTTAATTTCATTTGCTAGCATTTCTACGTATGTATTTCCATTTCTTCCCCAAATGCTTTGAGGTATAAATCTCCTTTCTCTAAATATGATCATATATATTGGGTTATATATAATTTTCATGTTTTTAATTTTTTAATACAATCGCTCTTTTGTTAATCCTCTTACTCAAGCCTGCCTGGTTACCTTTCAGGTCTGCTAAATATCTGTTATTCCGGGACTTTATTTCACCATCATCCAGCTAATCCCCTCCTTTTCTCTTCTGGGTTTGATCCCTTGTATCTTGAATTCCAAATTTTATTTTTCTTGCTTTATTATTACAGTTTGGTTATATCATTACTGTGAATTGTAGCCTTTACTATTAAAAAATGTACTTCACTTTTTTTTCATGCTTTGTAATCTGGATTACAAAGAATAAGACATCAGGATTGGAGGAAGACTCATTAAGAACCTGCTATATGCAGATGACACAAACTTGCTTGCTGAAAGCGAAGAGAACTTGAAGCACTTACTGATGAAGATCAAAGACTACAGCCTTCAGTATGGATTACACCTCGACATAAAGAAAACAAAAACCTTCACAACTGGGCCAAAAAGCAACATCATTATAAATGGAGAAAATGTTCAAGTTGTCAAGGATTTCATTTTACTTGGATCTACAATAAATGCCCATGGAAGCGGAAGTCAAGAAATCAAATGACACATTGCAATGGGCAAATCTGCTGCAAAAGACCTCTGTAAAGTGTTAAAAAGCAAAGATGTCGCTTTGAGAACTAAGGCGTGGGTGACCCAAGCCATGGTATTTTCAATGCCTCCTATGCACACAACAGCTGGACAATGAATAAAGAAAACCAGAGAAGAATTGATGCCTTTGAATTATGGTGTTGGTAAAGAATATTGAATATTCCATGGACTGCCGGGAGAACAAACAATCTGTTTTGGAAGAAGTACAGTCAGAATGCTCCTTAAAAGCCAGGATGGCGAGACTTTGTCTCACATGTTTTGGACAAGTTACAAGAAAGGACCACTCCCTGGAGGAGGGCATCATGCTTGGTAAGGTGAGTGAGAAAGAGGAAGACCCCCAACGGAATAGACAGTGTCTGCAACAGTGGGCTCAAGCATGGCAGCAATTGCGAGGATGGCGCAGGACCAGGCAATGTTTTGTTCTGTTGTACATAGGGTCTCTATGAGTTGGAACCAACTTGACGTCATCTAACAATAACAAGTATAACATTAACAAATTTGATGAACAATGAATCTAAAATTAATAAAATGAAAAAGTAATTCATAGGGTGAGATACCTCTTAATTGTGAAACATTATTGCCATATATCACTTTTCAAAGGGTCAATGAGGTACTTGTCATGGTTTTCTATTTTCATTCTGTCGGTGTAAATTAGCTCTTAACTCATTCAGGATTTTCCTCAATCCTTAATGAGAAATTATAGGATCTTAGAGGCACGTGCGAAGAATCGTTAATAGTAGTAATTTTTTCTGTGCTCATAATGAATGTTACTAAGAAACACAAAACATTTGAAAAGTTTCTGGGCATACAGAACTCACAAATTACCTCCCTTTAATTAAATGATACTCTTAACTTTTCTCCATTGCTGATTTTAACTTTAAAAATTTAAGACTTTGTGTTCTAATCTGCTCACACTGGCTGCAAGGTAGGTCCCTGTTTTCATGAGCTTCTGTTATGTGGATAAAACAACTTGCTCCACATAAGGAGCAGGTGACAAATTCCTTCTGAACAATGAGCTCTATACTAAAATCACAAATGACATCTTTAACAAACATTCTCAAAGATAAAATAAAAAAAGTAAGTAATTAAAATTATTGAGTCTATGTGGGGCAGTGTATATAACACGTTCTCGAGATGTTGTTCAATTAGTATTTTAACTTCTGCTTTTAAATTATACCTCCATTTAATATTGCCAAGGTGCACTTAAAGGAATCGTTTTTATTTATTTTAATTGAAAGAAGTCAGAAAAATCTATGACTAAGTTGTATGAAATAAAACTATACAAATTCATCCTATAAAATTAATGCTATACAGAACATTTTTTTTGTTCTCGCAAGTTTGATGTCAAATGTGTTATTTAAACAGAAGAAAAGTAGTTTATTTGAAAAGAACCTCAAAAAGAAAGATTTAGGCACTATAAAGGAGGAGGCTCTTGCTTCAAGGACAATGAGATTATAAAAAAAAGTTAGAAAAGAATCTACTATGTAAGATAAATACATGGAAAAATGAGAATAAGAAGAGATAAAAATCTGAAAGGTAGCTTGGGTAAAACACAAAAAATAAATACATATATATACATATATGGAGAGAGAGAGCTCTTGAAGGCAGTGGTGAGTCACTGGTAGAATTCTTGCTTTCCATGTGGGAAACCTGGGTTCAATTCCCGGCCTGTGCACCTCAAGCATAGCCACCACTCTTCTGTCAGTGGAGATTTGCGTGTTGCTTAATAGATCGCAGTGGAGCTTCCAGGACAGGCTAGGAAGACAGAGCTGGTGATCTACTTCTGAAAAATCAGTCATTGAAAACTCTATGGAACAGTTATACTCTGACGTACATGGGGTTACCATGGGTTGGCGTTAATTCAATGGCAACTGGTATTGTATATATGTGTGTATGTGTGTGTGTGTGTGTGGGTGTGGGTGTGGGTGTGGGTGTGTGTGTATAAAGACATCCTAAAGCCAAGGAAGTACTAAAAAAGAAATAATGTGTATATAATTCAAAACATTTTTTAAACAGCTTCATTGAGGTATAATTTATATACTATCAATTAAATGATTAATAAATCTATAGAGCTGTGCAACTATCACCAAAATCGAGTTTTAGAACATCTCCATTACCATACAAAGTTTTCTTGTGCCCGTTAAGCACACTCGTTAAACACCTCATGTTTAAATCCTCACTCCCACGCCCAGCCTCAGGCAAGTACTGATCTGCTATCTCTATAAATGTGCCTTTTCTAGACATTTCTTATAAATGGAATCATACAATATGTAGTCTTTCATGTCTAGCTTCTTTAACTAAGCATAATGGTTTTGAGGTTTATATATATTGTACCATATATCAGTAGCTTTTTCCTTTCAATTGTTGAATAGTTTTGCGTTGTATGTATATATCACGTCTTGTTTATTCATTCACCAGTTGATGTACATTTGGATTGTTACAAGTTTTTTGGCTATTGTGAATAATACTGCTATGCATATTCATGTGTAAGTCTTTATGTGGACATATGTTTGCATTTCTCAGGGATAGATACCTAGGAATAGAGTTTCTTAGTCATACGGTAACTCTGTGTTGAACATTTTGAGAAACGGCGTAACTCTTTTCCAAAGTGACTACACCATTTTACATTCCTACCCACAACATATTAAGGTTCCAATTTCTCCACATTCTTATCAACCCTTGTTATTTTCTTCTTTTTTATTATAGCTATTCTACTTTGTCTGCAGTGATAGCTCACTGTAGCTTTAATTTGCATTTCCCTAATAACTAGCAATGTTAGCCATCTTTTTATGTGCTTATTGGCCACTTGCATATCTTCTTTGGTGAAATGTCTATTAAATTTGCTGATTTTTATTTTTTTGTTATCTTCGTATTGAGTTGTAAGTGTTCTTTATATATTTCAAGTACAAGTCCTTTATCAGTTATATGATTGGCCAATTACTTTCTCCTAGTCTGTGGCTTCCCTTTCATTTTCTTAATGGTGTCCTTTGAAGTGTGAAGATTTTAGATTTTGATGAACTCCAATTTATCAAGTTTTTCTTTCTAATGGATCATGCTTTTGATATTATATCTAAGAACTCTTTGCCCAACCAAAGGTCTTGGGGATTTTCTGTTATGATTTTTCCTTAAAGTTTTATAGCTGTAATATATAGCTTTTAATAATTTGGTCTATGATCCATTTAGAGTTAAGTTTTGTGTATGGTGTGAAGTAAGGTCCTAAGGTCACCTTTTTTTTTTTTTTTTTGCATGTGGATATCCAACTATCCCAGCACCATTTGTTCAAAAAGCCCTCCTTTCTCCATTGAATTTCTTGACAACTTTATAAAAAAATCAATTGACTGTAAATGTAAGGATTTATTTTTCAGTTCTCAACTGATCTATATGCCTATACTTGTGTCAATAAAATACTCTCTTGACTACTGTGGCTTTGTAGTAAGTTTTAAAATCGGATAGTGTAACTCTTCCACCTTTACTCTTTTTCAAAATTGTTTTGCGTATCCTAGGTCTTTTCATTTCCATGTTACACATATATTTGATGCTGAATGTTTTCCCACAGGTCTCTGAAAGTCTGTTTATTTTCCCTCAATCTTTTTTTCTCTATGCTCTTTAGATAGATGATTTCTATTGATCTACCTTCAAGTTCCCTGATACGTTTTTATGCTTTCTTGAAACTTTTCTTGACCACCTACAGTAAAATTTTTATTTGTTGTTGTCCTCTTTAACTCTAGAATTTCCATTAGGTCTTTTAAAAAAAAAAAAAAAAATTCTGTGTCTTTATTCAGTAGCTCGATTTGTTGATTCATTGTTTTCATACTTTCCTTTAGTTTTTAAACATGGTTTTCTTTATTTTAATGTATTTAAAATAGCTGCTCTGAAGCTTTTTCTAAATCCAGCATCTGGGGACACTCAGAGAGAGTGTGCATTCACTGCCTCTTTTTTCCCCCTTTAAATATGGATCCCATTGTCCTGTTTTCATGTTTTGTTGCTGTTGAAAACCGGATATTTTATATAATATTTTATAACAACACAAGAGCCTAATATCTTTTTCTCTGAAGGTGGTGTATTTGTTTAGTAACATTCTGGGTTAAATCTCTGAAATCCATCTCCCCTTTGGTGTGTGGCCACTGATTTCTCTGCTCAGTTGTTCTTTTTTGTTTTTATTTTTTAAGTCTGGCTTGCTAGGGATTACCCCTGTGTCTAGTTTCTTGGTTGTCAGCTAATGCCTGGAGAGAGATTGTGACCAAAACCTCAAGGCAGTAAGCTTTCCATCCTTTGTCGAAAGTACTCTGTGTGACTAAAGGAGAACATTCAAAGTTCAGGCTCTTTTCAAGGCTTATCTATGTTTTACTTTCTGTTGGGTCATTTCAAGTCTTCTATGCTCATCTGTACAGCCTTAGTGTTGACCAGAAGCTTGTGACCTTTCCTTTCTGAGCTAGGAATATTCTTGCCCTAACCTCATCTGCCATTACTTGCCTGTCAGTTTGTTGTACTGTTGTGGTTTGTGTGTTGCTGTGATGCTGGAAGCTATGCAAGTGGTCTTTCAAATACCAGCAGGGTCACCCAGGATGGACAGGTTTCAGTAGAGCTTCCAGACTAAGACAGACTAGGAAGGAATACCTGGTGATGATGTACTTCCAAAAATTAGCCAGTGAAAACCGTATGGATCACAACAGAATGTTGTCCGACATAGTGCTGGAAGATGTGCTCCCTGTTTGGAAAACATTCAGAATACACAGTGGCCACAACAATGGACTCAAGCATACCAACAATTATGAAGATGGTGCAGGAGCGGGCAATGTTTTGTTTTGTTGTGCATGTGGTCACCATGAGTTGGACCTGACTTCAATTATGAGCTAATAAAATTATTAGTGTTTTCAACCACTGAATTTTGTGGTGGTTTGTTATGCAGCAATTGATAATGAGACAAAATATCATGTTCATTTTACATTTTCTCTATAAATATATATGCCTGAACAGAACATCTTAAACACACGTTGTGGTAATTTTTAGTTTACTTCAATTGATTGGACACTGTCTGATAACAGGAAGTATAGATTTTGAATGGTTCTTTTGAATCGTTATCAAGTTGGATATTTAAGTTAATGGAATCGTTGTTTTTATGGGCTTGCTTGTGATTTTTAAAGCTGTTGGTTGTAAATGTATCAGATACATTTCTCAAGTTAAAGATTACCAAGTGACATTCTTTGCTCTGGTTGCCTGAAGTGTCTCTTTGAGATAAACATTACTTGTTGGAATAAGGGAAGAAAAAAAAAAAACTTACCTTTCATTATGGATTCCTTAATGAGCAGCAATCAACCATCTGCTTTTTACCATCACTTGCAAAGAAAATGATTCTTAATTTCCCATTTCTAAAATGCCCTAATGTAATAGATTTCTAATTACTTGACTGAAAAAGTAAACACCTTCTAATGCTTGCTCAGACATTAAGGTACATAAGAGTGATTACGAAGTGTGTTTAGTTTCCTAGACAGTAAACGCTAAATCTATTAGTATTTCCTGCTATTCTTCCGAATTTTGAATACTGTTCATGTGAATTGAAAAGGCCAATATACAGAGACCTGTATGTAATTTTTCCTCTGTTAACAATACAGATTTGATAAGAAAGAAAGGAACAATAAAAACTCTATTTTATAAAAGTTCAGAGCACAGTTTGAATATGCAGCCTTTTTCATTGAATACAAGTTATTTTTACTGTAATTGTATTTGCATATAGCTGTTAGTAGAATATCAGACTTTATCCTGTTTGAGGATATAGACATGTTTCTTTTATCAAAAATTAAATTATTTACCTTAGCACTTTATTATATAGTTGCTTAGGTTTCAGGAGCCCAACATCTATACGTACTGTCTTGAGGAGAGTTGACAAATTTAAGAATTCATTTAAGGAGTAATGTAATCTTATGAATATTACTTTTGTATTTCAAGTAACAAGGAAGCTGAAAACGCCCCCTGTCTTAGGCTGGGTTCTCTAGAGAAGCAAAACCAGTAAAGTGTATATATATAGAGAGAGATTATACCAAGGAAACAGCTCACGTGACTGTAGAGGCTAGAACGTCCCAAGTCAGTGGACCAGGGTAGAGGCCTCTCCCAAGTCACACAGTTGCAGAAGCTGGCAAGCCCAAGATCAGAAGGTCAGAGAGCAGGGCTCCCACTCACAGGCTGTGCAGATCGACAAATCCCAGGTTTGGCAGATAAGATGATAGCTCAAGTCCCAAGAATGGGAGATGAGACGACAGGAAGCAGCCGCAGGATCCAGAGAGAGCAAAAAGCCAGAACGTCTGCTTATATACAGGTGCGGGCCACACCCCCAAGGAGACTCCCTTTCATTTGATTGGCTACTCACAGTATATTTAATCATGTGAGTGATTACATTAAAACACGGAGAATCATGGCCCAGCCAAGCTGACACACAATCTTAACCATCACACCACCCAAATGGAAAATACATGACTTAAATATTCCCAATATTCACCCTTACTTGGAAACAGTTGTGGCGAAGGATTTGCTCAGCTCCAACTATGTATCATCTTGGCATCTTCCATGCCTCAGTATGTTTTTAATCTTGACAGATCATTGAATAGACAAATTCGCCTTGCAAATAATGCAAAAATGAGAGAATACAAATTCAGATGATAAAAGGGTCACGTAACACTTAGGGAATGGAGGGTAGGAGGTTGAAAGCTTGACCTCGCCATCATATTCCTCCTAAATTGACTCCACAGAAACGTAACAGGGTTGAGTCTACACCTGATGTGCAGCCTTGTGTTCCTTCTCAGAGATTTGGTGTTTGTTTTTTTACATGGAAGAAGCAGATAACTTTAATGAAAAGGTTTTTTTATCCTTTTATTTTAGTAAAAATGAGTGAGCTTTGTTCTTTAAAACAAATATACATTCTCCTTTTGGGCTAGCTTTAAAGTCCATCTAATTCTTCCAAGAATCCCATTTTCAAAATTTTTTCTGGGTTCTGGTGACTGTGAAATTTTGCCTTCACTGATCTGCTGCTCTAAGGTAGTGAAAGGGGGCTGGGGAATTGAAATGAACTTGTGAAAGCAGAAAGAAAATTTCCTTTTCCTTTCACCTAGAACCTTGCTACTCAAAGTGAGTTCCATAGACCAGCACTATTTGCATCATTTGGGAACTTCCTGGAAATGTAGTCTCAGACCTCACCCAAGACCTACTGGATCAGAATCTGCACTATGACAATATCCCCGTGTCATTAAGATTTGACAAACACTGAGCTAGAAGAAGGAGCCCTGGTGGCACAGTGGTTAAGCTCTTGGCTGCTAACCAAAAAGTCGGTGGTTTGAACCTATCAGCCATTTCGCATGGGAAAAAGATGTGGCAGTCTGTTTCCATAAAGATTACAGCCTTGGAAACCCTGGAAAATCTGGCATCATAGTGGCTAAGAGCTACGGCTGCTAACCAAAAGGTTAGCAGTTCGAATCCACCAGGCATTCCTTGGAAACTCTATGGGACAGTTCTACTCTGTCGTGTAGCATCGTTTTGAACCGTAATCGACTTGACGGCAATGGGCCAATGGGTTGGAGCTAGAAGAAAGCATTAGATAAAACATACTATATTTTTCCTCTCTAATGGCCCTCCGTAGGATCTCTCTCTTACCTGAGTATACCGCAGTTGTAGTTGTTGTTAGCTGTCATGATGTCCACCAACTCATGGTGATCCCTTGCACAAGGGAACAAAATGCTGCCCAGTCCTGCGCCATCCCCATCATAGCTGTGGATCTGACCATTGTGATCAGTAGGGTTTTCACTGGCTAATTTTCTGAAGTAAATCACTAGAACTTTATTCCTAACCCATCTTAATCTGGAAGCTGTTCAGCATCATAGCAACATGCAAGCCTCTACTGACAGGTGGTGGCTGTGCATGAGCTGCACTGGCCAAGAATAAAACTGGGTCTCCCACATGGAAGGGGACAATTCTACCACTGAACCACCAAGGCTCTCTGGTATATTCCTAAGGAAAAATAAATAGAGGCAGGAGTCTCTGGCAGTTTGTCTCCACTAAGTGTGGCTTTCCATTTTGAGTCATGCCACATCAGCTGTGAACGTTTTACTCCATTCATTTCATTAAGATTGACTCTACTTTGAAGAGGTAGCACTTTCCCAATAGTAGTTTGAGTGTCTTCCAACTTGAGGAGTTCATCTTTCAGCAGTATATCAGACAATGTTCTGCTGCTATTTGAAGGTTTCACTAGCCAATATTTTTAGAAATAGATCATTAGATGTACAGTAGATCTAATTGCTGATGTGGCAAGACTCAAAATGAAAAGAAACAGTTGTAAACATCCATTAATAATCAGAGCGTGGAATGTATGAAGTATGAATCTAAGAAAATTGGAAGTTGTCAGAAATGAAATGGAATGCTTGAAGATTGATATCCTAGGCATTAGTGAGCTAAAATGGGCTAATATTGACTATTTTGTATCCGACAATCATATGGTCTACTATTCCGGGAATGATAAATTGAAGAGGAAGGGCGTCACATTCATTGTCAAAAAGAATATTTCAAGATTTGTCCTGAAATACAACGCTACCAGTGATAGGATAATATCCACACACCTACAAGGAAGACCAGTTAATATGACTATTATTCAAACCTACCCACCAGCCACCAATGCCAAAGATGAAGAAATTGAAGATTTTCACCAAATTCTGCAGTCTGAAATTGATCAAACATGCAATCAAGATGCACTGAAGTAATTACTAGTGATTGGAATGTGAAAGTTGAAAACAAATTAGTAGTTGGAAAATACGGCCTTGATGATAGAATTTTGCAAGACCAAAGACTCATTCACTGGAAATATCTTTCTTCAACAACATAAATGGTGACTATGAGCATGAACCTCATTGGATGGGATAAACAGGAATCAAATCGACTACATCTGTGGAAAGAGACAATAGAGAAGCTCAATATCGTCAGTCAAACAAGGCCAGGGGCTGACTGTCGAACAGAGTATCAATTGCTCATGTGCAAGCTCAAGGTGAAGCTGAAGAAAATTAAAACAAGTGCAGAAGAGCCAAAGTACGATCTTGAGTATATCCCACCTGAATTTAGGGACCATCTCAAGAATAGATTCGCTGCAATGAACACTAATGACAAGACAAGACGTGGGATGGCATCAAGGACATCATACATGGATAAAGCAAACGGTCATTAAAGTACAGGAAAGAAAAAAAAAAAGACCAAATTGGATGTCAGAAGTGACTCTGAAACTTGCTCTTGAACACAGAATAGCTAAAGTGAATGGAAGAAATGATGAAGTAAAAGAGCTGGACAGAAGATTTCAAAGGGCTGTTCAAGAAGACTAAGTAAAGTATTATAATGACATGTACGAAGACCTGGAGTTGGACAACAAAACGGGAAAAACACTCTCAGCATTTCTCAGGCTGAAAGAATGAAAGAGAAAATTCAAGCCTCAAATTGCAATAATGAAGGATTCTATGGGAAAAATATTGAATGACCAGGAAACATCAAAAGAAGATGGAAGGAATACAAAGAATTACTGTACAAAAAGAATTGGTTGACTTTCACAGGAGGTAGCTTATGATCAGCAACAAATGGTTTCAAAGGAAGAAGTCCAAGATGCACTGAAGGCAGTAGTGAAAAGCTAGGATCTAAGAATTGGTAGAATACCGAGATGTTTCAACAAATGGATGCGGTGCTGAAAGTGCTCACTCATCTAAGCCAAGGAATTTGGAAGACATCTACCTGGCCAACTTACTGAAAGAGATCCATATCTGTGCCCATTCCAAAGAAAGGTGATCCAACAGAATGCAGTAATTATCAAACAATGTCATTAACATCACATGCAAGTAAAATTTTGCTGAAGATAATTAAAAAATAGTTTCAGCAGTACATTGACAAGGAAGTGCCAGAAATTCAAGCCAGATTCAGAAGAAGGTGTAGAGCTAGGGATATTGTTGCTGATACCAAATGGAACTTAGCTGAAAGCAAAGAATACCAGAAAGATGTTTACCTGTGTTTTGTTGACTGTGCAAAGGGATTTGACTATATGGATCGTAACAAATTATGGATAACATTGCAAAGAATAGGAATTCCAGAGCACCCAATTGTGCTCATGCGAAACCTATACATAGATCGACAGGTAGTTGTTCCAACAGAACAAAGGGATACTAACCAAAACCAAACCCGTTGCTGTTGAGTTAATTCTGACTCATAGTGACCCTATAGGACAGAGGAGAACTGCCCCATAGGGTTTCCAGGGAGTGCCTGGTGGATTCAAACTTCCCACATTGTAGTTAGTAGTCGAACTTTAACCACTACACCACCAGGGTTTCCAAGGGGATACTATGTGGTTTAAAATCAGGAAAGGTGTGTGTCAGTGTTGTATCCTTTCAGCATACTTATTCAGTCTGTATGCTGAGCAAATAATCTGAAAAGCTGGACTCTAGGAAGAAGAACAGGGCTTCAGGATTGGAGGAATACTCATTAACAACCTGTGATATGCAGATGACACAACCTTGCTTGCTGAAAGTGAAGAAGACTTGAAGCACTTTCTGATGGAGATCAAAGACTACAACCTTCAGTATGGATTACACTTCAACATAAAGAAAACAGAAACCCTCACAACTGGGCCAAAAAGCAACATCATTATAAATGGAGAAAATACTGAAGTTGTCAAGGATTTCATTTCACTTGGATCTACAATCAATGCGCACGGAAGCAGCAGTCAAGAAATCAAACGACATATTGCACTGGGCAAATCTGTTGCAAAAGACTTCTTTAAAGTGTTAAAAAGCAAAGATGTCACTTTGAGGACTAACGTGCACCTGACCCAAGCCATGGCGTTTTCAATTGCCTCATATGCATGTGAAAACTGGACAATGAATAAGGAAGACTGAAGAAGAATTGATACCTTTGAATTACGGTGTTGGCAAAAAATATTGAATATACCATGGTTGCCAGAAGAACAAACAAGTCTGTCTTGGAAGAAGTACAGCCAGAATGCTCCTCAGAAGCGAGAATGGTGAGACTTCCTCTCAACGTACATTGGACATGTTATCAGGAGGGACCAGTCCCTGGAGAAAGACATCGTGCTTGTAAACTAGAGGGTCAGCAAAAAAGAAGAACGTCAACAAGATGGATTGACACAGTGGCTGCAACAATGGGCTCAAAAACAGCAAAGATTGTAAGGATGGCTCAGGACAGGGCAGTGTTTTGTTCTGTTGAACATAGGGTCGCTATGAGTCAGAAGAGACTCAGTGACACCAACAACAACAGGTATGGCTTTTGGCAAATAGTTTAATATCTAAGCTTCTGTTTACTCTTTTGTAAAATGATAACCTAAGATTTTGTGGCACAGCTCTTGTGGGTTGCATGTGGTGATTTACTCCTATCTGATGAAGTTGAGCCCAAACCATTATTTAGGACAAGAAAGTCTCCTTCTTCACCCATGAGATGTACATTTACTTTACCAGCACATACTTATCCTAGCCAGACTAACTTCTATCTCAGCTCTATAACTTCAATTTGTTTCAATTCAAGCTATCATAAACTATACAAAATTCTAGATTGATGTGAATACAGTTGCTATGAACATATATTGTTAGGTAAAAATAACCCATCATTAATATATTAGTTGACTTACGTATCGTATTTTTACAAATTAAAAAAATTTGATGAGTTGCTATTCACTATATTTATAATGTACCTTCTTTCAATTAATTAGCTTCTAGAACAATTCTTAAAATTATAGTGTGCTATAAACTAAACTCCTGCTCCGGATATATAAAAATGTCCACACTTAAATTTATCTTCAAAACTCAAAAAAGAATATTAAAAACGATAACCGTCAAATATATATTTGGCCTACAATTTACCAAGACCTTTGCTCAGATAGATTCATTAAAATCTGAAGTCTATGCAACTTGCAATTAAAAAATGCTTTTCTTGTTAAATTATTATCGTGTATTTTGTAAATTGCTCTGAAAACTTTAATTTAAAATATCATAAAAGTGCATTTATTGTTACTTATTATGGCATAAATATATCTATGTTCACTGTTTCATGATTGTTAGTTTTATTTGTGTGTGTATGTTCTCATGGTTTAGGCTAAAGAAATCACTGTTTCCCTAGGTTTCCTTCTCACTGCGTATGTTAAGTTCAATTATGTTCAGCCTGTTTGACATAACATGCAGACAATCAGGCACCAATTTGGTAGGCCTGACAATGCTTAAGACTGATATTCTTGCTTGATATCTCACTTTCAAGATATTTGAGACATTGGAGGTTTTAGCACGTAAGAGCCAGAGTAACTCTCAGTGTCTAAAATGATTTTAAATAGCTTAGTGGCAAAGGGTGATAAAGTATTGAGGATAAACAGTGTAAAACAGTTAAAAATGGTCTTGTAAATAATGTGACAGGCATTTAGATACTAAGAAGTGTCACTTCTTTCAGAATAAAATATAAGAAAGAACACAGTTTTCCATGATGTACCCTTTTATTTGATTATGAGACTTTTCAGCACTTTTTTATAATCTCTGAGCACAAAAACACATTTTTTCCTTCAAATACATATTGGTGATTAAAAACCTACCAAAGCAAAAGCTTTGTTGCCCAGTACTAAATGGCACTTTTAATGATCAGCCTCTTAATAATCATTAAACACTGTAATAAAAATAAATTTTCCTCTAATAATATCCCTCTCTTAAATTGAGTACAACTAAAAAGATTTCCTAGCTGGGTCTCTTTTTTTTCTATGTTTTTAATAAAATATTTACTGCATACCTATTATGTGTCAGATGCTGTGTTAAGCTTTAAAAAATAGAAATAAACCACGATAAAGCACAGCTCTAGCATCTGCCATTGAAGATCCTAGAGATCAAGAAGATTTTAAAGTCTTAGAAACTATAGATTTGTTGTTTTGTTGAAGATGGAACTGCCTTATTAATGAGACTATCTAATTTATAATAAGTTAAAAGCATAGTGATTAGTAAGAAATAATCATTATATACATGTGAAAGAATATTAAATCTTTATTTTAAAATCAAAATCCAATTTGATTATTTGTTTTCAATTAATGTATATATAAGTTATTAAGTGCCAATCTCTGTCTTAGGTATCAGGGATACAAGCGTGAACAAGATGTACTTGGTTCCTGCTATTACAGATCTTGTAATCTAGTACTGGACTCAATAAAATAAGAAAAGAAAAATAAATACAATAATAAAAATTAGGGATAGGCATGAATGCCAGCAACAAGGAGCCCTGCTGCAGGGGCGACAAGTGGGTGAGAAAGACTCATCAGAAGATTTCAAATGTTAGCTGGGATTTAAAGAGTAAAACTGAGCCAGCCATGGGCATGAGGAAGGGAATAGGGAAGACTTTCTGGAAGATGGATTCTCTGGAACAGATTAAGAAGATTCCATTGGTTGTAGGCCTGGTATTTATGATTCCCAGACATATGCAGAGTTTTAGATCTAGGTCATGATGAAACAAATCAACCAGATGTATCACTCTTACTTTATTCTCTGTAGCCAGGTATGAAAACAGACAGAAAGCTGGATCCAGTTCTGGGTACCTGAGGTTATAAACCCTAGTTATAATGACTGACCCCTTGAACCTGTTGCTAATTACTTTACTATGTATATAACTTATGCTGAACTTGTTTAAGTAGAGGTTTAGCTTACTTTTCTTCAGTTTAAGACCCAAATTTGACCAGACACTAGGGAATATAAAGATCTCACCAAGTTATTCAGAAGACAAAACAATACAAAAGTATTTTATTTAAAAATTTTCCATTGAGTTTTGTATATCTCTTTGTATACTTTTTAGCAGTTGTTATAGAGATTATACATACTTAACTTTTCATAATCTACTTAGAATTAATATTTTAGTACTTGAAATAAATCATATATGTTCCTTTACCTTCTCTCTTTCAGGTTTCAGTTGTCAAATGCTTTATGTCTATATACATTGAAAACTCCAATGTTTGCTTTCAACATCATACATATTTTAAAGATATTAAAAGGGACAGAGTCTTTTATATTTACTCAGATACCATTTTTGTTGCTTTTTCTTTATTACTCCGGTATCATTTCCCTTCTGTCTTTTTGTTTTTCTTCATCTGAGAATGTCTTTAATTCACTTTTATTCTAAAAGGATATTTTTGCTAATTTCAGATTCGGGGCTGATGCTTACTTTGGTTCAGCACTTCAAAAATGTTTTACCATTGCCTTTTACCTCCATGATTTCTGATGAAAAATTCAGTCATTCATTGTTCCCCATACGTAGTTTTTCTCTGTCAGCTTTTTCCTTTGCCTTCAGTTTTCATCTGTTTGATTATAACTTCTCTAGATATAGTTTTTTGTTTTTTTGTTTTTTGAGTTCATCCTGCCTGAGAGTTTGCTGAATTTCTTGAGCCTGTAAGTTTATGGCTTTTGCCAGATTTGGGAAAATTTCAGCCATTGTTTTCTGCAAATTTATTCTCTGTACCGCACTCTTTCTCCTCTTTTTTTGAAACTCAGATGCCATGACATTAAGCCTTTTTATATTGTACCATGGGCCCCTGAAGCTCTGTTCCTTTTTTTAAGTCTTTATTCTGTGTATTATTCAAATTGGATAATTACTATTGCTCTATCTTTATGTTTAATGAATGTTTTCTCTGTCATCTTCATTCTGCTATTGAGCATATCCATTGAAATTTTAAATTTGTTTCTATTAACTTTTTCTGTTCTAAAGTGTTCATTTGGTTCTTTCATATCTTCTATTTCTCTACTGAGACTTTTTAACTTTCCATTCATTTTAAGAGTATCCATACTTAATTCTGGTTATAATAATTGCTTTAAAATCTAATAGTTCTAATATCTGTGTCATCTTGAGGATGAATCTGTTGATATTGATTGAGATCTTCCTAGTTCTTCACATTGAGTAATTTTAGATTATATCCTGAACATTTTAAACATTATGTTATGTGACTCTGGGTCTTGTTTAAGGCCTATGAAATACACACACACACACATACACACACACACGTAAATATATAAATTTCAACAGGCTATTGCCCTAGTTTTATCCAGGTTGCAAGTACTACCCATGTTCTATGACATGTGGTTTCAATATCAGTTAAATTTTCAAAGCCTTTTCATTGATATTCATATCTGTCCCGTATGTGTACCACCCTGTACCTAGTCTGGGGCCTAGGCAATGATCAACCCCATAGTTCAGTTCTCAAAGCTGTTAGTGTGCTGTTTTGGGTCAAATCCATGCATGTATAGCTGAGGGGTCAGTCTAGAAGTTCATATGCAACTTATAGGATTGCTTTCTTGAGCTTCCAAGCCCTAGTGGCTCAGTGGTTAAGAGCTACGGCTGCTAACCAAAAGGTCGGCAGTTTGAATCCACTAGGTGCTCCTTGGAAACCCTATAGGGCAGTTGTACCCTGTCCTATAGGGTTGCTATGAGTCAGAATCAACTTGATAGCAATGGGTTTGGTTTTTCGTTTGGTACGCTCTGAAAGCTCATTGACACTTTCCATGTTCTGGAAGTCCCCCTTCTTTGTCCTCTGGCTAGAAAGCCAGGGCTTCATTTTCTCTATTCTGCCACTTACTTTCTGTGATTGTATCTCTCTCCAGGGCCAAGTAGCCAGACGATAGAGAGAGAGAAAAAAAAAAAGGAATGTGAATTTCTCCGCTGCTCTGAGACCATGCTTTTTTGGTCAGAGAGAAGGGTTTCCCTCCCTTGTACTTTTAGGTGCTTGCCAGTTGCTGTTGATGACACCATCAATGTTTCCACAGGAATTTCTGGGGTTTGGAGCAGGACAGCAATTTTGCTTCCTTTCTCTGATCCTAGAGTGCAGTATTCTCTTCCCCAAAGCAGAAATGGAGGGTTTTTCTTGAAGCTCTTTCTATCTGCACCTGGTGTGCAGTTCCTGGTTTCAGATTGTTATTGAGTCCAGGCCAGGAGATACTGGAGGAGAAAAACGAAACAGAACAAAAACAGGACACTCAATGCAAATTCAGTGGTACTTGAAGATTTGGTTTCTTTCCCTAATTTGCATGCAAGCTTCAGAGTCTTCAGAGAGCTGCTCCATGCATTTTGTCCAAGGTTTTTAGCTGTGTTCACCTTCATTGTACCATCTTCTCCAGACCTATAGGTCAATCAAAGTCCAACTTAAGACTCACTTAATACATGAAGCCTTCCCTAAATAACTAGTTTTCAGGCCAACTTTCTATCTGAAGTGTTTGTACTTCCTTCTCCCCAAGTCATTGGCTCTGTTAGCTTTGGGTTATAACCCTCATATTTTTAAGTTTTGAGTATGACTGACCCTTGGTGGCACAGTGGTTAAGAGTTACTGCTGCTAACCAAAAGGTGGGCAGTTCAAATCCACCAGGCGCTCTTGGAAACCCTATGGGGCAGTTCTACTCTGTTCTGTAGGGTTGCTATGAGTCGGAATTGACTTGACGGTAATGGGCTTGGTTTGGTTTTGGTTTAGTATGGGTGACAGAGTGGAACAAACTCTCCTATAAAGAGATAGCTCTGTCCTCTCTCATTCCATAAGACGTACTTCCAGTTAAGCTCTGGGCTGCTAACTGAAAGGTTGGCAGTTCAAACCCACCCAGAGGCACCTCAGAAGAAAGACCTGGTGATCTGCTTCCAAAAGATCATACCCATGAAAACCCTATGAGCACAGTTCTACTCTGACACACATGGGGTCACCATGAGTTGGAATAGCTATGGCAACTAGCTTATATAACTTGTAGACACTCAAAAGAGAGTCTAAATAGCAGTGGTTATCTTTTAATATATATCTCCTAATTCTTAGAAAGATGATTGACTCATAACTAGAGATCACTTCTCATACTTTATTTTCCCCAGAAGCTAGCACTGTGCTTGTAAATGATGCTAGCAATGACTGATAATCACAGGACTTCATTTCTTCCTGAATTCTCATTCAACAGACCTCTGTCTCTATAAGCAATGGTTCACTGTCCACTACTAAGACAAAAAGATTCCATAGAATACTAGTACCTTCAAGATGAGACTTTTTTTTTTTATTAGACCATTCATATTTGCACAAGTTTAGTCTTTTATACTTTGGTTGCCAAAATATATGATATTTTTCTTCATATCTGAACAAGTGTTATTTTTGTGGGAGTTTTGAGGATCTGAGACATAATAGAATGATGGAAAATATCAACATGACCAGTAATTAGCACTAATGCTACTAGAAATAAGCAAAAAGTGAAGGTGAGGAAAAATGTTTATTAGGAAAGAATTTTTGTTCTCATGAAATAGACCATAGTTTTACAGAACAGGATTATAAAAATTAGCTATTAATGGCTTCTGCTCTAACAGCCACAATAAAGACTAGGCAATTTCTCTAAATCCTATCCATACTTTCTAAAGGTGTCAATTACCCTTTCTAATAAGACTCACTTCTGCTTTTTTGGTCACTTGTTCAACTTCTTGCTGCACATATTTGCTCTTTCTCCTATATTCACTGTCTGGATGGCACTAATTTCTGCGTGATAGCCCAGCAAATATGATGAGGTGTTACCCTTGAATCGTCCTTCTCTCATCTCTATGTCCAGATAATATGAAATTCTGACAATCATATGCATCTTTATTCTATCTTAAATTTGCCCATTTTTAATATCTCTATTACTAACTCTGTATAGTTCAACCATTATCTCTCTCCTGTTTCCAAACTGGCCTCTCAGCTGAGACAAATCACTCTACATACTGCCTCTAGAATTATCTTTCTAAACACAGATCTGGCCATGGTTTTTTACTATTTAAATTCTTTCAATGACTTCATTGCCCTGAAAACAAAATCCAGATTCCCTTTACATAACATTGAAAACTTTCAATGATGTGACTCCCTAAATTCAACTCAAGTATTTCTACCATCCTTCCCCTGCTTTCCCTCTCCCTCTCAATAGACACACACACACTATTCTACTTGTAGTCATAACAAACTACTTTGAATTCCATCCTGTTTCTTGACCTTGACAGATAGATAGCTGCCACCAAATAAACCCCAACTCTTGGACTCATGGTGACCTTATGTAAAACAGAACGGAATGTTGCCCCACCCTGAGTCATTCCCACAATCACCAACATGTTGGAGTTTATTGTTGAGGCTACTGTGCCAATCCATCTCACCAAGGGTCTCCCTCCCCCTCCCTGGTCCTCTACTTCACCAAACATGATGTCCTTCTCCAGCAATTGATCCCTCCTGATGAAGTGTCCAAAGCAAGGAAGTTGGACAATGTTCTGTTGTGATCCATAATGTTTTCACTGACTAATTTTCAGAAGTAGATTGTTAGGCTTTTCTTCCTAGTCTGTCTTATTTTAGCAGCTCTACTGAAACCTGGTCACCATGCGTGACCCCGCTGGTATTTGAAATACCGTGGCATAGCTTCCAGCATCACAGCAATACACAAGCCACCACAGTACAACAAACTGACAGATGGGTGATGATCCCTTGATCTTAGACATTTTCTTACGCTGTTTTTTTCCCTTGGGTTGCTCTGCTCTCTATTCCTATTTACCCATTCCTTTACTTAGAACCGGAAACTGTGGTGGCTTAGAGGTTAAGCACTACGGCTGCTATCCAAGAGGTCAGCAGTTCAAATTCACTGGGCGCTCCTTGGAAACCCTATGGGGCAGTTCTACTCTGTCCTTCAGGGTCCTATGAGTCTGAATCGACTGGACAGCAACAGGTTACTTAGAACCAGAACAAGATTATGTTTCCCTTACTGTTATTACCACATTTACTATTAAATCTACATCCCCCTCCCCTGAGCCTCACTTCATCTGCAGATAACAAAACCAAAAACCAAACCTGTTGTAGCTGAGTCGATTCTGACTCATAGCGACCCCGTAGGGCAGGGTTTCCAGGGAGCTGCTGGTGGATTCGAACTACTGACATTTTGATTAGCAGCTGAGTCCTTAACCACTGCGCCACCAGGGCTCCCATCTGCACACACTAAACCCTAAATTGTCTGAGAGCTGGAATCTGCCTTTTATTATTGTATTCCCCCACATTTAAAAGGAGGCTGATTTGGTGAATGCTTAGTCAACATTAGAAATGTCTCATTGCAAATGAGTTTAAAATTCCTTCAATTTACATAATCCTGTGGAAATTCAGCAGAATGTATGTGTGGCTGGGGTGGTTGTTGGGCAGGTGAAGGACACTTCATCTCTGTGAGGTGAGTGTACTGAATTTTATGCTGTCTGCTCCACATCAAGACTATTCGAGGACCTGGCCCAGGAGCCGTTGGCTAACTCCTGGGTTTTCTAGTTATTCTAGCTAACAGCAGTGATTGTGTCTGAAGTTCTATATCATGTTGTTAAGCTTTTGTTGATATTCGGTAAAAACTCAGAGAACAGCTTGCAAAAGACAACACTCATTCCTGCTGAGAAAAAAGAGAAAATAAAAAAAAAAGAGAAGAGAGGAGCAAGTGAATCCTCTGCTAAGCAATTTCAAATGTTTCTGCTGTAAACTTAATAGCCTAATTTTAACTTCTTGGCACCGGGTGAGGTCAACATTGGTATACTTTGTACTAACACATTATACTGGAAAATTGGATCCAAAGGTAAAGCAGAGTTTCCTTTTCTCAAAAGTTGGCTAGCCAAGATACACAATCCATGGACAGGGTGATATGGTGAGAACACTCATTAAGTGTGTATCTGGATGATCACTTGTTTTCCCATGTCCTAAAATACCAAACACTACCTTCTTTAGGCTCAGTTTATATTCACTATTATTTGCATTTCATTATACATTTATGTAATGGAAACTGTACACTAGGCTTAGTTATTTTATCATAGAATATTTAGAAATTTGGGAAGCACCATTTAGAACTTTGGTATTTCTTGCATGAATAAACTTTTTTTTTTAAAAATTGCATTTGATTATGAGAAAATATTGGTGGATTTAAAGATTCTAATCACTAAAAAACTCATGCTTAAATTCTGCTTTTAAGAAAGTCGTAATAATTATAGAATCTCCAAGAGTCGGTAAAGCCAATTGTTTGCTAATAATTGCGTTGGCATCTAGATAGCTTTAGGAGTAACCAAGGAGAAGCACATTCAGTCTCGGTTATTAATTATGGTAATAGCAATTTTAGCAACTTAATACTAATGTTACATTGGTATAGTGGTGATCACTTCAGGATAATTCAATAAGAACTAATTCTTAATCAAGACATGATGAATTTATAGAAAGATGGGATGGACGAATGAAATATACAAGATTTGCCACATAGAGTTTTTAACTGAAATCCAAATATTAGTAATTAATTATTTTGAAAAAGGTTCATGTAAAAACCCATAACTTAGTATATTTTTTTCTTCTAAATGTTATCTAACACAGTTCAATCTCCGGGGAGTGCAACCTGGGCTAGAAATCTCTCAGGGATCAGCTCTCATGATATTTCTGGTATTTCCTGTTTGAGTCAAAACAGGCTCTGTTTTAGAGAATTTAGCCTTCTGATCTCTCAACCAAGAGCACCAAGAGATAAAAAGCTGAAAGAGGAGAAAAGCAGCCCAACTATGGTGTTGATTTTTCAGAACCTCTTTCACTTAATCTTTCACTTGCGGAAAGATTTGTGGTTTATGGATCTCAACCAGCCATCTATCTAACTGTATTTAGATACTTCCTTTGCCTATTAACTCAACATGTCATCAACAGTAATTCCATTACAATGTGCTTGAGTCAAGGCTTTACAGATTTAGATATAGGCAAATCTGGAGCTTCATTAGCAGAATAAGGTGACATAGCATCATAATTACAAGAGCCATAAACCATTGAAGAGAAGACGAAGGGCCGCTGAGTGTGCCGTAGAGAACTAAGGATCCAGAGACCGAGGTTTAGGTTAGCTAGTAACTTGTTATATGCTTGGCAAAAATATTTCACCCCTCAGCGTGTTGAGTAAGATCAGGGCATTTTAAACCATTTTTTTTTTTTTTTTTTAGCAATGGTTCCTTAAATACGTAATCTAAATATGTAATCAACGTTCAACAAATATTCGTTTATTTTGTTATGTAACACATATTTATTGAGTACTAACTATTTGCCATGTGCTGGGCACTGTTTAAGGTGTTGACTATGAGAAACACAAAACAGATTGAAGCAGAGATGATATGGTGGCAGCAGGGGTAAGAAGCAGGGACCCTGACTTCTTGGACTACCAGCTGAGCTCAGCCACGGCCCAGAGCAATCTCATCAGGATGCTAGCTTTTACTAGACAGCAGTTTGAAGACCACTGAGATCTCACTCTCTTAAACCAAGCAGTTGCCATTGAGCTGATTCTGACTCATGGTGACCCCATGTTCATCAGAGAAGAACTATGCTCCGTAGGGTTTTCAGTGGCTGATTTTTCTGAATTAGATAGCCAGGCCTTTCTTCTGAGGTGCCTTTGGGTGGCCTCCTCCAACCTTTCGATTAGCACCTTTCTAATAACCCATGGCTCCATAAAAAAGAGAGTATGCACATTAGGCTTTGTAATCACCATCACTAATGTACCCGGGATTGCTCATTGTCAAACCTGTTGGCAGACAGAGTCATCCTATTACAATCAACAATTATTTGTTTCCTAGGAAGTGCTCTACTTTAAGAAGAAATAGGAAAATAGATCACATTTTTTATTTTAATGAGATTCTTGTCCTTCTTGATCTCATTTTTCCCCCCCTCAGTGTTCTAGTTACTTTTTATTTCACTAGAAAGACATTGGTGCCTCACAATTTACCTTTATTTTTTACAACCATTCAAGGAGTTCTTTATTCTTTACCATTTGTTCCAATTTTATTTAATAAGTAATGATGCCACATCAAGGAGATATTGCACATCCTGTTTGACTTCTAAGAAAATTAAGCTAGAGCTGAAATATGTTCTAGTTTCTCGTTTGGGCATGAAGAAAAGAGAATATCCGAGAAAGATGGGGGAGAAAAACGGCAATTGTCATTTAGGATTTACAAGAATAGTTATATTTCACAGTTAAAATATATAACCACTTATCCTTGCTGTCAGTCAAAGATAATTTCCTCTGGTTCTTTCTACTTGAATCCTCTAAATAATATACCAGGTGTTTTTCTTTTAAGAAAAAAAGATAGCCTCTGAAATTTTAAGAAGTTTAAATGATTTAAATCCTGGTTAGAAAATTTAGCTTGAAATCTAATGGTTATCATCACCTTATATTCCAATAATATTTCATTTCCCACACCTGCCTTCTAGAGCAGTTTCAATCATGAATAACAGTGGGGGAGAAAAACGATAAACATTTGTGTGCGGCAAAGGCCTCCGTAGTTATGAGCCAGGTTGGAAAGGAGAACAACCATTACTACGGGGCTGAAATTGGTGGGGAGTCTGGAGTTCTGGCCTGACAATACCAAACTCTGCAACTTTATTCTCTTTGTGGTTTTAAAAAGACTTGATCTTTCTAATGTTACATTCCAAAGTCCAACTTAATAGACACTCTATTTCTGGAGAGTGTGGTAGCCAGAATTTTGGAAAATTTCTCGTGATTGTTGTTGTATTTTTTGATAAAGGAGTAAAGCACAGAATGAATTTGGCAGATCTCCATGAAGTTTGAATATTCACTGATGCTGATTCCTGAACTGAATCTTCTTTATGCTGTTGGGAAAGAGAAGCATTATCCTTTACAGCTGGAAGGCGGCTCAGCGATTTAAGGTGCTGTTTGGGGCTTTGCCAACGTGCTTGGCATCAACCTGGGAAAGTCAGTGCAGAGCTTTGGTGAATGAGACAGTCAGAACTAGCTTTTCGTAGTTAGCTCAGGTGCTGACCTGCGTAATATAACTTCAAAAGGGTTAAGGAGGCCTTCCTAATCAAATATCTCACTTCTGCTTTTCTGTCACATTAACCACTGTGCCACCCACATCCATATCAATTGGCGTTGGGTCGATTCCAACTCTTAGTGACCCTATAGGACAGAGCAGAACTGCCCCATAGAATTTCCAAGGAATGTCTGGTGGATTCGAACCACCACCTTTTGGTTAGCAGCCGTAGCTCACTGTAGCTCTTAACCACTGAGCCACCAGTGCTCCTTGAAAGCTTCCTTATTCCTATTAAAATGAAAATAGGTTATCTGGAAGGCATATTAGTCACTGCTACCTTAGCAATAATTAGCCCCTCAGATAAACCAGCACAAAGCAGGATCCTGAAGGAATGGTTTTCACAAAAGGTCAGTTTTGGTTGAGGGAAAAAAGATGGGCCAAAGATGCAGACTAAGGAGGAAAAGTTCAGTGGAACTAGTGAAGTGGCCCCACTAGGGTTCTTGTCTGACGGTTGATTGGATTTGCTCTGACTCAGTTCCTGCTTCCAGTGAAGTAATGAGTGCACAAGATCATCTTGCCATCTGGGTGTTTCTGCCTTATGAAAACTCCCCAGATGTTAAGCACATCCTGTTTTCTTTGATTTTCATTCAAAGTGTCACTCACATCCAACATTTAACACAAAGTGTTGGGGGCGCTAAATCTCCTTACTCCATCCTTTTTCTCACTGTACTTTAGTTCTCCTCATTTTATTATGCAAAACAATAAATAAATCAATAACATTTAATTCCTCTCACCCCCTCACTTGGTTTTATTGCTACCTTTGCATTTCTGAAGTTGCATGAACGGGCTCTGCTAAACTATGGGCCAGCAACTGTAGGTTCCACCCTTTAGAGGTACAGCAGGTAGATAATTTAAAAGTTCATTCTTTCTGTTCTCCTTTCTCACAGGTTTCAGGTTGTAGCTGAGAGGGGGATAGAGATTTATACCTCGGAAGGAATTTCCCTTCCCCAGTAGTCCCACACAACCTGGGCAGCAGCTAGAGTGAGCTGGGCTGTAAATAATCTCCCTCTCTCCTCTGCTACCTAACGTGATTCAGTTAATCAAAAATAAAACATTATATATTTTTGAATAACTGTGATATACAAGGAGTCCCTGGGTGGTGCAAATAGTTAACACACTCGGCTGATAACCAAAAGGTTGAAAGTTTGAGTCCACCCAGAGACACCTCAGAAGAAAAAGCTGGTGATCTACTTCCAATGAATCAGCCACTGAAAACTTTATGCAACATAGTTCTACTCTGACACGCATGGGGTGGCCACGAGTTGGGAAACTGGTGTGATATGCAAGGATCCCTGCTAGATAAGTGTTCTCTCAGGTCATGTCTTACAGTCTACCCAGAAAAGCTGAGAAGGTCAATCAGAACCAGAAAAGCAATCAAGTATTGAATGAGTAATAGAGAGAATTTTACTTCACAGCTTTTATCACGATTGTAATGAAAGTAATTATTTGGACATTATTTGTTTAACATCTTTTCACTCGCGTTTCCTTCTCCTTCCCATACTTTTGGTGCAGGGATCATGCCTGATTTTGCTTACCAGTGTCTCCCCAGAAGAGCACAGTGAATCCAGAAAGTCAGAGAAGAGAACAATCCCTTTCAATTGTGGCTACTGCCAGCCATGGGCATCAGAGAAAGCTTCCCGTAGAGATGCTTCAAACCCAGGAGAGGGAAAGTCCAAAAACTGCCATGGATTAGTCATGTCATCCTAAACTGCTCTCAATACCACAAGATTGAAATGACATGTTTCTCTCTCTGGGAATCCCCAAACTCTTGTTAGAATCAGGAAGTAGTGGATGCCTCACATCCCAGCGTGGCTTGGATAGACTGCCAGTAGAATCTAGCTCGGCTTGTTCATACGTGTGGCCCAGTTTACATTCACCACAGAAACATGTCTGGTTTCCGTGAGTTTGGCATGATGCAACCTGGGCTCTCCAGCATCCCGCAACCCAGGATTATTATTGTTTAAATAAAGGATCTGGCCATTTTGGAAAGAGTTCTATGCATCAACCTTCTACAGTTCCTTGCTGTCTTCCATGTAATAGTTCTACGTCTTTCATTCTTGTTTCCAGTTCCACTAGGGTTCAAAATGACACTTAAAAAAAGATGGCAGCCAACCCTTCTGTGAGATTCAGAACTAAATGTGTAATGTGAATGGGAAGACATTTTTCAAACTTAAACAGGTTTTTAACCTTCGCTGCTGCTCCTGGTAAGGAAAGCAGGCAGCTGGTAGAACATTTCTGCACTGTTCTCAATTATCTCTCATTCCCCTCAGTGAGAAGAGAATGAGCCATCTCCACCCAACTGTGCTGTGACTGGAGCGCATTAAGATGCACAGACAGCAGCCTAGCCTTTGAGTCTTTCTTTTCATATTTTTCAGGCAGTTTCAGTCCAAATAAGGTTTTTACCCCTCCTGAGATAATTCCTAACATTTCTAAATGGGTTTCAAATTCCCACCAATTCCACTATCAGTAATGAGCTCCACATTTCACAAATGGACCAGGGGGCGTGCAGTCGCACATTTTGTAAATGAATTTCATTTTATTTTAAACATTTTTGGGAACTATGGAAAAGAAATAGTTTATTTAGAAACCAGGGAGTAAGTGCAGCCTTTCTATTATGATGTATATATGAGGGATTAAGACAAATTAAAATAAAAACACCTCCACCAGCAACGTTCTAGAGTTATTTCACCCTCCTCCACCTCCGACCTTGGAACTTTATGCATGTTGTTCTACTCAAATGAACTCTTTTTTTAAGATCAGCTTTGGAGTATTAAATATTTTCTATGATGTGAGAAACTTGCCCTTTAAGGGTAGACTTTAAATATGGGGGAACTGCCCAAAAGATAGAAATAGCCCAATTAATAGGGTGGATCATCATGGCAGCTAATATAAATTTAGTTTAAAACATGAAAGGAAATGGAAAAGATTTTCTCCATATGGATTTTGCACCTTAGCATCAGTGGGCTAGTACTGCAACCTCACAGAATGACTCTAGACTGATTCTAGATTGGTAAGTCTTTTTTCACTTCCCATGCAAGTTTTAAGTATGGAGGTTTTGTTTGTGTTTCAGTTTGCCTGTAATAACATGCCTAAATAATGCAGCTGGAGCTGGGTCTCAAGCTTCCTGGGATTCTAGTCTACTTCCAACAAGTATGCAATTATATCAAATGTAGCTAAGATAATTAAATTGTGCTTTTGCTTTGCAGAATATTAAAAAGCAAAATAGTTGCTGTGTTAATAAAAACATTTGACATGCTCTTGGAAATGTTAATTTGTCTTCAGGTGTACAAACTAAATTTTCAGTTTAAGCCCAGGTGATACCTTACATTTTTTGGTCTCTCCTAGAACATGGGTCCAATTAAAGTTGCCTGACAGTGAAAAATCAACATATTCCTAATGTGCAGGCCAAGCTTACCTCTATAGGGCGAAAGAAGGGCTCTGCTACTTGGGCTCAGTTATTGCTTTGTTTTCACTTTTTTTTTTTTTCCCAAGTTCACACTTAAGGCACATCTTAATGCTTGTGTGACCACCACCTATTTCCTGTTATTGTGTTTCTTATTATAGGCTGCCCTCCTTAGAACTCTTATCTCCCCATCAACATCTCCCAGTCCTTTGAGTTGAGGTGAATTTGCCAGAGGCAGGGAAAGACTGAATGGACTCTGTTCAGATCTGAATGGGAACTGCACCATAATCTATTAAAGCAAAGGTTGACTGTCCAATGCACCTACCAATTTGGTGTGGTTTTATTGTTGCTGTTTTAACTACAAGCCAGAGTGGAACTTTTTGAGTTGTCAAACACTTGTATTTCTTTTCTCCAAGTATTCCCCCACCCCCGTTTTTTTTCGGTTTAAGGTTGGACCTTAATGTGTTGACAAACCTCTTTTACATTATTTTTGGCTGAAGCCAGGAAACAAATTGTGTTGAAAAATATTATGAGAACACCTCTCCTTCTAAGATTTCTAGCCCAATATAGTAGACTCCAGAGGCTTGGATTATTCAGATAAGCCTTAGAAAAACATCCAGTGTTTTAGATTATCTGCTTAACCAAATCCCAAAGCTGAACTGCTAGAGGTTTTCTTATCTAGAATGGACTAAGTGTGTATTTCAGTGCTGATCTGAAGGAGTAGCCAAATGAGCTACTACTTATATGTGAAAGGAATTAAAAACCCCTTGGTTATTCTTTTAATAACATGGCTAAGGATAAGTCAAGTTTATGTACATTTCTAAGGCCAGTAGATATTTTATGAGATGTCTGTCTCTGACATGATTAAGATCTAAAATAGATAACTAAATTCTCCTGGGTATTCATCTTAAAAAGCAAGACAAATCTCTTTAAAAAAAAAATCAAACTTTATTTATTTCAAGGTTAATCATTAATAAATACTTATTTTATAGTGGTATCTTGGATTCATACATTTGGAGGACCAAAAAACCAGTTCGTTTTAGTTTGTGAACAATAAATCAATAAACACTTTCTGAGTCTACTCTGTATTTTGATTGAATTGTGCTTCTTAGCTCTTTACTCTACTGGGGGCTATGACAGACATTGGTGACACTTCAACAAAAAGACAGTATCTGTTCCCTCAAAGAGTTCTGTTTAATTAGAGAGCCAGCCAAGCAAAACACACATTTTCCATTTAAATGTGCAATGAGATTTAATACAATTATGTAGAGGGCTCTGTGGGAAGAGAGATTGGCCCATCTCATGCTGTAGGTGACACAGATAAAATACACAGTGGTGGCATGATGTGTCCTAAATCCTGAAGGAAAAATAAGAATTTCCTCCAAGGTAGGAGGGTCGAAGGAGGTATACACAATGGATTTTAAGAACTACATCATATGCCAGATGATAAGTTAGAAAACCAGATGCTGTTGCTTTATGTATCTGATTTAGGCGATTAAAATTAGAGCCATTATTCTCTGTCCTTGGGCATAAAGAATATGACCCAGCTGGAGTTGGACTCACAAGGAGCCACAAGGACTCAGAAGGACATATCAACGGGGCCCTGAGGTATAAAGACAATTGCTAAGACAATCTTGGAAAACATCTTTTAGGGAAACTTCCACATAAACAAGTCATAAACTGCACAAAAGACCCATGTACTTTCCACTCCCATCTTTTTATTCTAGCATTTAGTGAATAGTAAGATTTGTTGGCCTACGAAGACCCTCCTGACTGTCTTCACTGAAACCTGTACCGATGATTATTAGAGACAATTCAAAATGTAGAATCATGGTGATTTGGCAGTTTTTAGCCAATCTGTGAAAAGGTGAAGCTTTCAGTGATTTTACCCATTTGTAATATTAATACATATTGGAACCCTTGTGGCACAGTGGTTAAGAGCTGCGGCGAGCTATGGCTGCTAACCAAAAGATCTCCGGTTCGAATCCACCAGCTGCTCCTTGGAAACCCTATGGGACAGTTCTACTTTGTCCTGTGGGGTCACCGTGAGTCGGAATCAACTAGACGGCAATGGGTTTGGTTTGATGATTCTGTTACATTCCTTGGATTCGGGCAGACATAGATCTGGCAGCATGCCTGTCTGTTCCCCACTTTTCCCTCTTTGAACATATGCCAAATAAAACCTTTCTCTTTGCTTTACTATAACTTTATGGTGATTTTGCTCTACAATATATCTTAACATTATATTTAGCTGTATTATAGTATATGCTATACTGTACACTATAAACTCTCAGTGTCTCAATTTTTCATGGACAAAATTGGTTTAATAATAGGGTTTTTTGAAGATTAAATGTATTAATGCACATAAATCACTTAGAACAGTGCCCAAAATACAGTAAACTGATATATGTTAACTATTATTAGTTATTAACTATTATTGTCACGTTTATCTATTTCCACTGATACTGCCACATAGTAAAATGACTAGGTGATTGATCAATTCTTCATTCATTCATTCACAAATATTTACTAAGTGTTTACTATATACCAGGCATTGGGGGAATTCAAGGATGAAAAGACCAAGTATCTGCCCTCATAGATCTTTTGCTTCCAGTGCTGGGATGAAAGAAAAACAAGTAAATGATCACACAGACAAATAATATATATTTAGAGACGAATAAGCATTGAAAAGAGTACAGAAAATACTTGGGAATCGGGCAGGAGATATTTTGCATATTGTCATTGTTGAATCCTTTCTGGAACAAGTGATCACCTGAATGTTAAAAAATGAGCCAGCCCTGTAAAAGCCTGAGGTAAGAATAAGCTTGGCATGTTCCAGAAATAGCCAGAGGGCCACTGCATTTGAAACAGAAGTAGGTGATGTGTTTGGAGAGATAGGCAGGGATCAGACCAGGTAGAGCCGGGTAGGGATGGTAAGAAGTTCTAATTTCATTCCAAGTGTAATGGAAAGTCTCCTCAGAATGGGTAAAGAACTAAGAGGCACAATCAGTTAGTCTTTCCAAAACTCTCTTTCATCCCTCTCTGCCACCAAGCACTCTACAGAGCACAGTTTACCTGAATTGTTGACATCCCCCCCAATCATTCCCTTTCAAAAGGCAAAGCCATCCTGATTCCTAGAATACATGGAGGAATGAATCTTTTCTTTCTAAACGTGGTTTGTCTTTTTGACCTTGGTAACAATTTGAGTGTGCTTTCATCATTTGCGTATATTTCAT
The DNA here is from genome assembly GCA_030035585.1 of Dugong dugon. Taxonomy (NCBI): domain Eukaryota; kingdom Metazoa; phylum Chordata; class Mammalia; order Sirenia; family Dugongidae; genus Dugong; species Dugong dugon. The sequence goes on from CM057478.1 coordinate 13,116,370, forward strand.
CTTGAATACCACAGCCTTTGTTCAAATGCACATAGAACTTCAACTATATTCCAGGTGAGGTCAGTGATGGTTCAGTGGTAAAATTTTCACCTTCCATACAGGAGACCCTGGTTGGATTCCAATCAATGCACCTGAAGCACAGCCACCACTGTCTGTCAGATGGCAGCTAATAGCAACATATTCCAGGCATTAATAAGACTTCGCCATTAAAAGGGTGGAAAAGACAAAATCTTCACTTCAAGAGGGGAAATGAACCTTTAAAGAGAAATCAAGACATGAAGGTTGAGTGTGGTGACTGAAGTAAGCTGAGAGTGCCAAGAAGACCAACATTCCTCAGCGCAGGCCACCAGCCTAGGCCTTCTAAAGGAAGTGTATGAATTCCCAGGCCAAGAGAATCGCATGGGTAAATTGAGACGGTGAAGGAGGTTTTTCAGGAAGGGTAAGCAATCCTGAAGAAGAGTCCAGAGGCCAGAAAGCACAGTGTTCTCCTGAGAATGAAAGCAGTTCAGTGTAACTTGAGTCCGAACAGAGTTCCTTAATTTAGTTCAAATTCTTCTGTCACTTCTGCTATTTCGGCCTTCTATTAGTCTTCCTTTCTTCAGGATCCATACTTCTTTAATTGGTCACTACTGCCATTGTTCTTAACCTAGTCTTATTTACTGGTCATGTGGCTTTTTGCATGATATTGACTCTGAACATTGGTCATCTCACATATAAAACAGGGGTACAGATACATATGTCATGGGTGAGGTTGTGAAAATTAGAGTCACATCTCATGGAGATGCACAGGGGTTGGCGTGCAACTGACATATAGCAGGTGGTCAACAAATATTAGTGTAGTTCCATTCTTCACTTGTCTTGAGAGAACTTACTGATTGCTCACATTTCTCAAAACACTACCATTTCTTCCTATTATATTACTTAACAACAACCCTTTTATTCCTTCTAAACATTCCTCAAGCTTTCTGTACTCCATTACCACTCTTATCCACATTTTTTCTACTTCCCCCCCAAATCTGTTCATTGAGTCCTTTTTGATAGCCTTCTCTCAAGCTTACAAAACCTTTTCTACTTTATCTGTATTCTACTTCCTTCATTATTGTTTATAGGTAGTTTTCTATGATGGATGATGGCAAGAGAAATTGTGACTTCCCCCAGAATATATCTTCTTTAAATATGACACTTCATAAATCAATTCTGATAAGGCTTTTGTTTTCTAAAAAATGAGATTGAGATATATTTATAATTTTTCTTTTATTGTCCATTACCTTTGTATTTTTATGATTAAAATGAATAACACTCTTGGGGATTTCTTTTTCCTCTTGCCATGATTTTTTCCCCATTGAATCTTAGAGGAAATAAAAAAATAGAATGGGGTCATCTTGGTCCAACATTTACTGAACAAATCCTTACCGACTGCTTGTCGTGTTTGCACCCCTTACGAAGCTTTGTGGTTGAAAGCTTAGTGTTGAATTTTCTGGTGATCCAGAAAGCTTAAGCAGATGAAGTACAAGCTATTTAAGACAGGACGATCAGAAGATCTAGTTACTTGGACAGGCTAGCTAGCTTCTGTATCATAGGTTTAATCCGAGGTGTCAGTAAGTTTAGTAACATACCCACACCAGTTTATCTATGCTCATTTTGCCAGATGGTTCCCCCATCCTATTTGGCACAAGGAGTTTTAAAGACACATTTTGTTCCCAACCTTAAAGATTTAACTGCTGCCATTCAGTCTCATTATAGGACTCTCTTGTCTCTTGAAATAATTACTCCTTGTTCAGCTTTTTTACTCTAAATGTGAATTGAAGATATTTGAATTTGGATATCAATAGTGCATAGGATTTGTCTCTACCTTATTCTCAGAAGGTGAGACTATATTCTACAAGAGGAGAAAATTAAAATCCTGCCAAACGTACGGTGGACTATGTTTAGCAGTAGTACACATCATATCTCACCCCTCCTTTCGTTCTTTGGGATCTAACATTTCTTTTTTACCTCATTTTAGTGAGCTGGTTTGGACTGAAGTCAAATAGAAACTGAACTGTCTCCAACGTCTCCATCAGGAAGTAACTAGCTCAAGATAAAGGTCACTGGTGGGGCAGCAGGCTTGTACTGCTTATTCTGGCTTCTCTTTTCCTGTCCTGGAGATCATTTGGAATAGCTACCAGTGACTTATCCTTTATAAGCATTAAAGGATGAAATAAAAGCTATTGCATGTTGATTAGCACTTCCCTTGATGAAGTACACAAGCGTCATGTAAAACAAAGTGGACTCTGCTCATGATGGATTGAAATGGGCATTCCACTGGGGTATCTTTGAGCCAAGACCACAATGCTTTGGCTCCCAGTTGCTCATGGAAACTTCTAATTGACTGTTTCATAGCATTTGCCAATTATTGCTCTCAAGAACTGTCCTTAAAGTAGAACAGAGATGGGTTTATGCATTTCTAATGCTGAAATTTATTTGAACTGTACCATGTCATGGATTTTTTACCCATTAGTTTATTTGGAAGCGTCATGGGCTCTTTAATGGGAGATTATATTTGAAGGGCTTTTATTATAATATGTTACAATCTAAATAATTCATTATCTTTAAAACTTATCATTTAACTACATCTTTTGAAAAAATCATTAAAATACAATATATATAAAAGGCATATTTTTCAGATTTAGAATGCTTAAGTGTCTTAAGTGAATTTTACAAATATTTATTGATTATTCTACTGATTTTAAGATTACTCAATCCAATTCTCCATGGTTTGTGGAAAAAAATAGATGGGCTTACATTGGTCAAGTGTATTAGAAATAATCACAGTTTTTCCAGCAATTTCTACACGTATAATTCAGTGACATCAATTAAACTCTTCATGTTGTGTCACCATTATTGTGATCCTTTTTCAAATTATCCCACCACCAGTAACAGAAACTCAATGTCCCCTAATCAGAAACACCCCCTATTCCCCCTTCTCCCACCCCGGGGCCATCATTAATGATTGTTGGTTTCTATATATTTGCTTATTTCATGTAAGTGAGACTATACGCTTGTCTTAGTTATCTAGTGCTGCTATAACAGAAATACCACAAGTGGATGGCTTTAACAAAGAGAAATTTATTCTCTCACAGTCTAGGAGGCTAGAATCTGAATTCAGGGTGCCAGCTCCCGGGGAAGCCTTTCTCTCTCTGCTGACTCTGGAGGAAGATCCTTGTCATCAATTTTCCCCTGCTCTGGGAGCTTCTCCTCAAAGGAATCCCAGGTCCAGAGGATGTGTCCTGCTCCCAGCCCAGCTTTCTTGGTGATATGTAGTACCCGTGTTTTTCTGCTCTCTTTTGTGTCTCAAAAGAGACTGGCTCAAGATACAATCCAATCTTGTAGACTGAGTCCTATCTCGCTAACATAACTGCTGCTAATCCCATCTTACCAAAATCATAGAGACAGGTTTTACAACACATAGGGAAATCACATCAAATGATAAAATGATGGACAAACACAATACTGGGAATCGTGGCTTAGCCAAATTGATACACATATTTTTGAGGGACACAGTTCAATCCCTGACAACACTATCTGTCCTTTTATGACTGATTTATTTCACTCAGCATGTTTTCAAGGTTTATCCATGTGGTGGTGTGCTTCGGGACTTCATTTCTCTTTAAAGCTGGGTATGTATATACAGTAAAACCTGCAGGCCCAGGAGCTGCCTGCCTCTGAGGCCTGTCTCAGGGGCTGGCAGAGTGGGAAGGTGGAGAGACGAGGTGAGCAGGTCTGCAGGGAGGTCTGGAGCACAGCCAGGTGGTGGTGATGCTCTGGAGGCGGCAGGCAATCCCAACTACCCACCACCACCACCATCATCCCTAGACCCTTCGGGCTCCAGGGTGGCAGGAAAAGCATGATGGTGAAGGGGAGCTGCCATACCACAGGCATCCCGAGCTGCTCTGGGCGCACCCACAGGCTGTGAGTGACTTGGGGGACACAGGCAAGGAAGTGTGTGCTGTGCTGACTCTCACAAAATATGATTTTCGCACAATGGCCTGGTCTTTGAAACCTAACTGTGTCAATAAGTGAGGAGTGGATGTATTTTCCACTAAAATGATTACTTCAGTCTAATAAATATTCTCTGAAAGCCAGAACCTTCGAGAAGTGGATGAAATTTGAAAATCGTTGGTATTGCAACCTGAATATGAGAAAGTGCAGATGCAAAATCCAGAAATATTTCCAAGTAAAAGAGTCAGTGATAAAGGTTCAGTCTTCCATTTCCTTTTGCACTGTTACTGTGTGTGCGTGTATACTTTGCCTCCCTACTGTTTTCTGGGTACATTTTTGCCTTTTTTTTGGCCTGTAGATTTTTTCAAGTGAAGAACAACAACATCCGTAAGTTTAGAAGCAGGTCAGAAATGCTAATAAATGCCTTTGTTTTCACCGAAATCTAGCAAATTGAAAAATACATGAGCAGCACCAACATAATCGTCAAGAAAGAAAGGGAAGTAAATCATGCAGAAATCAACAACTCTGTTTTTGAGTGGTTTCTTCAAGCTTTTGCCAAAAATGTTCCCATTTCAGGACCTACCTGCAAGCAACAGCAAAGGAAGTGACAAAACTTTTAAAAGCCGATGGATTCTCAGTGTTTAATGAGTGGATTCAGAGCTTAAAAACAAAACCAAAAAAACCATGGAATCCCTTGCAATGTGGCTTGTGGGGAATCAAATGAGGTTGACAGGGATGTTGTTGAAAACTGGTTCACAAAATTAAAAGAGATCATAAGGGGATATTATCCTAAAGACATTGTAAACACTTATGAGATTGCTCTATTTTACAGGGCAATGCCTAATACGACCTTGAAAATGAAGGGGGAAAACGCTTGTGGGTTGAAACGGTAGCTGACCATCCTCTTGACCTAGTTTGTGGATAGGACATTTGAGAAACCATGGGTCATTGGAAAGAGCGAGAAACTACAGTGCTTAAAGAATATCAAAATTAATCAGCTTGCAGTAGAATGGAAATGAAATAAAAAGAAGTTTGGATGACTGGAGCAATTTACAAACAGTTTTTAAATAAACTCAACAATAGCATGAAAAAACAAAATTGAAGCACTCTTTTGTGGGTTGACAATGCTACTTGTCATCAGTCACTGACCCTTTCCAATATTAAATTAATTAAATTAATTTTTTTCCACCATCCATAACCTCTGGGTAATGACATTAACCAAAATATTAAACTACAGGAAGCTATTGCTTCAAAAAGTGATGAACAACATTGATTGGCAAATTTCTAAGTCCGAAGCCTTATCAAAAACTCTTGGTCTCCTTTAACTTCTCCAAATTCCTTCGAATCATTTATATAGCTGAGAACTTGTATTTGATTTAATGGTTTGGGTTCTTCTAATGGTAGATCTTCATCATCCTCATCATTGTCATCTTTAGATTTCAGGTCCACAATTTTTTGCATGTTTGTATAGTCCACTTTTGTGGTAATTTATTTGTTGGTATCAATGTAAGATGTGGCACTGATCCTAGTTTCTGAAACACCACTATAAATGTCACTTATTATTGCATCCCAAATCTGCATGATATTATGGGGCTCAATAACTATTTCATTTTGTATACTATCACCACTGCCAAATAAGAAACCACAGTTCTTAAAGCATTTTCTTATGGTTTCTTCCCTTACCCTTCCATATGTCTTTGAGGATTGACTTTTCCATTGGAAGCAATCACAAATTTTTAATTTATTATAATTTGTGACTGGTTTATTCCACAATTAATATCTTCCTGAAATTTGAAAGAAATGAGTTAGAAAGTTTCTCTGTGTGTTTTTGTGGCTTAATAAATAAGAATGTTATTCAGCAAACCTTTGTTAAATAATTAAAACTATCAGTAGAAATGAAATTAAATTATGAATTATAAGAGGCAAATCTGACGACTCTCTTTTAGTGCTTAACTGAATCAGAGATTTTTTAGAATAACACCGAGAAATTTTATAGAATATTTTAAAAAATCATGTAAGTAGTAATGTTGTGTATTTAAAATACAACTATCTGAATTGCTGGGGAAAAAAATGTCGATATTTAAATACTCAGAGTACTCTGGAGATTTAACTTTCATTTTATGGACAAAGAGCAAAGGAAAATTAATCACAGACTATGACAAATGTTTTAATCATCTTTATATTTATTCACTGATTAAATACATTTTTTAAGTATGAAACACACTGGAGGAATACACAGATATTTAATCCAATGGCTTATATTAAGGGCACTCTACAAACACAAAAGTTGAAGCTAGCTCTTGAGTTCAGGTTTCTTTAAAATTTAATTGAAAGTCTTTTTCTTTAGGAAAGATTTATGTTTATCATAGAAAATTTAAATAATGCATATAGAGGAAAGAAAGAAACATTACCAATATCTTGCTCCACTCAACATTATTGTGCACAGATTTCCAGTCTTTTTAGATGCATGCGTCCGTCTCTAGATGTTCTTTGTTATAGCTTTAAGGTTACTTTCTCAACGAGTCCTTTCTTGTCTAATTAGGCCTGACCTATTATCATAGCACCTGATTATACATCACTGTAATTTTATTTATTAGTGGATGTCTTTACTTTTTATCTCTCACGCTATGAATATAAACTCTGTAACTGTTGGGACCATTTCCTTCCTGTTCACTACTTTATTCTCAGTATCTTTCATAGCAGTTCACATAAATATATGTTCAGTTATGTCTTCCACATGAGTTATCAGATTATCTTAAGTGGCGTAAAAAGGAAAACAATCATTCCTCCCCAATCCCCCCAAAAAACAAAGAAGTCTCTGAGATTGATATTTTGATTGTATCACATTCTAGAATGTTTGACATCGTGACTCTAGAACCATGGAGAAGAGATGGACATCTTCATAATAGTGAATCTTTCCATGAGTAAACCTGGTTTTTTTATTTACTCAATACTTTTTTGTCCCTCAATAAAGTTCATTTTCTTCACTTAAGTCCTATACATTTCTACTTAAATATTGCAAGTCTCTATTGCTACTTTTATAGGGAATATTTCCCATAATGTTTTTAACACTTTTTCTATAAATTAGCAATAAACTATTCACGTCTGTGTAATTTTGTCACTGGTCACTAATCTCTTTAATTCCTTCTAAGAGTTTTTCAGTTGATTCCCTTGAGTTTTCCAGGCAGAAAATAACATAATATGCAAATGATGATATTACCTGTATCTTCTTTCAATTATTAATGTGACATTAATTTTTCCCACTTCTGTGTTGACTAGCATACTTGGAGTAATTTGCAGTAAAGAGTAATGATAGGAACTGTTGCCTTTTTCAGCCTTCATTGACATCATCTCTAGTAATTTCATTGTTAAAGAAGATAGTTCCATTGCACTGAGGGAGATACTTCTTTTCACGTTCAGAAGCTTTTCTTCTAATCTTTGCTACTAATATGTTTTGTCAGGAAATGATATATTTTATCAAATGATTTTTTTTTTTTTTTGTAGTCTGTGGAGGTGATCTGGTTTTTCTCCTTTTAACATAAATTGCTAATTTTTTAAAATTAATTATTGTATTAAAGTTTCTTTTCTCTCCTAGAGTACATTCTCTTCTCTTGTCATAATTTAAAAATATATGTGTACATATATATGTACACACACATATATATATATAGTGCAGTGGTTAAGAGCTCTGCCGCTAACCAAAAGTTTAGCAGTTCGAATCCACTGGCTGCTCCTTGGAAACCCTATGGGGCAGTTCTACTCTGTCCTATAGGGTCGCTATCAGTCATCGGGCAACACGTTTGGTTTTTTGGTTTTTGTGTTGGTGGTTCAGTGGTAGAATTCTCAGCTTCCAAGTAGGAGACGCAGGTTTGGTTTCTGGCCATGAACCTGCATAGCCACCACCTGTCTGTCAGTCTTGCATGTTGCTATGATGATGAACAGGTTTCAGCAGAGTCTTACGGACTAATATGGGCTAGAAAGAAAGGCCTGGCAATTTACTTCTGAAAATCAAAAAGTAAAAACCCAATGGATCACAACAATCCAATTCACAACCGATAATTGGGATGGCGCAGGATGGGCAGTGTTTTGTTGTAAGTGGGGTTGCCCTGGGTCAGGGCTGATTCTACAATGACAGCAGCTAACAATAACAAGAGCAACGAATTGGCTGGCACTTTATTTGTACTTTTAGAATCCGTTTCCTTAAGGCAATGAGGATTGCCTATAAGGATTATTGTATTTTGCTGAGCTGGAGCACCATGAGGCAATGGATGATTGCGGTCTGAGAAGATCAATGCCTTCTGGGGAATTCAGAGGTCAGAAAACAAAACCTTCTTGACTGGCTTTCAGCATAGAAGACTCATTGCGGCACTCATATTTTTGCTGAATATCAAAGAATGGGAAAGAAGTTGGAAACGCAGATTGAGTCAGAGGATGTCATAATTTTCGCTTTTAAAATGTCAGCTGTACTTTGCTCTGATATAACCTTCTTTTGTTTTCAAATCTTCGGAAACATTCTATCACACATAATGGACTTGGGTGCTGCTTGGGGAAGTAAAGAGAAAGAAAAGAACTCTATTCCTTTTTTGGGTCAATGCAGTGGAAAAGATAACATAGAAGGCAAGATGTGAGTGTGTTCCAGAATGCATCAGGAATAGGAAATTGAAACAAAGAGGCTACTATAAGATCATGAGATTATAGAACATTTCCTCTCACCTCTTTATAAAGGATGAAAGCTAAAGAATTTTACACTCTCAAGACACATTATTTCCTTCATCGCTCTGTGTTCATTCTCAGCCCAAATAATATGCATTTATATTTCTGTGAATTTCAGTTCCTAAATACTTGACACTATTAAAAAAAAAATCTCTTTACTGCTTTTTGATTTTTTTTTTTTTGGTGATAAAAATATCAGCTTTATTACTATTATTATTATTTATTGTACTTTAGATAAAGGTTTACAGAACGAACTAGTTTCTCATTAAACAGTACACATATTGTTTTCTGACTGTAGTTAACAACCCCATGACAGGGCAACATTCTCCCTTCTTGACCTTGGGTTCCCTATTATCAACTTTCTTGTCCCCTCCTGCCTTCTAGTCCTTGTCCCTGGACTGTTGCGCCCCATTAGTCTCGTTTTGTTTTATGGGGCTGTCTAATCTTTTGCTGAAGGGTAAACCTTGGGAGTGACTTCATTACTGAGCTAAAAGGGTGCCTGGGTGCCACACTCTTGGAGTTTCTCCAGTCTCTGTCAGGCTAGTAAGTCTGGTCTTTTTTATGTGAGTTAGAATTTTTTTCTACATTTTTCTCCAGCTCTGTCTGCGACCCTCTATTTGACCCCTGTCAAAGCAGTCAGTGGTGGTAGCCAGGAACCATCTAGTTGTACTGGACTGAGTCTTGTGGAGGCCATGGTAGTTGTGGTCCATTAGTCCTTTGGACTAATCTTTCCCTTGTATCTTGTTTTCTTCATTCTTCCTTGTTCCTGAAGGGGTGAGACCAGTGGAGTATCTTAGATGGCTGCTCACAGGCTTTTAAGACCCCAGACATTACTCACCAAAGTGGAATGTAGAAGATTTTCTTTATAAGCTATGTTATGCCAATTGAGCTAGATGTTCCCTGAGACCACGGTTCCCACAGCCCTCAGCCCAGCAATTTAGTCCCTTAGGGAGTTTGGATGTGTCTATGGAGCTTCCATGACCTTGCCCTGTGCAAGTTGTGCCGGCTTCCCCAGTATTGTGTACTGTCTTACTCTTCACCAAAGTTACTGCTTGTCTATTGTCTATTAAGTGTTTTTTCATTCCCACCCCTGCCCTCCCTTGTAACCATCAAAGATAGTTTCTTTTTTGTATGTAAACCTTTTCATGAGTTTTTATAGTAGTGGTCTCATACAATATTTGTCCTTTTGCGATTGACTGATTTCACTCAGCATGATGTCCTCCAGATTCATCCATGTTATGAGATGCTTTGCAGATTCATCATTGTTCTTTATTGTTGTGTAGCACTCCACTGTGTGTATGTCCTGTAGGTTATTGTTCATCTGTTGATGGGCATCTAGGTTGATTCTGTCTTTTTACTATTGTGAACAATGCTGCAATGAACATGGATGGGTATGCATATGTCTATTCGTGTGATGGCTCTTATTTCTCTAGGATATATTCCTAGGAGTGGGATTGCTGGATCATATATTATTTCTATTTCTAGCTTTCTAAGGAAGAGCCACATAGTTTTCCAAAATGGTTGTACCATTTTGCATTCCCACCAGCAGTGCATAAGAGTTCTAATCTCCCGCAGCCTCTCCAACATTTGTTATTTTCTGTTTTTTGATTCGTGCCAATAATACTGAGGTGAGATGGTATCTCACTGTACTTTGATTTACATTTCTGTAATGGCTAGTGATTGCGAGCATTTCCTCTTGTGTCTGTTGGCTGCTTGAATGTCTTCTTTGGTGAAGTGGCTGTTCATTTCCTTTGCCCATTTTTTAATTGGATTATTTGTCTTTTTGTTGTAGAGGTGTTGGATTTTCCTGTAGATTTTAGAGATTAGACCTCTGTTTGACTGGTCATAGCTAAAATTTTTTTCCCAGTCTGCAGGTTCTCTTTTTACTCTTTTGGGAAGTTTTTGATGAGCATAAGTGTAACATTTTTGGAAAATCCCAGTTATCTAGCTTATCTTCCGGAGTTTGTGTGTGGTTAGTTATTGTTTGTATCCTGTTAATGCCCTGTATTAGGGCATGTAACGTTGATCCTATTTGTTCTTCTGTGAGCTTTATAGTTTTTGGCTTTATATGTAGGTCTTTGGTCCATTTTGAATTAGTTTTTGTGTGTGGTGTGAGGTATGGGTCCTGTTTCATTTTTTTTGCAGATGGACATCCAGTGTTGCCAGCACCATTTGTTAAAAAGACTATCTTTTCCCCATTTGATGGAATTTGGGCTTTTGTCAAAGATCAGGTGACCATCAGTAGATGGATTTACATCTGTGTTCTCAATTTTGTTCCATTGGTCAATGTATCTATCGTTGTACCAGTACCAGGCTGTTTTGACTACTGTAGCTGTATAGCAGGTTCTGAGGTCAGTTAGTGCGGGTCCTCCTACTTTCTTCTTCTTCTTCAATAGTACTTTACTTATCTGGGGCTTCTTCCCTTTCCATATAAAGTTAAGGATTAGTTTTTCCATCTCTTTAAAGAATATTGTTGGTATTTGGATTGGGATTGCATTGTATTTGTAAATTGCTTTGGGTAGAATTGTCATTTTCACAATGTTGAGTCTACCTAACCATGGGCATGATATATTTTTCCATTTATGTAGATCTCTTTTTGTTTCTTGCAGTAGTGTTTTGCAGTGTTCTTTGTATGGTCTTTTAGTTAGATTTATTCCTAAGTATTTTCTTTTGGGGGGAGGCTATTATAAATGGTATTGATTTCCTGATTTCCTTTTCATCGTTCTCTTTATTAATGTATAGGAATCCAACTGAGAGGCTTTGGGCAACTTCTTTAACTTCTCTGCACCTCAGTTTACGTATTTGTAAAATGAAACTAACAGTGCTTCTTATAGGTGTTCCCTGAGCTTAAATGAAATAAAGTATATGAGGCATGGAGCAGAGTGCTTGGCATAGGGTAACTACCCAGGAAAAGTTAGCTGATGTTACTGTATCTGGACTAAATACAGCTGTTGATTTTCTTTATGTATCAATAAGAAGTAAAATGGTACATGTATGGAAAGAAAACTGTGAAATACAAAGTTATAAAGCCAAGTATTTAATTAAGAATAAATTGTGAGCAGAAGATAGAATTATATAGAGAATATAAGCTCTAAGATATGGGCTCAAATTATTTATGGATAATTACATTTAAACTATCAATGTAAAATTTTCCACTCAAATCATGTATATATAATTGCACTCTGAAAAATATAAATTTGGCATTTCTGAGAACTTTGTGCTGCCCTTTACTTTTTATAGTTAAAAGAAGTGAAGCACACCAAATTGTCAAATTTCCACACTTGCCCTTAGCTGGCACTGTTAATACCAAAGCCACACATTCTAAATTACTCTTTTTCCTTCAAAATTGTTTTTTAAGGTGGCAAAGAGGCTTCTTTTCCCAAAAGTCTTCAATATTTGCAACCTCTGTGTTTAATTGTTTTAACTTAAGAGATTTTTATAAAAATAGGTTACTATATTATATTTAACTGTTATTTAATTTGCATTTTATTGTATTATTGACACACATATTTAGACTTTGTTAGTGCAAACTGATAAGTGTGTACCATCAACCACTGCTAAAATTTTCTTACAGTGATCTCTAAAATTATAATTTGAGCCAGAAATGTGGTCATATTTATTTTTCAATAAATTAATGAAACTAGGATATCAATCTGATAACACCACCAGATACTAATATTTTTATTTTGATAAATGGCATGTGGGGCCTCAGACAGAGAGGTTTCATACCTGCCATTTAAACAAATAGATTTAAAAAGTTAAAATTACTAAAACACTGCTTTACTAAAGGTAAACACAATCAGAAACTTCCAGAAGTAAAATCAATAGCTATTTATGCACGCTTATAATAATCTAAATCAATGTATTTCTACATTTAATTTGCAACTTTTGTTCCACAGCCTTTATGGTTTTCAATTTTTATTTTGCTTGGGGTATTTTTGACATCCAGGAGGTTTCATATATAGAAAAATTAACTAAGACTTTTTTTCAACATATGCATAGAGATTATAAACCATGAGTTAACCAAAATGAAAGACTCTGCTTGGTTATCTCTAAGAGTGGTTTCTCATTTGTTCCTGATCCCTAATTTCATATATTTGCAAAATCAGGCCCAGGAAACACCCTGTGTCCACTAATTCTCCATTTATAAAAATGATTCTTATAAATGAAATATCTTTTCCCAAATTGTTGATTTTTCAGTCTTTCCTTTTTTTTTTTTTTTTTTTTAGTTTATTTAATAATTTTAAGTCCTGTGGAATTTGACCTTTCTCTGACCACTTTTCATTTTCAAAGCTTTGGGATTGAAGCTTCACAGAAACTTGAATACAAAGACTCTTCTATTATTTTCTGATCAAAATTTTGTCTCCAAGTTAACTACCAGTGAATTTCAAGCACAAATATAGAAAAAGAAATAGATCTGATGTTATCATTATTATCTAAAAGGCAGTAGAAAAGTAAAAAGTCCTTTACAACAGATAGAAACCAGACTTAAAAATTTTAAAATCAAGCTCTATATCTCTCTATGTTGTTGTGTGCCATCAAGTTGATTGCAACTCATAGGAACCCCACAGAACAAAGTAGAATCACCCCCATAGGATTTGCTAGGCCGCTATGAGTCAGAATCGACTTGACCGCAATGGGTTATAATCCTTAAGGGAGCAGATTACCAGATCTTTTCTCCTGCAGAGCTATTGGGTGGGTTTGAACTGCCAACATTTCCATTAGCAGCAAGCGCTTACTGCCTACTAAACCAAAACCAGTTGCCTATTCCTGGAGATCCCTTGTGTGTCAGAGTGAAACTGTGCTCCGTAAGGTTTTCAGTGGCTGATTTTTCAGAAGTAAATCGGCAGGCATTTCTTACAAGGTGACACTGGTTGGTCTTGAGCCTCCAACCTTTTGTTTAAGAGCCAAGCCCATTAACCATTTGCACCACCCAAGGACTCCATAAATCTGAAATCAAATTCATTGCTGTGGAGTCTATTCCAACTCACAGTGACCCTGTAGGATGGAGTAGAACTGCCCCAAAGGGTTTCCAAGACTGTAATCTTTATGGAAGCAGACTGCCACGTCTTTTTCCCATGGAGTGGGACCTTTTGGTTAGCAGCTAAGCACTTAACCACTGTGCTACCAGGGACTCCATAAGCCCATTGCCATCGAGTCGATTCCAACTCACAGTGACCCTATAGGACAGAGTAGAACTGCCCTAGAGGGTCCAGGAAGCATCTGGTGGATTGGAACTGCCAACCTTTTGGTTAGCAGCTGAGCTCTTAACCACTATGCCACCAGGGCTCCCCAGGTACTCCATACTGCCTACTAATTGCTCTCATTGGGTAATGAACTTTATGCTCTTTATTTTGCTGGAGTAAGTTCTGTCTCTTGTTAAGAGTTATTTTTCACTTTGTTAACTGCCTTTCCTTTTCATCCCATGGCTTAGAGTCCTCAGCTGCTTTCTCTCGCCCCTCCGCTTCTTTCTGCACCACAAAGTAATAAGCTTGAATAATTTATAAATAATGACATAGAAAAAAGATATAAAATGTAAATCTTTTATATTATGGCTTGTTTTAGGTGATATCCCACCCAGCCCAACATTTTACCTACATGACTTTTTCCCATGCATAATTCACATTATTTTTACCTATTTCCACAGCTTTAGGACACATTAGTCAGATTGTGTTAAGAGAAATATTGTCACTTAGGATGCACCTGTACAGATGTGTACAAATATTCCTGCATTTCACAGTTCATCTGATTCATTAAGGTGCTCAAGTTTTAATTCACATGAAATACTTCTAAGTAAGCGCTTCCAAAATGTTGATTTTGATTTAGTTCTCTGCCCAATTTAACTGAGAAAACCAAGATAGTAAATCCTATCGAATTCATCAAGCAATGGAGAGGACAGTAGGGTCTTACTTACATTTATGCTGTCATGTTGATGGATTAGTCTATCCTATACATGGGTCATGTGCCAAATGGTGTCTTTTGATTCTGATTCCAAGGAAAACAGCAGGAATCGTGAGTGATGAAAGTCCTGAAGGAGTTGTTATTTCTGGCCTTTTGATAGAAGTAAAGGGAAACTCATAGCTGAAGAATAGCAAAGTGTCAAAATCAACTTGACATGTAGTTTACTCCTCTGATGAGATGCAATGTGAAAAGTTAGAGCTGGTCAATGAGGCAGCAGAGTTTGACAAAGTTGTTCTGTGTCTAATTAGCTAAAAGCCTTCTTTCTTTACTTCTCAGGTACTGAGATGTCTACGCAGTCATGTCTGAGGTCAGCCTCACAAGGTCTCAGCACCTTCCTGTGGCATGGGAAAAGTCTCAAGTTTTTCTGAACACCCCAAGAAACACACAGATATGGCTGGGCAGACAGACAGAGGGGCTGGCATACAGGCCGACCATGGACCTGACAACTGGATGCTGTGTAGGGATGTCAGTATCGGCAGCAGATGTAGCAAGGCATAAGCCAGTGCTCAAGGCCAGTGAGGGCAGTGGTGAGCATAGGAAGCAGCCTCCTCTCCTTCGTATAATCCACCCCAGGAGCACAGATCACACCCAGGGAGAAGAGAACTAGGGGTGTGAGGTGGAGAGCACCCCAAACTTGACAGAGTAGATACCCCAGAGTATTCAACCCCAGTTGATAATTACCTTGAATATATAAAAGTAAAGTATTTCACTACTAATCAGTAGCGGAGTCTTATAAACCAAAGTTGTATCTGTGTATACCTGGGTGTGTGACAATGTAAAATTGCCCATATTATACTTCACAATGTGCTATACCATATGGAAAGCAGAAAGAAACACAAAACCAGCTTTTTATGTTTTAGTTCAAAGTAAATGCTGAAAATTATTCCCTTTTATTAATCTAAGTATTTACCAATATGTAAGTTTCTAATGAGAAATTACTTTTTGGTCTTTGATTTTTTTTAGAAAATACAGGAGTTATAACACAAACCCTTCTCTTTTTGAGTGGTCATTCCACTGCTTTTTAGGGAGATTTGAATGAAAGCAAAATAAAAGTAGGTATCAAATAAATACATTAACTCTGCATTCTTGAATATTTTCTTTCACAGTGTAATTTTCGCTCTCGTTGGTGATGTTGGTATGAAGGTCAGATTTCCTGAGAGGTAACATCAGCCTTTGAAGTGTCCTCCAAATGTGTAAGTAAGGCCTTTGTCCACTAACGAGCGTTCTTTCATCATGCTGGTTTTGAAAAGCTTTGCTCTGTGAATGGACCGTCAATCAACTCACAGCTGCACTGAGGCCATCAGATGGCTGTATCCATGGCGACATGCCAAAAATGGCGACGCAAATTAATCCATTTGTGTGGAAATCTCAGTGAGAGTCCACTTTCATCTTTCAGAGACTACTGTTAGGAAGCCTGATGGTAATGTAAAATACAGAGCAAAAGCAAAACAGTGATGAACTATCCACAGGACCTCCTCCATGTAAACAGTGGGTCTTCTTTTCCTTTTTATCTGTTAGAGATGACAGAGAACAGGTGGGGATTTGATATAGCCACAAGAACTTTTTTTAATAAGAAGTTACATTAATTTAATGTTCACTTGTCGGCTCCTTTAAACCTTTTTTCACCAATATCATCCAATTAGCCTTGAACATAAGTATAGTGAATTACACAGTGGTACAAAATTAAAAAGTATTCTTCTGTCTTGCTTTTTTTTTTGTGTGTTTGAGATGAAAGTTTACAACACAAATTACTTTCTCATTCAAAAATTTATACTCAGATTGTTTTGTGACATTGTTTGCAATCTCCACAATGTGTCAGCACTCTCTCCCTTTCTACCCTGGGTTCTCTGTGTCCATTCATTCAGTTTTCCTGTCCCTCCCTGCCTTCTCGTCTTTGCTTTTGAGCAGATGTTGCACATTTGGTCTCCTATACTTGATTGCACGTTTCCCACATGTGTTATTGTATGTTTTATGATGCTGTTGTTAGGTGCCATTGAGTTCGTTCTGACTCATAGTGACCCCATGTACAACAGAACAAAACACTGCCCTGTCCTGCACCATGCATATAGACAAAAGGTGATCAGTGGTTACCAGACTCTGGCAGAGGGGAAAATGGGAAGTCTGACTATAGAATTTCCTTGGCTATATTCTTTACAGAAGCAGATTCCTAGGTCTTTCTCCCACAGAGCAGCTGGGTGGGTTTGAACTGCCAACCTTTTGGTTAGCAGTTGAGCATTTAACCATTTGTGCCAACCAAAATCAAAAACCCACTGCCGTCGAGTTGATTCTGACTCATTGTGACCCTATAGGACAGAGTAGAACTGCCCCATAGGGTTTCCAAGGAGCAACTGGTGGATTCCAACTGCCGACCTTTTGGTTAGCAGCCAAGCTCTTAACCACTGTGCCACCAGGGCTCCATATATATATAATACTACAATAAAATTTAACAAAAAAATTGATATCTTAGGCATTAGTGAGCTGAAATGGACGTGTATTGGCCATTTGGTCATATGGTCTACTATGCTGGGAATGACAACTTGAAGAGGAATGGTGTTGCGTTCCTCGTCAAAAAGAACGTTTCAAGATCTATCCTAAAGTACAACGCTGTCAGTCATAGGATAATAGCCATACGCCTACCAGGAAGACCAGTTAATACAACTATTATTCAAATTTACACACCAACCATTAAGGCCAAAGATGAAGAAATTGAAGATTTTTACCATCTTCTTCAGTCTGAATTATCGATGCAAATAGGATGCATTGATAATTACTGGTAATTGGAATGCGAAAGTTGGAAACAAAGAAGAAGGATCAGTAGTTGGAAAATATGGCCTTGGTGATAGAAATGATGCCAGAGATTGCATGATAGAATTTTGCAAGACCAATCACTTCTTCATTGCAAATACCTTTTTTCACCAACGTAAGCGGCAACTACACACATGGACCTCACCAGATGGAATACACAGGAATCAAATCGACTACATCTGTGGAAAGAGAAGATGGAAACGCTCAATATCATCAGTCAGAACAAGGTCAGAGGCTGACTGCAGAACAGACAATCAGTTGCTCATATGCAAGTTCAAGTTGAAACTGAAGAAAATTAGAACAAGTCCATGACAGCCAAAGTATGACCCTGAGTATATCCCACCTGAATTTAGAGACCATCTCAAGAATAGATTTGAAGCGTTGAACACTAATGACCGAAGAGCAGACAAGCTGTGGAATGACATCAAGGACATCATACATGAAGAAAGCAAGAGGTCATTAAAAAGACAGAAAAGAAAGAAAAGACCAAAATGGATGTCAGAAGATACTCTGAAACTTGCTCTTGAATGCAGAGTAGCTAAAGCAAAAGGAAGAAATGATGAAGTAAAAGAACTGAACAAAAGATTTCAAAAGTCAGCTCAAGAGGACAAAGTAAAGTATTATAATGACATGTGCAAACTGCTGGAGATAGAAAACCACAAGGGAAGAACACGCTTGGTATTCCTCAAGCTGAAAGAACTGAAGAAAAAAATTCAAGCCTCGAGTTGCAATAGTGAAGGATTCTAATGGGAAAATATTAAACAATGCAGGAAGCATCAAAAGAAGATAGAAGGATCAACAAATGAATGGATAAACAAACTACAGTACATACACAGAATGGAGTATTATGCAATGATACAGAACACTGACGAATCTGTGATGCATCTCAAAACATGGATGACTGAAGGACAATATGCTGAGTGAAATAAGTCAATCACAAAAAGACAAATATTGTATGAGACCTCTATTGTAAAAACTCATGAAAAAGTTGACACACAAAAGGTACCAATCTTTTTCATGAGGGTTGGGAGGGATGGGGGGGAAGTACGAAATAGACAATAGATAAGTGGTAACTTTGGTGAAGGGTAAGACAGTACACAGTACTGGTGAAGCCGGCACAACTTATACAAGGAAAGGCCATGGAAGTTCCATAGACACTTCCAAACTCCCTGAGGGACTGAATTGCTGGGCAGAGGGCTGTGGGGACCATGGTCTCGGGGAACATCTAGCTCAATTGGCATAACACAATTTACAAAGACATTGTTCTACATTCTACCTTGGTGAGTAGCATCGGGGTTCTTAAAAGCCTGTGAGCAGCCATCTAAGATACTCCACTGGTCTTACCCCTTTGAGAACAAGGGAGAATGGAGAGAATAGGATACAAAGAAAAGATTAGTCCAAAGGACTAATGGACCACAACTACCATGGCCTCCACGAGACTTCAATGGTGAAGTCACTCCTGAGGTTTGCTGTTCAGCTGGGGATTTGATAGCCACATAAAACAAAATGGGACTAATGAAGCCCAGCAGTCCAGGGACAAGGACTAAAAGGCAGGAAGGGACAGGAAAACTGGTGATAGGGAACCCAAGTTTGAGTAAGGACAGTGTTGACATGTCGTGGGATTGTTAACCATTGTCATAGGGCAATATTTGTGCTAACTGATTAATGAGAAACTATTTTGTTCTGTAAACCATCATCTAAAGTACAACAACCACCACAAAAGAATTATCTGTGTGAGACCAAATTGACAACAGTAACTCAAAAGATTTGATGGCAAGCCTGGGGGACAGTGAGTTGAAGACAATTGTGATGGAATAATTTGGAAAAGGATAATGAGAATAGCAGCACAACTGGAAGAACATAACTGATGTCACTAAATTGTACACGTAGAAATTTTTGAAATGGTGTATCTTCGGCTATGGATAGTTTCACCAAAAAAAAACAAAGGTCCTCCAAGGCCGAGAAGGAACAGTGTTGATATGGCGTGGGGTTATTAACCAATGTCATAAAACAATATGTGTACTGACTGTTTAAAAAAAAAAAGAAGAAGATGGAAAGACTACTGGAGTCATTATACCAAGAAGAATTGGTCGACGTTCAACCATTTCAGGAGGCAGCATATAATCAGGAACTGATGGTACTGAAGGAAGAAGTCCAAGCTGCACTGAAGGCACTGGTGAAAAACAAAGCTCCAGGAATTGACAGAATATCAATTGAGATGTTTCAACAAACTGATGCAGTGCTGGACGTGCTCACTCATCTATGCCAAGAAATTTGGAAGACAGCTACCTGGCCAACTGACTGGAAAAGATCCATATTTATGTCTATTCCCAAGAAAGGTGATCCAACTGAATGTGGAAATTATCGAACAATATCATTAACATCACACGCCAAGTAAAATTTTGCTAAGGATCGTTCAAAAGTGGCTGCAGCAGTATGTCAACAGGGAGCTGCCAGAAATTCAGGCTGGATTCAGAAGAGGACATGGAGACAGGGATCTCATTGCTGATGTCAGATGGATCCTGGCTGAAAGCAGAGAAAACTAGAAAGATGTTTACTTATGTTTTATTAACTATGCAAACGCATTCAATTATGTGGATCATAACAAATTATGGATAACATTGCAAAGAATGGGAATTCCAGAACACTTAATTGTGCTCATGAGGAACCTGTACGCAGATCAAGAGGCAGTTGTTCAGACAGAACAAGGGGATATTGTGTGGTTGAAAGCCAGAAAAGGTGTGCGTCAGGGTTGCATCCTTTCACCATACCTATTCAATCTCTATGCTAAGCAAATAATCTGAGAAGCTGGACTATATGAAGAAGAAAGGGGGATCAGGATTGGAGGAAGGCTCATTAATAACATATTATTATTATTATATTATTAATAATAATAATATGCAGATGACACAACCTTGCTTGCTGAAAGTGAAGAGGACTTGAAGCACTTACTGATGAAGATCAAAGACCACAGCCTTCAGTATGGATTACACCTCAACATAAAGAAAACAAAAGTCCTCACAACTGGACCAATAAGCAACATCATGATACACAGAGGAAAGACTGAAGTTGTCAAGGATTTCATTTTACTTGGACCCACAATCAACATCCATGGAACCAGCAGTCAGGAAATCAAAAGACACGTTGCACTGGGCAAATCTGCTGCAAAAGACCTCTTTAAAGTGTTGAAAAGCAAAGATGTCACCTTGAAGACTAAGACCCGCCTGACCCAAGCCATGGTATTTTCAATCACACCATATGCATGTGAAAACTAGACAATGAATAAAGAAGACTGAAGGAGAATTGACACCTTGGAATTGTGGTGTTGGCGAAGAATATTGAATTTACCGTGGACTGCCAAAAGAACAAACAAATCTGTCTTGGAAGACGTACAACCAGAACGCTCCTAGGAAGGAAGGATGGCGAGATTACGTCTTACATACTTTGGACATGTTATCAGGAGAGATCAGTCCCTGGAGAAGGACATCACGCTTGGTAAAGTACCGGGTCAGCAGAAAAGAGGAAGATCCTCAACGAGACGGATTGACATAGTGACTGCAACAATGGGCTCAAGAATAACAATGATTGTGAGCATGGTGCAGGACTGGGCAGTGTTTTGTTCTGTGGTGCATAGGGTTGCTATGAATTGGAACCGACTTGACGGCACCTAACAACAACAACAACAAAATTATAAAATTCCTGGAAAATAGAGTAGGGTCAAAATTAGGAAATCTAATTTTTGGCATAAATAGCCTATCAAACAAAACTAAAATGCATGAATGACAGAAGATGAATTAGATAACCAGGACCACCTAAACTTTAAATGCTTATGTTTATCAAAAGGCTTTGCAAGAGAATGAAGAGAACCCACAGACTAGGAAAAAAAATCTTCAGCAATGACATATCTGATATGGGTCTAATCTCTAAAATATGTAGAAAACTTCAAAAACTCAACAACAAAAAGACAAAAAATCCAATAAACAAATGAGCCAAGGGCATAAATAGACACTTTACTGAAGAGGACATTCAAGTAGCCAACAAATGCATGAAAAGATGCTGGTGATCATTAACCATTAGATAGATGCAAATCAAAACTACAATGAGATACCATCTCACCCCTGCAAAAGTGGCAATGATCAAAAAAACCAAAAAACAACAAATGATGTGGAGGTTGTGTGTGGATTGGGACTGTTACACATTGCTGGTGGGATTGTAAAGTGGTACAACCAATATGGAAAACAGTATGGCACTTCCCCAAAAAGCTTGAAATAGAAATACCTTATACAGCAATCCCACTCCTATGTATATACCTTAGAGATACAACAGCAGTGACATGAGTTGACATATGCACACCTATGCTCATTGCAGCATTATTCAGAATAGCAAAAAGATGGAAACAACCTAAGCGCCCATCGATGAATGAATGGGTAAACAAATGTGGTATATACATAAAGTGGAATACTACGCCAACTATAATGAATAATTAAGAGTCCCTGAAACGTAACGTGGATGAATCTGGAGGACATTATGCTGAGTGAAATAAGTCAATCACAAAAAGACAAATATTATATGGTCCCATTATTATAAAAATTCTAGAAGAGATACACAAGTAGAAAGCAAGTTATTTGATGATTACCAGGGACAGGAGGGAGAGGGAGGAGGAATCACTTTCTAGATAGGAGACACTTGTTACTTTTGGTGATGTTTGAAAATCCCAAATACGGGTGAAGTCAGCATAACCTAACCAAGATAAATAAAGACACTAAGAAGTACACAAGAAAAAGGGATAATTTCGGTAAATGCTGTAACATATATAATTTTGCAACAACAGTAAAAACAACTAAAAAAATGTGTGTGGTTACATGGATATGGATACCTATATATGTATAGGAGGGCATATGTGAGTAAATGCATATGCATGTATAGGTGTTTATGCAGGCGTACGTATACATGTTTTTGTGTGCTGCATATACATCCACATATATAAGAAACCACATGGGGCACAGTTATGGAAGCTTCCTAGACATATCCAAACAACTTGTGGGATTGGTTTACTGGGTTAAAAGACTTAGGACCATAGTCTCGTGCAACAACTTAGTCAATTGGCATAACACAGTTCACAAAGACAATGTTCTACATCCTAGTTTGGTAAGTAGTGTCTGGGGTCTTAAAAACTTGTGAGTGGCCGTCTAAGACACAACTATTGACCACTACTTGTATAGAGCTAAAGAGAATGAAGGGACTCAAAGGCTCAAAGAAGGGACTAATAGTCCACACGAACCACAGCCTCTTCTAATCTGAGACCAGAACTACGTAGTGTCTGGCTATCACTACCGACTGTTCTGACCAGGGACACAATAGAAGGTTCTGGATAGAATGGGAGAAAATTGTAGAACAAAACTCAAATTCCTAAAAAAGACCAGACCTACTGGACTGACAGAAACTAGAGGAACCCCCTAGACTATAACCCTAAGTTACTCTTTGAACTTGGAATTGAAGGTATTTCTGCAGGTCACCTTTCAGCCAAGTAATAGTCTGGCTTATAAAATAAACAATATCACCCATGAGTAATGTGCTCACTTAAACAATTAACTCTATGAAACCAAATTGTCAACATTTACCCAAAAGAAAAGTTGAGAAGGCAAGGAGAAGAAGGGAAGCTAGATCAATAGAAACAGAACAAACAGAGTGGAAATAATGAGAATGCTGATGCATTGTAAAAACCGTAACCAAAGTTATGGAAAAAATTGTATAAAAATTGTTAAACAGGAATCTAATTTGCTGTGTGAACTTTCACCTAAAACACGATAAAATATTCTTTTTAAAAATCCAACAATGCATAAAAATAATTATACACTACAACCAGGTTGGATTTATTGCTGGTATGCAAGACCAATTCAGAATTTGAAATCAATCATGTAATTCACCACCTCAACAGGTCAAAGAAGAAAAATCATACAATCATATCAATTGATGCAGAGAAAGCATTTGAAGAAATTCAACACTAGTTCATGATAAAAACTCTAAACAAACTAGGAATAAAGGGGGCTTCCTCAACTTGATAAAGAACATCTACAAAAACCCTACAACTAACATTATACTTAATGGTGAGAAACTGACCATTAAACCCCAATCTGAGACTAAGCCAAGAGTTCCCTTTCTCATTCCTATTCAACATCATACTGGAAGTTTTAGTTACTGCAATATGGAAATAAAATTAAAAGTATATATATTTGAAAGGAAGAACTAAAACTGTCTTAATTCATAGATGGCATAATTGTCTATGTAGAAAATCCAAAGAATCAACAACTAAGACACGAACTAAAAATGCAGATATAGCAAGGTCCCAAGGTAGAAGATTAATATGCAAAAGTTAATTGCTTTCCTATATATCATCAATGAACAATTGGTATTTGAATTAAAAACACAGTATCACTTACAATAGCATTAAAAAAAAGAAACCTTAAGAAAATAAAATCTAACGAAATATGTAAAGACTCTATATGAGGAAAACTACAAACAATGAAAGAAATCAAAGGAAGTATAAACAAATGGAAAGATATTTCATGTTAGAAATGAGCTGGAAGAGGCAAATTGTTAAAATATCAATTCTTCTTAACTTGTATCAAGAGATTTAATGCAATCTAAATCAAAATGCCTGCAAAGCTATTTTGCTGGTATCAACACACTTATTCTAAGTTTATGCGGAAGGACAAAAGACTCAGAAAAGTAAACACAATATTGAAGAAGAAAAAGTTGGAGGACTCACACTACCCAATTTGTTGATTTATTATAAAGCTATAGTAATCTTGACAGTGTGGTATTGGAAAAAAATAGACAGTACATTCATGGAACAGAATAGAGAGCTCAGAAATAAAGGCACACAAATATAATCAACTGATCTTTGATAAAAGATCTTCTAAACAAATGGTGCTGGAATAATTAAATTTTCACGTACAAAAAATATTAGTCTAGAAACAGGCCTTATACACCTTTCACAAAAATAAACTTGTAAGGTGTCATAGACCTAAATGTAAAGTGCAAAACTATAAAATTTCTAGAGAAGACACAGGAAAAAATCTAGGAGATCTTGGGTTTGATGATGAACTTCGAGATACAACGTCAAAAGCACAATCCATGAAAGAAACAATTTACAAACTTTCGCTGTGCAAAAGACACAGTTAAGAGAATGAAAAGACAAGCAAAAGACAACAGAGACTGGGAGAAAATATTTGCAAAACTCATATCTGATAAAGAATTTCTATCCAAGATATACAAAGAACACTTAAACCTCAACAAATAAGAAAACAAATAGCCCAATTAAAATATGGGCAAAAGATCTGAACAGACACCTCATCAAAGAAAATATGCAGATGTAAAATAAGCATATGAAAAGATGCTAAACATTGTCATTAAGAAATTGTACATTGAAACAAGGAGAGGTGCCACTACACTCTAGAAGAATGGCTAAAATCCAAATAAGTAACAATACCAATTACTGGTGAGGATGCAGAGCTATAGAAACTCTCATTCATTGCTGCTTTGAATACAAAATGGTACAGCCACTTTGGAAGACAGGTTGAAGGTTCTTTACAAAGCTAAACATAATCTTACTATAAGATCCAGCAATCACAGTCCTAGGTATTTGTCCAACTGATTTGAAAACTTACATCCTCACAAAAACCTGCACATGAAGCAACCAAGAGATTCTTCGAAAGATGAAGGAATAAATAAACTGTGGTTATATCAATACAATGGAATGTTATTCAGCAATGAAAATGAGTGAGCTATCAAGCCACAAAAAAAATTGATAAACCTTAAACGCATACGAGCCAACAGAAGGAGCTCCCACCAGTCAAAGCTGCAAAAATGTGAACAACAAAACAAATAAATTAGTATTGGATTATAACCCAAAGTATAAAATAAATATCCATGACTCCATATTAATATAAAAATGTTTGAATGAATGAATAAATAAATGAGGAAGAATAGACAAATCTCTTGTGCAGGAGAATTCCAAATAATTTTACTTTTGTAAATACTTCACCCTCTAGGAGGTGGAGCATAACTCCCCACTCCTTAAGTGTGCTAGACATAGCAACTTCCTCGCAAAGAATACAGTACAGAATGAAGGAAAAAGAGTAACTTTGGAAGGAAAAACCTGACAAGCACTAAGTCAGCCAGGTGATGAAGATCTATATCAACAGTAATTAAGTCATGTTGATAGCACGTACCTTCAAAGGTATGATGTGATGAAAATGATATTTAGACTCTGGTGTCTTCATCTCAAAAACCTGTAATTCCAGTCTAACTAGGAGAAAAACATTAGACAAATCCCAGTTGAGGGGCATTTCACAAAACACCTGACCAACACTCCTTAAAACTGTCCTGGTCATCAATAACAAAGGAAGTCTGAGAAACTAAGCAATGTGGTATCCTGGATGGGATCCTGGTAGAGAAACTAAGTCTGAGAAACTAAGCAACGTGGTATCCTGGATGGGATCCTGGTAGAGAAAAAGGACATTGCGGGAAAAACAAAGAAAAGCTGAATAAAGTACGAATTATAGCTAATAAAAAAGTTAACAGTAAAATCTTTATATGCAATGTCTGCGTTTTGGAATTCTAGATAAATCTTTCACATCCTAGAAGGTTCAGTGAGATTAGAGGTGGGAACTTCCCATGTGGATGCGCAAGTATTCATAAACATCGTTGCATAGTGTTCTTAATACTTGTCGAAACAAGACATTCATTTCATTTACTGAGCATTTACCAAATTCCCCAAACTACGGTAGGTTGGGAAGCCCCGGTGGCATAGTGGTTAAGAGCTATGTCTGCTAACAAAAAGGTCTGCAGTTTGAATCCACCAGGCCCTCCTTGGAAACTCTGTGGGGCAGTTCTACTCTGTCCTATAGGGTCGCTATGAGTCAGAATCGACTCCACGGCAACAAGTTTGTTTGTTTTTTGTTTTTTTTTTTTTCAAATGCTAGGTTCGGGGGATATAATGGTAGGCATAATAAAGGTTTCCATCGAATGGAGTTTAAAATCTAGGGACTGAATTACCATGTAGGAGCTGGGTGGTATGGTTTGGCTACCAGACAACTTTAATTTTTTAGTGATATTTGCTTAACGATATCAGAACACAAGGATACTTTAGTAAATTTCATCTTAAATTAAAACAAAGCAGAAACCACTTCTTTGGACCTTAAATTGTCCTCCGACCACTACCTCTTTTCTGTTCTCTCTTCTATTCATACTGCTAGAGAGCTGTCAGCAGATGTTGCAAATGCTTCATCATTAATTCAGTCTTCAAATCTCTTCAGTCTTGCTTCTGACTCTATCACTTAATAAAAATCGCCATTTAAAAGCACAAATAACGACCACATCTGAAATTTGTTTCTTGGTTTTCGTATTATTTTTTCAACAGAATTTTTGATCACTCACTTCCTTTTTGAAATACTCTGTTACCTCACTGGCGTCTCCTCAGGATCCCTTCCTAGCAACATCTCTTCTTCCTAATATTTAACTTGTTTAGTTACTGAAGGTTTAATCCGGGGACCCTCTTCTTCCTCTCTTCTCTCCCCAGCTGAGTCTATTTACTGCATGATTTTATATTATATTGATATGCTGTTGAATTCCAAGTCTAAGCTAGACCCCTCCAGGGCACCAGACTAGCATTTTTTGACTCCTCATTTGGTCTTCCGTATGGATAGTTCACAAACATCACAGACTTAGCTCACCTCAAACTGAACTCTTGCCTTTCATCCCAGTCATCTCCATTTCTGTTAAATAGCATCACTGTTCGCCTAGTTGCTCTGACTGGAAACCAAAAATTCATCCTTCTACCCCTGACATCCAGCCCATTATTAAGTCCTATTGTTTCTATCTCCAAAATATATCTCAACCTGTTTGGTTCTATCTCTGTTCTCATCACCTTTGGCCAAATGACCAACATTCTCACCTGGATTTCAGCCATTGTCCACTAACAAATCTCCACCTGAACCGTTTTAAGACATTTATACACTCTGTTGTTACCCGCTGTTGAGTTGCCCCTGACTTATAGTGGTCCCGTGCACAATGGGACACAACTCTGCTGCATAGTCCTGTGCCATTCCTATGATTGCTTGTAGATGAGACCATTGTGATCCATAGGGTTTTCACTGGTTGATTTTTCAGAAGTAGATTGCCAGGCTTTTCTTTCTAGTCTGTCTTAGTCTGGAAGCTCTGCTGAAAACTGTTCAGCATCACAGCAACACACAATCCACCACTGATAGACAGGTAGTGGCTGCACATGAGGAATTTGAACCTGGGTTTCCACACGGAAGGTTAGAACTGTAGCACTGAACCACCACTGCCCTTTAAAACTCTAGTCATGCTTTATTTTAGAGGCCGTAATCCTCATCACATTAAACATATTAATATATTTCCATATTTCACATTAAAAACAATAGTTTGGTTGTGACAATAATTTTTTATTTGCTTATGAGAGTATTTGGTGAAAAAATTCATTTAGTATATGATCAGCTAAGATATTTGAGGAAATGCATGCTTATTTTTTAGAAAGTAGGAGCCCTGGGGGCATAGTGGTTAAGAGCTCAGCTGCTAACCAAAAGGTTGGCAGTTTGAATCCACCAGTTGCTCCTTGGAAACCCTATGGGGAAGTTCTGCTCTGTCCTATAGGGTCACTATGAATTGTAATTGACTCGACAGTTTTTTACCATATACATAGGATTTCTTATGAGTGAGAAGAATCTAAGTTCCAAATGGCATATATATATGTATCCATTGCCGTAGAGTCAATTCCGACTCACAGTGGCCCTATACAATGGAGTAGAACTGCCCCATACATATATATATATGAATTATGAATTATATATTTAAAATAAATGCTTTGAGTATTTTTTTATAGACATTCAAGTAAACATGTGGTAATTCTGATGTAGCATTATTTCTCAAAGGCTTTTAAGATTAGTATTATTTTTCAGAGGAGGAAACGGGAACACATATCTCTCCTAAGATAGCACAGCCAAGAAGCACCAGGACCTCTGAAACCATGGAACCTGGTTCTGGAACTTTGATGTTAGTCATTAACCTCTTCAGAATACTCTAGAAACGTTAGCATCTTAGTTTTTATGAAGGTCTTTGGTACATACCTCTTGCGAATATATGTTTGTTTACTAGGTGATCCTGTCCAAGTATATTAAATGGAAGACCAGAGAATTGCAGGGTACAAAAGCATATCAGCTATATATGACATTTCATGTAACTTTTAGAAAGATAAACTAATCAGTACTGTCATTAGTTAACAGCACCCCCATTTTCACAGGGCATTTAATAATTACTATACTTTTCAAGACGCCCTGGTGGTGTAGTGGGTAAGCCTTTGGCTGCTAACCAAAAGGCTGGCAGTTCGAATCCACCAGCTGCTCCTTGGGAGCCCTGTGGGGAAATTCTGCTTTGTCCTATAGGGTTGCTATGAGTCGGAATCAACGTGATGGCAATGGGTTTGGTTTGGGTTTTTATACTTTGCAAAAATAGTTTTTTATCCTGAATCAACAAAATCTGTGTACCAGACATGTTATTTAAAACTCAGTAACTTGCAAGGACAATCCACGATGACTACTTTGCTTTCTTTTTCCCCTTTGCTCTTGTTGGTATGCAGCATGGTATTCCAGATAATTAGATACTTGAGTGTAAATCTTTCATCAGTGCGCTTGCTACATTGGGTGAAATGCAGTTTTTCCTTTTTTAAAAAATAACAAATGCTTCAGGTTTCAAGTTACTTTATGTTTTGACTAGGGTCATGGTTGAGAATTTTACCCTGGGATAATTGCCAGGGACCATATGCTGGTTCATGCAACATAGATGTTATTTCAATGCTGTTGGCCCACATTGTGATAATCTTTGGCTTTTGAGGTCGCACATAGCATTCTTTTTGCCTGCTGTATTTGTAACATTTTAGAATCCACTTTCAATAAAGAATGTTCATTATCAAGGCATCTGTCTGTTCCAGTGAGGCAGCATTAGAATGAATTTCTGAGAGCTACAAAATGCGACCAAATGGTCCCCATGCAGGTAGGCAGACAGTGAGAACTAACTAAAACTTCCATTTATATATTTTTCCACTCCTTTGGATATTATTGCCAAATTTAAAGTAACACTTATGAAGAGTGCTTATCACTAAGTTTTAAGTGTATTAAGGACTTTAAAGACAGAGTGTATGTCTGTCAAACCTCTGATGATAAGGACAGGAAGATAATTTTCCATTATTTCTGTAGGGTCAAATACAAAATCGTAAAGCAGCTTTTATCATTCTTCTATCCCGTATTGTTCACATTGCTAAACAGATCAATTCTCTGTAAAGTGTTTCTTGAGAAAACTCAAACACAGTTATGAAAGAGAAGTCAGTGAAGACATCAGGCAGTAACAGTGGATGGAGAGGTGACTCATGGCAGGTTGAGTTTAGGGAGTGAATTAATTTCCTTGAAAGACGATCTGGAGAAAATGCCAGGAATACGTATAGAAATTAAATTGCATCTCAAAGTGATAAAAATTCTACAGTTGGAATATGTATCGCAGTGCGTTGTACTTGGAGAATATTCTTAAAACTCACTGAACATGGTGGGTAAGAGGTCATCTAATGCACATTCAATAGTATGTTTAGCATTCCTTTATGAAATTATAAGCCTTTAATGAGAATCTGGAGAAATTAGGACAAATATCTCTTACTAGATTGAAAATGCCAAGTATAATGAAATAAACTTAGTTTATCTGGAAACCATAGAATTGGAATGTTTACATGTTCACTTTAGTATTTTTTAGAAGTTTTTATGTTTCCCGAAGAAGAAACAAACGGATATTATCATTTAGTTAAAAAAGCAACTTTCATGATACATTTTAGGAAGGAATTTAGTTCCCTATGCCTCATAAGGAGCCGTGGTGGTGCAGTGGTTAAGAGCTCAGTTCCTACCCAAAAGATTGGCAATTGAAATCCACCAGCCTTTCCTTGGGAACCCTATGAGACAGTTCTGCTCTGTCCTATAGGGTCACTGTGAGTCGGAATCGACTCGACGGCAACAAGTTTGTATGCCTCATAAATATAGTGTATAATATAATATTGATTAAACGATTGTCTTTCATTTAATACTTCTCAGTGTCTACTATAGCTAGATAATTCCTTTCTCTGGAGAAAGGAAGAGATCTGTAAGGTCTGTAAGATCTGCCTAGGGACACACACAGACTTAAGTACAACTGGATTGTTGCTAGAAATTCGACATTACCTTTTTTTTTGCAGTATACTCAGAAAATTCAAAACTATACAGAAAATCAGAGTAATGATGAATAGGCATACATTTATCATTCATATTTAACAATTATTGCTCTTATCTTATTTGATTCAAATCAATCTTCTTAAAAACAATGATAGCGAGCGCAGCCAGCAGCTGCTCAGCCACTATGAAGCAAAACCTGCTCCTCCTGCCCATTGTCATCGAAACCTTGAGCACTGCCTGTAACTCAGCTTTTGCCTTAAAACAGCCAAAATCAGTTTACTAGCCTCAAAAGTGTCCTAAAGTAACCTAAGCCTCATTAAGACCTAATATATTAAGATCTCTGCCCAGGGCAGGACTTGTCCGCCATTTTCAGTACATACTAAGGGTAAAAACCGCAATTTGTCTTACTGCGCCTGCGTGCCATGATAACCTATGTTTGCATAATCCGTATCTCCTTGTAAAGGACAATATGAAAGGTTCTGCCTCCCTTTCTTCAGGGGAGCTTGGTTTGAGGTATGCACCTCCTTGCTCCTTGCCTACGCGCTTGCAATAAACGATCCTTCCTAACCTCAGTGTGTCTTTATTGAGGAGAAGCTGCACTGGGCAAGACCTGCTTCGGGAAACAATAATACTGCACTGATTTGATGAAACCTCGTTTGTACCCCTCCTCAATTACATTTTCAATTCTTCCTCACAAGACCCCCCCCAAAAAAGGAAAAAACCAAACCTGTTGCCGCTGAGTTAATTCCGACAGAGCAGAACTGCCCCCTAGGGTTTCTAAGGAGCGCCTGGTGGACTCGAAATGCCGAACTTCTGGTTAGCAGCTGTAGCTCTTAACCTACGCCGCCAGGATTTCCAAGAGATAACAATTATTGCTCGCATTTACATTTTAGTACTGTTAATAATTCATATCCATAAACAAAAGTTCTTTGTAGATTAAAAAGTTTTAAATAAAGGGTATTATGGTATATAATTTGTCCTACATCTTGCCGTTTTAACTCAGTATTATAATCTAGAGAGATTTGATCTTGTTTATTTGTACAGGTCAGTTTACTGATTTTCATAACTGTATACGGCAGCACTGTATAAACATGTTTTTATAAACATATGTTTTGGGCATTTTGATTCCTTGTTTCCTTGTCACGTATGTCTAAATTTCTCTAGAGTGTATACTTAGAAACTGGATTGTTGGGTTCCTGGGGATGCATGACTTCAACTTTACTGGATGCAAATTTTAAAATTGCAATTAAGTGTATTAAAAATTGTCCTCCCAGAAACAA
Source organism: Dugong dugon (assembly GCA_030035585.1). Taxonomy (NCBI): domain Eukaryota; kingdom Metazoa; phylum Chordata; class Mammalia; order Sirenia; family Dugongidae; genus Dugong; species Dugong dugon. The sequence goes on from CM057478.1 coordinate 13,148,378, forward strand.
TAAGACTAAGCTCAGACTATTCAGCAGAAACCATGCAAGCAAGAAGGCAATGGGATGACGTATACAAAATCTTGAAAGAAAAAAATTGCCAGGCAAGAATAATGCATCCTGCAAAACTCTTGTTCAAATTTGATGGTGAAATTAGGTCATTTCCAGATAAACAGAAATTAAGGGAATATGTAAAAGTCAAACCAAACTTACAAGAATTATTAAAGGGAGTTCTTCAATCCAAGGACAAACAGCTTCAGCTCACAGGCAGAACCTAGGACGCAGGATCATACCAGCCAGATACCAATCTAGGAAATGAACTCTCAAGGACTATCCGAAACCAAAATAAATACAACAGGGAATTAGAGCAGTTAATCAGTAAATGACAACAACATCAAAACAATAAAAGAGGGAATAAACGGCATAGGTATAGAACCTTCGAATGCAGAGGAAGGCAAGGCGATACCAAGTAATGGTAGACTGCTTCAAACTTAGAAAGACAAGAGTAAAATTTATGGTAACCACAAAGAAAGTTAACAAACATACTCATTAAAAAAAAAGAGGAAAAACATAGTCTCAGCAAAAACATAACCTACAAAAACAAAAGAAATGAAAAAAAAAAAAATCCACAAACAAAAGTAACTCAGCACAAGAGAGTAAGAAGAACAAAGAAAACTTCAGCACCACAAAGAAAAGCACTACAAAATGACAACAACAAACCCACATCTATCAATAATTACACTGAATGTAAATGGACTCAATGCACCCATAAAGAGATGGAGAGTGACAGAATGGATAAGAAAACAGGATCCATCAATATGCTGTCTACAGGAGACACACCTTAGAAACAAAGATGTGAACTTATTAAAACTCAAAGGTTGGAAAAAAATATATCAGGCTAACAACTACCAAAAAAGTGCAGGAGTGGCAATTCTAATCTCAGATAAAATAGATTTTAAAATGAAATCTACCATAAAAGACAAAGAAAGACACTATATAATGATTAAGGGGACGATCCATCATGAAGACATAACCATAATAAACATCTACGCACCCAATGACAGGGCTCCAAAATACATAAAACAAACTCTAACAATACTGAAAAGAGAAATTGACAGTTCCACAATAATAGTAGGAGACTTCAACACACCACTCTCAGTAAAGGACAGAACAACTAAGAAGAAACTCAGCAAAGATACAGAAGACCTAAAGGGCACAGTCAGCCAACCTGACCTCATAGACATATATAGAACAATCCATCCAACCTCTGCAAAGTACACGTTCTTTTTCAATACACATGGAATGTTCTCCAGAAGAGACCACATCTTAGGCCACAGAGCAATCCTCAACAAGATCCAAAACGTCGAGATAATTCAAAGTATCCTCTCTGACCACAATGCCATCAAGGTAGAAATAACACTAGAAAGAAGAGCAAGGAAAAAAAATAAACTACATGGAAACTAAATAATACCCTGCTTACACATCAGTCGGTAATAGAAGAAATCAGAGATGGAATCAAAAAATTCCTAGAATCAAATGAGAATTAAAACACATCATACCAAAACCTTTGGGACACAGCAAAGGCAGTCCTCAGAGGACAATTTATTGCAATAGATGCACACATCAAAAAAGAAGAAAGGGGCAAAATCAAAACATTAACTACAGAACTCAAACAAATAGAAAGAGAACAGCAAAAAAAGCCCACAACCACCGGAAGAAAGGAAGTAGTAAAGATTAGAGCAGAAATACATGAAATAGAGAACAGAAAACCAATAGAAAGAATCAACAAAACCAAAAGTTGGTTCTTTGAAAGAATCAACCAAATCGACAAACCACTGGCCAGACTGACAAAAGAAAAACAGGAGAGGACACAAATAACCCAAATAAGAAATGAAATGGGGGACATTACAACAGACCCAACCGAAGTAAAAAGGATGATAACAGAATATTATGAAAAACTATACTCCAACAAATTTGAAAACCTAGAGGAAATGGATAAATTTCTAGAAACACACGGCCTACCCAAACTGCAACAAAGTGATTTTGAAAATCTGAACAGACCGATAACAAGAGAAGAGATTGAAAAGGTAATAAAAAAACTCCCAACCAAAAAAAGCCCTGGCCCAGATGGCTTCACTGGAGAATTCTACAAAACATTTACAGAAGAGCTTATACCAGTACTACTCAAGCTATTTCAGAGCATAGAAGAGGAAGCAACACTTCCAAATTCTATGAAGCCAGCATAACGCTGATACCAAAACCAGGCAAAGACGTCACAAAAAAAGAAAATTACAGATCAATATCTCTCATGAATATAGATGCAAAAATTCTGAACAAAATTCTAGCCAATAAAATTCAGCATCATATCAAAAAAATAATACACCACGACCAAGTGGAATTCATACCAGGTATGCGAGGATGGTTTAACATTAGAAAATCAATCAACATAATCCACCACATAAATAAAAGTAAAGAAAAGAATCACGTGATCATCTCAATTGATGCAGAAAAGGCATTTGACAAAGTCCAACACCCATTCCTGAGAAAAACTCTCAATAAAATAGGTATAGAAGGGAAATTTCTCAACATAATAAAGGGCATCTATGCAAAATCAACAGCCAACATCATTCTTAATGGAGAGAGGCTGCAAACATTCCCCTTGAAAACAGGTACAAGACAAGGATGCCCTTTATCACCACTCCTATTTATCATTGTGCCGGAAGTTCTGGCTAGAGCAATAAGGCAAGAAAAAGAAATAAAGGGCATCCAAATTGGTAATGAGGAAGTCAAACTGTCCCTGTTTGCAGATGATATGATACTATACACAGAAAACCCTAAAGACTCCACGAGAAATCTACTGGAACTAATAGAAAGATTCAGCAAAGTAGCAGGATACAAGATAAACATTCAAAAATCAGTTGGATTCCTACACACCAATAAGGAGAACAATGAAAAGGAAATCAGGAAAACAATACCATTTTTAATAGCCCCTAAAAAGATAAAATACTTAGGAATAAATCTGACCAGGTATGTAAAAGACCTATACAAAAAAACTACAAAACACTACTGCATGAAACGCAAAGGGATCTACATAAATGCAAAAACATACCATGGTCATGGATAGGCAGAGTCAATGTTGTGAAAATGACAATTCTACCCAAAGCAATTTACAATACAACGCAATCCCGATCCAAATACCAACAACATTCTTCAAAGAGATGGAAAAACTAATCATTAACTTTATATGGAAAGGGAAGAAGCCCCGAATAAGTAAAGCACTACTGAAGAAGAAGAATAAAGTTCGAGGACTCACACTACCTGACTTGAGAACCTACTATACAGCTACAGTAGTCAAAACAACCTGGTACTGGTACAATGACAGAGACATTGACCAATGGAACAGAATTGAGAACCCAGATGTAAATCCATCCACCTATGGTCACCTGATCTTCGACAAGGGCCCAAAGTCCATCAAATGGGGAAAAGATAGTCTTTTTAACAAATGGTGCTGGCAAAACTGGATATCCATCTGCAAAAAAATGAAACAGGACTCACACCGTATACAAAAACTACTTCAAAATTGATCAAAGACCTGAATATAAAGCCTAAAACTATAAAGTTCATAGAAGAAAAAATAGGACCAACACTTCAGGCTTTAATACATGGCATTAACAGGATACAAACCATAACCATCAATGCACAAAACCCAATAGATAAGCTAGATAACTTGGATCTTCTAAAAATCAAACACCTGTGTTCTTCAAAAGACTTCACCAAAAGAGTCAGAAGAGAACCTACAGACTGGGAAAAATTTTTTTGACAGTACAAGTCAGACAAAGGTCTAATCTCCATAATCTACAAGAAAATCCAACACCTCTACAACATAAAGACAAATAATCCTATTAAAAAATGGGCAAAGGAAATGAACAGACACTTTACCAAAGAAGACATTCAAATGGCCAACAGGCATATGAGGAAATGCTCGCGATCACTAGCCATTAGAGAAATGCAAATTAAAACCACAATGAGATACCATCTCACCCCGGCATTACTGGCACGAATCAAAAATACTGGAAATAACAAATGTTGGAGGGGCTGCAGGAAGATGGGAACTCTTATACACTGCTGGTGGGAATGCAAAATGATACAACCATTTTGGAAAATGATATGGCACTTCCTCAGAAAGCTAGAAATAGACATACCATTCGATCCAGCAGTCCCACTCCTAGGAATATATCCTAGAGAAATAAGAGTCGTCACTCGAATAGACATATGCACACCTATGTTCATGGCAGCACGGTTCACAATAGCAAAATGATGGAAACAACCTAGATGCCCATCAACAGATGAATGGATAAACAAACTATGGTACATACACACAATGGAGTACTATGCAACGACAAAGAACAACAATGAATCTGTGAAGCATCTCATAACACGGATGAAATTGGAGGACATTATGCTGAGTGAAATAAGTCAATCACAAAAGGACAAATATTGTATGAGACCTCTATTGTCAAAACCCATGAAAAAGTTCACACACAAAATGTAACAATCTTTGTTGGTTACCAGGGATGGAAGGGGTGGGGGGGAAATATTAAATAGACAATAGATAAGTGGTATCTTGGGTGAAGGGTGAGACAGTACACAATACAGAAGAAACTAGCACTACTTGTACAAGGAAAGGTCATGGAAGCCCCATAGACACATCCAAACTCCCTGAGGGGACTGAATTCCTGGGAGGAGGGCTGTGGGGACCATGGTCTCGGGGAACATCTAGCTCAATTGGCATGACACAGCTTATAAGGACAATGCTCTACATTCTACCTTGGTGAGTAGTGTCTGGGGTCTTAAAAGCCTGTGAGCGGCCATCTAAGATACTCCACTGGTCTCATCCCTTCGGGAGCAAGGGAGAATGAAGAGAACAGGATACAAGGAAAAGATTAGTCTGAAGGACTAATTGTCCACAGCTACCAAGGCCTCCACTGGACTGAGTCCAGTACAGCTGGATGGTGCCTGGCTACCACCACTGACTGCTCTGACCAGAATCACAACAGAGGGTTCTGGACAGAGCTGGAGAAGGATGTAGAGCATAATTCTAACTGACAAAAAAAAAAAAAAAGACCAGATTTACTGGCCTAAAGGAGACTGGAGAAACCCTGAGAGTATGGCCCCCAGACACCCTTTGGGCTCAGTGGTGAAGTTATCTCCGAGGTTCACTGTTCAGCCTGGGAGTGGACAGCCCCTTAAAACCAAATTAGACTAATGAGGTACAGGAGTCCAGTGACAAGGGCCTGGAAGTAGAAGGAGACAAGGAAGCTGGTGATAGGGAACACAAGGTTGAGTAAGGATATTGTTGATGTGTTGTGAGATTGTTAACCGTTGTCATAGGGCAACGTTTGTCGTAGCTGTTAAATGAGAAACTATTTTGTTCTGTAAGCCTTCATCTTAAGTGAGAATAACAGCACAATTGGAAGAGCGTAGTCAATGTCACTGAACTGTGCATGTAGAAATTTTTGAAATGGGTATCTTTGGTATGTGTATTTTCACCAAAAAAAAAAAAAAAGGTTGAGAAGTTAGAGGGTTGACATGTTGTGGGGTTGTTAACCAATGTCATAAAACAACATGTGTACTTCTGTTTCATGAGAAACTATTTGTTCTGTAAACCTTCACCTGAAGTACAATTAAAAAAAAAAAAAAACATTGTCCTCCCAAAGTGGTACCAATTTGTAGTCTTCCAGCTACCTGTGAGTCACCCCTTCCCCAGCACCCAGGGTGAGACAAATAACTGGATTTGTCCTTTACCTTTGATTCCTGAAAGATAACCCTTGGAATACCCCCAACAATTGAGGCACCTTTATTATGTAAAACCCCAGACAACACCTGAGAATGTGTGTAGGTGAGTCATGGCTACACAGACCACACTAACTTCAGCAAGGGAGGGGAGCATAATTTAATTATGCATATTCAGTGATTTGATCAATCGTGACTATGCAATGATGAGCCACTCATGACTATGTGACGAAGCTAATAAAAGGCTTTGAACATGGAAATTCGGAGCTTCCTGGTTGGTGAAAAAGACTATCATGTACCTGTGAGGGTGGTATGCCCGTTGGGACTTGGAAGATTAGTTTCAGGACCTCTCTCAGACCTTGTGCCTCTTTGTATCTGTCTTCGTCATCTAATGCTGCTCTAACAGAAATACCACGAGTGGATGGTTTTAACAAAGAGAAATTTATTCCCTCACAGTCCAGGAGGCTACAAGTCCAAATTCAGGGCATCAGCTCCAGGGGAATGCTTTGTCCATCAGCTCTGGAGGAAGGTCCGTGTCATCAATCTTCTCTTGGTCTGGGGACACCTCAGTGCAGGAACCTCAGGTCCACAAGACACGCTCTGATCCCGGCACTGCTTTTTTGGTTGTCCATTGTCATGTGTCCCATGTGTCTCTGCTTGCTTATCTCTTTTATATCTCCAAAGAGATTGGATTAAGACACTAATTTCATAAACTTCATCAGTATAATCTCATCATAGCGTTAGAGTTTACAACACATGAGGAAATCACATATAACCTCATCATAGTGATAGAGTTTACAACACATGAGGAAATCACATCAGATTTACAGAAGGGTACACAATCATACAATACTGGGAATCATGGCCTAGCCAAGTTGACAGATATTTTTGGGGGACACAATTCATTCCATGACAGTATCCTTTTTTGGTTATGTTAAAGTTGTTACAGTGTGTATAGTCCTTTTTTTGAGTTCAGTGAGTCATTCTAGAGAATTATTAAATCACAGGGGGGCTGTGAGAGTCAGCAGGAGCTGACATCTAACCAATTTGGCTGTGAGAAGAGCAGAGTCATTCTAAGTTGTGAAGACCCAGCTTTGGGTGGCTGGCGGACAGAGAAGGGCCATGCAGGCAGTCAATCCGAAGAACAAAGTCCTTCTAATTTGTAAGATCTGACCTAATTCTAGGTAGTTAGAGTCAGAGAGAGAAGTACTGAATGGGTGGCTGGTTTCAAAGATAATGGAGAAGTGGGAAAGCAGGGTTATGAGTCATCTTCAAATTTGGGGAATTGGCCTTACTTCAGTTTTATTTCTGAATCCTGCCTTTGCTAGGATTTGGTATTTTAAAACTTTGACTTCTTTTTAACCAATTTGATGAGTGAAAAATGAAGTATTGTTATAGCTTTACTTTGAATTTCTCTAAATAAATACTGGTGAGTTTGAGCATCTTTTTATATGTTTATCGGCTATTTGGGTTTCCTGTTCTCTGACTTGCCTGTTTATAAATGTATGTACCATTTTCTTTTTTTAAATTTTAATTTAATTTAATTTTTTGGCATTTTTAAATTGAACCCTTCATTTATCCTAGTTATCAGTTTCTGTCAGCTGTACTTGCTGTATTTTTTCAAAGTTTACCAGTCAAATACATCAATCTTGTTTTTGTTTGCTTGGAATGCAGTATCATGTCTAACAAATCTTTTCCTGAAAGCATGATACTATTCTATACCATATTTTAAAAGTTTTTGACATTTAAGTCTTTAAACTCTCTGGAATTTATTTCGTGTATGGTGTAAAATAGGAATTTGATTTCTTCCCCTCATTAACAGTCAGTTGTCTCAATACTTTTTTTTTTTTAAAGACTGATTTTGGAGATAATATTGGAGCCATTATTCCCTGTCCTTTAGTATAAAGAATGTGACCCAGCTGGAGCTGGACTCACAAGGACTCACAAGGACACATCAACTGGGCCCTGAGATATAAAGACAATAGCTAGGAGAATCTTGGAAAACATCTTTTAAGAAACTTTCACGTAAATAGATCATAAACAAAGCTCAAAAGACCCACGTACTTTCCACTCCTATCTTTTTCTGTTAGCATGTAGTGAATAGTAGGATTTGTTGGACCAATGAAGACCCTCCTGACTGTCGTTACTGAAACCTGTACCAATGATTATTAAGAAAGACAGTTAAAAAATTTAGCAGTTTGTAGCCAATCTGTGAGAAGGTGAAACTTTCAATGGTTTTGCCCATTTGTACTGTTAATATATACTGATGATTCTGTAACATTCCTTGGACTCGGGCAGACATGGCTTCTGGCAGCATGCTTGTCTGTTTCCTACTTTTGCCTCTTTGAACATACGCTGAATAAAACCTTGCTTTTTGCTTTACTAAGCTTGGTGATGTTTTTACCCTAGAACAAGAAAAACAACACCAAGCACAGATTTCATAGACTTGTAATTCAAGGCATTCGCTAGATTTAGCTCATGTACACCTAGATCCTTGGCAAGTCATGGTTGAAAGACAGCAATAAAAAAAATTAAATAAAACCTTAGCGAACTAATTCTTAAGACATCACAGAGGTATAGTAGTTAATAGTATAAGGTAAGAGCCAATTAAACATTTCTTTTCACTCCATCTCGTGTACTAAAATCTAAAATTAATTATCTTCCCCACTAAAAAAGGGGAAAAAATTAACTTATTGATGCTGTACTGAGAGCTTCCTAACAATATCTATGCTATGAAGAAAACATAGGTAAAATATTTTTATTTATTACAATTGCTGAGTCAGCTGCTTCAAGGAACCAAAAAAAAATGTTCATGCATATGGTTATTGCATCAGATGATGTAAGACTGCCCCATACAAAGCTACGCATCAACTCTTAGTAAAACCCTTAAGAAGAAAAACTTAAAATTGACTTCAGATTGGTAAAGAGGCAAAAAGCAAAAACATTATTTAGAGTTATCAACTCAGGAATTCTCTCATTTCAGTATTATGAAATAGTGCAATGTAGTTATCTTTCTTTCCCCAAACCCTAAAGATGACAATGTTTCCTGTAATGTGTCTGGCACTGTTTCCTTCTCACTGGCCTGTGAATCACTGTCTGCTACGTTTACTTCTGGTTAATCAACATCCTGGTGACCACGCCTGTCCTTCATCATCTCGGAGAGATGCTACACTTAAGGCCGGTCTCCTTCATCTAGGTTATCTTCCCATTCTTTCCAGTCACTGAAATCCACACTAAGCCAACGGAACTCTGCTCAGTTGAACTCGGATTCTCATTTTTTAATCAACAGAAGATAGATATATCCATTGTTTTAGGCCTTGAATTATGTCTTCACTAAAATGAGAATGTTTAAATACTCAAATTACAACTTCCTTCAAGGAAGCTGAATGTAACTCGTCAATTTTCTAAACTTACCTTAACGATTTTACTGTTCTCTTCACAAAATATTTAACCAAGATGCAGTCCATTTAGTTTGTTTTTTGCTTTGTTTTTTCCTTAATTCCTCTTCTCATTTCCCTGAGGAGGCAACAGCTTTGGATATTTTTTAAGAAACACTTTCTTGTTTTTTTTTGAGGTCACAAAAATATTTTTGCATCCTTTTTTGTTAGGGTGTGCTTTGCTCCTCCAAGCAGTCAGCTACACAGTGACAGGCACTATGTGTGAAATTGCAGGTTTTTGAGAGTTATATTCAATTAAGGAGGATGACAGCATCCACATCTTGGGCAGGAGACCTTGAGAAGCAGACGGGAGGAAATCAGGGAGGAAAGTTGCTTGCGGCGTTGATCTGGACTTGTGTGTTTTTTATACGTTGGCTCTTTACAGTAGGATATTTTGTGTGGAGCAACAACATTTCTGGAGGTCTGTAGTAGGCTCATTATTAATTACTGTGGCCTGGGTGGATGCTTTTAAATCTTAGGCCATGTGAGATTTTGATATTGGCAATGACTGCAGCTTATGACAGCTTTGCTCACAGGAGAGTGGCTGTTTTTACAGAGACAGGGCTTCAGAAGCCAGACCTTCATGGAACACAGCCTTAGTGAGTGAGGCTTTAGTTTGAAATTGTTAGTGTCAGGCTTAGGTAAACAATGCCAGATCATCTGTAACAAGATCCACCCTACCTGCAGGGCCAAGGAGGGAACCATGAAGAACAAAACATTGGCTTCATTAGGCTACACAATGGCTCTCAAGTCAGGCCCCGTTGTGTGCTCTCAAATTAAATATAGATAGTGAATTGTGTATGAGGGAGTGATGATCCCTGAGACAGGTTTCTTTGGTCTAAGCCATAGCAGTCAGAGGCAGGAGGAGTAGCTACTGTGGTGCAGATCTCAAAAACAGAAGAATGTGGCTGCTATCATGGGGGTACCAGAAACAGCAGTCTCTGAGGGAAGTGGAAATTAACCAGTTTTTAATGTAATGGATGCAAGGGAAAGGCTCCTTGCGTGAGACCTAGTGACAGGACTGTTTCCTTTGCAACTTTTGAAACTTTTCAGGAAGGCAGTAAGCATTTGTCGATGGTAAAATGTGGATGATCAAAATTTGCCCCTTGCTCTGAGATGGAAGAGTTAAAGTTTACAGATGATAGATTCTGGGCAGCTGACTGATGATTGGCCTCCTGGAACAATTAAAACAGAGATTTTCTCTATCTACCCTTCTTTGTGTAGATCTTACACTGTGGCCTTGACTATAGTCTTTGCTCACAGTAAGTATGGGATTCTGCTATGATAGTTACCAAGAAAACTTCTTGGGTACTGGGAAGATGGTTTTGCCTTGGCTAATTGTTTTAGGGCCTGGGGATTATCTCATTTTCTGAATTTTTTGGGTGTAAGGTGACGGCTCTGATAATCTTATAAATAATCATGTGAGTCCTGATAACTCTTTGGATTCTTTACAAGTGAGAGTCTTGGAGCCAAACTAACACTACAACTTATGAAGCCCTAAACCAGCTTTCATTCCAGTGAGAAGCTTCCCAGACAGTCTTCACTGAAGAAATGCCAGCTTCACCTAGAACCTCTCTCTCCGAGACAGAGCAGAACGAAAAGTTAGGAGAGATGACTTTTGGATTTTAATTTTCTTGAACTTTACTTTGTGAGGTAAAAAATTGGATTTCAGGCTTTTTTCTTTTTCTTTTTGCTGTGTATTTCCTATCTGTCTTGGAAAGTAATTTTATTATTTGACTTAAATTTCTTCCTCAGAGTTTGCTAATTGGGAGGGGGTTTATATTCAAACTTGAGGCATATCAACGTAACTGTTGTCATTTAATTACATTACATAAGGTGACCAAATTGTTCCAGGTTGCTATGTACAACCAAAAACCTCATGGAATTTGGTTCCTTGGTTTGGTGGTTTAGGGTTATAGTTTTATGGGACACTCCAGTTAATTGGCCTGACAACATGTTTAGTGTTTCTGTTCCGCCTGCTAGCTCATCGCGTAGTGCCTGGGGTCTTAAAAACTTGCAAGCAGTCATCCAAAGCACAATTAGCAACAGAGGAAGGAGGAATTAGGAGTAAGAGTGGGATATGGAATGTGTGGCTAATTGCTTCCATAAACAACTGCTCAGTTGCTTCCTTTGCCATGAGACCAGGAGAACTGGATGGTGACAGGCTACCATTACTGAATATATTGATGAAAGATTCTGTAAAAGAATCTTTGATCAAAAGGAGGAAAATGCAGAACAGAATTTCAAATTCTCATGGACTCTAGACTTTCTGGAGCCATGGAGGCTAGATGAACCCCTGAAACTATTGCCCTTAGAAAACCTTTAAACCTTAAACCAAGAATATCCCCTGAAATCTTCTAAAAAACAAACAATAGTTTAGACTAAATAGTAAGGAATGTCTGCCCTGAGCATTGTGCTCTTTCAAGATCTATATATATGGGATCAAACTGACAACAGCAACTCTAAAGATTAGATAGGAAACTTAGGGTACAGCAAGTTTATATTAATGGGGGAGGAACAACTCAGAAAAAGAGGTGAGAATGGTTGCACAATTCAAAGAATGTAATTAATGTCACTGAATAGTACATGTTGAAACTGTTGAATTGGTGCATGTTTTGCTGTGTATATTCTCAACAATAACAACAAAATAAATAAAATTAGAAAAAAAAACAATTAAAAAAAAAAAAAAGAACGGCTGAGCTAAAAGTCCCACATCTCAGAAACCCCTCAGTCTTAGGCAGACTGTGTCGGTTGGTCATCCTTTCCGAGAGGCTCTGATCGACAATGTGGCTGCAGGTACTTTGGGATGGGACATAGAACAGGGAGTGAACTCTTAGTTTTGGAAATGGGTTGGATTTCAGTGAATTTAATTAACATACTGCTCTGACCCATTTCAGAGACTTCTCTGAGCAAAATGTGTGCTTCTTCTCAGGGGTTCCTGCAGGATATCCAGGAGAGCAGCGCTGGTATCTGGAAGGACACTTGATGAAGATGGGAGCACCGTTGTTCTGATGGCCAGCAATTCTCCTTCTATGGGGAAAGTAGCCCTGCCTCAGGTTGCCGATAGGCTTAGTGGTGAAATCAAAGGATTAGGAGAACAAAAAGCTAGATACTGTTAGAGGACATTTTTTTCCAATTTTTTTTTGCCCCCTTTTATGAAGAAGGAACTCCATTAACATAACACCCCAGCCTTTATCCCTGCATTCATCCACTTCTCTCACACCCATGATAGAAGAGTTTGGAAGAAAAAAGTGCACATGTACAGCCCTGGTCTTTTATTGCCTATAATTCATTTTAGGATCATGCCCCAGCTAACAGAAGCATATTAAAGTGTGTTCTGCTGGAAGGCAGCATCACCATTACCAGAGCTTGCTAGAAATCAGATTTGGTGGCCCCACCTACTGAATCAGAATATTTGTAGTTGGGGCCCAGGAATCTAGTTTTTAAGAATGTCTACAGGTGATTCTTAGACTAAAGTTTATATACCATCCTAGATTGCTCTTTGCCATGTAAGCTTGTTTGCAAAGGCTCTGTGTACACCTTGGAATTTTGCAGTTGTTCGGCCTAGCTGGTGATTGATGGCTTAAATCTAGTTCTGTGGTTTAGCATTAGGGAGCCCTCTTCCCCAGACGTAACCTGCATCCTCCAGTATCAGTGTGATGAGTATCAAAGGCGTTGCTTAGATTTTTCATCTACTGGCTCTTTGTCCTTCTCCATGTCAGGGAGGAAATCTTCCATGGCATTTTTGAAAGGTATTTTTGCTGGGTAAAAAAGTCTATGTTGATAGTCCCTCCATAGGCCCACTCCTGAGGCGAGGCCAAGATGGCAGAGTAGTCAGACGCTTCTGGTGGACCCTTTTAGAACAAAGACCAAAAAAAAACCAAGTGATTTGATTACATATGGTAATCTGGGAGCCCTGAACATCAAAGACAGAGTTGAGGAACTGGACTGAGTGGCAGGGGGAGGGAGAGATGGTTTCGAAGCAGCGAGGAGTTCCCAGACCTGACTGGGCTAGAGCCTGAGCCCTTCAGGCCTGACCAGCTTGGGGTGGAGCAGTGAAGCAGGCAAGCAGCCGTGCTTGGGAGGTGTGTATTCCACACTGGGGGAGACCCAGCACCAGAGACTCTACACAGCCACCCAGAACAAGTGAGAAGCAGCCCTCCACGAAAGATAACTACTTGCATATGGCTTTTCATGCGGATCAAAAACAACCCTCTTAGGGAAAAACCTCTCTCCCATTTACCTCCCCACTCCCTGCTCTGCTCTGGGTCCTGGACCAGCTTCAGCAATTGCTGAGTCCCCTGGGCCGGAAATAGGATCTGTCACACACCCGGAGCAATTCTCCCTGTCTTGGAGAGTGAACAAATTAACAAACAGGGGAAAAAATAAACTGCCATCTCCCCTAAGCCAGGAACCCAGGGTAGGCACAGCTCCTTTGCCTACGCACAGGCATAAGGGATCCTCGGACTTTGAGTGCCTTTCCCCCTGTGTAGACTTGTGTGGGACCCTTTCAACAGTGTAGGCCCTCGTTACTGCATTACAACAGGGTGTATACAGGAACTCTAACTTCAACTGTTTCAGCTGTGAAGTGGCAGATTCTTGACATTTGACACTGTTCTGCCCATTAAGCAGGGTCTTCACCTACCTACATCAGGGGCCTGAGGACTGGTGGCTCCACTCATGCTACCTAGCCACCTGCGATAGGGGTCCATGAATAAGATGTACCCCCCAAGTCCTTACAGCCGACAGCATTAGGTGCTTATAGTCTGGCTGCAAAACCCACCCACCTACATGCTCTAGGGAACAGGGACACACCTTCCTCCTGGACACTTGGAGGCAGCAGTCAGCCTCCTGCCTGGCTCAGAGTGGGTTCCCCAGCTGCATCCATATGCCTGTGCCTACCCCAATCACCCATGCCTGTCTAGGACTGTGAGAGTCTACACCACACACTTGGTGGCTATCTACCTGGGCACCTGAGCTGAATCCATACAGGAGGAGTAGGCGGACTCCTGAGCTCACATACCTAGTAACAGATCTAACCACCTGGTGACAGGACATTAGAGCTTCAAAGTTGCCAGTAATCAAACTAGCTCATACAAGCAGCCTATTTGGGCATATCAAAACAAAACAAGAAGCTAGGACACAGGAAGCAAACATAAAATAAATAAATATCATAACTTATTGATGGCTTGGAGACAACAGTCAATATCAAATCACATAAAGAGGCAATCCATGATGGCTTCAGCAAGTTCCCAAAATAAAGAATCTGGAAATTTTCCAGAGGAGGAAAATTTCTTGGAATTACCGGAGGCAGAATACAAAAGATTAATGTAAAGAACTCTTCCAGAAATTAGGAAGGAAATTAAGCAAAATGCAAAAAATACAATAGAGGAAATTAAAAAGATTAGAGAAGAGCATAATGACAAATTTAACAGGCTGTAAGAATCCATAGAGAGACAGCAATCAGAAATCCAGAAGATTAACAATAAAATTTCAAAATTAGACAACTCAATAGAAAGTCATAGGAGCAGAACTGAGGCAATGGAAGTCAGAATTAGTGAGATTGAAGATAAAGCACTTGATACCAACTTATCTGAGGAAAAATCAGATCAAAGGATTTAAAAAAAAGAAGAAACCCTAAGAATTATATGGGGCTCTATCAAGAGGAATAACCTACGAGTGATTGGAGTACCAGAATGAGGGGGATAACAGAAAATACAGAGAGAATTGTTGAAGAATTTTTGGCAAAAAACTTCTCTGATATCATAAAAGATGACAAGATATCTATCCAAGATGCTCATCAAACCCCAAATAAAGTAGATCCCAAAAGAAAGTCACCAAGACATATTATAATCAAACTTTCCAAAACCAAAGATAAAGAGAAAATTTTAAGAGTGGCTAGGGATAAACAAAAAGTCATCTATTAAGGAGAGTCAATACGAATAAGCTCGTACTACTCAGCAGAAACCATGCAGACAAGAAGGCAATGGGCTGACATATATAAAGCCTTGAAGGAAAAAAACTGCCAGCCAAGAATTACATATCCAGTAAAACTGTCTCTCAAATATGATGGTGAAATTAGGGCATTTCCAGATAAACAGAAGTTTAGGGAATTTGCAAAAACCAAACCAAAATTACAAGAAATGCTGAAAGGAGTCCTCCGGTTAGACAATCAGACTAGAACATAGGACAGAGCAACCAGATATCAACCCAGATAGGGAAGTCACAAAAATAAATCAAAGCTAAAACACTGAAAATAGGGAAACAGATGTCAGTATGTAAAAGATGACAACTTTAAAACAAAAAAGAGGGACTTAAAAAATGTAGACATAGATTTTTCATATGGAGAGGAAGTCAAGGTGATATAAAGAAATAAAAGACGGGTATAAACTTAGAAAAATAGGGGTAAATATTAAGGTAACCATAAAGGAAACATAGGCCCACTCCTCCTGCCCCACCTCCCACTCCCCCACTGGACAAAAAAAGAAACAAAAACAAACCTGAAAGATGTGATTCCCCTGCCTCTGGTTTGCACTCTTTCTAACAAGAAAAATGCTGCTCTCTTTGTTTTTATTCCTCTGTATGGAACATGTCTATTCTTTCTGGCTGCTTTTGCTATTTTGCTCTTTATCATTGGTTTTAAGCAGTTTGATTATGACCTGAGTTTTCATCATATTTGTTCTTAGTGCTCATTGAAATTCTCAAATCTGTGTGTTCATAGTTTTTATCAAAGGTGAAAAAAGTTCAGCTATTATAGCCTTTAAAAATTTCTTCTACCCCTTCTCCCTCCAATTTGGGGACTTCTATTACACATACATTAGGCAGCTTGAAGCTGCTTACAGATGCTCTGCTCATTTTGTTTTTCTCTCTGTGTTTCGTTTTTGATGGATTCTATTGTTATATCTTCAAATTCATTAATCTTTTATTTTTTACTGTGTAATGGCTGTCCCTGGGTGGTGCAAACAGTTAAGTGCTCGACTATTAACTGAAAGGTTGGTGGTTCAAACTCACCCATAGATACCTCAGAAGACAGGCCTCATGATCTGCTTCCGAAAGGTCACGGCCTTGAAAACTCTATAGAGCTGTTCTACTCTGAGCACGTGGGGTTGCCATGAGTCGGAGTAGACGCAACGGCAACTACAACAATTGGCCATTAATTGCATTTAATCTCAGACATTTTGGTCTTTTTAAAAATATTTTTCATGTTTCTATTAGCATGTTAAGTCTTTCCTCTAACTTCTTGAACATATGAAATAAAGTTTTAATAATTATTTAATATCCTTGTCAACTAATTATATCATCTGTGTCATTTTTGGGTCTGTTTGATTGATTTCTTCTTATGATGGGTCATATTTTACTGCTTCTCTGCTTATCTGGTAATTTTTAATTGAATGTCAGACATCGTGAATTTTACTTTGCTGGGTGGTGGATATTTTTGTATTTCTACAAATTTTTTTTTGCCTTTGTTCTGGAATGCAGTTAACTTGATAGAAACCTTGTGGTGTTTTCAGATCTTGCTTTTATGACTTTTTAGGTGGGACTAGAGCAGTGTTATTAGGGCTAATTATTTTCCACTACTGAGGCAAGACCCTTCTGAATAGTCTACCTGATGCCCCGTGAATTCTGAAACTTCCACTCTGGCCGTTGGGAACAGGCACCATTCCCAGACTATACCTTGTGTAAACACTGGGTACTGTTGCCTCTAATCCTGTATGGTGCTTCTTTCCCTGGATTTACGTAGCTTCCTCACATACATGAACTGATTTGTACTCAGCTGAATTCTTAGGGGGGATCCTCTTCAGAACTCCAGAGTTCTTCCTGGGCAGCTTTCCCCTCTCTGGTATTCTGTTTTGACAATTCTAGCTGCTTTGGCATCCTCAGCTCCCAGATCTGTCTACTTAGCTCTGGGAGACTGCGGGGCTCTGTCTGGGTTCCTCCTGCCTGCACTATGGCCTGGAAACCCTCTCAGGGCAGTGAGCTGGGCAATCACAGTGTTCACTTTGTTTTCCACCTCTGAGGGAGCACAGTTCTTTACTGCCTGGTGTCCAATGTCTTGAAAACTGCTATTTTGTATACTTTGTCTTTTTTTACTTGTGTGAGCAGGACACTAAATTGGGACTCTCATACTCCATCTTGACTGGAAGTAGAAATCAATATCATGCTATTTTAATTATAATGGAAATAAACTACTTTTATATAGACTTTTACTTGTATTTTTACTTTCTCACATACAATTCAGCATCATTTTGTTACATTTCTCCTCAATATGCTGCAGGTATTTTTATTTGAGTTACATCACTGTCTTGATCATGTATTGCTGCTGTAACAGAAATATCACAAGCGGATGCTTTTAACAAAGAGAAGTTTATTTACTCACAGTTAAAGTAGGCTAAAAGTCCAAATTCAGGGTGTCAGCTCCAAGGGAAGGCTTTCTCTCTCTTGGTCTTCTCATCAGTGTTCCCTCAGACGAGGAGCTTCTCAGCACAGGGACCCTGGTCCAAAGGACGCGCTCTGCTCCTGGCACTGCTTTCTTGATGGTATGAGGTCCTCAACTCTCTGTTTGCTTCCCTTTCCTTTTATCTCTTACAAGATAAAAGGAGGTGTAGGCCATACCCCAGGCAAACTCCCTTTACATTGGATCAGGGATGTGACCTGGGTAAGGGTGGTGTTACAATCCCACCCTAATCCTCTTTAACATAAAATTACAATCACAAAATGGAGGCCAACCACACAATTCTGGGAATCATGGCCCAGCCAAATTGATACACACATTTCTGGGGGGACATAATTCAAACCATGACTATCATGTTTATAGATTTGGCAAAAATTATCATCTTTAGTCTTATCTATGAACACCATCAGGACTCACACATAATGCAACAAAATAACATTATATTCTGTGTAATGGCATCTACTGGGATTAGGCAATGGAGTGGTACCAAAGACTGTATACTTCTATGTTTAGTGTTGTCTTTTATATTTTAAAATGGAGTTTTAATATTTTCTTCAAAAATCTTAGCATTCTTTTAAATTTAATCATAGGTGTTTTATAATTTTTGGGCTTATTTTATGTTATTTTCTATTTGTAGTTGCTGACTTAAAGGACCACTTTTTTTTTTGTATTATGATCTTGTATTTATTAAGCTCACTTATTATTGTAGACACCCTTCAAAGACAGGATGAACTTCCACTCAAAATTTGGTTTGGAGGTAAAGACTGATGACATTACACATATACCCAGCAAGAGGGTATGAAAAGGTTTATAACTTTACATAACTGAGGTGGTTCAAAAATGGCTGGAGAGAGCAGGGAAAGGAGACTGGTTTGGGGTTCTTATTGTGGTTAAAGGGTGGGGCCAGGGTGAATGTTCCCATATGCAGGCAACCTAGTGCCTGTGCCAAAGGAGGGAGAATCCAGGCTTTCTTATCAGCTTGCCCAGATCTGAGATGCAAAGGGAGGAGGGTTGGGTGAGGCTGAGAAGCTGTCAGCAGTCAAACATTAAAAAATGTTAATATGTGCTTTATTTAATATTAGTTTAGCATTAGATTACTATTAGACTTATTAAATCTGTAAGTTTTTGAGGTGACAAACTTAGATGGGTCTCATGGAATTTCTATGGTAATGAACACGTCATCTTCAAATAAGGACAATTTGATTTCTTTGTATCCACACCATAAACCACATTTCTTTCTTTCCTTTCCTAGTTCTCAACCCTTATCCAAGATATCCATTAATATACTGAGCAATTGCAATGATAACTGGCATTCTTAATCTTGACATTAAGAAGGAATTTAAAAATTTTCCATTCAACATGGCGATATCTGTAATTTATATTGCAGATAGTCTACATCAATTAAAGAAAGTTCCCTTCTGTTTCTATTTTTGTTAGAATTTTTATCGTAAGTGGGTGTTGAATTTTATCACATGCTTCTCCGTCAACTATTTATGGTAACATAGTTATTTTTATTTAGTCAATTATGTGGTGAATCACACTGATAAATTTTCTGCTAATAAATCATTTTCATTTTCCAGTAAAAAACACCAAATGGATATTTTTTATTAAAAATATTATTTGAATCCGGTAACTAATAACGTAATTAGG
This sequence comes from Dugong dugon, assembly GCA_030035585.1. NCBI lineage: Eukaryota > Metazoa > Chordata > Mammalia > Sirenia > Dugongidae > Dugong > Dugong dugon. The sequence goes on from CM057478.1 coordinate 13,167,698, forward strand.
ATTTTGACTTCATATACACAACAGAAATTATATTTTATATCTTTTGTGTATGCATACTGTTCCTATCTGGATTGGCTACCAAACTTAAACTAGCTTAATAAATGACATAGGGAACTTTTGTTTCTTATGTTCTGATTCTATGAATTAAAGATTACTTGTTTTTGAAGTTTGTTAGAACTCACTAATTAAATATCTGGGTCTAAAACTTTTCCTTGGAGTGTGTGTTGAAATTCGTGTTTTTTTCTCTCTCAGTTTCCTTAATACTTATTTTGTTTTCAAGCTTTTTATTTCTTATCTTGGTTGTTGACATTAAAAAAAAATCTTACCAGGCATACATTCATTTTATTTGAACTTTCAAATTTATTGATGCATACTCATACCCAATAACTTTTATAATTTTAAATATGTATTATATGTTATTATTTATTCCATTTAGTTGTTTTTTTTTTTTTTTTTTTTTTTTACTTTTTTTTGTTATTGTTGTTTTTCTGTCTTTCTAGAGATTTGCCTACTGTATTGGTCTTTTTTAAAAAAATCAAACCTTCTGTTTTGTCAGTTTTTAAAGTTATTTTCTAGTTCATTCTTTATTGCTTTTTCTCCCCACCCTTCTCTCCTACCTCAACCTTCTTTCTTGAACCTTAGTGGGAGAAGCTGAGTAAATCATGTTTCTGAAGTCAGTGGGCCACACGAGTCTTCTTTGTCTGCCTATCTTATCAGCTTTCCCACCAAAAAAGAACAGGGCCTGAGGAAAAGACATTCATACTGTTATGTTACTAGGACATGCAACCTCTGAGAGCAGAAGTGAGAGACAAGGGAGTGAGCCAGGGGAGGACGAAGAACCAGTGTGAGGTATAAGCACGACCGAGTGTTCGATCTTATACTGCGTCTCCCAAGAGGCGGCCTAAATAAGCGATTGCTTCTCAGGACATTCCATCTGCGGTAGAAAGGGAAAGAACTGATCTATGGCTCATGTTCCCATTGGTGGAAGATTTACCCTCTTTGTGTCAAGCCCCTCGCTTGGGTTTTGTAACACCTTGTATAACTATGTGTCAACAGAAAAGCCCCTGGGCAGGAGGTGAGAAGTGCATAAAATGAACGTATGGTAAGGCATCATCATGCTGTACTTGAGTGACACTGGTCAGAGTCTTGCATAGCTGTATGCTGCAGCAGCAGCTGGAAGGGAACAAACTGTCCCAAAGCCCCCAAACAGGTAAGCAGTGATGTAAAAGAGGTGACTGAGATCCTTTCTCTTTATTACTTTTTCATTTATCTATTCCTTTCTTTTTATCCTTATTGTCAAATCACGTTCTCCCCTGCTGCAATTGGCAACATGTTCAATAAATGCTACTGAATATATATGTGGCTGCAGTGCGATTAATTACTTTTGTGTGTGGCCTTTCTAGCCATGGTCTTGTGACTCCCACTCAGGTTACTGTGCGATAGGGTAATTGTGGCCTACCAAGGGCATTTGGTCAGTTTTGCCTTAAAAGAGAGCCAATTCCAGAGAAGGGAGGAGGAATCCACCAACAAGGAAGGAGAGACCAGCAGGAGAGACCCAGCAGCAGAAGATGGTGCAGTTGGCTTCCCAGCCCATGGAGAGAGAAAGCTGAGTGCCTTTGGACAGAAGCTGAGGGCGAGGGAGAGGTGTACCTGTGAGCACAGCTCGGGAGAGGCTATCCCGATGGAAGACCTGTATCCCGAGTGTTCCTGAGCCTGAACTGTAACTGTTACTTCCCTAATAAACCTCATAATTGTGAGTATGGTCTGTGAGTTCTGTGTGGCCATTGCAATGAATTATTGAACCCAGCAGAGAAGTAGCGAGTGCTGTGTGAGAGACAGTTGGTGCCAGAATTAGTAAAGATGGCAGAGAGAGGAGGCTTGTCTGGCCTCCACCTCATGGGAGTCAGCCTTGCACTGTCGATCTTAGTTCTCCTTCCGCCTTGTGGGGTTGGGGAGATCAGATGCCACCCCAAGCCATTTTTACAGTGGCTTAATAAAACTCTGTGTGTGTGTGTGTGTGTGCACGCGCACACGCGCATATGTGTATGAATTTTTATTTTACATAGTTGATCTTGGGCTATATGTCTTAATTAACTTTTTTTAATTCGTTCAGCACTATGTTTTGTAATGTGGTTTATTATACTTCTAATACTAAGAGAGGCTATGTCTAATATTCTTCCATTAATTATGATGTTTGCTGAAGTTTTTAGTTGATTACTGTATCATGTATGGTTCTTGGGGTCAGACAGAGAAGATTCTACTCTAGCTAATTTAAGCAGAAAGGAATTTGGTTGAACATATTACCTCTGAGAAAGTCAGAGAATTGAGCTTGGGTGCTACATAAACAGGAATAGATATACAATGAGAAGTGTCTGACTACACCCCAGCGCTGTTCTAATGAAACAGCACTGTGGCCCCTGCTGGTCACTCAGTACCCATGTCTTTTGGAACCAGATGCTCTGAATCTACCTCAGCTTCCCTAGATGGTTCCAACCTCTGCCCACCACAAGCCAGGCTCCCTACCATGTGGCCCCCTCACATTGCTCACTTCTACCTCCAAGTCTCACATGGGTATGTCTGCTTGACTGGAGCCAGGTCAAACACAGAATGTGAGCTGCAAAAAAGGTTAGAAAATGTGATTTTGAACTTTCTAACATTGATAGTTCAAGAATTCTACTAGGATGTGTTGGAATGGGTGCTAAGTGAAACTATTTACACTATCTGCCTTAAGTTCAAAAGTATAATACAAATACTTTTATATTCATTTTTTTATTATTATAAATGCTAATAGAAATTTATCAAATGTGTCTTTTATACATTGTGGCCTCAAGGTTTAGAGTATGACTTTGTTATTTACTAAGGCTTTATGTGAGAAGGATTGAATATGGTTGCACATAAGATGTTGGACCATGATTCTACTTTACTTCCCTAACTGGCCTTCCTAAGCATGCATATTATGCCCCTGAAGAGGAAGATGATTATACAATCTGTTTTCTGTAAGTATATTAAGACATAAGGCAGTGGACCAGAATGAAATATTTAAATGTTTTGAAATATTCTGCCATAGTAATATAGTTATTCTCAAATATGGTGGGTTACATCAAGATAATTTTGGGTATTAAGGCAGCTTTACATTTCTAGGGAAAACTCTATTTGATCATGGCAAATTACTTATGTGCCAGAGAGTGTATTTTCTAAGTCTTTATTTGTGTTTTTAGAAATCATAGCTTGCATCCACTGCTTTTTTCCATACTATTAAGAACTCTTTGTAAACATCATTGTAAGTGATTATATTGTAAGTGATTATATAAACATCATTGTAAATGATAATAAAATGTTCAATTTTTGCTTTTATAAATAATACTTTAATATGATTTTATACCAGAAGTGCCACCCTAAGCTCCTGGCAACTACTGATCGTATTTCTGTCCCTATAGTTTTGCCTTTTCTGGAATGCTATATATGTGGGATCATATACCATGTCCCCTTTTGCTTCTTTCTTTCACATAGCATAATGCTTCTGAGATTTATTATGGGGCACAATTTTTAAATATCCTGGTAAACCAAAAACCAAACCCGTTGCCATTGGGTCAATTCCAACTCATAGTGACTCTATAGATTTAATTAATTAAGGATTTCAGTATGTGGGATGGACATACAATATTTTTCTGCTGTTAATTTATGCACTCATTCAACAAGGATTTATTGAGAGTTTTCTATGTACTAGGCAAAGCAGTAGGGACATAGCAGGGAATAGAAGCATATGAGATCCATGGCAAGATAGTTTACCTTGAAGTTGGGAGGGGTGGGGTGGTTAAAACAGTAAACAAAATAAATGATAAGGTGCTAAGTGCTGAGGAGATAAAGAAGGCAGAGTAAGTTTAAGAGGGAGCCCAGAGGTGGCAGAAACTAATAAGTGGAGCTTTTTTGGAAGCTGAGCCCACTAATCCTGAGGCAGGAAAACTACCATGCCATCCTCACCATTTTTGTCTCCTCCCTACCGTTTTTGCTGAATGGACTCTCCACCCTTAGTTCCAACTAAACCAAGAACCCTTCCCTTTTCATTCAACCACACATAAAAAGTCCTCATGTAAAACAGTAAATGAAATGGGGCCACAGAAATAGGTGAGTTTTCTACGCCTATACCTTCCCCAGCAGCTATGAGCCCAGCTGTAGACCTGCCAAGACACCTTAGGACCCAGTGAAAAGCATTTCTTGAAAAAAATGTAGGAGGAATTTTTATGTAATGAAAATTTACCTCCAAAGGCAAATAAGATAGAAATTATTTTTATTCAACTGAATTATTAAACATTAGGAGACACTTCCGGGCAACATGGTGCTATAGTCAGAAGCACCACGCCGTCCCTCTGCAGCAAAGATCAGAAGTCAAACAGTCACATGTCAATCTTGAAACCCTAAGCATCAAGTGAAGAGATAAAGAACTCAGCCAAACACCAAACGGAATAAGAAACTGACCAAGAACAGAGAGCGAGGAGAGATACATGCAGAGGTCCCCTACCAGCTACCACAGCACAGATCCACCATCTTGGACTCCTATCAGAGATCAGCGAACAGGAGGTACAAGAAAGCAGGTTCACAGAGCTTCCAGCAGGAGACGGAACAACCGGTAACCCACGATATAGGTTTTCCCACCCCACACCCTTCTTCACCCCCATTTAGCCTCCTCTGCTTCCTGCAGCCGCAGTCTGTTGGCCAGGAAGCACGAGCTTTCCCCTAGTGCTGCTTGGATTCCACCCGCCCGCACTGGCCAGCTCCCTGAGTGCCATTTGTTGGCTGCTGGTGTTGCTTTTTTCTGCTTCTTTAGATTTCTTCCTTACCTCTCACCACCTCCTCCTCCTTTCTCTCAAATATCTGGCTCTGTACGCCATCTCTGCTTCTTCCTGAAAGTCTGTGAAACACCACATGACTTTGAAACTCCTTCCCGGCCCATGCAGCCATGCTGGTGGGACCCCTGGGGCCTTTTTTGTTTGTTTTCTCTGATTTGTTATGTTTTGATTTGTTTGTTTGTTTTTTCTTTTCTCGGCTTAGGAGCCCCTTCTAGCCAGGCAGCACCACGTGGCTTGGAAGCTAGTCCCTTACTCTGCACAGACACACTGGGACATCCCTGGGGACATAACTCTTTTCTTTTTTTTTTTTTTTTGGTTTTGTTTGTTTTTGTTTTTTTTTCATTTCTTTGTTTATTTTTCTTCTTGCTCTTATTCCCTTTTTGTCTTTCTTCATTTCCAGTTTCTGGATTTGTTCTTTTTTTTTCTTTCACCCTTTTTCTTTTTTTTTATTTTTGTTTTTCCCCATTTCTCAGTCTCTCATCTCTCCACTCCAATAGCCATCACTCTTAGCACCCTTTTTTGTGTGTGTGTTTTTGGCCCTTGTTCCTCTCTCTTCTCTCTCTTCTTTCCCATACCCATCTTAGCTCCACACTTCACAATCCACCCCCTCCTTCCTGCCTACCTTCACTGTGCACTGAACATCACACTCCCAAGCAACACAGGCACAGCCTACTGGAACCTGCCCTGCACTGATTCCTGGTCCGCACTGTCATTCGTGGTACCTGCCACAAAAAACCTATCCCAGCAGCTCCCCTTCAGTTGGACCTGCCCTGCTGTACCATACCTGAGTGTCTTACCCTGCCCATTGGAGAAGGAGGTGAAAAGTATGGCGCCAACAGATGAGCAAACAACAAATAATGCACAGCCCATCTGCTCAGACATAACCAAATAAAACAAAAAAGCAAGACAAAACAAACAAATCTACAATCAATAAATGAGGAAAATAACCACTGAATGCCCTGAAGACAGCAGACAATATCAAAACATTTACAAAACCAGGACAGGATGGTTCCAGTAGGCATCCAAAATAAAACACCAGATGACCTTCCAGTAGAAGAAAAGGCACTAGATCTAACTGATACGGAAGTCAAATCTCTAATATTCAGAATTATCCAAGAGTTTAAGCAAAAAGCAGACAAAAATGAGGAAAAAATAGACAAATTCATAGAAAAGGCAGACAAATTCATGGAAAATACAGACAAAAAATGGAAGAATTCAAGAAAATAATACAGGATCAAAATGCTAAAATAAATTCACAACTAGAAATCATGTAAAAACAACAACTAGAAATCCAAAAGATAAACAACAAGATTTCAGAAATTGACAGTATCACATAAGAGGTGAGGAGCAGGTTTGAAATGATGAAAGATAGGTTCAGCGAAATTGAAGACAAACACTTGGATACAACTTTGAGGAAAAATCAGAAAAAAGAACGAATAAACCCTGAGAATTATGTGGGATACAATCAAAAGCAAAAATCTGCAAGTGATTGGTGTTCCAGAACAGGGGGAGACAACAGAAACACAGAGAGGATCATTGAAGAATTGCTGACAGAAAACTTCCCAAATATCATGAAAGATGAAAAGCTGACCATCCAAGAAGCACAACGAACCCCATATAGGATAGACCCCAAAAGAAAATCACCAAGGCATATCATAATCACACTCACCAAAACCAAAGACAGACAGGAATCTTGTGAGAGCAGCTCAAGAAAAACAAAAAGTCACATACAGAGGAGAAACAATAAGACTAAGCTCAGACTATTCGGCAGAAGCCATGCAGGCAAGAAGGCAATGGGATGACATATATAAAACCTAGAAAGAAAAAGATTGCCAGCCAAAAATAATATATCCTGCAAAACTCTCATTCAAATATGATGGTGAAATTAGGTCATTTCTAGATAAATGGAAATTAAGGAACTATGTAAAAACCAAACCAAACTTACGAGACTTATTTAAGAAAGTCCTTTGATCTGAGAACAAGCAATATCAGACCACAGGCTGAATATAGGACATAGGATTGTACTAGCCAGATACCAACCTAGGAAATGAACTCTTAAGGACTATGCACAACCAAAAGAATTACAAAAGAGAACCAGAGAGGTTAATCGGTAAATGATAACAGCGTCAGAACAATAAAAGAGGGAACAAGCAGTGTAGGTATAGAACCTTCTAATGGAGAGGAGGTCAAGAGATAACAAGTAATAAGAGACTGGTTCAAATCTAGGAGGATAAGGGTAAATTTCAAGGTAACCACAAAGAAAGTTAACAAACCAACTCATCAAAATAAAGAAGAAAAACATAAAGTCTCACTAAAAACAAAACCTACAAAAACAAAAGAAATGAAAAAAAAAAATCCACAAACAAAAGGAACTCAGCACAGGAGAGTAAGAGGAACAAAGAAAATGTCAGCACCACAAAAAAAGCACTACAAAATGCAATCCCACTGCTAGGAATATATCCTAGAGAAGTAAGAGCTGTCACACGAATAGACTATGCACAACCACATTCACTGAAGCACTGTTCACAATAGCAAAAAGATGGAAACAAACTAGATGCCCATCAACAGATGAATGGATAAACAAACTATGGTACATACACACAATGGAGTATTATACAAAGGTAAAGAACAATGATGAATCTGTGAAGCATCTCATAACATGGAAGACATTATGCTCAGTGAAATAAGTGAATCACAAAAGGACAAATATTCTATGAGACCTCTACTGTATAACTCATGTAAAAGTTTACACACAAAAAGAAACAATCTTTGTTGGTTATGAGGGATGGGAAGGGTGGGGGAGAACTAAATAGATAAGTTGTAACTTTGGTGAAGGGTAAGACAGTACACATTACTGGGGAAACCAGCACAACTTGTACAAGGAAAGGTCATGGAAGCTCTGCCGACACTTCCAAACTCCCTGAGGGACTGAATTGCTGGACAGAGGGCTGTGGGGACCATGGTCTCGGGGAACATCTAGCTCAATTGGCATAACACTGTTTATAAAGACAACATAGAACAATAAAGACAATATAGAACATTCTACATTCTACCTTGGTGAGTAGCGTCTGGGGTCTTAAAAGCCTGTGAGCAGCCATCTAAGATACTCCACTGGTCTCACTCCTTTGGGAGCAAGGGAGAATGAAGAAAACAAGATACAAGGAAAAGATTAGTCCAAAGGACTGATGGACCACAGCTACCAAGGACTCTACCAGACTGAGTCCAATACAGCTAGATGGTGCCTGGCTACCACCACTGATTGCTCTGACCAGGATCACAATAGCAGGTCCTGGACAGAGCTGGAAAAGAATGTAGAACAGAATTCAAACTCACAAAAAAAAGACCACATTTACTGGCCTGACAGACTGGAGAAACCTTAAGAGTATGGCCCCCGGACACCCTTTTAGTTCAATGGAGAAGTCACTCCTGAGGTTCGCTGTTCAGCCGGGGATTTGATAGCCCCATAAAACAATAAGGCACAGCAGTCCAGGGACAAGGACTAGAAGGCAGGAGGAGACAGGAAAGCTGGTGATAGGGAACCCAAGGTTGAGAAGGGACAGTGTTGACCTGTCATGTGGTTGTTAACCATTGTCATAGGGCAATATGTCATAGGGCACTAACTGTTAATGAGAGACTATTCGTTCCACAAACCTTCATCTAAGGTACCAAAAAAAAAAAAAAAAAAAAGAATTATCTATGTGAGATCAAATTGACAACAACTCAAAAGTTTTGATGGGAAGCCTAGGGGACAGTGAGCTGAAGATAATGGTGATGGAATAATTTGGAAAAAGATAGTGAGAATAGCAGCACAACTGGAAGAATGTAATCAATGTCACTGAATTGTACATGTAGAAACTTTCAAAATGGTGTAACTTTGGCTGTGTATATTTTCACCAAAAAAAAGGTCCTCAAGGTGGAAAACGGAGAGTGTTGACATGACATGGGGTTGTTAACCAATGTCATAAAACAATATGTGTACTGACTGTTTAATGAGAAACTATTTGTTCTGTAAACCTTCATCTAAAGTACAATAAAAAACTTAAAAAACATTAGGATTTGAATGAACTAATTAATCAAATATCATGCATTTTGGCTCCTGGCTTTGCTAACCAGCCATGGCTAATGGTCTATAAAAATAGTTTTCAAATATTTTGAACTTATTACTGACAAAAATATAGCTGATACTTCAGCTACTTATTGCTGACAAAATAAAAAAGGGGAGGGAGGAAACGTGAGTTCTTATTTGGCATCTGCTTCTGCTGAGATAGGTAGGAATTAAAGATTTTTCATAAAAAAACTAATGCCACTTATGTATGGATGTGCACGTAGTCAAAATACACACGTGTTAAGTACTAAGAAGCTGTGGTCCTTGGAAAACTTTTGCAATTCAAATTCTTGGGAGAGAGGGGATGTGTCATCTGTAATTTATACGTTCTCAAGTAAAATTTTAGGAAATAAGAGATGTTTTCCAAATGACATATTATGAGCCAGAGAGTTATTATTTTTTTTTTTTGGTTAGATGACGTGAATTTGATATCTGGTTATAGTTACCCAGAAAATTTCTTGTTTTGATTTTTGCAGCTGCAATTACTAGAATTTGGTTTTTTGTATTTTAGAGCAATAGTAGAGGAATTCCTTGCTTCCTTTTCAGTAATCACATCCTCCATAGGCCTTACATAGTGATACTCAGATAAATTTATTGCATATATTTATCTAAAATGATATTAAGACAGGAAATTTTAACTGTGTATACTAAGTACATCAATGTGAAGACCTGTAATTGTACATACGATGCTATTTTTGAGAACTTTACACAATCATAAATAACAAGGTTATTATTATCACTATTGTATGTATTTAGCATTTCCTGCACTATTTATATTCCTTCTCTGATTAATTCATCCTGTATCTCTAACAGAAAATATTATTATTATTTTTAATTTATATTGGCAAAAGCTACTGAATGAATTGCAAATGGTATATATTTCTCTTAACATTTGGAAATGTATATCATTTAGCTAATACAATGTGTTTAGCTCTGTGTAAATAAAACTTTATGGAACAACAGATAATTTGGTATGAGAAAGGAATTTAGAGATAGTCTAAGTCAAGTGTCTTTGTAGCTGTGTTCCAGTAAGTCTTTGACTTCTCCAGATGTGGTTTTAGGATGTTCCCACTGTCCACCTTTTAACTTCCCACCAGAGCATCTCTGCCTGTGTTTCTTATGTATGAAGGTTCCAAGTAAGATCTTTTTAAATAAATATTATTTTCTACTAGAAAAAATAAGTTTAGAAATCGTTAATCTAGCTTGTGATTTTACTGATGAGGACAATGAATCAGAGAAGAATACATGCCTTGTTCAGTCACAGAGCCTGTAAGTGAAAGTACTTTCATACACCTTGCACGGAGATTTGTCAGCTGTGTGCTGCCTCTGCAGGTTACTCTCTCTGTGTCAGGTGTCATGCTGTTGTTGTATACCATCAAGTTGATTCCGACTCATAGCGACCCTATAGGACAGAGTAGAACTGCCCCATAGGGTTTCCAAGGCTATAATCTTTACCGAAGCAGACTGCCACATCTTTCTCCCCGGGGAGCAGCTCCTGGGTTTGAATCACTGACCTTTTGGTTAGCAGCCGAGTGCGTAACTACTGTGCCACCGGGGCTCCTTAGGTGTCTTATTAGTATGCTGAAAATCTGAAGCGTCTGATAAAATACTAAAACTTACTGATTCCTTAAAAGCAGATCATGGAGATCACATCAGCAAGAATGGTGGAATAAGGACCTCTAAGAATCTTCTCTGTAGGAGAACTGACTTCACTGGCAAATATTGTTAGAATCAACTTTTTTTAGAGCTCTGGGAATTTATCAAGTGCTTCTGGCAGTCTGGAATTGTTTATTCAAGAAAAATGGCTAAATATTAATAAGAACAGCAACTTTTGTGGTGTTTTAACTTGCCCTATCTGTACCTCTTTCTCTCCAACTCTGCAGTAGCCTTGAAAACAAACAGCATACAATCACAATGAAAACCCAAAGCCTGTCAGCCAATGGAGGAAAGAGAACAGAGATATCTCATTAAGAATGGTTTCCCCACCATGTTCTCAGGCCTGCCGTGTAGAGTTGTTTAGGTTGTACAAGATACAATTTCAGAAGGCACAATTCACAGAGACTACCATACGAATGGTGTGCTCTAGACTTGTGAAAAGGAGTGGCCTTGATATGGAGATACTGAAGGTCCTGACCTGCCTACAAGGAATTATGTTCAAGTTAAGCCACCAAAGGGTGTATGTGTTTGTGTGTGTATGTGTAAGTGTGTGTGGACAACACGTATTGTATGCAAATGAATCAAGGCATGGACTGGAATTGTCTAGAATGCTTCCTAAGATGGGAATGAATCTTAGTGAAAAAGTAAAAGATGTGTGCCCAATAAATATACAGGGAAAAATTAATTTCATAGAAAATAATAGAAGTAAAACCATAATGATAAACTAAAAAACTATTATATGAACTATATGATCTAAATATTTCATGTGAAAAATTCCTATGTTAAAAAAAGAAAATATTCTAGCTTTCTTGACAACGACTTGTTTCCACATCTTAAACATTTAAGGTTGTGGAGATACTTATGGCACTATTGGAAGAGCTATGGCTGCTAACCAAAAGGTCAGCAGTTCAAATCCACCAGCTGCTCCTTGGAAACCCTGTGTGGCAGTTCTACTCTGTCCTGTAGGGTTGCTATGAGTCGGAATCAACTCGATGGCAACAAGATTTCATTTGCTTTTGGTATGGCGCTACTGCCAGGTTTTCTATCTGCTTTCTATGTAACCAGGGCCCAGACATTGATTGGGACATGTATTTATGCTCAGTCAAATCCTGATTTATTTATTTTTTCATCCCTGACATTGTGGGGAAAAAATCATCTTTCAGATTAATGTTTCCTCAAGGAAGTTTAGGCATAAATATTTTTCTTTACAAAGACAGAGACTCTAATAGGTACTTTATAGGTATTTTCTGAATGAGCAAATAAATGATTGCATTCCCTCAGGTATTTTTCTTGATTATATTAAGAAGGTTAGAAAATATAATTAACATATTATATGGTGAATACTAACAGTATTGGTAAAAAGGCTAATTACTTTAAACTGGAAAATCCCTTAGATTATTAAATAGATATATGCACTTTCTTGAAGGTGAGGAAGAGTTAAATCAATTACCTTCCTCTTTGGAATCCTTGTTTCCAGTTTCTTGCTAAGTGTTGTATAATCACGTTATAATATACAATATTGGGGTAGTTATCAGTTCTAGTGCTCTGAAACATCCAATAGGCCCAATTGTACTGGGGAGAATAAAACGTCATGTATTAACATGCTAAGGAGCCCTTGGGGGCACAGTGGTTAAACACTTGGCTGCTAACTGAAAGGTAGGCGGTTCAAACCTACCAGCCTCCTCGGGACAAAGATGTGGCAGCCTGCTCTCCTAAACATTACAGTCTTGGAAACTCCTTGAGGCAATTCTACTCTGTCCTATATGGTTGCTGTGAGTTGGAATTGACTTGATGGCAACAGATCAAGAAACTTTTAATAGATTTGAGGTAAATCCTTGGGTATTGACATGTCCTGTTTTACCTCTGGGCCATCCTCCTGGTCCCACCCACAGCCCTGCACTGTTCTGATGTGGTGGAGCCCTCCCTCATTCCTTGCAAGCTGTAAAGATCCTTCTGAATCCATTTATACCACTGAGCGTTCTTGATCTCAGCACCATAAGTTTGCTGCTGCATTGTAAACCAAAATGAAAGGACCCTTCTACAAATTCATTATTTTTATGAATCTTTGAACCTGAGTGGGCCTGTGAGGTTGACTTAGTTTAAAAATATTTCTACAGGCATTATATTTGCTTCTCAGAACAAGTCTGTGTCAGGGTTCTTTTATTAGACCCATTAAATAACTGGATAAACTGACTCTGAGTCATTGCTGACTTGGCCAAAGTCCCACAGCTAATAATCCAGAGAGCCAGATCCAGGATTCAGATCTGCCTCATAAACTGGTGTTCTCTCAACAACTCCAGGCTATCTCTCATAAACTGTAGAAGGAATAATATTTCAGAATAAATCCTTAATAATTAAAATAAATGTTACTGCTTAAAATTAATCACTAAAATTATAGGCTACTGTTTATAAATATGAGTCAGAATCGACTGATGGCAATGGGTTTTTTTTTTTTTTTTTTTTTTTTGGTTTTTTAGCGTCTATACTTGTTCAAGGAGCCCTGGTGGCTCAGTGGTTAAGAGCTATGGCTGCTAACCAAAAGGTCAGCAGTTCAAATCCACTAGCAGCTCCTTGGAAACCTTATAGGGCAGGTCTAACCTGTCCTGTAGGGCTGCTATGAGTCAGAAGCGACTTGACAGCAAAATTTATTTTTTTATTTTTATACTTGTTCAATAATGATTAGGTGTTAAAAAATCATTGTAATTTACTTACACAAAATATATGTTTGAATTTTCTCTGGTTTTCTAGTTTTTTGGAGTCTGAAGCAAGATCTTCTCTTCCCATTTCATCCTAACCCTTTTGTCATCAAATGAATGGCTAAGATTAGACAAGAATGTTTTAGAACATGTTCTGTGATTCTTCAAAGCAGGAAGACTAGAGTTTAATGCTCATAAAATGATGCTTACATAGTATTTCTTGAAAATTGAGGTATTTCCCCACTGTCATTAGAGCACTTGATTTGTATTATGGAAACGGTTGCTTTCTACTGCCAGGAAACTCTTTATTTTAAAACCAAGACTCCAGCTTACTGTCGATGACACCTACCTGAGAATACTAAAATTCAGTTTGGCTCTTTGGGGTCAGCCTTAGTAGCTAATTTTTGTTATGAGCAATCAGAAATCATATTACATGTTATTTCTTCTGTAAGAAACAATTTTTTTTTTTTAGTAGGATCAAATTTAGATTCTGAGATCTATATTATTTTACTATTTAAGAAGTGTTCAGGAAAAGTCCTTGTCTTGGATCCTGAGTGTCTGTGAATGCCATCTGACTGAGAAGACACACCTAAAAACAAGAAACAAAGGACTGATTTTTTCTCCGCTTACTGTGACTAAGAGGGAGTGTTTTATCTTCACAATAAGAGGAAGTCTCATTTCTTTGGAAAAGATTTCCAGTGTTATCTCCACTCGAATAGCCTAAGGAGAAATTACAATAGCAAATTTTGTTTTAAAATAAGGATGATTTGATGTTATGAAGAATTGTCTTTTATTTTTTTATTTCTGAGTCATTGTTAAGGGCAGATTTATTTTAAATAGTAATAATACCAGCAAAGCTTGAAAAGTTCTCAACAACATATCCATAGACTATTTACAAAGGCCGTTTCAAATCTCTTTTTCAGGTCCCATCACTGAGTTACAATTTGTGCTAATTACTTTGACTAGCTGAATTTATTGCTGACATGATTTTCTTTTGCTTTTTTACAAAGACAAAGCATTTTGGCAACTTTTGTCTTTCCCAACACTCAGGAGGAAAAATATATTCAGATGTTGATGTTACACAATTAGGATATTTTCTTGTCATGAATTGAATTAATAGGTTATGGAAACTATGATTTGAGAAAAGCAATTTCTTGACTGAAAGTGATAATACCTGTTTCCTCTAAATAATACAATTTTTTTCTTTTTCAAAATGGATCACAGACAGAAATCAATTATTGACACATTCATATACTAGCAGAAGTAGTTTTGCCTGATGGGGCGGCCATAAAACTTGTCAAATTTAAGGAACTCTATTTACTGTTATAATTAGGGTAATATTTTGGGGAAGAAATTTAAAACAGGAAGAGAAAGGAATTACATAGTGAAACAATAATAAGTCAGTCTCAGAAAATTAATAACAATTTAAAAATTCAACATCTTATAGTAGAAATAGCTTATTATGCTACCTAGAGAGAAAAATATGAGAAATCCAAGTAAATTCACTGGTTAGTTAGTATAAAAATAACCAGCAGATCATTTGTGTTGTATGAATAACATGATTGAAATACTCACTTTCAGCAAATTGCACTAACATCATTTATGAAAACTGACTACCTCCTGTACTTATACTTGAATAAAAAAGAAAATGGATAAAGATAAAATTTTTAAAAAGGTATTTTACATATTGTTCTCTGTTTCCTCTTCCTCCTCCTCTAAATCTTTCCCTTTTTCTTTTAATGTTCTTATTGCCTGAGTATTACAAAAAAGGGGAAAAGTTAAAAGAGAGTAACTTAGAACCTTAGAAGAAAGAGAGGAGAGAAAGCAGAATATAATTCTTACAAAGGATTTCTTGTATGACTAAATTTTGATCTTCAAGTTTCCCTCCACATTTCTTTACCCCTCTCTTTATCCTTTTACCACTTCCATAATGAAAGGAGAGAGGCAAAAAAAAAAAAAAAAAAAAAAAAAAAAAACCCCAAAAACAAAATTGAGACTTTATTGTTAGGTTTTTTTTACTAACAAGATCAGGAATCCTCATGAAGTAATAGGTGATGTCTTCATGCCTCATGAGGTTTTGCTTTTTCCCCATTATAAGGCCTGTTGAAAACGATGTGTCTTTCTGTCTTACTTATAAACGTTCAGAAGTTCATTTAGTTTTTATTTTCTAGTCAGTTATTCATGTAAACACTATATAAAAGGCAGTGTAAATTGAAGGGGGCATCCAGATGAGCAGATCTGAGCAGTCTGAACCCTGGCTCTCCCACTTAGAATCTGCTGGACTTCTTTCCTACCATGAATCTTCCTTCATAGGCCTGGATGAAAGTAATACAGCTAAGCCTGCTGACCTCATCCCATTCTGATGGGATAAAATTAGATAATATATGTTTGGCCATGTGCTCAGAAAATTGAAAAGCACCAGAAAAAAGATAAGGTTTTATTACAGTTACATCAAAATTTCTTGTTATTGTTATTTTAGCTTTCCAAGTTCCTCTTTCTTTTAGCATCTCCCTTGAAGACTTCCCAGAATCAATCTTGATTTGAAGTTTTGTGGTTTACGTATGTACAGCGTGTTTGTCATGTTCAGTGAGAAGGAGCTTTCATTAGCAAAAAAGAAAAGAAAAAAATAGTAAATTATAACTCGCTAACAGACTGATCTACCCTCTTTTTACAGCTTCCTTCTGGTTATTCAATGGAGCATATCTGTTGTAAATTATTAGAAAAAAATAATTAAAAATTATGGCAATAATCGTTATCATTGTAATTTATTCAGTACTTATGTGCTAGATACTTTCTGTGTATTCTACATATATTATCTCCTTTAATTCCCAAAACAGTCTAATGAAGTAATTACTCTATTATTATCCCCACATCCTACAATGTAAAGAGCTTCTACATATGTGTAAGTAGTCGCCTTTGTGTCAAATTAACAAGCATTAAAATTTGGAAAATTTTAAAGCTATTATGGATTATTCATTGTTTTCTACTTTCCTCATTTCTTTTAAATTGTCCAGCGTTCTCTTCATGAATGAGAAGGTTGTACATCAATCATTGATCTCCAACAAAAATTCTGTAACTATGAATATGGCCCAACTCAGACTTATAAATCAATTGGTATGGTTGTTGTTTATGATAATTGACAATTACAAAATAATATTCAGCTGCCTGTTAGTTTAACTAAAGATAATTTGCCCTACTCCAAAACAAAACAAAACAAAAAAAACACACCAAACTCATTGAGGTTGAGTCATTCCGACACATAGCGACCCTATAGGACAGAGTAGAACCGTCCCATAGGGTTTCCAAGGAGCGTCTGGTGGAATGGAACTGCCAACCCTTTGGTTAGCAGCCATAGCTCTTCACCCCTAAGCCACCAAGTTTTCCCAACAGGAAATAATAATTGCTAAGTGTAGGAATTAAAAAATGTAACTTTGAAATCTTTTATGTGAGAAACCAGGACTTGTTAATAACATCCTTCTACGATGCAGCTAAAGTAAGTGTAACTAATGTAAAGCAGAGGGCAGTGGTGGTTCAGTGGTAGAATTCTCACCTTCCCTGTGGGGGACCCATGTTCAATTTTTGGCCAGTGCACCTCATGTGCAGCCACCACCCGTCTGTCACTGAAATTTGCGTGCTGCTATGATGCTGAACAGGTTTCATCACACTTCTAGACTAAGATGGACTAGGAAGAAAGGCCTGGAAATCTACTGCTGAAAATCCGTTAGTAAAAACCCTATAGATTACAACGGTCTGATTCGGAACTGATCATGGGGATGGCACAGGACCGGGTAGCCTTTCTTTCCGCTGAGCATGGCGTGCTCATGAGTCAGGGACTGATTCTAAAGCAGCTAACAACAATAAAATGTAAAGTAAGAGAAAATTATTCAAATACCACCAATACTTTTAAAGTTTAAAAGTAGATATATTTGTAATACTTTTTTTCCTACAAGTAGGATCAGAGAATTCAATTCATTTGATTTCTGTTAACACTGAAATCTAAAAACCTTTATACATAAAGATAACACTTCCTCAAGAAATTGGTGTTACTAATCACTTTAAAGCTTGACATTTTGCAAGTTGACAAATTAAAATGATGCACATTACTTTGAAGCAACTATGTCAGCAATATTAGAAAAAATGTTTTTCAGGTCATTAGCATTTTCAAAAGTAAAAATTTGAAAGTAAAATATTTAAATAATTATGTGTGAATGATGGAGTACATTACATTTGCATTATTACATGTTTGGGTTCCTGAACTAAGAGAATTTTAAGAATTCGTCTCCAACACCACAATAGTAAAGACTTTGTAGTATTTCTTTTTTCTTTAAAAGTGTTAAGTGGCTTTCACTGTAAGCCAAAGTAGGAAGTATAAAGTACTCTTTACATTTTTTTTTACTTTGTTTTCCGGCAATATTCTCTGGAATTACTTATCATAAATTACGGATTGGTAGCATGAGAGATATTGACATTATGCACAATCATTTTTTTTTCCTAGAGAAAATCTTGTTTATGGCACCAAACATAGATAAATCACATTGTAATATAGTCACTAATCTTTATCAGTACTCAGAGGACCAGAAAATGAAGCAACTCAATGCAGTTTGGGCTTTAGGATATTTTTAATGTTGAAAAGCAAGGCTCTTACGTTTGGTTGAAGATAGATGAGACCCCAGATACTGCCACTTCTCATTTATTATAATAACATTATGCAATTCCTTTCTTCCTACAATTCTATTAGATTGCTGGGTAGGACTCACAATCTGAAGTACAAAGCAGGGGGTAAGCACTTTCATTGCCATTTACAGATGAAACTGAGGTCGAGAGTAATATATTCAGCTTCATAAGGAAAGGATTATTCTGCAGGACATAAGACTAGATTTGGAACGAAAGGAGTTGAGATAGCATGTGGCACACCAACCAGAAATGAGCCTTTATAAAACCTCATTGTGTAAGGCTTGCTGTGTGCCTGACTGGCTATCCATTCTGGGATTTAGAATTTGATCACGATGTTCAGTTGGGGGTCTAAATATCTATCTCTAAAAATACCAGGAGGCACTCTTTAACTCAATACCCTATAAAGACAGAAAGAATCAGTAGACTCGAATTCTAGTCCCAACTCTGCTACTAGTCACCTTTTCACTTTACATGTGTCACTTGGTCTTTGTTTTCCATTTTCCCACTCCATGGCCCTTACGCTAATGAACAGCAGCCATGTGTTCATTACGTTCCAGCAGATTGACCCCATTGCAGGATTCTTTCAGAGTCTATAATAAAGAACTTTGTTGTTTTGGGCTATGGGAAGAGTGTGAAGCCAGCAATCTGTCATACAAGAATCTTAGTACGTGTTCCACAGCTGGCTGTGGAATTTTGAGCTTAGTTTTTCTAGGTCTTGATTCCCTAATCTGTAAAATGAAGTGATTGGATCAGCTAGTGTCGAAGATTCCTTCCTCCTTTCTAAAATGCCACTGCTGGTTTACATAATCCATCATTTGAAGTATATATAATACCTAGTAGAACTATTGCAAGGTCTCTAAATACATATATTTTTAAGATGCCAGGAATCCAGGTATTTATTTATTTATTTTTGGAGGAGAGGCAGAGTTGGAATGTTCTATCCTTAACATTTGAAAACCATACCTGTCACCACTGGTAGAGGTCAGGCAGAACAATAGCCTTTAAGGCTTCTGTAGGACTTCCTGGAGACTTCTTCAGAGTGGCGGCTAGACAAAACAGAAGCTATTCTTACGTAGGAAGGTTGGTTAGATGGTTTTGAGATTAGTTTCACTCTCTTGCTCAGTAGACTTTTAGTCTGTTAGACCAGGAGATGGAGATAGAAATTCACAATCACAGGCCCCAATAAAACAAATGGAATGAAGGAGGGTGAGAATGGTTACACAGCTCTAGGAATGTAATCAATGTCACTAAACGGTACATGCAGAAACCGTTAAATTGGTGTATTCTTTTTGCCATGTATATTCTCAACAACAAAATAAATAAAATTATTTTTTAAAAAATAAGATGAATGGAATGAATTTCTCAGCCCAGCCTTTGAGCAGCAATCTACTAGTGCCAGGTTCTGCAACAGCAAAGAGTGTAATGCAGGTCGGAGTCTCATGACTCTTCGGTCCATGGGTCCTTGGACACCAAGTGTTCAATGTCCAAGTGTCTCCTGTACCTGGCCTTGTGCAGTCAGACGGTAACCAGATAACAAAGTTATATTGTGAAAACACTATTTTTTATAGCATATGGCATAACATTTGTTATCTTAATTCTTTAATTTCAATTCTAGTTTTAAAATAGAACCTGCCAAATATATCCCAATATTTCAATCACTGTTTTGGGATTGCGATGAGCTGATCTGCTAAATGGTATTTCCTGTAGATAGCAAAATGCTTTTAATGTGGGTGAGTAGGCCCACTTGGTAAAGGCATAGTGCTAATGAGTCTCAGTAGGTGGGTTTGGCCTCTGCCTTCATGTGGGTTAGTAGATGATGACTTTGTTCCATAACCACAGGCTACAGGCTCAGCTGAGTTGTTATCCCCAGATGGCCGCTGTTGTCCATAAGGGATGAGATGAGAAAGTGTAGACTAACCAAGAAACTCCATCATCACTCCTGGGAAAGCAGTCAGAATTCCTAACATAGGTCAAGATGTGTATATGAACAACAATGCCTTTTGAAATTCCAAAACTGAGGGTATTCTAAGTTCACTGCACTAAAACTTGCTGATGGAGTCCAGAGTCTGCTAGCACATAAAAAGCATGTGGTTTAGATTTTGAAGACATAAGGCAGTGTATTTAGTCTGCATGTTTGAATTTTTTTCTTAGCAGTTTTCCCCGTTTAATGAGACTTATGACATGGTAGAACATCATGTACAGGCAAGCTACATGAAATACTTTATTTTTCTTAATTAGTTGCAGCACATTATGAATTTCTTTCTGGAGCCTTCAGCATGGTTCCTTCCAAGTTTTAGGTCCAAAAATGACTAGCTTAAGCATGAGGACTACCATCATCTTATTTATTTCTGTTCAGTAAAAAACTGAATACCTTTGGTGTTAGACGGGAGCCCAGGTGGCTCAATGGTTAAACTGATTGACTGCTAACCAAAAAGTCAGGGGTTCAAAACTACAAGTGGTTCCATGGGAGAAAGATGTGACAATCTGCTTCTGTAGAGATTTACAGCCTTGGAAACTCTATGGGGTCACTATGAGTCAGAATCGACTTGACAGCAGTGGGTTTGGTTGGGTTTGGTGTTCTAATACTGAGCAGACATCATGAAAAAAGGACAGATAAATAAGACACCACTTGTGATTTCCAGAAGTTTACATTATAGTGAGGGAGATGGGCATGTACAAATTAAAGATAATAGAAAGCAGACTCTAATAACAACAGAAATATAGGTATAAGGGCCATAGGATCACAGAGAGAGAAGACTTGATCAGTTCCAACTGGGGACACCATAGCAGGTCTCTTGGAGAAGTTATAAGATTTTAAAGAATAGGCAAACTTAAATATGCTTATATTATATTTATTTATTCCTGTGTTCATTTATTCAATCTGTTAAAACCAAACCCATTGCCACTGAGTCGATTCCTACTCATAGCAATCCTATAAAACACAGTAGAACTGCCCCATAGGGTTTCCAAGAAGCTGCTGGTGGATTTGAACTGCTGACCTTTTGGTTAGCAGCCATATAGCTTAACCACTGTGTCATCAGGGCTCCACATTTATTCAACAAATATTTTTATATACCGACTATGTAACAGGTAGGTCCCTGGGTGGCGCAAACAGTTTTCTCATGGCTACTAAGCTAAAGGTTGGCAGTTCAAATGCACCTGTCTTAGTTATTTAGTGCTGCTATAACAGAAATACTGTAAGTGGATGGCTTTAACAAGCAGAAAGTTATTCTCTCACAGTTTAGTCAGCTAGAAGTCCAAATTCAGGACATTAGCTCCAGGGAAAGGCTTTCTCTCTCTGTCAGCTCTGGGGAAGGTCCTGGTCATCAATCTTCTCCTGGTCTAGGAGCTTCTCAGTGCAGGGACCCCAGGTCCAAATGATGTGCTCCACTCCTGGCTCTTCTTTCTTGGTAGTAAAGAGGTCCCTCTCTTCTTTGTTTGCTTCTCTTTTTTATAGCTCAAAAGAGATTGACTCAAGATAAAACTAAATCCTGTAGATTGTGTCTTGCCTCATTAACATAACTTCCTCTAATCCTGCCTCATTAACATCATAGAGGTTAAAATTTACAACCCATAAAATAATTACATCAGATCATAAAATGGAAGACAACCACACAATACAGGGAATCATTGCCTAGTCAATTGACACACGTTTGGAGGACACAATTCAATCCATAACACCACCCAAAGTCACCACAGAATAAAGACCTGAATATCTGCTTCGGTGAAGATTACAGCCAAGCAAATCCTATGGAGCGATTCTCCTCTAAAACATATGGGATTACCATGAGTCAGAATTGATTTGAAGACAACAAGTTTTTTTTTCTTTTTTAATGTAGCATTTATGGTGTAAGGTGCTATACTCACGTGCTACACTACAATTTTCTGATGGAGAAAGATTTTAATCAAATTATCACATTAATTAATATGGACTGATATAAGTATTCTGAGATGTGGTTCAGAGATATGGTCACATGAGATAGAAGAGAGGAAACAGCTTAGACTAGGGAGTCAGGGAATGTTTGACCTGAGATCTGAAAAATTAGTAGGTGTTGACTAGTGATAAGAAAGATGGGATGTGTCTTTCAGATAAAGGGAACAACATGAGTATTGATGACTCCATGATGCAAACCAGTGGGAATAATAATTTTATGAGGAGATAGTTTGCTATGTAGAGAAGTAGGATATACTGCTTAAAACTACATACTCTGAAGCTAGATTCCCTGTGTTCAAATCCTGGTTCTACCACTACCAGTGTGTGATCTTGGACCCTTTGCTTATTATCTCTATGCCTCACTTTCCTTATTGTAAATGGGAATTATTATAGGAAAGGAATATATATTATAGTATATATATATATATATAAAAGAATACTGTAGTGACTGGTACACATTATTAATATTTTTATACCTTTGAGTTGGAATCGACTCGACGACAATGGGTTTGGTTTTCTTTTTTTGAGTTTAAATCAAAAATTTGAATTTCTATTTCAATAAATCTGCATTTGGCCAAATATTCCTTTCCCTTATGTGACACATCTTCAACTCTTGAATTAGAATCCCTGAGTTTTCTTTTTTTTCTGAATGAGATCACTTATAGGACAAAAATCTCATATCAACAATCCAAACTAAGTTGCTGAAATATAATATTCTACTTGGTGGAAACAATGAGATTCTTTTAAAGAAACCACATTTTTTCAGTGCATTTTATGAGAATGGGTCAAAGGATAATATATCTCTCTAATTTTTCTTTTCTGAAATAATCTTTTTTCCTTCAAATATTTAAGATCTTATCCATGAGGTCTTTTTATACTCATTGCTTTACTCTTACCTGTTGATATGTAAGAATTCACTTTCAGTGTTACGTTCTTGATTTCTGCAGTTGGTGTACCATTTTCTGGGGTGCCTTTGTTTTGGTTTTGATCGTTAATTTCTTACAATTTTGAATAATAGAACATTTTATTTTATTCTTTATAGTTTCAAATCATCATAAATTACTTTTGTTCTTCTGTTAATATTTCTGCCAGGTTTACATAAATTCCAATCCATTTAACCTCCATTCAAGGATACCATTACATTAATTTGTATCACAGAACCATTAATTTATGTTACAGCACAATATATGGTGCTAAACACATAAACATGTATAAAACATAATCATACATTGCATATTTTTGTCTTCCCAATTAGATAATACATCTTTTGAGAATAGGAAAGACACGCTTATATTTCATATTCTCCCAGATTATCTAGCACAGTGCTCAGCACAAAGTAATTGCTCAATAAACTCTAGTTGAATTCAATTGAAATTCTTCTGTAGCAAAGCTTTGCAGAACTTACTTTGGGGCAATTTTCTTAGCTTGTAAGTATAAATGAAAGTTTAAGTGACTATCAAAGAATTCTTAAATTTAAAAGTCAAATGAAAACAATAAATAATTTATTCTATTTTGTTCAATAGTTTTTAAAGAAAGAATAAGCTTGTGCATCTTCAAATTGCTAAGTTGTCGTACAAAAATATAACTGAATAAAATAGTGAGCTTTTTTGGGTAGCACGTTGTATATTTTGAATGAAATCCAGTTAAATTGAGTTTTGAAAGTGGTTTAAATGAGCTACAAAGATGTAAAATGGTGAGCTATGTTACCTTTATAGCAACTATGTTCAGTACTTGACAATGGTTATAAAAATATTCCATGTAACACTATCAATCTGTCACATCATTTTCCTGTCAAATCTTGTGTTATATTCTTCATCTCTAAAGGCTGAGGTTGAAAAACTGTCAACCCAATCATTTGGTCTTCTAGTACCTCAGTTTAACAGTTTACTGCAAAAACCCAATCATACCTGACAGTGACATTATTTGTACTTAACTTAGCAAACTGATTTAGCAATGTTATGGTGTGAACATTTAATAGTTCACCTATATTTTCAGTTGGTAAGGAGACTAAAGTTTTGTATGTGAAAAAAAAATCACTTCAAGTTTATAGAACCTTGGATTATATTATATAATTTGGTTTATCTAACACAATATTTCCAGGTACAAAATTCTTCCGATTAGCTAAAACCACATGAAATCAAATGTGCGAAAATCAAATTAAATTCCTTTGAGTTTTCCTGTCTAGTTTTCAACTTCAGGACATGCCAGTGCTTTTACCACACGTGTTTTCACTTCCTGATTACTTACACTTCCACTCAGACTATTTTCTTCAGAAAGACATGTCCTCCTTAATGGAATTAACTCAGATTTTAAGAGGGCCAATAGAGTCAGTTCTATGGTGGAAGGAGCATGCACAGTATGGAGGATTCAGAATGCTCTGCATACCTGGAGGAGGTGAAGATCGCCACAAGTGTCAGTGAGAAAAAACACAGGCAGACATGCCCTGGTAAGGTCAGACTTTTATTCAGTTCTTTCCTATTGGAACCCCTGCTGGGAATTTGCATTTCTACCAAGTTGCCTGCTGAAAATTTGCATTTCCACCCCAGATATACTGAATCGAAATCTACATTTTAACAAGATCCCCAGGAGAGTCTTCTGTATAACTTCCTGGGAACTTGTTAGAAATGCAGCCTCTAAGCAGGGGTTTGAATCTGAATGAACTGGTTCCAAGACCTGCTTTTATTGTAGGCAAGTGGGAACCAAGAAAGTAGAAGTAACTTTAAAATCATTATGGCTATTTGTTTGATAAGTCTAAGTCTTATAAAACTGAGTAATGTTTTAATTACTTTATAGTCTGTTTTTCTCCCCCTTATTTTATATATACGTATATATATATATATATATATATATACACACACACACACAAAGAAAAGAGAATACACCTTTTTCTCCTGCAGTTTATAAGTAAGCATTTTCCAAATTGTCATGGTCTGTTGGTGTACACCATAATATAAAAGAAATTTCTTTCCGTCTATATCACATAATCAGACAACTCAAACTCTGGTCTCCTTAAAACTTAGAAAAGCAAAGGAAGTTAGTGTAGAATAAAGCTTAATGACAAAAAACTATAGTAATTCTATCTTACTGTGGAATTTGTTTTGCCAGGTGCTGTCGTAGGTAAATGAATACACCTTTCCTTGATGGTGTCTGTAAAACAAATGATATAATGACTATTTCTCACTGGATTTATTTTATCTGAAATTGAGATAATAGATTATTGAATCAAAGCCAGAAAGTCAATCAAGCTAATCTCAATACCAGACTTCAAACAATTAAATGTCTCCATTGTATAGGAGCTCGTATTTGGCTGATGAATTAATTTTAATCTATTTTCATATTTTATTTATATTATGCCCTTGATTGTGGCTATCTTGACAGTAATAAATGTCTTCGTTAAACAAGTAGCTAATTAAATAACTACCTAGATACACATAAACAGCTGAACATAGAAACCAAAGATGTTTAACAGAACTTAAATAAAGGTACAATACAGCATCATTGTTCCATTTCCTTGCCAAACATTAATTACCTCTTTTATATAAACAACTGAGATTATAATACAGCCATGCTAAGATTGGAGAGAAAAAATAAAAACAAACTTCTGAGTGTTGAATGGTCGACTTATTAGGAAAGCTATCAGAGGTGACTGCATTTGTACAGAATCTTCATCTTGAAATCACTTTCTAGTTTCTTCTTAATTTGAAGGATAGTCTGCTTTTTTGGAATGAATCCATAAGTTGCCAGTTGGGCTACTAACATTATTTATTATATTCTAAAGAAGTGGGATTCATTGATAAGTTCTTTTCTTCCCACAGACTACTGTTATTTCCCTGCCACAGTCCCCTTCTCACCAAGTACAACCACATCTCTATTTCTAACTGCAGTCTCAAGGTTAAATCTTTAGCTTGGTTTCTACCACAAGTGGGATGCACACTTAGTACTGCATTTATTTCCTCATTCTTTCAGCTCAATTCATCAGCAAATGTATGGAAATGGTAGTGAGGCAGGAGGAGTTAGATTAATAACTTCACGTCCTTGAGGAGCTTCCAATTTGTGTGAATGCTGAAAATGCATCGTAAGCGCAGTGGTTGAGGTACATGCTTAAACCCAGATTTTATGCTTAAACTCAGATAACTGGACGTGATAGGAAGGCCTGTGTCTCAGAAAAATTAGCTTCTGAGATGTACTTTGATAGGAGTTAATACACAAAGGAGCACGTGTAGGTGAGGAAGGAATTACTGAGGCTGGAGACATAATAAGAGATCAGATGACGAAGACTTTCATGCCAACCTTCTGTGGTTGACTTTTGTCCTGAACAGTAGTACAGAGTTTGAGAGGAGTGATCTTTAAAGGATTTTCAATAGTTGCAAGACCAGATTTGAATTTCAGAATGACTTGGAAAACCTGCCAAATAAATATTAGTTGATTAATTCTAAGATTGATCAGTTGATTTGATCACCCACCGAGTCCTTTGACCATACCCTACATGTAGCATTACTGTTAGCTACATCCCACTATAATCTCATATCAAAGATCCTACTATTCAAGTACCACTTCATATGTTTCCAGGTCACTACTTCAAGTACCTGAATCCTAGTGATTATTTGATTTCATCAGGCTATATGATCTTTTGATTTTACCAGCTTTTCATTGTCTCTCACCACTCTGGTAGTCTCATTTCTTTCCTCATATAATATTTATAGTATATAATTTATATTGTATAATATATATTGTATAACATAATCATTTATATTTATATTGTATAATATAATCATTCCCTCCCCTCTCTTTCACCTGGGATTATTCCAAACCTGCTTAAACCTGGCTCTGCTGTACTTGCAACCAGTCTGTTGAAGAACACACAACTTTCACACTGGCCTCATTTTATATTGATGTTCCTTTAGCCCTGGCTAGCAATTACACTTCTTTTCCTTGCTATTTTACTGAGAAAATAAAAACAATCAGCAAAAAACTTTCGAGTTCCCACCCACATCTATCAACCTACTTGTCTCTGCAGCCATCTGCCTTCACTCCTGTTTTGATGGACATATTATCTTGTGTGATCATTAAGGTTATGTGTCAGCTTGGCTGGGCCATGATTCTCAGTGGTTTGGCAGTTATGATGTAGTTTGCCAGTCATATGATGATGTGATCACTTGCATGATGAAATTTGATATAATGTGATTGTCTCCATGATGGGATATGCTGTGAGTAGCCAATCAACTGAAAGGGAGTTTCTTTGTGGGTGTGGCATACATCCAATATAGGTGGACTCTCTGGCAAGGCTCATGCTTGGGCTATTGCTGGCTCGGGATCCTGCAGCTGGTTCCTGTTCGTCTGACCTCCAGTTCTTGGGACTTCAGTTAGCAGCTTACCTGCAGTCTTGCCTGCCAGTCTTGGGATTCATTGGTCTTTGCAGCCTAAGAGCAAAAGCCCTGCTGTCTGACCTGCTGATCTTGCAGTGAATCAGGAGAAGCCTCCAGCCTGACCCACGAACTTGGGACATTCCAGCCTCTACAATCTCATGAGCCATTTTCTTGATATAACTCTCTCTATATGTTTATATGCTTTTGTGGTTTTGCTTCTCTAGAGAACCCAGCCTAAGGTATCTTCTTTCTTCCTAAAGCCAACCCCCTTCCTTGTGCCTTGCATTCCAGCCCTTTGTACGTTGCTCCAGAAATGCCCCCACACAATTAAGTCTTCACTCTGTGGGATCATTTCAATCAACAAAAACAAGCTGCATTATCTCCCACCTTAAAAAACAACACTTCACTGCTCCTTTGTTTATCTCTAGCTATTTTTCTATTTCTTTGCTCTCTTACTGCAGAATCCCACAAAAAATGTTCTTTGTACTTGCTGTTTCCTCTTTCTCTCTTTTTGTTCTCTCTTGAACTCACTTTAATTGACATTTTATCATCCCCTCTGACGTTAAAACAACTCTAGTTAACGTTTTATCACTGACCGTAAGTTGTTAAATCCAATGGTCATTTTTGATCTTCATGTACTCCATCTTAAGCATTATTTTGAACAGTTGGTTACACCCTCCTTTTTGAAACACGTATTAGGAGAGGGTGGATGAGGATTAGGTAGTTGGTGGAAGATAAAGAAGATGAGGCGGATAGTTTTGTCTTAAATATCTTCGTTCGGTAAACTTTCCTAATTATATAAACTTTATTACTTTTTAAAGTCTCCTAGGGACCACAAGTTGCATTCTTGACTAATCAAATTCTAATTTTACTTCTATTTTTACCTCTTTTTTGGATAAGGAAAAGGCCTTTATTAGCTCTGATTTCATTTAATGACTTCTGAATTGCTTGCTTTTATTTTTAAAATGTATTTTAATGCTATACACCTAAAACCCTACAATGCGTTAAATTATTGTTTTATATAATCAATATTGTGTTATATTTACCATGTAATTATCCTTTGCATTTCTCTATATTCTTTCTTGCATTTTTTTGTTTGCTTCTGGCAATTTTTTCTTCTAGTCAACTCCCTTTAGCAATTCTTTAGTGTACTTCTGCTGGTGATAAATTCAGTTTTTATTTATCTAAATGTATCTTTATTTCATCCTCTTTTTGAAAGATATCTTCACTCACGCAAAATTATAGGTTGGCAGTAATTTAATTTCAGCACTCTCTTCCTCTGGCTTCCATTGTGTCTTCTGAGAAGTCAGCCGTCAGTTTTAACTGTTGCTCCTTTGAAGGTAAATTACCCTTCTTCTCTAGCTACTTTTAATAGTTTACCTTTATATTTGGTTCTCAGAATTGCTAGCATGATATCCCTAGGTGTACTTTTTTAAAAAAAATTTATCCTAAATATGTATCCTGCTTGAATATATTTTCACGTGTTTCATCAGTTTTAAAATTCTTAGCCATTTTATTTTCAAATTTGCTTCTGTCATATTCTCTGTCTCCTTTTCTTCTGGAAGTTACCATATCTATTTGCTAGCCCTATTCACTCTCTTCTCTGTGTTTATTACCCTCTTTTTCATGTTTCCAACTTTTTGTGTCTTTATGCTTCCTTTTGGATAGTTTCTTCTGACCTATGTTTAGTTAACTAATTCTAAATCTGACTAATCAGCTATTAAATCCACTTATTGATTTCTTAGTTTTGCTATTCTTGGTTCTTTTTCAAATCTGCTTATCTTCTTTTACATTTTCCAATTATTTGCCCAATTTCTAAATCTTGTCTGTTATTTACTGGAACATAGGAAATATATATATTATAATTTATATGTATATTACACACACACACACACACACACACACACACACACACACACACACACATACATATACTATGATTATGATTCTACACAAGGTGGTCAGCGAGGGCCTCCCTCATAAGGTGACGTTTAAGCAGAGAAATAAAAAAAGCAATCTATCTGAATCTATAGAAGAGCATTCTAGGCATGCTGTTGTCACTGTGTACCGTCAAGTTGATTCTGACTCACAGCGACCCTACAGGACAGAGTAGAAATGCCCCATAGGGTTTCCAAGGAGTGGCTGGTGGGTTCGAACTGCCAACCTTTTGGTTAGCAGCCGAGCTCTTAACCACCTCGCCACTAGGGCTCCAGCATAGGGAATAGCAAGTACAAAGGCCCTAAGGTGGGAGTGTGCTTGGCATGTTTGTGAAGTAGCCAGGTGACTGTATGGCTAAAACGGCACATAGAAGCTCCGTGAAGCCATGTGACTGGATGCAAACACGTGAAGGAATGAGTGTTGATAGAGAAGGAGAAGGTTGACGAATGAGGTTGGGCCACTTCGGCATTTATAAGCTAGGAAGATAGGAGAAGCAGCAAAGGAGAGGAAGAGGAGGGAAAGCAAGATAAGAGGCTTTCAAAAGTGAAAGTATTGCTGTGGAATCCAATAGAAGAAAGTGTTCCAAGGCCGCAAGGACTTCTAATTCTAGTAATGGCAGACTAAATATATAAATTAGACCAACCCTACCTCTGAGGAAAGCTAGAAAAATTTGACAAAAGATAAACACTATCTGCTTGAAAACTTCAGAGAGCTAAGAAGAAAGTGATAATTGTTTCTTTGTTGTAAAAATATACATAACACAAACCAAAATAAAACCAGGTGCCATCGAGTTGATTCCAACTCATGGCAACCCATGTGTCCAGAGTAGAACTGTGCCCCCTTGGGTTTTCAAGGCTGTAGCCTTTTGGAAGCAGATTGCCAGGCCTTTCTTCTGAAGTGCCTCTGGGTGCATTCAAACTACCAAACTTTTGGTTGGTATTTGTATGCTTAACCGTTTGCACCACACAGGGACTTCTATATATATAACACAACATTTGGCAATTCGATGGTTTTTATGAGTACAATTACGTTAATAATGTTGTGCAACCATCAGCAATTATTGTTGTCAGATTTTCCATCACCATAAAGGGAAACTCAGGGTCCTAAACAGTAACCACTAATAAAACTTTGTTCTCTGTACATTTGCCTGCTCTAGATATTTCATGTAAGTGAGCTCATACAATGGTAATCATTTGTGATGGACTTATTTCACTCAGCAGGTTTTCAAGGTTCATCCATATTGTAGCATGTAGAAAGTGATCATTTCTGAATCAGAAAACATACCTGGAGTCTTGTTGTTCTCTCTCTAATTCTAACTGTTTGAACTTTTTTTCAATAATTACTGAAACATCATCTGGGAAAAGACAAAAAATCCAACATAATGAACCCAGTATCCGAGACCTGTTTTATTCTGGGGTATCTGCTAATTCTAGAGAAGGCAGCTGAGGAGTTGGGAAGTTTAAAAGAATTGTTGAAAGCTTTACAGGCTTAGTAAGACACAAACTGGAGTCCAGGGCACTCTAAGTAGGGGTGGGGGTAGTAGTAAATGCTACATGCTTAGTTTGGCATCCCAATGAGCTGTACTCTAAGAGTTACGACGAACCCTTCCAGGAATCTTCTCAATTTCTAGGACTACTGTCAATTTATTGCTATAGTTTTTTAATACCATATTTGCTACAATACAAATATAACTTGGCAAATGAGGATACAAGACAACATGTTTTTTTAAAAGAGTAGAATTAAATGACAGTAGAAATACACTCAAATGGCCTGCAACACTGAGTTGCAGTGGTGGCACGGTGGTTAAGAGCTCGGCTGCTAACCAAAAGGTTGGCAGTTCGAACCCACCAGCCACTCCTTGGAAACCCTATGGGGCATTTCTACTCTGTCCTGTAGGGTCGTTGTGAGTCACAATCAACTTGACGGTACACAGTAACAACAGCATGCCTAGAATGCTCTTCTATAGATTCAGATAGATTGCTTTTTTTATTTCTCTGCTTAAATGTCACCGTAGGAGGGAGGCCCTCGCTGACCACCTTGTGTAGAATCATAAGAGTGAAATAAATCAATCACAAACATCAAATCTCCCTTTTCAGATTCAAATTTCTCTGCAGCACTGATCACCAGCTGGCGTATTTTATATGTCTTCAAGGATGGCCAAGACTTAGTACATGCTGTTCGTTATTATATCCAATGAACCTACAACAGTATCTGGTACAAAGCAGCCCCTCAAATATTTGTTGAATGCATGAATGAATGAGTAACCATATTACTTAGCTACTTAATACTGGGTTCTTGGGCAGCACAGAGCAGAACACATAGCAACTCTTTCCAGGTTCTCCCTGTGATGGGACAAATTGAAGCAAGGCAGTTCAGAAGAAACACTGGATAAAATAAGGTCTGGATAGTCCTGGATCTTTCATCAGTAATCTGTGTCATCTTTGCTAAGTGAATTCACCTTCTTGGTTCTCCATTTCTTTAAATTTAAAATTATGTACTTAATGAAATATTTATTTAAAGAAATAATAAATTATAAGATACAGCAGAATTGTTATGACTATGGAAAACAATGGTGGAAAAATCAGCTTGGTAAATAGCAGTGATTCTTAACCATGGATAGTTTTGCCCTCCGGGGGGACACTTGGCAATGACTACAGACATTTTTGGTTATTACAACTGGGGAGGGGTGCCACTGGCTTCTAGTGAGTGGAGGCCAAGAACGTTGCTAAACATCTTACAAAGCATAGGACAGCCAAGACCACCCCCAACAAAGAATGATGTGGCTCAAAGTGTCGATAATGCTGCGGTTGAGAAACCCTAGTACGGCAATCACAAACGGAGCAGCTGAGGTGTTAGGATGAAGCCAAGGGAGAAAAGCACACTTAAACCAGACAGAACTTGAAAACAGGGACTATAGACATGAAATAGAAACACGTTTTATTCACATACTGAAACAAAGATTACTATCTTCAGAACACTGATAACTGGAATATCAACACAGTGGTGGGTGGCATCATCTGTGAACTTGGAAGACAATGACCACAGATGGACTTGAGCTTATCTGAGAATGCCTCAGACTAGATTCCCCTAGGGTGTTCAGTGATTACGCACATCCTGGCCCACCGGTTGCTAACTGCTGTAAAGGGCATGCTCTGTTATATCACTGAGGTGCAATATCATCATGTTTTAGAGGAAATAAACTCACAAGATGCTCCATAAAAGTAATCTCTACTTTTTGGCTTCCAAGTCCATCAGCATTGATGAGGCAAGCAGGAAACCTAGTGAAAATAATACAAGGAAATCTTTTCATCAACACCCATCCCTAATGTCTCAGCTATCAGGTCATTGTTTTTGCTTCTCTAGGTGGAATCTGTATCCACAGCCAACCTAGGAAGCTCTGATTTTAAACAAGGCTAAGTAATAATTTTTACCACATGACCCAAGTCAGCTAAATGGTGCCAATCCCACCTCAATTAAAGTGTAGTGGTTTTTAAGTATGTTTATATTATACCCTCTATCTCTCATGCACAAGAACACATGCAAACACAGGCTTATAGACAGTCATAAGGGCCTTCAATGTTTGTGATGTGGCTCTTGCTCTCTCTTTCTTTCTCTGTATATATCTATTTCTTCAAAAAAAATGCACAGAAAATTTATACGAACTTAAAAATTCTTGCTTTACTTGCAATAGCGGCAATAGATGTAAAATGATCATTCAATAGCATTATAATTGTCCCATTTTATCTGTAAAGAGAGTTTAAGGTGAGCATGATTTTCTACTACGCCCTCTAAAAAGCCTGGTGTGAAGAAGTTAATAGAACTCTATGCTGAAGTATGAGCTTTGGGAACGTTAAGTCACATCAGGGTGTATTTATTGAGGTAAGCAGTGTTGCGTGATAGGTGTGTGGAGGCAGGGGTGGGGGATAGGGCAGGGACAGGATATCCTCTTCATCAAACATTATACATTGCTTTCCTCATTATTAAAGTAGCGGAGGTACTCAAATTGTCCTGGCTAAAACATTTAGAGGGCCAGAAATTGAACCCACCCTTTCATTAGCTTCAAAGTAAAATGATCGTATAAAAGGAAACTTGTAATGTCCTGTGTAGAGAATGTGGCCAGACAATGGGTTTTTAAAAATGACCTGGTAGCACTGTGAATAGGTTAAAGTCCACATGCAAGGTGCAAAGGAATCAGGAATGGTCCAAATGCGGGAAGACTTAGTTACAGAAAGACTGTTTATGTAAAAAGCATGGTCATTCTTTTTTACCATTTCAGGTAGTATTTCTTTCTGAAAAGCAAAAGTAGGCCAAGATGATCTCAAAGCAGGAGAAGGCATTTTATGGGTGTCTCGGTTTTTTTAATGATCACTTAGTAAGCACCTAATATATGCCAGACATTGGCTAAGAAATTCAAAAATACAAAGATAATAAATAAGGACATGATTTCTGAACTCTAGGAATTTAAAATGGAGTTGAAGGTGATGTTATTGCTGTTGTTCTTAGGTGCCATTGAGTGGGTTCTGACTCATAGCGACCCTATGTACAGCAGAACGAAACACTGCCCCATCCTGCACCATCCTCATGATCAAATATGCTTGAGCCCATTGTTGAAGCCACTGTGTCAATCCATCTCAGTGAAGGTCTTCCTCTTTTTTGCCGACACTCTACTTTACCAAGCATGATATCCTTCTCCAGGGACTGATCTCTCCTGATAATATGTCCAAAGTATGTGAGATGAAGTCTCATCATCTTTGCTTCTAATGAGCATTCTGATTGTACTTCTTCCAAGACATATTTGTTTGTTCTTCTGATAGTCCATGGTATATTCAATATTCTTCACCAACACCATAATTCAAAGGCATTAATTCTTCTTTGGTCTTCCTTATTCACTGTCTAGCTTTCTCATGCATACAAGGCAATTGAAAATACCATGATGCACCTTAATCCTCAAAGTGACATCTTCACTTTTTAATACTTTAGAGAGGTCTTTTGCAGCAGATTTGCCCAAAGCACTATACTGTTTGATTTATTGACTGCAGCTTCCATGAGCATTGATCGTGGATCCAAGTAAAATGAAATCCTTGACAACTTCAATCTTTTCTCTGTTTATCATGATGTTGTTTATTGGTCCAGTTGTGAGGATTTTTGTTTTCTTTATGTTGAGGTGTAATCTATACTGAAGGCTGTGGTATTTGATCTTCATCAATAAGTGCTTCAAGTCCTCCTCATTTTCAGCAAGCAAGGTTGTGTCATCTGCATATCGCAGGTTGTTAATGTATCTTCCTCCAGTCCTGATGACACTTTCTTCTTCATGTAATCCAGCTTCTCAGATTATTTGCTCAGCATACAGACTGAATAAGTATGGTGGAAGGATACAACCCTGACGCACAACTTTCCTGGCTTTCAACCACACAATATCTCCTTGTTCTGTTTGAATGATTTATGTACAAGTTCCTCATGAGCACAGTTAAGTGTTCTGGAATTCTTCACAATGTTATCCATAATTTGTTATGATCCACACAGTCGAATGCCTTTGCATAGTCAATAAAACAAGGTGAACATCTTTCTGCTAGTCTCTGCTTTCAGCCATGATCCATCTGACATCAGCAATGATATCACTGGTTCCACGTCCTCTTCTGAATCTGGCTTGAATTTCTGGCAGTTCCCAGTTCTGCTGCAAAGGCTTTTGAAAGATCTTCAGCAAAATTTCACTTGCATGTGATATTAATGATATTGTTTGATAATTTCCACATTCTGTTGGGTCACCTTTCTTTGGAATGGGTACAAATATAGATTTCTTCCAGTCAGTTGACCAGGTAACTGTCTTCCAAATTTCTTGGTATACTTGAGTAAGCACCTCCAGTACTGCATCCGTTTGTTGAAACATCTCAACTGGTATTCCATCAATTCCTGGAGCCTTGTTTTTCACCGATGCCTTCAGGGCAGCTTGGACTTCTTCCTTCAATACCATCGGTTCTTGATCATATGCTACCTCCTGAAATGGCTGAACATTGACCAATTCTTTTTGGTACAGTGACTCTGTTATTCCTTCCATCTGCTCTTGGTGCTTCCTGTGTTGTTTAATATTTTCCCCATAGAATCCTTCAATATTGCAACTTGAAGCTTGAATTTTTTCTTCAGTTCTTTAGACTTGAGAAATTCCTTGTGTGTTTTTCCCTTTTGGTTTTCTATCTCCAGGTCTTTGCACATTTCATTATAATACTTGACTTTGTCTTCTCCCGCCATCCTTTGAAATCTTCTGTTCCGCTCTTTTACTTCATCATTTCTTCTTTTCACTTTAGCTATTCAATGTTCAAGAGCAACTTTCAGAGTCTCTTCTGACATCCATTTTGGTCTTTTTTTTTCTTTCCTGTCTTTTTAATGACCTCTTGCTTTCTTCAGGTGGGATATACTTAAAGTATACTTTGGCTGTCATGGACTTGTTCTAATTTTCTTCAACTTGAACTTGCATATGTTCTACAGTTGTCCCCTGGCCTTGTTCTGATTGATGATATTGAGCTTTTCCACAGATGTAGTCGGTTTGATTCCTGTGTATTCCATCTGTTGAAGTCCATGTATATAGTTACTGTTTATGTTGTTGAAAAAAGATATTTCCAATGAAGAAGTCATTGGTCTTGGAAAATTCTATCATGTGATCTCTGGCATCGTTTCTATTACCAAGGCCATATTTTCCAACTACTAATCCTTCTTCTTTGTTTCTAACTTTTGCAATCCAGTTGCCAGTAATTATCAATGCATCTTGATTGCATGTTTGATCAATTTCAGACTACAGAAGTTGGTGAAAATCTTCAATTTCTTTATCTTTGGAATTGGTGGTTGGTGCATAAATTTGAATAATAGTTGTATTAACTGGTCTTCCTTGTAGGCTTATGGATATTATCCTATCACTGACAGTGTTGTATTTCAGGATAGATCTTGAAATGTTCTTTTTGATGATGAATGTGATGCCATTCCTCTTCAATTTTTTATTCCCGGCAAAGTAGACCATATGATTGTCTGATTCAAAATGGCAAATTCCAGTCCATTTCAGCTCACTAATACCTACGATACAGACCTTTATGCATTTCACTTCATTTTTGACAAGTTCTGATTTTCCTAGATTCATACTTCATACATTCCACTTTGCTATTATTAATAGTTTTTGTAGCTGTTTCTTCTCATCTTCAGTCATGCCACATCAGCAAATGAAGGTCCCAAAAGTTTGAGTCCATCCATGTCACTAAGGTTGACTCTACTTTGAGGAGGTAGCTCTTCTCCAGTTATGCTGAGTGCCTTCCAACTTGAGAGGCTCATCTTCTGGCACTATTTCAGACAACGTTCTGCTACTATTCATAAGGTTTTCACTGGCCAATTTTTTCAGAAGCAGACTGTCAGGTCCTTCTTCCTAATGTGTCTTAGTCTAGTAGTAGCTCTGCTGGAAAGTTCCACCAAGGATGACTCTGCTGGTATTTGAAATACCAGTGGCAAAGCTTCCAGTATCACAGCAACACACAAGCCGCCACAGTACCACAATCTGACAGACACCTTGTGGTGATAGTTACACTAATTATAGGTTATGACAGAAGTTGGCAAACTAAAACCCTTGGACCAAATCTGGATCACTGCCTGTTTTTTGTAAACAAAGTGTTACTATAACGCGGCCATGGCTATTTATTTTTTATTGTCTAAGACTGCTTTGAGGCTACAATGGCAGAATTGAGTAGTTGCAACAAAGACAGTATGGCTGGCAAAACCTAAAATATTTACTATCTGGGACTTTGTAGAAAAAGTTTGCTGAGATGTCACACATTGGAAAGTAAACACTTTATACACATTATCACATTTAATTCTCACCATTGTTCATTGAGGTGATTACCATCTTATCCACATTTTGTAGATAATAAAGACTGAAGTTTAATCAGTTAAATAATTTAAGGCTTCACTGTCAAATAAGCAACACGTGGCTGATCTTGGATTTGAAACCAGGCATTCTGACCTTAGGGCTCATGCTCTTAATCAATGTACGTATTCAACAAGAACAAATGTATCTTTGTTAATCTTCATATCAATTTGTCTAAGAAATAAATTTTCTTGATTGTCCTATAACTGAACTCTACTTCTAAATTTTTTTTTTGATGGCAGAATTTTATTCAATTCTAGAAAAAGAGTCAATTCAGAATTGCTCTCTTCTCCTTTCATAGATAGTTTGATCTAGGTTCTGGGGGAGCATGGTAGATTGTCAGTAATAATGTTTTAAATTCTTCACCATTCCTATAATCATGCCTTTTACCATATAACTTTGCAGTGTCTTCACAACTATGGGTGGTATATCTTTCCCCGTCCTCTGACTCAGACCTGCGACTTACTTTTATCAAATGGGATGTTAGAAGACACCATAGACAGAGAGAAATGGAAGGCCCTTGAGTGAATGGGCTTGCCTTCTCTTGTATC
Organism: Dugong dugon; assembly: GCA_030035585.1. NCBI lineage: Eukaryota > Metazoa > Chordata > Mammalia > Sirenia > Dugongidae > Dugong > Dugong dugon. Next base: position 13,205,365 of record CM057478.1, read on the forward strand.
TGTGCTGTTGCTGTAGGAACATTCCTGAGCTAGCTTACTGGAGAATGAGGGACATGTGAAACAGAGCCAGCTTCCCCCGGTGCACGGCTGACAACTGGTCAATTTCAGTGTAAGTGAAAAAGCCCAGGCAAAATGAAGAATAAATCCTTATTGTGAATACCACTGAGGGTTTGTGATTATTTGTTATGTAACATTATTTTGGCAATGATAATGAATACAGGAGACTAGTAACATAAAAACAATGGAGAGAGAGAGCAGATGAGGATGTGGGTCTGGTCCTGAGTTATCATTGTTTCTTACTGTAATCTTCTGAAATGTATTTCATCCCATCTGGACCCTGGGCGTCACTATCCCACCACACTGGAGTTTAGAAATATGTGAAGGGGAGACAACTTATATAAAAGATCCAAAGAAAAGTCAGAAAAAATAAAATTTTCAAGGAAATTAAAAACTAATGCAGTTGGAAAAGCAGAATGGATACCACTGAGGAGTGAGTTCCTGAGTTAAAAGACTAAGGTTATATATTTAGAAAACAAATGACACGAAAATAAGGAGATGAAAAGTAGGCAAGAGAAGTTAAATAGTTTTGAGAACAGGTCCAGAAGGTCTAGTACCTAAGTATCAGGAATAATAGAAAAGAAGATAGAAAAATCGATTCTCGAACTGAAGAAAAAAAGAACTCCTCAAATTCAAGGGACTTACAAAGTACCAAAAAAAAAAAAAAAAAAAAAAGAATACTTCTAAGAACTAAATTTTAATCCTGAAAACAGCCCTATAAAGTAAGTAATATGATCATGACAATTTAACCTATGGAATGTTGAGAGCTGTACAGCTGTTACATAACCTTCACAAGTACTTTAAATGTAGACACTCATTCAATCCTCAGAACAATCCTTTGCAGTAGATGCTGTGATTATCCTGTTAGCATATGGGAAGCTTGGGCATAGAAAAATCAAATAAATTATTCAGGGGCAAACAGGTAGTAAGTGATAAAATTGGGTCTTTAACCCAGGTGCTCTGGCTCTGATGGAATGTGCTTAACCACTATGACACAGCTGCCACATAATTGACTAAATGAAGACTCACAACTAAACACATATAGGAAAATTTAGTCCACCAGAGGTAAAATAATAATAACAATTAAAAAACCTAAGAATCTCCAGAAGAAAGAAAGCATTATATATAAATTATATATATATATACCAGAAAACCAAACCTGTTGCCGTAGAGTCAATTCCAACTCAGAGCAACACTATAGGACAGAGTAGAACTGCCCCATAGGGTTTCCAAGGAGCAGCTGGTAGATTTGAACTGCCAGTCTTTTGGTTAGCAGCCATAGCTGTTAACCACTACGCCACCAGGGTTTCCATATATGTATAAAAAATTCTAACTGACTGATGTCATCAAATGGAACTTTTACTTCTCATGGTAACACAGATAAAAATGGTCATGAAGAGGTATCTACAAATTTCAGTGTATATTATACATACAGTAAAGGTAAACCACCAGATTGGTTTTATTCAACCAGAAAATGAATTTAGGACTTCTGCATCTGAATATGATGGAATAACTGGTATAGGATTTCCTCTCCCATGACAAGCAACTAGAAAACTGGACAAAATGTATACAACAACTGTTTTTAGATACAGGACAATGAGCAGTACAGAACTAGGAAAAGAGGGACAAATGAGATGAGCCCAACAATTGCCCCAGCTTTCTGCTGAAAAATACTTATCTGCCTGTAAAACAAATCTGCATACTCTTTAAAGGAAGATAAAACAGTTAATACCCTCAATATCATTTCATTAACAATGTCTACCCTCCCATAAGAATTTTCCAGACTTGCAAGGAAGAAGGAAAATGAGACCCATAACCAAAATAAAAATCAATCAATAGAAACAGGCCCAGAAATGAGAGATATGATAGAAATAGTAGATAAGATCTTTAAAACAACTACTATAAATATGCTCAAGGATTTAGAGAAAAACATGATCATAACGAGAAGAGAAATGGAAGATATATTAAAAAATGGAATTTATAGAGAAGAAAAATACTATATCTTAAATAAACAATGAACTGGATAGACTTAACAGAAGATTAAAAAAAAGTTGCCTTGGAGGCAATTCTGACTCATGACAATCTCACGTGTGTCAGAGTAGAACTGCACTCCATAGAGTTTTCAACGACTGTGTAGTGGTTAAAAGCTACGGTGAACTATGGCTGCTAACCAAAAGGCCGGCAGTTCAAATCCACCAGCCGCTCCTTGGAAACTCTATGGGGCAGTTCTACTCTGTCCTATAGGGTTGCTATGAGTTGGAATTGACTTGATGGCAACGAGTTTGGGGTTTTTTTTTTTTTTTTGTTGTTTAATATTACAGAAATAGATCGCCAGACCTTTCTTCAATGGCACTGCTGGTTGGATTTAAACTGCGAACCTTTTGGTTATTGGCCAAGTGCAAACTGTTTGTACCACCCAGGGGTAATAGAAGATTACACATTATTAAAAAAAGACCAGCGAAACTGAAGGCATAACAATAGAAATTTACAAAATGAAGCACAGAGGAAAAAAAACCAAACAAATAAATAAACAAATAAAGAAGAACTGAGCCTCAGTGACCTGTGGTAAAATATCAAGCGGTATAATATGAAGATGCAGAAGGAGGTGAGATTGAAAATAGTATTTGAAGAAATAATGGCAAAAAGTTTTCCAGATATGATGAAAATCATTAATCCTCAGAGCTAAGAAGATAAATCATCTCAAGCATGATAAACACAGAGAAAATACCACCAGGTCACATCATAATAAAAAAGCCCTAGGGATAAGAGGAAATCTTAAAAAAAAAAAAAAAAAAAAAAAAAAAAAAAAAGCCAGAAAAAATGACAGGCACATTATCTACAGAAGAATAAAGATAAAAATGACCACTACTTTCCAGAGAAACAATGAAAGCCAGAATTCAATGAAGTGATAATTTTAAAATTCTGAAGGAAAGCATGTCAATCTAGAATTCTGTATTTTTCAGAAATGAAGGAGAAATCAAGATTTTTCTTTTTTAGACAGAAGCTGAGAGAATTTATTGTCAGCTGATGTGTACTGCAAGAAAAGTCAAAGAAATGTCTTTAGGCAGTAGTAAAATGACACCAGTTTGAAACGTGGAAGACTACTACAAACAGTCAACATGTGGATAAATATTTAAATGTCTTTAAAAGATAATGACTGTTTAAAGCAAAACAAAATGTATTTGAAGTTTATTCACGTGAAAAAGCAAAACCATGACAACTATAACAAAAAGAATGGAAGGTGGAAAGTGAAGTATATTGTTCTAAAACTGTTTTATTACATATAGAGTAGTAGTATGTTATCTGAAGATAGGTAGTTACAAGCTAAATATGCTTATTGTAGTCCCTGGAACAATCACGAAAAAAATTAGAAAAGAGACTAACTAATAAACTAGCTGAAGAGATAAAGTACCATATCTGAAAGTATTAAATAAATAAGGCCAGGAAAATAAGAACAAATGACAAGTGTGACATATAGGGAAAAAAAAATAGAAGGATAACAGACTTAAGTCTAACTGTATCGATAATTAAGTAAATATAAATGATCTAAATACTACAATTGAAAAGATATGGAGTTGCCTTTGAGTCCAGAAGCATCCAGGAGTCATATTTACTTTGATTCCTTCACTCTTCCTCATTTTACTGGATGCTGTGTTTTAATATGCATTAAATTTATGTGGATTTAGGAGGAACTGCAGCACTCAGTCTAGCTCTATAGAATGGTAGAAATAGACAAGAACCTGGTGTCTATTAGAAAGCCAGCTATGGAGGGAAGCTGGCAGGACTCACAAGCTCTCTCTGGCATTACTTGCACTACAAATATAAAATGTTAAATGCAGTACCTAGACTAATCACTAACAAATTTCCCTTTGTCATTAACATATCTTTCTCCTTCCTTCATGAAACACCATACATTTTTCTTTTTTCTTCCTTCTATTCTACTTTCTCGTTACTTCTTCTGCTGCAGAGGGAGTAGTTGAGGAATTCTGTCCTGCATCCTGCTTCTTTTGTTTCTGGTGTCTGTCCAAGTCTGAGTCCTGAGGCTACAGAGACACATTCCACACAAGACGCAGGGAAAAGAAAGACAGAAAGCAAGATTTTCCTAGACTTAGTGTAGGCGTGAAAGACATGAGCTTTAAAAGGGTAGAAAGTGAACATTTTACACTAACTTGGAAATAACACCACTGCTCTAATTCATCACTTCATATCTTCTCTTGGAACCTGAGGCACAGGCCATCCCAGACTGCTCTTTATCTTCAGTGTAGGGATTGAGAAAGGGATAACTCTTACCACTTGGGGAAATCAGCACCGTTCCAAACATACACAAAGTCTGCTCTGCCTTGAATGTGATAATCAAGGTTAAACACTTTCTGATTTCCCAGTCATGGGCACCTTCTGCCATAAGCTGTTGGGAGACAATTTTCCACAGGTCTCTTGTGTTGCTGCACATCTTGTGAAGAGAGGCAGTGATGCTCTTTGTTCCTGACTATCTTTCCCAGCATGTTTGTATAATAAACAGCCCTGAAACATGGAGATGGTGTCTTTGTACTGAGCAGAGGGCAAATTTGTCTGCTGACCAGTGTAATACAGATAACATCTCCCTTTAGGGCAAAGTTTGGGGAAGTTTGCTTGCAGCCCACTATAAAAGATTAGAGTTTCCTGAGCTCAGAAGCAGGGTGCATGAGGAACTGATATAAACATGAAGTTCATGCTGCCTGCAGAGTCATGAGTAATGAAGTCCTTCATCTCTGACTCAGGAGTTTTGTGTCTTCTGCCAGAACCTGTAAAACTGTCGTAGGCTAACTTGTTAGTTTGCAAGTCTGGTAAAATCACAGCGCTTCACAGTTCTTGACACCAGTTGGTGTTACTTTAGAATTTTCCAAATGACAATCAGGAACAAACTCCATTCTCAAACTGTAAGGAAAACGATTCAGCTTCACTCAAGAATTGCACCATGCTGGGACAGCTGGGTAGCCACATGAAAAAAAAAAAAAAATGAAATTGGACCCTTCTCTCATACCATATGTGTAAATTAAACCAAAATGGATCAAAGACCTAAATGTAAGAGCCAAAACTATAAAACTCTTGGAAGAAAACATAGGGGTAAATCTTTGTAACCTTTTATTTGTCAATAAGTTCTTAGATATGACACCAAAAGACCAAGTAATAACAACAATAACAACAACATCAAAAAGATACAACGGACTTTAGGAAAATTAAAAACTTTTGTGCTTCAAAGGACACTATCAAGACAACCAATAGATTGCGAGAAAATATTTGCATGTCATATATCAGATAAGGGACTTGAGTCTAGAATATGTAAAGAACTCTCATAACTCAATAATAAAGACAACTCAAAAAATGAGCAATGGATTTGAACAGATGTTTCTTTAAAGAAGATACATAAATGGCCAATAAGCACAAGAAAAGATTCTCAACATTATTATAGTCATCACGGCAATGCAAATTAAAACCACAATGAGATACTACTTCATATCCCCTAGGATGGCTATAACCTTATGGGGCAGTTCTACTCTGTCCTATAGAGTCACTGTGAGTTGCAATTGATTCAATGGCAACAGGATGGATATAATAAAAAAGTTAGATAATAGCTAGTGTTGGTGAGGATGTGGAGAAATAAGAGCCCTCATACACTCCTGACTGAAATATAAAATGGTGCAGTCACTTTTATAAAAAAAGTCAGGCCATTCCTCAAGAAGTTAAACTTCGAGTTACCATTTTACCCAGCAATTCCGCTCCTAGATATATACCCAAGAAAAATAAAAACATATGCCCACAGAAGGACTTGTAAACAATGTTTATAGTAGCATTATTCATAATAGTCAAAGGTGGAAACAACTCAAATATCCATCAGCTGATCAATGGAAAAACAAAAATTGGTATATCCACACCAAAAAACCAACCAAACCTATTGCCGTTGAGTTGATTCCAACTCATAGAGACCCTATAGAACACAACAGAACTGCCCCATAGGGTTTCCAAGGAGCTGCTGGTAGATTCAAACTGCCAACCTTTTGCTTAGTGGCCATAGGCTTAACCACTGAGCCAGAAGGGATCCATACAATAGGTTACTATTCAGGCCAAAGAGAATGAAATGCTGATACATGCTCCAACATGGAAGAATTTTGAAAACATTGTGCTAACTGAAAGAAGCAATTACAAAAGGCCACACATGATCCCATTTACATGAAATGATCAGAATAAGCAAATATATGGAGAAAGAACTAGTGGATTCTTAGGGTTGGGGGAAAGGGGCTTTATTAGGGCTGATAGCCAAAGAGTTGGTGAAAAGATTCTAAAATTGATTGTGGTGATGGTTGCACAACTCTGAATATACTAAAAAACATTGAATTGTACGCTTTAAATGGGTGAGTTGTATGTCATGTGAATTGTATCTCAATAAAACTGTTATAAAGTAATTTAAAAAGAAAGAAAGAAAAGAACTGACACCACTTTGCTTCGGTAGCCACACAAGCCAGGCTGCTAGTGTCTGCAAGGGAAGCCAGATGTCACTCTCCCTTGTGGTAGCAAATCCACTGTCTATGAATGAGTTTATTAAATCTCTCCTCATTGGGGAAGCGGGGGAAGCACCCAGCATTTCCCACTACCAATCTGACAACTCTCTTCCTCGCCACTAGCCCCGTTTCTCATACAGACACTAGAAGTAGCTGATGGCATATAGATGTAACTTTCTACTCTTTTCAAGAGATGCAGAAAAGATGCTAGACCTTGTATGAACTTGACACGTTATCCTCAGCTGAAATGCAAAGGCAAGAAAAATCTCATTTAGTATCCTGGTACATTAACACAACATAAGACTTGTTTTCTCAGCTTATAACTTTACATAAACATCAGGCATGTTTCAGGAAGAGCCACAATATTATTCAGCACTAGCGGTAGTTTGGAACCCTGGTGGCACAGTGGTTAAATGTTCTGCTGCTAACCAAAATGTCAGCAGTTTGAATCCACCAGCCGCTCTTTGGAAACACTATGGAGCAGTTCTACTCTGTCCTATAGGGTCGCTATGAGTCAAAATCAGCTTGACCCAAATGGGTTTGGTTTGTTTTTGGTTAGTGGTAGTTCGGTGTTTTGAACTAATATTTTGTGGAGAAACTGGTTAGTTTTTATGGAATTACATGTAATTCTATTCATCTGCAAAAGAATGTTTCCAGCTTAATTTGACCTTTCAATGATGCCAATCACTCTGTAGATCATGTAACGTATCGACTCCAAGAGATCAACATGAATTCTGCATTTTAATATTAAGGCAACAATCATGGTTGACAAGATGAACTCCTTTAAGGATCTAATAATAGGTTTGATGTTGTAAAAAAAAAAAAAGCCTGTTTTCTGATTCCTCTCTCTTACGAACATGTATTAATTATTAGAAACAGTACTTAGATTTTCTACATCTATGTTCTTGCCACTAATCATTTTGATGATATAATTTTATCATCACAAACCTGGACAGATGACAAAATAAAATTAATCCTAGTATCTAACTATCGTCAAACTAAAATATTTGAATAGTAACTATTTCGTAAGTACAAGCACTTTCTTTCTCCAACATTCAAAATTTAATTGGTTGATATCAAACCATCTGTTCAACTACTGCCCTTAGTAATGGGGATGGTGATCAAAATAAATATTCTAAATATTCTTTCAATCCAGAAAAGAAGAATAAGAAATAAAAATAGAGTATAATCAAAACATTAATTAAAATAAAATAAATATAATAAATGCATTGATACCAGAATATATAATAGAAAACCTTCAACTCATTTGTGGAAGGGAACGTATAGGGATATAGCAAGAAAGAGTTTACCAGAAGGTATTTAATCTGGAACATATTTTTGTTAATTTACTATGACAGTTTCATTTGAATTCTCTGTTACTCAAAACCACAGTTTTATAATTTTGTATCTCAAAATAATTTAGGCCATATTGTGTGTTGGAGAATTTTGGAGATGCTATAGCATCTGTTTGTCATGCGTTGTTGTATTCTAGTATTATTTCCTGAGGAAATTTCTGGCTTTGTCTTTAGGCATCCACGCGCCTACCTTAATATGGAAGATTGTTGTTTCCTCTTTGCCATGCTGAAAGTAGGGAAATTGTAAAATTTATGGTTGAGGCCACCAATTTTTCCTACTATATGGGCCTAAGAATAATAATAATCATTTAAATACCATAACAGGTAAAATTTATTGAGCACTTTCTAAGTGCCAGGGACAAATGTTTTACATATTAACTAATTTAATTGCCACAACAGACACATGAGGTAGGCACTACTATTGTTTTAATTTTATAAGATGAGAAAACTGAGGCACCAAGATGTTAAGTAACTTGCCAAAGGTCACTCAACTGGAATTGCTAAGTTACGAGCTTAGTCACTAGGGTTCCAGAGTCCATTCTCTTATCTTCTGCCATGTACTTAAAGTTTGGGGCAGATTGACTCACCTAAAAACTGAATTTGATTATTACCATGCATTTTTCATAGCTCCTTAGCACACGTATTCTACCGCTATTTTTGTAAGACTATGTCCTCTTGAACGAAAGGCATTGGTTATGTTATGTTTTTGCTAGCTGCTATTTAGTTATCTAATGCTGCTACAATAGAAATACCACAAGTGAGTTGCTTTAACAAACAGAAATTTATTTTCTCACAGTTTAGGGGCCTAGAAATCCAAATTCAGGGTGCTGGCTCTAGGGGAAGGCTTTCTCTGTCTGTCGGTTCTGGAGGAAATTACTTGTCTCTTCAGCTTCTGCTTCCTGGTTGCTTGGAGATCTCTACGTGTCTTGGTATCTATCTTACTCCATCTCTACTTCTTCCAGTTGCTTGTTTAATCTCGTTTATATCTTGAAAGAAATTAACTCAAAACACAAATGGAATTATAACTACAGGTAGAGAGGTGGTTATGATTTACAACACATATTTTTGGGGAACACAATTCAATCCATAGCATTCCACCCTTTGGCTCCAAAATTCATATCTTTGCCATGCAAAATACATTCACCCCATCACGTCATCACAAAAGTCTTAAATCAACTCCAAGTCCAAAACCTCATCTTCTGAAACATCTAAATCAAATATGGGTGAGATGTTAGGCATAGTCCATCCTGGGACAAAATTCCTCTTCATCTGTGAACCTGTGAAATCTAGAATACAAGTTATCTGCTTCCAAAATACAATGGTGGGAACAGCCACAAGGAATACATTTCCATTACAAGTGGGAGAAATTGGAGGGAAAGAAGTGATAACAGGCACCAAGCAAGTCCAAAACCCAGCAGAAAGAGTTACATTAGCTCCCAAGGACTGGAAATAATCCTCTGTTCTCTGAGACCATCTAGGCAATGACCTTGCCCTCCAGATTCTGGGTGTTGGCCATGTTGTCTGGATTCTGAATGGAGGCCCCTCAGCCTGGCCTTCAGCTCTGGCTTCCAGACACACTGAGAAGACTACTCTGATCCCTTGCCTTTGGGTGGCCCCATTCTCCTAGTCCATCTGAGTGGCTACTCCAACCCCTCGGCCCTGTCAAGCCCTGTTATTCTGCCCCTTGGACATGGCAGCCCCACCCCCTCATCTTCGGGCACCAGCCCCATCCCACTGGCACACCTTATTGGCAGCCCCACACTCCGGAACAGAGTTGGTGAAGATTCAACTCTTTGAAACCTAGGAGGTTGTGGCCTCACCCTTTGAGAGCCAGAAAACCACAGCCCCATTTTTTGAACCTGAGAGAAACCCTGCTTCCCATGCTCCTTCCAACAGTTCTGCTCATCTCCGAACTGTTCCAGGGATGGTCCTTATTTTTCTTGGAGGGCAACAGATGTAGCTCCTTTGGCCTGTTTCCTGCCTGTAGAATTCAAAGAGGCAGGCAGTGTTTTTACCTTTTGTTCTTCTCTGTCCCCTCCATTCTAAGCTGATGGGTTTTCTGCTGTGGCAGTTGATTAGATCCATCAGTCATAAGCTTAGTCTCTTTAACAAAAGATTGCGTATCCATGTCCTTGGTGAAAATTCTAGGACATGTGTCCTTAGTTTGTACAACAGAATTTTCCAAATCTTTAAGTTTTCCTTTCATTGTGAACAGTTCGTTTTTAAGTCCATCTCTTTTCTCTCACATTTTACTAAAAGCAGCAAGAAGAAACTACGCAACCATTTTAAGATTTTTTTTGTGTGTGCTTTAAGAGAAAGTGTACAATTCAAGTCAGTTTCTCACATCAAAATTTATATATACATTGCTATGTGACCCTAGTTGCTCTCCCTCTACTATGACAGCACACTCCTCCTTTCCACCCCTGATTTCCCACGTCCATTCAACCAGCTCCTAACCCTGTCTGCCTTCTCATCTCACCTCCAGACAGGAGCTTCCCATTTAGTCTCATGTATCTACTTGAGCTAAGAAGCACACGCCTCACAACTACCACTTAATGTCCCATAGCCCAGTATAATCTATGTCTGAAGAGTGAGCCTCTGGAATGATTTCAGCTCTGGGCCAACAGAAAGTCTGGGTGTCATGTCTTCCAGGGTCCCTCCAGTCTTAGTCAAACCATTAAGTCTGGTCTTTTTACTAGAATTTGAGTTTTGCAGCCCACTTCTCTCCTGCTCCAACAGGGACTCTCTGTTGCGTTCCCTGTCAGGGCAGTTACTGTGGTAGCCAGGCACCATCTAGTTCTTCTGGTCTCAGGCTGATGGAGTCTCTGGTTTATGTGGCCCTTTCTGTTTCTGGGGCTAATATATTCCTTGTGTCTTTGGTGTTCTTCATTCTCCTTTGCCCCAGGTGGGTTGGGACCAATTGATACATCTTAGATGGCTGCTCAACAGCTTTTAAGACCCCAGATGCCACTCACCAAAGTGGGATGCAGAACATTTTCTTAATAAACTTTGTTATACCAGTTGACCTAGACGTCCCCTGAAACCATGGTCCCCAGACCCCTGCACCCGCTACTCTGTCTCTTAAAGTGTTTGGTTGTGTTCAGGAAACTTCTTAGCTTTTGGTTTAGTCCAGTTGTGCTGACTTCCCCTGTAGTGTGTGTTATCCTTTCCTTCAACTAAGATAATTCTTGTCTACCATCTAGTTAGTGAATACCCCTCTCCCTCCCTCCCCATCCTCATAACCATCAAAGAATGTTTTCTTCTGTGTTTAAACCTTTTCTTGAGTTCTTATAATAGTGGTCTTATACAATATTTGTCCTTTTGTGATTGACTAAATTCACTCAGCACAATGCCCTCCAGATTTCTCCATGTTATAAGATGTTTCATGGATTCATCATTGTTCTTTATCGTTGTGTAGTATTCCACTGTGTGAATATACCATAATTTGTTTATCCATTCGCCCCTTGATGGGCACCTAGGTTGTTTTCATCTTTTTGTTATGGTAAACAGTGCTGCAATGAACATGGGTGTGCATATACCTATTCGTGTGACAGCTCTTTATTCTCTAAGATATATTCCAGGAAATGGGATTGCTGAATCATATGGTACTTCTATTTCTAGCTTTTAACGGAAGCACCAAATCGATTTCCAAAGTGGTTGTACCATTTTACATTCCCACCAACAGTGTATAAGTGTTCCAGTCTCTCCACAACCTCTCCAACATTATTATTTTGTTTTTTTTGGATTAATGCTAGCCTTGTTGGGGTGAGATAGTAACTCACTGTAGTTTTGATTTGCATTTCTCTAATGGCTAAAAATTGCAAGCATTTCCTCATGCATCTGTTAGCCAGCTGAATGTCTTCTTTGGTGAAGTGCCTGTTCATATCCTTTGCCCATTTTTTAATTGGGTTACTTGTCTTTTTGCTGTTGAGGTTTTGCAGTATCTTGTAAATTTTAGAAATTAAATGTTGATTGCATTTGTCATAGCCAAAAAATTTTTCCCAGTCTGTAGATTGTCTTTTTACTCTTTTGGTGAACTCTTTTGAAGAGCATAAGTGTTTGATTTTTAGGAGCTCCCAGTTATTTAGTTTCTCTTCTAGTGTTTAAGCATTGTTAGTAATGTTTTCTATACTGTTTATGCCATGTATTAGGGCTTCTAGTGTTATCCTTATTTTTTCTTCCATGATCTTTATGGTTTTCGATTTTCTATTTAGGTCTTTGATCCATTTTGAGTTAGTTTTTGTGCATGGTGTGAGGTATGGGTCTTGTTTCAGTTTTTTGCAGATGAATATCCAGTTATGCCAGCGCCATTTGTTAAAGAGACTGTCTTTTCCCCAATTAACAGACTTTGGGCCTTTGTTAAATATCAGCTGCTTTTAGATGGATGAATTTACGTCTGGATTCTTAATTCTGTTTCAGTGGTCTATGTATCTGTTGTTGTACCAGTGCCAGGCTGTTTTGACTATTGTGGCAGTATAATAGGTTCTAAAATCAGGTAGTGTGAGGCCTCCCACTTTGGTCTCCTTCAGTAATGCTTTACTTATCTGGGGCCTCTTCCCCTTCCACATGAAGTTGGTGATTTGTTTCTCTATCTCATTAAAAAATGCTGCTGGAATTTGGATTGGGATTGCATTGTATCTGTAGATTGCTTTGGGTAGAACTGACATTTTCACCATGTTGAGTCTTCTATCCACAAGCAAGATATGTTTTTTCCACTTATGCAGGTCTCTTTTGGTTTCTTGAATTAGTGTCTTGTAGTTTTCATTGTACGGGTCTTTTACGTCTCTGGTTAGATTCATTCCTAAGTATTTTATCTTCTTGGGGGCTATTGTAAACGGTATTGATTTGGTAATTTCCTTTTCAAAGTACTCTTTGCTGGTGTAGAGGAACCAAACTGATTTTTGTAAGTTTATCTTGCATCCTGACACTTTGCTGAAATGTTCTATTAGTTCAGGTGTTTATCTTGTGAATTCTTTGGAGTTTTCTATGTATAAGATCATATCATCTGCAAATAGAGATACTTGACTTCTTCCTTACCATTTTGGATGCCCTTTATTTCTTTTTCTAGCCTAATTGCTCTGAATAGGACCTCCAGCACAACGTTGAATAAGAGTGGTGATAAACGTCATCTTTGTCTACTTCCCGTTCTCAAGGGGAATGCTTCAGATTCTCTCCATTTAGGATGATGTTGGCCATTGGCTTTGTATCAAAGCCCGTAATTATACTGAGGAATTTCCCTTCTGTTCCTATTTTGTTGAGAGTTTTTATCACGAATGGGTGTTGGGCTTTTTCAAATGCCTTTTCTGCATCAAGTGATAAGATCAACTGGGTCTTGTTTTTTGTTTTATTCATGTGATGGATTACATTGATTGTTTTTCTAATGTTGAACCATCCCTGCATACCTGGTATAAATCTCATTTGATCATGGTGAATTATTTTTTTGATATGTTGCTGAATTCTATTGGCTAGAATTTTGTTGAGGATTTTTGTGTCAATGTTCATGAGGGATATTGGTCTGTAATTTTCTTTTTTTGTGGTGTCTTTACCTGGTTTTGATATCAGGGTGATGCTGGCTTCATAGAGTGAGTTTGGTAGTATTCTATCCCTTTCTATGCTCTGCAATACCTTTAATAGTAGTGGTGTGAACTCTTCTCTGAAAGTTTGGTAGAATTCTCCAGTGAAACTGTCATGGTCAGGGTTTTTTTTTTTTTTTTTTTTGGAGTTTTTAGATTACCTTTTCAATCTCTTCTTTTGTTATAGGTTTATTTAGTTGTTCTAGTCTGTTTGTGTTAGTTTACGTAGGTAGTGAGTTTCTAGAAATTTGTCCATTTCCTCTATGTTTTCAAATTTATTGAGTACAATTTTTCATAGTATTTTGTTATGATTCTTTTAATTTCAGTTAGATCTGTTGTAGTATTGCCCATCTCATTTCTTATATGGGTTATTTACTTCCTCTCCTGTTTTTCTTTTGTCAGTTTGGTCAATAGTTTGTCAATTTTGTTGATCTTTTCAAAGAACCTGCTTTTGGTCTTGTTAACTCTTTCCATTGTTTTTCTATCATCTGTTTCATTTAATTCTGCTCTAATTCTTCTTATTTCCTTTCTTCTGGTGCCAGAGGGCTTCTTTTGCTGTTCTCTTTCTACTTTTTGAGACGTAGTGTTAATGTTTTGATTTTAGCTCTTTCTTCTTTGGATGTGTAAATTTATTGCGATAAACTGACCTCTGAGCGCTACTTTTGCTGTGTCCCAAAAGTTCTGGTAAGACATGTTTTCATTCTCGTTTGATTCTATGGATTTCTTTATTCCATCTTTAATTTCTTCTATAACCCAGTAGTTTTTGAACAAGGTGTTCAGTTTTCATGTGTTTGATTTTTTTTTTCCTTGCTTTTTCTGTTATTGATTTCTGCTATTATGGCTTTATGGTCAGAAACGATGCTTTATAATATCTCAATGCTTTGGTTTTTGTTAACGCTTCCTTTATGGCCTAGTATGTGGTCTATTCTGGAGAATGTTCCATGTGCATTGGAAAAGAAGGTATACTTGGCTCCTGTTGGTTGGAATGTTCTGTATATGTCTGTGAGATCAAGTTGGTTGATTGTGGCATTTAGATCTAGTGTGTCTTTAAATAAATTCCTGGCCTAGGGGAACTGGCAGATTATTTTTTCCTCTGTTTGGTTAATTTGTTCCCTCTCCAAGACCAGGAGAATGGCTCAGGGCGCATTATGGGTGCCACTTCTGGCCCAGAGGACTCAACAGTTGCTGAAGCCAGCCTGGGACCCAGTGCAAAGTGGGGAGGGGGCAGGTAATTGGGAGAGAGCTTTTTTCCCAAAGAGTGTTGTTTGATCCGTGTGGTAGGTCAGACACATGTACTTATGTTTTGCTGACTGAGCTCCCCTTTCCACTGGTTCTGGAGGTATGAGTAGACTCTCCACCGCTCAATCTCTTCCATTCTGGAAAACACCTCCCGAGCGCCCCTGCTTGCGTGACTGCGCACACCATCCTATCTGGCCTGAAGTGTGCCGGCTCCCTCCATGTCAGATCTGGCAACTCCCAACCGTCTCTCCCTCCCCCTGCTGCTCAGCCTGATCCCTCAGCTTTGTTTTTTATGTTCAGGGCTCCTAGATTTTCATATATAATCGATTCACTTGCTTTTTTGGTCTTTGTTGTAAGAGGGACCACAGGAAGCATCTGACTACTCCTCCATCTCAGCCCCACCTCCCTTTAAGATTGTGCTTAGAAATCTCCTCAGCCAGATATTCAAGTTTATCACTTACAAGTTCTACCTTCCACCAAACATTTCAACATGATTCAGATGAGTTCTTTGCCACTGCGTAAAAAAATCACCCTTCCTCCATTGTCCAATCACATGTTCATAATTTCTTTTAAAGCCTCACCAGAGGCATATTTAACATCCACATTTCTAGCAGCATTTCACTGCTGTGCCTTATGTATTCTCTAAGATGATAGAGACTTTCTCTACTGCTCTCCTCACTTCCTTCTAAGCCCTCAATCGAATTGCCTTTGATGTCCATAACTCTACCAACAGTCTCTTCAAGGCAATCTAGGCTTTTACTATTAGGCCCGTTAAAACTCTTCCAGCCTCCACCCATTACCCAATTCCAAAACCATTTCCACATTGTAAGTATTTGTTGGAGCACTGCCCCATTTCTGATACCAAATTCTGTCTTAGTTATCTAGTGTTGCTGTAACAGAAATACCACAAGTGGGTAGCTTTAATAAATAGAAATTCTTTTCTCACAGTTTAGGAGGCTAGAAATCCAAATTCTGGGTGCTGTCTCTAGGGGAAGACTTTCTCTTTCTGTTGGTTCTGGAGGAAGGTCTTTGTCTCTTCAGTTTCTGCTTCCTTGGAGATCTCCCTGTGTCTTAGCATCTATCATGCTTCATCTGTGCTTCTTTCCCTTGCTTGTTTAAACTTCTTTATATCTCAAAAGAGGTTAACCCATGACACACCCTTCACTAATCTTGTTTCATTAACATAAAAAAGACAGCTCATTCCCAAAAGGGATTACAACCACAGGCATAGAGATGAGGATTCACAACACATATTTTTTGGGGACATAATTCAGTTAATAACAGGTGCCTTCCAGTCAGTTAGGACTCATAGCAATCCTACACACAACAAAATGAAACAGTTTGGTCTTTCGCCATCTTCATTATCGTTGCTATGCTTGAGCCCATCATTGCAGCCACTGTGTCAATCTATCTTGTTGAGGATCTTCCTCTCTTTCACTGACCCTCTACTTTACCAAGCATGGTGTCCTTCTTTACGGGCTGGTCTCTCCTGATAACATGTCCACAGTACATGAGAGGAAGTCTGGCCATCCTCGCTACTAAGGAGCATTCTGGTTGTACTTCTTCCAAGACAAATGTATTCGTTCTTCTTGCAGTCCATGGTATGTTCAATAATGTATGTGGTATATTTGCCAACACCATAATTCAAAAACATCAATTCTTCCTTGGTCTTCCTTATTCATGCATGTTGAGGTGATTGAAAATACCATGATTTGTGTCAGGTGCACGTGAGTCCTCAAAGTGACATCTTTGCTTTTTAACACTTTGAAGAAGTCTTTTACAGTAGGTTTTCCCAGTGAAAGACGTTATTTGATTTCTTCACTGCTGCTTCCATGAGCATTGACTGTGAATCAAAGTAAAATGATATCCTTGACAAAATCAATATTTTCTCTGTTTATCATGATATTGCTTATTGGTCCACTTGTGAGGATTTTTGTTTTCTTTATGTTGAGGTCTAATCAATACTGAAGGTCGTAGTCTTTGATTTTTGTCAGTAAGAGCTTCAAGTCCTCTTTGCTTTCAGCAAGCAAGGTTGTGTCATCTGCATATTGTAGGTTGTTAATGAGTCTTCTTTCAATCCTCATGCCAAATTCTTCTGCATATAATCCATTTTCTTGGATTATTTCTCAGCATACAAATTAAGTAAGTATGAAAGGATACAACCCTGTGACACACACCTTTCCTGATTTTAATCCACGCAGTAACCCCTTGTTCTACGTTATGGTCTATGTACAGGTTCTGCATTAACACAATTAATTGTTCTGGAATTCCCATTCTTTGCAATGTTATCTATAATTTGTTATGATCCAAGTAGTTGAATGCCTTTGTGTAGTCAATAAAACACAGGTAAACATTTTCTGGTATTCTCTGCTTTCAGCCAAGATCCACCTGACATCAGCAATGATATACCTCATTCAACGTTGTCATGGATTGAATTGTGTCCCCTCAAAATCTGTGTATCAGTTTGGCTATGCCATGATTCCCAGTATTGTATGATTGTCCACCATTTTTTCATTTGATGTGATTTTCTTATTTGTTGTAAATCCTGCCTCTATGATGTTAATGATGGGAGATTGGCAGCAGTTGTGTTGATAAGGCAGGACTCAATCTACAGGATTGGATTGTGTCTTGAGCCAATTTCTTTTGGGACATAAAAGAGATTGGTGAGCAGAGAGAGACGGAGACCTCATACCACCAAGAAAGCAGTGCCAGGAACAGAGCGCCTCCTTTGGACTGGAGGTTCCTGCACTGAGAAACTCCCAGACCAAGGGACGATTGATGACAAGGACCTTCCTCCAGACCCAACAGAGAGAGGTCCCCTGGAGCTGATGACCTGAATTTGGACTTCTAGCCTACCTTACTAGAGAAAATAAATATCTCTTTGTTAAAGCCATCCACTTGTGGTATTTCTGTTACAGCCGCACTAGATAACGAAGACAAACGTCCTTTTCTGAATCCAGCTTGAATTTCTGGTAATTTTCTGTTGATGTACTGCTGTGATCATTTTTGTATTATCTTCAGCAAAATTTTACTTGTTCATGATATTAATGACATTTTTTGATAATTTTTCCAATCTGTTGGATCAACTTTCTTGGGAATGGACACAAACATGGCTCTCTTCCAGTGTTTTGCCCGGTAGTTGTCTTCCAAATTTCTTGGCATGGATGAGTGAGCACTGCCAGCATTACATCTGTTTGTTGAAACATTTCAGTTTCCACCACTGCCTTCAGTGCAGCTTGGACTTCTTCCTTCAGTACCATTGGTTCTTCATCATATGCTGTCTCCTGAAATGGTCGAATGTCGACCAGTTCTTTTTGGTACAGTGACTTCGTGTATTTCTTCCATCTTCATTTGAGGCTTTCTGTGTCATTCAATATTTTGCCCAGAGAATCCTTCAGTATTGCAACTCCAGGCTTAAATTCTTTCTTCAGTTCTTTCAGCCTGTTCTCTTGAATGAAAAGCATACAACCTTAGAAATAAAAGGAAATAGTGAACTGGAATGAAGAGAACAACACTTAGGGCTTCCTAAAGCTTTTAAGGAGCCCTGGTGGCACAGTGGTTAAGAGCTTTGCTGCTAATCAAAAGGTTGGCAGTTCAAACACACCAGCTGCTCCTCAGAAATCCCATGGACAGTTCTAGTTTGTCCTATAGGGTTGCTATAGGTTGGAATTAACTGTACTTGATGGCAGTGGATTTTGATTTGGTTTTAAAGCTCTTAAAACGAATTTAATGAATACGTTTTTAAAAATTTAAGTGCAGTCTCTTTAATAAGGCCAGAAATTAAATAAAAAATTTTATTCTTAGCAACAAACATGGAACCATCAACACTATAAAGGTTAGTTTTATGTGTCATCTGGGCTAGGCTATAGTGCTGACTTATGTATTCAAACACTATTCTAGGTATTGCTACGAAGGTATTTTGTAGATGTGGTTAACATTTACAAAGAGTTGACTTCAAGTAAAAGAGATAACACTCAGTGAGGTAGGTGGGCCTCATCCAATCAGTTAAAGGCCTTAAAAGCAAAAACTGAAGTTTTCTGGAGAAGAAGAAATTCTTCCTCAAGAATGCAACAACTCCTGCCTAAGATTATGGCTTGCAGCTTGCCACGTGGGCTTTACCCCCACAAATGTATAAGCCAATCTCTTAAAATAAATGAATGAAGGAATAACGAATATGTATAGACATATGAGCTATATTTATCTATCTGAATAGCTAGAGAGATATATATCTCCTATTGGTTCTCTTTCTCTGGAGAACTCTGATTTTCCCTAAACACTCATTCTCTCAGTCTAGTTTTTATTACATCAGAGAAACCTCAGTTTTAGTTCTCAGTTATTGCTGTGAGTGAATAATAAATGGTCGTAATAAAATACAGTTTATGGCATCTGTGTTGTTTTCATTATTTAAAGCTTATCAGATCTCCAGAGCGTTCAGCTTGTTATTGATGGCAAATCTTTCACGGGGCTTATCTACCCTGTAAGGAAAATCATGCAGAGGCTCCATTACTTTTCTGCGCTTGGTTAACTTTTTGCATTTTTCCTGAGTGGGAGAGACCTTCCGAAGCTTGACAGTAGTGCAGTCTCTGCTTTGAATCCTGAAATGCTTCCACCAGGTTTGTGGAGATTGTTCTCATGGATAAAATGCAAATCACATGGATTATATGTAGATTGTGGTTTAACCTCACCTAGAAAGATCACTTTAAAAATAAGTTGGTAAGACAACTATTGGCAAAATTTTAACAAAAAATAATGCATGCACAGGACATTCCTTCTAGCATTATTTGCAATAGCAAAATATAAGAAACAACCCAAATATCCATTATTACAAGATGGGTTGAACAAACTATGCTGCTTCCACATAGTAATGTACTATGCAGTTGTAAATGGAATAAAAAGTATCTCTATATACTGCTATGTTTTATTGCAGAATGTTTTGCTAAGTGAAAAAACAAAAACCAAAAACCCAGACATGCTGCCGCCGAGTGAATTCCGACTCATAGCAACCCTATAGGACGAAGTAGAACTGCCCCATAGAGTTTCCAAGGAGCAGCTTGTGAATTCGAACTGCTGACCTTTTGGTTAATAGCCATAACTCGCCAGAGCTCTTAACCACTGCACCACCAGGGCTCCAGAGTGGAACTGCTCCACAGGGTTTCCAAGGAGCAGCTGATGGATTTGAACTACCTACCTTTTGGTTAGCAGCCAAGCTCTTAACCACTGAGCCACCAAAGCTCAGTAAGTGAAAAAAGCAAGGTTCAAAACAGTGTTTACAATACAATCAATTGTGTGTGTGTGTGTATATATATATATATATATATATATCTTTTTTTTTTCCCCAGAAATAAACAGTGGAAGTTTAATCCAAAAACAAATAAAAGTATTCACCTACATGGTCACGGAAAATGCAGGGATGAGGAGGCAGGGATGGAAACTAAAGTTTTCTGACATTTTTATTTTTTGCTTTTGACTTTGAAACTATGTAGTAGCTGATAAAACAACAAAACCAAAAAGGAAAAATGAAATAAATAAATAAAGCTACTTGCCCCACAAAAAAATTGAAAACTAACTAAAAAAAGTTGGTTGGTTGGAAACAAATCTTAATAATAATATGGCAATAAAGCGCTAAAGGATGCAGACCGTGAGATAGATGAGTCAATTTATTTTTATTGTGAAGAATTATTAGGAGGAAAAAGTTAGCCTTTTCTCTATATGTCATTAGATTCTAAATCAGTTACTGAGGTTTTGATATTTGCCATGAACAAGATCTAATATTGCAAAATGTCTTCTTGTCCTCTGGGTATGGGAAGAAACCAAACGGCCTGTGAAAATTAGGCCAAAATACTGACAGTGGAGGAAGGAGTGATCCTGGTTGCTGTTTGCCTTCCTTTTCCTGACTTCTCAGGTTCCTTGCTTGCCAGAGTTATAAAGCCTGTCTTGTTATCAGATTTCACTGGTTTGTAACAAAGATGACTCCAGCATTTTCTCCCTTTGTCTTCTGGTCCATACATTAGTCCCTGGCTGTCAAACACTGGTAGGTGGAGGTCCTTCCTGTTCACTTCCAGATGTACTGATAAACGCTCCTTGGCTTGCTGACGTCTTGGAATTTGGAGAGTTACTCCTGATTGCCTAACATTTTTTTTTCCAGATTTTAAAGAAATATCTATTAGCAAAAAATATTTTTAAATGGTTTTCTCATTTTAAGCACTACGAATTTTTCATGTGAGTGGCAACCTAAAAATGAAAAATAGTGAAAATATCAAGTAGAAATAGAACCAAGGACAACTATGCTATTGTAAATTATATGGATTATGTAGCTGGTGAACAACTAAAGAGCTGCTGGTAATTTAGAGGAGTTGAATAAACCACAGTGAGGAAAGTTGGGTCAAAGACAAATATGGTGAATAAATCCATCTGCTAGTAGGTTGCACCTTGCAGAACCAATTGCCTTAGTGTCTAAACCTAGTTTTATTTATTTCATCTGGAATGAAGGCCCAGAAAGTATTTTGGAAGATACCTGAATGAAATTGACTAGAAACTGGACTGTTTATTAAGGAAATGTTGCCACTGTCATATTTTAAACTTTTTACTTGATTTTTCCCCAATATAAGCAGTCATTTTTTTTGACACATCATCTTCTCTACAACGAATAGAACTTTGAGTCTAGCTACACTTAGGAAAGGGCCACAAAAGGTAAAATATTGTACTGCTTCTTTTTTCCATAAAAAAAGAAAAAGTCAAAAGCAAAAGAACTGCCAGATTTTAATAAGTTTGTTGGGTCTAAAAAGAGACATAAATCAAAAACATTTGTAACCAAAAAGGTACTGGTACTATTTGTTATTTTAAAATGCTTCAAAGGTATCCCTGCACAAAGGTTTGAAATGGGAGAGTCTATGGTGCCTCCAAAACTGTTCACACATTTTGTTATCAGAATGTAGACATAGATTAGTAGGTAGGATCACATTTCAAATTAAACTCGATTTAGCAAACATACAACTCTGTTTTTCAATATGGAGAAAACAATATAAATCAGAAAAATTTTAAATTTTATAAAATATAATGATAACCTGATTCCTAATGAGTAACTCTATATATTTATTGATGATAACATTTTCTAAATGTGCTATAGTTAAAAAACTTTTTATGTCATGCTATGACTTCTATTATCAATTACTTCCTTTGAATGTGGGGGTTTAGAATGCTTATCATTTTCCATACATCCATTAAGCCATCTTTAATTCCAGGAATTTATCCATAAGAACTAAATAGCAACTTTGGTAAATATTCAACCTCTCTTATCATCTACATGAAATGGGCAAAGATATCAGCACTATGCATTCTGACAGCAAATTCTATAGCAGGAGAGGGTTCTTTAATCCTTTTGTTAATATTTTATCACAGAAAATGAAGATCTAATATGTACCGTGTTAAAAAAAAAAGTCAGCTAAAAGAGATTGGATGTTGACAGCCTTGGCAAATATGAATGGAACTTATAGATCAAAAGGAACAACAAGTAGGTCAATTGTTGTGCACCAAGTTGCATGAATACGGTGGAAACAGCTGACTTTTCACAGCACAGTGAAAGATACGAGACTCTGGGGTCTACACTCACGGAAAAACTGTATCGCAGCACTGGGGTTTACAAAAATAAGAATCTTACTGGAAAACTTAATACAAAGACTAGACTGTAAAATCTGCGGCTTGCTTCTTTTGTTGGCAGCCTAGCCCAGAGGTCAAGATTGCAGGCTCTGAAATAGGTCAGCGTGGGTCCTACCAGGTGGAGCCCTGGTGTTGTAGTAGTTAGGAGCTCGGCTGCTAACCAAAAGGTCAACGTTTGAGTCCACCAACTGCTCTTTGGAAACCCGATGGGGCACTTCTACGTTGTCCTGTAGGGTCACTGTAAGTTGGAATCAACTCGACAGTAACGGCTTTTTTTTTGGTTTGGGTCACCATGGTACTTCACCATGACCTGGGGCAAGTGAACTAACATCTCTGTTCCTTGTTTTTCTCATCTATAAACTGGACAGAATCATCGCACTTACTTTATAGGTTTATTGTGAGAAATAAGTGATTTAAATGATTGTGTCACTTAACGTAATGCTTGAAATATAGTAAGCTTTCAATAAATATTATCTGTTGTGGATTGAATTGTGCCCTCCCAAAATATGTGTTGTAAATCCTAACTTCTATGCCTGTGGTTATAATCTCATTTGGGAATGGGTTATCTATGTTACATTTATGAGTCAGGATTAGTGCAGGATGTGTCTTGAGTCAATCTCTTTTGAGATATAAAAGAAATTAAACAAACTAGCGAGAGAAGCAGAGATGGTGGAAGAGGGATGCCAAACCACATAAAGATCACTCAGGAGCAGAAGCTCAAAACAGACAAGGACCTTCCTCCAGAGCTGACCGAGACAGAAAGATTCCCCTAGAGCCAGCACCCTGAATTCAAACTTCTAGCCTCCTAAACTGAGAAAATAAATTTCTGTTTGTTAAAGCCACCCACTTGTGGTATTTCTGTTATAGCAGAACTAAATAACCAAGCCATTATCTAATACTCATTTTTTAGGAGAGAGGATGTAAATATGGCATGTTACTAAAAATTATAAAAAATAGTATAGGAACAAGACACACATGGTGTTTATTACATATTTTGTAAATAAGCTACATAAAGAATAAGGAGAGATACTATAATATTCTGCAAGTCCTGTATATAAGGTTAATTTTCCTATTTATGAAAGTTGGAAAATAAAGCACTTATTAAATAGTCTAACAAATACATGAAATAGGACTTAAGTTAGATTTTTTCAGGAAGTAGTCTCCTAGTAAAGAGTGTTAATCCAAGACAACTGTGCCAAAAGGTACAGTGGTAGCAGGCACTGTTGAAGCGGGAGCTGCTGGCGCCCATCCACATCCCCAGGATACTCCCTCTATGCAGGCTAAAGCCTTCCTACATGAGACTCATGTGACTCTTTGCCCAAGGGATTTTTCTGGCATGTTTAGGTCTGAGAAGTTTATACCCCACGAGTAGGCCCCAAGAGATAATAGACAGCAGTTGAGGGGATAAATAATCCAGCTTCCCCACCTCTGGGGTAGAATCATTCATGTACATCTCTATCTTGTCTCCAAGAGGTTCACAGCAGGATTTGCTCTGGGCACCTAGCGTAGAAAACCTCTCATTAACACACCCCGTATTAGCAGCCTTCCTTTCTCTTTCTTTTCTGATTTGGGTAGGTGGGGCTTTGCATCTCATTGTTACAGTAAATGCCAAGACTCTAGGTTGAGCTTTGGGAGAAAAAGAGCAGGCATTATAGCCTCCTTGTTTCAGGAATACTTAGGCCTAATATTAATGTGGGGGAGAAGCCCTGGTGGCACAGTGGCTAAGCACTCAGCTGCTAACTGAATGGTCATCAATTTGAACCCACTGGCTGCTCTGCAGGGGAAGATGTAGCAGCCTGCTTCTGTAAAGGTTACAGACTTGGAAACCCTATGGGGCTGTTCTACTCTGTCCCATTGGGTCGTTATGAGTTGGAATTGACTTGACAGTATCCATCAACAACAGTGTGGAAGAAATAAAACTTTTCCACATGATTCAGTCTAACTCACTGGCACTCAGATTCTGGTGCAGAATCCTAGCTAATAAGAACATACTATGCTGTCTATTTTACCTCATTTTTTGCATATTAGAGCCTTTTGAGGAGGAAATGTGGTTGGCAAAGGCAGGAATTAAGGGATTTGGGTATTCTTGGACCTTGGTAAAATAGTATTTTAATAGAACTCCTATATAAGATCGACTTCTGATTTGCTGAAAGCATGGTGAAAGCCAGGATGACTTCACTTGTATAGATTAGGAAGAGTAAGGGGATCTAGACTAAAAGTAGGCTTTATTTATTTTTTCCTTTTTATTCACATCCCAACCTTGGCCACCAATAGGCCACTCAGATCACAAGAAGCAAAGGAAAATGTACTTTAAAATAATTACACCAAGGAAAAGAGAACATTTTACTCTAAAATCTAGAGAATAGCAAGCATCAGCTAGGGTAGTGTAAAAATGGTGTGGCAGGGGTGTCTGATCCCTTCTTAACTTCACAAGTGGGGAGGAGAATCAAGATCAACAGCCTAAGGCTGATTCCTGTGAGGCAGCGGTCAGACATGCCTCCTCTCTCCAGCCTTTTTACCAATTCTGACACCAACCATCCCTCCCATGGTGCTCTCTACTTCTCTGCTGGGTTTGATAATTTGTTGCAATGGCCACACAGAACTCACAGACAAGACTCACAATTATAGGCTATATTAGGAAAGTAATAGGTTACAATTCAGGATCAAAAACGACTCAGGTTATAGTTCTTCGGTCAGGACAGCTTCTTTTCAGCCATGCCTGTAGGCAGGCCTCTCTCTGGCCCTCGATCCCTTGGCTTCTCAACTGGGCCTCTGCCCTGCTCAGGCAAGTGTTACAAAGCTCTTTACCTTCACTGGTAATTTCCCAGGGGCACCCCATTCTGCCAGTAAGCCTTGGCCTGAAGGCTCTCGGTTCTCTCTCTGTGGGTCAGCAATTCTAGCTTCACCAACAAGTGCCTGGAGGCACCCCACTCCATCAGCAAGTTTCCTGCCCAAAGGCACTTAGCTCTCTCACTCCATAGGTTAGGAAGCCCATTGTGCTATCACCTGCCGGTCTCCTGGTTCTACTGCCTCTGCTGCCACCATTTCTTAGCCACTGCTTCTCACCATCTCTCACCTTCTCCAGTGTTACAGCTCTCTCTCTCTGTCTCCTGGATCCAGGAGGTTGCCAGTGCAGAGATCCTGGGTCCAAAAGATGCACTCGGCTCCCTTCTCTTCTACTTGGTGGTGGTGAGGTTCGCCCCACTCTCCCGCATTTCTCTGGGTGGTCTTATTTTAAGCCTAGCAAGTGGCAAAACTGACCAATCCCCTCATTAAGTTTCCATATACCTTATTTGCATGGTGTCATGGATTGAACTGTGTCCCCTCAAAATATGTGTCACCTTGGTTAGGCTGTGATTCCCAGTATTGTGTGGTTGTCCTCCATTTTGTGATTTTCCTATGTGTTATAAATCATAATCTCTGCTTGTGGTTAAAGACGATTAGGGTGTGATGTAACACCCTTGCTCAGGTCACATCCCTGATCCAATGTAAAGGAAGTTTCCCTGGGGTGTGGCCTGCACCACTTTTTGTCTTACAAGAGATAAAAGGAAAAGGAAGCCAGCAGAGAGTGGGGACCTCTTACCACCAAGAAAGCAGCACTGGGAGCATTGTGTGTCCTTTGGACCCGAGGTTTCTGTGCAGAGAAGCTCCTAGTCCAGGGGAAGATTGATAAGAAGGGCCTTCCCCCAGAGCCAACAGAGAAAGAAAGCTTTCCCCTGGAGCTGATGCCCTGAATTTGGACTTGAAGCCTACTAGATTGTGAGAAAATAAATTACTCTTTGTTAAAGCCAACCTCTTGTGGTATTTCTGTTATAGCAGCACTAGATGACCAAGACATGTGGTTCTACCCCATTCCTCCCACAGCACTCTCTACTCTGCTGGCTCACAAGGCTGCGGAAACTGGTGAATCAGGTCACATGATAGGCCGCTGGCCCAAGGGACTGTGGAAGCCAGAGAATCCCAGAATCGGAAGGTCAGACAGCAGTCCTCCAGGAAGGTCAACTATTCATGAACCGGACGTGGGATCCAGGACACATACATATATCTTAGATGCAGGCCACACCCCAGGGAGGGCTATAACTTTAGTAAGGGTGGGGCTTGAGTCATGTTCTCATACAAGGCTGTGACCCAAGACACACCTTACGCCAATCTTACCTCATCAACATGTAGAGGTCAAGATCCACAACACATAAAATGGAGGAAAACGACACAATACCAGGAACCATGGCCTTGCCAAGTTGACACAGAATCCTAACAATTACAGGTTCCATACAACTTATTTGCATAGTCCCACTTAATCATTGTGTGTGAGTCACAAAGACCATGACTACAAGGGCCATATTAAGTAGTTCACTGCACCCTAAAGGGACTATCCCTAAATGTTCCCTGATGCTACAAAGGAAGTAGTAGCTTTCGTCATTCATTCCACATATATTTATTCTGAAACACTAGGAATATCACAGTGAAAAATTATTAAAATAAAGACACTGTCTTAATGGAGTTCAATGCAGCCACATAATGGTAACAAAATAAAGCTTCCAGAAAGAGAAGAGATAAACATTCTTATTTCTGAATCTTGTTTCAAATTTAAAAGTTTATTTTTAAGCAGTATCCGTAATTATGAACACTAATTAAATGATGTACCTCATTCAAAAGCTATGTGCCAGTTAAACCAAATTGCAAATGAACTTCTAGTCTTTTATTTTCCAGAGAAAGGATTTTACTTTTTTCACAAAAATAATACAACATTGCCCATCTTCATTCGAAAGTGTTTTGAGATACAGCCTCTGAAAACTCAACAAACTGAAAGTTACATGGCCTGCCTCTATTTCTTGACAAATCTCTTTAAAAAATCAATGGGCATTGATGAAATTGATTGATTAGATCAGTGACTTACATAGCATTAGACATGAGAACCGTTCAGGATCATTGACAAAGTGTAGTGATCATTGTGAATGACTCAGCACCATCAATTCCCCTTGTCTTTCATCACTGATTAAAGGGTGGTCTGTTGATTTAAAGAAATATGGCTGCTCTTGGCAAAATTTGGTTCAGAATTGGATACATGACCCAATTCTGGCCAAAAAGACATGAGCAAAGTCTGCTAGAGACTTCTGCTTGATGCTGTGGAAGCTAAAACCAACATGGGGTTCCTTATGTCATGCTGGACGAGAATGGCTACTACCTGGTTTCAGAAGGCAAAAGTTTAACATGATAAGTAACCTAACTTCTGTTGTTGTTGTTAGGTGCTATCAAATCGGTTCCAACTCATAGTGATCATATGAACAACAGAACGAAACACTGCCTGGTCCTGTGCCATCCTCACTATTGTTGCTGTGTTTTAGTGCTTTGTTGCAGCCACTGTGTCAATCCATCTCATTGAAGGTCTTCCTCTTCTTTGCTGATCCTCTACTTTACCAAGCATGATGTCCTTCTCCAGGGACTGGTCCCTCCTGATAACATGTACACCTAACTTGTAGAAATAGTAATTAGCTTGTTTCTGTAGATTCATGTATAATCAACAGTTTCTGCTCTTTAACTACTACATTCCAGACAGTCAGACACCTGGGTATCTGCCTCCATTCAGCAGGCATGGAACCTCCCTCTGTCTCCACGAGAAATGCAACATTTGTCTTCTTAAACAAACTAACATTTCAGAGAAGAAGGGATCTTGAAGGGCATTTTAATGAACTCTTATAGCCTGGACTTCTTGGACTCTCTTTTGTTTCCCTCTGACTATATACACTCCGATGCTGCCACATTTTTTGGAACATGAAATTTAGGCTGTGTGTTCCCTCATTCAGGGATTACTGATCAAATAGTAAATCTCTAGTATTGTTTTAACTTTGTTTCAATTCTAAAAATTTCTTTTATATTTCTGGTGCCAGAAGTGGGATTCTCTAGGTAGCCTCTGTGATTCTGGAATCAATTGCTGGTTTTGAGCTTTGGTACCAAGCTGAATTAACTGGGCTCCTTCATAACCACTTTATTTCAGGATCACTCAGGTAGAAATCTACTTGGAATCCAACCTCTACACCTTGCATAGTAGCTCTTCTGAGATTTATTTTTCTATTTGTGTTTTGAATTGTTGACTTTGGAACTGCTATCCTGATGGATAGTGTGAACTCCAACATTTGTTGCAAGTTTGGTGAATCATAGCACTTAAGAGGGTCTCAGTGTGGGGTATGCTAAATCCAAGAATGCAGTTGATTTTCCTAATGGAACTCTGACTCATTACACGGCCAGAAACTATGGGTCTAGGTTTTACTTGTGTTTGAATTTTTGTTTGAGTTCCATGATGACAGTTTGTTAAATCAGTTGCTACTTTAATGTACTTTCCAGTTGAAGAAACTAGCACATTTAAGGTCTGAAATAAGAGACTAAGTCTCTAGCCAGCAGAATGAACTAGGTTCAGAAATAATGAAACCAGGTTTTATATGGTTGTTATGAAGGAATCTCTGAGCCATTAAGCCACAAAAATATGTGGGCAAAGGTCAAACATCTTAGATGGTCTTCCCGCACTTGCTACTGAAACACATCTATGAAAGGATAACCTGGGACATGAGATGGGCCAGAGAACCAGGTTGCTCACCAGCTATAAATTTCTCATGCAACAGAGGCATCCTGTGAAACAAAACACTGATCAAACTCTGTGGCAGATTCTCTGCTAGGAATTCTATTTGACGCTGCGAAACCAAGTTTCAACTAAAGAGAATAGAATTATTAATATCCTTGATAAATGAGCCTGGATTTGCCCCCTACTGAGATGCTGGTTTGGGGTTCATGCTCAAAAACACTATAAGCTGAATGTATTTGAAGTAATTTGAAATCTCAGTGATCATTTTGGGAAAATGAGTTCCCATTGTCATTGTCCTTTTCAGAACACTTTTGTTTAATGCTCAGTTTTAGTCAAAGGGTCTGAATAAAAATCCCTCTATCTGAGACTCTGGCAAGTTAATGAGTTTATCTAGAGCCTGTTTTTCTGTTGAATTACATCTAACTCATCCAAGAATTTCTCTACACATTTTAAGAAACTGGGTTCCCTATATGTTTGTCTTGTGTGGTGTTGAATATAAGCCCTGGGTTTTGAGCTGTCCACACAGATCCGTGAATTTGTGTGGTTTTTCTGTCTCTTTTTGTGTCTGAGTTTCTGTCTAGTCTCAGGAAGCTGTAACTGGCAGTTGCTTGGTTTTCCTTTTTTCTTTTTCTCATGAGGCAGTCTTTCACGTCTTAGTTTTTTTCTTTTTCAAGAAAAGCTGCTTCTTGCACCTGCCTTATGAGCTGAGCTTTCAGTAAATACACTGAGAAAATTTGATGTAAATTGATCTGTTTGAAAGGTGCACTGAAAAGGTTGGATTGTTTATTTTGATTGGTATAACAAGGCCTTAACAAGGACAAATTATTCTGAACGTCTTCTCTAAAGGAGCTTATAAAGCATGCAAAAAAAAACAGGGTCATGAAAATATAATAATTTTCTACCTCTGGATGGTATTATTAAATTAAATTATAATATTCCTTCAAAGACTTTACTGTGATTGGTTTAATGATAAATAAGGGCTTACACAAATCAAATAGTCCTAATATTCCCAGGAATTAATGAAAACAAATCCGTTCTGACAAAGGTTTTTATGTTTATGTCAGCCTTGAAAGCAAAATCTTAGAAGTAAAACCTTTCTAAGTAACATAAGCTAGAGATTATATGAAATGTGTTTTACTTAGGGAAAAAGTGTAATTTTTATTAAACCCAGAATGAGAAGAAACAAGGCTAAACTACTTAGAAAGAGAATAATAAAAATTAGAAGGAAAATAATTTAGGTATCTTTTGTCTTTCAAAATACCTAGGCCAATTTAAACATATGTAAGTGAATTGAGATGCTTTCTTTACAATGGGCCTCTGAGACCTGCACTGTTCCAGAGAATGTTTTGAAAAGACCCTTCCAACTGGGTGGAAACCTTTCTAAGACAGAAGAAAATAAGGTAAATGATGTGGACTTTAATGAGGTCTAAGATAAGAAAAATGTTGTCTTAATACAGTTACCAGAAACTGAGTGGATACTCAAAATAAAAAACATGTGAACAAATCTAAGGTTAGATTGAGAAAATATAAGAAACAGTAAACGTTTGAATAGAAATATAAACTATTTAGACAGATTTTACTTCAACAGTAATTATGTTTTGTAATATACAGGCTTAAATTAATTTCCAAGATTTTTAGGTAACTTATTGATATTAAATTGAGTTAATGGATATTCATTCTAATTGAAGTTTATAGGCTTTTGCTTTTTATGCCACAGAGAAAGGATATATACACCAAAAAAAAAAAATTAAAACCAAACTTGTTACTGTCAGGTTGATTCTGATTCATAGCGACCCAATAGGACAGAGTAGAACACTCCCATGGAGTTTCCAAGGAGTGGCTGCTGGATTTAAACTGCCATCCTTTTGATTAGCAGCTGAGCTCTTAATCACAATGCCATCAGGGCTTTTATATATATATATATATATATATATATATATATATATATATATATATATATATATGTGTGTATATATATGTGGATCTGGTAATAAGTATGTTCATTTTTGCCACTTAAAGGGCTTTACTATAAGAGATATATAATAAGGACAGGAAATTTAAAAAGTCTATTTAAAGGGAATTTATTTGACATGGTCATAGTTCTTATTTGCTGTGGCTAAGAGTTTAATGGGCTAATTTATGAGAATTTTTAAGAGCCTTAATGCCAAATAACATATAAAGCAAAGAATTGGGTTTCTTGCTGTTAAGATAACAAAATTTTCTTTGATTAATGGGTTGAAGAGTTAATTTTATTCTTTGTGAAATCTGCCTTGAAGGCAAGGGTTCGACAAAATAAATTCCTGAGTTGAAAACTAAGCTACATGGCTTTGGAAAAACTTAAGGTTTTTATGTTAAAGTCCTTAGTTAAATAACTCAAGTATTGTTTCTCAGTAACCTGTGCCATTGTTAAAGCTGATTATTGTGTTTATATTCCTGATAGTAGTGCTAATATCACTCACCATGTTTCCCATATGCAATGCATAGTGTCAAATCTCAACAATCCTGTTCCCCCTTTGATTGATATTTTAAATAATTGGTTTAGTGCTTCTGGTGGATGATGGAAAAAAATATTAATTTTCCTTGGCTTCTTTTTATTCATTTTTTAATGTATCTATATAACTAGAAAATGTTGTTTTTCACTAATCAACTATTGTATTTCTGTGGAATGTTGTGTACCAAAACCCACTTACTCCATGGACAAACTGATGTTATTCACTTGTGCTTTTCAACAAGAAAATAGTGTGTAACTCTTTGCCCTTTGATATACAAGTATTGGTTAATGTTCTCAGCCTGGCTAAGGATTTTCTCGAATTTGGCCTAAACTTTCCACTAATAAAACCTTGACATGACTCACCCTGAAGAGGAGGCCCAATAGCATGGCAAGGTGAAGAAAAAAAATGAGAGATAAAATGACAATGAAATAAGGTAAATGATGGAGCGATCAACAGCAGGAAGTAAAAGTCCTCGCAGAGGAAAGGTTACTCCATTTGTAGATGATCAGTGCCTCCCAGCTGAGGCTTGATCAAAAGGGGGAAATGTGGCTGGGGAAGCTAAAACCAACATGGAATCCCTTATGCCATGCCAGAAGAACACGGCCACTACCTGGTTTCATAGGACAACAGTTTAAGATGATATACAACCTAACTTTTAGAAATAGTAATTTGTTTGTTCCTATAGATTTATGTACAATTAACAGGCAGACACTTGGTTATCTGCCTCCACTCAGCAGGCACTGATCCCCCCGCCCCCCAAAAAATACTGCAACATTTGTCTTCTTAAGCAAACTAACGTTTCAGAGAAGAAAGGATTTTGAAGGGCATTTTAATGAACCTCTGAAAAACTGGCCAAAACAGCCCAGACTTCTAGGAATCTCTTTGTTCCCTTCTGACTATACTAATCCCGATGCTGCCACATTTCTTTGGAACATGAGGTTTAGACTGTATTTTCTGCAATCCACGAATCATCGATAGAATAATAAATCTCTAGTATTGTTTTTAACTTTGTTTCAATTCTCAGTAATTCTTTTACATGCTCAAGTTCTTCCTACTCCTAACACAGAGCCATAAAAAGCTACTCTTTCTCCCACTTGACCTGCATTTATTGCTGCTGGCATCCTTCCTAGAGCCTTGAGGTAAAATAGCCTTAGGATGAATCCAACAGTATACAAAGCAGAGAGAAGGAACAGAAATAATTTGAGACCTGGTTGACATCCCTCTTCTGTGGGATTAAATGATCCTTAAGCCTGTACTCACTATGGATTTCTTTTTATGTGGCACTGTGTAAATTAGTCTATATAGGGATTTCAGTTTCTTCCAGATACAAACATGTCAATGGACATAGAAATTGATATTAGGAGTGATTGCAGTTGAAATCCTTCGGGGAACTGAAGTCATTTGTTCATTTGGGACATAGGGCAGTAACATCCAGATAGTATCAAAGTATGGAAATGTGGCTGTCAGTGACATGCAGTGGAGTACAGCTAAATCAAATATCATCTGAGGCAGGGAAATTGGAGAACTGAATTGCCACCGTGAAAGGGTAACATAAAAGCCATGAGGAATCCAGGGAATATTGGGTTGGATAGATGCTTCTATTAACACTGAAAAGCTTAAAAAATGAAAATGATGAGCTGAGTTATTAAAATGTTTGAAACAAACTATAAACAAAATCTCAAGGACTTCTTATGACTGCTAAATGAATCTCTTATCTTTTCAGCCAAGGAACTGAACTAGCTGAAAAGCAAATGTACATTATACTTCTCCAGGTTGTGGCTCTCCACATCTGTTGACTTTACAACCTTAGTAGAAATCTTATGAGAAAGTTAAGGCAATGGTTGGTAATAACGAAACTGCTAGAATCGACATGGGGTTAGCTAGGAAGATTTAGAGGACTAAGAGTTAGCCAGATATTGTAACTCTAATGAGTTTTCCACATTGGTTTCCACTCTCTAAGAGGCTGTTCCTGCCTTGCTTAAAGACTGGGAAACTCACTACTAAAGGAAGTTAACATTTCATTGGGAAGCCAGTTGACCTGTTCCACCCTCATCACATTGCATTGTATTGAAATTTACTACTAAAGTAGATCCCATAGTACTATGGGCTAGGGGGAGGGTGGATTGCAGAACCAAGACTAGTAAAATATGATTTACCCACCAAAAGAATTAGGTCAATTTTATAATTGGTATCAACAAAAATCTGGGGACTGTATCAGAGCTTGCTAGAACCAAGAGGGAAAAACATAATTTTAAATTGGGCTGAATTTATCTATAAATTCCAGAATTTTGCATTCAGTGTGACTTCAGCAGCTGGAAGTAATGGTAACTGTTTGGTTGAGTGATTAAAATATGGTCTTAGATGGCTCATACTAAATCAAACTGAGATGGCAGGAACTTTTTGGAATAAATCAGTACAGTAATCCAAAGATTTGGGAGATAAAACATGTTGAAGTAAATCTAACATATGTGGCTGACTTCTCACTGCCTAATTTTCACTAAGATAGGGCTCTGAAGATAGAGCTTTCATCAATGCCTAGATAAACACACCAGTGAGAGGGGTGCCAGCTAGTTTGACATCTTTCATGGCTGTTTGTAAGTGAGAGATGCTAGAGGAAGATGTTGCAGTTGAAATGACTTCTTTACTTCAATGAATAAGGGAGGTTCCTGGGGTGACACAAGTCAAGTGGTCACTCTTAACCATCAAAAGCAAGACGGATATGATGAATAGGTATCAGGCACTGTGTGGTGATCAGAGTGGTCTGTTCTGCAAGGTTGTTGATGGTAGCTAGATAAATTGGCTTGTTGGAGAGCCCATTAAGGTCCCACTTGATTTGTATGTCTGAGAGAGGACAGGTCAAGTGAACAAAAGCCTCCCTTTAGACACAACAATAATGGCAATCCTTAATTCAACTCCCGGACTCAGAGACATTTGAGTGAAGGAGAGGCCAGGCATGCACAAGAAGAAGCAGTGCAAAGGTAACCCAATATTCTCTGACTCTTTCTCTTAGCATTCCTCAAAGAGATCTAATTTTTAGAGTTAACCATGCAAAGAGGAAAGTGAGATATCCAGATCTTTATGGTCAAAAGATCTGACTCCCGTCAGGCTATTGTTATTAGCTGTCGTCTTAGTTGTCATCCAGTCAGCCCCGACTCATGACAACCCCAGGTACAAAAGGATCAGACTATTGTGATTTATAGGGTTTTCATAAGCTGATTTTTGGAAGTAGATCACTGGGCCTTTCTTTCTAGCCTGTTTTAGCCTGGGAGTTCTCCAGAATCGTGCTCAACATCATAGCAACACAAAGCCTCCACTGACAGGTGAGCGGTGGCTGTGCTTGAGGTACATTGGCAGGGAATCAAACTGGGGTCTCTCGCATGGAAGGCAAGAATTCTACCACTGAACCACCACTGTTCTTACCCCCTCTGCAGACTAGCCTTCTGAAAATCTTCATGTAAATTGCTATAGCCACATGTTTACAGCAATCAAGGCTGGTAGAGTATTGAGGTAGTGGACTCAAGCTACAGGATTTAGACCCCAGGTCCCTTATCACTCTAGGGGAGGAACTGAGAGGGCAAGGATCTAACTTGTCATAATACCTGACTAGAAGGCTTTAACTCCTGCCTTTGATCATGACATGGGAGTGGTGGATACTTCTCTAATCATGCAGCTTAAAAGTCCCAAAGCCAGAAGTTTGGGCTACCTCTCAGAGTTAGACATTGGGCCCTGGAAGATGCATTGGTGCTGCTCTAGAATTACATGGGCCTCAGAGGATCATAGACCTGATACTGCTTTTGTGAGTTTCTCTGATAAATAATGTATCAGAGGACCTAGTACGCATGCTATCACCCTTGTTTGTTTGACAATGGTATTTCCAACACTTGCTCTTAAATAATTCCTAAAGTACAGATTTCTAGTAAAGTCTACCAAAAGTGGGGCTAATGAGGGTCAGGTGATAATAGAATTTTGACCAGAGGTCACAACCCAGCCCACAGTTATTTCCCTAGTTACTGAATGCAAAATTAAAATAGATGTTTCCATCAACATATAGAACTCTAAATGGTTTCTTGACCTGCTATAATTCTGATTGTAAAATGGAGTAATAATAATAGCATCTACCTCTTAGGGCTGTTATGAGGTTAGGTGAGTTGATATATGTAAAGTGCTTAAAACAGTAAAAACCATAGAGTTTTTCTATTGTTATTATTGTTAGGAATGAATAAATGGAAGCTTCTGGAATGTTTCCCATCTATAATAGGAATAAATCCAAAGCAATACCCCATACTGGTGAAATCACAAAAATTTGCAACATTATTAAAGACTTGAAACATGTATGGGAGAAAATTCCCATTACTTGTTAACTGTCCAGTTTGGCTAGTGAAGAAGACAGATAAATCATCATGGAGAATGGAAGTAAATTATCAGAAGTTTAAACAAGATTCAACATTGTAATTTTTGTGCAGGATGTGGTCTCTTCATTGGAACAAATCAATAGAGACCCTGGTAAGCAGCAACTGATTTGACAAATACTGTTCTCCTCTATCCCTAAATGCAAGAAATAGCAGAGGCAGCTTGTTTTTCATGTGGCAGAGGCAGCAGTTCATGCTTACTGTCTTGCCAAAGGACTATATCAACTGTCTAGGTCTGTGCCCCAAGTCACTCTGCAGGGACAAGTATCTACCACGTCAGTTCAGGAAATCATACTGACATCGCATAGATAGAAAACATAGCAATAGCCCGGATTACATTGGTAACTACATGAGTGTCACAACACAGGAAATAAATGCCATAAAAGTACAGGGATCTGCCACCTCCATGAGGTTTGTGATGGTCCCATAGTCTAAGGCATTTACCCTCCAAAATGAAAAAAAGAGAGTAAAATGTTGCGCCTCTATGGATTTTGAAGGAAACATAAATCAGATATTTGTGAGCTGCACTGACCCATATAAGGATTTCCCTAAAATTGCTTTGACCCAAAGAACAAGAATGCTTTCCAACTGGTACAAACTGCAATGGAGTCTATGGATACTGAATGGACCCTGGGCTGAGAGAATACCAGTGGAGGTCCTGATGATTTTGGAGCAAAATCATGCCTTCCTCTGTAAGTAGCTCTCTACTTGCCACTAACTTGCTGCCATTGAGTCGATTCTGACTCATAGTGACCCATAGGGTTTCCGAGGAGTGGATGGTGGATTTGAACTGCTGACCTTTTGGTCAGCAGCTAAACATTTAATCACTGTGTCACAAGGACTTGCCACTAGGCCCTAGCAAGCAGAGAATGCCTAAGTTCAGGTGACAATGAGATCTTAGCTACCAAATATCAACTATATGTTATTTGACTCATTATGTTATAAATTTTGGTATCTATAGTGGTTGAGCTTTACACATAGCGAATTTGTGAATTTGGGCAAGTTATCTTTCTGTGTTTTGGTTTCCACATTAATTGGAGGTTAATAATAGTAAATATCCAACAAAGTTTTGATGGTGTTAAATGAATTAATACATATAGAGCACTTACAATAGTTTATGACACATAAACCCATTATCAACGAGTTGGTTCTGACTCATAGTGACCCAATAGGACAGGGTAGAATTACTCCATAAGGTTTCCAAGGCTGTAATCTCTAAGGAAGCAGACTGCCACATCTTTCTTCCACGGAGCAGCTAGTGGGTTTGAACCGCCAACCTTTCGGTCATCAGCTGAGTGCTTAACCACTGCACCACTAGAGCTCCTTATATGACACATACTAAAGGTTTATTAAAGGAGCCCTGATGTTAGCTGTTATGGTTATTGTTATTCTTTGAGGAATAAGACCTCTAACCCTGCAGAACCCAAAGTTGCAGTGATAGGAAACACAAAGTCCCCTATTGGGTCATTGGGAATGATCGTGGTTCACTCCTGCTCTCACCATTTGGGTCCCAAACTGATGTATTCTTCATGTTGGGGGCTCAGCACCATAGAGACATTTTTAACTTAGCATATACAATGCATCCTGGAAGATAGGATCCTATCCTCACAGAGTATTGCTTTTGAGCTGGAGCTTCAGTTGGTCATTCTAATGCTTGTAGAGCACCTTCCTGCTCTAGGTATCATTTGCCCCATGCATGGGCTACAGCAGCATTCCTAGGTATGGAATGTAGTGCATAGAGAACCCAAAGAGACCTACTAAACATTGTGCTATTTTCTTTGTGGTAGGAAGTGCAAGATACAACAATTTGCCTGTTACTGTGAAGGGCATGTCCCAGTGTGTCCTTGACCATGGAGCCCTAAAGCATTTACTAAAGTGGTAGTTCTATAAATCTTCATCGAATTTATTTTCCTATCCTCTGGAGCACAAGAGTCTAAACAAGGCCTTATTACTTCACCCTGCTTCATCAGCATGATATCGTCGATCAATGTGCTGTTTTGTGGAATGTCCAAACAGTTCAGATATCTTCAGATTATATTATGACAGGGAGCAGGATGATTAAGAATAATGTGGGACAAAACTGTGAATGTACACTGTTTTCCAAGTGAAGGCTAACAGTTTCTGATCCTCTTTTTTGATGGGAAGTGAAAAGAATGCATTAGCTAAATCAATGCCTGGATGCCATGTACCTGAGGTCATATTTACCTGCTCTAGCAATGGATACTGCATCTATCATGGTAGCTGATCAGCCTACTACTTGAAGTAGTCTATAATCAGCCTCCAGGATCCACCCAACTTCCACAGGGACCAGACTGGCCGATTAAATGGAGCTGAAATACAGATCACATTCCTTGCATCTTTTAGACCTTTACAGGTGCCGTTAATCTTTGTCATCCTTTCTGGCATATAAAACTGTTTTTTATTTACTATCTTGGCTGTAATGGTAATTTCCAAGACTTCCACTTGTTATTTGCCACTATGATAGCTCTTACCACAAAGGCCAAGAATACAATGTGAGGATTTTTCCAATTTTTAAGTAAGTCAATCCTAATTATACATTTGGGAAGTTTGGAAAAAAGACCAGATCCAGTAGTTCCACTGAAGCTGGATTTTTCCAAGACTCTATTTATTACCTGGACCCCATATGCCACCATTCTAATAGTGGGCCATGTTGATGCTTTAATTCTCTGGTTATCCATATCAACTGAGACCTTCTGTCTTGAAATGTCTATGCATTCCCTCTTTCCTCAGTGTATAGTTACCTGAATAACTTGTTGTAGGTTCTTTTGGGGAAGGAGTATGTGAATCATTACAGCATGCCTTTGCCATGTTATTACAGGGTTTTCCTCCGGAGGACACATCCACTTCAGTTAATGGCTCCTAACTTTGAAAACTGGCTCAGGATTATGACTTATTATTGGCAGTGACTATCCTCTGCCTCCTCTTCAACCATTCTTGCTTTCTTTTGAATATGTATATTAAGTAGTACCTTCACTGGCTATACATGTATCTCTCTCCCAAGGAAACTGTTCTATTAACCATCTTCACATCTCTATGTGGGTCAGATATCATTGGCTCCCAACCTTGAGGTTGTTATGATAAATTATAAGCCCCCCTCCCTTGGCTTCAGATCTTTAAATATTGCCATCTGGCTTCAATTCCTTCAGCCCCAGTATTTCTGTTGCTATCAATGAGCCAGGTTCTGTTACAGCTTCTACTACTATCAGCCCTGATCTATAGAGGACAGTTACCAATGACTTTTAGTGATGCTTACCAGCTAATTTTCGAGCCTCTGAGCCTCTTGTGTCCTCTAAGTTTTTCTGTGGAAAATAACCACCTGATGGGTTTTCTGGCCTCAAAAATATTACCACTGCAGCAGGCTCACTTCCTGTAGCCCTTTATTCATATTCTGTACTGCCATAGCAATTTAGGAATTTCACTTTTGCTCACCATGGATCAGGCTTCTAGAGGCCATCCTAGCAGCTATTTTTATACCACCTGAGTCCTTGGCAGAGAGTTAAAGCCCATATCCCATAAGGGTACCCCCAATCCAATAAACTCTCCAGTCTTATTTCCCAGTCCCCTTGATCACGCAACCTCCAAAGCCAGGCGCACAGGTACTTCGTTGGCTCCTGCTGGTCCATGCTAGCTAATTCTTGCAGTTCCTCTGTGGCATAGGCCCTTTACTCCCTTATCAGAGCCAGCAAGTCCCTGGCTAGGTTATGCTATGACTTGACCATAGTTATAGGCCTGGCAGCCAGTGAAGGAGGTGGGGACATATTCTGAGGGGTCACCGTTCTTACATGGGGAAAGAGTGATTCTTAACAGGGGAAGTGGTTCCCTTTGTAGGCTTTAAGAGTTCAGAAGAACCTGAGGAGCCAAAATCTTAGTAGGAATTCACCCAGATATCCTTGCCCCATGTGTCATGGTGGCAGGTTTTCTCAAGCAGGGCCCTGAACTTGGCATAGCAGACTTGCTTCATCTGAGCCTTCAACCATCTTTGAAGATCAGTGACTAATTCTAAGACAGCGAAAGGACAGGGAAAACACTCTGGCTTCTACGCTTGGCTTTCAATAACTTGTTAACTGCTATTAGTTTTTTTATTATTATTTTTATGATATTTATTATCTTTACGACAATGAACCATACCAATTGTCGTTGTAGTACTTTGCAAATGCACTGGTCAGGAAATTCCCTTCCACCAGGACAGGTGCTCAAGTCACCATCAGTAAACGTTCAGCAATCGGGCTGCCTCCTTGTGCCAAGGATGATTAGTCATTCACTATCACTGGGAATGGTGGTGTCCTTATTACCAAGTGAGTGGTCAGCAATCCCATCCTGAAAGCACATCTTTACCATCTGCTTTCTTGGACTACTCCTGGCGTCAGTTCGATTCTCTGGGAAGCAGACATTGGTGTGGAGTGAGAATTGCAAACATCCTGAAGGAGATTAAGACCTGTGGAAAGGAACTGGAGGAAGCAGGATTGTGCAAGGAAGAGCTGTCAGACCAGGATGCAGATCTGACAAAATCTCTGCCAGCCCAATGAGGAGCCTGTAAGAGAGGCTCTGAGTTGGGCAGAAGTGGCAAGACCTTTGTACCACAGCCTTGTTCAACCATTGCTGGGGCCATTCGGATCCCAGAGTGTGACTCTGACTCAAAAGCTGTTGTTAGCGAACCACATTCCTCACAACTGAGTCTTTTATTGAAAAGGGATCTGAAGGACTCGTTTCCATTTTGTCACAGGATGTTTACAAATAATTCAGGTGGTTGATCTGAATTTTCAAATAATGGAGCCAGGACATTTCTTTCTCAGCAGCACTATTCCCAAGACTAAGAAAAACAAACCAAATGTGTTGGGGTCAAGTTGATTCCAACTCAGTGATCCTATAGGGCAGAGTAGAACTGCCCCGTAGGGTTTCCAAGGGGCTGTTGGTGAATTTAAACTGCTGATGTTTTGATTAGCAGCCGAACACTTACCTACAGTGCCACCAGGGCTCCATTCCCAAGACTAGTGGCTTTCAAATAATGATATTCATTTTTAAATCAATTTTTCTTGAGGAGGAGATAAAAATCTAAGTCCCTTGTCACAGTAACTTCAGCTGTTTGTTTCACATAAATTTATTCATTTGAAAATTGAGCTCAGGTTATAGATCTTAGTTTTAAAGTATTTTCAGTGACATTGACAATTATCATAGTAGTTTTCATGTATACTTTAAAAAATACTTTCTTGCATATTACCTGATTTGGTCCTCAGAATAACCCCATCCTATCAAATGGGCAGAGAAGCTTCAAAAACATACTATTTAAGTCCTGTAGAGAATTCTCAAGTCCTGTAGATAAAGCTTGTTAGTATCAATTCTCTTGGTCAATTTTGTTTGATAGCTCACGTTTTCTAAATATATTTTCATGACGTCGGGAAATGAAAGAGTTAGCCATATGGCCATACATGGCCTCTGCTGCACTAGTGCTGATCCAAAGACTACTGAATCAAAAACTGGAATACAGCTCATTCTTAATGGCATTATTCTCTCTTGTTTCAGTCTTTGCCATGACTTTTAGTCTGCATTTGGTTGATGTGTTATAAAGTGAGTTACATTATTTTGTTTGAATTTGAATTTTAATATTAACATATAAACGATACAACATTAGGAAATTTGATAACATAAAATCCACTACTTACAGAAAAAAAACTTTAATTTTTAATTTCTTCCGATGTTAATTTGCATATCTTTTGACATTGCCATAAAGATTATGTATCTATATTTTTTTACTTTGACTTTTTAAAACTTAACACTATTCAAAAGAATTTCCCAAGATTCATAATTCT
Source organism: Dugong dugon (assembly GCA_030035585.1). Lineage (NCBI taxonomy): Eukaryota > Metazoa > Chordata > Mammalia > Sirenia > Dugongidae > Dugong > Dugong dugon. The sequence goes on from CM057478.1 coordinate 13,247,087, forward strand.
AAGGTCGTCATTAATATAATTTTAAAAGGCAGTGTACTATTATATTTAGTGTGTTCAAAGTGGTTGGAATATGGTTTGCATGACAAGTGAATCTAGTATATCACTATATCACATGAGCAAAAATCATGGGAGATAGGCATTTAGGGATATGTGAATGAAAAAAAAGACATTTTTTAGTAATACAAATGCCTTTTGTTTTTATAGAAAAGGAACCAAAAATATGGAGTTCCAAATAATTTACAACGTAGTTCTTCCCTGGGAGACATTAGAATTCTCACTGACTTTTCAACCTGAACGCAAAAATAGAAGACCTTATCACAGCTCTAGCCTGTTGACTTATTTTTAGATACATAACATCATGAACTAACTTTAATAAAAGTCAAACACAAAGAGATGAAAGTGGGAACATAGTTTGCAAAAGTTCCTTTGGGGTTATATCCTGCCTTCATTCTACATGAAGAATTCCCACAGAAATCAATAGAAGATTAAAATAAATATCAATGGCAGGATACAGTCCAAATTATGAATGAAAATCCTTAAACTTGACAGGTTAATTGTTTTTCAGAACTATTAGGATTCAAGGGCAGTATTTTCATGAGGGAAGCCAACATTTTGGCTGTAGATAAATAAATGCATGTTATTTTGTATAGCAGAGGCTTTTCTGTGGGAATTATTTATATCCACACCCTTTGTTTTAAGTCATTGGTTTTTGCCATTTTGAAGGGAAGTTTGTAGACCAAGCATTGTGATTTTTCATTAGTTGGTCAAGTTTTCACTCTGCTTTTATTTTAACCGAGAAAAGTTATATATAAAGTAAGAGAAATTTATTTCCTAACACTCTTTGCTTAGCCACATTATTCAAAAAGTTATTAAGAAATAAAATATAATAACTTCACAGATGAAAGATTCAAAGGTAAGATTGGGTAGTAGGAGTTACTTGAGATCCTTTGTCTACAAAATGTGACAACTGGTAGAAGTGTATTTCCTCATCATCATTGTTGGGTAGTCCTGGCTTGTAGAAAGCCTGGTAGTTCCTTGGCTTGTAGAAGATACTCACACGGTGCTTCTTCCCCAGTATGTGCTTGCCTCTGTGTCTATTCTCTTTTTATAACTCAGAAGTGATCGGGTTTAGGACACACCCTACACTAACATGATCTCATTAACATAACAAAGAAAATCATATTGCCAAACAGGATTACATTCACAAGCAGAGGGTTTAGGATTCTAACACATATTTTGGGGGACACAATACAATCCATAATATCTCCTGTCTAGAACTATAACGTACGGTCTTGCTTCAAAAGGGCTGGGAAATAGTGGAACATTTTCGACAGAAGCAGAATTGGACTTGTATAGCTCCTCATATAATTTCTTTCAATTTTTTACAGGTATTTATTACAATTGCAATAATATTTTGGGTAAGTATGGGCACAGAGTGGAACCTCATTCACCTCTGTGAGGTCAGTAGCATGCCTTTACTCCTTTACCTCCAGTGAAGGCGGAGTGATTGAACTTAGTATGTGGCCAGGAAGCTTAAGTGGATGAATCACTAATATTCATTTCAAAGATGCTAATCAATTCAATTAACATTAAACAGGTCTTTGTTATGTTCCAATTATGTGCTAAGAGTCATGGGAAATATAAAAATGATTCAAACAATGTCTATACACTCAAAGGAATTGTAATCTGAGAGGTAGAGAGACATGAATCTAACCAACTATAATACCAGGTCATATGTGTTAGGAGTATAGGTAAGAGATTTAAATAAAATACTCTAGAAATATAAAGCAACAGCAATTATGTTCTCCTGTGGGTTTGGAGAAGGCCACAGGGGAGTGGAGAGGATCTAAGAGGAAAAGATCCATTTCTACAGTGGTAAAATCTAAAAAGGTCAGTGACAATACTTCACAATATAATTCATATTTATTTGAAAATGAGAGAACAGACTAGTGAATGAGTCATCTGAGAACCGCGATGACAGAGCTGGGTTTTGATTATTTAATAATTAAAATGAAATTACATTAAAAAGTCTTCTTTTTTTGGAGTTAAAGAATTCAAGTAATAATATGAAAGAGAAAAGAAATGCTGAAATTAAAATGAGATGTCTAGTCCACAAAGAAGAAAGAGTGGTTGACTCAAATGGAAGCAAAGTATATATATATTTGTTTCTCCATGGGACACAAGATCCTGAACAGTTTTTATTTTTTTAAGTACTAGTGGAAAAATGAAAAGTGGATTAACTTTAAAAACTGGACACAGATTGAATTTGTTATCAAAGAAGCTGTTAAGAGACCTCCAAAATAAATCAGTATGCTTCCAAATTTACTACAGGTTCAAAATAGTCTGATCAAATTATTATTTTTTTCTACGCAGTCTGAAGTGAAAACGTCTATCTAAAGCATGTTATTGCCACATTAGTTTTGGCAACTATTTTAAGGTGAGTGAGGCATGAAAATCTGTCTGAGGTTAGAAATCTGCTGTGTAGATCAAGGAACGTGATAGTGAATGAAATGTCAGAGAGAATTCAATGTACGCGTTTGAGCTTGTAGAACAACTGTGTTCAAAGGAAATCAAAAGAGAGATAGAAAAAAAGTCTGTTTTAACAAAGCCAATATATGACTACATTAGAGAGTGTATTAAGCATCTCGTTCAGCAAATACACCATAAATTCTTACTAGTAAGTTGTTGTTGTTGTTAGGTGCCATCAAGTCGATTCTGATTCATAGCAACCCTGTGTACAGCTAATGATCAGAGCTAATGTTTATTGAGCTTTTATTATAGTCCCCTTATTGTGCTAACTGCATTGGACATTTTATTTCATTTAATTTTCCTAGCAACCCAATGAGATAGGAACTATTTTTATTCCCCTTTAGTAATGAGAAACTGAGAAGCTGAGATTTGCCTGTGGTCACAACTAGTGAGTAGTAGACAGGCAAGACTGGACCTAAGACTCTTCGTCGCTCTTCATCACCCTCTCACATACTGTTCCTGTTATTTGGGTACACCAAGTATGTTTAAAAGAAAATCAAACTTGGAAAATTGATGTATCCTTGATATTAGTCTCCATTGTTATATTTTATTCTAGTTATGAAATGAAATTTGAAGTTCCAGTATTTTCTGCTCTATAAAGAATGGTTTCCTTTAAACACTGAAATCCCTAGGTAGTGCAAATGGTTAGTGCACTCAGCTGCTAACCAAAAGGTTGGCAGTTGGAGTCTACCCAGAGGTGCCTTGGAAGAAAGTCCTGGCAATCTACTCTGAACAATCAGCCACTGAAAACACTACGGAGTACAGTCTTACTCTAACACACATGGGGTTGCCATTAGTCAGAGTTCACTCTATAGAAAATGGCGTTTTTAGTTTTCCTTTAAACATTAGACATAATTGAATAGTCAGGTCCCCCTAACAAGTAAGTTCGTCTTTGAAAACGAGTTGTTCTCAATGTTTGAAAAAACATTTTGCTTACTTTGCTAGGAAAATACAAATACCTTGCTAGAGGAAATTTAGAATCTATTCTATGTGATAGTGAATCAAAGAGTTAAGAAAACAGATTAAGTCATGAAGACTATACTACTTGGGTGTTTTTCCTCATATATCCTGTTTAATATTTAATGAAGAGAACATTCATTTGATTTTCCTTCTTTAAAAGGTGAATGATCACTCCTTAAGATTATAAATTTTACTACTGTTATGTTATCATGCAATCAAAAATATACAAACAATTTAATACATTAAGCTGGAGCTCTCTATTTAAATACCATCAGCAGTAATATTTGTTGTTGTTGAGACTATACACAGCAAAACATACAAGTCAACCGTCTCTACATGTATAATTCAATGACATGGATTACATTCTTCAAGTTGTGCATCCTTTCTGGCCCTCACTAGCAGTAATTTTTTTTAATCAACTTAACTGAGATATAATTTATATACAAGAAAACATATTCATTGTAAGTGGATTTTGACAAGGGTACACCCCTAATCAAGATATACAACATTTCCATCACCCCAGAGCCTTCCCTCAGGTCCCTGCTCACTCACCCCCCTCCACCTCTGCCCCAGGCAACCATTGAGCTTGTTTCCATCAGTGGAGATTAGTTTTACCTCTTCTAGAATTTTATATAAGTGAGATTCTACAGTATGTACTGTTATATGTGGCTTATTTTACTAGCAGTAATTTTTAATGAAATTATATTGATAGAAATACAATCTGCTTTCATTAACCAATTGCTTGGATGGCTTCTATAGATAATTCTCCCTCCTTGGTGAGTATGATCTGAGAGAACTGTAGATAATAAGAGTGCTTTGTGTTGGTCTGAGTTTCTGGGATGCAGAAGAAAAGAATATGAGGCTCTGAGGGCTGGAGAAGATTGGAAGCTAGAAAACATTTGAAAATTTATGTCTGTAATATCAAACTTGGTGCAAAAACAGAAGCCCAAGAAAAGTATCCTACTGAGTATCTAAGGGCCAATTTACAAAGCTGAAAAGAATCCCCTTGGGCACAAGATGTGTGAGAAGAGAACTTTTATAGCTTGGCAACAGTAGACCTGTAGGCTGGGAGAGAGATCGACTTTGGACACTTAAAGTTATTAAAGTCATGTTTTCACAATGGAGTCTCTCAGCAGTGGACAGTTTAGTTAATGGGATAATTTAACCAAGAAAGAGAACCAAAAATTTCTTTAAGAACAGATGTTAGAGGTTTTCTACTAAGGCAACAAAACCTGAATTTATTAAATTGTACCATGGACATTCTACAAGCAAATTTAATACTAAAAGTATAAAAGATTTTTTACAGTAATATCCACTGAGAGTTTTTTTCCTTGACTTCACTTTGTGCCTAGATCCAAAATCCATACAAATTAAGTGGTGAAACCTGATAAAATGTTTGAATTACCTTAAAATAGCACATTATGAATTTAAAGTAGAAAGAAAGAAGATGACCTAACACTTGCCTAAAGTAACATACTCACTAATTGCCAGTTTAACAGAAAAAATATACTTGAGAATGAAAACATCTTAAAAAAATTACATTTTTTGGGAAATTTCCTTATTATGTAAAAATCTGCTGAGTAAAAGTTGTGTGAGACTTGGCACCTAATAAAGTATTGTACAGTAAAACAAAATAGAACTTAGGATCTAATAATAACACCTCTCATTTATTAGATGTTGACTGTATGCCAGACACTGAGCTTGACTTTGCATACATTTTCTCATTTCATCCTCACATTAGTTCTCTGAAGTAACCACTATTCTATTCCTAACTGTACAAATGAAGATTAAGAAACAGATGAAGACATAAGCCTCAATGAGGTTAAGTGATTTGCCAGATGGGTAGACCTGGGATGAGAAACCACATCTGTCTGGCTCCAAAACTCAATTTTTGAGCACAGGACAAATAGGACAATGACTTACATACCTTTCCCCCCTGTTATTTTGTTGTTACATGAAACAAGAAAAATATATTTTCCAACAAATCACCCTACCAACACTCGAATCACATATCAAATTGATCCTGATAAAAGCATACAATTAAAAATAGATTTTGTATAATTACTGTTATGGATTGAATTATGTTCCCCCAAAATGTGTGTCAAATTGGCTAGGGCATGATTCCCAATATTATGCGATTGTCCACCATTCTGTCATCTGATGTAATTTTCCTATGTGTTGTAAATCCTACCTCTATGATGTTAATGAGGCAGGATTAGAGGAGTTATGTTAATGAGGCAGGACTCAATCTGCAAGGTTAGATAGTATCTTGAGTTAATCTCTTCTGAGATATAAAAGAGTGAAGCAAGCAGAGAGACAGGTGAACCTCATGTCACCAAGAACAAAGAACCAAGAGAGGAGTATGTCCTTTGGACCTGCGGTCCCTGAGCTGAGAAGCTCCTAGACCAGGGGTAGATGGATGACAAGGACCTTCCCCCAGATCCAACAGAGAGAGAAAGTTTTCCCCTGGAGCTGGCACCCTGAAATTTGGATTTCTAGCCTCCTAGACTGCGAGAGAATAAATTTTTCTTTGTTAAAGCCATCCACTTGTGGTATTTCTGTTATAGCAGCACTAGATAACCAAGACAATTACCTTTGAACTTCTCAGACTAAATCCTTTCAGTTACTTGAATTGTGATCCAAATGTTGGGTTCTCTGATGGTGTCCAATATATATAACACTGTTCTTCCTTGTCAAGGTTCTAAACAAATTGAGAAATAAGATGAGTAAGGCATATGGAAAATAAATATATTGCATTTATGTTTTAAAAAAAACTGATTAAGGCTAAAATGTAAGGGCTTGGTAATGAAACCCCAGAATTAGTCAGATTTACCCACCCAGTTGGAGTCCCTAGGTAGTACAAACAGCACACTAAGCTGCTACCAAAAGGTTCAGGTTTGAGTCCACCCAGAGGTGCCTCGGAAGAAAGGCCTCATGGTCTGCTTCCGAAAAATCAGCCACTGGAAACCCTACAGAGCAATTCTGTTCTGACACATTTGGGATTGTAATGAGTTTGGAATTGACTGCTTTGTAACTGGTGGGACCCACTCAGTCTGGCATTACTGGCCACCCCTGTTTGGGAGAAAGTCTGTCCCCAGAAGCAATGGTGAATTTGTATCTGGGAGTCAGTAACTCTCAGCAAGGGAAACAAGTGGGGTTGACTCTACTTACCCAGTTTTTCTTTTCAGTTTTTTTTTCTTGTCAGTCAGATAAATTGCTCCAGCCCCTCAAGGCAGAGTAAAGGCACAGAGAGAGGGTAGGTGTTACAGTAATAGAACTGACTTCAGAGGAAAGAAACATCAGCTCTCCCTCTAACATTCCCCTGATTTTTTTCCTCTGGTGGTGCAAATGGTTTAAGTGCTCGGCTGCTATCCAAGAGGATGGCAATTTTAATCCACCCAGTGGCTCTATGGGAGAAAGACCTGGCAATCTGCTTCCATAAAGATTACAGCCAAGAAAACCCTATGGGGTAATTCTGCTCTGTAACATGGGGTCATTATGAGTTGAAATCAACTAGATGGCACTTAACTACAACAACTCACTTGTCTAGCCTTTAAGCCTATGGTTAGGCAGGGCTCTGCCTCTCTGGAAGGAGATCAGCATTCTAGGACGGGCTGCCTACCATATTCACAAAGCCATCCCTTACACCTTCTCAAAGATAAACCTGCTTCTTTAGTATCTTATTAGGACCCCTGGTGAGAAAAGTATATTTTTCCCAGAGAAGGCTCTGAAATGGGCCTTCTACTCCATTGATTAAATCTACTCCAGGACTACTACTATTTAAAGTTAAAAATTTACTCCCTGTTGTATTTACCATTCCAAACTATGTCTAACTCTGCTTTCCAACATAACTTATCAGTGGTTCTGAAATGAGATTCAATGACATTATCAAGAATTAGAATATATAAATGTTACAATAATAAAATGCCAGAATACTTCAATAGAAGCCTTCTTCTGCTGTCAAAATCAACAGGAAGAAATTGGAGGTCAGATCAATTCAATTTTACAATAACTAATGTTTAACATGTAGTTTTCTTAATACAAGTTAAAAGTTAGAAATTAAAATACTTCTAATTTTTGATTTTGTCCAATCTCTGTTAGAGATTTCTTAATTATCTGGCTACATGAGAATGGGTATTATTTATTTAGGGTCTCACCTTAGTGGTGTAGTGGTTAAGAGCTCAGCTGCTAACCAAAAGGTCAGCAGCTGGAATCCACCAGCTGCTCCTTGGAAACCCTATAGGGCAGTTCTACTCTGTCCTATACGGTCGCTATCAGTCGGAATTGACTCGATGGCAATGAGTTTGGATTTGGTTTTATATTTAATTAGTTTAACCCAAGGCCAAGGTATGTAATATGTCTCTCTTTTTAGAGTCCAAAGAGTTAACAGGACAGACAAGATTATAACTATACTATCCTAATACATACCGACTTTAAGAGAAAGGGCAATCTTCAGGCACCAGAAGCTTTCCCAGGTAAAAATTGCCTGAATCCATTATTTAATATTAGCTAAGACTATAGTAAAAACTCAGTTATTTCTCAGTGAAGGAAGGTGCATTAATTATCTATTGGTGTGTAATAAATCACCACAAAACTTGATAGCTTAAAACAACGAACATGCATTATCTTATAGTTTCTGTGGCTCCATAGTCTGGGAGCACTTTTTGCTGGGTGGTTCTGGCTCAGAGTCTCTCATGAGATTGTAGTCCAGTTATGAACAAGGCCGCAGTCATCTAAAGGGGGAAAGATTCATTTCCAAACTCAATTATGTGGTTGTAGGCAATCTACAGTTTCTCACCAGCTGTTGACCAAGACCTCAGTTTCTTGACACTTGGGCCTCTCCATAGGTTGCCTACGTGTCCTCATGACACGGCAGTTGGCTTCCCTCAGAGGAAGTGACTCACAAGAGAGAAAGTAAGAGAATGATGCCTCATTGTTTTTTTTTGTGACCTAGTCTTGGAGTCATACATCCTTGCTTCTGCCTTATTCTATTTGTTAGAGATGAGTCACTAAGTGAAGCAATGCCCTAAATGAGAAGATATTACACAACAGTGTGAATACCAGAAGGCACTGATCATTGGGGGCCATCTTGGAGACTGACTCCCACAGAACAGGATGGAAAAAAAAAATCCTGAGTTTTATTCTCACCAGGATGCCAGTCAGTCTATGCAAATTAAGCAGAATTTATGGGTCATTCACTTAAATTTGTTAGAGGAAAATCTCTGGCAAAAGGATTTAGCACTGTATACTAACTACTTCTGGGAGAAAAATCTGTCCATGCATGGCTTCTTAATTTCCATTCCCTCTTTGAGCTCTGTGTTCTTTGTCCTCAATGTTGCATAGACAGTGAGCTCTGTCTGGTCATATAGCCACCCCAATATCTTGTAGAAAGACATGTTTAATCCTGTGCCATTGTGGCTAATGCCGCTGCTTCTTGTTATGGAATTGCTTAGGCTTAAGAAGTCTGCTTCTTAATAATGCTTTTCATCTTGTTCCCATATTTATTTCAACCAGAAAATCATTTGTGTCATATTCCTAAAATAAAACTGCTATGGATACTTCTGAAGTCTGTGCCCTTTGGGCTCCTGTGGGGCCCAAGACCTCTGCCATATGCTCCTCAAGACACTGTCCTTCCTCTGCTGTGGATCATTTAAGTTTCTCAGTCAGGTTCCTCGTAGTATGGGAATCAGTTGAAAGCCTCGCTACAATGCTATTCACGTTGCAACCCATTAGTTTTTTTTGAGTAGTTTCCATTCAAGACTGTGGGCAAGCCTAATAGTTCCACCATCCTTTCCTTGGCACTTAATAGGGAGGATAATTTGGGGTAGTTGATTTTTCCTGCCTATCAAAGCCTTGCACTGACAATTTAAAGATAGAACCTCAGAAGTACCTACATAGCATGTAAAAACTTGGCTGCCTTGTAGTTTTAAAGCAAGTCTACCAAGGTCTAATAGTTTAAAGAAAAACTCGAGTTCACTCTATAACTTAATTCTTGCCTCAGCTGCCCTCGAGAGCTAAGACCTCTCAGTCCCTTGCATCTGTAGTGGCTTTTGCTGTTCACACGTCATGTGTGTATTTCAAGGTCAAGAAGCAACAACTTTAACTCTTAGCTCCTGGTACTTGCCAAAGGATTTTACTGATTTAAGCTTCTTTGTGAAAGCCTTTCTAGCCTTTCCTCCAGAGAAAGTTCCTTTCTTATAGAGAAATACACTGTAAACAGCATTCACGGACCCAAATTAAAATACCATGTGCTTCAAATCTTAAAGCTGCTGGCCCATGCTACAGCATGAAAATCCGATCCAATTCAAGTCATTACAAATCTCCAAGTTCAAAACGTCCTTCTACAAACTTTTGGGAAGACTCCAAACAGTGCGTCTTAGGCCCTATTAAGTGTCTCTCCACGTGTTTGTTTATTTGCTTATTTATTTTCAGCTTTTCTCTTTGCATCTCATCTTTCTATGTTTCCAGCCAAAACACCAAATTTTGAAGACTTTAAGGTTATCCCTCAAAACTTCAGGAGACCTGCCTGGAAAAAAGCAGCTGAGATTGTCTTTTTTCTACCCAGAGGCAGGCTCCCAAAGAGAAGAATGGAAGGGAGCTGAGCTGAGCATGCCCAGTTTATCTTCCCAAGGTTATCAACTAGATGAGATACTTCACTTAGGTTGTATTGGAGTTAGTAAAAGAGCAAAAACAGGCTAGGAATTGATTACACTAATTATATGTTCTTTACTGGAAGACAACATTAGGAGTGAGGACGAAGATTTCTCTCCTAACTAAATAATTCAAAGTCCCTCTTAGATTTATGACAGCAACTTAAAAGAGGGAAAAAAAAGTCTCTTACTCTGGAAGAGTGTTGAGAATGCTTGTAAAAGTGTAAGCTACTGTTTTGTAACAGTATCATGGTATTTGGAAAGGAGATGAACACACTCACCAGCAAAGAAATCTGTCTCAGAAATCTACTCTTCATCCTCACCTGATCTTTTAGTTACCAGTCTGGTTTCAGACCACTTTTTTTTCCTGAGCCATTTTTCTTAAATGTCAACAATGGTCTTCTGAATGCCAAACCCAACAAACTTTCTCCGTTCTCCTCCAGCTTGATCTCTCTTTGATATTTGAGACTATGCTTTTTGAAATGGTCCCTTTTTTTTTTTTTTTTAAATCTGCTTCTCAGTATTCTCTTCTTCTGTAGCTTCCTTAACTCTGCATTTTCCAAGTTCTTTGGCTATCTCACTGAAAGTTCCTTCTCAAAGACATTGTCCTTTGTACTTTCCTTAAATGAAATACGTAATCCCCTAGGTGTCTACCCCAAGATCTGTTGTCTTCTCACCATACACTGTCTACCTTGGCAATCTACTTTTTGCCATAGTTTTTACAATAATCTCAACTAGAGTAGCTCAGTGTGTTCTGCCTTCAGCTCAAACTAAAATTTATGCTTTCTGTTGAACATACTAACACATATTTTCAATATTCAAAGTCATTGTGTCCAACACTAAAAGCTTTTTATTTTTTAAACAGAACCTGCTCTTCTTCATATATTCCTTACCTTGGTTAATGAGATCACCATTATTGCAGTCACTCAGGACAGAAACAACTTGGTCGTCTTTAGTTTCCACTTTTTTCTCAATTCCCATGGTCCTCTAGGCAAGTTGGAGGCTATATATCTTAGGGATTTGTCATGCTCTGGAATCATTTAGACATGGTATCAATCCCAGCTATAACATTTACTTGTTATATAATCTTGAAGATACTTAACTTCTCTAATCCTTAATTCTATCAACTATAAAACAATCGTAATAAATATAACCTACTTCATAGGACCGCCATTTGTCTTTCAGTTTGTTATACTGTGGTGGCACTCAATGGAATAAACATTTTGGGACCTTCATTTGCTGATGTGGCATGACTCAAAATGAGAAGAAATAGCTGCAAACATCCATTAGTTATCATAACATAGAATGTAATAAGTATGAATCAAGGAAAATTGGAAGTTGTCAGAAATGAAATGAAATGCTTGACATCCTAGGCATTAGTGAGCTGAAATGGACCGATATTGGCCATCTTGAATTGGACAATCACATGGTCTACTATGCTGGGAAGGACAAAATGAAGAGGAATGGCATCGCATTTATCACCAAAAGAACATTTTAAGATCTATCCCGAAATACAATGGTGTTGTCAGTGATAGGATAATATCCATACCCTATGTGGAAGACCAGTTAGTATGCCTATTATTCAAATTTATGCAGCAAACCTAATGCCAAAGATGAAGAAATTGAAGGTTTTTACCAACTTCAGCCGTCTGAAATTGATCAAACATGCAATTAAGATGCATTAATAATTAATGATGATTGGAATGCAAAAGTTGGAGACAAACAAGAAGGATCAATAGTTGGAAAATATAGCCTTGGTGATAGAGGTCATAGGATAGAATTTTGCAGGACCAACGACATATTCATTGGAAATTCCTTTTTTTGACAGCATAAATGGCTACTAGAAACACGAACCTCACCAGATGGAATACACAGGAATCAACTACATCTGTGGAAAGAGATAATGGAGCTCAATATCATCGGTCAGAACAAGGCCAGGGGCCGACTGCAGAACAGACCATCGACTGCTTATACGCAAGTTCAAGTTGATGCTAAAGAAAATTAAAACAACTTCACAAAAGCCCGAGTCTGACCATGAGCATGGCCTGCCTGAATTTGGAGACCATCTCAAGAATAGATTTCACACGTCGAACACTAACGACTGAAGACCAGAAGAATTGCGGAATGACATCAAGGAAATTACACATGAAGAAATTCAAAGGTCATTAAAAAGACAGGAAAGAAAAAAAAAAAAAAAAGACCAAAATGGATGTCAGAAGGGAATCTGAAACTTGCTCTTGAACATAGAGTAGCTAAAGAGAATGGAAGAAATGATGAAGTAAAAGAGCTGAACAGAGATTTCAAAGGGCACCTTGAGAAGACAGAGTAAAGTATTATAATGAAATGTGCAAAGACCAGGAGTTAGAAAACCAGAAGGGAAGAGCATGCTCAGCATTTACCAAGCTGAAAGAACGGAAGAGAAAGGATTCTTGAATTGCAGTATTGAAAGATTCTGTGGGCAAAATATTGAATGACACAGGAAGCATCAAAAGAAGTTGGAAGGAATACACAGAGTCATTGTAACAAAAAGAATTGGTCTACATTCAACCATTTCAGGAGGTACTATATGATCAAGAACCAATGGTTGTTATGTTGTTGTTGTTAGGTGCCGTCCAGTCAGTTCTGATCATAACCACCCTATGTACAATAGAAGGAAATACTGCTCAGTCCTGCACCATTCTCACAATCATTGTTATACTTGAGCCCACTGTTGCAGCCACTGTGTCAATCCATCTCATTGAACATCTTCCTCTTTTTCACTGATCCTGTACTTTACCAAGCACGATGTCCTTCTCCAGAGACTGGTCCCTCCTGATAACATGCCCAAAGTATGTGAGGTAGTCTCGCTATCCTTACCTCTAAGGAGCATTCTGGTTGTACTTCTTCCAAGATGGACTTGTTCGTTCTTTTGGCAGTCCATGGTATATTCAATTCAAGGTCTTCAACTCTTCTTCAGTGTTCCTTATTCATTGTCCAGCTTTCACATCATATGAGGCAATGGAAAACACCATGGCTTGGGTCAGGCGTACCTGAGTCTTCAAGGTGACATCTTTGCTTTTTAACACTTTACATAGGTCTTTTGCAGCAGATTTACCCATTAAAACACATCTTTTGATTTCTTAACTGCTGTTTCCATGGGTGTTGATTGTGGATCCAAGTAAAATGAAATCCTTGACAACTTCAATCTTTTCTCGTTTTATTATGATGTTGTTTATTGGTCCAGTTGTGAGGATTTTTGTTTTCTTTATATTGAGTTGTAATCCATACTGAAGGCTGTGGTCTTTAATCTTCATCAGTAAGTGCTTCAAATCCTTTTCACTTTCAGCAAGCACAGTTGTGTTGTCTGCTTAACGCAGGTTGTTAATGAGTCTTCCTTCAATCCTGATGCCCCGTTCTTCTTCATAGAGTCCAGCTTCTCAGATTATTTTGCTCAGCATACAGACTGAATAAATACGGTGAAAGGATACAGCCCTGAAGCACACCTTTCTTTACTTTAAACCTCGCATTATCCCCTTGTTCTCTTCAAACTACTGTGTCTTGGTCTATGTATCGTTTCCTCATGAGCACAATTAAGTGTTCTGAAACTCCCATTCTTTGCATTGTTATCCGTAATTTGTCATGATCTACACAGTCAAATGCCTTTGCATAGTCAATAAAACACAGGTAAACATCTTTCTGGTATTCTCTACTTTCAGCCAGGATCCATCTAACATCAGCAATGATATCCCCTGTTCCATGTCCTCTTCTGAATCTAGCTTGAATTTCTGAAGTTCCCTGTTGATGTACTGTTGCAGCCGGTTTTGAATGATCTTCAGCAAAATTTTACTTGCATGTGATATTAATGATATTGTTTGATAATTTCTGTATTCTGTTGGATCACTTTTCTTGCTTGGCATTTCTCAAGCTGAAAGAACTGAAGAAAAAGGATTCTTAAATTGCAATATTGAAGGATTCTATGGGTAAAATATTGAATGACACAGGAAGCATCAAAAGAAGATGAAAGTAATACACAGAGTCATTGTAACAAAAATAATTGGTCATTGTTCAAACATTTCAGGAGGTAGCATATGATCAAGAACCAATTGTGCTAAAAGAAAAAGTCCAAGCTACAATGAAGGCATTGTCGAAAAGCAAGGATCCAGGAATTGACAGAATACCAATTGGGATGTTTCAACAGACGAATACAATGCTGGAAGATCTCATTCATTTGTGCCAAGAAATTTGAAGACAGCTACCTGGCCAACGTACTGGAAGAGATCCATATTTGTACCCATTCTAAAGGAAGGCAATGCAGAAATTATTGAACAATATCATTAATATCACACTCAAGTAAAATTTTGCTGAAGATAATTCAATAACTGTTCTAGTGGTATATTGACAGGTAACTGCCAGAAACTCAAATTGGATTCAGAAAAGGGCTTGGGATAAGGGATATCACTGTTGATATCAGATGGATCTTGGCAGAATGATGCTGACTTGTGTTTTATTCACTACGCAAAGGCATTTGACTGTGTGGATCATAACTAATTATGGATATCTTTGTGAAGGATGGGAATTCTGGAGCACTTAATTGTGCTCATGCAGAACCTGTACATAGAACAAGAGGCAGTCCTTCAAACAGAACAAGGGGATAGTGTGTGGTTTAAAATCAGGAAAAGTGTGCTTGAGGGTTGCATCCCTTCATCATACTTATTCATTCTGTATGCTGAGCAAATAATCTGAGAAACTGGGTTTATGAAAAAATGCGGTATCAGGATTGGAGGAAGAATCATTAACAACCTGTGATGTGCAAATCACACAACCTTGCTTGCCGAAAGTGAAGAGGACTTGAAGCCCTTACTGATGAAGATCAAAGACTACACCTCAACACAAAGAAAACAAAAATCTTCTCAACTGGCCCAATAAGCAACATCATGATAAATGGAGAAACTGTTGAACTTGTTAAGGATTTAATTTTACTTGATTCCACTAGCAGTCCCCATGGAAGCAGCACCCCAGAAATCAAAGGACCTATTGCAATAGGCAAATCTGCTATAAAAGATCTCTTTAAAGTGTTAAAAAACAAAGATGTCACTTTGAGGACTAAGGTGCACCTGCCCCAAGTCATGGTATTTTCAATTGCCTCATATGCACGGGAAAGCAGGATAATGAATAAGGAAGACAGAAACAGAATTGATGCATTTGAATTACGGTGTTGGCGAAGAATGTTGAATATACCACAGACTGCCAGAAGAACAAACATACCTGTCTTGGAAGAGGTACAGCCAGAATGCTCCTTAGAAATGAAGATGGTGAGAATTTGTCTCAGGTTCTTTGGATATGTTATTAGGAGGGACCAGTCCCTGGAGAAGAACTTCATGCTTGGTAAAGTAGAGGGTCAGTGAAAAAGAGGAAGACCCTCAATGAGATGGATTGACACAGTGGCTGCAACAATCGGCTCAAACATAGCAATGACTGTGAGGATGTAGCAGGACCTGGCAGAGTTTCCTTCTGTTGTACATAGGGTCATTACAAGTCAGAACCCACTTGATGGAATGTGATGAGGTTCCTCATAGGACTGTTATGAAGATGTAATGGGATCAATGTTCATGGAGGCCTTAAAAGAGTGATGGACACAGAGAAAGCAGGCCATATATATTTAGTTACTATTACTACATTGGGTCTATTACTGTGTGGTTGATTGAGTGCCCTTTTTTATTTCTACTGCCACTGCCTCCATTTATTTCCTTTTCTTCTCTCACGTGTACTATTGCATCTGTCTAACTTGTGGCTTTGTTTATAGCTTCTTCCCCTGTAAATCCATCATTTATATTGTCACAATATTTACCTTACTAAAGTCCAGACCTATTCATGCCACACTGTACTGTTTCAATGCTCCGAACTGAATAATGTTTGGTTCCTAGCATTGAGTCAGGCCCCCCAAAAAAAATCTGCCTACGCTTAGGTTGCGATCACACCGGACTCATCACTGTTCCTGGGTGCACTTCCATTGTCTCAGGACTTTTTCTTTTACAAAAATTATCCCTCCGTCTGAAATTCTCTATGCTGACTGCAACCTGTTCACCCTTCAAACATGAACTAAAATTCTCCTTGATTAGCAAACTTTCTTCTTACTGTCCCCATCCCCATCATATTTTGTCTCATACTCTTGGTAGTAGTTCATATGTTCATTTCTGCAACAACATGATACATTTCTTGACTGAAGAAAGACAAAAACAAACCAAACCTGTTGTCGTCGAGTCCATTCTGACTCACAGTGAACCTAGAGGACCAAGTAGAACTGCCCCATGGGGTTTCCAAGGAGCGCCTGGTGGATTCGAACTGCGGACCGTTTGGTTAGCATCCATAGCTCTTAATCACTACGCCACCGGGGTTTCCCGTCTCTTGACAGAGGACACTATTTCTAATTCAACTTTTGGACATAGAACTTCTAGCATGAACAAAGCAGGTGCTCAGAGAATGTTTACAGAAATGATTTTGAACTCTAATGAACATTCGAAGTCAGGATTAAAAAACTGAATTCCACTATGTCATTAAATTAATTTGTTTCTGTTTCGATCATTACTTGCCTCTAATATTTGGATGGTTCTGTGGAAGGAAACACGTGGCCTGTTACGGGCAGCCTGCCATGTAGCTAACCTGTGAAGAACTGAGGAAAAGTGGAAGACAGCATGTTCACTGCAGTGTAATCGAATTGTTAAAAATTAAATCTGAGGTAAAACTGCTGGTTAAAATAAGTAAACAAATAAATATAAACATTTAATTAAAATAGCAAGAATAGCTACTACCGAGAATCCAGATGGAAGGAGTGTTCAGAAAGGACTGTAAGTCTCTTATACCCTGAGAAACAGGTATGGTTCCAAGAGCTTCTGCTTTATTTAGTGCCACATAATCGACAGATACCTTTCCAGTGTTCGTGCAGTTTTATTTTGCCGTCTCATTTCTTTCTTGCTTTTATTGAAGTTCTAGGCCAAATGTGAGCCCTGCGGAGCTAATGAACAAAAGCATTCTTTCCTGCCTCTATTAAAACTTGACTATAGGTGATTTCACACCGGATACCCTTCAGATTCTTAAACAAGATGCCAATACACCCTGCGCTACTTATAGAAAAAATTAAGAAAGACATCTCAGCGTCATGTATTGAAACCATTCCAAGTCCCTGGATGCCTGCTAATATAGTCTTGTCATTTCCAAAATAAACCAAAGTTCCATTCACTTGGTTGAAGTACAATTTGTTCATTTAAGTCTCTGCTCTTAAGCAGCCTGTTCACCCCATAATTCCTCCTGTGATTCTTCTTTCCTAACTGCAAGATCTATCCCAAATGCAAATGCTAGTAAACATAAGAAATTCTTTTTAGCCTCTGTTTCAAGGAAAATTCCAATTATTTTCTAAATATAAAATCCATTCTCATCATACAAAAATAGAAAAACACCAAAAAAAGGAGAGGAAGAATATATTTACCATCCAAATACATCCACTGTTTATATTTTAACATTTCTTCTAGATGCTTTCCTGTGTATATTATGAACTCTTGTATAGCTGAAATCAGATAGATAGATGGACAGACAGATGAACAGATAGATGGAGTCTTGGAGAGTCGCGTTCTTATTTTGTCATTTAACATGATAACAACTTTTTCCACGCTAATAAGTCTATTTGTATATAAAATTTAAAGGTTTCAAAACAGTTTGTCATATGACTGTACCATAATTTATTAATAATTTGCTTGTTATTGGGCGTTCAGTGTGTTTTTCAATCATGAAGATAGCACAGGACTGGGAAATATTTTGTTTTGTTATAGATAAGGTTGCCATGAGTTGGATTAGAACTCAACAGCAACCAACAACAAGTGTTACCACATTTCCTCAGAAACTGTGGCTAGTTCGGAGAAATGCACCTCGCACAGGCCAGGGCAATCAGAGTCTTTTCCAGGACGTTTCTGGCTGGACTTTCTGCTCCAGCTGCTAAACTGGTAGGTGACCTTGCTGACAGTTTGGAGGGAAGCTGCCTGAATGATGGAAAAAAGATAGAGGCTTGCATTACACCATTTAGGCTTTGCCTTGCTTGAAATGTATTCTGTGTCACTACTTTGCACTTATTTGCCCCAGTTATTCAGTTATTTTAGCTTAAGCTAGTTTTAGTCTAATGCTATTGCAAGCCTGAAAGAATGCCGACTACTAAAAATGATCTTCCTCCGGCAGAATTATCGGATCAAAGGTTTGAATATTTTTGTCTCCTGATATAGATTATAAAATTGCTTTCCAGAAGTCTTGTATCAAATTATATTTCTTTAGTATATGTAAGAGAGTCCATTTTAGTGGATCCATGTTGAAACTGGGCATTCTCAGTTTTAAGTATTGATTATAATTTTATTGACATAAACGATCTCACCGTTTATTTCTGTTTCCTGTATGGCCAACAAGTTTAGTAATGCCTTTCTTAATAAAGAGTCACTTTTGTTGAAAAATTTACATGCAGAAATCTGTGGTTCAAAAAGTTTTTAAACATTGCTTTTCTGTTATATAAATAGCTCCCTATTGTTCTCTCTGGCTATGCAAGTTGTGGGGTGTGGTAGAGTGAATAAGGGGAGAATGTGCTAGTAAAGAGGCAATTAGTTATACAAATTCCTGTTGTTTTAAACCTAAATTTCTATAGACTCTTATATTCAGAGGCTCAGTCATTACAATTCATTACTCTAATTACTTCTCTTCATTAGTGAAGTAGATAGGCTTTCTTGGAAACAATATATATATGAAGACTGCGGTTGATTCTCTCAAATTTTCAGGAAAAGAAACACGACATAGCACTGGCCTGCCATAGCGATGTGCTCTGACAGAGCTGCAAGATGCAAACAAATCCACAAGTGCAGAGACCCTGACACTGCTCTTCTGGTCGGCCTGTTCTTCAGAAGAGAGGTTTGTGACACAAAGTTTGGCCTAACTACTGCACTGATACCTTTGCATTCTCAGAGAGATTAAACAACACAAACCAGTTGCCACTGAGTTGATGCCAACTCATGGAAACACCATGTGTTGTAGAGTAGAACTGTGCTCCATGGGGTTCTCAAAGGCCAGGACTTTCTTTCAAGATGCCCCTGGGTGTGTTCAAAGTGCCGGTCTTCTGGTTAGTAGTCAAATGTTTACCGGTTTACACCACCTAGGGTCTCCTTTGATAGAGATTCCAAATCCAAATCCATTGTCATCTAGGTGATTCCGACTCATAGCGACCCTATAGGACAGAGTAGAACTGCCCCATAGGGTTTCCAAGGAGTGGCTGTTGGATTCAGACTGCCAACCTTTTGGTCAGCAACCTGAGCTCTTAACCACCGGGCCACTAGGGCTTCTTGATAGAGACTAGGGCTCATAAATTTCTTGAAGGTAGGTGTATTCATTTCCTAAGGCTTCCATAACAAGATACTATAAATTGGATGGCTCTTAAGAATGAAAATGTATTGCCTCACAGTTCTGGAGACTAGTAGTCCAAATTCAGGTGTTGGCAGGGTTGTGTTCTCTCCAAAGTCTCTAGGGGAAGATGCTTTCTTGTCTCCCCTGACTTCTGATAGTACTAGGTATGTCCTGGCTTGCAGCTGCAGCCTAATTTTGTTCTCACATATTAGTTTCCCCTCTGTCTCTTTATGTCTCTTCTCCTCTTTTACAGGGCACCACTCAGATTGGATTAGGATCCACCCTACTCCAGTATGACCTCATGTTAACTGACAACATCTTCAAAGAACTTATTTTCACACAAAGTCATATTCATAGGTACCAGGGGCTAGGACTTCAACATAAATTTTTTGGGGGACACAATTCAATCCATAACAATAGGAATCTTGCCTCTCAGTCAACACTATAGCTCAAGTGCCTAGTATATAGCCTTGCACATAGTTGTTAGCTGTTATTGAGTTCACTCTGAATCAGGGTGATCTCATGTACAACAGAACAAAATGCTGCCTGGTCCTGTGTCAACCTCCCAATCACTGGCGTGTTCAAATCCATTGTTGTGGCCACTGTGCCAGTCTGTCTCACTGAGGGTCTCCCTTGCCCCCATTGGCCCTCTACTTCTCTAAACATGGTGTCCGCCTCCAGTGATTGATCTCTCCTGATGATGTGTTCAAAGCAAATGAATCAGTGTTCTGTTGTGGTCCATAGGGTATCTATTGGCTAATTTTCCAAAGTAGAACACCAAGACTTTCTTTCTAGTCTATCTTAGTCTGGAAGTCTGTAGAAACCTGTCCACCCTGGGTGGACCCTGCTGGTATTTGAAATACTGGTGGCATAGTTTCTCGTATCATAGCAACAAACAAGCCACTACAGAACGGTAAACTGACAGATGAGTGGTGATGCACATAGCAGGTACTCAATAAAAATTTGTTGAATGAAAACAAAAGAATTTTAAAAAGACACTATGAATAGTTTTAAGATGGCAGGGGATTCTTCTAGCCCCTATCACTTCTCAGTAATAAGAAAATATAAACTGGAAATTTGGGGCAATATGTTAGCAAGTACTTTTCTAGAACTACAGAATTTCAGGCTGCAAAGGAGCTTAGAAAATATCCACTCTTACTCCTTCATTTACGTGTATGAACACTGAGTTGTACTTGTTAGAGGCAGAGCCTGGATTGGAGGTTAGCTTTCCTGTTTTAACCCCAGTGTTTATCCTCTGAAGGAAAGCCACTTTATTCACAAAATATCATCAGCTCTTGGGTTTGATATCCCCTGCAAAGAAGTAGTAATTTATCTAATTTTCCCACAAGTCAGATTAATTGCTACATTTATAAATGAGTAAACTTATTTTTTGTAGCTTTCCCATTTAATTTTAATTTTGTTTTCAATAAACTAAAATTACCTCTGACTTTAAAAGATTTTCAGTCAGAACTAATACTTACTGATAGCTGCAAAATAAACTATGTTTAGACTCTTCTAAGATTAAATGGTCATAACATACATAAACTTTCATGGTGAACTGGATAATATTCTTGTTTTTTTGAATGCATGTATTCACTTAAAACACATTAACATTCATTCTGACCAAAACGTTTTTCACCTAACAAAAATCTTCAATGATTTCTTACCATTTGAAGAATAAAGTACAAATCCCTCGTTGGTATTGATGATCCACGATCTGCTTCCAGCTTATGTTGAAAATGTCCCTTCATTTTTTATTTAGCTTACTGTAAGCTCTGAACAAATTTACGTACTCATTGTTTCTTGTAGACGCTCTTATTCTTCCAACCTTTGTTAACCTTTCTGTCTTTAATGTGGATACAGCCTTTCCCTTCTCATTTTTCCATAAACAAATCTGACTAGTTCAGGGCCTATCCCAAATGTCAGCTTCTTAAATTGTTTTAAACATCTTCCCACTCTAAATTATTCTCTCTCTCCTTAGTATGCAGAAAGTGAGAACCTTATCTGATGTCTTTATGCCCCCATCACTTTCTACATTGTATCATGGTATTTTAAATAAGTTTTTATCTTCCCATTAATTTCATAAAAGAAAAATCTTTATCTGATTCTTCTTTATAACTCTTATTTCTTTTTCATGCTGGTGTTTAATAAATCTTGAAAAAACTTAGTATCTCTAACAAGAATATAATGTAAAGGAAAAGGAACTATCATATTATTTCAGTACACTATAAATACTGGAGATTGAAAATTTCTTATAAGAATCCTGTAGGAACCAGTTAAAAGTTTTCTGTTTCTTTGTTTTAATAAAATGTTATTAGCATGGCTATACAAAAAAAAATTAGTTATATAAACTCAGTACCTAAATGTGAGTGAATAAAAATAATATGTGTTGACTGCAGTACCTGGTACCATACTAGTTCTTCTGCCATAAGCAACTCTAAAGCTGAAAAAATACGTAAAACAAATGTTTTCAGGCAGTAGCCAACAGGCAATGCAAGACTGTACGCTGACAGGAGGGAATCTCCCAAGATGCTCCCATAAATGGCTAACTCTCTGCCTGAGAGAAAATTTTTGACTGTGGTGCAAAGAGCTCAAGATTGAGTACGGCATGATCGTTTTGCTAAACTGAAAAGGCAACATTCAAAGTTTAGGGCTGAAGTAAGTTAAATTTATGGGATAGAGCATGAGAGATAAGGGAGATGTATAGAAAGGTGACCCCGAAAGATTGTGTGGAAGAATGCCACAGACCTAAGGCTAGGAGATGGCTTGTGCATGTACAGGGAAAGACTACATGATGCTTACCAGACTGAAGGTCTTATGGAGTGAATTGTGTCCCCCCAAAATATGTGTTGGAACCCTAACCCCTATACATAGGGAAATATCCCATTTGGAAATAGTGTTTTCTTTGTTATGTTATTGAGGCCATATCTGTGTAGGGTGGGTCCTAAACCTAGTCACTTCTGAGTTATAAAAAAGTAGATTAGACACAGATAGATGCCATGTGACAATCACTAAGGAAATGAGGAATACCGGGCTACAGAGGCTGAAAGAGAAAAGAGCTTCCTCTAGCATTGATAAAAGGCCTTCCCTTATAGCTGTTGGCCTGAATTTGGGCTTCTAGCTTCCTGAACTGTGAGAAAATAAATCTGGCCGTTAAAGATTACACTTGTGGGATTTCTGTTATAATAGCACTAGGAAACTAAGACAGGGATTAAGAGTGGAACAGAGACACTAGAAATTGAGCTGTGATGGAAAAAGCTCCTGGAGATACTTTGGAACAAACCTGATATCCACCTCCTTGACATTCAGCTGAGACAACAACAAAATACCTGGCACCAGCCAGACACATTGAAAGCCCTACATTTGGTATAAGAACCAACTCCTCAAGTTATATGTACCGTAGACCTGCCTTAACAAAGCCTAATACTAAACCTTAGCAAAATCTGCAAATAAAATAGTTTGAAGATTGACTCTTGCTAAATTACAAGGATTTAGGAAACACTTTGAGCTTTACATACAGGCAATCCCTGGGTTATAAACAAGATTTGCCCCTAAATGTGTCTTTAAGTAGGATTTGTAAGTAAGTCAGAACAGGTGCATACAGTTCTTCTTTAGCCTTACTTCAGTGCAAGAAAAGGCTCAAAGCCTTTTCAGTGAGGTAAAAGCTGCCACTGCTGCAAGTGAAGGTGATTGTGATGAAGAATTCATTGCCAGTAAGGGTTGGTTCAGTCGTTTCAAAGTGAGGGAAAATTTACATAACATTAAAGGGCAAGTATAAGCTCTACACAAATTCAAGGTAATCTGACACAAACTGAGCTACAGGGGGTGGGGCCAAAACGGTGGAATAGACAGATGCTTCCTGTGGTCCCTTTTACTACAAAGACTGAAAAAACCAGTGAATCGATTATATGTGAAAATCTAAGAGCCATGAACATCAAAGACAAAGTTGAGGAGTTGGACTGAGCAGCAGGGGGAGGGAGAGACAGTCCAGAAGCAGTGAGGAAGTGCCAGACCTGATCCGGCCGGCACCTTGCTGGCTGGATCTTTGGCGCACATGGGCTGAGGCAAGCAGTAGGGCTTGGGACGAGTTTTCTATGTCAGGAGAAACCGAGTGGTGGAGAGTCTGCACAATTCTCCAGAGCCAGGGGGAAGCAGCACTGGATCTGCAAAAGTTAAGTGCAAGCATTTAACCTACAGCGCAGTATCAAAATAACACTTCCCCTTCTGGAAAGTGGCTCTCTTCCCCTCACTGACCCCCTCCCTGCTCTGCCCCGGTCCCAGTCCAACAGTGTTCAGCCACTGCTTCGCCCCATACTTTGGAAGTGGGATGTGTCATGCACCCGAGCCAGCCTCCCAGCTTTGGGGAGGGAAAAAATAAGCAAACAAACAAATAGGAAAAAAGAAACTATCAGCTCCCGTAAGCCAGGAACTCAGGGCGGGCACTAGCCCTGTGGCTAGGCATAGGCATAAGGGGTTCATGAACTATGAATGCCTTTCACCCCTGCCTAGATCTGTGTGGGCCTATTTAACAGAGTAGGCCCTCATTAGCATAGCATAACAGGGTATATACTTGAAGCTTATTTTCAACTGCAACAGCTAAGGGGGAGTGGCAGATTGGTGACATTTGACACTGCCCTGCACATTAAGCAGGGTCCTCACTTAACCACATCAGAGGCCTGAGGACCTGTGGCTCCATCCACTCCAATGAGGCACCTGTGACTGGGGTCCGAGAAATAAGTGATGCCTCCTAGTCCTTACAGTCAACAGCACTGGGTGACCAAAGTCCAACTGCAAAACCCACCCACCTACCCGCTCTAGGGAACAGGGTCACGTCTTCCACCTAGGCACTCAGGGGCAGTCATCAGCCCCTTACCTTGTGTAGCACATAATCCCTTAAGGCAGCTGGATACCTGTGTCTGCTCCAATCACCCCTACGTAGCTCTGCTTGTCTAGGACTGTAGGTGAGAGCCTGTATCACACACTCAGTGATCAATGATCTGGATACCTAGCTGAATCCACACAAGAAAAGTAAACAGACTTCTGGGCTCACACACCTAGTAGCAGCTCTAAGCACCTGGTGACAGAACATGAGAGCTTCAAAGATGCCAATAATCAAAGTATCTCACACATCCAGCCTATTTTGGAATATCAAAACAAAAGCCGTGAGTTCTGGCAAAATGGCGCTCTAGGCAGAAGCACCACGCCTTCCCTCCACAGCAAAGATCTGAAAAACTAAGCCGAACAGAGAATACAACAATCCTGAAACCCTAAAACATCAAATGAAGAGATAAAGAACTAAGCCAAGCACCAAATGAAGTGAGAAAACTGACAGAGAACGGAGAGTGAGGAGAGATTCATGCAGAGGTCAGCTACAATCTAACGCAGTGCAATCCGCCATCTTGGACTCCTGTCGGAGACCAGCAAACAAGGGGTACGAGAAAGCAGCCTCACGGAGCATCCAGCGGGAGACAAAATGTGGTAATTTGTGATATACACTTTCCCATCCCCCACCCTTCTTCACCCCGACTCGGCATCCTCTGCTTCCCATGGCCACAATCTCTTGACCAGGAAACACTGGCTGCTTGGATTCCACACACCTGAACGGGCAGCTCTCTGAGTGCCATTTGTTGGCTGCTGGTGTTGTTTTTTCTGTTTCTTTTGATTTCTTCCTTACCTCTCACCACTTCCCCACCTTTTGCTCAAATACCTGGCTCCTTGTGCCATCTTTGCTTCTTCCTGAGGGGCTGCAGAGCTCCAGTAATTTGTGATATACGCTTTCCCACTCCCTACCTGTCTTCACCCACACTAGGCCCCCTCTGCTTCCTGTGGACACAGTCTCTTATCCGAGAAACACCAGCCCACACTAGCTGGCTCTCTGAGTGCCATTTGTTGGCTGCTAGTGTTGCTTTTTTTTTCTGCTTCTTTTGATTTCTTCCTTACCTCTCGCCACCTCCCCCTCCTTTCTCTCAAATACCTGGCTCCATGAGCCAACTTTGCTTCTTCCTCAGGGGCTGTGGAGCTCCGTTCGAGTGTAGAGCTGCTGCCCAGTCTGGGCTGCTGTGCTGGTGGGATCCCAGGGCTTTTGTTCATTTGTTTATTTGAATTGTTTGTTTGTTTTCCTTTCCTTTTCTTGAGTTGGGAGCCATCTCTGGCCAGGTGGTGTTGCGTGGCAAGAAGACTTCCAACTCAGCTTGCTCAGACATGCAGAGGGATTCCTGAGGGCATTTCTTTTTTCGTTGGTTTTTTTATTTCTGTTTTTTGGGGGTCTTTCTTGTTTTTTTTTTTTTTTTGTAATTTGTTTTGTTTTATTTTCCCTCTTTTTCCCTTTTTGTCTTTCTTCATTGCTCAGTTACTTGTCTCTCTATATCTTCCTTCTCTTTCTGTTCCTGGAATACCTGGTGTTGTATACCTCTATGCCTTCTAGCCAGACTGTACTGCAACACTTGAGAGCAACTTCCCCAGAACTCATAGCTGCACTAGTGGGATCCCTGGGAACTTTGAGATTCTTTAACCTTTCCGATTTTTATTTATTCATTCTTTTCTTTTCTTTTTCTTCCCCTTTCTGTTTTTCTCCAATCCATATTCTCTCATCTCTCACTCCAACGGCAAACTCCCCTAGCATTCTTTTTTGTTTGTTTGTAAGTTTTTGGCTCCTGTTCCTCTCTCCTCTCTCCTATATCCATCTTAGCTCCACACATAACAATCTCCCCGCTGCATCCTGCCTACCTATACCATGCGCTTGACATCACACCACCAAGCAGCACAGGCACGGCCTACTGGAACCTCCCCTGCACTGATTACCGACCCGCTCTGGTGGCTGTAGTAAGTGCCACAAAAAACTCGTCCCAGTAACTCCTCTTCAGCTAGACCTGCCCTGCCGCACCATATCTGACTGACTGACCCTGCCAATTGGAGACAGAGACGAAAAGTATTGGGGCCACAGACAAGCAAACAACGAAGAACACACAGTCCACCTGCTCAGACATAGTCAGATTTAAAAAAAAAAGGGAAGAAGCAAACAAATCTACAATCAATAAACGAGAAAAATAACTACTGAATGCCCCGAAAACAGCAGACAATAACAAAACATTTACAAAAACAGGACAGGAAGGTTCCAGTGGGTGTCAAAAATAAAACACCAGTTGACTCTCCTCTGGAAGAAAATGCACTAGAACTACCTGATAGGGAATTCAAATCTCTAATACTCAGAATCCTCCAAGAACTGAGGCAAAAAGCTGAAAAACATGAGGAAAAAATAGGCAAATTCATGGAAAATACAGACAAAATATTGGAAGAATTCAGGAAAATAATGCAGGAACAAAATGCCAAAATAAATTCACAACTATAAATTATACAAAGACAACAATTAGAAAGCCAAAAGATAAACAACAAGATTTCAGAAATGGACGGTGTCACAGAAGGGCTGAGAAGCAGATTTGAAACGGTGGAAGACAGGATCAGTGGAATTGAAGAAAAACACTTGGATACAACTCTGTTTCAGGAAAACTCAGAAAAAAGAACAAAGAAAAATGAAGAGACCCTGAGAGTTATGTGGGACACAATCAAAAGCAAAAATCTTCTAGTGATTGGAATTCCAGAACAGGGGGAGAAAACAGAAAACACAGAGATGACCATTGAAGAACTGCTAACAGAAAACTTCCTCAATATCATGAAAGATGAAAAGCTGGCCGTCCAAGAAGCTCAATGAACCCCATATACGAGAGACCCCAAAAGAAAGTCACCAAGGCATATCATAATCACACTCGCCAACACCAAAGACAAACAAAGAATCCTGAGAGCAGCTCGTGAAAAACAAGAAGTCACATACAGAGGAGAAACAATAAGACTAAGCTAAGATTATTCAGCAGAAACCATGCAGGCAAAAAGGCAATGGGATGACATATATAAAATCTTGAAAGAAAAAAATTGCCAGCCAAGAATAATATATCCTGCAAAACTCTCGTTCAAATTTGATGGTGAAATTAGGTCATTTCCAGATAAACAGAAATTAAGGGCATATGTAAAAGTCAAACAAAACTTACAAGAATTATTAAAGGGAGCTCTTTGATCTGAGGACAAACAGCTTCAGCTCACAGGCAGAATCTAGGACACAGGATCGTACCAGCCAGATACAAATATAGGAAATGCACACTCAAGGACTATCCAAAACCAAAAGAAATACAACAGGGAATCAGAGCAGTTAATCAGTAAATGACACCAACATCAAAACAATAAAAGAGGGAATAAACGGCATAGGTATAGAACCTTCTAATGGAGAGGAAGGAAAGGCAATACCAAGTAATGGTAGAATGCTTCAAACTTAGAAAGATAAGGGTAAAATTCATAGTAACCACAAAGAAAGTTAACAAACATACTCATTAAAAAACGAGGAAAAACATAAAGTCCCAGCAAAATCAAAACGTACAAAAACAAAAGAAATGAAAAAAAATCCACAAACAAAAGTAACTCGACACAAGAGAGTAAGAAGAACAAAGAAAACTTCAGCACCACAAAGAAAAGCACTACAGAATGACAGCAACAAACTCACATCTATCAATAATAACACTGAATGTAAATGTACTCAATGCACCCATAAAGACATGGAGAGTGACAGAATGGATAAGGAAACAGGATCCATAAATATGCTGTATACACGAGACACAACTTAGAAACAAAGATGTGAATTTATTAAAAGTCAAAGGTTGGAAAAAAATATACCAAGCTAACAACTACCAAAAAAGAGCAGAAGTGGCAATTCTAATCTCAGATAAAATAGACTTTAAAACAAAATCTACCATAAAAGACAAAGAAGGACACTATATAATGATTAAGGGAATGATCCATCATGAAGACATAACCATAATAAACATCTACTCACCCAATGACAGGGCTCCAAAATACATAAAACAATCTCTAACAACACTGAAGACAGAAATTGACAGTTCCACAATAATAGTGGGAGACTTCAACACACCACTCTCAGTAAAGGACAGAACAACTAAGAAGAAACTCAGGAAAGATACAGAAGACCTAAAGAGCACAATTAGCCAACTTGACCTCATACAGATATATATATAATACTCCATCCAACCGCTGCAAAGTACACATTCTTTTCCAATGCACATGGAATTTCTCCAGAAGAGACCACATATTAGGCCACAAAGCAATCCTCAACAAGATCCAAAACGCTGAGATAATTCAAAGTATATTCTCTGACCACAATGCCATCAAGGTAGAAATTAACAATAGAAAGAGCAAGGAAAAAAAAATAAACTACATGGAAACTGAATAATACCTTGCTTACACATCAGTGGGTAATAGAAGAAATCAGAGATGGAATCACAAAATTCCTAGAATCAAATGAGAATGAAAACACATCATACCAAAACCTTTGGGACACAGTAAAGGCCGTCCTCAGAGGACAATTTATAGCAATAGATGCACATATTAAAAAAGAAGAAAGGGACAATATCAACACATTAACTACAGAGCTCAAACAAATAGAAAGAGAACAGCAAAAAAAGCCCACAACCACCGGAAGAAAGGAAATATAGTAAAGATCAGAGCAGAAATAAATGAAATAGAGAACAGAAAAGCAATAGAAAGAATCAACAAAACCAAAAGTTGGTTCTTTGAAAGAATCAACAAAATCGACAAACCACTGGCCAGACTGATGAAAGAAAAACAGGAGAGGACACAAATAACCCAAATAAGAAATGAAACGGGGGACATTACAACAGACCCAACTGAAATAAAAGGATTATAACAGAATATTATGAAAAACTATACTCCAACAAATTTGAAAACCTAGAGGAAATGGATAAATTTCTAGAAACACATGGCCTACCCAAACTACAATAAAGTGATGTTGAAAATCTGAACAGACCCATAACAAGAGAAGAGATTGAAAAGGTAATCAAAAAACTCCCAACCAAAAAAAGCCCTGGCCCAGATGGCTTCACTGGAGAATTCTACAAAACATTTACAGAAGAGCTTGTACCAGTACTACTCAAGCTATTTTAGAGCATAGAAGAGGAAGCAACACTTCCAAATTCATTCAATGAAGCCAGCACAACGCTGACACCAAAACCAGGCAAAGACGTCACAAAAAAAGAAAATTACAGACCAATATCTCTCATGAATATAGATGCAAAAATTCTGAACAAAATTCTAGCCAATAGAATTCAGCATCATATCAAAAAAAAATACACCACGACCAAGTAGGATTCATACCAGGTATGCAAGAATGGTTCAACAGTGGAAAATCAATCAATGTAATCCACCACATAAATAAAAGGAAAGAAAAGAATCACATGATCATCTCAATTGATGCAGAAAAGGCATTTGACAAAGTCCAACACCCATTTCTGATAAAAACTCTCAATAAAATAGGTATAGAAGGGAAATTTCTCAACATAATAAAAGGCATCTATGCAAAACCAATGGCCAACATCATTCTTAATGGAGAAAGGCTGAAAACATTCCCCTTGAAAACAGGAACAAGACAAGGATGCCCTTTATCACCACTCCTATTTAACATTGTGCTGGAAGTTCTAGCTAGAGCAGTAAGGCAAGAAAAAGAAATAAAGGGCATCCAAATTGGTAATGAAGAAGTTAAACTATCCCTGTTTGCAGATGATAGGATACTATACATAGAAAACCCTAAAGACTCCACAAGAAATCTACTGGAACTAATAGAAAGATTCAGCAGAGGAGTAGGATACAAGATAAACATACAAAAATCAGTTGGATTCCTATATACACCAATAAGGAGAATGATGAAAAGGAAATCAGGAAAACAATACATTTTCAACAGCCCCTAAAAAGATAAAATACTTAGGAATAAACCTGACCAGGGATGTAAAAGACCTATACAAAGAAAACTACAAAACACTACTGCATGAAACCAAAAGGCATCTACGTAAATGGAAAAACATACCATACTCATGGATAGGCAGGCTCAACACTGTGAAAATGACAATTCTATCCAAAGCAATTTGCAAATACAACACAATCCCAATCCAAATACCAACAACATTCTTCAAAGAGATGGAAAAACTAATTTTTAACTTTATATGGAAAGGGAAGAAGCCCCGAATAAGTAAAGCACTACTGAAGAAGACGAATAAAGTTGGGGGACTCACAGACTTCAGAACCTACTATACAGCTACAGTAGTCAAAACAGCCTGGTACTGGTACAACGACAGATACATTGACCAATGGAACAGAATTGAGAACCCAGATGTAAATCCATCCACCTATGGTCACCTGATCTTCGACAAGGCCCCAAAGTCCATCAAATGGGGAAAAGACAGTCTTTTTAAGAAATGGTGCTGGCAAAACTGGATATCCATCTGCAAAAAAATGAAACAGGACCCACACCTCACACCGTATACAAAAACTACTTCAAAATGGTTCAAAGACCTAAATATAAAGCCTAAAACTATAAAGTTCATAGAAGAAAAAATGGGACCGACAATTCAGGCCTTAATACATGGCGCTAACAAGATGCAAACCATAACCATCAACACACAAAACCCAATAGATAAGCTAGATAACTGGGATCTTCTAAAAATCAAACACCTATGCTCTTCAAAAGACTTCACCAAAAGAGTCAAAAGAGAACCTACCGACTGGGAAAAAATTTTTGGACAGTACAAGTCAGACTAAGGTCTAATCTATATAATCTACAAGAAAATCCAACACCTCTACAACAAAAAGACAAATAATCTTATTTAAAAATGGGCAAAGGAAATGAACAAACACTTCACCGAAGAAGTCATTCAAATGGCCAACAGACACATGAGGAAATGCTCGCGATCACTAGCCATTAGAGAAATGCAAATTAAAACCACAATGAGATACCATCTCACTCTGGCATTACTGGCATGAATCAAAAACACTGAAAATAACAAATGTTGGAGGGGCTGCGGGGAGATCAGAACACTTATACACTGCTGGTGGGAATGCAAAATGATACAAGCATTTTCGAAAATGATATGGCGCTTCCTTAGAAAGCTAGAAATAGACATACCATTCAATCCAGCAATTCCACTCCCAGGAATATATCCTAGAGAAATAAGAGTCATCACTCGAATAGACATATGCACACCTATGTTCATGGCAGCATTGTTCACAATAGCAAAATGATGGAAACAACCTAAATGCCCATCAACAGATGAATGGATAAACAAACTATGGTACGTACATACACACAATGGAGTACTATATAACGAGAAAGAACAACAATGAATCTGTGAAACATCTCATAACATGGATGAAACTGGAGGACATTACGCTGAGTGAAATAAGTCAATCACAAAAGGACAAATATTGTATGAGACCTCTATTGTAAATACCCATGAAAAAGTTCACATACAAAATGTAACAATCTTTGTTGGTTACCAGCGATGGGAGGGGTGGGGGGAAATATTAAATAGGCAATAGATAAGTGGTATCTTGGGTGAAGGGTGAGACAGTACACAATACAGGGGAAACTAGCACAACTTGTACAAGGAAAGTTCATGGAAACCCTGTAGACACATCTGAACTCCCTGAGGGACTGAGTTGCTGGGCAGAAGGCTGTGGGGACCATGGTCTCGGGGAACATCTAGCTCAATTGGCATGACACATCTTATAAATACAATGCTCTACATTGTACCTTGGTGAGTAGTGTCTGGGGTCTTAAAAGCCTGCAAGTGGCCATCTGAGATACTTCACCAGTCTCATCCCTTCAAGAGCAGGGGAGAATGAAGAGAACAGGATACAAGGAAAAGATTAGTCCAAAGGACTAATTGTCCACAGCTACCAAGGCCTCCACCGTACTGAGTCCAGTACAGCTAGATAGTGCCCGGCTACCACCACTGACTGCTCTGACCAGGATCACAGCAGAGCGTTCTGGACAGAGCTGGAGAAGGATGTAGAGCATAACTTTAACCATTGTCATAAAGCAACATTTGTAGTAACTGTTAAATGAGAAACTATTTAGCTCTGTAAGTCTTCATCTTAAGTGAGAATAACAGCACAATTGGAAGAGCATAGTCAATATCACTGAACTGTGCATGTAGAAATTTTTGAAATGGTGCATCTTTGGCTAGGTGTATTTTCACCAAAAAAAATAATAATATTAAGAAGTTAGAGGGTTGACATGTTATACAGTTGTTAACCAGTGTCATAAAACTACATGTGTACTACTGTTTCATGAGAAACTATTTGTTCTGTAAGCCTTCACCTGAAGTATAATTAAAAAATAAAAAATAAAAAAGCTGTGCCTAGAGGTCAATTTATAGCAATAAATGTACACATTCAAAAAGAAGAAAGGGCCTAAATCAAAATACTAACCCTACAACTCGAATAAATAGAAAGAGAGCAGAAAAAGAAGCCCTCAGGCACTAGAAGAAGGGAAATAATAAAAGTTAATGCAGAAATAGATGAAATAGAGAATAGAAAAACAGTTGAGTCAACATGAACAAAATTGATAAACCATTGGCCAAACTGACAAAAGAAAAACAGGTGAGGAAGCAAATAAACCAAATAAGGAATGAGATGGGCAATATCACAACAGACACAACTGAAATTAACAGAATCATAACAGAATATTATGAAAAATTGTACTCCAACAAATTTGAAATCCTAGAGTAAATGGACAAATTTCTAGAAATTCACTACCTACCTAAACTAACACAAACTGGTAGAAAAACTAAATAAACCTAATAACAAAAGAAAGAAATTGAAGAGGAAATAAAAAAAACTCCCAGGAAAAAAAGCTGTGGCCCTGACATCTTCACTGGAGAATTCTACCAAATTTTCAGAAAAGACTTAACACCAGTACTACTATAGGCATTTCAGAGCATAGAAAAGGATGGACTACTCCCAAACTCATTATATCAAGCCTTGATGGTAAAGATAGAAAAGAAAAAAAAAAAAAAAAAGACCAATATCCCTCATGAACATAGATACATTAATCCTCAACAAAATTCTAGCCAATAGAATTCAACAACATATCAAAAAAACAATTCACCATGGCCAAGTGGGATTATACCAGGTATGCAGGGATGGTTCAACATTAGAAAAAAAATCAGTGTAATCCATCACATAAATAAAACAAAAGATAAAAAAAAAAAAAGAAGAAGACATTTAGGTGGCTAATAGATACATGAGGAAATGCTCATGATCATTAATCGTTAGAGAAATTCAAATTAAAACTACAATAAGATACCATCTCACCCCAACGAGTCTCGCCTAATCCAAAAAACACAAATAATAAATGTTGGAGAGGTTGTGGAGAGACTGGAACACTTATGCATTGTTGATGGGAATGTAAAATGGCAGGACCACTTTGGAGATCAATTTCTCTCTTCTTAGAAAAGCTAGAAGTAGAAGTACCATACTATCCAGCAATCTCTCTCCTTGGAATATATCTTAGAGAAATAAGAGCTGTCACACAAATAGATACATGCACACCTGTGTTCACTGTAGCACTGTTCATAATAGCAAAAAGATGGAAAAATCTAGGTGCCAATCAACAGATGAATGGATACACAAATTATGGTACATATGCACAGTGGAATACTACCCAATATAAAGAACAATGAAGAATCCGTGAAACATCTCACAACATGGATGAATCTGCAAGGCTTTATGCTGAGTGAAATTAGTCAGCTGCAAAAGGACAAATATTGTATTAGACCACTATTATAAGAACTCAGGAAAAGGTTTAAACATAGAAGAAAATATTCTTTGATGGTTATGAAGGTGGGGAGGGAGGAAGATGGGAATTCACTAACTAGATAGTAGACAAGAATCATCTTAGGTGAAGGAAAGGACAACATGCAATACAGGGGAAGTCAGTGCAGCTGGACTAAGTCAAAAGCTAAGAAGTTTCCTGAACACAACCAAACACTTCGAGGGACAGAGTAGCAGGAGTGGGGCCCTGGGGACCATGGTTTTGAGGGACATCTAGGTCAATTGGCATAATAAAGTTTATTAAGAAAATGTTCTGCATCCCACTTTGGTGAGTGGTGTCTGGGATCTTAAAAGCTAGTGAGCAGCCATCTAAGATGCATCAATTGGTCCCAACCTACTTTAAGGAAAGGAGAATGAAGAACACCAAAGACACAAGGAAAATATTAGCCCAAGGGACAAAAGGGTTACATTATCCAGAGACTTCATTAGCCTGAGGCCAGAAGAACTAGATGGTACCGATCTACCACCAATCACAGCCCTGACAGGGAACACAACTGAGAGTCCCTGACAGAGCAGGAGCAAAGTGTGGAGCAGAACTCAAATTTATGTAAAAAAGACCACACTTAACAGTCGGACTAAGAAGGCATGGCCCCTGGATGCTCTGTTAACTCAGAATTAAAATCATTCCTGAAGCCTGCTCTTCAGACAAAGATTAATTAGACTGGACCATAAAACATAAAATAATACTTGTGAAGATTGTGCTCCTTAGTTGAAGCAGATACACGAGACCAAATGGCTGGCTCCTTTGTGGAGGCAGGATGAGAAGGCAGGAAGGGACAGGAGCTGGCTGGAGGAACGGGGAAAACCTGAGGTGGAAAGGGGGAGTGTGCTGTCACATTATAGGGATTGCAACTAGGGTCACATAACAATATGTGTATAAATTTTTGTAGGAGAAATTAACTTGAGCTGTAAACTTTCACCTAAAGCACAATAAAAAAAAAAAACAATAAAAATTTAAAAAGTTGAACTTCCTGATAAAATAAGTATCCATACTTTTCAGAGGAAGATTAAAAAATCCAAAGCCTGTATAATTATTATTCAAAAGTACAGTATTTTATTAAAAATAACATGACATTCAAAGTAAAAAAAAAAGTCAATAAAAACTAAACTTCAGATGACACAGTTGTTGAATTTAATCAGAGAAAGACCTTAAAGCAACTATTATAAATTTATTTAAGAAACTAAGTCTTAATGAGTGAAAGGATGGGGATCTCAACAGAGAAATGGAAACAATAAAGAAAGAACCAACTGGAAATGCTGGAATGGAAAAGTACAATAACAGAAATAAAAAAAAAAATCACTGATGGTCTCAAGAGCAGACTGAAAGTGGAAGAAAAAAGAGTCAGTAAACTCGATAATAGAGAAATAGCAATCATTCAATCTTAGTAACAGAAAAAAACATTGAAGAACAACAAACAGAGCCTAACAGTGTATCGGACAATATATAATTGTCTAATGTATGCTTAACTGGAGTCCCAGAAGTAGAGGGAAGGAGATTGAGAAAGAAAAAAACATTTTAAGAAATGGTGCCCAAGAACTTTTCAAATTTTAGAAAAACACCAATCTACAAATAAAAACAACAACAAAAACGGTATTTCTTCCAAGACAGATTGGTTCGTTCTTCTGGCAGTCCATGGTATATTCAATATTCTTCAGCAACATTATAACTGAAAGGCATCAATTCTTCTTTGGTCTTCTTTGTTCATTGTCCAGCTTTCACACGTGTATGAGGCGACTGAAAATCCCATGGCTTGGGTCAGGTGCATCTTAGTCCTTAAGTGACATCTTTGCTTTTTAATACTTTAAAGATGTCTTTTGTAGCAAATCAGTAGAAAAAATAAGGTCGACACTAAAAATATTTAATTAACCCAAAAGAAAGCATGAAACAACCCAAAACAGAAGGGATAAATAGAAAACAAATAGTAAAATTATAGGCCTTACCATAACTATAATTTTAAAGACTTTAAAGGAATGTCCATAGCAGCTTTATTCATGATAGTCTGCAACTGGAAACAACTCAATTATCCTGCGACAGATGAATGGATAAACAGATTGTGGTATATCCATGTAATGGAATACTACTCAGCAATAAAAATGAAAAAAAACTATTGGTAAACCTAACAACATGGTTGAATACCAAAACCATTACTCTGAGCAAAAAAAAAAAAGCCAGAATAAAAAGAATATATACTTTATGACTCCATTTATATAATATTCCAGAACAGGTAAAACTGCTGTTCTAGAATCAGACAATGGTTGCCTCGGGCAGAGGATGAGGTAAATTGATCGCAAAGGTGCATGAGGAAAGTTTTGGTGATAATGAGAGTGTTCTGTATCTTAAATCCTGAACGAGATAGTAGTTATATGGTTATTTGTAAAAAACCATCAACTATAAGCTATAATATGTGGATTACTGTATGTAATTTATACCTCAATAAAGCTTATTTTACAAATCAAAAAATATAGTAAAATAATATGTGTGGTAGATTTTTATGAATTTTTAAAATGTGGTTTATTTTTAAATTTTGAATGACATCAAAAAAGGTGTGCAACTTTTGTGTTTATTGAAAGGCTCATAGATTAAAAAACTGAAAACTGCTTTAGATAAAGGGCATTTGAGAAAAGCCTTGTTTTGTTCATTTTGGTATACTCTTAATTCTAATTTGTTGACTAACAACTGAAAGTTTTTGTTCATTAAATTGTTGTTGAATTTAATTTTCAGAAAATCAATTTCATTGATATGTTAAATGACTATCTTTTATATTTGAATATGTCCTGATTCATTTCTGAATCGGAAGCATGTTGCTGTAGTTAGTTGCCGTCGGGTCATTTCTGGCTCACAGTGACCTGTGTGTGCAGAGCAGAATGGCTCCATAGGATTTTCAGGGTGGGCCGTCACCTTTGGGAAGTAGATCGACGGGTCTGTGTTCTAAAGCACCTCTGGGTGGGTTTGAACCGCCAACATTTTCTCTAGTAGTTGAGCACTTAACCGTTTGCACCACCTAGGGAATCCAAATGAGATGGATCGTTTACTACATAATTTTTATTATATCTTTATTTTTAAGAAGGAATGAATCTCTGTCCTTGTTAAGTATGGCCAATTTCTTACATAGGGTGACGTTTCCAACACATCAAGCTTACTGGCTTTCAATTCATCCTTCCTTTAATCCAAGTGCTACTAGGGGATTTGTTAAAAAGTGTACCTTGTAAGATATGGATGAGATTAAAAACTACTGCCACAGAGATATGCTAAACGTTATGACTGATTTCTGGGGAAGGCTGTATCTTATCATCTGTCTTTAAAAAAGTGGACGTATTAATTGTTGCTCAAAGATAATTGCTCTATAAAAATGAGATGAGGACAAAGAACAGAAATTTAAGTTTACCTGGGATATTTTTGGTTTGGATTAGGCCAAAGCATGCCATTAGAATACAGTGCACGTGGGAACTCTCAAGCTTGTGAATTGCCAAACACCGTTTGGAATAGGGAGCTGTAGACAGATTTTGAACTTGAGCCATTTACTGTCAAATAAACAGGAACGCTGATTTCCTTAAAGGATATACATTCTTTTTAACCCTGGAGTATTACAAGATCACTGATAACTTTAAGTGTAATCTTGTGCTAAATGTCTGTTCTAAAGTTTAGCTCTTCTGTCTTTTCTGAGGAATGCATTCTTGGAGCTTATTACGTGTCTGCATATAATTTATCCTGGATAAAAAATAGGATCACATTCAGTTTTGATTATAAAGTTGTTTGGGGCTGTTTTGCTACACCTAATTTGATTGATTTGATTCTTTTCATACTTACTGACAGATATTTATATTCATAATTTTAAAAATAAATGAATAATGGGACTAATTTTGAGGAGCAATTCAGTAACGGGGCTATCTGTTTCATAGTAAAGAGCTGCTTAACAAAATGAGAAAAAAATACTTCTAAGTATTTTATTAATTTTTGTAACATTATCCTATGTACACAATTCTCCATAGAGCTCAAATGACTTACCAGGTAATCCTTAGAGAAACCTATAATATATTGCTGAAAGATTAGGAACTGGCATCTAACTATGGAGACAAAATAACAGAAGGGAAGCAATAAATCATGATTTGATTAAGGTCATTCACTTATCAGATGAGAACTCAGGAGCCCAGCAACATAAGATCACTGATTTCCCTTTCCTGAATTAGTCTCTCTCATCATCCTTTTCCTCCTCCTGCTCTCCCTCTTTCATAATTAAAATGAAACAAAAGAAAAGGAAAAACCTATAACAAGCAGACCCTGAATGAACATTAGTCTGAATCCAGAGCTCTCCTGAACTCCCTGTAAAGTCCCGTGGAAACTACTGAACAAAGGCTTACAAGCAACTGGAAATGCATGAATAAACAAATATTGCATAACAATGCACGCAAGTAGAACCTGAAGTGTACTTCATAGAAAGGCAAGGGAAAGAACCACGAGGAGACTGAATTTTGGTGTGTCGTGAAGTCAAATGAAGGCATATGATTTTCTGCTTGTGAGAATATGATCTTTTTGTACTTTTTAAATCACTGGATTTACTACTCTGTAGTTGTTCTCCTGCTATTTTAATTGTGAATCTCATTTTCTAAAATAGGTAGCACTGATGAATTTCATATTCAAGGAAATAATCTCTCCAAATCTTTCTCTTTCTTTCATAAACTGAACATTTTTGCAGCATGCTAACAATCAGGACACATCACAAATAGAGTTGAAAGATCTTTTATCCAAACTACATTTACAGGATAAAAACCAAACCAAACTCATTGCCGTTGAGTTGATTCTGATTCATCGTGACCCTATAGAACAGAGTAGAGCTGCCCCATAGTTTCCAAGGAGCATGGGGTGGGTTCGAACTGCCGACTTTTTGGTTAGCAGACATATCCCTTAACCACTATGCAACCAGGGTTTCCAACGTTTATAGGATACAAATTCTAAATATTAACATTTTCCCGGTGAGACCATTTTAATGGCATCACAAGGATAAAAACAAAAATGTCAAAATGTTAAACTTACTCATCATGAAACTACTAACTTTATCTTTTTCTTGCTTCAGATCGATTGGTATTGATAAATGAAAGCTCCACAATGATTGTGCAGCATAGGCGTTTGTGAATTCCACTGGTAATGAGAGCATTTTTTTCCTTCATCACTAAAGAAAATAATACGGGAAACATATCTTCATTTCAGATGTGTACTTTTATTTATCAGTTTTATAGTGTAAGTGTATCTTAAGGTGAATGATGGAATCCACATGTTCTTGTTGTAGTAAGTCCCACTCTGTAATTCCGAAGCAGTAGTAGCTTTATCTTTAACAAAATATAAGATGCAACTAGATTATTTTTTCCTCTCTGGTGACCTGAATTTCCCATTTTAAAAAGATGAAGTGGAATGTATGTGTGATGTTATTTATTCTCTTTCAATTATTATTATTATTATTATTGATAATAAAACATCTTATGTAGTGTCTGTTAAATGTAAGCAAATACAATGCATTTTATACTTTATATTATCTGGTTAATGTTTATTAGTGATTAATTTAAATTTTCTACTTACAGCCCTCACCGTACTTTCACTATAGAATTCTATACAATTTTTTTACTTTGTACTAATCTATAACAAATATGTCTACTTTCACAAGTATTTTAGGTTTTTTTTGAGCAGTCATCTTGAGAACCTCTGATATAGACGGTGCTCTGCTGGGCTTGTCCCTTTGGGATTTACTCACGCTCTTGAGAATTCATTCCTCTCATTCCAAATAATTTCTTGTTCTAAGAAACACTGAAGAATTCTGGAGGTTCTGCTAACTGATTGGGAAATAAGGAATAGTGTTTGATAGGTTTCCTTATTCCCAACAGCAACAGCTCTGCATAACTTTGTTATCTAGGCATGAAGGAAAAACAGAATAAAGCATCTCAAAGACACCTTTCACTGGCCAATTTTTTCAGAAGTAGACTGCCGGGTCCTTCCTCCTAGTCTGTATTAGTCTGGAAGCTCTGCTGAAAACTGTCCATTATGAGTGACACTGCTGGTATTTAAAATAATAGTGACATAGCTTCCAGCATCACAGCAACATGCATGTCACCACAGTACGACAAACTGACAAACACGTGATAGCCAGGAAAACCTTATGAATAGCAGCAGAACATAGTCTGATATAGTGTCAGAAGATGAGCCCCTCAGGTTGGAAGGCACTCAAAATACCACTGGGGAAGAGCTGCCTCCTCACAGTAGAGTCAACCTTAATGACATGGATGGAGTAAAGCTTTTGGAACCTTCATTTGCTGATGTGGCATGACTCAAAATGAAAAAAAAAAAAAAAAACCGCTGAAAACATCCATTAATAACTGAAACATGGAATGTATGAAGTATGAATCTAGGAAAACTGGAAATTGTCAAAAACTGAATGGAACACAAGAAGATGGATATCCTAGACATTAGTGAGCAGAAATGGACTGGTATTGGCCATTTTAAATTAGACAATCATTTGATCTACTACGCCAGGAATGAAAAATTGAAGAGGAATGGCGCAGCATTCGTTGTCAAAAAGAACATTTCAAGATCTATCCTGAAGTACAATGATATCTGTGATGGGATAATATTTACACATCTACAAGGAAGACCAGTTAATATGACTATTATTCAAATTTATGCACCAAAATTAATGCCAAAGATGAAGAAATTAAAGATTTTTAACAACTTCTGCTTTCTGAAATTGGTCAAGCATACAATGAAGACGCATTGATAATTACTGGTGATTGGAATGCAAAAGTTGGAAACAAAGAAGAAGGATCTGTAGTTGGAAAACATGGCCTTGGTGATAGAAAATGACATTGGAGATCACATGATAGAAATTGGCAAGACGAATGACTTACTCATTGCAAATACCTTTTTCAACAACATAAACGGTGACTATGCACATGGACCTCACCAGACAGAAGACAGAGAAATCAAATCAACTACATCTATGGAAAGAGACAATGGAGAAGCTCAATATCATCAGTCAGAACAGACCATCAATTGCTCATATGCAAGTGTAAGTTGAAGCTGAAGAAAATTAAAACAATTGCACAAGAACCAAAATATGACCTCAAGTATATTCCACCTGAATTTGGAGAACATCTCAAGAATAAATTTGATGCATTGAACACTAATGATCGAAGACTAGACAAGTAGTGGAATGACATCAAGGATATCATACATGAAGAAAACAAAAGGTCATTAAAAAGACAGGAAAGAAAGCAAAGATCAAAATGAATGTCAGAAGAGGCTGAAATTTGCTCTTGATCGTACAGTAGCTAAAGCGAAAGGAAGCAATGATGAGGTAAAAAAGCTGAACAGAAGATTTCAAAGGGAGGCTCGAGCAGACAAAGTAAAGTATTAAAATGAAATTTGCAAAGACCTGGAGTTAGAAAACCAAAACGGAAGAACAATGCTTGGCATTTCTTAAGCTGAAAGAACTGAGGAAAATATCCAAGCCTCGAGTTGCAATATTGAGAAATTCTCCAGGGAAAATATTAAACAATGCAGGAAGCATCAAAAGCGGGTGAAAGGACTGCACAGAGTCACTATACCAAAAAGAATTGGTTGGTGTTCAGCCATTTCAGGAGGTAGCATATGATCAAGAACCGATGGTGTTGAAGGAAGAGGTCTAAGCTGCACTGAAGGCATTGGTGAAAAACAAGACTCCAGGAATTGACAGGGTGACAACTGAGATGTTTCAAGAAACAGATGCCAGGCTGGAGGTGCTCACTTATCTATGCCAAGAAATTTGGAAGACAGCTACCTGTCAACCAGCTGGAAGAGATCCATATTTGTGATCCAACAGAATGCAGAAATTATTGAAAAATATCATTAATATCACAGAAAGTAAGATTTTGCTGAAAATAATTCAAAAATGGTTGCAGCAGTTCATCAACAGGGAACTGCCAGAAATTCAAGCTAGATTCAGAAGAGGACACGGAAGGAGGGATATCATTGCTGATGTCAGATGGATCTTGGTTGAAAGCAGAGACTACCAGAAAGATGTTTACCTGTGTTTTGTTTTCATTTATGCAAAGGCATTCAACTGTGTGGATCCTAATAAATTATGGATAACATTGCAAAGAATGGGAATTCCAGAACACTTAATTGTGTTCATGGGGAACCTGTAAACAGACCAAGAGGCAGTTGTTTGAACAGAAATGAGGATATTCACAGTTTAAAATTAGGAAAAGTGTGTGTCAGGATTGCATCCTTTCACCATACCTATTCAATCTGTATGCTGAGCAAATAATCTGAGAAGCTGGACTATAAGAAGAAGGTGGCATCAAGACTGGTGGAAGACTCACTAATAACCTGCAATTTGCAGATGACACAACCTTCTTTGCTGAAAGCGAAGAGGACTTGAAGCACTTACTGATAAAGATCAAAGACTACAGCCTTCAGTATGGATTACACCTCAACACAAAGAAAACAAAAATCCTCACAACTGGACCAATAAGCAACATCACGATAAACAGAGAAATGATTGAAGTTGTCAAGGATTTCATTTTACTTATATCAACATACAACACCCTTGGAAGAAGCAGTCAAGAAATCAAAAGAAGCAGTGTAATGGGCAAATCTGCTGCAAAAGACCTCTTTAAAGTGTTAAGCAAAGATGTCACTTTGCAGACTAAGGTGCGCCTGACCCAAGCCATGGTATTTTCAATTGCCTCATATGCATGTGGAGTAGTGGTTAAGAGCTCAGCCCGTAACCAAAAGGTCGGCAGTTCAAATCCACCAGGCTCTCCTTGGAAACCCTATGGGGCAGTTCTACGCTGTCCTATAGGGTCTCTATGTGTTGTAACAGACTTGACGGCACCTAACAACAACAAATACATGTGAAAGCTGGTCAATGAATAAGGAAGACTGAAAAAGAACTGATGCCTTTTAATTATAGTGTTGGTAAAGAATATTGAATATACCATGGACCTCCAGAAGAATGAACAAATCTGTCTAGGATGAAGTACAGCCAAATGCTCCTTGGAAGAGAGGATGGGGAGATTTCATCTCACATACTTTGGACATGTTATCAGGAGTGACAAATTCCTGGGGAAGGACAACATACTTGGTAAAGTAGAGGGTGAGGCAAAAAGAGGAAGACTTTGGTGTGATGGATCGATTCTGTGTGGTCTTGTAACTTCCACCCAAGCGATTGTGCGGGACTGTGCAAATATGGTGATTGTGGCCTACCAAAGGGATTGGTCAGTTTTGTCATCCCACTCAGCTTGAAATAAGTCACCCCAGAAGCAGGAAAGAGAGAATCCCACTGCCACCGAAGAAGAACAGCCAGGATCCAGCACGTCCTTTTGACCTGGGATCCCTGAGCTGGGAGGGTCCTGCAACCAGGAGACAGAGAGGGAGTGAGCTATAACCCTGAAGATGGTGAGAAGCAGCAGCAGCAGAGACCCAGTAGCAGAGACCCGGCAGCAGGAAACAGAGTCGTGGGCTTCCTAGCCCACGGAGAGAGAAAGCTGAGTGCCTTTGGGTAAAGGCTTAGGGCCAGGGAGGGCATGGCTGGCAAGAGGCTGTCCTGATGGAAGAACTATATCCTTGAGTGTTCCTGAGCCTGAATTGTAACTGTTGCTTCTCTAATAAACCCCAACATTGTGAGTTAGATCTGTGAGTTCTGTGTGGCCATTGCAATGAATCATTGAACCCAACAGAGAAGTAGAGAGTGTGGTGTGAGGGACCGTTGGTGTCAGAGTTGGTAAAGACGGCAGAAAGAAGACGCATGTCTGACCTCCACCTCATAGGAATCAGCCTTGGGTTATTGATCTTGATTCTCCTTCCCCCTTGTGAAGTCAGAGGAGGTCAGACTCTGACTCCATGGCGTTTTTTTATAGTAAGACCCTCAACAAGATGGATTGACACAGTGGCTGCAACAATGGGCTCAGACATAGCAGTGATTGTGAGGATGGTGCAGGACCAGCCAGTGTTTTGTTCTGTTGTACATAGGGTCACTGTAAGTTGAAAGGGACTCAATGGCACCTCACAGTGACAGTAACAAAGAAGCTTAGATTGCCATTATTGGGGATGAGATTTATAGCCTTTATTCTCTTCCCTTACAGTACATTACCTACCACTTGAGATACACTTTTATTTACCTCAAACACATACCTTTTTATTAGGAGTAGATTAAAAAGCAAGGAACTGTTCTCAAGTAAAAGAAGCTGAGGTCAAATGAGAACTCTACTATTTCGCTACTAAAGTATCTCCATAACACTTCAAGCTATTACTTTAGAACAGCTTTTACTTTCCTGAAAACTTTTCATCTACTCTGGATTCCCAGATGACCAGATCCTTAGAAATAGTTATTCATTTA
Organism: Dugong dugon; assembly: GCA_030035585.1. Classification (NCBI taxonomy): domain Eukaryota; kingdom Metazoa; phylum Chordata; class Mammalia; order Sirenia; family Dugongidae; genus Dugong; species Dugong dugon. The sequence goes on from CM057478.1 coordinate 13,291,740, forward strand.
TTCTACAAACACTGTCTGCTCTGAGCTAGGCTGCATACTGGACTATAAAGGGAATAAGAAGCAATCCTCCCTTATGGCTTGGTTGATAGATATATGTAAACAAACAGGTGCAATTCAATGTTTTATGTGCTGTGATGGACACACAGCACAGCAGATGGCACAGGGTGCAAGTAGTCAATTCTGCTTATACTGTACTCATTGCCGTTGAGTTGATTCCGACTCACAGCGACCCTATAGGACAGATTAGAACTGCCCCATAGGGTTTCCAAGGAGCGGCTGGTGGATTTGAGCTGCCAGTTTTTTTGTTAGCAGCCAAGCTCCTAACCACTGTGCTACCAGGGCTCCTATTCTACCAATCTGGCTCAGGAAATGATGCACTGTAGAGGTGACATTGATCTGAGTGTTGGAAGATGAGTTGAAGTTTGCTGGGCAGATGAAGGTGAGGAGAAAGTAGTGTTACATATGAGACAGCAGCAGGAGCAGAGATCAGGCAAATGTTAATTGTTCCTGGATGGGAGGGTAGCAAGAAAGGAGGACAGGAATGGAGACAAAAACACTACGTGCTTCTAGAAAGAAGGAAAATAAAGAAGTAGATTTTGTAGGAGGATATAGTGGACCTGGATCGACTGTAGATTTGTTAAACATTATTTAGTTTTTAGTAAATAAAATATGCTTTCAAAGTTTGTAATGTAAGATCCCAGATTTTGAAAACCTGAGCTTTTATTTAAAGTAAATGTATTAGAAACAAATTAAGTGTATAAGAATCACAGTTGCTAGCATTAGACAGTGTAAATCTATCCATATATGTGGGCTCTTGCTTCAGAGGACAAACTACAATGGTTATGCAGCGTAAACAGAGAAAAATCTTCAATTAGTCAAGGAAAAAAGCCATGAAGGTTCACGTTGCTTTCGTAAAAGCATATTATCAACTACCCACTTCAAAATCACCTGGTGTTCCGGATGAAAATACCAAATGCCTGACCCTAGCCAGAAGGATTCAGATTGTGTGGGTCTGAGCTTAAGGCTCTGGACTCTGCATTTCTGATAAAGTCCCCAGGTGATTGGGATACCGTGGAAGCGTGAAAATCAGACCCTGTATTTTGAAATGTGCTTAATGATAAGAGTTTGTGATCATGCAAGCATATTTGTGTGCTTCAAGCATATTTGGTTGAGATAGTAAAAATTTCCTCCCAGTTAATTCAGCCCATAACAAGACATGGCCGTATGAGGCCATAACCAACAGATCTTTCCCCCACAAGGCAGCTGCTTAGTCTAATTAAAGGGCGTGTTCCTTTCCATCACACTGTCCTGAAAGCATAGACCTATAAAGCAATGGGAAATAACTGTGTCAATACCCTTGCTCTTTCTTAGCATTCAACCTAAGGATCCTCCACATGAATTATTCTGATCAGGAAATGCTGGATTTGCTTTCCTTTGAGCTTGTATCTACTCTTTTCACATGTATCAGCAGACAGAAAGATAAATAGGAGAACGGCTTAATTGCCTTGGTACTGAACAGTGAGCTATGATACCTTTTTCAGTGCTGTCTGGGTGCATTGTAGAACGCTTAGGAAAGGTGTAGATGTTATCCCTGTTGAATATTATTTGCTTATTCATATTCTTTTCGTTATTTTGCGATATTTTTTAATGATGATAAATAAGGAAATTATCGGCTTAAGTTCTAAAGCTTAGGTGATTGCAGGTCTGATGTGAAAATTTAAAATTCTGAAGGATGGGAAATGAGGGGATGAAATACATGACTTCCATTCTTTTCCCCCTGAATCCCCACCTGTCTTCTGCTCTTCCTTTTTTGCTTTCTTCTCGTCTATGACTTGTTTATTCCTCTTTCCCTTGTTTTCTGCACCTTTTGTTAACGCAGGCAATGGCAGGACAAACAGAACTGAGATTCTCTTGAGTGTCAGATTCCCTGTTTCATGATCTGATTTTGTTTATAATCTATGGCTTAAAGATTATCTTCATATCCCAATTTTGGAATAATAGTCTTTATGACTTTTCTAGGGTTTTCACCTTGAGGATGGCACAGGACCGTGCAATGTTTTATTCTATTCTAAGTTTGCTGTGAGTCGGAGCCGTTTCTGTGGCAACTAATAACATCAACATGACTTTTATGTTAAGTTTTAGGTTATATAATTAAATGCTGATCATGATGTTACTGTGTAATGATGCTGATCGTTTCATTTACATGAAAATTAAATATCGTACTTAGAAATAAAATTGTCCCTTGTCCTTCACTGAAAATGAATGATTTTTTTTTTTTTTAGTTGCCATATTTGGCAAACCTGGAAAATGACAAGACACTACTTTTTACAGTTTTCTCAAGTTCGTTGTTGATGAAATGGGGCAATTTTCTCTCAGGAAGATTCTTTAGAAGTGCCTTAAGCCCCAGCAAATTTCAATCTATTAAACTGCAAGTTTTAACGGCCAAAATGAATGGGATTTTCTTTGTACCGTTATGATTACTCTGTCTCATAGCATTCGATACAGATTAGTTTCTTCAACTTAACATAAAACCAGAACACACTAGATGGTGCTGTTATCCTAAGAGCAGTCACACACTGGAAACAGTGCATGGGTAGAATAAAGCCAGAATAAAGGAAAGAATGCCTGGTGTGTATATTGGATTTTGTCTTACACCAGAGGATACACTAATATCAGACTATATAATTCTCTTTCGGAGCCTTTAGATTTTACTCAGAAATGACTTGCTAAAGTTTGGCGCCAGCACAGTCATGTTTTAACAAATGTGTGTGCGCCTGTGTGTGTGTGGGATGGAGTGGATATTCTGATTTTATCAGATCCTATTCCTGATTTTATCTCCCATTGCTTTCTTCATATATTCTAACCAGACAGCACTGAACATAGCTTATATCTTCCCACTTCCATGTCTCCCATTTTTTTTTTTCTCCATGTGGAGATTCTCCATCGTTTGGTTCTGTCAATATCCTGCTTATCCTATAAGATCAATTTCAAATGCTATGCCTTCCATGAAGCCCTTCCTGATTCCTTCCATCATCCTTTCTTTATTCTTAATCTACCTACCATCTCCTTGAATTTCCCTTATGACATCAGATTGTCTTGCATTATTTGTATACTTTTCTTATACTGTAAGTTCTATGGAATATAAAAAGTTTCTTATGTAATTTTTTACTCCCCCCTCTTCCTATATTGACCTTTAAATGCAGTACTATCTCTTGAATACAGCTGGCACTCACATGTGCATGAAATGAAGGAATAAAAAATGAACAAATGGATTCATATTAGAAAAGTACTTTTTTTTTTCCTGGATAGCTTTGCTCTCCACTGTTCACCATACTGCTCTGGATTCTGGAAAGTTGACATCTATGAATTGCACCAACCAAGCATTCTTGCCCTCTGGCTTCCAGTTGGTGTGGACAATGGAAAGCATCAACAAGAAAAGTGAAGGAAAGAGAAAAGCGAAGTAGATCCAGGCTACTGGTTGGCTGTGGCTGCACCCTTCATCCCATAAGGCCACAGCTCTTGACAGGTATCTGACAACTACTCCCTCCCTTTGCCTCTTCAAGCCAAGGGATGCCAGCCCTGGATGTTTCACTGTCTCTGCTTGTTTACTTAACTCTGTCCCTTTTGAGTGTGCCACCTATGGCCCATATACAAACTATGACCCAAAAAAGATCCTTAGAAAATAAGTTGGCTCATATAAGAAATCATTCTTTCTGATAATGAGGCCATGCTGCAACTTCTTAAAGAAGCGTTTATATAACTCAGGTTTTATTTTTACCTTTAACCCTCAGGTCAGAAGGTAGCCTACTCTGACATATACAAATGCATATTCTTATTTGCTTAGGTGTTCAAAATAAACACCTTAATTATTTGAGAACATTTACTAATGACCTGGAACTAATTATCTACAGTAATATTAATGATATTTTTTCTTATGGTTAGCTTAAATGCCATTTATATATTGATTCATTTTAAATGTTCCAGTAATAACTTTCTGCGTAACACGCAGAATCTCTGACTCTAAGAACTGAAATCAGAAACTCTGATTTTCAAACCGTTTTCCCAGGGACCTAAGATTCCTGTGAAGGATAATTTTCAGTGTAAACTTGGCTAGGCTATGATTCTCAGTGGTTTGGCTAGCTACTGGACTGGTTACTGTTCTGTAACGTACTGGGTTGGTTGCTGTTCTGTAATGCAAGGCAATGCAATGCAACATAATGTAATGTAATTAATCACCATCTATGATGTGATCTGATGTCATCAACCAATCGGTTGACAGGGAAGTTTCCTTAGGGTTGTGGTCTGCCTCCAGAATATAAAAGAATATTCCAGCAGAGCTCACTTTTTCTCGACCCTGCACTCTTCTTTTCACCTGACCTCTGGATCCGGGAACGTAAACCTGCAGAAGTCTCCAGCCTGCTGCCTGGCCTGCAGATTTAGGATTTGTCAGCCTCCACAATCACCTGAGCCGTTTCTTTGAAATAAATCTCTCTCTATATATATATACATGTCTCACTGGTTTTGCTCCTCTAGAGAACACTACTAAGACCATTCCCAACTTAAAAGACATAAAAGACAAATTGAATTTGACTTTTTAGCTTTGAGTAAATATCTGATCAAGATGGGCATCGAAGTATCTGAAATTATCCTACAATGACAAAACTAAATGCCTCATTATGTAATAAGATTGAGATGAAAGGTATTTTTTGCCAGTCTAAAAGTGATTTATACTGGCTGAGAAATCTGGATTCACGTCTTCACGTCTGGGTTCACTGATTCTCTCCCAAAATAGACAATACCTGCGTGAACTTTCTGAACCTCTCTCTCTCTCTTTTTTTTTGGTTATAAAATGTAAATTATTGTCCCTAACTCAGAGCTTTTGTGATGATTAAATGGCTTAATACATGAAAATCACCCTGCTTAGGGCTAGCAAAAAGTGCTCAAGACACACTAGTTTTCCTCTTTTCCTGAGAGTTATAATGTCACTTATTGGGCAGCCATATCTAAAGCCCACGCCTCCTGAATTGAAGTTCAGGGCTAGTTCTACCTTATGATGCTGCTCCTGTTTCCCTTGCCTTTAATTTCTTTTCTAGCTATGATTTTATTTTTTGTAGATATGTGGAATACCATATCAGGAAAATACAGACTTTAATATGGATTTTACTCAGTGTTAGAATTCCTAGAATTATCTTGTTGCCCATAAGCATATCCAGTCATTATTTTAGACATTGTTCATTTACTTTCCAATATTTTCAAACTTAGAATAAGAAAGTAGTAGCTTGCAAGTAGACCCTTTGACCTTTTGTTCATAATTTGTTGCCTTTTTTTGAGATTGTGAGTTAAATGATCCCATTGACTTCTGGCTTAATCAACAAGGACATCCAGATCCTTAGTTGTCAATTACCTTCAATTAGCTTCTCTAACTTCTCTTCCAAGCCCTGTGACTGGAGTGGAAGGCCTATTCCCAACACCTTCAGAGACATCGTAGATTAACGAAGGCCCCAACTTTAACTCAGTATTGCATCAGGTTGACATGACCTTGTGTCTTAATTTTAGTAACTGGGATCTTGTATTCCTCCTGTGAGAAGTCCATCTTGTCCCCTACTTCCTATCTCTACCTCCTGGTTTGTTCTTCTCTGTCGGAGTACCTGTCCTGATGTCTATTTTTTTAGATCTGTTCCTTTAGTGTGGGGCTTCTGGGGATAAGGACCCAATGCTACATTTAAAGTCTGCCTCACACTAAACTGCCACTTCTGATTCTAACCACTTGCCCCCTGGATTGTCACTGGCTACATATTTAGAGTTTTGTCTTTTACTCTGCCAACCTGTGGACCCCTCCTACTACCACTTGCTGACCAACTTCCTAAATTGATGACCAAGCTCTAGAAGGACACCACCCAGTCTGGGTGCCTGTCTCTCCCACAGCCACAGATACATCAGCCTTCAGGGTTCCTGTTTCTATTCATCTGACTCATTCTTTGGCTGACTAAGTTATAGGTCTGACCTGGGGAGATAAAGACTTTCTGGGGGAGTTGAGTTTTTGAACACGATTCAAATGCAAGAATGCATGCCAACTTTTATTTCTGATTAAATGAAATTTGTAGTTTGTGGTCAAATATTTAATCTGCTTGTGTTGAAACCAGTCCAGTGGTTTCACTCTATAAACATCAAGGAAGGACAAACTGGCCACTCATAATTAAAGGTGGTATTTAGAAGAAACTTTGTTTTCTCTAAATTGAAAATTCACAAGGAAAGTAAGCACCTATATTTCCAGTCCCTGCGTAATAGAATGGAACCTTAATTTTCTTAAAAAAAATTTCAAAATTCTTTGTAAATTTTACCTTTCTATATAAATAAGCACATTAACTACATACATACATTAACACACGTTTATATACATTTGTGCATATAGATGTATGTTTTACATGTATAAATATATGTGTATATAGAAAGAAAGATAATGAACAGATGATAGATATTCTCCCACTCACACATATTAATTTTAAAATCATTTTTCTTATTGTACTGATTTCTAAACCTACAATTTTTGTAGAGGGATAAATAATTTGTCTTGTTGGTGAGGCTGTCTTGGTTGACATTGACATATGAGAAGGACAATGGCTATGTTCGATATAGAAGTCCACAAGAGGATATTCTTGCCAATGTGTAAATTACCTCCCCAGAGGTGCTGTTACTTACAAAGTGAGTCATAAAGCACATGTCCTCTGTCCATAACACACCAAATACAGCCAAGGATGGTGTGCACTTAGACATGGAAGAGCCAAGTTTGCTATGCTATGTTTCCTCGCATCTCTGTTTAGGTCCCAGCAGTTACTTCAGATGAGTCAGAGGTAAGAAAGATGTCCTAATGATCTTCCACTTTTACTGAACCAAGGTCACTGGAGGAAAATCCCACTCAACACAGAGAAAATGAACCCCATGTTATGGAACACCAAGAAAAAAGAGCAGGGATTGCAATGAAAGACAGTGCTGTTTGCCACACACAGTTCAAACATGGCTATTTGAAAGCTAGGCTCATTAATAAAGTGTCACTTACATACTAAGAAAGATCTGGAATGAGCTTTCTTACTGAAAGGAGAGTTGTTTCTTCAGAGATCAGCCCTTCTGCAGTTTGGCAGACATTCACCACAAATATATGAAAATTGACATTAAGAATAATAATGAGTAATATTTTTGAGAGTTTACCATAATCTAAGTGTTTTATATTTTTGCTTAACCCTCATACCACCCTATGAAATGCTCTTATTTCCTCCATTTCACTGAAGAGGCTGAGGGAGATTAGGACACTAACCATATCAAACGTGTCATTAACGATGGAACCAGGATGCAAAGGGCTACCTAGTAACTCTGCACATTTCTAAAATGAGAGAATGTGAAAACTACCAGTAACCCATGCACTTTCCATCTATAAATGAAGATACTAATGAGACAAAAGGATAAATCTTCAAGAATCTAGATTCACTTATCAAAATAATCTTTTCACACCTATTGATAACAAGGATAAAATAGGAAGGCACTGTGTTAGCATATTAAATAACAATGACTGATTTTAGTTTTTTGGTAATTAAAATGTTTTGTCCTTACTGAAAACAAAAACTATCTTGACTCTAGCCTACAGAGGAAAACATAAGGTGTAAGTTAGCATTCCCTAAATGGTGCCACTTAAAATGTTTTCCACACTTGGAAGGTAGGATCTGGGTTGCAATAACCCTGTTATTTGAATAATGTTAGCTCCTGCAACTGAAGATCCAAATGTAGACCCTAGAGATTTGTTAATTCCCGTTGAATGTCATTTAAATATCAAAATAAAAGGTGTGACACAATGAGATAAGATTAATGTAAAAAGAATTCAGAATAGAATCAGGAAGTAAGTAGAGTAATTGAATCCAATCTAGCTGTAAAGTGACTGTGTGAGAAGGTTGTAGATTAAATCAGATTTGAGAACTGAGTAATGTGTTACTTGAATCAAGAGACACATCTTCAGGAGCACCCATTTAGAAGGTATGAACTTTGAGTTCCTGTTGTACTGGCAGGTGACCGTTAAGAGGCTCTACTTATTTTGCTGTTGTTGTTGTTAGGTGCTGTCAGGTCAGTTCCGACTCACAGTGACCCTGTGTACAACAGAACAAAACACTGTCTGGTTCTGCACCATCCTCACAATCTTTGCTGTGTTTGAGCCCATTGTCGCAGACACTGTGTCAATCCATCTCGTTGAGGGTCTTCTTCTTTTTCGCTGTCTACTTTACCAAGCGTGATGTCCTTCTTCAGGGACTGGTACCTCCTGATAACATGTCCAAAGTATGTGAGATGAAGTCTCATCATCCGTGCTTCTAAGGGGTATTCTAGCTGTACTTCTTCCAAGACAGTTATGCTTGTTCTTCTGGCAGTCCATGATATATTCAGTATTCTTCACCAACACCGTAATTCAAATGCATCAATTCTTCTTCGGTCTTCCTTATTCATTGTTAGCTTTTGCATGTGCATGAGGAGATTGAAAATACCATGGCTTGGGTCAGGTGCACCTTAGTCCTCAAAGTGACATCTTTGCTTTTTAACACTTTAAAGAGGTCTTTTGCAACAGAATTGCCCAATGCAACATGCTGTTGTTTGATTTCTTGACTGCTGCTTCTATGGGAGTTGATAGTGGAGCCAAGTAAATTTTTTTAGGATAATACAAAAAAATTGCCCTGCATATGTCACTTTCAAATTTCTTAATCCAGGAAAAAAAAAACAAAAAACTTCTCTAGTCAGAATGAATCCTCGTTACCTGAGAAGATAGCCCCAACTTGGGAGGGATAATAGCCCCAGTCAGCTTGAGAAGGTAGAATTATTTCACGAATGGGTATGGCAGATTCACCTAGGGGGAAAAAAAATCCATATTCTCTTTGTTTTTGTGAATGGACCTGATGAGTTTTACCTGGGCTTGGCAGTCCCTCTAGGGGACTGTTGTGAACAGAAGTGAGGTATACTCCTTCTGGCTTTTCCATTAAAAGAATTGGGTGTGTACTACCCTAGCTTTTTGCCTTCTTACTATATGTATCCGATGGTACGTGTGGGAGCAGCTGCCTTGGACTCAAAGACAGGAACAATATTTTGAAAATGGGAAAATCAGCTTAGTCTATCCATAGTAGAGGAACCACTCAACTGCTCACCTACCTCTAAACTCTCACATGAAAGAAGAAATAAAACTCTATCTTGTTCAAGCAAATACAGTTTTAGCAGCTGTATTGAGATATAATTTACAGACCATAAAGCTCACCTGTTTAAAGTGTCCAATACTACGGTTTTTAAATTTACAGGGTTGTACAAGTATTACCATAATCTAATTTAAGAACAAAAACATCTTGCATCCATCGGCAATCACTACCTAAACATTTCTCCCAGCCCCTGTACCTCCTCTCTAACCGTACGCAACAACTTATCTACTTTTATCTCTATAGATATGCCTGTTCTGGACATTTATATGAATATGCACGCTTTTGTGACTGGCTTCTTTGATTTAACGTAATGTTTTTGAAGTTCATCCTTTGTTTTTTTAGTATTTATCAGTACCTCATTCCTTTTTATGTCTGATAAATATCCCATTGTATGGGTATCCACTCATCAATTGATGGACTTTAGGGTTCTTTATACTCTTTGGCTATTATGAACTATGAACACTTGTATACAAGTTTTTGTATGGACATGTGTTTTCATTTTTCTTGGGTATATACCTAGGAGCGGAATTCCTGTGTCATACGGTAACTCTATGTTTAACATTTTTAGAAATTGCCAAACTAGCTTCTAAAGTGGCTATGACCATTTCACCTTCCCACCAGCAATGCATGATCTAGCAGATGTATTTTTTAGTCCCTTTGTTACAGAAGCTGAGCCTCTCTACACAGAAGTGATGTTCAAAATATTCAACAACTGGCATAGCATAGGGAACAACAAGCAGTGTGTTGAAGCCTGCTCAAAAGTAGCTCATGAGAGCCAATTTTTAAATAATCAAAAATTTTACAAGCCAGTTTTTTAAATCTTTGGTAGTTTGAAATAGCCCATGAGTGAATATTTTCACAATGAAAATTGACAAATGCTTACAAATCAAGGCTTTTTGTTCTGGAGAGCTGGTTTACCAGCTCACCATTGGAACCAAATCATTAGAATTTGTGCTAATACAGTGAGAAGAGATGCCAGCTGTAAATAATAATTTCTCCTGCACTACTGAATTCCAGCTGTATATCAGCTCTGTTTGTACTCTAATTAATACAGTAGACCTGTAATTTTAACTCCAGACAGATTTAAGTATAGAAATAATAAAAGAAATTCAAAGCATTAGTATTTTTGTGTTAGGTTTATAAACTATGTTGATATATATGATATTTAAAGTATTTGTAATAGAATTTGGAATTTTAGAGAATATAAGTCCCAATCTATAAATATAATTGAGCAATTGATTTAGACTCATGATTTCAAATAAAAAATCATGAGAAATTATATTGTTTGTAAATACTACTAGAAGCTTAGAAAAACTTAACAACTCACTATAATTGGGTGTCAAATTTATCAGATTTATAAGAATACTTAAGTACTCAGGAAGGTTTTGTTTGTAAGAGGCATTTGAAATATTTCAAAAGACACTGAAATACAGTAAATTTGTAAATGCAATTAAACATATCTAACTAAAAGTGTTTCTCTTGATTATTGGTAAAATTTACCAGATTATTCAATTAAAAAATGTATTAGTTGGACTTTAGAATTTAGGAAAAAAATATATTTAAAATTTGATTTTAAATATTTATTTTAAAAATCAAATTAAACTTCAATCTTTTTCTATTTACTAAAGATGCTCTCAAGGACATAAAGAACATTTATTGACACGTACAATCTACCTGGGCAGGTATCTCTAGGTTCTTGACTCAAGGGTTCAAACACAGCACAATATAAAAATATTTCCAAAAATTTGTCGAGACTGACTCTGTCTACACTCTAGAAAGAGAAGAGAAGATAGACACCACGGAATTCTGATAAGATCTTCCATTTCCTCCTCACTGGGAACTTGTGCTAACACTTTGTCATGCTGATTGAGAGAATGACCCCGTCAGGTCTAGAAGCCTCTTCTTCCATGTTCCACTGATTCTCATCTGTGTTCCATTACTAATACTTAAATTCTCTAGTATCCAGTGTTATTACTATTTTCAGATTCTGCATCTCTGCTGATGCATTCAATCAAAGTTTGCTTCAGTTATTAAGCCTTTATTAATAGCTTTTCATAGAAATTTAAAACGCTCTGGAGAGTGCTGGTTGCCTAATTGGGAATGTTGTCATGAGAATGGCTGTATTCCAAGGTCTCTGTTTCCATGAGCTTCACTCTCAGCTCTCTCTTCACTCCCTGCCCCACTGAGGCAAAGAAGAAGGTTATATTCCACATTTTCTCACGGGAAGAGTTTCCCTTTGGTTTGAAGTGAAATTTGTAAAGAATAAATCCCACTATCTCAAGATGTTTTTTGTATTACACAATTTAACATACCTCCTAGTATCAAGGGTACAGGGGAATCCCTGTTTGTATTTTTATTTTTTTCTGATTTCTGACTCATTATAGTGTGGTGGCCCTAGTGGCACAGTGGTTGAAAGCTGAGCTGCTAACCAAAAGGTCAGCAGTTCAAATCCACCAGCTGATCCTTGGAAACCCTATGTGGCACTTCTGCTCTGTCCTGTAGGGTCACTATGAGTCAGAATCGACTCAATGGCCACGGGTTTGGTTTTTATAGTGTGGTGACACAATGGTTGAGTGCTCGGCTGTTAACCAAAAGATCAGCTGCTGGAACCCACCAGCTGCTCTACAGAAGAACAGACCAGGAAATCTGCTCCTTTAAAGATTACAGCCTAGGAAATTCCATGAGGCAGTTCTACTCTGTTACATGGGATCACTATGAGTCAGAATTGACTCGATGGCACACAACAACAACAACACATAGTGTGGGGTACTTTTATACCCAAAGCTAAACCTTGATATCGTAAGAATTACAAGAACAATGTTTGACTCTGGAATCTGATTAATTCAGTGCACTTGGACAATGCTTCCACGTCTTAAATGTGCATTTTTCCTTCATATCCACAAGCAACCTCCAACCACACATCCAGAGGAAGACATGTGGAAGAAGCATCACAATCTGCTCTTCACTCTATCTGCACTCGAGTGTGCAACATGTTTACATTCCTCTGGGGCAAAACTGCTTACGATTCAATATACAATGACTATTACCAAAATTTCTTGAGAGACTTTCAGAATCTGTTGTATATGGATGAATATTCCATGACCAAGAAGAAAATGAAGTTAAAAAATCATTGTCAACTGTCACAGAGAATTTAGGCCAAATTCACCATCAAAGTCTGTTAAAATCTTGCTCTAATAGACTAGAATAAAAAGACACATCATGGATTCTGAATGCTTTCTTGGGTTTTCAAGAATCTGGTAGTGATTTCCCAGACTACTGAAGGTCTATTACTATTGGACATGTCTAAGCTCTTAGATGACCGTATAGTTTTGATTGACAAATCCTAATCAAACTATTCCAGGAGTTGTTTTACTTGGCTGGGTGCAAACAATGATCAATTAGTACTGTATTGCAAGACGAGACCGCCCAGGCAGTACTGAAGCCATCCTTGTCACGGTTCTTCATGCTGCGTGCTTGTCATTGTGCATCTTGACCTGGCAAAACACATGCAGAGGAGTGACAGCAGGTCCTTCTGAAGTGCTGCTGTGGAGGGAGCAGAAGTGGTATGGCTGCAAGCAAGATATGAAGGAGAAATGCTTTAATGTTTCCCTAAAATACAATTTCAACAATAATGAATGACTGTGAATAACTGAGAAAGAACAGTTGCATGCAACAATCAACCTGGAACAAAAGAATTGGAGCAGATTACTTCTTGTGACCATATTCAGACTATGAATCTAAAAGACATATACAAACAATGTCTGGTTATTGAAAAATCTTCTGAGAGCAGTTTACTGCCCAAGGAATGTATTACTCTGTGTATAATAGAAGACACTATTATCTTTTCTACTAGAACCATGTGTATATCTCACGACATCCTTGAATGGGATGTATTGCTAGATATTAAGGATTTCAATAATCGTATTTGGTGCTTTGAATATATGGGATTTTTTTTTTTAATGAAACTATTAAATAAATGAAGTCTATGAAACAAATTCCATTTGGATCTGTTACGTTAGCGTACATCCTGATCTTTATGTTGTGTATGAGTGTGTTTTAATAGTCAGGTTTCCCTTTCCTATGGAGACTTATAGCTCCCTTCTTCACCTTCCTCCAGAAAGCCTGTTTGTTCTAAAAGCTGACCTCTTAATTCTACCAGGTTTATATCCTAGACAAAATTGAGAATGAAAAATCATTCTAGTTAAATTAACACCAGAACAAAACTCCCAGTGATTCAATACCCTATGAATTGCATGAACTTAGGAATTTGCTAAGATAGAATGAGAGAAAAATCACCTTTACTTGCACATAATGACATTTTGACATACAAAAGATGAGAGATATTATAAAAATAAAAGTGCTCACTGCTAAGATTGACAAAGGAATGTGTGCGGTGATTGGCCTTTTTAAGCCTGCCTGTGTGAGCCTTCTGAGAGCTCTGTGCTGCCTTGATGTATCACAGGGTAAGTCAATGTGGTAGGTTAAGGATGTAAATTCAGACCAAACTGTATCTTACTCTCTTGCTCATTTTTGCATTCTTTCTCTCCCATTGCCTTCTCCCACACTCTGTCGCTATCTTTTGCTTAAGCCTGAACCTTAACACTATTGCAATAAAGCAGTGTACTTGTCCCAATAACTTTCTTGTCAGGAGACATCTGTTCCTTTATGAAAAGTCTCTCCTTAGTAACGTATCAATCATGTCACACTTGTAAAGCGAAACACATTTTTTTTTGGTCCCCAGATAGCAAAATACTGCTGAGAAAATAAGCCATGTAGAGATATTAACTGTGGCATATTAATACATGTATTCTGTGCATTCTTTGTTTGTCTCTGGTTGGTGCCATGTGATTCTGACGGTATGCGCTGCTGACCTCTTGTCTCTGAAACCACAAAGGACTCGTCAACGTCCTCCTTAAAAGCCTTATAATGGGCTGACTGCCATGGAGATCCACACGAGGAGAATATGATGCTTTATTTTCAGGCACTTTGCTTTTATATACTAAAAGCACAACTGTTAAAACTTATAAGGTCTGGGAGACTTCCAAAGCTGTGGTTATCTGATGTCAAGCTACCTGGAAAATTTTAGCCAATCATCTAGGTGTTTCTAAACACTTGAGTGTTTTGCATTATGGGTATAAAACATCTGGATGATGGGCTTAAACATCCACTTAACATCCTGATGTTTTAGCATTTTGCTGGTATGCTCACCATTTACATGCATAAAATAAGATTATTTGCTTCGAGGCCCAGACTAGCATTTTCTAAATTCCAGTCAACCTCAGGTATTATGGTACGTGTTGACTAAATTGGAAGCCCTGGTGGCATAGTGGTTAAGAGCTTGGCTGCTAACCAAAAGGTCAGCAGTTTAAATCTACCAGCTGCTCTTTGGAGACCCTATGGGGCAGTTCTACTCTGTCCTATAGGGTCACTATGGGTTTTTTGGTTTTGACTAAATTGAGACTATACTGCTCTTTGCCTAAGTCAAGCTTAATGAGGGGCAAAAGATAAATTAGTGTAGTTCAGGTAAATACTCTGTAGCAAAAATTACCTTAGACGTTGTTTGAGCTAAAAGTAATGGATCAGTCAGTGTCTAGTCAGAAAAACAAAGCTGTGCTAAGTATTTCAAGTAGTAGGAAATTTAATACAAAGACCTTGGAAGAACTAAAGAGCAAAGGGCAATAAGAAAGTGGTGCCAGGGCAGCAAAAGGAAGGAGTGATATGTAGAGACCAGACATTTGCTATGTCCCTGGGCCAGAGCCCTAGACCCTGCACCTGCTACTTTCTGCTGCAGATCCTGCCACTTCCAGAGCTGGGAGCACCCATGTGTTGCTGCTGCCCGAGATTGCCAGAGCCTGCGGGCACCCCATCCCTGCTGCCCTTACAACTACAGCCAGCAACTATCAACAAAGACCACTACTAAGGAGCGCTGGTGGCTCAGTGGTTAAGAGCTTGGCTGCTAACCAAAAGATAGGCAGTTCAAATCCACCAGCCGCTCCTTGGAAACCCTACAGGGCAGTCTACTCTGTCCTAAAGGGTCTTTATGAGTCGGAATTGACTCGATGGCAATGGGTTATATAGGATTATGGAAAACAGAAGGAAGAAACTTCTCTGTTTCTCCTGCTTTGTGATCTTGGGACACTGCCTGCAATTGACAGAATCAAACAGGACGCTAGCTCGCAAGGGACTCTGGGAAATGTAGTTTGCAGACTATCAACCCCAGAGGTTCAGAGTAGAGTATAAACCCATTGCCTTCTAGTAGATTCGACTCATAACAACCTTATAGGACAGAGTAAAACTGCCCATAGGGTTTCCAAGGCTGTGAATCTTTAAGGAAGCAGACTGCTACATCTTTCTCCTGCAGAGGGGCTAATGGGTTCCAACCGCTGACCTTTCCGTTAGCAGCTTAACCACTGTGCCACCAGGCTCCAAGCAGAGTATAAAGGGGGCAGACATGGAACTGGATAAAACAGATAAATACACAACACAATACCCACTTAGAGGCAGTAGTGTTGTGACTGGTTAATAGTTTACAGACATAAAATCAGATTATAATTAACATCAAAAACAAGATAGAAAGTTTGGGTACAAAATGGAGATAAAAAAAGGAAGGATTGTCACGAAAGCACAACAATTGAGGTATATAACAACAGGAAAGACATTTTCCTATACAAGAAACAGCCTAGACAGCCTGCTGGCCTTCCTTTTTATGTAAATTAGGATCACAGAGCTTTTATAAAATTATTACTTTTAAGTTTCTCAAGTAATATAAAAATATATTCTTTTTGTAAGACATCAGAATTTATAAATATGGGTTAATGCCCCTTTGACTACTCAGCCAATCCTAGACCCTTGCCAAAAAACAACTGCTGTTACTTTCATGCGTATCCAAAGAGGCCTAACTATGCTTCAGTAGAAAAAAATGACTTAAATAAAATATAGTATGTTTACATTATGGAATATTTTTTTAATTGCTCTTTTTTTCTCATTCAAAAATGTATATATAAATTGTTTCGTGACATTGGTTGCAATCCATGCATTGTGTCTGCAGTCTCCCGCATTCCCTTTCCACCCTGGGTTCTCCAGATCCATTCGTCCACTTTTCCTGTCCCTTCCTGCCTTCTGATCTTTGCTTTGGGGCAGGTGGTGCCCATGTGGTCTCATATACTTGATTGAACTAAGAAACATGTTCCTCTTGAGTTTTTAGTGTTTGTTTTATAGGCCTGTCTAATCTTTGGCTGAAAGGTGGACTTCAGGAGTGGCTTCAGTTCTGAGTTAGCAGGGCGTCCAAGGGCCATAGTCTCAGGGATTCCTTCAGTAAATCTGGTCTTTTTTTGTGTGTGTGATTTTGAATTTTGTTCTACATTTTTCTCCTGCTCTGTCCAGGATTCTCTATTATGATCCCTGTTGGAGTAGTTGGGGATGGCAACTGGACACCGTCTAGTTCTTCTGGGCTCAGGCTGGTGGAGGCTGTGGTTCATGTGGTCCATTAGTCCTTTGAACTAATATTTTCCTTGTGTCTTTGGTTTTCTTCATTCTCCTTTGCTCCGAACATGATGGGATCAATAGATGTATCTTAAATGGTTGCTTACGAGCTTTTAAGACCCCAGAGGCTACTCACCAAAGCAGGATGTATGGACTATGTTATGCCAATTGACCTAGATGTCTGCTGAGACCATGGTCCCCAGCCCTTAGCCACAGTAACTTGGTTCCTCAAGGTGTTTGGATGTGTCTAGGAATCTTCTATAACTTTGCCTTGGTCAAGTTGTGCTGACTTCCCCTATATTATGTATCGTCTTTCGTTTCACCAAAGTTAATGCTTGTCTACTACCTAGTTAGGGATTTTCTCTCCCCTCCCTTGCAGTGATCAAAGATTTTTTTTTTTCTGTATGGAAAACTTTTTTGGGGTTTTTATAATCATGGTCTCATACAATATTTGTCCTTTTGTGATTGACTTATTTCACTCAGCATAATGCTCTCCAGATTCGTCCATGTGGTGATATGTTTCACAGATTCATCAGTGTTCTTTATCATTAAGTAGTATTCCATTGTGGGTATGTACCATAATTTGTTTATCCATTCATCTGTTGATGGGCACTTAAGTTGTTTCCATGTTTTTGCTATTGTGAATAATGCTGCAATGAACATGGGTGTGCATATGTCTATTCGTGTGACGGCTCTTATTTCTCTAGAATACATTCCTAGAATTGGGATTGCTGGATCATATGGTATTTCTATTTCTAGCTTTTTAAGGAGGTACCATATCATTTTCCACTGTGGTTGTAACATTTTACATTCCCGCCAGCAATGCATAAGAGTTTCAATCTTCCCTCAAACTCTCCAACATTTGTTATTTTCTGTTTTTGTTTTTTTTTGATTTGTGCCAGTAATGTTGGGTTGAGATGGTATGTCATTGTAGTTTTAATTTGCATTTCTTTAATGGCTAATGATGGCGAGCATTAGAACATCTTGTTTTTTAAGAGAACAAAGTAGATTGTATGTCAATTAGATTTCACTAAAAGCAAGCAAAAAATTGAATTTGTAGGAAATATACTACATGTTCCATTAATGAATTTTATAAACAAACACAAAACGAAGTCTTCCTCTAGTGTGTGTCTTTAATGTGATCTGTCCCCATAGTCCACCCACCCACTGTGTCCATGTGAGTCATCTCAGATCGACTCTGACCCCAGTCACTTCCCCCATACCATTCCTGATTCTCTGTTGTATTTCCCGCCACGCCATTGACCAGAAAAAGGAATGGTAGAAACTGGGAAGAAGAGACAACAAAAGGGCAAATAAAAACAAATAAAGCAGTTATGGGTAACACCTTGGAGTTTTTTGTTGTTGCAAAAACTTAATTGTGGGAACTTGCATTTAAAAAATGTCATAGAATCTCAGATCCTGCCAAGGGAGTTAGGAAATCTGTTTTATGTCTTTCTTTCTTTCTTTGTCTCTCTTTCTTTCTTTTCTTCCTTCCTCCCTTCCCTCCCTCCCTCCCTCCTTCCTTCCTTTCTTTCACTTTCTTTTCCTTCCTTCTCTCTCCCTTCCTTCTTCCCCTCCTTCGTTTTCTCTCTTTCTTGTCAATGATTAGATCTTTACTGGGGCTCCTAAAATTGTATGTCTAACAATCACTGAAGAAAATGTAAGAAGGGCACTTTCATAAGAGAAAGATAACATGATTTATATACTGTTAAAAAAGTTCAGATCATTTGCATTGAGAATCATTAAACAACTCAGGCACTGAGAGACCGTTCCAATTGTTTTAACCTGGATCTCCCCAAAATCAGACCTGAGACAAAGTTTGTAGGCAAGGAGTTTACATAAAACATGCTCCCAGGGAGCAGAAGGAAGGGACCTTCAGAGTGAAACCAGGAAGGAGGAGCAGGGGACAAGAGGTGTCAGGGCCACAGTTCATAAAAATTCTGAAAATTCATCATTTCTGTAACACATTGGCAGGTGACGACGAGTGCTGTATTATGTCTAATATGTACTTAATCTGTCTTTCTTTAACTACCTGTCATTGCACGTTGCAGGGATTCTAAACAGGACTAGGTATTTAAAATATTTCACAATTTAAAAATATATTTAAATATATAAAGTGAGCTCCTTGAGAACAGAAACCGTGTTTGATCTATTTTGCCATTCATGTGCTTAGCAGAGTGTCAGACAATAAAAGAAACTCAATAAATATTTAGTGATGTGTGTAAATGAAAAAGATCTTGGAAGACACTTAAACTGAAATAAATCTGTCCAAGGTGTTCCTTCAATACCATACAGGTTTGAGGGGAGTAAACCCTTCCTCTGTTCATTATCTACTTCCTTTTTCTTCTGCGTAAGCCTGAAAGCAGAAATGAGGGGGAGTGCTGGACTCAGTGGAGTGAGATATTGGGCCACACTGGAAGAGAATTACTTTGCCAAAATATGGCAAATACTTTATAAATCTTGCATCCCAACATGCATGTAGGGTATTGACTCATGTCCAGGCTTTGTTTTTTCTCCTAGTCTTTCTGTCTCAATATCTCCAAAGAATGCTCATGAGCTCTCAATCACTTATTTTCATGACTACCCTGATCAGCTACGATTCTACATTACGGCATAGAAATAGATGTTGGTTTCAGAAGTGGTGTGGGCAGAGCTAGAGGTCAGGGAGTAGTATCTGGAGGCTGCTATGGACTACTCTGAATTTATTGTTTTCCTTCCACTGGCTTCTCAACAAATGGGCCAGATTTTGGAAAAAAAGTCATCGCTTTAATGAAGAGGACAGTCAAATGCCGTTCTAAATCAGTTGCCACTGTCTCTGCTTGGCCACAGAGCCCTTTCTGAGAAGGATGCTGGCTTCTGCTGTTGCTCTGTTTACATCAGGCTGACTTGATATTTTTATCTGATTACAAAGTGGTGCAAAATGTTTACATAGTAGTGACCTGGTTTCTGTGGCTCTCTAGTGTTGTTTGCAGTCGAGTGTTTTCTAATCTTGCATGAAGCTCTAATCGCTGGCATTTAGTGAGGCCTCAGTTCCAGCTGATAGGAGCTGTTTGGTGAGTGGCTGTCCTTCAATACCAGCCTTGTTTTCTTTTGTCTTCCAGAGAGTGGTTTTAGAAGAGCTTCCCATGGGCGGGAATGTTCATCTTTTACTTAGACTTTGTTCAAATTAAACACTTCAGAGTTCTGGAAATTTGTATTTTTAACCTTATATTAAGAGTTTGGAATTTTGCTGGCAGTGTGCAATGGCAGGAAATGGGCTATTACAATACTGGTTAGCCACAGTTCTCCCAGAATTATGGTTTCTGCTAAAGTGCATTTGCCTCATCATTGATCTGCAGATACTCTTCCTCAGCCGATCCCTGGGAAGCATGACGGAGTTTCTCTACATTTTAACAAAGAATCATCTGACAAGGACAGGGAGCTTTTCACTTAGGGTCAGGCTATAAAATCTTAGAGATGAAAGAGTCAAAGACAGCCCAATCCACCTTACAGGTTGATGTGACTGCCAAGTGAGATGATGAATATGACACCTTCTTATGAACAATGTGGAACTGGATATGCTGTAGGTTAATATCAATGTACATTTTCTTTAATCCTAACACTGTACTGTATTCCTAAACTTAAATTCACTAGCACAAAATGGAATGTACGAGAAGTGTGCTGAGATAGAAATCACAAGCCCTATGTTTTCAATCCCTCAAAGTATCTGGATCATACTTAATAAGTCACTATCTTCTCTGGGCCTCAAGGTCCTCACTGATAAAATTAAGTGATTGAGCTAAGTGATCTCTACTTTCCTTTCAGCTCTATGATTCATTGTGGCTAAATACGCATTCCTGATGAAATAGGAAAGCCTGATATCATACTAATTATGAAATAGGAATCATTTAGATTTTTACTCATTTTGTTTTCAGATAACTGTTTTGATAAAGAATGTTTTATAACTGCATCTCTCCCTGCCTGCTAATTCTTACAGAAAATAATAAAATGATTTGATTTTTATGATATATTATGGAAAAGTGACATCAGCTTTTTAAAAAAGGAGTGAGGGAAAATAGTCACTTCAACTACACAAAAGTTTATAAAACTATTTTAAATAAATATGGAATTTTTGAGGGGTTCTAAGAATGAGTACATGCCCGTTCCCACCCCTAGCAATCATTCCTTGCCCCTTCCCCCACCTGAACCAATGGAGCAGAGGCGGATTGGTGACTAGGGAAGGGGGAGGTTTGATGCTTTTTAAACAACCTTTCTAACTAGATTTTTGCAAAGCTTGTTTCACAGAACACTAGTTTCGTGAGATGTTATATAGACAAAGTATGAAAAAATGTTCCATGATTAATAAGCTTGTAAAACTTAGACTGAACAACTGCAAACAGATTTATTTATTATGAAACTTTCTCAGAGCTTTTAATCTGCTAACGTGTGTTCTCCATCTCCATCATACAAACATGACTGATCACCAGACCCTTTTGTCTGAGGAAACATCATGGGACTAAGTTTCTTGGGGCATGCTTTAAGAAATTCTTTTCTCGTTTATAAGGAATCAAAATTAAATAAGGAAAATAAATATCCACTGAGGCACGGAAGAATGGGAAGCTCATGGCTTCAGTAATTCACTAACATCTGCTACTGTGATGACGGAACTGGATCTCACCTACCAACATTAAAGATACTTTAGTAGTTATGATTTTAATTCATTTATTACCTTCTTAGCTTTTTGCCTAGAACTGCATTTCACCAGTTAAATAGTTAAATTTTCTTTGTATAGAACTCAGTGCACTTCAGAGGGCATATAAGCATTTCATAAATGGCTTTGGATGCTGATGTTTCAAAAATTTTACATTGTTTTTTATAGCTAATTAGTATAGATCTTATGCCTGCCTTATTCCTTACCTCTTTCCTTCCTTCCTTGCTTCAACAAACATTCATTAAGTGTCTAGTGCTAAGCATTTTTCAGGCTCTGGTGCTATATCATAGATGACTAAGACATAGATCCTCCCAAAGCAAGTCATGATTTCGTAGGAGAAGCAATTATGTATTTTAAAATTGCAGTACAATGTGATTTGTACATTTAATGCATGTACAAAACAGAAAGGCAATGTGGAGGAAAGGGAGTAATTCATTCTCAGAGAATGCCAGGGACTGTGTTCTAGAGAGAACCTATCTCTGAGTCTTAGCAGAATGGAAATTTGCTAGATGGAAAATGCCAGGTGATGCTAGTGGCAGGGCTAGCAATCACAAAGGCAAGGAGATGTGAAACAATTTAACCAGTGTGGGAAAGTGTAAGCAGTTCCATATTATACATATCGTAAAGTAGAAGGAGCAAAGTAGAAAGATATGAAGCTTAAGAACTTGGGAGGGTAAGATTATTAAAAGCCTGATATACTTTGTTAAACAAGGGAGAGTCTGCCTTGGGCAATGAAAAACTATGTGAAGATTTTAAGAAAGGGAGAGCTGTGATAAAACATGGTTAAAGGGAGGCGAGAAGGAGGGAGAGCAATTGGTAGGTATGTATTACAATTATCCAAGTGAGAGCTGATGGGGGCTTAAACTAAGGCATTAGCTGTGACACATTTGGATAGGGTAGAACATATATGTGGTATTGATGATGTAGACTTAATGATGCTTGTGACTGATTGCATGTACAGAGTAATAGGGAGAGGAAAGAGTCATGGGTGACTCCCGGCTGTACACCTTGGGAGAATGGTTGCATAATGATGTTTTTAATGAGACAGAGAATAAAGAAATACAGACATTATTTTCAAGTGTATACTCTAAGTTCATTTTTTTATACATAAAATTTGAGGTGCCTTGGGGATATACAGATGAGCCACGAGCAGGTAATTGGTTATTTTAGCCTTAAATCCATAGAAATATTTGTTTAAAGTTATATATTTGCATGTCATCAACTTTTAGGTGGTGGATACAATGTGCTTTAAGTAGAGGATGTATATCTTAGAAGAAAAGATTATAAGTGAATACTAGAGAAGATCGTTGCATCAAAAACAAAGATGCAGGATCTTAGGAAGGAGAATTAAAGTGCTCATTCTGATACATATCAATGTAAGGTGCCAAAGGACATAGGATGGGGGAATTTTAAGAAGGGAGTTGTGAAAAAAGAAAGAAAAAAACAAATGCCTGCTGTAAAGAAGTAGTTTGAGGTACAGTTAAGACATTTTTCAGAATTTGGCGACATTGAGTCATTGGCAACCTGTGTTAGGATGGTTTCAGTGGTACAGTGGGGGCTAAAGTCAGATTGCCTTAACTGGTTGAGATATAAGCAAGCAGGAACAATGGGTTTTGGTGGTTCTTTCAAAGAGTTTGGCTGGCAAAAAAGGAAGAGAAAGATAAAAAGAGAGGTGGATGAAGGGAACGGTGTTTAAAAAATGTAGCTAGTGTGTGTGTCAGAGAGAGAGAGAGAAAAGGAAGGAAGGAAAGAAAGAAACCAAGAAAAGTAATGGAACATGTTTATAGATGACAGGGCTTTTCAACTTCAACACAGACATTTTGGGTCAGCTAATACTCTATTGTGTGTGTTTGGCCAGGGAGTATCTAGTGTATCGTGGGATGTTTAGCTACATCTACAATCTATACCCACTGGATGCTAGTAAGCAGATCAGTTGTGACAATCAAAAATGTCTCCAGACATTGCTAAATGTCACCTGGGGTGTGAGTGGGGGAAAAAAATTATTTCCCGTTGAGAATCACTGGTCTAGGAAGAAGGAGGCAATAGAAGAGATAGAAGATGACAAGAGATAAGAGAAAAATGACGCAGAGTCCACTGAGGTGGAAGGAAGTTCTGGGATTCAGAACACAGATGAACAGAAGAGTCATCTCATCTTCTGACAACAAAATGAGGGAGAAGAAGACCATAGCAATGTTAGAAAATTTGCATTTGGTGCTAGGATAGTGGTCAGGAGATCAAAGGATGGCTTCTATTTCTCCTATGAATCAAGGAGGTGAGGTCATCTGGTAAGAATGCACCAGCAGCAAGCTGGCTAGGAGGACTAAGGGAAGTGGAAATGATGCAGGATGATTAAGCTAAAGTGAGCGTCAGAGGAAAGGCTAAAAAGAAAAGAAAAAAAAAAAACTTGATTAATATAATTGAGGCCCCAAATTTCGAAAACATGAATTTGAACTAGTCCCAGTTCCAACCGTGCATGTTTTCTCTTAGCTACACCTAACCCATTGCCTAAAGAAATAGAGAGAGCCACTTGTAGGATTGTTACAGTGTTATATGTTTGAAGGGCAAGTAAGGAAAATGGCACAGTAAAATAGGTTTGTTCACTGAGAAACAAAGACAACGGGATCAGAGATTAGTGGATCTTAGACAATATCTAGTTCAATGATTTACAACCTAAAGTCAACTGATGAAATACCTTAAAAAAAAAAAAAATCAGATGATAGTGTTTCCATCCTATCTAGAGAGGTGATGTCTGATGTCTGATTAAGATTGAGTATGTTTTCATACTTTAAAAGCCACTTGTATATTCTTTTCTGTGTACTGTATCTTCATAATTTAACCACTTTTATTTAGTGATTTGTCAGATATCTTTTTTATATATTAAAGAAATAAATCCTACTGTTGCTGTTAGGTGCCATCAAGTCGGTTCTGACTCATAGGGGCCCTATATACAGCAAACAATCCTCTGAATCATTATGTTTTAGCCCATTGTTGCAGCCACTGTGTCAACCCATCATGTTGAGGGTCTTCTTCCTCACCGACAGTCGACTTTACCAGGCATGATGTACTTTTCCAGGGACTGGTCTTTCCAGATAACATGACCAAAGTATGTGAAACAAAGTCTCACCATCCTTGTTTCTAAGGAGCATTCTGGCTGTACTTTCTCCAATACAGATTTGTTTATTCTTCTGGCAGTCCATGGTATATTCAATATTCTTTGAAAACACCATGATTCAAAAGCATCAGTTCTTCGGTCTTATTCATTATCCAGCTTTCGCATGCATATGAGTGGATTGAAAATACCATGGCTTGAGTCAGGCTCATTTTAGTCCTCAAAGTGACATCTTTGCTTTTAAACACTTTAAAGAGGTCTTTTGCAGCCAATTTTCCCGGTGCAATACGTCCTTTGATTTCTTGACTGCTGCTTCCATGGGTGTTGATTGTGGAGTCAAGTAAAATCAAATCCTTGACAACCTCAATCTTTTCTCCATTTATCATGATATTGCTTGTTGGTCCAGTTGTGAGGATTTTTGTTTTCTTTATGTTGAAGTGAGAATTTATACTTAAGGCTGTAGTCTTTGATCTTCATCAGTAAGTGCTTAAAGTTCCCTTCACTTTCAACAAGCAAGGTTGTGTCATCTGCATATCACAGTTTGTTAATTAGTCTTCCTCTAATCTGGATGCCTCATTCTTCTACATAGAGCCCAGCTTCTCGGATTATTTGCTTAGCATACAGATTGAATAATTCTGGTGAAAGGATACAACCCTGACACACAGCCTTCTTGACTTTAAACCACGCATTATCCCCTTGTTCTTTTCAAATGACTGTTTCTTGGTCTATGTACAGTTGCCTCATGAGCACAATTAAGTGTTCTGGAATTCCAATTCGTTGCAATGGTATCCATAATTTATTAAGATTCAGACAGTCGAATGCTTTTGTATAGTCAGTAAAACACAGGTAAACATCTTTCTGGTATTCTCTGCTTTCAGCCAAGATCCATTGGATATCAGCAATGATATACCTCTTTCCACGTCCTCTTCTGAATCTAGCTTGAACTTCTGGAAGTTCCTTGTCAATGTACTGCTGCAACTGCTTTTGGATGATCTTCAAAAAAATTTTACTTGTGTGTAATATTAATGATATTGTTCAATAATTTCTACATTTTGTTGGATCACCTGTCTTTGGAGTGGGCACAAATATGGATCTCTTCCAGTTGATTGGCTAGGTAGCTGTCTTCCGAATTTCTCGGCATAGATGAGTGAGCACTTCCAGTGCTGCCTGCCTTTGTTGAAACATCTCAGTTAGTATTCTGTCACTTCCTGGAGGCTTGTTTTTTGCAAATGTCTTCAGTGCAACTTGGACTTCTTCCTTTAGTACCATCGGTTCTTGATCATATGCTACCTCCTGAAATGGTTGAATGTCGACCAATTCTTTTTGGTACAGTGACTCTCTACTTTCCTTCCATCTGCTTTTGATGCTTTCTGCAGCATTCAATATTTTCCTTCAATATTTCAACTAGAGGCTTGAATTTTTTCTTCAGTTCTTTCAGCCTGAGAAATGCTAAGCATGTTCTTTCCTTTTGGTTTTCTAACTCCACGTCTTTGCACGTTTCATTATAATATTTTACTTTGTCTTCTGGAGCAATCCTTTGAAATATTCTGTTTAGCTCTTTTACTTCATCATTTCTTCCATTCACTTTAGCTACTCTACATTCGAGAGCAAGTTTTGTAGTCTCTTCTGATAACCATTTTGCTCTTTTCTTTCTTTCTTGTCTTTTAAATGACAATTTTGTTTTCTTCATGTATGATGTCCTTGATGTCATTCCATAACTTTCTGGTCTGTGATTATTAGCATTCAGTGTGTCAGATCTAATTTTGAGATGGTCTCTAAATTCAGGTAGAATACACTCGAGGTCGTATTTTGACTCTCATGGACTTGCTTTAATTTTCTTCAGCTTTAACTTTAACTTGCATATGAAGAATTGATGGTCTGTCCTATAGTTGGCCCCTGGACTTTTTCTGACTGATAATAGCGAGCTTCTCCATGGTCTCTTTCCACAGATGTAGTCAATTTGATTCCTGTGTGTTCCATCTGGTGACGTCCATGTGTATAGTTGCTGTTTATGTTGTTGAACAAAGGTATTTGCAATGAAGAAGTAATTAGTCTTGCAAAATTCTATCATATGATCTCTGGCATTGTTTCTATCACCAACGCCATATTTTCCAACTACCTATCATTCTTCTTTGTTTCCAACTTTCTAATTCCAATCATCAGTAATTATCAATGCATTTGATTGCATATTTGTTCAATTCAAAGTCTAGAAGTTGGTGAAGTCATCAATTTCCTCAGCTTTTTCATTGGTAGTTAGTGCATGAATTTAAATAACAGTCATATTAACCGGTCTTCCTTGTAGGCATATGGGTATTATTCTATCACTGACAGAGTTGTACTTCTGGATAGATCTTGAAATGTTCTTTTTGACAATGAACATGACACCATTCTTCTTCAATTCATACCTGGCATAGTAGACCATATGACTGTCTGATTCAAAATGGCCAGTACCACTCCACTGATGCTCACTAATGCCCAGAGTACCAATCTTTACGTGTTCCATTCCATTTTTGAGGACTTAACGGTTTTCCTAGATTCGTACTTTGTGCCTTCTATGTTCCAATTACTAATGGATGTTTGCAGCTGTTTTTTCTCATTTTGAATCGTGCCACATCAGTAGATGAAGGTCCTGAAAGCTTGATTCCATCCACGTCA
Source organism: Dugong dugon (assembly GCA_030035585.1). Taxonomy (NCBI): domain Eukaryota; kingdom Metazoa; phylum Chordata; class Mammalia; order Sirenia; family Dugongidae; genus Dugong; species Dugong dugon. The sequence goes on from CM057478.1 coordinate 13,318,894, forward strand.
TTAAAGTTGACTCTACTTTAAGGAGGCAGCTCTTCCCCAGTGGCATTTTGAGTGCCTTCCTACCTGAGGGGCTCATCTTCCAACACTATATCAGAGAATGTTCTGCTCCTATTCATAAGGTTTTCACTGGACAATTTTTTCAGAAGTAGACCACCAGGTCCTTCCCAGTCTGTCTTAGTCTGGAAGTTCTGCTGAAAATTGTCTACCATAGGTGACCCTACTTGTATTTCAAATACTGGTGGTATAGCTTCCAGCATACAGCAATACACAAGCCACCACAGTACAACAAACTGACAGATGTGTGGTGAAAATTAATCTTATGTGATAAATATTATAAATATTTTTTGTAGTTTTCTTTCTATTTTATCTTCTGACTTTATCTGTAGTTTTATTCAGGAATTTTTTTTTATGATACTGCAGCTAATCTAACTACAAATACGTCCTTCTATAAAATGGTAGACGTTTTGTGACATACCTAGAAAGCGTTTGCCTGTATAGATATGATAAAGCCATTCACATGTTTTCTTCTAGCATTTTATGGTTTTGTTTTTTATCTATTTACATTTGTGCCCATCTCGACGTTTATTTTGGCATAAGAAGTAAGCTAGGGGTGCGATTTAATTTATTTTTCAGATGGTATCAATTGTCCAAACATCATTTATCATATACCATATGTTTCCACTGTTTTGCAGTGCTACTTCTTTTATATAATAAATGCATGTAGCTATTTGAGTCTGCTCATGTATGGCCTGTTAATTCCATTGAATGCTTTGTCTATTTAAGGGTATTCATATATTTAAAAGCTCCATGAATAATACATATGATGATAAAGAATCATTAACCTTCACTACTCATTTTATGATGAGATCCAGAGAATTAAGTGGCTCGTCTCGGAAACCACAGGTAGTTAGTGGTAAAGCTCACCAAAACCCAAAGCACGTGTTTCTCTGTGTAGTATGGGTTACACCAATGCCTCTACAGCTTCATGAGTTTTTCTGTCATGTAGCCACTGACTACTGAGATAGGTCAGTCATCTCAAGAGCACATTATCTTTGGTCATTATGATGACCAGATGAGGGAGCTCCACAAATGCTTAACGGGAAGAGGAAATGTTTGGAGACAGTGACTTTTCAGCAGTCACGAAAGTGCCTTATTCTTCATGCTGTGTTACACCTGAAAGCTGAGAATTGTGAATCCTTGGGCTATTGTGGGGATAATGCGCTGAGGTTGTGAGGTTGTGTGGCTTAGGATTGAGGGATCAGACACGTGCTCTCGTGGCAAAGAAAAAGCATATAGATATTGCACCCAAAGATGAAGGACAGACAGATATTTAACTTAACAGCATGAACTAAATTGTTAATGCTTTGGGTAAAAGTGTTTCTTTACGAAAAATATCTACATCAGTTTCAGTTCATAGAAACTTTTTTCTTGAGTTCTATAATTTCAGAAAGGATTTCAATACCATTAGTCTGGAAAAAATAAAATAGTTTATTAATTTCAATTAATTTATAAATGATTGGACCCTGATCTTTTCAGAGAACAGATTTTGGTATATATAAAAACAGAGACTATGTGACGGGTATGAAAAACAAGAATGAAGAATATTCTGTTGATTAGTTGGGCTTGTATAGTTTTTACTTCAAAGTTATAACATCAGCTTGATTTTGCACTTTCTCAAATTTAGAACATATTCATATATTTAAAAGATAAATATTAGACTATAGTGCTTTGGGATTATTTTTAAAGTTTAGAAAAATAAATGAACTACATAATTTTTAGAACTATCCCTGAAAGAAAGCGGAACTAGTTACTTGCCACCAGGTGCTCCACTGGAGAAAGATGTGGCAATCTGCTTCTGTAAAGATTTACAGCCTTGGAAATCCTATGGTGCAGTTGTCCTCTTCCCTATAGGGTCACTCTGAGTTGGCAGTGACTTGATGGCAACGGATTTGGTTTTTTTTGTTTGATCTATGACTGACAAAACACCATGGAGGTGCTTGAACATATGGAATGCCAGTTACAAGCCACCTGTCTCAAAGCCCAACCAAAGTAGAGAAGAAGTGATTCAGATTGAACAAAGTCCTAAACAAAGGCACCAGCTGCTTCCCAGCCAACACATACAGACAAGTGTTAGTTGGCATAAAGATCACGGGCATGGACTTTCCCCCTCAGGATAGGACTATTAGTATGAATATTTAAATTAAGTACGGATTGAAAAGTCCTCACAAGGTGGCGTTTTCAGGGGAGACTATGTTAAGTCCAGGCCTTCTTAAAAATCAAACCAGTTGCTGTCAAGTCGATTCCAACTCATAGCAACCCTGTAGAACAGGGTAGAACTGCCCCATAGGGTTACCAATGAGTGCCTGGTGGATTCGAACTGCCGACCTTTTGTTTAGCAGCCATAGCTCTTACCCACTACGCCATCAGGGTTTTCCCAGGCTTTCTTAGCTCTCCTTATTTAACAAAAGGCAACCGGGATAAATAATTAAAATGCAGAGATTAAAAAAAAAAATGTTTTGAGCATGGACTCCAACAATCCTTGACTGGTTCAACACTTCAGCTGATTTAACAATCTAATGCCTTCTAGTTTTCAAATTGCTTTAGTCTTTCCAAAAAAAAGTGTTGAGCACATAACTGCAGGGGTGGCGTGAACCCTATTCAGCCATGAGACCCTTATTTTAACTATCCACAGGAGTCTTATGATTCAAGTTAAATCTTAGGGTGATAGAAATTATAGTTTCCTGGTGGATTCTGGGTTATAACACAAGCACTACATTTTAAATTTCGGTGCACTTTTTGTTTGTTTGTTTTTTTGGCAAAGGCAACACTTTGAAAAACGTGCACGTTAAGAGCTTCAAAACTGGGGCTTTGAGCAAAGATAAAGAAATAACTAGAATCAATGCACCGTCTAAGCCTGGAACAGGTGAGTTTTAGTGAACCGGGATGCGATTTATGGTGAATGTTACCCGATATGATGAGGCACTTAAAAACTGATCTTTTTTTCCTTTCTTGGAGTACAGTTGTTTAAATTAATTCTCACTCATTTATGATTTAGTTTGTTGATACCAGTGTTGTATAGATGAAACTAACAGCTGAGTTCCAGGGTGACATTAGCATATATGTAAAGGTTGTGAACACAGTTAGAGTCTCTGAAGAAGGAAGTGGATACTTACTGACAGACTGTCAACCCATGATGTGGCAGAGAAGTGGCCAAGGTTTAAAACGTACCAGATGCTTCTCTTTCCAGTCACCTAGAGTTTATGCTACTGCGGTTAAAACCACTGACTATATGTAGTAGCTAGGTCTATAGTGTCCTCGGGTAGTACAAACGGTTAACGCATTCAGCTACTAACTAAAAGGTTGGAGATTTGAGTCCATTCAGCTGTGCATTGAAAGAAAGGCCTGGGGATCATGATCTGCTTTAGAAAAATCAGCCACTGAAAACCCTATGGAGCACAGTTCTACTCTTACATACATGAGGTCACCATGAGTCAGAATCGGTTCCACGGGAACCGAAAAAAAAAAATCTACAGCAAAAGTTGTTTGGATAAAAGTACCCTCTCTGTTAGTGTATCTAGGTTTAACTCCTGTTGTCAAATTATGTCCCACATGTTCCTATGAACAGTGCTAGAACATAATGTGAGATCTAGTTTGAAGCATGTCAGTGTTTTTATTTTCCTTTCCATGTATTCTCATATCATTTCTCAAACATCAAAGTCCCCAACCCCTCACACATTCTCTGTTTTTCTGTATCAAAACCTGTTCTCTGAAAAGATCTGAGACCAATCATTTATAAATTAAGGTGAAATGAATAAGCTATTTTACTTTTTCCAGACTAATTGCATTGAACGCCTTTTTGAAATTATAGGTTGGAAGTATATATTGCCTCATAAAAACTTTCAACAATCACATGGCAGAAGTATTCTCAGGATTTGTTTTAGGTGGGACTTGGGTGTTTTGGATCGTTTCTTGAAAACCTTGAAATCACACTATAGATGTAGCTGTATGTGTGAGTGTGTGTCTATGATTTCGATATATCAGAAGTTGAGATAAAATATAATTCCCCTTATATTTGAATTAATACACTATGATATACAAAAGTGCACAAAAGAAAATCTTTCAGAAGTAAGTTAAGCATTTCCTCAAAACAATTCCATGTGAAGTTATGTACAAAATCTTACTAAAGTCCTTTCTTTAGATGAGGACCCTGAAGCCAACATCAAAACAAATCTAGACCTAGAATCCAGTGCTCCTAACAGAGTTCGTTGTCCACTGTATCATATCATTCTGCTTTTCTCAGTCTGCGTGGTTCGCATAAGACTTGCTAGAATAAGAATTCTAAGCAAAGTACCATTTGTGATTTCTTCCTTGCTCATTTACTAAAATAATGTCAAGTGAGCAAATTAAGATGTAGAGCTATGGCGACTACTGTCCTAAAAATTCAACTGCTTCAAAATCTTGAGAATGCTTCCCTCAAATTCTCACATACCCACAGAATTTCAGGGATAGCCACAGAATGATGAATGTTGCAATGCTATGCTGGAAATACGGACTCATGTTGAAATGTTAGTCAACAGCTTTACAAAAGATAGAGAGATGCAGTGAAATCATGAATTTTGAAGGAGGTCCAAGTCCCAGGATATAGAATCGTTTCAGTTTGGGTATGCCAGTTAGTGTAGGGAAGGGTGAGACAAGGACACGTCAATTTAGGTACAAAGAATAGTCAGCCAAGCCAAGGGAACGTGGAAGATCAGTAAATAGTGAGAGAAGCGTGGGGCTGAGCCTGACAGGGTGGGTAGTGGTTGGGACCTTTAGTAAGATACACTGTAGGATATTATCAAGTGCTTTAGATGTCATGGTATAAGTTTTGGGCTATATGCTGTAAGAGAGGATATATTATGATTAGAATTATGGTTTTAATGGTATAAAAAATGGATGAGATTGACAGACTAATTATATAGAAAAAGAAAAGAGGTGGATTTGACTGAAAGCAATGGTAGTGGAAAGCAGGAGACATATCTGAGAAAAAATTGGTATCTTCGACTATGTTTAGTGGGAAACTGAAGGTGGGAAGAAGAAAGGCAGAAAGATGATACAATTTCTAGTTTAGAAACCTGTGGGGATATAAAAATACTGGATTTTGACCATCATAGGAGAAAGGCTCTGGAAAATTGGAAGGGAGGAAATGATGAACTTTGTTCCAGAGATATTGAATGTGCGGTGCCAATGAAGCATCCAGGTTAGAACAAAACAATAAAGAAATACAAGTCTGGAGTTCAGGAGAGAGGCAGAGCTTATAAAGAATTGAGGCATCATTTGGCTACACTGGGATCTCTCCTAGATAACAGCTGAAGTGATGAGCAAATCACACTTGGTGGACGAGTATTAAGCAGAGAGAGAAGAGGACTAGCATGAAATCTTGGGAAAACCTGAAGTTGGGGGATTGAGCAGAGGAGATACCACTGGGGACAATGGAGGAGATGAGAAGGGAACCAAGGAAAAGGGGTATCACAGAAAACAGGAAGGTCGTTTGAAGGACTAGTGGATGGTCATCAAATTCAGTCATGACACCTCAGACGGGTGAGAACTAACAAGTGAATACTGGATTGTCAATGAGGAAGGCATTCCGTTCACTATCAGAGCCATGTCAATTGACAGGCGAGGAGGAAAGCCAGGTAGCAGTGCCAAGCAAGAGTTATTGGGAGATGGAGAAATGAAGAATGAGAAGTTCTTTTCAGAAATTTGCTGGAGAATACATTTGGTGCACTAAAAAACTATTTATTGAACATATTCTATATGCCATTTATTATTCTAGGTGCTGGAAACATAAAGAAAAATAACACATAATCCCTGCCCACAAAGGGTTCATTTTTCGTTTTCTATATGGAGGAGACATATGTCAGCAAGTCATTAAAGAAGCCATTGTAAATGTTATGCATCTCAAAGGACCCAATGCAATCTCTTCTAAAGTTCCACTAAATTACTTATGAAAGACCCAGAAAATTCGTAACATTTAGAACTAAACGTCACGATCAAACTATTGCTAGAATCTGGAAAGTTTTTCAATGAATTCTAAGCTCAGCCCTGAGAAGTAAGATTGAAGGCCTGCAGTGCTTTATAACTTGAAACATAGTGAACTTTCTGGCTTGACAAAAGGTTTAGAAAGCCTGTTCATTGATCTACCACTGCCTGCACACTGAGGCCTATACCAGGCAGGAAACTGGGAACATTTGAGCCTCATTCAGACAATGCCACAGACCCCTCACACCCCTACTCTTATGTATTGTTCTTTTCGTAAATTTGACAATTGCAACAGTCAAAAAACAACAGAAGAAAAATATCATGGTGACTGGCCATAGTTTATTGCATTCAAGAGGTATGGTTTGTGTAAGGAAAGCACCCTGAGTGGGGGTCGGTAGCACTGCAGGGTAGGGCTGTACTTTTTCAGGGCCCATCAGTTTACAGTGTCAATGAGTCAAAGACTGGCTGCAGTATAAGTGCCCTCTTTGTCCAGAATGTGGATAGATTTTCCTTCATTTGATGTTGAGTAAAGTGAAACAAAAAATCAAGGTGATAAAAAGTATTATAATAAAAATAGAATGCCATTCTGAGCTTCCAGTGCAATGGCATCCCTCAGAAAAAAAAAGACGTTAACCAGGAGAAAAGTGTATGGAATTTTCAGTAGAATATGAGACGACATGGGTTCTATGAAAATAAGTAAATTTCAAACAAGGAAGAAATCAAATCCAAAGAAATTAAATAGGGCAAAGAAGAGGGTTTATATTTTAACCCTAATAAATCTGTGCCGATTGATACTTCATCCAAAAGACGCATAACTACAAGGCTAAGAATAAACAGAAACCATGAAAAACAACTTTGTCTTTATTCAGTCTCTTGGAAAGCTTATATCCTGAGCAGCCTAAAGACTCTCTTCAACTTTAGCTGTCTTCCTTTTTTTGCACTGAAAATTCTTTCTCTCCTGTATGTCTCTCTTTCTCTCCAGCTGTCACTAAAAAGACTTAAGTCCATTCTGCCTCCCCTATCTTTTCTCTTCTCTCTTTCCCTCTCTTATCAGATATGTAGCTGTTTTTTATTTTCTTGAAATTAAATCAATCTACTCACTTGATTTCTTTCAATTCTCTGCTTCAGCTGTTACCCTGGGCATCACAACAAATCTCCTAGAATCTAGAAGATAACAAAAATTTCCCAGAAAGCGTATAGAGAAGGCTAGAATACTCTGATGTGAATGTATTTGTTCCAGAGACACAGTGATACTATACTACTAAATGAAAAGATAATGGCGTAGTAATTATTTGTCATTCTGCCCCCCCTTTATATATTTGGAGATTTGTGTGAGCCCTGCTTGGAGTCAGGGTCCACCAATTCTCTATAGAGTCTAAAACAAAGAGAGAAACTTTCTCTCTTCTCCCTGGTGACCAAAAGTTGGGAACAAAGGCATCAAAAGAATAAGAGCAAACAGAAGAAAAGAGCAAAATTGTAAATACGCTGTCTCGTGTCCAAAGTCACCATTCCAACCACACTGCTCCTGTGATATGAGGTTGACTTGGTGTCCAATTGTATAGTCTCCTTTTGTTTATCTCAGTTTTCTAAGTTTTCATTTCCACTTTGCCATAGCTATCTGGTATCTTACCAGAAACTGATTTTTTGCTCAATATAGCCAGAGTTATTTTCCTTTGCTGGTAACAAGAACCCTGGAAAATACAGAAACTAGAGTGCAGCTATAGGCAATATCCCTCAGAGTGACAGACGGAGGGTCTGGGTTTTTCTTTCTTTTTATTTTTTTGGAGGGGGGCTCAGTTGTGGGTGAAGGACAACAAACATCCTGTAGCTGGTCATGAAAGGAAATATTGCAGCACACAGCACTCTGAGACATAACCACCAATTACATTATCACCTGGAGTTAGGTGTTTGTTTCAGTCAAGTTTTCTGGAAAAAAACTACCATAAAAGAATATGAAGGACATGAAGAATTCCAACCTTTGAGGTAGTGTGATTGCTTCCAATGGCACAGGGTCCTCTGAGGAAAATGAATAGCTCAAATCTCTAAATTCTCTACACAAGATGCAGATTAAGCTCTAGGGAACTTCTAAAACCAAGCTAATAAATTACCTATAAAGTAAAATCAATATATACATTTTGATTCTATTGGTCACAAAATTACAGTATCAGCTGAGTTCACAGCCATGTCAGAGCTCTTAATGTGAACGTCAGAGGATTTTCCTGGGGAAATAGTGAGAATCAAAGGATTGTTTGGGGGGGTGGTTAAGGCAGGATTTGGAGTAATCAGGGTATCGCAAACCTTCAATCCCGACTGAATCTACCTTGCCAGATGAAGCATCTCTCATTTATTTTTGATGAGCCTGTTCCTCCCTGTCTCACAGGTACTATACCTCTTTCAGTTACTTTGCAATATCAATCCAATTCTCACTCTACCTGGCCCTCATTCTTTCAAAACATAACTTGACTACCACCATATATCAGAGCCCTGGTGGTGCAGTGGTTAAGAGCTTGGTTGCTAACCAAACTGTTGGCAGTTTGAATCCACCAGCTGCTCCTTGGAAACCCTATGGAACAGTTCTACTCTGTTCCATAGGGTAACTATGAGTCGGAATCGACTCAACAGCAACGGGTTTACCACCATCATTCAGCAAGTCCCAGGAAGTTAAGCTTTATGCATAAAATAATTGCAAGACTTTGTTCATTTATATCAACAAAACTACAGCATCTATGTGGGTATATATAGAGTCTTATGATATTTGTCCAAGGAAGGAGAATCAGGCTAAATTTATCAACATGGGTAAACCCAACAGATTCTGGATTCTGTGTGCTAGCTTGAGGAGCTGGGTCTTGTTTCAATTGCTTACTCAGCTGGCTGACAGAAGTCTGAATGCAATGTTTGTTGTTGTTGTTAGGTGCTGTCAAGTCAGTTCCAACTCATAGAGACCCCCCACACAACAAAACGAAACACTACCAGGTCCTGTGCCATCCTCACAATTGTTGCTATGTTTGAGCCCATTGTTGCAGCCACTGGGTAAATCTGAGTCATTGAGGGTCTTCCTCTTTTTCGCTGACCTTCTGCTTTACTAAGCATGATGTGCTTCTCCAGGGACTAGCTCCTCCTGATAACATGTCCAAAGTACATGACATGAAGCATTGTCATCCTCTCTTCTAAGGAGCATTTAGGTTGAACTTCTTCCAAGACAGAGTTATTTGTTCTGGCAGTCCATGGTATATTCAATATTCTTCACCAACACTGTAATCCAAAGCATCAATTCTTCTTCAGTTTTCCTTATTCATTGTCCGGCTTTCCCGTGCATATGAGGTGATTGATAATACCATGACTTAGTTCAGGCTTACATTAGTCCTCAAAGAGACATCTTTGTTTTAACACTTTAAAGCAGCCTTTTGCAGAAAATTTTCCCAGTGTGCTACATCGTTTGATTGCCTGACGGCTGCTTCCACCAGCGTTGATTGTGTAAAATGAAATCTTTGACAACCTCAATATTTTTTCCGTTTATCATGATGTTTCTTATTGGTCCAGTTGTGAGGATTTTTGTTTTCTTTTTGTTGAGGTGCAACCATACTTAAGGCTGTAGTCTTTGATCTTCATCAGTAAGTGCTTCAAGTCCTCTTCACTTTCAGCAAGCAAGGTTGTGTCATCTGCACATTGCATATTGTTAATGAGTCTTCCTCCAATCTTGATGCAGCATTTTCTTCATATAGTCCAGCTTTTTGGATTATTTGCTCAGCATACAGATTAAATAAGTATGGTGAAAGGATATATCCCTAAATCCCACAATTTCTTAATTTTTAAGTCCTCTTGTTCTGTTTGAATGACTGCCTCTTGGTCTATGTACAGGTTCCTCATGGGCACAATTAAGTGTTCCAGAATTCCCATTCTTCTCAATGTTATTGATAGTTTGCTATGATCCACACAGTAGAATGCCTTTGCAATGCTGGCCCACTGTAAACAAAGTTGAGATGCCAGAATTACCTTGTTAATGTGAAGGAGAGAACCAAAATACTTCAGGAGATATGAATGTTAGTGTGGATCTAGTATGTATGATTCACCTACCTACTCCCTAAATATGTCCCCTCAAAAGGGCACTGAACATTTTTCCTTTCATCAAGACCTTGAGAAATACACTGGTAGGGGGAGGTTCAACATCTTTGAAACGTTCTTTTTGATGACTGCTCTCCAAAGGAGTAAGCGCTGTTAGGACCCCTCACAGCTGGAATGGATTCCCTGATTTCAATGGGCATGGGAGGATCCTGGGAATCCAAGCAACGTATAAGAACTTAAACACCCAAGCAAAGTAGCGAAACTTAAAAATCAAGAACAAAGTAGAACAGGAGAGCTGGCATGTTAATCAGAACGGACTGGCCTTAAGAAATCTTTGGTTATGGCTAATTTACTTGGGATCTCTGTGTTTGAAATAAATGGCCAGCCAATTAAGGTAATATAATATTTTCTACCTAAATCTGAAGCTGTAGTGAGTGAATGCCCCGTATAAGTCCTCATGAATACGACATGTGCACTTGTTTCCAAACATAAGCTGGTTTACGGATTCAGAGCCCGATGGAGATGAGATCAGATATTTCACAGTAGAATTCCCTAATTGGCTACCACAATATAGAATGTGCCTTATATTGACCATCTTGCGTTGGATTCCACTGCAGCTCCTAGAACAGATGTAAGCTCAATATAAGAGCAGTGTGGTACAGTTCTTGGAAACTCATAGGTGTTTTTCTCTATCCCACTAAACTACAAAAACCAGAAATAATTTGCTTTCCCTACAGCAAGGACAGCAGTAGAATTTCTTGTCCCAGAACTGCATCAACTATCTAGCTCTGAGACGTGTTTTGTCTACAGGGACTTTGAATATATCATTATCCCAAGGGTTACTATACTGCTCCACTGCGTTTAGAGCATCATTCTGATGGTGTCTTGAAGAGCAGAAAATAATAGATACTCTAGATGCCTTTGTAAAGGATATGTGTACCACAAAGTAAGTGACAAAAGTCTTGAAATACAGTGGTCTTCCAACCAGACTTAGCATGTAAGCATGTCCCCTCCAAGCTAAAGGGAAAATTACTGTATGTTTTACCCTCACCACTAAAAAAGAATCTCAATATTTAGGGATGTCTCTGAATTATAGATGGAATGTATGCCACATTTGAGTGAGATACTCTAACTCACTTATTGGATGAACTGAAATGCTACCAGAGCAAGAGCGGGCTCTCTACCAGGTGCAGGCTGTTGCTCAGGCAGTTCTGTCACTCAGCCCTTATTACGAAGCAGTTCTGTTACAGAATTAGCTGAGATTTTTAACTCTTACCATTAAGGAGAAATAAGGCTGCTGCTACATAGTTTGAAAAGGAAGCTTATGAAAGGAACCTACCTCATCCTCCTCATAGTACCAAGTTCAGTAATAAAATTAAAGAAAGCCTAATGCAACTCCATATAGACAGGATCAACAACGCAATCCATCAGGAGATATTTTTAAGTAACTCTACCAGTCAAAGAACCCCAACTAGCTGAGACATTGGATACAGGCAAAAGGTAATGTCAGTTGGTAGTGGAGAGGGATATTAAAAAATGGGCTCATGATCAATTGTACAAATGAGGACTCTACCAAAAAAACGAAACCCGTTGCCCTCGAGTCAATTCCAACTTGCAGCTACCCTATAGGATAGAGTACAACTGCTCCACAGGGTTTCCAATAAGCAGCTCGTGTATTCAAACTGCCAGCCTTTTGGTTAGCTGCAGAACTCTTAACCACTATGCCACCAGGGCTCCAGTGAGAACTCTAGTCTTATTTTACTTGATGTGATATATCTATTTATATATTTTATTTTTTTCCATTTTAATTTTTCTAAATCCTCCCACTATGTTATAAGGGGTACAATTTAGTGCATAACAACAGGCTATCAAAACAAGAAAGCAATAGAATTTGAGGAGGAATTGTTATTATTCATTATTCAGAACCTAAGCCAGGTGCAGTAACTCATGAATTTGGGAGTTGTTTCTCTTTGAGAGGATGTAAATGTGGTTTTGATTTTAGTGCAAGGCATAGTTATATTACAGCCTAGGGTCATTTTTGTGAAGTACAAATATGGGATAAATTGCATATGTGGATATTGAGCTGTCAAAAAGAAAGGGTAGTGGACATTTATCATTTTTAGGTTGTCTTTTATCTGTACTTTCTACTTGTTTTGGGGAACCTCTTCATTGTGACTTGGTGAGAACTAGTTTCTACCTTCTAGTACCAAAAGCAAAGTAGGAGGACACTCCATTTCCCTCTCGCTTTCTCCTGGCAAAGAGGCTGTGGAACTTATGCTCAGTCAACTGAATGTTCACACCTAGGACTTTGCATCTTGAAGGAGTTAAAAAAAAAAAATCAACCAGGCAATTTTAGAAAGTGTTCAAGATCAATGAAGGTTTCACAAGCCTAGTGCAGCAGTGGTAGCAAGAACCTAGTAGTGGTTGTGTCAAACATCCAGTAGGATGGTGTCGATGGAAGTTTCTTCTTTTTTTTAAAAAATTTTTTTTATTGTACTTTAGATGAAGGTTTACGGAGCAAGTTAGTTTCTTGTTAAACAATTAATACAGTTTTTGTGACAGTGATTGCCAACACCATGACATGTCAACACTCTCCCCTTCTCAACCTTGGGTTCCCCATTACCAGGTTTCCTGTCCCCTCCTGACTCCTCGTCCTTGCCCCTGGCTGGTGTGCCCATTTAGTCTTGTTTTGTTTTATGAGCCTGTCTAATCTTTGGCTGAAGGGTGAATCTCAGGAGTGACTTCAGTACTGAGTTCAAAGGGCATCTGGGGGCCATACTCTCAGAGTTTCTCAAGTCTCTGTCAGACCAGTAAGTCTTGTCTTTTTTTGTGAATTAGAATTTTGTTCCACACCTTTCTCCAGCTCTGTCAGGGACCCTCTATTGTGATCCCTGTCACAGTTTTGATGTGATCCCTGTCAGAGCAGTCGATGGTGGTGGCTGGGCACCATCTAGTTGTGCTGGACTCAGTCTGGTGAAGGCTGTGGTAGTTGTGATCCATTAGTCATCTGGACTAATCTTTCCCTTGTGTTTTCTTCATTCTCCCTTGCTCCAGACAGGGTGGGACGAGTGGAGTATCTTAGATGACCACTCACATGTTTTTAAGACCCCAGACACTACTCACCAAAATAGAATGTAGAACACTTTCTTTATAAACTATGTTATGCCAATTGAACTAGATGTCCCCCAAGACCATAGTCCCCAACCCTCAGCTCAGCAGTTCGGTCCCTCAGGGAGTTTTAATGTGTCTATGAAGCTTCCATGACCTTGCCTTGGTCAAGTTGTGCTGACTTCCTCAATATTGTGTTCTGTCTTACCCTTCATCAAAGTTACCACTTATCTAACTTTGGGGTCTTAAAAGCCTGTGAGCAGCCATTTAAGATACTCCACTAGTCTCACCCCTTTGGGAGCAAGGGAGAATGAACAGGATACAAGGAAAAGATTAGTCCTAAGGACTAATGGACCACAGCTACCACAGCCTCCACCAGACTGAGTACATTACAGCTAGAATGTGCCCAGCTACCACCACTGATTGCTCTGACCAGGATCACAACAGAGGGTCCTGAACAGAGGTCAAAAAAGACGTAGAACAAAATTCTAACTCAAAAAAAAGACTAGATTTACTGGCCCGACAGATTGGAGAAACCCCGAGAGTATGGTCCCCGGACACCCTTTTAGCTCAGTGGTGAAGTCACTCCCCAGGTTCACCATTCAGCCAAGGATTGGACAGCCCCATAAAACAAAATGGTACTAATGAGGCACAGCAGTCCAGGGACAAGGACTACAAGGCAGGAGGGGACAAGAAAGCTGGTGATAGGGAACCCAAGGTTGAGAAGAGACAGTGTTGACATGTCGTGGGGTTGTTAACCATTGTCATAGGGTGATATGTGTACTAACTGTTTAATGAGAAACTATTTGTTCTCTAAACCTTCATCTAAGGTACAAAAAAAAAAAAAAAAGAAAGAAAGAATTATCTATGTGAGATCAAATTGACAACAGCAACTCAAAAGGTTTGATGGGAAGCCTAGGGGACAGTGAGCTGAAGATAATGGTGATGGGATAATTTGGAAAAGGATAGTGACAATAGCAGCACAACTGGAAGAATGTGATCGATGTCACTGAATTGTACATGTACAGACTTTTGAAATGGTGTACCTTTGGCTATGTATATTTTCACCAAAAAAAAAAAAAACGTTCTCCAAGGCCGAGAAGGGAGAGTGTTGACATGTCGTGGGGTTGTTACCCAGTGTCATAAAACAATATGTGTACTGACTGTTCAATGAAAAACCATTTGTTCTGTAACCTTCATCTAAAGAACAATAAAAATTTTTCTAAAAACAGTTACCACTTATCTACTGTCTAGTTAGTGTTTTTCCCTCTCCACCCGCCACTCCCTGTTGTTGTTGTTAGGTGTCCTTGAGTGGGTTCCAACTCATAGCGATCCTATACGACAGAGTAGAACTGCCCCATAAGGTTTCCAAGGAGCAGCTGGTGGATTTGAACTGCCAGCCTTTTGGTAAGCAGCCGAGCTCTTAATCACTATGCTACCAGGGCTCCCTCCCCTCCCTAGTAACCATCAAAGATTGATTCTTTCTGTCTGTAAACCTTTCCATGAGTTTTTAATAATAGTGGTCTCATACAGTATTTGTCCTTTTGTGACTGACTTATTTCACTCAGCATAATGCCCTCCAGATTCATCTATGTTGTGAGATGTTTGGTAAATTCATCATTGATCTTTATTGTGTAGTATTCCATTGTGTGTATGTACCATAATTTGTTTATTCATTCATCTGTTGATAGACTCTTAGGTTGTTTCCATCTTTTTGCTATTGTGAATAATACTGCAATGAACGTGGCTGCGCATATGCCTATTAGTGTGAAGGCTCTTATTTCTCTAGGATATATTTCTATAGAAGTGAGATTGCTGGGTCGGATGATATTTCTGTGTCTAGCTTTTTAAGGAAGCATCATATTGATTTCCAAAATGGTTGTATCATTTTACATTCCCACCAGCAGTGCATAAGATTTCCCCGCAGCCTCTCCAACATTTGTTACTTTCTGTTTTTTTGATTTGTGCCAGTAATGTTGGGGTGAGATGGTATCTCATTGTAGTTTTGATTTGCGTTTCTCTAATGGCTAGTGATCTCCTCATGTGTGTTTGTGTGTTAGCCACCTGAATGTCTTCTTTGGGGAAGTGTCTGTTAATATCCTTTGCACATTTTTTAATCGGGTTGTCTTTTTGTTATAGAGGTGTTGGATTTTTCTACAGCTTTAAGAGATTAGAACTTTGTTGGATTTTTCATAGCCCAAAATTTTTTCCCAGTCTGTAGGCTCTCTTTTCACTCTTTTGGTGAAGTCTTTTGATGAGCATAAGTGTTTAATTTTTAGAAGACCCTAGTTATCTAGCTTATCTTCAGGTGTTTGTGCATTGTTCATTATGGTTTGTATCCTCTTTATGCCGTGTATTAGGTCCTCCAGCATTGACCCTATTTTTTCTTCTATGATCTTTATAGCTTTTGGTTTTATATTTATGTCTTTGGTCAATTTTGAATTAGTTTTTTGTGTATGGTTTCAGGTATGAGTCCTGTTTCATTTTTTTTACAGAAAGATATCCAGTTTTGCAGGCACCACTTGCTAAAATACTGCCTTTTCCCCATTTAATGAACTTTGGGCCTTTGTCGAAGATCAGGTGATGGATTTACATCTGGGTTCTCAATTCTGTTCCTTTGGTCAGTGTGTCTGTTGTTGTACCAGTACCAGGCTGTTTTGACTACCATAGCTGTATAATAGGTTCTGAGGTCAGGTAGTGCGAGTCCTCCTACTTTATTCTTTTTCTTCAATACTGCTTTACTTATCCAGGGCCTCTTTCCTTTCCCAGTAAATTTGGTGATTAGTTTTTCCATCTTGTTAAATAATGCTGTTGGTATTTGGATAAGAATTGCATTGTATTTGTAGATTGCTTTGGGTAGAATTGACATTTTCACAATGTTGAGTCTACCTATCCATGAGCATAATATGTTTTTCCATTTATGTAGGCCTCATTTGGTTTCTTGCATTAGTGTTTTGTAGTTTTCTTTGTATAGGTCTTTTACGTGCCTGGTTAGATTTATTCCTAAGTATTTTATTTTTTTAGGGACTATTATAAATGATATTGCGTTCCTGATTTCCTGTTTGAAGTTCTCTTTATTGATGTAAAAGAATCCAACTGGTTTTTGTATGTTTATCTTGTATCCTGCTACTCTGATGAATCTTTCTGTTAGTTCCAGTAGTTTTCTTGTGGAGTCCTTTGGATTCTCTATGTATAGTATCATGTTATCCAAACATAGAGATAGTTTTACTTCTCCCTCACCAACTTAGATGCCCTTTATTTATTTTTCTTGCCTTATTGCTCTAGCTAGGACTTCTAGCACAATGTTAAATAGGAGTGGTGATAAAGGACATCCTTGTCTTTTTCCTCTTCTCAGGGGGAATGTTTTCAGCCTCTCTCCATTAAGAACAATGTTGGCTGTTTTTTTGGATAGATACCGTTTATTATGTGAGGAATTTCCCTTATGTATCTATTTTATTGAGAGTCTTTATCAGGAATGGGTGTTGGGCTTTATTAAATGCCTTTTCTGAGTTGACGGAGATGATCTTGTGATTCTTTTCTTCTGTTTTATTTATGTGTTTGATTACGTTGATTGATTTTCTAATGTTGATCCATGGTACCTGATATGGATTCCACTTGGTTGAGGTGTCTTATTTTTTTGATATGATGCTGAATTCTATTGGCTAGAATTTTGTTGAGAATTTTTGCATCTATATTCATGAGAGATATTGGTCTGTAATTTTCTTTTTTTGTGGTGTCTTTGCTTGGTTTTGGTATCAGGGTCATGCTGACTTCATAGAATGAATTTGGAAGTATCCTTTCCATTTCTATGTTCTGAAATAATTTGAGTAGTACTGGAGCAAGCTCTTCTCTGAAAGTTTGGTAGAATTCTCCAGTGAAACCATCTGGGTGATGGCAGCTTCTTAACAAAACTGATCTTGTAATATGTCTCAGCTCTGGAATCAACTGCATAGCAGCTATTGGTTTCTCTTTGTTTCTTAGCTTGGTTCTCCAGACTTCCTGTGAATTCTGGTCCCCCTATCAGGAGGCCAGATACTGGTGAACAGTCCTTCAGCCTAGCACATGTTCCTCCTAATAATGTACTTTTAGATTGACTCCAACTCTGTGTTATCTTAAAAAACACTGTAGTTAACTTCTTTTTCTGTCTCTACTTATATATAGGCCTGGTTAAGACATTTTTGTTGTATAAACCCAGATAGGAATGTTGATACAAGGGTATGGTATAAAACATATTAATTTAGCTAAAACTGCCAAATTACCTCAGAAAAGGCTGTGCTAGTTTACTGATCTTACCAACAGTTCATTTTCCCCATGTTTGCCACCACGTCTTATTGGATTTCGAGTTTTCACAATATCAGTCAGTTGACAAATAGTAACTTGTAACTATTGGTAGTTAAATAAACATGAATGAAATTAAGCATCTCTTCCTTTGCTTTACATCCTTTGCTCTTATGTTTGAAAACTTCTTAGTTTTTTTCTTCAATATATATTTTAGAATTAGTTGGTTAAATTCCTCCCAAAAATCCTGCTGGGATCTTCATAGGACTTTCATTTCACATACAGTGATAACTGTTATAGACAAGACAAAAAGTAGAGTATGGTAAGAGGAATGAGGAAATGTGCAGAATTAAATAAAATGGTCAGAATAAATTTTTTGAAATAGTGAGATTTGAACAAAGACTTGAAGGGGACAGAGGAGTTAGTAAAGTAAGTTTTTGGAAGAAAGGACATTCTAGGTAGAGGAAACAGCTTAAGCAAAGACCCCAATTCAGGAGTATACACAAAGAGCAGCAAGGAGGACTGTAAGGCTGGAATGGAGTGAGTGAGAGATCAATAGGAGAAAAGTTCAGAGAGTTGAGGGGCGGGATGCAAATCATGTAGGGCCGGTCGACACATGTGAAGACTTTAGCTTTTCCTCCAAGTGAAAAGGAAGGCATTGCTGGATTTTGAGCAGAGGAGTAACATGTTCTGACCCTTAATTTAAAAGGATAACTCTGGCTACAGTTATGAAAATAGAATGTAAAGGGATCAAAATAAACCTGTAAAGAGACTATTTTATTAATCCAGGCATATATGATGTTGCTTGGGCCAGGACCACAGAATGTGGGGGTAGCTCAAAGAGATCAGATATATTCTAAAGGCTAAGTTAATAGGATCAAGATGCCCTGTGGTATAAATGGTTAATGTGTTTGGCTGCTAAATGAAAGGTTGAGGTTCAAGTCTACCCAGAGATACCTCAGGAGACAGGTCTGGCAATTTACTTCTGAAAAATTAGCCATTGCAAACTCTGTGGAGCACAGTTCTACTCTGGCACACATGGGGTTGCCACGAGTTGGAGTCCACTCAACGGCAACTGGTTAACAAGATCAAAAATGAATTGGATGTAGGATGTGAGAGGAAGAGGAGACAATGATAGTTTTTATTTTTACCCGAGCAGCTCCAAGGATGCAACTGCTATTATCCAAGATGGGTAGGGTTGCTGGTAAAACAGGTTTAGGGAAAAAAATCGGGAGTTAAGTTTTGGACATCTTAAGTTTGAATATCTGGTAAATATCAAATGGAAATGTAAAGTTGGTAGTTGAATGTACAAATCTTTGATAACAGGTATAAAATGGAGATATAAATTTAGAAAAATTAACACACAGATAGTGTTTTAAACGATGAGACTATATGAGATTTCCAGAGAGTGTTGCTAGAGGAAAGAAACAAGAATTAAGCCCTGAAGCACTCCAACATTAGAACATCTGGAGAAGAGGAAGAATAATCAAAAGAGACACAACAGTAAGGACTAGCATTTATTTTGATCTTGTATTTTGCAAATTTCTAAACTCTCATTAATTCTATAGTTTCTTTGCCAGTTCGGATTTTCAATGCAAATGATTATTTGCGAATAACGACTATTTTGTCTCTTAGTTATAGCTTTCTCTTGTCTTATTACATCAGTCAGAATTTCCAGTACTTTAGAAAAAGGAGTAATGGTAGGCATGTTATTTTGGCCCCAAATGAAAAAAGAATTGTAAAATCTAGTGTTTATCCTCTGATTATGATGGTTAATTTTTTAGTACATAGTCTTTATAAATTAAAGACATGCTTGGCTTTTGTAGTTTCACAAGAGCTTTTACTTCAAAGGCATTTTCTGTATATGTTGAGATGATTAAGGATTTTAATTTTAGATCACTACTGTGATGATTTACATTGATATTTGCCTTTTGATGAATTATTTTGTCATCCTAGGATAAAGCCTGTCTATCATGATGCATTTTATGTTTTAATACATGGTTGGATTAATTAGCTGACGTTTTAATTAGGATGTTAATATGCTTTCAAATACTATATTATTTATAATATTATTAATTATAATATTAATAGTATTTTAATTTGGAGGCATATAGTTTCTTATTTTGTACTAGTCTTTTTGGTATTAAAAAGAAATAAAAAATTAAATCAATCAATCAATATTTCAGATGTTTTCTTTTTAATTTTCCTGTGGGGTAGGGAGAGTTTGTTT
Source organism: Dugong dugon (assembly GCA_030035585.1). NCBI lineage: Eukaryota > Metazoa > Chordata > Mammalia > Sirenia > Dugongidae > Dugong > Dugong dugon. The sequence continues at coordinate 13,338,593 of CM057478.1, forward strand.
AAAGGATTATGTGTTTCTTCAATATTTGTTATAAACCATCTGTCTGTTTTCTTAGGGGAGATCTTAATTACTATTTTTAATCCTGTAATGTTTATTATCTACCAAAATTTTCTGTTTTTCCTTTAGCCAATTTTGTCAATTTATGGTACTAAAATTTTATCAGTTTCATCTGAATTATCCTTTTTATTGGTGTGTAGTTATGCATAGTATTATTTTAATATTTGTTTTATCTCTAATTATGTATTTGTTTTTAGTCTATATTTATATCTTTTAATTTTCTGATTATTTCTTAATCTGCCTTGTATGCATTTTGTCTTTTTTTTTTTTTTTTAGAGAAATAAGCTTCAAGCTTCAGTTTTTCATTTATCTCTTTTTATTACATTTCATTGCTTTTTATTTTCTCTTTGTTATTTCTTTTTTGTTTACTCTGTTGCTCATCGTCTAACTTTTCAAGCTGAACCTTAGCTCGTTTGTTTTCTGGTATGTGCACACACAAATATTCAAAGCTTTAAAATCTCCTTTAAGTATTACCGCTTTAGTTTATTTGCATAAATTTTAATATGTGGTGATCTCATTATCGTTCAGCATTATGTTTCTTATAATTTATATTGAAACTTCCTCTTTTACCCAAGGGTAATTTGGTAGTCAGTTTTTGACTTTGCAAACATGGGGGACTGTTTTAACTATCCTTTTGTTATTGATTTCAAATTTTGTAGTATTATGGTTTGCATCATAGCTTGTATGATGTTGATTCTTTGAAATTTATAGTCTTCCTTTGTGATTTAGGATAAATTTGCTTTTTATAATTCAAAAGAATGTATATCATGTCTTTGTTAAACATAAAGGTCTATCTAAAAATATTAGTTCAAGCTTATTGTTACATTCTTCAGATTTTCTACGGTTTTGCTTATTTTTATATTTTGATCTACAAATTTTGGGAGAATACTTAAAACTTTTAATCTCAATATTGTATTTTTCTTCATAAACTTTTGCAATTATTTCTTTATATATTTTAATTTAAGATTAGTGTATGCTTATGCATTTATAATAGCTATCCCTGCTTGGTTTATAGATCGTTTTCAACAGTATACAATTTTCCTCTTTAACTCTTAAAAAGTGCTTTAACTTCAATTGTCTCCATTTAATAGCAAAATTGCTATCCACTTTTTAAGGACTGGATTGTTTATTTACACCTGGTATATGTTTTTCATCTTTTTATTTTTTTACTTTATGTATTCTTTTATTTTTAATGTTTTCATAAGCCACATATGGCTTGATAGTAATTTAAGAATTCAAGCTAAGAATCTGTGTCCTTTGATCAATGATTTAAGACATTTACTGAAACTATCATTTTATTCAGTCTCATTCTGCCATATTATTTTGTGTTTTCTATTAATCGTGATTTTTTTCTCCTTCACTACCTTGTCCTGGCTAGATTGAAAAAAAAAAAATTATGTTGGTTTGAAAGTTACGATTTTTATCTTTATTCTTCTCTTATTAAAACTCATACTTAAGTTACTTTGTGGGATGATAAATGGTATTTCTTCTCTCCAAGGAAAGCAAGTAACATAGTGTGCTCTCCAGCTCCATTCCTCTCTTTTGCTATATTTTAGTTTTGGGTTTTCATGGGTTTGCTATGTATGGAAGCTACTACTGTTACTTAACCAAAACACCAAATCCATTGCTGTTGAGTTGATTGCAACTCATAACGACCCTATATTACAGACTAGAATTGCCCCACAGTGTTTTCAAGGAGTGGCTGTTGGATTCGAACTGCCGACCTTTTGGTTAGCAGCCATAACACTTAACCACTATGCCACCAGGGTTTCTAAGTAAAATGATCAGTTGTTGGAACTCACCTAGAGGCACCTCAGAAGACAGGCCCGGCAATCTGCTTCTGAAAGGTCATAACCTTGAAAATCCTTTGAAGCAGTTCTACTCTGTACATATGGGATGAACATGAGTCAGAATCAACTCAATGGCAACTAACAACAACACCAAATTTAACTTAGTTATTATCTCATTCCTACTTCTGGTTACTCGTTCCTATATCCACTCATTTTGTTGGTGGCATACTATCATTCAAGACTAATATTAAAGACAGTTTTCTTGTGCCGAAATCTTGAAGCCATTTATACCTGAGAATATTTTTATTTCACCTTCACATTTAAATATCACTGCTTTTCTGGGTACAAATTCCATATTCAAAATTATTTTCTTTTCAACACCTTGAAAATACTGCTTTATAACTTTCTCTGACCTAGTTGTTGAGAAGTCTGATGTCCAAGTAATTCTTGTCTTTAAAAGATAATCTGCAAAAACTTTCTGAAATTTCACTAGGTCTTTTTGTTTTCAACATTCAATGAGCCATTTCATTTGAAATCTTCTCTTTCATTAGACAGACAATCTTGATCATTTGTCTTCATTTTTTTGTTTTTTTACTTCAATTAATTTTTTTCTCTTCTTGGACTGTTTTTAGAAGGTGTTATCACTTTTACTTCTTCTACATTTCTAATCTTTTTTTCCCATTTCTTATACTTCTTATGCCTATTGGAAGAGATCTTTGACCAAATCTTCTAGCCCATTAATTTGTTAATTATCTGTGTATATAGCATATCAGTATGCTATTTGAGGGGCCCTGATGGCTCAGTGGGTAAGTGCTCAGCTGCTAACCGAAAGGTTGGTGGTTTGAGCCCACCATCTGCTACACTCTGCAAGAGAAATATGTGGCAATCTGCTTCTGTAAAGATTTACAGTCTTGGAATCCCCATGGGGAAGTTCTCCTCTGTCCTATAGGGTCACCATAAGTCAGAATCGACTTGATGGCAATGGGTTTGGGGTTTTGGGTATGCTATTTAATATTGAATTCTATTTCAGCAATTACATTTGTCATACTCAGTATCTATAAGTGATTTCTTAACTCTTTCTTCATGGTTCATGTTTCTAATATTGTCTTTTAATAACCCCCCCCCAAAAAAAAAAAACATTGCTGGCGTATTGATTCTGACTCATAGTGACCCTATAGGACAGATTAGAACTTCCCAACTTCCTTGGAAACAGGGTTTCCCACCCTGAAATCTGTATGGAAGCAGACTGTCACATCTTTCTCCTGCAGAGCAGCTGGTGAGTTTGAACCACCACACTGACCTTTGGGTTAGCAGCTGAGCACCTAATCACTGTACCACCAGGGCTCCTTGTCTTTTATAGAGATGAAGATAATTATTTTTCTTATTTTAATTTCTCATTATTCAAGACTATCAACTCTTCTCCTAGAAGATGTGGTTCAATGTGTTGTTCTTTCCTGCTTGTAGTCCTTAGCAGTTACATTATGTTTGCTATAAACTCAAGCCCTTTGAGATTACTACCCATACTACTAACCTGTAGCTAGCGGGTGAGTGAACACTTACGCTCCATCTTGTTCCATCTTAATGAGTTTAGGAATGAGGATTGAAGATACGCCTCAAAGCAGAGAGACTTTGCCTTTAAAATCCAAGTCCCAACTCCTTCCATTTCACCCCACCCTAGGTAATGTTGTACTCCTCTGGGGACCCGTGATTTCCTCTGCTCCAGCTCCTATTATTTTCCAAGAGATGTCATTGTCAGCAGCAGTTGTCTGGGCTAGAGGGTAGGAGCTGGCTATCGAACGCTGAGAGGCTGACCAGCCTGCTGGAATACTTTATATCAGCCCTGGCTGGTTGGTTCTGGAGTTGCCTTTACATCACACAGTCCGCTCTACACGGCCCAGGGAAGGTACTGTTGCTACTCAGCTTGTTGTTATCTACACAATAGGACCAGAGCAATGTGAAGGAGAGTAAAGCACCACTAGAATACCCTCTCTAAGCCTAGCCAGGCATTCATGGCACCAGGTCCTCTCCTTAACTAAGCTGCTATTTCTCTCCCTCACTAAGAATCACTTGCTTATTTCTTAGTTTCTCACTGATCTTGTGTTAAGATAGGCATTGGGTTAGCTTCCCTCTTGCTTTTGTGGCATCTCTTTAGTTGGGTCCCAGGTTAGAGGCCATGGCTCATATTAATTCCCAAACTTGTTCTGAACTAGAAACTCACCAAATTTTGTAAAACATTCGATGACTTACTCTTTTGACAAACAAAATTGATTGCCAATTGCTAAATAGAATAAAATGTTTAGTTCTTCCACTCCAGCATCTAGAGAATATTACTACAATCAGCCTGGCCTCAGAAAGATTTTTAAAAATTAATTTCACATGCCTAGGCAAATCTATCAATATGTTGCTTTTTCTATTCCAATCAAAATGTTTCCAGCATATTATACAATAATGCTCCACATCTGGGATAGCTATGTAAGAGAATAGAGATACTTTTATTTCAGGCCCAGAGAGGTGATTGCCTAGCAGGGGAAACAAGAAGGAAAAATCCTGTTCTGTACAGCCAAGTAATGAGGCAGTTAGAATCAAGGTATCATACAGGGATAACAAGCAGATCATCAATCAGCAATGGAACTCAGCAGTCAGAAAGCAGGCAGGAAGGGAAGAAGAAAGGAAAGAAGGAGCCCACAATCAAGAGACATTGCTAATAATGTAACATGCAATAACCTTTAGCTGACAGTAAAATTAGACTATTAGACTTATCATTGGACAAGTGGTATTATATCTATTTATGGGTTCAATAACAGCGAAGATGACAGCCTTCATTTATTAAGTATTTCCAATGTGGCTGGTACTGTGCTAAGTATGCTGTATACATTGCCCATTTAGTCCTTACAGCATTTTATGAGGTGAGAATTATATTTATTCTTATTTTACAGATGAGAAAACTGAATTAATAAGATATGTAACTGTGATGGTTAAGATTGTATGTCAACTTGGCTAGGTCATGAATCTCATTTAGCAGTTGTATAACGTTGTGATCACTCCCTATCAAAATTTGATATGTGATCACCTCCATGATGGAATCTGCTGAGCAGTATCAGTGGGGGCAGGGCCTGTGGCAGCTCACCACCCCCTCAGCCTTCATTTCTCTGCCCTCCGCTGGCTACTTCCTTCCTGCTTACCTTGCCAAGGTTTTTGTCTTGTTCTGGACTCAGCAGCTGTGTCTTGTCATCTCACCTCTAGTTCTTGTTACTTGAGCTAGCAGCTTACCTGTCGATTTTGGGATTCATTGATCTTCACAGCCTGCTAGCAAGAGTCCTGCTCCCAGACCTGCTGATCTTGGGTTCACCAGCCCCTGCAGCTACATGAATCAGGAGAAACCTTGCAGTCTTGCCTGCTGATCTTGGAATTCATTGACTTTCACAGCTTGTCAGTGGGAGCCCTGCTCTCCGACTTGCCTACCTCGGATTTGAAGTTACACAGCCACAAGCCAAAGAATGACAGCAGCCATTAGAAGCTGGAAGAGGCAAGGACGATTTCTTCCCTGGAGACTTCAGAGGGAGTGCGGCTCTGCTGTCACCTTGATTTTGGACTTTTTGCCCCCAGAACCATGCAAAAATAAATTTCCCTTGTTTTAAGTCACCCAGTTTGTGATACTTTGTTATAGAAGTCCTAGGAAACTAAACCAACTATACATTCAGATAGTATTAGCAGGACGATTGATATGTAATATGATGATATGTCAATGGTATGACCTTGAGTATATCCTACCTGAATTTAGAGATCATCTCAAGAATAGATATGACCCATTAAACACTAATGACTGAAGACCAGACTAGTTGTGGAATGACATCAAGGACATCATACATGAAGAAAACAAAAGATCATTTAAAACACAGGAAAGAAAGAAGACCAAAATGGATGTCAGAAGAGACTCCAGAACTTGCTCTTGAATGTAGAATAGCTAAAGTGAACAGAAGAAATGATGAAGTAAATGAGTTGAACAGAAGATTTCAAAGGGCAGCTTAAGAAGTCAAAGTAAAGTATTATAATGAAATGTGCAAAGATCTGAGTTAGACAGCCAAAAAAGAAGAACAAGCTAGGCATTTCTCAAGCTGAAAGAACTGAAGAAAATACTCAAGCCTTGAGTTGGAATATTGAAGAATTCTATAGGGATGCTATGAGTCAAAATTAACTCAACGGCAATGGTTTTTGTTTGGCTTAGGCAAAATATTGAACGATGCAGGAAGCAACAAAGGAAAATAGAAGAAATACATAGAGTCACTGTACCAAAAAGAATTGATCAACAGTCAACCACTTCAGGAGGTAACATACGATCAAGAACTGATGGTACTAAAGGAAGAAGTCCAAGTTGCACAGAAAGCATTGGTGAAAAATAAAGCTCCAGGAATTGACAGACTACCAACTGAAGTATTTCAACAAACTGATGCAACACTGGAAGTGCTCACTCGTCATCTATGCCTAGAAATTTGAAAGACAGCTACCTGGTCAGCCAACTAGAAGAGATCCGTATTTATACCCATTCCAAAAAAGGTGATCCAACAGAATTTGGTAATTATTGAACAATACCATTACTATCATAAGCAAGTAAAATTTTGCTGAAGATAATTCAAAAACATTTGCAGCAGTATATCAACAAGGAACTGCCAGACATTCACGCTGGATTCAGAAGAGGATGTGGAAGGAGGGATATCATTGCTGATGTCGGATAGATCTTGGCTGAGACCAGAGAATATCGAAAAGATATTTACCTGTGTTTTATCGACTACACAAAGGCATTCTTCTGTGTGAATCATAAAAAATTATGGATAACATTGGGAAGAATGGGAATTCCAGAACACTTAATTGTGCTTGTGGTCTTTAAGGTTGTGTGTCAGCTTGGATGGGCCATGACTCTCAGTGGCTTGGCTTTATGATGTAGTTGGGCAGTCATACGTGATTATTTCCGTGATGAGATTTGATATAATATGATCACGTTCATGACAAGATCTGCTGTGAGGAGCCAATCTGTTGAAAAGGAGTTTCCTTGGGCATGTGGCCTGCTTCAAATATAAGTGGACTGTTTGGCAAGGCTCTCAGGCTTTTGCTGGCTCTGGATCCTGCACCTGGTTTCTGTTCCTCTGACCTCCAGTTCTTGGGACTTGATCTAACAGTTTACCTGTCATCTTGACTGCTGATCTTGGGATTCGTCAGATCTTTGAAGCCTGTGAGCAAGAGCCCTGCTATCTGACCTGCCAATCTTGAGTTCGCAAGCCCCTGTGGCTATGTGAATTAGGAGAAGCTTCTATCCAGACCCACGGGCATGGGATGTTCCAGCCTCTACAATTGCATGAGCCATTTCCTTGATATAAATTCCTTTCTATATATATTTATATGCTTTATTGATTTTTCTTCTCTAGAGAAGCCAGTCTAAGACAGTGCTCATGTAAACCTGTACATAGACCAAGAAGCAGTCATTCAAAAAGAACAAGGGGATTCTGTGTGGTTTAAAATCAGAAAAAGTGTGCATCAGGGTTGTGTTCTTTCACCACACTTATTCAATCTGTATACTGGCAAACAATCCAGGAAACCCGACTATATAAAGAAGAATGCACTATCAGGATTGGAGGAAGACTCAATGACAACCTGCAATATGCACATGACACCACATTGCTTGGTGAAAGTGAAGAGGACTTGAAGCACTTACTCATGAAGATTAAAAACTACAGCCTTCAGTATGGATTACACCTCAACATAAAGAAAACAAAAATCCTCACAACTGAACCAATAAGCAACATCATGATAAATGGAGAAAAGATAAAAGTTGTCAAGGATTTTATTTTATTTGGATTGACAATCAATGCCCATGAGAGCAGCAGTCAATAAATCAAATGATGTATTCCACTGGGCAAATCTGCTGCAAAAGACCTCTTTAAAGTGTTAAAAAGCAAAGATGTCACCTTGAGGACTAAGGTGTACCTGACTCAACCATGGTATTTTCAATTGCCTCATATGCATGTGAAAGTTGGACAATGAATAAGGAAGACAGAAGAAGAGTTGATGCCCTTGAATTATTGTGTTGATGAAGAATATTGAATATACCATGGACTCCCAGAAGATCAAACAAATCTGTTTTGGAAGAAGTACAGCCAAAATGTTCTTTAGAGGTGTCTGTGATGCTTCTATGACTTTGCCCTCATAAAGTTGTACTGACTTCCCCAGTGTTGTGCATTGTCCTACCCTTCACCAAAGTTACCACTTATCTACTGTCTAGTTAGTGTCCCCCACCACCGCCCGTCTCTGGCAACCATCAGAAATTGTTTCTTTCTGTGTGGAAACATTTTCATGTGTTTCTATAATAGTGGTCTCATACAGTATTTGTCCCTTTGTGATTGATATTTCACTCAGGATAATGTCCTCCAGATTTATCCATGTTGTGAGATGTTTTGCAGATTCATCATTGTTCTTTATCATTGTGTATTATTCCCGAGAAACTGAGCTACTCGGCTAAGGGCTGGGGACCATGGTCTTGGGGGATATCCAGCTTAATTGGCACAACATAGTCTATGAAGAAAATGCTCTACATCTAACTGTGGTGAGCAGCAACTGGGGTCTTAAAAGCCTGAGAGTGACCATCTAAGATACATCAACTTGTCCCATCCCAGCTGGAGCAAAGGAGAATGAAGAAGACCAAAGACACAAGGGACAGATTAGTCCAAAAGACTAATGGACCACAACTACCACTACCTCTACCAGATTGAGCCCAGATCAACTAGATGGTGCCTGATTACCACCACTGATGACTTCTCTGACAGAGATCACAATAAAGGGTCCCAGATAGAACAGGAGAAATATGTAGAACAAAAGTCATTAAATTCACAAGAGAAAACAAACAAAAAACCAGGGTTGATGTTCTGACAGAGACTGGAGAAACCCCTAGAGCATGGCCCCTGAACACCTTTTTAACTCAGTACTGAAGTCACTCTTGAGGTTCACCCTTCAGCCAAAGATTAGACAGGTTTATAGGGTGAACACCCCCACGTGTCTGTCAGTTTGTCCTACTGCGGGGGCTAGCGTGTTGCTGTGATGTTGGAAGCTATGCCACCGGTAATCAGATACAGCAGGGTCACCCATGGCGGACAGGTTTCAGCTGAGCTTTCAGACTAAGACAGACTAGGAAGAAGGATGTGGCAGTCTACTTCCGAAAAGAATTAACCAGTGAAAACCTTATGAATAGCAGCAGAACATTGTCTGATATAGTGCAGGAAGATGAGCCCCCCGAGGTTGAAAGGCACTCAAAAGATGACTGGGGAAGAGCTACTTCCTCAAAGTAGAGTCGACATTAATGATGTGGATGGGGCCAAGCTTTGGGGACCTTCATTTACTGAAGTGGCATGACTCAAAATGAGAAGAAACAGCTGCAAACAGCCATTAATAATTGGAATATGGAGGGTACGAGGTATGAGTCTAGGAAAATTGGAAATCATCAATAATGAAATGGAATGTATAAACATCAATATCCTAGGCATTAGTGAACTGAAATGGACTGGTATTGACCATTTTGAATAGGACAATCATATGGTCTACTATGCCAGGAATGACGAAGTAAAGAAGAATGGTGTCATGTTCATTGCCAAAAAGAACATTTCAAGATGTATCCGGAAGTACAACTCTGTCAGTGATAGAATAATACCCGTATGCCCACAAGGAAGACCAATTAATACGACTGTTTTTCAAATTTATGCATCGATCACTAAGGCCAAAGATGAAGAAACTGAAGATTTTTACCAGCTTCTGCAATCTGAAATTGATCGAACATGCAATCAGTATGCATGATAATTACTGGTGATTGGAATGCAAAAGTTGGAAACAAAGTAAAAGGATCGGTAGTTGGAAGATATGACCTGGGTGACAGAAACAATGCAGGAGATCACATGACAGAATTTTGCAAGACCAACGACTTCTTCATTGCAAATATCTTTTTTCACCAACATAAACCGAGACTATACACATGGATCTCTCCAGATGGAACACACAGGAGTCAAATCGACTACATCTGTGGAAAGAGATGATGGAAAAGCTCAATATCATCAGTCAGAACAAGGCCAGGGGCTGACTGCAGAACAGATCATCAATTGCTTATATGCAAGTTCAAGCTGAAACTGAAGAAAATTAGAACAAGTTCAAGGGAACCAAATACAACCTTGAGTATATCCCACCTGAATTTAGAGACCATCTCAAGAATAGATTTGACGTGTTGAATGCTAATGACCGAAGACCAGACTAGCTGTGGAATGACATCTAAGAGATCATGAGGGAAGAAAGCAAGAGGTCATTTAAAAAACAGGAAAGAAAAAAAGACCAAAATGGATGTCAGAAGAAACTCTGAAACTTGCTCTTGAATGTTGAGTAGCTAAAGCAAAAGGAAGAAATGATGAAGTAAAAGAACGAAACAGAAGATTTCAACGGGCAGCTGAAGAAGACAAAGAAAAGTATTATAATGACTTGTGCAAAGAGATGGACGTAGAAAACCAAAAGGGAAGAACAAGCTTGGAATTTCTTAAGCTGAAAGAACAGAAGGAAAAATTCAAGCCTCGAGTTACAATAGTGAAGGATTCTATGGGGAAAATATTAAATGACTCAGGAAGCATAGAAGGAAGATGGAAGGAATACACAGAGTCATTATTGCAAAAAGAATTGGTCTATGTTCAACCATTTCAAGAGGTAGCATATGATCAGGAACCAATGGTACTGAAGGAAGAAGTCCAAGCTGTAATGAAGGCATTGGCAAAAAGCAAGGCTCCAGAAACTGACGGAATGTCAATTGAGATGTTTCAACAAACGGACGCAGCGCTAGAGATGCTCATTAATCTATGCCAAGTAATTTAGAAGACAGCTACCTGGCCATCTGACTGAAGAGATCTATATTTATGCCTATTCCCAGGAAAAGTGATCCAACCAAATGTGGAAATTATCAAACAGTATCGTTAATATTACACGCAAATAAAATTTTGCTGGAGATCATTCAAAAGTGGCTGCAGCAGTGTATCGACAGAGAACGCCAGAAATTCAGGCTGGATTCAGGAGAGGATGTGCAACTAGGGATATCATTGCTGATGTCAGATGGATCCTGGCTGAAAGCAGAGAATACCAGAAAGATGTTTACCTGTGTTTTATTGGCTACGCAAAGGCATTTGACTGAGTGGATCATAACAAATTATGGACAATATTGCAAAGAATGGGAATTCCAGAACACTTAATTGTGTTCATGAGGAACCTGTACACAGATCAAGAAGCAGTTATTCAAACAGAACAAGAGGATAGTGTGTGGTTTAAAATCAGGAAAGGTGTGTCAGGTTGCATCCTTTCACCATACTTATTCAATCCGTATGCTGAGCAAATATTCCGAGAAACTGGACTATATGAAGAAGAATGGGGCATTAGGATTGGAGAAAGACTCATTAACAACCTGCATAATGAAGATGACACAACCTTGTTTGCTGGAAGTGAAGAAGACTTGAAGCACTTACTGATAAAGATCAAAGACCACAGCCTTCAGTATAGATTGCACCTCAACATAAAGAAAACAAAAATCCTCACAACTGGACCAATAAGCAACGTCATGATAAACAGACAAAAAATTGAAGTCGTCAAGGATTTCATTTTACTTGGATCCACAATCAACACCCATGGAAGCAGCAGTCAAGAAATCAAACAACAACATATTGCATTGGGCAAATCTGCTGCAAAAGACCTCTTTGAAGTGTTGAAAAGCAAAGATGTCACCTTGAAGACTAAGGTGCGCCTGACCCAAGCTATGGTATTTTCAATCACATCATATGCATGCAAAAGTTGGACAATGAATAAGGAAGATGAAAGAAGAATTGACGCCTTTGAATTGTGGTGTTGGCAAAGGATATTGAATATACCATGGACTGCCAAAACAAAGAACGTATCTGTCTTGGAAGAAGTACAACCAGAATGCTCCTTAGAAGCAAGGATGGCAAAACTACATCATACATACTTTGGACATATTTTCAGGAGGGATCAGTCCCTGGAGAAGGACATCATACTTGGTAAAGTACAGGGTCAGTGAAAAATAGGAAGACCCTCAATGAAATGGATTGACAAAGTGGCTACAACAATGGGCTCAAGCATAAAAACGATTGTGAGCATGGCTCAGGACTGTGTAGTGTTTTGCTCTGTGGTGCATAGGGTCAGCACCTAACAACAACAACAACATTTAGGGTCAACAATAACACACTTGAGGGATGTACTTCATAGTTCAACCATGCAGATGAGACTAATGAACACAACAACTCAAAAGCAAAGACGAGAAGGCAGGAAGGGACAGGAAAACTGGACGAATGGAAGTGGAACGTGGGGTGGAGAAGAGGAAAGCACTGACACATCATGGGGTTGGCAAACAACGTCACAAATTAATTTGTGTATTAATTGTTTGATGAGAAACTATTTGCTCTGTAAACTTTCACCTAAATCACAATAAAAAAATAAAATAAAATAAATTTTAAAAAAATGCTCCTTAGAAGTGAGGATAGTGAGACTTCGTTTCACTTACTTTGGACATGGTATCAGGAGGGACCAGTCCCTGGAGAAGGACATCAGGCTTGGTAAAGTAGAGGGTCAGCGAAAAAGAGGAAGACTCTCGACAAGATGGATTGACCCAGTGGCTGCAACAATGGGCTCAAGCATAGGAACGATTGTGAGGATGACGTAGGAACAGGCAGTGCTTCATTCTGTTGTACATAGGGTCTCTATGATTCAGAACCAATTCAACGGCACCGAACAACAATAACAGTGACATGTCATAGAGAAGTATCTGTATAAAATGAAATTTTGATATAATCATAAGTAATCTCAATGAGAAAGTCAAGGCTGAATTCCCTAACAAAATCCATTGCCTGTAATGACATGCAAACAATGGACAAGCGAAACTATGAAGTGTGTGACAATGCATGAACTGCAATCATAAACAATGCCGCCTTCAGAAACGAAGCACTGGTGCTATGAGTCTTCTCCCAGAGGGTGGACCTCAGTGCTTTGTTATTGGCCCTGACACTTTCCGTGTTTTCACTGGTGCCTCAGATAAAGCCACATATAACGCATATGTGTAAAATCTGAAAATGACTGAACTTGAGGAAGAAGTAATATATTAGAAGATCAGTACATGAAGTAATGGGTCAATATCCAAATTATGAAATTTGGACAACAATAAAATTAGTTAGTAGTCATTAAGTACTTACCATTTGTTACTCATTGAGCTAATTTCTTCCTGGTAATTACATCATTTTACCCACACAACCACCTTCCAAAATCAACATCAGTCAGTGGTGGATTGTAGATACCAAAATAACTAATCTAAGTTAATATGTCTCAATTGACGACCAATACTTAAAATTAGGTAGATGAGAGTCTGGCACTATTTTGCCCAAAAAAATCTCATTGCATCTGAAGTACAGTGTTTATTAGACATCGAAAATATTGAGGCTCACACTGAGTTCATCCAGAGGAAAATGAACAGGTCTGGAAGCCAGGCCCTCCTGGGCCAGATTAAAGGAAAGGTTCAAGCCATCTTCAAACACTTGTTGGACTGATATGTTGAAAAGGAGAATACTTATTTTCATGTTTCCAGAGGGTAGAATTAGGATGAAAGATAGAAATTACAAGAAAGAAAATTGTAACTCATTATAGGCATATTTTTTTCAATAATTTCCATTCTCCTGTCATGGAATGGAGACCCTGGATGGTGCAAACAGGGTCTGCTGGTCCACTAACCAAAAGTTTGGAGGTTGAACCCACCCAGAGGTGCCTTGGAAGGAAAACCTGACTATCTGCTTCAGAAAAGTCACAACCATGAAAACCCTATTGAGCAGTTCAACTCTGCATATATGGGGTCACCATGAGTTCTGAATCAATGATCTACCTCTACAATGAGGGATCTCTGATCCTTCAGCAGCAGCCAGCAGCTACAAGAAAGCTGCGGTAAAGATTCCTACAGTGGGATGATGTTGAGCTGAATAATGTCTTTGATTCCTCTTGACTCACAGACTCTGCGTCTGTGAATTTCTGGCATTAGTAACAAGTAGGAAAAGATGGCAGACCATGTAAGGAATCTAGTGAAGTATGGAAATTCAAAAGAGTAATCTTCATTTCATGGTTTCACAAGGCCGTTTAACAATCCCTCAGCAAGACAAATGAATTAATAAAATACTTTTTAATTGTCTAATTTAATATATAGACATAGTTTTAGCAAGGCATGAGCTGGGAGATGACTAAATACAACCAGTTACGACTAAGCTGTGAGATCTGGAGACAGTTTGTCTGGATTCAAACCCCAGCTCTGCCATATTCTAGTTGTGTGATCTTGGGAAGGTTAGTTACCTTCTCTATGCCTCAATTTCCTTAGTAAGATGAGAATGATAATAGTGCCTCGTATGGTTGTGAAGATTGAATCACTTATTTGTGTAAAGTACTTAAAACTGTGCTTTGCACAAATAACAGTGTTACCCAAATACACATTGAATGAGAAAGCAAAAACAAGCAATTTCTTACAGCTAGAGTTTGAATGAAAGAATGATTCAATTCTGGGAGTTGTCGTCCATGACATGAACAGCACATTTTTGTACTTACTACATGAGCATGTCATGCTACAGTGCATCTGCCAGAAGGTTTCAGACATTTCTTAAAAGCAGGAAAGAAGGAAGACAGCAGAGGCTGATGTTTTCTCTTCCCTTTGATTTGAATGCAAGTAATAAGTCCGCTTAAGAAATGCCCAAATATACTAGGGTGAAGGAAAACACTGATATGATAATAAATACATGAGGTGAAAAAAAAAATTCTGAAGTGCAAGGAAAAAAAAAAAAAGTTTCTGTGAAGAACCAAATATGTGAAGCTAAATTTCTATTCTCCCATTTACTTGTGACCTTGAGCAGGTCACAGAGCCAGTGAAAACTCTGTGTCTACATATAACATAGGAATAAAAATAACTGGCTTCCCAATTCACAAGGATGTGAGGTTGAAATGAGAGTGCAGATGTGAAGGCCCCTTTAGATTATGAAGTCCAACACCAATATTTTGTGTTGTTCTGATATATTGCAAAGGTAAACTAGTTAAGCTTATCAAAGACAATTAATTCTCTAATTCTCTTCATAATAACACATATAAATGTTGTGATCTTAACAAATGTGAGCAGAGAAACAGTCCATGAGGATTCACGCAACAGCATCACCCCACTTAGGTTTCTTCTTAGCTGCTGTTGAGTTGGCTCCAACTCATAGAGATCTTATGTAAAACAGATCAGAACCTTGCCTGGTCCTGCACCATCTTCATGACTACCTCAGCTCAATTTAGAGCAGTCAGAAAGAGCAGAAATGTTTAGGGGGAGGAGATAGAGAAAAGAAGAGGGGAAAAAACAGGACATTACTTCCTTTCCCCCCTTCCCAGTTCCAAGCCTGAATCAGACCTGCATTGTGGGTTTGGAGAAGTGGAAGTGGAAAGAAGCTTCTAGGTTTGCTATAAGACTATGAGACTGAGCTGGGGTGTGGCCAAGATGGCAGGGTAGTTAGACACTTCTTATATCCCTCTTACAACAACGACCTGGAAAAACAAGTGATTTGATTCTATATGAATATCTAAGAGCCCTGAACAAAGCAAAGTTGAGGAATCGGACTGAGTGATGCTGGGGGAGAGGCGGGGGAGACGGAGACGGTTTGAAAGAAGCTAAGAGCGCCACAGCAGCGGCAGTGGGAAGCAGTTTCCACACCAGTAGAGACCCTGCAGCAGAGATTCTTCTTGGACACTCAACCTGTGAAAAGCAGCTCCCAAATGGCTAAGATAAGTACATGCGTGTGGCCTTCCGCGGGGATTTTTTTTTTTTTTTTTAAAAAGCCCATTTGGGAAAAACCTCTCTCCCTATTATCTCTTCCCTCTGTGCTCTGCATCGGGAGTCCGCTGGGCTGGAAGTAGATCACAGAAGGCGCTCTGACCCATTCTCCTGGTCTTGGAGAGGGAACAAGTAAGCTACTGGCTCCCCTAAGCCAGGAACACAGGGTCAGCATAGCTCCTTTGCTAGGCACCGGTATAAGGCGTCTGCAGACTCTGAGTGCCTTACACCCCTGTGTAGACTTGTGGGGACCCATCTCAACAGTGTTAGCCCATAAAACAAACTCTAACAGCTCTGAAGAGAGAGAAAGACAGCTCCAAAATAGTAGTAGGAGACTTCAACACATCACTTTTGGTGAAGGACAGAACATCCAGAAAGAAGCTCAACAAAGACACGGAACACCTAAATGCTACAGTCAAACAACAAGATCTCATAAACATATACCGAACACCGCACCAAACAGCAGCCAAGTATACTTTCTTTTCCAACACATATGGAACATTCTCCAGAATAGACCACAATTAGGCCATGAGCAAGCCTTAACAAAATCCAAAACATCGAAATATTACAAAGCATCTTTTCTGACCATAAAGCCATAAAAGTGGAAATCAAGAACACAAAAGGCAAGGAAAAAAATCAAACACATGGGAACTGAACAACACCTTGCTCAAAAACTACTGGGTTATAGAAGAAATTAAGGATTGAATAAAGAAATTCATAGAATCAAACAAGAATGAAAACACATCCTACCAGAACCTTTGGGACACAGCAAAAGCAGTGCTCAGAGGTCACTTCACAGCAATAAATGCACACATCCAAAAAGAAAGGGTCATAATCAAAGCATTAACCCTACAACTGGAACGAGTAGAAAGAGAGCAGCAAAAGAAGCCCACAGGCACCAGAAGGAAGGAAATAATAAGAATTAGAGCAGAATTAAATGAAATAGAGAATACAAAAACAATTGAAAGAGTTAACAAGTCCAAAAGCTGGTTCTTTGAAAAGATCAACAGAATTGATAAACTATTGGCCAAACTGACAAAAGAAAAAAGAAGAGGAAGCAGGTAACCCCTATAAGAAATGAAATGGGTAATATCACAACAGACCCAAATGAAATTAAAAGAATCATAACAGATTACTATGAAAAATTGTACTCTGACAAATTTGAAAACCTAGAGGAAATGGGCAAATTTCTAGAAACTCACTACCTGCCTAAATTAACACAAACAGAGGTAGAACAACTACATAAACCCATAACAAAAGAAGAGATTGAAAAGGTTATTTAAAAACTGCCAACAAAAAAATGCCCTGGCCCAGATGGCTTCACTGGAGAATTCTACCAAACTTTCAGAGAAGAGATAACACCAGTTCTACTAAAGGTATTTCAGAGCATAGAAAAGGATGGAATACTCCCAAACTCATTCTATGAAACCAGAATAACCGTGATACCAAAATCAAGTAAAGACATCACAAAAAAAGAAAATTACGGGCAGATATCCCTCAAGAACATCTATGCAAAAATCCTCAACAAAATTTTAGCCAATAGAATTCAGCAACATATCAAAAACTAATTCAACCTGACCAAGTGGAATTTATACCAGGTATGCAGGGATGATTCAACATTAGAAAAACAATCAACTTAATCCATCACATAAATAAAGCAAAAGACAAAAACTACATGATCTTATCAATTGATGTAGAAAAGGCATTCGACAAAGTCCTACACCCATGCATGATAAAAACTCTCAATAAAATAGGATTAGAAGGAAAATTCCTCAATATAATTATGGGCATTTATACAAAACCAACAGTCAACATCATACTAAATGAGAGACTTTGAAAGCATTCCCCTTGAGAACAGGAACCAGACAAGGATGCCCTGTATTACCACTATTACTCAACATTGTGCTGGAGGTCCTAGCCAGAGAAGTTAGGCTACGAAAAGAAATAAAGGGCATCCACATAGGTAGGGGAGGAGTAAAAATATCTCTATTTGCAGATGATATGATCTTATACACAGAAAACCCCAAAGAATCCACAAAAAAACTACTGGAACTAATAGAAGATTTCAGCAAAGTTTTAGGATACAAGATAAACATACAAAAATCAATTGGATTCCTTTACACCCACAAAGAGAATCTTGAAGAGGAAATCACCAAAACAATACCATTTACAATATCCCCCAAGAAGACAAAATTCTCAAGAATAAATATAACCAGAGATGTAAAAGATCTTTACAGAGAAAACTGCAAAGCACTATTGCAAGAAACTAAAAGAGACCTGCGTAAGTGGGAAAATATACCTCTCTCATGGATAGGTAGACTCAATATAGTGAAAATGTCAATTCTACCCAAAGCAATCTATAGATACAATGCAATCCCGATCCAAATTCCACCAGCATTTTTTAATGAGATGGAGAAACAAATCACCAACTTCATATGGAAAGGGAAGAGGCCCAAATAAATAAAGCATTACTCAAGAAGAAGAACAAAGTGGGAGGCCTTACACTACCTGATTGTAGGACCTATTATACTGCCATGGTAGTCAAGACAGCCTGGTACTGGTACAACAACAGATACATAGACCAATGGAACAGAGCTGAGAATCCAGATATAAGCTCAGCCACCTATGAGCAGTTAATATTTGACAAAGTCCCAAAGTCCATTAATTGGGGAAAAGACAATCTCTTTAACAAATGGTGCTGGCATAACTGGATATCTATATGCAAAAAACTGAAACAAGACCCATATCTCACACCTTGCACAAAAACTAACTCAAAATGGATCAAAGACCTAATATATAAAATCTAAAATGATAAAGATCATGGAAGAAAAAATAGGGGCAATGCTAGGAGCCTTAATACATGGCATAAACACAACACGAACCATAAGTAACAATGCACAAGCACCAGAATAGAGACTAGATAAATGGGAGCTCCTAAAAATCAAACACTTATGCTCATCAAAAGACTTCACCAAAAGAGTAAAAAGACAACCTACAGATTGGAAAAAAATTTTGGCTACAACAAATCTGATCAGCGTTTAATCTCTAAAAGCTAAAAGATACTGCAAAACCTCAACAACAAAAAGACAAATAACCCAATTAAAAAATGGGCAAAGGATATGAACAGGCACTTCACCAAAGAAGATATTCAGGCAGCTAACAGACACATGAAGAAATGTTCATGATGATAAGCCATTAGAGAGATGTAGATCAAAACCACAATGAGATATCATCTCACCCCAACAAGGCTAGCATTAATTCAAAAAACACAAAATAACAAATGCTGGAGAGGTTGTGGAGAGACTGGAACACTTATACATAGTTGGTGGGAATGTAAAATGGTACAACCACTTTGGAAATCGATTTGGTGCTTCCTTAAAAAGCTAGAAATAAAAGTACCATACTATCCAGCTATCCCACTCCTTGGAATATATCCTAGAGAAACAAGAGCCGTCACATGTATAGATATATGCACACCCATATATGCACTGTTCACAATAGCAAAAAGATGGAAACAACCTAGGTGCCCATCAATGGACGAATGGATAAACAAATTATGGTATATCCACACAATGCAATATTACACAAGAATAAAGAACAATGATGAAGCTGTGAAACATCCTATAACATGGCGGAAGCTGGAATTTATTATGCTGAGTGAATTTAGTTAGTCACAGAAGGACAAATACTGTATAAGACCACTATTATAAGAACTCAAGAAAAGGTTTAAACACAGAAGAAAACATTCTTTTATGGTTACAAGGGTGGGGAGGGAGGGTGAGGGTTATTCACTAACTAGATAGTAGATAAGAATCATCTTAGGTGAGGGGAAGGACAGCATACACTACTGGGAAGCCAGCTCAACTGGACTAAACCAAAGCTAAGAAGTTTCCTCAATACAATCAAATACTTTGAGAGACAGAATAGCAGGGATGCAGGGTCTGGGGACGATGCTTTCAGAGGACATCTAGGTCAATTGGCATAACAAAGCTTATTAAGAAAATGTTCTGCATCCTACTTTGCTGAGTGGCATCTGGGGTCTTAAAAGTTTTCAAGCGGCAATCTAAGATGCATCAATTGGTCTCAACCACTTTCAGTAAAGGACAATGAAGAACACCAGAGACACGAGGAAAGTATCAGCCCAAGAGACAGAATGGGCCACATAAACCAGAGACTTCATCAGCCTGAGACCACAAGAACTAGATGGTGCCCGGCTACCACCAATGAATGCCCTGACTGGGAACACAACAGAGGGTTCCTGATGGAGCAGCAGAACGATGGGATGCAGAACTCAAATTCTAGTAAGAAGACCAGACTTAATGGTCTGACTGAGACTGGCTGCACCCCAGAAGGCATGGCCCCTGGACTCTCTATCACCCCAGAACTAAAACAATTTCTGAGGCCAACTCTTCAGACAGAGATTAGACTGGACTGTGGGACATAAAGTGATACTCGTGAAGAATGTGCCTCTTAGTCAAGTGGATACAAGAGAGCAAAGGTGAGATGGGAAGGCAGAGAGAGTTAGGAGCTGGTTGAATGTTCATGGGGAATCAGGGGCAGAGGGGAGGAGTGTGCTGTTGCAGAATGGGATGAGCGGTTGGGGTCTCATAACAATGTATGTAAAAAAAAAATTTGTACGGGAGACTAACTTGAAATGTAAACTTCATTTAATTACAACTATAATAAATAAACAAATAAATAAAAGGGAAAAAAAAGACCATGTGACTAAAAATTTTAATACCTATAAATGAGACTGTTCTTTAATATATGAAAGGGAATGAAAAGCTATGGGATCTCTTTCAGATATTCTCTATGCAAGATTGAGCATTAAAGGCAGCAGGAAGGAAGAGTAAACATTTTATCCCTGGCATTCCTGAATTCAAGCCTTATCCTTTGGTTGCTATTTTGGCTGAGCATGGAATTTCTGTTTTAAAATAATTTGCCTTCAGAATTTTGAAGATATTTGTCCAATATCTTCAAGTACTCTGGGTTATTGATAAGAACGAAGCCAATATAGTAACTGTTTTTTTTTTTTTTTTGGTAAATAACATTTCCCCCCGCTCTTTGGACTCTTCTAGGATCTTTGCTTTATCCCTGTTCTAAAATTCCATGCAGAGGCGCTTAGCTGTTTTCACTCATTGGACTATAAAAACAAAAACTAAACCCACTGCCACCAAGTCAGTTCAGACTCAGAGCGACCCTGGTGGCCCAGCGGTTAAGAGCTCAGCTGCTATCCAAAAGGTTGGCAGTTCCAACGCACTAGCCAATCCTGGGAAACCCTATGAAGCAGTTCTACTCTGTCCTAGTGGTTCTCTAAGAGTCAGAGCATTGGACTATAAGCTTCATAAAATCAGAGACTTGGTTTTGTTCATTTCTGATTCCCAGCACATGTGTAGTTGAATCAATTTTTGGAACGAATAGATCCTGTGAACACTTGGAAGATACATCACATCTAAAGAATCTCTCTTCATTGTAAAAAATCCCGACGTTCATTTTCATAAACTTGCCTCTCTTTCATTCACCCATCTACTATGGCAATAATGGGGTGAATTGCTTCAGTTTATTTAGATCATGTGGGCATCAGAACAAGTCAAAGAGCTAAAACAGCATCCCTCCAATTCACTGTTTTTATCTTTTCCTCTCAGGCTCTTCTGGCGGCTTCGCTTAAATTAAAAAAAAAAAAAAGTTTTTTGTAATTATTCATTCTGAATAGCTGATTGGATCTTAGTGGAGCTACAAATTGGAGAGTCCGCAATCTGTTTTGTGAT
Source organism: Dugong dugon (assembly GCA_030035585.1). Taxonomy (NCBI): domain Eukaryota; kingdom Metazoa; phylum Chordata; class Mammalia; order Sirenia; family Dugongidae; genus Dugong; species Dugong dugon. The sequence continues at coordinate 13,360,111 of CM057478.1, forward strand.
CTCTTGCACAAGCAAAATATGAAAGAAAATAAAATTGTTTTTTTGACGGAAGTGGCTACTGCAGCAATGATCCAGAGCATTCAACTCGGTGATGAGGGTCATGTGATTTTCTGAATTTCAAAAGAAAATTTTCAGTTAAAAAAAAAGTCTACAGGGATCATATAATTTCTGATTTTTGTTTCTCTAGGAAATGGCATTTTGGAATGCTACTATCATTTACTATTGCCATGAATTCATTCAAAATATTACATTCTAGCCCCCCAAAATTTAGGATATAATCTCCGAAGAAGGGAAAAACTTTAGCATTAAATAATTTTTTAAATATTATTCTTTATGTTTTCATTAATTGATTGATCAATCCAGTCAGTATTTCATTTCAAGGAATGAAATCTATTTTTTTTTGGGGGGGGGGGAATAAGAACTGGTCTGTAGGATCATTGGCATTACAACAAACAAAAAAACCAAAAAAACTACAGCCTGTCAATTCAGCTCAGACTTTTATGGCTTGCTCTGTTCTTGATTTATGGTCTTTTGATGTTCTTTGACATCAAGAGGAATCAAATATATGCATGTCATCTGAAGACTATTTCCATGATGACTTTAGCAAGTGTCAACTGTAATCCAAGACATGGATTAAAGATGACATTTTTCCTACCTCTCTTTTAAAAGATTCCTTATTCCTTGGATGAGGAAGAGTAATAGGCAAAGAGAAATGAATAGTGATGAATGCAAACTGAGGCCACATCTGATTCTTCTGGGATATTTTTTAAGAACATTTTATCCTTTAAAAATGTTACTCTGATTGCCAAGGTAAGTGATAGCTTGGGTAATTTTCTAGGTATGAACTGTTTAAATGTGACCTGGCAAGTAATGTATTCATTCTGTACTCTTTAACTTAAAAGTATTTGCAACATTTCTCATTCATGATAAGCTAAAATAAATTTACCACTCTTGCTCATTTTTTTCTAGCTACTCTTTTGTGTTCTAGGAAAAGACAGTAGATACATTTCCTCTTCAGAAATGGAAAACTACAAAACCACTTTGTACATGGCTCTGAGGAGGAAGTTTCCACCTAACTTGTCCAAAATCTAGGTGGGGGGGGGGGCGGCAGTGAGTAGAAGGGGTAGATTTGAAATGATTCTCCAGCAAGGAAAAAGCAATAGGATTTAAAAATATATCTGTACATGTAAAGAAAGTTAGGAATAACTACAAAAAGAATATAAACAACAGAAAGATCGTTTGGAAATAGCCATAGAATTGTCCAAATCATTAGTGTGAAGATTAACAGCAAGCAATTGTACATCTGTGCCTAGCGACAGGCCTAAGTAGCAAAGGGTTTTTGTGTCAGCTTTGGGAAGTCTCTGAAACCAGTTTCCTATGTCTTCTTGACTTGAGCTGGTTTATTGAGTTATCATTCTTTTATTCCCTCCCACTCTTCACATGCTTCAGTGGAGAAAAGAATGGTCACAAACAGCAGGATAATTCCTGATAGTGCAATGTGTGCAAAGGCCATTCCACTACTCAGACTGTATCACTTTAAAGCAAACTTCTTACTGCGAGATTTAACTTATGACTTAACCTCTGAACTGTGTCTCAATGAACCGCATTTTCCCTTCTAACCTCTTTCATATTTGCGTATCTTTTTTTTACGGAAGGAGATTGTCCCATTATCTCCGCTACCTTCCCTCTTTCTCTTGCTTTCTATTATGCTATTATGACTAGGCAACCTCATTACTGCTGAGCCTTTGAGAAAGTTCTAGTCATGCAATCCCAAGAAGTGGAATCGAATGATGTGAGACAGAGAGGTGTGTGTATGTGTGAGGTGTGCCTGAAGGAATGGTTGGGGCTGAGGTGCAAATTGTGTTTCGCTTGCATGTTAGAGCTCAGCCTGTTTGTGGGCCCAACCATCTTGCTCTCCCAAGACTGGTGTGTTAGTTTCCTGGAGCAGCTGTAACAAACTGGGTGGTTTAGAAGAACAGAAATTTATCATCTCACAGTTCTGGAGGCTAATAGTCTGAATTCAGGGTGTTAGCAAGGCTATGATCTCCCTAAAGCCTTTCAGAGAAGATCCTTTGTTGTCTCTCTTAGCTCCTGGTAGTACCAGATGTTCCTTGATTTGCAACTGCAGCATAACTCAGTCCTTACATGGCTTTCTTCTTTCTCTCTGTTTCTGTTCTCTTTTATAGGACACCACTCAGATTTGAATAGGAAACACCTATTTCAGTACCATCTCATGTTAAACTGATAACACTTTCTAAGACCTTATTCCAAAGAAGGTCACATTTGTACCAGAGGTTAGGACTTCAGCATAAATTTGGGGGAACACAATTCAATCCATTACAATTGGTATCATTGTTAACTCTAGGGTTTCTCTCCCCTGCATTTCTTTGCGGGAACTACCATCTGCAGAAAGCTTTTCCACCCAAGTTGAAAGAGAACAAAGGTGCTCTTCTGTTTGCATCAGCATCCCACTGATGGGAGCTCTTTCTCAGGTTGCAGCAGGGCATGAGTGAGTCAGTTCTACCAGGAATCAACTCAACAGCAATGGGTTTGGTATTATAAGAGAGCAAAATTATTTACCCAAAGTTTTGGGTTATTGCTGTTGGAAACATTATGTGATAATTTCTTTTGGGGTTTGTTCATTCATCCCCAACTCCCACCCTCAATCTATATTGTCTACTATGTGTTGGGCATGGTGCCAAGAATTACAGGATAAATAGCCTGGACTTAGAGTGGTTTTTGCCATCAAGGATTTACAGGCCGGTGGGAGAGATAAGAAACAAACATAAACATGTAAGTAGCACATTAAGTTGGTGCCTAGAGTATACAGCCAGGGAGGAAGGGCTGAGTGCTTGAAGACAGACTGGTTTGAGGCTGAGAGCAGCCTCCTGGGACCAAACATCTTGGGAATTTGAGAACAAGAGCTGCTCTTGTCCGTAAAGCCACTCTGCTTTATGATCTGGTTACAGAGTGTTATGCATTAACGTGAAAATGTAATTCCGTCAGGTCACTACAGTAACTTTTTGAATAAACTGGAAATGGGCCTGTAACAACATTTCTGGACATGATTATAGCCAAAAGTGCTCCATCAAGAGGTGTGACAGAAAGAAGTTCACATGGTTGCGCCTAACTTTGAGAGGGGAAGAAGTGCAATCCTCAAATGTACTAGAGGCAAGACAGCAAGATACTGGGAACTGTAATAATGCTTACCCACATACTGTGAGCACAGTTATTTTATACTGTGTCTAGTTGTTCTAACATATTGAGTTTTTGTGGGTTTGTTTCAATTGTCCGTTATCTCAAGAGAATCTTATCATGTCAAAAACCCAAACTAACCCCACTGCCGTGGAGTTGATTCCAACTCACAGTGAACCTATAGGACAGAGTAGAACTGTCTGATTGGGTTTCTAAGGAGGGGCTGGTGAATTCGAACTGCTGATCTCTTGGTTAGCAGCCGAGCTTTTAAACACTGTGCAGCTAGGGCTTATCATGGGGACTTGTTTATTTACATGCCACGTTATTTTTGATGATGTGATGGTCATTGTAGTTGAAAAATTATTTCTATGAAACTTTGAGAGTTTGTAGAGAAATTTTTCATTACCTTTTGCCAAGCCTCTTGAGGTACTGCCAGTCTAGGACCTTCTTAATAAAATTTGAAGCTTGGTGGTCCCTTTGCTATCCAGATGACACAAACGTAGGCTGCAAGCCTGCACAAGGGCTGATTAATTTCTAATTCAGAGTAACTCTGGGTTTATAGCCCTTGGCTCCCTGCTTAAATTGGAAGAGGATGTAAACTGACTGTCTACTTTGTGCGGTCCCTCGGATTTGTTCCTTTCATCACGAAAAGCCATCAGAACCAGCTCTTAGTTTGGTAGCTGTTGCTTCTTATGAGAAAATTGATGTCAGAGAAAAACAGTTTTGTATGCTAGGCTTACCTCACTGGAATCTTGTCTTTTATTTAGATTTTAGCCCTGTAATTTTCCACTATATTTTCAGTGTTCACATGTATATTAATATGTCTTTCATTGATTTATAAAATTTGTCCTCAGTGGGTAGATTAGTTCAAATTATCTCACTTGCCGAGAAGCAGACACCCCTAGATCAGAGTCAGTGAACCCCAGCACTACTGACATTTTGGGCTAGGTATTACTTTCTCAGGAGGCACGCTTGTGTGTTGTTGACAGTATTCCAAGCTTCTACCCACTGATGCCAGTAGCCTTCCCTCCACTAGTTGTGATAATCAAAAGTGACTCCAGGTATTGTCAAATGTCCCGTGGGGATGAAAATAGTCCTAGGTTGAGAACCATTGCCCTAGAGTACTGATATTTTAAAATTAAAATTTCTGAAAATAGTTGCCATTCTCTGCGTGTTAAGAATAATAGTATCTTTATGCTTTCTCTGCAGTTTTCAGTTTTGCGATATTGAGGAAAGGGGTCTTTAAAATCAATTGGGAATTGTTAAAATAATGTGATATAATGCAGAACATTGACTCGAAACCAGACAGAATTGGATTCTAAACCTGTTCCAACTACTTACTTTCACAGCCTACTAACTGCATGGCCTCAGGCAAGTTACTTAACCTCTTCACCCTTACTTTCTACTTCTGAAAATTATGATTCCGCAAAGGGTTGTTTGTGAGTAATTTAGTTCTCATTTGGTTCGATTATCCACTCAGGGCACGTAAAGCATGCAATGCTAACTTCTTTTTTTCTTTTTCAGATACTTTCTCAAGTATATACTCTTTCACTGAAGGCTTTGTTGCCAAGTTAAAAAAAAATCTATTAAACTAAATGCATTAATCCATAAAATATTTTATTGAAGTTGGATTCTTAAAGAGTTTTCAAGGTAAGACTCAGTTTTAACCTTACTTTAAAAACTTTTTATGTGTTGGAGGAGAAAAGGTGAGAAGAATCTTACACAAAGCTAAAAATAATGTTTCAAAATTTGTATTTTTTCTTGGTGTGTATTTTCACATTATTGTATACAGATTGAAGAGATAGAAAATAAGAAAATCTTTGGGATAAGGCAAATAACAAATTTACCATATCTATAAGTTCCCATAGCAACTTGAATCAGAGAGGTCAAGATCTTCTTGATAGTTCTAGAAGGAAAATTGATTGAACACCCCTTGCCAGGCACCATGGTAAGTGTTTCTTACATGTTATCTCATTTGACTTTAACAAGGAACATTTAAGGTAAGTGCTATTCCCATTTTACAGGTTGATAATGTCAGGCATATAGAAGCTATGTGTCCACAGACACCCAGCTGGAAGTAAAGACCTCCAGCTCTGCTTGCCTTAGATGGAGTGCTCTTAAACATATCACGCTGCCTCTAATAATCAAGTTCAGGGGACACCAGTGGATAGTGTCCTATTAGAGGAAATATGAACTTTGTGAAAGCTAATGGGGAGGGTTTTGAGGAAAGAAAAGTTCAGGATATGAAAAATTAAAAGACAGAAATAAACAAGGGAAAAGAAACAGAGCATGGGGTCAGAAGCATGGGTTTATAGATCACTCTTAACACTCATCAGATTAAAGGAAACATCTTTATTTTTAGTTAAATGGAAACTTCCACATCTATTCAGTTTTGTGTATTTAAATATGAGTATAAATGATACCTTCCTGCCCACCAAGAATTTACTTATGAGACGTGAGCTTCCCTTTGACACAGAGACAAGCTTCTTAATCATCAGATAGCTCTAGCATTTGGACAGTTATGAATCTGTAAAATTATATTTTAAAGCTTCTGGTGAGTGCTCAATGGACATTTTATCTCAGTAAGAAGCACAGATCTTGGCCCATAGATCTTGGATAGAAATGAACTTTGAGACTCTCAGGTAGATTTTCGTGCCAGGGTAGAAGTAATGAACACTGTTACACAGAGCAACAACTCCTTAACATAACACTTCAGATTGTATCTGTCAAGAGAAGATTAAATAAATCCTAAGCCATTTCGGAGCTCGGCTTCCATTTAGGCATCAGATTTGCTTTCCCTCTAATTTTTTAGCAGACACTTCTCTCAAGAAGGGGGATAGAAGTGGCAGTGGGAGAGGGAAAATTGTGAACATTTGTTGGCTGGTATAATTTTTCCTTGTAGGCAGCTACATATTCTGAATAATTTAAACTTCTCATATCCAGGTGCTATTCACAACCTGATATTACATGGAGTTTAATCTTGGTCTGAAGACTTCCAACAAGGGCTTAATTTATGCTCTGTAAATGGGTATAGGCATCTTGCAAGAGAAGCTAGAAATTACTATTTTGATGTTAAGTCTCCCTAGTTTTAAATATTTATAACTAATTCCAATATTTGTAAATATTACATAGTTCACACAAAGTATATCTGTGGTCTGAATAGATCTGAGGGCTGCCAGTTTACAACCTCTAAAGGAAAATAGATATTTCAGTGGGATTGAGCTCACCTGAGTATTCTGTCTCAAGAGTGCATGCTGGAAAAAAGAGAAGAAAGAAGACTGGGGTCATGTCTTGGAAATTAATAGCTGTATGTCTTTGGACCAGTTGCTTAATCTCTCTTATCCTCTATATTATTATTAGAAAAATAGGGCAATGGTATCTGTCTTACCGTGTTGTTATCAAGAATGAGTAAAACAGTCCACATAGCCCACAATATGTAAGTGAGCATTGACTCTATACTTACTTCTATTATTCTATTGGGCTCCAGAGATAACCAGTTATCTCTAGAGAATGTTCAAGTCTTGTTGTGGCAACTCAAGAAATGCAGCACCTACAGAAGCTTTGTGTAGAGAGGGAGAAAGGGATAGAAAGAAACGTGGCATGAGAATATAAAGAGACAGAGGATAGTAAAGTACTGATTTCTGAATTACAAGTCAAGGCTACCCGAATGCAAAGATATATTTGTTTTCCCACTCCCTCTTGGCCTCAAGGATCCAAATTTACTTAATCAGTGCCTTATTAGTCTGTCTATTTGGGAATTTGAGGTTTGATAACAGGCACTTGAGAATCCCCCCTTGCCACATCCTTTGCTTTTACAGTAGCCTTGGGCTCCTCCTTCCAGTGCCAGCATCTACCCCCACCCTCCGTATCCTCCTCTGCAGCCTTTGTTTGCTCAGGGTGCTGAGAATGTGGGCATAGAAAATGCATCATCCAGATTCTGCTGCCACTTGAGTGGCAGTGCAGCTTGCAGAAGCTGGTGCTCATCAGCAAAGGGTTACTTTCCTCTGGCTGGTCATGGCATGGCTGTTGTGAACATTATTAGGGACTCAGTGCCTTTCTTTTTGCTTAGTTTCTCATGAGATATGAAGGAACATGGTGGGAAAAGCTGCCTCTGAGCATCACTTAATCCAAAACAACTGGGGGAAACATGTTTTCCAACCTAGTGTCCCAGGCTAGAAAGAGTAACTTGGGAGTGGAAAGGGGAATAAAATGTGAATGATGCTTTTCAAAAGAGCACATTGATTTCATGAGACCCAATGCTTTAAGATAACGTATATTAAGAGAAAAATGTGTGTGAATACACATATACACCTACATGTCTTACTGCCAAATTATACAATACAAGTATGCTGTGGACTATCTAGGAGTTCCATACATTACTTGACAAAAACAAATCCCAAATGTAGGTGCTACATGGAATCCAAATCTATTTCAGAAAGGTGATATTTTTATAGATATGTTTTTTTAGATATGTTTATTTGTCATGAAAAAATTGGTTTTAAAATAAAATTGAAAGTAAAATGACACATTTAAAGTACTTTTTAAGGAGTTGTCTTGATGTGGCAAGCCCAGTCATTGATTGTACCCCTTGATTTTAATTCATTTTGCATTAAACATCCTCCAGAACTTCTCTGAATTACTTAATTTAGTGCTTCATTCATATTATTTTTTAACAACTGCAGGGCCCTGTTAGGATAGCAACTGGATTGACTTACAGAATTTCAAGTGAATCTCCCTTGTTCGTTTTCAGTTTTCTGCTCCTTAGCTTCAGAGTATTCTTAGCCGATGTCCTGTAAGTTACAATGCGTTGGATGTTGAGATGCAATTGGGAGCACTGCTTATTCTGTAAAATACAAAGAAAACAAAAATGTTACAGACACCATTTGTGAGCCAGAGGTGGAAGCCAACTCTTGGAACAGTTATTTGTGATAAGTATATTCTTCTTCTTCTTTTTTTTTTATTGTACTTTAAGTGAAAGTTTACAGTTAAGTTAGCCTCTCATACAAAAATTTATATATATGAGTTCCAGCAAAACGGCGCTCTAGGCAGAAACACCACACTGTCCCTCCACAGCAAAGATCTGAAAAACTAAGCCGAACAGAAAATACAACAATCCTGAAACCCTAAAACATCAAATGAAGAGATAAAGAACTCAGCCAAGCACCAAATGGAGTGAGAAAACTGACAGAGAAAGGAGAGCGAGGAGAGATTCATGCAGAGGTCCCCTACCAGCTAACGCAGCGCGGATCGGCCATCTTGGACTCCTATCGGAGACCAGCAAACAGGGGGTACAAGAAAGCAGCCTCACGGAGCATCCAGCGGGACACAAAACAACTGGTAATTTGTGATATACACTTTCCGACCCGGCACCCCTCTTCACCCTGACTCGGCCTCCTCTGCTTCCCGTGGCCACAATCTCTTGACCAGGAAACACCAGCTGCTTGGATTACACACACCAGAACTGGCAGCTCTCTGAGTGCCATTTGGTGGCCATTGGTGTTGCTTTCTTCCACTTCTTTTGATTTCTTCCTTGCCTCTCGCCACCTCCCCCCCCTTTCTCTTGAGTACCTCGCTCCGTGTGCCAACTTTGCTTCTTCCTGAGGGGCTGCAGAGCACTGGTAATTTGTGATATATGCTTTCCCAGTCTCTATGCTTCTTCACCCACACTCGGCCCCCTCTGCTTCCCACGGACACAGTCTCTTGGCCAGAAACGCTGGCCCGCACTAGCTGGCTCTCTGAGTGCCATTTGTTGGACGCTAGTGTTGCTTTTTTTTTTTTTTTTTCTGCTTCTTTTGATTTCTTACTAGCCTCTCACCACCTCCTCCTCCTTTTGCTTGAGAACCTGGCTCCGTGCACCAACTTTGCTTCTTCCTGAGGGGCTGTGGAACTCCATTCGAGTGTGGAGCTCCTTCCTGGTCTGGGCTACCACGCTGTTTGTTTGCTCGTTTTGAATTGTTTGTTTTTTTTCTTTTCCTTTTCTTGAGTTGGGAGCTCTTTCTGGCCAGGCGGAGCTGCGTGGCAAGGAGACCCCCATTTGGCTTCCACAGACGTACAGAGGGATCCCTGAGGAAATTTCTTTTTTTGTTGTTTTTTTTTTTTTTTTTCTGTTTTTTGGGGGGGATTTCTTGTTCTTTTTTTTTTTTTTTTAATTTGTTTTGTTTTCTTTTAGCTCTTTTTCCCTTTTTGCCTTTCTTCAATGCTCAGTTTCTCATCTTTCTATATCTTCCTTCTCTTTCTGTTCCCTGAATACCTGGCATAGTATACCTCTATGCCTTCTAGCCAGGCTGCTGTACTGCAACACCTGAGAGCGAATTTCCCAAATCTCATAGCTGCACCAGGACGATCCCTGGGAACTTTGTGGTTCTTTAACCTTTCTGATTTTTATTTATTCATTCTTTTCTTTTCTTCCTCTTCCCCTTTCTGTTTTTCTCCATTTCATAGTCTCTCATCTCTCCACTCCAATGGCAAGCTCACCTAGCATTCGTTTTTGTTAGTTTGTATGTTTTTGGCTCCCGTTCCTCTCTCCTCACTCCCATATCCATCTCAGCTCCACACATAACAATCTCCCCAGTGCATCCTGCCTACCTGCACTGTGTGCTTGACATCACACCACCAAGCAGCACAGGCACGGCCTACTGGAACCTGCCCTGCACTAATTGCCAACCCACTCTGGTGGCTGTGGTAAGTGACACAAACAACCTGTCCCAGTAACTTCTCTTCAGTTAGACCTGCCCTGCTGCACCATATCTGAGTGAGTGACCCTGCCAGTTAGAGAATGAGGCGAAAAGTATTGTGCCCACAGACGACCAAACAGCAAAGAACAGACAGTCCACCTGCTTAAACATAGTCAAATTTTTTATTAAAAAAAGGGATGAAACAAACAAATCTACAATCAATAAATGACAAAAATAATTACTGAATGCCCTGAAAACAGCAGACAATATCAAAACATTTACAAAAACAGGACAAGAAGGTTCCAGTAGGTGTCCAAAATAAAACACCAGATGACTCTCCTCTGGAAGAAAATGCACTAGAACTACCTGATAGGGAATTCAAATCTCTAATACTCAGAATCCTCCAAGAGCTGAGGCAAAAAGCTGAAAAGCATGAGGAAAAAAATAGACAAATTCATGGAAAGTACAGACAAAAAAATTGGAAGAATTCAGGAAAATAATGCAGGAACAAAATGCCAAAATAAAGTCACAACTAGAAATTATACAAAGACAACAACTAGAAAGCCAAAAGATAAACAACAAGATTTCAGAAATGGACGGTGTCATAAAAGGGCTGAGAAGCAGATTTGAAATGGTGGAAGACAGGATCAGTGGAATTGAAGAAAAACACTTGGATACAATTCTGTTTCAGGAAAACTCAGAAAAAAGAACAAAGAAAAATGAAGAGACCCTGAGAGTTATGTGGCACACAATCAAAAGCAAAAATCTTCTAGTGATTGGAATTCCAGAACAGGGGGAGAAAACAGAAAACACAGAGAGGATCATTGAAGAACTGATGACAGAAACCTTCCCCAGTATCATGAAAGATGAAAAGCTGGCCATCGGAGAAGCTCAACGAACCCCGTATAGAAGAGACCTTGAAAAGAAATCACCAAAGCGTATCATATTCACACTCACCAAAACCAAAGACAAACAAAGAATCCTGAGAGCAGCTCATGAAAAACAAGAAGTCACATACAGAGGAGAAACAATAAGACTAAGCTCAGATTATTTGGCAGAAAACATGCAGGCAAGAAGCCAATGGGGTAACATATATAAAATCTTGAAAGAAAAAAATTGCCAGCCAAGAATAATATATCCTGCAAAACTCTCGTTCAAATTTGATGGTGAAATTAGGTCATTTCGAGATAAACAGAAATTAAGGGAATACGTAAAAGTCAAACCAAACTTACAAGAATTATTAAAGGGAGTTCTTTGATCTGAGGACAAACAGCTTCAGCTCACAGGCAGAACCTAGGACACAGGATCATGCCAGCCTGATACCAATCAAAGAAACGATATCTCTAGGACTATCCAAAACCAAAAGAAATACAGCAGGGAATCAAAGCAGTTAATCAATAAATGATAACAACATCAAAACAATAAAAGATGGAATAAATGGCATAGGTATAGAACCTTCTAATGGAGAGGAAGGCAAGGCGATACCAAGTAATGGTAGACTGCTTCAAACTTAGAAAGAGAAGGGTAAAATTCATAGTAACCACAAAGAAAGTTAACAAACATACTCATTAAAAAAAGGGAGGAAAAATATAAAGTCTCAGCAAAAACAAAACCTACAAAAACAAAAAAAATGAAAAAAAAAATCTACAGACAAAAAGGAACTTAGCACAAGAGAGTAAGAAGAACAAAGAAAACTTCAGCACCACAAAAAAAAAGCACTGCAAAATGACAGCAACAAACTCACATCTATCAATAATTACACTGAATGTAAATGGACTCAATGCACCCATAAAGGATGGAGAGTGACAGATGGATAAGAAAACAGGATCATCAATATGCTGTCTACAAGAGACACACCTTAGAAACAAAGATGTGAATTTATTAAAAGTCAAAGTTGGAAAAAAATATATCAGGCTAACAACTACCAAAAACGGGCAGTAGTGGCAATACTAATCTCAGATAAAATAGACTTTAAAACAAAATCTACCATAAAAGACAAAGAAGGACACTATATAATGATTAAGGGGACGATCCATCATGAAGACATAACCATAATAAACATCTACGCACCCAATCACAAGGCACCAAAATACATAAAACAAACTCTAACAACACTGAAAAGAGAAATTGACAGTTCCACAATAATAGTAGGAGACTTCAACACACCACTCTCAGTAAAGGACAGAACAACTAAGAAGAAACTCAGCAAAGATACAGAAGACCTAAACGGCACAATCAGTCAACTTGACCTCATAGACATATATAGAACATTCCATCCAACTACCGCAAAGTACACATTCTTTTCCAATGTACATGGAACGTTCTCCAGAATAGACCACATCTTAGGCCACAGAGAAATCCTCAACACGATCCAAAACGTTGAGATAATTAAGAGTATCTTCTCTGACCACAATGCCATCAAGGTAGAAATTAAAAATAGAAAGAGCGAGGAAAAAAATGTCAACTACATGGCAACTGAATAATACCCTGCTTGGACATCACTGGATAATAGAAAAATCAGAAATGGAATAAAAAAATTCCTAGAATAAAATGAGAATGAAAACACATCATACCAAAACCTTTGGGACACAGCAAAGGCAGTCCTCAGAAGACAATTTATAGCAATAGATGCACATATCAAAAAAGAAGAAAGGGACAAAATCAAAACATTAACTACAGCACTCAAACAAATAGAGAGAGAACTGCAAAAAAAGCTCACCACCACCGGAAGAAAGGAAATAGTAAAGATCAGAGCAGAAATAAATGAAATCGAGAACAGGAAAACAATAGAAAGAATCAATAAAACCAAAAGTTGGTTCTTTGAAAGAATCAACAAAATCGACAAACCACTGGCCAGACTGACAAAAGAAAAACAGGAAAGGACACAAATAACCCAAATAAGAAATGAAATGGGGGACATTATAACAGACCCAACTGAAATAAAAAGGATGATAACAGAATATTATGAAAAACTATACTCCAACAAATTTGAAAACCTAGAGGAAATGGATAAAATTCTAGAAACACACCGCCTACCCAAACTACAACAAAGTGATGTTGAAAATCTGAACAGACCCAAAACAAGAGAAGAGATTGAAATGGTAATAAAGAAAACTCCCAACCAAAAAAAGCCCTGGCCCAGATGGCTTCACTGGAGAATTCTACAAAACATTTACAGAAAAACTTGTACCAGTGCTACTCAAGCTATTTCAGAGCATAGAAGAGGAAGCAACACTTCCAAATTCATTCTATGAAGCCAGCATAACGCTGATACCAAAACCAGGCAAAGACGTCACATAAAAAAATTACAGATCAATATCTCTCATGAATATAGATGCAAAAATTCTCAACAAAATTCTAGCCAATAGACTTCAGCATCATATCAAAAAAATAATACACCACGACCAAGTAGGATTCATACCAGGTAGGCAAGGATGCTTCAACATGAGAAAATCAATCAATGTAATCCACCACATAAAAAAAGGAAAGAAAAGAATCACATGATCATCTCAAATGAAGCAGAAAAAGCATTTGACTAATTCCAACACCCATTCCTGATAAAAACTCTCAATAAAATAGGTATAGAAGGGAAATTTCTCAATATAATAAAGGGCAACTATGCAAAACCAATGGCCAACATCATTCTTAATGGAGAGAGGCTGCAAACATTCCCCTTAAAAACAGGAACAAGACAAGGATGCCCTTTATCACCACTCCTATTTAACATAGTGCTGGAAGTTCTAGCTGGAGCAATAAGGCAAGAAAAAGAAATAAAGGGCATCCAAATTGGTAATGAAAAAGTTAAACTCTCCCTGTTTGCAGATGATAGGATACTATACATAGAAAACCCTAAAGACTCCATGAGAAATCTACTGGAACTAGTAGAAAGATTCAGCAGAGTAGCAGGATAGAAGATAAACATTCAAAAATCAGTTGGATTCCTATACACCAGTAAGGAGAAGGATGAAAAGGAAATCAGGAAAACAATACCATTTTCAATAGCCCCTAAAAAGATAAAATACTTAGGAATACATCTGACCAGGGATGTAAAAGACCTATACAAAGAAAACTACAAAACACTACTGCATGAAACCAAAAGGGATCTACATAAATGGAAAAACATACCATGCTCATGGATAGGCAGACTCAACATTGTGAAAATGACAATTCTACCCAAAGCAATTTACAAATACAATGCAATCCCGATCCAAATACCAACAACATTCTTCAAAGAGATGGAAAAACTAATCATTAACTTTATATGGAAAGGGAAGAAGCCCCGAATAAGTAAAGCACTACTGAAGAAGAAGAATAAAGTAGGAGGACTCACACTACCTGACTTCAGAACCTACTATACAGCTACAGTAGTCAAAACAGCCTGGTGCTGGTACAACGACAGATACACTGACCAATGGAACAAAATTGAGAACCCAGATGTCAATCCATCCACCTACGGTCACCTGATCTTCAACAAGGGTCCAAAGTCCATCAAATGGGGAAAAGACAGTCTTTTTAACAAATGGTGCTGGCAAAACTGGATATCCATCTGCAAAAAAATGAAACAGGACCCATACCTCACACCGTACACAAAAAGTACTTCAAAATGGATCAAAGACCTGAATATAAAGCCTAAAACTATAAAGTTCATAGAAGAAAAAATAGGACCAATACTTCAGGCCTTAATACATGGCATTAACAGGATACAAACCATAAACGTCAATGCACAAACCCCAATAAATAAGGTAGATAACTGGGATCTTCTAAAAATCAAACACCTATGCTCTTCAAAAGACTTCACCAAAAGAGTCAAAAGAGAACCTACATACTGGGAAAAAATTTTTGGACAGTACAAGTCATACAAATGTCTAATCTCCATAATCTACAAGAAAATCCAACACCTCTACAACAAAAAGACAAATAATCCTATGAAAATATGGGCAAAGGAAATGAACAGACACTTCACCAAAGAAGACATTCAAATGGCCGACAGACACAAGAGGAAATGCTCGCGATCACTAGCCTTTAGAGAAATGCAAATTAAAACCACTACGAGATACCGTCTCACCCAGGCATTACTGGCACGAATCAAAAACACTGGAAATAACAAATGTTGGAGGGGCTGTGGGGAGATAGGAACACTTACGCACTACTGATGGGTATGCAAAATGATACAACCATTTTGGAAAATGATATGGTGCTTCCTCAGAAAGCTGGAAATAGACATACCATTCGATCCAGCAATCCCACTCCTAGGAATATACCTTAGAGAAATAAGAGTCATCACTCGAATAGACATATGCACACCTATGGTCATGGCAGCATTGTTCACAATAGCAAAACGATGGAAACAACCTAGATGGCCATCAACGGATGAATGGATAAACAAACTATGGTACATACACACAATGGAGTACTATGCAACCAGAAAGAACAACAATGAATCTGTGGAGCATCTCATAACATGGATGAAACTGGAGGACATTATGCTGAGTGAAATAAGTCAATCACAAAAGGACAAACATTGTATGAGACCTCTATTGTAAAAACCCATGAAAAAGTTCACACACAAAATGTAACAATCTTTTTTGGTTACCGGGTATGGGAGGGGTTGGGGGGAAATACTAAATAGGCAATAGATAATTGGTATCTTGGGTGAAGGGTGAGACACTACACAATACAGTGGAAACTAGCACAACTTGTACAAGGAAAGGTCATGGAAGTCCTATAGACACATCCAAACTCCCTGTGGGACTGAATTGCTGGGCAGAAGGCTGTGGGGACCATGGTTTCGGGGAACATCTAGCTCAATTGGCATGACACAGCTTATAAAGACAATACTCTACCTTCTACCTCGGTGAGTAGTGTCTGGGGTCTTTAAAGCCTGTGAGCGGCCATCTAAGATACTCCACTGGTCTCATCCCTTCGGGAGCAAGGGAGAATGAAGGGAACAGGATAGAAGGAAAAGATTAGTCTGAAGGACTAATGGTCCACAGCTACCAAGGCCTCCATGGGACTGAGTCCAGTACAGCTAGATGGTACAGCCCAGCCTCCACCACTGACTGCTCTGACCAGTGTTACAACAGAGGGTTCTGGACAGAGCTGGAGAAGGATGTAGAGTATAATTCTAACTCACAAAAAAAAGACCAGATTTACTGGCCTAAAGGAGACTGGAGAAACCTCGAGAGTATGGCCCCCAGACACCATTTTAGCTCAGTGGTGAAGTTACCTCCGAGGTTCACTGTTCAGCCTGGGAGTGGACAGCCCCGTAAAATCAAATGAGACTAACGAGGTACAGGGGTCCAGTGACAAGGGCCAGAAGGCAGAAGGGGACAAGGAAGCTGGTGATAGGGAACCCAAGGTTGAGTAAGGATATTGTTGATGTGTTGTGAGATTGTTAACCATTGTCATAGGGCAACATTTGTAGTAACTGTTAAATGAGGAACTATTTTGTTCTGTAAGCCTTCATCTTAAGTGAGAATACAGCACAATTGGAAGAGTATAGTCAATGTCACTCAACTGTGCAAGTGGAAAATTTTAAAATGGTGTATCTTTGGCTATGTGTATTTTCACTAAAAAAAAAAAAAAAAAGGTTGAGAAGTTAGAGGGCTGATATGTTGTGGGGTTGTTAACTAATGTCATAAAACAACATGTGTACTACTGTTTGATGAGAAACTATTTGTTCTGTAAGCCTTCACCTGAAGTACAATAAACAAAGAAGAAAAAAATGTATATATACATTGTTATGTGACCCTAGTTGCTCTCCCTATACTGTGAAAGCACACTCCTCCTTTCCACCCCAGATTTTCCATGTCCATCCATCAGCTCCTGACCCTCTCTGCCTTCTCATCTCACCTCCGGACAGGAGCTACCCATTTTGTCTCATGTATCTACTTGAGCTAAGAAGCACACTCTTCACGAGTATCATTTTATGTCCCATAGTACAGTTTAACTTTGTCTGTAGAGTTTGCCTCAGGAATGATTTTAGTTTTGGGCTAACAGAGAGTCCGGGGGCCATGACTTCCAAGGGTCCCTCCAGTCTGAGTCAAACCATTAAGTCTGGTCTTTTTACTAGAATTTGAGTTCTGCACCCCACTTTTCTCCTGCACCATCAGGAACTCTCTGTTGTGTTCCTTGTCTGGGTAGTCTTTGGTGGTATCTGGGCACCGTCTAATTCTTCTTGTCTCAAGCTGATGAAGTCTCTGGTTTATGTGGCCCGTTCTGTCTCTTGAACTAATACTTTCCTAGTGTCTTTGGTGTTCTTCATATTCTTTTGCTCCAGGTGACTGGGACAAATTGATACATCCGAGATGGCTGCTCACTAGCTTTTAAGACCCTAGATGCCACTCACCAAAGTGGGATGCAGAACATTTTCTTAATAAACTTTGTTATGCCAATTGACCTAGATTCCCATGGTCCCCAGACCCTCGCCCCTGCTAGTCTGTCCTTCGAAGTGTTTGGTTGTATTCAGGAAGCTTCCTAGCTTTGGTTTAGTCCAGTTGTGCTGACTTCCCCCTGTAGTGTGTGTTGTCCTTCCCTTCACCTAAGTTAATTCTTGTCCACTCCCTCCCTCCCCACCCTCGTAACCATCAAAGAACGTTTTCTTCTGTGTTTAAAACTTTTCTTGTGTTCTTATAATAGTGGTCTCATACAATAATTGTCCTTTTCACTCAGCATAATGCCTTCCAGATTCATCTATGTTATGAGACGTTTTGTAGATTCATCCTTCTTCATTACCGTTGCATAGTATTCCATTGTGTGAATATACCATAGTTTGTTTATCCATTCTTCCATTGATGGGCACCTAGGTTGTTTCCATCTTTTTGCTGTTGTGAACAGTGCAGCAATGAACATGGGTGTGCATATATCTATTCCAGTGATGGCTCTTGTTTCTCTAGGACATATTTCAAGGAGTGGGAATGCTGGATTGTATGGTACTTTTATTTCTAGCTTTTTAAGGAAGCGCCAAATTGCTTTCCAAAGTGGCTGTACCATTTTACATTCCCACGAACAGTGCATAAGTGTTCCAGTCTCTCCACAACCTCTCCAGCATTTATTATCTTGTGTTTTTTGAATTAATGACAGCCTTGTTGGGGTGAGATGGTATCTCATTGTAGTTTTGATTTGCATTTCTCTAATAGCTAATGATCATAAGCATTTCTGTATGTGTCTTTTAGCAGCCTGAGTATCTTCTTTGGCAAAGTGCCTGTTCATATCCTTTGTCCATTTTTTTGTTGGGTTATTTGTATTTTTCTTGTTGAGGTTTTGCACTATCTTGTAGATTTTAGACAGTAGACCCTTATCAGACTTGTTGTAGCCAAAATTTTCTTCCCAGTCTGTAGGTGGTCTTTTTACTCTTTTGGTGAAGTCTTTGAATGTGCGTTTAAGTGTTTGATTTTAGGAGCTCTCAGTTATCTAGTTTCTCTTCTAGTATTTGTGCATTGTTACTTATGGTTTGTATTTCATTTATATCATATATTAGGGCTCCTAGCATTGTCCCTATTTTTTCTTCCATGATCTTTTTCATTTTAGACTTTATATCTAGGTCTTTGATCCATTTTGAGTTCATCTTTGTGCAAGGTGTGAGGTATGAGTCTTGTTTCAGTGTTTTGCAGATGCATATCCAGTTATGCCAGCACCATTTGTTAAAGAGACTGTCTTTTCCCCAATTAATGGACTTTGGGCCTTTGTCAAATATCAGCTGCTTATAGGTGGATGAACTTATGTCTGGATTCTCAATTTTGTTCCATTGGTCTGTGTATCTGTTGTTGTACCACTACCAGGCTGTTTAGACTACTGTGGCGGTATAATACGTTTTAAAATCAGGTAGTGTGAGGCCTCCCACTTTGTTCTTCTCAATATAATGCTTTATTTATCTGGGTCCTGCTCCCTTTCCATAAGAAGTTGGTGATTTTTTCTCCATCTGATTAAAAAATGCCATTGGAATTTGGATTGGGATTGTATTTTATCTGTAGATCACTTTGGGTAGAATTGACATTTTCACAATGTTGAGTCTTCCTATCCATGAGCAAGGTATGTTTTTCCACTTATGCAGGTCTCTTTTGGTTTCTTGCAGTAGTGTCTTGTAGTTTTCATTGCATAGGTCTTTTACATCTCTGGGTAGATTTACTCCTAAGTATTTTTATCTTCTTGGGGTATTGTTAATGGTATTGATTTGACGATTTCCTCTTCAAGGTTCTCTCTGTTGGTGTAGAGGAATGTAACTGATTGTTGTAGGTTTAGCTTGTATCCTTACACTTTGCTGAAATTTTCCATTAGTTCCGGTAGTTTTCTTGTGGATTCTTTGGGGTTTTCTGTGTATAAGATTATATCATCTGCAAATAGAGATACTTTGACTTCTTCCTTAACAATTTGGTTGCCCCTTAATTCTTTTTCTAGCCTAATTTTTCTGGCTAGGACCTCCAGCACAATGTTGAATAAGAGGGGTGATAAGGGACATCCTTGTCTGGTTCCCATCCTCAAAAGGAATGCTTTCAAACTCTTTCCATTTATTCTTCACCTTTATTATGGTGAAGAATTTCCCTTCTGTTCCTATTTTGTTGAGAGTTTTTATCATTAATGGGTGTTGGACCTTTTCAAATGCCTTTTCTGCATCAATTGATAAGAACATGTGGTTCTTGTCTTTTGTTTTATTTATGTGAAGGATTACATTGATTTTTTTTTTCTAATGTTGAACCATCCCTGCATACCTAGTATAAATCCCATTTGATCATGCTGAATTATTTTTTTGATATGTTGTTGAATTCTATTGGCTAGAGTTTTGTTGAGGATTTTTACATCAATGTTCATGAGGGATATTGGTCTGTAATTTTCTTTTTTTGTGGTGTCTTTACCTGGTTTTGGTATCAGGGTTATACTGGCTTCATAGAATGAGTTTGAGTATTCCATCCTTTTCTATGCTCTGAAATACCTTTAGTAGAACTGGTGTTATCTCTTCTCTGAAAGTTTGGTAGAATTCTCCAGTGAAGCCATCTGGGACATGGCTTTTTTTTGTTGGCAGTTTTTTAATAACTTTTTCAATCTCTTGTTTTGTTATGGGTTTACTTAGTTGTTCTACTTCTGTTTGTGTTAGTTTATGTAGGTAGTGAGTTTCTAGAAATTTGTCCATTTCCTCTTGGTTTTCAAATTTATTAGAGTACCATTTGTCATAGTATTCTGTTATGATTCTTATAATTTCAGTTGAGTCTGTTGTGATATCACCCATCTCATTTCTTATACGGTTATCTGCTTCCTCTCCTGTTTTTCTTTTATCAGTTTGGCCAGTGGTTTATCAATTTTGTTCATCTTTTCAAAGAACAAACTTTTGGTCTTGTTAACTCTTTCAATTGTTTTTCTATTCCCTATTTCATTTAATTCTGCTCTAAACCTTATTATTTGCTTTCTTCTGGAGCCGGGGGCTTCTTTTGCTGCTCTCTTTCTACTTGTTAGAGTTGTAGGTTTAATGTTGTGATTTTGGCCCTTTCTTCTTTTTGGATGTGTGCACTGCTTTTGCTGTGTCCCAAAGGTTCTGGTAGGATGTATTTTCATTCTCTTTTGATTCTGTGAATTTCTGTATCACGTCCTTAATTTGTTCTATAACCCAGCAGTTTTTGAGCAAGATGTTTAGTTTCCATGTGTTTGATTTTTTTTTTCCTTGCTTTTTTGCTTATCGATTTCTTTTTATGACTTTATGGTCAGAAAAGATGCTTTGTGATATTTTGATGTTTTGGATTCTGTTAAGGTTTGCTTTAGGGCCTAATATGTGGTCTATTCTGGAGAATGTTCCATGTCCATTGGAAAAGGAAGTATACTTGGATGCTGTTGGGTGGAGTGTTCAGTATATGTCTACGAGATCAAGTTGGTTGATTGTGGCTTTAGATCTTCCTTGTCTTTGTTGAGCTTTTTTCTGGATGTTCTGTCTTTCACTGAAAGTGGTGTGTTGAAGTCTCCTGCTATTATTTGTGAAGCTGTCTATTTATCTTTTCAATGCTGTTAGAGTCTGTTTTATCTGTTTTTGATCCCTGTTGTTGGGTGTGTAAATATTTATTATGGCTATGTCCTCCTGGTTTATTGACCCTTTAATCATTATATAGTGTCTTTCTTCATCCTTTGTGGTGGATTTTACTTTAATGTCTATTTTGTCAGAGATTAATATTGCCAGTCTTGCTCTTTTTTGAGTGTTGTTCACTTGATATATATTTTTCCATCCCTTGAGTTTTAGTTTGTTTGTGTCTTTAAGTCTAGGTGAATCTCCTGTAGGCAGCATATAGACGGATCATGTTTTTTAAACCAATCTGCCACTCTCTGTCTGTTTATTGGTGCTTTTAGTCCATTTACATTCAGCACAATTATTGATAGTTATGAGTTTAGTGCTGTGATTTTGATTTTTTTGTGTGTGTGTTTTGTTGACAGTTTCTTTATTCCACTTAATTTTCTGTGCTGGGTCGTTTTTCCTTATGTATTTTCTTTTCGTCTTTTTGTTTGTTGTTGATTTTGTATTTGCTGACTCTTTATGTTTTTTTGTTTTGTTTTGCTTTTATTTTGATATGTAAGATTGTTAGTTTCCTTTGTGGTTACCTTAAGAATTACCCTTATTTTTCCAAGTTTAAACCAGTCTTTTATTTCTTTATATCAATTTGACTTCCTTGCCATATGAAAAATCTATGTCTACATTTTTTAAGTCCTTCTTTTTTGTTTTAGTGTTGTCATCTTTTACAGATTGACATTGGTTTCCCTGTTTTCAGTGTTTTAGCTTTGATTTACTTTCATGACTTCCCTGTCTGGGTTGATATCTGGTTTCTCTGTCCTGTATCCTAGTCTTGGATTGTTATCTGATGTTATTCATTTTCTAATCAGAGGACTCCCTTTAGAATTTCTTGTAATTTTGATTTGGTTTTTGCAAATTCCGTAAACTTCTGTTTATCTGGAAATGCCCTAATTTCACCATCATATTTGAGAGACAGTTTTGCTGGATATATAATTCTTGGAGGGCAATTTTTTTTCCTTCAAGGCTTTATATATGTCATCCCAATGCCTTCTTGCCTGAGTGGTTTCTGCTCAGTAGTCTGAGCTTATTCTTATTGACTCTCCTTTATAGATTACTTTTTATTTATCCCTAGCCACTGTTAAATAATTCTCTATCTTTGGTTTTGGCAAGTTTGATTATAATATGTCTTGGTGACTTTCTTTTGTGATCTACCTTACGTGGGGTTTGATAAGCATCTTGGATAGATATCTTCTCATCCTTCATGATCTCAGGGAAGTTTTCCGCCGACAAATCTTCAACAATTCTTTCTCTATTTTCCATAATTCCCCCCTGTTCTGTTACTCCAATCATTCCTAGGTTATTTCTCTTGATAAAGTCCCACATAATTCTTAGAATTGCTTCATATTTAAAAATTCTTTTATCTGATTTTTCCTCAAACAACTTGGTGTCGGATGCTTTATCTTCAGTCTCGATAATTCTGACTTCCATTTCTCAGTTCTGATCCTATGACTTTCTATTGAGTTGCCTAATTCAGAAATTTTATTTTTAATCTTCTGGATTTCTGATTGCTGTCTCTGTATGGATTCTTGCAGCCTATTAAATTTGTCATTATGCCTTCTCTAATCTTCTTAAGTTCCTCTGTTGCTTTGTTTGTGTGTTCCTTGGCTTGTTCTTTGTTTTGCCTCATCTTCTTCCTGACCTCTTAAACAGTTCTGTATTTTAATCTTTTGTATTCTACCTCTGGTAATTCTAAGAAATTCTCTTCCTCCAGAAAATTTCTTGATTCCTTATTTTGGGAATTTACTGAAGCCCTCATTGTCTGCAAGTTTATGTGATTTGATATTGACTGTTGTCTCTGAGCCATCAATAAGTTGTTATATTTATTTATTTTATGTTTGCTTTCTGTGTCTTAGCTTCTTGTTTTGTTTTGTTTTGATATGCCTGAATAGGCTGGTCATGTGAGCTAGTTTGATTATTGGTGCTTTTGAAGCGCTAATGTCCTGTCACCAGGTGGTTAGATCTGTTACTAGGTATGTGAGCCAATGAGTCTGTTTACTTTTCTTGTATGTATTCAGCTCAGGTGTCCCGGTAGTCGGTCACTGAGTGTGCGGTACAGACTTTTACCTACAGTCCTAAACAGACAAGGGTGATTGGTGTAGGCACAGGTATCTGGCTGCAGTAGGAGATCATCCACCGAGCAAGGCAAGGGGCTCACAACTTCCCTTCCATGTCTGGGAGGAAAGTGTATCCCTGTTCCCTACAGCACATAGGTGGGTGGGTTTTGTGGGCAGACTATGAACACTTGATGCTGTTGGTTGTAAGGACTGGTAGGCACCACTTATTCTTGGACCCCTGTCGTGGGTGCTTAGGAGGTATGGGTGGAGCCACCAGTCCTCAGGCCCCTGATGTGGGTAGTTGAGGACCCTGCTTAATGGGCAGAGCAGTGTTAAATATCACGAACCTGCCACTTCATCATACAGCTGACACAGTAGGAGTTAGGCTTCAGGCATATAACGTTATCCTGTAGTAATAAGGGCCTACACTGTTGAATGGGGTCCACACAGGTCTATGCAGGGGTGAAAGGCATTCAAAGTCCCTGGACCCCTTATGCCTGTGCCTAGGGAAAGGAGCTGTGTCTACCCTAAGATCCCAGCTTAGGGGAGCCAGCAGATTATTTTTTCCTATTTGTTAATTTGTTCCCTCTCCAAGGCCAGGAGAATGGCTCAGAACTGGTCCTACTTCCAGCCTAGGGGACTTGACAGTTGCAGAAGGCAGCCTGGGACCTGGTGCAGAGCAGGGAGTGGGCAGGTAAATGGGAGAGAGGTTTTTCCCAAAGGGGTTTTTTTTCGATCTGTGAGGTAGATCAGACTCAAGTACTTATCTTTTGCTGATTGAGTGCTGCTTTTCACTGGTTCTGGATGTCCAAGTGGACTCTCTGCCGCTTGGGCTCTCCCAATGTGGAAAATGCCTCCCTAGCACCACTGCTTGCGTCACCAAACATGCAAACCAATCCAGGCTAAAGGGTGCTGGCTCCCAGCAGGTCAGGTCTGGCAACCCCTCACTGCTTCTGAATGGTCTCTCCCTCCCCCTGCCACTCAGTCCAATTTCTCAGCTTTGTCTTTGATGTTCAGGGCTCCTAGAGTGTCATATTCACTTGTTTTTTCAAGTCTGTAAGTGGGACCACAGGAAGCATCTGACTACTCGGCCATCTTGGCCCTGCCTCCAGCATATTCTTATAAATATAACTTTCATATGGAATTAAATTCAGAAAATGTTGAAAAGATGTCTTTATCATGTATTAAAGGAATGTTTTTATTTCTACGTCATATCTCTTTTAATGACCTGGGAAAGGGTGTGAAAATGGTTTGATGATTTGTGTGACTGTGGAATTTGAAAACATGCTATTTCTAATTATAAGACCCATGAGATTGCAAAAAAGCAATTTCTTTTCTATAAGCTGTCTACATTTTCTATATCTCACTAAGTCATAATTTTAAGAACTAAAGTCTGGTGTGAATTTTAATTTGTACTTTTAAGTTAAAAATCTTAGTCTGTGACACATTGCAGAAGATAAGATTCCCTCTTGTTCTTCCAAAACATACGCATACACTCCTCTCTCCATCCCTTTGACTGCTTTGTCCCACTTTCTGGTTGAGTTGAAATATTTCAAGCTAAGATAACAAAGTCAAATTCAGGGTCTGCTTAGCACAACTTGGGGAAATGCCAAGCATAGCAGCAGTGCTGCTCTTGACAGGTACAACCCCATCAGTTTCCTAATGGAGAGAAAGATTTGTAGAACATTCCATAGGGAAATAGAGCAAATGCCTTGGTGAGTTACAATAGCTGATTTATATCTGTTGGCACATTATGCTTATATCTTTTATAAAGCCATGAGAAAAGATGATAGGACTGAAAATAAAATGCAGTATTTCAATAGAAAATATTTCTATCTTCATCAGTCAATGTTATGAGAAAATGGAGGATTGTTGGGATTTACCCTAGAATGAGTTCTTTTCTTTGGGTTCTCATTAGCTTTCCAGATAAACACAACAGGGTGTTATGCAATGTAAGCAATACTGCTTGACCTCCTCTTTTTGCAGCTAACAAATTGCCTAGAGACACTGCCAGCAGTCGAGACCTGTCACTCAAGGATGTTTCCAAAGTGCGTGTTCATTATGCTGCTGTCAGACTCCTCTGTAGTTCATCCCGGGATCTGAGCCCTTTATTTCAGGTTTTGTTGTACGGGATTTAAGTCTGCGTGTCCTCAGCAGGTAGAGGCTGCTGCGTCACTTCAGGGATATAACCTGAAACATTTTGCAAACGCTCAACTGATCTGAGATTTTAAAAGTGAAAACTCACATTTAAAAAACTCAGCATTGCTTTTCATTGCCATATATTCCCTAGCATTTACTCTACTCAAGAAAGCTGAAGTTTTGGGAGAACAACAGTTTTGTACTTACAAATTGTTTACTTGTATTTAAATCAGGGGAACTATGCTTAAGAAAAAAAAGTTGTTTGTTCTTGTATTGCTTCTAAGCATCTAGGCAGCTTCTAGGCAACCGTGCTGGGCTGATGGGAATGGAGTCTAGTAAAAAATATCTGCTGAGAGGCACACTTCACAGCAGCCCATTTAGCTAATGTGGATTATTTGTAATGTCTTTTTTAATGTGTTAGATATTATACTGTACACAGGTAGTGCCCAAGCACAAGCCCATTATCATTATTACATATAATTATCTGGGAGAAATATTTTTAAAGTAAACAATTATTCCCAGGAACTATTTCAAAACAAAGGAAGGTATATCCATAAACTTTTGAACAGTAGGTTGAAATATTTAGAATTATTATGAAACCAACCTTCAGAATACTCGTAATATGAGGAGAAATAGTACACAGTGAAAATGGTAGGCACAAGGGATTGGGGGTGGGGGAGGAACAGTGAGTGTTTGTAGATGTACTGCTCAATGCTTGGGTCTTGGCCGAAGCAAATATTGGCAGTCCTGCTTCATTTTGCTAACCAGAGGTTAACTTGCTGTAGCTGGTTCAGACCCATGACCTAGTATTTGAAGTAATATACACCAGAGGGTATGTTATTCCTGTTCAAGTGGCCTTGAAGACATAATAGGTAAGCTCAGAATGCCTGATTGCTTAGCTGGGTTCATGAGATTACTCCCTCTCCATTCACAAAAGCAAAATTCTACAAGTATGGAGAACAGCAGAATGGGTTGTAGCTAATGACAAGGCTTGTTGAGCTGTCCTAAGTGACTCCTCAGCCTTTGCCTATCAGAGATAGCTGAATTCTCAGCAATTTATGGCTACATCCTCTTTTCTCACTGTGTAGTACTCTAAGCAATTGGGTTAGACATATTCTATTTCATCAAATCACCATTTAAGTGTCCTGAACTATAAGTGGCCGGCGTTAGTAATTCCAACTGATGGATTTTTATCATCAAAAATAATAAAAGCAGAGGGAAGTCAGCAATGGAAAACTACTTTTGCATAAAATCATCTGCAATCCAGTTTTGTTGTATATATATAATTTGCATGAAAAAGATGACCTGACTAAAATTCTGTGTTCCTGATTATGCTATAAATATGAGTTTATATTGGAAATTTTGTTTTAGAGATGAAAGAAGCCACTTGGCTTTGGGGCCAAACAGATCTGGCTTTAAAAATTGTTTCTACCACTGACTAGCATTATTACCTTGGGCAAGTCACTTCATCAATTAACCTCAGTTTTCTCATGTAAATTACTTTTTGTTTACTCATTTTATTCATGTAATAACTTTTACCTTGCAGGGCTAATGTTAGAATTAAAGGGGTAATGTGTAAACACCAGGCACAATGAACTCTCTGAGAAGCAGCTGAGGACACTAACTATGAGCTCAGATTCTAGAGTCAGAATGCCTGGGTGTGGACTCCGGATTTGCCATGTAATAGCTACTTAACTTCTCTGTGCCTCAGTTTTCTCACCTATAAGCATGGACTAACAAAAAGAAGAGTAGTACCTAGGGTTATTGAGGGGTTTAAATGGATTACTGTATGCAAAGTGCTTAGAACAGTGTCTGGCACCAAGGAAGTAAATGGTGTTTCTTTAATAATAATAACAAACCTTTATTACTATAAATAAGCATTATGAGTTCCTTGCCTTCTCTTCTGTCCCTTGAAGATGATGATGACGATGCAGTTCTGGGTTCCTGCTTAGCTTCTACTTAAATCTCCTTTCTTGTAGTGCAGTATCCCAGCCCAGAAAGGAGAAAAAAACAAACAAAAAACTGCCCTAGTGGTGAGCGCAGGTCTCTAAGACCTTCATCCTGGAATCACACAGACTGATTCTATAGCCCCTTTGCACCATGAATCTGAGCAAGGCTGGACACCTTAAAGATCAACACTATGCAGAGGAGGCATGGTTGTGCTGTCAGTGGAAGGTAAACAGTGTTTAGACTGATATTATTTGCAATTATTCCAATTTAGTTTTCATTAACTTTGGAAATAATCTTTAAAACAAACATTTTATTTGACAAAAAAATATATATATCCAAAACCATCCATTAATTTATGTAGCAAAAAATGCGTTTGAGGTCTGTTACGTATCAGACAAGGAGCCTGGGTGGCACAAGCAGTTTGTGACTAGCTGTTAACCTAAAAATTGGTGATTCAAACCCATCCAGCAGCTCCGCAGAAGAAAGGCCTGGTGAACTGTTCCATAAAGACTATAGCCAAGAAAACTCTACGGAGCAGTTCTACTCTGTAACACATGGCGTCTCCGTGAATCGGGGGGCCAACTCAATGGCAGCTAACAACAACATGTACCAGGCACTACGATAGGCTCTGGTATAAATAGCACAAAAACGTTGTTACTCTTGTGGAGATGGTAGTCTGGTAGGGAGGAGAAACAATACAGAGGTAAACTAATGAAATATAATTACATGTTTTTATAGGGTCTATGAAGGTCATGCCACCACTCATCTGTCAGTTTGTTCCATTACGGTGGCATGTGTGTTGCTGTGATGCTGAAAGCTATGCCATAGGTATTTCAAATACCATCAGGATCACCCATGGTGGACAGATTTCAGCAGAGCTTCCAGACTAAGACAGACTAGGAAGAAAGCCCTGGAGATCTACTTCCAAAAACCTTACGGAAGACAATAGAACACTGTTTGACCTGCTTGCCTTGGATACATCATCGGGAAGAGTCAGTCACTAGAAGATGACATCATGTTTGGTGAAGTAGAGGGCCAGGGAGTGGGTGGACACACTCAGTGAGGTGGATTGATACAGCAGCTGCAACGATGAACTCAGACATGCTGGCAATTGTGAGGGTGACACGGGACCGGGTAGCATTTTCTTCTGTTGTAGGTAAGATTGCCATGAGTTGGAGTCAACTTGATAGCAGCTAACAACACCAGGAAAGTCATGCAGAGGGTGGAAACTGGGTGAGGAGATGTCAATTTAGCTGAGGCCCGAAAGATGCAAGAAGGTTTCTAACTTACAAACAGCAAGAAGAAGGGAATTCCGGGCCAAGAGCCTACATGAAGTCCCAGAGAGGGGATACTGGCATGCTGGGGAAATTGAAAAGACGAGCTCTGGCTGGGTCCTCGTGGACTCAGTGCAGAACAGCATGAAGTGAAGTCAGAAAGATAGGCACGGGCAAGACTGGTCAGGGTTTTGTGGAACATGGTAAGGAAAATTGATTTTATTAGAAATACAACGTGAAGCCATGGAAGATTTTAAACTACTGGTTCACATGACCCAATTTATGATTTAAAAAAAAAAAAAAAATCCAGCTTGCTGAGAAAATAATTGATTAGACTGGGCAGGAATGGAAGTGGGACAAACAGTCTCTAGCTGGGCAACGAAACAGTCAGCTGAGGGAGGTGGGGTCCCGGATAAGGGTGGTGCCAGAAGAGACAGAGAGGTGGAGCAATATGAAATGCATTGTCCCTAGTAAACTCTTAGCCCTCAGTCAGATCTCACCATAACTTTCTCAAGAAGGCTTTCCCTGTCACAACCTGACCAGAATAGATCAGATGCCAGTCACCCCCATCTGCCTTGTCTGTTTTGTTCACCATTGTGTCCCTCAGATCTAGCAGAGTACCTGGCATATAATTCTCACTCAATACGTATTTGCTAAATGCAAGAATAGGACAAATACCTTATAATCTACTAGGAAATAGAGAAAAAAGTCTCAATTTTCAGAGAGACTTTTTGAAATGAAAGATTAGAGGGTAAGAACCCCTCTGAATATGCTATTCAAATTAGGTTGAGAAAGAAATTCTAAAACATAAGGTGGATAAAGTCATCTGGAATCAGTAGAGCTTAGACTTATCTCTGAATCATACCCCTTGACCCTTATCCCCTTCCATGTAGTGAACAGGTCAATGCACAAAATGGCTTAACTAGTGAAACAGTATTTGACTCTGCACCACTTTCAGATTTTTAGTCAAGTCTATGAGATCAGAAGGTTGTATCTTGTTGAAAGCATTTAAGAACTTGTGCTCCTCTCTATAGTCCCCGGGTGGTACGAATGGTTAATGCGTGCACTCCTAACCACCAGGAGGTGTCTCAGAAAAAAAAAACAATCTACTTTCTCAAGAAAATCAGCCAGTGAAAACCCTGTGGAGCACAATTCTACTCTAACACACATGGAGTCACCTTGAGTCAGAGTCGATGGTAACTAGTTTGGTTTTTGGCTTGTCCCTATCTGTACACTGACCAACATTGTCCAGGTATATCTGATACAGACACAACCAGGCCAGGGAAGCTACAGGGAGGTTTACTGCTTAAGACTTTGGGGAGGCATGTTGGAGAAGAAACCCTCACAGCATAGCAGTAACAACACTAATGCTCAGTGCTTTGAAATCAGTGAGCAGCAGTTTTTCTTTGTCTACCAGCTGTGCAGCCTTGATTTAGGTTTTGGCTGGTGATTAAGCTTCGAACTAGACACTGTTCTAATTAAGGGCAGGGTCTTAAAGGTTAGGAGTACATTAGCTACCAACTTCTTATCTACAAATTAGATAATCAGACTTACCCTTGCTAAGAGTTTATGAGCATACAATGTTTGGACTCAATTGACTGGTTAGTCCAAATAACTCGCAAGAGTGATTTATTTTTCCCTTGAGCTGACCAGTAGTTTGAATTAGGCAAAATGACTTGTTGTTTTGGCATTCGGTAAACAGAGACAATTTGTGGATTAAGGATCAATAAATAACTTGAAAAGATAGATCACTTGGATTGAAATAGTTGTTATAAAAACCAGCATGGAAAGAAAAGGTGAAAAAAGATTTCATGTTTATCCCACCTTCTGAAAAAAGTGAGGACTCTCAACCTTTAGCAGCATCTTGTAGAGTGGAAAAAAGATATGTACGATACTGTACACAAAAGCCAAAATCTGGAAACAACCCAATGTTTTTCAACAGGTGAGTGGATAAATAAACTATGGTCTGTTAACGTGTAAGAGAATCATACAGCACAAATGTACTGTAGTGTCATGTAACATCATGGATGAATCTTAGCAATAAAGTATTATATGTATAATGTAAAAATCTAAAAGCAGACGCCATAAAGCTATATAAAAACAATAGCAAGGGGTTCAGGATGACAGTTACCGTAGGTGTGTGGAAGGCAGAGTGATAGAATGGGCAATAGGAACCATAAGATTAGATGTAGATAACTGTTACCATTTTAGCTTTGTTTTGCATAGTAGGGTTTGCAGGTGCTAATTATATAATTAGGAGGCATTGGTGGTTCAATGGTAGACTTCTCACCTTCCATGCTGGAGACCTGGGTTCGATTCCTGACCAGTGTCCCTCATGTGCAGCTACCACCCATCTGTCAGTAGTGGATTGTGTGTTGCAATAATGCTGAACAGGTTTCAGCAGAACTCCCAGACTAAGATGAACTAAGAAGAAAGGTTTGGAGATCTACTTCTAAAAATGAAAGCCCTATAGATCACAATGATCTGATCCCCAACTGTCTTAGTCATCTAGTGCTGATACAATAGAAATACCACAAGTGGATGGCTTTAACAAAAAGACATTTAATTCTTCACAGTAAAGTAGGCTAAAAGTCCAAATTCAGGATCTCAGCTCCAGGAGAAGCCTTTCTCTCTCTGTCGGCCTTGTCATCAATCTTCCCCTAGACAAGAAGCTTCCCCGCTCAGGGACCCTGGGCCCAAAGGAAGCGGTTTGGTCCTGGCCCAGCTTTCTTGGTGGTATGAGGCCCCAGTCTCTCTGCTCGCTTCTCACTTTTGTATCTCCAAAGATTGCCTCAAAACACAATCCAACCTTGTAGGTTGAGTCCTGCCTCACTAACACAACTGCTGCCCATCCTCACTCGTTAACATCATAGAGGCAGGATTTACAACATATAAGAAAATCCCACAATACCGGGAATCATGGCCCAGCCAAACTGATGCACACACTTCTGGGGGGACACGATTCAATCTATGACTCTAACCAATCACGGGCATAGTGCAGGATTAGGCAACATGGCAGCATTTCGTTCAGTTGTGCATGGGGTTGCCATGAGTCGGGGTAGACCTGACAGCAGCTAACAACAACAATTACATTATTAGGGGAAAGGAAAGAAGAAGAGGGAGGGAAGGCAAGAGGGAGGAGTGAGGAGGGAAGGAAGCAGGAGGGCTTTGCATCTATCAGTATTGGGAGTATGTATATATATAATTAATCCAATTGCATACACCTAAGGAAAAAAGAGGGACAGAGAGAGAGCAGGCAACAATTAAAAGCCTTGGAAGACTAGGTAGAAGTCTCTTTGTGATGTTATCCGTGGGGTATTAGGGACTGTCATGGATTGAATTATGTCCCCAAAAATATCTGTCAACTTGGCTGAGTCATGATTCCCAGTATTGTATAATTGTGTACCATTTTGTAATCTGATGTGATTTCCTTGTGTGTTGTAAATGCAATCTCTTTGATCTAATAAGATGGATTAGCAGCAGTTATAGTGATGAGATATACAAGATTGGATAGCGTCTTAAGCCAATCTCTTCTGAGATATAAAAGAGAGAAGGGAGCAGAGACACGTGGGAACTTCACACCACCAAGAATGTAGTGCCGAGAGCAAAGCGCGTCCTTTGGACCTGAGATTCCTGCACTGAGATGCTCCCAGACCAAGAGAAGACCGATGCATCACAGGGACCTTCCTCCAGAGCCAACAGAGAGAGAAAGCCTTCTCCTGGAGCTGATGCCCTGAATTTGGACGGGTAACCTTCTAGACTGTGAGAGAATAAATTTCCCTTTGTTGAAGTCATCCACTCGTGGTATTTCTGTTAGAGCAGCACAGATGACTAAGACAGGGACCACGGCTACAAAACTTGACTTGTTTTTCCTCACCTACTTGTCTACTCTCTTGTACATCCTACCAGAGTTAAAGGCACCACTCTCTGGAGAATCTCTGAAAACAAAATTTAAAAAATAAGCAAAAAAAAAAAAAAAAAAACCTTACAATATCTGGTCACTCCATCTCTCTAACCTCATGTATCCTCACATATGTAATCCATTGCTGTATCCTATATGTTCTACCTTCAAATGATTCTCAAAGTCATCCTTCATTCTCCATCTCTTAGACTGGGAAGCAACCTCTTACCTGCTCTATATGCTTCCCGTTTCTCCCTATTTAAGCTTAGTGTCCATAATTTTCTCTCTATAGCTCTACATCAAGCCCAGCTTAAACCCTTTCATGAAAGTAAAAAAAAAAAAAGCCCATTGCTGTCGAGTGGATTTCAACTCATAGCAACCCTATATGACAAAGTAGAACTGCCATCATAGGGTTTCCAAGGAGTGGCTTGTGGATTTGAACTGCCAACCTTTCAGTTAGCAGCAGAGCTCTTAACCACTGTGCCACCAGGACCCTTTTGCAAAAGTTGGATAAAACCAAACAGCTTAGAATGGCAGGCAAGGTCTTTCATAATCTGGTCAGCTTGAATTCTTGTCACTCCCTGACAGTGACAGGAAATTTCTTATCTTGCCCTAACTGTCAAGATTGCTCCTGGCTTTTTTTTTTTTTTTTTGCTCTTTCTTTCTACCTTCCCCTTAGTATGCTCTTCTCAGTTTCTCCTTGACCAATTCCTGCTCTCCCCCTCAGCACGCTCTCTTCACTGCTCAAGCCACGCCTTCTCCATTGTAGGAGGAGTTTGTTTCCTCCCATTCCCTCGCACTGTGCTCTTATTCTCTCCTCACTGTGCCCCCAGAGCCCTCTCACAGCCGTTGGACTGAGGGCAAAACTGATCTGTGTCCAGCACACCCAGCACAGTAATTGTTAACCGACATTCAGTAAGTTTTTGTGGAACAAATGCACAGGTTAATAACAACCACTGCATGTTTAACTTGCTTCTAGAATAAAAATTTTCTACCTTTTATTCCTTCTGTAACTGAATATTCCTCTCAGCAGAGAAGAATTCTGATAATAGCTCTCTTTTTCTCAAAATAGAATTCAGTTTAACTGTTGGAGATTAAAAGCTCCAAAGACTAGAATATTCTTGAAGTTTAAAGTAGTTGGGAGGTATTGCAGCTACAACCAAATTTTGCATGAAATATCTACACTATGTTTTTCATTTATGATTTTGTTTTAAATATACTGGACAGGGAAAGCACTTGCAAAAGAGCACGAAGAATATAGACAACAAGAAAGCATAGGCTGAGTAAGTAGGTAAAATGAATCCTCTTTGCAGTGATTGAGAGAGATTTACAATTCAGAGGTAATAACCCAAAAGGAACCTCAGAAAGATAAAAGGTAGAGACAAATTTTCCCACTTGACCTAACTCTGAAAGCACATGTTTAGATAACAGATGGGCCTTGCACTCTGCCCCAGGGCCAGCAGGCAAAGAGTTTCTAGAACACAGAGCTCTGCCTTGGGAACAAAGAGAAAACGATTAAGGTTTCCATTTCTTAGATTTCCTGTGGGCTTGAGAAACGAAGCTTGCCATCTCCTCTGATTTTGGAAGTAGCTGCTTTACTGCAGCACGTCTTGTTTTAACTCTTTGAACCTGAGCAAAGGGAATTCCCAACACAATATAATCGTGACAAAAGCATTCTCTCTGACGCAGAAACTGTTGACCTGGTTGGAGCCAAGGCCTACTTGGAGCAGATTTCCTGCAAGGAGTTGGGTCAAGGGAAGTTTTTCACTGATGCTTAATTTATTTTATGTGAACCACGTTGCCTTTTTCCTTCTTTGGGAGTGCCCTTAACAAAATACTCCTTAGCACTTGCCTCAGTGAATTCACTGCCCCAGTGTGAGAACATTCTCAGTGTCTTTGTGTAGCACTGGTTTGCCTAAGAAGGATGTTTTGTTATTTCAGCAGCCTTCAAATATGTAATAAATAAATTTCCACTGGGTTGGCACTTCCTCTTATTTCCTGAAGGAGGGGTTGATTGTTCTGCCACCTCCCCAGGGATATCCCAGACTCTCTCCAGATGACTAAAGTGACCAACGGTGTCATTCCCTGTGCTCTCTGCACTGGTCACCTAGAAAACCCAGGGAAGACCATTTATAGAATCAGCCTCAAGGCTGCTAGAGCCTGCATTGGAATTTCTCTAAAGCTAGAGAAACCATCAAACTGAGTTACCACAGACAATGGTAGAAGAGGTTTAAAACCTGTCAAGATGCTCTTTGGAGTATTTGGTTTGCGTAGTGTCGTTTGAAGGAGAATAAAAAGGCACAGTTACTTCTGAAGAGGATAAGGAGAATGTGACTTCCAACACAAAGCAAAGATGGTCCTGCTTGATCCAGGACAAAAAACTTTTGATCAGATGAGCCATGCTGAAATAATAGGTGTCTGAAGATGATTACTTGTCTTCGGTGCTATGCATTGCGATCAGATTGAGTGCGTACAAAAAAGAAAGAAGCAAAGGTGCGAGAGCTGTAATGCGGCTGCCCACTCAAAATGATTAAATAATTATGCAAAAGAAAATTTCTCAGAAGTGGGGATTGTGCAGAACTCAATTGCTTTCAATCCTGAAATAAGGAACTCTAATTTGACAGTCATTTAAATGGATTTTGTTCATTAATAATGCATCTCTCATTTTGTAAATGAACTCCAAAGCATCAGTCCTAGAAACTCATCAAAATTTCCTAACACCTTAATTTCAGGAATTTAATCATTTAATTAAGAAGTGATCAAAGTAAAGCCAAAAAAATGAAATGTAAGTCATTTTAAGTGTTCAGTGGACCTATCTAAAATGGCAACATTATTGGATTTATTATTAACATTACTTTATAAAATACTTACTTTCTCAAGTGCTCCAAATCAATTTGTTCTTTTAAGCTTTACTCTAGGGATAGTAATAACAAAAGAAAAGGGCTAGGAAAAAAGAGCCCTTCCTGTCCAAAATTTCAACTGATCTGGATACAAAGATTTGCCATTTGCTACTTTTTCACTGCAAATCAAATGTTATCCTATTTCTTTTTTATTATTCAAGGATATTCTAGAACTAGTACAAATAAATTAAAATTAAAAAAAATAAAATCTCTTGAAATTCCAACCCAGCTTTAATTTTGTTATGAAAATAAACTCTAGTCCAATTAAGTTCAGTTTCACAGAAAATCATTATAATATAGCAGTGACATGACCTTAGCCCATTAAGTGTATCTGATTGTGAGATTATTATGAATAATTTAAACACATAATTTATCCTAACTGTAGACTAACACACGGAGTCCTGGCTGCTCAGTGGTTAAGTGCTGGGTTTTGATTTGGCAGATGCATTTCTTACTGTCCTTATCAGGAAAGAGGACAGGACCAGTTCACATTTGTGTGTTATAGGCAATAGTATACATTTACAATCTTGACCCATGACTACCTTAACTCTCCCACAGGAACCTGAACCTTCTGGATATGCTACAGAACATAACATTATTCTGCCATATTGATGACATCATGTTAGTTGAATCAGATGAGTAAGAAGTGGTAAGTATTTTGGAGGTCTTGATCAGATACCAGTAACCCCAGATACTGGGAGATAAGCCCTGTAAAGATTCATGGACCTACCACATCAGTGAAATTTTAAGAGTATGCTAAGTTACCCTTTTTAAAGAAAAGGCCTAATTATTTCATCTTATGCCTCTTACAACTAAGAAGGACTTGGTAGGCCTCTAGATTCTGGAGGCAATATAATTCCTATTTGAAAATACTATTCCAAACTTTTTATCATAAGATATGGAAGACTGTCAGCAGTTAGTGTGGCTCAGAGCAGGACTCTTTGGTATTTGAAGTATCTGTGTAGAAAAAAGATGATGGTGGTACATCAGAATCAGGCACAAGTAGGGCCAGAGGGCAGAAGTAAGCTGGCACTAGCTGGTGTCCTGTATATGAATGTTATCCACCACAGTTGGACCAGCACCTCTCCATCAGCTCACACTTACGGCTGCAGGGGGAAGATTCCTTATAACCAGCTGATGGAGGAGACAGAAGACCCAGACAGGTTCATGAATGAGTCAGTCTGTATGTGGCAACATGCTTCATATGTGATATAGCACTCAGAAAGTACTCCTAAAGTGCAGTGAAGATGGGAAGCTCTTTCAATAAGAAGAGTTTTATGTGGTCCATCTGGTTATCCAATTTATGTACAAACAGAAATGACCCAGAGTAAGATCATATATGGATTCATGGAAAGTGGCAAATAGCTTAGCTAGTTGGTCAGGGACTATCTTAGTCATCTAATGCTGCTATAAGAGAACTACCACAAGTGGATGGCTTTAACAAATGGAAATTTATTCTCTCACAGTCTAGTAAGCTAGAAGTCCGAATTCACGGCGTCAGTTCCAAAGGAAGGCTTTCCCTCTGTTGGTTCTGAAGAAAGGTCCTTGTCATCAATCTTCCCCTGGTCCAGGCACAGGGACCCCTGGTCCAATGGATGCGCTCTGCTCCCAGCACTGCTTTCCTGGTGGTATGAGGTCCTCTCTCTCTCTGCTCACTTCTCTCTTTTATATTTCAAAACAGATTGGCTCAAGACAGAATCTAATCCTGTAGACTGAGTCCTGCCTCATTAACATAACTGTCACTAATTCCATCTCATTAACATCATAGAGATAGGTTTTACAACACATAGGAAAATCACATGAGGTGACAAAATGGTGGACAATCACACAATACTGGGAATCATGGTTTAGCCAAATTAATACACATATTTTTGGGGGACACAATTCAATCCATGAGAGGGACCTCTAAGGGAAAAGAACAGAAAATCAGAAACAAGGAGGTCTGGGAATGATCCACCTGGAGGGACCTATGGCGGTAGGCACAAAGTGTGCAAAACTAACGTGTTAATGCCTTCCGTGAAAGATGTGGTAAACAGGCAGACAGATGAGATAACTGCAAGTTGACATCAACCAGCTTTTCTCATCGGTCACACTGATGCTAACAGAATGTGGATGAGAAAAGGGTAGACATTTGTTACATACATGAGCCAAAGATGGCCTCTATGTATTGGGTCCAGGTTGTTTACTTATTCACAACAAGCTGAGGCCCATTAGCCCAAAAGGCCAGCCCGGGCAAAACTCAAACCAGATTTCAAGCCACTTGGGGCTCGTCTGCTTTACGTACACCATGAAACTGTGTCCAACATCTGCTAGCCATAGATAAGATAAACCATATAGTTATAAAGACTCCTAGTGCTGCTGCCCTTCAGAGCTCTTTGACCTAGAGACTCACCACCTTGCTCCCCACTTTTTTTCTCCTGTCCCCCTAGGGGTTTCCTTGCCCTCTTCCCTCTGGTTCCCTGCACCGTTTGCCTCTTTACCTCTGGCAGACCTGCTGTGGGGGATGGTACCCTGTGTGCAGCCAGCAATGTGTTGATCCCAGTAAATAGCTTCTTGTCCAATACTGCTATCTTTTTCTTTGATCAGTCTTGAACTCCCTCAAACTCGTGACACCATGCTACATGGGCTCTTACTCACCAACGCTGACCTAGCTGCTATCACTGTTGAATGTCCAATGTGCCAACAACAGAGACCAACACTGAGCCTCAGACACAGAACCATTTGTCAAGAAATTCATTCAGCCATTTTATGCCAAATTCACTACCTCATAACTCTTACACTTGAATTGACACATATTCCAGGTATAGATTTACCTTTTCTGCTCACAGATCCTCAGGCAGCATCACTATAAGCCAAGATTTTCCAGATAGTTTGATGAACTGAAACAATGCAATAGCACTCCTCTGACCAGCAGACCCATGTTGCAACAAAGAACCTGGAGCAGTAGACACATGACCATGGGATCCTCTATTCATGTAACATACCACACCAACAGAAGCTGCTGACCTACCTGACAGAGTGATAAAATATCCTATCAAAGGTGCAGCTAAGATGACAATTTGGAAATGAAACCCTGTAAGAATGAGGAGTCATCCTCCAAGACAGGGTTGTAGCTGATTGTTAGTTGGCATCAAGTTGATTCTGAATCACAGCAACTCCATGTGTGCAGAATAGAACTGCTCCATAAGGTTTTCAAGGCTTTTACCTTTCAGAAGCAGATCACCAGGTCTGTCTTCCAAGCTACCTCTGGGTGGGTTCAAACTGCCAACCTTTTGGCTAGTAGTCAAGTGCTTAACCATTTATGCCACCATGGACTGCCCAAGACAGGGTATGCACTCCAAATTAATGACCAGTATATCATCTTGCATCCCTGTCTTAGTCCCCTGGTGCTGCTCTAACAAATACCACAAAGGGGGTGGATTTAAATAATAGAAATTTGTTTTCTCACAATTCTGGAGGTGAGAAGTTCAAATTCAGACAGATCCTCATCTGGTGTCTTCCCCTTGTGCATGTCTGTTTCTGTGTCTGTTCTCCACTTTTATAGGACACCACTCAGATGAGAACAAGATTAGGACCCACCCTACTCAGGTATGACCTCATTTAACTTAACTGTTACCAAAAGAAAAAAAATATATTTCCAAACAAGGTCATATATCTTTTGGGGGGATATAATTCAATTTATAACAGTTCGCAATAGACAAAATACATGGGTCTGGGAACCAAAGGGTGGAAGTGAGCATAACATCAATTATATTCACTCCTAAGTGACCTATTTGGGGGATTTTTTTTTTTTTTTTTTTTTGCATTCCTAAATATGAAAAGTGACTCTAGGCTCTTAACATTTAAAGGATCTTGTTCGCAGAAGGGGAACACTTCACCAATGGAGACAGCAAAAGTTCTAATAAACTTTAAGCTATGACTATCGCCTGGTGACTTTTGGACTCCTCATGCCATTAGACAAGCAGACAAGGAAAGTAGTTACCATCCTGTCCGGTGCTATTGACCCTGTTTATCAGGAGGTTAGGCTGCTAATATGCCATGTGGGCAGAGAAGACTATCTTTGGCACCTAGATTATCTACTAAGGCATCACTTGATATTCATTTCTTTGCTCAATTTTGACTATAAATAGAAAAGTGCTGCAGCTACAACCTGAAAAAGGCGTGGTACTCAGAAGCAGAGATCCCTTAAGGATGTGCATCTGAGTCACCCCGCCAAATAGACCACCTAGTCCAGTGGAGTTGCCTGTCTAGGGTAACAGAATATAGAATGAGTAGTAAGAGAGAGATGGTGGGTGGCAGCGGTGATCCTAAGACTTGCTGCTGCATCAGCAGCTGGAGTTTGTTCTACTAACCTTTCTTCTGTTAAGTTTTCCTGAGAAAAGACCAATCAGACCCTGGAGGAGATTTTCCAAGATTGGTAAATTTATTACACAAAGCAAATAAATCCAGTCATAACAAAGAGCACTGTAGTGGATGCTGTGGTGTGCTTCCTAAAAGCTGCAAGACAAAGGAAAGAGAAGGATTTGAGTCAGTAACTATAAACCACTTTATCAAGGAGCACTGCAGAATAAGAAACAGAAAAATAGGAGTGACTGAGGGAAACATTTGTTTTCTTTAAGATAGAGGAAATAACCACATGATTTGATAATGAGAGGCTGATTCAGTTGAAGGAGAAACGTGCATCATTCAGAAGAGAGTAGAATTGCTGGAGAGATGTCCTCCAAGGGTAAGACTTGATGAAATCTAGAGCACAAGTGAGGGATTGGCTATAGTTAAAAGCAGGAGGGCTTAAAAGGAGATAAGTTCAGTATATGGAAATAGAAGTTAGGAAATGGGTAGGTATTGGGAGGAACCTTGAAAAGGTCCTTTTCTGATTGCTTCCATGTTCTCAGTGAAATAGGAAGTTGAAAGTAAGGATTGGGAAGGAAGTATCATTTGAAGAGAGAGGAGCAGGTATAACGTAATTATCTAGGAGAGTATAAAGTACATGGGTGCAGGTATAGAGTTGTGATTAAAAAGGGTTGGGATTTTTGTCAGGAGAACAAAAATAGAAACACAGTAGTGTGTATATCTACTAACAGTGATTATAATTGTTGTTGCTCTTAGGTGCCATCAAGTCAG
The DNA here is from genome assembly GCA_030035585.1 of Dugong dugon. Lineage (NCBI taxonomy): Eukaryota > Metazoa > Chordata > Mammalia > Sirenia > Dugongidae > Dugong > Dugong dugon. Next base: position 13,400,363 of record CM057478.1, read on the forward strand.
TACTGACCCATACAACAGAAGAAAACACTGCCTGGTCCCGCGCCATCCTCATAATCCTTGTTATGCTTGAGCCCACTGTTGCAGCCACTGTGTCAATCCATCTCATTGAGGGTCTTCCTCTTTTTTTTTTTTTGCTGATCCTCTATTTTACCAAGCATGATGTTTAGGGTATGGCCATGGGAGTGACAGAATGAGATAGGGTGGAGTACAAGATCCTTTATTTGTTTATTCAACAAATATTTATTGAATAACTGTAGGAAAGGAGTTCAAGGAACCAAGAGGACAGAGTTTAGACAATTTATTTGGATATTGGAATTATAAAAATTATGATAAGAGTAGAGTTGGAAAGAGTGATAATCAGCCAAGCAATAAAACCTTCATTAAGAGTGTAGTAGATGACTTCCCTATGGAGGGAAATGCATGCCTTGTCTGATGATATGCAATCCAAAGCTGGGGAACATGGGGAAGTGGGAGAGATTGGTCTGAAGAGCAAGGTCCTGCTTGGCTTAGAAGGGCAAGGGACGTGGAAGGGAAAATGGTCACCTCTTAGAGGGCTACCAAGAAAGCCATGCTTTTAGGAGAAAGAAGGTTTCGCTTAGAATAAGAAGTTGAAGATACAGGGGATTTTTCTGATTACTTACTGTAAATTCTAAAGGGTTCAGTGGAAGGATTTTAGATGTGAGAGAAAAATGGAAGATGCAGTTAAGAACAGAAAAGGAGATTAGGATCTGGGGGATAAGGGATGAGTGGGGAGTTCTTGAATTCTTGTGGAGAACAGGGATAAGGGGCAAAATAAGATAATTCTTAATAATATCATGGCAGAGAGCGAGGGTGACATAGGATTGTTGGGAGAAGGAAGAGTGAAGCTCTCGTCAGGAGTGTAGGGATTTCCGGAGACGTCTCTTCACTGTTGACAATGATGATGTGGAAACCAAGGAAAGGACTTTTTAAATCCAGAGAACCGAAGTTCCTGATGTGACAGGGAGGCCAGTGGATGAGTAGTCTACGGTAATATAAGGTAGACAAGGTGGGGAGTGGGGCTTGACATAAAGCCACATCCTCATTAGTAGAAATCCTCTAGATGACTTAATCTATTCTAGGGTTTCTTGATCTCAGCACTGTTGACATTTTTAGCTGAATAACTCTCTGATGTGGTGACTGTCCTGTGAAAATATTTAGCAGCATCTCTGATCTCTACCCACTACTTGCCAGTACCACCCTCTCGGTTGTGACAACCGATAATGTCACCAGATATTGCCATATGTCCCTTGGCGGGCAAAAATCACCTCTAGCTGCAAGCCACTTATCTAGCTATTTGTGATAAATCAAGAAAACACAAAGGAGAGAACAGTTAGCTTTATCTGACTAGATCAGGAAAGGCTTCAGAGAGGATTTTTCTCACAATTAATTTGTGACTGCAAACATAGTAAAAACACATGAGAATGGCCATGTTCACTGTTGAATCTATATATTGCCAAGTATGTTCACGGTTCACCAAAAGTTAGATTCAGTCATATTTTTAGAAAATATTTGGGCTATTTTGTTTTTGTCTCTTCCCGGATCTATTCTTGGCTCCTCTTTAATATGTCAGTACATTTTTATGTATAGTAGACTGCATAGCAAAATTGATGTTAAACTCAACTGTACTTACATAAAGTTAAAACTGAGATAATTAAAAACAACCACATGTTTGCCTGCACAACTATTTTTAATTTTTAATCTTAGCACCAGGTAAATATAATACTAAACATGACCTTTAAACAGAGTATGCCTTTTTAGACCTTAGGTGACACAACCAGTTTGTGGTCAACTACTGACCTAAAGGTTGGCAATTCTAACCCACCCAGTGGTGCCATGGAAGAAAGGCCTGGAAATCTGCATCCATAAAGATTACAGTCAAGAAAACTCCATGGAGCAGTTCTACTCTGTAGCATGTGGGGTCGCCATGAATCTGAATCAATTTGATGGCAACAGATGTAGTTTTTTTGTTTTTTTTAATGCTAAACATCAGAGCCTGTACAAAGGACTGCTCTCATAATTCATAACATTTTTTATTCTTGTGACCAATTCTCATTTAGTTTTTACATCTATTGTTTTTATGTTGTGATAATCTAAGAGAGAATATCATAGCTTCAAATTATTTTCTTTCCAGAATACAGATAGTTACTAGGAGGAGTTATATGGTAAAAGTTTTAGACTTCCTTTGAGTCTCAGTGCACTGCTCAGCATCTCTATTCCCCTAGGACTGTTCTCTAGAAGACATTCACCTTGATAACTGGGTTGACATAGTCAGATGATAATGATAATCACAAATTGAACAAACTGTGGGAAAAGTCACTTAGTTCAGACTGATGATTCACAGGCATTCTTCATTTCGTATGGTTTTCCCTTTTCCCATAAAAAAAAGATGAGAAAGAATGATCATTTTGGGGTAGTCTGCCAACAAACAATGTTCTGTTCTTCAAATAAATTTTAAGTAATTGGAAATACACTAACATATGAGGTTACTATATATGTTAACATGCTTTTAATCATAAGAATAGGATTTAAAAGTATTTTCTACACGAAGTTTCTCTGATTGTTTCAACTTGTGGCTAAGAGTGTGCCTTAGAATCACCATTGATGCCTTTGAAACACAGCTTTCTAAAAATCACACCATAGGACTTTGCCTCCAGGAAGAAGGAGTAGACATACTTTTCCCTATTTCTCCCTCTAAGCATAACTAAAAACCAGGGCCATTATGTACACAGCAAGATCTGAAAAGTGGAAAAGAAGGGAGACTGCCTAGGGCCCTCAGGACCCAAGGAATGACATAGGGGTGTGTTCCCTGGGTTTTCTTTTAGCCTCATATATCCCAGACTTGGAGAAGAAGACGGAAACTCAGTAGGAAAAAAAAGTCTCAATGAAAGCCTGCTCTCTCTAGTCAAAGGACCAGGGAAGGTGCAGCCTAGAGAGGCAGAAAACTTTTACAAACACCATGGAAATAATTGAGGCCCTATTCTTGAAATGACAAAATTAAAGAAATGGAGAATATATTAGTGGTTGCCAGGAGTTGTGATGGGGTAGAGGGTTTAAGGAGCTATGAGGGGGCCGGAGGGAAATGGGTATGGGTATAAAAGTACAGCATGAGTGACCCTTGTGGTGATGAAATGTTCTGTGTAATGACTGCACCAACGTCAGTATCCTGATTAGGCTGCTGTCCTACAGTTCTCGCAAACTGTTACAATTGGGGGAACATGGGTAAAGGGTACCTAGGATCCCTCTGTGTTATTTCTTAATGATTTCACATGAATCCACAATTATCTCAAAATAAAAAAAGTTTAATGAAGAACTCAAACCATACTTAGGTATCGTAGTTGATATCATATTTTCTGGCTGCTAGCTCAGTTTGAATACCTTTACTAATCGAGGGAGAATTTCCTACCTTATGAATCCTGCCTCCCCAGAAAACTTTCTCAAACTTCTTAGCTAAGTCACAGGCATTAGACACACCTGCATGAGACTGTACTTTGGAAGTGGGTATCTAGAAGCTAAAAGCTTCGCTCACAGTCCATTTTGCTGGAGGCAGTGAAGGCAGGAATTGGGTTAGAGGCATCCAGCTTTCAGGGGCAGCAGTGATTGCAAGTCAAATGTATGGCACAAATGTGGCCCCGGTGTTGGCAGCAAGAGGCCACTGTTGGTTTGAGAGCAAACTCAATATTTCTGAAATTTGGTAATTACAATGACAGCTGACTGGTAATAACATATAGGCATTCTAAGCGTGATAGTACTGGAGGTATAGCTTTAGACGTGGATCTCCAGTCCTAACAATTTGTGAACTACTTAATCAATAGCATGTTGGAGTCAGCTCACGCCTGCTCAAGAGAACCAGTTGTACATGTCTTTTCCCAGCTTCATATTTAGTGGTATCATATTCATTGCTTCAAAATGCCAAATGGTACAAATCAGGGTTTTTGTTTTTCTAGAGATCTTGTTAAATATTTACCAGCACACCACTGAAATCTCCTTTAAATAAAGTCCTTCTTGGTCTGATCAGCCTTCATCGGCATCTGTGGTTGACAATGAGAAACCTGACTGATACAGACATAATTCCCATCATTTTACTTGGGAGAACTGCTTTTTTCAATACTTATTTTGCTTAGAGGTTAAAATGTGTTTTTAACCTTTAATTTCAATTATTTCGTTACTTTATTCAACTTGGCACATACAACATGCCAGACACTGGGCTAGGCTGTGGATACAAGGAAGGTGGTCCTGGCCATGGATACTTATAGTCTGATGGAAGGACAGGTCTCCCTTAAGCATAACATACTCAGTTAAGGGCTACGAAGAAGAGGCACAAGGTTCTGTGAAACTTTCAGCAGAGGGACTTGACCAAATCAGGGAGTCAGGTAAGACTTCCCAACATGTGATATGTAAACTGACATGTAAAGATTGAGTACAAGTCAACAAAGCAGAGATTTAAAAAAAAAAAAAAAATCAGTCAAACAGAATAGCATGTGCCAAGACCCTGTGGTAGAAAAATTTGGGGGTTTATGAGGAACTAAAAGGCAAGTATGGCTGAACTGAACAAAGCAAAAGGGATGTTTCATTACAAAGCCTGTTTTCAACTTAATTCTGCTTATACTTCTCTCAAACAACTTAATTTTCCCCCTATGGTTTTCAGTACAGACTGTAAATACAGAGGCTGTAATCTGTACCAGAAGGAGCTGCAAAGGTGCAACAGTTAAGCACTTGGTTGCTAAACGAAAGGTCAACAGTTTGAACCCACCCAGAGGCTCCAAGGGAGAAAGGCTTGGCAATCTGCTCCCGTAAAGATTACAGCCAAGAAAACCCTATGGAGCAGTTCTACTCTGTCACATGGGGTCACTATGAGTCAGAATCTATTCAACAGCACTCAACAACAACAACAATCTGTACCAGGGGTTCCTGGGTGGTGCAAATGGTTAATGTGCTTGCTTGCTAACTGAAAGGTTGGACGTTCGAGTCCATCCAAAAGTGCCTTGGAAGAAAGGTCTGGGCATCTACATCTGAAAGATTAACCACTGAAACCCTATGGAACACGGTTCTACTCTAACACACATGGATTTGCCATGAGTTGGAATTGATTTGATGGTAACTGGTGGCTTAATCTGAATGAAAATATTTCCAAAGAAGTTTACCGCTCATTGTCCCTACAGTATTATTTCAATGAAAGCTGAGCGTCAGCCTCTGTAGGGAGTTTCTCACTAACTAAGCAATTATTTTATAATTTTTGTATATTTGAGGGGCTCCTTTCTAAAACTGCTTTGTGTGTGTGAGAGAAAACCAAACCAATCCCATTGCTGTCGAGTGAGAGAGATTTACATAAAATTAAAAAACTGAAACGTTAGTGAAAGAGTCAGATGCTAAGCTTTGTATGTTTTTATTGTCTTCACTCTTTTGTTCTCTTCTTCCCATCCAGTAGACACTTTCCAAGACCAATCTTTCATTTTTGTCCCCAGTACCTTAAACACATGAAATCCTCGCCTTCACATTCAAAGAGATATTCTCATTGTATGACTTTGTGAACAAATAGCTTGTTTCATTAGCTACTAATTTTTACTGCAAAATGCACATGAAAATAAAGGTGTTGTTTTCAGATAAAACATGCAAGGTTATATAAACATGTTATTTGTGTAATTATGTACATAGTTATTGATGTGGAAAAATTAGAATGTTTATACTTTATAGGTACAGCTGTTGCTGTCCTTAGGTGCCACTGAGTTGGTTCTGATTCATAGTGACCCTGTGTCCAGCAGAACAAAACACTGCCCAGTTCTGCACCATCCTCACAAAGGTTGCTATGTTTGAGCCCATAGTTGCAGCCACTGTGTCAATCCATCTCATTGAGGGTCTTCCTCTCTTTCGCTGACCCTCTACTTTACCAAACTTGATATCCTCCAGAGACTGGTCCCTCCTGATAACATGTCCAAAGTACGTGAGATGAAGTCTCGCCATCCTCACTTCTAAGGAGAATTCTGGCTGTTTTCTTCCAAGACAGATTTGTTCATTTTTCTGCCATTCCATGGCATATACAATATTCTATACCAACACCTTAATTCAAGTGCATCAATTCTTCTTTCATCTTCCTTATTCATTGTCCAGCTTTCGCATGCATATGAGGCGATTGAAAATGTCATAGCTTGGGTCACATGCACCTTAGACCTCAAGATGATATCTTTGCTTTCCAACTCGTTAATGAGGTCTTTTGCAGCAGATTTGCCCAATACAATATGTCATTTGCTTTCTTGACTGCTGCTTCTATGCGTGTTGATTGTGGATCCAAGTAAAATGAAATCCTCAACAACTTCAAACTTTTCTCTGTTCATCATGATGTTGCTTATCGGTCCAGTTGTGAGGATTTTTGTTTTCTTTATGCTGAGGTGTAATCCATACGGAAGAGTGTAGTTTATCTTCAGCAGTAGGTGCTTCAAGTCCTCTTCACTTGCAGCAAGAAAGTTTGTATTATAGGCATATCGCTGGTTGTTAATGATTATTTGCTCAGCATACAGATCAAGTAAGTATGGTGAAAGGATACAACTCTGAGGGAGGCAAACCTTTCTTGATTTTAAACCATGCAGTATCTCCTTGTTCTGTTTGAATGACTGCTTCTTTGTCTATATTCAATTCTATATAGAGAGCACAGCTAAGTGTTCTAGAATTTCAATTCTTCTCAGTGTTATCCCTAATTTGTTATGCTCCACACAGTTGAATGCCTTTGCATAGTCAGTAAAACACAGGTAAACATTTGTTTTAGTTTTTTAGTGCTGCTGAAACAGAAACACCACTAGTGGATGGCTTTAACAAACAGAAACTTATTTTCTCACATATTAGGAGGCTAGAAATCTAACTTTAGAGCACTGGCTTGAGGGGAAGGCTTTCTCTTTCTGTCAGCTCTGGAGGAAGGTCCTTGTCTCCTTTCAACATCTGTGGCCCTAGCATTCCTTGGAGATCTCCACATGTCTTTGCATCAGTCTTCCCCTGGGTCTAGAAGGTTTTCAGAGCTGTGAGCCCAGGTTGAAAAGGACTCGTTACACTCCCAACGCTTCTTTCCGGTGGTGGTGAGGTCTCTCGCCTCTCTGTTCGCTTCTCTTTCCTTTTACCTCTTGTAAGACAAAAGCAAGGGTGTGACTTGAGTAACAACATGACTTGAGTAAGGTGGTGACTTGAGTAAGGATGTGACCTGACTAAGGCAGTGTGACTCAAGGTATAATCCACCCTAATCTTGCCTCATAGACATTTTAGGATTTATAACACACCACAAAAGGGAGGATAATTATGTAACACTGAGAATCATGGCCTAGCCAGTTGACACACACCCACCCACCCACACACACACACATATATGTATATTACAGCTAAAGATAATTTCTCATATAAAAATTTATACCATATTGTTATGTGACAGTAATTGCGATCCCTATGATGTGACAACACACTCTCTCCTTCTATTCCGGGTTTCCCATGTCCATCCAACTAGTTCCTGTCCCTTCCTGCCTTCTCATCCTGCCACCAGACAGGAGCTACCCATTTGGTCTCCTGTATCAGCTTGAACTAAGAAGCACACTCCTCACGAGTATTATTTTATGTTTTATAGTCCAGTCCAATCTCTGTCTGAAGAATGAGCTCCGGGAAAGATTTTAGTTCTGGGTTAACATAACATCCAGGGGCCATGGCTTCCAGGGTTCCTCCAGTCTCAGTCAGACCATTAAGTTTTCTCTTTTTACATGAATTTTGAGATCTGCTCCAGACTTTTCTCCCTCTCCCTCAGGGACTCTCTGTTGTGTTCCCTATTGGAGTGGTCATTGGTGGTAGCTGGGCACCATCTAGTTCTTCTGGTCTCAGGCTAATGGAGTCTCTGATTTATGTGGCCCTTTTTCTCTTGGTCTAATATTTTCCTTGTGTCTTTGGTGTTCTTCATTCGCCTTTGCTCCAAGTGGATTGGGACCAATTGATGCATCTTAGATGGCTGCTCGCAAGCTTTTAAGACCCCAGATGCCACTCATCAAAGTGGGATGTAAAACATTTTCTTAATAAACTTTGGTATGCCAATTGACCTAGTTGTCCCCCAAAACCATGGTCCCCATACCCCAGCCCCAGGTACTCTGCCCATCAAAGTGTTTGGTTGTGTTCAGGGAACTTCTTAGCTTTTGGTTTAGTCCAGCTATGCTGACTTCCCCTGTATTGTATGTTGTCTTTCCCTTCACCTAAGATGATTCTTGTCTACTATCTAGTTAGTGAATACCCCTCTCCCTCCCTCCCCATCCTCATAACCATCAAAGAATATTTTCTTCTGTGTTTAAACCTTTTCTTGAGTTCTTATAATAGTGGTCTCATACAGTATTTGTCCTTTTGCAACTGCCTAATTTTGCTCAGCATAATGCCCTCCAGATTCATCCACGTCATGAGATGTTTCAAGGATTCTTCATTGTTGTTTACCTTTGCGTAGTATTCCATTGTGTTTATGTACCATAATTTGTTTATCCATTCATCTGATGATGGGCACCTAGGTTGTTTCCATCTTTTTGTTATTGTGAACAGTGCTGCAATGAACATGAGTGTGCATATATCTATTCATGTGATAGCTCTTATTTCTCTAGGATATATTCCAAGAAGTGGGATTGCTGGATCACATGGTATTTCTATTTCTAGCTTTTTAAGGAAGCACCAAATCGATTTCCAAACTGGTTGTGCCATTTTACATTCCCACAAGCAGTACGTAAGTGTTCCAGTGTCTCCACAATCTCTCCAACGTTTATTATTTTGTGTTTTTTGGATTAGTGCCAGCCTTGTTGGGATGAGACGGTATCTCATTGTAGTTTTGATATGCATTTCTCTAATGGCTACTGATAGTGAGCATTTCCTCATGTGTTTGTTTGCCACCTGAGTGTCTTCTTTGGTGAAGTGTCTGTTCATATCCTTTGCTCACTTTTTAATTGGGTTATTTGTCTTTTTGTTGTTGAGGTTTTGCAGTATTTTGTAGATTTTAGAGATTAGACCCTGATGGGACATGTAATAGCCAAAAATTTTTTCCCAGTCTGTAGGTTGACTTTTTACTCTTTTGGTGAAGTAGTTTGATGAGCATTAGTGTTTGATTTTTAGGAGCTCCCAGTTATCTAGTTTCTCTTCTGGTGTTTGTGCATTGTTAGTTATGGTTTGTATTCTGTTTATGCCATGTATTAGGGCTTCTAGCATTGTCCCTATTTTTTCTTCCATGATCTTTATCATTTTCGATTTTATATTTAAGTCTTTGATCCATTTTGAGTTAGTTTTTGTGCATGGCGTGAGGTATGGCTCTTGTTTCGTTTATTTTTTTTTTTTTTGCATATGGATATCCAGTTATGCCAGAGCCATTTGCAAAGAGACTGTCTTTTCCCCATTTAACGGACTTTCGGCCTTTGTCAAATATCAGCTACTCATAGGTGGTTGAATTTACATCTGGATTCTCAATTCTGTTCCATCGCTTTACGTATCTGTTGTTGTACCAGTATCAGGCTGTTTTGACTACAATGGTGGTATAACAGGTTCTAAAATCAGGTAGTGTGAGGCCTCCTACTTTGTTCTTCTCAATATATTGCTTTATTTATCTAGGTCCTCTTCCCTTTCCAAATGAAGTTGGTGATTTGTTTCTCCATCTCATTAAAAAATGCCAGTGGAATTTGGATTGGGATTGCGTTTTATCTGTAGATCACTTTGGGTAGAATTGACATTTTCACAACTTTGAGTCTTCCTATCCATGAGCAAGGTATGTTTTTCCACTTATGCAGGTCTCCTTCAGTTTCTTGCAGTAGTGTCTTGTAGTTTTCATTGCATCGGTCTTTTACATCTCTGGGTAGATTTACTCCTGAATATTTTATCTTCTTGGGGGCTATTGTAAGTGGTATTGATTTGGTGATTTCCTCTTCAAGGTTCTCTCTGTTGATGTAGAGAGTGCAACTGACTGTTGTATGTTTTCCTTGTATCCTGACACTTTGCTGAAATTTTCCATTAGTTCCAGTAGTTTTCTTGTGGATTCTTTGGGGTTTTCTGTGTATAAGATCGTATCATCTGCAAATAGAGATACTTTGACTTCTTTCTTACCAATTTGGATGCCCTTTATTTCTTTTTCTAGCCTAATTTTTCTGGCTAAGACCTTCCGCACAGTGTTGAATAAGAGTGGTGATAAAGGGCATCCTTGTCAGGTTCCCATCCTCAAACGGAATGCTTTCAAACTCTTTCCATTTAGGATGATGTTGGCTTTGCATAAATGCCCTTTATTATGGTGAGGAATTTCCTTTCTATTCCTATTTTGTTGAGAGTTTTTATCATGAATGGATGTTGGACTTTGTCAAATGCCTTTTCTGCATCAGTTGATAAGAACATGTGGTTCCTGTCTTTTGTTTTATTTATGTGAAGGATTACATTGATCTTTTTTCTAATGTTGAACCATCCCTGCATACCTGGTATAAATCCCATTTGATCATGCTTAATTATTTTTTTGATATGTTGTTGAATTCTATTGGCTAGAATTTTGTTGAGGATTTTTGTGTCAATGTTTATGAGGTATATTGGTCTGTAATTTTCTTTTTTTGTATTGTTTACCTGGTTTTGCTATCAGAGTTATGTTGGCTTCATAGAATGTGTTCTAGTGTATTCCATTCTTTTCTATGCTCTGCAATATCTTTAGTAGTACTGGTGTTAACTCTTCTCTGAAAGTTTGGTAAAATTCTCCAGTGAAGCCATCTGGGCCAGGGCTTTTTTTTTGTTGGGAGGGTTTTTTTTTTTTTTTTAAATTACCTCTTCAATCTCTTTTGTTATAGGTTTATTTAGTTTTTCTATCTCAGTTTGTGTTAGTTTAAGTAGGTAGTGTGTTTCTAGAAATTTCTAGAAATTTGTCCATTTCCTGTAGGTTTTCAAATTTGTTGGAGTACAATTTTTCATAGTATTCTGTTGTGATTCTTCTAATTTCAGTTGGGTCTGTTGTGAAATCAACCATCCATTTCTTAGTCAGGTTATTTGCTTCCTCTTCTGTTTTTCTTTTGTCAGTTTGGCCAATGGTTTTTTGACTTTGTTGATCTCTTCAAAGAACCCATTTTTGATCTTGTTGACTCTTTCAATTATTTTTCTATTCTCTATTTCTTTTGTTTCTGCTCTACTCTTTATCATTTCCTTTCTTCTGGTGCCTGAGGGCTTCTTTGCTGCTCTCTTTCTATTTGTTTGAATTGTAGGGTTAATATTTTGATTTTGGCCCTTTCTTTTTTTTTGGATGTGTGCGTTTATTGCTATAAACTGACCTCTGGGCACTGTTTTTGCTGTGTCCCAAAGGTTCTCGTAGGATATGTTTCCATTCTCATTTGATTCTATGAATATCTGTATTTCATCCTTGATTTCCTCTATAACCCAGTTGTTTTTGAACAAGGTATTATTCAGTTTCTATTTGTTTGATTTTTTTTCCTTGCTTTTTCTATTGTTGATTTCTACTTTTATAGCTTTATGGTCAGAAAAGATGTTCTGTAATTTTTCAATGTTTTGGATTCTGTTAAGACTTGCTTTGTGGGCTAATATGTGGTGTATTCTGGAGAATGCTCCATGTGCATTGGAAAAGAAAGTATACTTGGCTGCTGTTGGGTAGATTGTTCTGTGTATGTCTCTGAGGTGAAGTTGGTTGATTGTGGCCTTTAGATCTTCTGTGTCTTTATTGAGCTTATTTCTAGATGTTCTGTCCTTCACCATAAGTGGTGTGTTGAAGTCTTCTGCTACTATTGTGGAGCTCTCTGTCTCTCTTTTCAATGCGGTTGGAGTTTGTTTTATGTATTTTGTAGCCTTGTCATTGGAAAACCGTGGTGGCGTAGTGGTTAAGAGCTACTGCTATTAGCCAAAAGGTCTGCAGTTCAAATCCACCAGGTGCTCCTCAGAAACTCTGTGAGGCATGCTACTGTCCTATAGGCTAGCTATGAGTCAGAATTGACTCAACAGTAACAGGTTTGGTTTCTGTTTTTTTGTCATTGGGTGTATATACATTCATTATGGTTATGTCCTCCTGGTGTATTGACCCTTTAATCATTATATAGTGTCCTTCTTTATCCTTTGTGGTGGATTTTACTTTAAAGTCTATTTTGTCAGAGATTAATATTGCCACTCCTGCTCTTTTTTGATTGTTGTTTGCTTGATATATTGTTTCCATCCTTTGAGTTTTAGTTTGTTTGTGTCTTTAAGTCTAAGATGTGTCTTTTGTAGGCAGTATATAGACAGATGGTGTGTTTTTATCCATTCTGCTACTCTCTGTCTCTTTATTGGTGCATTTAGTTCATTTACATTCAGTGTAATTATTGATAGGTGTGAGTTTAGTGCTATCATTTTCATATATTTTTTCTTGTGTGTTGACAGTTTCTTTGTTTCACTTAATTTTCTGTCTTGAGTCATTTTTCTTTGTGTATTTTCTTTTCATCGTTGTTGATTTTGTTTTTCCTGAGTCTATGTTTTACCTTCTTTTTTATTTTGATGTGTAAATTTGTTAGCTTCCTTTGTCGTTACCTTAAAATTTACCTTTATTTTTCTAAGCTTAAACCAATCTTTGATTTCTGGGTATTGCCTTAACTTCTTCTCCATATGAAAGTTCTATGACTACTCTATTTAGTCCCTCTTTTTTGTTTTAATGTTGTCATCTTTTACATATTGACGTCTCTGTTTCCTTATTTTCAATGTTTTAGTTCTGACTTATTTTTGTGACTTCCCTATCTGGGTTGATATCTGATTGTTCTGTTCTGTGTTCTAGTCTTGAGTTGTTATCTGACATTATTGGTTCTATAGCCAGAAGACTCCCTTTAGTATTTCTTGTAATTTTTGTTTGGTTTTTACAAAACCCCTTAGCTTCTGTTTGTCTGGAAATGCCCTAATTTTGCCTTCATATTTGAGAGACAGTTTTGCTGGATATATAATTCTTGGCTGACATTTTTTTTCCTTCAAGGCTTTATGTATGTCATCCCATTGCCTTCTTACCTGCATGGTTTTTGCCGAGTAGTCAAAGCTTAGTCTTATTGACTCTCTTTTTTTAGGTGACTTTTCATTTATCCTTAGCTACTCTTAAAATTTTCTCTTTATCTATGGTTTTGGCAAGTTTGATTATAATATGTCTTGGTTACTTTCTTTTGGAATCTATTCTGTGTGGGGTTCGATGAGCTTCTTGGATAGTTATCTTCTCATCTATCACAATATCAGGGAAGTTTTCTGCCAACAAATCTTCAACAATTCTCTCTGTATTTTCTGTTATCCCCCTCTGTTCTGGTACTCCAATCACTTGTATGTTATTCCTCTTGATAGAGTTCCACATCATTCTTAGGGTTTCTTCATTTTTTTAAAATTCTTTTATCTGATATTTCCTCAAATAAATTGCCGAGTTGACACATTTTGAGGGGACATAATTCAGTCCATGACATTCCTCCCTTTGGCACCCCAAAAAATTCATGTACTTGCCACAAGTGAAACATATTCATCTCATAATATCATCCCAGGAGTCTTAACTCCAAATCCAAAATTTCATCTTCTAAATCATCTAAATGCAGTACGGGGTGAGATGTTAGATGTATTCCATCCTGGGCAAAGTTCCTCTTCATTTGGGAATCTGTGAAATCTAGAATACAAGTTGTCTGTTTCCAAAGAACAATGGTGGAACAAGGTAGACATTTCTATCTCAAATGAAAGAGATTGGAGGGAAAGAAGGAATACCAGGCACCAATAAGAGTAGTAAAAGAGTAGTATTAAGTGGTCTTCCTTGTACATGTATAGATATTATCCTATCACTGACAGTTTTGTATCTCAGGATAGATCTTGAAGTGTTCTTTTTGCAATAAATGTGACCCCATTCCTCTTCAATTTGTCATTCCTGGCATAGTAGACTTATGATAGTCTGATTTAAAATGGCCAATACCATTCCATTTCAGCTCACTAATGTCTAGGATATCTGTCTTCAAGCATTCCATTTCATTTTTTACAGCTTCCAATTTTCCTACATTGATACTTCTTATGTTCCACATTTCAATTACTAATGGTTGTTTGTAGCTGTTTCTTCTCATTTTGAGTCATGCCATATGGGCAAATGAAGGTGCTGAAAGCTTAACTCCACCCACATCACTAAGGTTGACTCTGCTTTGAGGAGATTGTCAGTATGGTGGGAAAGTAAAATGGTGCAACCACTTATGAAAATATTTTGGCATTTCCTTAAACATAACCCAACGATTTCACTACTGGTTTCATATCAAAGAGAAATGAAAACATATGTCCACATAAACACACAGAAATCTGTGTGTTTATATATATATATGTATGTGTGTGTGTGTGTGTGTGTAATTATTATTACCAAATCATAATTCTAAATGGATGGCTATTTTTATATATTTTTAAATTAGAATCAGTATAATTTTGTTTAATCAAATTCAACATGTACAGTTCTTTTTCTCTTCAGCATATTTGGTTGCCAGCCTAAAAAATTGAAAGTAATAATTTTCCACTGTGGAAAAAAAAATAGTTCTGAATTGTATAATATAGAAAAATAAAATTCCCATCTCTATCTTCTATATATTCTCCAGTGTTAGTTTTTGGTAACAGTGGGTTTGTTACTCTCTAGCTATATTTTTCATATTTTATTTTTACATACTTTTTTTTAAAACACAAATTCATTCAAATTACCCCTTTGTTCTAAAACCAACTTTATGAGGTGATGATATTTCATGGTTATCTTTTCATGTCACTATATATTTTTATGGCTGTATAGTATTAGATTTAATAAGTCTCTTATTGATTGGGCATTTCAATTATTTTTAATATTTAACTTTTACATATAATGCTGAAAGAACCATTCTTTTAATATATCTTTGCATCCTAGAGCAGTATATCAGTGGGATAGTTTCATAGAAGTATGTGAGTTAGAGACATGCAAGTTTGCAATTTTGATGATTATTATTACTTAATTGTTCTAGAAGCATTTGTAACTATCTACCTCCTATCAACACCCTCTCTCTGAATCCTTAAAGTCTCATCAGATTAAGACATTAGACTCAAAGTCCAGATTTTGTAATCTGCATCACCTATGGTGGTGACAAGGCTGATTGGGTAATTCTCCTTGGATATGGTTCTTGATTCAGGAAATTGTGAGCTAAAAAGACAAGTTATATGTTTTCCTACATGCCTAACTCACACTCCAATTCAATAAGGGAGAAACAAGAGGCACGGAAGAGTTACTGTTGTTAGGTACCATTAAGTCAGTTCTGGCTCATAGTGACCCTATGTACAACAGAATGAAACACTGCTCAGTCCTGCGCCATCCCCAAAATCATTGTTGTGCTCGAGCCCATTGTTACAACCACTGTGTCAGTCCATCTTGTTGAGGGTCTTGCTCTTTCTCGCTGGCCCTCTACTTTACCAAGCATGACGTCCTTCTCCTGGGACTAATCCCTCCTGATAACGTGTCCAAAGTATGTGAGACGTAGTCTCGCCATCCTTGCTTCTAAGGAGCATTCTGGTTGTACTTCTTCCAAGACAGATTTGTTTGTTCTTTTGGCAGTCCATGGTATATTCAATATTCTTTGCCAATACCACAGTTTAAAGGGATCAGTTCTTCTTCGGTCTACCTTACTCATCATCCAGCTTTCACATGCATATGAGGCGATTGAAAATCACCATGGCTTGGTTATTGGTCCATAGCAATTCAGCTATCCAACTGGGCACATTTGTCAGGGCTAAATCTGTTGTTATCAATTCAATTCTGAGTGATATAGACCCTATAGGACAGAGTAGAACTGCCCCATAGGGTTTCCAAAGAGGGGCTGGTGGATTTGAACTGCCGACCGTTTGGTTAGCAGCCACATTCTTAACCCCTGCGCCACCAGAGCCAGGGCTATGACTTGATAAGGGCTCGGTTCTGCTCTCAGAGAGTGGTTCCCTAGTCCATGATTTTCCTTTGCTTTTGCTGTACGTTTTTGATCCTTGTTCTTCTCTCTAAGATGTCTTTACTGTTCTATCAGTAATGGTCCATATTTGCAGCTGAGTAGCTTTCTCAGTCTTCTTCCTATTCCTATGGATGATCAGGATCCAGAGTCCTCTTATCACATTGAAATACCTCAGATTCTTTTAGTTCAAGTTGGTGGAGCTTTTGCCAGAATAACTCTCTTAAAATTTGTCATTTGCCTATGATACTTATTGGGATCCACTCTATGTCCTCAAAGCCTCATCTGTAATTGTTTTTTGAACCAGATGTCTTTCTATTTTGTACTAGTCACATTTCTATGGGCTACACTCATGATTATTGGAAGACATCTTGTCTACCTAAGAAAGACTATTAAGCACAGCCTTAATTTTTTCTGAGATCTTAACAAAAAATATTATAGTTACTATTAATTTGATCATCATTCCGAACTCATTTCTTACTGTCAGGATATTTTGCCAAGTTGTGGAAGAATTTTATTTCCCAACCCAGTGAGTCTTAAAACATCTATATTTACTCTAAATGTTTCTTAAGAACTGAACAGTTCCCTTGAGGTCATCTCTCTCTTCTCATACCTCATCATATGCTGGTTTAAAAAAAAAAAAAAAAGTATTTTTTGGATCTTAAGGGAAGGTTTGGAGATAGAACTCAAGAATTACCTAAAAGCAACTTCTAGTACTCGTTAAAAATAAATAAAGAAGTTTTCTGCTCTTCATTTCTGCCTTTATCTCTCTACGTGCTGCCTTTATTATACTCTTTTGCTATAACTTTTTTCATACGACAGAAAATACGTTTGTTGACAAACTGCTCTTTTTCATATTATCAATCCAGCAACTGAAAGATTGGAAAAAATCAAAAACAAGAACTCTTGTTTTGTCCTAGCTTATTTCAAAATTATAGGAATTCTCAGGTCAAGTTTGGGTCATATTTCCAGTTCTGAATCAATAAACTGGGGCCAGGGGTCAAGGGTCACCTTTCAGTATAATTGCAGCTACTACAATCATGTTTGAAGAGTGAAGGAAGAAACAAATCTTAAAATGATATTCTAGGCAGAAAATATGATAGATATACACATCACTGGGTAAGCTGTCCTTAGCTAAACTAAAGGAAGCTCTTCATCCATGCTTGGAAAAGTGTTAAAGGGAGAAGGGTATCCGCAATGCAGCGCAGTGGCAAAAATCAAATGGAAAAAAGCAAAGAAGGTAAAACTCAGAGGCTTTTGAATTACAATTGGTAGTCATCTCTGGAATGTTACATGCATTTTACTTAAGGGAGAGCTCTTTGTGGACCACAATTCTATTCTTATTTATTTATTTTTTTGGTCTTCATATTTTCTGAGCTTAGCTTGTTGTTGGGTAATTGGTGGATACTATATAATTGTATGTTAAATGAGTGAACAGAAGAATGAAGATAGTCTGAGAAAAGGAATAAATCTAAGGCAGTCAGGCCATTGATATTCCTGAACTTACTTTAATATTTTTAAATTTTTGCTTTTATAGTTCTCCTTATGCTTCAATTCATTAGATTATTGAACCTTGATTTAAGCTGATTAACAATCTGAATAATAAGCCTCAAATATTTTAATTTTTTAATTAATTTTTAATTATAAATATTTTTAATTATAAATTTCATGTCTGGACTTTGTGGCCGATTTAAAGAAACAAAGTTTAAAGACTTTATATTCTACAGATTGACAAAACAAATTTACATTAAATCTTTTCTATAATTGTACTTTAGATGAAGGTTAACAGAACAAATAGTTTCTCATTAAACAGTTAGTACACATATTGTTTTATGACAATGGTTAACAACCCCACAACACGTCAACCCTGTCCCTCCTCAGCCTTGGGTTCACTATTACCAGCTTTGCTGTCCCCTCTTGTCTTCTAGTCCTTGTCCCTGGACTGTTGTGTCCCATTAGTCTCGTTTGGTTTTATGGGGCTGTCTAAGCTTTGGCTGAAGGGTGAACCTCGGGAGTGACTTCATTACTGAGCTAAAAGGGTGTCAGTGGGCCATACTCTTGGGGTTTCTCCTGTATCTGTCAGGCCAGTAAGTCTGGTCTTTTTTTGTGAGTTAGAATTTTGTTCTACATTTTTCTCCAGCTCTGTCCAGGACCCTCTGTTATGATCCCTGTCAGAGCAGTCAGTGGTGGTAGCCGGGCACCATCTAGTTGTACAGACTCAGTCTGGTGGAGGCGGTGGTGGTTGTGGTCTACTAGTCCTTTGGACTGATCTTTCCGTTTTATCTTGTTTTCTTCATTCTCTCTTGCTCTCGAAGGGGTGAGACCAGTGGAGTATCTTAAATGGCTGCTCACAGGTTTTTAAGACCCCAGATGCCACTCACCCAGGTAGAATGTAGAACATTTTCTTTATAAACTATGTTATGCCAATTGAGATAGATATTTCCTGAGACCATTAACATGAAATCTTAATAGTTACACATATGCAAATATATATGCCTAAAATCACTATTACACGTAAAAGTCCAAAAACGTTCCTAGTTTTTCTCTTCAGAAGGAAAATACCTAGCACTAGATAAAGTTGCACAAGATGAGACAGAACAGAATGACTGCTCATATGTTGGACAAATCCACTGGGACTTGAAAAACCCACACTTCCTGCTGAATCATCAACATATGTTTCTACAGCTTATTTGAAGTTTTCCTTAAAAGGACACTATGTATAAAATTTAATTTTGTTGCTTCTCAACATGTTATGTAACATCTGATATGTTATGATACATTTTTTCCTCAGAATTCAAGACTAGAATTTCAAATGGATGCTGACAACGTAGCAACTGCAGAAAGTCTTTTATTATCAAGCAGTTTTTAAAAAAATTTTATTGTGCTTTCGGTGAAAGTTTACTGTGCACGTTAGTTTCTCATTCAAAAATTTATACACAAATTGTTTTGTGACTTTGGTTGTAATCCCCATAATATGTCAGCACTCCCCCTTTCCCTTTCCATCCCAGGTTCCCTGTGTCCACTCATCCAGTTTTCTTGTCTCTTCTTGCCTTCTCAACTTAGCTTTTGGCCAGGTGTTCCCATGTGGTCTCTTACATGTGATTGAACTAAGAAGCACATTCATCACATGTGTTATTGTTTGTTTTATAGGCCTGTCTAATCTTTGGATGAAAGATGGACTTTTGGAGTGACTTCATTTCTGTATTTGCAGGGTATCTGGAGGCCATAGTCTCAGGGAATCCTCCAGTCTCTATCAGACCAATAAGTCTAGCCTTTTCCTGTGAATTTGAATTTCCGTCTACATTTTTCTCCAGCTCTGCCTGGGACCCTCTGTTATGATCCCTGTCAGAGATGTCAGTGGTGGTAGCTGGGCACCATCAATTTCTGGGCTCACGCTGGTGGAGGCTGTGGTTCATGTGGTCCATTAGTACCTTAGACTAATATTTTCCTTGTGTCTGGTTTTCTTCATCATCCTTTGCTGCAGACGGAATGGGAGCGATAGATGTACCTTAGATGGCTGCTCACAAGTTTTCAAGACCCCAGATGCTACTCACCCAAGTAGGATGTAGAAAATTTTCTTTATGAATTATATTATGCCAACTGACCTAGATGTCCCAAGGACCATGGTCCCCAGGCCTCAGTCCCTGTATTTCGGTCCCTCAAGGTGTTTGAATGTGTCTAGGAAGTTTCTATGACTTTGGCTTGGTCTGGTTGTGCTGACTTCCCCTATATTGTGTGTTCTTTCCCTTTGCTAAAATTAACACTTGCCTACTATCTAGCTAGTGATTTCCCCTCCCCCATCTCTCCTGAACAACAAAATTTGCTTTTTCTGTGTGTAAACCTTTTCTTGAGTTTTTATAATAGTGATCTCATACAATATTTGTCCTTTTGTGATTGTTGGATCCTACAGTATTTCTATATCTAGCTTTTTAAGGAGGTGCCATATTGTTTTCCATAGTGGTTGTACCACTTTACATTCTCACCAGCAGAATATAAGAGTTCCAGTCTCCCGGCAACCTCTCCAACATTTGCTATTTTTTGTTTTGTTTTGTTTTTTAGTGCCAGTAATGTTGGTGTGAGATGGTATCTCATTGTAGCTTTGATTTGCCTTTCTCTAATGGCTAATGATCACGAACGCTTCCTCATGTTTCTGTTAGCTGCCTGCATGTCTTCTTTGGTGAAATATCTGTTCATATCCTTTGCTCATTTTTTGTTTTTTTATTGTACTTTAGATGAGGGTTTACAGAACAAACTAGTTGCTCATTAAATAGTTAGTACACATATTGTTTCATGACATTGGTTAACAACCCCATGACATGTCAGCACTCTCCCTTCTTGACCTTGGCTTCTCTATTACCACCCTTCCTGCCCCCTCCTGCCTTCTAGTCCTTGTCCTTGGGCTGTTGTACCCCTTTAGTCTCTTTGTTTTATGGGCTTGTCTAACCTTTGGCTGAAGGGTGAACCTCGGGACTTTGTCTATTTTTTAATGAAATTATTTGTAATTGTGTTGTTGAGGTATTGAAGTATTCTATGGATTTTAGAGATTACACCCTTGTTGGATATGTCATAGCCAAATTTTTCCCCCAAGTCTGTAGGTACTGCTTTTACTTTTTTGGTTAATTCTTTTGATGAGCACAATTGTTTAATTTTAAGGAGCTCTCAGTTATCTACTTTATCTTCTGGTGTTTGTGCATTGTTAGTTACGGTTTCTATTGTATTTATGTCATGTATTAGGGCTCCTAGCATTTCCCCTATTTTTTTTTCCATCATTTTTTGCTTTAGGTTTTATATTTAGGTCTTATGTGCCTTTTGAATTAGTTTTTGTGTATGGTGTGAGATATGGCCTGTTTCATTTTTTTACAGATGGACACCCAGTTTTCTCAGCATCATTTATTAAAAAGACTGTCTTTTCCCCCATTTAATGGACTTTGGTCCTTTGTAAAAGATCAGCTGGCCATATGTGGATGGATTTATGTCTGGGTTTTCAATTCTGTTCCATTGATCTCTGTGTCCGTTGTACCAGTACCAGGCTGTTTTGACTACCGTATAGTAGGTTCTGAGATTAAGTAGTGTGAAGCCTTCTATTTTGTTCTTTTTCTTCAATACTACTTTGCTTATCTGGGGCCTGTCTCCTTTCCATATAAAGTTGGTGATTAGTTTTTCCATCTCGTTAAAAATGCTGTTGATATTTGAATTGGATTGCGTTGGTATTTTTTTTTTTTTGTATGATGCTGAATTCCATTGGCTATAATTTTTTTGAAAATTTTTGCATTTATCTTCATGAGAGTTATTGGTCTGTAATTTTCTTTTTGTGCTTTGTTTGCCTTCCTTTTGTATCAGTGTTACGCTTGCTTCATAGAATGAATTCAGGAGTATTCCTTCCTTTTCTATGCTCTGAAATAGTTTCAGTAGTACTGATGTGAGCTGTTCTCTCAGTGTTCGGTAGAATTCTCCAGTGAAGCCATTTGGGCCATGGCTTTTTCTTTTGGGAGTTTTTTTTTTATTATTATTATTATTACCTCTTCAATCTCTTGTCTTGTTATGGGTCTGTTCAGATTTTCCATCTCAGTTTGTGTTAGTTTAGGTAGGTATTATGTTTCTAGAAATTTGTCCATTTCCTCTAGGTTTCCAAATTTGTTGGAGTACAGTTTTTCATAGTATCCTTTTTAATTCAGCTTGGTCTTTTGTAATAACCCATGTTTCATTTCTTATTTGGGTTTGCTTCCTCTCCTGTTTTTCTTTTGTCTGTTTGGGCAATGGTTGTTGATTTTATTGATCTTTTCAAAGAACCAGCTTTAATTTTTTCTATTGTTTTTCTGTTCTCCATTTCCTTTATTTCTGCTCTAATCTATATTATTTCCTTTCTTCTGAAGGCTGTGGGCTTCTTTTTCTGTTCTCTTTCTATTGGTTCGAGTTGTAGGGCCAACATTTTGATTTTGGCCCATTCTTCTTTTTGGATATGTGTGTTTATTGCTATAAATTGACCTCTGAGCACTGCCTTTGCTGTGTCCTAAAGGTTTTCATAGTATGTGTTTTCATTCTCATTTGATTCTAGGAATATTTTGATTTCCACTTTGATTTCTTCTATTACCCTGCTGTTTTTAAGCAAGGAGTTACTCAGTTTCCATGTATTTGAATTTTTCCTTGCTCTTCCTGTTATTGATTTCTATTCTTATGGTGTGATCAGAGAGAATGCTTTGTATTATTTCAATGCTTTGAATTTTATTGAGGATTGTTTTGTGTCCTAAAATGTGGTCTATTCTGGAGAATGTTCCATGTGCTTTGGAAAAGAAAGTAAACTTTGCTACTGTTGGGTGGAGTGTTCTATATATGTCTATGAGGCCGACTTGGTTGCTGTGGCCTTTAAATCTTCTGTATCTGTCTTAATCATCTTGTGCTGCCATAACAGAAACACCACAAGTGGATGGCTTTCACAAAGAGAAATTTATTTTCTCAGAGTCTAGTAGGCTAGAAGTCCAAATTCAGGGCATCAGCTCTCGGGGAAGGCTTTCTCTCTCTGTTGGCTCTGGAGGAAGGTCCTTGTCATCATCAGTCTTCCCCTGGACTAGGAGCTTCTCTGTGGAGGAAACTCGGGTCCAAAGGACACGCTCTGCTTCAGTTGCTTCTTTCTTGCTGGTACGAGGTCCCCCTTCTCTATTTGCTTCCCTTTCCTTTTATTGCTTGTAAGGTAAATGTGGTGCAGGCCACATCCTAGGGAAACTCCTTTTGCATTGGATCAGGGATCTGACCTGGGTAAGGGTGGTGTTACAATCCCATCCTACTCCTCTTTAACATAAAATTACAATCACAAAATGGAAGCCAACCACATAATTCTGGGAATCATGGCCCAGTGAAATTGAGACACACGTTTTGGGGGGCATAATTCAAACCACGACAGTATCTTTGTTGAGTTTCTTTCTAGATGTTCTGTCCTTTACCGAGAGTGTTGTGTTGAAATATCTTACTATTATTGTGGAACTGTCTTTTCAGTGCTGTTGGAGTTTGTTTTATTTATTTTGGGGGCCTGTCATTGGGTGCATAGATATTCATGAGGGTTATGTCTTCTTGACGGATTGTCCCTTTCATCATTGTATAATGTCCTTTCTTATCTTTAGGTTGATTTTGCCTTAAAGTCTATTTTTTCTGAGATTAGTTTAACACTCCTGCTCTTGTTTGTTTACTGTTTGCTTGATATATTTTTCCATCATTCAATTTTTAATATGTTTATGTCTTTGTGTCTAAGGTGTGTCTCTTTTAGACAGCATATTGATGGGTCCTTTTTTTTAAAATCCATTCTGCCACTCTCTGTCTCTGTTTGGGTGCATTTAAGCCATTTACATTCCACATGATTATCAATAGGTATGAGTTTATTACTGTCATATTATTGTGCTCTTTTTTTGTGGTGCTGACATTTTCTTTGTCCCTCTTACTTTCTTGTGCTGAGTGCCTTTTCTTTGAAATTTTCTTTCATTATTATAGATTTTATGTTTACTTAATCTTTAAGTTTCTTTTCTTTTTTATTTTCAAGAGTATGCTTGTTAACTTTCTTTGTGGTTACCTTGAAATTCATCCCTATCTTCCTAAGTTTGAATCATTCTTTTATTACTTAATATCATCTTGACTTCTTTTCCATTTCAAAGTTTCATACTTACAGAGTTTGTTGTTGTTACGTGCTGTCAAGTTGGTTCCAAAGCATAGTGATCTTATGTACAACAGAAAAAAACACTGCCCAGTCCTGTGCCATCCCCAAAATCATTGTTATGCTTGAGCCCATTGTTGCAGCCACTGTGTCAACCCATCTTGTTGAGGGTCTTGCTACTGATAACATATCCAAAGTATGTGAGATATAGTCTCGCCATCCTTGTTTCTAAGGAGCATCCTGGCTATATTTCTTCCAAGACAGATTTGTTCCGTTTTTTTTTTTTTTTTTTTTTTTTTGGCAGTCCACAGTATATTCAATATTCTTTACCAATACTGCAATTCAAAGGGCTAATTCTTCTTCGGTCTTCCATATTCATTGTCCAGCTTTTGCATGCATATTAACCTACACAATTTATTCCCCCTTTTATTGTGTTGATGTTGTTGTTATTTACAGACTGATGTCTCTGTTTCCCAGTTTCAGGTCTTTTAGCTTTGTTTTATTATTAAGAGTTCTTTACTTAGGTTGGTATCTGGATGACGCTGTCCTGTGTCCTAGACTCCAGTTGTTGTCTGATGTTGTTGGTTCTATAACTGAAGGACTCCCTTTAATATTTCTTGTAAGTTTGGTTTGGTTTTTACAAATTCCCTTTATTTCTGTTTGTCAGGAAATGTTCTAATTTTGCCATTGAATTTGAGAGAGAGTTTTTCAGGGTATGTTATTCCTGGTTGGCAATTCTTTCCTTTCAATGTTTTATATATATCCTCCCATTACCCTCTTGCCTGCATAGTTTCTGTCAAGCAATCAGAGCTTAGTCTTATTGTTTCCCTTTTGTAAGTGACTGTTTTGAAGTTTTCTGCCCGCAACTTCTCAACGATCTTCTCTGTATTTTCCATTTTCTCCCCATTCTGGAACTCTGATCACACTCCAGTTTTGCTCTTGATTGTGTCCCACATAATTCTTAGGTTTTCTTCATTCTTTTCTCTGATTTTTTCTCAAAGTGGCACCAGTGGATTTATTGTCAGTCTTACTAATTCTGTCTTCCATTGTTTTAAATTTGCTTCTAAAATCTTCATTGAGTTATTCATTTTTCAAATGTTGTTGTTTATTTTTTGGATTTCTACTTCATGTTTTGTATGATTTCTAATTGTTTATTTTGACACTTTGTTCTTGTATTATTTTTCTGAATTTTTATGTCACTTTATCTGTGTTTTCCTTTATTCTGTCTATGTTTTCGTTGAACTCTTTCCTAATCTCTTGGAGACCCCTAAATATTAATCTTTTGAATTCCTTGTCAGGTAGGTTCCACTGCCTTTTTTTAGCAAAAGATTACCTGATTTTGGTCACTTTCTGGAGTCATCTTTACCTGCTTTTCTACAGGTTTTTATATAGTCTGCAGTCTCTGAGACATTAAGGTATTAGTTTCTTTACTTATTTATTGTATATTCATTTGTTTCATCCTTTTTTTTTTGTTTTATTTTGGTGTGTCAGGGCAGGTGGTCAGGGCATGCTTTGCTGCTTTCTCATCTATGGGGCACAATAGCTGTCACCAGCTTGTCTGTGAGGGCAGGGAAGGAGCAGGCCAGGTGAGCCTGCTTTGCTGTACATTGGTTTGGTGAGGTGGCTGAAGGAGGACTTGTTGGGCTCTTCTGCCTCCTGATGTTGGTTCAGCAGTGTGGGAGCATTTCCAGCCCCTTGCCAGATGGATGGGGGTGTCAGACAAGGAGTGGTACAGGCTCACCTCCCACTGTTTAGAAGCTGATCTAGTGGTAGAGGGGAGGGGCAGTGCAGGCCTGGTGCAGCAGTGGGCCTGAGAGCCAAGGGTGCTTTAGCCACCATGGCATGGAGGGCGCTGGTAGAAAAGGGGGGAGGTGGCATACAGAGATAGGTGGAAGGGAGTAAAATGAGAAAAAAGATAGAAAGAAAAGGGAAAAAAGTGGGAGGGATACAGCAGTAGCCAGCAGGTGGGGGCAGGGCAGACCTAGGAGCCAACAGGAAGGGAGTAGGAGTTGGCATACAGGGTAGGTGGGATGGAGAAAGAAAACAAAGATTGAAAAAGAAAAAAAGAGAAAAAATATTTTAAAAACAAAATAAATGGCTGTGTGTTGGGTTCTGGCAGGTGGAGGGAGGGCAGACCTGGAGAAGCTGCAGGCCGGTGCACCAGTGGCACTCTATACATGGTGGCATGGCCAGAGCCAACAGGAATGAGACGAGATGGCGTATGGGTATAGATGGGAGGGAGAATTAAAAGTAAGAAAGGAAAAACAAGAAAAAAAATATGACCTAGTGGTTCAGGCCAGCAAATGTGACAGGATGGATCTGGGGGCTTATGGCTTGCAAGGGGAGGTGACTTACATTTGTGCTCTAAAAAAATCACGTAAGTTATCACCTCACTTATTACACATTTCGTTGGTCCCTTTAAAAATGAAATCAGGAAATTTCACTGTGTTAACAAAATACCTAAATATGTCCAAACATTTCTGAAATATAGCCTAATGGTTGTTGTTTAATGAACAAATAATACTATCACACTGTTTTTTTATTATTACTTAATTACTCACCCTAGTATCATTCATTAATGCACATTTTTCTCTCTTTTTCTCACATTCACACAGCAAACTTACCACCCCCCCAAAAAAAAAAAACAAATCTATTGCCATCAAGTCAATTCCAACTCATAGTGACCCTATAGGACAGAGTAGAACTGCCCTACAGAGTTTCCATGGAGTGGCTGGTGGATTTGAACTGCCAACCTTTTGGTTAGCAGCTCTAGCGCTTAACCACTACACCACCAGGGCTCCATACCAAACATAGACCCCTTTAAAATCTTTTTTCTAATACATAATTAATTTGTATAGAAATATGCACAGCATATGTGTAAAGCATTCCCAAAATGCTACTCTATATCTTACATTAGTACTGAACGCTTTCTTTCTATTGTACAATCATGGACCAGACATGATATATAGCAGAGAAATCCTTTTTTTTTTTTTTAATTGACCCAGTATTAGGGAAAGGTTTATAATGTGGAAAATATCTCAAAAGTGATATGTTTATTACAGACGTGTTGAATATGTATTTGGAAGAAAGATGGATTTATGAACTGCTGCCTTGGTACACTTGGAGGACAAATTAATCTGCCTCTCTTACTTTCAACTGACTGTCTAAGGCTACACAGTATCCTGGAAAGAAAATAGAAAAAGTCCCGGAACCTCTGTTTTAAGTATGCCTCTCTCACATCATCAATAAACCTTTGTATTTCAATTTCCATATCTTCTAAGCTAACGATAGTATATGGTCTGTTAACCTTCTACAGGTCTAAAATAAATCAGTGCTTATTATATACTTGGCACTGTTACGAGAGTTTTATATATATGACAGAATAAGATTATAAAGACAATGTGGTTTTTACTCCCAACATTTCCAGCTCCCTCTGTCCTTTCCCTATCCATTTCAAAAATTCAGGGGGCAGTGAGGACATGAGTGTTCTATACTTACTGCCCTCAGGCTAGCAATACAACGAATCTGATGAGTTTTGTGTTTTAGATGGATTTTTGAGCCTCAGGGCAGAACCTATGTTATTAGGAAGAAAGCCTTTTTGAGTTCTAACCTTGTCTTAGTTATCTAGTGCTTCTGCAACAAAAATACCACAAGTGGATGTCTTTAACAAAGAGAAATTTATTCTCTCATAGTCTAGGAGGCTAGAAGACTGAATTCAGAGAGCCAGCTCCAGGGGAAGGTTCTCTCTCTCTCTGTCTGCTCTGGGGGAAGGTTCTTGTCATCAATCTTCCCCAGTCTAAGAGCTTCTCAGTCCAGGGACCCGGGGTCCAAATGACGCACTATTCTCCTGGCTCGTTGGTGGCATGAGGTCTTCCTGTCTCTCTGCTCGCTTCTCTCTTTTATATCTCAAAATAGATTGACTCGAGACACAACCTTATCTTGTAGATTTAGACCTGCCTCATTAACATAACTGCCTCTAATCCTGCCTCATTAATATCATAGAAGTAGGACTTACAAAACATAGGAAAATCACATCAGATGACAAAATGGTGGACAACCACAGAATACTGGGAATCATGGCCTAGCCAAGGTGACAAACATTTTTAGGGTACACAATTCAATCCATAACAAACCTACTTAATATTTAATGAATAACAAGAGTCAATGTTCCCCATCTAAATAATAAACAGAGAATATCTAGTGAGAGCTGAGTTCTACACCCCCAAGTACCTAAATCATAAAAGATCCCATGGGCTGCAAAGAAGAAGAAAAATCCGAAAGGGAAGCAAGGGCAAGGTGAAAGTCTCTGCATAGGGAGCATGGATGCCCTTGGCCCTGCCTCCGGATTACCTTTGACTGATTAGCCTTGAGTTAAGAAAATAAAGAGAGCTGAGACCTCAGGAAAGTGAACAAGCAGGGTCTGGTGTTTTCCTGACATGTGCCAGCCTGCGTAAGTGTAGAAAAGCAGAATGACTTCTGACGCTCAAAAGGATTAATAAAATTCATTGAGTCTCTGGAGTCTTCAAAATAATCTCTGTATTTCTCAGCCCTCCCCCACCAAAAAAATGTGTAGTAATGGCTGAAAACGGAACAGTAGCTCTGAGGTCCCTCTGAGCCTGGTCAAGGAGGACATAGACTGTGTTGACTAGCACCCAGAGAGCAGATGCCACTGTAGATGGCTAAGCACATCTGTGGACTGGAAAGTATAATAACTCATGGCAGTTTTCAGTGTGAACAGATGTCAACGGCCAAGAACAGGTGTTCTTTCCCAGTGCCAAAATGTTATGTAAATTTCTTATAATTTATACGCTACTTAGTTGAGTTTAAAGTCTGAGATGGCTGACTTCTTCCATTACAAAAAAAAAAAATGCCATCAAGTCGATTCTGACTCATGGTAACCTCCTGTGTTACAGAGTAGCCATCAAGTCGATTCTGACTCATGGTAACCTCCTGTGTTACAGAGTAGAACTGAGTTCCATAGGGTTTTCTTGGCTGTAATCTTTACAGAAGTGGATCGTCAGGACTTTCTTCTGTGGTGCTGCTGGTTGGGTTTGAACACTAGCCTTTAGGTTACTTAGTAGATGAATGCAAACTGTTTACACCACCCAGGAATGTACACAAACCCATTGCCATCAAGCCATCTCCAGTTCATGGTAATCCCGTGTGTGACAGAGTAGAATTGCTCCACAGGGTTTTCTTGACTTACATTTATAGATGAGCACAAACCATTTGCACCATCCAGGGTGCAATTCTTCCATAGTTGATCAATATTTAACACTTGTTGTCAGACACATATTGCTTCAAAGAGTGATCAAATGACATTACAGAAAAACGCTGGATTTCTTTTTGCATTTCTGAATAAATGGCTTGAAAGTCATGTAAATTATACATGCATATTTTTTTACTGGACTTCAGGTGAAGGTTTACAAAACAAATAGTTTTTCATTAAACAGTAGTACACATATTGTTTTATGACATTGGTTAACAACCCCATGACATGGCAACCCTCTCCCTTCTCGACCTTTTTTGGTGAAAATATACATAACCAAAGATACACCATTTCAAAAATTTCTACATGTACAGTTAAGTGACATCAACTACGCTCTTCCAATTGTGCTGTTATTCTCACTTTAGATGAAGGTTTACAGAACAAAATAGTTTCTCATTAAACAGTACACATGTTGCCTTATCACAATGGTTAACAACCTCACTACACATCAACACTGTCCTTACTCAACCTTGGGTTCCCTATCGCCAGCTTTCCTGTGCCCTTTGCCTTTTAGTCTTTGTCCCTGGACTGCTGTGCCTCATTAGTCTCGTTTTGTTTTATGGGGCTGTCCAATCCCTGGCTGAAAGGTGAACCTCGGAAGTGACTTTACCACTGAGCTAAAAGAGCGTCTGGGGGCCATGCTCTTGGGGTTTCTCCAGTCTCCTTTAGGCCAGTAAATCTGATCTTTTTTGTGGGTGTTAGAATTTTGTTCTACATACTTCTCCAGCTCTGTCAGAACCCTCTGTTGTGATCCCGGTCAGAGCAGTGAGTGGTGGTAGCCAGGCACCATCTAGCTGTACTGGACTCAGTCTGGTGGAGGCCTTGGTAGCTGTGGTCCATTAGGCCATTGGACTAATCTTTTCCTTGTAGCCTGTTCTCTTCATTCTCCCTTGCTCCCGAAGGGATAAGACCAGTGGAGTATCTTAGATGGCTGCTCACAGACTTTTAAGACCGCAGAAACTACTCACCAAGGTACAATGTAGAACATTGTCTTTATAAACTGTGCTATGCCAGTTGAGCTAGAAGTTCCCCGAGACCATGGTCCCCACAGCCCTCCGCCCAGCAATTCAGTCCCTCAGGGAGTTCATGGAGCTTCCATGACCTTTCCTTGTACAAATTGTGCTGGTTTCCCCAATATTGTGTACTGTCTCACCCTTCACCAAAGATACCACTTATCTATCGCCTATTTAGTATTCCCCCACCCCCACTCCTCCCATCCGTGATAACCAACAAAGATTGTTACTTTTTGTGTGTAAACTTTCTCATGGGTTTTTACAGTAGAGGTCTCATACAATATTTGTCCTTTTGTGATTGACTTATTTCACTCAGCACAATGTCCTCCAGTTTCATCCATGTTATGAGATGCTTCACAGATTCATTGTTGTTCTTTCTCGTTGCATAGTACTCCATTGTGTGTATGTACCATAGTTTGTTTATCCATTCATCTGTTGATGGGCATCTAGGTTGTTTCCATCTTTTTGCTATTGTGAACAATGCTGCCATGAACATAGGTGTGCATCTGTCTATTCGAGTGATGACTCTTATCTGTCTAGGATATATTCCTAGGAGTGGGATTGCTGGATCGTATAGTATTTCTATTTCTATTTTTCTATCATTTTGCATTTGTATCATTTTGCATTCCCACCAGCAGTGCATAAGAGTTCTGATCTCCTTGCAGCCCCTCCAACATTTGTTATTTCCAGTGTTTTTGATTCATGCCAGTAATGCCGGGGTGAGATGGTATCTCGTTGTGGTTTTAATTTGCCTTTCTGTAAATGGCTAAGAGCAAGAAGTTTGTTTTCTGGTATTGCTTAAAGATATTTAAAAATTATTTGGAAAGTACATTTTTTTATTTTTACAAATTCCTTCTGAAGAGATCCTAACCCTTCTTCTCTTTATTGTAAACAGTTCTTATTGTTAAGAAATTGTACATATTAATAAACCTGCCTCTTCAAAATTGAGAATAGGTCGCATGTTTCAATATTCTGATTTCAGGAGAAATATGTAACTGTTGCTTATCTTTTTATAATAAAACTTATCTTTTATTTGCAAATCTTGTGCTTTCCTCAGTTGCCTTTTTAAAACTTAAACAATTACAATTCTACTAATCTCTTTTCATGGTTTCTTTCCCCCAATATAAAATTTTTTCCTCTAAATTTTTCATGATGCAAGTTAAGTACTGTATTTTAGGCGAATAATGCACACCTTTCATGTTTGTTTGCCAACCCTACCTGGCCCCGAGGTATTTTCCTAAGCACATTATGCTAATTTTTTACAACAATTTCCATTTTCACTTTGAAAATCCTTTATTCCATTTCTTCAGTTGTGGATTTGAAAACGGTAGTCTTGTGGTCAAAAAGCTTAAGTGTTTCTTAGCATATTTTAACTCTCTTACTAGTTATTTCCTTCTATTGTGTTAATTGAGCTCCTTAAAAGCAGGGGCTATGCCTTTTTCATCCTCAGAGGCTTTTTGTTTCCAGTACTGTTCCCGATATAAAGTGGATATCCAACGAATGTTTGCTGAATAAGTGAGAAAGAAAGAATATTTTCACGAGGTATCATTGTTTCTCTTAAATGAAGTAAGCATTTTCTCTTCTAAAATTCCAATACAAAATAATTAAGCTATACATAAATTTATTTTAGATAGCTTATGTAACTAAAAAGATTTCTGAAATACTTAGTCTCATTGAATGTCAGTTAAAAGATATTCTTTTTCTGTGACTATGTCACTATCAGGAGTGACCTAAAATTTCTTTAGTTTATTGACTTATAGAAATACAGGATTTTGATGAACCTTCACAATGTTTTGCAAGTTCAAGTTGATTGCTGGTGAAGATTCTGATTTACTTTTAAAAATCTCTTTAAAGAGTGACATATTGTGTTAATTTCTGGAATATACTTCTTCAATGCTACCTTCGAAGCAGATCATTTCCTAGGATGTAAAACTAACATAACACTTTAAGAAAAAAAAGCATGGTTTTATAGTGATTAAGTATAAGTACATCGAGAGATTTCTGGAATATCTTATATAGAAAAGCAAAACACATTTTATATTTACATTTCCTGAAAGATAAGTTCTGTATGAAAATTTCAATTGAGAAAAAGTCTAATTATGTGCAAAATTATATAAAATAAAGAATTCCAAATAAAACTAACAAGTATATAGCACTTTCCTTGTGCTGGACATGATTTTTTTTTTTTAACTCCTCAAATGTATGATATCTAAAAATAGATTTTTCTAATTTTTATTGAGAATTCACTTCATAACTTTCATAGTAAATGAAAAAAAAGCTAGCAAACATTTATGTCAGCTTCAGTATTTAATTTGTATTAATTAGTATACCACAATACTGGGAATAATTTCATTACCTTTGAGAGCCTTGGTGTTACAGTGGTTAAGTGCTTGGCTGCTAACCGAAAGACTGGCAATTCTAACCCACCAGCTGCAGAAAAAAGATGTGGCAATCTGCTTCCATAAAGATTTACAGCCTTGTAAACCCTGTGGGATAGTTCTGTTCCATCCTATAGGGTCTATATGAGTCAGAATCGACCAGATAGCAATGAATTTTTTTAATGTTATTATTGCCTTTGTTTATTTTTCATAAATTAGTAATTTATATTACTCAGCAAAGTTAATGTAGAAACCTAAAGAAGGCAAAAAATATGATTTAATGTCTACAGATCTGTTATAATAATTGAGTTATGATTTTTTTAATGAATCTACATTCTTTAACTCTCCTCTAACCCAACCCCCATCAACGTTTTGTGTGTGATTGACATATGAGAGTACCAGGGGCAGAGGGTGGGAAGCGGTTTGGTTGAGGGAATTGGTAAATGGAAGCAGAAGAGTAAAGGAAAAGGAGAGAAAAACAGATGTTCTTTATTCTAAATGGAGGAGTCCCTGGGTGGTGTAAACGGTTAACATGCTCACCTGCTAACCGAAAGGTTAGAGGTTTGCTTCCACCCAGAATAAAAGAGTAGTAATCTAAACCAAAAATACCAAACCCATTGCTGTTAAGTCATGCACTTCGTGATGACCTCATGAGTTACAGAGCAGAACTCCTCTGTCGGGTTTTCAGCCCTGGTGGCACAGTGGTTAAGAGCTTAGCTGCTAACCAAAAGGTCGGCAGTTTGAATCCACCAGCCGCTCTTTGGAAACCCTATGGGCAGTTGTGCTCTGTCCTATAGGGTGGCTATAAGTTGGAATGGAGTCAACAGCACCTAGCAACAACAATCTTTATGGAAGTAGATTGATTGCCAGGGCTTTCTTTTGTGGTGCTGCTGGGTGAATAATCAAATGCAGACTGTTTGCACCACCCAGAGAACAGTGTGGCGATCTTCTTCTGAAATATCAGCTACTGAAAACCCTATGGAGCACAGTTCTACCCTGGCACACACAGGGTTGCAATGAGTTGATTCCGACTCATTGACAATTGATGGTATTCTAAATAAACGGAACTGCTACCTGTGTACACACTCATCCCCAGTTTAAATTAAGATATATACTGGGGTCATCTATTTGATTCTTTTGCAAAGGAAAAAAGTTATTTTTATTCCTGAGATGAGCTAGAAAGCATACAATTCTATCATGCAAAAAAGTCTTCAATTAATTTGATCACTCTTGTGCATAATTGTTGCTCTACAAGAAGCCTGTGACAAGGGCATACCAGATGTCTCTGACTAGTTACCCCTTTCTACATGTTCATCCAGAAAGCAAAGTTAGTGTTTCCTAAACTGTGACTTAGAGAACTTGAGTCCACAGATGGAGCTTCATGCTTAAAAGTGATTCCCGCCCCCTTTTTTAAAGGGGTCCTTTCATTGTTTAAGTTCAAGACACACTAGTTCATGCTCATTTAGAGGTTTTCTCATGAAGTGAAAATCACAGCTTTGATGCTTTGCCCCCCCCTTTTTTTTGTATGATCATTTTAAAGATATCATCAGAATTTGTTTTAGAGAACCTTCCCTCTCTCTGTGACCACCTTCACTTTTAAAGTCTCTTCTAATTCAATTCATTTCAATAAATGTGGATTTGATTGTTTAGATTATTTACATGATAATATAAGTGTACGTTAATAGATTATTTGGTTATTTATATGACAAATTAATTATTTGTTTTTCTGACGTGAAATGAAAATGTTAAATAAAATTTAAGTGAAAAGTCATCAAACATTAGTGAATTTGTTTTTATTCTAATATGTTTAAATAGACAAAAATTGTAAAACTAAAACAGACTAATTATAAATTGCTCTATGTGCTTGTATGCTATGGTATGTTTTGGGTGCTGCATGGTACACAAAAGTGAGTGATATAGTTACTAGCTTCAGAGAGATCACCATCAAGGAATGAAGCATGAAAAAAATATATATTTATTGATCAATAATATAGTGTTCAATGAAAATCTAGCTTATGAGATATACACAGTATGATACATTTTTAAAAATATTTAACAAAATAAAAAAAGAAAATTTGCAAAAATATTAAACACAAATGTTAAGTGATTACTTCTTAATGGGATTAAAATTATTCTAAAATTTCATACCTTATGCTCCTGTATTTTATGAATATTTTATAATTAAATTATATTGTCTGTGACGTTGGTCTAAAATGAAAGTAGATTTTGAGAAAATGTGGCATTATTTGCAAGTAAAAATAAGATGTCAATAAGTAGACAACAAATGAGTCAGGATAGCCCAGAAAGGAATAGCATCTGGAAAAGTATGGGGTTGGGAAAGGACAAGGCATATTTGGGGAAAGGGGAGGGTCCAGTCCAAAATACCACAGACTGGGTAGTAGTGGAAAATCCTACTGGGATTCTGATAGAGTGCTTTGAAAGCTAAGGGAAGGATTCGACTTATGATCTGGAAGGTAACATTGCCAATGTTTTGTTGTTGTGTGCTGTCAAGTTGATTTTGACTCAGTGGCCCTACAGGCCAGAGTAGAATTGCCTCGTAGGGTTTCCTAGGCTGTAATCTTTATGAGAGCAGATTGCCAGGTCTTTTCTCCCACGGAGTGGCTGGTGGGTTTAAATCACTGACCTTTCAGTTATCAGTCAAGCGCTTAACCACTGTGCCACCAGTGCTCCTCTGCTAATGTTTAGGCAGGTAATATATTCTGAGTAATGTTTTATGAAAATTACTTTGTCTTTGGTGCTTACTTTGAAACGTAGTGGAAAAAATGGGAGAGAGGAGACTGGATAAAATAATGCGCATGTGTGTATTCCTTACTTATAAGATTAAAAGATACTTGACAATGCACATGAACTAATCTGAGAGTAAAGCCAGCTTTACTAAAGGGAAAGAAGAAAAGTCATAAAATAACTAACAAAAAATACGATGATTCAGGAAGCATCAAAAGAGGAGGGAACCACTATATAGAGTCAATGTACCAAAAAGAATCGGTCCACATTCAACCATTTGAAGAGGCAGTACATAATCAAGAACTGCTGATAGTGAAGGAAGAAGTCTAAGCTGCACTGAAGGCATTGCTGAAGAACAAGTCTCCAGGAATTGATGGAATACCAACTGAGATGCTTCAACAAATGGATGTGACCCTGAAAGCGCTACTTGTCTGTGTCAAAAAATTTGCAAGGCACCTTCCTAGCCAACTGACTGGAAGAGATCCATACTAGTGCTCATTCCAAAGAAAGGTGATCAAATAGAATGTGAAAATTACCCAACAATATCATTAATATCACATGCTAGCAAAATTCTGCTGAAGATAATTAAAAACTACTGTAGCCATTTATTGACAGGAAACTACCAAAGGTTCAAACTGGAGTCAGAAAAGGATGTGGAACAAGGGA
This sequence comes from Dugong dugon, assembly GCA_030035585.1. Lineage (NCBI taxonomy): Eukaryota > Metazoa > Chordata > Mammalia > Sirenia > Dugongidae > Dugong > Dugong dugon. The sequence continues at coordinate 13,436,014 of CM057478.1, forward strand.
TATCATTGATGATGCCAGATGGATCTTGGCCAAAAGCAGAGAATACCAGAAAGATATTAACCTGTGTTTTATCGACTACACAAAGGCATTTAACCTGTGGATGGTACTAAATTATGGATAGCATTATGAAGAATGGCAACGCCAGTACACTTAATTGTGTTCATGTGAAAACTGTACATGGATCAAGAGGCAGTCATATGAACAGAACAAGGGGATACTGCATGGTTTAAAATTAGAAAAGATGTGTGGCAGGGTTGTATACTTTCACCTTACTTATTCAATCTATATGCTGAACAAATAATCCAAGAAGCTAGACTATATGAAGAAGAATGAAGCATCAAGATTGAAGGAAGACTCATTAACAACCTGCAATATGTAGCTGACACAGTCTTGCTTGACAAAAATGAAGATGGCCTGAAGCACTTACTGAAGGTCGAAGACTACAGCCTTCAATATGGAATACACCTGAATGTGAAGAAAACGAAAATCCTCACAACTGGACTGATAAACAGCATCATGAAAAGTGGAGAAAAGATTGAAGTTGTCCACTTTCTACTTGGATCAACAATCAATATCCATGGAAGCAAGAGTCAAGATCAAATAATGTATTGCTTTAGGAAAATCTGCTGCAGAAAACCTCTTTAATGTTATAAAAGTAAAGATGTCACTTTGATGACTAAGGTGTGCCTAACCCAAGTCATGTTATTTTCAATTGCCTCATATGCATGTGAAAGCTGGACAATGAAAAAGGAAGACAGAAGAAGAATTGATGCATGTAAATTGTAATGTTGATGAAGAATATTGAATACACCATGTACTTCCAAAAGAATAAGCAAATCAATCGTAGAAGAAATACAATCAGAATGCTCCTTAGAAGTGAGGGTGGCAAGATTTGGGCTCTCTTCCTTTGGACACGTCATCAGGAAAGACCGATAGCTAAGAAAGGACAGCCTGGCTGGTAAGCAGAGGGTCAGGGAAAACGAGGGAAACCCTCAATGAGATAGCTTGGCACAATAGTCTCAGTAATGGGCTCAAACATATCAAAATCATGAACATGGTCAGAACAAGTTAACATTTTGTTCTGTTATACATAAGGTTCCCATGAGTCAAAATTAACTCCATGGCAACTAACAACAGCTGTACAGTATTCTTCCTGAGCAGAAGATCCATATGTGACTCTATAGAACAGATGCAAAGAGTCTTATTTACAAAATATTTGGTTTCTACATACTAGATCTTCCTTACGTAAATTCCTTGCTGCACAAACTAGTTATAAGAACTAGTAAAACTTCCATATTAACTTTTTAATTGACAATGTATTTTTTGTGACTGGTACTTCGTGTTGCTAGGGATTTGGCAATTGAAATATAACTCTCAGCCCAACAGAAGTGTTATGTAGCTTGAGTTCTTTTACAGAAAATACATTGGCGAATGCAAAGGATAAAAGAGAATTTGGAAACAATATCCAAATAGGCAAAAAAAAATGCATTTACCTCTTGGCAGCTTATTTTAAACCTTATCTTAATAAATGATAATTTCAATCTATAAAATGAGCATTTAATTACTTAAAATCATAATTCTAATAATTGAATTTGCCTACATCTCCAAAAGTTAGATAATTTCTAAGAGTTTAGAAAACTTTTTTTTTTAATTGGGAGTGAAATTTTATAGTTCTCCTCAGCAATGTATTTCCAAAATCCTCTCAACTTCTTTTCCTTTCCAAACTCCAATGATAGAAACCAGTTCTGTGCTTCCAAATTTTTGGAATAGTTACAGATGTGTTAATGTCAAAAGCCAGCTTTCTGGTCTGACCTAGTGTGATTATTTTAGTGGAAGTTTTTGATACTCCATGCTTTTTAATTCATTTACAAGGCAAATGCAACTTTTTTGCACTTTTGTTTTTATGGATAAAATGTGTTCAAGTAAAGCATGTTTTTCTACAGATTGTTGTTTAGTTTTTGTTTTCTTTTCCCCAGTATCAGGGGAACAAAAACCTCAGGAACATCTGTTTTCCTTCAAGTCTTTGAGACTTTCCATGTCCATTCCTCAGTTATTACCAACAACTGATTATAAAGTGGGTGATTTTTTTTCTAGGATTCTATGTAAAGAAGAACAGGCAAAAATAAAATTGAGACTATGAACCCATAATATATACATTTTGGATTGGCAAACAGTTTTAATCTCAACAAGCCAAGGTGTGGATTCACTTGTCATTTGAATCTGGTTTTTGCTCATCACATTTCATCAAATTGTCTCCATAAATTTGATGACAGAAATGGTTGGAAGATACGGGGATGGCATTAAAGGTAGTATTATGACCCATCGGTTTATGTAAGACTTTGGACTTGATCTTTGGTAAGAGATGATTATTCTGGAATCTTCTTGGTCCTGTCATTAACTTATTTAATGATTCTGAAAGAGTCACTAAATGCTTTTGTTCTCAAGTTTCATCAGCAAATTGGGAGTAAGTATACTTGTCTATCTCACTGAATTTTCTGAACCATGACAGATACAGATATTAGTAGCTCACTTTACAAATTCACTGAGAAAGAGATAGGATTAATTATAGTGTACTGGCCTAAAAAATAAGATTGTAATAATATTAATAGCACATTTCCAGGACTTATTGTCATTATGCTTAAAGTAAAATTTACCAGATTTTTTTTTCCTCTTGTCCATATAAAAGTCTCACACTTAACGTACGTGGTATTGACTGTGTAGCAAAATGCGTAAGTATTTGCATACCTTGAATTAATTTTAAATATCATATTTTTATGCAAGTAACACACACGTTATACCTTTTTTTGGCAACCACCTTACCCCCTCCCACATTATTTTCCTACGCGTGCTATGTATGTTCTGTGTGCTGGGTAAGTTATTTGTGAAAAAATATGGTATTCATTTGCTGAGAGTTTATTTTACCTTCATCTGAGAGGTTCTTAAAAAAAAATTGTTGACATATAGTGGATGCTCAGTAAAAGGGTATTGGTAAGACAAAATATGCTGAGTACCTGAGGTCATAGAGGTTGAAGTAAGACACTGTGCTTAAACTCCAACTTCAATTTTACTGGAGGATAGACAAAGCTTAGGATTTCTTTTGAAAGCCCACTATGTGCAAAGCATAGCACTAAGTATTTTTACATTTATTAGCCCATTTAACTCTTACAACAGCTATTATTTCCTTCTTTTTTTCCCAATGAAGAACTTGAGGTATAGGATGATAAGCAAATATATCTATAAATTATACAGTTGGTTAAGGGCACAGTGAACATCAAAATTCTCTTTCCAACTCCAAAATTAAAACTTAATTGACAGACCACAGTTCCTATCAACTAAAATTCATCATCTAAATAGAGAAGAATAAAGGTAAAATCGTGGATTTTATTTGTAGTTTTAACAGTGTCATTCACTGATGTCTAATAAGTGTGGCAGGCAGAATTCTAAGATGGTCCCAGTGACCTTCTCCGTCTACTGCTACTCTCTTGATTATATTACATTATGTGGCAAAAGTGACTTGGCAGATATAATTTGAGACTAACTAGTTGATCTTAAGATAGGGAGGTTATCCAGGTGGACCTAATGTAATCATGAATCTTTTCAAAGCAGAGTGTTAGGAGGTGGGGCCAAGATGGCAGAGTAGTCAGACGCTTCCAGTGAACCCTCTTACAACAAAGACCAAAAAAAACAAGTGATTCGACTATATATGGCAATCGGGGAGCCCTGAACATCAAAGGCAGAGTTGAGGAACTGAACTGAGTGGCAGGGGGAGGGAGAGACAGTTCGGGAGCAGCGAGGAGTTGCCAGACCTGACCCAACAAGAGCCTGAGCCCTTCAGGCATGAGCAGCTTGTAGGTGAATGGTGAGGCAGGCAAGCAGCGGTCCTCAGGAAGTGCATTTTCTGCACCAGGAGAGACCCAGAGGTAGAGAGTCTACATAGTCACACAGAACCAGCGAGAAGCAACCATCACTGGCAAAAGATAAGTAACTGTGTATGGCTTACCACATGGATCAAAAACACCCCTCTTAGGAAAAAACCTCTCTACAATTTATCTCCCTGCTCCCTGCTCTTCAGTGGGTCTTGGACCAGCTTCAGCAATTGCTGAGTCCTCTGTGCTGGAAGTAGGATCCATCACACTCCCAGAGCCATTCTCCCTGCCTTAGACAGTGAACAAATGAACAAACAGGGGAAAAAATAAACTGCCAGCTCCCTTAAGCCAGGAACCCAGGGTAGGTACAGCTCCTTTGCCTAGGCACAGGCATAAGGGATCCATGGACTCTGAGTGCCTTATCCCCTGCATAGACTTGTGTGGGACCATTTCAACAGAATAGGCCCTCATTACCACAGTACAACAGGGTATTTACCGGAACTCTAACTTCAACTGTTTCAGCTGTGAAGTGGCAGGTTCTTGACATTTGACACTGCTCTGCCCATTAAGCAGGGTCTTCATCTACACAAATCAGGGGCCTGAGGACTGGTGGCTCCAACCACGCCACCTAGCCACCTGCTATAGGGGCCCATGAATAAGAGGTGTCCCCCAGTCCTTACAGACAACAGCATTAGGTTCTCAGAGTCTGGCTGCAACACCCAGCCACTTATGTGCTCTAGGAAACAGGGACATGCCTTCTTCCTGGACATTCAGGGGTGGCCATCAGCCGCATGCCTTGCTCAGAGTGTGTCCTCCTGCTGCAGCCAGATACCTGTGCCTACACCAATCACCCATGCCTGTCTAGGACTGTAAGTGAGAGCCTACACCACACAATTGGTGGCTATATACCTGGGCACCTGAGCTGAATTCATACAGGAGGAGTGGGTGGACTCCTGAGCTCACATACCTAGTAACAGATCTAAGCACCTAGTGACAGGACATTAGCGCATGAAAGGTGCCAATAATCAAACTAGCTCATACGAGCAGCCTATCTGCACACATCAAAACAAGTGAATTGATTATAGATAGCAATCTGGTAGCCCTGAACATCAAAGGCACAGTTGAGGAACCTGACTGAGTGTCAGGGGGAGGGAGAGATGGTTTGGAAGTAGCAAGGAGTTGCCAGACTTGACCCGGTGAGAGCCTGAGCCCTTCAGGCCTGATCAGCTCAGAGGTGAGCAGTGAGGCAGGCAAGCAGAGGTGCTCAGGAGGTGCGTTTTCTGCACCAGGAGAGACCCAGTGCCAGAGAGTCTACACGGCCACCCAGAACCAGTGAGAAGCAGCCCTGGATAGGCAAAAGATAAGTACTTGCGTATGGCCTACTGCACGGATCAAAAACATCTCAGGGAAAAACCTCTCTTCCCTTTACCTCCCCACTCCCTGCTCTGCACTGGGTCCCAGAACAGCTACAGCAATTGCCAAGTCCCCTGGGCCTGAAGTAGGATTCCTCACACCCCCAGAGCCATTCTCCCTGCCTTAGAGAGTGAACAAATTAACAAAGAGGGAAAAAGTAATCTGCCAGCTCCCCTAAGCCAGGAAACCAGGGTAGGCACAGCTCCTTTGCCTAGGCACAGGCAAAAAGGATCCATGGACACTGAGTGCCTTTCCCCCTGCACAGACTTGTATGGGCCCATTTCAACAGCATAGGCCCTCATTACCACAGTACAACAGGGTATATACCAGAAGTCTAACTTCAACTGTTTCAGCTGTGAAGTGGCAGGTTCTTGACATTTGATGCTGCTCTGCCCATTAAGCAGAGTCTTCACCTACCTACATCAGGGGCCTGAGGACTGGTGGCTCCACCCTTGCCACCTAGCCACCTGCGATAGGGACCCATGAATAAGAGGTACCCCCCAGCCCTTACACTGAACAGTATTCGGTGCTCATAGTCTGGCTGCAAAACCCACCCACCAATGCACTCTAGGAAACAGGAACATGCCTTCCTCCTGGACACTAGGGGGCTGCCGTCAGTCCCCTGCCTTGCTCAGAGTGTGTCCCCCTGCTGCAGCCAGATGCCTGTGCCTACAACAGTCACCCATGCCTGTCTAGGACTGTAAGTGAGAACCCACACCAAACACTTGGTGGCTATCTACCTGGGCAACTGAGCTGAATCCATACAGGAGGAGTGGCCAGACTCGAGCTCACATACCTAGTAACTGATCTAACCACCTGGTGACAGGACATTAGAGCTTCAAAGTTGCCAATAATCAAACTAGCTCATACTAGCAGCCTATTTGGGTATATCAAACAAAATAAGAAGCTAGGACACAGTAAGCAAACATAAAATAAATAAATATAATAACTTATCGATGGCTCAGAGACAACAGTCAGTATCAAATCACATAAAGAGACAATCCATGATGGCTTCAGCAAGCTCCCAAAATAAAGAATCTAGAAATTTTCCAGAGGAGGAAAATTTCTTGGAATTACTGGACACAGAATATAAAAGAATAATATAAAGAATTCTTCAAGAAATTAGGAAGGAAATAAAGGAAAATGCAGAACACACAATAGAGGAAATTAAAAAGATTAGAGAAGAGCATGATGACAGATTTAACAGGCTGCAAGAATCCATAGAGAGACAGCAATCAGAAATCCAGAAGATTAACAATAAAATGTCAGAATTACACAACTCAATAGAAAGTCATAGGAGCAGAATTGAAGCAATGGAAGTCAGAATTAGTAAGACTGAAGATAAACCACTTGACACTAACTTGTTTGAGGAAAAATAAGATAAAAGGATTTAAAAACATGAAGAAACCCTAAGAATTATGTAGGACTCTATCAAGAGGAATAAACTACGAATGTTTGGAGTACCAGAACAGGGGGGGATAACAGAAACTACAGAGACAATTGTTGAAGATTTGTTGGCAGAAAACTTCCCTGATACTGTGAAAGATGAAAAGATATCTATCTAAAATTCTTATCAAACCCCACATAAGGTAGATCCCAAAAGAAAGTCACCAAGACATATTATAATCAAACTTACCAAAACCAAAGATAAAGAGAGAATTTTAAGAATGGCTAGGGATAAACGAAAAGTCATGTACAAAGGAAAGTCAATAAGAATAAACTCGGACTCAGCAAAACCCATGCAGGCAAGAAGGCAATGGGATGACATATATAAAGTCTTGAAGGAAAAAAACTGCCAGCCAAGAATTATATATCCAGCCAAACTGTCTTTCAAATATGATGGTGAAATTAGGGTATTTCCAGATAAACAGAAGTAAAGGGAATTTGCAAAAACCAAACCAAAATTACAAGAAATACTAAAGGGAGTCTTCCAGTTAGAAAATCAGTAACATCAGTAACCCAAGACTAGAACACAAGAGAGAGCAACCAGATATCAAGCCAGATAAGGAAGTCACAAAAGTAAATCAAAGCTAAAACACTGAAAATAGGGAAACTGATGTCAGTATCTAAAAGATGACAACACTAAAACAAAAAAGAGGGACTTAAAAAATGTAGACATAGATTTTTCATTTGAGAGGAAGTCAAGGTGATATAAAGAACTAAAGACTGGTATAAACTTAGAAAAATAGGGGTAAATATTAAGGTAACCACAAGAGAAACTAACAATCCTACAAGTCAAAATAAAAAACTAGAAAAATATAAAGACTCAGCAAACACAAAATCAACAACAACGAAAAAGATGACAAGAAAATACATACATAAAAATGACTCAGCACAGAAAATTAAGTGGATCAAAGAAACTGTGAACAACACACAAAAAAAGACATCAAAATGACAGCACTAAAGTCATACCTATCAATAATTATGCTGAATGTAAATGGACTAAATGAAATGCACCAATAAAGAGACAGAGAGTGGCAGATTGGATAAAAAAAATAACACGATCCATCTATATGCTGCCTAAAAGAGACACACCTTAGACTTAAAGACACAAACAAACTAAAACTCGAAGGATGGAAAGAAATATATTGAACAAACAACAATCAAAAAAGAGTAAGAGTGGCAATATTAACCTATGACAAAATAGACTTTAAAGTAAAATCCACCACAAAGGATAAGGAAGGACACTATATAATGATTAAAGGGTCAATACACCAGGAGGACATAACTATAATATTTATACACCCAATGACAGGGCTCCCAGGTACATAAAACAAACTATAACGGCACTGAAAACAGAGATAGACAGCTCCACAGTAGTAATAGGAGACTTCAACACACCACTTTTTGAAGGACAGAACATCCACGGAAGAGCTAAACGCTACAATCAACCAACTTGATCTCATAGATATACTTAAGACTCCAACCAACAGCAGCCACGTATACTTTCTTTTCCAATGCACATGGAATATTCTCCAAAATAGACTACATATTAGGCCATAAAGCAAGCCTTAACAAAATCCAAAGCATCAAAGTATTACAAAGCATCTTTTCAGACCATAAAGCCATAAAAGTAGAAATCAACAACAAAAACTACAAGGAAAAAAATCAAACACATGGAAACTGAACAACACCTTGCTCAAAAACTACAGACTTATAGAAGAAATTAAGGATGGATTAAATAATTTCACAGAATCAAACGAGAATGAAAACACATCCTACCAGAACCTTTGGGATACAGCCAAAGCAGTGCTCAGAGGTCAGTTTATAGCAATAAATGCACACATCCAAAAAGAAGAAAGGGCCATAATCAAAACATTAACCCTACAACTGGAACAAGTAGAAAGAGAGCAGCAAAAGAAGCCCTCAGGCACCAGAAGAGAGGAAATAATAACAATTAGAGCAGAATTAAATGAAATACAGAATAGAAAAACAACTGAGAGAGTTAACAAGACCAAAAGCTGGTTCTTTGACCAGATCAACAAAATGGATAAACCAGTGATCAAACTGACAAAAGAAAAACAGGAGAGGAAGCAGATAACCCGTGTAAGAAATGAAATGGGGGATATTACAACAGACCCAACTGAAATTAAAAGAATCGTAATAGAATACTATGAAAAATTGTACTCTAACAAATTTGAAAACCTAGAGGAAATGGACAAATTTCTAGAAAATCACTGCATACCTAAACTAACACAAACAGAGGTAGAACGACTAAATAAACCCATAACAAAAGAAGAGACTGAAAAGGTAATTTAAAAACTCCAAACAAAAAACAACCCTGACCCACATAGCTTCAGTGGAGAATTCTACCAAACTTTCAGAGAAGAGTTAACACCACTACTACTAAAGGTATTTCAGAGCATAGAAAAGGATGGAACATTCCCAAACTCATTCTATGAAGCCAGCATAACCTTGATATCAAAACCAGGTAAAGACACCAAAAAAAAAGAAAATTGCAGACCAATAACCCTCATGAACATTGATGCAAAAATCCTCAACAAAATTCTAGCCAATAGAATTCGGCAACATAGCAAGAAAATAATTCAGCATGATCAAGTGGGATTTATACCAGGTATGCAGGAATGGTTCAACATTAGAAAAACAATCAATGTAATCTATCACATTAATAAAACAAAAGACAAGAACCATGTGTTCTTATCATTTGAAGCAGAAAAGTCATTTGACAAAGTCCAACACCCATTCATGATAAAAACTCTCAGCAAAATAGGAATAGAAGGGAAATTCCTCAGTATAATTAAGGGCGTTTATACAAAGCCAACAGCCAACATCATCCTACATGGAGAGACTTTGAAACCATTCCCCTTGAGAACAGGAACCAGACGAGGATGCCGTTTATCACCACTCTTATTCAACATTGTGCTGGAGGTCCTAGTCAGAGCAGTTAGGCTAGAAAAAGAAATAAAGGACATCCAAATTGGTAGGCAAGAAGTCAAAGTATCTCTATTTGCAGATGATATGATCTTATACACAGAAAATCCCAAAGAATCCACAAGAAAACTACTGGAACTAATAGAAGATTTCAGCAGAGTTTCAGGATACAAGCTAAACATGCAAAAATCAGTTGGATTCCTTTACACCAGCAAAGAGAACCTCGAAGAAGAAATCACCAAATCAATACCATTTACAGTAGCCCCCAAGAAGTTAAAATACTTAGGAATAAACCTAACCAGAGATGTAAAAAACCTATACAATGAAAACTACAAGACACTACTGCAAGAAACCAAAAGAGACCTGTATGAGTGGAAAAACACAACTTACTGAAGGATTGTTAGACTCAACATTGCGAAACTGTCAATTCTACCCAAAGCAATCTACAGATACAATGCAATTCCAATCCAAATTCCACTGGCATTTTTTAATGAGATGGAGAAACAAATCACCAACTTCATACAGAAAAGAAGAGGCCCCGAATTAGTAAAGCATTACTCAAGAAGAAGAACAAAGTGGGAGGCCTCACACTACCTGGTCTTAGAGCATATTATACCGCCATGGTAGTCAAATCAGCCTGGTACTGTTACAACAAAGATACATAGACCAAGGGAACAGAATTGAGAATCCAGACATAAATTCATCCACCTCTGAGCAGCTGATATTTGACAGTAACCCAAAGTCCGTTAATTGGGAAAAAGACAGTCTCTTTAACAAATGGTGCTGGCATAATAGGATATCCGTCTGCAAAAAGTTGAAACAAGACCCATACCGCACACCATGCACAAAAACTAACTCAAATTGGATCAAAGACTTAAATATAAAATTGAAAAAGATAAAGATCATGGAAGAAAAAATAGGGACAATGCTAGGAGCCCTAATACATGGCATAAACACAATACGAACCATAAGTAATAATGCACAAGCAGCAGAAGAGAGACTAGACATCTGGGAGCTCCTAAAAATCAAACCCTTATGCTCATTAAAAGACTTCACTGAAAGAATAAAAAGACAACCTACAGACTAGGAAAAAATTTTTGGCTATGTCAAACCGATCAGCGTCTAATCTCTAAATTCTACAAGATACTGCAAAACCTCAACAACAAAAAGATAAATAACCCTATTAAAAAATGGGCAAAGGATATGAACAGACCCCTCGCCAAAGAAGATATTCGGGTGGCTAACAGACACATGAAGAAATGCTCACAATCATTAGCCATTAGAGAAATGCAAATCAAAACTACAATGAGATATCATCTCACTCCAATGAGGGTAGTATTAATCCAAAAAACACAAAATAACAAATGCTGGAGAGGTTGTGGAGAGACTGAAACACTTATACACTGTTGGTGGGAATTTAAAATGATACTACCACTTTGGAAATCGATTTGGTGCTTCCTTAAAAAGCTAGAAATAGAAATACCATACGATACAGCTATCCTGCTCCTTGGAATATATCCTAGAGAAATAAAAGCTGTCACACAAATAGATATATGCACACCCATGTTCATTGCAGCATTCTTCACAATAGCCAAAAGATGGAAACAACCTAGGTGCCCATCAACGGACAAATGGATAAGCAAATTATGGTGTATCCACACAATGGAATACTACGCAATGATAAAGAACAACGATAAATCTATGAAACATAACATGGAGGAATCTGGAGGGCATTATGCTGAGTGAATTTAGTCAGTCACAGAAGGACAAATATTATATAAGACCACCATTACAAGAACTCAAGAAAAGGTTTAAACACAGAAGAAAACATTCTTTGATGGTTACAAGGATGGGGAGGGAGGAGGAGGGTTATTTACTAACTAGATAGTAGATAACAATTATCTTAGGTGAAGGGAAGGACAGCACATGCTACAGGGGAAGTCAGCTCAACTGGACTAAACCAAAGCTAAGAAGTTTCCTGAACACAATCAAACACTTTGAGGGACAGAGTAGCAGGGGTAAGGGTCGGGGGAACATGCTTTCAGGGGACAGCTAGGTCAATTGGCATAACAAAGCTTATTAAGAAAACGTTCTGCATCCTACTTTGGTGAGTGGTGTCTGGGCTCTTAAAAGCTTGTAAGCTTTTTGTAGGAGAATGAAGAACTCCAAAGACACAAGGAAAGTATTAGCCCAAGAGACAGAAAGGGCCCCATAAACCAGAGACTTCATCAGCCTTAGACCAGAAGAACTAGATGGTGCCCGGCTACCACCAATCACCCCCCGCCCCCAACAGGGAACACAACAGAGAGTCCCAGATGGAGCAGGAGAAAGGTGGGCTGCAGAATTCAAATTCTGGTAAGAAGACAGACTTAATGGTCTGACTGAGACTGGAGGAAGCCCGGAAAGCATGGCCCCTGGATTCTCTATCAGCCCAGAGCTAAAACATTTTCTGAGGCCAACTCTTCAGACAGGGATTGGACTGGACTGTGGGACATAAAGTCATCCTCATGAGGAGTGTGCCTCTTTGCTCAAGTAGATACAAGAGACTAAATGGGCAGCTTCTGTCCGGAGGTGAGATGGGAAGGCAGAGAGGGTTAGGAGCTGGTTGAATGGACATGAGGAATCGGGTAGAAAGAAGGAGTGTGCTGTCCCAGTATGGGGAGAGCAATTAGGGTCCCATAACAAAGTATGTATAAATTTTTGTAAGGGAAAAATAAATAAATAAATAAATTCACTCAAAAAGAAAAAAAAAAAGCAGAGTGTTTTCTCCACCTGGTTGCTAAAGATGAAGTCAGAGAGAGTGGAGGCATGAAACAGATTCTATGTGAAGGAGGTTCTTCACTGCTGAGGTGGAGGGTCCATGGGGCAAAACCTGAGAGTGTCTCATAGGAGCTAAAAGCAATCCCTGGGCAACAGCTGGCAAGATAAAGGTACTCAGTTCTATAGCAGCAAGTAACTGAATTCTACCAACAATCTGAATGAGCTCAGAAGAGGATTCTTACCTCCAGATAAGAATTCAGTCCGGCCAACACTTTAACTTCAGTCTTGTGAGACTCTAACCAGAGGACTCAGTTGGGCCCTCCTGAATTCTGACCTAATAAAAGGGTGGTGTTTTAATTGGCTAAGTTTCTAGTTATTTGTTATGCAGCAAAAAGGGATTTATGTTTTAACAGCCAAATTCCCATGCTGTGTAGTTAGATACACTTGACAGCGTCAAGCTTGACACAATTCTTAAGCATGAATTTGTTTGCCTACTTGGATAAATGGTTCAATTTGTTGTCGTTTAGTATAAGACCATTCTCTCACCTTGAAGTCTTGCCCTCCTCTCTTTGAGCAAGTTGACTTGTGTGAAATCAGGGTAATGAATCTACTCGGTCATCTTTCAGTTTTTTGTTTTTTGTTTTTTTTTCCTTTTTTAAGCATCGTTTCTTTAGAAAGTGTTTAGGAGTTTGGTCTATAACATACTTCTCTTGTGCAAAAAGAGTGGGCCATGTTTTTAAGACCTATATGGTAGTGGAGTGCTGCCTATAAAACACATACATCTGTATTTGTGAAGGAAACAAATTATCACAGAAAATGCTTTTTGTGTACTGTTGAGAATTAAAAATGCTTTGAATCCACTGGAATATCTGGCAACTTTGCGACAAAGTCTTGTTTTCATTAAAATGATTTGGGCTGAACCTTACTTTGATAATTTAAAATTCCTTTCCACTCTCCCTCCTCCTTCCTGCCTACAACCCCAATGCTTAAAACATCACTGGTATTTTGGCAAATCAGGCTAACTTAAACTAGCTTGCTTACATTTCCCCCAGCGTCTGTCTCACAATCACACAAGAACATGTTGAGGGACTCGCTTTCCCCATGCTGCTATTGTGCACGTTTAATTTTGCCTTCATTACTCATGAGTTGTGTATAATGCATATGGCACTAACTGGTCTCATCATCTCTCTCCAGAAGCTCTATATTCTATGAAAAGTCTAATTGCTGAAATTGTCTAGGCATGTAAACAATAGCATTTGTGATATTGGTGTCTATTCACTTTTCCAACATTGATTTAGTCACTTCTTCCTTCACTTTTATATTATTTGATTTATCCTTGTTTTAGTTACTAGTGCTATGTAACAAACCACACCATACTTAGTACTGTGAAACGGCAACAACTGTACTGCATTCACTGATTCTACAGGTCAGGAATTCGGCAGAGCATGGAAGGGATGACTTGTGTCTGTCCCACAATGTCTTGGGTCGCAGCTGTGGGCTATTCAAATGTCCAAGAGCTGGAATCATCTGGAGGCTTCTTCACTTACAAGTCTGGGCTGGAATGACTTAAAAACTGAACTCAGCTGGCAGTGATGACAGGACCATCTACCTATGGACTTTCCATGTGGGTTATGTTACCCACAGCATAGTGGCTAGGCTCTGTGAAGGAACACCCCAAGAGGGAATTCCAAAGAGTGAATATCCCAAGAAAACTGGACCATAAAAAGCAGACTTTTTTGACCTTGTCTGGAAAGACACATCGTGGCACTTCCACTGTACTGTATTGGTTGAAACAACCACAATCCCATTCAACCAGATTAAAGAGGAGGGGATATAGACTGACATTCTTGATGGAAGAGTAGTAAGGCACACTTCAGAAAAGCATTTTGGATGGGATATATTAGGTGACTTTTTAAGAAAATACAATATGAATATGCCACATTTCACCATGAGGCTACAATTCACTTCCCACCTGCATGTAAAATACCATCACCCTCTCTCAAGAACCCAAAGTCCAATTCCATTTTGGCCTCCATCCCAGGCTCAAGGCCCAGAATCTCATCAAAGAAATCAGGTGATATGTAGATGAGAATCCTTGAGTTCAGTTCCTCAAGCACTGCTTCTCTGAGTCGGAAGACCTGTGAACTAAACAGACAAGTTATATGTCCCCAACACACTAAACATACAATATTCAAATAGATAAAGGATAACCACAGTAGACACTCCCACTCAAAAATGGAATCACTGTTCCATAGCAATTCTGAAATCCAGCAGGGGATATATTGCTAATTCCTTGATGACGGCTTAGCCCTACTCTCTGAGAGTTATTCTTTGTGGCTCTAGGATCCATTCCTGAGCTCTTGGTTTCACAATCTGAGTCATTATTCCTTTTTCCTAAGAAGTAGCCCATGTTTATGGCTGAGTAGTTTGTTTTTATCCTATAATTGTCCTATAGAATTTAGGGAGTTCAAAGTCTTCTTTTCATTTTATACTGTCTCTATTCCTTTTTCTCCCAGCTGATATGATTTCTTTAAAATCTTTATGGTTTCTTATATGTCAATTTGTAAATCTACACATTTAGATAAAATCTATACTCACAAATTGCTTAGAAAATAAGCCCTTTTCTACTTTGAGCCCCTTATGAGGCTTCTGTAGAATAAACACTTAAGGTTTTTAGAAGCCTTGTTATTATTTTCTTAACAGAGACATGCCCTTAAGATCCTTAGAAAACTTTGATCTGAGAGTGTCTATGGGACACCAAGTGAAATCCTTCTGAGGTCTTAATGAAGAGTTTCATAACCACACCTGTGGTTTCATCTTTACTGTGAGACATTTTTCGATAGCACCCTGGATTTAATATTTGCACTAGAGACTGTTTCTTATTTAAGAAGCTTTTTCTGGCTATAAATACCTCCTAAGCCCTCTGTAGTTAGTCTTGAAAACTGAATAGTTGATTTATTAGTTCATCTCTCTCCTCTCAAATTCTATTGTAGCGAGTGAGGAGAAGCCACACATACTTTCACTTTCAGCTTCCCTCCAGAAAGTCTCCTTACCCAGATTATTGAGTTCACTGGGTGTGTTTATTGTTTTCCACATTATCGTGGGTGACTGTGTTACTAAACTTTCTACCACTGCATACAAAAGTTTTCTTCCCCCAGCTTCCAACAACAATCTCCATGGTCTCTTCCAAGCCTTCACTATCTTTTTAGAGGTCTATGGCTTTTGTAACAAATTACCAAAAACTGGGTGGCTTAAGACAACAAAAACTTATTCTCCCACAGTTCTGGAGGCCAGAAGAAAGAAATTAGCCTTTCTGAACCAAAATCAAGGTGTTGGCAGGGCTGTGTTCCTCTGGAGGTTCCTGAGAGGATCTGTTCCTTGCCTCTTTCAGCTTCTTGTGGCGATAACATTTCTTGGCTATGGCTGCATCAATCATTGTATTTTTCTCATAGATTCTGTGTGTCAGGAATTCAGATAGGTTGCATCAAGGATGTCTTGTCTTTCCTCCATGATGTCTGGGCCTCTTCTGTGGTTGATTTGAATGACTGGGAGTTCGAATCATCTGGAGGCTTCTTCCTGAATGTCTGGTATCTGGGCTGGGATGACTTGAAGGTTGGGCCCAGCTGGAAGGGTCAACCAGAGCATTCATACTGGCTTCTCCATGCTGCTTAGATTTCTCACAGCATGGAAACAGAGTAATGGAGGGGAGCATTCGGCGTCTGGAGAGGTATATGACTCCACTGTACTTCACTGGTTGAAGAAGTAACAAGCCTTCCCAGATTCAAGGGGGTGGGACTCTTGATGGGAGAATTGCAAGGCTCAGTGTAGTGTATGTGGGATGAAAGATATAACTGTGGCCGTCTTTGAAAAACGCAATCTGCCACAACCCTTTTTCTCATTTTTTGGTTGTTTATAATTTATGCTGAGTTTAGGGAAATTTTTTTTCCTGTTTCCTGGCCTCTATATGAAAGAAAAACTTCACTCATGGGTGAAGGACAGGGGAACAGAGCAGATTTAGCATTCACAATGAACAGATGTTCACCCCCATTTCTATAGTAATCCTAGAAATGATTATAATGTGTAAACAGTTCCTTTTTTAGAGTCTTTGAGCCTGCTTTTAAGAGATCCAAAGGAATACAATGTAAATGTTTTTTTCACTCCACAGGTAGGTAGTTAGAAGAGTGAACTCTGGAGCCAGATACTCTAGGTTCAATATCATTCATTTGCTTATCATTTAGAGAAATTTGCTTTCGCTTTCTATTTTATCCTTCTTTTTTTTTTTTTTTATTGTACTTTAGATGAAGGTTTACAGAGCAAACTAACTTCTAATTAAGCATTTGTTGTTGTTGTTAGGTGCCGTTGAGTCGGTTCTGACTCATAGCAACCCTATGTATTACAAAACGAAACACAGCCCTGTCCAGCGCCATGCTCATAATCATTGTTATGCTTGAGCCCATTGTTGCAGCCACTGTGTCAATCCATCTAACTGAGAGTCTTCCTTTTTTTCGCTGACCCTCTACTTTACCAAGCATGATATCCTTCTCCAGGGACTGATCCCTCCTGATAACATATCCAAAGCATGTGAGACGTAGTCTCGCCATCCTTACTTCTAAGGAGCATTCTGGTTGTACTTCTTTATAGACAGATTTGTTCGTTCTTTTGGCGACCCATGGTATATCCAATACTCTTCGTCAACACCATGATTCAAAAGTGTCAATTCATCTTTGGTTTTCCTTAATCATTGTCCAGCTTTCTTTCGCATGCATATGATGCGATTGAAAACACCATGGCTTGGGTCAGGCGTACCTTAGTCTTCAAGGTGACATCTTTGCTTGTCAACACTTTAAAGAGGTCTTTTGCAGCAGATTTGCCCAATGCAATGCGTCTTTTGATTTCTTGACTGCTGCTTCCGCGGTTGTTGACTGTGGATCCAAGTAAAATGAAATCCTTGACAACTTCAGTATTTTCTCCATTTATCATGATGTTGCTTATTGGTCTAGTTTTGAGGATTTTTGTTTTCTTTATGTTAAGGTGTAATCCATACTGAAGGCTGTGGTCTTTGATCTTCGTCAGTAAGTGCTTCAAGTCCTCTTTGCCTGCAGCAAGCAGGTTGTGTTATCTGCATAACGCGGGTTGTTAATGAGTCTTCCTCCAATCCTGATGCCCCGTTCTTCTTCACATAGTTCAGCTTCTCGGATTATGTGCTCAGCGTACAGATTGAATAGGTATGGTGAAAGGATACAACCCTGACGCACTCTTTCCTGACTTTAAACCACTCAGCATCCCCTTGTTCTGTCCAGACAATTGCCTCTTGATCTATGTACAGGTTCCTCATGAGCACAAGTAAGCGTTCCGGAATTCCCATTGTTCACAGTGCTATCCATAATTTGTTATGATCCACACAGTCGAATGCCTTTGCATAGTCAATAAAACACAGGTAAACATCTTTCTGGTATTCTCTGCTTTCAGCCAGGATCCATCTGACATCAGCAATGATATCCCAGGTTCTACATCCTCTTCTGAATCCAACCTGAATTTCTGGCAGTTCCCTGTCGATATACTGTTGTAGCCACTTTTGAAGGATCTCCAGTAAAATTTTACTTGTATGTGATATTAATGATATTATTCAATAATTTCTGCATTCAGTTGGATCACCTGTCTTGTGAATAGGCATAAATATGGATATCTTCCAGTCGGTTGGCCAGGTAGTTGTCTTCCAAATTCCTTGGCATAGACGAGTGAGCACCTCCAGCGCTGCATCCATTTGTTGAAACATCTCCATTGATATGCTGTCAGTTCCTGGAGCCTTGTTTTTTGCCAGTGCCTTCAGTGCAGCTTGGACCTCTTCCTTCAGTACCATCAGTTCCTGACCATATGCTATCACTTGAAATGGTTGTACATCGACCAGTTCTTTTTGGTATAATGACTCTGTGTATTTCTTCCATCTTCTTTTGATGCTTCCTGCATCATTTAATATTTTCCCCCATAGAATCCTTCACTCTAGCAACTTGAGGCTTGAATTGTTTCTTCATTTCTTTCAGTTTGAGAAATGCTAAGCATTTTTTTCTCCTTTGGTATTCTAACTCCATGTCTTTGCACATGTCATTATAATACTTTAAACAGTTAGTACATATATTGTTTTATGACATTGGTTAACAACCCCATGACATGTCAGTACTCTCCTTTCTCAACCTTGGGTTCCGTATTACCAGCTTTCGTGTCCCCTCCTACCTTCTAGTCCTTGCCCCTGGGCTGGTGTCCCCATTTAGTCTCGTTTTGTCCTATAGGACTGTCTGATCTTTAGCTAAAAGGTGAACCTCCGGAGTGACTTCATTACTGAGCTAAAAGAGTGTTTGAGGGCCATACTCTTGGGGTTTCACCAGTCTCTGTCAAGCCAGTGAGTCTGGTCTTTTTTTGCGTTAGAATTTTGTTCTACATTTTTCTCCAGCTCTGTCTGGGACCCTAGATTGTGATTCCTGTCAGAGCAGTCAGTGGTGGTAGCTGGGCACCATCTAGTTGTACTGGACTCAGTCCAGTAGAGGCCGTGGTAGTTGTTGTCTATTAGTCCTTTGGACTAATCTTTCCCTTATGTCTTTAGTTTTCTTCATTTTACTTTGCTCCTGAAGGGGTGAGACCTGTGGAGTTTCTTAGATGGCTACTCACAGTCTTTCAAGACCCCAGACACTACTCACCAAAGTAGAATGTAGAATATTTTCTTTATAGACTATGTTATGCCAATTGTACTAGATGTTCCCTTAGACCATGGTCCCCACAGCCCTCAACCCAGTAATTTGGTCCCTCAGGGAGCTTGAATGTGTCTATGGAGCTTCCATGACCTTACCCTGAATAAGTTGTGCTGTCTTCTCCAGTATTCTACACTGTCTTACCCTTCACCAAAGTTACCACTATCTATTGTCTATTTAATATTTTTCCGCCTCCACCCCACCCCTCCCTTGTAACTATCAAAGATTGTTTCTTTTTATGTGTAAACCTTTTCACAAGTTTTTATAGTAGTGGTCTCATACAATATTTGTCCTTTTGTGATTGACTTATTTCACTCAGCATAATGCCCTCCAGATTCATCCATGTTGTGAGATGCTTCACAGATTCATTATTGTTTTTTAACATTGTGTAATACTCCATTGTGTGTATGTACCATAGTTTGTTTATCCATTAGTGTGTTGATGGGCATCTAGGTTGTTTCCATCTTTTTGCTGTTATGAACAATGCTGCAATGAACATGAGTGTGCATATGTCTATTCTTGTGATGGCTCTTATTTCTCTAGGATATATTCCTAGGAGTGGGATTGCTGGATCCTATGGTATTTCTATTTCAAGCTTTCTAAGGAAACGCCATATTGTTTTCCAAAATAGGTGTAACATTTTGCATTCCCAGCAGCAGTGCTTAAGAGTTTTGATCTCCCCGCAGCCTCTCCAATGTTTGTTATTTTCTGTTTTATTTTTAATTCATGCCAGTAATGCCGGGGTGAGATGGTATCTCATTGTAGTTTTGAATTGCATTTCTCTAATGGCTAGTGATCGCAAGCATTTCCTCACATGTGTGAGCCTCTTGAATGTCTTCTTTGGTGAAGTGTCTGTTCATTTCCTTTGCATATTTTTTAATTGGATTATTTGTCTTTTTGTTGTAGAGGTTTTGGATTTCCCTGCAGGTTTTAGAGATTAGGCCTTTGTTGGATGCGTCATAGCGAAAAATTTTTTCCCAGTCTGTAGGTTCTCTTTGGGGAGGTTTTTTGATGAGCATAAGTGTTTAATTTTTAGAAGAACCCAGTTATCTAGCTTAGCTTCTGGAGTTTTTGAGTTTTTATGTTGTTTGTTATGGTTTGTATCTTGTTAATGTCGTGTATTAGGACATCTAGATTTTATCCTATTTTTCCTTCCATGATCTTTAGTTTTTGGCTTTATATTTAGGTCGTTGATCCATTTTGAATTGGTTTTTGTGTATAGTGTGAGATATGGGTCCTGTTTCATTTTTTTATAGATGGACATCCAGTTTTGCCAGCATCATTTTTAAAAAGAGTATCTTTTCCCTATTTGTTGGATTTTGGGCCTTTGTTGAAGATCAGATGACAGTTGGTGGATGGATTTACATCTGGCTTCTCAATTCTGTTCAATTGGTCAATGTATCTGTCGTTGTATCAGTACCAGGCTGTTCTGACCACCTTAGCTGCATAGTAGGTTCTGCGGTCAGGCAGTGAGAGTCCTCCTACTTTATTCTTCTTCAGTAATGATTTACTTATCTGGGTCCTCTTCCCTTTCCATATAAAGTTAATGATTGTTTTTTCCATCTGTTTAAAGATGTTGTTAATA
Source organism: Dugong dugon (assembly GCA_030035585.1). Lineage (NCBI taxonomy): Eukaryota > Metazoa > Chordata > Mammalia > Sirenia > Dugongidae > Dugong > Dugong dugon. Next base: position 13,456,773 of record CM057478.1, read on the forward strand.
TTTGGATCGGGGATTGCATTATATTTGTAGATTGCTTTGGGTAGAATTGTCATTTTCAGAATGTTGAGTCTACCTATCCATGAGCATAGTATGTTTTTCCATTTATGTAGCTCTCTTTTGGTTTCTTGCAGTAGTGTTTTGTAGTTTTCTTTGTATAGGTCTTTTACAACCCTGGTTAGTTTTATTTCTAAGTATTTTATTTTTTTAGGGGCTATTATAAATGGTATTGCTTTCCCAGTTTCCTTTTTGTTATTCTCTTTATTGGTGTACAGGAATCCAACTGATTTTTGTATGTTTATCTTGTATCCTGCTGCTCTGCTGAATCTTTCTATTAGTTCCAGTAGTTTTCTCCTGGAGTCTTTTGGATTTTCTATATATAGTGTCATATTGTCTGCAAATAGGGACAGTTTTACTTCTTCATTACCAATTTGGATATCCTTTATCTCTTTTCCTTGCCTTATTGCTCTAGCTAGGACTTCCAGCACAATGTTAAGTAGGAGTGGTGATAAAGGACATCCTCATCTTGTTCCTGTTTTCAAGGGGAATGTTTTCAGCCTCTCCATTAAGAATGATGTTGGCTGTTGCTTTTGTACAGATGCCCTTGATTATGTTGAGGAATTTCCCCTCTATTCTTATTTTATTGAGAGTTTTTATTCAAAATGGGTGTTGGACTTTGTCAAATGCCTTTTCTTCATCAGTTGAGATGATCATGTGATTCTTTTATTTTATTTATGTGGTGGATTATGTTGATTGATTTTCTAATGTTGAACCATCCTTGCATGCCTGGTTGAATCCTACTTGCTCATGCTGTATTATTTTTTTGATATGGTGCTGAATTCTATTGGCTAGAATTTTGTTCAGAATTTTTGCATCTAAATTCATGAGAAATATTGGTCTGTAATTTTCTTTTTTTGTGGTGTCTTTGCCTGGTTTTGGCATCAGTGTTATGCTGGTTTCATAGAATGAATTCAGAAGTATTGCTTCCTTTTCTATCCTCTGAAATAGTTTGAGTTGTACTGGTACAAACTCTTCTCTGAATGGATGGTAGAATTCTCCAGTGAAGCCATCTGGGCCAGGGCTTTTTTTTTTTTTTTTTTCCAGAAGTGGAAAGTTATATTTATCAAACATTTTATCACTCTACTTGGTTAGCATGGGCAATTACGCCAGTTCCCCCAAGGCTCATACTCCCTGAGTGTTTAGCCATTAATGAATATAAATAGCAGCAAGCCAGCAATTTTCAAAACCATAAATATTTGTTCCTCTGAAAGATCCTTCTAATGGAAAAAATATAAATAAAAAGAACTTACATAGCAAAAAAAAATTACTTATTAACTCAGGTCTAAATTGAAGTTCAAATACTAACTTGTAGCATCCTAAAACAAATTTAAAAAAAAAGTCATTGTCAAGTCAACTCCAATTCATGGTAACCCCAAGTGTTACAGAGTAGAATTGTGTTTCATAGGGTTTTCTTGGCTGAATCTTTTTGGAAGCAGATCGCCAGACCTTTCTTCCATGGCACCATTAGGTGGATTTGAACTACTAACCTTTAGTTTAGAAGTCAAGTGCAAACCATTTGCACTACTCGGAGACCTTATACCATCCAAAGACAATGCAATTCTACTCAGTCAAATCACAGATGGAGCTTTACAAATGTCACTTGTAAGCAAGTGTTCCTCATTTCCATCTATAATCTATGTTCTTTATATAACTCCCTATAAAACAGAAAGACTACAACTAATGTCTATCAACAGGACAATGTCCACTATGATCAGTAAACTTTATCTGGGTTGATATTTCTATAATAATTCTTTACTACTTTTTTTAAATTAAAAGCATTTTACTAAGAATACAGGTTCATGAAGCAAATCTAACAACAGATAAATGAATAGAGAAAAAGCGAATAATATCTTCCTCTTCTCTCTTCCCATCGGTTTAACACTCTAATTAGGAGATTAATGTATCAAAGAGCTATTAAAAAAACCTGTGAGCTCAGCTATTAAAACTAGGTGTTTTAATAGTGCCTAAAGAAAGGGTTGCAATCAGCTAAATACACAAAATCTGGGATAACAGAAATGGCAATTCTTGTTGAATTTTCTCTTTTGTTGATTATTACAGGGCATTTGTTGAGATTTGTGTTCTGGGTTTTTATGTTAGTTATTATGCCCTCAGAAAAAACACTTAAATTATGAGTACCATAGAAACAGGGTTATAAAAAGATGCAATATTTTGACAAATATCTCTGCGAAATGATAGGGGACATGGAGCTAGTTATTTAGTATTTTTCTACATACTCTTTATTTTTAGGTTGAGTTTTAGATAAAAATTGCAAAGATAGTACAGAGTTCTCAAATACCCAACATTCAGTATCTCCTATTGTTAACATTATTTACAATCGTTGTTGTTGTGTGCCTTGAGTAGATTCTGACTCCTAGCAACCATGTAGGACAGAGTAGAACAGCCCCATAGGGTTTCCTAGGCTGTAATCTTTACGAAAGCAGACTGCCACATCTTTCCCCTGCGGAGTGGCACATGGTTTCAGCCTGTGGATCTTTCCTTAGCAGCCAAGCACTTAACCACTGTGACACCAGGGCTCTTTTATACCATCATACTACATACGTTTGCCACAACTAAGAAATCAGCACTGGTACTTTACTATTAACTAAACTCCAACTTTACTTGGATTTCTCTAGCTTTCTCTAATGTCTTTCTTTTGTTTGATTCCATCCAGAGTAAATGAAACCAGACCCATTGCTGTCGAGTCAATTCCAACTCACAGCAACCCTATAGGACAGAGCAGAACCATAAGGTTTCCAGGGCATGGCTGGTGGATTCACACTGCTGACCTTTTGCTTAACAGCTGAGCTCTTAACCACGTCACCATCAGGGCTCCCCATCCAGGGTACCACATTATATTTAGTCTTTATGTCTTAGGGTTCTCTGAACTATGGCAGTTTCTTAACTTTCCTTGTTGTTGATGACCTTGACTGTTTTGAGTACCAGTGAGGTATTTGGTAAAATATCCCACATTCTGGGTTTGTCTGATGCTTTTCTCATTGTTAGACTGGGGTTATGGGTTTGGGGAGTGGCTACCAAAGATGTGAAGTGTCATTCTCATCACATCATATCAAGGGTGCTGTCTTAGTCATCTAGTGCTGCTACAATAGAAATACCACAAGTGGATGGTTTTAATGAAGAGAAGTGTATTTCCTCATAGTCAAAGTAGGTTAAAAGTCCAAATTCAGGGCGTCAGCTCCAGGGGAAGCCTTTTTCTCTGTCGGCCTTCTCATCAATGTTCCCCTGGACTAGGAGCTTCTCCACGCAGGGACCCGGGTCCAAAGGACGCGCTCTGCTCCTGGCACTGCTTTCTTGATGGTTTGAGGTCTCCCACAAGGCTTTTTTTGTTGGGAGTTTTTTTTTTTGTTACCTTTTCACTCTCTTCTCTTGTTTCTGTCTGTTCAGATTTTCAACATCAATTTGTGATAGTTTGGGTAGGTAGTGTGTTTCTAGAAATTTAACCATTTCCTCTAGATTTTGAAATTTTTTGGAGTATAGTTTTTCTTAATACTCTGTTATGATCCTTTTTATTTCAGTTGGGTCTGTTGTAATGTCCCCCTTATCATTTCTTATTTGGATTATTTGTGTCCTCTCCTGTTTTTCTTTTGTCATTCTGGCCAGTGGTTTGTTGATTTTGTTGATCCTTTAAAAGAACCAACTTTTGGGTTTGTTGATTCTTTCTATTGTTTTTCTATTCTCGATTTTATTCATTTCTTTTCTGATCTTTATTGTTTCTTTTTCTTCTGGTTGCTGTAGGCTTCTTTTGCTGTTCTCTTTCTATTTGTTCGAGTTGTGTAGCTAATGTTGTGATCTTGTCCCTTTCTTCTTTTTTGACATGTGCATCTATTGCTATAAATTGACCTCTGAGACTGCTTTTGCTGTGTCTCAAAGTTTTGGTATGATATGTTTTCATTCTCATTTGATTCTAGGGATATTTTGATTCCATCTTTGATTTCTTCTATTACCCAGTGGTTTTAAGCAGGGTATTATTTAGTTTTCATGCAGCTGATTTTTTTCCTTGCTCTTGTTGTTAATTTCTACTTCAATGGCATTGTGATTAGAGAAGATACTTTGTATTATCTCAGTGTTTTGGATTTTGTTGAGGGTTGCTTTGTGGCCTAAGATGTGGCCTATTCTGGAGAATGTTCCATGTGCGTTGGAAAAGAATGTGTACTTTGCAGCTGTTGGTTGGACTGTTCTATATATGTCTATGAGTTCAAGTTGGCTGATTCTGGCCTTGAGATCTTCTGTTTCTTTGCTGAGTTTCTTTCTAGATGTTTTGTCCTTTACCAAGAGTGGTATGTTGAAGTATCCTACTATTACAGTGAAACTGTCAATTTCTCTTTTCAGTGCTGTTAGAGTTTGTTTTATGTATTTTGGAGTCCTGTCATTGGGTGCGTAGATGTTTATTATGGTTATGTCTTCATGATGGTTGGTCCCCTTAATCATTATATAGTGTCCTTCTTTGTCTTTTATGGTGGATTTTGTTTTAAGGTCTATTTTATCTAAGATTAGTATTGCCACTCCTGCTCTTTTTTGGTAGTTGTTTGCTTGATATATTTTTTTCCATCCTTTGATTTTTAATAAATTTGCATCTTTGTTTTTAAGTTGTGTCTGTTGTAGACAGCATATTGATGGATCCCATTTTTTTATCCATTCTGTCACTCTCCGTCTCTTTATGGGTGCATTTAGGCCATTTACATTCTTGTAATTATTGATACATGTGAGTTTATTCCTGTCATTTTGTAGAGCTTTTTTTTTTTTTTTTCATGATGTTGACATTTTCTTTGTTCTTCTTACTCTCCTGTGCTGAATTACTTTTGTTTGTGGATTTTTTTTTTCATTTCTTTTGTTTTTGTAGATTTTGTTTTTACTGAGACTTTATGTTTTTCATCTTTATTTTGATGACTAGGTTTGTTAACTTTCTTTGTGGTTACCTTGAAATTTACCGCTATCTTCCTAGGTTTGAACCTGTCTATTATTACTCGGTATCACCTTGCTTTCCTCTCCATTAGAAAGTTCTATACCTACATGGTTTACTCCCTCTTTTATTGTTCTGAAGTTGTTGTGATTTGCAGATTTACCTGTCTAGTTCCCTGGTGTAAATTTTTTGGTTTTGGTTAGTCCTTTTGAGTTCATTTCCTAGGTAGGTATCCGGCTGGTGCAAACTTGTATCCTAGATTCAGGCTGTCATTTGATGTTGTTTGTTCTCAAACTGAAGGACTCCCTTTAATAATTCTTGTAAGTTTGGTTTGGTTTTTTACATATTCCCTTAATTTCTGTTTATCTGGAAATTTCCTAATGTCACCAACATTTTTGAACGTAGTTTTGCAGGATACATTATTCTTGGCTGGCAATTTTTTTTCTTTCAAGGTTTTATATATGTTACCCCATTGCCCTCCTGCCTGAATGGTTTCTGTCAGGTAATCATAGCTTAATCTTATTGTTTCCCCTCTGTATGAGACTTTTCATTTTTCTTCAGCTGCTCTCCCAATTCTTTCTTTGTCTTTGGTTTTAGCAAGTGTGATTATGATATGCCTTGGTGAATTTCTTTGGGGTCTATCCTAGATGGGTTCGTTAAGCTTCTTGGAGGATCAACTGTTCATCTTTCATGATATTAGGGAAGTTTTCTGTTGGCAATTCTTCAGTTATCTTCTCTGTGTTTTCCATTTTCTCCTCCTTTTTCTGGAACTCCAATCACTTGAAAATTTTTGCTTTTGGCTGTATCCCACATAATTCTCAGGGTTTCTTCATTTTTTTTCATTCTTTTTTCTGATCTTCACTCAAAGTTATATCCTAGTGTTTGTCTTCAATTTCACTGATCCTGTCTTCCATTGCTTCAAACCTGCTTCTCAGCCCTTTTATGACACTGTCCATTTCTGAAATCTTATTGTTTATCTTTTGGATTTCTAATTGTTGTTTTTGTATGATTTCTAGTTGTGAATTTATTTTGGCTTTTTTTTTTCCTGGATTATTTTACTGAATTCTTCCATTTTTTGTCTGTATTTTCCATGAATATGTCTGCCTTTTCATGAATTTGTCCATTTTTCCTCATTTTTGTCTGCTTTTTGCTTCAACTCTTGGATAGCTCTGCATATTAGAGATTTTAATTCCCTGTCATCTAGTTCTGGTGCCGTGCCTTCTACTGGAAAGTCACCTAGTGTTTTATTTTGGACACCTACTGGAACCATCCTGTCCTGGTTTTTCATGTTTTGATATTGTCTGCTGTCTTTGGGACAACCAGTAGTTATTTTCTTTGCTTATTGTTCATAGGTTTGTTTCTTTCATCCTGCTTTTTTTGTTTTATTTGGTTGTGTCTGAACAGGTGGTTTTATACTAAAGAGAAGAGGTGATTCAATCATAAATGAGTGATACTTACTTAGCAGATTGTTTTTCAATTGACTCAGTTTGGAACTTATAACCATTTTTCAGATAAAGATGAAATATTATATCATTGGAATATTTTTATGTTAATAGAAAAGAAGAAAAAAGTGCAGGGAGGCAAGGTCCAGAATTTCCAAATGCAAGGGCTTACTCTCCAAACATTTGGACTACAATTTTCCTTCCATAGCCTCAAACTTTTCTGGGTGTCGTTTTGGCCTGTCAAGCCTGGGAGGAATAAGTTTAGGTTTTCTCATGACCTGGGACAGCATGTGTTTCCTTAGATAGCAGCAACTCCAAAATGACATGTTAATATCATCCATGTTCTTTACTAGAGGAATAATTCTCCCTTCTTCAACTGCCCTTGGCCACTGTCTAATCATGAGCATTTTTCTGTTTGGAAGTCCTCCAATAATCTCACAGGGACCACTTGGTCTCCTTGTCATCCTTGTAAAGATTTGGCTGCTACCCTCAAAGTGAAATAGTTAGAAGAGAGATTTGTAGCCATTGGCAACTTTGAAATACATCATCATCATCTCATCATCATTCTTCTTCTTATTATTATTAACCAATGGAGGACAACAGGAGTTCTCTGACAGAAAGGGTTCTGCACAGCTTTACTTCACCTGGGGTTGCTTTAGCAGTAGGCAACTTTCCAGCTGTCACCTGTGTGTGTTCGTAATTTATAAGGTGTCTCTTGACAAACACTCTGATTTATTTTCCTTTGTTGACGTGTATGAGTTCCATTACAGTGATAATTTTATTTGGTGGTATGTGACCCTTGAAATGCTCTTTGTGTACTTTCCACTCAAAACTCTGTGAGACTGAAACTGAACATTGTTTTCTTTGATTTATAAGGACGTGGAAGGAAGATTAGATCTCTCACATAATTATTCAGGATTTGACAGATTCTTGATCTGGATTTTAAGTGATTAGAAGAAAACAAGACCTTTTGGAGCAAAATACTGCTTCATTATGATGATTTTACAGGGCTTTTGCACTCGGGGTGGCTAAAATATGTAAGTGAATGTGTGAATGGAGTCAATATTTCTTAGATATTGGAAACTACCTCTCATTTCTCTTCTACTTTTATAGATGAGTATTCCAAAGGGCTATTCAACTTGCTGCCTTGATGCAAAACCCTAGCCACACCCAGCATGCCTTTCCATTGCTGAAAAATAATTTCATGGCTATTCATTCTCTTCTTCTAAATTTACCTTCTTTAAAAGGGCTTTAAAATTTTTTATGCACTCCGCTAATGTTCTCTTGAGTATCATGGGAAACTTCAATTTTCTTGACCTTAACTTTGAATTTTTCAGCAATCCTAGAGGTAAGCACTATTGGTATCTCCAGCTGATTTAAAAAAAGAAAGAAAAGATAAAGAAAACTCTCTTTAGAAAGCTAAGATAATAATTATTTTTTTCTTCATAATACATACTTTTAACCACTAGCTTCTCTGAGCCTCAGTTTCCAAGTCTGTAAATGGAAATAATCATACATAAAATGGTAGGATATAAAAAACTTAAAGAAAATACATGTAAAGCACCTAGTACGCCTAATATATAGCAGGCATTTGATTTAAAATATAACTGGAAAGAAGTTTATTGAGTTAAAATGTTCTCTGTGTTGAGTATGTTTCCAAATCCTTTAAGATGCAAGAATTGATTTGCTTCTTGCATATTAGGCTTTGAAAATCCAACATAATTTTGGTTCTAGTCTCTTTAACTCAGAGTTAATTTCCGCAGGAAGTAGCCTGTTATTTTCTATGTATTAAATATATGGTATCAGTAGGCTAGTGTCTTTTTTTGAACAATGATTATTTTGTGTGTTACGACTTTCTTTCCTAGACTTAAAGTTCAGTAGTCAAATATATTTTTTCCCTAAAATTTGACTGTGAAAATTATGATATAAAATCACTTCTTTTCTACCAATTTCCAACTCTGGCCTTTTTTGCCTCTACAGGGCTAAAACAAACAAACAAAAAATGTAGTCTCACATGAAGTAGAGTAAAGCCTTTGGACAATATTCTGTTGCTATCCATAACGTTTTCACTGGCTAATTTTCAGAAACAGATTGACAGGTCTTTCTTCCTAGTCTGTCTTAGTCTTGAAGCTCTGCCAAAACCTGTCTACCATGGGTGACCCTGCTGGTATTTGAAATACCAGTGGCATATCGTCCAACATCATAGCAACACTCAATCCACTACAGTGGGACAAATCATCAGACAGGTGGTGGCAATGGGTAACTTTTCTTTCTGTTATACACAAGATAGCTATGAGTCAGCGCCAACTCGTGGCAGCTAAAACAACAACAACAAGGCCTTTGGCTATTTTGGGATCTGACAGAGAGCGATGATGAGGAATTTCTCCCCTATTGAGTACTCAAGAGACTGGACAATAGCATCTTATTTTAGGAACAGAGACTGGACAGTAGCATCTTAGTTTAGGAACAAAGACTGGAAAGCAGGGTAGCTTGAGAATGGCCTGACTTTTAGAAATCTGTGAAGACCTGTGGAAAGGTCAGAGTCAGCAAAGAAAGGAGATGGATGCACAGGCTGACTCTTTCTTGTCTTGAGTCTAGGGGAGGTAAAATTCCTCCAGGTATTTCTTCAGAAACAAGCAACTTATTACCTACCAATAATGAGTAGTAAACCCATAAAACCCATTGCCATCGAGTTGATTCCGAATCATAGTAACCCTATAGGACAGAGTAGAACTGCCCCATAGGTTTTCCAAAGAGCGACTGGTGGATTCGAACAGCCAACATTTATGGTTAGCAGCCAAGTTCTTAGCCACTGAGCCACAAGGGCTCCATAATGAGTCATAGCAATTAAAAAAAAAATTAAATAATTCAGTTGCTAAACTGCAAGAGAGAATGTTCCTTTCTGAAGCCTAGATTGTTTGACCTGAGGATCAAGGGCAAAAAATATTTCAAAACCCAGAACAAAAATATTAAAAAGTTGAAAATCATTAAGGAAAAGAAACACATTTGGGAGAATAGGTTCAGAAGCCAAATATGTAAATAACAGGAATTCTAGAAGAAAAAAAAAAAAAACAGACGGTGATTAAATAATAAATATACCAACAGTACTGCGTGAGCTATCTATTTCTGCATAACATATTGGCCCTAAATTTAGTGGCTTAAAACAATAAACTTTTATTATCTCACACTTTCTATGAATCAGGAATCGAGGAATGACTTAACTGGGTGGATCTGACTCAGGCTTTCTCATGCAACCACAGTCAAGCTATCAGCCAAGTCTTCCGTCTCTGACCTGACTGGAACTGAAGCCTCCACTTTCAAGGTAACACAGGTGGCTGCTGGCAGGAGGCCTCTGCTTCTCTACACAGAACATTATTTAGCATTTTCCTCCAGAGCAAGTGATCTAAGAGAAAAAGAATGAGAGTGAGTGAATAAGAATACTCAAGATGAGAGTCGAAGTCTTTTAGACTCTAATCTCAGAAGTGACATGCCATTACTCTGCCGTGTGGTGCAGTAGATGAACCTGGTACAGGTGTGAGCACCAGAAGGTGGGGATTGCTGAAGGCCATCTTACAGACTGCCTATGACAAATATTATAAAAGTAGCTCCTCTAGAGTTGAAGAAAAATCTGATGCTGAAAATGTACAGGAATCCCTCAATGCCACACTGTATCAATAAGAAAACACACAGACACACTCAGTCTAAAAGTCTTGAACTCTAATGATCCAGTGAAAACCAAATAGCCTTCAGGCCAAGCTAACTTATTATCACAATGAATACACCAGACTGGCATGAGACTTCTCCCTGCAAAGTTGGAGCCAGAGAACAGTGGAATAGTATCTACAGGCTAATGATAAAAATGACTGCAACCTGAGAATCATAGATCAAGCCTAGGTAGCATATACTGAAAAGATAAACAAGAGTTTAGAAAGTATATCACTCATACACCCTCTGAGAAAACTAAATGAGCAAAGTCAATAACCAGTCACCAAATAAACATTTATATAGAGCTCAAGATGGGGGAAGATAAATTAAGAGAGGAAAAAGGTGTAAGCATTGTAGCTCATTATGTATAAATTACATATATATGAATATATGTAACATAGATGGTAAATAAGGACTTTTGAAAGGCAAGGATAGAATAGGCTATATTTTTATAACAAACAACCTCCAAATTTTTGTGGCTTTCTGCAATGAAAATTACTTCTTGTTTGCTCTTACTAATTCTTCTCAGCAGCTGATCTCCATAAGACCTCTTAAATATCTAGCTACTTATTATTTTGTGTTTCTACCATCTCAAGGGAACAAATGGTTAACTCTGTTCACTGCTAACCAAAATGTGAGGGGTTGGAGTTCACCCAGACACACCTCGGGAGAAAGACTTGGTAATCTACTTCTGAAAAATCAGCCATCGTCCCTATGGAGCACAGTCCTACTGTGACACACTTGGGGTCACCACGAGTTGGAGTTGATTCAGTGGCAACTGGTTACCATCTCAAGGCAAGTGCTTCTCTATGATTGTTCTGGGAGAGGAAGAGAAAGGTTACAGGACAGGATTTTCACTGCTTCAGCCTAGAAGTGACCCACTTCACTTCTACTCACATTTCATTGGTCAAAACCTGTTGCATGGCTCATTTTAGTGCAACCATGCTAGGAAGTGAAATACAGAAAATAAAGAACCTTATATTGATATAAACTAGTTGCTGTCAAGTCAGTTCTGATGGTGACCCCATGTGTGTCAGAGTATAACTGTGCTCAATAGGGTTTTCAGTGGTTAATTTTTCAGAAGTAAATCACCAGGCCTTTCTTCAGAGGCACTTCTGAGTGGACTTGAACCTCCAGGCTTTTGGTTAGCACATCAATGTTTGCACTATATTGATTTAATGATCCACTATACTATTAAATGATCTTAGCAAATATGGAAGGAATGGGGTGCGAAAAGGAAGAATGTAGAAGTCCACTGCTATCATGGGGTAAGGCAAGAAGATGGGTTAGAGGGGATAGAAATAAATTTATTGTAAAGTTGTTATCTTATTTGAGTGGGGAAAAGGTAAGCGGGTTGTGGATCTTACTAAAGAAAACATTTTTATCTTTTCCTATAATAGTAGAATGTGTGTCTACTTATGAAGGGATAGAAAGTATAGTTAATAGTAAATTTAATGGATATTTGGAACAGATTTTTCTGTTTATACCAACAATAATAAGGAATATGGAAATAATAATACGAAATAAATAATAAAGTGAAAAATAAGATAGATTATTAAGGACATTACATACGAACAGATAGAAGGCTTACATTAGAATTTTGAGAAACAAACTGAACACATATAAATCAAGAAAGACAGAAAATAAAAAGGCAGTCAATTGAAAACCAGAAGAAGTGACTAAAATGTTACTATCAGACAGTGTGTGCCTTTATGATTAAAAGCACTGAATAGAATAAAGGGGATATTATATAAAACACATCCCTTCCAATTTGACTTGAAGTGCATCACACTAATGGGTAAAAATACATCCTTCATAATGAAGCAAGTAGTTGAAATCTAAGTAATTAACATCAGGTGCTGACCATATGCACAAATGGGTGCTAGATGCTTTCTGTTCAATTTCTTTCCATTTGTTTAGGAAATGTTCATATCCTTAATATGCTGGTAGTCTGCTGACATGTTCTTCAACTTAGTAGATGGCTTTGGGTCTAAGATTTCCACCATAAAAGTAGAACTGTGTGGCTCAGAAGCTCAGGACTAATATTTGAATTTATTTAACATCCTATTGTTGTGTGCCATCGAGTCGATCTTTGACTCATAGCGACTCCGTGTGACAGTGTAGAACTGCCTCATAGGGTTTTCTAGGCTGTAATCTTTACAGGAGCAGGTCGCTAAGTCTTTCTCCTGTGGAGCCGCTGGGTGGGTTCAAAATGCTTATCTTTCAGTTAGCAGCTAAACTTCGCACCACCAGGGCTCCTTTTTAATGCTCTAAATAACAAAAAGATACCAAATTTCTTCATTTTGTCATTCATTTGGCTTTCAAATGGTGCCTTAAACAGCTAACTCATCGATTCAATGACAAAAATCCTGTAAAACAATGTGGTACACTGGAACCTTCCAGAAAAGAATAGTATCTGACCCAGCTTTTCCCAGGAGTTCAACTTTCTTATACTTTCTCTATAGCTTCAGCTGAGATTCAATTGTGACTCTTTAGTTTCTAATTGAATTAGACGTTGTGTTACACATAATAGTTACACATGATAGTTCTATTAGTTCTATCAGGCAATGCATTGAAAACAGGAAACTTTTAAATGAAACCCATTCCTTTAGTCTGAGGCAGCTAAGATTTTCTTTTTAGATAATATCTCAAAAGTAAACTTGTTGAGTTTACTTGGCTACAGTGAAACCATTTCAAAGAATACGAAATTGCTTGCAAATGTCTGGTTTGAGATAAATAGAACTGTGTAGCTCAGAAGCTCATGAGGCCATGGGGGATTTAAAGTTACTTTGTTTTCAAAAAGCTGACCAGGTCAACAGGCTGCACATATGAAGGAACAAAGTCAGGCTAGAAATGCGAAGACTGACAACCTGGTAATATTCTTGCAGGGCTTGACAGGCGTCAAAGTGGAAAAGGTGCTGTCTAAAGTACTGAAATTCTATTTCATTCACAATAAACGTGTGACTAAAAAATATAATCAGATTCCTTTGGTGATAAAGAAGAAGATGGACTGCATTAAATACTTTAGCACTGAATATATAAATTAACCATTGAATATTTTAGTCTAAGAGACACATACACACACAAAATAAAGTAACGGTTAGAATTTGATTAAAAACTTTATCTAAAATCAAGCTTGATGGCCTAAGATTACTTAAAGCAAATGGCTCCACAGCAAACGGGCACACTTTGCTGGTGGACTTCTCAGAAGTTTTCTCAGAAGGTTTAAATACTAAAAGAGAAGGCAACAAAGCAAGAGAGAAAAATAAAACTTCAGATTATTTCTGCTAAATTCTTTTCTTTCAAATATGATCATTTTTCATAACATTATGTGGAGAAGAATACATGGAAAGGTGCCAGGTTTAAGGTTTTAAATTTACTCTATTATTTGCAACTTATTTGACTCCTGTTTAGAAAATGTAAGTGGCATTATGACCGGAAAAGCCATTTCATAGATTGAAAGAGGTCAGAGATTGCGTTGCTGTTCTTTTATTATTTTTTATCCTGCAGCACAAGCTTTTAACAGGCATCCCTTAGCTTTTAACCAGACACATTATTTTGAAGTCTCCTAGGGATAAGCTATCAGTTTGTCATACTGTGAGTCTTGCATGTTGCTGTGATGCTGGAAGTTATGCCACTGGTATTCAAATACTAACAAGGTCACTCACAGTGAACAGGTATCAGCTGAGCTTCCAGAGTAAGACAGACTAGAAAGAAGGACCTGGCAGTCTACTTCTGAAAAAAATTAGCCAGTGAAAACCTTATGAATAGCAGCGGAACACTGACACAGTGCTGGAAGATGAGCCTCTCAGGCTGGAAGGCACTGAAAACATGACGGGGGAAGAGCTGCCTCCTCAGAGTAGAGTTGACCTTAATGATGTGGATGCAATCAAGCTTTCAGGACTTTCATTTGCTGACGCGGCACGATTCAAAATCAGAAGAAACAGCTAATAGGGACGTGGAATGTTCAAAGTATGAATCCAGGAAAATTTGAAGTTGTCAAAAATGAAATGGAATGTATAAATTGATATCCTAGGCATTAGTGAGCTGAAATGGACTGGTATTGGCCATTCTGAATCAGACAATCATATGATCTACTATGCCAGGACTGACAAATTGAAGAGGAATGGTGTCACGTTCATCATCAAAAAGAATATACAGGGATCAAATCAACTACATTTGTGGAAATGATGGAAAAGCTCAATATCATCAGTCAGAACAAGGCCAGGGGCTGACTATGGAACAGATCATCAATTGTTCATATGCAAGTTCAAGTTGAATTTGAAGAAAATAAGAACAAGTCCATGAGAGCCAAATTACTACCTTTAGCATATCCCACCTGAATTTAGAGACAACCTCAAGAATAGATTTGGCACATTGAACACTAATGACCGAAGACCAGATGAGTTATGGAATGTCAGCAAGGACATCATACATGAAGAAAGCAAGAGGTCATTCAAAAGACAGGAAGAAAGAAAATACCAAAATGGATGTCAGAAGAGACTCTGAAACTTGCTCTTGAATGAGGAATAGCTAAAGTGAATGGAAGAAATGATGAAATAAAAGAGCTGATCAGAAGATTTCAAAGTTTGGCTTGAGAAGACAAAGTAAAGTAGTATAATGACACGTGCAAAAACCTGGAGTTAGAAAACCAAAACAGAGGAACATGCTCAGCATTTCTCAAGCTGAAAGAACTGAAGAAAAAAATTCAAGCCTCAGGTTGCAAAGGTGAAGGATTCTATGGGCAAAATACTGAACGATGTAAGAAGCATCAAAAGAAGATGGAAGGAATACAAGGAGCCACTGTACCAAAAAGAATTGGTCAATGTTCAACCATTTCAGGAGGCAGCATATGATCCAGAACTGATGGTACTGAAGGAAGAATTCCAAGTTGTACTGAAGACATTGGCAAAAAACAAGGCTCCAGGAATTGACAGAATACCAATAGAGATGTTTCAACAAACAAAAGCAGCACTGGAAGTACTCACTCTTCTATGCCAAGAAATTTGGAAGACAGGTACTGGCCAACAGACTGGAAGAGATCCATGTTTATGGCTACTTCAAGGAAAGGGGATCTAACTGAATGCAGAAATTATAGAAAAATATCATTAATGTCACACACAAGTAAAATTTTGCTGAAGATCATTCAAAAGCAGTTGCAACATACATTGACAGGGAACTGCCAGAAATTTAAGCTGAATTCCGAAGAGGATGTGGAACAAGGGATACCATTGCTATGTCAGGGAGATCCTGCTCGAAGCAGAGAATACCAGAAAGATGTTTACCTGTGTTTTATTGACTATGAAAAGCATTTGACTGTGTGGAACATAACACATTATGGATAATATTTCAAAGAATGGGAATTCCAGCACACTTAATTGTGTTCACGAGGAAACTGAACATAGATCAAGAGGCAGTCATTCAAACAGAACAAAGGGATACTTCATGGTTTAAAGTCAGGAAAGATGTGCATCAGGGTTATAACCTTTCACCATATTTATTCAATGTGTATGCTGAGCAAATAATCTGAGAAGTTGGGCTGTATAAAAAAAATGTGGCATCAGGACTGGAGGAAGTATCATTAACAACCTGCCATATGCAGATGAAGATCAAAGACCACAGCCTTCAGTATGGATTACACTTCAACATAAAGAAAACAAAAATCCTCACAACTGGACCAATAAGCAACGTCATGATAAATGGAGAAAAGATTGAAGTTGTCAAGGATTTCATTTTACTTGGATCCACAATCAACATTGATAGGAGCAGCAGTCAAGAAATCAAAAGACGCATTGCATTGGGCAAATCGTCTGCAAAAAAACGTCTTTAAAGTGTTAAAAAGCAAAGATGTCACCTTGAAGACTAAGGTGTGCCTGACCCAAGCCATGGTATTTTCAATTGCTTATGCATGCGAAAGCTGCACAATGAATAAGGAAGACTGAAGAAGAATTGATGCCTTTGAATTATGGTGTTGGCAAAGAATATTGGATATACCATGAACTGCCAGAAGAACAAACAAATCTGTCTTGGAAGAAGTACGTCCAAAATGCTTCTTAGAAGCAAGGATGGTGAGACTTTGTCTCACATACTTTGGATATGTTATCAGGAGGGATCAGTCCCTAGAGAAGGACATCATGCTTGGTAGAGGGTCAGTGAAAAAGAGGAAGACCCTCAGTGAGATAGACTGACACAGTGGCTGCCAACAACGGGCTCAAGCATAACAAGGATCATGAGGATAGTGCTGGACTGGGCATTGTTTCATTCTATTGTACATAGGGTCACTTTGAGTTGGAACCAACTTGATGGCACCTAACAACAACAGGGATAAGCTTACAACTACCACTTAGGGGTTGAGGTGGGAGAGGGTGGATGCAGGAAATGGAAAGAATACCAGGAATTTTAGTTTCAGAAAGGGTAAATTTGTTAATCTTGAGCATATCTGGGTACATATCAAAGTCATTTGAAGATAGAAAATGAAAAAACACAGACAGACCTCTAACACTTTAAAACTTACACTTATTAGTTTCATGTTCTCTATTTGCAAACATTTAACTTAATGTTTTCATTTGTTTTTATATATACTTAGGGGCTGCCTTCTTGAAAAGTGAAAGAACTTTTTTTTTAATTAACAAAATTGTCGTGGTATAATATAAAACTTTGCCATTTGTACCATTTTTAAGTGTACAATTCACTGGCGTTGATTATATTCACAGTGTTGGGCTACTGTCACCATCATCTATTTCCAATACTTTTTCGTCATCCAAACAGAAACTCTGAATACCTTAAGCAATAACTCCCCTTGGTAGCCTCTAGTCTACTCTCCATCTCTATGAATTTTTTTACTCTAGATGTTTCATGGAAGTGGAATCATACAATATTTTCCTTTTGTTTCTTGCTTATTTCACTTACCGTAATGTTTTCAAGGTTAATCCATGTCATAGCATGTATCAGAGCGTCATTATTTTATACGGCTGAATAATATTCTATTGTATGTATACACCACATTTTGTTTATCCATGTATCTGTTGATGGACTCTTGGGTTGGTTGTTGGTTATTGTCAATAATGCTGTAATGACCATTGGTGTACAAATATTTACTTGAGTCACTGCTTTCAATTCTTTTGCCTATATATTTAAGAGTGGAATTGCTAGATCTTATGGTAGTTCTATGTTTAATTTTTTGAGGAACTGCCAAATTGTTTTCCACAGTGGCTGCATTGTTTTACATTCCTACCAGCAATTCACAAGTGTCCTGATTTCTCTTCATCCTTGCCAACATATGTTTTATTTCTGCTTTGTTGTTGTTGTTTTAATTCTTGCCATGCTAATTGATGTGGTTTTGATTTACATTTTCATAATCACTAATGATGATCAGCATATTTCCATGTGCTTATTGGCCATTTGCATATCTTTTTTGGAAAAATATCTAATCAAGTCCTTTGCCCATTTCAGATAAGTTGCTTGTCTTTTTGTGTTTATTTGAGGGAGTTCTTTATATAGGCTAGATATTAAACCCTTATCAGACATATGATTCCTAAATATTTTCTCCCATTCTGTAGGTTGTCTTTCACTTTCTTAATAATGTCTTTTAATGCAAAAAAAATTTTAACTTTGATGAAGGCCAATTTATCTATTTTCGTTTTGTTGCTTGTGCTTTGATATTGTATCTACAAAGCCACTGCCAAACCCAAAGTCATCAAAATATATCCCTATGTTTTCTTCTAAGAGTTTTGTGGTTTCAGCTCTTATATTTAGGTTGTTTATGCATTTTGAGTTAATTTTTCTATATGGTGTGAAGTACGGGTCCAATTTCACTCTTTCGCATATGGAAATCCAATTTCCTAGGATGATTTGTTGAAGAGATTGTTTTTTCCCCATTGAATGGATTTGGCACCCTGTAAAAAATCAATAATTAGCCATAGACGTATGGGTTTATTTCTGGACTCTCAATTCTATTCCACTGACCTGTGTACCTATCCTCATACCAGTACCACACTGTTTTGACAACTATAGCTTTATAATAAGTTATGAAATTGGAAAGTATGAGTCCTCCAATTTTGTTCTTCTTTTTCAAGATACTTTTGCCTATTCAGGAACTCTTTCAATTCCATATGAATTTTAGGATTGGCTTTACCATGCCCAAAAGAAAAAAAAAAGTTGTTGGAATTTTGATAGGGATTGCATAGAAATTGTAGATCACTTTGGATAGTATTGATATCTTCCAGATATTAAGTCTTCCAAATCATGAACACCAAATGTCTTGTCATTTATTTAGGCCTTCTTTAAATTCACTCAGCTATGTTTTATAGTTTTCAGTGTACAAGTCTTTCACATTTAGGTTAAATTTATTCTTGGGTATTTTATTCTTTTTGATCCTATTGTAAATGGGATTCTTTTCTCTATTTCATTTTCAAATTATATATTGTTGGTGTATGGAAACACAACTGATTTTTGTGTTGCTCTTGTATGCTACCACTTTACTGAATTCATTTATTGGTAGCTATCATGTCATTTCTTTGGGACTTGCTATATATAGGATCACTGTCATCTGTGAACAAAGATACTTTTACTTCTTCCTTTCCAATTTGAATGCCTTTTTTTTTCTTCCTTTTTCCTGCCTAATTATTATGGCCAGAATTTTCAGAACAACATTGAATAACCCTGGCAAAAGTGGGCATCCTTGTGAAGAATGAATATTTGAAATATCATAGTCCATGTTTTAAAACTTTCTAATAGCACATGTCTATTTTAATCACAAACAAAAACTTTTTTTCTCAAACCTATGGAATTATGTAATCTCAACATCATAAATTATTAAATGAAATGAATGAATGTATATTTAGTCAACATTCTCTCAATATTCAGTGACTCCATTGAGAAGAAGCATAATATATAGAAAAATTACTATGCACTCTAAGACAACTAATTATATGCTTTGCAAAGTCTCAGTCAAGGAGAAGCACATAAAGAAAGGTTATTCAGTTAGACTTTGTCAAGCTAACTAATAATGTTTTGGGCAAACATAAGAGAAGAATTTTTTTTTTTCCAGACTGCTCTGCTGCTGACTTAAATTTCTCAATCCACTTTAATGAAATCAAAACATTGTAGGCATTTTATCTGCAGGAAAGCAAAACCCAACTCCAAAAAAAGTTCTTGTCCCTACAACAAAAGCCTAGTGAATTGGTATACATGTGTGTATCATAAAAATAAAATTATATTTAAAAATTATATTTATTATTATATCATGTTTAATTATCCTCACTCTAACATTTCATGTTAACTAACCATCAACTCAGCTTAACTCAGCTATGAATTCTGGTTGTTTGTGCTAAGACTTTCTATTCCAATATATTTCTGTCTGTAGGCCACATATATGGTTCTACACTACAGGATAGAGTATAAAGACATTTGTTATTTTAAGATCTTTAAATTTATAAAATGAAGATCAAGCACCTCATACATCCCATACTTAATGCCAAAATAAATGTAAGGGGGCATGTGTAGTTTGAAAAAGCACCTCAACTGAGATTCTGTTAACACTTTCATTTGGAGGAGTGCTGCTCTCCCTACCTCTTCTAACCCTCCTCCCACCCTATGTGGTTTTTTACTTCAACAGAGAGATGTTTATATTTTTATCTAAAGACCATTAACCCAAAATACCACCAGAAAAGAAGAAATTAATTTTACGTTTTTCTCAATAGAAAACATCTTTTCCAGGATTCCTTAAAAGCTGTCTGTTGGTATCTGACTAGTACTGGTGTCGATCATGCGACCTTCTCTTGGGCTACTCCTGTACAACTTTCATCATGTTGAAAGGATAAATGTGAGACGTGACTTCTTTTAGTAAACCCACCAAACCAAACCCACTGCCATCAAGTCAATTCCAGTTCATAGCAACCCTAAAAGACAGAGTTAAACTGCCCCATAGGGTTTCTCCAAGGCTGTAAATCTTTACAAAAGCAGACTGCCACATCTTTCTCTCACAGAGGGGCTGGTGGGTTTGAACCACCAAACTTTCGGTCAGCATCCAAGTGCTTTAGTCACTGCACCACCAGGGCTCCAATTCTTGCAATCTTAAGAGGCAGCAGGACTTGGGGATAAAATACTACCAGGCAACCTAACAGTCCCTCAC
This sequence comes from Dugong dugon, assembly GCA_030035585.1. Lineage (NCBI taxonomy): Eukaryota > Metazoa > Chordata > Mammalia > Sirenia > Dugongidae > Dugong > Dugong dugon. The sequence goes on from CM057478.1 coordinate 13,477,027, forward strand.
TCACCTTCTCTTGACTTTGTAGTAAAATTCTTATGAAGAGCACCCAAAACTGATCACTATATCACACAATAGGTAACATCTGGAGGAATTTACCCTAACTCTAGGGTTGAAATAAGCAGACTGAGGAAAAAAGCTGCTGATGGACTCAGTCTTTGCCTGCTGTGGTAAAGCAGTGAAGCCGACCTGATAAACTGAAAAATCACGGTGTATTTCCTCCACAGTGTGGCACTTAGCTTGAGAGACAGACAAGGGAAACTTGGCAGCTCTCTTCTTACTGTATTGCTGCTAATCTTGAGGTGACTACATTATTATTCTACCCCTCTTCCATCTTTACACGTCATTGAGAAATTATAACTCTCAGAAAATATCAGTCAGGTAAGTTGTGGGGGCGTGATTGATAATACATCTTAAGAGAGATATACACCATGACTTTCAGAAGCTAAGAAAACTGGTAAAACAAAAGGAATGAAGGGCACTTGCTGTACCTATCACAAATTAAAAAAGGTTAAAGATAAAATATTACAATAAAGATGAAAGAATAAAAAAACAGTTGAATAAAATAGAGTAGATGGCCTAGGAAGCAATCCAGAATACATAAAATAACACATACTAACAGAAACATTGAACATGAACACACCACACAAACAGGACACAAACGGGAGGAAATAATTGTACGAAAATATTGTAGAAAAAAAATTACAGTGTTAGGAAAATGCACTAAATGATTTTGGGAAAAGTTAGATCAAGCCATACACCAAAATAAATGCTTGTTGGTTTAAAATGTTAATATTTTGTAAATGATCCCATTAAGGATCCATTTAGTTGGTTTCAAAGTAAGATTTTTTTTCCTAACATGAAATAATTGATACTTTATATCATAGATTCTCTGGAAAACTTGTCATTATTTTAGTGTTTTTTTAGCTGCTGGATGGCCTTTACTTTGATACTAGTATTTTACTGCTCTAGGAATTTCATAACCTAGGAACAAAGAATGTCCAGCGAAATATCATTGTTGTTACAACCCAAAGGAACATCCAAGTGTACTTGCCAGGTAAATCAAGTGCCTTCCTTGCAGAATCAGGGAAGGAAAATAGGAAATGAAAGACTCGCCATGTAGAACATTTCACTACTGAGACAGCTGAGAGAACCATTTTTGTTCACATTCTAGCTCCAGCCAATCTCCTTGAGGAGATTCATTTTTGATTACTAGCACCATTTTCTCCATCATGTGTATAATCCTGAAGTATATTCTGACCACTGCCTTTGCTGTGTGAGAAACAACAGCAGATTTTTGTTTGTTTGAAGCTGAAGGATGAGAAGCATATATGTTTGAAAAATTACACATAGAGAAAAAGGCTTGGCTACATACATTTTTAAGCTTTTTGCACATTGCAACAAAGTAAACTACATTATGAGGCCAATAACTAACACATAAAAATCTTTAAACAAGTAAAAAAGTTTACATGGCATTATTGCATTAAAAGCTTATATTATTTGATAAGTAAAGCAATCCAACGAAAATTGACAAAGGATCTGAATAGCTTTGTCACAGAGAATTAAATAATTGATTACAATATGAAAGCATATCATACCTCACTAGTGATCAAAGAATTGCAAATTAAAACAAGTTACATATTAGCTGAGATTCTGTTAAATACGATGTTAATGGAGGGGCAATAAAACTTAAACTCTCTCAAACTGGTAGGGAGGGTACAAAAGGCCACCGTTTGCCTGGAGGGCAACATTGGGACTATTTATGAAGATCCTTGAAAGATTAATACATTTGACCTGTAGATTCTACAAATAGGAACTAGACTAGTAAATAGAGCAGTGAACCAAAATGCATAAATAAATGTAAATAATAATTGTAATAATAAGGCTAAAATATTATAAATTAAATAAATGTTAACGCATAAGAGAATCATGAAAGAAATTTGTGTTTAGTTGGAATATTACTCAGTGATGCAGAATAGAATCATCGTAAAAGAAAAACATGCACAGAAATTAACTGCTAAATGCATGGAACAAATCTATACATAGCATATGATTCCAGTTTTGTGTATTAATGAAAATAGTCATCTTTTTGTATGCTGATTTAGTGGAATTGATTCTGACTCATAGTAACGCTATAAGACAGGGTAGAACTTCCCCATAGAGTTTCCTAGGCTGCAATCTTTACAGGAGCAGATTGCCAGGTCTTTTCTATGAGGGAGCAGCTGGTCAGTTGGACCCACTGACCTTTCAGTTAGCAGCTGAGCACTTAGCCACTGCACCACCAGGACTCCTTTGAAAAAGGTTACAAAATATGCTAAATGTTAGCGTAACAATTATGTTTGTGTCGTATGATTATAAGCCACTTTAATATTCCTATATATACATTTCTGAATGTTCTACTATAAACATGTATTTTTCCCATAAATATTACTTTTTAAAAAGAGAAAGAAAACATTATGCTGAGTAAAGTAAGTCTATCAAAAAGGACAAATATTGTATGATTTCACTTTGCTGTCAAGTCAATTCTGAAGCAAGGCAACACCATCTGTGTCAGAGTAGAACTGTGCTCCATAGGGTTTTTAATAGCTGATTTGTTGGAAATAGATAGCTAAGCCTTTCTTCCCAGGTGCCTGTGGGTGGACTCAAACCTCCAAAACCTTTTGGTTAGCACTAAGCATGTTAACTGTTTAAACCACCTGGAAATTTCCATTAAAGTACTTAGAATAGGGAAATGTATAAAGACCAAAGTTTATTCATGATTACCAGGAGCGGGAGGGTGGGGAATAGGGGAAGGGTGATTTAGGAAGCAGCGGGTTTCTGTTTACCACAAAAAAATTGGCAATGGATATTAGTGATGATTACACAACATGATTGATGTAACTAGTGTCACTGAATTGGACATGTGAAAAATGTTGAATTGGCAAATGTTGTGTTACATATACTTTTGCAACAATAAGAAAAAAGACAGATAAATAGTAGGTTATATTAGAGATTTATGAATGAATTCTTTTTTTTTATTGTGCATTAGGTGAAAATTTATAGAGCAAATTTGTTTCCCATTCAATAGTTTATACAAAAAGTATTTTATGACTTTGGTTTCCTGCCCCACAATATGTCAGCACTTTACCCATTTACATCCTGGGTTCCCCATTTCCTTTAGTTCTGATTTTCTACCACTTCCTGCCTTCTCATCTTTGATTTTGGGCAGATAGTGCCCTTTTGATCTCCTATAATTAATTGTTCTAAGCAGTATGTTCCTCTCAGGTGTTTTTATCTTATTGGTTTGTCTATTGTTTGTCTGGGAGGTGGTCTCTGGGAATGACTTCAGTTCCAGCTCAAAAGGGTATCCTAGGGTCATAGCCTTGGTGTTTCCTCCAGTCCTTGTCAGACTAGTAAGTCTGGTCTTTTATGTGAATTTGATTTTTTTTCTGCAATTTTTCTCTGGTTTCTCCAGGATTCTCTGTTGTGATCCCAGTCAGGGCAGCCAGTAGTGGTAGCTGAGCACCATCTAGTTCTTCTGGTCTCCAGATCATGTAGGCTGTGGTTCATGTAGTCCATTAGTCCTTTGGACTAATTGCTCCATTGGGTTTTTGGTTTTCTTAATTCTCCTTTGCTCCCAGCAGGAGGAGACCAATAACTGTCTTAGGTAGCTGCCTGCAAGCTTTTAAGACCCCAGACACTACTCTCCGAAGTAGGATGCAGAACATTGCCTTTATGAACTATGTTGTGCCAATTGACATAGATGTCCCTCGAGTCTATGGTCCTTAGTCATCTAGCCTAGAAACTTCATCCTGGGAGGTATTTGGTTATGTCTAAGAGGTTTCCCTGACTGTACTCCTTGTGTGCCCTATATGAGCCACACCTACAGTCATATATGTAGAAATATCCACCACTAAACCTGTATCTGCCAGTGGGTGAATTCCCATACATCTCGTTGTATGTATCTACCTGTTTATCCAATCTTAAACTATTATTTGTTAATACTATTGTTGCAGGATTGTCTGAGCCACAGTAGTTACCATAGTTGCCCTTTATTCTTGTGTTCCTCTCAGTGTCCTCTCTTGCTTTGGTCATGTTGTGCTGACTGCCCCCATATTATGTATTGCCTTTCCCTTCACCGCTATCTAATTGATAATTTTCCCTCATTCTCCCTCCCATCTCTGTTAACCAACAAAGAATTTTTTTTCCTGTGTAGAATTCTTTTGTGGTTACTTTATAATAGTGGTCTCATACAATATTTCTCCTTTTGTCATTGACTTATTTCACTCAGCATAATGTCCTTCAAATTCATCCATGTTGTAAGACGTTTCATGGATATGTCACTATTCTTTATCATTATGTAGTATTCCATTGTGCATATGTACCGCAATTTCTTAATCCATTCATCTATTGATGGGCACTTAGGTTGTTTTCATCTTTTTGCTATTGTGAATAAAGCTGCAATGAACGTGGGCATGAGCGTGTCTATACATGTCACGGCTCTATTTCCTTAGGGTATATACCTAAAAGTGGAATTGTTGGGTCATATGGAATTTCTATTTGAGTTTTTTGAGGAAGCACCATACTGTTTTCCATAGTGGTTGTACTATTTTGCATTCCCACCAACAGTGTATAAAGAGTTCCAATCTCCCTCTAACCCCAACCTCGCCCATATTTGTTATTTTCGTTTTTTTTTTTTTTGTTGTTGTTTGTTTGTTTGGCCAGTAATGATGGGATGAGATGGTATGTCACTGTAGTTTTGATTTACATCTCTCTAATTGCTAGTGATTGTAAGCATTTCTTCATATGTTTGGTAGTCACCTGAATGTCTTCTTTGGTGATATCTGTTCATATCCTTCGCCCATTTTTTAATTGGATTGTTTGTCTTTTTATTGTTGAGGTGTTGAAGTTTTCTATAAATTTTAAAGATTAGTCCCTGGTCAGATATATCATAGCCAAATTTTTCTCCCCCAGTCAGTAGATTCTCTTCTGACTCTTTTGGAGAAGTCTTTTGTTGAGCATAAGTGTTTAATTTTTAAGAGGTTCCATTTATCTAGTTTATCTTCTGCTATGTGTGCATTTTTGTTATATTTGGTATTCTATTTATGCCATGTATTAGGAACCCTAGCTTTGTCTCTATTTTTTCCTCATGATCTTTATAGTTTTAGGTTTTCTATTTAGGGCTTTGATTCATTTTGAGTTAGTTTTTGTGTATGATGTGAGGTATGGGTCCTGTTTCATTTTTCTACAGATAGACATCCAATTTTGCCAGCACCGCTTGTTGAAGAGACAGTCTCTTCCCCATTTAATGATCTTTGGCCCTTTGCTGAAGACCAGCTGACCATAGGTTAATGGATTTATGTATGGGTTCTCAATTCTGCTCATTGGTCTATGTGTATATAGTTGTACCAATACCAGGCTACTTTGACTACTGTGGCTGTATAGTAGTTTCTACGATCAGGTAGAGTAAGGCATCCCACTTTGTTCTTCAGTAATGCTGTACTTATCCAGCTTCTCTTTCCTTTCCATATAAATTTGGTGATTAGTTTTCCCAACTCAGTAAAGAATGCTATGGAATTTGGATCAGGATTGCATTGTATCTGTAGATCACTTTGGATAGTATTGACATTTTCACAATGTTGTGTCTTCCTATCCATGAGCATGATATGTTTTTCCATTTATGTAGTACTCTTTTGGTTTCTTGCAGTAGTGTTTTGTGGTTTTCTGTGAATAGGTCTTTTACATCCCTGGTTATATTTATTCCTAAGTATTTTATCTTTTTTTTTTTTTTTTGTTATCTTGATTTCTTTTAGAAGTTCTCTTTGTTGGTGTAGAGAAATCCAATTGATTTTTATATGTTGATCTTGTATCCTGCTACTTTGCTGAATCCGTCTACTAGTACCAGTAGCTTTCTTGTGGAATCTTTGGGATTTTCTGTATAGGATCTATTGCCTGTAAATAGGGGTAGTTTTACTTCTTCCTTATCAATTTGTATGCTTTCTTTGTGTTTCTTGCCTTAGTCCTCTAGCTAGGACTTCCAGTACAATGTTGAATAAGAGTGGTGATAAATGGCATCCTTGTCTGGTTCCTTTTCTCAAAGGGAATACTTTCAATCTCTCTCCATTGAGAATAATGTTGAGTATTGGTTTTGTATAAATGCCCTTTATTATGTTGAGAAATTTCCCTTCTTTTCCTATTTTGCTGAGAGTTTTTATCAGGAATGGGTGTTGGACTTTATCAAATGCCTTTCTGTGTCAGTTGAGATGATCATGTGATTTTTTTCTTTTGTTTTATTTATGTGCTGGATCAAGTTGATCGATTTTTTAATGTTGAACCATCCTTTTGTACCTGGTATGAATCCCACTTGGTCACAGTGTGCTATTTTTTTAATCTGATGCTGAATTGTATTGGCTAGAATTTTATTGAGAATTTTTCCATTTATACTCATGAGAGATATTGATCTGTAATTTCCTTTTTTTTTTGTGGTGTCTTTGCCTGGCTTTGGTATCAGGGTTATGCTGGCTTTATAGAATGAATTCGGGAGTATTCCTTTGTTTTCTATGTTCTGAAATAGTTTGAGTAATACTGGTGTGGGCTCTTCTCTGAATATTTGGTAGAATTCTCCAGTGAATCCATCTGGGCTAGGGCTTTTTGTTGTTGTTGGGAGGTTTTTTAATTATTTTTATTTTTTTACCTCTTCAATCTCTTCTTTTCTTATGAGTCTGTTCAGTTTTTCTACCTCAGTTTGTCTTAGCTTAGGTAGGTAGTGTACTTCTAGAAATGTTTCCATTTCCTCTAGGTTCTCAAATTTGTTGGAGTACAATTTTTCATAGTATTCTGCTATGATCCTTTTTATTTCAGTTGGTTCTATTATAATGTCACACATCTCATTTCTTTTTATTTGCTTCCTCTCCTGATTTTCTTTTATCAGTTTGGCCAGTGGTTTGTTAATTTTGTTGACTCTTTTAAAGAACCAGCTTTTTGTCTTGTTGATTCTTTCTATTGCTTTTTCTGTTCTCTATTTTGTTTATTTCTGCTTTAATCTTTATTTCTTTTCTACCGATGACTGTGGATTTCTCTTGCTGCTCTCTTTCTATTTGTTTGAGTTGTAGGATTAATGTTTTGATTTTGGCCCTTTCTTCTTTTTTTATGTTTGCATTTATTACTATAAATTGGCCTTTGAGCACTGCTTTGGCTGTGTCTTAAAGGTTTTAGTAAGACATGTTTTCATTCTCATTTGATTCTAAGGATTTTTTAAATTCATCTTTGAGTTTTTCTACTACTCATTGGTTTTTAAGTAAGGTATAATTCAGTTTCCATGTATTTCAGTTTTTTCCCTTGCTCTTCCTGTTATTGATTTCAACTTTTATAGTTCTGTAATCAGAGAAAACGCTTTGTATTATTTTGATGTTTTGGATTTTATTACGTTTTGCTTTGTGGCCTAAAATGTGGTCTATTGTGGAGAATGATCCATGTGTACTGGAAAAGTATGTATACTCTGCTGCTATTGGGTGGGGTGTTCTGTATATGTCTATGAGGTCAAGTTGGTTGATTGTGGCAATTAGATCTTCTGTACCTTTACTGCGTTTCTTTCTAGTTGTTCTGTCCTTCACCAAAAGTGGTGTGCTGAAGGCTCCTACTAGTATTGTGAAACTGACCATTTCTCTTTTCAACGCTGACAGAGTTGAAGTATTTTGATGCCCTGTCATTGAGTGTGTATACATTTATTAAGGTTATGTCCTCTTGGTGGATTGACACTTTAATCATTATATAATGTCCTTCCTTATCTTTTATGGCAGATTTTACCTTAAAGTCTATTTATCAGAGATTAATATTGCCAATCCTGCTGTTTTTTTGGTTATTGTTTGCTTGATATATTTTTTCCATCCTACAGTTTTAGTTTACTAATGTCTTTTTGTCTAAGGTGTGTCTTTTGTAAACAGCATATTGATAGGTTATTTTTTTAAATACATTCTGCCACCTTCTGTCTCTACTGGTGCATTTAAGCCATTTATGTTCAGTATGATTATCGATAGGTATGTGTTTACTGCTGTCATTTTGTTGTGGGGTATGTGTGTGTGTGTGTGGTGTTGAAGATTTCTTTGTTCCACTTAATTTTCTGCACTGATTTCTTTTGCTTGTGGGCCTTCTTTTCATTTCTTTCATTGTTGTTGATTTTGTGAATACTGAGGCTTTATGTTTTTCTTCTTTTTTATTTTGATGTGTAGGTTTGCTAATTTTTTTTGTTGTTACCTTAAAATTTTCCTTTCATCTTGCTAAGTTTAAAACAGTCTTTAATTTCTTGATACTGCCTTGATTTTCTCTCCATAGGAAAGTTCTACAACTATACCATTAATTCCCCCTTTTTGTTTTGACATTGTTGTCATTTACAGACTGACATCTCTGGTTTCCTGTTTTCAGTCTTTTAGCTTTATTTTAATTTTGAGAATTTTTAAAATCTGGGTTGATATATGGCTAGTGCTGACCTGTGTCCTAATCTCAGGTTGTTGTCTGATGTTGTTTGTTCTGTATCTGAAGAACTCCGTTTAATATTTCGTCCCGGTTTCTTCCAGTTTTTACAAATTTCCTTATATTCTGTTTATCTGTAAATGTCCTCACTTCACCATTATATTTGAGAGACAGTTTTGCTGGATATATAATTCGTGGTTGGCACTTTTTTCTTTCAAGTTTTTATATATGTCATCCCATTGCCTTCCTGTCTGCATGGTTTCTGCTGAGTAATAACGGCTTAGTTTTATTGTTTTCCCTCTGTAGGTGACTTTTAGTTTTTCCTGAGCCACTCTCAGGATTTTTCTTTTGTATTTGGTTTTGGCAAATTTGATTATGATATGTCTTGGTGACTCTTTTGTACTCTATCCTGTAAGGGGTTTGCTGAGCTTCTTGGATAGAGAGTTTCTCATCTTTCAGGATTTAAGGGAAATTTTCTTTCAGTAATTCTTCAACAATCTCTCTGTTTTCCATTGCCTTCCCCTGGAACTTCGATCACATGCATATTTTTCCTTTTGATAGTGTGTCACATAATTCTTAGGATTTCTTCATTTTTCTTCATTCTTTTTTCTGATTTTTCCTCCAACAAATTGGTGTCAAGGGATTTGTCCTCCATTTCACAGAGTCTGTCTTCAAATAATTCAATTCTGCTTCTATATCCTTCTATTAAGTTGTCTATTTCTGAAAATTTATTGTTAAACTTTTGGATTTCTAGTTGGTGTTTTTGTATGGTTTCTAATTGTCTATTTTGTCATTTTGTTCTTGTATTGTTTTCCTGAATTCTTCTATTGTTTTGTCTGTGTTTCCCTTGGTTTTACCTGTGTTTTCCTTGTTCTCTCAGAGAACTTTATATATTAGTCTTTTGAATTCATTTTCAGGTAGTTCCATTACTGTTTCCTCCTCCAGAAGGTTTTCTGGCTCTTTATTTTGTTCACTTACTAGAGCCATCTTGACCTGTGATTTGATATTGTCTGTTGTCTCCGAGGCATCAAGGTGCCATTATATTTATTGAATGACTGCTCACTGCATTATGGTTTTTTGCTGTTTTGTTTTTATATATCTGAGTAGGTAGGGCTTGCGTGCTACTGTAGTCGCTACTCTGGCAGCACTGGCGCACTTATCTCCTATCTCTGGGTAGGTGGGGCAGTTATTGCATGTGTAAGTGCAGTTCTCTGCTGATCTTGCTGGGCAGCTGAGGATGTAGCTAGTGTTTCTAGTGAGATGTTGTGTCTGTCCTGCCAGTCAGCGGGGAGTGGGTGCAGGCAGCATAGTCACTGGTCACTAGCTTGGGTGTTGTGTGTATGCACTGTTGGTTGCTAGATGTTCTGGGTGAGGGAGCCCGGGTTGTCAGTCACTGGGTGGGTAGCACAGAAAATCTCACCAATGGTCCAGGGCAGGCCAGGCTGGGCCATCGTGGTTGGAGTGGACACAGCCCTCCAGTTATGTGGGAGGGCTATGTAGAGGCGAGGTGGGGGAGACACTGCCAGTCCATAGGTGCCTGGTTGGAGGGAGTGCCCCTGTGCCTAAATTGTGATGCAGGGGAGGGTCAGCCACCGATCCTTGGACTTCTAGTAGCTGGCGGGCATAGAATGTGCCACTGGACCACGGGCTGTCGCATGAGTGGCTGGGTGCAGGAATGCAGGGTTACCTCCACTTGCCAGGTCAGGGAGGAGAGGGACATGGGTGATTGACACATGAGTATGTGGACACATGGTTGTTGGCACTCATCTAATGTGGAGGAGGTGGGTGACAGATGACCTATCTTGTGCACAAACTTGGGCAGGTGTGAAAATTGGGATGATGGTTGAATTGGTGCTGGAGCTGCCTGATGGTACCCTGCTACTTGGGTAGGCATGAAAGTCAGGGCAATGGCCAATGTGGCACTGGAGCTGCTTGCTGGCACCCTGCTCACTTGGATGGGCAGGAAAGGTGGAGCAGCAGCCAAAGCTGCACCAGAGCTGCTTGCCAGTGCCCAGCTTACTCAGACAGGCAGGAAAGTTATGGTGGTGGCTAAGTCGGGGCAGAAGGGGGAGAAAAAAAAGAAATAAAATGGATGGTGCTCATACCATGGTCCTCACTGGTCTGTGCTGAAGGGATGGGGGGATTTGTGCCATTGTTCACCTTATTTCACTTTGGGTGTGTCTTCTCAGTTTCCCTATGTCCTGATGGGCATTCCTGAAGTTGCCTCCTGTGTTCCTTACCTGGGATTGCCATTGTCTTTGTCTCAATATGGCTCTGTTTTTCTGGGCCAGTTGGCTAAGCATCTCTGCTCTGTCTTTTCTTATTTGCAGTTTTCAGTCAATTTCTTCTTCCATTTGGTATCTGATCTAGTTCTTTATCTCTTCATTTGATGCTCAGGGTTCCAGGATTGTCATCTGTATCTAATTTACTTAGTTTTGGGGTCTTTGATGCAGAGAGATGGCATGTTGCATTTGACAAGTCTGCCATCTTGGCCAGAACACTTCTGAATGAATTCTTATTTGATGTTATTTTTGTAGTCTTGTCTCTTTTATCCTGAAAAATAAAATTTGATGCTCAAAATCTAGAATTTGTGACTTTTTTCTTCCTTCTATCTTCCGTCTTTCTCTTTCTTTCTGTTCTCCTCTCTCTTTCTCACCTACCTAAAGTAAGCAGAGACTGGTTTTAAAAGAAAAAGAAAGATTATGTGATCTTTGACTAATTGAGCCAATAGTTTTGCAAAGGAATAAATAGATATGGGAAAAATAAAATAGGTTATTACTTTTTGATATGCTTACTTACAAAATAACTGAAATATTAAAAATACACATATATTTAGTAATATGTGTGTATATTTAGTAAATATTTCAATAAATAGTAAATATCCCACTCACTCACACAGTGAATGGGATATTTACTAAATATTTATTGAGCATCTTTCAAATCCAAAACCTTCTCTTGTGGCCTTTGTATATACTGTTGCAGTGAATCTTTATAACAACATTGATGTCAATGTAGATTAAGGAATTGAGGCTTAGAGAGGTTAAGCTGTCCTACAGCTACTGAGGAGAGTCAGGATTCAAACTATACTCTTCCTACCACACCAAATGAATTTCCATTAGAACAAGTGACTTTAGTCAATTCATTCTTTTTTACTTTTCATGTTGACAAAATAACACATGTGTAATTGATTGGGAATTATGTAAACATAGTTAAAATGCTGCTATCCCTACATGCAGGTATTTTTCCAAAATGATAAGATTTCTTATAATTTGGGAGATCAGTCACCTTCAAACATTGAACTACAGTCTGCACAGTTTTAGTGATTGTCTAAATAAAAATTTATGTGAATAAGTGTTTTATTTCAAGACCAGATCATGTCCCTAGTGTGAGCAGAGCAAGTCATTATAGAAAAGTATTATACATGTACAGTATAATGAAAGTATAACCTGAAAGTGGAATCTTGTTGATAACATTCAGGTTTTCATAGTATCTTTAACAAATGAAGGACAATCTCTATTTTTTATTAATATTAGAGTCTTGTTTTACTTTCAAGTTGTCTATTAGTATTTTAAAATTATATACATGTGTATGCTTTGATGTGGAGATTTTTCATTTTATTTTTAAATCATTACCTCCCCTCCTCCAAGCTCTCACAATTCTACACTTTAACCTTTAACCCTTTTCAACAAACTATGCTTTGAATCTCATTGACTGAGCCTGCTGTTGTTCATCTTTTAGAAAAGGTACACTGGATTTCAGTAGGTCTCTATAAATGTATTTTCATTTAAGGAAGGAAAGTGTAAAAAAATGAAATTCGAATATGCTAGAAAAGGATAAGAATTCTCTGCATAGCTACTTCTGAGTTACTGTATTTTTTCCAATAGCTGTTTAATAGTTACATCTAATCTTATAAGCAAGTTATGTATTAAGGACACAGTGTTGCCCCCTTTGTTCTGTTTGACATGCAGGAACCCTAGATTGCTCAGTGACATTTTCCAGACCATGTTTCCTTAAAAAATGCACTAAGAATTTTCTCATAGGCCATGTTTGAGAAGTGCTGATTTATACTGAATTTCTAAGGTTTATGAATAAAGTGCACACTATTAAAACTGAAGAAAATTCTTATCAAAACAATATGAGAAATTTTTAAGTAGCAATTTGAATACAAAGTTTATTTCCAACTTGAAAGTTTTAATATTTTCATGTTTCCTTTTTCCTTTCTCTTTTACTTCCTTTTTTATTTCTTTCTCTCATTCTTCTTTCCTTTGCCTTCCCTTCCGCTTCTTTCCTTCTTTCTCTTTCTTCCTTGCTTCCCTCCCTCCCTTCCTTTTTTCTTTAAACATTTTTTATTAAGTTAAAATTGCCCCTCATTCTTGGTATATTTATCTTTATATTTCATAGTTAGACTCCAGTCTCTCTGAGTCTTTTTCCATATTAAGGGAAGAAGAGTTGGGAATGATATATTTAAAGTACGAAGTATCATGACCTAATGTGACAAGCTGTATGATTGAGTTCCAATGCTTGTTTGTCAGTTTGTCATACTGTAGTGGCTTATGGGTTGCTATGATGTTGGAAGATATACCACTGGTATTTGAAGTACTGTCGGGGTCACCTGTAGTGGACAGGTTTCAGCAGAACTTCCAGACTAAGACTAGGAAGAAAGACTTGGAGACATACTTCTAAAAATTAGTCAGTGAAAACCATATGGATCACAACAGAATATTGCCTGGTATAGGGGAAATGAGCTCCTGGGTTGAAAGGCACTCAAAATACACAGTGGCCACAATAATGAACTCAAGCATAACAACAATCATGAGTCTGTTTATACATGAGGTTGCCATGAGTTAGAACAGACTCTATGGCAACTAACCACAACAGCATGATTGAATTGAAAATGCATTACAGAATTGTTTTTTATCATTACAGGTGGTGATAGATGCAGATTCTAAATTTTAGTACTTGGCTGAATACTAACATTTTCTCAAGTTTTTGCTCTCTCAGAACTTCATATATGCTGTTATTTGTAGATAAGGCTGAATTTCTGGACGCTTTAATTCTGGTTAGAACAAGGATTTAGCATTTGAAACTACCAAAATTTATAGATATCACTTATTAAGGACTTTTTATAGGTCAGGGATTGTTCTAAACATTAATATTTGTCAATTTTGTAACCAGCAACCAAGGAAGTAAAGAATTTCTCTTTGAAACCAATAAACTTGCAACTGTGGCTTCGATTCTTGGTCACCTATAGAATCTAAATGCTAAGTGGGGTCATTCATCTTGTATCTTTTGTTTGCAAAATCAGTTATAGATTGTCACAGTTATCTACAGATTTCTGCTAATTTAATAACTCTATATTCATAACATATGAAAGAATTATGCAGTTGTTTAGAGTTCAAAATAAGCTCATTACAATGTGAAAAGTCTAGAGGTAAAGGGAGATAATTTTAAGTACCAAGTTGGAGGCAAAATCCAGTTTATTTTGGCACATAAGTTCGTATTTTCTAACTCTGATTTTTAAATCTTCAGTTCAGTTACGTTCTTTTTCAGCCTACTTCCTCAGGCGGAGTTTCAGGTATAACTCAAATGTAATTTATTTTCTCTGCAGATCAACTTTTTGTTTACGTCACTCTAATCCCAGCACCCAGCCCTATTCAGGTATTTTGTACTCTCCTTGGTCTCAAAATGTATGATTCATATTTGACTCTTTCCTGCCAATTAGTGTTTACACATAAAAAGGGGCAAAGTGTGTTTCAAAATGAGCTGACTTTACATTGGCCTTTTGACAAACCTCGGCATGTTGGATGGGTGGGAGCATCTATTTGAATGTGGATTCAAAGTCCTTGGTGAAACTACTTTACATAAGGAGGAAAGAATCAAGGCATATACATTTGGCCCAGGAATAATGCCTTGGGGCTGAAGGGGAGGGGTTAATTATAAATCCAGTCACTCAGGGGATGCTGCAGCCCAGCTCATATTTACACTTGTGCTTTGGAGAAAGGAGGAAAATTTTTCAAAAAGCTAGAGTCTACAGAGATTTTCCTCTAAATTTTCTGTTCTAGGTAGTAGCTGGGGGCATTTTTCATGGCGGGTACGTGGATAAGAGCTCTTCCCTCTGTGGCAGACAGCATAGTGGCCTTGCTTGTTGTCGGTAGCCTCTTGGCTCCCTGGCAAAAGGGAAGGACTTTAGGCTACAGCATTACTACAGGCCACAGCTGCACCTGTTAGAGATGATGGCTTTTGAAGTAAACAAGACACTTCTAAAAGTGATCTAATAAGGTAGATCTAATAAGTCATCTAATGTTATAGAGCAGTAATTTAGAAAAAAAGTAGCAAAATGTCATTTTTTAAATAAAATTATTTTTCCAATATCTTTATATAAAACAGATAAGAGAAGGTCTGCTCTGTTTGAAGCAGGAATAGAGGTCTGGTGCCCAGTGTAGGACTTTGTGGAATGCACATTGAATGCCATTATTGTTAAGCGTTGTTGAGTCAGTTCCAACTCATAGTGATCCTATGTACAACAGAACAAAACACTGCCCAGTCTTGCGCCATCCTCACAATCGCTGCTATGTTTGAGACCATTGTTGCAGCCACTGTGTCAGTCCATGTCCACTGAGGGTCTTCCTCTTTTTCACTGACCCTCTACTTTACCAAGCATCTTGTCCTTCTCCAAGGACTGGTCCCTCCTGATAAAATGTCCAAAGTATGTGATGAAGTCTCATCAGCCTCGCTTCTAAGGAGCATTCTGGCTGTACTTCTTCCAAGACAGGTTTGTTTGTCCTTCTGGCAGTCCATGGTACATTGAACACTCTTTGCCAATCAGCCTGAGACTAGAAGAACTAGATGGTGCCCGACTACCACCAATGACCGCCCTGACAGGGAACACAACAAAGAGTCCCTGATGGAGGAGGAGAAAGGTGGGGTGCAGAACTCAAGTTCTAGAAAAAAGACCAGACTTAATGGTCTGACTGAGACTACAGGAACCCCAGAAAGTGTGGTCCCCCGATTCTCTATCAGCCCAGAACTAAAACAGTTTCCGAGGCCAACTCTTCAGACAAAGATTGGACTGGACTGTGGGACATAAAATGATACTTGTGAAAAGTGTGCTTCTTAGCTCAAGTGGATAGATGAGACTAAATGGGCAGCTTCTGTCTGAAGGTGAGATGAAAAGGCAGAGAGGGTTAGGAGCTGGTTGAATGGCCATGGGAAATCAGGGGTGGAAAGGAGGAGTGTGTTGTCACAGTATAGTGAGAGCAATTAGAGTCACATAACAATGAATGTATAAATTTTTGTATAAGAGACTAATTTGAAATGTAAACTTTCACTTAAACTACAATAAACAACAACAAAAAAATTCTTCGCCAATATGGTAATTCAACGGTATCAATTCTTCTTCATTCTTCCTTAGTCATTGCCCTGCTTACGCATGCATATGAGGTGATGAATATACACTGTGGCTTGGGTCAGGCGTACCTTAGTCCTTAAAGTGGCATATTTACTGTTTAACACTTTAAAGAAGTTTGTTGCAAGCAGATTAGCCCAATGCGATACATCATTTGATTTAATGACTGCTGCTTCCATGGAGGTTTACTGTCCAGGTAAAATAAAATTCTTGACAACTTCAGTCTTTTCTCTGTTTATCATGATGTTGCTTATTGGTTCAGTTGTGAAGATTTATGATTTTTTTTTTTTCTGTTGAGATGTAATCCATACTGAAGGCTGCAGTCTTTGATCTTCATCAGTAAGCGATTCAGGTCCTCTTCACTTTCAGCAAGCAAGGCTGTGTCACCCGCATATCGCAGGTTGTTAATGAGTCTCCCTCCAATCCTGATGCCCCTTTCCTCTTCATATAGTCTGGCTTCTTGGATTATTTGCTCAGCATACAGATTGAATAAGTATGGTGAAAGGATACAACCCTGACACATCCTTTTCTGATTTTAAACCATGCAGTATCCCCTTGTTCTGTTCGAATGACTGCCTCTTGGCCTATATACATGTTCCTCATGAGCACAATTAAGTGTTCTGGAATTTCAACTCTTCTCAGTGTTATCCATAATTTGTTATGATCCATACAGCTGAATGCCTTTGCATAGTCAACAAAACACAGGTAAACATCCTTCTGGTATTCTCCGCTTTCAGCCAAGATCCATCTGACATCAGCAATGATATCTCTCATTCCACAACTTTTCTGAATCTGGCTTGAATTTCTGGCAGTTCCCTGTCAAAGTACTGCTGCATCCATTTTTGAATTATCTTCAGAAAAATTTTGTTTGTGATATTAATGACATGGTTCAATGATTTCCACATTCTGTTGGATCACCTTTCTTTGGAATGGGCACAAATATGGATCTCTTCCAGTTGGTTGACCAGGTAGCTGTCTTCCAAATTTCTTGGCATAGACGAGTTAGGGCTTCCAGTGATGCATCCATTTGTTGAAACATCTCAATTGCTATTCTGTCAATTCCTGGAGACTTGTTTTTCACCAATGCCTTCAGTGCAGCTTGGACTTATCCTAAATACCATCAGTTCTTGATCAAATGCTACCTCCTGAAATGGCTGAATGTCGACCGATTCTTTTTGGTACAGTGATTCTGTGAATTCCTTCCATCTTCTTTTGATGCTTCCTGCATTGTTCGCTATTTTGCTCATAAAATCCTTCAATATTGCATAGAATCCTTCAATACTGCAACTCAAGGATTGAATTTTTTTTTTCAGTTCTCTCGGTTTGAGAAATGCTGAGTATGTTGTTCCCTTTTGGTTTCTAACTCCACGTCTTTGCACATTTCATTACAATACTTTACTTTGTCTTCTCGAGCTGACCTTTGTAATCTTCTGTTCAGCTATTTCACAGCATCATTTTTTTCTGTTCACTTTAGCTACTCTATGTTCAAGAGCAAGTTTCAGAATCTCTTCTGACATCCATTTTGCTCTTTTCTTTCTTTCCTCTCTTTTTAATGGCCTTTTGCTCTTCTCATGTATGATGTCCTTGATGTCATTCCACAACTCTTCTGGTCTTAGGTCATTATTATTCAATGTGTCAAATGTATTCTTGAGAAGGTCTCTAAATTCAGGTGGGATATACTGATGGCTGTACTTTGGCTCTCATGGACTTGTTTTAGTTTTATTCAGCTTCAACTTGAACTTGCATATGAGCAATTGATGGTATGTTCTGCAGTTGGTCACAGGTCTTGTTCTGAGTGATGATATTGAGCTTCTCCAACGTCTCTTTCCACAGATGCAGTTGATTTGATTCCTGTGCATTCCATCTAGTGATGTTCATGTGTATAGTCACCATTTATGTTGTTAAAAAAAGTTATTTGCAATGAATAAGTGGTTGGTCTTGAAAAATTCTATCATGTGATCTCTGGTGTCTTTTCTATCACCAAGGCCGTATTTTCCAACTACCGATCCTTCTTTTTTGTTTCCAACTTTTGTATTCCAATCACCAGTAATTATCAATGCATTATGATTGCATGTTTGGTCAATTTCATATTGCAGAAGTTGGTAAAAATCTTTGGCATTGGTGTTAGTGTGTAAACTTATGAATAATAGTCATACTAACTGGTCTTCCTTGTAGGTGTAAGGATATTATCTTATCACTGACAGCATTGTACTTCAGTATAGATCTTGAAATGTACCTTTTGATGATGAATATGGCCCCATTCCTCTTCAGTTTGTCATTCCTGGTATAGTAGGGCATATGACTGTCAGATTCAAAATCTGACCATTCAAAATCTGAACTGAAATCCATTTCAGTTCACTAATGCCTAGGATATTGATCTTGATGTGTTCCATTTGGTTTTTGATGACTTCCAATTTTCCTATATTCATACTTCATACATTCCACCTTCCAATTATTAATGGATGTTTGCAGCTGTTTCTTCTTATTTTAAGTTGTGCCACATCAGCAAATGAAGGTCCTGAAAACTTGACTCCACCCACGTTATTAAGGTCGACTCTTCTTTGAAGAGGCAACTCTTCCCCAAGTTGCATTTTGAGTGCTTTCCAACCTGAGGGGCTCATCTTCCAGCACTATATCAGACAATTGTTCTGCTGCTATTCTTAAAGTTTTCACTGCATCTTTTTTTTTTTTTTTTTAAATATTTTTAGAAGTAGATCATCAGGTCTTTCTTCCTAATCTGTGGTAATCTGGAAACTCTGCTGAAGCTTGTCCACCATGGGTGACCTTGCTGGTATTTGAAGTACTGGTGGCATAGCTTTCAGCATCACAGCAACATACTAGCCACCATAACATGACAAACTGACAGACAAGTGGTGAAAATGCTATTGTACAAGTGTAAAAAGCATTGACTAGAGATCATTTGTCCTGTGTTTTCTTAAGGAATCAGCCACTCCATTGCCTTTGTGGTTCTAAGTCAAATATTTAACTGTTCAGTACTACAGATACTTTGAGGAAATGAGGGGAATCAAGCTCTATAATTACTAGAATCCCATGAGGCAGATCTAATCTGAATTTCTGGAATTATCTCAGACTCAGAGGAGAGATTGGATTGTTCAATTGAACAACTGGATTGTTTAAGTGAACTCTGCAACCAGGATTACCTCTCAGAGTCAGCAGAAACTCAAGATTGCCTGGAGCAATAGGTATATAAAATCAAGTTGCTGTTGAGTAGATTCCAACTCATGGTGACCCCATGTGTCAGAGTAGAACTGTGGCCCATAAAGTTTTTAATGGCTAATTTTCCGGATGTAGTATTTCTTCTGAGACACCTCTGTGTGGACTCAAACCTCCAGCTTTCAGTTAGTAGCTGAACAAGTTAATTCTTTGCAGAATCTCGAGACTCGCATCAGGGATATAGGCTCCTGTATGATATGGACGAAACAAGATTTCTCTTTCCTATGTGCCCCTTAAAGTAATCGTGATTCATGGCTCCCCACCTAGATGTGAAGGGGGGAGAACAGAGTCTATTACTTTCACATATTCAGGGTAAACTAGTCTTACAACTTGTTAGAAAAAAATCACAAAGAAATTCTCACATTATCTGAATTTCATGCAAAAACGTGTTTTAAATCCAGATATGAGGAACTCTTTGTCTCATCGTGACCTTCTCTAAAGCAATTCACTATGACATGAATGATGTGGCATTTAAAGTGTCATGTGCACAAGTAAAGACTGAAGTTATTTTATGTCAAACATCTTTTAGTGTTTTACTAGTGAAATTTTCAAATAACCATCATGGTATTTATTGCAGTTAGCTAGTCAATACCATAATTCAACTCAAACATTGCTCGCCAAATACCTTTTCGCCATTCTTGTTTCCAAACGGCAGAAATATTTCCTGTGCACTTAAATAAGTTGCCACGCCTTCCTATCCCTGTCCCAAGAGATCACCCAACATCTTCACCTTTCCTTGAAATCTTAGTTTCCTAGCTTTTCATCTCCTATTTCCATTTCTTATTCTTCATTTTCTTTTTTGTCCTTCCATCCTTCCTGCTTTCTTCTGTCATTTATTTCCTTCCTCCTTTCCTTTTTCCCTCTTTAAAATTGGCAATGCCGAGTGCTATCATATGATTCTCAATTCTAAGTGTTCTATGAGGCATGAACTTCAAAATATCATCAAGATTAAGAGATGCTATCTTAAAATGAATATTAGTTTGTCAGTCCAAAGTCTATGACAGGATCAGAGGAAGCTGAGAAAGTTTTATCTTAAATAGCTACATTCTGTCTAATTCCTGGTGTCCTTTCTCCTTCCTGTGATAGCGTATCATTGAGCAATGGTTGCCAAAAATACTGTGGTATAGAGACATCAGAGCATGGGAGTAAGGAGAGAAATAAACAGGGGTGAAAAGCTATTGTTTAAGATGAGTAGGAGACAGAGGGGAAGCACTGCCTTGCGGGGGAGGGGAACTGCCATAGAAAGGAAATATGTAGTGTGAAGAACTGAGCTTATTAGAGGATCCATTTGTTAGATTAGGAAGGGCTCTGTGAAGTCTCCATGGCAAGTATTTAAAGATCTGTCACTCACACTGAAGAAAGAGGTTCTTTTCAAACTGAATAAACTTTAATGTCAGCTACATGTTACATTATTGAAGGCATAGTAATATTCCCAATAAAGAATTTGTACTGGATCCAAATATCTACATTGGAATATAAAGAAAAATAATTTTTGAAAAGACTATGATATGCAGCTGCATTGAGATGATGAACATTCCACAGCTTTAACACCAGAAACCAAGCCAAACCTGTTGCCATCGAGTTGATTCCGACTCATAGTGACCCCACAGGACAGAGGAGAGCTGGCTCACAGGGTTTCTAAGGAGTGCCTGGTGGATTCGAACTGCTGACTTTTTGGTTAGCAGCCGTAGCTCTCAACCATTGCACCAACATGGCTTTAATAACACACCAAAAATACTGTTTCTTATAAAGTCATTTAAAGTAGTGTGTTGATTATTTTTTTCCTCCTTGTAAAAGTAAGATTACATATTTCTGTTTGGACATTTTAGAATTCTTTCTTATCCAGACACTCATAATTCAGTGGATTTTAAAAAAGTAGTTTTTAAAGGTCTCTCACAGTCATTTCTTTCAAATCAAAAGTTATCCCTGCTCATGGACCACAGCTACCACAGCCTCCACCAGACTGACTCCAGCCCAACTGGATGGTAACTGGCTACCACCACTGACTATTCTGACAGGGATCACAATAGAGGGTTCTGGACAGAGCTGGAGAAAAATGTAGAACAAAATTTTAACTCACAAACACAAACCAAAAAAAAAACAAAAAAAAAAAAACCACAAAGACCAGACTTACTGGTCTGACAGAGACTGGAGAAACCACAAGAGTATAGCTTCCAGACACCCTTTAAACTCAGTACTGAAGTCACTCCTGAGGTTCACCATCCAGCCCAAGATTAAACAGGCCCATAAAACAAAACGAGACTAAATGAGCACACCAGCCCAGGGGCAAGGACAAGAAGACAAGAAGGGACAGGAAAGCTGGTAAGGGGGCACTCAAGATCAATAAGGGGAGAGTGTTGACATGTCTTGGGATTGACAACCAATGTCACAAAACTATGTGTATTAATTGTTTAATGAGAAAGCAATTGGCTCTGTAAAGCTTCATCTAAAGCACAATTAAAAAAAAAAATTGTAATCCCTACTGCTGTGTATGGTGACATCACATCAAGCCTGATATGTAGTCCACCCTGATATGCCAATCTATGGGCAGCATCTGAGCATTTTGACCTCTATAATTTCAATATGTAGACCAGATCCCAGTGAAGCAGGCCCAATTCCTAATCAAATCCTATAAGGGTAACATCACAAGTCAAACTCTGCTTCAAATACTTTGCCTAAAATTAAATGCAATATTTGCGCATCTGATTGAGGTTTGGAAGCAATGGGTAAGAACTCTTATTCTTTTGCTATCTTGGTTTCATGGTTTTGTTTTTTTCAAAATATTTACTTTTTCTAATAGTTCAAAGAAATTTTCCAAAGTCCCTATGTGTGACCACCTTTTATATGAAGAAGTCTGGAAGAATAATGTTTTGAGTTATCTAAATTAGCTGGGATTTAAGTAGTAAAACTGGAATACAAAAGGGAGATAAATTTTTCATTTATAATTTCTTAAACATTTTTAAAAGAAGTATTTCTTATTTATTAATCTCAAGCATGGTGTGTCCCCAGAGTTCTTTAAAATTTTCTGGTTTAGACTTCCCTCTGTATGTAGTATAGTACAAACTTTATAACTTTAGAGCTTTAGAGGTAGAACCTCACACATAATTTTAATCCAATTCCCTCCTTTCACAGAGTAAGAAGCTAGGACTCAAGAGTATTTCAATGATGCTCAGGAATAAAGCAGAAAAATCAGGATTAAAAATCAGGCTCATAATTCCCAATCCAGGCTTCCTTCTAATAAAATACACTTTTTAAGCAATGAGCTGTTAGCTATGGAATGAAGAAAAATATACAGTCAAACACTGGTATATATAAAACAAACAAAAATCTTTCATACACTTTCACAAGTTAACAGATAATTAACTTAAAAAATTATGCAATATACCAAAAATTCAAACACACAAACAAATAAAGACATGCAGTAATTCCTTAACAAAGATCTGTTTCACAGACTTCATTTAAATAGTTCTCTGTGTGTATGATACTCATTTTTAGGGTACAATAATTAGATTTATTCAGCACTTTCTCAAATTCATCTACTACATAAAAATCATACCTATCAATGTTCCCTCTTCCACAGTAGCAAAGTGAAATACTAGCTTTATGTCATTCTCATTTCCAGTACAAAAGGTAAAGCCCCTGAAGAGTATTCTTTGAAAAAGCTGATGATGAAAGCTCAGATCTTGGGGGATAGCTTAGTAATGTAGGTAAAACATGGGCCAAGAGACCTTTGTTCAGCTCTTGGTAAGCATACTTCCTAATCAGGTGAACATGGGAACTTATTAACCACGTGAGGAATTTCATAAACTTTGGCGATGTGCTAAAACAATTAAGGTAATATGAACTCTCTCACCTGTTGTCTGCTTCTCCTCTCTCACCTTGGAGTGAAACGCCTATGAAGCAGGATATCCCTGAAGAAGGCCTACAGCGCATGGCCATTCCTTGCTCCTTCCCTTAGAGAAGTGCATTTGGGGTATGCCGGTGAATGTCTTATATTCACCTCTCAAACTTCTGGTCATTTTCCGAACCTCTAATAGAGAAATCTGTTTCATTCAGTCAGTTACCAACTGTCAAACCTCCATATTAAAAAAAAAAAAAAAAATCTGGAAGGTAAATCTTATACAGCTATTTACCAAACGTGTTTGTTTTGAGTCCTCTAGATAGAGTATGCAGTATTGGGTTTCTGGACATAAAGTGCTGTTTATAACCTTTCTAAGACTTGGATATATGAACTGCTGCTGTAGGCTTCCAGAATGTTCTCACCTTTATCCTTTAGATTGACTGGATTGGTATCTTGGGACTTTTCTGCAGGGCCTATCAACATTCTCGCTGTATTTTTAAACTCTTCTTTGCAGAATCATATTGCTTAATATTCTAAATAATTGCTTGGCTATTTCTTTAGTCCACCTTTTTCATTGGCATCCAAAAATCTTATTCATTATAACAGAGTGCTGTAGGATTTTTATGGTTCGCATAAAATTGCTTGCAAATATCTCTGGCAATGTGTTGTGTTTATCCATGCTATTCTTGCCTTTGATCAAAATTATTACATCTCCAGGGGCAAATCTGAACGTTATTTTTTTCTGGCATGCCTCAGACTTTAATTTTTGGTCTAGTGATGTTTTTGGCTTATCCATATATTCTGAGAAACTAATTGTCAGCACAGTTTAGATGGCTTTTTAAGCTGATAACATATAAAATTTATTGTATCAGGTTCTAATATTCTTTATGTGGCCTCAGGGGGCTCATCTGGAGCTCAGAATAGATTTTTTTCAGATTAGTAAAAATTAATATATATAATTTTTTATGAAACTAAAGAATAATTGACCAGATCACAAATAACAGATTAAAGTCTGTGTGCTTTCATTGTTGGCGCAAATGGGATGAAAATTATTTAGCTATGTCTCAGCTGAATTTCATAGATGATGACATTTTATGGATGAAAGTCTATGCCCTTCTATTAGATGGAAGGAGTTTATTTTGATTCCATTCTTCCTTCCATAATCACTCCTGAACTTGTTCTTTCAGAGATGTTTTAAGAAAACTGCAACTGTTATCAAATTTGCTTATTTCCCTGTTCTCAAGTTTGAAACTTACCCAGACATAGAATGCACAATACATATATTTTTTGCTGAACGTCTTCAGAGCCATAATTAACAAGGAGGAAGAACATGGCCCATAAATGTACAATGAGAAAATTCAAAAGACTGCCTGTTTTCTTCCTCAATACATGAAAAACCCTACTTCATGAACTATTAGATTTTAATGTTGTACAGAACACATAACTAGGGTTCAGTAAACAATGTAAAACCTGTTTTAAAAGTCAGGATTCAAAACACTGAGGATATTTTTTAGGGCATCAACCTTTTAATGAAATATTTTATAAAAAAATATTTTATAGCAAAGCATGTAGATACTAATACTTTGCATTGTATTAGTCACCATTTAAAAGTATGTTTTTGGTTACATTTCCAAACTTCAAAAGAATTTTTTTTTACTTTGATAGTATTTAAGCAGACACAATAATTTCCTCCCAGAGAAAAGTATTTTAGTGTGATGCCCATTAGGAACGAAACAAGTACTTCAGTGTGTGACTGAAACATTTCCTTTTTAATCTATATGACTGTTTAAATTGTCTCTCCAGGTTATTTTCAATGTGCTGAGTAGGAGCACTTCAGTTCAGAATAAGTATTTGCACCAGTCAGAGGTTAAATATTTGGAAAAGATTCTTTTTGTGTAAAATACTTTAAAGCCATTTTAATATATACTGAAGGACTTTATATTAAGTTATGAGTTGGAATGTTTCCAGTGCACTAAATAGCTTACAACCTGCTAAGCAGATTATCTTATAAGATATGTTCTCTATCGTTTAATTTGTTATAAATTCAAGAGTATCATGTGCTAAAATGTTTATAATCATTAAATATTTTAAGGGATGAATTTAAGCAAAATACAATAGCATATTGTTGACCCTCTGAAGCTTCTTTTTATAGGATCACATTTTTTTCCACAGCAATTCAAACCTAGCATCTGGTTAGGGAAAAAGAAAAAGAGGGGGAAGATCAATGTTTTCATGATATCAGGTTTTGTTTAACGTGTAAGATGGTAATGGACTGAAATTACCAGCTTATAATACATTTTCATTTTATTTTAGACATATTTTGTATGCTATAAAAATATTAATCACAGTGAGCTTTACCAATTGTTATTGCTATAAAAATGAATGCAGGAACAATATTTTTAGTGGAAATAAATTATATAGTCATTAATTATTATTTTTTTTAAACATGAGAGGAAAAACCTCGGCTGTTTGGTCATTGGCCAAAACCAGTCTTAACAGAGGTCTTTTGCAGACGAGCTCCAGTCCATTTCTGTAAAGTTATCCACATGGTTCAGAAAACACAGGTTTTCTATCTGTTACGATGGTATCCCAAAGGTCTCTGTCTTCACAGACAGTTCTAATATGGCAACACAGTTTTCCAAGATAGAAAACGAGGAAGTGAAAAATAATACTATCTTAGTTCATATGTGGCCTTTTCCAGTATGAAGGAACACAGCGACATACTTCTTCACTAAATGAATATCCTGGCTCACAATGCTTCAGTCGGTCTGGACAGGGCCTTCTGTAACAACTAGAACAAAAAAGAGGAAGACATTTTCATTTAAAGGCCAAGGCAATTAATTCATTTTGCTATAAATATACTTCTGTGTTCTTCTAAATGTCAAACTAGAACAAAATTACTCATTTTATCATAAAGTTGTTCTTAGTTTTATAAACTTTTAAAGTTTCTGCATAGAATTACAAAGTTTAAGAGCAATGGAAAAGCCTAAAAAAAAAGTTTGGCTTCCTGATATAACAAATGGAAAAACAGGATGTTGTAAGCATTAGTTCTCTTGAAGTGCTCCCTGCTTCCTGGATGAAAGTAACATAAAACAGAAATTATGAAAGTGAATATTTAAGGCCTGCTGATTTCCTGTGATCACATAAGCATGGCAGAATTCACAAGGGTCTAGGAGCTGTGTGGAACCGAGACTTCCAGACGATTAAACACACCTCTGGTGGCATAGTGGTGAAGCATTTGGCTGCTAACCAAAAGGTTACCAGCTTGAATTCACCAGCGCTCCTTGGAAACCTGGTGGGACAGTTCTACTCTGTCCTATGGGGTCGCTATGAATCAGAATCGACTCGACAGCAATGGGTTTGTTTTGTTTTTTTGGTGGTGCTCAGTGAACAGCCCCCCTCAGTCTTGTCTCTTTACTAGGCAGCTGGCTGCAGGATGGTGGCCAACTCTCCCTTCTGCACCAGGGCTCCATGTGAAACAGATGTGGCCTAGGGGGAGGGGCAGAGATGGAAACTACTCACCAGTGGCGCCCCCCAGTAAGTCCTCACAGTTTCTAGCAGTGGTGAAAGGACAAGTTACCAATCTGTCAATCATGTCAGCAGCCATGTTGCTCCAATGGATCGGAGCTATCTTTGAAGACCTTTTGAAGCATAAGTATGCCTAACATGTGAGGATGGGTGTGCAGGGGAAAATGCAAGATGACCTGACATGTGGAAATCAACAGGGCATTACAAAACAATGAAAAATTCGGTTTTAAAATTTCATGTCTTAAGCCCTAAAAAAGAAAGTGTATCCTTAGTTAAACTGCTAAATATTCTTATAAAATGAAAAACTGTACTTCTAAATACAAATGCATAGTTATAAGACCTAAACAGGAATAAATGTGTCAATGATCAATAAAAATAGATATTGAAAGCAGTGAACCAAAGAACATATACTCTATCCACCACAATTTTAAAACAGATACTAATAAAAAATGAATGGTATATATGTCTTTTCAAAGAAATAATCTCCTTTAATTCTATGTGTGTGTGTGTGTGTGTGTGTGTGTGTGTGTGTGTGTGTGTGTGTGTGTGTGTGTGTGTGTATGTAAACCAAAATACCAAACCCATTGCCATTGATTTGATTCTGACGCACAGTGACCCTATAGGACAGAGCAGAACTACGCTACAGAGTTTCCAAGGAGCACCTGGTGGATTCGAACTGCCGACTTTTTGGTTAGTAGCCAAGCTCTTAACCACTACGCCATCAGGGTTTATATGTGCGTATATATATATCTATGTATACCACAACACCTGGAATTACACACTTAGATGAAAACTGAAAGACTTGCAGTAAATAGAATGCCTTTATGAAAGAATGTGTATTAGGTAGGATACATACAATGATAGAAATATCTTCTACTAAGTTAATATAGGAACTCTGTAAAAACCATATGATGGCTGGTCAGTCTGTATGTAAACAAACGCTTTCAGATTTTCCAATATATACTAGGGTTACTTAGAAGGACTCAATGTACAAAATGAAGGTTTAATGTGATCAAGTATCTTACAGCCTTCTGATTTAATCAGTGCATTTGTGAAGTCTCCTTTTGGTAATTAGAGTAGGGATATGCAAGTAAAATTGGAATACAGTTATTGCTCATAATTTTCTAAAGAAGAAACAGATTCCTATAACGTACTCTTAATCTAGTAAGGGAAGAAAAAATATATAATCAACGAGATACCTAGGTTCATTAAAGTCTCCACATGCAATAGTTAAAGCATTAGTGTGGACAGATCATCATAAATATAAATTAAAATGGGAACTCAAAACTTCTGAGGATCAAAAAGATGGACTGTTTATTTACTGAGGAAAAATGTAATGACAGACATTAATTAATATACTAAACTGTAAACAAATGAAATGGTAAGTTTTAAGCCATAGGACTATTTTAGTTATCTGCCATATATGAAGATTGAATGGAAGAAGAGAACCCAGTGAAGGTGACTAAAATTAAGAAGTTAGAAAATTAAGAGGGCAACCAGGGAGTTATAATGTCATCTCAGCCAAGGAAGAGATGAGCTTAACAGAAAGGACAGGTTGCATAAAATATTACCAAGAATATAGATATTTGAGGAAAACAGCAGGCTTGCCTTTTTTGATTTGTTTCTTCTATTTTTTTTTTTTTCATTAATGCTTTGATTTTGGACTGAATCTGCTGGTGAGATCTAGCCTTGCCATTGACATTTCCATTCTTTAAAAACAACTTTAATATCATCTCTCCCACTATGCTGACTGCAATTGTAAATAGCATTATCAAAACAACACGCATTGACTGCTCACAGGGGGTACATTATTATATTCATAACAAAAATGGTTATATCCATAAAGGTGAGTGTAAAACTTTACATGGAAAAGGAAAATACAGTGATGAGAGACTGTTTTACCATTGCACAGCCTTCATAGTATATTCCTAAGGGATAAGGCCACAGAATGTCCAGAAAAAAGCTGTATTCAGTACATGAGATGTATTCTGTGGATTGAAAAATAGTCACCTTGGGCATCTATTACATCAATGATGAAATAAGATCAAAGAGTTGGAAATATTAAATACTATACAATGTTTTCTATAGAACATAACATTTGCTAAAATTGTATATATAAGACAAAATTATCCACTGGATTTTGAAATTAAGACGTTACTGATACCTTAAATAGAGCTGCAACATAGAATTCTAGAACATAAATTAGATTGCAGTTGGTTGAAGAATAAATAGGAGGTGAAAGAAAGGTAAAAGCAAATGCAAGATGCCTAGTCTTTGAGCAACTCTGAAGAGAAGGATATAGGGTGATTGCTCAGGTATGACAAGAATCACACTAAGACTTTAATAAGATAGAAGATATTTCGGGAAACTGAGGGGAAAAGAGAATTGAAGATGTCAAAGGTACGAAAGAGAGAACGTATGACTGGTGGAACAATGTTCCAAGGGGTATATGAATGAATAATATCAAAAGCACAGATCTTGCTTAAACAGTAGACCATTTTATATTCTGGGATTAAAGAGAAAGAAACTCAGGGATTTACAGAGTTTGAGCCCAATAGTCTCATTCTTTTCTTGGTGAAAAAGGGAGCAAAAATCAAGATTTAAGGAGTGAGTCTTGAGGAACTTTTAAAAAGTACTGAGTTATTTTTCTAATTAAATACTTCTCTTAGATATTTTCATTTCTAGATATGATTCTACAGTAAATGGTACTAGTCTACCTTTGTTATTAGTTTTGCATAAAAATTGTCGACACCTAGAACAGTTGTCCTAATTATATGTGAAAGTATCATAATTTTTGGTGAGAGCAGACGTGGATTGCCTGGATGTATTTTGAAAGGCTCCACAGGTGACTGTCCTATGCATCTGTTCTCCAACTTGGACTGAGTGCCACTACATTAGCCTCTGGCACAAGGGATTTAAAGACTATTCTGAGCTTGGACTAGCTTTGGTCCCTAAGGCTCACGTCTTGCTCTTCTGGGAGCAAACTCAGTCTCATGGAAGTTTCCAATTGCTCTTAAGTCAATTCCGATTCACGGTGACCCGACGTGTATCAGAGTAAAACTGTACTCCATAGGGTTTCAATGGTTGTGATCTTTCAGGAATGCTGGTAAAAGTAGATCACTAGGCCTTTCTTCTGAAGTGTCTCTGGTTGGTTGGACTTGAACTTCCAACTTTTCAGTTAGCAGCTGAGTGCTTAACCATCTGTGCCACCCAGGGACTCCTCATGGAAGTTCAG
Source organism: Dugong dugon (assembly GCA_030035585.1). Taxonomy (NCBI): domain Eukaryota; kingdom Metazoa; phylum Chordata; class Mammalia; order Sirenia; family Dugongidae; genus Dugong; species Dugong dugon. The sequence goes on from CM057478.1 coordinate 13,506,712, forward strand.
CATTGGTTAAAAAATAGCAGAATTCGTCTTCTAGAACTTACAGGTGGCCACTCTCATTCTAATAAACAACTGCTATTTTTGATTTTGGAGCCCTGGTGGCGCAATGGTTAAGAGCTATGGCTGTTAACAACTGGCAGTTCAAATCCACAGCTGCTCTTTGGAAACTCTATGGGGCAGTTCTACTCTGTCCTATAGGGTCGCTATGAGTCAGAGTCAACTTGATAGCAATGGGTTTATTTTAGATTTTCGTTGAGAAAACTATTCCCAGTAAAAGAAATTACTACTACTTAAGGTTTCTTACCTGCATGTTTGATGATGAAACTTCTTTCCTTTTAAGAAACATTTTTGTGTATTTTCTGTACATTCACAGGCACATTTTCCAGGATTTAGGGGTTGATTCCTTGGGCAGGTTCTTTTACATACACACTGGCATGTGTTTTCATCAAATTCTCTGTTGGCCCTACAGGAGCTGGGGAAAAGTTTGTTTTTGCAGACACACTGGCATGAGTTTCTGTCTAGCTCCTTGTGGGGCCCACAGCTGGACGGCCGAAGCCCTCCTTTACAAACGCATTGACAGGTTTCTTCATCCAGCTCCTTGTTGGGGCCACAGATGCCATGAACTTCATCTGTAGAGTCTAGACAAACACAGCCAGAACATTCTTAGTATACCTTACTTGGTGTGAAGCATGAAACTTCATCTTTCTTTTTATGTTTCTTATTAAAGGACCGTGTGCACAAGAGAATGTGTTCCTTTACAAAGAAATTCAAAATAATACCAATATGGAGTCAAAAATGTCCTGTTTGGTAGTCAGTTGTTTCAAGGAATGATGATCTGGATATTATATATGTGGTCTTAATAATAAATATTTGTTAATCAAAATATAGATCCTGGGCATTTAGTCTTTAAAATAACATTCTACTTACCATCTCCAGCATTAGAGGAAAAAATAAAATCTTGCTGAGCCAGGCATCTGCACATGTGATTATTCCAGATGTAATTTGTAGGGCAAGTTTTGTTTGTTGTCTGACACCTTTAGAAGAGATGGAAGCATTAGGATAGCTGTTACATAGAAGAAACCATCTCTGCTTCCAAAATTAATACATATTTTTAAACAAACTTTAAAATAATATAGGAATATATAAAATAAAATGGGAACATTTCCTCTCCAACTATACCCCACCTCCATGTGCTGTGGTCTATATCTAGATGTGGATAAAGCCATTTATTTACTCTAAAATTTACCCTTTTCCAACTAAACAATGTATTCTGGACACCTTTATATCTTAGTTCTTAAAGTTGTGTTCCATCATTTTTAGTGATGGAATAATATTCCATAAAATGGACGTACTTTTATTTTATTATTCCCCTGTTGGTAATTCTTTAAGTTGCTTCCAAGTTTTGACTTTCTAACCACACTGCAGAAAACTAAGCATAGACTAATAAAATAAGCATAGAATCCTATAACTATAAAGGCTCTGTTAATGCTAGTTGACCTGCAAAATTTCCACTCTATACTTTCCTTCCTTCCCTCCCTTCTTCTCTCCCTCTTTCTTTCCTTTTCCTTCTTTTTTCCTTTAGTAAAAATTAGGAACATATTGGCTTCAGTCAATTACATGAATTGCCCACATAGTTAAGCACTCATATACTAGCCAAAAGGTTGTCGGTTTGAACCCAACCAGAGGTATCTCAGAAGACAGGCCTGGTGATCTGCTTCCTAAAGGTCACAGCCTTGAAAACCCTGTGACATTCTACTCTACACACATGGGGTCACCATGAGTCAGAAAGGACTTGACAGCAACTAACAACAACTCCTCTGATGCTCCAGTTGTCCCACTGGTGGCTAATTGGGGACTCTTCATGTTGGTGCCTGTATGACATACGCCCATAAGCCCAGCAACTTCTTTGCTCTCTGACATGATTAGATGTCACAAGCTTGTCTTGTCCTTTTTTTCTTTTTTCTTTTTTCTCCATACTTGGAATCAACCTTTGATTCAAGGAACCTAATTCTTTCTGCTGGAAAATGACATTTAGAGGCCACCACTGGATCCACAATCAACGCCTATGGAAGGAGCAGTCAAGAAATCAAATGACATATTGAATTAGGCAAATCTGTTGCAAAAGACCTCTATAAAGTGTTAAAGTCCTTGAGGACTAAGGTGTGCCTGACCCAAGCCACGGTATTTTCAATCACCTCCTATGCATGTGAAAGCTTGGCAGTGAATAAGGAAGACGGAAGAAGAATTGATGCATTTGAATTATGGTGTTGGCGAAGAATATTGAATATACCATGGACTTCCAGAAGAACGAACAAATCTGTCTTGGAAGAAGTACAGCCAGACTGCTCCTTGGAAGTGAGGACAAAGAGAGTTAGTCTCATGTACTTTGTACATGTTATCAGGAGGGACCAGTCCCTGGAGAAGGACATCATGCTTGGTAAAGTAGAGCGTCAGCAAAAAAGAAGACCCTCGAGATGGATTGACATAGTGGCTACAACAATGAGCTCAAACATAGCAAGACTGTGATGATGGTGCAGGACTGGGCAGTGTTTCATACTGTTGCACATAGGGTTGCTATGAGTCGGAACCGACTCAATGACACCTAACAACAATTGGAATTAGGTGTGTTCAGTGCAATCAGATTATATTATTCTAGACCTTTACAGTGGGCAGGGCTAGAAAATGCAAGTATCCCACAGAATGTCTCTCTAGGTCATGTTTATCCAGTAGAGGGACTCTTGGTTTTTATATTCTAACTTCAAAGAGTATATATGAGTCTCTAAATGCCTCATTTTTTTAAGCTGATGTTGGTGTACAGAAAGTATATATTTACATCCTTCACACTCAATATAATATTCTAAACAACATGATGTGATGGAAGAGAGCTAAGTTACATTCCAAACGGGGAGAGCAGAAGAATCATGCGTAGACATTTCAAAAGCATAGTGGGCTTAAACCAAGAGGCCATATGTCTTGGACTTTGCTGTTGTTAAGAATATTCAGGGAGGGATAGTGTGATGATGCAATGATACATCTTTCTTTTTACAACAGCCTGGTATCTCTTACAGGGACATATGAAGAAATTTATGAGCAGAATAAGAAAATCTGCATTTTTAATTCTTTATCTTGACCACCATTCCTGATGATTTATGAAAGCATTCCTGCTTAGCAATCTACACAGCGATGCCAAGACATCGAGAATCTCTATTAGTTCCTCTGAATCTGAGTTTGTTAAAAACTGTTCCCTTGTCATCCAGCTCATCCATGCCATCACTTTGTTTGCAAACAGCAATGACTGCTTTCATCCTAATTTACCTCCTCTCTTCTCAACTTTCTCCAGGCTTCATGGCTTCTTTAGCTTCGTGACAGTCAATTTGGGAAATTTCCTTGAATTTACCTTTATTTTTATCAACTTTTGTTTGTTGCTACACTGTATCATAAACTAAGAGATTATCCTATCACATGCAAACAGTACATGTAGCCACATATAAAGCATCTGTGGTAATAATCATATCAATTGCTTCGTGATGAGAAGAAAATATTCTAATTATATTAGATCTTATCTAGATAGTTTGATACTTTTTTCTACAGGCATTACTGTGTTTAAGTTATTCTGTGAGAAATTGGTTATGTTTTGTGGTTGACCTAAAATGCGTTATAATTTTGCCCATTTAAGACAATAAGAAATAGACTAGCAGTTAGTGTTTTAGGTAATGGATTACTGGCCTTAAGCAAGAGATACTTATACATATTTTTTAAAACAAAAAGTCCATGTTGATATTTCAAAATCCAATTCAATACTGTGTTATTGCTGTTAGTTGCTCTCAAGTCTGCACTGACTCACAGTGACCACAAGCACAAGGGAACAGAATGCTACCCGCTCCTGAACCATCCCCATGATAGATTAGGGATCAGACCCTTGTGATATCTAGCATTTTCACTGGATGGTTTTTGGAAGGGGATCATCAGGCCTTTCTTCCTAGTCTGTCTTGGTCTGGAAGCTCTGCTGAAACCTGTTCAGCACCACAGCTACACACAAGTCTCCACCGACAGATAGATGGTGGCTGCATATGAGGTGCACTGGCTGGAACCAAACCCAGGAATGCTATCACTGAACCACCAATGCCTCAATTTAACATTATGGGGTTTAAAATTCTTTCCCTTGACTTTATATTTATAACTTCATTAAAATCTGGTTTCTAACAACCTTAACACAAATATTTATTTGCTTTATCTTGCACATGTGCTATATGCCTTTTTTCTTTTGAATTTTACTTTCTGAACATGAAAAATATTTATGGGATAACCAGAATTAAAATTATGTGAAAATGTATATTGACAGGAGTTCATTCCAAACCATATCTCCAGTGTGCTGTTCCCTTTCTTAGTTTTTGGTTTACATCTTCAGTGATTTTGTTTGCAAAGAAAATATGTTTTTTTTCACTTTGTTACACAGAAGGTAGCATTCCTTTATACCGTTCTACACCTTGTTTTTTCACATAACAATATAGAGAACATTATGCCTTCCTAATAATTTCAGATAACCATAAAGGCAAGTCTCTACTTATTATATCTTTTTGTCATGATTTTCTTGGCTAATCATGAACATACTATTCTTCTGGATAAAATTTAAACAGTATTTATCAATTTTCCAGAACAACAGCATTATGTATTTTTAATTTTTACATCTTATCCAAATCTCTAGCATTCTTCCACCAAATATTATGCAGTTATATTTATTTGTACAATAGTAATGCAATTAATCCTGGCTGCTTATACTGTGTATCATTCCTTATAATTGATGTTAAAACCATTTCAATTCTATGCTTCGATGATGATGTCTATGTGGTTTAAGTAACACACGGCTAGGCTGGACTCAGGTGGGCACAATGCTGTGATGTGACAGTAGCAAGCCCGTTTTCATTTTGCCAGTATGAGTATACAGCCATTACCTAAGCCGGCGTTTTTCCAGCTGTTTGAAATCAATTATCTGGGTTTGAAGCAGCACTTTTTAATGTAATAAAATGGTATGTTATAAAATATAAACTACTAGAGTGTATGTGATAAAGTTGTTTTCTGCCATTTTTGTTTCTGTTATCTATGTATCTATCATCTATCTACCTATCTATCTGTGCATATCATACAACCCTTAACAAACACAGAAGCCCTGGTGGCACAGTTCCAAGTATGAACTTTTGTGTGTAGGAACAAATGAAGAAATCTATTTATTCAAATCTCATACAAAACAACAGTGTCTCGTTTCATAGAATTAAATTATGATTTCATGCAATCTAGTTACACATTACACTAACTCTCTTCTGCATGTTCATGTTGAATAAAAAAATAAACCTCAGAACAACACTTTCAATTATATTGTACCTGAAACGTTTTGGGCAACATATGCTTTTTATTACTAATTATAGCTCTTTCAAAGTGAACTAAATATTTTAATTTCTATTATTCTTAAAACTTAATTTAAGTTTCTAAAGAAGCTTTGGCAAAAATAAGAAACTACTTCGAATTAATAATACCACATATTTTAATGTTGAAATTTGCAATTCTGCTAGGTACAACTGAATTAAATAAACATGTATTTGGACAGAATGCATTTTCATAATTCTTAAATGAAGTTCCCAGCTCCAAAGCTGAGTAGCAAGTTCTTAGCATTTAAAGCTTCTCATGTGAAAAAATGGAAGATGTAATTTCAAAAATACTGTTAGAATAAAAAAAAATTTTCATAGTGAGTAGGTTTAGCATAATTTGTTTATATCGCCTACAAAATTTAATCCCCAAAGCATCTGCATCATATTAAAATTTAAAGTTCTGAATATTAATGTGTGTAAAAATATGAAAACAAAGTTTTTTTATAAATGCTTTTTTTGTATCCTGTATTTATAAAACATATGGTTCAAAGACATATTTTGTCTGTAAAGCAAAACAGAGGGTTGTGCAATTATTTGTAAAGTAAATAGATGTTGAGAATCAATATGTGAATAATTTAATATTCCTTTTTTCCTTTCCCACCCATATGCACACAAACACACAACAAAATTCTGCTTTTAATTGTATGAAGGATATAATATTTTTGTAAGAATTAGTTCATTAATTATCTCAATACTTCACTTGACTTTAGTTTGGTAGCTATTGCTTCTTGCTAGCTAAAATCAGTGAACAGAAATTTAAGGACATAGGTTTTTCTCAACTTACAGAACAAGAAATTTAATTACTAAAGTCAATCTTACTTGGTCAATTCTCTCTCTCTTGAAATTTTAAATGATGAATGTGCTCCAAAAATGATCTGTTAGACGAAATTACAAATATTGGGCAATAATTACTAACTCTAGTACTATGAGTTGGAATCAACTCGATGGCAATGGTTTTCTAGTACCTTGGGCACTGCAGTAGCCTATTTTATGAGAACTGGTGGTGCACTAGTTAAGCATTCAGCAGTTGGAATCCACCAGCCATTCCTTGAAAAACCCTATAAAGCAGTTCTACTCTGTCTTATGGGGTCACTATGAGTCAGAATCAACTTGACGGCCACAGGTACAGATAAGGCATTAGTTAGAACAGAAATAATGTTATTTTCCAAAGAACAATAATAATTGTAATATAAGATATGTTTCTAACTGAAAAAATTTTAACTGCACATTGATTTATATTAAACTACTTATTATTTACTAAATCTCTCTTAAAATTTTTAAATAGATAATTTAAAATGAAAGATAGTATTAACTGAATACAAATTCAATTTTCAGAGTTATTTTTTAAAATGCAAATTATTTCTATGGATATGATCCACACTGCTGATCAATTACTCCCATTTGCAGCTCTTCTAATGAGGTACTTTCAAAATATCCCAGTAGATTAAACTTTTGCAGCTGACAATGTGGCACCTACACTCCACAGCTGTGTTCCTCAAATATCTATCTCACACTAAGTCTTGCTAAATGTGGAGTGAGAACCACTATTAGTGAAACCCATGTTTGAAAGCAGGTACCACAAAAACCAAATGCATTGCCACTGAGTTGATTCTGATTCACAGAGACCCTATAGTCTTCATAACCTTCAGTGGGACATCCAGTAAAATGCTCTGTACACCATTAAAAAAAATGAGGGGAATTCTGACTACTTTAATCATTTTGATAACTATTAAATGCCAACTGTTGATCTTATCTAAACTTGAACCACTATTATTATCACTCAAACCTAGAATTATATTATGAAAGAATATCAATCCAGACCCTTCTTGCTCAGGATTGCTGTCTAAATAGAAGCTAGAGGAGCAAATATATTCAACAGTCCTACCCTAGAAGCTTTTAAATTTTTCTGTTCCTCTTCAGTGTATCCTTTGTCATACATGATCCGTGAATACACTTGACTAACTACACAGACCTTGATTTGTTTTTATTTTTCCTCAGAATAGTTTATCTTGAGTGGAAAGCAGTTAAGTAAAAGTGGCCTTTATATTTAATGTTATTAAGAAACGTCTTTAGTATTAGGGATAGACATCAGATAGACATTCATTTTAAGGCTGTAGAGTAAAATAAAATAAAAAAGGAACATGTTTAACAGAAATACACCTTTAAAATGCATGCAGTTATCTGTCCTTGTATTGATTTGTATTGATTTCACCCTAATTTGTGCTTATGTCTGTTTATCTTACTGTTTGTCCGTGTTCTACTAGGCCACTGACAGGAGGAAAAAGGGGTAAATTGGGGTTTATTAGGATAGAAATGGAAGAGTTGGTAAACAGATCATGAAAATTCTATGGTTTTAACAATTTTGCCACATTTAACATTTGAAAGGCTAATAAAATAGTTGCATTAATATAAAAAAGGGGACTTATTTATCTAGTCTTTCCTTGTTTTGTAATTATGAATGATGTTTTAAACTAAAGCAGTAACCTGCTATAACCCAAAGCTCACCGCTGTTTGACACTTGGGTGTAAAACATGGGTCACACTATGTGATCACCAATTGGTTAGCCAGGTGAAAAGATGCCTTGTTTTCATGCTGGAAGGCAGCTAGAAAGGGGAGGTAGATAGAGAGAGAGTAGGGTTAAGTCTGGAAGTCTGCAGTGTCCTGTTTTAGGATCTGCTTGGCTTTACAAGGAGAAATAATGGTAGGTTGAAACAATGGAAACACAGTAATTACCACATTTATCAGCTTGTCAATTTTAATCTCTAGTTTAATTTGAACTAACAGAATTAGAATCAAGAATTGATAAAGATAAGTAACCAGGAATACACTGAAAATGCCTTTCAACAATAGCTACTGGTCTTATTACCTCATCAAGGCCACACCTCAGTGATAGAAAAAAAGAATGTGTTGAGTGCATTAGAGTGTAGATATGACATCAAACCAACAAACTGATTTGTTCCACTATTATGGACATTTATTAAAAATAATCATCTATGTGTTGTAGTTGAACCTAATGTTAAGCTTCACAAAATCTTTGATCTAATAGCCCCATGGCTAAAAATACAAATGTAACCTCAGTGCAGAGGAAGTGCTGACAGATTTTCTCAGCCATACACACGTGGTTGTTGTTCTTCCAGGTAACCAGCAAGCTACAAGCTTTCAATTATTATATTTTAGAAGGCAGAAGCCACACAGTCCAAAGGCAGGCACACTATGTAGCATATTTAGCTTTCCTTTAGAAAAGTAATGTTTCTGGGCCTGGAATCTCTTAACTAAGTTCCATTGATAAACCTATCCATATAAATAAGTGCTCATTTGAAGGTGGCAGACAATATTTAGATAATGAGCTATGTAGAAAAAAGGGTGGAACATACACAACTTAAAATTTTAAAAACACTTCCATATGGACGTAAGAACCATGAACTTGCAAAAAATATATTTTTAGGGGCAAAGAAAGATGCATTTTTAAAACTGTTGAAAACAAAAAGTTTCTGATCAACTGGTGCAAGGCTATGTCCCAATTAACTGGAAGCTATATTACCTCTGCTCTGATGTAGTTTACTAAGTCTTTTCTCATACTTTCTGGTTTCTCTCTATTTTTGGTGAAACAATAATATGCTATCTTCATATTAAAAGGGAAATAATGAAACATTAAGGTGACAAAAAGAAAACTTAACAGATACTTAAACTTCTAAGCACTGGGACTAAGGATCTGTCATAGATTAACAGTCCAAAGACATTGGGCACTCAAGTTCCAAAGCAAATGCTACTGTCTATCAATCCACTCTTCCTTGGAAAATGGAAACCCTGGTGGCATAGTAGTTAAGAGCTATAGCTGCTAACCAAAAGGTTGGCAGTTCGAATCCACCAGGTGCTCCATGGAAACCCTACTGGGTAGTTCCACTCGTCCTATAAGGTCACTATGAGTCGGAATCGACTTGACGGCAACAGGTTTGGTTTTTTTTTTTTTTGGTTTCCTTGGAAAACAGACATGTTCTCACAGGGATGAAATTTTCCTTAATAAACCCCAATACTGTAAGTTTTTCCAAGCAAATGTTTGACTGAGTGTTACGATAATCACTGTAGGCATTTCTGTAAAATAACTGAAAACCTGTAAACAAAAGCACAAAACTGCCTTCAAGTTAGATTCATCCATTTCCTCATCTTCTTTCATCCTTTCTTTTCCTCTTTTAAAACATGACTTGTCCTCCAAAGACTGACACAGCCACTTTATAAGGCTGAAATAATACACATCTTCTATTTTTATTATCCATTTTAAAAAAAATAAAAAAATAAAGGCACTTTAGCTATGCTGAACATTGTCTTATCATTTCACTTACGTCTTGTTAACGCATCAAAGCCACACCTCAGTGATAGGGGAGTGAATGTGAGAAAAAAAAAAGTCTCCACTAAAGGGGCTATGGAAATACACAGAGTCCAACTGGAAGAAAAAAATAAGAGGAAGTAGTTGAAAAGAAAAGTAACAATCTATGAAAACTTCAGTATGAATATTGAAATCTAACCACTTCTAGTTAAAATTGTCCTTAACCTCTGGAATTTCTGGTATATTTTGGTGATGCTGCTATTGAGACTTGACATTTTGGTGTGAATAATAAAAATGCTGTAAGATATTGGAGAAAAAGTCTGAGCTTCAGAGATGGCACTTTTCTATTTCTCTAGCTCTGTGTATGTTAACACAATGTGTTAATGTGTGACCAATATATCTAAGACTCAGTGTTTTCATTTGAAAAATGTTAGTAATAACAGCAGCCAACATTTAAGGAATACTTAAATCCTCTTTATGAGGCAACGTGATGATACTTGATATCGATTGCTGCTTATAAACATCACAAAAACCCTATGAAACATGTATTCTATTATTATTATACTATGCTGTTATACAAATATTAGGTTAACTTGTTTTTGTTTTTGCTGTTGTTGTGGGCTGTCAAGTTGATTCTGACTCATAGCGACCCTACAGGACAGAGTAGAACTGACCCATAGGGTTTCCTAGGCTGTAATGTTTACCGTCACAGATCGCCAGGTATTTTAACTCCCACAAAGTCGCAGGGTGGGATCGTGCGGCCAACCTTTCCGTTAGCAGCCAAACACTTAACCATCGAGTCATCAGGACTCCTTCAGTTAACTTCTAATACAGCATAATGTTACTGAATAGATTGATTGTGAGGATTAAGTTATAAATGTTACACTATATTACGTTTTAAATAAAATTTATATTACGTTTTATAGACTATAAAAATGAATCACAAAAAAATTTACTTAACTTACCAAAAATCAAAGAGCTAGTAAACAGAGAATGAATTTCCAAACCAAGAAGACTGCCTGCAGCATGCACACTCTTAAACCCTGTGTTGTGTGAGGTTTATCATGAAGTAGTCACCTGGCGGGACTGGTGTGTGCATGAGCCAATGTGTGGCTAGTAATATTGAATAAAATAATACTAATTACACAGCACGTGCTGTCCCTCCCTAGCCATGAGTGCTTTTAGGTCAGTTGCAGCCAAGCTCATCTTTGTAGGCTCACAGTACCTAGAAAAATTATTGGTCCCTTTTAGTGACTCAACAAGTATTTTATGACTGAATGACTCATTTTATAAATGATTTGAGATATACTTCCTTATAAATAATGCAAAATAAGCGGTCTGTTAAGTAGATATTTAATTTCATAACAATGTAAACATAATGCCATACATTTGAAAAAAGTACGTCCTGTCTTCCTCCTGACAGTGATGGTTGGTAAGAACATAGGGATGGGGCAGAATCGGGACATAGCTGCAACTGAGCAAAATTTCATATGGTTTTGTTCTGGGAAACCTCCATAAAGATTTAAAGAAATCTACCACTTTAAATCTGAACTAATTACAAAATTGTAGTTAATAAATGGGTCTTTTTTTCCTTGACTTTAAAAAAATCAATTTTATTGCTGTATAATTTGCATACAATAAGATATTCCTATTTTAAACGTGTTCAATTTTCACAAATGCACGTACCCTCAATACACAGGATATTTCCATTGCCCCAAAATGTTCCTTTTGCCCCTCCTCAGTGAATCCACACCATCCCCGTCCCCAAGCAACTACCCATTGGCTATGATTTCTCTCAATCTAGATTAGTCTTTTCTAGGATTTCATATGAATTGAATCATGCAGAATGTGCTCTTTGGAGTCTAGCTCCTTTCATTCAGCTTAAAGTGTTTGAGATTCATGTGTAGCAATAGTTCACTCTTTTTTAAAATTTTTATTGCTGAGTAATAACCCACTGTACGGATATACTACAAGGTGTTTATCCACTCAGCTTTGATGGGCATTTGGGTTGTGTCCAACTTTTGACTAAAATGAATAAAGCTTATAAGAACATCTGCATACAAGTTATTGTGTAGAAGGTTGTTTTTATTTCTCTTGGGTAAATAAGTAGAAGGGAAATTTCTGGATCGTATGATAAGTGTATGCTTAACTTCCTAAGAATCTGCCAAACTATTCTGCAATGTGGCTGTACCATGTTACAATCTCATCAGTGATACATGAGCACTCCAGTGGCAGCACATCCTCCCCAACTCTTAGTTTTGCCAATCTTTTTACTTTTAGCCATTGTTTTAGTGGCTGTTCCTCTTGAGTTTCAACAAAGGTAATAATTTTATAACATAACTACATATTTTAAATATGTATATCATAATTATGGTCGTTTTCTTTTAAATTGTGGGTCACAGTTCACAACAGGTTGAGATCAGCATTTTAAAGAAAAGGGAAGATAAAAAAAAAGTTGGAGAGCATCCCATATAATAAGGCATGCATTTATAATGGGGCAATATTTCTCTCAAGGATATGAAACTTGGATATTTGGGGGTGAAAATCTTAGGTGTTACAATTATTTTTGGCTCTCTAAAGCTCAACCCTATCTGAAAAATCTTAATTCTTAGTATTCAATTTCTTTCAGGTTTTTGGATATCACATGAGCAGCATGAACATTGAATTCCTGGAAGATACAAAAAATGTATGCAAGAGCAGGGTTACAAAATTATGGAAAATAAATGGCCATGACTGGGGGACTTCCTCTTAATCTACTGCTCGATCTCAAAGTCATACAGCAAGAGGTACCTGAGCGTGCCTACCGGCTGCCATTGGCTGCCCAGCGGGTATTGTTCGTGTTTGAGTCCCTTGTGCTTTTGTGCGTGACTTGAGCTTTGAGAAATAAATAAAGTCTATGTTTTACTATTTAATTCTACAAAAGGTATTCCAACCGTCATTAATTACTCTGAGTACTGCAAGAAAAACGACACTGACCATCTAAATGAATACAATAGCCACATAAGTTAAAGTTGTTTTCACATATCAAGCAAAAGTGTAAAGTTTTCCAAAAAATATTTTTAAGAAAGTATTTTTAATCGTTTTACTTTTGATGGAAAAATAATAGTTTTGAATGTTTTAAATTCGTATTATATTTGTGTTATTATTACATATTTATATCAATTGCTACTTTGCATATGCAATTTCATATATTAGCATTTACCTAAGTAAACAAATTACATTAAAGGTTACTCAGCAAATGCAGTTATGTCAGCTTTTAGTAGTTTTTTAAATTTTAATTTAACTTAAAACTTTTAATCATTTTAACCATGTATTGAATAAAAAATATAAGCTTTATACCTACTCTTGTTACGTATAAAGCACAGATAAACATACAATACATAAGAGAGATACACAGTATATCTGTGGTATTAAAATTGCATGGGGGCAATTAAGAAAAAAAATCTTTAAAAGGCTCCTTGTTGTTGTTGTTAACTGCCATTGAGTCGGCCCCTAACTCATATAACTGCGATGGAGTCAGCCCCTAACTCATGGCAACCCCATGCACAATGGGATCAGACTACTGTGATCCATAGGGTTTTCATTGGTGATTTTTATACGTAAATTGTCAGGCTTTTTTTTCTAGTCTGTCTTAGTCTGGAAGCTCCTTTGAAACCTGTTCAGCATTATGGCAACATGCAAGCCTCCACTGACAGGGGTGTGGCTGCACAGGAGGTACACTGGCCGGAGGGTGGGGGGTGGAAATAATGAAAAAAAGGTTGAGCAGTAGTGTAAGAGGGCAAGTATTTTTAAATGATGCTTTGTTTTAGTTTTATGGTTATACAGTTTATATGTATATGCCTGTTGCTGTTGAGTCAATTTTGACTCATAGTGACCCTACAGGACAGAGCAGAACTGCCCCATTGGTTTTCCAATGCTATAAATCTTCACAGAAGCAGACTGCCACATCTTTCTCCCATGGAGCAGCTGCAGCTGCTAAGTTCAAACGTCTGACTTTCTGGTTAGCAGCCGAGTGCTTAACCACTGTGCCACCAGAGCTCCTTATATACAAATATATATAGTTTAAAATGATATAGCTATAAAAAAGAAAAAACAAACCTGTTGCTGTTGAGTCAATTCTGACTCATAACGACCCTATAGGACAAGGTAGAACTGCCCCACAGGGTTTCCAAGGAGCCAAATGGTGGATTCAAACTGCTGACCTCTTGATTGGCAGCCAAATGCTTAACCACTGTGCCACCAGGGCCCATTAGCGCTATATTTTATATATATATATATATATATGTATATATATATATATACACCCACACATATACCTACAGGTATCAAACATATATGTGTACTGATTTGAAATATAATATGCATTTTTTATTTTGTTTAGTGGTAAAGAGAAAACATTGAAAAACACAAGGTCAAGAAGTAGAATTAGATGCAGATCTCAATGCTAACAATAATAAAATCTGCCCTTTCCCGACCAGCTCTTAGATGCCAGACACTGCTAAGTGGGGCACACGCATTCAGCATTTGCTCTGATCCTCTTTATGTCTTTACATTTTGTATATAAGCAAACTGAGGTTCTAGAGAGCCAGGAAATAGGTGCCCAGTCTTAAAAAAAAACTCCTTAGTGGTAGACCTGAGATCTTGATAACTCTAAGCTCCAGGCTCTTTTTCCTATAACTTTTTGTCGCCTCTTTTCCCAAACAGCGTTTAGCATAGTATTTATATGAATAAACAATGATGATACACAGAACCACATGCTGTGTGATGAAATATACGCAAATAAATGATTTTACGTAACAAGCATTTGTTGATCAGTATAGTACAGTGATTAGCTCATAGCTTTGAAGTTTTGTGAGGGTTAAATGAGATAATACATGTAAAGGGCCAAAAGCATAATGAAGACTCGATTATTTATAAGTGTTATTAGCTGGACATTATGGAGAATATAAACCTCCCTAAAATACTCTCAGAATCTAGTTTCACCTAAAACATTTACAGACTCCTATAAAGCCATGCCGGGAAGAAGTAAATCCAGGGATAGTTATGGGTACTCAGAAAGCAAAGGTGGCGTGGTATTTGGACTAGACAAACGGAGGAGAAAGACCTTTACCTGAACTCTGAGAAATGAAGGGGGCTTTTGAAAGGCAGAAAAGAAAGGGAACTTATTTCAAGCCAGGGCTAGAATAGAAACAAGATACAAAGCAGAAAACTAAGCTTGGTATTGAGGGAATCAGACTCTGTGAAACACTGACTTGGTGAATACTGGGAAACAAAATGAGAAAGGAAGGCTGACCGCCAGAGTAGGGAGGTGCGGAATCTGTGTTCAAATCTTGAGCAGCTCAAAGCCCTGACGGTGTCTGATCAGATGAATGAAATGATGCCTTTTTAATTTTCCTTGTGACAATGTACAGGAGTGAAAGACTAAGAGACTCTGAAGCTAGTATTGACAACACCACAGTAAATCAGATATAGATGCAGAATGAGGACAACACGGACGGCAGTGACAAAGCCTAGTCTGGAACAGATACTCTCCACCCCCCAAATTATCAAGAGTATTTAGATGGGATATAACAAGAAGGAGGGAGCAATGACAACTGCGTCATTTTAAGGCCTCTAAGAGTATGAGAGAATACTTCCATGAATAATGTAGAGATACAGGAATTAAAAAATCTGTTTTTGTAGCCATTGTATCGAATTACAAACAGCAATAATAAGATAGCTTTAGATATTATAAGTCAAGAATACAGTCAGATCTTGAAGGGGAATTTTGGGAATCACTAGCACGAGGATAATGGCTAAGCTCTGAGAATGGATTAGTTGCCAAGGGAGACAGAGCTGAGAAAGGAGCAAAGAACTCCAGTTGTCTCTGCTGCTATTGGAATGAATTTATTTACAGATTCCTGTAAGGTCTTTTCTTTGTCTCTCACATGAGGCTATGCACAAGTTTCTCCTCAAGTGTCCCTGGATGTACAGGGCCTCCTGTTTGCCAACTAAAGTTCACAAAGACATTCCATGGAGAACACTTCATATTACATTTATGTCCTCGAAAATGCAAGGTTTCGCTTACAATTTCTGTAATGTATGTGTTTTACTCATCAATTTAATTTTACATTTATTACAAATGAGGGATTTATGTAAGTTTTACTCATAGGCACATGACATATGCTTGATATCCTAAGGAACACACTGGCATCCTCATTTTGGGGCATAAAGGCAGGAAGCCCCTAGATCTCAGATGGCAATGAATACTGACTCATTATAAACTATTCACAGAGTCAGGAGGTGCTGATCTATCCAGTCCTTCCATATGATGGTTTATAGAACTTAAAAAAGTGATGGGAAGGAGATTTGAATAACAAATGTTATTTTGAATGTTAATTTCAAATAATATTAGAAGAAAACTCTTTCAAGTAATTAATCATTATCTGCATATTCAATCCTTGTTGAAATCAGAAATATGTATATATGTGTGTGTGTATATATATATATATATATATATATATATATATATATATACGTACATACAAATATGTATATATGTAATTAATCGAGATTGAAGAAAGGAAACTGAATGCTTATAGATGTGAAGCAATTTATTTCTATTTACTTTTGGTTTTGAACCAAAATTTCATCAGGGCTTAATATTTTTCCGTCATTAGTTTTAATATCATTTATGAGTAAGCTTACCTGATTTTGCGAATGTTACATCAGTTAGGCCATATTACTGATAGTCTGAACACTGATGGCATGTGTGTTATTCCATAGAAATAATTCCTTTATATTGTGAACTACTTTGTCTATAAAAAGGGATTCCCTATTTTGGTTTAATTTTTTTTCATGGTACACTATTAAATTTTGTCTTCATTATGTCTAATATAGTGCAAAGTATATATGGCAAATTTCACAAAATTTCTTTTAATAAACGTGTGTCTGCTTGGAAATAATTTTATATTAGTATAGGATGCAGAAAAAATAGATTTAATTCATACTCACTGTGGTAATGTTGCTGGCAGGGAACGTCTAATAATTGAATGAACTTGTCTGTAAACATCCAGTTTAGACATGCATCGGCAGGAAGTGTGATTGGCAAAACTGATTGTTACTGGTTTGGGGCCTTGAGAAAGAGGCACTGTAATTTCAAACAACTACAAAGAAGGGACAAAAAGAAGAAAAAGTTATATAGATGCTATAAAGCATTTTTATGTTAAATGTTGGAGTCCAAAAAAAGTGAGATTAATTATTTATGACTAGGTGGTGCTGCATAAAATACACAGGACACTACCGATTTTTATGACTACAACATTTAAACTATTTTGCTTCTAATCAGCATTTATTATCAGAGTAATAAATAGTTCATATGCTTATCTCATGTCACTAGTTATAAAGCATATTAAAATTATGATAACAACTCATGATTACAAAGCACAGATGTAACAGACCTATGTGTTCAAGAAAAAAAAGTTGCTTCAGAGTTCTATTATTTGAGATAAACATTTAAAATTTAAAAGCATTTGAGCTATGTTAGCTAATATTCCAGGGGTTAAAAAGTGGCACAGATATAAAGATCTTTGTTATGTAAGAGCAAAGCTATTGGCCACACAATCCAGAAAGGTTTAAGTCTTATTTTATGTAAATTGAACACACAGGGTCCAAATTAAATTTCTAGCTCAAATTTGTTTTACAGTTATATCTCTTTTGAATTTATTACATTTAAGAGAAAAATAAATACACTCGTTATTAAATAGGTAAAGCTTTGTTTCTGCTATCTTGACAAAGGCATTATGAAAATAATGAACTTAGAATAAGGTAGGGTACTTGACATGATTCTAGATATAGCCTTAAAACTTAGTTTAAGTAGAGTCTCATTTTGAATGATTTATTTATGGAGAACTTAAGTCCTCTTCCTTCTCCAAAAACAACGTTTTAAACTGAAGATAAAAGTAAGTTAGTGATTACATAAAATTAAATGAATTTAAATTCCTGAGGTCCTTAAAATCTAAATTACCACTAGCGAAAATAGTAAAAGTGGAATCATGGCCATTACCTGCTTGAAAAGATTAGTTTTTAGTAATTTAACTCTAATTTAACTATATGCTATTTTATTCCTTTATGGGAATCTGGACAATGCTATAAAAAGATCACATACTCCAGAGCCTTGTGACCCAGTACCTTGCTGTGATTTCATGCCAACAGTTAAAGATCATTGAAAGTGTTTAGGGAATATAATTAGTTTGCCAATTTCATCCACACCCACAGGGCAAATTTTAAAATTGATTTTGAACAATGGAACACAGAAACGCCTAAATTCTAAATTACATTCTTTCTTCATTTGGAATGTATTCATAATACATTTATTTTAAAAATTCAGCTACTTTCTTAGCAAAAAATAATGTGATTCAGAAGAAATGATCACAAGATTACACCCAGATTGGTACTTTCATTAGTTCCCTTACTTATAAGTTGTGTGACTTTGAAAACATCATTTAACTTCTCTAAGCTGTATTTTTCTTTAATGATCAGTAAATTAGGGATAATGTTTGAAACATTACTTCATGAAATTATTGTAAAATATTAATATAAACGAATGTATCTGAATACAATATGTAGATTATATGCTGTATAGTTGTTTATTATTTTTCTTTGCATAAATTCTCAAGAATAATGTGTTCTTCAGGATAATACTTTTGTACCTAGATAAATTAAACATATGACCCCAACATATGCTAGTATTATATTTCACCAGTTTCTTATCTAAAAAGACATTTGCTTATGCAGTTTGATGTGACCTTTTATTAGATCACAATGGGCAGAAATCCTTTGCACTATATACAACTATTTTCAGATATTATTCTGCAGTGTGTGCATTGTTACAGTTTTTCTGTTTCCTATTACATCTATGGGCCCTACCTTAAAAACAAGTGTTACACAAGAAATACAAAGTGGTTTTCAACATAAGCAAGTTACAAATTGCTTATTTAAAATCTATAATAGTATAAATGGTAGGAAGGCCTACAGGTCGCTCACAAAAGCCCAAGAATTCACATCTAATTGGTAGTTAGATATATGTGTCTGGATGATAGGAGAGTCACTGAAAAGTCATCAACATTTAAGTTTAGCTGAAGTCTTGGACTCTGATGAGACTGCTTGGTGAGCCCATACTGAGTGAGAAGAGAAAATATCTAATAATAGAAACCTAGGGGATGGGAACATTTAAGAGGTGAGAAGAAGCAAATGAACTAGTAAATATGTCTGGGAAGAAATCTAACATGAAGATGCAAAACCAGGAGGGAGTACTCTATCGCCTAGGAAGCCAAAGAAAGAGGAGAGCTTCAAAAAGGTTTGTGGTTGCAGGGTCAAATGTCTCAGGCAAGTCAAATATAATAAGGATTGATGGGAGAAGACTGGTACCAGACGTGGTTCTGAGACCTGTGCAGGACAGGGGCTATTGAGAAGAGCAGCAGTGGGAAAGGAGGGACAAGAATAGAGTCCCCTTGTGACTGGAGGGAAAAGAGTTCAGGTGGCTCAGGCCACCAGGATCATTTCTGCTTTCAGAATGCTTGTAATCAGTGAAGGATTTGGCATGTCTCAAGTGACACAAGGCAGGACAGAGCCTGATAGTGAAGGATAAGGCACTCTCTGAGATAATGCTATTGTAGAAGAGTTCATGATTTTTCCTGGCCCTAACCCCTGTCAGCATCATCCCTGCCCTCGACGGTCCCTGTCACTCCAGAATCCACTCTGGCCTGTTTTCAGAGGTGGAAAAGATTATGAGGAGCAGTATCAGTCACTTGTCATGAACAGACATCAGCCATTCTTGAGTGGGTATGTCCCCAATCAGTATCTGCCCACAGGCATCAAGTGTGTCTTCAGGAACCGGGGCTTTGCAGAATGTTCTAGTGAAACGGAGAACAGTTAAATGCAGATTAAGAAAGCATCTTCCTGGAGAAATAACCTGGGCTCTTGACTTTCAAAGGGTGGAAGAGATTTGTGTTGGTGAATATACTGACTACAAGGACAAAGAGTGGAAAAAGAGGCACTAAAACAAATCACTGTACAGAAAACTGTTTTTTTTTTTTCCTTGTAAATTGGAGACTTATACGAGCATTAAAGCTACAGTACAGACTAAGAGACAAAATTTACTTGGTGTTATCAAGTTAAATAAAGGAAGACAAAATCTTAATTACTAAGGTCTCTTTTCTCTTGTTTGTGTCTAAGTAGGCAATTATCAGGCTGAATTCAGTTACATTCTCTTGAAACACATCTCCCACCCCTCTACCCTCTCAGTTTTTGACCTGAGTTATTCAGGCAATCTTTACTTGACTATATCAATGTGGAAAAATTTTTAAGAGTCTAGAAGATGACTCTGACCAATGCATTTATCCTCAGAAAAATTAGGAGCATCTACTGAGCATGTGTCACGTGTGTGTGTATTAAGGCACACTTTGTACCTACGCTAGCTTTCGTCCTACACTGAAGATGCTTTCATTTTCCAATCTGTTTCTGCACTGGTTTTATGCATGCATATTAACTGACTTTTCCATTTAAAATGACTAAAGTTGCTATTACAATTTTTTCTTTTCCAAAGCAGTGAATTCTGGTTTCTTATTTATAGAACAATTTGTAAATTTTGTGTAGCTATATCTGCTCTTTGGAACGCTGGTGGCGAAGTGGTTAAGAGCTCAGGCTGCTAACCAAAAGGTTGGCAGTTCAAATCCACCAGCTGATCCTTTGAAACCCTATGATGCAGATCTACTCTGTCCTACCGGGTCACTAGGAGTTGGAATTGATTAGAAGTCACACAACAACAACAACAACATATTTGCTGTTTATGTTGCTAAGCAAATGCATGGCCTTTTTTCCTAATCAAAAAGTATCTATTTAGAAAATGTAAACTCTTTTTGAACTAAAAAAAAATTAGAAAGACATTATAAACTCACCTGTCCCCTCTTCCCATTCCCCCCCAAAAAGACATAACCAGAACCAGCCAGTTGATTTTGACTCATGGTGACCCCATGTGTATCAGAATATAACTGTGCTCCATAGGGTTAATCAATTGCTGATTTTTTCTGGAAATTGACTGCCAGACCTTACTTTTGAGAAGTCTCTCTGTGGATTCAAACCACCAACATTTTGGTTAGCAGCCAACCACGTTTATTCTTTGCACTCCCAGGGACTAATAAATACATACACATTTCAAATAACTGGAAAAGCTCCTTCTCCACTAGAGAAGAGAACTACCAAGAGCTTAGTCTTAAGAAACAGTCATGAATTGGTCCCTGGATGTCCAATCTACTACTTCTGTAACGTGAAAAAGTATTTAACATCTCCAAGCCTCTGTTCATTATCTATAAAATAGAGATAATAATCGTGGCCATGGTATTGTTTGGATTCCATAAGCCATAGGAGATTCTCAAAAATATCTTCATTATCATCACTACCAACATCAGTTAAGACTGAGTTGAACCTTTGTTAAAGGAATTCCAAAGTTTTTTAAATCTCTGTTTAAAAGCTTTCCTCATTTACTTTTCAATAACTATTTACTGAGTATCTGTAAGACGCCAAGCACTATGTTAGAATTTCAAGTTAACAGTCATTAATAACGACTCTTGCCCCTATGCAGCACACAATTAACAAAGCTAACAATAAGAGTGAATGAGAAAAACATAGATATGTAGATTATACTATATTAACATTTTAAAAAAAACAATAGTTTACCATAATCAATATTAGTGAGCAAGAACCCTCAGTTTAATTCTCTTGAAATCTGTGCTTGCCATTTTACAGTGATCTGAACCACCACAGAAACTGTAGTTTTCTCTCAGAACAGTTAAGGTTTCTCCAAACACATCAGTGTTTGAAGCAATAATTAGAATTTTTTATATTTTAATAATATATGAATCCTTACATTAACGTTGGACTATTTTGTGCCAAGCAGTGTTTTCTAGTTTAGATTTGAGTTCCTCGAGTCCAAACATTATCCATTATGTTCTACATTAGCTAATGATTCCATGTATATGTGTTTAATTAGTAAATACTAAATGACAATGACAATTATAATTTGGTATTTTGAACATGATGATTTTCCTAAAATAGATCTTATGCTGTAAAATGAACTGTTCTTGAACAATAGACAATATTAACTTGTACCTAATCTAGGATCTAAGAAATAGTAAGAATAATACCCATTATGGAGACCAATGCTATACTGTCAGCATATGCCTATTAAGAGAATTGCTGGCATTGTACAGATCAAAAGTACTTACAAAAAAAGTGCATTTAAATAAGTCTGGAATTAAAAAAAAAACAAAAAACTTGATTGTCTATTCTGTAAAACTGCAATAAAGAAGAGGAAATGGCAAGCATTTCCAACTGAGAGGTTCCCAGTTGTTATCTACTGGCATTCTTTAATAGGAGTATTTAATAGTAGGTTCTCACCAGGAAGAATAGATTTCAAATAATGCCACCATTTTAAACAATAGATTGTTTACAGCAGCATAGCAACAGTTGTAAAGCAACAGTTCCTATTGCCACTTATTTGCAGGCTATTCAAGGAAAAGGTGTAGAACTCCTTACTAAGAAGATTCTTGATTATAATTTAGTAATAAATTCCAAAGGAACGTTCATGTGAGAACAAATACGACACAAATGGCTCCTTTTAAAACATCTTTATATTCAGATCACGGTATCTCATTACCATATTGAATTTCAATATTTCACCTTTCAGCCCATTAATTAAGTATACATGCAATCTATAGCCCCTGGAGAGCATGACTAATAATTGTAAAAGCAGAAAAACTATACAACATTTAGAAAAACAACTTCTAAAAATGGGAAATGGTGAAAATCGAGGGTTCACTGTTAACACTGTAACTGAGTATTCCAACCACATGATCACCTATCAAGAGCGCCTATGGAATTTAAATTGGGTCCATGCAAGAACACCAGAATGCATACAGCCTACAGATTTACAGCTGGTATACCTGCTGCTCTCGAGTTGATTCCGACTCATAGCAATTGAACTGTTCCATAGGGTTTCCAAGGAGCAGCTGATGGATTCGAACTGCTGATCTTTTGGTTAGCAACTTAGCTCTTAACCACTGCACCACCAGGGCTCCTTACTGCGTTAATTTTACCTGATTGCTATACATAAAATGTATACACAATGCTACATTTATATATATTTTTAAAACTCAATTCATAAGTTTTAGAAACACTGCATAAAATTTGTGGACATCATCAGTGGTATTTTTCACAGAAGCATTACTTTTTTCTTAAGGCAAATATTGTTTTTAAAGTTACTCCTGATAACTGGTATTGGTATAGAGTCACTTTTCTGCATCAGGATAAAACCTGTTTTCCAACAACTGTGCTTGCCAAATATTAATTAGCTAATGATACAGATACAGTACAAATCACATTCCACCTATTGAATACATATGAATGTAATAAATTGATATTTCAGACTGTCAGTGTTCTGTTTAGTTAATAGAGAAGAAATATCTGTTCGCAGTGCGAAATAATGCCACTACGCTTCATTACATAGTTGCACATTTTACTGAGGCTTAAATACATTTTGCTGGGAAGAAAATTTTATGAAACACTTATTTCAACTAAAATATAATCTGGAATGCTTTTGCAAAATATACAGGCTGATATTACTTTTATATAACAATAAAAAAGAAATAGATATTTTTAATGGCAATATCTAAATGACACTGTTTATGTGTATCAGAATTAGCTAGAGACCAAGATCTCAGCTGAGGTGGATTTTTCAGTCCTGTGTTAAGGAACACGACAGCAAAGAGGTTCCTAGTCTTTTGAGCTCTATCTAACCCCAGGACTTCCAAGGATGCAAATACTACCATTTAAATAATGTTATAATCCTAATATCTGCCAGACTCAAAAGCAGATGAATTTCTTGTCCTTCTATCTTAGTTTAATCACAAAATAATTCCCCTTCTGCAAAATTCACTTTCTAGTTTTTGGCTATATCTCTTAAACATACAACTTCTCATAAGAAAATATACTCAAAGCATATGTTTATGAAAGACGTCAAAAAGACATTCAAACTACTTTTCAAAGTCACTTAGATATTATTTGTGGAGAACTTTGAAGCAGTTGTTATCGATTAGTTGACTCTGGAATGCTTAGTGCATGTGGTTTTACTTTACAACTAACAGCTAGCTTCCTCACACATTCTTGTAACCTGGACTTCATTGGGCCTCATAAAAAGCACTTCTATGAGGTGTCTATAACGAACTTGGTTTTAACATTACTTAGGGCACACTGTCCTTACAATTTATTTAATTGTAATCAGTGACTTTTCACTGATAACAAAACATGTTTGGAACTCCTTTAACCAAACACAAACTCTTTTTTGGCTTCAGAAAAATAGCAGTTACTTTCTTTTACATTTGAATGAAATCATCACACGCTCCCATTTATACTACACTAATAATAAACTGACTGAATAAACTCAGGAAAAGGTGTTACTTCAGTCCAAGCTTTTAAAAACAGTGCAATAGTTGTAAAGATGTTCAGGATAAATGAGCAAACACTGCCTTCAGGAGATTCATGCCTTGTTCTCCCTTAGTTTGGAAGCCTCCTTGATACACACTTACATGAATCTTTGTTCCTCTCTTTCACAACACTTACAATACTTTTAATTGCTTGATAAATGTTGATTTTCCCTGCTAAGTTATATATATGCCATTATATAAATTAATAATATGCCATTAGGGTAGGGTCTAAATATCCTTGTACACCCATTATAAAGCACGGTATCTGTAGCACCACATAATCCAAAAAAAAAAAAAAACCGCTGCCACCATGTCGATTCTAACTCACAGCAACCCTACAGGACAGAGTAGGACTGCCTCATAGGGTTTCCAAGGAGCAGCTGGTGGATTCAAACTGTTGACCTTTTGGTTAGCAGCTAAGTTCTTATACCACCAGGGGTTCATAAATAATAACATAATAGGTGCTCAAAATACACCTGCTTATGAATTTAAATTAGACTTCTCCCTTTGACTATAAACAAAAACAAACCAGTGGATTCTTTGGGTGGGACAAGGGTACAAGATTAGAAAATCAAAGGCAGAATTGGATGGGGCCATCAAGGATTGAATGTTGGTTTTCCTTGGGCATTGGCTTTTGCTTTTTTCTTATGATACATAAATTCTCTTATCTAGGGCTTTGAAAAACATTGATCAATATGCTGTTTACTAATCCATATCTAAAATCTTAATCCCATCTCTCCAGAACTCTACGAATATATATCGGGCTTTTCCACCTGAAAACCCCTCAGACTCTTCAAAATCAGCATCACAAAGCTCTAGCGTCACTCCAAACCTGTTCCCTTTCATTCAAGCATTCATTCTATTTAGTTCCAAGTATTTACAATGGGCAAAGTACTATGCTACGTCCCAGGGTAATAACCAAACACAATCTCTGCTCTTAGCGGAGTTACGGAATAAAACAATCTGACAGACAGATAAGGTACTGATACTAAAATATGGACAATAAAGGATACTACAAAGGCATAGAACAGGACGTCATGGAAGTGACAGGTCTAGGCCTAAGGATGAGCAACAACTAGATAAGTGGGGAAATGGGGATAGGCAGTAAGGAGGTGTTTCCTACTCAGGGAACAGCACTGTAATGACCTGGAGATGAAAGATACTGACGTAATTTGAGAACTAAAAGAATCTGAGAACCAATAGGAAATAGCATTTGAGAAGAAGAGCAGAGAAAAATGAGGCTGAAGACTTAGCAGCAGCCAGATCATGCAAGAACCAGTAAATGATGCTAAGGAATTTTGCCTGAGCGAAGGGTTGCCATTAAAAATATTTAAAACCTTAGGACACTTACACCCACCAATCAGAACAGATGCTGGCTTGAACAACTCAATTAGAAAAGACTAGCTTGTCAACACACTAGCTGAAAGCTGGCTTAGTCTAAAAATGCAACGTTACTGAAGAGTGTTTAGCAGTAACATTACCTGATTTATCATTTTAGGGAAAAAAAATTACTGGCTAAAATATGGCAAATGGATTGAAGGGAAACATGAATGGAGGTATGAGAACAGTTATTAGGCTGTTGTAATGGTTCAGGTGAAAGAAGAAAGGGGACTGAACACCGTGAGCAGTAGAATGATGATACCAGATGGATTCTAGATATATCTGGAAGACAGATTCAACAGCAAGTATTTTTTGGGCTTTAGGGAGAGGAAAAACAACTTGAGCAACTGGATGAATGAAGGCACCATTTACTAAGACAAAGAACACCGGAGAAAGAATGGTTATCATTCACTGGCTTATTATTTGTGGGAGGGCAATAAGTCATAACTCCAGTGTGACAGAGATTGACTTTTATCCGTCTGAGGGAAAACCAAGTCAAAGGGTAAGTAGGCAGTCTGGAGACCAGGAGAGAAATCTGAGCTGGAGGTAAAGATCTGGGAGTCATCACCAGGAGGAAATCTAAAGAGAATGTATGGAGTCAGGTGTGAAGTATCTTCAGAAAAATCCTGAGGAGTTAGTATCATGATTTCAATTTTCTTCAAAATTTTAATTCCAAAAAGCCTGAAAATATTAAAAAAAAATCAAAATGACAAAAGTAAATTACTCTGCTGGTATAATGATGTATCAGTTTAAAACACTACTACTTTACAAACATGACTATCAGAATTGTGATTATTGCAAGTAACAAGCCTATTAACTATGGTCAAAACAAAACTGAGAAACATACACCACACCACCATCAACAAAAACAGCCTTCAAAAATTTTACAGGTAGATTTTAATATGAGTAGATGATTGGGAGACCTGGTGACACAGCAGTTAAAGTGCTCAACTGCTAACCAAAAGGTCGGCAGTTTGAACCCACCAGCCACTCTGTGGGAGAAAGATGTGGCAGTCTGCTTCCATAAAGATTTCAGCCTTGGAAACCTATAGGGCAGTTCTACTCTGTCCTATGTCAGAACTGACTTGACAGCAGTGGGTTTAGATGATTGAGAGGAAGCTGATAAAATTAATAACGTCAACAAGACAAATCTGTTACAAAAGTAATCCTAAAGTCTATGAAGCTTGGAAGTGAAAGATACAGACGGAATGATTCCATATGATCTAAAGTAGAAGTAATTTTCTTATAGAAAAATATCTTATATTTGGTGTTTAAGTACTCAGGATACTGAACCAAAATCTATTTCACCTACATGTGCTTGACACTTACTTAGCACTGGTAGGATCTCTTCTCTCAGCCCCGAGGCCTTGTGATTTTGTGATTTCTGAAGTCTACTCACCCCAGGCCTCCATATTTACAGACTAGCTTGCATACAGTTGTGCATACAAATCTATCCTTGAGTAAATACTTCCACTCTGACATCAGAGAGGTGAATACAAGGTCTTACTAGATCAATGTAGGGAATAAATATGCCATGGAACTGATGACAATCTATTTATTCATTTATTTACTAACAATTTACTGATTTTCTATTTTCCAAGTTTAGTTCTAATGGAGACTCAAGATACTTGGGAGATGAAACTGACATTTGATTATGTGACAAGTTGGATTTGTGAAGAAAGAAATGAGAAGTCAAAGATACTCCCTATGGTTCTGACCAGAAGTGAAATCATGTAATCAGACAGTTAAAACAGTTAAGACCAGGGTGTTTTTTTTACAATGTTATTTTGTGAAGATGGGTTTGTGTTGGAGAGAAAAAGAACCTTTTTGAGGGACTATTATGGAAAACATGTGGACATCAGTATTTAAAGAAGACATATTTTGAAATATTTTACTTTTCAAAGATCTCAACAACAAAGCTTGTGACATTTTTTAAAGTAGACTCATTTTTAGATTTTTCCTCCTGTATTAACTTAACAAGATGTAATAGATGATTTTATGGAAGATATTACTAATGAAAAAAGCTTTTGATACTGTTAAATGGAACTCATTTTCATCAAGAAAATAGAAGAACTATAAAAAAGTTAGAAATTTCAAGAAACAAGCAAAAAAAAAAAATCGCAAAAAACCTCAACACTGCAATAGCTATTAATATTTACTCTATAGTTTTACAACAAGAGCACATTGAAAGTAAAATTTCATCTAACGAATAAATCCAGTAAGGTGTTTTTAGAACTATGAATAATGAGCTTGTAATAGATATATTTTGTCTTATTTGATGAAATAATTCCTTAAGATCTATCCTTGAATCTATTCCACCTCATTTCATATTTAAAAAAGATACAACCCTTTGACCTTCAAAAAAATACAATTGTTATACTTAACCCTTTGATAATTAACCAAATTTATACTTGATTTAAATCAAACACCATTATAATAGATAAAATAATTTAAGGTACATATCATGTTTCTTAACTGGATTACTTAAAAAATATACTTTTAAAAGTATTCCCCAAAAAGTGTATTTTAATTCCCAATTCAGCCATATTTATTTCCTCTAACTTTAAAAAAATGCCATTTTCAAAAGACACAAAATCCCAAAGTTCTTTTTATGGAGTTTGGCTTGAAATTAAAAGCAGCAATATTTTTTTATAATAATATCTTCTTAAGATGAATGCTACTTTTGGAGAAATGTCTGACTGGCATAATTACTATCTGGTAATCAGTGGGCTAGAAAATGGTGTTTAGTTCCAATATTCATTAAGAATTTAAAAAATAAAAGCCTGTTTCACTTTAGGGTTGCGATAAGAGAAAGACATAATACATAGTAAAATCTGTGAAATTAGTATGACTTTATTCAAAATAGTATACAATATAAAACCACAATTTCTTAGCGAACAATTGTTGTTTGATACAGATTTGGGAACAAAAATCAATCAAGCAATTTTGCCATGCCTAAACACTTCAGTTACGTTAATTCCTTAATTTGTCAAGCACTGAAATGTTATCACATTATCCACTAAAATGTTATCACATTATATTGTAATAAGATTCATAAATATATGAATAAATTTAGGATTATACTACTTTCTTTGCTAACACATGCTACAATGAACACTATATTATTTTTCTGTACTTTTAGGAAATAATTAGAAAATAAACTCTTTATGGATATACTTAACAAACAGTGATAATAACAGGA
Source organism: Dugong dugon (assembly GCA_030035585.1). NCBI lineage: Eukaryota > Metazoa > Chordata > Mammalia > Sirenia > Dugongidae > Dugong > Dugong dugon. The sequence goes on from CM057478.1 coordinate 13,535,557, forward strand.
ACGATATATGGCCTCCAAGCATCACCTAATAATTTTCTTTTAATCTTTCCGGTTTAGGCAGAGGCGAGTTGAATACATAATTCAGATTTATAGTTTAGTTTTTGTTTCGTCTCCAAGTATTAGTATCTGAAATATTGGATTGTTTCTTCATCAAGCATGTGAGCAATATAAAAAATACAGTAAAAAAAGGCAATTTGGATATTGTAATAGGAGAACAGCTCCTAACTCAGAGACTAAATGATCATTACAGTAAAAATGTTGGAAGTTTTCAACTGGGTCAGAATTGAAGTAGTAATCCTAACTTTCACTGCCATGAATCTTATATTAAGAGGTAGTTTTTATTAGTGGAAACCATGTAACTGTCTAAAATTTGTATGAAATGAAACTTTTACTAGTTATGTTTTCTAAGTAAGGGGATTGTTTAATTAAAAATGTTAATTTGATGCCATGACTATACCATATAAATCAAATCTAACATCAAAGTTTTCAAATAATTTCATTTTTTCATACTAAAGGTCAAAATACTGGTCCCAATGGAGCCATATTACCTATGCTACTTCAATTCTCAGAATAGCTTAGACTAGACTTGAGAACACCCACAGTTTTGCCTTTCTGCGAGAAGGTTGCATCAGCCCTGCCCACAGTACCGGCCTTCTCCAGTCACTCTCTGCAGAGGGCCATGGCACACACCATTTCAAACAACACTCCCATGGTTATCATCTACACATAAACATGTCCTCTGAGAGCCAGCCTCTCATCCAAGTAATACCTACAATGCGGGTCTGTGTGCCTGCATTGAAAATCCCTGGTCCAAATCCACCCTTGAGAGAAGTTTCTTAGTAGAAGCTTAACATCTGATGTGACAGACTTTACAGGTTATTCGAAATACGTGAGATTTGGTGTCAGAATTATTTCCTTTGCTCTCTAAAAGCGCACAATGAATTTGTTCAGTGTAATGGCTTATGTAAATAATACTTAACTCCTTCATAGAACACACACATGAATATTTTCTACTCTGTCCTACAGGGTTGCTGTGAGTCGGAATCGACTCAACGGCAGTGGGTTTGGTTTGATTTTATAATTTGTTTTATATCTTGATAATGATATTTACCCATTTAAAGTTGTTTATTTTGAAAAATAATGTTTATCCTTAAATATCAACATATATACTGTATATGGAGCCCCTGGGGGTGCAGGGCTTAAGAGCTTGGCTGCTCACCAAAAGGTCGGCAGTTCGAATCCACCAGCTGCTCCGTGGAAACCCTATGGGGTAGCTCTATTCTGTCCTATAGGGTCGCTATGAGTTGGAATCCAACTGGACAGCAACGGGTTTGGTTTGGTTTTATACTGTATATGCATGATTTTCTTCACTTGGCCTTGATACCACCAAATAAACAGAGTTCATCAATCATCAGTTGCTTCCTATGTAATATGTTATTGAAAACACAAAATCTGAAAAAAATTTACTTCAATCCCCAAAGAAAATATAAGAAACTAAACTGAGCTAATTTACTTAAAGGGACCAGGAGTTTAAGCAAATCATTCTCCAAATTAAAGATTCTGACTGAGAAGGCTCTCAGCCAGAGCTGAAATACCTACCGTCTTGCTGAGGTAACTTGTGCTGGTGTTCATGCACTGTAGCCCCTCACTGTTGCAGCAGCCCCCACATCTGTAGACGGACACACATGGAGGTTTAAAGAAGGTGTTTGTTGCTGCTCCAAACTCCTTCCCCACATCTATACACACCTCACGTGGCATGCATTGAGTCTTTCTCCACTCATTATCAATACCTGTCAAGTCACAGGGAAGTTCATGAGTTACACAGAAGCCACCAACGGGGAAAAAGCCCACAGCAGTGGGAAGTCATTCACATTTGATTTTAGATGTCAAGATTTAAGTCAAGTATGTAACTTTAAATAAATAGTTGGCAGGAATCTACATTTCCCTGTGGCTGGGAATATAATATTTAACAAAGCAGCTAAGGGTATTTGCTAACCAAAACTTATTTTTACAGCCATGTAACTAGCTAAATTAGGATTATACTATCTTAAAAGTACACCAATATCCCATGGCAGTTATGTTTGGGTTTCCCTGCTTAAGAAAATGAAAATTTAATATATGGATGTTTACAAGACCTGCAAAGACTGAGTCAGGCTCATTGTGCTATACTATGCACTACTATTTTTGTGGTCTCAAAACAGAATAACATGATTTTATTTTTCTTTTTAAACTGAGATGTTAAATGAGAAAATGGCTATGGTTTTGGACTCAATTCAAAAATCATTTTCAGGAAGGCTATTTGGCAACTTCGGGTAATGTCATGGTGGTAGCTGCCTGAAATGCAAGGCTATTTTCTATCAGTTAGGACTTGTATCCTGAACTTTCTTCAGGAAAGTCAAACTCTCCTATTCATTCTGTGTTCTTTCTTTCAATTTTGTTTCCAACGAGTTACTGTTTCCTTGTAACACTGCTGACTATATATATGCTGCTTTACAAACGATGTATTTCTTAAATGTTCTAGTTTATTTCTCCCATATCTTCCCTAAAATAAGAGTTTTGGGAAAAAAGAACATAAACTACTGATTGTTCAACCATGAAGCTATTTTGTTTGTTTTTGTTCTCAAAATACTTTGTATTCTCAAACCTGTTACAGGTTAGATAGCAATTAGTCTCTAACAACTGAAGGAAGTTAATTTTTTAAAATGAGTCCACCAATTTATGTTCCGCCATTTTACACAACATCTTATTTTTTGTGTGGGGTTTTTGGTTAGACATCTCAGGGTTTTACAAAAGTCCAGCTCTCAAGCCAGTTATCTGTGAAGTAGCAAGACAAGTAGCATTTGAAAAGGTGATTTTGGTTTCTTTTGACAGAAATGAAGCATTTTTAAATCCAAGTCAAAAAGAAAATATGCACAAACTAGCTTGTAAGATACAAAATGTTCAAATGATTAAACTGATATAGTATACAAAACATATCTACATGTTTTTTTTTTAAATTTTAAGTAAGGCAGTACCTCAATTTACAAAGCATTTAAGTGTGCTGATATGCATGTACTTTTGTATCTTTATAGCTCAAGAATTCATTTTAACACAAATGTGAAATCATAAAATGCTCTATTTGAAATCAATTCTTTATTTCCTGTTTATATGGCCCAAAAGGTATATTCTGTGGTAGAAATGCTGAAATTCAAAGAATAGGCCAGCAGCTTTCACTGGTTTAATATAAAAGGATCATTATCTGTTTTCTTTCTTGCACTCACTTTTCAAGATTTCAGCATTATAATGGGCCGCAGCAAATTTCATACTCTCTTCTGTCCTTGGGTTGGGGCTGGGCTGCTCTTTGTTATGCTGCCAGCCTCCTTTCCTCAGCTGGCACTTGAACATTTTCCAGTATTCTGGGTAGAGTACTGTCATGAGTTCATCCACACTGGACACGGACCGTAACTGCTCCTCCAGGTCTTTGCCTGCATAAGCCTGTTAAGGAGACCCAAAGATCAAATATTTGTCAGGTGCAGGATACGCAATATGTCCTAAAAAAAAACTATTAGCTACTTGTCAATTACTCAAATTTTTTGGTAGAATTATACTAACATTATATTTTATTTGTATGAATCAATGCTACATTTAAAATACATACAGTAAAACCTGTGAGAGCTGGAACTCGAAGAGACTGCCTTGTTTTTCTGCGTTTTGCAAGTTTTCCGCATTTGACGGGCTGCCATCTTACCACGTTTCCATTGTTCGTTTTAGTGGAAAATATTGGAGTTTGCCTTCCCTGACAGATTTCTGCCTGACACAGATTCTGGCTTTCACAGGTTTTACTGTATTTGGTTTTTAAGACAAAACTTTTTTGAGACATAATTAAAAATAATCTGTTAATTCTTTAATATAACTGGAATATTTGTAAATTCAAAAATTCATTTAAACGTGTATTTTCCTCCAATATAAACAAAATTAACCTGAAATCCACTCTAATGCATTGCTTCATTTTTAATTATTAGCAGCAATAAAATGTAATCAAGCAGGATGCTTGAGGTAACAGCAGGAATCTTACTTACATGGAAACTATTTTAGAGTAAATAATCATATGAGAATGGGAATTCAACAAGAGTGTCAGGGAAAAGTGTACATTTTGGCAGAAATCTCCCCTCCCCCAGTATTTCAAAAAAAACAACAACAACAAACTATTTGATCATCAAGATTTATGCTACTACGAAAAAGACATGGAATAGTTCAGAGAACACAAAATCTGCTTAGAAATGCTTAACCACATAAATGTACCCAATTAAGTAGAACACTATGTGTTATATTCAAGTAGTTGCCAGAGGTAAGAAAAAGTACAATTTTGTTTTTCTAAATTAAATACTTGAAGATTATGGAAAATGGAACTTTTTAGCTTCACCTATCTGCAAAGTGCAATATAACATTAAATTTTATTTTATATTGTTATGATTATCCAGTTTTAAGCCCAAACATATAAGTAAATACTTTGGGCACTGGTTCTTAAAGTTGTTTGCACAGAAATCAATTGAAGAACTGTTAAAACTGCAGGTAACTGCTCCTCTGCCCTCTTGGAATCTTGAATGGGAATCAAGATTCTGCACTGTAATAAGTTATAGTTATCCCCTTTCTAATTTTTGAGGTACACAATTCATATCTTTACTTTAAACACTGAAATACTAAATAGCTGAAAGTTTGTTTTCACCATTTTTAATAATCTAAGTTATTCTGATGCAGGTGATTTTTGTACCACAGTTTGAGAAACATAATTTAATGTAGTTTTCTAACATTATTATGATCCTCTTAAAAAAGAGTCACACGATTATGAAACATACTCATTCTTATTAGGTAATGAAATTGGCTATGAATGTTGGTTTTCTGTTTCTACACAATTTACTGTGTAACTTGAATATATCACTTAATCTCTTTAGGTCTGTGCTATAAAAATGTTAATATTAATTCATTACCTTCTAAAATATATGAGATGATTCTTGATATACCATAATCCACTGCCATGAGTCAATTCCAACTCATAGTGGCCCTGTAGGACAGAGCAGAACTACCCCATAAAGTTTCCAAGGAGCAGCTGGGGGATTCGAACTGTCAACCTTTTGGTTGGTGGCCAAGTTCTTAAAGACTGTGCCACCAGGGCTCCTGATATGCCACAGAGCTAAGCAAAATATAATCCTGTTGAATAGATGGAGGTTGGGTATGGAGGATAGGTCTTAGTTTAAATAAAAGTGGTAAAGTGTCCTCTTACAGTTTCCCAAATAAATGCTTATGAAATATTTGTCTATGGAAAATCTTATGTATGACACAAAACTCAAGAAATAAACATATTCCGGGATCTGAAAGGATTATTACTGGAGGGAAAGATTACAAAAGTACACAGGTATATTTGTGGTCAGTGTTACCCATTATAAAACATCACCAATGGGCTTTTGCTTGAGTATTCCTAGAATGCAAGGGGTCATACGGGACTGTGTGTAGTTGGAGAGTCCTTGGAACTCTTTCCCTTGTAAGCCAGCTATGATTAACACCAGGTTACAACCTAAGCTGATCATACCAGTGCTCTCATTTTAGAACAGGTACAAGTGTTCCTCCAAGAGGAGCTGCAATACAACATTGATATACAGTATAGCTAAAGATACACACCACACTACTAAGAAAAACGATGGTGGTGAAGAAGGGCATTTAACTAAGTATGAATTGAATTTTAAAGACAAACTCATTACTTTCACACTTTATAATTTAGGAATGAAAAAAAAACCCAAAAAACCTATAGCAGTATTTACAAGAGAAAACACTAAGTTTCCTAGTTGATCAAGAGGATGAAAATATAAGCATAAAATTCACAATAGAGAAAACAATTTAAAAAAAATATTGATAGAAATGTTATTATTTTATAGTAGGTTAAAAAAAGGACTTTCTAAGAGTAAATATAAAAATAAAATGTAAAATATTTGTATTGCAGAAAACACTACAAAAAATTAAGAGACTTAAGTTAGGGATACTTTCTAGACATAATCAAACACCTCACAGGAATGGGTTATTGGGTTTGAGGGCTTATAAGAATAATAAGAACACAATTTTAAAGCTAATAATCTCTAAACATACTGACAGACCATGTTATCAGTTCCCATTTCATCCTTTCATTTACTTTACTGTTCTTATTTCTGCATAGAGCAAGCCTTTTGATATATTATTTCATATATAGCAACCATTGGCAAAAGCACAAGCGATCGCAAAATGGCATAGAAATGGTTGGAGATGGAGACATTAATTCACTATTCCCACTAGACTGTAGTTATAATAATTGTGTGAAAGAAGCACAAGCTTTAGTATCAAATGACTCAGATTTTTACCCTGGTTACAGACCTTATTAATTAAGTTACATTAGACAAACAGTTTTATCTCTTTGAACCTCATTTTAGTCTGTAAAATGGCAATAATAGTATCATCATCATAAGCTTTTTGTGATAATTCAAATAGTCTACTGATATAGAAGCATATTAACACTTTTGTAGTCAGGGTTAGCATTACCTGTCATTATATTGCACTTCTGGTGCAATATTTCTTAGGTCTGTCTTCTGCTTTTCTTTTCTAAGGAAATCAGACATTATCAGCTAACTGATGAGGCTGATCTGTGGTTCAGGACAAGATTAAGACCCTGATGACAGATACTGCCAGCTAATCATGGTAAATTCATATTCTACTTTTGAAGACTTTTAAGAGATCCCAGTAACCCAGAATGAGCTCTAAACCAGGGAAACATCAAAATCTTTCAAGTGGGGTGCTATGAGCATGAAAGGCAAAATCTTCCTCAATGCTTTCTTGAGCGACTGTGTTTGCCGATGTTTGCCAGATGTTCAGATCATTTGCTTAATTCTTTTTATTTTCCATTGGAATTTGATATGGCTTAAAACAGAAAGTGCCTTATAAAGAATAACCATATGTAATAAAAGCTTCAAATGATCCAGAAATAAATTTTGCCTTCCAACTTGAATGGATCGATTAGGAGGTACCAGTAATTAAGGTAATTTTCAGCATACACATATTAGCAAACACAAACTTTTGTGACCTTCAGTGGAGGATGTTAAGATGCAATAGGAAGCCAAAGCTGAGTGTGCAATGTTGAAAACAGGGAGCTACAGAGAATCTGGAATAATCTCCTTCCTTGGTAATTCATATACCTAGAAGTTATTCCTTTATTTTAATGGGAGAAAGAAGAAGCAAAAACCACTAGTTCTACTAGAATAGTTACATGATGAGAAAGAGCTTTGGAGTTTCGCCTGCACGCTATAATCTTCCTTAGTTATGAAGAGTCATGCTATGAAGTGAGCATTGAGGTGGAATCGACAGTGGCCCCTGACCAACTTTACATTTTACTCACACTACTCACAAAAACTACTTTTCCTCTTGCTGTTCTGCTTTGATCAGAGGTTGCTGAGATGCTTGTTAGGGAGAAATCACAAGTACATGCAGATTGTCCTACTTCCAAGAGCATTAGAACAAAGAATCAATACTCAGTGAGAGGCCAGAGCAGTCATCTAGGATTAAAGTTAGCAATGGTTGTGGTCTTGCCAATGAGTAGAAATTAGCTTTTAAAAACCTACAAATCCCACACACTACAGGGGAAGTCAGCACAACTGGACTAAACCAAAGCTAAGAAGTTTCCTGAATACAATCAAATACTTTGAGAGACAGAGTAGCAGGGGTAGGGGGTCTAGGGACCATGCTTTCAGGGGACATCTAGGTCAACTGGCATAACAAAGCTTATTAAAATGTTCTGCATCCTACTTTGGTGAGTGGCATCTGGGGTCTTAAAAGCTTGCAAGCGGCCATCTAAGATGCATCAATTGGTCCCAACCACTTGAAGTAAAGGAGAATGAAGAACACCAAAGACACAAGGAAAGTATTAGCCCAAGAGACAGAATGGGCCCCATAAACCAGAGACTTCATCAGCCTGAGACCAGAAGAATTAGATGGTGCCCGGCTACCACCAACGAACGTCCTGACTAGGAACACAACAGAAGGTCTCTGATGGAACAGTAGACGGATGGGGTGCAGAACTCAAATTCTAGTAAGACCAGATTTAATGGTCTGACTGAGACTGGAAGTGCCTCGGAAAGCATGGCCCCTGGACTCTCCATCACCTCAGAACTAACACAATTTCCAAGGTCAACTCTTCAGACAGAGATTGGACTGGACTGTGGGACATAAAGTGATACTTGTGAAGCGTGTGCCTCTTAGTCAAGTAGATACAAGAGACCAAAGGGGCAGCTTCTGTCCAGAGGTGAGATGGGAAGGCAGAGAGAGTTAGAAGCTGGTTGAATGGTCATGGGGAATAATGGGCAGAAAGGAAGTGTGTGCTGTGGCAGAACGGGGTGAGCAATTAGGGTCTCATAACAATGTATGTATAAAAATTTTGTATGGGAGACTAACTTGAAATGTAAACTTCATTTAATTACAACAATAAAAAAAAATAAAAACCTACAAATTCAATATCAACCATCCCTTTAACAACTGTCTTCAATTAATTACTGTTATATATACTTCTAAATTTGGTATTCATTTATTAACTCTATGAAGTTAAAAATTCACAGGGAAATGCACACACTTGAATTATGGGAAATTTCCTTTCACCTAAAAGCATATACCCTTACATACCAATAATAATGAAAACTAAAGAATGAGCAGGTGTCCATCAAATAAGTTTGATCACACCACTGTATTTTTACGAAGTAGACAAAAAGGCTCACAGGTAAGTCTGGTTAAGTGTATAATATATCTGTATTTCAGGGGAGAGGGGGAAAATAACCTGATATGCAAATTGGAAAGTAAGGAATATTTATATATATATTTTTAGTTTAAAGTGTCCATACTCTATTTTTAAAAGTCTGACTCAAGTAATATTTTATATTTGAAAAATAACAACAAAAACATGTTCACTGCAACAGACAATTTCATAAGAGAAAGCAAATGGAGGATTGTTTTGGTAAAATTATCAGTCTACTAAAATAAGGAATGCACTAAAAAGTTCTAAATGGAAATATTACTTATATTATTCACCTTATACTTCATCCCTTTGTCCTAAGAAACCAAATCATGAAGAGTCATCAATCTATCCTAAGGTAGTTGCTAAAGTCAATAACTCTATGTTTTTAATGGGTTTTCTTTCTTTCTTCTTTGGTTAGATCTAATCATTAGAATAAGCAGATGCTGAGGGTATTCTTCCTGTAAAATAGCAGGGGAACGTATGTAAATTCATTCCTTTCTACTTAACAGTGGCAGACGTATAACAGAAGAACTTATAGGTTTCCTTCAATTAATTTTCTATGCTAGGAAAATTATGTAAATTTAAAAAGTATATCCTAACTATTTAATAATACTTTTAAGAAAGGGAAAAACTAGGCTGGGTGTTGGAATGGAGAAGGCTTTTGATTTGAGAAAAATCACCAAATGCACAGTCATAAAGTTAATTCTAAAAATCACTCTTTGGTAGAGAATCATATATGAAGATGGAAATTCAAATGGCTTAGTAATGCCTCTAATCCTTCTAAGGTATAGGAATTTGTAAATGTTTTATGTAACCTTAGCAAACCATTTTACCACACGTTTCAGTAAAGGTGTCAGAGTCTGGGTTCTTCCACCCTCAGGTCATCTATCATTCATGTCTACACCAACCTGATGGACCACGTAGGTAACCCTGGAAACAGGTATTTAAGTATAATATTGGAAGTTTTAATTTTGCCTTGCCTTTGAAATTTTTATTGTAAATGTGGAAAATAATGCCATAATTACAGATTCTTTTTTAATATCTATTTTTGATAGCATAGATTATTTATTAATTTTAAAATCACCTTTTTAGTTTGGCACATATATAAATTAACTGAAAAATCAAATATTCACTCAAAATCTAAGTTGGCTCTTAAAATACATTTAGTTTTCATTTAAATTATGTTACTTCTTAGATAACTTTCTAATTTAATGTCTATGTAGATAATCAGTCATCTCTCCACAAGCAACACAATGGAAAACAAGATACTCAGATCACTGATTTCTTTCACTAAACGCAAGAAACCACTTGGTTGACTCTTATACTCACTGGCTCCACTTCCCTGTAAATGACAAAACGATCTCAGAAATATTAATTCCTATCTTCTTCCAGATATAATTACAAAAATTATCACCAAGTAGGTGAAGGAAAAATAACAAATGCAATTATTTACCAAATAGTAAGAAAATGCCAAACTTATTACAGAACTATTCCAATATTTATACCAGTAGAACAGTGCTTCTCAACCAGGGATGATTCTGCCTCCCCTCCAGGACATCTGGCAATATCTGAAGACATTTTTGTTTCACAACTCAAGATAGAGGGAAGGGGAGGAGACACTACTGGTTTTAGTGAGTAGAGGCCTAGAATGCTGCTAAACATCCTACAATGTACAGGATATTAACTTACAAAAAAAAAAGCAATTTTCCAGCCAAACATGTCAATAGTGCTGCTGTTGAGAAACCCTGCAGTTGAGTAAGAGTGGGCTTTATCAGATATGTTAAATTCGTGATACTAGGAATTTCACAGCCTCTTAACACATCAGAAGGTTAAAAATGGCATTTATTTCACTTTGTAAAATTTCTAGATATCAGAATGAATGAATCTAAAATATTATTAGCAGTTAGACTTAGTAATTGAAATATTTTAGATTTATTTATTGGCCAGGTTAATTCATGACACTTTTTTTTTACGTAGTCATCTCTCGGCGTTCCCTTGTTTCATAATGAGAAGAGAATGCAGCAATTTAGACCAAGTATTCCTTGTTAATACACAATATCTAATAATTATTTTCCTTGAATTGTTTATCATTTTTTTCTTGCTGAAAAATTCAAATAATTTCACAAACATTACTTATTTTTTTAAAATGTTTACATAGGAAATTCTTTTCAAATTATAAAAATGTAATGGGTTTTTAAAAACATTCTTTCTAGTAAAATTTCTTTTCTTCTTCGACATTTTAAAGTCCAATTTACATTAATGCTATTTAATACTAAAAGTAATATTAATGCTATTCTAACATAAACTGCTAATTGGAATAATATCCTGAGAGAAGAGTAAACAAATCATAAATATAGTTTGATCTGTGCAAAATGAACAAACCCTTGCGTCTTAGTCACCTAGCGCCGCTATAACAGAAATACCACAAGTGGATGGCTTTAACAAAGAGAAGTTTATTCCCTCACAGTTCAGTAGGCTACAAATCGAAATTCAGGGTGTCAGCTGCAGGGGAATGCTTTCTCTGTCAGCTCTGGAGGAAGGTCTGTGTCATCAAAGGTCTGTGTCATCAATCTTCCCCTGGTCTGGGAGCATCTCAGCGCAGGAACCTCAGGTCTAAAGAACCCGCTCTGCTCCCGGCACTGCTTTGTTGGTGGTATGAGGTTCCCATGTGTCTCTGCTCGCTTCTCTCTTTTATATCTCAAAAGAGACTGGCTTAAGACACTATCCAATCTTGTATACCTCATCAGTATAACTGCAGCTAATCCATCTTATTACATCGTAGTGACAGAGTTTACAACACATAAGGAAACCACATCAGATTACAAAATGGGACACAATCATACACTACTGGGAATCATGACCCAGCCAAATTGATACACATATTTTTTAGGGGACATAATTCAATCCGTGACACCTTGTAATCATACCCAGATCAAGATACAGAATGTCTGCCTTCTTTGTTCTCTTTCCTAGTCATAACTCTCCAACATATGTAACCAAGCGTTATTCTAATTTCTGTCAGCATAATTAGTTTTTACTCTTTTTTGAATTTTACCAAAATGGCATCCTACAGTATATAATCTTTTGGGTTTTGGTTCTTATTCTCAACAACTGTTAGTGAGATTCATCGTTTTTCTGTGAAGCAATTGGTTCCAATGCTGTCTGATCTTCCACTGAATGAACTGCTACATTTATCCAGTCTCTACATGTGTTTTGATGAACATATATATGCATTTTTGTTGGGTATATAACCAGAAGTGGAATTGGCGGCTCATGAGGTATGCATATACTTACAGTTTTTTTTTTTTTTTTGGTGGCAATTCTATTCAAGTTTAATTGGCATACAACAAAATACACACGTTTAAAATGTATATTTGATAAGCTTTAACACATCCATACACCTGTGAAACCACCATCACATCTAGACAAGGAGTGTATCTATCACCCCAAAAAGTTTCTTCATGCCTTTTGTAATCACTCCTGAAGTTCTCTACTACTACTCCCCCAGACAACTATCATTATACTTTCTCTCACTACAGATTAGCTTCCATTTTCTAGAATTTAATATAAATAAAATCATACAGTATGTGCTCTTTTTGTCTGACTTATTAAACTCAGTACAATTATAATTGTATCTTAGATGGATGCTCGCAAGCTTACAAGACCTCCGACGCTACTCACCAAAAGAGGATGTAGAACATTATCTTTATGAACTGATTTATGCCAATTGACATAGTTGTTCCAGGAGACTATGGTCCTGAGCCTTCACATCCAGTACATTAATCCCATGAGGTGTTTGGATATGTCTAGGAAGTATCCATAATTGTACCTCCTATTTGTTTTAGTGTATATATGAATATATATGCAGCACATACAACATATGTAGACATATGCCCACAGATATACCTACATATGTACCAGCATGTACTCCCATATGCCTTCCCACACCCATATAGCATACATACCTACCTATGTAACCACTCAAATATTTTTTGCTTGTTATTACTGTTGTTGTAAAATTGTATATGTTATAGCATTTAACATAATTGTCTTTTACTCTTGCGTACCTCTCAGTGTCTTCATTTACCTTGGTCAAGTTGTGCTGACTTCCCCCACATTGTGTACTGCCTTTCCCATCAACAGAATTAACATATGTCTACTATTTTAGTAAGTGATTCTTCCTCTTTCCCCTGGTAGTCATCAAAAAAATGCTTTCTGTGTGTAAACCTATTCTTAACTTTTTATAAAAGTAGTATCATACAATATTTGTCCTTCTGTGTTTGACTTATTTCACTCAGCATAATGCCCTCCAGATTCATTCATGTTATAAAATGTTTTGTGGACTCATGCATTATTCTTTACGGTGGTGTAGTATTCCATTGCTTATTAATTTGTTTATCCATTCCTCTGTTGATGGGCACTTAGGTTGTTTCCATCTTTTTGCTATTGTGACTAATGCTGCAATGAACACGGCTGTGCAAATGTCTATCTGTGTCACTGCTCTTATAGCTCTAGGATATATACCTAGGAGTAGGATTGCTGTATCATAAGGTATTTCTATTTCTAGTTTTTTCTATAGTGGTTGTACCATTTTATATTTCCACTAGCAATGTATATGAGTTCCAACTCCCCACAACTTTGTCAGCATTTGTTGTTTAATGTTTTGTTTTGTTTTTTTAATCACTGTCATTTTTGCAGGGGTGAGATGGTATCTCATTGTTGTTTTGATTTGCATCTCAGTGGCACAGTGGTTAAGAAATACGGCTGCTAACCAAAAGTTCGGCAGTTTTATTCCACCAGGCACTCTTGGAAACTGTATGGGAGCAGTTCTATTCTGTCCTATAGGGTTGCTATGAGTCAGAATTGGCTCAACGGCAACAAGTTTTTTAATGGCTAACGATCAGGAGCATCTCTTCATGTTAGCTGCCTGAATGTCCTCTTTAGTGAACTATCTCTTAATGTCCTTTGCCCATTTTTTGATTGGATTGCCTTTTTATTGTTGGGTTGTTGAAGTTTTCTATATATTTTACAGATTAGATCCTTGTCAAATATGTCGTTATCAAAATTTTTTTCCCAGTCTGTAGGTTCTCTTTATACTCTTTTTGTAAAATCTTTTGATAAGCATCAGTATTTAATTTTTAGGAGGTCCCAGTTATCTAGTTTATCTTCTGTTGTTCATGCATTCATGGTTGTGTTTGATAGTGTATTTATGCCAAACATATGACCCCTAGTTTTGTCCCTATGTTATCTTCCAGGAACATTATAGTTTTACCTTTAACATTCAGGTCTTTAATCCATTTTGAGTTAGTATTTGTATATGGCGTGAAATATGGATCTTGTTTCATTTTTATGCAAATGGATATCCAGTTTTGCTAGCAACATTTGTTAAAGATACTGTCTCTTCCCTATTGAATGGACTTCGAAACTTTGTCTAAGATCAGCTGCCCAGAGGTGGACGGTTTTACTTCTGGGTTCTCAATTCTGTTCCATGGACCTATCTGTCTGTTGTTGTATCACTATCAGGCTGTTTTGATTACTGTGGCTGGACGGTAAGTTCTGAAATCAGGAAGCGTGAGGTCTCCTACTTCATTCTTCTTCTTCAATATTGTTTTAGATATTCGGGGACTCCTTCCTTTCCATATAAAGTTGGAGAGTAGTTTTTCCATTTCGTTAAAGAATGCTGTTGTGATCTGGATCAGGATTGCATTATATCTATAGATCGTTTTGGGTGGTGTTAACATTTTTACAAAGTTAAGTCTTCTAATCCAGGAGCATAGAATGTTTTCCCATTAATGCAGGTCTCTTGGTTTCTTGCAGTAGTGTTTTGTAGCTTTCCTTGTATAAGCCTTTTACGTCCCTGGTTAGATTTATTCCTAGGTATTTTAACCTTTTGGGGGCTATTGTAAATGGTACTGTTTTCTTGATTTCCTTTTCGGTATTCTCCTTGTTAGCATAGAGGAACCCAACGGATTTCTGAATGTTGATCTTGTACCTTGCCACTTTGCTGAACTCTTCTATTAGTTCCAGTAACCTTCTTGTGAAATTGTTGGATTTTCTATGTATTGGATCATGTCATCAGCAAATAAGGATAGTTTTACTTCTTCCATACCAATTTGGATACCCTTTATTTTTCTTTCAACCTTATTTCTCTCACTAGAACTTCCAGTACAATATTGAATAAGAGTGGTGATAATGAGCACCCTTGTCTCTTTTCTGTCATCAAGGGGAATGCTTTCAATCTCTCTCCATTGGGAATAATGTTGGCTGGTGGTTTTGCATATATGTCCTTAATTATGTTGAGGAATGCCTTTTGTATTCCCACTTTGCTGAGAATTTTTCTGAAGAATGGGTGTTTGATTTTATCAAATGCCTTTTCTGCATTGATTGAGATGATCATGTGATTCTTTTCCTTTGTTTTATTTATGTGGTGAATTACTTAGATTGATTTTCTAAAGTTGAACCCCCCTCGCATCCCATCCATGATCTCACCTGATAATGATGTATTATTTTTCTGTTATGCTGTTGTATTTTGCTGGCTAGCATTTTGTTGAGAATTTTTACATCTATGTTCATGAGTTATATTGGTCTGTAATTTTCTTTTGTGATGTCTTTGTCTGGCTTTCATATCAGGAATATGTCGGCTTCACAGAATGAATTAGGAAGTATTTCTTCCTTTTCTGTGTTCTGGAGTAGTCTGAGTATAATTGGTGTCAACCCTTCTCTGAATGTTTGGTAGAATTCTCCAATGAAGCTGTCTGGGCTGGGGATTTTTTGTTGTTGTTGTTGGGAGTTATTTTTATGAAATCTTCTTTTTTTTCTTTTGTTGTGGATCCAGTTAGATTTTCTACCTCTATTTGTGTTAGTTTAGGTTGGCAGTGTGTTTCTAGAAATTTTTCCATTTCTCCTAGGTTTTCAAATTTGTTGGAGTACAATTTTTTGTATTATTCTTTTACGAGCCTCTTTATCTCCGTTGGTTCTGTTGTAATGTTTCCCATTTCATTTCTTATTTTGGTTATTTGCATCTTCTCATTTTTTTTTCCTTTGTCAATTTGGCCAGTGGTTTGTCAATTTTATTGATGCTCTCAGAGAACTAGCTTCTAGTTTTATTGATTCTTCCTATTATTTTTCTGTTTTCTATTTTATTTATTTCTGCTCTGATTTTTATTACTTCCTTTCTTCAGGTGCCTGTGGACTTCTTTTGCTGTTTCTTTGCTATTTGTTCAAGTTGTCAGGTTAAGATACTGATTTGAGACCTTTCTTCTTTTTTGATGTGTGCATTTATTGCTATAAATTTTCCTCTGAGCACTGATTTTGCCGTGTCCGAGAGGTTTTGGTATGTTGTGTGTTCATCTCATTTGATTCTAAGAAACTTTTAATTTCATTTTTAATTTCTTCTATGGTCCAATGGAACCTTGCTGGCACAGTGGTCAAGAGCACAGCTGCTAACCAAAAGATCTGCAGTTCAAATCCACCAGTCACTTCTTAGAAACCCTATGGGGTAGCTCTACTCTGTCCTATAGAGTTGCTATGAGTTGGAATCAACTTGATGGCAACAAGTTTGGTTTTTCTATGACCCAGTAGTTTTTAAGTAAGGTGTTATTCCATTTCCATGCATTTTTTTCCTTGTTCTTTCTGATATTGATTTCTAGTTTTATCACGTTACGGTCAGAAAAGATGCTTTGTATTATATGGATTTTTTGAATTTATTGAGGCTTGCTTTTTGGCCTAAAATATAGTCTATTCTGGAGAACAATCCATGTGTGTTGGAGAAGAATTTGTACTGTGCTACTGTTGGGTAGTGTGTTCTGTCTATCTATGAAGTCAGGCTGCTTGATTGTGTTATTTAAACCTTTTTCTACTCTGTCTTATAGGATCACTAGGAGTCAGAATCAACAATTAGTGTTCCAGATTTCCCATTCTTTGCAATGTTATCCATAATTTATTATGATCCACACAGTAAAATGCCTTTGCATAGTCAATAAAACACAGGTAAACATCTTTCTGGTATTCTCTGCTTTCAGCCAAGATCCATCTGACATCAGCAGTATTACTTGTTCCATGTCCTCCTCTGAATCCAGCTTGAATTTCTGGCGGTCCCCAATTGATGTACTGCTGCAGGTGCTTTTGAATGATCTTCAGCAAAATTTTACTAATTTTATTAATAATATTGTTCTATAATTTCCACATTCTGTTGGATCGCTTTTCTTTGGAATTGGCACAAATATGGATCCTTTCAGTTGGTTGGCCAGGTAGCTGTGTTCCAAATTTCTTGGCAGAGATGAGTGAGCACTTTCAGCTCTGCGTCCGTTTGTTGAAACATCTCAGTTGATATTCCATTAATTCCTGCAGCCTTGTTTTTCACCAATGCCTTGAGTGCACGTTGGATTTTTTTCCTTCAGTACCATCAGTTCTTGATCATATGCTATGTCCTGAAATGACTCAACGTTAACCAATTCTTTTTGGTACGGTGACCTGGTGTATTCCTTCCACCTTCTTTTGATGCTTCCTGTTTTGTTTAATATCGTCCCCGTAGAATCTTTCAATATTGCAACTTGAAGCGATATATTGAAGCTGTCAAGGATTTCACTTTACTCTGGTCCACAATCAACATCTATGGAAGCAGTAGTCAAGAAGTCAAATGACACAGTGCACTGGGCAAATCTGCTGCAAAAGACCTCTTTAAAGTGTTAAAAGGCAAAGATGTCACTTTAAGGACTAAGGTGCGCCTAACCCAAGCCATGATGTTTTCAATCACCGATTTTTTCTTCCATTAATTCAATTCTTCTTCTGTGTCATTCTACTGTGTTATCTATTTCTGATACGTTATTGTTACTCTTCTGAATTTTTAGTTGTTGTTTTTGTATTAATTGTCTATTGAGTCTATCATTTTATTTTTATATTGTCTTCCTGAATTCTTGTAGGTTTTTTTCTGTGTTTTCCTTGATTTCTTTGAGGATCCTAAATATAAGTCATCTGAATTCCCTCTCAGATAATTCTATTATCATTTCTTCCTCAGGAAGATTTTCTTTGCCTTTATTTGTTCACTTGTTTGAACCGTTTTATCCTGTTACTTCATATGATTTTTTTAATTGTCTGCTGTCTCTGAGGCATTAAGGTGTTATTTTATTTATTTACATATTTATTTACTGATCACGTTTCATCCTGATTGTTTTGATATATCAGGGTGGGCGGGGTGGGCGTGCTCAACTGATCACTGGTCTGGCAGCAGGGGAGCATTTGTACCACAGCCCCCAGGCCGGCGGGGCAGCAGGGGTGGGGGTGGTTCTCATGCCACTGGTCGGTCACCGGGAGGGTGTGAGGGGGAGTGTGCTCCTCTGGCCACCAAGCGTGGGTGCCATGGCACTCCCCATAGCCTGCAGCCTGCAATCAGGACTGGGCTCCAACCAAATGCAGTGGAAGAGGGCCTGCCTGGAGTCTGGTCAGGCGGGGGACCTGCTGCTGACACTATATTAATCTACGACTTCGTGTGTGTCACCCACTCTAATGGAGAGAGACTGCCACTGGTGAGTAGTCCTGTCTCTGGTTCCTGGCTCCTTCCGTGCTCTGTGGTCACTAGGATCCCTGGAGCTTTTGCCCGCCTTCCTGTACTTTCCATTCTTAGATCCAGTTCATGTCCTGCTCACCTTGCTTCACTCTGGGTCTGTCTACACAGTTTCTCTGTTTCCTATTCGGAGTTCCGTGAACTTGCCTTCCTATGCTCCTCACGTGGGGTCCCTGCTCACTTTGTCTGAAGATGGTCACCCTGCATGGCTGGCATGGCACCTCTGATCTATAACTCTCCACATTCACAGTTTTCATTCAGTTTCTCCTTCCAATCAGTGTTTGAACTAATTTTTCATCCTTCCTTTTGATGTTCAGTGTTCCAGGATTGTCATCTGAATGTGCTTTACTTGGTTTCTCAGTCTTTGCTGCAAGGGGACAGTATGGTGTGTCTAAGCCGCCATCATGGGCTATCTGTGCAGATGCTTAGCTTTATCCCATTGCCATCAAGTCAATTCCAACACATAGCAACGCTACAGGACAGACTAGAACTGCCCTATAGGGTTTCCAAGGCTGTAAATCTTTACTAAAGCAGACTGCTACATCTTTCTCCCATGGAGCAGCTGGTGGGCTTGAACCACCAATCTTTCAGGTAGCACATGAGTGCTTTAACCACTGAGCCGTCAGTAATCCCTACTTAGTACAGTCAGTTTTTAAGTTTTAGCCATTATGATGGATATGCAATAATATCTCAGTGTAGTTTTAGTGTGTAGTCCCATCATAACTGATGAGTACTTTTTCACGGTTTTGGGGATTTGGGCTACCCTTTCAAGAAGTGCCAATTCCAAGCCTTTTATTCATTTTTGTTAGCTGTCTTTTTTCTTATTGATTTATAAGTGTTCTTAATATATTCTCTATACAAGTCCCGTGTTGAATAAGTGTATTACAAATACCTTCTTCTACTACGTAGCTTGTATCTGCACTCGCGTAATGGTGGTTTTTGATTAACAGACATTCTTAATATTAATGAAGACAGAGTTTTTTCTTTATGGTTAGTGTTTTTTGCATAATCTTTTAAAAATTTTTACCTACACTCAAATGATGAAGATATTCTAGTTGCCGTTTAGAAGCTTTATGTTTCTACTTTTCACATTTGGACCTACAAGTAACTTAGAATTTATTTTTGAGTATGATGTGAGGTAAGGGTAAAAATTCTGTTTTTTTTTTTCTCTTATATCTAATTGATCCAGCTCCATTTACTGAAAAGCTCACCGTTTCCCCACGGAACTGCAGTACGACCTTTGCTGTAAATCACATGATCATATGTGTTGGGTCTGTTTTTGGACTTCTGAATCTGTTTCACTAAAATTTTTGTCTGCCCTCGTGCCAGTATCACACAACATTTGTTTTTAATTAAGCTTGATATTAAGCATATTATCTGATTTAAACACGGTGATGTACTAACTTTTAGTAATATCACTGATATACAAAAATTGTTTACAATATCATCATCTTATTCTTTGACTAATTTCAATTACGGCTTTTGAAATAAACCCGAGGTACTTGATGGCATTAAATAATGGATGTCACATGCTTAAAGTAATGCGTTGTATATATTAAGCACTCAATGATAGCTATATTCATAATAGTAATAGCAGTGGAAATAGCAGTAAACATGTCATTAATAGTCATTAATCTCATAAATTATTTAATTCTCAAAGCACACTGTAGTATCAATTCTCACTGAAAACCTGTTTTTTGTGAAACCACAATTTCCATAATCATATCTTCACATTATTTAAATTACATAATACATATGTACATACACAGAGACACGCTTCCAACAAAATGCCTGACTGAAATCTGAGTTTTCCAGGAGAGCACAGGTTTTGGGGATCCACAAGTTTGGTACTACATAACTGCATATATGGACATTGATATATCTGTTTTTGGAGCTCTGGTGGTGCGGTGGTTAGGAGCTTGGCTGCTAACCGAAAGGTTGGCAGTTCGAATCCACCAGCCACTCCTTGGAAGGCTGTTCTACTCTGTCCCATAACAACAACACCTAAGTTTGAATCTTAGCTTTTCTACTTACTATATGTGTAAACTCTGAGCCTCATTTCCTCATCTAAATACAAGAATTGCTGTAATAATTACATGAGCTAATGTAAAATAGGAGCCCTGGTGGCACAATGGTTAAGCATTTGGCTGCTTATGAAAAGGTCTGCAGTTCGAATCTACCAGCCGCTCCTTGCAAACCCTATGAGGGCAGTTCTACTCTGTCCTATAGCGTTGCTATGAGTCAGAAGCGACTCGATGGCAACAAGTAATGTAAAATAAGGTACATAAGTAGCCCAGTGCTTGAATATAGTCATTTTTATAAGTGTAGATAATGATGATAATAATACCCCAAAGCATATGATCTCCCATTTATAAGATGTAAATAATAAGATGTACTTTACAAAACTGTTCTGTGTGTAAATAAGATACTATTTGTAAAGCATAGAGGAAGAAGGCTGGTATAGGAGTCAGCCACCTGATTGTAATAAAATATTTTAAATAAACAGAAAAGGATGGAAAATTTTATAATTTTATGACTTTCTGAAAATATTTATTCAGTGACTACGCTGCGCCAAGGACTGTTCCAAGTATATTACTTGCAAACAAGGTCTCCCCTTTCATGCAGTTTACATACTAAAACTTACATACATTATTTCGAAGGCTGATAATATTAATTGTAGTTCCTTGAATTTGGTATCTCCAAGGAATTTGCAAATTTTAAGACACACTTCTTTTGTATATTGCAATTAATTCCAGATGAATTTCTTGCTGTTTATGTGCTTCTGTGCCTAAAGGATTCCAGACTAGTTACTAAAGTGGCAGGGTGGAGAATTTGTCACTATGAAACAATGTTGAGTAAAACAAAGTTGAATTACTTAAACAGAAGTATTGTGTTTGAAACAAACAACAAAAAATCATTTTGTATTTTTACTAACCCTGGAGTTGTTAAATTTCTCTCCATAATTAAAACCTATAATAAGAATTATTTCAGAGTAGCAAAATCATTTATTACTTGCTTAATAAAAAAAGTGAGAAAATTTTATATATGCTTCTTCATAAATTCACTTATTTTTCTTATTTCCTATGTGCCTGATTTTGGACCACAATTGCACTCTGGTTTTGGAAACAGGGTATGTGTCTACCATGTGCTGGTAGGTGGCTGAATACACGAGGGTATACATTTAGTAAATAAACAAGCTGGAAAGATAACCAAATCGTAACCAAATCTAATTCACTATTAAGGATTTGGAAAGTTTTCCTAAGAGGAGCAGCACTTACTCATCTTCGGGAAACCACTTACTTTTAGGAAATCACAAACACTCCCTTATCAAGCCACCTTCTCTTAGAATCCTACTTGCTTACTGCAGGAAAATACTTCACTATTTTTATCTCTTCTGAAACTATTTTTCTGTTTTTGAAAAACATATGTAAAATTATTTATACCTATTTTAAGTACCTTAATGTTCACCACCAGTTCATTTATTCCATGTGAATTTCACACAATCCCCATTTGCTTCAATCCCCAATTCCTACTTTCAGTGGATAAACTTACCTCATACTTCCTACAGAAATTAGAAGATTTTAAACAACAACTGACTTTTCTATATTCAGTCTTTCTCCTTTCAAGACAACTAATAAAATGCCTCTCCTCATCCTCTAGAAGCCAGGCCCTCTACAGGAGCATGAATCCCTTCTGTTCTTGCTGTTGTTGTCAGGTGCCATTGAGTCAACTTCGACTCATATTGACTCCATGTGACACAGCAGAACTGTCCCATAAGATTTTCTTGCTCTAATTTTTATAGGAGCAGCTCCTTGGAGCTGCTGGACGGGTTCGAACTGCCAACCCTTTGGTTAGCAGGCAAGTGCTTAACCACTGCACCACCAATACTTCACTCCTTTAGTTACTTCTCTCTTCAGTATCTTTCCCCTTCCTTTCTTTCTCATGCTTCTTTCCTCCCTCCCTCTCACCTGTATTGTTTCTATTAGCCTATAAACCTACTGTTCTCCTAAATTAAAAAAATAAATAAATACAAACATACAAACTGAAAAATACTAACAGGCAGAAAGAAAACCCTTTCTAAGTCCATATCCTTATCGAACTATTGCCTTTTTTCTGCTCTTCTTCATAGCTTAACTTTTTGAAAGAGTCATCTACATCTGCACTCTCCTATTCCTCACTTGCCAGTTGCTTGCCAACATTCCAACTTGGTTTCTGAACCCATTACTCCACTGAACTAGGTCCCAACAAGCTCCAGGTGAGACCTGCTTCGTCCCATCACTTTACCTCTATTCTGTGGACCACTCTGCTATTCTGTTAAACCATATGCTCTTTGTCTCCATGTTCTTCAGCAATTTCTCCTCCTTTGGTGGCTATTATTATCAGTTAACCCTTGCTGACTTGTCCTATACTTAACCACAAAAGTCTGAGTTCTCAAGGTTCACAAACAGCTTCCCTTACATATTGTGTGCACTCCTTCTGGAGTACCCTCATCCATTCCCAGCCTTCCGAATATGTCCTGTGTTTTGAAGACTCAAATGTGTACATCCAGTCCAAACTATGCCTCAAAGAGTCTCTTCCATTTAGATTTGTCAAGATCTCATTCTCAATACATCTAAAACTGAGTTCATGAATCTCCTCTTCAAATATGTTTCCTCCCTGGTCTTTCCCATCTCATTAAACCCTCCTAACCAGCTGCTCTATCAAGAATACAAAATTATACTTAATATCACCCCTCTCCTTACTCCTAAATATAATCTATTAGCATGTCATAGTAATCCTGCCTCTATACATAGAGCAACTTTTCTCCACAGTCACGTTCATCCACCTAGTTTAAGCTACCATTATCTCTTAACCTGGATTACTGCATCTCTCCTAATGGGTCTTTTCAGCTGTTCTACTGACTCCTCCAATTCACTCTTCACACAAAATTCACAGGAACTTTGGAAAACATACTCAAATGATGCTATTCACTTATTTCATCTGCTTCAGTGGCTTACCATGATATTTCAAAAAAAGAAAAATCCCACTATGAACTAGGAATTCTGAATGACCTGGCTCCTGTTACCTCTCTAATTCTATCTCATACCATTCCTGTCCTCACTCACTGAATTTTGGTGCCTCCAAAATGCCAGGCTTTTTTCCAAGCTCAAAACCTTAGCAAACTGTGTTCCCTTTCCTAGAATGATACTGTCCTGGTATTATGTCTGGCTGGCACTTTCTCTTCATTAAAGTTTCAGCTTAAATGTCACACACTCAGTGCAGCTTTCAATGCAGTTACTAAATATTCTGACTCACATAATCTATTTTAGTACTGTGCTTTTTTCCTACACATCATTTCAGACACTGTAAATATTAGCTTATTTAATCATTCATTATTTATTCCTTCTACATTCTTGTTTTGTTGTCTATTGTATACTATCTCTCTTGTAGAGTTTCTGGCATATGGTATTTGGTGAAGGAATAAATAGAACAACAGGGTAGGTATAAGCAGTTTCCTTTGTTTTGTTTCATGTCATGGAATAACCCTATAGGTGATGCTTTCCTAAAACTAAAAAGAAACATTAGAAAAATATTTAAAGTTAACTCATTCTGTTTGTGGACATGGAGACCCAGGTGCTAAAATGTAGAATACTTGGTTTATATTTGCACAGTGAGGAAGAGGGAAAAATGTTCAGGTAAATTCAAGGTTTCCAGTTTGAGCAACAGGGTGAATAGAGAACACAATTGGAGAACTAGTTGAAGGTATCCATGTGGAAATTCTGAGTTGACGGTAGGATATGTGATTCTTCTAATCAGGAAGAAGTTAAAATTATGGCAATGGTCTCTGTATCTATTTGGGAAATGAAGCCGTGTGTGTGGTTGAGATTTCCTCTGAAGGTGAAAAGGGAGAAGGCCCAGACACGGACTGGGGAGCTATAAAACCTCAAGGTCAGGTTTCAGAGGATGACCCAGTGAGAGAGAATGAGAGGGAGCAAAAGGAGAGGGTGGAGAATGTGGTGTCATGAAGTCTAACACAAGAGAGTATATCTGAAAGGACAGACGGCTTGAACTGAAAGTCAGATTCTTCTGAATTGAAGAGGTCACTGGCCAACAGGGAAGTGGGCAAGTGCATCCCATCCCCCTCCCTCTCACCAAGCAGAAGGCAGGGCAGAAACAGGCGGATAAAACTGGGTGGTGAAAGAAAGAAGGGCTTTCCAAAGCATATCATCTTTTAGTGGACTCCATAACAGTGGATGGAAAAGGCATGAATAAATAACTGAAACATTGCTCAAGTAGTCAGTAGGTAAAATATGGAGAGAAGAAACATAAAACGCATACATTACAAACAAAAACAAAACAAAAAGATCTTCAGAGGCCTAAATGTAACACACGCACGCGCGCACACACACACACACACACACAGACAAATATGTATACATATATATAGTATATGTATATATCTATTCATAACATATTACTATGTAATACAGTAATATTTTCTTATATTATGTATACTGGTAGCCATAGTTCAGGATTTCATTTAAGAAATAGTGTGAAGAAATATTCACCCTTCTATATATATGTTTTTATAGTAAAAACTTCAAGAAAAAAAATTAAACACAATGTAATCTCTGTGACTCTGAAAGCAGAAATTTAGTAAGCGTAATTTGACAACATTCAGCCATGTTTTTCCCTTTTTACTTAAGTGACTGGCAAAGCAACTACTGATTTTGCTCAAGCTGTCATCTACAGCTGTTGAAGCAGCCAGTTCTTGCTTGGAAAGAAAGTATCTGTTTTGACTGGATTCCCCCAACAGGGAATTGTGCTATTTATCATCAGCCTACTGGGAATCTTTTTTCCTTGCGATACACCGTTCTCTCTTCTTTGGAATGCCTTTCTACATCACTTATCAACTGCAAAGTGATTCAAGTACACTTTTTAAATCCCCAAATTCTATTAAAATTTCTCAAAACCATTCTCTGAGTACAAATGAATATTTTCGTTACATTCCTTCCCATAATTTTCAAATATCTCATGGTCTCTTTTATCCAGCACCTTTACCTAGCACTTTTACTTTGAGAAGCAAATATAAGACTGCATTGCTTCTTGTTACTTCACCCTGGTCAAGCGAGTGACTGTGTGTATTTTTATTTTACCAAGTCAGATTTCGACAGTATAAAATAGCTACTATGTTATTATCAGAACAGTGAAAACTTCTGTTCCAGCTCTTAGATGTAAAAAGACAGAATTCTGACCCATAGGTCTTTGATTCAGTTCTATTGTTTATACATTGCAAAGTAGGAGATAAAAGAAAAAGAAAAAACATATGTTAGCAGATATTATGTCACTATTTCCTTTTCTTTTTTAGCACTGAATATATTGGATAGAGTACCTTAATAGATGAAATCTTCCCTAAGATTAAATTTTGGTTTTTGCCTATTTTGGTGTGTAGGAAGAGGTCAATAGCACAGATTCTAAGACATCAAATTTAAAAATCTGCCAACGCAAGCTTCTGAATGGGGGTGCTTTGAATGGAACACTGCAGGGTTAATCTTGGGCTCCAGAGGGATACCCACCAACTGAAAGTGTGAGGGGACAGTAGGCAGAGAAGCATGACACCTCCTGCTTCCAGGGCAGCCTGTCATTTGGGTCATTTTCAAAGTCATTATTTGAAAGGACTTTGATGTACTTTTAGACAGGTATGATGTAAAATTCTGTCTCATAATATTTTGCAATCTATCTTATTTAAATTGGCATATTTAAGCAGCTCCCCTATTAAATCTAAAATAGCAAAGGCTTTGGAAACTAATTTGTCTTAATTGAGATAGATGTAGCATTCATTCAGAAACGAACTTATAGCAGTTGTTTTCTGCTAGAGAAAGGCACAATCTCCACCATGCGGCATCAGCTTCACTATGGAGACTCGTACATTAGTTTTTATAAGCAGAGGATTCTGCAAGTGCTCCAGTCCTGAAAAGTATTTCTTGAATAGGGAGGAAAGTACTGGAAATAATTTGCACCTAAAATCATTATAAGACAATAAAAGATTGGATGCTTTTGAACAATGATAGCCTTAAATTTTCCCATATGTTAAAGTTCATCGGTATTTCAAGCAAGCTTTCATCATGAAGTGACCACATTTTGTACAATTATCCTGTAGTTGAGGATATTGATGGTTCAGTGGTAGAATCTCCACCTCCCATGCCAGAGGCCCAGGTTCAATTCCCTGCCAGTACACCTCAAGCGCAGTCACCACCGACCCGTCAATGGAGACTTGTGTGTTGCTATGATGCTGAACAGGTTTCGGTGGAACTTTCAGACTAAGATAGACTAGGAAGAAAGGCCTGGTGATCTACTTTCAAAAATCGGCTGATGAAAACTCTGTGGATCTTAACGGTTGGATCTGCAACTGATCATGGGGAAGGTGAGAACTGGACAGCATTTTATTCCATTGTACATTGGGCTGCAATGAGTTGGGGCCAACTGGGTGGCAGCTAACAATAACAACGTCTTATAGTTAAATATTGTGTTGATTTATCTTGATTTATAACTTTAAAAAACCATCAGTCTGTCTATGCACTCAAACAGAGTAAAGAGACTACTTACTATACCTGCCTAAGATGTAAAAACTTAGCTTTACCACTTATCAACTTCAGTACGTATTTAATCTCTCTGTGTCTCAATTAGTTCTACCATAAAGAGGATGTAATAAGAGCACCTGCCTCATGATTTCTTGTGATGAGAAAAGGAAGTGATATGTGTACAGAATTCAACATAATGCTTAGTATACATAATGATCACCACTTATCTGTCAGTTTGAATACTATAGTGGCTTGTGTGTTGATGTGATGCTGGAAGCTATGCCACTGGTATTTCAAATAGCAGCAGAGTCACTCATGGTGGACAGATTCCAGTTGAGCTTCCAGACTAAGACAGACTAGGAAGAAGGACCTGGCAATCTACTACCAAAAAAAATTTGGCCACCGAAAACCTTATTGATAGTGGTGGAACACTGTCTGATATAGTGCTGAAAGATGGGCCCTTCAGGTTGGAAGGCACTCAACATAAGACTGGGGAAGGGCGGCCTCCTCAAAGTAGAGGTGACCTTACTGACATGGATGGAGTGAAGCCATTTGGGGACCTACATTTGGTAATGTGGCTTGACTCAAAATGAGAAGAAACAACTGTGAAGATCCCTTAGTGACTGGAACATGGAATATATGAAGTATGAAACAAGGGAAATAGGAAGTTGTCAAAAATGAAATGAAGTGCTTGAAGATCCATATGCTACGCATTAGTGAGCTACAATGGATGAGTACTGGCACTTCTGAATTGCACAATCATATGGTTTTCTACGCGAGGAATGATAAATTCAACAGGAATGGTGTCACATTTATCGTCAAAAAGAACATTCCAAAATCTATCTTGAAATACAGCGCTGTCAATAATAGAAGAATATCCATATGCCTACAAAGAAGACCGGTTAATACGACCATTATTCAAATTAATGCACCAACCACTAATACCAAAGAGAAAGAAACTGAAGATTTTTAATAACTTCTGCAGCCTGAAATTGATCAAACATGCAATCAAGAAGCATTAATAATTACTGGTGATTGGAATGTGAAAGTTGGAAACAAAGAAGTATCAGTAATTGGAAAACATGGCCTTGGTGACAGAAATGACACATAAGATCATGTGACGGATTTTACAAGACCAATGACTTATTCATTGGAAATATCTTTTTGTCAACAATATAAATGGCAACTATACACGTGGACCTTGTCGGATGAAATACACATGAATCAAATCAACTACATCTGTGGAAAGAGATGATGATGAAGCTCAATGCCATCAGTCAGAACAAGACTATGGGATAACTGCAGAACAGATCATCAATTGCTCAGATGCAAGTTCAAGTTGAAGTTGAAGAAAATTAAAACAAGTCCACGAGAGACAAAGTATGACCTTGAGTTTATACCACCTCAAGTCCTCAAGTCCATTTCAAGAACAGATTTGACAAACTGAACATTACTGACTGAAGACCAGACAATGTGTCAGATGGTATCAAGGATATGATACATGAAAAAGTAAAGGTCTTTAAAAGACAGGAAAGAAAGAGAAGATCAAGATGGATGACATGTCAGAAGAAACTCTGAAGCTTGTTCTTGGAAGTAGAGTAGCTAAAGTAAGTAGAAGGAATGATGAAGTAAAGAGCTGAACAGGAGATTTCAAAGGGCAGCTCCAGAAGACAAAGTAAAGTGAAATGTATAAAGACCTGGAGTTAGAAAACCAAAAGGGAAGAACAAGCTTGGCATTTCTCAAGCTGAAAGAACTGAATACAATATTCAAGCCTGGAGTTAAAATGATGAATTATTCTATGGACAAAATACTGAACAACTCAGGAAGTATCAAAAGAAGTTGGAAGGCGGCCTCGTACTGGTACAACAACAGATAATAGACCAATGGTACAGAATTGAGAATCCAGACATAAATTCAACCACCTACAAGCAGCAGATATTTGACAAAGGCCCAAAGTCCATTAATTGGGGAAAAGACAGTCTCTTTAACAAATGGTGCTGGCATAAATGGATATCCATCTGCAAAAAAACTGAAACAAGACCCATACCTCACACCATGCACAAAAACTAACTCAAAATGGATTAAAGACCTAAATATAAAATCAAAAACGATAAAGATCATGGAAGAAAAAATAGGGACAATGTTAGGAGCCCTAATACATGGCATAAACAGAATACGAACCACAAGTAACAATGAACAAACACAAGAGAAACTAGATAACTGGGAGCTCCTAAAAATCAAACACTTATGCTCATCAAAAGACTTCACCAAAAGACTAAAAAGACAACTGACAGACTGGAAAAAAATTTTTGGCTACGACAAACCTGATCAGTGTCTAATCTCTAAAATCTGTAAGATACTACAAAATCCCAACAACAAAAAGACAAATAACTCAATTAAAATATGGGCAAAGGATATGAACAGGCACTTCGCCAAAGAAGACATTCAGGCAGCTAACAGACACATGAAGAAATGCTCAAGATCATTAGCAATTAGACAAATGCAAATCAAAACTACAATGAGATACCATCTCACCCCAATAAGGCTAGCATTAATCCAAAAAACACAAAATAATAAACGGCTGGAGAGGTTGTGGAGAGACTGGAACACTTATACACTGTTGACAGGAATCTAGAATGATACAACCACTTTGGAAATCGATTTGCCACTTCCTTAAAAAGCTAGAAATAGAAGGTACCAAATGATCCAGCAATCCTGCTCCTTGGAATATATCCTAGAGAAATAAGAGCTGTCACATGAACAGATATATGCACACTCATGTTCACTGCAGCACTGTTCACGATAGCAAAAGAATGGAAACAACCTAGGTGCCCATCAACGGACAAATGGAATAACAAATTACAGTATATCCACACAGTGGAATACTGTGCAATGATAAAGAACAATGATGAATCTGTGAAACATCTTATAACATGGAGCAATCTGGAAGGCATTATGCTGAGTGAATTTAGTCAGTCACCAAAGCGCAAATATTGTATAAGGCCACTATTATAAGAACTTAAGAAAAGGTTTAAACACAGAAGAAAACATTCTCTGATGGTTATGAGGGTAGGGAGGGAGGGAGAGGGTTATTCACTAACTAGTTAGTAGATAAGAATTCTCTTAGGTGAAGGGAAGGACAACACACACTACAGGGTAAGTCAGCACAACTGGACTAAACCAAAGCTAAGAAGTTTCCTGAATACAACCAAACACTTCGAGGGACAGAATAGCAGAGGTGCAGGTCTGGGGACCATGCTTTCAGGGGACATCTAGGTCAACTGGGATAACAAAGTTTATTAAGAAAATGTTCTGCATCCCACTTTGGTGAGTGACGTCTGGAGTCTTAAAAGCTAGCAAGCAGCCATCTAAGATGCATCAAGTGGTCCCAACCCAGCTGGAGTAAAGGAGAATGAAGAACAAGGAAAGTATTAGCCCAAGAGACAGAAAGGGCCGCATAAACCGGAGCCTGCATCTTCCTGAGACCAGAACTAGATGGTGCCTGGCTACCACCAATGACTGCCCTGACAGGGAATGCAACAGAGAGTCCCTGATGGAGCAGGAGAAAAGTAGGGTGCAGAACTCAAATTCTAGTAAAAAGACTAGACTTAATGCTCTTACTGAGACTGGAGGAACCCCAGAAAGCATGGCCCCTGGACTCTCTGTCAACCCAGTACTAAAACCATTCCCAAGGCCAACTCTTCAGATTAGACTGGACTACGGAACATAAAATGATATTGCTGAAGAGTATGCTTTTTAGCTCAAGTAGATACATGAGACTAATGGGCAGCTCCTGTCCAGAGGTGAGATGAGAAGGCAGAGAGGGTCAGGAGCTGGCTGAATGGACACGGGAGATCAGGGGTAGAAAGGAGGAATGTGCTGTCACAGTACAGGGGGAGCAATTAGGGTCACATAACAATGCATGTACAAGTTTTTGTAAGAGAGACTAACTTGAATTGTAAACTTTCACTTCAAGTACAACAATAAAATACATAAACAAAGAAACAAACAAACAAAAATAAGGTCCTGAAGTTAAAAAAAAAAAAAGAATTTGGAAGGAATACAGAGCCACTGTACCAAGAAGTATTGGTTCAACCATATCAGTAGGTAGCATACGATCAAGAGCCTATAGTATTGAGAGGAAGTCCAACCTGTACTGAAGACATTAGCAAAAAATAAGGCTTCAGTAATTGACAGAATACCAATTGAGATGTTTCAACAAACGAATGCAATGCTGGAAGCAATCACTTGTCTATACCAAGAATTTTAGAAGATAGCTACCTGGCCAACCAACTGTAAGAGATCTATATACATGCTCTTTCTGGAGAAAGGTGATCCAAAGGAATGAGGAAATTATCAAACAATATCATTAATATCACATGCAAGTAAAATTTTGCTGAAGATATTTCAAAAACGGTTGCAGCAGTGCATCAACAGGGAACTGCCAGAAATTCAAGCCAGATTCAGAAGTGGACATGGAAGTGCCGGAAATTCAAGCCAGATTCAGAAGTGGACATGGAAGCAGGGATACCATAGCTGATGTAAAATGGATCCTGGCTGAAAGCTGAGAACTCTAGAAAGATGTTTACCTGTGTTTTATTGACTATCCAAAGGCATTCGACTGTGTGGATCATAACAAATTATGGATAACTTTGTAAAGAATGGGAATTCCAGAACACTTAATTGTGCTCCTACAGAACCTCTACATAAACCAAGAGGCAGTCGTTTGAGCAGAACAAGGGGAAAATGTATAGTTTAAAATCAGAAAAGGTGTGTGTCAGGGTTGTATCGGTTCACCATACTTATTCAGTTTGTATGCTGAGCAAAAAATACGAGAAGCTGGACTATGTAAAGAAGAACGTGGCATCAGGATTGGAGGAAGACTCATTAACAACCTGCGATATGCAGACAAAACAACAATGCTTGCTGTAAGTGACCAGGACTTAAAGCACTTACGGATGAAGATCAAAGACTACAGCCTTTAGTATGGATTACACCTCAACTTAAAGAAAACAAAAATCCTCCCAAACGGGCCAATAAGAACTTCATTGTAAAAAGAGGAAATATTGATGTTTGACAAGGATTTCATTTTACTTGGATCCACAATCAAAACCCATGGAAGTAGCAGTTGAGAAATCAAAGGACTTATTGTATTGGGCAAATCTGCTTCAAAAGACCTCTTGAAAGTGTTAAAAAGTGATAATGTCACCTTGAGCACTAAGGTGTGCCTGACCCAAGCCATGGTATTTTAAATCACCTCATCTGCATGCGAAAGCTGGACAATGAATAAGAAAGACGGAAGAACTGGTGCATTTTATTTATGGTTTTGGTGAAGAATATTGAATTGAATATACAATGGACCGCAAGAAGGGGGAAAAATTTGTCTCGGAAAAAGTACAGCCAAAATGCTCCTTAGAAGCAAGGATGGCAAGACTTCATCTCATGTACTTTGGACGTGTAATCAGGAGGGACCAGTCCCTGGAGGACATCATGCATGGTAAATCAGAGGGTCAGCAAAAAAGAGAGGAAGACCCTCAATGAAACTGAATGAAACAGTCACTGGAACAATAGGCTCAAACACAGCAACAATTGTGAGAATGGCGCAGGACTGGGCAGTGCTTTGTTCTGTTATACATAGCTCGATAGTAACTAACGACAGTAACAACAACATATATAATGAACACTCCAAAAGTGTTAAGCTATTTTCTTAGGTCTCCGCAAGAATCATGCATTTCACAGTTGAAATTTAAGCACATATAAAGAATGAAAGAATCCATCTTGGATATAAATGTTTATTTTAATGGGAGTATCTCTTTCAGTGTTTTTTTAAAAAATGCTTCTTCTTTATAAAATTATTAAATATTTATAATAGCTTCAATTTTTTTCATATATATAAATAGCATACTGCTCATCAAATTAAAAACAATTCTTAGCTAAACATGTAGAGACAGAAGAAAACTACGACTAAATATTTATTAATGAACTACACAGTGAGGTATAAACTTAGCCCAATTTATTTTATTTTTAAGAATGTATTTTAATATAATGATCATTCTTGTTCAACAAATAACATTTGCCTTTTAAAACTATTCTTAAACAAAATATCTGAATGTATCAGTATATAAATTTTAAATGGTTATACAGAGCATGCACTGTTTACAAACCTGAGCAGTAATATTAATTAAAAGACCACCCAATTTGTCACACTTACAAACATCCTAAGCTCAAATGTAAACCAACATTGAAAAAGATACACACACTACCAAAAAAATTGAAGTAGAGAATCACAATAAAAGAACTTTGAAAATATTCTAATATTTTTCTATAATTGTTCATACATACAAATATTAAATTTTAGATGTTTTCAAATCAGTTAAATAGATTTAATCCAGACTCTATTTAAAATATACCCCAAAAAATTTATATATGTTAGTGTTTGTATCTTTCATGTAATGCTTCTGATCAAAAATTATTTGAAAAGAAAAAAATACTGTTCTTAACCTGATAAAACAAAAACAATATTAACTAGTGTTCTAAACAGAATAATTATAAAAATAGTCTAGTTATATAACTTTTATAAGATAATTTTGCTTTTTTAACAATAAAACCCTCCTTTGAATATCACATCAGATCTTCACAATTTCATTTATTCTATTTGAAAGTTTAGTGACTATTTTAAAATAATCAAGTTTTCAATTCCCATTATAGATATTACCAAATTTGGTTTAAAATGTATTTATATATCCTTGTAAGGTACAGATATAGAAGCAAAAGATGAGTGGAATCTGTTTTACAAACCTTAGCAGATCTTATGCCACATTATCCAGTTATTGAATAAAGGCTTATTTGCTATGATGATGATAATACATTGAATACAAGTCTACCTGATGTTGACTTCACAGAAAACAATGCTACACACCCAAGCAAAAAGCCAGGAATAAATGACAGCTTGAAAACATAAGGAAAAGGTTTTGAAATCTTTTAAGAAATACAACAAGTATGGGTTGAAGCTTTCAAGCCTAAATGCTAGGCAAATGTGGAGCTACATTTTGTAATTTTGGTAACTTGAGATGATCAGGCGACCCAAGACTGTTTTTTTACAAAGCCTGCTGTGGGCCAAAGTGCCTCTCTGCATGTAACCAAAACCAAATTTCCAAGAATTTAAGTCACTTATCATCTTATCAAAACAAACCAGGTGAGCTTTGGCAAATACTGCATTTGAATTAAGTGGTGACTCTAGTTCCCACGCTGATTTATGGCACTAACCATTTGTTTACAAGTTGGTGATGGTAAGCCTAGTCCTGAAAGAAATCAGCTGTAAGCCTCCTTAATTTAGAGTAGGATAAATAAGTGATCCCTAGGCTAGGGTCAATGTCTCTTTGCTCAAGTGGTTGGGGGTTTTGTCCCTAAGGGCTGTAAAGAAGGACTGGGAACATGTCAAAATCATATTGTTGTTGTTGTAGGTGACATCGAGTCAGTTCCAACTCACAGTTACCCTATATACAACAGAACAAAACACTGCCTGATCTTGCGCCATCCTCACAATCTTTGCTATGCTTGAGCCCACTGTTGTAGTCACTGTGTCAATCCATCTTGTTGAGGGTCTTCCTCTTTTTCGCTGACCCTCCACTTTACCAAGCATGATGTACTTCTCCAGGGACTGGTCCCTCCTGATAACATGTCCAAAATACATGCGAAGAAGTCTCGCCATCCTTGTTTCTAAGGAGCGTTCTAGCTGTACTTCTTCTAAGACAAATTTGTTTGTTCTTTTGGCAGTCCATGGTATATTCAAAATTCTTCAACAACACCATAATTCAAATGCATCAGTTCTTCTTCAGTCTTCCTTATTCATTGTCCAGCTTTCACATGCATATGAGGCGACTGAAAATACAATGGCTTGGATCAGGCTCACCTTAGTCCTCAAAGTGACTTTTCGACATTTTAAAGAGGTCTTTTGCATCAGATTTGCCCAATGCAATACATTGCTTGATTTCTTGACTGCTGCTGGCATGGATGTTGATTGTGGATCCAAGTAAAATGAAATTCTCGACAACGTCAATATCTTGTCCGTTTATCAAGATGTTACTTATTGATTCAATTGTGAGGATTTTTGTTTTCTTATATTGAGGTGTAATCCATACTGAAAACTATAGTCTTTGATCTTCACCATAAATGCTTCAAGTCCTCTTCACTTTCAGCAAGCAATGTTGTTTCATCTGCATGTCACAGGTTGTTAATGAGTCTTCATCCAATCTTGATGCCATGTTCATTTTCATGTAGTCCAGGTTCTCAAATTATTTTCTCAGCATACAGATTGAATAAGCATGGTTAAAAGATACACCATAATCATAGCACTGAAATTTTTTTCAGAACAGAACAGAAAACATGATTCATCATTTTTTAGTTATATAAACACTTTGATTAAAATTAGCCTTCCCTATTCACTGGACGGAGACTCTGGGTGGCATAAATGGTTAATCATTCAACTACTAGTCGAAAAGGTTGGTGGTTCAAACCCTTGCAGAGATGCCTTGGAAGTCAGGCCTGGTGATCTGCTTCTGAAAGGTCGGAGCCTTGAAAACCCTATGGGGCAATTCTAGTCTGCATTCCTGGCGTGGTCATAAGTACAAACTGACTCAATGGCCACTAACAGCATTAACTGTTATACTCACATTATTCACCAGAGTTCGCTCCAAATGACTTTGGTTGCTTTGAAACTTGACATCATTTAGATCGTTCGGAAGAAAACACTGCCACAGTTCTTGGAGACATTTCCAGATATAAATAGTCCAAAAATGTCTTAAGCAAAGACTGAGTTTTCATTTATCCCAAGTTCAGGTAATTTTTTTTTTTTTCTCATTGCAACTTAAACAATTCTTTACGAAGAGTAGGTCTTCAACCGATACTTACTGATTGAAATAAATAACTCAGTGATTAAGTAATGAATGGCAAGTACACAACGAAAGTTTGTTGTATTAACTTTTCTTTTTTACTTTTTTATTTTATTGTGCTTCAGGTGAAAGTTTACAGTGCAAATTATTTTCTCATTCAAAAATTTATACACAAATTGTTTTGTGACATTGGTTGCAATCACCACAATGTGTCAGCACTCTCGCCCTTTCCCTCTATACCCTGAGTTTCCTGTGTCCATTCCTGCAGTTTTCCTGTCTCTTCCTGCCTTCTTGCCTTTGCTTTTGGGTAGATGTTGCCCATTTGTTCTCGTATACTCGATTGAAATGAGAAGCACTTTCCTCACGTGTGTTACTATTTGCTTCATAAACATTCCCATTGCAGTAGTGTGGATTCCAACTCATTGCGACCCTATAGGACAGAGTAGAACTGCCCCATAGGGTTTCCAAGGAGCACCTGGTGGATCTGAACTGCTGATCTTCTGGTCAGCAGCCGTAGCTCTTAACCACTACGCCGCCAGGGTTTCCGTTTGCTTTACAGGCCTGTCTAATTTTTGCCTGAAAGATGAACTTCGGTGAGAGTGGTTTCAGTTCTGAGTTAGCAGGGTTCTGGGGGCTGTTGCCTTAGGGATTCCTCCAGTCTCCCTCAGAACAGCTGTCTGGTCTTTTTTTATTTTTATTTTTTTGTGAATTTGAATTTTGTTCTACATTTTTCTCCAACTTTGTCCGGGGACCCTTTATTGTGATCCCTGTCAGAGGCGGTAGGTAGGTGGTGGTAACCAGGCACCATCTAATTCTTCTATGCTCAGGCTGGTAAAGGCTGTGGTTCATTGGGTTCATTAGTCCTTTGAACTACTATTTTCCTTGTGTCTGTGGTTTTCTTCATTCTCCTTTGCTCTGGACAGGATGTGACCAATAGATGTATCTTAGATGACCACTGGCAAGCTTTTAAGACCTTGGACGCTACTCACCGAAGTAGGATGTAGAACATTTTCTTTAAGAGCTACATTATGCCAATCAAATTGACTACATCTGTGAAAAGAGATGATGGAGAAGCTAATAACATCAGTCATAACAAGGACGAGGCCAACTGCAGCACAGAACATCAATTACTCATATGCAAGTTCAAGTTGAGCCTGAAGAAAATTAAGCAAGTCCACGAGAGTGGACTGAAGTGTACGACCTAAAGTGTATCTCAACTGAATTTAGAGACCATCTCAAGAATACATTTGACACACCAAATACTAATGACTGAAGATCAGAGGAGTTGTGGAATGACATCAAGGACATCACACATCAAGAAAGCAAAAGGTCATTGAAAAGACAGGGAAGAAAAAATAAAACAAAAAACTGGATGCCAGAAGAGATCTAAAACTTGTTATTGAATGTAAAGTGGCTAAAGTGAAGGGAAGAAATAATGAAGTAATACAAAAGGTGGCTCAAGAAGACAAATTAAAATAGTATAACAAAATGTGCAAAGATCTGGAGACAGAAAACCAAAAGGGAAGAACATGTTCAGCATTTCTCAAGCTGAAAGAACTGAAGAAAAAATTCAAACTTCAAGTTGCAATAGAGAAGTCTATGGGGTAAAATATCAAAACGATCCAGGAAGCATCAAAAGAAGATGAAAGGAATATACAGAGTCAGGGTACCAAAAAGAATCGATTGACATTCAACCATTCCAGGAAGTAGTATATGATCAGGAACCAATGATACTAAGGGAAGAAGTCCAAGCTGCACTGAATAGTGAAAAATAAGGCTCCAGGAATCGATGGAATACCAAATGAGATGTTTCAACAAACAGATGCAGCACTGGAGGTGCTCACTTGACTGTGTCAAGGAATTTGGAAGACAGCTTCCTGGCCAACAAACTGGAAAAGATCCATCTTTGTGCCCGTTCCAAAGAAAGATGTTCCAACAGAACGTGGAATTATCAAACACTATCATTAATATCACACAAAAGTTAAATTTTGCTGAAGATAATTAAAAAACAGTTGCAGCAGTATGACAGGGAACTGCCATGGAAAAAGAAGCCCGTTTCAGAAGAGTGGGATTGCCAGGTCGTATAGTATTTCTATTTCTAGTTTTTTAAGGAGGTGCCATATTTTCTACAGTGGTTGTACCATTTTACATTCCTACCAACAGTGCATAAGAATTCTAATTTCCCCACAACCTCTCCAACATTGGTTATTTTGTTTTTTTCATTAGTGCCAGTAATGATGAGGCGGGATGGTATCTCACTGTAGTTTTGATTTCATCTGCGAATAGGGAAGGTTTCACTTCTTCCTTTCCAATTTGGATGCCCTTT
Organism: Dugong dugon; assembly: GCA_030035585.1. NCBI lineage: Eukaryota > Metazoa > Chordata > Mammalia > Sirenia > Dugongidae > Dugong > Dugong dugon. Next base: position 13,573,677 of record CM057478.1, read on the forward strand.
ATTTCTTTTTCTTGTCTTATTGCTCTAGCTAGGACTTCCAGCACAATGTTAATAGGAGTGGTGATAAAGTGAATCTCTGTCTTGTTTTCATTTTCAGGGGGGATGCTTTCAGCCTCTCTCCATTAAGAATGATGTTGGCTGTTGGTTTTGTACAGATGCCCTTTATTGTGCTGAGGAATTCTATTCCAATTTCATTGACAGTTTTTGTCAGCAATGGGTGTTGGATGTTGTATAAATTTATTAATGCAGTAATTAACATGGTTTATGAGAACTCCCTGAATCTAAGGAGTAAACCAAAAAAAGGCAGCTAACATATAAATATTTAACTTTACATTGTTAATTCATCAATGTCATTGTACAATATCTCATATATTGTATCTAGTTTGCCACAGGAAGAATACAGGCACTAATTTTTAGACTAAAAGCTCCATTTTGATACTTTACCTTTCTGTACAATCATTATCATCTTATAATAAATTAGAAGGTTAAAGAACATAGGGCAAGTTGTTGTGTTTGTTTGATTTAAATACTAACATTGTAGTTGGAAACATTCTATATGAAAGGAACTGAACAGAAGAAAAAATTGTGCTAATTCCAGCTGATTTAATTGCTGGAATAATGTCTTAGTTTATGTAAATCACTCTAAGGCTCAGGGCTGTGCCAGCTGGACAACCAAGGCTGGTGAACACTGTACTGGAACACTGTGAGCACACTAAAATCTGGGAAAACTGGGCCAGAGAGTCCACTTTGGGGCTTGATTTACCTGGTATGATTGTCTCTAGTATCACAGCAATTGGGAAACTACCAAATTTCTACTGACTTATGCTGTGTATGTGATGCCTCAGACCTCTAGTTCCTGATTTTAAACTAACTACGTGGTGTCCCATACATTGTAAAACGCATTGTGCTGTGGATAATAAAAAAGATAAAGTGTAACCTTTACTTGAAAAATCATTTAACGTATCTTATAAATTGAAATGTTTGGTGCAACTGTTACTGATTGTACTGTTCTTTTAAATAAAAATATATATATATCTGAGCTACAACCAAGAACTACATACATAAGGAAAAGGAAAGGTGAACGAAAGAGATCATTATTCTTTTCCTTGGCATGGAACCATATTTAGGGAGAAAAGCTACAGAAAATGATATATTATTAAATTAGTTATCTTATTTTGTTAAGTGTCCTTCTCCCCCTTCTTCTCCATATATTTAAGTACATGGCTTAAGGGAAAGATCATGAATTTAGGATCATATAGACCTTTGTTCAAATCCTAGTTATTCCTTTTTGATTTACCTTCAAACAATTATTAATAAGCATTCTGAATGTCAGCTTTATTATCGTTAAATGGATTCCAGGGTTTTCCTGAAGATTAAACAATTCACTGTTTCATAATGGCATATTGCCATCTTCATGCATTTTGTCAGCACTAATATTTAGGTTGTAAAATTAAAAAAAAAAAAACCTCTAATCATAATCAATTCTTTCCAAATAACTCTAATATTGGTGTTGTAAGTTTTGCCTATAATGATTTGAATGGCCAAAAATTAAACTCATTTAAAAAAATACACATTTGGTAGGAACTAGTCCAGGTGATGGTGATGGCAAGGGGACAATGTCTTCAGATTTGAAACAGTATGATGTTGATATCAAGATAAGATAGTAAATTAACCACAGCAGGGAGCCTCTGTGGTTGCCACATCAAGGGAAGAAGAAGCAGAAAGTGAAGCCCAGATCTACTTAACAAAGGACCATCAATCCAGGGAAAGGAGAACAGCAAGAACAGATGAAGAGAGGTCAAAAGGCGGACACGGGCAAACACCCATGTTGAGCACTGTTGCCCATTCTCCCTGTGCACTCTCTCCTTGGTGTGCCTGGGAAGGCCATTTGGATTCAAAGACCAAGGATAGAGCAGATAGATAACACTAGCCACTTATCCTTAAGCAAAACCAAACCAAACCTATTGCCTTCAAGTTGATTCTGACTCATGTTGACCCATAGGACAGAGCAGAACTGCCCCACAAGGTTTCCAAGGTTGTAATCTTTACTGAAGCAGACTGCCACATCTTTCTCCTGTGGAGTGGCTGGTGGGTTCGAACTGCTGACCTTTGGCTAGCAGCCAAGGCTTAACCACTGTGACACTAGGGCTCCTCCACTTATCTTTACAGTTTTCCAAATGTCACCTTCTCTTTGAGTCCATCGGGAAGCTTTATCAATTCCTTAATGAGTCTTCCGGTTGCCAGTTACTTGATTGAACATCCATTGTTGCCACCCTCTCTGTATCTGTGACTCTAAAACATTAGTTCAAAAAAAATATTTTTGTTAAAATTATAAAATCTTGGGTCCCTCTTATGTAGATTCTCATTAGTACTTCCTCATCATTTGACAAGCATTCCATGTGATTTGGATCACTGGACCATTCTTTCAGAGCAGGATGCCCTAGGTGGCAAAACAGTTCAGTGTTCGATTACTAACAAAAAGGTTGGTGGTTTGAACCCACGCAGAGGCACCTTGGAAGAAAGGCCTGGTGATCTACTTTCAAAAAGTCACAGCCTTCAAAACCCTATGGAGCACAGTTCTACTTTGCACACACAGGGTCGCCACAAGTCAGAATTGACCTCACAACAACTGGTTTTTGGTTTTGCTCTGTCTGATGTCCTCACCTTTGCCTGCCTACAGAAATAGCCGAATTTAGTTCCAGGAACTATCATGTTAGGCCATGTCCCAAAAAAAGCAGAGAACAAGCTAGCCTAATAACAGCTATTGTTGTTAGGTGCTGTTGAGTTGATTCCGACTCATAGCGACCCTTTAGGACACAGCAAAACTGCCCCATAGAGATTCCAAGGAGCGGCTGGTGGATCTGAAATGCTGACCTTGTGGTCAGCAGCTGAGCTCATAACCATTATGCCACCAGGGTGCCAATAACAGCTAGTTCTGGTATTTTAACTATTTACAAGTTCTTCACAAGCCAAAATGTGATTTCCTACTAAAGCTGCATTGAGGCCCACTGGGGTCTGTCCTAGGCAGACCACGTATGGAGATATGAACTACTGTGTTGAACTGTAGGCATCTCATTTTAACACAGAAGGGAATTATCCAGATGAGGGTATCAGTGCCATAAAAAAATTGAAAATCAGACCATATAAAGTGTTGTTAACAATGCTAGGGATATGCAGCATGAGCAGTATAAATCTAAAGGAAGATGTATTAGATATTTGCTAATGATTATTGTATTGACATGTGAGAGACTTGTTTTCCATCACTTAGAGGGCAAAGCTAGAACCAGTGTACAAAGGTAAATTCTTGGTTCATTTTAAGAAATGGATTTCTAAGATCTAGGGCTTTCGAATAATATAAAGAAATGAGGTTAACCTCAAAAGAAGCAAAATAAGAACTTGTGAGGGATGGCCAAGAATGCTGTAGAAAAATAAAAGTACCACAAGATAGTATCCTGGGACATTTTCTGTTCATTAGTAACCCATGTTTTATAATGTCCTCTTAAGTTTTTACCATTTTTATAAATGAGACAAACAGGGTATCTCTCTGGCTCACAAAAATACTCATATTGGCTACATCTACACTACCCTTCTGCTCTCTGCCTATATATGACTGGTCCATGGACAGAGAAAATTACTCCATGCTAGGACAGTAAGGTCAGCCCTTATAGGAATTCCAAACCTATAAATAGGAACACAGAATGGAACTGAAGAAGCTGAATGCCAATGTGCCATAGAGTAAGCTGTGGAGATTTACTGTTGAGGTCCAGGCGCACCCAGAGCCTTCCAGAGGCTCGGCCAGGCAGTTTTTACTTTGTTCTCTGCATCTTCCTCATTTATTACAATCACTTTACAATAATAAATAACAAAGCAAACTGACATAGTAGACAGAGCATGGTTTTGGAGTAAAAGAATACCAGGATTCAAATCCGAGCTTTACAGGGGGGGAAAAAATCCATTTTTAACTTAAGTTACCAGTTCAGAAGTGTCAGTTTCTACCACTTGCTGAATAGTACCTTTCTGTCAAGTACCTTTCCCCTCCTCCTCATAGTTCTTACAATTTACTGACTTGTTTTCTCTCTTTGTGCTTATGTTTGGAAAGTTGTGCAAGGAATATGTGGTAAAATTGAAGGCTGAATTGACTTTTCTTGGTTGCTTCTGTGATTTCCAGTAATAGTAAAGCAACCAAGTAGGAAGTTGGTTACAATATTAAAATTCACAATAGCACACAACCAATATTAAACCACTATGGAAACTCCAAGCAACCACAAAAATTATCAGCGATCACTATGAGTCAGGTGTCCACATAAAGACACTAAAGTAAGACAGATGCCTGATGCTGATAAACTCTAGTTCGCTGAATTTATTAACCAGATTCAGAAATTTACTTAACTGCTTGAGTGCTTAGATGATGCAGAGCCGTGCACATGAAGACTAAGTCAATAAGGAGATTAAATAGCATCATCTGACTATGCATCCTGCTTCATGACAAGGCATACTGAGTAAGTGGTATGATTCTGCCTCATGTTTCCCATTTCACATAACCCAAACTTAGACATCATTAAAATATATCATGGGATTATATCATATGACATCATGCATAAAGTTCAACAACATGATTATTCAGGCTCTGAAAACAGAAGCACAGGAAAATCAGATGCACTTAACCACTAATCCAGATGGACACAATGAGTTATGAACTGAGTATCTCCTTACTTACCAGGGCACCGTATTTATACACATATGATAGCGTCAATCTTATTTTGCATAAGACACAAGCAGAAATAAATGAGATAAAAACGCTTCCACTTTTTTTTTAAATATCACAATCAGTCTTCATTCAAAAACTATACTTCTAAGATGTAATTGCAAACCCTTGGCCTGAAACAAGGATTAGACTCTTAAGTACACTATGTAAACAATGATCAAGTTCTACTTCATTAAGCAGCTTACAAGGGAGGTAGAATGAAATGGGGCTGAGTCGGGGAGGGAGAAGCTGGCTTAGAACAAACAGTACAGTGAGGAAAATATTTACTTTGCTTAGGTAAATTGTGAATTTAGCCTTAAATGTTAAAAAGAAGTCCTTGAGACTGGCAAAGGTTTTTTAAAATCTATACATATTGAGGCATTTAATATGTGTACCAAAAATTCTGGAAATTTTACACTATACCAAAACTACGCCAAACTGGTTTTGTACTGATTCCAAAATAGGTCACATTATTATATGATAACATGTGTAAAATTTGTTTTTAATAAAAGGAAAGAATTTCTATGCTTTAAAAACAGCTCTCAGCTGCTAAGGTAAAGAATAATTACTTTACTGTAATAAATAACAAACCAAACTGACAGAGTGAATAGAGCAAAGTTTTGGAGTAAAAGAAGGCCTGGATTCAAATTCTACATGCTACAAAATCTACTAAACTTGGGATTGTTATCTAACTTCATTAAGTCTCAATTTCTGTCACTATGAAATAAGGGCAATAATATCCACCTCATAGAGTTGTTTGAGAATTAAATGTAAAAATACAATCAGTACAGTGTCTGGATATACTAGGCACTAGATAATATAGGGTTGCTATCAGTCGGAATCGACTCAATGGCAATGGGTTTGGTTTTGTGTTTAGATAACTGGTACTAGGTAAGTAGAGGGAAAAAAAAAGCAAACATGTCACTTTAAGGACTAACGTGTTCTTGACTCAAGCCGTAGTGTTTTCAAAAGCTGGACAATGAATAAGGAAGACCTAAGAAGAATTGACCCCTTTGAATTATGGCGCTGGCGAAGAATATTGAATATATCATAGATCACCAAAAGAAGGAACAAATCTGTCTTGGAAGAAGTACAGCCAGAATGCTCCTTAGAAGTAAGGATAGCAAGACTTCATCTTAGATACTTTGGACATGTTATCAGGAGGGACCACTCCCTGGAGAAGGACATCATGCTTGGCAAAGTAGAGGGTCAGTGAAAAAGAGGAGGACCTCAGCGAGATGGACTGACATAGTGGTTTCAACAATGGGCTCAAGTACAGCAATGGTTGTACAATGGCACAGGACAGGGCACCATTTCATTCTGTTGTACATAGGGTCGCTATGAGTCGGAATCAACTTGATGGCACCTAATAATATATATAAGTATAGATAGAAAGAAAGAGAGAGAGGCAGAGAGGGAGGGAGGGAGGAAAATTTGCTTTAATACACATAAAAGTATATAAGAGGTACATACGTACAGTGGTAAAACTTCACTCATTTAGAGTTCAATCTTTCAGGAAAATAACTGTTCTAAAGCCCTAAATCTGAAAGTAAACAGAAAATGCTCTACGAGTTCCACTCAGATATTTTAATTATAAACATTTGTTAAAAATATGCTAGATATAAGCTTAGCAGCTATTTAAACAGAAGTTTCTGAAAATAATTCAATATTTTCTTGATATATTCTGTATAGAAAATAAAACACTCAAACTTTAAAAAATTCTTTAAAACTTACTTGAAAATGTATGATACGAAACAGAGTTAAAAAATTTAGAAACACAAGATGGAAGTCATGTTGCAAAAGAAGCTCTGATTAATAAGGCCATGAGACAGAAATTCATCTAAATAATTGGTGAAACGCATAGTATACCATGATAAAAATGTAAAATCATTCTTTAAAGAGAAAATACATTATGCAAAGTACTAATGTAATAATTTAAGTCTAAAACTGTAATCATGTTAACAAAGACTGAGAAGTGGATGGCGGGAGAGAAGAAATTAAAAGCTAACTATATACTTGGTCTCAAATAGGGAAGACTCAGAAGATACTAGGTCACTTTGGTTTGACATTAAGAAATATAGAAGATAGGCTACCACTGGAAGCCTTAAAAAGACTCTTCTTCCCCACTGACAATTAAGAAGTTTAAAAAATAAACTCAAAGAAACAAAAACAAACTATAAAACTTTTCTTAAAAGGAAAAAGGAAGTTATATTGTTGGAAAAAAAACTTGAGAATGTCTATTCATATTAAGATAGATGTTTATTGGTGAGTGGCATCTGGGGTCTTAAAAGCTTGAGAGTGGCCATCTAAGATGCATCAATCGGTCCCAGCCCACTTGGAGCAAAGGAGAATGAAGAAAACCAAAGACACAAGGAAAATATTAGCCCAAGAGACTAAAGAACCACATGAACCAGAGACTCCACCAGCCTGAGACCAGAAGAACTAGATGGTGCCTGGCTACCACCAATGACTGCCCTGACAGGGAACACAACAGAGAGTCCCTGACAATGCGGGAGAAAAGAGTGGATAAGATCTCAAATCCAGGTAAAAAGACCAGACTTAATGGTCTGACAGAGATTTATTCTACCATATATTAATGTATATGTATAATTACAGCAACAAAGTTTGTATCATTTAAGAATTTCCTATTTTGAATATTAGCTACATATCTGTATCCAAAATATTTTTTAAAATATAAAATTCTCAAGCACACACAAAAAAATGAAAACTTATGAAGCAGTCCAATGGATGCCAAAAATCCATTTTAGTCATTACATTTGAAAACTGAAATTCCTATATTATGTTACTCCCCCGTTTCCAATGAGAACGTGGCTCGGTCTCTTAAGTGATTTTCCCAATGGTAACACAGTTAAGAAAAGTAGAAGTAAAGACAAATTCTTAGTTTCCCTAACTTACCTAAAGCATCACCCATTCCATTAAACATATATATATATTTTCTGAAAATTTCATCTTAAAAAACAAACTACTGTTAATTTTACACTGAATTATGTTGAAAATTACAGTGTAAAAATTTAAGAAAATTTATGGCAAATGCCAAAATAAGAACATCTTTAATTAATAGGAGATCTGTAGTTAATGGGAGACTCAAAAGAACTCTAAAGAGTTTTCAATTCTGATGTTAAATTTTCAAAGTTTTGAAAAAAAAGTCAAAGAAAAATAAATACTGAACATTTTAAAAGTAATCCTTATGTAAGTCAACACTGGGTACATGTAGATAAGAGTGATTATTAGTTGAACATGGAAATTAATTCTAAGGAGATTGTTCAATGAACAATAAAAGAGAGTTATGGACCTTACCATGTGCCAGAATATTGGCAATTATAATAAATATGAACTCATCAAATTCATGCATTAAAAACAGAGATCATCAGATGTGAGCTTAAAAAAAACAAACCATATGGTGATTAAAAATGCATCTAAAACAACATTATACAGAAAGTTTGAAATAAAAATACAGAAAAATATATATCATATAAACACTAAAGAAGCTTGTTGTCGAGTCAGTCCTGGCAACCCCATGTGTATCGGAGTTGAATTGTGCTCCACAGAGTTTTCAAGGGCTGTGATCTCAGGAAGTAAGTAGATCACCAGGTCTTTCTTCCGTGGTGCTACTGGGTGGATACGAACTGCCAACCTTTCAGTTAGTAGCCAAGCTCAAACTGTTTGTGCTACCATATAGATACTACTAATTATGAAAAGGTTTAAGTAGCAACATTAACATCAATAAGAAAATAAAACACAATGTACTAATAGTGATGAAGATCATAATATAGTAATAAACACACAATCCACCAAGAATCCAATTCAGTTATAAACATTGCCTCAAATCTTAAAACCTTATTGTGAGACAAGGTTTAATAATGATAGAGAAGATTCAAGCAGTACAAATTATCTGTAACTTTTTTCTTAAGAAGAATACATGGACACATCCCACAACATATTAAGGATTTGATAGAGTTGGATCATGGATGTATGATCTCTGTACTTTTCTGCATATTTTAAATACGTTACAAAAGAAAAAAAATAATTTGATGGATGAACTTCACATTTTACTTTATGTCTTTGAGCTTCAATTTCCTCCTCTACAAAATGTGACTAACACGGTTAGCCCTATTTAGCTTACAGGTCTGTAAAGTATAATATCAAAGTATTATTACTATTAAAATATAATACTATGTTTTTGAAAATTTCCACTAAATTGTGTTAAGAGATTTTGAAACAGATCCTCACAGGTATAGATACTTCTGTATCTTCAATGTTAAATTGAAGACCTCCACACAATTAATGGAGAAGTTCTTCAAAATTTTAAAGCACTAAATAAGTGAAAAATGTCAGACACATTGTCTGGACTCCTAGAAGATGTCAGGAAAATACAGGGCACAATTTATATGGAAAACAGAGACCTACAGCAGGTAAATCCTTCCCCAACAGGATAGTGACTTTTACATAGGTTCTACTGACACTCCTAATAGCCTCTGACTCCATAATCTGAGTGTAAAAGAGACAAGATTTCTGCTCTAAAGATACACGAGTCATGACACCGCCAACAAAAACCCATCTTCCTCTCCACTCCTCAGGGGGAGCACAAGGGCATTTAGACATGAAGTGATGAAATAAAAAGAAGAATCAAACTTCCATTCTCCATTAAAATGGAAATTTCCTGTGAGTCTTTTGTCAATCCAACAGTCTTGCAAAGAAGTGGATATCCTCTAATAAAAGTTTTTTACATAAGTTGTAAATGCACACATCTTAAATAACCAAAAATGATGCTTCTCACGTATAACTAAGAACATGCCTTTCCCACAGAACTGGAATTTGGCCTCAATTTTCTAAGTCCACTAACTAGCTAGATTTATGACTTTTAGAAGTCTATTTCCTCATCTGTAAAAGGGGAACAATAATACCTATGTTCTGATGTTATTTTTAAGGACTAAAAATGCAGCGCATGGCATAGAGTAAGTTCAGTACATGGTAAGTGACAATTTATTGATGGAAGGAGAGAACTGAGTGGATGGAGAGAGGTCCCAACAGTTGACAGCAATTAACAAAACTCTGTAAGAAGACATTTTGACATGCCCTACTCTTCCTGTACTTTTCCACCTCCTGCCTGATCCTGGTGAAAAACGGACAGGCTGCAGCTGTGGCATTCTTAAGAGCTGTTTGATGATAGTGCTGTCTAAAAATCAAACGGCAAGTTGTTTATGATTGTTTTGTTGCGGGCTTATTTTGGGTAAGAGCGGGAAATGGCAGGGGGTGTCAAAGAGTGATGTATAGGTTATAGGATAAAAAACTTTGGAATCGCTGCCTTATGTCTCAGGCCTAAGAAGAGAGAAGCCAGCAACTACACCTTATGGAATTCATTAGCTGTTGAGGATTCCCCACCCATGAGTCCAGGGCAGCCTGGAGTACTGCCCAGCAGGCAGCTTTTTTGTCACTGGCAGCTAGGATGACCCCTTCACCAGGGACGTTTTGTTCTTCTCTACAACTCAAAAGAATCATTGCTAATATTAAAATGGATGCAAAGGAGAGAAGAAGACACAGACCACTATTTTACCGAAGTTTTAGAAAAGCTAGAATTAGAACACAGCTTTGTAATTCTTCCAAAGAAAACGATGCATAGAAGTTCCACGTCTAATCATCCACTGAAATGCTTTTATCCCCATATAAATGAACCGTTTTAAAACAGTTCTAATTATAGTAAAACTCAATTTTAAGATGCACGATAAAAAAATAACAATAACATTTTTCACTCTTAGTAAAGAACAGTCACTGTTTTAACAGTATTAAGACATTAACAGTTATATAAAAGTTTAGAAGACAGAGGAGCTGTGCATCGGTGATATAAGCTTAGAATATCAGTAACATTATACACTTCCAATCTAAGTCATGCCATGCATGCACAGGGAATTCAACTATAATGGATAATTTGAATCTTTAAACACCGATTTTAAATAGATAATAATGGAAAGCAAGATTCATACTGCTAACACAGTGGCACTAGGGAAATCACCTATAGTTATTAAAGTCTAAATTCTGAAGTATGCATGACTGTTGCTGTTGCTGTTAATTGCCATCAAGTCAGTTTTGACTCATGGAAACTCCATGTGTTACAGAGCAGAACTGCTTCATAGAGTTTTCTTGGCTGTGATCTTAACAAAAGCAGATTACCTGGCCTTTTCTTCTGCAATCCTACCGAGGGAATTCCAACTGCCTACCTTTAGGTTACAGCCAAGTGCAAACCCTCTGCACCACCTAGAGACAAAAGGACATGAAGGGCTCAAGCAAAGAACATTTTTCTCATCTAACACTTAATGTTCAACGCTCTTTATTAACATTTATTATGATTATTTATCACCCTGAGTTCAATTTTTAAATTCTCTTTTAACTAGTTGAACATTACCTCCTGCTAGTTTTCTTCATTGTTTTTATCAGGTTCCAATTATTTTTTCAAACATTTAATTTGCATATAATTATTCCTATGTTTATCAAACAACAGTTCTCTTTAAGCTACCAAAAAATTAACCTTAATTATATATTCAGTATTTTTAGACAATGTTATTTCATAATATTTAAAATATCATATTTCCCCTAATTTCCACAAAGGTGAACTTATAATTTTAATGGACATTTCCTGTATCTCATAAATCTGGAATTATGAATCCTATTTCTTTTTTCCAGCACTTTCTTTTGTAAATCAGTCACTCATTCATTCAATAACACACATTCCTTGATCACCCAATGCGATGGTTAAGATTGGGTGCCAACTTAGCTGGGCCATGATTCTCAGTGTTTTGGCAGTTGTATAATGTTGTGATCACTTCCCTGTTACAACTACGTGAATCAGCAGAAGTCTTGTGGTCTTGCCTGCCAATCTTGGGAATCATTGATCTTCACAGCCTGTGAACAAGAGCCCCACTCTCTGACCTGCCGATCTTGGGTTTGCCAGCCCCTGAGGCTACATGAGGAGAATCCTCTATCCTGATCAACGGACTTGGGACGTTCCAGCCTCTACATTCACGTGAGTTGTTTCCTTGATATAAATCTTTCTCTCTGTATATATATGTATATGCTTTACTAGTTTTGCTTCTCTAAACAACCCAGACTAAGACACACAATTATGTGCAAGAACTCTTTGTTTTTTTTAACCTCCAGAAGGAAGGTAAGTGATTTAGACATTGTCCCAAAAGCATGAGGAAATATATATATATATATATATATATATATATATATATATATATATATATATATATATATATATATATATATATAAACAAATAATAGTTATTAGTAGAATAAAGAAAAAATTCTGCTACTATCAGTAAATAATATACCATTATATATTTGAGGGCTCAGTTTTTGAGGACAAATAAGGTTCATTGCTTCAGCTTTTCTTAGTAAGATTTATTTCTAATCATTCTGAGATTTGCCACACTGTAGTTATCTTGCTGACCTGAAATACTGACTTGAATATCTAGAAATTTAATTTCTTTCCCAGTAGTAAATTCATATTTAGATGAGCAAGTACCAAGCATCAATTGTACCAGATACTTCCTGCAGCTAGGGCATACACGTATTTTTAGTCCTAGCAGCTGGTGCTGGAAAAATCTCCTTCCTATTAACTACAGTTGAATCAAATGTGCTTATCAATATTGATCCACGTCAGGGAAGACATAAAGTGTCTTAGTAAGTAGCTTCCCAAATTGACACCATACTGTACTTGCTTTCTTTCTTGCTCTAGGTAACCTGTCTCCAGGAAATGGGTGCCTCTTCACACTCTAGTTAATAGTGGCAGTGGTTTATGACTGTGTCCAAATTACAGACCTTTCCATAATGTGCACCCTTTTCCCTATACTGCATTCAAATGCCAGACTGTTATTTCCCGGCTGCCAGTCCTTTTTCTCCTTAGATTTCTATGTTCTTACCCTTTTCTGAACATACACTGTCGCACAGCCATTCCCAGAATAACAGACTGTTTTTGTCCCTGTTATTTAGCCTCAACTACATTTACTCAAAAAGGAGCCCTGGTGGCACAGTGGTTAAGTACTCGGATGCTAACCGAAAGAACAGTAGTTTGAACCCACCAGCCACTCTAAGAGTCGCTATGAGTCAGTATCGACTTCATGGCAATGGGTTTTTTTTTTTTTTTTTTTTGGTACATTTGCTCAACTCCATCCTAGGCTTCATGAGCTCATCCCACCACCATCCAAGCCCAATGATGACAGAGCCAAGATCACTCATCTTCAAGTCTATTGTTGCTGAATCTTATTTTAAACACATTTTTAGAGCTTCTTATTGAAAGCCTTATGACACTTTTTAAAAAGCTAAGAAATCCCCTCTAGAAATGAATCATCATGAAAATTATCTATTTTCCTAAAGGAGAAAACTAATGTTGCAAAGGAACTACTAAAATTCATAAATACATGAGAAGGTAAAGTAGCATTTTACCAAAGTAAAAACTCAAAACTATACTGTTTGTTGAAATTATGAATTGTAAGGATAAATTGTCCTTAATTTCTAACTAGAAATAAAACCAAATAGGCTTTTCTCTGGAAAGACATCTTAGATCTGATAATTTTGAGGCTGAGTCAATTCATTTGGGATACTGAGAAAGAAAAGGTATGTGTGGATAAATCGAACCATTAAGATATTTTGAACCTTATTTAAAAATAAGTGAAGCATATGTCAGCAGTTCATACAGAACAATTTCTGGGTTTTGTTTGTTTTGCTTTGCTTTATATTTGCTTTGTAACATTATACATGACTTGTATATAAATGGTGACTGAGCTAATACGTATAACTCCATTCCTCCAAGATTCTGTTTGAAAAAAAAAAAATTAGTGAATGTAACTACAGAGGGAGGGAGTCTATAATTTCATAAAACAAGAAACAGAAAGTCAAAAGAATTAATATACTGCAATTAGAATAAAACTAAAAGCAGGTGTGAAACTACCTCATAGCAAAAACTCATAGCAAGTGAGGAAATAATACTCTACAGAAGTAGAAGAGAACCCAACAGCAAACCAACTAAACTTCCCTAATGCAGAGGGGCCCTGGTGGAGCAGTGGCTAAAAGGTCGGCAGTTCAAATCCACCAGCCACTCCTTGGAAACCCTACAAGGCAGTTCTACTCCATCCTATAGCGTCACTACGAGTCAGAATCGACTTGATGGGAACAGGTTTGGTTTTTTTATTGTTGTTGTTAATGCAGATAAACAAGAGGGGATACTAGGAGCAGTTGGGAAAATCCTGGGATTTCTCACCACTTCCTGGAAGCCCGCCATATTCAGAGTGCCACATGAAATGGGGTATCTCTAGGTGCACTCACGCTCAGTTCCATGCAGAGCAGGCAAAGGATAGTAGTACTATTGCCATTGTATCTTAGTAAGTGTGACCATGCAGGAAAGTCATGGAGCTCATACCAGGGTTACGTTCTTGCTGCCACCCAAAGAAAAGACCCTGTAGCCCAGAAGAAATGCTTCCTGCTGTAGCTGTCTAGTCTCCCACTCCCTTCCTACTCTACCATGTTGCCCAATCTGTGGCCTATCTAAGCAAAAGTACTGATGTACATCAAGACTCTTTTAGCTGTATTTTGGACCAGAAAGCTATCCTCTAACACATAACCAACCATATCTTCTAATGAAAGCCACCTCAACTTCCAATATGGGATAATTTTCATTGCTTAAAAAAATTCATTTTGAAAATTAGAATATATAATTATATAAAATTAGTGCAATACACAAGAGATTATTTCAAAATTCCACACTGTATTCGCAAGAGAGCCAAAAAAAAAAAAAAAAAATCCTTAAATGAGGAAAGCTGAAATTGAGATTTAAAAAAAATCAGAAAATTGAAAAATAATTACAAGACACTCAATGTATATGATCAGAATTCCCTAAAAATAAGAGAAATATGATTTAAGGAATTATGACTAATGATAATATTAACAAAATCCAAAGTTCAAGACAGCTTTGAAGATAAAATATTCACTCATTACCAGTATGAATACCAGTCAAAATTTATGAAAGCTGAATAATCAATAGACATATTCTGATAAAATGTTTAAACTTCAAGGATAATAATAGATTTCTATAATATACAAACAGAAAAAAAAGAAAGAAAAACCACTCATGAAAATCTGGAAATAAAATAATTACACAGGTAAAATCCTATCTTTAGATTTTTATTCTGTAACATAAACACAAAAGAGCAATTAAAGAACATTTAAAGAGTTATTTTTTTGGGAGGGGTAAAGAGTGAGATATTGTGTTCTATGAATTCTACTGCATATTATTTTGTCATTAATATGTGGATAGAAGAGAACAGAATAATATCCTCACATGTGTAAAAATTCAGAAATATAATATTGCTTCACTTTTCTTAAACAGACACAAAATGAATCAATATAAAGAATTTATAAAATAACTGATAGTGAGCTATGAAATCATTTAACAGAGAAGTACATTTAAATACCCTTCAATGTGGTTATAAAACCTTACTGAAGTTTTCATATATAATTTTCCACAAAGAAGATATAAAATATAAAATACAATAATTTAATTAAAATAACCAAAGTCTTGAATCTCCAACTATACCACCAGAACTGGACATGGTTTTTGTAGAGTAAAGATGTAGCAAATGTTTTATATCTCATTTACCCACAGGACAAATTTTATTTTTGAGACAGTTAGAATGAAATAGATTAAAATATGCTTTTAAAATGAAAAAAGATTAACATTAATATCATTGGAAAGCATGTGTACCTTCCAAATTACTAGAGAAAACGTATAAAGAGATAAGTATTTACTATAAAGAAAAATGAAAATCTTTATCAGCAAAGAAACGTAATAGAGGACACAAAACAAGCAGAAATAAGGTAATGAAGTCATTAAAAATCATATCTTTGAGGAGGATTTCATGATATTAAAAAGAGAGTACATTAAATTTAAAAAGTAGGCTATCAAAAAGCAATATTTCAAGTATGATATTATCTTCTCTCAATATAGCTTGGGAAAATACAGACCAAAGAACAGTTATCTTTGATGGTAATGCTAGAGAACTAATTTTAATATATTTGTGCTTTAAAAAATATCCTACAAAACTTTTATATTTTTGCTATAATGAGAAAAACAATGCAAAATAAAGGCTATTTTAAAATGAATTTTATGCATATGTTTCAACCAGGTCACTAAGCAACGGTAGGGCTTTTCCTTAATAGCTGTCCCCAAGGAATAAAGACTTTATTGGGAAAAACCGTGTTTTTGTGGTTAGCATAATCTGAATCATCATGATTTCTAGCAAAAAAAAATCTTCAGATTTTTTTAGGCTACAGTGTCCACATATTTTTAATAAATATTCATCAGCCAAATGACTGAAGTCTTCTTAGAGTAGCAGGTAAGAAGAAAACGTAACAAGAATTCCACTCCATAGCAAATTGTTACTGTTTCCTTTTCTTATCCAACACTTCCCTGCATAACTCCACTCCAGAATTTTCTTTCATTCAACCGAAAGCTGCTCTGTGAAACATGGAAGAAAGAACTAGCCCTTTCTTGGTCAGAGTCAGAGCCAATTTGTCCCTATGCATGGGATTTTGCAAAAGTCCTCTTTATTCCCTAGAAATACTCCATTCATTAATTTGATGATTCCAAAACAAGAATTTGTTGTTGTTGTTGTTAAAGAACTAAACAAATGCCACACTGAGTATCAATCTCAATTATGATGTAGTCTAAGCTTATCACTACTTAACAGCTGCAACGGTAGTTCTGCACATGTTAAATCACACAGTCAGTATAAAGAACCTTGGTATGCTGAAAGCGTGGCCCAATGAGAAAAGGCCAGGGATCCCGTAAATTTGAAGCAATTTGTTCCCTAGTATGGAAAGGTTCTATAGTTTCTCCTGCTACCAATCCAAGAAAAGCAAGTGACAAAAAAAAGAATAGTGTTATAATACTGATCTTATATAGAACTGTCCTAAAATTGTTAGAAATTAAATAATACAATTGATAGACAAATACGTTTACCTTTTCTTAATGCAACTTTTCCCTCATTCTAATGCAAGTATTTTTCACCTAGGATCAGTGGAAATAAAAACAGCCAATATCACGTAAGAATTTTAGTAACTATATGCACATATGAGATTTCTATGGAAAAAATATATACTTTTTATAGGTGCCCTCCCTTAAAAAAAAAGTAAAGAAGAACTATATCATAAAATTATATCACAGTTTTATGACTGCAGGGATTTGTAATGTTGAATATTGTATCAAGAATAACAAACTAATACGTGTGTGTTCATGTGTGTATGTGTGTGTGTATCTGTATATACATTTGTATGTATATGTGTATGTGTATACAGGTAGTCTCCAACTTACAGTGGGGTTCCGTTCTGACCACTCCATCATAAGTTGGTTCTGACTTAAGTCAAATACTTTTTTTTAGTTTTCATTATTATTGCCTTTTATTATCAGTATCTTTATAAATCCGATTTGAACATCTGTAAGAGAACATCTGCTGATAACATTAGCAAACTATGCACTGCAACACTGTATGTAGTACATATTACTAATGATAAAATGTACAAAAGAAAAAAAAGATGGTCATAACTGCAATTTGTCCCAACTCGAAAATGTAGTAAGTCAGGGACTACCTGTACATGTGCGTAGTCATTGCCATGGAGTTGATACCAACTCATAGCAACCCTACCGGACAGAAGTGCCCTATAGGGTTTCCAAGGAGCAGCTGGTAGATTCAAACTGCTGACCTTTTGGTTAGCAGCTGAGTTCCTACACACACACACACACACACACACACACAGAGTCTCTGTCAGCCACCTTCCCTATACCTATTATACACATGGTTAAATTACACTGAAAAAATATATTTAGCACTATGTTCATTATATCTTATGGGATACAAAAACAATAGGTAAATGTTTGCAGGCTCATCATAGGCAGACAGAGGGAATCACAAGTGAGAGGAAGGCATGGAGCATAAATCGAGAAGGTGGAGAGAGTCAGAGTTGGAAGAAGCCATCAGCCTGGAAAGCAAAACTGGTCAGAGGCAGAGAAAGGTAAGGATATGATAGGGAGTAAGCTCTGCTACTGCTGACCTGTTTATTCTAGTTTTATTTTTAAATAAACGTTATTTACCATGATCAAGCAACTTCCCATGGCTCTGTGCCAGTTATGCTGGGGGAGGAAGTAAAAATTTCTATTTTCACCACTCTGTCTAGCACCATTGCTATTGATGGCAGATATAGACACAGAATATGAGACCCTAAAGTCATCAGGTTTCAAGGGTTTGATAGTTAAGATTGTATATCAACTTAGCTGGGCCATGATTCTCAGTGTTTGGGCAGTCGTATAGTGTCGTGATCACTTCCTTGTTGAGATCTGATTTGTGATCACCCCCATGATGGGATCTACTCTAAGTAGCAAATCAGTTGAAAGGAAGTTTCCTCGGGGGTGTGGCCTGTGTCAAATATAAGAAGACATTCTGGCAGGGCTTGGGGGCTGTTTGCTTCAGCTGGATCTGGCAGCTGACTTTGGTTTGTCTGACCTCTGGTTCTTATGATTTGAGCTAGCAGCTTACCTGCAGTCTTGCCTGCTGATCTTGGGATTCGTCAGTCTTCACAGTCTGTGAGCAAGAGCCCTGCTCTCTGACCTGCCGATCTTGGGCTTGTCAGCCCCTGGGGCTACGTGAATCAGGAGTAGCCTCCAGCCTGACCTACAGACTTGGGACATTCCAGTCTCTACAACTGTGTAAGCCATTTCCTTGATATAAACCTCTATTTCTGTGTATGTATTTATACGCTTTACTGGTTTTGCTTCTCTAGAAAACCCAGCCTAAGACAAAGGACAATTCAAAAATTCTTACAACAATGAATTGGTTTCTTCTGTTTCTAACAGTTTTCTGGCAGAGATTGTCACTGCAAAAATACACCTTTCTAATAAAAAAACTCCCAACCAAAAAAAACCCCTGGCCCAGATGGCTTCACTGGAGAATTCTACAAAACATTTACAGAAGAGCTCGTACCAGTTCTGCTTAAGTTATTTCAGAGCATAGAAGAGGAAGCAACACTTCCAAATTCATTCTATGAAGCCAGCATAACGCTGATACCAAAATCAGGCAAAGACATCACAAAAAAAGAAAATTACAGACCAATATCTCTCATGAATATAGATGCAAAAATTCTGAACAAAATTCTAGCCAATAGAATTCAGTATCATATCAAAAAAATAATACACCACGACCAAGTAGGATTCATACCAGGTATGCAAGGATGGTTTAACATTAGAAAATCCATCAACGTAATCCACCACATAAATAAAAGGAAAGAAAAAAATCACATGATCATCTCAATTGATGCAGAAAAGGCATTTGACAAAGTCCAACACCCATTCCTGATAAAAGCTCTCAATAAAATAGGTATAGAAGGGAAATTTCTCAACATAATAAAGGGCATCTATGCAAAACCAACAGCCAACATCATTCTTAATGGAGAGAAGCTGAAAACATTCCCCTTGAAAACAGGAACAAGACAAGAATGCCCTTTATCACCACTCCTATTTAACATTGTGCTGGAAGTTCTAGCTAGAGCAGTAAGGCAAGAGAAAGAAATAAAGGGCATCCAAATTGGTAATGAAGAAGTTAAACTCTCCCTGTTTGCAGATGATATGATACTATACATAGAAAACCCTAAAGACTCCACGAGAAATTTACTGGAACTAATAGAAAGATTCAGCAGAGTAGCAGGATACAAGACAAACATTCAAAAATCAGTTGGATTCCTATACACCAGTAAAGAGAACGATGAAAAGGAGATCAGGAAATCAATACCATTTTCAATAGCCCCTAAAAAGATAAAATACTTAGGAATAAATCTGACCAGGAATATAAAAGACCTATACAAAGAAAACTACAAAACACTGCTGCATGAAATCCAAAGGGATCTACATAAATGGAAAAACATACCATGCTCATGGATAGGCAGACTCAACATTGTGAAAATGGCAATTCTACCTAAAGCAATCTACAAATACAATGCAATCCCGATACAAATACCAACAACATTCTTCAAAGAGATGGAAAAACTAATTATTAACTTTATATGGAAAGGGAAGAAACCCCGAATAAGTAAAGCACTACTGAAGAAGAAGAATAAAATTGGAGGACTCACACTACCTGACTTGAGAACCTACTATACAGCTACAGTACTCAAAACAGCCTGGTACTGGTACAACAACAGAGACATTGACCAATGGAACAGAATTGAGAACTCAGATGTAAATCCATCCACCTACGGTCACCTGATTTTTGACAAGGGCCCAAAATACATCAAATGGGGAAAAGACAGTCTTTTTAACAAATGGTGCTGGCAAAACTGGATATCCATTTGTAGAAAACTGAAACAGGACCCATACCTCACACCATATACAAAAACTACTTCAAAATGGATCAAAGACCTGAATATAAAGCCTCAAACTATAAAATTCATAGAAGAAAAAATAGGACCAACACTTCAGGCCTTAATACATGGCATTAACAGGATACAAACCATAAACATCAACACACAAAACCCAACAGATAAACTAGATAATTGGGATCTTCTAAAAATCAAACATCTATGCCCTTCAAAAGATTTCACCAAAAGAGTTAAAAGAGAACCTACAGACTGGGAAAAAATTTTTGGACAGTACAAGTCAGACAAAGGTCTAATCTCCATAATCTACAAGAAAATCCAACACCTCTACAACAAAAAGACAACCAATCCTATCAAAAAATGGGCAAAGGAAATGAACAGACACTTCACCAAGGAAGACATTCAAATGGCCAACAGACACATGAGGAAATGCTCGCGATCACTAGCCATCAGAGAAATGCAAATTAAAACCACAATGAGATACCATCTCACCCCGGCATTACTGGCACGAATCAAAAATACTGGAAATAACAAATGTTGGAGGGGCTGCAGGGAGACGGGAACTCTTATACACTGCTGGTGGGAATGCAAAATGATACAGCCATTTTGGAAAATGATATGGCGTTTCCTCAGAAAGCTAGAAACAGACATACCATTTGATCCAGCAATCCCACTCCTAGGAATATATCCTAGAGAAATAAGAGTCATCACTCGAATAGACATACGCACACCTATGTTCATGGCAGCATTGTTCACAATAGCAAAACGATGGAAACAACCTCGATGTCCATCAACAGATGAATGGATACACAAACTATGGTACATACACACAATGGAGTACTATGCAACGAGAAAGACCAACAATGAATCTGTGAACCGTCTCATAACATGGATGAAACTGGAGGACATCATGCTGAGTGAAATAAGTCAATCACAAAAGGACAAATATTGTATGAGACTTCTATTGTAAAAACCCATGAAAAAATTCACATGCAAAATGTAACAATCCTTGTTGGTTACCAGGGATGGGGGGGGGGGAATACTAAATAGGTAATAGGTAAGTAGTAACTTGGGTGAGAGGTGAGATAGTACATAGTGCAGGGGAAACTAACACAACCTGCACAAGAAAAGGTCATGGAGGCCCTATAGACACATCCAAACCCCCCGAGGGACTGAGTTGTTGGACGGAGGGCTCTGGGGACCATGATCTCGGGGAACATCTAGCTCAATTGGCATGACACTACTTATAAAGATAATGCTCTACATTCTACCTTGGTGAGTAGTGTCTGGGGTCTTAAAACTATGAGCGGCCATCTAAGATACTCCACTGATCTCATCCCTTCGGGAACAAGGGAGAACGAAGAGAACAGGATACAAGGAAAAGATTAGTCCGAAGGACTAATGGTCCACAGCTACCAAGGCCTCCATGGGACTGAGGCCAGTACAGCTGGATGGTGCCCGGCTACCACCAATGACTCTTCTGACCAGGATCACAACAGAGGGTTCTGGACAGAGCTGGAGAAGGATGTAGAGCATAATTTTAACTCCCAAAAAAAAAAAAAAAAGACCAGATTTACTGGCCTAAAGAATACTAGAGAAACCTCAAGAGTGTGGCCCCCAGACACCCTTTCAGCTCAGAGGTGAAGTTACCTTCGAGGTTCGATGTTAAGCCTGGGAATGGACAGCCCAGTAAAACTAAATGGGACTAACGAGGTACAGGAGTCCGGTGACAAGGGCCAGAAGGCAGAGGGAGAGTAGGAAACTGATGATAAGGAACACAAATTGAATAAGGACACTCTCGATGTATTGTGAGATTGTTGACCACTGCTATAGGGCAACATTTGTAGTAACTATTAAATGGGAGGCTGTTTTGTCCTGTAAGCCTTCATCTTGGGCGAGAATGGCAGCACAATTAGAAGAGCATAGTCAATATCACTTAAATGTGTAAGTAAAAAGTTTTGAAATGGTGTTTAAATAAAATAAAATAAAATAAAAAAATAATAAACAAACGAGACTAAAGAGGTACAATAGTCCACTGACAAGGTCCAGAAGACAGAAGGGGACAAGGAAGCCCCCTGGTGATAGGGAACACAAGGTGGAGTAAGGATATTCTTGATGTGCTGTGAGATTGTTAACCATTGTCATAGGGCAACATGTGTAGTAACTGTTAAATGAAAAACTATTTTGTTCTGTAAGCCTTCATCTTAAGTGAGAATAACAGCACAGTTGGAAGAGCGTAGTCAATGTCACTGAACTGTGAATGTAGAAATTTTTTGGAACGGTGTATCTTTGGCCATCTGTAATTTTCATCAAAAAAAAAAAAAAAAAGGTTGAGAATTTAGAGGCTTAATACGTTGTGGGGTTGTTAACCAATGTCACAGAACAACATGTGTACTACTATTTCATGAGAAACTATTTGCTCTGTAAGCTTTCACCTGAAGTACAATAAAATATATATATAAAAAAAAAAAAAAAAGAAATCTGTCTATTTCAACATTTGTGCTGGGTGAGAGAAGGGAAGCAATCTCCCCTTGGATATAATTACACCCTGGCCTGTGGCCTGAGATAATACTACCTGTGTCGGTCAAGCAGCCTTAAGCCTAAAATACTTTTGAAAGTAATCTGTACTTACAGCATCCACAGGTGACTAGCAGAAACAAATACAAATTAGCTCTAGAAAACTCCAACTTCCGCCCAGTCTCAAAGAATTCGCACAACGACATCTCTATGGAAAAGAAGCCTGAAGTCAAAAATCAGAAAATGCACAATGTCCATTCATAGGAGAACACATATGTTGGGGGATACTTTGAAAATATACTTTTACTACATTGAAAAAGAAGGAAAATTAAGGAACAACAGCTACAAGCATCAACATGAATTAATCACAAGAATTTGACGTTAATAAAGCATTTTGCAAAAGAATGCACACAGCATCATTCCAATTATATCAAGTTCAAAAACAAGCAAAATTCAACAAAATATTTATAAGGAATACATGTATATAAAATTCAAAGGAACTGGTAACATTCTATTTTTAAGTTGAGTAGTAGAGTGGCATTCATTTTATTGTTATAAATCTTAAGTGTTATAAATTTTTTTTACATGTAATCAATATTTCATAGAAAAATTTTTAAATGAATTAGTTAATATTAACCTATTGGGAGTGAACTCAATATTATTATTGAGATTTATATGTTTTGACCTTAAAAAAAAAAAAATCCAAACCCGTTTTTTAGCAAGTCAATTCTAAGTTAGAGTAGAACTCCCTCATAGGGTTTGCAAGGAGTGGCTGGTAGATTCGAACTGCCAACCTTGCAGGTTTCATAAGTTTTCTGTATTATTTTACACACATTTACTAAATTTACTATGTGATGGTCACTGTAATAAATTATTTACATGCATTTTTTTCACTTAATCCTCACAAGAGTCTTAGGGGAAAATTCTGATTTTCTGATTACAGATGACAAAACTAACCATTTGAAGAATAAGCATCTCAAACACAGTAAAGTTGGAATTTAAACCAAGGGCCTAGCTAAAAACTTTGTTCTTTTAATCACTAAGCCATGTTGTAGTTGTTATTATTGCTGTTATCTGGCATCAAGTTGATTTAGACTCATAGAGACCCTGCAGGACAGAGCTGAATTGTCCCATAGGGTTTCCTAGGCTGTAATCTACTGGAGCAAATTGCCAGGTCTTTTCTCCCTTGGAACAGCTGCAAGGTTCAAACCACTGATCTTTTGATTGGGAGCTGAAAGCTTCATTGCACTACCAGGCCTCCTTCACTAAGCCATACTAACCTCAAAATAATTATTAAGATGACTTATTTAGTGGCTTCCACTTTTGCCAATGATGGAGTAACTTATGACAAAAACATTTTCTCACTGAGAACAGCTAGAAAATACATATAAAATTTAAAACAACAGTCACCTACTTGAAGATATAACTGCAAAGGCAGCCAAGCTTCAGTGGCCAAAATCTTGAGCAGACAGAAATTAAGAGAGGTGAGCCAACATTCTGAGAATTACATTTTCCTTTGAGTGATATGCCAGGCCTAGCATGTGCAAGAGGCTGAGAATCTAGGCAGGGGATAATTAAGAGGTTTTAAAAAAGTATGTATATATTTAATCTGTATGCTGAGCAAATAATCTGAGAAGCTGGCCTATATGAAGAACACGGCATCAGGATTGGAGGAAGACTCATTAACAACCTGTATTATGCAGACGACACAACTCTGCTTGCTGAAAGTAAAGAGGACCTGAGGCACTTACTGATGAAGATCAAAGACTACAGCCTCCAGTATGGATTATACCTCACCATAAGGAAAACAAAAATCCTCACAATTAGACCAATAAGCAACATCATGATAAACAGAGAAAAAACGAAAGTGCTCAAGGATTTCATTTTACTTGGATCCACAATCAGTACCCATGGAAGCAGCAGTCAAGAAATCAAATCATACATTGCACTGGGCAAATCTGCTGCAAGAGACCGCTTTAAAGTGTTAAAAAGCAAAGATGTCACCTTGAAGACTAAGGTGCACCTGACCCAAGCCATAATGTTTTCAATTGCCTCATATGCACTTGAAAACTGGAATAAGGAAGACTGAGGAAGAATTGACACCTTTGAATTACAGTGTTGATGAAGAATATTGAATATACCATGGACTGTCAAAAGAACAAACAAATCTGTCTTGGAAGAAATACAGCCAGAACGCTCCTTAGAAGCAAAAATGGCAAGATTTCATCTCACATACTTTGGACACATTATCAGGAGGGAGCAGTCCCTGGAGAAGGGCATCATGCTTAGTAAATAGAGGGTCAGCGAAAAAGAGGAAGACCCTCAACGAGACGGACTGACACAGTAGCTGTAACAATGTCTCGAGCACAGCAACGATTGAGAGGATGGCGCAGGACTGAGCAGTGTTTTTTCTGTTGCGCATAGGGTCACTATGAGTCGGAACCGACTCAACAGCACCTAACAACAACAACATATATGCCCACACACACATGAGATTCTTGGCATTCCCATAGGACTGGAGAGAGAAAACAGTGAAGCCTGGGCTGCCAAGGCAGCCAAAGTTTTAGAGGTGCTCAGATCCTGGAGAGAAGGTAAGAAAAGGGAAGCAAGCCTGACACTTGAGGTTGTCCTCTTGAGGCAGTGGCTAAATTCGCAAGTTCATGAAGCAAGTAAGGAAGAATCTCTTGAAAAAGCACAGGGATGTTTTCAGCGGTCTTACAGTGCTGAGGATGCCAAAATTGGAGTTGAGGTCCTGCCCAGGAGAAGGGATCTTACAAACTCACAAGCTCTCTGTTTGGTGTCCTGAAGGGCAACTCCCTAGAAATAAGGGTGAAGCAGAAAGATGAACATGCCAAAAGAAAAATGAACAATTATGTAAACATTTATTTCACAAACAAGGATATCCAAACGAGATACCATTACATAACCACCAGAATATCTTAAAAAACAAAAACTGACAATACGAAGTGTTTGGCTAGGATATGAAGGAAAGATGGGTTGGGATACTTATGTTCCTCTCCCTGCCTCACCACAGTTACAGAAGTATGTGCATCTATAATAGAGTTACAACTGCTGCTGGGGAGCCCCTATGCTATGGGGCCCAGCAATGCCCAGGATCTGGTAACACTACTTCTTCCCCTCCCCTTTGCATGGTCTTCCACTGCTGTTATCTCTGGCTGCTCTGTGCTCTTTTCTTGGTTTCCTTAACACTGCTCACACCTCAGTAAAACCAGCCAGTCATCAAAATCTTTTCAGTTAAAACATCTGAGTGTACCATTTGTTTCTGCCAGGGCCCTGACTGCAATCCTTTGTAGGGTTTTTAGCTTTTACTCTATGTGAAATAGGGAGTTATTCTAGGACCTTCAACAGGAGAAGGATGTAATCCAA
Organism: Dugong dugon; assembly: GCA_030035585.1. NCBI lineage: Eukaryota > Metazoa > Chordata > Mammalia > Sirenia > Dugongidae > Dugong > Dugong dugon. Next base: position 13,599,763 of record CM057478.1, read on the forward strand.
CTTAAATTCTAAAAGGATCACTCTGTTCTGTTTAGAATACTCTCTAGGGGAGTTAAGCACAGAACCAGAGAATCAGTGAGCAGAGCACTGCTGTGATCCAGGTGAGAGGGGATGGTGGGTTCAGGCCAGAAAGGTAGCTGTAAAGGTGGTGAGCAGTGGCTGCATCCTGGACATACGCTGAAGACTTAGCCAACAGATTTGGCTTCCCTGATGACTGTGATGTGGGATAGAAACGAAAGTCAAGGATGACTCCATGGACTTTGGCTAAGTCAACTAAAAGTAATGTGTTGCCATTGACTGAGTTAGGGAAGGTTGTGGACAGAGCAAATATGACCAGCAGTGGAGGAGATGAGAAGTTCAGCTTTGAACATGTTAACTTTGAAATGTCTGTTAGCTGTGTGAGTAGAGACGTCCAATAGGAAACTGAGAAGGCAGTTGGTTATAAAGTTCAGAAGAGAGATCTGGACTAAAGATAAAAACTTGAGAATATTTATAACCATGAGAACTGGTTAAATCACCAAGACAGTGGTGACTGAAAAGAACAGAGGACCATGGGCTGAACTCTGGGGGCCCCAATATTAAAAGTTCAGGGAGAAGAAAAATAGTCAGCTGTGGAGAAGGAGAAAGAGGAACCAGTGAGGTTAAAAAAAAATTAAAATAGTGTATCAGACATTGCTAAGTGAAGTAAGAGGAGTTCTGAGAATTAGGCACTGGATTTCAGCAACACAGAGGTCACTGGTATCTTCAAAGAGTAGTCTGCTATTTATATTTAATAAGTATTTAACAAGCAGATATTACATTACAAATGGATATTTGCATGAACTTTATTACATCTGTGGACCTTTGGATCACACAATCTCAGTTAAGGACTCTGGAGGTGAAGAGTATAAGTAACACTGACAGAGTCATCGATTTTGACAGGGCCTAGAGAAGGAACTACTGCTTTATCGGTAGCTAACACGACACTGGGCTTTACGTGAGCTCCCTCACAAACTCTTCCCATTTACAGTCCAGAAACTAACTCAGAGGTTAAGATCACACAGCTCCTAAGGTGCAATGCTAAATTCAAACCTAGCTCTGACCCCAAAGGCTAAACTGTTTCAACTACCCTATGAATAAAAGAATAAAAGAAAATCGAAAGATGAAAGAAGGCAGGCATGCCTGAACTATGTGGGCCCCTTCACTCCCCCAAATATTATTTCCTGATTACTCATGTAAAATAAATAAATAGTCAGTAAACACATTCCTACAAAGTTTGAGAGAGTAAAAACATCACACTTCAAATTGGAGTTGGATTTTATCCCTTTTCCCACTGAGCTGAAAATATTTGGAAAAGTTAAACTAGCAAAAACTAGGTTAACCCCTCTGAAACTACCTAATGGCTTTAGTTAGTATAATTGCTTAAAATTAAAAGGCTACGTTTGGGGGAAAAAAAAAAAACCTCTATATACCCAGTAAAATTTATTTCTAAACACATTTAGAAAATATATTTGGCTAACCAAATAAAGGTCTCCTTTCAAAATTAACAAGTTGTTTCCCATGCAAAAGGGTAAATCCTAATATTACCAACACTGCTCTTGTGGAGGCCGTTTAAGATATTAGTCCCTAGAACAATTTTCTAAACATATTTTGCAGGTTTATTTGGCTACATATGAAATCTCTCTTCAAACCTGATGGTATTTCCAGTGACCTGACAGGGTATTTCCCTGAGAAAGCAGAATGGAATAAAGCCTCAATGCAGACTTCCACACAAAGACTAAAAATAGTAGCTAGCATATTTTCAATTTCAAAATTACCTATTTCTATTTTAGTGTCCACTGGACCACAGCACCCTGAAAAATAACTGAGCTTCTATTTTATCAACAGACATTCCCTTGAGGTGGTTTAAAGAGACTAGGATATAGAGTTTAATACAAACCATGAGAATTCCACCTCAGCTACTCCACATTAAGGCCAATTAACTTTCTTGTTGTTGTTGCTGTTGTTTAATACAATGAGCGCTTTCTCTGCTGCTCTCTGCCTTACACCAAGTAGACAATTCTGACCTGACCTCTGAAGTACCCACGATAATATCCATTCCTTCTCTCCGACTCCCCTTAAACCCACTCTCAGATCTTACATTCAAATGAAAGATTTTCTTCTCTCGAGGTCATTTACTGAAAATAGACAGGAATCAATGCTGGAAATAAAATAAATTCTAATGAGGACTTCTTTGAAAATATCAGTATATATAACAGTTGCCCAGAAGGCACATTAAAAAGAATAATTCAAAACAATAAGGAAAAATAATAAACCAGCTGCAGGGGTAAAAATTTAAAATGCTGCAAATTTGCCAAATCTTATGGGTATATCAGACGATGATCTATGGAAATTAGACTAAATACTCCAAGTTCAAATATACTTCAAATAGCTGTCTTCTTCCCTCTTCTAAATGTCTCTCCCTGTCAAATTTCCATTAAGTTTGATACACTGTCTACTTGCTGACAAAAAGATTTAACATGTATAATTACAAACTGGAATAATAAAGCCAACAGGGTGAAATATCAAGGGTAATAAGGAAAACGGGGCCCTGGTGGCGCAGTGGTTAAGAGCTACAGTCACTAATCAAAAGGTCGGCAGTTTGAATCCACCTGCTGCTCCTTGGAAACCCTATGGGACCATTCTACTCTCTTCTACTGGGTTGCTATGAGTCGGAATCAACTCGACAGCAATGGGTTTGGTCTAACAAGGAAAATACTGTTAAAGAAAGTGCCTCACGTTTCCATTAGCATCAAAATGTGCTACATATATTTTTGCTAACTTATGTTTCTCTGTTGTCTTTCTCACTGCGTAAACGTGTAAGACACGTGAAGAGGGCAGAAGGATGCAGTGGGTAGTACATGTGAAGATTCTTGGGTCTGGTACCAAGCTGTGGACACTACACCAGGAAGAAGTAACCACTGTTTCTCCTCTGTGAGGATGACACAACGGAATCTGTACCAGGTGCTTTATTGGTCGCCTGAGAGTAGTTCAGTCATCCATCCCAGTTTAATGGATTGACACAGTGACTGCAACAATAGGCTCAAGCATAACAAGGACAGTAAGGATGGTGCAGGACAGGACCGGGCAGTGTTTCGTTCTGTGGAGCATTGGGTCGCTATGAGTTGAAACCAACTTGATGGCACCTAACAACAACAAAAAATCCGGCTTAAGCTTAGCTTTTAGTCAGGATCGCATGATGTGTGGTCACTAAATCAGCGCAGTAAGGTCAGGAAGATGGTATTCTCTGTTATCAGAGTAGCCTGTCACTTTCAATAGTGTCCCCCACTTTTCATACAGATGCTTCTGTGAAGAAAAGGAAGGACGGAAATCTCCATCTTTTGGAGTTTTGTTTGAAGTTGCAGGCACTTCATTTTTCAGCTGCCTCTACAACTGGAGATGGCCAAAAGACAGTCCTGATGTTCAATTGTTAAACTTATCAAAAATAATGAAAATTAACTTCCTGAGAAGTTGGTTTTAAATATAATAGAAAGTAATATGTAATATAGTTAATAGCAACTTCAGAGGCCATTGGGGCCAAATGAGAGAATCGCTTTTGCTTGTGACTCAGCAACTCTATTTACTTATTTCCATGAGCGGAGTTTGTCGAATGTTTTGATTCGTCGCACAACAATCACTTTGGGTATGCAAAAGGGGGAGAGCATGTGAAACAGAAGAATACGAAACTGAACATTTTAAATATCAAAGAATCAAAAAAGTGGAAAAATACGATCAATTATAGAAACTACAATGATTGCCTTATATAAACTAGGTAACACTTCATGCTCCAGATTACGTCTTGAAGGAATACACTGGAACACAGACTTTAACGTCACTTCCTGAATTTAACATGTCTTGATTTCTACCTTTTAGATTTTTAAGAAAGACTAACCTGACAATCAACTGATCCAGCCTCCGACTAGGACCAAACTGCAGCAGGATTGATCAGAGTCTTATAACAGATATGGTTAAAGGGCACTGATCATGGGGGATACAAATATTGCTGACTCACAGATGTTCCAACAGTCTGACAGATGAACTCGCAGCCAATGGGAAATAATATGACAGAAGTAAATTTAAAACATTTACCCTGGAGTGTAGGGCAATAAATTTACAGGTCCAAGGGGAAGCGAGAAAACTTCAGAGAGAAGGCATGACAAGTATAAAATCTTTAATCATTTCAGATTCTATAGCTTGGTCTGTGGATTCCAGCTCCAAAATTTTATGACTTAGAAAAAAAAAATGTTATGTATATAACTTGAAGAGAAACGTGTTGTGTTTGTAGAACAACATACTTGAAAATAAAGGTTATGTGCCTCTTATTTGTTATGTGACACTGAATTTTTTTCCCCAAAACATTAACTTCAAACTCTTAATCGAGGTAAAAAAGTTTCTAGACATTTAAAACTTGTATTAGAACATATCTTAAAAATGAGTACTCTGTATGTCAGCCAATCAGATTTTTTGAATCACCTGTAAACGTGACAATGAGTTTTATAATTGCACTTAAAAAGGTTCATGTAGCATCCGCAAGCACTTGGTGACAGATGAGAAGGCAAGTTCGTACTTCCAGTTTTGTATTTACAGCTGTTTTAAATTTAAATTAGCATTCTTTCCTAATTTTCCATCTGCATGACTATAATGACAAACTCAGGTTTACAAAGGCCTAGAATCAAACATAATTTTTGAATAATCCAGGTGTTTAACAATTAGAATAATTCAGATTCATTAATCTGAAAGAAACGTGAAAATATTTAGTTGTTTACACTTCTTTTTTTCAGTTCCGAGGTTTCCTGTCCAACTGTTTCTCTTTCTCACTCCCATGAGAATGCTCTCATTTTTGCTCTGTTTCTCTCTCTAGTTACCATCTTCCAAACAATCAGAGTTGGTCAGAGGTCACTCGGAGGCTATTAACACTTTTAGCAGCTACAAAGGCCAAAAGGTATAGCCTTACCGATAGACAGAACTTTTATTTATTTGAAATACGGTTACTGAAAAGACTTCTTAAAACGTGTAAAATATAAACAAAGTATTTTAAAAGAATCCATCAGCCAGACAAGGATTGCTGGATTATAAAGAGACAAATTATTTCAACTCTAAGGATCAGCAGATTAAGGCCATGATAAAACAAATTTAGAAAGTCACTCCACAGTCAAAGGCCAAAATTCATAATTATAAAAAATTAGTATCCAAATAATTTCCAAAAATGTTTTTTCAATAAGCACAAAATAAAAAATTTAAGTTATAAACCATTTTCTGATTTCTAGGAAAGAAAAATAAGGGAACAGGAAGAAAGGTACTGTCTTACCAGAAAAGCAAAAGCTTTCCTAGAAATTCTGACGAGATGTTTCTCTTATGTTTTATTGGCCAGTACTAGACTATGGCAATGCCTAGCTGCAAAGGAAGCTAGAAGATAAGGTATTTTCAGCTGGATACACATGACCTCAAACAAAATTTGTTCCCAACTACATTTAAAATCTCCTGTTAATACTTTGAAATAAACTCATTGTGGTCAAGTTGATTCCAACTCATAGCAACACTGCAGAACAGGGTAGAACTGTCCCACAGGGTTTCCAAGGCTGTAAACTTTACAGAAGCTGAACACCACATCGTTCTCCCTCGGAGCCGCTGGTGGGTTCGAACCCATGACCTGTCAGTTATCAGCTGAGCACTTAACCACTGAGTCACCAGGGCTCCTCGTACTTTGAGTTACACTAAGAAAATAAATAGGAAGCAGCAGAGCCAAGGCATAATACACAGCATGTGACCAAGCCCAGGAAAAGAAAACATGGCACATCTGAGCCCTGTGATATTTCGTAGGTGTTGTCAAGGTCACCTGCAATCTAACAAGAGAGGTGAGGGGAAAAAAGGGACAGGAGAGCATACAAGGATGAGAGGAGTCATCCCTGCCTGATCCTGAACCCTGTGGACCAAACCCTGGCTCAAGGGCTGTCTTTTAATAAGTTCAGTATGACTGACACTATGCCCTAGCAATTATGGCAAAAACAGAAGATTACTAACATTCACACAAGTTTTAGGTTTTCTTTTGTTTTCTCTATTGGTATATATCAAAAGGAACAACTTGGGTGTGTTAAATTATACAAGTTTCACTGAAGTATTAATATTTATAGTTATTTATCTTTAAATTGTAAATGATGGATGATCCAGTTAGTGTGTTCTGATGTCTAACACTTTGAAACTTATTATTTGGCTAAACTGGACAAAGTGTTCAGCACAGAATATTTTCATGAATATTCAATATAAATACTACACATATCAAATTACTGAGCTGAATGGTGCAGTTCTGTGAGCTTTAATTTAAGTGGGCCCATACTCCTGTGGTTTGTAATGTCATACTGCCACTTCTCAGAGTTTAAGTTATCATAATGCTACCTCTTCCTTCTAATGCTAAAAAGTAATTTTAATAATTTTGCATAAATAATTTTGTTTACTTCAAAGACTTTTATACAGACTTAAGTGTTTTTGGATTACACCTTAACATAAAGAAAACAAAAATCCTCACAACGGAGCCAATAAGTAACATTATGATAAATGGAGAAAAGACTGATGTCAAGGATTTCATTTTACTTGGATCCACAATCAATGTCCATGGAAACAGCAGTCAAGAAATCAAATGACATATTGCATTGGGCAAATCTGCCGCAAAAGAACTCTTTATTTAAAGTGCTAAAAAGCAAGGACATCACCTTGAGGGCTAATGTGGGCCTGTTTTCAATCGCTCCATTTACATGTGAAAGCTGGAGAACAAATTTTAAAAAAATGAAGAAGAATAGATGCATCTGAATTATGCTGTTGGCGAAGTATACTGAATGTACTGCCAGAAGAACGGACAAATCTGTCTTAGAAGAAATAAGGCCAGAATCCTCCTGGGAAGTGAGGATAGCAAAACTTCGTCTCACGTACTTTGGACATGTTATCAGGAGGGACCAGTCCCTGGAGAAGGACATCTTTCTCAGTAAAGTAAAGGGCCAGCGAAAAAGAGGAAGACCTTCAACAAGACGGAATGACACAGTGGCTGCAACAATGGGCTCAAATACAACAACGATTGTGAGGACGGTGCAGGACTGAGCAGTGTTTCATTCTGCTGTACATGGGGTCTCTATGAGTTGGCAGGAACTCAATGGCACCTAACAAGAAGAAGAAGTATTTCTGAAGAAGAGGGGGAAAAAAAACAAAAACACTCAACAGGCTTTGTAATCATTTTTCATTGGCCTAAATAACTAGTTGTAATTTTTTGCTTAAGTCTGGGTTCTTGTCTATATTTATGTCTCACAAAAAATGAGCCATTATTATCTATATGAAAGTTTAAATATATAAAACACTTCATATCTTGGAATCTTGTGTTTTCCTTGGGTTTTATCTAATACCTTAAACACAAGCACACAGCAAGTAATAACTACTTGCTGAGCAAATGAATAGATGTTATTAAGTGGTAACTACAAATATAAAAGCTACTCTTGGTATATGTAAGATGCCTAATTTAAAGTGGCAATGTGCCTAAAAATTTAGCTTTTGAGCTTAGTTTAAGTTATAATGAAATTCTAAAACAATTTTTCAAATCTAAGAATTTGATGTCTTTTCTGTTTATAATTCAAAGTGATGTAATTTTTTTTTTTTTTTTATTGCTCATAACTATAATCATCAAATCGGAGCCCTGATAGCGCAGTGGTTAAGAGCTCGGCTCCTAACCCAAAGGTCAGCAGTTCAAATCCCCCAGCCACTCCTTGGAAACCCTATGGGGCAGTTCTACTCAAAATATTGAACTGTAATCAGAATAAAGCATAAATGGGGGGAAAAATAAAAAAAACTGGAGACCAGAGGAAAATGTGACTTCATATGCTGATGCTCTACTAGCAAACCCAAGTTTTCTCATGGTAGACACATTTGCCGGTGAGCTCTTATTACTAAACCATGGTACGCTGGATGTTACGAACAATTTGTAACTGATCTATGCTCAAACTACAACTGGAAGCAAGAAAGAGAATGCAACAGTAATACCAAAAGTAAAGAAAAAACGTATTTAAGAAAGAAGCAAATAGTACTTTCTTATGGAAAAGAATGCTAATGGGAGAGGGGTGTTACTTGAGTTACCCTAAGAGGAAAAAAAAGATTTTTTCCAACAACCAGAGCCCTATAATCTCAAATTATTTAGCCCTACTATATTTATTAGAACAAAATGCTGAATCAAGTAGTAATTACCTAATTAAATAACTTGGGTTAAATGATCTAGTCCTGAGAGCAAGCTGCTTTGCTGAATGACTAAAAGACTCATAAGGACTGTTGTAAACTATATTTACTTCTTAATTATCAGTCTCATTGAAAAGGAATCTATTGTTGATAACTAAATGTGGCCCAGACTGTCATGGATTCAATTGTGCCCCCCAAAAATATGTGTTGTAAATTCCAACCTCTATGCCTGTGGTTATAATCCCATTTGGGAGTGGGTTGTCTTTGTTCTGATAATGAGGCAGGATTAGTGTAGGATGTGTTTTGAGTCAATTGCTTACAAAATATAAAAGGAGCAGATTAAGCAAGCAGAGATGGGGGAAGATAAATGCTAAGCGACATGGAGAGTTCCAAGGAACCAGGAAACAAGCTGAAGACACACGGACGTTCCTCTAGAGCTGGTAGAGAGAGAAAGCCTTCCCCTACAGCTGGCGCCCTGAGCTTGGACTTCTAGCCTCCTAAACTGTGAGAAAATAAATTTATGTTTAAATAAATAAATAAATAAATTTATGTTATGGTATTTCTGCTACAGCAGAACTAGATAACTAAGACATAGATGTATTACAGCCACATTTTAATCCCCTGCTGCAAAATAACTGCTCTGATCCAAAACACCCTCTGGTCTTCATACAGAGGAACTATAACTTCTTGATTTTTCTGAAGTGTCTCATTTTCATAGATTCTTCTCATAAGCACTGAACAGTAGTCCCCAAAATTACCTATTTTAAATTGTAGTAATGGAATGAATAATTTCAACAAAAATTTAATCAATATATGAATGCCGTGCCGCCAAAGACTGAATGCCTTCTCCCTCTTCCCCGTCAAAAAATCAAGCATCAGAGAGTAGGAAAAATTACTGATTCCTCACACTAAACGCACATACTATATACATATAGGGTGTACTTCTATATTTGTGGATGCAGTATATACAGTGTTTTTCAAGCCAGAAAGCCATCTAACATTACATTAAAACAGAGCCACCCTCATATAAAAGCATCATCTATTCATCAAAATAACAGGAAGATGTATAATTAGAGGTAAAAAGCCAACAGAACTTGTTGAAGCTGATTGTCCAAAAGAATTCAAATTCAAATTTAAATTTGCTCTAAGAAAATCTCATCTCAGATGGGCAGCTCCTGTCCAGAGGTGGGATGAGAAGGCAGAAAAGGACAGGAGCTGACTGAATGGACATGCAGAGCCCGGGGTGGAAGGAGGGATCTGCTGTCACATTGTAGGGATTGTAACTAGGGTCACATAACAATATGTGTATAAATTTTTGTATGAGAATTGACTTGAGCTGTGAACTTTCATTTAAAGCACAGTAAATAAAATCTAGTCTCAATATAAATTTTAACATTCTTTCTAAGATGAGAACATTTATATACATTGTAATACAAGGTGGTATAAACAACGAGTAACTCCTGGCAGAAATAGCTATTTTGTAATGAGTAAATGTCGTTTGACTTGTGTTTAAAAGTATTGTACTATAAAATAGTACACTAGAGTACAAAATCCATAGAAGGAAAGAAAAGAATTTATAAAAAATTATTTGCATAATACAGGTCTGAAATTTTCATTTAGCAGATAGTGTTATCATATCTGTGGATACTCAGGGGTGCACCACCAAATGGGATACTTTGCTCTGGGGTGAAACAGTAATCTCTAAATCATGGGTCTTTTTCACCTTCAAGGAAGACCATGACCTTGGAAATACTGTACATTTTTCCTCTCCACAGGATGGGACCAGTTCATGTCAGTGGGAAAGGCAAGCACCCAGATGAAATTAGCTTCCAATGGATTTAACTAACTAAAAGATAATGTGTATGTCAGAAAACCAGAAATTGCTCTGAGAACACTGAACATAAAGATAGACAGAGAATAATGTTTCAATGTACTACTGATGACGTCACACAGCTTCAGTGATTTGTGTACCATTAGGTCCAAAGGGGAGCCCTGGTGGCACAGTGAGTAAGAGCTCGGCTGCTAACCAAAAACTCGGCAGTTCGAATCCACCAGCTGCTCCTTAGAAACCCTATGGGGCAGTTCTACTCTGTCCTATCGGGTTGCTCTGAGTTGCAGTCGACGCGACAGCAATGAATTTTTTAGGTCCAAAGTACAATGTATGGATTAAATTGTGTCCCCTGTAATACGTGCTGAAACCCTAAACCCTATACCTGTAAATATGACCCTGTTTGGAAATAGGAGGTTTTCTTTTGTTATGCTAATACAGTCATATCAATGTATAGGGTGGATCCTGAATCTAACTACTTCTGAATTATAAAAGTACCACAACAGACACAGAGACTCACACGAGGAAGACGCCACATGAAGACAGATGCACAGAGCAGATGCATCTACAGGCACAGGAACGCCAAAGACTTCTGGCTACTACAAGCTAAAACAGACAAGGAAGGACCTCCCCCAAAGCCAAGCCCTGAATTCAGACTTCTAGTCTCCGGAACTGTAAGAAAATAAGTTTCTGTTCTTTAAAGCCACCCACTTGTGGAATTTTTTGTTATAGCAGCACTAGGTAACTGAGACAGAATTTAATAGTCCCATGCATTGAAACCCACGTTTCAAAAACTTTGGTGACATTCTATCAAAGAATGAAAAGCTGTAAACATATACATATAGAATTAGAACTCTTTAAACTTCAAATTAACAGCAAATGACTCCTTGGCATTTTATGGATATATCTATTAAAACTCATATATAGCCCATTCACTAATAAGCAATTATTTAACACTTCTGTGCAACACATAAGTTATAGTTCATCTGAATTTCACAGATATAATTTAGCACCTAGAGATCTTAATTAATAAATTATCATTTCAATTTTTCAAAAGGAAAGTCAAATTTATATTTGTCAGAGTCAGTCCTTGAGGTGAAAGCCCAGTCCCAACCCCAAGGGGAGCAGAATTTCTGAGGTAAATCAGGCACGTATGCTCTTGACCCCCTCCCACAATCCAGACATTTTACAAAGCTGTAATAAAGTCAACACCAAGGGCACCTTAAATGAAAAGATGGTGCCCAAGGGCAAAATGAGAATTCAAGGTATTTTCTTCTAGAGGAAGCTTGAGGACAGGCTGCCACACTAACACTGTCCCCAGGACAAGATTGTAAGAAGAACCTGTACTATCAAAGAATCAGGGCACAAGGAAGTAACACCTACTTTAAATACTTTTATTTTCAATTCACTAACTTATAGATGGAGCCCTGGTGGTGTAGTGGTTAAGAGCTTGGCTGCTAACCAAAAGGTCAGCAGTTCGAATCCACCCGCTGCTCCTTGGTATGGTACATTACAGTAATATAATAACTCTTCTGTGTTCATGGGGACATGAGACAAAAGTATACTTTTCTAAATTAAAATGGAATTGTTCTCCAACAGAGCAGGCCTCACAGCTACCAACACTAAGAAGAAAAAATTATCTTTTTCATTATAGTTTATGACATTATTTGCTTAATTTGCATATCTAAAGCAGCTTCAAATTACCCAATTTTAAGTGTAATGGTCATGACTTATGAATAATTTTGGCCTTGATAAAATTCTAATTTTGCATGGATGCCAAAATTAAAAAGAAAAACCCAGGACTCAAAGAGAACAAATAATGAATCATCATCACCTCAAAAATGAAAATTTGGCTCTGGTACAAAAGGATTAGTTTGTTTTTTAAGGGAAGTCATAAATGACCCATAAGCAAATATTCCATGTAGGCAATGCAACTGTAATAAAGGAATGGTGGTTTAAAACAGCCTCACACCAGCTGTGTTATACTAACCTGCTATTTCCAAGAACTCTGAATAACCGGGAATAACAATCCCTTTTACATATTATAGGAATTCAATCACAGGATTCATGGTGGCAGTCTTGTCATGCCATTTACAAGAAAATCAAGATCATTTTCCTGAAGATTTCACTCTAATTTGTCCAATTTATTCACTCTTTTAGGGGGAGAAGAAGCTGTTGTTGAGAGAAGAACACACTTTATTTAAGTATAAACAAAGAAAAGAGAAAGTGTATTACTTTTTCCTTGGTGAAAGGTTATACATGGCCACTGCCAACACATCTTTTTTTAAGTAAGATAATTATCTTTGCCATCTCAAAGAAATTCATTAAACATTTTGAACACTCACTGGTTGACAAGGCAAGTAAGTAGTCAGCTTTCCAGACCCCCAAGAACACAGATCCAGCCGGCAGCCGAGACGGAGATGCGTTACCTGCCTCAGACAGCATATTCTCATATATGTCTGAATCTTCTCAAACAACCACGGTGTCAAAGTCTGTTGCTGTTTTGTTGATTTCATGGTTTTCTATTACCACAGCAAGTAGGAACCAAAAGTACTATCAATTTCATGAATGTTTCTTCTACTTGTAAAGGAATATTAACTAAGTAATGTTATTTTAATTCTGGTTCTGACAACAACAAAAGCATAGTTTTAAAGGAAAAAAGAAATCAGTATGAGAATATAAAATTACTGTGAAGGAAACTACTTTCTATTAAAATTTAAAATTGACTACTATAATTGGGGAAATACAACAACACATAAATATAAAGCTTCATTTTACATAATTACATATAATTCTAATCCTGAAATAAAAATATGAAAATCACTTTAAAAAAGATCATACTACTATCTGCAAACAGATTTGAATGGGTTATGCAGTAGTAATTTTTTATTCATTTACATATTGGCTCTGTGCCTATTTAGTGTTCAGTCCTTGGTTCCAGATTCAGTTAGAAAAAAATTATCTATTTAGAAATATGGGTCAAAATTACAAAATACTCCAACTAACATCTGTACCAGAATCCTCAGGCAATGAATACTTTCAAGATTTTATTCAAGTAAAAAAAAAAAAAAATGTTGTAAGCTCTTCAAGAGCTGGGAAATATCTGCACCACTTATTCTGAATTTCCTCTTCCAGTCTATCCATACACCTCCGACACCCACCATCACCATAATATGTTCATCACCCTGTGATCATGCAATTCGAAGTGTTGACCAAGGTCCGGCAACTGGCAAACTGAATTACCAAACAAAATCAACTATTTTCAGTAAATCAGAACACACAAGAAGCCAAATGTACCCTAGGGAAAGGAAAATACTATTCATCTAAATGACAGCACAGACGGGCAGACTCTGCTGGTTGCCACTCAAAGGGCCTCAGAGGAGCAGTGCGATCATATTTTTCTAAACAAATTTACACAAACACTGGTATATAATCTTCTATCATTAAATGTTCTTTATACTTTCATTCAGTATATTTTTAACCTTTGAGATATTCTGTGATGATCTCATTGCAAATTTAGAATGCATATTTATACTTCTTTTCTGTCAATAACAGAAAGACTTGAGGACATTTTACATGGCAACATTAGCTTTCTGTTGTTATTAACTGCCATTGAGTCGACTCCACTCATGGTGATCTCACGTACAACAGAACAAAACGTTGCCCAGTCCTGTGCCATTTTCACAATCATCCGTACGCTCAAGTCCATTGTTGTGGTCACTGTGCATTTTAACTGCCTTCCAAACTAGGGGCTCATCTTTCGGCACCACAGCCAACAATATTCTGTTGTGATCCATAGGGTTTTCATTGGCGAATTTTCAAAAGTGGATCACCAAGCCTTTCTAGTTTCTCTTAGTCTAGAAGCTTCACTGAAATCTGTCCACCATGCACCATGCATGACCCTGCTGGTATATGAAATACTGGTGGCATAGTTTCCAGCATCACAGCAACATGCAAGCCACCACAGTCCGACAAGCTGACAGATGAGTAGTGAAACATTAGCTTAGTTCATTAATAAACACACTTTCTTTGGATGTATTCAGAATTAGTTCATACAAAACTATATGGCATTATACAACTTCTATATGTACAAAAGTCCTTTCACCCAAATAATCTAGGTATGGAGAGCTTTAGGGGATAATCACCATCCTCCATTACCTGGTGTGTTGATCCCTGGCCAGGGGCGCACCCTATGGGACACACACAAAGCCTGGCATCCAGGAGAGGTGGAGATGTATTATGAGCAGAACTAAAATCCATAGTTTCCATGCACTGAGTAACAACACAAACCTAGATTTCCCCAAACAATCTCAATATCACACATCAATATTGCATCCTGTTCCATATTTCAGAAATCAGAAACATCCTCAGTAAACTTAAAATAAAAATATCTAATAAATTAGTTGGAAGGTGTTGGAGTTACTCTGAAGAATACCACAGTTAACTTCAGATGCCTATGGAGCCTTGGTGGCACAGTGGTTAAGAACTCAGGCTGCTAACCAAAAGCTTGGCAGTTTGAATCCACCAGCTGCTCCTTGGAAACCCTATGGGGCAGTTCTACTTGCACTATAGGGTCAGAACTGATTCAATGGCAAGGGGTTTGTTTTCTTTTATTTTTGGTTTCAGATGCTTATGTACATAGTTCTTAAACCAGTTGCCATCTAGCTGATTCCAACTCATTGTGACCCCTTGTGTGTCAGAGTAGAACTGTGCTCCACAGGGTTATCATTGGCTGATTTCTTTGGAAGTAGATCACCAGGCCTTTCTTCTGCAGCACCTCTGGGTGGACTCAAACCTCCAACCATTTGGTTAGCAGCTGGGCACAGTAACTGTTTACACCACCCAGGGGCTCCCACGTAGTACTTAGGCCTATGGTGTTTCTCTGATCATGAAGCCTGCCTATTTAACCGAAATTTACAAAATGCTTTCTATGCATCTGTCACTATTCCAAAACGCTTTAAAAACTTTTTTAATTCTCAAAATATTCTTATGAGATAGGTATTAATTACTATCTTTACCTATAAGGAAGAACAGAGAGGTTAAGTAACTTGCCCAAGGTCACAAAAGTAGTAAGTGGCATAGCCAGGGCGTGTCATCTGGACAGTCATGTTCCAGAGTCTGTGCTCTTATCCAGCACACTGTCTCTCTACTTAGTTATGTCACTGAGCAAAACAGAGTGACAGTGAATTCTTCTAGGCACTACCATAGAAAGTGTAAAGTCCTGCAGTCAGAAAAATGGACAGTTTTGCTTCTAGGCTTCTCCACTTAGCTCTGCATACTTTCATACTGCATTAAAGATGGAGAAGAATAGTAATCTGGGGACCAAGATTTAAGAGAAAATGAACTACAAAATAAATGGTTAATTAAAACATCCACAATGGTAGAAATTGCAAATTGATTATCTCTGATCTAACCCAAAATATTAATATCCTCCCCTCCTGACCAAGCAGGAACAATGCTGAAGCTGAAGTCGTTGAGAAGTCTTTTAAACTCTTAAATATTATTTGCACAAAGCTGCACAGCTGAATATTTTCTCTGACAGTATACCCATTTTCTAGTAGGCATCTTTTGAGTTTGAGAAACACTGTCCACCACTTTTCTTTGTTATTTTTATAAGAGCAACTACCAAGAATTTATTCTATTTATTTCACAGTTCAGCTTTTCCTCTTTCCAGTCTTGTCAGTAGGACTACTTCTAAGCAAAGTTTAAAAAGAAGGAAGTACCAGGGCACTTGTTTTTGTTTTTTAATTTCTAGCTTATCTACAAACAAATGTATAAACCATAGGGAACTTAATCTTATACACTACTTACAATTTTTATGGTCTATTTCAATGGATTGTCTGAAAATATTTAGCCAGGCAAGAAAGAATCCCTGAGTCATGGCAGGCAGTGTGAAGAACCATTAAGATGTGAGTGTGTGTGTATGCGTGTGTGTGTGTGTGTGTGTGTCCAAGCACGACCCCTGTTTACACTGCTTGCTCTGTTTGGGCTACAAGCTCTAACAGCAAAGATGTCTGTTATTAATATATTTTATAAATATATCCAGATGCCATGATGATGTGTGCTTACACTAGGTCAAAAGTAATCTTTATCATCATCATCAGGAATTGGGAGCATATAGAGGAATTCAAATACCATATATGGGTGGCCGATAGACTGAGAAAAGCACAGTCACCGCTGCCCACTTAAGAAACCCTGCAGTAAAAAGCTGCTTTTGGGAGAATTTTGACCAGCTTCTAGTCCACTTCTTTAGATATGTCTACCAGATTAAACCCACCACCATCCAGTCAATTCTGACTCATGGCACCCCATGTATCACAGAGCAGAACTGTGCTCCATTGGGTTTCACTGGCCATAATCTTTACAGAAGCAATTCACCAGGCCTTTCTTCTGCAGAGTCACCGGGTGGGCTTGAATAGCCAACCTTTAGGTTACCAGCTGATAGCTTTTTTAAACACCACGTTTAACATATCATTTAAGAAATTCAGTGGTTCTTGTTGCTTTCAACCAACTTAGACTTACATCCTACTCTTTGGTTTTCATCCGCAACTATATCCTCTGCTGTTTCCCTTAAAGCTCTTGATTCTTCAGCCAAATGTGCATGCTCCCCTTTCCCCAGACACCCCTGGTGATGACCACCTCTGTAAGCGGTTCTCACTAGTCCAACTTAGAAACACTCCTCTCTTCTGTTTCTGTAACTAGCCTCTGATTATCCTTCACAGCTCATCTCACGTCCCCTCACATTTCCCTTGCCTCACGATGTAATCCCCAAAGCCTCTCCAACAACTGCTGGTAAATCAGGAGACGCTCTTTAAAAATCTCTTAGATTGCCCTGACCTACAGTTTAACTCATTATTGGTATTTTTGAAGAGTAAATTTCTTGTTTCTCAAAAAAAGATTATAAGCTTGTCATTGATAGCCATAACTCACTCTACATTTTTTTGTATCCTTCAATGCATTGTAATTTCTGGCATAGAACTGAAGCTCGTTGTTGTCGATTCCAACTCATAGTGATCCTACAGGATGGACCAGAACTGCCCCATAGGGTTTCCAAGGAGCGGCTGGTGGATTCAAACTACTGACCCTTTGGTTAGCAGCTGAGCTCTTAACCACTGTGCCACCAGGACTCCTATAAAACCAAAAACCAAACCCTTTGTCATTCAGTGGATTCTGACTCACAGCGACCTTACAGAACTGCCCTGTAGGGTTTCCAAGGAGAGGCTGATGGATTTGAACTGCTGACCTTTTGGTTAGCTGGAGCTCTTAACCACTGTCATGACTGGAATTATGTCCCCCCAAAAATGTGTGTATCAATTTGGCTGGGCCATGATTCCCAGAATTGTGTGGTTGTCCTCCATTTTGTGATTGTAATCTTACGTTAAAGAAGATTAGGGTGGGATTGTAACACCACCTTTACCCAGGTCACATCCAATGTAAAGGGAGTTTCCCTGAGGTGTGGCCTGCACCACGTTTTCTCTCTCAAGAGATAAAAGGAAAGGGAAGCAAGCAGGGAGTGGGGGACCTCATACCACCAAGAAAGCAGTGCCAGAAGCAGAGAGGGTCCTTTGGACCTGGGGTCCCTGCGCGGAGAAGCTCCTCGTCTGGGGGAACACTGATGAGAAGGCTGACAGAGAAAGCTTTCCCTGGAGCTGACACCCTGAATTTGGACTTTAGCCTACTTTCCTGTAAGGAAATACACTTCTCTTTGTTAAAACCATCCACTTGTGGCATTTCTATTATAGCAGCACTAGATAACTAAGACAAGTACTATGCTACCAGGGCTCCCAAAAGGCCACTAACCCACTGAGTCGTTCCAACTCATAGTGATCCACTAGTGGGAATTAATTAAAACGCCCCTGAAACGAAGTAGATTTAAACATGAGTGTTTGGATTAAAAAGTGCATGAACCTGGTATTAATGGGTGAAATGGAGCTAGGGGTGTCCATATGGCCTCCCTCTTGAGTTCCTTAATTTCCTTTCACTGTCCGTTCCAGGAAGTCACTGAGGGAACAAGTCTATTGAGGAATACCCTTTAGAAACAGCTCTGCACTTCCTTACACTAAATCACTGAAAACTACATGAGTTTCAGATCTCAGAATTTTTTAGGGAATTTTCACAAAATATAGTGCATGTATCTTTTAATATTCAATTCTCCAGCAAGCTCTACAGCAACATCTCATAAATAAACACTACAATTTCTTCAATGAAATATAGAAATATTCAGCCCAGGAAGACAAAAAAAGAAAAAAGAAAACAGTTGCCAATGAGTTGACTGACTCACAGCGACACCATGTGTGTCAGAGCAGAACTGTGCTCCGTAAGGTTTTCAATGGCTGATTTTCAGATGCAGATCTCCAGGCCTTTCTTCTAATGCACCTCTGGGTGGACTCGAACCACTAACTGTTTGATTGGCAGCCCATTGTGGAAGGTGTTAACCATTTGCACCCAAGTGCAAATACAGCCTTAGGCAAGTTCAGGTTACTGCATCAAATAATTTATGAAAAATAAGCTTTTGGGTTTAAGAAAAGCAGAAACGGATCAGCAATCCTTTTTAACACTTGAAATTCACTATGGCACTATTAGTACGATGAAGCAGGAAGCCACCACCAAAAGGTATTGTAAGGCACCTAGTTGATTGATTCTATGATGGATGCCCAATAAAGCAAACTAAATAACCAGTCTCTGCTTTCTAGCAGTTAATCTATAAATTCTGAAAAATAAATTAAACATA
The DNA here is from genome assembly GCA_030035585.1 of Dugong dugon. Taxonomy (NCBI): domain Eukaryota; kingdom Metazoa; phylum Chordata; class Mammalia; order Sirenia; family Dugongidae; genus Dugong; species Dugong dugon. The sequence goes on from CM057478.1 coordinate 13,618,548, forward strand.
TGAATGACCTAAATAATTTACACGAGCAAAGTTCAGAAGAAACAATTACATAGACAAACCTAAAATATTTGCAAAAATTTTAGAATTACATTATAAACCCAATGCACTCGCAACATTCTCTGTCTAAAATTTTGTGCTAAATCTGTTGCTGGCATTGAAAATCAGTGATAATTCATATTTTATACAAGTCTGAATTTACAAATACACATTTTGCAACAAAATGTACCCCTACATAGATTTCCAGAATACAAATCCACTAAGGATAATGTAAACGGAAAAGGGTAAAACAACACATACTTGGTAGACAAAAGAGGTATAATGCCTCCGACAAAGTCTTCTCTTTCCATACCCAAGTATATGCGAAACACTGATGTGGGTAAGATCATGAACTTTTCACGGAAGTTACTTTAGTACAACTTAGAACGCTGCTTAATTACTGTCTGGAATTCTTGCTAGGCACCTACTTAAGCAGTCTTTCTTATACTACTACTATGGATTAGGTCATTTATATTCAAAGGGGCACCATTAGATAAAGTCTAGAAGAAAGCCCAAGTTTATTTCAGCTTGTGCCACTGAAGGAACTTGTTCTTGTTGTTAGCTGCCATCGAGTTGGCTCTCACTTATGGCGATCCCAAGTAGAAGAGAATAACATGCTGCCAGGTCCTGTGCCATCCTCATGATCCCTGGCATGCTTGAGTCTTTTGCCTTCCAACATAAGAGGCTCATCTTCCAGCACTATATAGAATACCCTTCTGTTGTAACCCATGGGGTTTTCACTGGCTGATTTTCAGTAGATTGCCAGGTCTTTCTTCCTAGTTTGTCTCAGTCTGGAAGCTCCACTGAAACCTGTTCACCATAGGTGACCCTGCTGGTATTTGAAATACTGGTGGCATAGCTTTCAGCATCACAGTGACACACAAGACACCACAGAAGGACAAACTGACAGACAGGTGGTGGTCAGAAGAACTAGAATCTAAATAAATGGAACAAGGTGACCCTAACAATAAATGGATACTTCTCTCCACCTTCTTCTACACTTGCTGCACACTGCTATGACTTGCAGGAAGAGATTAGTAAAGGGGCTGAAAAGAAATCAATCATGGTTTTTTCACAGTATTAGAAGGTCCAAACCCATTACCACACACTTCTCTAAACTATATGCTGCAAAAGTTAAAACAAACAAAAAAAAAAGCCCTAACCTTACTCCTGTTTAAGTCATTGCAGTCTTCGACTCATCATTTTTAATGAGCTATAGTAACACTCATCTTACAAGGATGTTAACGAAGACCAAAATAAAGTTACCTTGTAAAGCTCTTAGCAAAGTGCATGGGATGCGTTGTTGTTGCTGAGTGCCATTGATTTGGTTCCAACTCATAGTGACCCTATGTTCAACAGAATGAAACACTGCCTGGTCCTGCACCACCCTCACAATTCTTGCTATGTTTGAACCCATTGTTGTAGTCACTGTGTCAATCCACCTTGTTGAGGGTCTTCCTCTTTTTTGCTGACCCTCTACTTTACCAAGCATGGTGCCCTTGTCCAGGGACTGGTCCCCTCTGACAACACGTCCAAAGTATGTGAGATGATGTCTCACCATATTCACTTCAAAGACATTCTGGCTGTACTTCTTTAAGACACACTTTTTGTTCTTCTGGGAGTCCATGGTATATTCAGTACTCCTTGCCAACACCGAATTCAAATGTATCAATTATTCTTTGGTCTTCCTTATTCATTGTCCAGCTTTTGCACGCATATGAAGTGATTGAAAATACCATGGCTCAGGAGGCAGGGCCAAGATGGCAGTGTAGTCAGACGCTTCCTGTGGACCCTCTTACAACAAAGAACCGAAAAAAAAGTGATTTGATTATATATGACAATCTGGGAGCCCTGAATATCGAAGGTAAAGTTGAGGAATCGGACTGAGTGGCAGAGGGAGGGAGAGATGGTTCAGAAGCAGCAAGGAGGTGCCAGACCTGACCCGGCAAGAGCCTGATCCCTTCTGGCCTGATCAGCTTGGGGCTGAGCAGTGAGGCAGGCAAGCATCAGTTCTCAGGAGGCGAATTCTGCACAGGGAGAGACCCAGCTGCTGACAGTCTACTTGGCCACGCAGAACCAATGAGAAGCAGCCCTCGACTGCAGAAAGATAAGCATTTGCATCCAGCCTACTGTGCAGATCAAAAACACTGCCCTGAGGGATAAACCACTCTCCCATTTACCTCTCCGTTCCCTGCTCTGCACTGGGTTCTGGACCGGCTTCAGCAATTGCCAAGTCCCCTGGACCAGAAGTAGGATCCATCACACACCCTGAGCCATTCTCCCAGCCTTGGACAGTTAACAAATTAACACACAGGGGTAAAAATAAACTGCTGCTCCCCTAAGCCAGGAATTCAGGGTAGGCACAGCTCCTTGGCCTAGACATAGGCATGAGGGATCCACGGACTTAGTGCCTTTCACCCTGCACAAACTTCTGTGGGACCATTTCAACAGCATAGGCCCACATTACTGCAGTACAATAGGGTACATATCTGAAGTCTAACTTCAACTGTTTCAGCTGTGAAGTGGCAGGTTTGTGACATATGACTCTCCTCTGCCATTAAGCAAGGTCTTCACCTACCCACATCAGGGGCCTGAGGACTGGTGGCTCCACCCATGCCACCTAGAACCTGCAATAGGGGCCCAAGAATAAGAGATGCCCCCCAGTCCTTACAGCCAAAAACACTGAGTGCTCACAGTCCAGCTGCAAAACCCACCCACCTACACACTCTAGGGAACAGGGACATTCCTTCCGCTGGACACTCAGGGGCAGCCATCAGCTCTCTGTCTTGCTCAGAGTATGTCTCCCTGCTGCAGCCAGATGCCTGTGTCTACATCAATCATCTATGTCTGTATGGGACTGTAGGTGAGAGCCTACACCACACACTTGGTGAATATCTACCTGGGCACCTGAGCTGAATCCATACAGGAGGAGTGGGCAGACTCCTGAGCTCACATACCTAGTAACAGATCTAACCACTTGGTGACAGAACATGAGAGCTTCAAAGGTGCCAATAATCAAACTAGCTCACATGAGCAACCTATTTGGGAATATCAAAACAAAACAAGAAGCTAGGACACAGTAAGCAAACATAAAATAAATAAATATAATAACTTATTCCTGGCTCAGAGACCACAGTCAATATCAAATCACATAAAGAGGTAGACCATCATCCATGATGGATTCAGAAAGCTCACAAAATAAAGAATCTAGAAATTTTCCAGAGAAGGAAAATTTCTTGGAATTGCCAGAGGCAGAATACAAAAAATTAATATACAGAACTCTTCAAGAGATTAGGAAGGAAATTAATCAAAATGGAGAACACAAAATACAGCAAATTAAAAAGATTAGAGAAGAGCAGAATGACAAATTTAACAGGCTGCAAGAATCTATACAGAGACAGCAAAATCCAGAAGATTAGCAATAAAATGTCAGAATAAGACAACAAAGTAGAAAGTCATAGGAGCAGAATTGAGGCAATGGAAGTCAGAATTAGTAAGACTGAAGATAAAGCACTTAACACCAACTTATCTGAGGAAAAATAACACAAAAGGATTAAAAAAAATGAAGAAACCCTAAGGATTATGTGGGACTCTATTCCAAAGGGGGACAATAGAAAATACAGACAGAATTGTTGAAGATTTGTTGGCAGAAAACTTCCCTGATATGGTGAAAGATGACAAGATATCTATCCAAGATGCCCATCAAACACCATATGTGGTAGATCCCAAAAGAAAGTCACCAAGACATATTATAACCAAACTTGCCAAAACCAAACGTAAAGAGAGAATTTTAAGAGCTGTTAGGGATAAATGCAAAGTTATTTATAAAGAAGCGTCAATAAGAATAGGCTCGGACTACTCAGCAGAAACCACGCAGGCAAGAAGGCAATGGGATGACATATATAAAGCCTTGAAGGAAAAAAACTGCCAGCCAAGAATTATATATCCAGCAAAACTGTCTCTCAAATATGATGGCAAAATTAGGGCATTTAAAGATAAACAGAAGTTTACGAAATTTGCAAAAACCAAAGCAAAATTACAAGAAATACTAAAGGGAGTCCTCCGGTTAGAAAATCAATAACATCAGATAATAACCCAAGACTATAACACAGGACAGGGCAACCAGATATCAATCCAGATAGGGAAATCACAAAAATCAATCAAAGCTAAAATACTGAAAATAAGGAAACAGATGTCAATATGTAAAAGATGACAACATTAAAACAAAAAAGGGACTTAAAAAATGTAGACACAGATTTTTCATATGGACAGGAAGTCAAGGAGATATAAATAAATGAAAGACTGGTATAAACTTAGAAAAATAGGGGTAAATATTAAGCTAACCACAAAGGAAACTAACAATCTTTTAAGTCAAAACATAAAACTAGAAAAATATAATGACTCAGCAAACACAAAATCAACAACAATGAAAAAAGATGAAAAGAAAATACATAAAGAAAAAAGACTCAGTACAGAAAATTGAGTGGAACAAAGAAACTATGAACAACACACAAAAAAAGGATATCAAGATGACAGCACTAAACTCATAACTATCAATAATTACGCTAAGTGGACTAAATGCACCAGTAAAGAGACACAGCGTGGCAGACTGGATAAAAAAAAGTGATCCGTCTATATGCTGCCTACAAGACACACACCTTAAAGACACAAACAACTAAAACTAAAAGGATGGAAAAAAATAAACAAACACACTCAAAAAAGAGCAGGAGTGGTAATATTAATCTCTGACAAAATAGACTTTAAAGTTAAATCCACCACAAAGGATAAGGAAGGATACTATATAATGATTAAAGAAAGGGTGAACATACTGGGAGGACTAAACAATAATAAATATTTACGCAACCAACGACAGGGCTCCAAAATACATAAAACAAACTCTAATGGCACTGAAAAGAGAGAAAGACAGCTCCACAATAGAAGTAGGAGACTTCAGCACACTACTTTCAGTGAAGGACAGAACATCCAGAAAGAAGCTCAAAAAAGATATGGAAGATCTAAATGCTACAATCAACCAACTTGATCTGATAGACATGTATCGAACACTCAACCCAGAAGCTGCCAAGTATACTTTCTTTTCCAACACATACGGAACATTCTCTAGAATAGACCACAGATTAGGCCATAAAGCAATCCTTAACAAACTCCAAAGCATCGAAATACTACAAAGCATCTTTTCTGACCATAAAGCCATAAAAGTAGAAATTAATAACAGAAAAAGCAAGGGAAAACAAATCAAACACATGGAAACTGAACAACACCTTGCTCAAAAACCACTGGGTTATAGAAGAAATTAAGGATGGAATAAAGAAATTCATAGAATCAAACAAGAATGAAAACACATCCTACCAGAACCTTTGGGACACAGCAAAAGCAGTGCTCAGAGGTCACTTTACAGCAATAAATGCACACATCCAAAAAGAAAGGGTCATAATCAAAGCATTAACCCTACAACTGGAACGAGTAGAAAGAGAGCAGCAAAAGAAGCCCTCAGGCACCAGAAGAAAGGAAATAATAAGAATTAGAGCAGAATTAAATGAAATAGTGAATAGAAAAACAATTGGAAGAGTTAACAAGGCCAAAAGGTGGTTCTTTGAAAAGGTCAGCAAAATTGATAAACCATTGGCCAAACTGACAAAAGAAAAACAGGAGAGGAAGCAAATAACCCATATAAGAAATAAGATAGGTGATATCACAACAGACCCAACTGAAAGTAAAAGAAACATAACAGAATACTATGAAAAACTGTACTCTAACAAATTTGAAAACCTAGAGGAAATGGACAAATTTCTAGAAACTCACTACCTACCTAAACTAACACAAACAGAGGTAGAACAACTAAATAAACCCATAACAAAAGAAGAGATTGAAAAGGTAGTTAAAAAACTCCCAACAAAAAAAAGCCCTGGCCCAGATGGGTTCACTGGAGAATCCTACCAAACTTTCACAGAAGAGTTAACACCACTACTACTAAAGGTATTGCAGAGCACAGAAAAGGATGGAACATTCCCAAACTCATTCTATGAAGCCAGGATAAGCCTGATACCAAAACCAGGTAAAGACACCACAAAAAAAGAAAATTACAGACCAATATCCCTCATGAACATTGATGCAAAATTCCTCAACAAAATTCTAGCCAATAGAATTGAGCAACATAGCAAAAAAATAATTCACCATGATCAAGTGGGATGTGTACCAGGCATGCAGGGATGGTTCAACATTAGAAAAAAAAAATCAACATAATCCATCACATAAATAAAACAAAAAGCAAGAACCACATGATCTTATCAATAGATGCAGAAAGGCATTTGACTTAGTCCAAAGCCCATTCATGATAAAAACTCTCAAGAAAACAGGAATAGAAGGGAAATTCCTCAATATAATTAAGGGCATCTATACAAAGCCAACAGCCAACATCATCCTAAATAGAGAGACTTTGAAAGGATCCCCTTGAGAACAGGAACCAGACAAGGATGCCCTTTATCACCACTCTTATTCAACATTGTGTTGGAGGTCCTAGTCAGAGCAATTAGGCTAGAAAAAGAAATAAAGGCATCCAAATTGGTAGGAAGAAGTCATAGTATCTCCATTTGCAGATGATATGATCTTATACACAGAAAACCCCAAAGAATCCACAAGAAAACTACTGGAACTAATAGAAGATTTCAGCAAAGTTTCAGGATACAAGATAAACATACCAAAATCAGTAGGATTCCTTTACACCACAAAGAGAACCTTGATGAGGAAATCACCAAATCAATACCATTTACAATAGCCCCCAAGAAGATAAAATACTTAGGGATAAATCTAACCAGAGACATAAAAGATCTACACAATGAAACCTACAAGAGACTACTGCAAGAAGCCAAAAGAGACCTGCATAAGTGGAAAAACATACCTTGCTCATGGATAGGAAGACTCAACACTGTGAAAATGTCAGTTCTACCCAACGTGATCTACAGATACAATGTAATCTCAATCCAAATTCCTCTGGCATTTTTTAATGAGATGGAGAAACAAATCACCAACTTCATTTGGAAAGGGAAGAGGACCTAGATAAATAAAACAATATATTGAGAAGAACAAAGTGGGAGGCCTCACACTACCTGATTTTAGAACGTATTATACTGCCATGGTAGTCAAAACAGCCTGGTACTGGTACAACAACAGATACATAGACCAATGGAACAGAATTGATAATCCAAACATAAATTCATCCACCTATGAGCAGCTGATATTTACAAAGGCCCAAAGTCCGTTAATTGGGGAAAAAACAGTCTCTTTAACAAATGGTGCTGGCATAACTGGATATCCATCTGCAAAAAAACTGAAACAAGACCCATATCTCACACCATGCACAAAAACTAACTCAAAATGGATCAGAGACTTAAATATAAAATTGAAAACGATGAAGATCATAGAACAAAAAACAATGCTAAGAGCCCTAACATATGGCATAAACACAATACAAACCATATGTAACAATGCACAAGCACCAGAAGAGAGACTAGATAAATGGGAGCTCCTAAAAATCAAACACTTCTGTTCATTGAAAGACTTCACCAAAAGAGTCAAAAGACAACCTACAGACTGGGAAAAAATTTTTGGCTACCAAAAATCCGATCGGCGTCTAATCTCTAAAATCCGTAAGATACTGCAAAACCTCAACAACAAAAAGATAAATAACCCAATTAAAAAATGAGCAAAGGATATAAACAGGCACTTCGCCAAAGAAGACATTCAGGCAGCTAACAGACTCATGAAGAAATGCTCCCGATCATTAGCCATTACAGAAATGTAGATCAAAACTACAATGAGATATCATCTCACCCCAACAAGGCTAGCATTAATCCAAAAAACACAAAATAATAAATGCTGGAGAGGTTGTGGAAAGACTGGAACACTTATCCACTGTTGGTGGGAAAGTGAAATGATACAACCACTTTGGAAATCAATTTGGTGCTTCCTTAAAAAGCTAGAAATAGAAGTACCATACAATCCAGCTATTCTGCTCCTTGGAATATATACTAGAGAAATAAGAGCCATCACATGAGTAGATACATGCACACCCATGTTCACTGCAGCACTGTTCACAATAGCAAAAATATGGAAACAACCTAGGTGCCCATCAACAGACGAATGGATAAACAAATTATGGCATATCCACACAATAGAATACTACACAGTGATAAAGAACAACGATGAATCTGTGAAACATCTTATAAGATGGAGGAATCTGGAGGGTATTGTGCTGAGTGAATTTAGTCAGTCACAGAAGGACAAATATTGTATAAAACCACTATTATAAGAACTCAAGAAAAGGTTTAAACACAGAAGAAAATATTCTTTGATGGTTACAAGGGTGGGGAGGGAGTGTGAGGGTTATTTACTAACTAGATAGTAGATGAGAATTATCTTAGATGAGGGGAAAGACAGCACACACTACACAGGAAGTCAGCACAACAGCCTAAACCAAAGCTAAGAAGTTTCCTGAATACAATCAAACACTTTGAGGGACAGAGTAGCAGGGGTAGGGGGTCTGGGGACCATGCTTTCAGGGGACATCGAGGTCAACTGGCATAACAAAGCTTATTAAGAAAATGTTCTGCATCCTACTTTGGTGAGTGGCATCTGGGGTCTTAAAAGCTTGCAAGCAGCCATCTAAGATGCATCAATTGGTCCCAGCCACCTGGAGTAAAGGAGAGTGAAGAACACCAAAGACACAAGGAGAGTATAGGCCCAAGAGACAGAAGCGGTCACATAAACCAGAGACTTCATCAGCCTGAGACCAGAAGAACTAGACGGTGCCCAGCTACCACCAATGACCTCCCTGACAGGGAACACAACAGAGAGCCCCGGATGGAGCAGGAGAAAGGTGGGGTGCAGAACTCAAATTCTAGTAAGAACACCAGACTTAATGGTCTGAATGAGACTGGAGGAACCCCAGAAAGCATGGCTTAAGAATTCTCTAACAGCTCAGAACTAAAACAATTCCCGAGGCCAACTCTTCAGACAGGGATTGGACTGGACTGTTGGACATAAAGCGATGCTTGTGAGGAGCGTGCCTCTTAGCTGAAGTAGATACAAGGGACTAAACAGGCGGCTTTTGTCCAGAGGTGAGATGGGAAGGCAGAGAGAGCTAGGAGGTGGTTGAATGGACATGGGGAATGAGGGGTGGAAAGGAGGAGTGTGCTGTCACAGTATGGGGAGAGCAATTAGGGTCACATAACAGTGTGTGTGTAAACTTTTGTACGGGAGACTAACTTGAAATGTAAACTTCATTTAAACTACAACAATAAACAACAGCAAAAAAAAAAAAAAGAGTGCCTGAAAACGCCATGGCTCAGAATACTGCAGACATATCCTAATTACTATTTAAACTCTTGTTCTCAATATACTATGTATGCCATCTAGAGGGTGAAGTGAACTTGTGAAGACCCCTGCAACTGCCAAAGGCAGAGCGGTGCTGGGGGTACAGGAAATCCTTATTCCTTTCACGTCAGCTCTTGTGACTCAAAACATCCCAGAAAAGCTAGGAAACACCACTCCAGACTGGATGCATGTAATTACAAGGAGGCCAGACCTCCCTTTCAAGAGCCCCAGAACTGGAAGGCCAGAAACAAATCTCCCAAATCCACCCAGATCAACTTAGACAAGCATAGGGACTCACTCATCTTAAAGATATTCTACTGATGTAAGTAACTAACTGCTTCCTACAGAGCACTTTTGATGTCTCATGAACAACTGGCTACCAATCAAGTATTCACAGGTCAGGAGAAAAAATGCAAACAAGCAGAAACCAAAATTAAAGATAAATTAAGCTTTTTATGTCCAAAGCCATATATCCCTTGCTCCACTCAAAGTTTGCTGAAAATCATTTATAAGAGAGGAGATGACTATTCAACCATATATTCCAAGTGAAATTGTAAACATAACAACTGCAGAATTATCATTAAAGACTCAGATATCAGGAAAAGGGGGTAAGAATACAGTCCTTCAGTCATGTTAATCCTTTACCCTTCTCAGAAAGGGGCTTTTGGGGAGTCAAACTCTGACCTTCTAGCATAAATTGATGCAGGGTGAGCTGGAGAGAGGAAGAGAGTTCAAAGGTTTCCACTTCCACAAACATTTCACATTTCCCTAAACCTGATCTTCCTTTCTAAGGACTGAAGGTGTTTTGCTGCCAAGAAGTACAGGCATCTGAAGTACATCAGAGAGATGTCATGGGTACTGTAACATGAAGCACAAAGATGGCACCAAGTAAATGACTAAATGTTACAACCACATTTACAGCCTATTTTACCTGAATAAAATTTACTTTTTCATTTTTAATGTAGATATGTGTACTTTTAATTTTCCCTTAGAGAATGTAGAAACAGTTGTCAAATGCTCAACTATTTTAAATGCATTACACAGTTTAAGTCCTCTTGACCCCAGACAATTAATTCATTTTAATAAGATGTAAATTTGTACAGCTAGCCTTGTATAAACAGGGAACTGCCAGAAATTCAAGCTGGATTCAGAAGAGGATGTAGAGTGAGGATATCATTGCTGATATCAGATGGATTTTGGCTGAAAGCAGAGAATACTAGAAAGATGTTTACCTGCGTTTTATTGACTACCCAAAGGCATATGACTGTGTGGATCATAACAAATTACGGATAACATTGTGAAGAATGAGAATTCCAGAACACTTAGTTGTGCTCATTTGGAACCTGTACACAGAACAAGAGGCAGTTGTTTGAACAGAAAAAGGGGATACTGCATGGTTTAAAATCAGGAAAGGCGTGCATCAGGGTTGTACTTTCACCATACTTATTCACCTGTATGCTGAGCAAATAACCCAAGAGGCTGGACTATATGAAGAAGAATGTGGCATCAGAATTGGAGTAAGACTTATTAACAACCTGAAATATACAGATGACACAACCTTGTTTGCTGAAAGTGAGGTGAATTTGAAGTACTTACTGATGAAAATCAAAGACCACAGCATTCAGTATGGTTTGCACCTCAACCTAAAGAAAACAAAAATCTTCACAATTGGATCAATAAGTAACATCATGATAAACACAGAAAATACTGAAGTTGTCAAGGATTTCATTTTACTTGGATCCACAATCAACGCATGTGGAAGTATCAATCAAGAAATCAAACGATGCATTGCACTAGGCAAATCTGCTGCAAGAGACCTCTTTCAAGTGTTCAAAAGCAAAGACGTCATTTTGAGGACTAAGGTGCACCTGACCCAAGCCATGGAATTTTCAATTACCTCATATACATGTGAAAGCTGGATAATGAATAAGGAAGTTGGAAGAATTGACCCTTTTGAAATGTTAGGTGTTAGGGAAGAATATTGAATATACCACAGACTGCCAGAAGAAAGAGCGAATTTGTCTTGAAGTACAGCCAGAATGCTACTTAGAAGTGAAGATGGCAGGACTTCTTCTTACATACTTTGGACATGTTGTCAGGAGAGATCTGACCCTGGAGGACATCATGCTTGGTAAAGTGGAGGGTCAGCAAAAAAGAGGAAGACTCTCAAAGAGATGGATTGACATAGTGGCTGCAACAATGGGCTCCAACACAGTAACAGCTGTGAGGATGGCACATGACCAGGCAGTGTTTAGTTCTGTTGTACAAAGGGCCACTATGAGTTAGAATTGACTCGATGGCACCTAACAACAACAAAAAGTTGTTTCAAGTCTAGTACAGTCCAGTAAAGATCTTAAGTGATCTGTGGAATAAGGCCTTCATCACCCATCATCTACCCATGGAAACCGGTCTCTACTCTGAAATGCTTTAATCCCATCTGTAGAAACAAGATTTTCCAATGATCAGAACTCTGAGGCCAGGGTTAATTTCTCCCATATCCTTTCACATTCATCAGTCACCAGATCTATCATTTCCTCCCTCTGCAGAGCTTTCTTCTGTTCCTACCTCCACCACTACTGCCATCACTTCCCATCTAGACTCTTACTGTTACTATTTCCCACCACTCAAGTCCCTCTGACCTCTAATCAGTCCCACAAATAATTTCAACAGTCTTCCTAAAACCCGACTCCCTGTTCATTCAGTTGCTCAGAAATCCTGAATCACTTTCCGTGATCCATGGCATGAAGATTAAACTCCTTAGACTGGTTCAGGCCCTAAACCCTGTAACCCCAACTATTTCCTCAAACTTACACTTAACAGTCTTCACTGTTAGCCTGCATAGCTCCAGTTCAAACAGCTCTACTTAGCTTCTTACCCTCTCACCCCACCTAAAACATTCAATGAATTCCGGCCTCCTCATACTCTGATGCCTTCATCTGCTGGAAATTCACACCCAAGTTACAATTCCAGCTCTGCTCTTGTGTCAAGGTGCCTAGACCAACCAGGCCACACTGATGACTCTCTCATCTTCAGGAGCACAAATGCACCTTGGTTCCATTCCTTTGCCAAAAGGCATAGGCCATCTGGCAGTATTACTGAGTTCTGCGCAAAAGCCTTGGTTTTTCCCACTGAGCTATAAGCTCCTTGAAGAGCGGAAAAATGCCTTATGTTTTTTCAAGATGTCCCATGCTTAACAGAGTGCCTTATAAATTCAACAATTACACAATGAAGATGATAAGAAAACTGATGAAATTAGTCACTGATAAACACCACACATCAGTGAATCTGAAACTTTAATCGTGCATGAGAATTTCTTAAAACCCAAGAAAACCAAACCTGTTACTGTCAAGTCGATTCTGACTCATAGCGACCCTACAGGACAGAGTAGAACTGCCCCATAAGATTTCCAACGAGTGGCTTGTGGGTTCGAACTGCCAACCTCTTGGTTAGCAGCTGAGCTCTTAACCACTGCACCACCAGGGCTCCAAGAGAATGACCTAAGATGCTAGTTAAAAATGTATATGCCTAGACCCAACCCAGAAATCTGGCTGGTCTTAGGTGAAAAGAAAAAAATTAAAGACCTCTAGGGAGTTCTGATGCAGTTAGCACACATTTAATTATGACAAGCACTGCCACTGAAAGTGGAAATAGTAAATCAAACAAGTAGAAAAAAGGTATGTGGAATTATAAATAATGCAGAAAGAGCATCTGGCATGTTACAAACAAGTTGCCATTATTATAAGTTGTTTATGTTAGTCACAATAAATCATACATACTTTTACTATACTAATTAAAAATAGCTATTTTCATTAATGCAGTTAGTATTATATTAAATTAATCTATTTCTCACTCTTAAACTATAAATGGAGAGATATTTAAAGTTATTTGTGTAAAACGGAAGACAGATTATATTTATTCATTCAATAATAGTTGATCTTCTAGATTATTCACTTAACTGAAACAAGACTGTAAATCTTTCAGCTTTCTTCCGTTGAGTTCTATCTTTGACAAAGGCATTTGCAAAGCAAAACACGCCCTCCTTACATTTATTAATCTCAAAATACATAAGTATCTAGGTATTTATACTTCCAGTCCAACCCACTTATTGGAATAACAAGTTGCACAAGTTTACCTCCTGATATGAAGTGTTCTTCTGCCTCTCAATAAACCAGCTTCTGTCTATTTTAAAACCAAACCCTTTGACTTCAACCAAGCAGAGTGAACTCCTATTGTTGTTAGGTACCGTCAACTCGATTCTGACTCATTGTGACCCTATGTACCACAGAACGAAACACTGCCCGGTCCTGCGCCACACTCACAATTGTTGTTATGCTTGAGCCCACTGTTGCAGCCACTGTGTCAACTCTACCTAATCTCTACCTAATCTCAAATTGGCACGATTGGATTTAGCTGCTGCTTTTCCCAGGTTTTGCCATTATTTTTGGTTTAGTGTTATAATTTGAACATTTTCTTTTCTCCCCCCATCATGTCTAGTTAATTTGAATCATATAATAGCACAACTTCTGTCTGCCTTACTTTTCTAACTTTGACTCGTTTGCGCTAACATTTTAGAATTTTTCAGTAAGCCATATGAGCATGAGTTATTAAAGAGAAACCTAACAAATGTAAACATAAGTTGAGAAACAAGGAGATCTTGTTTTCATTTGTAATTTTAACTTCAATTTTTTGCATGACTTTGGGGTTGGGGTGAAGGATTGGCAGCTAACCTTGGTTTATAACCTGTGAACTGTATTTTTAAGGTATTGTGAAAAACACTTCATATATATAAACCAAAACATTGCATTTATTGGGGATTATATATTTAGCATCTTCTGATTACCTTCTGAAAGCTCTCACTGGGGTTTATGCAGCTCACAGAATGCTAACCAGTTCCCCTGCCTGCTTAAAATCTAAATGACGTGCTTATGTAGGCCACTAGGGAGCGACATGGAGTCTTCAGGCCTTGGGCAGTTTTCACTGAAGGCACTAGCTCTGTCAAAGCTCTGTTCACCCCTGAGGAACACCTTAGTGCAACTATAATGCACTGCCTGTGGTCTCAGAAGCTTAAAATGATGTTTCATGCAGTGGAAAAGAACCTATATCACATGCAGACTATCACCCCATATTCATCACAGAGAATATAAAAGATGGTTAAAAATGAAAACCAGCATTTGCAAACAACAATGCATAGGGATTTTAACAGCAAAGTGAAAACTTCACTACATCATCAATGAAAATAATTTTGAAAATTAAAAATAAATTAACTTTTTTCGTCCAACCCTACAACTTACATAACACGCACATAAACACACGCAAGCATGTACACGCATATGTACACACACAAGCACGTGTACGCACCTTCATTCAGGACTGACAGCAGTGAGCAGCTGTCATACAGACTCTTGGCTTATCAGGAAACGCTTCTCATTTTACTTCCTACTTCTCACTTTCTAACTGTAAACTAAAGTAAGTTATCACAGGCAATAGAAAGGCATTGCCTTATCAAGTCATACTTTTAAGAGTATGACTTTGCAGAAACAGAAAGTGAACAAAAAATCAAACCCACTGCCTTTGAGTGGATTCTGACTCATAGAGACCCAACAGGACGGAGCAGAACTGCCCCCTAGGGTTTTCAAGGCTGTGATCTTTATGGAAGCGGACTGTCACAATTTTCTCCCTTGGAGCAGCTGGTGGCTTCCAACCACAGACCTTTTGGTTGGCAGCCCAGTGCTTTAACCACCGCACCACAGCAAAATTCAAGGCACTCAAATTACAGGAAGTGTTAGTTGTTCCAATGCTACATTTTTACAGTATTGAAGGACAGGGCAACATTGTCATCACTATAATCAGCAACGTAATAATATGCATTGAAAATCATTCTGCAATTCACATAATGCATATGTTCCGCAACTTAATGTATATTGTTTTTACTCAAAAGTGTTTTATTTCCTGACCCCGATACTGAATTACGAATTCCAATATTTTATAATTTCCTCCAAGTTTTAAATACAAAGATTGTTAGATTTTTTAAATTGGTCTTCTCAATTTTAAAATAAAGCGTATTTTAAACTATAAGTGGGCAGGTAATTTAATTTCTCCCCATTGAGGATACGTTAATCATGTTAGTCAACTAACAGTTGACAGTAACACACACCACTGAGGCTTCTCCACTTGCCATCAGTTGACATAAACCACTGCAGTGTGCTTCCAGCAAGTGTTTGAACAGAGACTTCTCAGTAAAATAAAATACAATGTGCAATATCAAACTTCTTCAGGAGTTCAAGAACTCTACCACGCATCGGTACGCCAGGTCTGAACTCCAGCTCTTTAAAAAGAGCAAGTAAGAAGCAGGCATAAATACGGTAACTCCTTTTTGAAAATCAAAATGCCTCATAAGTATCTTGGAAATATTTTTAGGAAAAGAATTAAACACCTCTTTAAAAAATTCTTATTTTTCAGTATTTCACAACGAGAGTTCAGAAATTCAGAATTTATAAAGTTAAAAGCAGTCTTGCTTTATTATGATCTAAATGAGAATTGCCTCCTGTTGCATCTCAAGTTTGACCAACTTCCCCAAGTGAATCTCCAAGCTTTAAGCACTCACGCCTGGTGACTACATTCCTTCATACTTTTTCCTAACATCGTGCACACAGCCTAGTGCTCCGCATAATAGTAGCGAACACTCCAGGAAAACACCATGGTTGACTGGTCATCGTTGTTCCAGGAGCCGTGTGGACTCCCACTAATGGGCTAAGGACAGAGGTCTTCCCCACCAGAGTGAACTCGCGCTCGCCTGAGCCGGTTAACTGCACGGTGTTGGAGACCCCTCACTGCACCGGTGGAGACGACTCTGAAATAAAAAACTTGATCTCTATTACTAGGCACCCCTCTGGGCCTTTCACTTGAGTAACTTGGTTTTCCCTATTCCCTTAGTAACAACTTTCTATTAAATAATTTAAAAAAAAAAAAAGAACAAGAAAAATGAAACTTCAAGGAAGCGCACATACAGTTCACTAACTTTGAACCAACGTACACAAGGTTAAAGAGTACACATACTCTGAGCAGGTTCTGCGGTCCAAAGCAACCCAAACGCCAGTCTTTGCGCAGCCCGACCCCAGCCCGGGCGGGCGCCACCCGCGCACCTACCTTGGCCTCCCCCACGTCGGGCTCCTCGTCGGAGAAGCCGAGTCCGGACTCGAAGGCGGCGGCGGCGGCGGGCGCCTCGCGCGGACCGGGGAGCAGCGCAGCGGCGAGCAGGGAACAAGCCAGAGAGAAGAAGCCCAGCAAGTGCATGGTGGAAGGAGCGGGGGCTGGGGAGGCTGGGCCGCGGTGGGGGCCGGGTGGGGGCGCGGGCGCCCCTGCACTGCTGCGCTCCCCGCCGGGTCCCTTTCCCCCGAGATCCTCCCGGTAACCCCCCTGAGCGAACCGGCGGCGGCGGGAGCGGGTCCGGCGCTCCGCGGTCCAAACTTTGCAAGTCGCTCTCCCAGCCAGTGCCTGGGAAGGGCGAGGGGTGTCAGGTAAAAGCCTCACAGGAAACCGGACATCCAAGCTCCCCTCATTCGGAGCCGGCGAGGTGAAGCGAGGGCGGACGGCTCCTCGGTTCGCGTTTTTGTTTTTGCTTTTTGGAAGTGGGAGGGAAAAGCCAAAACACCCCGCAATTTTCCACCGCTCTAAACCCCCCAGAGCCCTCCTCCCCCTCCTCCCTCCCCTTCCCTGAAGTGAAACAAGCCGGGCTGCGGGAGCTGCCGGAGAGGCGGCGGCAGCGGGGCCGAGGGCGGGAGGAGGGCCACGGGGCGCCCGGCGGCGGCGAGGCCCGGCAGCTCCGCGGCGCTGGAGTCGCCTGTGCGCGCGGGGCTGAGCGGCGGCGGCGGCGGCGGCGGCGGCGGCGGCGGGCGCAGGGGCAGGGCATGACTGATGCGCCCTCTGCCTGCGCTTATGTGAGAGAAAGCGGCCGAGGGAGGGAGCGTGCCGAGCCCGGGCTTCCCTCCCCTCTCACTTTCCCTCGGAAGCTGTCTCCCTCGAGCTCCCCACTTCTCTCACCTCCTCCCCAGCGGCCCCACCCTCCCCCACCTTCCCTCCCCTCGGCTCGCGTCCCCTCCCCTCCCGCGGGCCGGCGGCTGGAGGAGCGAGTTCAGTCTCGGGGCTGGCGGTCTGCAGGGCTAGCTTTAGACAGCGTGTTAGCACGCTTGGTCAAGTTGGAACGAGGAGAAGGTAGATATATTGGGGAGGAGAGAGACGACCCCGAGTCCTTGGCGGCTCTCGGGCTCCAGTGCTGCTCCGGGCACGCATCGCCCTAACCCCCCGCTCTAATTCGGAAATAACCCCCGAGTTATAAAAGTTCCAAGACAAAGTCATCAGTTTGGCGAAGATCCCGCCGGAACCTTGGAATGAGCCGCAGCCCCCTCTTGCCCTTCCTCAGGGTAACGAAGTTGTCTGGCAAAGCAAGGACGAGAGGAGTTCTCAGAATGCAGTGCCGACTGTTGGGATGGATACTAAGGATCCTTCGGAATCATAAACTTTTGGCAGATGGGGAAAGGTGCCAGAAGCTTTTGGGAGAGTAAAGAGACAGAGTGGGTTTCTGCTTTCTCTTGAGGGCACAAGAAGTTGAGCTTAAATGAGGAAGAGGGTGATAGAGACGTCTGTTAAACATATTGTGGAAGTAACATCTGGAGAAAAGCAACTGCATTTCTCCCGTTGGAAAAGCACCCAGAGACTCAATTGTGCTTATTGCACTGGCTGTTTCTCTCTTTGGGGCAGAATGGGCAGGTTTCGGTGTGCCAACCGAAGGGTTTCAACAACGTGCAGAGCATGAAGACGTGTATCACTTTTATGCCCAAACGACTTTTAAATAGGTTGATTTTATAGATTTTGTAGGTTCATAGGATCTTAGATGGAGAAGAGACTTTCTTATCTGACTGAACTTCCTAAAAGACCTGAAACTCCCCTCATCCATTATTTGCTGGAAAACTTAAATACCTCTCAGGGCAGGGAAGCCACTGCTCTGTGTAGCTGCCCATTCTCCGTGTTGAAGGTCAGCATTGCTGCGAAGTGTTTTCTTCCATCAATCCATTGCTTTTGACTTTGGGAGCATTACACGATAAATTCTAATCTTGCTTCCACATGTGAGTTCATCACATATTTTAAAAATATTCTTTCCTGGTAAATATTCCTATTTTTCCACGCTTCATAAAATATACTGCTCAGAATGTGACTTAGTACTTGGTATTCCAACAAGCATGCAGAAAAGGATCTTCCTTGTCCAGACACTATCCATTTGTTGATGTGTCTTCGGATCAAGTTTATTTTCCGGCAGCCAGATCAGAGTGTTGACTCACATTACACTTACAATCAACTAAATTCCTCAAGAATATTTCGTATGTACTGCTGTTTAGTCACGTTTACACCACCCTGCCTTTGTGGAGTTAGATTACTGTATCTAAGATCTGAGCTTTTTTATTTATCTTCATTCAGTTCTATCCTATCAGAGTCAGTCCATCATCACAACTTGAGATGTTTTGGGATTCTGACGTGGTCAATGTCTTATTCTTCTTTCTGCCTTCCTACTACATGCATGTTTGATCAGTCTGCTGTAACCATCTTCCAACACTGAGAAAGCTGTGAAAGGGAGAGGTTTACATAGAAATGATACACTGGGATAGGATTGGGGTAGAAGCTGGAGTTCTCTTTAACCATTCTGTGTTACAGTGGTCCTCAATCTTGATTGTACTTGGAATCACAAGGGGTGGTTGGAAAAAACAGCACCGATACTTGGGTGTACCACCAGAGATTCTGGTTTACCTGGTCTGTGGTAAGGCTTGCACATCAGGATTCTAATGGGCAACCAAATTTAAGAACCTCAGGCATTTCCAACACCCATGGGGCTTAGCACAGGTTTGAGAGTGCAGAATCAACAGACTCTGTGTGTATCATATTTAACTGTAGTATTTGTTTTATTTGAATATAGCAGTAAGCACATACAGACTTTCTGATTGTTTTTCAAAAATATATCATCTTCCTAGTACAGTTGGTATTTTTAACTAAAGGGAATGTTGGGCAAAACATATAGTTTAATGAGAAAAAATCAGTAGTCTCAGAAGACAGTTCTATAGTAGTCGTTTAAGAGTGTCTACAAGGCAGAAAGGGAGAGTTGCTCAGGGCTTTTTTGGCTTCCTTGTTGCAGTGTGCCATCTTGTCAATTCTGGCTCATAGCCACCCTACGGGACAGAATAGAATTGCCCCATAGGGTTTGCTAGGCCGTAATGTTTAGGGTAGCAGATTGTCAGGTCTTTTCTCCCAAGGAGTGGCTAGTAGGTTTGAACCACCAATCTTCTGGTTAACAGCCAAACACTTAACCATTGTGTCACTAGTAGCTTCCTTCAAAAAAACAGCCAAACCCATTGCTGTCAAGTCGATTCTGACTCAGTAACCCTACAGGACCGAGTAGAACTCCCCCATAGAGGAATGGCCAGTGGATTCGAACTGCTGACCTTTTGGTTAGCAGCCATACCTCTTAACCACTGTGCCACCAGGGAAAATACTTTGTACCACCAGCAGATGTTGAAGCTTTAGGAGCCCTTTTTTCTGACTTGGGGGGTCTATCACTAACTTCATACCTGTTTTACAATAGGGCTTCTAAAACAGTGATTTTTTTTTTTTTTTTTTTTTTTTTCAGAAAGTATTCCTTAGGCAGTAGAAAGGGAGGAAAGAGAAGTAGCAGGGCTCTGGTCTTCTAATCCCTAAGCACCAGCCAAAGTAACACCCTTGCCTGTTCTATATATTGGGTTTCTATTTTCCTTTGCAGACAGAATTTCAGGCTTTTTGTAATAGTAATATATTTACTGTGTGTTCTTCAGTATCCATTCTCGCTGTCTTTTTTAGTTCATTGAGTCCCTTCTTTAATTTTTCTTTGTTGCTGTATTCCAAACTTCTTGTTTTATTTCTCTCTATTTTCTGATAAATCTATTTTAAAATATAAGTTTTGGTCTAAGTTATGTTTTACCTTTGTCTGCTTATTCGGCCTCTAGGGCTTCTTTGTCACCCAGCTGTAAATATATCTTAATTTCCTTATGCCTTTTCTAAATTAGTTTCCAGACATATGGATTTTTGGTCAGGTCATCAATTTTTAAAGTTATCACATTTAGTCATACTATAAAGGAGCCCTGGTGGCGGAGTGGTTAAGTGCTTGACTGTTTACCTAAAGGATGGCGATTCGAGCCCACCAGCCTGCTCTGTGGGAGAAAGATGTGGCAGTCCGCTTCCATCAAGATTACAACCCTAAGAACCCTGTGGGGCAGTTCTACTCTGTCCTAAGGGTCACTGTGAGTCAGAATTGACTTGACAGGAATAGAGTCATACGATGAATGGTGTTGATTTTGGACATGCATTAGGGCCTTCTTTGTAGCCTTCTGTGTGGTTGACGTTTGCATTGATTCCCCGTGCTTAGTCTTTGTGTTGAGTTCTAAGTATGAGTGACACAATGGTTAAAGCACTTCGCTGCTAACTGAGAGATTGGTGATTCAAAACCACCAGCGGCTGTGCAGGAGAAGAAACCTGGCGATCTGTTCCCATAAAGATTATAGCCTAGGAAACCCTGTGGGACAGTTCTTCTTTGGCCTATATGGTCGCTATGAGTTGGAATCAACTGGAAAGCACACAACAACAAGAGGTTTGAGCTTACGGACAGTAATACTCAAATCTTATCTAAAAGTGACGTGTTAAAAATCTCCAATTAGTATTGTTGACTTTTTTCTGTTTCTGACTGTAGTTCTTTCGGTTATTTCTTTGCATACACCCTCTTCTCACTTATTATCATGGTTAGTTTCCAAAGGCCAGGTCATTATGCAAAATCAGCATTATGCAAAAATGGAGGATGACCACATTAGATCACAAAATGGAGGATGATTACATCATTACATAACTGCTAATTACATCATTATATAACTACCAAATTATGTCATTGCATAACTGCTAAATTTCATCATTTCATAACCATCAAATTACATCCTTACGTAACTGCCAAACCACTTAGAATCATGGCCCAGCCAAGTTGACATATGACGTTAACCACTGAAGTCAATGTTACTCTCACCTCACAACTCGGTGTTCGTTATTACCAGACATACATCATTAAGGCACAAAATAGATAGTAGATTTTTACTATTGTAAATACAAAATATCGGATAACGAGATGGTCAATAAGGAGAAGGTATAATTTGATGATATATTGTTTGCCTCAAATATTCATGATGATTATGTCTTTCTTCTATCTTTCATTTTACTAGTGTATAATATTCATTTTCATAACTTTGTGTCTTTTAATACATTATTTTTAAGCAGTTTTACACTTACAGAAATATTGTGCATAGAGTTCCCATATATTCCCTGTCGCCATTATACAGTCTCCTCTGGTTGTTAACATTTTGCATTAGTGTGATACATTTGCTACAGCTGATGAACCAATATTGTTACATTAGTTTACATTAGGTTTCACTCTTGTGTTGTACAGCTCTATGGGCTTTGACGAATGTTTAATGTCATGTATCCACCATTACAATATGCAGAATAGTTTTAATGCCTTTAAAATGTCCCATGCCTTGTGGATGATACTCATTTCTCATGTTTTTATTTGAAATTCTATTTTTCTCTAATATTAAAATCATTGTCTTTGAGACTTGAGACCATCTGTGAACATGACGTAGATAAGACTGAAAAACTTATGTCAATATGATATAGTTGTTTCTTCTAGGAAATGTTAGCCTTGGAAGGATAAATTTATAAACCAGTAATTAACTTCACTCTTTGCTTCAGGAAATGCCCACAAACCAACTCTCTGTCTGACTAAATTCTCTTTCCTTGTGGCCAGTCAGAAACCCTGAAAGCTCAATTGGTATTTAAAGTTAAACCTCCTTCAGATCAGAGAAAGCCTCTTAGGGTGGATGTTAAGCTCTGTTTGTGGTCTCAGCTGAGAGTGTGATTCCTTGAGAGTATGATCAGTTGTCAAAGATTTTGCAAAGCATAGGCAAGTGTGGAAACTGCACTAAAGGAGGGGGCAATGTAGGCAAAGCATGTTAAGGATCACTATTTTAGTTATCTAGTGCTCCTGTAACAGAAATACTACAAGGGAATAGCTTTAACACACAAATACATTTTCTCACAGTTTAGGAGGCTAGAA
The DNA here is from genome assembly GCA_030035585.1 of Dugong dugon. Lineage (NCBI taxonomy): Eukaryota > Metazoa > Chordata > Mammalia > Sirenia > Dugongidae > Dugong > Dugong dugon. The sequence goes on from CM057478.1 coordinate 13,641,145, forward strand.
GTCCGAATTCAGGGTGCTGGCTCTTGGGGAAGGCTTTCTGTCTCTGTCGACTCTGGAGAAAGGTCCTTGTCTCTTCTGAGCTTCTGTTCCTGGGCAACCTTCTTGTAGCTTGGCATCTCTCTTCCTCCATCTCTCTGCTTCTTAATCTGCTGTTTTTATATCTGAAAAGAGATTAACTAAAGACATACCCTACACTAATCCTGTCTCATTAACTTAACAAACACGATCCATTCCCAAATAGGATTATAACCACAGGCATAGAGGTCAGGATTTACAAGACATATTTTTGGGTGACACAATTCAGTCCATAACAATCACCATGACTCCTGTTCCCATTTGGAAATGGATCTAGGCTTCAACTTCCCACCTTCGTCTTCATTCCTCCTCACCAGCCACTTCCTTGGCAGTTCCTCTCTCTGTCCCTAACCACCCAGAGTTATGTCAGACTTCATCCCTATCCACTCTGAGCCAAGTCGAAACATTCCTGACCACGCAAAGCCAAGTTATCAGGTACCGTCCTTAGGCCCAAGAATCCACACAGTTCCCTGCACTTTGGCCGTGCACTCCCCCAGTCCCCTGGGGATAGAATACAAACTAGAAGGAATCTGTACTTCTTCTACTGCCTTTGCAGCCTTTTTCGGACCACCAGCTACCCAAAGCTGGGTCTTCACAAGTCAGGACTCTATGCTACAAGTTCCTGCTGGCTCATTGCCCATAGTGGGTTTGTTAATTCTCTATGACAGCTCACAAAAATCTTGGAGATTATTACCTATACTTACAGTTGCTTATTTGTTATAACCAGAAAGGATTCAAGTAAAGAGACACATTAGGCAAGGCCTGGGAGAGGTCCTGATAGGAGACTTCTGTTGCCCTGGGAACGTGCCGCCCTTTCTGGTGCACAGATGTTTTTGAGAATCCCAAAAGTCCTAGAAGGAACTTCCAAGGTCCAGAAAATCTTATAATAGTTTTTTGGGCCTCAGTGCATTTTCATGAATCAATAAATATGCATAATTGACTACATCATGCCACTCTCCCTTCCTGTGTAGCTCCTACTGATTTGCACGTTTCATTGTTGCCACTGAACAGAAGAAATGATGAAGTAAAAGAGCTGAAAAGAAGATTTCAGAGGGTGGCTCGAGATGACAAAGTACTATAATGAAATGTGCAAAGACATGAAGTTAGAAAACCAAAATGGAAGAACATGCTCGGCATTTCTCAAGCTGAAAGAACTAAAGAAAAAATTCAGCCTCAGGTTGCAATATTGAAGGATTCTATGGACAAATATTAAATGACGCAAGAAGCATCAAAAGAAGATGGAAGGAATACACAGAGTCACTATACTGAAAAGAATTTGTTGACGTTCAACCATTTCAGGAGATAGCAGTGATCAAGAACTCATGATATTGAAAGAAGTCCAATCTGTGCTTAAGACATTGGCAAAAAACAAGGCTCCAGGAATTGATGGAATACCATTTGAGATATTTCAACAAATGGATGAAATGTTAGAAGTGCTTACTTGTCTATGCCAAGAAGTTTGGAAGACTGCTACCTGGTCAGCCAGCTGGAAGAGATCCATATTTTTGCCATACCAAAGAATGATCCAACAATATACGGAAGTTATCGAACAATATCATAAATATCACAGGCAAGTAGCATTTTACTGAAGATGATTCAAAAACAGTTGCAGCAGTACATCAACAGGAACTACCAGAAATTCAAGCCAGATTCAGAGTATGACATGGAACAAGGGATATCATTGCTGATGTCAAATGGATATTGGCTGAAAGCACAGAATAGCGGAAAGATGTTTACCTGTGTTTTATTTACTATGAAAAGGCATTCAACTGTGTGGATTGTAACAAATAAAATTGCAAAGAACAGGAAAAAGAGAACACTTAATTGTGCTTACGAGAATTCTGTACATAGACCGAGAGGCAGTCGTTAGAACAGAACAAGGGGATACTGCATGGTTTAAAATCAGGAAGGGTGTGCATCAGTGTTGTATCCCATACTTATACAGTCTGTAGACTCAGCAAATAATCTGAGAAGCTGGACTATATGTAGAAGAATGTGGCATCAGGATTGGAGGAAGACTCGTTAACAACCTGCAATATGCAGATGACACAAGCTTGCTTGCTGAAAGCTGAGGACATGAAGCACTTACTGATGAAGATCTAAGACTACAGCCTTCACTATGAATTGCACCTGAACATAAAGAAAACAAAAACCCTTACAATTGGACCAATGAGCAACATCATGATAAACTGAAAAAAATATTGAAGTTGTTGATGATTTTATTTTACTTGAATCTACAGTCAACACCCATGGAAGCAGCAGTCAAGAAATCAGATGGTGCATAGCATTGGACAGATTTGCTGCAGAAGTCCTCTTTAAGGTATTCAAAAGAAATGATGTCACTTTGAGGACTAAGGTGCACCTGACCCAAGCCATGGTGTTTTCAATCACCTCATATGCATGGTAAAGCTGGACAGTGAATAAGGAAGACTAAAGAATCGATGCCTTTGAATTACGGTGTTGGGGAAGAATACTGAATATATCATGGACTGTCAGAAAAATGAACAAATCTGTCTCGGAAGAAGTACAACCAGAGTGGTCCTGGAAAGAGAGGATGACGAGACTGCATCTCAAGTACTTTGGACATGTTATTAGGAGGAACCAGTCCTTGGAGGAGAACATCATGCTTGGTAAAGTAGAGGGTCAGCGAAAAAGAGGAAGACCCTCAACAAGATAGACTGACACAGTGGTGCAACAGTGGGCTCAAACATAGCAATGATTGTGAGGATGGTGCAGGGGCAGGCAGTTTTTTGTGCTGTTGTAGGTAGGGTTGCCATGAGCTGGAGCTGACTCAACAGCACCTAATAACAACAACAATGTATCATAATGAAACTTTTACTTCTTTGTGGCATCCATACCAAAAACCAAACCAGTTGCTGTCGAGTCTATTCGAATTCATAACAACCCTATAGGGCAGAGTAGAACTGCCCGATAGAGTTTCCAAGGAGTGGCTGGTGGATTCCAACTGCCAACCTTTCGGTTAGCAGCCATAGCTTGCTGTGATATAAATCTCTCTTCTTTACTTTTCTGTGTTTCATGATCCATATGTATGTTTATTTCATTGGATGCTTACTTTTGAAGAGTAGTGCCCTTGTATTATTTGCTATAATTTTTCTCATGGCATAAATGCCTAGTAAATGCTTGAACAATAAGTGGATTTCTTGCTTGTCTGATCGACCAAAATGCAGTTATTTTTATTCTTTCTACTTCTCTTCTTTTCTTCTTTTTCTCTATATCTTTTCTATTTCTGTCTCTTCTCTATGTCTGTCTCAATAGTCTTATCATCAAAAACAATAACCAAACTCATTGCTGTCGAGTTAATTCTGACTCATAGTGATCCTATAGGACACAGTGGAACTGCCCCATAGAGTTCCCAAGGAGCAGCTGGTGGATTTGAGCTGCCGACCTTATGGTTAGCAGCCAATCTCTTAACCACTGCGCCACCAGGGCTCCATTCTTATCATAGACCACTAAAAATCATCTTTGTCCCTGCCTTAGCTTCCATGCTTAACTCTTACCAGCTTGTATGTAGAGGTTGAGTTTCACTCCGCATTTTTCTCTTTGTAGCATCTTGCACAATTGTTTGTTGAATGTAATTAAAAGTGAGCAAGGCATCGAAACTAAAAATTAGAGATTTATTTATTTCCCAGATTGGAAGTTGAGATAATTGATTTAAGACCTTTTCTCTTTTGTAACATAAGGATTCACAGGAAAAAATAAGTTTTCCTCCAAGTTCAGTTTAAGCAGCATACAACAAATTTTGATATGTTGTGTTTTAGCTTTTATTCAGTTTAAAATACTTTCTAATTTCTCTCTCTCACTCTTTTTTTTTTTTTTTTTATTCATGGGTTATTTATAATTTTTTTATTTAGTTTCCAAATATTTGAGTATTTTCCAGAGATATTTCTGTTGTTTTTAATTAAATTTCATTGTATTTAGAAAATGTAGTTTGTATGACTCAAATCTTTTTAAATTTATTAAGCCTTGTTCTGTGGCTCAGAATATGATCTTTCTTGGTAAATGTTCCATTTGCACTTAGAAATAATGTGTATTCTGCTATGGTAGTGTCTTCGTTATCTACTGCTGCTATAACAGGAATATGACTAGTGGATGGCTTTAATAAACAAAGTTTATTCTCTCACAGTTTAGGAGGTTAGGAGTCCAGATTCAGGGTCCCAGCTCCCAGGGAAGGCTTTCTGTCTCTGTCAGTTCTGGAGGAAGGTGCTTGTCATCAGTCATCCCTTGGTCTAGGAGCTTTTCAGTGCAGGGACCTCAGGTCCAAAGGATGCACACCACTCCTGGCACTTCTTTCTTAGTGGTATGAGATCCCTCTCCTCTCTGCTAGATTCTCTCTTTCATGTCTCAAAAGAGATGGACTCAAGATACAACTTAATCCTGTAGATTGAGTCCTTGCCTCATTAACATAACTGCCTCTAATCCTGCCCCATTAACATCATAGAGGTTAGGATTTACAACACATAGGATAATTACATCAGATCCACAAAATGGCGGACAACCACCCAATACTGGGAATCATGGCCTATCCAAGTTGACACATCTTTTAGGGGGACACAGTTCAATCCATAACAGGTAGGATGGAATTTTCTATAAATATCAACTAAGTCAAGTTGATTGATAGTGTTGTTCAATTCTTGTGTGTCGCTTCTGATTTTCTGTCTACATGTTTTGTCAGTTATTGGATGAGGTATATTGATGCCTCTGACTATAATTATGGATTTGTCTATTTCTCCTTGTACTTTTATCAGTTTTTGCTTCATGTATTTATAATGTCTGTTATATGTGACAATATAATGTATTGTCCAAAAGAGGCACAATTAAGAGTAAAAGGAAATTCTGGTAATACTTGCACTGGAACAATAGACATAAATCAAAATTACTCTGGGAATAGCGGTAAATATATTCAATTAACAAATTATAAATTTTACTTACATATATAAATTTTGTATATAATATTTTCTTACATAATAGTAGTCAGTATTTGCGGAATAAGAGTCTGATGAGATGAATTCACTTTCATCAATGTTAATGGGTCTATCATCTATCTGCTTTGCCACATGGCTTCTAGCCTCAAAGTTGCCCCGTGTTCACAAGAGAGCTTCTATAACTTAAGTCATCACATTCACAGTCCTTGATTTCTCATTCTTACTTACCATTCAATCACTGTTGTTGTTGGGTGCTGTTGAGTTGATTTTTGACTCATAGCAACCATGTGTGACAGAGTAGAACTGCCCCATAGGGTTTTCTAGGCAGTAGTCTTTAGGGAGCAGTTTGCTAGGTCTTTCTTCGATGGAGTCACTGGATGAATTTGAAACTCTAACCTTTCATTTAGCAGCTGAGTGCTTAACCACCGGAGCTCCTTATTTAATCACTAGGTCCTCTATATTTTATTTCCTCAAACGGATACATTGAAAGGAAGACTTGTGATGTGTAATTAGAAAACGGCCTTACATTTCCCCCACTACATGCTTAAATTTACTCCAACTTGGTTATGTGAAAATTAAGGCAGGTACAATGAGTCTTCTGATTATTCTTAGATGACACAAAGTCTTCCAGTTCTCTCTAAACATCAAAACTGTCTGAATTTTATAATTTATTACAGTAATTCAGTTTAATAACAATATATGAAAAAAGATTTATGGCTTTGATAAAAATTATAGCTTTTCTTATCTCCCTACTGGACTTGTTGCCGTTTCACTGCCAACAACAGAAAAGGGATAGTTATAGTTGCTTTGCTTTTCTATTTCTTAATCCCCTTCTTGATAGCTGCAGTTTTGATGATTTTAAATCAGAATAAGTATTTTACATATCTTATGTTATGTAAAAAGTTTAGAAGTCATCACTTCCATCCTGACAACAACAAAAAAGCTGAAAAAATGAAAATTAACAACTCCTCTTGGATTGATAACTGAGGTCACAGGACAAACCACTGCCCCAAGAACTAGAGAGAAGATAGGCTTATACAGAGAATCACCACTTACTGGGAGCAGAAACCACAGCTTCTGGAGCTAACATCAGGTGGGAATACTTAAAGGGTATGTGACTAATTGCTGGATACGGAGTGTGAACTGGCTTGAGGATAAAAACTCCTGGAACCCAAGCCTTAAGGGGCCTTGTCTTAGTTATCTAGTGCTGCTATAACAAATACCACAAATGGATGGTGTTAACAAACAGAAATTTATTTTCTCACAGTTTAAAAGTCTACAAGTCCAAATTCAAGATACTGGCTCTAGGGGAAGACTTGCTGTCTCTGTTGAACCACGGGCAGAGGTTAGGATTTACACACATAATTTTAGGAGACACAATTCAATCCATAACATTCCACCCTTTGGCCCCCAAAATTCATGTCCTTACCACATGTAACACATCATTCCAAAAGTCCTAAATAAACTCCAACTCCAAAATTTCATCTTCTAAATCATCCAAATAAAATATGAGTGAGATTTTAGGCATATTCCATCCTGTGGCAAAATTCCTCTTCATCTGTGAACCTGTGAAATCTAGAATACAAGTTATCTGCTTCCAAGGTATAATGATGGAACCAGCACAAAGTAGATATTTCCACTACAAATGGCAGAAATTGGAGGGAAAGAAGGGATAAGTTTGTACCAAGTGAGTCCAAGACCCAGCAGACTCTGGGTGTTGGCCACACCTTCTGGATTCTGGATGGAGGCCCCTCAGCCCTGTGCTTCAACTCCACCTTCCAGTCCCACTGGGATGGCAACTCTGTTCCTAGTCCGTCTAAGTGGCAACCCCACCCCCTAAGCCCTGACAGTCCCTGTTCTTCTGCCCTTTGGGCATGGAAGCCCCGCCCCGTCAGTTTTGGGTGATGACCCCATCCTCCTGGCACACCTTAATGGCAACTCCACACTCCAGAGTCAAAAATCTTTGAAACCCAAGAGACTGTGGCCCCACCCTTTGAAAGTGAGAAGGCACTGCTTCCTATGCTCCTCTAGCAGCTCTGGCTGCTCCAGGAATGTTCCTTTTCTTTTCTTGGAGGACAACAGATACAGCTTGTTTGGCCTGTTTCCTGCCTGTAGGATTCCAAGAGGCAGACAGTGTTCTTTCCTTTCATTCTTTCTCTGTCCTCTTCAATCTAAGCTGATGGGTTTTCTGCTGTGGTAGTTGGTTAAATCCATCAGTCATAGGCTTAATCTCTTTCACAAAAGAGTATGTAGCCATGCATGTAATTGGTGAACAATCTAGGACACGTGTCCTTAGTTTGTACAAAAGAATTTTCCAAATCTTGAATTTCTGTTTTCATTTTACACAGTTCATTTTTAAATCCTTCTCTTTCCTCTCATATTTTACTATAAGCAGCAAGGAGAAACCACACATCCTCTTTAAGATCTTGCTTAGTAATCTCATCAGCCAGATACCAAGTTCATTGCTTACAAGTTCTACTTTCCACCTAATATTTAAACATAATTCAGACAAGTTCTTTGCCACTGCATAAAAAGCATTGCCCTTCCTCCATCGTCTAATCACATGCTCATCATTTTCTTTTAAAGCCTCACCAGAAGCATATTTAATGTCCACATTTCTAGCAAATTTCTGTTGCGGACACCATATGTATTCTCTAAGACGATGGAGACTTTCTCTGTTGCTCTCCTCATTCCTTCTGAACCATCACCAGAATTGCCTTTATTCTGCCAACAGTCTCTTCAAAGAAATCTAGACTTTTACTATTAGGCACCTTAAAACTCTTCCAGCCTCTACTGATTATCTAATTCAAAAACCGCTTTCATATTTTAGGTATCTGTTAGAGCAGCACTCCACTCTTGGTACCAAATTCTGTCTTAGTTATCTAGTGCCGCTATAACAGAAATACTACAAGTGGATGGCTTTAACAAGCAAAAATTTATTTTCTCACAGTTTAGGAGGCTAGAAGTCTGAATTCAGGGTGCTGGCTCAATGGGAAGGCTTTCTCTTTCTGTCAAACCACAGGCAGAGGTTAGGATTTACAACACATATTTTGGGGGGTGGGGCACAATTCAATCCATAACAGGCTTCATGAACTTTCATGGGTTTTACCTTCAAGAGCCTCACCAGGTTCTCATTGTGAAGCTGGAGAAAAATCCTCTTATGCTTCCAGCAAGGGAAGGGGAAAAGTAACCATTTTGAAATAGTGCTTTGTTCTCCTTAACAATAGCCTTCCCTCAAGGGAAACTGCTTTTCCAGGACTTAAGCAATGTGGGTTTTTTCAGAGCCTAATCTATGCAGGGATCCCTGGTGGTACAGTGGTTAAGAGCTTGGCTGCCATTGGTTAAGAGCTTGGCTGCCAACCAAAAGGCTGGCAGTTTGAATCCACCAGCCACACCTTGGAAAGATTCCACCAGCCACACCTTGGAAACCCTATGGGGCAGTTCTGCTGTGTCCTACAGGGTCGCTATGAGTTGGAATTGACTCGATGGCAATGGTTTTTTTTGGTTAGTCTATGCAGAGGAATGGAAATACCCAATTCTAGCCCCCACTAGTCTTCACGTTCAGACCACTGCAGCCTTCCTGTTATACCTAAGAAGCACTTGTGAATGTCACAATCCAGGGCACAGGCTCACTAACAGGCTAAGGTCTAATCATAAAATTACAGAAAGCTTCCCCTCTCGCACATCTTACCACCACATCAACATCAATAGAGCTTTATAGGGTATTAAAAGTGAAGTAAACTCAGTTCCTTTTACCCAATATATCATGTCAATCTTTTATCAAAATGTATTAGGTATGCTGAAAGGCAAAAACACAATCTGAAGAGACAAGACAAGCATAATAATATGGCAGAGATTTTGAAGTTATCAGACTGAGAATTTAAAATAGCTATGATTAGTATGCTCTAATGGAAAAAGTGGACAACATGCAAGAATAGATGGCTAATGCAAGCTGAAAGATAAAAACTCTTTAAGAAAGGATCAAAAGGAAATGGCAGAAATTAAAAACACTGTAACAGAAATGAAGACTACTTCTAGTGGGCTCATTAGTTCACTGGACATGGCTGAAGAAAGAATCAGTGAGCTTGGAGATAAAGCAATAGAAGCCTCCCAAACTGAAAATTGAAGAGAAAAAAAACTGGAAGAAAAAAAAATGAACAGAATATCAAAAAACTGTGAAAGAATTATGAAGGTGTAACATATATGTAATGACAATACCAGAAGTAGAAGAAAGAGAGAAAAGAGAAGAAATATTTGAAGTAATGATGGCTAAGAACTTTCCAAAATTGTTGCTAAACACCAAACCAGATCCAGGAAGCTCAGAGAACACCCAGTAGGATGCATACCAAAAAAAAAAAAACAACCTGGGCACATCATATTCAAACTGCAGAAAATCAAAGACAAATTCTGCAAGTGAGAGGGTAAAACAAACAAACACTTGATCTATAAATGAACAAGGATAAGCATTATATCAGACTTCTCAGAAACCATGTAAGAAAGAAGAGAGTGGAGAAAAGTATCTAAAGTTTTAAAAGGAAAGAAAAAAAAAAAACTCTAGAATTCTATGTCTGTTGAAAGTATTCTTCAAAAGTGAAGGTGAAATAAGAACTTTCTCAGACAAATAAAAGTTGAGGGAATTTGTCACTACTAGTCCTGCCTTTTGGAGCCCTGGTGGCACAAAGTTTAAGCACTTACCTGCTAACCAAAAGGTCCATGGTTCTTTGAACCAACCAGCTTCTCCATGGGAGAAAAGACCTGGCGATTTGCTCCCATAAGTATTTCAGCCTAGGAAACCCTATAGGGTAGTTCTACTCTGTCATATAGGTTGTTCTGAGTTGGAATTGATTCGACAGCACACGGTAACAACAGACCTGGCTTGCAAGAAATGTAAAATAAAGAGAAGGAAAATGATACAGGTCAGAAGCCCAGAGCTACATAAAGAAAGGATGAGCACTCAAGAAGAAATAATTGAATTAAACTAAAATCTCTTATTTTTCTTATTCTTAGATGATCTAATAGATAACTCTTTCTTTAAAATAATAATAGCAGAAATATATTCAAAGATTTTAGCTTATGGATAAGTGAAATATAGAACAGCAATGTTATAAGAGATAGGAGAGAGAAATTGGGAACGCTCTGTTATAATGTACCTGTACTACCCATGAGGCAGTATAGTGTTATGTGAAAGTGGATTTAAATTAGTTGTAAATGTATAGTGCAAATTGCAGGGTCATTACTAAAAAAAAAAAGATTAAGAAGTATAATGGATATGCAAAGAGAAGAGAGAAAACGGAATCATACAAAGTGCCCAAATAAATCCAGAGAAGGCAAAAAAAAAAAAAAAAGGGGTGGAAGACCATAAATAAATAAAGTCCAAGGGAAACAAATAGAAAACAGTTTAAATATTGCAAATATTAATTCAACTGTATAAAAAATTACTTTAAATATGAATGGTCTAAATATACCAATTAAAAGACAAAGACTATGAGAGTGGATAAAATAAAGGTCCAGCTATATTTATCTACAAGGAACCCACTTTAAATATAAAGGCACAGATAGATTAAAAGTAAAGGGATGGAGAAAGATTTAGTATGCTAACACTAATAAGCATAAAGCTGGAGAACTATACTAATTTCAGACAAAGTAGGTTTCACAGCAGCAAAAATTATCAGGGATAAAAAGGGATCTGACATAATGATAAGGGGCCAGTTCTCCAAGAAGATATAGCAAGTATGAATGTGTATGTGTCTAAGAACAATGCATCAAAATATGTAAGGCAAAAAATTGATAGAACTGCAAGGAGTTTTAAATACTTGTCGATCAGAAATTGAGAGATCCAGCAATCAGAAAATCAGTAAGAATATAGTTTAACTGAACAGCACAATCAATCACCTGAATCTGATTAACATTTATAGAGTACTTTATCCAACAGTAGATTACATGTTCTTCTAAAGCTCACATGGAACATTCACCAAGATAGACCACCTCTTGGGCCATAAAATACACTTTATCAAATTTTTAAGAGTGTAAATCATACACAGTGTACTCTCAGATCACAGTGTAATTAAACTAGAAACTAATAACCGAAAGATACTAGAAAATACCAAAATATTTGGAGATTAAACAACATACTTCCAGCTAATACATAGGTCAAAGAAGAAGTGTGAAAAGAAATTAAAAAAAAAAAAATTCTAACTAAATGAAAATGAAAATACAACCTACCAAAATTTGTAGAATGCAGCAAACGTAGTACTTAGAGGGAAACTTATAGGATAAAAAAATTAAAGCATATATTAGAAAAGAAGAAACTTCTAAAGTTAATCTAAGCTTCTACTTTAGGAAACTCAAAAAAATAAAAGAAGAAGAAGAAAAAGATGGAAAAAGGGAGAAAGAGAAGGAGGAAGAGGAAGAGGAAGTGGAGGAAGTACAGCAGGAGGAGGAGGAGGAGAAGGAGAAGAAGAAGAGCAAGTTAAATCCAAAGTAAGTGGAAGAAAAGAAACAATAAAAATTAAAGCAGAAATCAGTTAAATTGAAAACAGAAAATTAATAGATAAAGGTCAGCAAAACCAAAGTTGGTTCTTTGAAAATATCAGTAAAACTAATAAACTTCTGCCAGGCTAATCAAGAAAGAAAGAGAGAATATGCAAATTACAATATTGTAAATGAAAGAGGGACCACCACATTGATCGCATAGATGTTAAAAGAATAAGAAAGGAGTATTATGAACAACCCCATGCCTGCAAATTTGATAATCTAGATGAAATGGACCAATTCTTTGAAAGACACAATCTGCCAAAACTCAAGTAAGGAGAAATAGATAATCTGAATAGGCCTATATCAAAGAAATTGAATCAACAATTAATAACTTTCCAAAACAGAAAGCACCAGGCCAGGCCCAGATTGTTTTATTGGTGATTTCTAACGTTAAAGAAGAATTACCACCAATTCTTCTCAAACTCCTCCAAAAAATAGAAGAAGAGAGAACACATTCTCACTCCTTTTATGTGTATTGCCATAATACCAAAACCAGACAAAAACATTACTAAGAAGGAAAATTATGAACCAATATCCCCCATGAACATAGCTGAAAAAAAAAAAAAAAAAAAACCTCAGCAAAATATTAGTAAACTAACTCCAACAAGGTATACAAAGAATTATACACCACAAGCAAGTGGATTTATCTTAAGTATTCAGGCCTGGTTCAACATTCACAAATAACTTAATGTAATTTATCATATTAATAGGATGAAGAAGAAAAACTATATGATCATATCAATAGTTGCAGAAAAAGCATGTGACAAAATCCGACACCCATTCATGATTTAAAAAAAAAAACTCTCAGCAAACTAGAAATATAGGGGAACTTCTTGAACTTGATAAAGAACGTCTACAAAAATCCTACAGTTAACATCATCCTTAATAGTCAGAAACTAGATGCTTTCCCTCTAAGATCAGGAACAAGACAAGGATGCCCTCTCTCACTACTCCTACTCAACATCATACTGGAAGTCCTAGCTAGTGAAGTTAGACAAGAAAAGGAAATAAAATATATACAGAATGGGAAGAAAGAAATAAAACTGTTTTTGTTTGTTGATGATTTGATACTCCATGTAGAAAATCTCAAAAAATCAGCAAAAGCTATTGTAAGTAATAAGCAATTATAGCAAAGTTGCAGGATACAGGATTAATATACACAAATCAATTGCTTTTGTGTATACCAGCAATGAACAATTGGAATTTGAAATGAAAGGCACAACACCATATATATTAGCACCAAAGGAAAAAAGAGAAAGAAACTCTTAGGTATAAATTTCCCAAAATATGCATAAGTTCTATATGAGGAAAACTACAAAACTCTGATGAAAGAAATCAAAGAAGATCTAAATAGTTGGGGAGATATTCCATGTTCATGGATAGGATGAATCAGATTATCAAAATGTTAATTCTTCCCAACTTTGTTTATAGATTCAACCTAATTTCAATCTAAATACCAACAAGTTATTTTGTGGATATCAACAAACTGATTATAAAGTTTATATGGAAAGGCAAGAGAACAAAAATATAGTCAACACAATACTGAAAAAGAACATAGGTGAGGACTAACTACCCATCTTTAAGACTTTTTGTAGCTCAGTAATGAAGTAACTCCCAAGGTTCACCATTCAGCCAGAGATTAGACAGCCTCATAAAACAAAATGAGACTAATGGGGCACAACAGTCCAGAGACAAGGACTAGAAGGCAGGAGGGGACAGGAAAGCTGGTAATAAGGAACCCAAGATTGAGAAGGGACAGTGTTGACATGTCGTGGGGTTGTTAACCATTGTCATAAAACAATATGTGTACTCTTTAATGAGAAACTATTTGTTCTGTAAACCTTAATCTAAAGTACAATAAAAAAAAGGACTTTTGTAGCTACAGTGTTCAAGACAGTGTGGTATTGGAAAGGAACAGACAAATATATCAGTGGAACAGAATAGAGAGCCAAAAAATGAACAACATAATCAACTGATCTTTGACAAAGGACCTAAGTAAGGCATTTCAATAGAGAAAGGATAGTCTTTTTAACAAATGGTGCTGGAACAACTGGACATCCACATGCAAAAAAAGGACTAGACACAGAGCTTACATCTTTCACAAGAATTAAATCTAAATGGATTATAGACTTCAAAGTAAGGTACAAAACTCTACAACTTCTAGGAGAAAATCTAGGTGACCTTGGGTTTAGTGATAACTTTTTAGATACAAAAAGCACAATACATAAATGAGAAAATTGGTAAGTTGAATTTCAAAATTCAAAACCTCTACTTTGCAGAAGACACAATTAACAGAATGAAATGATAAGCCACAGAGTGGAAGAATATATTTATAAAACGTATCTGATAAAGGGCTTGTATCCAAAATATACAAAGATTTCTTAAAGCTCAAAATAAGAAAAAAAACCAGCCCAATTACAAAATGGGCAAAAGAGCTGAGGAAATACCTCACTGAAGTAGATATACAGATGGCAAGTATTGTATGAGATGTTTAACATTATAAGTCATTCCAAAAAAAACCCTATTGCTGTCTAGTCAATTCCAACTCATATGTCATCAGGGAATTGCAAATTAAAACAACAATGAGATGCCACTGAACACCTATTAGAATGACTAAAATCCAGAACACTGGAAATAATTCTGACAAAGATGTGGAGCAACAGGAACTCTCATTCATTGCTGGTAGGAATGCAAAATAGTATAGCCACTTTGGAAGATAGTCTGGTAGTTTATAACAAAGTTAAACATAGGCTTACCCTGCAACCCAGAAATTCCACACCTAGGTATTTACCCAAATGAGCTGGACATGTATGTCCACATAAAAATCTGCACATGAATGTTTATAGCAGCTTTATTTATAATTGCCAAATATTGGAAGCAACCAAGATGTCCTTCAATATAGGTTAATGGATAAACAAGCTGCGGTATGTTCATACAATGGAGTATTATTCAGTAATAAAAAGAAATGAGCTATCAACGCACAAAAAGACATGGAAGAACCTTTAATTCATTGCTGAATGAATAAGCCAGTCTGAAAAAGCTACCTACTCTATGATTCCACCTATGTGGCATTCTGAAATAGACAAAACTATAGACAGTAAAAAGATCAATAGTTGCCAGGGGATCCAGGGAAAGAGGAGGAAGTATGAACAAGTAGAGCACAGGGCAGTTTTAAGGCAGTGAAACTCTTCTATATGATACTGTAATGGATATAATATATTTGTCAAAATGCATAGGACTGTAGAACACAAGAGTGAACCCTAATGTAAACTATGGACTTTAGTTAATAATAATGTATTAGTATTGGCTCATCAGCTGTAACAAATGTACCACACAAATGCTAAATGTTAATAATAGAAGAAACCTTGTGCAGTGGATAGACAGAGTATACATGAACACTGTGCAATTTTTCTGTAAACTTTAAAACTGCTCTAAAAAATAAAGTCTACTTTTTTATAAAAAACAAAACAACAGCAAAAAAACATTATAAGGGAAAGGAAGAATGCAGAAGGGGTAAGGGAATAAAATGAGGAAAATGATTCCTTAACTTATAGTGACCAAATGGTCTACCTTCAATATTCTCTGAGTTCGGCAGATGTTTAAAGGGAACTCTCTTTGGCTTTTGTGGTGCTTTTGAAAACGCTTATATTGCTGAAATTTCACCTGTAGTTTGATGTTTGTGGATGGTTTAACAGATTCCTATGATGGCAAGTGAAGTGCAACACTGAAAAGAGGAGTGAGGGAGACCATAAAAAATAATTAAATTTATACTAGTCACAGTTCCCAGACGGGTACACAGC
Source organism: Dugong dugon (assembly GCA_030035585.1). Taxonomy (NCBI): domain Eukaryota; kingdom Metazoa; phylum Chordata; class Mammalia; order Sirenia; family Dugongidae; genus Dugong; species Dugong dugon. The sequence continues at coordinate 13,656,497 of CM057478.1, forward strand.
AACCTCACAGGGCCACACAGAAGCACTCTCAGACTCAGCACAATCGCCAGGGGAAGAGCAAGAGTGAGAGCTAGGAACTGTGGGCTTTCTTCATTTCAGAGTGGAGTTAAGCAGTTAGTGGTGCTTATCTGTGGTTGGATAGTTATTTTTTTTAAGTTCATGCCTGGGAGGGAACTAGCATGAGTTTCCAAAGAGATATCAAATGAAGCCAAACGGTGTTTACCGTGTTTACGTCAGTGTATCAGAGGAGACCTGAAAACAGGGCATAGGGCAAGGGCCTATTGTATGGGCTGAGATGTAGCAGCTTCAGCTCAGAATGTTGGCACATAAAAAATGATTTAAATTGTTAATGCAGTGGATTCTTTATTTTCTGGTTGGTGACTTATGACTTTTTCCCCAGAAACTAGGCATTGAGTGGAACCCTGGTGGCACAATGGTTAAGAGCTAGCGTGAGAGCTACAGCTGCTAACCAAAAGGTTGGCAGTTTGAATCCCCCAGCTGCTCCTTAGAAACCCTATGGGGCAGTTCTGCTCAGGGCTGTAGTGTCACTATGAGTAGGAATCCACTCAACAGCAACAGGTTTGGTTTTTTTGGTTTTAAGGCATTGAGAAAGGAGCCCTGGTATAGGCGCAAAGTTTAAGTGCTCGGCTGCTAATCAAAAGGTACACAGCGATCCCACCAGCCACTCCTTGGAGAAAACACCTGGTGATCTGCTCCTGTAAAAATTTTAGCCTCGGAAACCCTCTGTCCTATAGGGTCACTGTGAGTTGGAATTGAGTCCACAGCATACAACAACAGACATTCAGAGTTATGTCTCTTATGTCTCATCACCCTCTTATGCCCCACATTTCCTTGTTTTCTTTTTCTGCCCTCCTACCGTATATCCCTTCCTCTTCCAACATACACTGTTTTGCAAATTTCAATCTCCATAATTTCCAGGTGATATAAGATCCTCTGGGAAATTACAACTGATGTTTCTGTTCTGTCTTAGGATAGCTGTGTAGGCTTTACTGTCTATTAAAGTAGATAACTTAGATGTGCCATTCAAAGCATAAGATACACAAGATATAGTGTTATACTGACTGCCTGTCATGGTGTAACTTTGATGGGATAGGCTAAAATACATTTATTTTGACATACTTCTTAAACTAGGGAAGGAAGAAATATGGAAGATATAAATCCCCGTTCTTTCTCAATAAATTACTTAATTAAAGATATAACAAAGAACACTAAAAAATTGTATCTCAGATAATGTCTAACAAGGGAAGCTGACTTAGTGACAGAGATTGGGGAAGGCTTCTATGAGGAATTTACTTTTAAGCTGTGTTCTGAAGTGTATGGAAGGATTAGTCAGATAATGGGTGGGTACAGAGGAACATCTCAAACAGAGGAATCATTTCTTATGCTGAGACTCTGAGGAGGGAAGGAATTTGACTTGGTCAAAGAACGACAAGAAGGCCAGTGGGACTGGAGCATGAGGTATGAGTGAGAGTGTCAGGAGATGAGGATTGGGAGGCAGCCTAGAGGCCAGATCACGTAATTCCCTGTGGGACTTTTTATGGATGTGAATTTTAGGGATAAATGAGAAGCCAATGGTGGGTTGTAAAATGGGGAGTGACATCATTAGACTTCTACTTTTAAATGAACACCCTGGCCACAATGCAGAAAATAGACTGGAAGAGTTTGTAAGCAAAAAAGGGTAAACTAGTCAGGACGCAGTTGTGATAATTCAGTCAAGAGAGGATCATAAATTGAACTAGGGTAGTGGAAATAGGAAGGGAAATGCTGTTAGTTGTAGTCTTAGATATCTAGTGCTGCTATAACAGAAATATTGAGTGGACAGCTTTAACAAACAAAAGTTTATTCTCTCACAGTCTAGTAGGCTAGAAGTCCAAATTCAAGGCACTAGCTCCAGGGGAATGCTCTCTTTCTCTGATGGCTCTGGAGCAAGGTCCTTATCATCAATCTTCCTTGGTCTAGGAGCTTCTCCACATAGGAACCCTGGGACAAAGAACATGCTCAGCTCCCGGTGCTGCTTTCTTGGTGATGTGAGGTCCCGCTGTCTCTCTGATCACTTCTCTCTTTTATATCTCAAAAGAGATTGATTTAAGACACAACCTAATCTTGTAGATTGAGTCCTGCCTCATTAACATAACTGCCTCTAATCCTGCCTCATTAACATCATAGAGGCAGGATTTACAACACATAGGAAAATCACATCAGATGATAAAGTGGTGGACAATCACACAATATTGGGAATCATGGCCTAGCCAATCTGACACATATTTTTTGGGGACACAATTCAATCCATGACATTGGCCATCAAGTTGATTCCTACTCATGGTGACCCCATGTGTGCAGAGTACAACTGCTCTGCAGGGTTTTCAAGGTGATGACCTCCCAGAAGCAGATTGCCAGGTGCTGGTGAGTGGGTTCAAATCACCAACCTTTTGGCTATGGGTCAAGTGCTTATCTGTTTGTACCACCCAGAGAGTCCCCTAAAAAAGGAAATAGGTGGATAGATTCAAGAGAGTTAATATTTACAGAATTTTCTATGTTATTATGCATAAGGAATAAACAAGAAGAAAGTATTAGGGCTAAATCTCAGGTTATGGCTTTTACCATAAATTGATGATGACGTCATTTACCATGATATGAAAGGTGAATAGGACCAGGTTTACGGAGGAAGATTGTACGTTCCATGTTGGACATGGAGTTTCAGGCACCAGTGATTTATACATATGGAGATATTGAATGCTTAGTTGATGTATAAGATTGGAGCCCAGAAAAGAAACATGGGCATTAGATACACATTTGAGAGTCATAGGTGCATGCAAGTTAGAGCCATGGGAGAGAAGGTGCTCACCTCCAGAGAAGGAATAAAGGGAGAAATGAAAAGCCTCAAACCAAGCCTTTGAACTCCATCATAAAAGTCAGAAGAGGAAGATGAGAGTATAAAGGAATGGTAGGAGTGGACTAAGAGTTACCGTGTATCTGAGAGACTGGGTTGTCAAGAAGGAGACCTGGTGGCACAGTGGTTAAGCGCTCGGCAGCTTGGCTGTTCGAATCCACCAGCTGCTCTGCGGAAAAAAGATGTGGCAGTCTGCTTCCTTAAAGATTACAGCCTTGGAAACCCTATGACGCAGTCCTACTCGGTCCTCTAGGGTCACTATCACTTGGAATCCACTCGACAGCAAAGGTTTGGCTTTTTTGTTTGTTTTTTTGGGTTGTCAAGAGGTCAGGAGAAAAAGTATATTAAGATAGAGATAGCCACTGGAGATGTCAAATTCTGCCAAGACATCAAGTAAGATGAAGTCTGGGAAACAGTGAATTTCTCTGCTCCCTATCCATTCCCACTGCCATCAAGGGGACTCATAGTGACCCTGTAGGACAGGGAACTGCCCTGTAGGGTTTCCAGGGCTGTATTCTTTATGGAAGCAGACTGCCACATCTTTCTCCTGAGGAGCGGCTGAGGGGTTCTAACCGCCAACCTTTCACTTAGCAGCTGAGCGCTTAACCACTGTGCAACCAGAGCTCCTTATTTCTCTGTTGACCTGATTGAAATATTTTGTTGTAATGTTGGAAGCATAAGTCAGAAATCAGTAGGTTGAGAAAAGGAGGGGAAACCAGGAAATCGAGACAATGAGTATAGAAAATGCTTTCAGAGAAATGTACATCTGAAGGGGAAGAGGGAGTTAAGAGGTAGCTGGAGTGGAAACTGAGGTCAAATTCTGATGGACACATCTCTAATTAAATATTATATTGATAGTGAAATTACATTTTCAACAAATACAAAATTTCATGGACTAATATTCAGGATAAAAATGAGAGAATAGGAATACACTCAAATATACATATATTTTACTTTAATTTATTTTTATTTTTATTGTACTTTAGATGCAGGTTTACAGGACAAACTAGTTTCTCATTAAACAGCTAGTATGCATATTGTTTTATGATATTAGTTAACAACCCCACGACATGTCAATACTCTCCGTTCTCCATCTTGGGTTCCCTATACCAGCTTTCCTGTCCCCTCCTGCCTTCTAGTCCTTGTCCTTGAGCTATTGTGTCCCATTAGTCTCATTTTGTTTTATGGGCCTGTCTAATCTTTGGCTGAAGGCCGAAACTCGGGAGTGACTTCTTTACTGAGCTAAAAGGGTGTCTGGGGGCCATACTCTCGGGGTTTTTCCAGCCTGTCATGCCAGTAAGTCTGGTCTTTTTTTGTGTATTACCCTAATTTTTAACTATGCAAGTAAAGAAAAAAATGACTAAGGAAATATAACAAAATGTTAGTAGTGTTCATTTCTTGGTAGTACGGTGGGGGATCACTTATTTTTTTACATTGTTTTTGTGTATTTGTCAATTTTTAATAATTAATATTTATTTCATAATTATAAAAACCACTCTTCCTAATGAAACAATAAACATATGCAGTGTTGCTGACATGTGAAAACACTAATTTAATATAAGACTATGTATAAGTTTCTTGAATGAGTAATATAATAGTAAAAGCTATGGTAATTTCTAGGAAGCAATCGAGATTAGAAGAAACTGAGGAGGAAATAATCATAGAGGAAGTAAAATCATCGAGGAAGATTTTTGAGGGAGTCGTTAGAAACTGGAAACGTGAGAGAGTGGGAGAAGAACAATGTACATGTTAATGAGTTTGGAGGTGGAGAAGGGTGTTGGGGAATGGAGGCAGTATGAGAAGGCTCAGGGCCAGAACTCAATATGGCGGATTTGAGTGGAGATGTGGAGATGCATAAGGAAGGAATGGAAGATTAATCTGCGGAATGTAGAGGGAAAAGAAATCACGTTAGAGTTAGCTGAAACCGCAAAGACACTTGAGATTAAATATAAATTTTGTTATTACCTGGTTGCAATGACAATGCACTGATAGGTTTTAAAAAGTGAGGTGGCAATGAGAAGAGTGTTTTGGGAGACTGCCTCTTTATTCCTATTCAGGCTGGAATGGAGGTGTGTTGAGAGAGAGAAAACAAGATTGAAGGTACAGAGGAAGGGTAAAAATATTTCCAGCCACCTAGGGGAAAGACAGCAAGGGCCTAAATGAAGCTGATTATGCAATTTTGAACTTAGGAAAAATGTGCTAGTGACTGTAAGAGTAAGGCAGGGTACTTTTACTTACTGAGCATCTGCTGTGTGGAAGGCAAGGGACCAGAATTTTTACAAATATCTCATTTGATCTTAGCAATCCAATGGGGGAATTCTATGGATGAAGAAACAGGATGAGAAATATTAATTTTTCTGAGTGCACACTTTTCTTCAAAATTCATATGTCTGTCTCCAAACCTCATGTCTGTGTCTAAAATTTTATCTTTCTCCTCACCAGACCATATAGGAGACTGTGAAGACAGAGGAACTGATGAAAACCTGGGGAAGTAAGGTTAAGCTTTGGACCTTTGAAATTGAGGTAGCAGCAGGATGCATAGAGGAATACAACACTACTTTTCATTTTTCCAAGTTCTTTTTTGGCATTACTTAACTAAAGTATGCTACACACACAATTCAGTCATTTTTAATAGCATCTCTTGAATTCAATCCAAAGATTTTACTACCGAAAAATATTAGTGGAAATCCCTTGCTCCCTCCAACTCAACCTCCCTTCCTCCTTCACTCCTCCCTGCTTCCCTCCCTCCCTGCTTCCTTCCCTGCCTTTCTTCCTTTCCTTCTTCCTTTTTTCCTTCCTTATTTGCCTCCATTCTCATCCCTTCCATCCTCCTTCCCTCTTGCGTAACTCACTATCTCTTGTCTGTCTGTGTGTATGACCTCCATCTGGCTATCCATCTATTACCTTTTTTTCTCACTTTTCCCAAAGAGAATTTATGGCAGTTTACAATTACATAAATAGTATATAAATTAAAATAAATCAAATTTAAGAAAATAAGCTTATGAAAATGCGATGAAGCATGACAAAGGAGGAAGGAATTAAAAACTATATGGAAAAAAGTCAGTATATTTGAGGAATTACATTATCAATGACCGTTATCTGTTGTTAATCAAATAGTTACCTGTGTTTAAATGCAACCTTAAGTTCATGAAGGAATGCATTTAACCATCTATTTTTAAATAGGCTATTTTTGAAGCTTTATATTTAAAGAAAACAATAAGTTTTGATAAGAAGTTCATTAGAATAGAATAGTACACATATGAATGTATAGTTGTTTTAAAATTAGAATGATTTTGTCCATAGTTATTATATTTTAGAATACAGATAAGCTGCAAAAGAAATGACAGGAAGTGCCTCTCTTCTGAAAGAACACCATAAAACACCACAGATAACATCTCTTGCTATTTGTGTTGAATAGGTCATTTAGAGTTGACAGAATACATGAATAATTACAGTAATCTATTGTTTAGTATAATAACATTTATTTTCAAGGAAATTCAAGGAACTTTGTAGTATTTAAAAATGACGATTATATCTACAACACAGTAATAACTCTGAAAGTTTATAGACTAGTTTGAACAAAAGTTAAACTGGTAAACAAAAGTTCCTATAAAGTTATGGATTGGCATACGAATATGGTGTGAATTTTATAACTTTGACTTAATTTTTTAGCTTCTGCTTCATCATTCCTTTTCCCTTTATAATCTGAGCTCCTAAATTCATTTATATATAACAAAAGAGTGAACAGTGGGCCAGAGTATAGGGGGGAAATACAGATGTCAGACAAATTCTGAGAAAGTCTATACTCAAATCATTCTAGAATTAACATATATAAATATCCTGCTTCAAAAGCAACCTTCCCATCCCGTGCAAAACAAAACAAAAAACCCGGTGACCATTGAATCTATTCCAACTCATGGCAACCCCATGTGTGTCAGAGTAGAACCATGCTCCATAGGGTTTTCAATGGCAGATTTTTCAGAAGTAAATCCTTTCATCCAAGGTGCATCTGGGTGGACTCAGACCTCCAACCTTTCAGTTAGCAGCCTAGTGCATTAACCGTTTGCACTACCCAGAGACTCCACAAGCAATTTTGCTGAGCTTTATTTATCCAACATCCCTGAGAAGAATTATTTTTTACATTTTACATTTATCTGAATTGTTTATACAGCTTCTTAAAGTAAAGTTCACCTTGACTTGCCCTCTGTAAAAGATAAGAGCACCTGATATCCTTTTAAAGACAATAGCTTACTCAACCCTATGTTAATCTCCTGGGGAGTTTACATTCAGCTTTTTATTTATTATCATCTCTTGAATTTTGCATGATTTAGTCAACTCTCTTCTATCTTTACTGAGCTTTTATTTTGTGTTCTTGTGGATTGTATTGGTTAAACTTTCACCAACTGAATCAAAAACTGTCTTTTGCTGACTATTTTCATATCAATCAAAGCAGTCTTTATTTTCAGTATTATGGCCCCTGTGGCATTATTTAATCTTTTACTGTCTATTGAGATTTTCAAGTCTTTCTAGCACAGTGGTTTTCAAAGTGTGGTTCCCCAGACCAGCAGTGCCAGCATTACCTGGGAACTTGTTAGAGATACAAATTCTCTAGCCCCACTCTAAGCCTGCTAACTCGGAAACTCTAAGAATAGAACCTAGCAGTCACTGTTTTAACAAGCCTCCATGTGGTTCTGATGCATGCCAAAGTTTAAGACCCACTGCTTTAGGACAGTGAATAAAAATCCCAACACCCCAGACCAATTACACAAGGATCTCTGGGGGTGTGGCTGGAAAACAGTATTTTAAAGAACTCCTTTGGTGTTTATCAGTGGAGCCCTGGTGGCACAGCGGTTAAGAGCTTGACCACTAACTGAAAGGTCGACCATTCAAACCTACCAGCGGGAGAAAGATGTGGCAGTCTGCTTCCTTAAAGATTAAAGCCTTGGAAAGCCTTGGAGCAGTTCTGCTCTGCCCTATAACGTCACTGTGAGTCAGAATCGACTCATCGGCAACGAGTTTGGGATTTGGTTTTTGGTGTTTATGAGTGGCCATGGAAAAATTCCTCAGGTCTGAAATACCAGACTTCTGATCTTCTGAGATGTCTGAGTCCCTGCTCAGTATCTTCTGCACACAACAGATGACAAGAGTCTTGTTAGGTATTTCAAGGAATTGTACAGGCATGTTTAGACAGCTGCATCTGTAAAGTTTAGAAGAAACAAATATTTGGACTTAACATGATTGCTTTTTTAATGATCAGACTTAGAATCAACACCTTCCATCAGATCACTTTTAACTCTCAATAACCAAGTCAGTCCCCAAATTTCACCTCTTTTCTCTCCTCCTCTTCAAACTCACCTGAATAATTACATATATTCCAGCTTACCTTTTGACCCATAGGCTTTACTCTATAAATGTCTTCATCCACACCATTGGTCTTCCTAAAACTCATATCTGAGCATGCTTCTCTTTTTGCTTAAATCCCTTCAACAACTCCTTATCACCTGTAAGATAAAATAAGCATGTTAACATGACCATTTTCTTCATAGACTGATTGCACTCCACTCTCCCCGGCATGCTCTATCTTCTGATGATACTAAATTACTTGGGATTCCTTGAACAAGCTTTGTCTTTGTTAATGCCTAGCACATTTTAAGAGCTTAATAAGCATTTCCTTAGTGAATAAATAACACAACCATTTTGTGGGTTCAGATATATACAGTGGGGATTTCAGCATCTGGCGGTGGTGAAGTGGCTTGGTCAGACTAAGCCTGCTGAAGAAAACAGTTACAAAATCTGCTCTACTGTCTCCCCTCAAAAAATTCTCACTTATTTGAAGGCACTTGGAGAGTTACCAGAATCAGGCAGGAAGTGGAGAAATATCTACTCTTAAAAGACAAACTGAAATAGACCTATACCACAAGAAACTTTAACAGAAGCTTCTCAGGCTGAAAGAAACCCAAGAGGTTATAACTCGGATCTGTAAGAAGAAACGAAGATCACCAGAAATGTAAATATGTAGCAAATATCAAAAACTACATATATAAGTAAATAGATATATACGTGCATATATGTGTATGTATATATACACATATATTTTTTCTTAATTTCTTTAATAAAGCAATAATTGTAACATTATCAAGAGGTTGATAATGTGTATAGTTGTCACATATATAACAAGAATAGACAAAGGATGAATACAAATAGAACTATACTGCAGTAAGATTATTTTGTGTGAAGTAGTGCAATATTAAAACTAAGTTGATTGTGTTAATTTAAAAATGTATATTGTAATTCCTAGAGCAAGCACTTTAAAAATAGCACAAAGAAGTATTGAAAGGCTAATAAAAAACCCATTGCATTGAGTCAATTCCAACTCATAGCGACCCTATTAAACAGAGTAGAACTGTCCCATAAGGTTTCCAAGGCTATAATCTTTAGGGGAGCTGACTGCCATATCCTTCTCCGGCTGAGCAGCTGGTGGGTTCAAAATGCTGACCTTTTGGTTAGCAGCCAAGAGCTTAACCATTGTACCACCAGGGCTCCTAGCTAATAGAGAAATCAAAATAAAACACTGAAAAAGATTGAATTATTCCAAAATAAGTAAGAAAAGTAAGAACAAAAAAGGAACGCAAACGAACAACCAACACTAAGACAAAAAGAAAGCAAATAGCAAAATGGCAGACCTAAATCCAACCATATTAATAATTACAGTCAAAGTAAATGACAACACTCTGATTAAAAGATAAAGATTTTCAGATTGATTTAAAAAGCAAGACCAAACTATATGCTGTCTCTAGAAGACACACTAATTACAAAGACACAAAAAAGTTGGAAAAAGATTTATCATGTAAGCACCAATAATAAGAAAGCTGGAGTGGCTATACTAATGTGAGAAAAAATGTGCTTTGAGACAATGAATTGTTACAGAGTAAAGGGGGACATTTGATAATAATAAAAGTGTCAGTGCATCAGGAGAACATAAAAGTTTTAAATATGGATGATTGTAATAACGGCTTCAGAATATATAAAGGAAAAACTGACTGGACAAAGATAAAAATAGACAAATCCACAGTTACTGTTGGAGCTTCCAATACCACCTTCTCAGTAATTAGTACCACAATTAGGGAAAAAAATCACTAATGATATAAAAGATATGAATGACACTGGTAGGATGCCCTAATTTATATATAATAATATTTCCATCAACTGCAGAATAGAAATTCTTAAGTACAAATGGAACCAAGACATACCATATAAGGAGCCTTAAAAAAATTCTCAGTAAATACAATTGTTTCAGAAAGTTTTTGTTGCCAGTGATTTGAGGTAAGAATTTATACAACAAAAGCAAAACTAATAATCTAAATGTTAACTATCCAATTATTATATGGAGATATTCCAGAATAGGCTGCATACACATTATATACAAATCCGCCCATGCTTCTTCCAATATTTCATAAAGCTTATGTGACTTCTGCAAAAATTCTAGTGTAAACTTTTCTATTACATTTCTTTTTAATACAGGCTATTATGTAGTACAGAAACATAACCATTGTGAGTGGTTATGTCAAGAATTATTAAATTCATCACTATCCCTCAAGCCCTCTGAGCCCTTCATTCTGTCATAGAAGTGAATGAATTAGATTGCATTGATGATTCTTGTTCCTCACAATTCATGGTTGCTGCCCAGTGCATAATTCTCTTAAAGATGATGTCAAATTGAATAGATAAGTCTAGTTTGCAAGGTTTAAGAGTTTATGCTTTTTGGTTTTTGCTTTCTAATTGTTCATTTTATACTTCAGCCATAATCCCTACTTGATACCTCATAACTAAAGACTAAATTGTAAAGTTAACAATGACAATCTTGAATAAAATAGAGGAACAAGATAGAGGCAAAAGAGAAATTGGCATGTAGCAAAACAGGAAAAAAAATAATAGGTCCTTATTTCTGCAGCACATTGTCATTTTTCATGACTTCTTCACCCTGCATTTCATGTTCACTTTGCTCTCAGGTAACACCCTAGCTGGTCAGGATTCAGTACAGGATGGTGTAATCTAAGCCTGCATTCCTGCAAATTTTGAGCACTTGCTGGTCCTGCTTTTATGGAGTTACAGTAGTCTGCATAAGGCAGTACTAGGAGGTGCCCGAGAATCTTGCTACTCAGAGGCTGGTCCTCAACTAGCAGCATAAGCATCATCTGGGAGCCTGTCAGAAATTCAGGATCCCACACCCCACCCCAGACCCACTCTGTCTAAATCTGCACTTCAACCAGATTCACAAATGATTCATACCTATTCCTACCACATTAACTGTTTCTCAAACACTTCCCTTGCCTAGAGAAACATTTGACTTCTCAAAGTAGAGTGCCCTGCCTCTGTTGTACCCCACTGCCGTTGAGTTGATTCCAACTCAAAGCAGCCCTATAGAATGGACCTCCACGTCTATTATATAGGCAACCCTATTAGCCCTCAGTAATCCTAATATATCCTGAACAGTACAGTACCTCCTGGAGGTCACATCTGTTTTCTATTTCTGAGACACTATGCCGCATGCAAGTCAGGGGTTGATTTTCAAAGGCAGAGGAGGCAGTTCTCTAAATGGAGAGAACTGAAGGGTTGATGGGTCCTCAAGTGTCCCCACTACAACTCCATAAGTTTGACACTTCTGTTAAAAAGTCACCCCTTTCTCCCTATCCTGCTTGGCAGGATGCTAGGGTGCTGCTGAGAGCCCCCAGGGGTCACTGTGGGGGTCAAAGGGAAAGCTAAAGAGGCTGCCTCTAGATCCCCAACACTTCAACCTCAGCAACCCCTTCTGTGTCTCTATTAGAGATCCATTTAAGCTTTCTTTTGGGGGAAAAAAAAAGTTTTCACTAAATAAAAGAAAAAAGTTGAAAATCTCTGGCTTGGCACATAGCCAGAAAGCCGGTAAATTACAAATAGTTGTCAGGAGAGCTAACAGATTACTTCATTAATCAGTTTATCAGATTAGTTACTTACAGAGATCAGGGTGCTGAGAAGTGGGAACTAAAAGGTTATTTTTTAATAGAAAAAAAAATCTCAATTAGACTATCCAGTTACATAATAGGGAAACCTGGACAATGAGGGAATTATTTGTGAGGTCAGGGCAATGGTAAGAAATGAATTGATTAAGGTGATGTAAGTACTTTATTTTTCACAGCTTTATTTATTTATCCACAGCTTTATTTTTCACTGACAGAGTCCCTGTGTGGTGCAAGCGGTTAACACGCTTAGCTGCTAACTAAAAGTTTGGAGGTTCAAGTCCACCCAGAAGCACCACTGAAGAAAGACTTGGTGATCTACTTCTGAAACATCAGCCATTGAAAACCCTGAGAGTTCTACTCTGACACACATGGGGTCACCATGAGTCAGCATCAAATCCACAGCAACTGGTTTGGTTTAAGTACTTCACAATAATAGGTAGCCAGATATACTGGGGTACCCGTTGCTGTCTAGTTGATTCCAACTCATAGCGACCCTATAGGACAGAGTAGAACTGTCCCATAGGGTTTCCAAGGAGCGACAGGTGAATTCGAACTGCTGACCTTTTGGTTAGCAGCTGAGTTCTTAACGACTGTGCCACCAGAGCCCCCTACTGGGGTAGAAATTATAAAATATATTCACAAAATAATCTGTAGTGGAATGACTCATGTCCTTCTCTAAATTCTCTTTTGGACTCAAAAAAAAAAGAGACCCAACATCACACAGTGTGTTCTTTTTGAATAACCACAGCAGAAATTTTTCTCCAGGCTCGTTATTAGGAAAAGAAATGGTTTGCCAAAGTAACTGATTTATTCTTATCTTACGGTGACTATGAATATTTCATCTAATCGTGCTTCCCTCTTTTCTCTGACTGCTCTGAAGTTTATTGCCAAATATCTGGCTTACCTCTAACAACTGTGCAATAAATTATGCTTTCTGGACCATCCTTTTCCTTAGCATCACATTGTTTCACTACCACGGTTTTCCCTTTGGCCCCTTGTCCTCTTTGGCCTATTTTTACAATGATGCTGTGTGTCACCTGGAGTTTTCAATTTACTTAATTTTATCAGTGTTTATCTTTAAAGAAATATGTTACAACAAAGAAAAAAGGTGACTGCGTCAAAGAAAATATTCTATGAAATTAATATTTTTAGAAATCTGGCTTTTGATTTTAATATGGGAAAAAGTATGTGAGGGAAAAACAAGCTTATGTGCTTAAAAAGTGAGCATTAATGCTTTCTACTTTGTGAATGTGAATCATGGCTAATAAGTATGGGAGCTGTTTTGAAAAACTGGGTGTATTGGAGGCAGCAGCTTAAAAGTCAGCTCAAGTCCCAAATCGCTGGGAAGTCTATTTAGTAATATATAGGGACAGTTACACCTTAACAAAAAAATTTTAACTTCAAGTTAGTATATAAAATCATCTATAACATGATCCTCGACCCAACTTGACATCCTCTTCTTACATAAGAAAAAGAGGGGCCAGGAATGGTAGTGCCAATTATTGCTTCACTCTCCAATTTTCTAACCTCCAAAGCAATCCAAATCCAGAATTTTTGAAGGAGTGGGACTGAGGATTCTTCCCAGTATTCTGTCCTGGACATCACACATTTATTTTTAATAACTTTATTTTTCTTAAAATATCATAAGGCTACATCTCAAAATCATAAAAATAAATGGTTCTGGCTTGTTCATGTTTCAGCACTAAGTAGGAAGAAAAGATAAGGAGTGGTTCTTTGAGCCTGTTTAAACTTCCAATTGAGCACTGTCCAGTAGAAATACAGTGCAAGCTAAAAATGTGAGCCACTAAGTTAATTTTAAATTTTCTAAGAGCTGACTTTTAAAAAGTAACAAGAAGCATGTGAAATTAATTTTAATAATTTATTTTATTTTACTCGCCAGTATGTCCAAAATATTTTCATTTGAACCTGAAAACAACATCAAAATGATTAATTGGAAATTTTACTTGCAATTTTGATATTTATTTTATAGCAAATCTCAATTCAGATTAGTTACATTTCAAGCATTTAATAGCCACGTGAGGCTAGTGGCTACTGTAATTGACAGTGCAGTTTTAGAACATTATTCTTCTGCCCCAGCACTAAATTCCCTCCTGTGGTCTCACATCATCTGGCAATATTTCTTTTTCTCACTGTCGTATTCCATTTCTCAAGGAGTTTCACATATGACTTCACATACCCAATTCACAGCTTTATTTTTCACTGATTTTAATGTTTGTGTGAATAAGCAACTCCCATCCTAATTTTCACTTCCTTGATCTCTTCAAATCAGACTAATTTCAACTGTCTTCAGCCTCTTCAGTTGTTCTCTCTCGGGACCATACCGTGGACTTTGCATTCAAATGAAATGATTCTACTTCCGAAATTTTAACACTTTCACTCTGACCACACACAGCCTCTCTTCCAACTTGGCCAGTCCCTCATCTTTGCTCTTTCACATTAAGGGCCACAGGCCCCCAAGCCCTCTGTTTTCTCTCTTTAGGTCTTTTTCATTCTCATATTTATTTACTAAGCATGGATAGCACAAAGTTGAAAGGGCAATACCTGAGGATAGATGAAGGAACAGATGATGTGTGGGATTGAAAGCCGACTGTAAAACCCGTTGCTGTCGAGTTGATTCCAACTCATGGTAACCCTATAGGACAGAGTAGAACGTCCCCACAGGGTTTCCAAGTCTGTAATGTTTACAGAAGCAGACTGCCACATCTTTCACTCATAGAGCACTGGTGGTTTTGAACCACTGACCTTTTGGTTAGCTGCAGAGTGCTTAACCACCTGGAGCTCCTTCCAGCAAAGATTAGTAGACAGGAAAGGTCACTATGATTTTCTCATTGAGGATAGCATCCTGAGAGAGAGGGAGTTAGAACTTGCAACCAGGCACAATGCTAGGGCCCATACTATTATGGGAAGGGGCCGACTAGGGAATCAGTATTTCTGAAGCTGGAAATCCTAGTCTCCAATCCACTCCTCCAAAGTTAAGAGCATGCTTCGTGATTAATAGCCATATACAAATTTAAAAATATATACATTTTAAAGTAAGGGCGCAGGTGTCTAGACTTATAGCGACCCCATGTGACAAAGTAGAACTAACTGCCCCATATGGTTTTCTAGGCTGGGATATTTACAGGAACAGATCACCAGGTCTTTCTTCGAACCACCGATCTTTTTGGTTAGCAACCCAGTGTTGAACCATTGTGCCACCAGGATCCTTGTGGCGTCACCACAGCTGAGTGTAACTTTGGAAGGGAGAGAGGAAAGAAAGTCTGCTTCCCCTTTTCCTTCTCCTAGGGATTGCCTTGAGAAAGTCTTGCCATACCAGCAGGGAGATTACCAGACTATGGGCAGAGACTAAATGCAAACGTGACTTTTGCTCAAGACTTTTCCCTTGAGGTGTGTGGAATCAGTACTGCCCTGTGCATCAAGCTTTCTTGGAAATGGTGTTTTCAGGACAGCTTTCTGATGCATCCATGTGGTGGTGACATAGAAAGCTGGACTTCCCATTTATCACCCTTGGAGTCTCCAGCTTAGCAGCACATCTTCCAAAGTAACCAACCAGCATCTGATGATGGTATGATGTCCTCTAGCATCAAGACAGTGCTCTTAAATTCTGAAAAATCCTCTAATGCAGTAGCGACACTGTCTGAATTATATGATTAACACTCTCAAGGAAGTGGAATCACCCCTAAGGAAGCATAGAGTCACATTAATTACATTAGTAAAAGGCATGCAATTTTTTGGGGGGTCTTCCCAGCTACTGGAGCAGGACACACTGGCTGTGCACGTAATCTTATAATATGGGTTCCATTATTGTGTGGGGACCATAATGTTTCTTATGGATTTGTCAAAGTAAAGAGAATATGCTGAACTCAGTAGAACATGCTAAAGAAATACACCAGAAATACTTTCTCATTTACCCAGATAAATTAAATCCAACCTGACAAACATAATAATAGAGCCTATAGCAAGTTTAAAGATAAATTTATTTATACTTAGAGAATGACACAGAAAATTTATCTATCTACTAATGTTCTTTTACATGCAATTGATTAAAATTGATTAATTGATCAATTAAAAAATTGATTTCAAAACTAATTTTTAGCTCTAAGATATACTATTTAACCCATAAATTGGCATGAATTTCCCATTCACAATAATCGAGTATTAAATCTGACATTTACTTAGTACACCCAGAATGTTGCTTAAACACTAGGATTGTGATACTTTATCTCACATACTTTGGATATATTATCAGGAGGGACCAGTTCCTGGGAAGAACATCATGCTTGATAAAGTAGAGGATCAGTGTAAAAGAGGAAGACCCTCGACAATATGAGTTGACACATTGGTTACAACAATGGGCTCAAACATAGCAATGATTGTGAGGATAGTGCAGGATTATGCAGTGTTTCATTCTGTTGTGTATATAGGGTACACATTGTGTTGTTATGAGTTGGAACTGACTTGACAGCACCCAATAACAACGATTGTAAATAAATATTCTAAAATACAATTTGGGATCTTATCCCAAAGACTGTGAATTTTAAACAAAATCATCAACTCTGCCTTGTCTTTAAGAGCAACCACTGGACTGTTAAAGCACATAACATTTTAATATTGAGTCTTAAGTTTCTCTGTTTGGAAACACTGAACACCTGCAATCTGTATCCATGCTTTGTGGTAATTCAGATAGCAGAAATGTGAATGTGATGTGTCTGCCTTCTAAGTGACCATTATATTTCAATTTTCACATTTATTTGCACTGAGGAGATGGATAAAATGGCTCCTAATAAGTCTAGTAAAGAATCTAGGATATTTTCTGCTTGAGTCACAATCATGTACAAGCTTTAACTGTACTGGACCTACCCATTACATTCATGTTAGCTAACTTCCCACGTAAACAAGAATATGATGCAACCACGAGACACTGAAATATTTTTCATTGTGACTTTTGCTGTTTATGTACTAGAGTTAGTAAAACCGGAAACCCAAATCCATTGCTGTCAAGTTGATTCCGACTCAATGACCTTATAAGGCAGAGTAGAACTGCCCCAGAGAGTTTCCTAGGAGCAGCTAGTAGATTCAAACTGCTGACCTTTTGGTTTGCAGCGAAGCTCTTAACCACTGTGCCACCAGAGTTAGTAAAGGCCAATAAAATGTGGAATTCTCTGAAATTGTCAGCACTGAAACATCTCAGCTGAATTCTTTTTACCAAAGATCAAGTTAAAAAGACATCCTGTTTTTCTAGACATTACATTTGTCTCTTTTTCCATAACATCTTTACTTTCTATTTTTTCCTGACTATCTCTTAAAGTGATTATCTCATTTTAAAGTACTTTTTAGTGATAAGAACACAATAGTTCTGAATATACCAGTGTCACAGTAATTGTGTCCAGAAGTTAAGCTGAAGACCTTAAAGCATTCATTGAATATCTTTCCCCAAAATGTCATTAATACTCATAAGGCACTCAATTTTAGTGATAAAAATCACTGCTATTTTATCTACAGAGACTATCACAAGACAACCATGTTAATTGGAAATATGAAAAAATGTGTCAAAAGTAAAAATAAGAAACATAATCTTAAAAATTTATCAGCATTAGTGAAAGTCTGTGAAAATTTTTGCTTATGATTGAGTAGATGAGATGAATAACCCCTTCATTACTGGCTCGTGGATTTTTAGATCTTAGGTAAGTGGCTTCTTCAGCTGTTGGAAATGTGCCACCAGACTTCTTAAAAATCAGTGTGTCAACTGGAATTCGCACTTCACTTATTAGCTGAACACGCATTTCTTCCTCTAAGTTGCCTGTCACTCTACCCAATGTGGATAAAGATTATAAAAGATAAACATCATCTTGACCTTAAAGTTGAATGATAAAGTGGAATAAGCAATCAATTTAAGAGAATATTAAAACCTGTTTCGTCAAAGATTGGAGGTTTTGGATTAAACAGAAAAACTAGAATCAGAGCTCTGCCTCTCACTGGTTGTTTGAATTTGTTGCTGTTTTTAGGTGCCTGTCTAGTGGATTCCGACTCACAGTTATCCTGTGTGACAGAGTAGAACTGCCCTCATAGGGTTTCCTAGGCTGTAATCTTTAGGGGAACATATCCCAGGTCTTTCTCCTGGGGAGCTGCTGGGGGGTGGTTCCAAATGCCAACCTTTGGTTTAACAGCCTAGCGCTTAACCATTGTGCAGCCAGGGCTCCTTTGTTTGAATTTAGTGGTGCTATTTGTTTCAACTCTCTAGAAAGTAAGCAATTTCTTCACACTGTAGCCAAAGTGCTTTAAAAAAAAAAAAAAAAACAGAAATGAGATTGTCATTGACTTGTTTAAAACACATTTATCACTTCTCATCACACTCAGAAAAATGTCTAAACTTCTTCCCCTGCTCCCACACCTCTCTGTGATCCAATCCTGGCACCTCCATACTCCTCTCCGACCTCTCTGCCCATCAGTGACCACATTCCAGCACTCTTAACCTCTTCCTTACCAATGTTAATCACACATAAGCTTGGGCCTGCCTTGGGCTGCATGTGGGGAGGACTTTACCAGGTCTCTGAATGTTTGGTGCTATCTTGTCTTCCACCATACAGTCCTCCTGGATATCTTCCTAGGCCACCACTGCTCCAATAGGCTCAAACAGCTCCATGCCTGCCACTGCTGAGTTTCATACTCAGTTATGAGTTTACTTATTGTCTGTCTTTCTCTACTAAAATGTAAGCTTCATTAGAGCAGGGACTTCTTTTTATCAACTGGTATATACACAGTGCTCATTGGAAACACCTTTTATCAACAATATAAACAGTGACTATACACATGGAACTTGCCAGGTGAAATTCACAGGAAATCAAATTGACTACATCTGTGGTAAGAGACAATGGAGAAGCTCAGTATCATCAGAATAAGGCCAGGGGCTGACTGGTGAACAGACCATCAATTGTTCATATGCATGTTCAAGTTGAAGCTGAAGAAAATTAAAACAAGTTCACAAGAGCCAAAGTACGACCTTGAGAATATCCCACCCAAATTTAGAGACTATCTCAAAAATAGACTTGACGCATTGAACACTAATGACTGAAGACCAGACAAGTTGTGGGATGACATCAAGAACATCATACATGAAGAAAGCAAAAAGTCATTAAAGACAGGAAAGAAAGAAAAGAGCAAAATGGATGTGAGAAGAGACTCTGAAATTTACTCTTGAATGTAGAGCAGCTAAAGCAAACAGAAGGAATGATGAAGTAAAACAGCTGAACAGAAGATTTCAAAGGGTGGCTTGAGAAGATAAAGCACAGTATAATGAAATGTGCAAAGGACCTGGAGTTAGACAATGAAAAGGGAAGAACACAGTCAGCGTTTCTCAAGCTGAAAGAACTGAATTAAAAATTCAAGCCTTGAATTGCAATATTGAAGGATTCTGTGAGCAAAATATTGAAGAATGCAGGAAGCATCAAATGAAGATGGAGAGGCAGAGCAAACACGGCACCCTAGACAGGCACATCATGTCATCCTTCTGCAGCAAAGACCTGAAAAACTGAGTAAAATAGATACAAATGTCAAGCCTGGAACCCTAAGCATCAAAAGAAGGGATAAAGAAACAGACCAAGAGAGTTCCGGCAAAATGGCTCTCTAGGCAGAAACACCACGCTGCCCCTCTACAGTGAAGATCTGAAAAACTAAGCTGAACAGAGAATACAACAATCCTGAAACCCTAAAACATCAAATGAAGAGATAAAGAACTCAGCCAAGCACCAAATGGAGAGAGAAAACTGACAGAGAACGGAGAGCAAGGAGGGATTCATGCAGAGGTCCCCTACCAGATAACGCAGCACGGATCCGCCATCTTGGACTCCTATTGGAGACCAGCAAACAGGGTACAAAAAAGTAGCCTCACGGAGTGTCCAGCGGGAGACAAAACAACCAGTAATATGCAATATACGATTTCCCACCCCCCACCCTTCTTCACCCTGACATGGCCTCCTCTGCTTCCCGCAGCCACAATCTTTTGACCGGGAAACACCGGCTGCTTGGATTCCACACACCTGAATGGGCCAGCTCTGTGAGTGCCATTTGTTGGCTGCTGTTGTTGCTTTTTTCCACTTCTTTTGATTTCTTCCTTCCCTCTCGCCACCTCCCCCTCCTTTCGCTAGAGTACCTTGCTCCGTGTGCCATCTTTGCTTCTTCCTGAGAGGCTACAGAGCTCCGGTAATTTGTGATATATGCTTTCCCACTCTCTGCCCTTCTTCACCCACACTCGGCCCCTTCTGCTTCCCACAAACACAGTGTCTTGTCCAGAAACACCAGCCTGCACTAGCTGGCTCTCTGAGTGCAATTTGTTGGCTGCTAGTGTTGCTTTTTTTTTCTACGTCTTTTGATTTCTTACTTGCCTTTCGCCACCTCTCCCTCCTTTCACTCGAGTACCTGGCTCCATGAGCCATCTTTGCTTCTTCCTGAGGGGCTGCGGAGCTCCGTTCCAGTGTGGAGCTGCTTCCCGGTGTGGTTGCTGTGCTGTTGGGATCCCGGAGTTTGATCATTTGTCTATTTTGAATTGTTTGTTTGTTTTCTTTTCCTTTTCTTGAGTTGGGAGCCCTTTCTGGCCAGGCGGAGCTGCGTGGCTAGGAGACTCCCCCTCGGCTTCCACAGGCTTGCAGAGGGATCCCTGAGGGCATTTCTTTTTTCGTTGGTTTTTTTTTTTTTTTCTGTTTTCTTGAGGACCTTTCTTGTTCTTTTCATTTTTTTTAATTTGTTTTGTTTTCTTTTGCCTCTTTTTCCCTTTTTGTCTTTCTTCATTGCTCAGTTTCTCATCTCTCTATATCTTCCTTCTCTGTCTGTTCCCTGAATACCTGACATTGGATACATCTACGCCTTCTAGCCAGGCTGTACTGCAACACCTGAGAGCGACTTCCCCAGACCTCATAGCTGCACTGGTGGGATCCCTGGGAACTTTGCCGTTCTTTAACGTTTCTGATTTTTATTTATTCATTCTTTCTTTTCTTCCTCTTCCCCTTTCTGTTTTTCTCCATTTCATAGTCTCTCATCTCTTCACTCCAACAGCAAGCTCCACTTGCATTCTTTTTTGTTTGTTTGTATGTTTTTGGCTCCTGCTCCTCTCTTCTCTCTCCCATAAACATCTTAGCTCCGCACATAACAATCTCCCCGCTGCATCCTGCCTACCTGCACCGTGTGCTTGACATCACACCACCAAGCAGTACAGGCACAGTCTAGTGGAACCTGCCCTGCACTGATAACCGACCCACTCTGGTGGCTGTAGTAAGTGCCACAAACAACCCACCCCAGTAACTCCTCTTCAGCTAGAGCTGCACTGCCGTACCGTATCTGAGTGACTTACCCTGTCAGTTGGAGAAGGATGCGAAAAGTATTGTGCCCACAGATGAGCAAACAACAATGAATACACAGTCCGCCAGTTCATACATAGTCAAATGTTTTTAAAAAAAAGGGAAAAAACAAACAAATCTACAATCAATAAACGAGAAAAATAACTACTGAATGCCGTGAAGACAGCAGACAATATCAAAACATTTACAAAAATGGTTCCAGTAGGCGTGTAAAATAAAACACCAGATGACTCTCCTCTGGAAGAAAATGCACTAGAACTACCTGATAGGGAATTCAAATCTCTAATACTCAGAATTCTCCAAGAACTGAGGCAAAAAGCTGACAAACATGAGGAAAAATTAGACAAATTCATGGAAAATACAGACAAAAAATTGGAAGAATTCAGGAAATTAATGCAGGAACAAAATGCCAAAATAAATTCACCACTAGAAACTATACAAAGACAAGAGTTAGAAAACGAAAAGACAAACAACAAGATTTCAGAGATAGACGGTGTCATAGAAGGGCTGAGAAGCAGATTTGAAACGGTGGAAGACAGGATCAGTGGAACTGAAGACAAACACTTGGATACAACTCTGAGGAAAACTCAGAAATAAGAACAAAGAAAAATGAAGAGACCCTGAGAGTTATGTGGGACACAATCAAAAGCAAAAATCTTCGAGTAATTGGACTTCCAGAACAGGGGGAGAAAACAGAAAACACAGAGGATCACTGAGGCACTGCTGACAGAAAACTTCCCCAATATCATGAAAGATGAAAAGCTGGCCCTCCAAGAAGATCAACGAACCCTATACAGAAGAGACCTTGAAAGAAATTCACCAAGGCATATCATATTCACGCTCGCCAAAACCAAAGACAAACGAATCCTGAGAGCAGCTCATGAAAAACAAGATGTCACATACAAAGGAGAAACAATAAGACTAAGCTCAGATTATTCAGCAGACACCATGCAGGCAAGAAGGCAATGGGATGACATATATAAAATCTTTAAAGAAAAAAATTGCCAGCCAAGAATAATATATCCTGCAAAACTCTTATTCAAATTTGATGGTGAAATTAGGTCATTTCCAGATAAACAGAAATTAAGGGAATATGTAAAAGTCAAACCAAACTTACAAGAATTATTAAAGGCAGTTCTTTGATCTGAGGACAAACAGCTTCAGCTCACAGGCAGAACCTAGGATGCAGGATCGTACCAGCCAGATACCAATCTAGGAAATGAACACTCAAGGACTATCAAAAACCAAAAGAAATGAACAAGGAATCAGAACAGTTGATCAGTAAATTACAACAACATCAAAACAATAAAAGAGGGAATAAACGGCATAGGTATAGAACCTTCTAATGGAGAGGAAGGCAAGGTGATACCAAGTAATGGTAGACTGCTTCAAACTTAGACAGATAAGGGTAAAATTCATGATAACAACAAAGAAAGTTAACAAACATACTCATAAAAATAAAGAGGAAAAACATAAAGTCTCAGCAAAAAAAAAAAAAAGTACAAAACAAAAGAAATAAAAAAAAAAACCCACAAACAAAACTAACTCAGCACAAGAAAGAAAGAAAAACGAAGAAAACTTCAGCACCACAAAAAAAGCACTACAAAATGACAGCAACAAGCTCACATCTATCAATAATTACACTGAATGTAAATGGACTCAATGCATCCATAAAGAGACGGAGAGTGACAGAATGGATAAGAAAACAGGATCCATCAATATGCTGTCTACAAGAGACACACCTTAGAGACAAAGACGTGAATTCATTAAAAGTCAAAGGTTGGAAAAAAATATATCAACCTAACAACTACCAAAAAAGAGCAGGAGTGGCAATTCTAATCTCAGATAAAATAGATTTTAAAACAAGATCTACCATAAAAGACAAAGAAGGACACTATATAATGATTAAGGGGATGATCCATCATGAAGATATAACTATGATAAACATCTACGCACCCAATGACAGGGCTCCAAAATACATGAAACAAACTCTAACCATACTAAAAAGAGAAATTAACAGTTCCACAATAATAGTAGGAGGTTTCAACACACCACTCTCAGTAAAGGACAGAACAACTAAGAAGAAACTCAGCAAAAATACAGAAGACCTAAAGGGCACAATCAGCCAACTTGAACTCATAGACATATATAGAACACTCCATCCAACCGCTGCAAAGTACACATTCTTATCCAATGCACATGGAACGTTCTGCAGAATAGACCACAACTTAGGCCACAGAGCAATCCTCAATAAGATCCAAAACGTTCAGATAATTCAAAGTATCCTCTCTGACCACAACGCCAGCAAGGTAGAAATTAACAGTAGAAAGAGCAAGGAAAAAAATCAGCTACATGGAAGCTGAATAATACCCTGCTTACACATCACTGAGTATTAGAAGAAATCAGACATGGAATCAAAAAATTCCTAGAAACAAATGAGAATGAAAACACATCATACCAAAACTTTTGGGACACAGCAAAGGCAATCCTCAGAGGACAATTTATAGCAATAGAAAAAATTTTTGGACATTACAAGTCAGACAAAGGTCTAATCTCCATAATCTACAAGCTACTTCAAGAAGAAAGGGACAAAATCAAAACATTAACTACAACACTCAAACAAATAGAAAGAGAACAGCAAGAAAAGCCCACAACCACTGGAAGAAAGGAAATAGTAAAGATCAGAGCAGAAATAAATGAAATAGAGAACAGAAAAACAATAGAAAGAATCAACAAAACCAAAAGTTGATTCCTTGAAAGAATCAACAAAATCGACAAACCACTGGCTAGGCTGACAAAAGAAAAACAGGAGAGGACACAAATAACCCAAATAAGAAATGAAATGGGGGACATTACAACAGGCCCAACTGAAATAAAAAGGATTATAACAGAATATTATGAAAAACTATACTCCAACAAATTTGAAAACCTAGAGGAAATGGATAAATTTCTAGAAACACACGGCCTACCGAAACTACAACAAAGTGATGTTGATAATCTGAACAGACCCATAACAAGAGAAGAGATTGAAAAGGTAATAAAAAAAAACTCCCAACCAAAAAAAGCCCTGGCCCAGATGGCTTCACTGGAGAATTCTACAAAACATTTACAGAAGTGCTTGTACCAGTACCACTCAAGCCATTTCAGAGCATAGAAGAGGAAGAAACACTTCCAAATTAATTCTTGAAGCCAGCATAATGTTGATACCAAAACCAGGCAAAGACATCACACAAAAAAAATTGCAGACCAATATCTCTCATGAATATAGATGCAAAAATTCTGAACAAAACTTTAACCAATAGAATTCAGCATCATATCAAAAAAATAATACACCACGACCAAGTAGGATTCATACCAGTTATGCAAGGATGGTTCAACATTAGGCAATCAATCAGTGTAATCCACCACATAAATAAAAGGAAAGAAAAGAATCACATGATCATCTCAATTGAAGCAGAAAAGGCAAGTGATAAAGTCCAACACCCATTCCGGATAAAAACTCTCAATAAAATAGGTATAGAAGGGAAATTTCTCAACATAATAAAGGGCATCTATGCAAAACCAACAGCGAACATCACTCTTAATGGAGAGAGGCTGAAAACATTCCCCCTGAAAACAGGAACAAGACAAGGATGCCCTTTATCACCACTCCTATTTAACACTGTGCTGGAAGTTCTAGCTAGAGCAATAAGGCAAGAAAAAGAAATAAAGGGCATCCAAATTGGTAATGAAGAAGTTAAACTGTCCCTGTTTGCAGATGATATGATACTACACATAGAAAACCTTAAAGACTCCACGAGAAATCTACTGGAACTAATAGAAAGATTCCGCAGAGTAGCAGGATACAAGATAAACATTCAAAAATCAGTTGGATTCCTATACACCAGTAAGGAGAATGATGAAAAGGAAATCAAGAAAACAATACCATTTTCAATAGCCCCTAAAAAGATAAAATACTTAGTAATACATCTGACCAGGGATGTAAAAGACCTATACAAAGAAAACTACAAAACACTACCGCATGAAACCCAAAGGGATCTACATAAATGGAAAAACATACCATGCTCATGGATAGGCAGACTCAACATTGTGAAAATGTCAATTCTACCCAAAGCAATTTACAAATACAATGCAATCCCCATCCAAATACCAACAACATTCTTAAAAGAGATGGAAAAACTAATCATTAACTTTATATGGAAAGGGAAGAAGCCCTGAATAAGTAAAGCACTACTGAAGAAGAAGAATAAAGTTGGAGGACTCACACCACCTGACTTCAGAACCTACTATACAGCTACAGTAGTCAAAATAGCCTGGCACTTGTACAACGACAGATACATTGACCAATGGAACAGAATTGAGAACCCAGATGTAAATCCATCCACCTACGGTCACCTGATCTTCGACAAGGGCCCAAAGTCCATCAAATGGGGAAAAGACAGTCTTTTTAACAAATGGTGCTGGCAAAACTGGATAGCTGTCTACAAAAAAATGAAACAGGACCCATACCTCACACCGTACACAAAAGCTACTTCAAAATGGATCAAAGACCTGAATATAAAGCCTAAAACTATGAAGTTCATAGAAGAAAAGATAGGACCAACACTTCAGGCCTTAATACATGGCATTAACAGGATACAAACCATAACCATCAATGCACAAACCCCAATAGATAAGCTAGATAACTGGGATCTTCTAAAAATCAAACACCTATGCTCTTCAAAAGACTTCAGCAAAAGAGTTAAAAGAGAACCTACAGACTGGGAAAAAATTTTTGGACAGTACAAGTCAGACAAAGGTCTAATCTCCATAATCTACAAGAAAATCCAACACCTCTACAACAAAGAGACAAATAATTCTATTAAAAAATGGGCAAAGGAAATGAACAGACACTTCACCAAAGAAGACATTCAAATGGCCAACAGACACATGAGCAAATGTTCGTGATCACTAGCCATTCGTGAAGTGCAAATTAAAACCATAGTGAAATACCATCTCAGCCCAGAATTACTGGCACGAATCAAAAACACTGGAAATAACAAATGTTGGAGGGGCTGCGGGGAGATTGGAACTCTTATGCACTGCTGGTGGGAATGCAAAATGATACAACCATTTTGGAAAATGATATGGCACTTCCTCAGAATGCTAGAAATAGACATACTGTTTGATCCAGCAATTCCACTCCTAGGAATATATCCTAGAGAAATAAGTCATCACTCAAATAGACATACGCACACCTATGTTCATGGCAGCATTGTTCACAATAGCAAAACAATGGAAACAACCTAGATGGCCATCAACAGATGAATGGATAAACAAACTATGGTACATACACACAATGGAGTACTATGCAACCAGAAAGAACAATGATGAATCTGTGAAGTATCTCATAACATGGATGAAACTGGAGGACATTATGCTGAGTGAAATAAGTCAATCACAAAAGGACAAATATTGTTTGAGACCTCTATTGTCAAAACCCATGAAAAAGTTCACACACAAAATGTAACAATCTTTGTTCGTTACCAGGGATAGGAGGGGTGGTGGGGAACTACTAAACAGGTAATAGATTAGTATCTTGAGTGAAGGGTGAGACAGTACACAGTACAGGGGAAACTAGCACAAATTGTACAAGGAAAGGCCATGGAATACCCATAGACACATCCGAATTCCCTGAGGGACGGAATTGCTGGGCGGAGGGCTGTGGGGTCCATGGTCTCGGGGAACATCTAGCTCAATTGGCATGACACAGCTTATAAAGACAATGCTCTACATTCTACCTTGGTGAGTAGTGTCTGGGGTCTTAAAAGCCGGTAAGCGGCCATCTAAGATACTCCACTGGTCTCACCCCTTCGGGAGCAAGGGAGAATGAAGAGAACAGGATAGAAGGAAAAGATTAGTCTGAAGGACTAATTGTCCACAGCTACCAAGGCTTCCACCGGACTGAGACCAGTACAGCTAGATGGTGCCCGGCTACCACCACTGACTGTTCTGACCAGGATCACAACAGAGGGTTCTGGACAGAGCTGGAGAAGGATGTACAGCATAATTTTAACTCACAAAAAAAAAAAAAAAAAAAAAGACCAGATTTACTGGTCTAAAGGAGACTGGAGAAACCCCAAGCATATGGCTCCCAGACACCCTTTTAGCTCAGTGGTGAAGTTACCTCTGAGGTTCACTGTTCAGCCTCGGAGTGGACAGCCTTGTAATACCAAATGAGACTAACGAGGTACAGGAGTCCAGTGACAAGGGCCAGAAGGCAGAAGGGGATAAGGAAGCTGGTGACAGGGAACCCAAGATTGAGTAAGGATATTGTTGATGTGTTGTGAGATTGTTAACCATTGTCATAGGGCAACATGTGTAGTAACTGTTAAATGAGAAACTATTTTGTTCTGTAAGCCTTCATCTTAAGAGAGAATAACAGCACAACTGAAAGAGCGTAGTCGATGTCACTGAACTGTGCATGTAGAAATTTTTGAAATGGTGTATCTTTGGCTATGCTTATTTTCACCAAAAAAAAAGGTTGAGAATTTAGAGGGTTGATATGTTGTGAGGTTGTTAACCAATGTCATAAAACAACATTTGTACTACTGTTTGATGAGAAACTATTTGTTCTGTAAGCCTTCACCTGAAGTGGAATAAAAAAAAAAAATAAGAAAGAAATAGATCAAACTGCAAACAGAAGAAAACAGAAAATGTGGAGAAATACATAGTGGCGGTCCCCTGCCAACATGGCACATTGTTACCATCTTTGAGCACAGCCATCAACGACTCTGGACAGGGAGTACAGGAAGGCAACTTAATGGAGCTCCCAGCAGGAAACAGAGCACTCGGTAACCAGAGACACATGCTTTCCCTCCCCTCAACCTTCTGCCCCACACACCACCTCCACCCTTCTTGATGGGCCACACCGAGCTAGCTTGGCAAAAGACCTGCCAGCCTGCTTCCAGCCTGGGTCCACAACAACCCCACCCACTGACTCCTTCCATGCCATTTTTAATATTTCTTTTTCTTCCCCCTTTCTTCCTTTCCTTTCTCCCTCCCACCTCTACCCCTTCCCGTTGAGCTACGCCATTTCACCTTGGTTCAACAGACACTGGCCTGCTGCCAGCCTAAGTTGACCCACCGCCACCTGCCAGCTCCGGCCATGCAGTTTTTTTTCCTTTCCCTCTGGCCTGCCGCCAGCCCGGGTCTGCCCTACTCCCACCCACTGGGTTGTGCCATGCCATTTTTCCCCTTTTCTTCATTGTCTTTCTCCCTCCCACCTAGCCCATACCTCACTTCTACCCTTTACTGCTGGGCCACATTGTGCCATCTTGGCTAGAGAGTCACCAGCCTGCCACCAGCCCAGGTCTGCCCTACCCTCATCTGCTAGCTCTGGCCACACCATTTTTTTTCTTCTCCTTTGCTTTCTCCCTCCCGTCTAGCCCTGTACACCACCTCTACCCTTTCCCCAAGCCTTGTGGCACTACCATGAGTAGAGGGCTTCTGTCCTGCTGCTGTCCTGGGTCCCACCCACCACCACTCAGCCCCAAATTCCAAGCCATTTTTTATTTCATTTTATTATTTTATTTTTTCTTTCCCTCCAATCTAGCCCTTTATGCCAATCCCCCCAGTCTTCCCTGCTCCCACCAGCCAGCTATCCCTCTTTTTTTACTTTGTATCTCTTCTTTTCTTTGGTCCCCTCACCTAGCCCCATCCCCCACTCTCACTGGCCAGAGACATGTAACTGGCTAGAGCATCCCTGGCCCAGGTCCACCACTGCACTGGGCCTGCACAGCCCCTCCCCTCTCACCACATGATCAGCTGCTGAACAGAGGGAAGTGAGCCCATACCACTCCCTGTCCAACACCCTGCCTATCTGGTGAGGAGCTGTGAATGCTCCCACACCACTGGACCAACATCAAGAGGCAGATAGCACCCACCCAGTCTGCCCTCAGCCACCTCACCAAACCAGTGTACAGCAAAGTGGGCTCATTCTGCCTAGTGCTGCCCTGCCCACCCAGACAAGATGGTGAGAGCTATCATGCCCACAGATGAGAAGGTAGCAAAGCATGTCTGGCCCTCCTGTCCTGACATTTCAAAACAAAACAAAGAAGCAGGATGAAAGAAGTGAATGTACAATCAATAAATAAAGAAGATAATATCTTAATGTATAGGGTCACTATGAGTTGGAATCGACTCGATGGCAGCGAGTTTGTTTTTAATGTCTCAGAAACAGCAGACAATATCAAAACATATAAAAAAGGAGGACAAGATGACTCTAGCAAGTGACCAAAATACAGAATCAGATGACCTTCCAGTAGAAGAAAAGACTACCTGATATGGAATTCAAAAGATTAATATTTAGGATCTCCAAGAGATTAGGAAAGAGATCAAGGAAAACACAGACAAAACCAAGGAAAAAATAGACAGAATAATGGAAAATACTGACAAAACCGAGAAAAACACAGCCAAAATAAAGGAAAAAACATACAAAGCAATAAAAGAATTCAGGAAAATGTTACAAGAACAAAATGTCAAAATAAATAAACCATTTGAAACCACACAAAAATAGTAACTAGAAATTCAAAAGATAAAAAACAAAATTTCAGAAATGGACAACTCAATAGAGGGTCTTAGGAGAAAATTTGAAACAATGCAAGACAAAATCAGTGAGATTGGAGACAAATCCATGGATGACACTTTGAGGAAAAATCAGAGAAAAGAATGAAGAAAATCTAAGAATTACGTGAGATACAATCAAGAGCAAAAATATGTGCATGATAGGTGTACCAGAACAAAGAGAGAAAATGGAAACCACAGAGTAGATTGTTGAACATTTGCTGGCAGAAAACTTCACAAATATCATGAAAGACAAAAGTTGAACATCCAAGAAGCTCAATGAACCCCTTATAGGATAGACCACAAAAGAAAGTCATCAAGACATATCATAATAACACTTGCCAAAACCAAAGACAAAGAAAGAATCTTGAGAGCTATTCGAGAACAACAAAGTCATTTACAAAGTGAAAGCAAGAAATTATGCAGGCAATGGGATGACGTATTTAAAACCTTGAAAGAAAAAAACTGCCAACCAAGAATAAAAAATCCAGCAAAACTCTCTCTCAAATATGATGGCAAAATTAGGACATTTCCAGATAAACAAAAATTCAGAAAATTCATAAAAACCAAACCAAACTCACAAGAAATGTTAAAGGGAGTCATTTGATTAGAGAACCAAGAATGTCAGACAACAGCCTGAGTCTAGGACACAGGACTGTATCATCCAGATACCAACCTAGGAAAAGAACTTTCAATAATAAAGCAAAGCTAAAAGACTTAAAACAGGGAAACAGAGATGTCAATCTGTAAATGATGACAATATCCAAACAGTAAAAGGGGGAATAAATGTGTTAAGTATAGAATTTTCAAATGGAAAAGAAGTCAAGATGATATCAAATAATAAAAGACTGGTTAAAACTTAGGAAGATAAGGGTAAATTTCAAGGTAACCACAAAAAAAGTTAAGAAACCTACTCATCAGAATAAAAAAGAAGAAGAAACATAAGTCTCAGTAAATGCAAAATCTGTAATAATGAATTAAAAGGAAAGAAAATCCACAAGCAAAAGGAACTCAGCACACAAAGTAAGAGGAGCAAAGAAAATGTCAACACCACAAAAAAAAAGCATAACAATATGACAGTAATAAACTCATACCTCTCAATAATCATACTTAATGTAAATGGCTTAAATGGACCTGTAAAGAGACAGAGAGTGGCAAAGTAGATAAAAAACCACAAACCATCAATATGCTGTTTACAAGAGACACACCTTAGACACAAAGACATAAATATATTAAAAACCAAAGATGTAAAAATATATCAAACAGTAACCAAAAAAGGGCAGGAGAGACAGTAATAATCTCAGATAAAATAGATTTTAAGGCCAAATAAGCCATAATACACAAGGAAGGGGATTATATAATGATTAAAGGGACAATCCACCAAGAAGTCGTAACCTTAATAAATATCTACACACGCAATGACATGGCTCCAAAATACATAAGGTAAACTCTTACAACATTGAAAAGAGAAATAGACAGTTCCACAATAATAGTAGGAAACTTCAACTCACCACTCTTGGTAAAAGACAGAACATCTAGAAAGAAACTCTACAAAGATACAGACGATGTAAAGGCCAAAATCAACCAACTTGACCTTATAAACATATATTGAACACTCCACCCAACAGCAGTAAAGTATACATTATTTTCCAACACACATGGAACATTCTCCAGAATAGACCACAATTTATGACACAAAGCAACCCTCAATAAAATCCAAAATAATGACATTATACAAACCATTCTTGCTGGTTACCACACCATAAAAATAGAAGTCAGTAACAGGAAGAGCAAGGAAAAAAAAAATCAATACATAGAAACTGAATAGCACCTTGCTTAAAACAACTGAGTAATAGAAGAAATAAAAGAGGGAATAAAAAAATTCCTAGAATTAAATGAGAATGAAAACACATCATATCAAAATCTTTGGGACACAGCAAAAGCAGTGCTTAGAGGTCAGTTATAGCAATAAATGTACACAGCAAAAAAGAACAGGCCAAAATAAAATCTCCAGCCCTAAAACTCGAACAAATAGAGAAAAATCAAAAGAAGCCCACAGCCAACAGAAGAAAGGAAATAATGAAGATTAGAGCAAAAATAAATGAATTAGAGAACAGAAAAACAATGGAAAGGATCAACAAAACCAAAAGTTGGTTCTTTGACAAGATCAGCAAAATTGACAAACCATTGGCCAAACTGACAAAAGAAAAACAGGAGAGGAAGCAAATAACCCAAATAATAAATGAGATGAGGATCATTAAAACAGACCCAACTAAAATAACATGTGTCGTAACAGAATACTATGAAAAATTGTACACCAACAAATTCGAAAACCTAGAAGAAATGGACAAATTTCTAGAAACACATTACCTACCTAAACTAATACAGGCTGAGGTAGAAAATCTGAACAGAGCCGTGACAAGAGAAGAGATTGAAGAGGGAGTAAAAAAAACACCTAACAACAACAACAACAAAAACCATGACCTGGGCAGCTTCACTGGAGAATTTTACCAAATATTTAGAGAAGAACCCACGTTGGTACTACTCAAACTATTACAGAGCATGGAAAAGGAAGGAATACTGCCAAATTCTTTCTATGAAGCCAGCATAACCCTGATAACAAAGCCATGCAAAGACATCACAAAAAAAGAAAATTACAGACCAATATCTCTCATGAAAATAGATGCAAAAATTTTTAACAAAATTCTAGCCAGTAGAATTCAGTGTCATATCAAAGGAATAATACAGCAAGACCAAGCGGGATTCATACCAGGTATGCAAGGATGGTTCAACATTAGAAAATCAATCAATGCAATCCACCACATAAATAGAACAAAAGAAAAGTATCAAATAATCATCTCGATCAACACAGAAAAGGCATTTGATAAAGTCTAGCACCCATTCCTGATAAAAACTCTTAGTAAAATAAGAATAGAGGGGAGATTCCTCAACATAATAAAGGGTATCTATACAAAACGAACAGCCAATATCATTCTCAAATGAGTGAAGTTGAAAGCATTCTCCCTGAGAACAGGAACAAGACAAAGATGCCTTTTTTCACTACTCTTATTTAACATTGTGCTGGAAGTCCTAGCTAGAGCAATAAGGTGAGAAAAAGAATTCCTGTCTTAGTTACCTAATGCTGCTATAACAGAAATACCACAAGTGCATGGCTTCAACAAAAATTTATTCTTTCATGGTCTAGTAGGCTACACAAATTCAGGGTGTCAACTGCAGGGGAAGGTTTTCTGTCTCTGTTGGGTCTGGAGGAAGGTCCTTGTCATCAATCTTCCCCTGGTCTAGGAGCTTCTCCACACAGGCACCCTGGGTCCAAAGGACGCACTCTGCTCCTGGCACTGCTTCCTTGGTGGTATGAGGTCCCCCATGTCTCTGAGTGCCTGGGGTGCCTCTGAAGACTTTTGGCAGGGGCTAAAGGAGCTTTGTAACACTTTCCTGAGATGGGGCAGATGCCCAGGGCCAGAGAGACGTATGCCCATGAGCACAGCTGAAAGAGACTGTCCTGATGGAAGAAAATATCTTGAGTGTTCCTAAGCATGAATTGTAACCTGTTACTTCCCTAATAAACCCCCAAATCATGAGTATTATCTGTCAGTTTTGTGTGGCCATTGCAATGAATTATCAAACCCAGCAGAGAAGTAGAGAGTGCCTTGGGAGGGACAGTTAGTGTCAGAACTGGTAAAGATGGTGGAGAGAGGAAGCATGTCTGACCTCTGCCTTAAAGGAATCAGCATTGGGCTGTTGATCTTGATTTTCCTTCCCCTTTTTTAAGAGAGAGGAGGTCAGAAATCTCACCTATGTGGTTTTAACAGATCACAATAGAAGGTCCCAGACAGAGCAGGAGAAAAATATAGGACAAAATTCAAATTTACCAAAAAAAGACCAGACTTACTGGTCTGACAGTGACTAGAGGAACCCCCGAGACTATGACCTTCCGACACCCTGTTAACTCTGAACTGAAGCTACTCCCAAAGTTCACCTTTCAGCCAGAGTTTAGACAGGCCTATAAAACAAAAAATAACACACGTGAAAAACGTGCTTCATAGTTCAATCAAGTATATGATACCAAATGATCAACACCTGCCCCAAAGCAAAGATGAGAAGGCAGGAAGGGACAGGAAAACTGGACGGATGGACACTGAGAACTCAGGGTGGAAAAGGGAAGGGAGAGAGTACTGACACATTGTGGAGATTGCAACACAAAACAATTTGTGTATAAAATTTTTGAACGAAAAACTAATTTGTGCTGTAAACTTTCCTCTAAAACACAATTAAAGACAAGGAAAAAAAAAAAAAGATGAAGGAAGGATTACACAGAGTTACTGTACCAAAAAGAATTGGTCAACATTTAACCATTTCAGGAGGTAGCATGTGATGAGTAACTGATGGTACTGAAGGAAAGGAAAAAGTCCAAGCTGCACTGAGGCATTGGCGAAAAACAAGATGCCAGGAATTGATGGTATACTGATTGAGATGTTTCAACAAACGAATGGAAAGCTGGAAGCACTCACTAGTCTATGCCAAAAAAATTTGGAAGACAGTTACCTGGCCAACTGACTGGAGGAGATCCCTATTTGTGCCCATTCCAAAGAAAGATGATCTGACAGAATGTGGAAATTATGGAACAATATCATTAATAACACATGCTAGCAAAATTTTGTTGAAGATAATCCAAAAGTGGTTGTAGCAGTACATCGACAGGGAACTGCCAGAAATTCAAGCCAGATTTAGAAGAGGACATGGAATAAGAGTTACCATTGCTGATGTCAGAAGGATCCTGGCTTAAAGCAGAGAAAACCAGAAATATGTTTACCTGTGTTTCATTGACTATACAAAGGCATTCGACTGTGTGAATTATAACAAATTACAGATAACATTTTAAAGAATGGAAATTCTAGAACACTTAAATGGGTTTATGAAAAATCTTTGCATAGACCAAGAGGCATTGTTCAAACATAAGAAGGTGATTCTGCGTGATTTAAAATCATGAAAGGTGTGTTTCAGAGTTGTATCCTTTCACCATACTTATTCAATCTGTATGCTGAGTAAATAATCTGAAAAACTGAACTTTATGAAGAAGAACTGGATGTCGGAATTGGAGGGAGACTCACTAACAACTTGCCATATGCAGATGACACAACCTTGCTTGCTGAAAGTGAAGAGGACTTGAAGCACTTATTGATGAAGATCAAAGACTACAGCCTTCAGTGTGGATTACACCTCAATAAAAATCATTGCAACTGGACCAACAAGCAACATCATGATAAACAGAGAAAATATTGAAGTTGTCAAGGATTTCATTTTACTTAGATCCACAATTGATGCCCATGGAAGCAGTAGTCAAGAAATCAAATGACAAACAAACAAACAAATAAAAACCCAGGCTTGCTGGTCTGACAGAGACTGGAGAAACCCCAAGATTGTAGGCCTCAGACACCCTTTTAACTCAGTCCTGAAGTCACTCCTGAGGTTCACCCATCAGCCAGATTAGACAGGTCTATGAGGCCAACAATAACACATTCAAGGGACATGCTTCATAGTTCGATCACATAGACAAGACTAATGAGCACACCAGCCCAAATGCAAAGACAAGAAGGCAGGAAGGTACAGGGAACCTGGGGTGGAGAAGGGGAGAGTTTGGACACACTGCTGGGTTGGCAACCAACGTCACAAAACAATGTGTGTATTTACAGTTTAATGAGGAACTAATTTATTCTGTAAACTTTCACCTAAATCACAATAAAAAAAAAAAAAAAGAAAGACATCAATCGACATATTCCCTTGGGCAAATCTGTTCCAAAAGACCTCTTTATTTATTTTATTTTATTTTTTAAAATTACTTAATTTATTTATTGTACTTCAGGTGAAGGCTTACAGAACAAATAGTCTCTCATGAAACAGTAGTACACATGTTGTTTTATGATATTGGTTAACAGCCCCACAACGTATCAACCCTCTAACTTCTCAACTTTTTTTTTTTGGTGAAAATACACATAGCCAAAGATACACCATTTCAAACATTTCTACATGCACAGTTCAGTGACATTGACTATGCTCTTCCAGTTGTGCTGTTATTCTCTCTTAAGATGAAGGCTTATAGAACAAAACAGTTTCTCATTTAACAGTTACTACAAATGTTGCCCTATGACAACGGTTAACAATCTCACAACACATCAACAATATCCTTACTCAACCTTGTGTTCCCTATCACCAGCTTCCTTGTCCCCTTCTGCCTTCTGGCCCTTGTCACTAGAATACTGTAACCTCATTAGTCTCATTTGGTTTTACGGGGCTGTCCGCTCCCAGGCCGAACAGTGAACCTCGGAGATAACTTCACCACTGAGCTAAAAGGGTGTTTTGGAGCCATACTCTCGGGGTTTCTCCAGTCTCCTTTAGACCAGTAAATCTGGTCTTTTTTTGTGAGTTAGAATTATGCTCTACATCCTTCTCCAGCTCTGTCCAGAACCCTCTGTTGTGATCCTGGTCAGAGCAGTCAGTGGTGATAACCGGGCAAAAGACCTCTTTAAAGTATTAAAAAGCAAATTATGTCACTCTGAGAACTAAGGTGCTCCTGATGCAAACCTTGGTATTTTCAGTCACCTCATATGCATGTGAAAGTTGGACAATGAATAAAGAAGACTGAAGAAGAATTGATGCATTTGAATTATGGTTTTGGCGAAGAATATTGAGTATACCATGGACTGCCAGAAGAAAAAACAAATCTGTCTTGGAAGAAGCCAGAATGCTCCTTAGAAGCAAGAATGGTGAGACATCATCTCACATACTTTGGACATGTTATCAGGAGGGATCAGTCCCTGGAGAAGGACATCATGCTTGGTAAAGTAGAGTGTCAATGAAAAAAGAGGAAGACCCTCAATGAGGTAGATTGACACAGTGGGAGCAACTATGGGCTCAAACATAGCAAGGATTGTGAATACTGCTCAGAACTGGGCAGCTGTTCATTCTGTTGTGCACAAGGTCACTGTGTGTCAGAAATGACTTGACACTGCTTAACAACAACAAGTGGTAACTGATGCAAGGTTGGCATGCAATACATTTTATGTTATTGAATCAAAATCTGCTACAAACAAAATACGGTATGAGTTTGGGACACTGATAGTCTATAGGAAAGTCTCTGTATTCAGAGAATTAACAATAGAGTGAAGGAGTGAACAACAAGAACAAAAATATAAAAATGTAAATGAAAAATCAAATTTCAAAATTAAATTTCAAAAATTTTGACACATATCTTAAAGTCAAAAAAATGTACAGAACATAATGTTACAGAAAGATATAATCTTGCTTGAGGTAATCAAAAACCATTTTATGGAGTTAAGATTTGAGTTGAGTTTTAACTCTAGGTATTGATATTCTTAGAGTGATAATATAATGAGTGAGGAATTTTAGAGACCAAGAAAGTAAGATGAGCTTGTCTTTTTTGTCAAACTAATATAGTTAGATAGATAGATATGTATGTATATGAATATACATGTAACATTAAATATAAGAAAAATATGATTTTAAGAACAAAGTTATAGTTCTGTGACCGTTTACCAGATGAATCCCGTAAGCAAAAAAAATTTTTAAACATATTTGTATTTATTTACTCCTCCAAAGATATGGAAACTCAGACATCAAAAATTAGCAATTATTATATGCAATGATATGTGCTTTTATAAATCTTTTCAACATCAAAAGATTTAATCATGTTATATCAAATAAAATGATGTCTTAGTTGGTATGATAATTTTTGTGAAAATGTTTTGAAGATTTTCAAATGATACATAAGTTGAGTTATTATTACTGAAATGACTGTTAATGTCCAGGATAGTTACACAGGAGAACAAAACAATTCAGAATGCTGGGGCTCCAGAAGAACTAGATAGTGCCTGGCTACCACTGACCACTCTGACAGGTATCACAATAGACAGTCCCAGGCAGAGTGGGAGAAAAATGTAGAATAAAAGTCAAATTCACAAAAAGACCAGACTTACTTGTCTGACAGAGACTGGAGGAACCTCTGACACTATAGCTCCCAGATAGCTTGGTAACTCTGAACTGAAGCCACTCCTAAAGTCCACCTTTCAGCCAAAGATTAGACAGGCTTATAAAACAAACAATAACACATGTAAGGAATATGCTTCTTAGATCAATCAAGTATATGAGACCAAATGGTCAACACCTGCTGCAAAGCAAAGGCAAGAAGGCAGGAAGGGACAGGAAAACTGGATGAATGGAAGCGGGGAACGCGGGGTGGAAAGGAGGAGAGTGCTGACACATTGCAGGGATTGCAACCAATGTCATGAAACAATTTGTGTATAAATTTTTGAAGAAGAAGCTAATTTTCTCTGTAAACTTTCACCTAAAGCACAAGTTAAAAAAAAAAAAAAAGAGGAAATCTGGGGCTCGGTTGCTTGCGTTTGAGTTCCACCTCTGCTGCTTGCCATCTAGATGGCTTTGGACAACTTATTAACCAGTCTGTGCCTCAGTTGTCTTATCTGTAAATAGGGATGGTCATTATAAAAATAAATCTTAAGCTGTTATGAATTAAAATGTATAAATCTCTTAATTTAGTGTCTGGTACATAGTACGAGCTTTGTGTTAGAAAAAAATTAAAAGCATTCAATTTCAAGATGTCTAGAAATTGCCCAAGTTTCACACTTGAAACTTACTTAGTTTTGCCCCAACTCAGACTGTGGTACTGTGACCATGATCAGAAATATGTTCAGAGCCAATTGATCCAAAGCTGTGAGTGTGCTGTAAAGAGTGATGGGTCAGTAATTGGGACACATGAGCTGATTAAGGAGAAATATAGGATCAAGATAAGATGCAAAGTGACACCATTAGAAACCAAGAAAGGGGGAGAATGTAAGAAGGTCACAAAGTAGTCTTGGGGTCTGTAACTGGATGGCTACCACTGACAATTCCTTTGTGCTTGGATAAGGGAGCAGGTAGAATCCCATCACAGCTCTATATACCTTCTCATTTATCAACTGTCTCTTTATCTGACATTTCACTTTTATGACAACAGTAAAAGATCTACTATCACACTATTTTGTGCATTAATGATGTACATCTGGCAGTAATGAATGCCGATGTGTGAAGCGAGACTAACGTTGGCTTTGATGGTTAAGGTTATGTGTCAGCTTGGCCAGGTCATGATTCTCAGTGGTTTGCCAGTTATGTAATGATGTAATTTAGCAGTTATGCAGTTATGTAATTTGTAAGTTATGTAGTGATGTAATTAGGCAGTTATGTAATGATGTAGTCATCCTCCATTTTGTGATCTGATGTGGTCATCCTCCATTTTTGTATAACACCAATTTCACAGAATGACCTGGTCTTTGGAACTTAACCATGTCGATAAGTGAGGAGAGGGTGTAGTTGCTGGTGTCATGGAATCCCTGAAACTGCTTTGGCCAACACAGTCCAGCAGCTTGCAGCCTAACTCCTCAAGCCCTGTACTGCCTGTTTAGATTTAAGGGTCTATCACCTAGGAATCAGACCCTACCCTCACTATCAGATTTCCTGGCAAGGACCCCTGTTCTGAGGTTAAATTTTAGAAGAGTCCCTAAATTTTTTGGATTAGACACTTGGCCCTTGCCTCTTCCTCATTACTGATAATTTTTCAACTCTAGGGAACTTGTCAATAAATAACTCTTTTACTCATTTGAGTTTGCCAGAAATTGTCAGAGCAATGAAGTTTGTGTTAACTATGTTTGAGAATACTTGGAAGTAAAATAGTGCTGATGAGAGGTATATCTGAAATAGAACATATAAATGCTTATAGTCTGGGAAACTTACAAGTAATTGTTGCAATCAGTTTAATAAGCATTTGCTAAGTTGCTACATAAATAATTTCATATTCTGAAGGTTGCAAAAAGCTCTGATGTACTATGGAAGACAAATGAATACATAGAAGTAGAAAATGTAATTAATTAAAGTAATCCCTTATGTTGGGGGTGGGGACTTAACTGACTTAACATGTTATCTCTATGCTCCACACAGAAGTGCTTTTGTTCTTTATAGGCATTTTGTTCCCCAGTAATGTAACCCCTAAATCACAATTTGGGTAGAAAGTAATACAGTAATTTGCTCTAAAATTGAGTGTTATGAAATATGTTGGAAAAACATTAAGCTCTTTTGAGAATTGGCACATTTTGATTCTGAAAGTAAGACCTTTCATGAGATTGTTCATGTTGATATGTTAGATGTTTGCTCTTTTAAAGAAGAAATATATTCTCTTTATCTGATTTAGAAGGAATATAATCCTAAATCAAATTAAGCTACTGCTTTGTTTCCTCTTTGGTTTTGAATGTTAACATTTTTGATAGTTACTGCAATTCTCTTCTTCATATTGCTCCATGATGCTCAGTAGATGAATACATAAACATGGTGTGGGTGCCAGTGGGCAGAGTCCAGGGAGAATTCGAATCCAGAGCTAGGTCCCTGCCTATGAAAGCTGACACTGTGGAAGGAATGAACAGAGACATAATTGGGCTTCTTAACAGGGCTTCAAACTGATTTGTTCAGGTTCGAACCCCTGCTGAGAATTTGCATTTCCACCCCCAATATACTGAATCGAATCTACATTTTAATGAGATCCCCAGGTGATTCTTATGTATAATAAATTTTTGAGAACCACTGCTCTACTAGTGGTTCACAGAATTAGTCCCTAACCAGCAGCATTAGCATCACCTGGGAACTTGTTAAAAATGCAAATTCTCAGCAGGGGTTTGAATTGTAAGGAACAGGTTCAAAGCCCTGCTTCTTACAGCTTATACAATTAAAAGTCTCTAAGATACTGGAAAATTAGTTCAATAATTTAGAGGCTTTTACTTGTCTTACTTTTGTTAATAATTGCCTATACTACTCCCTTTCTGACTTCTGCCTTCTTTTAGATTTCTTAGTAGTGAGGTCTAACTTAATTCTTCCTAGACTCTGAAACTAAGAAGAAAACTGGGTAATAAAATAGCTGTCTTAGTTACCTAGTGCTACCATAACTAAAATAACACACGTGAGTGGCTTTAATGAATAGAAATTTATTTTCTCACAGTTCTGAAGGCTAAAAGTCAAATCAGGGTCTTGGCCATTCTGGTGGCTATCAGCAATTCCTGGAGTTCTTTGCTGATTATAGATGCATCTGTCTCCATCATTACTCAGTATCTTCTCCCTGTGTGTGTCTCTCTGTACCTGCACTCCCCTTTAGAAGACAAAACTCAGAGGGGAGTAAGGTTAGGATCCACTTGACTCTGGTATAACCTCATTAACACAACAATAGGGTCACATTCACAGGTACAGGGGTTAGGATTTCAACATATCTTTTCGGGAGACACAATTCAATCCATAACACTCCATCCTTTGGCACTCAAAAATTCATATCCTTCCACTGCCTAAAACTGAAGTGGTGCCCCACCCTTTGAAACTTAGGAAGCAGTGAGCCCACATCCCTGTTTCAGCAGTCCTGCTGGTCTCCGATCTGTTCCTGGGATTGTCCTTTCCATTTCTGAGAGGATAACAAATGTTCATAGTCAATCTTCTCCACTGTCCTGTTTCCTACTGATAGAATTTACAGGAATCAGATAGTTTTCCTTCATTTCATCCCATTGCTCTTCCCTTCAGTCTATACTGGGAGTATGTCTGCTATGATGGTTAATTGTAGTCATAGGTTGAAAGTCTTAACTCTTTAGCAAAAATTGTTCTGTTACACTCTTGCTGTCCTCTCTGGGGCATACTTTCTTATTTTTAGAACAGAATTTTTCAAACCTCAAATTCTTTTTTTTTTTTCTTTTGTTTAACAGTTCGTTTCTCAATCTATTGCTTCCCTAGCATTTTAATATAAACAGCAAGGAGAAACTATGCCATCCCTTCAAGATTTCACTTATAAACCTCCTCAGCTAAATATCCAACTTCATCACATACAAGCTCTACTTTCCACAAAACATTCTAAGATAAGTCAGACAAGTCTTTTGCCAGTTTATAATAAGGGTCACCTTTCCTCCAATGTCCAAAAGCATGTTTTTCATATCATTTTAAGGGCTTACCAGAACTATACTTAATGTTCACATTTCTAGCAACATTATATTCATGACCATAGAAACTTTCCCCACAATTCTTAATTCCTTCTGGGCTTTCATCAGAATTGCCCTTACTGTCTGTAATTCTACCAACAGTCTTTTCAAGGCAATCTAGGCTATTACTATCAAAACACCTCAAAACTCTTCCAGCCTTAACCCATTACCCTATTCTCAAGCCCCTTCCACATTTTTAGATATTTTTTACAGCAACATCCCACTTTTTGGTACTAAATTCTTAGTTACCTAATGCTGCAGCAACAAAAATATCAAAATTGTATAACTAAAGAACATACATTTATTTTTCTCATATTTATGGTGGCTAAAAGTCTAAATCAGGGCCTCGACCATTCTGGTGGCTTGCAGCAATCCTTGGCATTCCTTTGCTCCTTATTGAAGCATCTGCCTCCATTATCACATGGTGTCTTCCCCATGTGTGTGATTCTTCATGTCTATAGTCCCCTTTATAAGACACCACTCAGAAGGGATTAAGTTTAGGATTCTAGTATTACCTCATTAATACAACAAAAGTAAAACCTGTTTCCAAACACAGTTACAAGGGTTAGGACTTCAAGTTATCTTTTGAGAGGACACAGTTCAATCCATAACAGTGGCTAACACTTATTGACAAGTACTAAATGGCACGTGCCATCCTATGTGCTCTACATGTGTGTATCTATTGAATTAGTACAACAATCTTATGAGTATTGTTACTATCCCTGTATCAGGGTTAGATTTGCTGCATATATCAGAAAATAAAGGACCCCTGGTCATGCAGTGGGTTAAGCGCCCAGTATAAGTCAGAATCAACGCAATGGCAGTGGGTTTGGTTTTATCAGAAAATAAAAACAAAACTAACAACAGCAACCACAAAACAGTGGCTTAAATATATAACAGTTTATTTACTCATATAGAAAAGGTATAGAAGGAGGCAGTCCATGACTGTGATAGTGAGTAACTTTATGGAATAGAGGATAGATTCTTCCCATCTTGCTCCTCTACCATCTATTTTGCTTCACCATAGAGATGAAAATGGCTCTTCTAACTCCAGATATCATATCTGCATTCTAGTCAGCAGAACAGAGGATGGGAGTGACTTCTCCATTTAAAGACACTTTTCAGAAGTGCCATACAACACGTCTGCATACCTCTTATTTGCAAAAGAATAGTCACATTACCACTTCTTGCCACAAGGAAGTGAGAACCCAAACCATCTACTCACATACTCATGCTGCACAATGAAAATGGAAATCATACCTTACTGTCTGCATTAACATGCCCTTGCTATTCTGCTCTCTTCACTAGCATTTCTTTACTCTTCAGAACTGGCCAAGAAAATGATTTGACTGTTTTCTACAAGAACTTCCCTAAAGACTCATCAGCTTGTCAGTGGAAAGCACCAAGAAACAATTGACACTCTAAGATTCTTTGAATTTCTCTCCTCAAAATCCTAGCCTTACTATTGCCATGGATCCTGGATTGTTGTATCTTGATTCGCATCCACTCTTAATCAAACCCAAACCCCTGTTTTGAAAGACCCTTCTTGAACCAAATTTCCAATTATCAATAAATCTAACTTTACCTGCCCTGCTGCAGACACTGCTAAGACTTTGTGAGGTAGCATTCTACCCTATGTGGTGAGCAATTACCTCAGCTTTGATTTATTAATAAGTAGTGTTGGTGATGTTTGGGAATCCAACTATTAACCAGACCAGGGAAATATAGGCTTAATGTGGGTGTATGACTTCTCCTAATAAAATTGTGGTTTGATCACTGAGAGGGAAGGAGATAAACTAACCTTAGCTGCCACTGCAACACCTTCATTTTACAGTTGAATAGCCTGAGGCACCGATAAGTTAAGTGACTTATCTAAGGCCCTCCAGCTGGTAAGTGGCATAGCTGAGAAGTAAACACAGTAGTCTACCTGGGAATCTTCCTTTTTTTTTTTTTGTAGGAGTTAAAATTGGCAAGGTCACCTAATGGTAAGGCTGTATATAGCATTGTATATTGATTCAGCTAATAGTAATTACTATCTTGAAGAGGACTGAAAAGACAGAGAAAGTCCAGGAGAGAGTAAATGCCTTGAACTTTTAG
This sequence comes from Dugong dugon, assembly GCA_030035585.1. Taxonomy (NCBI): domain Eukaryota; kingdom Metazoa; phylum Chordata; class Mammalia; order Sirenia; family Dugongidae; genus Dugong; species Dugong dugon. Next base: position 13,700,568 of record CM057478.1, read on the forward strand.
AAACAACATAATCTCATTTAGAGAAATAAGATCTTTCAGAATGAGATGTAATTTACTCAGTGCAAATTAATCAGAATTAATCACACACACACCTAATACCAGGGAAGAAAAATAAGGGTGAGAGGAGGCAGTCCTTGGGATGGCCTAAGGGGCTATAATTATTCCCCATTCCTCCTCTCTCCCCACCCAGCATCTTTGGGCTTGGGAACAGGCCATTGCACCTTCCCCTTTGAAGCCTAATGGCTTGCCTAAATATAAGCAGCAGGGCTAAAGAGATGCATCTCTGGGCTAACAGTTCTAACTGTTACCCCCATGTCTGACTACCCCCTTCTTTGGGTGATCAGGCAGGAAAATTCACATTGCACTCTGTGCAGTGAAATACATGACCCCTGGAATATAAAACCCTGTGGGGGAAGATCCTTGAAGTCCTTGATCCATGGTGCAAAGATGGGGCACGCGTAGAGGTTTTCCACCCCACTCACACAGCTTTTGAGCCAAGGAGGATCACTTGTGCTAGAACGTTTCCTATTGTACACTGCTGTCTGTGAGTAATTAAAATGGCTTTCACTATTTCCAACACCGTGTATGTGTCTCGTGTGTACAATTTGATCAGGATAAATAGACATAACACCCATGGAGTGGTTGTTGACACTGGGTGGAATTCTCATCCCAGTACCTTGGTGGTTACTTAGGATCTGGAGACAGCCTTTAAGGCAAACTGTGTGTGGGACGCAAAGGGCTTATGTTTATTGTGGAGAAATGTATACACATAGATTAGAGGTCTGGGATGGGAGTCTAATGCAGGGAAGCAATATGGGATACATGAATAAGAAAATAAATTCTTTCTTCTTTCTCTTTGTTTTTGTTATTGGGTGCCATCAAAACTGCTCCAACTCATAGTGACCCTATATATATAACAGAATGAAATGTTGCCAGGTTCTGCACCATCCTCACAATAGTAGGTATGTTTGAGCCCATTGTTGCAGCCACCATGTCAGTCCATCTCATTGAGAATCTTCCTCTTTTTTGCTGACCCTCTACTTTACCAAGAATGATGTCCTTCTCCAGAGATTGGTCCCTCCTGATAACTTGTCCAAAATAAGCTAAACAAGTCATACCATCCTCACTTTTAAGGAGCATCTTGGCTGTACTTTCTCAAGACAGATTTGTTCATTCTTCTGACAGTTCATGGTACATTCAATATTCTTCACCAATGCCATAATTCAAATGTTTGAATTCTTTCTCAGTCTTCCTTTTTCATCTCCAGTTTTCACGTGCATACAAAGCTATTGAAAATACCATGGCTTTTGTCAGGTGCACCTTAGTCATTGAAGTGAAATTTTTGTTTTTTAAGATTTTAAAGAGGTTGTTTACAGCAATTTGCCCAATGCAATACGTCATCGGTTGCATGTTGCTGTGATGCTAGAAGCTATGTCACAGGTATTTCAAATACCAGCAGGGTCACCATGCTGGACAAATTTCAGCAGAGCTTCCAGACTAAGACAGACTAGGAAGAAAGATCAGGCGATATACTTCTGAAAACAATTAGCCAGTGAAAGCCTTATGTACAGGTACAAAACATTGTATGATATCGTGCTAGAAATTGAGCCCCTCAGGTTGGAAGGGACTCAGAATAAAACTGGAGAAGAGCTTCCTCCTCAAAGTAGAGTCAACCTTAATGATGTGGACAGAGTAAAGCTTTTGGGTCCTTCATTTGCTGATGTGGCAGAACTCAAAAGGAGAAGTAGCAGCTGCAAACATCTTTAGTAATCAGAATGTGGAATGCACGAAGTAAGAATCAAGGAAAATTAAAAGTTGTCAAGAGTGAAATGGAATGCTTGAAGATATTCTAGGCATTGGTAAGCTGAAGTGGACTGGTATTGGCCAGTTTGAATTGGACAAGCGTATGGCCTACTATGTCAGAAACGATGAATTGAAGAGGAACGGTGTCACATTCTTCCTTCTCTAGAGCTAGTGAAAGTTTATACCCTGCCTCTTTATGAAGGCTGGATGATGTGAGGGCTGTGAATGTGTGCCCATACTAAGTGTGAATATGTATAGGGAGAGAGTAATATTTATTTTTCTTTACTGCTCATAAAAAAGAAAGAGAAAGTAGAGACCTTGACTCTTAAAACATACTAATTAAGTGCTTCCACCCCCAATTGCATCTAGCATCTGTTAAGATTGCAGTATGTGCCTTGCCCTTCTTTTAGGGATAAGCTAGTTAAAAATTAAACTTTACATTCATAAGCAGATATTTTCTGGTTAAGTGTGTACATCTCAAGTTCTTGTAAAGTGTGGATGGTAGCATAGTATTAAAAAGAAACAAGAAGAGGATTTCTGTGGAATTAAGGAATTTTCAGACTTGAAAGATGCTACAGGTCAATGGAAATGTCTAAGAACTCCAAATAGTAGGCCCAGGATGTGGAGAAGGTTGCAAAGCTCTCAGTTTTATAGGTACAAAGTGAGCCTGGAGGGTTACTCTTCACAGGGGCAACAAAGCATTTATTATGAACAATATGTAAAATATGTTTTCTTTGTATTATATATGTTAGCATGATACTTATTTAGAAAAATATCAAGAAAAAAGATCCAGGTTCTATAATGCATTCTATACCAGGTCATATCCAGCTACTAGTATGAGACATGGTATAGAGTTAAGATCGCCTCTCTCTGTGTAGTGAAGAATTAACCTTACCCAAACAGAGATCTGGTGTTTGCCCTCAGCTACTGAGAGGTTCTATACACGCCTTTGGAATGTCACACTGACAGGTGTGTTTTTGTTTACCTGTGGGCTTTGTGACTTGGCAGTATAATAATATGATTTATGATACAGGATTCAGACAATGCAGTATCAGTTATGCCTCCTGAAGGAACTGAAGACTAAAGGTATAAGCCTGCCTTCAAGAGGGGTGGAGACTAAAGGACAGCCAAGCAGGCAATATCTGATTGAGACCCAGTAAAAACTCTGGACACCAAAGACTCAGGTGAGCTTCCCTGGTTGGCAGTACTCTGTGTGTATTGTCAGATATTGATACAAGCAGAGCAGCACGTCCATGACTGTATGGGGAAAAGCCAGGGGAAGTTTCACATCTGATACCTTCCAGGACTCCTACTTATGTGCTTCTTCCCTTGGCTGATGTTAATCTCTATCCTTTCTCAGTTATCAACCATAGCCATAACGGCTTTAAGTAAGTTTAGTGAGTCTTTCTAGTGAATTATTGAACCTGAGGGTGGTTTTGGGAAATTTCAGTTTGTGTCAGGAGTGAGAATGATCTTATATAGAGGACTGGCTTCCTCTAACTTTATAGTTAACTCTCACAGTTGGCCTAAATCTCTGCATTTCCCACTTCCCAAAAAGCAGAAACAAAAATAAAACCATATCTATACCAAAAGGTGCAAGCACTTTCCATTATGAGTATATAAAAAAACATTATTTGGTCTATAAACACTTACATGACAATGCACCAAGTGAATAGTACAAAGACAATGGAAGTTTTTTAGCCACTGTGATACTTAGCAGTATGTTGTTTTTTAATTTTTCATTGTCATAATTTGTTTGTCAAAATGTTTTTAATTATTTTCCAAAAATGTTCACATTCAAAGGTATGAACCAAAGATACAAGGTGGATAAACACTTATGGAAGTATAACACACAGTTTTTTGAAAAAAATATATACCTGTAATTCTGGGTCTGGACATAGTTTTAACTCCTTCTTTACTAATACTTTTTAAACATAGTGTATAATGAGATAATAGAAAAACAAAAACTGAATAACTATGTTTCTAAAATCAGCTTGAAGATCACTTTTGTATATTTGTACCACCAAATTATATCTATTTTTTATCCATAAGTTAGTCAGCACTCCACTACTGTTGTCAAAAAGTCATACACAAAAGTCTGCTACATATTTTAATATATTCATGCTAGAACTAATTTTCACACTATATTTTTTTACAAGTTTTATAAAATGTTAGTGACTGATTTTAGGAAAAAGAAGCAATTTGTACTACACAATGCTGTTTTCCATAAAGTGTTCTATAAAAATAATTCAGCATCCTCTGATTGAAAATAGCAATCATTAGAATGTTAGAGAAGGAAAAAATCCTTAACTAGTTCACAGAAATCTTTCATTGGTTTGGACATAGATAGATAAATACTTTCCTTACAGGATGACAGAGGAAATGACAGAGAAAGGAACTCAAAAGTTTGTCCCTACATAAAAGCAGCAAAAAAGCTGGCAAAAAATTGGCAGAATCAACTTTATCAGAACCCTGGAAACTAAACAAATGCTTCCAACAACCAAGGAATACTTAAGGAAGAAAAAACAGCTGAATCTGGGCAAGAACAGAGTTTGTGACGTATTAATTTATTCTGGTCCCATTCCCTACCCCCTAACTTGGGTATTGAAGGTAAAAGCCCACATTCCAGTATAGGTACCAGTAGTAGAGGGAGCAGAATAGACCTCATTTGACAAGAATTATGATGATTTGTTTTTATACATGTGGTGGCTCCCTGGAGAACCATCTCAAATGGCTTACATTTATCTGGCCTAACTCGGACCTCTCCCAATTCTGAGGCAGCTACCTGGGGAACATTTGTCAATAACATTTAGACCAGATGAATTAGTCACTGCTACCAGAGGCAATGGGCAACAGTCACAGAAAACAACAGAGTATCCAAAAGGCTTGGAAGGAATGGCTGGAGAAGGAGATGCTTCGGGGCATAAGGATTTTGAAAAGGTTCAACATGTTCCTGGGAATCCATAAGGCCTCATGAATGCAAGGGCTGTACACATGCCCAAAAAAGACCTGAGAAGGTCATAAGTTCTCATTCTGGCTGAGCTTCACATTCTGAAATAGCAGGAATTGAGGGCAAAGGGAGAGATGTAAACTTGCAAACTGAGTGTTGAAGGTGTGTTACAACGCAGAATCCATCTAAAAATACCTGAAGATGATTTTGATTCTAGGCATTTAATGAAATCTCTGTCCAATTACTAGCTGACCACTAAGCTAACAGAACAGAGACTCAGTGGTCACATATGACAAAGAATACAGACTTTACAAAATTAGTTCAGAAAAGTCACTAAACTAACAACAACTACTACCAACAAATAGCAACACAAACCTTGGGATGTGGGAGAATTTGATTTCCATAGTTACCATATTATAATATTAAAAATGTCTAATTTTGACTAAACAAGCATGAGACATGCAAAAAACAAAGTATTTTGTCTACACAGGAAAAAATAAATCAATAGACTAGGTCCCTGAAGAAACTGAGAAATTGAACTAAATGGAGACTTTAAATGAACTATTTACATATGTTTAAAGAGCTAAAGGAAACCATGTCCGAAGGACTAAAGGAGACCATGATAAAGATGTCTCAATAAACAGAGAATATCAATGAAGAGATACAAATTGTAAAAAGGAATCAAATAGAAATTCTAGAGGTGAAAATAACTGAAATGAAAATGCACCAGAAGATCTCAACAGCAGATTTGAACAGGCAGGGTAAGGAATCAGCAAACTTGAAGAAAAGTCAGTTGAAATTATGGAGTCTGAGGAACAGAAAGAAAAAAGAATGAAGGAAAAAATAAACAGAGCCAAAGAGACCTGTGGGATATCATTACTTGTATCCAAATATGCATAATGAGAGTACCACAGGAGAGGAGAGAAAGAAGGAGAATGAATATCTGAAGAAATAATGGTGAACAACTACCCAAATTTAACGAAAAGCATTAATATACACATCCAAGAACCTCAACAAACTCCAAGTAGTATAAAATCAAGCAGATTCACAATGGCACACATTTTAATGAAACCATCAAAAGCCAAAAACAAAGAGAGAATCTTGAAAGCAGCAAGAGTGAGGTGACAAAGGAGCCTAAACAGTATTAACAGCTAATTACTCATCAGAAACCATGTAGGTCACAAGTAGTGGGAAGGCATAAAGGCCTGAAAGGGGGAGGGGACAACTGTCAAGCAAAAATTCTACTTTCAGCAAAATTATCCTTCAAAAATGGAAGTGAAATTAAAACATTCTCACATAAACAATAACTGAAGAAGTTCATCACTAGCAGACCAGACCTATAAGAAATGCATAAGAGAATCCTTTAGGCTGAAACAAAAATGCACATTAGATGATAACCTGAAGCCATACAAATAAATAAAGGTCTCTTGTAAAGGGAAGTGAATAAGTAAAGAGAAAAGCTAGTATTATTGTGTTTTGGGTGTGTTATTCTTTTTTTCCTATCTTATTTAAAAGACAACTACATAAAGCGATAATAATAAGTTTGTGTTGATGAACACACTATGCATAAAAATGGAATTTGTGACAATAAAAATATGAGAAGGGATGGAATTATGTAGAAAGAAAGTTTTTGTATTCTATTGAATTAAGCTGTTACCAATCTGAACTAGATTGTTTTAAATTCAGATGTTAATTATAATCCCTAGGTCAGTCACCAAGAAAATAACTCAAAAAAACACATGAAACAAACAGCAAAGGAAATAAAAAGATACACTAGAAAATATCTTTTTAACGCAAAGAAGGGAGTAATGGAGGAATTGAGGAATAAAAAAAGATAAAAGGCATAGAAAACAAATAGCAAAATGGTAGAAATTGGTCCTTTCTTATCAATAATTGCATTAAATATAAATAGATTAATAATAATTAATAGAGATTGGCAAATGGATAAACACACTTCAACTATGTTATTGCTGTTAGCTGCTGTTGAGTTGGTTCCAAGTGTTGACAAGTGTTGACATCCTCACTACTAAGACGCATTCTGGCTGTACTTCTAAGACAGATTTGCTCATTCTTCTGGCAGCCCATGGTATATTCAATTTTCTTTGCCAACACCCTAATTCAAGGGCATCAGTTGTTCTTCAGTCTTCCTTATTCATCATCCAGATTTCACATGCATGTGAGGTGATTTCTTGACTGCTGCTTTTGTGGGCATTGATTGTGGATTCAAGTAAAATGACATCCTTGATAACTTCAATGTTTTCTCCGTTTATCATGGTGTTGCTTATTGTTCCAGGAATGTGGATTGGTATTTTCTTTAAGTAGAGGTGCAATCCATACTGAAAGCTGTAGTCTTAGATCTTCGTCAGTAAGTGCTTCAAGTCCTCTTCACTTTCAGAAAGGAAGGTTGTGTCATCTGCATAAAGCAAGTTGTTAATGAGTCTTCCTCCAATCCTGATGCCAAGGTCTTCTTCATGTAGTCCAGCTTCTCAGATTATTTGCTCAGCATACAGATTGAATGAGTATGGTGAAAAGATACAACTCTGACACACATGTTTCCTGATTTTAAACCATGCAGTACCCCCTTGGTCTGTTCAAATGACTGCCTCTTTGACTATATACAGGTTCTGCATGAGTACAATTAAGTGTTCTGAAATACCCATTCTTCACGATATTATCCATAATTTGCTATGATCCACACAGTCAAATGCCTTTGCATAGTCAATAAAACACAGGTAAACATCTTTTTGGTATTCTCCACTTTCAGCCAAGATCCATCTGACATCAGCAGTAATACCCTTCTTCCACATCCTCTTCTGTATCTGACTTGAATTTCTGGCGCTTCCTTGTCTATGTACTGCTGCATCCGTTTTTGAATTATCTTCAGCAAAATTTTACTTGCAAGTGATATTAATCATATTGTTTGTTAATTTCCATATTCCTTCGGAACACCTTTTTTGGAAGGGTATGAATATAGATCTCTTGCAGTCAGTTGGCTAGCTATCTGTCTTACAAATTTCTTGGCAAAGATGTATGAGCAATTACAGGGTTGCATTCATTTGTTGAAACCTAGCAACTGGTATTCATCAATTCCGGGAGCCTTGTTTTCGTCAGTGCCTTCAGTGCAGCTTGGACTTCTTCCATCAGTACCATCCATTCCTCATCATATGCTATTTCCTGAAATGGTTGAATGTCAACCAAATCTTTTTGCTACGGTGACTTTGTATATTCCTTCCATCTTCATTTGATGCTCCTAAGTCATTCATTATTTTGCCTTCAATATTGCTACCTGAGGCTTGCATTTTTCTTCAGTTCCTTCAGCTTGAGAAATGCTAAGCGTGTTCTTCCCTTTGGTTTTCTAACTCCAGGTCTTTGCATATTTTGTTATACTTTACTTTGTCTTCTCGAGCTGCCCTTTGAAATCTCCTGTTCAGCTCTTTTACTTCATCCTTTTTTTTTTTTTCTGTTTGCTTTAATTACTCTTCATTCAAGAGCAAATTTTAGAGTCTCTTCGGAATTCTATTTTGGTCTGTTCTTTCTTTCCTGTGTTTTCAGTGACCTTTTGCTTTCTTCATGTATGATGTCCTTGATGTCATTCCACAACTCGTCTGGTCTTCAGTCATTAGTGTTCAATCTATTCTTGAGATGGTCTCTAAATTTATGTGGGATATACTCAAGATTGTACTTTAGTGCTTGTGGACTTGTATTTATTTTCTTCAGCTTCATCCTGAAATTGTGTATGAGCAATTAATGGTTGGTTGCACAGTCTGCTGCTGACCTTATTCTGACTGATGATATTAAGCTTCTCCATCGTTTCTTTCCACAGATGTAGTCAGTTTGATTCCTGTGTATTCCATCTGGTGAGGTCCATGTATATAGTCATCATTTATGTTATTAAAAATAGATATTTCCAATGAATAAACTGTTGGTTTTGCAAAATTCTATCACATAATCTCCGGCATCAATTCTGTCACCAAAGTCATATTTTCCAACTACTGATCCTTCTTGTTTCCAACTTTCACATTCCAATCACCAGTAATTATTAATGCATCTTGATTGCATGTTTGATCAATTTCAGACTGCAGATGTTGGTAAAAATCTTCAATTTCCCTATCTTTGGCAGTAGTGGTTGGTGTGTAAATTTCAATAATAGTCGTATTAACTGGTGTTCCTGGTAGGCGTATGGATATTATCCTGTTACTAACAGTCTTGTACTTCAGGACAAATCTTTAAATATTCTTTTTGATGAAGAATGTGACACCATTCCTCTTTAATTTATCATTCCTGGTGTAGTAGACTATATGATTGTTAGATTCAAAATGGCCAACACCAGTCCATTTTAGCTCACTAATGCCTAGGATATCGATCTTGATGTGTTCCATTTAATTTTTCCTAGATTCATACTTCATACTTGCCACATTCTCATTATTAGTGGATGTTTGCAGCTGTTTCTTCTCGTTTTGAGTAGTGCCACATCAACAAACGAAGGTACCGAAAGCTTAACTCCATCCACATCATTAAGGTTGACTCTATTTTGAGGAGAGCCCTGGTGGTGGAGTGGTTAAGAGCTCAGCTGCTAACCCAAAGTTCGGCAGTTCAAATACACCAGCTGTTTCTTGAAAACCCTATGGGGCAGTTCTACTCCGTCTCATAGGATCACTGTGAGTCAGAAATCGGCTTTATGGCAACCTGTGTGGTTTGTTGGTTTCTGGTTTGAGGAGGCAGCTCTTCCTTAGTTGTATTTTGAGTGCCTTCTAACCTGAGGGATTCATCTTCCGACACTATATCAGACAATGTTCTCCTGCTATTCATACGGTTTTCATTAGCCACTTTTTTTAGAAGTAGATCACCTGACCCTTTGTCCTAGTCTGCCTTAATCTGGAAACTCAGCTGGAACCTGTCCACCTTAGGTGACCCTGCTGATATTTGAAATACCAGTAGCAGAGCTTCAAGAATCACAGCAACATGCAAACCACCATAGTATGACAAACTGACAGATGAGTGGTAGTCCAACTATATACTTACTACAAAAGACTCATTTTAAACTTAAAGACAGAAATAGGTTGAAAGTGAAAGGATGGAAAAAATTTTTTTTTTCCACACTAACAGTAACACAAGGAGAGCTGGAATGCCTACATAAGACAAAATAGATTTTAAGGTGAAAATTGTTAATGAGAGTGTCAGGGAACTGAGCTGAGCTGAAAGAGATGAGCTGAGCTTTCAGGTGTCTGAGTAACTGATTAAGACAATACCACAAAATGAAAGTAACAGCCAGGTATTTAATCACTTACTGTGAAGGTATAAACAAGAGGTCAAACCCAGAGAATGTCTCCTTGCTTCCCATTGTTTCATATGTCTCCAGAAACAGCACCTGGGCAAGGGTCAGGTGGATAAGCAGAGAGGTGGGGAATATCTCACTGCTAAGAGGAGCCCCAGCAAAAAGGCTTCTGCTGTTTTATGGGCTTCAGAACCAGGGAGGAGGTAGGGGTAAGGGCTAGCAGTGGAAAAGTACTGAGTACTGTGTCAAAGTTGAAAAAAGTATATTCAAGTTTCTCCTCCAGCCTCCTTGATAAAGAGGTTTCAGCAGAGGTGCCTGAGGAAGGTCTTTGTCCTAGGTCCCTGATAAAGAGGCCTCTGAATGGAGGTGCCTAGGCTAGGAATGCAGATATGCAAAAGAGCATGGCTGGTCAGGGAGGCCTGAGTTCTTGACTTATTTCCTTCAGAGACTGCAGTGCACTGGATCTGAACCAAGTCTGATGTGGGAAGAACACCTTTTCACCTGAGGCCTACCAAATAAAGCCTTTTAATTGCCTATAGTCAGGCCTGAAAAACCATATGTAGGGTCTTAGCCAGGAGCCAGACTCCTCAGTGAGACAGCAAAAGACATTATATAATGTTGAAAGGGACAATCAGTCAAGAAAATATAACAATTATAAACATATATGCACCTGACAATAGTGTCTCAATATACATGAAGCAAAAAATGACAGATTGAAGAAAGAAACAGTTCAGCAATAATAGTTGAGGACCTCAGTAACCCATTTTGAATAATAGATGGAACAATTAGATAGAAAAGTAACAAGGAAATAGAATACTGTAAAATCATTATAAATCAACTAGACTTGATGGATATATCCACCCAACAATGATAGACTATACATTCTTCTCAGGTGTATCGAAAAAACATTCTCCATGATAGACCTTATATTAGACAACAAAGCAAATATCAGTAAATTTAAAATAATTGACGTCATACAAAGTATGTTCTCTGGTCATAATGGAATGAAATTAAAAGCCAATAACTGTGGGGTGAGGACCTAGTTTGACCCTAAGTAAAGTGGCCTTTGTCCTTAGCTCTGGAGAAATAAACTTAGATGTAATTGGGGTGCCTTGGTCTGGAACTTCCAGGCTATACCTAAGAATTTGTCCTGGCAGTGGGGACTGATCAGACTAGAAAAGGCTCACCTGGAAGGCTAATATTAGCTAGTCTCAGGAGATATGATTTAGCCAATCATGTGGTTCTGGCAGATAAAATCTCTGAAGATGGAGGATCAGAGAGCTTCCTGGTTTTAACAAGAATATTTGCTCTTGGAAGGTTTGTGAGTCTCTTGGGACATAGAAACTGCACTTTGGGAACTCTCCAAGACCTTGCCATAGATGTCTCTTCGTTTGTATCCTTTTGGCTACAATAAATCTGTAGTCATAAGTGTGGTATAATCCCCATGAATTCTGGGTCATTCCAGTGAATTTCCAGCAACCAATCCTTCTTTGTTTCCAACTTTTGCAGGATTGGTAGTTGGAAAATATGGCCTGAGTGATGGAAATGATGCCAGAGATCGCATGATAGAATTTTGCAAGACCCACAACTTCTTCATTGCAAATGCCTTTTCTTTACCAACATAAACCATGACCTTGAGTATATCCCACCTAAATTTAGAGACTATCTCAAGAATATATTTGACACACTGAATAGTAGTGACTGAGACCAAATGAGATGTGGGATGGCATCAAGGACATCATGCATGAAGAAAGCAAGAGGTCATTAAAATATGGGAAAGAAAGAAAAGACCAAAATGGATTTCAGAAGAGACTCTAAAACTTGCTCTTGAATGAAGAGCAACTAAAGTGAAAGGAAGAAATGATGAAGTAAAAGAGATGAGCAGAAGATTTCAAAGGGCAGCTGTAGAAGATAAAGTGAAGTAGTATAATGAAATGTGAAATACCTGAGGTAGAATATCAAAAGGGAAGAACACACTCAGCATTTCTCAAACTGAAAGGACTGAAGAAAAAATTCAAGCCTGAGTTGCAATATTGAAGGATTCTATGAGAAAATATTGAACGATGAAGGAAGAATCAAATGAAGAAGGAAGGAATACACAGAATAACTGTACCGAAAAGAACCGGTCGATGTTCAGTCATTTCAGGAGGTAGCATATGATCCAGAACCGATGGTACTAAAGGGAGAAGTCCAAGCTGCAGTCAAGGCATTGGCGAAAAACAAGCCTCCAGGAATTTACAGAATACCAATTGAGAAATTTCAGCAAATAGATGCAGTGCTGGAAGCGTTAACTCATCTATGTCAAGAAATTTGGGAAGCAGCTGCCTGGCCAACCAACTGGAAGAGATCCATATTTGTGCCCATTCCAAAGAGAGGTGATCCAAAAGAATGCAGAAATTATCAAACAGTATCGATATCACATGCAATTAAAATTTTGCTGAAGATAATTCAAAAATGGATGCAGCAGTACGTTGACAGGGAACTGCCAGAAATTCAAGCAGGATCCAGAAGAGAATGTGGAACCAGGGATATCATTGCTGATGTCAGATGGATCTTGGCTGAAAGCAGAGAATACCAGAAGGATATTTTCCTGTGTTTTATTGACTCTCCAGAGGCATTCGACTGTGTGGATCATAACAAATTATGCACAACATTGTGCAGAATGGGAATTCCAGAACACTTAACTGTGCTCATGTGGAACCTGTAATTGACCAAGAGGCCATTCTTCGAACAGAACAAGGGGATACTGCATGGTTTAAAATCAGGAAAGGGGTGTGTCAGAGTTGTATGCTTTCACCATTCTTATGCAATCTGTATGCTGAGCAAGTAACTCAAGAAGCTGGTCTATTTGAAGAAGAACACAGCATCAGCATTGGAGGAAGACTCATTTACAACCTGCTATTTGCAGACGACATAACCTTGCTTGCTGAAAGTGAAGAGGACTTGAAGAACTTACTGATGAAAATCAAAGACTGCAGCCTTCAGTATGGATTACACCTCAATATAAAGAAAACAAAAATCCTCACAACTAGACCAATGAGCAACATCATGATAAATGGGAAAAATGCTGAAATTGTCAAGTATTCTATTTTATTTGAATCCACGATCAACACCCAGGGAAGCAGCAGTCAAGAAATCAAAAGGTGCATTGCATTGGGCAATTCTGCTGCAAAAGACCTCTATAAAGTGTTAAAAAGCAAAGATACCACCTTGAGGACTAAGTTGTGCCTGACCCAAGCCATAATATTTTAAATCACCTGCTATGTATGCAAAAGCTGGATGATGAATAAGGAAGACCAAAGAAGAATTGATACCATTGAATTATGATGTTAGTGAAGAATATTGAATATACCATGGACTGCCAGAAGAAGAAAACAAATTTGTCTTAGAAGTACAGCCAGAATGCTCCTTAGAAGCAAGGATGTCAAGACTTCATCTCGTGTACTTCGGACATGTTATCAGGAGGAACCAGTTCCTGTAGAAGGATATCATGCTTGGTAAAGTAGAGGGTCAACGAAAAAGAGGAAGACCCTCAATGGGATGGATTGACACAGTGGCTGCAACAATAGTCTCAAACATAGCAGTGATTGTGAGGATAGCACAGGTTTGGGCAAGGTTGTGTTCTGTTGTAAGTAGGGTTGCTATGAGTTGGAACCGATTCAATGGCACCTAACAACAACCAGTGTATTATCAAACCCAAAGGGGTAGTAGGAGCCAACAGTCAGAAAGTAAGAATGTCTTGTGGACTGTCAATCTTGCAGGTGGCATCCTAAAGGGGTACTGGGAAAACAGCCCTCAAATTTTTGGTCAGAAGTTTAGAAGTTTGGGGTGCTTTGTGATCTTCGCAAACTTGGGGCTGGCATCTGGCTATTTGGCAATCTGGAGGATGATCTTCTTTTCACTTATGAGTGCTGATCTAGCTCCAGGTGGCTAGCATCAGAGAGAGTGTGTACTGTAAGGGCAGCTGGCAACAAGGATAGAAAAGTAGGAATGTGAGGACTGGATCAATCTTCACATTTTGAGAAATGGATTCATTCTATCCTTACCATCCAATAATAGAAGATATGGGAAATTCACACATATATGGAAATTAAACAACACACTCCTAATAAATAAGGAATCAAAAGAGATATCACAAAGGAAATTAGAAAATACTCTGAGATGAAAACAATAAAACACAACATTTCAAAATTTAGGGAATGTAGCAAAAGCAGTACTCAAGATGAAATTTATAGCTGTAAATGCCTACATGAAAAAAGAATACAGGTCTTGAATCACCTTAAGAAACTAGAGATAGATGACCAAACTAAACCTAAAGAAAGAAGAAAGAAAAAAATATAATTATTAGGATGGAGACAAAAGAAATAGAGGTTAGAAAAACCATCGAGAAAAATCAACAAATCTAAAAGTTGGTTCTTTAAAAATATTAACAAAATTAACCATTCTTTAGTTAGACTGACAAGAATAAAAGAGAGAAGATAGTAATGACTAATATCAGTAACGATTCTAAATCCAGACAAAGTCATTCCAAAAAAAGAAAGAAAGAAACCTACCATACAATACCCATTATGAATACAGATGCAAAAATCCACAAAACTCGCAAGCTGAATTCAGGAGCATATCGCAATTATTATACACCATGACCAAGAGCAATTTAAACCAGGAAAGTCAGCATGTTTCAACATAAGAAAATTAATCAATGTAATGTGCCTTATTTATAGAATGAAAGAAAACAAACAAACAAACTACACATGATCATTTCAATTGATATAGAAATATTTGTTTGACAAAATCCAACAACTTTCATGATAAAAACACTCAGAAAACTACAACAGAAGGTATTTTCTCAGCATGATAAAGGGCATTCATGAAAAATCCACAGCTACACCATACTCAGCGGTGATAAACTGAGAGATTTCCCTGAAAAATCAGGGAATAGACAAGTGCATCCACTCTCACCAGCATTGTACTAGAAGTTCTAGCCAGGGCAACTGAGTAAGAAAAATGAAATAAAATTCATCCAGATTGGAAAGGAAGAAGTGAAACTATCTTTATTCATAGATGGCATGATCTTATATATAGAAAACCCTGAACAGTACACACACATACATAGACAAACAAAAAACAAACAAACAAAAGCAATTAGAGCTAAGAAATAAGTTCAGCAAGGTTGCAGGATTTAACTCAATATACAAAAATCAGTAGTATTTCTATTCGCTAGCAACAGACAATCTGAAAATGAAATTAAGAAAACAATCCCATTTACAATAGCATCAAAAGGAATAAAATACTTAGGAGTAAAGTTAAAGAAGGAAACGAAACCCTTGTCCACTGAAAACTGCAAAACATAGTTGAAAGAAATTAAAGAAAATTTAAATAAATGGAAAGATAGTCCATGTACAGAGATTGGGAGATTTAATATCATTAAGGTTTCAATTTCCCCAAATTTATCTAGAGAGTCAACACCATCCTTATCCAAATTCAACTACCTTTTTGTAAAAATGCACAAGCTGATTCTGAAATTTATATGGAATTGCAAGGGACCCAAAATAGCTGAAACAATCTTGAAAAATAAGAACAAAGTCAGAAGATTCACATTTCCAAATTTCAAAGCTTACTACAAAGCAATAATAATCAAAACCCTGTGGTTCTGGCATATGGATAGAAATACAGATAAATAAAATAGAGTTGAGGGTCCAGAAATAAATACCTGTATGTTATGGATTGAATTGTGTCTCCCAAAATTTGTTGAAGTACTAATCTTTGGTACATGTGAACTTGACCTTGTTGAAAATATGTTTTTTGAAAATGTTACTATATAAGTTAACGTGAGGTCATAGTGGAGTAGGGTAAGTCATAATCTAATCTGAGTAAAGTCCTATGAAAAAGGAAAAAAGACACAGAGAGACAGAGGAAAAATGACAATGTGATGATGGAGTTACGCTGCAGCTTTAAGCCAAGGAAGGCCCAGGGCTACCAGAAGCTGGGAGAGACAAGAAACAGTCTTCGCCTAGAGCCTTTAGATAGAACATGGTCTTACCTATACCCTGATATCAGACTACTAGCCTCCAAAACTGTGACAATAAATTTCTGTTCTTTTGAGCCACCCAATTTCTGTCTTTTAAGCCACCCAGTGACTATTTTGTTGGAGCAGCCCTAGAAAACTAATACAGATTTTGTTAGAGAGAAGTGGTGTGTTGCTGTAACAAATACCTAAAAATGTGAGATGTCTTTGAAATTAAGTAAGGGATAGAGGATTGAAGAGTTTTGAGGCACTTGATAGTTGTTAGAAACGTAGATGTTAAATGTGCTTCTTGTGAGGCAGTAACAGGAAATAATGAACATGTTATTGGACACTGGAGGAAAGGTTATCCTTGTTATAAAGTGGCAAAGAACTTGGTAGAATTACGTTTGGATGTTTTGTGGAAAGAAGAACTTGAAGATTTAGGAAATTCTCAGTTTATTCATATTGTAAAAATTGGGACAGAAGAGGGACAAAAATGAAGAAAGTCTGTCAGATCACTGAGATTGTACAGGCAGAAAATGGATTGATGGAGCTGCTTGGCTGCAAACGCCTGTTATCCTTCAAGAAAAGGAAAGGATGATATTGACAGGTTTGTAGCCAAGGGCCAAAGGGGTGGAGCTACCTCTCAGGACTGAGGGAGTGGGGCTTCCACCCAGGTGTGTCTTGACGGCAGGGCAGCTGTCCACTTAGACCCCCAAGGACAGAGAATTATGTTCAAGACTTGAATCTAAAGAAATTTTCATTGCTGGATTTCAGATGTGCTTTGGGTCTGTGACCCCTTATTTCTTTCAAATTTCTCCCTTTTGGAATGGCAATGTCTACCCTATGCCTGTACCACCATTGTATTTTGAAAGTAGATAATTTGTGCTCAAGGTTTCACAGGCCCACAGGTGGAGAGGAATATTGGCCCAGGATGGACCATTCCCAGAGTCTTACCCATACTTGATTTAAAAGACAAGATTTTAAACTAAGAGTTGATGCTACAATGAGTTAAAACTTTTAGTGATGCTGGGATGGGGGAATTCATTTTTCACATGGGAATGGCATGCATTTTGGGGGGCAAGAGGGAACACTGTCATGGGTTGAGTTTTGTCCCATAAAAATTCATGTTGAAGTCGTAACACCTGATACCTCTGAATGTGATCTTATTTGGAAATAGGGTCTTTGAAGAGGCTGTCAGTTAAGTTAACATGAGGTCATACTGGAGCAGGGTGAGTGACAATTGTCTTAGGCTGGGTTCTCTAGAGAAGCAAAACCAGTAAAGTGTATAAATATATATATATATATATGTAGAGAGACTGTATCAAGGAAACAGCTCACGCGATTGTAGAGGCTAGAACATCCCAAGGCCGTGGATCAGGGTAGAGGCCTCTCCCAAGTCACACAGCTGCAGAAGCTGGCAAGCCCAAGATCAGAAGGTCGGAGAGCAGGGCTCCCACTCACAGACTGTGCAGATCAACGAATCCCAGGTTCAGCAGATAAGCTGACAGCTCAAGTCCCAAGAACGGGAGATGAGACAACAGGAAGTAGCCGCAAGATCCAGAGAGAGCAAAAAGCCAGAACGTCTGCTTACATACAGATTTGGACCACACCCCCAAGAAGACTCCCTTTCATCTGATTGGCTACTCACAGTCTATTCAATCATGGGAGTGATTACATTAAAACACAGAGAATCATGGCCCAGTCAAGCTGACACACAATCTTAACCATCACAATAATCCAGTCTGAATGATATCCAGTAAAAAAGGAGAAGAGACAGAGAGATAGACAAAAGGAATGATGGAGTTATGCTACAGCTGTAAACCAAGGAATGGGTGGGGCTACCAGAAGCTAGGAAAGACAAGAAAGACTATTCTCTAGAGCCTTTGGAAAGAACATAGTGTACATACTATAAATCACTGAATTGCACACTTTAATATGATTAAAATGATAGATTTTATGTTATGTGAATTTTATCTCTATTAAAAAAAAAAAAAAGATTCTGCTTAGAACAAAGACCTTTGCATTAGGCCTCCTTTTGGGGCCAAGTCCTCTACTTCTCCTCCCTTCGATAGTCTATATTTCCCTACCAATCACTTCTGAGAGACAAACTGCTTTTCCAAACGTTAATCTACTAGAAATTAAAGAAATGAGAGTTTCATGTTTTGCTTTGAATCAGTTCGAGGTGTATTGTGAAGATAAGCTAAATTTGGATATTTACAAATAAATTACTCTGAAGTAATAACTGTATCATTGTTTTAAATGCAGAGGAAATAATGAACTACTACATCTAAAGCTATTAAAGCTGTTCTTTTTGATGGTGGCCAGACTAGCTATTTACATAATGTACTTTCTCAAGGTTTCTTTCTTCAGGTGAAAGGTTTTTTTCTCCAATATTCTGATCAAAGCACTTTACCTGACAACGTTCACAAAATGAGTGTATCTGTGCCTCCTCCAAAACACTTTCCTCCTTGGAATGTTGGTGTCTTAGTTATAGTATTCACTGCAGTACTATAAACCATTTATCTTGGATGGTTTCCAGGTGATCACCTCCCACCTTCACTGAGATGACTCTGATTTACCTGTGTTCTAATGGAATGAATTACTCTGCTTATCTTTCCTTTCTCACTTTTCTTTCTCTGTTCTCTTTTTCCCTTCTCATTTGTCAAAACGTTCTGCAGAATGTTAAGAAATTCAATCAAAATTTATAAAATGAAGTAGAAAATTATACTCTGTTTGGAAATTAAGAAACCAATGAATCTTGAAACCTTCATATGTACATACAAATTTTTATCTAGAACTATAGAAAGAGGAAAAGTGAGATAGTCAATTTATTCCTGATTATATGTGTTGTACTTGTTGCAGTTAAGATCATTATTCTAAAATAATATATAAATAATAAGAGTAGCATGAGACATTTTATTGACAAGGAAAAGGTAATATCTACTATAGAAGAAGATTAAACTAGTTTAACCAAATTGTATACCAAGTAAGACTATGGAAGAAGGCTATAAAAATCAGAATTCTAGATGAAGTAAAAAATTATAATAAGAGGACACAAATCCTGTGTATATCTTCTCCTTACTTGTCAACTGTCTCATTATCCAACATTTTGCATTTATGACAATAGTGAAAATCTACTATCAGACTACTTTGTGTATTAACGGTGTACGTCTGGCAGTAACAAATGCTGAGGTGCAAGGCTAGAGGGACACTGGCTTTGATGGTTAAGGTTATGTGTCAACTTGGCTGGGCCATGATTCTCAGTGGTTTGGTAGTTCTGTAATGATATAATTCGGCAGTTAGGTCATGATATAATCTAGCAGTTATGCAATGATGTAGTCATCCTTCATTTTGTGATCTGATATGGTCATCTACCATTTTTGCATAACACTGATTTCAAATAACGACCAGGTGTTTGGAACCTAACCATGTCGATAAATGAGGAAAGGGTGTAGTATACAGAGTGATGGGAGGATTAAAGGAAAACTTAAGAAAAATATATTATTTGAACATAAAAATATAAATGTGTATAATACATGGGAAAGGATAATAAATAAACTTTGTTTTAATGAGCAATTCTATGAAGAGATTATCTGTATCAAAATATTTTTATCTCCTTGCCCTAGAGCTTTAGTGCTTCCAGGTGTAAGCTTCAGTGTTGTATGAACTTCCAGAAAGTTATGCAAAATTTATGTGTATAGTATTGGCATACGTATATTTTTCCTTGAATGAGATCTGGAGCTATTATCAGATTCTCAGTGGGACTCATGACCCTCAAAAGATTAAAATCCATTGATCTACAGGAAGTGAAAACAACAATATGAAAAGCTGGGGAGAAATGTCTGATGCGCTCTCTTTTTAACTGGCTTGCTTCATTTTACGGCTGAACAGATGGAAAATGACCCTTGAGTCTGGTTATCAAACCAAATCCATTTAGCTCACTCAGAAGAATCATCAAAGGGTGGAGGAAAATGGTTTGCCTTTCACTGTATCCTCTAAATCCAAGAGGAGGAGGTAAGCTAGAACAGTAGATCAAAATTCTGTCGTGGGAAACATCTAACCTGAAGCTGTTCTTAACCTGAGTGACTTATCATAGACAGAACTTACTGTAAAAAAATGTTGAGATGGATAAACCCGGGAAGCACAGACCTAATGTCTCTGCTCCAGGGAAGGAAGGTTTAGGAAGCAAGTGGTTTGGCATTGCAAATTTATTTCTGGTATAGTAGTATAAACCCAGAGGGAGAAAGATCTATGTATGCTACTCTAAATAATACTCCATTGGCTCTTTTTTAATTACCATACTCTCAATTATTTACATGTAATTTTTCTATGATGTCTCTTGTCCTTATTTCTCCCTTTCACTGTACTTTATGGTCCTGGTAAACTCTGGTCTCTATGACAATGAAATTACCTCCATCAAAGAGAAGGCAGGTCAGATAATACAGTTGTGCAGATGGTTAACGTGCTTGGCTGCTAACCGAAGGTTGGAGGACCAAGTTCACTCAAAAGAAGCCTCAGAAGAAAGGCCTGGCAGTCTACTTCCAAAAAATTCAGCCATTGAAAACTCTTTGGAGCACAGGTCTACTCTGACGCACATGGGGTCACCATGAGTCAGAACTGACTTGAGGGCAACTGGTTATATGAGTGGATTTTCCCTTGCCTTGGTTATCAATTTTGCTAGCCAAGACATTTGAAATGTGTTTTACAATGGTAAAAATATGTGCAAATATTCTCTTTTATCAATAAATTTATAAACATTCCTGATTAGTACCTTTGATAATGTTATTGACTTTCACTGATAAATTTCTATGTATTTGTACTTGACTTAATGACATTTTTGTAAGCAAAATGTCGCTCTTTATAGTATTAAAGAGTGACTTCTATGGGTTTTATGTATGTAATAGATTAATTACTAGATGGTAAGCTTATGATTTAAGAATACCTTACACATCTTTGTACTGTATTCTATATATTGCCTACAGTAGGCAGTCAATATTTGCTGATTAGAAGTGAAACATTTTATAATCACTATATATTTGTTTGGCACAAATGGATTTTCATATGTTGAAACTGCTTAAAACTGTGTTTAAAACAAAAGTCTATCTTTGTGTCACAAAGAGTTATACAGTTTGCTTTCTAAAGTCTGTATTAACGAACCACTGTGGTGTCTGTCACAGCTGGGCACTGAAATTCACCCCTTTGGAGTTACAGCACTGCTAATTCCCTGACTGACTGACTTCCCTAGGAAAGGGCATTCTTTTAAAGTCTGGCACTGTGCTGTAAACACACTACTGTTTATCTCAGCTAATGAGAAACAGGCTGTCTGGAAATGTGTTTCCGATGAAAATACGGAGCAAATCTTTAGAAAATAGAACCCTCTTGACTGATTGAAAAGACAACATTTGGTAACACACTATAAGCAAAACATACTATAAAGCTCAAAAGAAGGGAAATTAGATATAAAATTCACTTGCATGCATCAACTTGGGTTTTGGAAAGAGTAAGTAAAGGTATTGAAATTTAGGCATGTATTTAGTCTTCTTCCCTTCCCCCTATAGTTCTAGTACTGCCCCACCCCCATGCCAATTTTGCTCTCCTGCAGGGATCCTTCTCTGGACTTATCTCTCCTTGAGATCAGCCAGGCTGCCTCTTCCTCTTTTTCTTCTGTTATAAGGTGTCTAGTGGTTTATAGCCTTTTAATCCTATGGCTCTTCCTGTAGACAGTTTCAAATTGCTTCTGTAGGTGCTTTAGATCCTTTAATTTGAAAAGCCACTCACTTTTGAATAATAGTCTTTATTACTTGAAAGTTTTGTTAGGCTTATTGAGCATTGATTTTGTTCTTGGGGAACTCTGTCATGAAAAGCAAATTATTTTACTCAGGATAAAAGATATAATAGTAAACAAGTGACAGCCCTTGTGTGTTTTTCTGTGGCTTCACATCAAACTCTAAATCTCCTGAATAGCTCTTCTTTGTATTCTTCAATTCCTTAAAAGGATGTGAACTACTTACTGATCACTAACTTATTTGTGGAAACAAATATATTTGTACAAACAATATATTTGTAACACTTATTACAAATATATTCACTAATTCATTCCAAGAAGTACTTTAAATTTGTCTGTCATCTATTTTTTTCCCATGATTTGTCATCACTGAATCTTCAGTTATTTTCCTGATGTTACTAAAACATCAGTATCAAAAATGTCACCTCATTATTCAAGTGATCCTCCACAAGGAATCAGTTATGGCTTCTATTTTCCTATGGGAAGATGAGAAAGTCTACTCTGACCTTCATCTTAACCAATATTATTATGTGTTTCCTCTAGTAAAATAAATCATATCTAGTATGATAGAATATGTTTACTCTTCTGAGAATTTTTCCATTTGATAGGTAAGAACATGAATTTGTGGAGATACCACATATGATATGCAGGGCTATAGGTCCTGAAGTAAACTGGAGTGAAGAAAAATAACTCAGCATAATATATTACTACTATTATGCTTCTATTATACTATTACTGTACTACTTTACTATAACTGGAAACCCTGGTGGCATAGTGGTTAAGTGCTACAGCTGCTAACCAAAAGCACGGTGGTTCGAATCCACCAGGCCCTCCTTGGAAACTATGGGGCAGTTCTACTCTGCACTATAGGGTCGCTATGAGTCGGAATCCACTCGACTGCAATGGGTTTGCTTTTTTTTCGTTTTATACTATAATACTATACCACTATTATACTATTATGCTTCTATTGTTCCCAATATGGCATTAAAAGAGGACCAAGTTTTCATTCTCAAAACATTTTTATGCCTTACCCAGTTTGACCATGCACATCTGTCGGTTTCTCCTACTGTGGTGACTGGCGTGTTGCTGTGATGCTGGAAGCTTTGCCACAGTATTTCAAATACCAGCAAGGTCACCTATGGTGGACAGGTTTCAGCTGAGTCTACAGACTAAGTCAGACAGGGAGAAAGACCTAGCAGTCCGCTTCTGAAAAAATTAGCCAGTGAAAACCTTACGAATAGCAGCGGAATATTGTCTGCTATAGTGATGGAAGACAAACCCCCCAGCTTGGAAGGCACTCAAAGTAAGACTGAAGAAGAGCTGCCTCCTCAAAGTAGTTGCCTCCTCAACTTTAATGATGTGGAAGGAGGCAAGCTTTCAGGACCTTCATTTGCTGATGTGGCACAACTCAAAATGAGAAGAAATAGCTACAAACATCCATTAATAACAGGAATGTGGAATGTACAAAATATGCATCTAGGAAAATTGAAAGTCATCAAAAATGAAATAGAATGCATATACATTGACATCCTAGGCATTTGTGAGCTGAAATGGACTGATATTGGCCAGTTTCAATTGGATAATCATATGGACTACTATGCCGTCATGTTCGTCGTCGAAAGGAACATTTCAAGATCTATCCTGAAGTATAACGTTGTCAGTGATAGGATAATATCCATATGTGTACAAGGAAGACAATATGACTATTATTCAAATTTATGCACCAACCACTAAGGCCATAGATAAGGAAATTTAAGATTTTTACCAACTTCTGCAGTCTGAAATTAATCAAACATGTGATCAAGATGCATTGATAATTACTGGTGATTGGAATGTGAAAGTTGAAGCAAAGAAGAAGGAATGATACTTGGAAAATATGGCCTTGGTGATAGAAACAACACCAAAGATGTCACGACAGAATTTTGCAAGACCAATGACTTCTTCATTGCAAATACCCTTTTTCAACCACACAGGCGGCTATTATACACGTTGATCTTGCCAGATGGAATACGCAGGAATCAGATTGATTACATCTGTAGAAAGAAATGATGGATAAGCCAATATCATCAGTCAGAACAAGGCCAGGGGCTGACTGCAGAACAGACCATCAATTGCTCATATACAAATTCAAAATGAAGCTGAAGAAAATTAGAACAATCCATGAGAGCCAAAGTATGGCCTTGAATATATTTCATCTGAATTTAGAGACCATCTTAAGAATAGATTTGGCTCATTAAACACTAATGACCGAAGACCAGAAGAGTTGTGGAATGACATCAAGGACATCATACTTGAGGAAAAGAAGAGATCATTAAAAAGACAGGAAAGAAAGAAAAGACCAAAAGGGATGTCAAAAGACTCTGAAACTTGCCCTTGAATGAAGAGTAGTTAAAGCAAAAGGAAGAAATGATGAAGTAAAAGAGCTGAACAGAAGATTTCAAAGGGCGGCTCCAGAAGACAAAGTAAAGTATTATAATGAAATGTGCCAAGATCTAGAGTTAGAAAACCAAAAGGAAACAACATGCTTGGCATTTTTCAAGCTGAAAGAACTGGAGAAAAATTTCAAGCCTCAAGTTGCAATATTGAAGGATTCTGTGAGAAAATGCTAAACAATGCAGGAAGCATCAAAAGAAGATGGAAGGAAGACACAGAGTCACTATACCAAAAAGAACTGGTCGATGTTCATCCATTTCAGGAAGTAGCATATGATCAAGAACCAATGGTATTGAAGAAAGAAGTCTAAGCTGCACTGAAGGCATTGTCGAAAAACAAAGCTCCAGGAATTGATGGAATACCAATTGAGATGTTTCAACAAACGGATGCAACACTGGAAGTGCTCACTCATCTATGCCAAGAAATTTGGAAGACAGCTTCCTGGCCAACCAACTGGAAGAGATTCATATTTGTGCCCATTCCAAAGAAAGGTGATCCAACAGAATGTGGAAATTATTGAGCAATATTAATGTCATACACAAGTGAAATTTTGCTAAAGATCATTTCAAAGTGGTTGCAGCAGTACATGGACAGGGAACTGCCAGAAATTCCAGCTGCGTTCGGAAGAGGATGTGGAATAAAGGGTATCGTTGCTGATATCAGATAGATCTTGGCTGAAAGCAGAGATTACCAGAAAGATATTTACCTGCGTTTTATTGACTATGCAAATGCATTCAACTATGTGGGTCATAAAAAATTATGGATAATGTTGCGAAGAATGGGAATTCCCAGGACATTTAATTGTGCTCATGCAGAACCTGTACATAGACCAAAAGGCAGTGGCTTGAACAAAACAAAGGGATTCTGTGTGGTTTAAAATCAGGAAAGGTGTGCATCGGGGTTGTATACCTTCACCATACTTATGCAATCTGCATGCCGAGCAAATAATCCAGGAAGTGGGACTGTATGAAGAAGAACATGGCATCAGAATTGGAGGAAGACTTATTAACAACCTGTGATATGCAGATGATGCAACCTTGCTTGCTGAAAGTGAAGAGGACTTGAAGCACTTATTGAAGAAAATAAAAGACTACAGCCTTTGGTATGATTTACACCTTAACACAAAGAAAACAAAAAGCCTCACCACTGGACCAATAAGCAACAATATGATAAACAGAGAAAAGATTGAAGTTGTCAAGGATTTCATTTTATTTGGATCCACAATCAATGCCCATGGAAGCAGCGGTCAAGAAATCAAACAATGCCTTCAAATGGGCAAATCTGCTGCAAAAGACCTCTTTAAAGTGTTAAAAAGCAAAGATGTCACTTTAAGGACTAAGGTGCACCTGACCCAAGCCATGGTGTTTTCTATCACCTCATACACGTTCGAAAGTTGGACAATGAATAAAGAAGACTGAAGAATCGAAGTCTTTGAATTATGGTGTTGGAGAAGAATATTGAATATACCATGGACTGCTAGAAGAACCAACAAATCTGTCTTGAAAGAAGTATAGCTGAAGTGCTCATTAGAAGCTGGAATGGCAAGACTTCATCTCACATTATTTGGACATGTTATCAGGAGGGATCAGCCCCTGGAGAAGGACATCATGCTTGGTAAAGTAGAGGGTCAGTGGAAAAGAGAAAGAACCCTCAATGAGATGAATTGACACAGTGGCCACAACAATGGGCTCAAGCGTAACAACGATTGTCAGGATAGAACAGGACCAGCAGGGTTTCGTTTTGTTGTACATAAGGTTGCTATCAGTCGGAAACGATTTGTCAGCACCTAGTAACAACAAGAACAACCCCATTTGAGCTTCACAATTTCTGAATAATACAGGTACAATAGGTGATATTAATGATATTTCAATGGAAGCTGTAAGAAGTTAACTAAATTACTTGATCAAGTTTACTAGTTAAGTGGTGGAACTCTGCTGATTTCTACATTTCTATTATTCAACTGGCCCTTCTGTTGCTGTGGATTCATTTTGACTCGTGGTGGCCCTGTGATTAAAACTGCTTATTAAGGTTTGTTGACTGTAATCTTTACAAAAGCACACTGCCAGGTCTTTCTTCTGAAGTGCCACTGTGTGGGTTTGAGTCACCAAATTTTAGTTTAGTAGTAGAGCACAAACCATTTGCACCACCCAGGGACCTTTTCAAATGGCTATCAAAAAAAAAAAAAAAAAAAAAAAGGAAAAAAAGAAACAAACTCATTGCCGTGGAGTCAATTCTTACTCATGTGACTCAGAGTAGAACTGCCCCATAGGGTTTCTAAGGCTGTAATCTTTACAGAAGCTGACTGCCACATCTTTCTCCCAGGGAGCAGCTGGTGGGTTTGAACCGCCAACCTTGAGATTAGCAGCCTAGCACTTAACCACTACATCACCAGGGCTCCTTCTTCAAATGGCTAGTGTGTCCAGATTATGGGCCACAGTCCTTCGGAGTACTACAATATTATTTCAAAGACCTTTATATCAACACATATGTATCTGTTGACTGAATAAATAATATGTCTTGGTGATATTTTTATGACTATTTTTCAAATGTACACGGATGTCAGTGTAATAAATAAAATGCAATTTTGTTTTTAAATTGTATTAAATTCAGAATAAATTGGTACGATTATGTATTTTTTAAGTAATGACTACTAAAAGTAAAATCACTACGATATTATCTGTGATTCCTTCTTAATGTTATAAAGGGATCTTTATACCAAAAAATGTTGGGAACCACTGCACGAAATCTTGGGCCACAGTGAAGCTGATGAGAAGGAAAGGACTTATCCTAATCATAATTGTGAAGAAAACAAAGCTTCTTTTGGTTTTCTATTCACTTTCCTTATAGCTTTTCATCTTCTCTGTTCTATTACGCTTTATCTCTCTAATCTTCCTCCTCCCTCTGGGAGTGGCGGGGGTGGGGGGTGGGGGGACATGATTTTTTGTTTTACTGGAAGCTACATAACTTTTTTTAAATATAAGTATTTGTTTAATGTGTTTTGGCAGTTGAATGTACTTGGCAGTGTGCTACACACCTTATATACATCAACTCATTTTCTCCTTATTAACAGCAAAGGAAAGTGGATATTATTAGTCCCGTGTTGTGGATGAAGAAACTGAGATCCAGAAATATTAAGCTCTAAGATCACAAAGCTGGTGAGTTGTAAATTTATCATTCAAAATCAGGTCTGACTAATCCTAATGCGTAATGCTTCCCACTATTCAAAAGTGAACCTTTGAACTTGTATGTTTTGGAGAATCAGGTATGAAACTAAGTAACTTAAAACCCGGTTACCATTGAGTCAATTGCAACTTTCAGTGACTCTGTAGGACAGAGTAGAACTGCCCCCATAGGGTTTCCAAGGAGTAGCTGGTGGATTCAAACCGCCAAACTTTTGGTTAGCAGCTCAACTCTTAACCACTACACCACCAGGGCTCCAAGTAACTTAGGTAGTTCTAGAATATAGGATTTCATTTTGTTACTTCAAAATTAACAGCATGTCTTTTATACTCACCCGGTATCCCCAGCACATAGCAAAATGCCTGGCATATACCAAATTCGGAATTCCTTCTCTTCTTATTCTTTTCACTTCCTACATTCAAGTGATCAGATAATGTTGCTGATTATATCTAGAAAATGTATTTCAAATTTCACTTGTCTTTATTCCCTTTCCACTGCATTTGTATAGGTCCTCATCATGTATCATCTTGGCAGTTGAAAGAGTTCCCTATTTTTTCCACCTCCCCCTATTTTATTATTAAACTGTAATCCCATGGTCTCCTGTTTCTGTGAGGTGACTTCCCAATGAGGAATATAGCTGGTCTCATGCCTTCTGATTGGCAGATCTTAATCTCCTTTTGCCATTTTCAGCAGGAAGTTCAGGGCATTCAGGAAACATTGACTCTAAGAGATGTCCAAAAGTCCCCTCACATCAAACTCTTCCTGTGACTTTTATCATAATACCTTTTCTTTGCACATAAGTTATATTTTACTAAGCATTTTTATACAATTGTCCTATTTGACTTGATCCTTCAAACAAATCTGTATTTCATATATAACCCTCCAATACATAGCTGAAGAAACAAACTTAGAATATGAGTAAATTGTCCCATATTTAACAGACATGGAGTGGCATGAACAGTCTAGAAATGCAGTGCTTTGAATACAAAGTTCATTGCTCTTTCCACTCTGTCACATTTAAGAATGACAATCCAGATTATATCCATTTGCTGAGCACAGTGGAGTTGCAGCAAACATGTATTTAACTTATTCAAATTAAACTGCAAGATAGAAACCATTTAAATTAAACTTAGATTATCGTGTCAGACATGTATTCAATAAGCCTATGCCCCAGGCAATGGAGTCAATCAAGTTTGAAAGTCAGTTTCGACTTGGTTAATCTTATGAACAAAAATGTGTCATTTATTTCAAGGGATTTCAACAATTGACAAGGAAGTGTGTTGTTCAACCTTAAGTAAATTGATGATGATAGAGAAATTAAATAAATTAATTGAGGGCTATGGAGAATTATTGATTAAGGAAAAGATATTCTCATCTTAATTGGTCAAATAGAACTATTCCCAATCTATGGAAATCTTCCACAGAAAATTAACAAATTGTTCTTTTGGTTTCTGTATCTATTTCTTGAATGAGATTGTTTGAATAAGGTAAATAGATTTTCCAGTGCTTAATCACTTCATGTTGAACCAAAGTAATCAAGTTTCTAACCTGCAAACCCAAGGTCTAGATACTGGATCCATGCTAACCTACCAAGACATAAATACCCCAAATAGTATGCTGACGTTCTTACAATCATCTTCTCTATAATAAGCAGCAACTCTTTCAAAGAGAGAAATTTATGACTTTTTTTGTCCATATGATCAGTTGCTTGTTGTTTGAAAACTACTGCTAATGTGCTAGTCTTTGGATCTTTGGTATTTGATATTTTAAGATACCTATTTATTTTTTATTTTTCACACTTCCTATTAGCAGACAACAGGGGAAGGCTCAGCCAATGTCTCACTCACTTCAATTGCAGGCTCTCTCTGACCCAGAACCCAGCTGGGTGGGGAGAGGGTTACTCTGGGGGAGGGCTGAATCTACTCAATGGCATCGGGTTATGGATTGTTCTAGGATGCTATTGAGTCAATTCTGACTCATAGAGACCCAATAGGACAGAGTAGAACTGCCCGATAGGGTTTCCTAGGCTGCAATCTTTACGAGAGCAGATTGCCAGGTTTAAGATGCCTTTCTGGATAAACAATGAATCAGAACAAAAACAAAGAGGAAATCCATTTTTATCATTTTTTACATACTTAGGAAGAACATGTGCAAGCATGTTACAACCCACGAGAATGGCTCCTTCTCCTTCTTTTCTACGTGTCATATGATCTTCCATCTGTTCTCTAGCATTCTAAGCTTTTCTTGTACTTAAGGATACACTTCAATAAAGGGCAGCCTCAAATCCTTATCACAATCTACTCTGAAACTATTTTACTGCATATTCGTCTTGTTGCCCTTTTGTCGGCTAGCTGATTTGTATTTGTCATGACTAAAGTGAAAGGAAATGAGTGTTGGTATTTTTGATCTGGCTCTGTATGTAAAAGAAAACTGTCTTAGTTGTTTAGTGCCAGCGTGACAAAAAAATACCACAAGTGGGTGGCTTTAAATAGCAATGTTATTTGCTCACAGTTCGAGAGGCTAGAAGTCCAGATTCAGGGTGTGGCTCTCTTGGGAAGTCCTTCTTTGTCTATGTTAGCTTCGAGTAGCTGTCAATCCTTGGAGTTCCCGGACTTGTAGTTGCATCTGCTGTGTGTGTCTGTCTTCATACGATGCCCTTCCCTGTGTGTGTCTCTGTGTCTGTTATGCTCTCTTTGTAACTCAGTAGTGATTAGGTTTAGAACCCACACTACTCTGATATGGCCTGATTAACACAACGAAAGAAAACAGGCGTTAGAATTTCAACATATATTTTGGAGGGATACTATTCAATCCATAACAATAGGGAACCTGTTTCTGATTCAATTCTTTATATTATTATCTTTATTTAGGAAAAAAAAGAGACAAGTTATTATTTTCCCGTTTCTCTTGTGTATTCTGATGTCTTTCCTGTGTATATTTCATTTCCTATTCCTGGATGAGTATTATAATGGACAGTATAATTATCTATTTTTTACGTCAGCTATAAATATAAGCAACATTAAGGCCACATGTATCTAAAACCAATGAAATAGTTTTCTGAGAATACAAAATTTTATAGTATCATAAATGGAGTTATTTCTTAGTGGGAAAAATTCCTAGATAGGCTATAAGTTTTTATGCAAATATTATAAATGACCATAAATATTTCATGTTAGAAATACTGAGTAACTTTTTGGAGAACATTTGGCATTGTTTCAAGACAATATATATATTCATTATTGTAATTATTAGAAGAGAAGTTAAAGGAAAATAATACTAAGAGCAGTATGGATGCCATTCCATTGTTTATGAGACAATGCTTCTAATGATTTGTGCCCAGGGTGATTTTTGTTTTTTAAACATTCCACTGGATTCCAGAGATGAGATCCTTTTAGAGAATTACCAACATAAGTAGAGAATTGCTTATTTTTATTTTAAACCCATTGTAGGATTTTTCATGCTAAATATACCACCTAAATATGTTTATAGTCTAAGACCAATATGATAAGTATGTTAAGAATGACTCCAAAACAGATCAAAAGTAGAATCTAAATTATTGACCGATTTATTTATTCATTTTTGATTTAGCAATTTTTTTTTTAAGTAATTAAATTCAACTTTAGGATACTTTTGTGTAATTTCCAATTGTAGTTTTTTATTAAAAAAAAGGAAAACAGACATATGCTTGACATCTTCTAAGATGGTTAATGATTCTGCCTTTCTGAATACTGTTCACTATCTTACATTCCTAACAGCTTTAGTCCTTGAACACCTAAAATTTGTTGATGAAGACCTAGTTGTGGTTGATTAAATATTGTTTTTGCAATTATTAGAATATAAATATTTATTAGATCAAATTTGTGGATACAATCGAGATTTGCTTGCCAAATCTTTAAGCAAGTTGTATAAAATTTTATGAAGGATTATTTTATAATATGACTTCTCAGTTACTAAGGGTGGCAGTAAAAAAGTAAGAATTTTAGTAATTTTAAGAGCCCGTTTCTTAGAACTTATGGCATGAATTGTATCTACATTTCCACTGGATACAGTAACAATATTGTCACTTACTTGCAGTGTAAAACATTCCAGTAGAATGACTCTGTTTGTTTGTGGTAAAATCTTGGGAAGTTCACCTAAGGGTAGAGTGGTTAAGTGTAGAAAATTCTGGCTTATTGCAACACATGGGGACTATATTTGGCATTCCAATAAAGGATTACTTAGTCCAACCATTTTAGCACGCAGCATCTGGTATTCAGGATAACATCATGTTTTTCTAAAACCCAAAAGTTCTGGCGGAGTAGCATCCCCGAGTATTTGCAGTACATTTTGCCAGCTTTTCTTGCCCAGGCAAAACTGCTCTGTCATCATGCCATTGGTATCTAGTACCTGCTAATAGCCTGCACACACTTGTAGGCTTGAAAAAGTGAGGACTTTGTAGGAAGGGAATACATATGAACATAAACCATAATAAATTAACAGCGCACATGGATTGCCATGAAAATAATAGCTTCATGGGTCCTTCAAATCCAATCCAGCCTCAAACTTTCCATGTGGAAGCAACCTCTTAATAACCACGTGAGTTAATTTGAAATTAGATAAGGAAAGTAAGTTTTCCTTTTGTTGAATATAATTAACTTTTAAAATCTGGAAATAGAAACTTCCCTATGGTTTTGTGATTAGTGATCATTTTAGAAAACTAGTAAAGTTCAAATGTATTAAAAATACTGATTCAATAATGGATAATCTTTGAATGCTTTTTATTTTTATTTTCTTTTAGATAACCTAATTTTCCAACTATTCTTAAAGAATAAAATTGCATAAATCTTTAAATTTAGGTTCAATAACAACAACAACCCCCTCCCCACTCCCCCCCCCCAAAAAAGTCTCAGCCCAGAAACAAGGACTAGAAGGAGGGAGGAAACAGGAAAGCTGGTAATAGGGAACCCAAGGTCGAGAAGGGAGAGTGTCAACATGTCGTGGGGTAGTTAACCAATGTCATAAGACAATATGTGTGCTAACTGTTTAATGAGAAACTATTTTTTCTGTAAACCTTCATCTAAAGTACAATAAAAAATAAAAAAATAAAAAAAGCTAAAAAAAAGAAAAAGTCTCTGAGTCAAGATGGGTCAAGGTTCAGATTCTGTATCCCTGATTTGTAGTCCACCACCACCAACTGCTGTCGAATCGACTCCGACTCATGATGACTCTGTGTGTGTCAGAGTAGAACTGTGCCCCACAAGGTTTTCAGAAGGAGACTGTCACATTAACCACTCTATAGTCCAATTTCCTCATCCTACATCGTAGTTAACATGGGCCTGCTATCCCTTATTCACAATTTTGATATCCAAAAACCACTAAATTTTTTTTTTTCTTATTTGGCAGCAAGAGGTGATCTGAACCCGTTACCAGCAAACCTGATCAGAATTGGCATGAGGCTGTTTATAGCCTTTACTTAGTCTACTCTGCTAGATATCCATACATTTCACTGAGGGAGTATTGATGTTGATTGCAGGGAGATGTCCTAAACCTTAATTCAGATTTCTAAATTCTGAGACGTATTTGACCTAAGAGATTTCAATATAAGGGATAATGGATCTGTTATACCAACTATGAAGGTTGATATGCAGAGTAAGAAAGCAATTAATATTAACTAAATACACACGACATAAAGCGGGTATGAAACAAATATTTGTTCTTTCTCTGTACCTTCATAGAGAAACGTCCTTGGTAAAACTATATTCATGTTAGACAAGTCATTTCCCTTCTTATCCCCCCAACAAAAGTGTGATGACTATCATAAAAAACTATGATTCCAGTTCAGGTCTATAAGACATAATGAATAAACTACAATTATTAATTTTGTGATGATTCCACAACATAACAATTTTTAAAGGCCACAACAGGACCAATTTTTAATTTGTTTTACACTGCTCTATGTACTGAACACACAGATAATGCATAGTATACTGTGACCCGCATGGACTGGAAGTCCATCAGGATCCTGAAGTCCTGGAAATAAAGTTGGAAAAAGAAAAAAAAAGGAAAGAAAAGCAGCAGTAAAAAAGACAATGAAGAAAACGGTTTAGAAAGAAAGCCCAGATAATTCAACTGGAGTTCCCATCGTCATCCTCATTCACTACTAAGAAATGAATAAAGAGAATGGGCTAAAGGACACATATTTGGAAAGCATATAAACCAAGGTCAGTGAGAAAACTACTTAACGTAATAGTAGATTGAATAAGCTTAAAGACACATTGCTCTCATCCATCAATTTAAAGTGATAGGACCAAGTCATCAGTTTATTTTTAAGATTTACAATTTTCCAGGTGTATCTTGGCTATTGCCTTATCCTTTTAGGACTCTAAATGCTGTTCGGTGAGTCCAAATCAATTGTCTGGAGACATATAGTGAAGCAGAAACAGTAGTCAGCAATGTTTGCTTCATCAATGGAGCGAGTGTTTTTCCCGTAAATATGAGTAATAGGTTAAAAATTTGCAAAGAGAAACTTGGGAAGAGAATCAGAAAATATTTTCTGGGATCCATTTATTTTCAGATCAACAATAGCAATACATCAGTGTTCTTAGTTTTTGACCAGTGAATACATCAAAGTGAGCACCAGAAAATCAATATAGAGAAACTCATACTGTCGAGGGATGGGGCATCTAAGTTTGTTATCTCTCCCAATAGAGGGGATGGAATGTTACGTTTCACAGACCAGCTTTTCACTGAAGATTATGTTTCAGTGTTAAAAATATATAAATTTTTAAAATAGCATTAGCTAATTTGGAAACAATCTAACTATAATTAGAATAATATTAAAAAGTTCTAATATGGTAAAAACTGGACAATGATATTTAATATCTTGGAGAAAGGATGCTATGACCTATTCTCTTTTTTTTTTTTTTCTTAACAGAATGTCAGGAAAACCTTAGTGTATCACTCTAAAACCCACTGCTGCTGAGTCGATTCCAACTCATAGCGACCCTGTAGGACAGAGTACAACTGCCAGGTAGGGTTTCTAAGGCTGTAATCTGTACGGAAGCTGACTACTACATCTTTCTCCATGGAGCAGCTGGTGGGTATCACTCTAGACATTTGAAAAGAGTAAACCTGATGGCCATTCATCAGACATTAGGCTTTTTGTAATAAGACAATGGAAGTCATATGTTTATGGGAGTAAAACCAATCCAAGAGAGCAAAGCAGAGGACCTCAGTCTATCTGAAAAAAGATTTTGAAAAAAGAAAAAGAAGTTGTCATCAATATCAAGCAGTTCTTTGACCTGGTGACTAACAGACCCCTTGAAAGCCTCCTTATATATTCCTAGGATTGCCTTTGTATGTACTTTGAGAAATATCATGCTGTATTAGAATCAAGTACTTTATTATAGTCATATTTAGGAAGTATACAAGCAGAAATCACAGAAAGCTTCAAACTCCTGGCAGCAGAGCATTCTCAAACTTTTAAAATTATAGACTCATTCCTTAAATTTGTACTGAAAAGACAGGGACCTACATAAAAAGAAGTTGGGTATGTTAGTCATCCTGGCTGATCACTGAATAGAATTATTGATAATTTGTTCAACTAAAATTTATCTTTAGAATACTTAAGAAAATGCCTGCAACCACCTATGGTCTTTTACATATTTAAAAATGGCAACTGTAAAAATGGCTTGAGGGCAGTGTCTGACCTCCCCAGCCCCGCAAGGGGGAAGGAGAACCAAGCTCAACAGCCCAAGGTTGACTTCCATGAGGTGGAGGTCAGACAAGCCTCCTCTCTCCGCCATCTTTACTCATTCTGATACGAATCGTCCTTTACACAGCACTCTCTACTTCTCTGCTGGGTTCAATAATTCACTGCAGTGGCCACACAGAACTCAAAGACCATACTCACAATTATGGGGTTTATTAGGGAAGTACCAGTTACAATTCGGGCTTAAGAACACTCAGGATACAGGTTTTTCATCAGGACAGCCTCTCCTCAGCTGTGCTCGCAGGCATCCCTCTTCCTGGCCCTCAGTCTCTGCCCAAAGGCACTCAACTTTCTCTAACCATGGGTCGGGAAGCCGACAGGGCCATCTTCTGTTGCCAGGTCTCTGCTGATGGGTCTCTCCTGCTGGTTTCTCCTTTCTTGGTGGCGGTGGGCTCCTCTCTTCTCCTCTCCTCTGGAACTGGCTCTCTTTTAAGGCAAAACTGATCAATCCCCTTGGATTACCCTATCACACAGTCCCACCCAATCAGCCGGGTGCGAGTTACAAGACCGTGGCAAGAAAGGCCACACAAAAGTAATCAGTCAGTAATCAATCGCACTGCAGCAACAAAGATTGGGAACTCAAGTCCCTGGCCGTATGTATGTAATGTCAAACATCTGCAAGAAAATCAAATCGAACAGTGACGTTGCAGTAGCGTAGCACCCAAATAATGGAAACATTTTTATCATTGGCTTAAGGCAAATTAAATAGAAACACATTTTAAAAAAGTAGTCATCTAGCTTCCAAAAGTCCTCTTTTGTTACTTCACTGTTCTTTAAATTTCAACACAAATCATGAAACATCATCCGAGCTACCTTTCCTGGCATTGCTCTGTATACAGTGAAACCTGTGAGAACCAGAATTTGACAGGACTGCCTTGTTTTTCTGGGTCTCACAAGCTTTTCGCCTTTGACAGGGTGGAGTCTTACCACTTATCTGTCGCTCGTTTTACTCGTAGAGTAATATTAAAAAGTTCTAATATGGTGAAAATTGGGGAATGATGTTTAGTATCTTGGAGAAAGGATGTTATAAGCTATCCTGTTCTTTTTTTTTAACAGAATGTCAGGAAAAGTTTACTGTATCCCTTATCACTTACAGGTATTCCCTGGGTTATGAACGAGATCTGTTCCTGTGTCTGTCTTAAAGTCGAATTTGTAGGTAAATCTGAACAGGTACATATGATTCTTATTTAGCGTCAGTTAGTCAAATGTTTGTCTTATCATATAGTATATATTTTACCTTTCTATGCACGTGAAACACTTAAAACACTTCCAAACTGCGCAGTATCTTCCTGAGCCGCAGAAAGTTGTGCGTTCATTTGTTATTGCGGACCGTTGTATTTAACTCAGATTTTTAATATAATAGGCTTTATGGCAGTCCATTCCTAAGTATGAGTTGTCCGTGAATTGGATGTTCGTAACCTAGGGACTGCCCGTACTGTATTTGAGTTTTCCTTCTCCGACAGGTTTCCACCTTACACAGGTTCTAACTTTTGCAGGTTTTACTGCATTAGCATAAGAGAAAGTTTTCAAGTTACACAGGCCTGGGATTGAGTACCAGTTTGTTACTTCCCATCTGGGTAAACAGCGTGAGTTAATTGTCCACTTTCAGGTGTATTTTCTTTACCTATAAAACGGAGACAATGCTATCTACCTCAGGGTGTGGTTGTGAGGATTGAGATCATGTAGGTAAGAAACACTTAATAATGATAACTTTTCCCCTACTTTTATTATTCTAATTATTATAACTGGCAACTTTTACAGCATCCTATTTAAGATCAGTAGAAGCAGGCCTGTGACCTCCAGAGTTTACACCTCCTCTATGCCAGACAGCCTGAACTTCCTAGTTCCCTTGTTTGCCTTTTGGTCCATTCTTACTTGAACTTGGTTTCTCTGCATGTGGTTTTATTCTGCTAAAGGCTTGTCTCATTTCTGCTTTTGATCCCCCTAAAGGGCTTTGGCATCTGAGTTCTGAATTCTCTCCTGTTGGATTATTTCCTTGCCTCTTGCTTTACCTTGTCACTTTGTCTTTTTTTCTGATACACTGCAGCTAGAATGCAGCCCACGATGCAAAATATTTTTAGGCAAATTTCCACTAAAATATAATATTCATATCTTTGCTTTCTATTCATTTATGAAAAAATGGTACAATTTTAATATTTGAAATAAATGGAAGCTCTACATGTGTCTACTAATGAATAGAGCACATTCTATATCATCTCTGCAAAGGTCACTCATGTACCATATATTCCCGGATGTTCTAGTACATAAATGTTT
Source organism: Dugong dugon (assembly GCA_030035585.1). Classification (NCBI taxonomy): domain Eukaryota; kingdom Metazoa; phylum Chordata; class Mammalia; order Sirenia; family Dugongidae; genus Dugong; species Dugong dugon. Next base: position 13,738,025 of record CM057478.1, read on the forward strand.
AAGCTCTATTTGTTGTTGTTAGTTGCCGTCCAGCTGATTCCAACCATGGTGACCTCATATATGCAGAGTAGACCTACTCCAAAGGATTTTCAAGGCTGTGACCTTTTGGAAGCACATCACCCATGCTTGTCTTCTGAGGCACCTCTGGGGAAGGGGGTTCAAACTGCCAGTCTTTTGGCTAGTAATATTGCACTTAACCATTTGTACCACCCAGGGACTCCTCAAGTTATACCAACCCTATACAACAGAGTAGAACTGCCCCATAGGGTCTCCAAAGCTATAAATCTTTAGAGAAGCAGACTGTCACATCTTTCTTCTGTGGAGCAGCTGGTGGTTTTGAATCACCCACCTTTTGGTTAGCAGCCAAGTGCTTTAACCACTGTGCCACTAGGGCCTCTTATACGTATAAACGCATATAAAGCATTACTGTTATTAAGAGGTATAAAACAATATTGTTAGTCATTTAAACAATGACAGTATTCTTTTTCTTCCTAGAAAATGTATCTTTAATTGTGAACATTTTACTAAGTATGGCTCAAATAATACTAAAAAGCAGTTTATTTATCCTAAGATAAGCAACAGCCAAGAGATTCATGGAATTGCCTCATCATATTCTGCTTATTTGTCGCATATTCTCCTAGCATTAATTTTTTGCTTATTTTGTCATAATTGGATTAAGACTTTTCCAGTCACCTACTTCTTATATTCCCATGTTCACCAGCCAGAATTAGTCAGATAAGTAAAATTTTCCTTTGGCAAGGAAACTCCAAACCTCAAGCCAAAAATAATATCATTAATGCTAGAAATATTTAATAGAAACAAAACAACAACAGCATCAAACCCAAGTTCTTTTTTTAAGGGAAGTAAAAAATATGAGAGTAATGTGAAATAATAATATAGCTGCAACCATCATTTGATTATTAGAACTCATTGAAGAGATCAAATTTTATGTCCAAAAAAATTTTTCTTAAATGACCAATATTTCTTGTTTCTGTGCCAAGGTCTTTCAGAGTCTTTGGCCTCCAAGCAATAGATAACTTCCTAAGGCAAATTACTTACAGTAGAGACTCCATAAACAACAGAAGTTTACAGGTTTCACAGAGGTTCTTTAAAGGTCCCACCGGCCAGCATAAATAGGGTGGAATGACACTTGCTCTGAGACTGATGTGAATGAAAATGGGCCTCTTAGGGAAACCTAATTCAACCTTTTAGAGGAGTAATCTTACAGCAAGAAGCCTTGGTGATGCAGTGGTTGAAGTACTTGGCTGCGAACCAAAAGGTCGGTGGTTGGAGCCCACCAGCTGCTCAGTGGGACAAAGCTGTGGCAGTCCGCTTCAGGAGTAAAGACTTGCAGCTTGGAAACCCTATGAGGCAGTTCTGCTCTGTCCTATAGATAGAATTGCTATGAGTTGGATTTGACTCCACAGCAGTGTGTTTGTTGTGGTTTCGGTTTAATCTTAAAGCTGACTTGTTTAAACTACAATACAGAACTCCTATTTTAATGTTCCTTCATTGACTTGAGAGCTATTTAATTAAAATGTAGACAATATGCAATTCTCGGTGATAATACCTCTAGAAAGATTACACCTCTACTTTTGTCTTACCTGGATGGGAACCAGTGTTCTTTCAACGCTTTATGGTTGAGTGGTTGATGCTAAATAAAAAGAACAACCAGAATTGAAAAAAAAAATTTTCTGGTAGCATTACATCAAAAGAGGAGACGTTGACTTAGGTGAAGATAGGATGAGTGGGTAGAGGAACAACCCAGGAGAAAAGTATACTTTGCTTTAATGTAGCATTTAGAGAGAGAGAGAGAGACAAAGAAGAAAAGCAAAGAAACAACTACAGATAGTCTTTGACTTAAGACAGTGCTCCTTGCCAATAGACTCCATTGTAAGCCAGTTTTGAGGCAGTCAAATACCTGTTTTTTTTTTTTTTTTTTTTTAGTTTTCATTATTATTGCCTTTTATTACCATCAGGAAACGCTGGTGGCATAGTGGTTAAGAGCTCGGCTGCTAACCAAAAGGTTGGCAGTTCAAATCCACCAACTGCTCCTTAGAAACCCTTTGGAGCAGTTCTACCCTGTCCTATAGGGTCGCTATGAGTCATGATCCACTGGACAGCAACAGGATTTTTTATTATTGGTATCGCTATAAATCGATCTTTATTTGTCTTTGGGGGTTGGCATGAGAATGATAATATCAGCAAATCATGCACTGCAACATTGTATGTAGTACATATTACTAACATAAGATGTACCAAAAAAAAAAAAAAAAAAGGATGGTGGTAAGTGCGATTTGTCTTAAATCCAATACATCATAAATCGGGGACTACCTGTATCTTCAAGGTCTCACTCAACTTCCCCCAATTCAACTCTTTATTAACTAAATATCCTATAAGCTGCTATGAGAGAAATAAGATCACAATTTTATTGATGAGCCAATTAAAATCAATAGATTTAAAATGATTTACTAGAAGTTGCACAGTGAATAAATAGGGGAGATGGGGGGCTGGATGGAAACAAGCTCCCTACTACCTGGAGTCCAAAAAAAAAAAAAAAAAACCAAACTCGTTGCTGTCAAGTCGATTCCAACCCATAGCGACCCAATAGGACGGAGTAGAACTGCCCCATAGTGCTTCCAAGGAGCGGCTGGTGGATTTGAGCTGCTGACCTTTTGGTTAGTAGCTGAGCTCTGCACCACCAAGGAAGCCTGAAATAAGAGAATAGAAGATTTTATTTTTAAAAGTCTCAGAAAATTACCTGATAGCCTAGATTTCTTGATTAAACCAGATATCCCCACAAAGACATCATAACTATCAGAACAGAAGGAAAGAGGATGACTTAAATTAGTGAGTACAGAAAAGACACAGTGGTTTTAAAGTGCAAATAACTCATGCAACTTGATTCATTTGTGCTGTAAATAACTTTTCTTCGGACAGAGCAAAAGAGAAAAGAAAATGTGAAGTAGTCTCGAGGTCTTGGAAAGGAAGAAAATGGTTATTAAGCATATAACTCATGTTTAAAGAACTAGTTGAAAATTTCCAAACAAAAATTGACTTTAACTTTCTATAGTTACAGGTAAAATTCTCTATTCTAATGGTCTAATAAATTTAGCAGCCATCTAAATATTTATGCGTAGGAACTCACCTTGTTTGCATCTTATTAAAATAAAGGAAGTACTCTTGCAAATGATTATCTTTTGGAGCAGGTAAAATTTATCATGTTCTCTCTCCTCCTCCAAGATGTTGCACAAGTGTGACGGGGCAGTCCCTCGGACAAGCCTGGCAGCCATGTCTTCCCCACTCCTCCCCCTGCTGGCATCTTTGGGCTTCAGGAATAAGCCACTGTACCCCATCCCCCACCCAAGCCAAATGGTTTGTCTAAATGTCAGCAGGGTGAAAGAGATACAATTCGGGCTAAGCACCAGATGTCTGACCACCCTCCTTGTCAGGCGGCAGGCAGGTGTGTAATGGGTCATGTCGGTGTTAGGGTATGGAAATGGTTGGGGGAGGGATTTTTCTCTGTCCCTCAGCTAAGATGTTAGGGGGCAGCATGAGTAGCAGAAGTTCTCAGGCCACCTAATTAAGTCAGCCTGGCCAGGGGGGGACCAGCAGAAGGTAGGACCTCTTGCTTTCTACTGGACAGCTACCAGAAGCAGGGAGGGCGGGGGCGTAGCGTGTCACGTAACTGTCCGTTTGAGTTCCTCATTCATGGGGCGTAGTAGGGCATGCGTAGAATGCGTGAAAGTTTTTCATCTCTGCCTGGACAGCTTTTGAACCGGGGGACCACTCGCGTGTTATATGCCATCTGCTTCTTTTTGTAAGTATAATAGCTACTTTCCATGTGCTAATGTGTGTTCAGGCTCTGATCCAAAGGATGTGATATCCATGGAAGAATCACATTTAGTGATTGGTTCCCTTTTTCTCATGGACTCCTTGCTATTTAGAAATTTGGGATGACCTGAGAGTACCTCACAGTTTTGGCATGGTGTCTCTCAGCAAGGACAGATAATTGCTGAGGACTGAGAAATGTATGAAATCATAGTTCGCATAAATGTTGCATATCTGTGTTTTTAGCAATAGTCCGTAAATGCAAGGTTTATGTCCTAGTTTCCAGCCTCTTGTTCTTTATCCTCAACTCTTTGAGACTCTTTTAATCAGGAACAAATCTTTTCATCCGTTGAATGGAGATAGAGTTTAGATGTTTACAACTTAGGGAAAAATAACAAACAGTGAATTAAACTTAAACTGAGGTATAATGCCTGATATTAGAGTTTTCTAATAACAAGTGTTCCTAAATCAGCATTTCCTAAGCTTGTTGTTAGTTACTGTTGAGTTTGCTTGGCTCAGGGAGACTGCATGTGCAACAGAATAAAGTTGCCTGATTCTGCGCTATCTCATGGTCCTTGGTATGCTCGCGTCTGTTGTTGTGGCCAGTGCATTATTTTGAGTGCCTTCCATCCTAAAGGGCTCATCTTTCAGCACTATATTGAACAATATTCTCTTGTGATCCGTAGGGTTTTCACTGGCTGATTTTCAACAGTAGATTGCCAGGACTTTCTTCCTAGTCTTTATTAGTCTGGAAGCTCTACTGAAACCTGTCCACCATGGGTGACCCTGCTGGTATTTGAAATACCAGTGGTATAGCTTCCAGCATCATAGCAACATGCAAGTCACCACAGCATGACAAACTGATGGACACATGATGGTTCCTCAGCTTAGTCCGTAGAATACTTTGGATGTCAGGGACCCTAAAACTCACCTCTAATCAGGGATTAACTCATACAGAACACATTTATAGAAATTTAGAGATGAATGAATCAACTTTATTACTGACCACCAGAAAAAAAACAAAAACAAAAAAACAAAAAAAACCCTCGAAGTTCGTAGTTTTGAGTAAAATATGTTGAAGGATGTAATTTCAACCTGAATTCTAAATAGGGATTTCTACTCCTTTATCACTCTGCAAGACACATGAGCCCACAGTGCTAGCCTAACCTGATTTGTATACCCTGGTGTCAATGAGAAAGCTGGAATTAAGAGACAGATGGAATACTCTTCCTCCCTCACCACCACCACCACTTTGAAGAAGTCTGGCTCAGGTAGGCTTAACGTATGGAAATAGGAAGCAGAGAAGGATCCACTGTCCTTCTTACTATTTCATCAGCCAGGAAGAAAAAAAAAAAAAGGTGGAGCTGGACAGTGAATAAGGAAGACAGAAGAATTGACACCTTTGAATTATGGTGTTGGTGAAGAATATTGAATATATCATGGACTGCCAAAAGAACGAACAAATCTATCTTGGAAGAAGTCCAGCCAGAATGCTCCTTAGAAGCAATGATGGCGAGACTTGGTCTCACATACTTTGGACATGTTATCAGGAGGAATCAGTCCCTCGAGAAGGACATCTTGCTTGGTAAAGTAGAGGATCAGCAAAAAAGAGGAAGACACTTGATGAGATGGATTGACACAGTGACTCTAACAATGGGATCAAGCATAACAATAGTTGTGAGGATGGTGCAGGACCAGGCAGTGTTTCTTTGTGTTGTACGTGGGGTCACTATGAGTCAGAAGTGACTCGACAGCACCTAACAACAACCACAACAAGGTAAAATAACCACACCACTAATATAAATCATATTTTATGTATCTGAGATTCTAAATCTATGGAGAGGAGCAAATAAGATGACAAAGAGAAGGATAAATGTATTCACTTCAAATATGCTGCAGTACTTTATTAAGCTTAAGAGGGGGATTATAATTAGAGGTGTTATTCAAAATTTTTTGGAAAAAAAAAAAAGAAAGCTTTTTTGGAGTAGTATCTCTTCAGGAGTAGTGAGCCAGGGTGTGCACTGTTGGAAACACTGGTTTAAGGAAAGGAAATGTAATCACTAAAAACCATAGCCATGGAAAGGATACAGAGACGTGTGTTACCAATTTTTTTTTTTTTTTTTACTCTATTATTTTGCCTTCTTCAGGAAGCAAAACACTATTAGGAGACAATTACAATATCAATGCAAGAGGGAAGAGTGGCATGAGCTAGCAAGGCCATTGCACTGGACAACTCTAGGTTAACATTATCAATGAATTCCAAGTGAATGGTGTCCCCCGGAGCTGTGCAACATATTGGGCCTGAGAGAAGTCATAGTAGAGGTGGTGAGAAGTTGCTGGATCTGAGATATACTTTGAAAGTTATGTCAACAGAATTCTTGATAAGTTGGATTTGGAAAGTGAGGCAAAGGAGAGAAATTAAGCATGACTCGTATGTTTTGGCAGAATCATCAGGGTGAATGGTGGTCCATTTACTGAAATGTGGGACTCTGTGACGGAAGCAAGTTTTGGTAGGGGTGGGGAATTCATTTTTGTACATGCTAAGAATTAGATTCATATCCAAGTGGACATGTCAAGTGTTCAGTTGGATATGAAACTCTGAACTCTGGGAATATGGAAGAGTTAGAATTACAAATTTTGGCATCTTCAGATTATAGGTCATACTTAAACTGACGGAAATAGATGTTATCACCTGGAAAACTTAGTATACAAAAGAAGAGACAGTCAGAGACTGAGCCTGAGAGTACTCAACTACTTAGAGATTAGAAAATGAGAATAAAATAAAACATGAAGTTAGAGGGATTGGATCAGTATAGTCAGATGTAAATAAAGCAAATATGATATCCCAGAAGCCAAATAGAGAAAGCATTTCAAAAATAAAGGAGGAATCCAGCATGTCAGATGATGCTGAGCGTTAAATGGAAATCTTTGATACATTAACAGTCAGAGAAATGATGAAAAAGAAAGTCTGGTTGATAACGAATACCAGCAGAAACGGAGTGAAGAAATACAAATGTAAGTGTACTTGTTTTCCATGCCTGCTGTAACAAATTATCACAAGCTTGGTGGCTTAACGTAACAAGCATTTATTGTCTTACAGTTCTGGAGCCAGTAGTCCTAAATCAAGGGCCACACTCCCTCTGAAGGCTCTAGGAAAGAATCCTCTCTTGTTTTTTCCAGTCCAGGCTTTCCTTGGCTTTGTGGCAGTGTAAGTCTTCATCTCAGCCTCCATCCTCACTTGGCCTGCTTCCCTTCCGTGTCTCTCTCTGTGTCCACTTTGCATCTTATAAGGAGACCAGCCATGGGATTTATGGTCCACCCGAAACCCAAAATGATTTCATTTCAAGATCTTTAACTAGTTACATTTGCAAAGATCCTATTGGATACTATTCAACCTACTACAGCAAATAAAGAGAAATACTTGGGGGAGTTTTGCTACAATGGAAGCAGAGATAAAGGAAAGGGAGGTGAGCCTGAAGTTTTTTTTTTTTAAAGATTAAGGCAAGCTTGTAGGCCGAAGGGAGTGATATACTAAAAAGGGAGACAATGTTTATGCAGAATTCAGAAAAGCCCCTAACAAGGCCGGAGTGTATGAAACCGAGTCCACAAGTGGGGGGTTTGATCTCAACATGGAGAAGCAGTAAAGTATCCAAAAACCAGAACCAAACCCATTGCTGTTGAGTCAATTCAACTCATAGTGACACTATAGGACAGAGTTGAACTGCCACACACGGTTTTCAAGGAGCAGCTGGTGGATTCAAACTGCTGACTCTTAACCACTGCACCACCAGGGCTCTGCAGTAAAGTATAGTGGTTAAAAAATCAGATTCTGGTTCTAGATTGCCTAGCTAAAATTCCATTTTCTCAATAACGAGCTGTGTGATCTTTGGAAAATTACTTAACCTGTATATGCCTCAATTTTCTCATTTGTAAAGTAGCGATAATTACAGTATTTACCTCAGTTATTATTGTAGGATTAATTCAATTAATGGATGTGAAATACTTGGGCATGTCTTGACACACATCAAATTCTTTGTGAACATTGGATGTTGTCACAGGTACAAGGAGTGTAACAGGAAGGAAGGTGCAGATTGACAACAGAAGGAGTTAGTGTGAAGGTGAGGCATTTATTTTCTGGATGCTGTTATTTTCTCAGTGAAAGATGAAGATCACAAACTGATATTGTTAAGAAGGCTGCTAGTAGTTTGGGGGAAAAGGAGAAGGCACAAAAGTGTTTTCTCAGCATGGAAGAGTGAATTGACCAGGGAAATATAATTTCAGGTAGTACCGATGGCACTTTTAAAATTTAAATTTAATTTAAAGCGATATCAGTCAGTATGGTTGGTTAGTTTTCTCCAACCACATTAAGGTGTTTGAGTCCAGACACAACAGTAGGTGGCGAATTGAATTGAATTTATTCAGGGTAGTAGTTTTCCAGTTAGTTGTGATTGAGGATGAGAAAGTAAAAGAGTTTAGTGGTTATGCACAGGGATAGGTTTCTGGTGGTCTGTAGAATCTAAACTGGTTGTTTGATATTGAGATTTTGGAGGTGATGCCGTTATGCCATTATATGGCAGGGTCTAGAATATGAACATGGGATTAGCAAGCTGTGTTGAGATGGAGGAAACACTTACTGAAACCAAGGAGGTCATGGAAGAGAGAGGCCAGAGTTTTGGCTGGATCAACTACATGAATATTCAAATTTCCAGAACTGAAGATACCAGTGAGCCAGTAAAGAAGAAACAGTGACAAGGAAGATCTGCAGCTGACTACAAAAAGGTTATCTGGGTAATATAGGCTGATGGAATTGTTTTAAGGTGATGAGTCTTAAAACAAGTTAGTCTGACCAGACAATAAGGAACAAGGAGGCCACATTCATCAGTTTCAGTCTCTGTGATATGTGGGAGTGAAAGAAAAAGGCTTTCAACTCTTGAGAGGACTAGAGAGGCATAAACATAATTCCCATTAGAATATTACTGAATGATCATTCTACTGAATGAGGTATTAACCTATGAAGATCTAAGTATCATATGAAGACTTTATCCTAAAATGTTTGTGGTCTAGCATATGAGTAAAGTAAATTTCTAGGAAGCTATGCACACATAGCTTTACTCTGTGCGTATTTTCTAATTACCCTGAAAAGAGGTTAATCTGAATCTTCATGAGATACAATTTGAATTGCCTTACATACTAGAAACAATCCTAAGTTATTTTGAAAATTGACGAAAACGATGCTGTGAAACTTCTAATACAATTGGCATTTGGAACTGATGAGCTGCGTACCTATCAAAGTGTCTTTTTTTACTTACCTGAACTTACTCTGTATGATCAAAGATTGTAATATTCAATAGGTTGCAAAAATATTGAATCTCAAGAACAAGAAAAAGGTGTGTCGTTTAGATTTATTGTTAATACCTGACTAGTCACTTTCAAATTTCATTCTACATGTAGCTTAGAATTTGCCTTTTATATTCAAATTTTATCAGTCAAATGAAGAATACATAAATCTTATATAAGAGTATAATGTTGTAAAAATTAATGATGATAACGAAAGGCTTTCATTGTATGCACAAACCAATTATTGAAGACTTTCAAATAGTTAAATAAATAGCAAAATACACTGGCAGTGAATTGGTGTGCACATAATAAAGGTTGAAATAGAGATAGAAATTCAGAGTTTTGCTATCTCAAAATCTAATTGAGGTGATCCTTTGCACATTGCTATATCCAAGGTTTATTGGCAGTTTTTCCCCCAAGTGATTGTGAAATAGTAACTTTAAGAAAATGTAATAAAAATAAACAGTCTAAGTGAGAGCAATAATATTAAACTTGCTTCTAAAAATATTTAAAGAGTATTTTCTTCAAGGAAGGCAGGAAGATTCAGTGTGTGTATTGCTACAAAGGAATTACACATTATCATCAACCACACCTTTAACTCCCAGAATTAGAAATATGTCTTCATTATTCACTATTCTTATGGTGAGGAAGGAAAATGTATTACTTTTATGGAAACGTCAACAAGAGATCTACTCTGGATTTGAAGATTTGTGTCTATTGGAAAGTCAGTTGTTTGCTTTCTGCAAATGTATTATGGAAAGAATAATGTTTACAAAGAAACATGGAATTTTCTCTGTGCTGATACTCACTTAGCTCTTAACCTATCAGTACACAGGTTTAGCCCTTTTCTGCATTACCCGGAATCTATTAATTTCAAAACCATTGCCCAATAAGGTAGGTTTTCTTATTTTTGAAATGAAGATTTCAATGTGGGGACCAAAAAGCTTTTAATTTCTTGTTTCACAGCTCACAACTTTATTAATTACCCTTTGATATGTGTCGTAGATTGAATTGTGTCCCCCCAAAATATCTGTCAACTTGGCTGGGTCAAGATTCCCGGTATTGTGTAATTGTGTACCATTGTGTAAGCTGCTGTGATTTCCTTATGTGTTATAAGTTCAATCACTGTGATCTAATAAGACGGATTAGTGGCAGTTATACTGATGAGGTATACAAAATTGGATAGTGTCTTAAGCCAATCTCTTTCGAGATATAAAGGAGAGAAGCAAGCAGAGACACATGGGAACCTCATACCGCCAAGAAAGCAGTACTGGGAGCACAGTGCGTCCTTTGGACCTGAGGTTCCTGTGATGAGATGCTCCCAGACCAAGGGAAGACTGATGCATCACAAGGACCTTCCTCCAGAGCTGAGAGAGAGAGAAAGACTTCTCCTGGAGCTATTGCCCTGAATTTGGGCTTGTAGCCTACTGGACTATAGCAGAATAAACTTCTCTTGGTTAAAGCCATCCACTTGTGGTATTTCTGTTAGAGCAACACTAGATGACTAAGACAATATGGTTCTTAAAATTTTCTCAGTGAACATTCCAGTTGGGGACTCTCTCTACCCTTTCTTTATGCAAAATCCTATACCCTTAGAATACTCCTTTTCTTCTTCTACCACCTAAAATTATCACCCCTTTTTTATACAGAGCAATTTAAGAATTCCCAGGTAGGCCAAATATATATAACTGCAACCCTTCACTCAACAGATATGAAACACATATTCCTAGAAATCAGTATTAAATTCTAAGTAACATTTTTCCTCTACTAGACATCTCCCCAAAGAAAACTTACATATGTCTACAACATAGAGTATCCTTTCCCCAACAACCACCCAAAAGTAGGTAATTGGACACATATTATTAGACATCTGACAAGGACTTCTCAAATTTGAAATATAACAAAAATTTCCTTTTGTCGCTGGGCCACATCCAACTCAGGGTATAACCCATCTCCTTCATGACTGGAAGAAACTTCTTCAAGCCTGCCACATACATAGATAAAAATTTCCTCTGGGTTACTTTCCACACCACATCAAGTTAGACAAGGGACCGATTTTCAATAGCAGAATTTTGCTAGCATTCAAGGAGATCTGAGGAAGGTATACTTGCTGTTGCTTTAAACATTGATGCATTATATCTAAAAATTACTGGAAGAAGAAGCCTGATTTTGAGGGAAGATTCTCTCCCACAATTCTTCAAAACACTCCTTCTTCCTACCTCTTTTGGGCTGGAATAGAGCAGGCACATGTGTGTTCACACATGCAAACAATGGGGAAAAAAATCATCTGGTAAGTGCTCTTGACTATTTTTGGACCCTCCATTCAGCATGTCTAAGCTGAATTCTGTTCTGTCTCCACAGGGTTTGCTATGTGCCTGATGTGGGTAGCCAGGTAGTTATAGTTCTTCAGTTTATTACTGTGGACTGCTGGCCCATCAAAAAGACAACCAAAAAAACCTGTGGTTAACCAAAGCTATTTTTATTAGTCTGCTACAGCAAGGAAGAGCACCACGTCTACAGATGCTAAGTTATGTCTCAGAGATGGATAAATTATAGGATTTAAGATCAAGGATCAAGGGGTTTAAGGAGAGACTTTAAATACAAGGATCTGATTGAGATAGGGCAAACTGATGATAAAATATTTTAGAATTGGTGGACATAGTGAGGTGAGAGTCTTGAAGTGAGTCTGATAAGTAAGCAATTATTTGATAGCAAACTTTGAGCTCAAGTGAGCAAGCTGTTATCCTGAGAATAGGGTTGATTGCCCAGAAGAACAATATATAGTTCAAATAAATCGGTTTTCAGATATTTTTCAAGGCAAAAATGAAGTTATTTATCTACTATTTCCTAGAAAAAAAAAATTGTAAGTTTATGTTAACACAGATGGCATCTGTTCTCAGTCCTGGGGGTCCTCAGTTCTCATGACCCCTAAGTCAATCCAGTATAAGAAGCATATTGGGGTTATAGCCTTGGCTTACTTTGGGGGGCCTTCTAATTAGAGGTGGGCATCTACTGATCCCTACTTTCCATTTGCTATCGCTTCTCTCTAGCATCTCAGCCCCTCTGCCAGTTAGGGAACCCTACTTAGTCATTGCTTAGTGGAGCAACCACATTCCTTGATTCATTCACTCTATAAATCTCCCATTCCCGTCTTACTCAGCAAGTTGCAGTACTGCACAGTGGCAACGTATGTGAACACAAGTGATCGACTTCCCCAATTTGAGTTCTGTGTGATCTTGGGCAAAGTTACTTAACTATTCCATCCCTCAATTTCTGTGTAACATTGATGATAATAATATTTACCTTACAGAGTCCTTATGAGTATTAAATAAGCAAATACAGGTCAAGATCTCAGAACACAGCCTGGCATATAGTAAGTGTTAACTATTAGTCCCTAGTTGGTCCGAATGGTTAAGCTCTGGCCTGCTATCCAAAAGGTTTCTAACCCACCCAGTGGCACCTCCAGAGAAAGGCCTGGTGATGTGCTTCTGAAAGGTCACAGCCTTGAAAACCCTATGGAGCAGTTCTACTCTGCACACACAGGGTCACTATGAGTTGGAATCGACTCAATGGCAACTAACAAGTATTATTATAATATTTATTATTTCATAGCATTGTTGTAATGATTAATTAATTGAATGAATATATGTAAAGCAACTAGAACAAGACCTGACAATAATAAGAAGTGTTTGCTATTACAATTATGTTTAACTAACTAATGTGTTTTAGCTCTTTTTGATTTGCATAACTCCACCCAGTAGTCAGTGCAGAAGGGCAGTGGGAGGTTTATATTATAAGGGAGGAGGGTTGTTTTAGCTACAAATTAATGAATTAAGATAAAAATATGAATGTTCCTTGCATATAATAAAAGCCCATTAAATGTTTTAATGTTTTAAAAAAAGAGATTGGCTTTAGAATCATATAACCCCTGGTGTGAATTCTTAAATTTTGAGAACTTAAACAAGCAAACAAAAAATTAATCTCTCAGCCTCATGGTTTTCATATGAAAGTGGAGATTAAAAAAAAAACAACCCATTTCTGTCTAGTCGATTCCAACTCATAGTGACCCTATAGGACACAGTAGAACTGCCCCATAGGGTTTCCAAGAACCAGCTGGTGGATTTGAACTGCCAACCTATGGTTAGCAACTGAGCAATTAACCACTGTGCTAGCAGGATAGTGACAGCAAATCCACAGACTTGGTGCCAGGATTAAGTGAAATAAGACATTCAAAGAATAAGGTTGTAAAAAAATACTATTTCCTTCTCTTCTCTTTTCTTTACCCTCTAGCCCTCATTTTACTTATCTGTAGAAACAAGAAGTCAAGTTAGATTATCTCTAAGCCTTAAAATTTTCTGATTTAAGGAACCCTGGTGGCACAGTGGTTAAGCGCTCGGCTACTAACTGAAGGTCAGCAGTTCGAACCCACCAGCTGCTTGAACCCACCAACTGCTCCGCAGGAGAAAGATGTAGCAGTCTGCTTCTGTAAAGATTACAGCCTTGGGGAGCCAATGGGACAGTTCTGTTCTATCCTACAAGGTCGCTATGAGTCTGAATAGACTCAATGGCAGCAGGTTACATTTGGTTTATACTTACCCTCAGAATGACCTTTCACTTTTCTGAACATTTGGAGAGCACTTTAAATATAAGTAACCTTGGATGATTTAGCACTTAAATGTATGTGAACTGGGATTATTCTCCAGGAGTGCCATGTGAGTGTGTCACAGCTTTCCCCAAAGGCAGGCACCATATCATGGGTTTCTCTTGTACAGTTTACAATGCCAAGCATAGTTCTGAGCATACACCAGTCAATAAGTACTTCTTGGCTTGTTTAGCATTAGAAATTTGTACACAGTGAACTGAAAGGTACAAATAGTTTGAAGAGTCATTAGTGCTGTATAAGTGAAAGATTCGTTTCATTCTATTCCAGACTCTCCTGAACACTTTCCTTGGGTCGTTGAACATATTTAATGTATTCATTTTAAGGCATAGCAAGGGTGCTCCTTTTCAAGGTCTTAGTGATAGATTTTAATGAAGAGAATAATGGAGAAATCTATAGAACTGAGCCTCAAGCAGGGGATAATAGAATGCTGCTGAACACATTAGAGCCCAAGTCTCAAAGGCATCAAACCTCCTGGCATAAATGATGTTATATCATTTTATTCTACTCTAGCTTGGTTAGGAATTTCTCATTTTAATAGTGACTGAAGTGAGGATTTTATCTCACTTTTCCTAACCTCCTTTTTTCCTAAGTTTAAAAACATGGAAATACAAGAGATAAAGGACCAGACTTGTTGATATATATAATCTTGCTTTCAGTGATTAAAACTTGAGAAGGGAGACTGGGGAAGAAGGGTTGAGGTGGAGGTGGGGGTGGGTGGACTCCAGTCACTTTATCTTTACTTTTGTACTAATATTTCTCGCTCTCTCCGTCTCCTCTTCCTCTCTCTCTCTGTTAATTTTAATGTTGAATCTTTTACATCATACATAATATCTGAATGGGATAATAAATCTTATATATGTACTAAAAAATGCTGCCCCAAATAATTACTATCTAAATGTAATTAATATATTCATAGAAAAATTTTATTATTTGTTTATAAAATTATTGCAAAATTAAAGATTTGCTATAAAGTTATGTTTTTCTAAGAATAGCTTTCCTTGATGTCAAATAATCATGAATGGTATCATAAATCTAACATTCCCTTGTATCTTGAAAATATTTTGCGTTTCATGATGTTTGTAAAGTCTCAGAACTCTGAACTTGGAAAAGTCTGACCTAGAATGCTTAAATTTATTCTTCCAAACAGGAAGAAATAGAGTTAATATGAGAACCTAAAGGAAGCTCAATTAAAGCAGATTTGGGGTTTAGGGCGGGCTTTCTGCAAGAGGTAAGGTTGGAATCCTGAACAAGAAAGTGGAAGAATGTGTGGGGAAAGGAAGATAGTTTCAGATAAAGAGACATTACATCTATGAAGACCTGAAGTGGAAAGAGCATGAGACAGCTGGGTATCTAAGTGAAGTTCAGGGAAGTTGGAGCAGCAGGTGTCAAGAGGAAAGAATACCAAGGAAGGGATGATTCTGGAAAGGATAACAGGGAACAACAGCTCACACTTTTAATTTACCAGCCCTATTAAGAAATAACAGGAGTCATTTAAGCTTTGATTAGGGGAGTGAAATAATACCAGGCTGTATTTTAGGAAGATCACTTTACCTGGATGGTGAAGAATGGGCTGGAGTTCAGCAGACTAGGGGCAGGATACCCAGTTAAGAGACTGTTTCAGTAATCTAGAAGAGATATGATATCGATAGGCTCTAGAAAAGCATTATTGAGTTCTGGGAAAAGTGTCTAAAACCCTGAGACACCTGGGTGGTAGAACTGGCAAGACTAGGTGATGAACACCCGTGTGAAGCTTGAAGGGGAGAAAGGAATAAAACATGATGACAGATTTCTGGCATGAGTAACTGAATATTTGATGGTGCCTTTCACTAAGACAATGAACACAGTAGGAAGTTTGAAGGAAAGAATATACCATTTCACGTTTGAACGTGTTGTACTTGAAGTGCTTCTGAGACATTGGAATGGGCTTTTCTAGTAAGCATTCAAATATAGCTGTAAAGACAAATCTGGGTGGAAGTGTGAGAAAATAAGAGGGCATACAACAGACCCATGGAAAATACCAACATTAAAAAGAATCATCAGAGAGTGAAGAAACTATAAGGAGGACTCTGGAGGGAGACTCAGTGATGAAAGGCAGAAGATGCTGAAGAGTGTGTGAAAAAGGCGGGGGGGGGGGGGGATGTGAGCAACTGAAGCAAATTCTGTTATAGGCCAAGTAAGGAAGGACCTAGAAACACAGTTGTTAAAACTGAAGGACAGAATGTTGGGGGTATAAGAGAGACTGCAGTGGATTAAAGGCTGGTGGATTCTATTTTCTCTATAAATAAGGAAAGAAAATTATAAACTGGCAGGGTTAAATAGAATGGGGGAACATTTGAAATATTCTCTCTGACCTGGAAAGTAGGTTGAAAGAATAAGGAAGGACTGCCAGGCAGCAGAGAGGGCCCATGTGAAGTTAAGAGGCCATACATTTATCATGGCAACCATCTAACCAGGTGTCTTTTTTCTTTTTTTTTTTAATAGCACAGTTCAGGAGGCCAGAAAAAGCAGTCGGAGTTTGTCTCATTCAGGTAATGAAAACCTGAATTAAAGAAACGATAGTTTACTTTCCCTCATATCCTAAGAATTCTTTTTACAGTAGTTGCGTGAGTAGGTTCAACATCTCGGTAAGGTCAGGGATGATGTCTTGGTGATTCCATTCTTCTTTTACTCATGGTTAAAAGGTGGCTGTGGTAACTCCAGGCATTGTATCTGCATCTAAAGGAAGAAGAAGGAAGAAAGATAGGATTTTTTTTCTTAACCAAAAAACGAAAAGCTTTCATAGAAACTCCTCATATATCTAACTGTCCAATGTTGTGTCATATGGAACTTACAGATAAAAAATAATTTAGAAAAATGAGTATTTAACTTTTTAGTTCCTGTGGTAGAGGTAAAAAAAGGAAAAATAGAGTCGAAAATGGGTGTTTAAAAAGCCCAGCCCATAGTGTAAGTGTGGGGAAGGCAGACAAATGGATAGATCCAGGTTTGGATTTTTCAGGAGGACCCCGCAAAAGTCAATTAGAACAAGAACATAAAGGAACAAGCCAAGGAACTGATAATTCACAGAAGTAAAGAACGTGAAGACCAGAAGAAGATTCATATGTTAGGAACAGTAAAGTGAAGAACCTTCCTTAAAATACCCAAGAACAGGGATAATGAGATTAACTAAATGAAAGAGCTGGATGGGATAGTGGTTGAGGCCAATGAGGAATTGCTTCAATTCATGATATTAAATGTTGAAGCTGAATTATAAATATCTGTGAAAATGTGGTAGAATTTAAGCTTAATATGGAAAGCAAGAAGAAGCCGTTGAAAACTCTCCAGAAGAATAACAGGGAGAAGAGAAAGTAAAACAAAACTTGTCTCTGAGTAGACTAGTCTGATAACTGGTTGTTAACATGTTTCAGAAGTAAAACAAAACAAAACGAGAAAACAGAGGCAGGGAGACCATATGGAAAGGCTAAAAGTATCAAAGCAAGTTTTAGTGTTTTGCTCATGTTTTCACCCACTAAGAATAATTTTTGTTTTAATATTTAAATGTTTTTTTCATTGCACAAATTCCACCTTTAAGCAGTGTCACTAGATGCCAGTCAAGCTGATCCCAGACTGGAATGCATGAGTGATTCATTCCGTGAGGGCCCATCCAGAAGCCATGTTGTCATTGTGTTTGGTGGAGTGCAATAGCTTGGTTCTAAGCCATGTCTTGGTGAATTAGACTAAGCAGACATGGAAGTCCAGGGTCTTAGTTTGGTTTAAATTAAGCAGACCACCTGATTAAGGAATCACAGCTTATTTTCATAAGCGTAGGTTTGAAAGGAGATTCCATAGGATGATGCTTCTGCCAGGTCACTTTTTATAAATCTTCAAACACTGTGAAAACCTGGAATCTAGTATAAAATACAATAGCGCTTATAATTATAGAAGAATTAGTGGAGACCTGTCTGAGGAAGAAAATAAACTGAAATTGGCTTGCATTTGCAATTCTCCTGGGTAGATTTAATTAGTAGGTTAGAGAAAGATCCTAATTCCCCGAGATTGTGAAGTTACTACTCACTGTTAGTTTTAATAGGGAGACAAGTTCAGTGTCCTTAATCATCACACCAAGTCTCTAGATTTAAGCTAAATAACAAATTCTTCGTGTTCATGCTCTTTTTTGTCTCCAGAAAAATGGTTTCTTAGGGTAACACAAAACAACAACAACAAATAATTGTTGCAGAATCCATTTTCAGTGACAGAGATCGCTATTAGCTCGTCTACCTTCTGCTTAGTGAAGTATAAACTAATTGTTGCTTTGGCATGAATTTCCCCAGATTTAAAAAGTTAATCAATGTAAGATGATGTAAAGGCAAGCTGCTCCGTCCTGGAAGCTCAAGTTTTAAATAAGGCTGTTTTAAAGACTATTTTTATTAGCTAAGGGAGACAGGCTTTTTCACAGGGAGATCTAATTTCTTTTAATCTCTCCTATTTGGTCTCTTCTCCTGAGTTTTTCTAGAATTACTGATTGTCAGTTCAAGTTCTGGGTTTTTTTTTTGTTTTGTTTTGTTTTCCCTTAACTCTTTTCCCTGGTCTGTGATCTCTGCTTTTTATTTTTTTCCATCTAAATAATTGGATCTTAATCTCCAAAAAAATCAATTTTAACCAAGCTTCTTTTTTGCAAAGTTTTCAACAATAACAGTGTAAAAAAGGAATTGGCAAGGATTGCATTTAGAAATAGCACTTTTAGGTAATAAACTAGGAAAAGAGATAGTAAAATATCCTCTGAATATTGGTTATGTTTATTTTATCCACTGCTGTCCTGCAGACTGAATCATTATTGAAAAATTGGACCACCTCTTACCCTTCAAAACACTACTGTGGTCTCTATCACCCTACACAGCAAGCCCAAGAATCTAAACTCCAACCTTCTTTCCATATTCCATTTGCTTTACAAACTTGGCCTCTTTCCTCTGTGCCTACTGAACTCCAGCTAGAGCAACTTTACAGAAAAAGATTCCTTCAGCTCTTTTTTCTATCTTCTCAACTTTACACAATCATCCTTAGAACTGCTGAAACTTCTGTTTAGTGCATTAGAGAAATGGTCATTAGAAAAATAAAATCTATCATCTTCCATGAAGTATTCCCTAATTAAATGGAAGTAAGACATAGACCAAAATACTAAGAGACATGTACGGTATATGCCTGTGGGCTCAAAACAACAGATTGAATAAGTGGAAGTTCTACCCACCCATCTGGAGTTTTTTTTGCTAGTTTTGTTTCATTTTGTTTTCGGTCAGCTAATTGATTTGGCCAATTATTTTATGATCTAGGCAAGGCTGTGTTTTCACGTTGCCAAAGAACTGGTCAATCCATTTAAGTATCACTGTTGGATTTGTTCATGTCAGGAAGATAAAACAATTTGTTGATGGGCCTTTTTATTTTTAAGTAAAGGTGGTGGGTGTCATATCAAAAATAAGTAAAAATGTTTGCTTTTATTATAACAAAAGAGTTTTTAAGCAGTATTTTAGCTATCATACAATTTATTTGTACTTGTACAACTGTTTGCTTGTGATGTTTCCACTTCTTATAACTCTTTGTTTATGAAAAGCTTAACACGTAGCAAGTGCTTAATAAATATTTTTTGAAGGTGATAATGATATACCTGTTCTTGCTGTTTTTACTCATTCCAGACTTTAAACTACTCGACCACCTTTGTTAAAATTTCTTTTCTGATTTCCAAGTATTAGGCAAACTCTGAATCTTCTGTCTCCTATTCAGAAATATTTCATTTCATACGTTAACAGTGATTCATCCAGAAAGCCTTCAACAAATGTTTACTATGTGCACGGAAAGTTTGCCTTTACTATATTTCACTAATCTGTTCAGTGCTTATCTGTAAAAGAATACAAATAAACAAGCTGAGGCTCAGAGAGGTAAAATAAGTTGCCCAAAGCCGCATAGTTTTCACCTGTCAAATAATGTGTGTAAGGCTGTGTTTTCTCAGAATAAGTTTAGAGAACCACGGAAATTGTAAAATCACAGTGTTAACTTGATTTCAAAAAGCAACAGAGGATTTTATGATGTGTGTATGATGGAAGTTTTCATGAAGGAATTGGCACTGTTTGAACTGATAGGTAGGATTTCAAGAGTGAGAGAGGACAGGAAGCAACAGGTGTCTCAGAGATAGTGAAGTAGGTTGCCCATGGTAGGTGAAGGAGAGTAAAGATTACACACGTTTTGAACCCGTGTGACAGGAAGAAGCATTGTATCATTTCTAAAAATGAGGAGACTATAGGGAACAGAAGCTGATTTGTGGAGAGAAGGTGAATTTGCTTTGATATAGAATTCTTTTTAGTTGGTAGGATATAATGATAAAGATATCTAGCTAGTGTTTACTAATATCTAGCTAGTATTTGCAAATGAAAAAATTTGAGAATTAGCATTTCCTTATGAAGTGGTTTTTGTAGTTGATGAGATATGTAACCAAACTCTAAAGACTCCCCTAAAATCCTTAATCTTAAAGCTTTTCACACTCAAAATGTTACCTCCTTTATAAAGCTTTTATATGATTTACTCTTTGTGGAATTCCTTGAAAATGAGATAAATGTAAAGAATTCTAGAATGGGAAAGGACATGATGTTTTGCATTTTGGTAGTGCATTTGCTTTCCTGTTCCCTGCAATAGCTATATCATATCTTCTTCATTTCTCTCAATAGGATCTCTTCACACTCTACTCTTAGCTGATGATCTTACTTCATATTTTATTGGGAAAATAGAAGCTACAACACAATATACCTAACTTCCCACCACCACATCCACCAGTCAACTTTTGTATCTACCTTCAGTTTTGTCAGGATTGAAGAATTAACCCTATTCCTATCTTTTTGACACAGCCACATCTTCTTTAGACAATGTTTTCTCTTAACTTCTGGGAAATTACCTCCTAACTCACTGGCAATATTTCTCAGTCTCTTTTGCTGCGTCTTCTGTCATGGAACTATCTGTAAATATTGGATTGTTCAGAGGCTCACTCTTGAACTGTGCTCTGACTCCAGATACACTCATTCCTCAGGAAATCTCATCTAGTTCCATGGCTTGAAAATCCACATATGTGGATTGACGTCCAATTTATAGCTTCAGTCCGTAGTGCTCCCTTGAGTCTGGGTTTAGATATCAAAATGCATACTTGATATTTCCATTTGATGACAAATAGACATCTAAAATATCCAAAACAGAACTTGGGATTCCCCAAACCCCTGCCAACCTTGTCTTCCTCTATTATTACCCATCTCAGTGTATATCACTACCACCCGTACACTTGATCCTGTCATAAATATAGGAATGCTCTGAGATTCTTTGTTCTTTCTGCCTGTACATTTAATCCACTAGAAAGTGCCATTGGCTCTACTTTAAACGTACATATGGAATCTGAAAAGTTATCGCATTTTCCAGATGCTACACTAGTCCATGCTGCCATTATCTAGCATCTGTATCACCACGATAGCTTCTTAATGTTCCTCTTGTGCTTTCACTCCTCTGAAGTACACTCTCCACGCCAAACTTGGAGTCATTCTATCATCAAACAACTATTTATTGAGAGGGACTCCACTAGACTCTAAGCACTGTCCTAAGCATTTGAAGAGACAGCAGCAAACAAAACAAAACAAAACAAAAATCTCTGCTCTCTTTCCATTTATATCCTTTTGTAGGGAACTCAGACAGTAAATATGCATACAAGCAGACACATGGTATTTCAGATGGTGACTAAAATGAAACAAGATAAAGAAGAAAAATAGAGAATACAGGGATGAGGTGGAAAAGATTCACTGCTGGGTGATATTTGAGCTAGGACCTGAAAGGAAGGAATTGAAAATCATGCAGATACCCAGGGAAAAAGCCATCAGAGCAAAGGCTTTGAGGTGGAAGTGGCTCAGTAAATTCAAGGAACACTGAGGAGGCCAGTATAGCTGGAACAGAGTGGACAGGAGGGCATGGTAGTTGAAGTAGAAGAACATGAAGTCAGAGAATTATCAGGAGGCTTGATCATGTTAGCTCTTATAAGTCATTGTAATGACTATTGATTTTACATTAAGCCAACGGAGAGTTTTGAGCTACAAAACAAATATTTTAAGTGTTAAAAGTATTACTCTGACCACTGTGTGGAGAATAAGGGACAAGTGTGAGCCAGATAGGCCAGTTGAGAGGTTTCTGCATTACAATAATACAGGGAAGAGGCATTGCTACCCTGGACCAGATTGTTAGTGCTCGAGGGGGAACAACTGGTCTGAATTTGTATATTCTGTGTTTTGTAGGTAAAGTCTACAGTTTGTTCCTGGTGGATGAGACTGAAAGAGACACCAAGGCTCTTGGTTTGAACAACTAGAAATGCTGTTTTTTACTAAGGTGGGAAAACAGTAGGAGGAGGAGGTTTTGAGAGAGAAAAAAAGATTTGATTTCAGACATGAGACATTTAAAGGGATATGTCAATAGACACACTTCTGTAAGTCTGGAATTCAGAAGACAGGTAGGAGCTGGAGATAACTTAGGAGATGTTCATATACATAGAGTACTTAAAATTGAAACTAGATATAATTACTTAGGATCTAAATATTGATGGATAAGAGAGATCTGAGGAATGAATCCTGGGGCACTGTAGGGGTTAGAAAGATGAGGACTAATCTACACAGTCATTATTCTTTTATCTCTCTTTACTTATTTATTCTTATACTTGATTTTCTGTTTTGTCATGGGTGTGGTGGATGTCTGGGTCTTATCCCTGTTGGCCTCTGTTTCTCCAGCTTCCTAACTAATAAACAAAATTGTCATTGCTGTTGTTCTGTACCATCTAGTCAATTCCGACTCACAGCAACCATATAAGACAGAGTAGAAATGCCCCATAAGATTTCCAAGGCTGTAATCTTTATGGAAGCAGACTGCCACATTTTTCTCCCATGGAGCGGCTGGTGGGTTCCAAATGCCGACCTTTTGGTTAGCAGCCAAGTGCTTAACCACTGTGCCACCAGGGATCCTTCAACAAAATCATTGTTGTTGTTGTGTGCCATCGAGTTGATTCTGACTCATAGTGACCCTGTATAATAGAGTAGAACTGCCCCATAGGGTTTCCAAGGAGAGGCTAGCGGATATGAACTGCAGACCTTTTTTTAGCAGCCTGAGCTCTTAATCACTATGCCGCCAGTGCTCCTAAACAAAATTGGGTATTCTTATATTTGTATAGGTGTGTATTGCCTTTTATCTAAAATTAACATATATTTAAAAATCTATTTAAAATAACTATTAATGATATAATTAAAAGCAGACACATTATTGAATCATTTACAATAAATAAATCAAAGAGACAAATCCTAAGTCTTCAATATTGGAAAAACAACAAAAATAAAAATATGAAGGAAATAATTTTCTATTCAGCCACTAATGGTCAATTTCCTAATTTACATATCCTGATATACATGTGGAGCCATGGTGGCACAGTGATTAAGAGCTACGGCTGGGAGGGACTTCCTGCAAAATGGTGCTCTAGGCAGAAGCACCACGCAGTCCCTCCACAGCAAAGATCTGAAAAACTAAGCCAAACAGAGAAAACAGCAATCCTGAAAACCTAAAACATCAAATGAAGAGATAAAGGACTCAGCCAAGCACCAAATGGAGTGAAAAAACTGATACAGAACAGAGAACGAGGAGAGATTCATGCAGAGGTCCCCTAACAGCTACTGCAGCATGGATCCGCCATCTTGGACTCCTATCAGAGACCAGCAAATAGGAGGTACGAGAAAGCAGCTTCACGGAGCTTCCAGCAGGAGACAAAACAACCGGTAATTTGCGATACATGCTTTCCCACCCCCCACCCTTCTTCACCCCCACTCAGCCTCCTCTGCTTCCCCCAGCCACATTCTCTCAGCCGGGAAGCACCGGCTGCTTGGATTCCACCCACCCACGCTGGCCAGCTCCCTGAGAGCCATTTGTTGGCTGCTTTGTTGCTTTTTTCTGCTTCTTTTGATTTCTTCTTTACCTCTCACCACCTCCCCTGCTTCACTCAAATACCTGGCTCCTTGCACCATCTTTTCTTCTTCCTGAGGGGCTGCAGAGCTCCGTTTGAGTGCAGAACTGCTTCCCGGTCTGGGCTGCCACGCTGGTGGGATCCCGGGGTTTTTGTTTGTTTGTTTCTTTTGAATTGTTTGTTTGTTTTCTTTTCCTTTTCTTGAATTGGGAACCTGTTCTGGCCGGACAGTGCTACACAGCTTGGGACCTACCCCCTCAGCTTGTGCAGAAGCACAGAGGGATCCCTGAGAATATTTATTTTTTTGAGGATTTTTTTTTCTGTTTTTTGGGGGGCTTTTCTTGCTCTGTTTTTTTAAATTTGTTTGCTCTTTTTCCTCTTTTTCCCTTTTTGTCTTTCTTCATTACTCAGTTTCTCGTCTCTCTATACCTTCCTTCTCTTCCTGTTCCCTGAATACCTGGTGCTGAATACATTTATGCATTCTAGCCAGGCTGTAATGCAACATCTGGGAACAACTGCCCAGACCTCGTAGCTGCACTGGTGGGATCCCTGGGAGCTTTGCTGTTCTTTTTCCTTTCTGATTTTTATTTATTCATTCTTTTCTTCTTGTTCTTCTTCCCCTTTTTGTTTTTCTCCATTTCAGAGACTCTCATCTCTCCACTCCAATGGCAAGCTCCCCCAGCACTTTTTTATGTTTGTTTGTATGTTTCTGGTTCCTGTTCCTCTCTCTTCTCTCCCATATCCATCTTAGCTCCACACATAACAATCTCCCCCCTCCATCATGCCTACCTACACTGTGCACTTAACATCACACCACCAAGCAGCATAGGCATGGCCTACCGGAACCTGCCCTGCACTGATTACCAACCCACTCTGCTGGCTGTAGTAAGTGCCACAAACAACCCATTCCAGTAACTCCTCTTCAGCTAGACCTGCCTGGCTGTACCATATCTGAGCGACTGATCCTGCTAACTGGAGAAGGAGTTGAAAAGTATTGTGCCCACAGATAAGCAAACAACACAGAACACACAGCCCACCTGCTCAGACAAAGCCAAATAAAAAAAAAGGACAAAACAAACAAATCTACAATCAACAAATGAGAAATATAACTACTGAATACCCCGAAGACAGCAGACAGTATCAAGACATTTACAAAAACAGGACAGGATGGTTGCAGTAAGCATCCAAAATAAAACACCAGATGACTTTCCAGTGGAAGAAAATGCACTAGAACTACCTGATAGGGAATTCAAATCTCTAATACTCAGAACTATCCAAGAGTTGAAGCAAAAAGCATAAAAAATTAGGAAAAAAAATAGACAATTTCATGGAAAAGGCAGACAAATTCATGGAAAATACAGAAAAAAATTGGAAGAATTCAGGAAAATCATGCAGGAACACAATACCAAAATAAATTCACAACTAGAAATTATACAAAAACAACAATTAGAAATGCAAAAGATAAACAACAAAAGTTCAGAAATGGACAGTGTCATAGAAGTGCTGAGGAGCAGATCTGAAACAGTGGAAGACAGGATCAGTGGAATTGAAGACACACACTTGGATACAACTCTTTTGAGGAAAACTCAGAAAAAAGAACAAAGAAAAATGAAGAGACCCTGAGAGTTATGTGTGATACAATCAAAAGCAAAAATTTTCGAGTGATTGGAGTTCCAGAACAGGGGGAGAAAACAGAAAACACAGAGAGGATCATTGAAGAACTGCTGACAGAAAACTTCCCCAATATCATGAAAGATGAAAAGTTGGCCATCCAAGAAGCTCAATGAACCACATATAGGATAGACCCCAAAAGAAAATCACCAAGGCATATCATAATCACACTCACCAAAACCAAAGACGAACAAAGAATCCTGAAAGCAGCTCATGAAAAACAGGAAGTCACATACAGAGGAGAAACAATATGACAAAACTCAGATTATTCAGAAGAAACCATGCAGGTAAGAAGGCAATCAGATGACATATATAAAGCCTTGAAAGAAAAAAATTGCCAGCCAAGACTAATATATCCTGCAAAACTGTCGTTCAAATATGATGAAATTATGGAATTTCCAGATAAACAGAAATTAAGGGAATATGTAAAAACCCAACAAAACTTACAAGAATTATTAAGGGGAGTTCTTCGATCTGAGAACAAACAACTTCAGCTCACAGGCTGAATCTAGGATGCAGGATCGTACCAGCCAGATACCAATCTAGGAAATGAACTGTCAAGGACTATCCAAAACCAAAAGAAATACAACAGGGAATCAGAGCAGTTAATCTGTAAATGACAACAACATCAGAACAATAAAACAGGAAATAAACTGTGTAGGTATAGAACCTTCTAATGGAGAGGAAGGCAAGGGGATACCAAGTAATAATACACTGCTTCAAACTTAGAAAGATAAGGATAAATTTTACAGTAACCACAAAGAAAGTTAACAAACATACTCATAAAAACAAAGTGGAAAAACACAAAGTCTCAGCAAAAAGAAAACCTACAAAAACAAAAGAAATGAAAACAAAATCGGCAAACAAAAGTAATTCAGTACAAGAGAGTAAGAAGAACAAAGAAAACGTCAGCACCACAAAAAAAAAACACTAGAAAATGACAGCAACAAACTCATATATATCAATAATTGCACTGAATGTAAATAGACTCAATGCACCCATAAAGAGATGGAGAGTAACAGAATGGATAAGAAAACAAGATCAATCAGTATGCTGTCTACAAGAGACACACCTTAAAAACAAAGACGTGAATTTATTAAAAGTCAAAGGTTGGAAAAAAATGTATCAAGCTAACAACTACCAAAAAAGAGCAGGAATGGCAATATTAACCTCAGATAAAATAGACTTTCAAACAAAATCCACCATAAAAGACAAAGAAGGACACCATATAATGACTAAGGGGATGATGCATCATGAAGACATAACCATAATAAACATCTACGCACCCAATGACAAGGCTCCAAAATACATAAAACAATATCTAACAACACTGAAAAGAAAAATTGACAGTTCCACAGTAAAAGTAGGAGACTTCAACACACCCCTCTCAGTAAAGGACAGAACATCTAAAAAGAAACTCAGCAAAGATACAGAAGATCTAAAGGGCACAGTCAGCCAACTTGACCTCATAGACATATATAGAACACTCCATCCAACTGCTGCAAAGTACACATTCTTTTTCAATGCACATGGAACGTTCTCTGGAATAGACCACAACTTAGACCACACAGCAATCCTCAACAAGATCCAAAACGCTGAGATAATTCAAAGTATCTTCTCTGACCACAATGCCATCAGGGTAGAAATTAACAACAGAAAGAGCAAGGAAAAAAAAAAATCAATGACATGGAAACTGAATAATACCCTGCTTACACATCACTGGATAATAGAAGAAATCAGAGATGGAATCAAAAAATTCCTAGAATCAAATGAGAATGGAAACACATCATACCAAAACATTTGGGACACAGCAAAAGCAGTCCACAGATGACAATTTATGGCAATAGATGCACACATCAAAAAAGAAGAAGGGACAAAATCAAAACATTAACTACACAACTCAAAAAAGAGAACATCAAAAAAATTGCACAGCCACCAGAAGAAAGGAAATAATAAAGATCAGAGCAGAAATAAATGAAATAGAGCACAGAAAAATAATAGAAAGAATCAACAAAACCAAAAGTTCGTTCTTTGAAAGAATCAAAAAACTTGACAAACCACTGGCCAGACTGACAAAAGAAAAACAGGAGAGGACAAAAATAACCCAAATAAGAAATGAAATGAGGGACATTACAACAGACCCAACTGAAATAAAAAGGATCATAACAGAATATTATGAAAAAGTATACTCCAACAAATTTGAAAACCTAGAGGAAATGGATAAATTTCTAGAAACACAAGGCCTACACAAACTACAACAAAGTGATGTTGAAAATCTGAACATACCCATAACAAGAGAAGAGATTGAAAGGTAATAAAAAAAACTCCCAACCAAAAAAGCCCTGGCCCAGCTGGCTTCACTGGAGAATTCTACAAAACATCTTCATCAGAGCTTGTACCAGTACTACTCAAGCTATTTCAGAGCATAGAAGAGGAAGCAACACTTCCAAATTCATTCTATGAAGCCAGCATAATGCTGATACCAAAATCAGGCAAAGATGTCAGAAAAAAAGAAAATTACAGAGCAATATCTCTCATGAATATAGATGCAAAAATTCTGAACAAAATTCTAGCCAATAGAATTCAGCATCATATCAAAAAAAATAATACACCATGTCCAAGTAGGATTCATACCAGGTATGCGAGGATGGTTCAACATTAGAAAATCAATCAATGTAATCCTCCACATAAATAAAAGGAAAGAAAGGAATCACATGATCATCTCAATTGACACAGAAAAGGCATTTGATAAAGTCCAACACCCATTCCTGATAAAAAGTCTCAATAAAATAGGTATAGAAGGAAAACTTCTCAACATAATAAAGGGCATCTATGCAAAACCAATGGCCAACATCATTCTTAATGGAGAGAGACTGAAAACATTCCCCTTGAGAACAGGAACAAGACAAGGATGCCCTTTATCACCACTGCTATTGAACATTGTGATGGAAGTTCTAGCTAGAGCAATAAGGCAAGAAAAGAAATAAAGGGCATCGAAACTGGTAATGAAGAAGTTAAACTGTCCCTGTTTGCAGATGATATGATACTATACATAGAAAACCCTATACACTCCATGAGAAATCTACTGGAACTAATAGATTCAGCAGAGTAGCAGGATACAAGATAAACACACAAAAATCATTTGGATTCCTATATACCAATAAGGAGAATGATGAAAAGGAAATCAGGAAAACAATACCATTTATAATAGCCCCTAAAAAAATAAAATACTTAGGAATAAATCTAACTAGGGATGTAAAAGACCTATACAAAGAAAACTACAAAACACTACTGCAAGAAACGCAAAGGGATCTACATAAATGGAAAAACATACCATGCTCACGGATAGGTAGACTCAACATTGTGAAAATGACAATTCTACCCAAAGCAATTTACAAATACAAAACAATCCGAATCCAAATACCAACAACATTCTTCAAAGAGACGGAAAACTAATCATTAACTTTATATGGAAAGGGAAGAAGCCCCGAATAAGTAAAGCACTACTGAAGAAGAAAAATAAAGTTGGAGGACTCACACTACCTGACCTCAGAACCAACTATACAGCTATGGTAGTCAAAACAGCCTGGTACTGGTACAATGACAGATACATTAACCAATGGAACAGAATTGAGAACCCAGATGTAAATCTATCCACCTATGGTCACCTGATCTTTGACAAGGGCCCAAAATCCTTCAGATTGGGAAAAGACAGTCTTTTTAACAAATGGTGCTCACAGAACTGGATATCCATCTGCAAAAAAAATGAAACAGGACCCATACCTTATGCCATATACAAAAATTAATTCAAAATGGATCAAAGACCTAAATATAAAACCAAAAACTATAAAGTTCATAGAAGACAAAATAAGACAAACGCTACAGGCCCTAACACACGGCATTAATAGGATACAGACCATAACCATCAACACACATATCCCAGAAGATAAGCTAGATAACTTCTAAAAATCAAACACCTATGCTCTTCGAAAGACTTCACCAAAAGAGTATAAAGAGAACCTATAAACTGGGAAAAAGTTATTGGACAGTACAAGTCAGACAAAGGTCTAATCTCCATAATCTACAAGAAAATCCAACACCTCTACAGCAAAAAGGCAAAAAATCCTATTAAAAAACGGGCAAAGGAAATGAACAGACACTTCACCAAAGAAGACATTCAAATGGCCAACAGACACATGAGGAAATGCTCACGATCACTAGCCATTAGAGAAATGCAAATTAAAACCACAATGAGATGCCATCTCACCCTGGCATTACTGGCACGAATCAAAAACACTGGAGATAACAAATGTTGGAGGGGCTGCGGGGAGATGGGAACTCTTATGCACTGCTGGTGGGGATGCAAAATGATACAACCATTTTGGAAAATGATATGGCACTTCCTCAGAAAGCTAGAAATAGACATACCATTCGATCCAGCTATCCCACTCCTAGGAATATATCCTAGAGAAATAAGAGTCGTCACTCGAATAGACATATGCACACCTATGTTCATGGCAGCATTGTTCACAATAGCAAAACAATGGAAACAACCTAGATGCCCATCAACAGATGAATGGATAAACAAACTATGGTACATACACACAATGGAGTACTATGCAACCAGAAAGAACAATGATGAATCTGTGAAGTATCTCATAACATGGATGAAACTGAGGACATTATGCTGAGTGAAATAAGTCAATCACAAAAGGACCAATATCGTATGAGACCTCTATTGTCAAAACCCATGAAAAAGTTCACACACAAAATGTAACAATCTTTGTTGGTTACCAGGGATGGGAGGTGTGTGTGGGGGAAATACTAAACAGACAATGGATAAGTGGTATCTTTGGTGAAGGGTAAGACAGTACACAATACTGGGGAAACCAGCACAATTTGTACAAGGAGATGTCATGGAAGCTCCCTAGACACATCCAAACTTCCTGAAGGACTGAATTGCTGGGTGGAGGGCTGTGGGGACCATGGTCTCAGGGAGTATCTAGCTCATTTGGCATAACACTGTTTATAAAGACAATGTTCTACATTCTACCTTGGTGAGTAGCATCTGGAGTCTTAAAAGCCTGTGAGCAGCCATCTAAGATCTCCACTGGTCTCATCCCTTCGGGAGTAACGGAGAATGAAGAGGACAGGATACAAGGAAAAGATTAGACCATAGGACTAACTGTCCACAGCTACCAAGGCCCCCACTGGACTGAGTCCAGTACAGTTAGATGGTGCCTGGCTACCACCACTGACTGTTCTGACTGGGATCACAACAGAGGGTCCTGGACAGAGCTGGAGAAGGATGTAGAACAAAATTCTAACTCACAAAAAAAAGACCAGATTTACTGGCCTAAAGGAGACTGGATAAACCCTGAGAGTATGGCCCCCGGACACCTTTTTGGCTCACTGGTCAAGTCACTTCCGAGGTTCCCCATTCAGCCAGGGATTGGACAGCCCCATAAAACAGGACGGAACTAATGAGGCACAGCAGTCCAGGGACAGGGGCTGGAAGGCAGAAGGGGACAGGAGGGCTGGTGATAGTGAACCCAAGTTTGAGTAAGGACAGTATTGACATGTAGTGAGTGGTTAACCATTGTCATAGGGCAGCATGTGTACTGTTTAATGAGAAACTATTTTGTTCCGTAAACCTTCATCTAAAGTGAGAATGAATAGCAGCACACTTGGAAGAGGGTTGTCGATGTCACTGAACTGTGCAAGTAGAAATTTTTGAAATGGTGTATCTTTGGCTATGTATATTTTCACCAAAAAAAAAAAAAAAAAGGTTGAGAAGGGAGAGGGTTGACATGTCATGGGGTTGTTAACCAATGTCATAAAACGATATGTGTACTACTGTTTGGTGGAAGACTATTTGTTCTGTAAACCTTCACCTGAAGTACAATTTAAAAAAAAAAAAAGAGCTATGGCTGCTAACCAAAATATTGGCAGTTCTAATCCACCAGCCCTCCTTGGAAACCCTATGGGGCAGTTGTGCTCTGTCCTATACGGTTGCTATGAGTCAGAATTGACTTGACAGCAACAGGTATTATAGGTATAAACTTGTAGAGTACTAGTAACATATACTTATGAGACTAATACAATTCATTGATTTTTAGACCTGACATCTACTATCATTAGGAAATCCATTTTAACATGTCCATAAATCCATTGAAATTGTATGCATTATTTTGTGTTTAGGGACAGTTTTTAGGGGAGTAGAAGGGCTACATAGTTTTTGTCATATTTTCAAAGAAATTTTAAAACACTGTAAATCACTTTAACATACAATTTTAAAGGAAATTCCATGTTTATTCCAAATATAGTCCCACTGGTAACTTAAACAAATCACATTTATAATCAAAAGAGATCTTGGATAATGGAAAAAAGGAATAAGAATTAAGTTCTTACTGAATTTCAATGAGAGATATATTCTGAAAAAATCAGTGTTAGAGCAAACAGACTCCACAAGGACCTGGGCACCGGGTCAACTCTTGGTATCCCATGTGTTACCACTTCAGTTCTCATTTTTTTTTTTGAAAAAAGACTTAAGTTTTACTTTAGTTAATTTTAGGAAGACATTGCACGTAATTATGACAGAATGTGAGTTCCTCTAAAATATAGTATGAAATGCTTCCAGGTCTGACAAATCTTGCTTGTCTTTCACTCAAAATGTCCACATTAAGGTGCTATCTTGAGGTAGAATGGAGAGTCCAAATCTCTTTTGCCAAAGGCCAAACGTGAGTAGGACAAAAATGTAATGCCTGGGTCTCTCACGATTGGCCCATCCTATATTAAGACAAGCACTACTGTGAGCTTTGGACTTCCAGGAATATTCTACTGGCATAGATATTTTTAGGCAATGCTTTCTGTATTTTCAGAAATACATTAAAATTTTCAGGTATTAATCATAGTTTTAAATATATGTTCTTTTGGAAACCAAATTCTTATTTTTGTCACGTTGCTCTTTTGGAAGACAGTTAGTTCTTTGCATCACTTTAAAAGAACCTTCCCAGTTTTACAAATCTATGTTTTAACACAGTGACTAGAACACTGAGACTAACATTTGTCAAAGCAACATGAAGTAGAGCAGCTCCTGAGTTTCCCATCCATGCAATTTCATAACCTCCCGCCTGCTTCAGCAGATGGTTCTAAAATGCTCTTTTTGGGGATGTACGGCACGTCCATCCTTCTTTTGTTAAATTAAGCACTTTTACATTTCAACTGTTTTTCAAGCAATAAATTTGACTAATTTTTGGAAGTACTCTATCTAAAAAATTCTAAGTAGATTGAGATAACTTACTAAAATTTAATATTGTATTTTATCTTTGTTTCTCTGTAATTTAAGATTTTTAAAACTTGAAACTCCATACATAGATTTATAAATGGAAATTCTAACTTTTTCTTGAATTACATTATTTACATATATTCTGGCATGAAGACAAACTAAAACAATCCAAAGAACCCAAAGCAATATATTTAAAGCACAAAAGTAGCCAATAAATTAAAATGGTGTGCTAATCTTGACAAGTAAGACTCAGGTGAGACCACCAAATTAGGCCTTTTATGTGGATCTGGGTGGATACTGTGTAATCTAATGTTAATTCCTTCTTTAATATGAACACCAGTCTTATTACAACATGAGGATATGTAAACACCAGCCCATCCTGTTGACTAGTGTCTTAAAGTCTATAATGATGAGCCCTTGAAGGTCTTTTTACTGGATTTTCTCTACAGGACTTTCATTCAGAAGTAAATGGTTTGGCAGGAGGAATGTTTTCACTGGATTTAATATACTGCATTTTGGAATTTTTTGTTGCTAGGATATCTTTTGGCATTTTTACTACATAATAGCAGCTGTAGAATTAATGTACACTAACTTTTGAGCCAAAATAACATAAAAAATGAAAACAATAACACCTAGATTCATTTATTTAGTCAAATGAAATATCTAGAACAATGTGAAAAATGGAAGTCAAGCAAAAAATAAAGTAAAAGTTCTGTAAGCAGCTGAAATATTCATTGAAAGGCCATTATCATACATCTTTCTGGTCTTCTCTGAGAGTCTATTGAACAAATGGTCTGAGTAATAGTACATGTGTAGCAGGTGCTGAATGGATGTTACGTTATACCAGTGCTAAAGGATCCATTAGTTGACTTTCTGGTCCACAGAAAATAAATTCGAAGGCTTATGAGGAGAGTAGGGAAGAAAGAACTTCTGGGGTAATGCATGTCTATAATGGGGCAAGGGAGGGGAGTTTGAGAGCAAAGGGAAAAATTAGATAAGAACTAAATTAAAAAATACATGTTTTGGACCATTTAATATAGATTAAAACACAACCAGAATTCTCCTTAGAAGCTTGAATGGTGATACTTTGGCTTGCTTAATTTGGACACGTCATCAGGAAAGACCAATCTCTAGAAAAGAACATCATGTTTGGTAAAGTAGAGGGTCAGTGAAAATGAGGGGAACCCTCAATGAGGTGGATTGACACAATAGTCACAACAATAAAAATGATGGGGTACCTGGCAATGTTTTATTTTGTTATGCATAAGGCTACCGTGAGTTGGAACTGACTCGACAGCAGCTAACAACAACAAAACATTCTAAGGCCACTGAAAGTAGCACTGAATAAAAATATATATTACAATGTTCTTGGTTCAGTTTAAGGTTTAACTACATTTAGTATTTCTGTTTAACACAGAGGGAAACATTGTAAATGATTCATGCACTGAGAATAAGCCTAATCTTGATGGAAGTTATCAGCTTGGGAGACAAACTTGATTTGACTCTAAAGTCAGTCATATTCTATACCAGTGCTGTCCAATATAAATAGAATTAATCCACATATGCAACATAAAATTTCCTGGTAGTCACATTAAATTAAGCAAAATGAAATAGGCTAAATTAATTTTATTTAATCAAATTTATCCCAAATATTCTCATTCCAAAATATAATCAGTATTAAAAATTATCAATGGAATATTTTACAATTTCTCTGATACTGAGTCTGTGAATCCAGTGTGTATTTTACACTTACAGCATATCTCAATGCTAAACTTTCACCTGAAATACTTGATCTGTACACTGCATAAAATGTACAGTTGAAACAGTAGATTTACATATTCAAATGCTCCAAAAATACTTAAGAATTTTTCTATAACTGAGTCAAAAATCAATTTATAAATTAAAAATGTAAATTAAATAAAATTAGAAGTTCAGTTCTTCAGTGGAAGTAGCCACATTTCAAATGCTCAGTAGCTATATGTGGCTAGTAGTTACCATCTTGGACAGTACAGTGTTATATGGATGTCTTTCACTAAGATTTTGAATTCTCTGAGTCCCAGTATAAACGAGGATAGCAAAACCAAGGATTCAAAGTTTTGAAGAAATATACATAGTATTTATAAAGGGCATGCCATAGACTCAAGCCCTGGTTAAATAGTGGTTAAGTGCTTGCCTGCTAACCAAAAGGTCAGCGGTTCTAACAAACCAGCTGTTCGTTAGGAGAAAGATCTGGCAGTCTGCTTCCATAAAGATTAAAGCCTTGGTAACACTATAAGGCAGTTCTACTCTGTCCTGTAGGGTCACTATGAGTCGGAAGCAACCTGAAGCAATGGGTATGGTTTGGCCATAGACTCACCATTTAATGAATTAATGATAGAAATTTCCATCCAAAATCATTGAAATATTCTTTCTTAAAGAAATGACTTTAATTCTATATAAAATCCATTTATGTGAGACGTACCGTTCCCTATGATACCAGATGAATAAGATGTTAATGTATGTCATCAATCAGGTAATACTGAAGAAAGATATATTGATGTACAGAAGAAACTTACCAAGGAGGTGAATATTTGAAGTAATTATTCAGAGGAACATTCATCTGTTTTATTTTTTGGAAACATTAATTTCAATTGAACAGTAAAGGATGATCTTTTAAATATAAAATTATTATGCAGAAAAAATATCTGACTAATCATTAATTATGTCAAAAGGTAAAAGATTCCATTCTGCCTTTAAATTAGGAAAATGTATAGTCAAAACCATAATATAAAATATTCCATATGATAATTTTAAAAATTATATTTCTGGGCAAATAGGTAAAATTTATTTTCAGGGCCCTCATGTGTATTAAGTGCTTAACTACTGACTAGTGGGGAATTAAACAAAATAATAAAGTCTTTTAAAATTATATTGAATAGAAGTTGAATATAATCTAATTGTCAACTTGTTTCTTGGAACTTAGCTATTTCATCTCACAGTTTTGGCACAACACTAGGCAATGCAGAAACTTACATTATGGAAAATCACCTGAGAAAAATGGTTTCTAAAAGTGTTTCTCTTTGTTTCCTAGTTTTCAAATACCAGTAATGTTTTTAGAAATAATGCTCTAAAACATTTCATAATATTTGCATAATATTTAATTCTCTTGATGTTTGTCTTAGTCATCTAGTACTACTATAACAGAAATACCATAAGTGGATGGCTTTAACAAACAGAAGTTTATTCTTTCACAGTTTAGGAGGCTAGAAGTCCAAATTCAGGGTGCCAGCTCTAGGGGAAGGCTTTCTCTGTCTGTCACTTCTGGGGAAAGGTCCTTGTCTTCAATCTTCCCCTGGTCTAGGAGATTCTCAGCACAGGAACCCTGGGTCCAAAGGACAAGCTTCCCTCCCCGGTTCTTCATTCTTAGTGGTGTGAGATTCCCCCATCTCTCTGTTCACTTCTGTCTTTTAAATCTCAAAAGAGATTGACTCAAGATACAATCTAATTTTGTAGATTGAGTCCTGTCTCATTAACATAACTGCCTCTAATCCTGCCTCATTAACATCATAAAGGCAGGGTTTACAACACACAGGAAAATCACATCAGATGATAAAATGGTGGATGATAACACAATACTGGGAATCATGGCCTAGCCAAGTTGACACACATTTTTGGGGAACGCAATTCAATCCATAACAAAGTTAAAAAATATTTTTTTTTCAAATCGGCAATAATTTTAGTTCCTAGCATTTACATAGATTTCTAGATAAATTCATTGTAAGATTTTCAAAGCATACATTTTATCACTTGTAAAGCGAGTTTTATATTTGATTCATATCTTAATTGTCTAGGTTAACAGGGCTTATTGTTAAGCAATATAAGGAGGTATTTTCTAGACAAGGAAAACTGGGGGAAGGGAGGTTAAGTGACTTTCTCAGGATGGCTGGTGAGTGACAGAGCTGGAGCCTGAACCCAAGTTGACAAGCCAGGATTCTCTCCATGATTCCTGAGAGCCAAGTTGCAAAGTATTTTTAGTATTTCCACTCACTCCATGTCACATAGAGCCAACAAATAATGATTTACACAAGGCAATAGAATGATGTATTCTACAGAGAGAGAACTGGACTTGGGTAGTTTTGGAGAAAGAAACAATCTCTTCAGTTGACCTCATTGTTTGTACTTCTTTCCAGGAAACTTTCCTATATGTATTAATTTTCATGACTATGTTTATATAACCCTAATGAGTTTATCTTTTGTGTATTATTTTTGTTCTGACCTTTCTTGGGCAGCAGGGTAACAGTGGAGATATGAGCATAGGCTTTAAAGTCTGGCAGAGTTCACCATCCATAGACCTCAGCAACAAAGGCCTCTGCCCTGGGCCCCAGGCTTTTGAAATTCAAAGGCAAGTAAAGTTTGAGATGTGTTGATTTAGAAGGTGCAGTATGGTCCTCTTAACAGCTGAGCTGCTCACCACAGGGGCAAGGAGCCACAGAGTCAAGGAAGGAGCCCAACCATGTCTACTCTCTCTTTCTCAGACCATCCTCCAGATACCTGGGCCCCCGAAATTCTCTACAAACAGCTTTTAGCCTGCTTTGAGGCATAGATTGGCTTCTTTTCCAAGTCTGTCCTCTCTGCATGGGCCACACCATTGATGTGACTCCTTTAAGCCTTGGGCTGGCCAAGGCTTGCTGTTTATAGTATGTGTGGGCAAGCTTGGATGTGACAACTAGGATATCCACAAATGTGTGCATATGGCCCCTTTTGATGCAGGACAGAGGCAGGGATGGGAAGAAAGGAAGAGGGGAGCCTAGTTCCTGAGAACCAAAAATACAAGTGGTCTAAATTTGAACCAGACTTCTAGATTTTTAACGATGCAATATATGACAAAGTAAGAATATAGGACATATTGTATTTAAAAAATTATTTGCTAAATTTATAGCTTTTAAGATGTATTATATATAAGCCTTCATTCATACTTTTGCCCTGAGCCATAAAAATGTTGGAGGCAGACCTGCAGACTGAAGAGAGTTTATATCCTGAGCTCACCCATTTATTTACCTTCTTAAGTTTAGGCAAGTTTAGGCTTCTTCATCTGTAAGATAAGGATAATAATAGTATTGGCCTCTTAAGTTAGGTTGGACCAAATATCATGGTAGATGTAGAGTGTTTAGCCTAGTGTCTGGAACATTAAAGTATCTCTTTCCCCAAATATGAACTATTACTAATTTTCATTTTCATGGGTTTTATGCCAATTTATGGGATGTAAATTATACTTAGAAAGAAGGTGAAGCAAACACATTATAGTTTAGAGTGGATAATCTTTGGGACCCATATGAAATATTATCTGACAATCAGACTTAACTTTAAGTTAACTGACAATACCTTCTTCCATGGCTGGGTAACAGGACTAGGATGGATGATGTAGTAACATCTTCAAGTTTCCTTCCTATTTCTTGGAGAAAGAAAAGAATTCTAAGGCAATGGTGAAAGGGATGGGAAATACTTTCCTAAGCACTGGTTCTGAAGTGATGTTAATTCTGTCAGAGCTTCCATACATCCTTCTCTTTCTAAGCAGGGGATATGTGAGATCCTGATACCTAAGTAAGATCCAAGAAAGGCAAAGGATAGGAAATATGTTCCTCAGTGAGATGGAGGTTGAGTGAAATGTCCAAAAGGAGAACAATAAGTAGACTTAAGAAAAGCAAGATATGAATTCAGGGGACTGTAGCATCTGTTGCTATAGAATGAAGCAAGAGAATGTACAGCTAGCTACCAAGTACATTTCTGAGGAAATGTGATAGTACATCTCTGAGGGAGTGTGGCAAATAGAGAAAATGTGTGTGTGTGTATGTGTATGAGAGAGAGAGGGAGGAGAGAAAAAGAGAGCTCTGTATGCTTTTGTTTTGTTTGTTTTGATGTACCTGCAGTAGCTGTTTGTGTGGGTTTAGAACGTTGGTGTGAGTGATGGCTATTTAACATTTGTGAGCCCATGGAGAATTTTTAAAAAACTTGACTCTAGCGCAAAAATCTTCACAAGGAAAGACTGTTTTTCATTTTATAAAGAAATGTTAAACACTAGTGAAAAAAGTCTGTTTCTTGATATTTCCTTGTAGCTTTCACCAAAAATACTTTAATAAACATTTTTATTCCTGTCATCTTGGAATTTTTCTCATACTGAATTGAACTTTTATTTCAAGGAACACTTCTAGTTTGAAACAAGATTATTCCTGTATGGCTACAGAATTAATCAGTGTCATACATTAAGTTGTTAAATAACATTTTAGGAATGATTTTTGGAGTACAGATTTGTGTGACAACTCTTGGGATTGAAGAAAAAATGCTCAACATTACATCTGGAATTTAAACTTGGAAGTTCCATCTAATTAAGCATTAATTCAAGATGCTTATTATTTAGAGGATCCCCCCCACCCCTGCCACTATGCCATGGAGCCCTGGTGGCGAAGCGGTTAAGAGCTACAGCTGCTAACTGAAAGGTCGGTAGTTCGAATCCACCAGTCTTTCTTCTGAAACCCTATGGGGCAGTTCTACTCTGCAACAGCAACCAGTTTAATATGCCGTATGTAAGAAATGTGGCACAGAAAATTAACCTTGTTTCCCAACTATACAAACCATATCATCAGATAACAAATCAAAGAACTTAACAGTCATAAGAAAATAATCAATATTAATATACCAAACAAAAAACCCAGGGCTGTCAAGTTGATCCTGACTCATAGTGACCCTAGAGTAAAACTGCCACATAGGGTTTCCAAGGTTGTAAATCTTTAGGGAAGCAGATTGCCACATCTTTCTCAAGCAGAGTTGTTGGTGGATTTGAACCACCGACTTTCGATTAGCAGCCGTGAGCTTAACCATGAAGCCACCAGGGCTCACCAATGTTAATATACCAACCTTTTTTTCACATATTCAAAAGACACAAAATTTATTAAGCTATCTAGTTGTACATTAATTCAATAATTACATCATTTTGTAATCCTGAGGGAGCTGGATAATTCTTACCCAATTACTATTGTGTTCTTTCCATTATTTTCTTATACTTTGCTCATCTCTCTTCTCTCTGCTTTCTTTAACTTGTTCTTTAAACTTGATCCCAGAGTGACATTCACAGAAGGAAAGATGCATGACTAGTTAGGAAATAGAAAGAATAAAACGCATGTATAACTGTTTCGTAAAATCCCTAAATGTTATTCAGAATTATGTGATTGCCCAGCCTTATTTTGTGAGCGACCCTTTCCTACATCAGGTGGCAGTAATTGTGCAGATAAGGTAGGACAGGTGAGGAGGAAGAGGACAGAGAAATGACTTGTTATGGATTGAATTGTGTCCCCTCAAAAGATAAACTGAAGTCCTAACCCCTGGTACCTGTGAACATAACCATATTTGGAAATAGAGTCTTTTCAGGTGGAGTAGGATGGGTCCTAATTCCATCTGAGAGGTGTCTTATAAAAAAGGAGAGCAGACACAGATATAAACAGAAGAAGAACGACCCCGTTGCAACAGAGGTAGATGCAGCTGAAAGTCAAGGATTTCTGGGACTTTCTGGAAGCTAGGAGAGAAACATGGAACAATCTCTCTCTCAGAGCCCTTAGAGAGAATCAACACAGCCCTAATTTGGCCTCAGCCTCCAGAACTGTGAGACAGTAAGTTTCTTTTGTAGTATTTTGTTATGGCGGCCCTAAGAAACTAA
This sequence comes from Dugong dugon, assembly GCA_030035585.1. Classification (NCBI taxonomy): domain Eukaryota; kingdom Metazoa; phylum Chordata; class Mammalia; order Sirenia; family Dugongidae; genus Dugong; species Dugong dugon. The sequence goes on from CM057478.1 coordinate 13,778,490, forward strand.
GACATGCTTCTACATGTTAATGGCCAACAAGCAAACACACACACACAAACGAAATACAACAAAGAACAGACGAAAAAGCCCCAAGGATTGTCAGTGTAAAATAAGTCCCTGGAAGGCCTCCCTGCCATTTTTATTCGATGTGATCTTTCTCACATCTCCAGAACCAAGAGTTCACTAAACATCACACTGGAATCCTCACTTATCTTTTCCGTATTTGCCTTTCTGTCTATAAGTAGTCTTTTTCTGAACACCTGATTCTTTTCTAGGTCAACATTGGTATTTATACTGATGTGAAACAACCCTATGTACTCCATAAAATTTCAGCTATTACAGAGAAATGAGGTAGTATGAGTCTCATCCCTTTTTAAATGCTTATTTTTCTGCTACATAATAATAACATACATTACTGATAGCACTATAAATTTTCTAATAACTATTAATATTTAATACTTTTTATTACATAATTAACCATTTTTTATATTTTTGTTTTTATTTAATTAAAAATTTACATACAGTACAAGTCATTCCTTTTGGTGTACAGTTCTATAAACTTTAACAAATGCACATAGTTATGTAACCACCACCACAATCAAGAGACAGAATAGTTCCATCAGTCCCTTTCCCCAAATTTCCAAATTAGTGTCACTTTAGAGTCAATACCTTATTTCCACTCCCAGTTTTTAGCAGCTACTAATATGGTTTCTTTTTGTATAATTTGCCTAGTGCTTATTTTTCACATTTTTTACATGCATGTATGCAACTGCTCCAATTTACACAGGTTAATTCTTTTGCTTAGTATTCTGTATCCTGCACTTAATACAGAAAGTTTAGAAGGTTAATTTTTGGTCACTAGGGTTACCATTGAAATAGTCCCTAGGCTTTTTAATTTTATGAATCAGTCAATTGTAAAAATAAAATCACATAAAACAAACTCTAACAACACTGAAAAGAGAAATTGACAGTTCCACAAAAATCGTAGCAGACTTCAACACACCACTCTCAGTAAAGGACAGAACAACTAGGAACAAATGCAGCAAAGATACAAAAGACCTAAAGGGCACAATCAGCCAACTTGACCTCATAGACATATATAGAACACTCCATCCAACTGCTGCAAAGTACACATTTTTTCCAATGCACATGGAATGCTCTCCAGAATAGACCACATCTTAGGCCACAAAGCAATCCTCAACAAGATCCAAAACGTTGAGATAATTAAAAGTATCTTCTCTGACCACAATGCCATCAAGGTATAAATTAACAACAGAAAAAGCAAGGAAAAAAAATCAATTACATGGAAACTGAATAACACCCTACTTACACATCACTGGATAATAGAAGAAATCAGAGATGGAATCAAAAAATTCCTAGAATCAAATGAGAATGAAAACACATCATACCAAAACCTTTGGGACACAGCAAAGGCAGTCCTCAGAGGACAATTTATAGCAATAGATGCACACATCAAAAAGAAGAAAGGGACAAAATCAAAACATTAACTACAGAACTCAAACAAATAGAAAGAGAACAGCAAAAAAAGCCCACAGCCACCGGAAGAAAGGAAATAGTAAAGATCAGAGCAGAAATCAATGAAATAGAGAACAGAAAAACAATAGAAAGAATCAACAAAACCAAAAGCTGGTTCTTTGAAAGAATCAACAAAATTGACAAACCACTGCCCAGGCTGACAAAAGAAAAACAGGAGAGGACACAAATAACCCAAATAAGAAATGAAATGGGGGACATTACAACAGACCAAACTGAAATAAAAAGGATTATAAGAGAATATTATGAAAAAGTATACTCCAACAAATTTGAAAACAAAGAGGAAATGGATAAATTTCTAGAAACACACGGCCTACCCAAACTACAACAAAGTGTTGTTGAAAATCTGAACAGACCCATAACAAGAGAAGAGATTGAAAAGGTAATAAAAAAACCTCCAAACCAAAAAAGCCCTAGCCCAGATGGCTTCACTGGAGAATTCTACAAAACATTTTCATCAGAGCTTGTACCAGTGCTACTCAAGCTATTTCAGAGCATAGAAAATGAAGCAACACTTTCAAGTTCATTCTTTGAAACCAGCATAACGCTGATACCAAAACCAGGCAAAGACGTCACAAAAAAAGAAAATTACAGAGCAATATCTCTCATGAATATAGATGCAAAAATTCTGAACAAAATTCTAGCCAATAGAATTCAGCATCATATCAAAAAAATAATACACCACGACCAAGTGGAATTCATACCAGGTATGCGAGGATGGTTCAACATTAGAAAATCAATCAACATAATCCACCACATAAATAAAAGTAAAGAAAAGAATCACGTGATCATCTCAATTGATGCAGAAAAGGCATTTGAAAAAGTCCAACACCCATTCCTGAGAAAAACTCTCAATAAAATAGGTATAGAAGGGAAATTTCTCAACAAAATAAAGGGCATCTATGCAAAAACAACAGCTGACATCATTCTTAATGGAGACAGGCTGCAAACATTCCCCTTGAAAACAGGAACAAGACAAGGATGCCCTTTATCACCACTCCTATTTAACATTGTGCCGGAAGTTCTGGCTAGAGCAATAAGACAAGAAAAAGAAATAAAGGGCATCCAAATTGGTAATGAAGAAGTTAAACTGTCCCTGTTCGCAGATGATATGATACTATACATAGAAAACCCTAAAAACTCCACGAGAAATCTACTGGAACTAATAGATTCAGCAGAGTAACAGGATACAAGATAAGCGTACAAAAATCAGTTGGATTCCTATACACCAATAAGGAGAACGATGAAAAGGAAATCAGGAAAACAATACCATTTATAATAGCACCTAAAAAAATAAAATACTCTCAGAGGGGAAGTTACCTTCAAGGTTCGATGTTAAGCCTGGGAATGGACACCCCAGTAAAACTAAATGGGACTAACGAGGTACAGGAGTCCGGTGACAAGGGCCAGAAGGCAGAGGGAGAGTAGGAAACTGATGATAAGGAACACAAATTGAATAAGGACACTGTCGATGTATTGTGAGATTGTTGACCACTGCTATAGGGCAACATTTGTAGTAACTATTAAATGGGAGGCTGTTTTGTCCTGTAAGCCTTCATCTTGGGCGAGAATGGCAGCACAATTGGAAGAGCATAGTCAATATCACTTAAATGTGTAAGTAAAAAGTTTTGAAATGGTGTTTAAATAAAATAAAATAAAATAAAAAAATAATAAACAAACGAGACTAAAGAGGTACAATAGTCCACTGACAAGGTCCAGAAGACAGAAGGGGACAAGGAAGCCCCCTGGTGATAGGGAACACAAGGTGGAGTAAGGATATTCTTGATGTGCTGTGAGATTGTTAACCATTGTCATAGGGCAACATGTGTAGTAACTGTTAAATGAAAAACTATTTTGTTCTGTAAGCCTTCATCTTAAGTGAGAATAACAGCACAGTTGGAAGAGCGTAGTCAATGTCACTGAACTGTGAATGTAGAAAATTTTGAAATGGTGTATCTTTGGCCAGCTGTAATTTTCATCAAAAAAAAAGGTTGAGAATTTAGAGGCTTAATACGTTGTGGGGTTGTTAACCAATGTCAAAAAAAACAACATGTGTACTACTATTTCATGAGAAACTATTTGCTCTGTAAGCTTTCACCTGAAGTACAATAAAATATATATATAAAAAAAAAAATAAAAAAAAATAAAAATAAAAAATAAAATACTTAGGAATAAATCTAACTAGGGATGTAAAAAACCTATACAAAGAAAACTACAAAACACTACTGCAAGAAACGCAAAGGGATCTACATAAATGGAAAAACATACCATGCTCATGGATAGGCAGACTCAACATTGTGAAAATGACAATTCTACCCAAAGCAATTTACAAATACAATGCCATCCCGATCCAAATACCAACAATATTCTTCAAAGAGATGGAAAAACTAATCATTAACTTTATATGGAAAGGGAAGAAGCCCAGAATAAGTAAAGCACTACTGAAGAAGAATAAATTTGGAGGACTCACACTACCTGACCTCAGAACCTACTATACAGCTACAGTAGTCAAAACAGCCTGGTACTGGTACAACAACAGATACATTGACCAATGGAACAAATTGAGAACCCAGATGTAAATCCATCCACCTACGGTCACCTGATCTTTGACAGGGGCCCAAAGTCCATCAAATGTGGAAAAGACAGTCTTTTTAACAAATGGTGCTGGCAAAACTGGATATCCATTTGCAAAAAAATGAAACAGGACCCATACCTCACACCATATACAGAAACTACTTCAAAATGGATCATAGACCTGACTATAAAGCCAAAAACTATAAAATTCATAGAAGACAAAATAGGACCAATGCTACAGGCCCTAATACACGGCATTAACAGAATACAAACCGTAACCATCAATGCACAAACCCCAATAGATAAGCTAGATAACCAGGATCTTCTAGAAATCAAACACCTATGCTCTTCGAAAGACTTCACCAAAAGAGTATAAAGAGAACCTATAGACTGGGAAAAAGTTACTGGGCAGTACAAGTCAGACAAAGGTCTAATCTCCATAATCTACAAGAAATTCCAACACCTCTACAACAAAAAGACAACCAATCCTATCAAAAAATGGGCAAAGGAAATGAACAGACACTTCACTAAAGAAGACATTCAAATGGCCAACAGACACATGAGGAAATGCTCGCGATCACTAGCCATTAGAGAAATGCAAATTAAAACCACTACGAGATACCATCTCACCCTGGCATCACTGGCACGAATCAAAAACACTGGAAATAACAAATGTTGGAGGGGTTGCGGGGAGATAGGAACACTTATGGACTGCTGGTGGGAATGCAAAATAATACAACCATTTTGGAAAATGATATGGCGCTTCTTCAGAAAGCTAGAAATAGACATACCATTTGATCCAGCAATCCCACTCCTAGGAATACATCCTAGAGAAATAAGAGTCGTCACTCGAATAGACATATGCACACCTATGTTCATGGCAGCATTGTTCACAATAGCAAAACGATGGAAACAACCTAGATGGCCATCAACAGACGAATGGATAAACAAACCATGGTACATACACACAATGGAGTACTATGCAACCAGAAAGAACAATGATGAATCTGTGAAGTATCTCATAACATGGATGAAACTGGAGGACGTTATGCTGAGTGAAATAAGTCAATCACAAAAGGACCAATATCGTATGAGACCTCTATTGTCAAAACCCATGAAAAAGTTCACACACAAAATGTAACAATCTTTGTTGGTTACCAGGGATGGGAGGGGTGGGGGGGAAATTAAATAGGCAATAGGTAAGTGGTATCTTGGGTGAAGGGTGAGACACTACACAATACAGGGGAAACTAGCACAACTTGTACAAGGAAAGGTCATGGAAGCTCCCTAGACACATCCAAACTCCCTGAGGGACTGAATTGCTGGGCAGAGGGCTGTGGGGACCATGGTCTGGGGGAACGTCTAGTTCAATTGGCATAACAAGGTTTATAAAGACAATGTTCTACATTCTACCTTGGTAAGTAGTGTCTGGGGTCTTAAAAGCCTGTGAGCAGCCATCTAAGATACTCCACTGCTCTCACCCCTTCGGTAGCAAGGGAGAATGAAGAGAACCTGATACAAGGAAAAGATTAGTCCAAAGGACTAATGGCCCACAGCTACCAAGGCCTCCACCAGACTGAGTCCAGTACAGCTAGATGGTGCCCAGCTACCACCACTGACTGCTCTGATGAGGATCATGACAGAGTGTTCTGGACAGAGCTGGAGAAGGATGTAGAACAAAATTCTAACTCACAAAATATAGACCAGATTTACTGGCCTAAAGGAGACTGGATAAACCCCGAGAGTATGGCCTCCAGATATCCTTTTAGCTCAGTGGTGAAGTCATTTCCGAGGTTCAGCGTTCAGCTGGGGATTGGATAGCCCCATAAAACAAAAGGAGACTAATGAGGCACAGCAGTCCAGGGACAAGGGCCAGAAGGCAAAAGGGGACAGGAAAGCTGGTGATAGGGAACCCAAAGATGAGTAAGGATAGTGTTGATGTGTTGTGAGGTTGTTAACCATTGTCACAGGGCAGCATGTGTACTAACTGTTAAATGAGTAACTATTTTGTTCTGTACACCTTCATCTAAAGTGGAAATAGCAGCACAATTGGAAGAGGGTAGTCGATGTCACTGATCTGTGCATGTAGAAATTTTTGAAATGGTGTATCTTTGGCTATGTATATTTTCACCAAAAGAAAAAGGTCGAGAAGGGAGAGGGTTGACATGTTGTAGGGTTGTTAACCAATGTCTTAAAACAATATGTGTACTACTGTTTCATGAGAAACTATTTGTTCTGTAAGCCTTCACCTGAAGTACAATAAAAATAAATAAATAAATAAAAAATAAAATCAGAATTGACAAAAGATGTCAATTAAGGCATCATTATTTTGCCAAATAGAGATATAAAATGCAAAACCAATATAAGAAACTAGCTTTTTACAATCTTTTTTAAAATAAAACTTTTTTAAACACATAACAAAACGGAATGACATCTATAAATTAAAGGATTGCCCATTACAATGACTAAATATAGCTTTAAGAAAACTTACTAAATTGACCTTGTTTTTCTTACAATTTGATAGACAACTGAAATTTTCATGGGGGCTGGCGGTGTTTCTCAGATTGGTAGTGATTATCTATCTCAGCGCAATTATATCACCGTCCAGCAGGCTTTGTTGTCGTGAAGGCAGTTGCCTTGAGAGCAGGTATGTCAAGATGGAGTTTTGGGGAGATTTGTAGTCCCTTTAGGTGCAGTCAGCATGGTAGAGTGATATATTTGGGTTGGGATGTTGTCAGTCATAGCTACTCAGGATTATGTGTACTTAGTATTACAATTATGGCCTCAGAGTCACAAGGAAATTTAAACGTCATTGGCTTGCTCCTGAATTTAGATCCCTGAATAACAACAAATGAAGCTAACTAAGAAAGGGAAATCTCAGCTGGAGAGACTCCCACTCTTAAAGCTTTGTTTGTTCACTCGCCTGGAAAGCAATCTTAACAGTGTTATACTTCCCAAGGCTGTTATCAAAGGCTATGCGGATTATATACTGCAGGTGTCCCAGAAGCAGAAGAATGAATTGCCAAGCAGAATTTCTCTCTACTCTTGCTTTTAAATCCTAAAGTGAATGGAGTTGTCTTAGCACTATGCTTTCCCTAGATTTTCTCCAACCTCTGCCACTTACTGAGAGAGAACATATCTTTTCCAATGCTAATTGCCTGTCTCTCTCTGTGATTAGCAAAGACTTTATAGACAAAAGTAAACATAGTTCAGGCTACTGCTTTTCATCCTTAGCTTTTATCTGGTCTAATGCCAACACAAATTGTCTCTTTATCATCTTTCAAAATGATTCAGGAGTATTGTGGCTCATGTCAAAAGCAACATGGAAATAAGGCACAGTGTATTCCATCTGGGTTGTTAAAGCAATAATATATTGTTGTTTTTCTTCTGTCTGTATGTAGCCTTGCTTTTAGGCACTTTATCTCTTGCACCTCAAGCCAAATTTTGCTTCCTAACATAGGCTTCATGTTCCTTTGGATGTTCTTTTGGTATTAAAATGTGTACTTGAAGAGTCCACTCTAGATTCTTATATGCGTTGATTCAAAGTGAGAACAACTTTTTCCCGATCTTTATCCTCTCTTTCATTATGATTAATCCATTGTCATCTCAGCCCTGTGGCCGGCACATGCAAAGCACACACAAGAGATTCTTGCTGATGAATTAACAAGTGATTTTACAGTTCAAAGGTAATGTGTTTATTTGCTCAGTAATGTCATATAAATTAGTTTTTACCCTTTTCAAAAAGATAACTTAAACACCCATAACCAAGAAAGTTTATTTCCCCCACCATGATAGGATCTCACTTTTGAGTCAGTGTTTTTTATACGAAACCAGTAAAAGAGCACTTAGAAAAAGCTTAAGCTTACACGAAGTCGGGTAGATTTATGGCATTCAAACACCAAGTCCGATAAGAAGTCAATCATACACTTGGAATAACTGTTTTTCCAGTAGAGTAGACGTCTCCTCAAAACTACAAGAGAAATAATTATAGTTGCCACAATTGAATTTAAAGTGCTTAACAAAAACTAGAATATTGTTGAAGAATGTAATGGATTTTTTTTTTTTTTTTAAGAATTTAATGATTTAGAAAGTGTAAACAAGTCTCTGGCTTGGAAGAAGGCAAGACAGCAATTTCACAAACAGCACCTTGAAAAGATAAATCAAGCAGTATTTACTTTTGAGGAGGAAATTGCTTCCCTTCAATTACTGACAGGATGAGCAAGACTCTGGCTATGTTTGGCCCTTGATTTAAATAGGGTCTGGCAGAGAGCCCTGCTAGGCAGAGGGGATACTGCAGGGAGGGGGACACTACTGCAGAGAGATCCCTAATGCTCCATGCTGCCTGTGACGTTACAGAATGAGTGAAACCCTTAGAACCCCTTGTTAACCTTGACCATATGACAGTGTTAAACCAGTATGCTCACCATTTGCTGGTGGAGCGTTGTGTTTTTTGACAGAATGTGCTTAGATTTGTTTAGTTATATTAGTTTATTTAGATTTGTTTAACTACACAATTAGGAGCTCAATCTGACATTCCTCAAAAGTGATGGTCTATATATACTGTTACGTATGCTTTTTGTAATCTTAAATCACATACGATTCTGTATGCTTGTAAATAATATATGACTCTGTAAAATGTATAAGGCATTGTTATGTTACTTCTATAATGATCTTAACCCATAGAGGCATAAGTTACTTACAATGTGACTTAGAGGTAGAAAATTTCTGAACTTAGACACAGAAAAATAGAAATATGTAAAGAATGTGATAAACAACCTTTAAATTGACCTTGCCCCAGTATTCTTTGACGAAAGAAAACAGAACATAGTTAATCTTTGTAAACTAGCCTTGAGATATAAGTCTTAACAATCTCCCTAATCTCTAACCTTGAAGAAAAGATGCAACATTCGTCACACTGGCCCTGACTGTGTGAAGGCAACGTGAGAAATTCACATATAAATCCCAACTTTCTGCTCAGTCACAGAGAGAAGGCAGAGATGGAACCACCCTCTAAAGTCTGACTCCCTCTGGAGATTGCTGACCTCAGACCCTAGCTATGAGGGACCTCTGCTGAGGTGAGCTGTGGTCAAACCTTCCTTCTGAGACCACTTGTAAAAGATGAAAGCCTAGACTCTAAAGAGCTGGACTCTAACCATTTAACTAACACTGCAATTGTAATTGTTAATTCTTATTCTCCAGCTCTAAAAAGAAAGCCATGAGGTCTCACTCATGTGCCTTGCCCTGACTTCCTTGCAATAAACTGAAGGAGTTTCAGAAACTGGAGGATTTCATATGCGTCCTTGAAATACATTTGAACTAGAGAAACAGGCATCCCATGAAAATAGCTGTATACTTTTTTTTACATTATATGTGTTTGTGCTTGCTTATAATATGTGGTCTCTTATATAAAATAATAACGATAACAATTATGATAATAGTACCTACTTCACAGAGTGTTCCAGGTGCAGGTCAGAATGAGACAGCTAAACTCTATAACTTCTGGGCTATGTCATCAAGATGTCAAAGTTTCTTTTAAACTGATTTATGATTTTTGAGGATTTATGACAGCTGAAACTAATTTGTGCTATTTTATAATTAAATAATTTAATTAAGTTGTGTATAAAATTAATGGATTCCTCAAAGAGAATGTCCATTTGCCTGCTCTGGATATTGTGAGTGATTGGAAGCAAAATTGTCCCTGACTAATACAACATACATTTTCTTTTCTTAGTAGAAAGAGTGCTCCCTCTGCAAGCAAGAGAGGGATTCAGAAATTATTTGCCTGGGTTCGAGTATTGGATCTGCTAGACCCTACTGTGTCAACTGGAGAGATCCAATAGCTTCTCAATCCCTTATTTTTTGTGGGAAAACGTATTAACCTAGCCATTTGTCCATGCCTACTATAGAAGCCTGCAAAGCTAATGACTGTAGGACATGAACATTTTGGAAACATTTAAGAAAAGATGCTGTCAAAGACATGAGCTTCATGTCTCAGTTCTACTTACCAGAGACTTCCATGCCTCAATCTTGCAGAACCCATAGTGGAAAATCATGCAATGATTATATTTCTTATTTTCTGATCTCTTTCATTGTCATTCTCTTTTTGAAGTGTATTTGATAATGACTTTTGAAAATTTTTAACCCCTGTAATGCTTCAGGGCATAAGTGTGCAATAGGGTTTTAGGACTTACGCTTTCATATGTGATTGGCATCCATGATGAAGGATGCCTAATGGAAGCAGGCTATTGTATTCAGTTGGGTTCATTGGATCCTAATGCTAAAAGCAAGGACATCTTTATGCAATTTGTAAAAAACATTAGTTTACTATGATCACCCCAAATTTTGTTATGTGTGGAAGGACCCCTGATCTGATCAATGATGAATGCCATAGGACTCAGCCTGTCCCCTGGTTTTTCTCTTTTTACATATAAAACAAACCAGAACACCTTTAATACTGGCTTTGAATGACAGATTCAGAGAGTAGAGCTAAACTGCAAAAGCAATTGGGGTTCAATAGAAAAGAGCTGCCAGGCAAAGAAAAGCCTCAATTCTGTTAATAACTATTAAAATCCTACTTTTGCTAAATGATACCTTATTTTAATTAAGGAAAAATTAATCATCCTGTCTGAATTAATTCTCACTATCCCAAAGAAAATCCTTAGCTCCATTTTAGTTGAGTGTGGTTCTCTTCATGTAGCTTGTGTGTTTTTGTGTATTGATAGTAAGATAGGGTAGTATTGCTCACTGAAAGTTGAGATGCCTATACTCAAATCTACTATGCATATTACATTGTAGGTTCTTTCTCTCTCTATATATATATTTGTTGTTGTTGTTGTTGTTAGGTGCTGTCAAGTCGGTACCGACTGAGAGCAACCCTATGCACCACAGAACGAAGCACTGCCCGGTCCTGCGCCATGCTTACAATCGTTATGCTTGAGCCCATTGTTGCAGCCACTGCGTCAATCCATTTCATTGAGGGTCTTCCTCTTTTTCACTGACCCTGTACTTTACCAAGCATAATGTCCTTCTCCAGGGACTGATCCCTCCTGACAATATGTCCAAAGTATGTAAGACGCCAATTCCTGGAGCCTTGTTTTTCACCAAAGCCTTCAGTGCAGCATGGACTTCTTCCTTCATTACCACTGGTGTTTGATCATGTACTGAAATGCTTGAATGTCTACCAATCCTTTTTGGTACAGTGACTGTGTATTCCTTCCATCTTTTTTTGATGCTTCCTGCGCCATTCAATATTTTGCCCATAGATTCCTTGAATATTGCAATTCAAGACTTGAATTTTTTCTCAATTCTTTCAGCTTGAGAAATGCTGAGCATGTTCTTCCCTTTTGGTTTTCTAACTCCAGGTCTTTGCACATTCACGACAATACTTTGTCTTCTCCAGCCACCCTTTGAAATCTTCTGTTCAGCATTTTTACTTCTTCATTTCTTCCATTCGCTTTAGCTACTCTACATTCAAGAGCATGTTTCAGAGTCTCTACTGACATCGATTTTGGTCTTTTCTTTCTTTCTTGTCTTTTAAATGAACTTTTGCTTTCTTCATGTATGATGTCTTTAATGTCATCCCACAACTCGTCTCCTCTTCGGTCATTAGTGTTCAGTATGCCAAATCTATTCTTGGGATGGTCTCTAAATTTAAGTGGGATATGCTCGAGGTCATACTTTGTCGCTTGTAGACTCATTTTAATTTTCTTCAACTTCAACTTGAACTTGCCTATGAGCAATTGGTGGTCTGTTCTGCAGCCAGCCACTGGCCTTGTTCTGACTGGTGGTATTGAGCTTCTCCATCATCTCTTCCCACAAATGTAGTTGATTTAGTGGCGTATAGTCACAGTTTAGGTTGTTAAAAAAAGGAATTTGCAATGTGTAAGGCATTGGTCTTGCAATTGTATCATGCGGTTTCAGGCATCATTTCTATCACCAAGGCCATATTTTCCAACTGCCAATCCTTCTTTCTTGTTCCCAACTTTTGCATTTCAGTCACTAGCAATTATCAATGCACCTTGATTACATGTTTGATTAATTTAAGGCTGCAGAAGTTGGTAAAAATCTTCTGTTTCTTCATCTTTGACATTAGTTGTTGGTGCGTAAATTTGAATAATAGTCGTATTAACTGGTCTTCCTTGTAGATGTATGGATATTATCCTCTTATTGACAGTGTTGTACTTCAGGATAGGTCTTGAAATGTTCTGTATGATGATGAATGTGATGCCATTCCTCTTCAATTTGTCATATCCAGCATAGTAGACCATAAGACCATATGATTGTCTTATTCAAAAAGGGCAATACCAAACAATTTCATAGATACCTATGTATCTATCTACTCTATAAACTAAGTTTCATTAAAACTCTCTGTTTGTAGAGAGGATTTTTAAGGTAGAAAAATTGAAAGGCATGGTGTTAGCCTTCCGCAAATTCATCATGTGAGAATGTTTTGAAACTATTACTGTAGACTCTCCTTGTTCTCACTTCTTCTTGGGTGTTTTTATGTACCCTTATCAAGATAATATTGCTTAAAGGGATCCAGCATTTATGGTTTAGTAAGAGCAAGTTTGTCAACATTGGCATCTATTCTGGGCAAAAAAGAACAAGCAAATTATCATGTGCTTCTCTGTCAATTCATGAAATACATGGTTTTTTCCCCCATTTTTGTCCATTTTAAAAAAAAATTGACCTTAAAAGAAACCATGTAAAGAAGGAGTTCTGAACCATAGGACTAAATATGTAATAGACTTTATTTTCTTTGTTTTAAACTAATTATAAATGTGTACAGTGGTGTAATGCCGCTTTATCCACAGTTTTGCTTCTGTGGTTTCAGTCTCCTGTGGTCAACTATGGTCTGAAAATATTAAATGGAAAATTCCAGAAATAAACAATTCATGGGTTTTAAATTGCACGCTGTTCTGGGTAGCATATTGAAACCTTGTCCTGTCCTGCTCCATCCCACTGGGATGTGAGCCATCCCTTCGTCCAGCCTGTCCACACTGTATATGCTACCTGCCTGTTGGTCATTTAGTAGCTCTCTTGGTTATTAGATCAACTGTCACACTATCACAGTGCTTGCGTTCAAGCAATCCTTATATTACTTAACAATGGCCTCAAAGCTAAAGAGTAGTGATGCTGACAATTCAGACATGCCAAACAGAAGCTGTAAATGGCTTCCTTTAGGTGAAAAGGTGAAAGTTCTTGACTGAATATTTTCGGAGAGAGAAAGAGAGACCACATTCACAAACTTTTGTTACAGTATATTGTTATAATTGTTCTATTTTGTTATTCTTTATTATTGTTAATCTCTAACTTATAAATTAAATTTTATCGTAAGTATCTATGTATGGGAACAAACATTGTAGATATACGGTTCAAACTATCGGTGGTTTCAGGCATCCACTGGAGGTCTTGGAACGAATCCCTGCAGATAAGGGATACTACTGTACTATTCTCTGCTTTTCTAGGCAATATAAATTAGCAGAAAGAGTACTGAATTTGAATTTCCCCCTTAATATCTTTGTGAGCCTATGAAGATTGCAACCCTGAGCCTCGGTTTCCTTATATTTGAGGGGATTCTAATAATATGTACTTTGTGTGCATTAAATATCTAAACACAGAATGATTGGCAGACAGAAGCTGGTCAGTAAGTGTTATTTAAGCTGAATTTGTTTTGATTACAGTTTATGGTGAATTAATTTATACATTCAAAGCATCATAATTGTCACTGACAATGCAGAGACAGAGGCCGTGCTTTCTGTAATTTCTTGTTAGTTGCTGTTTAGTCATTCCTACCCATGGCAGCCCCGTTTATGTAAAGTAGAGCTGCTCCACAGAGTTTTCAAGGCTGTGACCTTGAAAGCATAGGTTTTTCAAGGCTGTGACCTTGGAAGCACATTGTAGACTTTTCTTCTGAGGCATCTCTGGGTGGGTTTGAAATGCCAACCTTTCAGTTAATAGTGGAGTGCTTAACCGTTTGTGCTACCCAGGGACTCCTGTGTTTTCTACTTCTTTTATACCCCTGTAATTCTCAACACAATACTGGAAACTCTCGGATTATTATCAAATTTTCAAACTAATAGTTTCCCTAAATAGTAAAATTATGAGATTAGATCTGAAAATACTAGAGAAAATTTTTGACAAATGTTATAAAAATGAATAATCTCAGAAAAGCCACCATTTTTAGTCACTAATTTATAAATTATTTTGAAAATTGATATTGAACAGCTCAGCCTCTCATACCTTTTTCATGACGTGACTTACAAAGAGTTGAAATGAAATAGTCTCTAAGATCAGTTATCTCAAATTTGATTTATAAAAATACTCTATTTTTTGCACAAATAACATGTGCTTTCTACGTTTATTTGCCAACCATTCCCTCCCCTCTTTGTAAAGTTGATAAAACACAGGTAAACATTTTCTGGTATTGTAAACATCTTTCTGGCATTGTAAGCACATTATGGTAATTTTTTATAGCAACGTGTGAAAAAATTGGTATAGCAAAGCCTTTGAAAATACCTCGAGGTGGGGAGGGAGTGATTGGCAGATAAACATAGAAGGTGCATGTTATTTGTGTAAAAATACGGTAATAAGCTATTTGTTCTTAAGAAAATAAGTATTGCATCTTAATCATTCTAATTGGAATTTTTGATGATAATTTGTGCTGAAACTTTTATAATATTAAATTTAGTCAATATTTCTAAGAATTGCCCCGCTAAATTACTTCCTATAGAAATCTGGTGGACTTGTTTGTCTACATTGTACCAACTCCTAGAATAATGCTAAAAAATATAATATTTATGACTAAGAGTCCTTTTTTAAGGATATCATTTCATGAAGTTTTAATTTTCCTATATTAAATTCTATTAACCACATAAAAAAGAATCTGAGCCTGAGGGTAAGGGAGAGATGTTATAGAATATGTCTAATTCGTAGCCACAAGGGGCAGACTTAATTTAAGACTCCAATACTTTAGGAAGAGATCTAAATTATTAATAATATTATATGCCAGCTAATCAAGATTAGGTTATGAAAGATGACCACAAAGCAGTTTTCTGGCCACTGCATTTCCCCTTTCCTGGCATCACTGACCTCTTTTGCTTTCTCTGCTGATATATGTATCATATGTGTCTGTGTCTGTATACACATAGGTAATTAGAATATATCATACATTATTATAATATATAATAAGTATATATATAAATGGAGCCCTGGTGGTGCAGTGGTTAAGAGCTTGGCTGCTAACCAAAATGTCAGCAGTTTGAATCCACCAGCCACTCCTGGGAAACTGTGGGGCAGTTCTACTCTCTCCTGTAGGGTTGCTAGGAGTTGGAAGAGACTTGACAACAAGAGGTTTGGTTTGGTTTATTGTCAAAGAAATTCTTGACACACTCTTGACTGTTGGTATTAAATATTTCTCTCTTAGCCTTCTTCGGTAGTAGTGTGTTCATGCCCCTTTACCTCCAGACCCTGGTTGTGTGCTGTGCAATCCTGGTTTTGGGGATGGTTCAGAGGAACGAGAGAGAAGAAGGGACAGAAGGAAAAGCTCTGTCTCCACTGGATCCCTGTTGCCTTCTCTCTCCCTTGTATTCTGATTCTTCAGGCCCATCCCGTCAACCTCTGTCTATCATTTTTCACTCATTTAACCATCTGCCTCCTCTTTAAAAAGGAGACTTGAGGCACCTTAACAAAAATCCTACAACGGAATAAAAATTAGATTGCAAAATTCGGTTAACAGGAAAATTTGGGGAGGGAAATAAGATGAGGATAATGGGATTTAAGTTCACAAAATTTCTCCGTATTTACATATTTACTGACTTTGATTTTGCTTCAAGTATCCTAACACCTATGTGAAGAGAAAGCCCAGGCAGTTACAAGATTGTTATTGTGAGGTGTACTCAAGTGGATTTCACTCATGGCGACTGCATATGACAGAGTAGAACAGCCATAGGTTTTTCTTGGCTGTAATCTTTAAGTGCTACCGCTGCTAACCAAAGAGTCAGCAGTTCGAATCCACCAGGCCTTCCTTGGAAACTCTATGGGGCAGTTCTACTCTGTCCGATAGCCTTGCTATGAGTTGGAATCAATTAGATGGCAATGGGTTTGGAATCTTTACAGAAACAAATTATCAGGTCTTTCTCCCCCAGAGCTACCTGGTGGGTTCAAACTCTAGACTTTCAGTTAGCAGTCAAGCGCTTAACTGTTGTGCTGATTGGTGGTCTCCCTAACACAACAGGTAAGGGTCAAGAGAGAAAATAAGAAAAAAAAAAAAAAAAAAAGAGAAGGCGCTAGGGAAGACGAATTAAAGGCTTCCTTGATGCTTCTCCTTCCTAATCCTCCTTACAAACCTACTGCATTTTCACACAAATAACATGCGACTTCTCCATTGGTTTGCCAACTGCCCCCTCTTCCTGAAAGGTATTTTGGTAAGCAGGCTATGCTTTTTTTTTTTTCCTTTACAGCTACATGTAAAAAAACTGGCACAGCAGCACTAAGAAAATACCTCTAGGTGGTGAGGGCGCAGCTGGCAAACGTAGAAGGTACTGCTAATTTTGTAAAAATACGATACTTTCAGGAGATACTATGGTTACTGGTGATAAGTAGGGTGGTGGTGGAGGCATATCACTTCCTCTGCTCTGTACCCACAGTCCTTCCTTCTGCTTCTCCACAACTCATTCTTCTTTTCTTAAATACATACACTGAAATGTCATGCATTTTATCCTGGATCATCAATAAATCAAGCTATTTAAAATGTTTGTTTTCATTTGGTCTTTGTCCATAGACTTCATAATCCATAAAGAGTTAAAATCAAAGGCTAAGAATTTTTAATAAGTAGCATGGTCATATTTTTTATTCCATAAATAGGTGATTAAAGTTTAACTATCTCATTACATGGTTAATGTATAAAACTAATATTTTATTCTTAAGAAAATTTGGCTTAGAAAAATGATTAATTTTCTAGTAATGCTTAATAAACTAAAGATACAGAATTGCACAAAAAAATTGTTACTTCTTCGTCAAACGGTACTCCAGGCTGGGGGAAAAATCTTCAATATTTCACAAATATTGAGAACGTCAGTTGTTAGAATATTGTTTCCTTCATTGAGGTTGTTTGTTTTACAAATATTAAAATTAACTTCATTTATTTGTTCAATAATATTTTTAACTGGAGTTGTTTAAAGTACATTTTAGTAAGTTATAGAAAAAGTGCTTCCAAATGCATAATAAATGAAATTTACATATGAAAAACAAAAGTTTGACTAAGTTATGTTAGAGTAAATAAGATGGAATTGCAACCAAATATGGCTCATGTCCATTGTATCTCATGCACCTAAATTACGTTACCAGAAACAGATCAGATCCTGAATTATCTGGCATCTGAGTTGGGGAAGGTTCAGGATGGTGCGAGGTATGGACAGTGGACTAAGATCTGTGTGTGTTTTTGTTTCTTTTTTTTTTTTATTGTTATAAGTTTGTAGATTTTTTTAACATACTTTTTTCATCAGAAGGTTAATTTGCATTTCAGCACACTCGTGTGAAAATTCCCCACTGTGTGCTAAATTGCGGTAAACTTCTATACATACAGGAGGCATAGCTGATAGGAGAAGAAAGGTAAAATTTGACAGATGAAACTGGATATATCGTACATGTCTCCTATATGTCCCAGAAGTACTGGATATGGCAGGTATGTAAGAAATCTTAGAAATAAAATTAAAACCATTACTAGGCAAGGCGACTTGAAAGCTATTATTTTTTTCCTCTTAGGCTTCATATACGACTAACAATGTCTACGTGATTAGACATAATTCAGTACAACTGTTTACTTATCAGAATGTCAAGACCTTCTTGAATTCAAGGTTGTTGGTAGTAGTCATAATAATGATAATTGTCATGGATTGAGTTGTGTCCCCCAAAAAAATGTGTGTAGCAGCTTGGCTAGGTCATGATTACCAGTACTGTACGATTGTGTTATCTGATGTGATTGCCTTATGTGTTGTAAACTCTACCACTATGATGAGATTATATGTGATCTCCTCATGTGTTGTAAATTCTATCACTGTGGTGAGGTTATACTGATGAGTGTCTTAATGCAATCTCTTTTGAGATATAAAAGAGAGAAGCGAGCAGAGACACATGGGAACCTCACACGACCAAGAAAGCAGAGCCGGGAGCAGAGTGTGTCCTTTGGACCTGAGGTTCCTGCGCTGAGATGCTCCCAGACCAAAGGAAGACTGACGCATCACCAGGACCTTCTCCCAGAGGCTTCTCCTGGAGCTGATGCCCTGAATTTGAACTTGTAGCCTACTGGACTATGAGAGAATAAACCTCTCTTTGTTAAAGCCATCCACTTGTGGTATTTCTGTCGAAGCAGCACTAGATGACTGAGACAATAATGAAATTATAGTAACAACCGTTCCAATAGCTACTAATTACTCACTGTTTCCTCTGTTCTAGATATGATGATTTATGTATGTGCTTTCATTTTACATGTCCACAATTCTCAGAAGTAGACATTGTTATCTGTGTTTTATACATGAAGCATGTAAGGCTTGGTAAGTTCACACGGCTATTAGTGGTGGGCCTGAGGATAACCAATGACACCGTGATACAAAGTGAGAGCACATGAGAGAAGGATTACTTGGCACCAGATTTTCATCAATGTCCATAAATTCCAGGAGGCTGCAAATGTGAAAGTATATGGGATAAACTTAATCTTTAGATTAAGGCAGAGACAATAATTGACAACAAAGGTTAACAAAGAAGTTAGAACTCTTTAACATTTCTGCTTTAAAATTCTTGTGTAAACTGCTAGTCAATTATTATTTTTGCTATATTAATAAATAATTATAATTTTGTTATATGAGTTTTAATTACTTCTTCTCACTATAAAGATTTAGACAACAAATTTTATCTACTGAGGAACATAATAGCATATTTTCATGATGACTTACTTCAAAATATAAGGAGATATTTTTTAAGTTTCTGGTTAAGTTACTAAGTGCTACACTGCCTCTGATTTAAAAAGATCTTGCAGCAACTGGGAACATCAGTAGAGATGATGTGGTCATTCAGCTGCAAGTGCTTTCTGATTATTTAATGTAATTCTACTTCTGCTCGGTCTAGTTTTTCTTATATTGTCTGATCAGAACTCAGTGATATTAGATGTTTGTATTTATACGGGATATATTTCATACATTACCTAGTAAAAACAGTTGCTTGTCAGATAGCCAGTGATTATTTATCCAGTTAACACCCATAATTTACAAAATGCTTTTGGTTCAATAATAGAACCTGACATTATTTGTCTCAGGTAGTTTTGTTACTTGGCATTGATTTGGCTCCAACTCATGACAACTCATGAACAACAGAATGGAATGTTGCCCAGTCCTGTGACATCTTCATGACTGTTGATATATTTGATTGCTGGCTCTGGTGTAGTTCCTTCCAACCTAGGGGTCTCATCTTCCAGCACTATACCAGACAATATTCTATTGTTAACCGTAGGGTTTTCACTGGCTAATTTTCTGAAGTAGAAGGCCAGGCCATTTTCCTAGTCTGTCTTAATCTAGAAGCTTCTCTGAAACCTGTCTCCCGTGGGTCACCCTGCAGGTATTTGAAATATCAGTGGCATAGATTCTAGCATTATAGTAACATGCAAGCCACTACAGTATGGCAAACCGACAGACGGGTGGTGAGACCAAAGGTAAGCCCTGGGAATGTTTTCCTTTGTGCTGGCCTATTTCTCTATCACAAAGTCTAGAAAAAGGAACTTTTCCAGAAAATGTATTTTCCTTGTGAGGCCATCCATAAAGTACTATAAAACTAAACCTCATTATGTACAAATTATCTTGCAAAATGATCTATCTTTAGTTTAATCTTCACGCTAGACTTCATATAAGTTGCTAAAAACACATTTTTTTTTAGGACTAAGCATTTTTTTTTCTTCAGACTATGTAGTTATAATTTATATTTGTTGTGTTTGACTTAGTGTGTTAGAAATGATAACAAATCATTCATTGTATAGAAAAATGCATTTTTATATATGTAGCATGTAGGAAAAGAAAATTTAACAGACTCCTTCCAAAAGCCATAATGATGTTTTTATTTAGCCCACTTGACACTCCTTGACCTTTGTTATCATGATGAGCACCACCTGTTTAATGCATCCATGTTAACAGGCATTTTAACTTCACAGTACGACTAAGTGCACATGTTGGTATTGCTGGCCCAAATCATACATGACCCCCCACCCCAAAGTGAGGTACTCATAATCTCAAATTTCACAGTATATGATTCAAAAGTAACATCAACATGAGGCTGAATTGGGACAAAGCCCTATTTATGCAAATAATCCAGCTGAGTGATGAGTTGGACCTGTCACCTGTGAAGTTTGGAACCCAGAATACAACAGTAAAAAGTTCAAGATATTTAGGACATTTGCTAATGAATGTTTTCAAGGTACAGACTTAATTTAAATGTGTATTTTGAACTTACGATTTCTTCAAGGCACTTTTTTTGAGAATATTTGAGATTGAGATTGAGATTAGTAATACAACTTTTTATTTTTAATACTTCACGTCTGTGGAATTTGATTACTGATCAAACGATAAGATTAGAAGTGAGCTGAAGAGATTGTGACGTTCTGATCTTCTTCTAAAAGCAGGCCTAGTCCTTAATCATACCAAGACAATGCACAGAAACTACAGAGGGTTCCTGCAGCGGAACTTCTATGTATTGCTATGTATCATAACAGATTTTGGGGATGTGAGCTTCACCTGAGTCATATGTCACATACTATGAGCAAATTTTACCCAGCACAAATATCAGCAATTGAGTTACAATAAGTTCAGGAAAAAATGCCTGCTAATGGTAGGAGTATCACTTATAATTATAACAATTTACCCAAAGCCCTTATATTCTAATTAGAAAAATAAATTGCAAATGGAAAAGTAGCAATACACTTCACAGAACCACATAACATGCTTTTGTTTAATGTAAAATTAAACATTTTTCTTTTATTTATAATTTCTAATTGCTGTCTTCCCTTCCTTTTGCCTCTAATTCTCATATATTTTGTTAAATTCACTCCTTTTTTACAGGTTTGGTTAAGATAGTCCTACCATTGCTAGTGGAGTCCCTTGACACTTTTAAAAGAAATGCCAGACAAAACACAATCTCTTCAGGAAATTCCTAAACTCTAACCTTTTGGGGTCATAGAAAGCAGCAGTTTGTTGTTTTGGAAAGTGACCTCAGTTCAGCTCCTCTCCAAACAAACAATAAGATGTTATCTGTGGATTGTCTCAGGAGACTGTGCTGCCAACCCATGAAGACCAACAGTAGCAAGTTTTATCACTTCTTAACTTTCTATAAATGACATTCATTGGGTAGGGTAAATATATACGTAGATAACCTAAAGCAAATGAACCCATTCCCACTGAGTCAATTCCAACTCATAGCAACCCTACAGGACAGAGTAGAACTACTCCCTAGAGTTTCCAAGGCTGTAAATCTTTATGGAAGCAGACTGCTACATCTTTCTTCCATGGAGCAGCTTGGGGGTTCAAACCCCCAAGCTTTCAGTTAGCACTTTAACCACTGTGCCACCAGGGTACCATATGTGTATATGATGCCATATATATGTGTATATATATATACACACACATATATATACACACACACAAGCACACGCATAATATTATTATACACATGTATTATATATGCACTGTACCTGAATATTTTACCTTTTATTTTATATTCTGTGTAAACATTAAAGAACATCATGTAAAATTGACCCAAAGGTCCTCAAAACTGTTTTTAAAATTTCATATTTAGCAATAGAAAGGTATAATAAAACATAAAAATTAAATACCTTACTCAAGTTTATAAGGTGAAGGATTTTATCATTAAATTTCTAATTAAATGTATAGACTTTCTATGCTCAGATACAGTGACTAATATGTTCTTTTGCTAGCAATTCTGGAAAAACAGAAGTTGCAAAAATCATTGTTTTTTGAGAAGATAGTGACATTTTAAAAGTGCAGAATAAGTTCAGTATCATTAAACATTTTTATAACAGTAATTATTCATTTTAGAATGCAACTAGCAAAGTAAATTTAAAAAATTACCACATGATGTGAGACAGGCAATCTGAGAAGCTTTACCTCCTTCCTTGTGAAGTTTCAGTGATGTAAATCACTCATAAAATCGACTTGTTTTATTGCTGTTGAGGGAAAGCTGCAATGAATTCTTGAAATGTGTTAAGAAAACATTTTAACTTTGATCCATCTATGTTACAAAAGCAACTTCACAAAGGTGCTTGCTGTTTTATGCATCATTATCCTCCCAAAGGCCCAAACATAAAGATCCTAATGTGGTCCCAGCTGTAAAAGCACATCTGCCAGTTTCAATTAGATTGACAACTTCCTATAGGCAAGGAGCAAGTTCCAAGCCTTAAGACTGCTTCCACACTTAGTAGTTTAAAAGTCACATTCCAAATAAATTTTAAACTGGAAAACTAAGTTTAGAATCAGTATTTAAAGATTTAGGACATTTTAATAAGCGTATTATAGGTACTTAATCTCAATATATCTTATTTCTATTAAATTGTTTTCTTCTTTTGGTGCAATTTGACTTTTTTTAAACTTATCAGCTATAAGTTGCATTTAGACAATTCTCAGTTAACCTATCAAGTTATATTATTATTTGGAATATGATGAAGTTTGACAATTGGTACTCACATTTAATTGTGTGGGCTATGAAAGAAAACTTGGGTTATATAATTTACATTTTCAATTTAGCATGCTGTGGTATGGCAAATACATAGATGTGCCAGAGATGTGTTGCTTTAATTAGTATGTATTTTGTAATACACAATATATGTTTTTATTGTTAAAGCAGATCTTTGTAGTACAAAATTAAATTCTCTAAAGTAAGACGCCAGGAGACAGAACCATTTGGCATTTTCCCAGAAACAGTTGCCAAATGATCTCCCCTCCTCTATGCACTCATCACTATTCCCGTATTATTAATTTTGCATTAATAAAGGCAAACTGTTTAATAGTCAGTCTAGTCAGCCGTTCACAATAGGACAAAGCCCTGCTTTCTTGGGGCCTTGTTAGTTACCCATGTTTATGGAAATCAGTGTTGGTGGAAAAATTGTAAAGGCAGACTGTTTTAAATAATTCAGAGGTGTGGAGATTTAGTAGTAAGAAGCAATGCAATGTGATAAGACAATCTATAACGTTTTTAGAGGTAAGTTGTATTGAAGATCCTCTAATTTCTTTTTAAACTGAAGAAATATTCTCTTGTTTCACTGAATAAAGATCAAAGCACATTTTGATCTTTTGTTCTTTAAACCAGCAGCTTAAATTCATCACTATGTGTCTTACCCTCGTTTTAAGTTTCCTTTTCTTCTTCTCTCTTTGAAAATAATATAATGTATTTCATTCAAGTTTCCTACTTCTTTATGCAACACCATTCTCAAATGGCAATAACTTTATTTTTTCTTAAATAATTCACATGGGACCCTTTGAAATAGCTTTGTAATAGAACGATTTACAAATTCTCACCTTTTGCTTGTTACTGTCAGAAGACCACCTTTCTTTTTTAGCATCTCTCTTAGTAATAGTAGCCCTTAAATGGACAAACAGCTTAAAATTTAACAAAATTTGGCTTTAGAAACTTTATTTTTCAAACATCACGAAATCAAATTATCTTTTGAGATGATTTTTCAGTCACATTACTGACACAATAATGTACGCCTTCAGTTGTGAGGGGTGATGCAAATAATTTGTTACTAATAATGATGTATAGCATTTTGTGTTGTAACAATGTAGAGCATTCCGTGAATTGATTCCAGGTCTTTACCATAACAATGACAGCCTTTTTCAAACGCATTACAGAATGGGTTTTCATTGGGATCAAGAAGGGTAGAGTTGGAGTAAGTTTGCTGGGAACTGTGCATTGCATTGAAAACCTCCTTATCCATGTTGGATGCTGGGGTGAGTAACCATCTGGGATTACCATTGATCATTGTGGAACTCAAGAATTATTGTAGTACTTTTGATATGTCATTTTATAATTACTTTTTTAAAAAAAAAATTGTCCATGGAAAAATTTTGATAAGGAAGAAGACAAGGAGATAAGAAGAAAATAGGAGTAATACAAATGTGTCTATGGGGTTGACGTAAAATCTCTATGCATGCTAAGGTATCCCTATGGACTTTTGAATAGAAACCTTGTTCTTTTGAATCCACTTCATTTATTGACTTATTAATACTCAAATTTCTCATAATGTGTCACAGGGACATTTTCAGGATGGCTCTGGAGCCTATTTGGCATGACATTTTAGTCTTTGATAGCTTTCTTCATTACTGACCTGAAAGATGTTCTAGGCTTTTCTTGAACACATCTTAACTGATTTTAGGAATCAGACCTGAATCAGCCATTTTTGGAAGGAGCCCTAGTTTCATTTTGTAGAAACAGGTTTTTAAAAATTGACATTAAATCTGGGTGTTAGCAGGGCTTATTGCTGTTGGGTTGGTCATTATTTCTAGATTTTTTCAGTGGATGTAGTTAGGAACACTAATTGAAATGGGAAAAATGATGGCTTGAAGCCCTGCTAGAAATTTAATCTTATTCTTAGAAAACAAGGGCAGCATACATGTTGCATAGTAACCAAATCTCTTGACTGACAGAGTCAAAAACAACAGTGCCCAGCCCAAAGATGGCAGCCACTTGGAATGTATATCACTCTCCACAGTTCTTGCAATAATCCAATGTCACACATTAGGCTCTTGAAAGGGGTCACTATGCCTTTTCTGGGTCTCCCATTCCTGTAATGCAACATATAGATGTAGAAGCTTTACTTAGACAAATTGTATATATACACACACACACACACACACACACACACACACACACACATGTATATACGTTTTTGGGTGCCTTCGAGTTGGTTCCCACTGATAGTGTCCCTATATGCAACAGAATGAAACACTGCCTGATCCTGCACCATCATCATAACCACTGCTATGTTTCAGCCCATTGTTGAAGCCACTGTGTCAATCTAACTCAATGATGGTAACCCTCTTTTTCGCTGACCCTCTAATTTACCAAGCATGATGTTATTCTCCAGGGCATAGTGCTTCCTGAAAACATGCCCAAAGTATATGAGATGAAGTTTCACCATCCTCTCTTTCAAAGAGCATTCTGGCTGTATTTCTTCCAAGGCAGATCTTTTCATTTTTCTGGCAGTCCATGGTATATTCAATATTTTTCACCAACACCATGATTTAAATGCATCAATTCTTCTTCGATCTTCTTATTCATTGTCCAGCTTTTGCATGCATATGAGGCAATTGAAAATACCATGGCTTGGGTCGGGTGCCTCCTAGTCCTCAAAGTGACATCTTTGCTTTTTAACACTTTAAAGAGGTATTTTGCAGATTCACCCAACGCAATACATCGTTTGATTTCTTCACTGCTGCTTTCATTGGTGTTGGTTGTAAATCTAAGTAAAATGAAATCCTTTGCCACTTCAATACTTTCTCTGTTTATCATGATAATTCTTATTGATCCAGTTGTGAGGATTTTTGTTTTCTTTATGTTGAGATGTAAGCCATACTGAAGGCTGTAGTCTTTGATCTTCATCAGTAAGTGATTCAAGTCCTCTGCACTTTAAGCAAGTAAGGTTGTGTCATCTGCATATCACAGATTGTTAATGAGTCTTCCTCCAATCCTGATGCTGCATTCTTCTTCCTATAGTTCAGCTTTTCAGATTATTTGCTCAGCATACAGATTGAATAAGTATTGGGAAAGGATATAACCCTTACGCATACCTTCCTTATTTTAAACTATGCAGTATCGCCTATTCTGTTTGAACAAGTGCCTCTTGGCCTATGTATAGGTTCCTCATGAGCACAATTAAGTGTTCTGGAATTCCCATTCTTCATAAAGTTATTCATAGTTCGTTTGATCCACATAGTTGAATGCCTTTGCATAGTCAATAAACACAGGTCAACATCTTTCTGGTATTCTCTGCATTCAGCCAAGATCTATCTAATATCAGCAGTGATATCCCTTATTCCATGACCTCTTCTGAATCTAGCTTGAATTTTGGCAGTTCCCTGTTGATGTACTGATGCAACCATTTTTTAATTATCTTCAGCAGAATTTTATTTGCATGTGATATTAATGATATTGTTCGATTATTTCTACATTCTGTTGGATCACCTTTATTTGAAATGAGCACAAATATAGATCTCTTCCATCTGGGTGGCCAGGTAGCTGTCTTCCAAATTTCTTGGCATAGATGAGTGAGTGCTTGCAGCATTGCATCTGTTTGTTGAAACATCTCAATTGTTATTCTGTCAATTCCTGGACCCCTTGTTTTTGCCAATGCCATCAGTACAGCTTGGACTTCTTCCTTCAGTACTATCAATGCTTGATCATATGTTACCTCCTGAAACAGTTGAACATCAACCAATTCATTTTGGTACAGTGACTGTGTATTCCTTCCATCTTCTTTTGTTACTTCCTGTGTTGTTCAATATTTTGCCCATGGAATCCTTCCATATTGCAACTCAAGGTTTGAATTTTCCCTTCAGTTCTTTCAGCTTGAGGAATGTGGAACATGATCTTCCTTTTTGGTTTTCTAACTCCAGGTCTTTGCACAATTCATTATAATACCTTACTTTGTCTTCTTGAGCTGCCCTTTGAAATCTCTGGTAAAGCTCTTTTACGTCCTCATTTTTTCCATTTGCTTTAGCTACTCTACATTCAACAGGAAGTTTCAGACTCTCTCCTGATATCCATTTTGGTCTTTTCTTTCTTTCCTTTTTAACAACCGTTTGCTTTCTTTATGTATGATGTCCTTGATGTCGTCCCACAACTTGTCCTGTCTCTGGTCATGTGTATACACACACATACACATACACACATATAGACACAAATTTTATTATTAGCAACTAACAAATCTAGGATGCAAACCTAAAATTATTTGAATTAAGTTTGGGATTTTGATCACTGTGATATATTTTGCATGATTACATAATTGGAAATGAGCCCAAACAAAAATCTTGAACATCTGCCAAAAATCAAATGCAGAAAAAAATAAATATACCAATCCAAAGTGAGTGAGCTAGAATACAAATGGGAGAAAGTCTATGTTATGATTTGGAAGTGAATGTTTTCAGATTATGTATGAATCCAGAAAGACATTGGTACCCTCCCTGGGTAACTCAGAAAGCACTGGGGTA
The DNA here is from genome assembly GCA_030035585.1 of Dugong dugon. Lineage (NCBI taxonomy): Eukaryota > Metazoa > Chordata > Mammalia > Sirenia > Dugongidae > Dugong > Dugong dugon. Next base: position 13,805,867 of record CM057478.1, read on the forward strand.
CCCATAACTCATTATCTTGGGTAAGTTTGAGGCTGATATAGTATGGTTTTGGCCTGGCATTTAGATAAAAGTTTAGGCTAGATATATCCTCAAGGCTGTGTGGGACTTTTCCCAGTAGTTTAAACACGGGAGAGTGAGATAATATTTGATTCAAAATAAAATAAGACTAAGGTCTCTACTATGCTTGGTAAAGTAGAGAGACAGCAAAAAAGAAGAAGACCCTCAAGCAGATGGATTGACACAGTGCATGCAATAATGGGCTTATATGTAGCAATGACTATCAGGATGGTGCAAGACCAGGGAAAGTTTTTTTCTGTTGTATATAGGGTCACTATGAGTCAGAACCAGCTAGATGGTACTTGTCTTAGTTATCTAGTGCTGCTTTAACAGAAATACCACAAGTAGATGGCCTTAACAAACACAAATTTATTTTCTCACAGCTAAGAGGCTGGATGTCCAAATTCAGAATGCTGGCTCTGGAGGAAGGCTTACTCTATCAGCTTGGGAGAAAGGTCCTTGTCTCTACAGCTTCTGCTTCCTGGTTCGTTGGAGACTTCCATGTGTCTTGGCAACTATCTTACTCCATCTCTCCCTCTTTCACTTGCTTGTTTAATGTTTATATCTCAAAAGAGATTGACTGAAGACACACCTTACACTAATCTTGTCTCATTAATGTAACGAAGACAGTCCATTCCCAATAGAATTAAAACCACATGTATACCCATTGCTATTGAGTTGATCTGACTCACAGCAACCTTATAGGACAGAGTAAAACTGCCCTATAGGGTTTCCAAGGAGCTGCTGGTGGATTCGAATGGGTGACCTTTTGGTTAGCAGCCGAACTCTTAACACTGCACCACCAGGGCTCCAGAATGTTTTGGTTAAGGTTTACAACACATATTTTTGGGAGACACGATTCAATCCATAACAGCACCTAACAACAACAAGGTCTACTATTGAAGATATCAAACTCTAACTTTTATTCAGTTGGTTTCCTGTGGAACAAACATTATTTCTGAAAGCAAAATATCTCGGTTGAAGAATGGAGTGAAGTTAGAGGTAGTTTATATTCTGGAATTATTTCACTTAATAAGACAGAAATTTGTATGTGCCTTGGTGAGAAAATTATTTTATGTCCTAGGACTTGTTATGTAGTGACAACAAATAGTATTCCTTGAGTTTCTGTACAGTATTTTTTTAGTTGAGTAGCATTCTTAATATGACTTCAAAAATTCTCTGCACTGTCATAAAATGACATATAAAAACAACTTGTAATTCATTAAAATTTGCCCATGAAAAAAATATATTTCATTTAAAAATACCTAATTTTTCCTACTGAACAACATAGGTTTGAAAAAGTAACTAAAATTTAGGGAAAGGAAAAGCTTTGTCAGTTGTACTTATGAATGAGAATTTTTTTATTAAATGCTGACTTAAAGCTTTAAAAACTGTCTGGTATACGTTTAGGACCAAAAGCTAATTTAATCATCAAGGGACGAACAAGGGTTTGAGGAACACCTATAGTAATATGATAATGAATTTGTTATCAGAAAGCATTTGGGATGGTGTGTTAAAGGATGTTAAAATATAATCTATATTCAAGAAAATGATGATCAGAAATCTTAACTTAGTTTCCTGATTTCACTAAATTGTTATTTTACTTTTTAATCTAATTCTTAGTGGCGTTAGTATATCACTGAACTGTGTCTGTGTCCAGCAATGCTTCTTAGAAATAATGCTTTCTGGTAAAACAATTTGTCTATAATGCCTGAAGGTATTTAATATATTGTGACCCCAAGTATGAATTCTATATTTAATAGGTTTGGATTTTGTTTTGTTGTCATTTTTTAATTTTCTTTCTGTCTTTAAAAGATGATTAATATCTTAATGAAAGCTTTATTTAAAAAAAAAAAAAAAGCCTTATAGAAAGCTTTCTAGGATAGTTCTAGAGAATTTATTTACTAAAACCCTTTATGTAAGGAAGAATTTTACTGTATAGCCCTTGGAAAGGAAATCAACAGAAAATTATTCACTATGTAATTCTTCCTACTATTTTAAGTTTAATGTAATGAAAAACTAAATAGTAGATACTGATTTCTTATGTTTTTTATAAGCAGGAGAAAATTAATTATCTATAAAAAAATTAAATTCCACTTTTTCAGGAGCAGACATACACATAAATTACTAAAATTTTTGTGGTGAATTGAGAAGAGAGTAATTAAAAATTGAAAACTAAGGCATTTATATGATCAAGCCAGAGGAGACAAGGAAACCTTTGCAGGTCTTTGACATCAATTGAAACTTCATGTACATTTAAAATGGCATGTACTTTAAAGGTCACTGAAACCATCATGTCTAATGTGGTGAGGAATGAGTTGTGAAGTGAGTTAAAATATTCAATGATTTAGTCAGAATGGTAGAGACAGTGGTGGTTCTCCTTATTAGCTAGCATTTAACACCTTTTAAGATACAGTGTTTAGTAATGATGCTCAAATTCAATTGTTTTAATAATATATCTTATTTTGAGAAAGAAAAATATGCTAAAATCTTTATTCCAGGCAAAAAATACTCATGGTTTAAACTAATTGTTTAAATCAAAGCCTAAAATTGATGTGATAGAATAGTACTCAGTGTCCACAAAATGATGGAGAAACACCCTCTGTCACTATTAATGAGATGAAGAGAGTGTAAAGTGTATAGGAATACAGTCCTTTCAGAGGGCATTTTGGCAATATCTGTCAGTTTTAGAAACTATTCCATTTATTTTCCAAACAGATGACTCAGTCATTGTACTTCTAAAAATTGATCCTTATTTTGCCTCAAACAGCTGTGAAAAGATGTGTATTAAAATAGTCATTTATCATTTTGTAATAACAAAAAGAAGAAAAAGAGAGACGGAGCAAGGGAGGGAAGAAGGAAGGAACGAAGGAAGGAAGGAAGGAAATAACTCACATTCTATCGGAGGTGATTTCATAAATCAAGGTTTATTCATGTGATTAAATACTCTGCAGCCATTGTGAGTGAAATATATCCACATAGTCTAACATGGAAGATGGCAAAGACATATTGAGTGAAAGAAGCAAGTTGTCTTACAATGTGCATGGCATGATCTCATTCGTACTTAAAATATGCATATATATCTGTACTTACTCTATATGATTATACGTTTATAGAGAGAAACAGAAAATGTATAAATTGTTAACAGGGATTACCCTTGATAATGAGACTTCTGTGTGTGTATATGTGTGTTTGTGCCTGGATTTGTTTTGGGACAGATAGTATATTATATATAATTGAGCATAGTTTGAATTTTTCTAAGCTACCTTTGTAATAATTCTTGGAATTTGAATTTTTTCTTTAAGAAGCACACTTGCACACTATTGAAATGATTCCCATCTGTTAGTAGCATGCCTGAGTTGTAGATAACGTATCAGAAATGAAATTAAGAACCGAAATAAAGCTCTCTTACACTCAACTGAGAAATCTAAAGTGATAAATAAAGTTTAAAAACAGATAAAAGTCTAAGTCCATTTAATAGTCATGCCATATAATAAAATAATTATGCTAAGGAAAGTAGAATTAAGCTCATTGCGGTTCTTTGGTTTTACCAAATTTATATTAGCCTTCAACACCATGATTCATCATCTCAAACATTATAAAAATTACAGAAAATGAGGAGGGTAGATTAAGGATTAGAGAGGTAGGAAAATAAAGCATATTTTATTTTCACATATTTTATATATTTATTGTAGGGAGGCTTGCCATCTCCAGATAAATACCATTTTTAACATTACGTGTTTTTCAAAATAAAAATAAAAATTTCACGTCCATTGAAATAGATTATCATGGGATTTTTAACTGATTATTATAATTATTTGTATGAGATTTGAATTTAAAGTCTTTGCATGGAAGGGGTTCAGAATGGTTTTAGTGTTTACCATTTAAGATTCCAAAGAAGTCTAGGTCACAATTTTGTCCAAGAAATTGTCTACATAGTTCAGATTGTGCAGTGGGCTGAAATGGACTCATCAGGAAGAGAGTGACGGTACAAAGATTTCAGACTCAAAAAACAAACAGCCAGAGTACAATTCCTAACTCAATCTCTATCTGTAGTCCACTTTTTCTCATGCGTAAGGTGAAGTTTCGTTCTGGTACCTTCTCATCTACTACTCTTTTCAAAAATCCATGCTGCAGAAGTCAATATAAAATTGATTGGGAAGGAAGTGGGAAACGTCAATTAAATGTGTAGTGAAGTATTTAGTCAGCATGTGCTGACAGTGCTAGGGATGAGTCATAGGAAAATGGGCCAAGTCAGAAAATGTAGATACTCTTCTGCAGCAGTTTCCATTTCAGACTCAGAGCCTACTGGTAATTTGAATTAGAGAACTGGGCTGCACGTAAGGCAATAGGAATGGTGGAGGCTGCAGCAGATATGATTTGCATCCGGCTGCTGCTTGCCCTGGGGAATGTGGATCCATGTTGACATATCTTTTGATGTTCAAGAGAAGTCAGGAATTAGAAATGTTTCATTGAATTTTCCAATTTTTAAAATATTGTGACAGTTAAGCAAAGCACACCTGTGGATCAAATCCAGGCTGTAACTTGCCTATCAGTGGTCCTGGTTCCAGGAACAAGCCTATGATAACACCCAGACTTAGTGCTGTAAAGTGATTACCCTTGGGGGGTCATTCTGTGGTTTTGAAAATCACACCATGGAAATTAAATTAAATGAATCATTAATCTATTTATCCTACTTACTTAATGTCTAAGAGGAAAATTAAAGAAGAAATCAAGTACATATAACAGAAATTGAAAGGGTATACAGCTCAGAGATTTGTAATACTGATTTTATAGTCTTGTATATACTATAAAAGATAGTCAATGATATACAATTTTTCTTAGTGTGATGATGGTGCTCATGTACTCAGCAGTGCCCATTTGATGCAAGCTCTCTGAATTACAATTCCTTGATCTAGGTCTTTCCTTTGCACATGAGATAAAGGCTTTGGAATTGTTTCATTTAATGCAATAATTAAGGTGAATAATGGCAAAGTGATAGGAGGCCTGAAAAATGGTATCTAGCTGAAATCATTTCATCATACCTACTATCTATTATAGCTAAAATATCTGGCCATGTCCTTTGTGTTTCCCATATGCTCTTGCTTTCCAAAAAGCATGCATTTGGGGAGCTTTATGTGTTAAACCTACTTGACACACACAACTTTATTTGGGAATGTTGCTGTACTTGCGGCCAAGGTAGCTTTTTTACTCTGAAAATGACTTCTCAGGTATAGCTTGACTCCAACACAATGTAAAGTGCGTATTTTTATACATTAAAAAAAATTTAATTGAGAGAATTGGCAAATGCTTACGTACTAAAGCAAAAACTAATAAAACTTAAGAATTATATACTATATTAAGTTTATTCATCAGATCACACAAAGAGGTTTTACATCATTTAAATTAATTTTGTGAATAATTTCAGGGTAAGATTTCTGTAAATACAGAGAAGAAAAGATATGTTCAAACTGTTTTTCTTTTATTTAATCAAACACAAATTATCATTGTGAGACATTCAGATTATAGTGAATGGGGTTTTAAATAATGCACACTTGCTGTATTCCTAAATCAAATAGGTCAAATATTTGCCAATTTTCTCATACAGAAATAGCCATGAAAGTATATATTAGCCATTCTGTGCAACAGACTATTAAGTCGCTGATGCTTTTCCATTCGTCATATTAGGATCCACGTTTTCCCACATGATGTCTGAGAGTGTAATGGCCATGGAAAAAGAGGGGACCAGTCGACTTGCAAGAGACATAGCTTCTGAGGGCCGTAAATTGGGGAGTGACGCAATTAGTCTAAAGGTTTGTGTTTGTATTGTACCGATACTACTAAGTCATGCGAAAAGCTTCATAAAAATTGTTTTGAACACTTGTTTTCTTGTTTGTATTTTTTTAATTTTTGTTTTGTTTTGAGAATCCAGTATATCGAACATTCTTGGTCTCACCTATAATCACAGCAGAAGAATAACAATTAGGTGTAACAGTATGAAAGATTAACACCACTAGGCTGCCAAAGGAGCCCTTGTGGCGCGGTGGTTAAGATCTCAGCTGCTAATCAATAGGTGGGCAGTTCATAACCCACCAGCCTCTCCTTGGAAACCCTATGAGGCAGTTCTACTCTGTCCTACAGGGTTGCTATGAGTCGGAATCAACTCCACAGGTTTGGTTTTTTTGTTTTCAGACTGCTGAAAATCAACACCAACATGTAGCCTCTGAGAAACTGAGTCTGTCTGTGACTGGAAGAAGTGGGAAGGGGAAAATGTTATAAATTTCACATGTTGTAAAAAGTTCTGTAAGATCGGAAACCCTGGTTTCTCCTTTACAGCTGTACCCATTGTCTAAGAGAGTGCCTGGCACATGATAGGTACTCACTCAATGTTTGTTGAATGAATGTTGTAAAATATACGTATTTTCTAAACACATACTTTTCTAAAATACTTCCTTTTTCACAAATTAGGAAATTTCCCCTTATACAAATCATAAATTTTCATTCTTAAAAGGACAGATACATATTAATAAAGTAAGACGATTTTACAAAGTAGCCCTTCTGTTTCACCCATTAATAAACCAAACCAAACCAAACCAAACCAGACTCACTGCCATAGAGTCGATTCCAACTCATAGCGACCATATAGGACAGCGTAGAACTGCCCTGTGTAGGGTTTTCAAAGAACAGCTGGTGGATTCGAACTGCTAACCTTTTGGTTAGCAGCCAAGCTCTTAACCAACTTAATTAGCTAGCTTATTAACAACAACAACAACAAAAGTATTAAACTAAGTTTACTAGGAGCTTTCTGAAAGAGTGCCCTATGCTTAGCCTTTTTTAACACCTCTTAAAAATTATATATGTATAAGTATACATACATATGCATACATATTCATGATTTTAAGTGCTTCAAACATTGTATTTGATGATGTTTTATTTTATATAAATAAATTTAAGATGATAGAGAAGCTTCGAAAGACAAATGTATTGCTCCATCTACTTGTTTTTAGGACTACAGTTTTTGCTAATTTCAAAAGTTCTAGCAATCATCATTGATTACTCACATTATTAAAGTTTTTAATATTGCATTACTAAATTTTCCCGTGTTAAGATTTTATCAATTTACTCTCCATCTAGTTTTTGTCCTCTCTTCTTGCTTTAATGTTGCTTGACCAAAGATGTCAGTATAATGATATTCTTTATTTAATGTCTTTTATTTTGACATGTCATTCATAGACCACTTTGTCATATATGAAAAAAAGGAAAATTACTGGCTTACTGATCCTTAGCTTTTGAACTTCTAACTTGGATATTTCTCCTTTGGCTCAAGTTCATAATTAAGTTTTATATATTAGAGAGCACTGCATTTATAATCTGTCTCCATAAGCTTGAGACATTAGTTAACTTGAACATTAATCAGTTTTGCATTAAAATAGAAAAAAGTTCTATAATATAATATAGAATACTTTGACACATTCTAAGAATATTCTCAGAAATCCTGGAAATTCTTCCTTTAAATTTCTCTCCTTAGTTCATTCGCTTCTAAAGCAATGTATCATCAAAAAAACTAAATGTGTGCAGCATTTATGAATAGAAACCTCACAGAGAATGGAGCTATACTAAATCTACCTCCATAGAATATCAATTTACGGATTAGGTCCTCAAAAGAATAGTCAGTTGAATTGAACATATGGCACTTTAAAAAATAATTGAATTTCTGGTCAAAATATATCAATGATTTTTCTTTCTGAGGAGACTTTTTCTGATACTTTACCAATATGTCAAGCTCATGAGGACAGACTGGAAATACAATAGATCCATTCTACTGAATTGATGCAGAGTTTAGGTGACACAATTTATGAGTTGTATCAAAAGATCAAGATGATTTATATAACTTTTTCAAACTGGAAAACTGGTATGTAATAAGTCATATGAAATTTGGGTACCTGTTTTATAGATTTTTTTATTTTTAAAAGTTATTCAATAATAGCTGTAAGTATTTAGATAAATAACTATAAGCTGTAGTTCCTGTTAGAGACCTTAATAAAGGCAGTCCCCGGATTATGAATGAGTTCCATTCCTAAGTCTTTCTTTAACTCAAATTTGTACATAAATCAAATAGTTAGGTATGCTTGTATCTAATGTCAGTTAGTCAAATGTTTGTCTTAGTATATTGTATATAATGTAAGTTTCTATGCATAAAAACATTAAAAAAAACACTTCTGGATACACTAAAACATCTTTAACATAATACAGTAATAATAATAATGTTTTGATGCGTGTCATAAAGTAGCTCTGGTTTGTTATTATGAACCATTGTATGTACCCTGAATTTTTAATATAATAGGCTTTACAAGGGTCAGTCTGTAACTACCGGTTGTAGTTTGTAACTCAGGGACTGCCTGTAAATCAATTTATTTATTTTTTTTTGTGGTATGTCCCAAAAGGAAAGAAAATATTTTGATTTCTTCAGAGATAGATGAAAGATGCAATATATCATAACTGATATATCATCAAATGAGATACTCTTAAAGAATATGTCTCCTCAAATAACAAACACAGTGTCAAGAACTAAATAAATCATCCTGCAGGCTGTACCGCCTTGTCTCTCTTGTACTGGACCTCACATAAGTCTCCTGCATTTCCCATACTTGTCAGTTAAACAGCTGACGTCCAAGTGTAATAAAACTTCCTCTGGCTCTTCATTTGACAGGGGATGACTCTTCAGTACTACTGCTGCCCAACAGATCATGTTTTATATGGTTTCTTGCTTGGCGACTGCTGGCTTAAAGTTACAGCTAATCCAACAATTCTAGTAAATATGTTTCTCTAGCTGATCCCAGTTAATTTGCATTTCTGATTTTTTAAATTTGGAAATGTCTCTTTTAGAAGCCAAGTGAATGTAGATAATGTGGTACATCTGTTCAGAGTAATGCAATTTAAATATCATAACTATAACCAAAACAACCCAAACCCATAGCTGTCAGGTCAATTCCAATTGATAGTGACTCTATAGGAGAGTAGAACTGCCCCATAGGGTTTCCAAGGAGCAGCTGCCGGATTTGAACTGACGACCTTTTGGATAGCAGCCGAGCTCTTAACCACTGTGCCACCAGGGCTCCATCGTATTTATATAGACATTATTTTTCCTTTGTTTGTTTATTGTTGTAGTTTAACCAAAAGTTTACATTTCAAGTTAGTCTCTTATACAAAAATTTATACATACATTGTTATGTGACCCTAATTGCTCTCCCCATACTGTGACAGCACACCCCTTCTTTCCACCCTGGATTTCCCATGTCCATTCAACCAGCTCCTAACCCTCCCTGCTTTCTCATCTCACCTCCAGACAGGAGCTGCTCGATTAGTCTCACGTATCTACTTAAACTAAGAAACACACTCTTCATGAGTATCATTTTATGTCCCACAGTCCAGTCCAATCTTTGTCTGAAGAGTTGGCCTCAGAAAATGGTTTAGTTCTGGGCTGATACAGAGTCCGGGGACCATGCTTTCCAGGGTTCCTCCAGTCTCAGTCAGACCATTAAGTCTGGTCTTTTTACTAGAGTTTGAGTTCTGCACCCTACCTTTCTCCTACTCCATCAGGGACTCTGTGTTGTGTTCCCTGTCAGGGCTGTCGTTGGTGGCAGCCAGGCACCATTTAGTTCTTCTGGTCTCAGGCTGATGAAGTCTCTGCATTATGTGGCCCTTTCTGTCTCTTGAGCTAATACTTTCCTTGTGTCTTTGGCGTTCTTCATTCTCCTTTACTCCAGGTGGTTGGGACCAATTGATGTATCTCAGATAGCCGCTTGCAAGCTTTTAAAACCCCAGATGCCACTCACCAAAGTAGGATGCAGAAGATTTTCTTAATAAACTTTGTTATGCCAGTTGACCTAGATGTCCCCTGAAAGTATGGTCCCCAGACCACCACCCCTGCTACTCAGTCCCTCAAAGTGTTTGATTGTATTCAGGAAACTTCTTAGCTTTGGTTTAGTCCCATTGTGCTGACTTCCCTTGTAGTGTGTGTTGTCCTTCCCTTCACCTAAGATGATTCTTGTCTATCTAGTTAGTGAATAACCCTCACCGTCCCTCCCCACCCTCATAACCATCAAAGAATGTTTTCTTCGTGTTTAAACCTTTTCTTGAGTTCTTATAATAGTGGTTTTATACAATATTTGTTCTTCTGTAACTGACTAAATTCACTCAGCATAATGCCCTCCAGATTCCTCCATGTTATGTTTCATGGCTTCATCATTGGTCTTTATCGTTGCATAATATTCTATTGTGTGAATATACCATAGTTTGTTTATCCATTCGTCCCTTGAAGGGCACCTAGGTTGTTTCCATCTTTTTGCTATCATGAACAGTGCTGCAATGAACATGGGTGTGCATATATCTATTTGTGCAATGGCTCTTATTTTTCTAGGATATATTCCAATGAGTGGGATTGCTTGATCGTAGCGTACTTCTATTTCTAGATTTTTAAGGAAGCACCAAATCGATTTCCAAACTGCTTGTACCATTTTACACTCCCACCAACAGTGTAAAAGTGTCCCAGTCGCTCCACAACTTCTCCAACATTTATTATTATTTTTTATATTTTATTGTACTTCACAACATTTATTATTTTGATTAATAATTACAGCAATATTATTAATAATAAATGATTAATAATAACATTATTGGGATGAGATGGTATCTCATGGTAGTTTTGATTTGCATTTCTCCAACGGCTAAAGATTGTGAGCATTTCTTCATGTGTCTGTTAGCTGCCTGAATGTGTTCTTTGGCAAAGTGCCTCTTCATATCCTTTGCCCATTTTATAAGTGGGTTATTTATCTTTTTGCTGTTGATATTTTGCAGTATTCTGTAGAGCTTAGATATTAGATGCTGATCGGATTTGTCATAGCCAAAAATTTTTTCCCAGTCTGTAGGTTGTCTTTTGACTCTTTTGGTGAAGTCTTTTGATGAGCATAAGTGTTTGATTTTTAGGAGCTCCCAGTTATCTAGTCTGTCTTCTGCTTCTTGTGCATTGTTACTTATGGTTCGTATTCTGTTTATGCCATGCATTAGAGCTTCTAACATTTTCCCTATTTTTTCTTTCATGATCTTTATCGTTTTAGATTTTATATTTAGATCTTTGATCCATTTTGAGTCAGTTTTTGTGCATGCTGTGAGGTATGGTCTTGTTTCAGTTTTTTGCAAAAGTATATCCAGTTATGCCAGCACCATTTGTTAAAGAGATTGTCTTTTCCCCAATTAACAGGTTTTGGGCCTTTGTGAAATATCAGCTGCTCATAGGTGGATGAATTTATGTCTGGATTCTCAATTCTTTTCCATTGGTCTATGTATCTGTTGTACCAGAACCAGGCTGTTTTGTTGACAACCATGGCAGTATAATAGGTTCTAAAATCAAGTAGTGTGAGGCCTCCCAATTTGTTCTTCTTCAGTAATGCTTTACTTACCCAGGGCCTCTTACTTTTCCATATGAATTTGGTGATTTTGTTTCTACATCTCATTAAAAAATGCCTTTGGAATTTGGATCAGGATTGCATTGTATCTGTAGATCACTTTGGGTAGAAGTGACAGTTTCACAATGTTGAGTCTTCCTATCCATAAGCAAAGTATGTTTTTCCATTTATGCATGTCTCTTGGTTTCTTGCAGTAATGTCTTATAGTTTTTATTGTATAGGTCTTTTATGTCTTTGGTTAGATTTCTTCCCAAGTATTTTATCTTCTTGGGGGCTATTGTATATGGTATTGATTTGGTGATTTCCTCTTGGAAGTTCTCTTTGTTGGTGTAGAGGAATCCAACTGATTTTTGTATGTTTATCTTGCATCCTATTACTTTGCTGAAATCTTCTATTAGTTCCAGGAGGTTTCTTGTGGATTCTTTGGGGTTTTCTGTGTATAAGATCATATCATCTGCAAATAGAGATACTTTGACTTCTTCCCTACCAACTTGGATGCCCTTTATTTCTTTTTCTAACCTAATTGCTGTGGCTAGGACCTCCAGCACAGTGTTGACGAAGAGTGGTGATAAAGGGAAGGCTTGTCTGGTTCCAATTCTCAAGGGGAATGCTTTCAAAGTCTCTCCATTTAGGTTGATGTTGGCTGTTGGCTTTATATAAATGCCCTTAATTATGTTCAGGAATTTCCCATCTATTAGGATTTTGTTGAGAGCTTTTATCATGAATGGGTGTTGGACTTTGTCAAATGCCTTTTCTGCACTGATTGTTAAGATCATGTGGTTCTTGTTTTTTGTTTTATTTATGTGATGGATTACATTTATTGTTTTTCTAATGTTGAACCATCCCTGCATTCCTGGTATAAATCCCACTTGATCATGGTGAATTACTTTTTTGATATGTTGCTGAATTGGCTAGAATTTTGTTGAGGAATTTTGTGTCAATGATTATGAGGGATATTGGTCTGTAATTTTCTTTTTTTGTGGTATCTTTACCTGGTTTTGGTATCAGGCTTATTCTGGCTTTATAGAATGAGTTTGGGAGTATTTCATCCTTTTCTATGCTCTGAAATACCTTTAGTAGTAATGGTATTAATGCTTCTCTGAAAGTTTGATGTAATTCTCCAGTGAAGCTGTCTGGGCCAGGGCTTTTTTTTTTTTGGAGTTTTTTAATTACCTTTTCAATCTCTTCTTTTGTTACGGGTTTATTTAGTTGTGCTACCTACGTTTGTGTTTGTTTAGGTAGGTGGTGAATTTCTAGAAATTGGTCCATTTCCTCTAGGTTTTCAAATTTGTTAGAGTACAGTTTTTCATAGTATTCTGTTATGATTTTTTTAATTTCAGTTGGGTCTGTTATGATATCACCCATCTCATTTCTTATATGGGTAATTTGCTTCCTCTCAAGTTTTTCAATGGTTTATCGGTTTTGCTGATCTTTTCAAAGAAACAGTTTTTGGTCTTGTTGACTCTTTCCGTTGTTATTCTATTCTCTATTTCATTTAATTCTGCTCTAATTCTTATTATTTCCTTTCTTCTGGCATCTGAGGGCTTCTCTTGCTGCTCTCTTTCTACTTGTTCCAGTTACAGGGTTCAATGTTTTGATTTTGGCCCTTTCTTCTTTTTGGATGTGTACTTTTATTGCTATAAACTGACCTCTGAGCACTGCTTTTGCTGTGTCCCAAAGGTTCTGGTCGGATGTGTTTTCATTCTCATTTGATTCTATGAATTTCTTTATTCCATCCTTAATTTCTTCTTTAACCCAGTAGTTTTTGAGCAAGGTGTTGTTCAGTTTCCATGTGTTTGATTTTTTTTGCCTTGCTTTTTATGATATTGATTTCTACTTTTATGGCTTTACGGTGAGAAAAGATGATTGTGATTGTATATTTTGACACTTTGGATTTTGTTAAGGCTTGCTTTATGGCCTAATATGTGGTCTATTCTGGAGAATGTTCCATGTGTTTTGGAAAAGGAAGTATACTTGGCTGCTGTTGGGTGGAGTGTTTGGTATATCTATGATATCAAGTTTGTTGATTGTAACATTTAGATCTTCCATGTCTTTATTGAGTTTCTTTCTGGATATTCTGTCCTCCACTGAAAGTGGTGTGTTGAAATCTCCTACTTCTATTGTGGAGCTGTCTATTTCTCTTTTAAATGCTGTTAGAGTTTGTTTTATGTATTTTGGAGCACTGTCATTGGGTGCATAAATATTTATATTACTGGTCTACTGACTCTTTAATCATTATATAGAGTCCTTCCTTATCCTTTGTGATGGATTTTACTTTAAAGTCTATTTTGTCAGCGATTAATATTGCTACTCCTGCTCTTTTTTGAATGTTGTTTGCTTGATATATTTTTTCCATCCAGTGAATTTTATTTTGCTTGTGTCTTTAAGTCTAAGTTGTGTCTCTTGTAGGCAGCATATAGACAGACCATGTTTTTTAATCCAATCTGCCACTTTCTGTCTTTTTATTGGTGCATTTAGTCCATTTACATTCAGTGTAATTATTGATAGGTATGAGTTTAGTGCTGTCATTTTGATTTTTTGTGTGTATGTGTGTTGTTGACGGTTTCTTTTTTCTGCTTAATTTTCTGTGCTGAGTCATTTTTCTTTACGTATTTTCTTTTCTTTTTCTTTGTTGTTGATTTTGTATTTGCTGAGTCTTTATATTTTTCTTGTTTTTTGTTTTGACGTGTAGGATTGTTAGTTTCCTATTTACCCCTATTTTTCTAAGTTTATACCAGTCTTTTATTTCTTTATATTGCCTTGACTTCCTCTCCATATGAAAAATCTATGTCTACATTTTTTAGTCCCTCTATTTTATTTTAATGTTGTCATCTTTTACATATTGACATCTCTGTTTCCCTATTTTCAGTGTTTTAACTTTGATTTATTTTTGTGACTTCCCTCTCTGGGTTGATATCTGGTTGCTCTGTCTTGTGTTCTAGTTTTGGGTTGTTATCTGATGTTAAAATGATTTTCTAACTGGAGGACTCCATTTAGTATTTCTTGTAATTTTGGTCTGGTTTTTGCAAATTCCCTAAACTTCTGTTTATTTGGAAATGCCCTAATTTTGCCATCATATTTGAGAGACAGTTTTGCTGGATATATAATTCTTGGCTGGCAATTATTTTCCTTCAAGGCTTTATATATGTCATCCCATTGCCTTCTTGCCTGCTGATTTCTGCTGAGTAGTCCGAGCTTATTCTTATTGACTCTCCTTTGTAAATGACTTTTTGTTTATCCCTAGCTGCTCTTAAAATTCTCTCATCATCTTTGGTTTCGGCAAGTTTGATTATAATATGTCTTGGTGACTTTCTATTGTGATCTACCTTATGTGGGGTTCAATGAGCATCTTGGATAGATATCTTCTCATCTTTCTTGATATCAGGGAAGTTTTCTGCCAAGAAATCTTCAACAATTCTCTCTGTATTTTCTGTTGTCTTCCCCCCTTTCTGGTACTCCTGTCACTCGTAGATTATTCCTCTTCATACTGTCCCACATAATTTTTATGGTTTCTTCATTTTTTTAATCCTTTTTTCCTCGTATAAGTTGGTGTCAAGTGCTTTATCTTCAGTCTCACTAATTCTGACTTTCATTGCCTCAATTCTGCTCCTATGACTTTCTATTGAGTTCTCTACTTCTGAAATTTTATTTTTAATCTTCTGGATTTCTGATTGCTATCTCTCCATGGATTCTTGCAGCCTGTTAAATTTGTCATTATGCTCTTCTCTAATTCTTTAATTTTATCTATTCTGTGTTCTGCATTTTGCTTAATTTCCTTCCTAATCTCTTGAAGAGTTCTGTATATTAATCTTTTGTATTCTGCCTCCAATTATTTCAAGAAATTTACTTCCCCTGGAAAATTTCTAGATTCTTTATTTTGGGAGCTTACTGCAGCCATCATAGTCTGCCTCTTTATGTGATTTGAAATTGACTGCTGTCTCCAAGTCATCAATAAGTTATTGTATACATATATATTTTTTATGTTTGCTTACTGTGTTCTAGCTTCTTGTTTTGTTTTGATATGCCCAAATAGGCTCCTTGTGTGAGCTAGTGCCACTGAAGCTCCAAAGTCCTGCTGCCAGGTGGCCAGAGCTGCCACTAAGTATGTGAGCCCAGGAGTCCAACCATTCCCCCCATATGGGTTCAGCTCAGGTGTCCAAGTATTCTACCACCAAGTGTGTGGTGCAGGCTCTCACCTACAGTTTTAGACAGACATGTTTGATTGGTGTAGGCACAGGTATCTGGCTGCAGCGGGGGACACATTCTGAGCAAGGCAGCGGGCTGATGGCCACCTCCAAGTGTCCAAGAGGAAAGTGCACCCCTGTTTCCTAGAGTGCTTAGGTAGGTGGATTTTGCAGCAGAACTATGAGCACCCAATGGTGTTGGCTGTAAGGACTAGGGGGCACCTCTTATTCTTGGGCCGCTATCGCAGGTGGCTAGGTGGTATAGGTGGAACCACCAGTCCTCAGGCCCCTGATATGGGTAGATGAAGACCCTGTCTAATGGGCAGAGTAGTGTCAAATGTCAAGAACTGCCACTTCACAGCTGAAACAGTTGAAGTTAGACTTCAGGTACATACCCTGTTGTACTGTGGTAATGAGGGCCTACGCTGTTGAAATGGACCCACACAAGTCTCTGTAGGGGGAAAGGCACTCAAAGTCTGTGGATCCCTTATGCCTGAGCCTAGACAATGGAGCTTTGCCTACCCTGAGTTCCTGGCTTAGGAAAGGCAGATTTTTTTTTCCCCCTGTTTGTTAATTTGTTCCCTCTCCTAGGCCAGGAGAATGGCTCAGGGAATGTGACAGATCCTACCTCCAGCCCAGGGGACTTAGCAATTCCTAAAGCTGTCCTAAAGCCAGTGCAGAGCAGAGAGAAGGGAGGTAAATGGGGGAGAGGTTTTTCCCTAAGGGTGTGTTTTTGATCCACACGGTAGGCCAGAAGCAAATACTTTTCTTTTGCCGATTGAGGGCTGCTTCTCACTGGTTCTGGATTTCCGAGAGACTCTGTTCCTCTGGGTCTCTCCTGGTGTGGAAAATGCCTCCTGAGTGCTGCTGCTTGCCTGCCTCACCATTCACCCCTGAGCTGATCAGGCCTGAAGGGCTCTGGTTCCCACCGGGTAAGGTCTGGCAACTCCTCACTGCTTCCGAACTGTCTCTCCCTCCCCCTGCCACTTAGTCCAATTCCTCAACTTTGCTTTTGATGTTCAGGACTCCTAGACTGTCACATATAATCGATTCACTTGGTTTTTTGGGCCTTTGTTGTAAGAGAGACCACCGGAAGTGTCTGACTATTCCGCCATCTTGGCCCTGCCTCCATCCTCCCTCCTCAAGAGCATTCTGGCTGTACTTCTTCCAAGACAGATTTGTTCATTGTTCTGTCAGTTTATGGTATATTCAACATTCTTCACCAAAACCATAGTTCAAAAAGCATCAATTCTTCTTCAGTCTTCCTCGTTTATTGTCCAGATTTCCCATGCATATGAGGTGATATGAAATCCTTGACAACTTCAATACTTTCTCCATTTATTATGATGCTGTTTATTGATCCAGTTGTGAAGATTTTTGTTTTCTTTATGTTGCGGTGAATCCATACTGAAAGCTGTAGTCTTTGATCATCATCAGCAAGTGCTTCAAATCCTCTTGGCTTTCAGCAAGCAAATTTATATCATCTGCATATCACAGGTTGTTAATGAGTCTTCCTCCAATCTTGATGCCTCTTTCTTCCTTATATAGTCCAGTTCCTCAGATTAGTTGCTTAGCATACAAATTCAATAAGTATGGTGAAAGGATACAACCCTGACACACACATTTCCTGTTTTTAAACCTCGAAGCATTTCTTTGCTCTGTTCAAACAACTGCCTCTTGGTCTATATATAGGTTCTTCATGAGGACAGTTTAGTTGTCTGGAATTCCCATTCTTCACAATGTAATCCATAATTTGTTATGATCCACACAGTCGAATGCCTTTGCATAGTCAACAAAACACAGGTAAACATCTTTCTGGTATTCTCTGCTTTCAGACAAGATCCATCTGATATCAGCAGTGATATTCCTCCTCACACAACCTCTTCTGAATCCAGCTTGAATTTTTAGCAGTTCCCTTTGGATATACTGATGCAACCGTTCTTGAATTGTCTTCAGCAAAATTTTACTTATGTGTGATATTAATGATATTGCTTGATAATTTCTGCATTCTGTTCGATCACCTTTCTTTGGAATGGGCAGATTATATGGATCTCTTCCAGTCAATTGAACAGGTAGCTGTCCTCCAAAATTCTTGGCATGTACGACTGAGCACTTTCAGCATTGCATCTGTCTGTTGAAACATCTCAATTGGTATTCCATCAATTCCTGGAGACTTTTTTTTTGCCAATACCTTCAGTGCAGCTTAGATTTCTTCTTCAGTACTGTTGGTTCTTGATCATATGCTATCTCCTGAAATGTTTGAATATTGACCAATTCTTTTTGGTACAGTGACTCTATGTATTCCTTCCATCTTCTTTTGATGCTTCCTGTGTCATTCAATATTTTCCCTGTAGCATTCTTCAGTATTGCAACTCGAGGCTTGATTTTTTTCAGTTCTTTCAGCTTGCGAAATACCAAGCGTTTTCTTCCTTTTGGTTTTCTAACTCCAAGTCTTTGCACATTTCATGATAATACTTTATTGGTCTTCTTGAGCTGACCTTTGAAATTTTCTGTTCAGCTCTTTTACTTCATCATTTTATCCTTTTCTTTTTAACAATTCTACATTCAAGACCAAGTTTCAAAGTCTCTTCTGACATCCATTTTGGTCTTCTCTTTCTTTCCTGTCTTTTTAATGACCTTTCGCTTTCTTCATGTATGATGTCCTTGATGTCTTTCCACAACTCATCTGATCTTCGGTCATTAGTGTTCCATGCATCAAATCTATTGTAGAGATAGTCTCTAAATTCTGGTGCGATATACTCAAGATTGTACTTTGGCTTTCGTGGACTTGTTTTAATTTTTTTCTGCTTCAACTTGAACTTGCTTATGAGCAACTGCCTGTTCTGAAGTCTACCCTGGTCTTGTTCTGACTCATGATATTGATCTTCTCTGTCATCTCTTTCCACAGATATAGTTGATTTGATTCCTGTGTATTCCAGCCAGTGAGGTCCACGTGTATAGTCACTACTTATGTTGTTGAAAAAAGGCATTTGCAATCAATAAGTTGTTGGTCTTGTAAAATTCTGTCATGTGATCTCCAATGTCTTTTTTACGACTAAGGCATATTTTCCAGCTACTGTGCCTTCTTCTTTGTTTCCAACTTTCGCATTCCAATTTACCAGTAATTATCAATGCATCTCGATTGCTTGTTTGATCAGTTTCATATTGCAGAAGTTGGTAAAAATATTCAATTTCTTCACCTTTGGCATTAGTGGTTGTTGCACAAATTTGAATAATATTTGTATTAACTGGTCTTACTTGTAGGCATATGGATATTATTCTGTCACTGACAGTGTTGTACTTCAGAATGCATCTTGAAATGTTCTTTTTAATGATGAAATGCTACATCATTCCTCTTCAATTTGTTATTCCTGGCAAAGAAGATGACATGATTTTCCAATTCAAAAGGCCAATACCAATCCATTTCAGCTCATTAATGACTAGTATATCGATCTTTATGCCTTGTGTTTCATTTTTGATGACTGCCATACATAATTTAATGGGTGGGATTTTTTTGTCAACCCCTATATTAATCACATTTATATTTATATAGGGTTTTTTGCATATTTACTACCTAGTTAACACACCAATCCTGCAATGTAGGTTTTAAAAAAAAATCCTATTGCCATCGAGTCAATTCTGACTCATAACCACCCTATAGGACAGAGTAGAACTAACCTGTAGAGTTTCCAAAGTTGTAAATCTTTATGAAAGCAGATTGCCACATCTTTTTCCCGTGGAATGGCTGGTGGGTTCAAACTGCTGACCTTTAAGTTAGCAGCCAAGCACTTAACCATTGTACCACCAGGGTCCCTTATTTAGATATAAGTATTCACTTTTTGCAGGTGAGGACATGAAAGTTCAGATACTTGGCTTGCAGATCCAAAAACTCAAGGCTTCAGACTCTACAAGAGATGCCTCTGACATTTGTTGTCTTATAAAGTAAGGCATTCTGAAAGTCAAGATGTATACATTTTTTAATTAATGAAGAACCTTTCTATCTAGCTCTGAACTTTGTCACACCAGAGCATGATGCCAAGATGACAGTATAACCTGAAGAAAGGCCACAGTTTAGTTTCCAGCCAATAGATCTGACATATGATTAAAATTTAGGAATGTAAGTGTTTAGCTATGTTCAGGGAGATTAACTCAGACATAGAAGATTGGATAGCTGTTGTTGTTTCATCGAGAAGTGTTCAAGTCTTCATTCAAATATTTTTAGAATATTTGTTGAATGAATAGATGAACAACACTGAAGGCTTGGTTTAAAATGTTTTGAAAGAAATAATAACAATTAATAAAGTATATGTACTTACAAAACCATTGGATTACATTTTCTCAACAATTACAAAACAATTATTGAATGTATGCTACGAGTTAGATATTGTAGCAGGAGCTTGGAGGATTTAGGAATAGGTTCTGTGCTCAAAAGGCTAACTGTAAACAAGAGATGTGGGAATTTTTAAGACCAATCAAAAAAGGAGATGTATATAATTAAAAGTGTACATTATAAAAATGTAAGTGAAACACTAGTATAATTTAAAATATACACAATGGTCAGAATATACTTTATCTTTTTTAATCTACAAAGTTACCATTATTTAGAGTTTTATGTTTATTATTTAAAGATGCATACTATTTAAGAAAAGGAAGGAACTAACAGGAGGAAACTATGGAAAATGGATCACAGTTTCAACTTAAGATAAAAATAAATGCTACATACCAAAGTCTTTTTTGGTACTTCAAAGAAATTTTTCGTAAAATATTTCACAATATATGTATTTTAGATGTACCGTTTTAAAAGGTTTAAATCAATATAAATCTTATATATGCTTATATACTAAAAACTAAAATGTGAACATGTCAATTCTTTTTGCTGAAAAATGTAAATCCTAGAGTTTATATTTAAAAAAAAATACTACTAAATCAATAATCTATCATATATTCTCAACAAAAGTTAACCACAGTTAAATGTTAAATAAGTTTAATATTTAACTATTAATATAAAATATAATAAATATTAATAATGATATTGTTACTTATTATTACTTTTTAAGTAAATATAATAAACATTAAAATTCAAATATTAACATTGAATTTTAATAAATTTAACTATTTTTTTGGAACTTACTTATTTAAATGTGGCATTTGGGGTTCTCCCAATGCAATTCTGATTTCAATTTGTACAAGTTAGAATACACTAATGATAAAAAGGAACTCTGGTGGCACAGTGGTTAAGAGCTACAGCAACCTATGACTGCTGACCAAAAGGTTGGCAGTTCCAATCCACCAGCTGCAACTTGTAAACCCTATGCGGCAGCTCTACTCTGTCCTATAGGATCACCAGGAGTGGAAATCGACTCCATGGCTATGGGCTGGGTTTTTTGGTTTAATGATAAAAAAGAGCGAAAAAGAAAGGGAGGAAAGAAGAAAGAAAAAGAAAGACATAAAGAAAGAAGAAAGGAAAAAGTTAAGATAAATTGTAATGTTAAGCAGGAAAACATTTTGAAGGCACCAAAATTTAAACTAATGTATTTGGTAAAATTCTTATCCTGCCTTCCTTCAACCTCATTTCAAGAAGAGGCAATGATGACCAAAAAAAAAGGAAGACCTGATTCATATCCTTTATGACTGTCTGTAAGAGTGACGTGGGATATGAATCATGCTCATAAGAGAAACTTCTCATATTTATTATAAATTATATCTTCCTTAGGAAAAATTGAAATGTTATCTCCAGTCATTTTACTTTTTAAAAATAAAGGTTTCAAAATTTTTGCTTCTACTCTGAAATTATTTGTTAGTGAATTTTAGACTTTGTCTATATATGTATAGTAAAATCTGATATTCTGGTAAAAATATATAATTAACACTGTAAAAGAAGTATGGCAGCTAAACCGAGAGATATCATGCTCCCTGAAATACTATTAATGGGTTGTAATTGATCACATATAAGGTATTTATGGGTCTAGAGCACCTGCTAATTAATAATGTATAGTAATGTGAAAGACTGAACTGTAGTAATCACCTAGATAATTCAAAATTATACTTTTTTTTTAACTAACATGTACATGCATGTGTTTCCAACTGATGCATTACATTGTCTAAGTACTTGGTTTAGTCATCTCATTTACTCTTTGCCAGAAGGTTGGTGTGAGGCATTTTTGTGAGTGTTCTTAAATATTTTGAAATTAATTGATTATTTAAAGAAAACATTTCTGCGTATTTAAAAACATATATTTGAACTGGATTGAATTAAATTAGAATAACTTAATTAAAAGAAACATACTACAACAAACTTTTAAAAAAATTTTAATATTTCCTTGTTGCTGACAGTATACTAAGTTTCAGGAAAGGTACAGAAGGAAATGAAGTCTCCTTCTGGAGCTCAGGAACAGAAGGATGGAAAAGATCAAAGATATGTGAAGCCAAGCCATTAATCTTCCATCAGCTATTTCCAGTTTTCCAGTCTGAGCTTCCATTTCAATTGTACCTTTTCAAGGCAAAGTGCTGTTAGTCTACTTTTTTAATTTGGTTATGAAATTGAGATTCCTGAAGCCTGATTTTCTATGACTCAGTTTCTCAGTCATGAGGGAGGAATGTAGTAATTACTAGGTTGGGTTTCCTGATAGTTTCGGTTTCACTGAGACTATTTAGTGTTAATGGTTAGAGTCCTTGGATGGTGTAAATAGCTAACAAGCTGGGCTGCTAACCAAAAGGTTGGAGATTTGAGTCCACCCAGAGGCACCTTAGAAGAAAACCCTGGTGATCTATTTTAGAAAAATCAGCCACTGAAAACCCTGTGGAGCACAGTCCTACTCTGACACACATGGGGTTGCTCTGAGTCAGAATTGACTGGATGGTAACTGTTGTTGTTTTTGTATGGGCACTGTGGAAACAATAAAGCATACAGGTTAATTGTGTTGTTGTTGTTAGGTGTCATTGAGTTGATTTTCGACCGATAGTGACCTCATGTGACAGGGTAAAACTACCCTATAGTGTTTTCTAGGCTGTAATTTATGGGAGCAGATCTCCAAGTCTGTCTCCCAAGGAACTGCTAGGTAGGTTGGCAGCCAAGTGCTTAACTGTGAGTCACCAGGGCTCCTTTAGAGGTGAAGTGTGCAGGCTGTAAAATCAACCCACCAGCAGCGTTCAAATCCTGGAGCTGCTACTTACTAGCTGTGTGATCATGGCAAGCTACGTATCCATTTTTTCTTCTTCATTGGTAAACTGAGGATTATAATAAGAGCAATTTCATAAAATTTTTTTGTACAAATTAAATGTATTAATGCATATAATGCCCTTGAAAAAATACCTGAGAGCAAAGAAGAAACTCAATGATGTTAGCTATTTTATTATAATTAAAATTAATGTTTGGTACGAGAGATACTAAAAAAAAAAAAAACCCAAACCCACGGCTGTGCAGTCTTTTCCAACTCAAAGCTACCTTATAGGGTTTCTGAGGCTGTAAATCTTTATGGAAGCAGACTTCTACATCTGTCTCCTGCAGAGCAGCAGGTGGTTTTGAATCTGCCATCTTTCAGTTAGCAGTCGATCTCTTTAACTACTGTGCCACAAGGGCTCCTTAAGAAAGACAAATGGTTTAAATAATTACAAGTAAAGCATCCAAAAGAGGGAGAAATGTTTTCTTCCAAATGTCACGTGAATGCCTCCCTCCCTCTCTTTGTCCCACCACTATTCTTCTGGCTTCCTAACTCATCATCTCAAGAGGCAGCCTGGGGGTGAGGAAAGAGCTTGAGTTTTTTGTTCAGACAGAGCCTTGGTTACACAGGTGTACTCCTTAGAGGATCCTTCGACAAGCTACTTGCCATCTCCAAGACCTGGCTTCTTATTGTGAGAAGTATGAGGTGTGTGTGATGCATAGTCAGTCATCCAAGCATGTTATTTCACACTGAGGCCCATTCTAACAGAAGAGAAGATAGATTTAAGTGTTTGGTTATATTAGGAGAAGAGAAGATTTGAAAATCACAGAGGATTCTCTAAGATGAAAATAACTCAGCTGAATTTATTAAAGGATAAGAAATACACTGAAGAAAATTATCAGGATTATTCAAGACATATTAGTCATGTTTACTGACCCAGTAATATGTTAGTATGTATTACCCATGGTAAGAAAAATCAATAAATTTTTTTATAAATATTTTTTAAGATGTTAACTAGAGGCTAGAAGATCACCTTTAAAGTCCTATCGAGGCTTTAGCTTGGATTGTTTTATGAAGGTGAATGAAACCAGTGCCCCTAGTATGTGACATCTAAATCTATGATTTTCAGTCTGTTAAACTTACAATGTGTCTAAACTAGCCTCCTCTAGCATCTTATTGCCAGCATTTGGCAAATGTTTACTCTATTGCCTGGTAAGAGAACAGGAAATATTTTCTTCAGCACTTCTGTAATTTTCTTTAAATACTACTTGTATTACGAATGCTATTTGAACTAATGACCTCATTGCACAATAAGAAGAATAATGTTTAATGTCAGCCTTTGAGGTCTTGAACTTTCTCAATGATCATTCTGATTTACATTTATAAAATTATCTCAATGTGTATGTGTGCCACTTTGTCAAAATAGAGCAAAAATGCCTCTCACTTCCATAGGGATTGGACTTTCTAATTATTTTTCTGCTCATGGTTATTAAGAATGGGAGTAAATAATTCAGGTCATGAAAAGCAACCAACTTCATGAAGACCGTGCCTTGTAATTATTTTTAAAAAATAACTTTTAATAAAATACACAGTAATTTATTAGTGAATTTTTTTAAGTTATAAGAAAACTCAATAGTAGTGCAGTAAAATTAGAAAACAAACAAAAAATTTAACCTTAATGGAAAGTAACAAAAATAAAAGGAAGGTCAGGGAAATAATAAAATAGACTACTCATAAATAATTTATTTTTCAGTACTCTGGTTCTACGCTACCTGGGCAAGTAGTAAAACTGCAATTTTCTGACCTGTGGCCAACGGAGTAGAAGCAGAAGCTTTAAGAGCCAACACATAATGGATTTTCATTTTCTAAATTGATGACAGTAAAATACACAGAGCATATTTCATCTCATCTATAATTTCAGCATTGTACCATGTTTAATAGTAATATTTTACTAAAATAAAATTTACTAAAGTAAATAGAGTAAAAGAGACTACAAGAGAACTGGAAAAACTTCCAAATCCATTCATTAGCATTGGTCTTGAGAAGTAGCAAAGAGCATCTGAACTCAGAAGAACTCATTCAATGCTCTCTAGAAAAAGCACCATACCTTGCAGAAATTCCCTTTCCTTACCTGGTGTAATCACCCACCATCCACCCACTCCCTCCAATGAGTTCTAAAAAAATCCCAAGTAGATCATTTAAATCCCCCTACACAGAAACTTTGCATTTACCGTGTACCATTCTGCTTTCATGCTCTACCAGTCGTCAGTATATTAGGATTCTTGATTTCAATGAAATAAAATATACCATGACTGGTGCCCAAAGAATGACATGCAAATGTGGGGCAAGGTTTAGCTTAAGAAATTTCTAAATAAATGCCTGCCGTGTAAATCCCCCACCTGGGTTTTCTTTCCCTTTCTGATTTATGCTGTCTTTTCAGTTAGTGATTAGAAGACAGAATAAAACACCAAATTCTAAACAAGATAAAATATAGTATTCCACATATAGTACAAAAGAATCTTGGCATACCCAATGAAATCAACTATGCTATTTGAGAAACTACTTATTTTATTAATTGACATTGAATTTATCTTTTGTTCAAATTTAAGTATTTAACAATAAAATATGTCCAACATACAGAAACATATAAAAATAAAGACATAAGTAATAGACATTCATATAACTAAGCAGGTTGTTAGCTTATGTTAACATTTGGCACTATGTAATTCAGATTTTTTTTTCTAAAGAAATAAAATGCTAGAAATTTAACAAACATCCCACTTACTATCAATTTTTTTTAACTCTTTCTAAAGAGGATTCTGAAAACAATGTTTATCTTTGTCCTACATGTTTATTTATATGCATGTATAAATAAATACATGAACAGTACGGTAACTATATTCTATTGCAAATTTCTTTTTAGACTTTGAGTATATGCACTTTGATATGTATAATTCTTGGTCTTTCATTTGAACTATTTTAAGCGGTATAGGTAACACACTATAGAGGGAATTAAAAGTATTTTAACATATTCTCTTGTTGTTAAATAGTCATCCCCACATTTTTCATGAGTTCAAATAGAGAGGAAATAGTATTTTATTTTTGTCTGTATATAACTGTACTGGAGATTTTCAGTGGTATTGTAGAATAGTAGACTTATTATAATATCATAAAGTTATTCTCTAATGTTTTGCTTCCCCTCCATGTGAGCATTTCCTGCCCCTTTTATTTAGACAATGTGTTGAAGCAAAAGTGTTAAAGAGTGAGTGCATAATTCATCACCATGCTTCCTTCTCCCTGCCATATATATAAACAAGAAATGCTTCAGATGGTTTCTCTTTCTGAGCCACCAACTGATCCACAATGATTTGTATCAGGTGTGAAAAATGAATCTTTGGTTTGTTTTTGTTTTTAAGTCGCTGAGAATCTGAGGTTACTATGACTCAGAATTGACTTGACAGCACACAACAACAACATAGAATAACCTTGCCTATCCTGACTAATAGACATCTTCAATTTTAATAAAATTCCCAATTACTTTTAAAATGGTTCCCCCCCAAAAAAAATCAGTAAAGTATGTTGTTGTTAGTTGCCACTGAGGTGGATCTGACTCATGACGACTTTATGCATAAGAGAGCAAAATTCTGCCTGGTCCTGTGCCATTCTCGTAATCTTTGGTAGGTTTGAGCCCAGTGTTCCTGGCACCACGTCAATCCATCTTATGAAGGGTTTCCTTCATTTTTGCTGACCCTCTATTTTATCAAACATAATGGCCTTTTCTAGCTATTGGTCTTTCCTGATATGTCCAAAGTAGGCAAGACAAAGTCTTGCCATTCTTGCTTCTAAGGAGAATTCTGGCTGTACCTTTTCCGAGACGGATTTGTTCATTCTTCTGGCAGTTCATAGTATATTCTTCACCAACACCACAATTCAAATGAATCAATTATCCTTTGATCTTCCTTTTTTATTGTCCAGCTTTCATATGCACACTCCTGTAAATGACTAAACTTATCATTTAAAAGAATCAGCAGAGATTATACGTATATTCTGTCACACATATATATTAAATATATATATATAGATAGATAGATAGTTACAGAAATACTTAAAGTAAAAGGCTCAAGAAACACATACCAGGCACATTATTGGCCAAAAAAGAATTGGTATACCTATATTAACATTAATATACCTATAGGGTCACTATGAGTCAGAACTGACTTGACAGCACCTAACAACAACAGCATATTAACATTAATCGAAATAGACATTAAAGGCAAAAGGATAATTTGAGACAGAAAGGGACACTATATAGTAAAAACAAGTTTCACTTCAATAGCAATATGTAACAGTTCTATACATATTTGTACTTAATAGCATGTCCACAAAATATATAACGAAAACTGAAAGACTTACAAGGAAAAATTGAGAAATGCAAACCATAAGGAAGATTTTAATTTGCTTTTCTAATAACTGATAGATAAAACAGGCAGAACAATAGAAAGCTTAAAAATAGTTGAACCACAGAGTTAAGAAACTTGACTCAGTGGAGATAGAGACATACAGGTAGATATATAAGTAAATAAATAAATAGATATAGATAGATCGCTGAACATATCCAAAAATGAATGTATATTATCTAAAGCATATATGGTATTTGAAAAATATTGATCAAACATTCATTTCTAAAACAAGTCCCAATGAATTACAAAGATGTATTATCACACAGACTACATTCTCTGCTTAAAATAACACTAATACCTTTATATTTGGAAGTTTATGAACACAATTATAAACAACTCACATATCAAAGAAGAAATCATAATTAGAATTATTAATTTAATGATAATAAAACACTACATAGCAAAACCTTTGTTATGTGGCTTATTATTTTTTATACAATCGTCATCATCAATATTCTTACCAATTTCATTGCTCAACATTTGCTCTTTCTTCTGAGCCCATTTTTTTCCCTTGAATTATATCCAAAGACATTCCTTATTTTCACAGTGAACTTATTTTTTATTTATATTAACATTTTATCATATCATCCTCATTTGGGTTTAGGATAAACTAGTGTCCTTTTTTTTTTTTTTTCAGTTGACACTTACTTTCTCTAGTACTATTAAATACCACTTTAATCTGGCTTTTGTCTTTACTTTTGAGAAATCTGCTTTTAGCCTAATTGATCGTGGTTTTTCAATCTGTCTTTTGGTCGTAGTTGTTATTAACAAATTATTAGGTTTCATTTTAAAGTGTTAAACTGTGGATTTTGTTTATCTGTTCTGCTTGTGCTTCATTTTTATTATTGCATCTGAGGATTTGTATATTTGAATAATTCTGGAAATTCTCAGCCATACTATCTTGAATTACTGCCTCTCTCCCATTTTGCCTATTCTCTATATTTGGCACTTCAGATGTATATATATGTTAGACCTTTCCATTCTCCTCCATGTTTCCAGCCTTCTTGGATATTTTCCATCTTGTTATCTTCTTGTGTTACATTCTAATTGATTTATTCTGTTTCATCTTCCAGTTCACGGTTTTTCTCTTCAGCTATGTCTAATCTGCTCTTCCACTTACTCAATGAGTTTTACTAAAATGATTTTTTTTTTACTTCCATAAGTCCTATTTAGACCTTTTAAAAATATTTTATTCTTATTATTTCATATGGTTTCTATATATATTTTTTAATCTCTTTGAACACTCTATTTTAGAGCCTTTGAGATTGTTGGATTAAAATAGGTTTAAAATTAGAGTAACTGAAAGGGCCTGTGACAGGTAAACCCTATTGAGTCTGCTATTGTAACTCAGTTTTTAAACCTTTTTAAACCACTAAACTGGCTTCTGTTTCTGCTTCTTCGTGGTATCGGGAGGTTTCAATCTTCTTCCTTTAGCAAATCTATGCTTTGAACATGTAATATTTTATAGAATCATTAGGTGTTTATGTTTGGAGGGGTCAGGTTAGCCAGATCTGTCATCTTGTTGGTTATGAAATCCACTGAATTGGATATGTTTTTATAATTATCTGCCAGGTTGTGCTAAAACAATCATGTTGGGGTAGAACTATAGAGATCCTTACAGCAAAAGAAAAAAAATTAAACTGATATAATTTAGGCAATCCTTTTTGTGTTTTCCAGCATTATGCAAGTGAGTCTTTTATTTTACAGTAATCAAGTATTTTATGAAAGGAAATTCCACTTTGGCTTGGCTATATATTTTCTTATAGAAACAGACACAGAATTAAAATAAAATTACTAAACTTTTTTTAAAACATTGTTTTTTGTAATCTATTTTGGGGGGTTACTAATAAAGTTTTTTAAACAAATATTTTATTGGGTTTCAGGTGAATGTTTACATAGCAAAGTAGGTTCCTTTTTAAAAATTTTTATACAGCTTGTTCCATGACATGGGTTACATTTTTCATAATGTGTCAACATTCTCATTATTTCCATTCTTTTTGTTCTGTTTCCATTAATCTAGTTTCCCTGCCGCTCCTTAGCTTCTCATCCTTGTTTTAAGGTAAGGTTGATCATTTGGTCTCATATAGTTGATTGTTTAAGGGAGCACGGTATTCACGGATGACATTGTTTATTTTATAAGCCAATTTATTGTTTGGATGAAAGGTGACCACTGGGAGTGGCTGCAGTTCCAAGTTCAAAGAGTATCTTAAGGAGACAGTCTTGGGGGTTCCTCTAGTCTCTATTGGTTCAGTAAGTCTGACCTATTTTAGGAATTTGAATTTTGTTCTACAGTTTTTTCCCTTTCTGTTCAGGATCTTCTATTGTGTCCCTGGTCAGAATGGTCGGTAGTGCTAGCTGGGCACCATCTACTTCTTCTGGTCTCAGGCTAGATGAGGCCGTGGTTCACATGGGTTGTAATCTATTTTGTAATCGATTTTATCAGCCTCAGAACAGGATAGTTGTGTTTCTTTAAATAGCCTGTTTTATTAAGGTCAAAATGCTTGCAGGAATACAATAATATAACAAAGAATTTATAATAAATTTGTATACTAATTATTTTACAAATTTAGCTATAGCAATTTTAATAAATTCCTAGCTATTTTATTCTCCTTTATACATCTTTTAAGAAAAAAAAAATAAAAAGAATAATAATTCCGTCCATTTCTACCATTGTAAGAGCTATTGTGATTAATTGTCCTCATCAAATCTGATCAGCTCTGGTAATATAAAACATATATAGTTTAGGTACTAGGTCACTGCTTAGCAATAAATGCTTCTTTTCTGGGATTTAAAATAGAGGGAAAAATCCTTAGGATACTAACTAGAACATACAACATGATTAAAGACTAATCCTCCTTACAAACAAAAAGTTTAATTTTTCACATAGTGTAACTTTAAAATCCAGTTTCAATATTTCAGCTTATACCCTGAAGAGTTTAGGAATAATTCAAAGTCATCAAGGGACTTAAATGTAAAAAATGGCAGTTAATAGGACCATCTTTTTCTCAAGTGTAAGGTAAGAATACTTTTATAAAGGTCACTACAAAGTGGTCTATTCATTTTGCATTTTTATTACATATATAAATATTTATATATTGATAAATGTATAAGGGTTTGCCATGAGTTGGAACTGACTCAGGGCAACTGTTATATCCTACAGTCTGTCTCTCTATGAGTGATTACTAATGCCCACTCATTTAATATGCTTAGACACAGCATTTATTCTTAGGAATAACACCAGCTAGTTTATAATGTGTAGAATTCCACTAAAGATTTCGTATTGACAAGATTATAATATATTTAAAGTGTTAGTGTGCATGGTAAGTGTGTGCACCTGTTAAAAACTCATTGCCATCAAGTCAATTTCAACTCATAGCAACCCTATAGGACAGAGCAGAACTGCCCCATAGTGTTTCCAAGGAGCAGTTGGTGGATTCGAACTGCTTACCTTTTGGTTAGCAGCCAAGCTCTTAACCACTGAGCCACTAGGGCTCCAAGTGTGTGCAGCTGTTCTAAATTCACAAGTGTCATCAAAAATTGTTCAGAATCTTTTTTAACTTTAATCGCTGATATCTGACTACTGGCAGCTTTCAAGCCCCACCACTCCTTTTCCCCTTCTGCCTCACATCTGGGCAAGCTAATAAGAACACCCAGGTTCTCCCTCCTTTGGTGCCCAGTGAGAAGTTCAAATCACTCAACGCATGGCACACACAAGGAAACCCTTACCCTAGCCGCACACTTCAAACACAATACATGCCAAACCAGTCTCTTTTCTCTGCTTTCCAAGTCATTCTTGTACCTTCTTGAGAGCTGCCATGCCCTCTTCATAAAGCCTCCTTATGTGAGTAATTTGCTTTTTCACACCCTCAGGAGGTTATCAGTCTTGGCATATGAACCAAATTTTGGGTGGAGTTTTATTATTTAATGAAACAGTGAATAAAGAAGGAATAAAGGATTGAAGATAAAAGGATTAATTTAGTTTTGGCCATGGTGGTTCTGAAGTGATTTTGGAATATATAATTGGGGTATTCTACTATGTAGTTCCCTGGGTGAGGAAGATGGTTTGTGCTTGACTAAAAATTCGTAGTTAGAATCCATCCAGCAGTACCATGGAAGAGAGTACTGGCAAGCTGCTTCCATGAAGATTATAGCCAAGAAAACCCTATGGAGCAGTTCTACTCTGTAACACATAGAGTTGCAATGAATCGGAATCAACTTAATGGCAACAGGTATGTACACTATGAAGTTGACCTATATTTGGAGATCCGCAGTGATGTCTGAGCAGGTAGCATTTGGAATCATTAGCATACAGCTGGTAATCAACAGCCTGGAAAGAATGAGATCACCCAGGGGTGTGTACAGAGTGAGAAGAAAAGTGGCCCAAGCATCTGGCTTCTGCTCAAATCGGGTTCTAGATTATTTAATACTCCTTTTGTTCTTAATTGTGTCTCCCTTAAACATCATTCTTGGTAATTGTTCTGTCTTTCTTGAGCATAACCTAACTTCAACTCAATCTCAAATCTGATTCATTATTTCTTTTCCCATAAAATAAAAATTTTACTTCAACAGAAAAAGAATGATGTTACAAAATATTGACTATGCTAGAAGTTGAACCGGCACAAGTTGTGTGACAGATAAAAAAGAAAAAAAAAAAAAGAGTAGCTGCTGAGTCTGCTTATGTACAACCAAACACCTCATGGGATCTGGTTCCTTGGTTCAGAGGGTTACAGTCATGTTTCATGGAACATACCAGTTAACTGGCCTAATAACGTGTTTAGTACTTCTGTTCTACCTCCTAGTTGTTGCATAGTACCTGGGGTCTTAAAAGTTTGCAAGTGGCCATCCAATGTACAACAATTTGTCTCTATTCACCTAAAACAACAGAAGAGGAAAGAGAGGAACAGGAGTAACATATGAAATGTGTGGCTAATTGCCTCCATGAACAACTGCCTCCTTTGCCAAGAGACCAGAAGAACTGGATGGTGCCTGGCTACCATTATTGAATATTTTGATCAAGATTCCATAGAAGAATTCTGCTCAAAAGGGTGAAAATACAGAACAGAACATCAAATTATCATGGACTCTTGGCTTTCTGGAGCCATGGAGGGTGGGTGAACAGCTAAAACTATTGCCCTGAGATAACCTTTAAACCTTAAACCAAAAATATCCCTTGAACTTCTCTTGAAACCAAACAATAGTTTAGCTTAACTAGTAAAAATGGCCCGCTTTGAGCATTATGCTTTTTTAACAATTATCTGTATGGGATCAAAGTGACAACAGCAACTCAAAAGATTAGATAAAAACCTTAGGGGGCAATGATTTTGTGTTAATGAGGGAAGAACAACTCAGAAAAGGAGGGTGAGAATGGCTGCACAATTCAAAGAATGTAATCAATGTCATTTAATGGTACATGTAGAAACTGTTGGTGTATGCTTTGCTGTTTAAAAATAAATAATCCCAGTGCTTTCTAGTTACTTCCATAAATTAATTCACCTAGGCAGTATAGTTCAGTGAGTCATAAGCTAGACTAGTAGCTAGAATTTTGAATATTTTGTTTATAAATCCCCCTGAATTTTTTCCATATTCACTTTCATCTTTTCTCAAAATGCATGCAATTAAAATTAAATTTTAAAGTTTCCAAATAAGGCACAATTTAATAAACTCTTTAAAGAGTTTGAGGTGTTTTTGGAAAAGTGACCAATAGCCTAAGAATTTCATTATAAGGGTAGCTCCTCTTATCTTCAAGTAAAATTTCAAATATTTCTTCCAAACAGCCACGAGTATTTTAAAATCTATTACAATGTCTTTCCACATCCATATCTTCTATTTCTGAGAAACAATCATGTCATAAACAACCTTAGGCATAATTTCTGACCTCTTACAACAACAGGTTTGGCATTTTACTTATTCTTCACTTACTAGTAGGAAATCCCCAGAGTTTCTTTTTTATGAAACAGCTACAAAATATTTAGTTCAACTGCCATCAAAACATCATCTGCTCAATTTCTGTTACTTAACTCCAAGGCCCTTACATTCTCTAAGTCCAGGGATCATACTCTAAGAAGGCAAAATCAAGCTCTTCCTGGAAAGCTTTCAAAGGAGAATTAGCCATAATGGTTTAACTAGCATGATGATTCATGTGCTAAATTGAGGTTATAACTTTATATCCTTACGAAAGTTTTATTTAAGTTATCAAATCTCTTGGAAAACCCTAAAAGTGTAATTCTGGAAAAATGCTGTAAACTCATTATTATGGGTTGAATTATGTCCCCCCAAAACAAGCATAGTAACTTCTAACCTCTATGCCTGTGGTTACAATCCCATTTGGGAATGGGTTGTCTTTGTTATGCTAATGACGCAGGATTAGTGTAGGGTATATTTTGAGTCAATCTCTTTTGAGAAATAAAGGAGGAAAAACGCAAGCTAGCAAGAGAGATAGAGTAAGACAGATGCCGAGACATACAGAGATCTCTAAGAAACCGGGAAACCTCAGGAAGCTGAGGAGACAAGGACCTTCCTTCAGAGCCCACAGAGAGAGAAAGCCTTTCCCTAGAGCCAGTGCTCAGAATACAGACTTCCAGCCTCCTAAACTGTGAGAAAACCAATTTCTGTTTGTTAAACCCACCCATCTGTGATATTTCTGTTATAGCAGCACTAGATAGCTAAGCCACTCATCTTCCAAATAATTAGGTTTTGACTTGAAATGATTTGAGTATTTCTGATATTTAGAATGGCTTAAATTTTGGAGCATGTATTTCTTTAGCTTAGGCAATGAACTTGTAAATGATTTTTCTTTCACAGATAACTCCTCAATCCATAGCTAAGTATGAGAGGCAAAATTGGTGCACTAAAAGTGTTTGAAAATATTTAAATTAAGTAAGAGAAATAGATTTTTTCTTTTAGTTTTTTCAAATTCTGTATTTCTAAGTTTCTTCTTCAAATGTTTTTTTTACTCTCAAGATATAACTGCTAAGGATATCATTTAGCTAGAAATTCAGACAGTCAATACAGGAAGTGTACTGAGTAGAGTCATGTAAACTTTTAATCAAATAAATATGTCATACAAGTGTTCACGGAATACCCTATATTATTAACTCAATGCTTGCTATTGCAATGGCCTAGGTTCCTAAACCAGTCACTGGCAATGGATGGAATTATTCTTAGACCAGTCAGGATGACCCCACAAAATGGGAGTAGTTTTAGCTTCCAATGGAAGTGTAGTAATGAACTACAATTTTTTTTTTGAAACATACAAGGAATCGGAGAATAGATCCCAAATATGCCTGGAAAACTACTCTACTGGGACCTTCAGAAAATGAAGATATATATGAAGATGCCATAGCAATAACAGCATCACGTGAACATGTGAATTGGTTCAGATACTTAAAAGATTGTCTGGAAGAGAATAAGCAGTCAATAAGCATCTGTTAAATGAATGGCTTCATTACTCAGTTTATCCCAGTGAGATATGGATTTCTGGGAATAAAGTTCTTCATTCTTTAGTAAGGAGCCTCTGGAAAAACAGTAACAATCTTTCTTTCTATAAAAATAAATGGTTATAAACCCATTCATGACATAGGGCTTTTAGCTAGCCTACCCCATCTTTTAAAAAAAAATTATGATCTAATTGAGTCAACTGCAGATGATACAACCTTGTTTGCTGAAAGTGAAGAGGACTTGAAGCACTTACTGATGAAGATCAAAGATCACAGCCTTCAGTATGGATTACACTTGAATATAAAAAAAACAAAAATCCTCACAACTGGACCAATAAGCAACATCATGATAAACTAAGAAAAGATTGAAGTTGGCAAGGATTTAATTTTACTTGGATTCATAATCAACACTCATGGAAGCAGCAGTCAAGAAATCAAAAGGTGCATTGCATTTGGGTAAATCTGCTGCAAAAGACCTCTTTAAAGTGTTGAAAAGTAAAGATGTCAGCTTGAAGACTAAGGTGCGCCTGCCCCAAGTCATGGTGTTTTCAATGGCCTCATATGCATGTGAAAGCTAGGCAATGAAAAAGGAAGATGGAAGAATAATTGATGCCTGTGAATTATGGTGTTGGCGAAGAATATCGAATACACTGTGGACTGCCAAAAGAATGAACAAATCTGTCTTGAAAGAAGTACAACCAGAATGCTACTTAGAAGCAAGGATGGAGAGATGTCATCTCACATACTTTGGACATGTTATTAGGAGGGATCAGTCCCTCGAGAAGAACATTATGCTTGGTAAAGTAGAGAGTCAATGAAAAAGAGGAAGACCCTCAACGAGATGGATTGACACAGTGGCTGCAACGATAGGCTGAAGCATAACAACAATTATGAGGATGGTGCAGGACCAGGCAGTGTTTCATTCTGTTGTACATAGGGTGTACAACATAGAATGTACCATTCTTCTGGTCTCATGGCAGAGGAGGCAGCTGTTCATGGAGGCAATTAGCCACACATTCC
Source organism: Dugong dugon (assembly GCA_030035585.1). Classification (NCBI taxonomy): domain Eukaryota; kingdom Metazoa; phylum Chordata; class Mammalia; order Sirenia; family Dugongidae; genus Dugong; species Dugong dugon. Next base: position 13,841,649 of record CM057478.1, read on the forward strand.
ATATTCTCCTCCTATTCCTGACTCTCCTTCTTCCTCTGTTGCTCTGGGTAAATAAAGACCAATTGTTGTGCATTGGATGGCTGCTTGCAAGCTTTTAAGACCCCAGACACTACACAATGAACTAGGTGGTAGAACAGAAGCACTAAACACATTACTAGGTCAATTAATTGGAATGTCTCATGAAACCATGACCCTAAACCTCCAAACCAAGTAATCAAATCTCAGGCAATGTTTAGTTGTACATAAACAGCCTCAGCAGCTACTCTTTTTTTTTTTTTTCTTTTTAAAAATGTATCTATGACAGACCTTTTGACAATTCAGCATTTTACAGGTATGCAACTTATTGACAGCAATTAGAATAACTGGCTGTGTAACTCTACCCTTAATCAACGAGATTTTCCCATCACCATTCACCTTCCTTTTCTCCCTCCCTCCTGCCCCTCGTAACCACTAATAAACTTTGGTCTCTGTACATTTGCCTTTTCTTGTCTTTTTATATAAGTGAGGTCATACAATATTTGTCCTTTTATGACTGGCTTATTTCACTTAGCATAGTGTCTTCAAGCTCCATCCATACTGTAGCATGTATCAAGACTTCATTACCTCTACTGGCTGAGTATTATCCCATTGTATGTATGTACCACGTTTTGTTTATCCATTCATGTGCTGATGAACATTTAAGTAATTTCCACCTTTTGGCTATTATGAATAACACTGCAATGAACATTGGTGTACACATTTCTTTTTGAGTCTCTGCTTTCAAGTCTTTTGGATATATACCTAGGAGTGGAATTGTTGAGTTTACAGTAGTTTTATTTTCAGTTTTTTGAGGAACTGTCACAGTTCTTTCCACAACAGCTGTACCATTTTGCATTCCCACCAGCAATGGATAAGGGTTTCATTTCCCCACATCCTTGCCAACATTTCTTATTTTCTTTTTTTTTTTTTAATCTTATCCATTCTAGTGGGAATGAAATGGTATCTTATTTTGATTTTGATTTGAATTTCTCTGATAGCCAATGACACTGAGCATCTTTTCATATGTTTGTTGGCCATTTGAATGTTCTCTTTGATGTAATGTCTTTCAAGTCCTTTCCTCATTCTATGATTGGATTATTTGTCTTTTTGCTGTTAGGTTGTCAAACTTTATGTATATTTTGATTATTAGATTCCTGTCAGATATATGGTCTCTGAAGATATTCTTCCAGTTGGTAGTTTGCCTTTTCACTTTTTTGGTAAAGTGTTTTGATAAACAAAATTTGTAATTTTTAGGAGTTCCTATTTATTTATTTGTTTTTTGCAGTTTGTGCTTTTGTTATTATATTAGATAATCCAATGTTGATAGCTTTGCCCCTGTTTGTTCTTCTAAGAATTATATGGTTTTATTTTGCACATTTAGGTCCTTAATCCATTTTGAATTTGTTTTTGTGTATGGTGCGAGGTAAGGATCCTATTTCATTGCATGTAGAAATCCAATTTCACTTCATGTGGAAATCCAATTTTCCCAGCACCATTTATTAAGTAGATTCTTTCCCCATCTAATGGACTTAGCAACCTTGTCAAAAATCAGTTGAGCTTAAAAGTGTCTGTTATTGCTGGACTCTCAACTCTATTCCATTGGTCTTTGTGTCTATTATTATACCTGTACCAGGTTATTTTGATTACTATAGCTGTATAGTATGTTTTAAAATCAGAAAGTGTGAATCCTCCTACTTTTTTCTTTCCTTCCAACATTGTTTTAGCTATTCAGGGCCTCTTGTCATTCCATATAAACTTGAGGATTGGTTTTTCTATTTCTATAAAAAAGGCTGCTGGAGATTTGATCAGAATTGTGTTGAATTTATAGATTGCTTTGGGTAGTATTGACATTTTAGCAATATTAAGTCTTCCAACCCAAGAACATGGAACATCTTTCCATTTATTTAAGTCTTCTTTAATCTCTTTCAGCTGTGTGTTATAGTTTTCATTGTATAAGACCTTCACATCCCTGGTTAGATTCATTCCTAGGTATTTTATTCTCTTAGGTGCTATTGTAAATGTAATTGTTCCCCTAATTTCCCTTTCAGATTTCTCATTGCTGGTGTATAGAAACCCAGCTGATTTTTGTTCTTTGACCTTGTACCCTGCAACTTTGTTAAATTCCACTATTAGCTGTAGAAGTTTTCTTGTGAGTCTTTGGGATTTTCTATATATGGGATCATCTCATCTGTGAATAGAGATAATTTTACTTTTTACTTTCCAATTTAGATACATTTTATTTCTTTTTCTTGTCTTATTACTCTGAATAGGACTTCTGATACAATATGGAATAGAAATGGTGAGAATGGGCACTTTTGTCTTGTTCCTGACTTCAACAGGAAAGCTCTCAGTCTTTCTAAGATAATGTTGGCTTTTCATATATGCCTTGAATCATGTTGAGGAATTTCCCTTCTATTCCAATCTTTTTTAGGGTTCTCTAATTTTTTTTTTTTTTTAGTATGGATGTGAGGCCTAGCTATATTGTAGACATTTTAATATCAGTCAGCGTGTGGATGTTGTCAACACACATAGAGAGTAGAGTCAGGAAAATTTTAGAGAAAAGGAGTTGGGCACTTGACTAAACCATGATTATTTCTAATCAGTGAAACTTATAGTCATATCCGTCTGTTATTTCAGTCAGTTTAAGTTAGATTTTTCTATTACTTGTGTCCAAAAGCATAATTTTTGAATATACTCTCACTGTGTTTATACCATTGTCTATATAAAATACACCCTCTGCTCACTTATTGACATGGTTAGGTTCCAAAGACCAGCTTGTTATTCAAAAATTATTGTTATGCAAAAATGGAGGATGATCACATCAGATCACAAAATAGAGGATGACTACATCATTACATAACTGCCAAATTACATCATTATGTAACTACCAAACCATGGAGAATCATAGCCCAGCCAAGTTGACATGTAACCTTAGCTATCACAGAGAGTGTTACTCTCACCTTGGCATTCATTACTGCCAGATGTATGTCATTAATGTGCAAAATAGTTACACATAGGTTTTTTACTATTGTCGTAGATGCAAAATGTCAGATAACAAGATAATCGATAAGTAAGGAGTGGGGGTATATGGGCCAAAATGTCTTTGCCTGAGGAATTTATAGATTACTTTCTTGCACTAACATCTCTGTGGAGAACACAACTTACAAAGTAACTTAGTAATTTTTGTGTATTAAATGTGATATTTTTCTTTATATTTAAAAACTCAATAATTTTACCAGCGCATTTTGGTAGGTCTGTACCAATTTTCTCCAGGATTTATATCTTTACTTTTGAAAATTACTTATAACATACAAGTAAATACTTTCTTGTTCCTTTTCTACTCAATTATTTATATAGTAGGGCTCCTTTTCCAAATATAGGCATGCTTTTTTCAGTCCTCTTAAATTTACAATGTAAATAAATTAGAAACTAATAACAAATCTAGAAAACAAAAGCACTGTTACTTAAGGACTTATAAAGATCTTTTTAAAACAGTTCTTGAGACAAAGAGAAGATCAAAAGGTAAAATATTTAGAAAGTGGCAGTATTAATAACACTACATAGCAGACCCTGGTGGTGCAAATAGTTAAGTTCTTGGCTGCTAATTGAAAAGTTGGTGGTTTGAACCTACACAGAGACTCTGCAGGAGAAAGACTTGGTGATGGGCTTTGATAAATATTACAGCCAAGAAAACTCTACAGGGCAGTTCTGCTCTTCACTTGGGGTTGCTATGAGTCAAAACTGACTCAATGGCACCTGACAACACACATAGAAGAACCCATTGTTATCCAAAAGTAGAACAGAAAATCTAGAACTTTAAATATACATTAAGAGCAAAGTATATTGAAAATAAAGAAATAAAAATTTAACTGAAGGACTTACAAAAGAGAAAAAACTAACTGAAGCTATTATGAAAGGTTATGTTATCGAAAATAACAATATAAATTAATGAATAAAAAAGAAATAGCAATAAAATTTAAGAAATAAAATCGAGAGTTTCTTCTTTTAGAAAAGAAATAATAGTATATCTATAACAGAGGCCAACCTAATACAGAAAGAAACAGAAATGCCATAATACATAATACAACCATCTAGCAGATACAGGGTAATGTAAATAAATTATGAGAGACTGCTTTACACACTTAAAAAAAATTTTTTGAAAACCTTGATGAAGTCAAGAAAAAAATGAAATACAAATAACCAAACTGAAATCCTAAGCAGCCCAAGTTGCCAAAGACAGTATTAAGATGAATTCTATCAAATCTTCAGAAAACAATGCCAAGTTTATTTGCATCATTCCAGACCATGAAATGGAAAGAAATCTTCCAAATTTATTTTATGAAGGCAATTTATCATGTAAAATAAACCTTGAGAAAATAGCATGAAAATATAAAACTTCAAACATCTTTTATCTGCCATGTTCAATCAAGAGAGAAAAAACAGCTGTAAATTATGAATAAAGAATTTATTAAAGGAATTAGACCCTACACAGTTTTTGAAGAAGCTAGGTGGAGGTAAGGAGAATTGATAGTGAAAAGGGAAGTTGAAGGTTCAGAGAGGTCACGAGCCCATCAATATGAGTAGCCAAGCACATCCAGCTGCTTGGGACTGTGAAAGGGTAGCTGGAAAAGTTCACAGGGAGCAGCTGTTCTCCCTGTGGTCTGCAGCCACATGTCTGGTAATGGGCCTGCAGTAGCTATTGGTCAGAAGGCCAGCAGCGAGGAAGATGACCTGGATGCGGAGCAGAGAACAGTGAACACAAGCTAGAACTCACTAGGTGCCCTGTGACTCTCTTACCTATTCTAGCCACAATAACCTTCAAACAATAATGGCCATTTCTTCACTTCTGTCTCCCAAATATGACAAAATTTCCTCTTTTTTCCAACTCTAAAACAATACTGGTAAGGGAATGCTGAGAAACATTGCTCCCAGCTAAACTGAGTTGTCAATACAACCATCTAGCATAGGCCAGCCCTGGCAATATGGAATCTATACATATGTTTTAAACCGTATTATCTTCCAAATAAAGACAACAACAAAATCACGCCTCTGCCGAACAGGATGCAAGTACACCTTGCACAACCAAAAACATACTCTCTCCTCAGAAAAGAATATACAAAATTCCATGTTACTTTAATCATCTTTGGGTAACGAGCACTCCTCCTCTGCTTGAGTCACACTCCCCCTTTGCTATCCAGCAACTTAAATACTGAGGTATCAGTTGAAGCACTATTAACACATCTTATGTTAGATGGTAGGGGGAGGTAAAGGGAGAAAAGAAAGAAAAAGAAAGACACACACACATAAGAAAGAAAAAAATACTCAAATACTACAGTCTTCCTTTGAAACTAGGCCAATGGTCATAACTGATGATTATAATTTCCTCTTTCCAATACCCATTGCATATTCCTTTTGCCCTCAGCAAGCACCTCAGGTGGTCAGGTTCTTAACCTAATAGGGTAAAGCAAATCTTCATTTCTGAAAAGTCTGTACTATTATCTCATTAACTACTATGGGTTTTTTTATAGTTTTCTATGAACCCTTTTTTCATAGATCATGAGAATATTAAGTGAGAATTTAGAGGATCTCTTAATTCCAGACATACTCCTTCCTACTCTTATTGTTTAGTAACAACTCAGTTTCCCCTAGACACTCAGAATCTGTCACCCTGCCAGCAGTCTAACACCCTTCTTCGTCTGTTGATTCAGTGGCATGAGGAGACCAAAGTGGTCGGGTGGCAACCTTAGCTTCCACTTTAATAGAAGCATTGATGTGTGATATACTCCTCCTTTGGAAGCTGAGACATCCAGAGAAGCAGGGCTCAAAGAATGGAAGTACAAGAAGCAAAATTTTCATAAGTGAATAATGCGGGTAATAGTGAGAGGTTTCACTCTGACTTCTACCCCTTGATTCTTGGGCTCAAGAATCCAAAAACAGAATCAATGTATTGTTCACTGATTCAGAGTATGTAAACATTAGGTAAACATTAGGAGCCCTGGTGTCACAGTGATTAAAGTGCTGGGCTGCAAACAGAAAGGCTGGCAGTTTGAATCTATCAGCCACTGATAGAAAGATGTGGCAGTCTGATTCCGTAAAGATCACAGACTTGGAAACCCTATCGGTCACTGGTACTCCATCCTATAGGGTCACTATGAGTCAGAACTGACTCAACCGCAGCGGGTTTGGATAAACATTACCCTAGCCCTGTAAAGTATTGCCACCTACTGGTGCCATAACCGAGTCTTCAAAAGTCCATTCAATAATGTCAGCTGATTCAGCACTATGGAGACCATAGTAAAACCAATAAGTAAACCCCGTAAGCATGAGCCCGTTAACACACTTAAACAATAAACCTGTTGCCGGTTGAGTCTACTCCGACTCATTTAGTTGCTGTCAAATGAGCTCCCTAGTTAAAGGCAATGCTGTGTGGAATACCATGATGGTGAATATGGCATTTGGTAAGCCCACTGATGATGGTTTGAAGAAAAGAATGTAGGAAGGGACAGCAAATCTATAAAGAGTAAGTACATACTGTAGTGAAAACAAATCACTGCCTTCCATGATGAAAGTTGTTGAATGTGATCAAAATTCCATTAGGTAGCTTGGATTGTCCTCTGTGAGAATGGTGCCATAATAGAGTTAGTGTTGTCCTCTGCTGTTGGCAGGTTGGGTACTAATCACTAGAGACTGGAAGTCTGTGTTGATGAGCCCGTGTGTAACATTTACCCTGGCACCATGGCAGTTTTGTTCATGAGCCACACTGGGAGTTGTCTTTACACACACACAATTTTAAATACTTTTTTAAATTAAATATACATTTTGAACATTTGTAGACCAAATTATAAGTGGAAAATAATTTGAATGATTGCATAGTGGTCCATTAAGTGTATGTACTGGTTTTTTATCTATTGTTGAACATCTATGTTGCATGCAGTTTTTCACTGAAGCAGAGGATATCCTTGTAGTCAAATGTTGATTATTTTTATTTCTAGAGAACACATTTTTAGAAATGAAAAAGTCAGTCTCTTTCTTATGAAAAATTTCAAGATGTCTTTTATTGTGAAAATGTTGCTGTTATAGATTGAATTGTGTCCCCTTATAAGATATGTTGACATCTTAACCACTTGACCTTGTTGGGAAATAGGGTTTTTCTTTTTTTTATCAGTTACATTAAATGAGGTCATATCAGAGAGACTGGGCCCTAATCCTAATTGCTTCTGAGTGGTGTTTTATAAAGCGGAAGAACAGTCACACAGAGGGGGGAAACAGATGGATACAACCACAGCTCAAAGAATGCCAAGAAACATTTGTTGTTACCAGAAACTGGAGGAGACAAGAAAGGGTTTTCCTCTAGAGCTAACAAAAGTTAAATGGAGAAAGAGCTTGGTCCTGTCCACACCCCAAATGTGGACATTTAGCCTCCAGAACTATGAAAAAATAATTTTTGTTCTTTAAGGCAACTCACTTTGTGGCATTTTGTTATGGCAGACCTAGGAAGCTAAGACAGTTATATACCAAGGTAGAGGAAAATAAAAGTATTAAATACCCTGATTGCCATTTTCCACTGTTCATTCAAAATAACAATAATAGCCAACATATAATATATGTAATAAACGTCTTGTGCATTTTTCTCCTTAACATAAAATAGTTTTAATGTAGTCATATTTATTTTGCTTTTTTAATTAAACTATTTCTATTTTTCTTCATAATTGCCTTTTCAGTGGCTTAATAACAATTATCCAGTTTAATATGCTTTAGATTATTATACCATTATGTCATTATCCTGTTATTATACTCATCTGTATTTAAGTTTTATAATTATAAGTAATCCTGCCATGAATATCTATTGTCTGCAACTTAGAGTATTTTGTTGAATAAAATCCCAAAAGAATGCTAAATTCTATAGACATTTTGTACTGTTACAGGTTTTTCATATTTAAAAATACAGAAAACTATGAAGCTGACAATCTATACCATACTTGCTTGATCCCAGCCAGTGACGGCCGTAATTAAACTCTCAGCATATTTTCAGGTTATATGTGTTTTAAGTGAGATGGGAATAAATATTTCAGGGTCTGTATATGAGTATCAAAATTTCTTTCCAGAAAGTATTTCATCAATCTACACTTTCACTAATAACATATTAAAGTGTGTATTTCAAAATGTCTTTACCAGGATGGGTATTTGTTGGGTGAAGATGGACTAATTTTTTATGCTAAAAATCTTGTTTCCATTGATTAGCAAAGAGAATGAGTACTTTTTTATGCTTTTAAACTAGTTATAATTATCTATAAATTATTAGCTTACTTTTTTCTCACATTTATTAGGATCCTATACTTATTATTAATTCTTATGAGCTTTATAAGTAAATATAGTAAGAGTCTTGGTGTTGCCCTATTTATTTCAATTTTCATTAGGATGAATATCTTAAAATATTTTTTCATATGTAATATTCTCCAGCTTTTGTTTTTTCTTTATAACTTATAAATTTAGAAAGTCATTTTTACCCTACAGAAAATGAATCAATATTGAATTCTACATTTTCCTAAATCTTCTATAGTTTTATTTTCTATATTTAATTCTTGTTCTATTTTTATCCAAAATTTTAATTTGCAAATAATAAGAATGTTGTCTCCTTACAATGTTTGCACTTTTTTTTTTTTAATTCTATGACAGCATATTTCCTGTAAGGGTGTGTGTTTCTGTATTTTGTCTATTTGGCATTGGCCAAAACTTCTAGACAAATACTAAATAATACAAGTGAAAATAAAATGTGCTTTTCATTATTTTAATGGCAGTATTTTTGTGTGTTTCAATTATGACAGATTAGACAACTATGTTAAACAATGTTTTCCTTATTTTCATATGTTTTCCATTTTTTTCCCCACCAGGCCTGACTTGACAGAAAGCAATTTTATGCAAAATGTGAAATTCCAAATACTACTTTGTATGTAGACAATCTTATGCATCCTAGTACTATCTAATAGATTTAACAGTAGTTAAAAAAAATTGGCTACCATTCAAATGCTTTAATGTTTAAAAAAATTTTTAATTTAGTATTATACAGTAATGCCTTTTTTCCCTTTAAAAATAATGATACCTAGAACAAGGAAATGAGAGTGATTGTATATTAGTATTCTAAGATTCATGCATGTAATAATATCTACAATAACTAGAATCCAAATTTGTATATTTATTTTTATCGTTTACTTTTGTTGCTAAAACATTATTTAAAATTGCAAAGATTATTTCAAGAGTATCCAACAACAATAAAAATTCATCCCTTTGTAACTTTTATTTTCTTTTTGAAGAAGACTTCATCAAAACAAATCAATATATTGTAAGTATGAAATACAGTATATAAAATATAGAATATTAAAAGTAAAAATTAACAGAAAATGAATTAGATTTTGACAATATCTTGAAAAGGTCACTAAAATCTAAGAAAGAAATGAAAAACTTATTGATGTGGAGTTGATTCCAACTCACAGAGATCCTATAGGACAAAGTAGAACTGCCCCATAGGGTTTCCTAAACTGTAGTCTTTATGGAAGCAGACTGCCACCATCTTTCTCCTGCAGAGTGGCTGGTGGGTTCGAACTTCTGATCTTTTGGTTAGCAACCAAGCCCTTTAACCACATCAGTGTTCCTTAAAAAAAAAAAGTAATGGATGTTGTTATGGATTGAATTCCGTCCCCCCAAAAAATGTGTATCAACTTGGCTAGATCATGATTCCCAGTATTGTATGATTGTCCAACATTTTGTCATCTGATGTGATTTTCCCATGTGTAAATCCTACCCCTATGATGTTAATGAGGCGGGTTTAGAGGCATTATGGTAATGAGGCAGTATTCAATCTACAAGATTAGGTTGTGTCTTGAGTCAATCTCCTTTGAGATGTAAAAGAGAAGGCAGCAGAGAGACAGGGCACCTCATATCCCCAAGAAAGCAGTGCCAGGAGCAGAGCATGTCCTTTGGACCAGGGATCCCTGCACTGAGAAGCTCCTAGACTAGGGGAAGAAGATTGCTGACAATGACCTTCCTCCACAGTTGACAGAGAAAGAAAAGCTTTCCCCGGAGCTGGCACCCTGAATTTGGACTTCTAGCCTCCTAGACTGTGAGAGAATAAATTTCTTTTTGTTAAAGCTGTCCACTTGTGGTATTTTTGTTATAGCAGCACTAGATGACTAAGACAGACATATAAAAAGATGCAGCACAGTCATATAGTGCATGAAAATCAAGTGCCAAATCTATGAAAATTCAGTCATATATACAAAACTAACCAGAGGCTCATAAAATCATAAAAAAATTATTTATGTTGTATGAAATTTACCAATATTCAAATACTTTCTATCTGGAAACATTTTATTTGTTGTACCAATGTATTTGACCAACCTACATCTAACAATTGTAATTTCACCAATTCATCTATTTTCTTGGTGATCATAAACTTTGTAAACCATGAGAACCACCTGGAACCTAAACTACATGGTCTCCAAACACCTCTACAGTATGAGCTTCAGTCTTATGAACATACTCTGAGGGTTACAACCTCAGTTTTATTGGATGATTACTGAAAATGGTTAATGCGCTTGGCTACTAACCAAAAGATTGACAGTTCTAGTTGACACAGAGGCACCTCAGAAGAAAGGCTTGGAGATCTATTGCCAAAAAATTCAGTCACTGAAAATCCTAGGAACACAGTTCTACTCTGATACACATGGGGTCACCATGAGTCAGAATCAACTCCATGACAACTGTATCTTTCTGTGAAACAGGGCCAATATTGATTGGTCACAGATAGCTGCCATCTCAGTGTTGAGAATAATTTTCTTTCCTCTTTGTGATATTGAAAAGATCTGAAGAATATAATATACTTTGAAATCCTCTATGATTATTTAAGGATTTCCATAATAGGCAGTTCCAAGTATTACTGTTCAGTCTTATTTTGGTCACATTTCTTTATAATTATTTAAAATTTGTTTTTGTTTGTGGTTTTCTTCCTATTCTGCTTTCCAGTCATCTTATTTTTAAAAAGTCTACATTTGGTCTACATATATATATAAAACCCACTGCCATCATGTCGATTCTGACTCACAGCAACCCTAAAGTGTAGAGTAGAACTGACCCATAGGGTTTCCAAAAAGCTGCTAGTAGATTTGAACTGCTGACCTTTTGGTTATAAGCCAAGCTCTTAACCACTGGTGCCACCAGGGATCCATCCATAGAGAAAGAGAGAAGAGAGAGATGAAGTATCATCATCCTAGCTTCTGAAGAGTATTCTGGTTGTATTTCTTCTAATACTAATTTGTTTGCTTTTTCCTAGAAGTCCATGGTATATTCAATATTCTTTGCCATTTTACATAAAAATATAAAAATTGGTGATATTTGGAACTACTTCATACACGTGTTAACTGGTTCCAAAGCTAGTTGTTATTATTTTCTTTTTCTTATTTGTTTATTGTTGTAGTTCAAATGAAGTTTACCTTTCAGGTTAGTCTCCCATACAAAAATTGAGACATACATTGTTATGCGACCCTAATTGCTCTCCCCATACTGTGACAGAACACTCCTCCTTTCCACCACTGATTCCCCATGACCATTCAACCAGCTCCTAGCCCTCTCTGCCTTCCCATCTCAAATCTGGACAGAAGCTGCCCAGTTAGTCTCTTGTATCTACTTGAGCTAGAGGCACACTCCTCACAAGTATCACTTTATGTCCCACAGTCCAGTCCATTCCCTGTCTGAAGAGTTAGCCTCAGAAATTGTTTTAATTCTGAGCTGATAGAGAGTTTAGGGGCCACGCTTTCTGGGGTGCCTCCAGTCTCAGTCAGACCATTAAGTCTGGTCTTCTTACTAGAATTTGAGTTCTGCACCGCATCCTTCTACTGCTCCATCAGGGACCCTCTGTTGTGTTCCCTGTCAGGACATTCATTGGTGGTAGTCAGGCACCATCTAGTTCTGGTCTCAGGCTGATGAAGTCTCAGGTTTATGTGGCCCATTCTGTCTCTTGGGCTCCTACTTTCCTTGTGTCTTTGGTGTTCTTTGTTCTCCTTTACTCCAAGTGGTTGGGATCAATTGATGCATCTTAGACAGCCACTTGCAAGCTTTTAAGAGCCCAGATGCCACTCACCAAATTAGGATGCAGAACACTTTCTTAATAAGTTTTGTTATGCCAGTTGACCTAGATGTCCCCTGAAACCATGGTTCCCAGACCCCCACCCCTGCTATTCTGTCCCTCAAAGTGTTTGATTGAATTCAGGAAACTTCTTAGCTTTGGTTTAGTCCAGCTGTGCTGACTTCCCCTGTAGTGTGTGCTGTCCTTCCCTTCTCCTAAGATAATTCTTATCCACTATCTAGTTAGTAAATAACCCTCACCCTCCCTCCCCACCCTAGTAATCATCAAAGAATGTTTTCTTCTGTGTTTAAACCTTTTCTTGTGTTCTTATAATAGTGGTCTTATACAATATTTGTCCTTCTGTGACTGACTAAATTCACTCAACATAATGCCCTCCGGATTCCTCCATGTTATAAGACATTTCACGGCTTCATTGTTGTTCTTTATTATTGCGTAGTATTCCATTGTGTGGCTATACCATAATTTGTTTATCCATTTGTCTGTTGATGGACACCTAGGTTGTTTCCATTTTTTGCTATTGTGAAAAGTGCCGCAATGAACATGGGTGTGCATATATCTATTCGTGTGATGGCTCTTATTTATCTAGGATATATTCCAAGGAGCAAGACAGCTGGATCATATGGTACTTATATTTCTAGCTTTTTAAGGAAACACCAAATCAATTTCCAAAGTGGTTGTACCATTTTACATTCCACCCAACACTGTATAAGTGTTCCAGTCTCCCCACAACCTCTCCAGCATTTATTATTTTGTATTTTTTGGATTAATGCTAGCCTTGTTGGGGTGAGATGATATCTTATTGTAGTTTTGCTCTTCATTTCTCTAATGGCTAATGGACGTGAGCATTTCTTCATGTGTCTGTTAGCCACCTGAATGTCTTCTTTGGCAAAGTGCCTGTTCATATCCTTTGCCAATTTTTCAACTGGACTATTTGTCTTTTTGTTGTTGAGGCTTTGCAGCATCTTGTAGATTTTAGAGATTAGATGCTGATCAGATTTGTTGTAGCCAAAAATTTTTTCCTAGTCTGTAGAATGTCTTTTTACTCTTTTGATGAGCATAAGTGTTTGATTTTTAGAAGCTCCCAGTTATCTAGTTTCTCTTCTGGTGCTTGTGCATTTCTACTTATGGTTCATATTCTATTTATGCCATGTTATTACGGCTTGTAGCCTTGTCCCTACTTTTTCCTCCATGATCTTTATCGTTTTCAATTTTCTATTTAAGTCTTTGATCCATTTTGAGTTAGTTTTTGTGCATGGTGTGAGGCTTGAGTCTTGTTTCAGTTTTTTGCAGATGGATATCCAGTTAGGCCAGCAGCATTTGTTAAAAATACTGTCTTTTCCCCAATTAATGAACTTTGGGCTTTTGTCAAGTATCAGCTGCTCATAGGTGGATGAATTTATGTCTGGATTCTCAATTCTGTTCCATTGGTCTATGCATCTCTTGTTGTACTAGTACCAGGCTGTTTTAACTACTGCGGCTGTATAATAGGTTCTAAAATCAGGTAGTGTGAGGCTTCCTACTTTGTTCTTCTTGCATAATGCTTTACTTATCGGGGGCCTCTTCCCTTTTTGTATGAAGTTGGTGATTTGTTTCTCCATCTCATTAAAACAATGCCATTGGAATTTGGATTGGGATTGCATTGTATGTCTAGATCCCTTTGGATAGAATTGACATTTTCACAATGTTGAGTCTACCTATCCATGAGGAAGCTATGTTTTTCCGCTTATGCAAGTCTCTTTTGGTTTCTTGCAATAGTGTCTTGTAGTTTTCATTGTATAGGTCTTTTACGTCTCTGGTTAGATTTCTTCCTAAGTATTTTATATTCTTGGGGGCTATTGTAAATGGTATTGATTTGGTGATTTCCTCTTTGAGGTTCTCTTTGTTGGTGTAAAGGAATCCAACTGATTTTTGTATGTTTATTTTGTATCCTGAAATTTGCTGAAATCTTCTATTAGTTCCAATAGTTTTCTTGTGTGTTCTTTCAGGTTTTCTGTGTATAAGATCATATCATCTGCAAATAGAGATACTTTGACTTCTTCTCTACCAATTTGGATGCTCTTTATTTCTTTTTCTAGCCTAACTGCTCTGGCTAGGACCTCCAGCACAATGTTGAAGAAGAGTGTTGATAAAGGGCATCATTGTCTGGTTCCCGTTCTCAAGGGGAAAGCTTTCAAAGTCTCTCCATTTAGGGTGATGTTGGCTGTTGGCTTTGTATAAAGCCCTTAGTTATACTCAGGAATTTCCCTTCTATTCCTATTCTGTTGAGAGTTTTTATCATGAATGGGTGTTGGACTTTGTTAAATGCCTTTTCTGCATTGATTGATAAGATCATGTGGTTCTTGTTTTTTGTTTTATTTATGTGATGGATTACATTTATTGTTTTTCTAATGTTGAACCATCCCTCCATACCTTGTATAAATCCCACTTGATCGTGGTGAATTATTTTTTTGATATGATGCTGAATTTTATTTGCTAAAATTTTGTTGAGGATTTTTGCGTCAATGTTCATGAGGGATATTGGTCTATAATTTTCTTTTTTTTGGTGTCTTTACTTGGTTTTGGTATCAGGGTTGTGCTGACTTCATAGAATGAGTTTGGGAGTATTCCACCATTTTCTATTCTCTGAAATACTTTTAGTAGTAATGGTGTTAACACATCTCTGAAAGTTTGGTAAAATCCTCCAGTGAAGCCACCCGGGCCAGGGGTTTTTTTGTTGGGAGTTTTTTAATTACCTTTTCAATCTCTTCTTTTATTATAGGTTTATTTAGTAGTTCTACCTCTGTTTGTGTTAGTTTACGTAGGTAATGTGTTTCTATAAATTTGTCCATTTCTTCAAGGTTTTCAAATTTTTGGAATACAATTTTTCGTAGTATTCTGTTATGATTCTTTAAATTTCTGTTGGGTCTGCTATGATATCCCCCATCTCATTTCTTATTCACATTATTTTCTTCCTCACGAGTTTTTCTTTTGTCAATTTGGCCAGTGATTTATGGATTTTGTTGATCTTTTCAAAGAACCAGCTTTTGGTCTTGTTAACTCTTTCAATTGTTTTTCTATTCTCTATTTCACTTAATTCTGCTCTAGTTTTTATTATTTACTTTCTTCTGGTGCCCGAAGGCTTCGTTTGCTGCTCTCTTTCTACTTGTTCAAGTGGTAGGGTTAATGTTTTGATTTTGGACCCTTTCTTCTTTTTGGATGTGTGCATTTATTGCTATAAATTGACCTCTGACCACAGCTTTTGCTGTGTCCCAAAGGTTCTGGTAGGATGTGTTTTCATTCTCATCTGATTCTGTGAATTTCTTTATTCTGTCCTTAATTTGTTCTATAACCCAGTAGTTTTTGAGCAAGGTGTTGTTCAGTTTCCATGTATTTGATTTTTTTTTCCTTGATTTTTCTGTTACTAGTTTCTACTTTTATAACTTAATGGTCAGAAAAGATGCTTTGTAATATTTTGATGTTTTGGATTCTGTTATGGCTTGCTTTGTGGCCTAACGTGTGGTCTATTCTGGAGAATGTTCCATGTGCACTGGAAAAGAAAGTTTACTTGCCTACTGTTGGGTGGAGTGTTTGGTGTATGTCTATGAGATCAAGTTGGTTGATTGTGGCATTTAGATCTTCCATGTCTTTATTGAGTTTCTTTCTGGATTTTCTGTTCTTCACCAAAAGTGGTGTGTTGAAGTCTCCTACTATTATTGTGGAGCTGTCTGTTTCTCTTTTCATTGCTATTAGAATTTGTTTTATGTATTTTGGAGCCCTATCGTTGGGTGTGTAAATATTTATCATGGTTATGTCCACTGGGTGTATTGACCCTTTCATCATTATATAGTGTCCTTCCTTATCCTTTGTGGTGGATTTTGCTTTGAAGTTTATTTTGTCAGAGATTAATATTTCCACTCCTTCTCTTTTTTGATTCTTGTTTGTTTGATTATTTTTTTTTCCATCCTGAGTTTTAGTTTGTTTATGTCTTTAAGTCTAAGGTGTGTCTCCTGTAGGCAATGTATAGATGGATCATGTTTTTTTATCCATTCCGCCACTCTCTCTTTCTTGATGCATTCAGTCCAATTACATTCAGGGTAATTATTGGTAGGTATGAGTTTAGCACTGTCATTTTGATGTCTTTTTTGAGTGTTGTTGACAGTTTTTTGTTCCACTTAATTTTCTATGCTAAGTCGTTTTTCTTTTTGTATTTTCTTTTCATCATTTTCATTGTTGTTGATTTGTATTTGCTGAGTCTTTATTTTTTATTTTTTGGTTTGTTTTTTGTTTTGATGTGTAGGATTATTAGTTTCCTTTGTGTTTACCTTAATATTTACCCCTATTTTTCTAAGTTTAAACCACTCTTTTATTTCTTTATATCACCTTGACTTCCTCTCCATAGGTAAGATCTGTGACTACATTTTTCAGTCCCTCTATTTTGTTTTAGTGTTGTCATCTTGTACATATTGACATCTCTGTTTCTGTATGTTCAGTGTTTTAGCTTTGATTTATTTTTGTGACTTCCCTGTCTGGTTTGATATCTAGTTGCTCAGTCCTGTGTTGTAGTCTTGGGTTATTATCTGATGTTATTGGTTTCCTAACCAGAAGACTTCCTTTAGTATTTCTTGTGATTTTGGTTTGGTTTTTGCAAATTCCCTAAACTTCTGTTTATCTGGAAGTGCCCTAATTTGCCATCATATTTGAGAGACAGTTTTGCTGGATATATAATTCTTGGCTGGCAGTTTTTTTTTTCCTTCAAGACTTTATGTATGTCATGCCATTACCTTCTTGTCTGCATGGTTTCTGCTGAGTTGTCCGAGCTTATTCTTATTGACTCTCCTTTGTAGACGACTTTTCGTTTATCCGTAGCCGCTCTTAAAATTCTCTCTTTATCTTTGGTTTTGGCAAGTTAGATTATAATATGTCTTGGTGACTTTCTTTTGGGATCTACCTTGTGTGGGATTCGATGAGCTTCTTGGATAGCTATCTTCTCATCTTTCACGATGTCAGGGAAGATTTCTGCTAACAAGTCTTCAACAATTCTCTCTGTATTTTATGTTATCCCCCCTTGTTCTTGTACTCCAATCACTCGTAGGTTATTCCTCTTGATAGAATCCCACATAATTCTTAGGATTTCTTCATTCTTTTATATTCTTTTATCTGATTTTTCCTTAAATAAGTTGATGTCAAGTGCTTTATCTTCAGTCTCACTAATTCTGACTTCCATTGCCTCAATTCTGCTCCCATGACTTTCTATTGTGTTGTCTAATTCTGAAATTTTCTTATTAATCTTTCGTATTTCTGTTTGCTGTCTCTTAATAAATTCTTGAAACCTGTTAAATTTGTCATTATGCTCTCATATAACCTTCTTAAATTCCTCTATTGCTTTGTCTCTGTGTTCATTGGTTGATCTGCCTTTTGAATGATTTCTTTCCTGATCTCTTGAAGAGTTCGTATATTAGTCTTTTGAATTCTACCTTGGATAATTCCAAGAAGTTCTCTTCCTCTGGAAGGTTTCTCGATTCTTTGTTTTCGTGGCTTGCTGAAGCCATCATGGTCTGCCTCTTTATGTGATTTGATATTGACTGTTGTCTCTGAGCCATCAATAAGTAATTATATTTGTTTATTGTATGTTTGCTTACTGTGGTCTAGCTTCTTGTTTTGATATGCCCAAATAAGCTGGTCATGTGAGCTAGTTTGATTACTGGCATCTCTGAATCTCTTACTTCCTGTCTCCAGGTGGCTAGAGCTGTTACTAGGTATCTGATCCCAGGAGTCCATTTACTTTTCTTGTGCAGATTCAGTTCAGGCGTCCAGTTCGTCAGTCACTGAGTGTGTGGTACAGGCTCTTATCTACAGTCCTAGATGGGCAGGGGTGATTGGAGTAGGCATAGTTATCTGCCTGCAGTAGGGGGTCATGTGCTGATCAAGGAAGGGGGCTGACTGCTGTCCCTGAGTGTCTGGATGGAAGGCATGTCCTTGTTCCCTAGAGTGCATAGGTAGGTGGGTTTTGAGGCTGAACCATGGGCACCCAGTGTTGTTGGCTGGAAGGACTGGGAGTCACCACTTATTTTTGGGCACCTGTCACAGGTGGCTCAAAGGAGTGAGTGGATCCATCAGTCTCAAGTGACACGGCTTGCCTCACCTCTTGCGCCAGCTGATCCAGCCTGCAGGATGCCGGTACTGGCCATGACAGGTCTGGCAACTCCTTGCTTCTTCTGAACAGTCTCTTCCTCCCTCTGCTGCTCAGTCTGATTCTTCAGCTTTGTCTTTGATGTTTAGGGCTCCTAGATTGTCATATATAATTGATTCACTTTTTATCTTCAGGTTTTTTGTTGTAAAAGGGACCACAGGGAGCATCTGACTAGTCCACCATCTTGGCTCTGCCCCCCTGTATAATATATTTTAAAATCAGGAAATGTGAGTCCTCCTATTTTGTTCTTCTCTTTCAACATCATGTTAGTTATTTGGGGCCTCTTGCCATTTCACATGAAGTTGAGTATTGGTTTCTCCATTTCCGTAAACATTTCTGTTGGGATTTTGATTGGGATTCCAATGATTCTAAGATAGCTTTGGGTAGTATTGACTTCTTAACAATATTAAGCCTTCCAACCCCAGAACACAGAACATCTTACCATTTATTTAAGTCTTCTTTAATCTCTTTCAGCAGTGTGTTATAATTTTCATTGTATAATTCCTTCACGTCCCTGATTATGTTTATTCCTAGGTATTTTATTTTCTTAAATGTTATTGTAAATGTAATTGTTTCCCTAAATTCCCTTTCAGATTTCTCATTGCTGGCATGTAGAAACCCAACTGATTTTTGTTTGTTAACTTTGTACCCTGAAACTGTGCTAAATTTTTCTAGTAGCTCTAGAAGTTTTCTTGTGGACTCTTCGGGATTTTCTATATACAGGATCATATATCATTCACAAATAGAGATAATTTTACCTCTTGTTTTCCAGTCTGGATACCTTTTATTTCTTTTTCTTATCTTGTTACTCTGGCTAGGACTTCTGATACAATATTGAATAGAAGTAAGGAGAGCAGGCACCCTTGTCTTATTCCTAACTTCAAGGGGAACACTCTCAGTCTTTCTCCACTAAGTATAATGTTGGTTGTTGGTTTTTGATATATACCTTGAATCATAATGAGGAATTTCCTTCTATTCCAATCTTCTTTCAGGTTTTCATCAAGAAAATGTTTTCATGTTTTCATCAAGAAAAATTCTTTTTCTTCCTGCATAGAAATGATCATGTGGTTGTTTTCATTTGTTCTATATATTACATTGATTGATTTTCTAATATTGAACCATCCCTGAATTACTGAATAAATCCCACTTGATCATGGTGTACGATTCTTTTAGTTTGTTATTGGAATCTGTTTTCTAATATTCTGTTTAGGATTTTTGCATCTATATCCATAAGAGATATTGGCCTGTAGTTTTCTTTTCTTGTGGTGTCTTTCTCTGGTTTTGGTATCAGGATTATTTTGCTTCATGGAATGAATTAGGGACTAGTCCATCCTTCTCTATTTTTTGAAAAAGTTTACACAGTAGTGGCATCAATTCTATAAATATTTGGTAGAATTCCCCCCGGGAAGCCATCTTTCTTTTCTTTGTCAGTATAGCTAAAGGTTTGCCAATTTTATTGATCTTTTCAAAAAACCAACTTCTGGTTTTACTGATTCTGTCTACTGTTTTTCTGTTTTCAATTTTATTTATTTCTGCTCTGATATTTGTTATTTCCTTTATTCTGGTAGGTTAAGCTTAGTTTGCTCTTCTCTTTCTAGTCTCTGGAGTTTTTGAGTTAGGCTGTTGATGTGAGATCTTTCTTCTTTTTTATGTAGACATTTATTGCTGAGTTTCTCTCTGAGTACTGCCTTTGCTGGATCCCATAAGTTTTGGTATGTTGTGCTTTAATTTTCACTTGACTCTAGGAAATTTGTGATTTCTGTTTTGATTTCTTCCTTGATCCATTGGTAGTCTAATAGTGTGTTAATTTCCAGATACTTGTATATTTTCCAGTGGTTTTTTTTTTCTGTTATGGATTTCTAGCTTCACTCTGTTGTGATTGGAGGGAATAAGTTGCATGATTTCAATCTTTTTAAATTTATCAAGACTAGCTTTGTGACCTAACACATGGCCTATCTTAGAGAATGATCCATGTACACTGGAGTAGAATATATATTGTGCTTTTGTTGGGTAGAGTGTTCTATATATGTAAGTTAAGTATAGTTAGTTTATAGTGTCATTTAGGTCCAATGTTTTCTTGTTTATCTTCTTTCTAGTGTTCTGTCAAATATTGAAAGTGGATGTTGAAGTCTCCAACTATTATTGTAGTACTATATGTTTCTCTCTTGAATTCTATCAGAGTACACTTTATATATTTAGGTGCTCCAATGTTGGATACATATATATATTTATAAATTAATTGACCCCTTTACCACTATATAATGCCTGTCTTTATCTCTTCTTACAGATTTAGTCTTAAAGTCTACTTTGTCTAATATTAAGATTGACACCTCAGCTCTCTTGGTTATTATTTGCGTAGACTTTTTTCCCCATCCTTTCACTTTCAACCTATTTGTGTCCTCTTGTAACAACAAATAGTTGGATAATGTTTTTTTTTTTTTTAATCTATTTTGCCACTCTTTTTTTTTGATTGGAGCATTTAGTCCATTTACATTCACTGTGATTACTGATAAGTGACTTACTTCTGCAATATTATTATTTTTTTTTGTGTGTCTTAAGCTTCTTTTTGTCCTTTACTGCTGCTTGCTTTTGTGTTTTGATGGTTTGTTATAGTGAGCCATTTTGGTTCTCTTCTCCTTTCCTTTCTTGTGTGATTTTTAGGTATTTTCTTAGTAGTTACCTTGTATATTACATTTACTAGCTTGTACTTATAACATCCTAGGGTAAATTGGTACCAGCTTAACTTCAATAACATACAAGAAATTCTATACCTATACTGTTCTTCTTGTCCCCTTGCTCATTTTGTTTTTATCACTAAATACACCTTTATATTTCATGTGATGTGTAACATAATTTTACCGTTTTTACACATTCATCATTAAAAATCATGAAGCACAAAACAATTAGAATTATCAAACAAGAATACCTTATTACTAGCCCTTATACTTGTCTATACAATTCCTTTTATTAGGGATCTTTTTTTTTATGTTTGTCTTTAAATTACTTCCTAGTGTCTGTTCCCTTCCATCTACAGAATTCCCATTAGTATTTTTTGTAGTGCTGGTCTGCTGGATAAGAATTCTCTCAGCTTCTTTTTGTCCGGGAATGTTGTAATTTCACCCTTATTCTAGAAGGACAGTTTCGCTGGATATAGTATTCGTGAATGAGTTTGTTTGTTTTTTTTTCTTTCAGCACTTTAAATATTTCATTTCATTGCTTTCTGGTCTCCAATGTTTCTGAGGTGAAATTGGCACTTAGTCTTATTACGGATCCTTTGTATGCAACTGCTTGCTTCTCTCTCTCTGCCTTCAGGATTCTCTGTCTTTAGTTTTTGAAAGCCTAACTGTGATGTGCCTGCCTGTAGATCTCTTTGGGTTTATCCTGCTTGGAGTTCTTTGTGATTCTTGGAATTGTAGACTCATGTCCTTCTTTAGATTGGGGAAATTCTCTGTCATTATTTCTTAAAATATTCTTTCGTCCCTTTCTCCCTCTCATCTCCTTCTGGAATTCTTAGGATGCATATATTAGGTCTCTTGTAGTTGTGCCATAATTCCATGAAATTGTGCTTAGCTTTCTTGGGCGTCGGTTCTTGTTGCTCTTCAGCTTCATTAACTATCTTATCCTCTAATTTGTTGATTCTTTCTTCTGCCTGATTAAATCTGTTGATAAGTCCTTCTATTGTGTTTCTCATTTCATTTATTGTCCTTTCAGTTGCAAGTAAGATCCTCATTTTGTTCTTGGATTGTTTTCCTTATTTCTTTGACATCTTTGTTATGTTTTCCCTTAACTTTTTAATTACTTTTAATGCTGATGTATTATATTCTTCCATTTTTTTCATTATTTGGTCACCCCTAGATGCACTTTCACTACCTTCCTCATGTTCATTTGGATGGACCATCGTTTCTCTGTTCTTTGTGTGTCTTGTGATATTTTTTGTTGAGGCACTGACATTTTCAAGGATGTTAACGTTCCCAGTTCTCCTTGGTATTTGGTATTTTTACCCGCACTACTTTTTGCAAAAAACTCTTAGGCAAGCAGAGCCTTAGGCCTTTGATTACCATTTCCTCTCTCTGTCTGTGGTAGCTCCTTCTCCTTACCCAGTTCATTAGGATTTGAAAGTTCCAGATCTTGGTTTTCAACTTTCAATATCTCCCAAACACACCAGAGAACACGCTATGGTCAATGTGTCCAGTAGCTGGCGCCACCACACAGGTGAGATATCATATGCTAATCAATCTGTCTACCAGCGGATGGAGTCCTCTCTCTGGTTATTACTCCCTTCTCTTCTCTGCTTCTGCAACCACATTTTCAGTTGGAAAACCCACTCCCAGCAAGTCCCCTACTGTGCTTTGTGTTTCTCCTCAGTTTTGCCTAAGGCTTCCTTCCTTGCTCTGTGCAGGCTGCTTGTATCTGAGCTGGCATTCAGGGAAAGCACAAGGAGACTTTCCTCTGTTTCAGGAGGAGAAGGGGCTGACACTTCCCAGAAGGACCTCTGAAAGATCTGTCTTGTTGTTTTCAGAGCCCCAGTGGCCCTGTGATTGAGGGGGTAGTCTCTACTTAGGTAACCCCCCTCCTGGCTCTAAGGTAGGGAACTTTCTCTAGTTCTTATCAGTCCAGCATCTGACAACTACCAGGTAGGGGAGGGGTTGTCATGCTCTGAGCAGACCCCCAGGGAGGTCATGCTTGTTACTATCACAGCCCACCCCATAGTATGTTGACTGTGGGTGTAACCTCCACTCAAGATATCTGCTTTCTAGCATACAGCAGCCTTAGTCAGTAGTCTTCAGCACTGACCAGAAAGGGAAGCAGGAAGACCCAAACTGTCCTTCAGGGAGGTCTGTTCTGTTGATTTCAGAGGCCTGAACTATAGAATGAAGAGGGAAGCAGGTAGAATGCTGACTGTGGGAGCAGACTCCACTGTAGGGGCCTTCTGTAGCAGTTTGCAACAGCCTGGCAATCAGCAGTTACCAGGTGGGGTAGGGGGTAGTCAGATTCCCACTGAGGTCTACCTTGTTGCTTTCAGAGCCCCTCACCCCAGTATATTGTTGGCTGTGAGTGTAGCCTCTACTCAAAATGCCTGCTTCCTAGCACACAGCAGCCACTATCAGCAGTCCTCAGCACCAACCAGAAGTCGGGGCAGACTAAGTCAAATTGCTCTCAGGAAAGTTTGTCAGGTTGGTTTCAGAGACCTGAGCTCTGAGGTGAGCAGGGAGGCAGGTAGAATGCTGACTGTGGGAGAAGACTCCACTGCAGGGGCCTTCTATAGCAATTCACAGCTGGCTTACAGGTGACAGTATCCAGGTGGGGGAGGGGTTGTCATGCACAAATGGAACCACAGGGAGGTCTGCCTTGTTGCTATCAGAGCCCTCCCTGTAATATGTTGGCTATGGGTGTAACCTCCACTCAAAATGGCTGCTTCCTAGCACACAGCAGCTTCAGTCATCAGTCTTCAGAACTGACTGGAAGGAGGAGAAGATAATCCTGAACTGGCTCCCCAGGAGGTTTGTCCTGTTGGTTTCAGAGGCCTGAGCTATGGGGTGTGCGAGGAAGCAGGTAGTATGTTGACTATGAGAGGGAACTGTACTGCAAGGGCCTTCTGTGGCAATTCACAGTGGGCTTGCAGCTGACAGTGTCCACGTGGTGGAGGTACTGGCACACTCCAAATGGACCTCTGAGGAGGTCTGCCTTGTTTATTTTAAAACAGAAACTTGGGGTCATCTCTCTTTGTACAGGCAGAAAGTGTGATGGTTAAGAAAGCTGGCTCTTTTACTAGGGCCACTCCCCCAGTTCACAGGAACTGGAGGCCCATGGGGCTGAGGAGAGGGGCAGGGACAGTGGGAGAAGTGATTTTCCTACTGTATACAACTTGTTGCCTGTCTGCAATTCTCCATGGCTTCCTCTACTCCCAATTCAGAATCCCTCGAGCACTGTTTCCTTGTTGTATTTCTTCTTGTATTTGTGAGGGAGGGTTGGAAAAAAGGTTTGTTTATACTACCATCTTTCCAAAGTTTCCCTACTGGGTTTTCATTGGCTGGTTTTTGGAAGTAGATCTGTCTTAGTCGTCTAGTACTGCTATAACAGAAATATCACAAGTGGATGGCTTTAACAAAGAGAAGTTTATTCTCTCACAACGTCTAATAGGCTACAAGTCCAAATTTAGGCCATCAGCTCCAGGGGAAGGCTTTCTCTGTTGACTCTGGAGGAAGGCCAGTGTCATCAATCTTCTCTTAGTGTGGGAGCTTCTCTGTGCAGGAACCTCAGGTCCAAAGGATGCGCTTTGCTCCTGGCACTGCTTTCTTGGTGGTATGAGGTTCCCATGTGTCTCTGCTCACTTCTCTCCCCCACATCTCAAAAGAGATTGGCCCAAGACACCATCCAATCATGCAGACCTCATCAGTACAACTGCCACTAATCCATCCCATTACATCATGGTGACAGAGTTCACAACGTATAAGGAAATCACATCAGATCACAAAATGGTACACAATCATACAACGCTAGGAATCATGACCCAGCCAAACTGACAAATATTTCTGGGGGGACATAATTCCATCTTTGACAAGATCCATTGCCTGTTCAGCATGATAGCAACACACAAGGCTCCACTGATAGGTGGTGGCTGCGTATGAGAGAAATCAACCCAGCTCCTCACAAAGGGTCAAGAAAAGAGATATATATACTTCAGTGTCTTCTGTGTTTAATAGTTTAATCTATGAAAATCAGCAAGTGGACAGAGTATGTATAAGAGACAAAACAAACAGAGAATCCTTTTTGAAGGGGAAGCACAAAGTGAGAGGATTTGCCCCACCAGATTTCAAGACTTATTATAAAGCTATGGTTATAAAATCAGTGTTTATAAGCTGTGAAGGCAGTGCCTTAAAATGATAATGATAATCTGTTAAGAAGAGAATGGTAAGGGTACAAAGGATCTCTAAAACATCTCTGTCTCTGGGTCACTTAGCATAAGCCACAATATAGATCATAAACAACAACAAAAAAGAAGATTTTTGAATATAGTACCATTAGGAACACTTTAGATTTCAGAATGAACAAAATTACAAAAATATTTTCAGTATCAGAGTTTACCTTTGTCTCACTGTACTTCTGCCTAGATTCTTTTTTATCGAGCTGAATCACCTTCTACTGACTCAGTATGTAAATTTTGTAGACTTCTGACGATATTCTCTCTAGAAGTCTTTCAGCCAATGATTGCATATTTTATTTCTTTCCTCTCACTATATAAATCAATCCCTTTAGACTCTTAATTGTGTTTGCTCTTCTTTTTTGAACTCCTTCCAGTTCTTCTGAGTTCTTAAACATAGGAGGGGGGAGAAAAAAAAACACTATCCTAATAGAATTCTAGTTCATGTGTACTTTCTTGTTAGGGTCACTATGAGTTGGAACCTACTCGACGGCACCTAACAACAGCACATTATGTTATCAATGTACTACAGAACAAAACACTGCCTGGTCCTGCACCATCCTCACAATCATTTTCATGCTTGAGCAGCAATTGTGTTAATTCATCTTGTTGAAGGTCTTCCTCTTTTTCACTGACCCTCTACTTTACCAAGCATGATGTCTCTCTCCAGGGTCTGGTCCCTCCTGATAATGTGTCCAAAGTATGTGAGACGGAGTCTCACCACTATTGCTTCTAATGAACATTCTGGCTGTACTTCTTCCAAGACAGATTTGTTCATTCTTCTGACAGTCCATGGTATGTTTGATAATCTTTGCCAACACCATAATTTAAAGGCATCGATTCTTCTTTGGTCTTCTGATGTAGCCACCAAGATAATTTTTAGTTTTCTCCCCTGAATTGTCATAGTATTTCAGTCTCATCTAATTTACTGTCTAGTATCCTTTTTCTTTTGTCTGGTTTGATTTGACTGCTTTCCAATTGTTTTCCTTCCATTGACTGTTTCTGATTATTTTTCTACAGATATGCTCCTTTGCATTATTTCAAGTTGAATCTCATTTTAAAATTTACTCTCCATGTTTCCAACTTCTCCAGGCATTTTTTAAAAAATTGCCATCATCTGAGTGTTTAGCACACCTTTACACTGAGGAGTTTTTACACATCTTATTAAAGCTTTATTAATTCCAGATATCCTATGAGGGTATTTAAGTAAGACTGAACATGAAACAGCTTCCCATGTGCACAGTTCATTTTGTCATCATTTTATCCTCTTGGTCTGTTGTTTTCCAGCGTTCAAACAGCCCATAATTTCAAGCCACTCTGAAACAACCTATTGAGACACATGAGACTATTAAATTCTCACCCCTTCCTTTTTATTTTTAACATTTTCATTACCCAAGGGATTTCTTTCTATATGTGAAGCTTGTAATTTATTCAAGTAAAATTTGATCCAGGATAGTTTATTAATAAATGTCACTAAAATTCCTACAAATTGAACAGCAATGTTAAAGCTCTTCTACCACTTATTTCTCCACAACCCAGACTCTCGTTTTAGAAATTAATCTGATGGCACTGTGATTTTTTCCATACAAATCTGGAAATTCTCCATTTTTAGAGAAAATACTGACTTAGATACACAAAGAATAGATTACTATACAGACTATATTACAATTCTGGACAGAATTTAAAATATTGTATATTGTACAACTCATTATCTTGAGCTAGAACCTTATCTTTATTATATAGTCATGTGAACATTTTTGCAGTACTTACCATTGTGAGGAGCCCTGGTGGCACAGTTGTTAAGAACTCAGCTGCTAACCAGAAGGTCGGCAGTTCAAATCCTCAAGCCTCTCCTTAGAAACCTTAAGGGTCAGTTCTACTCTGTCTTACAGGGTTGCTATAAATCAGAATTGACTCGACGGCAACGGGTTTTTGGGTTTACCATTGTGAGGCGCTGTGCTTGATGAAAAATAATAATTTTTAAAAAATCCTGCCTTCTAGGAATTCATTATTCACTCTGAGTAACTATAATATCTCACAGTCCACAAAAAACATAGTAAGTGAAAGAGTGAAAGACAAATATTGCCTAATTTAGAGGTACAGGGAAAATGGAAAAAGAATATGAGTAGAGTGCTCTTGTATCCAGTTGTTTGTCACAAAATGTTGAATGTGTAAGATGAAAAACGTTCTGCTTTCCCAGTGAGTGAGGATATTTTTAATGCTATAATATGAGAAAGTATAGTAGAGCTCAATGATTCTTGATTTGTATGTGTTTGTGTGTGTCATTGATTCTTAAAAGACTCAGATGAAATATGTGGCCTCTTTCATTACTATGGGACAGTTCTACTCTGTCCTGTAGGGTTGCAATGAGTCTGAATTGACTCGAAAGCAATGCGTTTGATTTTTGGTTTCATTTCATCAGAAAAATGGCCATAAACAAATGTACAACATACTGTATGCAATCTTAGGAAATCTTTGTGTCCTAGTTTTCTATTTCTGCCATAACAAATTACCATAAACTTGGTGGCTTAAAACAACACAAATTTACTATCTTACAGTTCTGGAGGTCAGAAGTCTCACCACACTAAGATCTAAGTGTCACTCAGCAGGGCTGTGTTTCTGTCTATAAGCTCTTGGGCAGAATCCATTTCCTTCCTCATTCAGGTGTTGGCAGAATTCAGCGCTACGCAGTTGCAGGACTGAGGTATCCCTTCCTGTGCTGGCTGTCAAGCGAGGGCCACCCTTAACTCCTAGAGGTCTCTTTCCTGTCCTTGCACATAGTACTTTGCTTCTCAGAACTAGCAGTGGGGCATCAAATCCTTCTCTTACTACTTACCTGTCTTCATTTTCCATTTTTAAGAGCTTGTGTGATTAGATTGGACCCATCTAAATAATCCAGGATTATCTCACCATTGGAAGGCCCAAACCCTTAATCACATCTGCAAAGTCCCTTCTGCCATGTAAGATAAACAGGTTCAGGGAATTGCGGCATGGACATCTCTGGGGGAGGAGCGTTATTCTGCCTATCGCACCTTGTGATCCAGAACCCAGGTATATTAAAAAAAAAACCCAAAATCAAACCCACTATGAGTCCATTCTGACACATAGTGACCCCATAGGGTTGCCAAGGCTGTAAATCTCTACAGAAGCAGACTGCCACATCTTTCTCCCACCGAGCCACTGGTGTTTTCCAACTCCCAACCTTTATGTTAACAGCTCAGCAGGCTTCCTTATATAAGTATATAGAATCTAGGGTAAAATCCTTGAATTACTTAATTTTGTTCATCCTGAAGAATTCCCAGATTACCAAGATATGTGGCATTCCTTTTTTGGGTTTTGTAAAAGAACATTTTTACGTTTCATTCAGCAATTACATAATCAATTGAATCATGTCATAAAATCTCTTAAAATTTCACAAACCACATAATACCCCATTCTATTAAAATAAAGTAATTTTAATATATGTCAATATTATCACACTAGTGCTGGAGACAATTTCTCATAGTCAACAAATAAACTATATTTGCAACTTTTGAAAAATTTACGGACAGTTACGTACTAGTGATGCTTCCGTACTATCTCTGACCTGTACCGCAGTCCGGACTTACTTTTTTCACTGATTCTTACTGTGAAGCAGTGTAGACAGTGTAGAAAGAACACTGCTGTTAACAGATGCTTCAGATCCCCTACCTCCAAACTTCTCTCCATGACGGCCCGTGGCTCCATTCCAAATCATCACTGCATCTCTGACTCTTTATAAAAGGGCCTGGGCCTTGTGAAAACATCAAAGCACTTAAAATACCAAGCAGTAGTCACCTTCTTTATGTTTTTGCAAAAATAATTCTAGAAAACTGTAAATAATTTCAATGGATTTGAGAAATATATGTGGAGAGACAAACACAAACCACTATAAACAGTTTCTGTTTAGATAGTTTATAAGAGAACAGATATTGTCTATGACTGATAGAACCACTTAGTTGAAGCGGCATTTCAATGTTTGCAAATGAAATTTAAAGTGGGCTATGTAAACACTGGAGCCCTAGTGGGGCAGTGGTTAAGAGCTAGGCTGCTAACCAAAAGGTCAGCAGTTCGAATCCACCAGCTGCTATCGATAGTTTATGTAAACATTTAGAAAGCCACTGTTGGTATCCACTAGGTAAAATCTGATAGAGATTAACATTTTAAATGTAAATCAGAGAGGAAAATGTAAATATTATGGAGCTTAAAATAGGTGATAATTTAATGAAAATTCTAATGTTGGAACAAATAATAATATGAAAGTAAAATCATCTTGAATAAACAAAATGAACAGTTCAAAATTTTCTAAAGAATTAATTTTGAAGTAAGCAATGGCTCATCTTCTCTGATATAATTAATAAATGATGTTTAATTATTTTTTAATAAAATCTTTCTTGGGGGACAAACATTTTCAGGCAATTTAATAATGGCTAGTCAATTGTTATTGCCATAAACATTTCAGTTAAACAACGACAAAGAAAAAGGTGGGGGAAAATACAAACTTTGGACCCAGTAAGAGACATGGAAGACTCGGATGTTTGATAAAGGTACAGAGTATCTCTTCTGAACATTACTTGATAATTTGAAAAAAAAACAACTGTTTTTGTATTCTGATATGACTCTTCTGATGTGACTGATTGGCGACAGTTGCATCAAAACAATTGTCTGCATCAAAACGCATTGCTTTATTTAAAATAATGTTCTTTTTCATGCATTTTCAATTTTGGGAATGGGAACGTTTACTTTGCAACTTTGCAAAGTAAAATTCTTATTTGGACCCTCTTCTTCGAGGAATGGGGTCCCTGAACAGTTTCCTGTCTTTCTGCTTTACAGCAATGCTGGTGTGGTTACTTGCCGTTAACAATACCTGAAGTATTTCTTTAAAATTTGGACTTAATACAGGCAACAGAAGTTTCCTCTGAAAGTGAAAGTGTTCACATAATGAAGTAAATACTATACAGTTTATTAAC
The DNA here is from genome assembly GCA_030035585.1 of Dugong dugon. Taxonomy (NCBI): domain Eukaryota; kingdom Metazoa; phylum Chordata; class Mammalia; order Sirenia; family Dugongidae; genus Dugong; species Dugong dugon. Next base: position 13,871,885 of record CM057478.1, read on the forward strand.
TATGCACATGGCATACCTAGTTATATGTATAGCTGTACTTTTATGTATATATTATATATGTGTGTGTGTGTGCGCGTGCTACTCTATATCTATTATATGTGCTCTAAAATTCATTGTACTAGAAGGAACCCTGGTGGTGCAGTGGTTAAAGTGCTTGGCTGCTAACGAAAAGGTTGACAGTAGAACCCGTAGAACCCACCAGCCGCTCTGCCGGAGAGAATTTTAGGAATACTTTTGGTGGTTTGAATGGGGTTTTTTGTCTTATTTCCAGTCTTCTTTTCATTTTCTGCCCTCCTGATTCTACAAGAAAGCACCAGACTTTTCAGAATGCATACTGGTTATTAGAGGTAATATATTAAATGCAGAGACTTCTTCTTGTCTGTCTACAAATTATAAATAATAAATTAAAATTCCCAATATTACGGATTTTTACATGTATCTATGAACAAAAAAGACTTTGGAACACCTAATTAATCAGTTTTACTTGCTACTTTTAGCTATGATTTTTAATTTAAAAATTAAATGAATATCAATGCAAAAACTTGTGAAAACTTTCAAAAATACAAAAGGGAAAAAATCCTCTATTGCTACCTCCCAAGACAAAAATACTGTTAAGATTTTTATGTGTATCTTTCTATGCCCCTTTCTATGCTTGCCATTTCTAATGATGTAGCAAAATAAAATGAGATTTTAACATTACAATGCTATCTCTAAAAATTCTTAAACTTTAGAATCTTGAGTTCCTTGTTTAATGCTAGTGCCCCAACATATTTAAATATCTATTTGTTAAGAACATGTAATGACAATCTCTGCCCATCACAGTTGTAATTTATATAATTTACTGGCATCTCTTGTTCTTAAAATAGCTTATTTTTCCCCTGTAGTAGCAGCGACAGTTGTTTTTGTTTTCTTTTATTCTCAACAAGGTTATTACTTCATATGACCTTGAAGTATAAAATAACTTTATAGTGTAATTTATATTATCAGTATTGAAAGCTTAGAAAAATAGAATCTCCAAGGACACAAATCACCTTTAATCAAATCTTCTGATGTATACCACAAAACCAAATGGTCAAATAAGATGATGCATTTTGGCACCTGATTACATGTTTGTGGTATGGGCAAGGCCAGTCCTGTCTTTAAAAACGAAACACTAAATTTGAAAGTGGAGATCTGGCACCTGTTCTTGTATGCCACCAACTCACAAAGTGGCAACTGTAATTCAGATTCTCTCTAAAGCATGTTATGAGTAGTGAAGGTCTCTAACAATTTTGTTAATGACACGTCTTCTCATATTATCATGATGTCTCTAAGAAAGATTTGTGAAGTTGTCTTGCTAAGGGTAAAAGAATGTTCCTAATATTTCTTAAATAAAGAGTTGGTATAAATCTATCCTACATCTTTTAGTGATTGATAGATTTACTGATTTCAGCAAACTATGCATGCTCATTCAAAGATTGCCCCCAAATAGTTATTTCCAACATGCACTTTCTCTCATGGATTTTAACTATTAGCATACAATGCCTACATGTATAGTGGTCAACTCAGTGTATAAAGTGATAATGATGTGTCCTGGATTTTTGAAAATTTCATATTGTCATGAAGTTCTTTCTTCAGTTCCTGGAGAGTTTTTTCATTTCCCAAGTGTGGTAGGCTGAATAATGTCTCTCCCGAAGATGTCCGCATCCTAATCCCTGAAACTTATGAATATATTACCTTACATGGCAAAAGGGACTTTTCAGATGCACTTAAATTAAGGGTTTTGAGATGAGGATATTAAACTGGATCATCTGGGTGGGTGGACCCAATGTAATCACAAGAGTCTTTATAAGAAGGAGGCAAGAGGATCAGAGTCAGAGAAGGTGATGTGATGATGGAAATAGAGGGAGAGAAAAAGATGTGATGATGGAAGCAGACATCGGAGTAATGCAGGACCACAAGCCAAGCAATGAGGCAGCCTCTAATACTGGAGAAGGTAGTAAAACACATTTTCCCCTAGACTTATTTTGGACTTCTGATCTCCAGAACTGTAAGGTGATAAATTTTTGTTGTTACAAGCCACTAAGTTGATGGCAGTTTGAGTGCAGCATAGAAAACTAATACACCTAGCATTTGTACCTTCTTTCCAGTTTCTTACTCTCCAGTTTTATGAGATGATGACCCCAGTGAATCATTGTCTTCCCTGTGTATACTACTTCCGAGGGAGTCTTACATAGGTAATCTGCATATCCTTATTCTAGAGGCTTTGTTTCTTCCAGGACAAGCTATATGTTGATTCGCCTTCATGGAGTACTTACAAGAAGTTGCTTTTGTCTTAGCTTTCAATATCCCAAATAGCCATTTTTACCTTCACATTAAGTGAAACTGGCAAATGCAATCTAAAAGATGGTGGTTTTTGTTAGTAGACATGTGTCTACCATAATGATATTTGAGAACTTTAATAAATAATAATAATTTTGGTCACTTTAGCAAGTCAGATTTTTAACACATGAATAGAATCTGTATGCAAAAATATACATATATGTATAAAACTTACAAATCTGTATGGTGTTTTTGGGTTTTTTTTCTATATTTTAGTCTTGATCATGAGGTCTATACAATAAGTTTTCAAATTAGTACAGAAAATATTTTGTTAACTTGCTAAATTAACATTAATCCATTGTCTATTATGTAGAAACTACTGTACTGAACATAGCAGGGGATATTGTATTCATCATGGTCCCTACCTCAAATGAATAAATAAATGTTGGTAAATCTGGGAATCATAGTCCTGAAGGCCATGAGTCAAAATCTGATTAAATCATTTTGACAAAATTATTGAAAGTACTCTGATTAGTATAGTAGATCAGTAATAGGTGATTTTTTTTTTTGTTTATAATGTTCTAATAAGACATATATGAATATGCACAAAAGGATTGAACCTAGAAATGGTATGGAAAAAGAAACTTCATATTTGCATCTTTATTGACTGGACTGTTAGTAGAGATGGGTGGGTTGAGAAGATCATTTTTATAACATTCTTTACTCTCCCAAATAGAGCAGCAGCAAGAGCCTCCAAGAAGGTGGGGCAAACTCTGACTCACTCTCTGTACGTGGCTAGCTCCATGAAGCTGGAGCAGTGTTGACCAGGAAGGCAAGCAGCTGCCGTTGACTGAGCAAGATCAGAATAAAATTTATGCCTCATCCTTTGTCATATATACATATACTTGTGTGTCACAAAGTTTAAAGCACTCGACTGCTAACCAAAAGATCAGCAGTCTAAACCCACCAATGGCTCTGGATGATCTGTTCCCTAGGAAACCCTATGCAGCAGTTCAACTCTGTCCTATAGTGTTGCTATGAGTCAGAATTTACTTGATGGCACACAACAACAACAACATATGTATATGTATATAGATTTATAAATAATTTAAAGTCAAAGGTCTGTATCTGTCATAAAAGGAAAGAGAAAAGGATGGATGGAGACTTACGGTATCTTAGGATGTATAGTCAACTAATGGAAAGTGTTATACAAAGGGACAGAAGCAGAAAAGTTGTAGAAATAGGGCCTGGTCTGGGTACATTCTTCCATATAGTGCAAGGCCTCCAGAAAACATGGAATGTCTTCATTAGAGGTGCCATGTATTAATGGATAATCTGCTCTTAGCCTAGCAGCCTTTCACTAGATGAGTGACCATTTAAAATTACCAAAAAAAAAAAAAAAAAAGTAAAATAAACTGGAAACATATTATATAGAAATTTGTTGTCCAAGTGTGTATTTGAGAGAGGGATGCTGCCCACACTGGAGGTTTAAGATAACATAAAATATCAGCAAATGCTAGGTCACAAGATAGTTTTTAATATTCAAATGCAAATATGTGTGTATATATAATACATATTATATATGTGTGTTTGTATGTATGTATGTATAGATAGGTAGATAGATAACAAACCAAACCAAAACCCATTGCCGTCAAGTTGATTCCGACTCGTACCGACCCTATAGGACAGAGTAGAACTGCCCCATAGGGTTTCCAAGGAGTGGCTGGAGGTTTCGAACTGCTAGCCTTTTGGTTAGCAGCTGAGCTCTTAACTACTATGCCACCATGTCTCCAGAGAGTTAATAATTACCACAAAATAAAAGAGAACAGTTCCTTAAAGACTCAGAAAGGAAAGTTGACTTCTGAAAAACAGTGACCTAAATACAGAAGAACATTTTAGAAAATATTTGAGAGTTATTCTTTAAAAAAGATACAAGGCTGTATAGAGAAGTAGAATATCATAAGGAGAAACAGTCTGGGAGGAAGAAAAAGATGTAAGAAGGATGGTTAAAATATAACAAGTAATCAAGAAAAAATAAAACACAAAACCATAATCAAAATTGATAGTGGGGTAATTTAAGAGTGAACTTGACAACAGAGAAAGCTTAAAGAAATAAATTATGGTAGGATAAACTATAGAAGTACAATACAGAATAAAAAACAGAAGTCAAGAGGAGTTCTGGCAAAATGGCACTCTAGGCAGAAGCACCATGCCATCCCTCCACAGCAAAGATCCGAAAAACCAAGCCAAACAGAGAATACAACAATCCTGAAACCCTAAAACATCAAACAAAGAGATAAAGAACTCAGCCAAGCACCAAATGGAGTGAGAAAACTGACAGAGAATGGAGAGTGAGGAGAGATTCATACAGAGGTCCCCTACGAGCTAATGCAGCACGGATCCACCATCTTGGGCTCCTATCTGAGATCAGCAAACAGGGGGTACAAGAAAGCAGCCTCACAGGGCTTCCAGTGGGAGACAAAACAACCGGTAATTTGCGATATATGCTTTCCCACCCCCGAACCTTCTTCACCCCTACTTGGCCTTCTCTGCTTCCCGTGGCCACAGTCTCTCGACCGGGAAACAGCGGCTGCTTGGATTTCACACACCCGAGCAGGCAGCTCTCTGGGTGCCATTTGTTGGCTGCTGGTGTTGCTTTTTTTCCGCTTCTTTTTATTTCTTCCTTGCCTCTCCTCACCTGGCCCTCCTTTTGCTCGAGTACCTCGCTCCATGCGCCATCTTTGCTTCTACCTGAGGGGCTGCAGAGCTCCAGTAATTTGTGATATACGCTTTCCCACTCTCTACACTTCTTCACCCACACTTAGCCCCCTCTGCTTCCCACGGACACAGTCTCTTGTCCAGAAACATCAGCCCGCACTAGCTGGCTCTCTGAGTGCAATTTGTTGGCTGCTAGTGGTGCTTATTTTTTTTTCTGCTTCTTTTGATTTCTTACTTGCCTCTCGCCACCTCTCCCAAACTTTGCTCAAGTACCTGGCTCCGTGCACCATCTTTGCTTTTTCCTGAGGGGCTGTGGATCTCCTTTCAAGTGTGGAGCTGCTTCCTGGTTTGGGCTGCCACCCTGGTGGGATCCTGGGGCTTTTGTTAATTTGTTTGTTTTGAATTGTTTGTTTGATTTCTTTTCCTTTTCGTAAGTTGGGAGCCCTTTCTGGCCAGGCTGAACTGTGTGGCAGGGAGACTCCCCTTCAGCTTCCACAGACGTGCAGAGGGATCACTGAGGACATTTCTTTTTATGTAGGTTTTTTTTTTTTTTCTGTTTCCTTGGGGGCCTTTATTGCTTTTTTTTTTTTTTTAATTTGTTTTGTTTTGTTTTTCCTCTTTTCCCCTTTTTGTCTTTCTTCATTGCTCAGTTTCTCGTCTCTCTATATCTTCCTTCTTTTTCTGTTCCGTGAATACATGGTGTTGTATACCTCTACGCCTTCTAGCCAGCCTGTGCTGCAATACCTGACAGAGACTTCTCCAGACCTCATAGCTGCACCGGTGGGATCCCTGGGAATTTTGCGGTTATTTAACCTTTCTGATTTTTATTTATTCATTCTTTTCTTTTCTTCCTCTTCCCCTTTCTGTTTTTCTCCATTTCATAGTCTCTCATCTCTCCACTCCAACAGCAAGCTCCCCTAGCATTCTTTTTTGTTTTTTGTATGTTTTTGGCTTCTCTTCCTCTCTCCTCTCTCCCATATCCATCTTAGCTCCACACATAACAATCTCCCCACTGCATCCTGCCTACCTGCACCATGTGCTTGACATCACACCACCAAGCAGCACAAGCACGGCCTACTGGAACCTGCCCTGCACTGATTACTGACCTGCTCTGGTGGCTGTAGTAAGTGCCACAAAAAACCTGTCCCAGTAACTCCTCTTCAGCTAGACCTGCCCTGCCTTACCATATCTGAGTGACTGACCCTGCCAGTCGAAGAAGGAGGCAAAAAGTATTGTGCCCACACACGAGCAAACAACAAAGAACACACAGTCCGCCTGCTCAGACATAGTCAAGTTTTTTTTTTAAAAAAGGGATGAAACAAATAAATCTACAATCAATAAACAAGAAAAATAACTACTGAATGCCCTGAAAACAACAGACAATATCAAAATATTTACAAAAACAGGACAGGATGGTTCCAGTAGGCATCCAAAATAAAACACCAGATGACTCTCTGGTGGAAGAAAATGTACTAGAACTGCCTGATATGGAATTCAAATCTCTAATACTCAGAATTCTCCACGAACTGAGGCAAAAAGCTGAAAAACATGAGGAAAAAATAGACAAATTCATGGGAAATACAGACAAAAAATTGGAAGAATTCAGGAAAACAATGCAGGAACAAAATGCCAAAATAAATTCACAACTAGAAGTTATACAAAGACAACAATTAGAAATCCAAAAGACAAACAACAAGATTTCAGAAATGGATGGTGTCATAGAAGGGCTAAGAAGCATATTTGAAACGGTGGAAGACAGGATCAGTGGAATTGAAGACAAACACTTGGATACAACACTGGGGAAAACTCAGAAAAAAGAACAAAGAAAAATGAAGAGACCCTGAGAGTTATGTGGGAACAGGGGAACAGAAAACACAGAGAGGATCATTGAAGAACTGCTGACAGAAAACTTACCCAATATCATGAAAGATGAAAAGCTGGCCATCCAAGAAGCTCAACAAACCCCATATAGAAGAGACCCCAAAAGAAAATCACCAACGCATATCATATTCACACTCTCCAAAACCAAAGACAAACAAAGAATCCTGAGAGCCGCTCATAAAAAACAAGAAGACACATACAGAGGAGAAACAATAAGACTAAGCTCAGATTACTCGGCAGAAACCAGGCAGGCAAGAAGGCAATGGGAAGACACATATAAAATCTTGAAAGAAAAGAATTGTCAGCCAAGAATAATATATCCTGCAAAACTCTCGTTCAAATTTGATGGTGAAATTAGGTCATTTCCAGATAAACAGAAATTAAGGGAATATGTAAAAGTCAAACCAAACTTACAAGAATTATTAAAGGCAGTTCTTTGATTTGAGGACAAATAGCTTCAGCTCACAGGCAGAACCTAGGACGCAGGATCGTACCAGCCAGATACCAATCTAGGAAATGAACTCTTGAGGACTATCCAAAACCAAAAGAAATACAACAGGGAATCAGAGCAGTTAATCAGTAAATGACAGCAACATCAAAACAATAAAAGAGGGAATAAACGGCATAGGTATAGAACCTTTTAATGGAGAGGAAGGCAAGGCGATACCAAGTAATGGCAGACTGTTTCAAACTTAGAAAGATAAGGGTAAAATTCATGGTAACCACAAAGAAAGTTAACAAACATACTCATAAAAAAAGTGAGGAAACATAAAGTATCAGCAAAAACAAAACCTACAAAAACAAAAGAATTAAAAGAAAATCCACAAACAAAAGTAATTCAGCACAAGAGAGTAAGAAGAACAAAGAAAACTTCAGCATCACAAAAAAAAGCACTACAAAATGACAGCAACAAACTCACATCTATCAATAATTACACTGAATGTAAATGGACTCAATGCACCCATAAAGAGATGGAGAGTGACAGAATGGATAAGAAAACAGGATCCATCAATATGCTGTCTACAGGAGACACACCTTAGAAACAAAGATGTGAATTTATTAAATGTTAACGGTTGGAAAAAAATATATCAAGCTAACAACTACCAAAAAAGAGCAACAGTGGCAATTCTAATCTCAGATAAAATAGATTTTAAAATGAAATCTACCATAAAAGACAAAGAAGGAAACTATATAATGATTAAGGGGACGATCCATCATGAAGACATAACCATAATAAACATCTACGCACCCAATGACAGGGCTCTAAAATACATAAAACAAACTAACAACACTGAAGACAGAAATTGACAGTTCCACAATAATAGTAGACGACTTCAACACACCACTCTCAGTAAAGGACAGAACAACTAAGAAGAAACTCAGCAAAGATACAGAAGACCTAAAAGGCACAATCAGCCAACTTGACCTCACAGACACATATAGAACACTCCATCCAACCACTGCAAAGTACACATTCTTTTCCAATGCACATGGAACATATTCCAGAATAGACCACATCTCAGGCCACAGAGCAATCCTCAACAAGATCCAAAACGATGAGATAATTCAAAGTATCTTCTCTGACCACAATGGAATCAAGGTAGAAATTAACACTAGAAAGAGCAAGGAAAAAAATTCAACTACATGGAAACTGAATAATACCCTGCTTACACATCATCGGGTAATAGAAGAAATTAGAGACGGAATCAAAAAATTCCTGGAATCAAATGAGAATGAAAACACATCACACCAAAACCTTTGCGACACAGCAAAGGCAGTCCTCAGAGCACAATTTATAGCAATAGATGCACATATCAAAAAAGAAGAAAGGGACAAAACCAAAACATTAACTACAGAACTCAAACAAATAGAAAGAGAACAGCAAAAAAAAAAAAAAAAAAAAAAAAAAAAAAAAAAAAAAAAAAAAAAACCCACAGCCACTGGAAGAAAGGAAATAGTAAAGATCAGAGCAGAAATAAATGAAATAGAGAACAGAAAAACAATAGAAAGAATCAACAAAACCAAAAGCTGGTTCTTTGAAAGAATCAACAAAATTGACAAACCACTGCCCAGGCTGACAAAAGAAAAACAGGAGAGGACACAAATAACCCAAATAAGAAATGAAATGGGGGACATTACAACAGCCCAACTGAAATAAAAAGGATTATAACAGAATATTATGAAAAACTATACTCCAACAAATTTGAAAACCTAGAGGAAATGGAAAAATTTCTAGAAACACACGGCCTACCCAAACTACAACAAAGGAATGTTGAAAATCTGAACAGACCCATAACAAGAGAAGAGATTGAAAAGGTAATCAAAAAACTCCCAACCAAAAAAAGCCCTGGCCCAGATGGCTTCACTGGAGAATTCTGCAAAACATTTACAGAAGAGCTTGTACCAGTATTACTCAAGCTATTTCAGAGCATAGAAGTAGAAGCAACACTTCCAAATTCATTCTATGAAGCCAGCATAAAGCTGATACCAAAACCAGGCAAAGACATCACAAAAAAAGAAAATTACAGACCAATATCTCTCATGAATATAGATGTAAAAATTCTGAACAAAATTCTAGCCAATAGAATTCAGCATAATATCAAAAAAATAATACACCATGATGAAGTAGGATTCATACCAGGTATGCAAGGATGCTTCAACATTAGAAAATCAATCAACATAATCCACCACATAAATAAAAAGAAAGAAAAGAATCACGTGATCATCTCACTTGGTGCAGAAAAGGCATTTGACAAAGTCCAACACCCATTCCTGATAAAAACTCTCAATAAAATAGGTATAGAAGGGAAACTTCTCAACATAATAAAGGGCATCTATGCAAAACCAATGGCCAACATCGTTCTTAATGGTGAGAGGCTGAAAACATTTCCCTTGAAAACAGGAATAAGACAAGGATGCCCTTTATCACCTCTCCTATTTAACATTGTGCTGGAAGTTCTAGCTAGAGCAATAAGGCAAGAAAAAGAAATAAAGGGCATCCAAATTGGTAATGAAGAAGTTAAACTGTCCCTGTTTGCAGATGATATGATACTATACGTAGAAAACCCTGAAGACTCCATGAGAAATCTACTGGAACTAGTAGAAAGATTCAGCAGAGTAGCAGGATACAAGATAAACATTCAAAAATCAGTTGGATTCCTATACACCAGTAAGGAGAATGATGAAAAGGAAATCAGGAAAACAATACCATTTTCAATAGCCCTAAAAAGATAAAATACTTAGGAATAAATCTGACCAGGGATGTAAAAGACCTATACAAAGAAAACTACAAAACACTACTGCATGAAACCAAAAGGGATCTACATAAATGGAAAAACATACCATGCTCATGGATAGGCAGACTCAACATTGTGAAAATGTCAATTCTACCCAAAGCAATTTACAAATTCAACGCAATCCCGATCCAAATACCAACAACATTCTTCAAAGAGATGGAAAAACTAATCATTAACTTTATATGGAAAGGGAAGAAGCCCCGAATAAGTAAAGCACTACTGAAGAAGAAGAATAAAGTTGGAAGACTCACACTACCTGACTTCAGAACCTACTATACAGCTACAGTAGTCAAAACATCCTGGTACTGGTACAAGGACAGATACATTGACCAATGGAACAGAATTGAGAACCCAGATGTAAATCCATACACCTACCGTCACCTGATCTTCAAGAAGGGCCCAAAGTCCATCTAATGGTACTGGCAAATCTGGATATCCATCTGCAAAAAAATGAAACCGGACCCATACCTCACACCATATAAAAAAATACTTCAAAATGGATCAAAGACCTGAATATAAAGCCTGAAACTATAAAGTTCATAGAAGAAAAAATAGGACCAACACTTCAGGCCTTAATACATGGCATTAACAGGATACAAACCATAACCATCAATGAACAAACCCCAATAGATAAGCTAGATAGCTGGGATTTTCTAAAAATCAAACGCCTATGCTCTTCAAAAGACTTCACCAAAAGAGTAAAAAGAGAACCTACAGACTGGGAAAAGATTTTGGGACAGTACAAGTCAGACAAAGGTCTAATTTCCATAATTTACAAGAAAATTCAACACCTCTACAACAAAAAGACAAACAATCCTATTAAAAAATGGGCAAACGAAATGAACAGACTCTTCACCAAAAAGACATTCAAATGGACAACAGACATATGAGGAAATGCTTGCTATCACTACCCATTAGAGAAATGCAAATTAAAACCACAATGAGATACCATCTCACCCCAGCATTACTGACTGGCATGAATCAAAAGTACCGGAAATAACAAATGTTGGAGGGGCTGCGGGGAGATCAGAACACTTATGCACTGCTGGTGGGAATGCAAGATGATACAACCATTTTGGAAGATGATATGGCGCTTCCTCAGAAAGCTAGAAGTAGGCACACCATTTGATCCAGCAATCCCACTCCTAGGAATATATCCTAGAGAAATAAGAGTCGTCACTTGAATAGACATATGCACACCTATGTTCATGACAGCATTGTTCACAATAGCAAAATGATGGAAACAACCTAGATGGCCATCAACGGATGAATGGATAAACAAACTATGGTACATACACACAATGGAGTACTATGCAACGAGAAAGAACAACAATGAATCTGTGAAGCATCTCATAGCATGGATGAAACTGGAGGACATTACGCTGAGTGAAATAAGTCAATCACAAAAGGACAAATATTGTATGAGACCTCTATTGTAAAAACCCATGAAAAAGTTCACACACAAAATGTAACAATCTTTGTTGGTTACCAGGGATGGGAGGGGTGGGGGGGAAATAATAAATAGGCAATAGATAAGTGGTATCTTGGGTGAAGGGTGAGACAGTACACAATACAGGGGAAACTAGCACAACTTGTACAAGGAAAGGTCATGGAAGCCCCATAGACACATCCAAACTCCCTGAGGGACTGAATTGCTGGGAGGAGGGCTGTGGGGACCATGGTCTCGGGGAATATCTAACTCAACTGGCATGACACAGCTTCTAAAGACAATGCTCTACTTTCTACCTCGGTGAGTAGTTTCTGGGGTCTTAAAAAGCCTATGAGCGGCCATCTAAGATACTCCACTGGTCTCATCCCTTTGGGAGCAAGGAACAGTGAAGAGAACAGGATACAAGGAAAAGATTATTCTGAAGGACTAATTGTCCACAGCTACCAAGGCCTCCACCGGACTGAGTCCAGTACAGCTAGATGGTGCCCAGCTACCACCACTGACTGCTCTGACCAGGATCACAACAGAGGGTTCTGGACAGAGCTGGAGAAGGATGTAGAGCATAATTCTAACTCACACACAAAAAAAAGACCAGATTTACTGGCCTAAAGGAGACTAGAGAACCCCGACAGTATGGCCCCCAGACATACTTTTAGCTCAGCGGTGAAGTTACCTCCGAGGTTCACTGTTTAGCCTGGGAGTGGACAGCCCCGTAAAACCAAATGACACTAACGAGGTACGGGAGTCTAGTGACAAGGGCCAGAAGGCAGAAGGGGACAAGGAAGCTGGTGACAGGGAACCCAATTTTGAGTCAGGATATTGTTGATGTGTTGTGAGATTGTTAACCATTGTCATAGGGCAACATGTGTAGTAACTGTTAAATGAGAAACTATTTTGCTCTGTAAGCCTTCATCTTAAGTGAGAATAACAGCACAATTGGAAGAACATAGTTAATGTCACTAAACTGTGGATGTAGAAATTTTTGAAATGGTGTATCTTTGGCTATGTGTATTTTCACCGAAAAAAAAACGGTTGAGAAGTTAGAGGGTTGATATGTAGTGGGGTTGTTAACCAATGTCATAAAACATGTGTAGCGCTGTTTCTTGAGAAACTATTTGTTCTGTAAGCCTTCACCTGAAGTACAATTAAAAAAAAAAAAAAACTTAAAAAAATAAAAATAAAAATAGACGTTAAAAGAGAATAAAAGCACTAGGAAAAAAGATTAAATTTCTGGAGATAAGAGAATGAACATCAAATCTAAAAAGCACAGGTGTTTCCAAGGATGGAGACAGAACAATAGGAGCAGAAGGAATATAATAGTAAGACACATTTCTAGGGCTGCAATTGTCTGCCTCCTGCCCTGCTCGGTTCCACAGGCCCTCTGTCATTCTTGTCTTCAGCTGTAAATAGGGCTTTCTGGATTGCCCTATGATTTTGCACTGATGCAGCCATTTCCCTAACCGGGAGAAAATTGAAACACAATCCTTTTTATTCTGGGTCACCATATTTTCTTTTCCCTTATTCTGGCAGCTGGTCTTCTCCTTAGGTCTAACACTTACCCACATGATTAAATTTCCTCTAAAATGAGAGTCATTGCTATTTTCTGTGCTACTGTGTGTGGTATTTTCCTGTCATACTTCACCCACCCTCAATAAAGCACCATTGCTAAAGCTGTTAGCCCATCTCACCGCTACTCAAACATGTGTTACAAGTTAAACCAATCTGCAGGCACTGACTTTTTAACTAATATATTGTTGGGTAACATTTTTACTAATAATCTTGTTTGTAAATCATTATTAAATGGAAATTGTAAAAGACTGGGGCCAGTTACATGATGACTAAGAAACTTTTATTTTTGTCTTAATTACGTCCCAGCTTTGCCCCTACACTTGGCAATTCTTGAACCAGATATTCCACTTTTATGGTTTTCAGCAATGACAGTGTACTCACTGACATATTAAAAAAAAAAAAAAAAGAAAGAAAAGAAAAAGAAAACCAAGAACAAAAGAGCAAGCAAAGCGTCTGTTTAAGGTCAATAGTTTACCACTTTTATTGTTTGAACAGCAATAGGTTTATGGTGCTAATTACAGTTAACAATGTCATTACACATTAATCCGAACTATGTGTTTCTCCCGTTTCCTGTGGACAAAAAGCACACTTCACTGAACTGATTTATTTATATTTTTGAAAATAATTTAATAGGTTTCACATTTCGCTGTTCTAAGTATGAAACCACTCTCTCTTGTCTTATGCTATTTCTTTTTACTTAAATCCCTGAGAAAATAAATGAAATGATTTCACGAACAATAAACTATGCATGCCCTTTGTACAATATGAATTTGTTTCACATACTTCAAATAAGATTTTTTAAAAATATTGTTTTAAGTATGATAACTGAGCATAAATCTCTACAGTTTTTCATTAGATTAAGAAATAGATTGATTTCTCCAATACCCAATATCTAAGCATAATGCTTCCTTTTTGTAAGGGAGAAATATTTGTTTTATCCATTAAATGTCTCCAAATTTTAGATTGAAAATTAACTTCAGCAATGAATAACTAGTTTAGAGAGTATGTATTTATAGCTAGAATTTACAGCAAAACCTATGACCCAAATCCTAGACAGTATTTTCTCCTTTGCTTTTCTGTTTAACCAGTGAGTTTAACATATATTCCAAGACTCACCTGAGTAAACAACAATGTTGTATCATAACTTTTCATCAATCACACTACTTTTTAAGGTTTTGACAAATATGCAGTCAACTCTTGTCGCTGAAATCTTTCCCATCCCTGGTGGTTAACCACCGATGGCACTAAAGTTAATAGTAACAACCAGACTTCACTTTACAACTCTGCTAAACATGTAAAAGAAACAACTTTAGGGTTTTATGCCATTGAAGTTTACAATACACTTTACTTGCAAGCCTTGCTCTTAGTGAACTCAACATTTGAAATGTGTTTCCAAACTTAAACCTATCTTGAACATAATACAATGATAGAATATTTGCTGGAAGCTATTAGCACTAACTCTGCTTTCTGTATGAAAAAGAAGGAGCAATGCTTTCATGTGGAAATGAAGGCATCAATAGCCAGTATTCAAAATGACTCCAGCTAGACTCATTTCACAGTGAGTTAGAGGAGGTCTCCAAACAGCTGAGGTTTCAAAAAGAGAGTGACTTCCCTTTTTGCTTGTGGTAAATTAATCTTCATTCAAAGAGCACCTTGAATTGTTTCTATATTTACAGTCCCATGTGTGGAGACACTGTCTTCAGCCTTTAACCCCTATAGACATCAGCTCTAATTCAATGAAGAGACAGGCAAGGACAGCTTCTGCTCACATTGGTCAACAAAACAACTTTGAATAAAGGTGCTTGCGTACATATTACAGTGACCCAAAGCACTATTTTTTTCCATTTCTTTTCTCATGTAAATAGAATAGAGAAACATCAAGACTATAAAACTTGATTTAATCTTTGATGGATAACTTCAATTCTTTTTAGACCTCTGATTTTCTTTTTCAGACATTCCCATCTCAGCTTACCTTTTAAATCTTCATTAATCACATATTCTTGGGGTGCCCATTTTGTGAGTAGTTATTTAGATAAATGTTTTCATTCCTGAGTATTCTTTGGAATGTTTATATTTTTGAGAGTATGTTTTTGTGATGTGATTTCATTATATCATGTCCCTAGACTCTAAAAAATTTTGTTGACTTCTAACTTTTTCATGCCACTACTCTTCAACTGGAGCCCTGGTGACGCCGTGGTTAAGAGCTCAGCTGCTAACAAAAAGGTCAGCAGCTTGAATCCACCAGCTGCTCCTTAAAAACCCTATGGGGTAGTTCTGCTCTGTCCTGTTGGGCCACTGAGTCAGAATCAACTCGACAGCAATGGGGTAGGGTACTCTTCAACCATAGAGTCAAGTAGATACAATTTTATTCCAGCTATCATTCATATAGCTTTTCAGAATGTAATACTTACACTGCGTGATATAAATTAACACCGCCTCTTAGAGATAATTGTGTTGAATTCTGGCAATGAGTTATTTCTTTATTTTCAAGTGTCGCCCTAGCTATTGCTTTCTCTCTCTTCCTGTGCATTGCATGCTTTGATTTATTCTTTTAGTAGTGGTAAAACTGATAGAATATCAAAAATTATGTAAATGATACACAAAATTAGTAAAAACTTTAAAGAAATTGTCAAGAATGAGTTTGCTATTTTTGACATACTCAAAATCTGAATGCTGAAACAACCACTTTGTTTTAATTTTTCGTAAGACATTTCTAGAAGTTTTATTCGTTTTATTCCACACTGTGTTCTATTGATTTGATTTTAACAAAGTCTCTCAAAAGAAATCCCAGACAAATTCATGGGCTACCATCAGTTATACTGCTTTTTGGTATAGTAGTATTAACATGTTAGACAGTGTATTGACGAAATGTCTGCTGCATAAAAGCAGCAAAATAAAATTTTACATTGTTATCAATGGCTATACTTACATCATCCTATCTACATATCCTAGGAATAAATTAGATATGTAAGAATGGTATTAAAAAATAGAAGAACTTTAAAAAATCCTGTGAAACTAGTAAGAAACCCCTGGAGGTCATGGACAATGATCTTTTTAACAGATATTTGAAAGAGGTAGCATCTTAGGCCTAGAGAAGAAGGCAACTTGGTAGGGATGGGAGAGGGTAAGATTGAAAAAATGAGCTCTTGAAGCTGGATACTTCATTGCCTTGGGACCAATAGTCTTTTCTTCTCACACCTGCAGAAATTTAGACCTGTAGTTTAGGAGTCTTTGGGAATAAAGTCAGTGCAAGGTAGAAGCTCTTGACCAAACTGAGATCTCAGGTTGAGACTAACTGATTTACTACAGGTTGTCCCATTCCTACTCCTGCCCCTCAAAGAGCCAGCTAATTATTGTCTAAGATGTGTCTCTTTCTGATGCTGCTTCTCCTTCAAAGGCAAAGCTCAAAACCTGAGGAGCTATTTTGTGGAGGTGAGAGTTTTCTACCATAGTGTCTAGTGCCCAGGGCTCAAAATCTGATGCTAATCTACCCCCCTTTTTCTGAACACATTAATACTGACTAGAACTGGCATTTGGCCTTTCTCTGTACACATTGTCTAATAAAGTAGCAAATGCTTCCTGTTATGGATTGAATTGTGTCCCCCCAAAATGTGTGTCAACTTGGCTAGGCCATGATTCCCAATATTGTGTGATTGTCCACCAGTTTGTCATCGGATGTGAGTTTCCTATGTGTTGTAAATCCTACTGCTATGATATTAATGAGGCAGGATTAGAGGCAGGTATGTTAATGAGGCAGAACTCAATCTATAAGATTAGGTTGTGTCTGGAGTCAGTCTCTTTTGAGATATAAAAGAGAGAAGGAGCAGACAGACAGGGGACTTCATATCACCAAGAGAGTAAGGCCAGGAGCAGAGCATGTCCTTTGGACCCAAGATCCCTACACTGAGAAGCCCCTAGACTAGAGAAAGATTGATGATGACAAGGACCTTCCTGCAGAGCCACTTGTGGTATTTCTGTTACAGCTGCACTAGATAACTAAGACACCTCCCACAAAAAAAAGAGTTCACAGGAAAACATAACAAGTCATCATGGAGCAACACTATTTTAAAAGAGAAACAACCCAACGTATTATAGAGCCCGTCTGAACCAGAGAGATTACCAGAGAAGGACCAAACATTTTAAATTAGCATAATAAAAATAGTAAAAGAATAAGGGGAGGAATTACCAGTGCAAAATAAGAATAGAATAACATAAAATAAGAAATAAAAAAAAACTAGTGATACAAGTAAAAATTGTAGTTAAATAAGGAGCATAACAGTGGGTTAAATAAAAGACTGTATAGAACAGAAGAATGAATTAACAAATCATAAAATCATTTTGAGAAAAACGTCTCAGTAGGAGGAGGAAGAAAAAGAAATAGAAAATATAATAGAAAAGTTGATATGTAGGATTGATGCAGACATATTAATATCTGGATATGAATCCCCAAAGGCAGAAAAACGATATTTCAGAAGTTAATATGCACAAAGATATAATAGAGATCTATTTTCCAGAATTAAAAGAAAAAAGATGAAAACATTCAGATAGGAAGGCCCATAGAGTGCCAAAGAGGAGAAATAAGGAGAAAAAGAAAAGAAAAAGAAAAACCTGATAGAATTATAGTAAAATTGTGAATATCAGGTTAAATGAAAAACAAAAAGCTTATGCAGACAAACAGCTTATCATTTACAAAGAACAAACATTAGGTTGATAACAGTCTTTTCAAGAGCAACTCTAGAAGTAAGCTGACTATGGAGTAATATCTTCTAAGTATTAAAGGAAAATAATTAAGAAACTAGAATTTCATATACAGCCAAACTATCCTTCCTTTATCGTTATTAATAAATAATTTAATAAAATTACTTCCAGGCATTTACAACCTCATAAGGTTTGCCATACAAAGAAAGCATTTTTTTAAAAATAAAGTAAGTTAATAAGGAGAAAGAAAAATCCAGGAGATGCTTAAAAATTTATGATGGCAGACATAGTTTCAAATGTGTCAATAATTATAATCAAGCAAAATGGATTATTAAAGTTACATATGTACATTTTTTACAGGAAGACACCTAAAACATAAGGGTACTCAGAGGTTAAATGTGAAGAATGTCAAAGGACATATCAGTAAATACTGATCAAGAGAATGCTAAAGTGTGTTAAATCCAGATAAAATAAATAACAAAAAATAATTATTAGGGGTGAAGGCAGTGATTATATAATGGTAAGAACTAATAATGACACTAACTAAGAGGATGTAGGGATTTCAAAGATTATGTATCTAAAATGACCTAAAATATATGTGAGGCAAAATTGATAGAACTACAGGAAGAAATTCCTAAAATAACCATAATCAAAACATATTTTTCTCAATAATTGTTGATAGGAAAAACAGACAAAAAAAGTAGATCTGACAAAAACAGTTATCAAGAAGGACCCACTGGATATATAGATTACTGCATCTAGTAATTTTTTAACATGGATTTTTTTCTACCAGCTCACAGAATATTTATAAAAGTGACCAACAAGTCTCAAATTTCAGTGACTCAGAATGTAGTTTTGGAAGTTAGAAGTTAATAATTAACTGAAGAATAGCTTTGCTTTTTCAGTTCTTGGAACTCAAGGAATATGCAGTGCAGTAATAAACAGAATCAACTCTTTATTTTTTTTTAGTTTATTCTCGTTTGTATTTTTAAAAAATATTTTACTGTGTTTTAAGTTAAAGTTTACATGGTAAATTAGGTTCCTATTTAACAATATTTATACAAATTGTTTTGTGACATTGATTACAAATTTCACAATGTGTTGGCATTCTCATTATAAACTGCTTTATTTTTATTTTCTTTATTTTTGGTTGCCACCACTTGTCTGTCATTTTGTCATACTGTGTTGGTTTGCATGTTGCTGTGATACTGGAAGCTACGCCACCAGTATTTCAAGTGTCAGCATAGTCACTCATGTGAGATGACATCAAGGACATTATACATGAAGAAAGAAAATGGTCAACAAAAAGAAACAAAAGACCAAAATGGATTTCAGAAGGAACACTGAAACTTGCTCTTGAGCTCAGAGTAGCTAAAGCAAACAGATGAAGTGATGAAGTAAGGAAATTTCAAAAGGTGACTCGAGAAGGTAAGGCAAATTATTATAATGAAATGTGCAAAGACTTGGAGTTAGAAAACCAAAAGAGAAAACCACTCTTGGAATATCTCATGCTGAAAGAATCAAAGAAAAATTTAAGCCTCAAGTTGCAATATTGAAGGATTCTATGGCCAAAAAATTGAATGATGCAGGAAGCATCAAGAGGTGATGGATGGAATACACAGAGTCACTGTACCAAAAAGAATTGGTTGACATTCAACCATTTCAGGAAATAGCATATGATCAAGAACTGATGGTACTGAAGGAAGAAGTCCAAGCTGCACTGAAGGCATTTGGGCAAAACAAAGCTCCAGAAATTGCTGGATTATAAATTGAGATGCTTCAACAAATGGATGCATGCTGGAAGTGTTCACTTGTTATGCCAAGAAATTTGGAAGACAGCTACCTGGCCAACTGACTGGAAGAATTCCATATTCATGCCCATTCCAAAGAAAGGTGATCCAACAGAATGCAGAAATTATCTAACAATATCATTAATATCATACTCAAGCAAAATTTTGCTGAAGATAATTCAAAAACAGTTGTAGGAGAACATCGACAGGAACTGCCGGAAATGCAAGGTGAATCCAGATTAAGATGTCGAATGAGGGATTGTTAACGGCAGATGGATCTTGGCTGAAAGCAGAGAACTTAAGAAAGATGTTTACATGTATTTTATTAATTAAAATGCAAAGGCATTAGACTGTTCAGATTGTAACAATTTATGGATAACATTGGGAAGAATGGGAATTCCAGAACACTTGTGCTCATGTGGAACCTGTAATTGATCAAGAGGCAGTTGTTCGAACAGAACAAGGGGATACTGTATTGTTTAAAATCAAGAAATGTGTGTGTCAGGGTTGTATCCTTTCACCTTTCTTATTCAATCTGTATGCTGAGCAAATAATCCAAGAAGCTGGACTATATGAAGAAGAACACAGCATCAGGATTGGAGGAAGACTCATTAACAACCTGTGATATGCAGATGACACAACCTTGCCTGCTAAAAGTGAAGAGGGCTTGAAGCACTTAGTAATGAAGATCAAAGACCATAGCCTTCATTATGGATTACTCCTCAAGATAAAGAAAACAAAAAACCTCATAACTAGACCAATAAGCAACATCATGATAAATTGAGGCAAGACTGAAGTTGTCAAGGATTTCATTTTACTGGGATCCACAATCAATGCCTATGAAAGCAGCAGTCAAGTAAACAACTCATTGCATTGGGCAAATCTGCTGGAAAAGACTTGTTTAAAGTGTTAAAAAGCAAAGACGTCACTTTGAAGACTAAGGTATGCCTGAGCTAAGTCATGATCTTTTCAGTTGCCTCATAAGCATGAAAAAGCTGGACAATGTAAAGGAAAACTGAAGAAGAATTGACACATTTGAATTATGTTGTTGCCAAAGAATATTGAATATACCATGGATTACCAGAACAATGAACAAATCTGTCTTGGAAGATGTACAGCCAGAACTCAGTGGTGTCACTGGGGGGGTTGGGGTGTGGTGCAGGGGTGCAGACTGCACCAGGTAGCACTATCAGAGGGGCTGACACCAAAATGACTGTAATTTTTTTTGCAGTGTTTCAACAGAAATTTGTTATTTTTAATAAAAATAATCCTGTAGTCACTTATAACAACTAAAATATTTTTTTGTAAGCTCAGCTTACAAGTATCAGTATATCTGCAAGGCTAAAACTCTATGCTAATTTACTTTTTGAACTTTTTAATGCCCTCCAATCAGAGCTGTCATTATTATCCAGTTACCATGATGCTTTGAATCATGTGGTTTCATCTGCATGTGCTACAAGCACGTGCTGTTGTTTTCGTTGCTGCTGGTGTTTTTATAGTGACTGATTTTGTCAAATTTTCTAGTGTTTTAGCTACAATATTGTGGTAATTAGTAATTGTGAATCTATATCAATAAATTTTTTGAGAACAGAGTAGTAATCAAAGGAAAGAAGGAGTGATATGTGGGAGATTACAATTTACAAGTTAACATTAGCACAAAAAACATTACTAAGGATTCAGTTTGGTCTGGTAAGGGAGAAGGTCCATGGTGGCGGGGGCAGGGGGTGTGACACCATGAGTTACACACTGTGTTACACCAACCCTAGTGACAGCACTGCCAGAATGCTCCTTAGAAGTGAGAATGGAGAGACTTTGTCTCACTTACTTTGGACATGTTATCAGAAGGGACTGATTCCTGGAGAAGAACATCATACTTGGTAAAGTAGAGGGTCATTGAAAAATAGAAAGACCCTTAAAAAGGTGGATTGACACAGTGGCTGCAACATTTGAGGATGGCACAGGACCGAGTAATGTTTCATTTTGTTATACTGGGGGCCCTATGAGTTGGAACTGTCTCAACGGCATCTAACAACATTTTTTGTCATTGTTTTAATATTATCAAATTTTTCATAAATGATTAAAATTTTTATTCATCCTCTGTCATTTGTGTATTGCTGGCTTTGTTACTTTTCTACTTATCAACTCTCCGAAGTCTCCTCTTTAAGGCTCATACTGCTTTTATCTTAAAAATAAAAACAAAACAAGTTGCTGTTGTGACCCCATGTGTGCCACAAAACTGTGCTCCATAGGATTTTCAATGACTGATTTTTAGGAAGTAGATCACCAGAACTTTCTTCCAAGGCAACCCTGGGTGGACTCAAACAGCCACTGTTGTGGTTAGTAATTGAGTGAATTAACTATTTGCACTGCCCAGGGACACTTGAAGGTTTATATTATTATTAAAGTGATCTCGTTCAGGCTTTCTATTCAAACCTCTGAGTTAGGCCTTCCAATGTTTCTAACATCAAAACAAAGGCAAGGAAAAGAAGTAAAATAAAACAAGACAAAAACTTGTTGAATTAAAGTAATTGCCTGGGAGAGTTAAGTAGCGACATAAAGGACACAGCAGAGGATATTTGGAGTTGGAAACTATGGGGAAATTGATAGATATCTGTAAATACACAATATAGATCTCTGTAAATACACAATTTTAATATCAAGATTCTAAACAGAGCAACATATTAAAAAAAGTAATTTGAGCATGGTATATGGTCTTCATGATAATGCCGGATGCATTCTATGACATGGTTAACAGAATAGTTTTCTTCCCTTTTAACAAGATAGAGTTTTGAAGTGAAGTTGAAGGGAAGAGATTAGCACTACTGCATCCCACTGGAATTACTCAGAATGAACATTCCTTGTCTTCTTATCCTTTGTCCCCTAACAGTTTTTACTTTACTTGTTTCATTGCCATCTGGAAGAGAAATGAGTCTACAGAAACTACTTCTCTTAGAAGTAAATGAGAATTCATGGAGGGACAATGAGCCTTGCTGGCTGGCAATTTGCCTGATTAGTTGCATACAGCATATGTGCTCATGTTATTCTTTGATTTCTCTTGTGCGTACTTTCAGATCATGTATCTTTTTTTCCCTGTGTTTCTTATCTTCATCCTTTCTTCTCCTTGGAAGAAAAAGTTGCTTATGACGACTAAAGTTATATTTTTAGTTCATTTATATTATTTGCTCAAATCTTCCAGAATGAGGTGGAATGCAATCAAAATATTTTCCTGCATCAGCCAAATGTTATCCTCACTTCTCTCCATTAAAAGCAGCAGTTCTATTTTTAAGAATCTGTGCCAGAGACTGGAGAAAATTTAAGCTGTAGTCTCAATTAAGATGATCTACTTTTTCTCAATCCAAAATTTCAAACAAGGTTATGTTACTTTCCTAAATATTTGTTAAAAACACTTGACACACACACACACACACACACACACACACACACACACACACACACATACACACACACAAACCACATGTCCTGCACTGTGAACAGACTGTCTCAGAAAATCCAAGACCTAGGTTTTCACAAACAACTATTATTATAGTTTTAAGCCTATTTTAGCATTTTTCTTTACTAACTTCTTCAGAATGAGGATAGACATCCACAGAAGGAGGAATGACTTCAAATTTCTTGTTATTTTCACCATATTTAATAACATTCTCCAAAATAAAATCCTCAACAGTGGACACTGAACTATAAATTTTTAAATATATATGAAGTGGCACATTTGACAACATATGTAAGATGTTTGACGATACCTCTTATTATTTTCTCTTAATTTAGAGCCCTATGTCTATATTCTGCTTTGTGTGCTAGAGTTAGCACTCCGTACACCACATTTGTCTTTTGCCAGATAGGTCCAGCTGTCAGTAGGGGGTGCTATAGAGACACTGTTAGGCTAGAGAAAGAAGAAAGGAACCGTTCATTTTTGTTTTCCTTTAGTCCTGTCGGAATTGCCCGAGCAATGCTTTCCCCTGGCTGTGGCAGTGTGGTAGTTTTTCCAATACTTTGAAAATAAGCCTCAACAAGCGCCCTCAGGGACATCAGCACCAGTTGATGGGATCTCTCTCCTCTTAGATATAAATCTCAACTCTACAGGATCTTTCCTCTAAGCTCCTGAGACACCACCACCAGTCCAGCAAATCCTCCTCATGGATTTGAGTCTCAGCTCAGCGCTGTCTCCAAATTTCTAAGTTTTGATCATTTCACCTCCTTCCCTTTGTTTCCCCAGCCCTTGTAATAGCTGCTAATAGCTGCTTCCCGAAGTTATTACTTCTGTAATACCTTAGTGTCCCTCCCTCTTTTTTGCCATTTCCTATCTTTAATACCTGGGTAATAATTCTTTGTATTAAATTTGCTCCAGTAAATAAATGATGCACATTCTATCTCCTGACTGGACACAGACATAATGCATTCTGTTCTAAAGTAAAATCAGAACCTCCACCATTTATTTGAGAATATGTTATATTATTATATTACTACACCTACATATTACTGTCATCAAACTTTTTACGTATTTTAAGTGACAAAGCTTTTTGGCAAAGCCGCTGGGCATGTAATATGAATATTATTTATACTACATCTTTTAAGTGTACTAGTTAAAATTGGAAAGGTTATTTTAGTTAAGATGAGATTATGAGTGAACTAATCAATTGAATTTATTAAATATAAGTATCCTTCAGAAATAAAAGTCACAGTAAAATGTAGTTGTAAAACTTATGAAGTATTCTGTATATAATGGTCATACACATTGAAAAACTTAGATAAATACTTAACATATTAGTTCAGGTTTTTATCAGCAATCAAAGAATATAAGTGACTGCTCAATTACAAAAATGAAAAACATGCCTACTCCTCACTTATAGACTATCTTATTATCCGATATTTTGCATTTACAACAACAGTAAAAAATCTACTATCTGACTATTTTGTGCATTAATGATGTACATCTGGCAGTAACAGATGCCACGGTGTGAGGCGAGAGTAACACTGGTTGTGATGGTTAAGGTTATGTGTCAAGTTGGCTGGGCCATGATTCTCAGTGGTTTGGTAATTATGACGTAATTTGGCAGTTATGTAGTGATGCAATTTGGCAATTATGTAATAATGTAGTTATCCTCCATGTTGTGATCTTCTGTGGTCATCCTCCATTTTTGCATAACGACTTGGTCCTTGGAACCTATCCGTGTTCATAAGTGAGGATTGAGTGTAATTATTTGAAATTGTAGAGTCTCTTTTTAATTTAATTTATGGTGTCTCTATTTGAGGTGGTCTACACAACAGGAAACAACTAACCTGAAAAATTAAAATTACACCATTTTCAGGGATACATTAACTACTGGCACATTCAGCTACATAGCAACTATAAAACCTAACAAATACAATGACTTAGCCCAATATATTTATAATGTAAAGTATACATTTATCCTTCACCATGAACATGTTATCCTTATCCTTATCCTTAACTACCCAAATTACTGGTGTTGACAGTTCATCAACTGTCCAGTCTCTGGTCAGGGAATTTAAAAGCTAAGGGGAAATCCTCTGAAAATCAGAGCAGGTTTATCAACAGTTTCATGAGGCAAAAATTAAAATTTAGGGCCTAAAAGTGGGAGGACTCATAGAGCATATTCTAAGCTCTCAGTTAAGCCCGGGTCAAACTAAAAGTAGACAAAGCATTAATGGGGCTGCAATGCAATCATGACTCAAAACAGTCCTAGATAAGCCTGTAATCTGTTGGCCTAACAAGAGAAGGGTAAATGCTGTGTGGAGGAATATAGCACCACTTTAACCCTACACTTAAAAAAAAACAAAACTGTAGAGTGACTAGTATTTAATAAAAATTACTAACGACACCAAAGACAGGGCAATATAACCAAAATGAAAAATAAAATAGAAACAGACTCACAAAACCTTCATAATAATCATGGTTAGTATTTTACGATATTAGAAAAAATAAGTGATAAGATGGAGATTTTTAGCTAAGAATTGGAATATACTAAAAGGAAATAAACAGACTTCTAGAACTGATAACAAAATTTCAAATAGGTTATATCAGTAGATTGAACATAGCAAAAGACAAGATTACTGAAATTGATGGTTAATAGAAAATTCAAAATTGAAGAACAGAGGGACTAAAAAGAACAGTTTTAAGAGATATATAAGACAAACAAAAAAAGTACAATATAGACTTGGAGGCAAAGTGGTGAAGAGTTCGGCTGCTAACCAAAAGGTCAGGAGTTCGAATCCAACAGTCACTCCTTGGAAACTCTATAAGGCAGTTCTATTCTGTCCTATAGGGTCACTATGGGTCAGAATCAACTCCATGGCAACAAGTTTGGTCAGCTTTTTTAGAGTTCCAGGAGAAAAGTTGAAAAGAAAGGAAGACAGAAACAATACTGTAAGACACGGTGTTGAGAATTTTGCAAAACTGATGCAAACATCAAATTAAAGGAGTTCTGTGACCCATAAAAGAAAAATACACAGAAAACCACACATTACAGTAAAACTATAGAATAATAATGGCAGAGAAAACGTAAAACCAGCCACAGGAAAAAATTAACATTATCTTCAAAAGAATAGCAATGCAACTGACAGCTGACTGAGAGAAACTATGGAAATCACAGGGTAGTCGAATGATGTCTTTAATGAAATGAATGATAAGTGCCAACATAGACTCCATGATGAGCAAAATGAGCAAAAGTCCTTCAAAAATGAACTGAAATAAAGATGTATTCAGTGAAAAACACCAACGTCAGTAACACTAATAGGATTCTAGAGGCAAAAGAGAAATGCAATAAAAAAATGAAATGCATTGAAAAACTATATGATAAAAAATAAAACTGTACAAATATAAAATTATGGATTTATTTTTTTGTATTTTACAAGAGTATAAATAGAAATATACGTTTACCCATACATATTGCCATTGAGTCTATTCAGACTCACAGCAACCCTATAGGATGGAGTAGAACTGTTCCATAGGATTTCTAAAGAGTGGCTGGTGGATTTGAACTCCCAACCTTTTGGTTAATAGCAAAGCTCTTAACCATTGTGTCACCAGGGCTGCATAAATAGAAATATAGAAATATACATTTAAAGAGGTAAAAAAAAAATGAATTTTGACTGTAAACTATGATAATGTCTTGCTGATTTTAACAACAATGTGGAATTAAAATCCATGACAATGATATTTTAGAAAGGTGGTTGGGGGTTAAGTAAAGTTACAGAGTTAAGGTTACAGCATTGTAAAGGGGAGTGGTAACACTAGTAACATTCTTTTTATTGTATAAAGATGCATGTTGTAATCATGATGGTTGTTCCTAAGAGAGTAGTAAAGGAAAGTTTAACAGGTCAATAGAGAATAAATGGAACAATAGGTTTAATACTTTAATACAAAAGAAAGCAAGAAGGAGAAGAACAAGGAACATAAAACAGGCGGGTTAAAGTAAAAACAAGTACCAGTAGAGTAAATATGAACCCAGATATCTCAGTAATTATATTTGAGGTAAATTAACCAAATTCTCCAATTAAAAGACTAAGGTGCCAAGAGATAAAAAAGCAATTTACATCTGTCCAAGTATACCGGAAAATTACAGGGAGACACAAATTATTTTTATAGCTCTGTTGGACAGAAGAGGGCAACTCACCATCACCATTCTATTTGGTCCCACAGGACGAGGGCATCCAAATTCAACTGAGGAGACTTGGACAGGATTCACAGTGTGAAAAGGAAGCTAATTTGACTGTGGATGAGGACCTTTGGGTTATTCAATGCACTGTTGTTTCTGTATCTGAAATTGCTGTGTTATATACCTATACTTTCCTGTTCTGTACATGTCAGAGGGGAATCACTAATTGCAAAATGTTACATATAGAAAAATGCTCACGGAACATACTCCCCTGCTATTTGCCACCAGCAGGAGAGTCAAGGTGTGATGTGAGTGCCTTTATACTCTGATTTTTAAAGTCTTCATTGTGTAATCATGTCCTGCTGATTAGCAAGTCAGAAGCCCGGCCACAAAGGCTTTGATCTCAGGGTTATCACACCTTCACCAGCAGAAAATTTGGGGGCCTGTACCGCAAGTTAAGTTTATTGGCACTATGTAGGTGGATTTGCAACACTCAGTCCTGCTGAAAGTCAAAGAGAACCTGATGTTTTTTCAGCTTTTCATCACCAAAGGGAGGCCCAATAATTTATTGAAGCTTTTGAGTACTGGGGACAGTATTTGCCTCATTTGGACATTCTTTTTGGCCATTTATATTACCTAATCTATAAATTGTGGAAGCAGTATATGTACCAAGAGGCATCCATTCAAACATAGCAAGGGAATATTACTTGGTTCAGAATTGGAAAAGAAGTGTGGCAGGGTTGTATCTTTTTACCTTCCTTATTCAATCGGTAAGCAGAACAAATAATTCAAGAAGCTGGACTATATAAAGAAGATCTTGGCATCAGGACTGGAGGAAGACTCATTAACAACCTGTGGTATGCAGATGACACAACTTTGCTTGTCAAAAATGAAGGCAACTTGAAGCACTTACTTATTGATGAAGGCCAAGGACTACAGCCTTTCCTGTGGATTATGCCCGAATGTGAAGAAAACAAAAATCCTCACAACTGGACCAGTAAACAACATCGTGATAAATGGTGAAAAAATGGAAGCTGTCAACGATTTTATTCTACTTGAATCAATAATCAATATCCATGGAAGCAGTAGTCAAGAAATCAAATGACGTATTGCATCGGGCAAATCTGCTGTAAAAGATCTCTTTAAAGTTTTAAAAAGCAAAGACATCACTTGAATGACTAAAGTGTGCCTGACCCAAGCCATGGTATTTTCAATCACATCATCTGCCTGAGAAAGCTGCAATAAAAAGGGAAGACAGAAGAAGAACTGATGTATTGGAGTTCTGGTGGTTGAGACTGTTGACTGGATAATACGAGTTAGTCATGTAACTGGCTGGGAGGTTATGTTGGAGGCACTTTAAACCTGTGCCCCTCTCATCAATTGATGTATGTCCCAACAATTGTAAACATTTTCTCTCCAGGGGCACTCTGTGTGGCCCTGGGACTGTCCTGCTTATGTAGAGCCAGACATTAACTTGCCTCCCTCTTGAAACCCAATGACTTGCATCTTAAGGGTGGCTGTAAGAGACCTTTAAGTGTCTAAAGACACATTGCCACTAGATCATGTAGCCTTCAAATGACTGGAAATATCTAAAATTTGAGGCAATCCTTAGTTACTTGGGAGAACTTTTGGAATGCAAAATAACTCATTTCTGTGCAACCTGCAGGCAGTTATCCTTATGATGAGCGTCATCCAATTAGTAAAGTTGGTATGAAATTTCTCCCTGACTCTAGCGGAAGTGATCAGTGATACCTCCTTTTCCTGGAATGCATTTAGGCTACCTTTACTTACTGGCCAGGGTTGCTTTAGATGACACAATTGCCCTAGACTTTATTCTTGACAGCCAAGGCAAAACAATCACTAATGCATCCTGCTGTCCTAGCATTAATACCTCAAGCCAAAAAAAAAGCTCAGTACAGACACGTAAACAGAAAGCCATTGGCTTCCTAACGTCAACGATGGTGGTTTATAGGATTTGTTCAGGGTGCTCGGCCCTGGGGTGGGGGTGGTCGACATCAATATTGCAGACTGACCTCATTGTGCTGCCTGGAGTCCTGATGATAGCTGCCTTAAGTAAATGTTGTGTAAAAGAAACATGCATTTTTTCCAGCCTCTGTCAGATTAATCAGAGAGGTCAACACAGTGGCAGATGTGTGGAAATGTATGCCAGAAGCCAAGGTGGTATAAAATGAGGGGTAGATATTATTGGCATACAATTCTTCATAGGTCTGTTTTTTTCTGAAGATCTTGCCAGCAGAATTTATAGCTTTATAAGTTTATAGCTTCTGCTCTCTACTACTTATGTAAGGGTGTTTGTATAGTGAACAGCCTTGGCAAATAGAGATAATTTCTTCTTTCAGAGAAGAGGACAGGTTTGCTTACTCTCTATTATAAAAATGTTTGTGCCTTATTCTTGGAATTTCTTAGCTATGACCAAAGATAAGGAACTCCCAGCTTAAAGAACAAAAATTTTAAGGTCCCTGAGTGGTGCAAATGGTTTGCTTTATACTACAAACCAAAAAGTTAATATCAAGGGGTGGAGCCAAGATGGCGGCGTAGTCAGACACTTCCTATATCCCTCTTACAACAAAGACCTGGAAAAAGTGATTTGATCATATATGAATATCTAGGAGCCCTGAACAAGGCAAAGTTGAGGAATCAGACTGAGTGGCAGGGGGAGAAGGAGATGGTTTGGAAGAAGCCAGCAGCACCAGCGCGGTGGTGGTGGGATGGCAACTCTTCAGGCATGCTGGCAACTCTTCAGCCATGCCGGGACAGCAGTGAAGCAGGCAAACAGCTGTGTGCCCACTCGGAAAGCAGTTTCCACATTGAGAGAGATCCAGCAGCAGAGATTGTGCTTGGAAACTCTGAACCAGTGAGAAGCAGCTCTCAAGTGGCTAAAGATAAGTACATGCATGCGGCCTTTCGCGGGGATTAAAAAATAAATAAATAAATTAGAAGTCCAGGGGAAAATCTCTCTCCCTTTTACCTCCTCCCACCATGCTCTGCACCGGGAGTCCGCAGGGCTGGAAATAAATCCCAAAAGGCACCCTGACCCATTCTCCTGGCCTTGGAGAGGGAACAAATAAGCTACAGGATCCCCTAAGCTAGCAACTCGGGTCAGCACAGCTCCTTTGCTAGGTTCAAGCATAAGGGGTCCGCAGCCTTTGAGTGCCTTACACCCCTATATAGACTTGTGGGGACCCATCTCAACAGCGTTAACCCTCACTACCACAGTACAACAGGGCAAACATCTCAAGTTTAACTTCAACTGTTTCAGCTGTGAAGTGACAGATTAGTGACCCTCGAAACAGCCCTGCCCCTTATGTAGGCACTTTTACTGATCTGCAACAGGGGCTTGAGGACTGGTGACATCACCTAAACCATCTAGTCACCTGCTACAGGAGTCCAAGAAAAAGTGGTGCCCTCGAGTCTTTACAGCCAACAAAGTGGGCTGCTCATAGTCCAGCTATAAAACTCACCTACCTACTTGCCCTAGGGAATAGGGACATGGTCTCCTTTCAGACTCTCAGTGGCAGCAGTCAGCCCCCGGCCTGGCTCAGCGTGTGATCCCTTACCACAGCCAGAGTCCAGTGCCTGCACCAATCACCCATGCCTCTCTAGGACTGTAGGTGAGAGCCTGCACCACACACGTGGTGACCGACTACCCGGACACCTGAGCTGAACCCATATAGTAAAATTTAACAGACTTCTGTGTGCACATACATAGTTACAGAACTAACTACCTGGTGACAGGACGTTAGAGATTCAAAGGTGTCAAAAATCAAACTAGTGCACACGAGCAGCCTATTTTGGCATATCAAAACAAAACAAAACAAGCAGCTAGGACTCACTAAACAAATATAAAATAAAATTATAATAACTTTTTGCTGGCTCAGAGACAACAGTAAGTATCAAATCACATAAAGAGGCAGTCCATGATTGCTTCAACAAGCTCCCAGAATAAAGAATCAATAAATTCTCTGGAGGAAGAAAACTTCTTGGAATGACCAGAGGCAGAATATAAAAGATTAATATACAGAACTCTTCTGTATTAGAAGGGAATTAGAAAGGGAATTCTACAGATTGCAGTAACATCCAGAGAACATACAGACAAAGTAGTAGCAGAACTTAAAAAAGTTATTCAAGAACATAATGACAAATTTAATGGGCTGCAAGAATCCATAGAGAGACAGCAATCAGAAATCCAGAAGATTAAAAATAAAATTTCAGAATTAGAGAACTCAATAGAAAGTCATAGAAGCAGAATCGAGGCAATAGAAGTTAGATTAATGACATTGAAGATTAAGCACTAGAAGCCAACCCATTTGAGGAAAAATCAGATAAAAGAATTAAAAAGAATGAGGAAACTCTAAGAGTCATGTGGGACTCTATCAAGAGAAATAACCTACGAGTGAGTTGAGAACCAGAACGGGCGGGGTGGGGAGGGATAACAGAAAATACAGAGAAAATGGTGGAAGATTTGTTGACAGAAAACTTCCCTGATATCATGAAAGATGAGAAGATATCTAAGATGCTCATCGAACCCCACATAAGGTAGATCCCAAAAGAAAGTCACTAAGACATATTATGATCAAAGTTACCAAAACCAAAGATAAAGAGAGAATTGTAAGAGCAACTAGGGATAAAAGAAAAGTCATCTACAAAGGAGAGTCAATTAAAATAAGCTCTGACTACTCAGCAGAAATCTTGCAGGCAAGAAGGCAATGGGATGGCATATATAAAGACTTGAAGGAAAACAACTGCTAGCCAAGAATTATATATCCAGCAAAACTGTCTCTCAAATATGATGGTGAAATCAGGGCATTTCCAGATAAACAGAAGTTCAGGGAATTTGCAAAAACCAAACCAAAATTACAAGAAATGCTAAAGGGAGTCCTAAGGTTAGATAATCAATAATACCAGATAACAATGCAAGACTACAGCACAGGACAGAGCAACCAGATATTGACTCAGATAGGGAAGTCGAACATAAATCAAAGCTGAAACATTGAAAATAGGGAAACAGAGATATCAATATGTAAAAAACGACAGCATTAAAACAAAGAAAAAGAGGAACTTAAAAAATGCAGACATTGATTTTTCATATGGAGGGGAAGTCAAAGTATATAAAGTTATAAAAGACTGGTATATACTTAGAAAAATAGGGGTAAATATTAAGGTAACCACAAAGGAATTTAACAATCCTACAAATCAAAATAAAAAAGTGGAAACACATCAAAACCCAGCAAACAAAAAATCTACAACAATGAAAAAGATGGAAAAAAAAAAAGAAAGAAAAAAAACTCAGAACAGAAAATTAAGGGGAACAAAGAAACTGTGAACAGCACACACAAAGAGATATCAGGATGACAGCATTAAACTCATACCTATCAATAATTATGCTGAATGTAAATGGTTTTAATGCACCAATAAAGAGATGTACAGTGGCAGACTGGATAAAAAGGCATGATCCTTCTATATGGTGACTACAAGAGATGCATCTTAGACATAAAGACACAAACAGGCTAAACTCAAAGGTGGAAAAACTATATCAAGCAAACAACTCTCAAAAAAGAGCAGGGGTGGCAATATTAATCTCTGACAAAATAGACGTTAAAGTAAAATCCACCAAAAAGGATAAGGAAGGGCACTGTATAATGATTAAAGGGTCAATACACCAGGAGGACATAACTATAATAAATATTTACACACCCAAAAAAGGGCTCCAAAATATGTAAAACAAACTCTAACAGCTCTGAAGAGAGAAAGACAGCTCCTCAATAGTAGTAGGAGACTTCAACATGCCACTTTCTGTGAAGGACAGAACATTCAGAAAGAAGCTCAACAAAGACACAGAAGAGCTAAATGCTACGATCAACCAACTTGATCTCATAGACATATACTGAACACTCCACCCAACGGCAGCCAAGTATACTTTCTTTTCCAAGGCACATGGAACATTCTCTAGAATAGACCACGTATTAGGTCATAAAGCAAGCCTTAACAAAATCCAAAACATCAAAATATGACAAAGCATCTTTTCTGACCATAAAGCCATAAAAGTGGAAATCAACAACACAAAAAGCAAGAAAACAAAATCAAACATATGGAAACTGAACAACACCTTGCTCAAAAACTACTGGGCTATAGAAGAAATTAAGGATGGAATAAAGAAATTCATAGAATCAAACGAGAATGAAAACACATTCTACCAGAACCTTTGGGACACAGCCAAAGCAGTGCTCAGAGGTCAGTTTATAACAATAAATGCACACATCTAAAAAGAAGAAAGGGCCATAATCTAAACAGTAACTCTACAACTGGAACAAGTAGAAAGAGAGCAGCAAAAGACGCCCACAGGCTCCCGAAGGAAGGAGATAATAAGAATTAGAGCAGAATTAAATGAAATAGAGAATAGAAAAACAATTGAAAGAATTAACAAGTCCAAAAGCTGGTCCTTTGAAAAGGTCAATACAATTGATAAACCATTGGCCAAACTGACAAAAGAAAAACAGGAGAGGAAGCAGATAACCCATATAAGAAATGAGATGGGGGATATCACAACAGACCCAACTGAAATTAAAAGAATCATAAACAGATTACTATGAAAAACTGTACTCTAACAAATTTGAAAACCTAGAGGAAATGGACAAATTTCTGGAAACTCACTACCTACCTAAATTAACACAAACAGAGGTAGAACAACTAAATAAACCCATAACAAAAGAAGAGATTGAAAAGGTTATTAAACAACTCCTAACAAAAAAATGCCCTGGCCCGGATGGCTTCACTGGAGACTTCTACCAAACTATCAGGCAAGAGATAACACTACTTCTACCAAAGGCATTTCAGAGCATAGAAAAGGATGGAATACCCCCAAACTCATTCTATGAAGCCAGCATAACCCTGATACCAAAACTAGGTAAACACACCACAAAAAAAGAAAATTATAGACCAATATCCCTCATGAACATTGATGCAAAAATCCTCAACAAAATTCTAGCCAATAGAATTCAGCAACATATCAAAAAAATAATTCACATGATCAAGTGGGATTTATACCAGGTATGCAGGGATGGTTCAACATTAAAAAAATAAACAATGTAATCCATCACATAAATAAAACAAAAGGCAAGAACCACATGATCTTATCAATCGATGCAGAAAAAGCATTTGACAAAGTCCAACACCCATTCATCATAAAACCTCTCAGTAAAATAGGAATAGAAGGGAAATTCCTCAATATAATTAAGGGCATTTATACAAAGTCAACAGCCAACATCCTCAAATGGTGAGACTTTGAAAGCATTCCCCTTGAGAACAGGAACCAGACAAGGATGCTTTCTATCACCACTATTATTTAACATTGTGCTGGAGGTCCTAGCCAGAAGAATTAGGCTAGAAAAGAAATAAGGGGCATCCAAACAGGTAGGGAAGAAGTCAAAGTATCTCTATTTGCAGATGATATGATCTTATACACAGAAAACCCCAAAGAATCCACAAGAAAACTACTGGAACTAATAGAAGATTTCAGCAAAGTTTCAGGATACAAGCTAAACATACAAAAATCAGTTGGATTCCTTTACACCAGCAAAGAGAACTTGAAGAGGATGTCACCAAATCAATACCATTTACAATAGCCCCCAAGAAGATAAAATACTTAGGAATAAATCTAACCAGAGACCTAAAAGATCTATACAGAGAAAACTACAACACACTATTGCAAGAAACTAAAAGAGACCTGCATAAGTGGAAAAATATACCTTACTCATGGCTAAGTAGACTCAACATAGTGAAAATGTCAATTCTACCCAAAGCAACCTACAGATGCAATGCAATCCCAATCCAAATTTCACCAGCATTTTTTAATGAGATGGAGAAACAAATCACCAACTTCATATGGAAAGGGAAGAGGCCCCGAATAAATAAAGCATCACTCAAGAAGAACAACAAAGTGGGAGGCCTTAACTACCTGATTTTAGGACCTGCTATACTGCCACAGTAGTCAAAACAGCCTGGTACTGGTTCAAAAACAGATACATAGACCAATGGAACAGAGTTGAGAATCCAGATATAAGCTCATCCACCTATGAGCAGCTAATATTTGATAAAGTTCCAAAGCTCATTAATTTGGGAAAAGACAGTCTTTAACAAACGGTGCTGGCATAACTGGATATCCTTGTGCAAAAAACTGAAACAAGACCCATACCTCACACCATGTACTAAAACAAACTCAAAATGGATCAAAGACTTAAATATAAAATTGAAAATGATAAAGATCATGGAAGAAAAAATAGGGGCAATGCTAGGAGCCCTAATACATGGCATAAACACAGTATGATCTACAAGTAAAAGTGCACAAGCACCAGAAGAGAGACTAAATAAATGGGAGCTCCTAAAGATCAGACACTTATGTTCATCAAAAGACTTCACCAAAAGAGTAAAAAGACAACCTACAGACTGGGGAAAAAAATTTGGCTACGACAAATCCGATCAGTGTCTAATCTCTAAAATCTATAAGATACTGCAGAACCTCATCAACAAAAAGACAAATAACCCAATTAAAAAAATGGGCAAAGGATATGAAAAGGCACTTCACCAAAGAAGATATTCAGGCAGCTAACATACATGTGAAGAAATGCTCACGATCATTAGCCATTAGAGAAATGCAGATCAAAACTGCAATGAGATATCATCTCACCCTAACAAGACTAGCATTAATCCAAAAAACAAAATAATAAATACTGGAGAGGTTGTGGAGAGACTGGAACACTTGTACGCTGTTGGTGGGTTGTAAAACTGTACAACTACTTTTTGAAATCTATTTGGCACTGCCTTAAAAAGCTAGAAATAGAAGTACCGTATGATCCAGCTATCCTGCTCCTTGGAATGTATCCTAGAGAAACAAGAGCTGTCACACAAACAGATACATGCACACCCATGTTCATTGAAGCACTGTTCACAATAGCAAAAAGATGGAAGCAACCTAGGTGCCCATCAACGGATGAATGGATAAACAAATTATGGTATATCCACACAATGGAAAATTATGCAACAATAAACAACAACGATGAAGCTGTGAAACATAGTATAACACGGTGGAAGCTGGAATTTATTATGCTGGGTGAATTTAATCAGTCACAGAAGGACAAATACTGTATAAGACCACTATTATAAGAACTCAATAAAAGGTTTAAACACAGAAGAAAACATTCTTTGATGGTTACAGGGGTGGGGAGGGAGGGTAAGGGTTATTCACTAACTAGATAGTAGATAAGAATCATCTTAGGTGAAGGGAAGGACAGCACACACTACAGGGGAAGTCAGCACAACTGGACTAAACCAAAGCTAAGAAGTTTCCTGAATATAATCCAATACTTTGAGAGACAGAGTAGCAGAGGTATGAGGTCTGGGGACCATGGTTTCAGGGGACATCTAGGTCAATTGGCATAACAAAGCTTATTAAGAAAATGTTCTGCATCCTACTTTGCTGAGTGGTGTCTGGGGTCCTAAAAGCTTGCAAGTGGCCATCTAAGATTCATCAATTGGTCCCAACCACCTGCAGTAAAGGAGAATGAAGAACACGAAAGACACAAGGAAAGTATTAGCCCAAGAGACAGAAAGAGCCACATCAACCAGAGACTTCATTAGCCTGAGACCAGAAGAAGTAGACGGTGCCCAGCTACCACCAATGAACAGCCTGACAGGGAACACAACAGAGGGTCCCTGATGGAGCAGTAGAACGATGGGGTGCAGAACTCAAATTTTATTAAGAAGACCAGATTTAATGGTCTGACTGAGACTGGAGGCGCCCCGGAAAGCATGGCCCCTAGACTCTCCATCAGCCCAGAACTAAAACAATTTCTGAGGCCAACTCTTCAGACAGGATTAGACTGGTCTGTAGGACATAAAGTGATACTTGTGAAGAGTGTCCCTCTTAGTCAAGTAGATACAGAAGACCAAAGGGGTCGCTTCTGTCCAGAGGTGAGATGGGAAGCCAGAGAGAGTTAGGAGCTGGTTGAATGGTCATGGAGAATCAGGGGTGAAATGGAGAAGTGTGCTGTCACAGAATGGGGTGACCAATTAGGGTCTCATAACAATGTATGTATAAAAAATTTTGTATGGGAGAGTAACTTGAACTGTAAACTTCATTTAATTACAGCAATAAAAAAATGAAAAAATAAAACTGACAAAACAAACAACAAAAAAGGTTAGTAGCACCCAGCAGCACTGTGGAAGAAAGGCATGACAATCTGCTTCTCTAAAGATTATAGCCAAGAAAACCCTATGGAGCACAGTTCTACTTTGTAACACATGGGGTCACCATGAGTCTAAATCAACTTGATGGCAATGAGTTTGGTTTTTAAGGTTGGGGTTCTTTAGCTTGACCCAAACTCACTGAATGTGTACAATCCACTTGATAACTTACACCCCCATACAACTTGGAAGACAAAAGCAAGTTATGTGAATATGATACTCATGCTTCTTTGTCTCTGACCCAGGAGTTTCATGTCTTCTGCCTGTATTCATGAAACTGTGATAGGCTAACTTGTAAACTTGAAAGCATGGTAGAATTTCACAATTCTTGACAAACACATCACAAACGAGTTGCTTCAACCAGGAAAGTAGGTGTGGTTTATCACTCAAAAATGAACCAATATGTGGAATTCGTGGTAATGGTGATATGAACACATTGTACAAATTTTCCTGAAAATAACAAGTATAAAGAATGGATACAATTATTAAAGCCATTTGAAGGCAATGAAAAATGACCAAATTCAGGCACAAACCAAAGAAGAGTTTACTATTGAAGGACTGCTACTGCATTGGATAAAAATAGCAAATTTGTTGTTTTTCTAAACAGAGGTACTCCAGTCAGACTCCATGACTTACCAGCTAACAGTGGGAGATGTCAGAATTGAGGTCAGCAGAGCAGGTAGAATTTAAAGGAAAATTCCAGAAATAAAAGAGCCACACAGGTGCTGAGATTTAAAATCAGAGTAAATTTATCAAATCCCTGGCCTACTACTAAATTTGCTGGCAAAAAAAGCAGGCAAAAACTATAGAGAAGTCTACTCTTGACCAGCAGAACCATTTCTTATGAAATGTGTGAGTTTACTACACCTTGAACGTGTGGATTCCTCAGCGCACAGAGCTCAGGCAGCAGAAAGTAAAATCCTTTCTGGCTTGAGAAGGCAATGGTCAGAAATTGGAACTGGCATAGCAACTGGAAAATTAGGGAGGGAAATCTGCAAACAAGGCAACCACAGAGAGGTTGCATAAAGACCGGGATGAGGCTTAACTGACGACATTAGCTAGCGCTCCCTCTGCGCTCTGTAACGGGAAAACAGGGAACTACAAGAGACTTAGCTAACTGCTTCATATAATAATGCATACAATTCAACAAGATTGCAGTATGATTACATCTAGGGCTTTCTGCAACTACAAGGTGGTGGTTATGGAAAGCATGGCCCCCAATGTCAATATCTAGAAAGCAACCACCACCTTCTTCTACATGTGTTCTCTTTTTGCGTTTTTATTTTTCTTAATCATCTCTGCTGCTGTTGATGCTTCTTAGCAAAACTGGTAAAAACAAAGCTGTAGTCACTGAACATAGCACTCTGGCAATCAAGACATTTAAAACCTTCCATCTTTTGGGGTGAAGAAAGCACTGTGCAAAATTTAGAACTCTGAGTTACAAACAGAGTGATTACAAATTTTCCTGGCTTGAAGACTTCCACAACTTGCCTGATCACGTCATCAGTGGAGGTCTGTTTTTCAGTGTTTCTAAATATAAAATCTGCTTGATTTGAAATCAAGTGGTTGGAACACTGTTTTGACTTTTACTTTAAACTCGTTGTTGATTGAAAACTTCACTGAAGGAACATTCCGTAAATGTGATCAGTTTGATTCTGTAAGTAGTACAGCACCTAATGTTTCTGTGATGTGCTCTGTTTTGAAGACTAATACTCAAAGTGGAGTTTGTTCTTGAACAATATCCCAGCAGATTTGATAATATTTGTTGGCTTGAGGTCTGATTTTTTAAAAAATAGATCTAAGAATTCTAATGTTGAAAAGTGAAAATTTGTATGTAAAGGGAAGAAAAGCCTAGCAAAATGAAAACTATACATTGGATAGTAACCTAAACTAATCCTAGTATGATAGAGGAGGGGAGGTTTTGGTGCCCTATTTCTTCCTTCATGGTGTTGGATTTAAATCTGTTGAAATGTACCACAATTTATGCTTCAATAAAAGTTTGCTTAATGCAAAAAAAAAAAAAAAAAGAAGAAGAAGACTGGGATGACCACTAAACTACTACCTAGGCACAAGGGAACGCCTCTTAGATATCAAAAAAAAAAAAAAAAAGCAACAACAACAAAAAATTGATAAGAGGTGTCAGCTGCAGCTTACTGTGGGGAAGGATGACATAGCTGTTTGCCTACCTGCTAACCAACTGCCTAAGAGAACAACAGCAACAGTAACAAACCCAACTATTTTCATAAGAAAAGAAATAATTTCCTGAGTTATTCCAGATTCTTTTGATTAGTGTTAGCACAATATACCTTTTTTATTCCATTATTTTTAAACTTTTGGTGTCTTTATTCTTAAAATATGTTTTTGTAGGTAGCATTTAGTTGTGTGTTACCGTTTTTTTTAATAGAATCTGTCAATCTCTACCTGTGAATCTCTTAAATCACTCTCACTTTGCTCACTGTTGTGGTTAGATTTAAATTTATCATCTTGCTATTTATTTCCAATTTGTCCCACCTGTTCTTCCTTTTTTCCCCCCCTCTTTCTCCACCTTCTTTTATATTAATTGTGTATTTTTGATAATTCTTTTGTTTTTCCTTTGTTGGCTCACTGCCGATAATTCTGTGTAATGTTATTTGATTGGTTGCTTTATGGTTTATAGTGTACGTTTTTAGTTTATCATAGTCTATTCTCAAGAGATATTATATGACTTTATGTACAGTGCAAGAACCTTAAAACAGTATACTTCAATTTCTTCCCTCCCAGGTTTGTGCTATTGGCATACATTTTACAGCTACATATGCTATATGTCCCTCATTACATTGTTATTTTCCATGCTTTAAGAAGTTGATTATCTTTTAAAGAGATTTATAGCAAAAAAAAAAAAAAAAAAAAAAAAACCTTTGTATTTACTTATGTCATTACCATTTCTGGTGCGCCTTATCCCTTTAGATAAATCCATATGCCATCTGGTATAATTTTCTCCTGCCTGAGGAATTTCACTTAACATTTCTTCTGTCAAAATTCTGCTAGCGCTGAGTTCTTTAGGCTTTTATAGGTCTGAAAAAGTCTTTCTTTCACCTTAATTTTTGAAAGATATTTTCTCCAAATAAAGATTTCTAGGTTGAATTCTATTTTTTTATTCTTTCAGTATTTTAAAGATGTTGCTCTATTTTCTTCTGGTTTGCAGTGTTTCTGATGAGATTGCCTGGGATTAGGGGTTAAGAAGGATGGATTACCAAGACAAAAAAGGAAAATTTCTGATAAAATTGAAGTGTTCAACATCTTTTTATGAGTGTATACATATGTCAAAATGAACAAATTATAGAACTTATATGTGTGAAGTTTATTGTACTTTATATCTCAAAAAATTGTAAAAATTGTATGACATCAGTTTTCATTTGAATAATCTTTCAATGAGTGTTTTGCATACCATATTAAATTTTAGAGTGTAGACATTAATATTTAATAAAAATTTTTGGTACTTACTATTTGATATTTTCTCCTAAAATTATTTAATTTTGCATAATTGTTGGCAGATTTAAGTTGCTTCTGACTTGGCCACACAGAAATTTTAATATTTTTTAATATCTTCAAATATACATATAAATCAATGATTCTCAACTAATGGTTGGTTTGGCCCTTCCTCCCCTCCTCTCAGGGGATATTTGGCAACACCTAGAGAAATATTTTACTGTCAGAATTGAGAGGGTGCTACTGGTATCTAATGAAGAGTAGAGGCCAGAAGCAAGGTATGGTGCTAAACATCCTGTAGTGCAGAGGACAGCCCCCAATAACAAAGAATTATCCAGGCTAAATGTCAATAGCAGGGACAGATTACCCAATGAGCCGGGTAAGCACACGCTTAGAGCATCAACAAAACAGAGACAAAAATTGTCCAAAGCAAAGACCCATAGATGCCAGACAGGACACAAGGAAAAGGAAAAGCAAGCACTGCAAGTGGAAAGGAATTGATAGGGCACTAAACGAAATTGGTACCATTTTATAAATTTTGTAGAATGATAACAATTGTATTTTCCTTTTCATTTCCAGCCGATCGAGTATAATCTTACATTCAGTTCTCTCTCTTGACCACATAAGAAAGCACCAGCAATACTATAATCACATAACTCATGATGTATCTGGTTCTGCCAAAGGAAATGAAAATGTGTCTTCAGATTGAGTATACTCTTGTATTAGTATCATGCTCTTTGCGATCACTCTCGTCCCTGTCAGGAATCAGCAACAGTGAGAGGAACCGTGAAGATGCAGCATCAAAGGACGGAAAGTGAGTAAACAAGTTTTAAGTATTGTCTCAAGATGAAAAACACTTATGGAGCTCTGTGAAGGGCTGACCAACAAACATTGTATGAAAAACAAATTATTTCTGACTGCCTTTAAGTACTACTTGTTTTTTTTTTTCTTTTTTTTATTGTACTTTAGATGAAGGTTTACAGAACAGTTTCTCTCATCAAACAGTTACTACACATATTGTTTTATGACAATGGTTAACAACCCCACAACATGTCAACACTGTCCCTTTTCAACTTTGGGTTCCCTATTACCAGCTTTCCTATCCCCTCCTGCCTTCTAGTCTTGTCCCTGGACTGTTGTGCCCTGTTAGTCTCACTTTGTTTTTGGGGGGCTGTCTAATCTTTGGCTGAATGGTGAACCTCGGGAGTGACTTCATTACTGAGCTAAAAGGGTGTCCAGGGGCCATACTCTAGGGGATTCTCCAGTATCTGTCAGGTTAGTAAGTCTGGTCTTTTTCTGTGAGTTAGAATTTTGTTCTGTATTTTTCTCCAGCTCTGTCCAGGACCCTCTGTTGTGATCCTGGTCAGAGCAGTCCGTGGTGGTAGCTAGGCACCACCTAGCTGTACTGGATTCAGTCTTGGGGAGGCCATGGTAGTTGTGGTCCATTAGTCCTTTGGACTCATCTTTCCTTTGTATCTTTTCTTCATTCTCCCTTGCTCCTGAAGGGGTGAGACCAGTGAAGTATCTTAGATGGCTGCTCACAGGCTTTTATGAGCCCAGACACTACTCACTAAGGTAGAATGTAGAACATTTTCTTTATAAACTGTGTTATGCCAATTGAGCAAGATGTTCCCTGAGACAATGGTCCGGACAGCCCTCTGCCCAGCAATTCAGTCCCTCGTGGAGTTTGGATGTGTCTATGGAGCTTCCATGACTTTTCCTTATACAAGTTATGTTAGCTTCCCCAGTATTGTGTACTGCCTTAGCCTTCACCAAAGTTACCACTTATCTATTGCCTGTTTAGTATTTTCCCTCCCACCCCTCCCATCCCTCGTAACCCACAAAGATTACTTCTTTTTGTGTGTAAACTTTTTCATGAGTATTTACAGTAGAGGTCTCATACACTATTTGTCCTTTTGTGATTGATTTATTTCACTCAGCATAATGTCCTCCAGTTTCACCCATGTTATGAGATGATTCACAGATTCATCATTCTTCTTTA
The DNA here is from genome assembly GCA_030035585.1 of Dugong dugon. Classification (NCBI taxonomy): domain Eukaryota; kingdom Metazoa; phylum Chordata; class Mammalia; order Sirenia; family Dugongidae; genus Dugong; species Dugong dugon. The sequence goes on from CM057478.1 coordinate 13,914,952, forward strand.
TCATTGCATAATACTCCACTGTGTTTATGTACCATAGTTTGTTTATCCATGCATCTGTTGATGGGTATCTAGGGTGTTTCCATTTTTTGCTATTGTGAACAATGCTGCCATGAACATAGGTGTACATATGTCTGTTCATGTGACAGCTCTTAATTTTCTAGGATGTATTCCTAGGAGTGGGATTGCTGGATCATATGGTATTTCTATTTCTATCATTATAAGGAAGCGCCATGTCATTTTCAAAAATGGTTGTATCCTTTTGCATTCCCACCAGCAGTGCATAAGAGTTCCGATCTCCCCACAGCCCCTCCAACATTTGCTATTTCAGGTGTTTTTGATTCGTGCCAGTAATGCCAGGGTGAGATGGTATCTCATTGTGGTTTAAATTTGCATTTCTCTAATGGCTAGTGATCGCGAGCATTTCCTCATGTGTCTGTTGGCCATTTGAATGTCTTCTTTGGTGAAGTGTCTGTTCATTTCCTTTGTTCATTTTTTAATACGATTATTTGTCTTTTTGTTGTAGAGGTGTTGGATTTTCTTGTAGATTATGGAGATTAAACCTTTGTCTGACTTGTACTGTCCCAGAATTTTTTCCCAGTCTGTAGGTTCTCATTTTACTCTTTTGGTGAAGTCTTTTGAAGAGCATAGGTGTTTGATTTTTAGAAGATCCCAGTTATCTAGCTTAACTTCTGGGGTTTGTGTGTTGATGGCTCTGGTTTATATCCTGTTAATGCCGTGTATTAGGGCCTGTAGCATTGGTCCTATTTTTTCTTCTATGAAATTCATAGTTTTTGGCTTTATATTTAGGTTTTTGATCCATTTTGAAGTAGTTTTTGTATATGGTGTGAGGTATGGGTCCTGTTTCATTTTATTGCAGATGGATATCCAGTTTTGCCAGCACCATTTATTAAAAAGACTGTCTTTTCCCCATTTGATGGACTTTGGGCCCTTGGTGAAGATCAGGTGACCATAGGTGGATGGATTTACATCTGGGTTCTCAATTCTGTTCCATTGGTCAATGTATCTGTCATTGTACCAGTACCAGGCTGTTTTGACTACTGTAGCTGTATAGTAGTTTTGAGGTCAGGTAGTGTGAGTCCCCCTACTTTCTTCTTCTTCTTCAATAGTGCTTTATTTATCTGGGGCTTCTTCCCTTTCCATATAAAGTTAATGATTAGTTTTTCCATCTCTTTGAAGAATGTTGTTGGTATTTAGATTGGGATTGCATTGTATTTATAAATTGCTTTGGGTAGAATTGTCATTTTCACAATGTTGAGTCTACCTAACCATGAGCATGGTATGTTTTTCTATTTTTGTAGATCCCTTTGAGTTTCTTGCAGTACTGTTTTGTAGTTTTGTTTATATAGGTTTTTTACATCCCTGGTCAGATTTATTCCTAAGTATTATTTTTTTTAGGGGTCATTATAAATGGTTTTGTTTTTCCTGTTTTCTTTTCATCGTTCTCTTTATTGGAGTATAGGAATCCAACTGATTTTTGTATGTTTACCTTGTATCCTGCTACTCTGCTGAATCTTTCTATTAGTTCCAGTATTTTTCTTTTGGAGTCTTTAAGGTTTTCTATGTATAGTATCATATTATCTGCAAACAGGGACAGCTTAACTTCTTCACTACCAATTTGGATGCCCTTTATTTCTTTTTCTTGCCTTAGTGCTCTAGCTGGGACTTCCAGCATAATATTAAATAGGAGTGGAGATAAAGTGCATCCTTGTCTTGTTCCTATTCTCAAGGGGAATGTTTTCCGCCTCTCTCCATTAAGAATGATGTTGGCCATTGGTTTTACATAGATGCCCTTTATTATATTGAGAAATTTCCCTTCTATACCTATTTTATTGAGAGTTTTTATCAGGAATGGGTGTTGGACTTTGTTGAATGCCTTTTCTGCATCGATTGAGATGATTATATGACGCTTTTCTTTCCTTTTATTTATGTGGTGGCTTACATTGATTGATTTTCTAATGATGAACCATCCTTGGTCATGGTCTATTATTTTTTGGTATGATGCTGAATTCTGTTGGCTAGAATTTTGTTGAGAATTTTTGCATCTATATTCACAACAGTTATTGGTCTGTAATTTTTTTCTTTATGTGGTGTCTTTGCCTGGTTTTGGTATCAGGGTTATGCTGGCTTCATAGAACGAATTCGAAAGTGTTGCTTCCTCTTCTATGTTCTGAAATAGTTTGAGTAGTACTGATATAAGCTGTTCTCTGCATGTTTGGTAAAATTCTCCAGTGAAGCCATCTGAGCCAGGGCTTTTTCTTTAGTTGGGAGTTTTTTTTTTTTTATTACCTTTTCAATCTCTTCTTTTGTTATAAGTCTGTGCAGATCTTCAGCGTTACTTTGTGTTAGTTTGGGTAGGTAGTATGTTTCTAGAAATTGATCCATTTCCTCTAGGTTTTCAAATTTGTTGGAGTATAGTTTTTCATAATAGTCTTTTATGATCCTTTTTATTTCAGTTGGCTCTGTTGTAATGTCTCCCATTACATTTCTTATTTGGGTTATTTGCATCCTCTCCTGTTTTTGTTTTTTTTTTTGTCAGTCTTACCAGTGGTTTGTCGATTTTGTTGACCCTTTCAAAGAACCAACTTTTGGTTTTGTTGATTCTTTCTAATGTTTTTCTGTTCTTGATTTCATTGATTTCTGCTCTGATCTTTATTTTTTCCTTTCTACTGGTGGCTGTGGGCTTTTTTTTTTTTTTGTTGTTGCTGTTCTCTTTCTATTTGTTTGAGTGGTGTAGTTAATGTTGTGATTTTGTCCCTTTCTTCTTTTTTGATGTGTGCATCTATTGCTATAAATTGTCCTCTGAGGACTGCCTTTGCTGTGTCCCAAAGGTTTTTGATATATTGTGTTTTCATTCTTACTTGATCTAGGAATTTTTGGATTCCATCTCTGATTTCTTCTATTACCCAGTGGTTTGTAAGCAGAGTGTTATTCAATTTCCATGTAAATGACTTTTTTTCCTTGCTCTTCCTGTTGTTAATTTCTACCTTGATGGCATTGCGGTCAGAGAAGATATTTTGTATTATCTCAACATTTTGGATCCTGTTGAAGTTTGCTCTGTGGCCTAAGATGTGGTCTATTCTTGAGAACATTCCATGTACATTGGAAAAGAAAGTGTACTTTGCAGCTGTTTGCTGGAGTATTCTATATATGTCTATGAGGTCAAGTTGACTGATTGTGCCCTTTAGGTCTTCTGTATCTTTGCTGAGTTTCTTTCTAGATGTTCTGTCCTTTACCAAGAGTGGTGTGTTGAAGTCTCCTACTATTATTGTGGAACTGTCAATTTCTCTTTCAGTGCTATTAGAGTTTGTTTTATGTATTTAGGAGCCCTGTCTTTGGGTGTGTAGATGTTTATTATGGTTATGGCTTCATGATGGATCATCCCCTTACTGATTATATAGTGTCCTTTTTTGTCTTTTATGGTGGATTTTGTTTTAAAGTCTATTTTATCTGAGATTAGTATTGCCACTACTGCTCTTTTTTGTTAGCTGTTGGCTTGATATATTTTTTTCCATCCTTTGATTTTTAATAAACTTACATCTTTGTTTCTGAGGTGTGTCTCTTGTAGACAGCATACTGATGGATCCTGGTTTTTTATTAATTCTGTCAGTCTCCATCTCTTTATGGGTACATTTAGACCATTTACATTCATTGTAATTATTGATAGGTGTGAGTTTATTCCTATCATTTTGCAGTGCTTTTTTTTGTGGTGCTGACATTTTCTTTGTTCCTCTCACCCTCCTGTGCTGAATTCCTTTTGTTTGCGTGTTTTTTTTTCATTTCTTTTGTTTTTACTGAGACTTTATGTTTTCCTTCTTTATTTTAATGAGTAGGTCTTTTAACTTTCTTTTTGGTTACCTTGAAATTTACCCGTATCTTTCTGGGTTTGAACCAGTCTGTTATTACTTGGTATTGCCTTGTCTTCCTCTTCATTAGAAAGTTCTATACCTACACAATTTATTCCCTCTGGTATTGTTCTGATTTTGTTGTCATTTACAGAAGAACATCTCTGGCTCCCTGTTGTAATTCTTTTGGTTTTGGATAATCCTTGAGAGTTCATTTCCTAGGTTGGTATCTGGCTGGTATGATCCTGCATCCTAGATTTAGCCTGTGGTCTGATGTTGTTTGTTCTCAGATCAAAAGTCTCCCTTTAATAAGTCTTGTAAATTTGGTTTGGTTTTTACATAGTCCCTTAATTTCTGTTTATCTGGAAATGTCCTAATTTCACAATCATATTTGAAAGAGAGTTTTACAGGATATATTATTCTTGGTTGGTAATTTTTTTATTTCAAGGTTTTATATATGTTGTCCAATTGCCTTCCTGCCTGTATGGTTTCTGCAGAATAATCCGAGCTTAGTCTTATTGTTTCTCCTCAGTATGTGTTTTTTTGTTTTTCTTGAGTTGCTCTCAGGATTCTTTCTTTGTCTTTGGTTTTAGCGAGTGTGATTATGATATGCCTTTGTGATTTTCTTTTGGGGTCTTTCCTATATGGGGTTTGTTGAGCTTCTTGGATGATCAGCTTTTCATCTGTCATGATATTGGGGAAGTTTTCTGTCAGCAGTTGTTCAAAGATCCAGTCTGTGTTTTCTGTTTCTCCACCTGTTCTGGAACTCTGATCACTTGCAAATTTTTACTTTCGATTGTATCCCACATAACTTTCAGGGTTTCTTCATTTTTCTTTGCTCCTTTTACTGATTTTTCCTCAGAGTTGTAGCAAAGTGTTTGTCTTCAATTTTGCTGATCCTGTGTTCCATCATTTCCAACCAGTTCCTCAGCCCTTCTATGGCACTGTACCATTTCTGAAATTTTTTGTTTATCTTTTGGATATCTTCTTGTTGTTTTTGTATGATTTCTAGCTGTGTATTTATTTTAGCATTTTTTTCTTGCATTATTTTACTAAATTCTTCCATTTTCTTGTCTGTATTTTCCATGAATTTGTCTATTTTTTCCTCATTTTTGTCTGCTTTTTGCTACAACTCTTGGATAGCTCTTGATATTAGAGATCTGAATTCCCTATTAGATAGTTCTAGTGCTTTTTCTTCTAGTAGAATGTCATCTGGTGTTTTATTTCGGATGCCTACTGGAACCACCCTGTCTTGTTTTTGTAAATGTTTTGATATTGTCTGCTGTGTTCGGGACACTCAGTAGTTATTTTCCTCATTTATTGATTTTAGACTTGATTGTCTTGTCTTTATTTTTTGTTTTATTTGGTTATGTCTGAGCAGGTGGGCTGTGAATTCTTTGTTGTTTGCCTGTCTATAGGTATGATACTTTTTGCCTCCTTCACCAACGGGCAGGGTCAGTCACTCAGGTATGTTACAGCAAGCCAGGTTCAGCTGAAGGGGAGTTGCTGGGACAGGTTATTTGTGGCATATACTAGGACCGACAGGGTCGGCTGGGAATCAGTGCAGGGTAGGTTCTGGTATGCTGTGCCTGTGCTTCTCAAGGATGTGATGTTCAGCACATAGTGCAGGTAGGCAGGAAGGAGGAGGGAGATTGTGATGTGTGTAGCTAAGATGGGTATGGGAATGATGATAAAGAGAAGAGACGAACAGGAGCCAAAAACATACTAAGAAGCAAACAGACAAACAAAAAAGAGTGCTAAGGTGCTTGCCATTGGAGTGGAGAGATGAGAGACTGAGAAATGGAGAAAAAGAAAAAAAAGAAAAAAGGTAAAAAAAATGAATAAATTAAAATTAGAAGGAAAAAAAAAAAAAGAAAAATCCCCAGGGATCCCACTGGTGTGGCTGCGAGGACTAGGGAAGTTGCTGCCAGGCCATGAACTACAGCCTGGTTAGAAAGGGTAGAGGTGTCACACAGCACCAGGTATTCAGGATACAGGAAGAGAAGGTAAGTACAGAGAGAAGAGAAACTGAGAAATGAAGAAAGGGAAAAAGAGAGAAAAGAAAACAAAGTAAAGAAACAAACAAACAAAAAAAAACCCAAAAAAACAGAAAAAAACAAACCAAAAAATGTTCTCAGGGATCCCACTGCACATCTGCACAGAGTAAGGGAGTAGCTCCCAAGCCACGCAGTACTGCCTGGCTAGAAAGGGCTCCCAAGAAGAGATAAGAAAAAGAAAATAAACAACCAATCAAAACAGAGCAAATGAGAACAAACAAACAAACAAAAAGCTCGGGGGATCCTACCAGCATTGGAGCATGTGTCAGGAAGCAGTTTTATAGTTGAGTGTTGTTTTGTAGCCTTTCAGGAAGAAGCAAAGATGGCACATGGAACCAGGTATTTGATAGAAAGGAGGTGGAGGTGGTGAGAGGTAAGGAAGAAATGAAAGAAGCAGAAAAAAGCAACACAAGCAGCCAACAAATGGCACTCAGGGAGCCGGCCAGTGAGGGCTAGTGGAATCCAAGTGGATCTGGAGTGAAGCCAGTGCTTCCTGGCCAAGAGACTGTGGCTGCTGGAAGCAGAGGAGGCAGAGTAGGGGTGAAGAAGGGTGGGAGGGTGGGAAAGCATATATCGCTGGTTACTGGTTGTTCTGTCTCCTGCTGGAAGCTCTGTGAAGCTGCCTTCTCATACCCCTTGTTCTCCGAGTCTTAGATGGTGGATCCATGCTGTGTTAGCTGTTAGGGGACCTGTGCATGTATCTCTTCTCGCTCTCTGTTATCTGTCAGTTTCTTATTCCATTCAGTGCTTAACTGAGTTCTTTTCTCTTCATTTGATGCTTAGGGTTTCAGGATTGATGTTTTTCTCTGTTTGACTTAGTTTTTCAGATCTTTGCTGTGGAGGGATGGCGTGGTGCTTCTGTCTATCGCACCATGATGCCCAGAAGTCAGTACTATTTCTCTTGACTGTCTCAGACCTAAAGAACAAAATTACATGTTCAAAACCAATTCTTTTTACTTATAATTTTCATATATAAATTTTTGTGTTAATGTCTAAATTTAAATGTAACTTTTATTTTATAAAGTTTACTTGTTTTATAAATTTTATTTATTTTCAATTATTCAAATTTGTTTGCTATGGTAGAACCAAATTTAAAAAGTGACATAATTTTACATCCAGGTATAATGAAATGGTAACAACTAAATGGAGTGCAAAAATGAAAGCTCACAGAAGATAAACGAAAAGAATTTGTGAATTTCTGAAGACAATTCCAAAATTAACTTTATTTTTAAAAGGTTATGAATCAGAAGAGACGTCTTCCCTTGAAAGCTTGAGTTTAACAAGAAAAAATTGTTGTATTAGTATCCCTATTGTTGAAATTACTAATCACAATATGAATATAGCAGAATTCATTCCAAATTCTGCATCCACTCCTTGTAGTAAAAAAGTAATAATGCTGTAGAAAGTGAAACTATTTTAGAATCTGAAATTGTCACATCTCCAGACCCCATAAATGAAAGAAATACAGATCCTGCTTTGTGAAATAATTTTTCTTTTAGTGATGCAAATTATTGAATCAAAAGAGGGCCAAGTGATTGTCAACATCACAATGAACCATTTGAAAATCCATGTTGAAAATTTCTGGATGGTAAACAAACAAAGTTCTGTAGCCAGAATGTATTTCTAGGGTGTGGAACCCATGGTGAAAATTATAAGAGGAAGCGGCTACTGTATTCTCCATCAGTTGGCTGTGTGTATTGTTTTGTTTGCAAACTATTCAGTCCTAAATCATTTAATTCTCGATTTGCTTCAGATGGATTTAGTGATTGGCACAACTCGAATATGATTTATAAACATGGAAACATTTCAGTTCACAGAGATTGCATGTTGTCATATTTAAACTAAAGACACGGTTTTGGCTTAATTCATGAACTGAAAATATAGATTCATGAAGAATATCAGTATTGGAAAGCTGTTTTGCAACATGTTGTTGCTGTCATAACAAATGCTCAACGTGGACTCTCTTTACAAGGAAGAAATGAAGTGTTTGGGTCCATAAAAAATAAAAATGTTTTGGGTTTACTTGAACTTTGTTGCTCAGTTTGATTCATTTTTAGTAGGTCACATCTCAAAATACGCTAACACAGGAAAGGGCAACCCATCATATATGTCTAAAACAATGTGTGAAGAATTAATAAGCTTAATAACTTATAAAGTTCAATCAAGTATTTTCAGTGAAGTAAATATAGCTTGATATTTCATTTTGTAGTTTCCATGCTTGATCTTACTTATACAGATCAGTTAAGTATTGCTTTAAGATCTGTAGCTCCAACAGATAGAAAACTGTTGAGCGTTTATCACATTTACTAGCTTTAAAAGTCATACCAGTGAAGAAAGTGCAGATCAAGTACTTCACTATTTATGTGAAGTTTGCAAAACTGATTTTTCTAAGTGCAGAGGCCAGTCCTATGAGAATGAGACCAATATGTAAGGATGTCATAAAAGCTTGTGACAGAAAATTTTAGAATGTAACGACTATGCCATTTTCATACCATGTGCTGTGCATTCACTTAACCTTGCAAGAGGTAACACACTAGGTTGTTGTCCAGAAGCAGCTGATTTTTTTTCTACTGTTGAGTTACTCTACACATTTTTTGTCACTTCTACTGACCAATGTACAATTCTTAAAACATATTTAGGCAATGATCAAGTATTAAAATGTCTTTCTAATACACATGAGAAGAGCATGCTGTAGAAACAAGTGAAGTGCAATCCTGGAATCCTGCACTCAGATTCTAGATGCCTTAGAAAAGATTGCTGAAGACCAAACACAAAAAAGAGATAAAAAAGAGAAGCTGGAAATATCACCAACAAAATGCAAACACTGGAGTATGTATTTATTTTGGTTATATGGAATAATATGTTGCAGCATTTTCTTTGGATGAGTCAAGCTCTCCAAGATTCAGAAGTAAATTTAAAGACATGTACAGATCTCTATCAGTCATTAACTGGCTATTTACATAATTTAAGAGAAGATATAAAAAATTTTGAAAACATAAGGAACCAAATACTGCCAAATGCTGTTTGTCAACAGTTCACTGTCACAGAAGCATTAGGAAGAAACAAGTATGACAGAAGCGCTCCAGAAGTATCATTGAGTGCCACTTTTGTGGAATGAGATGAACTGGATTACAGAATTTTTAGGGGGCGTGAGGTATTAAGATTTTTCCTACATGCCACATTTTCTACAAAAAGAATATTCCACATATTCTACAACAAAGAAAATGAGTCAGATACACTGGTTAAATGAGGACATATTTCTCATGGTAAATTCAATTTTTGTTTCATTCTTAAGACAATCTGAACCTTCAGAAATTACAATATCCTCTACTATTACTTTTGCTATTAAAGTATAAATTATTTGATTAATATTTTTATTACTTTTATTTCATTATTTTTGTCAATCTGTAAGAGTCCTTTAGGGGAATGCCATAGCTTTCACTCTGTTGATGCATTCTAAACCCTCTGTAAAGTTTAGACATAAACATGATGGCACAAGGCTAATTTAAGATTAGATACGGGGTATCTTTCTAAATGTTGTTTTAGTTTTCCCACTGGGAGAAGAGAAACTCAGCAGCATAATCCTGTTAATTAGCTTTTGGCAAATGCTACTAAGTTTAAAAATCCTATCTCACTCTAGTGTATGGAGGTTTAATAAAATGTGCTAATAGCTGTAGCTGGCCCCTACTGTCCTAATTTTAATCATCTGCCAACTCATTATTGCTGTTGCTTCCACTTTGCAAACTGGAACATAGAGGGAAGGTGGGGCTGGTGACTATTTTGTAAGTTTAACTTAAAATGTTTTTTTAAAAGGATCAATGATATCCTATTAACTCTGCATTACTTTAAAAGATACATGGTGTCCACATATTGTGGAGTCTGAAGGGAATTTTATGAATAAAATTTCCAGTGTCAGCTCCCCCAGTCATAGGACTATGATGAGTCAAGTAGTTAAAACTATAATCAGGAAAGAAAATTAATCCACCAGACAACTAGGTAAGCACTGCTTACATTCAACAGAGATCCCTGTAATCAACCACAAAGGCCACTGCAGCTCAATATGAATAACCCAGAGGAATAGCTAATAGAAAACAGCACAAGGAAAGAAGTACAGAAAGATACAAGTCTAGGAATATGTTGCAGTTGTGAAAAGACCATTTGAATGCAATTCCCATGAGCACTGTTTGTGTTCCTTAATTATTTTGGGGCAACAAAGAAGGAAGATTTTACTATGGGAGTTTGGATGAATATCCTTAAAGGGAGCGTGCATACACAAGTCATAAATAAAATCCCTATGCCTTCAATGGTGCTTCAATCTTCCTCTTGTCTCTTCATTAAGTGCTAGCTTATAAATGGTTTTGGTCTCTTCTGGATTCAACTAACATATATTGAGAGCTTAGTGTACTCTAGGCATTGTGCTAAGCCCTTAAAGAATATTATTTCCTTTCACTCCACAACAATCCTATGTGAAAATGCTATTAATATATCCATCACACAGTTGTAAAAAATTAGGCTTAAGAGGTTAAAAAATTACTCAAAGTCATTTAGCTAGTAAGTGACAAATTTAGAATTTAATCCCAGATCTGTGTGACTTCAGAACCTAAACTCTGCTTCTTCTATCACATTCCATATAACCTACCCTTATATGTTACTTCCTCCCTTTTATCTGAATGAAATCAGTGTCCCCCAACTCAGAGGGTTCAAATGTGTACTTGTAATCTCCCATACTGAGCTTCATCTCTGAATTAAGTTTCTTCTATACCAAAAGCATTGTAAGAAGAAAGTAGATAATTTAGTTTAATTATGCATAGCTATATAACAAAGTATGATATGTTAACACTTTTTATTATAAACATGACAAATTATTTTTGCATTGCTTAAATTGCCTAAATTATTTTAATTTAAAAAATGGTGTTTTACACTGTTATATCAAAAGGAAGCTGAGGATACTCCAGACATAGTCTAAACTCTCTCTATAGTACAATGGCCTCTCCATCCAAGGGAATTGCCACTATAGAAACAAACGCTGATACTAGCTGAAAGGGAGAGGAGGGTTGTTCTGGGCTCAGCACACTGAATATCTGCTGAATTCAAGGGCAATACAGTTATTGAGATTTGATATTGCTACCATGATTATCCATGAAAATGCCAGAGGACTAATGACTTAGTTGCAGATGTGTGGACCTCTGGGGGAAATATGTTTGGTTCAACATATATTTCCTGAATGGTGGATAGTATACTAGTTGTCAATTTCCTCAGGGAATTCACTAACTACTGTGATTTAAACATAAATCAGCATAGTGCTAGTCTATAAATATGATGTCTGTGTATGTTTTTATTTATGTATTTTATAATCATATATTTGCAAACATATTTATTATACATTAGAGTAATATAATACATTCAGCTGTTTATTACTTCTTGCCTTTCTCTTACTCAAAGTCATGTTGGTAACCCCTACCCTAACTCTATATTAAAGTCAACTAAGCTACTTGTAGAAAGGAATCCTGACTATGCAAGCTGCTAGTAATTCTGTTCTCATGATTTATCTCTGAACTTTATTAATGGCTAATGGTTAAAATATCTTAAGCTTTAGATAACCTGTGATATAACCAGGACATACTTCTTAGAACATGGTCTGCAAATGTTAGCTATTAAGTCTGTATTTAAAAGAATGCTATGCTTTGGTAAATAAAAGTTAGAAGATAAATTCTGTTATTCTATCACAAATGATTTCAATAACATATGAAGTGATTGCAGGTGATAGCCATACGTAACATTGACAAGTTTATGTAACAGCCAAGTAATCTGAAATAGTTTAGGTAAAAAGGAGGTCTTGTTTGAAGGAAAAGATTATTCATATAATTAAAGGAAAGGCAGACTTACAACTAGACCTCAGGAACCAAGAGAACAAAGGACCTAATAACCACAAAACATCCACTCTTTATCTCTAATATTGGCTTTATTCTTTCCAAAAGCAGAACATCTTCTGCCAATGACTGGGAGATGGCTTCCACCAGCCCCTTAACCTCCACCACAAAGTGATCAACTCACGTGTAACAGTTCTAAAGAAAGGTTTGTTTGCTTACGTCACATGCCCACCCCGAGATGAACTGACTATAGCCATGAGAATATGTAGCCTGTGCTCTTAACCAGTAAATTACAGTGAGCATAGCAATAATAGCTCTCTATCACTTACTTACTTGTATACCATGTCCTGGTGTAGTGGTTAAGTGGCTGCTAACCAAAAGCTTGGCAGTTCAAATCCACCAGCCACTCTTCAGAAAGCCTATGAGGCAGTTCTGCTTTGTCCTCCAGGGTCGCTAAGAGTCGGAATTGACTCGATGGCAATGGGTTTGGTTTTTTGGGTTCAGACACAAATTTCAATAATGTACATATATGGTAACAGATTTAAATCTGACAACAACCCAATAAGGTAGGCATTATTATTATCATTTTTTAATCTCTCTCTTTTTTTTTTTAAATTGTGTATTAGGTGAAAGTTTACAGCTCAAGTTAATTTCTCATACAAAATTTTATATACATATTGTTTTGTGACATTAGTTGCAATCCCCACAATGTGATAGCACACTCCCCCTCTCCACCCCTGGTTCCCTGTGTTCATTCAACCAGTTTCTGTCCCTTCCTGCCTTCTCATCCTGCCTCCAGACAGGAGCTGCCCATTTGGTCTTGTGTATCTGACTTAACTGAGAAGTACACTCCTCACATGTATTATTTTTTGTTTTATAGTTCTGTCTCATCGTCTTCTGAAGAGTGGGCTTCAGAAATGGTTTCAGTTCTGGGATAACAGAGCGTCTGGTGCCCATAGTTTTGGGAGTTCCTCCAGTCTCTGTCAGACCATTAAGTCTGATTTTTTTCAAGTGAATTTGAGTTCTGCTCCACACTTTCCTCCTGCTCTGTCTGGGACTCCCTATTGTGTTCCCTGTCAGGGAGGTCATTGATGGTAGCCATTCAACCATCCAGTTCTTGGTCTCAGACTAGTGGAGGCTCTGGTTTATGTGGTCCTTTAGTCTCTTGGGCTAACATTTTCTTTGTGTCTTTGGTTTTCTTCATTTGCCTTTGCTCCAAGTGGGAAGGGACCAATTGATGCATCTTAGATGGCCACTCACAAGCTTTTAAGACCCCAGATGAAGTAGGCATTATTATTATTCTCACTTTACATATTTGAAAACTAAGTCACAAGGAGTTTAAGTAACTTCCTTAAAGTCGAACAAATACTAAGTAGTACATTAGAATTTCAAAGCCACGCAACTTCTGAGTTTTGCTCCCATTTGAAAGCAAATGGCGGTAGGGCTTTTGAGATACTCAGTATCCTGTAGTCAGCCACTATTTTGCAAGGACACTTGGTAGGGCAAAGAAATATTCTTGTTCACCCCTTTATTGAGTGCTGCCTTTCAGAGTTCTGGCTCTACTGGAGAGCTTAACCAGATTTTTAAAGTCTGTGCTACCCAGATTCAGTCCAGAACAATAACAAGATAGAAAGTATGATGGCAGGGTAAATACATTAAAAAAAAAGGTTAAAGACTTAGAAGTCCAAAGAGGAGGGATAGAATACAGCAGAGTTAATATATAAAGGTATATTTAATTTATAAATATAAATTTATTTTTAATATATAAAGGCTTAGGACTTCCCACTTTGCAGGGTTTTGTGTATAGGAATCATCACACTCTCCCTATCCTAATAATTCTTGTCCCTGTTTACTTGTCCCATTAAATACAAAACCTCCAGGCCACAGGGAATAGGGCATTTGTTGGCTTTAGAGCACACTTCCTCCTATGGATCACACTTTCTTATCATTTGTGATATCTGTGATTTTCTCTCCCTCTACTCCAGCTCAGATGTGCATTTAAATAGATTTAATGATATTTTATTCAGAATAAAAGTTGGTCTTTACTAGCAGGAATTTCTAGAACGTATAGTCTGTCAGAAAATGAAGTGCTGATATTTAATATATGGAAATAACAAATTTGTTCATTATTTAAATAAACTGTAATATTTGATAAAAACAGTTAATGTGTATGCAAAAATATACAGAGGAAATATCTAATTCTCAACAAAATTGTTATTTGAGAAGAAATTAAAAGCTGTAGCAACTCCATGTTTGTAGAATCCATCAATTTGTGGATTTGCAATTTTTTTAGTGTTTAGGTATGTTCAGAGCGTCTACTAGAGCATGTAAAACAGAAGTGGCATTTCTTTTATGGTTTTATTTACAAACTAGCATAACATTCATACATATTTTTTAATTTGTGAGGGAATACAGAGATATATTTTGGATTTAGATTGTGTTCACTTATCTTGAGGATGGGTAGTTTGTCTCTGATTGTTTTAAAGATGGATGAATTGGGAGATGAAGAGTATGGAAAAATAGTTTTTTTAAAACTTGGGAAATAAGGTAAAATAGGAATTATCTGAGAAACTGTAAAAGTCAGCTCATAAAGGGTTTGTTATAACATAAATAAAAATAATTTTCTGTAAGGCATAGATTGGCTCAGAATTCCTTTGTCTATAATATAACTGATATTAGCATCTAAGAGAAGTATTCTCTTCCTTTGTTGATAACATGGCAGAATATATTGGTCTACTGATGCTAAAAAAAATTAAACGTGTATATATGAAAACTATCTTATTAATGTAGTCATATGTTGCTAAGAAAATAAGTAAGGAATAGTAAGCCCACTGCCTGAGTGAAGGTAAGAACTCTGAGAGAATTTGACATTATTAGTTTTTTAAACTAGGTGAATTTGTACACTAGTTTTCAAATACTTTGCAATATTTTTGTATAGAAATCATTACACTCCTCTATCCTAATAATGCTGGGGCTCCAAAAGGGCCACAACATCAGAGTCAGGGATAATTAGAAATAATCCCATTCTACGACAAAGGACTTTGAGGAAAATGCCTGCTTCATTATATTTCCCATGAACAGAGTGGGAGGGAGTACTCTCCCAGAGAATGTGTAAGTACAAGTCTGTAGTCTCAGAGGACCACAGTCTGAATTCACATTACCTGAGTGACATGCACACAAACTAAAGTTGTAAACTTGACTTAGTGTTCTGGCCTGACAGAAATAAATGCAAATCGGTTCTGGAGAAAAGCATTGCAGGCTTCAAAGTATTTCCACATTTAAAATTTCAAGGCAAATTGAGCACCTCATAATGAAATGAAATCACTGAACATATAAGGAAACAAGGCACCATAAACAGAAGAAATCACAAACAGCAAAATTTGTCCTGCAAAGACATCAGCCACGGGAATTGTAACTAGAATATAAAACTTATGCTTAATTTATTATAAGAGAGTAAAAGAAGTTTTGAAATACATATAAAGAGCAAGAAATTTTGGAAAAGAATCAAAAAAATTGCTAGACATGAAAAACAATAAAACAAAGTTTATAATTCAGTAGATTGCTTTAAAATATGTCTAATGAGAAAATTATTAAACCAAAAATAAACTGGAGAAAATACAAAGAATTTAGTCCAGAACAATATCAAGAAAGAAAGTATAATGAAAAGAATAAAGACATTTAAAAAGAAAAAAGTTAAAAGGCTTAGAGGTCCAGAGAGGCAGGATAGGCAATACATAAAGGTAAAATGGCTAAGAATTTCCTAGAAGACACAAAATCCAGTTTCAAGAAGCCCAATGATTAAAAACAAAAAGAAAAGAATAAATAAGTAAATAAATACAAGAAATATACATTAAACACACGGTAGTGAAACTATGAAACACAAACAACAAAAGCAAAATATTTAAAGGAGTCAAAAAGAAACTCTGATTAAGGAGCAAAAACTAGACTGACAGCTGACTTCTTCACCAAAACAATGAAATCTTAAATACAGTGGAATAATACCTTTAATATGCTCAATAAAAATGACTGTCAATCTAAACGATGAGCCCTGGTATCATAGCAGTTAAGTGCTCAGCTGCTAACTGGAAGGTAAGAGTTCAAAACAACCAGCTGCTTCGAGAGAGAAAAGATCTGGCAAACTGCATCCATAAAGATTACAGCCTAGGAAACCATATAGGGTAGTTCTGCTCTGTCCTATAGGGTCGCTGTGAGTCACAATTGACTCAACAACAGTTTTGTTTTTGTCAACCTGAAATTATATCGCTAATAAAATAGTTGTTTTTTCAAGAATCAATGAAATAAATACAATTTTAGATAACCAAAAACTGAGGTTGCCACCATTAAATGCTAATTAAAGAAATTATAGCAGAAAAGTTAGTGTTTCTAGATAGAAAGCTGAGGTATCAGTTAAAAACTTAGAAATCTGCAAGAGTGTCAGAAAATCTAAGGAAACATTCACAGGAAGTAGGTCTACAGAATGATTAACAGCATGGACTCTGGAGCCAACAGCCTGTTTTCAAAACTGACTCTCACTTAATGGGTGTGACTCTGAGCAAATTAACCTCAGTGTGCCCCAGTTTTCCCTTTTGTAACATAGTGACAATAACACTACCTGTCTCATAGGGTTATTCTAAAGATGATATGAAATAATATAGAAAGACACTTTGAAAAATACTTGGAACACAGTGTGTGTTACAATTATTATTATACTGCATAAAACAAAAATGACTATGTCATGTGAGTTTAAAAAAACACTACCTTAAATTACATGGAAATGATAGTATTAAAACTAGGAAGGGTTAATATAAAATAATTATCTTGTTTGGGAGAAGAGTAAATGTATTAATTTTAGAATTTGTTAAGTTAAATATGCACATTAAAATGTATAGGTAGACCATTAAAAAAATAGAAATAGAGTTAATAACTTCAAAAAACAGTAAAGGATAAATAGAAGAAGAATCAGTTCAAAAGCTGAATTCTGGATGGGTTTAGTCAATGGGAGGCATTGCCAGAGGATTAGAAGGTAAGAGGAAGAAAGAAGTCAGGATATTTCTCCCCTTCTCTTTCTGCCTGGGTTGTTGTCTTGAGCAGTAGTTGTAGCTCCATGGCTGCAGCCCCCACTGCATAGGCTCATTGTGGCTCCAGTTTAGACCAGCTGGACCGATAAACTCTATAAACCTCTTTTCTGTGTTTCTCTAGCCCAGGGATGATAATTATTTCCTACTGTTGCTAAAACTGTCTCCTGGTTAGTAATTCAAACTTTTCCCACCATTTGTGTAACAGTGCATTCAATTATGTTGGTCCCTCTCTAATACTATAAAGACAGATCCATCAAGAAATCATAGCAAAAGATAGTAAGTATGTAAATAATTCCTTAATTTCCCTTGCCCTGATTCTCTGTACATTCAGTAACTTTCTAACATAATGAGCTATTTCCAAATAGCTTCTTCCAGGGAGAAAGTATACTTACCAGTTATGCCTGAGCAAGTATTTTATTCTTTTGGACAATTATATTCTAGTAGTTAATTATGCACATATAATGTAATTTAAATTAATGAAGTGATATCTTTGATGTTTATAATAATTTAGTAAGCTTCGTAAACAGACCTCAGCTTTGGGAAAGTAAATCTGCCACAAGTACTGATATTTTAGGTGTCTGATCTTACAATGTTAAGGATCAGACCCAGGAGAGGGGTAAATTCCACAAGTGGTTAGGCCTTCTGATTGCTGCTTGGTCTCACCCAGTGAATCAGCTACCAATACTATTTATTAAGATTTCTGTATGTAGATTTTATTTTCATTTTAAAGAGTGCCTCTTTCTACAAATATTTTGAGAAAGGTAAGTATATTGATTTTCCTGGTAGAAAATTCAAGGAACACTCATTTTTCTGGTACCAGTGAAAGCATGGTTCTTAGAGATAATACATGTTCTTTCTTTTTTGTTTCGCTATGACCTTTTATAGGAAAAAGCTAAAAGAACTGAAAAGTCTTAAATGACAGGTCTTTTAACATTTTAGGAAGATCAAGTCTTTAAAAAAAAGCCCTTATTTTATTAGGCAATCTTAAAATTTCCAACTTCAACTGTTTTCTATTTATATAAACAAATAAAAATGCGCGTTCACAATTATAACTGAACTTTGGCAAAACATTTGAAAGTCATAATTAGTGTGCAAAACTTGGAAAAAAAGTGTTATTTAGCTCAATATAGCCTCAATTCATTATAGTCCATAGATGCTTGATGGCAGCTGTCAGAAAAGGCCTGAGAGGAAGCACTAAAGGAGAGGGCATTGAAGAAAACAATCTTCATTAGATTCTTGCATGATGTATTCCTACCTCCATGGCCAAGAAGTCTCCCAAGATTCCATGAGAGCTATTTCTAGGGAAATATTAAATTAAAAAGTTTGTCATGGAGTTCAAAACAGCAGAATCTTATTTTTTAGGCACCTTGTGAAATATAAGTTCTTGTTAAAAATAAAAAAAGATAAGACATTAAATCTATGTGGCTGATAGAAACGTTCAAAGCTTTATATTCTTATTGTGGAAAACTGGAGGGAGTAGAAAAAAGAATATAGAAGCAGAAAATATGAAAGACATTCCATATAAAATTGATGAATTATTTGAAGAGGAAAAACTTTATGAAATCATATAATAATGATTTAAGTGGTGGGATTAATGTATTAGTAGAGGAGCCACTGGTTTAGAAAGCAGAATGGAAAACCCTCTGTGATCATTAAGGTTGCATGTCAGCTTGGCTGGGCCATGATTCTCAGTGATTTGGCAGTTATGATGTAGTTTGGCAAACGAGTAATGATGTGAACATCTCCATGATGGAAACTGCTTTGAGCAGCCAATCAGTAGAAAGCGAGTTTCCTTGGGGGTGTGGCTTGCATCCAATATAGGTGGACTTTCTGGCAAGGCTCCCAAGCTTTTGCTCACTCTGGATCCTGCAGCTGGCTCAAGTTCACCTGACCTCCAGTTCATGGGACTTGAGCTAGCTGCTTACCTGCCAATCTTGGGCTTTGTCAGACTTGCAGCCTGTGAGCCAGAGTCCTGTTGTCTGACCTGCTGATCTTGGGTTTGCCAGCATCTGCAGCTTCGAGAACCAGAAGCCTCCAGCCATGTACTTGGGACTTCCCAGACTCTATAAACTTGTAAGTCTTTTTCTTGATATAAATCCCTCTCTCTCCCTCGCTCTCTGTTTCTCTATAGAAGCTTCACTGGTTTTGCTTCTCTAGAGAACCCAGCTTAAGACATGCTATCATCTGCCTCTTGGTATTATCCAGTTAAGATTAACTTAAACTGTGAATGATAAAATAAATGTAGGAAGAGAAAAACAATATGGTAATATAAACTCATACAGGACGAAAATGTAAGCGTTACAAGCATTAGAGACTTTTGTCTATTTTATTTGTTTTAAAAAAAAATTGTCATTGAATCAGTTCTGACTCATAGTTACCCTACAGGACAGAGTAGAACTGCCCCATAGGGTTTCCAAGGAGCGGCTGGTGGATTTGAACTGCGGACCTTTTGGTTAGCATACAAGCTCTTTAACCACTTAACTATAAACTCTCCCATATATCATAGATGAAATCCAGGAAGGTGAAGTGACTAGTTCCTCTGGCTAATAGCAAAGCTTAGGTCAGAGCTGCAGTATCCTTGCTACTCAAAATATGGTGCAGAGGCCGGCAGCATCCAGTATCATCTGGGAACTTGTTAGATAGGTAGAAGCTCTTATCCCATCTCAGATCTACAGAACCAGAATCTGCATTTTAACAAGAACCTAAGGTGATTCTATGCAGGTTAAAATCTGAGAACCACTTCTCTATAGCGTCTCATGTTGCTCTTTAGTCGTTTTCCACAGCTGTCTTGTTGCCTGAAAATACAATGCCCCCAAGGGCAGGGATTTGTTTCTGCTTGTTGTATATCTCCTGGAAGGAAATAATAGTAGGAGCAGGACATCTTCTATTCCTTTGTCATTTATTTTCAGTGTATAATAGAATACTTAGTTAAAAACAAGGCCTTCAACAAGTACCAGTTGATTTGTTTGCAAGATAATTTAATTTATTTCTCATTAACTGGAATAAGCAACATATACTACATTCTTTGACAGCAAAACCCTTTGAAAGAAATGGAGTTTCCAACAGAGACTTACTTGATTTTGTGGATTCTGTAAACTAATGATAAATTGTAATGAGTGGAAAATCATCTTGAGAAAGTCAACTAAAATCTTTTTTGGAAACAGGTAAGATATAAATAAATCATTTAAAACAAACATTCACGAGCGTGGCATAGAGTATGCACTCATTAAACGCTTGTTGAATGGATAAAATTATAAAAGACATTTTTGCTGGACATGAATCTCTAAAACATCAAAAAATTAGCTAAAATTTGGGGGAAATAGACTGATTGCATATTTTGTGCTTCTTGATTTTCTGCCTATGACGTTTGTCTTTTCTGATAAAATAAAAGATTGTAGTTTTGCTAAGAAAGCAAAGTTGATGTGACTATTTTCCTCTCGTTTCACTGTCGTATTCACCTGATGAGGTCTTAAATGCTCCAATTGGTCAGTGCACCAAACTCCATGAAGAAAACATGGCTTCAGAGGGGGCAGGACCAAGATGGCAGAGTAGTCAGATGCTTCCAGTGGACCCTCTTACAACAAAGACCCAAAAAAACAAGTGATTCGACTATATATGGCAATCGGGGAGCCCTGAACATCAAAGGCAGAGTTGAGGAACTGAACTGAGTGGCAGGGGGAGGGAGAGACAGTTCGGGAGCAGCGAGGAGTTGCCAGACCTGACCCAACAAGAGCCTGAGCCCTTCAGGCATGAGCAGCTTGTAGGTGAATGGTGAGGCAGGCAAGCAGCGGTCCTCAGGAAGTGCATTTTCTGCACCAGGAGAGACCCAGAGGCAGAGAGTCTACATAGTCACACAGAACCAGCGAGAAGCAACCATCACTGGCAAAAGATAAGTAACTGTGTATGGCTTACCACATGGATCAAAAACACCCCTCTTAGGAAAAAACCTCTCTACAATTTATCTCCCTGTTCCCTGCTCTTCAATGGGTCTTGGATCAGCTTCAGCAATTGCTGAGTCCTCTGTGCTGGAAGTAGGATCCATCACACTCCCAGAGCCATTCTCCCTGCCTTAGACAGTGAACAAATGAACAAACAGGGGAAAAAATAAACTGCCAGCTCCCTTAAGCCAGGAACCCAGGGTAGGTACAGCTCCTTTGCCTAGGCACAGGCATAAGGGATCCATGGACTCTGAGTGCCTTATCCCCTGCATAGACTTGTGTGGGACCATTTCAACAGAATAGGCCCTCATTACCACAGTACAACAGGGTATTTACCGGAACTCTAACTTCAACTGTTTCAGCTGTGAAGTGGCAGGTTCTTGACATTTGACACTGCTCTGCCCATTAAGCAGGGTCTTCATCTACACAAATCAGGGGCCTGAGGACTGGTGGCTCCAACCAAACCACCTAGCCACCTGCTATAGGGGCCCATGAATAAGAGGTGCCCCCCAGTCCTTACAGACAACAGCATTAGGTTCTCAGAGTCTGGCTGCAACACCCAGCCACTTATGTGCTCTAGGAAACAGGGACATGCCTTCTTCCTGGACATTCAGGGGTGGCCATCAGCCGCATGCCTTGCTCAGAGTGTGTCCTCCTGCTGCATCCAGATACCTGTGCCTACACCAATCACCCATGCCTGTCTAGGACTGTAAGTGAGAGCCTACACCACACAATTGGTGGCTATATACCTGGGCACCTGAGCTGAATTCATACAGGAGGAGTGGGTGGACTCCTGAGCTCACATACCTAGTAACAGATCTAAGCACCTGGTGACAGGACATTAGCGCTTGAAAGGTGCCAATAATCAAACTAGCTCATACGAGCAGCCTATCTGCACACATCAAAACAAAACAAGAAGCTAAGACACAGTAAGCAAACATAAAATACATAAATATAATAACTTATTGATGACTTGGAGACAGCAGTCAATAGCAAGTCACATAAAGAGGCAATCCATGATGGCTTCAGCAACTCCCAAAATAAAGATTCTAGAAATTTTCCAGAGGAAGAAACTTTCCTGGAATTACCAGAAGCAGAATACAAAAGATTAATATACAGAACCCTTCAAGAAATTAGGAAGGAAATTAAGGAAAACACAGAACATACATAGAGGAAATTAAAAAGATTAGAGAAGAGTACAATGACAAATTTAACAGGCTGCAAGAATCCATAGAGAGACAGCAATCAGAAATCCAGAAGCTTAACAATAAAATTTCAGAATTAGACAACTCAAAAAAAGTCATAGGAGTAGAACTGAGGCAATGGAAGTCAGGATTAGTGAGACTGAAGATAAAGCACTGGACAACAAATTATTTGAGGAAAAATCAAAGGATTAAGAAAAAAGAAGACACCCTAAGAATTATGTGGGAATCTATCAAGAAAAATAAAATACCAGTGATTGGAGTACCAGAATGGGGGGGGGGGGAATAACAGAAAATAGAGAGGATTGTTGAAGATTTGTTGGCAGAAAACTTCCCTGATATCATGAAACATGACAAGATATCTATCCAAGATGCTCATTGAACCCCACATAAGGTAGATCCCAAAAGAAAGTCACCAAGACATATTATAATCAAACTTGCCAAAACGAAAGATAAAGAGAAAATTTTAAGAGCGACTACTGATAAATGAAAAGTCATCTACAAAGGAGTCAATAAGAATAAGCTTGGACTACTCAGCAGAAACCATGCAGGCAAGAAGGCAACAGGATGACATATATAAAGCCTTGAAGGAAAACAACGGCCAGCCAAGAATTACATATCCAGCAAAACTGTCTCTCAAATATGGTGGCAAAATTAGGGCATTTCCAGATAAACAGAAGTATAGGGAATTTGCAAAAACCAAACCAAAACTACCAGAAATACTAAAGGGAGTCCTCCTGTTAGAAAATCAGTAACATCAGATAACAACCCAAGACTAGAACACAGGACCAATCAATCAGATATCAACCCAGAGAAAAAAGTCACAAAAGTAAATCAAAGTTAAAACACTGAAAATAGGGAAAGAGATGTCAATATGTAAAAGACGACAACATCAAAAAACAAAAAAGAAGGACTTAAAAAATGTAGTCATAAATTTTTCATATGGAGAGGAAGTCAAGGCAATATAAAGAAATAAAAGACTGGTATAAAATTTGAAAAATATGTGTAAATATTAAGGTACCCTCAAAAGAAACTAACAATCCTACAACTCAAAATAAAAAACTAGAAAAATATAAAGACTCGTAAACACAAAATCAACAACAGTGACAAAGATGAAAAGTAAAGACATAAATAAAAACAACTCATCACAGAAAACTAAGTGGAACAAAGAAACTGTGAGTGACACAGAAAAAAAGACATCAAAATGGCAGCATTAAACTCATACCTATCAATAATTACATTGAATATAAATGGACTAAATGCATCAATAAAGAGACAGAGTGGCAGATCGGATAAAAAAAAATCCATCTATATGCTGCATACAAAAGACACAGTTTACACTTAAGAACACAAACAAACTAAAACTCGAAGAATGGAAAAAAGTATATCAAGCAAACAACACTCAAAAAAGAGCAGAAGTGACAATATTAATCTCTCACAAAATAGACTTTAAAGTGAAATCCATCACAAAGGATAAGAAAGGACACTATATAATGATTAAAGGGTCAATACACCAGGAGGGCATAACTATAATAAATATTTATGCACCCAATAACAGCACTCCAAAATACATAAAACAAACTCTAACAGCTCTGAAGAGAGAGATAGACAGCTTCACAATAGTAGTAGGAGACTTCAACATGCCACTTTTGGTGAAGGACAGAACATCCAGAAAGAAGCTCAACAAAGACACAGAAGAGCTAAATGCTACAATCAACCAACTTGATCTCATAGACATATATTGAACACTCCACCCAACAGCAGCCAAGGATACTTTCTTTTCCAATGCACAGGGAACATTCTCTAGGATACACCACATATTAGGCCACAAAGCAAGCCTTAACAAAATCCAAAGCATCAAAATATTACAAAGCATCTTTTCTGACCATAAAGCCATAAAAGTATGAATCAACAATAGAAAAAGCAAGAAAAAAATTCAAACACATGGGAACTGAACAACACCTTGCTCAAAAACAACTGGGTTATAGAAGAAATTAAGGATGGAATAAAGAAATTCATAGACTCAAACGAGAATGAAAACACATCCTACCAGAACCTTTGGGACACAGTAAAGCAGTCCTCAGAGGTCAGTTTAGAGCAAATTAAATGCACGCGTCCAAAAAGAAGAAAGGGCCATAATCAAAACATTAGCCCTACAACTGGAACAAGTAGAAAGAGACCAGCAAAAGAAGCCCTCAGGTGCCAGAAGAAAGGAAATAATAAGAATTAGAGCAGAATTAAAAGAAATAGAGAATAGAAAAACATTTGAAAGAGTTAACAAGACCAAAAGCTGGTTCTTTGAAAAGATCAACAAATTGATAAACCATTGGCCAAACAGACAAAAGAAAAACAGGAGAGGAAGCAGATAACCTGTATAAGAAATGAGATGGGTGATATCACAACAGACACAACTGAAATTAAAAGAATCATAACAGATTACTATGAAAAATTGTACTCTGACAAATTTGAAAACCTAGAGGAAAGGACAAATTTCTAGAAACTCACTACCTACCTAAATTAATACAAACAGACGTAGAACAACTAAATAAACCCATAACATATGAAGAGATTGAAAAGGTTATTAAAAAACTGCCGACAAAAAAAGGCCTGGCCCAGATGCCTTCACTGGAGATTGCTACCAAATGTTCAGAGAAGACATAACACCACTTTTACTAAAGGTATTTCAGAGTGTAGAAAAGGATGGAATACTCCCAAACTCATTCTATGAAGCCAGCATAACCCTGATACCCAAACCAGGTAAAGACACCACAAAAAAGCAAAATTATAGACCAATATCCCTCACGAACAAATCCTCAACAAAATTTTAGCCAGTAGAATTCAGCAGCATATCAAAAAAACAATTCACCAGACTTACAGTAGTAAGTCTGTAGTCAGAAGCACCACAATGTCCCTCCACAGCAAAGATCCGAAAAACTAAGCCAAACAGAAAAAAAAGTAATCCTGAAACCCTAAAACATCAAATGAAGAGACAAAGATCTCAGCCAAGCACCAAAGGAGTGAGAAAACTGACACAGAACGGAGAGAGAGGAGAGATTCATGCATAGGTCCCCTATCAGCTAACACAGTGTGGATCGGCCAACTTGGACTCCTATCAAAGACCAGCAAATAGGGGGTAAGAGAAAGCAGCTTCACAGAGCTTCCAGTGGGAGACAGAACAACTGGTAAATTGCAATATATGCTTTCCCACCCCCTACCCTTCTTCACCCCCATTCAGCATCCTCTTCTTCCCGCGGCCACAGTCTCTTGGCCAGGAAGCACCAGCTGCTTGGATTCCACCCGCCCACACTGGCCGGCTCTCTGAGTGCCATTTGTTGGCTGCTGGAGTTGCTTTTTTTTCCACTTCTTTTAATTTCTTCCTTACCTTTTACCACCTCCCCCTCTCGCTCGAATACCTGGCTCTGTGCGCCATCTTTGCTTCTTCCTGAGGGGTTGCGGAGCTCCGTTCGAGTGTGGAGCTGCTTCCTGGTCTGGGCTGCTGCACTGGTGGGATCCCAGGGTTTTTGTTTGTTTGTTTGTTTTGAATTGTTTGTTTTCTTTTCCTTTTCTCAAGTTGGAAGCCCGTTCTGGCCGGGCGGTGCTGCATGGCTTGGAGCCTACCTGCTCGACTTGCTCAGACACACAGAGGGATCCCTGAGAGCATTTCTCTTCCATGTTTTTTTTTTTTTTTCTTTCGGTTTTCTGGGGGACTTTTCTTGTTCTTTCTTTTTTTAATTTGTTTAGTTTTCTTTTCCTTCTTTTTCCCTTTTTGTCTTTCTCATTACTAAGTTACTTGTCTCTCTATAACTTCCTTCTCTTTATTTTCCCTGAATACCTGGTGCTGAATACCTCTACACCTTGTAGCTAGGCTGTACTGCAATGCCTGAGAACAACTTCCCCAGATCTCATAGCTCACCGGTAGGATCCTTGGGAGCTTTGCTGTTCTTTTTTCTTTCTGATTTTTATTTATTCATTCTTTTCTTTTTTTCTTCTTCTTCCCCTTTTTGTTTTTCTCCATTCATAGTCTCTCATCTCTCCACTCCAACAGCAAGCTCCCCCTAGCACTCTTTTTTGTTTGTTTGTATGTTTTTGGCTCCTGTTTCTCTCTTCTCTCTCCCATATCCATCTTAGCTCCACACATTATAATCTCCCCCCTACATCCTGCCTACCTGCACCATGCGCTTAACATCACAGCAGCACAGGCAGAGCCTACTGGAACCTGCCCTGCACTGATTAACAACCCACCCTGGTGGCTGCAGTAAGTGCCACAAACAACCTGTCACAGACACTCCTCTTCAGCCAGACTGCCCTGCTGTACGATGTCTGAGCGACTGAACCTGCCAGTTGGAGGAGGAGGTGAAGAGTATCGTGCCCACAGATGAGCAAACAACAAAGAACACACAGTTCACCAGCTCAAACATAGCCAAATTGAAAAAAAAGGATGAAACAAATAAATCTACAATCAACAAAAGAGAAAAACAACTACTGAATTCCCCGAAGACAGCAGACAGTATGAAAAATTTACCAAAACAGGACAGGATGTTTCCAGTAGGCGTCTAAAATAAAACACCAGATGACTTTACAGTGGAAGAAAAGGCATTAGAACTACCTGATAGGGAATTCAAATCTCTAATACTCATAATTCTCCAAGAGTAGAAGCAAAAAGCAGA
The DNA here is from genome assembly GCA_030035585.1 of Dugong dugon. Classification (NCBI taxonomy): domain Eukaryota; kingdom Metazoa; phylum Chordata; class Mammalia; order Sirenia; family Dugongidae; genus Dugong; species Dugong dugon. Next base: position 13,941,627 of record CM057478.1, read on the forward strand.
CAACAATGAGGAAAAAATAGGCAAATTCATGGAAAATACAGACAAAAAATTGGAGGAATTCAGGAAGATAATGCAGGAACAAAGTGTCAAAATAATTTCACAACTAGAAATTATACAAAGACAACAGTTAGAAATCCAAAAGATAAACAACAAGATTTCAGACATGGACGGTGTCATAGAAGGGCTGAGGAGCAGATTTGAAAAGGTGGAAGACAGGATCAGTGGAATTGAAGACAAACACTTGGATACAACTCTGTTTCAGGAAAACTCAGAAAAAGGAACAAAGAAAAATGAAGAGACTCTGAGAATTATGTGGGATACAATCAAAAGCAAAAATTTTCGAGTGATTGGAATTCCAGAACAGGGGGAGAAAATAGAAAACACAGAGAAGATCATTGAAGAACTGCTGACAGAAAACTTCCCCAATATCATGAAAGATGAAAAGCTGGCCCTCCAAGAAGCTCAAAGAACCCCATATAGGATAGACCCCAAAAGAAAATCACCAAGCCGTAGCATAATCACACTCACCAAAACCAAAGACAAACAAAGAATTCTGAGAGCAGCTCATGAAAAACAAGAAGTCATATACAGAGGAGAAACAATAAGACTAAGCTCAGATTATTTGGTAGAAACCATGCAGGCAAGAAGGCAATGGGATGACATCTATAAAACCTTGAAAGAAAAAATTACCAGCCAAGAATAATATATCCTGCAAAACTCTCCTTCAAATATGATGGTGAAATTAGGACATTTCCAGATAAACAGAAATTAAGGGAATATGTAAAAACCAAACCAAATTTACAAGAATTATTGAAGGGAGTTCTTTAAAATCTAACAACAAACAACTTCAGCTCACAGGCAGAATCTAGGAAGTAGGATAGTACTGGCCAGATATCAATCTAGGAAAAGAACTCTCAAGGACTATACAAAACCAAAAGAAATACAACAGGGAATCAGAGCAGTTAATCAGCAAATGACAACAACATCAGAACAATAAAAGAGGGAATAAACAGTGTAGGTATAAAACCTTCTAATGGAGATGAAGGCAAGTTGATACCAAGTAATAATAGACTGCTTCAAACTTAGAAAGATAAGGGTAAATTTCATGGTAACCAAAAAGAAAATTAATAAATATACTCATAAAAATAAAGAGGAAAAACATAAAGTCTCAGCAAAAAAAACCCTACAAAAACAAAAGAAATGAAAAAGAATCCATAAACAAAAGTAACTCAGCACAACAGAGTAAGAAGAACAAAGAAAACGTCAGCACCACAAAAAAAAAGCACTACAAAATAACAGCAACAAACACATTTATCAATAATTACACTGAATATAAATGGATTCAATGCACCCATAAAGAGAAAGAGAGTAACAGAATGGATAAGAAAACAGGATCCATCAATATGCTGGCTGCAAGAGACAAAATTTAGAAAAAAAGATGTGAATTTATTAAAAGTCAAAGGTTGGAAAAAAATATATCAAGCTAACAACTATCAAAAAAGAGCAGGAGTGGCAATTCTAATCTCAGATAAAATAGACTTTAAAACAAAATCCACCATAAAAGACAGAGAAGGACTCTATATAATGATTAAAGGGATGATCCATCATGAAGACATAACCATAACAAATATCTACACACCCAATGACAGGGCTCCAAAATACATAAACTCTAACACTGAAAAGAGAAATTGACAGTTCCACAATAATAGTAGGAGACTTCAACACACCACTCTCAGTAAAGGACAGAACAACTAAAAAGAAACTCAGCAAAGATACAAAAGACCTAAAGGGCACAATCAGCCAACTTGACCTCATAAACATATATAGAACACTCCATCAAACCACTGCAAAGTACACATTCTTTTCCAATGCACATGGAATGTTCTCCACAATAGACCACATCTTAGGCCACAGGGAAATCCTCAACAAGATCCAAAACGCTGAGATAATTCACAGTATCTTCTCGGACCACAATGCCATCAGGTAGAAATTAAAAACAGAAAGAGCAAGGAAAAACAATCAATTACTCGGAAACTGAATAATACCCTGCTTACACATCATTGGGTAATAGAAGAAATCAGAGATGGAATCAAAAAATTCTTAGAATCAAATGAGAATGAAAACACATCATACCAAAACCTTTGGGACACAGCAAAGGCAGTCCTCAGAGGACAATTTATAGCAATAGATGCACACATCAAAAAAGAAGAAAGGGACAAAATCAAAACATAAACCACACAACTCAAACAAATAGAAAGAGAACAGCAAAAAAAAAAAAAAAAAAAAAAAAGCCCACAGCCACCGGAAGAAAGGAAATAATAAAGATCAGAGCAGAAATAAATGAAATAGAGAACAGAAAAACAATAGAAAGAATCAACAAAACCAAAATTTGGTTCTTTTAAGGAATCAACAAAATTGACAAACACTAGCTAGACTGACAAAAGAACAACAGGAGAGGATGCAAATAACCCAAATAAGAAATGAAATGGGTGGCATGACAACAGACCCAACTGAAATAAAAAGGATCGTAACAGAATATTATGAAAAACTATACTCCAACAAATTTGAAAACCTAGAAGAAATGGATAAATTTCTAGAATCACACTACCTACCCAAACTACGACAAAGTGATGTTGAAAATCTGAACAGAACCATAACAAGAGAAGAGATTGAAAAGGTAATTTAAAAAAAAACAATAACTCCCCCCCCCCCCCCAGAAAAAAGCCTGGCCCACATGCCTTCACTGGAGAATTTTACAAAACATTCAGAGAAGAGCTTGTACCAGTACTACTCAAGCTATCTCAGAGCATAGAAAATGAAGCAACACTTCCAAATTCATTCTGTGAAGCCAGCATAATGCTGATACCAAAACCAGGCAAAGATGCCACAAAATAAGAAAGTTACAGACCAATATTTCTCATGAATATAGATGCAAAAATTCTCAACAAAATTTTAGCCAATAGAATTCAGCATCATATAAAAAAAAAATACACCACAACCAAGTAGGATTCATACCAGGTATGCAAGGATGGTTCAGCATTAGAAAATCAGTCAACATAATCCACCACATAAATAAAAGGAAAGGAAAGAATCATATGATGATCTCAATTGACGCAGAAAAGGCATTTGACAAAGTCCAACACCCATTCCTGATAAAAAACTCTCAATAAAATAGGTATAGAAGGGAAATTTCTCACCATAATAAAGGGCATCATTCTTAATGGAGAGAGGCTGAAAACGTTCCCCTTGAGAACAGGAACAAGACAAGGATGCCCTTTATCACCACTCCTATATAACATTGTGCTGGAATTTCTAGCTAGAGCAATAAGGCAAGAAAAAGAAATAAAGGGCATCCAAATTGGTAATGCAGAAGTGAAACTGTCCTTGTTTGCAGATGATATGATACTATATGAAAAGACTCCACAAGAAATCTGCTCGAACTAACAGAAAGATTCAGCAGACTAGCAGGAGACAAGATAAACATACAAAAATCAGTTGGATTCCTATACACCAATAAGGAGAACAATGAAAAGGAAATCAGGAAACAATACCATTTATAATAGCCCCTAAAAAAATAAAATACTTAGGAATAAATCTAATCAGGTATGTAAAAGACCTATACAAAGAAAACTACAAAACACCACTGCATGAAACCCAAAGGGATCTACATAAATGGAAAAACATCCCATGCTCATGGATAGGTAGACTCAACATTGTGAAAATGACAATTCTACCCAAAGCAATTTACAAATACAACGCAATCCTGTTCCAAATACCAACAACATTCTTCAAAGACATGGAGAAACTAATCATTAACTTTATATGGAAAGGGAAGAAGTCCCAAATAAGTAATCACTACTGAAGAAGAAGAATAAAGTTGGAGGACTCAGACTACCTGACCTCAGAACAAACTATACAGCTATGGTAGTCAAAACAGCCTGGTACTGGTACAATGACAGGTACATTGACCAATGGAACAGAATTGAGAACCCAGTTGTAAATCCATCTACCTATGGTCACCTGATCTTCGCCAAGGGCCCAAAGTCCATCAGATGGTCAAAAGACAGTCTTTTTAATAAATGGTGCTGGCAAAACTGGATATGCATCTGCAAAAAAATGAAACAGGACCCATACGTCACAGCATATACAAAAATTAATTCAAAATGGATCAAAGACCTAAATATAAAGCCAGAAACTCTAAAGTTCATAGAAGAAAAAATAGGACCAAAGTTACAGGCCTTAATGCATGGCATTAACAGGATACAAACCTTAACCATCAACACACAAACCCCAGAAGATAAGCTAGATAACTGGGATCTTCTAAAAATCAAACACCTATGCTCTTCAAAAAACTTCACCATAAGAGCAAAAAGAGAACCTACAGACTGGGAAAAAATTTTTGGACAGTACAAGCCAGACAAAGGTCTAATCTCCATAATCTACAAGAAAATCCAACACCTCTATAACAAAAAGACAAATAATCCTATTAAAAAATGGGCAAAGGAAAAGAACAGACACTTCACCAAAAAAGACATTCAAGAGGCCAAGAGACACATGAGGAAATGCTCGCGATCACTAGCCATTTGAGAAATGCAAATTAAAACCACAATGAGATACCATCTTACCCTGGCATTACTGGCACGAATCAAAAACACCTGAAATAGCAAATGTTGGAGGGGCTGTGGGGAGATGGGAACTCTTATGCACTGCTGGTGGGAATGCAAAATGATACAACCATTTTGGAAAATGATATGGTGCTTCCTTAGAAAGCTAGAAATTAAAATACCATATGATCCAGCAATCCCACTCCTAGGAATATATCCTAGAGAAATAAGAGTCATCACTTAAATAGACATATGCACACCTATGTTCATGGCAACATTGTTCACAACAGCAAAAAGATGGAAACAACTCAGATGCCCATCAAGAGATGAATGGATAAACAAACTATGGTACATACACAATGGGGTACTATGCAAGGAGAAATAACAATGATGAATCTGTGAATCATCTCATAACATGGGTGAAACTGGAGGACATTATGCTGAATGAAATAAGTCAATCACAGAAGGACAAATAATGTATGAGTCCCCTATTGTAAAAACCCATGAAAAAGTTTACACACAAAAAGTAACAATCTTTGTTGGTTACCCAGGAATGGGAGGGGTGGGGAGGAAATACTAAATAGGCAATAGATACGTGGTATCTTGGGTGAAGGGTGAGACAGTACACAATACTGGGGAAACCAGCACAACTTTTACAAGGAAAGGTCATGGAAGCTCCCCAGACACATCCAAACTCCCTGAGGGACTGAATTGCTGGGCGGAAAGCTGCGGGGACCATGGCATTGGGGAACATCTAGCTCAACTGGCATAACACCGTTTATAAAGGCAGTGTTCTACATTCTACCTTGGTGAGTAGTTTGTGGGGTCTTAAAAGCCTATGAGCAGCCATCTAAGACACTCCACTGGTCTCATCCCTTTGGGAGTAAGGGAGTGTGAAGAGGACAGGATACAAGGGAAAGATTAGTCCGAAGGACTAATGGACCACAGCTACCAAGGTCTCCACCAGACTGAGTCCAATACAGCAAGATGGTTCCCGGCTACCACCACTGACTGCTCCTACCATGATCACAACAGAGGGTTCTGGATAGAGCTGGAAAAGAATGTGGAACAAAATTGTAACTCAAAAAAGAAGACCAGATTTACTGGCCTAAAGGAGACTGGAGAAACCCTGAGAATATGGCCCCCAGACACCTTTTTAGCTCAGTGGTGAAGTCACTTCCAAGGTTCACAGTTCAGCCGGGGAGTGGACAGCCTCATAAAACCAAATGAAACTAATGAGGCACAGCAGTCCAGGGACAAGGACTAGAAGTGGAAAGGGACAGGAAAGCTGGTGATAGGGAACCCAAGGTTGACTAGGGATAGTGCTGATGTGTTGTGAGGTTGTTAACCATTGTTATAGGGCAACATGTGTACTAACTGTTTAATGAGAAACTATTTTGTCCTGTAAACCCTCATCTAAAGTGAGAATAGCAGCACAATTGGAAGAGTGTAGTCGATGTCACTGAATTGTGCATGTAGTACTTTTTGAAATGGTGTATCTTTGGCTATGTATATTTTCACCAAAAAAAAAAAAGATCGAGAAGGGAGAGGGTTGACATGCCGTGGGGTTGTTAACCAATGTCATGAAACAATATGTGTACTAATGTTCCTTGAGAAACTATTTGTTTGTAAACGTTCACCTGAAGTACAATAATAAAAAAAAAAAATTAAATAAATAAATAATTCACCCTGACCAAGTGGGATTTATGCCAGGTATGCAGGGATGGTTCAACATTAGAAAAACAATCAATGTAATCCATCAGATAAATAAGACAAAAGACAAGAGCCACATGATCTTATCAATCAGTGCAGGAAAGGCATTAGACAAAGTCCAATACCCATTCATGATAAAAACTCTCAATAAGATAGGAATAGAAGGGAAATTCCTCAATATAATTAAGGGCATTTATACAAAGTCAACAGACAACATCATCCTAAATGGCGAGTCTTTGAAAGCATTTCCCTTGAGAACAGGAACCAGAGAAGGATGCCTGTATCACCACTGGTATTCAACATTGTGCTGGAGGTCCTAGCCAGAGCAGTTAGGCTAGAAAAAGAAATAAAGGGCATCCAAATAGTTAGGGAAGAAGTCAAAGTATCTCTGTTTGCAGATGATATGATCTTATACACAGAAAACCCCAAAGAACCTGAAAGAAAACTAGTGGAACTAATGGAAGATTTCAGCAAAGTTTCAGGATACAAGATGAACATACAAAAATCAGTTGGATTCCTTTGCACCAACAAAGAGAACCTTGAAGAGGAAATCACCAACTCAATACCATTTACAATAGCCCCCAAGAAGATAAAATACTTTGGAATAAATCTAACCAGAAACGTAAAAGATCTATACAGAGAAAACTACAAGACACTATTGCAAGAAACTAAAAGAGATCTGCATAAGTGGAAAAATATACCTTCCTGATGGATAGGTAGATTCAACATTGTGAAAATGTCAATTCTACCCAAAGCAGTCTACAGATACAATGCAATCCCGATCCAAATTTCACCAGCATTTTTTAATGAGACGGAGAAACAAATCAGCAAACTCATATGGAAAGGGAAGAGGCCCCGAATAAATAAAGCACTACTCAAGAAGAAGAACAAAGTGGGAGGACTTACACTACCTGATTTTAGGACCTATTATACTGCCACGGTAGTCAAGACAGCCTGGTACTGGTACAACAACAGATTCATAGACCAATGGAAGAGAGTTGAGAATCCAGATATAAGCTCATCCACCTATGAGCAGCTAATATTTGACAAAAGCCCAAAGTCCATTAATTGGGGAAAAGACAGTCTCTTTAACAAATGGTGCTGGTATAACTGGATATCAATATGCAAAAAACTAAAAGAACCATACCTCACACCATGTACAAAAACTAACTCAAAATGGATCAAATAATTAAAGATAAAATCAAAAATTATAAAGATCATGGAATTAAAAATAGGGACAATGCTAGGAGCCCTATTACATGGCATAAACACAGTATGATCCATAAGTAAAAATATACAAGCTCCAGAAGAGAGACTAGATAAATGGGAGCTCCTACAAATCAAACACTTATGCTCATCCAAAGACTTCACCAAAAGAGTCAAAAGACAACTTACAGACTGGGAAAAAAATTTGGCTATGACAAATCCAGTCAGTGTCTAATCTTTAAAATCTACAAGATACTGCAAAACCTCAACATCAAAAAGACAAATAACCCAATTAAAAAGTGGGCAAAGAATATTAACAGGCACTTGACCAAAGAAGATATTCAGGCAGCTAACAGACACATGAAGAAATGCTCACTATCATTAGCCATTAGAGAAATGCAGATCAAAACTACAATGAGATATCATCTCACCCCAACAGGCTAGCATTAATCCAAAAAACAGAAAATAATAAATGCTGGAGAGGTTGTGGAGAGACTGGAACACTTATACACTGTTGCTGGGAATGTAAAATTACAACCACTTTGGAAATCGATTTGGTACTTCCTTAAAAAGCTAGAAATAGAAGTACCATACGATCCAGCTAACTCGCTCCTTGGAATATATCCTAGAGAAACAAGAGCCATCACACGAATAGATATATGCACACCCATGTTCGTTGTGGCAACGTTCACAATAGCAAAAAATTGAAGCAACCTAGGTGCCCATCAACGGACAAATGGATAAACAAATTATGGTATATCCACACAAAGAAATATTATGCAATGATAAAGAACAATGATGAAGCTGTAAAACATCATATAACGTAGTAGAAGCTGGAACTTATTATGCTGAGTGAATTTAGTCAGTCACAGAAGGACAAATACTGTATAAGACCACTGTTATAACAACTCAAGAAAAGGTTTAAACACAGAAGAAAACATTCTTTGATGATTACTAGGGTGGGTAGGGAGGGTGAGGTTATTCACTAACTAGATAGTAGATAAGAATCATCTTAGGTGAAGGGAAGGACAGCACACACTACAGGGGAAGCCAGCACAACTAGACTAAACCAAAGCTAAGAAGTTTCCTCAATACAATCAAATACTTTGAGAGACAGAGTAGCAGGAATGGGGGGTCTGGGGACCATGCTTTCAGGGGACATCTAGGTCAACTGGCATAACAAAACTTATTAAGAAAATGTTCTGCATCCTACTTTGCTGAGTGGCATCTGGGGTCTTAAAAGCCTACAAGCAGCCATCTAAGATGCATCAATTGGTCCCAACTACCTGGAGTAAAGGAGAACGAAGAACACTAAAGACACAAGGAAAGTATTAGCCCAAGAGACAGAAAGGGCTACATAAACCAGAGACTTCATCAGCCTGAGACCAGAAGAACTAGATGGTTCCCGGCTACCACAAATGAATATCCTGACAGGGAATACAACAGAGGGTCCTAATGGAGCAGTAGAAGGATGGGGTGCAGAACTCAAATTCTAGTAAGAAGACCAGGCTTAATGGTCTGACTGAGACTGGAGGTGCCCTGGAAAGCATGGCCCCTGGACTCTCTATAAGCCCAGAACTAAAATAATTTCCGAAGCCAACTCTTCAGACAGGGATTGGACTGGACTGTGGGACATAAAGTGATACTCATGAAGAATGTGCCTCTTAGTCAAGTAGATGCAAGGGACCAAAGGGGCAGCTTCTGTCCATAGGTGAGATGGGAAGCAGAGAGGGTTAGGAGCTGGTTGAATGTTCATGGGGAATCAGGGGCGGAGGGGTGGAGTGTGCTGTCACAGAATGGAGTGAGTGGTTGGGGTCTCATAAAAATGTATGTAAAAAAAATTTGTATGGGACACTAACTTGAAATGTAAACTTCATTTAATTACAGCAATAAAAAAAACTGAAAACTATAAAGATCATAGAAGAAAAAATAAGATCAATGCTAGAGGCCCTAATACAAAGCATTAACAGGATACAAACTATAATTAACAACACACAAACTCCAGAAGATAAGCTAGAGAACTGGAATCTTCTAAAAATTAAACACTCATGCTCATCAAGAGACTTCACCAAAAGAGTAAAAAGAGAACCTACAGACTGGAAAAAAAAAATGGCTGTTACAAATCCAATGAAGGTCTAATATCTAAAATCTGCAGGAAAATCCAACACCTCTACAACAAAAAGACAAGTAATCCAGTTAAAAAAATGGGCAAAGGAAATGAACAGACACTTTACCAAAGAAGGCACTCAAGCAGCTAACAGACTCATGAGGAAATGCTTGCAATCACTAGCCATTAGAGAAATGTAAATCAAAACCACAAGATGTCATCTCACCCTGGCATTACTGGCATGAGTCAAAAAAAAATAGAGAACAACAAATGTTGAGGATGCTATGGGGAGATCGGAACTCTTATGCCCTGCTGGTGGGAATGCAAAAGGATACAACCATTTTGGAAAATGATATGGCACTTCCTTAGAGAGCTAGAAATATAAATGCCATATGATCCAGCAATCCCACTCCTAGGAATATATCCTAGAGAAATAAGAGCCGTCACACAAATAGACATATGCACACCCATGTTCACTGCAGCATTGTTCACAAGAGCAAAAAGATGGAAGCGACCTAGATGCCCATCAACAGATGAATGAATAAGCAAGCTATGGTACATACACGCAATGGAGTACTATGCAATGGTAAAGAACAAAGATGAATCTGCTAAGTATCTCACAACATGGATGAATCTGGAGGGCATTATACTGAGCAAAATAAGTCAATCACAAAAGGACAAATATTGTTTGAGACCACTACTATACAAACTCATGAAAAGGTTTACACACAAAAAGAAACAATCTTTGATGGTTACAAGGGAGGCGGTGGGTGGAGAGGGAAAAACACTAAATAGACAATAGATAAGTGGTAACTTTGGTGAAAGGTAAGACAGTACACAATACTGGGGAAGCCAGCACAACTTGTACAAGGCAAGGTCATCAAAGCTCCATAGACACATCCAAACTCCCTGAGGGACCGAATTACTGGGCTGAGGGCTGTGGGGACCATGGTCTCAGGAAACATCTACCTCAATTGGCATAACAAAATTTCTAAAGAAACTATTCTACATTCTACCTTGGTGAGTAGCGTCTGGGGTCTTAAAATCTTGTGAGTGGCCATATAAGACACTCCACCGGTCTCACCCCATCTGGAGCAAGGGAGAATCAAGAAAACCAAAGACACAAGGGAAATATTAGTCAAAAGGACTGATGGACCACAACTATCACAGCCTCCACCAGACTGAGTCCAGTACAACTAGATCGTGCCTGGCTACTACCACGACTGCTCTGACAGGGATCACAGTAGAGGGTCCCAGACAGACCTGGACAAAAATGTAGAATAAAATTCTAACTCACAAAAAAAGACCAGACTTACTGGCCTGATAGACTGGAGAAACCCCAAGAGTATTGCTCCTGTACACCCTTATGGCTCAGTAATGAAGTCACTCCTCAGGTTCCCCCTTCAGCCATGGAATAGACAGGCCCATAAAACAAAATGAAACTAAAGGGGCACACCAGCCCAGGGGAAAAGACTAGAAGGTAGGAGGGAACAGGAAAGCTGGTAATAGGGAACCCAAGGTCAAGAAGCGGAGAGTGTTGACATGTCGTGGTGTTGGTAACTGTCATTGATTGAATTGTATCCCCAAAAAATATGTGCATCAGTTTGGCTATGCCATGATTCCCAGTATTGTATGATTGTCTACCATTTTGTCATCTGATATTATTTCCCTATGTGTTGTAAATCCTATCACTATGACGTTAATGAGATAGATTAGTGAGAGTTATATTGATGAGATCTACAAGATTAGATAATGTCTTTATCTAATCTCTTTTGTGCTACAAAAGAGAGAAGCAAGCAGAGAGACATGGGTCCATCATACCACCAAGAAAACAACACCAGCAGCAGAGAGAGTCCTTTGGACCCAGGGTTTCTGCTTGGAGAAGCTCCTAGTCCAGGGGAAGATGGATGACAAGGGCTTTCCTCCAGAGCCAACAGAGAGAGAATGCCTTCTCCTGGAGCTGACGTCCTGAATATGGACTTCTAGTCTACTAGACTGTGAGAGAACAAACTTCTGTTTGTTAAAGCCATCCACCTGTGGTATTTCTGTTATAGCAGCGCTAGATAACTAAGACAGTAACCAATGTCACAAAACAATATGTATACTAATTGTTTAATGAGAAGCTAGTTTGTTCTGTAAACCTTCATCTAAAGTACAATAATAAAAACAAACAAAAAACAAAAAAAAAATGAATAATTTCAATTCTTCCTTTTCTCTTATTTAAAGTGGTTTGGGAGGGCAGTCATAGGAAGGACTAATGTTTTACAAACAAAAAATTGTTTTGGAGGTGTTTTCCTAAATAATAGAGCTATTCTCTTCCAAAGAGATATTTTTTCTCCACCTATTAAGGAATAGAAATCACTGTATATTTATAAACCAATTCATATGATGAGTGCAAAGTTTGTGTTTGCTACCATAACTAGCTGTAGCACTAGTACTGTGTAGGAATCAAAAGCATAATACACAAACCTTAACTTAGGAAATTACAATAATCTTAGCTAAACAAGATATATGCATGATATGCTATGGCCAAGGTCTAACAACGGTGTAGCAGTAATAAATAACTTAACTGGGTGAAAAAGAAAAAAATAATACAGAATGGAGTAGTCAGTGAGGTTGCAAAAGGGAAACTTGAGCACAGCCTTGGATTTGAACAAATGAAGTGAGGTATAATGTACCATACCAAAAAACCCATTGTAGTCAAGTCGATTCTGACTCATAGTGACCCTATAGGACAGAGTGGAGCTTCCCCATTGGGTTTCCAAGGAGTGGCTGGTGGATTTGAACTGCTGACCTCTTGGTTAACAGCTGAGCTCTTAACCACTGAGCAACCAGGGCTTCTATAAGATACCATAGGTGGAGGTTAATATCATGAAGAAAGGCAAGAAGGAATACATTTTCATGCCTGCTTGCAGAACAGTTCATAGACTTACAGTGTTTTCAGTCTGTAATGATTTTGGTTTCAATCAAAAGCACAAGCTATGTACATTTTATGTTCAGATACATGTAGGTCATAGCTATGCTTTGACAATTTTAAACATTTAAAATATTTCTTATTGTATTTCACTCACTGTTTCATAAATTAAATTTGAAAAGTTTCACATATACAAATTCTATTCACCATTAATATTTCCTGATCCCTTAACACTGATATATTTAATTCTGCACTCTTTCTGACATTCTGCTGTTAAGACTATTTTGATAATCTCCCATACTTGCCAAATACTTGCCAAATTTAGAAAGGCTTTCAATCTTATTGTCTCATACTTTTCATTCCGAAGTATACTTTTGGGTGTATTGTTTTAATTGAGCTTAAGGAAACATTGGATGAAGGGCAAAATAACACATAAACAAAGGAATCTTTAAAAACAATCATTTGTCATGGCCTATGAATACATTGCTATCCATAAGGTTCTTAAAAACAAAGATGTCACTTCGATGACTAAGGTGCTTCTGACCCAAACCATTGTCTTTGCAACTGTATCATATGCATGTGGAATCTGGCTGAACAATGAAAAATGAAAAGAGAAGAAGGATTGATGCCTTCTAATTGTGGTGTTGGTGAAGAATATTGGATATATCAGGGACTACTAGATGAATGAACAAATCAGTTTTAGAAGAAATACAACCAAAATTCTCCTTAGAAGCAAGGATGGTGAGATTTTGACTCACTTACTTTGGATTCATCATCAGGAAAGACTAATCTCTAGAAAAGGACTTCATGGCTGGCATAGTGGAGGTTCGGCAAAGGCGAGGAGGGCCCTCAATGAGCTGGCTTGGCACAGTGGCTGAAAGCAATGGGCTAAATATAGCTATGATCATGTAGATGGTGTAGGACTGGACAATCTTTTCACTGTTATACATGAGGTTGCTAGGAGTTGCTGCCGACCATCGCAATATTAAAACATCACCTGTGTGCCAGGGTACTACACTATCCATCGAAGTCCAGACATTGTATTGAAGAAATGACAGAAACAGTGCTATTTGAATGATCCTGGGTAGATTCTAGTTTTCAAGGAATTAGAATTAGAAATATATTTATCATAAGCATACTTGAGAAAAGTTGTTAAAAATGCCTTCCTAAGATTGAAAAAGACTGTGTTGAAAATAAGTTTTGTCTTAATATCTTGTTTGCCTATTAAAACTGAATCTGAAATGGTGTTAGTTTTAGATAAAGTCTAAAGGTTTTGGTGACAAGGAGACAATGAAATCTGAAAGTCACCAGTGTGGTATTGTTACTAACAATAAAAAGGAAAAAAAAAATGTGAAGGAATGCCTTTTAATCATAAAAAATATAAATAAATTTCATAAAATGAATTTAGCAAAGGATTCCAAACTTGTGTTAAATTGCAAAATCATATCTAATGCGATGACACGTTTTCACAGCAAATACTCAGAAACTCTTTAAAATGAGAATTTTTTTTGCAAAAATGCATTTTTTTAAGAAGTATCTTTAAAGTGTGCCTGTGAATAATAACTTAAAAAAAAAAAAAACTTTCCAAGATTTCAGAGGGAAGGAAATTTTTACTGTTAGGAAATTATGCTTCTTGCTGTTTGTTTTACTAAAAACAGTAATAAGTATTATTCAATCCATTTTCTAAGGAATTTTGGCAAAATTCTACAGATATGTTCATGTGATTTAATGGTAGTACTCAAGTTGAAATGTTTTTCTTTTGCCTCAGTTTTTATTGCTATTAAAATTCATTATAAATCCAAAGGAATTTCCTTTCTTGCCAGAAACAAAATTATGAGTGTTTAAGCTTTATAGATACACGAATTGTATCTATTAAGTAACAAGAACCAATTTAAATATAAAATTTTTGCTAAAATGTGGTTTTAGTATTTCTTTCTCTCTACCAGGCTAAGTAGGTAGTGAAAATTATTTTTATTTATTTTTTCATCTTATTATTATTTTTTTGCTTCACAAAGTACGTTCGCGGTATTTATATGAAGACATTCAGCAACAAAGCTCCACAGAGTTGTGGAGATTGCATTTTTACCAGTTTGAGGGTCTGTCCTGCAGAGGGACCCATGTCCTGATGCAACTTTATTGTCAGGGAATGAGCAGGTTGGGATATAAGGAAGGACAGCAAAACACCTGGAAATACTGACATCGGAGCTGCAGTGCCATCAGGTCAGCTTTTCCATCTGGATCAATTTGGCAATCATGTGAGGGTCTCTGTTTTGCCAAAATATGACTAAAAATTAAATAGGAACTTTCTGGAGCTAAATCTTGGGCAGACCAAAGTGATCTTAATAGGGGGTGGACACGATATATTTTTAATTTCTGTAAACTCGCTATTGCTTAAGGTTTTGTCCAAAGTTTTATAAAAATAATCTAGATGTATAAGTCTGTTGCTAACAGATTTGTAAATTTAACACTAATCTACAATCATAAACAAATAATCTTGTTTTAGGATAAAATAACGTGAGATGATAGGGTTTCTGTATGTGATCATACTGTTGGCTTATTATTGAGGATACGCCTGTATCACTTACTTCAAACAGACTGATGCATGTGAAAAACAAAGTCTGTTAGGCTAAAACCATTTTACTATCCACAACCCTGGAAGAACTTTCAGCTCTGTTACTTCTATACAATATATTAGAATCGACTGGATTCCAATACCTATCAAAGTTACCATCTAATATTCTTTTACCTTGATTGATTTATACCTAATAGTATAAAAAGTAATGAGACTGTGGGGGCATTGAGGGTCTTGAAAAGAGGGTTATAGCCATAAATTTTGCATACACCTAGTGTAAATTTCAGGAATTGTAAAATCTGTAAAAGTTAAAATTTCTTTATCTCCATGCTGTGGTCATATAGATTAAATATAGGTCAACAAATGTAGAGACCTAGATAAATAGCAGAGAATTTTTTCCATACTCAAATACCCTTTCACTAGTGTAAGCTTTTCCACATGAGTTAACTGCCCTCAATGAAACAAATATCCATTGTTTCTAAAAAAACTCTAAACTCATTAAAAATAAACAGATTTAATGGGAGAAGAAAATATTTTTGCCCAATTTTCTACTTCTGTCCATTGAAGCAAAAGACTTCCAATACCTCTTTCCCAGCTTCTAGTACTTCCTTCCTTGGATTTATGGGCGCTTGAGTTATTAAGTCACAAAAGCTTGGCTGCTAACCAAAAGGTTGACAGTTAGAATCCACCATCTGGTCCTTGGAAATCCTATGGGGCAGTTCTACCCTGTCCTATAGGGTCACTGTGAGCTAGGATCAACTGGGTTTTGGTCTGGATGATTTTAAAGGGCAGAAACCAGGTTCCATTCTGTCTCTATCACTTCTCATGCCTAACAGTTATGGGGTATCCTGTCACCTCTAGAGAAAAGTCTGGACATAGTTTGTTTCCTCCTTCTGGCTACTGCTTCAGTGGTAACTTTTGAGGTAAGGTAGATGGACCGTCATCCTCCAAATAGCTCCTTGGATGGGTGTGGAGTCTTAGAGTCTACTCCATAGATCCAATCACTATGGGAGTAGAGGAATATTTGAGGCAATAGACAGCAGTAAACTTTTCAGTGAATACTTTTCACCTGGGGATTTTTGCTAACATGCAGATGCTGACTCAGTAGGTATGGGGTAGGAACTGAGATTCTGCATTTCTGTCATGGTGATACTGATGCTTGGTCCATGATGACAATTTGATTGGTTAGAAGGTATACTACCTAGTCTAAGCCACATTCTCCAAGCTAGCTTTTATTAGAGAAGCCCTATATTTGGACAGTCACAGGTGCTTATTCTGGTGCTATTAATAAAAGACTATTTTGTCTTTTTATCTGGCTATTACTACTTGTATGCATTTTTATCTCGCTGGAATTCGAACAGGGGAGGAGGAGACTTGAAGAAGATCTGGACGCCAAAGCCACACCCTTAATCCCTAAACCTTTGCTACAAAAATATATATGATCTGTACATTTTATAGATAACCATTTAGACTTTATCTTAGATTTGATAATCAATAACACAAGCTTCTCTCAATGTCTTAATTTTTCACAAATCCTCTTTTCTTTCCAGACAAGTAAAGACATATTGCAGACTTTTCATTACAGAGAATAGTGCACAAAAGCTTCCTTACCTCAGTAAATGTCACTGCACTGTAAGATATTTCTCTGTGATATTCACAGAATAAAAATACTGCAGTGAGATGTGAATACAAGGGGCTTAGCAGTCTCCATTAATACTCGTGATATTAACCACAAGCTTCAAGGTATACACAGATCTGCACAAATTCTTGAATCATCAAGGCTTGGGACAAACTTGAAAATATACATATTAAACCTGCAAATTCCAGAGCTGTACTGTATTTTAAAATGCATGCAAAGTTCCTTTTTTATTGCCTGAAAGTTCTATTTCTTTTATGTTCTTCAGTTCATAGATCACCCAGGGCACACACAAACACTTTCTCTAGCAGTGTTGGAGTCGGAAATTGAAACAAAATGTCAAGCCCATCTCTGAAAATTTACTGCAGCAGATACTTTGTTGAAAGAAGAACTCAGTATTATAAGGACTGTTCTCAGTGAAACTAAACTGAGAATTTTGTTGTAAGTACCAGTTTCCTACAACAAAAAAAATTAAATTAGGTCTTTTGTCTTTGGTGATGATTCAGGTGTGATTCTCTATAGAGTGAATTTTCCAGAGAAAACCACCTTTGCAGATACATGAAGGGCCTTGTGTACAAATTCTCTGTCTAAAAGATAAGTGTCCTGTTGATATGAAGTGGTAAATGCAAATTGAACATTCATATGAAAAATGCATGATTTTTTTTAGGATTTTAAAAGTGCATTCAATTTGAAGTTATTTAAATGTCCAAACTTCATAGGTGAAGTCTATCATATTCCATATATTCACAGAGTACATTGTGATGTGAGAAAGATGAAATTCAAGACAATTCAAGAAAATGACTACAATTTCAAATACTTACGATTTCATCATTTACCCTGCATTTATGTGCCTAATTTCTTGAGCACTACTATGTGCCACATATTGACAAAATTCCCTGCCCTTGTGCATCTTCATTCTAGTGGGAAGTTTAAAAATAAACGTAACAAATAAGTAAACCATAGGGTATGTTTAAAGTTGCTATGGGGTGGAAAAGCAGAGTAAAGAAGACTCAGAATGTTTCTTCCTTACTAAAGAATGTTATCCAGACCAACTGCCAAATGATTAAAACGTGTTCAGTAGACAACACCTGTGTGAATACAGAGCTTTCCTGATCCACCTCCTATACTCTCTGCCTAGTAAGGAGACCTGTGCGTTTAGCAGCAGAGCAAGTTCATGATTTCATATTCAGGTTGCAGCAGGCAGAGTTAGTACAGTCCTAGGAAATGGATAAGAATATTATTACATATACCATGATAAGTTAAAGTTCAAAGCTTTATATTATATCATGTTATGTTATATCATAATTTTAGTATAACAAAATTTTATCTTTATTATTAAGAATAAATTACTGCATTTAGGGACAGAAAGATCAATGAGAGATTCTCTTTAAAACTAGAAATCTCAAAAGCCTATGACTATTTGAAATAATTAAGTTTAGAAGATTTAATTAAAATGGCTATTATATATGAGCATTTAAAGTTTCTCTTTTATGTTTGCAAAATCAAATCTCAAATTAATGGAAGTTTCTAAAGTTATGGCTGTTGTTTAGGAACTTCTAAATCTCTGGTTCTCCAGGCTTTGAGGAGGTTTACTTGTCTGAGATTATATTATTCCTCAGTAGAACTGGCCACAAAGAAGGTGTGAAGCAAATTTGTTGAATGAATGAACAAATCTATAACAGAGAATGAGATTTTTATATAAAGACACCACTAAAAGAATTTCTTTGTCTTAAGAAAACTGGGATTTCTTGCTGATTTTTATTGTGTCCTTTCTATATCTCCCACCATTCAGCTTGGGTGGGGGTATTATTTCTACATATGATGTTATGGTTAAGGATATGGAGGGTCAGAGCAAGTCTGACTGGATATAATCCAAGTTCTGATACTTCGAAACTGTGTAATGTTGGACAAGTTACTTCACCTCTCCGTGCCTCAGGTTCTTTATTTGCAAAATGGAAAGTATAATAGCCTGCTCATACAGTTTCGAAAATTTAAGATGTTAATTTGCATGGAGCCTTTATAACAGTGCCTAGAATAAAGTGAGCATTTGCTAAACATTAGCTATTCTTTATACTCTCATAGTCTTATAGTCAGAAATAATCCTGGAGCAACACTTACTTAGGCATTTGTTGTAAGGTAACTAATATTATATCTTTATACGTGAGTTTATAATAGGAATAGTCTTGCATTTTCAGTACACGTAAACAACTTAAAATTTTAAGTTCATATTAGAATTTTACTTACCATAACATTAGCAGTATCTGAATAGGATTTAAGTTATTTTCACAATATCTAAATTTGAATGTAGTGGAAATTTACTTGTATCTCTATTTGGTATCATGTGGACAAGACAATTGATTACATTTTTATTTTTTTCTCATACAAAAATTTATACATACATTGTTTTATGACCCAAATTGCTCTCCCCGTACTGTGAGAGCACACTTCTCCTTTCCACCCGTTTCCCCATGTCCATTCAACCAGCTCCTAACCCTCTCTGCCTTCCCTTCTCACCTCCAGATGGAAGCTTCCCATTGAGTCTCTTGTGTCTACCTGAGCTAAGAGGCACACTCGTCACAAGTATCAAATTATGTCCCACGGTCCAGTCCAATCCCTGTCTGAGGAGTTGGCCTCGGAAATTGTTTTAGTTCTGGGGTGATAGAGAATCCAGGGGCCCTGCTTTCCGGGGTACCGCCAGTCTCAGTCAGACCGTTAAGTCTGGTCTTCTTACTAGAATTTGAGTTCTACACCCCACCTTTCTCTTGCTCCATCAGTGACTCTCTGTTATGTTCCCTGTCAGGGCAATCATTCATGGTAGCTGGGCACCTTCTAGTTCTTCTGGTCTCAGGCTGGATGAAGTCTCTGGTTTATGTGGCCCTTTCTGTCTCTTGGGCTAATACTTTCCTTGTGTTTTTGGTCTTCTTCATTCTCCTTTACTCAGGTGGCTGGGACCAATTGATGAATCTTAGATGGCCGCTTGCAAGCTTTTAAGACCCCAGACTCCACTCAGCAAAGTAGGATGCAGAACATTTTCTTAATAAACTTTGTTATGCCAATTGACCTAGATGTCCCCTGAAAGCATGGTCCCCAGACTCCCACACCTGGTACACTGTCCCTCAAAGTGTTTGATTGTATTCAGGAAACTTCTTAGCTTTCCTTTAGTCCAGTTGTGCTAACTTCCCCTGTAGTGTGTGGTGTCCTTCCCTTCACCTAAGATAATTCTTATCGACTATCTAGATGATAAATAACCCTCCCCCTCCCTCCCTACGCTTGTAACCAACAAAGAATGTTTTCTTCTGTGTTTAAACCTTTTCTTGAGTTGTTATAACAGTGGTCTTATACAGTATTTGTCCTTCTGTGACTGACTAAATTCACGCAACATAATGACCTCCAGATTCCTCCATGATATGTTTCATGGCTTCATCATTGTTCTTTATTATTGTGTAGTATTCCGTTGTGTGGCTATACCATAATTTGTTTATCCATTCGTCTGTTGATGGGCACCTAGGTTGTTTCCTTTTTTTGCTATTGTGAAAAGTGCCGCAATGAACATGGGTGTGCATATATCTATTCGTGTGATGGCTCTTGTTTATCTAGGGTATATTCCAAGGAGCAAAACAGCTGGATCATATGGTACTTATATTTCTAGCTTTTTAAGGAAACACCAAATCAATTTCCAAAGTGGTTGTACCATTTTACATTCCAACCAACATTGTATAAGTGTTCCAGTCTCTCCACAACCTCTCCAGCATTTATTATTTTGTGTCTTTTGGATTAATGCTAGCCTTGTTAGGGTGAGATGATATCTCATTGTAGCTTTGATCTGTATTTCTCTATTGGCCAAAGATCATGAGCATTTCTTCACGTGTCTGTTAGCCGCCTGAATATCTTCTTTGGCGAAGTCACTGTTCATACCCTTTGCAATGTTTTTAATTGGATTATTTGTCTTTTTTTTGTTGAGGTTTTGCAGTATCTTGTAGATTTTAAAGATTAGATGCTGATTGGATTTGTCGTAGCCAAATTTCTTTTCCCAGTCTGTAAGTTGTCTTTTTACTCTTTTGGTGAAGTCTTTGATGAGCATAAGTGTTTGATTTGTAGGAGCTCCCATTTATCTAGTCTCTCTTCTGGAGCTTGTGTATTTTTACTTATGGATCATACTGTGTTTATGCCAAGTATTAGGGCTCATAGCATTCTCCTTATTTTTCTTCCATGATCTTTATCGTTTTCAATTTTATATTTAGGTCTTTGATCCATTTGAGTTAGTTTTTGTGCATGGTAGGAGGTATGGGTCTTGTTTCAGTTTTTTGCAGATAGATATCCTGTTATGTCAGCACCATTTGTTAAAAAGACTGTCTTTTCCCCAATTAACGGACTTTGGGCCTTTGTCAAATATCATCTACTCATAGGTGGATGAATTTACGTCTGGATTCTCAATTCTGTTCCCTGGGGCTATATATCTGTTGTTGTACCAGTACCAGGCTGTTTTGACTACTGTGGCGGTATAATAGGTTCTAAAATCAGGTAATGTGAGGCCTGCCACTTTATTCTTCTTCTTGAGTAATGCTTTACCTATTCAGGCCTCTTCCCTTTCCATATGAAGTTGGTGATTTCTTTCTCCATCTCATTAAAAAATGCTAGTGGAATTTGGATCAGGATTGCATTGTATCTGTAGATGGCTTTCAGTAGAATTGACATTTTCATAATGTTGAATCTACCTATCCATGAGCAAGGTGTGTTTTTCCACTTATTCAGGTCTTTTTTGGTTGCTTGCAGTAGAGTCTTGTAGTTTCCATTGTATAGGTCTTTTATGTGTCTGGTTACGTTTATTTCTAAGTATTTTATCTTCCTGGGGGCTATTGTAAATGGTATTGATTTGGTGATTTCCTCTTCTAGGTTCTCTTTGTCGGTGTAATGGAATCCAACTGATTTTTGTATGTTTATCTTGTATCCTGAAACTTTGCTGAAATCTTCCATTAGTTCCAGTAGTTTTCTTATGGATTCTTTGGTGTTTTCTGTGTATAAGATTGTATCGTCTGCAAATAGAGATACTTTGACTTCTTTGCTACCAGTCTGGATGTGCTTTATTTCTTTTCTAGCCTGATTCTTCTGGCTAGGACCTCCAGCACAATGTTGAATAATAGTGGTGATAAAGGGCATCCTTGTCTGGTTCCTGTTCTCAAGAGGAATGCTTTCAAAGTCTCCCCATTTAGGATGATGTTGGCTGTTGACTTTGTATAAATGCCCTTAATTATATTGAGGAATTTCCCTTCTATTCCTATTTTGTTGAGAGTTTTTATCATGAATGGGTGTTGGGCTTTGTCAAATGCCTTTTCTGCATTGACTGATAAGATCATGTGGTTCTTGTCTTTTGTTTTATTTATGTGATGGATTACACTGATTGTAATATTGAAACATCCCTGCATACCTGGTATAAACCCCACTTGATCATGGTGAATTATTTTTTGATATGTTGCTGAATTCTACTGGCTAGAATTTCATTGAGGATTTTTGCGTCAATTTTCATGAGGGATATTGGTCTGTAATTTTCTTTTTTTGCGGTGTCTTTACCAGGTTTTGGGTATCAGGGTTATGCTGGCTTCCTAGAATAAGTTTGGGAGTATTCCATTATTTTCTATGCTCTGAAGTACCTTTAGTGGTAGTGGTATTAACTCTTCTCTGAAAGTTTGGAAGAATTCTCTAGTGAAGCCATCCAGGCCAGGGCTTTTTTTGGCTGAGTTTTTTAATTACCTTTTCAATCTCTTCTTTTGTTATGGGTTTATTTAGTTGTTCTGCCTCTCTTTGTGTTAGTTTAGGTAGGTAGTGAGTTTCTAGAAATTTGTTCATTTCCTCTAGGTTTTTAAATTTGTTAGAGTACAATTTTTCATAGTATTCTATTACGATTCTTTTAATTTCAGTTAGGTCTGTTGTGATATCACCCATCTCATTTCTTATACGGGTTATCTGCTTCCTCTCCTGTTTTTCTTTTGTCAGTTTGGCCAATGGTTTATCAGTTTTGTTGACCTTTTCAAAGAACCAGCTTTTGGACTTGTTAACTCTTTCAGTTGTTTTTCTATTCTCTATTTCATTTAATTCTGCTCTAATTCTTATTATTTCCTTTCTTCTGGCACCTGAGGGCTTCTTTTGCTGGTCTCTGTCTACTTGTTCCAGTTGTAGGGTTAATGTTTTCATTATGGCCCTTTCTTCTTTTTGGATGTGTGCATTTATTGCTATAAACTGACCTCTGAGCACTGCTTTGGCTGTGTCCCAAAGGTTCTGGTAGGGTGTGTTTTCATTCTTTTTTTTTTATTTTTTTTATATATTTTATTGTACTTCAGGTGATAGCTTACATAGCAAATAGTTTCTCATGAAATAGTAGTACACATATTGTTCTATGACATTGGTTAACAACCCCACAACATATTAAGCCTCTAAATTCTCAACCTTTTTTTTTTTTTGATGAAAATACAGATAGCCAAAGTTACACCATTTCAAAAATTTCTACATTCAAAGTTCAGTGACATTGACTACGCTCTTACAACTGTGCTGTTATTCTCACTTAAGATGAAGGCTTACAGAACAAAATAGTTTTTCATTTAACAGTTACTACACATGTTGCCCTATGACAATGGTTAACAATCTCACAGCACATCTAGAATATCCTTACTCCACCTTGTGTTCCCTATCACCAGGGGACTTCCTTGTCCCCTTCTGTCTTCTGACCCTTGTCACTGGACTACTGTACCTCTTTAGTCTCATTTGGTTTTTTATTTTATTTTATTTTAACACCATTTCAAAACTTTTTACTTACACATTTAGGTGATATTGACTATGCTCTTCCAATTGTGCTGCCATTCTCGCCCAAGATGAAGGCTTACAGGATAAAACAGCCTCCCATTTAATAGTTACTACAAATGTTGCCCTATAGCAGTGGTCAACAATCTCACAATACATCGATAGTGTCCTTATTCAGTTTGTGTTCCTTATCATCAGTTTCCTACTCCCCCTCTGCCTTCTGGCCTTGTCACCGGACTCCTGTACCTCGTTAGTCCCATTTAGTTTTACTGGGCTGTCCACTCCAGGGATTAACATCGAACCTCGAAGGTAACTTCACCTCTGAGCTGAAAAGGTGTCTGGGGGCCACACTCTTGAGGTTTCTCCAGTATTCTTTAGGCCAGTAAATCTGGTCTTTTTTTTTTTGTGGGGGGGGAGTTAAAATTATGCTGTACATCCTTCTACAGCTCTGTCCAGAACCCTCTGTTGTGATCCTGGTAAGAGCAGTCAGTGGTGGTAGCCGGGCACCATCTAGCTGTACTGGACTCAGTCCGGTGGAGTCCTTGGTAGCTGTGGACAATTAGTCCTTTGGACTAATCTTTTTGTTGAATCCTGTTCTCCTCATTCTCCCTTGCTCCCGAAGGGATGAGACCAGTGGAGTATCTTAGATGGCCGTTCACAGGCTTTTAAGACCCCAGACACTACTCACCAAGGTAGAATGTAGAGCACTATCCCCATAACTAGTGTCATGCCAATTGAGCTAGATGTTCCCCGAGACCATGGTCCCCAGAGCCCTCCGTCCAACAACTCAGTCCCTTGGGGGGTTTGGATGTGTCTATAGGGCCTCCATGACCTTTCCTTGTGCAGGTTGTGTTAGTTTCCCCTGTATAGTGTACTATCTCACCTCTCACCCAAGTTACCACTTATCTATTACCTATTTAGTATTTCCCCTCCTTCCCCTCCCATCCCTGGTAACCAACAAGGATTGTTACACTTTGAATGTGAATTTTTTCATGGGTTTTTACAATAGAGGTCTCATACAATATTTGTCCTTTTGTGATTGACTTATTTCACTCAGCATAATGTCCACCAGTTTCATCCATGTTATGAGATGGTTCACAGATTCATTGTTGTTCTTTCTCGTTGCATAGTACTCCATTGTGTGTATGTACCATAGTTTGTGTATCCATTCATCTGTTGATGGACATCGAGGTTGTTTCCATCGTTTTGCTATTGTGAACAACGCTGCCATGAGCATAGGTGTGCATATGTCTATTCGAGTGATGACTCTTATTTCTCTAGGATATATTCCTAGGAGTGGGATTGCTGGATCGAATGGTACATCTATTTCTAGCTTTCTGAGGAAACGCCATATCATTTTCCAAAATGGTTGTATCATTTTGCATTCCCACCAGCAGTGTATAAGAGTTCCCGTCTCCCTGCAGCCCCTCCAACATTTGTTATTTCCAGTATTTTTGATTCGTGCCAGTAATGCCGGGGTGAGATGGTATCTCACTGTGGTTTTAATTTGCATTTCTCTAATGGCTAGTGATCGCGAGCATTTCCTCATGTGTCTGTTGGCCATTTGAATGTCTTCCTTGGTGAAGTGTCTGTTCATTTCCTTTGCCCATTTTTGATAGGATTGGTTGTCTTTTTGTTGTAGAGGTGTTGGATTTTCTTGTAGATTATGGAGATTAGACCTTTGTCTGACTTGTACTGTCCAAAAATTTTTTCCCAGTCTGTAGGTTCTTTTTTGACTCTTTTGGTGAAGTCTTTTGAAGAGCATAGATGTTTGATTTTTAGACGATCCCAGTTATCCAGTTTATCTGTTGGGTTTTTTGTGTTGATGTTTATGGTTTGTATCCTGTTAATGCCATGTATTAAGGCCTGAAGTGTTGGTCCTATTTTTTCTTCTATGAATTTTATTGTTTGAGGCTTTATATTCAGGTCTTTGATCCATTTTGAAGTAGTTTTTGTGTATGGTGTGAGGTATGGGTCCTGTTTCATTTTTCTACAAATGGATATCCAGTTTTGCCAGCACCATTTGTTAAAAAGACTGAATTTTCCACATTTGATGTATTTTGGGCCCTTGTCAAAGATCAGGTGTCCGTAGGTGGATGGATTTACATCTGAGTTCTCAATTCTGTTCCATTGGCCAATGTCTCTGTTGTTGTACCAGTACCAGGCTGTTTTGAGTACTGTAGCTGTATAGTAGGTTCTCAAGTCAGGTAGTATGAGTCCTCCAACTTTATTCTTCTTCTTCAGTAGTGCTTTACTTATTCGGGGTTTCTTCCCTTTCCATATAAAGTTAATAATTAGTTTTTCCATCTCTTTAAAGAATGTTGTTGGTATTTGTATCGGGATTGCATTGTATTTGTAAAATGCTTTAGGTAGAATTGCCATTTTCACAATGTTGAGTCTGCCTATCCATGAGCATGGTATGTTTTTCCATTTATGTAGATCCCTTTGGGTTTCATGCAGCAGTGTTTTGTAGTTTTCTTTGTATAGGTCTTTTACATTCCTGGTCAGATTTATTCGTAAGTATTTTATCTTTTTAGGGGCTATTGAAAATGGTATTGTTTTCCTGGTTTCCTTTTCATCGTTCTCTTTGCTGGTATATAGGAATCCAACTGATTTTTGAATGTTTATCTTGTATCCTGCTACTCTGCTGAATCTTTCTATTAGTTTCAGTAGATTTCTTGTGGAGTCTTTAGGGTTTTCTATGTATAGTATCATATCATCTGCAAACAGGGGGAGTTTAACTTCTTCATTACCAATTTGGATGCCCTTTATTTCTTTCTCTTGCCTTATTGCTCTAGCTAGAACTTCCAGCACAATGTTAAATAGGAGTGGTGATAAAGGGCATTCTTGTCTTGTTCCTGTTTTCAAGGGGAATGTTTTTAGCCTCTCTCCATTAAGAATGATGTTGGCTGTTGGTTTCGCATAGATGCCCTTTATTATGTTGAGAAATTTCCCTTGTATACCTATTTTGTTGAGAGCTTTTATCAGGAATGGGTGTTGGACTTTGTCAAATGCCTTATCTGTGTCAATTGAGATGATCATGGGGTTTTTTTTTCTTTCCTTTTATTTATGTGGTGGATTACGTTGATGGATTTTCTAATGTTAAACCATCCTTGCATACCTGGTATGAATCCTACTTGGTCGTGGTGTATTATTTTTTTGATATGATACTGAATTCTATTGGCTAGAATTTTGTTCAGAATTTTTGCATCTATATTCATGAGAGATATTGGTCTGTAATTTTCTTTTTTTGTGATGTCTTTGCCTGGTTTCGGTATCAGCATTATGCTGGCTTCATAGAATGAATTTGGAAGTGTTGCTTCCTCTTCTATGCTCTGAAATAGCTTGAGTAGAACTGGTACAAGCTCTTCTGTAAATGTTTTGTAGAATTCTCCAGTGAAGCCATCTGGGCCAGGGCTTTTTTTGGTTGGGAGTTTTTTTATTACCTTTTCAATCTCTTCTCTTGTTATGGGTCTGTTCAGATTTTCAATATCACTTTGTTGTAGTTTGGGTAGGCCGTATGTTTCTAGAAATTTATCCATTTCCTCTAGGTTTTCAAATTTGTTGGAGTATAGTTTTTCATAATATTCTGTTATAATCCTTTTTATTTCAGTTGGGTCTGTTGTAATGTCCCCCATTTCATTTCTTATTTGGGTTATTTGTGCCCTCTGCTGTTTTTCTGTTGTCAGTCTGGTCAGTGGTTTGTCGATTTTGTTGATTCTTTCAAAGAACCAACTTTTGGTTTTGTTGATTCTTTCTATTGTTTTTCTGTTCTCTATTTCATTTATTTCTTCTCTGATCTTTACTATTTCCTTTCTTCCAGTGGTTGTAGGCTTTTTTTATTGTTCTCTTTCTATTTGTTTGAGTTCTGTAGTTAATGTTTTGATTTTGTCCCTTTCTTCTTTTTTGATATGTGCATCTATTGCTATAAATTGTCCTCTGAGGACTGCCTTTGCTGTGTCACAAAGGTTTTGGTATGATGTGTTTTCATTTTCATTTGATTCTAGGAATTTTATAATTCCATCTCTGATTTCTTCTATTACCCATTGATGTGTAAGCAGATTATTATTCAGTTTCCATGTGTTTGATTTTTTTTCCTTGCTCTTTCTAGTGTTAATTTCTACTTTGATGGCATTGTTGTCAGAGAAGATATGTGAATTATCTCAGCATTTTGGATCTTGTTGAGGATTGCTCTGTGGCCTAAGATGTGGTCTATTCTGGAGAACATTCCATGTGCATTGGAAAAGAATGTGTACTTTTCAGCGGTTGGATGGATTGTTCTATATATGTCTCTGAGGTCCAGTTGGCTGATTGTATCCTTTAGGTCTTCTGTATCTTTGCTGAGTTTCTTTTTAGTTGTTCTATCCTTTACTGAGAGTGGTGTGTTGAAGTCTCCTACTATTATTGTGGAACTGTCAATTTCTCTTTTCAGTGCTGTTAGAGTTTTTTTTATGTATTTTGGAGCCCTGTCATTGGGTGCATAGATATTTATTATGGTTATGTCTTCATGATGGATCATCCCCTTAATCATTATATAGTGTCCTTCTTTGTCTTTTATGGTAGATTTTGTTTTAAAGTCTATTTTATCTGAGATTAGACTTGCCACTCCTGCTCTTCTTTGATAGTTGTTAGCTTGATATATTTTTTTCCAACCTTTGATTTTTAATAAATTCACATCTTTGTTTCTAAGGTGTGTCTCTTGTAGACAGCAAATTGATGGATCCTGTTTTCTTATCCATTCTGCCACTCTCCGTCTCTTTATGGGTGCATTGAGTCCATTTACGTTCAGTATAATTATTGATCGATGGAAGTTTGTTGCTGTCATTTTGTTGTGCTTTTTTTTGTGGTGCTGAAGTTTTCTTTGTTCTTCTTACTCTCTTGTGCTGAGTTACTTTTGTTTGTGGATTTTGTGTTCATTTCTTTTGTTTTTGTAGGTTTTGTTTTTGTTGAGACTTTATGTTTTTCGTCTTTATTTTTATGAGTTGGTTTGTTAACTTTTTTTGTGGTTACCATGAATTTTACCCTTATCTTTATAATTTTGAAGCAGTCTACCCTTACTTGGTATCGCCTTGCCTTCCTCTCCTTTAGAAGGTTCTATACCTATGCCGTTTGTTCCCTCTTTCATTGTTTTGATGTTGTTGGCATTCTTTGATTGATTTCTCTGATTCCCTGTTGTATTTCTTTTGTTTTTGGAAAGTCCTCTGTAGTTCAGTTCCTATAATGGTATCTGGTTCATGTGAACCTGCGTCCTAGGTCCTAGGTCCTGCCTGAGGGCTGAAGCTGTTTGTCCTCAGATCGAAGAACTCCCTTTAATAACTCTTGTAAGTTTGGTTTGACTTTTGCGTATTCCTTTAGTTTCTGTTTATCTGGAAATGACCTAATTTCACCATCAAATTTGAATGAGAGTTTTGCAGGATATATTATTCCTGGCTAACAACTTTTTTCTTTCAAGATTTTATATATGTCATCCCATTGCCTTCTTGCCTGCATGGTTTCTGCCAAATAATCTGAGCTTAGTCTTATTGTTTCTCCTCTGTATGTGACTTCTTGTTTTTCGCGAGCTGCTCTCAGGATTCTTTGTTTGTCTTTAGTTTTAGTGAGTGTGAATATATGTCTTGGTGATTTTCTTTTGGGGTCTCTTCTATATGGGGTTCGTTGAGCTTCTTGGATGGCCAGCTTTTCATTTTTCATGATATTGGGAATGTTTTCTGTCAGCAGTTCGTCGATGATCCTCTCTGTGTTTTCTGTTTTCTCCCCCTATCTGGTATGCCAATCACTCGTAAGTTTTTGCTTTTAATTGTGTCCCACATAACTCTCAGGGTTTCTTAATTTTTCTTTGTTCTTTTTTCTGAGTTTTCCTGAAACAAAGTTGTATCCAAGTGTTTGTCTTCAGTTCCACTGATCCTGTCTTCCATGGTTTCAAATCTACTTCTCAGCCCTTCTATGACACCGTCCATTTCTGAAATCTTGTTGTTTATCTTTTGGATTTCTAACTGTTGTTTTTGTATAATTTCGAGTTGTGAATTTATTTTGGCAGTTTGTTCCTGCATCATCTTCCTGAATTCTTCCAATTTTTTGTCTGTATTTTCCATAAATTTGTCTATTTTTTCCTCATGTTTGTCAGCTTTTTGCCTCAGTTCTTGGAAAATTCCGAGTATTAGTGATTTGAGTTCCCTATCAGGTACTTATGGTGCATTATCTTCCACAGAAGAGTTATCTGGTGTTTTAATTTGGACACCGATTGGAGCCATCTTGTCTTGTTTTTGTAAATGTTTTGATATTGTTTGCTGTTTTCGGGGCATTCAGTAGATATTTCTCTCATTTATTGATTGTAGATTTTTTTGTTTCGTCCTTGTGGTACAGCTGGGCAGATCTAGCTGAGGAGGAGCCACTGGGACGGGTTGCTTGTGGCACTCACCGCAGCCACCAGGACGATTGGTAGTCAGTGCTGGGCAGGTTCCAATAGGGCGTGCCTGCACAGCCTGGTGGTGTGATGTCTAGTGCACGGTGCAGGTAGGTAGGGTGCAGCGGGAAGATGGTTATGTGTGAAGCTAAGCTGGATATGGGAGAGAGGAGAGAGGAGGAGGAGCAAAAAGCATACAAACATAAAAGAAAGCTAGGGGAGCTTGTCGTTGGGATGTACAGATGAGAGACTATGGGATGGAGGAAACCAGAAGGGGGAAGAGAAAGAAAAGGAAAGAATGAACAAATAAAAATCAGAAAAGTTAAAGAACTGCAAAGTTCCCAGGGATCCCACCGATGCAGCTATGAGGTCTGGGGGAGTTGGTCTCAGTTTTCACAGCTCAGCCTGGCCAGAAGGTATACAGGCATGCATCGCCTTGTATTCAGGGATCAGAAAGAGAAGGAAGAGATAGAGAGACAAGAAATTAAGCAATGAAGAAAGACAAAAGGGAAAAAGAGGGAAAAGATGACAAAACTAATCAAAAAAAGAAGAAAAATAAAATTAAAAAAAAAAAAAAAAAAAAAGCAACACCAGCAGTCAGTGCCAACAAATGGGACCCAGAAAGCCCCCACTCAGGGGCGTGAATTCCAAGAAGCCGGCAGTCTCGGGATTAAGAGACCGTGGCCACGGGAAGCAGAGGGGCGAACGAACAAAGGCCCCGGGATCTCATCAGTGCAGCAGCCCAGACGTGGAAGCAGCCATACGCCCGAACGCAGCCCCACAGCCCCGCAGGAGAGATCAAAGACGGCACTCGGAACCAGGCACCCAGGCAAAAGGAGGGGGAGGCAGCAGAAAAAGTTTCGCCAGCGGCCAGCAAACGGCTCTCAGAAAGCCGCCAGCCCGGGCGCGAGGAATCCAAGCACCGGTGCCCCCCAGCCCAGGGACCCTGGCCACAGAAAGCAGGGGAGCCCCAGCCGAGGCGGAGAGGGGTGGGGGTGGGAAAGCGCTCACCGCAGTTTACCGGTCATTCTGTCTCCCACTGGATGCTCTGCAAGGCTGCTCTCCCGTTCGCTGGTCTCCGATAGGAATCCAAGATGGTGGATCTGCGCTGCGTTAGCTGGTAAGGAATCTTTGCATGGGTCTCTCCTCGCTCTCCATTCTCTTTTAGTATTCTCACTCCGTTTGGTGTTTGGCTGAGTTCTTTATCTCTTCATTTGGTGTTTTAGGGTTTCAGGATTGTTGATTCTCTGTTAGGCTTAGTTTTTCAGATTTTTGCTGTGGAGGGACGGCGTGGTGCTTCTGCCTAGAGCGCCATCTTGCCCCACCCTCCGTGTGTTTTCATTCTTGTTTGATTCTATGAATTTCTTTATTCCATCCTTAATTTCTTCTATAGCCCAGTAGTTTTTGAGCAAAGTGTTGTTCAGTTTCCATGTGTTTGATTTTTTTCCTTGATTTTTATCTTATTGATTTCTATTTTTATGGTTTTATGGTCAGAAAAGATGCTTTGTAATATTTCAGTGCTTTGGATTTTGTTAAGGCTTGCTTTATGGCCTAATATGTGGTCTATTCAGGATATTGTTCCAAGTGCATTGGAAAAGAAAGCATGCTGGGCTGCTGTTGGGTGAAGCGTTTGGTATATGTGTATGAGATCAGTTTGGTTGATTGTAGCATTTAGCTCTTCTGTGTCTTTGTTCAGCTTCTTTCTGGATGTTCTGTCCTTCACTGAAAGGGGTTGGTTGAAGTCTCCTACTACCATTGTGGAGCTGTCTATCTCTCTTTTCTGTTCTGTTAGAGTTTGTTTTATGTATTTTGGAGCCCTGTCATTGGGTGTGTAAATACTTATTATAGTTATGTCCTCCTGGTGCATTGACCCTTTAATCACTATATAGTGTCTTTCCTTATCCTTTGTGGTGGATTTTACTTTAAAGTCTCTTTTGACAGAGAATAATATTTCTACTCCTGCTCTTTTTTGAGTGTTGTTTGCTTGATATATTTTTTTTCTATCCTTTGAGTTTTAGTTTGTTTGCGTCTTTAAGTCTAAAGTGTTTCTCTTGTAGGCAGCATATAGACAGATCGTGTTTTTTATGCAATCTTCCACTCTCTGTCTCTTTACTGGTGCATTTTGTCCATTTACGTTCAGCATAATTATTGATAGGTATGAGTTTAGTGCTGTCATTTTGATGTCTTTTTGTGTGTTGTTCACAGTTTCTTTGTTCCAGTTAATTTTCTGTGCTGAGTCATTTTTCTTTATGTATTTTCTGTTCATCTTTGTCATTGTTGTTGATTTTGCATTTGCTAAGTGTTTATATTTTTATAGTTTTTTATTTTGACTTTTAGGATTGTTAGTTTCCTTTGTGGTTACTTTGATATTTACCCTTATTTTTCTATCAGTATTTTATTTCTTTATATCGCCTTGACTTCCTTTCCATATGAAAAATCTAATGACTACATTTTTTAAGTCCCTCTTTTTTGTTTTAATGTTGTCATCTTTTACATATTGACATTTGTTTCCTGATTTTCAGTGTTTTAACTTTGATTTACTTTTGTGACTTCCCTATCTGGGTTGATATCTGGTTGCTCAGCCCTATGTTCTTGTCCTGGGTCGTTATCTGATGTTGCTGATTTTCCAACTGGAGGATTCCCTTTAGTATTTCTCATAATTTAGGTTTGGTTTTTTGCAAATTCCCTAAACTTCTGTTTATCTGGAAATGCCCTAATTTCGCCATCATATTTAAGAGACAGTTTTGATGGATATATAATTCTTGGCTGGCATTTTTTTCCTTCAAGACTTTATATATGTCATCCCATTGCCTTCTTGCCTGCATGGTTTCTGCTGAGTAGTCCGAGCTTATTCTTATTGACTCTCCTTTGTTGATGACTTTTCATTTATCCCTAGCTGCTCTTAAAATTCTCTCTTTATCTTTGATTTTGGCAAGTTTGATTATAATATGTCTTGGTGACATTCTTTTGAGATCTACATTATGTGGGGTTTGATGAGCATCTTGGATAGATATCTTGTCAGTTTTCATGATATCAGGGAAGTTTTCTGCCAACAAATCTTCAACAATTCTCTCTGTATTTTCTGGTACTCCAATAACTCCAGTACTCCGTTCTGGTACTCCAATAACTCATAGGTTTTTCCTCATGATTGAGTCCCACAGAATTCTAAGGGTTTCTTGATTTTTTTAATCCTTATATATGATTTTTCCTCAAATAAGTTTGTGTCAAGTTCTTTATCTTCAGTCTCACTAATTCTGACTTCCATTACCTCAGTTCTGGTTCTGTGACTTTCTATCCAGTTGTCTAATTCTGAATCTTTATTGTTCACCTTCTGGATTTCTGATCGTTATCTATGGATTCTTGCATCCTGTTATATTTGTCATTATGATCTTCTCTAATCTTTTTAATTTCCTCTATTGTGTGTTCTGTGTTTCACTTAATTTCCTTCCTAATTTCTTGAAGAGTTCTGTGTATTAATCTTTTGTATTCTGCCTCTGGTAATTCCAAGAAATTTTCCTCCTCTGGAAAATTTCTAGATTCTTTATTTTGTGAGCTTGCTGAAGCCATCATGGATTGCCTCTTTACGTGACTTGATATTGACTGTTGTCTCCGAGCCATCAAGTTATTATATTTATTTATTTTATGTTTGCTTACTGTGTCCTTGGTTCTTGTTTTATTCTGATATGCCCAAATAGGCTACTCATATGGGCATGCACAATTCTATGCAGGGGGAAAGGCACTCAAAGTCTGTGGATTCCTTATGCCTGTGCCTAGGCAAAGGAACTGTGCCTACCCTGGCTTCCTGGCTTAGGGGAGCCAGCAGTTTATTTTTCCCTCTGTTTGTTAATTTGTTCACTCTCCAAGGCAGGGAGAATGGGTCTGGGTGTGTGACGGATCCTACTCCTGGCCCAGGGGACTTGGCAGTTGCTGAAGCCAGTCCAGGACCAGGTTCAGAGCAGGGAGCAGGAGGTAAATGGGAGAGAGGTTTTTCCTTAAAGGGGTGGGGGGTTTGATCTGCAATGTAGGCCTGACGCAAATACTTATCTTTCGCTGATGAGGACTACTTCTCAGTGGTTCTGGGTGGCCAAGTAGACTCTCTGGCACTGGGTCTCCCCAGTGCTGGAAACATGCCTCC
The DNA here is from genome assembly GCA_030035585.1 of Dugong dugon. Lineage (NCBI taxonomy): Eukaryota > Metazoa > Chordata > Mammalia > Sirenia > Dugongidae > Dugong > Dugong dugon. Next base: position 13,975,709 of record CM057478.1, read on the forward strand.
TGTGCACTGCTACTTGCCTGCCTCACCACTCACCCCAGAGCTGATCAGGCTGAAGGGCTCAGGCTCTCACAGGGTCATGTCTCAACTCCTTGCTGCTCCTGAACCATCTCTCCCTCCCCCTGCCACTCAGTCTGGTTCCTCAATTCTGGCTTTGTTGTTCAGGGCTCCTACTTTGCCATGTATAATCAATTCACTTTTTTGGGGGGGGTCTTTGTTGTAAGATGGTCCACCGGAAGTGTCTGACTACTCCACCATCTTGGCCCTGCCCTGATTACATTTTTCATATGGTTGTTTAGTGCTGTCTAGATGGGGTTGATTTTCCAACACTCAATTATTTTGTTCAATGTTCAAATTTTTTCTATATGGGACATGTTTCATCATAAATATTTACCTCAGGATAATAATTTAACACATTTATCTTTGTAGTATTATATTTATAAAATATATATTTAAAAAGTTAAGTAATTATAAAATAAAAATTTTTTTCATATTAAAGCATATTATTGATAGAGTTACCACATTATAAACATGCAAAATAAGATTATTTTTGAGAGTGAAAATGGTTGCTGTCATGGATTGAATTGTGTCCCCTGAAAATATCTGTCTTGATTCCAAGTATTGTATGATTGTCTATCATTTTATCATCTGATGTGATTTCCCTGTGTGTTGTAAATGCTATGTGTATGTAAATCACTATGATGTAATAAGACGGATTAGCGGTCGTTATATTGATGAGGTCTACAAGATTAGGTAGTGTCTTAAGCCACTTTTGACATATAAAAGACAGAAGAGAAGAGAGAGAGATGGGGACCTCATACCACTAAGAAAGCAGTTCCAGGAGCAGAGTGAGTCTTTTGGACCTGAGGTTCCTGTGCCGAGATGTTCCCAGAACTAGGGAAGACTGATGACAAGGACCTTCCTTCAGAGCCAACAGAGAAAGCCTTCCCCTGGAGATGATGTCCTGAATTTGGACTTGCAGTCTACTAGACTGTGAGAGAATGAACTTCTCTTTGTTAAAGCCATCCACTTGTGGTATTTTTGTTATAGCAGCACTAGATGACTAAGACACTTGCTATTAATTGTGACAGTGCTGCAGATATAACCAAATCCAGTCCAGAGAAAACACAATGATTTTGGTTTCCATTTACTTTCTAGTATCTTCAGTGGTAAAAGGAACTTCCTAGGACTATACACTGAATAAAAAATAGTGCTAAATTATTAAGCTTACGATTCAAGATTATTTACTAAATTTCTATTACCAGAGGGATATTTATTTTCACAGATTTTTGAAGTTTTTTCCCCCTACATATTCTTACCTCCTTGATAATTTTAAAACAAACAATTCATTATTAACTTTTTTGAGATAAGAATTCACATGAAATTAGTTTATTTAGAAAATGATCCCAGAAAAAGGGATGAAGAAGTGAGATAGGAAGGGAAGGCAACCAACATGGAACATGTTATTAGCAAGTTACTGCCATAAGTAGCTGGAGTTTCATCCCATTGGGAGTTGATCTAAAACACTTGTCTTAATTATCACACCCAGGGCTAAGGGAACTGGAACATTCATAGGTCAACTCCTGTCAGTAATTGGTTGAGGGATGCTTCCTGGAGTGGGACCAGGAGTGGGGCATTAATTTCCTGGTACTCTGGCCTGCCACAGGACAGAAAAGTAAGTTTTGATGGTCAGAAAAAGACCTCAGGAAAAAACTACAATTGTTTGTGGTAGGAATGTGGGCAGTAGGCACTGAAGTAATAAGAGTGAGAGGGTGTAAGGCAGGCACGAGTAGCATTTGCCATAATCTATGTCTTTTATTACTCACATTTACTTACACTCACTAATTCTTTTCCAGATTCTTCAAGGTGGTGACGTGGCCAGTCACAATTTCTTTAAAGTGAAAAACAAAAAGCAAACAAAACAAGGAGAGTTTGTGAAGGGGTAGACTGAATTCCCCATGCTGCAGTTGGCCTTGAAGAAGCAGCTAATGATCATCTCCCTCTCTACCACAGCCTAGACTCCTCTCACCTTAAGCTAGCACTTATGCTGGTCTAGGTGGCTTACCTGCAAGGGTAAGCCAAAACTTTTTCCATGAAGTGGCTGAGCCCTGGGTTGCTACGCCCTTATCAAACTCTGCTTGCTGCAATTGCCATTTACCTGGATACCCAGGAACTGGACATATTTCTTCCTGCCTGCATTACATATCAGGAATGTTTTCTCATGAGAATCAAGTCAATTACCCCTGTCAGTAGAATAGCTACCATTTTTGGAGGACAGACCAGCAGACTTATTTTCCTAGGAGGGGTAAAACTCTCCTTTACTAAAGTAAAGCATGCTAGTGCAGAGGGTAGCGGCTCAGTGGTGCCTGTGTCCTATAGTGAGGCCCAAGTTGATGGTAGAAGATATTGCCATGGAACTGGGATTCCTAGTATCAATGGGGCTGAGAGTATTCAAGAATAGCAGTGGTCTGATGGCAACATTTCACCATCAAAAGTAAAGAAGCACTTGTGCATGTTCAGACTAATAAGCCTCTACAATTGTTACTAACGTATCAGGTCTCTGAATTTTTGTAGGATTTTTCTTATACATTTTTGTATGCATGCATATTGCCCTGGTGGCCCAGTGGTTAAGTGCTATGGCTGCTAACTAAAAGGCCAGCAGTTCGAATCCACCAGCCACTCCTTGGAAACTGTATAGGGCAGTTCTACTCTGTCCTACAGGGTGGCTATGACTTGGAATCAACTCTACGGCAATAGGATTTTTTCTTTTGGTTAACCTAATGCCATTGAGAGAAAGAACAAACTTTATGTTCTTTGGAATGTCCAGATAATCAATGTCACTTTGATCTCTCTATATTGTGACAAAGACCAAGAGAGGTAACAGAGCCCTGGAGAAGACTGTGAGTGAATTCTGTGTCCATCTTAATGAATTCAAACTGCTTCTGATCCCCTTCTGTGGGAACTTTTAAAAAATATATTAATTTCATGTGGGGTTATTGTTTATGGAGCACTGAGTTTCGGTTTTTAATGATGGAAAAATCACATTAAGGGTAGGGTTGAACAGCCACTTAATGTAATTGCTGTAAATAAGTTGTACACCTGTAAACGTTGAATTGGCAAAAGTTGTGTGATCGATACGTTTACAACAATGACAAAAAAAAAAAAAAAGAGTAAGTGCTGAGGCTGCTAATGTATAATTTCAAGGGATTTAGTTCCTTTGTTTGTAGGTTTAGGGTCGTGGTTTCATAGGACATCCCAGCCAATGGGCCTAATAATGTGTTTAGTGCCTCTGTTCTACGTCCTAGTTTGTTGCATAGTTCCTGAGGTCTTAAAAACATGCACATGGCATTCAAGGTGCAACAACTGGTCTCTATTTTCCTGCAACAACAGAGGAAGAAGGAGAGCCAGCAAAAGGAGAAAGAAATGTAATGTGTGGCTGATTGTGTCCTTGAACAACTGCCTCCTTTGCCATGACTCCAGAAGAACTGAATGGTGCCTGGCTACCATTACTGAATATTTTGATCAAAGATTCTGTAGATCAAAAGTGGAAAAAATGCAGAACAGAATTTCAAATTCTTGTGGAATCTAGATATTCTGAAACCATGGAAACTCGGTGAACCGTTAAGACAATTGCCCTTGAAATAATCTTTAAACCTTAAACCAAAAGTATCCCCTGAAATCTTCAAACCAAACAATAGTTCAGCTTAACTTATAAAAAATACCTGGCTTGAGCATTGTTCTCTTTTAAGATCTATTCATATAGGATCAAATTAACAACAGCAACTCAAAAGATAAGATAGGAAACTTAGGGAGCAGTGAGTTTAGTTAATGGGAGAGGAACAACTTGGAAAAAGAGAGTGAGAATGGTTGCATAACTTGAAAAATGTAATGAATGTCGCTAAATTGTACATGTAGAATTTTTTGAATTGGTGTATATTCTGCTGTATATATTCTCAACAATAACCAAAATAAAATAAAATGTTAAAAAATAGTAAAAAAAAAAATACATTTAGCAGATAAATAACCCCATATAAAGAAACTGCACCAATCTTTTCTAGGAAAGATGCCACGTCTCACACAGAAACTGTAATTAAAGCGATCATTTGTTACATTTACAGTAGTGTACCATCATCCCCCATGATTCATCGGTTTTTATTTTTTTCCAGGCCAGACTTGTGAATTAAGTGGCTGTATGTTGGAGACCATCACCCTTGCCTCCTTTCTTCTATTTCAGTCAATATGACGTCTGGCTTCTGATTTACTATCTTAGCTGATGTTCTGGGGAAGATGTCCAGTGAAGATTAATTGGCTTCTACTTGGCCTTTCTCATCATATTTTGGCTTTTATTCCACAGATTAGGAAATCAGTGAAGGTTTTACTGCTAATATACCAATCGCAATTATACATCCTGGAACTGGAGACATGACTACAGAGTGGGATCTCGGATCCATTGGATTTGCTGTGAGACAGACTTGGGAAAGAATTCCATTTATCCCCTGGTCTCCATATGCCCCATCTCTAACAGGAGACCCATAAACATAGTATTATTGTCATTCAGGCACTGTGGTCAACATCACCTGAAAGATATAGGTATTTCCCCCTTCATCTAGTGTACATTTTCTTCTGCATATTACTGTACATTCCTTTGACAAAGCATAGAGTTTTAGCCATGATGTGTAGTTGCTGTGACATGTCAGGGTCCCTTGAGAGGAACTCGTCACTTCTTCAATCAATGAGCTCTGAGTTTGAGAACTGGCTCAGTTCTGGGATGAGGACAAGGGATCATAACTGTTTTATTGCAGTGGCAAAAGCCTTGTTGATGTTTCCCCTGGGAACATCTTAGACTATTAGCCATAACCACAGATCCTTGCAGGCAGGTCAGGGCACTCTGATTACTGCCTGTTTTGGTAATTATGCCCTCCTTACTTTTGATGACCAAATGTTGCCACCTGACGACTGCTATTCTTGAATACTGTCAACCTCATCAATATATAAATTCCAGTTCCATGGCAATATCCCCTACCATCAACTCTGGTCTTGTTACATAACACAGGCACCACTGAGCCATGCCCTATTCTGTAGCATGTTTTACTTTAGTAAAGAGAATGTTTCTGCCCCTCCTGGTGGGTTCTCCAATATTATGTAATAGTCTATCCTGTCATGTCCAACTCTCTCAGCTTCTTGACCCTTTCCTCAATACTCTGAAGGTAATTCTGAAATCTCCACCTCATTTTCTATAGACTATCTTCGCTATCCCAGTAGTGTATTAGATTAAGCTCTAGGTGTTCTTTCCAGAATGCTAAATCCTTAGCCATAAGAGACTGTCTCATATCAATAAACTCTCCGTTAGCCATACTTATATTTTGGTCTTCTGGTTTAGCATCCTTAAAATCCAATCCCAGGCATGTTCTCCTGATCTCTGCTGGTATACATATACTACAACTCTTTTGCTGAATAATCTCTTTTCGCCTAATTTAGGGACAGTCCTTTCCAAGTCAGAACGCATTGAGATTTGATTCAAGTTGCTAGTCTAAAAGCAATGAGGGGAGATGGGGCAGATATAGAGAAAGATGTGATTTCAAGATTATCAAGTGTTCAGATGTCCCCATCCTCAATCTCATGATCCAAATCCTCATCTTTAAATTAGAGTCCTGACTGTAAAATAGGAAATTTGCCAATACTGTGAATTCAGTCTTCGTTACTGTGGTGCAATGGATTGCGTTTATATGACCTTTCTAGCCATGGTCTTGTAACTCTCACTAAAAGATTCGGTGAGACTATGCAAGTAAGGTGTTTGTGGCCCACCACGGGTATTGAACTGCTTGCCAATAATACAAATAAGGTGCATGGCATCCTTGTGGGGGTGGGATAACTCAAATAAAGTGTATGAAACCCCAACGAGGGGAGTGGTCAGTTTTGCCATCCCGCTAGGCTTAAAATGAGCCATCCCAGTGGTGGAAAGGAGGACCTCACTAACAACAAGAAAAAGAGATGGGAGCAGAACATGTCTTTTGGACCCAGAGTCCCTATGCTGAGAACCTCCTACACAGGAGACAGAGAGAGCTGTAACACTGGAGACAGTGCAAAGCAGCGAGAAGAGGTGGCAGAGAAATGGCGACAAAGGAACCAGGAGACCAGTGTGAGACAGCTCAGTGAACTTCCTGGAGCATGGAGCAAGGCCATCACAGTGGGTGTGCTGACTCATGGAACAAGAGAGCTGAACATGTTCAGGCAGGAGGCTTCCAGGTATAGTGGGGTGCCTCTGGGCACTTATCGGCAGAGCTAGGCTTGTCGACCCATGGAGTGAAAAAGCTGAGTGCCTTTGGGTCAAGGCTTACTGGCTGAGTGGGGTGCCCCTGGGCCCTTACTGGCGGGGCTAAAGCGCTTTGTAACACTTGCCTGAGCAGGGTAGAAACCAGGTCAGCCCATGAGGCCCAAGAGGCCCGAGGGGCTGAAGGGTGAAAGACTGAATGCCAGGGAGAGGCCTGCCTGTGGGCACAGCCGAGAAGCTGTCCTGATTGAAAAACAGTATCCCGAGTCTTTTCTGATCCTAAGTTGTAACCTGTTATTTCCCTAATAAACTTCATAACTGTGAGTATGGTCTGTGAGTTCTGTGTGGCCATTGCAATGAATGATTGAACACAACAGAGAAGTAGAGAGTATCATGGAGGGACAGCTGGTGTCAGAATTGGTAAAAGTTTGGTAAGGGGAGGTACGTCTTCATAGGAATCAACTTTGGGCTGATGCTGATGGTAATTTTCTCTCCTTCCCCCTGTGAAGTTAGATTAGGTGGTCTGATGCTCCCACTCTGCCATTTTTACAGCTGTTACTCTGTTACTTGCACAAATAGGCCCTGAACATAATTTTTAGCACAGTCTGCACACTAAGTACTAGAGGTCAGTGTATTTTCAAATGTTGCCATGGATACCTTCTAACATTCACACTGTGTCCTGAATTGATTGTTGGCTAGTCTGAGCCTGCTATTTTCTTTTTCATAACCATATCCATGACATTATAAGCAACAGCTCTACAGTCCTTATAGTCACCATTTCTATGAAATACTTTTGATATTTCACAAGCCAGTTCATCCACTTTCACCTGTTGTTGTTGTCAGCTGCCTTTGAGTTGGTCCTTGACTCATGACAACCCCATGCACAATTGCATGAAATGCTTTCAGGTCTTGTCATCCCCATGAGGGGTTGTTGATAGAACCATTGTGATATGTAGTGTTTTCATTGGCTAATTTTTGGAAGTAGATCACTAGACCTTTCTTCCTAGTCCATCTTACCCCAGAAGCTCCCTAGAAAGATGTTCAGCATCTAGCAACACACAAGCCTCCACTGACAGATGAGTGGTGGACCGTGCATGTGGTGCATTGGCTGGGAATTGAGCCAAGTCTCCCACAAGGAAGATGAGAATTCTGCCACAAAACCACCAGTGTCCCCTTGGGTGTATTATAAGAACAGAAATTTATTGTATTACAGTTCTGGAGTCTAGAAGTGCAAATCAGGATGTTGGCCATGTTGATTCCTTCTGAGGGCTCTGAGAGAGAGAATTTGTTCCTTGCTTCTCTCCCAGCTTCTGGTAGCTCTAGGTTTTCCTTGTCTTGCAGGTGCAGTGTCACATGGTATCCTTCCTCTATCTCCCTGTCTTTGTCTCTTCTCTTCTTTTATAAGGACACCAGTCACATAGTGTTAGGAGCCACCTTACTCCAGTATGAGCACATGTTAACTTAACTGGTAACATCTTCAGAGACCTTACTTCAAAACAGGGTCGTATTTACAGAACAGTATCACATCTGAATTCACCACCGATGAGAGTGTTAGTAATTGTGCTACAGTTGCCAAGAGTTATCATCTTTATTCTTGCCATCATAAATGGGGTCCTTGTTGCCATGTGGCCAGAGAGACATCTAACTACAGAATCCCATTCTGAGGATCTGCTTCTCAGGATCTTCTGATACTATATTGATTTTGATTCTTCCAGAAGATAAAGCTCTGAAATAAGGATTTTTGTTCAAGTTGCATATTAGGGAGAGGATCCCAGAAAGCAAGTGTAGGAGAGCAGGACAGTAAAGAGAGGGGAAGGCAGTCAGTATACGATTTGTTATCAAGCACATTTCCATTATGGGTAACTGGAGCTTAATCACACTGGATAACTCTGGAATCCAGCATAAAACACACCCTTCAGAGATATTCCATTTGCGAGGTGAGGGAGCTGGAGTATTTATACACATACTCCTGTTAGCCATTGATCAAGGTTGCTGGAGATGAAGCGTAGAGCATCAATTCCCATATACTTCAAGCTGGCCTTGTGTGACAAAGAAAGCTTCTGTGTCAGAGGAAATCTTCAAACAAAGAAATGCAGTTGGTGAAAGCTTGAAGGTGGGTAGGTGTACACTGAAATGGTAAGAGTGAGGAGATATGGGCAGGTTATTAACAGCATTTGCTGCTTTCAGGGAGTAAAACAAATACTCTTTAGGTTTACTGTGGCGTATACGATGTGCTCATTGGTTCAATTTTACAATATGATCATATAGTGTCCCTCGAGAATACAAAGAACATTTGCTTATTGCTACCTTGGACTTAACACTAAAATATGAGAAGTAATTTCTGTAAAGGAACCTCCTCAAAGAAGATTCATCTTAAAGAAAGAATGAACAAGAAAAAGTCATATTGACCTAGTTATAATGTTTTAGTGTTTGTTGAAAAATTGTAGAGAATTAAAATGTGAACTAGCACATTTGATTCATTTCTTTTAATGTATTCATATCTGTGATGGTTAAAGTTGTGTGTCAGCTTGGCTGGGCCACGATTCTCAGTGGTTTGGCAGTTATGATGTAGTTTGGTAGTAGTGTAATATGTAAGCACCACCATGATGAAATCTGATAAAATCTGATCACCTGCATGCTGGGATCTGCTGGGAATATCCAATCAGTGGAAAGGAGATTTCCTTTGGAGTATGGCCTGCATCCAATATAGGTGGACTTTCTTGTTAGCAGTCAAGCTCTTAACCACTGCACCACCCGGGCTCCTTATAGGACATTAAAAGTCGTTGCCGTTGAGTTGATTCTGACTCATAGTGACCCTAAAGGACAGAGAAGAACTGCCCCATGGAGTTTTCAAGGAGTGGCTGGTGGATTCGAATTGTCTATCTTTTAGTTAACAGCCTGAGCTCTTAACCACTGTGCCAGCAGGGGTCCTACAGGACATATATAAATAAGTAAATAAATAAATACATAAATAGACACTGTGATGTAAAGAGGAATCAAACAATCTTTGTTTTCTTGAAACTAATAGAGAAAATAGACAAAAATAAAAATAATTTTAAAATAGTTCATTAGTGCTGTGATAAGGCATGGAGATGGAGCACAGAAAAGGGGTACAGAAAAGCTTTGGACTTTACAGAAGGCTTCTTGGAGAAGTTGACTGACCAAGGTGAAGGTAGAGAACTCTTCCTCCCCCCCACACACATGCTTTATTATTCCCCTATATTTAGTATTGACACTTACATAGAACTTTATTGTCTTCCTTATGATTTTTTTCAAATATAACATGCCTTAAGTCCCTGATCAGTTAAAAATAAAAAGTTCTTTCCTCAAGTTTATGACCCAAGCAAATACATTGAAAACCTGCTCTCATGAAACGATGTTCTCTCAAAAAAATGGCGATAGTAATGATTGTATCCATTTGCAAAGATACACCCTTATAGCACATGAACTTAATTCTCCTCCAATGCAATGAGATGTATTTGTGCTACAAATTTTACAGTATTTCACCCCATCCATGTCCACAAGATAACTCATACAGACCTATTTTTATCTGCATGCATCTTATCTTCTTCTTTGATTTTATATGGCAAGACAAGTTTCCTCCTGTCAAAGGCCAATCCCTGGATTCATTTCTCTCTCCTTTTGCAGGACCTTATCTTTTTGTTGCTATCGCATTCTCTCTCTCCCGATATGCATTAGTTACTCCCTATCTACTCTACCATTCTTATTCAAACTTGCTGTTCTTAGGTGCCCTCAAGTCAGTTCTGACTCATAGTGACCCTATGTACAACAGAAGGAAACACTGCCCAGTTCTGTGCCATCCTCACAATTGTTGTTATGCTTGAGCCCATGGTTGCAGCCACGGTGTCAATCCATCTCATTGAAGGTCTTCAATTTTTTCATTGACCCTTTACTTACCAAGCATGATGTCCTTTTCCGGGGCCTGGTTCCTCCTGATAACATGTCCAAAGTATGTGAGATGAAGTCTCACCATCCTTGCTTCTAATGAGCATTCTGGCTATACTTCTTCTAAGACAGATTTGTTCATTCTTTTGGCAGCCTGTGGTATATTCGATATTCATCTCCAACACCATAATTCAAAGGCATCAACTCTTCTTCTGTCTATCTTATTCCTTGTCCAGTTTTCACATGCATATGAGGCGACTGAAAACTCGGCTTGGGTCAGGTGAACCTTAGTTCTCAAAGTGACATTTTTGCTTTTCAACACTTTAAAGAGGTCTTTTGCAGAAGATTTTCCCAATTCAATATGTACTTTGATTTCTTGACTGCTGCTTTTGTCGGTGTTGTTTGTGGATCCAAGTAAAATGAAATCCTTGGCAACTTTAATATTTTCTCTGTTTATCATGATGTTACTTATTGGTCCAGTTGTGAGAATTGTTGTTTTCTTTATGCTGAGGTGTAATCCATACTGAAGGCTGTAGTCTTTGACCTTCATCAGTAAGTGGTTCAAGTTCTCTTCACTTTCAGCAAGAAAGGTTTTGTCATCTGCATACGCAGGTTGTTAATGAGTCTTCCTCCAGTCTTGATGCTGGGTTCTTCCTCATATGGTCCAGCTTCTCAGATTATTTGCTCAGCATACAGATTCAATAAGTATGGCGAAAGGATACAACCCTGATGCCTGCCTTTCTTTACTTTAAACCACACAGTATCCCCTTGTTCTGTTTGTATGACTGCCTCTTTTTCTAATTACAGGTTCCTCATGAGCACAGTTAAGTGTACTGGATATCCATTCTTCACAATGTGATCCATAATTTGTTATTATCCACACAGTCGAATGCCTTTGCAGAGTCAATAAAACATAGGCAAACATCTTTCTGGTGTTCTCTGCTTTCAGCCAGGCTCCATTTGACATTAGAAATGATATCCCATGTTCCACGTTCTCTTCTGAATCTGGCTTGAAATTCTGGCCATTCCCTGTCAATGTACTGTTACAACCGCTTTTGAATGATCTTCAGCAAAATTTTACTTGTGGATGATATTAATGATATTCTTTGATAATTTCCTCTTTCTTTTCGATCACCTTTCTTTGGAATGGGTACAAATATGGATCTCTTCTAGTAGGTTTGCCAGGTAGCTGCCTTCCAAATTTCTCAGCATAGATCAATGAGCGCTTCCAGAGCTGCCTCCTTTTATTGAAACATCTCAGTTGGTATTCCGTCAATTCCTAGAGCCTTGTTTTTCATCAATACCTTCAGTGCAGATTGGACCTCTTCCTTCAGTACCATCAGTTCTTAATCATATGCTACCTCTTGAAATGGTTGAACATCAACTAATTCTTTTATGTCCATTGACTCTGTGTATTCCTTCCATCTTTTTATGCCTCCTGGGTTGTTCAGTATTTTCCCTGTAGAATTCTTCAATATTGCACCTCGAGGCTTGACTTTTTTCTTCAGTTCTTTCAGCTTGAGAAATGCCAAGTGTGTTCTTCCCCTTTGGTTTTCTGTCTCCAGGTCTTTACACACATCGTTATAATAATTTACTTTGTCTTCTTGAGCTGTCCTTTGATCTTCTGTTTAGCTCTTTTACTTCATGATTTCTTCCTTTCACTTTAGCTACTCTACATTTAAGAACAACTTTCACAGTCTCTTCTGACATTCATTTTGCTCTTTTCTTTCTTTCCTGTCTTTTTAATGACCTCTTACTTTCTTCATGTATGATGTCGTTGATGTCACTCCACAACTCATCTGATCCTAGGTCATTAGTGTTCAATGAGTCAAATCTATTCTTAAGATGTTCTCTAAATTCAAGTGGAATATACTCAAAGCTGTGCTTTGACTCTCGTGGACTTGTTTTAATTCTCTTCAACTCCCTCTTGAACTTGCAGATGAGCAATGGTCTGTTTCACAGTCAGCTGCTGGCCTTGCTCTGACTGATGATATTGAGCTTTTCCATCCTCTCTTTCCACAGATGTAGTCAATTTGATTCCGGTGAGATTCATGTGTATAGTCACCATTTCTGTTGGTGAAAAAAGATATTTGCAATGAAGAGTTCGTTTGTCTTGCAAAATTCTATCATGCGATCTCTGGTGTCGTTTCTATCACCAAATCCACATTTTCCAACTACCACTTCTTCTTTGTTTCCAACTTTTGCATTCCACTTGCCAGTAATTATCAATGCATTTTGATTACATATTTGATGAGTTTCAGACTGCAGAAGTTGATAAAAATCTTTAATTTCGTCATCTTTGACCTTACCGGCTGGTGTGTAAATTTGAATAATAATTGTATTAACTGGCCTTCCTTGTAGGCATATGGATATTATCTTAACATTGACAGCGTTGTACTTCAGGATAGATCTTGAGATGTTGTTTTTGATAATAAATGCAACGCCATTCCTCTTCAATTTGTCATTGCTGGTATAGTAGACCATATGATTGTTCAATTCAAAATGGACAATTCCAGTCCATTTCAGCTCACTAATGCCTAGAATATTGATGTTTATGCCTTCTATTTCATTTTTTATGATTTCCAATTTTCCTAGATTCATACTTTGTACATTCCATGTTCCAATTATTAATGGATGTTTGCAGCTGTTTCTTCTCATTTTAAGTCATGCCACATCAGCAAATAACGGTCACAAAAGCTTAACTCATCCACGTCATTAAGGTCAACTCTACTTTGAGGAGGCAGCTCTTCCCCAGTCATATTTTGAGTGCCTTCCAACCTGAGGGGGCTCACCTTCCAGCACTATATCAGACAATGTTCAGCTCTTATTCATAAGGTTTTCACTGGCGAATTCTTTTCAGAAGTAGACTGCCACGTCCTTCTTCTTAGTCTGTTTTAGTCGGCAAGTTCAGCTGAAACCTGTCCACCATTGGTGACCCTGCTGGTATTTAAAATACCTGTGACAAATCTTCCAGTATCACAGAAACACACAAGACACCACAGTACGACAAACTTACAGACACGTTTTTCAAACTTACCTCATCTTAAAAAGAATTTTCCTTTGTTCTCACATACTAGTTGTTCCCAAATTTCTTTCATTGCTTTCATAGCAAATTTTATTAAAAATATTATCAAAGCATACCTACACGTGATGTTTCTTCTTGCTCCTCTCCCAGTCGTTGTTCAAATTACTTGCATCTTTTTTGGTCAACATGTGCAACAAACTAATATTGTCAAAATATCCAGAAAAATACATGATACTCAATCCAATGAATATCTATCCATTCTCAACATATTTAAACTCTCTGCAATATTATACTAACAATCTTTGCTCTTTTTGTTCGTGATCCCTTCCTCCTAGGTTGCCTCGTTGGCTACTCCTTCTCACTCAATTACTAGTGCCACATTTTCTTTTTGATTGAGGGCTCAGACTTTAGACTCCTTCGCTTTATTTGCACCCATCTCATTGGTGATTATAACCAGCCACAAGGCTTTTAAATAATATTGATGCAATGGAGATTCCCAAATTTATAGTCCTGATTTTTCCCCTGAAATATATAATCATTTATTCAACTAGTACTTGGGATTTCTACTAAGATACCTCATGATCATCTTAAAATTACATTTTCTTGCTCTCCCCCATCCTCCAAACCTGCTCCATTTTCAGTTTTCCCTTATCAGTAAGTGAAGTGACATCACCAATTCAATCAGTGGCTTTGGCCAGAAATTGAATCTTTCTAGAGCTCTCCTGCTTTTATCTCACTATCACATCATATTCTTCAACAAATCTTATTGATTCTACGTCAAATCAATTCTATCTATCTATTAATCAATGTAATTCTATCTGTCTTCACTACCACTCCCATGTATCAGACTATCAAAAGTTGGTAAAAATCTTCAATTTCCTCAAATTGCCTGAAATGCTATAATGGCCTCTAGATGTAGACTCTTAGGCAGAGCCACTTTGGACATTGAAGCTTGTAATTTAAGAAAGTTTTATAAATGGATTATTTGTAAAGCTATGGAAGTCTTTACACAACAACAACAAGGAGTGATGCAAGTACCCCAGGACTAGTAGCAAATCGGCAAGTGGAGAGAAGTGTTATCAGAACCTGGACAGAGAACTTAGTGAGGAGGGCCAGTGGGCAGGTACTGTGACCTCTCATAGCCAGTCTGTAGCATCGTAGCAGAAAATAAGCTACTAGAATAAATACCTTTATCTCACTCTTCTTTTCCCTGTGATATCCTGTTCATGCTCCCAATTGGCTAAACCAAATTGAAGTCAGAAAAAAAATAAATAATAGGATGCCTATGTCCCAGTCTGTATTTTCAGTCTTATGGGGTGCAGAAAGTTATGAAAAAAAGTGATAAGTAGGCCTATGGGGTCAAACAGAATGTATCTACCACAACCTCCTATCTGGACTTCTGATTTGTACTCTTAGTCCCCAAACTTTTAGCATCTGTGAGGTGATGTGTTTAGAGGGCAAAATAAAATATATGAGTCACATGCTTAAACACTATCACAGGCTTACTACTGAATTTAGAATAAAATCCAAACCCCTTAACGTGGCCTACTAGGCCCAGGATAATTTGGCTCCTGCCCCCTTCTCCTACCTTATTTCAATTCATTTCCCCCTATTTTCACTACATAGAAGCCACATTGTCCTCCTTTTAGTTACTCTAACACAACAAGTTTTCTTCCACCTTTTTGGAACACTACCCTACACTCTAGCCTGCTCTGACCATAGATGAATCCTGTTTGTCCTTTAGGTTTCAACTTTAATAAAGACTCCCCAAAGAGGACTTCTCTGATTATTCTATTTTGTGTAGGTCCAGATATTCCCTTCATTACCATCTATCAAGCATCCTGTTTGTTTACTAAATTGCTTCAAACACCAGTTATTTTGTATGTATGTTTTTTATCTCTTAACTTCCCCACTTAACTGTTAACTCTATGTACTTGGGAATCATGGTTACCTCATTCACTATTATACCATTGTCATGGATTGAATTGCGTTCCCCAAAAATGTGTGTCAACTTGGCTAGGCCAGGATTCCCAGTATTGTGTGACTGTCCACCATTTTGTCATCTGATATTATTTTCTTATGTGTTGTAAATTCTAACTCTATGATGTTAATGAGGTGGGGTTAGTGGCAGTTATGTTAACAGGCAAGACTCAATGTATGAGATGAGGTTATGTCTCAAGGCAATCTCTTTTCAGATATAAAATAGAGAAGCAAGCAGATAGATGTGGGAACCTCATATCACCAAGAAAATAGTGCCAGAAGCAAAGCACATTCTTTGGATCTGGGGTCCCTGCAATGAGAAGCTCTTCGATAGGGGAAGATTGATGAAAAGGACTTTCCTCCAGAACAGACAGAGAGAGAAAAGCTTCCCTGGAGCTGGCACCTTGAATTTGGACTTCTAGCCTCCTAGACTGTGAGAGAATAAATTTCTCTTTGTTAAAAACCATCCACTTGTAGTATTTCTGTTATAGGAGAACTAGATAACTAAGACAACCATCATGGCTTTGCATAGTGCCTGACATAGAGTTGGGACCCACAAATACAGTTAAAAATATAAAGGCAAATGTTTACAAAATTTTTGGCAACAAGTAGTGAGGTGGTCTGCTGATGAATCAGGTGGATTCCAAATGTGTAACCTTTACCTTCTTAGTACCACCCACCAACTTCTTGAGATTCATGACTTGGAGTCCTTGCAAAAGAAATACTTTGGTAGATTAGCTGGAAAAACTCCCTTCTCCTCCTGGGTGTAGGAGTAAAAGCAGAATGGGATAATGCAAGTGATGAAGGGTCAGAGCTGTAAAAGATATAGTGATAAGCCTTGTGTGTGCTGATAGTTCGTTTAACTTATCACTTCTTCAAGTTAAAAAATGGAGGAAGGGAGAAGTATTAAAAAGCTTTCTTTACAGCAGGCAAAACTTCTCTTCCTTCAAACTATCTGCCAAAAAGAGCACTAATTTTCTTGTAGATTTATGGCTTATAAGTCTATCCTTTTCAGGCTGTGGAAGAATGGCCTGTTCATAAGATTCTAGAGAATTTAAAGTCAATTCAGCATTTTATTCAATCTTTGAACACTTTTCTATGATCCAGGGTCTTCCAGGAATTATTAAAGAAGTGAAAGAAGAGCACAATTAAATTACATGTTTCTGAAAGGGTAACAATTTATTCTATGACAGACAAGTGGAATACTGATCGTGCAAGTAACATACATCAGCAATGGAGAAGTCTTTACTGTAGTTAGGTGCCCTTGAGTTGGTTCTGACTGATACAGACCCTATGCACAACAGAACAAAACACTGCCTGGTCCTGCACTATCTTCACAATCGTTGCTATGTTTGAGCCATTGTTGCAGCTACTATGTCAACATATCTTGTTGAAGAGCTTCGTCTTTTTTTGCTGACTCTCTACTTTACCAAGTGTCATGGATTGAATTATGTCCCCCAAAAAATGTGTGTATCAATTTGGCTTGTCCATGATTCCCAATATTGTGTGGTTGTCCTCCATTTTGTGATTGTAATTTTATGTTAAAGAGGATTACGGTGGGATAGTAACACCCTTAATAAAGTCACATCCCTTATCCAATGTAAAGGTAGTTTCCCTGGATGTGGCCTGCACCACCTTTTATCAAAAGGAAAGGGAAGTAATCAGAGAGTTGGGGGACCTCATAGCATCAAGAAAGCAGTACCAGGAGCAGAGCGTGTCCTTTGGACCTGGGGTCCCTGTGCAAAGAAGCTCCTAGTCCAGGGGAAGATTGATGAGAATGTCAAGAGAGAGAGAAAGCCTTCCCCTGGAGCTGATGCCCTGAATTTGGACTTTTAACCTACTTTACCGTAAGGAAATAAACTTCTCTTTGTTAAAGCCATCCACTTGTGGTATTTCTGTTATAGCAGCCCTGGATGACTAGGATACCAAGCATGATGTCCTTCTCCAGGGACTGATCCCTCCTGATAACATGCTCAAAGTATGGGAGATGAAGTCTTGCCATCCTTGCTTCTAAGGAGCATTCTGGCTGTACTTCTTACAAGACAAATTTGTTCGTTCTTCTAGCAGTTCATGGTATATTCAATATTCTTTGTCAACACCATAATTTAAAAGCATCAATTCTTCTTTGGTCTTCCTTATTCATTGTCCAGCTTTCACATGCATATGAGGTGACTGAAAATACCATGGCTTGGGTCAGGCTCACCTTAGTCCTCAAAGTGACATTTTTGCTTTTTAGCACTTTAAAGAGGTCTCAGAAGCACAATCAATCATCTCTAACAAGTGAATAAAGTATCTGTAACAATGATCAAGTGCCTCCTAAAGGATAAAACCCTCTTGTCATGATTGTAGAGGTGATAATTCTTGATTTCCAGAAAGTATAATTCTCTCTCTCTCTTTTAATAGAGTATCT
Organism: Dugong dugon; assembly: GCA_030035585.1. Classification (NCBI taxonomy): domain Eukaryota; kingdom Metazoa; phylum Chordata; class Mammalia; order Sirenia; family Dugongidae; genus Dugong; species Dugong dugon. The sequence goes on from CM057478.1 coordinate 13,993,298, forward strand.
TCTTAAGAAAAAAAATGAAAGAAAGAAAAAACAGTGCAACTTCACAGATAGTGGAGCGTATATAGCATAATCTATTCCTAGCTATTATGATATTTTCCAACTTAGTTGAAAAATTGAGAGTATTTTTAAGTTTTTTGCCTTAAAAATTCCCCCATACCACTACATTTTACAGAAGCGAGCAATCCAGAAGGTAAAACAGGATGAAACAAAACTACTAGATCAGTTATTTAACAACCTAGTTCTTATTTCAGAGCAGGCAGTTAAAGCATTTTTCTAACTTTTTGATAGTGTTAATTGGTTCCATGCAAAGACTAGCTAGACATACATCAACCAGAGGATCACCCTCACTGTTGCAGACTCAATTCATTAAACATAACCAGAGTGATTATGCCTACAGAGTCAATGACTGTACCGCATGTTATTTCTGACATAAGATTTCTTTTTTTTAATGTATCAAACCCTGTTGCAGTCAAGTCAATTCTGACTCATAGTTAATGTATAGGTAAAATAAAAGTGCTGACATTTACAAAGATGAGTTCAAGGTAATGGAACAGAATAAAGTGTTTAAAGTTTGTATTATATTTATTCTCATGCTCACGAATGTTCTGAAATAATTTTCCTACAATAAATACTGACAGAAATGAATAGTAATCTTGTAAGGAATTTGATAGAGCACTTCAGAAGAAGAATTAATGAGACTATTTTGTTTCTATAATTAACCAAAAAGGTAAGTTTTGAAAAGGTATTTCTTTTTCCATCCAAAAATTGCGTCAAATATAAATAAATGAGCAAAGCACATTCCAACATTATTATTCTTTTTGTTGATAAAAGTGGAGGTGCTTAAAGCCAAATTCCCCAAGTGACTTAAGAATAAAATATTTTGTTAAGGTTTTGAAGGTTATAAAAGTATCAGTTTAAGTTTTTAAATAAATCATACACTCAGAAGTTGATGTGGAAAATTAATATCATCAGATTGTATAAAAATCAATGAAGAAAAATATGTTGGCTACATCTTACCAATAATCTCGGGTTTATAAATAAGGAAACACCCAGAGTATACCATGAATTAATTGTGCTTACAAGTTAATCAGTGTCAAGAACTTTGAAGTGTACCGAGATTTTACCTTAACAGTTTACAAATTGTAAAATAAGTCATCTGACCACAGTTTTATTGATGTTGGCAGAAGGCATAAGTTTCCTGTGTCAGAAAGAAAAGACTTTATTACTTATGGCATAGAAAGCATCATGAGCATAAGCATATTTGTGTTGGTTCTCTTTGCTCCCCACATTCCATGATGGTGTTGCAGAAGGGTCCATGTGGATGATGAAGATGCAGTAGGTTTGCATCACACCTGAGAATCCCTGAGTTTAGGGAACCTGAATCTTTTATAAAGGGCTGAACACAAACTTTCCCTTTGCCCTGGATGGAGCCCTGATCTTTATTATACTGAACAGTAAGCAAATCTACCCTTTGCTTTATAGGGAGACACTGTCCTTATCTTACAAGACTGTTTAATATACACACATCTCTAATACGATAGTATGGAACAAAAGGGAAGTTAATGCCTTGCTGGTAAAATGTGCTGAGATGCAAGTGGTCCATGGAAAATTTTCTCCCAATAATCATGAGCAGGCTCACCTTGAAAATAACTACACGTAGTCCCCAAATTATGATATATTCAAGTTACTATGAACTGCAGTTAGGACTGTCTGTTTTTGTTTTGTACATCTTGTCATTAGTAATATGTTGCCGTGCATAATTTGCTGTTGTTATTCTCAGATATTCAAACACAGATGTTCGATTTTGTGATTTACTTTCAAATGCTTCCAGCTTTATGGAGGCACTAATAAGAAAAGGCAATAACAATGAAAATTTTTTTAAAAACGAGGTATTCGACTTACGTCAGAACTGATTTACCATGGAGTTGTCAGAACGGAATCCCGTGTTAAATTGGGGACTACTTGTATTTCAGTAACTTACAATTGTATTACATATAATTTATTAGATTTCCTGAGACATTTTACCCTCCTTTAAATCATATCTTCAATGAATGGTAAAGAAGCAACCTCATTCCAGTACTGAGCCAGCAATAAAATTTGAGTTGCATTTGTCATAAATTTGTTGTCTTTTGTGACCAATTTTCATTTGGCTTTAGACATCACAGAAGTTTGTCAGTGAGTAAATAAATAATTTTTATAAGTAATCTGGTGTTTAGTACTGGAATAACCTCCAGAAACTCTTAAGACAGTTCTTTTCCCCAGAAGAACTTTGAGGCCAGCATGTTGATCTAGAAGACAGCTAATTTACAATCTTCCAGCCAAATTTTTGAATAAGCTTTTTGCTCCTTTACTGCTCTTCCCAATTCCATGTCTGCCTAGAAAGTGAATTGAAATACCACCATCAAACACATGTAAACACACACAAAACAAATCTCCTGTAGCTGAGACAGCTAAAAGCTTTGGAGATCTGTTTTCTTTTCTTCAGAGTAGGAGAAAACTAAGGCAATATCTCCAGGAGTCCAGGAAAGGTTTTGCTAAGCTTGGTGAAGGTTTAGGCATATTTGTATGGAGAATGGAAAAAAGGAGTGGTGTGTTCCTTCCCTTCTCTGGCAGGATGTTCTGGAGAGTCGTTCTAGCAGGAAGAGGATCCACAGGGCTGAAGACTGAGGGAGTGTTTCTACCTGAAGTCATGCATGGTACATGAATAGTAGGACAGTGTGAATTGATAGTTAGTGGAAGTAGGAGGTGGGAAGGGGACAGCAGTTCAGAGAATGAAAACACAGAAGTGGCCAATGTAAAGAAGATGGCTGTGATGGTTAATTTTATTTGCCAACTTGGCTAGGCTATGGTGCCCAGTTGTTTGGTCAAACACTAGTTTAGATGTTGTTATAAAATAGTTGCATGTGATTATTAAATCAGTTGGCCTTATGTAAAGAAGAATACCCTCCATAATGTGAGTAGGCCTCATCCAGTCAGTTGAAGGTTTTAAGAGGGAGTTTTCTCTAGGAAGTATTCTGCCTCCAGACTATAAATAGGCATCTTGCCAGAACTCCTGGACTATTCCCCTCTCCTGACCTACTGATTTTGGGATGCTAGATTGCAAGAATCTCCAGCCTATCACCTGATCTACAGGTTTTGGACTTGCTGGTCCCCATAATAATATGAGTCAATTCCTTAAACAAAAAAGCCATTGCCTCGAGTCAGTTCAGACTCATAGCAACTCTATAGGAAGGAACAGAACTGCCTCATAGGGTTTCCAAGGAGCAGCTGGTGGATTCAAACTGTGGACCTTTTGGTTAGCAGCCAAGCTCCTAACCACTGTACCACAAGGGCAAACAAACAAATAAATATCTATCTATTATTCATTCAGTTTCTCTAGAGAAACCTGACTAATACAAGGTCCAGAAGCAGGCGGCATGTGGAGCTAAACCACTGAAGAGCCAGAGAGGTGAGAACAAGGATGAAATCCAGCAGCAAAAGGGCAAAAAGAGAGTGCTGGAAAAAAATGTGAGCTCCCTCTTGAAACCAAGTTCTGAGACTCACCATGAGAGTGATGGGATTCTATGATTTCAGTGATGAGGTACCTTAGCTTCCTGTTTCCAGCTATTGTGGCAAACATTAGAGAATGGATAAAAATCTTGGTTATGTGTGTGAGAAGAAGCCGGAAGATGAGGAAGATGAACTGAGTCAGCTAAGAGTGGGGTCAAAACCAAAACCAAACCCATTGCCTTCGAGTTAATTCCAACTCATAGTGATCCTATAGGACAGAGTAGAACTGCTCTGTAGAATTTCCAAGGAGGGGCTGGTGGATTTGAACTACTGACCATTTGGTTAGCAGCCAAATGCTTAACCATTGTGCCACCAGACCTCCAAGAGTAGGGTAGATAGAGTTAAAATGCTATAGCATTGAATGCTTAGGTTGCCTGTGGTTTCCAGTTTTGAATGGAAAGCCTGTAGTGTCTCCACATTCTACATCCTTCTGGTGTGCTCTATTTCTTGGCTCACCAGTGGGTGTTTTGTAGGTCTTCCTAAGCAGCTATGCTTCTGCAACTAATTTTCAATTCTGGAATCCTAGTAGCAGTTGTAGGAATGGTGAAGTAGAGAGCATGGGGCTTTTACTGTGGAAAGGAGTATTCTCTATAGAAAAATATGTTGAATTGTGTATGTAAATTCAAGAATAACTCATTATATTTTGTGCTCTAAGATCTATTTGATATGTTTTACTTGACCCATAGTTATATCCAGAAAAATAATGGCCTCCAAAATCAGTTACACATTTTTGGGGCAACATCTAAAAATCAGCTGGGTAATTTTCTTGCTGAACCAGAGGGTGAAGCTGGTGTGGAAAAGAGAGCTTCTAAGAGAGTAAGATATATATATATATATATATATATATATATATATATATATATATATATATATATATATATATATATATATATATATATATATATATATATATATATTTTTTTTTTTTTTTTTTGATGAGGAAAAATATCACCGACATGTTGGTGCCATGGCTACGGAGAGGAGAGGTCTGACATTATAATGCTATCAGCTCATGATTGGTAGAAACTCCTTCAATCCTTTAAGCTTCTCCTTACCTTCGGCATGACATAGGTGATTGCCAAGTTGAATGCTTCTACTTACCCTCGGCATAACATAGGTGATTGTCAAGTTGAATGTGTAGCCTGCAAATGCTTTTAAGAATACGTGAAGGATTTTAACTAGACCTCAGCAATCTGTAGAGAGGGTCACAGGGGCAAACCATGGCACTCTAGTGTCAGCTTTTCTGGGAGGAACACTTTTCTGTGTGTTATGATAGGACAGGTGCCTTTGAAAAGAATCCCTGTGTTCATAGAGCTGACATTTTAACCTGATGCTCAAATCTTTTGCTCTCACATAAGGAAAAAAAGTCAGCAAGGCCAGTTTCCTGGAGAAGTAGGAGCAGGAACATTGTATCTGTTTGCAGCTGAGTGTTGGAGGGTTAATGTGGTCATTAATGGTAGTTAATGTGGTCAATTCTCACTGCTTTTTCCTAAAACCCCCCAAAACAAACCCATTGCCGCTGAGTCAATTCTGACTCATAGCGACCCTGTATTAGTTTTCTTTTTCTGCATAACCAGTTATCACAAACTTAGCAGCTTACAAAAACACTTAATTTATTAGCTTACAGTTCTGTAGATCAGAAGTCTAGCACCGAAAGTCTTGGTTTTCTGCTCAGGGTCTAGATTCTCACCTGGGGCTCAGGATCTTCCAAGCTCATATGATAGCTACAGAATCTAGTTCCTTGTGGTTGTGGGATTGAGGTCCTCGTTTCTTTGCTGGCTGTCAGCCAAGGCCACTCTTAGCTTCTAGAAATCAGCTGTATGCCTTGCTATGTAGCCCCCTTCATCTTTTTAGCCAGCAATGGCAGGTTAAATCCTTCTCATACTCCTAATCTTTTTCACTTTCTTGTCTCTGACTTCTATCTAGACCCAGACTTAAAGCACTAATGTGATTATGTAAGGCCCACCTGGATAATCTCCTTATTTCAAAACCAACATATTTGGGACCCTAGTTACAACTATAAAATCTCTTCTCGGCAATGCCTAGACTAGTGTTTAAATAACTGAGATGATTAGTGTATCACAATGGCTGGGAATTTTGGAAGCCATCTTAGATTTCTACCTACCACATCAGCCATCTATGGTTTTCTGATAATGTATTCCTAACCATACACTTCTTATTTACACACTCACTATTACATGTTTACATTCTCCTCTGCCCATAAACTGTTCCCTTCCTTGGAGAGGAAATGGTTCTTCTAGATTCAGAGATAAGAGAGCATGAAACTGTTGTATGATCCACCCCCTGTACCCTAGCAAAACAAACCTTAGCAAGTTGACTACATCAAAGTTACATTACTAAATTTGTAAAACTAGCAATGTATATCTATACAACATAAAATACTATCTGAACCTATGGCTGGCATTTGAAATAATAATCCTAGAGACTATGCTATCCAAGAGAACCAATAGACCAATACTGTTGTTGTGTGCTGTTGAGTTGTTTCTGCCTCATCACGACTTTATATGACAGAGTAGAATTGCCTCATAGGGTTTCCTAGGCTGTAATCTTTATAGGAGCCGATTGCCAGGTCTTTTCTCCCGCTGAGTGCCTGGTGAGTTCTGACTCTTCACCAGCTGAGTGCTTAACCACTGCATCACCAGGGCTCCTTAATAAACCAATAGACAAGAGAAGTGGCTTCTTTTAATGGATCACTGTTAGATAAACACCCCTATTAGAAACTATTAAGCAACATCATGATAAACAAAGAAAATATTGAAGTTGTCAAGGATTTCATTTTACTTGGATCCACAATCAATGCACAGGGAAGCAGAAGTTAAGAAATCAAATGACGCGTTGCATTTGGGCAAATCTGCTGCAAAAGATCTTTTTAAATTGTTAAAAAGCAAAGACGGTAATCTAAGTTCTAAGGTGCTCCTGACCAAGCCATGGTGTTTTCAGTGGAGATAGAATCGATGCATTTGAATTACAGTGGTGGAGAAGAATAATGAACATACCATAGACTGCCAGAAGAATGAACAAAACTATCTCGGAAGAAGTACAGCCTGACTGTTCCTTAGAAACAAGGATGGGGAGACTTCATCTCACTTACTTTGGACATGTTATCAGGGGGGACCAGTCCTTGGAGAAGAACATCATGCTTGGTAGAGAGTCAGCGAAAAAGAGGAAGACCCACAACGAGATGGATTGACACAGTGGCTGCAACAATGGGTTCAAGCATTACAACAATTGTGAGGATGATTAAGGACTGGGCAGTGTTATGTTCTGTTGCACAGAGGGTCGTTATGGGTTGGAACCGGCTTGATGGCACCTAACAACATTAGAAACTATAAACACTGAGCCTCCCAAAGCTCTGCCACCACCCTCTGCCCCTTGAAGTCAATTAAGTCTTGATAATTAAACAACAGAGAAAGGTATTCTCACAGAAAACCATCTTGTCAGTTGTAGACTGACCTAAGCTAGTTATTTACATTTTGTGGAGGTAGTGGTAACAACCAAAAATTTGGTAAGGTGAGGGTCACCACCTTCCCCACAGACCTGATACAAGGTTATAACAAAAGCAAGTCTCAGATGAATTCTGCCACACACGCACACTTGTATTAAATGAGGTTTTTATCAATCAGACAAAAAAATTGTTTTGTAATCTTGATAATGTGCCGGCTCTCTATCCTTTTAAGTGATCTCATTTCACTTTGCATAAAAATATCACTGAAGACAGACTCCAATATTGTAGAATTGGGCTCCTGCTTTGCCTATAGTCAGAATTTTCTGACTCAGTGGAGGGACACAAAAACGTTTGGTGATGGTGCCTTGAGCTCTCATTCCCTGGGTACGAACTACAGCACTTATTAGAGTCTCACATCCTTTTCAGGCAGGGCGAAGGATTTTTCTAACATATTTCAGGCAACCCACATATATATGGTTTCCAAGGCTGTAATCTTTATGGAGACAGACTCCCAAGTCTTTCTCCTACAAAGCGGTTGGTGAGTTCAAACTGCTGACCTTTTGGTTAACAGCTGGGCACTTAACCACTGTGCCACCAGGGCTCCTCACATATATTGAATGCTAATTTTAACAAAAGAAAACCCAGCTATAGGTAGGCTGATTACGGGACACTAATTTCATCAATGAAACCCATTTTTTTAAATTCTTTATGCTAATTATAAAATCCCGCTGTGTTGATCAAAGATAAAATAACAGGGACAATTAACAGTCGCCTTGGCTGGAGTGTGATCTTTCTAACAGAATGATAGCAGTCCTGCATTCTAATAGCATAATTGACCTATTAATTCTTGCATGGAGAAATTGCCTGTATCTAAGGCATAACTCTAACCTATCTGTGCGTATTTCATTCTTTATACAGAAATATTTTTTGAATAAACTACAGCTATCTCATAACTAAGGAGCCCTGGTTGTGCAAACAACTAAGCACTTGGCTGCTAACTGAAGGGTTGGTAGTTTGAACCCACCCAGAGTCTCCAAGGGAGAAAGACCTGGAAATCTAGTTCCGTAAGGACTACAGCCAACAAAAACCTGTGGGGCAGTTCTACTCTGTCACTTGGGATGTATATGAGTTGAAAATCTACTGGATGGCACCTGACTACAACAACAACATCTCATAATTGGTATTTAGGTCCCTTGCAGTCAGGTCCATGTCCCGTTTAGTCCACTTGAATCTTTGACATGACTCAGAGGCCCAGTGTGTAGGGTCCAGACCCCTGGATGCACCACACAGCCCTATTCACTCATTTTCCCATCTCCCTTAGTGCTGTCACAGACCTGTAAGTGAGTTCTGCTCACTTCAGACCTCTTCATGTTTGCGAGACAACTTTCTCTTTCCTCTCAACTGTCCTAAAGACTTTCTGCTTTCTATGCTGCTCTGCTTCTCTGGGAGAACTTGTTTGTAAACAGTGGAAAAAACAGTGGCCTTTAAGTAGAAAACACTTCAAAGGCAAATGAACACAAGGAGCCTGGATATTTTTGCAGAATGGGGGAAGAAATAAAAATACAACAAATAAAATAAAAATTAATATGTTAATTGATTATGTTGCAAAATAATTTTATATTAGAGAATGAAGTTGGGATTGATTGCTTTGGTTTCAGCCCAGAAAAGAGAAATAAGTCTGGGCTAAGTAAGCATCTTCAACACAACTCTATGTGTAAAAAAATAAGAACTGACAGAATAACAATATCTTAAGTATAATGGATATTTTAGAAGCAGAAGCCACACTGAGGTATTGGTATGCTTCTTACAATGGGCCTTAGGAAGAGCTTACACAGTAGAGGGTAAAACAGTCAAATTCTTGACTGTTTAAGTATTAACTTAATAACTCTTTAATAAAGCCTTTTGGGATTTGCCTGGAACCTTTCTGTAGCTTATGCTACTGCTGTACATACTTGTCAGTATAGAATTTGCCAAAATACATTATAATTAATTTGTAGGTTGTCTCTTGACCAGCTAGTCTAGAAAACCCTATGGGGCAGTTCTAGTCTGTCCTAGAGTCGCTATGAGTTGGAGTCAACTCGACGACACACAACAACCACGTTGTCCAGCTAAGTGGCTTGGTTTTCATTTTGTGTTCATAGTGTCTTGTCAGTGTCTTTCACATAACAAGCACTGGAAGTGTTTGTGTGATGAATAATTACTTGACTAATGGAAAGAGTCCATGACTAGATGGGAAGGGATGAGCAAACAGGCAGATAAACATTCCCTTTTGGCATAGATGGAGAAACATCTTTTCTTCTAAAACTGGTAGTAAGAAAGTAAGATTGTAAAGCAGATATAAATGAGATTTTAGGTGTGGAAAGTTAAAGGGGTTCATTCTGTTAGACTCTGGTTTTTACTGCAAAATCAGAGGCAAAACAGATGGAGGAGTGGATTGGAAATGAATAGAGAGCTTTAGAAGGGTGGCATAGGTTTAAAATAGTAGCTGTGGGAAATGGAAAAAAAGAGATAGCTGGAAACAAAAGAACAAAATAATAATTTATCAGAGGCAGTTGGAATCTGACTGCAGCTGGATACTCCAATTTAAAAAATGAAAGTGTGACAGTATTCATATCACCTGGAACAAGTATAAAGATAACATTCATTGTCCTAGTAGTGTAGAGGTTGTGATCTACATACTTACAAATATATGCTTCAGAATATAATTTCCTACACGGCCTATTCACAGTTTGTGGAAAGCTTATATGAGAATGTAAGTAACTAATCCCTAAGAGTTTCTTCATTAGCAGACATCTGGCACTCCACCAGATGTCCTGCTATATAAGAAACATGCCAAGATAGGAAATCAGTGTGAGGCAGTTCTAATGGTGAAATGGGAGACTGCATATAGTGGTGAGGAAAGAGTAGCTCTTAGAGATTTCTATGAAATCATTTTTGGTCTAAAATGTGACAGGAAAGAAAATTATACCAAGTATCAGAGTTGGGATGATTTATTCCACTGGCAAAATGATATGTGTAGTAGGAGAGTCCTGAATGGTTATCAATTTACTTTTCATAAAATTTGATGTGTTATTTTGCATAACTTTGGTATCATAGTTTATCTTAGAAATGTGAAATTTTTATCAGGAAAAAAAAATATGTTTTCCACACCTCTTCATGCTTGAAAAATGTGATTGATAAGATATACTAAATACTTCTGTTTCCCTCTTTACCAACTAAGGAGAATCATTTTTAGAATTTCTAACAGCTGGGTAATCAACACCAAGTTCCTATCTCTTGTGTAGGCTGCAAGTTGAAAAATGAAATCTTGTTGTCTTGTTTGCACATCTCTAAAAGAGGGTCTGAAAGTGATTTACAGTTTCATGACTAGATAATTATGAAAACTGATTAACTTCTACTGGGACGTTCAAATATATTAGCAACTCCCAAAGTAAAACAAGATCTTTTTCCCATTACCATGTTCCAAGAAATTTTCAAATGTGCTATGATCTACATATTTTTGTCTGGAACATTCTTAATTGCGAATTAAATCACTCAATAAATTGTGATTTTTTTTCCACAATCTGGCTTTTAATTCTTTTCTTTATTTTTAGCCTATTATCTACTACTGAACTACATTTACAATATACAAACGAGAGGCTACTTAATTCTGGCAAATACACATTACGTTTTAGTTTTCCAAGAAAGACAAGAAACTACTATGAAAAAGAAAAAAAATATTAACTCTCCTTTGTTATTTATTATGAATTTATTTCTCCATTCACAATGTTTCATCATGACCAAGAACTTACTAAAAGATGAAGTCCAAACTTATATTTCTGTGACTAGTAGAAAGTGATTTATTTCCTGGTTTCTTAGTTTATCCAGCACAAGATAAACTGTCACCATTACGTGTTTTTACTTAATGTTGTGGCTTTGGGGTTATAGGTGCATTTTATCCCACAGAAATTTTGAATACATCCACAAAATATGGAATAATTATATGAAGGAAATATGAGAAATTACTTCAATCAAATCCTAATAAAGGAAGGATGATACCTACCTAACCAACATAGTAAACAATATCCTCCCAAATTGGAAAGCATTCTAATGTAGAATTAAAAGAAGGTAGTCCTTTTCCAAGCATCAGCAGTAGTCTTCCCCAACTATCCCCACTCAAACTCTCACACTCTTACATGAAAAACATCATTCCTAGGGAGGAGCCAAGATGGTGGCTTAGTCAAACACACCATACCAATCCTCTACAGCAAAGACCTGAAAATTCAAGTGAAACAGATAACAATCCTAGAACCCTGAATATAAAAAGGAAAGATAAAGAAATGAATCAAACACAAACTGGAAGAAAAAAATTGAACAAATGCATCAAACGAGGAGTAAAACGAAATGGAGGGGGCTCTACCAGCCATCCCAGATCAATGTGGTCATCTTGAGACAAAGCCAGTAGTGACCCCCGGGGAGAAGCACAGGAAAGCAACTTCACAGCATTCTCATAAGAGACAGAGAAACTGTATAGACACACCCAGAGAGAAACAAGGAGAGCAGAACATAATATGGATCTAAGGAAGGAAAACACAGAAAGAGGGCAAAAATTCCAAGGATCCTGCTGTCCACAGAGTAGGGAGATGGCCAGGATTCAGAGTCAGGAATACTCATGAGAAGTGATCCCTGTCCTCTGAGGTGAGTGGCACACATGTGACAGTGGACCCTCAAAGTATTGGCCAGAGGCCTCCCCACCTGATTGGACTTTGGGTGCCCCCAACTTACACTTGGAGGCAGGTCCTGACTGCAAGCTGAAGCAGCTGGGAAGTTCCAGGGCACCCATGTCTGCTAGCTGAAGGGGCACATTCTCCCTCCTCCCACCCTCCTGATCGGAAGTGGCAGAGAGTTTCATACCCTGGCCACCCCACCTGACCAGAGATCATAATACAAGTTTCCCATCCCCCCTCACAGTCTATCTACCACCCACCTTGCTTCCTCCATAAGTGACAGAAAGCTTGCTGCTGTGTGCATGCACCTGCCTGCCACTTGGTCCCCCAACCCAGCTAGCGGTAGGGACCTTTTGCCCTGTTCACATGCCACACCCATCACACCTGCCACTCCACTCCATTGGCATGTGCCACTGCCCACTCCTGTATCACTGAATTGACAGCAGATGGCAGCCAACACCCACCCAACCAGCCCTCAGCTGCCCTACATGACCAGTGAACAAAGAGCAGTTCTCACACTCCCAGCCACTACTCCACCCACCCAGAGACAGGTGGTGAGCCCCCCAGTTCTTCCAAACTAGTGGCCAGAGTAGAAAGCCTTCCCTACCCACCCAGAGATATCAAAACAAAAAATCAGGATGAAGCAAACTAACTTACAATGTCTTGGAGACAACAGACAATATCAAATCACATAAAGAAACAGAACAAGATGGCTCAAGGAAGTGACCAAAATAAAGGGCCAAAAAACCTTCCTGAGGAAGAAATGGTAATGAAACTGCCTGATAAGGAATCCAAAAGACTTATATGTAGGATCTTCAAGAGATCAAGGAAAACAGACAAAACCAAGGAAAACACGGACACAACTATAAAAGAATCCAGGAAAACAATACAAGAACAAAATGACAAAACAAATAGACAATTAGATACCATATAAAAACAGCAACTGGAAATCCAGAAGTTTAACAATAAAATTTCAGAAATAGATAGCTTAATAGAAGGACATAGGAGTAGAATTGTATCAGTGGAAGACAGAATCAGCAAAATAGAGGACAAATCCCTTGAGACTAATTTGTTTAAGGACCATTCAAAAAAAAAAAAAATGAATGAAGAAAGCCTAAGAGCTTTGTGGGACACTATCAAGGGGAATAATTTACACTTGATAGGAATTCCAGAACAGGAGGAGACCAAAAAAAAAAAAAAAGAAAGAAAGAAAGAAAGAAAACCACAGAGAACATTTTTGAAGATTTGTTGGCAGAAAACTTCCATAATACCAAGAAAGACAAGAAGATATCCGTACAAGAAGGTCAGCAAGCCCCATACAAGATAGACTGCAAAAAAAAAAAGTCACCAAGACATATCATAATCAAACTTTCAAAACCAAAGACAAAGAAAGAATCCTGAGAGCAGTTTGGGAAAAATGAACTGTCACCTACAAAGGGGAACCAATAAGATTAAGCTCTGATTTCTCCGGAGAAACCATGTTGCCAAGAAGGCAATGGGATGACATATATAAAACCCTGAAGGAAAAATACTGCCAACCAAGAATCATATATTCAGTAAAATTGTCTCTCAAATACAATGGCAAAACAAGGACATTTCCAGATACAGTCATATTTTGTTTTATTGCACTTTGCAGATATTGTGTTTTTTACAAATTTAGGTTTGTGGCAACTTGCATCAAGAAAGTCTATTGGCACCATTTTTCCAAAGCATTTCCTCACTTCATGTCTCTGTGCCACATTTTGGTAATTCTCATGATATTTCAAACTTTTTCTTTGTCATTATATCTGTTATGGTGATCTGTGATCAGTGATCTTTGATGTTACTATAGTAAATATTTTGGGGTACCACGAATGTAAGATGGTGAACTTAATAGATAAACATTGTGTGTGTTCTGACTACTCCACTGAATCACTCATTCTCCTGTCTCTCTCCTTCTCCTTGGGCATCCCTATTCTCTGAGACACAATATTGACAATCTCCTCTAAGTATTTAAGTGAAAGGAATAGTCACATGTCTCTTACTTTAAATCAAAAGCTAGAAATTAAGGTTAGTTAGGAAGGCATGTCAAAAGCTGAGACAGGCCGAAAGCTAGGCTTCTTGTGTTAAATCATTAACCAAACTGTGAATGCAAAGTAAAAGTTCTTGAAAGAACTTTAATGTGCCGCTCTAGTGAACACATGAATGATAAGAAAGTGAAACAGCCTTATTGCTGATATGGAGAAATATTCCATGGTCTGGATAGAAGAACAAACCAGTCACAACATTCCCTTAAACCAAAGCCTAATCCAGAGCAAAGCCTTAACTTTCTTCAATTCTGTGAAGGCTGAGAGAGATTAGAAAGCTGTAGAAGAAACATTTGAAGCTATCAGAGGTTAGGTTCATGAGGTTTAAGGAAAGAAGATGTCTCCATAACAGAAAAGTGCAAAGTGAAGCAGCAAGTGCTGATGTAGAAGCTACAGCAAGTTATCCAGCAGATCTAGCTAAGATAATTGATGAAGGGGCTACACTAAGCAACAGATTTTCAATGTAGTCAAAACAGCCTTGTATTGGAAGAAGATGACATCTAGGACTTTCATAGCTAGAGAGAAGTCAATGCCTGGCTTCAAAGTTTCAAAGGACAGGCTGACTCTCTTGTTAGGGGCTAATGCAGCTGGCAACTTTAAGTTGAAGCCAATGCTCATATACCATTCCAAAAACCTTATAGCCCTGAGGAATTATGCTAAATCTACTCGGCCTGTGCTCTATAAATGGAAAAACAAAGCTTGGATGACAGCACATCTGTTTACAACATAGTTTACTGAATATTTTAAGCCCACTGTTGAGGCCTCTTGCTCAGAAATAAAAGATCCCTTTCAAAATATTACTGCTCATTGACAATGCAACTGGTCACCCAAGAGCTATAATGGAGATGTAAAAGGAGATTAACGTTTTCATGCCTGCTAAAACAATATCCATTCTGAAACCCATGAATGAAGGAGTAATTTTGACTTTCAAGTCTTACTATTTAAGACATATATTTTCTAAGGCTATAGCTGCCATAGATAGTGATTCCTCTGATGGATCTGGGCAAAGTAAACTGAAAGCATTCTGGAAAGATTCGCCATTCTAGACGTCATTGAGAACATCCATGATTCATGGGAGGAGGTCAAAATATCAACATTAACAGGAGTTTGGAAAAGGTTGATTCCAGCCCTCATGGATGACTTTGAGGGGTTCAAGACTTCAGTGGAGGAAGTAGCTGCAGATGTGGTGGAAAGAGCAAGAAAACTAGAATTAGAAGTGGAGTATGAAGATGTGACTGAATTGCTGCAATCTCATGATAACACTTTAACAGATAAGGAGTTGCTTCTTACCGATGAGCAAAGAAAGTAGTTTCTTGAGATGGAATCTACTCCTTGTGAAGATGTTGTCAACATTGTTGAAATGACAACAAAGGATTTAGAATATTACATAAACTGAGTTGATAAAACAGCCACAGGGTTTGAGAGGATTGACTACAATTTTAAAAGAAGTTTTGCTGTGGATAAAATGTTATCAAACAGCATCACATGCTACAGAGAAATTTTTCATGAAAGGAAGAGTCAATCTATGTGGCAAAGTTTATTGTTGTCTTGTTTTAAGAAACTGCCACTGCCATGCCAACCTTCAGAAGCCACCACCCTGATCGGTCAGTAGCTATCAACATAGAAGCAAGAACCTCCACCAGCAAAAAGATTATGACATGTTCAAGGCTCAGATGGTGGTTAGCATTTTTTAGCAATAAAACATTTTTTAATTAAAGTATATACTTTTTTTAGACATAATGCTATAGCACACCTAATAAACTACAGTATCATATAAACTTAACTTTTATATGCACGAGGAAAACAAAAAATTCATATGACTTGCTTTATTGTGACATTTGCTTTATTGAGGTGGTCTTAAGCCAAACCCACAATATCTCTGAGGTATGCCTGTAAATAAGTCAAGGGAATTTGTAAAAATTAGACCAACCTTACAGGAAATATTAGAGAGTCTTTGGACAAAGAACCAACAAAATCAGACAAAATATTAAAGAGAATCCTTCTGACAGAGAATCAACAAAATCAGACAACAACCTGAGATTAAGACACATGACAGCATCACCCAGATACCAACCAAGATAAAAAGTTATCAAAAATAAAATAAATCTACAAGACTGAAAAAAAGGAAGCAGAGACGTCAATCTGTAAATGATGACAACTTCAAAATGAAAAAAAGGGAATAAACACTGTAGTTACAGAACTTCCATATGGAGAGGAAGTCAAAGTGATACCAAAATATAACAGACTGTTTTAAACTTAGGAAGATAAAGGTAAATTTCAGTGTAACCACAAAGAAAATTAATAAACCTACTCATTGAAAAAAAAGAAGAAAATCATAAAGACTCAGTAACACAAAATCAACAACAATGAAGGAAATGAAAAGAAAATCCATAAATGAAAAGTCCACAGTACAGAAAAGTGAGTGGAACAAAGAAACTATCAAAGCCCCCCCCACACACACACACACAAAGCACAACAAAATGACAGCAGTAAATTCATACCTATAGACAACCACACTGAATGTGTATGGGTTAAATGCAGCAGTCAAGAGACAGAGAGGAATAGAATGGATTAAAAAAATGCCCCATCAGTATGTTACCTACAAGAAACACACCTTAGACACAAAAATAAAAACAAGCTAAAAATCAAAGGACAGAAAAAAATATATTAAGTAAACAGTAACCAAAAGAAGCAAGAGTGGCAATATTAATCTCTGATAAAATAGACTTTAAGGCAAAATCCAACTTAAGAGACTGGTATGGGCACGATGTAATGATTAAAAGGCCAATTATCCAAGTGGACATACCATAATAAATATTTATCCACCCAATGACAGAGCTCCAAAATACATTAAAAAAACTCTAACAGTATTGAAAAGAGAAATAGAGAATTCCACAATAATAGTAGGGGACTTTAACACACTACTTTCAGTGAAGGACAGAAAAACTTGAAAGAAACTCAACAAAGAAACAAAAGATCTAAACAACACAATCCACCAACTTGACTTCATAGACATGTACAGAACACTCCACCGAACAACAGCACAGTACACATTCTTCTCCAATGCACATGGATCATTCTCCAGAATAGTTCACATTTTATGCCACAAAGCAAGCCTCAATAAATACAAAAATATCAAAATAATACAAAACAACATCTTTGATAAAAATTCTATGGAATTAGAAATCAATAACAGGAAGGACAAAGAGAAAAAGCAAATACATTGAAAAATAAATAACATCTTGCTTAAAAACCAGTGGGTAATAGAAATTAAAATGAAATAAAAAAATTCATAGAATCAAATGAAAATGAAAACACAACAGAGCAAAATGTTGGGACACAGCAAAAGCCTTACTCAGAGGTCAATTTATAGCAATAAACACACATATCAAAAAAGAAGAAAAGGCCAAAATAAATACCTTAACCCTTCAAGTCAAAAAACAGGAGAAGAACAGCAGAAGAAACCCACAGCCACCAGAAGAAAGGAAATAATAAAGATTAGAGCAGAAATAAAAGAATCAGAAAAACTATCAAAAGAATCAACAAGACTAGAAGTTGGTCCTTTGAAAAGATCAATAAAATCGAAAAACAACTGGCCAAATTGACAAAAGAAAAGAAAGAGCACATGCAAATAACCCAAGTAAGAAATGAGATAGGTGACATTACAACAGAACCAACTGAAATAAAAAGAATCATAATGGAATATTATGAAAAAATATACTCCAATAAATTTGAAAACCTGGAAGAAACTGACAAATTTCTAGAAAACCTACCTACTCAAACTAAAACAAGGTAGAAAATCTGAACAGACTCATAACGAAACAACTCCCAACAACAACAACAAAAAAGCCCCAGGCCAGATGGCTTCACTGGCAAATTCAACCAAACATTCATAGAAGAGTCGACACTAATACTAACCAAACTATTCCAGAACATAGAGAAGGAAGGAATATTCCTAAATTCATTCTATGAAGCCAGCTGTCATGGATTAAATAGTGTCCCTCCAAAATATGTGTATCGATTTGGCTAGGCCATGATTCCCAGCATTATGTGATTGTCCACCATTTTGTCATCTGATGTGATTTTCCTAAGGGTTGTAAATCCTATCTCTATCATGTTGATGAGATGGGATTAGAAGAAGTTATGTTAATGAGGCAGGACTCAATCTACAAGATTGGGTTGTGTCTTGAGCCAATCTCTTTTGAGATATAAAAGAGAGAAGCAAGCAGACAGACATGGGGACCTAATACCACCAAGAAACAAGAGCCAGGAGAATAGCTCATCCTTTGGACTTGCAGTCTCTGTGTTGAGAAGCTCCTAGTCCAGGGGAAGATGGATGACAAGGACCTTCCTCCAGAGCTGACAGAGAAAGAAAGCCTTCCCCTGGAACTGACTGGCCCTGAATTTGGACTTCTAGCCTACTAGACTGTGAGAGAACAAACTTCTCTTTGTTAAAGACATCCACTTGTGGTATTTCTATTGCAGCAGCACTAGATAACTAAGACACCAGCGCAATGCTGATACTAAAGTCAGTCAATGACACCACTAAAAAACAAAATTATAGACAATATCATCATCCATAAATATAGACACAAAAATTCTCAACAAAATTCTAGCCAATAGAATTCAACAGCGTATCAAAAAATAAAAATAAAACATCACAACCAAGTGAGCTTCATACTAGGTATGCAAGGATGGTTCAACATTAGAAAATCAATCATGTAATCCACTACATAAATGAAACAAATGACAAGAAACACATAATCATCTCAACGATGCAGAAAAGGCATATGATAAACTTCAACAACCATTCTTTTTTTATTTTTTATTGTAGTTTAGATGAAAGTTTACAGAACAAATAGTTTCTCATTAAACAGTACATATATTGTTTTATAACAATCTTTAACAACCCCACAACATGACAACACTGTCCCTTCTCAACCTTGGGTTCCCTATTACCAACTTTCCTGTCCCCTCCTGCCTTCTAGTCCTTGTCCCTGGACTGTTGTGCCCCATTAGTATCATTTTGTTTTATGGGGCTGTCTAATCTTCGGCTGAAGGGTAAACCTCAGGAGCGACTACATTACTGAGCTAAAAGGGTGTCCAGGGGCCATACTCTCGGGGTTTCTCTGGTCTCTGTCAGACCAGTAAGTCTGGTCTTTTTTTGTGAGTTGGAGTTTTGTTCTACATTTTTCTCCAGCTCTGTCTGGGATCCTCTGTTGTGATCCCTGTCAGAGCAGTCAGTGGTGGTAGCCAGGCACCATCTTGTTGTAGTGGGCTCAGTCTGGTGGAGGCCATGGTAGCTGTGGTTCATTAGTCCTTTGGATGAATCTTTTCCTTGTATCTTGTTCTCTTCATTCTCCCTTGCTCTCGAAGGGGTGAGACCATTGGAGTATCTTAGATGGCTGCTCACAGGCTTTTAAGACCCCAGACGCTGCTTACCAAGATAGAATGTAGAACACTGTATTTATAAACTGTGTTATGCCAACTGAGTTAGATGTTCCCCAAGACCATGGTCCCCACAGCCCTCCACCCAGCAATTCAGTCCCTCAGGGAGTTGAATGTATCTATGGAGCTTCCATGACCTTTCCTTGTACAAATTGTGCTGGCTTCCTAAGTATTGTGTACTGTCTTACCTTTCACGAAAGTTATCACTTTTCCATTGTCTATTTAGTGTTTCCCCCCACCACCCCTTCCATCCGTGGTAACCAACAAAGATTGGTTCTTTTTGTGTGTAAACCTTCTCATGAGTTTTTACAGTACTGGTCTCATACAATAGTTGTCCTTTTGTGATTGACTTATTTCACTCAGCATAGTGTCCTTCAGTTTCATCTATGTTATGAAATGCTTCACAGATTCATCATTGTTCTTTATCGTTGTGTAATACTCCATTGTTTTTATGTATCATAGTTTGTTTATCCATTCGTCTGTTGATGGGCATCTAGGTTGTTTCCATCTTTTTGCTGTTGTGAACAATGTTGCCATGAACATAGGTGTGCATATGTCTATTTAAGTGATGACTCTTATTTCTCTAGGATATATTCCTAGGAGTGGGATTGCTGGATCATATGGTATTTCTATTTCTAGCTTTCTAAGGAAGTGCCATATCATTTTCCAAAATGGTTGTATCCTTTTGCATTCCCACCAGCAGTGCATAAGAGTTCCGATCTCCCCGCAGCCTCTCCAACATTTGTTATTTCCAGTTTTTTTGATTCGTACCAGTAATGCTGGAGTGAGATGGTATCTGATTGTGGTTTTAATTTGCATTTATCTAATGGCTAGTGATTGCAAGAATTTCGTCATGTGTTTGTTAGCCGCTGGAATGTCTTCTTTGGTGAAGTGTCTGTTCATTTCCTTTGCCGATTTTTTAATAGGATTATTTGTCTTTTTGTTTTTGAGGAGTTGGATTTTCTTGTAGATGTTAGAGATTAGAACTTTGTCTGACTTGTAATGTCCAAAATCTTTTTCCAAGTCTATAGGTTCTCTTTTTAATCTTTTGGTGAAGTCTTTTGATGAGCATAAGTGTTTAATTTTTAGAATATCCCAGTTATCTAGCTTATCTTCTGGAATTTGTGTGCTGTTGGTTATGGTTTATATCCTGTTAATGTCATGTATTAGGACTTCTAGCATTGATTCTATTTTTTCTTCTATGATTTTCTTCATGAACTTTATAGTTTTTAGCTTTATATTTAGGTCTTTGATCCATTTTGAATTAGTTTTTGTATATGGTGTGAGGTATGGGTCCTGTTTCATTTTTTTGCAGATGAATAGCCAGTTTTGCGGGCACCATTTGTTAAAAAGACTGTCTGTTCCCTATCTGATGGACTTTGGGCCCTTGTCAAAGATCAGGTGACCTTAGGTGGATGGATTTAGATCTGGGTTCTGAATTCTTTTCCATTGGTCAATGTGTCTATTGTTGTACCAGTACCAAGCTGTTTTGACTACCATAGCTACAACAACCATTTTGATAAAAACTCTCAGTGGAATAGGAATAGAAGGGAAATTCCTCAACATAATTAAAGGCACATATATAAAAACAACAGCCAACATTGTTCTCAACTTATAGAGACTGAAGGCATTCCCCTTGAGAACAGGAACTAGACAAGGATTCCCTTTATCATCACTCTTATTCAGTATTGTACCAGAAATTCTAGCTAGGCAAGAAAGGGAAATAAATGGCATCAAAAATGGAAAGGAAGAAATAAAACTATTCCTATTCACAGATGATATGATCCTATAAACAGAAAAATCCCAGAGACTCCACAAGAAATCTACTGGAACTAATAGAAAGATTCAGAAAATTGGTAGGGTACAAGATCTACATACAAAAATCAGTTGGATTCCTCTACGCCAACAAAGAGAACTAAGAAAAGGAAATCAGGAAAACAATACCGTTTACAGTATCCCTCAAAAAGATATAATACTTAGGAATAAATCTAATAAGGGTGTACAAAGACTTACACAGAGAAAACTACAAAACACTACTGCAAGAAACCAAAAGAGATCTACATAAATGGAAAAATATTCCATGCTCATAGATAGGAAGACTTAACATTGTGAAACTGTCAATACCACCCAAAGTGATATACAAATATAACGCAATCCTGATCCAAATTCCAACAACATTCTTTAATGAGATGAAAAAACTAATCACCAACTTTACATGGAAAGAAAAGAGGTCCCAGAAAAGCAAAGCATTATTGAAGAAGAACAAAGTAGGAGAACTCCCTCTCCCTGATCTCAGAGAGTGCTATACAGCCACGGTAGTCGAAACAGCCTGTTACTGGTACATTGATAGACCCATAGACCAATGGAGCAGACAAAGGGTCAAAGTCCATTGAATGGGGAAGAGAAAGCCTCTTTAACAAATGGTGCTGGCTGGCAAAACTGGATATCCACTTGCAGGAAAATGAAACAAGATCCATACCTCACACAATACACAAAAACTAACTCTAAATGGATCAAAGACCTAAATGTAAAATGTAAAAACTATAAAGATCACTGAGGAAAAATTAGGGACAACACTAGGGGACCTAATATACTGCGTAAACAGAATACCAAACATAACTAAAAATGCACAAACAGCAGACGATAATGTAAATAACTGGGATCTCCTGAAAATTAAACACTTATGATCATCAAAAGACTTTGACAAAGAATAAGAAGAGAACCTATAGACTGGGAAAATTTTTTGGCTTCAACAAATCCAACAAGGGTCTAATCTCCAAAATTTATAGAAAGCTTCAACAAAAAAAGACAAACAATCCAATTAAAAAATTGGCAAAGGACATGAACAGTCTCTTCACCAAAGGAGATATTTAGGCAAGTAACAAACACCCAAAGAGATGCTCGCAATTAAAGAGCATTAGAGAGCATGAGCCGTTTAGAAAGAAGTGATTCAAAACTACAATGAGATACCGTCTCACCCTGGCAACAATGACACTGATCAAAAAAACAGAAAACAACAATGCTAGTGAGATTGTGCAGAAACTGGAACTTTTATACATTGCTGGTGGGAAAGTTAAATGTTATAACCACTATGGAAACCTGTATGGCAGTTCCTTAAAAAGCTAGAAATAGAAATACCATATGATCCAGCAATCCCATTCCTCTGTATATACCCTAGAGAAATAAGAGAAGAGCAGTAACAAAAATAGACATATGCATACCCATGTTCATTGCAACATTATTCACAATAACAAAAAGATGGAAACAACATAAATGCCTATCAACAGATGAATGGATAAACAAACTGTGATACACACACACAATGGGATACTATGCAATGATAAAGAATAATGATGAATACACAAAACATCTCACAACATGGATGAAACTGGAGGACACTACGCTGAGTGAAATAAGTCAATTACAAAAGGGCAAATATTGTATGCGACCATTACTATAAAAAGTTCAGGAAAGGTTTACTTACAGAAAGAAAGAGTCTCTGATGGTTACCAGGGATGGGAAGAAGAAGGAAGGAAAATCACTGACTAGATAGTAGACACGTGTTAACTTTGATGAAGGGAAAGGTGATACACAATATGGGGGAAGTCAGCACTATGTAACCAAGGCAAGGGAAGACACTGAGAGGTACACAAGAATAAAGGGCAATCACTGTTAATACTATAACATACACAATCCTGCAACAATAGTAATAACAAACAATAATTTATAAGCAGTTACATAGGTAGATATGTATGCAGAATAGGTGGGGGAGTGCCTATAAGAGTCCACCCACATGCATATATAGGTTTGTTTGTGGATATTTCTGCACACGTATTTGTATGTGCTACATGTATAGTCATATAAATAATACAGCACACAGTGGAAACAGCCATGGAAACTTCCTAGACATAACCAAACACCTCACAGGACTAAGTTACTGAGCTTGAAAGCTAGGAATCATTCTCTCAGGGGACATCTAGTTCAATTGGCATGACATAGTTCATAAAGACAATGTTCTACATTCTACTTAGTTGAGTAGGACTGGCATCTTAAATGCTTTTGAGCAGCCATCTAAGATACAACTGTTGGTCTCTTTCTGACCAGAGCAAAGGAGAGTGAAGAAAACCAAGGGCTCAAGGAAGCAATTAGTCCAAAGAACTAATGGACCACAGGAATCACAGCTTCCACTAGCCTGAGACCAGAAGAACTAGATGGTGCCCAGCTACCACTACCAAATGCTGTGACCAGGATCACAATAGAAGGTCCTAGTTAGATTGAGAAAAAAATGTGGAACAAAACTCAAATTCATTAAAAAAACAAATAGACTTACTAGTCTGAGAGAGACTGGAGGAATCCCAGAGATTACGGCCTTAAATTTCCTAACTTGGAACTGAAGTCACTCCCAGAGATCACCTTTCTGCCAAATAATATGCCTATAAAATAAACAATAACACCCATGAGAAAAGTGCTCCTTAGAACAATCATCTATATGATACAAAAGGGCAAAATGTGCCCAAAAGCAAAGATAAGAAGGCCAGAAGGGACAGGAAAATCAGATGAATGGAAATGGGGAACTCAGGGTAGTGAGGGGGAGAGTGTTGACACATTGTGGGGACTGAAACTAATGTCATGGAAAAATTTTGTTGTATAAATTATTGGTTGAGAAACTAATTTGCTCTGTAAATCTTCACCTGAAGCACAATTTAAAAAAAAAAAATGAAAGAAAAGCATCATTCTTCTTTCCTTCCCAAATATTGTCTATCTAAAACTATCCTTTCCCTATATTCCCCAGTCTGGGCTAAAATAATTCCCATTTCTCTTAGGGCCTCAAAGAGAAGAACAGGTGGTGTCTTAGTTCCCTAGTGCTGCTGTAACAGAAATACCAAAAGTGTATGGCTTTAAAGAGCAGCAGTTTATTTTATCACAGTTCTGGAGGCTGAAAGTCCAAATCATGGTCTTGGCAGTGTTGACTCCTTCCTTGTAGGTAGTCCCAAGCATTTCTTATTTTCTTGGCTTGTAGATAATCCTCACATGGTGACTCTCTACCTGCTATGTATGCATATCTCTGTGTCAAATCTGCTCTTTTTATAACTCAAGAGTGATTAGATTTAGAACCCAACATACTCCTACTCAGGTATGATCTAATTAACAAAGAAAACCCTATTTCCAAACAAGATTACATCCACTGGTATAGGGGTTAGGATTCCAACATATATTTTGGAGGGACACAACTTAATCCATAACAGATGGCAAAGTCAGAGAATTCTTCCTCGTCTCATACCCATGGTTAATTATCTGCCTTTAAGATTCTAAACTTGAAGCTGTGTCTCCTAATTCCCCAAACAGGACTGTGTGAAGGTATAGTCTGTCAACTTACACAACAATTATGAGCCAAGACAGACCAATAGAGAACAAATAGACCCTCAATCAATCCTGCAGGACCTAAAATATGCTGTAGCTTGCTTTCTTTTTTAAAGGCAGTCTGTCCAATTGACCATTGTAAACAAATTTACGTAGCAAGTGGCTTCTGACATCAGTAAGTCTGGTCTTTTTTTGTGAACTTGAATTCTGTTCCACATTTTTCTCCTGCTCTGTTGTGAACCCTGCTAGGGCAGTCATTGGTGGTAGCTGGGCACCACCTAGTTCTTCTGGTCTCAGGCTGTGAAGTCTCTGGTTCATATGGTCTTTAGTCCTTTGGACTAATAATTTCTCGTGTCTTTGATTTTCTAGATCCTAATTAATAACTAGTTAATTCCTAATTAATAACTTGACTAAGTTAACTTGTCTAGTAAGTGGCTAAAAACCGGTTGCCTGTCAAGTTGATTACAATTCATACCTCAGTCTCTATGATTCTAAAAACTATGTGCTCATTCTATGAGATCAGTGGCTGTTTCAAGGCTCAATTTATAAAATTGAGAAACTCGAAGAACTTTTGTTTATTTGGGGTACATCTATCAATATTTGTCATATTAAGAATTAAAAACGAGAGATTTAAAAAATATTTTGTAAGCTAAGTCATTTAAAAATAAGAATATTAAACCCATTGCATGTTAAGATGAATAAAATACCTTATGAAAAAATGAATATTTTCTAGAACAAAATAAAATGAGAAAAATGGCACTGTTTTACATTTTTGCAAATCTCTTTAATTTCTGACAGTATAAAACATATGTACTTACATATATGTGCTTCCATATTCAATGTGTTGTGATATGTTGCTTTGGTTGAAATATATGAAAAAATATGTGTCACAAGGATATGTAGTTGTACATGGGAAGAGTATTTTAATAGCATTATCAGATAATTTTAAATATTCTTCTTGAATCCTACAGTAAACTCCACAAAGGAGAGTTTTTTATAGTTCAGTTCCAATATGTGGTCTCTTAAATTATACCAGTGAACTTTGTATACTCTGTTACATCAAAACCCATTGGTCCATGTTTTATTTTGATGAATCTTTTTACCATAACTGTTTCTTTTAATAGCATGCATTGGTCATTGAGAAAATATTACTTCAATGATTTATGCAGATCTTCCGAATATCAATATATTTTTTTATACAATATACAAAATACAAAAATTTTATATCATTATCAACTTTTCTCATTATGTCATGAGAAAAGTTTTTAAATGTTGAGAAGCTGTCAAGCTCACAATGATGGTTATAAGTTTTCTAAAATCCTATTTTCACTTGAAAGCTCAATATTCTTTCTTGACAAGTAAGTACTACACCCAGTCCTCACTTACTATCTCGTTATACAACATTTCATATTTATGATAACAGTAAAAATTATACTGTGCGACTATTTTGCACATTAACAATGTACGTCTGGCAGTAACCCTTTCATGACCATTGGTGCATATAGTGCCCGCCTACATTTTCTGCCTCTCAGCTCCAGAGGGACATATATGTTCCACATAATATTTTGTGATTTGATATGGTAATCCTCATTTTTACATAATGCCAATTTTGAATAATAACCTTGTCTTTGGAACCTAATCATGTTAATAACTGAAGAGTGGTGTATTTTTTTCCCCATCATTGTGTTTTCAAGAAAATAGCTATCAAATACTCAAGACTGAGCAGCATGTCTCAAAGTTATTTTTTCAAGTTAAAATGGCATTACATGAAAGTAGTGACTATTTCAGCTCGCAACTTAAAAAACTATACAGACTTTTGCTTGAGGTAACCATCATATGGTTTGTCACATGTCTTAGTCATCTAGTGCTGCCATAACAGAAATACCACAAGTGGATGGTTTTAATGAAGAGAAGTTTATTTCCTCATAGTCAAAGCAGGCTAAAAGTCTAAATTCAGGGCGTCAGCTCCAGGGGAAGGCTTTTTCTCTCTGTCATTCCCCCTAGGAGCTTCTCGGCGCAGGGGCCCCAATCCAAAGGATGCGCTCTGCTCCTGGCACTGCTTTCTTGATGGTATGAGGTCCCCCTGTCTCACTGCTTACTTCTGTCTTTTATATCTCAAGAGATTGCCTCAGGACACAATCCAGTCTTGCAGATCAGGTCCTGCCTTACTAACACAACTGCCACCCATCCTCCCTCATTAACATCATAGAGGCAGGTTTACAACATACAGGAAAATCATACAGTACCAGGAATCATGGCCTAGCCAAATTGATACGCACGTTTTTTGGGGGACATAATTCAAACCATGACACCACAGAATATTAAAAAGATGTGAATCAAGAGTTGAGATTCAATAAAATTAAAAGTTTTTACTGCTTTATCATGGACATCCTCAAGTAAAACTGGATTTTATTTTTAATGGTAGGCTGGGTTCTCTGGAGAAGCTAAACCAGTGAAGCATGTATATATGTATAGAGAGAGAGAGAGAGAGAGAGATTTAATCAAAGAAATGGCTCATGTGGTTGTAGAGGCTAGAAAGTCCCAAGTCCGTGGGTCAGGCATCAGGCTGGAGGCTTTTCCTGACTCATGTAGCTGCAAGGGCTGACCAACCCAAGATCAGCAGGTCAAATGACAGGCTGCTGGCTCACAGGTTTCAGAGGCTGATGTATTGAAGATCAGCAAGTAAGATGGAAGGCTGCTGGTTCAAGTCCCAAGAACCAGGGTTCAGATGACGACGAGCCAAATGCAAGATCCAGAAGAGAGCAAAAACCAATGAACTTTACCAGAAAGTCCATATATATTGGGTTAAGGCCATACCTCCAAGAAAATTCCCTTTCAACTGATTGGCTGATCATAGCAAATGTCATCATGGAGGAGATTATATTATATCAGCTCTCATCTTGAAGGTGATTATATCATTATATAACTGCCAAGTTACATCATAACTGCCAAACCACTGAGAATCATGACCCAGACAAGTAGACACATAGCTTTAACCCTCACAGTGTGAGAGAGTGAAGAATATAATGATCACTAGTTCATGTCCCCCCATGCATCTATCATCGACAGGGAGCTGCCAGAAATTCAGGCTTGATTCAGAAGACAACGTGGAAGAGGATATGAATGAGGGATACCATTGCTGATGTCACATGGATCCTGGCTGAAAGTAGAGAATACCAGAAAGATGTCTACTTGTGTTTTATTGACTGTGCAAAGGCATTCTACTATGTGGATCATAACAAATTATGGATAACTTTGCAAAGAATGGGAATTCCAGAACACTTCTTTGTGCTCTTGAGGAACGTGTACATAAATCAAGAAGCAGTTGTTTGAACACAACAAGGGCATTATGCGTGGTTTAATGTCAGGAAAAGTGTGTGTCAGGGTTGTATCCTTTCACCATACTTATTCAGTCTGTATGCTGAGCAAATAATCCTAGAAGCCGGACTATATGAAGAAGAACGTGGCATCAGAATTGGAGGAAGACTCATTAACAACCTGCGTTATGCAGATGACACAATCTTGCTTGCTGAAAGTGAAGAGGACTTCAAGCACTTACTGATGAAGGTCAGAGACCACAGCCTTCAGTATGGATTACACCTCAACAGATAGAAAGCAGAAATCCTCACAACAGGACCAATAAGCAACAACATGATAAACGAAGAAAATATTGAAGTTGTCAAGGCCTTCGTTTTACTTGAATCCACAATCAACACCCATGGAAACAGCAATCAAGAAATCAAAAGATGCATTGCATTGGGCAAATCTGCTGCAAGAGACTTCTTTAAAGTGTTACAAAACAAAGATGTCACCTTGAAGTCTAAGGTGCACCTGACCCAAGCCATGGTGTTTTCAATTGCCTCATATGCATGTGAAAGCTGGGCAATGAATAAGGAAGACTGAAGAAGAATTGACGCCTTTGAATTATGGTGTTGGTGAAGAATATATAACATACCACGGGCTGCCAAAAGAGCAAATAAATATGTCTTGAAGGAAGTACAGCCAGAATGCTCCTTAGACGCAAGGATGGCAAGACTTTGTCTCATTTACTTTGGACATGCTATCAGGAAGAATCAATCCCTGCAGAAGGAAGTCATGCTTCGTAAAGCAGAGGATCAGCAAAAGAGAGGAAGACCCTCAGCAAGATGGACTGACAGTGGCTGCAACAATGGGCTCAAACATAATGATTGCAATGGTGGTGCAGGACCAGGCAGAGTTCTGTTCTGTTGTGCAGAGTCGCTATGAGTCAGAACAACAACAGTTCACGTTAGTACCATTGATTTTTTTTGCGCTAGGGCACCAGCAGTTTTACCTGTCGTTTCTTTTGCACCATCCTATCAAACATCCACACAATCAGAAAACATTTCATATTGTCATGTAGTATAATTGGTAATAACAGTGTTATTATGAAAAAAGATTTGACTTCACAGACCACCTGTAAGAGTCTTAAGGGACTCTCAGGGGTCTACCAATGACACCAAGAATCACTGCACAATGCCAAAATTATGTGTTTTAGATTTTTTTTTTTTTTAAGTTTTCCACAGAGTCTTTTCATTTGTGTTTGACATGGCAAAATATATAAATTCCTGGTGGCAGGAAGCTATGTATTTGCTAGCGGTGTGCTCCTGGTTGGCATAAAGAAAGAGGTGAAAACTAGTAAACAGTTGGTGCTATATTTTCTGCAATATGAAGATGCACTGGTCTCTCAATTGCCAGGTTTAAACAAGCAAAGGCTTCACTTTCAGACCCTCACTGTCCAATACGTAGCGACTAAGATACCTGGTGGAGCCATGGTTAAGAGCTCGGTGCTAAATGAAAGTTCAGTGATTAGAACCCACCAGCCACCGCTCTGTGGGAGAAAAGACCTGGCGATCTGTGCCCATAAAGATTATAGCCTAGGAAACCCTAAGGAAACCCTATGGGGCAGTTGTACTCTGTCCTATAGGGTCGCTATGAGTTAAAATCGACTCAAAGACACACAGCAATAGACTAATGAAGCTATTGAGCACTTGAAATGTGGCTAGTCTGAATTCGAATGTGCTGTAAGTGGAAAATACTAGATTTTTAACACTAAGAAAAAACAACAAAGAATCTAAAATATCTTATACCGAAATTAGCATATTTTCGATGTATCTACTCCTCAATTATGGACTATCTCCTTATCTGACATTTCACATTTACAACAATAGTAAAAAGTCTACTGTCCAACTATTTTGTTCATTAATGGCGCCACCAACCCACACACCCTCGCTGCATGCAGCTCGTGCAGGGCCGGACAAGGGAGGAGGGGCGCCACCCCCGGGGCATTTAACTGTAGTCTGGAACCCATGGGGCGTGCGATGCTCTAGCTCCTCCAGGCTTGCGCCTCCCCTCCCTCCTCCCGGATCTCTCCTGGAGCGCCCCACCCTCCACCCTGCGCTTGCCTTGAGTTTAGGCACCAGCTGGTGAGTTCCCGGGGCAGGGCGGTGGGCATTCGGTCAGCAGCCATAGATTCCGATTCCAGGAGCAGAGCGGGGGCGAGCTGGTGACCATCACAAGTACAGAGGGGCCACAGCCGCCCAGCTGGGAGAGTAGGGGCCAGGGAAGAGAGACAGGGGCAGGAAACTGTATTTTGCATAATGCCGATTTTCACATAACGACCTGGTCTTTGAAACCTAACCATGTCTATAAGTAAGGAGTGGGTGTATTTGGTAAAATAAAATATATTATTAAAATTAATTTCACTTGTT
Organism: Dugong dugon; assembly: GCA_030035585.1. Taxonomy (NCBI): domain Eukaryota; kingdom Metazoa; phylum Chordata; class Mammalia; order Sirenia; family Dugongidae; genus Dugong; species Dugong dugon. The sequence continues at coordinate 14,023,623 of CM057478.1, forward strand.
TCTTTGTGCTTTTTCTTAATGGGACTACTAGAAAATTTAAAATTTAATATGTAGCTTGAATTTGTGGCTTGCCTTATATATCTATTCTATGGTACTGCTTTAGCCATTGACAAGAATGAGACAAAATCCATCTCATTAATAGCTAGGGATCACAATTAATTCTATTATTTTTATTGTCTCATACTTAAACCTATGGGAGCTGATTTTCTCTGGGAACATTTCCCCCTTTTTATATCAGTTTTAAATTCTTTAATTGAAATGCTGTCTATACTCATTGATAGATGTAGGTAATCTGATTCTATGGCTACGTTTCTTCTATTCGTTTGACTTATGTGTCTTAAGAAACACACACATACGTACACTCACCTTTCAAATCAATTATGGCAGCAAGGAGGAAGAGAGGAAAAGAAACACTAAAAACATAATATAAGAATCAATGTCAGAAATATCTAATGAATATTATTTCCTACTTCTTTCAACTCATTCATCATGGAATATTGATTTTATTCTACCAACAGATTTAATTTTGACCTAAGCTTATTTTACAGGAAAGATTAGTAGAAATGACATATTTAGAAATTATGTTTTTCTTGAACATATGCTATTTAACCCAGACAAATTTTCAAAATGTACTGTTTCTGTGCAATGAAAACGCACAGGGAATATACGTATGTGTACATGTATATATGGAAACCCTGATGGCATAGTGGTTAAGAGCTACAGCTGCTAACCAAAAGTTTGACAGTTTGAATCCACCAGGCACTCCTTGGAAACCCTATGGGGGGGTTCTACTCTGTACTTTAGGGTCTCTATGACTTAGAATCAACAGCAATGGGTTTACATGTATATATATATATTTCTTAGAAATTAAAAGACAAGGGTACCTTTGAAAATCAAAAACAGCTAAAGTTCATTTAACTTGTAATATTTAAGATTGAAGTGTATTTATTCCCATTACACTTATTTGCATTAAGAAACTCATTTTATACGGAGTGTAGCAATGTAGGTTAAAAAAAGCATTTATCCAAAAGCTGACTCTGTCACTTACTAGCAAGTTTTTCAACATCACTAAGTCTCAGTTTCCTTACCTCGAAAATGTACCCAGTATATCCTACTTCACAGGACTTTTGATACTATACAAAAAACAGAATAATTGCATTAAAGCATCTAGCATAGTGCTGGAAGGCATTGAAGGCACTCAGAAAGAGTTAGTTCCTTTCCTTATTTCCCTTGTCAACATTGATAAAATGGATCTCTTTCCTCATAAACTTTTTTTATTTCTATTGTTGTTGTTGTTAGCTCCCATTGAATCAGCCCCAACTCCTTGCAATCCCAAGCATAGAAGGATTCAATCTTTGTGATCCACGGGATTTTTTTTTCCAGCAGTAGATTGCTAGGCCCTTCTTCCTAGTTCATCTGAGTCAGGAAGCTCCAGTGAAACCTATTCAGCATCATAGCAACACGCAAGGCTTGCTGGCAGATGAATGTTGGCTGAGCTAAGGTGCATTGACTGGGAATCCAACCCGCTTCTCCGACACAAAAGGTAAGAATTCTACCACTGAACCACCACTACCCCTCTTTTTAATTTCTACATCTATCTGTATCAGCCATTTTGACCTCAGGAACCTCCCTTCAGTTCTGTTTATTTTACTCTGCTTTTTTTCTGGTTAGGAGCCCTGGTGGAGCAGTGGTTAAGAGCCATGGCTGCTAATCAAAAGGTCAGCAGTTTGAATTCACCTTCCACTCCTTGGAAATGGGGGCAACCTGTTCTGTCCAGCAGGGTTACTGCAGGGTCACTGTGAGTCGGAATCTACTCTACGGCAATGGGTTTGGTTTTTGTTTTCCCGGTGAAGGTGTTTTTTCTACTCTCGTTCATCATGGAACGTATGAATACATTTAGTTTTTTTTGTGATAAATGGACCTGTTGAACTCTAGCTGTCAGTTCAGAGTTTACTGTCCCTGTTCTATGATGTGAATTGTCCTTTAATAGCGTGTTACATTAACCAAGAATATTTGTAAAATTAGCTTCCAGAAGGAACATAAAAATCAAAGACAATCAAGAAAATTTGTTTTATGATGTGTTGTAATGGCTAGAAAATGTTGTTTGGATGGTTGCAAATGACATGATAAACTTTCTATCTTTCCTTAATTGTTTAAATGAGTGGAGAGTCTTAGAATTTTGCCATTTTTTGAACGTGATGTGAATTACATCAGCCACATTAGCAAATGGCCATATGGTCTGAGCTTCACAGGAATCAGACAGAAGCCAAAGACCCCCAGGCAGAGCAGATAAAAAGAAAATCAGAGACTGAAAGTCTCGGAGAAACTTGATTACTTCTGTATCTTATTTTGTGAATTTGGCAGGTTTAGCGAGACTCTGACTTTCCTACATAGTTTAGAATTTAGTCCAGGCAGATGCATGTCTGCAGAGAAATAGATGAAGTTGAGATCATCTGGAACAGAATGGGATTGGCATCAGAAAATATGGATACAGCCAATACAAAAATAATGTTGGTGAAAGTGTCTGTGGCAGTGGGAGGGTTTTGTTAATTGTTTTGGAAGACTTCATTACAGAGTATGACACTCTAAATTTTAATTTATTTGGTGTTTTTCCTATTTTCTCAAAATGTGTTGTATTTCTCATAAGTTCAAATTAGAAATGATTGTGTGTGTGTGTTCCATATTACATATATTCCCAGATTTCTTTATTAATCCTAGTTAGTGCTCAGAATAGTGTCAACCTGACGTGACTAGACACATTACTCTTTTCCCCAACCCTATACCATAAATATACAGATCCTTATCTGCCCAATGTTATGGGAATTTTGTATGAGGACTCTGCTCTGTGAAGTTTCTCAAAGCATTCCACCAGATAAGAAATGGCCCATGTCAGTATCAGAAGCATATATTTCAAGCTCATATATATTTACCAAATGCTCACAGGATTCCTAGGCTTATATGAGAACATAGTGCAAATGCCTTAGCTCTGCTGCATAACATGTATTTACCAAACGTTAGGCTCTGTTTGCTAGATTGACTGTCTTCGAGATGTTTCCTCATCAATTAGTAAGATAGTAAGATGGACCGTTAAATAAAGCTTTTTTTTTTTTTTTTTTAGTTCCTTATAACTTCATTCTTATAGTGGTATGTCTTAAATGTGAAGTATATTTTCATATAGTAAGCTCTTAAATTTGGCTCTGGATTTTTTTCTGATATGCTTTCGTATACTCCAGATTATAATATTAATTTATTTTCCTATTGAGTATTTTTGTTCCTTAAGTATTTTTTGCTATTATTTAATTTCAACTATATTGTAGTCAATAGAGAACTTTAATGATGTCAAACAGCAACAACATAATGAGAAATGTTCCCAGGACAAGGAAACCATACTTTCAAACATCCATTAGCTACAGCGTGGTGTGTCTCTATCTCATTTATATCCTGGAAATATTCTCATCTTTAAAAAATACAGAACAAGCCTGTTGCCATCGGGTTGATTCCAAATCATGTTGACCCTATAAGACAAAGCAGAATGCCCCATAGGGTTTCCAAGGAGTGGCTGGTGGATTCGAACTGCTTATCTTTTGGTTAGCAGCCTGAGCTCTTAACCAGTTAGGCACTTAAAAAATATATACTTTCTTTTACATAACTTCTTTAGGAATATTTGTAACATTTAAACTGGCATTTAAAATAAAACATTTTCCCTTCAGTACCCCTGTCAAACAAGTTTGGAAAACTATTCAGTAATAAAATTTCATTTGACCTACAGAGACTTGTTTTCATTATGTCCACCTTTACTTTGACCATCTCACAATTGTTCTACCCAGTCACTGTTCCTCTGACTGGCCTTTCTTATGACAGGATCATACAGCAACTGATCTATAGCACCTCCCTCATTTTTCCCCCATCAGCATGTATACTCACAGACAATAACCCAAAAGTTATTCAGAAGGAGGTCTAGAATATACTTTGTAACTTATGGCTTCAATGCTGAGTTCTCATTATGGCTTTAAATATATTATTTTAGTCTTTGGGAGAGTTGTTTATTAGGAATATTATGACCGACTGTTTTGGTTATCTTCTGCTTAAACCAATAAAAATAATTGAAGTTGCTCATGCATCTTCACTTTGGGCAGGACTCAAATGTGGCTGCACGTCTCTGCTCCACACAACATCACTTGGAGCTGCTCCAAGTGGCTGGCAGATCCACTTCTAAGGTGATTCAGTCACATGGCTAGCAAGTTGGTGATGGCTGTTCGCTGGGTCCTCAGCTGGGGCTGTTGGCCAGAGGCATTATTTCCTTCCCACGAAGGCTTCTCTACCATATTTTTCACAGTATGCCTGCTAAGTTTCAGAAATGAGTGTTCCAAGGGACCTGGGCAGAAGCTGCAAGACTTCTTACTATCTAATCTCACATCCACTTTGTTCTATTGGTCAGACAAGTGACTAAAGCAGCCTAGTTTCTAGGTGAAGAGAATTATTAGACTTCCCTTCTTAATGGAAGGAGTAACAAAGAACTTGTAATCATCTTTAGTCCATCACATCAGCAATTCTGGTGCAATTATTGGCCTGTATCTGACATCTGAAGCCAGAGACTTTCTGGCTATAGTAGTCTTTGGATTTCATGATCTTATTCTTCTGTCTTTCCATGTTGACCTTTGTGTCTCTAACTGCTCTGTGACTTTCAATATGGGGAAGAGTTCAACTCCTACATGAGTTGAAGAGTAATGAAGGTGTAATACACCACATATACTCAATAAGATAGAAGGAGAAATCTTGTCCCACCCATGTGAAGATATCCTCACCAGGCAACTTTGGAAATAAGATGGCACAGACTGTGGATAGAGAAGGATGGAAAAGGAGTTTCAGCAGTCACCGATATCTAGGGTGCTAGAATGCCCTCAAACTAGTCTGAAAGAGAGAGGTCCAGACAACGAGAGTATTCATTGCACAGCAGAAGTAAACGTCTTGGATCCAAGCTTTCTCCAAATTCTTACTGACAGGCAGCCAGTCTTATGGGGACAGGGGGATATGGTGCCAGTTCCTATCAGGGACTGAATCAGTGCTGGCATATTTGAGGCCACAAGGTTTTAAGTTTCATCATGGACAGATGCTTCAAAAAGAACTGTCTTTATCATTGCAATCAGATGAATTAGTCTACCTATTGCCTTTAACAAGGAGACCTTTAAACTATGTCAGGTCATGGGAATTTCCTCATTATATCCATCCTTACATCTAATATTCATGGTTTATAACAGTAAAAAAAAAAAATCTAAATTTATTTTCATACAGTTTTTACTGAAAACATGCCCAGGAGCATTGGAAGATGTTTCCATCCTATGAAGTGATGTGGGCGATCCTGAGGCTATCATGGAATTTTCCCCACAAGCTGCATAAAAGCACATTGCTTCTACTTCCTCCACTCAGCCCCTTAAAGATGGTAAATTCTCAAAGTTCTACCTTCAGCCACATTTTCTTACACCACATACTTCTCTGAATGGTTTCATTTATACCAACAATTTCAGCTGCCACCTCTACACTGATGGTTTGAAAATCTGTACCTCGAGCTCTGCCCTCTCTCATAACACCCAGCATCATAATTCTCATTTGCCTTCCCTTATATAATATCTTCTTGTTCTCAAAATCAACAAGTCAAAACTGAGATCATTATTCCTTATCCTCCTTTCCCAAGAAAACTTTTATTCCTGTTGGAATTTTCCTTGCTTGGTTACTAACCTACCTATATTTACTTTGTATTCCTACTGAAAGAGAGAATATCCTGTGATTCCTCCTTCTATGCACTTACATTCAGTTGTCCCCTAAGTGTGGTAACTTAACTCAAAAACTATCTCAGGCCCAGTAGCCCTTATTCTCCCATACTCATTACTGACCTCAGATTCTCATCTCTCATGCATGGACCATTATAATAGCCCTTGACTATTTCTACTGTCTCTTGGTCTTTCTAATCCATCCTCCACACTGAAAGTGGCATTATCTTTCTAATATACAGATCTGATTATATAAAAACCCGTTTTAAAATGTTTTTCTCTGCAAGATATATCCAGTTTCCTTAGGATGTTTATAAGGTCAGCCATGATCTGGCCACAGTATACCTTTCAGCTTCATAGGCATCTTCCTACTCTTCCTCCTCCTGAACTCAAGCCAAAGGTAGACAACTCAGAGTTCCCTTAAAGATGCTGTAAACATTCACAACTTGGACTTCACACACTTTGTCTCCTCTTTCATGTAATCACTTCTCCCTGCCAAATCTAAAATACCCCCCCTCATCCTTAAAGGCCAAACTCAAAATATCGTAGGCTTTATGAATCATGACCTGTCAAGCAGAATTAATCATCCTCTGTTCTGTGTTCTCATGGTACTAAATAGCTCCACTGTGGCAGTAATAAATAGTTCCTATATCAGTTTTATCCACTAGATTGAAAAAAGGACAGTGTTTTATTAATTTTTATATTCATATGGCATTTTGTAAGACCTGACATATAGTATGTGCTAAATGTTCATTGAACTAATTTATAAAATAACTTAGAGATACTTTTAATAGATCTCTTCTTAAAAGCTTAAATAGATGGATAGATGGATGCTCTACTACAATAGCTCTGGGAGATGTTTATTCAATCACCACACTTACCCTGCCAGGGACAGGTAGCCTAATGTTTACCATTTCACTGTTGGGCAGCCTAAAATTCCAAATGTGTTTCTCATGTTGGTCTTAAATTTTGTCTCTGAATCATCCTTTTACCCATCACTCCCCATTAGCCCTATCTATATCCTCTGAAACAACCCAAAATAAAACAAATTTCTCTTTGATATGACAAAATTTCAGTATTTAAAGACATCTGTTACACTGCCTATTTTTTTCTCCATTAATTTAAGCATTCTTAACCTCCTTTGAGGATTCTCACAATACATTTTACCCTATACTCTATGCACTTCAGTTTGTTGATGTTCTTCTTAAAATGCAATACCAGGAATAGACTCAATCTCCCAGATGCCATTAAAGCAGGGCATATAGAGTAGAACTATTAGTTATACTGATCTGAATGTTGCATTTCTTATAAAGGTGCTGCTGATCATACATTTGCAAAAGCTTCTTTCTATTTTTCATCATTATGCCCTCCAGTGTTTCATAACTGATGTTGAGCCATAGTAGGAACAAACTGTTCACTCTAGCCCTGATCTTAAATAATGCTGGTTTGCTCATAAATCATGCTCTAATGTATAGCTCACGCAAGGATTAAAACCCAGATTGCACATATGTTCAACCTAACCCCCAATTTGTCTTCTCACAATACTGTCCTCATCTCACTTACTATGCATTGCCTTGTCTTCTTACTTTGTTCCCCATACCTACTTCAAACCATCTTTGTTTAGATGACAACTTTTCTATTAACTGAAAATAGAACTTTTCTATTAAGTGAAAATTAACTTGTTACTGCTAACAACACCATTACCCATAATAGATACTGAGCACTGGATGCATTCTATATGCCAGGTCTTACACTAAGTGCTTCAAATGAATTATCTTCATTTATAAAGGGAATTAAAGGACACTTAATCAGAATTGGGATGAATACTCTACGTAAGGTATGGAAGTTGGGATTCTTGCCTTTCTGGATAAATATTTCTCTGCCTTCCTTTATTCTCTGTGATTAGGAACTCTTCCAACTTTTCTTCTGAATTATACCACACTGTAATAATTGTAAGGTCCCCAGATGGTATAAATGGTTTGCGCCTGACTAAGCTAAAGATGTGTAGTTCAAACCTACCCAACAACATTGTGGAGGAAAGGGCTGGCTACCTACTTCCATAAAGATTACAGCCAAGAAAACTTTATGGAGCAGTTCTACTCTGTACCACATGGGGTCACCATGAGTTGAAATCAACTTGACAGCGATGGGGTTTTTGTTTTGTTTTCATTTTTGGCTTAGTAATGAAACAAAGAGGAAGGATTGGTAGTTGAAAAATATGGCTGGGTGATAGAAAAGATGCTGGAGATCGCGTGATAGAATTTTGCAAGACCAACGACGTCTTCATTGCAAATACTTTTTTTCACCAACATAAATGGTGACTATACACTTGTCCCTCAACAGACAGAATACATAGGAATCAAATCGAATACATCTGTGGAAAGAAATGATGGAAAAGCTCAATATCATCGTGAAAACAAGGCCACAGGCTAACTGAGGAACAGATCATCAATTGCTCATATACAAGTTGAAGTTGAAATTGAAGAAAATTAGAACGTGTCCACGAAAGCAAAGTATGACTTTGAGTATATTCCACCTGAATTAGAAAGATCATCTCAAGAGTAGCTTTGATGCGTTGAACACTAATGACCAAAAGCCAGATGAGTTGTGGAATGACATCAAAGACATCATACATGAAGAAAGCAAGAGGTCATTAAAAAGACAGGAAAGAAAGAAAAGACGAAAATGGATGTCAGAAAAGACTCTGAAACTTGCTGTTGAATATCGAGTAGCTAAAGCAAAGGAAGAAATGATGCAGTAAAAGAGCTGGACAGAAGATTTCAAAGGACAGTTTAAGAAGACAGATTAAGGTATTATAATGACATGTGCAAAGACCTGGAGATAGAAAACCAAACGGGAAGAACGATCTGCATTTCTCAAGCTGAAAGAACTTAAGAAAAAGTCAAGCCTCAAGTTGCAATAGTGAAGGATTCTACAGGGAAAATATTAAACAATGCAGGAAGCATCAAAAGAAGATGGAAGGAATACACAGAATCACTATACCAAAAAGAACTGGTCGATGTTCAGCCATTTCTGGAAGTAGCATATGATCAGGAACCAATGGTATTGAAGGAAGAGGCCCAAGTTGCGCTGAAGGCATTGACGAAAAACAAGGCTCCAAGAATTGATGAAATACCAACTGAGATGTTTCAACAAATGGATGCAGCACTGGAAGTCTATGCCAAGAAATTTGGAAGACAGCTACCTGGCCAACCGACTGGAAGAGATCCATATTTATGTCTGTTCCCAAGAAAGGTGATCCAACTGAATGCAGAAATTATCGAAAAATATCATTAATATCACATGCAAGTAAAATTTTGCTGAAGATCATTCAAAAGCAGCTGCAGCAGTATATCGACAGAGCCCTACCAGAAATTCAAGCCAGATTCAGAAGTGAATGTGGAACCAGAGATATCATAGCTGGTATCAGATGGATCCTGGCTGAAAGCAGAGAATACCAGAAAGATGTTTACTGTGTTTTATTGACTATACAAAGGCATTAGACTGTGTGGATCATAACAAATTATGGATAACATTGTGAAGAATGGGAATTCCAGAACACTTAATAGTGCTCATGAGGAACCTGTACCTAGATCAAGAGACAGTCATTCAAACAGAACGAGGGGATACTGCGTGGTTTAAAGTCAGCAAAGGTGTGTGTCATGGTTGTATCCTTTCACCATACCTATTCAATCTGTATGCTAAGCAAATAATCTGAGAAGCTGGACTATATGAAGAACAGGGCATAATGTTTGGAGGAAAACTCATTAACAACCTGCAATATGCATATGACACAGCCTTGCTTACTGAATGTGAAGAGGACTTGAAGCACTTACTGATGAATATCAAAGACCACGGCCTTCGGTATGGATTACACCTCAATAAAACAAAAATCCTCACAAATGGACCAATAAGCAACATCATGGTAAACAGAGAAAATATTGAAATTGTTAAGGATTTCATTTTATTTGGATCCACGATCAACACTCATGGGAGCAGCGATCAAAAAATCAAACAATGCATTGCATTGGGCAAATCTGCCGCAACTGACCTCTTTAAAGTGCTAAAAGGCAAAGATGTCACCTTGAAGACTAAGGTGTGCCTGACTCAAGCCTTGGTGTTTACAATTGCTTCATATGCCTGCAAAAGCTGGGCAATGAATCAAGAAGACCAAAGAAGAATTGATGCCTTTGAATTATGGTGTTGGAGAAGAATATTGGATATACCATGGACTGTGAAAAGAAAGAACAAATCTGCCTTGGAAGAAGTTCAATCAGAATACTCCTTAGAAGCAAGGATGGTAAGACTTCGTCTCACATACTTTGGGCATGTTATCAGGAGGAGTCAGTCCCTGGAGGAGGACATCATGCTTGGTAAAGTAGAGGGTCAGTAAAAAATAGGAAGACCCTCAACAAGATGGATTGACACAGTGGCTGCAACAATGGGCTCAAGCACAGCAACAATTGTGAAGATGGCACAGGACTGGGGAGCATTTCATTCTGTCTTACACAGGGTCGCTATGAATCAGAACCAACTCAATAGCACATATGAACAACAAGAACAACATAGATTTGGTGGTAATTCATAAAAAATGGTAGTGGTGGAAATGTGTGCGATCTCCCAGTAAAAGTGCAGAGACTGAGATAAACAGAGGTAGGAATGAAGGAATAATTTTTAATAGAGGGAAAAATGGTATGTGAAAGAGACTCAAAGTAAGGAGCAAAGATGAGGAAATCCTCAAAAATTGGTTGCTCCCGACTTCGATTAAAGGAAGAGTTGCAGGAAGGAAGAAATTATTAGCAGTGACAAATAATTCAAATAAAAACAAAGAACATACAAAGACAGAACAATATCTATCAGATTTGTAGCCATGGTGTGATTACAGAGTTGAGAACAGTTTCAATGACTAGTGTAGACAGAGGCTATTGTGTGAGTAAAGCCATGAGTGTGGATCTTCACCATGAAAGAAAGGAGATACTGTGCCATGGTTTAGGGGGAAAATTCAATTGAGGAAAGGTATTTACTTTTTAAAATGTAGTGTGCATGGAGTCTTCATGAGTCAGGCACCAATTTGATGGCAGTTAACAACAACAACAACGATTTACATTTTTTGGAGAAAGAAATTTTTAGGATGCATAGGTACTGATCACAAGGTACCGAAAGAGAGGGAGAATTTGAAGATAAAATAGTATGCAAGATTTTGGTAGACTGAATGCTCGAGAAGGAGAAATATAATGAGCATAAATAGAGAAACAAGAGTCATCCATTGAAACAGAAAGGAAGGGTGGAAGGAAGTTGAGAGCTCCCCACTTTGGGACTATGTTTTCATAATGAAGTAGCAAAATCTGTGAGGGTATACATGCTATGGTAAAAGCTTTTGTGAGGGAGGACAAATGTTGCATTTGCTACTCTTGAGAAATGAAGATAGTGCTGTATATGGAAACCCAGAAACATCGCTGGGTTGCATGGGGACAGAAGTGAAGCTGGAGACTATCCATCTGTAGTGTCAGCAACCTGTGACATTTTGTGTGTGTTTTCTCTAACAGGACTTACATAGTAGCAGAGAAAGTGGACTGTTATATTAATCCCAATGTGGGTATGACAGGTTTAACAAAAAGACAATGGGCCAAAGAAATTGAGATTATGGCAACAGAATGTTGGAAGTGAGAGAGTATGGGGGTCTAGAATGGAGAAGAGAGGAAATAAAGATAGGATGGGGCAGATAACCAGAGGCAGTAGAAAGGTCAAGGAAATGGAGATCTCAATGAGGACATGGAATGGAAGAAGAATAAGGGGTTGTAATAAAAGAGGGTGATGTTTGAGTTTTAAATTTGAAGCTTCAGCTGTTTTGGGTGATGAGAAGTTTCAGAGTACTGCCATGAGAAAGAATTTCTGACAGATAGTTGAGGTAAAAGCAACTGGAGTCCAGAAGATCAAGGCACTGAAATATCGTGGCTATTACTCAGGGCCTTAAATTTTCAGCAACTGCATGGAATTAGTGGAAAGTCATTGGATGGAAATAGCAAGATGAGGGAAGGATATTACAGACAGATAGGAGGAATGCAGAAGAGCAGATTTTGGCAGAGAAGAGATGTTAATACGTTTGTTTTTAATCTGAAAAAGAATTGAGGCGGGCAGAGGCAACATGATATCCTAGACAGATGCATCATGCCATCTCTCTGCAGCAAAGACCCAAAAACTAAGTAAAACAGATACAAACATCAATCCTGGAAACCTAAGAATCAAAGGAAGGGTTAAAGAACTAGATCAAGCATGGAATGGAGGGAGAAACTGAAGGAAAACAGAGAATGAGGAGAGATATGGAAAGAAGGTCCCCTGCCAACTGACATGGCACATCATTGCCACCTTGGAGCAAAGCCAGCAATGACCTGGACAGGGAGTATGGGAAAGGAACTTCACAGAGCTCCCAACAGGAAACAGAGCACCTGGTAACCAGAGAAGCAAGCTTTCCCACCCTTCAACCTTCTGTCCTGTATGCTAGTGCCACCCCTTCCCACCGGGCCACACCACACTGCTTTGGCTAGAGAGCCACCTGCACACTGCCAGTCTGGGTCTCCTTTCCTCCACCTGCCAGCTCCTGCTATGCCATCTTTTCCCCTCTTTCTTCCTTTTCTTTCTCCCTTCCACCTAACCCCGTACACCACCTTCCCTCTGGGCCATCACACAACTCCACAGGTAGAGCGCCACTGGCTCACTGCTAGACCGGGTTGCTCCCACCACACTATTTTACTTCTTTATTTTCTCCTTCTTCTCTTTATTTCTGTCTCTCACCTAGCCCCATATGCTACCTCTCCCTTTCCCACTGGCTAGAGAGCCACCATCCCGCCGCCACTCCAGGTCTGCCCCGCCCCCACTTGCTGGCTCCTGCTACAGCATTTTTTAATTAAATTAATTAATTATTTATTTTCCCTTTCTTCCTTCTCTTTTGGTCTCCCACCTAGCCATGTACACAAACTTTCCCCCTAACCTTTCCCCCTTAACACCGGCTCCCACCTTGCCACCATTTTTTTTTTTCCTTATTTTCTTTCTCTTCTTTCTCCCTTCCACTTAGCTTCATATGTCACCTCCCCTCCATTCCTACCAGCCATCATGTCCACCCTGCTGCCACACTTGGACCCCCACTGTACCACCAGTTATTTATTTTTAATTTTTTTTTATTTTTTATTTATTCCTTCTCTTTCTCCTTCTCACCTAGCCACATCATCACCCTCCCCCCCGCCAGCTGCTGGACCCCACAATGCTACTACAGCTAGAGAGACACAAGCCTGCCACCACCCCAGGTCTTCCCACCTCCACCCGCAGCTTCCCTCCCCTCTTTTTTTTCTTATTTTCCCTTTCTTACTTTTCTTTCTCCCTCCCACCTAGCCCCATACTCCACCTCCACCCCTTACCACCAGCCCCCACAATGCTGTTGCTGCTAGACACCCATAGGCCTACCACCATCCCGGGTCTAGAAACACACTACTTACCTAAACCAACACAAACTGAGGTAGAACACCTGAACAGACCCACAACAAGATGAGATTAAAGAGGTTATAAAAAAAACTCCCAATGACAACAACAACATAAAAAAAACCCTGATCTGGACAGCTTCACTGGAATACTCTACCAAACATTCACAGAAGATCACATACCAGTACTACTAAAACTATTTCAGGACATAAAATAGGAAGGAACACTCCTGAATTCATTCTATGAAGCCAGCATAACCCTGATACCAAAACCAGGCAAACACACCACAAAAAAAGAAAATTATAGACCAATACCTCACATGACTATAGATGCAAAAATTCTCAACAATTTTCTAGCCAATAGAATTCAGCATTGTATCAAAAAATAATATACTGTGACTAAGTGGGATCTATATGAGATATGCAAGGATGGTTCAACATTAGAAAATCAATCAACATCATCCACCACATAAACAGAACAAAAGAAAAGAATCACATGATCATCTCTTCAATGTTGAAAAGGCATTTGATAATGTCCAACACCCATTCATGATGAAAACTCTCAATAAAATAGGAATAGAAGGGAAATTCCTCGTCATAATAAAGGGTATCTACACAAAACCAACAGGCAACGTCATTCTCAATGGAGAGAGGTTGAAAGCATTCCCCCAGAAAATGGAAACAAGACAAGGATGCCCTTTATTACCACTCCCATTTAACATTGTACTAGAAGTCCCAGCTAGAGCAATAAGGCAAGAAAAAGAAATAAAGGGCAACCAAATTGAAAAGGAAGAAGTAAAACTATCCCTATTCACAGACTATATGATCCTATACATAGAGAACCCCAAAGATTCCACAAGATAACTACTGGAACTAATAGAAAGATTCAGCACAGAAAGATTACGCAGAGTAGCAGGATATAAGATCAACATACAAAAATCAGTTGAATTCCTATAAACCAACAAACAGAGCTTTTAAAGGAAATCAGGTAAATAGTAGCATTTATAATAGCCCCTATAAAGATGAATAAATCTAACCAGAGACATAAAAGACCTGTACAAAGAAAACCACAAAACACTACTGCAAGAAACCAGAAGAGATCTACATAAATGGAAAAAAGTATCGTGCTCATGGATAGGAAAACTTAACATTGCGAAAATGTCAATTCTACCTAAAGTGATGTACAGATATAATGCAATCCCAATCCGAATAACAACAGCATTCTTTAACAAGATGGAAAAAATAATCACCATCTTTATATAGAAAGGAAAGAGGCCCTTGATAAGCAAAGCATTATTGAAGAAAAAGAACAAAGTAGGAGGCCTCATACTAGCTGATCTCAGAACCTATTATACAGCCACGGTAGTCAAAACAGCCAGGTACTGATACAATGACAGACACATAGATCAATGAACAGAACTGAGAACCCAGCTGTAAATCCATCCACCTATGGTCAGCTGATCTTTGACAAGGATCAAAGTCCATTAAATGTAGAAAAGACAGCCTTTTTAACAAATGGTGCTGGCAAAAACTGTAAACAAATGAAACAGGACCCATACCTCACGTCATACACAAAAACTAACTCAAAATGGATCGAAGACCTAAATATAAAACCTTAAGCTGTAAAGATCATAGAACAAAAAACATAGACAATAATGCTAAGGGCCCTAATACATGGCATAATGAGAATACAGACCATAACTAACAATGCACAAATGCCAGAAGAGAAACTAGATAAATGGGAGCTCCTAAAAGTTAAACACTTATGCTCATCAAAAGACTTCACCAAAAGAGTAAGAAGAGAACCTACCAGACTGGGAAAAAAATTTTGGCTAGGACGTATCTGACAAGGGTCTAATCTCTAAAATTTATAGAGTACTCCAGCACCTCAATAACAAAAAGACAAACAATCCAATTAAAAAATGTGCAAAGTATATGAAGAGACACTTCACTAAAGAAGGCATTCATGTGGCTAACAGCAGATGAGGAAATGATGGCAATCATAGCCATTAGAGAAATGCAAGTCAAAACTACAATGAGATACCATCTCACCCTGACATTACTGGCCCTAATCAAGAAAAACAGAAAATAACAAATGTTGGAGAGGTTGTGGGAAGATTGGAACTCTTATACACTGCTGGTGGGAATGTAAAATGATACAACCACTACGGAAAACGATATGCTGACTCCTTAAAAAGTTAGAAATACAAATACCATAGGATCTAGCCAGCCAACTCTTAGGAATTTATCCTAGAGAAATAAGAGCCATCACAGGAATAGACATATGCACATCCATGTTCATTTCAGCATTATTCACAATAGCAAAAAGATGGAAACAATCTAAGTGCCCATCAACAGATGAATGGATAAACAAATTATGGTACACGCACACAAGGGAATACTATGCAACAATAAAGAACAATGATGAATCTGAGAAATATCTGACAACGCTAATGAATTTGGAGGGAATTATGCTGAGTGAAATAAGTTAAAAACAAAAGGACAAATATTGTATGAGAGCACTGTTGTAAATACCCAAGAAAAGGTTTACAATAGAAAAAGCTATCTTTGATGGTTATGAGGCAGGGGAGGGCTGGGGAGGGGAAGTCACTAACTAGACAGTAGACAAACGTTAACTTTGGTGAAGGGAAAGACAACACACAATACTTGGGAAGTCAACACAACTTGACCAAGGCTAAGTCATAGAAGCTTCCTACATACATCCAATCACCTTGAGGGACTGATCTATGGAGCTGAAGGCTGGAATCATGGTCTCAGGGGTATCTAGTCAATCGGCAAAATAGAGTTCATAAAGAAAATGTTTTACATCCTGCTTTGGTGAGTAGCTTCTGGGATCTTAAAAGCTAGTGAGCAGCCATCTAAAGTACTTCTATTGGTCCCATCAAGTTCAGAGCCAAGAAGAATAAAGAAAACCAAAGACACAAGGAAAACATTAGTCCAAAGGACTAATAGACCACATGAACCACGGCCTCCATCAGCCTGACCACAGAAGAATTAGATGGTACCCGGCTACTACTACCAACCGCTCTCATAGGGATTACAATAGAGGGTCCCTGACAGAGTGGGAGAAAAATGTAGAACGAAATCCAAATTCACAAAAAAAAGACCAGACTTTCTGGTCTGATGGAGAAAGGCCCCCAGACACCCTGCTGACTCAGAACTGAAGCCACTCCCAAAGTCTACCTTTCAACCAAAGATTAGACAGGCCTATAAAACCAGTAACATGTGAGGAATATGTTTCTTAGTTCAATCAAATATATGAGACCAAATGAGCAACACCTGACCAAAAGTAAAGACGAGAAGGCAGGAAGGGACAGGAAAACTAGAAGAATGGGCATGGAGAACCTGGGATGGAAAGGGAAAGGTGGAGAGTGCTGACACATTGCAGGAATTGCGACCAAAATCAAAAAACAATTTGTGTATAGATCTTTTAATGAAAAATTAATTTGTACTATAAACTTTTGCCTAAAACACAATAAAATAAAATTATAAAGTATTGATATTTGAAAAGCTGCACTGGAGAGAGAATAAAATTCTAAGAACTCCTAGGTTTCTCAGCTCACCTCATGGCCCTGAGATAGGTGGCATATGGGGGAAGGAGCAGCAAACACTTGCAAGGTCTACAGGAGAAACTACAACTTTAAGGTCAGCCAGGGTCAGTGGTGGGCAGCGTGCTCAGTTATGAGAGTAAGGATGTTGTGGAGTTTGTTTACCATTCTATTACTTTGGGGTTCTAGAAGGCAAAGTGGGAAGGTCTTAGAAAGAAGGGAGTGGAGGAGGCTTGAGTCAAGGGAATGTACTTTGTGGTAAAGATGTGAAAGTAAAGGTAATCACAGGGACTTACATTTTTGGTATGAGAAAATATACCTTGAATACCCTGTATGTCACGTGTGGCTTGAATGGCACGTGTTCCCAAGAGGAAGCATGTGCTAGAAATAATAGCAGCTCCTGGTGGCCAAGGGGTGGTGGTAGGAGAAGAAAGCAAGGAGTTCTCCGTATGAAGACAGTCAGAATCTGAATATGCTATGCCTCTAAGAGAGCTATTAAGTAGTAGGGAAGGAATTCAAATCCATCTTCAACCAAAGCAATGCTTTTTCCTTATGTTTCACCACACTGTTCTTTCCAAAGTTTGCAAGTAAAAGATGTGTAATCCCACCAACTTTGTCCTAGTATGGGGGAAAAATAATACACTTGGCCCCAAGCAGCTAGCAACTGGAAAAGTCCAGATAACAGCAACCATAGTTAAATCTGTCAGAGTCAATAACCCAATCATGGGAGACTGAGGCACAGAAAGAGAAAACCTAACTCACAAAGATGCCCTTGGATATCTTAGATTCCAAAGAGTAGAGAATAAACACCATTTAATTACTCTTACCCAAACCATGACCTCTAGGTTAGAGGGATGTTGGAGCAGGGAGCCAGATATACCTTTACTAATGGTTGAAAGAATATTTTACTTGATGTCTGAAATTAGGCATTCACATTTCAGCTCTTCTTGACACTAGTTGTGTGATTCTGGGTGAGCAGCTTTATCTCTTTCAAGTTTCTCTAAGTGAAAGTTTCCTTTTCTGTAGAAAAAGGCTAATTTCTTTTGAATAAGTGGGCCATGAAGGAAAAAAAATGAGAAATTACTTTTTCTCATTTTCAAATGTCAAATTTGTAAAATTTGACAAATTGGAGACCCTAGTATATAATGAGGAGCCCTGGTGGTGTAGTGGTTAAGAGCTACGCTGCTAATCAAAATGTTGGCAATTCAAATTCACCAGCTGCTCGTTGGAAAGCCTATGGGGCAGTTCTACTCTGTCCTATAGGGTCTCTATGAGTTGGATTCAACTCGACAGCAATGGGAGATTATGTAATGATGTTCTCATCATCCTGTACAGAGTTTACCAGGTTAATTCCTGCTTTGAACATACTGCTACCCTGATACATTCTGTCCAAAGACTAACATCCTTTTTTCTCTAATTCTCAAGAGGTCTCTAGCCTAGTAAGAATCTATTTTTCTAGCATAATTTCTTGGCTTTCAAAACAGAAGCTCTCTGTCTAAGTTGGTTTATTTGCTATCCATTAAATACACCTTAATTTTCATCTCTAATCTGTTCTCTCATATCATTTTGTAGTAGTCTAGATCTCAGTCCACAAACTCAACTTTCAGGAATTTTAATCTGATTACACCCAGATTTAATTTTGTTGTAAGACTTCATTCAGGCAAAAAGTTAGAAACTTAATCTCAAATTGTTCTTCTTTCCTCATCCAAACACTGAAAATTGTTCATCCTTCCCCACTCACAGTCTTTTTTTAACCCAGGTTTCATGTACTTTCTAAGAAAAGTCAGCTGGTCTGAGTACTCATCTATATAAGTGAGGGTGTTTTGACTGCTCAGTTGTCGATCTGGTACTAGGGCTGGATGATTCTCTGCTATTTCTTGCCACTTCGGGAACATTAGAACTTTAGTACCACTGGGGCACGAGAATTCTATGCAGCTTTCAGTCTCAACTTCCAAACCTTACTACTCTGGGATTGTGTTATTTTCCCAGGCAATTCCTATGAATATAAACACAGAACCTCCCTGTCTTCAGATACCCTAAACTTAGAAAGACTGATGAAAAAGTCACTTCCCTCCCCCACACATCTAGCTTCTTTTTGTTTGCCACTGATATTCTTTCCTTTCCCCAATTTAGACCAACTTGACCTGGGCTAGAGGTGGACGATAGAGAAGAATTCAATTGCTCATCTCTGTCCCCTCACAAATCTACTATTTGGATATAAGCTCTCTCTATTTCTTTCAGCATAGAGAGCTTATATCTAAGTTTTGAATTTTGAAAAATTTGAAACCTCCTCCATCCCGTTTGCTTTGTTATCTCTCCCCTGAGAAAATCCCTGTGGAGTGGCTAAGCATGAGGGATAGAAATAATTTATTTTTTATTCTTCTAGTGTACAGTTCTCAAGCAGTAAAGCATTCATACTGGAGTGGGGTATTCCATGTAACAAATGCTAATGTGAGGATGTGTCTTGCTTGAAGGGGTAAGTGGAAGGCAGTGGGATTCTAGTCTTTATTTTGTGGTAGAAAAACAAACATTTGGTTATAGTCCATAGGATGTTGGGGCTAGGGTCATGAGCTTTAGCTACAGCATTAGGAGAATCAATAGGAAAAGCTTAGAATTTTTAGTCTTGGTTGCCTCTTCTGATCCTCATTAAAAAGTTTAAAGAAAGAAAGACAATTAACCTAACACAACTCAGTTTGAAGACATAGAGGGAAAGCAGTGCATTGCCTTGATAAAACAAGCACTCTGCTTGCAAACAACAATCTGTAGTACCTAAAATATTTGTAACTGAAGTCTGGCAGAGTTTCCAAAGCCACATGTGTTACCCCAAGATAGCATCTGTCTTGGTTATCTAGTGTTGCTGTTGGGTGGAGTGGAGTGTTCTGTATATGCCAATGAGGTCGAGTTGGTTGATTATGGCATTCAGATCTTCTGTACCTTTATTGAGCTTCTTTCTAGATAATCTGTCCTTCAGCAAAATAGGTGTATTGAAGTCTCCTACTATTATTGTGGTACTGTCTATTTCTCTTTTCAATGCTGTTAAAGTTTGTTTTATATATTTTGGAGCCTTGTCATTGGGTGTGTACATATTTATTATGGTTATGTCCTCCTGATATATTGATACTTCCGTTATTATAGGCTGACTTTCCTTATGCTTTATGGTGGATTTTTTTTTAGTCTATTTTATTAGAGATTAATATTGCCACTTGTCTTAGGCTGAGTTCTCTAGAGAAGCAAAACCAGTGAAGCATATAAGTACACATATAGAGAGAGAGATATTAAGGAAATGGCTCACTCGGTTGTAGAGGCTGGACTATTCCAAGTCTGTGGGTCAGGCTGGAGGCTTTTCCTAATTCACATAGCTACAGTGGCTGTCAAACCCAAGTTCAGCAGGTCAGACAGCAGGGCTCTTGATTACAGGCTTCAAAGACTGATGAATCCCAAGACTGGCAGAAAAGATCACAGGTAAGCTGCTAGCTCAAGTCCCAAGAACTGGAGGTCAGATGAACAGGAGCCAGCTGCAGGATCCAGAGTGAGCAGAAGCCCCTGAGCCTTGCCAAAATGTCCACTTACATTCAATGCTGGCTGCACGTCTAAGGAAACTTCCTTTCAACTGGTTGGCTACTCACAGCAGATCCCATCATGGAGGTGATCGCATTATATCAGATCTTGTCATGGAAGTGATCACAACATCATATGACTGCCAAACCACTTAGAATCATGGTCCAACCAAGTTAACACACAACCTTAACTGTAACAGCATCCATATGACCAGGGACAGAGAGCTGGGAGTATACAAAAAGAAAATATTGGGCAAAAGACAAGCCTGATAGCCAAGGTGTCTCTGAGGTACTGTCATGGATTGAATTGTGTCCCCCCAAAATTTGTATCAACTTGGCTAGGCCATGATTCCAGTATTGTGTGATTCTCCACCATTTTGTCATCTGATGTGATTTTCCAATGTGTTGTAAATCCTATCTCTATGATGTTACTGAGGTGGGATTAGTGGCAGTTATGTTAATGAGGCAGGACTCAATCTACAAGATTATATTATTTCTTAAACCAATCTCTTTTGAGATGTAAAAGAGAGAAGCAAGCAGAGAGACATGGGGACCTCATACTATCAAGTAACTAGAGCTAGGAGACCTGGGGTACCTGCACTGAGAAGCTCCTCGACTGGAGAAGATTGATGACAAAGACCTTCCCCGAGAGCCGACAGAGAGATAAGGCTTTCCCCTGGTGCTGATGCCCTGAATTTGGACTTCTAGCCTACTAGACAGTGAAAAAATAAACTTCTGTGTGAGAAAATAAACTTCTGCTTGTTGAAGCCACCCACTTGTGGTATTTTTGTTACAGCAGTACTAGATGACTAAGACAGGTGCATTTTATTAAGCATCCTTTGACTGAAAAAGGTGAAAACCAATCTCCATTTGAAGATATGCCTGAGATATAGCATGGGAGCAAGTGGCAAATGACCTTCGCTTGCCACAAGAGGCTATTGTTTTATTTGTTCCGAGGCAGATGTCAAGATGAAGGTACTAAAAGAGCCAGGAAAAATGGGTTATGTACATATGCCTGCTACTACAAGAGGACAGAAATCACAGGGTTAGGACCAAAAAGCAGACCCATTGCTGTCGAGTCGATTCCGACTCATAAATCTTTGGCTCTGCTTACTAGCCTATGGAATTTATCAGAAGCAAATAGACCAAATATGACTCCAATTTCAAGTGAGCTGGATTAGCAAAGAAACCTCAAGCTTGGCTGAAAACAGCCAGTGATTTCTTCATCTCCCTGACCAATATCCAGGCTCCAGAACCCATTCCACTGGACTACTAAGGCAGTACATTGCCTGGAAAGGGAATTGTCTTCTGATGTGGCCATGTAGGACAATGCACAAGGGAGTTCCTTCCAAAAAACAGCCTTCTGAGCAGCTATTGTAGCTGACCAAAGATTACTTCACTGCATGCATTGGGAATCCTAGCTCATTCTGGAAAAGCATGTGGTATGTGCTATGGAGTATTGACAACTATATGTTGTTTCCCATTCTCTCCTTTTCAAAATGAGAAGTTTCATTGGTATTACCATATTCTTTCACCATGATTATTTGTTTGGCATGCTAAGGGTGGATAAAATATCTTTTAAACATAGCTTACTGGACAATGTGGCGTTACAGTCGGCCCAATGGAAGAGGATGGCATATAACCATAAGATCTTGTATCTGCAAGTAAATGCAGGTAGTAGAATTTTTGAAGACTTCTTTTGGGAAGGGTTAAGTGTTTCCCTATAGTTGTGGCGATTTTTGAAAGGTATAAGTAAGAGAACATGTGTGCGAGAGAGAGAAAGAGAAAGAAAGACTTTGGGTAGCCAGAGGAATGGGCATGATTATTTTCCCACATCCCTTCTATTACATGTCCTCATGTCATTTAGGGATGAAGTGGGGCACAGACATAGCCTTATCCCAGCTTTAGGTTAATTTCAACCTCCTTTCTATAGTGATAAATTCAGGAAATCCACAAATAAGTGAAAGAGTGCCTGGTATTACTCTGGGCAAAGTGATTGCTTCAGGAATACGTTTGACTTAATTCAGGCTGATACATGAGGACCTTCTGGACGAGAAGTTTCCTCCCTCTTTTGCAACATTTAGTAGAAACCATTGATCTTTCTCCTTTTGGATGATGTGCTATGCAAATGAGACATTAGGCACCGCTATAGCCTTCTTGCCATTATATGGAAGGCTACTTTAGGAGGAAACTGATACCATGGAGGGCAGAACACAGAAGAGGGAAGAGAACGTCTCTTTGATGCTATGAGCCATAGTAGCTCTGAAGCTTCTCAATCTTCTGGTTATGTTATTCAATTGCTTGCATTGTTTAAATTAAACTGAATTGATTTTTGTATTGTTTGTTACAGAAAAAGTCATAACTGATAAAATTGCTTACATTATTATTATTAAACTCATATTTTTATTTAACTTTTCATGTTTCCGCCTTTCCACCCAAATAAAGTGTACATTTCTCGAAAGCAAAGGCTATGTCTTATATTCCTATTTCTAGCATAATTTCGAACACATACTAATGGTTTCTGGATATTTGTTAAGTGGATCATCAAAGGATCTAACTAGATTCGTTTCTGATACAGCTAGTTAGAACATGTTTTTAGACGTCTCTGAATTCTTCGAAAGCAATAAATTTGAAAACAACCCATTATTTCAGTCAAACAATGGTTTTTATCTGACTCTAAAGCTGATGGTTTTTAGAATATGTGGTTTCCTGTACAATTTTTTAAGGTGGTGTCCTTGTTTGTCAGTGAAGGCTTCCATGTTGCTATCATGCTGAACAGGTTTCAGTTTAGCTTCCAGATTGAGTCAGGCCTGGTAGAAAGGCCTGGTGATCTACTTCCAAAAATCAGTCAGTGAAAACCCTATGGACCACAATGTTTCAGTCCACAGCTAATCATGGGAAGGGCACAAGACTGGTCTCCATTTTTATTCAGTTGTGCATGGGGTTGCCATGAGTCAGGGGCTAACTCAACAGTGCTAACAACAACGACTTGTCTATAGACACTGCTTTCAAAGAGCTTCCTACAGGGCTTAATCACTACCCTGCCCAATCTCCATGATGAATAAAACTTGATGCATTCCTTTATTAACAATGAATCTAACATGAAATCTGTATGATAAAAATAAAGTCATATAAGGTAAAATTGCTTTTAATTTGTGATGTTTCTTTAAAATGATCTGGGAATTCATATATTTCCCTTTTAAGATTGCAGAACATAAAAAATGTATTGTGTGGCCAAATTAACCACTGCTAAAAACCCCAAATATTTAGGAAATTTCTCTATGTGTAAATATTGATCTCAAACTTGTTTTGTTTCCTCCAGTGAAGCAAGAGTATATAGGGTCATGACCCAATTGCAGACCATTTGATTTTCTCAGTTCAACCTCATAACTACTCAACAGAAATCCCCAAAGTAAAATTTATCATTATTCTTTGAAAATTGTTTGAAAAAGTAAATGTTAAATAAAAGTACTTTCATCATATCTTGCAGATTATACTTTTTTTTTTTCCTTGCTCAAAGATGCAAGTACTATAGCATAGATTCTGCCAGGTTCTCTTATGTAGAGATGAAGTTTTAAAATAACAATGCATGAATGTGGTATATATTTGCTTGTTACAGTTAATCTTTTTTTTCTTTTTTAAGGGACTTTTCTCCTAGCCTTTTGCTACCATAGAGGAATAATCAATAATTAAATGCTTGATTTCCTGAAGGCATCATCTTCCTAAGCATATGGTTTTATTCTTTTTGATCCGTTATTCCTTTCTCTCTTTTTTTCTTTCCCTCTTGTTGTTGGTTTCCTAAGTGTAAGTGATTTTTTTTGTTCCTTTTAATTAAAATGTCCAAAGATTGCCAATTTTCCTTGAAGTCTTTCTAGGTTATTCTGTCTTTCCTTTTTCTTAGTCCACAATTTCATGGAGAGTTAGTATCTGTTATAATACAACGCTGGATCATTAGAAAAGTTTTTTTTTAAATATATATATCACCTGTTTTCTGCTGTTATTCATAAAGACCTTGTCATTTCAAAGACACTTTACTCATCAGTCCCGAAGGTCTTGTCACCTTGTATCTGAGAGGCACCCCATGGCTGCATGTGAGTGACATCCATGGCTAGTTTCCTATCTGTTTTCTATTGGTTACTTTTTAGTTTTGACTATTACTCAGGTTTCTATAAAAGCTCATAAATGGTTGCAATTTGCTGATATCATAACAAAAATGGTTTAAAAGCAATATATTTTTATAAATTTCCCTTTGTAACTTCTTATTAAGATATTTTAAGCCATCAGTAATATATTTATTTGTTACAATCTTTTTTTAGGAGACTTTTCTCCTAGACTTTGTTATCATTGAGGAACGATCAACAATTAAATACTTGATTCCTCAAAGATATCATCTTTCTGAGCATATGGTTGTATTCTTTTTGTTCCCTTTTTCTTTTCTCTCTGTCTCTTTCTTTTTTTTTTTTTCTCTCCCTCTTGTTTTCCACTTATAGAAACAAATGGAAACTTATTAAAGAAGTCTGTGGTGAAAATAAAATGACATGGCGCTCTATTATGCACTTTGATTAGTTGAAAACAGAAATCCCATTCATGTAAGGAATCAATGAAATCAGAGTGACATAGTGAATGGAAGTGACCTGGGAGTCCAGGAAACCAGATGATCAGTTTGCCAATAAATATTGTTATATTAAGCAAGTATGTAATATTCATTGATTCTTTTTTATTTTACTAAATGTTTTAATAAATATGTGCCAATCACTGTACTAGGTGCTGTGACTACATGCAAAAGAGACTAGACAGAGACCATGTCAGCAGTCACATGGCTCACAGCCTAGCGGCGAAAACCCACAAGGAAATAGACACCTACAGTGTAACCAGTGCCATGGGCAGGGAGAGCAAGGAGCTGGAAGAGACTATTGTAAGAGCAACAGGGGAAGCTTTTTTAAGGGTGAGACATGCTACTTGAGATGAATTAAAAAGAGCCCAAACCAGTTGTTCTTAAGTCGATTCCTCATGGAGACCCCATGTGTTACAGAACAGAGCAGCACTCCATAGGGTTTCCAATGGCTGTAATCTTATGGAAGTAGATCACCATGCCCTTCTGGGTGGATTCAAACTGCCAACCTTTTGGTGAGTAGTCCAGCACAAGCCATTTTGAGGAAGAAAGTAGCCAGGTAAACATGGGAAGAGAAAGAGCACTCTAAAAGCAAGAGAAGAGAGGGTTGCAGGAACTGAAAACAGTTCAATATGGGTATATGACAGAGCAAGTGTTTGGCACGATTTCACGGGAGCAGGGCAGCAATATGGTAGGCTTTCAAAAGATGAGGCTGAATAAGTACCAGGCAAGAATTGGCTGTTACAAAGAAGAGGAGAGAAACTCAACTAAGGAAGAAGGATTCCTGGGTAGATACGCCACAGAACACAAAAATGATAGGCTCCATTTTTGATAATTTGGATCAAGTAAAGGGATCACATCCAATAAAAACACCCAACACTCTTCCTGTTTACTGTGGCAATCTCTGTTTCAGTTTGATTTCGCAAGTATAAGAAAGAGCCAGAAACAGCAAGTAAAAACAAAAACATAAAACCTCACAAGCACCTTGTAACTGTAATTCAGCTGTGTCAGCTTTGCCCTTGAATTTTGGTATGAAAGTTTTATTACCTTCAAAAACAATGATGTCTATGAAAAAGGTGATAATTTAGTGACTCTTGAAATCATAGATGTTAGAATTGAAAAAAGTCATGAATGTGTGGTTGAAACCAGTTTTGGGTTTTTTTAGGTTCCTATTTTTCCACACAAGCTGGAAACCCTGGTGACGTAGTGGTTAAGAGGTACGGCTGCTAACCAAAATGTCGACAGTTCGAATCCACCTTGGAAACTATATGGGGCCCCTAGGGATGCTGTGAGTCAGAATCGACTCGACAGCAGCAAGTTTTTTATTTTTATTTTTCCACAGCAACTTTTTATTCCCCAATATTAAAACAGTCACATATTAACATATTAACACATCTTGATAATTTTATAAAAGTGGAAGAAAAAAAATATTTGCCCTCTTCTGCTATCGTTTTGAATTATCCCTCTGGAATATGTCTTTAAAAAAGTAGATAGGCTTATATCTTATATAAAAGCTTATACTTTATTTTCCTTAATATTATGTCAAACTTACTTTTACATAGGATTACAAATCTTTTTTTTTTTACAAATCCTTTTTAGTATCTTGCTGTTGTTGTTGTTAGCTGCTGTTGAGTTTCTCCTGAATCATGGCAATCCATGCTATCCAGTCCTGAGTCATCTCCATTACGAGCTGGGGATTGGACAGTCTCACAGGGTTTTCATTGGCTGAGTTTTGGAAGTAGATCGCCAAGCTTTTCTAGCTTCTCTTTGTCTGGAAGCTCTGCTGAAAACCGTTCAGCATCATAGCAACATGCAAGCATCCACTGATAGATGGGCAGTGACCGGACATGAGGTGCATTGGCCAGAAATGTCCTGCCTGGAAGATAAGAATTCCACCGCTGGACCACCACTGCTCCAATTATAATATCTTAATGACTATATAATGTACCATCAAATAAACACATGATCATTTACTTAACCCTTTCATATATATATTGAGATTTGTTTAAACTATGATAAATAATTTTGGTAAATATTATTTAATTGATTTCAGAAGTAATTTATGCTAAACATTGTGCTAAGTGCTACACATACAGTGATAGATAAGAAATAATAACTGGTCTCAAGGAATTTGCTGTCTTCTTTGCCATAAAGTCTTCCATATTTAGGACCATTCCCTTAGAATGAATGACCAAATGTGAAAATAATAAGTGTTAAGAGAAGTGAACATAGTAAATACTCTTGGTAGTTGTTATCAAATTGGTTTCTTAATGGGGTCTACCAATTTACAATCCTTTTAGAAATACATAAAAGATTTTTTTTTGCCTTAATTTAATCCAGAATCTTAATTATGAATAACATGACGCTAACTCAAACTGGAATATGTTAAGGGGAAAAAAAAAAAAAAACTGGGGGAGACATTGATATAAGCTCAAGTGACTGAAAAATGAAGGGGTGTTGCTGGCTTCAGATGTTGAGAGAGCCAGTGGCTCAAACAAGGGCATCTAGACTCAATCTCTCTCATTTTACAGCTCTATTTTTTTTTTCTATGGTGGCTTCACTCAGGCAGGTTCTGTCCTTTGGCAATATAGATATTCCAGGTTTATATTCTTCCTATTTCAAGTATAGCAGAAAAAGAGCTAACTTTCCATTTCAGTAGTCTTAGCAAGCCATAAAATTGACTTTCGTTGGCTTAGCTTGTGCCTTGTTAATCCTGGAACAAATCACCATGCAGTAAGATAACATTGCTGGGGACTGACTGATGAGATCTGGATATGCCCCACTCGGAAGCCATGACTGAGCACCAGGGAGGAGTTGCTTCCTGAAGAGAATAAGTCTTCTCTCACCAAAAGACAGAGGAATGTACACTGGGAAGACAAAAGCAATCAATATTCACTTAAATTGGTGATATCTTGTGCTTGGTAGATGAGAAAACTAAATTCAAAGAGGTGAAATAACTCCATGTCATCCTGCTAATTAGGCACAGAACTGAAAATAGAACCTAAATCCATGTATTCATACTTTAATGCTATTTGGATGATATTCATAATTCCCCCTTTTTTTTTTAATCAACAAATAATTGATTGCCTATTATACATGGGGTTCTGATCTTTCAATTAGTTTAAATTAGGTGGAAACAATGAACAATAAGACAAGTACAAAAAGATAATATAATAACTAGAAGGAAATAATCAATTAGGCTTGACAGAAGTGAAGGAAAACATTACAGATAAAATGGCAGACTGAAGAGAACGAAAAACTATACCATCCTTCACTGTAATGGGGAGTCTCGTAGTGATACAAATGATTAATGTGCTTGGCTGCTAACCGAGAGTTTGGAGGTTTGAGTTCACCTAGAGGAACCTCAGAAGAAAGGCCTGGCAATCTATTTCTAAAGAATTAGCCTTGGAGCACAGTTCTACTCTGACACATATGGGTTTGTCGTGATTTAGAGTTGATTCCACAGCAACTGCTTAACTGGTTTCACTGTGATGAGCACATTTTTGGAGGGAGGGACCCTATCATGCCCAAAAGAACTTTCTCTGAGAAGGTCCCAACCCTCTTTCTCCTACCATGAGAGGTGTGTGCTTACAGCAGCAGTGCGTGTACCATGTCAGTCTGAACCTGAGCCAAGGCTGGTTTGATCAGAGGGGGACATGTGACCTCAGCTGGGCCAGTCGGGTTTTATCCCATAGGAATTTGGACAAGACTGTTAACAACAGCTCTTCAATCTCAGAAGAGAAGCAGGGTTAGGAAATTACCTGGTTCTAGAAAGATTCCTGGATTCCTTCTGGCTTCTCAGTTTAAAGTTCTAAGACCTTGTGAGGCACAGCCATAGTTCCCATCTTTGAGTTCAATAAGATACACCAATTCCCATACTTACTGAACTTGTTTGACTCAGTTATTAATATTTGTTGCCAAGAGCAAATACTGAACATGATATCAGTCCTGACATCATCTCTCTTTGAAGTGTGCTAAAAGTTGAATCCTAATATTTCCTTATTTTACTTCACACATTTCAAAAATCTTAGTGAAAATGTTATTTATAGAAGGTGAGAACTCTTTGCTTCCTTTGTTCCATTGCTGTTAACTGCCACTGAGTTGGCCCCGACTCATGGCAACCCAATGCACAATGGAGCAAAATACTGCCCAGTCCTGTGCCATCTCCATGATACGTTGTGGATTGGACCATTGTGATCCATAAGGTTGTCACTGGCTGCTTTTCAGAAGTAGATCGCCAGACCTTTTTATTCTGTCTTAGTCTGGAAGCTCTGCTAAAATCTGTTCAGCATCATAGCAACATGCAAGCCTCTGCTGACATATGAGTGATGACTGCATGTGAGGAATATCGGCCAGGAATCAAACCTGGGTCTCCTGCATGGAAGATGAGAATTCTACCACTGAACAGTGCTCCATCCTTTCTTCCATATGTTCCAGGAAATATACAGTATAAATAATTTTGTTGAAAGTGAAATCTTTTTAAAAAGATTAAATAAGCTTGAGTTAATTATAAATTTCCTGGGTAAAGGAATCACTTTTTCAGATTTTTTATAAAGTTTTGCCAAGTACCTAGAAGAAGATTTAGTTCATTGCTCATCAATAATATGGGATAATACTCTTTTACAGGAACTTTGCCTAAGCATTTTACATAAACAAGTCTTCTAGTAACATAAATATTAGTAATTAGCTAAGTTTTCATCTTCTTGTAGTTAAAACTACCAAATACAATCCCCCAAATATTACTGTTCCCCAGGGAGCGTTCATGAGCTCAGCTGGAGGCAAGTCACTAGTAGGAAGCCCTGTATCTGTATGAGGGTTGCATGTAGCCTAGAGAAAAACATATTCTGTGTTCCTGCTATCTTTCCACCAAACTTTAAGGGTCAAGGGCAGCCTTGAAGAGCAAAACAATTACAAAAAGAAAGCCATGACAGTATAAGTGGTAGGGGAAAATTATCAGTAAGTCTTTACTTTCGCCAAGAAAATAAAAAAGGATTGTGACATTTATTGCATGAATAGGAAAATGCAGTCACCTCTTTTTCCCAGTGCCCATGTATGGCTACTTCCCCAAACTTCTTTCCAATAGGGGATAAAGGGAAGAACAGAAAATGACATTCATTAACCTGTTTATGAAGCAAATGTTTATTGAGTATTTTGTGCCAGGCAGGGTACTAAGCAAATAGAATTGCTGTTGGGAAAAGACAAATGAATTTCCTTGATTTCACATAACTTCTACTCTATTCTAGAAGGATATCCAGATACATGGACGGGGAATTACAATATGGTGGTGTACATGCTGGAAGAGAGGAAGTGCTATGGAGATAAGAGGAAGATCACATAACCCAGGAAAAAGAGCCATCTTCCTGCAGGAAGTGCAACACCATTGCTGGGACTATCCAGATGAGGAAAGTGCAGTGGGATGAAGAATTACTCAAGGAATGGGAAATATACACACAAAAACCCAGAGAGGAGAAAGATCAGGGAAAGTTAGTGAGTCTGAAAGTTATCCAAGATGGCCTTCGCTAAAGCGTGAGATGAGCAGTCCTAAGAAATGAGGTTGAAAAGGAAGCTTGGAACCACATAATCCATGCTAGCAAGATTGCCTCCCCTATAGGAGAGGATTAAGAAGGGCAGTGATGTAAACAGTTCGTGTTTCAGAAAGTTTATTCTCATAGTAATATAAGGGCTCTCTGCTAACTGAAAGGTTGGCAGTTCAAACGTCCCCAGCTGCTCCACAGGAGAAAGACCTGGTGATCTGTACCCGTAAAAATGACAGCCTAGGAAACCCTATGGGGCAGTTCTACTCTGTCACATTGGATCTATAGTGGAATCGACTCCAGCAACAACAGCAACAATGATATAAAGAAGGAAGTCTCTGGGTGGTGCAAATGGTTAAGGCACTTAGCTGCTAACTGAAAAGTTGGAGGTGAGATTCCACCCAGAGGTGCCTCAGAAGAAAGGCCTGGAGCTCTACTTCTAAAATATCAGCCATTGAAAACTCTGTGGAACACAGTTCTACTCTGAAACAGATGGGGTCACTGTGAGTCGAAATTGACAAGACAGCAACTGGAAAAAAAAAAAGAGAGAGAGAGAGAAGATCTTGGAATGGGGCAAGAATCAAGGCAGAGAGACTAGAGAGTAGTTAAGCGATTGTAGACATTAATCCAGGCTATAATCTATATACTCTGTCCTACAGGGTCACTATGAGTTGGAATCAACTCAAGGGCAGTGGGTTTTGTTTGTTTGTTTGTTTGTTTGTTTTTTTAAACATATATAATCTATAGTGGCCTTGAGGCCTTGATGGCATAGTGGTTAAAGATCTCAGCTGCTAACCGAAAGGTCGGCAGTTCAGATCCACCAGCAGCTCCTTGGAAACCCTATGGGGCAGTTCTACTCTGTCCTACAGGGTGCTATAGGTCAGAACCCACCTGACAGCAACGGGTTTGTTTTGGTATAGTGGCCTAAACAAGATTGCAGTTGAGATGGAGCAAAGTGGATACATTTATATTAGTGACTGTCAAGTCACTTCATGCACCTGAAGTGTGAGATCTCTGAGCAATCAGCTTAACGGTTACACGTTTCTTCCAATGCTCCTAGCCCACATCATCTCAAACAGGAAACTATGCCAGTCAATTATAGGGTCATATTTTCCTCTTTCTTATTAGCTGACCAGCCAGAACATAGTTATGACAATCAATTTCCATTCTTCCTTTTCCCAACTAAAAGAACATTGATTTCTTCAGGGAGACCCTGCGCTCAAAAAGCTGCTTCTTGCAGGTTCTCTTTCTCATAGTCTTTTGTGGCCTTGTGACATATTCTAGCAATAGATGCGAAGTCCACTGGGTGGAGTTAGCATAAAAAGAGATGATTCAACTGCCGCGTGCTTTGTTTCCCTTGCGTTTACCCATTCGTCCTGTCTGGAATGCAGACATGTTGCCTGGATAACTCCACCACCTTGTGACTATGGGAACAAAAAACAAACGCCAAGGATGGTGTAGAAAGAAGAAAAAGGAAACTGAGTCATAGATTACTTAACGTAACCGCGTTCCAGCCCTAGTCGGCCTCTGTCCAGGTTCCCATTGTGTGAGGGGAATCAGTCTTTGTTTGCTTAAAGCCCCTGCAGTTGGTTTCTTTTACATGCAGCTGATCTGAGCCATAACTAAACTAGCAGTTTTCTTTTCCACGTGACAGAGCCCTCTGGTCTTCCTTTTATTTTCCTTTTTTATTGAAGCAGTAAAATGAGTGTTCTTTAAAGGAACAAATAAGAAATCCACCTCAATTTTCCAAGCTGGCTTTTCTAGCCAGAGGTTTGTGAGGTAAACATTGAGGGTAATACGCTTGAGGTCTTCTGTGAATTCAGGGGGGTAATAATCTCCAAAAGTATTTGTAGGGATGTTTGGCTTCCTCTCAGAGGTCTGGCCATTTACAATTTTTACAACCACAAAGGGAGAATCAAAGTGAATTTGATTTATTCAGGTAAATAGATCCATTTCCATAGAAGAGTAGTGAAGAAAAAAGGAAGATAAGACTTAACTCATCAATTAGACTCGACATATTGTTACACAAGCTGTCGGTATCAGAGACCTTGTCTTATTCTTGTTGCATTACAAACCTTGCATGAAGCTTCTGGCCCCCCTCTGTTCACTCACTCATTTGTTTACTCTTTCAATAAACACTTACTGGGTTCCTGTGCTAATTGCACTCAGGAATCCCTGGGGGGTGCAAACAGTTAAGTACTCAACTACTAGCTGAAAGGTTGGTGGTTTTAACCTGCCCAGAGGTAGCTCAGAAGAAAGGCCTGGTGTTCTGCTTCCAAAAGGTCACAGCCATGAAAATCCTACTCTGACACACACTGAGTTGCCGTGAGACAGAAAGACGGCAACTGGTTTGGTTTTCGTTTATAGCAATTGCTAGCATCGTACTGGCTGTTAGAAACCAAAGACAAAAAAAAAAAATTCCATCCCTGACTTCGAGGAAGGTATAGCATGCCGTGAAGCAGGACATTTAACACGCAATAGTCTTGGTGCTGTGACACAGGTCTCCACCCAGTGCAGTGGGGCATACAGGGTGAATGGATAGTTCTAATTAAACATTTTTAAAATATCCATACAGGATGTAGCACCTGAGTGATTTTTGTACCTACACTGGTATTTGCCAGGGTAACAAGGAAAGAATGATTATGCCAAGCATATAAAGTAGGGTCATCCAAGCCATGAGGTAGGAAATGCCATCTGGCATATGAGGTTTCAGGGAATTAAAAACGGAGAATGTAAGAGGTGAGGCTGCTTGGATAGGCATGAGGTGGCATGGACAGGTAGGCAAGAATAATATGATCAAATCTGAAACTTGGGTTTTAGAAAGATTATTCTGAAAGCATTAGTATGAATTGATTCATGGTATCTATCATGGATTAAATTGTTTCCCAAAAATATGTGTCAGCTTGGCTAGCCCATGATTCTCAATATTGTCTGATTGTCCACCATTTTGTCATCTGATGTGATTTTCCCATGTGATGTAAATCCTACCTCTATGATGGTACTGAGGCAGGATTAGAGGCAGTTATTTTAATGAGGCGGGACTCAAGCTACAAGATTAGGCTGTGTTTTATGTGAATCTCTTTTGAGGTATGAAAGAGAGAAGCATGCAGAGAGACATGGGGACCTCATACCACCAAGAAACAAGAGCCAGGAGAATAGCATCTCCTTTAGACCTGGGGTCCCTGAGCTGAGAAGCTCCTCAACCAGGGAAGACTGACAACAAGGATCTTCCCCCAGAGCCAACAGAGAGAGAAAGCCTTCCCCTGGAGCTGGCACCCTAAATTCAGACTTCTAGCCTCTTAGAGTGTGAGAGAATAAATTTCTCTTTTTTAAAGTTATCCGCTTGTGGTATTTCTGTTATGGCAGTACTAGATGACTAAGGGTCTCTCACTGGACTCAGAGAAATTATTTATTTTTGCCATCCATGTTTGAGATAATGAGACACTAAACTTTCCAGGGCAGAAGTTGTACGCCTAAGGCTGAAAGAACAAATTTTAAAAATATGAAGAGTATAAATCAAGAAGACTTAACTACTGATTTTAGGTGGGAAATAAAACAAAGGCAGTTCCAGTGAAAATTCCCAAGTTTCCTTCTTGGGTGACTGGATGAATTGTGATTTCATTGTCTGAGAGAGGAAATAGAAAAAAGAAGCAGGTTTGAGGGAGAAAGATTATCTGTCTGGTTTCGCTCTGAGCGTCCATTTGGTCTGGTGGAAAGGTATGTTTAGGAGGAAAAAAGATTTGAATTCAGAGCCAATGCTGCAGTGTTCGTGGTCATGGTCCTTTAACCAGTTTGAGTCGTGATTCCATCTGTAAATGGAGATCGTGTGAACTTCTTTGTAGGATTTTTATTTGTCTAACAATATATGTAAGATGTCTAACAGTGACTCATTTAATTGTGCTGCCACTGTTGGTAAACTAACTGTGAAGTCCTTACGTGAGATCTATGTGAAAATCTCCAGTGGGTGATGTAGAGGCTGGAGGCATTGCTATATTCATGCTTGTTTACAGTAGGTAAGATCCCTGGGTGGTGCAGACGGTTTCCATTCAACTACCTAAAGGTCGTCCGTTTGAACTCACCCAGAGGCATCACAGAAGAAAAGACTGGTGATCTATTTCTATAAAGATGACAGCCAAGAAAACTCTATGGAGCAGTTCTACTCTGCAACACAGTCACCTTGAGTCGAAATGTACTCAATGGCAATGGGTTATAGTAGGTACCCAACAAATATTTGTTAAACTGAAGTTAATCTAACAATATGAGTGATGTAGTGAATGGCAGAAGAGGATGGAGGTCTTTAGCAAGGATGAGAAGAAAGGAACTATCTACTTGTAAACTGCTTTGTGTGAGACAAATTTACATGGCATTATGTCATTTCAGTCTCACTCCAACTTAGTAAAGTGTGTGCTTTTATCCCTAATTGAAGTACTATGGGAACTGAATTCAGAAAGATTCATTCACTTTCCCAAGGTTGCACAGCCAGTAAGTGACTGTGTTAGCAACTGAGCCCTCATTGGCACAAAAGTCCTGCTATTGCAAATTGACCAGGCCAGTGTCATCACAGTAACATAGGTGTTTTCCCCCAGTCTCTATTCTTCCTTCCCCATATGGTACAAAACACTGATGAGGAAAGTTACAAAATCAGATAATGGCTTGGATGTTCACAGTAGCATAAGTCAGGGATATACATTCTAGAGAAGTAATAATACAAGTCTGCAGCAGAGTTGGAGAAAGATCAGCATCTGGAATCACAGGCACTTCTTAGAAGTGTCAAACATTATTTTTGGAAGGCCTAGAATGTAAATAAAATAAGATTTAAAAAATACTGTGTGTTCTTTTAGAAGAATAAATGCCTTTGCAGGAAATGTGCTTATCTATATCACGTAGGGGAATTCAATCTAGGATACATTTGTCCTTGTGCTTAAGCAGGAGTGATGCACACTGCCCTCTGCTGGGGGGCATGCATGAGCACATTGCTTACAAGTTAAAGAATTTATCAAATGCTCTATTTTTTTCTCCTTACATTGTAATAATACCCACCACAGGTCTGTCAGTTTGTCGTTCTGTGGTGGAGTGCATGTTGCTGTGATGCTGGAAGCTATGCAACCGGTATTTCAAATACCAGCAGGGTCACCCATGGTGGACAGGTTTCAGCAGAGCTTCCAGACTAAGAAAGGACTTGGTGGTCTACTTCTGAGGAAACTGGCCTGTGAAAATCTTATGAATAGAAGTGGAATATTATCTGATATAGTTTCGGAAGATGAACCCCTCAGGTTGAAAGGCACTCAAAACACGACCGGGGAAGAGCTGCCTTCTCAAAGTAGACTCGACCTTAGTGACATGAATCGAGTCAAGCTCTTGGGAGCTTCATTTACTGATGTGGCACAAGAAGAGAAGAATGAGGAGAAACAGCTGCAAACATCCATTAATAATTGGAACATAGAATGTATGAAGTATGAATTTAGGAAAATTGGAGTTGTCAAAAATGAAATGGAACACATAAAGATTGGTATCTTAGGCATTAATGAGCTGAAGTGGATGAGTATTAGCTATTTTGAATCAGACAATCCTATGGTATACTATTCTTGGAATGACAAACTGAAGAGGAATGACCTCATGTTCTTCTTCAAAAAGAACATTTCAAGATCTATCTTGAAGTACAGTGCTGTCAGTAATAAGATAATATCCATATACATACAAGGAGGAGCAGTTAATACAACTATTATTCAAATTTATGCACCAGTCAAAGATGAGGAAATTGAAGATTTTTACCAACTTCTGCAGTCTGAAATTGATCAAACATGCAATCAAGATGCATTGACAATTACTGACGCTTGGAACGGGAAAGTTGGGAACAAAGAAGGATCAGTAGCTGGAAAATATGGCCTTGGTGATAGAAACAATGAGGGATATTGCATGATAGAATTTTTCAGGATCAAATATTTATTCATTGCAAATACTTTTTTTATCAACATAAAAGTCAAACATACACATGGACCTCTCCAGAGGGAATACACAAATATCAAATCAAATAGGTCTGTGGAAAGAGATGATGGAAAAGCTCAATATCATCAGTCAGAAAAAGGCTAGGGGCCAACGTCGGAACAGAGCTCATATGCAAGCTCAAATTGAAGTTGAAAACATTAAAACAAGTCCACAAGAGCCAAAGTGCAGCCTTGAATATATTCCACCTGAATTTGGAGACCATTTCAAGAATAGAGTTGATGCATTGAACACTAATGACCCAAGACCAGATGAGTTGTGTGATGGCAACAAGGACATCATACATAAAGAAAGCAAAAGGTCATTAAAAAGACAAGAAAGAAAGAAAAGACCAAAATGGTTGTCAGAACAGACTCTGAAACTTGCTCTTCGATGTAGAGTAGCTAAAGCAAAAGGAAGAAATGATTAAGTAAAAGAGCTGAACAGATATCAAAGGGCAGCTCCAGAAGACAAAGTCAAGTATTATAAGGAAATGCTTGAAGACCTGGAGTTAGAAAACCAAAAGGGAAGAACACACTTGGCATTTCTCAAGCTGAAAGAACTGAAGAAAAAATTCAAGCTACGAGTTGCAATTTTGAAGGATTATATGGCCAAAATATTGAACACTGCAGGAAGCATCAAAAGAAGATGGAAGGAATACACAGTCACTGTACCAAAAAGAACTGGTTGACGTTCAACCATTTCAGGAGATAGCATATGATTAAGAACTGATAGTACTG
This sequence comes from Dugong dugon, assembly GCA_030035585.1. Classification (NCBI taxonomy): domain Eukaryota; kingdom Metazoa; phylum Chordata; class Mammalia; order Sirenia; family Dugongidae; genus Dugong; species Dugong dugon. The sequence goes on from CM057478.1 coordinate 14,060,857, forward strand.
AAGAAAGAAGGTCAAGCTGCACTGAAGGCATTGGGGGAAAACAATGCTTCAGGAATTGACGGAATACCAGTTGAGATGTTTCAACAAATGGATGCAGCGCTACCTGTGCTCACTCGACTATGCCAAGACATTTGGAAGCAGTACGTTGACAAGGAACTGCCAGAAATGGAAGCTGGATTCAGAGGAGGACATGGAAAGAGGCATATCATTGTTGATGTCAGATTGGTCTTGGCTGAAAGCAGAGAATACCAGAAAGATGTTTATCTGTGTTTTATTGACTGTGCAAAGGCATTCGACTGTGTGGATCACAACAAATTACGGATAACATTGAGAATAATGGAAATTCCAGAACACTTAATTGTGCTCCTGTACATAGACCAAGAGGCAATCAATCGAACAGAACAAGGGGATACTGCCTGCTTTAAAATCAAGAAAAGTGTGTGTCACGGTTGTATTGTTTCACCATACCTATTCAATCTGTATGCTGAGCAAATAATCCAAGAAGCTGGCCTATATGAAGAAGAACACAGCATCAAGATTGAAGGACGACTCATTAACAACCTTTGATATGCAGATGAAACAACCTTCCTTGCTGAAAGCAAAGAGAACTTGAAACACTTACTGATGAAGATCCTTCCATATGGATTACACATCAATATAAAGAAAACAAAAATTCTGACAACTGGACCAATAAGTAACATCATGATAAATGGAGAAAATATTCAATTTGTCAAAGCTTTCATTTTCCTTGGATCCATAATCAATGCTCATGAAAGAAGCAGTCAAGAAATCAAACGACATATTGTATTGGGCAAATCTGCTGCAAAAGACCACTTTAAAATGTTGAAAAGCAAAGATGTCTCTTTGAGGACTAAAGTGTGCCTGACCCCATCTGTGATATTTTCAATTGTCTCATATGCATGCAAAAGCTGGACAACAAATAAGGAAGATGGAAGAAGAGCTAGTGCATTTGAATTATGATGTTGGTGAAGAATATTGAAGAAACCATGGACTGCCAGAAGAACCAGCAAGTCTGTCTTGGAATAAGTACAGCCAGAATATTCCATGGAAGTGAGATTGGCAAGACTTCATCTCACGTACTTTGGACATGTTATCAGGAGGGACTGGTCCCTGGAGAAGGACATCAAGCTCGGTAAAGTAGAGGGTCAGCGAAAAAGAGGAAGACCCTTAATGAGATGGATTGACACAGTGGCTGCAACAGTAGGCTCAAACATAGCAACAATTGTGAGGATGGTGCAAGACCAGACAGTGTTTTGTTCTGTTGTACATCAAGCTTTTACGTGTCAGAACCAATTTGATGACATCTAACAACAACATAGTAATAATACCTCATATGCATACTTTATTTCCACATTTTTTACCCATGACATCACAGGTTAGTAAATGACAGCAAGTTTTAACCTTCCTTTAAAGATACAGAAACCAAGATGGTCGATGAAACATCCAAGGACATATAAATATCCAGTTATCAGAGCCAGATGCTGTGACTTCATTTTATTATTCTGTATAAAAGAGCAGTTTCAATTATTAGAGTGCACATGAATCACTTAGGAGTTGGTAAAAAATTGGCCCTGTTCCCCATGTTTCTGACTCAGTTAGTCTTGAGTGAAGCTCATGAATGTGCGTGTTTACCAAATATCCAAATATTCTGATTCAGGTCTTCCACCAGTCGTGTTTTGAAAAACACTATAATCCTCTCAAGTCTCCCAAAGTTTTATGAAAAGCTGATTCTGGGTGAACTTCAACTTTCACTTCTTGTTTCCTTCCTAAACAACGTTGTTAACCTCTCAAGTCTCTGTTTCTTTATCTGTAAAACATGACCCTTTGTTATTTTGCCAGATTTACAAACAAAAATACATAGCACTTGCATGTAAGTAGTGTCTACATATATATTTTTCAAGTATATTATTTGTAATTGTCATCAAAAATGAACAAAATGTCAGATAGGTGCTATGTTCCGCAGATTAAACAGGAAAATAAGCCTCAAAGTCTTAGTAACAGCTGGTAAGGGCAAAACCTCACTTAAACCTGGATCCTCTAACCTCAAATCCAGTTGTCATTCCAATGCACACTGTCACCAGAAGCTTTTCTTAACATTCTTACCCCATATGTTTTTAACTAAGAGATAAAGACATGCTGAGTTTTCTCAGTGCTCCAGGAAATTTTGGTCAAACTCAAGGGAAATCTCTGGAATGTTTTCTCTATTCTTCATAGTAAACTACCAGACTTCTTCTGATTATTCTATAGACTTTGTCAGGTTTATTGTTTGGGCATCTTGGGACCCACACTTTAACCAAAGTGTAGCTGTTGCCCTAATTTCAGTCAGTCTCTGCCCAATACACAGCTTGAATAAATCCTATGATGGTATACATTTAAGAGTTTTCTTTGCTAGAAACACATTTATTTTTAGTTTGATATAGAATCCCAGAGATTACACTTGACCTGACCAGAGTATCACCATGATCCCCCTTTACCTGCCTCATAAACCACAAGAATATTAAGATTATCCCCATATGATTTATGCTAAAATAAATTAAATTTTGAAGTGGTTTTACAGACATAGATATGTTTGTTAACAATTCCATTCTTACACTCCATCTACTGAGAAAGCACACCTCTCAGCCATTTTAACTTCCCTATCTCTGAAGACTGCAGCAAGAAAATGTGTTGGGGAAGATAAAAATTTAAAAAAGGAACCATGGCTTTATTTTGAGAATTTTACTATCTTGAACTTGTTCATGCATAACAAACAGACATAACATATACAGAAAATTGAGGGCTTTAATAGGAAAAAGATATTCAGCTATAATTAAAAAATAAACTAGAAGTAACTCCTCTGTGTTTGAAAAAAATCAAGAATTTTTCCTTGGTGTATTATTTTTGTTGTTACTTTTTCTCTTCTATGAGAGAGTAGACCAAGAAAAGTTTAATTTAAAAGTTATTAGACAAGTCCAACCAAGAATTGAAAGTAACTATACACAAGCACAGACTTATACTAGATTTTTCAAATAAAAATTTCGGCCAAAACATAATTGTAGGCAAGCTTCTATTCTAGCTTCTGTCTAAAGTAAATCATTTATGCGTTAAAAACCTTACAAATACAAATAAGCAGGAGAAAATTAGACACAGAGAGTTTTTTTTGAAAATTAGTCACCAAATCATTGTCCAAAATTCAGAATAAAGTAGTTAACTCTCCTCGGAATACTTTTTTTAAAAATCTCCCACAGCACACACTCACATAAGACACATCATCTACAGATCCAATGAATGGGTAAAGCTAATACAAAAGATATGCTGCCCATGCATCTGACATAAATTTTATTCAGTAAACTTCTGGTAGAAAGAAAATTACACTGTGCTTAACTATAATCCATATTTTTATAATACTTGATCTAAATATGTTCTCTAACCTCACATTACATTATCCCTAACATAATACAACTTGGCTCATTTCTATTTAATTACTGTTGAGTTGGTTTAAAAAATAAATCATTTTTTCCTCTCTCAGGATTCTTTCCACATTGATTACTAATGTTAACAACACATATTTAGTGGGTCTTTCCTTTTCCAGTAAAACAACTCTTCCAAAGAGCACTTTCCTAAAGCTTTTTCTTCAATGGCAGGGATCAAAAGTCTTATGATAGTTTTGCTCGTTATTTTCCTTTTGCCCAAACCCATCCATTCTCCAGAGTACTTTGCCTTCTGTCACCAGGGAGCTAAGCTAAACCCTGTAGACTACTTCAAGCCAGGCTCCATTACTGGCTGTTCCTGTTGGACACCAATAATTAGAGACAGACATCAATGCAGCAGATCGGAATGCAGGGACAGAAGGATGTCTGGATGTTTTTCCCAGCTCACTCCCTGCTTTGTGCCCTGTCCCTGATTCCTACTCTATGGTTCCAGTTTTCACTGACCTCTGTGAACACTAATTCTTCCACTGCTCCCTTTTACCCTGAATTGTAAAGGCTTCCACTGTTTCTTACTTCTCAGATAGCCTTTCCTGTAGTGATAGGGAGACAATGTGGGGATTCTGCCAGTTACTAAGTATGTATATTCCAATTCTGCAATCAGAAACTGGGAAAATAATCACCGGATGTTTCTATGGGCCTACAGCACCCACAGTGAGGTAGCTTTGGCCTCAAACTGCACTTGTCACCTGACTTCCAAAGTCAACTCCCTACCAACACACCATGGTAATATTCCAAGTAACCAGTATCTAACAAGTCCTGGAAGATGAGAGTATTTACCTATTCCCAGCACAAAGTTAATCTGGTAAGCGGATATTGTCCCTCTACAGAAACTTTAGAAGAAAATTTAGAGCATGTACTTGTGATTTGTAGGATCCTTCCTCAAAGGAACCTAGAATCTCCCTTAATTAATGGACTCTGGGTCCATGAACTGGCTTAATTCTAGGAACTGGGTGAATGGCTGTGAATTAGTACTATGGTGATCCTAGTAAAGTTTCTATCCACTATGCTAGATTATTTCTCAGTTATTTAGATCAAGCAATACCTCCTAGATAGCTAGCAGTAATAATACGTAATAATAATATTACTCATTCAGACCTCATTCAGAAATGGCCCAAATAGATGACTGTGGAATGAAATTTTGAGCAGTATATTTGGTTTCTCACTTTGTTTTGCAGGAAAAATAACTGGAGGTATAGATTTACATGACTAATGAGTATTAGCTAATGGTTTGAAAAAAATATGATTAGTAAACAGATTCTATTTGGAAGTGGATTGGGGTGTTCTGTTTTGGAATGGTCACATAGTATAATATTTGCATATCATATGAAAGCCCCATAGAGGTCATCCTCTGTGGAGGATGCTCTCAACAATCAGATAAATAAGAGACTACTCACCTTCTAGGTGTCAGGTAGCCTCTCTACCCAGTCAGTTCAGTGACGCTCAATGAAGACTATAAGTAGTCGCAACAATATAAAGTTCCACCCTTTGTGGCTAATACAGACACAGCTACTACTCATGATGAGTGACGTATGTGCCAATACCAGATCAACATAGAGCACCTGGAATGGCACCATTCCTTGCAGGGGTAGGGGTGTATACCATCTCACCATCTGGTGACAGGTTGATTACTTTGGCTCCCTTCCATCATGGAGGAACAGTAATTTGTCTTATTGGGAATATCCAGATCCAGATTTGCCTTTGCTAACTGCAAAGCATCTGCTAGCATCATATTCCTCCTGTAGGATGCCTATTCTTTATGATCATATTCCATATAATATTATCCTGACCAGGAAATTCACAAAATGTTTACTTCCTGTTCATGCAAACTTGGACCGTTAGGGTTTAGGGGTCCTAGTCTCAAGGAATGGAAACCCTGGTGGCGTACTGGTTAAGAGCTATGGCTGCTAACCAAAAGGTCAGAAGTTCAAATCCACCAGGTCCTCCTTAGAAACCCTATGGGGTAGTTCTACTCTGTCCTATAGAGTCGCTATGAGTCAGAATCGACTTGAAGGCAATGGGTAAGTCCCAAAAAAGAAGACTTTCCACAAGGGAATAAAGTCATAGTTCCATTAACTTAGAAGCTGAGACTGCTTCCTAGCCATTTAAAACTCCTCCTGCTGCTGAGCAAGCAGGTTGAGATGGACCCCTGTTCATAACAGGGAGTTGGTTGCTGCTATAGAATGTGGACAGGGAGCTCTATGCCTGGAATTCAGGGTATTTTGAGGGCACCTCTTAATATTCTCATGACCATTAATCACAGTCATTGGAAAACTGTGATAAAACGATTTATAGTCTACAAATTCAGGAACATGCAGGGTTGGAAGAAAAACTACTTTGAGTAACAACGGCTGATTAAAATTCAGCCTTGAGGCAAGGATCAAATCAAGGCTAAGGCTGTTTATTCCCATTATTAAAACCCTTTGAATGGATTAAAGAAGCATACACTAAATCCTTTCAATTGGATAAAATAGCTAAGGGAAAAGCAATTAAAGGCGTGGATCTCCCACTTCATCCTGATTGGTCTAAGGCCTGTAATTAAGTTGGAAGGGAGAAAAAGTGGGAGCAGGGAGCAAAGACATATTGTAAATCTAAGAAATATGTCTAGAAAGAATTCTGAATGTGGCCATTGGCACAAGAAACTGACTAAGCATTTAAAAAATCTTCTTAGTTTTTGAGAGTTTACTGCTGAAGAAATCATGAGCATGGACCAAAATATGTATGACTATTCAAGAATTCCACCATTACTCTGTCAGTTTGTCATACTGTGGTGGCTTGTGTGTGTTGCTGTGATGCTGGAAGCTAAGTCACTGGTATTTCAAATATCAGCAGTGTCACCCATGGTGGATAGCTTTCAGCAGTGTTTCCAGACTAAGACAAGGAATAAAGTCTTGTTTATTTACTTTTGAAAATTAACCAATGAAAACCCTATGGATCACAACAAAATATTGCTTGATATAGTGCTGGAAGATGAAGGCACTCAGAATACACGGTAGCTGCAACAATGAACTCGAGCACACCAGTGATCCTGAAGATAGTGCGAGACTGGGAAACATTTAGTTTTGTTGTACATGGAGTCACCATGAATCGAAACTGACTCAATGACCACTAATAACAACAATTCAAAAATTAAAACAACACTTTAGTGAGAACGTAACATCATCGTCTCATTTCCAATTCAGATATGTTGAAGGGGGTTAATAAAAAATATGAATGAACAATCAGGAAGAGCAACCAATGGCCGTGGAGAACAGTTAGAAGAGAAGAACCTTCTGGGGACCAGAATCAAGGTTTTAAAAAGTAGTATTTCCCATTTTCCCAGCATAAGGCTCCCCCCGCCAACCGTTTGCCTATCATGATTTCAGAATCATGTCCAGATTTCTACAGACCAGTGACTTCTCTTGTGTTTCCCATTTGTCACCTTTCCTGTTGGTGACAGTAATCTGTCCCTGTCCCATCATTGCATTTCGGGAGTTGGGGGTTGGGAAGGAATGTAGATCTCCAGAAGAAAGCAGCCATGTCTGGATAAATAGACCACTTGACATCACTTGGGGATCATGAATTTTGAAGTAGATGCAGTGGCTTGTTGGAGCTTTGCTTGGGAAGGGAGTAAGCATATATTTTTATGTTGAAGGAAGAAGGTGACCAGAATGGCAGACTATTATAGTCATCAGTACTATTTACCAAATAGTCAGTTTTCCTCATTTTTGGGCACATGAATCAGATTATACTTCCTGGCCAACTTTAAATTGCTTTGATGAATGAAATATGAGCAGAGTTCTATCATTTCTCACTGAAAGCCTTTATATATTAGTGTACAATTTGCCATGCCTTCTCTTTTTCCCCACTATGATTACCAGCAAGAGTGGTCGTTCTATTGCCCAGAGTGAGGACAGTGCTGAGCAGAGTCCCAGCTCACCCAGAATGCACATGTGGTATGAGAGAGAAAGAAGGCATTGTAGTTTTAAGCCATTAAGATTTAAAGTTATTTGTTTTCAGAATATAAGGCCTATATGAATCGGAATCGACTTGACGGCAATGGGGATTTTTATTATCATAATAGACTCTAGACCATTCTCTGATTTCTTTATTCAAAAGGAATCATTACAAGGCTTGAGAGAATCTGTCATTTCCATCCACTATGTTGTTTCTCAAGGACCCCAGTGGTTCAATGGTTAAGCATTCTGTTCCTAACTGTGGTTCAAACCCACCAGCTGCTCCATGGGAGAAAAGCCCTGGGGATCTGCTTCCATAGAAAACCCTATAGGGTAGTTCTACTCTGTCCTACAGGGTCACTATGAATAGGAATTGAATCAACAGCACGCAACAACAACCTTATTTCTCACTGTTTGTAATTTCTCTTCTTTTCTTTTTCCATTAAGAATCCTGAAAGATACAATTCTTTCTTATCTCAAACATCAGCTTCCTTAAAAAATTTTAGTTTATAATCTTAATATACTAACTTTCAACATTTTTACCATGGTCACATTGATATTAGTGAAGTAGATTATTTCTAAATAAGCCATTTAATAAGTTAATACAACTTAAACCTTTATAAAGAATGATATTGATAAAGTTTAGTTTGAATAATTATGATGCGGGACATACATAGTTAAATAGTGTGCACGCGTTTCTTAAACTGGATCAGCTGTTTAAGAGTTATCAGCATCAGGAAAACTTGAAAAATTAATGTGATTGTCTTACACACGTGTTTCTTTAGTCACACAATTCACTAAAAGGAAGGGTCATCATTCCCTGTATCATGTTTTATTACAAAGAACAAACAGTCCTAGGCTCTCCTGTTCATAATCATTCTACTCTAACTAAACCCTGGGATGTCTTTGAAAATAAATCTTTTCCTTTCCTTTTTTTTTTTTTCTTTCTTTTTACAACCAGTGAATTTTATAAAACTACAAGTAGAAGCAAAAATCCTTCAAATATTTGAAAAAAATTACAAAAAGCAAGCTACCAGGGACTTAATTTTCCTATTTCTTTAGGTAACCTGAAATGGAAGACATTTGATCAAGAAGATGTCCTCTGCTGCTTCTCATGAATGTGCTTCTGGGGTAAATTTTACATGGTCTTCAAATTTGAGCTTCTCAAGTCTCTTCTGCATTCAAAGCATGAGGTCTAAAGGATAATGAAAGTCACCTGCGTAAGTCTGGCAAACCAGCCAGAGAACTGCTGTTGGTGGCAGAGGCTCAGCTGTAATGAAGCTGACACTGGCTAGTCATTTCTGAGAAGACAACCTTAGTAGTTCCAATTTTTGTGCGTGCATCAGTATTTCCTGGGGAACTTTTCAAAGACACAGATTACTTGGTCCTTCACTGGACCTGCTAAGTGCAAATTCTTTTACTAACAAGCTGTCTAGATGATAGTTGGCAGTAGCTAAGCTTATATTAACATTTGGGAATCATGATGGTGCACTGGTTAAGTGCTCATCTGCTAACCAAAAGGTCATCAGTTCAAACCCACCAGATGCAGCAATCTGCTTCTGTAAAGATAACAGCCTTGGAAACCCATGGGGGTAGTTCTACTCTGTTCTATAAGGCCAGTATGAGTTGGAATCAACTCAACAGCAACGGGTTTTTTTATAGTTCAGTAGCTCATAATTTTGTTAAGGGTTCATTTGGGTTCCCTTACCTACGTTACTTCAGCTTCTTCCTTTCCTTGTACATCTCAGAGACATAATTAAGGACAAATTCTCAAGGTGCCAAGAGATGTGTGAACATGCCAAAATGCCTGTAAACTTAGCTGTTTTGAACTTCTATTATGACTATGCTGCTAATTGAATACACAGATCAGATTTTATTTATAAATTGTGTTCATGCTGGCTTATAGCCACTGGTAACTCGCCGCTTACTCCAGAGCAAAGAATCATGGGCCCTGTAAAGTCCTCTTCAACTTCACTCTTCCACCTAAGGCAACTTCTCCAGACTTGACTTCCCACCTTTCATTATGAACCAGCAATGTCCTGTCATCACTATTTATTGTCCCTTAAACTGGTATCTGTCTAGTTTTTGCCTGTATAATATTCATATACATATATTTATACCCTGACATTAAACTTTCATTTTAACTTGTCATTATCTGATAGTGAGATAAGCCATTGTTCTTAGTGTAAATGTTTATCACTTTTCTAGAGACACTGCTGCAAAAGATAGGGTGTTATTACCTAATTTTTGAGATGTATCCCAACTAGTTTAGCACGATAGGGCTCCAGTTAAATTTAAGTTGGACAATACGCAAACTGCTCTGTATGTTAGTGATTCTGTAATATTTTCCAATGACTCAAGAATTATTTGACATAATTATCTATTAATGTAAATTTTTTGGATGGAGGGGGAGCCCATTCAGTTAGTAGCTAAGTGATTAACTGTTTCGCCATCCAGGGACTGTCTCAATGGGACAAATATGATCTGAGACCAAAAAAAAAAAAAGTTAAATAGAAGTATTACTCTCCTTACTCTCACTTTGCTCCAATAATGCCCCACTCTGTGTCAGAGCACATTTCTGATCAAATCTCTGGGTGCTCACAATCCGTGTTCTTTTGTGATCTCATAATGGATTAAGTTGTTAGTCCTCCCAAGGTTATTTGTATTTTTCATAATGGATTCAAAGGCTCCCATGACTTTAAGAAGTGAAAGAATAACATTATAAAAAGATCTCAATGGAATGCTACTCTTTTCCCTTGCCACTGCTTTTCATTCTCAGCTGTATTTGCTCTCTCCTTAAAAGAAGGTCTTAATGGAGGTCATTAAGAAGTTGCCATGGATTTCATTTTACTGGGATCCACAATCAACACCCATGGAAGCAGCAGTCAAGAAATCAAACTATGTACTGCATTTGGCAAATCTGCTGCAAAAGACTTCTTTAAAGTGTTAAAAAGCAAAGATGTCACCTTGAAGACTAAGGTGTGCCTGACCCAAGCGGTAATGTTTTCAATCACCTCATATGCATGTGAAAGCTGGACAATGAATAAGGAAGACTGAAGAAGAATTGATGCCTTTGAATTACGGTGTTGGTGAAGAAGAATATTGAATATACCATGGACTGCCAGAAGAATGAATAAAGCTGTTTTGGAAGAAGTACAGCCAGAATGTTCCTTAGAAGCAAGGATAGCGAGACTTCATCTCACATGCTTTGGACATGTTATCAGGAGGTCAGTCCCCAGAGAAGGACATTATGCTTGGTAAAGTACAGCGTCAGTGAAAAAGAGGAAGATCCTCAATGCGATGGATTGACACAGTGGCTGCAACAGTGGGCTCAAGCATAACAACAATTGTGAGGATGGTACAGGACCAGGAAGTGTTTCCTTCTGTTGTACACATGGGGTCGCACTTTTAGCCTACTTTGACTGTGAGGAAATAAATTTCTCTTCGTTAAAACCATCCACTTGTGGTATTTCTGTTATGGCAGCACTAGATGACTAAGACAGAATTTGGTACCGAGAGAGTGGGGTGCTGCTCTAACTGATACCTAAAATACGGAAGTGGTTTTAAAACTGCTAATGGATACATGTGCGGCAGTGACAGAGGACGAGCAGCAGCAGAGAACCAACAGCAGCAGAACCAGGAGACCGGTGAAAGACGGCGCTGGAGCCGACCCACGGAGCGAGAGAGCTGAATGCCTGTGAGCAGGAGGCTTCCTGGCGGAGTGGGGTGCCTCCAGGCACTTACCGCTGGAGCTACTGAGCTTTGGAGCACTTGCCCCAGCAAGGCAGATGCAAGCATGAGGCCCGAGGGCTGAGAGGCCATAGGAAGCAGCAGCTGAAGAGACAAGGGACACAAGAAGCTGAGCTGCTTCAGCCTCAAAAGGTATGGCCATGACCTCAGGGGTTTCAAAGGGTGGAGCCATGGCCTCTGGTGTTTCTAAGGGAGGAGTTGTCGCTCCAGTGGACTAGAAGAATGGTGGACCTAAAGCCAAGGGAGCAGAGTTGCTGTCCCAGCGGGCCTGGTAGGCGGAGCTGAAGCCCAGGGCGGAGGGGCCTCCACTCAAAATCCAGAGACTGTGGCGGATACCTAGAGACTGGAGGGCAAGGCCATTGTGTAAATGGTCTCAGAGAACAGAGGATTATTCTCAAAGCCTTGAAGGCTAATGTAATGTGTTCTGCTGACTTGCTTGGTGCCTGTTGTCACTTCTTTTCCTCTAGTTTCTCCCATTTGTAATGGAAATGTCTAGCTTGTGCCTGTTCTGCCCTTGTACCTTTGGAAGCAGATAACTTGTATTATATATTTCACAGAGGAAGAGGAATTTTTGGATTTTGGACTTGGAGTTAAGACTTTTGCTATGATATGATGGGATGAATATGTTTTCCATGTAGTAAGGATGAGATTTTTGGGGGGCCAAAGGGTGGAATGTCATGGATTGAATTATGTGCCCCAAAAAATGTGTGTATCAGTTTGGCTGGGTCATGATTCCTGGTACTATGTGATTTTCCTATATGTTGTAAATCTTGCCTCTATGATGTTAATGAGGGAGAATGGGTGGCAGTTGTGTTAGTAAGGCAGGAGTGGATCTACAAGACTGGATTGTGTCCTGAGGCAATCTCTTGAGATATAAAAGACAGAAGTGAGCAGTGAGACAGGGGGGCCTCAAATCATCAAGAAAGCAGCGCCAGGAGCAGAGCGCGTCCTTTGGACTGGGGTCCCTGCACCAAGAAGCTCCTAGTCCAGGGGAACACTGAAGAGAAGAAGGCTGACAGAGAGAAAAAGCCTTCCTCTGGAGCTGACACCCTGAATTTTGACTTTTAGCCTACTTTGACTGTGGGGAAATAAATTTCTCTTCGTTAAAACCATCCACTTGCGGTATTTCTGTTATGGCAGCACTAGATGACTAAGACAGTCCCTATGAGTCGGAACCTACTCAACGGCGCCTAACAACAAGAACAATAGAGGTCATAGACTTTCCAGCATCCCTGAAAGCCTAAGATGTATTTCCCTTCACTGACACTAACAATGGAACCCTGATCAGAAGGTTAAAGAGTCAGAGGATTACAGTTCATAAAACACTGGATGGAATTACATGATGGTGTCTATCAAAATAAAAGATAGTCAAGAGACATTTATGCCACCCTTAAATATATTAAGTTGTTAAATCATGTAAAAATAATTACCCAACTAATATCACTAGCTGTGTCAGGATACAGATATAAAAAGAGAGACAGTTCATAATTTTATACTTAATTGATGTGCAATAATAAGCTGGTTTCTCCATAATTAAATAACAGCCGTTGCTAAGGACTGAGTCTTCTGACATGCTATGGGTCGTAAGCTTGAATGGCTTTGCTCTGATTATCTTAAAACATACCCGTCAATGACTTTGTTTTTCTTTCCCAGATATGGGTGCTTTAACAGAGTATATAAATGTCAGGGGAGACCTTTGGTTATGAACAATGACTCATAAAATGGTTATGGGCATCCTAGGTTATTTATTGTGGTTCTAGGGCATTTTGAAACTATGATAATTAACATAATACAGTTGTGAATCTTTCTGGTTTTCTATATCTGAGGAATTAAATGAGAAAAGGCCATCAAAGCACTTTTCACTTTCATGCTTGACTACATGAAAGAATCCTACATAAAATAAATCTATTTTTTATGGCTTAACTTTAGGATAGTTAGTATTTTATGAAGATGCCTAGCCTCCAGGATTATAAAGACAGGCAAAGAAATACAATCAAAAATGAAACCTCTGCTTTATCCTGAATGATCCAGTTTAAGAGATCGTACGTTTCACTACCAGTTTTCAAGCACATTTTATGTGCCAAGTACTGAACATGCACTATCGCATTTAATTATCACAATAAGCTGTGAATAACCTCATATCCCCATTTTACAGTTGAAAACACTGAGGCTTATAAAGGTTAACTTGCTATCTCAGATATCTAGTGCTGCTGTGATAGCAATGCCACAAGTGGGTGGCTTTAATGAACAGAAATTTATTTTCTCACAGTTTAGGAGGTTCGAAGTCCAATTTCAGGGTGCCAGGTTTCTCTGTGGGCTCTGGGGGAAGGAAGGTCCTCATTTCTTTTCCTTCTGTTCCTCGGTTCCCTGGTGATCTTCATATGGCATGGCATCTATCTTCCCCCATCTGTGTTTCCTTCCTTCTTGCTCTGTCTGCCTTCTTCTGTGAGGTATCTGCTCTTCTGTATGTCAAAAGGGATTGGCTTAAAACACAGGCTACACTGATATGGCCTCATTAACATAACAAAGAAAACTCTGCTCCCCAAAGGGATTACATCCACAGATATAGGGGTTAGGATTTACAACACATATTTCTGGGGAACAAAGTTCAATCCATCACATTTCCCTACTTTTAAGCTGAGGATTTTCTAACTCCGAAACCCATTCATTTCCCTTAGCACTACACCACTACTCTAATTAAGGAAAGTGTGTGGGGGGGATGACTGAAGTAATTTAATTTGACTCACTCTACAGGTTGTTTTTCAGCTAGTTACCAGCTCTTTACTACCTATGTGATTAAATCAGACAAGCTTGGCTTAAAATAGTGTTCCTCAATCAACTAGAATCTATTATCCAATACTGCAAGTGATACTACCCTCTACCAGTCTATTCCTGCTCATAACCATACGACAAATAAAGACCTCTGATAAAACCTAAGAATAAATATGTTATCATTATATAACAATTATTAAGAAGCTTATATGAGTTATTCATTAATGCCCTGAAAGTTAAGTTTTTATCATAAATAAACTACTATCAAAATGCCTATGAGACTGTCACATGTTACACACATATTACAAACCAATGCTTTGGTGGCTGAGTGAGGTTAACTCTATAGTATTAATATAGCATGGTGATAAATTTTACAAACTAATTTTGCAATGTAATAATCTTATCATAGATTAAATATAATAACTTCCTCATAGAGATATTGGAAGACTACTTCTCTGGATGAATTTTTTTCTTTCGATCTTCTTGGAGATAGGAAATGTATCAGGTAAAGTTGAATTTTGCTTAATAGGTTTTAAACATAAATGTTCTTATCTATCTATCTTTATGGAAAATAATTATTTCATGGTATTTTTAAAAATGTGCTTTGTCTAGAAACCTCAAATATAATCAAGCTTTAGTACATGTGAAAAAAAAATGCAATCAAGATGAAAATTATTTTGCTTATTGATACGTACTGATTTAAGGTATACAGAACACTGATACAATGTTTTCCATAACTTAAAAAAAAAAAAAGAACACTATATAAATTTGTATTTTTAGAGAAAATTTAGAATGGGAGTATACCTCTTGTCCCTAAATTCCATAGTTAGCCTAAACTAAATGGAATGAAATTGAACAAACATTCTCATTTTCTAGAAGAACCATTGGCAATCCCTTTCATAAAACCTCATTGCTTTAACTTTTTATGTTCTTTGTAAGAAAATGTGCATGTTGATTTAACTATCAGTTGTTTAGACAGCTTCAATTTTTCATTTCAAATAAACAATGTTACCTCTTGCCTTGATCTAACCCCTTCTCTTCTTCATGTTGTCAACCTTCCAACCCTTGTCACCTACATAACAACAATATAATCCATCACTCACCCTTTTCAGATGGGCTTCTCAATGACCTCACATTCTCAAAGTGACCCTTCTCTCAAACTCATTTTGTTCTTTTTACAAGCTACTGTCCAACATTCTTTTAGCCTGAAAATATGAAGTTAGCCATATTTTGTTCAGTGTATATTAAAGCGTACCACGTAATTTCTTTCTCTGACTTATCAGATGTACAGAAAATATAGTATGAACATTTTAAGTTTAAAGGGACCAGGATCATCAAGTAAAGAAAAATTGTTTTGAAAGTGTTACTTGTTTGAAGATTAAAGTGATACTATTTAAATAATTAGATAATTAGATCTCTGTTGGATAGATTACAGTATCACATACTATATTGTACAGTACTTTACATGTATACTTATTATGAAAATAGTTTTTTACAATTTAACTTTTAGAATCCACCAATGACCAATAAATTCAAAGCAAAATTAACACAAATATTATGAAAATAACATTTTCACATCTATTGCACACACATATAAAAAGCTATTTATGAATTGTGTTTGATCATATGTAACAGTTTTTTGGGGTCTTCTTTGTAGAATCAGAAGGATATCGATTTTTGTTAAATTTGAAATGCAACTTATATAAACAGAGTTTTGTTGTGCATCTCAGATGAGGTGTTATTGTACTTATCTGGAAACATATTTAGGCCTGAGTTCTTTATTTTGAGACTAACTTCAAAAAAAATTGAAATTTGACCTTGTAAATAAATTGACATAATTTAATAACTACATATATGTGTCTCATTTTGTTCTACAAAACATTTGATGTAAAAATGGTATGGACACAGTCATAAAATAGGCAAAGGACTTGAATAGACATTTCACCAAGAGGACATTCAAATGGCTACCAAACACATGAAAAGATACTCAGCGTCATTAGCCATGAGAGAGATGCAAATCAAAAGCACAACGAGACACCATTTCACCCCCAGTAGAATGGCTAAGATAAAAAACAAAATAGAAAATAAGAAATGTTGGTGAGGATGTGGGGAAATTGGAATCCTTACCCATTGCTGGTGGGAATGCAAAATGGTACTGCTGTTGTGGAAAACAGTGTGGTGGTGTCTGGATTGAATTGTGTCCCCCAAAAGTTATCTGTAAACTTGGCTGGGTCATGATTCCCAATATTGTATGATTGTGTACCGTTTTGTAAATCTGATGTGATTTCCTTATGTGTTGTAAACTCTATTACTATGATGAGGTTATACTGATGAGGTTTACAAGATTAGATAGTGTCTTAATCCAATCTCTTCTGAGATATAAAAGAGAGAAGCCAGCAGAGACACACAAGAACCTCATACCGCCAAGAAAGCAGTGCCTGGAGCAGAGCGCATCCTTTGGACCTGAGGTTCCTGCTCAGAGAAGCTCCCAGTTCAAGAGAAGATTGATGACACAGACCTTCCTCCAGAGTCAACAGAGAAAGCGTTCCCCTGGAGCTGATGCCTTGAATTTGGACTCGTAGCCTACTGGACTGTGAGAGAATAAACTTAACTTTGTTAAAGCCATCCACTCATGGTATTTCTGTTACAGCAGCACTAGGTGACCAAGACAGGTGGTTCCTCAAAAAACTAAAAGTAATTTGACCCAGTAATTACACTTCTAGGTATATACCCAAAAGACTTGAAAGCAGAGACTCAGAGAATTGTACACCAATGTTCATTGCAGCACTATTTACAATAACCAAAAGGTGGAAAAAAACCTAAATGCCCATCAACATATGAATGGATAAACAAAATATGGAACATATATACAATGGAATACTACTTAGCCAGTAGAAGAAATGAAGTTTTTACACATGCTACAATATGGATGGAGCTGGAAGACATTATGCTGAGTGAAATAAGTCAGTCACAAGAGGAAAAATATTATATGACTTCACTTATATAAAATGACAAGAAAAAACAAATGTATAGAGACCAAAATTTATTAATGGATACCAGGAACCCTGGTGGCACAGTGATTAAGAGCTAGCTGCTAACGAAAAGGTCAGCAGTTTGAATCCACCAGCCAGTCCATGGAAACCCTATAGGGCAGTTCTCTGTCCTGTAGGGTCACTATGAGTCAGGATTGATTTGATAGCAACAGGTTTGATCTTACCAGGGGCAGGAGGAAGGGGAGAGGAGGGAGGGTTAATGTTGATGGAAAAATTGCGTTGATTAAAAGTAGGGTTGCACAGCTGATTACTGTAATTGCTTTCAGTAAGTTGTACACCTGTAAAATGTTGAACTGGCAAAAGTTGTAAGATAGATATATTTACAACAACAACAAAAAGAGTAGCTGCTGAGACTGCTTATGCACAACCAAAAACCTCATGGGATTTGGCTCCTTGGTATGGAGGTGTGCAGTCATGGGACATCCTAATTAACTGTCCTGATAACATGTTTAGTGCTTCTTTTCTACCTCCTAGTTTGTTGCATAGTGCTTGCGGTCTTAAAATCTTGCAGTTGGCCATCCGAGGCGCAACAATTGGTCTCTATTCACCTGGAAAAATAGAAGTAGAAAGAGAGTCGGTAATAGAAGGAGGATATGGAGTATCTTAGTCATCTGGTGCTGTTATAACAGAAATACCACAAGTGGATGACTTTAACGGAGAAATTTATTTTCTCACAGTCTAGTAGGCTAGAAGTCCAAATTCAGGAAGTCATCTCCAGGAGAAGGCTTTCTTTTTATGTCAGCTCTGGAGGAAGATCCTTCTCATCAATTGTACCCTGGACTAGGTGCTTCTCCACGCTGGAACCCTGGGTCCAAAGGATGCACTCTGCTCCTGGTGCTGCTTTCTTGGTGGTATGAGGTCCCCCCTCTCTGCTTGCTTCCCTTTCCTTTCATCTCTTGCAGGTCACACCCCAGGGAAACTCCCTTTACATTGGATCAGTGATGTGACCTTAGTAAGTGTGTTACAATCCTGCCCTAATCTTCTTTAACATAAAATTACAACCACAAAATGGAGGACAACCACACAATACTGGGAATTACGGCCTATCCAAGTTGACACGAATTTTTGGGGGACACAGTTCAATCCATGACACAGAGTGTGTGGCTAATTGCCTCCATGAACAACTGCTTCCTTTGTCACGAAACCAGGAGAGCTGCCTCCTGGTGCCCGGCTACCAATACTGAACATTTTGATCAAAGATTCTACAGAAGAAGCCTTATTAAAAGGGGGAAAATGCAGAACAGACTGTTAAATTCTGATAGATTCCAGACTTTCTGGAGCCAAGGGGGCTGGATGAAAACCTGAAATTATTGTCCAGAGATAATCTTTAAAGCTTTAACCAAAAATATCCCCCGAAGTCTTCTTAAAACCAAACAATAGTTTAGCTTAATTAGTAAAAAATGTCTGCTTTGAGCATTATGCTCTTTTAAGAACTATCTATACGGGATCAAAATGACAACATCAACTCAAAAGATTAGAAAGGAACCTTAAGGGGCTGTGAGTTTATGTTAATGGGGGAGGAACAACTCAGAAAAGGAAGGTGAGAATGGTTGCATAATTCGAAGAATGTAATGAATATCACTGAGTTGTACACGTAGAAATGGTTGAATTAGAGCATCTTTTGCCGTGTATATTCTTAACAATGACAGCAAAATAAAATTTAAAAAAGTAAAAAAGAGAAAAAAAGATATGGGTTTGTTATGAATTAAAAAAATCAAGGAGACATTATATGCAGATTACCCATTGCCGTTGAATCGATTCCAACTCATAGTGACCCTATAGGACAGAGTAGAACTGCCCCATAAGGTTTCTAAGGAGACTGGCAGACTTGAACTGCTGACCTTTTGGTCAGCAGCCGTGCTCTTAACCCTGTGCCGCCACTTCTCCATATGCAGATTAGGTCTCCTATATTAAAGTGCTCTTTCACTCTCCACAATGGTTTTAGCATCATTTTCTTTGATTCCAAACATGGCCCACTGTCCTCAATTTAATTCTTTCTTTAAAATATTTGTTTACCTTTGAGCATATACCTATGAGCGTATTTACCTTTGAGTGTTTGCTTCAGGATATATTCCTTTGGGCAATGACCAAATGAGTAAAATATATCTCAAGTATTCAGGACATCAAGATTTGATGAAAATAAATATAAATGGATTCCACTTGTCTTAGTTTATTAGTGCTAACATAGCGGAAATACCACAAGTGGGTGACTTTAAAGAAGAGAAATTCTGAAAGCTCAGAGTCCAAATCAGGGTCTCAGCTGTGTTTGTTCCTTCTATGGGTTTCTCTCCTGGTTTCTGGTGTCTGTGAGCAAGGCTTGGTGTTTCTTTGCTTGTAGACAATCCTCGCATGGCTTCTGTCTTCCCCGTGTATGTATGTCTCTGCGTCTGTTTCATTCTTTTTGTAAGACACCATTGAAAAGTGATTAGGTTTAGGACCCACTCAACTCTGGTATGACCTCATTAACACAACAGAAGAAAAACCCTATTTCTAAAGAGTATCACATTCATAGGCACAGAGGTTAGGGCTTCAATATAACTTTTGGGGCAACAAAATTTTATCTATCTTGTTCTAGTTGCCATTGAGTCAATTCCAACTCACTGCAACCCTATGTGGGACAGAACAGAACTATGTTCCACAGGGTTTTCAATGGATGATTTTTCAGAAGCAATTCACCACGCCATTCTTCCAAGGCACTTCTGGGTGGACTTGAACCTTTAACCTAAAGTGAAGTGGAACCCCATTCAATTCATACCTGTAAAAATGGCATGGGGGCATTGTCTGACCTTTTCTAACTTCACAGGGGGGAAAGAGAATCAAGATCAACAGCCCAAGACTGAGTCCTATGAGGCAAGGGTCAGACATGCCTCCTTTCTCTGCCACCTTGACCAACTCTGACACCAACCGTCCATGCTCAGCACTCTCTACTTCTCTGCTGGGTTTGATAATTCATTGTAATGGCCACACAGAACTCACAGATCATACGATTATGGGGTTTATTAGGGAAGTAACAGGCTACAATTCAGGTTCAAGAACACTCAAGGATACAGTTCTTCCGTCAGGACAGCCTCTTCCCAGCTGTGCTTGCAGGCACGCCCTTCCTTGGCCCTGAGTTTCTGAGCAAAGGCACTCACCTTTCTCGCTCAGTGGACTGGCAAGCCCACTGTGCCATCTCCTGAGGGTCTTTCTTGTCTGTCTCTTCTTCCTTGGTGGTGTTAGACTGTTCTTTGCTGCCTCTGGGGTGGCTCATTTCAAGCCAAGCGGGTTGATAAAGCTAACCGATCCCTTGGGAACCCTGCTGGTGAAGTGGTTAAGAGCTTGGCTGCTAATTTAAAGGTCAGCAGTTCAAATACACCAGCCGATCCTTGGAAACCCTATGGGCCAGGTCTACCCTGTCCTATAGGGTCACTATGAGTCGGAATCGACGCGACGACAATGCGGGGTTTTTTTGTTTATTTTTTTGGTTTGGTGGGCCACAATTACCATATCTGCACAGTCTCACCCAATCACTTGGGTGGAAGTTACAAGACCATGGCTAGAAAGGCCACACAGACGCGATGCATGGCACCACAATACCCAAAACCAAAACAGTTGCTGTCCAGTCTACTCCTGCTCATGATAACATACAGTCACCGATTCCTGTAAAACAAGATAAAGCCTTTAGTTCATTAGGCTAAATACGGGGCAGTTAAATGGGAATGGAGAAGAAGCAACTTACACAAGAAGGAGATTCTGAAAAAAGAAATACAGTATCAGGTAAGATAGCTCTGAATATAATTTTACAAGAATTGTCAGATGCTTCATGTTTCTGCCTAGTAGGAGCTCAGCTCTGCCTTCAGGTTGACTTAAGAAAAAAAACAAGACTTCTCACTAAAATATTTTTCAAGTGCTCCTGACTTTGCCACAACACACAATGCTGATGGGAGAGATAATGTAGCATGTTCTTTCAGAAAGAGCACTTGAAATGGTAAGAATGATTGCAGCAGAGATTCCCCAGTGAAGGATTAAAGCAGTCAACATTTTGCAGAGGGCAATCAAGGGACCACTTCACATTATAATGACAAAGATTTAAATTGAATTAATATTTGCATTTGCACAGACTAAGAATTTTCTGTACCCAGAGTGAACGAAAATAGATAAACAAGCCTCTTACGCAGTATAGCGTAGAAGTTATCAAGACAGCTTTCTCAAACCCAGCCCTGCCAACTACTAGCTTTGTGGGTGAGCCACTCAACTTTCCTGTGCTTCAATTTCCTTCAGAACAGCATTTAAAAAAAAAAAAAAAATTTATCGTACTTTAGATAGAGGTTTACAGAACAAATAGTTTCTCATTAAAAAATACGGAACACTTCACGAATTTGCGTGTCATCTTTGTGCAGGGGCCGTGTTAATCTTCTCTGTATCGTTCCAATTTTAGTACATGCGCTGCCGAACAGAGCACTCAAAACGGCATTTTAAGAGCCACCTAGCTCGTGTGTTATTCTGGGTATTAACTAAAATTATTTTGCAAAACATTTTACATAGAACCTGGCCAATAACACTAGAAAAATTAAGTATTTTTATTCTTAGTAAGGCTTAATTATTTCTGAATACAATAAATATATGCAACATCAGGTAATTCAGGGATTTATTGAACAATTTTGCTGACACATATGCCTTAACATTTTATTTACTCCTTCCCAGTGACTAGATCTATCACAAGTATTGCCACTTAATAAATATTTATTGAAACAATAGATAAATTATACTATGTGTTTGCTACTTATTTCTTTGATTAAAAATAATCACACAATCTTTATAAACTTCCACAGGCTTATTAATACCTGCTGCTTAGGCAAGGTAGGAAGATCGCATATTTTCTTCCACACTCTTATTCACTGTCTCCTGAATTTTCTCCCTCTCTTAATGTTGTCACCCTGGTTGTGGGCTAGAAGAGAAATAGGACCTACAGGCAGAGAGAAGAGGAGAAGAAAGGTGACGGACTGTAAGTTCACCCTATAGTTGCAGCTCATTTTGCATGTTACAAATCTCCCAAACCTGAGCTTCTCTGTTTGGAGGGTTGTGTGATTGTTCAGAGTCCCCAAATTATAGTGATCTATGTGGACCAGCCTTCCAGGCACATAGATTTATGGAAAGGACATTAATGTGTCTCTATGTTCTGTACAGAAATTTGTTTGCTTAGAGTTATAGTCCCTTCAAACTCTATTCTCTCTGCAGTCTGCAGGTCAAATGGAAGGCAGCTAAGCAGATGAGCAGAAGTAAAGAATTATATGATATTATATCATGGTTACTCTCAGAGTTGAGAGAAAGTGATTAACTAAAAAGAGATGGCTCTCCAAAGAGCCAAGAATGTGAAGAATTCAAACTTCTAGAAGATGAACAGGGATCAGTGACAGGGCAAACTGGAAGGCTGAGTCAAGAAAGAAGGAAATAATTAGAGGGCTACACTGTTTGGAGAGATTTCAGACTTGAGGGGAAACTACAAAGGTCAGGGACCTACAAATAAAGACAGAATCCACTATCACAGATGGAAAAAAGTAAACTAGAATCACAAGATTATAAAAAAATAATAATAAAGCAAAATTAAAAAAGAGAAAGACAGAGAGAAAGGCTGGAGATAAAGAGAAAGGAATATGAAACAAAGGAAAATAAAATAGGGCTAGAAAATGAAAGAAATTCAAATCACAAAAAAGTAATTAGTCATATTTGTATACTATATTTTATTTGGTTTTCCTTGTGCAGAAAGAGAAAATGAAATTAAACTATTGTTTATGAAAAACCAATGAGCCTCAGCATACAGTGATTCACATACATGGATATGGCATGCCATGCTTACCCTCTCTCATTCATACAAGGAAGAGAATAAACAGAAAAAATACAAACCAGTAACACACTTAATATGTTCTGGCTTTCAGTATACAGCTACCTTAAAATTTTGATGATCATTATTATTTTTTTATTGTATTTTAGATGAACGTTTACAGAGCAAATTATTTTCTCATTAAACAATTAATACACATATTGTTTTGTGACATTGGTAGCCAACTCCATAACATGAGCTGTGAGAAGAGGAATTTAAATCAAATGTCATTTCTAGCTTATCTATGATAAAGGGCCATCCAACATCCAGGGGGCAGTGTTGTTGAGGGAGAGGACCTGGAACTTGCTGGCTTCGGCAAATGTCCTAAAGTCTGACCAACAAGTGACCAGGCATTCAGCCAGCCCAATAGATGGGTGTTAGTCCTGAAAGCAATGTAACCATGTATGTTCATCAAGGTTGTTTTCTGCAGAGCAAAATTCTCACCCACAATTGTTCTAACAGCTATTCATACTGAGCTTATACACTTCCAGTTGGAAAGAGATGCCATCGCCCATTCATCTTTAAGTGGGATCAATTTTTCACACGAAAAAGGACATCGCCATGCAAAGTGACCTTTGATCACCAACACAGGTAACTATGATGGCCAACAAAGCCCCTGAAGTTTCCAGTGGAGAATGTCTGCTGTGGGATACTTTCCTGATTCATGAAATAAAGGCATCTCACGTCTCTCATACTCTACTTTCCAACTCCCAGAGCACTTTTAGTTCTTTGTAGTACTTATCCACGTGTGTCTAACACCATTGTCACAGATAAATGTGATACTTCGTTTTACTTCAATTATTGACTTCCATAATATGGAAATGTTTTATAGAACATAAAGAAAAGCTCAGTCCCAAAGACTTAAATCACCTAGCATATTATTTTCCCCTACGGGAAGTGTGGTCTTAAGACCACTGATATTTCAATCTTTGGTACCTCAAACCAGAGATAAGGTTGTAGTAAAAACCACCCATATATGCAAATAGGTATTCCAAATACCATCTCAGCCGGAGTAGATTGCGATGGTGAGAAAGGAGAGGCTGGTGATGGGTATTTCACCAAGTGACTTCAAAAGCTTAACTATTTAAAATAGTTGATTCTTCTGTTTAGTAATCATTTTTTAAATACTGGCTTTAGCTGGCAACAGTAGGGCCCTACGACTAGTCCTAGAGTTTTCCTTCTCCTTTCACAACCTGTAAGCTCCCAGTCTACCCATGAATATGTCTTATGTCAGTCTCTTGTCCCCATCAACACTGGCATTGTCATGATTCAAGCCATTATAATCTAACCTGGACCATTGTAATGACCTCCTTCCTGGTCCTACTGACACTGATCTTGCTCTGGAGATTTAGTCATTCTCTCCCCTACGCTACTTTCTATATTTTTATTAGAGCATGCATAACTAGATATGGCTGTTACTTTATCTATTCCCTCACTCAGACTCTAAGCTCCTTAAAGAAGAAAACAGTCTTTTATGTTTATGAGTGAACACCATAACATAGCACCTGTCAGAGAGCAACCTTCAATAAATATTTGCTGAATAAGGATTCCATATTTTACTTGTACTTCAAACTTTCCTATTATTTCCCAAAGTTAAAAGTATATCCTTGATTGCACACATATTTATACAAAGGATCTGCCTGTATGTACACAGTCTCTGATATTGAAGTACTATATAAATTGTGTTCTAATTCATTTCAGCACCTTCGAGCTACTAAGAGGGCTTGATTCTGTTAACAGTATGAAGGGAAATTTTGTTGAATGGTCATTATCTTAACAATAAATTATAAGTCACTGAGAATGAAATCCAAACAACTTACCATTTCTCCAGCCTCATCTCTCAGTAATTTCCCAAGAACACCCTCTGTACTAAACATACCAACCATTTTCTGCTCATTAAATACCACAAAGGTTCTCTTTTCTTTACCTTTGCACATGCTGTTCCTTTGGCATCTCTCCATAACTTAGCTGTCTACCTCAGTATTTCTTGTGTTTCAGATTTTGGCCCAATTGATACTTTCTGCATGTTCCTTACCAACACTTTCCTCTAGCTTCAGGCTAAATGAAGTACCCCCCTCAGCCTTTCTTTTGTAAAAACCCTCATCACAATAATTAACTTATATCAAATTTGAATGCATGAAATTCAATAAATATATATCTATGTCATCTAATTTCATTTATAAGAAGAGAGAGAGAGATACTACAAAGTAGTTTACATTTTATTGGCAAAGAAATTTTCTCAAAGTCACATACCAGTTACTGGCAAAGCAGAGGAGGATTTGAACCCAGTCTAGTCATATGACTCCTGAGACCTTGCTCTCATCTAGCTTGATATTAGCTGTTTGATAACCAGACTCCCTAAAGAGTGAGTTCCTTGAGGAGAAGAACTATATTTTTTTATTTCTGTATCTCATGTAACTGGTCTGCCATCTGTCATTTAGTACATAATCAGTGCTTGCTGAAGGAATAGTTAAAAGAATAAATGAATGCATCAATGAATGAATGTTAGCTCTGTGGCATATAAAACAGCAGGAATACCTAATCTATCAAAGATTTCTAGCTTATCTTTCCATTTGAATAAAGCTATATAATTTATCCAGTATTCAAACGTATGCATGCAAAAGCTGGACAATGAATAAGGAAGACTGAAGAAGAATTGATGCTTTTGAATTATGGTGTTGGTGAAGAATACTGAATATATCAAGGACTGCCAGAAGAACGAATGAATCTGTCTTGGAAGAAGTACAGCCAGAATGTTCCTTAAGCAAGGATGGTAAGACTTCATCTCATGTACTTTGGACATGCTATCAGGAGGGACCAGTCCCTGGAGAAGGACATCATGCTTGGTAAAGCAGCAGGTCAGTGAAAAAGATGAACACACTCAATGAGATGGACTGACACAATGGCTGCAAAAATAGGCTCAAACATAGCAAAGACTGTGAGGATGGTGCAGGATCTGACAGTGTTTCATTCCATTGTACCTAAGGGTGCTATGAGTCAACACAGACTCAACTGAACCTAACAATAACAAGAACATTCAAACAAAAAGAAAAGAATGTCTTCTTGTGAATCCCAGATTGTGCTTCTAAAATGAACTGTTAACATCTAATAATCTGTAAGACAGTACATAGTTCATGTAGTTATCTGAAACACTTCCTTTCTCCATTAAATAGTCTATTTCTGAAACATAGACCCGAATCATGAAATCCATTTGCAAATTCTCTAGATTACTAATGGACTGTTGGAAAATAACCATCAACAAGAGCTTAAAATATACATGGTATTAAATAACAGAAACTTCATGCTGTGTCAGTTCTCTTGGTCTTTGTTGGTTTTACTGATGGTTATTTCATATTTAAATCCAAAGATGAAAGAATATTTTTTAATAAACATTTTTGCTTAAATTCGAACTTTTGAAATATGTGGAATTAGCCCTCAAGTTAACACAGTACTAGCACCCATTTGTTCAAAAATTATAGATCAAAAGAGCCAAAAGTTTGAAAAATAAAACTTCAATAAAATGTTAGAAAAATTAGAAATGATGAATTCTGTGGGTTTTGTGAGAGAAGCCTTGTTGGTGCAGTGGTTAAGTGCTTGGCTGCTAACCATGATGTCAGCAGTTGGAACCTATCATCTCTCTGTGGGTGAAAGATGTGGCAATCTGCTTCTGTAAAGATTACAGCCTTGAAAACTCTGTGGGGAAGTTCTACTCTGTCCTATAGGGTCACAATGAGCCAGAATTGACTCGATGGCAGTGGGTTTTTGGATAAGGTTTTCTGTTTTTATGGGCTTTGCTAATAATAAATTACTAAGATATCTACATTAATTTCTTCCATTTTTATTTCTCCACAATTAAGAAAATTTTACTTATGTCTTAACAGTGCTGCTGAAAAAAGAAATATCACAAGTGAGTGACTTTTTAAAAACAGAGATTTATTTTATCACAGTTCTGGAGGGTAAAATTCCAAATTAGAGTCTTAGCTGTGTCAATTCCTTCCTTATTCTTAGCCCCAGGTGTTTCCTGGTTTTTGGTGATCACCACATGGCATCTATCTTCCCCTGCATGTGTCCGCTTCTGTGTCTAATCTGCTCTTTTTATAACTCAGACGTGATTATGTTTAGGACACATCCTATACTGGAATAGACTCATAAACATAATAAAGAAAACTCTGCTTCCAAACAGGATGACATCCACCGGAATAAGGGTTAGAATTCCAACACATATTTAGGGGAAACACAATTTAATCCATAGTAATTTACTTTTGAGTCAATTCTTAACATCTAGCCTTTTAGAAGTCAGTGACCATAGGTTTGACAGTGTCATCTAGTCTTTCAGAAGAGTTCATTTAATTATTTATTTATTGCTGTCAATTAATTAATACTATGTTATTTATTTATAAATGCCAATGCTATTAAAGAGCAGTAAGAAAGCGGAGTAATGTATACCCTTAACAATAAAAAATGAGTAAACGTTTAACACTAAGTTACTAATTTAGTAATAACTCATCAATGTCAGTGTTTTGATTTTGCTAGGCCTTTAAATATATAGAACATTTGCCTACTTTCAGTCCATCAGAATTATAGCAGAATATTTCCTGCAGGATAAGAATCTTTCATCTTCCTTTCTATAAGCATACACATTGCCAATTTGGAATTAACAAGACCCCATAGAATTTGCTTGCTAGATAAATGAGGATAGACCAGGAGATGCAGCATCAACAACCACATCTCAGAATATTAAAATAGAAAAAATGAAACCCTAAGTTGGTTCTTTGAAAAGATTAATAAAATAGACAAACCTTTAGCTCTATTGATAAAAAGAAAAAAAAAGAGACATAGAAGATACAAACAACTAAATTTAGAAAAGAAAGAGGGGACATTGCTACCAACCACTCAAAAAAAGAATCATAAGACAATACTATGAACAGTTGTACACCAACTAATTAGGTAACTTAGATGAAATGGAAAAATTCCTAGAAATGAATAAACTACTTAAATTTGCTCAAGAAGAAATAGAAAATCTCAGCAAAACCATAACATGTAAAGAGCCTGAATCAGTTAAAACCTGCCCCCGACCAAAAAAAAAAAAAAAAGTCCTGACCAGGTGGCTTCACTGGGGAATTCTACCAAATATTTAAAGAAAAATTGACACCAATTCTTCTTTAACTCTTCCAAAAATAGACGAGGAGAGAACACTTCCTAACACTTTTGCCCTGATACCAAAGCGAAACAAAAACACTGCCAGAAAAGAGAACTACGCACAAGTTTCCTTTATGAATATAGATGCAAAAGTTCTCAACAAAATACTAGCAAACTAAAACCAACACCACATTAAAAGGATTATAAAACATGATCAAATGGACTTTATTCCAGTAATACCAAGGTGGGTCAACATTAGAAAATCAATCAATGTAATGCACCACATTAACGAAAGGAAAGGACCAGATGACCATGTCATTTGGTGCAGAAAAGACATTCGACAATATTCAACACACTTTTGTGATAAAAACACTCAACAAATTAGGAGAGTAGAGAATTTTCTCAAAATTATAAACGACATTCATGAAAAACCCACAGTTAACATCATATTCAAAGGAGAAGCATTGACAGCTTTCCCCTTAAGATCAGGAGCAAGACAAAGATGCCCATTATCACCACTGCTATACAGTATTGTATTGGAAGTTCCAGCTAGAACAATAAAGCAAGAAAAAGATATAAAAGACATCCAAATTGGGAAAAAAATAAGTAAATTTATTCCTGTCCATAGATGACTTGAGCTTATCTATGTAGAATATCCCAAAGAATCCACAAGAAAGCTACTGGAGAAAATAAATTCAGCTAAATAACGGGGTACTAGGTCAATACACAAAAATCAGCTGAGTTTCTATACACCAGCAATGAGCAATCTGAAAAGGAAATTAAGAAAACACATGCATTTGAAATAGCATCTAAAAGACTAAAATACCTAGGAATGAATTCAACAAAGGAGGTGAAAGACTTATACACTGAAGACTATAAAACATCACTGAAAGAATTCAGAAGACCTAAATAAATGAGAAGACATTCTATGTTCATGAATTGGAAGACTTAATATTGCTAAGGTGTTAATACTACCCAAAACAATCAATAGCTCCAATGCAATCCCTATTAAAATTCCAACAGCTTTCTTTGCAGAAATGGAAAAATCTATCCTTAAATTTATATGGAATTGCAAGGGGTTCTGAGTAGCCAAAGCAATTTTGAAAAAGAAGAGCAAAGTTGGATAACTCATACTTTGCAATTTCAAAACATACTGTAAATCTACAGTAATCAAAAGTTTGTTACTTGTATAAGGATAGGCATACAATATAATAGAATTGAGAACCCAAAAATAAACCCAGACATCCATGGCCAATTGATTTTTGACAATGTTAAGACTATTCAGTGCAGAAAGAATAGACTCTTCAGTACATGGTTTTGGAACAACTGGTTCTGCACTTGCAAAAGAATGAAGTTGGACACATAACTCATACACTATTAAAAAAAAAAAAAAACTGAAAGTGGATCAATGCACTAAATGTTGGAACTAAAACCACAAAGCTCTTAGGAAAAAAGTTTGTTTTTGACAATCAATTGTTAATATGACACCAAAAACATGAACAACAAATGACAAAATAGATAAATTGGACTTCAAAATGAAAAAAAAAATGTGTATCAAAGGACTTTACCAACAACTATTGGTCTCCACTCAACTGGAGCAAAAGAGAAAGAAGGAAACTAAAGACTCAAAGAAGAAACTAGTCTACAGGAAAAATAGCCTATATGAAGTAGATGGTGCCTGGGTACCACTACTGACAATTCCAATCAGGACCACAATAGAAGGACCCTGATAGAATGGGAGAAAAATGTGGAACAGAAACTCAAATTACTTAAAAAAAAAACTGACCTACTTGAAAGATTGAGACTAGAAGACTTCCCCAGACTATTGACCTGAGATACTCTTCAAATCTTGAACCCAAACTAGCCCCTGATGTCACCTTGTAGCTAAATAACAAATTAGCTAAAAAATTAATGAATATCACCTGTAAGTACTGTACCCCTTTTAAAAAATCACATATATGAGAGAAAATGGTCAACAATTACTTCAAAACAAAGATGAGAATGTAAGGGGGCAGGTAAAATAGATTAATGGAAACCGAGCACCCATGATGGAAATAATGAGATGTTCAAACATTGTGAACAATGTAACCAATGCTACTGAACAACTTGTGTAGCTATTATTGAACGTGTAGATACTAAACTGCTTTGTAAATTTTCACAAAAACACAGTAAAGTATTATTTTACAAAAAGACTTTATCAAGAAAGTGAAGAAACAACTTCTTACTTGAAGGAAATATTTAGGAACAATATTTATCTAATAAGAGTTTAATATACAGAATATATAAAGAACTTCTACAATGGAATAACAAAAAGAAAACAACCCAAGTTTTAAAATGAGTCAATGACTTGAATAGACATTTACCCCAAGTAGATATAAAAATGGAAAATAAGCAAATGAAAAGACGCCCAACATCATTAGTCATTGTTGTGGTTGCTGATGTTAGGTGTCATCGACTCAGTTCTGACTCATAGCGACCTATGTACAACAGATCAAAACACTGCCTGATGCTGCACCATCCTCCCAATCACTGCTATGCTTGAGTGCATCCTTGCAGCCACTGTATCAGTCCATCTCGTTGACAGTTTTCCTCTTTTTCACTGACCCACTACTTTACAAGCATGATACCTTCTCCAGGGACTGGTCCCTCCTGATAATATGTCCAAAGTACATGAAACAAAGTCTCTCCATCCTTGCTTCTAAGGATCATTCTGGGGTATGTCTTCCAAGACAGATTTGTTCATTTTGTGGCAGTCAATATTCTTTGCCAACACCATAAGTCAAAGGCATCAATTCTTCATTGGTCATCTTTATTTATTGTCCAGCTTTCATGTGCATACGAGGAAACTGAAAATACCATGGCTTGTGTCAAGTGAACTTCAGTTTCAAAGTGACATCTTTGCTTTTTAAAAAGAGGCCTTTTGCAGCAGATTTGTCCAATACAATATGTCGTTTGATTTCTTGACTGCTACTTCCATTGGTGTTGACTGTTGAACCAAACAAAATGAAATCCTTGACATCTACAATATTTTCTCCATTTATAATGATGTTGCTTATTGGACCAATTGTGAGGATTTCTGTTTGTTAAAATCCATACTGAAGGCTGTAGTCTTAGATCTTCATCAGTAAGTGCTTCAAGCCCTCTTCACTTCAGCAAGCAAGGTTGTGTCATCTGCATATTGCAGGTTGTTAATAAATCTTCATCCAATGTTGATGTTATGTTCTTCTTCATATAGTCCATCTTCTCAGATGATTTGCTCAGCATACAGATTGAATAAGTATGGTGAAAAGATACAACCCTGAGGCACACCTTTTCTGATTTTAAACCATGCAGTATCCCCCTGTTCTGTTGGAACAATTGCCTCTTGATCTATGTACAAGTTCTTCATGAGCACAGTTAATGGGAATTAAGCACAGTTCCCATGTTTTGCAATGTTATCCATAATTTGTTATGATCTACATAGTCAAAATGCCTTTGCATAGTCAATAAAACACAGGTAAACATCTTTCTGGTATTCTCTGCTTTCAGCCAAGATCCATCTAACATCAGCAATGATATCCCTCATTTCACGTCCTCTTCTGAATCTGGCTTGAATTTTCGGCAGTTTCTTGTTGATGTACTGCTGC
The DNA here is from genome assembly GCA_030035585.1 of Dugong dugon. Taxonomy (NCBI): domain Eukaryota; kingdom Metazoa; phylum Chordata; class Mammalia; order Sirenia; family Dugongidae; genus Dugong; species Dugong dugon. The sequence goes on from CM057478.1 coordinate 14,092,480, forward strand.
AACCACTTTTGAATGATCTTCAGCAACACTTTACTTGTGTACGATATTAATAATATTGTTCGATAGTTTTCGCATTCTGTTGGATCACCTTTCTTTGAAATGGGCAGAAATATGGATCTCTTCCAGTCAGTTAGTCAGGTAGCTGTCTTCCAAATTTCTTGGCATAGACCAGTGAGTGCTTCCAGTGCTGCCTCCATTTATTGAAACATCTCAATTGGTATTCCATCAATTCCTGGAGCCTTATTTTTCACCAATGCCTTCATTACAACTTGGACCTCTTCCTTCGGTACCATCGGTTCTTCTTCATATGCTGCTTCCTGAAATGATTGAATGTTGACCAACTCTTTTTTGGTACAGTGACTCTGTGATTCCTTCCATCTTCCCTTGATGCTTCTCGTGTTGCTCAATATCTTGTCCATAGAATCTTTCGATATTGCAACTAGAGGCTTGAGTTGCAGTTCTTTCAACTTGAGAAATGCCAAGAATTTTCTTCCCTTTTGGTTTTCTAACTGCAGGTCTTTGCATTAGTCAGTAGGTAAATGCAAATCAAAACCACAATGACGGTACCCCGTTACCCCCACTGGGAGGGCTTTTATGTAATAAAATGGAAAATAACAAGTGTTGTCAAGGATGTAGGAACCTTGGTAGCACAGAGGTTAAACAATTGGCTGTGAAATAAAAGGTTAGCAGATGAATCCACTAGCTGCTCTACAGGAGAAAGATGTGGTAATCTGCTTCCATAAAGATTACAGCCTTGGAAAACCTATGGAGCTGTTCTACTCTGTCCTATAGGATCTCTATGAGTCAGAAACAACTCGACAGCAGTGGGCTTGGTTTTTGGTTTTAGTCAAGCATTTTGAAAAATTGGAACCTTCATCCATTGTTAGTGGGACTATTAAATGGTATAGCTGCTATGAAAAAGTTTTGCAGTTCCTCAAAAAGTTTAAAATAGTATTACTGTATGTTATGGATTGAATTGTGTCTCCCCAAAATATGTATTGAAAATCCTGGCCCCTATACTGTGGATTTAATGTAATTACATTACATAATGCAATTAAATGTTATGTTAATGAAGCCATACCAGTGTAGGATGTGTCCTAAACATAACAATTTCTGAATTAGATACAAAAGTAGGCAAATACAGAAGGAAGACAGAAGCTATCTGAAGACAGTGGGGGCAGATGAAGCTACTAGCCCAGGAACTCCAAGGATTGCCAGCGACTATAAGCTAAAACAGATAAGGAAGTACTCCCTCCACCAGAGACACCCCTTGAATTCAGATTTCTAGCCTCCTGAATTGTGAGAAAATAAATCTCTCTTCTTTGAAACTATTCACTTGTGGTATTTGTCTTATAGCAGTACTAGAAAAATAAGACAGAATTTGGTACTGGGAATGGAATGTTCTTCTAATGAATACCTAAAATGTGGAAGTGGATTTTCACTGGAGACTGGAAGAATTTTGATGCGTTTGATAATAAAGGCTTAGATTGCCTTGAAGAGGCTGTAGGTAGAATTATAGACATTGAGGGCAATTCTGATGTGGACTCAGAAACAACTGAGAGTTGTGCAAAATGAGCAGAATATTGCTAGAAATCTGGTTGCTAAATGTGCCTCTGGTGAGGCTCTAAAAGGTGATAATGAGTATGCTATTGGACACTGGAGAAGGGGTGATTCTTTTTATAAAGTGACAAAGGACTTGTCTGAATTATGTTTGAATGTTTTGGGGAAAGCAGAACTTGTAAGTGATGAACTTGGATATTTGACTGAGGAGATTTTTAAGTAAAATCTTTAAGGGGCAGGTGTGGTTTCTCCTTGCTGCTTATAGTAAAATCTGAGAGGAAAGATATAGAGTTGAAAATGAACTGTGCAAAATAAAACTGGAATTTAAAGATTTGGAAAATTCTGCTGTGCAAACTAGGGAAATGTGTCCTGGAACTTTCACCAAGATGTGGCTACATAGTCTTTTGCTAAAGAGATTAGGTTTATGACTGATGGATCTAATCAACCACTGCAGTAGAAATCCTGTCAGTTTAGACTGAAAGGGACAGGGACAGAATGAAATAAAGGAAATCTGACTGACTCCTGGAATTCTACACACAGGAAATGGGCCAGTGGAGCTACTTGGTTGTGAATATCTATTATCCTCCAAGCAAAGGAAGGCACCATTCTGAGAGCAGTTCGGGAATCTGCAGAAATGTTGGAAAGAGCACTGGGGCAGGGCTACTATCTCAGTTTCAAAGGGTGTAATCACCACTTCCTAGACTTCAAAGAGTGGAACCACATCTTCCTGTGTTTCAAAGGTTGTCTCTACTGTCTCTTATATTTGAGAGAGTCCAGTTGCCACCACCTGGGTTCTAGAGAGTGGAGCTGCCTTTCAGGTGGGCCAAGAAAATGAGATTGCTACCCAAAGTTGAGGGAGCAAGGCTGTCATGTCAGTGGGCTTGTTGAACAAGCCTCTCGGGGCCAAAGAAGAGAGGTTGATATTCCAATAGGCCTAGAAGGAGGGGCTGACACTCAAGACTGAGGGGTCTCTGCCCAGAATCCTGAGAGCATGGCCAACTCCTGGAGTCTAGAAGGTGGAGCCATTGCCCAAATGATCCTGTAGAATAGTGGATTATTTTCAATCCTTGAGAGCTAATAAAATTTTCCCTGCTGCATTTTAACTTGATCATGACCTGGGATCCCTTCTTTTCCACTAATTTCTTACATTTGGAATGGAAATATCCACCCTGTGTCTGTTCCACCACTGTACATTGGAAACAGATAAGTTGTATCCCAGATTTCGCAGATCCACAGATCGAAAGGAATTTTACCCCAGGAAAGAACACTCCCAGGGTGTCACCCATCCTTGATGTAGATGACTCCAAAGATGATATTTTAGATTTAGAGTTGATGCTGGAATAGGTGGAGACTCTTGGGAATGATGTAATAAGATGTATGTGATTTGTATGCAGGACAAAAATTTGGGAGGCCAAAGGGTGAAATGTTATGGATTGAAAGTAACCTCCCTCCCCCCAAAAAAAGTATTAAAATCCTGGCCTCTGTGCTGTGGATGTAATTAAATGCTATCATCTTCAATAATTCAATCAAATGTTGTTAATGAGGTCATATCAGTGTACAGTGTGTCGTAAACCTAAATCCTGCTTCATTAACATTGTAGAGGTAGGATTTACAACACATAGGAAAATCATATCAGATGACAAAATGGTGGACAATCACACAATACTGGGAATCCTAGCCAATTTGACACATATTTTGAGGGGACACAATTCAATCCATGACAGTGGGATTAGCGGCAGTTATGTTAATGAAGTAGGACTCAATCTACAGGATTAGGTTGTGAAATATAAAAGAGAGAAGCGAGCAGAGACACATGGGGACCTCATACCACCAAGAAACAAGAACCAGGAAAATAGTGTGTCCTTTGGACCTGGAGTGCCTGTGCTAAGAAGCTCCTCGACTGGGAGAGATTGATGGCAAGGATCTTCTTCCAGAGCTGACAGAGAGAGAAACCCTTCCCCTGGAGCTGCACCCTGAACCAAGAAGTAGAAGCTGAAGAGACAAGGAACACAGGAAGCAGAGCTGCCTCAGCCTCAAAGGGTAGGGCCAAGACCTCTGGGGTCTCAAAGGATGGAGTTGCCATTCAGGTGGACTAGGAGAATGGGACCCCCCAAATTCAAGGGAGCAGAGTTGCCATTCCAGTGGGCCTGGAAGGTGGAGCTGAAGCCCAGGGCCAAGGGGCCTCCATCCAGAATCTGGAGAGTGTAGCCAATACCCAGAGTCTGGAGGGCAGGGCCATTGTCTAAATGGTTTCAGAGAAGAGAGGATTATTTTTAAGCCTTGTTCTGCTGACTTGCTTGATGCCTGTTTTCCTTCTAATTTCTCTCATTTGTAATGGAAATTTCTAGCTTGTGCCTATTCCATCATTGTATTTTGGAAGCAGATAACTTATATTCTAGATTTCACACTTGAAGAAGAATTTTTGGATTTTGGACTTGGAGTTGATTTAAGACTTTTGGGATGATATGATAGGGTAAATGTGTTTTACAAGTGGCAAGGATATGAATTTTGGAGGGACAAAGGGTGGGATGTTATGGATTAAATTGTGCCCCCCAAAAAATGTGTGTCAACTTGGCTAATCCATGATTCCTAGTATTGTGTGATTTGTCCATTTTGACATCTGTTTTTCCTAAGTGTTATAACTCCTACCTCTATGACGTTAATGAGGTGGAATTAGTGGCAGTTATGTTAACGAGGCAGGACTCAATCTGCAAGATTAGGTTGTGTCTTAAGTCAATCTCTTTTGAGATATAAAAAAGAGAAGCAAGCAGAGAGACATGGGGAACTCATACCACCAAGAAACAAAAGCCAGGAGAATAATGTGTACTTTGGACCTGGGGTTCCTGCACTGAGAAGCTCCTCGACCAGGGAAGATGGATGACAAGGACCTTCTTCCAGAGCTGACAGAGAGAGAAAGCTTTACCCTGGAGCTAGCACCCTGAATTCAGACTTCTAGCCACCTGGACTGTAAGAAAATAAATAAATTTCTCTTTCTTAAAGCCATCCACTTGTGGTATTTCTGTTATAGCAGCACTAGGTAGCTAAGACAGTTGCTATCAGTTGGAACCATCTCAACGGCACCTAACGATAATTACAACACCAGTGTTCATTGAAGCAATAGTCAAAATAACCAAAAGGTGGAAACGATGCAAGTGTCCATAAACAGATGCATAGATAAACAAAATGTGGTATAGACATACAATGGAATATTATTCAGCCACAAAGGTAAATGAAGTCCCTGTATATGCTACAATATGGATGAACCTCGAAAATATTATGCTGTGAAATAAGTCAGACACAAAAGGACAAATACTGTATGGCCCCACGTATATGAAATATCTGGACTAGGCAAATGCATGGAGACCGAAGTTTATTAGTGGCTACCAAGGCTAGGTGGGAGGAGGACATGGGAAATTACTGCTTAAAGGGTACTAAGTTTCTGTTAAGGGTAATAAAAAGTTTTGGAAATGATTAATGATAATGGCTGCAACATACGGTGAACAGAATTATTTTCACTGCATTGTACATGCAAAAGTGGTTGAAATGGCAAATGTTTTGTTATATATATTCTACCACAATAAAATTTTTAAAAAAAATTTGAAGAAGGGTAAAGTAGGAAGTAATTTAATACAGCCTAGGATAGGATACATTTTACTTCTATCCATAAATCATTGTTCAGAACTATTTACCTTTTCTTCTCCACTTGCAGAGGTGGCTGAAAAATATTATTCTACCATTTACTGGGTAGGAAAGAAGAAACAGATGAACATTAGAAGTTGATACATTTGCAAATGTTACTTGAAGTCCTGCTGTATTTACTTATACAAACGGGGCTTTCCAATCTGCAAATGTTAACTTTTCTTTCAATGGTTTACTCATCAAATTTGAGCCCATTGCAGATTTATTTTGAGGATTTCAAGCCAAATTTCTGTTGTCATTAATAAATTATTATTATGTACTTTTCATATCCCAGGCTCTGTGTTGGCATAAAATATTTTTTCTGTTGCTCTACAACGTAAATGAAGCGTGAAATGCTTCTAGGTGCTTTTATTTACTAAGTTTCTATGTCCACATTAGATTTTGTACACACAGACCCTTGTAGTTCCTAATAGCTACATAATATTGGCTTGAAATAGCTACATTAATACATTTTAAATCCATGATTTAAATTCCTGCTTGATGTTTCTAAAAATGATTACAACCCCAATTGTTCTAATATTCATAATCACTGTAGAGTTCCTAAAAATTGACACAAAGTTATTTATTATCACTTCTATCAGATTATATAAGGACCCACTTTGCCTCTTGACATGTGTCTCCTCTATATTTAGGGTTCTAAGTCTTTAACATGCCAGGAACATTTTGATCTTTTGATTTTTGTGAAGTTTATACTCCTTTTGATATCTATATGCTTTGAATGATTAGATACATAGACTATCTCTTTGGAAAAAGTCTAACAAATTATATAGTTAAACTAATTAATTGATTCTCTTTAGCCTAAGTAAGTGTCCTTATATCATTTCAAATCATTTATAATCTATTCTATCTTTAAATATCTACTAACATGACGGTTCTTTTTAAATTTCTGTCTTTATATTGCTAAAGAATGGAGAATATCTAGCTATCACTTTTAATCGCAGTTCATCTGAATGAAATGACACAGGAGTCTTTGAAATACATGAATACGTTTATCAAATTAACAATGAACACTTTTCTTCCTTTTGTTTTGAAAACTTTCAGCTAATATAATCTTTGTTGTTGTTTTTGTCGATGATACTGATGAAGATAAAACCTTAGTAAAAGTGTTACTACAAATATTATCTTAAAAGGTCATATAAATTAATTTTTAGGAGTATCTTTGTCATGGATTGAATTGTATCTCCCCAAAATATATGTCAACTTGGCTAGGTCATGATTCCCAGTATTGTGTGATTGTCTACCATTTTATCTTCTGATGTGATTTCCCTATGTGTTGTAAACTCTATACTATCATGCAATAAAATGGATTAGCAGCAGTTATACTGACGATATCTACAAGATTAGATAGTGTCTTAAGCAAATCTCTTTTTTTTTTTCTAAAAGGAAACAAAAACAGTTGCTATTGAGTCGGTTCCAACTCATGGCAACCTTACGTGTGTCAGAGTAGAACTGTATTCCATAACGTTTTCTTTTTTTTTAATTGTACTTCAGATGAAGGTTTACAGAACAAATAGTTTCCCATTAAACACTACACATATTGTTTTATGACAATGGATAACAACCCCACAACATGTCAACACTGTCCCTTCTCAACCTTAGGTTCCCTATTACCAGTTTTCCTCTCCCTTCCTGCCTTCTAGTCCTTGTCCCCGGGAGTGTACCCCTTTAGTCTTGTTTTGTTTTATGGGGCTGTCTAATCTTTGGCTGAACAGTGAAACTCGGGAGTGACTTCATTACTGAGCTAAAATGGTATCTGGGGGCCATACTCTTGGAGTTTCTCCAGTCTCTGTCAGGCCAGTAAGTCTGGTCTTTTTTTGTGAGTTAGAATTTTGTTCTACATTTTTATCCAGCTCTGTCCGGGACCCTCCGTTGTGATTCCTGTCAGAACAGTCAGTGGTGGTAGCAGGGAAGCCTATCTCTTTTGAGATATAACAGAGAGACGTGAGCGGAGACACAGGGGGACCTCAAACCACCAAGAAAGCAGTGCTGGGAGCAGACCATGTCCTTTGGACCTGAGGTTCCTGTGCTGAGATGCTCCCAGACCAAGAGAAGACTGATGACAAGGACCTTCCTCCAGAACCGACAGAGAGAGAAAGACTTCCCCTGGGGCCGGTGCCCTGAATTTGGACTTCTAGCCTACTGGACTGTGAGAAAATAAACTTCTCTTTGTTAAAGTCATCCACTTGTGGTATTTCTGTTATAGCAGCACTAGATGACTAATACAATCTCCTGTTAGTTTACTTGAACTGTCATAACAAAGTATCACAAACTTATTGTTGCTTATAAGAACAGAATTTTTTGTCTCACAGTTCTGTAGGGAAGATGTCCAAGTCAATGTGTTATCGGGCCATGTCCTCTTCAAAGGCTTTAGAGGAAGATCCTTTCTTGTCTATTATAGCTTCCAGTAACCCCAGGTATTCCTTGGCTTATAGATGTATTTTCACATGTCTATCTTTCCTCTGTCTGACTCTGTGTTTCTTCTCCTCTTTTATAATGACAACACTCAGATGAGATTATGCCCACCCTGTCTTAGTATGACCTCATGTTAACTGATAACACTGTCAAATACCCTATTTTCAAACAAAGTCATGTTCACAGCTTCCACGGTTTAGAACTTCAAAATACCTTTTTAGGGGGCACAATTCAATCTATAACTTACACCTCATTCAATTTCAAGGATTTGGGGACGAGGAAGGAGGAAAGTATGCATTATAGAAGGCAAAGTGGTAGCAATGCACCAAAGTTATATAAGATAGTCAAAGCACTTCTCTGAGAAGCTAACACATAATTTTCTGAGTCAACCTTTGAGATTTTTGAAGTTTTACTTTTGTCATAACTTGCAAGTGCTAAGCAATGAAGTGTATCTAAGTTGTTCATTAAAACAACCAAAATTGCTAGATTGACCTATAAATGGCCTTCTAGTCAACTGTGAAGGCAGACCTCTGCATCTAGGCAGTAATTTAGGCTCTGCCTCATTAAATCACTAAGGAATTGTTTTACGTATCTTATAAAAAACTGGCCATGACTCAGCTACTCAAAGAAAAAATGTCCAATTACTTTAGCTCTTATCAATCTATCTAGCCCAAGGCCTAGTCTCATGTGTTGGGCATTTGATGTTTTCTGGAAGAATGAATGAATCACTGAAGAAAGCTAAAATCAAATTTCATTCATATTTTAATTGTAAATACTTGGATCTTTTGCTTGACTAGCATGGACAAATAAAATCAAAACAGGAATTATTCAATATAATTCTCAAAGTCCAGCTGGAAGACACACAGACAACCATCTATTAGACTATTGGATTGTAATGGAATATTATAAAGGAAAATATAAACAGTTTTAAATTCTTCACACACACACAATGTGAGCTAACTAAAAATTTTATATTGTAGTGTTATTTGATAAAAATTAGCACAAAGCTAGAAATCAATATCAAAATCTTTAAGCTAAGTGCAAGCATTTGGGAAGACTAAATATTGCTCTTATTAATGCTCCTTCATAAACAAAAATTGAAATTTATTCGTCTGTTTGTTGCTATTAGGTGCCGTGTAAATTGTTCTGACTCATAGCAACCCCATGTACAACCAAACTAAACACTGCCCAGTCCTGCGTCATCCTCACAATCTTTGCTGTTTGAGCCCATTGTTGCAACCACTGTGTCAATCCATCTTGTTAAGGGACTTCTTCTTTTTCACTGACTCTCTGCTTTACCAAGCATGATATGCTTCTCCAGGAACTGGTCCCTCCTGATAACATGTCCAAAGTAAGTGAGATAAAATCTCTCCATCCATGCTTCTAAGGAACATTCTGGCTGTATGTCTCCCAAGACAGACTTGTTCATTGTTCTGACAGTTCATGGTAGATTCAATATTCTTCCCCAATACCATAATTCAAATTCATCAATTCTTCTTCAGTCTTCCTTATTAATTGTCCATCTTCCACATGTTTTGGGGGCGATTGAAAATAGCATGGCTTGGGTCGGGCACACCTTAGTCCCCAGACTGACATCTTTGCTTTTTAACACTTTAAGGAAGTCTTTTGCAGCTGATTTTCCCAATGCAATACATCTTTTGATTTCTTGACTACTGTTTCCATCACAATTAAGTTAAATATAAAAATGTGCAAAATGCTGTTGATTTTTGTTTCATGAGTAACTACCATATCCTTGCACAAGAAAATGCAGCAATAGAATTAAAATAAAATATTAAAGTATGCATTTTAGCATACAGTATACTATTGCATATGTTTCTTATAATAAATTTCTCATTAAGACTCATCCTCTCTAGTTAAAGAAAGTAAAAGACAGATGCATACAAATGATGTAAATTTTCTAAAAGAATTCATGTATCACCAGTGGATGATCTGAATACAGAACTTTGATGTAATTGTTTTTTATCTGGAATTTTTTGGGCTTTGTTTTAGTGTATTGTTAAGGGGGGGCAGTTATGAATTAGGCAAATGCCTATTCTAAGAACTATACACCATTTTGGTTAAATTCCCTAGGTCAACAACTTAAATTGCCCGTGTAGAAATGTGTTCTCGATATGACTAATCTCAGAGGCTGAGATTTTAAATGTTTGTTGAAGACTTCACTTATGCCTCCAAATTATGTTTGTATAAAAACTATCAGTAGTGACTAATTTCATTTTACTAAACTAACAGTTCACTATCTTGCCAAATGCTTAATTTCCATTGAGTAAGGATCAACTCACCCTGTCAGCATTAACTGAAACATTATCTACATACAATTAGATTTATTGTCAAGAATTCTTAGCAGAAGAGTATCCAAAACAATGTTGTAACAGAAAATTTTAAAACACTTTGTTCATTATAAACAACAATACATCATATTATATAATTGGCTATGGAATTAGAATGTGAATTTCTCTTCAAATAAAGACTGTGTCTTACTTTTGTAGCCCTATATTCATGTCTGGGACTTGTCAAGTATAATAAATATAGGAAGAATTAAATTCTTTCACAGAATCTTTGTAAGGAACCTAAATGTGTTATCATATGGCCATATATCAATATTTATAAAATGTTACATTTATGTCCAGTATAACCCCTTTAGGAGGAGCCTTGTTGGTACAGTGGTTAGGTGCTCTACTGCTAAGTGAAAGGTGGGCAGTTGGAACCCACCAGCTGCTCTGTGGGAGAAAGATGTAGCAGTCTGCTTCCGTAAAGATTTATTACTGTCTTGGAAATCCCCTGGGGCAGCTCTACTCTGTCCTATAGGGTCAATATGAGTCAGAATCGCCTTGATGGCAATGAGTTTTGATTTATAACCTTTTTAACTCATGCATTCTTAAAAATATCACTTATTTTATCTGTAGGTCACTTTTCTCATTTGTAAAAAAAAAAAAAATTATTCAGAATTTATTTCCTATTGGATCTTAAAAAATCATGCCATTAAGATATTTCTGTCTGGATTTTTTATGTATTTATGTTGTGGTTGATGCATTGAAATGACAAGATTATCTTAGATTCTTATTCATTGAGTAAGGAAATAAATATATGGTAAATTAAAAAAAAAAATGGCATTCTCAAATTTTGGAAGCCTGCCAAACTTGCTTTTAATTCAAACTGTTCTCAGAATATGTGGTACACTAGTACTATGTTTATATTATAGGAAAACGACCTCTTTCATGATTGATCTGTTCCATGCTCTGTAGATCTTAGAAAGCCTGAAAAAATATATATATTCTTATCCAACAACGACCATTAATAGGGAAGAGAATGCTGAAGAAATAGACATCAATGGATGTCAAAAATCTTGAGCCTCAAGTAGGTTTCAACATTCTTGTGGATAAGTTTGATAATTTTCAGGGAATCATCACCATATGTATACACTCATCACTGGCACAAGATGATAATAGACTCTGTATCCAAGGTTACAGATTCATTTTTCCAAGTATCCTTGAAATGTTCTCTCAAAAATTCCTTTTTTTATTAAATCTCTAAATTCATTATAGCCATCTTGGTTGGGAGTGGAATCAGACAAAGCCCACAACTGTAAGAAAACAATTAAGAGTGAGAAGGGCTATGGCATCATGGTGTGATAAAATACAGTAGTTCATAATCATTGAATTCTTGTGTGTTTTTTTCATTTCTAATTTCATATTACTCTTATACGAGTTGTGTACATTTAAATTTTACTATCGTTATTTTTCTGTTTTTGATCAGAGTTCAGACAAACTAAAAGTTGTTAGCTGCTTTCGAGTTGGCTCCAACTCATGGCGACCTTACATATGACAGAACGGGGCATTGCTTGGTCTTGTGCCATCTTCATGATTGTTGGTATGTTTGAGTTTATTGTTGTGTCTATTGTGTCAGTATACCTCACTGAGGGTTTCCCTCATTTTTTCTGACCTTCTACTTTACCAGACATGATGTCCTTTTCTAGTGATAGGTCTTTCCTGGTGATGTGTCCAAAGTAAGCAAGACAAAGTCTCATAATTCTCACTTCTGAGGAGCATTCTGGTTGTATTTCTTCTAAGACTGATTTGTTCATTCTTCTGGTACTCGATGGTATATTCAATATTCTTCACAGATGCCACAATTTGAATGTATCCTTCTTCTGTAGGAGCCCTGGTGGCACAGTGGTTAAAGCACTCAGCAGCTGACAGGTCAGCGGTTTGAACCCTCCAGCCACTCCATGGGAGAAAGATGTGGCAGTCTGCTTTGGTAAAGATTTACAGCCTTGGAAACCCTATGAGGCAGTTCTACCCTGTCCTATAGTGTTGCTATGAGTCAGAATCGACTTGACGACAGCGGGTTTTGCTTGGTTTGGTATTCTTCTTCTCCCTTTCTTTTTTGTCGTCTAGCTTTCACACGCATATGAGGTGATTAAAAACACCATGGCTTGGGTCAGGTGAACCTTAGTCATCAAAGTGACATCTTTGTTTTTGAAAACTTTAAAGAGGCCTTTTGCAGCAGATTTGCCTGTTGCAATATGTCATTTGATCTCTTGACTGCTGCTTCCATGGACGTTGATTGTTGCTCCAAGTAGAATAAAATCATTACTTTTTTTTCTCCATGTATTATGATGTTGATTACTGGTCCAGTTGTCAGAATTTTTGTTTTATTCATGGTGAGGCATAATCTATAATGAAGACTGCAGTCTTTGACTTTCTTCATTATTCTTCAGGTCATTAATAGGAGCATAATTAAATACAATGTGGTAATATATAATTTGAACACTATGTAGCCATTGCAAAAGAACAAACAGATCTGTATTACTTATAAAAATGATTTTTATTACATATTGTTGAGTGCAAAAGGCAAGATTCAGAGCAAAGAAGATTAGCAAAGATAAAGTGGGCCATTTAATAATGATGACAGTGTCAATTTATCAAGAAAACTTGACAATCCTAAATATTTATGCACCTAATCACAGAGCTTCAAAATATAAGAAGCAAAAGCTGTTAGAACTACAAAAACAAATAAAAAATCCACAATTGTAATGGATTTGAATACCCTTCTATAAATAACTGCTAGAACAAGTAAATAGAAATTCAGCAAAGATATAATAGACTGGAATAAAATTAACAACCAAGTTGATACTATTGGCATTAATAGAATACTCCACCCACAATAGCAGAATACACATTTTTCTCAAGAGCATATGAAAAATCTACCAGATAAATCATATTCTGACCCATAAAAGAGAACTTTTTTAGGCACAGGTTAGTCCTTATGCAATATAGGAGAACACTCGGCTTAAAAGACTTAAAAGGAGTTAAGCCATACAAAGTATATTCTCTGACCACTATGGAAGTAAATTAGAAACTAGTAACAGAAGGATCTCAATTATTTGGAAACTAAATAATTATTTGGAAACTAAATAACATGCTTCTGAATAACTCAAGAATGAAAGAGTGAAACAAAAGGAAAATTGCATAATATTTTTAACTAAATGAAAATGAAAACACAATATATCAGAATCTGAGGCACTTACTGAGCATTGTATCAAAATTTTCCATTATATACGGTCTTTAAATTGACTGTGACCAAATGCTAAACTAATGCCAGCCAGACTTCATAGTGACAAAACTGGCAAAATGTCCAATTCTGTATTTCCAGAATAGCTTCCTCTCCTCACCATACATACATGTTGTACTATCTAAATCAGTAAGCAAACTTTAACAACATTGGTTTGCTATTAATATAGGTCTGACTGATTTCATCCTCTATTTTGTAAATTACATATCAGCCTTAATTAGTAAAATACATATTCTGGCCCTATAGATTTGTTTATTATATACTGTGTGCTTATATCTTTACTTCTGAAGGTCAGTAAAAATTTTATATAAGGAAACTAGGAGAAAAATTTGACAGAGCTCTTTCTGGATAAGAGACGTTTAGTGCAGCGTATTAGTAGCTAAAGTGAAAGAGGAAATTTTAGGTAATTTCATATTGAGCTAAGACCAAGGAATTTAATAAAATATTGACAGAGAGGATGTTCTACATGCCTACTTTAGTTCCTAAAATTAAATTACACAACCTCTCTCTTACTAACACCCACATACTTATTCTATTCCTTGCATGCAAAGATACTACAAAACAGATGGTAAAATAAGAATTTAAAAACTTTGAATAATCTGAGTGAATTACAGCACAAATTTTTCTCATGATTGTTACTATTTATGGGTTAAATCATGAAGATCCCTGGGAGCATTTCTTTTTTTTTTTTTCCTTTTTGTCTTTCTTCGTTTTTCAGTTTCTCGTCTCTCTTTACTTACCTTCTTTTTCTGTATCCTCAATACCTGGAGCTGTGTGCCATCTCTGCCCCTTCTGGCCAGGCTGCACTGCACAGCTTGGAAGCCACATTCCTGTCTGCACAGCCATGCCACTGGGACCCCTGGGGCCTTTTCTAAAGAATTTATTTATTTTCTCTTTTCCTTTTTGCTAGTCTTCGTTTCTCAGGTTCTCATCTCTCTCAGCTTTCCTTCTTTTCCTGTCTTCTGAATACCTGGCACTGGGTGCCATCTTTCTCGCTTTTAGATGGGCTGTGCCCCGAGGTCTGGGAGCCACTTCCCATGTTGCTGGTGGGATCGCTGGGAGCATTTCTTTTATTTATTTATTTACTTACGTACTTATTTATTTATTTATTTCTCTTTTTTCCATTTTGTTCTTCATTTGTCACTTTCTTATCTCTCCACTACAATGGTAAGCTCCCTCAGCACTTTGTGTGTGTGTGTGTGTGTGTGTTTATGGCTCCCGTTTCTCTTTCCACTCTGTCTTCTTTCCCATACCCATCTCAGATCCACACATCACATCCTTCCCCCTCCATCCTGCCTACCTGCACCATGGGCTGAATATCACACCCCGGAGCAGCACAGGCGCAGCCTACCAGAACCTGCCCTGTACTGACTCCCAGCCCACCCTGTCAACCCCCATATGTGCCAAAAACAATCCATCTCAGCCACTCTCCTTCAGCTGGACCTGCCCTGATGCACCACAGCTGAGTGACTGACCCCTCCCATTGGACAAGGAGGTAAAAAGTTTCATGCCCACGAACAAGGAAACAACAAAGAATGCACAGCTTACCTGCTCAGACATAACCAAATAAAACAAAAAAGCAAGATGAAACAAACAATTCTATAATCAATAAACAAGGAAAATAACTACTGAATGCTCCAAAGAGAGCAGACAATATCAAAACATGTAAAAAAACCAGGACAGTAGAAGAAAAGGCACTAGAGCTATTCAGACATATCCAAGAGTTGAAGCAAAGAGTAGATGAAAATGAGGAAAAAATAGACAAATTCGTGGAAAAGCAGACAAATTCATGGAAAATACGGACAAAACAATGGAAGTATTCAGGAAAATAATACATGAAAAAAAATCAAAATAAATTCACAACAAGAAATCATACAAAAACAACAATTAGAAATCCAAAAGATAAACAACAAGATTTCAGAAACGGACAGTGTCATGGAAGGTCTGAGGATCAGGTTTGAAAAATTGGAAGACAGGATCAGTGAAACTGAAGACAAATACTTGGATACCACTTTGAGGAAAAATCAGAAAAAAGAATGCAGAACAATGAAGAAACTCTGAGAATAATGTGGGATCCAATCAAAAGCAAAAATTTTCAAGTGATCAGAGTTCCAGAACAGGGGGAGAAAACTGAAAACACAGAGAGGATCATTGAAGAACTGATGACAGAAACCTTCCCTAATATCATGAGAGAAGAAAAAACTGACCATCCAAGAAGCTCAACGAACCCCGTATAAGATAGGCCCAAAAGAAAATCACCAAGGGTTATCATAATCACATTCTCTAAAACCAAAGACAAAGAAAGACTCTTGAGAGCAGCTCAAGAAAAATGAAAAGTCACATACAGAGGGGAAACAATGAGACTAAGCACCAACTACTTGGCAGAAACCATGCAGACAAGAGGGCAATGGGATGGCATGTATGAAACGTTTCAAGAAAAAAATTGCCATCCAAGAATAACATATCCTGCAAAATTCTTGTTCAAACATGACGGTGAAATTAGGACATTTCCCAATAAACAGAAATTAAGGGAATATGTAAAAACTAAACCAAACTTACAAGAATTCTTAAAGGGAATCCTTTGGTTAGAGAATAAAAAGCATAAGTCCATATCTTGAATCTAGGACACAAGATTGCATGAATGAGATACCAACCTAGAAAAATGAACTCTCTCGGATAATTCAAAAACAAAATTTTACAACAGGGAACTAGAGAGACTAATTAAATGAAAACAACATCAGAAAAATAAAAGAGGGAATAAACAGTGTAGGTATAGAATTTTCTAATGCAGAGGAAGGGAAGGTGATACCAAGTAATAATAGACTGGTACAAGCCTAGGAAGATAAGGGAAAATTTCTATGTAACCACAAAAAAAAGTTAACAAACCTACTAATCAAAATAATGAAGAAAAACATAAAGTCTCAGTAAACACAAAATCTACAAAAACAAAAGAAATTTTAAAAACCCACAAACAAAAGGAATTCAGCACATTAGAGTAAGAGGAACAAAGAAAACGTCTGAACCACCAAAAAAAACAAAAACAAAACTACAAAATAATACCAATAAACTCCTACCTATCAATAATTACACTGAATGTAAATGGTCTACATTCACCCATAAAGAAACAAAGAGTGACAGAACAGATTAAAAAACAGGATCTATCAATATACGGTCTACAAGAGACACACCTCAGAAACAAAGACATAAATTTATTAAAAATCAAAGGATGGAAAAAACATATCAATTAATCAGCTAGCGAAAAAGAGCAGGAGTGGCAATACTAATCTCAGATATAAACACACTTTAAAACAAAATCAACCATAAAAGACAAAGAAGGGCACTATATAATGATTAAAGGGACAATCCATCATGGAGACATAACAATAATAAATATGTACACACCCAGTGACAGGGTTCCAAAATACATAAAACAAACTCTAACAGCACTGAAAAGAGAAATTGACAGTTCCACAATAATAGTAACAGACTTCAATACACCACTCTTGATTAAAGACAGAACATCTAGAAAGAAACTCAACAAAGACACAGACGATCTAAAGGCCACAATCACCCAACTTGACCTCACAGACATACATAGAACACTCGACCCAACAGCTGAAAAGTACACATTCTTTTCCAACTGGGATGTTCTCCAGAATACAGCACATCTTATGTCACAAAGCAACCTTCTACAAAATCCAAAACAATGAGATAATACAAATTGTCTTCCCTGATCACAACGCCATCAAAGTAGAAATTAACAACAGGAAGAGAAAGGAAAAAAATCAATTACTTGTAAACTAAATAATACTTTGCTTAAAACCACTGGGTAACAGAAGAAATCAGAGATGGAATAAAAAAATTCCTAGAATCAAATAAGAATGAAAACACATCATACCAAAACATCTGGAATACAGCAAAGACAGTGCTCAGAGGTCAATTTATACCAATAGATGCATATATCAAAAAAGAAGAAAATGACAAAATCAAAACATTAGCTACACAACTTGAACAAATAAGAAGAGAACAGCAAAAGAAGCCCACAGCCACCAGAAGAAAGGAAATAATAAAGATCAGTGCAGAAAAAAATGAAATAGAGAATAGAAAAACAACAGAAAGAATCAACAAAACTAAAAGTTGGTTCTTTGAAAGGATCAACTAAATCAACAAACCACTGGCCAAACTGACAAAAGAAAAACAGAAGACAACACAAATAATCAAATAAGAAATGAAATGGGGGACATTACAGCAGAGCTAACGGAAATAAAAAGGATAATAACAGAGTATTATGAAAAGCTATGCTCCAACAAATTTGTAAACCTATAGGAAATGGAAAAATTTCTAGAAACACACTACCTATCTAAACTAACACAAAATGATGCTGAAAATCTGAACAGACACATAACAAGAGAAGAAATTGAAAAGGTAATTAAAAAAAAAATACAAGAAAAAAAATCCCTGGCCCAGATGGTTTCGCTGGAGAATTCTACCAAATATTCAGAGAAGAGCTTACATCAGTACTACTCAAACTATTTCAGAACATAGAAAGGACACGCTACTTCCAAATTCATTCTATGAAACTATGATAACCCTGCTACTAAAACCAGGCAGAAACATCACCAAAAAAAAAAAAAAATTATAGACCAATAATCTCTCATGAATACAGTTTCAAAAAATCTCAACAAAATTCTAACCAATAGAATTCAGCATCAAATCAAAAAAAAAAAAAAATACACCATGAACAAGTACAATTCATACTAGGTATGCGAGGAGGGTTCAACATTAGAAACTCAATCAAAATAAGCCACCACATAAACAAAAGAAAAGAATCACATGATCATCTCAATCAAGGCAGAAAAAGCATTCAACAAAGTCCAACACCCATTCCTGATAAAAACTCTCAATAAAATAGATGGAGAAGGGCAATTCCTCAACGTAATAAAGGACATCTATACAAAACCAACAGCCAACATCATTCTTAATGGAGTGAGGCTGAAAACATTCCCCTTGAGAGCAGAAACAAGACAAGGATGTCCTTTATCACCACTCTTATTTAACATTGTACTGGAAGTCCTATCTAGAGCAATAAGGCAAGAAAAAGAAATAAAGGGCATCCAAATTGATCATGAAGAAGTAAAACTTTCCCTATTTGTGGAAAATATAATACTATAGGTAAAAAACCCAAGAGACCCCATGAGAAAACTACTGGAACTAGTAGAAAGATTCAGCAGAGTAGCAGGATACAAGATAAACATGCAAAAATCAGTTGGATTCCTATACACCAATAAAGAGAACAATGAAAAGGAAATCAGGAAAATAATACCATTTATAATAGCCCCTAAAAAAAATACAATACTTAGGAATAAATCTAACCATGGATGTAAAACACCTATACAAATAAAACTACAAAACACTACGGCAAGAAACAAAAAGAGATCTACATAAATGGAAAAACATACCATGTTCATGGATAGGTAGACTCAACACTGTGAAAATGACAATTCTACCCAAAGCAATTTACAAATACAATGCAATCCAGATACAAACACCAAAAACATTCTTTAAAGAGATGCAAAAACTAATCATTAACTTTATATGGAAAGGGAAGAAGCCCCGGATAAGTAAAGCACTATTGAAGAAGAATAAAATAGGAGGACTCACACAGCGTGACCTCAGAAACTACTATACAGCTACAGTAGTCAAAACAGCCTGGTACTGGTACAATGACAGATACATTAACCAATGGAACAGAAATGAGAACCCAGATGTAAATCCATCCAGCTACGGTCACCTGATTTTTGGCAGGGGCCCATCAAATGGAGAAAAGACAGTCTCTTTATCAAATGGTGCTGGCAAAACTGGATGTCCATCTGCAAAAAACTGAAACAGGACCCATATCTCATGCCATACACAAAAACTAATTCAAAATGGATCAAAGAACTAAATATGAAGCCAAAAACTATAAAGATCATAGAATAAAAGATAGGATCAAAGCTAGAGACCCTAATACACGGCGTTAACAAGATACAAACCATGACTAACAACACAGAAACTCCATAAGAGAAGCTAGATAATTGGTATCTTCTAAAAATTAAACACCTATGCTCATCAAAAGACTTCACCAAAAGAGTAAAAAGAGAACCTACAGACTGGCAAAAAAAACATTGGCTATTACAAATCCAACAAAGTTCTAATCTCTAAAATCTACAGGAAAATCCAACACCTCTACAACAAAAAGACAAATAATCCAATTAAAAAATGGGCAAAGGAATGAACAGACACTTCTCCAAAGAAGATATTGAAGCAGCCAACAGACACATGAGGAAATGCTCGCTATCACCAGCCATTAGAGAAATGCAAATCAAAACCACAGTGAAATACCATCTCACCCCAGCTTTACTGACAT
This sequence comes from Dugong dugon, assembly GCA_030035585.1. NCBI lineage: Eukaryota > Metazoa > Chordata > Mammalia > Sirenia > Dugongidae > Dugong > Dugong dugon. The sequence goes on from CM057478.1 coordinate 14,112,149, forward strand.
CAATCAAAAAAAAAGAAAATAGCAAATGTTGGAGAGACTGCGGGGAGATTGAAACTCTTATACACTGCTGGTGGGAATGCAAAATGATACAACCATTTTGGAAAATGATATGGCACCTCCTTAGAAAGCTAGAAATAGAAATACCATATGATCCAGCAATCCCACTTCTATGAATATATCCTAGAGAAGTAAGAGCCATCACACAAATACACATATGTGCACCCATGTTCATTGAAGCATTGTTTGCAATAGTAAAAAGATGGAAGCAACCTAGATGCCCATCAACAGATGAATGGACAAACAAACTATGGTTCATACACACAATGGAGTACTATGCAACGATAAAGAATAATGATGAATCTGCAAAGCATCTCACAACATGGATGAATATGGAGGGCATCAAGCTGAGTGAAATAAGTCAATCACAAAAGGACAAGCAGTATATGAGACCACTAGTATAAAAATTCATGAAAAAGGTTTACACACAAAAAGAAACATTCTTTGATGGTTACAAGGGAGGGGACGGGAATGGAAACACACCAAATAGACAATTGATAAATGGTAACTTTGGTGAAGGGTAAGACAGTACACAATACTGGGGAAGCCAGCACAACTTGTACAAGGCAAGGTCATGAATGCTCCATATACACATCCAAACTCCCTGAGGGACCTAATTGCTGGGCTGAGGGCTGTGGGGACAATGGACTGGATGAACATCTAGCTCAAATGACATTACATAGTTTATAAAGAAAAGGTTCTACATTCTACTTTGGTGAGTAGTGTCTGGGGTCTTAAAAGCCTATGAGTGGCCATTTAAGATACTCCACTGGTCTCACCCCTTTGGGAGCAAGGGAGAGTGAAGAAAACTAAAGACAGAAGGGAAAGATTAGTCCAAGGGACTAATGGACAGCAACTACCACAGCCTCCACCAGACTGAGTCCAGTACAACTAGATGGTGCCCAGCTACCTCCACTGACTACTCTGACAGGGATCACAATAGAGGGTCCCAGACAGAGCTGGAGAAAAAGGTAGAACAAAATTCTAACTCACAAAAAAAAAAATAAAAAGGTTTACTGGCCTTACAGACACTGGAGAAACCCTGAGAGTATGGACCCCGGACACCCTTTTAGCTCAGTAATGAAGTCATTCCTGAGGGTCACCTTTCATCCAAAGATTAGACAGCCCCATAAAACAAAACAAGACTAAAGGGGCACACCAGCCCAGGGGCAAGGACTAGAAGGCAGGAGGGGACAGGAAAGCTGGTAATAGAGAACTCAGGGTTGAGAAAGGAGAGTGTTGACATGTCGTGGGGTTGTTAACCAATGTCATAAAATAATATGTGTACTGTTTAATAAGAAACTAGTTTGTTCTTTAAAACTTCTTCTAAATACAATTTAAAAAAATCTAACTTTGAACTAATGAGCCTTATACATGGTCTCAAGAATCATCCTGGAAAGAGCTGAAGAAAAATGTAGAACAAAATTGAAACTCACAGAAAAGGACCAGACTTACTGGTTTGACAGAGACTGGAGAAACCCCACGAGTATAGCCCCCAGACACTCTTTTAGCTCAGTACTGAGATCATTCCTGAGGTTGACCCTTCAGCCAAAGATTAGACAGGCCCATAAAACAAACAATAATGTATGTAGCTCAAGCATGTATACGAGATTAAATGGGCACACCAGTACAGGGGCAAGGATGAGAAAGTAGGAGGGGACAGGAAAGCTGAGTGAATGAATGGAAATGGGGAACCCACAGTCAAGAAGGGGAGAGTGTTGACATGTTGTAGGGTTGGCAACCAAAGTCACAAAACAATAAGTGTATTAACTGTTTAATGAGAAACTAATTTGCTCTGTACACTGTCATCTAAAGCACAAAAAAAAGAACCATCAAAAAATCAAATTGAAGAGATTTGTTATTTTCATGTGTTTTGTATTTTTGTAATACTAGTCAAAAATACAGTTTTCATTATTTTCCAGAATTGAAAATAGCTATTTATTTGGGTATATGAGTTGTGCATCTTGCCTCTTTACTGAATATCTTATATCTAATATCTTTAAATAATGATAATTGGCCTTTTATATCATTAAAAACTATTCTGTAATTTTTTTTTTTTTTTACTTTAACAGAATGACTTAAAGTTTCTCTATTAAATATGGCACTGAACAGTTGGACTTTAGGGCTGAAATATTCTTTTTATATTAAGAAATTATCCTTCAAATCTAAGTCCATTCAAGTTTACTCAGAATTTTTATAGGAGAAAAATAATGAATTTTTCCAGTGTCTTCTTAAACTAATTGAAGTGATTGTGATTTTTCTCCTTTGACCTACTATGTTCAGTATTTTATTAATAGACACCCTACAGCCCTACAATTATACATTTAAGGGTTCTTAAATAAGTCTTGAGGTATTTTTCTTAATTTCTAAAATGAATCTAGTAATATTTTACTGGGAAATTTTATATCTATTTTCATGTTATATTGGTCAGACTTTAGTTTTTTATGTTGTCTTTACCTAAAGACCTTGCCAAAAAGACTCTCTTTTGTCATTGGTCTTACAGTAGCTCCGTAAGTAAGTTAACTGAGTGCCTAGGTAGTCTTAATATCCTTGTAATCAGTCTTCTGTCCTCAACAATCCAGGGAATGACTCTAGTCCAGGCCTCTAGAATTTCTTAATTGCCCAATTAACTCCTTTTATCTGCCCTTCTGCTTGTACATTGTGCACTATGTGACATTACTGAAAATCTTTCACTTCTTGAAACTTGATTTTCTCTTGGCATTCTTTGCTTTTCAGCCTTTTTTTTTTTTTTTAATTAGTCTGTTTGACTGCCAACCTCTTATATATCAATTTCTCCAAGGCATACTCTACCACCTTTTAATTCTACTTGCTCTCCCTGAACAATCTCATCCAATCTCATAGTTTCAATACTTTGTCCTATGGTGAGATCTCTATATCTATATTTATAGCTGTACGCCTCTAGGATGCCACATCCTTTAGTGCCAATTCCAACTTCTCCCTGAATATATTTACTGACATACTCCATCCAAAATTCAAAATGTTTAAAACCGGAAAAAAAAAATCACTTTTTTCACATCTACTTCTCTATGTCTCTCCCCTACCATTGTCCAGATTAGCCAAGGCAGAAACTGAAGTTAACTTCACTTCCTTCATTTTGTCCACCCCATATAAACACAAGAAGTCTCTTTAAAGTGTTAAAAAGCACAGATATCACTCTAAGGACTAATGTGAGCCTGACCCAAGCCGTAGTGCTTTCAATCGCTTCGTGTGCATGTGAAAACTGGGCAATGAATAAGGAAGACTGAAGAAGAATCGATGCCTTTGAATTATGGTGTTGGTGAAAAACACTGAATATACCATGGACTGCCAAAGGAACAGACAAATCTGTCTTGGAAGAAGTACAGCCAGAATGCTCAGAAGCAAGGATGGAGAGACTTCGTCTCACATACTACGGACATGTTATCAGGAGGAACCAGTTTCCGGAGAAGGACATCATGCTTGGTAAAATAGAGGGTCAGTGAAAAAGAGGAAGACCATCAATAAGATGGATTGACACAGTGGTTGCAACAAATGGGCTCAAAGAGCATTGTGAGGATGGTGCAGAACCGAGCATTGTTTTGTTCTGTTGCACATAAGGTCATTATGAGTCAGAATCTACTGGATGCCACCTAACAACAACAACAACTAAACACATCCAATTGGTGAACTGTATGGCTTCTGTCATAACCTTTCTAAATTCTAGCCCCTCTGTACATCTATGACTACTTACTCTCTGACTTAACTTTTTAAATTATCTAGACTTTTGTATCTTTTTCTGTAGTCTCCTTTTCTCCAGAGTCCTCCATTCCCAATCTATTCTCCTTATTTTCCCAGTAATGATTTTTCTTCAAAATTCAAACTTCATCATATCTCCTTTTAATATACAATGCTTAATACCTTTAAAGACTTCCTAGTAACTCACAAGAAAAGTAAATATCACTATGAAGTGGTTTACCAAAAAAAAAAAAAAAAAAAAAATTCATATTGCAGGAGAAAACAAATAAAGGAAATCTTGTCAAAAGTAAAATTAGAATTGAAAAAGTTGGTAATGTAAAAGAAAAATCAATTTATACATATTTGGAGATAGGATTTAATTTTGTTTTAAGCTTCCAAGCAGCAAAAATAAGAACTAAGATTACCAGTTATACGATTGAGCCTTTTTTCATAAGTTTTTTTTTTCCTTGGAAGAAAGTAGGTTTTGTGATACTGTGTCCAAAGAGAAATTTCTTCCATGGATTTTCACAAAGCCAAAGTATGTTTCATAATGATCAATGCCCTCAGAAAGAGCACCACAATAGAATCCAATAGTTTATTATGACATAATGCCAAAGTGAAATACTCTTAAAAAAAAAAAAAGAAAAAAGATTCCATAAGGAACCAAAGCAGTATACTTGACTCTGATGATTTAGTTTAATCCAGGTACAAAATTTAATGTTTTTGAAATAGGAAGGGGATTATATATTCTTCAGGCCATATTATGTGATTATTATCAAACTTGTTAAGATTTAGGCAGCAGCAAATTTGAACTATATTCTTTAGCAAGTTCCTGCAGTACAATTTTCTAATGGTTTACTTAAGAACAGATCTATTGTTCTTGATAGCAAACTTGAAGTATAGTAAGAATTAAAAAGACATGAGTTCGTTTTTTTTTTAATTAAGAAGAAAAATAGACCTGTATCTGAACAGATTACTTTGTAATTCCCTACAGAATTTATTAAAGTGAATACCTGCAGACAAGGTCAACATTTCCCTTAGGAAACAGTTTGGGGTTATTATAACACCCTTAACTGGTAAATACATAAAGTACTTCAGCCATTTAAAAAATTTTAGTAATAGAAACAAGAAAAGTATAAATATAATACCTTGTAGAATATAGTTAATAAAGTTCCTTAAAGCTTGAAAAGATCTAAAAATTTCCATATATTCTCCATCAATTTATTTTTGCTGTATTTTTCTATTTATTTCAAATCTTCTAAAATCTGACACATCTAATCTCTGTGTTTTCTCTTTGCCATGCTCCTTAAAGATGAATATATTGAATTTAAAACAATAGCTAGTCAAATTTAATGCATTCACAGAATAAATGAAAACTTCAAAGAGATTAAGCCAAATATTTTGTTTCACAAAAATGTTATTTCTATCTTCTCAAAAGGTAACTAGTACCAAGATAAATATGCTGCTGCCAAGCCAGACTACAGCTTAATCAATAAATTTATTTGCATAAACTCCATAGTAAACCCCTACAGTGACCTCCAAACTATTGGAAGTTTGCCTAGATTGTCAAAAGGCCTACTGGGTAATCTTTAGTTTTATGTTGTTCTAGGGAGAAAAGGAAAAACCACTCCTTTAAGAAATCTACCTAAATCTCTAGTGGGATGACCTGGGTGATTTCTGGCTCAGCGTTTGGGCATACTGATTTTTAAGATGGACAAAATCTCAAATTAACTTTGCTACTCTAAGCGAAAAATGCTGTTCCCAAACGTAATTTAAGGACTGAGTTCCTCATCAATGCTCATGAGGTAAAGGCTATATATTTAATTGGAAACAACATCCCTAAGTTACCACCATACTTGATGGTTGGCAGATTAGTTCTTTGAGTATGTTTTAGACAGCAAAACAGGGTGTCTAGCACACAGATTGATTATATTACTGGCTTGTTTATTGCGCTAAACTATCCTGTTATCTCTACGTCAAAGGCTTATTGTAAGACTTAGTATGTAAGGAGTGCTCATTTCACCCATCATACCAACTGGAGTTTGTTAAAATTTGCTTATTTACTGAGTCATTGATGAGAGCTATAATTCTGTGCTAAACTTTTTAAGAGAGTGCTCACAAGTCACACTGTGCTACTAGCCCTTTAAACAAAGTTCATGCCGTATGACAGAAATAACTGATGGTTTGAAAATTATACCATGCAACGGGTCTCCTGCATATTTGGCTTTGTGTCCTTGGAGTGATTTTCAGCGTCATTAAGCAGAAAGCACATCATTTCCCAAGTAACAGGAGTAGAACACATACAGAGATTGACTTGGCATCTTTTACATAAACTTTCTGTTTTAGATTTGCAGAATTTACATAAACTGGAACAACACAAAACCCTGCAAACATATTTGTGGTGTCAGTTCAATTTCCCTACAGTGCCATTCTACAGTCAACAGTGCCAAGATTTATCCAGCTGCTAAATTGTATGACATGATTTTTTTAATACAAAAATATTATTCACCTTACTTTGTTAATTTATTGGTGATTTTTAGAATTTTTCACCTGCACAGTAGAGGCTCATTTAAAACTTAACATGATTGAAAATTTTTTAAAATACTAGAAAATATTCGTATAATTACTTTAATAGGTAACTTTTGAAATAGCTACAACAGCTCTTCTACTCCAAAAATTAATTCCAGCTAAAACTAATATAAAGGAATTTTATACACACACATACATAAGTTAGGGTTTTCAAGGAGGGACTGGTGGATTCGAACTGTCAACTTTTTGGTTAGCAGCCTGAGCTCCTAACCACTGTACCACCAGGGCTCCATATATATATTGGCTGGGAACTGAACCCAGGTCTACTGCATGATGGACATTAAAAATTGGAAAAACACAAGTAAACTTATAAATACATAGTGGATTGCTACAGTAAGAGCTAATAGAATTGAAAGTCAAAAATAGCTAATGTTATTATTTTCTACAGGGAGGATAATAACTTATGCTTTCCACATCCCTTGAAAGAGAAGTTATTTTCATAACGTATATAAAGAAGACATCTTCATAATCCTTATAATTAACAGATTAATTTGGATCATCCTTATGGCCAATTTGAATAAAGACCTTAATTTTTCTGACTGAAATTTCAATAATATTGGTTCTTAAAAATGATTCTAACATCACAATCTAAATGCAGGACAACCACCGGCCAGAACATACTGGGTATATTAAAGTATCTCATCCTTTGGACAAAGTAGCCCCACACAGGGGTTTGCTCTTGTTCCCCACATCAGCATGGCTCCCTTGTGGAGGGTACAGCCTGTACAAGTTTGCACATAAATCCAACAGAACTGTTTCTTTTGGGTTTGCAAACACATTTATTCACTCTCCAAACTATATTTTTCCATCTTGATGGAATTGGTGTAAAACTAATGATCTCTTGGGCAGTTATTACTGCATGACTGAGGGCAGCAATTTTGGGTGGGACCATGAAGCTGGTGGAGCATTTGGTGGCATCCTGATATGTTAAGTATACCTGATACGCCCTTATGGAATTTTATGACAAAATTGAGTTGGTATTGACATATGGTGAAAATGTTGAGATATCGTAGAATATGAATACGTTTCTTCTTTCTTCTGGTTTCTGGAATATTCAACATCCTGTCAAACAAGAAATCTATTTAAGGGAAATTCTGAATTAACATAGATTTTACTACCAGAGCATGCCCAGATCAGCAGTGACCTATCTGAAGTCTTTCCCTGAGTATACCTTAAGGGATTAGTTTAGTTCTCACCCAGATATTTTTGTTCTTTTTTAATTTCAGACCAACTAACATTCGGGGGCAAATGTATTGTTACAAATGTGCAGACTCTGTGGGCTGCAGTAACTGCAGTGATGAAGCATCACAAGGGAGATTTTGTCCCCTATGAGAGCACAAAAGAGAAAATATTGTTGAAGGCTTGAAAGTATTTCCTCCTTTGACTTTATGCAGATCCATTTCTCCTTCACAGAATTTTTTAAAACAAGTAATTGAAATATACTCCTGAGAGGTCTGGGACTTTCCCCTCCAGAGCTGACAGTCAAAGAGGTCAAGACAAAACCCAGTCAACCACAAAAACCTCTATGTGAGCCATAAGCTCTGTCTTTTTGGGCTCTTCATTCCCATCGCTTCTTCAGCTATCTTGGATGCCAGTGAGCACATGAGGTGCTCTGATTGACCCTGTCCTCTGCGAGGGCAGAGCAAAGACAATGGGGGCTGCGGACAACAACTCCTCATATCATAAGTGGTTATCACCTAGCATACTTCCTGCAGGAGGAAGCCCTTGCCCGAGAGTGCTGCCTTGGTTTCATGGCATGTTAATACGGACATGTGCCTACTACAAATAACTAACAAAAAAGGAAATTACAGCAAATCAAATTAGTGCTTTTCATACTGTTTCCTTTGAATCATGTCAAAGACTAAAAGCATTGTTTATGACTGCTTCCAAGTGTTTCCATAGAATATCTCTTCCAGAGTTATGCCCTTTGACCCTTGCACTTTGGGTACCCCATCCTTGAATTTAGTCTTACAGCACAGAAAGTCACTGTCATGGATTGAACTGTGTCCCCCTAAAGTGCGTGTCGATTTGGCTAGGCAATGATTCCCAGTATTGTGTGGTTGTCCTCCATTTTGTGATCTGATGTAGTTTTCCTATGTGTTGTAAATCCTAACCTCTATGAGGTAATGAGGCAGGATTAGAAGCACTTATGTTAATGAGGCAGGACACAATTTACAGGAATAGGTTGTATCCTGAGTCAATCTCTTTTGTTTATAAAAGAGAGAAGCCAGTGGAAAGGAAAGGGACCTTCTATCACCAAGAAAGAAGAGTCGGGAAGGAGCGCTTCCTTTAGACTCGGAGTCCCTCCCCTGAGAAACTCCTAGACCCAGGGGAAGATTGATGACAAGGACCTTGCCCCAGAGCCAATAGAGAGAGAAAGCCTTCCCCTGGAGCGGGTGCCCTGAATTCGGACTTCCAGCCTCCTAAACTGTGAAAAAATAAATTTCTGTTAAAGCCAGCCACTCGTGGTATTTCTGTTATAGCAGCACTAGATAACTAAGACAGGCCCTATGGGGTGAGCTGAACACTCTTGGCAGGTATTATCAGATGCAGGGATAAAATTAGACTGCCAGAGATGGCTTTTCCCCTAAAGTTTCCCCCCACCCAACATTTTTTTGCCTTCTTTCTGTCTGATATGTGCTTGTGGGCGGCCTTTCTTTCTGTGGTTGAAAGCTGAGATGATGGAATCCAACTGTGTCACATCTTAGTAAAGCTGGCATTTAGTGGCAGCCCCAACAATCTGTGTTCACTCGCTGCCCACAAGCTGTTACAGGTGAGTTTCCTGAGGTTAGTGACTCAAAGTAAACAACTTCCCTTCTCTTTTTTCTTCTTCGCTGCCAGGGAACCTCACAATAAGTCAAACTACCTAAGCTTTAGAGTTTGGGTTAGCATTCAGACTACCTAGAAGGTTTTTAAGGAATTTTATCCTATACTTTGTGAAGTACTAATCTAGACTGTACCATTCTTGTTCGGAAAGTTTGGTACAGCCAGCTGTCCCTGGAAATCTAAGTCTCAGCCTCTCAGCCACAAAACTTGCCCACTGAACTGCACTTGCACGTAGAGCAGGTTAGGCACATATGTATATTTGTTATATGTTATATATATATATGTTATATATATATATATAACCTTTATTTGTTATATTACAAAATAATCTTTGTTTTTTTAAACACTTAGTGACCCAGATTATAAAGAACAGAGAATGTTTGTTAACACAATTTATCACATAACCTCAAGTACTTGAGAATAAATTTGCAACTAATTTCATTAAAAATTTCACAAGCTAAGTTTTCATTAGCCGATAGTTAATAGAGTTAAAATTGAAAAGATTTTGAGGGAGTGTATGGGGTTTGGGTTTGTATAATTTTTGCCAGCACTGCCAAGTTTATTTTGTTTTCTGATTTATATTACGAAGGGATGCTAGTGATTTGGGAGAACTATAAGTGCCATTTCCATTAAAAAATATATTTAAATGTTAAATACAGGAAAATAGGCCCAATTTAGTACCATTAATATTCAAAACATAAAAATGGGGTCTTACTAGATGACAATAAGGTGTTATAATTGATTTAAGAAACCAATAAAAGGGCATATTTATGCTGACTTGTCCATCCACAAGTTACAGCTAGAGTATTAATTTGAAAGTTTGAACCAAATGTAATTGCTCATAAAGATGTGTATTTCCATAATAATGACTTCTATGACAAAAATTCTGCCTGCTTGATCCATCCTATTTTCTCTAAATGATCCTGTCAACAGTAAGGCCATTATTTGCATTCACCGGCCTGACTAGAAAGCTGGGTCATGTATATCTGGATCATCAAATAGTACAGACACTGTTAGTGCAGACTGTGTGGACTTCCAGTTCTTTATATTTATGCACTGCTTTGTCTTCAGTTTGGAGATCGCTAAGCCTTGGATTGCAATTTCACGCCATTCCTATTCATTCACTTACTTAACAAATATTTATTGAGCATGTGTTCCAGGCCCTGTTCTAGGTGTTTGGTATACAGCAATGAACAAAAACAGTGAAAAATCCCATTTCTTATGGAGCTTACAGTCCATTGAGAAGAGATGGATTAAAAATAGTACAACAAATAGGTAAAAATAAATTCTCAGGTAATCGTAAGTATGCACAGTGTAGTATGATAGACAGTGGCTAATGACAGGACAGGCAAAATTAAATAATGTAGTCAGGAAAAGATTCTCTGAACAGGAAACCATTTGAACAGAACCCTGACTATGGTCCACCTCACAGACTCTTCTAAGTTTCCGAAAAAATGTTTCACATCTCAGACCACCTATTTAATAGTCTTAAATACCTCTTCAGTGTCATCAGAATAAAATGAAAATTTCTATAAACAATATTCTTGACCTTCCACAATATGGAGGCAATGAACTTCTCATATCTTTCTGAACACAGCATCCCTCTGTGCTACAGTCCAACACTTCTGGTTGTGATCTTTCCCCTTTCCTGCCTTCTTGAATCATCTATCACTCCTCCTTCCCACCTTCATTTTTTCTTACCGAAAACTTTTCATGCTGTTTTTACTATATGCACATTTGTATAACCACCCTAGGTCATCCCTGAATAAATTGGTTTCTCTTTTGACACTTATTTGGCACTTTGTGAAGTGTATCTTTACATTTTGGTACATAGGACCAGTGTTCCCAAATAAACCAATGTTAAGGTGGACAAGATCAGCCACTGTGACTTCTTTTTTCTTTTTTCTTCCTGCACATAGCACATAAACCTTAATACAGTAGAAATTCTTAAATGCCTTGTGAAAATAGTCATGTAACTTATCCATTACTCAACATGTGCTTATCTATCTAAATATTTTTGCACAATTCTCTTCAAAGTAAAAGGCACCTTTCTGAGATGGCTTGTTGAGCTGGGACATACAGCCAATGCTCATGAAGAAAATTTTAAAAGTCTGTAAAGGGACTGAGCCAACAGTCTGGGAATCACGGCATCTTTTTTTCAGATTTTTGGCTAACAATTATGGAACATTCAAAGTTTTCTTTACGGAAATAAAGAAGAACACCCATGATTAATCTTTCTGAGATAGTTTCACCTCAACCCAAAAATTTTGCAAATGAGTGGGATGAGTCCATTTTCCTCCAGGATATCTATTTGGAACACAAAGCATCTACTTTGCTAGAGTTTAAAAATAAATCAGCATGATCAGCCATGGCCTTTTCCAGCACTTTGCTTCAGCTTAAGTCAATGAAATAAGTTTAATTAGCTTGTTTTGCTTTAAAATAAACTACAAGAAAGTCTTCAACATTGATGGCTCTTTCATAGAGTCCAAAGAAAAATCAGTTTTGCTAAGATACGTAACCAACAACTGAATCTTATAATATACTCAGATACTACAGAAATGTAAACTATCTGGCACTAAATGTTGAACTGACAGCAGCTGAGTTTTTCATTTTTCAATTTTAGGACAATAGTCTGCTGCCTAGTATTGTAACATACAGCTAAGAAAACTCTGGTGATATTTGGACATCTAATAAATGTTATTGTTAGGTGCTGTTGAGTTAGTTCTGACTCATAGCGATCCTACGTACAACAGAATGAAACACTGCCTGGACCGGTGCCATTCTCACAAACATTGTCATGCTTGAACCCATTGTTGCAGCCACTGTCAATCTATCTTGTTGAGGGCCTTCCTCTTTTTCGCTGACCCTCTACTTTACCAAGCATGATGTCTTTCTCCAGGGATTGGTTCCTCCTGATAACATGTCCTAGGTACTTGAGACAAAGTCTCACCATGCTTGCTTCTAAGGAGCATTCTGGCTGTACGTCTTCCAAGACAGATTTGTTTGTCCTTATGGCAGCCCATGGTATATTCAATACTCTTTGCTAACACCATAATTCAAAGGCATCAATTCTTCTTCCTTATTCATTGTCCGTCTTTCGCAAGCATATGAGGAGATTGAAAATACCATGGCTTGAGTCAGGCACACCTTAGCTCTCAAAGTGACATCTTTGCTTTTTTAACACCTTCAGGAGGTTTTTTGCAGCAGATTTGCCCAATGCAATGTCTTGATTTTTTAACAGCTTCTTTCATGGGCATTGATTGTAGATCCAAGTAAAATGAAATCCCAGGCAACTTCAATATTGAATAAATACACATGCTATTAACTTTAATACAAGTTTATTAGCAATATTTGGACTGCATAAAGCACAAGTTATCTTAAGAAACAAAAATATCTTGGGACTACTTTTGAGTTACCTTAAAACGTGAACAGCGCTGTATTTAGTTGAAGTGCTTCTATTAATGAACCACAAAATTACTCAAAATACACTATGAGAAAGGACCTGGTGCCATAGTATACAAGAAACACACACACACTTACATATAAACAAAAAAAAAAAATTCTGATTCAATACCCTGCTTTCTTTTTCAGTATTTCTTGATTCCGTGGGAGGGCCGGCGGGGGGGGGGGGGCGGGGGGGGGGCTGGTGGTGACTAAGATTAAACATAAATTAAAGAGGGGAAGAAACCAAAGGATTTACAATACCTACCATGGTTAATACCTGTCTTGTGTTCTATTAAATGGTTTCTACATGAAGGTAAATGAATGTAGAATTTCTTCATCCATCACCAAGCTATGGCTAATATTTTCTACAAGCACATCATCAAAAACAAGGTGACGAAAAGGTTAGATGTAGCTCAGCTGAAAAAGCACAGCTTCTAAACATTTTTCTAGTGCTCATCTTCCTTAGGTCTTCTAAAGAGACTATGCCAAAGACAGGGAACATTTCTCTTGCTGGAATTCAGACTTCCCCATCCAGTCTGAAAGTTATGCTTATGAGAATGGATAGCCAAATGTATTCCATAAACTGTTTAATAACACAAGGAAATAGCTTTTCTTTTTAAATGTGTATATTTACTGCCTCTTTTGGCTGTAGGAGTCCTGATGGTGCAGTGGTTAAGCACTCCGGTGCTAATCAAAAGTCGGCAGTTCCAACCCACCAGCTGCTCAGCGCGAGAAAGATGTGGCCGGCATTCTGCTTCAGTAAAGATTAAACCAAACCAAACCAAACCCAGTGCTGTCAAGTCGATTCGGACTGCCTTGGAAATGGGACCATTCTACCCTGTTCTATAGGGTCTCTATGAGCCAGAATCGAGTCCACAACAGTGGGTTTTTTTTTCCTTTTTTTCTTTTTTGGTGGTAGTGTATGACATTTCAAGAGATGCAGATTATAACCTAGAGATCGGTTTGGTCGTTTATGTTGTTTTCACAGGTTAAACAGATGGCTAGTATCGTCTGGCTATGCAAATTTACGTTGCTATGCCTCCTCTTTTTGCCTTATGTGTACTGACCTAGTTTTTAGCAAGAATATGAAAGACTGCAGCAAGTTCTATGCCCAGAAAATGCACCTATAATGACCCCAGCTAGTGAACCCAGGGACAGACCATGAAGTAAACTCCTAGCTGCATAGAGCTAGCATTCGTTCTTGAAATTCCTCAGGTGAACCAGATACAGTTCCTTCTCGTATACCTACCTACCTATCTTTTTTTGTATTCTGAAGACTAAAACTCTACAGAAAGGTACAAAATCTAGCTGCTCTTTTTTAGAGGGTTTTAAAGTCTCATTCCATACGCCTTTAATCCATCATTTATGATCATTTGTATATGTTTACATTAACATATTTCTTTAGTCACAACCAAAGATGAGAGTTTGACATTAAAGGACAGAGCAAATTCATACCCTGAGGTTATTCATACACTTTGCTAATTAAATCCAGGTTGTAAATGGTTGAGTAAAGTCCAACTTTTTTTCAGTTTGTATTTCACCAAAGAGGAAAACCTCTAAATATTACTTGATTTCTCTGCATTGAGGACTAAGCTACTTGGAAGGCTATTAAGATTTGAGTAAAATCATCATGGCCCCCGAACTCTCTGTTAGCCCAAAACTAAAACCATTCCAGAGATCAACTCTTCAGACAAAGATTAGACTGGCCTATGGGACATAAAACAATACTCGTGAAGAGTGTGCTTCTTAGCTCAGGTAGATACATGAGACTAAATGGCCAGCTCCTGTCTGGAGGCAAGATGAGAAGGCAGAGAGGGTCAGGAGCTGGTTGAACGGGCACGGGAAATCAGGGGTGGAAAGGAAGAGTGTGCTGTCACAGTATAGGGAGAGCAACTAGGGTCACATAACAATGTGTGTATAAAGTTTTGTATGAGAGACTAACTTGAATTGTAAACTTTCACTTAAAGCACAATAAAAATAAATAAATAAATAAATATTTTAAAAAAGATTGGAGTAAAATCAAAATATCAATGCATATGTTATGGTATACTGTAAATAAAGCCTTATTTCCATTATCACATGTCTCTAAGTCATCTCAAGTGAATTTTAATTGAGTTAATGTCATAGTATTTCTTCCATAAAAATAAAAATTTCTTCAGTATTTTGTGATATTGGCAAATTACACTATTTCTCACCATTCTGAGTAAATAATAGTAATAATAATACATAGACTTTTTTAAAACTAGATTTTGATTGGAAATTTCAAGTAGATAGCAAGTGTTTAATGATTGGCTAAATATATATATTTTATTAAACTGTTGTATTAACCCATCTTGGATGCTAAAAATCCTCTATGCCATTATTTTACTTTACACTACTTTCTACTTCAGGCTTTATATGTTCCCTTAGTGATAAGGATAAAAACTAAGACTTTCCTAACATATTCTACTTGGAAACTTCTAGCTTTGTTACAGAGTAAATATCTGTCTAAGGTTATGATATTTTCAGTAGGACAAAATAGATCAGGGAATAGAGAATAAGCAGGTGCCTCCCTCACTGAAGCCCAACAAGCCCAAAGACACCACAGAGAGAAGTAGGTGGAGTAGAGGCAAGAGAATAAAGAAATACGGTAAAATCAATAAATACATCTAGAAAAGAACTTTAAGTATGGTTTTTGATACATGGAGCTGACTGAAATCAAATAGATAAGAGGCCCATCGAGTTTTAAAGACCATCCAGCGCAGCTAGATGGTGTCCAGCTATCACCACCAACTGCTCTGACAGGGATCATAATAGAGGGTCCTGGAAAGAGCTGGAGATAAATATTGATCAAAATTCTAACACACACACACACACACACACACACAAAGAAACAGATTTATTGGTCTGACAGAGACTTGAGAAACCCTGAGAGTATGGCCCCCAGACACCCTTATAGCTCAATAATGAAGTCACTCCTGAGGTTCACCCTTAAGCCAAAGATTAGACAGGCCCATAAAACAAGACTAAATGGGCACACCAGCCCAGGGGCAAGGACTAGAAGGCAGGAAGGGACAGAAAAGCTGGTAATAGGGGACTCAAGGTCGAGAAGGGAGAATGTTGCCATGTTGTGGGGTTGGTAACCAATGTCACAAAACAATATGTGTATAATCTTTTAATAAGAAGCTAGTTTGTTCTGTAAACTTTCTCTAAAACTACAATAATAAGAAATTATTTGTTCTGTAAACCTTCATCTAAAGTACAAAAAAAAAAAACCTAATTAAAAAAAAAGGGAAAAGGACTTGAATAGACATTTTACCAAAAAGGATATTCAAATGGCTACCAAACGCATAAAAAGATGCTCAAGGTCATTAACCATCAGAGAAATGCAAATCAAAACCACAATGAGATAACATTTCACTCCCACTAGGATAGTTACGATACAATAGCAAAACGAAACACACACACAGACAAACAGAAAATAACAAATGTTGGCAAGGATGTGAGGAAATTGGTATCCTTGCCCATTGCTCGTGGGATTGCAAAATGGTACAACCGTTATGGAAAACAGTGTGGTGGTTCTTCAAAAAACTAGTAATAGAACCATATGACCCAGCAATTCCACTGTACCTAAGGGATTTGAAAGCAGTGAGTGAACAGACATATGTACAACAATGTTTATTGCAGCATTATTCACAATAACCAAAATGTGGAAACAACCTAAATGCCCATTAACGGATGATTGAATAAACAAAATGTGGTACCTACATAAAATGGAATCCTACTCAGTCAGAAAGAGAAATGAAAGTCTTGAAACATGCTACAACTTGGATGGAGCTTGAAGATATTATACTGAGTGAAACAGGCCAATCACGAAAGGACAAATATTGTATGACCTCACTTATATAAAAAGACAAAAACAGGCAAATACATAGAGACTAAAGTTTATTAGCCGTTACCATGGGTGGGAGAGAGGGAGAAAGGGAAAGTTATGCTTATGGAGCACTGAGCTTTGGTTTACGGTGATAGAAAATTTGCATTGATTAAAGGTAAGGGTTGAATATCAAATTAATGTAATTGATGTCAAGAAATTGTACGTCTTTTAAAAGTTGAATTGGCAAATGTGAGATAGATATATTTACAAAAAAAAGAGCAGAAAAGGTTTACATACAGAAATAAACAATCTCTGATGGCTACAATAGGATGGGGAGGAAAAAACACTAAACAGACAATAGACAAGTGTTGATTTTGGGGAAGAGTAAGACAGTATACAATACTGGGGAAGTCAGCACAGCTTGACCAAGACAAGGTCACGGAAGCTTCATAGACACATCCAGACTCCCTGAGGGACCCAATTACTAGGCTAAGAGCTGGGGCCATGGTCTCAGGAGACATCTAGCTCAACTGGCATAACATAGTTTATAAAGAAAATGTTCTACATCCTACTTTGGTGATTGGTGTCTGGGGTCTTGAAAGCTTGTGAGCGGCCGTCTAAGTTACTCCACTGGTCTCATTCCGTCTGGAGCAAGGGAGAATGAAGAAAACCAAAGACACAAGGGAAATACTAGTCCAAAGGGCTAATGGACCACAACTACCACACCCTCCACCAGACTAAGTCCAGCACAACTAAATGGTGTCCAGCTACCACCACTAACTGCTCTGACAGGGATCACGATAGAGGGTTCCGGACACAGCAGGAGGAAAATGTGGAACAAATTTCTAACTCACAAAAAAACACCAGACTTACTGATCTGACAGAGACTGGAGAAACCACAATAGTATGGCGCCCAGACACCCTTTTAGCTCAGTGATGAAGTCACTCCTGAGGTTCACCCTTCAGCCCAAGATTAGACAGGCCCATAAAACAAAAGGAGACTAAACAGGCACACCAGCCTAGGGGCAAGGATGAGAAGGTAGGAGGGGACGTGAAAGCTGGTAAGGGGGAACCCAAGGGAGAGAAGAGTAATGACACTTCATATGGTTAGCAACAAATGTCACTAAATGATACGGGTATTAATCATTTAATGAGAAACTAACTTGCTCTGTAAACCTTCATCTAAAGCATAATAAAAAAATAAAGTACAATAATAATAATAATAATTTTTAAATACCTTGTAAAAAAACATTTTTAGAAAGACTATAATAGCAGAGAGTTTTCAGAATAATTTTTTTTCTTAAATTCCTCAAGTAAGTCTAAGTGATTTGAAAAGACCACCATTTTAAAAAGTTGTTTTTTAAAATAAGATTATACATATACGTATAATTTTCATGATATGTTCTCTACAAATCTATATTTACTATTTTTTTAATCAAGAACTGAGTTACCTAGAGATGAAGAAATAAATATAAGTTTTATAATCATGAAAAAAACATTTTAAAGACTGTTCTATTGCCAAAATAATCGCCATTCAGTACAAAAAGACACTATTGTGTTTTAAGACTTAAAAAACTACCTTTGGGTCTCCAACCAACAGTGAGCAGAAAGTGGGCAGAAGGCTGCTCAGCCCCTGTTTTAGTTTCCTAGTACTGCTGAAACAGAAATACCACAAGTGGGACGCTTTAAAGACTAGAAATTTATTTTCTTACATTTCAGGAAGCTAGACATATGACTTCATGGCACTGGCTCTAGGGGAAGTCTCTCTCTTTGCTCTTGGGGAAGATTCTTGTCTCTTTCATCGTCCGTAGCCCACGTGTTTCTTGGTTCTTTGGTAATCCTCAAGTGGCTTTTATCTCCCTCACCTTCCATTTGAGTGAGCTTGCTTGTCACTGTGTCTGTGCTGCTCCTTATAACTCAGAAGTGATTAAATTTAGGACACACCCTACACTGATTTGGCCTCATTAACATGACTAAGAAAACCCTATTCCTAAATGGGATTATATCCACAAGTACAAGGGTTAGGATTCCAACACATGTTTTGGGGGCTACAATTCAGTCTATCACAACCCCCAAGAGGGCTCATTCCTCAATGCTTATTTCAAATGTGGACAAAAAGAATAATGGAAAAGGAAGACTTCCTAGGGGATGGAACCAGGGACCCTGGAGAACAATGGACAAGGAAACTGCATTCAGAGAGCAGGCACTACCCGCAGAATAGGAAGTAGACAATTTGTCTTTTTAATCCATGTAGCTGGACTGTTAACCAAAAGTTTGGTAGTTCCAATCCACCATCTGCTCCTTGGAAACCCCATGGCGCTGTTCTACTCTGTCCTACAGTATCGCTATGAGTCAGAATTGATTTGACGGCAACAGATTTTGTAGGTTTTTTTTTGTTTGTTGGTTGGTTTTTGGTTTCTCCGTGAATCAAAAGAAGCCCCATTCAGGCCTGATGTGGAAATTTACAAACACCAGGCCGTGATAAAGACACCACAGTACATCACATAGAACTCCAGGACCTTGAACCTGACTCCACAACAGAATTTTACGGCTCCTTCAGGGAGGATGTGAGTATTTTGTGTGTGGAAAAAAAGAACTG
The DNA here is from genome assembly GCA_030035585.1 of Dugong dugon. Taxonomy (NCBI): domain Eukaryota; kingdom Metazoa; phylum Chordata; class Mammalia; order Sirenia; family Dugongidae; genus Dugong; species Dugong dugon. Next base: position 14,131,231 of record CM057478.1, read on the forward strand.
AACAGAATATTTGGTGTCCTGCAGGGAAGACTGTGGTAGTCAGTAGGATTATACACTACTGTCTCGATTTTCCTCTCCTTCTAAGCATATGGCAAGATTGCAATTTCCAGTTCACAGTGAAATGAAGCAGGGTCGTGTGATTTCCTTTGACCAACGAAATAGTGGCTTAATAGTGGCTTAAGGTACTTTTGAAAAACAGCCTTAACAGGTTTTGTCTGATTTACAATGTTTTCTTTTCCTGTTTCCGCTTGTGTCAAGATGGCACCTCCATCATCCTGGGTCACTGATGACTAGATTCTCACCCACAGACCTGCTCTGGGCTTGCCAAATACTGTAGGAAATAAATATGTGTGTGTGTGTGTGTGTGTGTGTGTGTGTGTGTGTGTGTGTGTGTGTGTGTGTGTGTGTGTGCTAAGCTACAATAACTTCTAGCCAATCCTAACTAGTACATTCCAGGAGTAGAAAAAAAAAATCACAAGTATTGAAAAAAGAGAGCAGCATGGTGTCTTAGTTACCTAGTGCTGCTATAACAAAACATACTGCAAGTGTGTGGCTTTAAAGAACAGAAATTTATTTTCTCACAATGAGGGAAGCTAGACTTCCTAACTCAGGGCATCAACTCTAGGATAAGGTCCTTCTTTGTCTCTTACAGTTTCTAGTAGCTGCTGGCAATTCTTGGCATTCTTGGGTTTGTACGCTCACCTGTCTCCATCATCTGTCTCCCTCATGTGTCTCTGTGTCTATTCTGCTCTTCTTATAAGACATCATTCAGAAGTGATTAGGTACAGGACTCACCCTACTCTGGTATGACCTTATTAACGTAACAAAACAAAACCCCTCTTTCCAAACAGGGTCATATTTACAGGTCCCAGGATTAGGAGTTCAACATAACATTTTGGGAACATAATTAAATCCACAACATATGGTATACAAGAGAACAACTGTGATAAAAAAGTAAAGGAACAGTAAAACTTATAGCTACTATACCCAACAATTGAAAAATATACATATACAGAATGTTAACAAAAGTTGACCATGGAATAAGACATAGAGTCTCAATACATTTCAAATGATACATAAAACAAAACTCATAAAATTATAAAGAATTGGTATCACACACTTTCTCACAATGCAATTGAAGTAGAAATCAATCATAAACATTATCACAAGAAAAGTTCTAAATACTTGTAAATTAAGAACTTCACTCCTGGAAAGCATATGGATCAAGGTAAAAAACAAAAATGAAGACATTTAAAACTGAACAGTAGCAAAGATGAAATATAAAAACTTCCAAAATACAGTTAAAGCAGAACATACAGGCAAATTCATTTTCATAAATGCTTATATTAGAAAAGAAGGCTGAGAATTAATGAATTAATTCATCTAAAAACATTAGACAACAAAAGCACAGCAAACTAAAATAAAGTAGAACTGAGGCTACAATAAAGAGAAGAAATTGGTGAAATAGAAAATACACATAAAATAGAAAGGATTAACAAAGACAAAAGTGGTTCCTTGGAAAGAAAAATGAAATTGACGAGCTTCTGGCTAGACTCATCAACTAAAAAATGAGAGACGCACAAATAAACACTGTTAATGAAGTGGAGACATAATTATTGAAGATACAAATACTACAAAATATAAAGGCTGTTAAAAACAGTTTTTTCTCAATACTAGTTATATCTTACAATTACATAACTTATTAATAGAGATAAAAGAGTATTTCTACATCAATCAGAACTTGAAAGAGTAATGTAAAATTTTCCCACAGTGAAAATTCCAGACACAGATAATTTGATTGGCACATTCTACCCAACAATTTGCTGTTGTTGTTGCTGTTAGGTGGCGTCGAGTCGGTTCCGACACAAAGGGACGCTATGTACAATAGAAGGAAACACTTCGCGGTCCTGTGCCGTTCTCGTGATCGTTGACCAAACAGCTTACGAACAAAGAATTCTAAAGAATCACAAACTATTCTAGAACAAAGAAAATAAAGAACACTCTCTAACTCATTTTATAAGGCAAGGATAATCTTGACCAAAAACTTAACAAGGATAAAAGGAGAAGGAAAATTATAGTTTGATCTCACACTACTTGTCAACATGAAAGCAAACATCCTAAACTAAATATTGATCAAATAAATCTAACAACTACCAGGAATGCAATTTTCCTCTTGACTTTAGAAAAATCAGTGTATTCATTTTACCATATTAACAGATTAAAATAGAAAAACCATGAGGCCATTTTATGAGTTTCAGAAAAAGTATTTGGTAAAATTCAACATCCAGTCAGGATTTTTAAAAAATGTTTTATAAACTAAGAATAAAAAGGAACTTTTTAATCTCATAAAGGATATCTACAAAAATCTCTATAGAAACACCTTACTCAGTTGTACAACTTTGAATGCATCCTTTTATGATTTAGAACAAGACAAGGATGACAACTAAAACCAATTTCATTCAACATTATACTGTAGGACCTGTCCTCTACAGTATAGCAATAAAAATAATAGAGAACTGTGTAAAAAAAAAAAAAAGTCGACCTTACCAGTAGTCAGAATAATGCAAATTTCAACAAAATAGCATTCCCCACCCACCCATTTGACAAAAATTAGTCTGAAAATATCAAATTCTAGCCATGATGTGAAACAAAAGTAATTTTCAATGACTGCCAGGGGGAATATAAATTGGTATAAACATGCTGGGAAAAAAAAAAAAAGGCTTTCCATTTGCCTATTAAAGTTGACCATGAGCATACTATGGGATAACAATTCCATTCCTGCATATTGGTATGTTACACCAGGAGACACGTACAAGTGTGTTCAGAGAAAAATTGCTCATAATTGCACCAAACTGGAAGTAATCCCATGAATGGATAATTACATTGTGTCATATATACTCTAGAGCAGCTAAATACATAGTGATGATAAATCTCAAAACATAATATTAAATAAAAGAAACAAGTTATAAATGAACATATGCAGTATAATTCCACTTATATAATATTGAAAAGCAGGCAAAACTAAATAATGTATTGTTTATATATATATTCATTGGTGGTTAAATCATTAAAAAAAATCAGTGGAATAATTACCTTGGAATTCAAAGTAGTACTTACCTGTTTCTTGGAGAGGAAAGAAATGCCATTAGCTCAAGTCACAGAAAGGCTTCCAAGGTACTAGGAGTTGGTATAGTTTAATCAAAGTGATGGATACATTTAAAATAATAGTTAAATCTAAATGTCTGGTAATAATATGTCTATAAAGTATAATGTAATTGTTACTAGAAGTGACATAATATCAAAAATTGTAACATAAAATGAATCTAGACTTAAACATTCTGGATGATGTGAACAAAACACTGGGGTAGAGGAGACTTGGGCTAGGTGGTGAAGAAGTTTGCCAAGAGTCTCATCTTATTCAAGGAGGAGATTATTGATTTTTCATAATTCTTTACAGTGATAGAAAAATATGGACTCTATATTTAGAAAATATAGTGATGACTACCAGTAGAACAGAAATGACTGTAGGGTTTTAAATCCGTACAGGAATAAAAAAACTAACTAATCTGGAAAAAAAAGATGAAAAAGAAAAATAGACCTTAAATAGAAAGCAAGATGGAAGGAATAAAGTCAACTATATCAACCAACACAGTGTACACAGATGTGCAGAACATATAAAGAAGAAATTCTGAATAAATAACAGTTGTTCTTGATCTTAAATTTTTGCAGTAAGGAGGGGAAACTTGCTCTAATATGGATCAAAATATAGCATTACGCTTTAATAATTAAAACTGTGACATATCTTATGGTGAACTCACCAGTTGGTGTATTCACACTCTACTATATAAGAGATTTGTATTAAACTCTTTCTTAAACGTCTTTTTCAAGTAGTAATTTCATCGAAGTGTGAAGTAATGCTGGTGGGAGACGGGGCTGAGTAGCACTCTAGAACTTGAATCCAAAAACCCACTGCTGTGGAGTCAATTCCAACTTACAGCAACCTTGTGGGACAGAGTACGACTGCTCCATAGGGTTTTCAAGGCTGTAAATCTTTATGGAAGCAGACTGCCACATCTGTCTTCTGTGGAGCCACCAGTGAGTTCCAACTGCTGACCTTTTAGTTAGCAGCCTAGCGCTTAACCAGTGTACCACCAAGGCTCAGAACTTGAATAGCAAAGATAAAATTCCAGTTTTACCTAGTACTTTCCCACATGATTCTGATTTCACTGCGTGTATAAGTCGGAATTGTCTCGATGGTAGGTCTTTTTTTTTTTTTTTTTTTTTTGGTATAAATCCATATTTGGGGGTATGTTGAGTACAATGGCATTTTATACACATCCACTCCATGAGTACTAACCTAAATACTTTTCAGATCTGGACATATCAAGGCCATTTTGTCAGATCATCTCAAACTATAAAGTTCTGGATTATACCACTTTGACCAATCTGGAAACCAATGATCTCTTTTCATTGGTTTTTGAAGTAAGAACTTCGTACACTAGGAAAACATAGCAAAATCCTCCTTCCTGACCTAACTTCTCACTCCTTTCCTTTCCACTCTGCTTTCTATAACTCCTGTCCCACTATTAACAAACTTTTTTTCTGTAAACATTCCCAATACCTCTTGGCCTTAACTCAAACATGATTTCTAGTTGAGGTACCATTTCTTTTGCTGTACCTCAAGGGCAAGATGTTCTTTCCTATTGACCATCCTACCTCCACTCCCAATCAACTTTCTTCAGGATTAGTGTGTTTTATACTGCTTTCAGATGATGGAGTCTCCATTCATTATATAAACAGCTGTTTCAGTTTCCACCTGCTGACTATATCAGCTTCCATTCCATTTGTCTGTGTTCTCTACCCACTTCTTGATCTCCCCACCTCCCAGTGTTGAAGGCTCTTACACTAGGTTCAGAATCTTCATCTATGTTAAATAAATAAACAAACAAACAAAAAGAAAACCAAACCACTGCTGTCGAGTGGATTCCCACTCATAGCGACTCTATAGGACAGAGTAGAACTGCCTCGTAGGGTTGCCAAGAAGTGGTTGCTAGATTCGAACTGCCGACCTTTGGGTTACAGCTGTAGTTGTTAACTATTGCTCCACCAGGACTCTCCTCTATCCTAAACCCCACCATAAATCTGAGCCACATCAATTTACATGAAGACAACTTATCCAACACCTTGGGTTCTTTGTTACTTGTCACTTATTCTGTATGTACTCTCTCTTACCATTCCTCTCACAGATACATACCAAAACATGTTATTATATGGAAATGCACCACCTGGAAATAAAAGCTCAAACTTCCTATAATCCAATCCTTCAATATCGCTTGCTTAATCAATCTAAATAAGCCCACTTCATTATAGCTGGCCAGGACTTCCAGTTCATTAACTCCTCTGCCAATCTACTCCTGACTGAGTGCACTTCTTGATCTGTCTAGCTTAGAAGCAGTAGTGAAGAATTCAAACATTCCTGACTAATATATAAATTTCCTTGAAAATGTCTTTCTGGTTCATTTCCTTAGTAAGGACTCAGCTCTGGATGAGCTCATCTGATGGTCTGGCCCACTCTTGCCCTTGGCTTCTAACAACTGACAGAGTGAATCACACAATACCACAACAAAAACCAATATCACCATAATATTTATAGTCATTACCATCAACTGAGCTCTCATGCAGTCATGAGTCATGCAGAGTACATTATATTTAAGGTCCTCCATTATACATATTTCACACTTTACCCTTTCTTAAAACTTCCGTTCTTTCCTTCCACCTTCCTTTCTCACTCTCATTTAATGATCTTGCCTCCCACTTCACAAAGAAAATAAAAGTTTCTGGAGGGAATGTTCTCAATCTCTTGGCTCTGGTAGAAGAGAAGAAACTCATCCTTCTACCTCTAGTTTGGATCATAGTCTTTTCCTTTTCCCCCTTAACTTTATATATACTGATTTCTTTGAATCAGCATTCAAACAAACTTAAATCTGTCCTATCTTAAAAGCTTTTCTGGCATAACTTCCTATAGTTACCCCCTTGTCTCTCTTACCTTCACAAATTTCTTTACATATTATCAACATATCATATAATAAATATGTGTTTCCTCTTAAACCTATTCTTCCTTATCTCCATAAAGGTAATGCAATTCACTTAGTTGCCCAAGACAGATTTAGGCTTTATCCTTGATACCTCCCTTTCTGATTCCCACATAGCATTTTGCCTCCAGCCTTGCTCTCTATTAAGCCATTCTGCACAATCTTAAATTTTGTCATCCCATTTTAGAACCTTTTAGTAGTTACCCATTGTCCCCATGTTGAAGTCCAGTCCCTTAACATGACTTCCAAAGTCTTCTACCGTCTGAAGATGACTTATCTGCCACATCTTTCCCTTCCAATACTAAAATCCAGCAAAAAGCATGTATTTTAGTTCCTTAAATATGTTTTCCTTTCTCATTGCCTTTCACCTCTCTCTTTTTTAGCATATACCTTCTTGTGGATTGGGTAAACAATGTGCACATTTGGAGCAGAGTAACAAAAGAGCTCCTACTTGCACTGTTGTCTCTACCTGAAATATGAATATTTTCTCCCTTCCTTTATCAAGTTATAAACCCTACTCATCCTCCATTTTGAAACTAGCAGTCATATAAACAGAAGAGCCTTCCTCAGTCTTAAATTAGATTAGGACCTCCTGCTATCTGTTCCTATAACACCTGCACACATCCTTTATTATCACATTTTTTAAAAATTACTGGATTTGTCTCTCTTGCTTAATTGTCAATGTTCTGAAACCAGGGTCTGTAGTTGTGTTATTTACAGTTGTTTATCCAATGACTACCATATCACATACACATGGTATTGTTGTTATATGCCGTAGATTCTGATTCGTAACAACACTATCTGACAGAATAGAACTGCCCCCATTGGGTTTCCTAGGCTGTAATATTTTTGGGAGACCATCAGGTCTTTTATCCCACAGAAGGGCTGGTGGATTGGAACTGCTCATCTTTCAGTTAGTAGCCAAGTGCTTAACCATTGTGCCATCATTTCCTTATACACATACATGCTTTGAAAGAATAAATGCATGACTGAATACATGAACAAATTCTTTACAATTGGAAAGAAATAATGGTTCCAGAGGTGTAACGAGAGGGGGTTAGAGTGGGGCATTTGCCCTGGCAAAGTCCAAGGGGGCACCAGATGAGGCCAGACAGCAAATCACCACCCCATCCCCCCACCTCACCCCCAGCCCTCCACCTCCCACCTTCCTACCCCCACCTGCCCCACCAATGGAGGGGGGGGGGTCAAACTTAGAAATCACCCCTAGGAGCTGTTACCCACGCTACACTTCTGAATGTTTCCTATCTTTCTTCTATGGTAAATCACAAAATTTGAAAGTGATATTTTCCTAAAACACAGATAAAAGCATTATACAAACACTGAAAGAGCAAAAGTTATAACTAAATTGAAAAAGAAGTTATTAATTCCCTACCTCCTTACAGAAAACAAAAGGTAACAACTTATGAAAAACTTTTAAAAATTATTGTCTTCTCAGCATATTATTCCCTTCATTTATTCATTTAACAAATATTTATTGGGTGTCTGCTATGATCCAGGCACTGGGCCATATGTTTGATAGAGTGAACAGCTCAATGGAAATGTCTTGTACGTGTTGCTTCTGATTTCTTACTTTTGAAAATAGAACCTAAGTGATTTTTAAAGATGGAACCCTAGTGGCGCAGTGGTGAAGAGCTTGGCTGCTAACCAAAAGGTCAGAGGTTCAAACCCACCAGCGACTCTATGAGAGAAAGATGTGGTAGTCTGCTTTCATAAAGATTATAGCTTAGGAAACCCTATGGGACAGTTCTACTCTGTCCTATAGGGTCACTAAGAGTTGGAATCAATTAGACAGCAACGGATTTTTTTGTTTTGTTGTGTTTTTTTATTTTTAAGCCAATTCAGCACATAGCTAAGAAGACACATAAATAAGATCCTATGTGATGAAAAGATTTAATAGCTAGAAACTACTGGCTTGCATATTTGGAACAGAAAATTACCTGCTAGAGAGACCTAAAGGAGTGACGAAGTAGATGTAACACCACTGGCACCTTGAGCATTGGCTGGTGACCAATGGAATACACAACCGAGGGGTTGAAAAGAGCACTAAGACTCTTCTTTCCATAAGCCAAGAATCCATATGTTGTACTTGAATCTGGAAAAATAATTAAGGAGACCCCAGAACAAATGCTGACATAATGTTCTCTAGCTGTCATCAAAGTTTAACTACAGATTGGAAGTCATGAACAATGAAAATTTTTATAATCTGAGAGAGAACTGGAAAGAAGAATGACACTCTAATTTTTGTACTTCATTTTTTATGGATTTATGACATTATATGAAGAAGACAAATTAAGAATTATAATCTATATGCAAATACATGACCACAGAGGGTTTTATGTGTAATTTTATATAAAGCAAGATAATTATTCTCATGGAGGTATTCAAAATGCCAGCAGTTAACACCAAATCACTCTGTTAAAAAAGAAAAAAAGAACTTCCCATTATTTTCCATTCACTAAGAAATAGGGTATTTCTCTACAACAGTTACTCATTTGGAAGACATGTGAAAACTAGACTTTGAAAAGAATGGAAATTTGAAGGGGATCAGCTGAATTCTTCTGTGGATTTTCGTTGTTTACTTCATACCCCATGACCTGTAGCACACACATAAAAGCTTGAAAAAAAAAATTATTTTCCTCTTCACCCTGCTCCTTGCCATTTGGCAAAAGCTGCTTGTTTTCACGGTTTAAGTTAGCTGAATTAACGTGACTGGTTTTGTTTAGAAATGACTTCAAATAACCGAGCCTTTTACCAGGCATTTTTTTATACCAGCACTGACTGAGTATGATATTATCAAAGACTGAAGAACAGTATTTTTTAAAAAGCTGAGCAATATGGCAGTGGTAATGATAACAAATTTATCACGAGACGCTAATAAGAAGCGTTAAGGAAACTGAAAAGTGAATGTTAAGGCTAAATAAACTTTCAAAGACAATATTAGGTGTGTGTGAATAAATATTTTCAGAATCAGCTTCTTAGTAATATAGTAAACATTTTTTCTTCTATAATATTTTATTTAACACCTGCACAGAATTTTATCACAATTTTGAGCCTTGATTTATTTAACGATCCACCACTGGCATTTTGTTTATTTTCAGTATCTTTTTATGATTACAGAACTCCCATTTTTTTATTCTTTTCTGATTATTCCCATAAAATATGCTCACTGAGTCGTAGTCACTGGATCACAGGATATTGCCATATCATTTGGAATCATGGGAGTAGGCTCCACATGGTAATGCTCAACCATCACAAACAGGACTATGACGCCATCTATAGGTGGCACTGCATAATTCTCCATTAGGGTGACCAGATGTTACTTACAACAGTGCAATGATTAAACATTTGGCTGCTAACAAAAGGTTTGGGGGTTCAAACCTACCCAGCAGCTCCGCAGAAGACCTGGCAATCTGCTCCCGTGAAGATTGTGGCCTAGAAAACCCTATGGGACGGTTCTACTCTATCACATGGGCCATTATGAGTTGAAATCGACTCAATGGCACCTAACAACGACAACACAATGCAATCTAACCAGGCCTCAGAAAAATTAATTTTAGAAAGCTTCATAATCAAACCCATCTTTTAGAAGTTAGCCCCATCTTCCAACTTCATTATTGAAGAAGATAATTATTTTTAAATTAATATTAGAAATCTCTAAGGTGACAAATATTTTCTAATGGCTTCACAAAGGAAAAAAAAAAATCCTGGTCTCAGGAAGACTTTATCATTAAACTAAGGTTTTTAATCCCATTTGAATTAATTTACTCTTGTTAGAATGATTTCATATTCTTGGGGTAGTATGTTTAATTGTATATCTAGAGATTTGTGTCTCTAGGTAATGACTAATACAGATTTGCATTTGAATGGTAAGAGTTTTTTATTAGGTTGTGCTATTCCCTTGTTGTTGTTGTTAGGTGCCATTGAGTCTGTTTTGACTCATAGTGACCCTATGTACAACAGAATGAAATACTCCCTCGTCCTGGGCCATCCTCACAATTGCTGTTATGCTTAAGCCCATTGTTGCAGCCACTGTGTCAATCCCTCTTGTTGAGGGTCTTCTTCTTTATCATTGACCCTCCACTTTACCAAGCATGATGTCTTTCTCCTGGACACATCTGTCAGTTTGTCATACTGTGGTGGCTTGTGTGTTGCTGTAATGCTGGAAACTATGTCACTGGTATTTCAAATACCAACAGGGTCACCCATGGTGGACAAGTTTCAGCTGAGCTTCCAGACTAAGACATACTAGGAAGAAGGTCCTAATGGTCTACTTCTGAAAAAAATTAGCCAGTGAAAACCCTGTGAATAGCAGCAGAACATTGTCTGATATAGTGCCGGTAGACGAGCCCCTCAGTTTGGAAGGCACTCAAAATATGACTGGGAAAGATCTGTCTCCTCAAAGTAAAGTCGACCTTAATGACTCTACTTCGGATGTAGTCAAGCTTTTAGGACCTTTATTTGCTGATGTGCCATGACTCAAATTGAGAACCAACAGTTGCAAATATCAACTAATAATAGGAACGTGGAATGTACAAAATATGAATCTAGGAAAAGTGGTAGTCATCAAAAATGAAATGGAACACATAGACGTCAATATCCTAGACATTAGTGAGCTGAAATGGACTGATACGGGCCATTTTGAATTGGACAATCATATGGTATGCAGTGTTATTGCTTACTTTGTCCGAAATACTCATTTTCATAAATAAAAGGTGAGATTAATTAGAATGTAGAATAACGGTTTGGCTTAACAAGTCAGTATTAAATGAAGGCTCAAAAATGCCTTCATTTCTAGATAATAGAATAAGGTCATATATTTGCCTCACCTTCCTTCTGAGAATATATTGAGTTAACTATTAAAAAGGTAAAAATAGGTAAGAAAAGAATAATTACTTGTAGTCTTCCCATTCCGTTTTCTTTTTTTTTTTCCCCACAGCCAGTGCATCCATTTACAGGCTACTGCAAATGCCTACTACTGACTGGCTTGCAGCTATGCCTCTCAAAAAGATGCAGATTCTAAAATGAGATTTTGCATACGAATCAATCAATAGAAGTCTGGCAATGCAATAAGGATTCTATTACCAGTAGTCGGTGAAGAATGAATAGCTCGTGATATGCGGTAATAGTGCCATTGTTAAAACATTCACCATTGGTGAATGGGCTAGGATATGGTGGAACGGAGTGCATTGGGTGGTGCGATATTTCTGCACTTGAGAAGTATGAGGGAATAGATTTCAAATTGGGTGATTGTGACTGAGTGCCATCTATTGAGTAAAGAGAGACAATGAGAGGTTCAGGATGATTAATCACCAATTAAGGGAAAACAACGAAAGTCAAAAAGCCCCACTGGCATATTTAAGGAAGCCTTAATCTTCTGCAGATGTAGAGCAGAGAATGGAGGAATAAATTCAAGATTTAATCATAAAAGAAGCTTCAGAGGTTAAGTTCTGCAATATTTACAACAGGGTCAGCTAATTGAGAACATTCTCAAGATTCCACAGACCATATTCACATAAGGCATTTAACACAGCAAACAATACACTAGAGTAAGTGAAAGAGAATGTAAGCCAGCATCCAGGCCTTAAGAGATTTCCAGTTGCAACTACCTAAGGTCTTTATTCTCACAAGGACTTGCTTTTGTAGAGTTAATCTTGATTTTGAAATTGCTTCCTTAAAGTTTCCAGTAAGGTCCTTTATTCCCCTGTAGTCACCTAGCTAAGATCAGCTGCACAAGGAGTTACTCCAGGAATAAGCCATCACCTTAACAAACCAGCCCTGGGCACAGCCAGAAGAGTTCCAAACTTTAAACAGATATAAATGCCATGTATGTTGGTATCTAAAGTACAGCCCTCCTCATTCTGGCATAGGAGGCTTTCCACTTGGTGGCATCTTCCCACCCAGTTACTTCAAAATCATATTTGATAGACATATCTCCATACCTAGAGTTCCTGTTCAGGCTTCCCACCCCCTGCAGTACAGCCAGAATTCTCCTTAGACGCAAAGATGGCAAGACTGTCTCACATACTTTGGACATGTTATTAGGAGGGACTAGTCCTTGGAGAAGGGCATCAGGCTTGGTAAAGTAGAGGGTCAGCTTAAAAGAGAAAGACCCTCAATGAGATGGAATGACACAGTGACTGCAGCAATGGGCTCAAGCATAACAATGATTGTGAGAATGGTGCAGAACTGGACAGTGTTTCATTTTGTTGTACACAGGGTTGCTATGAGTCAGAACTGACTCCACAGCACCTAACAACAACAACAAATCCCTGCAGGAGTCTATTCCCACTCCCTGCAGGGGTCTAAAAAACAGCAGGAAAGGCAAGCCAAAACTTCCTTAAAAAAATCAGTTATTAAATATGATAGGAAAACAGAAATTCATTAGTCATATGAAGAAATACAACTACAAGAAAAAGAACATGATAAATAAATAGCTCTAACTGGCCCTAAAGAGTATTTAAAAAATGATTAATGAAAGAGAAGGAATATTTAAAATGTTCTTTCCAGATCTTCAGAAAGTTCAGAGAAAATATTGAACTTATGAAACAAGAAGCTGTAAAAAGGAAGCAACAGAATGTGGTAGACTATTATTTACCTTTCATTATATATCCTCCACTTCTGCAGTAACAGAAACCTGATTTTTTTGCTGGACAAACTCAAATAAAATACTACACTTTCCAGCATTCCTTGAAACTAATGGGAGGTAATGTTACCAAATTCTAGCCAATAAGATATAAATGAAAGTGTTATAGGAAGGTTACCAAAGTCTCTTTAAATGAGAAGTAGTAAGTTTCCTTTTCCTCTCCTGCTACATTTTGGTTTGAATGCTGTCATGAGGTCTGCAACTCAAGTAGCCATCAACAGTGAGAAGGTGTGTCAAAGATGGTTAGCATCAAGATAGAGCCTGTGTCATTAATAATAAAGCTTCCACCAGTCCTGGACTTAATGTTTGTAAGAAATAAACTCTTCTCCTGTTTATGTTAAATTTGGTTGGTGATAATATTAAACGTAGGACAATATAAGCAAAATTAATAAAAGAAATTAACAGCACTTTTGAAAATTTAAAATATGATTAGAGAAATAAGAACAAAATTCAATAGAGGACTAGAATGTAGCATTGATTACATTGCCCATGATGCAAATCACACATGACAAAAGAATGAAAAATTTTACAGGAGAAACATCAAAGGAAAAAATTCAAGACTGCTAACATTTTGATAAGAGAAAAATCTTAAATAATAAGCTATTCTGAAAAATAATAAAATTAAAATTTTCAGAGTTGGTAAATATGTATGTTTTCATACTGAAAAGTCCTATCAAATGATAAACAGAAAAAAAACTGAAGTTGTCAAGGATTTCATTTTACCTGGATACACAATCAACACCCATGGAAGCCTCAGTCAAGAAATCAAACAATGCATTGCACTGGGCAAATGTGCTGCAAAAGACCTCTTTAAAGTGTTAAAAAGCAAAGATGTCACTTTGAAGACTAAAGTGTGCCAAGCCATGGTGTGTTCAATCGCCTCATATGCAGGTGAAACTGGACAATGAATAAGGAATACCAAAGAGGAATTGATGCCTTTGAATTATGGTGCTGGCAAAGAATACTGAATATACTTGTACTGTCATAAATCTGTCTTGGAATAAGTAGAGCCAGAATGCTCCTTAGAAGCAAGAATGGTGAGATTTTGTCTCAGATACTTTGGACATGTTATCTAGAGGGATCAGTCCCTGGAAAAGGACGTAATGCTTGGTAAAGCAGATGGTCAGTGAAAAAGAGGAAGACCCTCAATGAGATGGATTGATACAATGGCACAACAATGGACTCAAGCATAACAAGGATTGTGAAAATGGCAAAGGACCGGGTAGTGATTTTTTCTGTTGTACATGAGGTTGTTACAAATTGGAACCAACTTGATGGCACCTAACAACAACAACAACATCAAATTGTAACTGGATAATAGTAACAAAACCCAAACCTAGATATATCTCTATGACATATTAGATCACTAAGACTAAAGAAAGATTTCCAGTGAGGCCAAGATGGCAGACTAGTCAGATGCAGTAAGCCATCGCTCTATAACAAAGACCAAGTAAAACAGATACAGATATCAATAAAAAACCAAGTAAAAAAGATACAGATATCAATCCTGGAACACTGAGCCTTAAATGAATGGATAAAGTAATAGATTAGAAGACATTGAGAAAAAGAAACAGATAGAAAAAGGTGAACAAGTAAAGATATGGAGGGAGGTTCCTGGCCACCCAACAGGACACAGTGTGGCCATTTTGGAATAAAGCCAACAACCTTGCAGAAGAATACAGAAAGGCACCTTCGTGGAATTTCCAATAGGAAATAGAAGTATGGCACAGATGCACACACTGCTAAGTAAAACCACATTTGCTGGCTACAGCTCAAGGAAGTGCGAGACACTCACAAGTGGTAACCACTGGTGACTAGGAGCAAAAACCACCCCATCTGTCAGGAACCACAGTACAAACTCACCCTATTCTCCTCCCCCATCTAGCCCCAACCACCCCACCCTTTGCCTCCATTTCTTCCACATCTACTGAGCACTGTACCCCAAGCAGGAACAGCTTTGAATTCTGGAACCCCAGGCCCCCCTCCATGACACCCACAGCCCTTCCCTACCACACTGCCATCAGCCCCGCCCTGCCAGCCTCAGTTTGTACTGCAGACAAACAACCCATTCCCACCTCTCCCTCCCATTGCTGGACCTATCCTGCTGCACCATAGCTCAGTGACCAGCCCTGCCCACCTGGATAAGGTGGTGAGAACAATCGTGCCCACAGATGAGGAAGCAACAAAACACACACAGCCCACTCACCCGAACATAACAAAATAAAAGAAAAAAGCAGGACCAAATAAACAAACCTACAATCAATAAACAAAGAAAATAATACCTGAATGTGTCAGAGACAGCAGACAATATCAAAACATATAAATAAAACAGGACGGCTCCAGTAAGCTACTAAAATAAAACACCAAATGACCTTCTAGTAGAAGAAATTACACTGGAACTACCTGATAGAGTATTCGAAAGTCTAATATTCAGGACTCTCCAAGAGATTAGGAAAGAGATCAAGGAAAACATAGACAAAACTAAGGAAAAAATAGACAAAATCAAGGAAAACACAAAGCAACGGAAGAATTCAGGAAAATAATACAAGAACAAAATGTCAAAATGAACAGTTAGGTATCATACAAAAGCAGCAATTAGAAATTCAAAAGATAAACAACAAAATTGCAGAAATGGACAATGCAATAGAAGGTTTAGGGAGAAAATTTGAAACAATGGAAGCCATAATCAGTGAAATTGAAGGCAAATCCATGGATACCACCTTGAGGAAAAATGAGAAAAAAGAATGACAAAAACCTAAGAACTATGTGGGATGCAATCAAGTGCAAAAACGTGTGCATGATCTAGTTCCAGAACAGGGGGAGAAAATGGAAAATGCAGAGAGGATAACTGAATATTTGCTGACAGAAAACTTCCCTAATATCATGAAAGATGAAAAGCTGACAATCCAAGAAGCTCAACGAACCCAACATAGCATAGATCTCAAAAGAAAGTCACCAAGACATATCATAAACACACTTTCCAGAACCAAACACACAAAAAAAGCCTGAGAGCAGCTCTAGAAAAATGAAAAGTCACATATCAGAACAAAGGAAAAAAAAAAAAAAAAACTGAACCCGTTGCCATCAAGTTGATTCCAACTCATACCAAAGACTAAGTTCTGATAACTTGGCAGAAACCATGCAGGCAAGAAGGCAATGGGATGACATATAAAAAAGCTTGAAAGAAAAAAAATTGCCAACCAAGAATAATATATCCTGCAAAACTCTTGCTCAAATTTGATGGCAAAATTAGGACGTTTCTAGATAAAAAGGAATTAAGGGAACAAGTAAAAACTAAATTAAACTTAACAAAAATTATTAAAGGGAGTCCTTTGTTTACAGAACCAACAACATGAGATAACAACCTGAATCTAGGACACAGGTCAGCATCAGCCAGATATCAACCTAGGTAATGAACTTTCAAGGATAAAACAAAACTAAAAGATTTACAACAGGAACAAGAGACTTCAATCTGTAAACAACAACAGCATCAGAACAATAAAAGGGGGGAATAAATCATGTAGGTATAGAACATTCAAATAGAGAGTCAAGTCAATATCAAGTAATATAAGGCTGGTTCAAGCTTAGGAGGATTGGGTAAATTTAAAGGTAACCACAAAGAAAGCTAACAAACCTGTCATGGATTGAGTTGTGTCCCCCCAAAATATGTGTCAACTTGGTTAGGCTATGATTCCTAGTATTGTGTGGTTGTCATCCATTTTGTAATTGTAATTTTACTTTAAAGTGGGATTGTAACACCCTTACTAAGGTCACATCCCTGATCCAATGTAAAGGGAGTTTCCCTGGAGTGTCACCTGCACCACAATTTATCTTACAAGAGATAAAAGGGAAGGGAAGCAATCCAAGAGGGGGGACCTCATACCACCAAGAAAGCAGCAGCGGGAGCAGAGTGCATCCTTTGGACTGAGTTTCTTGTGCCGAGAAGCTCCGAAACCAAGAGAAGATTGCTGACAAGGACTTTCCTCCAGAGCCAACAGGAGAGAAAGACTTCTTCTGGCGCTGATGCCTTAAATTTGGACTTGTAGCCTACTAGACTGTGAGAAAATAAATTTCTCTTTGTTAAAGTCATCCAGTTGTGGTATTTCTGTTATAGTAGCACTAGATAACTAAGACATCTACTCATCAAAATAAAAAAAAAAAACTCAGTAAACATAAAATCTACAAAAAGGAAAGAAATGAAAATAAATTCCACAAAAGGAATGCAGCACAGGAGAGTAAGAGGAACAAAGAAAATGTCAGCATCACAAAAAAGCACTACAAAATGACAGCAATAAACTTACATATCGATAATCACACTGAATGTAAATGGCTTAAATACACCCATAAAGAAACAAACAGTTACAGAACAGATAAAGAAAATAAGACCCATCAATATGCTGTCTACAAGAGAAACACATTATAAACAAAGGCATAAATATATTAAAAATCAAAGGATGGGAAAGAAATATCAAGCAAACTGCAACCAAAAAAGAGCAGAAGGGACAATGCTAATCTCAGAGAAAATAGACTTTAAAAAAAAATCCACCATAAAAGACAAGGAAGGACATTATATAAGGATTAAAGGGACAAACCACCATAATGACATTAACTGTAATAAATACCTACGCACACAACAACAGGGCTCCAAAATACATAAAACAAACTCTAACAACACTGAAAAGAGAAATTGACAGTTCCACAATAACAGTAGGAGACTTTGGCACACCATTCTCAGTAAAAGGACAGAATATCTAGAAAGAAACTTAGCACAGTTACAGAATATTTAAAAACCACAACCAACCAACTTGACCTCACAGACATAAAGAACACTCCACTCAACAGCAGCAAAGTATACACTGTTTTCCAATACACATGGAATGTTCTCCAGAATAGACCACAGCTTGGGCCATAAAGCAACCCTCAACAAAATCTAAAACATTCAGATAATACAAAGCATCTTAGCTGATCACAATGCCATAAAAGAAGAAATTAATAACAAGAAGAGCAAGGAAAACAATAAAAATCATGGGAACTGAATAACACCTTGCTTAAAAACCACTGGGTAATAGAAGAAATCAAAGATGGAATAAAAAAATTCCTAGAATTTAAAGAGAATGAAAGCACATCATACCAAAACCTTTGGGACACAGCAAATGCAGTGCTCAGAGGTCAATTTATAGCAATAGATGCACATATCAAAAAAGAAGAAAAGGAAAAATCAAAAGGTTAGCTTTACAAATAGAACAAATAGAAAGAGAACAGCAAAACAAGTCTGCATCCACCATAAGAAAAGAAACAATAAAGGTCAGAGCATAAATAAATGAAACAGAGAATAGGAAAACAGTAGAATCAACAAAACCAAAAGTTGATTCTTTGAAAAGATCAACAAAATCTACAAACCACTGGCCAAATTGACCAAAAAAAAAAAAAAAGAGGAGAGGAAGTAAATAACCCAAATAAAAAATGAAATGGGGTACATTACACCACCTCAAATGAAATAAGAAGGATCATAACAGAGTATTATGAAAAACTGTTCTCTAACGAATTTGAAAGCCTAGAAGGACAAATTTCTAGAGCACACTACCTACGTAAACTAACACAAACTGAGGTTGAAAATCTGAACAGACACTTAACAAAAGAAGAAACTGAAAAGGTAATAAAGAAAAACTCCCAACAAAAAAATGCCCTGGCCCAGATGGCTTCATTGGAGAGTTTTAACAAACTTTCAGAGAAGAGCTCACACCAGTACTACTCAAAATATTTCAGAATACAGAAAAGGAAGGGATACTTCCAGATTCATTCTATGAAGCCAACATAACCCTGATACCAAAACCAGGCAAACACACCACAAAGAAAATTACAGACCAATATCTCTCATGAATACAGATTCAAAAATTTTCAACAAAATTCTAGCCAATAGAATTCAGCATCATATAAAAAATAACAATAATAATGCACTATGACCAACTGGGATTCATACCAGGTATACAAAGGTGATTCAACATTAGAAAATAAATAACATAATCTACCACATAAATAAAACGAAAGAATCACATGATCATGTTAATCAACTCAGAAAAGGCATTTGATAAAGTCCTACATCCATTTGTGATAAAAACTCTCAATAAAATAGAATAGAAGGGAAACTCCTCAACATAATAAAAGACATCTATACAAAACAAACAGCCAACATCATTCTCAATAGAGAGAGGCTAAAAACATTCCCCCTGAGAATGGGAACAAGACAAGAAGGCCCTTTATCACCATTCCTATTTAACATTGTGCTGGAAGTCCTAGCTACAGCATTAAGGCAAGAAAAAGAAGTAAAGTGTATCCAAACTGGTAAAGAAGTACAATTATCTCTATTCACAGGTGATATGATATTATACATAGAGAATCTAAAAGACTCCACAAGAAAAGTACCAGAACTAATGGAAAGATTCAGCAGAGTAGCAGGATACAAGATAAACATACAAAAATCAGCTGGATTCCTATACACCAATAAGGAGAGCTGCACAAAGGAAATCAGGAAAACAATACCATTTATAATAGCCCCTAAAAAAATAAAATACTTAGGAATAAATCTAACCAGGTATGTAAAAATCCTATACAAAAAAAAAAAAAAAAACTACAAAACACTACTGCAAGAAACCAAAAGACACCTACTTAAATGGAAAAACATACCATGCTCATGGGTAGGTAGACTCAACATTGGGAAAATGTCAATTCTAACCAAAGCAATCTACAAATACAATGCAATCCCAATCCAAATACCAACAGCATTCTTTTACAAGATGGAAAACTGAATCATTAACCTTATACGGAAAGAAAAGACATTCCAGATAAGTAAAGCATTATTGAAGAAGAACAAAGTAGAGACCTCTCACTACCTGACCTCAGAAACTACAGTACAGCTACAATAGTCAAAACAGCATGGTACTGGTACAATTGACAAACACATTGACCAATGGAAAAGAATGGAAACCTAGATGTAAATCCATCCACCTACGGTCACCTGATCTTTTACAAAAGTCCAAAATCCATTAAACAGGGAAAAGACAGTCTTTTTAACAAATTGTGGCAGCAAAACCTCATGTCCATCTGTAAAAAAATGAAACAGGACCCATACATCACACCATACACAAAAGCTAATTCAAAATGGATTGAAGATCTAAATATAAAACCGAAATCTATGAAGATGATGGAAGGAAAAATAAGGTCAATCCTAGGGGCCCTAATATATGGTATAAATAGGGTACAAACCATAACTAACAGTACACCAACACCAGAAGATAAGCTAGATAACTGGAATCTTCTAAAAATTAAACCCTTACGCTCATCAAAAGACCTCACCAAAAGATAAAAAGAGAACCTACAGACTGGGAAAAATATTTTGGCTATGACATATCTAACAAATTCTAATATCCATAATCTATAAGAAAATCCAACACCTCTACAACAAAAAGACAAATAATTCAATTAAAAAATAGGCAAAGGATATGAACAGACACTTCACCAAACAAGACATTCAAGCAGCTAACAGACACATGAGGAAATGCTCATGATCACCAGCTAGTAGAAAAATGCAAATCAAAACTAAAATGAGATAGTATCTCAACCTGACATTACTGACACTAATCAGAAAAACAGAAAAAAACAAATGTTGGAGAGGCTGTGGGGAGATTGGAACTCTTCTGTACTGCTAGTGGGAATGCAAAATGGTACACCTATTTTGGAAAAGATATGGTGCTTTTTTAAAAAGCTAAAAATAGAAACACCATATGGTCCAGCAATCGCACTCCTAGGAATATATCCTAGAGAAATAAGAGCCACCACATGAATAGATATATGCACACCCATGTTCATTGCAGCATTATTCACAATAGCAAAAAGACAGAAATAACCTAAGTGCCCATCAACAGATGAGTGGATAAACACTATGATACATACACACAATGGAATACTATGCAACGATAGAGAGCAATTATGAATCTGGGAAAACATCTCACAAAATGGATGAATCTGGAAGCCATTATGCTGAGTGAAACAAATTAATCACAAAAGGACAAAACTATATCATACCACTATTATAAAAGCTCATGGAAAGGTTTACACCAGAAAGAAACAATCTTTGAAAGTTATGAGAGAGGGGAGAGGTAGGGAGGAAAAAACACTAAATAGTTAAGTGAAAACATTAGTGAAGGGTAAGACAGTACACAACACTGGGAAAGTCAGCACAACTTGACCCAAAGCAAAGTAATAGCTTCAGAGACACATCCAAACTCCTTGAGGAACTGAGTTACTGGGCTGTGGGCTGGGGACCATGGTCTTGGGGGGCATCTAGCTCAATTGGTATAACATAGTTAGTAAAGAAAATGTTCTACATCTTACTTTGGTGAGTAGTGTCTGGGATCTTAAAGCCTCATGAGCGGCCATCTGAGGTATATCCGTTGGTCCCCTCCCCCAACTGCAGCAAGAGAGAATGAAGAAAACCAAAGACACAAGGGAAAGATTAGTCCAAAGGACTAATGGACCACAACTACCACAGCCTCCACCAGACAGAGTCCAGAACAACTAGATGGTGCCCGGTTACCACCACTGACTGCTCTGACTGGGACCACAATAGAGGTTCCTGTACAGAGTAGAAGAAAAATGTAAAACAAAATTCAAAGTCACAAAAAAAGACCAGACTTACTGGTCTGACAGAGACTGGAGATAGCCTGAGAGCATGGCCCCTGGACACCCTTTTAACTCAGTACTGAATTCACTCCTGAAGTTCACCCTTCAGCCAAAGATTCCCAACCAAGAAACCAAACCCATTGCTTTCAAGTCGATTCCAACTCGTAGCAACCCTATAGGACACAGTAGATCTGCCCCATAGAGTTTCCAAGGATCACTTGGTAGATTAGAACTCCCGACCTTTTGGTTAGCAGCTGTAGCTCTTAACCACTACACCACCAAGGTTCCCAGCCAAAGATTAGGCAGGCCTATAATGCAAACAATAACACACATAGTTCAACCACATATATGAGACTAAATGGGCACACTAGCCCAAATCAAAGATGAGAAGGCCAGAAGGGACAGGAAAATTGAAGGAATGGAAATAATGAACCGAGGTCAAGAAGGGGAAAGTGTTGACACATCATGGGGTTGGCAACCGATGTCACAAAACAATATGTGTATTAATTGTTTAATGAGAAGATAATTTTCTATGTAAACTCCCACCAAAGCACAATAATTAACTACAGAGAAAAACCTAAAAATCTCTAGATAGAAACAGTCACCTACCAAGAATCTATGTGATAGCATCCATCAGAATTTTCATCAACAACATGTAGCAATGTCTTCCCAGTTCTGAGGGAAATTGATTTTTAATTGAGAATTCCAGGCTTTGCCAAGATATTTGTCAAATGTGAAAGCAAAATAAAAGCATTTTTTTATTACACAAAGAATCATAAAAATTTACTCCCAATTATCCAGTCTAAACAATTTACGTTAAGATACATTGTTGTTTGTTGTTAGGTGCTGTCAAGCTGGTTCCAATGCGTAGTGAGCCTATGTACAACAAAACGAAACACTGTCTGGTCCTGTGATATCCTCACAATCTTTGCTATGCTTGAGCCTATCATCGTAGTCACTGTGTCCATCCATCTCCTTGAGGGTCTTCCCCTCTTTCACTGACCCTCTACTTTCCCAAGTATGATGTTGTTCTCCAGGGACTGATTCCTCCTGATAACATGTCCGAAGTACTTGGGATGAAGTCTTGTCATCCTTGCTTCTCAGAAGCATTCTGGCTGTATTTCTTCCAAGATAGATTTGTTCCTTCCTCTGACAGTCCATGGTATATTCAAGGTACTTCACCAACACCATAATTCAAAGGCATCAATTCTTCTTCAGCCTTTGTTATTCATTGTCTAGCTTTCGCATGCATCCAAGGTGACTGCAAACACCATGGCTTGGGTCAGGTGCACCTTAGTTCTCAAAATGACATCTTTGTTTTTTAAACACTTTAAAAAGAGGTGTTTTGCGACAGACATGCCCAATGCAGTGCATCATTTGATTTCTTGACTACTGCTTCCTTGGATGTTGATTGTGGATCCAAGTAAATGACAACTTCCTTGACAACTTCTATCTTTTCTCCTTTTATCATGATATTGCTTATTGGTCCAGTTGTGAAGATTTTTGTTTTCTTTTATGTTGAGATTTAATCCATACTGGAGGCTGCAGTCTTTGATCTTCATCAGTAAGTGCTTCAAGTCTTCTTTGCTTTCAGCAACCAAGGTGGTGTCATCTACATATCACAGGTTGTTAATGAGTCTTCCTCCAGTCCTGATGCCAAGTTCTTCTTCATATATTCCAGCTTCTCAGATTATATGCTCAGCATACGGATTAAATAAGTACGGTGAAAGGATACAACCCTGACACACACTTTTCTTGATTTTAAAACACGTGGTATCCCCTTGTTCTGTTTGAACGATTGCCTCTTGATCTGTGTACAGGTTCCTCATGTGTACAATTAAGTATTCTGGAATTCCCATTCTTTTCAATATTATCCATAATTTGTTATGATCCAACAGTCGAATGCCTTTGCATAGTCAGTAAAACACAGATAAACATCTTTCTTGTATTCTCTACTTTCAGCCAAAATCCATCTGACATCAGCAATCTTATTTCTCATTCCATGTCCTCTTCTGAATCTGACTTGAATTTCTGGCAGATCTCTGTCGATGTACTACTTACTGCAAATTTTAGCAAAATTTTACTTGTGTGTAGTGTTAGTGATATTGTTTGATAATTTCTGCATTCTGTTGGATCACCTTTCTTTGAAATGGGCACAAATATGTATCTCTTGAAGTCGGTTGACCAGGTAGCTGTCTTCCAAATTTCTTGGCATAGATGAATGAGCACCTTCAGCATTACATCCATTTGTTGAAACATCTGAATTGATATTCTGTCAATTATTAAAGCCTTGTTTTTGCCAATGCCTTCAGTGCAGCTTGGATTTCTTCCTTCATTACCATCAGTGCTTGATCATATGCTACCTCCTGAAATGGTTGAACGTTGACCAATTCTTTTTGGTACAGTGACTCTGTATATTCTTCCCATCTTCTTTTGATGTTTCCTGTTTCATTTAGTAATTTCCCTGTAGAATCCTTCAGTGTTGCCACTCGAGGCTTGAATTTTTTCTTCAGTTCTTTCAGCTTGAGAAATGCAGAGCATGTTCATCTGTTTTGGTTTCCTAACTCCAGGTCTTTGCATATGTCACTATAACACTTTGCTTTGTCTTCTGGAGCCACCCTTTAAAGTCTTCTGTTCAACTCTCTTACTTCTTCATTTCTTCCTTTCACTTTATTCTACATTCAAGAGAAAGCTTCAGAGTCTCTGCTGACATCCATTTTGATCTTTTCTATCCTTCCTGTCTTTCAATGGCCTCTTACTCTCTTCATGTATAACGTCCTTGATGTCATTCTACAACTCATCTGATCTTTGGTCATTAGTGTTCAATGACTCAAATCTATACTTGAGATGATCTCTAAATTCAGGTGGGATATATTCAAGGTCGTACTATGGCTCTTGTGGACTTATTTTAATTTTCTTCAGCTTCAAATTGACCTTGCATATGAGCAATTGATGGTCTGTTCTGCAGTCGGCCCCTGGCCTTATTCTAACTGATGATACTGAGCTTTTCCATCATCTCTTTCCATGGGTGTAGTCTATTTGATTCCTGTGTATTCCATCTGGTGAGGTCCAAGTGTATAGTTGCTGTTTATATTGTTGAAAAAAGGTATTTGCAATGAAGAAGTTGTTGGTCTTGTAAAATCCTATTATGCAATCTTCAGTGTCATTTCTATTACCAAGGTCACATTTTCCAGCCATTGTTCCCGCTTCTTTGTTTCCAACTTTCACATTCCAAACACCAGTAATTTTCAATGCATCTTAATGGCATGTTTGATCAGTTTCGGACTGCAGAAGTTGGTAAAAATCTTCAATTTCCTCATCTTTAGCATTAGTGGTTTGTGCATAAATTTGTATAATAATAGTATTAACTGGTAGTCCTTGTAGTTGTATGGATATTATCCTATCACTGATGGCATTGTACTTTAGGATAGACCTTGAAATGTTCTCTTTGTCAATGAGTGTGATGACATTCTTCAAGTTGTCATTCTTGGCATACTAGACCATATGGTTGTCAGATTTAAAATGGCCAATACCAGTCCATTTCAGCTCATTAATGCCTATGATATCAATGTTTATGTGTTCCATTTCATTTTTGCCAATTTCCAATTTTCCTAGATTCATACTTCATACATTCCATGTCCCTATTTTTAATGGATGTTTGCAGGTGTTTCCTCTCATTTTGAGTCGTGCCGCAACAGCAAATGAAAGTCCCAGAAGTTGACTCCATCCTTCTCATTAAGGTCTACTTTACTTTGAGGAGGAGTTCTTCCCTAGTAATATTTTGAGTGCTTTCCAACCTGAGGGGCTCATCTTCTGGCAGTATACCAGATAAAGTTCTACTGCTATTCATAAGGTTTTCAGTGGCCAATTTTTTCAGAAGTAGACTTCCAGGTCCTTCTTCCTAGTCTGTCTTTATTTGGAGGCTCCGCTGAAACCTGCCCACCATGGATGACCTTGCTTCTATTTGAAATACTGGTGATATAGCTTCCAGCATCACAGCATCACACAAACCACCAAAGTATGACAAACTGACAGATGAGTAGTGGACTTTAAGATATACTACAACAAAATAAAGGAGAAAATCAAGGACAAAAAAAGACATAACATTAAGGAGAGAAGAGTACAGTGATGGGATGTTCCAGGATGACAACTATATGGCACACTGGTGGAAACCTTGTTTTCCCACAGTTTAGAGATAGGAGGTCTGGGAAGTAAAATAGATGATAGGTATATGCAACAGAAGCTGCAAGAAATATGACTGAGAAAGTATAAACATAAGAGATAGGAAAAGAACAATTAGAAACTCCAGGAAAAACATAAAGCCATGTAAGAAGGTCATGGTACAAATGTAAAGCTAATTAAAAGATAAGATAATTTTAAGAGTAAAAATTTGAATGAATGTAAAAAAAAAGAGAATTATTTTGACCTTGATCAAGGAAAAGACTCTTTCAGGTGACCCAAGAGTTAAGACATTGGACCTAAAATGAAGAAAACATAACCCTATCACATTACTTGGCTCTGAAGAGGGCAACATTTATGTAGTCACAGTAATTCAATACTGTTTTATTGGTTTTCCACTTTTTAAATAAACCTATAGATAAAACATAAAGATAGTGTAGTTATGGAACAGAATATAAATACTATCAACTTGATAATGTAAGGGAATAGCCGAAAGCATCTGGGAGGTATTCTTGGGAGATGAGAGGAGACAAGGGTATGACTAGCACAGAGAAATTGAAGGCCTATAAATAAACTGAAATATAAAGAAGTTTAAATATACCATTTAAAATTACAATATGTAAGAAATAGAAGAAAAATAACATAACTATCAAATATGTCTGCAGGAGAGGGAAGGAAAATTGTGGAGGAGTGAAATGAGCTAGATCTTTCTTTGCTGTAGCAGGAAATCAGATATTTTCTAAATTTCATGAGCATCATTCTTGAGATTTCTTAATAATTAAGTAACAGTCTTAAAACAAGTTGTAACTGCTGCGTTTAAAATATTTTAATGGCATCCACAAATTTGAGCAAACATTCTGAGTACAGATAATTAAAGTTTAAATATCAATTTGAGACATGGGGGTAAATTGCAAAATAGTAAAAGAGTAATTATGTCATGGTTACATAAAACATTTAGTTTTAATATTTCTAAAATCTATGTTATGTTTAATAGGTTAATAACTATGAAAACTTGAATATTTCTAATGAGAAGCTAATAGTCCTATAGGTGTCACCAAATTAATAGCTAGACTTTCAAAATCCCGTTTTGGGATCGGAGGGATTATCAGATGTCCTGACATTTATAAATATATAGGTGGCCGAAGTTTATTCAAAGAAGAGCTGTGTGGTTCTTTGAGAAGCATATTTCCTGGCTCCATCCTTTATTAGTTGTTTGTTCTTGAACAAGTACTGAATTTTTCTTTATTTCAATTTCTTCTGTAAAGCAAGAATAATATCAGCTCCTACCTAAGAATGATTGTGATAGCAAGGTGAGTTAATTAACAAAAAATTCTTCAAAGATTTCCTGAGACAAAATAAACCCTCAGTCAATGTTAGTTATTATCATCATCTCAAAAAAAAGAAGGGACAAGACTCTGTGAGTTTAATCTAGGAACAAAGTAAGTAGAAGGAGGGCAATAGTTCTGTGTCATGGCTGCTACTTGAACCAGTTTGAAAAAAAGCCCTCTGGATGCAAGTATGTATCAGAGAGAGAGAGAACTGAAATTTAAAAATTAAGAGAATTTTTTCTGAAGTCTTTAAGACAGTAGATTACAAATAAATGAAGTCTCTAGATATTGTCAGAGAACTACTGTGGTCAGTGGAGTGGCAAGAGAGATTATAATGTCTGACATGCAATTTGAAATGGCAGTGGTACCCAGCAAATAGAATTACATTACCTGGCCAAGTAATGAGAGCACCAGTGGGGTAGGTTATTCTAGCAGATTATCCAGGAAAATGATGGTACCTGGCAAAGTTACGTAGAGGCAGAGTGCCTAGTAGGGATTGTCACACATATCAGAGAAACAACGGCCACTGCCAGACATTTCAGTGCCAGGTGGAGCGGGGATGACACCAGCACAGTGGACTTATTCACATGAGACATTTTCTAGAGACTCGTGACAATTTGTGAAGATTTTTAAGAAGGTACCGGAGGTTGAAGAATGTGCAGATGGCATCAAGAATAGTGTAAATTATGAGTTGTTACTGTTAATCTCATCTGTAGTCACTGCTGTTGAGGCACTAATACATTCAGGATTCAAGGATAAACCAGGAATATAGAGTTACCTGCCCCAGCTATTATCCTGAGTAAGAGCTAAGTTGTATCCACACTTTTCTAATAACAGAGTAGAAAGCAAAGTGATGCTTATCTTCCTGTCACCCCTAACCTTATCCTGATCTCTCCAGGGATTAAGAAAAGCATCATGAGCTACAATCTTTACCATCAAATTAATGTAAGATATCCTGTGAAAGCAACACAAAATAAGGCAGAAAAGGAAGAAATCATCTTGTACACTAAAAGGGCAAGGTCTTTGTTCATAAGAAATAAAGCTATATTTTAAAAAGAAATGTCAACCACCTGTGTAGACTAAAGCAGAGCTGGTAAGAAATCAATCTTTAAGAACACAGGGATTCAGGTTGCTTCCACCTGTTACACCACCATTTCCAACTCATGGAAAGGGCATTGACAAATATACATGTGGTCATGGCAGGAGGTGAAGCACATCACTTCCACCCTCATTGCATCAGCTGGAATTCAGTCAATGATCCAAACCTACCAAAATGGAGGCAAATTTAGTTATCTTGTACCTCCAGGAAGAAAAATTGAGACCCAGGCAGTCAGAGCCTGCCATGCATGTATTTGAGCTTAGATACTTAAGGAGCAGATCAGCTACAACATGGACTGCAAGAGTTTTTTCTTGGTGACCCCAACCCTGACCACCATCTCTATCCATTAGACCAAATTTGTCTACCTTCTGAGAGGAACCAGCAGATATTTGGTGAATCTTATTCCTTTGCACAGAAACAGTGACTGGGCAGTAGCACACTATAACAATCCAATTTGTGAAGATATTAATATCGTAAGACACCAGAGAGGATAGACACTGAAATTAAATATTTCATTAGGATAGGATGGCAGATCTTTAGGTGTGGATAAAGGAATTAAAGGAGGAGATATGAGGAAATCAGTTACAGAGTGGGCGAGGGTAATGCAGAGTTAGTAAATGGAAGTTAGCATGGAACACCCCATGAAGACTTGGAGGTAATCCAATGAGATATACAGACACATACGTACACAAGTACACACAGATGCACATGGCATAGGCTGTGAGAGTTCACCTGTGTGGTCAAGGGATTTAAAGTAACAAGACTAAGTAGATCAGTGGCACAAAACCTGTAATATTGTTTAGTTTGTATGGTTTTAGAGCAATCATCATGAGAGGGGGCAGTCCTTTCGATGGCCCAAATGGCTATAGTTACTCCCTTCTGCACACCCAGCATCTTTGGGCTTTGGAACAAACCACTGCACCTTCCCTTCTGAAGCCTAATGGTGGTTTGTCTAAATAAGCAGCAGTTTTAAAGATTAAATACAATTCTGGACTAGCATCCACATGTCTGACTATCCCCTCTTCAGGAGATTGGGGTAGAGGGGATTTGTATTGTGCTCTGTGCAGTGAAATACGCAACACTTGGAGTATAAAACCAGATGAGGGAAGGTCCTCTGGGTCCTTCACCCATGGTGTAAAGAGAGTGGACACGCTTGGAAGGTTTCCATGTCTGCCTGGACAGCTTTTGAGCCAGGGAGGACCGCTCATGATGGAACTTTTCTGGTTGTACGCTGCCTGTTGTTCGTAATTAAAATGGCTTTCACTATTGCCAACACCGTGTCTCGTGTGTATGACTTGATCATGCTAAATGGACATTAACACCCATGGAGTGTTTGGTGCCACTGGGTGGAATTCTCATCCCTGTACTCTGGTGGTTGCTTGGGATCTGAGGACAGCCTTTAAGGAAATCTACATGTGTAATGCAATCAGAATCCCTTCAACAATGTGTGTGCATTTATGATTCAGTGTATATCTACATTAAGGAGTATTAGAAAAATAATCTGCATCTGGATTGATTGGAGGTGCAGAATGTCTTTCTCCCTGGTCTTCAATGGGCAGTGGATATAACGTGGTGACTTAACATTAAGCAGCAAATAAAATCCTCTGGTAAGTATGACCTATCTAGAGAAAGAATGGGGCCAATGGTGGTTCAGTAATAGAATTCTCGCCAACCATGTGGGAGACCTAGATTTGATTTCCAGCCAATGCACTTCATATACAACCACCGCCCATCTGTCAGTGAAGGCTTGCATGCTG
This sequence comes from Dugong dugon, assembly GCA_030035585.1. Classification (NCBI taxonomy): domain Eukaryota; kingdom Metazoa; phylum Chordata; class Mammalia; order Sirenia; family Dugongidae; genus Dugong; species Dugong dugon. Next base: position 14,161,029 of record CM057478.1, read on the forward strand.
AACAGGTTTCAGTGGAGCTCCCAGACTAAGATGGACCGGGAAGAAAGGTCTGATGATCTACTTCCGGATATCAGTAAATGAAAAACACTATGGGACACAAGAATCCCATCTGCAATTGATCATGGGATGGTGCAGGACTCGGTAACATTTTATTCCATTGTGCATGGAATCACCTTGAGTCAGGGGCCAACTCAATGGCAGCTAATAACAACAGCAACAGAGGAAGAATAGGTTGAACTGTGACTACACCCTCCCCAGAGTATAGTTAGAGATACCCTATTTAAAGGAGGCTGTAGAAGAAGGGGCTTGGAAGAGGGATAAACAACCTATCACATAAAATACAGTAGGAATTTACTGTGACAGTGGAAGAGATTATTGGCAATAATTCTTTACCCCCCTCCCCCTTTATTTACACCCTTTGTCATGGAACTTTGCAGTTTCTTTCAATAACCAGATACATTGTACTTCTTAGTTCCTTTAGTTTGGGTTTTCCAAGTGACGTTTTTCGGCCAATAGAATTAAGCTGAAGTGACTGGATGCCAGGCCCAAGCCAAGACCTCATAAGATCTTCATGTTTCCACTTGTCCTCTTGCATTTCTGCCATCATCATGGGAGCTATCTTGCTGATCCCAGGAGAGAATGAGCAAGCAAAGCTGAATCACCTCATCTGAGCCCAGCCTGGATCATTGACCTCTATTGATATGAGTGAGTCCAGCTGAAGTCTGCAGAGCTGCTTAGTCCAGCCAGTCCACATCAGCAGACCTTCAGCAGACACTCAGATCTGTGAGATTAAATAATTTTTTCCAGCTACTGAGTTTGGGGGTGGTTTATTTTGCGAAAATATTTTACTGAAATAATGACATTCATATCTGAGATTAGGATTAAAACAACAACAACAAAAAACAACCAAACGCTTTGCCATTGAGTTGCTTGTGACTCATAATGACCCTATAGGACAGAGCAGAACTGCCTCGTAGAATTTCCAAGGAGTGGCTGGTGGATTTGCATTACCAACCCTTTGGTTAACAGCTGAGCTCTTAACCATTACATCACTAGGGCTCCAAGATTAAGATTAAGGTCTGTAACATGGGAATGTGCTAGGCACCTGGATCTTGAACCAGAGTAAACCTCATTTTCTTGGCAAGTCCTCCCATACAATGAAACTGAGATTTATTTACTTGTGCTGGTCAAATGTTAGAAGTTTGCCTACTATTTATATTAAAATTTAAATCTTAAATATTTTGTGTCACCATTTTTTACTGATTTCTCTTTTATTTCCCTGCATTTATGTTATTCTTTTTGGTGGAAAAACTGGACCCTCTACATAGCAGATTTTATCCCAGGTTCAAAGTGAATAAATCTAGATGCTCCCTTTCTCCTTCTGAATACATCCTCCGCCCCTTGGCTATCTCCTTAAAATATATACACCCTTTTGAATCCTACTTTATGCAGAAACTGATGGGCCGCAAATAATAGCACTGTTCCTGGGATGGTTAAATTTGCATGTCAGCTTGGCTGGGACATGATCCTCAGTGGTTTGGCAGTTATGATGTAGTTTGGAAGCTTTTTAATGATGTAATCACTTTCATAAAGAGATCTGATATGATGTGATCACCTCCATGATGAGATCTGTTATGAGTAACCAATCAGTTTCCTTGGTAGTGTGGCCTGCATACAATATAGGTGGATTTTCTGACATGACTCACTAGCTTTTGCTCACTCTGGATCCTGCACCTGGATTCTGCTCATCTGACCTCCCATTCTTGGGACTTAAGCTAGCAGCTTACCTGTCAATCTTGAGATTCATCGGCCTCCATAACCTGTGAGCCAGACGTCTCCTACCTGACATTCTGATCTTGGATTCCCCAGTACCTGCAGCTACATTAGTCAGGAGAAGCCTCCAGCCTGACCCACAAACTTAGGATGTTCCAGCCTCTCCAACTGTGTTTTGCTTCTCTAGAGAACCCAGCCTAAGACAGTTCCAAAAACTAAACATTAACAATTTTTCCCAAATTCATAGTTTTCCGATACCCCAAGGTAGTCCAGGAGACCTACTAGGAAATATATCTATACTGTTTTCTTTTATCTAGTATTATTAAGGAACCCTAGTGGCACAGTGGTTTAAGAGCTCAGCTGCTCTGAGCACATCATGAGTTAAAATCCATAATATCCAACAAAACTGGTGTTCAATATCAGACAAGTCTCATAAAATAAATCTGTACTAGAAGGAGAAACAACTTTTCAAAATATTTCTTTCTGTTATAACTCTATAGATTTAATTCTGGAAGATAAATAGGTAGTTCTCTAAGCATTTTATAACTATTAAACTATTTATAACTATTTATTTATTTATAACTATTAAACCCCAGCTTGTTTCTATGTCAAATTTAATTAAAATGATACTTTCTATCATGACAGAACCTCAAATGGAATGTGGTAGTTAACTCTGCTATATTTCTCTCATCAAGAAAGTTAAGGTTATGTAGCTTGGATTGGGGTCACTTTCCAAGATAGACTATTTTATATTTGTGTAAGACGCCTACATTTCAAAATAAAACCCCAAATTTTCCTTCTCAATTAAGTCCGCACTGAAATATAAAGCATTTAAGCAGAGGGACTACAAAATGTTCTTCTCTTACCTGCCTTCAGAATCTCAATAAAAAAGTTTTGTGGATTCCTAAAACTCTCGCAGGTATTTATAGAATAATTAAGGGAAAACATTTTCCTTAATAATGAAAAGGAAATAACAGATTTAAGAAATTTCAAAGCAAACAACTTCAGTCCATTTCTTCCTGCTCTAAACCTCATCTGATATTTGAAATTTATTTACTAAATTTCCTATTTAGCATCTTTTTGTACACAATATAGATAAACATTATTATCATAAAAAATAAATTTGGTAGTGAATCTTGATTAACATCTAAGAAAAATTTCAATTATACATCTAAGCAAGGTATCATCTTAAATGATTAGATACAAATCAGTATATTTTTATCACTGAGATAAATATTTTAGACAAGGCTGAAAGCAATCATTTCTTCTTCTCATTCTGAGTCTCATCATATTCCCAAATCTGACATATACATAACTCGAATAGTGACATTATAGGGAAAATTATATTTAAATTGAACAGAATTCTCTCCTATTTTATGTCTAGTCTTTGGAGAGCTTAAGAATCTGAACATTCTGTTCCTGCTCTCTTTTGGGAAAGTGTCTTGTCCTGGTTACATTTCGACAGATTGTAGTCTTGCAAAAACAAGCTTTGACTCCCTATCTCTGGGCAACCAAAGAACTGACCATCTGGACTCTTGGTTTGATAAAAACTTCTAGGGAGCCAGAAAAATCCTGGCAAATAAATGAACATAGCTCAAATGGAACACATAAAAATTCACAAAGACATATTTCATTCAAACAATTTTTTATAAACAACTTAGATTTTTTACACATGCACACACACACACTTAAAATTCAAGGAGGCTTTGGATTCAACTGTTAAGAATGGTGGCTTAGCTGACCATGTAATTTATCATCCTAATAAGGACATTTTTTTAATGTGAAAAAGGTGCTATTAATTATTAAACAGAGAACAGCATAAGCCATGACTGTCCCTGACAATTCAGACAGTGCAGTAACCCTAATGATGAAAAAAGCACAATTGGGAGATGTTCTCTTGGTTAAATAAATATACACCAAGAAAAAAAAGTATTAATGGTTGATATATGAATTCAGTCATAGTTGCATTTTTATGATGTTACCTTTAAAATTAACAAATTCTAATGTTCACACTTGTTATTATCCAATAACTTCTTCTATTATAAATCTTGACCAATTGTCCAAAGCTTAAATGGCCTTAAGTGAAAATCACTTGCTAATAGATTTATTTGGATCCTGATTGATGTGGTAGGACAAAATTCTTGCCAAATGAATAATAGTAGGTATAATTCCTACAGCATGAATTCCACATATTAAAAAAAGCAAGTATTATCTTCAAAGAATACTATAAGAATACTATGAAAAACTGTACTCCAATAAATTTGAAAACCTAGAGGAAATGGACAAATTTCTAGAAACACACTACCTACCTAAACTAAGACAAACAGAGGTGGAACTACTAAATAAACCTGTAACAAAAGAAGAGATTGAAAAGGCAATTAAAAAACTCTCAACAAAAAGAAGCCCCGGCCCTGATGGTTTCACTGGAGAATTCTACCAAACTTTCAGAGAAGAGTGAACACCACTACTAATAAAGGTATTTCAGAGCATAGAAAAGGATGGAATACTCCCAATCTCATTCTGTGAAGCCAGCATAACCCTGATACCAAAACCAGGCAAAGACATCACAAAAAAGAAAATTACAGACCAATATCCCTCATGAACATATACTCAAAAATCCTCAACAAAATTCTAGCCAATAGAATTCAACAACATATCAAAAAAAGAATTCACCATGATCAAGTGGGATTTATACCAGGTACGCAGGGATGGTTCAACATTAGAGAAACAATCAATGTAATCCATCACATAAATAAAACAACAAACAAGAACCATATGATCTTATCAATTGATGCAGAAAAGGCATTCGACAAAGTCCAACACCCATTTGTGATAAACACTTTCAGCAAAATAGGAATAGAAGGAAAATGTCTCAACATAATTAAGGGCATTTATACAAAGCCAACAGCCAACATCATCCTAAATGGAGAAAGTCTGAAAGCATTCTCCTTGAGAATGGAAACCAGACAAGGATGCCATTTATCAACACTCTTATTCAACATTGTGCTGGAGGTCCTAGCCAGAGTAATTAGGATACAAAAAGAAATAAAGGGCATCCAAACTGGTAAGGAAGAAGAAAATGTGTCTCTGTTTGTAGATGATATGATCTTATACACAGAAAACCCCAAAGAATCCACAAGAAAACTACTGGAACTAATAGAAGATTTCAGCAAAGTATCAGGATACAAGATAAACATTCAAAAATGAATTCCTCTACACTAACAATGAGAACTTGGAAGAGGAAATCACCAAATCAATACCATTTACAATAGTCCCCAAGATGATAAAATACTTAGGAATAAATCTAACCAGAGATGTAAAAGACCTACACAAAGAAAACTACAAGACACTACCTCAAGAAAGCAAAAGAGACCTACATAAGTGGAAAAACATACCTTGCTCATGGATAGGAAGACTGAACATCATGAAAATGTCAATTCTACCCAAAGTGATCTACAGATACAATGCAATCCCGATTCAAATTCCAATGGCTTTCTTTAATAAGATGGAGAAACTAATCACCAACTTCATATGGAAAGGGAAGAGGTCCCAGATAAGTAAAACATTACTGAAGAAGAAGACAAAGTGCGAGGCCTCACATTACCTAATTTTAGAACCTATTATACAGACATGGTAGTCAAAACAGCCTGGTACTGGTACAACAACAGATACATAGACCAATGGAACAGAATTGAGAATCTAGATGTAAATTCATCCACCAGTGAGCAGCTGATACTTGACAAAGGCCCAAAGTCCATTAATTGGGGACTGTGTTAAAGGCCCACAGTCTCTTTAACAAATGGTGCTGGCATAACTGGATAGCCATTTGCAAAAAAATGACACAAGACCCATACCTCACACCATGCTTTAAAACTAACTCAAAATGGATCAAAGACCTAAATTTAAAATCTAAAATGATAAAGAAAATAAGATAAGGAAAAATAGGGACAATGCTAGGACCCCTAACACATGGTATAAACAGAATACAAACCATAAGTAACAATGCAGAAACACCAGAAGAGAAAGTAGATAACTGGGAGCTCCTAAAAAACCAAACACTTATGCTCTTCAAAAGACTTCACCAGAAAAGTAAAAAGACATCCTACAAACTGGGGAAAAAAAATTGGCTACGACAAATGTGATCAGTGTCTAATCTCTAAAATCTACAAGATACTGCAAAACCTCAACAACAAAAAGACAACTAACCCAATTAAACAATGGGCAAAGGCTATGAACAGGCACTTCATCAAAGAAGACATTCAGGCAGCTACCAGATATATGAGGAAATGCTCATGATCATTAACCATTAGAGAAATGCAAACCAAAACTACAATGAGATACCATCTCACCCCAACGAGGCTAGCATTAATCCAAAAAACACAAAATAATAAATGTTGGAGAGGTTGTGCAGAGACTGGAACACTTATACACTGCTGATGGGAATGTAAAATGGTACAACCACTTTGGAAATCAGTTTGGGGCTTCCTTAGAAAGCTAGAAATAGAAGTACCATACTATCCAGCTATCTCACTCCTTGGAATATATCTTAGAGAAACAAGAGCCAACACATGAATAGATATATGCACACCCATGTTTATTGCGGCAACATTCACAATAGCAAAAAATGGAAGCAACCTAGGTGTCCATCAACGGACAAATGGATAAACAAATTATGGTATATCCACACAATGGAATATTATGCAATGATAAAGAACAATGATGAAGATGTAAAACATCGTATAACATGGTGGAAACTGGAACTTATTATGCTGAGTGAATTTAGTTAGTCACAGAGGGACAAATATTGTATAAGACCACTATTATAAGAACTCAGGAAAAGGTTTAAACACAGAAGAAGACATTCTTTGATGGTTATGAGGTTGGGGAGAGAGGGAGACGGGTATTCACTAACTAGATAGTAGATAAGAATTATCTTAGGTGAGGGGAAGGACAACACATAATACAGGGGAAGTCAGCACAACCGGACTAAACCAAAAGCTAAGAAATTTCTTGAACTCAACCAAACACTTCGAGGGACAGAGCAGCAAGGACGGGAGTCTGGGAACCATGGTTCCAGGGGACATCTAGGTCAATTGGCAGAGCAAAGTTTATTAAGAAAATATTCTGCATCTCATTTTGGTGCATTGCGTCTGGGGTCTTAAAAGCTAACAAGCGGCCATCTAAGATGCATCAATCAGTCCCAACCTACCTGGAGCAAAGGAGAATAAAGAACACCAAAGACACAAGGAACATATTAGCCCAAGAGACAGAAAGGGCCACATAAAACAGAGATTCCATCACCTGAGACCAAGAAATATTTGGTGCCCAGCTACCTCCAATGACAGCCCTGACAGGAAATAAAACAAAGTCCCTGACAGTGCAGGAGAAAAGTGGGGTGCAGAACTCAAATTCTAGTAAAAAGACCAGACTTAATGGTCTTACTGAGACTGGAGGGACCCCGGAAGACATGGCCCCCAGACTCTCTGTTAGCCCAGAGCTGAAACCATTCCCGAAGCCAACTCTTCAGACATAGATTAGACTGGACTCTAAGACATAAAATGATACCCGTGAAGAGTGTGCTTCTTAGCTCAAGTAGATACATGAGCCTAAATGGGCAGCTCCTGTCTGGACGCAAGATGAGAAGGCAAAAAGGGACAGGAGCTGGTTGAATGGACACAAAATTTGGGGTGGAAAGGAGGAGTGTGCTGTCACATTATAGGGAGAGCAACAAGGGTCACATAACAATGTGTGTATACATTTTTGTATGAGAAACTAACTTGAACTATAAACTTTCACTTAAAGCATGTGCAATAAAATAAAAAATCTCTTGGGGGAAAAAAAAAACATGGGGCAACTTTTGACCAGTGGGAGACAGAAGTCAGTGAATAAATTCCTCTTCTTTCTTATCTCAAGTTGTGAATTGTAATGTGCATTCTACACAGCTCCTCAGAAGTACAAGACTGCATTTCAGTTACCCACAGTGGTGACCAACTCAAAATGAATCCTAGAATTGACTTTCTCTCTTTCCCCAATGCAATCTTCCCAGACCCAAACTGTTTTACTCTAGAATAATTTTCCCTTTCCCTCTTTCAAAAAAAGAAAAATACGTATATTCAATCCCTTGTCTTAGACTGTACTTTAAAGAGTACCTTTGCAGAAACGACAGTGTAAGGAGAAATGGCAGTGGTGTAAGACCTCTCTTGAGGATACTAAAGGTCTGAGGACTATTCTGCATAGCTAAAGAGAGAGGGTTAATTTTCCCACAAACACACGCTGAAGGGAACGGAGTCAGATTTCTTTTGATTTAAAAATTTAGAGAATGGTGACCTTTATTGGTTTCATACATCGTAGAGTAATTTACTTATTTCTAGTAAGCTATGTTTAGCATAGCAATTTAAGTTCCTAGGTCTGTCACAGATGTGTTCTTTCTGCAAAAGTCATTCAGAAATAAGATATTTCACCAAACCTATCAAATTCTCCCCAACATTCGCTAGATTTAACCACAGGAAGTTGTCATTTGTCTAAGTCAGTTTAAAAAATAGTAGAAATACATATTAGAAAACAGCTGACAGACAAAGTTAAAGAAAAAAATCTTGAAAATTACAAAAGAAAAATATCTCATTACAATGAAGGGGACAGCAATAAAAATACTGGTTGACTTTGCATTAGGAACAATGGAAATAAAAAGCAAATGAAATTGCATCTTTAAAATGTTGAAAGGAAAAGAAATAAACTGTCAGTACAGAATTCTAATTTTGGAGAAAATACCTTTAAAATCTGAGAATGAAATAAAAATATTTTGAAACAAAAGAAAACTGATAGACTATTTCACCAAAAAACTGTTATAAGAAATATTAAAATAGGAACTTGGACTTAAAGGAAGGAATCCAGAGCACTAGAAATGGCAAATATGTGTGTAAATTAAATACATATATGTATCTTTTTTCTTTTCTTCTTTTAATTTCCTTAAAAGACTAATGTTTAAAGCAAAAATAATGTAATTAATATTTGGAGGTTTTAATCAACGTTGAATTAATATACTTGACTAAAATAACACAAAGAATGGGTAGTTAACAAAATTATACTGTTGTAATATTTGTACATTTGTGAAGTATGAAGTGGTAAAATATTAATTTTAAATAAAGGTAATATAACTTTTCATATATTAATTCCCTTGAGCAACCAGCAACATCATAAAAAGTAGTATTGCTGTAAATCCAATAGCGTAAATAAAGTTAAACATTAGAAAATATTTTATCAACCCAAAATAGATAGGAAAAAAAGAATAGAGGAACAAAAAATAGACAGAAATAATCAAAAATAAATAAAAGTCAGTAGACTTAAACTGAACCACATCAATATTTTTAAAAATATAAATAGAATAAACATTCCAATTAAAAAGCATCTAATTGTCAGACAAGATAAAAATGCAAGATTCTACTACTTCTGGACTGTAAGAGTTGCAATTTAAATATAAAGACACAGATCAAGGGAAAGAAAAATATAAACTATGTAGTTGGCAGGGATAACAAAGATAGATTGGCTGTGTTAATATCAGACAAAATTGGTTTCAAAACATAAGCACGACCTGACGAATGATGTGGAGTGAGTCCCCTGGCTTTTCTTTTTGTATCATATATCCTGGAATGAGTTCTAGACAAGCTAGTCCCCTGGAAACACTAGCAGGTGCAAACAAAAAAAGTCCCAACAAAACCCTGCTTTGTCCAGCAAAATGACCAGGAAAGAGGCAACTGAGCAAGAAAGACAACTTACAGACAATAATTGATATACTCAAACCAAATACCACAGAAAAAAACTGAACCCCCTCACACCCAACTCCCTTTATTAAAGGACAAATGGGGAGCCTAGTTGTTCACGCTTGCTCAGCTGTAACCAGGTGCCCCTCACCTCCCTTCTGGGTGTCAGAGAAGGTCAAGTGGGGAGCCAGGACTTTCATTGCCCCATGGCGGTAACATAGCTTTCCCTGTTCAGTATCAGTATAGACCATGAACTTCCATCAGTAGGTAGCCTGAACTTCTATCCATTCCACCTCCCTCTGGGGGTAATGTCCAAGGAAGTCCTGTTTCACTAACATTTGTGGTAGCAAGGCCACCCCCTCCAACATGGCAGTGGAGGCCACAAGAGAAATATAACAAAAACCCCTGCCTCTCACGGTAAGGTTGTCTCCAGAGGCCTAGTGAGAAACCTGAACTCCCATTGCCACTGAGCAATAATGAATGTGTGTTCCTCCACACTTACCTCCAGTACCATCAACAGAAGCTATATTAGTCATCTAGTGTCGCTATAGCAAAAATACAACAAGTGGAGAGCTTTAACAAACAGAAGTTTACTCTCTCACAGTCTAGTAGGCTAGAAGTCTGAATTCAGGGCGCCAGCTCGAGGGGAAGGCTTTCCCTCTCTGTCTCTCTGGAGGAAGGTCCTTGTCATCAATCTTTCCCTGGTCAAGGAGCTTCTCAGGTGCAGGGACTCTGGGTCCAAAGGACACTCTCTGCTCCCGGCGCTGCTTTCTTGGTGGTATAAGGTCTCCATGTCTCTCTGCTCACTTCTCTCTTTTATATCTCATAAAAGATTGGCTTAAAACACAATCTAATCTTGAAGATTGAGTCCTGCCTCATTAACATAATTGTCACTAATCCCATCTCATTAAAATCATAGAGATAGGATTTACAACACATAGGAAAATCACATCAGATGACAAAATTGTGGACAATCACACAATACTGGCAATCACGTCTAGCCAAGTTGAAAAATAATTTTGGGGGACACAATTAAATCCATGACAGAAGCCAAGTGAGGCACCTGGCAGTAACCAACTGACAGTAACAAAGTGCTGCCACCTTTCCTGTCAGCCTGGTATCAGAGGAGCCCTGCTATAAAAGACTTAAATAAGATCCAGAATCTAAAAACATAACATTAAAATGTCCAAGATTCAAGGGAAAATCACTTCTCATACCAAGGACCAGAAAAATCTCAACTGAAAAAAGACAATCAATAGATGTCCACACCAAGATGGCACATATGTTAGAATTATCTACAAGTATTTTAAAGCAGCCTCTGTGAAAATGATTAACAATTACAAACAAGCTTGAAAGAAATGAAATATATATATATATATATATACACACATATATGCATATATATACATACATATATCAGCAAAAATTATGTTGTTGTTTTTGTTAGGTGCCGTCGAGTTGCTTCTGACTCATAGCAACCCTGTGTACCTCAGAACGAAAGACTGCCCAGTCCTGCACCATCCTCACAATCTTTGTTATGCTTGAGTCCACTGTTGCAGCCACCGTGGCAATCCATCTTGTTGAGGGTCTTTCTCTTTTTCACTGACCCTCTACTTTACCAAGCATGATGTCCTTCTCCACAGACTGATCCCTCCTAATAATATGTCCAAAGTATGTGAGTTGAAGTCTCGCCATCCTAGCTTCTAAGAAGCATTCTTGCTGTACTTCTTCCAGGACATATTTGTTCATTCTTTTGGCAGTTCATGGTATATTGAGTATTCTTAGTCGACATCATAATTCAAAAGCATCAGTTCTTCTTCGGTCTTCTTTATTCATTGCCCAGCTTTCGCATGCATATGAGGTGACTGAAAATGCCATGGCTTGGGTCAGGCCCACCTAAGTCTTTAAAGTGACGTCTTTGCTTTTTAACACTTTAAAAAGGTCTTTTGCAGCAGATTTGCCCAATGCAATGTGTTGTTTGATTTCTTGACTGCTGCTTCCATGGGCGTTGACTGTGGATCCAAGTAAAATGAAATCTTGGCAACTTTGATATTTTCTCCATTTGTCACGATGTTGCTTATTGGTCCAGTTGTGAGGACTGAAGAAGAACTGACACCTTTGAATTATGGTGTTGGCAAAGAATATTGAATATACCATGAACTGCCAGAAGAAGGAACAAATATGTCTCACAAGAAGTACAACCAGAAAACTCATTAGAAGGGAGAAGGGTGAGACTTTGTACTTTGGACATGTTATCAGGAGGGACCAGTCCTTGGAGAAGGACGTCATGCTTGGTAGAGCAGAGGGTCAGTGAAAAAGAGGAAGACCCTCAAGGATATGGATTGACATAGTGGCTGCAACAATGGGCTCAAACATAGCAATGATTGTGAGGATGGCGCAGGACTGGGCAGCATTTAGTTCTGTTGTATAAGGGTTGCAATCAGTTGGAAACAACTCAACAGCAGCTAACAATAACAACCAACATGGATATACACTTCAAATCGGATGGATTTCGAGAGCATTATACCGAGTGAAAAAAAATCCAAACTTGAAAGATCACATACTATATGATTCCGTTTATACAACAGCCTCAAAATGACACTATTGCACGAATGGTCAATCTCTTGGGTTTTATATCGTATAGTTATAATGATAAATTATATTATGTTGTGTTATGTTATATCATATCCTATTGTATTATATTATAACTATAATTACTTAAGGTGTAACTTTTGGAGGAAACTGGGTGAAGGACACACAGGACCTCTCTGAACCATCTTTGAAACTTCTTGTTAATCTGTAATTATAACAAAATAAAAAAAAAAAATCCAGAAAAGGGCCTCCTTGTAGCAACTTCTGGTTAAACTTTCAGAGTATCAACTCATAAATGTTAACTTTTTGTCAGTTATTGATTTCTTTGTATGTGGTTAGTATTTTTTTCATTCACAATGATTCTATTTCTCCCTAGACTGTTCCTTTTCACAGTTTATGTTCCTTTTTGATGCTTCACATCTATATATACAACAAAGTATTTTTTCCTAACCTTCAACTCTTGTTATAGGAGAGGAAAAGTCTATCTTCCATCATAAAAACTCATTGCCATCAAGTCAATTTGGAATCATAGTGACCTTGTAGGATACTGTAGAACTGTCCCATTGGGTTTCCAAGGCTGTAAATCTTCATGGAAGCAGACTGCTACAGCTTTCTCCTGCGGAGCAGCTGGTAGGTTCAAACTGCTGACCTTCTGGATAACAGCTAAGTGCTTAACCACTGGGAAACCATCATAGAATATGTATTTCTTCCATCATAGAATATGTATTTCTTCAATGTTTAAATTAATATAGGAGAGCCTGTAGGATGAATTTTCCCAACAGTACTAAGCCACTGGCTTCTTTTTCTGAATTGCCTCAATAAAAGCTTTTAAAAGAGATAATATCACTTAAAATGAGATAATATCTGTCCTATAGTGTTGCTATGAGCTTGAATCAACTCAATGGCAGGGGGTTTGGTTTTTGCCTCTGCATACGTACCAAAAAAATAAACCCACTAGCGTCGAGTTGATTCCGACTCACAGTGACCCTGTCAGACAGAGTAGAACGGGCCTATAGGGTTTCCAAGGCTGTAAATCTTTATGGAAGCAGACTGCCACGTATTTCTCCTGTGGAGCTGCTGGTGGGTTCAAACCACCAACCTTTTGGTTAGCAGCCTGGCACTTTAACCACTGTGCCACCAGGGCTCCTCTATGTACATATACACAGCTATATATATATGACTATGCACAAACATATGTGTGTGTTTCATACAGTTTGTATCTAACATCAGTCAGTCAAATGTTTCTCTTAGTATATAGTATATAGTGTATTTTTCTATGCATAAAAAACATTAAAGAAACACAGATACAGTAAAACATCTTTAGCATAATAATACAGTAATAATAATAATGTTTAGATGCGAGTGGGAAAGTACTGTTTGTTACTACAAATTATTGTACATACCTCTAATTTGTAATATAATAGGCTTTACAGAGGTTGATTTGTAACTATGAGTTGTATGTATGTCAGACGTTTGTAACCAGGGCACTGCCTGTATATAAATGCAAATGAATGTAGCCCGTAGAGAAAATATAGTTCATTAAACATGAGGAGATATAAAACAAGTGTGCTCAGAATAGTTATTTTAATCAAAGGCTCACCTTATTTGAAAGGCAAACTCAGGCAGCATGCTGCTATCCAAGACATAGTCAAGCTAGCATTCCAAAGAAGAAAATAAGATAAATTAGTAGTTATCAGTCTAACATGTCAAAATATTATTTTAAGAAAATCAATTTAACTCCCTACCAAAGGCAAACTCAAATTCCTAAAAATTAAGGTTCTAAACCCCTTAACCTTTTTCATATGGTGACATTTTATAAACTGTCAGAATTCCACTGAAGACGCTACTTTTCTTTGGGAAGATCCCAGGTGCACCAAACAGGAAGGTGTGCTTTGGTCACGATGTCTACAAGTTCAGTGATGACAGGAAAGTTCTAATACAGTCATCTCAAGATACCATTCACTCCTGTTTTCCGCAGCTGTTCTTTCAGACAAGATAAATGGGATTAATTAAAAAATGGTGGAATGATATATTATCCCTAGGATTGTTTTGCAAAGCTCTTTGCCCCTAAATATTGAGACACTTGGAAGTGATTTGATTAATATGAAATATTACTACATTCAAATACCAAAAAAAAAACCTTGAAAATTTATCTTACGTGAATGGATACAAATTTCAATAATGAAAATAGAGTTAACTGAGTTATAAGAACAGATACAGTCATGAAAGAAGAATGTAGAAGAACGGGAAGCCAAAAACCATCCTAATAGAAACAAATGAGGACAGATTGAAGCACAATATCTCAAGGAAATTTATTTGGTAATTTATCACTATTAAAATGGATATACATCTGTCTAAAAAAGGCAAGATGAATAAATGCAGGTAAATTAGCTATCAAACCCACTGGCGTCGAGTCGATTCTGACTCATAGCAACCCTAAAGGACAGAATAGAACTACCCCATCGGGTTTCGAAGGAGCCACGGGTGGATTTGAACTACCAACATTTTGGTTAGCAGCCAAGCTCTTAACCACTATGCTGCCAAGTCTCCAAATTAGCTATACAATCTGTAAAAACAAATAGTGCTTTATAGCATAAAAACACCTCAATTCCATTACAAACTCCTCAACCAAATAAATAAACAAAGTAGGCTGGAATCTAAACAGCATGATATTAAGTGGGTGTTTCAATTCACTGAAACAGATTACCAAGTTCAAGTCACATAGTGAGAATACAAACATGAGCATGGCTATGTTTTTACAGTCCGATTGCCAAGTGCCTAGTTACCTGACGAGTGAAGAAAACAAATACAGGAAATTGAATAAACAATATAATTTCCCTGACCCTTATACCACCCATACCCATCAAATTAATAGTCTTTATCTTTATGTTCAGCTATGTGACCAAATCCCAAATTCACTTCTTTTCCATGTATCTGCAGTTAAGTGTTAAAAGTTTACTTTTTGATGTTGAATACATCAAAGGCTTAAAATGTATCCACAAGGAGATATATGTATATGCTAAGGAAATTTGTCATTTCTAAAAGACTGTCTACTTCGGGAATTTTCTGGTTCAAGTTAACACCATGTTCATTCTAATTTTTGTTTCTCTGCCCAGGGTATTGTAAACACTCTGGAAACATCTATAAACAAACTTGCCTCTGCTGTGAGCATAGGAGAGATGAGAGAAGTGAGAGATAGATCACTCTGAAACTTTCCCCTTTCACTTCTCTTCCCCTCCCCCACTTCCCTCCCCTCCCCTTTTTCTCCCTCTCCCTCTCCCTCTCCCTCTCCCTCTCCCTCTCCATTATTTCCTCTCTTTAGGAGTGAGAGAGTATGAGGGGAGAGAGACAAACAAAGAACTAGTCCTGAATGAAGAGGAAAATCTCTGAGGATAATACCTTTGAACCTATAGGCATGAATAAGGATAAACTTGTCCAAGGTTCCCTCTCCTCATCAGGAAACCCCAGAGAAACCCAGAGTCTCATGCTAGGTTAGAGGCAGAGGCTGTCTACCACTTAAGCAGGTGCCAGAGAGCTGACAGACTCCCTGAGGTACAAGCACAGAGGGCCAGTTGAAGTCTTGTTGTAAGATCAGAGAACTGAGACCATTCGTCCAAGCCCTCAAATCCCAAGCCATGCTCAGTTAACTTTCCTCAATATGACATTAACAGTTTTAAACACTATTTATTTTCCCTGTAAATGTCATACATTTATCAAAACAAAACACTGAAGAATGCATAAAAATGTTTATTACTTGTAACACATATTGAATGTACAGATGGTATCATTTTAAAATATTAATCAATTTTATTCAAATTATTCCTGTGGTTCGGAACGTTTTTTCAATTGGTATGATGGCTACAGAGAATTTCAAGGAAGTTAATTTGCATTGAATTTTTCAACCTTTTTCAAAATTTTTATGCTTGAGGACAATGGAGTCACTAGGGTTAGTGTCACCCAGGGCAGTAACTCATGGTGTCATCCCCCCCATGGATCTCTTCCCGTAAAGAACATACAGAATCCTGAGCAACGTTTATTATCATTTTTAATCATAGAATAGTATTTGATAAATACAGTTGTAAATTGCTTAAATGTAATGTTTCTTGGATTATATGACTACTAATAACAAAATTATTTTATAAAATCTTTCTATGTTGAATTACAGCATTATTAGTTACAATATTATTAGTAACAAAGTAGAAACCTTTTTAAATTTTTCTCTTTCTTTTCCTTTAATTACTGCTTCATTCTCAGCAAAGTTATGATATAGGTTCACAAATACTAATTACCATCATATTGTAGCTAAAACACCAGAAAATTTGACAAATCAGTGACTATAAAAACACCAACAGCTTGTAGTGCCTGCAGATAAAACCTCGTAATTTGAAGAGTCGTTTTAATCGGGTAATAATGACAACTCGGACCAGAACACATTAGAAGGTTCAAAAAGTAAATTAGCATAGAGTTTTAGCCTTGTAGGTATATTGATACATGTAAGCTGGGCTTACAAAAAAAAATATTTTTGTTGTTATAACTAACTACAGGGGTATTTACAGAAAAATAATAAGTTTCTGATGAAACACTGAACAAAAATTGTGTATACAGTGATTTTAGTGTCACCCCCTCTGGCAGTGTCACCCAGTGTAGCCTGCACCTCCTGCACCCTCTTAATGATGCCACTGCTTGAGGACCCTCCACCATCAACTCTTTTGTCTTTTACTATCTCCCTTTTTCTCACTCCACTTCAGCCACACCACCTGTCTTGCTCCAACATGCCAGGCATGATCACACTGTTGTGCTCTTGCATAGGCTGTTCTCTCTGCTTGAAACTCTTTTGACCTGGAATCGATTCCTTTACTTATCTAGTTAAATGTCACATACTCAATAAACTTTTCCAACTTTACCATCCTATCTAAGATTACAACATCCCTCCCAAAACCACATCCTTGACACTCCTTAACCAAAAAAACCAAACCAAACCCATCGCCATGGATTCCAACTCATAGCAACCCTATAGGACAGAGTAGAACTGCCCCATAGGGTTTCCAAGGAGTAGCTGGTGGATTCGAACTGCTGACCTTTTGGTTAGCAGCCAAGCTCTTAACCACTGTGCCACCAGGGCTCCTGACTCTCCTTACCCCTCTGTAATTTTTCTTTTTTCCATTTCACTTATATATTTCTTGTAAATCACGTAATTATCTCATTCACTTTCTGTTTCCTCCAGCTCTCTTTTGGTTAGTATTTGCATGGAATATCTTTTTTCATCCTTTTACTTTCAATCACTTTGTATCTTTGTATGTCAAGTGAGTCTCTTACAGACAACATTAGATGGATCAATTTCTCTTTAAATTCAGTCTGCCAATCTCTACCTTTTAATTGGACAGTTTCATCCATTTACATGTAATTACTGAAAAGAAAGGATGTACTTTGGCTATATCACTACGGGAAATCCTGGTGGCTTAGTGGTTAAGAGCTATGGCTGCTAACAAAATGGTCGGCAGTTTGAATCCACCAGGCGCTCCTTGGAAACCCTGTGGGACAGTTCTACACTGTCCTATGGGGTCGCTATGAGTTGGAATCAACTGGACAGCAATGGGTTTTATATATATATATATATTTGTTACTCCATCCTTCCATTACTGTATTTTTGGTATTTACTTGATTTTTTTGTAGCATACCATCTTGATTCCCTTTTTCTATTTTTCTATTTTTTTAAGTTATTTTGTTAGTATTTACCTTGGGGATTAAAATTAACATCTTGTAATTAAAACAACATAGTTTGAATAATACCAACTTAATTTTAATAGTATACAAATACTCTACTCCTACACATCTCCATTTCTCCCCCTTTATATCGTGATTGTACAAATTGCATCTTTATCTGGTGTGGCATTAGCCTAGATTTATAATTATTGCTTTATGTATTTGTCTTTTAAATCACATACAAAAAATAGGAGTTACGAAGAAAAAATGCGATAATACTGGACTCTATATTTACCTGTATAATTACTTCCACCACTCATCTGTGGTTGCTTGCGTGTTGCTATGATGCTGAAATCCCAGCTATGTCACTGGTATTTCAAATACCAGCAGGTTCACCTAAGGTAACAGTATCAGCAGAGCTTCTAAACTAAGACAGATTAGGAAGAAGTGCATGGCAATTTACTTTCAAAAAAAATTGGCCAGTGAAAACCTTATGAATATAAGTGGAATATTATCTGACATAGTTTCAGAAGACAAGCCCCTTAGGTTGGAAGGCACTCAAAACATGGCTGGGGAAAAGCTGCCTCCTCAAAGTAGATTGACCTTAATGACATGGATGGGGTAAAGCTTTGGGGACATTCATTTCCTGATGTGGCACTACTCAAAATAAGAAGAAACAGCTGCAAACATCATTAATAACCAGAATGTGGAATGTATGAAGTATGAATCTAGGAATACTGGAAGTCATCAAAAATGAAATGGAACACATAAAGATCTATATCCTAGGCATCACTGAGCTGAAATAGACTGATATTGGCCATTTTGAATAGGACAATCATATGCTCTACTATGCCAGGAATGAAAAATTGAAGAGGAATGGCACACCATTTATTGTGAAAAAAACATTTCAAGATCTAACCTAAAGAACAACGCTGTCAGTGATAGAATTATAGCTATATGTCTACAAGGAAGACCAGTTAATACGACTATTATTCAAATTTATGCACCAACCTCTAATGCCAAAGATGAAGAAATTGAAGATTTTTGCCAACTTCTGCAGTCTAAAGTTGATCAAACATGCAATCAAGATGCATTGATAACCAGAGGTGATTGGAATATGAAAGTTGGAAACAAAGAAGAAACATTGGTAGTTGGAAAATATGATCTTGATAATAGAAATGACGCCAGATTTGCAAGACCAACAACTTCTTCATTGTGAATACCTTTCTGCAACAACATAAACGTTGGCTATACACGTGGCCCTTACCAAATGGAATACACAATAATCAAATCAACTACATCTGTGGAAAGAGACAATGGAAAACTCAATATCATCAGTCAGAACAAGGCCAGAGGCCAACTGTGGAATAGACCATCAATTGCTCATATGCGAGTTCAACTTGAAGCTGAAGAAAATTAAAACAAGTCCATAAGAGCCAAAATACTACCTTGAGTATACCCACCTGAATTTAGAGACAATCTCAAGAACAAATTTGACTCATTGAAAACCAATGTCTGAAGAGTTGTGGTATTACATCAAGGACATTATACACAAAGAAAACAAAAGATCATTAAAAAGACAGGAAATAAAGAAAAGATCAAAAGAGACTGAAACTTGCTGTTTAACGTAGAGTAGCTAAAGCAAATGGAAGAAATGATGAAGTAAAAGAGCAGAATAGAAGATTTCAAAGGGAGGCTCGAGAAGACAAAGTAATGTATTATAATGAAATGTGAAAAGACCTGAAGTTAGAGAGCCAGGGGGAAGAACATGCTAGGCATCTCTCAAGTTGAAAGAACTAAAAAAAAAAAAATTCAGGCCTCAAGACGCAATACTGAAAGATTCTATGGCCAAAATATTGAACAACACAGGAAATACCAAAAGAAGATGAAAGGACTACACATAGTCACTGTACCAAAAAGAATTGATTGATGTTCAAAAAATTTCAGGAGGTAGCATATGATCAAGAATTGATGATACTGAAGGAAGAATTTCAAGTTGCACTGAAGGCATTGGTGAAAAGCAAGGCTTCAGGAATTGACAGAATACCAATTGATACGTTTCAACAAACGGATGCTGTGCTGGACGTGCTCACTCGTCTATGTCAAGAAATTTGGAAGACAGCTACTTGGTCAACCAACAGGAAGAGATCCGTATTTGTGCCCATTCCAAAGAAAGGTGATCCAACAGAATGTGAAATTATCTAACAGTATCATTAATATCACATGCAAATAAAGTTTTGCTGAAGGTAACTGAATTGCAGCAGTACATAGACAGGGAACTGTCAAGCTAGATTTAGAGAGGAGATGGAATGAGGGATTGCTGATAGCAGACGGATTTTGGCTAAAGCAATGGTATTTGACCGTGTAGATCATAATAAATTATGGATAACATCTAGAAGAATGGGAATTCCAGAACACTTAATTATGCTCATGAGGAAACTGTACATAGACCAAGAGGCATTTGCTGGAGCACGAGGAGATACTCTGTGGTTCATAATCAGGAAAGTTGTGCATTTGGGTTATATTCTTTCTCCACCCTTATTCAATCTGTATGCTGAGCAGATACTCTGAGAATCTAGACTATATGAAGAACAACGTGTCATCAGGATTGGAGGAAGACTCATTAACAACCTATGATATGCAGATAACACAATGTTGCTTGCTGAAAGTGAAGAAGACTTGAAGCACTTACTGATGAAGATCAAGGAATACAGCCTTCAGTATGGATTACACCTAAACTTAAAGAAAACAAAAATCTTCGCAACTGGACCAGTAAGCTACATCATGATAAACTGAGGAATTATTGAAGTTGTCAAAGATTTCGTTTTACTTGGATTGACTACCAATGCCCACAGAAGCAGTAGTCAAGAAATCAAACGACATATTGCACTGGGCAGATCTGCTGCAAAAGACCTCTTTAAAGTGTTAAAAAGCAAAGATGCCACTTTAAGGACTAAAGTGCATGATCCAAGCCATGATATTTTCAGTCTCCTCATATGCATGCAAAAGCTGGGCAATGAATAAGGAAGACCGAAGAAGAATTGAACCATTCGAATTATGATGTTGGCAAAGAATATTGAAGATACTGTGGACTGCCAAAAGAATGAACAAATCTGTCTTGGAAGAAGTACAGCCAGAATGTTTCTTAGGAGCAAGGATGGTGAGACTTCCTCTCACACACTTTGGACATGTTATCAGGAGGTACCAGTCCCTGGAGAAAGACATCATGCTTGGTAAAGTAGGTCGGCAAAAAATAGGAAGACTCCAAGTGAGAAGGATTGACGTAGTGGCTGCAACAAAGGTCTCAAACATAGCAATGATTCTGATGACGGTGTGGAACCAGGAAGTATTTTGCTCTGTTGTATATAGCATTGCTATGAATTGGAACTGATTCAGCAACAACAACAACATATAGTTACCTTTATCAGTGCTATTTCTTCAAGTTATTGTCTAGTATCCTTTCATTTCATCCTGAAGGAATCTTGTTAGAATTTCTCCTAGGGAAAATTCTGGTAATGACATCCATCAGCTTTTGTTTATCTGGAAATATCTTAATTTCTCCTTTATTCTTGAAAGATTGTTTTTCTGTGTATAGAATTCTTGGCTGACAGCTTTATTTCCTTTCAGGACTTTAAATATGTCATTGCATTACTTTTTTAGCCTCCATAGAATCTGATAAAAAAATAATTTTTTTACCGTCCCTTGTACATGACAAGATTTTTTTTCTCTGTTCCTACTTTCCATATTCTCTTTTGTCTTTGAATATAGACAACTTGACTATAATGTGCTTCAGTGTGGATATTTTTATTTTATTCTTCTTGAA
Source organism: Dugong dugon (assembly GCA_030035585.1). Taxonomy (NCBI): domain Eukaryota; kingdom Metazoa; phylum Chordata; class Mammalia; order Sirenia; family Dugongidae; genus Dugong; species Dugong dugon. The sequence goes on from CM057478.1 coordinate 14,182,677, forward strand.
GTTCATTAAGATTTTTGGATATACGTATTCATGTGTTTCTTCAGATTTGGGATGTTTTCAGTCATTATTTCTTCATTATGATTATCATTATTATTTTTGCTCCTTTATCGCTTTCTCCTCCTTTTGGGGCTTCCATAATGCATATGTTGATAAGCTTGATGGTGTCCCACAAGTCCTATATTTCTGTTCATTTTTCTTCATTCTTTTTTTTTTTTTTTCCTGCTTCTCAGAATGGATAGTTTCAGTTGCTATATCTTCCAGTTTGCTGATATTTTCTTCTCATGCTCAAATCGGATGTTGAATTACTCTAGTGAACTTTTCATTTTGATTATTGAACTTCTCAGCCTGAGAATTTCTGTTTGGTTCCTTTTCACAATTTCTATCTCTTTATCAATACTTTCATTTTGTTCACGTATCATTTTTCTGATTTCCTATAGTACTTTCTGCATAGTTTCCTTTAGTTCATTTATCAAATTTAGATAGTGATTTAATATTTTTGACTAATAATTCCAATGTCTGAGTTTTCTTTATCCATCAAATTCTTTTCTTCCTGTAAATAGGCCATACTTTCTTGTTTTTTTGTATGCTCTATAGTTTTTTGTTCTGATTATTATAATGTGATACCTCTGTAAATCTGATTCTCTCATTCTCCAGGGATTGCTGATTTTTGCTAGTTTGAGGTTTACAGCTGCTTATTGGTGACTGTTACAAACTATTTTTGCAAAGAGTGTACACTTTGTTTTACGTGGTTGCTGAAGTTTCTGTACTGCTAGTTCTGTGGTCAACCATTGAGCAGACAGTATTCTCCATCCCCATTCCTGACGAAAAGGGTTCTGATCTCTTTTAAAAAGTGTTCTGTCCCTTTAAATCTTCTGAGAGATGTCACAAGGGGATGTCACTGCAGCACAAGAGGGACAAACCCAAGGCAGACATCTGCTCCAGTCTCTCAGAGCAGACAGGCCAACTGAAATGCACAATTCCAAATTGTTGTAGGAAAAAGTTGCCCACGGTCTATCCTGGCACAAGCCAACTGCTCCAGAAACACAGACCACTATATTCACAGTTTAATGAGGCTGAGGAATGGGGGCTGTTTGCTGGTTCATGCACTCCACTCTGTTATGTAAAAGCAACAACTTCTCCCTTCATCAAGCACTCCTCTGGTTGTTATGAGAATTCAATCAGATCCTGAATTCCAAAATGGTGCATTGTAATCACTTTTTCCAGCACAATAGTTGATTCTGTGAAGCAACAAATCCCGAGAGCTTCCTACTCTGCCATTTTGCATTGTGAACAAAACAAATTAAGACCACTGGTACAGGAACAGACAACTGTGGAAGACACTGGATAACTGATGAACAAAGTTATTTCCTCTTGTTTTTTTCCTTGAGGGCATAACTTGACTATATTTCCCAAACTTCTTTTACCATTAGATGTGGTCATGTTACTGAATCCCTGTCAACAGAATATGGGAGAAACTGATATGCACTATTTCCTGATCTGGTCCATTTAAACCTCATCATTTGTGATTCTCCATATTCTTTATCTTCCACTGGTTTGATGCAGGCAGGGATGGTACATGTTGGAAGCCACACGCTGAACATAATTGAGCAAAAATATGAAGGAAGCCTGGATACTAGAATCACTGCTAGGGAGAGAACTGTCTGCCATCATGAATATCCCTTTGGACTTCATATAAATATGAAATATACATCTGTGATGGGTAAAGTTATGTGTCAACTTACCTAAGCCATGATTCACAGTGTTTTTGGCAGTTATGTAATGAAGTAGTTTAGCAGTTATGTAATGATGTAGTCATCCTCCATTTTGTGATATAATGTAATCACCTCCATGATGTTATCTGATTTGATCAGCCAATAAATTGTAAGGGGAGCTTCCTCAGGAGTGTGGCCTGCATCAAATTTATATGGATGTTCTGGCAAAAGTCACTGGCTTTTGCTGTCTCTGGATCCTGCATCCAATTTGTCATCCTCTGACCTTTGGTTCTTGGGACGTGAGCCAGTAGCCTGTAACCTGACCTACAGATTTTGGGATTTGTCACCTCTTACAACCCCACGAGCCAGGAGCCTTCTGCCCTACGTGCTGATTTTAGATTTGTCAGCCCTTGCAAGCACGTGAGTCAGGAGAAGCTGCCAGCCTGATACCTGACCCATGGATTTGGGACTTGCCAGCCTCCACATTTTCATGAACCATTTCTTTGAGATAAATCTCTATAAACCAAACCCAAACAAATTGCCATCAAGTTGATTCTGACTCATAGTGACCCTATAGTGCATAGTAGAAATGCCTCATAGGGTTTCCAAGGCTGAAAGTCTTTACAGAAACAGAGTGCCACATCTTTGTCCTGCGGAGCTGCTGGTGGGTTTGAATCACTGACCTTTCGGTTAGCAGCCACACAATTTAACCCTTCACTACCAGGGCTTCTTATAAATCTCTAGCTATATATATATATGTGTGTGTGTATGTATATATGTATATATACAAGCTTCACCAGTTTTGCTTCTCTAGAGAACCCAGCCTAAGACATTTGATACCAAGAGTGGTTCTAGAGAAACAAAATTGTAAGGATGAGTTTTCTAAATTGGTTCTCAAATCTTGCTAGTCTTAAAGGTGCAGATGACTGCCTCCAGTAGTAAAAAAGGCACTGCTAACCCATGACGTGAGGTGGTAATAGAAATATGCAAAATATCACCACCAATATATCAAATGTTTGTGAGAAATGAGGCTCTGAGTGATCACATATTTGATAGTTTCCCACAATTTTGTCAGAATAAGTGTAACGAAGCTGGTTAGTTGGTCCTATTTTCTCTAGATGAAGTGGTGAAAGAGAGAGATGAGCTCAAGGCTTCAGAGTCACAGCTCAAGTGCCACATAAAAGACCTGAAAGTTGCTACTCGTGCCCTGAAAGGAAGACTTATTTCTTGTATTAACAGAGCTAATATTGATGAAAATCAAACCCAGGGTCTTATCATGGCTAAATTAGATTGCCAACTGAATTCCTAACCTCATATGATGTCTGAAATTAAAGTGAGGACATTAATTAGGAAGAAACAGGATCCTGAAACTTGGGATGGGAACATATAGGTAGATAATCAGGAAGCTGGTGTGGGGCATTGAGACCCTAAATTCCATTGAATCACTCCTGCCAACAGAACCAGACCTCTCACCTCCATCTGATGAGATTAACCCAGCTGTGCCTGAAGACCTGTTGTCTGGGCTATCACCTGGGGTGGCATCTGGGGCATTGTCTGGGACATCATTTGAGGCAGATGCCTTACAAGAAATTGCTGAATGTTCCCAGGACCCACCCCCACCACCCATTTTTCTTGTAGACCTATAACTAGACTTAAGTTCCAGCAATCCCCAAAAGATGAAGTACAAAGAGCAACCAAAACAGCTGCTTGACTTTTCTAATATATACAAACAGGAAACTGGGAAATATGTGTGGGAATGGAAATTAATGATGCAAAGAATATAAAGTTTGATCAGTCTGAGTTTATTTATATGGGCTCACTAGGCACAGATTCTTAATTCAGTGTTTCAGTTTGAGAGATTAGAAAAGAATCTAATAGATTATTTGGTTGGTTCATTGAAGTGTGGATTAAGCATACACTAAATCAAGTTGAAGTGCCATATCTGCCTTGGTATACTGTAGAAAACGGTATCTAAAGGCTTAGGCAAAATTATATGCTAAAGTGAATTTATCGGGTTAAACCTACAGACCCATACATGCAGTGCCCAGAAGAAATACCTTTTACCACAACGGTGAGGAACAAATTTGTGAAGGAAGCCCCAGCATCCTTGAAGACTGCTGTGATTACTAATTTACATAAGTCAGATTTGACAGTGGAAACTACCCAAACTGAATTAAGACATCTAACTACAATTGGTCTGATTTGACCTGGAGTGGTAGGGGCCAAGTGGCAGCACTTAATTGACAAAGACAATGTGGGAATGGTTACCGTAATGGACAGAAGAGTTAAAGCATTAATCAGAACTGTTTGACTCATATGAACTTATGGCATTGGCTACTTAGTCATGGTGTCCATAGGAGGGAAAGAGATGGGAAATCTACTGAATATTTACTTTATCTGTACAAGTGGGAGAGTTCTAGGTCAAGTGAAGGGCAGTCTAACTCACATCTCCAGAATAGAGAGTCATACTCCCTCAGTAAATTCCTGGACTTGAGCCAGTTTATAGACCCACAACCCCTTCAATGAAGGGCAGATCAGGTCCCCTTGAGGAAGGACCCCACTACATAGCCAAAAATTTATACCGTTAATTTTGCTCCCATCATTCCCAAAAGGGATCTATGGCCTTTTATGAGAGTAACTGTTCATTTGGGAAAAGAAAATAATCAGACTTTTTGGGAATTACTGGACACTGGCTCTGAATTGACACTAATTCCAAGAGACCCAAAATGTCACTGTGACCCACCAGTCAGAGTACTGTCTATAGAATTCAGTTTATTAATGGAGTCTTAGCTGTGCTCTGTCTCACAATGGGTCCAGTGGGTCCCCAAACCTATCCTGTAGTGATTTCCCCAGTTTCAGACTGTATAATTGGAATAGACATACCTAGCAACTGGCAGAGCACCCACGTTGGATCACTGGCATGTGAAGTAAGGGCTATTATTGTAGGAAAAGCCATGTGGAAGCCATTAGAACTGCCAGTACCTAGACAAATAGTAACTCAAAAGCAACACTGCATTCCTTGAGGGATTGCAGAGATTACTGCCACCATCAAGGACTTGAAGGATACAGGGGTGTTGTTTCCAACGCATTCCCATTTAACTCGTCTATTTGGTCTGTGTAAAACACAGATGGATCTTGGAGAATAATGGTGGATTATTGTAAACTTAACCAAGTGATGACTCCAATTGCAGCTGCAGTTCCAGATGTGGTTTCACTTCTTGAGCAAATTAATACATCTCTTGGTACCTGGTAGGCAGCTATTGATCTGGATAATGCCTTTTTCTCCATATCTGTTCCAAAGTACACCAGAAGCAGTTTGCCTTCAGCTGACAAGGCCAGCAATACGCTTTTACTGTCCTACCTCAGAAATATATCAACTCTCCAGCCCTATGTTATAATTTAGTCCTCAGGGACCTTGATAGCCTTTCCCATTCATAAGACATCATGTTGGTCCATTGCATTGATGACATTATGCTGACTGGACCTAGTAAGGAAAAAGTATCAATGACTCTAAACCTATTGGTCAGACATTTGCATGCTAGAGGGTAGGAAATTAATCCAACAAAAATCAGGTGTCTTCCACCTCAGTGAAATTTCTGGAGGTCTAGTGGTGTGGGACATGTCAAGATATTCCTTCTAAAGCGAAGGATAAGTTGTTGCATCTGGCACCTTCTACAATTAAAAAGGAGGCACACCCTCTGGTGGGCCTCTTTGGACTTCAGAGGCAACATATCCTTCATTTGGGTGTGCTACTCCAGCCTATTTATCAAGTGACTCAAAAAGCTGCTAGTTTTGAGTGGGACTCAGACAAAGAGAAGCTCTGCAACAGATTCAAGGTGGCATGCAAGCCACTCTACAATTTAGACCATATCATCCTGCTGATCCAATGGTGCTTGAAGTATCAGTGGCAGATAGAGATGCTGTTTGGAGTCTTTGGCAGGCTTCTTGGTGAATTACAGCACAAACCTTTAGGATTTTGGAGCAAAGCCCTGCCGTCCTCTGCAGATAACTACTCTCCTTTTGAGAAAAAGCTTTTGGCTTGTTACTGGGCCTTAGTAGAAATTGAATGCTTAACCATGGGCCACAAAGTCATTATGCAGCCTGAGCTGCCATCAAGAACTGGGTGTTGTCTGACCCACAGGGTCATAAAATCAGATGTGCACAGCTGTGCTCCATCATTAAATGGAAGTGGTATATGCAAAATAGGTTTCAAGCAGGACCTGAATGCACAAGTAAGTTACACAAGGATGTGGTTCAAATGCCCGTGGTCTCCACTCCTGTCACATTACTTTCCTTCTCCCAGTCTGTACCTATGGCCTGATGAGATGTTCCTGATGATCAGCTGGCTGAGGAAGAAAAAACTTGTGCAGACCTTCAAGCAGTACACCTTGTTGTTCATTTTTCTTGGAAGGATAAATGGCTAGATGTGCAATTATATACTGATTCATGGGCTGTGGCCAATGGTTTGGTTGGATGATCAGTGACTTGGAAGGAACATGATTGGAAAATTGGTAACAAGGAGGTATGTAGAAGAGATATGCAGATAGACCTCTCTGAATGGGCCAAAGAAGTGAAGATATTTGTGTCTCATGTGAATACTCACCAAAAGGTGGCCTCAGAAGAAGAATTTAACAAATGGATAAGATGAAACTGGTCATCCTCTTTCCTCAGCTACTCCTGTCATTGCTCAATGGGATCATGAGCAAAGTGGTCATGGTGGCAGGGATGGAGGTTATGCGTGGGCTCAGTAACATGAACTTCCACTCACCAAGGCTGACTTGGCTATAGCCACTGCTGAGTGCCCAATCTGCCAGCAGTAGACCACCACTGAGTCCTCAATATGGACCATTCCTTAAGGCAATCAGCTAGCAACTTAGTGGCAGGTTTATTACACCGAACCACTTCCATCATGAAAGGGCAGCATTTTGTTTTTACTGGAATAGACGCTTACTCTGGATACAAATTTGCCTTCCCTGCATGAAAAGCTTCTGCCAAATCTACTATCCTTGGGCTTACAGAATGTCTTATCCACTGTCATGGTATTCCACACAGCATCACCTTGGATCAAGGGATTCACTTCACAGCAAATGAAATGTGGCAATGTGCCCATGCTCATGGAATTCACCTGTCTTACCATGTTCTCCATCATCCTGAAGCAGCTAGCTTGACAGAATGATGGAATGGCCTTCTAAAGACATAATTATGGTACCAGCTAGGTGGCAATATGTTGCAGGGTTGGGGCAATGTTCTCCAGGACGTTGTATATGCTCTAAACCAGCTTCCAATATACGGTGCTGTATCTCCTATAGCCAGGATTCATTGTCCAGGAATCAAGGGGTGGAAATGAGAGTGGCACCAGTCACTGTTACCCTAAGTGGCCCACTTGCAAAATTTTTGCTTTCCATCACTGAGGCTCTATTCTCTGAGGGTCAAGAGGTCTTAGACTCGATGGTAATTTCTATACATATATACATACAATTCACTGGTTTTGCTTCTCTAAAGAACCCAGCCTAGTACAATGTCTTTAGTTTTAAATCCCTGAAAATTTGAGGTTCATGTGTTATAGTAGCTTTCATTATCTTAACTATTACAGAAATATTCCCACCATCTTAAATAGGAAAGATTTGTCTTCTAGAGCCTAAAATTCTAGCATGGTTAAACATGAAGAATCTTATGGACTTCTCAGATTCCAGAAGCTATAAAAGATGTTCTTTCTTGCAGTGCAATATCACATATAAGTGAACGCTTCAATGAATGTTCCTAATGGGCCTCCTCTCATCTTCAGAACTCAGCTGATTTTTTGTGATAGGGAAAATAGCTGAATTGTTTGATTAAAAAGTAAGTTCACTGGTAAAATGTAAAGGTATTCATTGGACTTTCATGGACTTATAAAAAGCTCTATATTCTTTGTAAAATTCCTTCTTGAATTGGATTTGATTATTTGCAGACACTTGCTTACTGTCTTAGTTATCTAGTGATGCTATAACAGAAATATCAAAAGTGGATGGTTTTGGCAAATAGAAATTTATTCTCTCACAATTTAGGAGGCTAAATAGTTTAAATCAGAGTGCCAGATCTAGGAGAAGTTTTTCTCTCTCTGTTGGCTCTGGGGGATGGTCCTTGTTATCAAGCTTTTCCTGGGCTAGGAGTTTCTCAGTGCAGGAACTTTGAGTCCAAAGGATGTGCTCTGCTCCTGGCTCTTCTTGCTTGGTGGTAATGAGGTCCCTCTCCTCTCTGCTCGCTTCTCTCTTTTATATCTCAAAAGAGGTTGACTCAAGATACAAATTCTGCAGATTGTGTCCTGCCTCATTCACATAACTTCCTCTAATCCTGCCTCATTAACATGATAGAAATTAAGATTTACAACATATAGGATTATCAGATCACAAAATGGAGGACAACCACACAATACTGGGAATAATGGCCTAGCCATGTTGACACACATTTTTTGGGGACACAATTCATTCCATAACATTTACTTAAACACTACATCTAGGGGTTTAAGATTCTATTATAAATTATGCTATTTATATTAATTATTATACATAAATCCACTACACAGAGAAGCCCTTAATAGTGACTTTTTCATTTTCAGTAAGTTTTAACAAGATGAATGAATGACAAGTCTCCAACTTAATAAAAGTATATTAGAAAATAGTAGACGCTAAGAATGATATATTTATAATCTGTTTCATTTAGAGCCTCAGAAAAGTTTTAAACACATGTGCCATGTTCTAAAAAGTCATAAATTCACATCTTCTAGAATAGAAACATCTGTGAAACATGAAATTATTTTTCTTCATATTTCTTGTTGTAAAGCTAGGAAATGGTCAAGCCACTTAAATTGTCAGATGTTTGTGAGGATGTTAAAATTATACACTTAATGATACTTCCATCTAGATGCATTGGATATTTTGTCTCCTAAAGTAGCAGCTGTAGTCTACTCAGAAAACAAGAACGACTATTTTTAAGTGACAGCATATATGGTTATGATATTTATCTCTCATTTTCCTGTATTATTTATACTCATAATAGTTCACTTTTTTATATCATGTGAAAAGATAATTGGCCCTGCAAATAAGTAATGATTTATATCAGTGAAAGTAATAACAAAAGAGAATGGCTCAAGGGATACAGGAACAGATGTAGCCTCTGCCTAGAATGTCTCTCTTGTCTTCTCTTCAGTATTCCAAGCTCAAACACCAGCACTTTTATAATCTTCCCCTCTATACACATAATCACCCCTTCCTTTGTTCTTCCTGACTAGTTAGTTTGCACACTGATTTTAGCATTTATGTTACTGAATTATAAACTGCTTATATTTCTGATTTGTCTGACTGTCATTTCACATTTCTTTTTCCTTATGTCTTTAGTATTTTACATACTGGCACATAGCAGATTCTCCAAGGGGATTTGTCACATAAAGGATTTTTCCCCAGTAAATCATTGAACAAATTCAAGCAATAAACTAGATAGTTGAATTTGTTATTTTGAAAGTTATATTCTCCCAGACTCTGCAGGTATTTCTGAAAAAGAAAAATTTATTCATGAAGAACAAAGCTTATATAAAACTATGCATGAAATGGCTGGTATTTAATAGCTATAGGAACAAAACTAGAATAGAGTATTTTACTGAATGCATCAAATAGAGTTAATTGGGACCAGAGCCAAGCCAAAAAACCAGTGTGGAGCCCATAAGAAAACACACTGAGACTGTAGACTCAATAGCCAATTCCATGAGTATACATAATCAGAAACAACAGACATGAGAGAAGAAAGGTATTTAATAGTGGTAAGAGCGGTGGAAGCAGAGAAAGAGAACAACTGAGTCACAACAAATGTGAAACAATGTGGAATAGTAGTAGAAGGAATGGCATAGACCTGCTGTTGGGAGAGTGACAGACTGGTTACCATAGTAGCAGTATACAGAAAAAAAAATTCTCATTCTTATTTTCCTCAATTTTTTATGGAATTGGAGGAATGGCTTAATTCAATGTGTGTTTTCTACATACTTCTACAAACTAGTACCAAATTCTAAATATTATTTTTCACGGGAAAACAACGTTCCAGATTTTTTATTTGGTTCTTGTGATGGTTAAGATTGTGTGTCAACTTGGCTGGGCCATAATTCTCAGTGTTTATATGTGATCACGCCCATGATGGGATCTGCTGTGAGTAGCCAAACGGTTGAGACTTTCCTTGGGGGTGTGGCCTGCATCCTAATATAAGCAGACTTTCTGGCTTTTTGCTCACTCTGGATCCTGCAGCTGCCTCCTGTTCATCTAACCTCTGGTTCTTGGGACTTGAGCTATCAGCTTATCTGTGGATCTTGGGATTCTTCGATCTTCACAGCCTATGAGTGGAGCCCTGCTCTCCTGCCAATCTTGGGTTCGCCAGCCCCTGTAGCTACATGAGTCAGGGGAAGCATTGTGGTCTTTCCTGCCAATCTTGGGATTCATCGATATTTACTCCCTGTGAGCAAGAGCCCTGCTTTCCAACCTGCCAATCTTGGCTTAGCCAGCCCCTGAGGCTATGTGAATTGGTAGAAGCCTCAATCCTAATCCATCAACTTGGAACACTCCAGCCTTTACAATCCTGTGAGCTGTTTCCTTGATATAAATCTCTCTATACATATATTTATATGCTTTACTGGTTTTGCTTCTCTAGAGAACCCAGCCCAAGACAGTTCTACTGCAGTTAGGTCACCAAACAGGTTTTACTCCTCCCTTCACCTCACTGTTCACATCTGGTTACCATGTTCTGACAATTCTATTTTTGCAATGTACCTCCAAATGGCACCATACTTTCTTCTCCCACCAGTTTCCGTCTTCCTTCATATTCACCTAAATGATTCCAATAGCCTTCCTAATTGATTTGCCTGCATTTATTCTTTCTCTGCTGCAATCCTAAAATATCTTTAAAAAGATAAAACAATACTGAAAATAACTATGGCCATATGCAAAAGTGAATGAGATAAGACTATGACCTAAAGGGGTTTCCAGTTCAGTTCAGAAGAAATAGATATATATACGCAACAAACCACAATAAATTGAACTGTATTTTTAATCCTATGAACAAAGCCCTCTAGGAGGAAAGATGGAGGAGAAACTGATCTGTCTGGGGTATAGTATGGGGTCAAAGGAAACATGGCATTTGATTCAGACACTAAAGCTAACACTTCATTATTGGTAATATGCATGCTTCTGCCAGATTAGTTTTTCTGAATAACAAAACTTCTATTAAAATTAAATTAAAAATAATAATTCAATACAAATTTTGAAATAATTCAATAATTCATTTAATGATTTAATAATCTAATCAAAGAGTGGCAGTTGGGATTTGGGATCAGCAGTTTACAAGTGTCTGAGAGGGCTAACTGCCTTCTGGGTATATGAGGGTCAACAGTATCTTTCAGCTCTTTCTGTCAGAGAAAAAGGAAGCCACTGGCCCCACAGGAAGCTGAGTTTGAATACAATCCTCCATCTGGGGCCAGAGGGCAATGCAGAGTGAGCACTCAAGGTCACTTTCAGACCACTCTGCTCACTGAACCACATATCTACAATGTGCCAAAACTGAATATTCAGTGATGGCAAAACAGGCAAGGATTCCTGCTCCCACAGAACTTACAGTTTAGTGAAGGGAGCAGAAATAATAAAACATGTAGAGAAAAAAATTATAAATTGTGGTAAGTGCTATAAAGGAAACGAAGAGTGTGCTATGAGAGAGAATAATAGGGGTGGACATCCTCATACACGTGGCCAAGGAAGGCTTTTGTAATCTGTGACCTGAAGGATGAGCAGAAATCAGCCATGCAAGATGAAGAGGATCAGGTTCCAAGCAGAGAGAACAGCTTTTCAACCACTGTGGTAGAGAAGCTAAATTCCGTATGCTGAAGGAGTTGATCGAGGTGAGGAGATTCTTCCCAGACCTTGCTTAAGAAGAAATGTGGAGAAGTAACTGGGTGGATGTCTTGGGTTAATGGAATTTAATATTATAGTTATTATTTTATCTTATTTTTTGGGTGTATTGTTTGGAAGAGATGTAGATCAGAGTTACAGACTGAAGAGAAGGAAACCATAGAAAGTCTTGATCTGAAGTTTTACAATTTCTCACTGACAGCATCAGACTAAAAGAAACACCTTACTTCCCCAGAGAATGGATGAGTGCATTAGCTCCCCAATCCAGGCTTGCTTCAGGCTTCTAGCTTCCACCTTCTCAGGCTCCCCTCACTGGTTGTACCAGGGCCCTCTCCAACATTCTGCACGCTATCAGTCCTCTGTTTCCTATATTCATGCCTCTTATTTACTTTAACCATAACATTCCCTAATTACTTTTCCATATGAAGTCTTCACCAGAACTTTCCTCTCAGTTCCCCTATAATCATATCAAACCTGTATTTTTTGCTCTGAGGTTTAGGCATTAAGTTTGCTTATCACATGGCTTAGAAATTAAAAAAGAATTAAGTATTGACTAGGTGGTGATGAGGAAGTGGGAAAGGAAAAAGAAAACCAGTGCTTTGGAAGAAAGAGTCCCTGCATGGTGCAAATGGTTAAGCGCTCAATACTAACCAAAGGCCTGGTGATTTACTTCCTCAAGGTCATAGCCTTGAAAACTCTATGGTGCAGTTCTATTCTGCACATGTGGGGTTGCCATGAGTCAGAAGGGACTCAATGGCAGCTGGTTTATGTGGTTTTTTGTTTTGTTTTTTACTGTGAAAGAGAGCAGTAGGAAAGTGTCATAAGAGCTGTTGTTGTTAAGCACTATCAAGTCTATTCTGACTCATAACAACCCCATGTGACAAAGTAGAACCACCCCATAAGATTTTCTAAGCTGAAATCTTTACGGGAGCGGATCGCCAGGTCTTCGGTCCCACAGAGCCGCGAGGGGTTGGAGCTGCCAAACTTTCAGTTAGCACTCGAGCGCTTTACTATTACACACCAGGGCTCCTTCCTCATAAGAGCTACCAGCCTAAATATCAGTGAAAATCAGGCAATGCCTCTAGCTGCTGACCTCTAGTCACATGTAAGAATATAGAGTACTTTTCTGAGCTGTAGTATTTAGTGTCAACGTAGTTCCTGTTTTACAGAAAAAAAGGTTTTTAAAACCACTTCTATGAAGATACTTACGTAGTTTCCCCTAAACACCAAATGGATGAAATATTTGGTGTTATAGAAATCTGTTTTATGGTAAAATGTGCTAGAATATTTTCATTCCATTTTAAAAAATAATGAAATCTGTGTTGTAAAAGAGGAAATAACTATTGATGGACTATAAACTGGAAAACTGTCCAAAGGCAATTGATTTAGGTGAATATGAAAACATCTAGTGTTTGTTATCTTCTTCAAGCAAGGTAACAAGTAAACCACCAAAGACATAAAACATGATTACTATTTAAAGGTGCCAGAGGGTAGATATTACAATCTTTATCATAAATAAGTGTACACTGTTGTTGTTGTTGTTAGGTGCCATCATATTGCTTCCAGCTCATAGAGACCATACATACAACAGAACGAAATAGTGCCTGGTCCTGTGCCATCATCACAATCGGTGCTATGTTTGAGCCCATTGTTGCAGCCATTGTATCAATCCATCTTGCTGAGCATCTTCCTTTTTTTGCTGACCCTATACTTTACCAGGAGCCCTGATGGTGCAGTGGTTAAGAGCTGTGGTTGCTAACCAAAAGGTGGGCAGTTTGAATCCTCCTTAGAAACCCTATGAGACAGTTCTACTCTGTCCTATAGGGTTGCTATGAGTTGGAATTGACTTGTTGGCAACAGGTTTGGTTTTGGGTTTTTTTATACTTTACCAAGCATGATGTCCTTCTCCAGGGACTGCTTCCTCCTGATAACATGTCCAAAGTACTTGAGAAAAAGTCTCACTATCCTTGCTTCTAAGGAGCATTCTGGCTGTACTTCTTCCAAGACAGATTTGTTTGTTCTTCTGGCACTCCATGGTATATTCAATATTCTTTGCTAACACCATAAATCAAAGGCATCAATTCTTCGGTCTTTCTTATTCATTGTCCAGCTTTCACATGCATATAAGGAGACTGAAAATACCATGGCTTGGGTCAGGTGCATCTTAGTCCTCAAAATGATCTTCGCTTTTCAACACTTTAAAGAGGTCTTTTGTGGCAAATTTGCCCAATGCAATGCATCATTTGATTTCTTGACTGTTGTTTCCATGGGCATTGATTGTAGATCCAAGTAAAACGAAATCCTTGACAACTTCAATACTTTCTCCCTTTATCATCATGTGGTTTATTGGTCCAGTTGTGAGGATTTTTGTTTTCTTTATTTGAGGTGCAATCCATACTGAAGGCTGTAGTCTTTGTTCTTCATCAGTAAGTACTTCAAGTCCTCTTCACTTTCAGCAAGCAAGGTTGTGTCATCTGCATATGGCAGGTTGTTAGTGAGTCTTCCTCTAATTCTGATGACACGTTCTTCTTCATATAGTCCAACTTCTTGGATTATTTGTTCAGCATACAGACTGAATAAGAATGGTGAAGGGATACAACCCTGACACACACCTTTCCTGATTTTTAACCAAGCAGCATCCCCCTGTTCCATTCAAACAACTGCCTCTTGGTCTATGTACAGGTCCATCAAGAGCACAATTAAGTGTTCTGGAGTTCCCATTCTTCTAGATCTTATCCATAATTTGTTATCATCCACACAATTGAATGCCTAAACATAGTAAATAAAACATGAGTAAACATCTTTCTGGTGTTCGCTGCTTTCAGCCAAGATCCGTCTGACATCAGTAGTGATATCCCTGATTCCACATCTTCTTTTAAATTCACCTTGAATTTCTGCCAGTTCCCTGTCAAAGTACTGCTGCAACCAGTTTTTAATTATACCATAGTAATTTTACTTTACAACTCAGTTATATTATTTAAGATATTCTCAGATACAATTTTGTATGAACCCAAATTATGTTTTTAAGAAGACTACTCACAATCAGCACATCAGTTTTCATGTTCTTTTGAAAGTTCTGGGTGAAAATATTCACTTAACCTTAACCAAAAAGTCATGAATTCAGTTCACCACAACTGGTCTTTCAAATGTCTAATATTCTAATCCCTAATTTTGTACCACCATATAACAGAAGATATGGTAAAAAAAAAATTCCAAACATTCCTGATGATAGTTTTTTTTAAATTCAACCAACCTACTCTCTACCTTCATTGTTATAAATGAGCTTAACGGAAGAAGAGCTGGCTAGCTAATGTCTAATTATAATGGTATAAATAGCAACTTTAGAATCACCTCTGCTTTAGTATATTGTTTCTCACCAGGTACCTTCTGTGACCTCTTGCCCAGAGACAATAGGTTATTGATTCACAATAACTTCCATTAATTAAGAAGACTGGAACTTTGTTTCTTAATCTCCTTTACAATGAATATCCTGGTGCTAATTGCCTTACTGTTTTGCCCTATGTTAATTTTCCTTTCCTTCTAAATGTGTTAATTTGTAACCAGGTAGAAAAATTTATCCTAAGCAGAAATTACTGGCATGAATTATTAAATATTTCTTCAGCCTATCTTCTTATCGTCAGATTAATGTGCCATTAATCATTAAGTTGCTATCAAAAAATCAACAAAATATGAGCCAAATCTCTTTTATAAGTGTGAGACATATTAAATATGGCTTCAATGACTCCTTTCTATGGTATTCTCTTCAATTTTGATGCCATATAGGAAAAAGAGATATCCCACTATGAGTTTTAAGAGTTGTCAGATGTCAACACCTCTACATTTTCTCCTCCAACAAATCTATTTTTTTTCCTTTGGAATTCATGCATCTCATGATAAGAATCTCTTCCTATTTTTTGTTTGAAAAAGGTATCTGGCTAACACACTACTCTTGGTAAAAGACAGAACATCTAGAAAGAAACTCAGCAAAGATACAGAAGACCTTAAGGGCACAATCAGCCAACTTGACCTCATAGACATATATAAAACACTACATCCAACAGCTGCAAAGTATAGAACAGTACATCCAATAGCTGCAAAGTACTCATTCTTTTCCAATGTACACGGAACATTCTCCAGAATAGACCACATCTTAGGCCACAGAGAAATCCTCAACAAGATCCAAAACACTGACATAATACAAAGTATCTTCTCTGACCACAATGCCATCAAGGTAGAAATTAACAACAGGAATACCAAGGAAAAAAAATCAAGTACATGGAAATTGAATAACACCTTGCTTACATACCACTGGGTAATAGAAGAAATCAGAGATAGAATCAAAAAATTCCTAGAATTCAACAAGAATGAAAATACATCATACCAAAACCTTTGGGACACAGCAAAGGCAGTCCTCAGAGGACAATTTATAGCAATAGATGCACACATCAAAAAAGAAGAAACGGACAAAATCAAAACATTAACTACAGAACTCAAATAAATAGAAAGAGAACAGCAAGAAAACCCTACAGCCACTAGAAGAAAGGAAATAATAAAGATCAGAGCGGAAATAAATGAAATAGAGAATAGAAAAACAATAGAAAGAATCAACAAAACCAAAGTTGGTTCTTTGAAAAGATCAACAAAATTAACAAACCACTGGCCAGCCTGACAAAAGAAAAACAGGAGTGGATGCAAATAACCTAAATAAGAAATGAAATGGGCGACGTTAAAACATACCCAACTGAAATAAAAAGGATTATAACAGAGTATTACGAAAAACTATACTCCAACAAATCTGAAAACCTAGAGGAAATGGATAAATTTCTAGAAACACACTACCTACCCAAACTACTACCAAGTGATGTTGAAAATCTGAACAGACCAATAGCAAGAGAATAGATTGAAAAGGTAATAAAAAAACTTCCAACCAAAAAAAGCCCCGGCCCAGATGGCTTCACTGGAAAATTCTACCAAACATTCAAAGAGCTTATACCAGTACTACTCAAACTATTTCAGAACACAGAAAAGGAAGGGTTACTTGCAAATTCATTTTATGAAGCCAGCATAACCCTGATACCAAAACCAGGCAAAGATGCCACAAAAAAAGAAAATTACAGACCAATATCTTTCATGAATATAGACACAAAAATTCTCAACAAAATTCTTGCCAATAGAATTCAGCATCATATCAAAAAATTAATACACCACGACCAAGTAGGATTCATACCAGGTATGCAAGGATGGTTCAACATTAGAATGCCAATCAACGTAATCCACCACATAAATAAAAGGAAAGAAAAGAATCACATGATCATCTCAACTGACACAGAAAAGGCATTTGACAAAGTCCAACACTCATTCCTAATAAAAACTCTGAATAAAATAGGTATAGAAGGGAAATTTCTCAACATAATAAAGAGCATCTATGCAAAACCAACAGCCAACATCATTCTTAATGGAGAGAGGCTGAAAACATTCCCCTTGAGAATAGGAACAAGACAAGGATGTCCTTTATCTCCACTTCTATTTAACATTGTGCTGGAAGTCCTAGCTAGAGCAATAAGGCAAGAAAAAGAAATAATGGGCATCCAAATTTGTAATGAAGAAGTTAAACTGTCCTTGTTTGAGGATGATATGATACTATACATTGAAAACCCTAAACACTCCATGAGAAAACTACTGGAACTAATAGGCAGATTCAGCAGAGTAGCAGGATACAAGATAAACATACAAAATCAGTTGGATTCCTATACACCAATAGAGTGATGAAAAAGAAATCAGGAAAGTAATACCATTTACAATAGCCCCTAAAAAAATAAAATACTTAGGAATAAATCTACTTAGGGATGTAAAAGACCTATACAAAGAAAACTACAAAACACTACTGCAAGAAACCCAAAGGGATCTACATAAATGGAAAAACATATCATGCTCATGGATAGGTAGACTCAACATAGTGAAAATGAGAATTCTATCCAAAGCAATTTACAAATACAATGCAATCCCGATCCAAATGCCAATAACATTCTTTAAAGAGATGAAAAAACTAATCATTAACTTTATATGGAAAGGGAAGAAGCCCCGGATAAGTAAAGCTCTATTGAAGAAGAAAAATAAAGTAGGAGGACTTGCACTACCTGACTTCAGAACCTACCATACAGCCACAGTAGTCATAACAGCTTGGTACTGGTACAATGACAGATACATTGACCAATGGAACAGAATTGAGAACCCAGATGGAAATCCATCCACCTACGGTCACCTGATCTTTGACAAAGGCCCAAAGTCCAACAAATGGGGAAAAGACAGTCTTTTTAACAAATGGTGCTGGCAAAATTGGATGTCCTTCTGCAAAAAAAATGAAACAAGACCCATACCTCACACCATACACAAAAACTAATTCAATTTGGATCAAAGACCTAAATATAAAGCCAAAAACTATAAAGTTCATAGAAGAAAAAATAGGATCAGTGCTAGAGGCTCTAATGCACGACATTAACAGTATACAAACCATAACCAACAATACACAAATCCCAGAAGATAAGATAGATTACTGGGGTCTTATAAAAATGAGACCCTTATGCTCATCAAAAGACTTCACCAAAAGAGTAAAAAGAGAACCTACAGAATGGGAAAAATTTTTTGGACATTACAAGTCAGACAAAGGTCTAATCTCTAAAATCTATAGGAAAATCCAACACCTCTACAACACAAAGACAAATAATCCAATTAAAAAATGGGCAAAGGAAACGAACAGACACTTCACCAAAGAAGACATTCAAGCCACTAACAGACACATTAGGAAATGCTCACGATCACTAGCCATTAGAGAAATGCAAATTAAAACCACAGTGAGATACAATCTCAACCTGGCATTACTGGCACGAATCAAAAACACTGGAAATAATAAATGTTGGAGGGGCTGTGGGGAGATCGGAACTCTTACGCAATGCTGGTGGGAATGCACGATGACACAACCATTTTGGAAAATGATATGGCGCTTCCTTAGAAAGCTAGAAATAGAAATACCGTACGATCCAGCAATCCCACTCCTAGGAATATATTCTAGAGAAGTAAGAGCCATCACACGAATAGAAATACGCACACCCATATTTGTTGCAGTGCTGTTCACATTAGCAAAAAGATGGAAACAGCCTAGATGCCCATCAACAGAAGAATAGATAAACACACTATGGTACATACACACAATAGAGCATTATGCAACAAAAAAGAACGATGATGAATCTGTGAAGCATCTCATAACATGGATGAAACTGGAGGACATTATGCTGAGTGAAATAAGTCAATCTCAAAAGGACAAATATTGTATGACACCTATACTGTAAAAACTCATGTAAAAGTTTACACACAAAAAGAAATAGTCTTTGTTGGTTATGAGGGATGGGAGGGGTTGGGGGGGATCTACACAGACAATAAATAAATGGTAACTTTGGTAAAGGGTAAGAAAGTACACAACACTGAGGAAGCCAGCACAACCTGTACAAGGAAAGGTCATGGAAGCTCCATAGATACATCCAAATTCCCTGAGGGACTGAATTGCTGGGCAGAGGACCATGGGGACCATGGTCCCGGGAAACATCTAGCTCAATTGGCGTAACACAGTTTATAAAGACAATGTTCTACATTCTACCTTGGTGAGTAGCGTCTGGGATCTTAAAAGCCTGTGAGTAGCCATCTAGGATACTCCACTGGTCTCACTTCTTCGAGAGCAAGAGAGAATGAAGAGAACAGGATACAAGGAAAAGATTCCTCCAAAGGACTAATGGACCACAGCTACCATGGCCTCCACCAGACTGAGTCCAGTACAGCTAGACAGTGTCCGGCTACCACCACAGACTTCTCTGACCGGGATCACAATAGAGGGTCCAGGACAGAGCTGGAAAATAGTGTAGAACAAAACTTTAACTCACAAAAAAGAGACCAGATTTACTGGCCTGACAGACTGAAGAAACCCTGAGACTATGGCCCCCAGACACCCTTTTAGCTCAGTTGTGAAGTCACTCCCAAAGTTCACCATTCAGCTGGGGATTGGACAGCCTCATAAAACGAAATGGGACTAATGAGGCACAGCAGTGACAAGGACTAGTAGGCAGAATGGGACAAGAAAGCTGGTGATAGGGAACCCAAGGGTGAGAAGAGACAGTGTTGACATGTCGTGGGATTGTTAACCATAGTCATAGGGCAATATGTGTACTAACTGTTTAATGAGAAACTATTTGTTCTGCAAACCTTCATCTAAGGTACAAAAAAAAAAAACAAAGAATTATCTATGTGAGACCAAATTGACAACAGCAACTCAAAAGGTTTGATGGGAAGCCTAGGGTTCAGTGAGTTGAAGATAATGGTGATGGAATAATTTGGAAAAGGATAGTGAGAATGGCAGCATACCCAGAAGAATGTAATCAATGTCACTGAACTGTATACGTAGAAACTTTTGAAATGATGTAACTTTGCCTATGTATATTTTCACCCAAAAAAAAAAAAAAGTGTCCTCCAAGGTCGAAAAGGGAGAGTGTTGACATGTCATGGGGTTGTTAACCAATGTCGTAAAACAATAAGGGTACTGACTGTTTAATGAGAAACTATTCTGTAAACTTTCATCTAAAGTACAATAAATATACATATATAAAATAGACTTTGGACTTTAAAAAAAAGGTGCCTGGCTAGTCACTCCTGATGCAGCACCTACTTATCTTCCCTCATCCATATCATCCAGAAACCTGGAAAGACATGTTTTATCACATTAACATGTGCTTTTGAGGCATACATAGAACTATCTATTTCATCCCAGAGAGAAAAGAGTTGAAATAGTGTGGAGAAGAGAAGAATGCTAATGATAAAATGCATATTGAAGAAGATAAATCTCACTAGTCAGTCAAGCTCTGAAGGTAGATTTTAATGCAGGAAGAATACTGGTACTTAGTTATCAATGTATTCCTTGTATTCAGAGTGACAGAAAGAACCAGAGAAAAGAAGAATCTACCTGATTATAGCTAAACCAGCGTGTCCAGGAAATCAGAAACGGGTCTTTTAAACTGTACAATTTGTCTTCTTTATTTATAAAAAAGGGATTTCAACAAGAATCAAATGGCTAGCTAGCAATTTAAAGAGCAGTCTACACTGTCCATCTCCTCTTAAATACCTCACATAACTAGATCAAAAATTAATGAACAACAACAAAAATTATTTGGGGGAGCTAAAGAAAAATACTTCAGATCAAGCGAAACAGGAATATTCAGTTTCAGGAATAGTGTGATATTAACGAATTAATTCAATGGTGGGCTATTTTTTTTTTAATGATTTCATAATGAAGATAAAGTTGAATGTTTAATGATTAGTTTATGTTGTTGTTAGGTGCTGTCGAGTTGGTTCTGACTCATAGTGACCCTGTGTACACTGGAAGAAAACACTGCCCAGTTCTGCACCATCCTCACAATCCTTATTATGCTTAAACCCATTGTTGAAGCCACTGTGTCAATCCATCTTGCTGAAGTTCCTCCTTTTTTTCTCTGACCCTCTACTTTACCAAGCATGATGTCCTTTACCAGGAACTGACCTCTCCTGATAAAATGTTCAAACTATGTGAGACATAGTCTCGCCATCCTTGCTTCTAAGGAAGATTCAGGTTGTATTTCTTACAAGATAGATTTATTCATTCTTTTGGCAATCCATGGTATAATCAATATTTATCATCAACACCACAATTCAAAGGTGTCGATTTTTCTTTGGTGATTAGTGTTTAGGACCATGAAATAAATGCAAGTACCAAAATGACCAAGTTATACAAATGGTCACTTCAAAATAATGTGGAATATCTGGTCATAGAATAACAGTGCCTCTCACTACAGCCCATGCCTTCTGCTACATACAACTAAAATTCTAAACAAAATAGAAAGAACAACTATCTGAAGACTATGAAAATTAAACAAAATCATGGATTGTGGAAGAGAGTAAAAACTTGGAGATGTAAATGCATGAAGTGAGTTCTCCATTTTTCATCATCTCTCAACTTTGTCTCAAGGGTGGACAAGTCATGGAGATGCAGGACAGTGAGAGCAAACAATGAAAACATGCAGAAAATATACAGATGTTGATATTTGATAACTCTTAAGAACCCAGTTTTTCTGGCACCAAGAAAAGGAGCACATGCAGGCAGAGAGATGAGAGAGAAGCTCCAAGCCAAAAAGAAGTCAGAGAATTGGATTCCATAATTCTGAGTATTAACCACCAAAGTCTCAGGCTCTCAATAGAGTTAGGAATGTGCAATACAAACTTCAAATGAGCACAGCAAAGCCTTTGAAAACAAAACTGAGATTTCAACAACCATCCACAGAAGGCAACAGAGCGCTTGCAATCTGAAACAAAGTGAGTTAACTGCCTGTAACAATAATAATAAATACATAGACAAATAGACAGACAGATAGATAGGTAGGTAGGTAAGTAGACAGACAGATAAAAACTAAAAACATAGCAACATTTTCCAAGCAGTTATAACAGAAACCCGAATCTACACAAAAAGGCATTCAAAATACCCACAATACAATCTAAAATTACTTTACATAAAAATAACCAGAAAATGTGACCTATTTTCATAAGAAGAGATATTTAACTGATGTCATACTCAAGATTACCCAGAAGCTGGAATTTTCAGATGAAGATTGTAAAGCAGTAGTTATAGCTGTGCTATATATAGGGACATATATCTATATTCAACTTTAAAAGACTAGAAGGAAGTTCTCAGAAATAGAAAATATTAAAAAGACTTAAATAAAATTTTTAGAACTGAAAAATAGAATATCTGAAATTGAAAAAAATTCACTGGATGGTATCAACAGCAAAAGAGATGACAAAGAAAAGAGTAAGTACACATGAATATAGATAAATAGAAATTATTTAATCTAGCTAACAGAGAAAACAAACAAAACTGGAAAAAATGAACAGAGTTTCAAGTATCTGTGGAAAGTGTCATGGAAATCATAGAAAGAAAGGAGAAAGATATTGGAGAAGAAAAATTATCTGAAGAAATAATAGCTAAAATCTTCATAAATATGTTGGGAGATATCAATTTACAGATACTAGAAACTCAGCAGATACCAATCAGAATAAATTCAAAGAAAACCACATATAAGCATACCATAATCAAAACACTGAAAAACAAAGATAAAGAAAAATATCTTGAAATCATATAGGGAAAATGACACATTGCACGTAAGGATGATAATTAGAAAGACAACAGATTGCTCATCAATGACCATGGGGGCCAAAAGAGAGTGTAACATCTTCTTTAAAGTACAAAATCGAAATAACTGTCAGTCGGGAATTCTGTAGCTACCTAAAGCACTCTTCAGGAATGAAGATGAAATTATGATGTTCTCATATGGAGAAAAACAAAGAGAATCAGTGCCAGAAGACCTGCTTTACCAGAAACATTAAAATAAAGTTCTTTAGGCAGAAGGGAAATGATACCAGAGGAAATCATGGATATTCAGAAACAAAGCAAGAGCAACAGAAATGGTATATGTTTGGATAAATATAAAACACTGTTTTTCCTTTTAAGTTTTTTAAAACAGGAATAACTGTTGAGAGTTAAATTGATAATCTTGGCTCATGGTGTTTTCAATGTATATCAATGTAGTACATATGATAACTGTAACATAAAGGTTATATTAGTGGGGTATCTTAGTTATCTAGTGCTGCTATAAGAGAAATACCACAAGTGGATGGCTTTAACAAACAGAAATTTATTCTCAGTCTAGGAGGCTAAAAGTCTGAATTCTGGGTGCCAGCTCCAGGGGAAGACTTTCTCTGGAGGCTCTTGGGGAAGATCCTTGTCATCAATCTTTGCCTAGTCTAGGAGATTTTCAGCACAGGAACCCTGGGTCCAAAGGATGCACGCTTCTGTCTCTTGTTTCTTGGTAGTATGAGGACCCCCTGTGTCTCTGTTGACTTCACTCTTTTATATCACAAAAGAGATTGACTTAAGATACAATATAATCTTGTAGATTGAGTCCTCCCTCATTAATATAACTGCCTCTAATTCTGTCTCATTGACATCATAGAGGTAGGATTTACAACACATGGGAAAATCACATTAGATGACAAAATGGTGGACAATTACACAACACTGAGAATCATGGCCTAGCCAAGTTGACACACTTTTTGGGGGACAAAATTCAATCTATAACAGGGGAGATGTGTAAAATTACCTATATAGTTGCAAGGTTTCTACATTTTGTGTGAAGTAGTAAAATAGTACAATATTAACCAAAAAAACTCACCGCTATCGAGTCAATTCCAACTCATATTGACCCTATAGAACAGTAAAACTTCCACATACGGTTCCCAAGGCTGTAAATCTTTACAGAAGCAGACTGCCACATCTTTCTCCCACAGAGCAGCTGGTGGGTTTGAACTGCCAACCTTTTGGTTAGCTGCTGAGTGTTTAACCACTGCACCACCAGGGCTCCTGGTATAATATTAACTCCAGCTAAACTGTGAAAGGGTAGAGAAACATTGTTACTGTTAAAACATTTTAAAAAATCATGCAAAAGGATATAATTATAAAGACAGTAACGAAATTAAAGTGTGATACTAAAAAAGTCAATAATCCAAAAGAAAAGAAAGGGGAAAAACAAACAAGAAAAAACCCAGAAGACAAATAGATAAAGAATAAAATGATACACCTAAATCAAACCGTATCAATAACTACGTTAAATGTTAATGGGCTAAACACTGCAATTAAAATGCAGGCATTGACAGAATGGATAAAAAAGGAAGACCCCAATATATGTTGCTTAAAAGAGACACATTTTACATGTAAAATCTATCAAAAATGGAAAGCAAATGCATGAACAAAGATATAGCATGAACAAATAAACTGGAGTGGCCATTTTAATATAAGATAAAATTGACTTCAAGGCAAGATTATTAGTAGAGATAAAAGGGACATTTCATCATCATGTAAGGGATAATTTACCAGGAAGATATTACAAATAATTGATGTGTGTGTGCCCAATAACATAATTTAAAAAATACATAAAGTATAGGAGAATCTAGATAATCCCACAATTTTAGTGGTAGATTTTAACTCTATTTGCTCAGAAACTGATAAAAGACCTGATTGAAATAAGGATTTTCTTTTGTTATGTTAATGAGGTCATACCAGAGTAGGGTAGGTCATAAACGTAATCATTTTTGAGTTATTAAAAAAAATAGATACAGAGACACACACGGGAAAGATGCCATATCAAGATAGACACACACAGCAGATACATCTACCGTCTCAAGAATACCAAGAATACAGAAGAACTAGACGGTGCCTGGCTACCACCAATGACCATCCTGACAGGGAACACAACAGAGAGTCCTTGATGGAGCAGGAGAAAGGTGGGGTGCAGGACTCAAATTCTAGTAAAAAGACTAGATTTAATGGTCTGACTAAGTCTGGAGGAATCCCAGAAAGCATGGCCCCCAGTTTCTCTATCGGGCCAGAACTAAAACAATTTCCGAGGCCAACTCTTCAGACAAAGATTGGACTGGACTGTGGGACATAAAATGATACTCGTGAAGAGTGTGCTTCTTAGCTCAAGTAGATACATGATACTAAATGGGCAGCTTCTGTCTGGAGGTGAGATGAGAAGGCAGAGAGGGTTAGGAGCTGGTTGAATGGACATGGGAAACCAGGGGTGGAAAGGAGGACTGTGCTGTCACAATGTAGGGAGAGCAATTAGGGTCACATAACAATGTATGTATAAATTTTTGCATAAGAGACTAACCTGAAATGTAAACTTTCACTTAAACTACTGCAATAAATAAATACCAAGGATTGCAGGCAGCCTCTAGAAGCTAAAAATAAACAAAGAAGGACCTCCCCTTTAGAGCCATATCCTGAATCAAACTTCTAGATCCTGAACACTGAGAAAATAAATTTCTATTCTTTAAAGCCACCCACTTGTGGTATTTTTTGTTACAATAGCACCAGCAAACTAAGACAAAGACATATGGATCAATGGAACATAATACAGAGTCCAAAGATATACCCAAACACACACAGCTAATTTATTTTTTGGGAAAGATGCCAACACAATTTAATTAGAACAGGAAAGATTTCAATAAAGGGTGATAGATCATATACATACCTGTACCAAAGAAAAAAATCCTCACCACTCCCACAGACCATATACAAAAATAGAAACTCAATATGGACCGTAGATCTATATGTAAGACCTAAAGCTATAGCTCCTAGAATTGCCTACCAAAATGTTGCAAAGATTTTTCCATGTTTTCTTAAAAATGTAAGCATTTATCAGCCATTCCACTCCTCAGATGTATTCAAGATAAAAATATATATATATATATATCCACACAATGACTTGTGTAAGGATGTTCATAGCAGCTTTATTTTTAATAGCCAAAAACTAAAAATGACTCAGCCATCTGTCCATCAACAAGTGAAGGGATGAGCACTTGTGGTCTATTCATAAGATGGAATACTACTCAACAAAAATAATGAACCACTGCTGCATGGAGCAACATCAGTGGTTCTCAAAATCATTGTGCTGAGTGAAATAAGCCAGGCCACAATAATAATCATAATATATACCTACTTCATGCTTCCATTTAAATAAAATGTGCAATAATCTACAGTAATAGAAAGAAAAAGAAAGAGAGAGATGCCTGAGAATGGGGATAGTAGAAGAATGGATTACAGATAGACATGAAGGCATGAGGTGATTTTTGAGGGTGATGGAAATGTTTGTTATCTTAATTGTGATGATGTTTTCATGAATCCACACACACACACACCCCCCACACACGTACATATGTAGGTGACACAGTGGTTAAGAGCTACAGCTGCTAACCAAAAGGTTGGCAGTTAGAATCCACCAGCCACTCCTTGTAAACCCCACGGGGCAGTTCTACTCTGTCCTATAGGGTTTCTATGAGTTGAAATTGACCCAACGGCAATAGGTATATATACGTATGTATGTATGTGTATATATTGCATTTGATATGTCTTAAATTTATACAATTTAGCGTACTTCAATAAAGTTATGCTCTGGTTTGGAAGCGTTAATGGGCTTAATTTTTTTCAGATAAAGTTTAGTAGGAGTTAATAAAAATGCAACACATAAAGAACTACAATGTTAACTCCACAGCTGGTTTAATAATAAGGTTTCGATGACATAAAATAGCATTAGTATTTCCAGTTGTGCTTTATCCCAGAAAAACTCATTTATTTTGGATGTGAATTCTGCAACTCATTAGTTCTAAAGTGAATACTAGATCTCAAAGAAAAATTAATGTCTAACTTCCCATATTTATTTTGATGTATGGGGAAAGAAAAAGATAAGGAAAGTCAAACTTAGAGAAATGTCATATTAATAAGGAGCATAATTTGTCCCAAAATTACCCAAAATGTGGCTTTTCAGTTTTGAATATTCATTATCATTTTAATTTTAGGGTTTATAATACTCAAATTCAAAATGAAATATTTATGGAAAATACTGAGAGGTGCTGCTGTCAAATTGCTGAGTGCGAAATATGACACATAGCAGGCATTAATCAATATTTTGGTAGAAAATTAGAAACTTTGCTCTTTATATAGGATTTAGGCAAATAAATAAAAGAAGAATAGATTTAGCATTTTGCAAAGTAGCATCCTTGGAGTGAAGGCCACAGAATATTTGCACAAGAATGTACAAACCTGAAGTATCACCATTCAAAGCACTAAAAATTGATTTCTTAGTCTGATCTTCTTTAAAGTAGAAGTAATACATGCTAGAAAGTGGGAAAAAAACAGAAATAGTACAAAAATTTTCAATATGATGAGCAAAAAGAGATCACTATAGATTTCAACCTATTGCAGCTGAGTCAACTCTGACTCATAGAGACCTTATATGACAGAGTAGAAGTGTCCCATGGGGTATCCAAGGCTGTAATCTTTACAGAAGCAGACTGCCACATCTTTCTCCCACAGAGTGGCTGGTGGATTCAAACCACTGACCTTTTGGTTTGCAACAGAACGCTTAACCACTTCATCACAAGATACTAAACAAAAAACAAACAAGAAGACATTATAAACCATTTTATCTAAACAAATATAAAAATTTAGTCGAAATGGACAATTTTTTTGGAAAACTATTATCTGACTGGCAACAAAAAAATTACATCTTATCAGTTCTGTGTTTATTAAATTAATGAAACCATAATTAAAGAACAAGCCAGGACCAAATAGCTTGTCATAGTTTGAATTATGTCCCCCCAGAAACGTGTGTATCAGTTTGGCTGGGCCGTGATTCCTGGTACTGTGTGATTTTCCTATATGTTGTAAATCCTGCCTCTATGATGTTAATGAGGGAGGATGGGTGGCAGTTGTGTTAGTAAGGCAGGACTGGATCTACAAGACTGGATTGTGTCCTGAGGCAATCTCTTGACATAGAAAAGACAGAAGTGAGCAGAGAGACAGGGGGACCTCATACCATCAAGAAAGCAGTGATGGGAGCAGAGCGCAGCCGTTGGACTGGGGTCCCCGCACAGACAATGTCCTAGTCCGGGGGAACACTGAAGAGAAGAAGGCCGACAGAGAGAAAAAGCCTTCCCCTGGAGCTGATGCCCTGAATTTGGACTTTTAGCCTACTTTGACTGTGAAGAAACAAACTTCTCTTGTTAAAACCAACCACTTGTGCTATTTCTGTTATAGCAGCACTAGATGACAAAGACATAGCTTCACCGAAAAGTAAGAATAACACCAATCTTCACGAATTCTTTCATAGAATAGAAAAAGATGGTAAGATCCCCAGATTAATTTTATGAGGTCAGCATAACCTTTGTACTAACCTGACAATAACATTATGAGAAAGAAAATTATAGGACAATCTCACTAATCAATTTAGATATAAAAAATAAGCAAAATATAAGCTAATCAATCCAGTAATACATAAAAAGTTTCATGTCATGACAGAGTGGAGTTAATTTCAGGAATTCAGGTTTGTTTATTGTCTGAAAATAAGTCAATGTAATTTACTGCATTGACAGAAAAAATGAGAAAAAAAGATTATTGCTGTAGATGAAGAAAATTTTTTCAAAACACCCGTTCATAATAAAAATTCTTAGAAAATAGAGATAGAGGGACTTTTCTTTAATCTAATAAACAGTGTCTATAAAAATTAATTTTAGTAAATAGACTTTCTAATGGGGCAATATTAATAATTTTATTAATATTAATATTATAGTATTATTAATACTATAATATTATAATAGTATAAAATATTAATATAATATTTTAATAATATTAATATTTCCCAAGACATAGAAAATAAGGCAAGGATCTGTACTATCACTCCTTCTACATAGTATTGTACTGAAGAACCTATCAAGTTTAAAAAAATAAAATAAAAAATATAAAAGTATAAAGATTGTAATAGAACAAATAAATTCATCATTATTCACAAATGATGTGGTTATGTATGTGGAAGATAAGATGAATCTACAAACAACTTGAAAAATTAATAAGAGAAAAAAGAATAATTAAATTTAGCAAGTTTTCTTATTTGAAGATACATATATACTCAATTCTTTCTATAGCTATAGCTAGCAACATATAATAGGAAAAAGAAATATATAATGACATTAACAATTGCATCAAAAATACCTAAAAATTAATCTATCAAATAAGTATGGAAGACCTGTATACAGAAAACTACAAAAATTACTGAGGGGATTACAAAAAGATATAAATAAATGAAGCCTAGACCAAATTTATAGTTTAAAAGATTCAGTGCTTTTGAAATCATAGTTCTCTCCTAATGCTCTTTAGATTATATGTAATTGTAAACAAAGTCCCTATATGTATTCTGTGATAAGCTGAATTTAAAATTTATATGAACAGTCAGATTCAAAATGACTAAGTTACTCTTAAAGAAGAACAAAGTTGGAGTATTTTTCTACCAGATATGAAGACATATAAAACAATAGTTATAATTATGTAATATTAGGAGATATTTTGAGAGAAATGCACCTATAGGGAGTTAAGAAGCACATCCACACACATATGGCCAACTGACTTTTGACACATATGGCACTGCAGGGCAGTGGGAAAAGGATGGTATTTTTTAAATAAATGGTGGCAGAGAAGTTGAATATTTATATGGAGTGGGGAACTAGTCTTGACACTCATTTTGCATCATATCCAAAACACAATTCCAGGTGAATTATAATTTTAAATGTGCCAGATAAAATAATAAAGTTTTAGAAGAAAAGTCAACTGATAGCTTCATAACTTTGGGACTTGTACAGATTTTTTTAAACTGGGTACAAAAAATATCAACCATAGAAGAAAAAAAAAAAAGGCCTATTGAACTTCATTAAAATTAAGACCCTCTAGCTTCATCAAGGAAACCCTCGTGGTGTAGTGGTTAAGAGTTCAGTTCTAACCAAAAGTTTGGCAGTTTGAAGCTACCAGGTGCTCCTTGGAAGACATTTTTAAGACATATGTATATACTTTTTCCTCACTTAAAAATGTCTTTTTTTTTTTTACTTTACACACACACACATACATATAAAAGGTATATATATATATGTATTTACATATGTGTGTGTATCCAGAGTATATAAATACTATCCACAAAGACAATTTTTTAAAAAATTGACAAAAGACTTGAAGAGGTACTTCACAAATGACCTATATCATTATTCACTAAGGAAATGCAAACTAAAATTACAAGGAGATGTAGTCATGACAACACTAATAAGAAACATACTCAGATACACACACACTCACACACACACACACACACACGTACACGTATACACACACTTCTGACAATACCAAGGATGAGCAAAGATTTGGGCGAACCAAAAAATTTTGTTCATTACTGTTGGGAATCTGAATTGGTAAATGTCTTTGGGAAAACTGATTTTATTCATGTACTAACTCTAAACATAAGAATACTCTATGATGCAGCAATTCTACTGTTAGCAATATACCCCAAAGCAATGTATTCATGAGAGAACCAAAAGACACGTACGTATACTCAAATGTCAAACCTAGCAAAACTACTTTACGGTGATAGAAATCAGAATAACAATTATTTTTGATAGGGTGGGTAGTGGCAGGAAGAGGCATGAAGGAAGCTTCTGTGCTGCTGATAATGTTCTATATCTTATGCAGAATGATGATTATGCAAGTGAATTCATCTAATAATTTCTTTTAAATCTATGCATTTAACTCATCATACTTCAATAATAAAAAATGTATTTAAAAATCGAATGGACATTAAGTAGCGATAAAAGGGTCAATCAATCAAGAAGATTTAACAATCATAAATATATATGCACCCAACATCAGGACATATAAAGCAAACACTGATAGAATTGAAGGGAGAAATAGAAATTACTATAATAATAGTTGAAGACCTCAATACACCAATTTCAATATTGGACTGAACATCTAGAACAAAGATCAACAAGGAAACATGGGACTTGAATGACACTACAAAACAACTAGACTCAACAGACATATCTAGAACACTTCACCCCAAAACAGCACAATAGTAAGAGAAAGACCTGGCGATCTGCTCCCATATAAGATTACAGCCTAGAAAACCCTGTGGGGCAGTTCTATTCTGTCCTATAGGGTTGCTATGAGTTGGAATAGACTCAAAGGCACCCAACAACAATAACAGTATTCTAAGATTCTAGAACTTACAGTGACATCAAACATACAGTCTCAAGATTCTGTAGGATGTTAATACTGTTTGTTTTCTTAGTTGGGAGATCTCAGAGATTTGGCTTTGCCAAGAGCAGATGTCATTCTATATCACCTTTCTCAATGAAAAAGCCTTATTCTTTCATCTCTTAGAACTCCTCTTCCATCTTATGTGAGCAGTTACATCTCCTGATGTAGCACTTAACTCCACTTAGCTCATTTCTTAATTCACTTTGCACACATTTGTATCCACATATTAGGGAAGAGGAATCCATGAGAAGTAGCTGGAACTTGTATTCTGTATCCATGTGATAATATTGAGAATAAGCCTTGGAATTAGGAACAGGGCAAATGACTTAGCTGCTGTGTCACTCATGGATTACCCTTTACTATAAGGGATGGGAATGTGATAGAGGGATAAATGAGGGTGGTGTGAAGATGGTTGCAAATCCAAGAAGTTTAGAACCTATTATAATCTTTAGCTTCTGAGACATAGGATTCATTAGAATAGTAGTGGCACATTTTCTTTAGAGAAGATGATTTATATTAAGAAACTATATCAAAGGGGGAAGACAGTGTATCCACAGGATGGAAGCATCACTAGGATTCCTGCCTGAGCTTCCAGAATGAGGGTCATAGGTCTTGAAGACCAGGACTGTTTGTCAACCTGTAGCTGTGCTCATAAGATCGCACATAGTTTTGGTGTTATGGAGGAGGAACATATAAACAGTATTTTGGCATCAGACAACACAGCCCAAATGGGCTATTTTTGCCCAGCTCTTTTGGAGCTTATTTATGTCCAGTCTCAGGGTCTATGGACAATAGTGAAAAAGTTAAAACATTCTTGATTTCTAGGCAACAAATTGCCACACAAGGAGTCAGTTCTTTACCTCTCAGATATTCCTAGATCACTCATGATTTTAAGATACTTTTCCTTGTTAAGTATTCCTGGTTGAAATTACTTAAGCATCTTCCTATCTTTCTAACCATCTCCTCTGTTTGAGTTGCGCAACAGTGAATTAAAGGTGCTTCAAAACAAACAAACAAACAGACAAAAACAGCACAATATACATTCTACTCCAGTGCACATGGATCATTCTTCAGGATAGACCACATGTTAGGTCACAAAGCGAGTCCTGATAAATTTAAAAAGATTGAAATCGTACAAAATAGTTTCTCTGATCAAAACAGAGTGAAGCTAGAAATCAATAAGGGAAAAAGACCTAGAAAATACATATACATATGAAAATTAAACACACACTATTAAACTACCAGTGGATCAAGGAATAAATCAAAAGAGAAATCACAGACTTCCTAGAGTCAAATGAAAATGAAAGCACAACATACCAAAACGTATGGGATACAGTGAAGGTAATACTCAGAGGGAAACTCGTAACCATGAATGCCTACGTAAGAAAAAAAGATATCCCAAATCAACAGCTCAACTTGACAAACTCCAGAAACTAGAAAGAGAAGACCACACTAAGCTTAAAGCTACAAGAATAAAAGAAATAACAAAGATTGGAGCAGAAATATATAAAATTGAAAAAAGAAAAACAATAGAATCAATAAAACCAGATGTTTCTTTGAAAAGATCAATAAAATTGTTAAACCTTTTGCTAGACTGACAAAGAAAAGAAAAGATGCAAATCACCAAAATAGAAAATGAAAGAGGGCACATTACATCTGACCTGATAAAAATAAATAGAATTATGAAGAATATTATGAACAATTGTACGGCAAAAAGCTGGATAACCTAGGTAAAATGGACAAACTCCTAGAAGCATACAACCTACCCAAACTGATTCAAGAGGAAATAAAAAGTCTCAGCAGACCCATAACAAGTGAAAAGATAGAAACAGTGATCAAAAGCTTCCCAACAACAACAACAAAGTCCTGAACCAGATGGCTCCAATTGGGGAATTCCAGCAAACATTTAGAGAAGAATTGACACCAATACTATTTAAACTCTTCCAAAAAATAGAGAAGGAAGGAATACTCTCTAATTCATTCTATGAAACAAATATAACCTTGATACCCAACCCAACAAAGACACCACAAGAAAAGAAAACTACAGGCCAATATCTCATGAATATAGATGCAAAAACCCTCAATAAAATACTAGGGAATAGAATTAAAATTAAAACAGTCATACACCATGACCAAGTGAGATTTGTTCCAGGAATGCAGGGATGGTTCAACGTTAGAAAATCAGTTAATGTAATACACCACATCAATAGAACAAAGGAAAGGAACCACATGATCATCTCCATGGATGCAGAAAAAGCATTTGATAAAACCCTATGGTGTTTCTTGATGAAAACCCTAAAGAAGATTGGAATAGACTGGAAATCTCTCAGTATGACTCAGGGCATATAGGTAAGGCCACCAGCCAACATTATACTTAATGGAGAAAGACTGAGAGCTTTCCCCTTGAAATCAGAAACAAGACAACAGTGCCCCCTCTCACCACTTCTGTTTAATATTGTATTAGAAGTCCAATCCAGAGCAATAACACAAGAAAAATAAATAAGTTATCCAGACTGGAAAAATAGAAGTAAGATTATCTTTATTTGCAGATGATATGATCATATATACAGATCCCAAAGAGTCCACAGAAAACTTATAGATCAATGGCGGAATTTAACAAAGTTGCAGAGCACAAGGTTAACAAACAAAAATCTGCTGGATTACAGATTACTACTGATTATCATGTACAGCAATGAGAAATCTGAAAGGGAAATTAGGGAAACAATTCCATTTACAATAGCATCTAAGAAAATAAAATACCTAGGAATAAATCTAACCAGGGATGTGAAGAATTTATACAATGAAAACTACAAAACACTGCTGGAAGAGTTTAAAGGAGACTTAAATAAATGGAAAGATGTTCCATGTCCATGGATTAAAAGACTTAAAATCGATAAAATATCAATACTACCCAAAGCAATCTATAGATTCAATGCAATTTCAAACAAAATTTCAGCAGCCTTCTTTATAGAAACAGAAAAACCAATCCTCAACTTTTATATGGAATAGCAAGAGGCCTCGACTAGCTAAAACAATGTTGAAAGAGAAGAACAAAGTAGGAGGACTCACACTTCCTGATTTTAAAACATGCTATACAGCCCTGGTGGTGCAGTGGTGAAGAGCTCAGGCTGTTAGCCAAAATGTTGGCAGTTGGAATCCACCAGCCACTCCTTGGAAACCCTACAGAGCAGTTCTAATCCGTCATATAGGGTCGCTATGAGTAAGAATCGACTTGACAGCAATGAGTTTGGGTTTTTTTTGGTTTATACAGCCACAGTAATCAAAACAGCCTGGCACTGATATAACAATAGACAAATAGAGCAATGGAATTGAATTGAGAGTCCAGAAAGAAACCCACACATCTATGTTCAACTGATTTTTGACAAGGATGCTAAGTCCATTCAATGAGGAAAGAATAGTCCCCTCAATAAATGATGCTGGGAAAATTGAATTTCCACACTTAGAAAAATGAAACAACATCCATTCCTCACATCATACACAAAAACAAATTCAAAATGGATTAAGGACCTAAATGTGCACACTGAAACCATAAAATCCTTAGAAGAAAAAGCAGGGGCAACTCTGTCAGGCCCAGCTTTTAACAATCGATTATCCAATAACAAAAGTATAGATAGCAAATAAATAAATGGGACCTCATGAAAATTAAAAATATTTGCTCATCAAAAGATTTTACCAAAAAAGTGAAAAGACAAGCTACTGACTGGGAGAATATCTTAGGACACCATGCATATGGTAAGAATCTAATAACAAAATATACGTTAACAACAAAAAGACAGTACAATCATAAAAGTGGCAAAGGACTCGAATAAGCATTTTACCAAAGAGGACATTCAAATGGCCACCAAACACATGAAAAGACGGTCAGCATCATAAGTCATCAGAGAGATGCAAATCAAAAACACAATGAGATACCATTTCACCATAGACATATCTACACAATACAGTGCCTATAGCAAGCACTGAAATTGCATCCCTGTCCAGATATCCAACACCCATCTTTTAGGTAACTTTACCATAATATCAGCTCAAAAATACAAGTCAATCTCATAAATCTTTTACCTAACACATTATGGCACTACATGAAAATTATATCTGCACCTTCCTTGCTTTCACTGATGAAAATTGGTCTATGATGTGCTCAAAGTCATTTTTTTTTTCAGTTTCTTCTCTTTCTACACTCTGCAGAGCAAGATCACACAGTCTGCCTTGACTCATGGAGGCTCTCAAATATGAAAGTATTAGTTTAACTTACTGAATGATTTTTCACAGCTGGTGATGGAAATTGTGGTGGTTAATAGAAACTGCTCAGTCGTACTCCTTCAGGTGGCACCCAGGGCACATATTATACCTTCTAATTTTAGATATACCTCTGTATTTCACTCCCACTAGGATGGCTAAGGTAAAACATAAATAAATAACTGAAAATAAAAAATGTTGGCTAGGATGTGGGGAAATTGCAAACTTATCCATTGCTGGTAGGAATGCAAAATAGTACAGCCATTGTGGAAAACAGTATGGCAGTTCCTCAAAAAATTAGAAATAGAACTACCATATGGCTCAGCAATTCCACTCCTAGGTATATACCCAAAGGACTTGAAAGCAGAGATTCAGAGACTTGTGTACCATGTTCATTGCAGCACTATTCACAATAGCCAAAAGGTGGAAACAACCTAAATGTCCATCAACAGATGAATGCACAAACAAAATGTGGTACATACAGACAATGGGGTGCTACTCAACCTGTAAGAAAAACCAAGTCTTGATACATGATACAGTATGGATGGAGCTGGAAGACATTAAGCTGAGGGAAATAAGTCAATCACAAAAGGAAAATATTGTATTACCTCACTTATATAAAAAGAAAAGGTAAATGTATAGAGTTCAAAGTTTATTAGTGGTTACCAGGGATGGGAAGAGGGAGAAATGGGTAGTTAATAGTGATGGAAAAATCACATTAATTAAGGGAAGGGTTGCACAGCCGATTATTTTAATTGCTGTCAATAAGTTCTCCACCTGTAAAAAGTTTTGTAATAGATATATTTATAACAACAAAAAAACAAACAAGTAGCTGCTGAGCCTGCTTATGTACAACCAAAAACCTCACGGGATCTGGTTTCTTGGTTTGGAGGTTTAGGGTCATGATTACATGGGACATCCCAGTTAATTGGCCTAATAAAATGTTTAGTGCTTCTGTTCTACCTCCTAGTTTGCTGCATAGTGTCTTGGGTTTTAAAAGCTTGCAAGCGCCCATTCAAGGCACAGCAATTAGTTTCTATTCATCTGAAGCAACAGAGGAAGAAGGAGCGTCAGGATTAAAAGGAGGATATGGAATGTGCAGCTAATTGCCTCCATGAACAACTATCTCCTTTGCTATGAGATCAGAACTGGATGGTGCCTGGCCTCCAATACTGAACATTTTGATAAAAGATTCTATAGAACAATTTTGGTCAAAAGGAAGAAATGCACAACAGTATTTCAAATTCTCATAGACTCAAGAGTTTCTGATGCCAAGGGGGCTGGATGAACCCCTGAAACTATTTCCCTGAGCGAATCTTTAAACCTTAAACCAAAAATATCCCCTGAAGTCTTCTTAAAACCAAACAATAGTTTAGCTTAACCAGTAAAAAATGTCTACCTTGAGTATTATGCTCTTTTAAGAACTGTCTGGAGCCCTGGTGGCACAGTGGTTAAGAGCTTGGTTACTAAACAAAAGACCAACAGTTCGAATCCACCAGCCACTCCTTGGAAACTTTATGGGTCAATTCTACTCTGTTTGATAGGGTCGCTATGAGTCAGAATCAACTCAATGGCAATGGATTTGGTTTGGTTTTGGTTAAGAACTATCTATATGAGATCAAATTGACAATAGCAACTTCAAAGATTAGACAGGAACCTTAGGGGGCAGTGAATTTATATTAAGGGGGGAGGAATAACTCAGAAAAGAAAGGTGAAAATAGTCACACAACTAGAGAATGTAATCAATGTCACTTAATGGTACATGTAGAAACTGTTGAATTGGTGTATGTTTTGCTGTGTATATTCTCAACAACAACAACAAAATAAATAAAATTTTAAAAAATTGAGGCAAGCAACTTAAAGGTATACTTAAGAAAATACAATTTTATTTACCATCAATACATAATTCAGAATACCATCTCATTGTGAATTCCCATCCCATAGATGTGTACATAGAAGAGACCTCATTTTAAATTAGTTTATGAAGTACTTAGTGAATTATTCATAGCAACCCTATAGGACAGAGCAGAACTGCCCCACAGGGTTTCCAAGGAACGGCTGGTAGATTTGAACTGCTGACCTTTTAGTTAGCAGCCAAACTCTTAACCACTGCACCACCAGGGCTCCAGTAAATTATATAAATACAAATTAATGTTTTTCAAAAAATTTAATTGTTCTTTGCTGCACCTCATTAAAATGCAAAAATATAGTTAACTTTCATTGAGTAATGTTTCATTTATGAATGTAATTTTAGATATTACAGTCATAAATATTTATATGTAGTTAATGACTAATAGAATTTAGGAGAGTTCAGTATTTTTAAAAACCTTAGAAGAGTGGGAATAAATTATTAAAAACCCCATTTTCACTACTACTCAGGTGTTGAACTGGGCAAATTCTTAATCTCTCTAAATTGCAGATATAAATAGTGATTTGAGCTTTGACTAGTCTCTTAATCTCTCTGCTGTGTAGGTGAGGATATCAGTAATCAACAAGCTATCTTAGTCACCGAGGTCAGTTCGAAATCTAGCATATTATGATTCCAATTTGAAAGGATTCCCTGAAAGAAAGCAACTCAACCAGTCTTTTTTATCACAGTCTGATACACGAAATGCCTCTTCTCCTCCACTGTTTGCTTGAATCATCAAATTATAAATTAGATGAAGGCAAATGACTATTTCCAGCTCACCCAGCTTTAGATGTATAGACTTTCCCTTGTTTGGCTAATTTTTACTTAGTATTCTCCAAGCCATAATTAATAAACCATGACTTAAATTTTCCCAGACATATTCATTACATGACAGATGTTGACTGCCTAAAGAAACACAGACTTATAAGAAACCAAAAAAAAAAAATCCCATTGTCATTGAGTCAACTCCAACTCATAGCAACACTATGAGACAGAGTAGAAGTGCCCCATAGAGTTTCCAAGGAACACCCGGTGGATTTGAACTGCCGACCTTTTGGTTAGCAGCCAAACTCTTAACCACTACTCCACCAGGGTTTCCCAGACTTATAAAGGATAGCTGTAAATAAAGGAGAAGTGTTAATTGAGCCTAACAATCCACCTCTTAGGTTTACATGAAAGTGTGGACTCGATGCCACAATCTAGCAAGCTTTGTGCTTTAACAGTATTATTAAGTAAACTTCTTAAAAAATCTTCTTTGAAAGGACATATTAACCTGTTTTGTATTTGAAATGGCTTTAATTATATTTTTCAGAAATATATTATTTTCAGAATACAAATTGACATAATTTTAATAGCAATTGCAGCTTGAATTTAAGCAAAGGATATATGTAATTTTATAGAGTAGGGCACAAAAACATTCTAAGCAAATAAAAAAGTATAAAGAAAATCACAAGGACTATGGAAGAATAAGTCACAAATTCCAGTAGAACAGAGTAAGTGAGGTATGTAATGGGAGATAAAGCTAGAAAGGCAGAGTTTGCTCAGATTATAAAGGGACTTTTATGATACATGAAGACAATTTTACCCTCCAAGCAATAGGTAGTCACTAAAGATCAGAAGAAGAGTGATAAGTCAAAGCAGTACTTTTAGAAAGTTCAATCTGGTAGAATACTTGAAATGTAGCAATGGACAAATTTTCTGAATCCCCACTGTTTTAATTGCCACCTATGCTTATTCTGGAGCCCTGCTGGTGCAGTGGTTAAGCACTTGGCTGCTAACCAAAAGGTCAGCAGTTCAAATCTACCAGCTGCTCCTTGGATAACCCTATGAGGCGGTTCTACTCTGTCCTACAGGGTTGCTATGAGTCAGAATTGACTCGGTGGCAACTGGTTTGGTTGTTTTGTTTGGTTTGGTTTGGTTTGGTTTTTGGTATACATACTCTAATAATTCTCAAATATTTACTCCTAACCACTTAACTCTGACCATAGATACAGAAATTAAAATCCAAATGATTGATTATCTCATTGATCTCTAAAGTTCAATATATACAAAATGCACAGCAAAACTCACTCAAACTCTTTTTCAGCCAGTTTTCCCTATTCTTCTTATTCATTTTCCATCCACGTTACCACACAGCTGGAAGTTTCAACCCCACAGATAAGGAATCTCCCCTCTGTGGTTCTTTCTGCCTTGTGTATCCCTCCTGAGTCTGGTCCCTATGTTCTCCATTTCCACCGTGCTGCCTTAAGTCAAGCCTACATCACTACGATTAACCTGTTCTTTTAACTGGTGCTCCTTCCTCCAATATTTTCCACCTTTAACCCACGCTACACCCTGCTCCACCACAAGTTAAAAAAAATAAGTAAATGATCAAAGAAATACATGGATAAGTAAACAAACAAAAGTTTGTGAACGAGGCTTGTTCCTGTCACTATTCTGTTGCAGTCCTGTCTCTGGAGCGTAAAATGCAAAGTTCCTGCACTTTAGCATACCATCCAAGTCAAATCAATATTCAAAATATTTATCAGGTGGTACAATATGAGCATGAACCATCAGCAAATACCAAGTCCATTCAGAACAGATGCTGCCTCTAAACAGCCAGTATTCCAACATTATATAAGCCCTGAATACAAGCCTTCTCTTCACCCTGGCCTCCTCTTCAGCCTGTGCTTGGCTGCGTCCATCTAACCACTTGGAAATTCAACATACTATATAATTTACTTATTCATTGGATTTCTTTGTTATTATCTGTTTCTTCAGTTAGAAAGTAAATTCTATGAGAGATGAGCTCATTGTCTGTTTTGTTAACTGATGTGAAGGTAAACAAGTACCCGTAACACTGCCTAGCATATGTTAGAAGCCCAATAACAGTTTATTAAGTACTGAATATATATGTACCTTTAAAGTCACCTCCAATCCTGTTTGTGAAGGAAGAGTGAAACTTCTTTGTAATCAAAATACCTCCATATCTTGCATAATGCTGCCTCTTTTCCTGTCTAGAATATTTTCACCCACTTGCATCACACTCCACTATAATCCACTTCCATAAACATACCATACACATAGAATCCTTAAACCCTTCAGATACAGTTGAGTATTACCTTTTCACTGATGCTTTTCTGGCTCCCTGAAAGAGGAAATTGCTATGTCTTCTCTGATAACACTGTAAGCTGTACGCATTTTTATACAGCTCTTAAAAAAAAAAAAACCCCGTTGCTGTCGAGTAGATTCTGACTCATTTATCTCACTTTATTTTTATGTTCTGTTTAAATGTCTGTCTCTGGGATATTTCTGTTTAAACTTGTCTCCTTAGACCCGGAGCTCCTAGAGGGCAGAGTCCTTGTCTTATGCATCTTTGAAGGCCCAGCACCTAACAGTGTAGGTGTTGCTTAAGTGTTTGTTAAATTAGGAATTAATAAAATGCTAGGAAAGGGGAAGAAAATTAAGAGTCAATTTACAACTTGACATAGAGCTAGTGATGTTTTGCTACTGTCAGCCTCTTAAACAGAAGCCTGGCCCTCTGAACATCATACTCAGTACATCAAGGACCAGTGTCCTGACATTATAGCCCCTGTTAGGCATGACCTTCAGCTGAATATCCAGATGGATATCAGCCCATATTAGGGGGCGGCCTCCATCTTCCTTTTCAGTCCATAGCACCAGCTATACACAATGGTCTGCAACATCTTCTCAGAAATGCCATCTGTCGGCAATGTGCTAATAGACCTCAGGACATTGAAGAAGTTTCTCAGATGTTTAAATATCTGTAGCTAAGTTTTGGGGCTCTTGAATGGCACAAATGGTTAACCTCTTGACTACTAACCAAAAAGTTGGAGGTTCAAACTCACCCAGAATCTCCTCAGAAGAAGGGCCTGGCGACCTGCTTCGGAAAGCTCACAGACTAGAAAACGCTATGGAATGTAGTTCTATTCCACGATGCATGGGGTCACCATGAGTTGGAATTGACTAGATGACAACTGGTTTTTTAGTTTAGCTAAGCTTTGAACACATCATCAGGAAAGGCCAGTTGCCAGGAAAGGACACCATGTTTGTAAAGTAGAGGACTAATTAACATGAGGAAATCCTTCAATGAGATGGATTGACACAATAGCTGCTACAGGGGACTCAAACATAATAACAGTCATGAAGATGGCACAGGATAAGACAACATTTTCATTCTGTTATACATATAGTTGTCATGAGTCAGAGTCAACTCAATAACAACAAAGCAAATAAAGCATGGTTAATGTCTTTTTATAATTCATAGCACAAGAAAAGCTGCTTTAAGACACTACGCAAGCTACCTTAGTAAATTGTTTAACAAGCATAAAAAGCAGGCTAATTATTTTAATGACAAATTTCAATGATAGATATTGTTCATTTGTTCATTGCTATTCTTCGACAGGTTTGTATTTCATTAATGTGGTCGAGTTTTTATAAACCAGTATATCTATACTGAGTGAAACCTGCAACAAAGGTGAGGAGCTTGTGAAGTGATGCATCTTTTTCAGCCTGCACAGAAAATCGTCTGTTGAATATCACTGTAAGTGGAATGCTTGTCCTAGACTTTCCAAGAATTTAAAATAAACATTTTAAAGTAAAGTTTGAATACAAATGCTTCATTCCCCAAATTTAAACAACAACAATATCAACAAAACAAGATAAACTTGATGCATAAAAATCCCTGAATTAAGCATTTTTTTAAAAATCTACTCAATACCCTATTCTGATAAGGTAAATAGATGGCAAAAATGACTCAGGGTACTCAAATTTCAGGTCTCTGGAAAACCACAATGCTTGCATTCCTTTATAAATGTGTTTATTTTAAAGATAGGATCACATCCTTCCACAGAACATTTATGCCACATGTATGACAAATATGTAAAAAATGCATTGTGTTGGGTTGTAAAGTTTTTCTTTTTTTTTAAGAATGCTAAGGATGATGACTCTTTCAACCAATCACTAAACAAAAAGTTTGATTTAAAAATATAGTGTATAAACTTCAGGTCTCATATATTACAAATATATCAAAATTTATGTATTTAACTTTTTCAAAATTCTTATGTTAATGACTCTTTCTACCAAGAATTAAACAAGTAAGATTGGTTTAAATATATAATGTATTTTTAATAAAATGTCAGCTCTTAAAAATCAAGTAACAGTCGCCATTCAATTATGGAAGCATTACAGTCAGGAGATATAGGATGGAGATTAATCATAATAATTAGACCTTACACAGCTATGGGAGAACCTGAGGAAGTGAGGACCAAGTAGGAAGTTGGAGGATCAGAGATGCAGCCACCAAATAGTTAATCTGAAAAGTCAAAACATATACTCGCCAAAATGAGAAGAGAAGGGAAGACAAGTGTGGAGGGAAGACTATGGGAATCTATGCCTATGTGTTACCACCACTTTGTGGGTCTCCTGCCAAGCATGTTGTGGTGGGCATGGGGCCCCTGTTGGTCAATGGAGCCAGCAGTCAGGAAGAAGAACAGAAAGTAGAATGAAGGAAGAAAGAACAAGTTGGAACCCACTAGTTCCTCTGGGTCTGTCACCACACCTAATCACAATGAACTTATTATAGATTAATATCACTTGTATCATTTTGACACTCTACCTCTAAATCTCACACAATTTCCAATACTGACCTACTCTAGTCCAGAACAACACAATGAAGGATCATTCATTCCCTTCCACTTGTATTTTTCTTTCTCTGAATTTTAAATAATATCCATCATTTTTCCACCTGATTATACTTAAATAGACCCCTCCAGCCTTACTACCAGATTCTTTCTCCAACTATTCTGTTACTGGTCTTTTTTTTGATAACCAGCATATTCCATATAACTATCTTGCCCTGTGTCTATTTCTTCCTATATTACATTCGGTCTTAAAATCAAGCTTCTTGCCCACATCAATGATTTCCTAGTTGCTAAATCCAAATACTGCTTTTGGTCTTTGTCTTAGGGACTTCTCTGTGGCATGTGACACTGCTGACATTTCCCTCTGAAATCCTCTGTCCTTGGTTTTCTGTGGTGTACACTTCTTGGTATCACTTTTACTTTTTTTCCCCCTCTCTGCTTTTCCACAATATTCCACCACCATTATATTAAACTCACTGCCCCCTAAGCTTCCCATCTAACCTTTCGAGTTGCTGCTGTCAGTCTGATCTCACATAGCTCATTCTTTAAAAGAGTACGATGCTCAAAGCAGATGTACTTTACTAATTAAAGTAAGCTATTTTTTTGGTTCAAAGAAGATGTCAGGGGATAGTTTTTGTTCAAAGGTTACCTTTACTACATATTTATGCATTTATACACATATGTACTATTTTTAACATAATATTCTATATGTAGCATTTTGTAAATTATCTTTTGACTAAACAGACTAGTTTCAAGATGCGTGTGTGTCTGATTCACTGATTTTAACTGATAACGTAACGTTTGATTGTAAAATGATTCTTCTCCTACTGAAGAACATTTATATTGCTTCCAAATTTCTGTGATTACACTGTTGTAATGAACATCCTGGTACATGCCCCTTTGTCAACACCTGCAAGGATTTTTCTTCAAGTCTTCAAAATGGGGTATTGCTAAGTTAAGAGAATCAGTTTCTGGATTCCTAACTTCCATATAAATTGTTTACTAGAACCA
Organism: Dugong dugon; assembly: GCA_030035585.1. NCBI lineage: Eukaryota > Metazoa > Chordata > Mammalia > Sirenia > Dugongidae > Dugong > Dugong dugon. The sequence goes on from CM057478.1 coordinate 14,226,884, forward strand.
ATCTTCTGAGGGCATGCCTGTGATATGAGCATCAAGCCAGGTCTTTAACCCCTCCCTTTCTTCATTGTCTTCTCCCGCTTTACTAAGTTGCCTTGCCCCTGGGTGTAAAACTTGCATGTTGTGGTTATTGGGTGCCAGCAAGTAGTCTTACATATTTAGCTAATCCTTCTCAGAGTACATGTGTTCTTCTGTTTCATTGTCAGTGCTTCAGTTATTATTCTGTGCTTGCAAGCAACAGACTATGAATGTCTAATTTGAGGATAAAGGAATTCGTTGAAAAGATACCAGAGTATCTCACAGAATCAGATATACAGCTCCACCAAGAGTCTCAGGAAAGGCCAGAATCCAGCCAGCTTTAGTGTCCACAAGCAGTAGGTGACCTGTACCTTCTGATGGATGCTGGGATTCCCCCTGAGGAATGAAGCGCTTATTCTTTTTGTTCTAGGAGAACTGCCAAAAGACAGCCCTCAGCAGTCAACCTCCCATGGAAGTTGTCTCCATTGCAGAAAACTGCCTCTCTCGAGGTCATATTCCTTCCAGAGTAGCCTGCAGAGGGTAGGAAAAAAAAAGTAAATTAAAGTCAAATCAGGCTGAAGGAAGAAAATAATAAATGAAGTTTAAAATAGAGAAAAGTCCATGAAACCTAGGGATTAAAAAGAAAAATCAATGAAATTAATAAACCTAGACTGAACAAGAACAAAAAGAGAGAGTAAACACTACTGAAGCCAAGGACAAGAGAAGAAACATAGCTACAGGTCCTACAAACATTAAAATAATAATAAGAATTTTTTTTTGAAACTTTATTCCTAAAAATCTGATAACTTAGATGAAATTGATACATTCCTTGAAAAACATAAAATTAAAACTTATTCAAGAATCATAGAACAACTATATACTTATTGAGGAAATGGAAATTGTAATTATCAAAAAGTTTACTATGAAGAAAATCTCAGTGCCAGATGTCTTCTCTGGTGAATTTTACCAAATATTTAAGAAATAAATGATACTAATTCTATATAAGCACTCAGTCATTTCAAGAAAAGTGAGTGCTTCCTAACACATTGTATGAGACCAGCATTATCCTGCTTTAAAATACACACACACACACACACACACACACACAATGACATTACAAATATAGAAAACTGCAGATCAATATCCCTCATGAACGTAGACACAAAAATGTTAAACAAAATATTAAAAAATAGGATCCAGCAATATAAAAAGTTTAATACATCATGACCTAGAATGCAAGATTGGTTTAGTATTAAAAATCAGTTAATATTATTCACAACAGTAAAACAATAAAGGAGAAAATCATATGATGTTCTCAATAGATGCAGAAGACACGTGACAAAATTCAGCACTAAATCATGATAAAAACTCTAGCAAATTAAACATAGAAGAAAACAATTTCTACCTGATAAAAGGTATCCAAGAAATACGTACCAAAAAAAAAAAAAAAAACCCATTGCCATCGAGTCGATTCTGACTCATAACAACCCTATAGGACAGAGTAGAACTGCCTCACAGGGTTTCCAAAGAGTGCCTGCTGGACTCGAACTGCTGACCTCTTGGTTAGCAGCTGTAGCTCTTAACTACTACACCACCAGGGTTTCCATGGAAATATGTACAGCTAACATAATACTGAAAATGAAAGACTGAGTGCTTTCCCTTTAACACAGGGAGCAAGGCAAGGTTCTCCAACTAAAACATCATCTCCTCACCATCTCCACTTACTCTCGCCACTTCTAGCCAACATTGTATTGTCGATCCCAGCCATTGCAAAAAGGCAAGAAAATAAACAAAAGGCATACAGATCAGAAAAGAACAGACTATGTTTATCTGCAGACAGCAGTAATTCTGCATGTAGAAAAAGCCAAAGAAATCTACAAAAAGCTTCTAGAACTAAACAAAAGAGTTCATCAAGGACCAGGATATATGATTAATACAAAATCAAATGCGTTTGTATACATTAGCAATTATTAGAAAGCTTTGGAAATATAGACAATATGCTTTTTATGGAATCTATAGAAATATAGATTAATAGAACAGAACAGAGGCACTCATATGTAGTCAACTGATTTTTGACAAAGTTGTCAATGCAGGTAATTCAATAGGGAATGGACTGTCTTTTCAAGGAATGGAGCTATAACAGCTATATCTATTTGAGGAAAAAAATGAACTTCAATTATTATCTCATTCTGTACATAAAAATTAACTTCAAATTAATCGTAGACCTTAATATAAAAGCTAAAACTTTATAACTTGTGCAAGAAACCAAAAAAACCAAACCTGTTGCCATCCAGTCGATTCCGACTCATAGTGACCTTATAGAACAAAGTAGAACTGCCTATAAAGTTTCCAAGGAGTGGCTGGTGGATAAAAACTGCCAACCTTTTGGTTAGCAGCCAAGCTGTTAACCACTGCACCAGAAAGCATAGAGAAAAATATTTCTTAGACAGGAATTCAAGATCCCAAAATAAAATAAAAAGATAACAAATAGAACTTCATCAATTAAAAATTTCTGTTCTTCATAAGACACTATCAACAAAATGAGAAATGTTTCTTCCACATACAGAAAAAAACTATTTACTAAACATATATCTGACAAAGAATTGAATCTGAATATATAAACTCCTACAAATCAACAAAAAGTCCAAAAACAAATCAAAGAAACCCAACACACCAAAAAAACCTCTTAAATGATTTGAACAGATCTTCCACAAAAGTAAATTTGAATGGCCAATAAGCACCCAAAAAGATGCTTAACACCACTAATCTTTTGGGAAATGCAGAGTAAAACCATAACATGATACTAAAACATACACACTAGAACGTCTAAAATGAAATAGACTTACCATGCCCAGTGTTAGTGGGAATGTGTAGCCCTGGACTCTTATTCTTTTTGATAGGAATGTAAAACCACATAAGAAAAAAGCTTGGCAAATTTTTATAAAGCTGTAAATACATATACCTTATGACCTGCTAATTATACTCCAGTGTATTAACCAAAGAAATGAAAACACATGACCATTTAATTGTGCATAAAATTTGTAGCATCTTTATTCACAATTGTTAAAAACTAGAAACAACCAAAATGCCCATCTACAGACAAATGACTTAACGAATTTGTGATATTCGTACACGAAATACTTCTTGTGAATGAAAAGGAATGAATTGCTGATACAACCAACAACATGAATGAACTTCAAAATTATACTGAGTGAATAGGGCAACATGTGTACTAACTGTTTCATGAGAAACTATTATGTTCTGTAAACCTTCATCTAAAGTGAGAATAGCAGCACAACTGGAAGAGCGTAGTTGATGTCACTAAACTGTACATGTAGAAATTTTTGAAATGATGTATCTTTGGCTATGTATATTTTCACCAAAAAAAAAAAAAAAAAAAAGGTTGAGAAGGGAGAAGGTTGACTTGTCGTGAGGTTGTTAACCAATGTCATAAAACAATATGTGTACTATTGTTTAATGAGAAACTATTTGTTCTGTAAACCTTCACCTGAAGTACAATTAAAACAAAACAAAAAAAAGACATCACAAAAAAAAAAAAAAAAACTGTACTGAGTGAAAACAGCCAGTTACTAAAGACTACATACTATAGAATTTCAATTATGTAAATATATAATATAAAGTAATAGAAAACTGAGCAGTGGTTGCCTTTTCCTATGACCGAAGTAGGAAAATTATGTGGAAAACTCATGGGGAAATTATTGGAGTGATGGAAATGTTCTATATCTTGATTGTTGTGGTGGTTGCCCATGTATATAAATTTGTCAAAATTCACCAAAATTTGCACTTAAAATGGGTGCAATTTATTGTATGTAAATTATATCTCCATAAAGTTAATTCAGAAAAAAATTGTAATGCACAAAAATGTCAGAATTTAAGACTGGTAAAATATTAAATTGTTTTAAATAAAAATAAGACCTAGAGGCTAAGAATTATTGGTAGGAATAAATAAAAATGACTACAAATTATTGAGTATGTACCAGGTGTAAGGCACTCTGCCTAGCACTTGAAGGCTTTATTTTATGGGGTTTTTTTTGTTGTTGTTGTTGTTTTAATACTAACCCAGAGGGCATTATTATTAATCTCACTTTACATGCTAGGAAAGAAAGATCTAGGGAGTATATGGTCCTGGCCACATACATGTTACTATACCCAGTTAAGTGACAAGGCCTTGATTCCAGCCATATGGACTCTAAGCTACTCTATTTTACTATGATCTTCATTATATTTCTCAAGGACCAGGAATACAACCATACAGAAAAAAAAAAAAAAAATCTTAGAAGGATTTTATATTTAGAAATAGCAGTGTGCAATTGAGAAACTAAGATTACATTCCACATACTTTTAGGATTGCTTAATTATTGCTAAAAGTTTGGCATCCTTTGCTAAACATTTGCTCTCTGTCTCAGCTGACACAAACAAATGAGAAATACACAATATAAAGAAGTGTTGTAGTACAAACCTCAGACCTCCATTCTAAAGAAAAATGATTTACCAAAGGGCCCTCTAAAGTTGCCTGCAGTAGAGCAAAATGCAAGTAGTTGAATGGCTTTTTCCAAATGCTCATTTGGTTTCAGGGCATCAGTCTGAACTACAGTAAACTAGGAGTTAAAGTTGGACTGCTTCAGTAGTCCAATTGATTTCACAGTGGTGGTTCTCTGGGGTCGTGAACTCAACTAAACCCAAAGGCCTGAATTCCTTTGTTAACCCTGAAACCACCCCAAGCTTCCTTAAATTCCTTCAGATCAGTGAATTATCTAGAACCAAGTTTGACCTTCAAAGCTGTTTGGCACAAAGCTGAATCCAAAATTAAGCACGACTTTGCCTTATGTTTTTCCCTTACTCTAATAGAGTACATGTATATATATATATATATATATATATATATATATATATATATACACACACATATATACGTGCATATATATATAATATCTTGTTTCTCATTCAAAAGGCTTAGAAATATATAATTTTCTTTCTTCAACTCCATTAGTATATTCAAAATACAAAGGCTGCATAATTCTGAGATTAATAATTTCACTGAGGAACTAATGTTAGAATCTATTTAAGGATGAAGTCATATCCCGTCAAGAACATATATTGACTTTTATACATTTAATTATCACTAATTGAATTTTGGAGTCCCTGGGTAATGCAAACAGTTAACAAACTTGGTTGCTAACAGAAAGTTTAGAGGTTGGAGTCCACCCACAGATGCCCTGGAAGAAAGGCCTGTCAATCTACTTCCAAAAAAATAAGCCACTGAAAACCTTACAGAGCACAGTTCTATTCTGACACACATGGGGTTGCCATGAGTCTCAGTAAACTTGATGGCAACTGATTTTGATAGAATTTTAACACAATGAACTCAGGCCTTTTGTCTTGCTCATTTAGTGCTGCTATAACAGAAGTACCACAAGTGGATAGCTTCAACAAAGAGAAATTTATTCTCTCACAGTCTAGTAGGTTACAAGTCCAAATTCAGGGCGTCAGCCACAGGGGAAGGCTTTCTCTCTCTGTCCGCTCTGGAAGAAGGTCCTTGTCATCAGTCTTCCCCTGTTCTGGGAGCATCTCAGCACAGGAACCTCAGGTCCAAAGGATGCACTCTGCTCCCGGAACTGCTTTCTTGTCTGTGTGAGGTCCCCATGTCTCTCTGCTTGCTTCTCTCTTTTATATCTCGAAAGAGATTGGCTTAAGACACTATCTAATCTTGTAGATCTCATCAATGTAATGGCCGCTAATCCATTTTATTACATCATAGTGATATGATTTACAACATATAGGGAAATCACATTAGATGACAAAATGGTGAACAATCATACAATACTGGGAATCGTGACCTAGCCAAGTTCACAGATATCTTGGGGGGACACAATTCAATCCATGACACCTTTGTTAGGGAACAAATATTTTAAAATATCATAAAATATGGGTTTTTTTTACAGCTATTTTTTTAAAGTTCCATGGGGACAAATCATTGACCTTTGAGAAAATTCTGGCTAGCATTCAAGTAAGAAACTGCAAAATCTAAAACAGATTCAGTATATTTGGATCTAGCATTGGTTATAAAGAAAATTTTTCTTTCAATACTTTTTAATATCGAAGTGCCCAGTGGCTCAGAGCTTGGTCCTTTTCTCCTCTCTGTCTATACTCACTCCGTGGTGATGTCATCCATTCTTACAGCTATAAGTACCATCCGTAGGTTGACAACTCCCATATTCATTGCTCTCACCAAACAACTCTCCTGAATTCCAGTCTTATATAACAAAGCCTTCATTTAACATCTCCAATAGGATGCCCAACTAAACATGATCTCCTCACCAACTCCACCTGTAGCTCTTCACTTGTATTCTTCCCCATCTGACTTGATTGCAACTCTATCCTTCTATTTAACCAGGCCAAAAACATTGGTATCACGTTTAACTCCTTACTTTCCCTCAAACCCCCATCCAATGTATTAGCAAATTCTTTTGGCTGTATTTTAAAATATATTTGTAATCCAATCATTTTCACTATCTCCACTTGTACATCCTGGCTGAACCCACCATCTCCTCTTGTCTGTTGTCTAAATTACCTCTGTGGCTTCCTAACTGGTCTTCCTTCTTCTTCCCATGCCCTGCTATAATCTATTCTACATAGAGTAGCCGTCTTGATCCTGTTAAGGCAAAAGTAGACTTATATCACTCTTCTACTCAAACCATTCAATGGCTCACCCATCTTAGTCACTGTAAAAGCCAAAGTAATGGTAATGGCCTATAAGGCCTATTTTATCTGCTCATTCTTCTTTATCTCTTTGACCTCATCTTCTACTATTCTCCCTCTTGATTATTCTGTTTCAAAGTCTGCTGTTTCTCAGGCACTCCAGACAAATTCCCACTTTTCAAATTTTTGTCCAAGTAGTTTCTTCTGCTTGGAAAACTCTTTCTCTGGATAACCAAATAGCTAATACCATTATTGCTTCAAGTCTCTCCTCAGATGTAACCTATTCAATGAGACCTAAACTGATCATCCAATTAAAATTGCAAAGCCTATTTCCATGGCGCACTTCATTTCCTTTACCCTGCTTTGTTTTTCCTTTATCATGTATCTCCTTCAAAATAGTATATAATTAACTGAGTTATTACATTTAACATTTATTTTTGGTCTCCCCACACTAGGAGTTAAACTTCACAAGAGCAGTGTTTTTTCTCTTTTTGTCCCTGGTGTATTCAATGAGCTGAGAACAGTGCTTTAGACTAGATATGTATCTTATTGAATAATTTAACAAATAAACTCTGAGAGATGGAATTACTATCCACTCATTCAATAATATTTTTGAGTGTCTACTACGTGCCAGGTAGTGGACTAGCCTTTAGGATACAGTAGAAGCAAAAGAGATATAGTCCATACCCTCATGGAGCTCACAGTTTACTGGGAGATAGTCACTATACAAAGAATCACCCAAATGAACACTTAAATGAAAACTGAAAAAAAAATGCTGTATAACAGAGGGAACTACCTTAAATTTGAGGTTCAGGGAAATTCTCATTAAAGAAGTAATGTGTCAGATGTCAATAGAATAGAAGATATATACATGCAAAGATTACAAAGTGAGAAAGATTGAAAAATGATTAGGATCGTTGGACAATAATTAAAGGATGGCTGAATAGCACTGTTAGTTGCTGTTAGGTTGATTCTGACACTAGAGGTGGCTAAAAAAGTCAGCAAGGACTAGTCATGCCAGACCTTGTTGGCTGTGGGATGGGTTTTCATTTTATCCTAGACGCGAAGAAAAGACATTGAAAAGAGGTAGGCAGAGTGACTATGTGACAGAATTCGGTGATCTGCACTGTCATTCTGTCTACTGTGTGGGGAATGACTTAGAAATAAAGCAGGAAGACCAGTCAGAATGCAGTGACATTAGTTCCAGTGAGAAATGACAGTGTGACATACAGTGTACCTGGGTGGTGACTGTGAGAGGATATAATTACATGGATATAAAGTTTATTTTTAAATTAAAATGGTCACATGGGTGACAGATTAAATGCAGAAATTGAGATCACTTCCCTATTTCTACCATAAGCAAATGGATGAACACAGGTCGATGCAAGTATTAGGGTAAGAAACTTATTAATATAATAAATTGTCAACTGTTTTTGTGGAGAGATTGAGATTAGGAAGCAGGTGATGGAAAAAATTTAGATGCATTGTTCAGATTTATTTAGGTTGACTTTTGTGATCATCCTATATCTTATATATTTTACCCCAAATTGTCCCAGAAGACTTCAAAAATGCCTGAGACACACAATTTTGCACAGAATGATCAATTGGCTCAATATTTTATGCATAGCAAATCAATCGCATGTAATATGCATAATTCTGAATTTCATGTTTCTTAGTTCTTGGACTGGTTAATGTATAAAGTCAGTTACTCTTCCTCAACATTCATCTTCAGGGTCTTTGAAGATGACCCATGTCTGAAACATCTCAATGTACCTCTCTCCCCTTTATGTTAACAGTCAGTTGTAATTTTTTATGGACCTAAGTAGAATAGGGGGAACTAGATCCAGGACCAGGATCTTGCCTGTGGCAATCCCTGAGAAGGCATGCAGACATCCTAAATCCTTAGAGCCCAAAACCAAAATGTGAATGGTATGCAAATGATGATTATGCCAAGCTGGCTATATACAAGAATAAGGTCCAAACTTGACAGTGAACATAATCAGAAACAGAGTCCAGATACATAGCTATGAAAGGTCCCCATACAGCAAGAAAGCCACAGGCAGAAATAGTGTTCAAGAGTTCAAGTAAAGATTTCCATCTCTGAGTATAGCCAGCTTTGGAAAAACAGATCAAGAAGAACATACAGTTTACAAAAAAAAACAGTATCATAAAAACGGTATGTACAATGAAATAATCAGAATATGATTGCAGAGCAATTCCATCTGCCTTAGTTTTCAGTACTCTTCCTGGACTATATTGGGCAGGAATTGACAGATGTGGACCAGATGAAGCAGTTCAGGCTAGAGACAGTGAAATACAGGGGCTGGTGTTAGAGTGGAGAAGAGATCCTTCGGTGAGACTTCACTTTATGCCCTCCCTGGGTGAGTGACTTTCTGTTGCTTATGCTTTGTTATTGCACTTGACAACTGTCATGGATTGAATTCTGTCCCCCAGAAATATGTATCAATTTGGCTAGGCCATGATTCCCAGTATTGTGGGATTGTCCACCATTTTGTGATTTTCCTATGTGTTGTAAATCCTATCTCTATGATGATAATGAGATAGGATTAGCAGCAGTTATGTTAATGAAGCAGGACTCAATCTACAAGATTAGGTTGTGTTTTAAGCCAGTCTCTTTTGAGATATAAAAGAGAGAAGCAAGCAAAGAGGCAGGGGGACCTCATAACACCAGGAAATAAGAGTCAGGAGAATAGTGCTTCCTTTGGACCTGGGGTCCCTGCACTGAGAAGCGCCTCAACCAGGGGAAGATTGATGACAAGGATCTTCCTCCAGAGCTGACAGGGAGAGAAAGCCTTCCCCTGGAGTTGATGCCCTGAATTTGAACTTGTAGCCCACTAACCTGTGAGAGAATAAATTTCTCTTTGTTAAAGCCATACACTTGGGGTATTTCTGTTATAGCAGCACTAGATAATTAAGAGAACAACTCCTTGGAAAGATTGCTTGGAGGCGCTTATCACAGTCTTCCAGAGCTCTAGGAGTCTACAAGTAAATAGGTTATGTCTTATTTTTTCTTTTCTCATGTTTAAATCATAAAAGTTACCTGTTCTACTGTACTCATAGTTCTCGGAAGTCGTTAATGAAAGTCATTAGTATGAAACTGATGTAAAAATGGCAAAACTTCTAAATGTTTCTTTCTTACTGAGTTTGCATACTATCAAATCACAACATCTGAAGCATGACAGTACCACTTAAAAAGTAATTTTTCTCTCATTTAAGCTGGTGTGTATTTAAAACATTATCACTGTGCTAAAAAAGATAAGATCTTTTCTTTTTTCATATCTCTAACTAGAAGTAGTCAACTTCTACTATGAATTCCAAAGTATGTTGCACAATACCAGATACCATGAGCATGCTCCAAACCCAAGGGGGAATGGTGTCTGGAATTTAGGGTCCTGCCAGTTTTACACATCTTGAAGCAATATGGTTCATAGCAGCATAGCGATTAGCTGTCACAATCTTCAAGTGTCAATTCAGTATGCAAAGGAACATTATTTTCACACACACATCCATTCCATTCTCAGGGTCTTGCGCTTATATATGCTGTGCATATTGTCAACACATTTTCTTGTTTTGTCAGATGTTTCTCCTAAGGTAGCAGCACGTATGTTAGAATAATTTTATATGTGGTTTCATTTAATTATTTATAGCTTTTTTTGTTCCAAGGGTACAGACCAATTTTTAAATTAAATAGAATAATTAAAGCAAAGGAAAATAAGTTAGAAGATTAAAATAAAACTAGGAACGAAGGAGGCACAAAATACAATACCCAAGAGTCCACTACTTTACAAGGCGTGAGGAAGGCCACAAACTTGGCTTTAGCCTTTCTGGAAACCAATGAGAACGTGCAAGCATAATCAGTTACATCATTTCCAGTGTTTATAAGATAAGAACAAACAGTTACTCAGATTAGGCCCAACTAATCCTAGTGCTGACCCAAGTGAGGCAATTTTCCCTTAGGTCCTCATAGACAGAGGACTGCACAATGTAGTAAATAATTTTGTTAACAAAATCCTCACTGGGATCACATTCACGAGCCTAAAGTCTGTTCTCTCTCCACTTGGGCCCATTCCAATCTCTTCTTCATTCTGCAAGCAAAATTATCTTTTTAAAACTAAAACCTGATGATGCTGCCCTGGTGCTTAAATTCCTTAAATGGTTTTCCATAGCTTTTGGGATAAAGACCAAAATCCTTAAGGATACATACGAGGCCCGATGTGTTCTGGCCCTGTGTACTTCCAAATTGCATCTCAACTAACTTTTATTAAAGCCATGTTCTTTTGTTATGGGCCCTAACAGAAGCTGGTACCTTTGCTTCAAAACAGTTGCCTCAGTTTGTAACTCTATGTTCATTCCTATGATTACCCGATAAATAACTGTTTCTACACTGTAACTCCAGGAGACTGAGCTCCTTGTCAATTTTTGCTCAGAATTATTTTTCCAATGCCAAGCATATTTCTGGCTCAGTAAAAACTTGAACAAATGTATGTATGTGTGTATACAAATAAATTTATGTATGGATGGATGGATGGACGGATGGATGGATGGATGAATTCATGAATAAAAAAATGAAAGGAGTGAGATTTTTATCCTTTGAAGCCAAACAATACTACCAAATCAAAGTGTAGTTGTTTTTTGGTGTTTGATTTTATTTATCGTTTCCAATATGAGGCTGTTCAAACACATAACCCTATTATGGCCTAACTTAATTTAATGATAGATTTTAGTACTGATAGGAAAGGACAAAATACATAACTGTCAGACAATCCTCTGAAACCAGTTTAGTCTCAACCAAAATTTTAATAGAAATTGAGCAAATGTGAATTTAGAATATAATTTCCAACACATACCTATTTGTAGAACATTAGGTTCTGACAATCACTAAGCCTGGGTAATATCCATCCATTACTCTAGATTGGCTCACTGAGAAAGGCTTCTACATAAAGCCACTTTTATTTGAATGCCCATATATAGTATGGGAAAGAGGCAGGGATCAAGCTTGCCTGAAAAAGAGCCTATAAGATTATCTTCCAAAGTGTGGCTCATTATTTCAGAGTATCACATGTAAAGAACAATACCTAGTATTAACTGTTCAAATGACAAAGTCCACTTTCGGCTATCTTGGTGCAGTTCCTTTTAGAAGTAAGGCTTTTGTGCCATGAATAATCTCAATTTGTGTTAACATAAGTATGTATTATAGTGATCTAACAGCAAATTTAGCTTGAGTACTTTTTCACTAACTGAAAATTTATTCAAAAATTTACAGTATTAGGTTTGGTTTCAACCCCAAAGTGCCTTTTCCTGGAAAGTTTATCAACCTTTCTCAATTGTGTATGAATTATTACTATAAGAAAAAAATGTTGACATTTGTAACATTTGCCAGTCTTGGTGGTTGAGAAAATTCCAAAAACAGTTGAAATCATTTCCTCTTAACTTGCAAAGTCAAGTTGAAGGGAAAAAATATGGAGGTTCTTCATGCATTGCATACAGTAGGCATTTAGTGAAAGAATTTTGAGTTTAGTTGAATTAATTGTGTACTCTTTGTATTTGTTATATTGCAGATAAATTAAGGAGTCTTGCCATTTGACATGTAATAGGGTTAGCAGCGTTTTAATGCCCTTGGCAGTCTTGATTGCTTACTGAGGCAATACTACATAAACTGATCTTAGAGGGAGAACTTGATCTAGAAAATGTAGCTTCATTCCTTTTTACCAAGGTTTCTGCATGATCCTTTAAAACAAGAGGAAAAATACAGTGCTGGATAAATAGTATTGTTATGGATTGAATTGTGTTCCCAAAAGTATATGTTGTAAATCCTAACCTCTATGCCTATGGTTATAATCCCATTTGGGTATGGATTGTCTTTCTTGTGTTAATCTGACAGGATTAGTGTAGGCTGTGTCTTGAGTCAATCTCTTACAAGACATAAAAGGAGCAAATTAAGGAAGCAGAGAAGAGGAAGAGGGATGAAAAGTCACATGAAGATTTCACAGGAGTGGAAGCTCAGAAGAAAAAAGGACATTCTCCCAGAACTGATAGAGAGAGAGTTCCCCTAGAGCTGGCACCAAAAATTTGGACTTCTAGCCTCCTAACCTGTGAGAAAATAAATTTCTGTTTGTTAAAGCCACTCACTTGAGGTTTTTCTGTTATAGCAGCACTAGATAACTAAGACAACTATAAATACTATTATATAAATATTGTTTGTTGTTAGGTGCCATCCAGTCACTTCCAACTCATAACAACCTTCTGTAAAATAGAAAGAAACACTGCCAGTCCTGTGCCATTATAACAATCACTGCTATGTTTGAGCCCATTTTTGCAGCCACTGTGTCAATCCTTCTTGTTGAGGGTCTTCTTCTTTTTCACTGACCCTCTACTTTACCAAGCATGATGTCCTTCTCCAGGGACTGGTACCTCCTGATAACATGTCCAAAGTACATGAGAAAAAGTCTCACTATCCTTGCTTCTAAGGAGCATTCTGACTGTACCTCTTCCAAGACAGATTTATTCATTCTTTGGCAGTCCATGGTGTAGTCAATATTCTTCATCAATTCTTCAGTCTTCCTTATTGTTATCCAGCTTTCACGTGCATCTAAGGAGAATGAAAATACCATGGCTTGGGTCAGGTGCACCTTAGTCATCAAAGAGACGTCTTTGCTTTTTAACACTTCAGAAAGGTCTTTAGTAGCAGATTTACCCAATGCAATATGTTCTTTGATTTCTTGACTGCTACATCCATGGGCACTGATTCTGGATCCAAGTAAAATGAAATCCTTGACAACTTCAATCTTTTCTCCATTTATCATGATGTTGCTTATTGGTCCAGTTGTGAGGATTTTTGTGTTCCTTATGTTGAGGTGTAATCCATACTGAAGCCTATAGTCTTTTATTTTCATCAGTAAGTTCTTCAAGTCCTCTTCTCTTTCAGCAAGCAAGGTTCCATCTTCTGCATATCGCAAGTTGTTGATGAGTCTTCCATCAATCCTGATGCCACATTCTTCTTTATATAGTCCAACTTCTTGGATTATTTGCTCAGCATACAAATTGAATAATTTCAGTGAAAGGATACAATCTTAATGTACACCTTTCCTGATTTTAAACTACTCAGTATCCCCTTGTTCTGTTCAAATGACTGCTTCTAGGTCTATGTACAGGTTGATCGTGAGCACAATTAAGTGTTTGGGAATTCCCTTTCTTTGCAATATTATCCATAATTTGTTGTGATCCACATAATCAAATGCCTTTGCATAGTCAATAAAACACAGGTAAACATCCTTCTGGTATTCTCTGCTTTCAGTGAAGAGTCATCTGACATCAACAATGATACCTTCTGAATCCAGCTTGAATTTCCAGCAGTTTCCTGTCAATGTACAGTTGCAACCATTTTTGAATTATCTTCAGAATAATTTTTACATGCATGTGATATTACTGATACTGTTCGATAATTTTCGCATTTTGTTGGATCACCTTTCTTTGGAAAAGGCACAAATATAGATCTCTTCCAGTTGGTTGGCCAGGAAGCTGTCTTCCAAATTTCTTCACATAGATAAGTGAGCATGTCCAGCTCACTTAAAACATTTCAACTGGTATTCTGTCAATTCCTGGAGCCTTGTTTTTCGACATTCCCCTCAGTACCATCGGTTCTTGGTCATATGCTACTTCCTGAAATGGCTGAATGTCAACCAATTCTTTTTCATACAGTGACCCTATATTCCTTCCATCCTCTTTTGATGCTTCCTGCATCATTCAGTATTTTTCCCATAGAATCCTTCAATATTGCAACTTGAGGCTTGACTTTTTTCTTCAGTTTTTTCAGCTTGAGGAATGCCAAGTAGGTTCTTCCCTTTCGTTTTCTATCTCCAGGTCTTTGCACATTCCATTATAATACTTTACTTTGTCTTCTCCAGCTGCCCTTTGAAATCTTCTGTTCAGCTCTTTTACTTCATCATTTCTTCTGTTCTCGTTAGCTACTCGACATTCAAGAGCAAGTTTCAGAGTCTCTTCTGACATCACTTTGGTCTTTTCTTTCTTTCCTTTCTTTTTAATGACCTTTTGCTTTCTTCTTGTATGATGTCCTTTTGTCATCACACTACTCATCTGGTATTTGGTCTTTAGTGTTCAATGTGTCAAATCTGTTCTTGAGATGGTCTCTAAATTCAGGTGGGACATACTCAAGGTCGTACTTTGGCTCTCATGGTCTTGCTCTAATTTTCTTCAGCTTCAACTTGAACCTGCATATGAGCGATTGATGGTTTGTTCTGCAGTTGACCCCTGGCCTTGTTCTGACTGATGAAATTCAGCTTCTCCATCGTTTCTTTCCACAGATGTAGTCAATTTGAT
The DNA here is from genome assembly GCA_030035585.1 of Dugong dugon. Taxonomy (NCBI): domain Eukaryota; kingdom Metazoa; phylum Chordata; class Mammalia; order Sirenia; family Dugongidae; genus Dugong; species Dugong dugon. The sequence continues at coordinate 14,241,977 of CM057478.1, forward strand.
TCCTGTGTTTTCCATCTGATAAGGTCCATGTGTATAGTCACTGTTAATGTTGTTGAAAAAAAGTATTTGCAGTGAAGAAGTTGTTGGTCTTGCAAAATTCTATCATGTGATCTCCAGCATCATTTCTATCACCAAGGCCCTATTTTCCAACTATCAAACCTTTGTCTGCATTTCCAACTTCTGCATTCCAATCACCAGTAATTATGAACGCATCTTGGTTGCATGTTTGATCAATTTTAGACTGCAGAAGTTGGTAAAAATCTTCAATTGCCTCTTCTTTGGCTTAAGTGATTGGTACGTAAATTCAAATAATAGTCATATTAACTGGTCTTACTTGTAGGCATATGGATATTGTTCTATTATTGACAGCATTGTACTTCAAGATAGATCTTGAAATGTTCTTTTTGACAATGAATGTGACACCATTCCTCTTGAATTTGTCATTCCCGGCAAAGCACACTAGATGATTGTCCCTTCAAAATGGTCAATGCCCGTCCATTTCAGCTCACTAATGCCTAGGATATCAATCTTTATGGGTTCCATTTCATTTTTGATGACTTCCAATTTTCCTAGGTTCATACTTTGTACATTCCATGTTCTGATTGTTAATGAATGTTTTGATATGTTTCTTCTTATTTTGAGTCATGCAGTATCAGCAAATGAAAGTCCTGAAAACTTTACTCCATCCAGGTCATTAAGGTCGACTCTACTTGGAAGAGGCAGCTCTTCCCCAGTTGTGTTTTGAGTGCCTTCCAACCTGAGGGGCTCATCTTCTGGCACTATACCAGACAATGTTCTGCTGTGATTCATAAGGTTTTCACTGGCCAATTTTTTCAGAAGCAGACCACCAGGTCCTTCTTTCTAGTCTGTCTTATTCTGGAAGCTCTATTGAAAGCTGTCCACCATGGGTGACCCTGCTGGTATTTGAAATGATGGTGGCGTAGGTTCCAGTATCACGGCAACATGCAAGTCATCACATAACAGCAAACTGAGAGACTTGTGGGGATTTTTCATAAATATTTACTAATAAAGAATAATGGATAGTGGACGGGGGAGGAGAGCTCAAGGACACCAAAGTCATCCTGCTCAGCAACTCTGCTGTCCATGTTTCACAAACTGTGCAGGGTCTCAGATTTTATCCTACTAGCAAATTAACAAACTAGCCTGTTAACATTTCACAGATGCTAGTGGAAGACCTGATTCTCCTTGTTCAGTGACAAAGGACTTGATTACTCACAGCAAAAGCGTTAGCTAGAGCTTCATGTTGGTTTGTTTTGGTTTCCCAAGCCCCCTAAATCCCATGGGGTTGACGTAAGGGACCAATCAAGGATGGCTGCAAGTGCAATGGGTTGCGTTGCAGGTGAAGAACACTGAACTCATTGGATTCTCAGTTTTATAGTAATCACAGTTGGAAGAAGTGATAGTTCAGGGGTAGAATTCTTGACTTCCATGTCAGAGACCTAGGTTTCATTCCCAGCCAATACACCTCATGCGTGACCACCACCCCTCTGTCAGCAGAGTCTTGCACTTTTCCATGATGCTGAACAAGTTTCAGTAGAGCTTCCAGATGTAGACAGAGTAGGAAGAAAGGTCTGGTGAGCTACTTCTAAAAAATCTACCAAGGAAAACCCTATAAATCACAATGGTCCAATCCTGTTGTGCATCAGGTTGCCATGACTTGGGGGTTGATTGGCCAGCAGTTAACAGCACCTGCAAACATAATAAGCAGAAGCAAGTTTGCTCTATGTCTGTACAGTGACATTCCTTCGTTGCTCAAAGTTGCTCACTACAACTACAATCCTGAGGAATGGTCAAGGTAAAGAGTGGCCAGGACTTTGCATTCCTTGCATACTCAAGGAGCACATTCAGGGACACACAGGGTCCATGGTAGATTGTCTCTCCCAACACTATGATGAAGCCCCAGTCTTGCCATTAGTATGCTCAGCTACTCTTCAGGTCACACTTCAGATTCTGAATCCATACTGCCTGGGGGTGAATCCCAGTTTCAACACTTATTAACTGTGTGACTTCAAACAAATTACTTAGCCAATTTGTGCCTCAGTTTCTCCATCAATAATTGCAGTAATAATAAAGACACATCATAGGATTAAATGACAGCATATGTTGCATTTAGAATAGTGCCTGACACATAGCAAGTGCTATTTATGTTTTAGCTCTTATTTTGATTATCAGTTCTAATTACCTTCTGGATAAGTTTATATTTTCTCATTCTAATTCCTCATTTAGAGTTTTAGAAGAAAAGTAAGCCCTAATGACCCAAGATCTACATTGTAGGCAATGATTTAACTTCTATCCTCTGCATTTAGAATGGTACTAGTGATGTACCATCCTTGTAAGACAAAATTGTGATTTGAACACTTTTTATGTTCTGTGATTCAGATAAGGAATCCCAGTTGAGAAAGGTAATTGTCTTTGTCCCTTCGGAACAGAACATTTTCACTCCAACCTACATCATATGTCAGTGGGTAGCATAGGGGCCCATGCTTTCTCTAATCAACGGCCATCTCCAGCTCCAGGAACAGTCTGGTGCTACTTGCCTCAGTGGTCTGTCTTGTTCACCCCTGTATTGCTAGGGCCCTGGTGGTGCAGTGGTTAAGAGCTTAGCTGCTAACCAAAAGGTCAGCAGGTTGAATACACCAGCCATTCCTTGGAAACTCTTTTGGGCAGTTCTACTCTGTCCTGTATGGTTGCTATGAGTCGGAACCACCTCGATGGTAACAGGCTTAGCCCTACACCAGTAGATAGAGAAATATGATTTATCCAAACACTGAAGGGTGTAGCAAGCATATTATTCATAGTTTATCCTCTCCTGCTCAACCCTATTTTGTATTTGGGCTAGACAAATTATAATATGAATGATTTTAAAGGGTAGCTCATTTATCTCTTGCTTGATTCTTCCTCAAAGTAAAATAAAAGACTTGGGAAATTATATGAAGATAAATACTTGGCCTGAGTTAAATTTTTACATAATAGCCTTAGCTAATTTTTGCAACAGAGTTGACTTAAGATAGTTTACATATATCTGTAAGATTACAAAAAATATATTTCAGGTACATTGCCTTCTGACGAAAATATTAGAAAACCTAAGGAAATGAATAGTTGACAGAGCCTAGATAATTTCCTTCCAACATCACATGTCTCAAATGGACTTTCCGTAAGTTCTGGATTATGTTCAACTCAGGTTTGAATATTCTGACCTGAGACCCATATGCTTTACATATCAGGTTGTCAGAAGGCAGAATTACATCTCATTGCACAAGCTTTGGCACTTGACAAATTGTTGATCCCTGGAGCTATTCTATTTCCATATCCAGTTGGTCACAGGCTGTCTGAAGATAATCTAAAATATTTTCTCAAAGGGATGTTTTATAAGTTATTCAAACACTGACAAATGCCCGCTGAGACCATAGAATTCTGATTCATATAAGAAAGAAATAATTTTGACTTGAAAATTTAGGACCTTTATTCTGTATCAACCCAGTTATTTCAGATAACCAAAATAAACCAAACTCGTTGTTGAAGAGTCAATTTTGACTAATGACAACCTTATAGGACAGAGTAGAACTGCCCCATAGGGTTTCCAAGGAGAGGTTGGTGGATTCAAACTGCTGACTTTTTGGTTAGCAGCTGAGCTCTTAACAGTTGCGCCACCTGGGTTCCTTAATGTATCTAAATTCCTAAGCAAATAAAAACAGAATTCTTAGCATCTCAGCTCAGCGCTGAGCTAATAGGCTTGTGGAAAGTTTAGGTATATGACCTGCCTTCAAGGAGCTTCACTCAGAAATCTCCCTACTCTATGCCTCCCCACCTACATCTTCTCTCTAAAACCGTTTGACTAGAAAGACTTCCCCTTCCAAAAAGAGGTTCCTTTTGATTGCAGACAATTTTCTAAATAGGAGGCCAAACCAAGTCAGCACACTGGGTTTTGAGACAAGATATTTGAGACAAAATGATCAAGTAAGTTACTGCTAAAAATTATTTCAGGAGTTGCAATATTGAAGGATTCTACTGGGAAAATATTAAACGACACAGAAAGCATCAAAAGAAGATGGAAGGAACACACAGAGTCACTATACCAAAAAGAATTGGTATTCAACCATTTCAGGAGGTAGCGTATGATCAGGAACCAACAGTACTGAAGGAAGAAGTCCAAGGTGCACTGAAGGCATCAGCAAAAAACAAGGCTCCAGAAATTGACGGAACACCAAATGAGATGTTTTAACAAATGGATGCAGCACTGGAAGTGCTCACTCGTCTATGCCAGGAAATTTGGAAACAGCGACCTGGCCAACCAACTGGAAAAGATCTGTATTTATGCCTATTCCAAAGAAAGGTGATCCACCCAAATGTGGAAATTATCGAACAATATCATTAATATCACATGCAAATAAAATCACACATTCAAAAGTGGCTGCAGCAGTACATCCACAGGGAACTGCCAGAAATTCAAGCCAGATTCAGAAGAAGACGTGGAATGAGGGATATCATTGCTGATGTCAAATGGATCCTGGCTGAAAACAGAGAATACCAGAAAGATGTTTACCTGTTTTATTGACTATGCAAAGGCATTCAGCTGTGTGGATCATAACCAATTATGGATAACTTTACGAAGAATGGGAATTCCAGAACACTTAACTGTGCTCATGAGGAACCTGTACATAGATCAAGAGGCAGTCATTAGAACAGAACAAGGGCATACTGCGTGGTGTAAAATCAGGAAAAGTGTGCATCCTTTCACCATATTTATTCAATCTGTATACTAAGCAAGTAATCTAAGAAACTAGACTATATGAGGAACAGAGAATCAGGACTGGAGGAAGACTCATTTACAACCTGCATTATGCAGATGACATGACTTTGCTTACTGAAAGTGAAGAGGACTTGAAACACTGATGAAGATCAAAGACTACAGCCTTCAGTACAGATTACACCTCAACATAAAGAAAACAAAAATCCTCACAACAGGACCAATAAGCAACGTCATGGTAAATGGAGAAAAGATTGAAGTTGTCAAGGAGATCATTTTACTTGGATCCACAATCAACACCCATGGAAGCAACAGTCAAGAAATCAAACAATGAATTGCACTGGGCAAGTCTTCTGTAAAAGACCTCTTTAAAGTGTTGAAAAGCAAAGATGTCACCTTGAAGACTAAGGTGTACCTGACCCAGGCCATGGTGTTTTTAATTGCCTCATATGCATGTGAAAGCTGGATGATAAATAAGGAAGACCAAAGAAGAATTGATGCCTTTGAATTATGGTGTTGCCCAAGAATGTTGAATACACCATGGACTGCCAGAAGAACAAACAAATCTGTCTTGGAAGAAGTACAGCCAGAATGTTCCTTAAAACCAAGGACTGCGAGACTATGTCTCACATACTTTAGACATGTCATCAGGAAGGATCAGTCCCTGGAAAAGACATCATACTTGGTGAAGTAGAGGGCAGCAAAAAAGAGGAAGACGCTCAATGAGATGGATTGACACAGTGGCTGCAACAATGGGCTCAAGCATAACAACGATTGTGAGGATGGTGCAGGACCTGGCAGCATTTCGTTCTGTTGTTCATAGGATCAGTATGAGTCAGAACTGATTTGACGTCACCTAACAACAACAAAAATGATTTTGGAACTTTATTTTTATTCCTGTCTAATTTAATTGCAAACCCAAACTATATTCTCCAGAACTATTTCAGTTTTCTTGTCATCTTTTAAATTCTTATCTATTGTAAACTAAAACTAAATTACCATAAAATTGAGCTATTCTTTCTTCTACCTGGGAATGTCTCCTGATCAAAATTCATTGTTCAGCTATAGCAGTATGATTATATATAATTTCTCTAACTACTAGATCCATTAAATACAAAGTTTCCTTTTTTTTTTTTTTCCTCATGAACCAACGAAATGAAACACTTTCCCACAAAGCTCTCATTATCTTGCATTAAAGGAAAAGCAACCGGGCTAATTAACTATTGTTCACAGGGTGCTTCTGAAGAACAATGTGAGGTTCCAAATACTATAGGTAGGAGTCTCACTACACAGCCCTCTGCAGGTGAAGCCAACTAAACACTTTGTCAGTGGCTCAACTGTCATTCCTTTTGCCACAACCTTGGTTATTGCCTGGGGGAATCAGGAAGAAGATGAATAGTATTACATTAATTGTTGCTAAAAATTCTAGAAGCTTATTTATACGCACATCTCCATCACTGCCTTAGTTTCTTCAGGCCACCATAACAAAATACCACAAAGTGGGTAGCTTTACAGAACAGAAATTTATTTTTTCACAGTTCTGGAGGTTAGAAATCTGAATTGAGGGCATCAGCAGGGCTATGTTCTCTGTCTGCTCTAGGGGAAGAGCCTTTCTTATCTCTTTCAACTCCAGTAGCCTCATGTGTTTCTCAGCCTTCCTTGGTTTATAGGTGGATCGTCACCTACAAACTGTCTTCTTCCCTGTGTTTCTGAACCCTCCTCCATGTCTGTTCTCCCCTCCTATAAAACACCACTCAGAAGGGACTAGGTCTAAGACCAATCCTACTCTGGTAAGATCTCTCTGAACTTAACTTTTAACGACAACAGCAGCAGCAACAAAACCATTTCCAAACAAGGTCATATTCACAGGTACAGGGGTTAGGACTTCAACATATTTGGAGGAGGGGAACCCAATTCAATCCATAACCACCACCAACAAGAACAAGGAGAAGCAATCCCCACTACACTTCTAAATTTGCTGTCTTTTTTTCAATGTAATAAAAATTCAGGCAAAGTTAAAACTTAGAAATTATTTATTTCATCGTCTTTCAAATAAGACAATTTAAAACTGACAAATGTTGCAAACTCGACCAATGTTAAAACCTGTAATAACTTCTATGGATTAAAATGCATTTGTTAATAAAAAGTGCATGATATGTATTTATCATATTTTTTTCCCTAATATTTAAACACTGTAAACTTACAAGTACGTTTCTTTCACATTTTTCAAAATATATATTCAGCCTTTCCTGTTGTTGTTGTTAGGTGCTGCCCAGTTGGTTCCAACTCATAGCACCCTTACGTACAACAGAAGGAAACACTGCACAGTCCTGCGCCATCCTCACAATCTTTGTTATGCTTGAGCCCATTGTTGGAGCCACTGTGTCAATCCTTCTTGTTGAGGGTCTTCTTCTTTTTCGCTGACCCTCTACTTTACCAAGCATGATGTTATTTCTCCAGGGACTGGTCCCTCCTGATAACATGTCCAAAGTATGTGAGACAAAATCTCACCATCCTTCCTTCTAAGGAGCATTCTGGCTGTACTTCTTCCAAGACAGATTTGTTCTTTCTTCTGGCAGTCCATGGTATATTCCATTGAGTTTTGTTGTCTAATATAAATTCATCTCTTTTTTTCATTCATTCAACAAACAGTGAGCTGTGAGAATGTTCTAGGCACTGTATTTGTCACCAGAATTTGCCAAGAATAAAAAAAGGAATAAGAAATAATTTTTTCCCTCAAAAAGGGCAGGAGGATATCCAAAGTTCCAAGGTTTTCTGCCATACCAGGTAAAGTTGCAAATAATTTTCTCTCCCACACAAATTTTATAGGTTCTTTGGCTTAAAAGCAAATTAAACATCAAGTTAGGTACTTTCCTTTTGCTATATATGGCAGTTAGTTTTTACTGCAAAAAAAAATTAATATGAAAATAGAAAAGTAATGGAAAACACTGTTTATAGCTGACTTTGCAGAGTATTACATCACAATTTGATTAATGCACCTAGTTAACATTTAACTGTCTTAAGAGAAATATTTCTCTTATTTACAACTCACATTTCTTCCTTCCCCCAAGCTTAATTTAATGCAAAAACTCCTACTGATATAATTGTTAATGCTTGAGAATTTTTGTTTCTGCTCACAAAGCATGAAATACATTTTTATGTGCTGTGTACTATATGTGTTGAAGCAGCAATAACATTTCTCATAGCCTTGCAGAAATAAAAGCTAAACTAGCATGGTGATTTCAAGAGCAAAAATCCTAGATTTAATTAATAACAAAGAGCTACTCCTCCAAAGATTAAGTGAAGATTTTATTCAAGTTCAACTCAGCAAAGAAAATTGAGTTCTTAATTGTTATTCCAGATCTGTCATGTAGATTGCTAATGACTTCATTTTATTATCTTGTAGCAAAATTTTACTAAAAGTAATTTTCTGATTGACTTGCATTCCATGACATATGAATCATTAAAAAATAAAAGTTCATTAATCAGACTTTATTGTAACTATCACTGTGCACATTTGCAATCTCCATCAGTAGTGGCTATGTGAAAAGATGGTCCCTGCAGACTGTTTCGAACAGGTTATCTGGATCGACCTGGGTTTAAATATGCGTGAGAAGTACACTGCTTAATCAAAAATAAAGATTTCTAGAAACTGTTCTTTTGTAATGAAAATAAAGTTTTAAAATATATAAAGTTTTCCTTGGCAAACTCCAATTATAATTGTAATTATAATAATTGAGTTATAATTGTCACAAAAAGCTTTCATTTCTTGTGGAAGAATTGGCTGCAGACTTTACCTTCCTGATACAGAACAATATCAATTTATTTTAAAAATTTATATCTCCAGTCAACTAAAATTAACTAATATATACTGAGCACCTACTCTTTGTAAGGGTTTTTTTCTCCCATCTTCAGAATGCCTAAAATATGATCATATAAGATCATTTGAAATGACTGAGAATAACGTTCTTGCCTTTGAGTAAGATTGCTATGATTAGATGAACTAAAGAAATAAAATGCTTCAATACAAAAAAATAAACTGGAGGCCTAACAGGTTTTTTTAAGGGTATTAGCTCTTTTTCATTTCGATAGTTTTGTTTTCTCTTTCCCTTTTTTTAAAAAAAAAAAAAAGTTAGAAAAATACCACCTTAGCTGGGGCTGCTCTTCTACTGATAAGCAGATTTGCAGAAATGGTTTACTATCTTCCACCAACCAACCTTACCTTCACTGAGATATTTAGTGTGATTGCAGTCCTCATGCCATCTCTCCAAGGAGACAGCAGCACTCGAGGAAATAAATCACTTACGTACTCAAAATACAGCAAATATAAATATTCATGTACGCACACACACACGCCATACTCAATTCCAAGCATTTGTCTGGGGAAAGAAGACTGCCGTTTTTGAATGTGGGAGTATTCAGTATGATATGGGTATTGTGCTAGGTGCTTTACATGCATTATTTTTCTTTTTCTTCACGAATCAGTGTATGATAAATTGTTATGCTCACTTAATAGACAGAAAAATAAGCTCAAAGAAGTTGGCTTGCCTCTACTGAATAAATGGAGTAAGCATTTAAATCTTAGCTAAACTCAAATCTCGTATTTGTTAACACTGCAGTGTGTCTCCAGAATGTATTGCGTAACTTATCTTTCGTCTTCCAGGGCATAGATTGTATCATTTAGTCCTCACAACAACCCTTAACGATGAGGGAGTAGATTCAGAGTACTTAGGTAATCTTCCACTGTCCCTAAATAGTGAGAGAATAGCACCACCCAGTTCTGTCTTGCACCAAGATTCTTAATCTCCAGGCCTCGTTCAATGTTATGCTGTTTCTTGTACTGATACATCTTGAATTCAATTATGCTTGCACCTCAGATTATGGCTCTGATTACCTTGTGTGACACATTAAGTTCTCATCTTACCACCTAGTTTTGCTCCATCAGCTATTTCACAACAGCTAAATATCCTGAAAATCAATCAAACCAAACCCCTTGCCGTCAAGTCAATTTTGACTCACATCGACCTTATAGGACAGAATAGAACTGCCCCATAGGGTTTCCAAGGAGCGGCTGGTGGATTTGAACTGCCGACCTTTTGGTTGGCAGTCAAACTCTTAACCAATGTAAGTCAGTGCCCTAAAGCCATATTTAACAAATTAACTACCCAGCATTCTGTGGTGATGAAGTCTTACTCAAAAAACTCCTGAAAGTCTTCTTTCATGAAAATTTTCCTAGTTCATGAAAGAATTTGTGGTCTTTCTCGTCCTTCCAGTCTCTTTTCATATATATCATAATACTTTTCACCTCCTATGAGAATTTACTTAAGGAGCCCTGGTGGTGCCAGGGTTAATTAAGCGCTAGGCTGCTAACCAAAAGGTCAGAGATTCGAACCCACCAGCCTCTCTCCTTGGGAGAAAGATGTAGCAGATTTACAGCTTCGGGAACTCTATGGGACAGTTCTACTCTGTCCTATAGGTTTGCTATGAGTAGGAATCAACTAGACGGGAAAGGGTTTTAAAGGGTTTAAGTATTTACGGCAGCCTGGGTGGTGCAAAAAGTTAAGCGCTTGACTTGACTATTAACTGAAACTTTGGTGATTGGAATCCACCTAGGGGTGCCTTGGATAAAAGGCCTGAAGACACTTAAGACAAATCCAGTGTGACTATATGGTTGACCACTTCGATATTACTTGTTTTGATTATGACTCAACCAGGTCAAGTAGTCTACCCATTTATTTCCTACCCCAGGAAGAAAACTTCCAATTAATATATGTTCTTAAGGATGATGTACAGATTCCTGCAGATATGTATTTTATCTGTTATAAGGATAAATAAGTTTCAGCATTTTTTTTTTCTTTTTTTTTCCAAGGTCGATTATTTAGAATACATCATAGAAAAATAAAAACAAAATTTATATTATTTCTGTGGTGATAAGAAATTTTAAAATATACTACATAAGATATTTGAATCTTTCTAAGTCCTTAAATTTTGAATTTACTGAGGTAACATTTAGCCAATTTATATGACTATATAGGACTTTTACTTGTCTGTTTATATTGGATAAAATATATTTACAGATTGGGTTGTTATTATATAGTGCAATCACACTACATTTTACAATAAAGAAGACATGTTAATCAGTTATCCTCCTTATCTAATTTTATTTTAGTTGCATATTTTTAGTTTTTGAGCTGTAAAAGTGGAGGTGCTAAGATTAATAATGGAATTAATCTTTTTACTGATAAATTAATTCTATTGTTTAGAGAGTGCCCTTGGATTCCTAGCAGGAATAGTCCATTGACTTTGTACAGAAAGATGTTATGGACTGAATTGCGTCCCCTCAAAATATGTGTTGTAAATTCTAATTTCTATCCCTGTGGATAAAATTCCATTTGGGAATAGGGTTTTCTTTGTTATGTAATGAGAACTCATCACTGTAGGGTGCATTTTAAGCCAATCACTTTTGAGATATAAAAAAGAGCAGATCAAGCACAGCAAATACAAACAGAGGAGAAGATATGAAGAGACTGCGGAGGAACACAGAGAAAACCAGAAGACTGAGAGAAAGGCTTTCCCCCTCTCCCCCGCAGGCAGAGAGAGCCTTCCGCTCCAGGCTGTTGTCTGAATTCGGACTTCTAGCCTGATAAACTACGAGAAAATAAATTTCTGTTTGTTAAAGCCACCCATTTGTGGTGTGTTCTGTTATAGCAGCACTAAGAAACTAAGAAGGAATAACAGATTTGAGTAAACACACGGAGATATTTGACTTTTTAAGAGGTGAATTCATAAGACCCACAAACCACTATCAATGAAGTATCCTATCAGTGAAGCTTTCCAGAGGATGCCACAACTAAGTCACTGCGTCCTGTATAGTTGTAAAGGAGCCCTGGTGGTACCATGGCGAAAGCACTCGGCTGCTAACTAAAAGATTAGCGGGCACTCCACGGCAGAAAGATGTGGCAGTCTACATCTGTAAGGGTTTACAGCTTTGGAAACCCTATGGGGCAGTTCTATTCTGCCCTTACATGATCACCATCTATTGGAATTGACTTGATGCCAATGGGTTTGGTTTGGGTTTTGTTTTTTTTTTTATATCGTTAATAGGGAGTACAAGGTTACCAGATATGGAAAGCACACTAGCTAGGAAGAAGCATTAAATACCCAAAGTTAAGTAGTTTAGGGAGATTGGTTGCTGTCTGGGGGGAGGGAGGGAGTAAAGAGTGAGACTGGAGAAGTTAGCATTCATTAAAATGTAGGTTAGTGGTAATGGTGGGCTCGGTTAAAATGTTTGTTCTGTTGTTAAAGGATGGACTTTAAAGCAGAGCCTGAGAGACTTTATTAGCTGAGTGGTGTTCCCTGAAGAAGGACCAGTTCAGAAAAAAAATTAAATTCTTTCCACTTAGTCCTAGCTAAATCTGGAATGAGACTTTTCCTTTCTCCCACCAACTCACCTTATCGTCATTAGCAAGTAAGAGATCTCCAGTGTCCTCAATCTTTAGAAGGGGTTTGTCCTCATGGAATAAGTGAGGAGGACCTCCGGAAAGTGTGCAAAGCTCCTGCTTAGAGAAGAGAGAGTTACACTTGAGTTCTATTCCAGCCTCACTACTGGCTTTTTGTAAGAACTAGTCGAGCTCAGTTTCTTCATCTATGAAATTAGCTTAGTAACAGCCAAAGCTCTTTGATCTGCCTCTCACTCTGGCAGAACCTCCACTGTGCAAGAGCTGGAGCCAGGGACAGCAGCCTACTTCTCTCAGAGTAACACTTCTGGTCTACAGGCAAGCAGTGGTAAGGGGGTAGGGAGGCAGCCCTTTGTCTTCTTGGCTTGCTCCTCCTCAAATGGAACCTCCATTTTATGAGCGACCTGGGGTGGAAGCATTCGGGCCCCAGTATTCTCTGCCTACCACATTTACAGTAGAGCTTTCATCCTAAAACTGGGGGCTGAGTGAGGGAACAGAGGCCCAGTCCTCTCAGTTGCATTTACCTGGAATAATAACGGATGAGAAATGTTGCCGACTTGCCGCTCCCAAGGTGAAACTGTAGCCCCGGAAAGGGAGCTGGTAGGAATGGGCGCCCTGTCATTTTGGTTGTACTCACCTGCATTAGAGCTCCTTGAGTAGTTTCCTTAAGGTGGGTTTGGTGGGAGTCAGGAAACTGGTTGTGGCTCAGATGCTATAGACTCTGGCTATTCTTACTGAGATTCGGTAGATTTTCCTGAATGAATGTTTTTCCATTTTCTTAGAACAATTTCCAGATAATTTAATGATTGATTTTTATAATTTTCTCCAATTTAATTGTTGTTTGTTGGGGGCAGGTACACTGTGTGCCTCATTCCTTCATTCCAGGTTTTGTAAATAATAAAATACACGTGATAATTGAACTAGCAGCTACCATATTGAACAGCAGAAGTCTAGATTAATAAGAGGCTAAGGAACTATAAAAATCAACTTGAATCCATGACTTTCCATTGGATCCTCATTTAAAGAAAACAACAAACAAATAAAAATATTTTTAGGGGTAATTGGAGAAATTTGAATATGAACTGGATAATAGATGAAATTAGGGGATTATTATCAGTCTTATTAAGTACAATAATGGTATTGTTTTTATGCAGGACAATGTCCTTAATGTTGGGAAATGTATGCTATTTGGTAATCTATACTAATTATGATATATGTATTTGGAAGTAAAGAGTCATGATGTCTGCAAATGGTTCAGATATCTATAGCTATATCTATGCATATAATGCACATGTAGATAAAACAAATGCAGTATAATGTTAACAATTAATTAAATCTAGATTGTGGGTATATTGAGGTTTGTTATAATAATGTTTCAACTTTTCCATATTTTGATATTTTTCATAATGAAGATTTGGGGGAAGATGACAGACGTGAACAATGCCTAAATCCTATTTCCTTTCCTCCTCACCAGCAGTATTTATAAGTTCTTGTTTGTGACTATGTTGAGTATTAAAAGGTATCTCATTGTTTTCTTGATTGCATATTCTTATTCAAGTGTTTTTTAGTGTATTTTTTATGTCTTTTGGAGATTTTGGAAAATAAATCAGAATAGCCACTTTGAGGACAATTTGTTAAAGAATACTAAAATTTCAAATTTGCATACCTTATGATCCAGCAATTGTCTTTCTCAGTATTTATCCGGGGTGAAAAAAATCTGATTCATGTGCACATTGAAGTATGGACCTGGATACTTACAACAATATTGTTTGCAATAGAGAAAAATTGGAAACAAATTGTTGTCATGTGCCATCAAGTTGATTCTGACTCATAGGGATCTCATGTGACAGAGTAAAACTTCCCTATAGGGTTTCCTAGGCTGTCATTTTTATGGGAGCAGATGGCCTTTCGGTGAGTAGCCCAGTGCTTAACCATTGCACCATTAGTATTCCTTAGAACCAAACTAACTGTCCATTAATAATAGCATGGTAAAATAAATACACTCTACTGTGAATTCATATTATTAGAATATTCCATAATTGTGGTAAAATCCCAAAACTGATGACAAAATGTATTAAACACTCCATATTATAAAGGAGCTCTAAGCAGGCAGTGTCAAACAACTCCTTTCAGGGAGAAGGATCAGAAACTTTTCTGATGCCACTTCAACCATGACCACCTCTTACCCTTATCCTATTTTGGAACTATGCCTAGAAGATATATTAAGAGGCCTCAATAAAAATAGATGATTTACCTTGTCAGAAGAACAGTGGTTAGGTTAGCAGTTTCTCCTCACCAAAGCGAGATGAGGAAGGTTCCAGAAGGAATCACATTTAAGAAAAGAGAGCTAGTATTTCATTCCTCAGCTGAAATTTCCATAATAAGACAAAGTGTTAAATTATCCTTAATTTATGAAGAAAGGAAAAAATAATTGAAGAGAAGTGGCTAAATAGGAGACTGTTGAGGAGAGAGGAGGTCCAGGATGGTATCCTTGAGTTCCCAGTTCCTAAGGGGTACAGAAGATGAATGCACATATACAGGTAGCTGCGGCTTACCATGGATGGTAGATGAAATTGGAGGTTACAACCCTTCCAGGAATGCCAAAGCATGCGCAGAAAAGAGGCAGTTGCAGTACAGGGATGCTTGGAATACCACCTGCAGCTCATGTAGAAGTGACAAGCAAATCTCACATGCAGACACCAGTGCCTAGGAGAGCTACACAAAAGTGAACTTCTCATCAGCATGACACTCAGCATAACGTCCATGTACAAGGAGTATAAAGCAGTGACAGTAGGAGGACAACTTCAGGCAGTTAAGTACAAAGGTATTCGCCCTTTCGTCCTTTCCTTCTCCCCACTCTAAAACACAGTAGGTGCCAGCACCCTGTATGGGTGGAGAAAACGAAGTTCAGAACACAATGTCTCCAGTTTTGGAATATTTAGGGAAGCTGTTGAATTGGTGTCAATTAGCACTCCCTGGCTATCTCTGAGTACTATATTTGGAGTGGCTTTGGACCAATAAACTCGACTGGCTTCCCACCAAACTATTCATGCCATACCTGGTTCGTGCCACACATACCACCAGAAACCCAAAGAAAATCCAGGCCCAGTACCTCAATCTCACCTGTCCATCTTCATCTTCAAAGTCATGAATATAACTGACATTTTTAAAAGGATATAGCATATAATTTCTATTTTTAATCCCACATATATTCAAATTTTCTGATTTTTACATCGCAATTTTGTTTTGGAAAATTGGCAAGCAACATAAATAAAAATCTCTGTGTTGGGGGCAAGAAGCTCTAGCTTTTAATGTTTGTCATATAGCTTTGGCGAAAAAGGCCTTTAACCTTCTGGCCTCTTCATTCTTATCTGTAAAGATGAGGCTTTGTCTAGATCAATTGTTGTTAAATATTCTGAGTCATGAACTACTATGAAAATTATTCAAGCCTTCATCAGTAGATTCTCAGAAAACCATGGACCTTCACACAAGAATTATGCTCAGGCACACAAACGGATAAACTTCTGCATGATATTCGAAAAGGTAATGGACCTTCTGAAGCTGGTAAAGATTAAGATCCTTAGACAAGTTGCTAGATTTTTCTCATCTCCAATTTTTCACAAAAGTTATAACTTTTGAATCAGTCTCAGAGTGTTCTTGGAGAAACAGTTTTCCATATAACCTAGAAATTGATAATAAAGCATTGAATAAAAGAATAAGATTGGCCTTAACCTTGAGTTTTGAGGTTCTATGGCTTAAAAAGTGTTGTAAAATAAAAATTTTTTTCCAAGAAATTTTAGATCAGGAGTCAGCAAACTTTTTCTGTGAAGGATCAGATAGTAAATATTTGTGGTTTTCCAGGCCATATAGTCTTTGTTGCAAGGAAGAGTTTCAGTAGTTTAGAACAGAATATAGAGTAACATTTAGGTAATTTTTCTGTTTATAGTACTTTCCATGGATAAGGAACAGATGATAAATGGAATCAAAATTTAATTGCACAGCATTAAAAAACTAGCCAAATGTCATTGGAGCTAGTAGCATCAATTTAAGAAGTTATTTATTCTGTCTCTGTGCCTTATTTTTAATAAAGTAGTTTACCCACAAGTCCCTTCACTTTATTCACAAGTTTCATTTTTCATAATTTTGTCCTTAAGGAACATTACATTCTTCTGAGAGTAAAGATTAATGGCAATGTAAATTACATTATTTTGACTTTCAGAGGATTTCATAGATTTAACACTTCATTCTGGTTGGTGAAAAATCCAAGATTCATTTTTCAGGGTTTAAGAGATGATGTCCTTTTTATATAGTATCTTTACAGCATCAGTTATTTTTATTTCATACTTTATACTGTAATAAGAATTTCGAATGCTAAGTGAAACACAAGTCTAGTTAATACCAAGGAAAGCTGAAATCTTCTCTTTCTTATATATATAGTCTTTTGTGGTAGCAGTTTAAATAATATTCTATGTAAAGTGTCCTGGATGAGAAAAAATGCCCTTGGTTCATAGAAATTTTATACTCTAAATATTATTTTTCCAGATCTAACAAATCTCTAAGAACTTTCCGCTAATTTTGTTTCTTTTGTCCCATCAAGAATTTAAACTGTTATTTCTCTGAGATTTTTCCCCAAAGCCCTAAATTTCATGATGAGCCATGCCTCTTCCTTTTTCTTTCAACTTCCTAGCTTTATTTTTCTTTTTGTTATATTTAGCACCTCAGCAATGTTGATTAGAAACAAGGAACAAAAATTAATGCAACCACTAGAAAAATTTATTGGTCTGCAGTCATTTGACTTTTCTGTTTGCTTTATCATCTCTTTTGTAAATGATCCTACATTTTTTATTTCTCTGAACTGTGGAAGCTCATTACTAGATTTCTAAGATTAGTATTTTCTGTATATTTTACCAAAAGAATATTTATCATTGACCTTTTGGTATCTGACTGACCCATCTGTTTCAAATACAAGTTGCCTGACATTTATCTTTCTCACAATAGAAATATTTCTATGTAAGCATTCAATGGCAATGAATTAATATATTTTGGGGTACAGTGTTAAACATGTTAAAAAATGATTTGACCTCTCCATAGTCATCACACTGCTATGGTAGACAGTGTGTCAAGGGGCCTCTTCAGCTTTCTATTGTTCAAAAGAATTGACACAACAAGTCATCCCACAGCTTTCCTTCCACTTCAGTCTTCTCCTTTCAGAAGACCTTCTCTCCTAAAACAGGAAAAGAATGTACATTTGTGTTCACCTACATATATTAGGTTATTTCACACATAATCTAAATTTATATTTCTACATTAATTTCTTCATTTTACAGGTAACAGGGTTGAAGCAAAGTGGTTAAGCAATTTTCCCCAAGTTGTAAGAGCCATAAGCAGTGGATCTTTGATTCAAGGCTGTATATAGCTGCCTTTAAAACACCACAATGTTTCTAATATAACATGTTTGTCTCCTTAAGGAGTCCCAGGGAGGCTACAATGGTTAAGCACTTTATTAACTGAAAGGTTGGTGGTTCGAATCCACCAAGAGGCACCTTGGAAGGAAGGCCTGGCAATCCAATTTCAAAAGATCATAACCTCAAAAACCCAATGGAGTTCAGTTCTACTTTGCACAAATGGGCTCACCAAGAGTCAGAATCAACTCCATGGCAAGTGGTTAAGTTTTTTGTCTCCTTAAAAAGAAATATATAGGCTTTGTTGTTATTAGGTGCCGTTGAGTCAGTTCCAACTCACAGCAACCCTATGTACAACAGAATGAAACACTGTCTGGTCCTGCACCATCCTCACAATCCTTGCTATATTTGAGGCCATTGTTGCATCCACTCTGTCAATCCATCTTGTCGAGGGTCCTCCTTTTTTTCTCTGACCCTCTGCTTTATCAAGCATGATGTCCTTCTCCAGGGACTGATACCTACTGATAACATGTCCAAAGTATGTGAGAAGTAGTCTTGCCATTCTTGCTTCTAAGGAGCATTCTGGCTGTACTTCTTTTGAGACAGATTTGTTCGTTCTTCTGGCAGTCCATGGTGTATTCAATATTCTTGGGCAACACCATAACTCAAAAGCATCAATTCTTCATTCTTTCACATGCATGTGATGCGATTAAAAACACCATGGCTACCAAGTAGGATTCATACCAGGTATGCAAGGATAGTTTAACATTAGAAAATCCATCAACGTAATCCACCACATAAATAAAAGGAAAGAAAAAAATCACATGATCATCTCAATTGATGCAGAAAAGGCATTTGACAAAGTCCAACACCCATTCCTGATAAAAGCTCTCGATCAAATAGGTATAGAAGGGAAATTTCTCAACATAATAAAGGGCATCTATGCAAAACCAACAGCCAACATCATTCTTAATGGAGAGAGGCTGAAAACATTCCCCTTGAAAACAGGAACAAGACAAGGATGCCCTTTATCACCACTCCTATTTAACATTGTGCTGGAAGTTCTAGCTAGAGCAGTAAGGCAAGAGAAAGAAATAAAGGGCAACCAAACTGGTAATGAAGAAGTTAAACTCTCCCTGTTTGCAGATGATATGATACTATACATAGAAAACCCTAAAGACTCCATGAGAAATCTACTGGAACTAATAGAAAGATTCAGCAGAGTAGCAGGATACAAGATAAACATTCAAAAATCAGTTGGATTCCTATACACCAGTAAAGAGAACGATGAAAAGGAGATCAGGAAATCAATACCATTTTCAATATCCCCTAAAAAGATAAAATACTTAAAAATAAATCTGACCAGGAATGTAAAAGACCTATACAAAGAAAACTACAAAACACTGCTGCATGAAACCCAATGGGATCTACATAAATGGAAAAACATACCATGCTCATGGATAGGCAGACTCAACATTGTGAAAATGGCAATTCTACCTAAAGCAATCTACAAATACAATGCAATCCCAATACAAATACCAACAACATTCTTGAAAGAGATGGAAAAACTAATTATTAACTTTATATGGAAAGGGAAGAAACCCCGAATAAGTAAAGCACTACTGAAGAAGAAGAATAAAGTTGGAGGACTCACACTACCTGACTTGAGAACCTACTATACAGCTACAGTACTCAAAACAGCCTGGTACTGGTACAACAACAGAGACATTGACCAATGGAACAGAATTGAGAACCCAGATGTAAATCCATCCACCTACGGTCACCTGATCTTTGACAAGGGCCCAAAATACATCAAATGGGGAAAAGACAGTCTTTTTAACAAATGGTGCTGGCAAAACTGGATATCCATTTGTAGAAAAATGAAACAGGACGCATACCTCACACCATATACAAAAACTACTTCAAAATGGATCAAAGACCTGATTATAAAGCCTCAAACTATAAAATTCATAGAAGAAAAAATAGGACCAACACTTCAGGCCTTAATACATGGCATTAACAGGATACAAACCATAAACATCAACACAAAAAACCCAACAGATAAACTAGATAACTGGGATCTTCTAAAAATCAAACATCTATGCTCTTCAAAAGACTTCACCAAAAGAGTTAAAAGAGAACCTACAGACTGGGAAAAAATTTTTGGACAGTACAAGTCAGACAAAGGTCTAATCTCCATAATCTACAAGAAAATCCAACACCTCTACAACAAAAAGACAACCAATCCTATCAAAAAATGGGCAAAGGAAATGAACAGACACTTCACCAAGGAAGACATTCAAATGGCCAACAGACACATGAGGAAATGCTCGCGATCACTAGCCGTTAGAGAAATGCAAATTAAAACCACAATGAGATACCATCTCACCCCGGCATTACTGGCACGAATCAAAAATACTGGAAATAACAAATGCTGGAGGGGCTGCAGGGAGATGGGAACTCTTATACACTGCTGGTGGGAATGCAAAATGATACAACCATTTTGGAAAATGATATGGCGTTTCCTCAGAAAGCTAGAAATAGACGTACCATTCGATCAAGCAATCCCACTCCTAGGAATATATCCTAGAGAAATAAGAGTCGTCACTCAAATAGACATATGCACACCTATGTTCATGGCAGCATTGTTCACAATAGCAAAACGATGGAAACAACCTCGATGTCCATCAACAGATGAATGGATACACAAACTATGGTACATACACACAATGGAGTACTATGCAACGAGAAAGAACAACAATGAATCTGTGAACCATCTCATAACATGGATGAAACTGGAGGACATTATGCTGAGTGAAATAAGTCAATCACAAAAGGACAAATATTGTATGAGATCTCTATTGTAAAAACCCATGAAAAAATTCACATGCAAAATGTAACAATCCTTGTTGGTTACCAGGGATGGGGGGCGGGAATACTAAATAGGTAATAGATAAGTGGTAACTTGGGTGAGAGGTGAGATAGTACACAGTACAGGGGAAACTAACACAACCTGCACAAGGAAAGGTCATGGAGGCCCTATAGACACATCCAAACCCCCCGAGGGACTGAGTTGTTGGACGGAGGGCTCTGGGGACCATGATCTCGGGGAACATCTAGCTCAATTGGCATGACACTACTTATAAAGATACTGCTCTACATTCTACCTTGGTGAGTAGTGTCTGGGGTCTTAAAAGCCTATGAGCGGCCATCTAAGATACTCCACTGGTCTCATCCCTTCGGGAGCAAGGGAGAATGAAGAGAACAGGATTCAACAAAAACATTAGTCCAAAGGACTAATTGTCCACAGCTACCAAGGCCTCCACCGGACTGAGTCCAGTACAGCTAGATGGTGCCCGGCTACCACCACTGACTGCTCTGACCAGGATCACAACAGAGGGTTCTGGACAGAGCTGGAGAAGGATGTAGAGCATAATTTTAACTCCCAAAAAAAAAAAAAAAGACCAGATTTACTGGCCTAAAGAATACTAGAGAAACCTCAAGAGTGTGGCCCCCAGACACCCTTTCAGCTCAGAGGTGAAGTTACCTTCGAGGTTCGATGTTAATCCTGGGAGTGGACAGCCCGGTAAAACTAAATGGGACTAACGAGGTACAGGAGTCCGGTGACAAGGGCCAGAAGGCAGAGGGGGAGTAGGAAACTGATGATAAGGAACACAAATTGAATAAGGACACTGTCGATGTATTGTGAGATTGTTGACCACTGCTATAGGGCAACATTTGTAGTAACTATTAAATGGGAGGCTGTTTTGTCCGGTAAGCCTTCATCTTGGGCGAGAATGGCAGCACAATTGGAAGAGCATAGTCAATATCACTTAAATGTGTAAGTAAAAAGTTTTGAAATGGTGTTAAAATAAAATAAAATATAATAAAATAAAATAAAAAAATAAAACAAATGAAACTAAAGAGGTACAGTAGTCCAGCGACAAGGGCCAGAAGACAGAAGGGGACAAGGAAGTCCCCTGGTGATAGGGAACACAAGGTGGAGTAAGGATATTCTTGATGTGCTGTGAGATTGTTAACCATTGTCATAGGGCAACATGTGTAGTAACTGTTAAATGAAAAACTATTTTGTTCTGTAAGCCTTCATCTTAAGTGAGAATAACAGCACAGTTGGAAGAGCGTAGTCAATGTCACTGAACTGTGAATGTAGAAATTTTTGAAACGGTGTATCTTTGTCCATCTGTAATTTTCATCAAAAAAAAAAAAAGTTGAGAATTTAGAGGCTTAATACGTTGTGGGGTTGTTAACCAATGTCATAGAACAACATGTGTACTACTATTTCATGAGAAACTATTTGCTCTGTAAGCTTTCACCTGAAGTAAAATAAAATATAAAAAAAAAAAAAAAAAAAGAAAGGGAGAGTGGTGACATGTTGTGGGGTTGGCAAACAATGTCACAAAACAATACATATATTAATTGTCTAATGAGAAACTAATTTGCTCTGTAAACCGTAATCTAAAGTACAATTTAAAAAAAAATTATTTAAAATGTAAATAATAAACCATGTGCCCAGAGATTTAAACCAGTTGATCTGTGGTGTGTCATCAAGTAATCTGCTTTTCTCTTTTTTTTTCAATGATAGTAGCCTGAGAATTATACTTTACATACACTGAATAATAGTATCACCTTCCTTTTTTAGGTGTTTTACTTCTTTTAATACAACATTTGAGAGCATTAGCTAGAGTGCTTAGAAAGCCACCCCATCCTGATGACCCCTCTGCATTAACTGTGAATAAAAGTCCCAGAGCTGTTTTCACAGGTACTACTGATGCCTCATCTCATCTTCCTGTACTTACTCAAGGGATTTCCTAGAAGATCTTGTATTTATCCCTGTTGAGGTATATTTTGTTGATTTTAGTCCTGTGCTGCATCTTGCTGAGGACATTAGGGATCCAGAGTCTGTCCCATACTTTTTATAATTATCAATCCAAATTTTATCCACAGATGTAAAAAGAAACAGTAGTAATTTGAATTCTTTTGATTAAGTTATAAAAACAAATCATGTGTGCTTAAGAAGTAAAGGAGTGCAGATTAGGACATTTCCAGATAAAGAGAAATAAAGGGCATATGTAAAAACCAAACCAAACTTACAAGAATTATTAAAGGGGAGAAGAAAAAGCCAAAATCAAAACATTAACCCTACAACTAGAACAAGTAGAAAGAGAGCAGCAAAAGACCTCAGGCACCAAAAAAATGGAAATAATAAGATTAGAGCAGAATTAAATGAAATAGACAATAGAAAAACAATTGAAAGAGTTAACAAGACCAAAAGTTGATTCTTTGAAAATATCAAAAAATCAATAAACCACTGGTCAAACTGACAAAAGAAAAACAGGAGAGGAAGCAAATAACCTGTATCAGAAATGAGATGGGTTATATCACAACAGACCCCAATGAAATTAAAAGAATCATAACAGAATACTATGAAAAATTGTACTCTAACAAATTTGAAAACCTAGAGGAAATGTACAAATTTCTAGAAACTCATTACCTACCTAAACTAACACAGAGGTAGAATAACTAAGTCAACTTATAACAAAAGAAGACATTGAAAAGGTAATTTAAAAACTCCCAGTGAAAAAAAGCCCTAGCCAGGATGGTTTCACTGGAGAATTTTACCAAGCTTTTAGAGAAGAGAAGTGTTCACACCACGACTGCTAAAGGTATTTCAGAGCATAGAAAAGGATGGCATACTCCCAAACTCATTCTATGAGGCCAGCATAACCCTGATACCAAAACCAGGTAAAGATACCACAAAAAAAGAAAATTACAGACCAATATCCCTCATGACCATAAACACAAAAATCCTCAACAAAATTCTAGCCAATAGAATTCAACAACATATCAAAAAAAAATAATTCACCATAATCAAGTGGGATTTAT
Source organism: Dugong dugon (assembly GCA_030035585.1). Lineage (NCBI taxonomy): Eukaryota > Metazoa > Chordata > Mammalia > Sirenia > Dugongidae > Dugong > Dugong dugon. The sequence goes on from CM057478.1 coordinate 14,265,508, forward strand.
ACCAGGTATGCAGGGATGCTTCAACATTAGAAAAACAATCAATGTAATCTATCACATAAATAAAACAAAAGGCAAGAACCACATGATCTTATCAATTGATACAGAAAAGGCATTTGACAAAGTCCAACACTTATTCATGATAAAAACTCTCAGCAAAATAGGAATAGAAGGGAAATTCTTCAACATAATTAAGGACATTTATACAAAGCCAACAGCCAACATCATCCTAAATGGAGAGAGTTTGAAAGCATTTCCCTGAGAACAGGAACCAGACAAGGATGCCCTTTATCACCACTCTTATTCAACGTTGTGCTGGAGGTCATAGCCACCTCCTGCACTCTTGTAGCTATTCTTCCTGTGGACGGGCCCCCTCCCTGCCTTCTTGTAGCTATTCTTCCTGTGGACGGGCCCCCTCCCTGCCTTCTTGTAGCTATTCTTCCTGTGGACGGGCCCCCTCCCTGCCTTCCTGTAGCTATTCTTCCTGTGGATAGCTGCCTCAGGGGCCCTTCCTCAGGGTTACAGTTATTCCTTCCTGTCTGGTTTACAGCAATAAAAAAAGAAAATCACAAGATATTTCCTCAATGTTGTCGTATTGCTATATTTTAAATTCTCAGTAGATCACCCTACTTGACAAAGTAAAACTTAAAAGTAACAGAGGAAAGCAAAAGCTACCACCAGAAAATAAAAGCTCTACATAGAAAAAAGAAGACGAAAACAAAGCTTTTAATGGTGTGAAAATACAATAAAACCAAACCAAAACCAAACCTACTGAGTCAATTCCGACTCCTAGTGACCCTATAAGACAGAGTAGAACTGCCCCATAGGGTTTCCAAGAAGTAGCTGATAGATTCGAACTGCCAACATTTTGGTTAGCAGCCAAGGTTTTAACCACTGCATCACCAGGGCTTCAATACAATAAGAAGAAAAAAAATTGTTCCATAACGAGAATACAAGTGAGAATTTAAGAAAACAGAGAATAAATGGAGGAAAGGTAGGAATAAATACTAAGTAAATAAACAAATAATAAAAAGTAGTAAAGAAAAGCAAAACTAAACATCAAATTTCTGCATATCAAAAAATTCTACAGTAACACTGGCTGTATTAGTCACAACCATCAGCCAGGCCCCATGGGATTTGAATGCAGGTTGGGCAGACTTGGAAGTTACAATAGTAACTTCTGTTTGTCCAGCACTTACTGTGTGTGTGCCAAGCAATGCACTTTCCATTCTCTTTCTGACAATGAGAAAGTGGCAGAGGGCACTTGATAGGAGTCCTGTCTGACACGCTGATGTCTGTACTGCTGGAATCCCTGAGACAAATGTCAAAATGTCGGCAGTTCCTGTCCTACCACTATGGGGAGGGTGGGGAGGAGAAAATGCCTATTGCAACTGGAAGAGCATTTGTCCCTTTTTTGGGGGAGGTGGGGGGCTGGCTACCCAACATCTAAACACTTTTTCTGTTTGGGAAATCCACATAGCATGTGTCTTAGTAGGAGATCCAGCCAATCAGCTGCACTTACCAGGCCGGGGATCCGGAACTAAGGATGCTGAGACGAGAGGCAGTGGAGATGTTCTAGGCACAGAGCTGCCTTTTTTCAAGTTTTACATCATGTAGATGAATACAAACAGAAATGAAAGCAAAAAATATGGTAATAAAACTGTGCAAGAAAAATGACAATGGGAAGTTTCAAAATTCATAATTTCAAGAAAGAACATCTGAAATTTACCAAGTTGTTAACAGTATCAGAAAATTCCAAGATCAAAACTTACAGGATCAGAGGGCGGGTAGAGTAGGGAGGGAATCTCTGAATTCCACCTGAAGGTTCAGAGAGACAGAGGGAGAATACCTAGTCACATCTGATCGTGTCCGTGGTTACAACTAGAGAGGCCTGTCTAAGGGATTATAAGGCAAGGATGGTCTGAGGGGAGATACTGGGAGACAAAATCCAGCCCAAGATTTTAAAAGAACCACAAATTACAAGAGAAAAATAACTCCAATTTACATGGTGAATGAGAGGGAAGCCAAGTTCTTTACTAGTTTCCGGATACATGCTATGTGGGCACACAAAATCCAATTAGTGGATAGCTAAAATGGAAACTGTGCATCAGCCAAAACGGGAGATGAGAGGGCAGGCTTAGAGCTTTGAACTTAAACTATTAGTCAGTAGAGTATTAAGCAAAGTGGGAAGAAGCTGAAATTTGTAGCTTTTATCAGTCACACTGTAAAATTTGAGACTGTTTCATATCAAGTGTAAGGACACTCCCAATGCATTAAATCACTGTTGGAAACGTGTTTTAAAACCCCAAGATTTTTTTGGTTCAAATTTACTTAGAATACATAGTATTTCAACTATTTCTGTTTAAATAATGTTGAAGTTTGGGTGTCTTCAATAATCTCAGTTTGTTCAATCTCCAAATGAATCGTCACACTGTTAGTGTAAATTCCTGAGTCCTCAATTAAGAATTAATACATTCATCTGTCTTACTGTAAATGCCAATTATAAGCCTTTTTTTAATAACTTCTCTTTTGTCCATGTTTAAAAGGTACTACCGACTTCAATTTTTTACTGAATTTCTGCTGAGAAATTAGTTATTTTTTACCCATTTCAGAATTCAGAAAAAGATTCTGGTTTAGCCTAAGGCTTATCTCATTTGTTGTGTTTTGTTATTTAAAACAGCTCACAAAAAACAACTCAATTTTTGATAGCAGTGTCTTTAATAATGTATGAGGATATGTTCATACAGGATTGTCACACAATTTTAAGACATCATCCATCTTTAAGAATCAGTGTTCTAAATCTACACCAATGCTCTCAGGTCATTGTAAAACATATATTTTCAATTCACACTATCTTAAAAGCTTCCAAGAGTTTAAGCTTTCAAAGCTTTTAAAAAGGTTTATTGATCTAAGGAGCCTGTTGGGAAGCTCTAATTTATGTTTCCCAGTTATGATTGTGTTGTCCGTAGTAATCAGTATTCTTTTGTCTGTAGCAATCCATATACCTCTGAAGGTTTGACAACTTTATTTTCCACCATGCTAGTATCTTCACTTATTCCATCATTTCAGACGTGTTCTGTCAGAGCTAAAAGCCAAGAAATAAGTAGTATAGAGGCAGAGACACATTGTGTACAAAAAGATAAGTATTTCATTTATTCTTTATGTTAACTAAGGTAGATGATGTACATTTCCTTTTCAAACACCAAGCCAATAGAAGACTTCATTGACTACAACTTATCGAGTTTTTCTTGAGCCTCAATAACTAATTGTCACTGAGCCTAGCTTCAGCTAAAGAACTGAGTTTGAAAAAAATATTTTATTTCAGAGATATCAGCAAATGAAAATTTAATTGTACTTCATTAACCCTGGAAAGTAAAGACCTGTCAAGATATAACTTAGTGTCAATGGCTTCTACATCATAATGCTAAACCTTATAGTTTTACTTGTCAATGTTTTAATTACTTTATATGCATTCTATATACATTTGAAAATTTATGTACATTTGTCTTAGGCTGGGTTCTCTAGAGAAGCAAAACCAGTAAAGTGTATAAATATATATGGAGAGAGAGATTATATCAAGGAAACAGCTCACGTGATTGTAGAGGCTAGAACGTCCCAAGTCAGTGGATCAGGGTAGAGGCCTCTCCCAAGTCACACAGCTGCAGAAGCTAGCAAGCCCAAGATTGGAAGGTCAGAGAACAGGGATCCCACTCAACGGCTGTGCAGATCGACGAATCCCACGTTTGGCAGATAAGCTGACAGCTCAAGTCCCAAGAACAGGAGATGAGACGACAGGAAGCAGCCGCAGGATCCAGAGAGAGCAAAAAGCCAGAACGTCTGCTTATATACAAATGTGGGCCACACCCCCAAGGAGACTCCCTTTCATCTGATTGGCTACTCACAGTATATTCAATCATGGGAGTGATTACATTAAAACACGGAGAATCATGGCCCAGCCAAGTTGACACACAATCCAACCATCACAACATTCTTATGCCAGTCATACAAAGCATAACTTAACAACAGGTAATGATTCTGGAAATAACTGTCCCATCCACAGAAATACGATAAATCATAGATCTTGCAATACAATCATAAATATGACCTCAAAGGTAATTTTATTTCTTTATCTAGAACACTGTATTAGAACCTCTTTCTCACAGTTGTATAACTTGAATGGAATTGAGAACTTCATTTTAAAGAAGTCTCTGTCATTATTGTGATGAAGTACATAGCACTTATTCATGAAATAAAAGGTCCAAATAAAAGTGTTAAAATGTTGATTGTTCATATGAAGTGTTATGCCTTTTCTATGTTTTTTAATAGCATATATCACAATTTTCATTTATTTTTTATTTTTGTAATAGGTGTTTATCCTTCCTTTCATTTGACTATTAGCTCTGTGAGATTACATTGACTTTGCTCACTAATATGTCCCTAATGCCACAAGGTAACTGGCACAAGGAAGGCCTTCCTTGTTGAATAAATAAATCTCTTATATGTCTAACATGTGTCTGCTGTAAGACCAGCCCATTTGAACTTCAACACCTCTGGGGTTTTACTAGGAAAAAAAATAATAAGATAACAAAGGTTTTAAGATTTATAATTTTGTGATGCTGCACAGCTGTATGGTAACTCCATTCTATTGTTTCTAAACTTCCTGCTGAAAGACAGTGAATATTTCCACCCAAATTGCATCTATCAAGAGGGCAGTGAGTTTAAGACAATGGTGGTGGAATGATTTGGAAAAGAATAGCAAGAATGGTAGTACAACCTGAAGAATGTAATCAATGTTACTAAATTGTACACGTAGAGATTGTAGAAATGGTATATCTTTGACCCTGTATACTTTTTATGCACATATCATGGCTAGGCCATGATTCCCAGTATTGTGTGATTGTCCACCATTTTGTCATCTGAGGTGATTTTCCTATGTGTTGGAAATTCTACCTCTATGATGTTAATAAGGTGGGATTAGCGGTTATGTTAACAAGGCAGGACTCAATCTACAAGATTAGGTTGTGTCTTAAATCAATCTCTTTTGTGATATAAAAGACAGAAGCAAGCAGAGAGACAGGGGAACCTCATACCACCAAGAAAGCAGCACTGAGAGCAGAGCACGTCCTTTGGACCTGGGGTTCCTGCGCAGAGAAGCTCCTAAACCAGGTGAAGCTTGATGACAAGGCCCTTCTTCCAGAGCCAACAGAGAGAGAAAGACTTCCCCTGGAGCTGGCACCCTGAATTTGGACATCTAGCCTAGACTGTGAGAGAATAAATTTCTGTTTGTTAAAGCCATCCATTTGTGGTATTTCTGTTATAGCAGGACTAGATAACTGAGAGAGGTGCCTTTCCTTGAACTTGAGGGAACAGAGGTAGTTCCCTAATTCAGCAGTTTCCAGAATGGTCTGATCGTTTTTCCTTCAATCTCAGCATTTTCAAATTATTGCTGTTTATGTGTTTATGCTCGATTAACTGAATTTATAGGTTACATCATTAATTTTAATGGAACTAATCATTTAATAGTTAGTCTAACATAACTAACAAGTTTGTTATGTGGCTTAAAAATATTCCTAAAGGAAAACAGAAATTTAAGGTAACAACTAATAATGCAAACACAACAGAACAACCGTAAAATAATAGGGCTAATTCTTCGCCTTTTCCCAGTGCATCTGTTAGCTGTTTGATAAAGTTAAAATTATTTATAGTCTACTAAAATCTGATAAGAAGACGAGCAAAAAAATACAGTCAAAACTGTCAAGAAGACCATTTAAAATAATAAGTTCCTACCCAATATCCTTAACAATGTACCTTGGCCTAAGTGTATTTAGTGCCTCAAGATATTAACTAATGACAGTGAGAAGCCACATGATTAATAACAGTGGTTTTGAACCTGTTTAAAAATATAAATATCCAACAATTTTTGATGCTTTTCAGAAACAACAGTAGAAATTAGCTCAATTTCATTTCAAAATGTTGCATAATTGTAGTGGAGATTGAAAAATCAAAAAATTTTTTTTGTTTTTATTTAAATCTCTGTGTTTTATAATGTAATGACTATGTTGTTGTTGTTAGGTGCTGTCGAGTCAGTTCGGACCCATAGCCACCTTATGTACAACAGAATGAATCACTGCCTTGTCCTGTACCATCCCAACAATCATTGTTATGCTTGAGCCCATTGTTGCAGCCATTAAAACCAAATATTGAAATAGAATAAAGGAAATGACTTGAATTTTCAAAACAATAAGTTATACTCAATCATATTGCTCTCACTAAAAATATTATTAATACATTAATTATGTTAATGAGAGCAAAGAAGTTTTGTGCTGTTAATGAAAAAATTAAATAATTTGATATTTATCTCATGTTTTTATAATTTCTTGTTTTTTTTGGAAGTTTCAAAATATATACAATATATTAGTACATTACTACATGTACTCAATGTTTAAATAAATAACTATCCAAACATTGAGGGTGCTTGCTCAAAAATGTTATACTGATAAGAATGAGAAATCAAAAAAAGTTTGAAACAGCAGTTCCAAATCAATATGTCCTTTGTTAATAAAGCAGTTTCAATCTGAGAGTTGCAAGCGGAGAGAGATGGGAGAGATTCGGTAACTGAAACTAGTCAGCAATCTTTTTCGAGTTGCTGTTGAGTGGATTCTGACTCACGGCGATCCCATGTGTGCAGAATAGAGCTGTGAGCCATTGGGTTTTCAAGGCTGCAACCTTTCAGAGGCAGATTGCAAGGCAATAAATTATTTGTGTGATGCTTTTAATTGGGAATTCATTATTAAGTCAGTGTGGAATGCTTTGTGACGTAATTCAGAGCAGGGAAGATTAAGAACCAGTACCTGCCTAGAGTGGGAACCTAGGCCATTTCTCAGTGCTCACCTTCTTCACCTACGGGACCAAACATCCTCCTTAACAAGAGGATTAACCAACACTGAGACATTGTTTCTGCCTCTTGACAGAGCGAAAATACAACTTGGATGGAGAAAAGCATCCCAGGTCTGAAGCTACTCCATGCCTGTACCTGTAAAAATTTGGAAACTCCAAAAACACTTCATGGAGGAATGAAATAAGGATTAGTTCACAGGAGCACTGGAGAAGCAGGAATCCTGGGAAGATAGCTGTGGAAAATTATCTAGACAAGGAAAGAGAAGGGCCTGTGAGCATCCACACACCTCTCTACCCCTACTCAGCCCTGCCCTTAAGAGGCTTAGAGCAAAGGCTTAGGCACAAGAAGTAGACAAAGAGCCACTTCTGCTGATTTTCTGACCCCTCTCCACTTCCTTTTCTCTTACGTACACATATACACACTTAAAATGCTTTATGTTCGAAAAAAGTAACTAAATCCGTTCTTGACAGAAATGCTTAATCCTTGTGCAACTGATGCCCATGAGGTGATATCTAACACAGGCAGAGGAAGGGAATGGCTTTTCTGTCTGGTCATTGGGAAGTGCGAAGAGAAGCAACTACCAGCAGGGGTGAATCCAGCTGGAGAAACCATGGGTCTATCTGCCTAACTCAACTCTTCCAGCAGAAGAATTAGATTCACACCCTGAGGCACTAGGGGGAAAAAAAGGAAGAGAAAGTCTACTACTCAGGTTACATATTGATGATATGGTGACCATGGATTTGAATAATTGAAGATATTTCATCAATATATTTAATGATACTAGTCTTGCCCAACAGCAAGAGTATAGGATTGTAATGAGCAAACTGCAATCCACCCTTCTTTTATATACAGCCCAAATATTTAATTTCAAGATAAAAGATTAGATTCCTGTTCCTTCATAAAAGTGAACAAATATTAACCTTAAATTTTTATTAAAAAGTGGTCTGAATTTTCTCAGCAGCATTATGCTAGTCAACTGTGTAGGTAATATATGTTAGAAGAATATATATTTTCCTGTGGAACTCCATAAAGCTATTTTTATTTTGAATGGAAGAAAATATGTTCAATATATTTTTGTTTTTCCTGAATTACCTTTAAAAAAAAAAAAAAGAGAGCATGATGATAAACAACTAGCCTCAAGATGTTGGTTTCTAATCCCATTTCCAATAATAGGAACCAGGGCTCCTTGGAGAAATAGCAGACTCCAGGACTGGGGCACGAAAAATACAAGATGAGCCTGGAACATCTTCTGGTGCCAGAAAGTAATGAAGTACTCAAAAAAGGATGAAGGCATGCCAGATTGAGGAAGCAGAGACAACTGCAAAAGGCATGGTCAAAGCAAGAACAATTTGAGAAACAAAAAGATGACAGTATGGGATTATTGTCTATAGAATAAAATAAATATCCAGGAGCTCATGTTGATATAAATATGTAACTGAATGAACAAAAAAATAGGGAGAAGGACAACTCTTCCTTGTAGAAAAAATCCAGTTAATTAATGTAGAAAGAATGAGGTGAGTACAAAATCACCCTTAGACAAACATCATAGTAATAATTGTTGCAGGAGAGATCCACCGATAAATGCTAAAAAAATAGATGGCAAAAATCAGTGGGCAAAAGTTTGAGGCGATCCACTGGACTGAGTCCAGTACAGCTAGATGGTGCCCAGCTACCACCACTGACTGCTCTGACCAGGATCACAACAGAGGTTTCTGGACAGAGCTGGAGAAGGATGTAGGGCATAATTCTAACTCACAAAAAAAAGACCAGATTTACTGGCCTAAAGGAGACTGGAGAAAGCCCAAGAGTATTGCCCCCAGACACCCTTTTAGCTCAGTGGTGAAGCTACCTCCAAGGTTCACTGTTCAGCCTGGGAGTGGACAGCCCCGTAAAACCAAATGAGACTAACGAGGTACAGCGGTCCAGTGATAAGGGCCATAAAGCAGAAGGGGACAAGGAAGCTGGTGGTAGGGAACCCAAGATTGAGTAAGGATATTGTTGATGTGTTGTGAGATTGTTAACCATTGTCATAGGGCAACATTTGTAGTAACTGTTAAATGAGAAACTGTTTTGTTCTGTAAGCCTTCATCTTAAGTGAGGATAACAGCACAATTTGAAGAGCATAGTCAATGTCACTGAACGTGCATGTAGAAATTTTTCAAATGGTGTATCTTTGACTGTGTATTTTCACCAAAAAAAAAAAGGTTGAGAAGTTAGAGGGTTGATATATTGTGGGGTTGTTAACCAATGTCATAAAACAACATGTGTACTTCTGTTTCATGAGAAACTATTTGTTCTGTAAGCCTTCACCTGAAGTACAATTAAAAAGAAAAAGAAAAGTTTGAGGCGAAATAAAATATCATCATAGTCTCAGAGACTGTCTCCCAAAATATTTATTAATTACAAAGAGAAAAATAGCAACTTTGCAGTGGAGAAACCCGGTAGATACTATTCTAATCATACAATCATGGTTCACATCACCAGTAAGAAAAACACCAGTTACTTCCTGAGAAGGACCAAGTTGCACATCTGTTCTTGCTAAAAATATGTAACAAAATTTGAATCATGAGAACACATCAGACGAACCCAAATTAGATACATTCCAGAAAATAACTGACAAGTACTCAGCAAAAGTGTCAAGGTCATGGAAGACAAAGAATGTGGAACTGTCACAGGTTGGAGGAGATGGAGTGTTATGGATTGAAATGTGTCCCCCAAAAATGTGTAACAACTTGACTAGGCCATGATTCCCAGTATTGTGTGATTGTCCATCATTTTGTGATCTGATGTGATTTTCCTATGTATTGTAAATCCTTCCTCTATGATGTTAATGAGCCAGGATTAGAGGCAGCTAGGTTAATGAGGCAGGTCTCAATCTACAAGATTAGGCTGCATCTTCAATCAATCTCTTTTGAGAGATAAAAGAGAGAAGTGAGCAGAGAGACAGAAGGACCTCATACCACCAAGAAAGTAGTGCTGGGAGCAGAGTTCTTCCTTTGGACCAAGGGTCCCTCCACTGAGAAACTCCTAGACCAGGGGAAGATTGATGACAAAGACTTTCCCTCAAAGCCAACAGAGAGAGAAAGACTTCCTCCGGAGCTGGCACCTTGAATTCAGACTTTTAACCTCCTAGACTTTGAGAGAATAAATTTCTCTTTGTTAAAGCCATCCACTTGTGATACTTCTGTTATAGCAGCACTAGTTAACTAAGACAAGGAGATATGATAACCTAATGCAATGTAAGATCCAGGATTGAATCCTGGAACAGGAAAAAAGGGCGTTTGGAGAAAAATTGTTAACATTCTAGTAAGATGTGTGGTTTAATAATATTATATTGTTCAGGTATGGACCAGTAATTTGAAATTTGCCTCCAACATTGTAGGGTGCCGAGAGACCAAAGAAAGAGGTGGGCAACTCCAGTGTGGCAGTAAAGACATTTTATTAGGGACTCTTACATGTGAGGCAGTGGTCCCAGGCAGCAGCAGGACTAAAGCAGATCTCCACATCCAGCAGTGGGGGGAATGGAGAGGCATGGAGGTTTTATAGTGGTCAAGAACAAAAGTGACTATGTGCCAGAGAGTTACTTAAGACTGCCTCAGCAAAGTCACGTAACAGGGGCTTGGAAAACAGCAGTGAACTAACAGAAACAGCAGTGAACTAATGGAAAGCATGAGGGCAACCATGTTCGGCCTCATAAAGCCCATTTTACCCTTCATATATTAATGTCAATGTCTTTATTTTTGATAATTATAGTATGGTTATGTGTGTGGTTAACATTAGCGGAAGCTGGGTAAGGGGTGTATGATAACTCTGCACAGTTTTTGCCATTTTTCTGTAAGTCTAAAATTTCAAAGTAAAATGTTTTTTAAAAAATTGCTCATCACTCATTTAGCATTCATAACCAATCTATATGAAGAGAAGTTACATAATTAAAATCAATTCTATTAAGTACTATGGAGAGAATGGATAAATGAAGAGCACTTCAAAAAATAATTTATCAATGCATTCAATAAGGCAAGTTGTATATATAGGCTTACAGCTGAAGTGCTTCAAGAATGATCGCAATAAAGAATAAATGTTGATCATTTACTGGAACAGTAGATGTCAAACAATCCATGTGTATACAAAAATGAGCTAATTAATTAAATAGCTAGTATTTATTGAATCTTATTAGTTGCCATGCATTTTTCTAAGAATTTACCTGTATTAGCATGTTAAATTCCCCAACAAGCTGATGAATTAAATATCTGATTTGACCTCTTCAAATAGTCAAATAGCTTACACAAGTTTACACAGCTAATAAGAGGCTGGACTGTAATTTTCCTCCAGGCTGATGCAGCTCTGAGCCAGTGCTCATGACCACTAAAACCAAAACCAGTTGCCATTTGAGTTGATTCCAACTCATGGCAACCTCATGTGTGTCAGAGTAGAACTATGCTCTACAGGGTTTTCAATGGCTGATTTTTCAGAAGTGCATGGTTATACCTTTCTTCTGAGGCACCTCTGGGTAGACTCAAACCTCTAATCTTTTGGTTAGCAGATGAATATATTAACCATTTGCACCACCCAGTTACTCCACTATGCTACATGCTATACTTTTAAGCTCTGAGCTTTAAGTAGAGTCTGTAGTAGAAAGGCCATGTTTGTATTTTATCACATTCAATAGTACTAATGAAGAGCAGCATGCATCTGTGATTGGAGAAAAGGTTCCAGTTTGTGACTATAGAGTTTTTCTCTTTGAAAAAAATGGAATGATCACAAGCTTGAGTTCAAGGTCACTATACTCAAATCCCTGAGCTAAATTGATCAGAGGACGCTGATGTCACAGGTACTCTGTGACAGCAACTAGGCACTTCTAAGCAATAGGGGCCACCCCAGAAGTCATAAACTCAATCCAATATTAGAGGGTGCCATGCTAAACATAGTAATACAAAGCAGTAGAGTAAGTCCCAGTCACTTTAGTGGCCATTCAGCAATTTGTATTTTGTCTTCTGTAGTTTCTTTCTTTGGAGCTTTGTTCTGTGTGTATAAAAACCTCAACTGCCCTAATTTTCCTGTCCCTGGAATTTCTAAAATAGTATGTAAAGATTTCCAAAAAGGTAGCCAGCCTGTAATTGCAGTCTTAGTGTTGTGTTTTAACACATAGTTAAACACATTACTCATTGGCGAAGAATTTGAGGAAAGAAACACCTGCTCTCATCTCGGCAGAAAACAGCACATAAATATTTTTTAAAAGGCAAAGGTAATATTTACATACGAAATAACTAAATTGTCCTTCTACTGTTATAATCAACATAAGCCTTTTTTATAGGCAAACTTTGTAGAATATACCATTAATGTGCTGAATAGTATCTTTTTAAATCTAAAAAATCTGACATTTGTTCAGATTTATAAAATGAAAAGTCAGAGGGGGTTTCCAGTTCACAGAATGTGGGAAAAGGAGGAAATTACCATGGTGCTTAGCCAAAAGTGATCTGAACATTCCTAACCTACTGAACTAGAAAATATTAAACAGAGCTGACTTCTAAGATATGTAATACCTAGTGGTGACAGCTAGCTTGGAGAAATCCTAAGAATACTAAGCCAAATGTTAATTTCCCAATATTCCCACTATTTAAACCTCTGATTGAGGTAGTGGATAAGGGTCATTTCTGATTATTGAGGGACTTTTTTTCTAGCAGTTTCTGCCAAAGCTTGAAATAACAGTCAGATGATTTGTAGTCAATATAATAAACTTGTGTGAACTTCAAAAAACACTGCAAGCTCACTTGAGTTTGAGGATCTAACAGAAAGTGATTTTTAAATAAAAATATTTTAAAATCCATGGAAATAAACTATGCTCATTGTTTCACTTCCCTCTCATAAAAAGTATGATATATGAAGAACTGAAGGTCCAAGTTAACTTGACAATAGTCAAATGTGTTCCATCAATCCTAAAAATTGCTTTCCCTGGGACTGGAGACTCTGGATTCAACGTTCATTAGCTAGATGGCTGTGGGCAAGTCATTTAACATCTTTGGTCTCTGGTTTGCAAATTGAAAGTTTTGGAAAAGATAAATTCTAACATACAGTTCAGTTCTGAAATAATGATTCAGAATTTAAATTTCATATATACAGAAAATAGATCTTGACATTTTAGGGTGTATGGGAAAGTATTCTCTTAGAGTTTTATAAGTTTGGAGCTACGGCTTTGTTGTTTTGTTTGGTATGGTTTTTTTATCCTAAGTGGTTAAAAAAATTCTACAGTTAACTTGAAAATGATGTCAGTCAGGTCACTCACATCAATAATTGCTGAAAGAAAGATAAAGTTTGAATACCAAGCTGAAAATAGAAGGTTGCAGGTCATATTGACCGCTTTATTTCTCACTAGCTGTCCAGTTTTATATCATTCTGAATGTTAAAAAAAAAAAACTTTTTCCTAAAAATCTTTCTTGAGTGAGCACTAAACACATGATTAAATCAGCTTTGTCATAAGACCCTTAAGAAAAAAAGAAAAGAGTGAGGTACTTTAATCACAATCAATTGCAAAGAGTTATGTGCATTCACTGTGTATGCCTTCCAAAATACCTTTTGGCTCATAAAATTTCATTGAACTAGTCCACATATAAAACTCTTTGGCCTTTCTCCCCATCCATCTACATTCTTTCTACAATCCTCTATCATAATTGACTATGAAAACACAAATATGTGACTGTAGAAAATTGTCTCTTAAAATTAAAAAAGAAAAAAATACTAAAAGGAGAACGGAGGTTGATGCAGGGCATAATAGCTTCTTTTTGTATCAGCCCCAGCAAGTTTTCCCTTTCTGCTCTATTCAGGGTTATGACTTGGGTAGAGATTATAAAGTTATTCGGTAAATGTCATTTCCAGAATATTTTAGAGCAGGTTTAGGTTTTCAAATCTGATAAAGGGTATCCACAACCTGATATATATGTCTGATGTTTCCTTTGCCAGGGAAAATTTTACCAGTTAGAGAGACTCCTAAATAATGAAAGATAATGTAGAAGATAACAGTGACTCTGTAAACACTCTTCACATTTTTCATGTAAGTTATTTAAGAAACTTCTTGATGACCTTTAGTATTTATATATTTGGATAGAGAGTAGAACTTTACTGAAACACATAGTATTTGTATTAAGTCTGAATCAAGGGCTGATTCAATCATCTATGAACACTGACAGGGTCACTGACAGACTGGCAACCACATCACCATCCTCTGTAGTCATTTTTGCTTCTGGAAATTCCACCTGTGGGATGACCATGCCCATTTAGATACCTAAATGCACTCTCAAACTCAATAAATCTAAAACTAAATTTACAATTTTCACTGGTAAAAAACTCACATATTTTGACTGCACAAATTCTATTAATGGTACTAACCAAAGCCACACTAAATCTTTTGTCGTTGAGTTGATTCCGACTCATAACAACCATATAGAGCAGAGTAGAACTGCCCCATAGAGTTTCCAAGAAGCAGCTGGTGGATTCGAACTGCTGATCTTTTGGTTAGCAGCCGAGCTCTTAACCACTATGCCACCAGGCATCCATTAGTGGTACTAGAATGTACCATTAATGGTACTTCATATCAATCAGGTAGTTACGCATGGCATTGTCTTTGATGTCTACCTTTCCTCAACAGCTTGTGTCACTACTTATCAAGACTTGTAGCCTTTCCCCATGACATCTTCATTTCTCTTCCAGATGCCACTGCGTGAATCCAAACCCAAATCACCACAGAGGGCCCGGCACCCTGATTTATCCATCCATCAGTGAAATATCGCTAGTAAAATTTAAGTGTCAGAGGTAAGAAGAGACAAAGGTAAATGATATGTTATATGGCGAGACATAAAGAGAAGTAGGGAAAAAAATGGAGACAGAGACGAAAATAGAGATAGGGATAGGTTAGGGACACAGCTATGGTACAGATACAGATCCACATAGAGGGTTTTCCTCAGCTTGGTTCCTATGAAGTGGTAAGAGTATTCCTGGTAAGACAGATGTTTTTTCTGTCAAATAAAGCATTAATATATATAGTTTGAAAGTTCTGGGGAAGGGATAGTCAGATTTGAATAGTATCCCAGGTCTTCTGGGAGAAAAGAGTCAAATCAATATTGTCTCCCAAAAAGATGCTTTTAAGCCAACTGGGATGAAGAGAAAAGCCCTAATAGAGACCTATGGTAACAAGGGGCAACACGGACAGTGAAGAGTAACACGATTTTAAAGATAACATCCCTGTGAGCATCAAAAACAGTGGGAGCAGGAGAGATGATCCCCGAACTCGGAATAGGATGGTTTACGGGGGGCTGTGTATCCGGGTTATGGCGCAGCTGACCCTGGCCCCCAACTCAGACCTCTGAGAGCAGATCTTGAACCACAGAAGGTGGTTATTGTTCACGAGCAATTCAAATTGCCGTTCAATAAAGAGTGAAGATAGGGAGACTGATCTATTTGGCATGGAGGGGCAATACCTGAATGTTAACACTGGGAAAGAGGACATTCCTCTCCCTCTGCTGAGAACCCACAGCCAGGCCTTCGGTAGAAGGAAGCTCTACCAGGCTGCAAGAACGTTCACTTCGGTGGCAACATGCACCTCCTTTGCGACAAGGCCCACGTCAGACCAGTGGGTTCTGGCAGCAGTAACACCAGCAACTGCAATGGGAGTGAACTCACTTGGTGGATAAAGAGATTTTCTTCTTATTTTTTTAATCTCTTAAAACAATTGGGGATTGAGTATGCCTTGGAGTAGGAAGCTGACAGATTTCCTGCCCATAAAGAGTGGCCGTCACAGAAGGAGAACCTCAACTTTGTATTTTAGGACCCTACTGGACCCAACTTTTATATGCATAATGTTAAAATAAGCCATCGACTTACAAAGAAATTGCCAAATCCTGCTGGGAAAACTGTCTCCTGAAACAACTGGCACATTGCAAATACTCTAACTTTTCAATGTTGGAAAAGAGAAAAATGTGGTATGGAGTGAGGGGATCTGATTCTCTTCTCATACATCACAAACTCTAATCTGAACTTTTTTATGTCTGAAAGGGAAGGACTTTAACCTATGGTTTTGATAAAAGTCATTACCAGATAATACGCCAGACATTCTGTTTTTTCATTTGCCTTGATCAACTAGAGTTAGATGTTTTCATTGTCTTTGAAAGCTCAGAAGGAACCAGCTATTCCCAGCAGCTTACAAGAGCGAAAGGCTTCTGCTTAACATAATGATTTCTTAAATGCCACTTTTAAATTTTGTGTTGAGGAGAACAAGTCAGCTTCTTTGCAACTTTTCCCACAACTGTATGAGTTCTGTTGCTGTTGCTTAACCAAATCCAGAGGCTGGGGTAATTAGACTGCAAGGACAGGAGGTCATGCAGAGCACTTAACTTAGCTGGTAAAGTTGATGGGTCCAAAATGTTCTTATTTCTGTAGTTAAAAAAAAAAAACTGTCTAAAAAATCATTTTGCACAAAATTCTCTTCTATCCATTTATGATAAATGTTGATATATTTTTAATTGTGTTTTTTGAAACTCTAACTACTAACGTATTTTCTCAATTAACCAAAGATGAAAACGTGATACTGATAAAACAGTACAGGATATGGGAAGAACAGTGAGTCAAGCTTAGCAATGGCAAACAAGAGGTGAAAAGAAATAGTTTTTTGAGGGAATCAAGTGGAAAACAAAAACATAAAGCACTTCTATAAGAGTAATTCTTTTTGTTATTGAGTTTTCTGTTTATAGTTCCTTCTTGATGTGAATATTGACAACATCTATCTTTATGAAATTAAAACTATCTCTTTTATAAAGTCAAAAATGGTGACCTCAAAGTTTGATGTGTCAGGGTTATGTGACAAGATGCATTCAGCAATGATCAGTAAGTGCCCAAAACCCCACAGGACGTGAATTGCACTGTATGGCACTGAGTCTGGGATTTGGAAGCTATTTTGGAATTATTTGTTGTTGGTCTCGGGGGGGTGTGTTTCATGTATTTCTTCCCTTTTACCCAGACAATCTTTTTGTTTAGTGGTGACCAAGTAAGAATAATGACCCTGTGGGAAAACTTCCTGTGAAGCTTTCATTGTAATTTGATCAATATCAATAAACAGTCTGTCTGAAAGTTATTTATACAAAAATAAACAACTGCTTAGTTGCTGTTCTTCCCGGGATCAGAGAAGTGAACAATTTACACAGGGGAGAAAGTGTATCAACTACAGAAGATGCATAGACTAATAACTAATTTTCCAAGAAATTGTCTTTCTGGATCCCCCCTCCCCATTATATTAAAGCATTAAAAAAAAAAAAAAAGATACAGTAAATCAATTTTCATCAGTGATTTAAATAAAAATAAAAAACTTGGGTTCAAGATTACACTTGGGTTTAAATGGGCAGGATACTCCAGCTTGGAACTGTACACAAGGTATCAGCGAGTAGTCCGTGGATGCCTCCTTTGTACCTGCCACTGGAATGTTGTCTTCCACGGACTCCTATTTATCAGTCTCTGATACTACAAACTGGGAGTCATTTCTGACTATTTCTTTTCTCTCTCTATCTCATTCAATCGTCAATTCTAATTTTGCTCCTATTTCTCATATTTGTTTTCTCCTCTTTGTATCTCTTAGCTCTAAGCTGGTTCAGGTTCCTTTGTCCTTTCCCTGAAGTATTTCAGTGGTCTCTTTACTTCTGTTGTTATCTAGAATCTTGTAGTCCTCAAATCCACCTTCCACATAGCCCACGAAGTGACAAATTAAATACAAACGTGACAAAGTCTGAGTTTCCTTGTTTAAAACACTGGCATGGCTCATGGTGTATAAAACTTCTATAATCTGGTCCATGCTTTGTCTCTTGCTACTCTGTGTCTCAAATATTAATTATTCAATTAAAAAACACTTACCGAGCACCTATGTGCCAGGTATTGTGCCATTCATTATAGCATCTCCAAAATTCAGAAGAATGCCTTCAACAAAATAAGAACTTAATAAACACATTACCTTGTAAATATCTCTGAAATGAATTTTTTTTCAGCTCTTATTTACCATTGCCTTAACTTTTGCTAAGCTTGACTCACTGTTTTTTCCCATATCCTGTATTGTTCTATCAATACCACATTTTCATCTTTGGTTGATTTATGAAATAAATTGGTTTATAAAATAAAGGGTATGGGAGCCAGCAGTCCATGCACACTGACACCACCCAGCCCAAATCATGGTTTTTTATCTGGATGTTGCAACAGCTTCTGAACTTTTCTACCCACTTTTAGTTTAATCCTCATTTCTTATGGCCAGAAGGATTTTTTAAAAATGCAAATCTGATCATGTTATTTCCCAGCTTAAAATTTAGCAAAGGGTCCCTAATGAACCTAGGATGAAGGTAAAAATCCTAACCTGATTCGTAAGGCCTTGGATATGTAGCTCTCAAGGCTTGTACCCACCTCTCCCTTCCTCCCTCTCTACGTTCCCGCCATACTGGGTATTTTACCACTCCACTCTTCCCTTCCCCTTTTCTTAGCTAAATCTTACTTATCACTCAGGTCTCAGTATCTTTGTGTAGTTGTCTCTGGCCCTCTTGACTAGGTTAAATTATTTTTCCCTGAATTAACATAGCATCACTCCATAGCACCCATCACACTTGTAACTACTCATTTAATGTCTGTAAATTCCTCAGTGAAGCTTTCTCTAATCCCCTTGACAAAAGGAAGTATAGGTCATTGTACTTTTCCTTAGCATGCATCATGGTTCAATAATTATTTGTTGAGTTAAATTCAACTATATATTTGTAGTCATCAAGGAATTTGAGGTTTGACACAGGCAATACCTGCATGTTCCTAGCTAACTCGCTCATTTTTTAAGTTTGAGCTCACCCAGCCAATCTAGGAGCCTTCACTAATCAAACTTTACGCCATTCCCAAACTGGATTAGACCATTTCCTCAGGGAGATCCCTTACATAATACCTGGTGTGGATAGCTGTATTATTGCACTTACTACATTACAGTTATCCATTTATGGGTCTGTCTCTCTTATTAGGCAGTGATTTCCTTGAGAGTATGGACAATGTCTGTCTTAGTCATGTAGTGTTGCTGTAACAGAAATACCACAAGCAGATGGCTTTAACAAAGAGAAGTTTATTCTCTCAGTCTAGGAGGTTAGAAGTCTGACTTGAGGGTGCCAGCTCCAGGGGAAGGCTTTCTCTCTCTGTCAGCTCTGTAGTAAGGTCCTTGTCATCAATCTTCCCCTGTTGAGGAGCTTCTCAGTGCAAGGGACCTGGGTCCAAAGTATGTGTTCTGCTCCTGGCACTGCTTTCTTGGTGGTATGAGGTCCCCCTGTCTCTCTGCTCACTTCTCTCATTTATATCTCAAAAGAGATTGACTTAAAACTCACCCTAATCTTGTAGATTAAATCCTGCTTCATTAACTTAACTGCCTCATCAACACCATAGAGGCAGGATTTACAGCGCGTAGGAAAATCACATCAGATGACAAACGGTGGACAATCATACAGTGCTGGGAATCATGACCTAGCCAAGTTGACACACATTTTGGGGGGACACAATTTAATCCATAACATTGTTTTATTCATATTTTATATTCCAAGGATACAGGGGCCAGCACACTTAAGTGTTCAATGAATATTTATTGAATACATAGATGGAGAAATAAACGTTAAAATAGCAATCAGGTGGTCTCCTGATTCCAAGTAACATAGACTCTCAAATACAAATGAGGGACGTCTCAGTGGCAAATCTGTGTGGACTGATAAACTAGGACCGTTTTGGACATCCGTCACACACTCACACCCTAGGCTTTGAAATTTTCTAAACAAACCCTGAATTGACTGACATTATTTCTGAGACAGCTACAAAATTAGTGATCAAAAAACAAATTAAACCGAAGTAGAGAAAAATAAATAAAATTATTTTTAAGTTAAGCCTAAAGAATCTGTACACTGAGAATAATTTCCTCTGGAGATATATATAGATATATACATAGAGAGAGAGAGAGAAGCAGAATAATGCTCCCTGCCAAAGATTTCTGCATCCTAACCATTTATAAATATGTCACCTTGCATGGCAAAAGGGACTTTGTGAATGTGATTGAGTTAAAAATCTGAAAACGGGAACATTATCCTGGATAATTGGGTAGGTCCTTATGAGAGGGAGGCAGGAGTGTTGGAATCAGTGTAAGTGTATACATGCTGTGGGTATTTGCCAGTACTCCATTACTATTGCCTTCATTTTCCTTAAGAGTCTAGGACAAGACAGACAACAAACAGTACACAAATCATTACAGATTTACAACTGTGGTAGGTGCTAAGGAGAAGTGCAGTGATCTACGAAAATGTCTAACACCCATGATTCCTTTTATTACAGGGATTAGGAACTATATTTATACACATATAACTTACACCATTTTTCCAATATCGTCCAAAGTTACATATACAGAATTGGTCCACTGTACATATTTTTAGAGGATTTGATTTTTTATCATTTATATAAATTTAAAAAAAAAAGTCTACAAGAGAAATAAGAGCAC
The DNA here is from genome assembly GCA_030035585.1 of Dugong dugon. Lineage (NCBI taxonomy): Eukaryota > Metazoa > Chordata > Mammalia > Sirenia > Dugongidae > Dugong > Dugong dugon. The sequence goes on from CM057478.1 coordinate 14,285,925, forward strand.
ATACATTTTTAAATGTACCACTTTATTTGTAACTATGCCTAACTTATGTCTATATTGTCAACGTAGGACTAGAGAGGATTCAAATATGTTTTCTAAAAAATGGAGAAATTTTTTAAAAGTAGAATCTTATGAGATTTTAGCAATTTAAAATATTTTAATAGCTAGTATAAAACATCTCCCTACATTGTTCTTTCTTTATCAGAATATTATGCTGAAGAGTAAAATTAATATCATTTCCATCTAAGTGATCTTTTTTTAAATAGTTAAAATACTTGTGATTTATGACTGAAAAATAGACTCCTTGACTTACTTCAAGATAACATTGTTTCAAAAACAACAATAATTACATTGGTATTTCCTGATTATATCTAAAATGTTATGATAGCTTTTGTTGTGAGAAATAAAGCCATTCCCCTCACTGACAGCTAGTTATATTCTTCCAGGAGAAGTCTACCCAAAGTGCTACAGAATTACACAGTGTACATTAAAGACAACAAAGGTAATTAATTAAGAATAGTTACACAGTCATTAGGAGTCCGTGGGGTGCACAAAAGCTTAAGCGCTCAATTACTAGCTGAAAGTTTTGCGGTTAGAACCCACCCAGAGACACCTTGGAAGACAGGCCTGGCAATCTGCTTTCACAAGGTGTCAGCCTTGATAACCCTACAGAGCAGTTCTGCTTTGCACACATAGGGTCACTATGAGTCAGAAATGACTCAACAGCAACTAACAACAACAAATAAAAATTGTAATATACTTCTCAAAATCCAAACCAGTCTGCACTTATTTTATCACATATTGTGGTTTATTGTGGTTTTTTCCGGCATAATTAATTCCTTACTGCATAACAAGAAATGTGCAGGAAATTTATATGGACCATTTATCATAACTTGCATCACATGTTATTTTTTAATACGCTCTTTCAGGAGATAAGTAGCAGAAGCCACAAAAGACAAATACTAGACATTTTTATTGTATTTTTAGCAGTTTTCTCAAAAGAGAAGCTATGGGTAGTTGAAACATTCATCTTTTGAAATATGCTGATATTTTGGGTCAGAAATTCTGAGGCTAATCTGGTTTTTCCCCAAGGGCTTTATTGTAAAAAGAGATATGACTGTCTTGATTTTTCCGGTTTTATAAGAATTGAATTTAGTATTTCCCAAATAATACTAAGGAGGAAATAGTCTTCATAGGCTTTAATCTAGAGAAATAAATGAAAGAATTGAAGTTCAATATAAATAGTGGACTTAATTTGAGATATTTAGGTCTAATCTTCCTTCAAGCATAGAGCTTTTAAGGACAGGACCACCTAAATAATTATCAATTGGAGATATTTCTAGGGTATTCTATTTTGAATACATTCCTAGGGTATTCTATTGTGAATACATTTCTTTTACAAAGAAAATTGTGAAAAATGTTAACATCTCTTAGATGCAGAATATCAGCGTTTCCCAAAAGCATTTAATAGAATAAGTTTCTTTCAATATTAATAGATGATATGCAAAATGTATTCTGTGTCAAGTATGTCTGAGAAGCACTTTATATAAAATATTAAACAGACTTTTTAATTGCAGGACTTATCAGAGCCTTAAAATGCTCATCAGTATTAGGAATTTGCTAGAAAGGATGTGGTAGGCAGTGCTTCACCAACTAGAAATATCAGTGCTAGTTCCCTTGACACCACAGTCCTGACCGTCTGCATCAGGTAAGGGGTTTTAAGTTTAAATTGTGTTGCTCCCAAATACACTCAAATACTCTAGAGGGAACTGTTTTCTTCTTTCCTCATACCAGGAGTTCTAGGTACAAAGAATACTTGTTGAATTGAATTGTGGCTCTCAACAGACATTACCTTTAGTAATTTAGAGGCTCACCCAGAAGTCATTCATCCTTATGTAGAATCAGCCTCTGGTTCATAGTGGAGTTCCCCTTTCAACAACACCCAGTACATGTGGTTTTGGTAAGACTTACCCAGCTTTTAGCTCCAGGCATGGGCTTGTGACCCAGACTTAAATTTGTTACATCCCTCATCCATAGATGTTAGTTCAAGAATGAGCTTGTCACCCAAGTCATGCCAATGAAAATCAGGCTAAGGACTTTAAGGGACTTGGGGATTTTAAATGGGACTGCTAGCAATAAGAGTGATGTGAGCTTGGCACTGTGGGGGATCGTGATGCAGAGCCTGTGAAGGAGACCAACACAGGACAAGAAAGGACTAGAAATGGAATAAATGCTGAGGCCAAGGTATTTAGTTAATGATAAACAATTCTTACTCCTTTTATCTTTAATAAATGACAGCAAAAAAATTCATTCATCCCATAGCAATGATGATGTAGAGAGCCTGTATTCTCCATTCCAGCCTACAAACTAAGCAAAGATCTGTGAACTTTTCCATAGAATAAATCTTGTAGCCAAAGTAATAATTACATAGAGTTTAAAGTATGTTCCCAGCACACAGAACATCTAGAGACACAGCCTGGTTTAACGGAGAGCGCACTTGTCAGGGAATTGCAGACCTTGGTGCTAGTTCTGATGCTGGCTAATTTGCTATGTTTTCTTAGAGAAGTTTGTTACTTCCTTAAAATTCAGGTTCTTTACCTTGAAGTGATTGGATTAGATGACTTCTAAGACCCTTCAGCTCTAAACTTATATTCTAGCATGATGAGATTTAAATTTTTAAAACCCTTACTACTTACTCATTTTTTAAAAAAGTAAAAGATACTATTCAGCACTTTTTCTGGCCAGAGAAAAAGTTTCCTTGTCAGCGTTTCAAGCTGCTTAGATACAAACCTTTATACACTCCTGCCTAACATTAACAAAAAATGTTAATTTTCCAGACATTTTAATATTTTTAATCTTCATAAAAACATAGCTATGGGTCATATTATTTGTTGCTTCAGTCAGTCTAGTGTTGACTAATATATACTAAATCTTTATGGCTGGAATGTATTTTATCTATTTTTTCCCTCTTAAATTGTATATTACACTATTTTATGCCAAATTGTTCCATCAAACTAAAACCATACGAATGAAGACATAAGACATCTACTAATGCCTCATACACCTTAAAATTCTCTTCACAGTGATGTCTAGTCACTGTATTTTCTCATATAAGATTCTCAAATGAGGATTAACATTACTACCAACATTAACATATGACACATTTCAGCACTTCCTTTCAGATATGTAGCACATGTACCATTAAAAAATTGCCTATACAAAAAAGTTGTAATTTTTAATCAATAGTTATTGCAAGTAATATTTAATGCAGTCATAGTATACAAGTATGTTGAAACTAACTTTTTAAAAGTCATGACAGAATATGAAATGTCCTATAAAACTAAATTTTATAACCAGATTTAACTGTCTTAGTCTAATTTTCCCCATCTGTCAAAGGAAGAGTTCAGATTAGACAGAACATTTTGCGATTCCATGAGGAGAGAAGGGTAGTTAATGAATGATGAGATTTAAGCTGGCCTCTGAAACTTGTGTAGGATTGTCACAGAAGAGAGACAGGACTCCCAGACACAGACTCTAGCCTACTCCACTCTGCTCACTCGAAAGAGAATTTCCCAGACTTCCAGCGCAATGGCGTAATGAGTTCCTGTGTCGATACTGTGTGACTAGGGCTGCCTAGAAGGAGCTGTGCCTTTCAGTAGAGACATGGACTCAATCCACATGATCCACCAGGGACAAAACCTAGGGAATAAATACACCAGTTTCACTCTCCTCACACCCTTTGATCTCCTGCTGCCTTTGGCTGAAACTGAATACAATGCAGAGGGAAAGAGACCCGACTGGGCTGTCCACATGGGGTGGAGAGAAGAGTGAAGAAGGGTGGAGAATAGATCTCGAGGAGCTAACAGCTTATGTCCATCACAGAATATAATACAAATTTTAAATTAGCTTTTTTTGTTGAAGATGCTCAAGTAAAGGCATATTTCCTCTTAAAAAGTAAAAGCAAAAATTTATTAATCAAAAACTGGCAGAACTAAAAAAGAATAGGTGTACATAAAAATTTAAAGAAATTGTTAATCAAAACTGGCAGAATGGAAACGAGAAGAGGCAAAAATCTTGGAAATAAAAAAATATAATCAATGAAATCTTTAAATCTCAATAGGCTAGACAAACTATCACTACATTTAGAGATTATTTTTTATGAATTGAAAGCAGGTAATAAGGTATTCATCCAGATTGCATCACAGAGGAAACAATAGTTTACAAATACGTGAGACAAATAAGAGACACAAAGATGTGTTATGAAGAAATGACAAATGTATAATTAGATTTCCTGAAGAAGACATTAGGGAGAATGGTCAAGACTCAATTTTCAAAGAGATATTAACTTAAATATTGCAGAATTGAAAGATAAAAGCCAGAGTCTTCAGATTTAAAAAGTCCAATACAAATAAAATTAATATATAGTAATCCATTACATTTCTATATAACAGGAACAATTAGAGAATACAATTTTTTAAGTAACATTTGCAATAATAAAATATCAGCTATTTAGGAATAAATATAATGAATGTCTAAGACCTCCACAAGAAAATCTATAGTACATTTTTGGGAGAAATTAAGGGTTCAGTGGTACAGTTCTCACCCTACATGCAGGAAACCTGGTTTCAAATCCTGGCCAGTGCACCTCACACATAGGCACCACCTGTCCTTCAGTGGAGGCTTGCTTGTTGGTATGGTGGTGAACAGGTTTCAGCAGAGCTTCCAAACTAAAATAGTCTAGGAGGAAGGGCCTGGTGATCTACTTCCAAAAATTAGCCAGTGAAAACTCTATGGATCACAATGGTTCACTCAGCAATTAATCATGGGGATGGCAGGATCCAGTTGTGTTTCTTCCGTTGTGCATGGGGTGGCCATGAGTCGTGGGCCAACTTGATGGCAGCTAACACCAACAAATATAAGAAGGGACATACCTTTGTATCAGGTTTCCACCGCCACAATAAAGCTGCATAATAAACCACCAAAAGCTTGGAAGCTGAAAATGACAAGCATTCACATAGGTGATCTAATCAGGGTGGTTCTTCAGAGCCGGGCTGGGCTCACTGACATGTCTCTGAGTTGGCTGGTTGTAAGCTGGGGGTTCACACATCTAGGGGTCAGCTGGCTGTCAGTAGGGATGTCTTGGCTGTAAGTGTTTTGCAGATCCTCCAGCAGGTTAGCTTGAGCAAGTTCATGGCAAATGGAGTGGAGGAAAATGGAAAACGGAAATGCATGCATGCTTTTTCAGTCCTCTTCAGCAAGTCAGGTAGCATTTCATTAATCAAAGAAATGTATATGAGCAAGAAACTATGTCTCTCAATGAGCAATGCTGCAAAGTCAAACTGCAGAGGGTGTGTATATGGGCAGGCACAAAGAATTGGAAGCATTAATGTAATCAGTCTAGCACAAACATGTTGGTGGACTGTTGTTGTTGTTAGGTGCTATCAGGTCGGTTACAACATACAGCAACCTCATGTACAAAAGCATGAAGCGCTGCCCAGTCCTGTGCCATCCTCATAGTCGTTGATGTGCGTGAGCCCATTGTTGCTGCCAGTGTGCCAATTCATCTCATTGATGGTCTTCCTCTTTTTAGCTGACCCTCTCCTTTACCAAGCATGATGTCCTTCTACAGGGACCGGCCCCACCTGATAACCTGTCCAAAGTACATGAGATCGAGTTTCACCATCCTTGCTTCTAAGGACCATTTTGGTAGTACTTCTTGCAAGATAGATTTGTTCCTTCTTCTGGCAGTCTATCCAAAAAATCAAACCCATTGCCATTGAGTTGATTCTGACTCATAGCTGCCCTACAGGTCAGAGTAGAGCTGCCCTATACGGTTTCCAAGGAGCACCTGGTGGATTCAAACTGCCGACCTCTTGGTTAGCAGCTGTAGCACTTAACCACTATGCCACCAGGGTTTCCTGGTAGTCCATGGTATATTAAATATTCTTCATCAACACCATAATTCAAAGATGTCAATGCTTCCTTGGTCGTCCTTATTCATTGTCCAGCTTTCGTATACATATGAGGCAATTGAAATTCATGGTTGGGTTAGGTGCATCTTGGTCCTCAAAATGACATCTTTGTTTTTCAACACTTTAAAGAAGTCTGTTGCAGCAGATTTATCCAATGCAACATGTCATTTGATTTCTTGACTGCTGCTCCCATGGGCTCTGATTGTGGATCCAAGTAAAATGAAATCCTTGACAACTTCAATATTTTCTCCATTTATCATGATGTTGCTTATTGGTCCAGATGTGAGGATTTTTGTTTTCTTTATGTTGAGGTGTAATCCATACTGAAGACAGTAGTCTTTAATCTTCATCAGTAAGTGTTTCAAGTCCTCCTCACTTTATGCAATCAAGGTTGTGTCACTTCTACATTGCAGGTTGTTAATGAGTCTTCCTCCAATCCTGATGCCCCATTCTTCATATAGTCCAGCTTCTCAGATTATTTGCTCAGCATACAGATGGAATAAGTATGGAAAAAGGATACAACCCTGACACATACTTTTCATGACTTTAAACCACACAGTATCCCCTTGTTCTGTTTGAACTATTACCTCTTGGTCTCTGTACAGGTTCCTCATGAGCACATTTAAGTGTTCTGGAATTCCCATTCTTTGCAATGTTATCCATAATTTGTCCAGATCCACACAGTTGAAAGCCTTTATATAGTCAATAAAACACAGGTCAGCATTTTTCTGGTATTCTCTGCTTTCAGCCAGTATCCATCCGACATCAACAATGATATCCCCGGTTCCACGTCCTCTTCTGAATCTGGCTCAAACTTCTGGTAGTTCCCTGTCAATGTACTGCTGCAACCATTTTTGAATTATCGTCAGCAAAATTTTACTTGTGTGAGATATTGATGATCTTGTTTGATAATTTCTGTATTCTGTTGGATCACTTTTCTTCATAAGGGGCACAAATATGGATCTCTTCCAGTTGGTTGACCATGAAGCTGTCTTCCAAATTTCTTGACATAGATGAGTAAGCACCTCCAGCACTGCATCTGCTTGTTGAAACATCTCACTTGGTATTCCATCAGTTCCTGGAGCCTTGTTTTCTACCATTCCTTTCAGTGCAGCTTGGACTTCTCTCAGTACCATTGGTTCTTGATCATATGCTACCCCCTTAAATGGTTGAACATTGACCAATTCCTTTTGGTATAGTGACTGTTTATTCCTTCCATCTTCATTTGATGCTTCCTGCATTGTTCAATACTTTCCCAGTAGAATCCTTCAATATTGCAACTCGAGGTTTGAAATCTTTCTTCAGTTTTTTCAGTTTGAGAAATGCTGAGCATTTCTTCCTTTTGGTTTCCTAACTCCAGGTCTTTGCATATTTCATTATGATACTTTGTCTTCTCAGGAGCCCTTTGAAATCTTCTGTTCAGCTCTTTCAATTCATTATTTCTTCCTTTTGCTTTAGTATTCTACATTCAAGAGCAAGTTTCAGAGTCTCTTCTGACATCCAGGAAAGAAAGAAAAGATCAAAATGGATATTTGTGGACTAGAGGACTAAAATTATTTAAAAAAAAAAAAAAAATTCATTTTTCCCTAACTTGTCTTTAAATTAAAAGCAATCCTAGCCAAATCGCCACTTAAAAAAAATATGATTTTGTAATTTATATTGAAATAGATAAGATCAAGAGTAGTCAAAATTCAAATATTGTATGAGACCACTACTGTAAAAACTCTTGAAAAAATTACATACAAAAAAAACCAATCTTTGTTGGTTACGAGGGATGGGAGGGGTGGGGGGGAACACTAAATAGACAATAGATAAGTAGTAACTTCGGTGAAGGGTAAGACAGTACGCAGTACTGGGGAAGCCAACACAACTTTTACAAGGCAAGGTTATGGAAGCTCCATAGACACATCCAAACTCCCTGAGGGACCGAATTGCTGGGCGGAGGGCTATGGGGACCATGGTCTTGAGGGACATCTAGCTTAATTGGCATAACATAGTTTATAAAAAAAAAAATGTTCTATGTTCTACCTTGGTGAGTAGCGTCTGGGGTCTTAAAAGCCTGTGAACAGCCATCTAAGATAGTCCACTAGTCTCACCCTTTTAGGAGCAAGGGAGAATGAAGAAAACAAGATACAAGAGAAAGACCAGTCCGAAAGACTAATGGACCACAGCTTCCACAGCCTCTGCCACACTGAGTCCAATACAACTAGACGGTGCCCAGCTACCACCACTGACTGCTCTGACAGGGATCACAATAGAGGGTCCTGGACAGAGCTGGAGAAAAATGTAGAACAAAATTATAACTTACAAAAAAAGACCAGACTTACTGGCCTGACAGAGACTGGAGAAATCTCTAGAGTATGGCTCCCAGACACGCTTTTAGCTCGGTAATGAAGTCACTCCTGAGGTTCACCCTTCAGGCAAAGATTAGACAGGCCTATAAAACAAAAAGAGACTAAGGGGTACAACAGCCAAGGGACAAGGACTAGAAGGCAGGGGGGAAAGGAAAGCTGGTAACAGGGAACCCAAAGTCGAGAAGGGAGAGTGTTGACATGTTATAGGGTTGTTAACCGATGTCATAAAACAATATATGTACTAACTGTTTAATGAGAAAATAATTTGTTCTGTAAATCTTCATTAAAGTACATTAAAAAAAAAGAGTAGTCAAAATAATCTTGAAGAATAACAATAAAGCTGAAGGACTTAAACTGTCAGATAATAAGTTTATTCTAAAACACAAGGATAAATGAATAAAATAAGTAAACAGAAGACAGTCCAAAAAAAAAAGACTATTTATAAAAAGAAAAAAAAAGTGATACTACTGTGTAGGTAGTCTTTTCAATAAATTACATTGGATTAACTGGAATTAATTCTGACCTCTACCTTACACCATATATAAAAACCAATTCCAGGTCTAAATGTGAAAGGTAAAACAATAAACCTTCTTAAAGAGAACATAGAATGTCCCTGTGATTTGGGGATAGGCAGAAATTTCTTAAACAAGACACATAATTGCTAACCACAAAAGAAAAATGAATCAGTTGGATTGTGGAAGTACTAATAACTGAGTTTGTATTAATTTTGTGCTTATACAAATGTCCCAGAAACGTGACATCAGTGTGGACATGGTCACTCAGCTCACTGATAGCCTTAAAAACCATCCAACTCACCGTTAAGCCATCCCTATGGCCCTTATCTATGATCCAAGGATGTCACCATATTCTGGGCAGAATACTGTTAGAAGGGTCAAAGAAGAAGATACAAAAGATATCCCACCTTGTCTTCTAAGAGGGGTGGATGGTAGTTGAGTATAGGGTGCTTTGGCTGGGAATTGAACCTGGGTCTCCTGCATGGAAGGTGAGAATTCTACCACTGAACCACCACTGCCCCATGTTCACTGAATAGGTAATGATAATTGACCCAGAACTTAGGTAACTATCATAGAAAACACAGATTCAGGACAAAATACTGAAGTCAAAAAAATAAAAAGGAAGTGAAGCAAGTAATACACACTTTTCCTCCTAAATATCTGTAAAATCCACCTTTGATTAATAAAGACAAACATATAGAGGTGAAACAGCCTGCATTAGAAACCAAGCAGCAAAAGATGGAATAAAATTATGTCCATTCTGTATTGTGTAAAATAAAATCTGGCAGCCAATCCTTGGAAACCCTATGGGAAAGTTCTACCTTGTCCTATAGGGGCTCTATGAGTAGGAATCAACTCAATGTCACACAAGACAATTCAAAATCTAGAAAGAAAATAAAAGCATGATGCTGGTCAGTTTATATTAACATTAACTATTTCAAAAAAACTCATGGTAGATTTAATTTATGGCACCCGTAATATATATTTATGGCATAACTGTGTCAAGGATGATGACTTTCTGGTTATCTATTTTTTTTTTCTAGAACATGCTTTATTTCCTGTTCTGGATTTAACATTTTGCTTGAAGTATATTTTGCTGCAAGGTGCCTCTATGTGTACTAAAAAAGATTTTTGTATGTATATGATTGGGCCAATTTGAAAAAGCTCACTTTGAAGTATCAGAAATAATGGCGTGACCACTGTGAACAAAGTATTATAAAGTTTCTGTAATATTCTGAAAGCAACTGAACTGTAAATGTAAACACCATCGTGGATTCACACTTATTTCATACTTTTCTATTTTTATTCTTTTCAGAGCTCTTTAGATGTAGATACAACTGGATAATACAATTTAATAAAGTACAAATCAGAGAGTGACTTTTTTATCTAAATTTTGTTGTGAGCATTATCAACAAAGGCAAGCCATTAAAAAAGGTTATTCCCTTACTAGTGGATTAATAGGAGAAGGACAACCAGCGTAAATTATTCTGCAGACAGGCCAATAATGAAAACATAGTTAAAGCATTAAAGCTTGCCAACTACTGATGAGACTCAGGAGAAATTCCTTAACAGATGTTTCCCTGAGCAAATATATACTTTGCCTACTCAGATTATGATGGTCTTGAGAATTCGTGATTTGATTCAACACTCAGCTGCTCTTCAGCAGCCTCATAAAAATACGATTCTTACAAAGAGTATATTCTAAATTTTCCTTTCCTAAGAACCAATATGTAATATATTAATGGTACTCAGTCCCATATGGCGAAGCAGTGGTCCAACAACAGTGCTTATTACACTATAATTAAGGTTGTGTTAAGATTTTATTATGAACGAAAGGAGACAAAGCCTTCTTGTGTTTCTCCTTTTTATAAGCTGCATTCAGTGGAGTGCCCATTGACTACAGTAATCTGCTCTAACCTCCAATTTGCCTCCTGCTAAGAATTTCTGACATCTTGCTCTTGGCTGAACTATTTGTGTACAAATAGTTCAAAAGACCATTTTCTGAAAACAAGGAGATTGTTCCTGACAGTTTAACCTTTCAGGTTATATATAATCGTATATTATTCTGAAGACTTCTTTCTGGAATGAGCATTAGCAGGAAATGGTGGTTTTTAGTAGCAATAAAACAAAATTTATAGAGAGTAGCCGGGGTCACAATTATAGAGTCTATTCTAATGCTTATCACTGGCATCGCTGTGATTTTATTAATATCTATTTGTGTTTATTAAAACCACAATAGCATTAATTATTTCTTTCAAAAAATCTTCCTTTTTTTAACTGGGTGAGAAGACATCAAAGTATGCACTTACTAATTGTGTGGCTTTGGGCAATTTATTCAATTGCACTCTAACCTCAAATCTCCTGACTACTGAATGGGGATAATCCAAACATTCTTTTCATCAGGCTGCGTGAGGATTACGTTGGATAACCCACGCAAAGTGGTTAGCACAGTGCCAGGCATGTGATAATGATCCACAACATCTCCAACCTTACCTGGTAGGGCTCTACATTAGTTACTGCCACAGATCTCTCGTTCTGCAATTGTCTAACCTAAAGGGCAGGTATCTAACTTTCTACCCAAGTCAATTATTTTTAAATACTCTAAAACTTTTTTTCTTTTTCATTCTAACACAAGCTATAAATTAACCAAATCAATGGCTGCTGTAAGATTAACACATTATCCTCTAGACTCTACAAAGGGGAACAACTATGTCTGTTTTATCAGCCTCGTGCCTTGTGCCTGGCAGAGAAGAGTGTGCTTCATAAAAGGTCAGTCTTTAGCACTATTAAATACATATGGTATTATGTGCAGTTATACAACTAGCTCAGAGAAAATAATTCACTTTTGAAACTGTGATTTGAATCTCCAGTGTGGCTAGTAAGTGAAAATGCAAACTTGCTCTAGTATTTTGTTATTTTTGCCGCTTTCGCATGAGTCAGAAATGACTTGAGGGCAATTGGTTTGGGTTGTATATTAGAGCAAATATTAACTCACACTTTCAACAAGAGGCTTTGAGCTGAAACTGGAAGACATGTTCTATTACTATCAAGGTGCACTAATCAATTGGCTGGACACAGTGACTGGCAAAGAACCCAAAACCCACAGAAATCCTGAGCCGAGGAGGAATTCAGCATACCTCTTTATGCCTCCATGCCTTGGGCTGAAAAGTATTTATTGCTACTGATGCCTCTATATTGCTAAACCAAAATTCTCCCACCTCCTTCCTACTCTTAATTTCCACTTGCAGTATTTCCAGTACTTCAGGAGAATCTCTTCTCAAACTTCATTTAAAAGAATAATTGCCTCTGTGCATAATTAAAAAGAACAAGCATCTAGCTGATAATACTTCCCACTTATATTTTAACTGGTATTTATTTTTAGGTCACCTTCAAATATGAATGAACAATCTCTTGTATAATTTGGTGAGAACTCGATGATAAAGTGGCTGTATCAAAAATTTCAGTGGTAAAATAGCCGGCAGGACAGCCTTTGCCCGGAACAACAGACTCACTAGCACATATTCTGGGTGTATTCATAGGTTTCTTTTCATTGTATCCTCACATTTGACAGGAGGCAGATTCAATAATATAGCCTCTAAAAACCTGGCATTAATGCTTTATTATCACAGAATCTAAATATTTCATCGTGTCCTGATAGGCAAGAACATTCAAATCTTTGAAAGATCTCCCTGAGTGTGTCACCAAGAGATAATTTACATGTGCCACCTTCTTTTACCAACTGTAGAATTCTCAGCAGCTGAAAGCTGCTGCAATCATTAACTGATTTCTTTCGCTGTCTAACCTGTCACCTCTACCTACGCTCTCCGCTCTCCGCTCTCCAGTCTTTCCTTGCCTTACCGACTTCTCAGAAATGTATGTCAGGAGAAACGGCTCCTTCCCTTCCTCCGGCTGCCTGACAGGTTGCTATTTTGCCTTTGGCCTCCGGGGAGCGCTGCTGGACCGTGAGCCTGCTCTGAATGTGGCGAGCGGAGTTACTGCCAATCTCCAACCACCCAGGAAGAAAAAGATTCTTTGTTAAAGCAATATAATAGCGCCTGCGTTTAACCAGCTCTATAGGTCACGGATTTTACTTCTGATTCCAAAAGACAAACTTGTTTATGTGAATGAGATACAAGCATCGAGCGCCTTAAGGTATCTGAGCTGTTGTTTTTGTTTTTTGTTTTTCCCTACTTGGTAATTTTGCAGAAAACATGCATTATCAGTGCAAACTCTTTGTTTTTGCAAAGCTTCATTATACAGGGCAGTACAAGCATTCTTTTTACTGAATTTCACTAAAATGCTGACATGTTTTATCTTTTAATTCATAATAGGTAAAATATGGATGAAATAGTAAACCTGAATCAATTTATTAATTTTATTGTAGAATTATGCATTCACAATTACAATAGTTTACATCTTAGATGCTCCTGTATCAGTGCTCCTTATGGCAAAATATAGCTTATGTTATTTAATGAGCATTGCATAGCTCTAGAGAAGTTACTTGCTATGAAGCACTTAATAGTGTCTCCATCATTTATCTTTTCCTTTATTTCTTAGCAACATGTAAAGATTTTCTAATTTTGCATTTTCCACATCGTATTCATATCAAAATCTATCTTAGCATTCAGAAACAGTTTTAAATGAAACCATGTATTTCTCTATTTAAAAGTATTTTCCACATGGTATCTGTGATGCACGTAAACTAGCTGAAATAATGAAGAAAACATCAGATAAAAGGAACGATTTTTTTTTAAAATGTGCTGCCTGTATCATAACTGTTTATTGCTAAAGAGTATAAAAAGCAGATTGAGTGATCTTTACAAAACATTAATAGGATTCATGTCGCATCCCTGCTAAAAACTTTACAATGATTTCCGATTGCAATAAAAATGGAATGCAAAATGTTTACATTGCCTACAAGGCCCAACATAATCGGGTCCCTGTCCCCTCCTCCTCATAGGTCCTACACCTCTCGTCCCTGCCCCCACCCAGCTCCTGAACTCACATTACAATGCACTTCCTTCAGTTCTGTAAATACCTAAGAATGTTCCTGCCTGCTGTGGGGCCCTTGTACATGATTTCCTTTGCCTTCAATGCCGTTCCCACTCTTTGCCTGGCTAACTGCTACTCTCCTTTTTTATTTCATCTTAACTCATCTTCTCAGAGTCCTGCCCCGACTCTCCCTCCATTACACCTTCTTCTAACACCCTCTGTTGTTCCTTGATAGCACTTGTCACATATGCAATTTTTGGTAGGCATTTGTATGATGATTGTTTTTCATTTCCACTCAAGTTGGAGTAGACACCATTGCTTACTAGATAAGAACTTGTAAAGACTGGCTACTTAGATTCATAATCCCAGCTTTGCCAATTACTAGCTTTGTGGCCTTGAGCAAATTTCTCAATATTTCTGTGTCTTAGTTTTCTCATATGTAAAATGCAGTGAGAGTTCAATGAGTATGTATATATGTAGGGCGATTATAACATGCCTGTAACCTGATGGGAATAGGTCCTGCCTGGTGCGACCCGTCGAGTCAATTGAGAGACACCAGGCCTTTGAGAAAGGCAAAGTGGACTTTATTGCAAGTCAATCAAGCAAGGAGCTCAGAGACTAAGTCTCTAATCAAGCTCCCCGAGGTTTGGGATTCTAAGGCAGTCATAGGGTTTGGGTTAGGGAACTTATAATTCATAAAGTTTCTGGGAATAGTTGAGCAATTTCAGGAACTAATTAACACGTATAGGGGTGCAGTGGGGGGTGCAGTATGGCAGCTAGGGGCATGTATGATGCGTGAAGTTTATCCAAGGACAGCTTTGCATCTTACTGCTCATGTCTGAATGGTGGGGACCAGTTGGTGAGTAGTGAAGCAGCCTTGAGCAGAGAAGCAGCAAGACACCCTTGGGCTATAACACAGAAATGTCTTATCAGGAGCTCAGAGGGCCTGGTTGTGATGGGAGGGGGAGGCAGGAATAGTTTAACACTGTTGGTTACCTTTCAGAAGGGAGGACAGTTTAACCTTGTCTGTTACATGCCCATGGTAATTATTAAACAAGTACTTATACAGTATTTTGTGCGTCACTATATAGACAATGCCTAGCACATAGGTCTTAATTATCTAGTGCTGCTGTAACAGAAATACCACATGTGGATGGCTTTAACAAAGAGAAATTTATTCTCTCACATTTCTAGGAGGCTAGAAGTCCAAATTCAGGGTGCCAGCTCCAGGGGAAGGCTTTCTCTCTCTGTCGGCTCTGGTGGAAGATCCTTGTCATCAATCTTCCCTGGTCAGGGAGCTTCTCAGTGCAGGGACCCTGGGTAAAAAGATGCACTATTCTCTTGGCTCTTGTTTCTTGGTAGTATGAGGTCCCGCTGTCTCTCTGTTTGCTTCTCTCTTTTATATCTCAAAAGAGATTGACTTCAGACACCATCCAATCTTGTAGATTGAGTCTTGACTCATTAACATAACTGCCTCTAATCCTGTCTCATTAATATCATAGAAGTAGAATTTATGATACATAGGAAAATCACATCAGATGACAAAATGGTGGACAATCACACCATACTGGGAATCCTGGCCTAGCCAAGTTGACAGATATTTTGGAGGGACACAATTCAATCCATGACAGCATAATAAACCCTCAGGAAATATTCATTATCTGAATAAGTTAGTGAAAATCTTTTCTTTGTCCTCATAGAAAACTGTATACCAAACGAAACAACTCTTCCAGTCGACTGGAACATAGATCTTTATTTTCTTGAGATTTATGTAATAAGAATTGGGGTAAGAAATAAAAGGGACAGGGGACACATATGTCAGATACTCAAAATTACTTTCTATTATCCTTTGCCATTCTCTTCTCCTATATTTCAGGTTTCCCAAGAAATCTAGGATATATGAAGGGTGTGATCCATGGTAGCTAATGAATTCATTTATTTATCAAATATTTTTGAACACCTGCTATGTTCTAGGCATTATTCTAACTGTCAGGGATTAGAAGAAGACAAAAACAAAGACCAAAAATTCCTACCTTTGAGAATATGCCCTCAGTAATGGTGGAAAGTAAATATGAAACTTTTTGGCTCATCCCCAATTCCTTTTGGATTTCTAAAGTAAAAGTTATGGAATATCTTGAACTTCCCAGAAAGTTTCAGACCTGTTTACTCAGCATACCTATGGGTCTCTGGAACTTAGAGCTGTTACAGAGTGGGAAGTACAGCCATAGAGAATCTGACTGAACTCATGAAGCATTTCTCAAAACGTACACTGTTGTAATGGATGTTACTCAAAATGCAAGTTCTATGGTGAAATCTGTATGAAGAACAATGGTTAAAAAATTCTTTTTGGTCATTGTTGTGGCTTTTCTTGTCTTGTTCCATTTTACTTTACGTTGACTCCAGGACCCTCTCACTAGTGTATCTGTTAAAATACTATTCCACTTTTTCCTACTTGTGTGCATTTGGGCAAATTATGAACTCTTTCTGTGCTTCAGTTACCACATCTGCAAAATGAGTATAATAACATGGCTTGCCTTATAAAATTATTCAGGATGAAATGAGTTAATAGATAAAAAATTGTCTAGTACAGAACTTGGCACATCATAAGTACTCAATGTTTTAATTTTGTTATTGTTGTTATATGCCTCCTAATTAACCAAGACAATCTTTATTCCAGGAACTAATTTCTGTAGATCACACTTGGGAGATACTGACTTCACCAAAACATTATACCTACATACTCAAAATACCAATGTAGTTCATTGTGACAACTTTAACAATGGAGCCCTGGCTCAACAGGCACAGTGAAATCAGCATGTGTAAGAAGGGCAGGTAGCTACAGGGGAGTGTCGAGGCCCACTACAGGGATAGGAAAAACTCTTTCCAACCCAGGCAATCTCAGTGACATTAAAATAAAATAAAATAAAATTTCATATGTTCTGTGTGGCTGGTATATTTATGGCTAAAAGCTCTAATATTCCCAGTAAGATCTATTACCTCATCTTCAAAAATTATGAATGTAAAAATAGAAAATGCAGATAGAATCTTATCATAATGAATGCCAGTAAACCATGAGCTGTTTTCCATATATGGCTGATAAATTTACAATGAATATTCTGCATCCCAATATCATATATAGCGATTGTTCTCTTGCCTCCTTCCCAAGAAACTCATTTTAAATTCCTTACCCCAAATCCCATCCTATCAACTTAAACTACCGAATAAGCTACTAAATAACATAATATCAAAAATGATCTTATAGACAGAAAAGATGTAGATAAAGTTTTATGTCTTTCATCTTCTTATTTTCTCTACCAAATCATTATACTCAGCTTATAGCCAATTTTGATGGGGAAAAATGTCAAGGGAGGAAATGAGTTAGAGAACAGAAGTCAGATGAGGAATCAGGAATCCGGAAACATAGACTTATTAGGAATCAAGACAAGACAAGAATTCAAATATAGCAGGGGCGGGGGCTCAGTTACATGGGTTCATAAGATTCGTAAAACAAGCACAAATTGATAGTTTCCATCTGGATTTATCTACGTGACCCGGGTTATAAAAGCCCCTCATAACTTGTACTTGGGCTTCCTTGACACTAAAATGCTCCTCACATATCTCAGTGGTTCGTAATCCAAAAAATGAGGCATGTCCTGTGTGACTGGAAGACTGTGCCTGGAAGTATTCTAACCTCTGACTTCCTGGGATTTCTTTCTCCTGCTCTACTGTATCCTTTATGTTTATTACAGCCCTGCATGGGTATAGTTTGTGGATATTTGTGGGTCCTTTCAAATATATAACCCAGCATAATCATTGCATTAATTTTTTGAAACACTTCTTTTCATTGTTAATTTCAAATGCAAAATGTAATGTTTAGCTCTGTTTATCCTATAGATCTTTCATACTAGAAATGCAGTTTATAGTTACATACTCCTTAGATCTAAATTCGACTACAACAAAAATCATATTCTTCATCTGTATTAGAGTCACATTCTGAGATTTCTGATGTCATTGGAAATACCTAGTTTCAATAACTTAGCAAATATCATAGGAAATAAAGTTTAAAACTTAGTATCTTATATCTATTAATATTATGTCTTCCCAAAACCAATCTAAATCTTTCAGAGAGGTCTGAGGAATGGAGGGAATCTTCTAGTTCACTCTATCAGAAGTGAAGAAGTTTTGGTTTTGTCTTTTTTCCCGTGAAACCACTGGTATTTGTAACCTCAGCATGGGTTCATAAAAGCAGTCAGAGGGCTTGCCAGGGATAGGTGTTCTCAAAGGCCAGGCAATAGATTAAACGTGACTCTAATATATACCTACCTTATGTTCTTTATTACCTGGCTAGAGGAGATTCTTCTCCATCAATCAGTGCTTAACCAGTAACCAATTGCCATCGACTTGATTCTGGCTCGTTGCAACCCCGTATGTGTCAGAGTAGAACTGTGTTCCATAGAGTTTCAGTGGCTAATTTTTCAAATGTAGATTACCAAGGCTTTCTTCCGAGGAGCCTCTGGGTGGACTCAAACTTCCAGTCTTTCAATTAGCAGCCCAGAGCCTTTGGACAACCCAGGAACTCCCATCTTAGAGAATGCTTAGGAAATAAATATTCTTAGGCAAGATTCAAAGAGATAAATGTGTTAAGTAATAAGGCTTTGCAAACCATACCCTTTACCGTCGAGTCAATTCTGATTCATAGCCACCCTATAAGACAGAGTAGAACTGCCCCATAGGATTTCCAAGGAGCAGCTGGTAGATTTGAACTGCCAACCTTTTGGTTAGCAGCCAAGCTCTTAACCACTGGGCCACCAGGGCTCCAAACTTTGCAAGTATAAGTTAAAATGTAAAGTTCAACAAAATAATTTACTCCTTAAAATCAATGAGTAAATATCCACAAAATGAGAACTTTTAAATAAACTATTGGAAAGATACTTTTTAAAATGTTTCTTTTATCTTAGTCTTTTTTCCATTTACATTGAATTCTTTTTCCAATAATGAGTAAGTCCTTGCTTAGAAGAGATAAACAAGTGTAAGTAAAACAAACACAATTAAAGTTATTTTATGTATATGCACTACTGAATCAGATAGCATTTCTAGCCAACTGAGCTCTTTCCTGTGGTTTTTGTGTGGTCCATACTTTTCATGCTGAGTATGTGCAATTTATCTTTCAGTTTCATCTTCCATAATAAAAGGAATCTCCCAAAGCTTCAAAGCCAATTAACTTACAGTTATATTTTTCGTTCTTTCCTTACGAGCTTCTACTTCAGTTAAAAGTACAGTTACAAGCAAAAACAACACAATACAAAATAAAAGAGGATGTGTTTAGATCGGAACCTATAGGAACAAATATACCAAATGTTCTAGTAGTTAGCAGTCAAGAGTATGTCAAAAGGCCAAGACACTCAGTTGGGCCCAATTGCCTCCACGAGAATATAATACTCTTACTCTGGATGGACTGGACCATCCATACCACATTGTTAAGAAATCAGCTTCGTCTTGCTGTGTCTGAAATACAAATATATTAATGGGTCATATATGAGTCGAAATCGACTAGATGGCAATGGGTTTGGTTTGTTTGTTTTAATGTAATTATTAGTTAATTGACTTTAATATATCAAGGCTTTATTAGAAAAGAAAAATGCATTAGCTTTAAGTATAAAACTAAATATCAGAATTACTTTAGCAATGGGCTGGCTGCCACTTATTTTCATGGCTTAAGAATATCAAAAACATCTATTTTATGGGTTTTATGAGGCATGGTTTATAAGTACACACTATGAGAATTGAACCAAATATTTACTGCTTATAACTAGTTATAAAAACCGACTCGTGGGTTTGATCGTGCTTCAGTCTAAGTGTAGCAAATCTCACTGTTGCGCCATGTTAAATACTGTGGACTGGCTTGCTCAATTAGATTCCATCCTATTTCTAACAGAGATTTGAGAAAACTGAAAACAATATTTATCCATTACAACTAGAGTTCTGGAGGCAAATCAGATTCCTCAGATTAAATGCACTTGAGTGAGATTTGAATAGTGAGGCAGAGAGCCTTTTCTTTTCCCTTTTGATCTTTTCCAGGTTAGCAAGATCATGAAAATGTGAAGGTTTTCTGCTTCATTACTTGTCTTTTTTCCTGCTTCTGTTGTTTTGATAGGAAGTTTTATCCGTGGCGATAGTGGCATCAGTGCCTTGATGCTGGATTCCTGATGCCAGTAGCATAGCTATATTCCATTCCAGTGATTGCCTTAGTGATAGTGGGTCCGAGGCAGATGTGTTCTTGATTGTGTAAGTCATTTCTGGTGGCTCAACTTGAACTTGTCCTTCCAGTCTTCCTTAATGATTCTGTAAGCATACAATTCTCTGTGTTTAATCTTTTCCTCTTTGAAATACCTAGAATAGATCCCGTTCTGCATTGATCTCTGACTGTTAGACTATTCAGTATTAGAAGTAGTTGCAGGCAAATATCCTCAAAGATCGGAATTTGGGAGTGATCATGAGACCTGATTTAGTGTGAGACAAGGATGATCCGAATACCATCAAAAAATAGAATACACACAGCCTATAGCACACAGTTACTTATATTATCACCTTCAGTTATTTTAACAAAGTGCTTATTGAGGGCAAGGTTTGGGCAGACCAAATGACTGTCGTGATAGAGCATTGTGAAGGGAGTGATGGATACAGAATTCTGGCTATTTTTCATGACATTGGACAGTTGAAAGAATGGGGAGGGGGTAGAAAAGACAATCACCAGATTTAAATTCTCAGCTCAAGACATGGTTAGAAGATAGCCATGAGTTGGAATCAACTCAATGGCAAAATGGCAACATTTTTTTTTCTAATCATGATCTCATGCAGCCACAGGGCTGACATAGTCAGAAATCAGACACAAAATTGGTTCCTTGGAAGAAAGATCTGAATATCTACCTCTGAAAGGTCACAGCCATTGAAAACCCTATGGAGAACACTTCTACTCTAACGCACATGGGGTCGCTGTCGCCATAAGTCGGAATCAACTCGATGGCAACTGGTTTGGTTTGTTTGATTTTAAAGCGCTACATCACAACATAAATTGAATACAAAGCTTTGCCATATGTCTTGTCAAAGATGAGGCATTCATTAAGAGAAAGTGGAAACCTGACTGGGACATTTTGGTGGATTCAGATGAATCTGACCACTCTGAAATCCTAAAGACCAGTGAATATCCTTCTGCTAACAGAAATAGTTCTTCCTCCCTTCTCTGATTAAACAAGCCCTGACTTATTTGGAGACCATGTAATACTCCCAAGGCTGACAATATCCCTCTCCTCTAACTCCACGTCTATTGCACCTCATAGCCACTAGACCTATGACAAGGGTTGGATCCCAGCTTGCCCAGGGAGACAAAATAGTGTTTAACATGGAAAGAGGTATATTACATGTTAAAATGGATCTGAGAATTAGCTAACATGTATTAGCAGAAACCTGAGTAACATGTTAAAATGGGTTCTAAGAGGTCTGAATAAGGAAAAAGAAATATAACTGTCGATATGGCTAAATGTATCAATATTGGTGTACCAACCAGAGATTGTATATTCAATGTGTCAACTCAACTTCTTATTATGGTAGTAAATGCTGACTTGGTTGGTTGACTGGAATTTGGGTTCAGCAGTGGCCAGCACTAAATGAAGGTGAGATGCCTGAAATTATTTAGTGTAATATGAGCTTAGACTGATTCATTGGGTTTTAAGGACCCCAGTATACCACATCTCTATCTTCCCTGCCTAAAGTCAGAATCATTTGAGATTTAAACAAGTCAAAGGAGATTAATATACATTTTAAATACTAATAAACATATTTGGAAAGATAAGAATGGAGTGGATTTATCTGGTGTCACCCCACTTATTTTATTATATAAGAATTTCTCCTGAGGTGGCCCAGAAGATCCTTCCTTTGCATAGGAATTTAGAAATAAATTGATAAACAAAATAATTAAAGACAAATATAAATTATAAACCATTGGGGAAAAATGAAAAAGTATGAGACCTTACCACTAATAACTAAATTAGTAAATAAATAAGCAGAGGAGGGGCTCTTGCTTTAGAATAATGCAAAGTGTTGACTGGTAAATATAGAGAAAGTGAAAAAGACATTATTATTTTTGCAATTATTATGGTAAAGATGGGTACAGGGGATAAATTTTCATGAAGACCAAAATAGTTGTATGATCTTAAGTTGTTTCTCTACAGATTGTTTATTAACTGAATGGAAAAAAAAAAAAAAACATTAAAACAAATGGAGTAACACATTAACAATAATTGAATCTGGGTAAACAGCATATGGTTGTTCTTTGTATGTGCTTATTTTTGCACCTTTCCTGTAGGTTTGAAATTATTTCCAAATAAAAGAGATTACAAACATATATATTCATAAAAATATATACACAGCACCTTGTAAGGTATTGTAATGGTTGTTCCTAGTAATCCAGATAAAAAGGTGGAAAATGCTGCCATTGAAATGGGCTCACTGATTTCAGTGAGGATGATTGACTCTCACAGTAGAAAAGACTAAATGGCAGCACTTAACTGCTAGAAACAAGTTGCTCAAGTTTACAAAAATAGGCAGCAGGGACAAAAAGATAATCAGCATAATTTGCCCTCTAAGGATCTTTGGTAGTTGCTAATTAACCACGGAATCTCTGGGACTAAAATACTTAGACAGTCTCTTAGGGTTCTACTTGATCTGACCTACAATCAAAAACTCTAGTGTTGCAGAGTTCTAATTCTGACACCATATAGGAGCATGTCTTAGTTTCCTCGAGCTGCCACAACAAAATACCACAAACTAGGTTACTTATAAACCAAAAAACGAAACCAAACCCATTGCCATTGAGTCGATTCTGACTCATAGCAGCCCTACAGGACAGAGTAGAACTGCCTCATAGAGTTTCCAAGGACCACCTGGTGGATTTGTACTGCCGACCTTTTGGTTAGCAGGCTGTAGCTCTTAACCACTATGCCACCAGGGTTTCCAGGTTGCTTATAAGAACAGAAATTTATTGTCTCACAGTTTTGGAGGGTAGAAGTCCAAGTCAGGGTATCAGCCATGTTGATTCCTTCTTAGGGCTCTGAGACAGAAACTGTACCATGCATTTTTCCAACCTTCTGGTGGCTCCCAGCAATCCTTGCTCTTCCTTGATTTGCAGCTGCACTTGCCTCCATGGTGACGTGGTCATCTTCCTCTCTGTCTCTTCTCCTCTTTTATAATTGAATTAGATTGAATTAGGACCCACCCTACTCTGATGTGACCTCAGGTTAAACTTCCTGCTTCCAAACAAGGTCACATTCACAGGTACTAGTGGTTAGGACTTCAACATACCTTTTGGAAGGACACCGTTCAATCCATAATAGAATATAAAACCCCCTCATCTAATGCTCAGACATAAACAAGTTTTCATGAGCAATAGTCCCTCAAGTAAAGAGTAGAGCAGATTCCTTAAGGAAGGACCTTGTGACATTGTCAAATCTTCCTTGTATTCCCTCCTCTAAAAAAACATAAGGTCACTTACCACAGGACTGGAAAGGGAAATTCCCAGACCTTTCAGGGATTACTGAGCTTGGACTCATTCACTGGGTTTTAAGGACCCCAACATACTGCATCTCTATCTTCCCTGCCTAAGGTCACAATCATTTGAGATTTAAACAAGTCAAAGGAGATTATATACATTTTAAATACTAATAAACGTATTTGGAGAATTTTCATCAGATAAGGCCACCTAGGTTAGATAATACATCCCACAGGTCCTTACCCATGGAAATACTTGAAGTACGGCATAACCTCCTCTCTAACACATACACTGTTATATTATAGTGGCCCAATTAACAGCCTGGTGGGGGTTATCCCTTCAGTTATCTAAAAAGTAGAGACTGAGCAGAATTGACCTTTTTTTTTAATAACCTGCTTGGCAACTTGGCCCTTTATGTATAAGTTATTGAGTGGATAAATTCTCAAGACATGGCACTATGGTTCTTTGAATGGTTCACTAATTTAAAAAAAAAAAAGCTATACAATTAATATTAAAGCAAAAAAAACAAGCAATATTTACCTATAGAGGATTTCAAATTCTCTTTCATCTTCAGACCAGAGAATGCATGAGGAGTTGTGAATCATGTCAAAGATATAAAGGGATTACTGATAACGCAAAATTTTTTTCATCCTACCAGCTGTGCAGAAAAAATTTTCATAATAATGATTCATTTAATTACATGAAGAGCAGTAAAGTCTCTTACATTTTATCTCGGTAATGAAGCCTTGATTCTGACGATAATCCTGGGCCTTTCTCTGTCAAGGCCAGCATGTAAGTAACAGTGAATTCAATTCCCAGTCTTCACTATCCTTAGAGGATAAAATAAGAACAATTCGTTCACAGACATAATGAAGATGGAAAATTTACCTTAGGGCATATTTTCTTTAATGTACTCTAAAAAATAAATACAGATAGAAAGACTGAGTCGTTCGTAAAGTTAACTGTTAGCCATTCAACAAGAAATTTAAAACATGAAAGAGAGCCCTTTATTAAAAAGCAGCTGTTTGTTAAGTTTTCTAGCATCCAAGTCTTTTCTTCTGTGAGATCTAGCTATGGCCTCTGATGGCTTACACCTTTTCTTGCCCTTGATTTCTGGGTAGATCACTACTATTATGACAATAGTTTGGGAGCCAGGCTCTGCCACATAAACTACAGACTTGATGTTAATTGAAATGGAATGAATGTTGCACATATGTGGACCACCAATAACACCTGACCATCAGCTGCTCAGAGGTCTGTCATCTGCTGAGAATACAAAGAAAGATAGCAACGCAAATTAGCTGGGGACCTTCATGCTTGGACTTCTTATTACAATCTTCAGTTGACATTGATATCGGACACATTATACAGATACTATTTGTAGTTGTATGCTACACTGATTGTATTCATAGTATTCAGAAAAATATTTCTATGTATTCCTAATATGTAATGAATATATCCTTTTTTTTTTTTAAGAAAAGTTGATACAGTAATTTTGAAATAGGCTCATTGATGTCAGTGAGGATGTCAGATGTCAGCCAGCGTACCTGACCATATCTGACAAAAATTCTGTTTCAAAAATGACTTATTTCCAAAAGTCACTCAAGAAGATGGCAGCAATACCAAAAACCCAGTACAAATGTCCTACTTCTGGGAGAAAATTAGAGTTAGGAGACCTGGGTTCGGAGCCTGAATGCACTTCTTCAGACTACAGTGACCTGAGCAAGTCTTCTAAACTCTCTTAGTCCCTATTTTTTAAAATATGAAATGCATACAAAAACAATCCACTATGCACATATTAGATTTCCTTATTGTGATAATATGCATATCACAAAAATACCTGCCGATTCAACCCTCTTAAGTGTGAAATTCATTGGCATTAATTACATTCATCACGCTGTGCAACCATCACCACTATTTCCAAAAGTTTTTCATCACCCAAACAGAAACCCAATACCCCTTAAGCAATAATTCTCCATCTCCCCTACCCCTTTCCCATGGTAATCACTGATAAAGTTTGGTCTCTGTGCATTTGCCTGCTCCAGATACTTCATATACATGGAAGCATACAGTATCGAGTCTGATATTTCACTAAGCATAATGTTTTCAGGGTTCATCCATATGGTAACATGTATCAGAAATTCATTGAATGAGTAATATTTTCAATAATAATAATAATGTTCATTAATTGAGTGAACAATAAATTCAAGGAATAATATTCCATTGTATGTATATACCACATTTTATATATCAGTTCATCTGTTTGGGTTGTTTTCACATTTTGGCTATTGTAAACAATGCTGCAGTAAACATTGGTGTACAAGTACCTGCTTGAGCCCCTGATTTCCATTCATTTGGGTTTATAACTAGGCGTGAAAATTGCTAGGACATATTAGAATTTCATTATAAGAAAATTTATCCTCTTTTTCCTTTGCATAAAGACTATTCTTGAATTTGTTATCTGAAAACAGCCTGATGGCATGGTGAGCGACTGTCTCTTCACAAATGCAGGAAGTTATGGACCACCACCAAGAAGTTAAAAGTTCACAATAATGGACAGAGATATAGCAATGCATGAAATTCGAGTCAGAGATAAGAGATAATACGAGTCAGAGATGGATGCATGTATAGAATGTCCACCTAAAGTGCTATTTATACCATACATGCGTAGGCAAGATAGGCATAACTGAGAAGAACATTATAATCTCCATCATAAAATTATTTGAAAGATTTCAGAAACTACCATATGAAGCTAATTGAATATTATTTTGTTGTGTTTCGTAGCAGGGTGGCAATAATTAACAAAGTTAATATATAGTCAACTGAAGTCTAAAGAATATTATTCTGCTCTTGAGAGGCCTACAAAGTTTCCTATATGGCAGTGAAAAAGCAATTTACCAAGCTAAGATGTCAAAAGAAAAAAATAGGGTAAAATAATATCATAATAACACTGCATTTCTATCCATTCTGAAACAAGGGAGGAACTTGAGGGTTTTTTAATGAATTCAAGAGTATAAACATTAGAGCATAGATTTCTAACAGTATTATTGACAGGTTGGAGGCATTTTTTCTGAATTCCTATTTTAATATATCCTGAAAAATACCTTATTAAGTGAAGTATGTGCATTTTATACACGTACATAAAACACACACACATTCCTTAATCAGACAGGAAAATTGAATTGATTTGATTTTTCATGGTGGAATCTACCCTGCTCTCCAAGTGGTTACCTTTCTCAAACAAATGTAAACCCAAATGTCTATTTCTAAGATTATACTATATCAGTTTACATTAATCCCTGTCTGGATAATACTGTAATTTCACTCATGATCACAAGTCATTGGAGACAACTCCTCACTCCAAACAAAATTTCAATAATTTGAGCCAGTTCATTATGACAACAGATTTAAAACCTGAATGAATCAGTTAGGAAATATAGATAGCAAGTATCAGAATACCTAATACCTATTGTTTAGTGGCCTAAACAATAAAGATGTGATGTCTTCTCATACAACAGGAAGGCTGGAGGTAGTTGGTTCTAGGGTCAATCCAGTAGCACAACTGAGATAGAATGTTAAGGCAGCATCTCTATGAATTTTTTTGTCTCTCCTTCATGGTCAAAAGACAGCTGCCACAGATGCAAAACACATCCTGGCATAACTAACTCGCAAATAAGGAAGACTGGAGTGGGAGCAAACATGTAAATTCCTTTCTATATGTGTGCCTTTAAAAGTCCAGAAATCTCCCTGGACATTTCCCCTTATGTTTCACTATCCAAGACAGTCACATGCCCACTCCAGGCAAATTACTGGTAAAGAGGAATGGGATTGACAAAACTGGCTTTAATCTATCGAGTTTCATCCCCTAGAGGTTGGTATATTGTAAATCAAACAATAGTGTGGTCCTGTTGACAAAGGAGAAGAAAAATGACTTTGAATAGGCAATTAACAAGACCTACCTCACTCGGTGGTTCAAAATTGGAAAAAGTGTTCGGCAGGATTGTATTTTTTCACCTTACTTGTTTAATCTGTATGCTAAACAACAGTCCAAGAAGCTGAAGTCTATGAAGAAGAACTAAGCATCAGGATTGGAGGAAGACTCATTAACAACCTGCGATATGCAGATGACACAACCTTACTTGCTGAAAATGAAGACAACTTGAAGCACATATTGATGAAGGTCAAAGACTACAGCCTTCAGTATGTATCACACCTGAACATGGAAAAAATGAAAATCCTCACAACTGGTCCAATACACAGCATCATGATAAATGCTGAAGAAACTGAGGTTGTCACCGATTTCATTCTATGTGGATCAACAAGCAATGTCCATGGAAGCAGCAGTCAAGAAATCAAACAACATTTGCATTGGATAACTCTGCTGCAAAAAAACCTCTTCAAAGTTTTGAAAAACAAAGGTGCCTTTTCTTGTCTTTTTATATAAGTGAGGTCATACAATATTTGTCCTTTTGCGATTGACTTATTTCACTCAGCATGATGTCTTCAAGCTCCATCCATACTGTAGCCTGTATCAAGACTTCATTTCTTCTACTAACTGAGTGGTATTCCATTGTATGTATGTACCACATTTTGTTTATCCATTCATCTGCTGATGGGCATTTAGGCTGTTCCACCTTTTGGCTGTTGTGAACGGCTGTACAAGTCTCTGTTGAGCCTCTGTTTTCAGGTCTTTTGGGTATATATACCCAGGAGTGGAATTGCTAGGTCATATGGTAGATCTATTTTTAGTTTTTTGAGGAACCATCACACTGTTTCCCACAACAGCTGTACCATTTTGCATTCCCACCAGCTATGGCTAAGGGTTCCAAATTTCCCAAATGCTCGCCAACATTTGTTATTTTCTGTTTTTGTTTTTTTTTTTTCAATCTTAACCATCATAGTGGGAGTGACATACTATCTCATTGTGGTTTTGATTTTCATCTCTCCAATGGCTAATGATGTTAAGCATTTTTTCATGTGTTTGGTGGCCATTTGAATGTCCTCTTTGGTGAAATGTCTATTCCAGTCCTTTGCCCATTTTATGATTGGGTGATTTGTCTTTTTGTTGTTCAGTTGCTGAGGGTAAATGTATAGAGAGCGGTTTATTAGTGGTTATCAGGTGCAGGAAAGAGGGGGAAAGGGGGATGGTTAATGATGATGGGAAAATCACATTGACTTAGGGTTCAGTTGCAGAGCCAGTTACTGTAATTGATGTCAGTAAGTTGAATGCCCGTAAAAAAAAGTTGAATTGGCAAAAGTTGTGTGATAAATGAGTCCGCAAAGCCTTTTCTGTGAAGAGCCAGTTAGTAAATATTTTCAGCTTCGTGTGCCGCATAGTCTCCACCACTTATTATTCTTTGTTATTTCTACAATCCATTAAAATTTTTAAAAAGCCTTCTTAGCTCACAGGATATATAAAAACAGGCCATGGGCCAGATTAGACCCTAGTTTATCGACCCCTGGGTAGACACATAAAAACCCAAAACCAAACCTGTTGCTGTGGAGTTTATTCTGACTCACAGCAATCCTACAGGATATAGTAGAGCTGCTCCACAGGGTTTCCAAGAAGCAGCTGATGCATTCAAACTGCCAACCTTTTGGTTAGCAGTCATAGTTCTTAACCATTATGCTGTCAGGGCTCCTGGTTTAATTATCTTTCATTCAGTTAGTTAATAAAAATTTATTGAATCCTTAATATAGTCAGTTATTAGACTAAGTGTTGGGGAGACAGATAATTAACATAGAGTATGATCCTTAGCCAACCCCTTGTCTCCTTAAATACTGTGAATTGAATTGTGTCTCCCAAAATATGTGTTGGAATCCTAACCCCTCCATCTGTGGATGTAGTCCCACTTGGGAATAGGATTTTCTTTGTTATGTTAATGAGTTCATACTGGTGTAGAGTGTGTCCTAAACCTAATCACTTCTGATGTTACATGAGTATTGTGAGGAACCAAGAAATGTTGGGGCTACAGAAGTTGAAGGAGACAAAGATCTTCCCCTATAGCCAGTACCCTGAATTTGGAATTTTAGCCTCTTGAACCGTGAGAAAATAAATGTCTATTCTTTAAAGCCACCCACTTGTGGCATTTGTGTTACAGCAGCAACAGGCAACTAAGACACCAAAGTTACTATCCCAAAATTTTTCTGCAATTTTAGGATATAAACCTTTACAGATATATACAAAATTTCATGAAGTTATTTGTAAACTTACTAACTCATGTGGGAAAAATCACAGTTTCTAAAGATTTACACATATTTGAAGCATTAATAACCTACCTAAAAGTAATATATGAAAGATGCAAAACAATCAAGACAATATATAAATGTCCTAAGATATTGATGTCATTGCTCACCCTGGAGCTAAGCTCCTATTAATTTACTCTGTCTCTCTCTATATATGGAAATCCTGGTGGCGTAGTTGTTAAGTGCTACGGCTGCTAACCAAAAAGTCAGCAGTTCGATCCAGCAGGTGCTCCTTGGAAACTCTATGGGGCAGTTCTACTCAGAATCGACTAGATAGCAATGGGCTTTTATTTTATTTTATTTTATATATATATATATATATATACCTCGTTAAAAAAAAAAACCATCGCAGTTGAGTCAGTTCCAACTCATGAGGCCTACTCGTATGAGTTTAGAAAGCAAAACTTGGAGTCAGTAATTTTTATAAAGGTTGTTGTCAAAAGAAAAGAAATTCTTATGATGAACATAATACAACAGAAGACTGTCTGCTGTAAGAAAAACTAATCCAATTCTTAATGCAGAAGTTCAACATTTTATCATTGAGAGTTTAGTATTTTTAAAGGGATTTCTTAAAACACACGATGGAAGGTAGACGTTCTCTAGGAAAAAAAGAACACATTCAATCTGAATCAATCTGACTGGCCCAGTGTTTGAAGAGCATTTTAACCTGGTTTAAAAGTCTTTACAAGTATTACCTAGAGTACCTGTTTGTACTTAAGAGACCTCTTCAATCCATTGCCTTGAGGCCGTTGTAGGATCATTCAGTTGCTTGTTTTTTTCTTTCCTTTTTATATTGACTAAAGAGGCACACGAAGCAGTCCTAAACAAAGTGAAACACAACCACAAAAAATAATCACCAAGGCATTTCTGAAAGAGAACAAAGCTGTCTTTTAGAAAACTGAAATTGCATTTGGGAACTGTGTGTTTCTGTCTTCAAATGCAGTCAACAAAATTGTTGCTCTCTTAGAAAAGGCTTATTTGTGATAAGTGAGCTTTCTTTCTGTAGAAAAGCCCCCAGAGAAAGTTTCCATCACCAACATGTTCTATCCTTGGACTTAGTAAATTGGAGTTTGTGAGTAACATACTCGCCTCAGCAGCACAAAAATGTTCCTGACTTCATGGAACTCCTGAACAGGTTTGGGAAATAGAATCCCAGGAACCACCCTGGAGAGTGGCCCAGAATGTTTATGAGGATCCTAATCCTCCACAGATGCACATTAAAAGTTTGTAGCAGACTCCTCAATAGGCCTGCTCAGTGCTTTTGTGTTGAGGAAGTTAGGATGTTCGATGCTCCTACATGTCAGAATGGTGCTGGAAACAATGCGTGAAGAAGGCATACGGAGTTAATACAATCTTCTGAAAGAATGTGACTTGCTCGGTCGGCTCTGAAAAGTGGTACAGATTTAATGATTTGCTAGTAGAAGCAGCCTGGAGTAACTGAGAAGGTAATGGCTCACAAGTCAGAAGATTTGGTTTAAGTCTTAGTTCTATCGCTTATCATTCTCGGTGACCTTGACAAATATTCCTTCATTGACCTGTCTATTCTTTTCTCATCTGTCTAATGAGGATAATGTTGTGAGCATCCAATGAGATAATTCTTTCACTCATTTTCTCATTGGGTGAATATTTATTGAGTCAGGCGCTGTGTCAGGCTCTAAACTAGGTGCCGGGAAGACAATAGGAAGAAGACAGCCATCGTCCTGCCTTAGGAATGCAGAAGTGCCTGGTAAACTGTGAAACAATCTACACATACTGGTTACTGTCATTAAGAAGGACACAATGCAAGTGAGGTATATAACAACAACTGATTCCATTTCTGGTGATATATAGCCAACAATGCCAATAAAAATAATGACTCAACATTGAGCCGATAAAACAAAAGCACATATACACACCATTGTAGAGTGTTTCTTTAATATATGACATCCCTCATATAAATCATATTTCCACAAGGTGATAGAGATATTAACTTGATTCCTTTTGCCAGACTCTGATCAGTCCTGTTCAGTTCTAGTTACTGACTACATCACTGCAAGGCCACACTTAAGACACTGGACTTGCTGGCATCCAAATTTGGATATGGTTTGAATGAAAAGCATAATACAGCAATTCAATCATGCATCAGAGTAGATTGCTGATGGGCTATATTGAAATATATGAAATGGAAACAGTTCAGCAAAACTTAATCATCTTATACCAAAAGTTTTTAAAAAGGGTATCCTTCCCCAAAAATAAAAGGACACTGTTCCTCTCCTAAAAAAGAAGTAGAGTTGAGATACTTTAAGTCCTCATTTAAATTATACAAATTCATATTCAAATAATAAATTTAAATACAGAATCCATTATCGAAACTATGCTTTAAAAGCTATCATAGAATTTCAAATTGAATTTGACCTTAAATGAGTAAATAAAGAACAAAGAAGTGAGATTTTTTTTGTCCGAGTTCACATAGCATTTTAATTACAAGCTTGAGATTTGAACACAGAACTCTCAACCTTAATCTATGTATTCCTTCTGTAAAAGATTTATTTTATCTCATAAATAAAGAAATAATGTAAAGAATATGAAAAACATTACTGAAGAGCTTTGTCATTAGTGAGAAATAATAATAAAATACTATTTCATTTCTATAACAATCTTTATTCATTCATTAATTGATTCAATAACTTTTTTTCTCTGTATATACAAAAATAAATAAAACATATCCCTGACTTTTTAAGAGCAGCCAGGGAAGAAAGAGATAGGAACAAAATCAGGTCATATAAAAGAGTGTAATAGAGACTATAATACCTGAGAAAGCAGGTACACCATCTGAGTAATAGCAACACCCATGAATCATGCTTTTTTTCTCTACTGATGCCATTTCAAAAAGAAGAATTGAGATTAGCTGGGGAGCAACTGTAAGAATTGGATTAGTTTAACACAGACTGGTGGCAGAAGATGAATTAGGTACATTCAAGCATGGCAGAATTTGTTTCCTTGTCTATAAAAAGGTATTAATACCTATATCATAAAGTGATTATAACAAATAGAGTGTAGGATGGCAATATTAATAAAAATACTTTTATAGACATTCTGATACAGAGAAATCCCTCCACAATCTCCTCAGAATTCAAATAGAAGCCAACTGGTGATTGGCACAGTTCCTCCACAACTCTTACCAAGTTCATCTCATTAACTTTCTCTGAGAGCGCCACATCTCCAGACTTCCATGAACGGATTTTTGATTCACTAATAGCATTATGGTGGGATTTTACTTCCTAGTAAGAACTAATATTTATTAAGCATTTATATTATTCCAAGCATTCCCTCATTTAATCCTCACAACTCTATGAGGGGACAAATTTTAGTATCCCCTTTTTACATTCGGGGAAACTAAGGTTTAGAGAGGTTAAGTAATTTGCCCAAAGTCAAACAGCTTATGAGTGGATGAGGCTAGAATTCAAACCTAGACGGTCTGACTCCAAACCAAATAACCCACTGCTGTCAATCGACTCATAGCGATCCTGTAGGACAGAGTAGTTGGTGGATTCGAACTGCTGACCTTCTTGGTTAGCAGCTAAGTTCTTAACCACTGCGCCACCAGGGCTCCAGGTCTACTCCAAAGGCTGTAAAAGTCTAGTTCAAAGGTTGGCAAACTAAATCCGAATCCAGTCCACTGACTATTTTTGGACAGCCTGCAAGCTGAGAATGCTTTTTACATTTTTAAGTAGTTGGAGAATTACCTTCAACCAATATTATTAAGCATGGGCTGACTTTTAACATCAGCTTATGCTAATTAAGTTAATAATGTTTCTCAGTGGATTCAACATAAAATTACAAGGCAAAACAATATTTATACACAACACTTACAATGCATAAGTTTTATATGCATAAATTCTATAGCTAACTGTCTTGGTCGTCTAGTGCTGCTGTAACAGAAATACCACAAGTGGATGGCTTTAACAAAAAGAAGTTTATTCTCTCACAGTCCAGTAGGCTAGAAGTCCGAATTCAGGGCGCCAGCTCCAGGGGAAGCCTTTCTCTTTCTGTCGGCTCTGGAGGAAGGTCCTTGTAATGCATCAGTCTTCCCTTGGTCTGGGAGCATCTCAGCGCAGGAACCTCAGCTCCAAAGAACGCACTCTGCTCCCGGCACTGCTTTCTTGGTGGTATGAGGTCCCCATGTCTCTCTACTTGCTTCTATCTCAACAGAGATTAGCTTAAGATACTATCTAATGTTGTAGATCTCATCAATATAACTGTCACTAATCCATCTTATTACATCATAGTGATAGAATATACAACACATAGGGAAATCACATCAGATTGCAAAATGATAGACAATCATATGATACTGGGAATCATGACCTAGCCAAGCTGACAGATATTTTTAGGGGACACGGTTCAATCCATGACACTAACATTGTTTGAAATAGAAGTAATGTCAAACTTCTTTGTGTACTTCATGTGCTGACAAAAGTGAGAACCACAAAGATCTCTAGCCCCACACAAATTTGCAGTGGATGTATTTGTCAAGTTGAAACTCTAGTTCTAGTAGCGTTTTTCAGACCTTGATGAAAGTGCAAAAAAAAAACCTCTATATTTCAAAATCTGTTCAAGTGTACAATTAAGGAGCTTCCGGATAACCTTCCTTTGGAAATTATTAATATGCAATATAGTGACATACTAAAATCAAACATCAACAGAAAAATCTAATAAAATTCTATATTCCCCCAAGGAATGAATATACTCAATTAAAGTCATATGCTTGTGTGTAATATCAGTATTTGATGGTAAATATCTCTGAAACAATATTTTCAAAGACGTAATACATAAAATCTCATTAAAGATTCACATTAACCGATGAATTTGCAATTGATTTTGATGATAGAGAAACTAACAATAATTGTAACTTTGAATACCAATTGAGCAAAATGTTATCCTTCTAAAAAAAATTCCATTCTTCTCATTCATAGATTTGTACCAGAAAAAAAAGTTGAACTCAATTATTAATCATATTTTGAATTTCATCATTAAATGGTTCGTAGAAACTTGTTTTCTCTCTTTACATATATACCTACATAATATTCTCAATTTAGACTCTTAGCTTGCAATGCCCAAAAATAGTTTCTAAATCTGCCCTTTTACAGAAAATGTTTGCCCACCCTGGGTCTAATTCCCACAAATGTTCATTTCATATCCCTTCTCTTCTAGAGGCGTCTGCTAACTATCTTGACCTATACAGCAATTTCCAGTACTACTTCAGTTATCTCCAAAAGCCTTGGGTAAAAACTGCAGGGTACACAAAATTTGATTTTATGGACTTCCTATCTTTTTCTAAAGCCTTTTCACCTCTTGCTAACTAATATCCTTCCATCCTCTGTCCCATACCACCTCTATAGCTACCGATGTCTTCATGCTACCCATTCATTGCTCTTTGTCTTCCTCATGATAAAGCCTGTCACTGGACTCCAAATTATCCCTTGTTTTCTTGAATCAGTCAAAAATCTTCTTATTTCTGTGCTTAGCTGTTCCCACGTTGCTATTAATCCATTTTCTCTGTATAGGCAGGGAGTGAGGTTCCTGACTCCTTCTAATAATTCCAGTCCTTGAAGGAAGCTCCCAGGCTATGTGAGTGAGCGTATAGATACCATATCTTTCTCAAGACCTAAGAAAAAACAATTCGTAAGCAAGTGAGCCATAGACAACTAGTTCTCAAGGTTTGAGGAGGGGAGGTCTTGAATGACAATAACGTATAAGGCAAAGATTATGAAATGAATCAACGAAACAAATTCCAGCACCTTCAGAACAGGTAAGCCATTCAAAGGCAGTAATGGGGGATGAGCTAGGGGTCCCCTTCCTCATAGAAAGATACTGAGGTTATTTCTCTCAGAATGACTTCTGAAATGTTTAGACTCAGCCTAGTTTCAGAGGGTCTTTCTCCCTACCATCAGATAGTGTCATGACTGGAAGAACCGCAAGGAAAAAAGTGGTGGAAGGGGGAGGGCCAGTAACAATCTGATTAAAGGAATTTATACTAAAAGGCAAGAGTGATCTAATCATTCTAGAGATATTTTCTTTTTAAAAGGAATATATTTTGCTCATATTGGTAGATGACTGTGTAAGGGGTCTATTTCTGAATAGGGGCTCCAGTACCTTGAGTATTTCTTGCTTAATCAGAGTCTGGGTAGCCCTTCAAATTGTCAGTATTTGAAGTGCAAAATCTTTGTCTATGGGAAGACTTTTTTTTTTTTTCAGGGGTTGGGAGGAGTTGCTAAGCGGAGGCTTAAAGAATCAAGACGTGAAAGGAGTGGGAAATTAAATTGTCATTAAGTGTTTAAATGTAGTAGAATGGGGAAAGGTAACTGGCTGTTCACGGCATTGGAGAATATTACCAAAAAAAAAAAAAAAAAGCAAAATTTCCATTGAATTGATTGAGACTTATGGTGACCCCATAGGTGTCAGAGAAGCATTGTGTTCCATAAGGTTTTCAATGGCCTATTTTTCAGAAGTAGATCTCTAGGCCTTTCTTCCAAGGTGCCTCTTGGTGGACTCGAACCTCTAACCTTTCGGTTAGCAGCAGAGCATGTTAACCATTTGCATCACCCAGCGACTTAAGTAAGTTTAAATCACAGAAGAAATTGACATAAAATAGAAAATAAAGAAATAAAACATCCTAATATTAGAGCAACGATTTCTAAATTATTGAAGCAATATAGATTGGTTGTCTTTGCTTATCTGTTTTGGTTCATAAATTATCTTCTCTGCAACCCCCCATTAGTGTATGAATTACATGTTTTAACTGGAATTAATAGAAGGGTTTTTTGCTATAGTTTTAAACATCTTAAGATATTTTCACATAGCATGAAATGTCACACAAGCTAGTTTGGGCATCCTTGTTCAAAAAGTTCTAAGGTTTTGCAAGTTGGTTTTGTAGTCATATTTCAAGTATTGAAAGTTAACCCAGCTCCAAGTTTTATATTGGACTCTTTTATTTAGCATATGATCTAAGCTCCCAGGCAGCCAGCTTTGAGCCCAGGAGTTTACACAGAGTAAGCTGTATTATCAGAGGTACCTGTGAGATGTGGGTTGGGATGAAGTCAAGCATCCCATGGACACAACCCCAGTCCATTACTGAACTGAGAAGCGAGTCCACTGAGGCAGAAATCAGTCAAGTCTCACCTATGTACCTATGAAAAAACAGGTTTCAGTTTTT
The DNA here is from genome assembly GCA_030035585.1 of Dugong dugon. Lineage (NCBI taxonomy): Eukaryota > Metazoa > Chordata > Mammalia > Sirenia > Dugongidae > Dugong > Dugong dugon. The sequence continues at coordinate 14,322,740 of CM057478.1, forward strand.
CTTGGGACTTTCAATACCGTTGAATTCATGTCACACTCCCCACTCTTAGAAAGCCCAGCCCTTCAAGGTGAGGACAAGAACAAGAGGAAGCAATGTACTATGTCAGCACTGTCCAACATTCTGCACTGATGGAAGTATTCTTTATCTGTCATCCGATGCAGTAGTCACTATCTACATGGAACTACTGAGCACTTTAAAGGTGGCTATTGCAACTAAGGAATGGAATTTTAATTTTTATTTAGTTGTAATTAATTTAATTTTAAATTAAATAGTCTCATGTTGTCAGTGGCTACTGTATTGGACTGTGTAAGTAGATGGCTCCAACCCCAAGAAGACTCAGTGGAGAACAAGGGAGGGAACTTTGTTTTTTTCCCCACTGTAGCTTCCCTGGGGCACATGTGTTGTTGACAAATAAAAAAAGCAGTGATATAATGCAGTTTCCAACTACCTGCTTTATTAATAATATTCTCATGACTGGAATCAATGGTAAAAGAAACAGATCTTTTTTACCCCCGAATATCTTAAACACTCATGCTCAGATTTACATATTTACACCAAATCTAAGTCCCTTCTTTTTTGTGTTCTCTTTTTACTCAACAGGTTTCCTGACCGAGGCAGGCCCTCAGAGCCACCTTCTCTGATGTACAAATTGGGCTTGCATGTCTAGATCCTTGTCTTACCATATTATTGTAATACTAGAATATTGGGTTTCTTGGGCTACTTTATTCAGTACCTGTTCAATCCTTTATTGTGGTTAATCCTTGCTTTCTTCCAAATGGGTAAAAACTATATTATGCTTCTGTGATTAAAAAATATGCAAAGAACCTGATGTTTAATTTGCATGTATATTATAAACAACTGATGTTATTTTACTGTTCCTTTATATTTGGTTCTTTTTTTGTTTTTTTCTTTTTATGCAAGCAAGTTTTTCTTCATTTGGTCTGTTTATTTCTAAAGTATGTTTAGATCTGGTTTTATATTTTATTTTAGTCTTCCATCAGATTATATTACATGGCTGATAAATGTTTTTTTCTACTATGCATATAATTGTAAAGACGTGTACTGCCAAAATATTACATTATTAATTACTTGTCCTTGATAAAGTCAATGCCTCAATCAAGATGGTATGAAGTTGATGAAAATGTCTCTGAAAATCTACAAACGTGGTGTATCTCATGCCACTAGGTAGGAAATGTGGGTTAAAGGATAAGAAGCAGTAGACATTAATGCAACATATTTGATCTTTAATTTCTAATATAAACATTTTCCATTACTGAGAATAGTTAAAGAGCAGCTCCCTTACACCAAATACTGTAAAGAAAGAGAACATACAAAAAATGACATCTAGATTCCTTTTTAAAGTTATCATGAAGTTTAAAATCATTATGGATGTAATTATTAGAAATAAAGAAAATTGTGGCACTTATGAAATAGAAGGCACAACTATGTTCAACAGCAATCACAATCTGCACATGTTCAGGTTCTTAGTGAATCATTATTTCAGTAAGCGGGCGCATCAAGCTTTAACAAGTACAGACTTTGAGAACAGAAGCATGCTACAGAAAAGCCATCTGCAACTGTAAAATACAGAGAAGAGGGAGAATTCTAAAACATACTCAAGAAATAAATGTGCACTCAGGAATAACGCAAGAGGAGAATGTGGCTGCTGTGAATGGCTACGAAAACGATGAAAGCTCTTGAACAAAAGTAAGAAAGCATGGGTCACATTTAGCGTCACACTAGAAATTGCTACTAAAACAAAGAAGAGTAAAGAGCAAAGATAAACTGTTAAAAAAAAAAGTATTATTATGATGGAGGATTCGCTTATAAAGTGAGTAAGCAGAATAAGCATGCAAATATGTTCCGGAGAAATAAGCCGTATTAAACAAGAATATACTGTAATTTCAGTTGTACTAGAGTAGAAGAACGTAATACATAATATAACTTGAAGAAAATAATATACCTTGTTCCTGAATTTTGTTAGGCTTGTTAAACACCTTCATTTACCTTGTGAAATCAACTGTTCTTCCTCATGCACAGTAACAAGTGATGTCAATAAGAGATGGGGAACCTTTAGAATACTTTATGTTTAACTGAATTCGCTAATGAGGATTAGGTTCTGTGATCGCTTGGGGAAATGTTACCACACTTATTAAAGGGCAATGTTCTGTAGTTGAGAGATAATTGAACTATGACCCAGGTTCGAGCTCAGTTTTACCAGTTGTGTGACTTTGGACAACTGATCTAAACTCTTACAGCATCAGCTGCTTCATCCACAAAATGTGTGTACTAATTATCCCTTCACAGGGATAACTTAAGGATTAAAAATAAATCGTTTAGTACTGTTCCCAGGGCTTATAAATATTAGCTCTCTCTTCTTCCTACAAATCCTGAAGGTTCTGGCAAACCATGGACTCAGCAATGTCATTGCTGAGTTCCATAATGAAGAAAATAGTTTCTACTAATAGGCATGCTGAGTAAATCCATTAATGATGAAAAAACGTAGCTAAAAAGGATTAGTGTCACTTTTTCATCAGATGCCTTCAGGGAATGTCCACAGTATAAAAAGCTTTAACTTTAGGTGGCCGACAGCAGTGGACAGTATTGCTTGCAATCAGACATAAGCTCAGTGAGAACATAAACATCTGACGGTTCTGAAGCAGAAATAGGGCAGTAAACATTATACGCAGTAAAGTGCCACACCCGCTGTGGGCACTCAAAAACAAGGTAACCCATGGTGGTTATGACAGTGATGAACAGGACCAGGCCCTGCAATCAGTGTCTAGAGCCATTAACAAGAAGCCACACACTTAGGAGGAAGGCTGCTGTGTCCGTGACACTAACGGAGCACGTTCTCGAACTCCGGGTTATAGGGCAGAGATTTGAGAAGTGTAGGGCTTTGAGAAGGCAGGAAATGGCCTGTTTTGTGACCCAGATAAAATGCTGACAGTCTGTCATGAAACAATTTTCAATTTCTGTCCTGAAATGTTATTTACATTTCTTAAGAATAATAAATTCCCCTAGAAAAAAAAATGTTATCTTCAAGTATTTGTATCAGAAAACTATGAAGTTAAGGACATGGCTTGGAAGTTTCTGGAACTATCTGAAGTAAAGCCAAGGAAGTCTCTACAAATAAGGCAATGACCACGAGAAAGAAGGAGAAAGATTGAAGTGCTTCATCATAAAATAAATGAATGAAGAAATGAATGAAGAAACAAGTAAATAAATGGAACAAAAATAATTGAGAAATGCTCTCTGTATTTTCTAATTTTTGCACAGTAAACATGTGGCAGACACTCCTTATCACTTACTACTATCTATTCTCCACATCTTCCTTGCTAACAGAACTCCAGTTTTGCTGGAGATGGTTATCAATGTTCTAAGCTTAATATGTAAGTATATCCAAACTCCTCAAGCTCCTTTATAGCTAGGGAAGGTATGTCACCTATTCTATTCAGTAAGATATAGGCAGGCATACCTGGGGACAGCATCTCTTCCCAAGGACAAAAAAAAGTCTTGAAGAAAAGAACTTTCTCTTTCTTCCTGCCTGGAAAGGGAAGGTGATGGCTACGGGGCAGCAGCTATCTTGCAGACATGAGAACAAAGGCTACACAATGAGGAAAGCAGAGTAGGGAAATAGAAGTAGTCTAATACTCTGATGATCTTGAAGAGCTTCATCTAAATCAGCCAGAACTACTATTGTGGATTGAATTGTGTCCCCCAAAAATGTGTATCAACTTGGCTAGGCCATGATTCCCAGTATTGTGCGGTTGTCCACCATTTTGTGATCTGATGTGATTATCCTATGTGTTGTAAATCCTAAACTCTATGATGTCAGTGTGGCAGGATTAGAGGCAGTTATGTTAATGAGGCAGGACTCAATCTACAGGATTAGGTTGTATCTTGAGTCAATCTCTTTTGAGATATAAAAGAGAATCGAGCAAAGAGGAGAGGGACCACATGCCACCAAGAAAGAAGCACTGGGAACAGAGCGTGTCCTTTGGACCCAGGGTCCCTGCACTGAGAAGATCCTAGACCAGGGGAAGATTGATGACAAGGAACTTCCCCCAGAGCCCACAGAGAGAGAAAGCTTTCTCCTAGAGCTGGCACAGTGATTTTGGACTTCTAGCCTCCTAAACCATGAGAGGATAAATTTCTGTTTGCCAAAACCATCCACTTATGGTATTTCTGTTATAGCAGCACTAGATAAGTAAGACAGAATTTGGTACTGGGAGTAGGGTGCTACTGTAACAGATACCTACAGTGTGGAAGTGGTTTTGGAATTAAGTAATGGGTAGAGGCTGGAAGAGTTTTAAAGTGCCTAATAGTAAAACCCTGGATTGCTTTGAAGAGACTATTGGTGGAATTAAGGACATAAACAACAATTCTGGTGAAGGCTCAGAAGGAAGTGAGACTTACAACATCAGAGACGGTGCAGATGGTGAGAAGCAGTGGCAGAGAAATGGAAGCAGCAGAACCAGGAGACCAGTGCAAGATGGTGTGGGAGCCAATCCACGGAGCAAGAGAGCTGAGTGCATTTGGCCAAGAGGCAAAAATAATCCCGTTCTGTGGCTAAGCAGCTGTTTGTCAGGTTTTCTATAGGTCAAAGCCACCAGGACTCCAAGCCAAACTCACTATTATCTAAAGCCAGTTGCCACTGAGTCAATTCCACCTCTTGGCGACCCCATGCGTTGCACAGTAGAAGTGCTCCATGGGGTTTTCAATGGCTGTTATCTTTCAGAAGTAGATCTCTAGCCGTTTCTTTCAAACTGCCTCTGGGTGGATTTGAACCACCAACGTTTGTCTTAACTGTTTTTGCTGCCTGGGGACTCCAATGTTATCTAGAGCATGTGTTATTGGTGGAATGTGGAATTGTTTTCAGGTTTAAAATATAAGAAGCTTGGAAATCTAACTGGGATTGGATAAATCCTAATGGGGGCTTTTATTTTGTCAAGAGTCTGGTAAAAGGAGACTGCCCAGGAGGAGACAGACTGTTGAATAGAAGTTGAAGGACCCCAGGAATCAGCCCTTAATCATTCTAGAAGTAACTCTACCTTAGTCTAAAATCTATCTAAAGGATATACCATTGTTCTGTCAGGCAGATTTCCTTGAAAATTCTTTCCTTTTAAACCCAAAGAGCCCACCCAGGCCTAACTGAAGGAAGAAAAAATCTGAAATGCCAAAGGAATTTTTGAATTTTTTTTAGTATCAGACAGAGTGCTAAGACTCAGTTCATCCCTACAGTGGGTTATTGAGACCCTGGTTCGCCAAGAGATTATATTACCTGCAATTCTAGTCTTGATTTGATCAGGCCTCAACTCTGCCTTTTCTACTCACCTTGCCTTGACTTTGTTCCTGGAAAACCTGCGTTGACTGCTGGCATTTACTATTAGGCTCAGTTCTACCGGTTTCTTGGCCTAAATATCTGCCTGCTCAACTACTTAACTGCTGTTACCTGGCTGTGCCCACGTGGCCTACGTTTATTCTCAAGCCACCAGTAATTAGGTCCACTCTTCTCTGACTTATATCTTTAATTTCTTTCTATCTTACTCAGCTGAATGGAAAGAGAGTACAGGGGAGCCAAGGTAACAGAAATCTTAGTTGATAAATATAGGAAAAGAGCATTTTAACGGCTTTATTTTGATTAGGCAGGCTTTCTGCAAACTTCTTAAAATACTCAGATCACAAGATGTAATTCCAAAGAACCAAAAGCAGCATTTCCAAAGTGTGTTTCTTGGAACACTTTTCAATGGCCAAATAGATTTGGGAATCAATGTTCCGTACTTCCACCCTGGAAGTTCACAATGCACAACAACTTACTAAAACCATAAGTCTTCACAAAAGAAATCTCCTTTAACTTTATTTAACCCAATTTCCCAAAACTTAACTTTCCTTGGAATACTTTTTTCAAAATAATAACCAGTATAACAAAATTTGGGCAATGCTGACCTAAAGAATAAGGTCAAATATTTAAAATAATGGGGGGGGGGGGTATTTTTTTACGTCAAGCAAGAGTCAAGACGAATTAACTTGCTTGAAATAAATAAATGATGTCTTAATTACTAATCAAAGAAGTTCAAAACTTATAAGAAAAACCCTGAATTAGACAGCAGGTATTTGCTTCCTCAAATTTTACTCTAAAATTTAAAGTTTAAGCACAATGTATGTACTTGATGCCATTTAATTCTAGTAAATTAAATATAATCTTTTTATTATCAAAGCTTAGAAAATTCTATTGTTAAAAATCTGAATTTTTAACAATAATACATATATGTCAGGGGGTGCAGAGAAAGGGCAGACCTAGTTTTGAAGCTCTGATTTGCAATGACAAACATGCCTACTATTCTCTATCTTAAATTACATATATTCCTCTCTATAGTAAATAATTATAATTTTAATTGATATTAAGATTAAATAAATCTATCTTTTAATAAAGAATTGTATTCTCTTCTCCATCCAAAATCATAAATGGTAAATAACTGCATTTATTTGACTTTTGGGTTGTTTGAGGTAGTTTTGTTTCTTTTGTGTGCTTTTCTTTGTTTCTTGTTGGTTGTTTTGTTTGTTTTTGCTTTTGTTTTTTCAGTTTGCCATGAACTTTTTTTGTTAAATTTTTAATTATGATATATTTTCAAATTTATAGAAAATATGCAAGGATAGTAAACAAGAACTTCAGATGCCCTATACTCAGCTTCACCCATTACGTACATTTTGCCTTTTTATTTTACTTTGTTATTATCTCACTCTAAATATATACAAGCATTTTTTTCTCAACTATTTGAGATTAACTTCAAGAAATCATGACATTTTACCCCAAAGTATTTCAATGTGTATTTCCTAAGAACAAGGTCATTCACATGAATACCCACAGGATAGTTATCAAAACCAGGAAAATTAACATTTATTCAATATTATTATATAATCCACAGTCCATGCTAAAATATCATTAATCATCCCAATAATGTCTTTTATAGCTATTTTTCTCCCAGTCCAGGATCCATATCTCTTTATACTCTTTTAATTTGGAATAGTTCTTCATCCTTTCTTTGTATTTCTTAACTTTTATATTTTGGAAGCATACAGGCTAGTTATTTTGGAGGATATCCCTCAATTTGGGTTTCTCTGATATTTCCCCATGATTAGATTCAGATTATTCATTATTGGCAGGTGTTATGGATTGAATTGTGTCCCCCAAAAAAATGTGCGTCAACTTGACTAGTCCATGATTCCCTGTATTATGTGATTGTCCACTGTCTCAGTCATCTAGTGCTGCTCCAACAGAAATACCACAAGTGGATGGCTTTAACAAAGAGAATTTTATTCTCTCACAGTCCAGTAGGCTATAAGTCCAAATTCAGGGCATCAGCTCCAGGAGAAGTCTCTCCCTCTCTGTTGGCTCTGGAGGAAGGTCATTGTGATGCATCAGTCTTCCCTTGGTCTGGGAGCATCTCAGCACAGGAACCTCTGGTCCAAAGGATGCACCCTTGCTCCCAGCACCGCTTTATTGGTGGTGTGAGATCCCCATGTGTCTCTGCTCACTTCTCTTTTTTATATCTCAAAAGAGATTAGATTAAGACACTATCTAATCTTGTAAACCTCATCAGTATAACCTCATCACAGCGACAGAATTTACAACACATAAGGAGATCACATATAACCTCATCATAGTGGTAGAGTTTACAACACATAAGGAAATCACATCAGATTGCACAATCATACAATCATGACCCAGCCAAGTTGACAGTTATTTTTGGGGGACACGATTCAATCCATGACATCCACCATTTTGTCATCTGATGTGATTGTCCTATGTATTGTAAATCCTGCCTCTATGACGTTAATGAGGTGGGATTAGCGGCAGTTATATTGAGGCAGGACTCAATCTATAAGATTAAGTTGTGTCTTAAATCAATCTCTTTTGAGATATAAAACAGAAAAGCCAGCAGAGAGACATAGGGACCTCATACCACTAAGAAAACAGCACTGGGAGCAGTGCGCATCCTTTGGACCTGGGGTCCCTGTGCCTGAGAAGCTCCTAGACCAGGAGAAGATTGATGACAAGGACCTTTCCCTACAGCCAACAGAGAGAGAAAGGCTTCCCCTCAAGCTGATGCCCTGAATTTGGATTTCTAGCCTACTAGATTGTGAGAGAATAAATTTCTCTTCATTAAAGCTACCCACTTCTGGTATTTCTGTTATAGCAGCACTAGATGACTAAGACAGCAGGAATATCATAGAAATGCATTATCAGAATTACAGTGAGTTAATGTGGGGTCTGCTAGTTTTCTTCATTTTAAAGTTAGTATTTTTTCCCTTTGTAGTTAATCAGTATTGAGGGTTGCAGTATTGAGACTATGTAAATATCTTGCTTCTCATCAAACTTTCAGCCTATAGCATTAGAAACCATTGGTGATTTTCTAATATCATCATCCTTTCTAGATTTGTTAGTTGTCATTCACCTATAAGGAAGAGCTTTACATTCTTTCTTATTCATCCATTTATTCATTCATTTATATCAGGGACGGATTGTAAATTTTATTTTATTCACCTGGTTATAATCCATTATTATTATTTATTTTATGTGAAAAATATTCAAGATTTGGCTAGTAGGAATCCCTTCAAACTGTTCCCTTGGTCCTTTTGGCACAGCCCCTTGATCCTCTGAGCACTTCTTTATATTCTGACACAATAAGCAATTCCAGGTCCATCTTATACTTTTCCTGCTCCAGCCCAAGAATGAGCCACTTCTCTAAGGATCCCTGACTCCTCTCAGTGGAGAATGGTGTTTAGACACCATGATCTGAGTGCAAGGTGTGCTTACATGTCACATACCTTTCTTTCTGGATTTATATCTGTATCTATACGTCTTAAGATTCATAGGGCTGCCATAACAAAATGCCACAAAATGAGTAGCTTTAAAGAACAGGAATTTATTTTCTCACAGTTCTGAAGGCTAGAAGTTCAAATTCAGGGTGTCAGGCAGGGCTATGCTCCTCTCTCTCTCTGTTGGCTCTGTGGGAAGAACTTTCCTTGTCTCTTTTATTTTCTGTAGCCTTGAGTGTTTCTTGGTGTTCTTTGACTTGTAGATTGATCCTCACAAGCTGTCTTTCCCCAGGGTGTGACTTTTTTTCCCTATCTGTCACACCACTCAGAAGGGCTTAGGAACCACCTTCCTCCAGTGTAACTTCTTGAGTTTAACTGATAACATCTATTTCCCCAAGCAAGGTCACATTGCAAGTACCGGTGTTAGGACTTCAGCATATCCTTTTGTGGGACACAATTCAATCCATAACACTATACCCATTGTGCTCGAGTTGATTCCAACTCATAGCAACTCTATAGGACAGAGTAGAACTGTCCCATGGGGTTGCCAAGGAGCAGCTGCTGGATTCAAACTGCCCACATTTTAGTTACCACCCATGCTCTTAACCACTGCGCAACCAGGTCTCCAAATATATATAACACAATTTATTTATTACATGTATATGTATGATTTCCACTCTGATCTTTATTTTTTTTACTTATTTGGGTTTAAATTGCTTGTCCTTTTCTTTTTAGGATATAAATTTAGAATCATCTTAAATTTGTTTTCTAATTTAAGAACTTAAAACTAAAATGATCCTTTACTGCTTTAGGTATATCCCACATATATTCGTAGACTGTATTTTCATTGCAACTTTACTCAAAATAATTTTTCATTTTCTTTTTCTTTTTTTTTTTTTTTCTATGATCCATTCAATAGTTAGAAAGGAGTTCTTTAATTTCCAAATGTTTGGGACTTTTCTAGCTATCTTAAACTAGATTTGTAAGTCTGTTGTTATCAGTTAATGTACACCTTCCTTAAAATATCAATCCTTTTAAATTTATAGAGACGTGTTTCATTTTCAGGATAGGATTTATCTTGGAACTTGTACCATATATGCTTGATAAGAATCTGTACTGTGAAGTTCAGGGTGTCCAGTAAACCAGTTGCTGTTGACCCAATTCCAACTCATAGCGACCCTGTGAGTATGTATGTCAGAGTAGAACTATGTGCCACAGGGTTTTCAATGGCTGATTTTTGGAAGTAGATCATCTTCCAAAGCATCTCTGAGTGGACTTGAATCTTCAACCTTTCAGTTCGCAGCCGAGTGTGTTAACTGTTTGCACCAGAGGTGTAGTATTCTAAAAATCACAGTTATGTCAAAGTGGTCATCATTTTGTTCAGGTCTTGTCTTATTCTATCAAATACCAACAGAGAGGTATTAAAATATCCATTGGATATATCTTTTTCTCTCATTAATTTGACGAGTTTTTACTTTGTTTATTTTGAAGTCCTATTATTAGTGGTTAAGAGTTAGGCTGCTAACCAAAAGGCTGGCAGTTCAAATCCACCAGCTGCTCCTTGGAAACGCTGTGGGGCAGTTCAACTCTGTCCTATAGGGTCACTATGAGTCAGAATTGACTTGACGTCAATGGATTTTTTTTTATTATTAGACACATACACATTTGTTATTGCTATTCTTTCTGATTAATTGACACTTTTATATTTATGAAATATAACTCTTTATGTCCAGTAACTCACTTTGACTTGAAGTCTATTTGTTCTGATATTACATATAGCCTCTTCAGTTTTCTTTTGGTTAGGGTTAGCATAGTATATCTTTTACCATCATTTAAACTTCAAACTTTATCATTTAGCATATAATAAATTTACATCTCAAATCATGGGTGCAGAAGTGGAATGGTGCTAGGACAATGGAAGAGGGTGTATAGAAATGCTCTATTTATGACTCACAGTTCAGATTCATTAAATAAAAAGATTGATAACTTTGACTAATAAAAATTACAAAAATCTTTTGCACAGTAAAAACAACAACAACAACACAGTTACAGATATTTCTCAGACATAAGCAAACACTGTGAGAATGATTTTCTGTTTTTGAAGGCTTAAGACCTTAGTCTATGGGACAACTCAGTCAATTGGCATCACAAAGTTTATGTTCTGCATCCTAGTGAGGTCATTAGTCTCTAGGGTCTTAAAAGCTTGCAAGCAGCCATCTAAGATACAACTATTGGTCTCTACTCATCAGGAACAAAAGAGAAAGAAGGAAACCAAAGTCTCAGAGAAGAAACTAGTCGACAGGGCTGATAGCCTACACGAGTCATAGCCTCATCTATCCTGAGATCAGAAGAACTAAATGGTGCCCGGCTACCACTACCAACCATTCTGATCAGGGCACCAATAGATGGACCCTGATAGAATGAGAGAAAAATTCAAAACAGAATTCAAATTCTTAAAAAGTCCGGACTTACTGGACCAATTGAGACTGAGACTATCATCCTGAGATATTCTTTAAACCTTGAAGAGAAACTATCCCAGAAACTCATCTTTTAGCAAAATAACACATTGGCACACAAAATAAAGAATATTGTCCAAGAGTATGGTGCGCCACTAAAAAAAAATCTTATATGAGACCAAAGGGTCAACAATTACTCTAAAGCAAAGATGAGAAGATAAGGGACAGGGCAACTAGAGTACTGGAACTGGAACAACCAGAACGCAATTAAAGAGAATGTTGACACATTGTAAAAAATGTAACTAATGTCACTGAACAATTTGTGTGGAAATTATCAAATAAGAACCTAATTTGCTTTGTAAATTTTCACCAAAAACACAATAAATTATGAGTAAATAAATAAAACAATATAAGAAAAGTTTTTAAAAAAGAGACAAACTTGGAGAAGATATTAGTAACATATATCACAGATAAAAGGCTAGCATTTTTTAACACTTTTCAAAAGACTTAGAATTTGAGGTAAAAAATACTAAAAACATCATAAAAAAATGGCAAAAGACTTGTACTGACAATTTTTACAAGATATAAAAGTGACCCCTAAACATATAAAATGATGCTTAATTTCACTAATAAGAGAAATCCACTAATGACAAGACAAATACTATCTCACCTATCAAAGAGTCAAAATCATAAAGGTTGACATCACATTCTGTTGGTAAGGTTGTTCTCATACATTTCTCATACACAGGCATTCTCAAGCAATTCAGGTGGAAATGCAAACTGATATAACCCTTATGATGAAAAATCTGGTAATACCTAAAAAAACTACATATGAGTGTAAACTTTGACCCAGCAATCCTATTTCTAGAAATTGACCCTGAAGATACACCTCTAACAAATACAAAACTACTTAATGTTTTTATCACAGCTTTGTTTATTATTATAAATTACTGTTATTAGGTTGTTAGGTGCCGTCAGAGGCCCTGGTGGTGTGCTGGTTTAGCGTTTGGCCACTAACCCAAAGGTCAGCAGTTCGAATCCACAAGACTCTCCTTGGAAACCCTATGGGGCAGTCGTTCTATTGTGTCCTACAGGGTCACTATGAGTCAGAATTGACCTGAAAGCAACAGGTTTGGTTTTTGGTTTTATAGGTGCCATCAAGTCACTTTTGACTCATAACTGCCCTGTGAACAACAGAACAAAATGTTGCTCGGTTCTGTTGCATCCCCACAACTGTTGCTATGTTTGAGCCCATTGTTGCAGCCGCTATGTCAATCCATCTCATTGAGGGTCTTCCTCTTTTTTTGCTGACACTCCACCAATGATGTGCTTTTCCAGGGATTGGTCCCTCCTAATGGCACATCCAAACTAAGTGAGACAAGTCTCACCATCCTCACTTCTAAGGAGCATTCGGACTGTACTTCCACTAAGACAGAATTGTTCGTTCTTCTGGCAGTCCATGGTATATTCAATATTCTTCACCAACACCATAATTTAAATGCATCAATTCTTCTCCGTTCTTCCTGATTCATTGTCCAGCTTTCACATGCATATGTAGTGAGTGAAAATATCATGGTTTGGGTCAGGGACACCTTAATCAACAAAGTGACATCTATGCTTTTTAAGATTTTAAATAGGTCTTTTGCAGCAGAATTGCCCAATGCAATGCATCTTTTGATTTCTTGACTACTGCTTCCATGGGTGTTGATTGTGGATCCAGGTAAAATGAAATTCTTGACAATTTCCATATTTTCTCCATTTATCATGATGTTGCTTATTGGTCCAGTTATGAGGATTTTTGTTTTCTTTATGTTGAGGTGTAATCCATACTGAAGGCTGTGGTCTTTGATCTTCATCAGTAAGTGCTTCAAGTCCTACTCACATTCAGTAAGCAAGGTTGTGTTATCTGCATAACACAGGTTGTTAATGAGTCTTCCTCCAATCCTGATGCCCCATTCTTCTTCATATAGTCTAGATTCTCAGATTATTTTGCTCAGCACACAGATTGAACGAGTGTGGTGAAAGGATACAACCCTGACATACACCTTTCCTGATTTTAAACCACGCAGTATCCACTTGCTCTGTTCAAACGACTGCCTTTTGGTCTTATGTACAGGTTCCACATAAACACAAATAAGTGTTCTGAAATACCCATTCTTTGCAGTGTTACCCGTAATTTGTTATGATCCAAAGTCAAATGCCTTTGTGTAGTCAAGAAAACACATGTAAACATCTTTCTGGTATTCTCTGCTTTCAGCCAAGATCCTTCTGACATCAGCAATGATATTCCTTGCTCCACATCCTTTTCTGAATCCAGCTTGAGTTTCTGGCAGTTCCCTATCAATGTACGGCTGCAGCTGGTTTTGAATTATCTTCAACAGAATTTTGCTTGCATGTGATATTAATGATATTGTTCGATAATTTCTGCATTCAGTTGGCTCACCTTTCTTTGGAATGGGCACAAATACGGACCTCTTTCAGTGGATTGGCTAAGTAGCTGTCCCCCAAATTTTCTGGGCATAGACAATTGTACACTACCAGCAATGCACCCATTTGCATAAATTACTGTTAAACACCAAAATACCCATACAGGAGAGAGACTGAATGAATTATGGTACATCCACACAATTGTGCATCATGCAGCTTTAAAAATGAAAGAGTCAGTCTCTAAGAACTGATATTAAGTGATTTCCAGGACACAGTGTTAGGTAAAAAAGCATAGTGCAAATGTATATATATAGTATCATACCTTTTGTGTAAAAAAGGAGCACAGTAACAATAAACCAGAAACTAATGAGAATAGTTATTTACAGAAGGCAAACGAAGTAAAAGAGACAGTGGGCTGGGAGAGCGACATTTCTCTAGTTATGCTTTTTTTTATAGTTTCGAATTTTACCAGTTGCTGTGGAGTCAACAATGACTCATGGTGATGTCATGCGTCAGTGTAGAACTGCTCCACAGGATTTTCAGTGGTTTGACTTTTAGGATCGTCTCAATAATTCTACATACTCGCAAAATTAAGTAAAATCAGTAAAGATGGAAACAATTCTTAGAATACAAAACAGAAAAAAATTAACCTAACCAAGTCTTTAGACCTAAAGTCCATTTAAATGCAATACAGAGATGAAATACTAAGTTAAAAATACTTCAAGGAAACAATCAGGCAAATCTACAATGTAGGTCGTTCTATAAGGCAGCTGGTCTGTTCTTTTTAAAAAGTCAGGTCATAAAAAATAAATAAAATTAAAAACAGAGACCATTCTAGATTAAAAGAGACTAAAGAAACATAATAACAAAATGGAATTCATAAAACTTGGCTGGATCCTGATTCAAAAAAATTACCTTGAAAATATATTTAAAGATAACTTGTGAAAGTTGAAAATGGACTGGATATTAGATAATACTAGGAATTGTTTTTAATTTTCTTAAGGGTAATACTGATTGCATGATTATGTATCAAAATACCTTGATTCTTAGGAGATACATTGTGAAACAATTACAGGTAAAGTGTAATCGCAAATTACAATATTTGTAAATTCCTTTAAAATGATTTCACAATAGACACAGAAAGATATAGATGTGTATATAGATATAGATCCATACCAAAATGTCAATAAGTGTTCAATCTGATATTAAACATTGTTCTACTCTTTTCTGTATGCATAAAATTTTTCATAATAAAGAGATGGAAAATAAATAAATGAATGAAAAACAGCATTACCAGTTTTAAAAAATAGGTAAATGAACACACATCCACCAACCATTTGAGAAAGGTTTCCAACATGGAACACAGTAACCCAAATAAACTGAGAAAGAAATTAGAGAAAATAGCAAACATATAAAGATCAGAAGAAAACTTTCCCAAAAATCCGTATGTAATACCATCCATAAAACAAGAACACAAAACTATAAAATGGGAACATTCAACAAAAAAATAAATGATTGATTTTTAAACAAAAACATAATAAGGCTGAAAAATAAATAAGTTTCGGCGAGATTTCACAGTAAACCAGTGGAGAATGTCACATTACAATCAGGCTAGCCTGAAGCACATTACTAAGTGTTCAACTGACACAGCTAATTATATTACCATTATTATTAGAATTGATTTGAAGGATTGAGGGGTATTTTTTACAAAACTTTTAGAGGATACCCTTTACAGAGAGAGAGATGTTGTCATGGATTGAATTGTGTCCCCCAAAAATGTATGTCAATTTAGCTAGGCCATGGTTCGCAGTATTATGTGATTTTCCACCATTTTGTCATCTGATACGATTTTCCTCTGTGTTGTAAATCCTACCTCTATGATGTTAGTGAGGTGGGATTAGCGGCAGTTATGTTAATGAGGCAGGACTCAATCTACAAAATCAAGTTGTGTCTTAAGTCAATCTCTTTTGAGATCTAAAAGAGAAGCTAGCAGAGAGACACAGGGACCTCATACCACCAAGAAACAAGAGCCAGGAGAATATCGCATCCTTTGGACCTGGGGTTCCTACAAGGAGAAGCTCTTAGACCAGGGGAAGATTGATGACAAGGACCTTTCTCCAGAGAGAAAGCCTATCCCCGGAACTGGCACCCTGAATTCAGACTTCTAGCCTCCTAGACTGTGAGAGAATAAATTTCTCTTTGTTAAAGCCATACACTTGTAGTATTTCTGTTAGAGCAGCACTAGATCATTAAGACAGATGGTATCAACACAGTGCATCCCTCAGATTTCAACTCTCCAAGATACCATATGAAGAATGCTGTCAGATGAGCTTTTGATTTCTTATCCAGCATTGTCAGTCTAGCATACCTTCCTACCCTTTCTGTAGGCTTGAGTAGTTGTTTTGGGGGGGTTTGTTTGGTTGGTTGCTTTTTTACTGTTGTTTGTCTTTTTGAAGCACTATGCAAGAATGAACTCTCCAGCAACAATCTCTAAGGATGTCATTATTCCTTGGACACACAAGCTCTGTGCACTAAAGCTATTTTGCACAAAATCTATTTATAATCAAGCACATTATGAATAAGAAGATGTGATGTACAAAATAACCACCAGAAAGTCACAGGCACTGCCAAATTATAATGTTGTTTTTGTGGTGTGCTGCTGAGTAGATTCCAACTCATAGTGACCCTATAGGACAGAGTAGAACTGCCCCATACGGTTTCCTAGGCTGTAAAGGACTTTTTCTCCTCATAGCTGCTAGGTGAGTTCAAACCTCTGGACTTTCAGTTATCAGCCGAGTGCTTAACCATTGTACCACCAGGGTTCCTTCCAAATCATAATGGACATGGTTAGTGTCTTGAAACCACCCCCTGCTGGTTGCCTACCGAAGATCCATTCTCTCTTTTGCTTTTACTAAAAAAACTTGTATTTTATTTTTTTATTGGCAATGCATGCAGGGAGAAAAACACCTACTCTCAGACTCTATTACAGCAAGGGCTGGCCATACGATGACATGGTTTGGTCAACGAGCTTAGCTAAAGCCACTGGGGTAGATTTGCTTTGCTGACACAGATACCAGCCCTTCCCCTCATAGCTTTCTTATTCTTCCTGCATAAACTATAGAAGGGAGACTAGTGGTAGAGAATACTACCTTGTGATCATGAAGTAACTATGAGGATGATGGAAGAAAAAGACAAAAGAAATTCAGGATGTTGATGATGTTGCAAAGCTACTGCACAGGCCCTATACCTCCTATATCCAGACTTACTGTTTTGTGAGAGAAAAAAAAAAGTCCCTGTTCTGTTAAGCCACTACAGTTATGTTTCTGTTATATGCTGTTGAACATAATCCCTAACTAAAACAAAAAGAGAAAGTCTTAGGAAGTTCATGATTCTATCAGAAGCCACATTCAGACTTCTGCCTCAGAGATACACTCACATTTTCTACGATCCTAGAATTGTTTCTACAAATAACAAACTTTAAAACTTTCTAAGTTATCATGCAAAGGACTCAGCGTGGACTCTTCCCCATTATACATCATTTTGGTAATCAAAATTCCTCCAAGCAGTGTTCTGCCCTCTTTAAAACATCACTACTTTTTCTAAAATGAAATATTAAGTCCGGGCTATACAGAGGAAGACTGTTGGCTGCCCTTCTGTGAAACAATTCAAATTCCTACACAATTTGAAAGACATTACCAAGGTGAAATTTGTACAAAATTATTTTCATATCTGGAATTTCTACAAATATGTTTCTGTAACTGCCTTTCCCTTTTCTATCTGGGTTGATATTATGCTTAACCCTTTGCTTTTGGGAAGTTTTGAATTCCCAGTGTGCAGTGCTAAGTCCCTTTCCCATTAGCACTCAACCTCATAAGCACGGCCTAACATGTGCTGAAGAATTAATCAAAACCATTTACAATCAAGCTGTCACACAAAGGACTACTGAAGCAAACTTCCACATCTAAAACAGATAGTAATTCCAGCCGGCATTTAATATATGGCTCTGGATGCCCTAGCTGAGAATTAATACATGAATAGAATGCAGCATTTCTAAGTTTTGCTAATCTAAATTAGAATATTTTGTAAAGGTGAGTGCTTATCACTGAAGGACTATAAAATATATGCATGCACACACACACACTACACACAAGTCTTAGCATTTCCCAATTGCTTCACAAACGAAATCAGTGGAACAGAAAACTCCAGGTATCAGTATTTAGCATGTAAGCAAGATGTACACATTTTTAAATGCCTGATAGGTTTAGGTCTGATAAACCTTTCAAGTACAAGACATTAATAATGAAAAATAGAGCCTGTTATGGTTTAATCACTAGTTCATACTGAGTCCAAGCCAATAATAATTAGATCAGAAAGGCAAAAAAATCCTTGCAGAGGCTTAATATATAAATTCTGAACCCTGTCTGCATAAAATGAAAAATTGCTAAATATTATTGCAGTTTTTAACGGTTGTCAAGACAACTACAAATTATAAAAGACTTTTTCTGTTGACTTTGGTAGCTAATTGAAATTATATGCTAAAAGTTAGGGCAAGAAGTGGACTTACGTTTAGCTACTTAAATTGATCTTTCTGTTCTGTTAAGAATATTAATCCATTTTCCTATATTATAACCATCATATTATCATTAAGATATCAATACAATAAAATACAATAGATTGGACCTGATCACCTTGTGAGGTTTCTGTTTGTTCCATTGCATAGGTAGAGATGGACATACATATAGCTGACAAGTTAACTCTCTGGAGTATAAATGTGATTGAGAAGGCTAGAGCATGCTCAACAGTCTTAAGGAAGCTCATTATATTTATATATGACCTTTAGCTATCGATATAACCTGCTTCTACATGGTCTGTCAAGTTCAGGATTGAGTATTTTTGCTTCAACTTTGCACACCTTTGATTGCTTCGTGCTAGCAAGGTCCATCTGTTGCTGTCATTTCACGGCTATCAATTTCATGTCACTTTGCTTCAAACCATGTCTTAATGCAACCAAGCCTAGCTTGGACTGTCCACAGAGTAGATATCATGGCATAATGACTAATTCAAGATTTCTGTTTTAAAACTTCAGTCCATTCTTGTACCCAGGATTCTCTTTTCTTCCTTCTTTGTAGCAGTCAGAAAGACTTAGCTTCATCTCTGCTCTTCTTGTCAATTACCACCTCCTACTCTGTCCCTTGCTTCCATCCTCCCAATGCCTTGCTGTCCCTGAAAAGGACCTCAAAATCAAGGTTGTTTATGTCTTAAGAGTTTTCCAATTACTTGTTATGAGAAACTGGCAGGGGTAAAACAGCAACACCAAATCTGTAGGTAAGAAGCTTTCAAACCTGTTACAATCTTGGTCCTTAGCTGAAACACTGGCTGAAATCTAGTAAGATTTCTGATCTTCACTTTTATTTCTTAAGGTGAACTCATCACTAAGCCACTCCCCCACATTCAGACCAAACCAAAGCAGATAATAGTTGCACCATTAGCTCAGGTGGGAACCATGCATTTGTGAAGAATGATTACAAGTACTATGAAATATTTCCTCCCTTGAACAAAGGTGGTCTCCACTAGAAACTGAGTTTTTATTGTAGTTGCCTCTGAGCCTTCTTCTTCTTTGGATTTCAATTTGCCCACTAAAGCATAGCTTATGCTGAAATGATTATTTTAATTATTTGCATTAATAATCTGACAGGAATTACGGGGGAAACTATCTTCTAAAATGGTTGGCAACAAAAATGGCAACAGCAGATGTGCAAATATACAAAAGTGCTAATGTTCTTAGACCTTTCCAAAACTGCCAAACACTTAAGAACTTCAAAACTCTGCTGCAAAGCTTTATAGCTCATTTGTAATGAATTACAGCAAACACTGTAAATGACTACCTCAGCTTCTTCTAAAAAAATGTCTTAAAACACCTTTGGTATTCCTCTTTTTCTTCTTTGATACTTAGTTGAAATGGGGTCCTTCAAAGTGAAACTTTAAAAATCTGACAATCTTTACCTTATAAAAGCTCTTCTAGAAATGCAAAAAAAGAGAGAGAGAGAGAGAGAAAGCTGCCCAAGTCATTTGATAAACCTAGTATTAAAACCTTGATATAAAAACTGGATAAAGACAATACAAAATAAAAAGAAAGAAATAGATGGCTTAGTTCACTTCTAAACACAAATGAGAAAACACTAAACAAAATATAAGCTAACTAAATTCAAAATGTATCAAGAATACAGTGTGATTAAGTAGGGCTTATCCCAGTATTGTAAGAATGGCTTCTTGATCAAAACTCTATTGATACTCAACAACAAAATGACAAATAATCTAATCAAAAATGGCAAATGATTTAAATAGAGATTTCCCCAAAGGAGAAATACAAATGGCCGATAAGCACATGAAAGGATGTTCAACATCATTAGTTATTAGGGAAATGCAATCAAAACAAGATTGAGATACCACTTCACATCCACTAAACCCAAACCAAACTAACTTCATTAAGTCAGTTCTGATTCATTGTGACCCTGTATGTTGCACAGTAGCACTGCACTGCACAGGGTTTACAAGGAAGAAGATCATCAGGCTTTTCTTCCAAGGCACCTTTGGGTAGGTTCACACCCACTAGGATGACTATTACGAAAAGGAAAATAACAAATGTTGATGAAGGTGTGGAGAAATTGGAATTCTTGTCCATTGCTAGTGGGAATATAAAATACTTCAGCCACTGTGGAAAACAGTTTGGTGGTTCCTTAAAAGGTTAAACAGAGAAGTACTATGTTGTTGTTAGATGCCCTCAAGTTGGTTCTGACTCATGGTGATGCTATGTACAACAGAACAAAACACTGCACCATCCTCATAATTGTTGCTGTGCTGGAGCTCATTGTTGCTGCCACTGCGTCAATCCATCTCTTTGAGGGTCTTCCTCTTTTTCGCTGACCCTCTGCTTTACCAAGCATGATGTATTTCTCCGAGGACTGGTCCCTCCTGATAACATGCCCAAAGTATGTGAGACAAAGTCTCACCATCCTTACTTCTAAGGAGTATTCTGGCTGTAGTTTTCCCAGGACAGATTTGTTTGTTCTGGCAGTCCATGACATATTCAATATTCTTCTCAAATACTGTAATTCAAGGACATCAATTATCCTTTGGTCTTTCTTATTCATTGTACGGCTTTCATATGCATATGAGGTGATTAAAAACACCATGGCTTAGGTCAGGCGCACCTTAATCTTCAAAGTGACATCTTTGCTTTTTAACAATTTAAAGAGGTCTTTTGCAGCAGATCTGCCCAATGCAATACACCGTTTAATTTCTTGACTGATGCTTCTATGGGTGTTGATTGTGGATCCAAGTAAAATGAAATCCTTGACAATTTCCATATTTTCTGTTTATCATGATGTTGCTTATTGGTCCAGTTGTGAGGATTTTTGTTTTCTTTATGTTGAGGTGTAATCCATACTGAAGGCTATGGTCTTTGATCTTCATCAGTAAGTGCTTCAAGTCCTATTCATTTTCAGCAAGCAAGGTTGTGTCTTTTGCATATCACAGGTTGTTAATGAGTCTCCCTCCAATCCTGATGCCACATGCATTCTTCTTCATAAAGTCCAGCTTCTTAGATTAAGTGCTCAGCATACAGATTGAGTGAAAGGATACAACTCTGACATACACCTTTTCTGATTTTAAACCAGCAGTATCCCCTTGTTCTGTTCAAAGACTTCCTCTTGGTCTATGTACAGGTTCTGCATCAGTACAGTTAAGTGTTCTGAAATTCCCATTCTTGGCAATGTTACGCAAAATTTGTTACGATCCACAGAGTTGAATGCCTTTCTATAGTCAATAAAACACAGGTAAACATCCTTCTGGTACTCTCTGCTTTCAGCCAAGATTCGTCTGACATCAGCAATGACACCTCTTGTTCCACATCCTCTTCTGAATCTGGCTTGAATTTCTGGCAGTTCCCTGTTGATGTACTGCTGCAACCATTTTTGAATTACCTTCAGCAAATTTTACTTGCATGTGATATTAATGATATTATTCAAAGGAATTACTATATTACCCAATGAATCCACTCCTTGAAAGCAGGAACTCAAACTTTACACCAGTGTTTATTGCAGCACTGTTCACAATAGACAAAAGGTGAAAAACAACCCAAGTGACTATCAACAGATAAATGTATAAACACAATGTGGTATATTTGTACAATGGAATATTATTCCACCATATAAAAACAAATGAAGTTCTAATACATGCTACAACATGGATAAACCTTGAAAACATTAGGCTAAGTGAAATAAGCCAGACACAAAAGAACACATATTTTATGATCCTATTTATATGAAATCTCTAGAATAGACAAATGATAGATATAGAAAGTTGATTAGTGGTTACCATGGGCTGGGGATGAGGGAATAAGGAGTTACTGCTTACTGGTATAGAGTTTCAGTTTGGGATGATGAAAAATTTTGAAAATAAATGATGGTGGTGGTGGCACAACATTGTGAGTGTGATAATGCCACTGGATTGTCCACCTTAAAATTGTTAAAACAGTACATTTTATGTTGCATACATTTTCCCACAATTAAGGAAAAGATAAAAAACTGTTGACTATAATTCACCATAATGGTGGAATAAAAGAGGAAAATAACTGATCTCAATAGATGTGGAAAAAGCATTTAACAAATTATTACATATAACAGCGATGGCATCACAGATAAAAGGCCTAAATGTAAACATAAGCGTTTCATTTCCTCAAGTTATTCTGCATAACCAAACATGCCAAAATCTCAATAGCTTACAACCATAACATTTTATTGCTCACACACGGGTTTATGGTTAGAAAAGAGAAGTAACGTTCAATTGAACAAATGTAGACAAATGGGCAGGCCTATGGAGCCCTGGTGGCACAGTGGTTAAGAGCTCAGCTGCTAACCAAAAGGTCGGCAGTTGGAATCCACCAGCCACTCCCTGGAAACCCTATGGAGCAATTCTACTCTGTCCTGGAGGGTCTCTATGAGAACCAACTCGACCGCACCTACCAACAACAACAGTGGAACAATAAAGTCTAATTCTTCTGCAGGGAGACATAGCACGGATGGGGATAAGTTCCATCACTGCAAGGAAGCAAGTGGATAATTGGGATCAATAATCAATGTATCATCATAAAGCTATAAAGCTAATAGAGAAAAGGTAGCAAGATATTTTTATGACACTGGGATGAAGAAGGATGTTGTTTGGCTTAGGAAAAGATACAAACTAATATAAAATACCGATAACTTTAGTAAATCAAAAGTAAAAACTTCTGTTCAGGATAGAAAAAGTTAGCTAATATATCATAAACTGGGAAAAGAAATTAGCATTATATGGGGTTTTTTTTTTTAGTATAACAAGGAATTCATAAAAATCAGTAGATTATAAGCTTCAAGCAAACAGGAATTTCCAGTTGTTTCTCAGTGCCCAGATAAATATTAAACCATATTAATACCTCCTTACTCTTTACCCAAGGAGCCCTAGAGGGACAACCATTAAATGCTCAGCTGGTACCGGAAAAGTCAGTGATTCAAACCCACACAGTGGCTCTGCAGGAGAAAGACTTGATGATCTGCTTCCATAAATATTACAGTTAAAGAAAACCCTACAGGGCACTTCTACTCTGTCACGTAACCTGTCTGGAGATTTTCTTCCCGTCTATGCATCCTCCAGAGAAGATGTCTAAGTTTCCTACTGATGCTATAACAAATTACCACAAATTCAGTGACTTAAAGCAACATAAATGTCTTATCTAACTGTTCTGCAGGTCAGAAGTCCAAAATCAGCCTCATCAGGCTAAAGTCAAGGTATCGGTAGGGCTCGTTCCTTCTGGAGGCTCTAGGGGAGAATCCGTTTCCTTGCCTTTTCTAGCTTCTAAAAGCCACCCACATTCCTTATCTCATGGCCCTTTCCTCCATCTTCAAAGGCATCGGCATAGTGTTGTAACATCTTCTTCACTAACTGTGCTTCTGTCTCCACATTGCCTTCTGTCCTTAGACCCTCCTGCCTCCCTCTCATAAGGACCCTTCTGATTACACTGGGCCTGCCCGGATAATCTAGAATAATCTTCCCATCTCAAAACTCTGAACTTCATCACATCTTCAAGTTCCTTTTGCCATGTAAGGTAATACGGTCACTGTTTTGGAGGATTAGGATGTGACCTTTTTTTTTCTTTGGAGGAGGGGACACTATTCAGCCTACCACACCAGAGTTTCTCAAACTTGGCACTATTGACATTTTGGCTGGATAATTCTTTGTTGCGGTGAGCTGTCCTGTGCATTGTAGGGTATTTAGCATCATCCTTGCCCTTTGCCACTTGATGCCACTAGCTCCCTCCCCCTCCCCTAGTTGTAACCTAATGTAACCTGAGGGGCAAAAATTGTTCACAGCTGAGAACCA
This sequence comes from Dugong dugon, assembly GCA_030035585.1. Lineage (NCBI taxonomy): Eukaryota > Metazoa > Chordata > Mammalia > Sirenia > Dugongidae > Dugong > Dugong dugon. The sequence goes on from CM057478.1 coordinate 14,346,859, forward strand.
CTGTTCCACGCTGTTTGTTCTGATGATCTTTTTAAATAGCAAATCGAATCCTGTTACTCTTCTGCATAGAATTTTTTTTCTTCAGTCCCCATTGTTTTCAAAATAATACCCATATTTCTTAGCACATCATATTAGATTTTTCATAATCTGGCTTTGCTTTATTTCTCTCAGTTCCATCTGCCCTCTCTTCCTATCCTCCTGTCTTCCAGATATTCTTCCAGTTCCCCAGAATATTAGGTTCTCTCACACCTCCTGGTGTTGCAAATGTTTTTTCTTCCATTTGCCTGGGAAGCCCCTTCCTATACTCTTTATCTGATGAATTCTTACTTATTTCTCCTTCAAAATTTAGTTTAGATAGCTAAGGATCAGAGTTCCCTTCCTACATATACTTGTAGCACTCTAAGAGTTGCCTCTGTTGGAGGGCAGATGTTTATTTCCTCTTTTCGTTACTCTAGTCTGTGAGCTTTACACTTTCCACCTTTATCTGTATCCATGGGTCTAGTACTGTTCCTGGAATGTATTAGTTGTACTATAATTGCTTTTAGACTGAATGTGTACATTGTGGATTCCATGCCTCAACACTCAGATGGTCTCCTATGGGAGTTTGAGACTGAGGAAGGATGTTGCTCCAAGACATTAACAGAAAATAACTTGCTTTTCTACTTCAAAATAGAAAAGAAATTAATTCTCCCATCCTCTCTCATGGAGAGAACCCTTCACAAAGAGATTATTTCCGTTCGTTTGTGAGAGTGTTTAATAACCATTTAGGCATTTTCCCCAACATTAAGGTTCATGTTCAGAAATTACTTTTACTTACTTAATATTGTTTACTTTTAAAAACTAAATTGGAAAAATGTCTTCCACAGAAAAGTTGGCAAAACAACTTTAGAATTAAAAGACCACAATCATAGATTTCACAACACTACACCAAAGACAAAGTTTTCATAACAGTTCCTTTTATCACCCAGGAGGATATAGTTTATTTTGCAATTTAGATCTTGACTTTGTAGGCAGAAAAGTGTCACTTGGGCACTTCCAGAATTTACAATGGAGCAAAATCAACTGATTTGCAAAACTCCAACATTTGGTATATACTTCAAACAATAAAAGTGGCAAAATGTTTCTTTTGCTGTGTATTTTATTATCCTTCTAGTAGTCCAATGTTAAAAGTTTGTCTTAATGTGTAGAAACTGGAGACTCTTTAGTAAATACCACCAAAAACACCTGCACGTAATGCTCACTAATGATGGTTTCTTTGATTCAGAGCTCAAATTAAGGAGGTGTTGAGAGGGGATGAACGCCATCTCTCTACTTTTTAAATATACTCAGGTAATTTATGTAAAACACAGAAATTAAAGAAATTTCCCCCATGCTACATTTTTTCCCCATGCTACATTTTTTCCCCATGCTACATTTTTATTCTCCAGCTACGAATGTACCCACAGACCTGCAAGGAGAAGGGTAAAAACAAAATTTCATTATCCAAAATATGTCAAAACTTAATATGTTTAATGAAGGGTTTTAGAATTTCTTTAATTCCTACGTAATGCATGTTTAAAAGGTTACTTCTCCTCTAAACCACAGTTTCTTAAGTTGTTGCTAAAAATACTTTGTTGATGGCCAGTGTAACATAATTGATGTTGCTGAAAATATCTGGCTAATATCTTGGCTTATCTAGTTGAATCCCAATTCTATAACATTGGGCAAGTTACCGTGTCTGTGCTTTAGTTCCTTCATTGTAAAGTGAAGATGACAATAACAGTAACTTCCTCAGAGGATTACTGTGAGGACTATAAGAGTTAATACTTGCAAAACACTTTGAACATTCTCTAGGCATGGACCAGTAACATGAAATTTGTCTCCAAAAATAGAGGGTGCCAAGAGACTGAAGAAAGAGGTGGACAACTCCACTGTGGCAGCAAAGGAGTTTTATTAGGGAGACTTACATATGATGAGAAATCCTGGGTGGCTGCAGAACCAAAGCAGATCTCTACTTCCCTTAGTGGAAGGACAGAGGTTTTATAGTGGTGGTAGACAATAGTGGCTCCATGCCAGGGGCTTACATAAGAATGCAAACTGTAAGGAACTAGTGGACCACATGGAGGGCACCCATGTTTGGCCTCACAACAGCGTATTTCTCCTTCACACATTGAAGTACTAAATAGGTATTTGGTATTATTATTAGTGAAAGAAGAAAATTTGAACTAAGGACTTTTCAAAATGCTATAAACTCAGCCTTGTATAAGAAACTCTACCCACCTAATATCAGCAAATGTAATCCATGTATTCCCTACGGTAGAATAAGGAAATAAGGGATCCAACTGAGCAGCTTGGGTTCCTCTGGGTTTAAGTTTTAATAAACATATATTGTTAAAAGTGGATTTGGGGGATCCTTAAACACCAGATAAGGTATTTAAGTGGTTAAGTGCTTCGCTGCTAACCAAAAGGTCAGTGGTTTGAACCCACCAGCCACTCTGCAGGAGAAAGATGTAGCAATTTGCTTCCATAAAGATTACAGCTTTGGAAACCCTATGGGGCAATTCTACTCTGTCCTATGGGACACTGTGAATTGGAATCTACTTGATGGCAACAGGTTTAGTTTTTGATTTTTAAAAACCAGTTGCTGTTGAGTCGATTCCAACTCATGGTGACACCATGTGTGTCAGAGTGGAATCATGCTCCATAAGGTTTTAATTGACTGATTTTTCAAAAGTAGATTGCCAGGTCTGATTTTTCAGAAGTAGATTGCCAGGTCTTTCTTCTAAGGCCCTTCTGCATAGACTTGTACCTTAACCTTTAAGTTAGCAGCCTAGTTCATTAACCATTTGCACTACTCAGGGACTCCTTACCAAGACCTTCCCAAAAGTTTTATTAGCTGCCTTCTATCCCAGAAACATGAATTCTATTTTGTTTTCTTCTAGATGCTACATAATATGGTTCCTAGGAATCTTTCCAAAGTTATCTACCACTACTCTTCTGCTCGATACTTCTGCTTTAATAACTGAGCCTCCAATACGTAATACATTTTTGTCTCAAATACATCACGTATATCCCTTAATACTCCTTGCTTGCCTGGCTTGGAATTCCTTTACTTGGCCTTTCTACTTGCCAGTGGCCCCCACTTCTTAAAGTAATAACTTAGTTCCCCTCTCCCCTCTGAGTATGTCCCAAACTGTATCTATTCTGAGTGATGTATTCTCTAGTATCTACATCCTTTTTGTACTTAGCATAAGATCTCTCTTCCTTTTATTACATTTTTCATGCCATTTCTCCAGCTACATTGTGATTTCCTCATGTACAAAGGCTCCTCTCAGTCACTTTTGGCCCTAGAGTCTGACTCTGTGCCTCACACACAGCAAGTATTAAATATGATTTTTTTAAAGAAAGTTTTTGGAAGTAAAATTCAAAATAACTTTTTTAGATCCCACTCATCTCTATTTTTTTTATTTTTACTTTTTTCCCATACAAAAATGTATACATAAATTTTTATGTGACTCTAATTGCTCTCCCCATACTGTGACAGCACACTCCTCCTTTCCACCCGATTCCCCATGTCCATTCAACCAGCTCCTAACCCTCTCTACTTCCCCATCTCATCTCTGGACAGAAGCTGCCCGTTTAGTCTCTTGTATCTACTTGAGATAAGAGGCACACTCCTCATGAGTATCACTTTATGTCCCACAGTCCAGTCCAATCTCTGTCTGAAGAGATGGCCTCGGAAATTGTTTTAGTTCTGGGCTGATAGAGAGTCCAGGGGCCATGCTTTCTGGGGTACCTCCAGTCTCAGTCAGACCATTAAGTCTGGTCTTCATATTAGAATTTGAGTTCTGCACCCCACATTTCTCCTGCTCCATCCGGAACTCTCTGTTGTGTTCCCTGTCAGGGCAGTCATTGGTGGCAGCCAGGCACCCTCTAGTTCTTCTGGTCTCAGGCTGATGAAGTCTCTGGTTTATGTGGCCCTTTCTGCCTCTTGGGCTAATGCTTTTCTTGTGTCTTTGGTGTTCTTCATTTTCCTTTACTCCAGGTGGTTGGGACCAAATGATGCATCTTAGATGGGCACTTGCAAGTTTTTAAGACCCCAGATGCCACTCGCCAAAGTAGGACGCAGAACATTTTCTTAATAAACTTTGTTATGCCAATTGACCTAGATGTCCCCTGAAAGCATGGTCCCCAGACCCCTACACCTGCTACTCTGTCCCTCAAAGTGTTGGATTGTATTCAGGAAACTTCTTAGCTTTGGCTCAGTTCAGCTGTGCTGACTTCCCCTGTAGCGTGTGCTGTCCTTCCCTTCACCTAAGATAATTCTTATCTATAATTTAGTTAGTAAATAACCCTCACCCTCCCTCCCCATCCCCATAACCAGCAAAGAATGTTTTCTCGTGTGTTTAAACCTTTTCTTGAGTTCTTTTAATAGTGGTCTTATACAATATTTGTCCTTCTGTGACTGACTAAATTCACTCAGCATAATGACTTCCAGCTTCCTCTGTGTTATGTTTCATGGCCTCATCATTGTTCCTTATCGTTGAGTAGTACTCCATTGTGTGGATATACCACAATTTGTTTATTCATTTGTCCGTTGATGGGCACCTAGGTTGTTTCCATCTTTTTGCAATTCTGAACAGTGCTGCAATGAACATGGGTGACAGCTCTAGCTGGACCATATGGGTACTTCTATTTCTAGCTTTTTAATGAAGCACCAAATTGATTTCCAAAGTGGTTGTGCCATTATACATTCCCACCAACAGTGTATAAGTGTTCCAGTCATTCCACAACCTCTCCAGCAATTATTATACTGTGTTTTTTAGATTAATGCTAGCCTTGTTAGGGTGAGATGATATCTCATTGTAGTTTTGATCTGCATTTCTCTAATGGCTAATCATCGTGAGCATTTTTTCACGTGTCTGTTAGCCACCTGAATATCTTCTTTGGCAAAGTGCTTGTTCATATCCTTTGCCCATTTTTCAATTGGGTTAGTTGTCTTTTTGTTGTTGAGGTTTTGCAGTATCTTGTAGATTTTAGAGATTAGACGCTGATCAGATTTGTCATAGCCAAACATTTTTTCCCAGTCTGTAAGTTGTCTTTTTATTCTTTCAGTGAAGTCTTTTGATGAGCATAAGGGTTTGATTTTTTAGGAGCTCCCAGTTATCTAGTCTTCTTCTGATGCTTGTACATTGTTACTTATGGTCCGTATTGTGTTTATGTCATGTATTAGGGCTCGTAGCATTGTCCCTATTTTTTTTTCCATGATCTTTATCGTTTTCTATTTTATATTTAAGTCTTTGACCCATTTTGAGTTAGTTTTTGTGCATGGTGTGAGGTATAGGTCTTGTTTCAGTTTTTTGCAGCTGGATATCTAGTTATGCCAGCACCATTTGTTAAAGAGACTGTCTTTTCCCCAATTAACAGGTTTTGGGCCTTTGTCAAATATCAGCTGCTCATAGGTGGATGAATTTATGTCTGGATTCTCAATTCTGTTCCCTGGGTCTATGTATCTGTTGTTGTACCAGTACCAGGCTGTTTTGACTACCATGACAGTATAATAGGTTCTAAAATCAATTAATGTGAGGCCTCCCACTTTGTTCTTCTTCTTGAGTAATGCTTTACTTATTTGAGGCCACTTCCCTTTCCATATGAAGCTGGTGATTTGTTTCTCCATCGTACTAAAAAATGCTGGTGGAATTTGGATCGGGATTGCATTGTCTCCATAGATGGCTTTGGAAAGAATTGACATTTTCACAATGGTGAGTCTACCTATCCATGAGCAAGGCATATTTTTCCACTTATGCAGGACTCTTCTTGTTTCCTGCAGTAGTGTCTTGTAGTTTTCATTGTATAGCTCTTTTAGGTCTCTATTAGATTTATTCCTAAGTTTTTATATTCTTGGGTGCTAATGAAAATAATAGTGATTTGGTGATTTTCTCTTTGAAGTTCTCTGTTGGTGTAGGAGAATCCAACTGATTTTTGCATGTTTGTCTTGTATCCTGATACTTTGCTGAAATCTTCTATTAGATCCAGTAGTTTTCTTGTGGATTCTTTGGTGTTTGCTGTGTATAAGACCATATCATCTGCAAATAGTGATTCTTTGACTTCTTCCCTACCAATTTGGATGCGCTTTATTTCTTCTTCTAGCCTAATTGCTCTGGCTAGGACCTCCAGCACAATGTTGAATAAGAGTGGTGATAAAGGGCATCCTTATCTGGTTCCCATTCTCAAAGGGAATGCTTTCAAATTCTCTCCATTTAGGATGATGTTGGCTATTGGTTTTGTATAAATGCCCTTAATTATATTGAGGAATTTCCCTTCTATTCCTATTTTGTTGAAAGGTTTTATCGTGAATGGGTGTTGGACTTTGTCGAATGCCTTTTCTGCATCGATTGATAAGATCATGTGGTTCTTGTCTTTTGTTTTATTTATGTGGTGGATTACTTTGATTTTTTTCTAATGTTGAACTAACCCTGCATACCCAGTATAAATCCCACTTGGTCATGGTGAATTATTTTTTTGATATATTGCTGAATTCTATTGGCTAGAATTTTGTTGAGGATTTTTGCGTCAATGTTCATGAGGGATACTGGTCCATAATTTTCCTTTTTTGTGGTGTTTCTACCTGGTTTTGGTATCAGGGTTATGCTAGCTTCATAGAATGAGTTTGGGAGTATTCCATCTTTCTCTATTCTCTGAAATACCTTTAGTAGTAGTGGTGTTAACTCTTCTTTGAAAGTTTGGTAGAATTCTCCAGTGAAGCTATCCAGGTCAGCCTTTTTTTTTTTTTTTTTTTTTTTTTTTTTTGTGAGTTTTGTAATTACATTTTCAATCTCTTCTTTTGTTATGGGTTTATTTAGTTGTTCTACCTCTATTTGTGTTAGTTTAGGTAGGTAGTGAGTTTCTAGAAATTTGTCCATTTCCTCTAGGTTTTCAAATTTGTTAGAGTACAATTTTTCATAGTATTCTGTTACGATTCTTTTAATTTCAGTTGGGTCTGTTGTGATATCACCCATCTCATTTCTTATATGGGTTATCTGCTTCCTTTCCTGTTTTTCTTTTGTCAGTTTGGCCAGTGGTTTATCAATTTTGTTGATCTTTTCAAAGAACCAGCTTTTGGACTTGTTAACTCTTTCAATTTTTTTTTATTCCCTATTTCATTTAATTCTGCTCTAATTCTTATTATTTCCTTTCTTCTGGTGCCTGAGGGCTGCTTTTACTGCTCTCTTTCTACTTATTCCAGTTGTAGGTTAATGTTTTGATTATGACCCTTTCTTCTTTTTGGATGTGTGCATTTATTGCTATAAACTGACCTCTGAGCCCTGCTTTTGCTGTGTCCCAAAGGTTCTGGTAAGATGTGTTTTCATTCTTGTTTGATTGTATGAATTTCTCTATTCCATCCTTAACTTCTTCTATAACCCAGTAGTTTATGAGCAAGGTGTTGTTCAGTTTCCATGTGTTTGATTTTTTTCCTTGCTTTTTCAGTTGTTGATTTCTACTTTTATGGCTTTATGGTCAGAAAAGATGCCTTGTAATATTTTGATGCTTTGGATTTTGTTAAGTCTTGCTTTACGGCTTAATATGTGGTCTATTCTGGAGAATGTTCCCTGTGCGTTGGAAAAGAAAGTATACTTGGCTGCTGTTGGGTGGAGTGTTCTGCATATGTCTATGAGATCAAGTTGGTTGATTGTAGCATTTAGCTCGTCCGTGTCTTTGTTAAGCTTCTTTTTGGATGTTCTGTCCTTCACTTAAACTGGTGTGTTGAAGTCTACTACTACTATGGTAGAGCTGTCTATCTCTCTTTTCAGTGCTGTTACAGTCTGTTTTATGTATTTTGGAGCCTGTCGTTGGGTGGGTAAATATTTATTATAGTTAAGTCCTCCTGGTGTATTGACCCATTAATCATTATAGTGTCCTTCCTTATCCTTTGTAGTGGATTCTACTTGTCAGAGATTAATATTGCCACTCCTGCTCTTTTTTGATTGTTGTTTGCTTGATGTATTTTTTTCCATCCTTTGAGTTTTAGTTTGTTCGTGTCTTTAAGTCTAAGGTGTGTCTCTTCTAGGCAGTATATAGACTGATCATTTTTTTTTATCCAGTCTGCCAGTCTCTGTCTCTTTATTGGTACATTTAGTCCATTTATATTCAGCATAATTATTGATAGGTATGAGTTTAGTGCTGTCATTTTGATATCTTTTTTTGTGTGTTGTTGACAGTTTCTTTGTTCCACTTAATTTTCTGTGCTGAGATGTTTTTCTTTATATATTTTCTTTTCATCTTTTTTATTGTTGTTGATTTTGTGTTTGCTGAGTCTTTATATTTTTCTAGTTTTTTATTTTGACTTGTAGGATTGTTAGTTTCCTTTGTGGTTACCTTAATATTTACCCCTATTTTTCTAAGTTTATACCAGTCTTTTATTTCTTTACATTGCCTTGACTTCCTCTCTATATGAAAAATCTATGTCTAGATTTTTTAACTCCCTGTTTTTTGTTTTAATGTTGTCATCTTTTACATATTGACATCTGTTTCCCTATTTTCAGTGTTTTTTAGCTTTGATATCCTTTTGTGACTTTCCTATCTGGGTTGATATCTAGTTGCTCTGTCTTGTGTTCTAGTCTTGGGTTGTTATCTGATGTTACTGATTTTCTAACTGGAGGACTCCCTTTAGTATTTCTTGTAATTTTGGTTTGGTTTTTGCAAATTTCCTAAACTTCTGTTTACCTGGAAATGCCCTAATTTCACCATCATATTTGAAAGACAGTTTTGCTGGATATATAATTCTTGGCTGGCAGTTTTTTTCCTTCAAGGCTTTATATATGTCATCCCATTGCCTTCTTGCCTGCATGGTTTCTGCTGAGTAGTCCGAGCTTATTCTTATTGACTCTCCATTGTAGATGACTTTTCCTTTATCCCTAGCAGCTCTTAAAATTCTCTCTTTAAGACAGAACGGGCCACATAAACCTTAGACTCCATAAGCCTGAGACCAGAAGAACAAGATGGTGCCCAGCTACCACCAATGAACATCCTGACAGGGAACACAACAGAGAGTCCCTGATGGAGCAGCAGAAGGATGGGGTGCAGAACTCAAATTCTAGTAAGAAGACCATACTTCATGGTCTGACTAAGACTGGAGGTACCCCAGAAAGCATGGCCCCTGGACTCTCTATCAGCCCAGAACTAAAACAATTTCCGAGGCCAACTCTTCAGACAGGGATTGGACTGGACTGTGGGACATAAAGTGATACTCATGAAGAGTGTGCCTCTTAGTCAAGTAGACACAAGAGACCAAAGGGGCAGCTTCTGTCCAGAGGTGAGATGGGAAGGCAGACAGTGTTAGGAACTGGTTGAATGGTCATGGGGAATCAGGGGTGGAAAGGAGGAGTGTGCAGTCACAGAATGGGGTGAGTAATTAGAGTCACATAACAAAGTATGTATAAAATTTTGTATGGGAGACTAACTTGAAATGTAAACTTCATTTAACTACAATAAAAAAAAATTCTCTCTTTATCTTTGGTTTTGACAAGTTTGATTATAATATGTCTTAGTGACTTTTTTGGGGGACCTATCTTGTGTGGGGTTTGATGAGCATCTTGGATAGATATCTTGTTATCTTTCACAATATCAGGGAAGTCTTCTGCCAACAAATCTTCAACAATTCTCTCTGTATTTTCTGCTATCCCCCTCCCCCCCCCCCCCGTTTTTGTACTCCAATCACTTGTAGGCTATTCCTTTTCATAGAGTCACACATAATTCTTAGGGTTTCTTCATTTTTTTTTAAATCCTTTTATCTGATTTTTCCTCAAATAATTTGGTGTCAAGTGCTATATCTTCAATCTCACTAATTCTGACTTTCATTGCCTTAATTCTGCTCCTATGACTTTCTATTGAGTTGTCTAATTCTGAAATTTTATTTTTAATCTTCTGGATTTCTGATTGCTGTCTCTCTATGGATTCTTGCAGCCTGTTAAATTTATCATTATGCTATTCTCTAATCTTTTGAATTTCCTCTATTGCATGTTCTGTGTTTTGCTTAATTTCCTTCCTAATTTCTTGAAGAGTTCTGTATATTTATCTTTTGTATTCTGCCTCTGGTAATTCCAACAAATTTTCCTTCTCTTGAAAATTTCTAGATTCTTTATTTTGGGAGCTTGCTGGAGCCATCATGGATTGCTTCTTTATGTGATTTAATATTGACTGTTGTCTCCGAGCCATCAATAAGTTATATTTATTTATTTTACATTTGCTTACTGTGTCCTAGCTTCTTGTTTTGTTTTGATATGCCCGAATAGGCTGCTGATATGTGCTAGTTTGATTATTGGCACCTTTGAAGTTCTAATGTCCTGTCAGCAGGTGGTTAGATCTGTTACTAGGTATGTGAGCTCAGGAGTCCATGCACTCCTCCTGTGTGGATTCAGCTCAGGTGCCCAGATAGATAGCCACCAAGTAAGTGGTGTAGGCTCTCAATTACAGTCCTAGACAGGCGTGGGTGACTGGTGTAGGCACAGGCATATGGCTGTAGCGGGGGGACACTCTCTGAGCAAGGCAGGGGGCTGACTGCCAACCCCGAGTGTCCAGGAGGAAGGCGTGTCCCTGTTCCCTAGAGCTCATAGGTGGGTGGGCTTTGCAGCTGGACTATGAGCACCTAATGCTGTTGGCAGTAAGGACTGGGGGGCACCTCCTATTCTTGGGCCCCTATCACAGGTGGCTAGGTGGTTTGGGTGGAGCCACCAGTCCTCAGGCCCCTGATGTGGGTAGGTAAAGACCCTGCTTAATGGGCAGAGCAGTGTCAAATGTCAAGAACCTGCCCCTTCACAGCTGAAACAATTGAAGTTAGACTTCTGGTATATACCCTGTTGTACTGCAGTAATGAAGGACTGCGGTGTTGAGATGGGCTCGTACAAGTCTATGCAGGGGGAAAGGCACTCAGAGTCTGTGGATCCCTTATGCCTGTGCCTAGGCAAAGGAGCTGTGCCTACCCTGGGTTCCTGGCTTAGGGGAGCTGGCAGTTTATTTTTTCCCATTTGTTAATTTGTTCACTCTCCAAGGCAAGCAGAATGGGGCTCCAGGTGTGTGAGAGATCTTACTTCTGGCCCAGGGGACTCGGCAATTGCTGAAGCTGGTCTGGGACCCAATGCAGAGCAGGGAGCAGGGAGGTAATGGGAGAGAGGTTTTTCCCTAAGGAGGGTGTTTTTGATCCACATGGTAAGCCATATGCAAGTACTTATCTTTTGACGATGAGGGCTACTTCTCACTGGCTCAGGGTGACCATGTAGATTTTCTGGCGCTGGGTCTCTCCCAGCGTGGAAAACGTGCCTCCCGAGCACTGCCGCTTGCCTGCCTCACACCTCACCCACGAGCTGCTCAGGCCTGAAGTGCTCAGGCTCTCACTGGCTCAGGTCTGGCAACTGCTTGCTGCTTCCAAACCATCTCTCCCTCCCCCTGCCACTCAGTCCGGTTCCTCAACTCTGCCTTTGATGTTCAGGTTCCCAGATTGACATACATAATCAAATCACTTGTTTTTCCAGGTCTTTGTTGTAAGACGGTCCACTGGAAGAGTCTGAGTACTCCACCATCTTGGCCCCGCCTCCCCACTCATCTCTATTTGACAATTTATTACCGTTTTTCAACACTTGTTCCACTAGTACTATGTGCTTCTATGCTCTATATTGGCTACTTGAGGTCCTGAAGGAAGCTGTCCTTTCCATTGTTTTAGACTTTTTTATTTCTTCAACATTTAACTCTGTTATGAGTAAAAAAGAAACAAAAAAACTCTTGTCTATGGGTCATAAAATTTAGGTTCCATGTCAGTTTCTTCCTTGGCTCCTACCTGTGATCATGGAAAATAACAACAGGTATGAAACTCAGTTTCTTTACTGTAAAATAGTAATGATATTATCTTTCCCGACTACCATCCTGGGTTACTGTGAAGATAAATGCACATAAGTTAAAGTACATAAATTACTGCATGTTTTATTTTGCTAGGGCAGCCATAACAAAATACCACCAAGTCAGTGGCTTTAAAGAACATAAATTTATTGTCTCACAGTTCTAGAAGCTAGTAGTCCAAATCAGAGTATTGGCCGTGTTAATTCTTCCAGGAGGCTCTTCAGTAACACTGCACATGTGGTTGGTCTTGTTCCTCAGGAATACAACTGCACTAAGCAAGGGACATAGTGCAAAATCCCACCTTCATTGCTACCTGTCTGGTAAGGATCAGCTTGAGTCTAATTTCCACCTGGAAATGGATCTGGTCCTCACCTTTCCAGTTCTTCATCCTCATCACCAGCCACCCAAGGGGCACTCTGTCTCAGACCCCAACCACCTGGAGCTGCTTCTGAGCTCAGTTATTAAAAGGACATAGTCCTTCAGACTGGCTGCCCACTCAGCCCTTCTCTGACCCCACCATCCCAAGTCTGGTACAGCACACAAGTTAAAAGGACACAGTCCTTCAGACTGTCAAATAGGCAGATACCAGCCCCTGGTGGCTCTCAGTGCCCCTGTGGGTTCATTAATTTCCTTAAACAACTCACATAATTCACGTAAAGTATCTGTACTTAACAGGGGCTCTGGTGGATGAGAGGTTAAGTGCTCTGCCACTAACCGAAAGGTCGGGGGTTGGAATCCACCAGCTGCTCTGAACCCACCAGATGCTCTGCAGGGAAAGATGTGGCAGTCTACTTCTGCAAGGATACAGTTTTGGAAACCCCATGAGGCAGTTCTACTCTGTCCTATAGGGTCACTATGAGTCAGAAGTGACTTGACAGTAATGGGTTTGTTCTTTTGGTTTTACTTATGCTCATGGTTACCTATTTATTATAACCAGCATGGACACAAACAAGGAGACACATAGGACAAGATCCGGGAAGATCCCACTGTAGAGCTTCCATCTTCCCAAAGACATGAGGTCCTCTCCAATGCATGGATGTTCTTGCCAACCAGGAAGCCCTCTAAATTCCTTGTTCAAACCCTTTTATTGACTTTATTGCATTGTAATGACTCGGGCCTCACTGCATAGCCATAATTGAGGCCTCATTGCATTGTCATGACTGACTGATTCACTGACTATGAGTGGTTGATTAAGTCATGCCCCCTCCCTTCCTGAGGCTAGCTGACCAGGTGTGGTATGTGTAGCCCCCATTCATTTGCACAAATTCTTAACTGTGCCTGGAGGTTTTAGACAACAAAGGCACTTTAACTACCCAAGAAGTTTCAAGGGTTGTCTTTCAGGAACCAAAGACAAAGGCCAAATAGAGTTATTTGTCGCACAACAACTAATAAAAATAGTATGTTACAGAGTTAGTGAATAAAAGCAACTTAACATAGTACCCCCTTTTAATAACATTTATTTTAGAAGGGGCTTCTGGAAACATAAAGCCCCAAGACGTAAGAATGACACTAAAAGTACATATTTAAGGCTAATAGAAAGTATATTTGGGACAGAAATGTCCATTTTTTCAAATTTAAGGTAATAATCATAATTCAAAAGGGCATCCCAGGTGTTGTGAGAAGTATAAAGACGAGCAGGACACTCATTCTTCCGTCTTTAAGGAATGAACGTCTAGTGGGAGACCAATATGTACTCAGATAAGTTTAACACAAGATAGTTCATTAAGTTCTCTGGAAGAACCAACTTGAGAAGAGAAGAGATGAATTCTGACTGTATCTGGAAAATTTCTAAGAGTATAAGCATTCATCTAGGCCTTAAATATTGGGAGAATAAACTAGGATGAAGAAGACATTTAAAATAACAGCATGAGCCAAGAAACACAAAGTGTAGAGTATATTTGTGAAATAGCACGTAGACTTCAATTTAATTACTTGAATTTGTAGGTTGCTTTATGGTTTTCAAAGGGTTTTCACTGAGTTTAAATTTGTGAATTCTTCATTTTACAGATGAAGAAAGTGAGTTTTAGAGAAACTGAATAACTTACATAAAGGCAACAATTAATAAATTGTGCTTAAGAAGAAACGATGCTTAAGACTATTACTCGGTAATACTGTGAAAAACGAGCTTTGGTGGCACAATGGTTAAGCACTCCACTGCTAACCAAAAGGTTGGCAGTTCAAATTCATCCGGGGGTTCTGCAGGAGAAATACCTGGAGATCTGCTTCCATAAAGATTACAGCCAAGAAAACCCTATGGGGCAATTCTACTCTGTCATATGGAGGCGCTTTGAGTCAGAATTGACTCCACCAGCATCTAACGACAACAACCATATTGTGAAAAAGAAAGTGCCCGGAGGATGGTGGTTAGGGGGTTACTGACAATGGCTAGGTGCAAAGTCCCAAGAGTCCCCACCAGGGTCGGTTTGCTTGTGATGGAGAGGGGACTGTTTTTACAAATACTGCAGATGCACCTGCATGTGATTCACCTCTTGACTGGATGTAAGGAATGAGAGACAAAAAAGACCACCAGAAGACTCAGAGGCTAGTCACTTATGAAAAATATCTGGCTTGGTTTTGCTGGTCACATCGTTAATGTCTCTTAATATCTTCAGTGCCAATGCCCAACTCTTACTCAGTTCTCTGAGGAATAGTAAAACTTAATTTTTATTGAACACCGTATCTGGCCCAAAGGTGCGTTGGTACACAACACCTACATAGAAATGAGAAGTCCTTAATGAATAATATAAATGAAGGTTATGATGTTTTAAAATGTGTCCACACATTTTTTTCATTCCTTCCGTCAAGAGGTAAAGCTTATTTGCCCTCCCCTTGAGTATGGGCTGTACTTACTCAATGATTGTTTTCTAATGAATAGAATAAGGAATAAGTGATGGGGTGTCACTTCAGAGACTAGGTACTGAAAGGCTTTGAGACTTTCTCTTTGCTCTCTCCATTGGATCACACACTCTAGCGGAAGTCAGCTGCCATGTTGTGAGAAAAGCCAAGCAGCTATATGGAAAGAACCGTGAGATGAGAAACTGAAGTCTCCTGCCAATAGCCATGCAAGTGAGTCATCTTGGAAGTGGATCTTCAGATGATTGTGGTCCTGGCCAGCATCTTGACCACAGCCTCTGGAGAACCACCCACCTACACCATTGTCAAATTTCTGACCCACAGAAAATTTGAAGTAACAAATGGTGTAACTTGTTACGTAGTAATACAAAATAAAAAGGTGAACATGAAGAAGATGTATAGGACTTCCTACCATCAGAGAGCAGAGATTATGACTGGATTTAACCTGGAGGGAATAGGACTCTTTCTTCCTTATTTAATAACATGACCTACAAGAGTAAACAAAAATTAAACAAGGGAGTAAAGTACAAATAGTCCTAAACCTGATCCAGTCAACTTTTGACCACTTACCTCTTTGCACAAAGAGAGGGATTTAATACTTTTCAAATTTAAGTCTTTGGAATATTCAAAATAAAGTCGCTAGTATATATATTCTTCTGGTTTAACTGCAGCACAATGATATGCTTTTTAAGTCACTTATAAATTGACATTGTTTTAATGTGTCATACAATTTTCAAAAAGGAAGAGCGTACTCATAATTTACAAAATTGCATGGACTCATTAACTCCATATATTTATATGTATGTTTGTGTATGCATCTTTGTGTGGGTTTGTTGGTAAATTTGAAAAGCTATATATAGCCCTCAAATTTGTAAGAGCCCTACCTTTTACCAAGTAATTTCAAGTTAACACTCATCTTGAGGCACCCCATAAAATGGTCACACGGATTTGGATAGGGCTCCCTTAGCTCAGCTCTCTAAAAATGAAGAGGTTTTTAAGATAGACACTAATATATATTTAGCAAGCAAAGCCACTTTTTCTAAGACATGCTAAAAAAAAACTGCATTAAAGCTGTATGTTCTACAAACCCTCCTCTCAGTCCCTTTCCTCCCACCGCGTCTGAAATATAGCACACACACACACACACACACACACAAAACAGAAGCCTTACGGACTGTGATAACCTTGGGTTTTAGGACAGAGGAAAAGGGCAGGTCAGTAAATATGGTTAGGTGTACTGAGTAGCTCAGGGACAAGGACAAAACTTTAAAGCTGAAAATAAGTTTGGAGTTTAGTAAGTGCCTATTTCCTCTGTTTCTACAGTTCAGATTCGTTGGGTCAGCTCCACTCAGCCAGCTTTTGCCTTTTGCCAGTAACACCCAGATCCTGAGAGGTGAACAGAGCGCGCCTGTGCTGCAGAGGCACAACCAGCACCGGCAGGGGGCTGACACAGGGGCCTGGGCGGGGCCTGGGCGGGGCCTGGGCGGGGCCTGGGCGGGGCCTGGGCGGGGGCTGGGCGGGGGCTGGGCGGGGGCTGGGCGGGGGCTGGGCGGGGGCTGGGCGGGGGCTGGGCGCGCGGGAGACTTGAACTTCCTCTCCGCGGTCAAATTACACAGAAGTTTTGTTATCTGGGCCTTGCAACTGGTGGGCCGCAGTGCCAGCTTCAGAGATGGTGGAAGGACCAGGCTGTACTTTAAATGGAGAGAAAATTCGGGCGAGAGTGCTCCCCGGCCAGGCGGTGACGGACGTGCGGGGAAGCGCTCTGCAGGGCCTTGAGGGCCGGGGGTTGCCACATGCCGCCTCCGTGGCTGTGGTGTCTTCCCAGGTGAGCTTCTCCCATTAATTTGCCGACAGAGGAAAATGGAATAAAGACCCCTCAGGTCTCCAAAGTGTCATCTCTTTGATCTGGTCCAGGTTCTCTTGGGCCTCGCGTCTCCCAAAGTTTATCTAGACTTGCACCGGAGAGAAGGCGGCCCCAGCGCGCCTGCGTAGTAGAGACCCGTTGGAGCGCTAGGCCGGTGTGCCTAAACGCTAGGCAGGAATTGACTGAGGGCATTTTTATGTCATATCAACTTGCTTGACTTCTTTATAACCCAGCAAAAGATGTTTTCCTTGTGGCTGTAGCTGCGTTTTCTCTGTTAATACAACCTCTTAACATGCTTTTATTTTCACTGCCCTTCACATTTTTAAGACAATAAGTTTTAACACAAAATTCTAGCTTCTCGCTTGCCTAATATTCTGCAGTTGATAAGTATTTCACAGCTAATGTATAGTTCTAAAATTGCACATAGGAAATGTAGCACTAATCTTCCCACTCAACTTAATACAGCCATCTAATGAAGGGGCAGCAAAACCCAGTTCTGGGTCCCTTAAGTTAATTTGTTTCTTTTTAAAATAAATTGCAACACAGCTTCTTGCCACTCAGGCATTTATTGCAGATGGGGTGGTATTCATTTGGTAAGAAGTTAGAACTTCTAAAAATATTCTGATTAATCCATCATGCTTTAAAAGCCCTTTAGATGTATGGGTGATTCTATTTCATGTATGAATGCAATATCGTACTGTACTTCATTTTCTACTGCAAAGCTTCTTTATAGCCTTTGGTCCTGGAAGAAATAGTTGCCTGCTATGAAATTAGCATATGCTTTCAACTTGAAGTAAATGAGGCTCTAAGTTTGAGAAAATACATCTTCAAACTTTGAAAAAGAATGAGAATAAATTTTCCATCTTATTCTGATTACTCTTTTGTTTTATTTATTTTGATGTTACGTCCGTAAGTACCCTGTGCCTGTTCTTTGCAGTAGTGTTTCACACAATTGTCTCAGGGCACCACACATACGGATCTTGGGGGTTGATCTCTTGAGAATAATCTCTTAAGAATATTTAATGCTTATAGAAAATCACTCATTCAACAAAATTTTAAATACTTAAGGCACCTGGGGAATACATGAGGTGCAAAAATAAACACTTCCTCTTGCCTATACTTTAGTTGAGGAGATACACAGACATTCATAAAATAATAGCATAAAGAAATAGAAATTGATATGCACTCCGAAGGAAAGGTACATGGAATTTATAGGAAGAACTTTTAGGAAGGTCAAAGAAGGCTTCCCTGGGGGAAGTGACAATTGAACTTAGCTATGAAAAATGAGTAGCAAATATGCAGAATCTGGGCCAAAGGCTGGCAGGCAGAAAGATAGCAAAGAAGAGTGCTCAAAGTAGATGAGAGGCTGAAAGAAAACCAGTGTGGATGGAAAAGGGGGAATGAGATAGAAGGAAACCAGTAACCAGTTACCATCAAGTCGATTTGGCAGCCCCACGTGTGTCAGAGTAAAACTGTCCTCCATATGATTTTTCAATGGCTGATTTTTCAGAAGTAGGTCGCAAGTCCTCTGGGTGGACTTGAACCACCAACTTTTAGTTTAGCAGTCAAGTGAGTTAACTGTGCCATGGAGGGACTCCGAGGTAGAATGGAGGTCATTTGAAATAAGACTGATGGGTAGGCACCACACCACGCAGAACATTGTAGACTAGTTTAGAGACTTGAGTGTTTATCCTAGGAGTAATGGGAGTCTTTGAAGTGAGATAAGATCCATTTATACTTTCAAATGAACACTCTACCTTGAAAAGGGAAAAAGGAAAAGACGGGAGGAAAGCCAGAGTCCATGTTTCTCTCTCAGGAGTCTGCTGCAATAACCCAGAGAGGGAGTGACTAGAGCTTTCTCTAGAGTTCTGGTGGCCAAGATGAAGAGAAGGGAACAGAGTCAGTATTTTGCCAAGTGACACCTCTAGGACTTGGCGATGGATTTGATATGAATGTATTTACGGATATCGTAATTGACATTTCTCAACAATAATGTATTTTGTGTTAGGCTTCATGCTAGTTCCTGGGGAAACAAAGATGAATAAAACAAGGTTTCTGAGGTGAGAATCCAACCTATTGTTTTAAATAAGTATTACTTCCTGGGTATTTAGGCCAAAAATAATGTGAACATTTCCTTTTAGGTTTGTTGTGATTACTTTAGGTTTGTTGTGATTATTTTAGGTTTGTTGTGATTTAGGCATAAAGTGCTTCTGAAGTGCTTTTATACTCATTATCTCATTTAGTCCTGAGAAATAATAACCCTCTGACAAAAGATTCACCTGAGTCTACAGGTGAGGAATGTGAGGCTCAGTGAGTTTAAGTCCATTGCCCGATATTGGGTGACCAGTAAGTGCTCGAGCGAGGATTTGATTTTCCTTCTTTTATACTCCAAAGCCTACTTATACTGTTAACCATGCTATAGTTCCTCTCAGTAATAAAAGATTAAGTAGGAATGTGGCTAACAAAATGGTAGGCACATCATATTGTCGTTGTTGTTAAGTGCCGTCAAGTCGATTCTGACTCTAGAGACCCTAGGTACAACAGAACGAAACACTGCCTGATCCTGCGCCATCCTCACAATCATTGCTATGTTTGAGCCCGTTGTTGCAGCCACTGTGTCAGTCCACCTTACTCTTTTTTGCTGACCCTCTGCTTTACCAAGCATAATGTCTTTCTCCAGGGACTGGTCCCTCCTGATAACATATTCAAAGTAAGTAAGATGAAGTCTTGCCATCCTCACTTCTAAGGAGCATTCTGGCTGTTCTTCTTCCAAGACAAATTTGTTCATTCTTCTGGCGGTCAGTATTCTTCTCCAACACCATAATTCAAATACATCAATTCTTCTTTGGTTTTCCTTATTCATTGTCAGCTTTTGCATGCATATGAGGCAATTAAAAATACCATGGCTTGGGTCAGGTGCACCTTAGTCCTCAAAGTGACATCTTTGCTTTTTAACACTTTAAAGAGATCTTTTGCAGCAGATTTGCCGAATGCAATTCGTCACTTGATTTCTTGACTGCTGCTTCCATGGGCGCTGATTGTAAATCCAAGTAAAATGAAATCCTTGACAACTTCCATATTTTCTCTGTTTATCATGATGTTGCTTATTGATCCAGTTGTGAGGATTTTTGTTTTCCGTATATTGAGGTATAATCCATATTAAAGGCTGTGATCTTTGAT
Source organism: Dugong dugon (assembly GCA_030035585.1). Taxonomy (NCBI): domain Eukaryota; kingdom Metazoa; phylum Chordata; class Mammalia; order Sirenia; family Dugongidae; genus Dugong; species Dugong dugon. The sequence goes on from CM057478.1 coordinate 14,366,624, forward strand.
CTTGATCAGTAAGTGCTTCAAGTTCTCTTTACTTTCAGCATGTAACGTTGTGTTATCTGCATATTGCGGCTTGTTAATGAGTCTTCCTGCAATCCTGATGCTGCATTCTTCTTCATACAGTCCATCTTCTCGGATTATTTGCTCAGCATACAGATTGAATAAGTATGGTGAAAGGATACAACCCTGATGTACACCTTTTCTGATTTTATGTATGTAGTAATGATTATTAACTAAAGAAGTAAGACCTTGGATTTTTGGCTGTGTCTGCTACTGCTTTTAGTTATGTTCCATTTACATTCTAAATTCTCGTATCCATTCTGCTAATTCACTTCTAATGGCTTTCATTTCAATGTTCCATTGGACAACATAGTGTAGCCTGATTTAATATAAATGCTTCATTAATGGTGGTGCATTTATTAACATCACTTGGTAAATACCCAAACAAGCTATACTCCACAAGTAAAAAGCCATACACTTTAAGCTATTACGTTTGATATCTTGACAGAGAAGAGTATTAAAAATTAAAATAGGTCTTTGTGATTTAGGGTCAGTAATCTGGTTCTATGGAAACTGGATTTGAAAATCAATATGGAACTATGCAATCTGTTTGTGGCTGTTAGGAAAGTTCCAAATATTTTGCCATGACTTCATTTTTTGCACCTTTGATCTGAAAAAATAACCCTTTGTAAACATGAAGGGTCTGTTGTGTTTTAGAGAGATGTTGGAACCATAGTAAATTTCATCAAAACTTGGTAGGTTATCATAAGCCTCAGGCAAGATAATTAGTATAACCCACAGATTCCATGCTTCCTAGGCATTTATGCCAGAATGTTAAAGCTATTTAAATGTTCCTACCACTAGCTTGAAATGATTAATTTTCACATGACAGCATTAAAAAATAATTAAGATAGCAACACTTGGTCCTTCTTACTTTAGACACGTCATCAAGAAAGACCAATACCTAGAAAAGGACATCATGTTTGGTAAAGTAGGGGGTCAGTGAAAATAAGGGAGGCCCTCAGTGAGATGGATTGACACAATAGCCACAACAATGGGCTCAAACATACCAACAATCATGATGATGGTGAAGGACCAGGCAACGTTTTGTTCTGTTACATACAAGGTCGATGACAACTAACGACAACAACAACATATAGTGTGCAGTGCTGTAAATATGAAAAAAAATTACAAAGGAGAGCTAGAAAAATGTTAATTGAGCATTAAGAAATTAATTGTTACACTTCAATAATTACTGTACTAAAAATTAAAAACAAGCAAAAAAACAACCCACCTCAGTAGCTAAGGATTTAATGAACCACCCTGTTTGTCATAGAGTGTTCTTCTTTGTTCCAGTTGAAAGTTCATAGAGAACACACTTTAATGCATGCCTCCTTGTAACAACTGATCCTCATTTTGAAGAAAACCCAGACATGGAAGATCCCAGCATCTGCTAGTCATGTATGCACTATATTATTTCTCAGAGTTTGGATCCAATATCTTGTCAGCATAAAATTATGCCACTGTGTAAGCACATTGCATAAAGCTCTGTTGGAGCTTATGGGACCTTATGGTAAGAAACAGTATTGGAATATAAACGAACATGTCTGATTAATCCACTGTGAAGAGTCAATCCTCCCATTTTAATTGCTGGGTGGATACAATATTTTAGTGAAATCGGTATGTAATCAGCATGTGTTTCTAGTCTCCTATAACAAAATAGGATATGAAAGTTTATTTATAAGCATTCATTTCATTTGAAACACGATACTCTGGCTATTCATATCACTCCTTAAGATTCGATACATGTATTTAATATGCCAAAATAAACAAACAAATCTGTTGCCATTGAGTCGATTCCAACTTATAGCAACCCTATAGGACAGAGTAGAACTGCCCCATAACCTAGTGGATTCGAACTGCCGACCGTTTGGTTAGCTGGCAAACTCTTAACCGCTGTGCCACCGGGGCTCCATTTAATACGCCAGCTGCTCTTATTCACCTTTATACATCTTCATAGTGTCACAGGCAGAGTAGGCATTTAATAAAAGTTTTAATGAATGGATGGAAAAGAGCAAAGTTTTGTATAGTGCAAAATGATTAAGGATTTAGAAATAAATTCACTTTGGAATTGGCGTTATGAGTATGTGTGTGTGGTGTGTGGTCAGTTATATATGTTATGTGGAATTTCCTACTACAAAAGAATAAAGAAGCCACGCAGTCAGAGTTTTCCTTCTACCTTCCCCTTCTTCAAAGTAGAAGGAAAAAAAAAAAAGTCATAGCTTCTTTTATTGCCATTGTTTGAAGAAATTAGCTAATCCATGGCAATTCGTTTTCCAGATAAATTAAGCTCATTCCTTTAAAATTAATATTTTATAAACCACTAATTCTATAATTCTTACATTCTTAAACTGATATTGATGATTTCACCTTAATGACTCAGGAGAATCATAATCAGCACCTAGCATTATATGGAATCTTCCAACAAGGACTAACAGATGTCTGGTCAACCTTGTTCTTAGAGCTGAGGAAACTAAGAGAGGTGATTTGTCATGGCCGTTATAGTTTTTTATCCAACGCTGTAAGTATTCAGTGTGCTGTAGAGAAAAGAACATCTGATCATCTCGACTTTGAAGTCTAGCTCTTTGTTACTTCCTCATCTGGAGATGTTTATCCTCATATCTTAGCTTATTTGATGAAGACTGAATTAGAGAACATATAAAACTCTTGGTTTAGTGCCAGGCAGAGTAAACATCCTGGTCATTGTTTGTTTTCCTTCAGGTCAGGGCTTTCTAACCAGACCAATTTATTTGACAAATGCCTATCCGCTTGCGAAAGGGTTGTGATCATTTGGTGCCCTCAAATTATGTACAAAACATTTTGTCTCTGGGTAAGGGCTTGAGGGTTCTGCTCTTACAAAATTATAGAATATGTTTTGATGTATGGACCTTGTGACCTCTATTTTGTTGCTTAGAAACCATTTTAAAATTAGGTTCTTTACTTTGTTCTTAATGGCTTAGATTGGTAGATAAATGACCTTTGATTAAGAAAAGTGTTGTATTGGTAGAAAAAATCATGTGGAAAAAGAGGAGACAATATGCAAGTAAATAAGTTTTTTTTTTCCCTCTGTGGGGAAATACGTAAGTGCTCACTAGAGTTGAAACATCTATCTCCGGGGAAGTCTTACTCTGCTCTGAAAAGTTCATCTTTGTTCACCCATGGATAAGCAGGATAAATGGTAATCAGCACAATAAATCATGTGCTATCTCTGAAAATACATGTTGTTTTGAAGATTTTATATTATTAAGCCACTTGGATTGGGAAGGTGAACCTTTCTCAGTCGTACTTAAAATTGTGGCAGAGGTGTTTTTTGTCTCTTTTTCAGGAAAAAAAAAAAGATGAAATGTTCAAATAATACAGCACTAGGATTATGAGGGTCAACATGAGCAAATCAAGTGTATATTTGGCAATTGTGTATAGTTATAGCGAAGATAGTAGGCTTGTGGAAATTAATTTTTTAATTTGTCTGGGCAGCTAAAGCTTGTAGAATGAGGTGATAACCCTGGATTTCTATAATAGTACAAGTGAATATCTTGTAAATCTTAGGTTTATTGCAAAAGCCTTGCCCAGTTCGTATACAATAGTTCTCAAAATAGGTGGAACAAGCCGTCACTGATATATCAGAACTTCTGTTTAAATGGAGTTAAAAAAAAAAAAAGTGAAAAATATATGCAGATGCTTGAAATGGTCAATCACCAGTTTAAAATATTATTTTGTCCCATGTATATTATCCAGAGCTGTATTTTAGAAATGATAGTAGACTGGGAACCAGGTTCCTTGGGTCAGGCATGATAGATCACTGAATACAAACATCTCTAGGTATCATTTCCCTCCAACCCAGAATGAAGTACTGAAATACCAAAAAAAAAACACCCATTGCCGTTGAGTCGATTTCAACTCATAGTGACAATAGATAGTTTTAAACAACCATTTGAATGCTAAGTAAACGTCTCAAATAAAAACAAGGGCACTCTAGGACTGGTTGGTGAAAATACATCAATCCCTTCCTAAGCTAGGTTCCTTTTACTTTATGGGAAATTCTAGCAGATAGATCATTTTACTTCCTTATAGCTTTTGGTGGTCATGAGAATCCGGTCTTCCTGTTTAAGTCTCACTCTATAGTGGATAAATAGAAAATAAGAGACAGGGGTGCTAATAATATTAAAAGGAGGCAAAACCAATGATAATGTAGTTTTTGCCAAGAAGTCTTGGGAAAGATAAAGGAAGATGGGGATGGTGGATAAGAGGTAGTGAGCCTGTGCTTTGAGAGCCATGCTCAGTCTTAGGAGGGAAAGAAGGTAAAACGGATCTGAGTAATCCCACCAAGTGAACCTCATACATGTGTGGCGCTCTCAGGATATTAGCTAAACACAGTAGTCACTGTCTGCAAGGAGCTTATAGACACAAGTCACAGACAAATAATAACTCAGTGGGGTGAATACTATGACAAGGGTTGTGGGAAAGACTATCCTAGTTTGGGAAGGAGAAAGCCTCAAGATTATTCTGCTGCCCAGCTGGGGAAACTCCAGTCCCAGAGATCCCTGGGTAGTGAAAATGGTTAGTGTGCTTGGTAATTCTGGAAAATGAATCACCATTGATTAGTTACCACATTTTTATGCAAATAACACGTGCCTTCTACGTTTGTTTTCCAGCCGCACACCCCCTCAAGAGGTGTTTTCGTAAGCACGCTATGGTAATTTTTTTTACACCAACATGTAAAAAAAATTGGCGTAGCACTGCTTATGAGAATACTTTGCAAGGGGAGGGTGTGGTTGGCAAACAAAAGTAGAAGACACTCATCATTTGCGTAAAAATACAGTAATTTCTTCAAATAATGGCAATAAAAGCGGCGATGATTTTGTTTTTTCTTCCATTTTGAAGAAGCAAAAGGTAGAAGCCTTGTGTTTTCTTCCATTTTGAAGAAAAGGAAGGCAAACTGAAAGGTTAGAGGTTGGAGGTTTGAGTCCACCCAGAGGCACCTCAGAAGAAAGTCCTGGTGATCTACTTTTGAAAAAGCAGCAATTGAAAACCCTATGGAGCACAGTTCTACTCTGACACACATTGGGTCTTTTTTTATATGTGAGCAAGAAAGAGGTTATACTAACATTTCATTTTTATTTTCAAATACCTCATCAAGGATGAAAAAACCAGTCTCAAGCATCTTCAAGCCAACGTCACACAACCTGTGCAGCGGGAACAGTTTCCACTGCTCTGAGGTCATTTGGTGGTTTCCATCAGTATTTTTCCACAAGTGACTATTTCTCTACCTGTGATAGTTCTTCTGCTTGCCCTTCTGCCGACATCTATACCATAATATTCATATTCGTCAGACCAGAAACATTTTTTTCTGCATTTGTATGGTCTTTCATTTTATAACTGTTTCAGCTTCTGTTTTTTGATGTCATACTGCATGCTGTTTTTAATTATGGAGAAGAGGGGAAAATACCAGAAATATAAGTAAGAAAGATATTACACATTTCAGGATGTGTTTCATGGTTCTCTGAGGCTCTGTCAGGCAAGACAACATATTTCACTTTTCACTGACAGCCATGTGAAGAGATTTAATGGTCTCATGCATTTCAAGTATACTGACCTTTGTATTTTGGGATTCTTCCTCTTATGCACAACAGAATTTATTTACAAGGGCTCATAATCCCCTTTGTCTTGTTAATTAGTGGCCCAGTAACCATAAAGTTTTGAGGTGCCTTCCATGGAGACTTTCTTTTTCTAAATAGCCAAATTTTCAATAATTTCTGATAGTTGACAGTAGATTTGGATGGCATATAATTAATGTCTGCTCCATCCGAAATATTTCTGCCTTCAGGGTTTAATTCTGGAAATAAAATCATTTTTAACCTACCCTCCAATGTAGGTTATAGAGACTGTTTCAGCTGTGCTCTCCATAAGCAGCTACATATGGAACCAAATTCCCCATAGTATAGGTTTTTTACAGTCGGAGACCAGACCTTATAAGCCAATTTAGCCCATAGTTAGAAATCCCCTGGGGGAAAATCTAGAATAGAGATTAGAATAAGCTAGGTTTGAAACTCTTCCTAATAGACATTATTAGGAACCCTGGGCATTTTAATACTTAAGAAGAGGCAAAGGTTTCAATTTCATAGCTTTAGAAGCCACTTATATACTGATCACTAAAGAAATGCATGTCTCCAGCCCAGACCTCTTTCCTGAACTCCAGACTCCTTTATCCAGCTGCCTACTCAACCTCTCCATTTGCATGTCTAATAGACACCTCAACCTTAACGAGTCTAAAACCGAACCCCTGATCTTCCTCTCTCGACCTGCCCTACCCAAGTCTTCCTCGTCTCAGTTGATGGCACGTCTCTTTCCAATTGTTTGTGTCAAAAACAGATCATCCTGGTTCCTCTCTTTCTCACCTCCCACATTCAATACATCAGCAAATCCTCTTCAAAATACGGCCTCTTTCACCGCCGCCACTGCTACCATGGTGGTACAAATCTCTTTCATCTCTTGTCTAGATTACTGTGGTAGTGTTCTTAAGCAATTTCACAGCTTCCACCCTCAACCTCCTTAGCCAACACTCTACCCAGCACCCAGAGACAGCATTTTAAAAATAAAGTAGAGCCTATCTTTCCTCTGCCTCATTTCTGTTAGAGAAAAATCCTGCCTTTCGAGTGGACATTGTGGGCCATATGATCTGGTCCTATTATACGTCAGACCTAATCTTTCCATACTTACCCCCTTGCTCTCTGAGCAAGCTGCAGCCACCCAGCCTCATTGCTGTTCCACCAACACACCAGACACCCTCCCGCCTTAGCGCCTTTCACTGCCATTCCCTTTGCTGGTTCGTGGCCCACTCCCTCTTCTCCTGTAAGACTTGCTCAAATGTCATTTTCCCAATGAGGTTATGACTGGCCTTCTTAAAAGTGCAGCCTGATATCCCTCTCCCCCGAGCCTGATTTCTCTTTCTCACCTCCATCTCTTTTCAAAGCAGTCAGCATACTGTGTGATCATGGTTATTGTTTACTCCCTTCCACCACTAGAATGTAAACTCCCTGAGGGCAAGGCATGCATTTTTCATTGTTTTATTTAGATACGCCCCAGCGTCTAGAATAAGACCTGGCACATAGTAGAAGATCAATGAACTTTTCTAAAATGAATGAATCCAACTAAACAACCATGCATGGTCCATTTTTAATGGGGGGTGGGGAGAAGTGTCTTTCCAGAAGTCACATACCATATTTGTTGTCAGAGGATGCCAAAGTAGTGGACAAAGCCACGTGAACAACATGAATTTTTATAGCCGTTAGCTGTTAGATTTTTTAACTAAATGGCGTGAGTTCTTGTCATAGCTGTTAATTTGGCAATGTGAGCAGACTTCACATGAGACAATTGCGACTCATTTACTGTTTTATTAGCTGTTGTGACAGCACTGTCTATTTCAAGGTTACCTTGTCTGTCTCTTTGCCAGGAGCCATTATAAAACATGGTAAAGTCAGAATTAAGAAAAGGAAGGAAGGTCTGGGCAGGGCATAGACAAGTAGGGAGTGAGAACAACCCAGGCATGTGGCTACCCATCTTGGGAAATAGGGATGTGGGACAATCAGGCAGTGCAGTGAAAAATAGTGATGGAGGAACTGACAGAAGAACTTTTTCATTGGTGAGTCAGATATTGAATAGCTACTGAGTCTTAGATTTAACTTGTGGGGATGAAAGGGTTCAAGGAGATTAAAACATGGGGTGGCTTGTTGTTGTTAGGTGCCGTCAGGTCGGTTCCAACTCATAGCGACCCTATGTACTACAGAGCAAAACACTGCCCAGTCCTGCGCCATGCTCACAATCATTGTTATGCTTGAGCCCATTGTTGCAGCCACTGTGTCAGTCCATCTCGTTGAGAGTCTTCCTCTTTTTTGATAACCCTGTATTTTACCAAGCATGATGTCCTTCTCCAGAACTGATCCCTCCTTTTTTCTAAGGAGCATTCTGGTTGTACTTTTCCAAGACAGATTTGTTCGTTCTTTTGGCAGTCCATGGTATATTCAATATTCTTCTCCATCATCACAATTCAAAGGCATCAATTCTTCGGTCTTCCTTCTTCATTGTCCAGCTTTCGTGTGCATATGATACGATTGAAAACACCATGGCTTGGGTCAGGCGCATCTTAGTCTTCATGGTGACATCTTTTCTTTTCAACACTTTAAAGAGGTCTTTTACAGCAGATTCGCCCAGTGCGATGCATCTTTTGATTTCTTGACTGCTGCTTCCATGGGTGTTGATTGAGGATCCAAGTAAAATAAAATCCTTGACAATTTCAGTCTTTTCTCCGTTTATCATGATGTTGCTTATTGGTCCAGTTGTGAGGATTTTTGTTTTCTTTATGTTGGGGTGTAATCCATACTGAAGGCTGTAGTCTTTGATCTTCATCAGTAAGTGTCTCAAGTCCTCTTTACTTTCAGCAAGCAAGGTTGTGTCATCTGCGTAATGCAGGTTGTTAATGAGTCTTCCTCCAATCTTGATGCCCTGTTCTTCTTCATATAGTCCAGCTTCTCTGATTATTTGCTCTGCGTACAGATTGAATAGGTATGGTGAAAGGATACAACCCTGATGCCCACCTTTCCTGACATTGAGATGGCAGTAGTAGCAAATTCCCTTCCAACCAAGAAGTAGAGGTGTTTAGGGCTGTATGTATGAAATAAGATAACAGAAGCCAGGGACTTCAGTTATATTTAGGTGCCATGGAGTCGATTTTTACTCATAGCGGACCCATGTGACAGAGTAGAACTGCTCGACAGAGTAGAACTACTCCATAGGGTTTTTTGGCTGTAACCTTTATGGGAGCAGATTGCCAGGTCTTTTTCTCATGGAGTGGCTGGCTAGGTTCAAAACATGACATTTCAGTTAGCAGCCGAGCACTTAACCACTGTGCCACCAGGGCTCCCCAGGAACTTCATAGGGCTTGGTTAAAACCAATTGTTAGGAAAGAATGTTGACATTGGAGTGATGGGAAAACAAGGCTTGGATCCATCAATTTAAAAATTAAGATTACAGATGTTAACAAGACCTTTAACTTGGAGATCCTAAAAAGATCAAACTGTATGTTGAGGCAAAGGTTCCTCATAACAGATAATATGCCCTGTATCTCATCTTCAGAAAAGAATCCTGGCGAGTTTATAAAAACTTTTTACACACTAATTGGTTGCTATAGAGACCTACATTGAAACCTCCTATCTGAATCAACCCTTGGCTCGAAGTGTATGTAAGTGGCTTGAAGTCCTTTGCTAGGCAGAAAAGTGTCAAAACTCTTGGAGCTTCTCGATTCAGGGCTCTAACAGATTCATTTCCTAAAAACAAGACAAATGTAAAAGTATGTTCTTCCCTCAGTAAGTACTCCAGCCTGCCTTGCCAGTGCCTGATAATCACTGATAGACCTAGAGTTCATTCAAGAAAGAGAAAAGAAATCAAAGGCAGATGTACTGAGGACCTGGTGGCGTACGCACCTATAGTTCCCTGATGCTAGACTCTCCCACAGGTTTCTTTTGTGAATTGTGCGGAACTGGAAGAGTGTCATTTTTAATTACTCCTGTGCATTTATTTATCAGCTGTTCTAAGTCTGTGATTGATTCTCCGGAAGTGATTATGCAAGGGAGACATGTAAAGGGTTCCCTGAACTTCAGACAGCTGGAAAATTCTGGCATTGGCTGCAACCATTACAGCCTTGAATGGGTTTAGTGGAAGAGTAGCCTCTGTTCTCAATCTTTTTTTTTTTTTTTCTTACTCTCTCCCTATTTTACCTTTGAAATAGATAGTTCAGCTGTATCTTTTAAGAAGGGCTGATTTAGTAGAATAGAGTGGATGTGTTATCGTAAACATTTAGAATGACATATTTCTGGAAGCCCAAAGTTGTGATTTGCTTCTCGGCCATATATCTAAAAATTATTCTATAATTATCTCCCTGAAACTCCACCGCCCCACCAAGATTTCTTCCAGGATCTTCTCAGGATCTTTAAGTCCATTCGGTAAAAAAGGAAAAAATAAAAACTTAGAGATATGCGAGAATACTACCTTAGATAGTTAATTCTTAATTATGTGTAAATATATGTACCTATTACATTTTTATATAATAGTTATGCATCTATAATAGGTTTAATTTTTGTATTAAATTTGAGTGCAAATTTAAATGTTTATAAAACATATGTAATGAATAAAAAATAATGATACCAGGAACGGCAGTATACATACATACTGCCTGATTTAAGAAAACTAGCATTACCAGTATTGAAACCCAACCCCATTCCGTTCCAGTTCCCACAGAAGAACTTATATTCTGTGTTTATAATTCCTCTGATTTTCTTTAGAGTGTTTGCCTCATATATTTTAGTTCTAACAATATACTGGTTGGTTTTGTATGGCTGATGGGAGAAAGGAATTTTAAAAAAAATCCGTTGCCACGGAGTTGATTCCGACTCATAGCGACCCTATAGGACAGAGTAGAACTGCCCCATAGGGTTTCCAAGGAGAGGCTGGTGGGTTCGAACTGCTGATTTGGGTTAGCAGTCATATCTCTTTTCCACTGTGCCACCAGGGCTGATGGGAGAAAGGAGTAGTGGATTTATTTTTCCGTTATTGTTGACGTTGGAGGAGAGGGGCACGCCTCCTATCAGATTCCCCCATTCAAGTGCACCCAGGCTTTGTCTCGCGGCCCCCAGGCCCTGCAAGACCCTGAAACTGAAGCCGTCGTGCCTGAGGTGCAGTAAATGCCTTGGTGGTGAAGGCTGGCGTCAGGGCTCTGCCTACCTCTCAGGGCTTTCTCCCGCCTTCACTTGGTTTTTCACTATAATTAGTCCCCACTTGCTTAGGAGTTCATCAGTGCAGTTACATATACTTTGTTTTTCACATTTTATCTATCATTTTTAACTCTTTTTATCAGAATGTTTTTTCAGGGAACTGGCTATCCTGGAAATGGAAGACCCTGTATTCCAGTTTCTAGTTTTAAAACATTCACATTGTTCTCTGCTTTCTTCTCCTGTGCGCAGAGCTATATAGTCCTGGAAGAAATTCATTTTGATCGTCACTTTTTTTACTTAACTTTTTTGGCCTCCCTCTTTTTGAATGGCTGCATAGTAATTTGACAAAATGTACGTAAACAGCTGATTCCATTACTTGACTTGTTGGAGATTAGTCTTCTCATAGGGATGCACCTGGACATGAAGTAATATAAATACACTTAGAAGTTAAATTGTAATTTGTTTAGAGTTTGTGTGTATGTTTACGTGTGTGTATGTATTTTTTACTAGGCTGCTGCACTGAGTAATAATAAAGATTCCAGCTGGAATTTCTTGAGACTGTTTAATGGATATGCTTACAGTGGCGTGGAGACTTTGGGGAAGGAGCTCTTCATGTACTTTGGGCCCAAAGCTTTGCGGTAAGATCAACCTGTACAATACATCTTATCTCTCTGTGTTTAAGGATGTGCTGAAGGCTTTTCTTGCAGTTTGCTGGGTGTCACATTTAATCATGTGGAAAGTATTTTTAAGAGAGCTCTAACATAAGAGGTTGAGATTATATCATGGAAAGCACATGAAGAATAAATTGTGATGTCATCGTTACTTGGAGGGCTAGTCAATTTATTTCTTTTTTAAAAAATGATAGGCTAGCAGGGCTTCCCAAGATGTATTAGAGCAACAGATCCCTGCTTTGCTACCCCCCAAACTCCCTACACTGCTGTTCTTCTCTCTTGTTTCCACCAACTGTTTATTACATTCAATGACATGAGTTTCTTTATATTTGTGACAGCTCCTAGTTTGGTTTACATGTATCACTAGATTTTTATATTCTTCTGTCTTCTTTTTTTCTCTGAAACCTGAACGAAATTTGAAAACTTATTTATAGAATTCAGAAACTTCCCACAGGAGAATACGTTCTCCATTTTTTCACAGTTCTTCTGGGAACTCACGGGTAATATATAGGCAAAGAAGGGTAAGTAGTCTACTGTGTTGGCTGATTTAATGATAAAAAAGATGTCGAAATTTATGTAATTTCCTGGGCATGGTCACCTGTTTAATTTTTGCAGGAAAATGATAAGTCTGCGAGTTAATATGTCTCTCAAATCTCAGTCTTTTTTGAGTTTAGCTGAAATTATGGCAAACTATAAAGACTGGTACTGCTTCTTTGAGTCTTTTTTTTTTAATGTTTCTTGACGATATTGAACACTTGTCACCCACTTGAAAGTAAAGTCCTATTACTGGACCCTGTTCTTCTAACTGAAGGTGAATAATAGCCACAAAGAGCTAATATGACTACCTCATGGTTATTTATTGCACTTCATCTACCACATATTTAAAATACTTCAGGGTTTATGTGATTGCTTTTCCTTTGAGGTATTCTCTCCTCATTGTCGGCAGCTGCTGTCCTTGGACAACATTGTCACTTTGTGGTTTTTCTTAGTCTGGAGTTGATAGCATCAGCATATGCCTACTGGTTCATGCAGTAATGATGTATTATAGGTTACATTATGGCTGTAGTAGATTGATGTGATTGAGAACTCTAAGCTGTGAACAGGACAGTACACAATGGAATCCCATACAAGATAGTTGAAAACATTGATGTGTTATTGATTCTCTGGTGTGAGGTGCAGATTTATTTCTGTAGCATGAGAGGGAGGTGTTTATCAGGTGCTCTCCACCAGACTGATAAGGAGGAATCATTGCTCAGTCAGGGCTGGCAGTAAGTGCTCCATGAAGTTCTAACCAAGGGAAATTGTTTTTACACACTAAGTGAACTCGTGCAGTCCCTGGAGATTAGGTATCTCGGAGTATGGGTGGGGAAAGTGCAGGGGCTTTCTTCCTTCCAATTTCCTGCAGCCTTAATGACTATTGGATGTAGTAATTCAAGGTCAGTGGCAGATCAGCTCTTTGAATCTGAGCTAAGCAATCTAAAATCAACTGTATCCCCTTTCACAATTTAACATAAATTTAAAAAATGCACTTCCACCTATGCTTCTTAGAACAGATGACTCAGTCAAAGAAATGTGACCTCGTGTGGGGCTGCAGGTCTGTGAGCAGGAGATAGAAATGTGGACTGTTCATGTTTGACCTGTTTGCTATTCACCAGGCTGGTCTGCATTTTAGAGAACGAATTGCAGGAAACATGCTTAATGATGGCTTCCAGTTTCCCCTTAATACCCAGCTTTTCACAATCAAACTTGCCCACAGAATTTTAGTCATGATGGATGTGCATCTCACAGGGTAGGCCGTGATTCTTCCTGGGATGCATTTGATTATGAGAGTGGAACACAGGTGTAGCCCTCTTTGAGAAAATCTACCATGTAAAAACTCAAACTTCAGAAAGATACAAATTAGAGAGTGATTATTTCAATTACTAAAGGATTCGTCAAGGTGCTCCTAATACTGCCATAGTCTATTAAAAATTATTTTATATACATTTACTTTAGGAGCATAGCCTTTGCTGCTGTGTTTGATTAATATCTATATCTTCTGAACACTCACAAAAGCTTTTCATCTCAAATGAAACAAACAGAAATCATATTCATTTTTTTTTGTTATCAATGTAACAAATGCTCACTAGAAAAAATTAAGAATGAACAAATAAGAATAAAATAATGCATTTGCAATCCCACTACCAAATATAATCTCAGTTAATTTTGGAGGCATATATTGCCAGTCTTGTGTGTGCATATATCTATATGTCTACTCACCCAGACCCACCCTACAAGCTATCATTTTCAGTGAAAATGGGTGCGCTGTTACATCTTGGATTAACACTTAAAAGATATATTTTTTTAATGAATATCTCCAAAACACTTAGCTATTTCCAATCTGTAATTCATATAACTCTAGTTGTTTGCAATTATCATACGTATTCAGAGACCAGAAATATTTTGGAGGCTTTGCCATTTTAGAGATGCTGTATACATAATCAAGTTTTTAATTTATTGGCATTTAAGTAGTGTGAACTTCTAAACAGATGTGCAAGAGATAATGTAGCAATTGTTTTTAGTTTGCTAAAATGTCTTTGTCGAATCCATCATATGCTGCTTATAAAAGGCTTTTACAGCTTAGACGTAGTTTTGGCATAACAAGATAGGAGAAATTGAAATGTGATAAAGATTTTAAATAATATATTGTTTCTCACTATGAGTCGGAATCGACTCAATGGCAACTGATTTGGTTTTTTAATTGTTGTTGGGCACCATTGAGTCAATTTTTGACTCATAGTGGCCCCATGTGACACGGTAGAACTGCCGCATAGGGTTTCCAAGGCCGTAATCTTTATGGAGGCAGATTGCCAGGTCTTTCTCCTGTGGAACCAGTGGTGGGTTCAAACCACCAACCTTTTGTTTAGCAGCTGAGTGCTTAACCATTGCACCACCAGGGCTGCTTAAATTGTGTATTATAGAATAGTAAATACCTATTGTTTGCCTACCCAATATGCCTGTTTTTCTTTTAAGGACAGCATTCTGTCTGGAAACTGGTCTTCGGCCACCACAACCACATAGTTCAAGTTGGACTTAACATAATCTTACAAACCTCATCTCTCATTCAGAGTTGATCGGGCCATTCAGAGTTCTTTGGTGAGACTTTCTCATCTGGAGCTAAGGAGGCTTAGGCTCTCTCTGATGTTGGGAAGCTGTAGATACGAGGCCTTCGAACTTGTAGGTGGCTGTCTATGATGGTTAAGATTGTGTGTCACCATGGCTGGGCCATGATTCTCAGTGGTTTGGCAGTTATGATATAGTTTGGCAGTTACGTAATGATGCGATCACTTCCATGATGAGATCTGCTATGATTAGCCAATCAGTTAAAAGGGAGTTTTAACTGCATCCAATATATATGGACTTTCTGGCAAAGCTCATTGGCTTTTGCTCTGCTCTGGGTCCTGCATCTGGCTTGTCATCACCTGACCTCCAGTTCTTGGGATTTGAGCCAGCAGCCTGCCTTCTTACTTGCCGATCGTGCACTTGTCCACTTCTGCAGCCCAAGAGCCAGCAACCTGTTGTCTGACGTGCTGATCTTGGTTGGGTTCATCAGCCCCTGCAGCTACATGAGTCAGGAAAAGCCTCCAGTCTCACACCTGACCCACTAACCTGGAACTTCTAGCCTCTACAACCATGTGAGCCATTTCCTTGATATGTTGTTGTTGTCGTTAGATGCCATCAAGTCAGTTCCCACTTGTAGTGACTCTATGTACAACAGAACAGAACACTGCCCAGTCCTGCACCATCCTAACAATCACTGCTATGTTTGAGCCCATTATTGCAGCCGCTGTGTCAATCCATCTCCTTGAGGGTCTTCCTCTTTTTTGCTGACCCTCTACCAAGCATGTCCCACTCCAGGCACTGGTCCCTCCTGATAACATGTCCAAAGTACATGAGACAAAGTCTTGCCATCCTTCCTTCCAAGGATCACTCTGGCTGTACTTCTTCCAAGATAAACTTATTTGTTCTTCTGGAAGTCCATGATATAGTCAATATTCTTCGCCAACACCATAATTCAAAGGAGTCAATTCTTCTTCAATCTTCCTTATTCATTGTCCAGCTTTTGCATACATATGATTCAATTGAAAATTCCATGGCTTGGGTCAGGCACACCTTAGTCCTCAAAGTGACATCTTTGCTTTTTAACACTTTAAAGAGGTATTTTGCAGCAGATTTGCTCAGTGTATTATGTCCTTTGATTTCTTAACTGCTGGTTCCATGGACATTGATTGTGGATCCTTGATATAAATCTCTCTCTCTCTCTACCTATCTATCTATCTGTCTGTCTATCTGTCTATGTATAAATATATACATATGTACACTTCACTGGCTTTATTTTAGTCCCTGACTCCATCTTTTACTAAGCTCCAGCTGCATTCCAGCCTTTTCTGCCGTTTGATTGTTCAACCCTTCCTAAGATTCTGTAAGCTACTAAATCTTCCTTGGTACCTAAACTTTTTTTTTAATTGTGTCCCTGTCACTTGCAAACTAAGAGCACTGACTGTTAAAGTAATCTACAGGTAGAAAATTAAATCTCTGTAGTTTTTGAAATGGTAATTTTTAGATTTAATTTTAATTACTGTAATGGTTCCATGTGTATCTGGAGAATATATGGAAATCTTTGCTTCTTTAATTTACTTTCCCTTCTGCACCTGATATCCTGTAGGAAATTAGTTTTGCTTTCCTTCCTTTGCATAAAAACCCTGTGGAGTGCGGTTCTACTGTACAACACCCGGGGTCGCCATGAGTAGAAATCAACTCGACAGCAACTGGTTTTTAGTTTCTATACATAGTTTATTTATATTTATGTATTATAATTATTTTTTACAGAAATTAAAACATTAAGGTATATTTGGCTTCTTAAACACATAATATAAATTACATATATCAAAATATACATTACATTATTACAGTAAAACCTGCAAAAGCCAGAACCTGTGTAAGGCAGAAACGTGTCAGAGGAAGAAAATTTAAGTATCTTCCATTAATAGGGGGCAATAGAAAAGTGTCTGCACCCTGTCAAAGCTGGAACACTTGCGAGATGCAGAAAAACAAGGCAGCCCTGTCGAGTTCTGGCTCTCATAGTTTTCACCGTATTTTTAATGTGTGCAGAATTTCCATTATAAGATGTATTATCATTTTTTAACCAATCCCCCTTGATTAGCACTTTTCCCCATTTTTCACTCTAATAAATAACTGCAGTTAATCCTTGAATCTGTATCTTTTACCATGTTTAGTATTTTCTTAGGAGAGATTCCTTGATGTTAGTGTTTTGAATCTTGGGTCCCTGTGCATTTTTATATTCGTATTTATCATCAGTGGAAATCAAAGACATCTGCAACTGGTTGCACAATAGAGAATGACTCATGTGCATAGTCTGCCTTGGCTCTGATTATTTAGTATTTATCTACATCTCCACACAAGGTTATAAAACCCCTAAAACATGTTAGCATGAAATCCATGTGCAGCACTGTAATACTGGGGAAGGTGGAGAAGCTTATCACAGACTTACCTAGCATGGTGTTTTCAAGGCTTCTACTTCTTGCCATTTAGTAGTTTTATCTGGACATTTCTCCCTCTCCAAACCCACCCTCTCCCTCCCCAAATTTTTCTTTTTTTGTTGTTGTTAGGTGCCCTTGAGTTGGTTCTGACTCAGAGAGACCCTGTGTACAGCAGAATGAAGCACTGCCCAGTCTTGTGCCATCCTAACAGTCTTTGTTATGTTTGAGCCCATTGTTGCAGCCACTGTGTCAATCCATCTCATTGATAGTCTTCCTCTTTTTCGCTGACCCTCTATTTTACCAACCAAAATGTCCTTCTCCAGGGACTGGTCCCTTCTGATAACATTTCCAAAGTACATGAGACAAAGTCTCACCATCCTTGCTTCTAAGGAGCATTCTGGCTGTACTTCTTTCAAGACAGACTTGTTCGTTCTTCTGTCAGTCCATGGCATATTCAGTTCCTCGCCAATACCATAGTATAAAGGTATCAATTCTTCTTCCATCTTCCTTATTCATTGTCCAGCTTTCGCATGCATATGAAACAATTGAAAACACCATGGCTTGAGTCAGGCACACCTTAGTCTTCAAGGTGGCATCTGTGCTTTTCAACACTTTAAAGAGGTGTTTTGCAGCAGATTTGCCCAATGCAATGCGTCGTTTGATTTCTTGACTGCTGCTTCCATGGGTGTTAATTGTGAATCCAAAATGAAATCTTCTGACAACTTCAATCTTTTCTTCGTTTATCATGGTGTTGCTTATTGGTCCAGTTGAGAGGATTTTTTTTTTCTTTATGTTGAGGTATAATCCATGGTGAAGGCTGTAGTCTTTGATCTTCATCAGTAAGTGCTTCAAGTCTTCTTCGCTTTCTGTAAGCGAAGGTTGTGTCATCTGCATAATGCAGGTTGTTAATGACTCTTCCTCCAATCCTGATGTTCTTTTTCATATAGTCCAGATTTTGGGATTATTTGCCCAGCATACAGATTGAATAAGGATGGTAAAAGGATACAACCCTGATGCACACCTTTCTTGATTTTAAACAAGGCAGTATCCCCTTGTTCTGTTCAAAAGACTGCCTCTTGGTCTATGTACAGGTTCTGCGTGAGCACAATTAAGAGTTTTTAAGTCATGTTTACTAGGTATAATTTGCTGTTGAGTCAATTCTGACTTGTGACGACCCCATGTGTGCAGAGTAGAACTACTTGATAGGGTTTTCAATGCTCTGACCTTTTGGAAGAAAATCATCAGGTCTGTCTTCCAAGGACATCTCTGGGTGGGTTCAAATCACCAACCTTTTAGCTAATAGTTGAGCACTTAACTATTTGTGCCATCCAGGAAATCCAAGTATAATTTACTTATTGGATAATTCATCGTTTTTAAGAACATAGTTCACTGAATTTTGAGTAACCACCACCACAGTCAAAATACAGAATATTTCCAAAAAAAATCCTCCGTGTCCCTTGTAGACAGTACCGCTTCCCCCCATGCTTGGCAACCACTGATATGGTTTCTTTCACTATAGTTTTGCCATTTCTAGAATTATCTGCTCTTTTTTACTTTCATTAGTGCTTTTGAGATTCATTCATATTGTTTGAAATATCAGTAGTACAGTTTATTCTATCACCAAGTAATCTTCCATTGAATGAATGACTATGATTTACAGATCCATTCATGAGATGATGGACATTTGGATTGTTTCAAGTTTTTAGTTACTGTGAATAAAATGGCTATGCTTATTCACATACATGTGACATATATATGTGGACATGTATTTTTATTTATCTTGGGTGAATACTTTGGAATAGGATTTCTGAGTCATCTAGTAATTGTGTGTTTGACTTTAAGAGGAACTGCCAAATTGTTTTCCAAAGTGGCTGTACCACTTTGCATTCCCACCAGAGATACAGTAAAACCTGCCAAAGTCAGAACCTGTCTAAGGCAGAAACCTGTCACAGAAGGAAAGCTCAAATATTTTTCAGTAAAACGAGCTATAGAAAAGTGGTAAGACTCCACCCTGTCAAAGGTGGAAAACTTGCAAGACCCGGAAAAATAAGGCAGTCCTGTTGAGTTCTGGCTCTCATAGGTTTCATTGTATGTGAGAATTCCCTTTCACATCCTTGTCAGCATTTGGTATAGTCGGTCTTTTTAATTTGAACTCTTCTAGTAATTATGTAGTATGTCTTATTAAGGAAACCCTGGTGGCATAGTGGTTAAGTACTACAGCTGCTAACCAAAAGGTTGGCAGTTCAAATCCACCAGGTGCTCCTTGGAAACTCTTTATGGGGCAGTTCTACTCTCTCCTGTGGGTCGCTATGAGTCAGAATCTAGTCGATGGCAACGTGTTTGGTTTTTTTTTTGTTTTTTTTTTTTTGGTTTATGTCTTGTTATGGTTCCAGTTGGAGTGCTGGTGGCGTAGTGGTTAAGAGCTCAGCTGCTAACCAAGAAGGTCGGCAGTTCGAATCCACCAGCTGCTTGTTGGAAACCCTATGGGGCAGTTCTGCTCTGTCCTGTAGGGTTTCTGTGAGTCAGAATCAACTCAATAGCAATGGGTTTGGTTATTTTTGGTTTAATGACCAAAGGACGAGTTCCTGGGTGGCGCAAATGATTAAACGCTGGCCTACTAACTGAAGGCTGGATGTTCAAACACATCCAGAGGCACCTCAGAAGTGAAAAGTCACAGCCTTGAAAATCCTATGAAGTACAGTTCTACTCTGCACATGTGGGGTCGCCATGAGCCAAAATCAACTCCACAGCAACTAACTACAATGACCAAAGATGCCATGTATGTTTATTTGCCATCAGTATGTTTTTTGGGGTGAAGTGTCTGTACAAATATTTTTTCTAACTTTTATTGGATTATTTGCATATTATTGAGTTGTAAGTATTCTTCATATATTCTGAAAGTAAGCCCTTTTTCTGGTATGTGTTCAGTAGTTATTTTCTCCCAGTCTTTGGCTTATCAATTTACTAAAGCATGTTTTTTGAAGAGCAAAAACCTTTTAATTTTGATGAATAGCAATTTTTCAATTTTTTTCTTTTGTTTGTTTCATGATTTTGGGACCAGTCTAAGAAATCTTTGCTTAATTCAAGGTCACCAAGATTTTCCTTTTCTTCTGGAAGTTTTATTGTCTTAACTCTTGTGTTCAGGACTTTGATCCATTTTGAGTTAATTTTCCTATGTGCTGCGAGGAATACATTTGGAGTTCCAAATGTTCCAGCACCATTTGTTGAAGAGATTATCCTTCCTCTGTTGAATTTCTTTGTCAACTTTGTTGAAAATCAGTTGATCATGTATGCGTGGATCTATTTCTGAACTTTCTATACTTTATTGATCTATGTGCCTGTCTTTTCAGCAATACACTGTTTTAATTAAAGTAGCCTTAAAATAAGTTGAAATCAGGTTTAGAATTGGCTCATTGATTCCTAAAAATATTCCTTCTGGGGTTTTGATTAGCATTACCTCTAATCTGTAGATCAATTGAGTGATAATTGATACGTTATCAGTCTTGAGTGTTCCACTCCATGAACCCACCATATCTTTCCGTTTACTTAGGTCTTCTTTGAGTTCTTTGATCAGCGTTTTGTAATTATCAGATCCAAGCATCTATTTTGAGTCTTTTTTTTTTTTTTTTTTAGTATTTTTTTAGTTTTTTTTTTTTTTTTTTTTTTTTTTTGGTGCTTTTGGAAATGGTTTTTTCTTTTTTTGGTAATTGAATTTCTAATTGTTCATTGCTAGTATACAGGAACACGCTTTTGTGTGTTTGTGCTAACCTTATATCCTGCAACCTTAATAAACTCGCTTATTCATTCTAGTAGCTTTTTTTCCAATTCTTTGGCAGATTATTTTTTATGTAGAAAATCATGTCATCTATGAATTGAGCCAGTTTTCTTTCTTCTTCTCAAATCAGCATGCTGTTTATTTCTCCTTCTTGTTTTATTGTACTGGTGAGAAACTTCAGGATGATGTTGAATAGAAGTGGTGAGAGCAGATAGTTTTGCCTTGCTCTGTATATTAGCTGTATTTTTTTTCTTTTTTTTTTTTTTTTTTGGCGTGCTTGGGGAGAGTAGATGTGCTTTATCAGATTGGGGAAATTCCCTTTTATTTTTAATATAATGGGAGTTTTTATGATGAATGAGTGTTGAATTTTGTCAAGTACTATTCCTGTAGCCAGATGGTCACATGGCTTTTCTTATTTAACCTGTTTATATGGTGAATTACACTGATTGATTTTTTAATATCGAGCCAGCCTTGCCTTCCCAAGATATGCTTCACTTTATCATTGTGCATTATCCTTTCTACATATTGCTAGATTTGATTTGCTATTATTTTGTTGAGATTTTTGCTTTTGTCTATGTGAGAGACATTGACCTGTAGTTTATTTTCTTGTTAATGTCTTTGTCTTATTTTGGTATTAGGGTGATACTGACTCAAAATGAGTTGGAA
This sequence comes from Dugong dugon, assembly GCA_030035585.1. Taxonomy (NCBI): domain Eukaryota; kingdom Metazoa; phylum Chordata; class Mammalia; order Sirenia; family Dugongidae; genus Dugong; species Dugong dugon. Next base: position 14,388,096 of record CM057478.1, read on the forward strand.
ATTATTCCTCCTATCTGATTTTCTGGAAGAGTTTGTATAGATTTGGTTTTGGAATTTCAGTGAATCTGTAACAAATTTATATTAATGAAAAATTCTACAAAAAAAATGGACAAATTCCTTAAGAGACACAAACTACCAAAGCTCACTCTAGAAAAAGTAGATAACCTGAATCATGATATATATTTTAAAGAAATTGAATTTACAGTTAAAAACTTCTCAAGAAGGGAAACTCCAGGCACAGATGACTTCACTAATGAATTCTATGAAAAATTTAAAGAAAATGTTCTCTTTTATCTTTTCAACCTTTTCTCTCTCTCTCTCTTTTTTTTTTAGGTTGGATAATTTCTATTCATCTCTGTTCAGATTTACTGATTCATTCTTCTGCTTTACACATTCTGCTGATACGGTCATTGAAGGATTCTTTATCTCTGATACCATTTTTTTTCTCTTCTGAAATTTCCAATATGTTCATATACCTTTTTACTAGTTTCTTTCATATATTAATCAATATACCAATAGTTAATATATAATACTGTATTATTAATAAATATATTTATTTGAATTTTTAATTTTAAATTAATTTTAAATGACCTGTCTCATAGTTCCAATGACAGGGTCATTTTGGCTCTATTACTGTTGACTGCTTTATCTCTTTGGCAGTAGGTTTTTATTTACTTTTTTTGTCTTGTAATTTTTTATTGAATTTTGGACATCATGTGTAGGAGCAAAATAAAGACTGAGTTAAATAATATTTAAACCTAGAAACGGTAATGCCTTTTACATCAGGACATTAGTGTGGGGCTTGAATCAGTCTAATAACTGGATAAACTTAGTTTTGTTATGTGTAGTTACCTTCAGTGCATCAATAACTTCAAATTCCTCCAGGTGCTATTTCTATTTTATGTTTAGTGTGCACCCTACTGTGGCTGGCTTGGGGGACGAGGAGTTCTCTGTGATTCTGCTCCACCCTCAGCTTTCAGCAGAGCCTGCATAAACCAAGGCAAACTCATTGCCATCGAGTTAATTCTGACTCATAGTGACCATATAGGACAGAGCAGAGCTGCCCCATAGGGTTTCCAAGGCTGTAATCTTTACAGGAGCAGACTGCCACATCTTTCTACCACGGAGCCGCTGGTGGGTTAGAACCACCAACCTTTTGGTTAGCAACCAAGCGCTTAACTACTGTGTCACCAGGGCCCCTTAGACCCTGCATACTTGTGCCATTTGTTTGGAGGGAGTCTCTCCACACTCTTGCCCCTCCCACAGTGGTACAGCACTGTTGCTTGTTACTCAGGGAGAGGCTTATGCTGGGGGCAATGAGGAATCTTGATTCTTCTGGTCCCACTTCAGTCTGAGGCAGGCCCTATGCACATGTCCCTGAGGGTTGCAGTTTTCTGTGTTTCTGCCCTCTGTCTTTCCCATGGCAGCCAAACTCTGCCTTGTATCTGTGGGTGGTCTTAGGCCAGAGGAAGTTTTTCTAACTCTCTCCCACTGGGAGCAGACCTCTGCTTTGTATCACTGCAGGATTCAGTGCCAAAGCTGACTCTCTGCCTCATACCTAAGTACAGATGGCTTTGTTTCTGCCTCACCCTCAACAGCAGTGTACCTTTGCGTGGGCCTCATGGCAGAAGGGTTTCCTGTCCCTCCTCCAGAGGTAGACTGCTGATGCTTATTACTCAGTGCAGGTTATACGGTGGGGGCAGAGGAGGTTTTTTCACACCCCTTCAGGGACAGAATGGCTTTTATTCCTGCTTCTCGCTTGGATATAGGGGATCTTTGCCTGGGCTCTGGGGAAAGAAAGATTTCTTTCCCCTCCCCCCAGCTGCTTAACACTTTCGGGTCATATGAGAGAAGTGCTTGAGAAGCAGATAGGGTATCATGACTGTCAGTTATGAAAAGTGGCTCTTTCAGGTCTCCTGTCATGACTCAGATCTTTGTCATGTGCACCTGGTGGACGCTCATGGAAAAGAGCTTACACGTGAGTTTGTACTCTCCTTGTGTCTGGGGCTCCTAGGAATTCTAAACGGTCACACCAGCCCACATCAGTATTTAAGAATTCTTTCAAATTTTTCCTTGTTTTCTTCTTACCCATTTTCATGGTAGCTATCTCTTCCTTCCGTGCTCTGCCACAGGTGGAACAATTTGTGTGTTCTATCTTTCCTTGGAAGGGCTTGTCACATTTTGGGATTTAGTTTGCTTGGTTACCTTGCAACCTCATGTCTCTGATGAACTCAAGAAAAGTTATGATTTTGTAAATTATGTGGGCTTTTCTGTTGGAGCTATGCTTACTTTTAGGCTACAGCATCCTAAGTGAAAACAGTACTTCCTTTATTCCTTTTAAAGTGGTTAAAACCGTATCTTCTTCTTTTTTTTTTTTTTACAGTATCTTCGTTTGAATTTCCAGCAAAATGTTGACAATTATTATATTTAACTATTATTTTACACTCTTTATTACCCTTAGGAAACTTTTGACCACTTGATAGCTTTCATAACCAATTGCCTTATTTTCGTAGTTGACATTAATATAGACTTATGACAATATTGTTATTTATCCTTGCTTAAGGATGTTCAGATTATTCTGAAAGTGATAGCCGAAGAGTGTGGCTGATGTTTAAAATAGTATCAAATTTACTTTTTAATTTGTTTTAGAAGCTACTTTTAACTAGAAGAATTTCCTTAATATCAATTTAATTTTTAGTTTGAACATAATTTTCTACTAAAACTTTGGTAGCAAGTGACAGAAACCCAATTCAAACAAGTTCAAGAATTATGTATTATAAGAATTGTTGTTAGGTGCCATCAAGTTGGTTCCAAATCATGGCTATCCTATGTACAACAGGACAAAACACTACCCTCCACCATCAATGCTATGTTTAAGCCTGTTGTTGGATCCACTGTGTCAATCCATCTCCTTGAGGGTCTTCCTCTTTTCTGCTAACCCTCTACTTTACCAAGCATGATGTCCTTCTCCAGGGAATGGTCCCTTCTGATAACATGTCCAAAGTATGTGAGAAAAAGACTCATCATTCTCCCTTCTAAGGAGCATTCAGACAAGGCGTCTTTTGAAACTTGAAGATGATGCATCCAGGCTTCGCGGAGAACTGGAACTTAAGAGTACAATTAGGACTCTTTATTTCTTAACTCTGCACCTAACTGAAATTTGCTGTCATCTTCCTCTCGGTAGATAGGTCTCCCTTGGCTCCTGTGGTGCAAATGGTGGAGATATTCCCACAGACAGCTCCCGTGTTGTATCTTCAAATACTAACAAGAAACTAATCTCTGTGTCTCGGGTCCATGAATTCAGCAGGAGAACTCTGATGATTCGGCTTGAATACTGATGGATCCAGCTTGGGTCAGGTGTCCATTCCTGAATCAACTGTGTCAAAAGCACAGGGGCTGCCGAAGACAGAGACCAGTCCAGGTTGGGCCTAATGCCCACGGGTGGACCAGCCAAGGCTGGCAGACAGAGTCATATTATCCAGAGTGAATACTCTAAAGTGGCTAGTTGGATTGGGTGTGGCAGGAGCTTGAGAAGATCAGGAGATAGAATTAAAGATCTAATAAAATTTTGATAAACTAGTTTAATTATAATGAGGAATCTTGAAAAGCAAACCTATGGTAACTCTTTAAACTATTGTAATGTGGTAGCATCAGAGGTCCTCTAACTTCAGGGGGAGAGATAAAAATCAAGATCAGCCGAAAGCAGATTCTTATGAGGTGAAGGTCAGACATACCTCCATTTTCCAACCCTTTTTATCAATTCTGACACCAGTCGTCCCTCTCATGACACTCTCTACTTCTCTACTGGGTTCGATAATTCCTTGCAATGACCACACAGAACTCAAAGGCCATACTCACGATTGTGGGGTTTATTAGAGAAGTAACAGGTTACAATTCAGGATCAGGATCAACTTGGAAGTAACAGAAACAACTCAGGAGAGGGGATACAGTTCATCAATCAGGAAAGCTCCAACCAAGGGCTTGCAGCTCCTTCTCGGCCATACCCACAGGCAGGCCACACTTGGGCCTCTGCTGCTGGCTTCTGCCCTGCTCAGGAAAGTTTTACAACTCTTTAGCTCTACTGATAAGTGCCCAGGGGCACCCCACTCTGCCAAAAAGCCTCCTGCCCAAAGAACTCAGCAATCTCATCCATGGGTCAGTGAGCCCACTGCAGAGCCCTCTGCCCGTCCCTTGCTGCTGCCATCTTGTGCCACTGCCGCCTTCAGTGTTACAGCGCTTTGTCTCCTGGATCTAGGAGGCTCTCAGCACAGGGACCCTGGGCCTAATGGATGTGCCCCACTCCTAGCTCTTCTTGGTGGTAGTGATGTCCCCCCGCAACCTGTGGAATTGACTCTTTTTAAGCCTAGCGAGATGGCAAAACTGACCAATCCCCTTGGTGAGCCACAAGCACCTAACTTGCACAGTCCCACTCAATCATTTTGTGGGAATAATAAAACCATGGCCAGAAAGGGCACATAAAAAGAGAAACCCATTGCCCTGCAAATGTCCTTCTGAATATCAATGTAATATGGGTCTATGCCCCGATCTATAAAAATAACATCAATAGTGTAGTTATAACAATACAGGGGTTTACTGTGCATCAAAAATTTTCATGATACTAATATACTTTTCTTAGTTTAAGATAAAAAGTGCTTAGCAATAAACACACAAAATGTGTTGGCTTGTTCTGACTCATAGTGACCCTATAGGACAGAGTAGAACTGCCCCATAGGGTTTCCAAGGAGTGGCTGGTGGATTTGAACAGCCGACATTTTGGTTAGCAGCCGAGCTCTTAACCACTGTGCCTCAAGGGCTCTTATTAATATTTAGGTAGTTAATAAAAATAAAATAAGTAAAAACAAAATAAAAATAGTTATTACTATTAGTAAAGTTTGGAAGATTCCTGTTTTATGTATATTTTTCCTAAATTGAATAGATTTATAAGACAAAAAAGGCATACTTATTTGATTCAAGGTTCTTATTGGGGCTACTCTTGCATTTGAATTGGGTCTTAACCTTTGAAATTTTTGACGTGGATGTGATTCCATTATAGAAAGTGATTTAGACTCCACTTTATGAGCCATGCAGCTGCAAAAACATTAGATACAACAACAGCTCCTGGGCTTGACAGTTGCACACCTTTCTCTTGGGCTGAAACTTTGTAAGCTAAATTATAGAGTACTTACAGGCACACATTTTTCCTGTCAGAAATATGGGGCATGTAAGATGCATTTCTGTTTGATACTAGGGCACATAGAGTTTAAAACCCACATTTTTAAAGTTAGACTGGTTAACCTTGTACAAAACTATAACATGGTGCTTTGGAATTAGAAGCAGGGAGCATAACATTTGTTGCCAAAAGGGCCGTATTTATTGACTCAACAAAGCTGTAAGGAGAAGGATTTGAAAGGCAGAACACAGTTTTTCATCTTGAGAATCATTTTTGATCTTCATCATCAGCTGTCTCACAGACCGCTTTTTTGTTTCTTTTTTTAAACTGGACATGCTAATCAATCCTATAAAATTTGAAAGGTTATGAATTTTTCATCATTGGATTGTGAGTTTAAAGTTAACTGTAAATATTTATAAATCTCTTCTTCCCAATATGTATAAAGGTAAAAGAAAACTAGAAGAATGGAAGACAGTAGCATTTTTACTTTTTTTTTATATACATAAGATTTTGCAAAAAAATTGTTTTATTCCTTAGCCCAAAGCTGAGGAAGAAAAGAGTAATGGCTCTTAAACTGTAGATATTATTTTGGAATAGGGAAACATTTCCAGTCACTGTGGCTAGAAATAAGGAATTTGAATGCTAGTGGCTTTGTAGAATTTATAAAAACATGAACTATAGGCAATTTAAATTTAGCCTTGTCTCATCCCAAGTTTTTGAATCTGAAAAAAGCTGGGAGGCACTAGACCGTTCTGTGATAAAAGGTACTTTATCTGACAAGAAAGGAAGAACAGGGATATGTTTTCTTGTGCTTATTTGTTGGGGCTTTATTATTTCTCTAGGAAGTTGTCTTTTCTGTGGGTTGAAAAACTGTCATAAAGTAGCTTTCTAAGCATATGAAAGCTATAAGAGAAAGATACATAATAACATTAGCTATCATCTTTTGCCCTTTAAAAGCACATTCCTGATTAATATTTATTTGTTTATAATTTTAAAAAAAAAGCAAAATGAAGGAGCTAAAATTTGACCCATGATATACTTTCTACCACTCAAAAAACGGGTTTGGTTTTGTTTCAGGATTCATTTTGGAGTGAAAGGCTCCATCATGATTAATCCACTTGGGCATAAAAATAAAAATGGAGTTTCTCCTGTTTTTGAAGTGCAGCTCACCAAAGATTTGATTTGTTTCTTTGATTCATCCGTAGAACTCAGGTAAAAATAAAAGTACTTCAGCAATGAAACTCTAACACTTCATCTACAGCTTGGTTTGGCATGTCACAAGTGTTACAAAATAAATAAAGATGTGGTTTATGATTGATAGGAGCCCTGGTGGCGGTGGTTAAAGCACTTGGTTGCTAACCATAAGGTTGGTGGTTCTAACCCACCAGCTGCTCCATGGAAGAAAGATGTGGCAGTCTGCTTCCGTAAAGATTTACAGCCTTGGAAACCCTATGGGGCAGTTGTATTCTGTCCTACAGGTCACTATGAGTTGGAAATGGTGGTTTTACAATCGATAAAATCTCATTCTATTGGTACCATCAAATAATACAGTTTCTTAGGATCTTCATCGTTTGCCTATAGAACTCTTAGGCCCTGATTAGCATAAATTGTTTGTATTTATATCAAGGCTCATTTTAAATGACACTTTTTGAAATTGTAACCAGACTTATGATTAATGTGTTTTATATTTCTTTCTGTAGAAACTCAATGGAAAGCCAACAGAGAATAAGAATGATGGAAGAGTTAGATGTGTGTTCACCTAAATTCTGTTTCTCAAGGGCAGAAAGGGAAGTTAAAAAACAGAAAGGTCGTATGCTCTGTGATGTGTTGATGGATCAGAAAGTGTTGCCTGGGGTAGGAAACATCATCAAAAACGAAGCTCTCTTTGACAGTGGTCTCCACCCAGCTGTTAAAGTATGTACCAGGTATTTTTTAAACTATTTGTATATTTTTAAATACAGTTAGGGGAACAATGCGGAGCCCTTAGATCTGTGTCGCAGTAAGGCGCTGTCCCCAGACAGACTGCAGGTCGGCTACAAGTCTTTGTTCATGTCACTTTCTCACTAAGGCCCACCCTGACCACCCTACGTAAGGTTGTGACATGCATCCCTTCCTCCACTTGACATGCCCAATCTTCCCTCACCTGCTTTGCTTTTTATTTTCTTCATAACACTCACCACTTTCAAATATAACATCATAATAATTATTGTATTTGTTGTTTAAAATTTTTCTCCTGCTAGAATGTAATTTTTTATAAAGATAAACTGTCTCTTTTGTTCACTGAAGTATCCCAAGGGTCTAGATAGAGCACAATGTCTGTCTGGCACATGGTAGGCATTAAATAAATACTTGTTGAAATAGGAATGAACTGAGGTCACAGTTTTCTTTTCTTTCTGGCATATTAAACACACACACACACACACACACACACACACACACACACACACACTCATGTTTTCCTATTGATAGCTGTTGGCCTATGCTGTCCACCATATAGGGTGGCGCCGACTTTGCCCTCACCTGGAACCTGCGAAGGGGGTGGAGGTAGGCACCCACACCACACAGTCCAGCTCGGGGACAGAGCTTGGTTCCACTGATCTGCCTGGGCAGGGTGGGAACCGAGCTGTTAATGCACAAAGCAGGCAGATATTAGATTTTTTAATATTGTCATAAATGGGAAATATCACACGAGACAGTCAGTAAGTGAGGAGCAGGTGTATTTTAGTTTACAAGAAAAAACTCAACCTTACCACTTTTATCTAGATCTGAATACCAAACCGTTGGTGTCCAGTTGATTTCCAATCATAGCAACCCCATAGGACAGGGCAGAACTGCCCCATAAGGTTTCCAAGGAGTGGCTGGTGGATTTGAACTGCCAACCTTTTGGTCAACAGCCGTCGTATCTCCTCACCACTGTACCACCAGGGCTCCACAGATCTGAATAGCCTCTATTAACTAATATTTTTTTCCCATGAATCCCAAAGCACCTGTTTTATTTTGTATACATGTTTCATTGATGTTGTTGTTGTTAGGTGCCATCAAGCAGGGTTTGACTCATAGCAACCTCGTGTATAACAGAACAGAATGTTGCCCAGTCCTTACAGATAGCAAAGACATTTTCTTGATAGTCTAACTAAAATCTAAGTCAATAGAAATTAACTTTTAAAAGAAACCAGTTAATGCTAATTCTAGATTAGCTTCTGCTTTTGACATTTGAACACTGTAGTCAGGATTTCTATAATATGGCAATAATGAAATTTTAACAAGAATGCGCTTTTAAAAATCACTTAGACCTCTTTGGGAAATGCTTTAAAAAAATACCAGAGTATTTTTCTTATCTAAGATAAACTGAGAATTTGTTTTTTTTCTGTCTGTTCATTCATCCAGACATTCATTCATCTAGTAAAAGATTGTTTACCCATAATGTCTGAGGGCATAAAAATTAATGACATTTCTGAAGTTTAGCTATTAGTCCCTTAAAAGCATACACATAATTATTGAAAAAGTACAGTTTAATATTTAAAGGTGTGACTTAACATACCATATAAGATATAGTAAGGAATAAATGAATTTTAGAAGTACGTATGGCTTAGATTTATATTTAATTTGATATACAATAGTAAACAATTGTATGTATGTATGTATATATATATTTATATACTTACAACAAGGGTAAGGCATCAGACAATTTCATGAAAGTACTGTTAAAAGCACATGTATCAAATGATAATTAATTCTGCCATAACACTGAGGTTTATGCCAGGTTTTGTCACAAAAAAAAAAAAAAAATTCCTCAGTAATGTCTGTTTCCAAGTTCTTCCATGTGTTAGCAAGTACTTTGATATTAATGCATGTTTATAAATTCATATCTTTTAAAAGCTTGATAGTGACATTGATGGTCATCTAATCTAGTTCCTATTTTTTTCCTTTCCTTCTTGCTTTCTGGGTTTTTTTTTTGTTTGTTTGTTTTCTTATTTTTCAAATCGAATAAGAGTTTTCAGGGTGACTGATAGAAAATGCTGGAAATTTGAAGGTACCTTATACAGAATAGACATTCAATAATAACTTGAATTAATTAAAATTTAACAATGAGAATGGTAGTGTTTATCTGTAGTACCACCACTACAACTATTGTTCATTACATTAGATAGAAATACGAGAAATGGAGTTCTAGGAGATACGCATGGATGTTTAAACCTATTTACAGTATCTAACAGAACTGGCAACTTTTTTTTTTTTTTTTTAAGTAGTGAACAAATTATGAAATTATCTTTCCATTTTAAGGTTTGTCAGTTAACAGATGAACAGACCCTTCACCTTGTGAAAATGATCCGTAATTTCAGCATTCTGTTTTACAGGGTAAGAACAAAGTTCTCGAACTGTGTAAAATGTCAGTGGTTTCCCTTTTGATGGCCCCAAAAATGTCAAAGCTGCATATAGCCATCTAGTGGTAAGGGTATAGAGGTACAATGAAGGAGAGTGGCATTTTGGGGGCATAATTAATGCTTTGAGACTCTCTAAATCATAAGTCAGTCTAAACTTGTCTAATGATCATTATATGAAATTATCTTATACTAAGTTGAGGAGCAACTATATTAGCATTTTTCTTGGATTCTTGTTCTATTTTTGGACACATAAAAGTAAAATATAGAAAGCCTATTGAGATAGACCCTATACTTCGCAGTAAGTAGATTTCAGTGTAAGTCCAGGCTTTGCCACTTACTATCTGTGTGACTTAGCTTATTGAGATAACTTTATTTAGGCTTAGTTTCTTCATTTGTAAAATGGGATAATAATCTTTCTCTGTCTACCACAAGACTGTTTTAAGAATAAAATAAGCGCTTGCTAAAATGTGAATTTTGAATGTTGTATGTATGTATATAGAGAAAATCAAAAAACAAACCCATTTCTGACTCATAGCCACCCTATAGGACAGAGTAGAACTGCCCCCAGAGGGTTTCCAAGGAACAGCTGGTGGATTCTAACTGCCGACCTTTTGGTTAGCAGCCAAGCTCTTAACCGCTGTGCCACCAGGGCCCCATCTTTTAAACAAAGTATCGTGAACGTCTAGTATTTTTCTCCACAGTCCTTTTTCTGTAGTCAACATTTTTAGTTTGATTATGTTCAGAAAGCAGATATTGTTGAATTCTTCATCAATTGGCCTAAAGTGTTATGGACCTCTTGCTTCATATAGCTGCCTTGAGTAACTGGCTGCTTTTTAATTTTATATGCTCATTTGTTCTTCCAGGGAAAGATGATTATAGAAAACTGCCCATTTCCTGCCCAGATTAAGTTAAGCATTTCAATACTTTGCTTAAATTAATATAAGTGATTTGTGTAATTTCCAGCTTATACATGGTGAGCCATATTTCTGGGCTTTTAAATTTTCACATTGCTGATGTAAACCCAAAATATTCTTTTTGTAAGAGCTTTAAGTGTATGTGAGTAGAATAAAACTTTGACAGAAAATATCAAAAGTCTTTTGAAATAGAACGTATATCAAAATGGAACATGTTCTCTGCTAGAATGGCATTTGAATATTTATTTTCATTTTTAGTAATTCTGTAAGATTAAAAAAGAAAATCTGTCCTTTGTCAGGTCCACAAAGAAGATGATCTTGTTAAATTTTGCCCCTAGAAATAAATGTTTTGGCTGTTGAAACTGACTGAGCAGCTTAAGTTTTCTAAGAATTATTAGGTTTAAAGGTAATCTAATCTTTTTTTTAATAACCACATAATTATGTTTAATTAAAAAAACTGAAAGCATGAAAGACATTTTAAATTATAAAACCTTTATATCCCATTTAGATAAGAGGGTAAAACTATGCAAAGAACAATTCTGAATACTGTTAAGTTATAAAATAATGACTTAAGTATTTCACACAAATCTTTTTTGTCAAATAGTGCTGATTCTTGTCAATACCTTTTTCTCAGTTAAAAGAAAAGCCTATATGCACATAAACGCAAACGTAAATTTTTAACAGATTATTTTCAGAGATGACTTTCAATAATATATGTTCGACTGTTTAGCAACACTGTTTTTGTGGATAACAAGTTAATTTTTGTTTTGTTTTGGTTTTGCTTGTTTTTTATTTAGTGCAATAAAGCAGGATCTGCTGTCTCCAAACACTATAAGGTTTATAAGCGTCCTAACTGTGGTCAGTGCCGCTGCAAAATAATTGTGTGTCGCTTAGGGGAGAATAACAGAATGACGTATTTCTGCCCTCAGTGTCAAAAAGAAAATCCTCAACATGTTGACATAAGGTAAGACAATTTTTTTTTTCCCAGTTGTTGTTTAGCTGAGCTAACTCATGGTGACCCCATGTATGTCAAAGTAGAACTGTGTTCCATAGGGTTTTTCGTGGCTGATTTTTGGAAAGCAGATTGCCAGGCCTTTCTTCCGATATAGAGTTTAAAGGGATATTATTTGCTCCCAGTTGTCTAACTACCAGGTATTAACAAATGAACATAACTGAAAAGTATTTGAACCCTTTGAAAGAGATAGGAAATAACATCAGCAAAGAACTAGAAGGGGTCAAAGATGATTTATGGATGACTTCTGAAAATCTCTACCTCTGGTGTTAATTTCCAGCCTTCAGCTTTAATCTACTTTGTGAAATAAGTACCAAGAGGTGTAGATAAGTCAATAATTGAAAAAATACAACTATCTTCAAAAGGCTTTGCTTCATTCAGAAATATTATTATAAATTGTGAACATGATCTTTTTACAGAATTTATATCTTGTTGGTGAAACAACCCACTGCTTATTAAAGACATAAGTAGCCTCATGAAGTATAAACTCATTGCTGTGGAGTCCTACACTATAGGACAGAGTAGAACTTCCCCATAGGGTTTCCAAGGAGCAGCCCGAGCTCTTAACCACTATGCCACCAAGGCTCCTCATGAAGTATATATGATTATTAACCAAAATAACTGATACAGACATGAAGCACATTAAATGCCAGGAGAGATCAAGGATGTTAAACCAAACCAGTTGCTGTCTGACAGTTATCTCTGACTCATGGTGACCCCATGTGTGTCAGAGTAGAACTGTGCTCCATAGAGTTTTCACTGGCTGATTTTTGGAAGTAGATCACCCGGCCTTTCTTCTGAGGCACCCCTTGGTGGGCTCACACCTCCAACATTCTGGTTACGAGCCAAGTACATTAACTGTTTGCACCATCCAAGAACTCCTCAGGGATGTTAGAGGTTCATACATACAAGAGTGGTTGGGAAGATCTCATAGAGAAAGTATAATTTGAAATGTACTTAGAAGGATTCTTAGAATGTTGGTTAAATAAATGAGAAAGCAGTATTATTTAATTGAAAAGAACAAGCACAGCCATAAGCCTTGAATCATTAATAAGCATGGCATGTTGGAGGAATGATGATAATACTGGCCAAACCAATGAAGGCTTTCTTCCGATACTGAGTTTAAAGGGATATTATTTGCTCCCAGTTGTCTAACTACCAGGTATTATCAAATGAACATAACTGAAAAGTATTTGAACCCTTGGAAAGAGATAGGAAATAACAACAGCAAAGAACCAGAAGGGGCCAAAGATGATTTATGGATGACTTCTGAAAATCTCTACCTCTGGTGTTAACTTCCAGCCTTCAGCTTTAATCTACTTTGTGAAATAAGTAGATGAAGGCTTCAAGTTGTCGAACAGTAAAAGCTAGTTTTACAGGTAGGAGGGGACCAACAATGAGTTACTTTTCTCTAAACCACTCCCTGTCCCCTTCCTCTCAGCTTCTTCATCCCATTTTATTGTCGTTGTTGATGTCGTGTGCCACTGAGCTGATTCTGACTCATAGTGACCCTATAGGACAGAGTAGAACTGGCACATAGGGTTTCCTAGGCTGAGATCTTTACAGGAGCAGATCACCAGGTCTTTTCTTCCACGGAGCTGCTGGTGGGTTTCAACCATGAACCATTCAGTCATAGAGATCTAAAATATGTTTAGATAATTCATTATATTGTACAGTTTTAAAGTTTTCTTCTTTCTCATAAATAAGAACCATTTTTCATAATATAGGTGCACATATTTTCAAGTGTTAATAAAGCAAAACAAAAGAAGTGTTAAAATATTTTTAAAAGTGTCATTTTTTAAAGTGTTGAAAAGCAAAGATGTCACCTTGAGGACTAAGGTGCACCTGACTCAAGCCATGATATTTTCAGTTGTCTTGTATGCATACGAAAGCTGCACAGTGAATAAAGAAGCCTGAAGAAGAATTGATTGGTTTTGAATTACGGTGTTGGCAAAGAATACTGAATATACTATGGACTGCCAGAAGAATGAACAAATCTGTCTTTGAAGAAGTACAGCCAGAACGTTCCTTAGAAGCAAGGATGGCAAGACTCCATCTTACGTACTTTGGACATATTATCAGGAGGGACTAGTCCTTGGAGAAGGACATCATGCTTGGTAAAGTAAAGGGTCAGCGAAAAAGAGGAAGACTGTCAACAAGATGGATTGACACAGTGGCTGCAACAACGGGTTCAAACATAGCAATGATTATGAGGATGGTGCAGGACTGGACAGTGTTTCCTTCTGTTGTACATAGGGTCACTGTGAGTCAGAGCTGACTCAATGACACTTAACAACAACAATAACAGCTGTACATTTACTTGACAAAATGCATTTAACACAGTATACCTGGCGTATAGAAGACATTCAATATACATTTATTGTTTAAATTAATGATTAATGTTCAATATTTGTTTTCTATGAATGGATAGCTTTTAAGATTTAAAAAAAATCTCTTTTCTTCCAAATCGAATAAATATGTCATTTATCATGTAAATAAGATAACTGCCAATTCCAAAGTTTTATAAAACTAGATTCTAAGTATTCAAGGGCTCCCTGAAAGAGCCTTAGAGGTCATGTATGGGTTAGGGGAGGCCATGCAACTCTGAAAATATTCTGGGCCCTGCACCCCTTCCCCTACCTATGCTACTTCTGTTTTACATACTAGCATTCAGTTTAAGACTTTGTTTGAAAAAGCAAGTATCCACTACAAAATAAATATATACCTAATAAAGAAAAAGTTGGGAAACCATCATTGTTTGCCATATTCACAGTATTTTCTGTGACTAAATATATTTCACTCATATTCTGGATTAGTATTTGAACACTTTATGTTGACTAAACTTTCTCATTTTAATTTAAAGCCATCTCAAGCAAAGCTGAAGTCTGAAAGGCCCAAATGCAGTGGCCTAAATCCTTGTGTTCCTTCAATCACTGAAAGCTTACTTAACTCCTTCCGGAAGTCCTCCCCAACTTTCCCAGGTTACACTGATCACACCACATTTGAAGTTCCTATGCCATTTCTTGCTGGCTCTTTATTATGTACTAGCTATGAATCTAAGTTTTGTTTCATTTAGGAGAAGCTTTCTGGCAGTATTCTTTGTTTTTAACAAATATTTATTCGAGTTTACTAAATGCCAGGTATCAGGAATACAAAGACCAAACGGCATACAGGCCCTCAAAGTGCTCAGGGTCTAATGTGGGGAGTTAATGAATAAACAATGTCCCATGAAAGTTCTGCAAAGAGATTATGTTTGTATGAATGGAAATGGAAGTATAGAGGAGGAAACCCTTAAATCAGCCTGGGAAGAGCAAGGTAATCCTTCTGAAAGAGGTGACATATGAGCCCAGATTGAAGGAAATAGGAATTCATCAAAGACAAGAGGTGGGAAAGGGGTTTCCTAGAAGAGAGAACAGCACGTGGGAAAGTGCACAGGGAGAAAGGTGTAGTGCCTTGTCAAACTGAGTAAAGAGGATATTTTGTTCCTATAAGAAGATGTATTCAGGTCTTTAGAAACCATCTAGTTCGGAGATTTGCTGGCAGTTGTTTGGTAGTTAATGAGAACTTAGTGTTGTTTGCAAACC
Organism: Dugong dugon; assembly: GCA_030035585.1. Taxonomy (NCBI): domain Eukaryota; kingdom Metazoa; phylum Chordata; class Mammalia; order Sirenia; family Dugongidae; genus Dugong; species Dugong dugon. The sequence continues at coordinate 14,403,161 of CM057478.1, forward strand.
AGTTCTGGAGGCAGGTCTGAGGTAGCAGAGTTTTTTGAGGGGGTAGAGCAATTAGGGCACTTGGGAGAGCTGATGGGTTATTCTTGACAGGATAACCTTGTCTGGAGAAGCGAGTTTGATTGCATAGCTGCCATGTTGAAAAACAATTCAAAAGGGATTCTTTTGACTACAAGGAAAGGAAGCCAACTCAAATTAGCTTAAACTAAAAAGGGAATGTATGGCTCATAGAGCAATAGTGAATATATGGGTAATTTTCAGGATTAACCGAAAAGCTACAAGAACCAGACCCTCAGAGACTGGTAGGTACCCTGCAGGTGACCTGGCCTGGGCTCTCATAGATAGAACAGGTAGAAAGTCTACAGGCTTCCTGCCTAAACCTCATACCTCGAGCCTCATAATAGTAGGCCCCTTTCGGTTTCAATGGAAGGATATCATTCTAGAGAGCTTCCGGAAGTGTCTGTGCTCCGTGACTAAGGAAGCCGAGTAGACTGAATGAACTAGCAATTGAATTCAAACCTTCCTTAAATGCTGTGTTATTTTGCATAACTTTCTTTTGTTTTATTGACATTTATATTGGTATTTGTTAATGGTTCATTTAGACAAAGCAAAATTAAGTGTCTCCTGTGGTACTAACCAGTCTGTATTATACATGCCTGAGAAATGCAGAATCCTTAGAGACAGTGTCCCCCTGTACTTGTATTTTATGCCTTCAGTTTTTGAGAATAAAGTCCCTCCTGAAAAGGAGCCTATGAAACACCATCATAGAAGCTAAGGTGGGACATGATAGAGAGAGTGAAATTCTACCAAGTTAGAGAAGATGAAGCTTGAGCAAAGGCCATTTTTTTGACGACTGGGAAATCAAGATGATTTTCAAGAGAGCAAGTTTAACAGAGACATAGGGGCAAAATTCATTCATGAAACCTATATTTATGGAATATTTATAAAATAACAATAGTCCAGTGGGAGGAGATAGGTTTAACTCAAACATATATGTATAACATATCTAAGGGAGCCCTAGTGGCACAGTGGTTAAATGCTCAGCTAACTGAAAGGTTAGCAGTTCAAATCCACCAGCCACTCTGAGGGAGGAAGATGTGGCAGGCAGTCTGCTTGCATAAAGATTACAGCCTAGGAAATCCTATGGGACAGTTCTACTCTGTCCTCAGGGTCACTGTGAGTCAGAATTGACTCGACAGCAGTGGGTTATAAGGTGTCAGGCAAAGATAAGGAGCCATCAGTGCTCTGAAGAAGCATCAAGCAGGTAAGGGGATGGATTCTGGTAGGAAAGGTTCATTCTAGGTAGGGCGGTTGCTGAGGTTCCTGAGCAGGAGCTATTTGAAAAGACCTCATGACTGGTGAAGGTCTGGGATGGGGGAGAAATACTGAAGAAAGTGGCACAGAAAGCACAAAGCGCCTGACACGTTCAAGTAAGAGAAAGAAGACAAATGTGACTGCTCAAAGCAGGAGGCGTGAGAGGCTGAGGACTCGCCCTTCCTGGGAGGGCCTCGTCGGCCATGGCAAGGAATTTTGCTTTTATTCTGAGTATGATGGAAAACTGTTCCAGAGTTCTGAGCAGGAGTGAGACATCTGATTTAAAAAGATTGTTCTGGCTGACGTGGGGGAATTAAGTGAGGTGAGCCAAGAAGCTGTTGGAAGGTTTTGAGCAGAGGGGTGGCATGATCTGACCTGTGTTTTGCAAGGATCATTCAGACGATTGTGTGGAAAAGAGACTGCAGAGTGACTGGGGTGAAGCAGTTACATCGGGCCTGTCAGCAAAAGTCCAGATGATAAATGAGGATGACGTGGAGGACAGAGGGAACAGTAAAAAATGGGTAAATTTAGGATATTTTTAGAAGGTGGGGTCGGGGTAAGGCCTGAAACTTATATAACTTAGGGGCTTTCTTTATGAAAAAGAATGTAAAATTATGAATGCAAAGTTAGGTTCTAATGTGAATATTAGAATACAAAGAGAAATCACAACCAATTACAATTTTTAAATACCATAAGCATCAGAGAAGTCAGATCTTATTTATTATTACTAGTTAACGGCCTGAGACACCTATATAATTGCTTTTCTATATGTTCTGGCTGTACACTCCCTGATTGCCTTGTCATATAACCACCAAAAGTATCATTAGATTTTTTTACAGCTTCTTCTTTTGGCTTTACAATTGGCTATTTGATAATAACACAACTCTAACTGCCTCTATAATATTTGCTCAAGCAATACTTCTTGTCCAATAAGGAAGCCCTTAGAATAGTGGTTCTCAAACTTATAAGTGATTCAGAATCTGCTGGTGGGCTTGTTAAAACACAGATTGCTGGGCCTCACACTCAGAGTTTCTGATTCAGCGTCTGCATTTCTTACAGGGTGATGCTTATGCTGCTGGCCTGGGGACCATACTTTGAGAACCACCCACCTGAGAGAACCTCAGCCGTCTCTCTCCCTCTGATTTCCCACCTCTACCAGTTTCTAGATTGGGGCCTGGGGTGGTGCATGAGTTGAGTGACCATGAAGCCTGGGTCATAATGGCCCGTGAGCAAGGAACGGAGCTGCGTCTCTTGTTCAGATCCTCACCTCGAAGGTCCCTGGATGGCACAAACAGTTTGTGCTCTGCTGGTAACCAAAAGGTTGGCAGTTCGAACCTACCCAGTGACACCATGGAAGAAACAGGCCTGGTGATCTGCTTCTGTAAAGATTACAGTCAAGAAAACTCAATGGAGCAGTTCTACTCTGTAATACATGAGGATCTCCTAAGTCACAAATCAACAACAAAAACAAAATCAACAACAGACCCACTCCTTGAGGTTAAAGACAGTCCACATGCTCAGCAAGGTTACCAGGACACATCATCCCTGGCCACTGAGCAGATGCGAGGTAGTGCTGGCAACCCACAGGCTCTCCTAGAACCCCAGGACAGACTGCCACCACAGGCAGCGCTCTCAGCCTCCACCTGTAGCTGGAGTTACTGCTTCCATTCTCCACATGCCCCGCCCAAATCCCTAGAGGAGACCACCGAGCCATGGAAGGTGTCTGTGGAAGCTGAAGCTTCCTTGACTGCCTGGTGAATTTGCCTCTGTAGCAGAGCCTCCGGGAGTTGCTGATGGATCAGATGTGGAATGTGAGCTGTTAAGGATGGGAGCTGCAAAGGATGACTACTAGATTTTTGGTCTCATAGATTGAGTGCATGCTGACGCCCTTGATGGAGATGAGTTGCAGATTGAGGAGAAGAGGGAAAATCACAAATTTTGTTTGTATGTTTCCTGTGGCTGCCATAATAAATTACCAGAAACTTGGTGGCTTAAAATAGTATGCATTTATTCTATCACAGTTTTGAAGGCTGGAAACTCAACATCAGTTTCACTAGGCTGAAATTAAGGCTTCAGCAGCACTGCGCTTCCTTTGGATGCTCTGGGGAAGAATCTGTTCCTTGCTTATTCCACCTTCTAATGGCTCCAGGCATTCCTTGATTTGTGGCCTCATCACTCCTCTGCCTTCTTGGTCACTGTCTTAGTCATCTAGTGCTGCTATAACAGAAATACCACAAGTGGATGCCTTTAACAAAGAAAAATTTATTTCTTCACAGTAAAAGTAGGCTAAAAGTCCAAATTCAGGGCGTCACCTCCAGGGGAAGGCTTTCTCTCTCTGTTGGCCTTCTGGTCAACCTTCCCCTGGACTAGGAGCTTCTCTGCGCAGGGACCCTGGGTCCAAAGGATGCCCTATGCTCCCAGCACTGCTTTCTTGGTGGTACGAGGTGTGTTCCACCCCCACCCCCCACCCCCTCAACCCCATCTCTCTGCTCACTTCTCTCTTTTATATCTCAAGAGACTGCCTCAAGACACAGTCTAATCTTGTAGATTGAATCCTGCCTCACTAACACAACTGCCGCCCATCCTCCCTCATTAACATCACAGAGGCAGGATTTACAACATATAGGAAAATCACGTAATACCAGGAATCATGGCCCAGCTAAACTGAAACACACATTTTTGGGGGACATAATTCAATCCATGGCAGTCACATTGCCTTCTCTTTAGTGTGTATCAAATTTCCCACTGCCTGTCTCTTATAAGGACACTTGTGATTGACCCACCCGGATAATCCAGGGTAATCTCCCCATATCAAGGTCCTTAACTTGATTACATCTACAAAGACCCTTTTTCCTTGTAAGGTAACATTTCTGGGCTCCCAGCATTATGACCTGCTATCTTCAGGTGGCCACTACTACAGACATGTTAGGTTTGAGATTTCTGGTACACATCCAAGTAGAGATTGGAAAGGATTTCTTAATGGGTGGTTAAAAAGCAGAAAGAATGCTTCCAAAGCCTCCATATGTAATAGTAAACCTCCCGTTATGATTAATGACATCTGTACAGCAGGAGAAAATAGTGAAAAGTTGGAGCAAATTCAAAATATGAAGGTCATTTAAATTGTTGTGGTTATTTAATTATGAATACATGCATACTGCCTTTCAGAGAGAGAGCCTGGTTGCGCAGTGGTTGAAGCACTCAGCTGCTAACCAAAAGGTCGGTGGTTCAAATCCACCAGCCACTCTGTGGGAGAAAAATGTGGCAATCTGCTTCCATAAAGATTTATGGCCTTGGAAACCCTATAGGGCAGTTCTTCTCTGTCCTGTAGGGTTGCTATGAGTCAGAATCTGCTCAATGGCAGTGGATTTGGTTTTGGGCCTTTCAGAGTAAGTTAGCAGAGGGCAGGGATTGGGTCAGATAAACAAATTTTATAGAAGGTCTGGTGTTCTACAGGAGTAAGTAATACTGAGTGGCATTAAACGTCAAGGTAAATAAAGATAAAAGAATTATAATGAGATGCATCTTACTTTCAGATTTTCTTGTGCTATTTATTATTTTACCAGACAAGCCTGAATTTCAAAACTGTAGTGTTTCTATCTAAGGAGCAAAAGGTTACAGAAGACAAGGCTACCTTTGAAAGTCAAAGAACTTATGTTCTGAAATGTAAGGTACATAGCCTTTACCTGGAAGAGCTTTTCTCAGTATTAATGTTTGGAATCATGAAAGAAATCCATGACACTGCCATGGTTTCTTAACCACACGATGTGCTCTACAGACCTCTAGCAATGTATTAGAGAGTAGGACTGTATCAGAGCTTTATAAAGGTTTGGTGTAGTAATAAATGATCCATTCAGAATTCCAGAGAGAGAATCATGATTTACATTTGTGGTTAAAAATCAGGGTTGTTTTCAGTGTAGCCGTTTCTCAAAAAACTAAAAATAGAACTACCAGATGATCCAGCAATTCTCCTCCTAGGTATATACCAAAAAGACATGAAAGCAGAGACTCAGACAGATACTTGTATACCAATGTTCACTGCAGCACTATTCACAATAGCCAAAACGCAGAAACAACCTAAATGCCCATCAACAGATGAATGGGTAAACAAAATGTGGCACCTACGTACAATCGACTACTACTCAGCCAGTAAGAGAAATGAAGTCTTACTACATGGTACAATATGGATGGAGCTTGCAGATATTATGCTGAGAGAAATAAGTTAATCACAAAAGGACAAATATTGTATGACCTCACTTATACAAAAAAGACAAGAAGAGCTAAGAAAAAAAAAAACCCTATGCACCACAATAGAATATTGTATTGTACGTGCTGGAAGATGAGCCCCCTAGGTTGAAAGGCACTGCAATAGCCACAAGAATAGTCTCAAACCTACTGACAATCATAGAAATGGCACAAGACCAGGCAACATTTCATCCTGTCATACATGGGGTCACTACAAGGGGGAGCCAACTCGACAGCCACTAACAACAACGAAAACGCTTCATATATAAAATGGCGGAGGTCCATGTATGCACAATTTATAAACATATATTGGATTGCAAAAAAAAAAAAAAAAAAGAATCAGGGTTGTTTTATTGTTTCCTAACTTGTTGACTAGTAAATAAGTTACTAATTTATTAATTTATCCAACATGAAACTTGTTTAGCTGAAAGGAAAGAAAACAGGATATCTTTTTTTCATCATCCGAGATCAACTAATCAATATAGCGCTTAGCAGTAGACACTGTTGAGAAATTCTCAAGTTTATTTTCCTGCAGGGCACGTGAAGTAAATGTACAACTTTCTTCAGTTTACTTTCCATGCCCTAATTTCTACACGAATCTTATTTTTTTTCCTCATCTGGTTGAAAAAAGATATTTTAGTTTTGCTTTGGGAAAAGTACCACTTAAGAGATTATGTGAGATATGCTTCCTAACAGTTATATCAAATATTTTTAGTTGGTTTAAAATAAATAAGTAGATAACTCTTTAACTCTAAATAAAAACTTGTTATTTCTGACCTTAATAGTAATCAGCAGGGCCCAACTGAAAACATTTTACGCAAAGGTATAGCTAGAACTTCTAAGCAATGATAAATGTGTAGATTTGGATATTAGTGGTTCTGTGATAGTTTCTAAAATATCCAGAATGTGTAAGAACAAGAAAATAGTAACAATGCTAATGATTAACTTTTAAATTATTTTACAGCAAGCTGCCAACTAGAAATACTGCAATCAGTTGGACATGTAGCAGAAGGGATGTTTTGGACTTGGTGGCTCGGAAATCTGAAGAGCAGTGGACATGTGTGGTCTGCACACTAATCAATAAGCCTTCTTCTAAGGCATGTGATGCTTGCTTGACTTTAAGGCCCAATGGTAAGACTAAATTTCAATTCTGAGTTCGTTCCATTTCTAAGAGGGGAGCCCTGGTGGCATAGTGGTTAAGAGCTCATCTACTAACCAGAAGGTCGGCAGTTCGAATCCACCAGCTGCTCCTTGGAAACCCTATGGGATAGTTCTGCTCTATCCTATAGAGTCGCTATGAGTCGGAATCGATTCGACAGCAACAGGTTTATTTCTAAGAGGGTTAATTATATGAAGTCAGGTACATATCTTGCTCCATCTTGACAGTCAATAATTAAATATAACACTTTCTTTCTGAGACGTTTAAACAAATTGCCAGCCTTTGCATGTAAACCATGCTAATATTCTGTTGAGCACATTTTTTAACAGGGATGGAAAACGTGCTTGTGCTAAAACAGTCTGTGCCTTTGTATCTCCAAAAACTGAGATGATCACATCTGTTCTCAACTGTTTCTAATGAATTATTCAATAAAACTTTGCTTTATGCAGATTTCAGCAACTTTCAAGTTTGTTATTCAGTCCAAGTGTTTCATAAATTGAAAGGGAGGATTTCTGTAAGAATATCTTTGCAGGTGGAATAGAGAAACGCTGGATTTTTTCTCTTCTTTATCCTTCCTACCCTTTGTTATTAAAATCTTTACCCAGACAATTGTACTGATTTCACTGAAATCCTTGAAAATAACTCTTTATAGCTCACAATTTCACGCATTCAGAGAATGTAAAACCTCAGAGGAAACCTGTGATTAAGAACCATCTCGTTGATGCTGCTTCTATTGTGTTCTCAGAGTGTTCTTTCTGTCTTTACTTAGAGACGGGAAAGTTCACTCTTGACTGATGGACCCCCGCATTGTGTTAGCTGTCATATTGTGTTTTGTTGCCTGCGCCAGAAAGGCGAGCGTAGCCCCTTGCACAGCTCTGCTGGTAGCAGGAAGGACAGTGTCTGCTATTTCTATCCCTCCCTCTTCAGGGCTACTCAGCAGACAGCCCTTGGAAAGCCACAGCCTTAGCTTTCCACATTTATTTCAACATTCTGAAATGCCTTTGCACATCTCATTCACCTATTTTCATATTTTTTCTGTGTATGAAAGACACACGTAATTACAACTTAGAATATGTTATAATACAGATTCCAAAATCTTGTAATAGTTGGTTGAGGCTGTATATTTAATAAATGTTGTCTTTGTAATTCATCATTACTTATAGGTATAGGCCTCTCACTGCCAGCCTAAAGCTTTATGGGGTAACATCTCTTAATTCTCACTGTGTTAATATGTTGTCTTACGTTAACAAAACCAATAGCTGAATAATCTTTAAATGCTTACATATAATACAAAGCAAATATAAATCTTTGGTAAGCCCATCTCTGGATCCCCTTAAGTTCCTTCAAGAAGCTGGTTAATTCTGAAATCCCCAAGCTAACTTGGCATAGTGTAATAAGTGTCTTACATAAAAAGGTGTTCTAAATAGTTAATACATTGTATTTACAGAAATATTACAGAATTACTTTTCTCTCCTTCCAGATTCAGTACTTAAGAACGAAGAAAACTCTATCGCCTTTAACAACTTAGTGAAGTATCCTTGTCATAACTTTGGAAAATCAAATACAGAAGTGAAGATCAACAGGAAAACTGCCTTTGGAACAACAACCCTTGTCTTGACCGATTTTAGCAATCCATCCAGTACTTTGGAAGCTAAAAAAAGCCAAAAGCGAATACTAGATGGGGAATTTCATAACTCTCCTCCCACCAACATTAGTTTCACTGATACCCAGCACCCTTCTGAAGAGAGAACAAACTATGTAACTCAAGTATCTAACAAAGTAAACATATCACCTACAATCAGCTCTGAGTCTAAATTATTTAGTCCAGCACATAAAAAATTGAAAACAGCCCACTCATCACTGGATCTCAAAAGCTGTAAGCCTGGATTTTCAGACAGGTATGATGCTTCTAATCTTAGTCTTTAAGGTATTTACATTGTGTTTTAAGAAGACAGAAAAATCACCCATTATTAATAAGGAATTTGAGTTGATTTTGGTAATATAAATGAAACCCTGAAAGACTATTATTACAGTAACTTGCCTCCCTTCCTCCTCTAACTTACAGTGTTAGAGAAGGGAAGAAAATCAAAAACTACTTTCCTACACCTATGAAAAGTTTTTGTTTTGTTTTTTTTCTGAACATCACCAGCCGCCCCTTGGAAACCCTACGGGGCAGTTCTACTCTGTCCTATAGGGTCGCTATGAGTTGGAATCAACTCCATGGCAGTGGGTTTCGTTTTATAGCCATATAAATGCTCAACACAGAATAGTTGGAAAGTATTGCAAAGTATGAAGATAAAACTTAAATCTCCCACAATCATACTGATTATCAATAACCACGGTTGGCATTGTTTCATATTTCCTTCTAATGAAAGATAATTCTTCTAAAAGGGAAACAGTCCTTTATAAAAGTTACTAAGTCTCCACCTGTCCTAAAGAGGGAATCCCTGGGTAGTACAAATGGTTAATGCTCTCGGCTGCTGACCTAAAGGTTGGCATTTCCAGGCCACCCAGAGGAACACTGGAAGAAAGGCCTGGTGATCTACTTCTGAAAAATCAGCCATTGAGAACAGTATGGAGCACAGTTCTACTCTGACACATATGGGGTCACCATGAGTTGGAATCTACTCGATGGTAACTGGTTATCCTAAAGAGAGATGTGTTAACCTTTAGTGACATGTGGGATGGTGCTCTTTGTTTCAACCAAAAAGACCCAAGGAGCATGCATCCTACTTTTATATTTGAAATTAAAAAGTCATAATTCCAATTAATACTACTTGACCATATATGTTTTATGAGACTTCCAGCTATATGTCCAGGAGAAGACCCCCAATTGCTATCACCAGAGTTACAGAAATTTTAATAACCAATGTCAGCCCTTGTTCCTTACTGCCTGTTGGCAGCTCCTGAACCAGTCTTCTGTGGATACTTCTGGCCCTGCCTTGTTTAGTCCCTTTATTTGAGCTTCCTAACTATCACAGCTTGATATTATGCCTCCATCAGAGAATGACCTTTCTCCACTGCTTACTATTCTGAGCTGCTTGGGTCTTTTATTTGTTTGGCTGGTTTTTTCATTCCTTCAGGAAGCAGGTGCTTTGTCTCCAGCATTATTTAATGGACTGAAGAATATATAACATGTGAAGCAAGGGTCTTCGCCCCATTTATGAATGGCTTTTCTTGCCAGAGGGAAACAAGCAGAGAAAGAATTATTATGGGTGGTATTTGAAATTAGCTCAGATTGAATTCTGGTTGTCTGCCCTTCCTCTGATTGACTGTGCCTTTGCTGATGGTGGGATGTCCCCCTCTGGGAGGGGAATGAGTGGCCAGCTGGTGTGGACTTGCAGACCGACCTCCAGGAATCCTTAAAGTTTATTGCATGATTGCTTGGTGGTTTTTGGTCAGTGGATGCATTTATCTCAGGTTTCCCATCCCACTCTAAATTGTCATTAGGTGCTGTCACGTCGATTCCGATTCATAGCAACCCTGTGTACAACAGAACAAAACACTGCCTGGTCCTGCACCATCCTCACAATCGTGTTGTGCTTGAGCCCATTGTTGCAGCCACTGTGGCAATCCATCTCGTTAAGGGTCTTCCTCTTTTTCACTAACCTTTACTTTACAAAGCATGATGTCCTTTTCCAGTTAGTCCCTCCTGATAACATGTCCAAAGTACATGAGACAAAGTCTTGACATCCTTGCTTCTAAGGAGCATTCTGGCTGTGCTTCTTCAAAGTCAGATTTGTTCCTTTTGCTGACAGTCCATGGTGTATTCACTATTCTTTCCAACCGTAATCCAAAGGCATCAATTAGTTCTTCGGTCTTATTCATTATCCAGCTTTCACATGCATATGTGGCAATTGAAAGCGCTATGGCTTGGGTCAGGGGCACCTTAGTCCTCACAGTGAGATCTTTTCTTTTTAACGCTTTAAAGAGGTCTTTGGCAGCAGTTTTGCCCAGTATAATACGTTGTTTGATTTCCTGACCGCTGCTTCCATGGGCATTGATTGCGGATCCAAGTAAAATGAAATCCTTGACAACTTCAATCTTTTCTCCATTTATGATGATGTTGCTTGTTGGTCCAGTTGTGAGGATTTTTGTTTTCTTTATGTTGAGGTGCAATCATACTGAAGGCTGTAATCTTTGATCTTCATCCATAAGTGCTTCAAGTCCTCTGGTTTTGTTATCTGCATATGGCAAGTTGTTAATGAGTCTTCCTCCAATCCTGATGCCCCATTCTTCTTCATATATCCGGCTTCTCAGATTATTTGCTCAGCATATAGATTGAATAAGGGTGGTGAAAGGATACAACCCTGACACACACCTTTCTTGACTTTAAACCACGCAGGATCCCCTTGTTCTGTTGGAACGACTGCCTCTTGGTCTGTGTACAGGTTCCGCATGAACACAATTAAGTGTTCTGGAATTCCCATTCTTCACAGTGTTATCCATAGTTTGTTATGGTCCACACAGTCAAATGCCTTTGCATAGTTAATAAAACACAGGTAAATGTCTTTCTGGTATTTTCTGCTTTCAGCCAGGATCCATCTGACATCAGCAATGATATCCTTCATTCCATGTCCTTTTCTGAATCTGCCTTGAACTTCTGGCAGTCTCCTGTCGATGTACTGCTGTAACCGTTTTTGAATGATCTTCAGCAAAACTTCACTTGGTTGTGATATTAATGATATTGTTCGATAGTTTCCATAGTCTGTTGGATCACCTTTCTTTGGTGTGGATACAAATATGAATCTCTTCTAGTCAGTTGGCCAAGTAGCTTCTTCCATATTTCTTGGCATAGACAAGTGAGTGCTTCCAATGTTGCATCCATTTGTTGAAACATGTCAATTTGTACTCCGTCAATTCCTGGAGGCTTGTTTTTCACCATTCCCTTCAGTGCAGCCTGGAATTCTTCCTTCAGTACCATCAGTTCTTGATCATATGCTACCTCCTGAAATGGTTAAACGTCAACCAATTCTTTTCGGTACCATGACTCCGTGTACTTCTTCCATCTTCTTTTGATGCTTCCTGTGTCATTCAGTATTTTCCCCGTAGAATTCTTCAATACTGCAACTTGAGGCTTGAAATTTTTCTTCAGTTCTTTCAGCTTGAGGAATGCTGAGCATGTTGTCCTCTTTTAGTTTTCTAACTCCAGGACTTCGTACATTTCATTATAATATTTTACTTTGTCTTCTTGAGCCACCCTTTGGTTCTTTTATGTCATCATTTCTTCCATTTGCTTTAGCTACTCAACATTTAAAAGCAAGTTTCAGAGTCTCTTCTGACATCCATTTTGGTCTTTTCTTTCTTCCTGTCTTTTTAATGACCTTTTGCTTTCTTCCTATATGATGTCCTTGATGTCATTCCACAACTCATCTGGTCTTGGTCATTCGTGTTCAATGCATCAAATCTATTCTTGAGTTGGTCCCTAAATTCAGGTAGGATATACTTAAGGTCATACTTTGGCCTTCATGGACTTGTTTTAATTGTCTTCAGCTTCAGTTTAAACTTGCATATGAGCCATTGATGGTTTGTTCTGCAGTCAGCCCCTAGCCTTGTTCTGACTGATGATATTGAGCTTATCCAGCATCTCTTTCACAAACGTAGTCGATTTGATTCCTGTGTATTCCATCTGGCAAGGCCTACTTGTGTAGTTGCCATTTATGTTGTTGAAAAAATGTATTTGCAATGAATAAGTCATTGGTCCTGCAAAATTCTTTCATGGGATCTCTGGCGTCATTTCTATCACCAAGGCCATATTTTCTAACTACCGATCCTTCTTCTTTGTTTTCAACTTTCACGTTTCAATCACCAGTAATTATCAGTGCATCTCAATTGCATGTTTGCTCAGTTTCAGACTACAGAAGTTGGTAAAAATCTTCAGTTAAAAAAACTCTAAATTACTATCAGTTAATTTGGCTCCATGGGCCAGTTTATCCTTGACTGATTTTTAAAGATCTTTGGTTCATAATCATTTATGATAACTTGTTTAACTTTTGTCCATAATGCTCAGAAATGATAGACATTTGAATTAAACTATGGGTGCCAAACTTTTGATTGACTTAGTGAATACACCACCTTTTGAATTTAACTGTAATTAATGCCTCTTGATGAAAGTTCATATAGGAGTTAGTTAAGAGTGTCTGAGTTGGAAGGCTATCCTGGAGTAGAAAATCAGTTTTGAACAGTCTCTTCTGTTCTCTAGCTTAGGTGAAAAGAAGTAGACGTGAGCATTTTAAAATATTGTGGCATTCCTTGTACCCAGATGAAATATCTTGGCATATTTTTATTTCCTTAGTGCTTTGTAGAAAATCTCAGACAATTTAACTAATGAATTAGGGATTTAAAACAACATTAATGTAACCTTAAATTTAAATGATGTCTTCATTAGGCATTAGTAACAGGATCATATGATTAATCACAGTGCATAGCGTTACTTTGAAATGCTGCAGTATGTGTATGTGTTGACTATAAGAACACCAGACTGAGACCCTGCAATCAATCAAGATCAACCAGCAGAATAAATGTCAAGTGGTGAAATAAATTCACCCAGCAGCCCTTCTGCACCCAGCTACTTTACAAGGAATAAATTGCAAATTACTGTCATTTATTTCATTTTTCTCCTTGTCTGGCAGCTACAGTGTTCATCTTGTGGACAAGATGCCTAGCAGAAGCTCACAACACGGTTATACTATTATAGCAGGTGGTCCACTTGTGGAATTTATAGCCAGTTTCTTTTTTCTTTAATAATTATATGGTAATTAATTCGACTTTTGTTCTCGTACTTGCTGACCACAACACCCCATGATACACCAGCCCTCCCTGCTATATTGATGAGACATATTTTGGAATTGGTCTTTAGATTCTTGAATTTTATCCAGCTACTAGATTATAAATTGGATGGCTGAACCGATTTTTAAGCAGTTAAGAATGAAAGTCCTAGAAACAGTTCTAAGTCTTTGATACAACTATTGTAATCACTGAGTGCAAAGCGCAGTGATGTATTTTCAGAGAATACATTTGTTTTATGTTGAAATTTTTCCTGAATTGACTTAAGGGTTCACTTTCGTGAATGAAGTGAAACAAACAAAATCACCAACATTTTCTGCCATCTGCTGCCATCAGGGGTGCTAAAGTCTGCCTAAAATCACCAGAGCAACTGCTGACACCTTGCGTTTGCTTCTGACCCACCTTCTGGAGTTTTCAGTCACTAAGGATTTCAGAACCACTGGGACCATCCAGAATGAGTCAATTTACCGCTGTTTGTTTTGGTCTTTAAAATACTGCTAGACTGAAAAATCTACATTCTGTGAGAGTGATTCATTCAAAAAAATTCAGGCAGTATTTTTATTGTAATGAATCACCCTATTTGTAAAATAATAATAAATGACCACTGGAAAAAATAATACTCATTTGAAAATTATAAACCTGTGCTTGGTCATGCCTTCCTTCTTGATAATAACTTTTATTGTCTCACTTAAATTTTTTAGTTTATTTATTTATAAGGATTTATTGAGAACCGACTGTGCTTCAAGCATTGTTCTTAGTTCTAACAACCTCTGTATCAGGCGTCAGCAAACCATGACCAACAGAGCCAAATCCAGCCTCCTCTCTGTCTCAGTAGAAAAAACGTTATTGGAACACATCCATACCGATTCATTTACATATTTTTATGGCTGATTTTCGAGCTAAAATAGCAAAGTTAGTACTGGCAAGCCTAGAATATTTACTATCTGAAAAAATTTGCTGACCCCTGCTGTATTAATACAGCATTTATAATCAAGTACGAATACTTAAAATGATGGTCCTAATTATCAAAATAAGTCAAACAATCCTGTATACCAGATTTACCTAAGAAAATGCTCTGCTACATTTTAGAAAGTTTTTGAGTAATGATTGCAACTAAGAGGAACTGAGATATCTTCAATTAATCAGAACATTTAATTATCCTGGATAATGTTTTCTATCATAAAATGAAGATTAGTTGTGCATATTTAGAACGGATGTGATCACAGGTGGCATCGGTATATCTTGGTTACATTAACTCAATGCTTTTCAAAGATAATGAGTATATAAATCACCGGGGAGTCTTGTTAACATTCAGATTCTAATTCTGTAGGTGCTCTGGTGGATGATTCTGTATTTCCAGGGCTTCGTTCTGGTTCAAACCCCTGCTGAGAATTTTCCTTTCAACCCCAGATATACTGAATCAGAATCTACATTTTAATAAACTGTATAATAAGTTGAATCTGCATTTAACAAGCTCCCTTTTATGTTTAATAAAGTTTGAGAACCACTGCTTTGCTAGTGGTTCTCAGAATTGGTCCCTAACTAGCAGCATCAGCATCACCTGGGAACTTGTTAGAAATGCAAATTCTCGGCAGGGGTTCGAACCAGACAAACCAATTCGAAGCCTGTGTATTTCTAACAAGTTCCCGGGTGATACTGATGTTACTGGTCAGTGGATCACACTCTGAGTACCAAGGGTAGGATAACATATATATTAAGATACTTGGTTCTCAGATACTCAGTGTCACCAGAAACATCAGCATATACATTTGTAGAGAGAAAGAGAGAAAGCCCTGGTGTGCAGTGGTTAAACGCTCGGCTCTTTACTGAAAGACTGGCAGTTCTAACCCAGCAGTGGCTCCACAGGAGAAAAGACCCAGTGAAAGATTACAGCCTAGGAAACCCTATGGGGCAGTTCTACTCTGTCATATAGGGTCGCTATGAGTCGGAATTGACCTGATGGCACACAACAATATATATACTTTGTTTTGTTTTGATTTTAACCAAGGAAGAAATGGAGTGGAAGACAGAAATAAGGAAACAGGGAAGACACTGGGGCCTTTCCTGTCCACCTTAATCCCACCTCCCCCAGAAAAGCTTTAATAGTAAGGGAATCTAAACATCTCCCTGGAGATCTCTAGGTTGAAGCAAGTGGATTAGAAAATGCTTACCTAACAGTTATCTAAGACACCACCTTTAAAAAAATAGACAAAACCATGTTTGCATGTGTGTGTTTGTTTTAATAAAGTATGTCATTCATTTCTGTTAGTATTCTTATAACTTCTCTTTCTCCTTTAAAAATTAAAAAAAGAAGCAAAACTTTATGACGCACTTGCTTAAATTTGAAATCCCTGGCTTCTCTATAACCAGCCAGACAATTAGGTTCTCTCAGGGATGTTCTTAGCTGACATCAAGTTGGCTCCAACTCATGGCAAAACCAATATAACAGAATGAAATATTGCCCAGTACGGTGCCATCTTCATGATCATTGATATGCTCAATCCCCTTGTTGCGGCCACTGTATTTTGAGTGCCTTCCAGCCTAGGGGGCTCATCTTCCAGCACTAAATTGGACAGTGTTCTGTTGTGATCAATAAGGTTTTCATTGGCTGATTTTCGAAAGTGGATCATCAGGCTTTTCTTCCTAGTCTGCCTTAGTCTGAAAGCTTTGCTGAAACTAGTCTACCATGGGTGACCCTGCTGGTATTTGAAATATCGATGGCATAGCTTCCAACATCATAGCAACATGCAGTCCACCGAAGTATAACACACTGACAGACAGGTGGTGATCTTTTGAAGTTAAAGTCTTAATATCTCCTCTTATGGTGCAGGGGGGGAGGTTGTGTAAGGGAGGGGTGGTTGTGGAAAAGAAAAGCCCATTGCCTGTCAGCTTTTCTGGTTTGGTATTTCCATGATTCTAAAATATAAGCCATTCCACCTCCATCCTGCCCTGTGAAAAGGGTACCAAGAAAATAATTGCTGCTGAAATATTTAACTATTAATGATTTCCTTAGCAATGCCTACAGCTGCTTTCACTATACAAATGGCTGCTCTACCAACAGGCTCAGAAACCACCCTCACAATGTCCGAGTCCATTGCAGCTTGTAAAGCAATGTATCTAAACATCTGCTGTAGAAATGGGCTTTAAACCAATTTCAATGTCATCCCAAATAAAAGATCTTGTATTATGAACATCTCAATTAATTAGGATGACATGAAGCATCAGTGTAGGAACAAAGACATGAAAAATGTAGTTTAGAAAGCGAGAAGAAAGGAAAAGAACCTGATTTTTAAGTATTTTTTTAATTTTTAAGAATGTTATTTTGTTTCTTAGAAATTTAACCAAAAAAGTTGAGAAAAAATGAACTGTATTATCATTGAAATTTTAAAAAACAGGTATATTAGATGGAAAGACTTATTATTTTAATTAATATGAGCACTGTTTCTCTTCAGTGGGTTCATTATAAGACAAACTGCTCCAATGACAGCATTTAAATATGCAAAATATTAAAAATAACAATGAAGATTTTTTTCAAAGAGAAAATTCAGCTTATACAGCTACAGAAGAGCAGTTTCTGGCCTTTGTACGCTGTCTACAGGAACGACCTCCAGCAACTCTTGATCCTAGTCATGGGGCAGAATGAAGCTTCCCTCCTAGCTTGACAAAATACACATTTCTGCTCTGCCAGGCAGCCTGCATCTTGCTGAAATATGATTGCTACTGTTATAGTGGCCTTGATCAAAGAAAAGCATAGAAGATTGCCTTTAAGGAGGACAGCAGAGAGAACGATCTCTCTGGCCTCATCAGAGCCATTGATGAGAGTTTACTACCAGTGAGAAAATAATTAGAGAATATGGTGACTCTAGTTACGTTTGGAGGGGCAGGTGGACTTGAGAATATTTTAAAGGAACTAAAAGTGGCCACACAGTTATGTTGATCATTGATCAAGGGAAGAACCAAATATCGCAAAGGAAAACTAAGAAATAGTAGCTACTTGATGTAGTGGATGGACAATTGAGTTTTTATTTTTTTAAAAATTTACATTATGTGCTTAGGCACATAGGAGTCTTTGGAAGTAGATCAGAATTACCTGGGAAAACAAAGAATCAAAGAACTATAGTGGTTTGTGTGTTTGCTGAAGTTGACTGCGATCCGCTGTTTGTTATAATCTCTGTGCAAAAGCACAATTCTAATGTGTGGGGATGGGGTGGTGTGAATGATCCCCTTAGTACTGTTATGCTGTAGTTATTTTGTAACCTGTCATTACAGTGAACTTCCGATTAATGGGACAGATGGTACTTGTGCATTAAACGCTGTCATTCCTCGCTGCAGTAAACACAACCGTCTCTGCGTTCTCCGAGTTGTGAGGAAGGATGGTGAAAACAAGGGCAGGCAGTTTTATGCTTGTCCTCTACCTAGAGAAGCACAGTGTGGATTTTTTGAAGTATGTATAAGATTTGTCAACTTTAAAAACCCATTGCCAGTTGAGTCGATTCCGACTCATAGCAACCTTATAACCCGCTGCCATCGAATGGATTCCAACTTATAGGGACCCTATAGGACAGACTAGAACTGCCCCGTAGGGCTTCCAAGGCTGTCATCTCTATGGAAGCAGACTGCCACATCTTTGTCCCACAGAGCGGCTGGTGGGTTCGAACCGGCAACCTTTCGGTAAGCAGCCGAGCACTTAGCCACTGAGCCACCGGGGCTTCTTTTGTCAACCTTACTACAGTGTAATTGAACACTTTGGCTTAACACGTAACACATAGCAATCTTTTTCCAGTTTTACCGTTAAGCTTGAAATAGCCACACTGATATTCAGTCTAAAAAGCCTGACTGGTGAATAACTTAAAATTTAAAGTAGTTCAGAAAAAAAATTAATAAAATCATATTTGTAACCACAAGTGTAGAAGTGTTGCCCTTGATTTATAAAGACAAAAAGATATTGAAGCAACTTACCCATATGGCTAATAATCCAGATAAGAACTTGCTCTTGCTGACGTCAATGCTACATCCAAACCCTCGGTTTCTGTACTGAATAGCACAGGAGAAAAAATCTACATCCCTTAGGTTTACACATGCTATTACACATGCTTGACATAAATAAAAGAAACGGCACAATAACAACTGAGCGATAGGCAATTCCTCATGCCTTCCCAATCTATGGGTGTATTCTGGAAAATAAATGTGGGATAGGAAGCATGAATTTGGGGTCCCTTAAGTCAGCTTGGAGCCCTGGTGGCGCAGTGGTTAAGAGCTGCGGCGAGCTACGCTGCTCACAAGAAAAGGTCAAATTCACCAGGCGCGCCTTGGAAACCCTCTGGAGCGGTTCTACTCTGTTCTGTGGGGCCACTGTGAGTTGGAATCGAGTCCACGGAAGTGGGTTTAGTCAGCTCACTTCCTGAATTTCTCAGAGCATGAACATCACCATGATGAGTATGATCCCAGGGTTTAAAGATGCGTATTTTACCAACTGCTTCATCTGGTGCTTAACTGAGAAAAAGAAACTATTGAGCTGTTCCGATGCTGGAACAAAATTTTCGAGTTAGGCTTATTGAGAGAGAAAATATCTTCCTGCAACCTGGTGGCTTCCTAAGGAATTTCCTTGGGAAACTTCGATGCTGGTTTTAGATCTTAACCCTTGCACAAGATGTGACTGCACGGTAATGAGCTCACCGGTCTCCTCTCCAAGGAGCTTTTATAGATGTAATGGAAAGAGTATTATGAGCAGTATTGATACTATCACAGCCTGCTTCATACCCCTCTTGAGACCAGAATTAATAAGAATAATGCAAGGGAATGTGCCTAACTGAGCCTGGGTAAGTCTGTATTGCATTCTTTCTTTTCCTAAGAGACAAAGGAAGTTTAGTATTAGAGTCGTGGCACATCTTTGATCATAAATACTTGTAACTAAAACCAAGCTATAGCAGGGCCACTGGTGATTGCACTGCATCAGGATTCTGATAGTTTTCAATTATTCTTAATGAAGTGAAGGAACTTCTATACATATGCCTGTAAGACAAAGGGAAGCTCAGAATTAGGGCAATTTTCTGTGTGATTCAAGCAGATTTGTAAGAGGTGCTTCTTATAGGATATAAGCTTTTTTAAGGACAGCAACTAATGGTTTATGTTTGTTTTACAATGTCAAATTAATAGTTACAACAGTGAAGACAATATGGCACTAATCAAATGAGCTCAGGCTTAGCCTGTACCTCATTCTGACTTCCATATAAGCTTTACAATCTTGTCTTCTTGCTTTTTTCCCTAGTGGGCAGATTTGTCCTTCCCATTCTGCAACCATGGCAAACGCTCCATCATGAGAACAGTGCTGAAGATTGGACCGAATAATGGAAGGAATTTTTTTGTGTGTCCTCTTGAGAAGGAAAAACAGTGCAATTTTTTTCAATGGGCAGAAAATGGGCCAGGAATAAAAATTATTCCAGGATGCTAATATTTTTTTCTTCTGTAAAATATCTGGCATTTAACCTCTTTAAGCTGTGTATGATGTTTAGTGTGCTTTTGTTTAATAAAAAGGCTGTAGAATATCTATAGTACATTGTGAAATTACTGCAGTATTTGAGTATGTTTCTTCTTTCTCTTTTTAAATTTTTTTTATGCCTGCCATTTTTTCATTCTATGGCTACATTATTATTTTAATCTTGATGAGTGCTATTTGTATTTCATCAAATGTACAGCGTATTCCACTTAGAATGTATATTTTATGTATTTAGTGATGAAATAAAGTATTTTTAGTATGCTCTTACTCTCGTAGCTTTTTTGGGGAAGCAGTGTTTTGTTTTTTTTTTTAAGAGCGGAATATACAATATAATAAAATAATATGGTATTCTGTCTGGTTCCTGGGTAGTGCAAATGGTTTGCACTTGACTACTAACTTAAAGGTTGGCAGTTCAGAAACACCCAGTGGCATTGTGAAAGAAAGTCCTGGCAACCTACTTCTGTAGAGACTACAGCCAAGAAAACTCTATGGAGCAGTTCTACTCTGTAACACATGGGGTTGCCATGAGTCAGAATCGATTCAATGGCAACAGATTATTCCGTCTTTAATGAATACTTTTCTCAGGTACTACCGCTATGCCTTTTAATTTATGAGTAAAGCTATTTCTTGTTTTCTCAAATGAAATTTTAAACAGGAGATCTTAGAAAAGAATATTTTCTTTTTTTTGTTCCATTCACCAAACATTAAGTTCCTGTTAGACGGCAGGCACATGCTAAACATCTGTATAACTTCAAGTGCATTCTCGTGGAAAGCTGTAGGGATTTAGAATATAAAAGTAACATTTAAGAACAAACGTTGTATGTACATGTATGTAATCTGTTGGAGTTAATATGGAACCAGTTCACATTAAATATAGAAAACCTGCAATCATATATGTCCTTTCACACTCCCTGTCCTTTATGTCTATGTATATTATAAAACACAAGACAACGTGTGTAATAAAGAATTTGTCCTCAATTCCTGCAAATCATCATAAAGTAATTCAAGGATCGATTGTGTATTTTCTTAAAACCAATGAAAAAATAGAAAATTTCAGCAAAGTAATAGAAGTTATAAAAATGAAAAGTATAGATCTGAAGAATATTATCAAAATAAAATAAAACTTGTTGGTTGGTCTCAACAGTAGAGTGGATATGGCAGAGAATAGAATTAGTAAATTTGAAAACAGATTAAAAAAATTTACTCAGTCTGAACAACAGAGAGAAAACAGACTGAAAAAAAATAAAAATAAAAGGAACTGGGGGGGGCAAGATGGCGCTCTAGGCAGAAACACCACGCCGTCCCTCCACAGCAAAGATCCGAAAAACTAAGCCTAACAGAGAATCAACAATCCTGAAACCCTAGAACACCAAATGAAGAGATAAAGAACTCAGCCAAACACCAAACGGAGTGAGAATACTAAAAGAACGGAGAGCGAGGAGAGACTCAGGCAGAGATTCCTTACCAGCTAACGCAGCGCGGATCCACCATCTTGGATTCCTATCGGAGACCAGCAAACGGGAGAGCAGCCTTGCAGAGCATCTGGTCGGAGACAGAACGACCGGTAAACTGCGGTGCGCGCTCTCCCACCACCCACCCCTCTCCGCCTCAGCTGGGGATCCCCTGCTTTCCGTGGCCAGGGTCTCTGGGCTGGGGGGTGCTGGTGCTTGGATTCCGCGCGCCTGGGCTGGCGGCTTTCTGGGAGCCGTTTGCTGGCAGCTAGCGAACCTTTCTCTGCCGCCTCCCCCTCCTTTTGCCTGGGTGCCTGGTTCCGAGTGCCGTCTCTGCTCTCTCCTGCGGGGCTGTAGGGCTGCGTGCGGGCGTGTGGCTGTTTCTAGGTCTGGGCTCCCGCGTGGGTGGGATCCCGGGGCCTTTGTTCGTTCGCCCCTCTGCTTTCCGTGGCCGGGGTCCCTGGGCGGGGGGGCGCCGGTGCTTGGGTTCCGCGCGCCCGGGCTGGGGGCTTTCTGGGAGCCGTTTGCTGGCACCTAGCGGACCTTTTTCTGCCGCCTCCCCCTCCTTTTGCCTGGGTGCCTGGGTCCGGGTGCTGTCTCTGCTCTCTCCTGCGGGGCTGTGGAGCTGCGTGCGGGCGTGTGGCTGTTTCTGGGTCTGGGCTCCCGCGTGGGTGTGATCCCGGGGCCTTTGTTCGTTCACCCCTCTGCTTTCCGTGGCCGGGGTCCCTGGGCGGGGGGGCGCCGGTGCTTGGGTTCCGCGCGCCCGGGCTGGGGGCTTTCTGGGAGCCGTTTGCTGGCACCTAGCGGACCTTTTTCTGCCGCCTCCCCCCCCTTTTGCCTGGGTGCCTGGTTCCGAGGGCCGTCTCTGCTCTCTCCTGCGGGGCTGTAGGGCTGCGTTCGGGCGTGTGGCTGTTTCCAGGTCTGGGCTCCCGCGCGGGTGGGATCCTGGGGCCTTTGTTCGTTGGCCCCTCTGCTTCCCGTGGCCATGGTCACTTAACCCCGAGACTATCGGCTTCATGGAATTCGCGCCCCTGAGTGGGGGCTCTCTGGGTCCCATTTGTAGGCACTGACTGCTGGTGTTGCCCTTTTTTTTTTTTTTTTTCCTCAATTTTATTTTTCTTCCTTTTTTGATTAGTTCTGTCATATTTTACCTCTTTTTCTCTTTTGTCTTTCTTCATTGCTTAATTTCTTGTCCCTCTATCTCTTCCTTCTCTTTCTGATCCCTGAATACCAGGCGATGTATGCCTCTGTACCTTCTGGCCAGGCTGAGCTGTGAAAATTGAGACCGACTCCCCCAGACCTCATAGCTGCATCGGTGCGATCCCTGGGAACTTTGCAGTTTTTTAACTTTTCTGATTTTCATTTGGTCATTCTTTCCTTTTCTTTCTCTTCCCCCTTCTGGTTTCCTCCATCCCATAGTCTCTCATCTGTACATTCCAACGACAAACTCCCCTAGCATTCTTTTATGTTTGTACGCTTTTTGCTCCTCCTCCTCTCTCCTCTCTCCCATATCCAGCTTAGCTTCACACATAACCATCTTCCCGCTGCACCCTACCTACCTGCACCGTGCACTAGACATCACATCACCAAGCGGTGCAGGCACGCCCTATTGGAACCTGCCCAGCACTGACTACCGACCGTCCTGGTGGCTGCGGTGAGTGCCACAAGCAACCCATCCCAGTGGCTCCTCCTCAACTAGATCTGCCCAGCTGTACCACAAGAATGAAAAAAAAAAAAAAAAATCTACAATCAATAAACGAGAGAAATATCTACTGAATGCCCCGAAAACAGCAAACAATATCAAAACATTTACAAAAACAAGACAAGATGGCTCCAATAGGCGTCCAAATTAAAACACCAGA
Source organism: Dugong dugon (assembly GCA_030035585.1). Taxonomy (NCBI): domain Eukaryota; kingdom Metazoa; phylum Chordata; class Mammalia; order Sirenia; family Dugongidae; genus Dugong; species Dugong dugon. The sequence continues at coordinate 14,426,468 of CM057478.1, forward strand.
TAACTCTCCTGTGGAAGAAAATGCACTAGAAGTACCTGATACGGAACTCAAATCACTAATACTCGGAATTTTCCAAGAACTGAGGCAAAAAGCTGACAAACATGAGGAAAAAATAGACAAATTTATGGAAAATACAGACAAAAAATTGGAAGAATTCAGGAAGATGATGCAAGAACAAAATGCCAAAATAAATTCACAACTCGAAATTATACAAAAACAACAATTAGAAATCCAAAAGATAAACAACAAGATTTCAGAAATGGACGGTGTCATAGAAGGGCTGAGAAGTAGATTTGAAACCATGGAAGACAGGATCAGTGGAACTGAAGACAAACACTTGGATACAACTCTGTTTCAGGAAAACTCAGAAAAAAGAACAAAGAAAAATGAAGAGACCCTGAGAGTTATGTGGGACACAATTAAAAGCAAAAACTTACGAGTGATTGGCATACCAGAACAGGGGAAGAAAACAGAAAACACAGAGAGGATCATTGAGGAACTGCTGACAGAAAACTTTCCCAATATCATGAAAGATGAAAAGCTGGTCATCCAAGAAGCTCAACGAACCCCATATAGAATAGACCCCAAAAGAAAATCACCAAGACATATCATATTCACACTCGCTAAAACTAAAGACAAACAAAGAATCCTGAGAGCAGCTCGTGAAAAACAAGAAGTCACATACAGAGGAGAAACAATAAGACTAAGCTCAGATTATCCAGCAGAAACCATGCAGGCAAGAAGGCAATAGGATGACATATATAAAATCTTGAAAGAAAAAAATTGTCAGCCAAGAATAATATATCCTGCAAAACTCTCATTCAGATTTGATGGTGAAATTAGGTCATTTCCAGATAAACAGAAACTAAAGGAATATGCAAAAGTCAAACCAAACTTACAAGAATTATTAAAGGGAGTTCTTCGATCTGAGGACAAACAGCTTAAGCCCTCAGGCAGGACCTAGGACCTAGGACGCAGGTTAACATGAACCAGATACCATTCTAGGAACTGAACTACAGACGACTTTCCAAAAACAAAAGATATACAACAGGGAATCAGAGAAATCAATCAAAGGATGACAACAACATCAAAACAATGAAAGAGGGAACAAACGGCATAGGTATAGAACCTTCTAAAGGAGAAGAAGGCAAGGCGATACCAAGTAACGGTAGACTGCTTCAAAATTATAAAGATAAGGGTAAAATTCATGGTAACCACAAAAAAAGTTAACAAACCAACTCATAAAAATAAAGACGAAAAACATAAAGTCTCAACAAAAACAAAACCTACAAAAACAAAAGAAATGAACACAAAATCCACAAACAAAAGGAACTCAGCACAAGAGAGTAAGAAGAACAAAGAAAACTTCAGCATCACAAAAAAAAGCACTACAAAATGACAGCAACAAACTCACATCTATCAATAATTACACTGAACGTAAATGGACTCAATGCACCCATAAAGCGACGGAGAGTGGCAGAATGGATAAGAAAACAGGATCCATCTATTTGCTGTCTACAAGAGACACATCTTAGAAACAAAGATGTGAATTTATTAAAAATCAAAGGTTGGAAAAAAATATATCAAGCTAACAACTACCAAAAAAGAGCAGGAGTGGCAATTCTAATCTCAGATAAAATAGACTTTAAAACAAAATCTACCATAAAAGACAAAGAAGGACACTATATAATGATTAAGGGGATGATCCATCATGAAGACATAACCATAATAAATATCTATGCACCCAATGACAGGGCTCCAAAATACATAAAAAAAACTCTAACAGCACTGAAAAGAGAAATTGACAGTTCCACAATAATAGTAGGAGACTTCAACACACCACTCTCAGTAAAGGACAGAACAACTAAAAAGAAACTTAGCAAAGATACAGAAGACCTAAAGGACACAAATCAGCCAACTGGACCTCATAGACATATATAGAACACTCCATCCAACCGCTGCAAAGTACACATTCTTTTCCAATGCACATGGAACGTTCTCCAGAATAGACCACATCTTAGGCCACAGAGCAATCCTCAACAAGATCCAAAATGCTGAGATAATTCACAGTATCTTCTCTGACCACAATGCCATCAAGGTAGAAATTAACACTAGAAAGAGCAAGGAAAAAAAATCAAACACATGGAAACTGAATAATAATCTGCTTACACATCAATGGGTAATAGAAGAAATCAGAGATGGAATTAAAAAATTCCTAGAATCAAATGAAAATGAAAACACATCATACCAAAACCTTTGGGACACAGCAAAGGCAGTCCTCAGAGGACAATTTATAGCAATAGATGCACATATCAAAAAAGAAGAAAGGGACAAAATCAAAACATTAACTACAGAACTCAAACAAATAGAAAGAGAACAACAAAAAAAGCCTACAACCACCGGAAGAAAGGAAATAGTAAAGATCAGAGCAGAAATCAATGAAATAGAGAACAGAAAAACAATAGAAAGAATCAACAAAACCAAAAGTTGGTTCTTTGAAAGAATCAACATAATCGACAAACCACTGGCCAGACTGACAAAAGAAAAACAGCAGAGGGCACAAATAACCCAAATAAGAAATGAAATGGGGGACATTACAACAGACCCAACTGAAATAAAAAGGATTATAACAGAATATTATGAAAAACTATATTCCAACAAATTTGAAAACCTAGAGGAAATGGATAAATTTCTAGAAACATACGGCCTACCCAAACTACAACAAAGTGATATTGAAAATCTGAACAGACCCATAACAAGAGAAGAGATTGAAAAGGTAATAAAAAAACTCCCAACCAAAAAAAGCCCTGGCCCAGATGGCTTCACTGGAGAATTCTACAAAACATTTACAGAAGAGCTCGTACCAGTTCTACTCAAGTTATTTCAGAGCATAGAAGAGGAAGCAACACTTCCAAATTCATTCTATGAAGCCAGCATAACGCTGATACCAAAACCAGGCAAAGACATCACAAAAAAAGAAAATTACAGACCAATATCTCTCATGAATATAGATGCAAAAATTCTGAACAAAATTTTAGCCAATAGAATTCAGTATCATATCAAAAAAATAATACACCACGACCAAGTAGGATTCATACCAGGTATGCAAGGATGGTTTAACATTAGAAAATCCATCAACGTAATCCACCACATAAATAAAAGGAAAGAAAAAAATCACATGATTATCTCAATTGATGCAGAAAAGGCATTTGACAAAGTCCAACACCCATTCCTGATAAAAGCTCTCAATAAAATAGGTATAGAAGGGAAATTTCTCAACATCATAAAGGGCATCTATGCAAAACCAACAGCCAACATCATTCTTAATGGAGAAAGGCTGAAAACATTCCCCCTGAAAACAGGAACAAGACAAGGATGCCCTTTATCACCACTCCTATTTAACATTGTGCTGGAAGTTCTCGCTAGAGCAATAAGGCAAGAGAAAGAAATAAAGGGCATCCAAATTGGTAATGAAGAAGTTAAACTGTCCCTGTTTGCAGATGATATGATACTATACATAGAAAACCCTAAAGACTCCACGAGAAATTTACTGGAACTAATAGAAAGATTCAGCAGAGTAGCAGGATACAAGATAAACATTCAAAAATCAGTTGGATTCCTATACACCAGTAAAGAGAACGATGAAAAGGAGATCAGGAAATCAATACCATTTTCAATAGCCCCTAAAAAGATAAAATACTTGGGAATAAATCTGACCAGGAATATAAAAGACCTATACAAAGAAAACTACAAAACACTGCTGCATGAAACCCAAAGGGATCTACATAAATGGAAAAACATACCATGCTCATGGATAGGCAGACTCAACATTGTGAAAATGGCAATTCTACCTAAAGCAATTTACAAATACAATGCAATTCCGATACAAATACCAACAACATTCTTCAAAGAGATGGAAAAACTAATTATTAACTTTATATGGAAAGGGAAGAAACCCCGAATAAGTAAAGCACTACTGAAGAAGAAGAATAAAGTTGGAGGACTCACACTACCTGACTTGAGAACCTACTATACAGCTACAGTACTCAAAACAGCCTGGTACTGGTACAACAACAGAGACATTGACCAATGGAACAGAATTGAGAACTCAGATGTAAATCCATCCACCTACGGTCACCTGATTTTTGACAAGGGCCCAAAATACATCAAATGGGGAAAAGACAGTCTTTTTAACAAATGGTGCTGGCAAAACTGGATATCCATTTGTAGAAAAATGAAACAGGACCCATACCTCACACCATATACAAAAACTACTTCAAAATGGATCAAAGACCTGAATATAAAGCCTCAAACTATAAAATTCATAGAAGAAAAAATAGGACCAACACTTCAGACCTTAATACATGGCATTAACAGGATACAAACCATAAACATCAACACAAAAAACCCAACAGATAAACTAGATAATTGGGATCTTCTAAAAATCAAACATCTATGCTCTTCAAAAGATTTCACCAAAAGAGTTAAAAGAGAACCTACAGACTGGGAAAAAATTTTTGGACAGTACAAGTCAGACAAAGGTCTAATCTCCATAATCTACAAGAAAATCCAACACCTCTACAACAAAAAGACAACCAATCCTATCAAAAAATGGGCAAAGGAAATGAACAGACACTTCACCAAGGAAGACATTCAAATGGCCAACAGACACATGAGGAAATGCTCGCGATCACTAGCCATTAGAGAAATGCAAATTAAAACCACAATGAGATACCATCTCACCCCGGCATTACTGGCACGAATCAAAAACACTGGAAATAACAAATGTTGGAGGGGCTGCGGGGAGACGGGAACTCTTATACACTGCTGGTGGGAATGCATAATGATACAGCCATTTTGGAAAATGATATGGCGTTTCCTCAGAAAGCTAGAAATAGACGTACCATTCGATCCAGCAATCCCACTCCTAGGAATATATCCTAGAGAAATAAGAGTCATCACTCGAATAGACATATGCACACCTATGTTCATGGCAGCATTATTCACAATAGCAAAACGATGGAAACAACCTCGATGTCCATCAACAGACGAATGGATACACAAACTATGGTACATACACACAATGGAGTACTATGCAACGAGAAAGAACAATGAATCGGTGAACCATCTCATAACATGGATGAAACTGGAGGACATCATGCTGAGTGAAATAAGTCAATCACAAAAGGACAAATATTGTATGAGACCTCTATTGTAAAAACCCATGAAAAAATTCACATGCAAAATGTAACAATCCTTGTTGGTTACCAGGGATGGGGGGGGGGGGAATACTAAATAGGTAATAGGTAAGTGGTAACTTGGGTGAGAGATGAGATAGTACATAGTACAGGGGAAACTAACACAACCTGCACAAGGAAAGGTCATGGAGGCCCTATAGACACATCCAAACCCCCCGAGGGACTGAGTTGTTGGACGGAGGGCTCTGGGGACCATGATCTCGGGGAACATCTAGCTCAATTGGCATGACACTACTTATAAAGATAATGCTCTACATTCTACCTTGGTGAGTAGTGTCTGGGGTCTTAAAAGCCTATGAGCGGCCATCTAAGATACTCCACTGATCTCATCCCTTCGGGAACAAGGGAGAACGAAGAGAACAGGATACAAGGAAAAGATTAGTCCAAAGGACTAATGGTCCACAGCTACCAAGGCCTCCACGGGACTGAGCCCAGTACAGCTGGATGGTGCCCGGCTACCACCAATGACTCCTCTGACCAGGATCACAACAGAGGGTTCTGGGCAGAGCTGGAGTAGGATGTAGAGTATAATTTTAACTCCCAAAAAAAAAAAAAAAAAAAGAAGACCAGATATACTGGCCTAAAGAATACTAGAGAAACCTCGAGAGTGTGGCCCCCAGACACCCTTTCAGCTCAGAGGGGAAGTTACCTTCAAGGTTTGATGTTAAGCCTGGGAATGGACACCCCAGTAAAACTAAATGGGACTAACGATGTACAGGAGTCCGGTGACAAGGGCCAGAAGACAGAGGGAGAGTAGGAAACTGATGATAAGGAACACAAATTGAATAAGGACACTGTCGATGTATTGTGAGATTGTTGACCACTGCTATAGGGCAACATTTGTAGTAACTATTAAATGGGAGGCTGTTTTGTCCTGTAAGCCTTCATCTTGGGCGAGAATGGCAGCACAATTGGAAGAGCATAGTCAATATCACTTAAATGTGTAAGTAAAAAGTTTTGAAATGGTGTTTAAATAAAATAAAAATAAATAAATAAACAAATAAATAAATAAATAAACAAATGAGACTAAAGAGGTACAATAGTCCACTGACAAGGTCCAGAAGACAGAAGGGGACAAGGAAGCCCCCTGGTGATAGGGAACACAAGGTGGAGTAAGGATATTCTTGATGTGCTGTGAGATTGTTAACCATTGTCATAGGGCAACATGTGTAGTAACTGTTAAATGAAAAACTATTTTTTCTGTAAGCCTTCATCTTAAGTGAGAATAACAGCACAGTTGGAAGAGCGTAGTCAATGTCACTGAACTGTGAATGTAGAAATTTTTGAAACGGTGTATCTTTGGCCATCTGTAATTTTCATCAAAAAAAAAGGTTGAGAATTTAGAGGCTTAATACGTTGTGGGGTTGTTAACCAATGTCAAAAAACAACATGTGTACTACTATTTCATGAGAAACTATTTGCTCTGTAAGCTTTCACCTGAAGTACAATAAAATATATATTAAAAAAATAAAAAATAAAAAATAAAAAATAAAAAATAAAAGGAACAGAGCAGCAGCAATCTGTGGAACAGTAACATTCTAACATTTGTATCATCGGAGTCCCAGAAGGAGAGGAAAGTGTTGGATTAAAAGTGTATTCAAGGAAATAATGGCTGAAAACTTCCAAATATGATGGAATACATAAACCTACAGATTCAAAAAGCTGAATTAACCCCAAATGGGATGAACTCCAAATGGGTAAACCCAAAGAAATCCATACGAAGACACATCGTAACTAAACTTCTGAAAACTAAAGATAAAGGAAAAAAATCTTAAAAACAGCCAGAGAGAAAAGATGTGTTATCTATAAAGAAACACTAATTCTAATGACAGTGAATTTCTTATCTGAAACCATGGAAGCCAAAAGGAAGCGACACAATGCTTTTTAAGTGCTGAAAGAAAAAGCAAAGGAACTACACTTTGGGAATAAGAGAAATAAAGACATTCTTAGATGAAGGGAAACTAAAAGAATTTGTTGCTAGGAGATATACCCTTCAAGAACAGCTAAAGCAAGCTCTCCCAACTGAAATAAAATGATAAAAGATGAAAGTAAAGAACAACAGAATGCATAAATATTGAGGTAGACTATTCACCTTATGAGTTTTTTATATCACATATTTTTTATCTGAAGCAAAAGATATAATCTAATATAGTGTGTAATGTATATAGATGAAATATTTAAGACAATTATACTTAAACAATTGTTAATTGCCATAGAGTCGATTGACTCATGGCGACCCCAGGTATGCTGCACAGAACTCCATAGGATTTTCAAAGCTGTGACCTTTAGGAAGCAGATCTCTAGGCCTATCTTCTGAGCCATCTCAAGGTGGGTTCAAACCACCAACCTACTGGCTAGTAGTCGAAATAAATAAATACAAATTGTCTTAATACACAAATTAAAAGACAGAGATTGACAGACTGGGCAAAAAATGGCCCAATTATATGCTGTCTACAAGGAATACATTTCAGAGATTAACAACATAAGTAGGTTGAACGGAAAAGGATGGATAAAGTTATAATATGCAAACATTAATTTAAAAAAAGCAGGAATGACTCTATTAGTATTTGATAAATTAGACTTCAGAGCAACAAAAATTACTAGGAAAAAGGATATGATAAAAGGATCAATCCACCAAGATCTAGTAACCCTAAATGTATCTACACCAAACAACAGAGCTTCAAAATATATGAAGCAAAAACTGATAGAGCTAAAGGGAGAAACAGAAAAACCTACAGTTATAGTTTTGGACTTCAACCCCACACTCAACAATTGAAAGAACAAGTGGACAAAAGAATCAGTGAGAATGTAGAAGAACTGAACACCACCACTGAACAATAGGGTCTAATGGACCTTTATAGAACACTCCGCCCAACAATAGCAGAATACACACTCTTCAGGCACCCACTGGGATTATTTCTTGATCATACTATTTGTCAGTCTCGGGTTGGCAGAAAGGATCTGCTCATGCTAGTGACTCAGGAACTCAGGCTGAAAGCTTCATCACACCTACTGCTTTCCATGATCACTGCCTTAAGGGAAGGGCACACCTGTTCTAAAAGCTTCTGGCTGAAAGTCATACACTCACTTCTGCTCATATTTCATTGGCCAGAGGAAGCTGTATTTCTTCAAAGGGGACAGAGAAGAGCAGCCCCACTCTGTGCCCTGCAGGAGAACTGAAGTGTTGTGAACAACTCTATTGACTCCCACAGCAACAGAATCAGAATTGAACCAGGATCGTCTGACTGCAGAGCCTTTATCTGTAAATCACTATGCTGAACATTTGGAAGATGCTGTGGGGTCTGCTGGTATTCATCTTTTTGGGTTTTATCTGCCTATTTTCTGTTATTTAAACCAATATCACAAGAATATAAAGTATTTTGAAGACAGGAGAAAAAACTGTGAGCTAGATAGTAATATGAAGAAGATAATAATTTTAAGAACCACTGTTTGTTTTGTACAGCTGTTGAGCACTTTTTATACATTACCGGTAGTCCCCAACTTATGGCATATTCAAGTTACAATAAACTGCACTCACAACCATGCTTTTTTTTTTTTTTTGTACATCTTATCGCTAGTAATACGTACTGCATGCAGTGTTGCAGCAAGTAATTTGCTGATGTGATCATTCTCAGATGTTCACCCACAGACGTTCAATTTTATGATTTACTGTTCAAAACACAGCCATATACATTTAGTTTTCTAAACTGAATCAGGGGCTCCAGTTGCTTAAAAACATGGACCTAAATGCTGATCGCTTTGTAAAGTCGATAGGCAGATTTGGGAAGCAGTGAGATGTTACCGTGAAATATAGGAAGAAAAAAAGAAAAGGACCATATAGACAACTCTCACTAATTTTCTAAAGAGAGACACCACCCCTATTACCTGGGATAATCCAAACGATCCAGAACCTTCCACAGGTGGAGTTATTACTGCAATTGATAAAATGTCAACATCATCTCACTTTTCATCATCGGAGTAAATTTTTATGATTTGTGTATTTTTTTATGTATGTATGAATTAAAATATATCTGTAAGTTTGTATGTAATGTTTCCAACCTCCAAAGACAAAAAAAGATCTGATTTATAAAAATACTGATAATAAAAGGCAATAATAATAAAAACTAAAAAAAAAAAACGAGGTATTTGTCATGGATTGAATTGTGTCCCCCTAAAATGTGTGTCAACTTGGCTAGGCCATGATGATTCCCAGTATTGTGTGATTGTCCACCATTTTGTTATCTGATGTGCTTTTCCTGTGTGTTGTAAATCCTATCTTTATGATGTTGATTAGATGGTATTAGCGGCACCTATGTTAATGAGCTAGGACTCAATCTACAAGATTAGGCTGTGTCTTGAGCCAATCCTTTTGACATATAACAGAGAGAAGCCAGCAGAGAGACATGCAGACCTCATATTACCAAGAAATAAGAGTCAAGAGAATAGCATGTCCTGTGGACCTGGGGTCCCAGCTCCTTGACTGGGGAAGATTGATGACAAGGACCTTCCTCTAGAGCTGACAGAGAAAGAAAGGCTTCCCCTGGAGCTGACGCCCTCAGTTTGGACTTCTAGCCTGCTAGACTGTGAGAGAATAAACTTCTGTTTGTTGAAGCCATTCACTTGTGGTATTTCTGATATAGCAGTGCTAGATAACTAAGACAGTATTCAACTTACATCAGAACCAACTTACGATGGAGTCGTCAGAACAGAACACCAGCGTAAGTTGGGGACTACCTGTATTTCATTTAATCCTCTTGATGACCCTGTGAAATAGGCTTGTAGTAGTAGAAGTAGTATTTCCAATTTTCCAGTTTAGGAAACCTGGCCTTATATAAGTTAAGTAAGAAATGTGTCTATGTCACACAGGCCAGGATTTGAATGAAGTTTGCATGATGCTGAAGCCCACATTCTAAGTAAACTATTCTGCTTTCCATGTATTAAATAAAAGAGGCGGGCCCCAGAATTACATGTCCTTCATATATACAACCACCATCTGCCTGTCAGTTGTACTGTGGTGGCTTACATGTTGCTGTGATGCTAGAAGTCATGCCACTGGTATTTCAAATAGTAGCAAGGTCACCCATGGTGGACAGGTTTCAGTGGAACTTCCAGATTAAGACAGGCTAGGAAGAAAGATCTGGTTATCTACTTCTCAAAATTAACCAGTGAAAACCCTATGTCTCACAGAATATTGTCTGACTTTAACTCGCTTACTTTGGACACGTCAGGAGGAACCAATTGCTGGAGAAGTAGAGGGCTGGCAAAAATAAGGGAAACCCTCAAAGAGATAGATTGACACAATGGACATAACAATGGACACAAACATATCAGTTGTCATCAAGATGGTATAGGACTAGGCAACAGATCACCAGGTCTTTCCTCCTACGGAGTGGCTGATGGGTTCAAACTACCGACCTTTCAGTTAGTAGCCAAGTGCTTAACCATTGCACCACCAGGGCTTCTTACTAAGGGAAATACCGGGGGATAAATCTGTAAAAAAAAAAAATCTTCAACAAGACGGAAAAACTAATCACCAACTTCATAAGGAAATGAAAGAGGCCCCGGATAAGCAAAGCCTTATGGAAAAACAAGAACTAAGTAGGAGCCTCACACTACCTGATCTCAGAACCTACTATACAGCCACAGTAGTCAAAACAGCCTGGTACTGGTACAATGACAGACATATAGACCAATGGAACAAAATCAAGAACCCAGATGTAAATCCATCCCCCTATGGTCAGCTGATCTTTGACAAAGGACCAAAGTCCGTTAAATGGGGAAAAGTCAGTCTTTTTGACAAATGGTGCTGGCAAAACTGAATGTCTATCTGTGAAAAAATGAAACAGGACCCATACCTCACACCATATACAAAAACTAACTCAAAATCAATCAAAGACTTAAATATAAAACCTAAAACAATAAAGATCATGGAAGAAAAAATAGAGGTAACACTATAAATAGTATACAAACCATAACTAACAACACACAAACACCAGAAGAGAAACTAGATAACTAGGAGCTCCTAAAAATTAAACACTTATGCTCATCAAAGGACTTCACCAAAAGAGTAAAAAAAAAAACCTACAGACTGGGGAAAAAATTTGGCTACGACAAATCCAACAAAGGTCTAATCTACAAAATCTATGGAATACTTCAGCACCTTCATAACTAAAAGACAAATAATTCAATTAAAAAACGGGCAAAGCATATGAACAGACACTTCACTGAAGAAGACACTCAGGTGGCTGTCAGACACATGAGGAAATGCTTGTGATCATCAGCCATTACAGAAATGCAAATCAAAACCACAATGAGATATCATCTCACCCTGACATTACCGCCATTAATCAAAAAAACAGAAAATACCAAATGTTGGGGAGGTTGCAGGGAGATTAGAACTCTTATGCACTGCTGGTGGGAATGTAAAATGGTACAACCACTATGAAAAATGATATGGCAACTCCTTGCAAATTTAGAAATAGAATTATCATATGATCCAGCCATCCAACTCCTAGGAGTATATTCTAAAGAGATAAGAGCTGTCACATGAATAGACATATGCACACCCATGTTCACTGCAGCATTATTCACAATAGCAAAAAAAATGGAAACATCCTAAATGCCCATCAACTGATGAATGGATAAACAAGTTATGTTACACACACACAATGGAATACTACACAACGATAAAAACAATGATGAATCTGCAAAACTTCTCACAACACGGATGAATCTGAAGGGCATTATGCCGAGTGGATTTAGTCGTCACAAAAAGACAAACATTGTACGAGACCACTATTATAAAAACCCACGAAAATGTTCACCACAGAAAAAAACAATCTTTGATGGTTACGAGGGAAGGGAGGGGAAATCACTAACTAGATAGTAGACAAGTGCTAACTTTGGTGAAGGGAAAGACAATACACAATATGGGGAAGTCAGCACAACTTGACCAAGGGAAAGTCATAAAAACTCCCTAGACACATCCAAACACTTTGAGGGACCAAGTTACTGGAGCTGGGTGCTGGGGACCACGGTCTCGGGGAACACCTAGGTCAATTGGCATAACGTAGTACATAAAGAAAATGTTCTACATCCTACTTTGGTAAAAGCTTGCAAGCGGCCATCTAAGATACATCTATTGGTCCCATCATATCTGGGGTAAAGGAGAATGAAGAAAAACAAAGGCACATGGAAAATATTAGTCAAAAGGACTAATGGACCACGTGAACTACAGCCTCCACCGATCTGAGCCCAGAAGAAATAGATGGTGCCCAGCTACCACGGCTGACTGCTCTGACAGGGATCACAATAGAGGGTCCCAGACAGAGTGGGAGAAAAATGTAGAACAAAATTCAAATTCACGAAAAAGACCAGACTTACTGGTCTGACAGGGACTGGAGGAACCCCCGAGACTATGGCCCCCAGACACCCTGCTAACTGAGAATTGAAGCCACTCCTGAAGTCCACCTTTCAGCCCAAGATTAGATAGGCCTATAAAACAAACAATAACACACGTGAGGAATGTGTTTCTTAGTTCAATCAAGTATATGAAACCAAATGGGCAACACCTGCCCAAAAGCAAAGACTAGAAGGCAGGAAGGGACAGGAAAACTGGACAAATGGACACAGAGAACCTAGGGTGGAAAGGGAAAGGGGGAGAATGCTGATACATTGCGGGGATTGCAACCAACGTCACAAAACAATTTGTATATAAATGTTTGAATGAAAAACAAATTTGTGTTGTGAACTTTCACCTGAAACACTAAAAAATAATAATAAAACCCCCAAAAAGAAGAAAAAGAAAAAAATTGCACTTCACATCTATAAGCAGAATTCCTAAGATGGATCAATTCTAGGTTTTGAGAATATAAAAATAAACAAATCACTCTCTCCCTTCTAGCAGCCCATGACGGACAAGTCAGCCAGTGCACACTGAGACACATGCTAAACTAATCATGCAAACGTAGGACTCTTTGAACAAATGAAAAAGGGATCTATTCTGCCAATCAGTGCTGTGGGAGTCAGTGTGCATGCTGGTTAGTTACTCAGATTCTGGAGTAAGACTGGGTTCTGGTTCAAAGACCTGCTCCACCCCTTACCAGTTGTGTGACCTTGGACATGATCTTTTACTAAGCTTTGTCTACTGTTGCCAAGTCTTAGCTACCTCATTTATTGATGTTGATAATAATGGTACCAACTTCACAGGGCTGTTGTGAGGGTAAAGTGTGATATCCAAATAGGGGGCTTAGAACCTAAGTCCTAATTATTTATTAGGACAGTAATAAAGCAGTTAGTGCGAATGTTAACGTGCTCCACTGCTAACCAAAAGGTTGGAGGTTCAAGTCTATCCAGAGCTATCTCAGAAGAAAGACCTGATTTACTTCCAGAAAATCAACTACTGAAAACACTATGGGACACAGTTCTAGTCTGACACACGTGGGGTCACCATGAGTCAGCACTGACTCCATGGCAACTGGTAAGGGGTAAGAAAGCAGTTAAAGCACTTAAATTCATTTACTATCTTTATGATCACAAGATCACAGCTATTATCAGGAAATGTTTCAGAGAGGACATAGCAATGGTCGTAACCTTAAAGAAGGACTTGAATTTTACCAGACACGCAAAGGACTAGAGGCAGAAAGGAACAATGGGTGGAAAGCATGCAGCATGAGGAAGTACACGCTGTGTTCGGGGGAACACAGAGTCCAGAGCTTTTCAAAAGAAGGTATGAGAAAGAAGATGCTGAGGTGAGTTCTATGGTTCTAGTGAAGAATCAAATATTTAGAACTATAAAACATGAAAGAACTGATAAAAAGCTGTTAATTCCTAAGAAACTGAGAGATCCAAAGCTTTAGAGTAATTCAGGCATGCATTACCCTCTAGATAAAAATCATAGAGCAGAAGGATAACCAGGACCACTTAAAATTATTCTAATCTCACTCTCTCCCTATTTCTTTGCAACAGAGATTATGGTTTTCCAGTGCAGGGAAGCACTGCATATCTAGTGTTTGTGGACAAGCAGGTCTTAGGACAGCACGGTTTCACCCAGAGTTATGGCTCATGCAGTCCCAGTGCCCTATTCACTGAAATCTATTAAAATAGGAGTGAATACAGTACTAAAAGAGGAGATTGGGGCCGGGGAAATGCTGGAGAATAGAAGAACCCTATCACTGTTGAAAGTTTAAGAAAGTAAGCCAGGGGTTCTTGGATTGAAACACTTTCATATTTATTATTCGAATCCTATTGGCTTCAAATACAAAGCATAGTGAGGGCAGAAAAAGAGGAAGTTAGAAGAGATGATGAAAAAGTTGTACCAGCAGAAGAAAAAAAAAAAGATCTCGTGGACTGGAAAGAAACAACAAAGGGAAACACCTAAAGCATCCGTACTGGCATTTGGAGCCATGTTTTTGCACCTAGAAGCACAAATATACAGTCAACGGAAGAACAACCTTCTAAATTTTTTAAAACTGCATACTAGCTTTTTAGGCTAAATGCTATCATAAAATGCAAAATTGCAAAGCAAATTAACATTCTCATTACAACAATTCCATCTCCACCTTCCATATGAACATATCTGTGTCCCTCTCTAGCCAGCACTGGCACCTCGGTTTACATATTAATAAATACTTGTCTGCTTTTAATATGCATTTATTTTTCTCATTATTAAGTTATTACATTCAGCTTGTTTAGCAGCATTTAAAAAGAATTTATTTGGCTATCAACAGCAGAAAACAATTTAGGAAACTGAACAGAGCAGGAAAAATGTTAAATCTAAGTAGTTGAGCTGGTTATTGACTCATTAGTTTAATAACTCGTTTTCTCCAAACTTGAATAATTTAAATGCATTAGAAATGATACCACAGTAAAAAGTGCATTCTTAACATGGTAAACACTGGATCTAGGATCTGAGTTGGTAGTTATTACTTATTTAAAATAAACAAGCAAATTCCGTTGAGATATGGTCTCATTTTCAGGAATGGTCTATTAGCAGGCAGCAGTGAGCACAACAATTAACCATATCAGCGCATTAAAGTCTAATGTGTAAACTCAACTTAGCAGCAAACACACATCCTACCATGGCCTATTAAGTAATCAGGAATGATTGCAGACAATTAGCTCATGAACAGCTGCATAAATTCAAGTATCCCATTTTTTATCAGACATGGAGACTTCAAGGAGAAGGGAGGATTATCAACTATGTCTTGAACTGGGTGGGAGGGTCATCGCGAAACAAAATTAAGGACAAATTCTAACATTTGATGGTGCATTGCCATCTTAAGTATTCCTCTGATAGTAATACTCAAATGCGCACATGCATATAGTTCTGTTTAAGCAATAAATATGGACGAAAGGATATTACCGATGACCAAAAACCTCTTGTAAAATTTGAAATTAAAAGATAATCTGAAACAAGAATCGATTAGTAAAGTTCCTTTAATGAGTGTATATCATTCATACAAGGTTCTTGGGTGGTACAAATGGTTTGCGTTCGACTACTAAAGGTTGGCAGTTCAAACCCACCTAGCAGTGCCACAGAGGAAAGTCCTGGAGATCTGCTTCCTTAAAGTTTACAGCCAATAAAATTCTACAGAGCAGTTCTACTCTGTACCACATGGGGTTGCCGTGAGTCAGAATCAACTCAAAGGTGACAAGTTATCATTTGTACGTGTTTGTATTTTTAGTTCAAGTGTGATTTGCACATTCCCATATATCCCTTCTGAATGAGATTATGTATAGCACTAATATTAAATGATACAATCACATTTGAATTAATACATGTCCTTGATAAGTATATCTTTTATAAACTGTAAAAAATGTAGTTTCTTTTTGATTCCTATAGTTTTTCACTAAAAACAAATATGCCAGGCAGAAAATGATAACTACCATTAGAAATCTGAAGGACTGATATGAAAAAGAAAATTATATTTATTCTATGCAGGTCCAGAAAAATAGAACTGGGAGACAGAGGTTTAACACAAAACACAGCATTTCAAAAGTCAGAGCTGTTCAAACTGAAATGGGTCCACCGTGAGGTGCTTAGCTCCTGCCAGGAATATCCTCACACAAATTCAGTGACCCACCTACCACAAGAGTAACGTGCTCAGGAAGGACTTCTGTGATGTGTGAGCCAGGTTCTGCCAAAGGGGCTTTTCCACTGTACAATTCTAGAAACTAGGATTTAATGATACTACACTTTCTAAGGGTACTTTCTGAATGCTTGCCTTGAATTACACTTAGCATATGTTTATTGTTTGCTGACAGACATTAGCTTTCATTTTATTTAGAGGCCTGCCAAGGATGAAGGTCCCTGGGTGACAGAGTGCTTTACAATCAGCTGCTCATCTAAAGGTTGGTGGTTCAAACCCACCCAGTGTCAGTGCCATGGGAGAAAGGCCTGGCGATCTGCTTCAGTAAAGATTATAGCCAAGAAAATCCTGCGGAGCAGTTCTACTCCATAACACATGAGGTCGCTACAAATCGGAACTGATTTTATGGCAGTGAGTTTGGTTTAGTTTTACCAAGGATAAAGTGGATATGTGTATATATATATATATAGAGAGAGAGAGAGAGAGAGACAGAATAATAAACGTATAAATAAGAACCATGAATTTCACTCACAAAGAACAAGTTTTATTACATGTATTTTAAAGAACAGTGCCTCAAGGAATTTAAAGTCTTGGGAGGGGGAGTGGGAATAAGGATGAAAAGCAACAGTGTAACAAGGCTGGAGCTCTGGTGGCTCAGTGGTTAAGCGCTCAGCTGCTAACTCAAAGGTCAGTGGTTCAAATCCAACAGCCACTCCTTGGAAACCATATGGGGCAGTTCTACTCTGTCCTACAGGGTCACTGTGAGTCGGAATCGACTCTACGGCAACGGGTTCCGCCCACCCCGCACCTGGGTGACAAGTGCTACCTTGGAGCAATATAGGGTGCAAAGAGAAAATAGAAGGGACAACTCCCATGGCAGCCTGGAGGAGACCAGGAAGGCTTCCCAAAGGAGGAAGCACTGGAGTTGAGGAGTTAGTTGGCGGCAACCAGGTAGGAGCCAATATGCAGAAAGAAGAGTTTGGATAAGGGCAGTCTGGCAAGAAAAGAGTCTTAAAGAAAGAGTACTATAAATATAAAGGGTAACTAGAGCTGAGACCAGACAAATCAGAGCTAAAATCAGCCAACTCTGGTAGTGGTAATTATTTTCATGTCCATTAATTCATTTAGATTATTAATTTTATGAATTATTAATTCATTGCAAATAATGTATTGCTTTCACCCATATTACCAAGAATGGGCTTACTGTAATTACATTCAGTTTCCTAGAGCAGTACTAGTAAACCAAACCAAACCAATTGTCATCAATTCGATTCTGACTCATAGTGACCCCACGTTTCAGTGTAGAACTGTGCTCCGTAGCATTTTCATGGCTGTGACCTTTGGATAGGATATTGCCAGGCCTTTCTTCTGCTGTACAGCTGGGTAGGTTTGAACATCAACGTTTCAGTTAGCAGCCAAGCAATTTTAACTGTTTGCACCACACAAAAAAATGAATAAAAATATGGACCAGCAACATCAGCATCACCTTGAAGCTTGTTAGACTCTCTGGGAGTAAGGCCCAGGAATGTTACTTTAATAAGTCCTCCAAGTAATGCTTGTGCAAGCTCAAATTTGAGACTCAGTGTTCTAGAGCAGAGTATTTGAGTTTTTGTTTTAGTCAGGGCTTTGGACTGGTTCATTCTAGTTCGAACCCCTGGCGAGAATTTGTATTTCCACACCAGATATAACTGAATCAGAACCTACTCTTTAACAAGATTCCCAGGTGATTCTTACGTATAATAAAATTTTGAGAACTACTGCTTTACTAGTGGTTCTCAGAATCTTTCCGCAACCAGCAGCATTAGCATTGCCTAGGAACTTGTTAGAAATGCAAATTCTCAGCAAGGGTTTTACAAGTTCAAAGACCTGATTTTAGAAAACATTTTAACCTACTATATTAGAATAAGGAGCCCTGGCGATACAGTGGTTAAGAACTCAGGCTGCTAACCACAAGGTGGGCAGTTTGAATCCACCAGCTGCTCCTTGGAAACCCTATGGGCAGTTCTACTCCATCAGATAGGATCACTGTGAGTCGGAATCCACTCAACAGCAACAGGTTTGGTTTTCGTTTATATTAGAAGAAAAGGTCTGTGAGTCGAAAATCAACTCGTCAGCACCCAACAACACTATATTAGAATAAACATGTAATATGTTGTAGAGGAAAAACATCACAAACTTCAACAAAGCAAAAAGAAAGTTTTATCCAGCATATATTCAAAAAGGACAACCATGCTGCCAGAGCCATGTCTGCCTGAGTTCAAGGAAACAGAACAGACAAAAGTGGAAAAACGGACAAGCATGCCGCCACAGCGATGTCTGCCTGAGTCCAAAGAATGTTACAGAATAGGCCAGAGTGGGAAAACGGACAAGCATGCCGCCACAGCGATGTCTGCCTGAGTCCAAAGAATATTACAGAACAGGCAAGAGTGGGAAAACGGACAAGCGGGCTGCCACAGCCATGTCTGCCCAAAACAAAGGAAATATCACAGAACAGACAAAAATGGGACAGTGGACAAGCAGGCTACTATAGCCACGTCTGCCGGGGTCCAAAGAATATTACAGAATAGGCCAGAGTCGGAAAATGGACAAGCATGCTGTCACAACCATGTCTGCCCGAGTTGTAGGAACAGTTACAGAGCCATCAGTATATATTAACATTATGAATGGGCAAAACCAGCTTCACCTTTTCACAGATTGGCTAGAAACTGTGATCCTACATTTTGAATTGTCTTTCTTAACAATCATTGGTTCAGGTTTCAGTAAAAGATAGTCAGGAGGATCTTCATTGGTCCAACAAATTTCTATTCACTAAATGCTAACAGAAAAAGGTAAGAGTGGAAAGTCTTTTGTGTTCTGTTTGATTGGCTTTATGTGAAAGATTCCCTAAAAGATATATTTCTTCCCTAAAAGATGATTTCCAAGATTGTCCCAGGTATTGTCTTTATACCTCAGGGCCCAGTTGATGTGTCCTTGTGAGCCCCCGGGGGCACAGCTTCAGCTGGGTCACATTCTCTATGCTCAAGGACAGGGAATAAATGATTCCAATATTATCTCCTAATTCCAATATCAAATACTTAACATCATACTTTTTAAAAATGTATCACAATAATCATGCAAATTAATTTGAAGTGGAATGGGAACGTGAGGTTGAGAAAGGAGCAATGGACTGGGAGCTGGCGACCTGGTTTCGAGTTCGGTTCTGCCATAAATAGCAATAATAATTGCCACTAAACACGTAATACTGCCAAGTTACTTGACCCCTGTGGATCTCAGAATCTTTAGTCATAAAACAAGGAGGGTGTATTAAAAGATCTCTAAGACCCTTTTCCAAGTTGAAAACACTGCGGTCCAGAGCAGGTTTTAACAGTGATTATCTGCATAATTAAATAATTTCATCATCCCAGTCTCCCTGCAGATTACCTTCAATTATTTCCTCTTCTTGTGTCTTTTGACAGCGGTATTGCTCTCGCTCCCTGTGGTGTTTCCTGCCTGTCAACGTTAAAACCCTCTTTTCTTTCTGTCTTCTCTCCTTTGGGTCAGTGGTTGGTTCACCATACAATTATTTAAAATGAGATTCTCTTACTTATATACATGTTAACGCCCAGGAAGTCTCTGGTTAAAACTCCCTGATAGACTTTTAGAAGAAAACAAAACAAATAGCACTGGTCTCAGAGGGCGAGGCTTCCGGTCTTGAATGTCAATTGAACAATTCACAGGGGGTGGGAGAATGTTTCCTTGAAGTTAAGAGGAACTAGAGACCCACGGAAAGGAGAATTTAACTCTTCCCTTTGTACCTATATTTTAGAGTCTCTCTCTCGCTTTCCCTCTCTCCTTTTTTCATTCTTTCTCTCATTTTTGTGCGCTGATTTTCTACCTGTCGAATTTTTTTGCTACCAATTCTTACATATGATGCCGTACATTTCCAAAACACAGGATTTATAACCCCCCGTAATACGTAACATAATACCCCCCAAAAAAAAATTATCGGTAAAAGCCTAATGAATAAATGCTTAAAAGAATAAATACTTAATGGCTTGCAATCCCAGTCACAGTCAGTAGACTGGTTTTCTCTACCATCATCAACCGTATTTTTGCAAGGAGGTACATTTTTTCGATCTGCCTGTTTGCTGCTTCATCTGCTCCTGCTCCCTTTCCTGTTATAATCTGTGACTGGAGAGCTAATATATGCGTGCCCTTTCCGTATACCTTATAGTATGGCGTTTTAGTACTCCGTATTTTACGTCCTGGTTCTCCACGCGAACGTATTCCTGGGTAATGCAGCTTCTGCCTGAGTGCTCTTGAGGCCCACTTAGAACTGTGCATGGTTGATCTAAAACTTTTCAATAACACTTCTCCGACTCGGATAGGAAATTACGGGAGAATGGCTCGATTCCAGCATCACTTTGCAATCATTCTACCTTTATGTCTTATGGTCTTGCATCCCCAAATTGGTCCTATCTGCTGTAGCTGATTGTCCAGTGCTTTACAACAGGGCTGTAAGCATAGCGCTTTTCCAGCACCCTCTTTTTGTTGCAGGAGGGAACACAGACAATTTTGATGTGTGGTCCATTCCAGTAGTGTAAGATCTTCAAAGCTGTTATCTGTTCTAAAAATATCGGGAAGTAGTTCATTTCTAAGTAGTACATGATCGGAGCCCTTGGGCTGCGGTGATTAAGAGCTAGGGCTGCTAACCACAAGGTGGGCAGTTCGAATCCACCAGCTGCTCCTTGCAAACCCTGTCGTATAGGTTCGCTATGAGTCAGAATCGACTGACTGCACCGCGTCGGGTTATGTAAGCGCTCTTGGTGCTACTCTTAAAGAAACATTGACTGTAGTCTTTTTAAATAGTCTCTGTGTGAATAATTGTTTTGCCACTGATCATTTTTGAACTACTTAATTTCACCCACTTTATTCCCAGTGTTAACCTAACTTTATGCCGTCAACTTTTGTTTATTCTTGTCTTTGGCCCTCTTTTCCCTTTAATAAGATAGGTATAAATCTAACAACGGGTTCCTCAGAAAAGCTCTCTCTAACCTCAGATCCATTCAGGAGCCCAGGTGATTTTTATCAGTTCAGGTAAATCCTGTATTTTTCCTCCTTGACGTAGTCACAATGGAAACAAAGCAGTGTATTGTGTAATTCGTTGTTTAGTATCTGTCTTCCTATTTTAAAATATACACCCCAGGGGGACATGGACGTCCTTTTCTTCAGCGCTGAATCCCCAGCTCCTAGGCCAGTGGCTTGAATACAGTGGGATGTTGAATGAATATGTAGCCTATTACTATTCCTTTATTAATTTTACTAACTGCTCTTTGGCTGTTATTATAATTCTGAAACTGCCATCCTTTGGCCTAAAAGCTGATAAGGACTGCCGCTTTGCTGATAAGTGCACTCCCTATTTGTAGGCAAATCTACAAGTGAACGAAGCCTTTGAAATCCAAATTACTATGGAAACAGCCCCAGGTTCTTCCCGCCTGCTCAGCGGAGCACTGTGGCTGCACATTTCTTACTGGAGGGAGCTGGAGCAACACACAAATTCCAGCTCCTGGGGCTCCCTTCGCTTCACAGACACCCCTCTTCAGTTAGTACAGTCTTTCTTCAGGTGGGTTACAATACAATTGATTGTGATTAGAGGACTTAATCTATTCACTGTAACTGATGAAGTTACTGCTTGATTGTGTTACAGCTTCATCCATTTAATGTGATTAGATTGTTGCTGGAAATATATGGATACAATCAAGCTTCTGCTATTGTCAAATTCCTCAGGGTGTTTCTAAATTTCTTCACATAATCTTTTTTGGCTTATTCCTTAGGGTATGTCATTTCTACAGATAACTAATCTCATCCATTACATTTGGAATCTTCCTGATTTTATTCTTGGAGGGCAACTTTATCACAAACTCTTGGGGTGACTTTCCTACCCTCCCCCAGACTAACCCTGCCGGGCAAGTAACTCTAACTCGGTAGTTGTACAGGTAACAAACCATGTCCCTTCTTTCTTTTCCTTTTCTGCTTCTCTGTTCCTTGTTTTCAGAGGAGCGGTGGCAGAGACTTGTTCATAAATAACTCCTAACAAAGAGTAAGGGAGCCTTTTGTGAATTTTTCATCAGGGGCCTGGAATGGAAGTTCATGTCACTATCTAATAGATATATAGGAGCAGAACAGGCAGAAGCACAGTTAGTTAAAAATAATAATAATAAGATGTTTCTAACTTCTCGATGTCACCCACTTTAAAAAAACAAAAAACACCACAAATGAGTTTATATCCAACCACTTACATTCGGGCTCACTTCTTCCAGGGTGAAGTAAACCCAAACCAAACCCGTGGCCGTCAAGTCAATTCTGATTCATAGCGACCCTATAGGACAGAGTAGAACTGCCCCATATGGTTTGCAAGGAGTGCCTAGTGGATTCGAACTGCCGACCTTTTGGTTAGCAGCAATAGCTCTTAACCACTACGCCACCAGGGTTTCCCCAGGGTGAAATGGGGTCAGGTAATAGCTCCAAATACACTTCCACCAGCATCCGAGCCATAGCAACATCACAGAGATTCTCAGCAACACTACAGATCTGAGGCCATTTGGTTCACTGCATTTGTTCTCTAGGAGGTCAAGAGAACAACAGCGTGGGCTGCGATCCTTCCCATACTTGGCTCACAGAGTCTTGTTTGGATGCAAAATGGACAACTTCCTCTCGGTGTTCATAGAAATCAACTGTCAGAGGCTTCCCTACGGCTCCTCCAGAAATATTATAGTATATCCTGGCACTACCTAAAAAAAAAGAGTTGTTTTTCCAAGAAACTCAAGAGAGTACAAAGGATCTCATGGTAGATAATAATTAACCTATTGCCACTGAGTCAATTCTGACTCACAACGACCCTATAGGACAGAGTAGAACTGCCCCATAGGTTTTCCAAGGAGCGCCTAGTGGATTTGAACTGCTGATCTTTTGATTAGCAGCCATAGCTCTTAACCGCAAGCAGGGTTTCCAGGTATTAATTAGTGATTTAAATTCTTTCAGTCTGTGAACAGTGAGTATATCAGTCTTACATCTCTTGCATGCTCTGAAATTATGTCAACGCTTGGGAGTCCTGGTTTACTCACATTGCTGATCTCTCTTCCATTTGTAAAGTCAGGTCCACCCCCATGCTCCATCTCCAAGGTTACATCTAATTGCTTTGAAGACAAAAAAGAGAGGCACAAGTTTACAAAGTTAAATACTTATGAAACACATCTTTGTTTTATTTCCCACACTTTCCTAACCTACTGGGTATGCAATCTCTTGACACATAACCTAAAGAACTTTATAAAAACTATAAACCCAAACCAAATCCATTGCTGACGAGTTGAATTCCCACTCATAGCGACCCAAAAGGACAGAGTAGAACTGTCCCTTAGGGCTTCCAAGGCTGTAATCTTTATGGAAGCAGACTGCCACATCTTTCTCCCGCAGAGCAGCTGGCTGGTCGTTCGAACCACTGGCCTTTCGGTTGTAGCCGAGCACTTTAACCACGGTGCCACCAGGGGTCCAAAATAAGTATACGGAAAGGAAAAACAGAACTACAAATAACTATGTATTTTTTATTTTAAAAATAACTTTTCTGATATATAGCATCTTCATTCACAAAAGGTTTCAAGATATTCTTTTCATCTAAATGCATGGCCATGTTACATGCACTTCAGAAACTGAATAAAATTTTAACTTATCTTTATGTACTTCACTAGCAGATTTAATAACTTCTATATTTTGAGCTCATGTATCCAGCAATCTCATATAACTATAACACTGTGGGATAAGCAAAATGTGCTTTTGAGGAGCTAAAATGTAGGTCCCCAAGTCCAGGTACCAAACTTCTGCAACTTATTTTCAGGATGAACTTCTGCCACTTTAAAGATGAGGATGGGATTCTGAGCCTGTTTATTCTTTGTACATTATTTTCATAAGCTTGATTGCCTGGTTTTCCAGACCTCAGGACACAAAAACAAAAATGAGAGATAGGAAGAAAAGTTGTTTATTGGTGTCCACACTGGTAACATTTTATATTCAGCTCCCAACACATTTTCTGGCACATACCAACATCAGTTGGTATCTGTTGAATGATACTGTGAAAATAGACCTCAAAGAAACACAATGGGAATTAGGTACATTGTATTGTAATTTTGGAAGACTATTTCAAGAGAAGGGTATGAAAAAGTTAAAAGGATATCAAGAATAAAGAAAGTGAGCTAGTTGGCCATCTACGATACATCTATTTGTCCCATCTTGTTTGGAGCAAAGGAGAATGAAGAAAACCAAAAACACAAGGAAAATATTAGCCCAAAGGACTAAGGACCACATGAACCACAGCCTCCACCAGACTGAGCCCAGAAGAACTAGACGGTGCCCAGCTACCATCACCGACAGTTCTGACAGGGATCACAATAGACAGTCCTGGACAGAGCGGGAGAAAAATATAGAACAAAATTAAAATTCACAAAGAAGACCAGACTGACTGGGTGGACAGAGACTGGAGGAACCCCTGAAACTATGGCCCCTGGATACCCTGTTAACTTAGAATTGAAGCCACTCCTGAAGCCCACTTTGCAGCCCAAGATTAGAAGGCCTATAAACAAATAATAACACACGTGAGGAACGTACTTTTTTGTTCAAATACACAAGACTAAATGGACAACTCCTGCCCAAAAGCAAAGATGACAAGGTAGCAAGGGACAGGAAAACTGGACAAATGGACCCTGAGAACTCAGGGTGGAAGAGGAAAGGGGGAGAGGACTGACACATTGCAGGGATTGCAACCGACATATAACTCTTAGAATAAGAAACCAACTTGAGCTGAAAACTTTCACCTAAAGCACAATAAAATTAAAAAAAAAAAAATTGAGCTAGTAACTGAAAGTTTAAAACAATGTATGAAGAATCCATCAAAGATTAAGGAAAAGGTCAGGAATACAGGGTTTTAAAAAATGGAGAGGTAGCATAGTATAGCAGCAGAATTCTAGATCTCCTGAAACTCACAGATTAAAGATTTAAGAAGGCCATAAGTGAGGTAGAGATAGTATCTGGTATAAAAAATGATTAAGATATAAATAAGAATCTCAGCCTAGGCAAGATTCTAGGAAGGGTTTGTATTAGAAATGTTCAGGAGTGGATGACAGATGGAAAGGCAGAGGAGGAAATGGTAACTTCAAGTCAAGGATAACTATTTTTGGCCTTAGGAGTGATATAAAATGAGGAAATATGAAGGAAAAAAGAGCAAAACCAAATTAAAAAACAAAACAAAACAAAACAAAAAACCATTGCTCATTGAGTCGATTCTGACTCAGCAGCTCCACAGGACAGAATAGAACTGCCCCATGGGATTTCCAAGGCTGTGAATCTGTAAGAAGCAGACTGCCACATGTTTCCTCCCTAGAACAGCTGGTGGATCTGAACTGTCAACCTTTCCGAGAGCACCCCAGAGCTTAACCACTACACCACCCACCCATTGCCATTGAGTTAACCCTATAGCCACATTATAGAAAAGAGTAGAACTGGCCCATCAGGTTTCTAAGGCTGTAAATCTTTGCAGAAGCAGACTGCCACATCTCTCTCCCACGGAGCAGCTGGTGGGTTCAAACCACTGACCTTTCAATTAGCAGCTGAGTGTTCAACCACTGTGCCACCAGGGCTCTTTAAAACCAAATTACTGTCTAACGTTACTGGAAGGTAGATTGCATTCTTTAAAGAAGAATGAATTGACATAAAAATTTAGGAAGATAACAGATTCAAACTAAATAATAAAAGAGGTAGCTAACTTAGAGTAGGTTTGAGACCAATACAATTGTTAAATATTGTCATCAGATGCTGATAGACCCAAATCGGGCTTAAGTGCATTCATCAAGGAAGTATTTCATTATTTAAGACTGGGAAATATTTTGAAAATGATAGAAAAGTGCACCAAAATAGATAGCTGTGCCTTGGAAAGAAGGGCCTGCATAACATGACACCAGAAGCCTTTTATTATCAGTGGTTCACCTCTGGTTGACTCCACGGCAACAGGTTTGGTTTTGGTTTTCACCTCCCCATTAAAATGTGCAGGACTCCACCTTCTAGTAAGTACACATCTGCTCACCTTCTAATTAAATAGTGCTTGTGCAAAAGAGAATGATACCTAAGGAATTTAACAAAACTTGAAGAATACATTGCAATCACTCTTGTCTTGCAAATTAGAATTATTTTTCCTGAGCTTCTCGTTAATTACAGAAATGAAAATTATTGAATTTGGTGCTTTACAATAAATATTCTAGTAACTGGGGCTTTAAAACATTACCTGGAAATTTAAGTGACTTATTACAGCAGCATATTGCTAGAGACATTCCCATTAACTGAAAATCTGAAATATTTCAGGTAGAATATTTAAAAGAACTGGAGGTGTCTTTAGACTAAAATGACAGCACTTATAATTGAGACAGGTAGAAACCTCCCACTCCCCTATCCACAAAAATACCAACTAAAAAAATCCTTTACCTTATTCCTTTATGTAAATACCATATTTTGCATGACATTATACATAAAAACACCAGGAAAAATCAGAAACCTATTGCTTACTGGATTACTTCCATGATTAGAAGGAACATAGATTTAGTACATTGTTTCCTCAAAATCCTGTTATTTTATGATGCCTAGCTTTGTTATGAGATGATGTTAAATATGTTAAAAATGTAAAATATTGTTCTAAGAAACAAAAAGTGAGCAAAATGAATTACAGTGGTAAGAGGACATTTTAAAATGTCATTTGCCTTCAAAGGGATGGTTTGAAGTTAGATGTAATTTCCAGTACGGTAATATTTTTGTGGTGTCCAATGGAAAAGGATTGTGGCACCAGTTAAGCACAGACTATTTCCAAATCAGTTCTGTTTTGTCCTTATTTTTTGAAAGTGGATATAGCTAACCTTCTAGTAATTCTGCTTAGTTAAAAGGAAACAGCAAAGCCAGACATAATTTGGCTAAGTCTATAATCAAATTGTTTTAGAATTTACAGATTTCATCTGATCTAATCCAACAATATCAGGCACCATTCCTGACTACAAGGGGAGAAATAGCATGCCTGCCTCTGTGCATGGGCAGAAAAGAGCCTCCTTTTTATACGTCTTCTTAGTTTCTCACATAAAAAATCAGCCAATGAAAATCCTATGGATGACAAGGTTTTTGATTTGAAAATGATCATGAGGATGTCACAAGATGGGGCAGCATTTCATTTCTTTGTTCCTGGGGTTGCCATGAGTCGGGGGCCAGCTCCAGGGCAGCTGACAACAACCACAACCTTTTTACTCCCCCTCACTGCCCCATCCCATTTATCCAACCTAAATTTCACGGACAGTTCCAATAATCATCATGCTTGCGTGGCTAAGTCACGATCCAATCCATCTCCACCCAACATGTGTGGCATCTCTGAATCTAAATGGGATTGAGGGAGAACTCTCAATCACACTGCAGGTCTCACTTTAAATTTATAATATTAATATCATGTGGGCTCTTTGTCCTATCCAGCAATCATGATCTATTCCCTTAGTTTATTCTCTTTCAGCTCTCTTAATGTTAGCTTCATACCTTCTCCTTTCTCCTCAAACATCAGACTTCTCGACACTTCCTTCCACATCCTCATATTCAGCTGGTTGTCTTATTTCCTGGGTCACTAAAACCAGAAGCAATTGGAAGAGAATTTCCACAAGCTTCGTTTGCCATATGAGCCAACTACGTGCACTGCAAAGGTTAAGTCTTGTAATTATTATGTCTACTCCACAGAAATCCTTCTTCAATGACAGTCCATTAACAGTGTTTTTCAAATGTACAGAGTTTCTGGGTGGTGCAGTTAACGTGCTCCATGGCTAACCTAAATGTTGGAGGTTCGAGTCCACCCAGAGGTGCCTCAGAAGAAAGGCCTGGTGATCTAGTTCTGAAAAAACAGACATTGAAAACCTGATGGAGCACAATTCTCCTCTGACACACGTGGGGTCTCCATGAGTTGGAGCCGACTTGATGGCAACTGTTTACTGGTTCAATTGTACAGAGAAGTTTTAACTGATGATCAGAAAAGTTTTAGTCAGTAATTTAGGAAAGAAAACTTTATTTTGATCATCTCATCAATTTTTATAATTCCACCATAAATGCTACTTCAGATATTTGAGATCACTGGTAATTTAATCAATCAATCAGTTATAAAGTTAAAGTGTTAGTGGTTTACTAGGTCCATGACATTGTCTTCAGCTTTGCCTCTCTGAGAAAAATTGTTTAATGGACTGTATTAACCTCATTGAGCTTCACGTATTTCCAACATGACTTCAAGGATGTATCCCCTCTATCTAAGGCCGATTTGAAATTATTTTCTCCCAAATGGGATCCCAGAATGTACCCAATATTAAGAAATCTGTCATTTAGTAAATTTCCTGAAAACTGACTTTTTGTACTCATCTCTTAGGAAATGGAGTGCATGTCCTTTTCCTAGTGGCCACAAATGGCAGTCCGTACACATGTGACGGTAACCACGTGGCTACTGTGCAGGAATCTGATGAGCACAAAAGGGTTGGAAGCAAGTTATAAACATGTAGTCAGGGAAAAGCTGCCACAGTTGAGACTAAGGAACTTTGCAGCTGTACCTGGAGACTGTGAATACTGAATAAAGAAGTGTTGAGTTAGGGAGAGAGGTTTTTCTTCATACTCTACTTGGTGTGAACAGGCTCATTTATTTTTCAGGAGCAGTCTATGATAACCTACTTCTGCAGTCTTTCCACCAGAGCAAAAACTAAGTAGCAATATCAAGCCGGTTGCTTATTGCTCTTCTGTGAATAGCATACCTGACCGATCTATTTCAAAGGACAATACGCCAGGCGTAACATTGGATGCAAATGTAATGTGGCAATTTGATTTTCAAGTAGCACTTCATGGAAAGCATGGGTAAGCGAAAGCAGTGTGCCACAGTCAACCCTTGTAAATTTATTAGATCAAACGTACATAAGTATTGCAGGGTGGAGTAACTATCTTAACATTCTGAAAAACAGAACGTACCCCAAAGATTGAAAATGTCTTGTACACTATGAACTTCTGATCATGGCTTGGTTTTTGGCACCTGCCTGAGCATGGTTTGATGCCCTTAGACTCCAACTTGAGGAGAAAATCCTTGCCTCCCGGCCTCAAACTCCGCTTAGGACATTCACTTCAAATCCCTCCCACTCATTCCCCTCCCAGTCTTGCGGATTTCAAATGTGGGAATGTTACCGCAATAACGTGGATTGGAGCCGCCTGCCACAATAGCCAATTCTGAGACAGGGGTGAGGTGAGCAGCAAGATGTTTATTATATATCGATATATAGGAGACGGAGGGGAATAGACTCCTCTAAAAAGCCCGTCTCCCTCACTGGAGGTTGGCTGAAGTCTTTTATAGGGACAGGATTATGGATCTTTTGTGGTAGTTTCCCCTTGAGGTGATGATGTCTTAAATGAGTTAACCTTCTACTGGTATTCTTAGAGGTTATCTGGTGACATCTTTGGGGATTATCTGGCGACATCCTGCTTTTTCTTGTCACAAGATGAGTGCTCTGGTTTTTCATTCTTAGATCATTACCAATTGTTTTCCACCCTCCAGGAGGAACATCCGTTAATCTTAAACCTTTTTGTAGAGACTGGAATGGGAGGGAAAAAGCACGAGACAATGTGGCGGTTAGCAATGGGGAGTAAATAATAGTGAGCCGGGCCTATGCAGCCTCTTCCAGGAATGTACTTCAGATAACACATCCAAGATGAAGAGGATAAAATAGAGCTAAATGGGTGGATTCAGAGATCCTAACAGTGTGTCAAATACTGCAAATATGACAGTCAACTAAGGTATCATAAATAATTTTTGGGCAAGAAATGACCTTACCAGACCAAAGCATGATTTACTTTCAAATGCTGCTCTTCAAGATCTAGCCTCCTCACAATCCCCTAAAAATCATGGGGTATATGTGTATATATAGTCACCAAGGACACAAAATTAGAGTAAATTCTGACTCCTCCCTTTAAAACTCAGAATAACGTCCTCTAGAGCAGTCATAATATTTGCATCTTTCTTTCCACGGATGAGAATCAGTCTCTGGTTTAGATGATAGTCATTTAATGCCTGGATCCCTATCTCTAATATTCTCCTTCATTTAGTTTGGTGTGCCACTGTGAAAACCATCTCTCTGGCCTGTTGGCTTCAGCTTGACCGTGTCATGTAGTTCCTCAAAGGTTTCCTGACTTCCCTTGGACTTCCATCTCACATTCCATTTCGGCTCCTCAGTTTCCTTCAGTACAGCCTGTTCATTCATCTTACGAGGCTTTGTTCCCTTCCCCCTTTGGTTTAGTGAAGCAGTTCTCAAACGTTTTGGTTCTAGGATTTCTTCACACTCTTCAAAATTATTTAGAACCCCAGTGTTTATGTGGGTTACCAGTCCTATTTGCCATTGAGTCAACACTGACTCATGGTGACCCAAGTGTGTCAGAGTGAACCGTACTTCATAGGGTTTTCAATGGCTAATTTTTCAGAATTAGATCACCAGGTCTTTCTTCTGAAGCACTTCGAAGTCAACTCAAACTGACAACATTTCAGTGAGTAGTCGAGCACATTAACTATTTGCACCACCCAGAGACTTTTTATCTGTATTTACCATATTAGAAATTTTAACAGACGTTCTAAAAATATCTATTTATTAATTAAAAAATGATAAATCCATTGTATGTTAATGTAAAATATTTTTCATGAAGAAGAACTATTTTTCAAAACAAAAAAATTTAGTGAGAAGAATGACATTGTTTTACATTTTGGAAAATCTCTTTAACGGTTGTCTTCAAAGAAGAGCGCTGAGCTCTCATTTCTGCTTCTGAATTCAGTCTGTAACATTACGTTCTTTTGTTTGAAGTACATAAAAAAAAAAATCTGGCCCCATGCAGCCAGAGTATTTTAATATCCTTTTTTAGGTAATTTTGGATTTTTCTTCTTTGATGTTGTCAGTTGCTGTACAGTCAGCTCTGATTCATAGTGGCCTTATGTATAACAGAACAAAATGGTACCCTGTTCTGTGTCATTTTCATGATCATTGGTACATCGAGTCCATTGTTGTGGCTGTTGTGTCAGTTCATCTCATTGAGGGTTTCCCTCCTTTTCGCTGACCTTCTACTTTACCAACTATGATGACGTGTCAAGAGCAAGAGAGCTGAAGTCTCACCATTCTCGCTTCTAAGGAGCATTTTGGTTGAAATACAACCAGAGTGCTCTTCTTTAATACTACACTAAAACTCAACAAGTGATAATTTCTTAAATGTTGTCTGCAATGTGGAAACTGAAACCATATCAATGAACTTGTTTGAATCTGCTACACTGAAATCTATTGGTCTATCTTGTACTTGAATGGGTCTTTTACCCAAGCATAATATTGAAACATCATGCATTGGTCATATTACCTCACTGAATTATGCAACTATTCCAAATGTTGATAATTTCGTTATACAATATAAAAAAAAAAATTATTATTACTACTGATCTCATAAGAAGAGTCTTTAAGTAATGGGAAGCTATCAAGCCTCATGGCTGTGAATGTAAGTTTTCCAAAATCTAACTTTCACATGGAAACTCAAATTTTACCATTGACAGTGTATAGTGACGGTAGTTTTCCTTGAAGTCCTCAAACTTACCTCATTAAGTTTCAGTAAAATGTCTGCCAAATACCCAAATCTGTGTAATCATGGTCTGTTAGTGATTCTTCCAAATAAAAATAATCTTTGATAAAAACATTGGCTAGTGTTAAAAAAAATAATCAAAACTCAGTGAAATTTGTACATAAAGTTTACTCTGAGCAGTTATTCTATATGCATATAGGGAGACCATTCTGATTCCAGAAGAAGCAAATGGCTCAAAAACACTGGCTACAACGAGGCTTATAAAGAGAAGAGGAGGGAGAAATATAGATGATCAACACGGGCAAATCTTTGCATGATTGATTGAACCTGCCCTCCCCATTTTACTGAGATCAATGGATATCAAGTCACAAGATGGTCTCTGGCCCTCCACTCGGTTATATTTTTTGAAATTCAAATGTGGCAAGCCTGGCTTTGAGCACAGAAGAAAGGATTTGTCACTTTGGGTGAAACCAAAGCCACAGGCAGATTAATTTTGGTCAGGAATTTTTTTAACGTGAATATTTGGTTCCATGGGTAAGAAAACCCCCAAATCAAAGCAAGATAACTGCTATAAATTTCTCTCTTTGACACTAGTTTTAGCTCATAACTCCATCGACACAAGTGTTTTTCCTCAAGACAATGAACTTATTTCAATATGTAGGAAGCATACTTTATGCATAATGCCCAATTCTCACACAGAATATTAAAAACACATAGAGTCAAGGGTTAAGATTTAATGCAATTAATAGTACCACTGCTTCATCAAGGGCATTCTTAAGAGAAACTGGCATTTTTTTTAACTGTCAGGGTGTGACAATGAAGAATATGATGACAAGTAGTAAAGTTGGGGGCCACTGTCTTGATTCACTAAGATGCCAGCAGTTTTACCCATCACAGGTTTTGCACCAGCAACGAGAATGTCAACACAGTAAAAGGCAAATAATGCCTTAGTATTATTACAAAAAATGTTCTGACCTCATGAACCACATGAGAGGGTCTCAGGAGCCCCCAGTACCCTGGTCCCACACTGGCCCAGTGCAGAGGATTCTTGATCCTGGTTGCATATCAAAAGAACATGGAGGCATTTTAAAAATACCTGCGCTCTGGCCCCACACCAGATCAGTGAAATCAGAACTACTGAAAAGTGAAGCCCAGGCATCAGTATTTTTTAAAACAACCCAAGTGTTTCTACCCTCAGCAAGGCTGGTGTCTTAGTTATCTAGTGCTGCTATAACAGAAATACCACAAGTGGATGGTTTTAACAAAGAGAAATTTATTTTTTCACAGTAAAGTAGGCTAAAAGTCCAGATTCAGGGTGTCAGCTCCAGGGGAAGGCTTTCTCTCTCTCGGCTGCCTCGTCAGTGTTCCCCCGGACTAGGAGCATCTCTGCAAAGGGACCCCGGTCCAAAGGACGCGCTCTGCTCCTGACACTGCTTCCTTGATGGTATGAGGTCCCCCTGTCTCACTGCTCACTTCTGTCTTTTATATCTCCAGACATTGCCTCAGGACACAATCCAGTCTTGTAGATCAGGTCCTGCCTTACTAACACAACTGCCACCCATCCTCCCTCATTAACATCATAGAGGTAGGATTTACAAAATATAGGAAAATCACACAGTGCCAAGAATCATGGCCCAGCCAAACTGATACACACATTTTTTGGGGGACATAATTCAAACCATGACATTCCACCCTTTGGCCCCCTAAAAATCACATTCTTGCAACATGGAAAACATATTCACCCCATGATATCATAGCAGAAGTCTTAACTCCAAGTCCAAAATCCAAAAATTCCTCTTCATCTGTGAAATCTAGAATACAAGTTATCTGCTTCCAAAGGTACAATGGCAGAACAGGCACAAGCTAGACATTTCCATTACAAATGGGAGAAACTGGAGGAAAAGAAGTGACAACAGGCACCAAGCAAGTCAGCAGAACACATTACATTAGCCCTCAAGGCTTTGAAAATAATCTTCTCTTCTCTGAGACCATTTACACAATGGCCCTGCCCTCCAGTCTCTAGATTTTGAGTGGAGGTCCCTTGGCCCTGGGCTTCAGCTCTGCCTTCCAGGCCCGCTGGGACAACAACTCTGCTCCCTTGGCTTTAGGTCCACCATTCTCCTAGTCCACTGGAGTGACAACTCCGCCCTTAGAAACACCAGAGGCCATGGCTCCACCCTTTGAAACCCCTGAGGTCATGGCCATACCTTTTGAGGGTGAAGCAGCTCAGCTTCTTGTGTCCCTTGTCTCTTCAGCTTCTGCTTCCTATGGCCTCTCGGCCCTTGGGCCTCACGCCCGCATCTGCCCTGCTGGGGCAAGTGCTCCAAAGCTCAGTAGCTCCAGCGGTAAGTGCCTGGAGGCACCCCACTCTGCCAGGAAGCCTTCTGCACACAGGCACTCAGCTCTCTCGCTCCATGGGTCAGCTCCAGCACCCTCTTTCACTGGTCTCCTGGTTCTGCTGCTGTAGGTTCTCTGCTGCTGCTGGTCTTCTGTCACTGCCGCACGTCTATCCGTTCACAGTTTTAAAACCACTTCCACATTTTAGGTATCTGTTAGAGCAGCACCCTACTCTCTCGGTACCAAATTCTGTCTTAGTCATCTAGTGCTGCCATAACAGAAATACCACAAGTGGATGGTTTTAACAAAAAGAAATTTATTTTTTCACAGTAAAGTAGGCTAAAAGTCCAAATTCAGGGTGTCAGCTCCAGGGGAAGGCTTTCTCTCTTCCGGCCTTCTCGTCAGTGTTCCCCCGGACTAGGAGCATCTCTGCAAAGGGACCCCGGTCCAAAGGACGTGCTCTGCTCCTGGCACTGCTTTCTTGATGGTATGAGGTCCCCCTGTCTCACTGCTCACTTCTGTCTTTTATATCTCCAGACATTGCCTCAGGACACAATCCAGTCTTGTAGATCAGGTCCTGCCTTACTAACACAACTGCCACCCATCCTCCCTCATTAACATCATAGAGGAAGGATTTACAACATATAGAAAATCACACAGTGCCAAGAATCATGGCCCAGCCAAACTGATACACACATTGTTTGGGGGACATAATTCAAACCATGACAGCTGGGAAACATTGATCTGGCCTCACTGTATTGAACCTGTTTTCAGCTCTTACTGTTCTCTTCATCCATGTTTTAGTCTTCTAACTTTTCCCGAGTTCTTTCAGGTGCTTAAAACACTTACCTAGACACTATCTCTAACTCATTCAGATCTCATCCTGTGTAAGCAATCTTCCTAGGCTTTACAGGACGAAGGAGATAAAAGGAAACCATCAGTGAACTGTCAGGCACTAATGCAATTAACTGGGATTTTTCTTTCTTTCTTTCTTTCTTTTTAACTATATTTCATTGCTTTTCATTTAAGGGCTAATATTTATTTATTTTTTATTATTATACTTTAGATGAAGGTTTACAGAACAAACTAGCTTCTCATTAAACAGT
Organism: Dugong dugon; assembly: GCA_030035585.1. Classification (NCBI taxonomy): domain Eukaryota; kingdom Metazoa; phylum Chordata; class Mammalia; order Sirenia; family Dugongidae; genus Dugong; species Dugong dugon. The sequence continues at coordinate 14,461,928 of CM057478.1, forward strand.
ACACTTATTGTTTTGTGACATTGGTTGCCATCCCCATTACATGTCAACACTCTCCCCTTCTCGAACTTGGGTTCCCTGTTACCAGCTTTCTGTCCTCTCCTGTCCTCTAGTCCTGGTCCCTGGGCTGGTGTGTCCCTTTAGTCTCATTTTGTTTTATGGGCCTGACTAATCTGTGGCTGAAGGGTGAACCTTGGGAGTGACTTCATCACAGAGCTAAAAGGGTCTTCGGGGGCCACACTCCTGGGGTTTCTCCAGTCTCTGTCAGACCAGTAAGTCTGGTCTTTCTTTGTGAGTTAGAATTTTGTTCTACATTTTTCTCCAGCTCTGTCCAGGACCCTCTGTTGTGATCCCTGACTGTCAGAGCAGTCCATGGTGGTAGCCAGGCACCATCTAGTTGTGCTAGACACAGAAAAGACTAATATTCAAATAAAAAAGTTCATCTTGATTTTTTTTCTTGGTCTAATAACAAAAATAGACCAAAAATAAGAATTAGACCATAAAGCAAAGGTTAACAGTATTATAAAAATAAAGTTTTCTGTTTATGATATTTTTGTATGAAAAATGTACACTTTAAAAGCTAATCTACTAGTTTTTATGGTGACCCTCTCACGTCTGAGTAAAGTCTTTCTTTCTTAAAAGAAAAAGAAAAAAAAAAAAGACAGCCTCTCAGGTGACGAATGACACCAACAGAGCCAGAGTCGAAAATCCGTGGATCCAGCTGATAGGCCATAGTACACTGGCCTCCAGCATGGCTGGTAAAACTATTCCAGGGGACAAAACTCTTCACGAAATATTATTTGAACACTTTACCATATAGAACTTAAGATAACCCAAAAAACCAAAAACTTGTTGTTATTGAGTCGTTTCCAACTCATAGTGACCCTATAGCACAGAGTAGAACTGCCCCATAGGGTTTCCAAGGTTGTAATCTATACGGGAGCAGACTGCCACATCTTTCTGCCACAGAGCAGCTGGTGGGTTCAAACCGCTGAGCTTTAGGTTAGCAGCCGAGCGCTTAACCATTGTGTCACTGGGGCTCCTAGAAGTTAAAGCAAGAACTGGAAAAAAAAAAAAAGTATTTTCTTCATATAGATTGTAGCTCTGAGCTGTTAATCAAGTTGTCTGAGAAAACGCCCAAGAGTGACTGTTGCTCAGAGCCTGAAAGAGGAGGAGAGAATTTCTCCAGGCCAGAAGGAGAAGATAATGATTTTTAAAGAGTATATCAAGAACTGATAACATGAGGATGAATTTCAGGCAGGCCAGGGAAATGACTGGGAATAAATGTCTCCAGCTTCACTGGCTGTCCACAGTGGTCTTTCAGAATTGCCACAGAGAGCAGCTTCTCAGCCTGATTGACCACGAAGCACTTAACGTTTCCACTGAAATGCGCAGAACTGACTCTCTGGATGCATTCGGGCAAATATTAAACTGGTATTTAACTGACTTAATAATATCCATTTTTATTTATTTTTTCTTTTTTTTTTTAATCATTGTTTCAAATACATTATGTGGGCTATCAGTACATCAAACTTTCCTGAAATAGAGAAGCGATATTCAGCAAATTTAATCACTGTTACCCTTCACAGAGCCACCCTTATATCTGATTGCTGTCCTAGGCTTTCTGTTGTCCTACTAGACCACTGGGCTGGAACTTCTAAGCAGTGTGTTTGATCTCACTACACTCTGTCTGTAACAGAGGCCGCTGTCACTCTGGGAAGAAGTGGGCACGGGAGGGGGGCACTACACCTGCACACAATTTTGTATTTCTTTGTCGCTGCTTCCTTGCAGACGGTTACCTAATGACTCATTAACTTGTCAGATGATTTGGTAATTTTCTGCTTCAATTATTTTTACTAATTTAATTTTTTACATCGCTTTTCATGTTAACTGAACAATTTTGAGATTCAGTTTATTTGACTTTCATTTATTTGACTGCTCATTTCTTGTTTGAAGTCTCCCGGCATATTTCCATTTAAAAAATTCCTCTTTTCTTCCTTGATTTTCCCTTCCTTCCTTTCTCCTTTCCTTTTTTCCTCCGTTCCTGTTCCCCTGCATCTCCCTTGTTTTTAAACCATATAGAAGGCTCATAGATTCCTAACCACTATCCAGTGCTTAGCATAGCCTAGAAACATGCCAAGTCTATTCATATCTATTCTTTTTGTTTTCACAACTACTCTCTGAAGTAGAAGTTACTCTTTTCCTCATTTTGAAGATATTGAACAAAGGCTTAGAAGGGACATATAAAATTGGCCAACTTAGTGATAACAGAGTCATAGATGAAATAAAACTACACTGCTTTTCCCTATAGAGTGAGCTGCTTAACCATTCTGCCTATCAGTCTATCTTTAATCATAGCCACAGAGTGTCCTTTAAAAAAGAAAATAACTGTCCCCAGTTACATTAATCTCAAAAGAAAGTATATTCCAAATATCACAAGCTTCCCTTAATGGTCTTTTACAAGACTATTATCTGTAAATTTATCCAAAGCCGTCTTGAAGTCATTTAGTTTTTTTTTACTCTTACTATCTTATAGAGTGGAATATCCATCCCCTTAAACCGTCCTTCATTTTCTGCCTTGGAAACTCTCTCACACGTCACCTCTTTCAGCTTCATGACATTTTCCTGGCTTGTTGTCCATATCTGTGTTTACTCCCTTCCCCTTCTTCCTTTATTATTGTTTTCTATCACATCTCTTAGGAGCCCCGGTGACACAGTAGTTAAGCAATTGGCTGCTAACCAAAAAGGTCAGTGGTTCAAACCCACCAGCTGCTCTGAGGGAGAAAGATGTGGCAGTCAGCTTCCGTACAGATTTACAGCCTTGGAAACCCTATGTAGGGGTTCTACTATGTCCTATAGGGTTGCCATGAATTGTAAACAACAGCAACTGGGTTGGTTAACATGCTTATTATTTCTCTTCCCAACTTTAGTTTTCAGAGAGCTAATTCAGTTTTCTCTTACCACACGATTGTCCCTCCTTTCTCTTGAGTTCTTTAATTGCCCTCCCTTGAACACTTTTACCAACCACTATGTTCTTCTGCCACGACTCATCTGTCAGTTTGTCATACTGTGGTGGCTTGCGTGTTGCTGTGCTGTTGGAAGCTATACCACCAGTATTTCAAACACCAGCAAGGCCTCCCATGGTGGACAGGTTTCAATGGAGATTTCAGACTAAGACTAGGAAGAAGACCCTGGTGATCTACTTCAGAAAAAACTGGCCGGTGAAAACCTTATGAATAGCAGTTGAAAATTGTCTGATATAGTGCTGGAAGATGAACCCCTCAGGTTGGAAGGCACTCAAAATGCAACCTGGGAAGAGCTGCCTTTTCAAAGTAGAGTTGACCTTAATGATGTGGATGCAGTAAAGCTTTGAGGAACTTCATTTGCTGATGTGACATGACTCAAAATGAGAAGAAACAGCTGTAAACATCCATTAATAATTGGAACGTGGAATGTACGAAGCAGGAATTCAGGAAAATTGGAGGTCATCAAAAATGAAATGGACCACATACAGATCTATCTCCTAGGCATTGTTGTTGCTAGGTGCCACCAAGTCGGTTCCGACTCATAGCGACCCTACATACAACAAAACGAAACACTGCTGGGTCCTGCACCAACCTCACAATAGTTGTTATGCTTGAGCCCATTGTTGTACCCACTGTGTCAGTCCATTTCGTTGAGAGTCTTCCTCTTTTTCCCTGACCCTCTACTTTACCAATCATGATACCCTTCTCCAGGAACTGATCCCTCCTGATAAGATGTCCAAAGTACGTGAGACGTAGTCTTACCATCCTTGCTTCTAAGGAACATTCTGGTTGTACTTGGAATACCAAGACAGATTTGTTCATTCTTCTGGCAATGCATGGTATATTCAATATTCTTCTCCAACACCACAATTTAAAGGCATCAATTCTTCTTTGCTCTTCCTTATTCATTGCCCAGCTTTGGCATGCATATGAGGAGATTGAAAACAACATGGCTTGGGTCAGGTGAACCTTTGTCTTCAAGGTGACATCGTTGCTTTTCAACATTTTAAACACGTCTTTTGCAGCATATTTGCCCAATGCAATGCATCTTTTGATTTCTTGACTGCTGCTTCCATGGGTGTTGATTATGGATCCAAGTAAAATGAAATCCTTGATAACTTCTGTCTTTTCTCTATTTATCATGATGATGCTTATTGGTCCAGTTGTGAAGATTTTTGTTTTCTTTATGTTGAGGGGTAATCCATACTGAAGGCTGTGGTCTTTGATCTTCATCAGTAAGTGCTTCAAGTCCTCTTTACTTTCAGCAAGCAAGGTTGTGTCATCTGCATAATGTGAGTTGTTAATGAGTCTTCCTCTAATCTTGATGCCCCATTCTTCTTCATAGAGACCAGTTTCTTGTAGTATTTGCTCACCATACAGATTGAATAGGTATGGTGAAAGGATTCAACTCTGACGCACACATTTCCTGACTTTAAACCACACAGTATCCCCTTGTTCTGTTTCAATGACTGCCTCTTGATCTGTTACAGGTTCTTCATGAGCACGATTAAATGTTCTGGAATTCTCATTCTTTACAATACTACCTATAGTTTGTTATGATCCACACAGTCAAATGCCTTTGCATAGTCAATTAAACACAGGTAAACATCTTTTTGGAATTCTCTGCTTTTAGCCATGATCCATCTGACATCAGCAATGATATCCCTCGTTCCACAAACTTTTCTGAATCTGGCTTGAATTTCTGGCAGTTCCCTGTCAATATACTGCTGCAGTTGCTTTTGAATGATCTTCAGCAAAATTTTACTTGCCTGTGATATTAATAATATTGTTCGATAATTGCCACATCTTTTGGAACAGGCAAGTAAAATTTTGCTGACGATCATTCAAAAACGATTGCAGCAGTACATCCATAGGGACCTGCCAGAAACTCAAGTCGGATTCAGAAGAAGATATGGAAAAAGAGACATCATTGCTGATGTCAGATGGATCTTGGTTGAAAGCAGAGAATACCAGAAAGATGTTTACCTGTGTTTTATTGACTATGAAAAGGCATTTGACTATGTGGATCAGAACAGTTTATGGATAACATTGGAAAGAATGGGAATTCTAGAACACTTAATTGTGCTCATGAAGAACCTGTAACAGATCAAGAGGCAATCATTGAACAGAACAAGGAGATACTGCATGGTTTAAAATTAGGAAAGGTGTGCATCAGGGTTTTATCCTTTCACGAGATCTATTCAATCTGTATGCTGAGCCAATAATCCAAGAAGCTGGACTCTATGAAGAAGAACAAGTCATCAAGATTAGAGGAATACTCATTAACAACCCATGTTATGCAGATGACACAACCTTGCTTGCTGAAAGTAAAGAAGACTTGAAGCACTTACTGATGAAGATCAAAGACCACAACCTTCAGTATGGATTACCCCTCAACATAAAGAAAACAAAAATCCTCACAACCGGACCAATAAGCAACATCTTGATAAATGGAGAAAATACTGAAGTCATCAAGAATTTCATTTTACTTGGACCTATAATCAACACCCATGGAAGCAGCAGTCAAGAAATCAAATGACATATTGCACTGGGCAAATCTGCAAAAGACCCCTTTAAACTGCTGAAAAGCAAATATGTCACTTTGAGGACTAAGGTGCACCTGACCCAAGCCATTGTATTTTCAATCACCTCATATGCAAGTGAAAGCTAGACAATGAATAAGGAAGACCAAAGAAGAATTGCTGCCTTTGAGTTATGGTGTTCGTGAAGAATAGCGAATATACCATGGACTGCCAGAAGAATGAACAAATCTGTCTTGGAAGAAGTATAGTCAAAATGGTTCTTAGAAGCAAGAATGGCAAGCCTTTGTTTCATGTACTTTGGACCATGTTATCAGGAAGGCTCTGTCCCTGGAGAAGGACATAGTACTCGGTAAAGTAGAAAGTCAGTGGGAAAAGAGGAAGACCCTCAATGAGATGGATTGACTCAGTGGCTGCAACAATGTACTTAAACATAGTAACAACTATGAGGACCGCACAGGACCAGGCAGTGATTTTTTCTGTTGTATATAGCGTAGCTATGAGTCAGAACCAACTCCATGGCACCTAACAACAACATATGTTCTTCTGAAACTACGTATCAAACAGACTTCACAAGCCATTTCAGATATGAAAGATTTGTTTGGGAAAATTATTCTGGAATAATTGTGAAGGGTGGATTGGAAGAAGGAGATGAATCTGAAATCTCTTGCAATTATTTAGCTAAGAGAAGATGAAGGGACTGGAAGGGAAAGTAGGCTATAATGAAAAGAACGTAGAGGAATATGAATTAAGATCTAAATCTAAGCCCTTGCCAGCTGTGTGGCCTTGGGCAAATCACTAAAGGTCTTTGAGACTTAGTGCTTTCATTTCCAAGATGAAGATTGCAGTGACTACCTTGTGTGTTGCTTAGAGCATTAGAGAAAATATATTCCATTTTTGAGTCATAGGAAGTTCTCCATAAATTGTAGTCATGATTGCAATCTAGACTTTTGGCAATTAGGTTGAAAAAGGGTATAAAGGAAATGGGAGAGAGAAGAAAAAGAGAACTCCAAGATGTTAAGGTTGAATGATCGGGATAATAGTGATACTCCTTGAATTATTTCTGGCTGTCTAGATTTCTAGTTTGTCCTTAACTTGACACAATATGTGGGGTTTTTTTGTTTTCATTCTGATTTGGAAAAACTTATCATCTTTGAAAAGATATATTTCCAACTATACAGGCCTACCATTTTCCAGTTAGCTGTTAGGGACTTGGGGAAGAGGGGGCAGAAACTGGTGGGACAAAAAATCGGCAAATAAAGGCAAAAAAGTGGGAAGAAGAAAGAAGGAAGTGGAGGATGGTAAAAGCAAGGGATTACATGACATTCTTTTTGATTCATTACATACACTTTTCCAGGATTTGCTCTGTGGTGTTTCAAATAGTGTACAGATTTCCTGCTGATTATTGACTCTACTTTACAATACTTGTATTTTATCATAGTTTGTTTTCTAAAGTTGGGTATCCAAGTGATGGAGTTTTTAAAGTTTTCACTCTTCTAGAAGACACTGGTTCCTATTATGTTGTGGTTTAATCCACAGACACTCCCAGCAAGGATTTCTTTTCACTGCTCAGGTCAAAGTCTATAGCCATTTATCCTACAATAAATTATTTTTGCCCAAAGGAGAGATTTTACCAATATAGTATGGATAAGGTTTCCCATTATAAGTAATTCTATGTTGAAGTTTGCATTTTTCCCAATTGCTGTATTTCTAGCTTAGAATAATTTATTCTTTGCAAATTTCTGTACTGTATTCTATTGCCAATTTTTAAAAATATTAGATGGACTCATAAAAAGTATATACTTTTATACAATAAGAATTTGATACTCTGATGATTTCTGCTGTTCCCTATACAATGCTATTTGTCGTGGATTGAATTGTGTCTCTCAAAAATATCTGTCAACTTGGCTAGGTCGTGATTCCCACTATTGTATGATTCTGTCCCATTTTGTAAATCTGATGTGATTTCCTTATGTGTTGTAAACTCTATCACTATGATGAGGTTATGCTGATGAAGTTTACAAGATCAGTGTCTTAATCCAATCTCTTTTGAGATATAAAAGAGAGAAGCGAGAACAGACACATAGGAACCTCATACCACCAAGAAAGTAGTGCCAGGAGCAGAGCATACCTTTTGGATCTGAGGTTCCTGTGCAGAAAAGCTCCAAGACCAAAGGAAGATTAATTACATGGACCTTCCTCCAGAGCCAATGGAGACAGTGTTCTCCTGGACTGAATTTGGGCTTGTAGCCTACTGGACTGTGAGAGAATAAACTTCTTTTTGTTAAAGCCATCCACTTGTGGTATTTCTGTTAGAGCAGCACTAGATGACTAAGACACTATTCTTCCTCCCACCTTTTTTTATCATTCCTGTATATTTTACGATCTGGATGCCCTGTATCTTCTTTCATCTTCCAAGCATGTCAAATTCAAGTGATATCTAGGATTTCACTTGCTGCCAGGCATCTTATTCATTCTTTTATTTATTTTTATTAGTACTTTTAATATTTGTTTGGAAGAATTTTCACAACTTCACTTAGCTTTCCTATTTTCTCCCACAGTTCAATGGACTGATATAGTAAACAATTTAGTCCTTACTATTTTCCTTTAATATGCTATAAAATTTCCTCATTACCTTAACTGAGCTTCTGAAACTAAATCTTAAATTTTCTTAAATATTCGCTTTGTAGAATATTTGATCCACAATTATTTTCCTCTATTTAATTGACTTTTGGAGGATGCTAGAATTAACCTTGTTCCGGTGACATGCACCCTTTCTTAATTAGTATACATAACACATGGATAGATTCCCTGGATACTCTTGCCATCTATGCATTAAAAATTCTGGTTGCATTTATTAATGGCGTCTTAGGAAATACCATCCATAAATCCTGGATTTAGTTCTTTAGTCTAATAACCAAAATGGAGCAGCAGGAGGCAAAACCAAGATGGTGGAGTAGTCGGATGCTTCCCCTGGTCCCTCTTACAACAAAGACCTGAAAAAATGAGCAAATTGATTATACATGAGAATCTAGGGGCCCTAAATATCAAAGACAAAGTTGAGGAATCAGACCGAGCAGCTGGGGAACGGAGAGACGCTTCAGAAGCAGCAAGGAGTTGCCAGATCTGACCTGGCCAGCATAGGCACTCTGTGGGCTGGATCAGCCAGTGCACGAGGCAAGCAGTGGTGACTGGGTTGTGTTTTTCCACACTGGCAGAGACCAAGTTGTGGAGAGTCTGATCAAGCCTCCAGAACGAGCAAGGACCAGGGCTCAATCGGCAAAAGATAACTACAAGCATCTAACCTAGTGAGCGGATAAACAACAGCAACAAAAAAACACTTTTGGGAAGTACCTCTCTCCCATGTACCTGCCCTCTCCCTGCTCTGCTCCAGGTCCCCAGTCCAGCTTCAGCAATTGCTGCGCTCCCTGGGCCAGAAGTAAGACCCATCGCATACCCTGAGCCATTCTCCCAGCTTTCAAGAGGGAACAAATTACAAACAGGAAAATATAATCTGCCAGCTCCCCTAAGCCAGAAAATCAGGGCAGGCATAGCCCCTTTGTCTAGGCACAGGAATAAGGGATACATAGACTTTGAATGTCTTTCACCCCTGCATAGAAGTGTGTGGGCCCATTTCAACAACATAGGTCCTCATTAGCACAGTACCACAGTGTATATACCTGAAGCCTATTTTCATCTGTATCAGCTATAAGGGGGAGTGGCAGATTTGTGATATTTGACACTGCCCTGCCCATTAAGCAGTGTCTTCACCTATCCACTTCAGGGGCCTGTGGACTGGTGGCTCCAACCACTCCACTGAGCCACCCATGACAGGGGTCCAAGAATAAGTGGTGACTCCCAGTCCTTACAACCAACAGCATTGGGTGCCCATAGACCAGCTGCAAAACCCACCCACCTATGTGCTGTAGGAAACCGGAACATGCCTTTCACCCAGACACTCAGGGGCACTAGTCAGCCCCCTGCCTTGATCAGCTCATTACCCCCTACTGCAGCCAGATACCTGTGCCTACTCCAATCATCCCTGCCAGTCTAGGACTGTAGGTGAGAGCCTGTAACACACACTCAGTGACCAATGACCTGGACACCTGAGCTAAACCCACACAAGAAAAGTAAGTGAACACGTGGGCTTACATACTAGTAACAACTCTAGCCACCTGGAGACAGGATGAGAGAGTTTCACAGATGCCAATAATCAAACCAGCTTACATGACCAGCCTATCTGGGCACATCAAAACAAAACAAAAGAAGAAGCTAGGACACAGTAAGCAAATATAAAATAAATAAATATAATAACTTGTTGATGGCTCGGAGACAACAGTCAATATCAAATCACATAAAGAGGCAGACCATGATGACTTTAGCAAGTTACCAAAAAAAAGAATCAAGAAATGTTCCAGAAGAAAAGAACTTCCTGGAATTACCGGAGATAGAATTCAAAAGATTAATATACAGATCTCTTCAAAAGTTCAGGAAGGAGATCATGCAAAACACAGAATCAGCCAAGGAAGACAGAGAAGAAGCAATAGAGGAACTTAATAAGGTTATACTAGAACATAATGAAAATTTAACAGGCTGCAAGAATCCATAGAGAGACAGCAAACAGAAATCCAAAAGATTAACAATAAAATTTCAGAATTAGACAACTCAATAGAAAGTCATAGGAGCAGAATTAAGGCAGTGGAAGTCAGAATTACTGAGACTGAAGATAAAGCACTTGGCACCAACTTATTTGAGGAAAAATCAAATAAAAGAATTTAAAAAAATGAAGAAACTCTAAGAATTATGTGGTACTCTATCAAGAGGAATAACCTACGAATGATAGGAGTGCCAGAACAGGGGGGATAATAGAAAATACAGAGAGAATTGTTGAGGATTTGTTGGCAGAAAACTTCCCTGATATCAGGAAAGATGAGACGATATCTATCTGAGAAGCTTATCAAACTCCACACAAGGTAGGTCCCAAAAGAAACTCACCAAGACATAATATAATCAAACTTGCCAAAACCAAAGATAAAGAGAGAATTTTAAGAGTGGCTAGGGATAAACGAAAAGTCATCTATAAAGGAGAGTCAGTAAGACTAAACTCTGACTACTCAGCAGAAACCACGCAGGCAAGAAGGCAATGGAATGACATACACAAAGCCTTGAGGGAAAAAAATTGCCAGCCAAGAAGTATATATCCAGCAAAACTGTCTCTCAAATATGATGACAAAACTAGGGCATTACCAGATAAATAGAAGTCTGGATATTTGTAAAAAACAAACCAAAATCACAAGAAATATTAAATGGAGTCTTCCGGTTAAAAAATTAATAACATCAGATAACAACCCAAGACTAGAACACAGGACAGAGCAACCAGATATCAACCCAGGTAGGGAAGTCACAAAAATAAATCAAAGCTAAAACACTGAAAATAGGAAACAGAGACGTCAATATGTAAAAGATGACAACATCAAAACAAAACAGAGGAACTAAATAATGAAGTCATAGATCTTCCATATGGAGAGGAAGTCAAGGCAATATAAAGAAATAAAAGATTGGTTTAAACTTAGAGAAATACAGGTAAATATTAATGTAACCACAAAGGAAACTAAGAATCATACACATCAGAATAAAAAACAAGAAAAACATAAAGACAGCGAATACAAAATCAACAACAAGGAAAAAGATGAAAGGAAAATATGTAAAGAAAAATGACTCAGAGGAGGGGCCAAGACGGCAGAGTACTCAGACGCTTCCTGTGGACCCTCTTACAACAAAGACCTGTAAAAACAAGTGAATCAATTATATATGACAATCTAGGAGCCCTGAACATCTAAGACAAAGTTGAGGAACTGGACTGAGTGGCAGGGGGAAGGAGAGATGGTTTGGAAGCAGCGAGGAATTGCCAGACCTGACCCAGCGAGAGCCTGAGCCCCTCCAGCCTGATCAGCTTGGGGGTGAGCGGTGAGACAGGCAAGCAGCCGTGCTAAGGAGGCATATTTCGCATCAGGAAAGACCCAGCTGTGGAGAGTCTGCTGGGCCACCCAGAACCAGTGAGAAGCAGCCCTAGATCAGTGAAAGATAAGTACTTGCATACAGCTTACCATGCGGATCAAAAACACTCTCTTTAGGGAAAAACCTCTCTCCCATTTATCTCCCCTCTCCCTGCTCTGCACTGGGTCCAGGACCGGCTTCAGCAACTGCCGAGTGCCCTGGGCCAGAAGTAGGATTTGTCACGAGCCCAGAGCCTTTCTCCCTGCCTTGGAGAGTGAACAAATTAACAAATGGGAAAAAATAAACTGCTGGCTCCCCTAAGCCAGGAAACCAGGGTAGGCACAACTCCTTTGCCTAGGCACAGGCATAAGGGATCCATGGACTTTCAGAGCCTTTCCCCTGCATAGACTCATGTGGGTGCATTTCAACAATGTAGGCACTCATTACCACAGTAGAACAGGGTATATACCTGAAGTTTAACTTCAACTGTTTCAGCTGTGAAGTGGCAGGTTTGTGACATTTGACACTGCTCTGCCCATTAAGCAGTGTCTTCACCTACCCACATTGGAGACCTCAGGACTGGTGGCTCCACACACTCCACCTAGCAACTTGTGATAGGGGCCCAAGAATGAGAAGTGTTCCCCAGTCCTTACAGCCAACAGCATTGGGTGCTCATAGTCCAGCTTCAAAACTCACCCACCTACGTGCTCTAAGGAACAGGGACATGCTTTCCTCCTGCCTACTAGGTGGTCAGCCCACTGCCTTGCTCAAAGAGTGTCCTCCTGCTGCAGCCAGATACCTGTGCCTAAACCAATCACCCTTGCCTGTCTAGGACTGTAGGTGAGAGCCTACACCACACACTTTGTGGCTATCTACCTGGGCACCTGAGCTGAATCCAGACAGGAGGAGTGGGTGGACTCCTGAGCTCACATACCTAATAATAGATCTGACCATCTGCTGACAGGACACTAGAGTTTCAAAGGTGCCAATAATCAAACTAGCTAATATGAGCAGTCTATTTGGGCATATCAAAACAGAACACCAACTATGACACAATAAGCAAAAGTAAAATAAATGAATATAATAACTTATTGATCGCTCAGAGAAAACAGTCAATATCAAATCACATAAAGAGGCAATCCATGATGGCTTCAGCAAGCTCCCAAAATAAGGAATCCAGAAATTTTCCAGAGGAGGAAAATTTCTTCGAATTACCAGAGGCAGAATACAAAAGATTAATATACAAAATTCTTCAAGACAGTAGGAAGGAAATTAAGCACAATGCAGAACACACAATTAAGTAAATTAAAAAGATTAGAGAAGAGTGTAATGACAAATTTAACAGGCTGCAAGAATCCATAGAAAGACAGCAATCAGAAATCCAGAAGATTAACAATAAAATGTCAGAATTAGACAACTCAATAAAAAGTCATAGGAATAGAATTGAGGCAATGGAAGTCAGAATTAGTGAGATTGAAGATAAAGCACTTGACCCCAAATTATTTGAGGAAAAATCAGATAAAAGGATAAAAAAAAAATGAAGAAACCCTAAGAATTATGTGGGACTCTATCAAGAGGAATAACCTACGAGTGATTGGAGTACCAGAACTGGGGTATAACAGAAAATACAGAAAGAATTGTTGAAGATTTGTTGGCAGAAAACTTCCCTGACATTGTGAAAGATGACAAGATATCTATCCAAGATGCTCATCAAACTTTACATAAGGTAGATGCCAAAAGAAAGTCACCAGGACATATTATAATCAAACTTGCCAAAACCAAAAATAAAGAGAGAATTTTAAGAGTGGATAGGGATAAACAAAAAGCCGTCTACAAAGGAGAGTCAATAACAATAAGCTCAGACTACTCAGCAAAAACTATGCCGGCAAGAAGGCAATGGGATGACATATATAAAGCCTTGAAGGAAAAAAACTGCCAGCCAAGAATTAAATATCCAGCAAAATTGTCTCTCAAATATGATGGCGAAATTAGGGCGTTTCCAGATAAACAGAAGTTTAGGGAATTCACAAAAAACAAACCAAAATTACAAGAAATACTAAAGGGAGTCCTCTGGTTAGAAAATCAGTAACATCAGATAACAACCCAAGACTAGAACACAGGACACAGCAACCAGATATCAACCCAGACTGGGAAGTCACAAAAATAAATCAAAGCTAAAACACTGAAAATGAGGAAACAGATGTCGATCTGTAAAAGATGACAACATTAAAACAAACAAGAGGGACTTAAAAAATGTAGACATAGACTTTGCCTATGGTGAGGAAATCAAGACTATATAAAGAAAAACAACTCAGCACAGAAAATTAAGTGGAACAAAGAAACTGTCAACAACACACACACACACAAAATACATCAAAATGGCAGCTCTAAACTCATACCTATCAATAATTATGCTGAATGTAAATGGACTAAAATCATCGATAAAGAGACAGACTGTGGTAGAATGGATAAAAAAACATGATCCGACAATATGCTGCCTACAAGAGACACACCTTAGACTCAAATACAGAAACAAACTAAAACTCAAAGGACAGAAAAAAATATATCAAGCAAGCAACAATTAAAAAAGAGAAGGAGTGGAAATATTAATCACTGACAAAATAGACTTAAAGCAAAATCCACCACAAAGGACAAGGAAGGACACTATATAATGATTAAAGAGTCAACACACCAGGAGGACAGAACCATAATAAATATTTAGGCATCCAATGACAGGGCTCCAAAATACATAAAACAAACTCTGACAGCATTGAAAAGAGAGATAGACAGCTCCACAATAATAGTAGGACACTTCAACATACCACTTCCAGTGAAGGATAGAACATCCAGAAAGGAGCTCAATAAAGATATGAAAGATCTAAATGCACAATCAATGAACTTGATCTCACAGACATATGCAGAACACTGCACCCAACAACAGCCAAGTATACTTTCTTTTCCAACACACATGGAACATTCTCCACAACAGACCACATATAAGGCCACAAAGAAAGACTTAACCGATTCCAAAACATTGAAATATTACAAAGCATCTTTTCTGACCGTAAAGCCATAAAAGTAGAAATCAATAATAGAAAAACCAAGGAAAAACAATCAGATACATGGAAACTGAACAACACCTGCTCAAAAACTACTGGGCTATAGAAGAAATTAAGGACGGAATAAAGAAATTCATAGAAACAAATAAGAATGAAAACACATCCCACCAGAACCTTTGGGACACAGTGCTCAGAGGTCAATTTATAGCAATAAATGCACACATCCAAAAAGAAGAAAGGGCCAAAATCAAAACATTAACTCTACAACTGGAAGAACTAGAAAAGGAGCAGCAAAAGAAGCCCTCAGGCACCAGAAGAAAGGAAATAATAAAAACTGGAGCAGAGTTAAATGAAATAGTGAATAGGAAAAAATTGAAAGAGTTAAAAAGATCAAAAACTGGTTCTTTGAAAAGATCAGCAAAATCGATAAACCATTGACCAAACTGACAAAAGAAAAACAGGATACAAAGCAAATAATCCAAATAGGAAATGGGTGATATTACAACAGAGCCAACTGAAACTTAAAAAATCATATCAGAATACTATGAAAAATTGTATTCCAACTATTTGAAAACCTAGAGGAAATGGACAAATTTCTAAAAACACACTACCTACCTAAACTAACAAAAACAGATATAGAACAACTAAATAAACCTATAACAAAAGAAGTGATTGGTAAGGTAATTAAAAACCTCCTAACAAAAAAAATAACCCTAGTCCTCACAGCTTCACTGGAGAATTCTACCAAACTTTCAGAGAAGAGTTAACACCACTACTACTAAAGGTATTTCAGAGCATAGAAAACGATGTCATACTCCTACACTCATTCTGTGATGCCACCATAACCCTGATACCAAAACCAGGTAAAGACACCACAAAAAAAGAAAATTAAAGACCAATATCCCTCATGACCATTGACACCAAAATCCTCAACAAAGTTCTAGCCAATAGAATTCAACAACATAAAAACGAAATAATTCACCATAAACAACTGTGATTCATACCAGGTGTGCAGGGATGGTTCAACATTAGAAAAACAATCAATGCAATCCACCATATAAATAAAACAAAAGACAAGAACCACATGATCTTATCAATTGATGCAGAAAAGGCATTTGACAAAGTTCAACACCCATTCATGATAAAAACTCTCAGCAAAATAGGAATAGAAGGGAAATTCCTCAGCATAATAAAGGGCATTTATACAAAGCCAACAGCCAGCATCATTCTAAATAGAAAGACTCTGGAAGCATTTCCCTTGAGAATGGGAACCAGACAAGATGCCTTTTATCACCACTCTTATTCAACATTGTGCTGGAGGTTCTAACCAGAGCAATCAGGCTAGAAAAAGAAATAAAGGGCATCCACATTGATAAGGAAGAAGTTAATCTCTATTTGCAGATGATATGATTTTATACACAGAAAATCCCAAAGGATACACAACAAAACTGCTGGAACTAATAGAAGATTTCAGCAAAGTATCAGGATACAAGATAAACATACAAATATCAGTTGGATTCCTCTACACCAACAAAGAGAACTTCATAGAGAAAATCACCAAATCAGTAATGAAGGCATTATGCTGAGTGAAATTAGTTACAAAAGGACAAATATTGTATGAGACGATTATTGTAAGAACTCAAGAAAAGGTTTAAACACATAGAAAACATTCTTTGATGGTTACCAGGGTGGGGAGAGAGGGAGGGAGGAATTCACTAACTAGATAGTAGACAAGAATTAGATGAACGGAAGGACAACGCACACTACAGGGGAGGTCAGCACAACTGGACTAAACCGAAAGCTAAGAAGTTTCTGGAACACATCCAAACACTTCGAGGGCCAGTGTAGCAGGGGAAGGGGTCCGGGGACCATCGTTTTAGAGTACATCTAGGTCAATTGGCATAACAAAGTTTATTAAGAAAATGTTCTGCCTCCCACTTTGGTGAGTGGTGTCTGGGGTCTTAAAAGGTAGCGAGCGGCCATCTAAGATGCATCAGTTGGTCCCCACCCACCTGGAGCAAAGGAGAATGAAGACCGCCAAAGACACAGGGAAAATATTAGCCCAAGATATGAAAGGGGCCACATAAACCAGAGACTTCATCAGCCTGAGACCAGAATAACTAGATGGTGCCCAGCTACCCCCAAAGACCGCCCTGACAGGGAGCACAACAGAGAGTCCCTGACAGAGCAGGAGAAAAGTGGGGTGTAGAACTCAAATTCTAGTAAAAAGACCAGACTTTATGGTCTGAGTGAGACTGGAGGAATCCCTGAAAATATGGTCCCCGAACTCTCTGTTAACCCAGAACTAAAACCATTCCTGAAGCCAACTCTTCAGACAAGGAATAGACTGGACTATAAGACCTAAAATGACGCTGGTGAAGAGTGTGCTTCTTTTTTCAAGTAGATACGCAAGACTAAATGGGCAGCTCCTGTCCTGAAGCGAGATGAGAAGGCAGAAAGGGATAGAAGCTGGTTGAATGGACATGGGAAATCCAGGATGGAAAGGAGGAATGTGCAGTCACATTATGAGGATAGCAACTAGGGTCGCATAACAATGTGTGTATAAATTTTTGTTAGAGAAACTAACTTGAATTGTAAACTTTCACCTAAAGCACAATTAAAAAAAAAAAAAGAGCATCGCTCCTCCGTGGTGACGAACTTTTATCTCTCCACTGCTACCCTTTTACTCAAATGACAGTAGTTCCCTGTGTCTCTTCTCTGGTACCTTACACATTTCCTGGTAGGGAAATTACTTCCTTCAAATTTAATAGTTATAGTCATTGTAGTTGTATAATTTCTTCTATTATAAAACTTGGCATTTTGGAATTTCTTTCCCTAATTAATGTGAAAGCTTTAGCTAGGAGGTCACTTACGTAAAAAATATCTCTTTTCTTCCTTGGGATTCTGTTTCTCCTGTGACTCTGAAAGACTATTGCATATGCTTCTATATGACTCTGTCAAACACTCTCACACAAAAAAGAAAAAAATGTCACATCATTCTGAGATGCATATACAATATGGTGCAAAAAAAAAAATTCAGGTGTTCCTGAGGTTGAGATCACAGATCACAACAAACATAAAGCCTGATTATTTTTCATGGCACTATTTTTACTATTATCATAGTAACAGTGCCTTTGATGAACAGTAATGATTGTTGGAAATGGGGGAAAGTGGCAGCAGAAGACCTCTGAGAGACGTAATGACACTAAAGCTACCTGCAGTGACCCAAGGAGCTCCCTACAGAGATATGGTTAAGTACATTTAGATAGACAGGAGGATGTGCTTTTCAGATTGTTTCACCTTTGCTCTCAAGCCACTCCTCTGATCTACTTGGACCATTTGTTCTAGAAGTTCTGGATTGGCTAGAAGGACATATTAAAATTCATTAGATATTTGAATTAATCATCTTTTCACTTACACTGTACAGGTAAGCCTGGGGGGGTGAGTTCTCATATTTTACAAGATACAGTATATTTTATTTTAATGAAACAACTAGAGACCAATGTAAAGAATCATTTAATAATAACATAATGTGGTACCAGAACTGCTGTAGGAATTCAGAAAAATAAGATATTGTTATGAGACAGAATTGTGCAAATAATCTTCACACAACAATCAGGATGCTAACAAGACCTAAAGGAAATGTAAGTTTCTGGCTGGTAAGGTGGTTTCTCTAGGCAAGTGGGACCACACAGCAAGGCACAGAGGTGGCGCTCCCTCTGGCATATATGCAGAAGACTGGAAGAAAATGTACCTGATTAGATGGAGGTTATGATTTGAGGAAAGTGAGAAATAAGATTATATAGTAAGAATCAATTGATGTGGTGTCTTGAGTATGAATCTGAGGTGTTGGGATGATATCCAATCTTAGAGGCAATCCTCTGAGAGAGTGCTAAGGAGTTTTTAGTGGAGATGTGTATATGAAGGTGAGTTTGTGAGCAGTGGGCTGTAGGAATTGAAGTAAAGGAAAACAGGACCATTTGCAATAATTCAGTCATGAGTCAATAATGAGGGTCTAGACTAGCGCAGTTATTATCACAGAGACAGATGAGAGATACTCAAAAGACAATGTCAGTTACACTTGGAGCGTGCCTAGATGCAGAGAGCCTAAGAGTTTAATAAGAGATAATGCTAAGGAAAAAAGAAACAGCTCTCCAATATCTTGTTCAATATACATTTTTTCCCCTCTCTTTCTTCGTGTTATAAATTTTGTGGCCGAGGTATAATTGAAAATGAAAAAAAAAATTATACTAGCCCCTCCTGGGGAACTGAATATAATTTTAGAATCAATAGACAAGGACCCTGTTTTTGTTCAAGATCCAAGTGTAAAACTTGATCAATAATACTGTATTGTTTACATATTGAGTAGTCATGGATTGAATTATGTCCCCCAAAAAATGTGTGTATCAATTTGGCTGGGCCATGATTCCTGGTATTATATGATTTTCCTATATGTTGTAAATCCTGCCTCTATGATGTTAATGAAGGAGGATGGGTAGCAGTTGTGTTAGTGAGGCAGGACTCAATCTACAAGATTGGATTGTGTCCTGAGGCAATCTCTTGAGATATAAAAGAGAAGTGAGCAGAGAGACAGGGGGACCTCATACCACCAAGAAAGCAGAGCCAGGAGCAGAACACGTCCTTTGGACCCAGTGTCCCTGCGTGGAGAAGCTCCTAGTCTAGGGGAACACTGATGAGAAGGCAAACAGAGAGAGAAAGGCTTCCCCTGGAGCTGACGCCCTGAATTTGGACTTTTAGCCTACTTTACTGTGAAGAAATAAATTTCTCTTTGTTAAAGCCATCTACTTGTGGTATTTCTGTTATAGCAGCGCTAGATGACTAAGACAAGTAGCAATTTTTATTGGGATGTGAATGACAAAACATAGCAAGCTTTATCAAGTGGGACTTCAAAATGTCAGTGTTGGTTCATTAGTTCTATTAAATGTTTCTACTTTCTACTAAAAACAAAAGCAATATTCTATGTTGCCTTTGTTGCATTAGTTCAGGAGAAAGTCCTTGTTTTTCCACGTTTTTCCTTCTACCACAGATGCTTTTCACATCATCTGCCTATCACTGACTTTCTAACATGGGCCTTTGTGAAAACTTGTGGATCTACTCCTCCTGGGATGACAGAGGATCCCTGATGGCTCAGTGGGTAAGTGCTCAGCTGCTAACTAAAAGTTAAATAGTTTGAACCCACTAGCTGCTCTGCAGGAGAAATATGTGGTAGTCTGCTTCCATAAATATTTACAGCCTAGAAAACCCTGTGGGGCAGTTCTACTCTGTCCTATAGTTTTGCTATAAATTGGAATCGACTTGATGGCAATAAGCAATGGAGTTTTTTTTTTTTTTTTTTTAATGTACCAGTGAGCTTTTTAAAAATTTTAATATGTCAACTCTTCTAATATTCACAATAATTCTATGAAGTTGATATTTTGTTATCCCCATTTTCCAAATGAGAAAACTGAAGCTTACAGAAGTTAAATAACTTTTTCAAGGTAAGTGGCAGAGCCAAGATTTGAAACCAGATAATCTTATTCAAGGGTCAGTGCTCATAACAATGATTCAGTTCTGCTAGTTCAAGCTAGTCTCTATTCTACTCATACAGTACAATTTTTTAAATCCTGTTAATGGTTTAAAATATGTGGTTTTTAGAAATCTATTTTAAAGTTAGTTCATTTGTTCATTCACTTCCACAAACATTTATCAGCTGTTTGTTGTGCTTAGTGCTGAAGATGCTTTGAGCAATAAGGCAGATGTGGCTCCACAGTCTGGTGCAAAAGAAGTGAGGGTTAAACAAGGAATTGCAATAGAGTGTAATGGATGGCATGGTGGGGGAATAATTGGGACATCACTGAGGGCCTTGTAAGTCAGTAAATAGTGGGCACTCTTTACCCAGTGGTCAGTGGCAAGTCACTGAAAAGTACTGAGTAGGAAAATGACGTGATCCAATATGCTTTTTAGTAAGGTAAACCTGCTTTCAGTGAGGAAGAGGTCCTGGAAGGAAGATTGAAGGACAGCTATGGTAATCAGCCAGACAGGAGAAATGGTGGCCTCTACTGAACGAAAGACAGTGAAGATGGTGACGAGAGGATGAGTTCAAGAGAAAGCAGAGATGGAACAACCTCGAGTCTGGATGTGGTCAATTAAGGAGTAAGCAGAGACTGCAAGTTAAGGCTTGAAACAGTGGATGAATGGAAGTGTCATTTACTAAACTAGAGAGCACTGTACTTTAAAATGATGGAGTTGGTAGTTGAGGCTCATAAATAAGGAAATCAAGTGGTTGAAGAGGTAATGCAATGTAATGTATACTTTTTGCAATGATTCCCAAGGAAAATAATTTAAGATGCTGTGAAAGAAAATACAAAAATTCTTTCTAGGTGATTATAATCTCTTGATTATTATATTTCATTCAAATGTCTTCTTGGTTTGAATATTTCAGTCATAATGCCCTGATGTTAACTCTTTACCGTTGTGACCGAAATGTTCAAACCAAGAAGACATTCATATTCTCAGAGAGCCCTGTGGAGATAAACTAATGAAAGCAACAGGATTAAAGATTAGAGGAATAAAGAGCTGCAGGAGCTCCTTTTATATGAAAGATATGGGAAAACACTAAGCTTTCTCTTTCTGGACAAAGAGGAAGACTCAGAGTTGAGAGAAGCAAAGGCTGCTTCCAATCTTTGAAACAGCAATGATAATTATGAAACAGAACTTCCACAGGCTAAACTTGTCACTATAACCCTCCCATTTGTCTTCTACTAGCCCACCCTACCTATTCTGTCTTTAGGTTGCCCAGGTTTTAGCCCTGGCCACCACTCCTGCCCTCCTCCCTATGCTTTTCCCCAGTCAGCTATCTTCATCCACTTCCCTTAATTAATGACAGTAATTCACACCAGGGGATGATGAGAATTCCCTCAGAGATAATTTCCATCTTAAGTCTGAGAAAAAAAACAAAGAAAGGGAGAGTTTTTGGGAAATTCAAAAAACAAAACAAGCCAAAAAAGATCTTACTTTGTGGGGGAATTCATACCAGCTTTTCAAAGAGGGCTGGGAAATGAAACTGATTCTAGCCGGATAAGTTTTGCTATACGGATTTGAATTTTTGCTCTCCCTTGCTTTCCTTACCTCTTCCAAGCAGGTAGCCAGGTCTCCATGCCCCCTTGCATCAGGGACGGTTTGTGTAGAAGAAGGAGAGCAGAAGTGGTTTATAGTCATTCCTCCGTCTTGGCCTTTATTTTCAAGAACCATGAGCTCCTTGAGGGATTTATACCAGCAGAGAGGGCAGGGATTAAGGTACGCTTGACCCAAGCCATGGTGTTTTCAATTGCCCCATATGCATGCGAAAGCTGGACAATGAATAAGGAAGACCAAAGAAAAATTGATGCGTTTAAATTATGGTGTTGGCAAAGAATATACCATGGACTGCCAGAAGAACCAACAAATCTGTCTTGGAAGAAGGACAGCCAGAATGGTCTTTAGAAGAAAGGATGGTAAGATTTTGTCTCACGTACTTTGGACACGTTATCAGGAGAGACCAGTCACTGAAGGACATAATGCTTGGTAGAGTGGAGGGTCAGCAAAAAAAGAGGAAGACCATCAGTGAGACAGCTGCAACAATGGGCTCAAGCATAACAATGATTGTGAGGATGGTGCAGAACTGGGTAGCATTTCAATCTGTTGTACATGGGTTTACTATGAGTCAGCACCATCTCAACGCACCTAATAACAACAACAACAGAGGGCAAGGAGATCAGTGCTTTTGATCACAGTGCTCTGGAAGGAAATGGCTCTAGGGTGAGCTTAAGACTGGAGACTAGTCATAAGGTCCTCGGCCATGTCAAAACTCCCTGTGCCATAGGTGGCACAGAAACAACAAAGCTGAACTTCATGTCTGGAACATGAACACTTGTGAGGCATCCAGGGTAGACTGGTGACTGAAGGAGTGTCCCCATATGGTCAGCTGTCCTAAGTCTCCCCAAGCCCAAGGTACTTTGAGGACCCTGGAATAGAAGGGCACCGATAATAACTGAGATTGAATTCTCCACTAGGCTGTCAAAATGGGGCTCAGAGACAAATTTTACATGTCTTCAAGTAAACAAGCTTTCCTGGCATATAAGGTTTGTGGATTCACACTTAAAGTCCTTTGAGTAGAATCAATTTTAGGGTCACATGTAATCTACTCTTATACCATCTGCTTGTTAAAGACAACAAAAAATGTAAACTAGAGAAAACCCCTAAAATAATCCTTTAGGAAGCAGTACGTGTATCATCATTTTACTCAAAGCTGGACTTAGAGAAATCAAGCAGGTTTATTTTTTAAATTGAAAATACAATATGTTAACAATATTAAAAGGCAACAGTTTATCTCCCAAGGGTCCCAAGCACCACAATTATTTCCTTTTTATATAACATCTTCCACTTACATAATTTTCACGTATTTGCTATTATATCACATGGACTGTTTTTTAGTTTTTCCATTTCTTTCTCAAAGCTTATGAGAGTTAATGCAACAAATACTCTTATAAACTTAAGAAGAACTCAGAAATTAAGAGGGGCCTTAAAAATAAGAGAGGCCTGATCATTATATACAGTACAAAAAAGGGTTAATGGAAGATTTAAAGCATGTCACTGGTTGTTTGAATGCTCTTCAATTCTTGAATTGTTGTGTTTTCTCTTTTACTACCAAATGTTTCCTTTCCTAAAACATCTTGTTTGCTCCAAATAACCTGGACTTTTACAATAAAACCCTTTGCCATCTAATCGATTTCGACTCATAGCGACCCCATAGGACAGAGTAGAACTGCCTCATAGCGTTTCCACGGAGCGCCTGGTGGATTCAAACTGCTGACCTTTTGGTTAGCAGCCTTATTTCTTTATTTCTTTTCTTTCTTTTTTTTTTTTTAATTGTACTTCAGGTGAAGGCTTACAGAACAAATAGTTTCTCACAGAATGGTAGTACACATATTGTTTTATGACATTGGTTAACAACCCCACAACACATCAACCCTCTCCCTTCTCGACATTTTTTTTTTTTTTTTGGTGAAAATACACATAGCCAAAGATACACCATTTCAAAAATTTCTACATGCACAGTTCAGTGATATCGACTACGCTCTTCCAATTGTGCTGCTATTCTCACTTTAGATGAAGGCTTACAGAACAAAATAGTTTCTCATTTAACAGTTAGTACACATGTTGCCATATGACAATGGTTAACAATCTCGCAACACATCAACACTATCCTCACTCACCCTTGGGTTCCCTATCACCAGCTTTCCTGTCCTCTTCTGCCTTCTGGCCCTTGTCCCTGGACTGCTATACCTCATTAGTCCCATTTGGTTTTATGGGGCTGTCCTCTCCCCTGATGAACGGTGAATCTTGGAAATGACTTCGCCACTGAGCTAAAAGCGTGTCTGGGGACCATAATCTCGGGGTTTCTCCAGTCTCCTTTAGGCCAGTAAATCTGTCTTTTTTTGTGCATGTGTTAGTTAGAATTTTGTTCTACTTCCTTCTCCAGCTCTGTCCAGAACCCTCTGCTGTGATCCGGGTCAGAGCAGTCAGTGGTGGTAGCTGGGCACCATCTAGCTGTACTGGACTCAGTTCAGTGGAGGCCTTGGTAGCTGTGGACAATTAGTCCTTCAGACTAATCTTTTCCTTGTATCCTGTTCTCTTCATTCTCCCTTGCTCCCAAAGGGATGAGACCAGTGGAGAATCTTAGATGGAGCAGCCTTATTCCTTACCCACTACGCCACCAGGGTTTCTGAGCCCCATTCTGGCCAGATAACCAAACTCAACAAAATTCCCTGTTCGTATTGTCTTTTCTCCTACTCTGTTGGTAGTTTGAAGGAAGCAGCACTGGATTTTTCAGTTTCCTATTATAATCCTCCCTCCACTTACTTTTACTAGCTTTATGGACAAGTTACTTGGCTTACAAACCTTATTTGGTTATCAGTAAAATGTGAATCTGTTGTTGCTGTTATTTGCCCTTGAGTCAGCTCTGACTCATGACAGTCCTGTGTACAACTGAGCAAAATATTTCCAGTGCCTGGGTTATCTTCATGATCATTGGTATGCTCTAGTCCATTGCTGGGAATGCTTTAAATCCAACTGGGGGAGCTACTTTCTCTCTGCTCCATTTTAGAAAAAGATTTTGAGCTGTCACTAAGAAAAGAGTGATAATCATTTTATAAACTTTACAAACATTTACTCCACTATCTTTTTTGTCACTTTACACAGAAATCAAGTTTCATGCATAGAACAGCACTGAGCTGACTTATTGAGCAATAGAAGCTACTAAGAAAGGGCTAGGTGATCTCAGGTTTCCTCATCTTTTTGGAATCACCACTTTTTCTTCTGTTATGACTCAATGTGGACTTGACTGATTTTAGAATGGCTATTTCTTAATCAAAAAACAATTTTTAACGTAAGAAGATATTAAGCAGATATCTTAAAATTACTTGATGGAATCACATAGAACTTATTTTAACTTCAAAGGAATGGATTGCTTTAGTGTTTAGGTGAGGTTTATTAGAAAATTTGTCATAAAAATTTAGGTCAGATATAGTAATACATGATACATTTGGCTCAAATGAAAGCAGAGGTGGGAATTTACCTTAGAGATGGTGGCAGTTAGAAATAAAAAGGTCACAAATTATTTGACACTCCTGCCAAGAGCTTGGGACTGCTTTAACTGATAGAGGGTAGTGGCACTGATGTCTTGTCATTTCCTGACAAGATCATGAGCATCTGCTCCATTTTCTTGGGGCAATCTTGTTGTGGGAAGCCAGAGATCATGTGAGAAGTCCCGCTTCAGAACTGAGACCACCATGCTGGTAGTCAGGGTATGTCTTAGGCTGGGTTCTTTACAGAAGTAAAACCAGTAAAGCATATAAATATATATAAAGAGAGATTTCTATCAAGGAAATGTCTCATGCAATTTGTAGAGGCTGGAATGTCCCAAGCTGATGGATCAAGATAGAGGCCTCTCCTGATTCACATAGCCTCAAGGGCTGGCGAACTCAAGATTGGCAGGTAGGGGAGCAGGGCTCTTGCTTACAGGCTGTGAAGATTGATGAATCCCAAGATCCGCAGGTAAGCTGCTAGCTTAAGTCCCAAGAACCAGAGGTGAGACAAACTAGACGCAGCTGCAGGACCGAGAGCAGGCAAAAGCCAGAACTTCCACTTACACTCGGCTGCAGACCACGTGCCCAAGGAAACTTCCTTTCAACTGATTGGCTACTCACAGCGGATCCCATTATAGAGGTAATCACATATGAATGTTGAGAATCATGGCCCAAACAAGTTGACACACAATCGTAACCAACACAGGGTAGAACTACTCCATAGGTATTCCAAAGCTGTAATCTTTTTTTTGTTGTTGTTGTTGACAAAGAGATCATTTTGTTTATTTAAAACATAAACTTGCTAGGTTACCATGCATGCTTATATACAACTAAGTACAGAGGTTATACAGTGGGTACTTTTAATCTATTTTCAGTTTCTATTTTCCCCATACAAAATTTATACGTACATTGTTGTGTGACCCTAATTGTTCTTTCCATACTGTGACAGCACACTCCTCCTTTCTACCCCTGATTCCCTATATCTATTCAACCAGCTCCTAACCCTTTCTGCCTTCCCGTCTCACCTCTGGACAGAACCCGCCCATTTAGTCTCTTGCATCTGCTAGAGCTAAGAGGCACACTCCTCACGAGTATCGCTGTATGTCCCACAGTCCAGTCCAATCCTTGTCTGAAGAGTTGGCCTCGGAACTTGTTTTAGTTCTGGGCTGATAGAGAATCCAGGGGCATGCTTTCCAAGGTTCCTCCAGTCTCAGTCGGACCAATAAATCTGGTCTTTGTACTAGAATTTGAGTTCTGCACCCCACCTTTCTCCTGCTCCATCCAGGACTCTCTCTTGTGTTCCCTGTCAGGGCAGTATGTGGTGGTAACTGGGCACCATCTAATTCTTCTGGTCTCAGGCTGATGAAGTATCTGGTTTATGTGGCCCTTTCTGTCTCTTGGGCTAATACTTTCCTTGTGTCTTTGGTGTTCTTCATTCCTTTACTCCAGGTGGTCGGGACCAATTGGTGCATCTTAGGTGGCCGCTTGGAAGCTTTTAAGACCCCAGATGCTACTCACCAAAGTGGGATGCAGAACATTTTCTTAATAAGCTTTGTTATGCCAATTGACCTCGATGTCTCCTGACAGCATGTTCCCCAGACCCTTACCCCTGCTACTCTTTCCCTAAAAGTATTTAATTGTATTCAGGAAACTTCTTACCTTTGGTTTAGTCCAGTTGTGCTGACTTCCCCTGTATTGTGTGTTGTCCTTCCCTTCACCTAAGATAATACTTGTCTACCATCTAGTTAGTGAATAACACTCACCTTCTCTCCCCACCCTCGTAACCATCAAAGAATGTTGTTTTCTGTGTTTAAACCTTTTCTTAAGTTCTTATCATAGTGGTCTTATACAATATTTGTCCTTCTGTGACTGACTAAATTCACTCAGCATAATGCCCTCCACATTCCTCCATGTTGTAAGGTGTTTCATGGCTTCATCATTGTTCTTTATCATTGTGTAGTATTCCATTGTATGGATATACAATAATTTATTTATCCTTTCATCCATCGATGGGCACCTAAGTTGTTTCCATCTTTTTGCTATTGTAAACGATGCTGCAATGAACACGGGTGTGCATATATCTATTTGTGTGATGGCTCTTATTTCTCTAGGATATATTCCAAGGAGCAGGATAGCTGGATCATATGGTACTTCTATTTCTAGCTTTTTAAGGAAACGCCAAATTGATTTCCAAAGTGGGTGTACCATTTTACATTCCCACCAACAGTGTATAAGTGTTCCAGTCTCTCCACAACCTCTCCAACATTTATTATTTTGTGTTTTTTGGATTAATGCTAGCCTTGTTGGGATGATATAGTATCTCATTGTAGTTTTGATCTGCATTTCTTTAATAGCTAATGATCATGAGCATTTCTTCATGTCTCTGTTAGCCACCTGAATATCTTCTTTGGCGAAGTGCCTGTTCATACCCTTTGCACATTTTTTAAATAGGTTATTTTCTTTTTGCTGTTGAGGATTTGTAGTATCTTGTAGATTTTAGAGATTTGACGCTGATTGGATTTGTTGTAGCCAAAAATCTTTTCCCAGTCTGTAGGTTGTCTTTTGACTCTTTTGATGACGTCTTTTGATGAGCATAAGTGTTTGCTTTTTAGGAGCTCCCATTTATCTAGTTTCTCTTCTGGTGCTTGTGCATTGTTACTTATGGTTTGTATTGTGTTTTTGCCATGTATTAGGGGTCCTAGCATTGTCCTTAACTTTTCTTTCATCATTTTTATTGGTTTTGGTTTTATGTTTAAGTCTTTGATCCATTTTGAGTTAGTTTTTGTGCATGGTGTGAGGTATGGGTCTTGTTTCAGTTTTTTGCAGATGGATATCCAGTTATGCCAGCACTGTTTGTTAAAGAGACTGTCTTTTCCCCAATTAATGGACTCTGGGCCTTTGTCAAATATCAGCTGCCCATAGGTGGATGAATTTATGTTTGGATTCTCAATTCTGTTCCCCTGGTCTATGTATCTGTTGTTGTACCAGTACCAGGCTGTTTTGACTACCGTGGCAGTGTAATAGGTTCTAAAATCAGGTAGTGTGAGGTCTCCCACTTTGTTCTTGTTCTTGAATAATGCTTTACTTATTCAGGGCCTCTTCCTTTTCCATATGAAGTAGGTGATTTGTTCTCCATCTCATTAAAAAAATACCGGTAGAATTTGGATCAGGATTGCATTGTATCTGTAGATCACGTTGGGTAGAATTAATGTTTTCACAATGTTGAGTCTACCTATCCATGAGCAAGGTAGATTTTTCCACTTACGCAGGTCTATTTTAGTTTCTTGAAGTAGTGTCTTGTAGATTTCATTGTATAGATCTTTTATTGTTTCTGGTTAGATTTATTCCTAAGTATTTTATCTTCTTGGGGTTTATTGTAAATTGTACTGATTTGGTGATTTCCTCTTTGAGGTTCTCTTTGTTGGTGTAAAGGAATCCAACTGATTTTTGTATGTTTATCTCGTATCCTGAAACTTTGCTGGAATCTTCTATTAGTTCCAGTAGTTTTTTTGTGGATTCTTTGGGTTTTTCTGTGTATAAGATCATATCATCTGCAAATAGCGATACTTGGGCTTCTTCCCTACCAATCTGAATGTGCTTTATTTCTTTTTCTAGACTAATTGCTCTGGCTAGGACCTCCAGCACAATGTTAAATAAGAATGGTGATAAAGGGCATCCCTGTCTGGTTCCTGTTCTCAAGGGGAATGCTTTCAAAGTCTCTCCATTTAGGATGATGTTGGCTCTTGGCTTTGTATAAGTGCCCTTATTATATTGAGGAATTTCCCTTCTGTTCCTATTTTGTTGAGAGTTTTTATCATGAATGTGTGTTGGACTTTGTCAAATGCCTTTTCTGCATCAATTGATAAGATCATGTGGTTCTTGTCTTTTGTTTTATTTATGTGATGGATTACATTGATTCTTTTTCTAATGTTGAACCAACCCTGAATACCTGGTATAAATCCTGCTTGATCATGGTGAATTATTTTTTTGATATGTTACTGAATTTTATCGGCTAGAATTTTGTAAAGGATTTTTGAGTCAATGTTCATGAGGGATATTGGCCTATGATTTTCTTTTTTTGTGGTGTCTTTACCTCGTTTTGTTATCAGGGTTATGCTGGCTTCATAGAATGCATTTGGGAGTATGCCATCCTTTTCTATGCTCTGAAATACCTTTGGTAGTAGTGGTGTTAACTCTTCTCTGAAAGTTTGGTACAATTCTCCAGTGAACCCATTCGGGCCAGGGCTTTTTTTACTGGGATTTTTTAAATTACCTTTTCACTCTCTTCTTTTGTTATGGGTTCATTTAGTTGTTCTACCTCTCTTTGTGTTAGTTTAGGTAGGTAGTGAGTTTCTAGAAATTTGTTCATTTCCTCTAGGTTTTTAAATTTGTTAGAGTACAATTTTTTATAGTATTCTATTATGATTCTTTCAATTTCAGTTGTGTCTGTTGTGATATCACCCATCTCATTTCTTATATGGGTTATCTGCTTCCTCTCCTGTTTTTCTTTTGTCTGTTTGGCCAACGGTTTATCAATTTTGATGATCTTTTCAAAGAACCAGCTTTTGGTCTTGTTAACTCTTTCAATTGTTTTTCTAGTGTCTGTTTCATTTAATTCTGCTGTAATTCTTATTATTTCCTTTCTCCTGGCACCTGAGGGCTCCTTTTGCTGGTCTCTTTCTACCTGTCCCAGTTGTAGGGTTAATGTTTTGATTATGGCCTTTTCTTCCTTTCAGATGTGTGCATTTATTGCTATAAACTGACCTCTGTGCACTGCTTTTGCTGTGTACCAAAGGTTCTGGTAGGATGTGTTTTCATTCTCATTTGATTCTATGAATTTCTTTATTCCTATTCTTTATTCCATCCTTAATTTCTTCTATAACCCAGTAGTTTTTGAGCAAGCTGTTGTTCAGTTTCCATGTGTTTGATTTTTTTTCCTTGCTTTTTCTATTGTTGATTTCTACTTTTATGGCTTTATGGTCAGATAAGATGCTTTGTAATATTTTGATGCTTTGGATTTTGTTAAGGCTTGCTTTATGGCCTTATGTGGTCTATTCTGGAGAATGTTCCATGTGCGCTGGAAAAGAAAGTATAACTTGGCTGCTGTTGGATGGAGTGTTTGGTATATGTCTATGAGATAAAGTTGGTTGACTGGAGCATTTAGCTCTTCCATGTCTTTGTTTACCTTCTTTCTGGGTGTTCTGTCCTTCACCAAAAGTGGTTTGTTGAAGTCTCCTACTACTATTGTGGAGCTGTCTATCTCTCTTTTCAGTGCTGTTACAGTCTATTTTATGTATTCTGGAGCCCTGTCATTGGTTGCATAAATATTTATTATGGTTAAGTCCTCCTGGTGTATTGACCCTTTAATCATTATATAGTGTACTTCCTTACCTTTTGTGGTCAATTTTACTTTAAAGTTTATTTTGTCAGAGATTAATATTGCCACTCCTGCTCTTTTTTGATTGTTGTTTGCTTGATATATATTTTTTTCCATCCTTTGAGTTTTAGTTTGTTTGTGTCTTTAAGTCTATGGTGTGTCTCTTGTAGGCAGCATATAGATGGATCATGTTTTTTTATCCAGTCTGCCACTCTCTGTCTACTTTATTAGTGCATTTAGTCCATTTACATTCAGCATAATTATTGATAGGTATGAGTTTAGTGCTGTCATTTTGATCTTTTTTTGTGTTCACAGTTTCTTTGTTCCACTTAATTTTCTGTGCTGAGTCACTTTTCTTTATGTATTTTCTTTTCATCTTTTTCCTTGTTGTTGATTTTGTATTTGCTGAGTCTTTATATATTTTTCTAGTTTTTTATTTTGACTTGTAGGGTTGTTAGTTTCCTTTGTGGTTACCTTATATTTACCCTTATTTTTCCAAGTTTATACCAGTCTTTTATTTCTTTATATCACCTTGATTTTCTCTCCATATGAAAACTCTATGTTTACAATTTTTAAGTCCTTCTTTTTTGTTTTAATCTTGTCATCTTTTACAGATTGACATCTGTTCCCTATTCTCAGTGTTTTAGCTTTGATTTACTTTTGTGACTTCCTTATATGCATTGATATCTGGTTGCTCTGTCTTGTGTTCTAATCTTGAGTTGTTATCTGGATGTTACTGATTTCCTAGCCGGAAGACTCCCTTTAGTATTTCTTGTAATTTTGGTTTGGTTTTTGTAAATTCCCTAAACTTGTGTTTATCTGGAAATGCCCTAATTTAGCCATCATATTTGAGAGACAGTTTTGCTGGATGTATAATTCTTGGCTGACAGTGTTTTTCCTTGAAGGATCTATATATGTCATCCCATTGCCTTCTTGCCTGCATGGTTTCTGCTGAGTAGTCTGAGCTTATTCTTATTGACTCTCCTTTATAGATGACTTTTCATTCATCCCTAGATGCTCTTCAAATTCTCTTTATCTTTTGTTTTTGCAAGCTTGATTATATGTCTTGGTGACTTTCTTTTGGGATCTACCTTACGTGTCATCTTTCACGATATCAGGGACATTTTCTGCCGACAAATCTTCAACAATTCCCTTTGTATTTTCCATTATACCCCCCTGTTCTGGTACTCCAATCACTTGTAGGTTATTCCTCTTGATATAGACCACATAATCCTTAGGGTTTCTTCATTTTTTTAAATCCTTTTATCTGATTTTTCCTCAAATAATTTGGGGTCAAGTGCTTTATCTTCAGTCTCACTAATTATGACTTCCATTGCCTCAGTTCTGCTCCTATGACTTTTTATTGAGTTGTCTAATTCTGAAATTTTATTGTTAATCTTCTGGATTTCTGATTGCTGTCTATGGATTCTTGCAGCCTGTTAAATTTGTCATTATGCTCTTCTCTAATCTTTTTAATTTCCTCTATTGCATGTTCTGCATTTTGTTTAACTTCCTTCCTAATTTCTTGAAGAGTTCTGTGTATCAATCTTTTTGTATTCCTCCTCTGGAAAATTTCTAGATTCTTTATTTTGGGAGCTTGCTTAAGCCATCATGGATTGCCTCTTTATGTGATTTTATATTGAGTGTTGTCTCCAAGCCATCAATAAGTTATTATATTTATTTATTTTATGTTTGCTTACTATGTCCTATCTTCTTGTTTTATTTTTATAGGCAGAAATAGGCTGCTCATATGAGCTAGTTTGATTATTGGCACCTTTGAAGCTCCAATGTCCTGTCACCAGGTGGTTAGATGTGTTACTAGGTATATGAGCTCAGGAGTCTGCTCACTCCTCCTGTATGGATTCAGCTCATGTGCCCAGGTAGATATCCACCAAGTGTGTAGTGTAGGCTCTCACTTATAGTCCTAGACAGTCATGGTGATTGATGTAGGCACAGGCTTCTGGCTGCAGCAGGGGGACACACTCTGAGCAAGGCACAGTGCTGACAGCCACTCCGGGAGTGTTCAGGAGGAAGGCGTGTCCCTGTTCCCTAGAGCTCGTAGGTGAGTGGGTTTTGTAGCCAGACAATGAGCACCTATTGCTGTTCACTGTAAGAACTGGGGGCACCTCTTATTCATTTGCTGCTAATGCAGGTGGCTAGGTGGCGTGGGTGGAGCCACCAGTCCTTAGGCCCTGATATGGTTAGGCGAAGACCCTTCTTAATGGGCAGAGCAGTGTCAAAGGTCAAGAACCTGCCACTTTTCAGCTGAAACAGTTGAAGTTAGACTTCTGGTATATACCCTGTTGTACTACGCTGTTTAGATGGGCTCACACAAATCTATTCAGGGGGAAAGGCTCTCAGAGTCTGTGGATCCCTTATGCCTGTGCCAAAGCAAAGGTGCTTTGCCTACCCTGGGTTCCTGGCTTAGAGGAGCCTGCAGTTTATTTTTTTCCCTGTTTGTTAATTTGTTCACTCTCCAAGGTAGGGAGAATGGCTCAGGGCATATGACAGATCCTACTTCTGACCCAGGGGACTCAGCAATTGCTGAAGCTGGTCTGGGACCCAGGGCAGAGCAGGGAGCAGGGAGGTAAATGGGAGAGAGGTCTTTCCTTAAGGGGGATGTTTTTGATCCACATGGTAGGCTGTATGCAGGTATTTATCTTTTGCCGATCCAGGGCTGCTTGTCACTGGTTCTAGCTGGCTGTGTAGACTCTCTGTGGCTGGGTTTCTCCCGGTGTGGAAAATGTGCCTCCCAAGCATGGCTGCTCGCCTGCCTCACCACTCACACCCAAGCTGATCAGGCCCGGAGGGCTCAGGCTCTTGCCAGTTCAGGTCTGGCAACTCCTCACTGCTTCTGAAGTGTCTCTCCCTCCCTCTGCCACCCACTCCGGTTCCTCAACTCTGCCTTTGATGTTCAGGGCTCCCAGATTGCCAAGTATAATTGATTCACTTGGTTTTTTGGGTCTTTGTTGTAAGAGGGTCCTAGAAGCATCTGAGTGTCCTGTCGTCTTGGCCCTGTCCCCCCCAAGACTGTAATCTTTATGAAAGCAGACTGCCACATCTTTCTCCTGAGCATCTGGTGGGTCCCAGCCACTGACCTTTTGGTTAGCAGGAAAGTACTTAACCACTGTGCAACCAAGGCTCCTTATTGACCAGAATAAAGTCCCAGAAATTAATTTATGGGGATCTTAGGTAGTTGGTAAGGCTAATGTGCAATTTTAAAGAGACCTAAGCTTCTACTACTAGTATTATCATTCATGAACCTTATGAGTTAGCCAAAGCAATGTTTTAAAACCTTTATTCTTTTTTCTATAAAATGGGGATATCTATTATTTAGAGCTATTGTAAAGTTCGAATAAGAATTCATGTAAAAATAAAAGTGAACATGTTCAAAGCATTATCTTTATACTTGTTTTAATTGATAAGTAAGAATTATAGGGCAAATATCTTCTAATGGAAATTTTATATTAGTTTTTCACAAATCAAATTTTTAAAGAGATATTTAAGCTATTTTCTTATTTTCCAGAATAATATTTATTGTTAGATTGAGTGTAGGGGTAGAAATAATACAAATTCCAGTCAAAGTACATGAAAGTATATGGCTGTTTAAAGTTTCATTCCCCATTCTTATTGTGATATTATTCAGCATGATGTACTATGGGCTTTAGGGATGATTTCTGTTCATCATAAAATTTTTCTTCATTATTATTAGAGCCCTTTGTGGGAAGCTTAGGACTGTCTGGAAGTCATTTATCATTCAGGATTTATGATAAAACCACTACTAGGCAGCTTCTAGACCGTTCTATTTACACTTGTGGAAAAAAACACCAGGAAAGAACATTCGGGAAGTGACCTTGATGCTTTTGTACTGTGCTATTATGGTAAATATCATTAATGCCAGAACTTTCTAACATCAATATTATAAAGAATCGACTGTTAAGATACCTTAAAAGTTATATCCCTACATTTTATTTCTGACTGTTTTTCTTGGTTTGTGAATAAGCTGTTTCTAGCAAGCACAGTCTTAGATGTGGCATTGGAGTGTACTTTTAAAATCATTGACATTTACCAAAGTATTTCAAAAGTTGAAGACTGCTTTCTTCAAACTGTGTTTCTGGCAATTATGTGCATATTTAGCTGGATTTATTTTTCTGCGTAAGGAGGAGACTTGCCATGCAAAGGAATTGGGCTGCACCCCTTGAATAAATCTCAATGGTCTGAGCAGTTGCACAGAAAGGAAAGTTATGCTTCTCCGCCCAGACAAATGATATTTACTATTCTAGAGTCATGGATTACATGGGACAAAAAGGAGAGGCCCTGATCTCTCGTCATCCCAGTGATACTATCCAACTTACATTCCAGTTGTGGTGAATGGTGCAGTGAATCTATAGTTCTTGTTTGTATGCCTCCTCTTTCTCAAAGCAATAAAGAAAAAAAACTTAACCTTTTGTCAAGAAAATTTAAGACAATGCCAACCCTCATTTTGGAAGAGTAGAAATTATTTTATTAAGTTTTTATTTTTCCTGGGCCAAAACTAATTCCTCAGTACAAGGTACTTAGATTGTGAAAGGAAAAAAAAAAAAAAGTCTTCCCAAGAAGATAAAATACTTAGGAATAAATCTAACCAGAGACATAAAAAACCTATACAATGAAAACTACAAGACACTACTGCAAAAAACAAGAGAAACCTCATAAGTGGAAAAACATACCTTGCTCATGGATAGGAAGACTCAATGTTGTGAAAATGTCAATTCTACCCAAAGCTATCTACAGATACAATGCAATCTCCTTCCAAATTCCAATGGCATTTTTTTAATGAGATGGACAAACAAATCACCA
Source organism: Dugong dugon (assembly GCA_030035585.1). Taxonomy (NCBI): domain Eukaryota; kingdom Metazoa; phylum Chordata; class Mammalia; order Sirenia; family Dugongidae; genus Dugong; species Dugong dugon. The sequence continues at coordinate 14,497,388 of CM057478.1, forward strand.
ACTTCATATGGAAAGGGAAAAAGCTCCAGATAAGTAAACCATTACTCAAGAAGAAGAACAAAGTGAGAGGCCTCACACTACCTGATTTTAGAACCTATTATACCGCCACAGTGGTCAAAACAGCCTGGTACTGGTACAACAATAGATACATAGACCAATGGAACAGAATTGAGAATCCAGACATGAATTCATCCACCTATGAGCAGCTGATATTTGACAAAGGCCCAGAGTCCATTAACTGGGGAAAAGACAGTCTCTTTTCTTTTTTTCAATTGTACTTCAGGTGAAGGCTTACAGAACAAATAGTTTCTCACGAAACAATAGTACACATACTGTTTTATGACATTGGTTAACAACCCCACAAAATATCAACCCTCTCCCTTCTCGACCTTTTTTTTTTTTGGTGAAAATATGCATAGCCAAAGATACACCATTCCAAAAATTTCTACATGCACAGTTCAGTGACATCGACTACGCTCTTCCAATTGTGCTGCTATTCTAACTTTAGATGAAGGCTTACAGAACAAAATAGTTTCTCATTTAACAGTTAGTACACATGTTGCCCTATGACAATGGTTAACAACCTCACAACACATCAACACTATCCTCACTCAACCTTGGGTTCCCTATTACCAGCTTTGCTGTCCCCTTCTGCCTTTTGGCCCTTGTCCATGGACTGCTGTGCCTCAGTAGTCCCATTTGGTTTTATGGGGCTATCCACTCCCCGGATGAATGGTGAACCTCGGAAATGACTTCACCACTGAGCTAAAAGGGTGTCGGGGGGCCATACTCTCAGGGTTTCTCCAGTTTCTTTTAGGCCAGTAAATCTGTTTTTTTTTTTTTTTTTTGTGAGTTAGAATTTTGTTCTACATCCTTCTCCAGCTCTGTCCAGAACCCTCTGTTGTGATCCTGGTCAGAGCAGTCAGTGGTGGTAGCTGGGCACCATCTAGCTGTACTAGACTCAGTCCAGTGGAGGCCTTGGTAGCTGTGGTCCATTAGTCCTTCGTACTAATCTTTTCCTTGTGTCCTGTTCTCTTCATTCTCCCTTACTCCTGAAGGGATGAGACCAGTGGAGTATCTTAGATGTCTGCTCACAGGCTTTTAAGACCCCAGACGCTACTCACCAAGGTAGAATGTAGAACATTGTCTTTATATACTGTGATATGCCAGTTGAGCTAGATGTTCTCTGAGACCATGGTCCCCACAGCCTTCCATCCAGTAATTCAGTCCCTCAGGGAGTTTGGCTGTGTCTATGGAGCTTCCATGACCTTTCCTTGTACAAGTTGTGCTGGTTTCCCCTATACTGTGTACTGTCTCACCCTTCACCCAAGATACCACTTATCTATTGCCTATTTAGTATTCCCCACCCCCACCTGTCCCATCCCTGGTAACCAACAAAGATTGTTACATTTTGTGTGTGAACTTTTTCATGGGTTTTTACAATAGAGGTCTCATACAATATTTGTCCTTTTGTGATTGACTTATTTCCCTCAGCATAATGTCCTCCAGTTTCATCCACGTTATGAGATGGTTCACAGATTCATCATAGTTCTTTCTCGTTGAATAGTACTCCATTGTGTGTATGTACCATAGTTTGTTTATCCATTCTTCTGTTGATGGGCATCTAGGTTGTTACCATCGTTTTGCTGTTCTGAACAATGCTGCCATGAACATAGGTGTGCATATGTCTATTTCAGTGATGATTCTTATTTCTCTAGGATATATTCTTAGGATTGGGATTGCTGGATTGAATGGTATGTCTATTTCTAGCTTTCTGAGGAAGCACCATATCATTTTCCAAAATGGTTGTATCATTTTGCATTCCCACCAGCAGTGCATAAGAGTTCCGATCTTCCCGCAGCCCCTCCAACATTTGTTATTTCCAGTGTTTTTGATTCATGCCACTAATGCCGGGGTGAGATGGTATCTCATTGTGGTTTTAACTTGCATTTCTCTAATGGCTAGTGATCGCGAGCATTTCCTCATGTGTCTATTGGCCATTTGAATGTCTTCTTTGGTGAAGTGTCTGTTCATTTCCTTTGCCCATTTTTTAATAGGATTATTTGTCTTTTTGTTGTAGAGGTCTTGGATTTTCTTGTAGATTATGGAGATTAGACCTTTGTCTGACTTGTACTGTCCAAAAATTTTTTCCCAGTCTGTAGGTTCTCTTTTGACTCTTTTGGTGAAGTCTTTTGAAGAGCATAGGTGTTTGATTTTTAGAAGATCCCAGTTATCTAGCTTATCTGTTGGGTTTTGTGCATTGACGGTTATGGTTTGTATCCTGTTAATGCCATGTATTGAAGCCTGAAGTGTTGGTCCTATTTTTTCTTCTATGAACTTTATAGTTTTAGGCTTTATATTCAGGTCTTTGATCAGTTTTGAAGTAGTTTTTGTATACGGCATGAGGTTTGGGTCTTGTTTCAATTTTTTGCAGATTGATATCTAGTTTTGCCAGCACCATTTGTTAAAAAGAGTGTCTTTTCCCCATTTGATGGACTTTGGGCCCCTGTCGAAGATCAGGTGACCATAGGTGGATGGATTTACATCTGGGTTCTCAATTCTGTTCCATTGGTCAATGTGTCTGTCGTTGTACGAGTACCAGGCTGTTTTGTCTACTTTAGCTGTATAGTAGGTTCTGAGGTCAGGTAGTGTGAGTCCTCCAACTTTATTCTTCTTCTTCAGTAGTGCTTTACTTATTTGGGGCTTCTTCCCTTTCCATATAAAGTTAATGATTAGTTTTTCCATCTCTTTGAAGAATGTTGTTGGTATTTGGATCAGGATTGCGTTGTATTTGTAAACTGCTTTGGGTAGAATTGTCATTTTCACAATGTTGAGTCTACCTATTCATGAGCATGGTATGTTTTTCCATTTATGTAGATCCCTTTGGGTTTCTTGCAGTAGTGTTTTGTAGTTTTCTTTGTATAGGTCTTTTACATCCCTGGTTAGATTTATTCCTAAGTATTTTATTTTTTTAGGGGCTATTGAAAATGGTATTGTTTTCCTGATTTCCTTTTCATTCTTCTCCTTATTGGTGTATAGGAATCCAACTGATTTTTGTATGTTTATCTTGTATCCTGTTACTCTCCTGAATCTTTCTATTAGTTCCAGTAGATTTCTCGTGGAGTATTTAGGGTTTTCTATGTATAGTATCATATCATCTGCAAACAGGGACAGCTTAACTTCTTCATTACCGATTTAGATGCCCTTTATTTCTTTTTCTTGCCTTATTGCTCTAGCTAGAACTTCCAGCACAATGTTAAATAGGAGTGGTGATAAAGGGCATCCGTGTCTTGTTCCTGTTTTCAAGGGGAATGTTTTCAGCCTCTCTCCATTAAGAATGATGTTTACTGTTGGGTTTGCATAGATGCCCTTTATTATGTTGAGAAATTTCCCTTCTATACCTACTTGATTGAGAGTTTTTATCAGGAATGCATGTTGGACTTTGTCGAATGCCTTTTCTGCGTCAGTTGAGATGATCATGTGATTCTTTTCTTTCCTTTTATTTATGTGGTGGATTACATTGATTGATTTTCTAATGTTGAACTCTCCTTGCATACCTGTTAAGAATCCTACTTGGTCGTGGTGTATTATTTTTTTGATATGATGCTGAATTCTATTGGCTAGAATTTTGTTCAGAATTTTTGTATCTATATTCATGATAGATATTGGTCTGTAATTTTCTTTTTTTGGGACATCTTTGCTTGGTTTTGGTATCAGTGTTATGCTGGCTTCATAGAATGAATTTGGAAGTGTTGCTTCCTCTTCTACGCTCTGAAATAGCTTGAGTAGTACTGGTACAAGCTCTTCTGTAAAAGTTTTGTAGAATTCTCCAGTGAAGCCATCTGGGCCGGGGCTTTTTTTGGTTGGGATTTTTTTTTTATTACCTTTTCAATCTCTTCTCTTGTTATGGGTCTGTTCAGATTTTCAACATCACTTTGTTGTAGTTTGGGTAGGTAGTGTGTTTCTAGAAATTTATCCATTTCCTCTAGGTTTTCAAATTTGTTGGAGTATGGTTTTTCATAATATTCTGTTATAATCCTTTTTATTTCAGTTGGGTCTGTGGTAATGTCCCCCAGTTCATTTTTTATTTGGGTTATTTGCGTCCTCTCCTGGTTTTCTTCTGTCAGTCCGGCCAGTGGATTGTCAATTTTGTTGATTCTTTCAAAGAATCAACTTTTGGTTTTGTTGATTCTTTCTATTGTTTTTCTGTTCTCTATTTCGTTTATTTCTGCTCTGATCTTTACTATTTCCTCCTTTCCAGTGGCTTTGGGCGTTTTTTGCTGTTCTCGTTCTATTTGTTTGAGATCTGTAGTTAATGTTTTGATTTTGTCCCTTTCTTCTTTTTTGATGTGTGCATCTATTGGTATAAATTGTCCTCTGAGGACTGCCTTTGCTGTGTCCCAAAGGTTTTGGTATGAAGTGTTTTCATTCTCATTTGATTCTAGGAATTTTTTGATTCTATCTCTGATTTCTTCTATTACCCACTGATGTGCAAGCAGGGTATTATTCAGTTTCTATGTACTTGATTTTTTTTGCTTGCTCTTTCTGTTGTTAATTTCTACCTTGATGGCAGTGTTTTCACAGAAGATACTTTGAATTATCTCTACATTTTGGATCTTGTTGAGGATTGCTCTGTGGCCTAAGTTGTGGTCTATTCTGTAGAAAGTTCCATGTGCACTGGAAAAGAATGTGTACTTTGCAGAGGTTGAATGGAGTGTTCTATATATGTCTGTGAGGTCAAGCTGGCTGACTGTGCCCTTCAGGTCTTTTGTATCTTTGCTGAGTTTCTTCTTAGTTGTTCTGTCCTTTACTGACAGTGGTGTATTGAATTCTCCTACTATTATTGTGGAACTGTCAATTTCTTTTTTCAGTGTTGTTAGAGTTTGTTTTATGTATTTTGGAGCCCTGTCATTGGGTGCATAGATGTTTATTATGGTTATGTCTTCATGATGGATCATCCCCTTAAACATTATATAGTGTCCTTCTTTGTCTTTTGTGGTAGATTTTGTTTTAAAGTCTATTTTATCTGAGATTAGTATTGCCACTCCTGCTCTTTTTTGGTGGTTGTAAGCTTGATATATTTTTTTCCAACCTTTGACTTTTATTAAAATTTACATCTTTATTTCTAAGGTGTGTATCTTGTAGACAGCAAATTGATGGTCCCTGTTTTATTATCCATTCTGTCACTCTCCATCTCTTTATGGGTGCATTGAGTCCATTTACAGTCAGTGTAATTATTGATAGATGTGAGTTTGTGCCTTTTTTTGTGGTGCTGATGTTTTCTTTGTTCTTCTTACTCTCCTGTGCTGAGTTACTTTTGTTTTTGTTTTTTTTATTCTTTTTTTTTTGTTTTTGTAGGTTTTGTTTTTGCTGAGACTTTATGCTTTTCCTCTTTATTTTTATGAGTATGTTTATAAACTTTCTTTGTGGTTACCATGAATTTTACCCTTATCTTTCTAAGTTTGAAGCAGTCTACCATTACTTGGTATCGCCTTGCCTTCCTGTCCATTAGAAGATTCTATACGTATGCCGTTTGTTCCCTCTTTTATTGTTTTGATGTTGTTGGCATTTACTGATTAACTGCTCTGAATCCCTGTTGTATTTCTTTTGGTTTTGGATAGTCCTTGAAAGTTCATTTCCTAGATAGGTATCTGGCTGGTACGATCTTGCATCCTAGATTCTGCCTGTGAGCTGAAGCTGTTTGTTCTAAGATTGAAGAACTCCCTTTAATAATTCTTGTAAGTTTGGTTTGGCTTTTACACAGTCCCTTAATTTCTGTTTATCTGGAAATGACCTAATTTCAGCATCTTATGTGAACGAGAGTTTTGCAGGATATATTATTCTTGGCTGGCAATTTTTTTCTTTCAAGATTTTATATATGTCATCCCATTGCCTTCTTGCCTGCATGGTTTCTGCCGAATAATCTGAGCTTAGTCTTATTGTTTCTTCTCTGCATGTGACTTCTTGTTTTGCACAAGCCGCTCTCAGGATTCTTTGTTTGTCTTTTTTTTTTGGCGAGTGTGATTATGATATGCCTTGTTGATTTTCTTTTGGGGGGGTCTCTCCTATATGGGGTTCGTTGAGCTTCTTGGATAGCCAGGTTTTCATCTTTCATGATAGTGGGGAATTTTTTTGTCAGCAGTTCTTCAGTGATCCTCTCTGTGTTTTCTGTTTTCTCCCCCTGTTCTGGAATTCCAATCACTGGTAAATTTTTGCTTTTAATTGTGTCCCACATAACTCTCAGGGTCTCTTCATTTTCCTTTGTTCTTTTTTCTGAGTTTTCCTCAAACAGAGTTGTATCCAGGTGTTTGTCTTCCATTCCACTGATCCTGTCTTCAACCGATTCTGATCTGCTTCTCTTCCCTTGTATGACACTGTCCATTTCTGAAACCTTGTTATTTATCTTTTGGATTTCTAATTGTTGTCTTTGTATAATTTCTAGTCATGAATTTATTTTGGCTTTTTGTTCCTGCATTATTTTCCTGAATTCTTCCAATTTTTTGTCTGTATTTTCCATGAATTTGTCTGTTTTTTTCCTCATTTTTGTCTTCTTTTTGCCTCAGCTCTTGGAGAATTCTGAGTATTAGAGATTTACATTCCCTATCAGGTAGTTCTAGTACCTTTTCTTCCACTGTAAAGTCATCTAGTGTTTTATTTTGGACGCCTACTGGCACCATCCTGTCCAGTTTTTGTATATGTTTAGATGTTGTCTGCTGTCTTCGGGACATTCAGTATTTATTTTTCTTGTTTATTGATTGTAGATTTGTTTGTTTTGTCCTTTTTAAAAAATTTTTTTGCTATGTCTGAGCATGCGGGCTGTGTGTTCTTTGTTGTTTGCTCATCTGTGGGCACAATACTTTTAGCTTCCTTCTCCAATTGGCAGGGTCAGTCACTCAGATATGGTATAGCGGGGCAGGTCTAGCTGAAGAAGAGTTACTGGGACAGGTTTTTTTTGTGGCACTTATTATAGCCACCAGGGCAGGTCAGTAATCCGTGCAGGGCAGGTTCCAGTAGGCCGTGCCTGTGCTGCTTGGTGGTGTGATGTTAAGCGCACGGTGGAGGTAGGCAGGATGTAGCAGGGAGATTGTTATGTGTGGAGCTAAGATGGATATGGGAGAGAGGAGAGAGGAACAGGAGCCAAAAACATACAAACAAAAAAGAATGCTAGGGGAGCTTGCCACTGGAGTGGAGAGATGAGAGACTATGAAATGGAGAAAAACAAAAGGGGGAAAAGGAAGAAAAAAAGAAAAGAAAAGAATGAATAAATAAAAATTGGAAAGAGAAAAGAACAGCAAAATTCCCAGGCATTCCAGCAGTGCAGTTATGAGGTCTTGGGAAGTTGTTCTCAGGTGTTGGAGTACACCCTGGCTAGAAGGCATAGAGGTATACAAAGCCAGGTATTCACGGAACAGAATGAGAAGGACGATAGAGAGAGATGAGAAACTGGGTAATGAAGGAAGACAAAAAGGGAAAAAGAGGGAAAAGAAAACAAAAGAAATTTAAAAAAAAAAGAGCAAGAAAAGCCCCCCAAAAAACAGGAAAAAAAAAAAAACAGCAACAAAAAAACAAACAAACAAAGAAATGCTCTTGGGGATCTCTCTGCACATCTGTGCACGCTGAGGGGGTAGTTCCAAGCATTGCCTAGCCAGAACGGGCTCCCAACTCAAGAAAATGAAAAGAAAACAAACAAACAATTCAAAACAAACAAACGAACAAAAGCCCCAGGATCCCACCAGCACGGCAGCCCAGACTGGAAAGCAGCTCGACACTCAAACGGAGCTCCGCAGCCCCTCAGGAAGAAGCAAAGATGGCAGACGGAGCCAGGTATTTGAGCAAAAGGTGGGGGAGGTTGTGAAAGGTAAGGAAGAAATCAAAAGAAGTGGAAAAAAGCAACACCAGCAGCCAACAAATGGCACTCAGAGAGCCGGCCTGTTTGGGTGGGTGGAATCCAAGCAGCCAGTGCTTCCCGGACAAGAGATTGTGGCTGCGGGAAACAGAGGAGGCCAAGTGGGCGTGAAGATGTGTGGGGGGTGGGAAAGCATATATCACAAATTACTGGTTGTTTTGTCTCCCGCTGGAAGCTCCGTGAAGCTGCTTTCTCATACCCCGTTTGCTGGTCTCCGATAGGAGTCCAAGATGGCGGATCCGCACTGCATTAGCTTATAGGGGACCTCTGCATGAATCTCTCCTCACTGTCCATTCTCTGTCAGTTTTCTCACTCCATTTGGTGCTTGGCTGAGTTCTTTATCTCTTCATTTGATGTTTTAGGGTTTCAGTATTGTTTTTCTCTCTGTTCAGCTTAGTTTTTCAGATCTTTGCTGTGGAGGGACGGTGTGGTGCTTCTGCCTAGAGTGCCATTTTTCCAGAAGTCCTAAGACAGTCTCTTTAACAAATGGTGATGGCATAACTGGATATCCATCTGCAAAAAACTGAAACAAGACCCATACCTCACACCATGCACAAAAACTAACTCAAAATGGATCAAAGACTTAAATATAAAATCGAAAACAATAAAGATGATGGAAGAAAAAATAGGGACAATGCTAGGAGCCCTAATACACGGCATAAACAGAATATGTACCATAAGTAACCAAGCACAAACACTAGAAGAGAAACGAGATAACTGAGAGCTCCTAAAAATGAAACACTTACATTCATCGAAAGACTTCACCAAAAAAGTAAAAAGACAACCTACGGACTGGGGAAAAAATTTTGGCTATGACAAATCCAATCAGCATCTAATCTCTAAAATCAATAAGATACTGCAAAACCTCAACAACAAAAGACAAACAACACAATTAAAAAATGAACAAAGGATATGAACAGGCACTTCTCCAAAGAAGACATTCAGGCAGCTAACAGACACATAAGGAAATGCTCACGGTCATTAGCCATTAGAGAAATGCAAATCAAAACTAGAATGAGAGACCATCTCACAGCAACAAGGCTAGCATTAATTCAAAAAACAGAAAATAATAAATGTTGGATAGGTTGTGGAGAGACTGGAACACTTATACTTTGTTGGTGGGAATGTAAAATGGTACAACCACTAAGGAAATCAATTTGGCATTTCCTTAAAAAGCTAGAAATAGAAGTACCAAATGATCCAGCAATCCTGCTCCTTGGAATATATCCTAGAGTAATAAGAGCTTTCACATAAATAGACATATGCACACCCATGTTCACTGCAGCATTATTTACAATAGCAAAAAGATGGAAACAACCTAGGTGCCCATCAACAGATGAATGGATAAACAAATTATGGTATATCCTCACAATGGAATACTGTGCAACAATAAAAAACAATGATGAATCCGTGAAACATCTTATAACATGGAGGAATCTGGAAGGTATTAGGCTGAGTGAATTTAGTCCATTGCAAAAGGACAAATATCTTATAAGACCACTATTACAAAAACCCAAGAAAATGTTTAAACATAGAAGACAATATTCTTTGATGGTTATGAGGGTGGGGAGGTGGGTAGAGGGGTATTCACTAACTAGAAAGTGGACAAGAATTATCTTAGGTGAAGGGAAGGATAGCACACACTACAGGGGAAGTCAGCACAACCAGACTAAACCAAAGCTAAGAAATTTCCTGAATAGAACCAAATACTTCAGGGGATGGAGTAGCAAGGGCAGGGCTCTGGAGACCATGCTTTCAGGGGACATCTAGGTCAACTGGTATAATAAAGTTTTTTAAGAAAATGTTCTGCATCCCACTTTGGTAAGTGGCATGTGGGGTCTTACAACCTGGCGAGCAGCCATCTAAGATGCATCAATTGGTCCCAACCACCTGGAGTACAGGAGAATAAAAAACACCATGGACACAACGAAAGTATTAACTCAAGAGACAGAAAGGGCCACATAAACCAGAGACTTCATCAGCCTTAGACCAGAAGAACTGGATGGTGCCTGGCTACCACAATGACTGCCCTGACAGGGAACACAACAGAGAGTCCCTGACAGAGCAGGAGAAAAGTGGGGTACAGAACTCAAATTCTAGTAGAAAGACCAGAGTTAATGGTTTAATTGAGACTGGAGGGACCCTGGAAGACGTGGCCCCCAGGCTCTCTGTTAGCCCAAAACTGAAACCATTCCTGAGGCCAACTCTTCAGACAAAGATTAGACTGGACTATGGGACATAAAACGATACTTGTGAAGAGAGTGCTTCTTAGCTCAAGTAGATGCATGAGATTACATAAGCAGCTCTCATCCAGAGGTGAGATGAGAAGGCAGAGAGGGTCAGGAGCTGGTTGAATGGACACGGGAAATCCAGGGTGGAAAAGAAGAGTGTGCTGTCACAGTATAAGGAGAGCAAGTAGGGTCACAAAACAATGTATGTATAAATTTTTGTATGAGAGACTGACTTGAATTGTAAAATTTCACTTAAAGCAAAACAATAAATAGAAAGAAAAAAAAATGAGAAGAACAGACAGGGAAAAAGAGACACAGACAGAGGGAAGACACCATGTGTCGACAGAGACAGATCCATCTATAATCAGCAAAGGAACACCAAGGATTGCCAGAAGCCATCAGAAACTAAGAGAGATGCATGGAACAGTTCCTCTCTTAAAGTTTCCAAAAGGAGTCAAGATTGCTGAGACCCTGGTTGGACTCCTAGCCTCAGAACTGTGAGAAAATAAATTTTTTTTTTAATAGCCAAAAAAAAAAAAAAAGAATCTTCCATAATTCTAATGAAGAATAAAGTCAAAATTACACAGCTTCCAAAGTTCCCTCAAATCTGGATGCTATCCATATTTCTTCCTCTTGTCTTCCACTGACCCTACCTACCAGTGTAATCAGTCTCTCATTCCTAAACATGTTCTTAGAGTTCACTCAAACTGTTCCTGCTGCGAGAAGTGCTCATCCCTGATATTCTGACTATTGAAGACCCACTCTTCTTACAATATTCTATTCAAATACTAACTTTTCTAAGTCTTCCCATATGTTCCCCAATCAGAATTATCTATCCCTTAGACATATCTTTAGAGGAATTTGTTTATGTTTTATTAATAAAAGGATTATTGTCAACTTTATTTTATCACTTATCATATACTATGTTTGAAATTAAAGGCACTGAGCATGTTGATCGTCAAGAATTGTGAAGAGTCTGAGATTTTTATCCTGATTTAAGATAACAAGTTTTCCTTTCAAATTCATAGATGCTAGCAGAAAACAAGAAATTCCTGGGTCAGAAAGAAAGGACTTTATTATCTAACTAAAGGATTTCATGTAGCAGTTGCCAGAGTATCAGCAGTTGTATTGGTTCCCTGAGCCCCTGATCCCACAGGGTGACCCAAAAGAGCCTGGTGACATTTGTGCACACACAGTGGTTTGCATTATAGGAAAGGAACCCTGACCCTATGTAACCCAAATCTTTTATAGTGAGCAGTAAGCCTACCTTACCATGGACCATCAGAGAATGAACAAATCAGTCTTAGAAGAAGTACAACAAGAATGCTCCTTAGAAGAGAGGATGGCAAGACTTTGATTTGCTTACTTTGGACACATCACCAGAAAAAAACAGTTGCTAGAAAAAGACATCATAGTTCATAAAAGAAAGGGTCAGTGAAAATGAGGAAAACTCTCAATAAGATGGATTGACACGATAGCCATAACAATGGCCTCAAACATACGAATGATCATGAACATGGTGTATGTCTCAGGCTAGGTTCTCTAGAGATGAAAAACCAGTGAAGAATTTATATATATATATGTATATATGTATGTATACGTATATATATGTGTATATATATATATACACACACACATATATACATATAGGTACATATAGACAGAGAGAGGGAAGAGAGAGAGACAGATTTATATCAAGGAAATGGCTCAAGTGATTGTAGAGGCTGGAAAGTCCTAAGTTCAGGCTGGAGGCTTCTCCTGACTGACATAGCCACAGGTGTGGTGAATCCAAGATAAGAAGGTCGGATAGGAGGCCTCTTGCTCACAGGCTGTGGAGGCCGACGAATCCCAAGATCAGCAGGTAAGATGACTCAGCTAAGCTGCTAGCTCAAGTCCCAAGAACCAGAGGTCAGATGAACAGGAGCCAGCTGCAGGATCCAGAGTGAGCAAAAGCCAGTAAGCCTTGCCAGAAAGTCCAACTATATTGGATGCAGGCCACATCCCCAAAGAAATTCTTCAATTGATTGGCTGCTCACAACAGTCTCATCATAGAGATGATCACATCATATCAGATCTCATTATGGGGGTTATTACATCATTAAAAAGCTGCCAAACTACATCGTAACTGCCAAACCACTGAGGATCATGGCCCAGCCAAGTTGACCCTCAACCTTAACCATCACAGTGCAGGACTAGGCAATGTTTTATTCTGTTATACAGAAGGTCTCCACGAGTCAGAGCCAACTGGGTGGCAATTACCACCACCACCACCAAGCCTGCCTGACCTTTATTCTGGAAGGAGACATTATCTTTATTATACTGGCCAGTCAACAAGACTGCCTTTTGCTCCAGAGGCTGATCCCTTTTCTCTACCTTTCAAGTCTGTTCACTTTTCAAATATTCCTTAAAAAATAGTCTGGAGCAAATGCAGTCAGTACCTCTGCTGAAAAGACATGAAGAAATGTAACAAACCCATGGAGTGTTGTCTCCTAGCATTTATTTCCTCCATACTGCCCACCCTTCCCTGGATTATAGACACCCACGTGACAGGAAGAATATTTTATTCATATCTTCCATAGTTCTCACATAACAAATGCTTGTTAAAGAAGGTCCATCAAATCTTCTGGGTAATTAAAGAGGTGTATCAAGGATGTTGATAACGCCTTCTGTCAACATTCTGCTTTTAGAGAACCTGTGCTACCCATAACTGCATGGAAACCAATGAGACTATATTTTAATTTTGATAACACAGTCTCCTTGTTCCATATAGGTTTTCCTCTTTAGGGGTGACTAACTCTCAGATCCTCCAACTCCTTAATCCCATCCCACTTCCTGCAGTCATCAAGACCAGATCCTAGGAAAGGACATAAGGTATATTCACACCGGGGTAAAAATGACTGATTACAGCTTTAATGTTACCCATCTGAAAATGACAATGACTTAAGTTCAAGAAGACTGGAATATAAATTGTGAGAACATGGGCAAATGCTAGCAATCATAATAAATAGAATCTTTTTTACTGTTGTTCCAAAATCGTGCATTCATAATACACTGATGAACATTTTCCCTGCCTACATGCAAGAACAAGGGTCCTTGGGTGCCACAAATAGTATGCTCTGGGCTACTAACTGGAAGGTTAGTGGTTCGAATCCACCAAGTGGAACCATGGAAGAAAGGTCTGGGTATCTACTTTCATAAGATTACAGTCATTGAAAACCCTGTGGAGTGCATTCTACTCTGACACCCAAAGGGGATGTCATGAATGGGATCAACTCAATGGCAAACTTGGGAAGTGAGTGCTGATATTATAAGGGAATGAATTAATATGCAAATAGTCTGAGAGTAGAAATACAATATTTTCCGTTTTCATGTCAGGTATAGCTCTGCTATCTGAAAGCTAAAAAAAGTAACACAAAGTGGTTTTGAAACATAGACAGGGAAAACAACTTGTTCTTGCCAAGACAGAACATTTATTGTACCTTTGTCTGAAGAAAATCTCTAACCTAGTCTAAAATGTGTTTTATTATTATTAATTTTTTCCTTTTTCAAATTAACATTCTCTCGAAAAACTGAGAGTGTCAAGGAGAGTTTGAAAGGAACAATAATTAAGACTGAAAGACCAAAAGGAAAGGTGATTATCTTAACAGGAGAAATACGCCTGAGTGTGAATGGTCACCGAAAGGGTTTTATAAAATATTGAAAGAACGTCTAGGAGATACGCTGCATGGTATTTAATGTAGCATTTTATGCAGAACCCTCAGACATGCTATAGTAGTTTGTCATTTTGAAACTCTATTATGTGATAATTATGGGCCATTTTTGCTAACTAATATTCATTGCAAAATATCAGACCTCTTATCATCTATGCCTGGTTGCATCCCAGTATTCAGGTCTCAGCTTGGAGTCACCACCTTCAAGAAGACCTCTCTCGTCACCAGTCTCAATCTGCAGACATTCCACCTCCAAGAAGACCTCTCTCGTCACCAGTCTCAATCTGCAGCCATTCCACCTCCAGCCAATCTGAAATGAAATGATCTCATTGCAGTATTTGTTTATCACTCCCTCCCTCCCCCAGCTTCCCGGTGCATGAGATTCACAGAGGCAGGGGCCTCATCTGTTTTTTCATAGCTGTGTCTCCTGGGTCTACAACACTGTCTGAGTAAAAATCATTAATCAAAGAATGGATGGGTCTATTGTCTTACTCTTTCAGGGCTGCAGCTGGGTGCTCTGCTTTCTGTTCGCTTAGTATCCACAGGTTTCTTGGTAGTTGTCAACTGTTCTTAGCAGTGTGCTGGCCATGTTTGCTTCCTTAACACGTGTAGATCACAGATAAAACACCCATGGCTTTTCAAAGAGAAGGAAGGGCCTTTAGTCCTTTCACTTGTGGTTACTGTGGTGTCCTCTTTCACATGCTATTGCTTCCCTTTATTTTGATGCTTGTTTTTTTTGTTTTGTTTTATTATTTCTGAGAACAGAGCAAGTCTTCCCCAGCAACTCTTGGATGCCTTAGCATTTCACCCAGTTCCAGTCCACCTCCCGGTCAGCTCCTCCTCCCACTACTTCCCACAGCCTCTTGTGGGGTGGTGTTTGTTTAAACCCCGTTACACGTATGTATACATATGAGTAACATGTTACACAAATTCTCGTCTGATAAATACACAGAAAATAATGATAGAGGTGCAGAGAGAATGCAGGACTACAGATTCTCACTTTTTAAAAAGCAAATACTAACTTAATGAGGGCAAATTCAGAAAATGAACCAAGCTCTTCTATTTAGTGATTGGAAGGTCCTATAGAGTCACATCAAGTTTCAGACTATTTGGTTACCTCAAGTTTCAGGTTAGTCCAGCTTTCTGAACCTAAACAGAATTCTAGTAAATATTGTTAGGAAAAAAAGTAGATGTGTCCTTCTGTCCTTCTCACCACCAACCTCAATATCTATATCGAGTATATATGGGTATATGTATATTCTTTTCTAGGATTCTTTCTAACACAAATCATACTACTGTGCACCCTTCTCCACTGCCTGTTCTTAAATTCCTGCCCGTTTCAAATTTTCTATAGAAGCAGATTTTCTGAAGGAAAAATCAGGAAGCTAGCAACTGTTGTTAGTACAGGGTTTGAGGGAGGAAGGGGCCGTGCATTTGCAAGTTAGAGGTGTAATTCATCTCCACGTAGATAACGGTCTGTTTCCCTGGATGTCTCTAGAATTTTCGTTATTCATCTTGCAGATTAAACCTGGTTACTCAGAACCTGGCATGTGTTTGTAAAAGACAGAAAACAGACAAACAAACCCATTGCTGTCAAGTCAATTTTGACTCATAGCAACCCTGTAGGACAGAGTAGAACTGCCCCGTAGGATTTCCAAGGAGTGGCTGGTAGAGTTCACTGCTGGCCTTTTAGCTAGCAGCCAAGACAGAGAAGAGTGTATTTAGGGGAAAATAACTGCTAACACATTGAGGAAGAGTGTTTCAAAGCCAAAACTCTTGATGTGACTGGGACTTCCAGGTAGGGTCTGAACCAAATCCCTTCTTGTCCTAAGTGACTCCATCTTGGATTTCTAAATGCAGTTTCTGTTATATGATGCAGCTTTGTCACTTCTGTGAAACTTTCCACTGTACCCCGATGTAGATAAAGGCGATTTTACCTACCTTATTCTGCTAAAGGAAGAGCTTGCGGTTAGAAATGGTCGATGTTAGAAAAAGAAAATTCAAGACCTCTACAGGTGTTAGACATGGTGTTGAACATGTGACTTTAGCTGCTAAGCCGATTCTAAGAAGACGTCCCCTTTAAAACCCTTCAACCATACTTGTTATTTTCCAAAACTTTGTTCTAACTAACCCAACTTAGAGTTAAATTAAGTTAATGTTAAATAAAAACAGAGTTACAGGTTTCTGTATCAAAACCCTTTTTCTCTCCTTAAACATTAGAATACTTAGCATTTTCAGTCCTCTTCATTCAACAAACTCCTTACTTTTGTATTTCAACAGAACTCTCTATCATAATGTTAAAGGAACTGAATTTAACATAGACTGCAGATGTCTGGATGCCAGGTAACCTGTGATGTTAGTGGTCAGCCAGAATCCTGTCACCTGGAGCCATCCTCGCAAAGGGGGTCAACTCCTGCAAGGATGGTCCACCAAGACCCTGCCACCTGAAACTTTGTAATGTTAACCAGTGAAGAATGTTTTAGCTGCACCCTCTGTTTGTGGTTTTCTTCTTCATAAGTCTCTGTATACTGCAGCCCCCTGGAACACATTGTTGGATTTCTCCCAGCACTATGTTTCTCCGTTTTTCAAACCGCCTTTTTGACATAATAAAACTCTTGTTTTTCCTTTTAAACAGACTTGCAGTTTCTTCACTATGACAATATGTAGAAAAAATGGCATAGAGCTGGCAAACCTTTCTTCAGCAAGCTTTCCTTCTTGCGCCTGTTTATCATGTTTCTTTAGGTCTGTTTCTAACATTAAAAGAAGTATTGTTGGTTTTCCTGTTATTTTTCCTGGGCCTACCCATACAGTATCATCTCTTTTTTTTCTCTTCGCCAAACCTAAAGCAATAAAATTATTATACAGTCTCTTCATGACTCCAGTAAAGGTTTTGTCGATTGTTCATGAGATTGAGGATACTGGGTTGCAAATAGGAAGACATCTTGAGAATGATTACAGAAGGTTTCTTTTTCTAGCAATGCTTGAGTACTTACTGAGTTGGAGAAAACTGAGGGCTCGAGGGGCTGATTCATCTCTGCTTCACTGTGACAGATCGACTAGATGCTATAAGAAAGACAAGACTGGAGCACGCAACTGAGAGTTCCTGTTCGTTTTTATTGAAATGCTAGTAATCGACTCAATGAGATAGACGACCGAAGATTAGTTTCACCTGCAGGAATTCTTCTGTCACGATAGGAAAAAATATATTCAATATAGTACTGAAAAATATTGAGGAGATTTTATTGCTGACTGAAAAACGATGAACAAAGCAAGTGGTCTGCAGTCCTATCTCGTACGAATCATGAACCATTTTAGAAAGATTAGCTTCCATTCCTTTCTATTCTGTGAAGAATTAAGAGAACCCTAGCTTAAATCACAAAACATTGTTTTATAGCTTTATTGTCTCTGATATCACACAAAGATACAGTGATACAATCCATAATAGTTAAGAACCCAAATTTAATAACCAACTGTCACTTTCTTGCCTAGTTCATATAAATAATCACCTACTTCTATCTTTAATCTTACCTCTGTAAGAAGTTCCTTCATCTTATTCACAAAGTGTTGAAGGATGTATCCTTGCCTCAAAAATATAGATAACATTTTATAACATATTATATAAAATGTTATATAATATTTTATTTTAACTGATTTAAATCCTCTCAGTGTGGTAAAAAGAAAAAGATGTTTCATCAGGAAAAGCAGGAAAGTTGTACATTTTTAAAATTATAATGTTATTATGAAACAAATCTAGAAAAAAAAAAAAACTAAACGAAACTAAACCTCACCAGACAGACAAACTGCAGGCAGTTCTGTGTAACCAAAAGGATTCGGATGAATACACAGATACTTAAGCCTTCTTCTACCGCCTTAGAGCAAAAAATGTAAACTTGGAGTCACACAGACACATTTTTATCAGATATTATGCATTGGTTTTCTCAAATCTTTCTTTCCCTGCATCAGTGAGAACCTGATCTTTCTGAGATCTAACCTACTGTTTGACAATATGAATTCAGAGGACTCAAGCACCATGAAGAACTTCTTCCAATTTAACTCTTAAATATGGAATGAAATCAAATAGAATACTACTCTATCTCAATTTATATCTTTTCTAAAAACAGAAGTTGACATTGGCATGGTAATCTTTTAGCAAATTTGGCAGAAAAAAAAAAATCAAGTTCTATCTTTTCCAAAGAATTCTACTTCTCTTAAAAAGAAACGTTCTTGGAGATCTATAAATGCCAAGAAATGCCTTTCAAGCCCTCCCTCAAACACTGTCACATTTACCAGATGACATTTTCTTCTACTTCATGTAACGTATCTGACACAGTAGCGTATCAGCAATATACTACAGGGGAGATAATTGGAATCAAGAAAGCTAATCTACCTTTCTGCTTCAACTGTCAGAGAAAAAAAATGAAGTCACAGCAAATACTTTTAAAAGTACAACAGTAGAATGTCAATTTCCTGACTCAGCAACCCAAATAAAAATGGCAAATCTATTCACAGAGTTTTAAGAACCTGCCACATCCGGTATTCAGTGGTATAATGTGCTTTCATTGCTAACTTGAATGGAAGTTGTGGAAAAGAAAGATGTGACAAATCCCCAGTGCCAACCTCTGAGCAAGGATATGACACCCTGTGTACAAGTGTACTATCCAGTAAGTTCAGATGAGTTGAAAGAATACAGCTAATACTTTGGTCTCACAGAGCAAAAGTTTCAGGAAAGCCATTTCAAGTATGAGAAAGGACAACACTTTCCAAATGGTACTTATAGCAAACAGTGCCTTCCGGCAACAAAGTTATCTGGAAGCCAAACGGACCCAGGTAAAATCTGAACAGCATGATATCCACACTTCCCCATTTCCCTTATGCCCTGAAACAAAGACTCTTATGACTAGACAAAAGCCAGCTTGTTGATTATAGAAATTTCCCTGCTTGGAAGACAAAAACAAAAGGTATTAAAAAAAAAACCCTATCTTACCTGATGAATATTTTGTTCCAATTTATATCATGTCAAGAAGCGAATCTCTGAAGGTGTAAGTTATTTTGCCAAGGCCACTTCTCACAAGATTTATATTTTTTTGTGTGTGGGCAAGAAGTTTGTGACTTGGGAACATCTACCCACATTACCAGAGTGCCTGGGTGGTACGAACAGTTAAGTGCTGTACTATTAACTAAATGGTTAAAAGTTCAGACTCACCCAGAGATGCCTCAGAAGAAAGGCCTGGCAATCTGCTTCCGAAAGGTCACAGCCATGAAAACCCTATGGAGCACACTTCTTTTCTGCAACACATGGGGTTGTCATGAGTCAGAATCGACTCCATAGCAACTGGTTTAGTTAGTTTTTTTGTTTGTTAACTCACATTACCAAGATGCCATACATGCCATGGCAGAAGTTGAAGGGTCTTCTCTCTCGAAAGACAAAATATGTAAATATTCACTGACTAGCAACCATTGTATGAAGGAATTTCCTTCTCAAAAAGTGGCAGAAAACTGAAGAGGACTGGTGAGACTGGCCACCAGCTGCTGACAGCAGGGAATGCCCCTGACCTTCACTCCATCCCCCTAGGCACTGCTACCTACCCGGCTGACTAAGGGGAGATGAAGTTAGATCCTGAGATTGAGTCATAAAAGTCCAGAAGTTAGATAAAAAAGAAAGTTCAAATTCCTTTAAACTTTCTGCTTTTATCCTAAAGTGCTTAGAAGGAAAAATTTAGAAAACAAAATTGTACAATGGAAACTTGAAATTTAATATTTCATAAGCTGGGTTCAGAATTCTGCCTACTCTTTAAGATTGCATCTTATTATCACACTTGTACAGAACAACCAAGGCATGAATTATTGCAGACTCATTCACAGCCTATCACTTCTTACTAATTAATTGTCATATGCCAATGTAAACGGACAACATTTTTGAGTCCCTAATAAAAAGTGATTTTATTATGAAAGCTTTAAGGTAATTAATTCTACCTCTGTGTTTCCAGCTCAAGAAAGCAAAATCTATTTGCCTGTAGGTAACACGAAGACTAAACAAACCTCCTCCTTCCCTCCACTGCCATCTAAACTTCTCCACCCTCATCATCAGCCTTAGCTAGTACGGCTTCCTGTACTTTTACAAAATCCCTTGTGACCTCTTCCAATGTTGCTCCACGAGTTTTATTACTTCCTTCCTTCCTCCTTTTAAATGCAAATATCTATTGATTTCCTACTTAGGTTAAAACATTATTCTGGAACTGTGGATTCAATACTTAAAACGGAAATACTGCTTTATTTTCATGGATCTGACAATCAAGGAAGGGGAATTACAGACAATAATAATTTGGTGTGATGAATGTTATGATGGGCAGTGGAACAGTTGCTAAGGAAACATTGAGAAGGGATGCTTCATCTGGATTAAGGGGCTCAGAGAAAACACCCTGTGAGAAGTGATGAAGTTTATGGTAGAAAGTGGAGAGGGTAGAGGGGATGCAGTGGGAGGTAGAGTGTTGGGAGTGGGGAATTGTGAGAAAGTAGATTGGTGATGTCAGCAGAGATCATATCTTAACATATTTTCTTTCTTTCTTTCTTTTTTTTTTAAAATATTTTATTGTACTTCAGGTGAAGGCTTACAGAACAAACAGTTTCTCATGTAACAGTAGTACACATGCTGTTTTACGACTTTGGTTAACAACCCCACAACATTTTAACCCTCTGAATTCTCAGCTTTTTTTTGTTTGTTTGTTTGTTTTTTTTACTGTGCTTTAAGTGAAAGTTTACAATTCAAGTTAGTTTCTCATATAAAAATTTATACACACATTGTTATGTGACCCTAGTTGCTCTCCCTGTACTGTGACAGCACACTCCTCCTTTCCACCCCTGATTTCCCGTGTCCATTCAACCAGCTCCTGACCCTCTCTGCCTTCTCATCTCGCCTCTGGACAGGAGCTGCCCATTTAGTCTCATGTATCTACTTGACCTAAGACGCACTCTCTTCACGAGTATCATTTTATGTCCCATAGTCCAGTCTAATCTTTGAAGAGTTGGCCTCAGGAATGGTTTTAGGTTTGGGCTAACATAGAGTCCCGAGGCCATGTGTTCTGGGGTCCCTCCAGTCTCAGTCAAACCATTAAGTCTGATGTTTTTACTAGCATTTGAGTTCTGCACCCCACTTTTCTCCTGCTCTGTCAAGGACTCACTGTTGCATTCCCTGTCAGGGCGGTCATTGGTGGTAGCCAGGCACCATCTAGTTCTCTTGGTTTCAAGCTGATGAAGTCTCTGGTTTATGTGGCCCTTTCTGTCTCTTGGGCTGGTATTTTTCTTGTGTCTTTGGTGTTCTTCATTCTCCTTTGCTCCAGCTGAGTTGGAACCAGTTGATGCATCTTAGATGGCTGCTCACTAGATTTTAAGACCCCAGACGCCGCTTACCAAAGTGGGATGCAGAACATTTTCTTAATAAGCTTTGTTATGCCAATTGACCTAGATGTCCCCTGAAAGCATGGTCCTCAGACCCCTGCCCCTGCTGCTCTGTCCCTCGAAATGTTTGGTTGTATCCAGGAAGCTTCTTAGCTTTGGTTTAGTCCAGTTGTGCTGACCTCCCCTGTAGTGTGTGTTGTCCTTCCGTTCACCTAAGATAATTCTTGTCTACTATCCAGTTCGTGAATACCTCTCTCCCTCCCTCCCCACCCTTGTAACCATCAATCTTGACACATTTTCAAACCATATTAGTGATTATCCCTCTATCCTAGGACCAATGTAATTACTAAAAAAGTGTGTGTGTTATTGTATTTGGGTTATAAAGTTTATTCTAGCTGGAGTTTAGACAATGGATCAGAGAAGAGCCATGACTAGAGGTAAGAAGGTCAGTTAGTTGCTGTTGGAATAATCTAGGTGACAGAAAATGATGGCTTATCTAAGAAAATACCTGTGAAGATGGCAAGAAATAGATGTGTTTGAAATATTTATGAGGTAAAGTGGACTCCGTGATTGATTCTGTGTTTGGGTGATGGACAAGTAGGTGTCAAGGTACTTGCATAATTGGATGGATGGTGTTGCCATTCCTTGAGACAAGAAACATGATAGAAGGAACAGATGTGGGAATAAAAATGAGTTTGGTTTGTACCTGATGAGTTTGGGATGACCTTGGGCCTGTGGTGGAGTTGTCCAGTAGACACGGTGACGTAGGAGTCCAAAGATTCAAAGAGGGAAAGATGGCAGGAGAAACAGATCTGCGAGTCATCACTTGGTAGCTAAGACTTGGAGCCATAGGAGTAGATGAGCCAGCTGAGGGAGAGTGTGGCAGAAGAGCACAGGGCCCAGAACAGTGTAGAGGCATGGGAATAACAACCTGAGAAGTATCCAGAGAAGCAAGAGAAAAATCAGTAGACTTTCACCACGGAAGCATTCTGGGTTTGATGAATTCTCTTTGCCATGTGCTTGAATGATTCCTGATCTACATGTGTGTGAAGGTGAGAGACCACAGAATTCAAGTGAATTCAAGGATTAAAGATTTAATAACAATGGACACACTCAATTTCCCACTCCACCCCACCCCATCCCACACCCTCCATCTGTTTTCTGCTTAACTCGGTGCCCTGGGAGGCTGGCCCATCCAGGTTATCTCCCAGGCTCCCTCCTCAGTTGATCTCCAGCTGCATCCTGCAAATAGGAAGCAGCAGCAGGAGATGGAAGGGCGGGATGAGAGAGACCAGGGTATTGTTCACCGTTCTCTCCCACATCAGTGCCTATTTCTTTAAATGTCGGTTCTGGCAAATCTAAAGCTACCACCAGGCCCCTGTTTGACAGTTCCAGTTACCCTGGGCTCAGGAAATACTATTTCTTTCTCTAGACTACCAGCTGGTACTTCTATTTTTTGTTTTAAATCTACTCACACCTATGTAAGTAGTTCCTTCGTTAAAGTCTCTCCATTTGGTTTATTATACAGATAAATCTTATTTCCTCCTGGGATCAGCCTTCAAATTAAAACGTAACAAAAGCTATATCTCTTTGTAAAGCTGTTCATCAAAGTCCCCAATGCCTTCTAAAATACAGAGCTATCTACACGCAGCTTTGTTGTTGTTGTTGTTAGGTGCTGTTGAGGTGGTTTTGACTCGCAGTGACCCTATGTACAACAGACGAAACATGGCCCAGTTCTGCGCCAGCCTCACCCTTGTTGCTATATTCAAGCCCATTGTTGCAGTCACAGTGTCCTCTCCTAACTTGCAAGGTCTCCATCCCTTTACCTAAGCTTTGAATCCTATCCCCTGCTATTTCCCCAGGAGTCTTATACCAGCAAGTATTACTTCTTTTACTTTGAGTTTTTTACTTTTCCCTCTTTACTGGATCCTCTCATTGGCTTTTGAACATGCTGGAGCATCTCCCATTTTAAGGAAAAGCAGCCAACCATTGATTAAGCCCTCTCCTTCCCAGATACCACCCTCCCTTCTCCCTTCACAGACAACTTAAGTAAAATACAGAAGTTATTTTTATTTACTCTTTCTATTCCTAGCCAATGAATCTCATGCTCAGCCACCACCCATCTGTCAATGGAGCTTTCACGTTGCTATGATGCTGAACAGGTTTCAGCAGAGCTTCTAGACTAAGATGAACTAGGAAGAAAGGCCTGGTGATCTACTTCTGAAAAGCAGTCAGTGAAAACCCCATGGATCACAGTGGTCCAATCAGCAACTGATCATCAGGTTGGGCAGGACTGGGCAGCCTTT
This sequence comes from Dugong dugon, assembly GCA_030035585.1. Classification (NCBI taxonomy): domain Eukaryota; kingdom Metazoa; phylum Chordata; class Mammalia; order Sirenia; family Dugongidae; genus Dugong; species Dugong dugon. The sequence goes on from CM057478.1 coordinate 14,520,936, forward strand.
TGTTCCATTGTTCATGAGGGTGCCACGGTTCAGGGACTGACTCAACAACAGCTAAAAACAACACTAAATTTTCTCACCTACGGTCATCTTCAGCTCATTCCATTCTGGCTTCTGACCTGAATACACCCTAGAAACATTCCTCATTAAAGTCACTGATCACTTCCCTAAATTCAGTGGACATTATTTATTTTTTCCTTTTTGAAATACATCCTGTTCCCTTGGACGGGTTATCACCAACCCTGACGGTTTTCCGTTCTGTGTAATGATGTTCTCATTTCCATCAATATTTTTTCCACACTGCAAAATAATTTTTCAACATGTGAATCTGATTATGTTGAAGCCACAGCCCTTCTCTTGCCCCACTCCACTTCCTTAAACACTCCAGGGACTCTTAGAATAAAAATTAAAAGCAGCATTAAGTTTAGAAAGGCCTACAATCTCAGGCTTCCTCTTGCACCATTCTCCTTATCTCCAGCCAGTCTCCCAAATGTACCATGGTCCCTCAGTCTGGAAAATTCTCCCCTCATTAGCATCCTCACCCCACTGTGCCTAATTAACTCCTACTCACCATTAGGGTCTCAGCTTAAGTATCTCACTTTTGAGTGAAGCTTAGCTGCCAGATTTTCCTGGTATGGTTATCAGAGCACTGTATACAATTCTTTCGATAAATTTATCACAGATTATATTGTGGAATTATCTGATTGCTGTCTGTCTTCTCCATTTGACTATAAGCTTCAGAAGGGGAGAATTTTTATCTATTTTTACTTACCATTGCAGCCACATGGCCTAGTATGGTGCCTGGCATATGATAGGAGTTCAAGAAATGTTAGATTCATCCTTTTCCTTATTGAAACAAAATACTGTCATGAGTATGCAATGAATAAGAAAAAATTCAATGAAGTTTAATGTTACATTTTTTCAGTAGTTAGTTTCCTCTGAAGTTAAGTCTTGACTATGAAGGTCTTGACTATAAGAAATCAACTGTTACATTTGTTACATTAAAATGTGTGTGTGTGTTTCTGACTATTTAATTTTAAAAATCTATGTTGATTTTTGACTTAGATTGCAGCTGCTTATGTACTGACGTGTAAGAAATTAACTCAAAATTTAGTGGCTTAACACAAGGTCAATAAAATTTTTCTGTATATGGTCATTGTCATGGATTGAACTGTGACCCCCAAAAACATGTGTCAACCTGGTTAAGCCATGATTCCCAGTATTGTGTGGTTGTCCTCCATTTTGTGATTGATGTAATTTTTCTATGTGTTGTGAATCCTAATCTCTGCCTACAGTTAATGAGGCAAGATTATATTATGTTAAAGAGGATTAGGGTGGGATATAATACCGTTACTCAAGTAACATCCCTGATTCAAAGTAAAGGGAGTTTCCCTGGGGTGTGGCCTACATCACCTTTTATCTTGCAAGAAATAAAAGGAAAGGGAAGTGAGCAGAGAGTTGGGGACCTCATACCACCAAGAAAGCAGCACCAGCAGCAGAGCATGTCCTTTGGACCAGTTGGTCCCTGTGCGGAGAAGCTCCTAGACCAGGGAAAAATTGATGACAAGCATCTTCCCCCAGAGTGGACAGTGAGAGAAAGCCTTCCCCTGGAGCTGGCACCCTGGATTCGACTTCTAGCCTGCTAGATTGTGAGAGAATAAATTTCTCTTTGTTAAAGCCATCCACTTGTGGTATTTCTATTATAGCAGCACTAGATAATAAGACAGTCATATAGTATATATTCTAGGTTTTATGACCCAATTACTTCACTCTACTCCATTGTTGAATAAAAACTGGCGTTGTTGTTGTTGTTGTATGCCACCAAGTCAATTCCAGCTCATAGCACCTCTGTGTGACAGAGTAGAACTTCCCCATAGGGTTTTCTAGGTTGTAATCTTGTTTTGTTTTGTTTTTGTTTTTAAATAATATTTTATTATATTTTAGGCGAAAGTTTACATGGTTAATTAAGTTCCCTTTGAACAATCTTTATACAATTTGTTCGATGCCATTGGTTACAATTTTTACGATATGTCAGCATTCTCATTATTTCCATTGTTTGTTCTGTTTCCATTGATCTCACTTCCTTCCACTCCTTGCCTTCTCTTCTTTGCTTTTGAGTAACTGTTGACCATTTGGTCTCATATAGTTAATTATTTAATGGCACACATTTCTCACAGGTAATATTGTTTATTGTATAAGCCAGTCTATTATTTGGATGAAATGTGACCAGTAAAAATAGCTTCAATTCTAAGTTCAAAGGGTATCTTAGGGTGATAGTCTTGGGGGTTCCTCTAAACTGTATTGGTCAGTAAGTCTGGCCTTTTTTGGAAATTTGAGTTTTGTTCTACATTTTTCTCCCTTTCTATCCAGGACCATCTCTTGTTTCCCTGGTCAGAACAATTGGTAGTGGTAACTGTGCATCATCTAGTTCTTCTGGTCTCAGGCTAGAAGAAGCCATGGTTCCTGTGGGCTATTAGTCCTGTGGCCTAGTTTCTTCTTTGACTCTGGTTTCCTTCATTCTCTTTTGCTCCAGACCAGAAGAGACCAATAGTTTTATCTTAGATGGCTGCTCGCAAGCTTTTAAGACTCCAGAAGCTACTCACCAAACTAGAATGTAGAACATTATCTTCGTGAACTATGTTATGCCAATTGACAAAGTTGTTTCCTGAGACAATGGTCCCAAGCCCTTCAACCCAGTAAACCAATCCTGCAAGTTGTTTGTATATGTCAAGTAGTCTTTGTAATTGTGCCCCCTGTGTTGTTTGTTATATATGCAGCACACACAAACATGTATATACGTATGTCTGCAGATACACCTATAAATGCATGTGCCTTTGCTGGCATATGCCTTCCTATACACATATATGCAACCATATCTATCTACATAACCACATACATATTTTTTGGTTGTTTTTTCTGTTTTTGCAAAATTGTATATGTTATAACATTTACCAAAATTGTCCCTTTTGCTCATGTACTTCTTAGTGTCTTTATTTTTCTTGGTCAAGTGGTGCTGACTTCACCCGTATTTGGGATTGCCTTTCCTATCACCAAGGGTAACAAGTGTCTACTATCTAGAAAGTGATTCCTCCTTCCTCTACCTCCCATCCCTGGTAACCATCAAAGAACTTTGCTTTCTGTGTGTGTGTCTATTCTAGACTTTTTATAACAAGATCATACAATATTTGTCTTTTTGTGATTGACCTATTTTACTCAGCACAATGTCCTCCAGATTCATCATGTTATGTTTCATGAACTCCTCATTATTCTTTATCAAACTTGTTGCCGTTGAGTCGATTCTGATTCATAGTGACCCTGTAGGACCGAGTAGAACTGCCCCATAGAGTTTTCAAGGAGTGGCTGGTGGATTTGAACTGCAGATCTTTTGGTTAGCAGCCAAGCTCTTAACCACTGCACCACTAGGGCTCCATTATTCTTTATAGTTGAGTAGTATTCCATCATATGTATGTGCCACAATTGATGGGCACTTAGGTTGTTTCCATCTTTTTGCTATTGTGAATAACGCTGTAATGTGCATGTCTATTCATTGTCACGGCTCTTATATCTCTAGGACATATACCTAGGAGGGGAATTCTGGATCATAAGGTATTTCTAGCTTTTTGAGGAAGCGCCGTACTGTTTTCCATAGTGGTTGTAGTAGGCTGTAATCTTTATGGAAGCAGATCACCAGGTCTTTCTCCCATGGAGCGGCTGGTGGGTTTGAACCGCTGGCCTTACGGTTAGCAGCCGAGAAACAGAGGAATGTGGCTGTGTTTCCAATACAACTTTATTTATGTACACTGAATTTCTCGTGTCACAAAATAATACTGTTATTTTTATTCTTTTTCAGCCATTTAATAGGGTAAGATCTCTTCTTATTGCACAGGCAATACAAAAATGGCAGTGGGCTGGATTTGGCTCATGAACTGTAGTTTGCCAACCCATGGCTTAAAACAAAAATATTTTTATTATCTCTAATAACCTTGGGGTTAAGAATTCAGACAGTGCTTTGATGAGCGATTCTTCTGCTCCTCTTGGATAGAAGTCACTTGGTAGTACTGAGCTTTGGAGGAGCTCTTCTGCAGGGTCTAAGACAGCTTTATTCATATGTCCAGCACCTTGGGGTGAAGACCTAGAAGGCAGGGCTCAGCTGAGATTGTTACCACAATTGCTGAACTGGCTTTCAGAGAGGCTTAAGGTGACCATTACACATTATGACTGAGGATAAAGCATTTATCCACATATAAAAAGAGTTAGGTTTTGAGAGGAAAGAATGATGCTTACCAGCATTAACAAAATACTATGGTGTAGTGGTATGCATTTCTTAGTTTTCTCTTCAGAAAGTAATTATGCTAACACACACTGTCAGGTTTTGTACAACTGTTCACTTTTCATTTTATTATTTCCTTTTTTCTTCCTCCTTCAGTTGCCTTTCCTTTCAGTTCAAAACAAGCCTACAGAGTAAATGCTGAAGCATAACCCTGCATTAATCTATGGGCCATAGTGTGGCTTAGCAGAAATGAAATGCTCTGGTCCCATGAAATCCTAATCACTTTCACAGCCAGCAGGAGCCAGAGTTAAAGCATTTCCAGTGACATGAACAAGAACATTAAATAAAACCAGTGCTTGGGACTGGATGCATTTAAGCCAGGAAGAGGAAAGTACCGTGCTACTGATCAAAGCCTGGCCCAGGGAGGCAACTCCATTTGGCTTTAACTTAGTGGGAAAGGCAGCTACTTCAAATCCATGGTCAGTTCAATTCAATTTAGTGAGAGACACACTCAGTTATTTCTGTGTTGCATACCAAGCAGAAAGGTTCTGAGCAGGCTTATGGGAAATCTCCAAGGTGAAAATATATATAAAAATTGCCCCCTATGCAAGTTCTTTCAACTACCCCTGACCCTTTGAGCCAATCTCCCAAAGCAGAACAAAATCTCAAAAGAAGGAAGAGACAACTCCTGGGAAGGCATCTGTGTTTGGAGTGGGCCGCATAGGTCCCATTCCTTGTAGTGTATTGATCTCTCATGTGAAACAGGTGGTAGGAAAAAGCTCTCGCTATTAACCATTGACTAGGAGTTGCCCCAATAAAAGCAGATTTGGAGAAAATCAAATATAGATGTGCTGGGATGAGTGGATTTTCTGAATATACAAATGATTGAAAATTATTTTTATAAAATCTAAGAACAATAGATATAAAGACATCTAAATATTTTATAAACTAAAAATAAGATGAATTAAGTCATAGTTAAAAAGCAATCTAATTATAATAAGTTTAGTTCTGATCATTGATTATGCCAATCCAAAACAACATCTCAGAGCTGGCAAGAAAGTTACATTTATCCTAAACAGTGGAGGGCTACTAGATCAGTAGAAAGATTAAGAGGTAAATAAGCAAAAACTAAGGAGCCCTGGTGACACACGATTAAGCTCTCGGCTGCTAACTGCAATGTTGGCGATTTGAACCCACCATCTGCTCCTCGGGAGAAAGATGCAGCAGTCTGCTTCCAAAAAGATTGACAGTCTTGGAAACCATATGGGACTGTTGTACTCTGTCCTATAGGGTGGTTATCAGTCAGAATCAACTCAATGGTAATGGGTTTTTTCTAATGCATATACAGAAATTTTAGAATTAAAATAAAGATATTAACATTGTTGCGTGACTTACAGGTATAATATTTAGAAATGCCTTTTAATTACAAATGTAATAATATCTATATTAGCCAGTGGAGCTATCCAAAGATGTACACAGCAAACCTAAGAAACATTTGCCTATGTTATGAGCATTGAGGAAAGATTGAGAAGATGCTGACAAGTTTGAAGTAGGAATGGGAGAGGGTGGGGAATTTTGAACGAGGCTGATGCATAGTCAAGTATGAATTCTCACTAGCATTAGACAATAACCCGGGGGGGGGGGGAGAAGAAATGGTGCACATGTGACATGTGGATATATGTGTGTGTTTATTCTTGTCTTTTCACAGTGGTTAATAAAATTGTTGACTAGATTTGTAAGATGATTCAGAGGCTTTCACATTTGATACCTTCTGTTAGTCTCTATCCTGAAAGAATAGCTACAAGAATGTTTTATTAGCAAAAATCTCCAATCCCCTTCCTTCTTTCAACCAGTTTTGTCAGCATCGTAACACAAATAATTAAGGTTTAAAAAACGAAGCTGTTAGAGAATATGACTGCCAATAGGACACTTGAAAGCCCTTTTTGTTTTGACAAGCCATGTTCAGATAGCATTTGTGAGCATAAGAACATGGTCTGTTTTTATCCACAGCCACACATCTTATCCCAGGAAAAGTTTTGTGCCATGCTTTTTTAAAGGAAATGCTGCCTAGAGTTCTGACAGTGTTCTCTACTGATAATCCTTAACCAATTAAACAGGATCCACCGGAGACTTTGTTTGTAAAAGATTTACAGAAAAGTCACAATGTAAATGAATTTAAAATGAAGAGTGTAAAGATAAGTGAGCAATTTTTGAATAATAACGTAGTCAGTAAAAGACAAAACATATCACCTCAAACTACAATGGAACAGCATTTAAAAAGATATCTTGGGAGACATTGCTCTCCTCTAACAACTCTTTAGAATAAACAGGTTTCTTCAGGGTTACTTTGAATGACTATAAAATTTAATAGGTAATTGGGTCAACAATCGCTCTGTTTTTGAGATAACACTCCAGGGATACACACAACTTGCCTCCAAGCAACAGCAGCATTTTGATGATCTGAGAGGAAAAAAAAAATGTTAGTTTATTGTCTCTGAGCTGAACTGACAAGAGTAGAGAAAGCTGCTCTATTTCTTAAGGGTACTGCATTAATTCCATTTGGCTGCCATCTGATAACTGTTTTAGACTATGGTGTTATTTTCCTAAGATTTGATACTTTGTTTTTACTCTCTCCTTAAGTTGGGGGCAAAGGCAGTAGGAAATTAGGTCTATGGCAGGAAGTGTGAGCCATAGAGCCATCAACTATTGGTTCTGCAGGGGGGAGTGGGGAGCAAGGGAAGAGAATTGAAATATACTCAATTCCTATTGTATGTCAGGCACTGTGCTAGGTGTTTCATAATTTATCATCATCCCAGCAGGCTTATAAAACAGATATTAATATCTCCAATTTAAGAGAAATGAAAAAAGGCTCAAAGAAATTGAGTAATTTGTCCAATGGCATATAGATAAGGTAGTAGCAGAAAGAAAATTCTAATCTAGGTCTATTGAATTCCAATGTAATATTCTTTCTAATTCACTAGGTTGACTCATCAGGAAGGGAACTTGCTATTGTCTAGCTCAGTGCTGCTCAAATTCTAATGTGCATATGAATCAGCTGGAGATCTTGTGAAAATGCAGAGGTTGGTTCAGTAGGTCTGGGGTGGGGCCTGAAATCCTGTGTTTTTAATAAGCTTCCAGATGGTGCTGATGCTGCTTGTTCATGGACCACACTTTGAATAGCAAGATTTTAGCTTACTCTTTAAGGTTTAGTTGTGGAAACCTAAGGTTCAGAGAGGTTAAGATCCTCAGACAACATAACTAGTTAGTGGCAGAGCTACGCTTTAAGCCAGTGTCAACACCAAAAGGTGGTTTTGGTGTTAGCCCCTCCTATTCTCCATCATGGCTGAAAGCAGAGAATACCAGAAAGATGTTCACTTGTATTTTATTGACTAAACAAAGGCATTTGACTGTGTGGATTATAACAGATTATGGATAACACTGAGAAGAATGGGAATTCCAGAACACTGAATTGTGCTCATGAGGAACCTATACTTAGACCAAGAGGCAGTCGTTCGAACAGAACAAGGGGATACTGCATAGTTTAAAGTCAGGAAAGGTGTGCGTCGGGGTTGTATCATTTCACCATACTTATTCAATCTGTATGCTGAGCAAATAATCCAAGAAGCTGGACTATATGAAGAAGAATGTGGCATCAGGATTGGAGGAAGACTCATTAACAACCTGTGTTATGCAGATAACACAACCTTGCTTACTGAAAGTGAAGAGGGCTTCAAGCACTTGCTGATGAAGATCAAAGACCACAGCCTTCAGTATGGATCACACCTCAATATAAAGAAAACAAAAATCCCCACAACTGGATCAATAAGCAACATCATGATAAATGGAGAAAAGATTGAAGTTGTCAAGGATTTCATTTTACTTGGATCCACAATCAACACCCATAGAAGCAGCTGTCAAGAAATCAAAAGATGCATTGGGCAAATCTGCTGCAAAAATCTCTTTAAAGTGTTAAAAAGCAAAGATGTCACTTTAAGGACTAAGCCTCATATGCATGTGTTTTCAATTGCCTCATATGCATGTGAAAGCTGGACAATCAGTAAGGAAGACCGAAGAATTGATGCCTTTGAATCATGGTGTTGGCAAAGAATATTGAATATACCATGGACTGCCAAAAGAACAAACAAATCTGTCTTGGAAGAAGTATAGCCAGAATGCGCATTAGAAGCAAGGATGGGGAGACTTAGTCTCACATACTTTGGACATGTCATCAGGAGAGACAGTCCTTGGAGAAGGATAACATGCTTGGTAGAGTGGAGGGTCAGTGAAAAAGAAGAAGACCTTCAATGAGATCAAACATAGCAATGACTGTGAGGATGGTGCAGGACAGGGCAATGTTTCTTTCTGTTGTATATACGGTTGCTATGAGCCAGAACCGACTTGAAGGCACCTAACAACAACAACAATTCTCCATCTACGGAGCTCTGGTGGCACAGTAGTTAAGAGCTTGGCTGCTAACCAAAAGGTCATCTGTTGGAATCCACCAGCCACTCCTTGGAAACCCTATGGGGAAGTTCTACCCTGTCATATAGAGTCACTGTGAGTCGGAATCAACTTGACGGCAATGGATTTAGTCTTGGTTTGGTATTCATCAGACCCCTAAAGCCTGACCTATGTAGAAATGCACACTCTTGCTATGCAGACTCAGTTACAAGATCCCCCTGAAATCCATTTTTTAAGTGATTGATATTCCTGTTTTCTATAGAAAATTCTGGAGTCCCCATTTTCTAAATACTTGTGCTCTGACTTCCATTGGACGCTCTTTCTACTGTAACTCGAGTATGACATCTCAAAGCAGGATGCACAGATAATTAACAAAGTGGAGCCATTAAACTTCCCCCACCGAGGGGCCACACACTCAAATGCCCATGGCCAGGCAAGGAAGGTAAAGGCATGAAGCAGGCCTGGTTGGTGGGTGCTGGCAAACTTGAGAGCATGTGTCCATTCCAAGAGGGCAGCCCACACACGCTCCAGATGATGGCTGTCAGGTGGGATGCAGTTACAATGTTGCCATCGAGTGAATTCCAACTCATAGAGACCCTGTAGGACAGAGTAGAACTGCCCCATAGGGTTGCCAAGGAGCAGCTAGTGGATTCGAATTGCTGACCTTTTGGTTAGCAGCCGAGCCCTTAACCGCTGCGCCACCAGGACTCCTTATTAAATGACCTTAGGTTCTATAGCCATCATTCAAAATATGAGTTTGTCCTCTGTGCCTGACAATATCAGAATACTTAAGAGGCTTTTTTCCTTTCTTTTAATATTAATCTCTGTCCCCAACTCATTTCTGTTTCTTCCAGCTTGCTGCTGGAGTGTATGCTCCTCTAGCATCATGAAAATGGCCTTCATTTTGCAGACTTTGCTAAAATGTCTAATGATCCTTGATTACTTCTGAATATTTAAGAATAAGGCAACAGTCAGAAAGGTTGGCTCTGTGCTCTGTGAACATGGGCAGGGGTTGGTAATCAGCAGTCTTTGCTCTAGTACCCATAGGTGAGGAGTGGGCCGATCTTAACTGCCACATGCAGAGTACTTTGTTCTGGAAAAGGAACTCTTAGACTAGGTTCCCAACTACTTCCCACGAGTTCATTCAAGATGTGCAGTGTGTGTGTTGAGGGAGAGCTATGGGGGCAGGCTGGCTGTGGTTCTATATATGTTCCCTTGTTTTTAACTGCACATTCATTTCACTAGTTTCTTGTATTATTACTAACATTTCCAATTTCTTAGTCTTTCTAGAGCTTTATGAGCACACCACTCCTTCTTCACAAATTCCAGGATATAATCTCCTTCATTCTACTTCTGTTGATACCTCTCATCTTCTTTCAAAATCTTTTTTGAAATATGCTATTGCCTCCTTCTCATTTCCTTTGACATCAGGAGCTAATTTTATCTTTCTTCTTCTTCTTTTTAAAGTCATTTTTAGAACAGTAGAGGGAGAGCAAATTAACCCACGTGTTTAATGTGCCATCTTGACATACAAGCTCCTCAAAGGTTATTGAACATAAGAGCATTGTGAGGAGTCAGTCTTTGGATAACAAACAATACTTCAGAAATAATTAACCATAAATAAAATTTCACACACAAGCAAGTCAGCTCAGGAAACACATTTCAACAGTATTTTCCCTGCCTTGGGTTTCTTTTCTTGCAGGGGAGATAGTGATGAAAAGGAAGGAAAGTGTGTAGGCGTGCATAAATGCCATCTTTACTGGCATAGGTGGAGTCAAACTGGCACAAGCTGTTGTATATTAGAACATAGTTTCCTAGTTGCATTATTGTGCATAACATAATGAACTGAAAGCTGTTGTTTTTGTTGTCTTGTGCCATTAAGTCGATTCCAAGTTGTGATGACCCCACTTGTTGCAGAGTAGAACAGCTCCACAGGGTTTACTTGACAGTAATCTTTATGGAAGCAGTTCATCAGAACTTTTCTTCTGACAAGCCGCTGGTTGGGTGTGTATGGCCAATCTTTTTGTTAGCAGCCCCGTGCGTACTGTTTCCACCACCCAGGGACCTTGAAATGGAAGCAGAGGGGCTCGATATGATACAAACAGTGGTTACTAAAAGTACATGATATATCAGATACACTGCTCTGAAATAATACTTAAATTTTGCTTTTCTCACTTCAGTCTAGATAATAATAATAATGTTGGCCAATATTTACTGAGCACCTTCTGTGTGCCAGACACTGTTCTAAATACTTTGTATCCAACAACAATACTATAATATAGGTACTATTATTATCACTCCCATTTTATAGAATAAAAAACTGAGGAACAAAGAAGCTTAGTGAATTGCTCAAGGTCACACAGCTAGTAATTAAGAGAGCCAGGGTTTGAACCCAGGCAATTAAGGTACAGAGTCCTCTATGCCTGTCTGTCTGTCCATCTACACACGGGTGTGTATGTGTTTGTGCATGTAAAATACACATTATATATTACCTCAAAACACTTTTAGCAAATTGCGTGCTGGTAAATAAGCCCCAAATTTGTACCGTTTGCTGATATTTGCACTGGAAGTACTCATACCATGGCTGATTACAAGGTATCAACCATTTAACAGTCAGCTCTGCCACTGAAAGTGGGTTCCAGGACACCACTGCTTTAGCTTCATTAGACTTAAATGGAGTTTTATTCTGAACTTTTCTTTGTTTTACTTTTCAATCAGCTTTAATTACAAAGAACAGAACAAGAAATGAAGACAAATTATATTTGTTTTATTTAGGAATAGAAAGCAAGTATTTTGACATTTATGGTGCTTAAGGATTCTACACAAGTCAGAAAGAAATAAAGATAGATTGCTGGCAATTGGGAGGGACTTTGTTTTTTCCAACACAGTCTGATATTTGATCTTCTTATAAATATTATATGTCACTATCCACATTATAGGAACTAAATTTTAATTAAAGAAAATAAATTAGCAACCAAAGCTAATGTGCAGCTTAGAGAGGTCACAAGTTTAAATCAGTTGGCAAATTGTTTTGTGCACTGTCCATGCATTAGAAAACTATCAATGACTTTTTTCCCTGTGACTCAGAAGCAAATAGGTTGATCACAGCAGCTTTAACTTCCATTATATCCATTTCGAATGTGGCAATTATTTTATCCGTAGAAGGGGTACGCTTTTTCCAAATACTGAAATATGGCACTTCTTTAGTGGCTGACCCTGAGTTGTGTAAGGAAACATTTATTATATAGAACGACAGAAAAATGGCCTTTGTAATCAGTTCAGACTGGACTCAGTGGAGGAAAAAATGCATATTAACCACAAACAAATCATATTTCTTGTTAAGAACTCATTAGCTCATCTTTTAACTTCCTAAGACAGGGTTGGAAAGTATACCAAGTAAGACAAATATTCAAAAGTAAAGGCACAGATTTTAAGCATCCCTTTCTAGAAGCTTTTTTAAAGGCCTAGGAATCTTTTAAAAACATATTGACCAGTAAAGTGACCTAAATAGGTTTTCATTTATCTTCATAATTAGCATCAGATGCAGATATATATTTATGTCACCAGTAGTTTTTATTCAAATGAATTTAATTAAACTATTAAAGATACTAAATGAGTTCAGTTATGTCCTCAGCTCCCAATTCAATCACTGAGTACCAGATGTAATGACACTCTAGAAATTCAACAATGAAAAAATATAAGCTTTGAAGGTATATTCTGTAGTTAATCTCTCAAATAAAAATACATTAGACCTATTATTTCTTACCTTCTGAAACAAAAAGGAATTACTTAAGTCAGTGCTGATATTGGAAATAAACATGTTTTTATGAGTTATGTACACATAATATACATATATTTTTCTAACAATTTCAGGTCAGTATTCTCTAAGAATAAATCAAGATCTATTAAGAATGGTTTGAATAAAGCCGAGAAATTAAGTATTGTTTGAAATATGTATCCATTATATTAAGTATCCAGTATTTAGTAGCACAGCCTGTTTAAATTTGAGTGAGTTTCATTACTACTTAATTACTTTATTCAAAGGAATGAGATTAACACGTGGATATTTTAAATTTGGTTCTTGGATGAGGTAAGGGATCTTTTGGAAATATTATAAGAATTAATTGTACATCATGTGAACTATTTATAAGACAATCTCAGAGGGTTGTCCTTCTTGGTCTTTGTTAAACCATTCTTTAGCTTTTGAACTTGTAAAACTGCAGTCTTTGTTTGTATCTCCAACTGACCTACAGGTCTACAATGCTTTATCTCAAACATGCAATGTATAACAAATAACAAAATTAGGAATAACTTTATCAAAGATCTCCTACAAATTACTGTTGCCAGGGTCAAGAACTCTGAAGAATAAGAGCTTTTACTGTTCGCTAGCTAACAAGTTAGCTTGCCACCGTTTCATGGATGCTGGCAGAAGACATGAGAATCCTGGGTCAGAGACAAAGGACTTTATTACTCACAGTACAGTAACAGCGTAATAGTCATGTTCATGTCAGTTCCCCTTGCTTCCTAAGACTCATAAGGGAGGAGAGGTGGCTAAGGTAGATACTCAATACAGTAAATTTGTACCACAGCTGAGGCCTCAAGATCAGCAAACACCCATCTTTCATAAGGGGGCTGCAAACCTGCCTTTTGCCTCAAAGGGAGATATTATCTTTATTATACTGGACAGAAAACAAACCTGCCCTTTGATCAGGAGAGGGATGCTATCCCCATCTCCCAAGGTTATTTGCTACATAGATATCCTCGAAAACATAATCTGGAACAAAAGTTGTCAGTGCAAGACACACAAAAACACTAGAGACTCAGTGTCTGAAAGGACTGCAGTAACTATGTACAAAATATCTAAACTAAAGATAATCATATGGAATGCAACTACTATGTGTAAAGTATCAAAACTCAGAATACTAATATAACCGCCATCAAGTTTTAGTAGAATTAAGTGAGATAATACGTGTAAAAGTGTTTACTATTGTTAAGTGCTCAATCAATGCTGGTTATTATTATTACTGTATAGTATTCTAGCATAAACTCAGATATAAGATCTTTAATTATTTAGTTTCTCCCCCTCATTATGAAAGCGATATGCTTATTTTTTTAAAATACTAAAGTATTAAGAAGGTGTAAGAACAGCATGAGGGTGATCAAAATCTCCTCTAACTTCACAAGGTGGAAGGAGAATCAAGATTAACAGCTCAAGGCTGATTCCTATGAGGTGGAGGTCAGACATGCCTCCTCTCTCCACCATCTTTACCAATTCTGACACTAACCATCTCTCCCACAGCACTCTCTACTTCTCTGCTGGGTTTGATAATTCATTGCAGTGGCCACACACAACTCACAGACCAGACTCATCATTATGGGGTTTATTAGGGAAGTAACAGGTTACAATTCAGGCTCAGGAACACTCCATACAGTTCTTCTATCAGGACAGCCTCTTCCCAGCTGTACTCTCAGGCACTCCTCTCCCTGACCCTCAGTCTCTGCCCAAAGGCACTCAGCTTTCTAGCTCCGTGGGCTGGGAAGCCCACTTCACTGTCTCCTGTGTTTCTCTCCGCAGGTTTCTCCTTTCTTGGTGGTGGTGGGCTCTCTTCTTTCCCGCCTCTGAGGTCGCTCATTTCAAGCCCAGCAGAAGATGGCAAAATGAACCAATGCCTTTGGTGGACTACAATTACCCTATTTGCACAGTCCCACCCAATCATCTTGGTGGGACTTACAAGACCATGGCTAGAAAGGCCACAAAAAGTGATCCATCGCACCACAGAAGGTCATCGATAACCTTCCGACCCAGTAATATCTTTACCTTTTTTATTAATTTCCTATCAATCCTTTCTAGGTATCTTTGTCTCTAACTTTTTAAATTCCTTTGAACGGTTTGTTAGATTTAATAATGCTCACAAAACTTTTTAAGTACTCCAGCATATTTTATTTATCAGTCAATGCAGGCTAGGTTATACTGGGTCACAATAACAAAGGCTTATTTCTTGTCCACACTACATTACTGTCAGGGGAGTCTACTCATTATAGTCACTCAAGGACACAGGCTGATAGGACAACCACCACCACAGTTCCATGCTTAAACAAAAGAGAGTTTGCGAGGGTCTCTCATTCATCACTTCTGCTTAAAATTTGCTACCTGAACTAATCACATGGCCACACCAAATCACAAAGGGGGCAGGAAAAGCAATCCTCCCATTTGCTATGAATGCAGAGATGGAACGTTTTTGGTGAACATGATTTATGACTACCATGAGTTATACTGTGACTACTAAAAACAAGATTCCACTCACAAGAAATTTAAAGTTATTATTGCCCCATTTAAACAAGAATGCAAACTGTGGTGAATTAGCTCATCACGTGGAGTCACCCATTCTTCTGTAAGCCCCTGGCATGAAGCCACTACTGTCCACCACTACTATAAAACCTCTGCCCTCCCACTGTGGAGTGAGGAGATCTGCTCTGGTCCTGTAGCTGCCCAGGACTCGTCTTGTATGTAAGTCTCCCAAACATATTCATTTGCTGCCATACTGGAGTTGCCACCTCTTTCTTTGGTCTCTTGGCACCTTCCATTTTTGGACAGAAATTTCACATTACTAGTCCATGCCAGGACAACGGCACCTACCACCACCACCATCTTAGATATATAGGGAAATACTGTATTTCCATCAGAGAGAACGTGACTGTCTTAGTTATCTAGTGCTGCTATAACAGAAATACAAGCGGATGGCTTTAACAAAGAAAAATTTACTCTCTCACAGTATAGGAGGCAAGAAGTCTAAATTCAGGGTGAGAGTTCCAAGGGAAGGCTTTTTCTCTCTGTTGGCTCTGGTGGAAGGTCCTTGTCATCAATCTTCCCCAGATGAGGAGCTTCTCAGCACAGGGAGCCCGCGTCCAAAGGACACACTCTTCTCCTGGCTCTTGTTTCTTGGTGGTATGAAGTCCCCATGTCCCTCTGATTGCTTCTCTCTCTCAAAAGAGATTGACTTAAGACACAACCTAATCTTGTAGATTGAGTCCTGTCTCATTAACATCATAGAGGATTTACAACACATAGGAAAATCAGAAAAATGGTGGATAATCACACAATACTGGAAATCAAGCCCTAGCTAAATTTATACGTATTTTGGGGGGACACAATTCAATCCATGACAGTGACTTAAAAAAAAACCTTTTAAAAAACATTTGTGGGCAGTTTTGTCAGTTTAACACCAAATTTGCTGTGGAGTGAAGGGCTATATACATTTTCAGCTTAATTCTGCTTTACCTGGTTGTCCATGACTACTTAATGTATTAACATATAGCAAACATACAAACTCGAGTTTAATACTGATATAAATATAACTCATTGCCATCCAATTGATTCCAATTTATAATCACTCTATAGCAGAACTGCTCCATAGGGTTTCCAAGGCTGCAATCTTTACAGAAGCAGACTGCCACATCTTTCTCCTGTGGAGTAGTTGGTGAGTTCTAACTGTTGACTTTTCAATTAGCAGCTAAGCACTTTACCACTGTGCCACCAAGGCTCCTTTTAACTATACTACAAGCTTAAATCTGGCTTCTTTCGCTCTTCTTCCAAGGCCCACTATCAGACCCAAGCAAGTAGATACACCTCATTGGAACCCTCACAAGTTAAGATTTCCTCTTCTGCAAGTGTGGTGCTATAGAATTATTTCCTTATCAGTTTTGAACAACTTTTGTTGTTGTTAGTGCCATCAAATCAACTCCTGCTCATGGCAACCTTATGCACACTGCCTGGTCCTGTGCCATCTTCATGATCATTGGCATGTTTGAGTCCACTGCTGTGGCTATTGTGTCAACTGAGGGTTTCCTTCATTTTAGCTAACCCTCTACTTTGCCAACTATGATGTCCTTTTCTAGAAATTAAGTCTTCCCTGATGTGTTCAAAGTGAGTCAAGGTCTCACCATCCTCACTTCTAATGAACATTCTGTTAGTAGTTACTGATTCCTCCTGGCTATGGGCATTCTCATGCCATCCTCCACACAGTGGCACACTCCTTCAGTGGTGGTATAATAGTATCACTCCAACTTATTAATGAAAACCGTATTTCTGATGGAGTACCAAGATGTGTGATGTGGAACTGTGCTGTGTGGTTAAACCTCTTGACTCTGACTTGCTCCATGAAAACCAAGAGAGATGTTTGTGGAACTTATTCTGCAAAAGCAGAAAAGACATCGATGAAGGTGGCAGGTTGACATCTCTCAGTTCTACCTCAAAAGTTTGGCTCTTGCAACTTGTTGATAGCATTGGAGACTTCCCCCTCCCAAACTGGCTTGAAAAATTGTGTCAGCCTTGTCTGCTTGGCTTTTCACCTCAGATCTTTAAGCACCTTGGTGTAAGGGGCGCTCACAGTGGAGATTAGGCACTTATATTTGAGGCTGCATTCAAGCATAGGTTCACCCTCTCCCATGTCATTGAAATATTTTCCAAGGCTGAATTCCATTCTGATATTGTGGCCTGTTTAAGGATAATTCCTGCAGTCTTAGGCTGACTTTCATCACTGTCTTTGCCATCACTCACTCCGATGCCTTATTTTCCCATCTTTTCCAGGTCTTTGTTGGTGGGTTCTCTTGTGTTCTCTGCCAAAACTCCCCCATGTCTTCATGTCATCAAAGCCTTCTCCACTTACTTCCCGTGTGATATTCATTGCTTTTGACACTGTTCTTTATATTTTCTGTAACACCTTAGAAACTGTTCACGCGGCCGGGCCAAACATTTTCCAAGTCATTGACTCAGCCTGCTTGATGCTGTCCCAGGCTGTCAGCCTAATCACGTTGTGTATAGTGACTGACTTCTACTATTCCAGCAAGGTGGCTACCGTGTCGGTGCTGGGTGCCTCACAAGCCTTGACATAACGCTTCCTTGTGCAGTGAACCTTGAAAGCCTTTACTACGGCCTGACTGGGGGATTGGATGAGACATAGTGTTCGGGGACATGAAAAGACTTCTGCGTTGGGCTGGGCATTTTCGAGTTCTGCACTGCATTATCCAAAGTTAATAATAAAACCTTGAAGACAAGCTTTTTGCCCTGGAGGTAGTATTCAATATCTGGGATGAAGCAGTTGTAGGACCAATCTCAAAATACTTCAGACACCATCCACGTGCTTTTGCTCCACCTCCAACAGACTGGCATACAGTTCGGGATTTTCCCTTTACGTGGCATCTGGGCAGTGTACATCATTAGGGTTTGCACTTAAAAGTTGCTCTTGGGATTGGTGCACAATAGTTTAACGTTGCAGATATTAAATAATTTAAAGCCAGGGGCTTTGGAAGCCATTTGCATTATATAGATTCTTAGTCATCTAGTGCTGCTCTAACAGAAGTACCACAAGTGGATGGCTTTAACAAAGAGAAGATTATTCTCTCACAGTCCAGTAGGCTACAAGTCTTAATTCAGGGCTTTGGCTCCAGGGGAATGCTTTTTCTGTCGGCTCTGGAGGAAGGTCCATGTCATCAGTCTTCCCCTGGTCTGGAAGCTTCTCTGTGCAGGAACCTCAGGTCCAAAGGATGCACTCTGCTCCCAGCACTGCTTTCTTGGCGGTATGAGGTTCCCATGTGTCTCTGCTTGCTTCTCTCTTTTATATCTCAAAAGAGATTGGCTTAAGACACTATCCAATCTTCTATACCTCATCGGTATAACCGCTGCTAATCCATCTTACTACATTACAGTGATAAGAGTTTACAACACATAAGGAAATCGCATTGGATTACAAAATGGTACACAATCATACAATACTGGGAATCAAGACCCAACCAATCTGTCAATCCATAACAGATTCCTTTGCCAATTTTCTCGTGAAACAAGTATCATCAGTGTGGAAAATCTGCTCTTCCACATAACCCTTTTCTTGTCTGACACTCAGCAGGAATTTTTAAAATTTTTCTGCAGCCTTTGATCTGCAGAATCTGCCTCACCTTCCAGTTTAGCATTTTTCACACTGTAACACCATTCGAAATGTGCGTGCCAGCGTGCCAGCCAGCACTGGCTGAGAAAGTTTTCACATTTCTCTGGCCATTTTCTTTGGCTTTCAGACTCGTAACAATGTCATCTACACTATTTTTACCAGTCGTCATCTCATAATGCCACAACATTGAACTTACAGCCAACAGCACTGTAACTCATACCTTAACAAAGCTTATCTTTCTCTGTAAGATACATCATCGTATTCTTGCGCTTAGAACACTACACTGAGGCCGTTTTATATAGCAAAATCACAAAAAAAGCACAGAAATGAGAAAGCGTGGACTAAATAGACTGTGAAAAGGACGCGTGTTTCCAGTATGAGAGCTGAAACAAGGCGGCAGAGCGCTGCCTTGTTCCACCTTAGCTGGGAACATGTTTGCTGGGCCAATCAAATGTTTTTCCACTCTGTGCACATGAATGTTTACAAATGACTGTGAAAGTGCCAGATTATAATTTTGAGGTTACCTATAAACGTTAGTGAGTAGGCAAATTCGCACATACAGAACCTGAAAATTATGAGGATCGATGTTATATGTAAAACCAAAGCATCTATATTAACAGCATTCCTCCCTCAACAAGCTATTAGGGGCATTTTATGTAAAACTAATCATCAGTGACAAAAGATGCATCACTGCAACAGACTGAAATTCAATCAGTCCTCATCACACCAGGATTCACTGTTACTTTTATCTTTGGGTTTAAAAAACTTACATTCCCCATTTTAAGTTTCTAAATATAGATACTGATGATTTCTTTTGGCTTTATTATGTCACTATGGGAAGAAGCCACCAAAGTAACAATTTCCTGAAACATCAGAAATAGAAGTATAGCTTAAAACGTAAATACGTACAAAATACACACACATACCCATATTAATTTTTTAGGGGCGATACAACAGCTTAAGTAAAAACAGATAAATTTCCGACACTGAAAGTGAAAAATGCCACTTTGGCATAAATTTATTTTTGTGCTTATATTACACAAGGAATTCAAAATACATGAGGCACACTGTATGATGAGTAACCTTTTCAGCCTTTGTTTCCTTCTTCAAACAGATGCTGACAGAAAAGATGGATTAGATGCAGTCTACTTTTTCCTCAGTTGGCTGATTTTTTAGAGAATTATAGACCATGAAACTAAATTTGGTAAATGTTGGAAGTTTATTGCAAGCAGCACCTAGGACCAAGAAAAGAGAAAGTTGTTTGGTTAAATACACACACACACACACACATCCATTGCCGTCAATTCCTACTCATAGTGACCCTGTAGGACACGGTAGAACTGCCCCATAGGGTTTCCAAGGCTGTAAATCTTTACAGAAGCAGACTGCCACATCTTTCTCCTGTGGAGTGGCTGGCAGGTTTGAACCAGCGACTTTTTGGTTAGCAGCTTAGTGCTTAACCACTGCACCACCAGGGCTCCTTTTGGTTACATACAGGACATGCATAGTTACGTAGATATTGCTTATTTGCCTGAGCCACACAGAGCTACACCAGTGTTGGTCTCCTTAGTAGTGAGTAGTTAGCGGTCCATGAGAGGAAAGAAAGAGGCAACCATCTTTGGGAACCTCAGAAAATTGAATGATGTTTCTACTCTCTCTATACGCTGTTATTTTATTCTGTTTTCTCAGCAAAAAACTTTTTTAGGCTCACGCTAAAAACTGTATTTCCCTAGCCACTATAGTATTCCCATCATTCACCTATACCCCTTCCGGCCCCCTGCTCCTTACGCTTTCCCTTCCAATAGGATGAGAGAACAGTTACTTCTTTGTGAAGATGTTCTAACACGTTCATCTCAATGCAGTGGTTTCCTGCTGCCCCACCTACATCAACAGTGGATTTCTTCCTCTGCTCCGACACCTAAGGGTTCCCCTCCTACTGTCATTACTTTAAATATAAGGAACTCACCAGCTACAATTATATAATTATCATTTTTACATCCTGTTAAATACAATTCTGAGCCTTCTAAGGTTTACTTAAGAGAGAATCAATGAAACTGACTTATTTTATACATAAAGACTTTCCCCCATAACTCAAATTGACTTTTGTGTCTTAGTTCTTAGAAAAGAATAAGGAATTCCTCAAAGTTTTCAAATGTAGAACTGTGGGAAGTAAAAGATCAAAGAACAATAATAAGCAGTCTAACCTAATAAGTCATATTGATCAGTAAGCTGTGTATCTTCTGTATCTGAAAATTCACTAATGAGAACCAGCAGTGGTTGATCTTGAACTGCTTTGAATCTCTGACAGGCTCACAAAGAAAGTAAATGAAGCAAAGGACATGCCTAAAACACAGTGCAAAAAATAATTTTGCTAACTTCTTCTAGTAATACATTTTTTATCTTGGGGCCCCAAGAAAATCTGAATGGCTGAGACATTTAAATCATGAATGAAAAAGGAGTACAGAAGACAATTTATTGCTATCTTCTTCTAGTTAACAGAAGTATTTAAATAGATTCACCCACCTCAACATGTACGAGAACCAAAGCTAAACTTTACTTAGGGAAGATGTAAAAGAGAAGCTCTAGAAGCTGAAGAATGATCACAACTACCAGCTTCAGATATATTTTTAACACTTTGTGGGTCTCCACAGATTCACGACTGATTAATGTAAATCGATTAACATTTATCCAGTGCCTACTCTATACAGTCCCCTTTCCTATTAAACAGTAGTAAAATACACTACACTATTTAAAAATGTACGTTTTTATTAACATTTTAAAGTTCACACAAATGAAAATTCCAAGTATAACTTACCGTAGCTTCCAGTCACATTGGCACAAATAACAGCCCCAAAGAAATTTGGAAAATACTTCTGAATTCTTGAAATCACTTTTTGGCAAGCTATGGTTGGATCTTCTCCTCTTCTCATATATTCTACGGCTTGGTAGCTAATTTAACCAGAGGTGAAACTTTAGTGTCACATAATAAATACTAACTCCAAATTGGGCTACCTCAGGCTAGAAATTTAAAAATACCAAAACTGTCACATTTGATAGAATACATTACTGAACGGGAGTCAGTAACTCGTACTAAAGCAGCTACATCAAAGCAAGTAAAGTTTGAAACAATGGTCAATTTTTTCAACTAATCCACTCATTAACGTCAGATAAGGAGGACCATTATTTTTTATTTTGGCTAAATAACTGTCAATTAATTTATTAAAGCCAGATGTCCTAAAGAATAGAGGTCATAGAGGTCATATCTAAATGAGAGAAGGAACTGCAACCAAAAGGGAAAATAATATGCATGTACAAAGCATCCAGTTTTAATGATTACATTTTAGTAATTAATTGAACCCACCGACTGCATCCCCTACTTTTACCTTTAATTATTACAGTTCCATTACTCAGTTACCTTACATAAATTATTTAAACAGATCTTATTCTCATCTATTCAGAAGGACTATGGGCATTTAATTTAAATAATTATCATCATCAAAATGATAGGTAAAAAGTCTTTATGGACACAGCTTCTAAAAAGCTCCTATGCACACAAATTCAAATTACATGGCACCACCCCCTGCCAAAAAAAATTACTTTCCATCCTGACAAAGAAAGTAACTTCACCAAAGGTCTCTGTCTTAGTTATCTAGCGCTGCTGTAACAAAAATACCACAAGTAGATGGCTTTAACAAAAAGAGATTTATCCCCTCACAGTCCAGGCGACTAAAAGTCTGAATGCAAGGTGCCAGCTCCAAGGGGACGCTTTCTCTCTGTTGGCTCTGGGGGAAAAATCCTTGTCATTAATCTTTCCCTAGCTTAGGAGCTTCTCAGCGCAGGGACCCTGGTTCCAAAGGACACACTCTGCTCCTGGCTCTGCTTTCTTGGTAGTATGAGGTCCTCATGTCTCTCTGCTGGATTCTCTCTCTGTATCTCAAAAGAGACAAACTCAAGATACAATCTATCCTGTAGATTGAGTCCTGCCTCATTAACATAACTGCCTCTAATCCTGCCTCATTAACATCATAGAGATTAGGATTTACAACATATAGGATGATCACATCAGATGACAAAATGGACAACCACACAATACTGGGAATCATGGCCTAGCCAAGTTGACACACACTTTTGGGGGACACAACTCAATTCCTAACAGTCTCTAAAATTCACAAACATAAGAATCCAAACCTTGGTAGGAAGCGCATCAGTGTATCACCATCCCCGGTGGCTGCTGCTGCTCCTGCGGCATCATCAGCATAGGCTCCAGATCCAGGTATTGGCGAATCTCCTATACGGCTTTGCAAGGGCATAACACAACAATTCAGGGCAGAAAGTCAAGCGTAAAAATTAAATTATTTTATAAGCTGTTTCAACATAGGGTTATTTCCACTTAGCCTGATTTTTTTTTTTTAATCGCAGCAGAATACACATAAAATTTAACGTTTTAACCATTTTAAAGTGTACATTTCAGTGGCATCTTGTACATTTACACGATTATGCAACCATCACCACTATCTACTTCCAGATGATTGTTTTTGAAGTAATTTATCAGAACACAGAGAAAAATTTCATTACTTTTTTAACTCAGGTTTTCACAAACGCCCATTAATTCTCTAAGAATTCGATACCAGCTAGTTATAGACAAAGATGGCACAGATTCACAACGACTCTTCTATTATTACTGTCTTTTATCATCTAATTGCTGGATTATCTCAACAGTTTCAAAATTGGTTTCCCTCACCTACAATCTATTCCTGCTTTCTATCTAATGCGCCAAACTTTTATCAAGATTTTCCCTTGCAATAAACCTTTAACACTTTACACTACTTCCACAGTAAGATCAGAACTCCTTAAACTGACTTAAAAAAAAAAAAAAAAAAAAACCTGTTGCCATCAAGTCAATTCCAACTCACAGCGACCCTACAGGACAGAGCAGAATTGCCTCACAGGGTTTCCAAAGAGCGGCTGGTGGATTTCAACTGCTGACTTTTGGTCAGCAGGTGAATGCTTAACCACTGCGCCACCAGGACTCCACAGTAAGATCAGAACTCCTTAAACTGACTTCAGACTCCTTGAAATCTGGATCTAATCTTTTGTTGCAGTCCTACCTTCCACTACCTCACACTCAAAGTTTCTTTTCCACCCACTGGAGCCCTAAATGTGAAGTGTGCAGTCCTTTGTACGTGCCAATCCCTTTGCCTGGATGCTCCCTGCAGTGGGCTCAGGGCTCAGCTCTGGCATCTCTTCACTGGCTCCAGTAACTACCACAGCTTAAATGGATCACCTGTGCTCTAAAGCACTGGCTACCAATCCCTCTCCTTTGGCACTTAATCAGCTGCTGTCAAGGCGGGTCTGACTCATGACGACCCCAGGACTGCGCTCCACAGGATTTTCAACAGGTGATTTTTCAGAAGTAGACCGCCATGCCTTTATTCCAAGGTGCCGATAGTTGGACATGAACTTCCAACCTTGAGGTTAACAACCGAGTGTGCTGTCTGCACCACCCAAGGACACCCTCTGACACTTACCACTGCCATCGAGTTGATCCCGACTCATAGCGATCCTATAGGACAGAGTAGAACTGCCCCATAGAGTTTCCAAGGAGCACCTGATGGATTCGAACTGCCCACCTTTCTGGTCAGCAGCTGTAGCTCTTAACCACTACGCCACCAGGGTTTTCATCTGGCACTTAGCAGATACTGACATATTTTCTTCCATGTTAATATCAGCGGTGAGACTTAGGCAATGTTTTGCATTCTGCATCTTCCCCACAGCACCTACCACACAGACTGATTTGTACTCAATATATATTTGTGAGATCTGTTGTACTGGACAACACTAACCCAGGTATTTTGAATTTTATACCATTTGTAGATGTGCCAGCAGCAGTATGTCCTGTCTTATGGATTACAATCATGCCTAGAAAGAAACAAAACCAAAAAAATCAGTGTAGGTACCAACTCTAAAGTTTACCCCAAATAACACCAAATGACTGAGTAGCTGGTAACATAAATATGCTCTTTCATCAATGTCAGGTAGAAGAGAATAGGAAAGTCGAGAATATTGAAAACTACACCAGTGGTACAATTTGTGTGTTCTAATGAGCTGGATTCATAGTTTTAACGTCATTTGGCAGACATCCCACATTCCCACTTCTTCAAACTGCTCAGTTATTTTTCAACGCCCTTTCAAAGATAACTCCAAAGAAAAATTATCTAAGATCTCCTGAATGTAGGATACAATGTATGATTATCAAAGAAATAAATATCAAATATTTAAAAATCCACAGGTGAATAGTCACTGGATTTTACACGTCTTGTATGAGGCAATTTACCAAATGGTTCACAGATGCTAAGAAAATAACATCTATATATATAGTGTCATACTTGGGAGTTAAAACAATCAAAATCAACTTATGACACACGAACAGGGATGAAGTAATTAAGAGCTCCATGAGGGCAACTAGAAATGGCTCGACTTTAACCATAAAAATTATGTAGAAGTCAAATTACCAATAGTATCATGACCATAATTATCTCCCATTTCTTTACAGGCAGGATCATCTTGTTTTAAGATACTAGGCGGTTTGGGTTTGTAGGGTCCACAGTATTTTGAAGCATCTGGAATAACATTCTGTAAACAAAACTTAAGTTTTATTTTTTAAAAAGAGTGTTTTTAAAAATCATCCAAGTAGCTATATACAATCACCAAACATTAGCCGAAACCAAAAAAAGACACTGGTTAACTCAAAGATAAGAATTAAAACATAGCAACGTTTTACATGAAGAGAGGGATGTAATTTTATTAAGTATCTATACTGGTCTCAGAATTACATAATATGGGTTAGACACCTATATTGTCTGGATTAGATTTCTGATTTTTTCTCTAAATGTACAAAATTCTCAGTAAAATGGCAGATATAAATGAAGATTTTAATTAGCTATTAATCCTCATACACAATCTGACCTTCAAATTTTAGAATTCGTTCATTGGCCAAAGTAGAGGTCTTGGATTTAAGGTAAAATCTGTTTTAAAACCTCCCCCCTCTCCAAAGGTATGCTAATGTAAACATATTCTAAGTGATACTCTAAGATTTGTTTATAAATCTTAAAAGCTCAAGAAAATAATCCAAACCTATAAATTCAAGTTGTATATATAGATTGGTGTTAAGGCAAGAAACACAGGACACATGCCTTAAAGATTAGAGCCCCAGGTATCCCTCCTAACCTGATTCTATGAGTCACCTGTTTCAAGTGCTAATCCCAGGGACTCCTTGTTTCTTCAAAGGTAATTAGGATTTAGGGAAGAAACAGATGCGAGACTAAGCCAGCCTACAACAGGAGAACTCCGAACGGTAAAAGCAAACTGATTTATGCTAAAAGTCCTATTGGTTTAAGGACAACTTACCCCACTAGTAGCATAATAGACACCTAATTATAAATTCTCAAGTCAAATAAGGGAAAGATACTGGATATACTTCACATACGTAAGATTTAAGAAATATCATTAGACTAATGGTTTTCGAAGGTTGATTATTTTAGACTTGGAACCTTTTGTTACAAGGATTTCAAGCACAGCAGCTTTGATGTAGGCAGCTCCCTCTCCCCACTGCGGCACTTTAGTCTGAAAAATTTGCCAGAGACCAGGAGTTCTGCATCTTGTACGTGCGTTCAGTTTAGCTAGGGAGCTTTCAAGAACACCCATGCCCAGAGAACCAATCTAAACCGCTGGTTCTAATGTGCAGCCAGGATACGAAACAGCACCCCAGACAGTAGGTGGGCAACAGCAAGCAAAGGGGACATCACTTAATATATTCAAAGGATTTACTTGCAAAAATTAAACATCTACACATACCCTCCAATAATTTGGCTGGCAATTCCGAGCAAGCCAAGCTGAATGAAGAGCTTGAGAAGTATTGGTAGATAAATCTTCATTGATAAAGCCCATACTTTCAGCAAACTTAGTGGCTGGAGATTGAAAAGAAAAATGTAAATCAATCAAATATTCCCTTTTAAATAAAGCATATGTATAGGAGGCACTCTAGGTCAGCTGTCACTTAACTGGGGTACAATTGCCAGTGGGGGGTACATGGAGACTTTCAAAGGAGTATTCAGACAATCAAAGTTATAACGGAATCAATTTCCGTATCAATTTTCGTATGTAATCTCCTAAAACTCATCTGCTGAGCCCCTTTATGTGTTGTGGCAGTTCTTTTGTTTTGTTCCCCTTCCACAATCTCCCTTCTTCCACTTTACAGAAGAACAGGCACACCTCTCACCAATACAAAATCTTGCTGTTCTAACAAAGGAGCAATGCCCTGGGACGTGAAAAGTATCGAGACACTGAACAAAAGGATGACTGGAGTCCAATGAACGGGTAAGAAATCCTTTTGCTTGTCAGGTGATTTCCAATTCTGTACTTGAAATAAACTTGAAGGAAGCCTACTGGAGTTGTCAGCCAACAAAACATTAAAAATAATGTGGGTCATAGATCACTGTATGATTTTTGGTATATAATTTGGAAGGAGTTCAAATAATGAAGTGACGCTTTCACGACAAAAGTCCTTCAATTCCCAACTTTTTAAGTTAACAATTGTCCTTGGGCGTTACACCTACAAGGTGTAATACAGGAACACAATTAATGCTGAATCCTGTTTTGGTCTAGCAATTACTCATCCATGGATAATGAACTATTAAAGAAAATCCTATTTTAACGACCAAGAAAGTGAGACTTAGAAATTAAGCAAGTTATCCAAAGTTAAATAGATATAAAGTAAAATAATAGCAATTTGAAATTAGGTCTTCTTTTAGCTACTATTTCACATGGAATCCTATTTTTCATAGTGAAGATAATTGAAAACACACCAGAAAAACCGTCCTTATAGCTAGAATATACCTGATTCTCCTGCTAAAAGTGTGTGTGTTGTGTATTCCAGTACTTTTCGAGCCACACCAATAGCATTTTTAATTCGTCTAAGATCTCCGACTGCCCCGACATCCATAGTAGTGCTGTAAGAAAAAAAAATGCAGTAACAGATAAAAAGGTATTTTTATAGGTTCAGAGACTAAAAAAATATACTGCTTTTCTCCAAGCATTTTGTTGAATAAACTCTACCATCTTGGTGCCAGAAGAGAGAACACATCCCTGAAGTTCACACTGATTCCCACAGCCAGAAAAAAATTAAGGAACAAATAGAAAATCTACCATATACCCCAACAGCACTAAAATTCTCAGTTCCTTCCAGTTTATTGAAAAGCTTCAGGCAAACAACAGCATTTAAGGCTCCCCTGTTGCCATCGAGTCGATTCCGACTCATAGTGACCCTATAGGACAGAGTGCAACTGCCCCATAAAGTTTCCAACGAGTAGCTGGTGAATTCGAACTGTCGACCTTTTGGTTAGCAGCCTGAATTCTTAACCACTGTGTCATCAGGGCTCCATTTAAGGTTAGTGGTGCATTTTTATAGCTTGCAGTTCGCTCTGTTCTAAGCAGACTACCTACTTGCAAGCGATTTTTTTCCTATTGTTGTTATTATTCATTGAGAAGGCAAAGTCTTTATGTTTGGAAAGGCTGAGTACAGTAAGCTACGGGTTTTGTCCTACCACAAATTCATGCATTCTACCATCTAGCTCTCGAGAGAAGAATGCAACTATAAATGTTAACATGAAGCAAAGGTGGAGGATCAACAGGTCCTGATGCGTGTCCTTACCCATCCATGATCATGGCATCCAGCGTGGTTTCTCCGGACTCATCAGGACTCCCTCCAAATCCGACAGTGCCATCACACTGCTCCCTCTCACACACAGCACAGCCACTCTCCACTGCGTCCAGGGTAGAGCCTCCAGACACTAATGCCCTCCAGGCTGCCAATCAAATCACAAGGGTGCTTGTCTATTTACATATACATTTCAATGTCAACTGCAACAAACCTGAAACGTTTTGATAACATAAACTCTTTATTTTTTTTTCAAGTTTGCTCTATTTTAAGCTGAATTTTTAACAAGTGAGTTTATGAAATGTTACCATGGAGTCAGAGTGGTATAGACAAAATTATATAAATTCAACTATTGACTATGAAGAATTCAAAGACTGGCTATTGATGCCCAGTGAGGGCTTTTTCACTCACCAATATCGATTTATTTCCGGAGTGTACGAAAAGAAGTATTCCCTGCTTTAATTTTGAAAGGTATGACAGAATCTACTCAAATGCAGTTAAAATGAAAAATCCACTAAATTATAGCCTTAGTTTCTTCTGTATCATTATTAGGAATATGCATAACAATACTCTTACTGAGGAATGCCTATTACAGCAAGTCTCAGTAACAATACTGCAACAGCAAATATTTACAACACAGGCTTCATATGAATTAACTTGTTTAATCTTCACACCAGTTCTTGAGGTAAGCACTATCCTTATTTTAAAAAAAGGAAACTGGGACTCAGAGGGAATAAGAAACTTGTCCAAGGTCACAGCGCTAGTACAGTGCAAAACCAGAATTCAGAAGTAGCCATTTTGGCTCCAGAGGCCACATTTTAACATTCTACTCTCTGCTTTTGAAGAGCCCTGTACACTGAAAAAAAGTGGACGCAAGGGTGGAGTGGGAACGGTGCTCTTCAATGGACCATGTTTTACTGATAAAAACAGAAGCCATCCTTGAAGACTTTAAGCATCACCACTGGGCCCAGAGGCTAGCGGGTATAGGGGGAGATGTCCCCCTCTTCCAAGTCACGCAGCTTACACAGAAACGCTCCCTGCCTTGGCTGCTGCACTTTCCTGTCTCATTATCACCGGGATTTGCCTTCTCACAGCTGTCTCATCTTCTCCGACTACTATTCGCTGCCGATAACAAACTCAGCTCCACCAAGTTCTAGAGCCAATTCAGCCCTAGAAAGGAAATAAATTAGCACCCTCACAGGGTGGGATCTGAAATTACTCTTGTATGTCTCAAAGCCAAGAAACAAACAGGTACAAGACAATGCGAAAATGCCAAGATAGATGTATGCACAGGACAGTATCATAGAAGACAGGCATGTGACACAGGTTGGGCATGAGGGCAGTAAGTCAGGGAAGGCTTCCTGGAAGAAGTGATGCCTTTAGCTTAGTGGTTCTCCAGAATGGCTGAAATCTGTATCACTTGGAAAACTTTAAAAAACAGATGCTTTGGTTCCAACAGTTAAATCAAAATCTCAAGATGTGGCATCCAGGCTTGTCTATTTTTGAGAAGCTCTGCAAGTGATTTTAACGCAC
Organism: Dugong dugon; assembly: GCA_030035585.1. Taxonomy (NCBI): domain Eukaryota; kingdom Metazoa; phylum Chordata; class Mammalia; order Sirenia; family Dugongidae; genus Dugong; species Dugong dugon. The sequence goes on from CM057478.1 coordinate 14,550,853, forward strand.
AGCCAAAGCTGGAACCTCTCTCCTGGCTGAATGTTTTCAAGTCTGGTAGGTGACGGCTGAAGAGCTTTCCACAAACCAGAAACAAAATGTTACCATGTGGCAAAAAAGCGTAAACGTGGGAAAGAGCACGCTTTGGGAGATACTGGTCGTTTACAAAGCTGGAGTACCCCGTACTGGGGAGAAGTGAGAGATGGGCAGGAGATAGCCCGTGGAAAAGACTGGATGCCAAGCAAAAGAAAGCATAGGTCCTACTGGAAGACTTTAAGAAGAAAGGTCAGTACTGATTTAGGTCAGCAGCAGGGTGAGAAACGTACTAACGCGGGGGCTTGAATAGGAGAAGCAATCCTAAAAGGTGAAGGTCTAAAATGTAGCAGTGGCCTGGAAGATGGCGTAAGGGGTCAACTGCAGGAGACGCAGGAAGGCTTGGCCCACTGCTCGCTCGCTCGCCCTCCCGGCTCCCATGATCAGGGGCGAGCCGGGCGTCCTCCCTTCCCGGCGGTGAGCACGCGCAGCGGCGGCCACCCGCGCCCAGCCGCCGCCCGCACCTGCTTCAGTTGCATTCTTAAAAGGCCAAGTGTTGACGACCAGGGGTAAGGGGCTGGAGCTGCGTACCAGCGCCGGGCCGAGCAGAAACGGCACAAGAAGCAGACGCAGGTTCGACTTCCGCGCCATGGCTACACGCCGGAGGAAGGGGCGGCTCGGGGCGGTCCCCGCAGAGCTGCAGTCGGTCCCAGGCTTCACGACAAGGTCACGAGACGGCACGTCCCGCTAAGACCTTGCTTCCGGCTCTCCGAACTCGAGATCCCCAGCGCCCCGCCCACCTTGCGGCCACGCCCACTTGCTTAAGGGTCGGTCCGCGTTATCCCAATTCTCGCGAGACGGGGGTCTCCTCAGGGTACGCGGGGGTCTTACGTTCCGCTGGTGCTGTGGCTCGCTGCTTAAAGCGCTTGTATTTAGGTACCACACACACATTTTCTTTTTTTAAATACTAATCAACTAAATTGTTGCTTTCTTATTCTTAAAGGCAGAACTAGTTTAATATTGAACAGTTAGTACGAAATCATGCAACGCTGTGTCGCATGACCCTGGGAAGTTTGGGTAATGGTTGTGTACTGCTCACTTGGGTTTTACTTATTATCCTTTTAATTGAAAACTCAAGGTGAAAAGTTTGCCAAGCTCAAACGGTACTTTCTGGGATTCCTAGTCCCAGAGATCTGGAATGGTTGTTGAGGACAGATGAAGCGTGGTTGCTTACAACTAGATTCATTTTAGTTTTTTCCTCCTGCAGCCTTTTTGTAGGACGTCCTTTCCTCATAAATCCACGAGCTGGAAGAGAAGAAGAAAGAGTCTGTGGAAGCAGAAACGTACGCTCTACACAGCTCAGTGAAGTGCACTTCCTGCACCTCCAGGGCCACAACGCTGCCTCCATTCCTTTCGGAATGTATTCTACCCCTGCCTAACACCATTAGATGCTATATAAATGTTTGAATAAAAGGAAAGGAGACCTTGCATGCATGGTAGAAGCTGCTCATTTTGATAGTTTGGTTGCTGAAAAGATGTGAGAGCAAGAACCAGTAATCCATTTGGGGTCTGGAATGCTTGCCTGTGTTGCCAAAGGAAGCTACGAAATCAAATAATTTTAAAGGGCATCTATCGATACATACGAACTTTTAAAATATGAACTGGGAGTTGCGAGGGTTACAAAACTTTTAAAGCTTTTATGGGTACGAAATTAAATACATGATTTTAACAGCATAAAATAGCCTTAAAGAATTACCCCAAGGCTGGGAAGTGCTATTAAAAAGTTAGTGTAATGAAAGGGAAGTGTTACAAATTCCTACTATGGAAGTTTGCAGGAGGACAAGTCATTTGTGCTGGGCTGCTCAGGATACTTTATTAGCCCTGGTGGTGCAGTGGTTCAGAGGCCCCGGCTAGCCAAAAGGTCAGCAGTTCAGAGCCACAGACTGCTCGTCGGAAACCCTATGAAGCAGTTCTACTCTGTCCTGTAAGGTCGCTATGAGTTGGAACCGACTCCACAGCACCTAAGAGAAACAACTCAAGAAAAGCTAGTGCCAGGTGTTATTTGACAGAGGGGTGGAACAGTCATTTCATGTTCCTTTCAGGTTTTCTATTAGCCCTAAATATAACTGGATTCCTTCTGCTTTATTTTAAGGCGAATTTAAATAAAAAAGGATATATGTTAATAAGGGAATAGATCTTGAAAAAAAAAATCCACAGTTTGCCCAGCACCGTCCCTACCTTTTTATTCTCTTAAATCATAAATTATATATGGCAGAGATATGTAGTCTTACTGATAAATCAAAAAAACTAGCTACAAAATTATTTAAATTGTGAATGCATTACATGATTTTCTTTGATAAAAAGTTTATGTTTCTAAGTAAAACTTATTATCAATACGGCAGGAGTGTTCTGAAGACCTGGATTTAAAAAATTTAGGGTCACAACATATCAGTCATGGTAAATTCATGTAATCTTCCTGAGCCACAATTTCCTCCTCTGTAAAATGGAGATAATAACAGTGATCCTGCTTATTTAACAATGTTGGTGACCTGAGGAAGGAAATGCGAGAGTATTTTGCATATCATGCAAATTAAGTAAAATTCTGTTGTTTTAATTGGCGTTTACCTAGCATCTATCAATTGATGTCAGGGGGGAGACAATCCAGAAAATACAGAGCAGCAAGGATAAATCAATTTGAGATCCAAAAATTTTCACAGGAATAATAATTTTTAAAAAGTTGGCTAGATACTTATATAATTTAAAGTAAGTGCTTAGAATTTCCCTCAATGTATTAAATAGGAGTTAAAAATAATGTTTTCATTCTATTGAGCTGTCTACAGTTTGGTTTAAATGTTTGTAAAGATGGTCAAGGGCAGTGTTGTGAGATATCGGAATGTCTTTAAAACAGCACCCTCAAATCTTACGGAGGAAGCAGCCTCAAATGGAACTGTAAATGATGTTACAAATAGAGCGTCTCTGTTGGCTGGTGCCCCCCCTGCAGCCTCCCGCCATTGCTTCTAAACTTCATGACTTTCAATTTATCAGTCTCCGAACGATGAAGAGTTGAGTGTCTCCTGATAGCATTTGAAGCTGTGGTTGCAGGGAGTCTAGGTATTTCAAATCTGAGGCTTAAAAAACTGAGCCATCCCCTCCAGCTTTTGCAGTGATGCTGTGAAATCCATTTGAGAAACATGCCCAGTTTTGCTACTTGTTCAAAGCTGTAAGTGTGACTTGGCATTGAAATAAGAACTTCGTTTTCAGAAACTCCCCACTGAACTATTTCTTGGGTTATCTAAATACAGGTTATTTATTTGACTGACATTTGCTCTTGTTAGATTTGCAAATGATAAGTAATGATTTTTTGCTGATGTCAGAGAATTATGGTTCCATGTTTCTAAAATAAACCTGTTTTACATAAATCTGGGAGCATGTGATGTTACTGCCTGATTGTACGTTCTGGATGTAATTATAGTCATTATACAGAGATAAGTGTCATCTTATTATTCTCTAAATGTGAAAAGAGAGTATCTTTTTTTTTTCTGAAATGATTTTCCTGGTTCATGTGCCCCAAACCATTTGTCAAATCAAATCAGATTCAAATCACAAACTTTTTTGACTTTTTAACCTTTAAAAGTCATCTTTGTGACTTACGAAGACCAAGACTGTAAAGGGGAATATTGGCCTATTCAGTGATTTCTTCTCAAAATAACTTATATGCAATGTATTTTCAGTTTGTAATTGTAATACTGGGCCACTGCTATAATAAAGTCATCATAATGAGGATAGAGTAGATCACTTTACATGGTCAGGTATGCTTTTTATGACAATTGTTTATAGTGTTATGATGTTTTCATGTATGTGATCCATTACAATAATAAAGCTCTAGGGCAAAGAACAAACTTAATGCTGATTTCCTACCACTTTAAAAATTACTTTGACATTGTTAACTTGTAGCACAGATGATTTTCATGTAGAAATTTAACAATAAAAGATTCTAAAATAGCACTACCTTACAGTAAGTACTCTGCAGATTACCCATTTGAAATAATAGTCATTTTTCTAGCATTATTTAAATGGGAAAATATTGTAATAATGAACAAATATATCCTAGTATCCAAATAGTCAGTTATTTCTTAATGGTTCATATAAAGATATGAAAAGAAAGATTATTCTACATGTGACTTACTGTTTTTTCATCTTTTAGAACTTAGGTGTTCTTCAAAAATTTCTAAGTATTCTCCCATTTATTAAAAATCAGCATTTTTGGGAATATATCTAGTGAAAAATCTTGATATTATACACACTAGTGTGTAATGTGCCTCTTTAAAAAAAATTATTGCACTTTAGGTGAAAATTTATGCATAAATTAGTTTCTCATTCAAAAATTTATACACAAATTACTTTGTGACACTGGTTGCAATCCCCATGATGTGTCAGCACATTTCCCCTTTACCTTTACGCCCCAGGTTCCCCATGTCCATTCATCCAGTTTTCCTGTCCCTTCCTGCCATCTTATCTTTGATTTTGAGCAGCTGTTGCCCATTGGCTCTCCTATACTTCACCTGATTGAACCCAGAAGCACATTCCTCACATGTGCTATTGTTTCCTTTATAGGCCTGTCTAATCTTTGGCTGAAAAGTGGATTTTGGAAGTGGCTTCAGTCCTGAGTTAGCAGGGTGTCTGGAGGCCATAGTCTCGGGGGCTCTTCTGGTCTCTTTCAGACCAGTAAGTCTCATCTGTTTTTGTGAATTTGAATTTTGTTCTACATTTTTCTCCTGCTCTGCCTGGGACTCCCTATTGTGATCCCTGTCAGAGCGGTCAGTGATGGTACCCAGGCACCATCTAGTTCTTCTGGGCTCAGGCTGGTGGAGGCTGTGGTTCATGTGGTCCATTAGTCCTTTGGATTAATATTTTCCTTATGTCTTTGGGTTTCTTCATTCTCCTTTGCTCTGAACGTGGTGGGAGCACGTTCAAACAGATGTATCTTAGAGGGCTGCTCACAAGCTTTTAAGACCCTAGATGTTACTCACCAAAGTAGGATATAGAACATTTTCTTTATGAACTATGTTATGCCAATTGACCCAGATGTCCCCCAAGACCATAATCCCCAGGCCTCAGCCCTAGTAACTCAGTCCCTCAAGGTGTTTGAATGTGTCTAGGAAGCTTCTATGGCTTTGCCTTGGTCAAGTTGTGCTGACTTCCCCTATGATGTGTGTTGTGTTTCCCTTCACCAAAGTTAGCACTTGTCTACCATCTAGTTAGTGATTTCCCCTCTGCATTCTGCCCTTCCCTTGTAACCATCAAAGATTGTTTTTTCCTGTGTGTAAAACTTTTCTTGGGTTTTTACAGCCGTGGTCTCATACAATATTTGTCCTTTTGTGGTTGACTTATTTCACTCAGCATAATGCCCTCTATTTTCATCCATGTTGTGAGATGCTTTGCAGATTCATCGTTGTTTTTTATCATTGGGTAGTATGCCATTGTGTGTATGTACCATAATCTGTTTATCCACTTATCTGTTGATGGGCACTTTGATGGTTTCCATCTTTTTGCTATTGTGAATAATGCTGCGATGATCATGGGTGTGCATATGTCTGTTCGTGTGATGGCTCTTATTTCTCTAGGATATATTCCTAGGAGTGGGATTGCGGGATCTTATAGAATTTATATTTCTAGCTTTTTAAGGAGATGACATATCATTTTCCATAGTGGTTATACTATTTTACATTCCCACCAGCAGTGCATGAGAGTTCCAATATCACCTCAACCTCTTCAACATTTGTTATTTTCTGTTTTTGTTTTTTGATTTGTGCCAGTAATTTTGGGGTAAGATGATATCTCATTGTAGTTTTGATTTGCATTTCTCTAATGGTTAATGATCACGAGCATTTCCCCGTGTGTGTTGGCTGCATGAATGTCTTCTTTGGTGAAGTGTCTGTTCATATCCCTTGCCCGTTTTTTAATTGGATTATTTGTGTTTTTGTTGTTGAGGTGTTGAAGTATTTTATAGATTTTAGAGATTAGATCCTTGTTGGGTATGTCGTGGCCAAAAATTGTTTCCTAGTCTATACGTTCCCTTTTCACTCTTTCGGTGAAGTCTCTTGATGAGCATAAGTGTTTAATTTTTAGGAGCTTCCAGTTTTCAAGTTTATCTTCTGGTGTTCATACATTGTTAGTTGTGGCTTATATTGTATTTATGCCATGTATTAGGGCCCCTAGCATTGTCCATATTTTTTCCTCCATGATATTTATCGTTTTAGGTTTTATATTAGGTGTTTGATTGATTTTGAGTTAGTTTTTATCTATAGTGTAAGGTATGAGTCCTGTTTCCTTTTTTTTTTTTTTTTTTTACAGATGACATCCAGTATTACAGCACCATTTGTTAAAAAGACTGTCTTCTCACTATTTGATGGACTTTGGTCCTTTGTCAAAGATCAGCTGACCATAGGTGGATGCTTTTATGTCTAGGTTCTCGATTCTGTTACTTTGGTCTATGTGTCTGTTGTTGTATCAGTACTAGGCTGTTTTGACTGTCTTGGCTATATAGTATATGTTTTAAGTCTTTTAGGTTTGTTTTATTATGGAGAGTTCTTTACCTAGGTTGGTATCTTGTTGATGCTGTCTTGTGTCCTAGACTCTGGTTGTTGTCTGATCTTGTTGCTTCTCTAACCAAAGCACTCCCTTTATTATTACATTTAACTTTGGTTTGTTTTTACGAATTCCCTTAATTTCTGTTTATCTGGAAATGTCCTAATTTTGCCATCATATTTTACTGCAGGATATATTATTCTTGGTTTACAGTTCTTTTCTTTCCAAGTTTTATATACGTCATCCTATTGCTCTCTTGCCTGCATAGTTTATGGCGAGTTATCAGAGTTTAGTCTTATTATTTCCCCTTTGTAAGTGTCATTTTGTTTTTATTTAGCTGCTCTCAGGATTCTTTCTTTGTATTTGGTTTTGGCAAATGTGATTTTGGTATGTCTTGGTGACTTTCTTTTGGGGTCTATTCTATGTGGGATTTGTTGAGCTTTTTGGATAGTCAGCTTTTTGTCTTTCATGATATTTGGGCAGTTTTCTGCCAGCAAATCTTCAACAATCTTTTCTGTGTTTTCCATTTTCTCTCCCTGTGATGGAATTCCAATCACGTGCAAATTTTTGCTCTTGATTGTGTCACACATAATTCTCAGATTTTCTTCATTCTTTTCTCTGATTTTTCCTCAGACAAAGTGGTGTCCATGGGTTTGTCTTCATTCTCACCTATTCTGTCTTTCATTGTTTCAAATTTGCTCTTAAAACGTACTCTTGAGTTGTCCATTTCTGAAGTTTTGTTGTTTATCTTTTGCATTTTAGTTGCTGTTTTTGCATGATCTCTAATTGTTTATTTATCTTGATGTTTTGTTCTTGTTATATTTTCCTGAATTCTATTGCGTTCTCTGTGTTTTCCTTGATTTTGGCTGTGTTTTCGTTGGTTTCCATGATTTTGTGTAGTTTTTCCTTGGTTTTGTCTGTGTTTTCCTTGATCTCTTTCCTAATCTCTTGGAAAGCCCCAAATACTAGTCATTTGAATTCCATATCAGGTAGTTCCATTGTCTTTACTTCCAGAAGATCATCTGATTCTTTATTTTGGTCATTTGCTGGAGCCATCTCGTCCTGCTTTTTTATATATTTTATTATTGTCTGCTGTCTCTGAGACGTTATTATTTTATTTATTGATTATGTTCATTTGTTTCATCTTGCTTCTTTGTTTTGTTTTGATATGTCAGAGTGGGTGGGCCAGGAATGTTTTGCTGCTTGTTCATCTGTGGGCACGATAGCTCTCACCACCTTCTCCATGTGGGCAGTGCACCAGCAGGTAGGGCTAGACCTCTGTACACTGGTTTGGTGAGGTGGCTGTGGGCGTACTGTTTGGGTGCTGTCTGCCTCTTGATGTTGTTCTAGCTGTGTGGGGGCATTCACAGCCCTTCACTAGATAGGCATGGGTCTTGGATAGGGAGTGGTGTGGGCTTGCTTCCCACCATTTAGCATCTGGTTGAGTGATGGGAGGGGAGGGGCAGTGTGGGTCTAGTTCACAAGTGGACCTGAGTGACGGAGACACCGTAGCTGCAACAGCACAGCGAGGGCCGGTAGGAGGGGGGGTTGCATATGGGACTAGGTGGGAGGATAAAGAAAAGAGAGAGAGAACAAAAAGGATAGCCGGTGGTGGTGGTGGGATGGACTTGGAGGCTGGTGGAAAAAGGGGCAGGTGGTGTATGCAGCTAGGTGGGAGGTAAAAAGAAAAAGAAAAACGAATAAAAAAGTAAAATAGATGACAGAATGGTTGGGGCCAGTATGTGGGGTCAGGCCATTATGCCAGTGGCATTCTATCTGTGGTGGTGTGACAGGGGCCACTGGGAAGTGGGGGGAGGTGCCATATGAAGCTATGTGGGAGGGAGAAAAAAGTTAAGAAGGAAAAAAATGATAGTGTGGTAGAGACTGGCAAGTGGAGGCATGACGAACTTGGTGGCTGGTGGGGAGCGAGGGTAGGTGAGATATTGGGCTAGGTGGAAAGGAGAAAGAAAAGAAAGAAAAAATTGATGATGTGTTGAGGGCTGCAACTGGGGTTAAGGCAGAACCTCGGGCAGTGGTGGGCTGATGCGCCAGTGGCTGTCTACCAGCGGTGGTGCAACAGGGTCTGGCAGGAAGGGAGGGAGGTGGCTTACAGGGCTAGGTGGGAAGGAGGAAAAAAAGGAAGAAAGAGAAAAGAGAAATGGAGAAAAACGGTGGCACGATGTAAGCTGACAGGTGGGGCAGGATGGACCAAAGGTTGTGATAGGCCAGTGGCTCTCTAGCCACGTTTGTGTAGCAGGGACCAGCAGCAAGGGGTGGAGAGCATGCAGGGCTAGGTGGGAGGAAGAAAGACAAAGAAAAGAGGGGAAAAAAAAAACAAACAAACCCAGCATGGCAGGAGCCAGCAGGTTGGGGCAGGGGGACTTGTGATGGTGGCAGGCCAATGGCTCTCTAGCTGCGATGGTGTGGTGAGGTCCAGTGGCTGGGGGCTGAGGCTGTATATAGAGCTATGTGGGAGGGAGAAAGAAAAGGAAGAAAGAGAAAAGAAAAAAAAAATTTAAAAACTACTAGCATGGTGGGAGCTGGTGAGTGGGGGTGGGGTGGACCTGAGGGCTGGTTGGAAGGGAGGGGAGGTGACGTACAGGGCTAGGTGGGAGGGAGCAAGAAAATAAAGAATTGAAAGAAAAAAAGCAAAAAAAAAAAAAAAATGACAATGTAGTTGGAGCTGCTGGGTGGGGGCAGGGTGAACCCAGGGTGGCACTCTAGCCATGGTGGAGGTGGCATATGGGGCTAGGTGGGAGGGAGAAAGAAAAGGAAGAAAGGGGGAAAAATGGCACAGTGGGAGCTGCCAGGTAGGAGTGGGGCAGACCCAGGCTGGTGGCAGCCTGGTGGCACTCTCGTCAAGGTGGCACGGTGTGGCCTGGAGGGAAGAGGTGGAGGTAGTGTATAGAGCAGAATGGTGAGGGGTGGTCAAGTGTGTTTCTTTGCTTATCAGGTGCTCTGTCTCCTGTTGGGTGCTCTGTGAAGTTGCCTTTCCATACTCCCTGTCCGGGTTGTTGCTGGCTGTGCTCTAAGATGGCCATGCTGTACTGTGTTAGTTGTCCGGGGACCTCCACTCTGTACCTCTCCTCGTTCTCTGTTTTCCTTCAGTTTCTTCTTCTATTCAGTGTTTGATCTAGTTCTTTATCCCTTTATTTGATGCTTAGGGTTCCAGAAATGACACCTATATCTGTTTTACTGAGTTTTTTGGGTCTTTGCTACAGAGGGATGGCATGATGCATCTGTCTAGGGTGCCATGTTGGCTCCACCCCCTTTTTTTTTTTAATGGAGAAATAAGAAAATGAATGATGTAGAAGGTTTTGAGTGATTGGAATTTCTAGTAAGAATGCCCATTATACTGAGTGTCAAGGAATAGAGAGCTGGAAGATAGAGATTTCAATAGATGATAACCTTTTTCACATACTGCTAATTCATTCTTGGCTTCAAAGGTAGATTCAATCCTCAAGTTGTGGAGTGAAACTGACAATTTTGAGTGGGTTTAACTTTAGAAACTCCAGTAATTTTTGCCTTGCTTTTTTATTCCTTCTTTCCTTAACTCTTCCCCTTCTCTCCTTCCTTTTCTCTTTCCCTTCTCTTCTCTTCCTCCTTTCCTTCCTTTCTTCTTTTCAAAAATAATAATTGGTTCCATACGATGTGTCAGGAACGTTTTTATATATTACGGATATGGTAGCAAAAAAAAAAGAAAAAAAGATAACATTCCTACCCTGATTGAACCTACCTAAACTACTAAACAAACACGTTGTATGTCAAAGAGTAATAGAAGCTGTCATGGATTGAATTGTGTCCCCCCAAAAAATGTGTGTAGCAACTTGGCTAGGTCATGATTCCCAGTATTGTATGATTGTGTTATCTGATGTGATTTCCTTATGTGTTGTAAACTCTACCACTATGATGAGATTATATGTGATCTCCTTATGCATTGTAAATTCTATCAGTATGATGAGGTTATAATGATGAGGTTGACAAGATTAGTGTCTTAACGCAATCTCTTTTGAGATATAAAAGAGAGAAGCAGCAGAGACACATGGGAACCTCATACCACCAAGAAAGCAGTGCTGGGAGCAGAGTGCGTCCTTTGGACCTGAGGTTCCTGCACAGAGAAGCTTCCAGACCAGGGGAAGACTGATGGCATGGACCTTCCTCCAGAGCTGACAGAGAAAGCATTCACCTGGAGCCGAAGCCCTGAATTAGGACTTGTAGCCTACAGGACTGTGAGAGAATAAACTTCTCTGTGTTAAAACCATCCACTCGTGGTATCTCTGTTAGAGCAGCACTAGATGACTGAGACAGAAGCCGTGGAAAAAAAAATAATATCATGTGATGGGATTGGGAGTGCTGGGGTGGGTTGCTTATGAAGGTGATGAGAAGTGGAGAAATTCCAGACTAGTTTTGGAAGAAAAGCCTACAGGATGTGCTAGTGATTTAGAAATGTGGTGTAAGAGAAAAAGAGATGTTCAGTTTGGCTTCAAGGTTTAGCTAACTATTTGGATTATGCTACTGGACACAACTTAGGGTGGGAAGTGGAATAAGGAGGAATTTCTGGCTTTAGACAGAGTGACCTTGGAGTTAATTTAATTAAAGTAGTATTCTCTGACCCATGTCTGAGTTTTCTGAGGGGAAAATCTATCTTGCCCATCAGTGGTCTGAGGAGGATACTCTAAGGAGTGATAACTGGTACTGGGGGACTAACTGCATGAAAGTAGTAGCAGGACTCTCTTAATATCCTCCTCCATAGAGGAGAGCCATATCCCTAGTTGACCAAAACTTAATGAGTAAGTCAACTGAGTAAGAGAACAAAACACTGAGGAATGTTAGGGGGAGACACTTTCCCAACTCCTTATATTTTCTTCCATGTGAAGGGTATTCATTGAACTCTTGGACTCTCTACTCCTTTACTCATAGTATCTTATTTGATTCATAAATTTGAGAAGACTACCCTGGACATGCTAGGCTCATCTTTGCCTTTTTTTCTCTGGAGCCTGAGCTGCTCACAGGACTGTTTTGCCTGCCTGAATGGTTAAGTCTTTCTGGGGTTTAATGCTAGGAAACTCATTTGACTCTTGCCCTGAGGGGTATTCTCTGACTTAGCCTTTATCAATTATGAACACGATCTTCAGATCTCTTGATTTTATTTTGCCACTTCTTGATTTTATGTTTCAGTTTACTCAGAAACCCGGTGGAGGAGCAAAAAAAAAAAAAAAAAAGACCCTGCCCCATGGGGTTTCCAAGGTTGTCCTCTTTATGGAAGCAGACTGCCACATCTTTGTCCCATGGGTGGGGGAGAGGAGTTCTATTTATTTAGTCTCCCTAGAGAACAAAACAGCAATAATAGTCACACCACCTTCTGTTTCATGAGTTTACAAAACTTGTAACCTCATCTGTGACATTATATCTCATTTTTGTCCTAAATAGTGAGGCTCTTGTTCTATAGGTGAAAGAATTTAAGTTATAGAAGTTAAAAGACATGACCAAACTTACAGTTACTAGAAGTAGCAGTGAAGTACTATATCTAGGTCTCCTGATTAGCAGATCTGAAGTTTTTTTCTTATATCCACAACTACTTTTGATAAATATTAAGGATAAATCTTCTTTGAATCACTGGGGTAGCATATACATTCATCGAAGTTTGAGCAGCAGCGTAGAGAGCCTCTGTCAAATTGTGAAAATAGAATACTTGCCATTATATATTTTATTAGTTAAAGCCTTGTACATTAGTTCATCCATCTCTCATTTAAAATATGTCACATTTTTCATTCGTGTCTGAAACATATTCAAATACATTTTCCTTGAGAGAGGTTGCCCTTCATGGAGTTTTTTGAAAAAAGTGCTAAATTTTAGTATTAATTTTGCTATGTTTTGTTGATCCGTTGACATTTGTGACTCAACTAGGAAGCGAATAATAACATCCCAAAACCATTGAAGAAGTTCTGTAGCAGCTGCTTTCCACCAAGCTCCTTTTAATTCCTCCATCTTGACAGGATGTAGTATCTATTAATTATCACAAAATTTTAAAAGTCTCCTACTTCACAATGGAAACTATGTTGTGCTTATTTTAACCGTGAAGGAAAATCTAACATGGTGAGCACCCAGGAGAGTCATTATGGACAGATAGTAGTACAATATGAACGGCACTGGAATGTTTCCATGTGGCATTAAACTCTTATCTCCAGCCAAGACCCATCAACACGAACAGAAGGAATGTGAATTAGCAGTTTAGGCTGCACATTTACTGTTAAGAGGAACTGTGCAATCTACTTTTCAAGACTCATTTTTCTGCGTTACATAATTTTATCATTTAAATATTGTCATTCAAATGTGAAGACCAGCTGTGCGTATCAGGGCACAGCTGTCAGGATGAGGTGCAGAGAAGCCATCTGGTGCTTGGTTCTGGGTGGTTAAATTCCAGCGGAGGATTTAACTTCATATCCAGCTGTGATAAAGTAAATTGAAGGCTGCATATTATTCCTCTGAAATCACTCCTTTGGGATAGTTCTCAGAAATAAATTTTAACCAGAGATGTCATTGATTGATTTTACAGTTTCAATTACAGCATTTGCCAAAATAAAACCAAACAAAAAACTGTACGGTCATTTCCTTTTCTCTGTATTAAATAAAACAAAATAGTTAAAGCAAATGAAGCTTTTTGGTCTTCTTCAAGTCGTATGTGTGTAGGGACAATCTGCAGTGAAACTGCCTGGCTTCACACATCTCTCTGAACAGTGGAAAGAAAAATCAAGTGATCTGTAAAGGCTGAGTAAGAGAGTAAAGGTGATGATTGGCCCAATTGCCAGAATTATTATGTCTGCAGGTGTGGGAAATACAGGACAGCGAGAAAATTTTTCACAGTAGTCATTTCTGAGTTTACATACCTCTTTTTTCAATTCCACACGTTTTCAAGGAAAAGATCTTAAAACAATGCCTTGACCTTTTGTGTGTGTGGTTAATATGGAGTCTTCAGAAAGAAAAAGACCTCAAAAAATCCGTCTACTCTGGTGTTTTCAGGCATTTCTGTATTATATGCTATGTAACCATCTATATTATGAAATTAATTTTTATTAATTTTATCATCTTAAAAGAGCAGAATTTAACTGTAATTGCAGTATTTCAGTTAGTGAATGTTCTATACATAATTTAATCTAAGGCAAATAACATTGGGATATATTAATGAGTGGGGTAGAATTATATATTATGTATACAAGCTGTCAAATAATTTAGCCAATCTGGAGATAAATGGGTTTCTTCTTTATTTAAAATTAATTGACTTGATTCTACCCTGAGACTTCTGGTTGGAAAAACTAACTTTTTATCTTTAGATGCAACATTCTTCTGCCAGCCTCACTTGCCAATTTAAACAAACAAAAAAGTGAATGTGCCTGTGTGTGGGAAAATTATTCAGTAAAGAGTTTTCTTCTAAGAATGTGCTTAGAGGCAATCTTGTGGGCGGGGGGAGGGGGGCTTATGAGAGTAAACAGAACGTAGAGATAAAAATAATAATGTAAAATTCCAATAAAAGTACATCGTTTTGCAGTTTATTTTCCCTTTCATTTTAAATAGAAAAAAAGCCTGAAGAAATACTTAATTTTAATAATATAGGCTTGAGTTTATTATTTCTGAAGATTTGAGTGGTCTAAAATAAACCAGTGAAAGTATCCTGTTAGAATTCATCTATAATCCCTTTTGCATATGCTCGCTGGGGAGAGAAAATTTAAGCAGAAAAGCGTTTTGGAAATGATATCAGGATTATGTGTTCATCAGTAATTTTTCCGAAATACTTTTTAAAAAATCCTACTAATTCTTAGATTACAAAATAAGGAAACCCACCATTTAAATTCTATAGGACCCCCATCTCTATTCCAGAAGTATTCCCAGGACTGTTTGGGGCTGATAGTAATTGAAGCAACTCCTTGGAGCATGGAAGGGCAAGCTTTCGCATCAGAGAAATCACCAGACAAAAATAAGAGTGATATTAAGCTAGCAAGGAGAAAACAAAGACATTTACAAAGATTCTAAGCACATGCTACCCTTCTTATTTTCTTTTCAGATTGTAACTGTGGGCAGCTGCTGATTTTTAGACAGTCTCCTTTGTTTTTTTTTCATTTTGAATACTTAAAAAAATTATTACATGCTTTTGTACCTTTAAATGTCAAAGTATAGATAAATAAAAAACTAAAAATTCCTGCTATTTGGTGTTAGAGATATCACTATTAGAAAAATAGTTTTACCAAAATCACCATGCTGCCTAAAAGTCCTCTACTGATGGCAGATATCCTCTTCATTACAAAGAGAAGGTGATAGACTGGGAGGGAAAAAGGTAAGGGAACTTAATTTTTAGTGACTTTGCCTGTTCAGTTACTGTGAATTCACTTTCTTTTGAAAATGAGAGGTTGGTTATAATCTCCTGAATTAGTAAAATTTGAAAGTATTGAAATGAATTTGGGTATTTATAAACATTTTTTAAGTGTCTAAAATTTATCCTTTGTCATTCCATCTTCCAAAGTTCTTCATCGCGTTCAACAGCTTTGGTGGTATTTCAAGATTAGTAACTATTGAGGATGAAATGAAAAAAAAAAAAAAAAAAAACTGGTTAAGATGAAGCCCAAAGGATTAGGTTATTTAAATTAGGTTATTTCTTGACAATGAAATTTACTAGATATTACAATAGAAATTACCCGGTTTGGTTGGTTGGTTATAAACGTTCTCATTTATCTCACATGAAGTAAATGTGATAATTTCTGTAGACTTGGGAATGGGCTAGATGACCTTAAAAATCCATTTCACTACTATAGGCATGACATGTACAATATTGGGCATGAAGTGTTTAAACTAACTCTCTGAGCTGCTATTCTCAGAAGAGATAGGGATAAATAGAAAGTGTCATGGCACACTTGAGTCTGCCCAGTGGAAGAGCTGCAGGAGCTCTCCCCATGAGGACTTTAAAAGCCCAGGACTCCCATCACACTGCCCAGAAAAATGCAATCCTTCTGAGAAAATATAGACAAACAAGACTAAGTTTGGAAATACAGAGCTGAAATAACATACAGTCATCCCCAGAACCTAAGACGGAGACCAAACCTTTCATATAAATTAGTTGATATAGGCTCCATAATTAAAAATATATTTGAGCTAGTGCAAAAAAAAGTTGAAGTTTATTAATAAAAGAACTCAGATACTTATTCCTCGTGTCTTGGTGTAAAGAAAGCACAGCAAATTTGCTGACTACATGTTCTAGAGTCAAAGTTTGAATCCCTCTCTGCCACTAATTAACTAAGTGGCTTTGGAAACATTACTTAGCCTTGCTAGATCTCAGTTTCCTCATCTGCTAAATGGGATTGGTAAAAGAAACTACCTAATATGGGTGTTGTAAGGTTCAAGGGACTTAATGAGTATAAAACAGAAACTGGTAGAGAGTCAATAAATGTTAACTGTTTCTTCTCAATGAGGGCTAAGTAAAGACTGACAGGGATCCACACTATGAACTTCATAGTTTGTCAAATAGAACAATGCATTACAAATTGTAGAAAGTTTTAATTTCTGATTGTGGTTTCTATCTTCTTCAACGAACTCTTTTACCATCTTCACAAAAGGCGGGTAGATATTCAAGCAACACACAGTTACTTCGTAATAGATATCTTCTAATAGCCAGGTATCCATTCTGATTGACTGGTGGTGATGAACCCAAAATCAGTATTTTGTCTGTCGCTCCTTTGCCTAAGAATTATTGTATACATCCTTGGATTTGGTTTCTCATGTATGTGTATTATGAGATATCCTTAGAAAAAGTCTGTATGTGGAACCAAAACTTCCTGGCACTTGCTATGTAACTGATTTTTCTTCTTATGAGAACTGATTACTCATAAATTGTGACAATTATTTTCATTTAATTTACTTTTATTGAGGTATATAATTATACTATATCTAAATCCAGAGCTATCTATATACTTTTTATAAGCGGTATATATTATGTAGTATGTTTGTATGTCTATATAAGTGAAAAAATCTTAAGAGTACAACTTGATGAACTTCTACCTATAAAAAAATTACCCATGTAACTACCACCTTGATCAAGATATAGAACATTTCCAGCAGTGACCCTTAGTAAATGTCCACCCCTTCCAAAAATAAGCCCTATTGTGACCTCTATCACCATACTATAGTTTTGTCTGCTTTTGAATGTCGTTCAAGTGGATTTGTATTCAATCTTTTCTGCCTTATTTCTATCATTGCTATGTCTGTGGACATTCATCTGTGTCATTGTATATATCAGTAGTTCTTTCTTTTTCATTGTTATGTAACACAGTCTTCTATAATTTATTGACCCATTTTATCTTGATTGATTTGCACTGTTACCAGTTTGGGGCTAGCTGCTATTAACATGCCTGTCTGTGTTCTCTGACGGACATCAGCCATCATTTCTATAATGTGTATACCCATGATTCTTTGTTCTTAAGCAAGATATGCCAAGCAAGGACCTTTGCCCATTACATAAACGTCTGCCTGGAGAAAGATTAAATAACATTAGAAAGTCATCTGCTTAACATCCTTTTGTTTAGGAATTCTGTGTGCTTGCTCATTTGATATGTAACTCTGTCTCCCCAGCAAAGGCTTTGTCTTGTCAAGAAAACAAAAAAAGTTGTAGAGATTTCGCATGAGTTGGACTCTAATAAGTTTTAAGCATGAAGGTCTAAAAGGATTATGGCATAGGCAGAGATTATGGAAAAGTACTTTTACCATAAGCTTGCTCTCTTACCCCAAATTCTCTGCCCCAGAAAATACAATAAATGCAGTTTAGAATATCTCTGTCATTATATGCCCCTATGTCCAACCCCTTATCACAAAAAACATAGGAAGCAAGCAAAACTTCTTTGCCATTACAGAGATCAATGCAATCCATTCCACTACTCACAACAAGTGAATGAAGGGATTCAATCAACCCAGTGCCCACTCAAATCTATTAAATTCTGTTCAATTCTGACAGGAACTAAAATGCATTACTTCTTCCTCTGACTCTAACTACTTGGAGCTAGGTCAGACCTCACAAGTTAAAGGGCACGGTCCTCCAGACTGCTAAGTCCGCTCAAGACTTCAGATGCCAGCCTCGAGCTTGGGGGTCCCCACGACATCCTCACTTCCAACCTGCTGCCTACACATTGAGAGTTTTCCTGCTACACCTTCAAGATGCCAGCTGTAAGCTCAGGGATTCCCAGGTACCTCTCTCCCTTCTGACCTATTGGCTACAAATTCAGGGGTTCACTCTACCCACCTCAGGATTATCAGCCATAAGGTTGGGGGTCCCCAGACCCCATTCACTTTTGACCTGATAGCTCCCACTACTCCCTTGGGTCTGAGGATCCACTAGAATAACTCACAAAATTCAGGAAGGTGCTGTACTTAACAATTACAGTTTTATTATAGCATAAAGGGTAAACATGAAGAGATGCATACAGCAAGATCTGGGAGGCTTCCCAATGTGAAGCTTCCATATCCCAAAGGACACGATACCCTCCCAAGTATTGATATCTTTTTTTTTTTAATTGTGCTTTAAGTGAAAGTTTACAGTTCAAGTCAGTTTCTCATACAAAAATTTATACACACGTTGCTATGTGACCCTAGCTGCTCTCCCTATGATGTGACAGCACACTCCTGCTTTCCACCCCAGATTTCCCGTGTCCATCCAACCAGCTTCTGTCCCTTTTTGCCTTCTCATCTTGCCTCCAGACAGGAACTTTCCATTTAGTTTCATGTATCTACCTGAGCTAAGAAGCACTCTCTTCATGTGTATCATTCAAGTATGGCTACCTTTTACCAACCAGGAAGTTCATGGATCTTCTGTGTTCAGAGCCTTCACTGGGGCCTCATTATATAGACATGATTGATTAAGCTTAACCTCCAGCTCCCCCTACCCTGAGGGTGGGTTCATATCACACAAGGGATTTTTTTGGCCTGGCCAGTCTCCACCCAAGAATCATCTCATTAGCATAAACCCTTATTTGTGATTTGAAGACCTTATAGATAGAAGACACTTCAATCACTGGTAAATTCTAATGTTTTAGAGGTTATCTCTCAGGAACCAAGGACATAACCAAATTCTTTGTGTAAACCCCACAGCCATACAACACCCTGCTCATTGAGAGAGCAATACTAACCCTGCTGTGGGTCTTATGACCTCTACTTTCAGGCTGAGGAAGGAAAAACAGCGTGCACTGTGTCTACACATGCTTAGGAATTGTATTTGATGAGGCACAATGAGCCAGCAACATTTTTTTGATTGGTCTCTGTCTCAAAACTGATCTATCTCCAAGTTTCAAAGACCCTAAGCCCTGATTCAGTGGGTGGCATCACCTTCTTTGTATCCAATTGCCCCAAATTTGCTCTAGAGTCAGACCTCGAATAAATAAGAGAATCCAGGAGTCTGAGTCCACAGGGGCTGTTGGCTTACAGTGATCAGGAAAGTCTGAGTGCTAAATATTTCTGGTTAAAAATTGATTTCTCAGAATACGGAAAACCGGATTCAGACTCTTGTTGCAGAAACTTTTAACATACTAAGGTGGTAATCTTATTTAATCGTGATAGCCATGGGAATTCTTCATTTTAATGATGAAGAATCAGGTATAAGAGATTAAGTTATTGGTCTAGAGTCATGTAGGTAGTAAGGAAAAGAGCTCAGGTGTGAACCTGTTATTTGACTAAAAGAACAGTGCACTCTGTATTTTGCAATGCTACTTTCCTGAAATGCTGAGTTACAGACAGCTGAGAGAAACTTGGAGAAACTCTAAAACTGAGAAGTAGAAAGATTAGAAAGCAGACTGAAAGAAATTTTGCTTTAGGGTGGTGAGGAGAAACTCATCTGGCTATTTTAAGCCGAAAGAGTTTTAATATTATGAATTACGTACTAGTGAGAACATATATGTGATTATGACTACACAAAAGAGAGAACAATATTTTAAAAATTGAAAATGGTGAGAAAAATCACAGATGTCCTAGGTGTACGTTGGCTTAACCCTTTGTTCATGAGGATGATTCTGAAATACAAAATGTAAATTCTATAACACACAAACAATAAAAAATTGGAAACTGATTGAAACAGGGAAAAAATACCATTGACTATATACCATGTATAGAAACTCAACATTAAATGAGTTAATTGATATAAAGCTTTTAGAACAGTTTCTGCATGTAGAGAGAGGTTAGTATTAGCTATCAACATCATTATCCCAATGCTTATCTAGGAGAAACTGAAGACTATGTACATCATGTGAAAAGTCCCAACTAACAAGACTTTTTTACAAGCCATAGATGGTTCACTATTTTCAAGTCCACCCTATTCTTCCACTGTTAAATGGAAGGTGCCAGATTCTGAAGAGTACCAGATTCGATATTCGCTAAAGTGCTTCCAAACACATCTGAAAAGTGTTAAGAATGGTGGTGCCTGCCTCAACAAATTCTCTTTATATTTTTCCTCCACTAGGTACTTTAAAAAAAAAAGTTAAAAAATAAACATTTGCTCATTCTACCAAATCAAATGACCCAAACCCTTTGCTGTTGAGTTGATTCTAACTCATAGCAAGCCTGTAAGACAGGGTAGAATTGCCCCATAGGGTTTCCAAGTCTGCAAATCTTTATGGAAGGAGACTGCCATATCTTTCTCCCGTGGAGCAGCTGGTAGGTTCAAACTGCTGACCTTTTTAGTAAACAGCCAAGGCTTTAACCAGTGTATCACCAGGGCTCCAAATCAAACAACACAAATGTATAAAGAGAAAGGTGAGAAATGCAGCCAGCCTGATTCCCCTACCCAATTCTGTTAACAAATGTTAATGGCTCTGTGTTGGTCAACTCATTCAAATTGTTAATTCAGATAACAGTTGTCTATTTTAGAGAAAGTTCCCATAGAGAAGCCAGGAGTAGAATAGTATACCTTCCAAAGAAGGGCATTTTAAAGAATTATCTGGTGGAAATATATACAAAGATGGTAAGTTTAAATCCTTTACGGACATATGAACAGAAGAACTTGTAACAGCCAAGTTAGCTTATGATATTTTGTTAGTTAATTCTGAAAATTAATTCTTTTTCAGTATTATTTTGGGAAAACAAAAATGAATTCTTATTAAACAAGACAGTCAGTTCTTAAAGGTTGGGATTATCACAGAACCTATCAAATAACCTCACACATGATGGGCATTTATAAGTGTTCTTTATAAAAAGAAAAAAAGAACATCTAAACCCTTTTAAAATACCAGTCTTCTTTTTTATGATGTCAATGAAATTCTCCTATGTATTATAAATATACTTTTCCTTAACAATGATCATTAAATATGATATAAAATGTATTATTTGTTCAACTACTTAACTTGTTTACTGCATTTTTATTTAATTACTACTCTTGCACTATTTCAGAAATGCTCTACGTATTTAAGAGTTTAATATATTTTCTATTTAAGTTTTATTTTATGATGGTTAAATATTTCTTTTAATTTATGTTGCAATTCTTCAATATTCCATTTGTATTGTAGTTTAGAGTTTTTAAATTGGCAATTAGACCCTAAACACCACTTGCATTAACGTCTCTGTAAGAAAACACATTACAAAGTCGGAATAAAAGTGTTTAGAGTTCTAAAAAGGTTTATAATTAGGGACTGCCTGTTATGTTTCATTTTGGAGTTTTAAACCATAGTAACAAATATATATGAAATATACATTAATAGCACATGAAGAAAAGAAGACATGCTTTCAGGTACCTCTGAAAATATATATAAACAATCCCATACAGATGGCTACCTGTTTTCTTCCTAATCTTCTGAAGGGAGAGCTTTGCCGTAATACTTCAGTAACTGGCTTTGTTCCCACTAACCTAGCCTGAGCTGGACCTGACAAATCTGCATTTCATCTTGGTTTCGCCTTCTTGCTCTTCTTTCTTCTCTTCAATGAGAACTCTATTCTTTGCCCATCAGCAAACTAGTGGTACCATTCATTGACAAATCATGGCTTCCAGGCTAAGTGATTGGGTTTAGGGTATTGAGATGAGGTATCTATCCATCATGTTCCCTATGAGGCACATGGTTTAACTTAAATAATGACCAAAGCCACAGCTCAACCAACTTGTTTTTAATGAGATTCTTGCATACTTATATTTTAGTTTGTGTAAAAAATATCATCCTTGTGCATCATTAACCATGGAAAGGTTAAGGAAGAGATAATGGGAAGTGAGAGTTTTAAAATATATACGACTAATTGAAACCTCTTGTTCTTCTGCAGTTAAAGCAATCCTAACTCAATTTAGTGACAATGAAACATTGTTTTAGAGGTGTGTTAGTTATGGTTATGAGGAGCAGATATTCAATTCTGGTTAGTTATAATTTTGCCAAAGATACTAATGACAAAAAAAATCCATTTCCATTTGGATGAAGTTAGTTTTTTTCGTACACATGTGAAAAAAGATAGAGAACTCTCTAAAGTTGGATCTTTCTTCTTCCTTTCTTTTCTAAAAGAGAGATGGTCAATGGCAAGAGCTAAAGCACCTTGATTTGAAAAATAGAATTTTAATTAAAGAGTACAACTTCTTTTGTCCAAAAAGGAAATAAAATTGCATCTTTAAATATAATCCAATGTAGATGGTTGAAAGGTTAAAATAAAGATTAGCATATTACTGCATAAATTTAAAAAATAAAAGTGATGGACTATAGTTATTACAAAACATTCTCAATTATATCAATAACATGTATTATTACTGGCTGCTGAATTTTCTAGTGGCTGCTACATGGCACATGAATATGCTCCTAACTAAATTAATTCATTTAAAAGGGAAAAGAAACCTCATCAACCTATTGTTGTTAATGTTTCCATATCCTTATTTATTATTATAGTTTTTTTTTTTCAGTTTAATGTTCTAGGAAATCACTGTTCATGTTAGGACAACAGCACTATGAGTTAGTATGTTCAAAAGGTGGCAAATTAAGTAGTTTGTTATTAGTAATGCCAATAATAAATAATGATAGTGCCTGAGTTCAAATTCTAAATTTGACACTTATTTGCCCTGACATTGTGCTAGTTATTTAACTTTGTATCGTCTTCTGTATAATGTCTCTGTTTACCCATTTGTAAACTGGCAATAAAACTAATAGCTTTTTCTGAGGATTAATTGAGTTAATTCATATAAAGCCCTTGTTGTTTTTGTTAGCTGCTGTTGAGTGGACCCCCAACTTATGGTGACTCTATTTATTACAGAGTGGAACTGCTCCATAGAGTTTTCTTGGCTGTAATCTTTATGGAAGCAGATTGCCAGGACTTTCTTCAGTGGAGCTGCTTCAGGGGTTCAAACCATCAACCTTTAAACTAGTAACCAATTGCAAACCACTTGTGCCACCCAGACTCCTTATAGAGCACCTGTTGTTGTTGGGTACTATCAAGTCGATTTCAACTCACAGTGACCCCATGTGATGGAGTAGAACTGCTCCACAGGGTTTTCTAGGCTATAATCTTTATGGAAGCAGATTGCCAGGTCTTTCTCCCACAGATCCACTGGGTGGAATTGAACCACTAACCTTTGGCTTAGCAGCCAAGCACTTAACCAGAACACAATAAATGCAATATGTGTTTTTACTTTTCTGTTCAACAGAAGTTATACTTTGAACCAATTCCCCTTCCCTACCAGACACATCATCTTGATCAATTTGCAGTTTCCTACTTCCTTCATCCTAGGATTGGACTTATATTCCCGGGGCTCATGTAATAGCAGGGTTTTGGTGGGAGTATGGCAATGTCTTTGCTCATACAATTGTCTGCTGAGATGAGATGTCCATCATCCTGACTGGTTCTCACTATCTCGGTCATTCCTGATACATGTCTGGTATGCCAATTCCTCCATCCCATTCTGTCCCTGGACATTTGCACACACTGAGAAACTATACGACCATTGGAAGCCCCATCTGCCTAAACTGCTCCTGCTGTCATTCCTTCTCTGGTCCTGCTGCCTGCCCTGCCTTCTCCCCATAGAGTGGACCCAGCACTCCCCCATTCTCTGGCCCCACAGTTCTGTCTGGCTGTTTGCATGGGTAAATACAATGGGCCATGGAACAAATTTACTGAACAAATCTAGAAGCACAGTAACATAAGTATTTATTAGATTTATCCAATTATTATTATTTTGAGCGAATTTTTCCTTTCCATTTTTTGGAGGGAGAAAGAGGATTAAGGAGAATAACAGTGATATACACAGACATTGCTAATATTCCTGGGTCCCTAGTCACTCTGGGATTGGACAGGACATCCCCGGCCATTGGATCAGCTGATTAAAGACACAGTGGTGACAGGTCAGCGACTGTAAGAAGTGACTCTGTGGTGTTTAGCATAACACCATGAATGTGACAGATTTATGATTTGATCGGACTCGAAAAGGTATTTGGAGAGCTTTAGGAGGGAGAGATCTCTTCTGCCTAGTGCATCAGTGAAGGAGAAGAAATGAAGGGACTAGCATTTGATTCCGGCTTTGAAGGATGAGTGGGGCTTTGAGCAAGGATAAACTGCAAAGACAAACTGCTCTTGTCATTTTTACCCTAAGCTTTTCTTTTGTTCACCCTCAAATTTAATAAGTAAGACAGCGTTTTGTGGTGGAAAGCATGTGGACTTTAGAGTCAGTCAGATTCAACA
Source organism: Dugong dugon (assembly GCA_030035585.1). NCBI lineage: Eukaryota > Metazoa > Chordata > Mammalia > Sirenia > Dugongidae > Dugong > Dugong dugon. Next base: position 14,575,120 of record CM057478.1, read on the forward strand.
CTCTCAGTTAGTAGCTGGCTGCCCTTGGAAACGTTAATCTCACTGTGCCTCAGTAAAATGATAATAACAGCATGAGTCGGAATCGACTCCAGGGCAGCAGGTGTTTTTTTTTTTTTTTAATAGGGCTGAGAGGATTTAGTGCTGAAACATACATGAACGCCTGAAGTACAGGTCCTAGCACCTTGTAGCAGCTCAGTAAATGCTATTTCCCTTCCTTTCTCTCTTTGATCCAAATGGTTTTAATGTAAAGTTTATTTAGCCTTCACTGGGGACCTGGAGGAAACTCTGGTGGCATAGTGGTTAAGAGCTACCGCTGCTAACCAAAAGGTTGGCAGTTGGAATCCACAATGTGCTCCCTGGAAACCCCGTGGAGCAGTTCTACTCTGTCCTATAGGGTCACTATAAGTCAGAATCCACTCGACGGCAACAGGTTTGGTTTGGTTTGGTTTTTGGGGACCTGAACAAAATCTCCTTACCAATTGGGTTATGTAACTAAGTACTTTGTAATGATAGCCCGTCTTCTCCTGGAAGGATCTGTAATACATGGCCTATTACCACTGACACCTAACCCAGATTTGTATAATCATAAAATTTAGCGCCATCGCCTGATGCAGATTCCAAAAAAAACCTGTTAGATTTACAGGTTTTTTTCAACCGCTAAATCCTCCAGAGAGCTATTTTAAAAGGGGTTACTTTCACAGAGCTAACAGAAGATTTTGCAAGCTGTTGCATTTAGCCAAAAACAATGTTTTTCTCCCAACTGACTTCTTAAGAATTAGGTCACAGGGTATGCTTGTTCCCCCTAATTAGGCTTTGATAACATCTAATTAGACAATTAAGTTCCCTTGCTCTTATTATATGAAGGTTTACCCCATCTCCAGAAGAATGAGACAGCTAGCCGGGAGCACTACTGAAAAGCGTTGCTAGTTTGGGGAGTGGGGGAAGGGAACAATCACCTTGACTATCTGTTCTCTGCTGAGGAGGCTAATCTTGGAGTTCTAGAATTCACAAATGCCTGAATAAATTTCACCCATTGACATGAAGGAGAGTTTTCAGTCTTGAGGGTTGAAGAATGGCTTGGTGAGAGAAAAATTAAAAGAAAGAATACATTATGAGTGGGAAGGAAGTAAAAAAAACTGGGCTATATAAAGGCAGTTTGATTTTGACTTTCACTAAGACAAAGCCTTTTATAATTATTCTACCCAACCGCACGCCGGAAATAAGGTTGAAATCACAAAAAGGCTAAATTCACAATAAATGAAAATCTTCGGTTAGCCCTAAAGAAGGATATTTTTAACAGAGCTAACAATTGTATCTGAATAAATTACTAATTGATGATGCCTGCACAGCACAATTGACAGTCAGGAGTAATAGGCACTAACTCAGGAAGAAAATTGTGTTTGGACTGATTTTTGACTTGGCTGTTATCATAAATAATTCAAATCCATTTCTCCTCAGTGTGATTTCTTCCACCTATGTTAGACATCCAGCTTGCTTTCTGCTGTTTGACCTGGCTTCTCTAGCATGCAGGGGCAGATTTCCAATAAGCCAGGTAAGCACGGGCTTACCTATCTTGCTGGGTCATCCGCCCCTGTCAGGGATTGTAAATTTGAAAAGAGGCGTTGATTCTGTAGGAAGGTGCTGTGGGGTTGGGAGAGAGACAGATGCCAGCCATACCTAGAAACAGAATCTTTGATGTGGTGAAAAAGTGTGAAATTGTTCACTATAGATGGTCTGATAAGCAAGGTAAGCACTGTGCTTACCTTGCCTATCAGATAATCACCCTGCTGCCATGTGTTTCATATAAACGAACTATTGTGTCTGTGTGTATTCAACCTGGAATACTTAATAGTTTAGAGGGTACGGGTATACCATTATTGTTTTTAAATGGTTCTATTATTAACAATATTGAGAGTTGGTTCATTTTTTGTGAATGTTTTTCTACTAGTTTGAGTTTCCTTTTGCTTACATTAGTTACTTTGATACTATTCTAATGTTTATTAATTGCTTGACAGCAGTAGAGTGAAGGAATTATTTCCTGCTATGTGGTGTATTACTTCGGTGTCCTATTCTGTCTGCTTGATCTTTTGCTCTGACCTGGAACACCGTTGAGTTATTTCCATTCTTCTTGTTTCACTTATTCAGATGTGCCCTGCTTCTAACTGGCACATAGACTTGGGAATCTTTGGTGCTACTATTTGTGATACTACGTTTACAGTTAGTTCAAGTCAGTATTATATATACACATTTTCAGAATTTACTTTTTACTTTACTAGAAATATTGCATTAAATTTAACCATCAGCATAAGATATTTTTATATAATTTTACTCATGCTCTCTCTAAATTCTTCTAATAGCTTATACATTTCTTATGGTATCTGTAGGTTACTATTTTGTCTACATATCCTTTCTCACCTACTGGTTATGGATACTAAATCTGATTCCCTTCTATGCCATAAATCTTAGGGGGACAAACTACAGTTTTTGGCCAAATCTGGTCACGCACCTGTTTTTGTATGGTCTGCAAGTTAAGAATGGTTTTTACATTTATAAATGGTTGAGAAAAATAGAAGAAAAATAATATTTTGTGGCATGTGAAAATTGTATGAAATTAAAATTTCAGTGTCTGTTAAAGTTTTATTGGAACACAGCCCTGTTTATTCACTTACGCATTGTCTATAGCTGGTTTCAGGCTACAGCGGTAGAGCTGAGTAGCTGTGACAGACACTGTATGGCCCACAAAGCCTAAGATATTTACTATCTAGCTCTTTACAGAACAAGTTTACTGACTCCCTGCCCTAAGTACTAGTGTGGTGCTTTTCATAAAACTTTTATATAGCACTTGCTACATAAAAGCCTCCAGACTAAGTTAATATATATTGAATTGGAAGCCATTATTGATAAGTTTAAGCAGTTTGTAATACAGATAATAGAGAATTAGGAATTTCCGTTGTGATTTGAATTTGAGAGGGAGCTAGAATCAGAGACAAAAGATCCTTACCCTGCTGCCTTCATTATTTCTGGATTAAGATTTGTAGCTATAGGACATAGTCCATATGAAGATGATCCAGCCTTTGAGATTCTGGAAAAGATTAGGGTGTGGATAAATTTGAAGTACAGTAAGAATTACTTTCTTGAAAAGAAAATTCTGACTTTTAAAACTGAAAAAAAATCAAATGTTAATTTCAAGAATAAGCCAACAAAAAGAGACAGAGATTTCATTTATCCAAGGTGGACTCTTAGAATTAGAAACGCAAACAATTCTGATTTAAACTAAAGCAGACCTCATAATATAAAACTCACTATCTTGTCTATGGATTAGAAAAAGAGTGTGTATACATGTGAAAATGATAAATAGGAGGAGAAAACTTTAAAAGCGCACGAAATAAAAGGAGCTGGACAAATTTTCTCTCCTACTCTGACAACTTCTGATTCCCAAGAAGGGACCGCAAAACTTGAGAGGGAAATAGTAGACATTTCTTATGCTTACCTACCTTTCCACGCTTTATTATAATGAGCCACCACTGAAAATGTTAGTTATTAGGGAAGATGGGTGTCATGGATTGAATTGTGTCCCCCTAAAATACCTGTCAAGTTGGCTAGGCCAGGATTCCCAGTCTTGTGTGAATCTCCATCATTTTGTCAACTGATGTGATTTTCTTATGTGTTGTAAATCTTATCTCTAGATGTTGATGAGATGGGATTAGCGGCAGATATGTTAATGAGGCAGGACTCAGTCTACAAGATTGGATTGTGTCTTAAGCCCATCTCTTCTGAGATATAAAAGACAGAAGCAAGTAGAGAGATATGGGGACCTCATACCACCAAGAAAGAAGCACCAGGAGCATAGCATATTCTTTGGACCCAGGGTCCCTGTGCTGAGAAGCTCCTCGACCAGGGGAAGATTGATGACAGGGACTTTCCCCCAGAGCCAACAGAAAGAGAAAGGCTTCCCCTGGAGTCGGTGCCCTGAATTCAGACTTCTAGCCTCCTAGACTGTGAGAGAATACATTTGTGTTTGTTAAAGCTATCCTTTTGTGGTATATCTGTTATAATAGCACTAGATAACTAAGACAGTGGGTTACCAGAAAGATGGCTTTTCTTTCCTTTTGTTTTCATATGCTAGTCAGTAGTTTCTAGCACTCATAGAGTTTTGTTTGTTTTTTGATAGTGATAGCAGTTTTTTTTACACTTTCTGTATGGATTGCTTAAATATGCTGCTCTATTTTTTTTATATAATATTTTATTATATTTTCAGTGAAGGTTTACACAGCAGTTTAGGTTTCCATTCAACCATTTCTACACAAGTTGTTCAGTGACATTGGTTACGTTCTTCACAATGCTTGACCATTCTCATTATTTCCATTCTGGTTGTTCCATTTCCATTAATCTAGTTTCTCTGCCCTGTTACATTCTCATCTTTGTTTTAAGACTATTTGGTCTCACAAAGATGATTTTTAAAAGGAGAGCATCCAGCACTCATAGAGTTTTAATAAAACTTTAGATGTTTAGTGGTGATTTCAAGTACAAAATACCACCTTTTCTGTCTACAATAAATTCATAGAAATGAAGTTACAGCTGGCATTTTTCTTGAACGGAAATACAGAAAAATTTAAAAAATGGCCTTTAATAAGAAATAAATACTAAAACGTGGAGCCCCTGGGTGGGGCAAATGGTTGACACACTTGCCTGATAACAGAAAGGTTGGTGGTTTGAGTCTACCCAGAAGTGCCTTCGAAGAAATGTCTGGAGATCTACTTCTGAAAAACGCTGTGGAGCATAGTTCTACTCTGATACACATGGATCACCATGACTTGGAATCAACTAGGTGACAACTGGTATATACTAAAACTTGGACTTGCTCTTAATTGCCAACACACTGTTTGACATAACAGATGTTTATTAACTGCCTACTGATGATGAAAGGGAAACCCTGGTGGTGTAGCGGTTAAGAGCTACGGCTATGGTTGCTAACCAAAAGGTCAGCAGTTCGAATCCACCAGGACTTCCTTGGAAACTCTGTGGGGCAGTTCTACTCTGTCCTGTAGGGTCACTATGGGTCCAAATCGACTCTACAGCAATGGCTTGGTTTTTCCGGCTTTTTGGTGATGAATGAAAATACTATCATTCTTCTTCTGTCTCCTACCCCTGCCAAATATAATTAGCTTAGAAGTAACTATCAAACAAATATAATAAGTAATGCTGTAAGTGTGGCCCAAAATGCTACAGAAGTCCTGAGAAGAGGGAAATTCTGTCCGGCCAGGCTGTTCACTGAAGAGTCAGCAGATGGACTGTTCTCAAAAGACAATAAAGACTTTGAACGCACAAAGATTGGGGAAGAGGACTCCATGTAGAAGCACTAACGGGAAAGCCCAGGAAGACAGGAAAACAGAAGCCATCTTCAGAGAGTGATATATAACTTATTAAGCATCATTTAAGTTATATAAAAGGAAATAAAGGAAATAAGATCTCCAGTTAAAATAAAATATTCTAGAAAGACACCATAACATAATGTTCACATGGTATACTGTCTTGTTTAAAATCTGTATAGATTCAACTCAGAGTGAACATAAAACACTAAAATAAAATTTCATAGTAGCTTTGATGTGAGGAGGAAAAAAAAAAACCTACATTAAGCATCAGTACTTGAAAAAGTGGTTGTCTGTATGCTCTGTTAAGACCTGCCCAGTGAAACACACTAGGCTGAGGAAAAGTTATATTAACCAGAGTGCAACACAGTGCTTCATCACCTTTAGATTCCCTCTGTCAGAGGGAGGGGAAGTGGGGGCTCAGGCCTTCATCTGTGGAATCTAGAGGGAAAAGTTCCTTTAGAGAAAGAGCATGGCATTTTTGATAAGTCTCAATAGATTCGTTATCACTTGTCCCATTAGATAATTGCTTATTACTCCTGTTTACTCTACCTGGGTGGGCAAAGCCGTAGGTATTTGGTTATAAAAAACATAAAATGAATGCAATTATACAACTTCAATTTGAGGATTTCTGAGAAGGAGCCCAGAAGAGCAAAAACTTTGGAGCAAAGACTTTGGATACTGATATGATACCATACTCATAATTTATCATTATCAATTTCATATATATTATAAAATAATCTTTTTCTACATAGACTTCTCCAAGGTCCAGGCTGTAATACTATGATAGCTTACAAATTATTAAAACAGAAACTTCTTCTGCCCTTAGATGATAATCAAATTATAAATGTTTTCTGATAGTGAAGAAAAAAGACAAAATAAACTTTACCTTTGCAGTGTAAGGAAACGAAGTGCTTAATTGAATTTAGAAAAATAAACTTGTTATAAATAGTGCAAAAATGCCCATCAGTTTACTTTTATGGGTAAAGCACAAATTTTCTGAATAGTTAGGTCAAATCCCAAAATACCGTATGACTCTTTAACACAAAAATGAATGCCATCTATTGTATTCAAACCATGTGCTCAGGCTGAAAGCTAAGGTTAACTGGATTTCCTGAATCCATCCTAGGAACTTTGATATCCTTCTGTGCCATGTGAGGACTTAGAAGCCTCTGTACAATATTAAGCTGCCTACGGAGGATGATACCGTCTTTTATCAATCTGGGCTGCCGCTTATCCAGTTTTGTTCCTATTAACTTCTGTTGCAACCTATCCTGGTAAAGGACAGATGTTAGATACTCTTTTTTCTTTCTACCGTTTTGCAGTGATGTGGCTCTATCTGTGCCCGAGTATTTCAGGAATCAATAGATATTATAGACCAAGAAAAGAATAAGAACAGAATTGTGAAGATGACCTAGCTATTAGAGACTATTTTTCACTATTCGCTTAGAAGAATATCTGCTTCAATATCATATGCTATCTAGCGTTGGAGACCTCAGATGTCCTAAAATATAATTCAGATAACATAAAAAAGATGCGTAGTAAAGCTCCGTGCCTGCAGATTTTCATCTCTTCTTGTTACGAAGCTAAAATGATAGCCATTCTCTCATCTGTGCACAAGGTGTAAACGTTAATTGATGGCTGTTCTTCCAGAATTACATTCAGTCTATCGGGGAAAACCCGTGTATAATCAGTTTAGAAATAGAGCGAATTAGAATGTAATGTTACAGACAGGCAGTGAAACTTTAATTCATACTTTTATGACATCCAACTTGAATTATTGTAATTCTCCGCCTGCAGGTCTCCTTCAGGTGTTCCACTGGAGAAAGAAAAAGACAGCTTGCACAAGTGTGCTAGCCCCGAGATTTTAAGCATGCAGAGTCTGGTCAGCGAATGCGTCTGCTCGGAGATTTTGGTTCTGGCTGTGAGTTAGGTGCTGGATTGATTTTAAGAGGTCGTAGTGATGTGGTTTTGAAACACTGAATGAATCCAAATGAGTTTTATGTTCCTTATTGTCCAAGCCCAGTTTTGTTCCACTGTAAAAATGTTGGGTTTTCGTTTGCTCAGAACTGCAATTATAAGTCACTATGCCCCATAGCTTTTTCCAGTAGTTGTGGAATATATTTTTCCAGGACAGATTTGGAATATCAGAACTGTTATTGAATTCAGGTCAAGACTAAAGTGGCTTGTTTAATTTGCTTTCTTTCAACAGTACTGTATTTTTTTTCTTCTTTGTATTCTATGTTGCTTTGCCAGGCTTTCTTTTTAACTCCTTTAATTGTAGCCTTCTACTGTTTAGATGTCCTGTTTAAAATAGACATAGGTGATAAAATCTTGTTTAAAATTATTCTAATTTATTTGCATGCTCCGCTATGTGTGGTTTAACATTGCTGTAACTCCCACCTTGCATAGCTGTCTTGGTGGTGAAAGAAACAAACATTCTGTATTTTCCTCATAATGTTAATTCTGTTGTTAATTCCACGACATTGTATAAAAACATTTTGAGACTATTTTTCACAAGGATTATATTTATTATAAAATCCCAAATCATTATAATTTTTGTGTCAATCTTATTTGCAAATAAAGCATTAAAACACATTTCCACATTTTTAAAAATATATGTATCTGAAAATTGAAATAGCCGTGAGGGTCTTTATTTCTGAATGCAATTGCATAACTTGGTTTCTTTATCTACCAGCATTTTCCTGTTTCTTTTACAAATATTTCTTCTGCTATCTAGACACACATTTGTCATAGGTATTATAGTCGGTGTAATTATTCTCCCCCTTTTCCTATTGGTCATTATTGGTATGTGCTAGCAGTTTTATGCAAATTAAATATCAGCAGTACCCGTTTTAAGGGAAGGAAATACTATTAGTGACTAAATACTTCAGTTTTATTCCTCTTAAGCATGGAATATTCCTTAGCTGTATAATTATAGGCAGCATGGCATAATGAAATAAAAATGAGATTGGAAATTGGAAATTGTGGTTGTAGAGCTTCCTTTCTCATCTGTCAAATAGAGATAGTAGTTCATACCTCAAATGACTTTTGTGAGAATTAAAAGACATATGAAAGCACTTTGTAAACTATAAGATTATTTTCAAGTATTAGTTTGTTTATAGTACTGTTCTAGTGTAGGAAAGCATTTACTGACAAAAAGCAAAGTATTTACTAATTAACTTTAGTATTTTATTTTGAAGCACAGTATTTCTTCTCTTAACAGCTGGACTTCACTGTATTTTGATACAAAATATCATTCTCTTCAACTTTTTTGGTCTATTATTAGTATAAAACAATGCATACTTGTGACATCTGTATTGTATCTTAGTAAAAAATCAGATAATAAACAAAATCGCTCATTTAAATTTCAATATATGGAAAAATATAACAGTAAATATGGCAAGGGAAAATACACTTTATTAAGTCCCTATCGAAATATTCCGCTCTGTAAGTTTACAACACTAAACATAGTTTACACTTACAATCACCGTGTTTCCAAACAGTCACAAAATATGCTGGTAATTAGATAGGGATCAATACACAACCCATTTCGGTATTTTCCTGCAATTTGTTTCTTTAACGGTAGAAAAATAAGCACTGGATTATTCCTTTTCAGTTAACGTGAGAGCCATTTCTGAAAGACAATAAAGACAGAGCCTTTCTTACTAACAGAAGCTTCAAGTTCAAACACCTGCACGTACAGATGTACCTTGTGGCATGGGCCCCTTGTGCTCTCCAGACCCGAAGGTGAAAATCTGGAGAGCACTCCCCCTGCTGGTTCGTCCCTGTTCCTACTCTGTTTTGTAGAACTGACTCGTTTCTGATTCTCTATGAAGGAAAGCACCTCTCTGCACGTTAAGAAGTATATCTGCAGCTTTTCTTAGGGAAGCATGCACGAGCTCTTTTAATTCTGTGGACTAAGTCCTTGTTCAGTTCACCTAAAGCACTAGGTGATCAAGATTCAAGCAATAGAGCATCTCTTCCCATCGATTGCTTTAAGCTCACAGCCTTCTTGCTATATTATATCTTTTCCCTGAATTTTCATCATAGAAAGTTTTTATTTGTTTTGCATCACAGCCAAATTTAGGTGTATTAATTTGAAAGAAGTGAGTATTTGTAAGTTGGAAGACTTGTCTGAGAGATGCTCACTCTACTTGATGGTGGTTCTGGGTTTTAACAAACTCATGAAACACCATAGGCTTCATCTAGCACTGGTTTACTTAACTTGTAAAAAAGGCTGATACAGCATGAATGGTAACAGCGTAGTGAAAGGTCTCAGAATACCCAGGTGAGCTCCCACTGTCCCCAAATTACTTCCAGTGTCCAGAAATGACTCTGTCATTGACCAGCTATTAAAACTTTCCTTCTGGCTGGTACAAAGAGGAAGTAAAGACAAGATGCTGGAAAGTACATATAAATGCATAGTTGGACTTTCTTCTTCAGAATAAACTGAATTACAGGGATGACCCACAGTAAAATGAGCTCCAAGATACTTTGTTTCACATAAAACAAATTATTCTCTACATGATCCTACTGTTTTCCCATCCCCTAAGTCAATGTTTCTGTACAAACATTTACTGAATATGTGCTATGCTATAGTAGAATTTGGACATACAAATATGAATATCATCCTTGGCTTGAAGAACTAATAAACAAATTACTTATTTGACTAGAATATTTTAGTTGTGGGAAATTTCTTTCGGGGAGGTTTCTGTCTAAACATCAATAAAAACAACAGATATTTACTGACTTGTAGAGGCAGTAGAGTGTGGTAGTGAAAAATCTCAGACCTAAAATTTACCACTTATTAGTACTGTAACATTGGGTTAGTGCCTTAATCTTTCTGACATCTATTTCTTCATCTAGAAAAAATAAATAAAAATAGAATCTACTTCATAGGGTTGTAATAGGGTTTAAATGAGTTAATATTTGAACAATATTATAAATTATAAATGAGTTAATATAATTATAGTATTATATGTTTATAATATTATAAATTGTAAATGAGCTAATATAATTTAGAACAGTGCCTGGATCAAGATAATTGTTTAAAAATAAGTAAAATGCCTTGTTCATATTAAGGACGATTCTAACATTAGGAATTCAGAGATTGTATTAGTTATCTATTGCTGTATAACAAATTGCCCCCCAAACCTAGTGGTTTAAAATAGCAAACATTTATTATTTCATAGTCTCTGATGAATCAGTAATCTTCATGTAGGTTAACCAGGTGTCTCTGTCTTAGAGTGTCTCCCAAAGCTTCAATCAAGCTGTTCGCCAGGGCTGCAACCATCTCAAGTTTTGACTAAGGAAGGACTGGCTTCTGAGCTCACCCATGTAACTGTTGGCAGGCTTCAAGTCCTCACATTCTTTTTACAGCCTGGAGACACAAATTCTGTGCCACATGGATGTCTTCATAGGACCTTTCACAACATAGCAACTAGTTTCTCTCAGAGTGAGCAAGGGAGTGAGAAAGGGCACCAAGACGGAAGCCACAGCTTTTCTGAAGAAGTGACATTCCATCAGTTTTGCCATTCATTAAATCTGTCTTGGAAGAAGTACAACCAGAATGCTCCTCAGAAGCAAGGATGGCGGGACTATGTCTCACGTACTTTGGACACGTTATTAAGAGGGACCAGTTCCTGGAGAAGGGCATCATGCTTGCTAAAGTAGCGAGCCAGTGAAAAAGAGGAAGACTCTTAAGGAGATGGACTGACACAGTGGCTGCAGCAATGAGCTCAAGCATAACAACCATTGTGAGGATGGCTCAGGAATGGGCAACGTTTGTTCTGTTGTACATAGGGTTGCTATGAGTTGAAACCGACTTGAAGGCACCTAATAACCTAACAACATGAATACCAGGAGGTGGATTTTGTTGGGGACCATCTTAGATGCTGCCAACCACAGAGACGGTTAACACTTTTCTAGCTTATCACTGCTAAATAGAATATATTTAATTTTCTCCCATTAATAGAGGTTCTGAAGCCTCTTAAAACCTCCAGAGATTTGGCAACCTTTACACGCACCTTCTTTTCCCAAATGCCAGATTATGTAAATGTCCTTGTGTTATTATTAGTTCATTGTCTGTCTTTGAATGATACTTAAAGGTCTCCAGGGGGATGTCTTCCAAACCTGGAAGCTGACACTACTTCTTCTCTCTGAATCTCTTCCTGTTTATGTGTGGGTTTTCTTGTTCCCACTCTGATTTGTGAATTTGCCATAAGGAATTTAGTTAGGAGTATGGCTTTGTGGAAGAATTCTCAGGGAAATTCAAATATAATGGCCTCTTTGTCCTCAATTCCCCAAAAGTATGATTCACAGAGTATTTTACTCTTTATAGCTTATGAGAAGCCATGGCATGTTTTTAAATCATTCACTTAAAACTAAGCCATGAAGATGGATTACAAAATGACGTAAAGACAAGTGTGTGCTGAATTTAGTATGGGTAAATATTCAACCTGTACAATTCAGGATAAAAAGAGAGGAGAATATGTTCTGAGACAAGAGTGCTTTGATGTTATTTGAGTCCTGGATTATTCTGATATCTCTTATTTTGGCCAAATAAATTCAGCCCGACACACAATAATTGAGATTTTGTTGCCAATTAACTTAAGCTGTGTGGACCTAGAAAAAGTCTCCTTGAGCCACACGCTTTATATGAACTATTTATGAAGTATATTTGGAAGACAAAACAAGTGTTTTTTTATGGTTATTTTTCAAATTAGAATTCCTGTGCTTATATTGTACTTGACCTCTTCTAAAACCTTAATTTAAATGAGAAGGAAAGAACTTAACATTGTCTTGCAAGGTCCATTCCAGCTGTAACGTTCTTAGAGTCTGTCTTTCAAAAAGGTTCAAAGTTGTTCTGAATTGTAATTAGAGTGGCAGTGAACCCCTGGTCTTCAGGAATGTGAATGGTGAGGTACAATCTCCTAACATCATTGCAACACAACAAAAAACATTATGTTTCTGTGTTTCTTCTGATGAACAAAGTAGAAAAATTTAGTCATAAGAGATGTGTTGATTACATTTTAATCCATTCAGTAAATGAATTTTTGTTTGAAGAAATAATTATTTCTCTTGTCTCTGATTAGACTAATTCAGCTGCTTATCCTATTTTTCCTGCTTTTTCTGAACTCTTCGTTAATAATTATCCTCTCCTTCTATTGCATCTTTGATTTATCCTTCTCTTCTAATCTCTCTTACTCTTCCTATTCACAAGCCTATATCTTCCCTACTTAGAAAGAGAAAATAAAATAAAAAAATTTTTTTGGCCATGCTGTTTTCTGAAGAAACTGGCCTATCACGCACTATTCTTTCTTATCAACAAACTTTTTGAAAGAAAAATTTTCTACTCGTAATACATCAGCTCCCACTTTATCCTCTCATTCCTTAACCCTCAATGATCCACCTTCTTAACATTTGATCTGCAGCCTTGAGAGCCACATGTGATGGTCTAATAACATAAACAATAGCTCTTCCACATTTTCCGTATTTGATGCTGATGACTCCTGCTTCCTTTCAGAAATCAATCAACAATGGCTTTTATAATGTAACATTTTATGGTCCTCCTATCTCTGATTCCACCACTCATCTGTCAGTTTGTTGTACTGTGGTAACTTGTGTGTTGCTGTGATGAAGGAAGCTATGCCACTGGTATTTCAAATAACAGCAGGGTCACCCATGGTGAACAGATTTCAGAAGAGCTTCCAGACTAAGACAGACTTGGAAGAAAGACCTGGCATCTCCTTCTGAAAAAATTGACCAGTGAAAAATTATGAATAGCAGCAGAATACTGTCTGATATAGTGCAAGAAGATGAGCCCTTCAGATTGGAAGGCACTCAAAATATGACTTGGAAGAGCTGCCTTCTCAAAGTAGAGTGGACCTAAATGAGCTGGATGGAGTAAAACTTTCAGGACCTTCATTTGTTGATGTGGCACTTCTTACAATGAGAAGAAGCAGCTGCAAACATCCATTAATAATCGGAACTTGGAATGTGCAAAGTATGAATCACGGAAAATTGGAAGCCACCAAAAATAAAATGGAATGAATAAAGATTGTTATCCTAGGCTTTATGAGCTGAAATGGACTGGTAATGGCCATTTTGAATCAGACAATTATATGTTCCACTATGCCAGGAAGACAAATTGAAGAGGAATGGCGTCACATTCATCATCAAACAGAACGTTTCAAGATCTATACTGAAGTACAATGCTGTCAGTGATAGGATAATATCCATATGGCTACAAGGAAGACCAGTGTCTTAGTCATCTAGTGCTGCTATAACAGAAATACCACAAGAGGATGGCTTTAACAAAGAGAAATTTGTTTTCTTACAATCTAGCAGGCTACAAGTCCAAATTCAGGGTGTCAGCTCCAGGGGAAGCCTTTCTCTCTCTGTTGGCTCTGGAGGAAGGTCCTTTTCATCAGTCTTCCCTTGGTCTGGGAGCATCTCAGCATGGGAACGTCAGGTCCAAAGGACACACTCTGCTCCAGGCACTGCTTTCTTGGTGGTAAGAGGTCCCATGTCTCTCTGCTCACTTCTGTCTTTTATATCTCAAAAGAGATTGGCTTAAGACACTATCTAATCTTACAGATCTCATCAAATTAACTGCCACTAATCCATCTTATTATATCATAGTGATAGGATTTACAACACATCAGGAAATCACATCAGATGACAAAATGGTAGACAATCATATAATACTTGGAATCATGACCTAGCTAAGTTGACAGATATTTTTGGGGGACATAATTCAATCAATGACAACCAGTTAATATGACTATTATTCAAATTTATGCACAAACTACTAAGGCCAAAGATGAAGAAATTGAAGACTTTTACCAACTTCTGCAGTCTGAAATGGATCAAACATGCAATCAAGATGCATGGATAATTACGGGGGATTGGAATGCAAAAGTGGGAAACGAAGAAGGATCGGTAGTTGGAAAATAGGGCCTTGGTGAGAGAAATGATGCAGGAGACCACATGATAGAATTTTGCAAGTCCAACAACTTCTTTGCAAATTCCTTTTTTCAACAACATAAACAGTGACTATGCATGTGGACCCTGCCAAATAAAATACACAAGAATCAAATCGACTACATTTATGAAAAGAGATGATGGAGAAGCTCAATATCATCAGTCAAAACAAGGCTGGGGCTGACTGCGAAACAGAACATCAATTCCTCATATGCAAGTTTCAGCTGAAGCTGAAGAAAATTAAAACAAGTTCATGAGAATATATCCCACCTGAATTTAGAGACCATCTCAAGAATAGATTTAACGCATTGAACATTAATGACTGAAGACCAGACGAGCTGTGGAATGACATCAAGGACATCATATGCGACAAAAGCAAAAGATCATTAAAAAGACAGAAAATAAAAAAAGAACAAAATGAATTATAGAAGAGACTCTGAAACTTGCTTTTGAGCATAGAGTGGCTAAAGAGAACAGAAGAAAAATGATGAAATAAAAGAACTGAACAGAAGATTTCAAAGGGTTGTTTGAGAAGACAAAGTATTATAATGAAATGTGCAAAGACCTGCAGTTAGAAAACCAAAAAGGAAGAACATGCTCAGCATTTCTCAAGCTGAAAGAACTGAAGAAAATATTCAAGATTCAAGTTGCAATATTGAAGGTTTCGATGGGCGAAAAATTGAATGGCACAAGAATCATCAAAAGAAGATGGAAGGAATACACAGAATCACTGTACCAAAAAGAATTGGTAGATGTTCAGTCATTTCAGGAGGTAGCATATGGTCAAGCATCATTGGTACTGAAGGAAGAAGTCAAGCTACACTGAATGCATTGGTGAAAAACAAGGTTCCAGGAATTGACGGAATACCAATCGAGAGGTTTCAACAAATAAATGCAGCATCGGAAGTGCTCACTCATCTATACCAACAAATTTGGAAGACAGCTACCTGGCCAACCAATTGGATGATATCCATTTTTTGTGCCCATTCTAAAGAAAGATAATCCAATGAAATGCAGACATTATTAAACAATATCATTAATATCACATGCAAATAAAAATTATTTTGAAGATAATTAAAAAATGGTTGCAGCTGTACATTGACAGGAAACTGCTGGAAATTAAAGCTGGATTCAGAAGAAGACATGGAATAAGACCTATCATTGCTGATGTCAGATTGATCTTGACTAAAAGCAGAGAATAACAGAAAGATGTTTACCTGTGTTTTAGGGACTATGCAAAAGCATTCCACTGTTTGAATCATAACAAATTATGGATAATGTTGCAAAGAATGGGAATTCCAGAACACTTAATTATGCTTATGTGAAAACTGTATACATAGACAAAGAGGCAGTTGTGTGAACAGAACAAGGGGATATTGCATGCTTTAAAATCAGGAAAGTTGTGTATTAGGGTTGTATCTTTTCACCATATTTACTCAGTCTGTACGGTGAACAGATAATCTGAGAAGATGTACTATATGAAGAATGCAGCATCAGGACTGGAGGAAGACTCATTAACAACCTGGAACATGCAGATGACAAAACCTTGCTTGCTGAAAGTGAAGAGGACCTGAAGCACTTGTTGATAAAAGTCGAAGACTACAGTTCTCGGTATGGATTACAATTTAACATAAAGAAAACAAAAATCCTCACAACTGGACCAATAAGTAACATCGTGAAAAACAGATAAAGTATTGAAGTTGTCAAGGATTTCATTTTACTTAGATCCACAATCAACACCCATGGAAGCAGCATTCAAGAAAGCAAACAATGTCGTGCATAGGACAAAACCGCTGTAAAAGACCTCTTTAAAGTGTTAAAAAGCAAAGATGTCACTATGAGGACTAATGGGGACCTGACCCAACCCGCGTTATTTTCAATCGCCTTATATGCATGTGAAAGCTGGACACTGAATAAGGAAGACCAAAGAAGAATTGATGCATTTGAATTATGGTGTTGGCTAAGAATATTGAAAATACCATGGACTGACAGAAGAATGAACAAATCTGTCTTGGAAGAAGTACAGATAGAGTGCTCCTTCGAAGTGAAGATAGTGTGACTTTATCTTGCTTACTTTGGACAGGTTTTCAGGAGGAACCAGTCCTTGGAGAAGAACATCATGTATGGCAAAGTGGAGGCTCAGTGAAAAAGAGAAAGACCTTCAACAAGATAGATTGACATGGTGGCTGCAACAATGGACTGAAACGTAGCAACAATTGTAAGGATGGTGCAGCACCGGGCAGTGTTACATTCTGTTGTCCATAGGGTCAGATCCGACTCGATGGCACCTAACAACAACAACATCTTTGGTTGTTACTGTAAATTTCCATCTACACTTTTCCAGTTATTCCGCCCTGGGCCTTCTTTCTTTTCTCTGTAGCCTTCTCTTAGTTTTTGTATTTACTCCTCTAACCTTAACCATTTATTTGTTGTTGTTCTTCTTCTTCTTTTTCTCCTTCTCCTTCTTTTTAATTGCTAGTCTTAATCCCTCCCCTGAATTCTAAACTTCACAAGTGATTTAGAGAAATTTTGCCATTAAAGATTTCTTGATTTTATTTATCACTTGGTCAAGTGAACTATCAAAAAGGAAAGGCAGTTCAAAAAATCATAGTACATTATAAAGCTACATGTTTTGTTATCTACATATGAGAATTAAAGTAATCAGGTAATTTTAAAG
Source organism: Dugong dugon (assembly GCA_030035585.1). NCBI lineage: Eukaryota > Metazoa > Chordata > Mammalia > Sirenia > Dugongidae > Dugong > Dugong dugon. The sequence continues at coordinate 14,592,154 of CM057478.1, forward strand.
CAGAATAAAATGTACTCAGGGATTTAGAGATCTTACAACAACCTACAGTGAAGTTGAGAGCTGAAAATCCATGACTGGCACCTCATAAAAGTAACTCTCTGAGGAAGCAGCTCCCTCTGTCACCCCCAGAATCTGACATTTGCTGCTGGCTTCAGAATCAAGCCACATCTGCCTAACTCAGGATTCTGTTCATTGTTCACTCAGGGATCCGTCAGCTGAATCTGGAAGCACCACCACAGACGCCAGATCTCGAAGCACTTTCCTCTTCCACGATCAGCATCAGAAAATGGGTGCCTTGTCTCTCCTCAATTTCTTCTCAAACTTTAGAGTGACTTATTTGATTGGCAGGCCTTAAACAACATGTGGAGCTGTAGATGGAAGACAGTATGAAAGATGCAGTTCTTCTAGATTTTCAGCTCCTGTGCTACAGGTAGAAATGTTAGCAGGGGGTTGGGATCGGTGTTGAGTGAGCCAGTCTCCATATTTGCCATGCTCTGAAACTTGGTCCAATTACAATCAATATCTGTACACTCCCTGCTTCCCATTTTTAAACTTCCACAAATCAGTAATAGATACAAAGGAAAAATGATGTTAACTAACCTAATGCAACTTTCTCATACAAGCAACAATATGTCCTCCCCAAGAGGGAGATCCAAAGTCTCATCAGTCCCCACATCCATTTCTGGATGATATCCATTCCTCCCTGCCCTTCTGTAAACTGTGGAGTATATTGAAAAGGTTATCACTACCAGAAAAACTGCAGGTCCTACATAAAGCAATAGAAAAAATGGAGAAAGGAAAAGTATATACATAAGGGCAATAAAGAAAATGCCGGTATTTTCTATAGCCCTATTTTTCTATAACTGTTCACTCGGTGGATATTCACAACTTTCTCCCTTCATCACCCATTCTACACTCCCTTTTCCCACAGATGACACGTAAGCAAGTTAGGGTTTATTCCCTGTGAGAGACTCATAGTAGAATTAGGGGTACCCTAGAGGATCCCCAGGGGTCCAGACATTTCCTTACCTAACTTCACTGTATAGCTTTAATTCTATTTGTCTTTAAAATGTATTAATCACCCCAGAAAACACAGTAACCCCTCTTCCTCATCTGTCGGTCCAGTGACATGTGAACCCCCAAGTGACCAGGTGGCAGTCTCATCTGCTAGTGAGTGGCACTGTTTTTATGTCCTCTGCTGAGAGCATTCCTCCCTTGGGTATTGTTTTGGTTCCAATACAGGTTAACCTGTTATAATGAAGAAACCTCAAAATACAGTAGCTCAAACAAGATAGTCTATTTCCCTCTCACATGAGTCTAGGGCAGGAAGGTGATTTAGGGCATATAGGTACATCTGCTTCACAAGGTTATCCAGAGGTTCCTTTTATCCTGTTCTGTCTTGTTGCTCTGTAATGCTGTAGGTCTCTTTTCCTTATCTGCATGGTCAGAACTGGCTCACCTGCAGCACACCTCTGAATTCAAGCCCACGTGACTACAGAAAGAAAGGAAGCAAAGTTCAAGCATTTTCTTTTTTAAATGATTTTACCTCAAAGTTGCATGCCTTACTCTGCTCACAACCCGTTAGCCAGAATGTTATCACATGACTACGTGTAGATGCAAAGGACACTGGAGCTAGTAGTCTCTAACTGGGTAGCCATATGCTAAACAAATACTCAGAGTGTTCTATTATGTACATGTAGAAGAATCAGTCTTGGGAAAACTGAAAGTCTATGTACAAGTACTAAAACCTTTAAAAAGCAGAGATCAAAGTCCCAGGAATGAGAAGCAAAACTGTTAAGAGGGGGACATTAGGTGCAAGAGTAAGAGGTGCCACTTTCTCTTCCACTCTTTGGGTCCCAGGTACACATATTTTGGCTATGGGAGATTAAACATGATATATCAGATGGTTTGGAGTATATACCCCATCCGGAAGGATAGCACCCTAATCACACTTGAATTGGTGCTGTTACCACAAATTGTGGATCTGAGCCACCTGCTGCAAAAGCCAATACTGAGACAGGGGTGAGGTGAGCAGCAAGAGGGTTTTATTGTATATCGATATACAGGAGACAGAGGGGAATGAGCTTCTCCAAAAGATCTGTCTCCTCGACTGGAGACTGGCTGAAGATTTTATATGGACCAGATTATAGTTTCTCTTCACGGTGGTCATGTTTTGCATGTCTCAGATGAGTTAACCTCTTACTGGCAATCCTTGAAAGTTATCCGGCACCGTTACTCACGATTTTCACATCACAGATGAGTTAATCTTAGTCCTTGAGGGTTATCAATTTGTTCTGCCACCCCCAAGGAGAAACTTTATTCAATCTTAATGGAATAGGAGGAGGGAGAAAGAAGAAGAAAAAACAAAATTGAGCTTATGCGGCCTGTTCCAGTGTCCAGTGAGAATATAGATCTTCTCTGGTGTCCTTCAAAGTCATGCTAGAGTGGGCCTGAAATGCTGCATCAGTCCACCTCTGGGTGGTTCTAACATATCATATTATGTAAACCAAGGTGAAATGTTTTCTCCTCAGTCAGCTGGTAATGGAGCAGTTCTTGTGAGACTATGAGGGAGAGGAGGCAGTACAATAAGAGTAGAAATGGTAAGAATTTGCGTTATCTGCTCATACAACTTGTGTCTTCAGAGAGCTTTCAGATATCTTCATTCACTTGATGATGGAGTATTGCTGAGAACATCTGATTTGATAATTTTTTGGATCCAGTAACACCTAATTCATATTGGATAGCTCAGGTTCCACGGTTGTTTGGTGTTTTATAGTTGAGCATTCAGTCTACTAGATCCCAATAAGAAGCTTATCAAAAACAAACAAACAGACACCAAACAACCAGTTGCCTTCAAATTGATTCCTATTTGTAGTGATCCTAAAGGACGTACTAGAACTGTCCTATAGGGTTTCTAAGGAGCAGCTGTGGATTCGAACTGCCAGCCTTCTGGTTAGCAACCGCAGCTCTTAACCACTGCACCCCCAAGGCTTACAGCTGCTTCTGAACAGAAGAGTTGTTTGCTAGTGAAGGTATTGCTTTTCTTCAGAAAAACTTCAATGAGTCTTTGCTGTGATTCTTATCCAAGCACCCTGATAAGTTGCAATAATTTCAAGTGTTTTTACTGCAGCCTTATTGACTGTAGAACTTAGTATTTCTCTGAATTCTTTTAAAAACTGCCAGTCTTATAAATTACTTAGTAGAGTAAGACACGAAAAAAGTGCTGTATGTTGTCTCCAAAATGCAAAGACAGCCAGCAAGCATAATTTATCTTTCTTAGTTGTAGAAGATATCAGGTACAGCAATTTGTCTTTCACTTCGGCAAGGGTATCCCAACATGCTCCATTTCACTGAAGACTAAATTTTCATGGGGTTTATCTAAAACCCTTTGTGTACATGTGTTTTAGAAGGACCAGTAGATTAATTATAACTACGCAGTGTTCAACCTGCATTATGCAGATAACACAACCTTGCTTGCTGAAAGTGAAGAAGACTTGAAGCACTTACTAATGAAGATCAAAGACCATAGCCTTCAGTATGAATTACACCTCAACATAAAAAAACAAAAATTGTTACTACTGGACCAATAAGCATCATGATAAACACAGAAAAGATTGAAGTTGTCAAGAATTTCATTTTACTTGGATCTGCAATCAACGCCCACAGAAGCAGTAGTCAAGAAAACAAAAGATGCATTGCATTAGGCAAATCTGCTGCAAAAGACCTCTTTAAAGTGTTAAAAAGCAAATAGGTCACCTTGAAGATTAAGGTGCACCTCACTCAAGCCATGGTGTTTTCAATCATCTCATATGCATGCGAAAGCTGGACGATGAATAAAGAACACCAAAGAAGAATTGACGCCTTTGAATTGTGGCACTGGTGAAGAATATTGAATATACCATGGGCTGCCAAAAGAACGAACAGATCTGTCTTGGAAGAAGTACAACCAGAACGCTCTTTAGAAGCAAGGATAGTGAGACTACGTCTCATATACTTTGGGCATGTTATCAAGAGTGATCAGTCCATGGAGAGGGACATCATGCTTGGCAGAGGGTCAGTGAAAAAGAGGAAGACCCTCAATGAGATGGAGAGACACAGTGGCTGAAACAATGGGCTCAAGCATAACAGCGACTGTGAAGATGGTGCAGGACCAGGCAGTGTTTCATTCTGTTGTACATAGGGTCGCTATGAGTTGGAACCAACTTGACAGCACCTAACAACAACCTAACTACAGCATTTATAAGATTCTATCCTCATGAAATAATCAGTACCATAGTCCAACTTGATATCCTATAGAATAGTGAGATCACTGTCATTCCTACTGGCCAAATTATGGCCCAGAGCTGGAGAGTTAACATACCCCAGCATAGGAGAGTGAACAGATATTACTATCCATGCTAGGTGAAAGCAAACTGCTTCTGGTATTCTCTACTTACTGTGATGGAGAAAAAAAAAATTTTTTTCCAGTTGCATACTAAGCTGGAGACCTATGCTGATATGCTGTATTGAGATTATATTTGGTCCAGCAACCTGAATTGGAGTAACTGTTGATTAAACTCTTCTTAATCTACTGTCATCCTGTAAGTCTTATTGATCTTCTGTACAGACCCAAAAGCAAATTAAAAGGGACATGAAAGAGATAAAAACCCCTCCATCTCTCAAGTAATTAAGGGTGGCACTAATCATCAGAGTCCCAGCAGAAATGTAGTGTTGTTTGGGGTTTATACTTCTTAGGGAGGGGGAGATGCATAGGCTCCCATTCCAAAAACAAACAAACAAAAACCAAATCTGTTGCCATGGAGTCGATTCCGACTCATAGCAACCCTATAGGACAGAGTAGATCCAAGGAGCGGCTGGTGGATTCAAACTGCCATTCTTTTGGTTAGCAGCTGAGCTCTTAACCACTGTGCTACCAGGGCTCCAGGCTCCTGTTAGGTCCTTCTTACCGTACTAATCCTCACACCATGGTTCAGAAAGTCAGTGTAGGAATACTGCTCATTTTTGAGTGTATCCATTCCAAATATACACCAGGATACTAATGGACTCAGACTTCTCACTCAGAGTCATGTACCATAGTGGCGTTCCAGGTGTCCTGGGATTAGCAGAGCCAGAGTCCAGTTGTCTCCCAAGTGTCTACGTATTTCTCTTTCCCAGTACTTAACTACACTAGTAAATAGCTGCAAACTCCTTGACTTTGCCAGGAGTAAGAGCTATAGAATATACTTTGTTGTTATCATAAGCTTCTGTCTCAAAGCTATTTGGCTCCCTTTCTTTTAGGGACTTTGGGTATGTTAACGTTTTTAGGTCTTATAATCGACTGAAGAGTCATAACAATTTATTGAGGTCTTCAACTTCTGTTTGGTAGACCTAAACTTTTTTGGATATATGCCCTTTGCCCCTGAGTCAATTCCAACTCATAGTGACCCAAAGGAGAGAGTAGAACTTCCTCATGGGGTTTCCAAGGCTGTCATATACAAAGAAGCAGACCGCCACATCTTTCTCCAGTGGAGCGACCGGTGGATTCAAACCACCAACCTCGTGGTTAGCAGCTGAGCACTTAACCACTTCTCCATCAGGACTCTTTTTTTGGATATGTATACATATACAAGTGTCTAATTAATCATATATATAAATATATATATGATTGACACAGTGGTTGCAACATATATCATTAAATGAGACCTAAATGAGATGATATACATATATACTATTAATTAGACTTTACCTTACAATTAATTACATACTACCAAGAAACCCTGTGATATCAAACCCTGTACCCTTAACTATTTGGGATCTGCGGCCTATTATTGTAGACGTCCCATCTCGCCACTAACAGGTAAGTGCTACTACCTGGCCTCTGCTGTCACCAGATCCAAGTTTTCGCACTGAAAGCCAGGAGCCTGTTTCAATGGCAGCATCTCCTAATTTTATCCACAAATAACAGAAATTTTCAAGAATGCTGATGCTTTTCCTCACCAATGTATTTCTTGGTGTTTTGTTAAAGAGATCAACTTCTGGGCTCTTAGAAGACAGAATTAAGGAAGGAGTTGGTGGGTCACACATTAAAAATCTAAAAGATACAAAATTTTGTTTTTCTTTCCTTGATCTACTATCCTTAGAATCCTCAGAATTTTTAAGATAGTTAATTTCACAGCAAGATTGCCTAGTTTTCGAATCAAGTTTTTTATCACTTAGTAGATGTGTGATCTTGGATAAGTTGTTTAACCTGTATATGCCTTAATTTCCTTATCTGCAGTGAGCCCTGGTGGCACAGTGGTTAAAGTCCTCAGCTTCTAAAGAAAAAGGTCGACAGTTTGAAGCCACCAGCCACTCCATGGGAGAAAGATGAGGCAGTCTGCTTCAGTAAATATTTACAGCCTTGGAAACTCTATAGGGTAGTTCTACTCTGTCCTATAAGGTTGCTATGAGTTGGAATCAACTCGATTGCAGTGGGTTTGGTTTTTGGTGTATAGTACCTATCTCATGGATGAATTGTTATAGAAAGAAGGAAGAAAAATGGTTAGAACAATGAATAGCACAAAACAAGTGATCAATAAATGACTTTTACTAAAATTTAGACCAATATCTCCAGTTTGCCAAGACAAACGCTTCCTCCTTTTGTCTCTGTCTTAATTCTACTGTTGCTTTACACCTGCCACATGTTTCATTTTTGCTAAGATGGACTACTTCATGGTTTCCTGGCAAGCCTCTCACTTTTGTGTTTTGACATCTTTTTCTGACATGTCCCTTCATGGAACACTGCTGACTGAATTTCACAGATCTTACAATGCTCATACCAAGTACCGCTGCCGTGGTGAAAACTTTCTTGCTATTTTCCTGTCTGAATTTGATCTTTCTTCTCCAAAATCTTCATTTCTGGTCATGTTTCTTTTGGGACACCTCATTAGTTAGTTAACTGATTAAAGAACTACACACGTTTTAATAGCTACCACTTTTAAGGAGATCTTTTCAGTCTACTAAAGAAGCCTGCATATTTGTAAACAAAGAATTCTAATACAGTGCTTTTATGTTATTACAGTAATGGTTAGGGTTATTTAAGAGTTTAGAAGACAGATTACTTAGCTCAGAATTGGGAAGCCAGTGAAGGCTTTTTGGAGGAAGTGATGACAGAACTGAATTGTAAAAACATTATGAAATTTACTAGGTGAAGTTCAGCAGGAGGGTATAAGACAAATAATGTTCACTGAAGGACGTATAGTTCAGAACTCTGAAGTGAACTCCATGATGAGGGAAAAAGACTGGAAAGATGGTCAGGGTCTGGACCTCCGGGGATTATGTATGAGTGAGTAAGGAGCTTGGACATTATTCGGTATCATTGAAGGCTTAAATATTTTTAATTTAGGTAAATATCATGGTAGCAACATGAAGACTGGGTTTGGGGACAAAACGGGGGAGGGGGCAATTAAAAATATATTTCCAAAGACCAGGTGAGAGATGAAAAAAGTAGAGATAGATATGAAAATTATGCATGAGAAAAATTAGGAAGTCTTCATGATCAATTAAATATGAGATGAGGAATAGGGAGGAAGTAAATGTATCTTTGGGGCTTTAACAGGAGTAACAGGTAGTTTGGTGATGGTACAGAATATCACATAGGTCTGTAACTACATATAGTGCAGAAGACAGAAGAGCAGGCTTTGTTTACAATATTCATATTGCTCATCATGCACTGATCTCTTCAGTTCCATTGAAACACAAAGATATCACCGTCTGAGGTGAAAACCTGAATATAAAAGACAAGGAGAATGCACGTTTATGTAATGATTGTGTCTTACAAAGTCTGTACCTATGTATCAGTTGTTCGTACCATCTTCTTTGCTATTGCTAAAGGAAACTGTTAAAAGAGATGCTGTTCACGATCTTAAAAAAAGACAGGTAGAAAAGAAAAAAAGGAAGGAGGGAAAGAAGGAAGAAAAGACAAAGGAGAAATAAGTTTGTATGGAAGTTGAGGTTATTTGAATATGAAATTCAAGGAAAAATTGGAATTGGTAAATATTATAATGTGAAAAGTAGATAGCTAATTAGTGAAAAATTACTTTTCATTCAAAGTCATCTAATCTCTATCTCATTTTTAAATAGAATTTATGTAAATGGATCCAACTGCAGACGTCATTTCCCTGTCAGAGTGGAGTGACGGAGTACTGGACGGGGACACCGGAAACCTGGGTTCTAGCTCAATGCATCATAAACTTGACTAGACAAGTAATCAAGGCCCTTTAATCTCTTCATTAAAGAAGTGTATTGTTTCTATTCTCTAGAATCTGTATCTGTTCAACACTCTGGTTCTATAGCAAGGACTGGACTTCCTTGATTTTTTTCTTTTCAGTTACCCTTTTGTTGAAATTTTTGATGTTCTTAATCTGATTTATTATGGCTCTGAAATATTTGTCTTCCTGTTCAAAAATGATTATGAAAAGAGAAGAAGCACATGGGTACTGGGCTTCAGCTGTGGTTGCCCATGAAGTACTCAAATTAATCAATAAAATAAAATGATATAATTGTACAAAATTAAGGCTCTGAAGTGAGTAATTTTAATTTCTATCTTTGCTAACATGGAAGAGATTATAGTATACTCTCTGAATCAGGATAAAGAATGGCTAAGACTTCGTTAACAGTCCATTAAGATATCTTAATAGTAAGTTAAAGGCTTAATAATAAAAATAATAACATACTAGCCAACTTCAAGGGACAGAATGAAATTAAATGGAAATGGGTTACTAGGAGAAAGTAATTACAAAGCCTCTTGTATAGTAGGCATTTCATAAGTATTGGTTGAATAAATTAACAGAAGAGCCGAAAGTCTTAACTTACTACTTTCTGCTCTGCATTTTACATTTAAACATTTTGTTATTATTAATAGTCTTCGTCAGTGGTGAATATTTATATCTACCTTAAGCAGTGGAAAAACTCAGATTCTGTCATCCGTAATTAAGATGTGAAGAACTACTGCATGTGACTGAAGAAACCAGTTTTGTTCAGTTTGGCTACCTGTTACTAATGAACGCAAGCTAGGCTGAAGAGATTGTTCCAGTGGACATTGAGTAACTCTAATCCTAACATAAAGGTTTTTGAAATGTGGAAATCCTTGTTTTCTCGAGGAACTTTTGAATTTATTGAGATGACAACAATAGGTATGATTTGAATGGTATATACAACCTAAAATTAAGAAATTGTTAGAAAATTTGTGGTGCCTATGAGGGTCTTTGAGAACTTATACTGCATAGTAACTGATATGAAAATGAATATTAGATCAAATCCAAGGAAGAAATAATGCAGATGATGTGTTTTGCAGAATTTCTTTTGTGTTGAGTTTTACATACAATTTCTTCAGGCATAAAGGAGAAAATAGGTCATTCACAATACTTAAATTCAGTGGGGTACTGATCAGATTTTTGAACTTATGCTTAGCTCCTAAATAACTTTACTCTTTCCAGACCACCATGTCCTTGAAAAGTTCATTCTGTTTTATCTCTGGATATAGGAGGCTTCACGTAACAATGGAAGTTGAAAGCTTCCCAGGTAAAGATCCTTCAAAGAATAAGCGACTCATGACAGAGAAGGATAAAAGTCAACAGTTTATACCACTCAATTGCTTTTAAGATTTTCATCAAATGCATCCCCTGCAGTTGAAACTTACTAGAGCAGCTTCCCAGCCGAGTTAAAATCATAAAACAATGACAATGTTACCTTTGTTTCTCTGAGCTTTCAGACAGGAAACACAGCAACTGCCCTGTGTATCAACTTACTTTCTTTCCCTTTTGGTGTTGGGAAAAAAAAAAAAAAATCTCCTACCCTGAGGTACTTGGCATTAGCTACAATTTAAGCCAAAGATAGTTTTTGTTATCAGCTAAAAAAATATAACTTTATTCCTACAGTGTTTGTATTTTAAGGATTCTGCTATGGATACGCTAGGACAAAAATCTTTTAAAACACAAAATGGAGTTCATTGCAATTTTAAAAATAAATATTAACTTGTGACTGAAAATTATTTTTCATCAGATGCCTAGAACTTGACTTTTAAAGATATGTATGTATACCAAGGCAATGGCTGTGATGTTGTATGCCATCGAGTCTATTCTGACTCATATTGACCCTATAGCAACACTATGGGACAGAGTAGGACTGCCCCATAGAGTTCCCTAGGCTGTAATCTTTATGGGAGCAGATCTTCAGGTCTTTTCTCTCGAGGAGCCTCTGGTGAGCTTGAACTACCAACCTTATGGTGAGCAGCCGAGCACTTAACCATTGTGCCACCAGGGCTCCTTCTCAATAGCTACAGTAATTTTTTTTTAAATGTGCATTTGCAAAATTAAGAAGGCTGTATTTTCTTATTTCTGTGATGTTGCCAAGCTATAACCTTATGCCCATTGCTCCAGAGACTCTCTATTGTATAATACATTTCATACTGGGAACAAAGGTTTGAAGGGAGCCCAATATGAAAATATCTTCAAATTGCTACATACAGTTTGGAGTTAAGAAGTTTTATTAAAATCTACATTGTAGCTGCTTCACCAAAAAGACAGAATATTGTACAAAACTTGGTTTATGTTATACTGCAAGCTAATAAAAGTTGAAATTAGTTCTCTCAGATACTCATTGAGTAGAGGCTTTGCTGTTGAATTACCTTTTTGAGATTTAATTTAAATTATTCCTTGATGTTGGCACTAAAGAGACACTGCCAGAAGGTTCACTGGGACAGACTATAGTAATCTGGCTAAATTCCAACTGGGTTAATTACATTTTGCCTGCTTAAATTTTTCTGGATATGATACTTCTTTTTATTCCTATAAATGCCATATTTTGCTGAATGATAATAGACATCTGTTACATTTCATTTCTTAAGTTTCTGAATTTTAGGAATTGTCATCACATTAGTTTCTGTGTAAATGGTTTTGATTAGAATTAAATCTAAAAGAAATGATTATTCTACTTTATTATTGTCCTGATGAGATGGATACCTACATGTAACACAAGTGTATTTTATTACATTTGAATTAATACTGAAGCTGAAGTTTAAAAATTTCCTGAGGAGTGAGTGCAATCAATGCACTTGGCAGAGGTATTAAGGTATGTACAATTGTCACCTAAATACTTGCCACTCCATGTCAGGTCAGCTTGATCCCCACCTCAACATCTGGGCCTGTGATGCCCTAAAAGGGAGTCACATTTGGGGAAGCTGATGTAATTACTCTGCGGCAAGGACAAAAGACTGAACACAAAGCTGGTTGGGCCCCATCAATTCTTTCAGTAGTCTTCTGTTGAAATTAAAATATTGCTTGTAATTTTATAGTTTCCTCAATGACCAACAAAATAAACTTAACTCTCAACAGATTTCTACCTTCTACTAGATGTTTATCATGTCCCTCAGCTTCTCCTCCTTTGGCAATGTCACTAGACTTGGCAACTACAATGATTCCTTCACTGATTAAATTTTGTAAAATATTTCACCCAAACAACGTATGATTTCTAGATAATCTGTTAGATTTCCTCCCCACTGAGAGATGACTGGTAACAGGGCAGGGAGTTCTAAGGCCCCTTCTCTGTTATTCCTATCAGCTCTCTACCAAAAAACCAAGCCAAATCCCTTGTCGAGTCGATTCTGACTCATAGTGACCCTACAGGACATAGTAGAACTGCCCCATAGGGTTTCCAAGAAGCAGCTGGTGGATTTGAACTGCTAACCTTTTGGTTAGCAGCCGAGCTCTTAACCACTGTGCTACCAGGGCTCCATCAGCTCTCTAGTTGTCTGCCGAAGGATGAAGAAAATTGACATTTTGGAGTCTAATGTAAAATGTGTGTGAAAGCATTTTTGGAACACATTGCCATTTCTTTTGATCTATAACATGCAAATAACATGAAAACAATGTACCTGCATTTAAAATGTAGCTCCATGGCAAATCCCCTCGCCCTTTCTCACCAAGCCTGCTGCCCCTGGGCCCTGCTAACTGGAAGTTCTGTAATGTGCTGCAGCTCTCAAGTGGCTTCAGGGACAACAGACGTAATCAAGGGAGTCGGAGCCAGAGAATGTTAGAGTACTTTTCAGAAACCAACGTGACTTGTCCTCTAAAAAACCAGACCAATGAGAACCTTTGATGGAAGGCAGGGTGGCATGTTAGGTAGTCGTGAATAAAGAGAAAAAGCCAGCGAAACTCACATTATTACTTTTAATAATAGTAATTATTATGTTATTGATGAACTTTTGGGCACCAGAAACCAGAAGAAGCCCCTCTTTGATTTAACGCGTATTTCCCAAAGGGAGAGTAATATTAAGGTTGCATATTTAAGGCAACAAGGTTTTAGAGCAGTGGTTCTTGAACTTTAACGCGCATCAGCATGTCCTTGAGTGCTTGTTACAACAAAGATTATTGGGCCCCATGTCCAGACTTTCTGATTCAGGTGGTCTGGGGTTGTTGTTGTTAGGTGCTGTCAAATCATCTCCTGACTCATGGTGACCCCAAACACTGCTCGTTCCTGCATCATCATGATTGGTTGTGGATGAGACCATCGTGATTCATAGGGTTTATCACTGGTTGAAGTAGATCACCAGGCCTTTCTTCTTAGTTCATCTTAGTCTGGAAGCTCTGCTGAAACCTGTTCAGCATCACTACAACATGTAAGCCTCCACTGATGGGTGGTGTTTGTGCATGAGGTGCATTGACCAGGAGTCCAGCCTGGTCTCCTGCGTGGAGGGCGAGTATTCTACCACTGAGTCACCATCACCTCATCCTGTACTCCTCACCAGAACCTAAACATTTTGGTTTCCTGGAAGTTGCCCAGTGGGTCATGGGAATGACATCTCCACATGGCCAGTCTGCACCATTTATGGTCAGAACTAGGACGGTATCTGATGGTCTTCGAACCTCCAACTTTCATTCTTGATTCATGAAAACATTCTTGACAAATACTTTCACTCCGGTATGTCTCATGCCAGTCCAAGAATTTTACCTCTAGCAGCGTAATACGAATGCCCCAGCCACCTCTCTTAATCTTTACCCCAGTTCTGAAAACCAACAAAATAGAACGTCAGTCCCATTCATTATTTCTAGCTGTGGTATCCAGGCAGCTCAGGTCTTGGGTAAGGGCTAGGAATTTGTATTTCTAGAAGCTCTCAGGTGATGTTGATGCTGCTGGTCTCAGTTTCACACTTTAAAAACAACTGTATTAAAGCAAAGGGATGAACACGAGAGGGTTCAGCAGAGAACTTCAGAGCACTGCATAAAATCAGTCTTGCCCTCTCATTACCAACTCTTTATGGAATGGAGTGACTGAGGAGAATTTTGTTCCCGCAATTCTTCTGGTGCAGGAGCAAAGCCAATGACAACTTTCCTTATTATTGTTATTTTCATTAATACTGATACATTAAACACAGGAAATTAGAAAAGCACAGATTATGTGTAAGCAGAGATAGAGAATTCACAGAAGCCTTCTTCAATCTAGAGCAATTAAATATTTTTAGCCTCTGCTACTGGAAAACCTTTTCTTCCACATCCTGCATTTGCATATTCTCTTAATTGGGTACAAAAAAGACTGTTTCACTGGGCTCTTGTAATTGTGGTGAATATAGATTCACTTAGGTTAACTTTTAATTAGGGAGACTGCAATTTGATGGCAACCCCAAAAGAGTAACTATAGTAAAAGCAAGCTTTGTGGAGACTGGAAACGGATCCCCGTAAGCCTGAGGAGCTTGGCAACAGGAATTCTTGGTCACCCCCTTTTAGGGGGTGGATGTAGCCATGGCGCCTCTTCCCAGCTGCACGTACAGTGAGTTCACGTTCGTAGCTTTAAATTGGCCGTGATGGGGTATTTACACCACAGATAGCGTCACACCGTCAGATGCTACAAGTCAGACATCCCCACCCCTTGAGCCTTGATCATTTACCAGCACGCCACTGCCTTAGTTCCCTGACTCCTTGCCTTTCACGCTCTACGTCTTTTTTCTACTTTACAGCATCTGCTTTTAAAAAAATATATAGTTTGTCCTTTCGTGTGGCTCCTCTAGCTTTCTGTTAATCCTCAACTCTAGCTCTTGCAGCAAATTACCGTATGATTTTTGCATATGCCAGTTCAAATACCCAAGAAAGACTTACAATCTGATTGAATCTGTTATTTTTCTTTTTTTTCCTAATAAATCACTGAATAGTCTGTGGATGGGGTCCTTAGATCACGTGTTGTTGTTGTTAGGTGCAGTCGAGTTGGTTCCGACTCATAGTGACCTCATGTGTAACAAAATGAAACGCAGCCCAGTCTTGCACCATCCTCACAATCACTGCTATGTTTGAGCCCATTGTTGCAGCACTGTGTCAATCCATCTTGTTGATAACGTGGCCACCTTTAAATCTTCTGAGGCCAAGCTGGTGGGTTAGCCACCAACCAGTTGCCATCAAGTCGATTTCAGCTCATGATGTCCCCATGCGAGAACTTTGCTCCACAGAGTTTTCAACGTGTGATTTTTCAGAAGTAGATCTCCAGGACTTTCTTCCAAGATGCCTCTCGGTGGATTTGAACTTCCAGCCTTTCTGTTAGCAACCAAACGTGTTAATTGCTTGTACCACCGTGGTTGAGTGACACTGTACAAAATGCAGCTGCCTGGGGCTGCCCTGCAGCTGGGCTTTCAGGGAGCAATTTTTCCCTAGAAAAAGCTGTGGCCTGTTTGGAGCCATAAAGAATGCATTTAGTATGAATATGTTATTTCTACCCCAATTAAATATCCTATTAGATTAAGCATGTTATTTTAGCTTATAGACTGATAGATTTGTATTCTGACTCTTGCTTAATGTATATATTTTTTCAGCTGGCCCAGGTTCACATGATCTTAGAATTTGTTGCGTGTCTTCTATGTCTCCATTTAAAGACCCTGATAAAAATGATGACCGGGATGGAGTTGGGGATAGGACACAGTATTGCAAATATAATGTTAGTAATGAATAAAGAAATAAATTGGCACTTAAGACCACTCTTTACAATTCTTGCCTGTTTTACCCTGAGAATGGCTGTCTACTTAGTTATGGTCTTATAGAAATAATTTACAATTTGCAGAGCTCAATCTAATGGCTCTCTTAAATTTCCCAACCAGAAACTCTTCAAGAATTCTTTATTGTCAGGATCAAATTTCTTCAGCGCTCATACGACCCCAGTGTCTGCCTCCAGGCCTTGCTGTTTCCCTTACACCTATGGTGGTAAGCCTCAGGGAGGTTTGCTGTTCTCGATTTCACCAGGCCACGTGGTTCAGAAGATAAACAATGGTGCATTCCCGCACAATGGTCATCAAAATGTAATTACAATGTGACTGTGTATGTGACTTGCCTACTCATTATTATATAATCTTTGGATAATGCAGCAGTATGGCATTGGGAACATAGAAGAGATTGTACCTCTAGTTTGCAAGTTAGATTTGGGTAATTTGGCTTCTCAAAGCAATTTTGCAACTCTAATAGATAATTGTGGCACAGCTGGGGATACAAGACACTCAGAAACCTCCTGTTCATGGCTCTACACATTCTAGATGGTCTCCTACTTGGATGAGGTGGAAAAAATTACTATAACCTGAGAGTATCTCCCCAGAGGAAAACAGGTGATATGCTCGATGAATACCTCCAGACTTAGATAGTTTGGTATTCTTTGCAAAAACCTCTATTCTTTGAGCTTTTTGCAGTAAAATACAACTTACATAAAATTCCTTTTCAACAATCCCCCAAGTCAGTCCTTAACAGTATTAACCTGTTTTCACCTTACTCTCTAATTGCAGCACTTGGATGACAAGCTACATTTCTTCTGTATCTTTGGTTATTTCAACATCATACTTAATGAGTCTTCAGACTCACCTCCATCACTCGGTTTCCCAGATCCTGTAGACTTTTGTCACTCACATTGTCAGACCAGAATGACCACCCTTTAGACCGAAATATTACAAGGCATTGTTTAGGCTCTGAGATCACTCATTGAACTCTGTTCTTTTCTGATGATAACTTGAGTTTTAAAGAAAAAGGAAACAGGAAAAATTTTCTATGAAGAAATTATGTAGCAGTAATATCTAAAGATTTTAGATAATCCATCAAAATTTCAGCAGTTATGGAGAATGAGAATAGGGGTATGGAGTTTATTACAGCCTCGACTAAGGAGCCATGCTGCCTTCACATAAAACAATAAAATAGTGAAAAGCCACACAGCTGAACGTAAATCCACTTGAAGCCTGTAGAATTACATTAGATTTTAGTCTTCTGTTTAAGATAAATGCATTTTATGTGTTTTATTAAAGCCATTTACTATTTTTAATCGAAAATTAGAAAATTTATGTAATACCTGTGAGTACTTACTTTTATTATTAGACACGATTCTACTAATTGTAGTATGTAGACATTTTACTTGACTGACCTAGACAGAAAGAATTCTAATAAATTATAAAACTTTGAGGAAGCAAATTTGGTTTGCTACTAACAATTTTGTGAGGAAGGTCACAACCACGGATTAAATTATGATAGCCATAAAGAGTTTTTTGAAAGAAGGTCAGTCAATAAATCCCAAAGGGTATTTATGGAAAGATCCACAATTCATGCACTGAACAAACCTTTTTCAAGCTCCTAATATGGGCTCTTTGACAAGTGATGCGTGGGATGCAAAGAGGAATAAGACATGGTGGCTGCACTCGAGGAATATATAACGTTAATGCTACAGCTAAGATATAGAAAATTGGGTCACCAAAATGCAGTAAGGTAGTAACCAAGAATTTTTATAGATACGCTTTGATAACAGCCTAAACTTATAAACTACACCTGGGGCATGAGTCCTGACAGAAATATTTATAAAAAAGCTGGATGAGAGCAATTTGTACAGTTACTTAAAACAGCAAATCAGCTTTTACATTCTTAAGAGAACACGACTTTGGAACTGGCCATACAAAATTGAATTCACTGCTCCAAATGAAAGTCATTAATGGTTAAATATAGTGCTTTTTCCCAGAAAATCAATATTATTTGAAGATTTTAAGAAAAAGAGGTATTTTATTAAAGCAAACCCAGGGGTATTTGCATAAAATAAAATGATTATGAAAGGTCAAAGAAATGTTAAGCTTGTAGCAGCCCTTTGATCTTCTCCCCTGATTCCTGTGTGGAACACGTTCATCTCTTCTGCTCTTAGAGAGAACTGGTGGGGATGTTTGAGATGCTCTGATGTACTGTCTCACTTAATCTGCAGGTTTTAATCTGTCAGGTTTTAAAAGCCAGCTCAGAGAAGCCAAGCAATTTGTTGTGCTTCACAGATGAGCATCAAACTCAGGTATAGCTCCTTCACTGGCTTCCTACAAGCAGCTGGTGGATTCGAACTGCCGACATTTTTGTTAGCAGCCAACCACTTTACCACTACGCCATCAGGGATCCACAAATTTAAAAGGACTCCTATTTTTATAATTTTGTATTAATATTGAAACAACTTTTGAGTAGGTATTATAATTATTCCCATTTGATAAAAGGAAATTCAAGCTAGGTTATGATATGACTTACTCAGAGAGATATTAAATATCAGGGTTAAAATCAAATGCAGGTTCTTGATTTCAAAGACAGGCACTTTTCTACTTCGTTGATGTAATCAGTTATAACCTGAAACCAACTATAACCACGCCAGTGCTCAGTTTGTAGACATAGATCTTTGTCAATTGATCAGACATAACTCTTGTGCTAGTAGTAATAATAACAAATATCACTATGATGTATTACATTTTCCAAAGTTCTCTTCATATATATTAGCTTATTCAATCTTCCCAATAACCCCTGTGACATAATAGTTAATAGATGAGTAGAGGAATTAACCTTTGTTTAGTGTCTACAAGGCACTTTCTTCCTAGTCTGTCTTAGTCTGGAAGTTCTGCTGAAACCTGTCCACCATGGGTGACCCTGCTGGTATTTGAAATAATGGTGGCATAGCTTCCAGCATCACAGCAACGTGCAAGCCACCACAGTACAACAAACTGACAGATGAGTGATGGTTTATATTTATAACCTCATCATCTTAGTATTATGATTGTCATTTGACTCAAAGGAATTAAATAATTATCCTCATTCATGTATCTACCATAGCCCTGGTGGCACAATGGTTAAGAGCTCGACTGCTAACCAAAAAGTCAGTAGTTCGAATCCCCCAGTAGCTCCTTGTAAACCCTATGGGGCAGTTCTACTCTGTCCTTATAGGGTTGCTATGAGTTGGAATCAACTCCATGGCAACGGATTTTTGTGTATCTAGTAAGTCTGGGAAAGCCTGGGTTCTCTAATGTAAATATAACATTCCCCCCCCCCCCCCCCCACTATACAATGTTTGTCTCATAACAGTTATTTGATGAAGTCTATTATTCTATCTTGGAAACACCGGTGGTGTAGCGGTTAAAAGTTTGGCTGCTAACCTAAAAGGTCGGCAGTTTGAATCCACCAGGCGCTCCTTGGAAACCCTATGGGGCAGTTCTATTCTGTCCTGTAGGGTTGCTATGAGTCAGAATCGACTTGACAGCAATGGGTTTGGTGTTTTTTTTTAATTTTTTATTTTATTCTGTTTTGCTTAGTTCTCATGGATGCCCCTGAAATAGGTGATGTAGCCTTGTAATTCATCTACTTCTCTTATTCATGAGGGAATTATTTCCTCTGAGGGGATAAATTTTTCAGGTAGAATTATTTGCTTATGAGTAATTTGTTATTTTCCTTACTTTTCTCCTATCAACATATCTTTCTAGGATATTTGAATATAACAGCCTTCTTATCTCCCCAGGTGATCGTTTTATACAAATAAATCTCCACTGTTTTCCAGGCAATGGAATCAAGCAAACAGAGATTGGCAAGTAGCATGGGGAAGGCATTTTTGGACATTAAACAATTCCAGGGAATCTAAAACCACTTCATGTACATTATAAATTGCTCGTCCTTTGAACTCTCATGAGTTCGTCTGCCTTGTGACCAGGTCCTTGGCTGTACGTCAAATGACATAGTCTCTGATAAAGATAATATCTATAAGGGACGAAAGTCCACTTTACTCCCTTAGCCTTATGTGACCTTTCTGGGAAGAGGTAAATATCATCAGTAATATCCACAGGTTAAATGTATTAACACTTTGATTCAACTGGGAAGAGACAATTTGGTTTAAAACTGAAAAAGACAGCTGTTGGAAAAATGGTAGTGCCTGTGACTTTCAATGAGTAATTTGCTATTCTGCAGCAACATGTTGTTTAACATGTTTATTAAAACCACTGATTCCAAGCATGTTGAACTCCGAGTGGCACATGACTTCTAAAATGATGAGTTGCTTGGTGAGGAATTGAATGTCATTAATCAGTAAATATTAGTGAGTACCTTCATTAAATGCAAAGAACCTTGGTTGGTGTAATGGTGATTCAAAAAATGTGTGACATTACTTCTGTCCTCTTGAGTTTCTAGTCCAGTTGGGCAAAGACAAATAGAAAGATGAGTAGGCGACTAAAGAACAATTTGATATATAAGTTCCAAAAGAGTCGAGTAACCAACAGTTGCTCTATGAAGTCTGCAGAGTGATGCTAGCTACCACATAAACAACTTAGTTCATTTACTTCTCAGAATAATCCTACGACGTAGGTACTACAGGCAATCCCCAGGTTACTGTGACCCTAATACTCCTCAGCATGTTTTCTCCTTTTCAAAATGGGCAGTTGGGAGCTTGACATAACTAATGCCATGCTGAACCTGTAAGTTTTTTTCTGCCTGCCTTCTCCTTTCTGCATACCTTTGTTAACGACTTTGTTTTGTTCTGTCTGGCCACCTGTGACTTATGACCCCACACATGGAGATTAGAGCCCAGATGTCTGGCATGTATATCTTTAGCCTGATAAGGAGATGTCCGGTATTTATCTCTTTAGTCTGATAAACACTGTCTTGTAATTATCTTGTAATGAATAACTCATCTGGCCATGCCATCTGTGGGCCACGTGCCTAAAAGACACTTCTAACCCTTGTAAATCGTACATAAGCTCCAATGTAAAATTGTCTTTTGAGACTCCATAAAGACAGCCTGTGTTGCTGTCAGACTCCCCATTGGTGCCACCTCCTAAATAAACTTTCTCTTCTTTCTGACTTGGAGTACCTTTCATTGGCTCGACCACTCCAAGACATGGACCCTAATCGGGCAACATTACGAACATCTGACTTACATACAGCCTGTAGTTACAAACCAACCCCCGTAAAGCCTATTACAAAAATTTGAGGTACAAACGATGGCTCATAATAACAAATGGGTGCTACCTTGAGATGTGCATCAAAACATTATTATTATTATTTTTACTGTATTATTATGTTAAAGATGTTTTTGTGTATCTAGAGGTTTAAAAAAATTTTTTTTTTTATGCATAGAAAGGTAGACTATATACTAAATACTAAGACAAACATTTGACTTACTGAAGTTAGGTATGATCTGTACCTAACTGTTCTGACTTAAGGTACAAATTCAACTTAAAGACAGAGTTAGGAATTGAACTTGTTTGTAATCTGGGGACTGCCTGTATCTTCATCCCATTTTACCAAGGAGTACCTTAAGGCATAGAAAAGTTAAGAAACTTGTTTAAGGTCACACAAGCAATAGGTGATGAAACGTGAATGCAAAAGCAGGAGTCTGGCTTAAGAATTTATGCACTTCACTCTTAGTCTCTATTGCCTGTCTTTGAGCTGTAGCGGAGATGGTCAAATCTCTGCTTCAAATATTTACTATATTGAAGTTTGTTACAATATATGTTTTTACATACACATATTATGTAAAATGATAATTTAACTCAAAACATTGCTGTTTTTCTTTTCTCAGTTTCCATGAAAAGTTAAACTCTTCATAGGCAATTTTACCACTGGCATCTTTATCATTATTAGACACTCAGATTTAGAACAGATTGTCTTTGCTACCATCTAAGCTATCTAAGGCAGAGCACTTTTTTTAATACACAGCACTTTTTGAATATGTATAAGACCTTGTCACTAGGAAATTTATCCCTATATGAAAGTGCCATTTATATAACAGTAGGGCTGTTCCTTCTTCCTTTCTTTTCTTGCACATGTTCTGTGGCAGTATTTTTGTTATCACTACAATGTAACCACTTATTGTATGCTTTTAAAAGTGATTTTTTAAAAAAACCTTTTCTTTAACATCCAGCACTTGCAATTGTGAGGTCAAACTTCAGGAAAAATGATAAAATTGATGTTAAACTTACTGGCCTTTTTAAAAAAAGCTGATTCTGTCTGGTGATGTCTGTAAGCATCTGAATTAACATTGATAGAGGTCATTTCAGGCTATTGCATTTTTCTCAAGCCGTTCTTTGTTGTTCACAATTAAGTAATTGAGAGCCATCCCACAATGTGAGAGCTTTGGTAAGTATTTAATTATAAGACAGACCCTTGTATGTGGGCAAGCATGGTAACTTAAGTAATGAATTTATTAAGGCAATTCAAGCGTGAGATGATAAGGATTTAATACAAGTGTGAAAGGAAAGAACTGTTTAAGAAAAAATGAAGAGGGAAAAGTTTTCAGAAATTCGTAACTGGGAAACATGAAGAAAAGGAAACAGAGAATGTTTGAAGGTGACTCTGATGACCATAACAATCCTACTGCTCTCCACAAGTGATAGAGACGCCCGAAACCCACTTGTAGATGTCAAGTTCAGTGGTTTGCTCAGGGACTCATAACTCAGACCACGTTTCTCTGAGGCCAAAGCCTTACGCCTTTTTATATTGTATCTTTGTAAAGTTTGTGCTGTTTATACTTTTCCACATTACCTACGTTATATGTGGTCTCTAGGCTGTTCCTGTCAAATGTTTTAAAAAAATGACAGATGAAATATAACATTGTCTTAGTCATCTAGTACTGCTGTAACAGAAATACCACAAGTAGATGGCTTCAACAAACAGAATTTTATTCTTTCATGGTCTAGCAGGCCAGAAGTCGAAACTCAGGGCACCAGCTCCAGGGGAAGACTTTCTCTGTCAGCTCTGGAGGAAGGTCCTTGTCATCAGTCTTGCCCTGGTTGAGAAGCTTCTCAGCACAGTGACCCCAGGTCCAAAGGATGTGCTATGCTCTTGTTGTTTCTTTCTTGGTGGTATGAGGTCCCCCTGTCTTTCTGCTCTGCTTGCTTCTCTCTTTTCTGTATCAGAAGAGATTGGTTTAGGACAATCTAATTTGTTGACCGAGTCCTGCTCCAATAACATAACTGCCACTAATCCCATTTCATTAACATCACAGAGATAGGATTTACAACACATAGAAAAATCACTTCAAATAACAAAATGGTGGACAATCACACAATACTGGGAATCATGGCCTAGCGAAGTTGACAGATATTTTTGGGTGACACAATTCAATCCACAACAAACAACAAAGCAGGATATGTACTAAGAATGAATCATACTGTACGGGTAAGATATGTTTTTTGGAAGGCACTTTGAATTTTTATGGAATAACAAAGGTATTAGAATGGAATGGGAACTGTTAATGGAATCTCTTTTCCCTTCTCCAATTCTTCTGGCTCCACCCAATCCAAGGTATTTCAATCTTTGTCCTGGACAACTACAACACCTTCCCCTCAAATGCAGCTTCCTCTTCGTAATTCAGCAATGCTGGATGGCTTTTTAGAAGTTTAAAACCAATATTAAAATGTGCTGTTATGTATGCTTTCTGTATGTTCTCAAATCCCATCTGATTCTGTAATGTTCTTAAAAAACACATATGTGTGAGTCACTATTATGTATGCTTCTATAATACTTTTTATACTGTCATGATGTTTTTACAATGCTTTTAAACACCTATGTATAAGTCACTTATAATGAAACTAGGAACAGAGAATTTCTGAACTTAGAAACATGTATATTTCTATAATGCTCTCTAACTATTAATTGTAGGTTGTTAGAAAGTTGTTTTAACTTTGAAAATAGATAATAGAAGTATGTGAAGTGGGTCGTAAGTAACTTTCTGAGATTGGGCTGTGCGCGCCTGCACTCTGAGGTAACGGAATGCAACTTCAATCAGATCTTGCTAAATTAACCAAACATAAATATGTCACTAAACAATTCTCATAATTTTTAATTAATTAACTTGGCCTTGAAACATGTAATAAACAAGAATGTAAATATGTCATACAACAATTCCCTAACTGGCAATAAGACATAATATAAATTAACAAAACAAAAATATGTCATACAACAATTCTTTAGTTGGCAATAAAACATACCAACCACAGTTGGGCATGACAGCACATAAGGTATATAAACCAATGGATTCCTGCTCAATTTCAGAGAAGAAGACAGAAGCAAAAGGTCTTACTGACTCTCCATCAAAAGACTGAGAGACCTGCTGAGACACTGCTTACCAGACTTACCTCAGACCTTGACTACGGGGGACCTCCTCTGAGTTCAAGGAGTCCTCAAGGAACCTTCCCAAAACCGCTTGTTAAAGGTAAAACCTGAAGTCCAAAGATTTGGATACTAACATTTAAACTAATGTTGTAATTGTTAATTCTGATTCTCTAATGCCAAGTGAACGTCTTGAGGTCTTAGCTCCCTGCCTTGCCATGACTACCTTGCGATAAACTAAACAAGTCTATACATGACAAACCTGAGCACTTCTTTATTTATCCTTAAGATAAAAATCTCCGGTACATATGGTATTGTTTAAGAAGAGAAGCAAACAAAAAGAAAACTATAGGTAATTCCAATGTGACTAGACATTAGAGAGACAAAGAAAAAGGGGAAAAAATTGACCAGAAATTCATCACACTGATTGTATTATTAATATTTAAAAAAGCATTTCTAGACAATTACCATATGCATTGTATGAAATTCTTTTTTAATTTTATTTTTATGTGCCAAGAACTGTGCTAGGCAATAGATACGTAAATTTAAAAAAAAAAAAAAGGTAGTCAAGATTCCTGGCCTCATGGAACTTAATTTTAGAGTGTTAGACAGATAATAAACAAATGAAAAGTAATTGTAAAGGTTACAATTATTGTAAGGTATATGAAAAAAATCGTGTGTTAAAATAAAGAATTAATAGGGAGATCTACTTCAGATAAGGTAGTCAAGAAAGATGGCTATATGATTCCATAGACAGAGAAGGAACCGTTTTAGAGATCTGTTTCCTTTGCCCAGTATTCTTTCCCCACCTCTAGTAATGGCATTTCAGTTGTCTTTTGGGAATCAACCCCCTCCCACTTATAGTCCATGTTCTTCTTTCTGGCTTCTGTGGTCCAGGCCTGGATCATCAATATTACATATATAAAATGCCCAAATTTAGAGTTGGGAGAAGAAAGAGATATTTCAAAGAAAATAGAGATTGAAGAATAAAAAGGTTAGGATGTCTTCAAAAGCAAGGAAAGAAATATTTTAAATAGAATCTGTCTTTAGCATCTTAGGTGGTACTGTCCAGATGGACTCTGATTTTCCTCCCTACTTCGGTCAGGTGTACACTCTTGTCTACGCCAGTGGGCTTCAAGATGGGGGCCTGCTGTTTGCACAAAGTATTTGGAAGCTCCCTTTGCCCGGGCTGTAGATGATGGGTTTTTGCTAGTATCTGATACTCAGACACTGACTTTTGAACAACTGTTGAATGACATGTTTAACTGTGTACTTGCTCTGTCATCGAATATTTCTTATACTTACTCTCCTGTTTCCTGATTCTGATCTGTTTTTTGCCTCTGTGCCCACAGGATATTTGGATATTATACCTAAAACTTTTGAATGACAGGTTTATGTGACCCTTAGACTGAATTGTCTTTGAGACTGACAGCCGGCCTCTGGTCCTCCTTCAGTCTTTGCCATGCTATCCCCTTTCTTGGTTACCTATTTGACGCCTTATATTTGCTCGAAATTCATGGCCTGGCATGACATCTGGACAGTGAAACAAGAAGGACAATTGAAGTGTCCTTGGTGGTTATTAACAATGCAATTTCAGAAGAGTGGAGGGGTTAGAAACACCAAAAAACACTTGGTTTGTATAACATTCTAGATGATTTAAAATGAAAATCAGAAAAAAAGAATAGAAAGCAATATTTTATTTTTCTGTAAGGAATAAATGGACAATAGGATTGCTACATTTATAAGAAAAGCAAATATGTACAGAACACATTTTTTTAAAAGCTCCAAAGTAGAGGGTGGATGTCGCAAATAGCCAAAAGGGAAGACAAAATTGTGGCTTATCAAACTGGACGTGTATAATGTATGATGGAGCAGTGATTGAACAAGTTCCCTTCATTAAAAAACGTGATCATATACGCTGTGGAATCTATATTTAAATCTTTTAGGAATCATGACACAAAGGTGCCCACCCTCAACTGTTAAATTGTCAACCTCCATGGAGCATACGCTGCAGCTGTCAGACTGATCCACGAACAACAGCTGACCTAGAAACCTGGACACAGACAGCAAAGGCTGAAGTTGAGAATTAAACTTAGAACTGGGCTGAAAAAAAGTCTGAAACAGGAGTGGATCAAATAAATCAATACTATTTGAAGGTTAAGAAAAAAAGAGATATTTTATTAAAACAGATTATGCAGTAGAATGGGATATTTGCATTAAACGAAATGATTAAGAAAAGCCATTGAAAGACCTTATTAATTGTTTTCTTTGAGTTACATTCATACTTTATTTCCTTATTTTGAATGCAGAATTAAATTAATCTGGTATACAGATATTCCTAAGGCCCCTTACACATTTTCTTCTATCTAAAGTTAGGTATTTTTAACTACGAAATGAAGAAAATCATCCCCTTCAAATGGCAACATTTCTGAAGTATGGATTTTGTACTTACGTGTTGGAAAAATAGATTCTCATCTAATCCCCAAAACTCCTTCAGTCCAGAGCTACAGGAAGACAGCTCGGTACAGCTAACATGTGGTGCCCACGCACAGAGAGAGCTCCCAAACAACAAGTAATGGGGTTAAGCTTCAAAATAAGCAATTTCCTTTGTGCAGAATATGGATAGAAAAGACAGTCAAAAGCAGGAGAAGGTCAAAGCGATGTAATTTCTTAAAAGCCAAGGACAACATGCAGTTGGTAGGTCAAGAAGGGGCAGTCCATGAAAGCAGGCAAGTCATAAGGAAGGAAAGAACATTGAAACACACACAACCCATGCAGACAGAATTCCTCATTCATGCTCTAATCTTGCAAGAACCAAAAATTGATGTACTGGTTTAGGGCAACCTGGATCTTGTGAACTCAAGGCAGGCATAAGGATGTCAGATCATCTTTGATCTGACTTCAGTCTCCGGTGAATGAGAGCAACCAGGGATGTAATACTTGACTCTTTCAACAGGGCATCTGATGTGAAAATGAATTAAAACATAAAAATTAAGCATCCTCTACCTCTATTAAATTTTATACCAAAATTCCATAGGAGAAGATCCATTTCCATTAGACCTAACTTACTATTTTTCTTCTTATCAGATATTTTAAGTGAAGGAATATTAGTTAAAGTAACCATCCATTGTATGCTTAAGTGTCAGGTACTTTACATAGCTTACCTTCACACATTTTTCGAGGTTGGTCTTAACCTTATATTAACATAAGTAGTATTATATTAGGATGGTAGATTTTTGGAGTACCTATTTTTGGACTTCCTCATTGTCAAAAGCCATATATAATTTCAAATTTATTAGCCTGCCTTCAGAGACTCATGATCAAGGGGAATTAATTTACTTCCCAAATTCTGATTAATACTTTTAAGGCTGTGAGGGGGAAGGAGCCTCTAGGTGGCACAGATGGCTAGCTGAAAAGTTGGTGATTCGAATCCAAGTAGTGGCGCCTCCAAGGAAACGCCTGGTGATTTACTTTTGAAAAATTGCAGCCATTGAAAACCCTATAGAGCTCTACTCTGAAACACATGGGGTTGCCATGAGTTAGAAACAACTCAACAACTGTTTTTTGGGGGTAGAGGGGGGCATTTATCAGGAGAATAGAGGCTCTTGTTTCCTGTGTTAAACGGCCAGCAATTAGGCAAACCAGGGGCATGGAGAACTGAAAGGGGCAGGACAGAACCTGCATCCTAACGCAGTGACAGGGAAACACCATGTAATTCGTAAATTGCCTGGCTACTCTGAATGAAGCTGGTCTTAGAGGTTCTTCAGGTTGAGGAAGAAGACCACGGAAGAAGTGTGCCCAGGAAGTTGTCCCAAGTAACTCCACACCACTCTGGACCTCACAAACTGCTCTTAAATTCCCGGGCAACTTGTCCAACCTACCTTTTCAAAGCCAGCTGTAACACTGGCTTAGCAAAAGGAAACGTTCATCTGCTTAATGATGTTCTGAAGATAAATTCTTACAGTTTTCTTCATGATATTGTTGAATTTGTAGACCAGAATCAGATCGCAATATATGTCTGAAGAGAGAGGATGGCCCTTGTTCCTTTGGGTATCCTAACTGGTTATTACAGTTGCTAACTGTGAGTTTCCTCTGATAACCTGAATTCATATAGAATGTTTAGGAGGAAAATGAGGCTCCCTTGGTTCTTTCCATGTTCTCTGATTAAACTGAGCTTACCTTCAGTACACTAGAGAATATATTTTTGGCCTTTGTCTGCACTTCCACTGTCTATCTTTAGGACTGGCTACACATATTCTGGTAGAACGTAACAGCATGGAGGCAGATGTCCACATAAGCTAACCTCTCTCCTTCTGCCCTGCCCCTCTCTCTCTTACACTCCCCATTCATGTGCAGTCGGATGCCAATACTATTCAGCATGTACAACGCCCCAACTTTTTTACTGCACTTTTTTTGCAGAGAAAAATGCTGTCCATTCTCCTATGAGGAGGACCGAATTGAACTCCATGTGTTTTTTTATTATAAGATCCATAATTATGCTAATTTGTGTTTCTTCTAAATGCTTATCTTTTGTGACAATAGTTATTTGAAGGGGAAAAAAGGATGTATATCTATCCTGTTTTTCCTTTCAATTAGTAAATTTATCCCGCAACATTTGTGCCTCCAAAAATTTACCTCCTTATCACAACTATTCTACTTCTCTGCCTCTTTTATATCAGCTGCACGCCGAGGAAAGAAACAATTCCAGGATCCTCTTGGCCCTTTCTTAACATTGAATCTTGATGTTTGAAAATAATTTTACTTTTTTTTTTAATGTCCTGTATTTTAACAATTTGTCTTGAAGCAGCTGCCCATGCTATTCATTTTAACATCTTGAATCCTTCAGAGCTATCTTTTCTTAATTACCATTTCTATGAAATACAAAGCTAATATAGTTCCTCTCTCTCTCTTTTTTCTAATTTTTAAAATAAATAAGATCCTAAGATTGCTTTGTCATCTTGGTTTATTCTGTGCACACTCACTTTTGTAAACTAGACTCCCTTTGTTATGTTAAGGGTCAGTCAGAAAAATCTGTTTTCCCAATTTTTTTTTTTTTTAGATGAACAAACTTTAAGCTATTTCCTATCCCACAATATTTTATAGTCAGTGGGGTAAAGAAGTTCTCATTTGCCATTTGCCAGTATATTTGTCCTTGCCATTATAAATTACTGTTGTTTTTGGATGTAGGTGAATGTCTTACGTTGTCAAAGTGGCAATGGGCAGCACAGGTGACAATCCCTTTTCCTTCCGATTCAGGACTGCACAAACTGTCAGTTTTAAAAATGACACTGTGGCACAGCCTTTCTTTAAGGTGGTACCTTTCATTTTTGACTCCTGCTGTTCCTGACAGTTGAAATGGCAGCAGGAGGCAAAAACTATAGTAAGCTCTCCTGGCATTTGCCCTTAGGTAGACGTTAATAATAGAAGAAACAGGCCAGTGTTTAAAAACAGTTAGTGTCAGATGTCACGCAATGGAATGTGGCCAGTCTCCTAATGAGGTGACCCACACTGCCCATAATTTTCCAAAGCCAGACTTAATTCTCATACTTGCTTACAATGTTAATCTGTGCTCTTCTACTTGGGGAGCATTTGGTATAGTCTGGAATATTCTGTTCTACTTCAAAACTATGCCAAAAATTGTGTCTGTATTTCTCACTAAATCCTAAATTACTTTGTTGCTTTGTATTTGATACTGTACATTTTACTTCTTCTTTTTAATCTGTTTCTGATTCCTGATGAATTAATATACACATTTTTTAAATGTAATGTCCTTATGTAATATCAAATAGCTTTGCTGATTTCAACCTAAAGATTAACTTTATAGCTTTAGAGATTTGTTGGAACTGTATGGACTCTCCTAACTTGCTAGTTTGTTTATGTGTTGCTGGGTTTTATTGTATCTTTTCTCTGCCTTCTAGTTCTGCACCATCAGCTGATTTGTATCCAATATTTGCAATTCCTTTCTTTGTGGATGGATACTGTATTCCCAGGGCTTGAATTCTGGGCATACAATAGAATTTAAATGATCCTCTCCCAAACCCCGCTTTGCTAGCTGAATTCCCATATTCAGCTCTGGGAATAAGCTGGGCACTTAGTTATGTGGTTATGTATGAGATATACATTCTTTCTTTTTGCTCAATAAATTTTCTATATCAGTTCCTCTGGTACTTGAAAAATGCCTTAGCATGTACTTTAAACTCTTGCACAATCTCCCTGGTTTTACCCATCACTGATGTCTATTGATTTATCTACTACTTCCCTAAATTCATTTTATAATCTTTTTAGCTCTCCCTAATGCCTCTGTCTCAAACTTGATTAGTTCTTGTTTTTCTGGTATATCCATTTTGATCCATTTTATTCAGGGTGTTATCTTTACTAGATGAGATTCACAACTCTTGGAAAGGATTAATTATCCTTTAAGAATTTCCATTTCTTTCAGTTTTGTATATATTACTGATTATGTACATTTAATTTGGTATAATCTTCCAAAATGTATTTTGTGTAAACTCTCTACCCATTTAGTGTTACTTGGTGGCAATTGAACGTAGTCAGTGGTTTAGTTCTTATACTGTATATGTCAATCTGTCATACATATTGCTGCAAAATTAATTAGTTGTTGCTCCATTTTTATCATTTCATGTTAAGGCACACGCTCATACCCACATGTTATTCATTAAATTTTCATTTTAAAAATTATTGGTATTGTTGTTAGGTGCCTTCAAATCAGTTCTGACTCACTGCAACCCTATGTAAAATACAACAGAACGAAACACTGCCTAGTCCTCTGTCATCCTCACCATCATTATTGCTATGTTTGAGCCCATTGTTGCAGCCACTGTGTCAATCCATCTTGTTGAGGGTCTTCTACTTTTTCACTGACTGTCTACTTTACAAAGCATGATGTTCCTCTCCAGGACTAGTCCCTCCTGATAACATGTCTAAGTACTAAGTTTTGCCATCCTCCCTTCTGAAGAGCATTCCGGCTGTGCTTCCAAGACAGATTTGTTCATTCTTCTGCCAGTCCATGGTATATTGAATACTCTTTGCCAACAACGTAATTCAAAAGCATCAGTTCTTCTTCATTTTCACTTATTTATTGTCCAGCTTTCGCATGCATATGAGGTGATTGAAAATATTATAGCTTGGGTCAGGCGCATCTTAGTCCTCAAAGTGGTATCTTTGCTTTTTAACACTTTAAAGAGGTCTTTTGCAGCAGATTTGCCCAATGCAGTATGTCATTTGATTTCTTGACTGTTGCTTCCATAGGCATTGATTGTGGATCCAAGTAAAATGAAATCCTCGACAACTTCAATACTTTCTCCTTTTATCAAGATGTTGCTTATTGGTCCAGTTGTGAGAATTTTTGTTTTCTTTACATTGAGATGTAATCCATACTGAAGGCTGTAATCTTTGATCTTCATCAGTAAGCGCTCTAAGTCCTCTTCACTTTCAGCAAGCAATGTTGTGTCATCTGCATACGGCAAGTTGTTGATGAGTCTTTCTCCAATCCTGATGCTGCATTCTTCTTGATACCGTCCAGCTTCTTGAATTATTTGCTCAGCATGCTGATTGAATAACTATGGTGAAATGATACAACTCTGATGCACACCTTTCCTGATTTTAAACCATGTAGTATCCCCTTGTTCTATTCGAATGACTGCCCCCTGGTCTGTGTACAGGTTCCACATAAGCACGATTAAGTTTTCTGGAATTCTCATTCTTTGCACAATTAAGTGTTCCAGAATTCTCATTCTTTGCAATGTTATCCATAATTTGTTATGATCCACACAGTCCAATGGCTTTGCATAGTCAATAAAACACAGGTAAACATCTTTCCGGTATTTTCTGCTTTCTGCCAAGATTGATCTGACATCAGCAATGATATCCCTCATTCCATGTCCTCTTCTGAATCTGGCTTGAATTTCTGGCAATTCCTTGTTGATGTATTGCTGCAACCATTTTTGAATGATTTTCAGCAAGATTTTACTTGCATGTGATATTAATGATATTTTTTGATAATTTCACATTTCGTTGTATCATCTTTCTTTGGAATGGGTATAAATATGGATCTCTTCTAGTTGGTTGGCCAGGTAGCTGTCTTCCAAATTTCTTGGCATAAACAAGTGAGAACTTCCAGTGCTGCATCGTTTGTTGAAACATCTCAATTGGTATTCCATCAATTCCTGGAACCTTGTTTTCCAATAATGCCTTCAGTGCAGCTTAGACTTCTTCCTTCAGTATCATTGGTTCTTGATCATGTGCTGCCTCATGAAATGTTTTAACATAGACGAATTTTTTTTTTTGGTACAGTGACTCTGTGTATTCCTTCCATCTTCTTTTGATGCTTCCTGCATCATTTAATATTTTGTCCACAGAATCCTTCAATATTACAGATTGAGGCTTGAATTTTTTCTTCGGTTCTTTCAGCTTGAGAAATGCCAAGCATGTTCTTCCCTTTTGGTTTTCTAACTCCAGGTCTTTGTGCATTTAATTATAATATTTTAATTTGTCTTCTCGAGCCACTGTTTGAAATCTTCTGTTCGGCTCTTTTAGTTCATCATTTCTTCCTTTTGTTTTCGCTGCTTTTTAATGACTTTTTGCTTTCTTCACATGTGATGTCCTTGATGTCATCCTACAACTTATCTGGTCTTCAGTCATTAATATTCATTGCGTCAAATCTATTGTTGAGTTAATCTCTAAATTCAAGTGGGATATTCTCTCATTGACTTGTTTTAATTTTCTTCAGCTTCTACTTGAACTTGCATATGAGCAATTGATAGTCTGTTCAGCAGTTGGCCCCTGGCTTTGTTCTGACTGATAATATTGAGTTTCTCCATTGTCTCTTTCCACAGATTTAGTCGATTTGATTCCTGTGTATTCCATCTGGTGAAGTCTACATGTATAGTTGCCAGTTATGATGCTGAAAAAAAGATATTGCAATGAAGAAATCGTTAGTCTTGCAAAATTCTATCATGTGATCTCCAGCATCCTTTCTATCACCAAGGCCATGTTTTCCAACTGCTGATTCTTCTTTGTTTCCAACTTCCACATTCCAATCACCAGTAATTATCAGTGCATATTGATTTGAATGTTTGTTCAATTTCAGACAGAAGGAGTTGGTAAACATCCTCAATTTCTTCAACTTTGACATTAGTGGTTGATGTGTAAATTTGAGTAACAGTAGTATTAACTAGTTTTCCTTGTAAGTGTATGGATATTGTCCTGTCACAGACGGTGTTGTACTCCAGGATAGATGCTGAAATGATCTTTTTTGACAATGAATGGCAATTTTAAAAAAATCAAGCTTACATTATTTATGATATTTTGGTTTGTGAGATACACAGGTATGCTGTTATTCATTTACATGGAAATATTTTTCATTGCCTGTTTTTTGTGTATATTTGTTTATATGAGGAAAGACTATCTCACTATTGACTCAAACACAGGAGTTCCAAAACTTGGTTGTGGAGCAGAATCACCTGGAAAGCTTTGGAAAAATAGAGATTCCCTGAGACTCACTCCAACCTTATCTATATGAAGTTCCTAGTAAAGATCCCAAGAGCCCATATGTGGGACAAACTTCTCGTTGAGAATCTTAGATACACCGGTCAGCATTAATAATGGGAAAGAATTTGGGGAACCGAAGCTAAAATTTTCCCATTTGTGACTAGTCCTGATGAAATACTTGGAGAAAATGAAATAGTGAAGATGGAAAACATGCTTACATTTATGTAGTGCTTCATTATGATAGTCTATTTGCCCCCACTCCACCAGAGGACTGTTATTTCTTTAAGAGAAAGAACTTGTTTACTATTAAATCCCCAAACCTATCCTCCTATTTAGGCATGGGAACACTCTGTACATATTTGTCAAATATATAAACTAGCTTCATGAGAATCTATCAGGACAAGTGTGAAGGCAGTGCATTTTAAAATGATAGATTATTAAATCAAAAGAGAGAAGCGTCTATCCAGGCAAGCAAGTGAGTAGAAAGAAAATATAAGAAAAGAAATGAGTAGAGAAATAGGCAAATGTTTGAGGCATGAAGGAAATTATTTTGAAAGAATCAAAATCTGACAGATAGCAGTCAACTTTCTTTTAAGTTCACATAAAGAAAATATCTCCATATGTTGAATGTTAAAATGTTAGTATAACACAATCCACAACTATGCCTTTTACTGTTTCTCACAAAAGTGGAGTTTTAGTGAAATAAAGACAACCCTAGAAAGGATTTTTTAGCTTTATTTTATGTTTCCAGGGAGAAAAACATAGTAACAGAAGGTAGCTAGAAAAAAAAAGAGAGAGAAAATATGTGGAAATTTGATTTAATTTCCTAGTTCCTGCAACAACTGTACCTACCAAGGCTTTTATCTGATATGTGTGTGTGTGATCAGTTCTTCAACTTGATCTTCCTCTGAGGCAGATCAAATATAATTCTTTCAAGATTTGTATGTATTCGAGTGAAATCTCTGTATAGATCTCACAATTTCTAAGGAACATGTTCATTTTTAAGCACTGAATAACATCAGATCAATACATAAGACCTCTCCTTAGCACACCAAAAGAAAACGAGTTAATCTACACCAATCCCAGCGTTGTAGTATCTTTCATTCCAACCTTAGCTACAGGTTGCAGTCCTGTGACATAGATGTGCTTCGTAATGATTATAATGAGAAATCATTGCAAGAAGGCTGTGGTTTCCTGGCGAAATCTTCATACAGGTATTTTCTTAATGAGAAGCAGGCCAACAGTAGGCAAAATGGCAATATAAGAGAAAAGGAATTGAGCGGTCCTTCCACCCATTGTTAAACTTCCTTGTTATTAACCTTGCTTTAACTAGTGAAATGTGAGCAGATGTGACAGCTATTTCTTTTGGGCGGAAGCTTTAAGAAAGAATGCATATGATTGGCCACTCGCTCCCTCTGCCACAACGACCTGCCATGTTGCAGAGTGGCTGCTCTGCCTTTGCGTGTCCCGGAGTGAGGAAGATGTGGAACTTAGGTCCAGCCAACTTGTGATAGACACGTAATATGAGCAAGAATATCAGCTTCATTGTTTAAAACCACTGAGATTTGGGGCTGTCAGCTACTGCACCAAGACTTAGCTCTTCCTGATTGAATCAATGGGTCTATAATAGTTTGATAATTCACTAGCTTGTGGAAGGCTTCAACAGGTTTTATTATTTAAGAAAATCTATTTTGCCCAAGATTGATAACTTATTTCAAAATTTAACCATGTAATATCAATATTTCTTAAGAAAAATAGATAATATGAAATCATATTCAATAATTAGAAAGTATAGAGTCATTATGGTGCTGGTGAAGAATACTGAATATGCCAGGGACTGCCAGAAGAACGGACAAATCTGTCTTGGAAGAAGTACAGCTAGAACGCTCCTTGCAAGCGAGGATGGCAAGGCTTCATCTCAAATTATTTTAGACATGTTATAAGGAGGAATCCGTCCCTGGAAGACATCATGCTTGGCAAAGTAGAGGGTCAGTGAAGGAGAGGAAGACCCTTAATGGGATGGATTGACACAGTGGCTGCAATGATGGTCTGAAACATAGCAATGATTGTGAGGATGGCGCAGGACTGGATGGTGTTTCATTCTGTTGTACACAGGGTCCTATGAGTCCGTAGCAACTCTATGACACCTGACAACAACATAGAGTCATTGAAACTTAAAATTCAAAGAGATTTTAGGATTTCTAGTTTTATTTTATGTTTCCAGAGAGAAAAACATAGTAGTAAAATGTAGCTAGTTTGAAAAATTACCATTTTACTGCCCTGTGTAGGCAGAAACACATTGTTAAATATTTGGTAACTATACATCCCATGGAAACCCTAGTGGCATAGTGGTTAAGTGCTACAACTGCTAACCAAAAGGTTGGCAGTTTGAATCTACCAGGCGCTCCTTGGAAACTCTATGGGGGCAGTTCTACTCTCTCCTATAGGGTTACTATGAGTCAGAATTGACTCGACGGCAACGGGTTTGGTTTTTTTGGTTTATACATCACATTGTCTATTTGAGTCAGCAAATTCCACTGTTAAAAATTATAATTGTAAGGCAGAACTTTCTTAAATTTGGAGAAAGTCATTTTCCTGAAGGTTAAGTTCTGCTTTAATAAGAGATTGTGTTCTGAGTCAGCCAGTTCCACTACTGGACAGCTATAATTATTAGGTGACACTTTTTCTTTTAATATTTAGCAAAATCTTTTCCCTGTTACTTAAGTTTTGCAAGTTTTACCCTCAAGAAAAGATTAGATTAAATCCAGTCAACAGTTCACATTTCATTTTGTAAAGTGTTTGAAGACAGCTGTCATGTCCCCCAAAACTCTGTTCTCTAAGCCTAAATATTCTATTTCTTCAGCCATTCATTACAGGAAACCCTTACCAGATATTTTGAAGAAATTGATTCCTCTCCTCTAGACAACCTGGTCTACAAATATCTCTTTTCAGGTAGAGCAAGGAGAATATATGACATGGTTGATGGAGTCTGACAGTTGCAGCGTATACCAAAATTATTCTTCCTGGACATGATACTTCTGTTATACAGCCTGGGAATACATTAGTTTTTTAAGAAATTGAACCAAACAATTGGATCATCTAAACTCCCCAAGACTTTTTCTCATAATCTCTTGTCAAATTGAGGTTTCTTTATATTTTTCAGATTAATATGTTTTTGGAAACTAAATATAGACATTATATTTTTCTGCAATTACTTTTAAATTGCTATTTCAAGTAAATATTAATTATATTTCTATAGTATGATGGCTTAAACATTTAAGCTTGTATGTGTGTTTTTAGAAATTAATGTTATTGATAAGTGAACGATTTACTTTTTCCCTTAATTTATTAGATTCTTTGGGATTATATATTGATATAGTTTCCTAACTACGGCAATATACAATTCCTAACACACTTGTTTTAAATATATCAAAGTTAAATATATCCTTGCTTAAGTTTTTATGAGAATTATTCATTCTTATGCATATCCATGCCATTCATGCTACTGCCTAGAAAAAAATCTACTAAAATAAATATTTTAATAGAAAAATATTAAAAGTCATCAATAGTAAAATGGATAATGAATTAAATACTGTACAGCAATGAGAGTAAGCCTACTAACCCCCAACAAAAAACATAATATTGAACCAGAGAAAGAAGACTATGTATTATATGAAGTATAAAGTCAGACAAAAGTAAAGTATGATGTTGGAAATTAGGATAGTGGTTACCCTTAGAGGACAAGTAGAAGAGGAAGCTTGGGGTTGCTTCTGGGGTGTAGCTAATACTTTATTTCTTAGCCTGGGAACTAGGTATATGATTGATGGAAAGTCATCATTCTGTACTCCTATGCTGGATACACTTTTCTGCATGTATCTTATACCTCAATAAGAAAGTTTACATTGAATACGTTGAAAGTTTTCTTACTGGGAATTATAATCATATTTCTGTGAACCATTGACTCATTCAGTAAACTCTTTTAAAGTTAAAACTTATCATCAGACTTTCAACTGTGAGAGCTGTTATTCCATCTAGAATGCTGTCCTTATTTTGGTTACATTTTTAAGAAGCATTGTGGAATTACCACAGTTTTGCCATTGGGAAAAGTATCACACCTGTAACAAATGTCCCTTCCATGGAGCTTTTCAAGTATGGTGTTATCAAGTGGAATCAGGGTTGTTTTGGGAATTTGGTTATGATTTGGGTAGTAAGGTCTCTCTACTGTCCCTCCCAGTAGCACTTTAGGCCAGGAAGAGCAATACTTCTTTATATAACCAGCTAAAGCGTGTTATATTTCTTTATTCTACTGGTTACAGGCCTTGCCCATTGTGTTCTTATATCCCTACTGAAATCTCCTGAAAGTGACAGAATGTGCCCACTGAAAAGAATTGATTGTCACTTTGACTGAAGATACTAGACCAAAGCATAATTAAAAGTAAGTGAAAGAGAATGGAGTCAGTGGATACTGATGATTCCAGGTGGAAAAGATCAGGAATGAGATAAAATAGAAGAAGCAGACAGAGGCTATTAAAATGAAGAAAGTAGAAGAGAAAAAAACTGGGAGGGGGAGAAGAAAAATGAGAAATGAAGGGAGGTAAGGATAAAAAAGACACAAAATGTTAATTCTTAGTCTATCCCATTCCTACCCCACTTCAATCCTGCTAGGCCCTCCCATTTCCAGTTCTCACCTCTTTGTCGGACACTTGTTGGCCTGATCCAAATAGACAACTTCCTCAACTTCACTTGCTCAGGACAGTCTTCTTTTCTTTATTTCTTATTAATCAATTAGTTAACAAACATTTATTGAGGGCCAGGCACTCTGCTTGGCCCTGGGAATACCAGGGTAATGTAGCACATGAGGTCCTCCCCTTGGACCTTATCTCTCTAAGTTTCTCTGTAGTTACAGTTACCTTTCCCCACGATGCTGCAATCAGGATCGTATTTCTTGATGTATGTTTGTTAGGATTATCCAGTTGTATCAGTCAACAATTATTTATTTAAAATTTATAAGCTTCTAAAATTAAACCAAGTCTTTTTAAACTCTGTATTTGTTTGGGTGTCTATTTTAGTAAATATGCATAGTTCGGGTTAGTTTTTCAGTTATACAAGCAAATGCCATTATATCTGGATTAGGGTTTGTGATAGTTTTTGCTCAGTCTCTTTTGTTCTATATTTAAATTTCAGGTTATAAAAAACAAACAAACAAAACCTAGCATTTCTAAAGTGCCTACTTTTTATCAGCACTTTCCTGGAGAAGTGGAATTGTATAAACAAGATGCAATACATTCCAGAAAGGAATTCTATACAGAAAATCTTATATCCCAGAGCATTAATTCAGAAAATCCCTGGTTGAGGAGCCTGGGTGGATCTTAGTTTAACTTTTTAAATGTAGAAATGACTGACTTTTCTTATACTATGTGACATCTGGAAATCAAGAAAGCCTTAATGTTGTAGTCACAAAATTTCTTTGCTTTAGCAAATGCAGACAGAGGACTAGTCTCATGGGATCAAATAGAGTTAAAATAATATTCACAAATAACTTTTAGAGTGCACATAAACCAACAAACATTACAATGTGTGTCAGCTAGAACTGGACGTTCACTCATGGTGCAGTAGTGGATTTCCCCAGACACCCCAGCATCAACACTAGCTGACTTTTAATATCAGGGTTGAACTCTTTGGGAGCATATTACTTCGTCTTAATTGTCTTTTCTGCTATCTCTAGGACATCCTGCAGGATATTCTGACTACTTTAGAGACCCAGACAACCACACTCCATTCATCATCATCAAAGTGAAAAGAAATCTATACATTACATCCAGCTAAGGGGGCTGCTTTGTTTCCTTTTTGTGTCATAATTTAAATCAGAGCCAATGTGGTGTATTTTCACTTAATTTTAGACTTGCAAAAGTGTCCACCATTACAAAAATAAAATTTTTTGTCATAACATAATGGATTGATTCCATGATAATAAGCTTAATAAATGAAATCTTAGACATATCTTGCATTCAAATGGCATACTATGAAAGTGAATGATTTATTAATTTGAAGCAAGTAAATATTTTCTCTTAATTAAAATCTCTTGCATGGCTGCCATGTGAATGTCGACAGTGTCAGTTGCTAACAAATGCTCTTTTGATAAAGCCTCTATAGATAGTACAGCTAAAATTAGAGTTAATTCTAAATAATAAATCAACCAATGCATATGCATTGAGGGATGTACAGTATTTCCTGCACAGTTCTAGAAACTATGGAGGATAAAGATGAAACATGCAGTCCCTTTCTCAAGCAGAGAGGAAAGTATGAGGAATATATAACTAAACGGTTAATTATGGAGAAGAGGAGAGCCACAAGGGCTGGAGTGAAGACTTGATCCAGGTTAGGTTAGATTTAACTGAGTGGAAGAAAGCAGGGGAAATATTTTTGGTAAGTTTAAAGTTTGCAACTATGTGTGAGGTTCAGAGGGAGGACAGTATGAGAGGAACAGTTGGTACATGCTTAGGTGTCGTGGGAAGGTATGTTAAATTGGCAAGTAGAGCCAAGTTATGAAGAGCCTTGAAGGCCATGAATTTGAACAGAAGCAAAGAACAGAGACAGTCAGGAGAACTAACATTTACTGGTGCTATATTACCATTGATAATTGATATCTTAGTTAGCTAGTGCTCCTGTAACACACTAATGCAAGTGGGTGGCTTTAAAAAACAAAAATTTATTTTCTTACAGTTCTGGAAGCTAGAAGTAGAAATCAGGGTCTCGGCCATATTGATTTCTTCCTTTTTGGTAGCCTGGCTGTTCTTTGGCTCCTTGGTGTTCCTCACATGGTATCTGTCTTCCTCTTTGTGGGTGCATCTCTGTGTCCATTCTGCTGTTTTATAACTCAGAAGTGATTAGATTTAGAACCCACCCTACTCGGGTATGATCTAATCAACATAACAAAGAAAACTCTATTTTCAAACAGAATCACATTCACAAGTCTGTTGTTGTTGGGTGCTGTGGAGTCATCTCCGATGCATAGTGACCCTATAGGACGGAGCAGAACTTCGCCGTAGGGTTTCCAAGGAGTGGCTGGTGGATTTGAACTGCTGACCTTTCGGTTAACAGCTGAGCTCTTAACCACTGACCCGCCAGGGCTCCTTCACAGTTATAGGGGCTAGATTTCCAACACATATTTTGGGGGAACACTGTTCATTCCATAATACTCTACCCTTTGGTACCAGAAAATTCATGTCCTTGCCATGTGTAAAACACATTGACCCTATCACAATAAAACCAAAAACCAAACCTGTTCCCCTCAAGTCAATTTGGACTCAGGACAGCCCCATCGTTATAGAGTAAACCTGCTCCGTAAAGTTTTCTTGGCTGTAATCTCTATAGAAATAGATGAGCAGGCTTTTCTTCTGTGATGCTGCTGGGTGGATTTGAACAGCCAATCTTTAGCTTAGTATCTGAGTGCAAACCATTTGAGCCACCCAGAGAGTATTATGTACTTGGACAGTCTGAAAGTGCAACAACACTAATATGTACTAAAATTCATAATCCTTTTGTGAGTGTTTAGTATAGAACTGTTTGCAGTGTGAATGTTTAGTAAGTATTACTATAATTACTAACATTACTTCTACTCTAATTGTAGCATAGGCAAAGAATTCAACCTTTGCAACAGCTTTGCTCAGTTTCTCGACCTCAGTTACTTGCTCTCAAATTCATATGAACATTATCAAACACTACCTTAGAAGACCGGGTTGGAATGAATTTCTTCTTTCTTTGTGCAGAACCTATGTGATGGTTAATTTTATGTGTCACCTTGCCTAGGCTATTATTCTCTGTGGTTTGGCAGATACTGAACTAGTTGCTCTTCCATAATGTAATGTAATCATCTTCCATGATGTGATCTGATGTGATCAGCCACTCAGTTAAAGGAGAGTTTTCTTGGGAGTGTGGCCTGCTTTCAGTACATAAGAGGATATTCTGGCAAAACTTATTCTTTCTTGACCCTACACTTATCTAGTCACCTGACCTCTGGTTTCTGGGACATAAGCCTGCAGAAGTCTCTGGCCTGATGCCAGACTTGCAGATTTTGGATTCATCAGCCCCTCGAAATCCCATGAACGAGAAGTTTCCAGCCTACCACCTGACCTATGAATTTGGAACTTGCTAGACCCCACATTTGTGTGAGCCATTTCCTTGAAGTAAAGTTCTCTCTCTCTCTATATATATGTGTGTGTGTGTGTGTGTGTGTGTGTGTGTATTTATACATTTCACTGGTTTTACCCTTTAGAGACCTCAACTAACACAAACTGTCTCCCTTTGGGTCTGGCCCTTTCATTTACGTTTTGGAAGAGCCAGTGCTTAATAGCCTGTTTGATGCTTCACTGGGCAGAGAGGCAGTATACTATGTTGGGTATGAGTGGGCCTATGGATCAGGGGCCAGAAATTTTTGGCTTTGAACTTCAGTTCTGTCACCTATTATTATACATCTTGGGCAAGTTAATTGATTTCATTTTTTGCCTCCATCTCTTCATCTGAGAAATGGCACATAGTAATTAATGTTGTTGGTGTTGTTAGGTGCTGTTGAGTCAGTTTCAACTCATAGCAACCCTATGTACAGCAGAACGAAACACTACCCAGTCCTGTGCTAACCTCTCAATCATTGCTATGTTTGAGCCCATTGTTGCAGTCATTGGGTCAGTCCATCTCATTGAGGGTCTTCTCTTTTGCTTACCCTCCACTTTACCAAGCCCAATGCTCATGCTAGAGATGAAGGAATTGAAGATTTTTACCAAATTCTGAAGTCTGAAATTGATCAAATATGCAATCAAGATGCATTGATAATTACTGGTGATTGGAATGTGAAAGTTGGAAACAAAGAAGAAAGATCGGTAGTTGGAAAACATGGCCTTGGTGTTAGAAAAGACTCCAGAGAAAGCATGATAGAACTTTGCAAGACCAATGACTTATTCATTGCAAAGACATTTTTTTCAAAAATATAAACAGCAACTATACACATGGACCTTGCTGAATGGAATACACAGAATGAAATCGACTACATCTGTGTAAAGAGGTGATGGAGAAGCTCAATATCGTCAGTCAGAACAAGGCCAGGGGCCTCTGCAGAACAGATCATCAATTGCTTATATGCAAGTTCAAGTTGAAGTTGAAGAAAATTAAAACAAGTCAATGAGAGAATATTCCACCTGAATTTAGAGATTATCTCAACAATAGATTTGATGCATTGAACACTAATGACTGAAGACCAGATAAGTTGTAGGATGATATCACATATGAAGAAAGCAAAAGGTCATTAAAAAGACAGAATAGAGAAAAGACCAAAATGGAATTCAGTAGAGACTCTAAAACTTGCCTTTGAATGTAGAGTTGCTAAAGCATATGGAAG
This sequence comes from Dugong dugon, assembly GCA_030035585.1. Lineage (NCBI taxonomy): Eukaryota > Metazoa > Chordata > Mammalia > Sirenia > Dugongidae > Dugong > Dugong dugon. The sequence continues at coordinate 14,634,403 of CM057478.1, forward strand.
AAATGATGAAGTAAAAGAGCTAAACAGAAGATTTCAAAGGGCAGTTCGAGAAGACAAAGTAAAGTATTATAATGAAATGTGCAAAGACCTGGAGTTAGAAAACCAAAAGGGAAGAACACTCTTGGCATTTCTCAAGCTGAAAGAATGGAAGAAAAAATTCCTGCCTCAAGTAGCAATGCTGAAGAATTCTGTGGGCAAAATAATGAACGACACAGGAAACATCAAAAGAAGATGGAAGGAATACGGAGTCACTGAACCAAAAAGAATTGGTTGACGTTCAACCACTTCAGGAAGTAATAATTAATAAATGTTACCTATTGTTTGAAAATGTTGTTGTCGTTGTCGTTAGGTGCCATCAAGTTGGCCCCAATTATAGTAACTTATGTGTAACTGAATGAAACACTGCTCAGTCCTGCATCATCTTCATGGTCTTTGGTATGTTTGAGTCAATTGTTCTAGCTAATATGTCAATCCATTTCATTGAGAGTTTTCTTCGTTTTTGTTGACGCTTTATTTTACCAACCATGATGGCTTTTTTTAGAGATTGATTTTTCCTGATGACATGTCCAAAATAAGTGAGACAAAGTCTTTCTATCCTTGCTTCTAAGGAGCATTCTGGTTGCATATCTTCTAAGACTCATTTGTTCATTCTTTTGATAGTTCCGTGGTATATTCAGCATTCTTCTTCTTCACCAACACTGCAGTTTGAAGGTGTCAGTTCTTATTTGAAGATAGCTACACTTAATAAGTAGAATTCTAAAAATCTAATCAAACAATTTTTAGTACTGGAAATTAGAGTCTTATGGCTTTCAAAAAATATTTCTAATATATCTTGGTATCCACCAGTGTTCTTAAATGTCTTTATATTAAAGAACTAAATTATTAATCTCCTGATGCATGTGTGTGTGTACGTATATATACATACACATCTTTTTTAGCCTAAGAAGAAGTTACCTATTAGCACTTTCTTTGTCAGAGGAAAAACACACATTCAAATGCATTATAAAATTTCCTGGGGCTCCTGAGTCCTCTTTGTTTGGATCCCTCAGTGAGTGGGTCTTGAACTATCATGATGAATTAATGAAGCAAATTGACTATGTAGTCCAGTGTCGAAGAATGCTCTTAAAATGATTTAAATTGGACAGTATTCTTTTTATTATTCATGTTTTTTTCCTAAATTAGCACTGTGAAACCAAGGACACACTCTTAAAGGCATTTCTGTGATTTGAGATTATTGCTGTTACTGCCTGTAGATTTTTTCCCTCAAGGGGTTTGCAGAACCAATGGCCTTTCCACATTTCGAGCATCTAATCAGTTATAATATGCTAATAAGCTTTACTATGGTGTGGTCTTGTGTTTATAAGCACAAAACTTATTGTAAATGTCAAAATGCTTCAGATCTTAATATATCCCCTGTAGTGATACATTAATAAGGGCCATAAGAGCAAAGTACTGTAGGTAGTTATTTCATAATGGATAAGGGTCTCTTCATTATTTGATTTGGAGATCAAAACCCAGAGAGACAATAAGTAGCCAGGGTTTTAATTTCAGAATGTGATGTCTGCTCTCCCCACAGCATGGCAGAATTTCCCTGGAAAAGCCTTATTTATTAACCCACCGTGACAGTGCCAAACACAATATATATATATATTTACTTGTAATTGTCAAATAATTAAATTACATTCATTACTGTCTTACAGTTATGTAATATAGTGGCAAAAGAGATCTTTGAGCTTATCTAGCCCAGTCCCATTGCTTTGCAGATAAGAAAACCAGTCAGAGTTTGAGTGACTGGGGACCATGGCAGAGTCAGATCTAGCACCCAGTTCTTTTGACTCCAAGTCCAACTTTTTTTTTTTTTTCCTTTTTGGTTTTTAATTATACCACATATACAATGGGAAACCCTAGTGGCATAGTGGTTAAGAGCTACGGCTGCTAACCAAATGTTTGGCAGTTCAAATCCACCAGGCGCTCCTTGGAAACCCTGTGGGACAGCTCTACTTTGTCCTTCAGAGGGTCCCTATGAGCCAGAATCGACTTGACGGCAAAGGGGTTATAAAACAATGATTTGAGAAAAAGAGTATAATTGTTAAACTTTATTTCCTCCTACACTAAAAATAATATTTTTGAGAAAAATAGGGACAATATACAATGCATTTAGTTATATTTGACATTATCCAACAAAAAGATTTCTAGGTATAGTTAGTGCCATATTCATTACCTGCATTCAGGCAAGTCACTGGTTACTTTTTATTTTGTGCTTCTTTATTAACTGACTTGCACGAGATAATTAATCACCAACCTTAAGATGCAGCTGAAAACAAAATGCAACTTTGCTGACAAACACTCCAGATATGGCAACAAAATTCAACAAATCTGTATTTTATATTGCCACTAGCAGGCAGCACAGGAAAGAGCCCTTGTGACGCAGCGTTAAGCACTTGTCTGCTAACTGAAAAGTCAGCGGATCCAACCCATCCGAGGGAGGAAGATGTGGCAGTCTGCTTCCACGAACACTTACAGCCTTGGAAACCGTGTGGAGCAGTTCTGCTCTGTCCTACAGGGCCACTAAGAGTCGGACGGGTTCGTTTTTTGGTTTAAGAAGCGGCGCAACCAAGCGATTCCCTCTGTTTTCATTCTTTATCATTTGCTTTTTAATAAACTTGACCAAGGGAAACGTATACAGGAAAGGTATAATATTGAATAGGTTGATATAATCCCAAATGACATTATCTCACTGGTCTTTCACCATATAGGTTTAAATTATGATGACTTAGATGGTGCAAGGGAATACAGTGTCAAGAAGCAAACAACAGGTATTCAAATCTAGAAGACGTTCATCCATGAGGACGACAATAACTTCCAGGTTAAAGGAACATATGTTCTTCTTCCGCGTATCTTCACTCCAGCTCTGGTCATGCAGCTACTTGTTGGAATGAACCTTTTTTTTCAGGCGGCATTATGATTTAGAGAACATTTTATTTAAAACAAAAAACAGAACAGTTGCCATCGAGTCGATTCCAACTCAGGATGACCTCCATGTGTCAGAGTAGAATGGTGCCCCACAGTGTTTTCAACAACTGATTTTTCGGAAGTAGATCATAAGTACTTTCTTCCAAGGTACGTTCGGGAGGACTTGAGCCTCCACCCTTCTGGTTAGCAGCTGAGTTTGTTAACCATTTGCACACCCAAGGACTAGATATCATTAATTAGGCATGAGATATCCTGACTTTTCCATCAACTGTGAGATTTTTGGCCTCTTGGCCTCAACCTAACCCTCTTCGTCACAATTTTCTAATACGTACAATGGGGGAGAGGAGTTAAAGCAAAGTTTCCTCCTATGATATCCTTACTGAGGTAATATATTATGCTTCTAAGAGAGAATGGGCAGGTAAAAATGTGAAATTTCCTACTGACCAGAAATACCCTTGTTTTTGTGTAGACGAACTCCAGTATCAGAAGTGTAACACATCAGTTCACAAATATGGTACAGAATTTCTTAAGCCTGGAATGATCCAGCAGAAACACATACTCAGTCTTTGCATCTCACAGTGGGTTTTTTTTTTTCTTTTTATATTTTATTGTACTTCAGCTGAAGGATTACAGAACAAATAGTTTCTCATGAAACAGTAGTACACATGTTGTTTTATGACATTGGTTAACAACCCCACAACATATTAATGCTCTAACTTCTCAACCTTTTTTTTTTTTGGTGAAAATACACATAGCCAAAGATACACCATTTCAAAAATTTCTACATACACAGTTCAGTGACATTGACTATACTCTTCCAATGGTGCTGTTATTCTCACTTAAGATGAAGGCTTACAGAACAAAATAGTTTCTCATTTAACAGTTACTACAAATGTTGCCCTATGACAATGGTTAACAATCTCACAACACATTAACAATATCCTTACTCAACCTTGGGTTCCCTATCACCAGCTTCCTTGTCCCCTTCCGCCTTCTGGCCCTTGTCACTGGACTCCTGTACCTCATTACTCTCATTTGGTTTTACGGGGCTGTCCACTTCCAGGCTGAACAGTGAACTTTGGAGGTAACTTCACTACTGAGCTAAAAGGGTGTCTGGGGGCCATACTCTCAGGGTTTCTCCAGTCTCCTTTAGGCCAGTAAACCTGGTGTTTTTTTTGTGAGTTAGAATTATGCTCTACATCCTTCTCCAGCTCTGTCCAGAACCCTCTGTTGTGATCCCGGTCAGAGCAGTTCAGAATTTTTGCATCTATATTCATGAGAGATATTGGTCTGCAATTTTCTTTTTTTGTGACATTTTTGCCTGGTTTTGGTATCAGTGTTATGCTGGCTTCATAGAATGAATTTGGAAGTGTTGCTTCCTCTTCTATGCTCTGAAATAGCTTGAGTAGTACTGGCACAAGCTCTTCTGTAAATCTTTTGTAGAATTCTCCAGTGGAGCCATCTGGGCCTGGGCTTTTTTTGGTTGGGAGTTTTTTTTATTACCTTTTCATTCTCTTCTCTTGTTATGGGTCTGTTCAGATTTTCAACATCACTTTGTTGTAGTTTGGGTAGGCCGTGTGATTCTAGAAATTTATCCATTTCTTCTACGTTTTCAAATTTGTTGGAGTATAGTTTTTCATAATATTCTGTTATAATCCTTTTTATTTCAGTTGGGTCTGTTATAATGTCCCCCATTTCATTTCTTATTTCGGTTGTGCCCTCTGCTGTTTTTCTTTTGTCAGTCTGGCCAGTGGTTTGTCGATTTTGTTGATTCTTTCAAAGAACCATCTTTTGGTTTTGTTGATTCTTTCTATTGTTTTTCTGTTCTCTATTTCATTTATTTCTGCTCTGATCTTTACTATTTCCTTTCTTCCGGTGGTTGTGGGCTTTTTTTGATGTTCTCTTTCTATTTGTTTGAGTTCTGTAGTTAATGTTTTGATTTTGTCCCTTTCTTCTTTTTTGATATGTGCATCTATTGCTATAAATTGTCCTCTGAGGACTGACTTTGCTATGTCCCAAAGGTTTTGGTATGATGTGTTTTCATTCTCATTTGATTCTAGGAATTTTTTGATTCCATCTCTGATTTCTTCTATTACCCACTGATGTGTAAGCAGGGTATTATTTAGTTTCTGTGTAGTTGATTTCTTTTTCCTTGCTCTTTCTATTGTTAATTTCAATCTTGATGGCATTGTGGTCAGAGAAGATACTTTGAATTATCTCAACGTTATGGATCTTGTTGAGGATTGCTCTATGGCCTAAGATGTGGTCTATTCTGGAGAATGTTCCATGTGCATTGGAAAAGAATGTGTACTTTACAGTGGTTGGATGGAGCATTCTATATATGTCTGTGAGGTCAAGTTGGCTGATAGTGCCCTTTATGTCTTTTGTATCTTTGCTGAGTTTCTTCTTAGTTGTTCTGTCCTTTACTGAGAGTGGTGTGTTGAAGTCTCCTACTATTATTGTGGAATTGTCACTTTCTCTTTTCAGTGTTGTTAGAGTTTGTTTTATGTATTTTGGAGCCCTGTCATTGGGTGCATAGATGTTTATTATGGTTATGTCTTCATGATGGATCATACCTTTAATCATTATATAGTGTCCTTCTTTGTCTTTTATGGTAGATTTTGTTTTAAAGTCTATTTTATCTGAGATTAGAATTGCCACTCCTGCTGTTTTTTGATAGTTGTTAGCTTGATATATTTTTTTTCCATCCTTTGACTTTTAATAAATTCACATCTTTGTTTCTAAGGTGTGTCTCTTCTAGACAGCATATTGATGGATCCTGTTTTCTTATCCATTCTGTCACTATCCATCTCTTTATGGGTGCATTGAGTCCATTTACATTCAGTGTAGTTATTAATAGATGTGAGTTTGTTGCTGTCATTTTGTAGTGCTTTTTTTTTGTGGTGCTGAAGTTTTCTTTGTTCTTCTTACTCTCTTGTGCTGAGTTACTTTTGTGTGGATTTTTTTTTCATTTCTTTTGTTTTTGTAGGTTTTGTTTTTGCCGAGACTTTATGTTTTTTGTCTTTATTTTTATGAGTATGTTTATTAACTTTCTTTGTGGTTACCATGAATTTTACCCTTATCTTTCTAAGTTTGAAGCAGTCTACCATTCCTTGGTATCGTCTTGCCTTCCTCTTCATTAGAAGGTTCTATACCTATGCCGTTTATTCCCTCTTTTATTGTTTTGATGTTGTTGTCATTTATTGATTAACTGCTGTGTTTCCCTGTTGTATTTCTTTTGGTTTTGGATAGTCCTCGAGAGTTCATTTCCTAGATAGGTATCTGGCTCATACAATCCTGCATCCTAGGTTCTGCCTGTGAGCTGAAGCTGTTTGTCCTCAGATCGAAGAACTCCCTTTAATAATTCTTGTAAGTTTGGTTTGACTTTTACACAGTCCCTTAATTTCTGTTTATCTGGAAATGACCTAATTTCACCGTCTTATGTGAACGAGAGTTTTGCAGGATATGTTATTCTTGGCTGGCAATTTTTTTCTTTCAAGATTTTATATATGTCATCCCATTGCCTTCTTGCCTGCATGGTTTCTGCTGAATAATCTGAGCTTGGTCTTATTATTTCTCCTCTGTATGTGATTTCTTGTTTTTCACGAGGTGCTCTCAGGATTCTTTGTTTGTCTTTGGTTTTGGCGAGTTTGAATATGATATGCCTTGGTGATTTTCTTTTGGGGTCTCTTCTATATGGGGTTTGTTGAGCTTCTTGGATGGCCAACTTTTCATCTTTCATGAAATTGGGGAAGTTTTCTGTCAGCAGTTCCTCAATGATCCTCTCTGTGTTTTCTGTTTTCTCCCCCTGTTCTGGAATTCCAATCACTCGTAAATTTTTGCTTTTAATTGTGTCCCACATAACTCTCAGGATCTCTTCATTTTTCTTTGCTCTTTTTTCTGAGTTTTCCTGAAACAGAGTTGTATCCAATTGTTTGTCTTCAATTCCACTGATCCTGTCTTCCACCGTTTCAAATCTGCTTCTCAGCCCTTCTGTGACATCATCCATTTCTGAAATCTTGTTGTTTATCTTTTGGATTTCTAATTGTTGTTTTTGTGTAATTTCTAGTTGTGAATTTGTTTTGGCTTTTAGTTCCTGCATTATTTTCCTGAATTCTTCCAATTTTTTGTCTGTATTCTCCATGAATTTGTCTATCTTTTTCCTCATGTTTGTCAGCTTTTTGCCTCAGTTCTTGGAAAATTCCGAGTATTAGAGATTTGAATTCCCTATCAGGTAGTTCTAGTGCATTTTCTTCCACAGGAGAGTCATCTGGTGTTTTATTTTGGACCCCTACTGAAACCATCCTGTCTAGTTTTTGTACAAGTTTTGATATTTTCTGCTGTTTTCGGGGCATTCAGTAGTTATTTTTCTCATTTATTGATTGTAGATTTGTTTGTTTCTTCCCTTTTTTAAAAAAAAAATTTGACTATGTCTGAGCAGGCAGACTGTGTGTTCTTCGTTGTTTGCTCATCTGTGCACTCAATACTTTTCACCTCCTTCTCCAACTGGCAGGGTCATTCACTCAGATATGGTACAGCAGGGCAGGTCTAGCTGAAGAGGAGTTACTGGGAAGGGTTGTTTGTGGTACTTACTACAGCCACCAGGGCAGGTTGGTGATCAGTGCAGAGCAAATTCCAGTAGGCCGTGCCTGTGCTGCTTGGTGGTGTGATGTCAAGCGCACAGTGCAGGTAGGCAGGATGCAGCAGGGAAATTGTTATGTGTGGAGTGGTTGTTTCTTCTCCTGCTGGACACTCCATGAGGCTGCTTTCTCGTACCCCCATTTGCTGGTCTCCAATAGGATTCCAAGATGGTGGATCCACATTGCGTTAGCTGGTAGCGGACCTCTGCATGAATCTCTCCTCGCTCTCCGTTCTCTGTCAGTTTTATCACTCCATTTGGTGCCTGGCTGAGTTCTTTATCTCTTCATTTGATGTTTTAGGGTTTAAGGATTGTTGTATTCTGTGTTTGGCTTAGTTTTTCAGATCTTTGCTGTGGAGAGACGGCGTGGTGCTTCTGCCTAGAGTGCCATTTTTTCTCACAGTGGGTTTTAACATCTCTAGAATACACTTCCTATCTGTGGATTTGGAGGCACTTTGATGGAAGATTATTTCTGATATTTAGAAAACCAGCGGGTTGCTTCTTGGAGCTTTGTAGATGCCCTGATTGACAACTGGCTTCAGATACATATTTTCATTGCTTTAGTCAGGTTTGAGTATATCCCACAATGAATTGCTGAGTACCATGGAATAAAAGGGAAGTAGGGATTTTTCTATTTCTGTGATCTCTAGAGATCTTAAAGGAATCATTTGTAAAACAAATTGGCTAAATGCCATTTAGCCTAAGTGAAGGTTTCTTTTTACATACAAAAGAGGTAAGGAATTAAACCAGAAGCCTTTTAAATCGAATGTGTGCTAGTTTTGAGGTAAGCAAACTGCTATTGGATATTTTTCCTTTAATGTCATGGCTTTAAAACCAATTTATTCAAGCCAAGAGATGGATTCTTTGTTAACATTGTTGGCATAAAATACAGTTATGTTTGCTTCAACTCAAACCTCTGTTACTCATTTGAGTACAGCTTTATACATAATGGAGCCCTGGTGGCACAGTGGTTAAGAGCTATGGCTGCTAACCAAAAGGCCTGCAATTCAAATCCATCAGCCGCTCCTTGGAAACTCTATGGGGCAGTTCCACTCTGTCCTATGGGTGGTTATGATTCAGAATCGGCTTGATAACAACAGATTTGTTTGTTTTTTTCTTTGGTACAAAAGGTTAGAGATCACTGGGGGAAAAAAATCCCGAAGTGTCAGGTTAATCAGATTCATGCTGCAAAAGATGCTCATGTTAGAGTCATCGTTAGGTTTGCAATTGAGAGGAAATCAGAAGTAATGAGAGTATATTTCTTCTTTTTTCATTGACAAGACACTTCAAGCACACTATTTTTAACCCTTGAAAAACTGTACAGTGCCTCAGTCCAGCAAGACTTAGCATAGAGGCATTTCTTTAACAGCTATACGATAATGTGTGTTGTTGGTGGGAAATGATGTCATTGAGGACATTGTGTTCACTTTAGTATGGAACCTGTTCAAGATCATGTCTTGGTTCTGAATCCGGAGGTCCATAGCAAATGTGGGAAATGATGTGCGAAATTTAGAGTATCTTTTAATCCCTTTCATGTTTAATGATTTTTCCTTCAATGGCATGACTTTTAAGACTAAATTTAAGTTTTGGAAATTATAGCTGGTAAAATACACAACTGAGAAATACAGGAATTCCTTTAGTGGTGTTATTCTGCACATTTTTTTTAGCTTTCTTGTAGCAATGCTCCATCAACCATCAGTGATTTTCCTTGGCCATAACTTGAAATCTTACATCATAGTTAAAGAAACAAACAAACAAATTCCCCTTCCCCCATATAACAAAAACAAATAAACCCCCTTTCAGTGTGGCTTCCTCCTGTCCTGTCCCTCTTCTGGCTTCCCATTGCTTGGTTCCTGCTGTTGTATCCCTAGTCTGACTGTGGGTGGGTTGACTATCTGCTGCTAGGTCACAGCTGCCTCTTCAGAATTATGCTCCTGTTCTTGTGCCCCATTTCTAAATGCCTGAATATTGCTATCTGTTGATTTTACCACCTGCTGAAAAACTGACATAACAGGTCTCTATTTGGAATCCTTGGTTTGAATATTCTTTTAAGACCCACAAATCTCATGACTTATTTCCTAGACATGTATTGTACACACAGGGTTCTTTTCTAAAGCAATTGTCTTTACTAAGATATAACCCAGGTCCTCAGGCAAGTGTTTGAGAACTAACTAGAAGTATATATGCTTGCATACATCACATTAAGTCAGACTTCTTAAATATTAATTATTTTAATTTGCATGTAAATGCTTTCATAATTACATTAAATTTTTCTGTTTTTGTTTATTGATAAGAAATTTGGGCTCAGTGTTTCTGCATTACATTAAAAACATAAAGAAAAAAAGGGAGACATGACATGGGAAATCTTTGTGAGTATTTGAAGAACATTTGTGGGCAGATCTCCTGTGATAGCCTAATTCTTGGAAGGGTGAGCATGGTTCATTCATGACAGCCCTACTTCTTTGACCAAAATCTTTGTGAGCCTTGAAACCAAATAAAAACCAAACCTGTTGCTGTGGAGTTGATTCTGACTCATAGCAACTCTATAGGTTTCTGGAAAGCAGCGTTAACTAATGATGTTTGATATTGGGAACTCATAGTTTTCTATTTTAAAGTTTAACATTTTCTCATACCATATCTCATAAACATCAAGGATATAGCACCATATTTTAATTTGGTGATGTCATTTCTAGAGGGATCTAAGATAAGATGGTTCATACACATTGCATTCCAAAGATCCATTACAGGAATAGAATTTAGAGACTATAGAAAAACACTGTCCAACAGAAATATCATGCGACAGGTAATTCTAAATTTTATAATGGTCACAGAAAAAAAAAGGTAAAATCAATTTTAATAATATATTTTGTTTAAACCAATATATGCAAAATATTATTTCAGCATATATTAAGTATAAAAATTTTTAAATTATTAATGTGATATATTCCATTATTTTCTTTGGTAATCCAGTGTGTATTTTACACTTACAGAATATCTGAATTAATACTAGTGATGTATTCAGTGATCAGTGACCACATGTAGTGGCTACCAGATTGAACAGTGCAGTTCTAGAGGAATGATTATCATGCATCTTATCTAGTAGCCATTGAGTCAATTCTGACTTGTGGTGACCCTATGTGTGTCAGAGTAGAGCTGTGCTCCAAAGAGATTTCAATGGCTGTGAACTTCCAAAAGTAGATTGCTAGGCCTTTCTTCTGAGGTGCCTCTGGGTGGATTCAATCCTCCAGCCTTTCAGTTAGCAACTGAGCGCTTAACCATTTGGGCCACCAAGGGACTCCTAAAAAAATCAGATGTCTTTGGTATGTGTTTAGCTAGAGCTGGATGGCAGTTAAATTGTTCAATTCTTTGAGGGAACAACACTGTACTCTGTTGGAAAACCTAGAAGTCCAATTTGTATTCTCACTCAGTAGATAGTTATTCCAATAAGGCAGAAATCTAGGTGCTGATAAAACTATGAGACTTTCCTCCCTAATTAGGGTGATGAAGAACTACTTGAATTACTCACTAATTGTTTACTTTCAACTGCAGAATTTGCAGAATTTATGCCTGATGCTATTTAGGTTGTCACAACCTTCAAGATTATGTACATTCTATGACTTGAACTAGCCTTAGAAAATTTAGGTTATTGTCTTTGAGAATTTACTGCAGTAGAAATTAAACTGGATATACATTTAAATCATTCAATGGTCACATTTTTCTTGCAAAGTTAATTTGTAGAATAACACTTTGAGATGTAGAGACAGTACAGAGGTGCACAATAGAAAATAAAAAATCACCACTTTCTATGGAGAGAAAAGTAGTAAGTTTAATAGTGAAATTCCCTAGCAAAACCACACAACTGAACATCTTATTCTTGCCAAGTTGCATGACCTCTTTAAAAGCTCTCATCTCATTTCCAAAAGGAAATAGAAAATCAATGAAAACATCAACAAGTAAAGTAAGCCAGGTGCTTCAAAGGGGAAATAGAAAATCAATAAAACACCCAGCAAAGTAAGTTCTATGGTAATATTTGTAAAGGAGATTAATCTATGTTAGAAAGAGAAAGTGTATGTATCTAAAGTGTGCAGAATCACGTAATGTAAACTATGATAGAAAAGTTAATCCCTCAGAGAGTTCATTTTATGATGTTTTTCTTGGTTTGTTTTTGAAACAAAGAAGATCTAGAATTAACATTAACGCATCGTGATATAATTAGTTTATTGGAGGCATTATTGTAATTTAGGCTTTATTTATACCCACTGATCCTTCTTACTCTATATTTTATTTAGATTGTGTTTTGATGCAAAACTGAGTATGAGATGGTGAAACCTAGAAATTTCATTCCCATTCATTTTTCTATTTATTCAGAACCATTCTGTACAACTGTTATGTTTGGACATCTGTGTTTAGTCATAATACAAATCTAACTAGATTTTTACCCACATATTTAAAAGACATAATGTTAACTTTCCTAGAAGACTTCATATATTTTTAGAACAAGGTTTAACATGTGAATAAGAATCTAATTTCTTTTAAATAGCTTTTAATCTATGTAATTTATAGTGGCTTTGAAATCACCTCTAGATACTTTAAATTATTAAAAGCTTTAGAATTATGAAATTGCATTCTAAGTTGAATGTAGATAATATTTTAGTTACTTTGATACTATAGGATGTGCACTAAAATAAATGCATCCTGAAAAGACATTTTTAAATTCCCACTTTAATCAAGAAATTGTGAGATATTAAGAAAGGATTATATGGCAGTTAAACTAAATTTTAAAGCTTCGTTTACTTTTTTTAATGTACATTTTATTTTAGAACAGTTTTGTATTTACAGATATTTGTGGAGATAGTACAGAAATCTCCTGTATACCCCAAACCCAGGTTCCATCTTATCAACATGTTACATTACTATGGTACATTTGTTATAATTAATGATTCAATATTCATACATTGTTATTTGTAAAAGTTCATACTTTATTCATATTTCCTTAGTTTTTAGCTAATGTCCTTCTTCGGTTTTAGGATCCCATCCAGGATACCACATTTCATTGTTGTCAAGTCTCCTTGGACTTCTCTTGGCCGTGTCAATTTCTCAGGCTTTCCTTGTGTTTGACGACCTGGACAGTTTTGAGGACTACTGGTCAGTTATTTTGTAGAATGTCCCTTTGCTGGAATTGTCATATATTTTTCTGATGATTAGACTAAGACAAAGAGCCCTGGTTGCACAGTGGTTAAGTGCTCAGCTGCTAACTGAAAGGTTGGCAGTTCTAACCCCCTAGAACCCACCATGGGAGAAAGATGTGACAGTCTGCTTCCCTAAAGATTACAGCCTTGGAAACCCTATGGAGCAGTTGCACTCTATCCTGTAGGGTCACTATGAGTTGGAATTGACTTGATGGCATACAACAACAACAACAACAAAGATTATATGTTTTGAGGAAGAAAACCACAGAGGTAAAGAGCTGTTTTCAGCACATCATATCAAGGTTGGGTACTATCAACATGACTATTCACTGTTGATTTTGAGGCTTCTCCACTGTAAAGTTACTTCTCCCCCCACCCCTTTTCATACTATCCTCTTTGGAAAGAAGTGAGGAATTGTGCTCTACCTTATGGGCTGAGTATCTACCTAAACTATTTAGAATACTTCTGCATGGGAGATTTATCTCTTTTTTTCGCATTTATTGATTTATTCAATCATTTATTTATAATAGTATGACTCCTGAATATTTATTTCATATTTTGAGTGATAATGTAATACTACTTTATTTATTTTCTTGCCCAAATTTTTCCAGCTTTGGCCATTAGGAACTCTTTTAGCTCCTGTGTCCTTTTGACATACCCACTTCTTTTTTATTTTAAAAATATTTGAACACATCTTTACTTTCTGGCAGTGTAAGATGTTCCAGACTTTTCTTATATATTTCCTGCCCAATCCTAGAATCAGACATTTCTCCAAGGAGTCCTGGTCCCTTTTATAAGAGAGTGGTACTTAGCAGCCAAGATCTGGGTGCTTAGTATGCTCATTGCTACTGGGTGTCATTGTTTCTAAGCCCTTTCAGCTGACGGAGCAATGTGTGTGTCATTTACTTTTTGATCTTGTTTTTCTGTGGTTTTAGCCTAAATATTAGTCACAGAGAGGCTGTATTACTACTGTCTTACTTTCTTATCTTTGTACTGTCCTTGCCTAATGGGTGGAGTCACTAATTGTTGTTTTTGTTTTAAATGGAAACTTTTAAATTTTTTAAACAGACAGACCTGTTAGAGATAATGGTCTTTTGACATGCAAAGGGTAATGACAGAAGTTTGCATCGATTTTCACAGAAGCACAAAAGAAGGGAAATTAATCTAACCTGGGTAGTGGTGCTTAAGGACGGATAAAGTGTTTAAATAAGCAAATGATAAATTTCATATTTTTTTGTCTTGTGATTATTTTGAGTCCACACACAAAAAAGATTCATTCTCTAATGTGCTTTGTGTTGTCTGTGACTGATTACTATTATTTGCTGTTACAGCTTACCAGAAGTAAACAGTTGTGTCTCATTCTGCAGAATCGTATACTAAACCTAGCCTATGGAGTTTTTTGCTTTACATGCCTTCTTATAGTTATTTAACTTGATATACAATTTATGTATTAGCTTTTGCTGGGGTAATAAAAAAATAGATCAAAATCTCAGTGGCTTCCTTCAACAACACTGACTCCATGTATATTCTCATTGAGGGGCCCAGGATGATGGAGTAGCCTCCAGGTGGGTAATGTTGTTCTCATGGTCTATGGCAGGAATGCAGGGCAGGCTGACTCACTGCAGATCCACTGAAAGCTTCTGCTGGGATATAGGGGCTATATACTCCTGAGACAGGAGGCACAGGGCAAGTTACATGAAAAGGGGCAAGGATTTAGAAATTGATCATAGGGAGTGAGTGAGAAACTGGAAACAATGGGCCAGTCTCACAAACTTTGCCTGTTGTTGTTGTTGTTAGGTGCTTTCCAGTTGGTTCCGACTCATAGCGACACTAATACAGCAGAATGAAACACTGCCTGGTCCTGTGTCATCTTCACAGTCCTGGCTATGTTAGAGCCCATTGTTGCAGCCACTGTGTCAATCTATCTCATTGAGGGTCTTCCTCTTTTTCACTGACCTTCTATGTTACCAAGCATCATGTCCTTCTCCAGGGACTGGTCCCTCCTGATACCATGTCCAAGGAGTACTTTGGCTGTATTTCTTCCAAGAAAGACTTGTTCCTTCTTCTGAAAGTCCATGGTATATTCAATCTTCTTTGCTAACCTCAAAATTCAAATGCTTCAATTCTTCTTCGGTCTTCATTATTTAACGTCCAGCTTTCGCATCCATATGAGGCAACTGAAAATAGCACGGATTGAGTCAGGCACACCTTAGTCCTCAGAGTCACATCTTTGCTTCCCAACACTTTAAAGAGGTCTTTTGCAGCAGATTTGCCCAATACAATACATTGTTTGATTTCTTTTTTTTTCCTCTCTCTCTCTCTCTCTCTAACAGTGCATCCAGGGGCCATAGTTTCGGGGGTTCCTCCAGTCTCTGTCAGACCATTACGTCTGGTCTTTTTATGTGAACTTGAGTTCTGTTCTACATTTTTCTCCTGCTCTGTCCAGGAATCTCTGTTGTGTTCCCTGCCACAGGGCAGTCATTGGTGGTAGCCGGGCACTATCTAGTTCTTCTGGTCTCAGGCTAGTGAAGTCTCTGGTTCATTTGGTCCTTTAGTCCTTTGGGCTGGTATTTTCCTTGTGTCTTTCGTTTTCTTCATTCTCCTTTACTCCGAGTGGGATGGGACCAACGTCGTTTGATTTCTTGACTACTGCTTCCATGGGTATTGATTGTGGCTCCAACTAAAATGAAATCCTTGACAAGTTCAGTATTTTCTCTGTTTATCATAACGTTGCTTATTGGTCCAGTTGTGAGAATTTTTATTTTCTTAATGTTGAGGAGTTATCCATACTGAAGTCTGCAGTCTTTGATCTTCATCAGTAAGTGCTTTCAAGTCCTCTTTCCTTTCAACACTCAAGGTTGTGTCACCTGCATATCGTAGGTTGTTAATAAGTTTTCCACCAATCCTGTTGCCAAAATACTAATTATTAGGAGTAGGTTCAGCTGCCCATGGCAGAACAACCTTAAAAAATAAGAAAGGTGAGTCGAAACAAAGTAGACGTTTCTCTCTCACATAAATGTTCAAGTAGCTGACCCTGGGTCAGAATTGCACTCCACAGTGTCAAGAACTCAAGGTTTTTCTCTCTTGTTGCTGAGCTGTGTGTGACTCCATGCTATAAGACAGTTCTAGGCAGTAGTAGGGAGGAAGAGATGAAGAAGGACACACATTGTTTCTTTAGGCTTTAGAAAACTGCTAAATAGCAAGTTTATTTACATGTTGTTCACCAGAACACAGTCTCATGGCTTCCCATGAATCTGAAAAATTCTGGTAAGTATAGTCTTTATTCTTTGTGACCCTGTGCCCAGCTAGAATTTCTGTTACTATGAAAGACGTAGGGAAAGAGTCTGGAATGAAAGCGTGCTAAAAGGACTCAGAGCAAATTTCTTTGGATTAATCTCATGAAGTCTGGGGAAAGAAGGAACGTAAGTTAATAAAAAAAAGACCAGATGAAAGGCAGGAAAAGATAAAGGAAATCCAAAAAATAATAGCTCAATATACCGCAAAATGCAATGAAGTAAAAACAGACCTTGAGCAGAAGAGAAATATGGCTTGAGGAGGGAAATAACTTCCTATTTTTAAAGAAAATATATACAGATCAGATTCTCAAGAAGCTAAAGTTCAGTATTTTTTCTGTTAAAATAGCGACCCATCTCAGGAATCTTAAGCTAACTAAAAACTACCTGAAACTTGTTTCTGTTCTTCTTATGCTCCTTCATTTTTATGTTTTAGGTAATGCATTTCCTCTAGTATTCTAATCGAATTGCTTAAAAAGGAACTCTGAGATGCCCGAAGTGTGCTTAGCTGTTCAAATATTTTCTGAACAAATTAATGACTTGCAAACCAGATAAAAGACAAAAAGTTAGGCTAAAAACTGCATTGTGTGCTCTGTAAAGTTGGAGAATTTAGGAAGTACAGTGTACCAAGTCATTGACTTAGGACAGTGAATGTGATTATACTGTCACATAAAAACAAGAAAATGTTGGTTTAAAAATAATTGTAGCATATTAGAACATAATTGGAGTTATATGCTGAAAATCTCTTTTATAGCATTTTACTTTAGTAACATTTGCATGGACATTTTCATCTTTTATAAGTGCTATTTAAGACAGGTTCTAATATTTATGGAGAATGTTCAGAGATACTTTTAAAATGTGTATGAGTGTGTGTGTGTGCGTGTGTGTGTAAATCACTGTTTGGATGTAACTGGTGTATTTCACATCGTGCCTGAGAAAGGCATTGTAATTCTAGTTGGTAAATATAAAGCAGCCATTTTCTATTTAGATGGTTAAAAAAAAAAAAAGAAGTATAATTACTATTCTCACTTAAACAGCCATAGGTAGTTTATTTATTTTTTATGATTTTATCCTCTTGTTCATTTATTCTTTTATTTTGAGCCTTGTTTTATTTTAGCATATGAAATAAATGCAGAAAATTCTATTGCTATGCATCTGGGGGACTACCATGACCTTTCGAACGGCACCATCAAAGGAACCTAGGGAAATACACGCTATGAACATTTAATAACACCGCTACCATGACCGTGGATATTTGCAAACCCAGTTATAAGAAAATATAGCATTGGGACCATAGTTGAAAAGTTCATAAACACAAAAGTTGAAAAATACATGACATTTCCTCTGTCTGCATTAACTGTTTTGTGTGATGTTTGGTTCTGCTTCTTAAGACCTGGGGATTATTTAAGCCCTTGCTAAATGTGCTACCATATATTGTAGTGAGGATGGACTAAACAGTGGTTATTTACTATTTGAGATGATATTAACATAGCCATATACTTTCAAGTGCTTTCTAAATTTTCTCAAGTTCAATTAAGAGCATATTAATATGTTAAGTACCTTGACTAAACGCTGTTACAAACTCAAGATCTGTGTTGCAGAAATGACCCAAATGGATTCTTTTGGACCGAATATGTTTCAACAGTTATCTCTGCTTCTCTGACAAAGGCCTTTGGAAGAATGAGCTTTTCACCCTCCTTTCTTTTCAAAGCTGTGGTCAGGAAAATGAACATTTCTCTGCTCCCCTGCTCTGTGGTTGATGACAGCATTTAGAGTATACAGCACATGGGGTTGTTCCAAATTCCTTCCCCAAATAGCTGTGCTTGCCAAATAGCTTTGACTTTGTGAAAACATCCCATTGTTGGAAAAATGCCCAATATTAATCTTTCCCAAACTTTCAATTGGGAAGACAAATATGTGGAATAGTGCTTAGGGCTATTAGCTGTTCAAAAGGCTTCAGATCTTCCAGCCAGCCCCACAGATTCTAAGCCTTTGCCACGGCTTCAGCAGTGTGCTTTGCTTTTTTGACAGCAGGAAGAGCTCTTTGGCCCACTTTCTCTCCCAAACTTTAGCTAAACTTCAAACTCTTTTGCTTTTTTTCCTTTTTTGCTAAAGCTAGTGATCACATGCTGCGTAAATAATCTATAGACCATGATCCGCTGTCCTGTCAGGCTTGTTATCCAGACTCGAAACCCCTGATGTAGGAAACCTTTCTGATAAGTATTCCCAGGTAGGTTTCCTAACTACCTCCCCCACTGGTTACCATCACCATTGCTTACACACTTACAGAACTCCCTCGTAGCACACTGACTATATTTGGAAGAACTAATTGGTGGTTCTGGTGTCTTTGTTAGGAAAAAGTGACACTCTTTGAAGTTAATAAAAATCTCTTCAGCTACAGCCTTTTATCAGATGTAACAAAACATTGTTTGAACAAATACGCTCTCAGTAGCAGTGACAGTTCATTTCTGCTTTTCCTAGCCATCAATTTATTGTGAAAGAAAATGGTAGGAGAAATTCCTTAAATAAAATGGTAGGAGAAGTTCATAAAATTAGTTTTTTTGAATAATAGCAGTTCCTGATACAAAATTGCTTTTTAAGCCAATAATGCAATTAAATTACCAGGTACCAATCTGACTGCATCAGCATTTTTATAATATACATTTAAGTAATATATTTCCCAGTTGTTCCTAAGCAGCTTTTAATGTATGTTTTAATTTTATGGAAACATTTTTCATTATATTATTGACTTGTTTGTGGGAAAAAGGCATATTTATTAAATATCACAATTAAGAAAGTGACTGTCATTATTTAGGTCTGACATCAACAAAACGAAAAAGGGTTCCCGTTAGCCTTTTGCTAATTGAATTTTCTTGAGAGGAAATGTGGGAGAGAGGGATAACAGAGAGATCTTACTCTTTGGAGAGAGGGAGTTTATCTCAATAGAATTCAAAGCTTGATTTGCTCATCAATCATTGAGAATTTGGCAAAATTCTCAATATCTGGATTTTAGATCAAGAAATACTTTTAAAAATATGTTTACTGCCATTTGTGACTGTGAAAACAAAAGTATTCTTTTTTCAGAAAAAAAAAAAGAAAGAAAGAAACCAGGATAAATATAATTCACCACCTACAGTGTGACACCAAGGGGTGACTGGGAGGGAGCACTCATTTCTGCCCTTCTCCATAGTATCTGCCACCTACTCTCAAGCCCCTTGAACAAACACATAGCCTAATAAAAATAGATTAATAATCTTAAGAAATTTTTAAAGGAATTCTGCAGCTACTACTCAAGTATGATTTTTGACTATATGGCAAAGTGTAAAAGTCTAGTTTATTCATTCAAATTTATCTATTATGATATTTTACAAGATTTTTTTTCTAGAAATATTTACATATTTTTTACTCTTTAAAAATTCAGGTATCTGTTTTTAAATAAGTAGAAAATATTAAGTGATCTAGTTGTTTTGGTATTTATTAGTCTAATAGGCTACTAAATATAGTTCATCAGATTTTTTTGCATAACCAAAAGTGATGCATCTATCTATTATATTTAAATGTGTAGGAGAATATTTGAATATAAACTTCATGTGTCAGTAGTGTGTACATTTACCCAGCAAAATTTAGAAATCAGTTTGCTATAAAATTCAAATAGGCATACTAACTTGATAAATTTAAATAGCAAGTTATTATTAGCACCTTTCTACAAGTATATTATCATAGTTTTAAAATATTTAGCAACAAAAATAAGGTTAAAATATGTTGTGTTAAGGTGTAAAATGAATTGAATGCTTATTCATTAATTGAACAATTCATTCAACAAATATTTATTGAGTATTGGTTATATAACATTCACTGTACAAAATACAAGTGATACAAAGAGGGGTAAGGACTCCCTCTGCTTTCTATGAGTTTATAGAATTAAAACACTTCTGAATTAGAAAATAAATAGTCCTAAACTAAGTAAACCAACTGCCCCCAAAAACAACCAAGTAAACAAGAATCAACATCAAATTAAAAACAAAAATTATTGTTATCACCAATAAATAGATTTTTTTTAAGCTGACCAGGCTTTTGTAGATTGTCCATATTGTTTTATGGGATTAGACTGAGGCAATATTTTCACAAAATTACAACAAAGCTCCCCTTTTTAAAAGGATTAAAAGGGGTTAAAAATGTTAAAATGGGGCATAGTGCAAAATAGAGGATTCAGTTGACTATTGATCAGTGACTCATTTTAACACTTGTTTTTAAAGTTCAAACTTTTAGTTTTCATTTTCTTCATAATTTCAAACCAAAGTCTCTTAATCTTCATCACTCTCCTGACCATTCCGAAGAGTAGAGATGATTTGTTCTGAAGTGTCTAAGTGTCAAAGCTTATCATGATGTATCCTATGTATGTCCTTTGTTACTGTGGGGTAAAGGACTTAGTTTTAACCTAAATAGGGTGACTTTCTCCTTGGCTTCAGAGAAATAACCCCTGGCATGCCTTGTTCTGAGACTGAGCATTGTTCTGAGCACCTGAGAATTTGTGCTGGCAAGTGGTGGCTAGCCAGATCAGAAACAATTCACCTAGCCTCAGGAGGCATGATTTAGCCTATCATGCAGGACTGGCTGATAAAAATCCTGAGAACGGAGGTTCAGAGAGCTTTCTGGTTGATGAGAATATCTGCTCTCAGGAGGATTGCAAGCTCCTTGGGACGCAGAAGCTCCACGTTGGGAATCCCTCAGTCTTCATCCTATGCATCTCTTCATTTGTATCCTTTCTGGTTATAATAAATCTGTAGTCATAAGTATGGCATACTCTTAGTGAAATTCTGTGAGTTGTTTCAGAGAATTATCAAACCCAAAGTGGCAGTGGGAGCCAACAGGTCAAAAAGGAAGGGTGTTGAGTGGATTCCTGAGCTTGTGGCTGATATTCTAAAGGGAAAGTGGGAAAACAGCCTCCAGTTGGTGGCCAGGAGGTCGAAGATTGGAGTGTTGTTTGGACTCCCTAAACTGGTGGTTGGTATCTGCTTATTTGGCAGCCTGTGAACTCTGACCTAGCTCTGGGTAGCTAGGGTTAGAAAAAGAAACAGAGAGGGAGAAATTTACCACAGAGGCAGTTGTCAATGAGGATGGAGACTTGGAAATATGAGGACTGTGTCAATCTCCACATTTTGGTGATTGGATTTATGCTGATCCTAACCGTGCAATTACTATAAGATTTTCCTCAAAGAAATAAAACATTTAAAAATTATTTTATTTATTTTAATTCTTTGCTGTTGTTGAGACTAAAGCACAAAACATGGATTACTAGATTTGGAATGACATACAGATATGAAATAGAGAATGATTTAGTTCTGGATAGATTAAAACAGGAGCTGATAAACTTCTAGGAAGGACTAGATAGTAAATAGTTTAGGTTTTGCCATTTATATGGTCCCTGGCACAACTATTTAACTCTGCTGTTGTAGTGAGAAAGCTGTCACAGACAATACATAAATGGGCATGAATGTGTTCCAATAAACTTTATGTACACAAACAGGCAGTGAGCTGGATTTGGCCATCAGGCTATAGTTTGCTGATCCTTGGATTAAAGTATACATTGAGTGGATATACACTTACAGTAATTGTAAATGTTAATGTACCCTTGTTGATAAGTCATTGCTTCTAAGACTACCAAAAAAAAAAAACAAAAACAAAAACAAAAAACCACACCCATTGCCTTCAAGTCTATTTGACTCATAGTGACCCTATAGGACAGAGTAGAACTGCCCCATAGGATTTTCAAGGAGTGGCTGGTGGATTTGAACTGACAACCTACGATCAAGCTCTTAACCACTAAGCCACCAGGGCTCCGCTTCTAATACTAAGCTCCATTAATGGTTGGGAAGACACAAGCTGCTTGTTCCTCAATTCCTTTTCAGGGAAATAAAGTACACCTCTAGCTCTTCTTTCTCATAACCAGATATGATTCTTGTGGTACTTGCAGTTTCAATTGTAGCTCTGCCAAGGAATCCAGGTTTCCCTAGATCGATGCTTATTCCAATCCCTTTCTCATCACGGAACAGGTAGAAAACATTGGTATTTATATAGCACACTTGGCTAAACAGATGAAGCTGCTAATGGGGGAAGAAAACCAGTCTAGAGCTCTAGACTTCCAATCTCTTCCAGTATCCCCAGGATGCTCACACATATGTAAACCACTGTGCTAGAAGGCACTGGTTAAAAGATTTACAGTAAATAGAGTAAATTGGGCATTTCTTTAAGTAGGGACTAGAAAAAGCAGCTGGCAATTTTGAGCATGCTTTTTAAATTCTAAGAATTCTTACTGGATTCCAACTTCTCCTCAATCCTTCATAGCTTGAATTTTATTGAATTTCCCAGAAAAATAAGACTTACAAAAATTCCCCAAGAGTTCCTATTGTCTTCTGGAAGGACACAATATATTATGTTGGAAAAAACATCGAACCAGATTTCGGAAATAAAGGTCATTATTATTCTAGCTCTGTTTCCAACTGCTCACATAACTTTAGACCATTTATTTAAATCCATGAGACATCTATTTCAATTTTTTGTTAAAAAAAAACTGAGAGAAACAAGATGTTTTCTAAGGTTTTATTCAAGACTAATATTCTGAACTTTATTATATTCAATGTATACAGATAAATTTCAGATTTTAGAAAAAATCTTTTTAAATCTGAGATGAGGCTCTTTTTCTGGTGTCTTTCCCTGTCCTATGATGCCCTGTATCTCATGAACTGTTACTTGTTTATAAAAGAATAATGCCAATGATCTCAACTTCTTCAAGAGGAAAATGGACTCACTAAAATATGTAAAACAATGTACAGCACCATCTCATCTCAGTCATCCTCAGAAACTCTATTAGTGACATTAATTTAAATGAGTTGCTGAAACAAACAACCCCAAATTTCAGTGCTTTGCCGAAAAAGGTATTCTAGTCACATTGCATTGGGCAAATCTGCTTCAAAAGACCCCTTTAAAATGTTAAAAAGCAAAGATGTCATCGTTAAGACTGAGGTGCACCTGACCCAAGCCACAATGTTTCCAGTCACCTCATATGCATGTGAAAACTGGACAATGAATAACTGACACCTTTAAATTATAGTGTTGGCGAAGAATACTGAATATACTATGGACTGCCAAAAGAATGAACAAATCTGTCTTGGAAGAAGTACAGCCAGAATGCTCCTTAGAAGCAAGGATGGAGCGAATACGTCTCACATACTTTGGACATGTTATCAGGAGGGATCAGTCCCTGCAGAAGGACATTATGCTGGGTAAAGTACAGGGTCAGCAAAAAAAGGAAGACCATGGATGGACTGACACAGTGGCTGCAACAATAGGCTCAAACATAACAATGATTGTTCAGATGGCACAGGACCGGGTGGTTTTTCGTTCTGTTGTAGGTAGGGTCGCTATGAATCGGAGCCGACTCGATGGCACCTAACAACAACAGTCTTTTGATGCAAGTCACAGGGGAGTTTGGTAGAGGCGCTCTGCTACATGCAAGCATCAGAAGAACCAGGCAGCTTTAGCTGTGGCTCTTTGGCTGTGGAGTCTTAAACAGAAGAGGGAATAGGGCGCAGACCTAGAAAATATTGTGGGATAATTTTAGAGGCCAGGCACCACTTCTGCCCACATTCCTTTGGCTGGAGCTCAGTCCTATGGCTCTACATAACTGTAAGAGAGCCTGGGAAATATCATCTGACTGTGTGCTAAGAGAAAAGGAAACACGTTTTGAGGACTACATTGCATTGTGTCTGCTGTAGCCACCAAAACAGATTTTCCATTGAATGAACGCTTGTGTGTACGTGCATTTATCACTTGGGATACTCAACGTGCAAGATCATCTTCTGGTACCTGAGGAGGACCACAAGGGAAAGCATGCATAAAACTTGGGATAAAATCTGATTCTAAAACGCCAAGAGACTGCAGAGACACCAGTGATGGAAATAGGACTGAATTTAGGTCTTAAGACTATAACTGTGAATTTGTGTATAACAGAACTCAAGAGCAGCAACAAAGTAAAGAATATATTGCAGACAAAACTGTGTTTAGTTGTAGAGCTTTTACAGGCATATATTCATGTAAACTGCCAGAACTCTAAGTGTTAAAAGGACAGTCTTCTACAATAGAGCAAATCAAAATGGTTCAAAAATGAACATAATGATGAATTGTTTGGTACATCTTTGATTAAAGGTCCATACTCTAAGTATCAGGAGCCCTGGTGGTGCAGTGGTTAAGAGCTACAGCTGCTAACCAAAACGTCAGCAGTTCAAATCCACCAGCCGCTCCTTGGAAACCCTACTGGGGCAGTTCTACTCTGTCCTACAGGGTTGCTATGAGTTAGAATCCACTCGATGGTGACGGGACTCTAAGTATACATAAACACACACACAAACATTCATACACCATACCTTTTTTCTCTCACACTTCCAACTCACATGAGAGCTGTTTTCTTATAACTTTTCTTTTTGTTCAACTATAGTACTTATATATATAATACTCTGGAATCTTTTTAACATAGATGCAATCAGGGACATTTTTGAGGCTTACAGATGTAAACAATTGTTATGGATTGAATTTTGTCCCCCAAAAATGTGTATCAATTTGGCTAGGCTATGATTCCCAGTATTGTGTGATTGTCCACCATTTTGTCATCTGATGTGATTTTCCTACGTGTTGTAAACCTTGGTGGCGTAGTGGTTAAGAGCTATGGCTGCTAACCAAAAGGTCGGCAGTTTGAATCCACCAGGCACTCCTTGGAAACCCTATGGGGCAGTTCTGCTGCTATGAGTCAGAATCTACTGGACGGCAGTGGGTTTGGTTTTTTGGTTTTATGATGTTAATGAGGTGGGATTAGCAGCAGTTATGTCAATGAGGCAGGACTCAATCTGTAAGATTAGATTGTGTCTTTGAGTCAATCTCTTTTGAGATATAAAAGAGAAGCAAGCAGAGAGACAGGGGGACTTCCTACCACCAAAAAAGCAGCACCAGGAGCAGATCGCGTTCTTTGGACACTGGGTCCCTGCGCTGAGAAGCTCCTCAACCAGGGAAGACTGATGATAAGGACCTTCCCCCGAGCCAACAAAGAGAGAAAGCCTTCCCCTGGAGCTGGCACTCTGAATTTGGACTTCTAGCCTCCTAGACTGTGAGAGAATAAATTTCTCTTTGTTAAAGCCATCCACTTGCGGTATCTCTGTTACAGCACACTAGATGACTAAGACAGCAATGAAACGCTGTCTTTTACTTATTTTTTTAAGGTAACAGTTAGTGAGATACTTCAGATAGTCCTGTTTCCTTATATAAAACAAACATTAGTAGCGAATACATGCAATCAAATGATATAGGTTATTAATACAATTATTTAGTGTTCAAAGATTGATGTATTGTTTCTTCAGAGGCCTTTTTTATTTGCAATAGAGCTGGCAGTCAACAATTAGCATTAAATTCCCCAATTCAAAGCATAGGGTCCAAACTCATTTGTTTTATCTATAAACATGTATTTAAACCATTGTCTTGTGACTAGATATTGTCACTGAGATACATGGAGCTTAACAATACACTAAACATTATAGAGCTTTCAATAAACTGTGATTCCGTTTCATAATGTTTTGATGCCACAGGTTATCAGAAAATGATATTAATGTTCTTTCCCAAAATAACATTCATAAAACACTCCCAAACTGCTTTTTAACTTAAGCCTTTTATTTAATGTATTCAGATAACGCTTATTGGAGTTTTCTTTGGTCAAAATTGTGACATTGGCAATTATTTTTTGAACAAAGTAAGCCTATTTATTTAAAACTCTCTGCAAGTTATAATTTGCCAGAAAAAGTGGGCACCTGGATTGGTGACATAGAGGTACATCAAAAAGAGTTGCATTATCCAGGTGGCAAAACTTCTTAGAAGGCCATTTTCTCTGTATCTGTTTTAAATCATTCTTCTCTCTTTCCGCACCATTTCTCAAATGGAACCTACACTCACCCCAACCCTGCTTTCCTGGTCTCCACTTCCCTGGTCTTTTTTTTCCTAAAGCCTTGATCACCTTTTAATATATAGTATAATTTGCTTACTTATCATAATACAGGAGTCCCTAGGTGTTTCAAATGGTTACCTGAAAGGTTGGTGACTCCAATCCACCCAGAGGTGCCTCAGGAGAAAGGTCTGGCAATCTGCTTATAAAAGGTCACAGTCATAAAAACCCTATGGAGTGCAGTTCTATTGTGACACATTTGGGGTCGCCATGAGTCAGAATCAAGTTGATGGCAACTGGTTTGTTTTTTTTTTTTTTTGGTATCATGTGTGCTGTTTATTGCCAATTCCCCCCGCCAACTTGTAAAATTGACAAGGGTGGGTGATTTTGTTTGTCGTGTGTTCCCTGATGTATTCCGAGCACCTGGAACAGTGGCTGGTATATAATACTAACTCAATATATGTTTCAAATAAATGAATCAATGAAAGTTTTCCCAAATCTCTATTTCTAAATTGAAATATGAATCTCACTACAAAGTATTCCTTGCTTAACATTTACATAGAACTCTCTTCTTCTCTTGCTCAAAACAACAACGAAGATCACTTCCAATTTGTCTTTTATTCGGATGGTAAATAGCTCTGCTGACTATAAGTTGCTCTCATCACAACTGGAAACAGACTTCCTGAATCTGAAGACCTTAGAATCAGCAATTCATAGTGTTGCACATTTCAGGATGCCACTGTTCAATAAACTCTTATAGGTTTCCTGGTGTTTACTTATGTACTTAATTCCCAAATTAACTGGAAACAAATGAACAAGCAAACTAACAACCCTTAATTCCTCTGGAGAATCCTTAATTCCTCTTGAAATCCTCTCAAATCCCTTTGGAAACAAGGTCAATATAAATAAATGCATAAGCGTCTATTGAAGACACTGTAACTTACCATATTTTACTTGGGGTTTTTGATAAGAGATTTTCCCTTAAAAGGAGAGTTTCAAGGTTGTTTTATTTCAATGGGGTACAATATTGTGTGCATCTCATGGTTTCCCCATTCACAGTTCATTTTTTATGTTAATATTAATTAAATCAGTCTATTAAACACAAAAAGCAGCTTTGTGGAGAATGGGACTTCACCACAAGTGCACCAGATGTCTGTATACAAGCAGGGAGGAGGCGTGAGGGCTTTGCTTTTGAGTTTCCCTTGGCTTCTCTTGTCCCCTTCAGAGGCAGTCTCCCTTGGATGACTGACCAACAGCTAGCGTTGTCTCGCCTTCCATACCAGAAGACCTGAGACGGCTGCTGTCATACTCTACAACAATGATCTTCAATCTTGGGACATGAAATCTGAATTCAACATAGTCGGTCAAACAAACGTGCTTTTTTTGTTGTTTGCTTGTGTTTTTTTAAAACCAGAAAAGAATATTATAAAATAGAATGGATGGAACTAGACTAGTATGGAACAGAATAAGAAATATCAGGGTACAGCAGAGTAGTAAAGATAAGTATTGATTTATTAAGCAGATGTTTTAGTTTCATATTGTCTGTAATAACTTATGTGTATATGGGGTCACTAAAGAAAATGTCATTGTCTAGGGTGAGGATTCTTTACTAAAAACATATGATATGGACTTTAGAGTTTTTATAATTCTCTTGAAATTGCATGTAGATTCATAAATTCACATACATATATGTAATTTAACATTATTACCTACATGCATGTGTAAATAGTATATTTACATATGTGTATCTATGTAAATTTTTTATATTTTACATCCAGAATGCTCCTTAGAAGCAATGATGGGGAGACTTCATCTTGCTTACTTTGGACACATCATCAGGAAAGACCAGTGGCTAGAAAAAGACATTATGTTTGATAAAGTAGAGGGTCAGTAAAAAAGAGGAAAACCCTCAATGAGATGGACTGACAGAATAGCCATGACAATGGACTCAAACTTACCAGGGATCATGAAGATGGCACAGGACTAGGCAGTATTTTGTCTGTGTTATACATAAGGTTGCCATGACTCGGAGCCAACTCAATAGCAACTAACAACAACACATATGGGCAGAGGCAAATTGGGCCTCGAATTTGGCCTTATAATCCAGAATTTTAGGAACCACAGCTCTAAGAAGAGGTATTCTCATTAGATAAAGTCCATGAATCATCAATGCTTGAAGCCAGTTTGCACCAAGGGTGTTTTTTGGCTCTTCTTTCACACCAGGAAAGGCCACATTCTACTGGTTTATTTGTGAGAATTACTGATATTAAAAAATGGCTACATCTGATTAGATTATAGAAATAAATTTTCTTCTTATAAAGATAGTGCATTCTCTGTTACTTAAATCTACTCAATAAAAGCACCTATTTGATATATTTCATGTCCAGGCCATCTCTCTAAACCCAAGAAGCTTAACAGATTTCTAAAGAACATTTGTTTAAAAACTTCTGGCTGCTTGGTATAGTTATAGTTGATTTCACAAGGTTGTCTTATTTCTTTTTTATTAAAACCTGGGGAGGAGATATTATTGTTCTCACATGAGGCTTAGAGAGCATCAGTGGTATATATAAACAAACCAACTAAGTAAAAGACAGAGCTAGGATTGAAACCTCTTTCTTCCAGTTGTAAGTCTAACGTGTTTTCTAGCGTGCATGTAAGATGAATGAATTTCTAACAGGATTAATCCTTTCTTTGTGTCTATCTCACTGGTCTGACTGCCACATTCAGGTTGTAGTTAGTGTCATTGGATGAGATGTGCCACTCTACTTCGTCCAGTCTTCAGGTGACCATCCAATTGTCCATATTGGTACATTTTTGGATGTGAAAAAAGTACTCCACTAGCAATTACTACAGTCCTAGGCAAATCAGGACGTATGGTCACACCAGTGACGCTAACGCATCTTGTTGGTTCCCTCTAGGTTATTGGAGAACTGTAAGAACAGCAAATTGGTGTCTGCGTATTCCGGTTCTGTCATATGGACAATTCATTGTGTGCATGCTAACTGATTTGTGTAATTCTACTACCAATTTCTATTGGTGGGATATGTTCTTGTTTTACTACAGGTTTGTTAGTTAAGCAAAGTTCAAGAATGATCAAAGAACTGAGCTAGACATAAATGTCTGGTTCTCTGGTATATGATCATCATATCAGGAATTGCCAACTTTCAATATAGTTGTTTTAAGAAATTACTGAACAAGGATGGAGAATAATTAGGAATTAGATATAATTTTCTTCATTGACTCTAATGATAATATTAACCATGACTGTAGTGGAAATAATTTTTTACTTCGAGTACAAAAATGTAGACTTGACTCTTGGTGATGTGGCTAAATAACTTTGAAACTTTGGACAAACTACTGCTTTATGTCTTTAAAGCTGAGTTTTCTCATCTGTAAAATGATACACAGGTTGTTGCTTTATCTACCTCCCAGGAATGCTGTAAATACAAAATAACATGTAAGTGCTTTGGAAAAGATAAAGAACTTTAAAAATGTATATATACATTGTATATATATATGCATATATATGTAAAACTTTTAGGATATTTACATACCCATATAAATTAAAGTTTGTTTCCTTTTGCTTTGTAACAGAATTTTAACCAACCCATTTTGCAATTTAAAATAACAAATATGTTTAAACAAAAACCTCTGATATTTTAACAACAATAATAATAAAAACAATCAAGGATATTAAAATTCTTACTTCATGGATCTGTTTTCCAAAAATGTCCTGTAGATGGCACAAGAATTACATTTTTGTGCAAATGGTATTCAAGAAGAGGTTATAAGCAAAATATATAGGAGGTTAAAACATTAAATTTAAAACAAGCCTTTTCTAAATTTGTGGAAAAGAAAATTTTTGAGCCTTTTAACCAATGCCCATTGTTTTAATGTTAGGGAAGTCATTAGTTTAATTGTGCCTTAAGGCGTTTTTTAAACAGGTAGCTAGCAGAAAACTGATATAGTCAGATATTACTAACAAAAGTCAGGTTAGTTCATGTTGCACAGTTTTATCAATAAATTTACCCTTGCAATTGTAAACAGCTGATAAGCTCACCTTTTATCTTCTGCATACTGTATAATCTGCAACTAAATGCCAGTTTTTATTAGACACATTATGGATAAGAGTTGGCAGACAGAATAGATTAGTTGAAAAGTATCTGTTTTATTAATATAGAAAATACAGGGGGGGCCTATTCTTAGAAAAAATATTGACTAGTTGCGTTGTTTCTATGGGGTTGTAATACTTATAAGTTTAAAAAATGTGTATCTACACTGCACCAGCTGTATAGTCTACAAAGTTGAAGTAGAACTCATGAAACTACAGGTAATAGAAATACAGGTTTCTTGGGAAATTTGTAGGTCTGAAAATATATCTGCTCTATTTATCTGAGTATCAAAGGCCATGGTTCTCTGCCATCTCTGAGATCTGTTTCTACACCACACACATATTGAATACTGACCACTTTTATCATGTAGTGTCTCCACTTGTTAAGCATTTAAAATGGAAAGAAAATCAATAGTATACTTACATGAATATAAATATCATAAAAAACCAAAAAACTTTGCCATCAAGTCAATTTCAACTCATAGTGACCCTATAGGATGGAGTACAACTGCCCCGTAGTGTTTCCAAGGAATGGCTGGTGGATTCGAATGGCTGACCTTTTATTTAGCAGCTGAGCTCTAACCACTGCACCACCAGTGCCCCTAAATATAAATATTAGGCATAAATTAATGTTATAAACATATTATACATCAGTATGGACTCTCTTACAGCATGTTGAATGAATATATAAATGAAAAATAATTTTTACAAGTAAATTTATTTCTAATTGGTTGGAGGGAAGAGTTGGTGTTCTTATGGGTGTTAGTAAATTGCCTCTCATTAAAAGGGAACTTCTCTACTTCGGTGGCTGAGAAAAGAACTTGAGTCCTAACAGAACTACCATTTGGTAAGATTAGAATTTAATGATTTATTATAGCATTCCAAAACACTACGATGCTAGAGGGGTGTTAGTATTTATGACGATTCTGAAACTAATTATAAACTTACTCTGTCCTGCATCAATATACCAAGATCTCTTAATTTTTTTTCTCCATCCAAGTGATACTGTTTTGGCCATTAGTAGATCATAGAAGAGTCAATACAATCTTCTCAGTTTAGACAGATTTTTTAAAAAGTAAACTAAGACACAAAGTTAGATCGTTCAGAATTCCATCAGTTATTACAATTAGGAAATGAAAGTACTGCCATCACCTTGAGCTTTTCTTCTTTTTGAATAAACTATTTGTTTATTTAACATATTTTAGTAGACCCTTTATGTTCACAATCCTTGGATAATGAAAATGGCAGTATCTTTTAGAAAATTATAGATTGAGATGCTTATAAAGAAACTGTCATAAGTTATCAAAAGAGTGAGAGATGGTTCAAAAATGTCTAAGTGCTTATTGACTTTATTGTCAGTATGTCTCAATCTAAAATCTCCAGGACAATCTGACAAAGTGCATTTAAAGACGTCAAGCTACATATTCCTGAATATACCACACTGTCCCTCTTGATAATGTTTTCAAAATTGTCCATAGTCTATTTATCTAAATGCTCTCTTCTAGTATATTTTTTACTGGTTGTTCCCATTGTTTATTTACAACAAGTTAGCAAAACTGATAAAAGAAAAAAAAAAAAAAGAAGAAGCAAGCAAGCAAGCAAAGAAAAAGCAAAAAAAGAGAAAGCAAAAAGAGCTTACTTTGCAATTTGTTATTTTTAACTTAACCTGACAGAATCTCAGAGTTAGTCCATGTGAGAAGATTAGAACTTATTATTTGATTGAGAGGAGACATGACTTTGAGAGTGATAACTCTCGTATTCTGTTGGATTCACCTTTTTTATTATAGGGAAGTATTTCATACAATTGTCAAGGTTACAAAACCCTTCTATACTGATGTTATGGCAGAGCCTATAGAAGATAGAATAGACAGATTAACGCCTTTTCTTTCAAAGGAGTCCTAAGCATGCTATACTGTATTTAATAAGTCTGAAACTCACAGTCCAGAATCCAGTGTCTTAGAGGACTGTCACATGTTAATCCAAGGAACAAAACCATATCATCTATATTATGATGAGAGAATCAGTAAATATCTGTGAATGAACCATGTTGATTTAATTATTGCTGAGAAATAATAAAAAATGGTAGAAGTAGCTGAGAGGGTGGTGAGTTACGGTAATAATTAATTTTAATTAATTAGTTGTTCATATTTTCTTGGTTGAATGGATTTTGAAATTTGATTTTCTCTTTATTCTATGGGAAATAGTATAAAATGAGATTAAGACAGCTGTCATGACCCTTATTAATAACATCATGTGTATTTCATAACAGCATGCCCTTTTAAAACAGTTTTGTTCTTCTTTTCTTTTTGGTCACACACAAGAAAATGTACAACAATGTTTTAGGCATTTGAAAAAGGAAGACAGTAAGCTTCAGGAAGGAGTGTCATGACATTTACTATTTTGTATACCTTAATTTTCTCTATTTAATTTGTTCTAAAATTTTAAGGATGATATTTGTTATTGTTGTTAGCCCATTATTAATATTTTTGTGTTTAAGTTTCCTTGTCCGGTAGTATTGGGAGTATACTTTTACTTATCTTTCTCTATAAAAATAGTAATTTGTAACTAGATGTATTTTATAGTGTCTAAGGCCACCTATCAGTTAGAGAGTGTGCCATCTACTGTGCCAAAAGATGTTAAAATAGTGGTCATTATAATGATTTAGATGTGGCATTACTTGAAGAGAAGGTGCTGTGAATGATCGCCAAAGGTTTCTTACAGCTTTTAGATTGTATGATTTTCTGAATGAAGCTTGGGTGTTCCCAAAGCAATGCCATCAGTCATGGTGAGTTAAATTATTCATGTAAGTCATCTCCTTATCTTGTCTAAATAATCAGTGTTAGCACGTGTGAAGCTCCAGCAGCATCAGCGTTAACCTCTTGGCAGAAATAAAAGCAACGCGTTGGAGGAAAGTACCCCAACTGCACTGTGGAAAGTTTAGTATGCTCAGGGAATGGCCCATGGTTCCATTTCAGTAATGTCTTCTCTTCTTTGTGAGAACTCTAGGATATCCTCACCTTCCTTTAGTAACACTGCTCCTTCTCAGAGAATATGTAGGGGCTCCAATGATACACAGTTTCTACTGCAGTTGATCACCACCACCTCCATCTTACTTTGGTGATTTGGGTGTTGCTTATAATGGTGCAGAAGCCCTTGCAATGACCTTGCTCTCTCTGGCCTCTCCTTGCCAGTCCCTCCAACTCACTTTGCAGGCCACTGCCAACCAAGTCTTTCTCAACCACCGCTTACATCATGACACATCTGGTTGAAGGTTATTTTCATTTGGCACAAACACTGAAAATTATTTAACAGAATCTATTTCCCTTTTTGTTTTAAGTAAGAAAATTAAGAGCAAAATTTATGATACAGCTGAGTAATCACTGCCCAGATGTTGTTTTAAGAACTGGGTAGCCCAGCATCTCTCTTCCTTCTGTTTCATTAAATTCATTAAGTCCCTTAAGCAGACTCTGCTTGGTTTTATTCCTTGATGCCTAATTTTGCGTTGTGTTTTACTGACTATGCTGCTTCATGTCCTCTTGGAAATAGGTAGAGTATAATTCTTAATATACCATGGACTGCCAGAAGAACAAAAAAAATGTCTTGAGGGAGGTACAGCCAGAGTGCTCCTTGGAGGCAAGGATGGCAAGACTTTGCCTCACGTACTTTTGGACATGTTATCAAGAGGGACCAGTCCTTGGAGAAGGACATCATGCTTGGTAAAAGTAGAGGGTCAGTGAAAAAGAAGAAGACCCTCAATGAGATGGATTGATACAGTGGCTACAACAATGGGCTTAAATATAGCAACGATTGTGAGAATGGCACAGGACCAGGCAATATTTCGTTCTGTTTTACATAGGGTCGTTATGAATTGGAACCGACTTGATGGCACTTAACAACAACAACAACATAATTCTTAAACAAGTAGATCTCAGCCTTTTGTTCAAGAACTTTAAATGTCTCCCAGTTTTCTACTGTATCAGTTCTAAGTTCCTCTGTGTGGTTTATAAGATTCTCTACTTTACCTGTTCAAGTTTATTTCCCACTATTTCTCAAAATGTATTCACTACTCTAATTAGACCCATGTTCTTAAGGTTCTCTGAGGCTGTCATGCTCATTCTCACCTTTCCTTTTCCCTAAGCTAATCATCTTTCTCTTCTCAACTTTCATTTATTACAGATTTTTAAATCACATGTTCTTTAGTTAGGATACATGGCAGAAACGAGTTGTTCTCACCAAATTTCCCCTCTGCTCCTCACGTTCCCTAGGCTTCCATACTGTTCTAGCCAAAGAACTACAGGCAGAAATGGCCTGTCACTTCCAGCTGAGGTAGATATGAACTGCAGTGCCTCCCTCATCACTCCCTCTTCCCCTGTGACTTTGGAGTCACATATTTCAGACTGTGGAACAAGATGAAACAGGAGCATCCAACCTGCATGAGATTTCAGGTGGACAAGAAATATCTTTGCTGTATCAAGTCATGGAGATTTTGGGGTTTGTCTCTTTCAGAAGCCAACTTTAATTATCCTCAGCAATACAATGTTAAAATTATGGTATCTATGTTTTTATAAAATCTTCAAATATTAATTCCAAGATTTATATTAATCCAGGACTTCATAGAGTTCTACAATATGTTTAAGAAGCTCTTCAAAGCAAATGAAATTTTTTCATGTCTACAGCAAACAGAGGCACATATTTCATGATTTTCCCAGTTATAGCAAATGTGGGCTCTGACTTATTTTGGCATTAAACATTGTTGGTAGCATATCTGAATCTCCTAAAAGTTGTAATTTTAGTAGGGAAATAATACAAGCTAATGATTGGTCAAAAGAATTAATCCTGGAGTCTGGAATTTTTAAAAGCTTTTCTTTTGTTCTAAAGGAGCCCTGGTGGTGTAGTGGTGAAGAGCTTGCCTGCTAATCAAAAGGTCAGCAGTTTGAATCTACCAGCCACTCCTTGGAAACCCTATGGGGCAGTTCTACTCTATCCTATAGTGTTGCTATGAGTTGGAATATGAGTTGGAATTGACTCCAAGGCAATGGGTTTGTTTATTTATTTATTTATTTTGTTTTTGGTTTATTCCAAAAAAGCACAGCTAAAAGAACTTGTTTGTTCTAAGTTTTGTTCAAGAATCACAAAACGTACAGAAATATTCTGAATTATAAGGAAAGTCAACATTATATAGTCTCGAGTTGTAATGATAAAAAAGAAAAGAAACTGTGAATGAGAAAGCCAAGGAGTAAAAGTGAATTTAATACTCCATACCTTCATTTGCACCCCAGCTATGTTCCCTCATTAGTAGAGTTTGCGATTATTTGGTAAGAAGTGTTCAAAAATCTCAACTACTGAGGAAAGCTATACCTTTTATAGTCTTCTCATTTTGAAAATGAAGTTTTAAATTTCAGGTTTCTGATTTTTTAACTTTGTTAACTATGAATATACATTGTCATGGTGATTTAAATAAAATTATTATTTATTATTTATGTGATAGTCACATAATGGGATTAAGAACCTCAAGATTTATTTACATATTCAAAAGGCAAAGTTTAACCAAGATAAAAAAAAAATTTCCAGGTAATATAAAGATAAAATTATAATACTAAATGATGCTTGGAAGAAGAATCTCTCATACATTATTG
This sequence comes from Dugong dugon, assembly GCA_030035585.1. Classification (NCBI taxonomy): domain Eukaryota; kingdom Metazoa; phylum Chordata; class Mammalia; order Sirenia; family Dugongidae; genus Dugong; species Dugong dugon. The sequence continues at coordinate 14,670,226 of CM057478.1, forward strand.
TAGAAATACATTCTGTCTGGAAACTAGTTTGCAAATGTACATCAAGGTCCTTAAAAATGTTTACATTCCTTGCTCTAGTAATTCCACTTTTTAAAGTCTATCCTAAGGAAATAGTCAGGGATTATATCACAATGTATATTGATATTGTTGTAGTATTTTAATTTATAAAATTTATATACAACCTAAATGCCCCAAACTAGAGACATGAGTAAATATATTTTGGTGCATTTTGCAACAATTAAAGCTATTGTTTTTAAAGAGCATTGAACATATTTAATGACATGGGAAAATGTTGGCAACATTAAGTAGAAAAACAGGATATAAAACCACATACTCTCTATGATGCCAATTTAATTAAAAACACATAGCTATATAGAAAAAACAGCGAAAAGAAATACACAGAAATATTAATATCAATTATCTTTGGTAGAATTGCTAGGGATTTTTGTTTTTTGTATTTTATATATCGCTACATGAAGTATATATATATTTATTTATACTTATTCAGAGAAGATAATAAACAATATTAAAATAAGCATTAGTTATTTCGGTCAGTAGAAATCATCACATTCTTCTTCAGTTATATGGAACTGGTTACAGTATGTTGTTGTCTTTGTATTCATGAGAGAAAACAAACAAAAGAAACAAACACTTTTCACCATCTTTGCCTCGCTTACTTGATCAAGGACAGCTGAGGCACCAGCCTCTGTGAAACCCCTCCACGACCCCTCAGGTCAGGTTATGTGTTTTTTCTCTTTACTCTTATCACATTTGGTAGATTCCTTTACAAAACCTCTTGCCGTAGAGTCGATTCTGACTCATAGCGACCCTACAGAACAGAGTAGAACTGTTCCATAGGGATTCCAAGGAGCAGCTGGTGGATTCGAACTGCCGACCTTTTGGTTAGCAGCTGAACTCTTAACCACCAGGCCACCAGGGCCCTAGATTCCTTTACAATGGCATTAAAATGTAATTGGTTTGCTTGACTGTGTTCCCCATTGGACTGTGAGCTCTTTGTGGTCTTAAATGCCTTTCATTACCAAGTTCTTAGCATTCTAGCACAATGATTGACACATAAACAGCAATCAATAAATGTTTGCTGATAGAAAAATGTTTACAATGACTTATGGCAAAAGTGTGTGTATACAAAGTGAAGTGCTCTCTTGAGGCAGGTTAAATTAAGCTCCTGATACTCCTGATTTTGTTCTACATTTCTGGAAATTTCTGGGTAAATAATCTTTGAGCTCTGTATAAAAAATATACAAATCCACTCCCACCATTTATTTACATAATTATGAATATCATATGTTAAGGGACTTTTTTTTGCATTTGAGATATATTTTTCAATGATAAATTTGAACATCTAATCAATCTGCAGAACCAAATTTAAGTCTTCAAAAGCAAAGCCGTTAATGGTAGTCTTTAACAAACTTTACCACCTTTTCAGAATCACTGTTATGATTTATAAAGTCCACTGGTACTAAACTTCTCAACCTAACCCATAGTTGTTGTTGTTAGTTGCTGTTGAATTGGCTCCCACTCATGGCAACTTCATGTACAACTGAACAAAACGTTGCCCAGTCTTGCACCATCTTCACAATTGTTTGTATGCTCAAGTCCATTGTTGGGGTCACTGTGTATTGGGATGTTGTCCCATATAGTGCTGGACGATGAGCCTCTGAGTTTGGAAGGCACTCAAGACACAAGAACTCAATCACAGAAATGCTTCATAAATTTATTTGATAAGGTTATTCATTACTTTGTGTGAGAAAAGACAGTTGTCATGGTAATAGTTTAAAATTAACTGGAATAAAATCCTGGTCATGTTTACTAAAGCGGGTGAATTTGCTCAATTGCAATGCACTTTTCTAGTTTAAAAATAACTGAAGCAAAATATAAAGGAAATTAAAGTGATCATATAGGAATGTTTTCACTATGCAGATGTAAAAATAAAGTTTTGAAAATCCCCAAATTTGGAAAGCCAATTCTAGTTGCATACTCAAATATTCATATCACTGTCTTTTCCATAAAATGTAGATTTTAGTCAGAATGATTCAGGGCAATGCAACTGGACTTTAGTCTGATTTTTGGAGAATAACTTAGTAAAATAGATGAGATCTGTCTGGAAATGACAGCAAACAGATAAAATTATTTCCGTGGACAAATACGTTATCTATGATTCCCGACCCAAGCTATTTGGTTTGTCATAACTTGCCATGCTGTTAATTTAGGTGACAAAATGAATGAATGTGCTTTCATGAAAGAATGGCAGATGCTAAAAATAATTTAAAAAAAAATGGCAATACCTGAACTTGAGTAATTTCATTATTGTGCGTTCAGACAGTTTTGAAATCTGTGGAATTCCTGCCGGGAACCAATCTTTCCGTACTGAAAAGATCATTAAAAAGTCCATTTGCTACCACAAAATGCATATTTTGAATGTGCGTATGTATGTATGTGGATTTGTAGATTTTTCTCTTCAACTATGCATGCTTGAATTTCATTGATACAATTTGAACAGGGGAAACGGATTTTTTCATACTAAGTGTTTTTTTTAAAGGTTGCTGTGTTTTGCATTGCTTGTATATTTCCGTGTAAGGAAAATAAAATGTAATTTCTGACAATCTGTAAGGTATGTCTTGTTAACTTGCAAATTTAAAGATTTTATAGCTGTATTTTTAGCAAAATGTATTCAATATTTTAGAGTAGCAGCCATCTCTGTACTTTAGAGACAAAAATCAAAACGTATCAGGCTTATGTGTGTAAAATATGTGCATAATTTGCCATGTAAAATGCAAATACATGTTTTCCATAATCTCCATCCCTTCACCAATGTTCTAATAATATACTAATTTTCTGAGTTTCAAAAAATTAAGATGTAAATGAAAAAAAAAAAAAAATTCTGCACCAAAGAAGTTGTCCAGAATGACATTTACATTTGAATTTTATTCAAATGTCAATGAAATACTTTTCTAGATGTCCCATCTGTAATGAAAAATAGTAAGGATACTTTTTAAAAAGTGTCCAGAAATCCCAACAAATTTGAATTTAATCTTATCCATATGATACTGACTGCCTGAATAAATAATTATAATTGTGTGTGAAATAGCTAAAATTTCCCCTACATGACATGAAATGCAAAATACTTAGTAATATCCAGGTAATTGACTCTACTCCTTATATCTGGTATATAATTATTACTTGGAGATGTAAAGAAGACAGATTTAATTTGGGGGCCTATCTAAGCTCCTGAGCTCTCCAAACGAGGAGGAAAATACACACACCACAAACCCTAGGTGTTGCGTATGAGCGTGAAGATTTCAGTTGTACAGTAACAATACTTCCTCTGTGCCTGGGCATTGCAGTCTTTAAAAATAACTTTCAGGGTGTAGGTTTTCACAATTACAAATAAGTACAATTTACCTAGTCATTCAAATGGAAATGTTAACAAATGCTCTGCATTGATGCCTAATTTGCAAGTACAGTTGACGATCTCTGTTTTAATCCTTACTCGAAAATTTCCCTGAGGATATTCCTTGTCTTACAAAGTGAAGTGATTATTTGAGAAAATATTAAAGTGTAATTATCTATATTGTTCTTTTAAAAAAAAATTACTGGCTTTTAGAATATATTAGGGTATCCGCACCAGCGGAATTTATTATGGCATCAACACCTCCTTCAACACCCTTCCTCCCACCAAATACGTATCTAGCGTCTCTGTTGTTGCCATTAGAAAATTTCTAGGTGTGGTATTCACTAATGTAACATTACCCTCTTTGGGACAGTAAAAACAACAACTTTTTTTCTTGAATAATCGGAACAAATTACCTTCTTTGAGCAAAGCGTGCATTTTGACTACCACACGGTTCTCTCTGTAGTCGGCTCATATGTTAAACACACTCATTTTGGGGATTCTCAAATTTGTTATATCCTGTAAACTTAGTAGGTTCTCTTCTTTCAACGTGTGATCTTCTATTATTCCAACTTATTTTGTAAAGAAAATGTATCAATATTTTAGGAAGAATGAAACCTATGATTTTTCTAACGTTTGCAATAATTTTTCTTCTGCCTGAAATCATATTTCCTAAAATAAAGTCAATGACAGTGAATTATTTGTGGTCTGAGTTTCAGTCCTTGTCTCTAAATCCAGTGTTACATATGATTTTTACAACATTATATTATTTATAACAGCATGATATATTGAATATTTATGGAAAATGTTCTCAAACTGGTGTCTTATTTGACAATTTCACTCCAAGGTATATTAATATAAGATAAATATGAATTCCATGCTCTTGTGACTTGCTTTATGTAAACATTTTAAAATTCCTTTAAAAATGTGTCAGATTATTTACCATAGGTTAACTATTAGATATGAAAGAAATACATATTCATGGGTTTTTAGAACATGTAGTAAGTTGGATGTCTGTGTATACTTTATTATAATGTGAACACAGAAGACCATAGACGTTATTATTGTTTTCCCTTTGGAGATAAAGCAGTTGGGTAGTGGGTAACAAACCACCTGTCTTCTGCTTTATGAAAGTACTCTTGTTGCTTTGTGTTCAAAGAAGCCCTCCTGACATCCATTGCCATGTTCGATGTTTTAAGTTAATAAAGTTACAGTCTAATGGTCTTTTTGACTAAAGTACACGTCTGAGGATCTTTTGCCCAAAGGGTCCTCACTATTAGTGAAGTCATTCCCAGTGCTTCTTTGATATTTTGCTTCTCTGTCCTTTCTAGTGGATGAATTAATAAAAACAGCTATATTAACTATTCACTTACAATCATGGTTCCAGTGCATCGCAGTGGCCAGCTGCACTTAATAGCTGGGAAGCCAATAGTGTCTCCTGTTCTATTTATTAAGTCTGCAAAAGCTTAAAAACATTTTACTAATTGAGAAGCATGTTTAATATTTATTTTGAAAGTTTACTCAGTTTTGTCATTTTTCTTGACATGCTTTTCTTGTGGAATCAACTTATATTCTCAAGACAAAAATTCTTGTTTCAATTATGCTGTTAAATAATTTATTGTTTTTTTGTGTGTATTTTTTCCCTTCAAATACCTAAATATATTAATCCCTGGAAATTTAGGAAGAGTCATAAATAGTTCACTGGATTTATCTCCGATTCTTATTTACTCTTGACTGCTAAATGCATCCAATTATTATTCCTGAGATCATGCTAGGTGATGACAAAGAAAGTACAATACGGTGTATGAGTACAAAGGAAATTGGTGTACAATTTGTTTTTCTTATGTTTCCTCTTGAAAAGCATTGAATAAAATCTGAACATTTTATAGCATTCTATTGATTATGGTTTGGCAAAGAATATTGAACATACCATGGACTGCTAGAAGAATGAACAGATCTGTCTTAGAAAAAGTATAGCCAGAATGCTCTTTAGAAGCCAGAATGGAGAGACTTCGCCCCAAGTACTTTGGACATGTTATCAGAAGTGACCAGTCCCAGGAGGAGGACATTATGCTTGATAAAGTAGAGTGTCAGTGAAAGAGACAAGATGGACTGATACAGTGACTGCAACAATGGGATCAAACCTAGCAAAGACTGTGAGGATGGCGCAGGACCCGGCAGTATTTTCGTTCTGTTGTACGTATGGTCCCTATGAGTTGGAACTGACTCGACAGGACCTAACAGCAACATTGCTAATATCAACTTATCTAGCTCTTTAAAATTTTTTCCTTTTTTATTTTTCCTTCATAGACATATCTGTCAAATGATAAGTAACATTAGTAGTTAATTAAATGACTATTTTAAAATCTACCTTTCTTTCCATAATGAGATATAACTAGTATTTTCTCACCTTGTTTTCATGATCCATTTGATATTTAAATTCCATGTATGCTGCTGCTCTAGGATGTTAACTGTCTTCATTTGGGAATGTAAGAATCAACTAATGAGTATGTATTTATTAATCATGTACTATATTTACCACTGGCAAGCCATTTGGTAATCACCTGTGAAATTTCCTCTTGTTCTTTCCAGCTGTTGTACATTTATTTATCTTTTTCATACTGATACAGACCCAACACGTCTTTTCCATGTAATTTCCTTGCTTATCCCAATTTCTCTCTTCCACTATGTGATCTTTATCTATGAATCTTGAGGGTGGGCAAAAGTTCTTTTCTGAAATGTTCTCCATTTACTCTGGTGCTGCTAGACTTTCAGACGCTTTCATTTCCATTACTATTATTCTTTAAATTAAAAACTATTTTTTTTGCTCCCAATGATCACATAATGCAGTATTATTTAAACTTTTTTCTATTTAAATTTTAAGAGTGACATTATGCAACTGCTATCCCACATTGTTACTAAACGCAATGGGTTTGCCACGTGTGCTCTTGTTAACACTAAGAGTCATGCCGGTTTGAGGCAAGACATGGTTTATTGCTCCCAGCTGGCCAGGAGACCAGGAGATTGTTCTCAAAGCACTGTCTCCCCGAACAAAGGGCTGGGGAACAAAGGGCGGGAAAGGAGAAGTCATACGTATTCATTAAATGGGACATCACATCCATATTCAAAAACGGGTGTGTGGTGGGCATGTAGTCTGCACCACAACTGGTGGCTCAAGATGGCGCCTGTGTTCCCTCAAGATGGCTCCTCGTGTACTCTGGACATCTGTGTGTTCCCAAGAAAATGACGGCGTCTACTGAAAACATCGCAACCGGGTTCACCTTCAAGTCACCTACTGTTTCATGGCGCATGCGTGAAGTCTGTTTTTAGTCGGATTGCTTGATAAACAACTATAAGCAAGGATATTCAAAGGAAACAGGGTGGGGTGAGTCATTATCTTGGTGGCAAGATGCTGTTTTGTAGTTGCTAGGAGGTTTTCTACTAACACAGCTTATTGCCTGCGGCCTGTCTAGCTCCTAGCTGGTCTCAATATCACATCATTAAACTCTACCTAGAGAACCTCAGCCAGTGTGCATTGTTCCTTGATCTTTATCCCACCAACAATGGTTCATTTTAATGTTTCTTTATTACTTTATTATAATGTCTCCTATATTTTGTGAATTTTCTTTAAAAAAAAATTATAAGTGAAATTTATAAGTGAAATCATAGTTTTTATAGAATTTTTAAAAATAATTCGGTCAATGGACACTTCCTAAAATTAAAAAAGAATAAAGTCCCTTTTTTCATTTCTAAATGTAGTTATACTTTGATAGTGAGGAGATTAGGTTCGTGATCACAATGATGTGATCAACTATAAACATTCAATATCCTGAATCATCAGATAGGAAAGCTTTCTCCATGAAAGCTTGCCAACTATCCTAGCTTCCTTGGCCTCTTTCTCCTGGAAACTTTTACAGCTCTTGCACAGTGTGTAACATAATTTTCCTCTAATTTTATGTTATTGTCTTAAATCATTTCACGTGTGTCAGCCTTGTTTCCTGAGGTAAATGATAAGCTCCTTTAGGGTAGAGCCTATGTCTTAAATTTCTACATCCTCTATACTTTTATAATTCCAAAAATTAAATTATTAACAAAAATATTTTGTTTTTTTTTGAATTTTGATTTTTTAATTTAGTAGCTGCTAAACAGATGGTTTTCATCTTTAAGCAAAGAATATTTATGTAAGTGATTAACTTTTAACAGTAGTTCCATAGATATCAGGGCATCTTAATTTGAACCTTAATTTTTATAGGTAAGGAAAATGAGCCATAGAAATTAAATTATCTGAGGTCGGGGGCAAGATGGCGCTCTAGGCAGAAACACCACGCCGTCCCTCCACAGCAAAGATCCGAAAAACTAAGCCTAACAGAGAATCAACAATCCTGAAACCCTAGAACACCAAATGAAGAGATAAAGAACTCAGCCAAACACCAAACGGAGTGAGAATACTAAAAGAGAACGGAGAGCGAGGAGAGACTCAGGCAGAGATTCCTTACCAGCTAACGCAGCGTGGATCCACCATCTTGGATTCCTATCGGAGACCAGCAAACTGGAGAGCAGCCTTGCAGAGCATCTGGTCGGAGACAGAACGACCGGTAAACTGCGGTGCGCGCTCTCCCACCACCCACCCCTCTCCGCCTCAGCTGGGGATCCCCTGCTTTCCGTGGCCAGGGTCTCTGGGCTGGGGGGTGCTGGTGCTTGGATTCCGCGCGCCTGGGCTGGCGGCTTTCTGGGAGCCGTTTGCTGGCAGCTAGCGAACCTTTTTCTGCCGCCTCCCCCTCCTTTTGCCTGGGTGCCTGGTTCCGAGTGCCGTCTCTGCTCTCTCCTGCGGGGCTGTAGGGCTGCGTGCGGGTGTGTGGCTGTTTCTAGGTCTGGGCTCCCGCGTGGGTGGGATCCCGGGGCCTTTGTTCGTTCGCCCCTCTGCTTTCCGTGGCCGGAGTCCCTGAGCAGGGGGGCACCGGTGCTTGGATTCCGCGCGCCCGGGCTGGAGGCTTTCTGGGAGCCATTTGCTGGCACCTAGCGAACCTTTTTCTGCTGCCTCCCCCTCCTTTTGCCTGGGTGCCTGGTTCCGAGGGCCGTCTCTGCTCTCTCCTGCGGGGCTGTAGGGCTGCGTGCGGGCGTGTGGCTGTTTCCAGGTCTGGGCTCCCGCACGGGTGGGATCCTGGGGCCTTTGTTCGTTGGCCCCTCTGCTTCCCGTGGCCACGGTCACTTAACCCCGAGACTACCGGCTTCTTGGAATTCGCGCCCCTGAGTGGGGGCTCTCTGGGTCCCATTTGTAGGCACTGACTGCTGGTGTTGCCCTTTTTTTTTTTCTTCAATTTTATTTTTCTTCCTTTTTTGATTAGTTTTGTCATCTTTTACCTCTTTTTCTCTTTTGTCTTTCTTCATTGCTTAATTTCTTGTCTCTCTATCTCTTCCTTCTCTTTCTGATCCCTGAATTCCAGGCGATGTATGCCTCTGTACCTTCTGGCCAGGCTGAGCTGTGAAAATTGAGACCGACTCCCCCAGACCTCATAGCTGCATCGGTGGGATCCCTGGGAACTTTGCAGTTCTTTAACTTTTCTGATTTTTATTTGGTCATTCTTTCCTTTTCTTTCTCTTCACCCTTCTGGTTTCCTCCATCCCATAGTCTCTCTTCTGTACATTCCAACGACAAGCTCCCCTAGCATTCTTTTATGTTTGTACACTTTTTGCTCCTCCTCCTCTCTCCTCTCTCCCATATCCAGCTTAGCTTCACACATAACCATCTTCCCGCTGCACCCTACCTACCTGCACCGTGCACTAGACATCACATCACCAAGCGGTGCAGGCACGCCCTATTGGAACCTGCCCAGCACTGACTACCGACCGTCCTGGTGGCTGCGGTGAGTGCCACAAGGAACCCATCCCAGTGGCTCCTCCTCAACTAGATCTGCCCAGCTGTACCACAAGAACGAAAAAAAAAAAAATCTACAATCAATAAACGAGAGAAATATCTACTGAATGCCCCGAAAACAGCAAACAATATCAAAACATTTACAAAAACAAGACAAGATGGCTCCAATAGGCGTCCAAATTAAAACACCAGATAACTCTCCTGTGGAAGAAAATGCACTAGAAGTACCTGATACGGAACTCAAATCACTAATACTCGGAATTTTCCAAGAACTGAGGCAAAAAGCTGACAAACATGAGGAAAAAATAGACAAATTTATGGAAAATACAGACAAAAAATTGGAAGAATTCAGGAAGATGATGCAAGAACAAAATGCCAAAATAAATTCACAACTCGAAATTATACAAAAACAACAATTAGAAATCCAAAAGATAAACAACAAGATTTCAGAAATGGACGGTGTCATAGAAGGGCTGAGAAGTAGATTTGAAACCATGGAAGACAGGATCAGTGGAACTGAAGACAAACACTTGGATACAACTCTGTTTCAGGAAAACTCAGAAAAAAGAACAAAGAAAAATGAAGAGACCCTGAGAGTTATGTGGGACACAATTAAAAGCAAAAACTTACGAGTGATTGGCATCCCAGAACAGGGGGAGAAAACAGAAAACACAGAGAGGATCATTGAGGAACTGCTGACAGAAAACTTTCCCAATATCATGAAAGATGAAAAGCTGGTCATCCAAAAAGTTCAACGAACCCCATATAGAAGAGACCCCAAAAGAAAATCACCAAGACATATCATATTCACACTCGCTAAAACTAAAGACAAACAAAGAATCCTGAGAGCAGCTCGTGAAAAACAAGAAGTCACATACAGAGGAGAAACAATAAGACTAAGCTCAGATTATTCAGCAGAAACCATGCAGGCAAGAAGGCAATGGGATGACATATATAAAATCTTGAAAGAAAAAAATTGTCAGCCAAGAATAATATATCCTGCAAAACTCTCATTCAGATTTGATGGTGAAATTAGGTCATTTCCAGATAAACAGAAACTAAAGGAATATGCAAAAGTCAAACCAAACATACAAGAATTATTAAAGGGAGTTCTTCGATCTGAGGACAAACAGCTTAAGCCCTCAGGCAGGACCTAGGACCTAGGACGCAGGTTCACATGAACCAGATACCATTCTAGGAACTGAACTACAGACTACTTTCCAAAAACAAAAGATATACAACAGGGAATCAGAGAAATCAATCAAAGGATGACAACAACATCAAAACAATGAAAGAGGGAACAAACGGCATAGGTATAGAACATTCTAAAGGAGAAGAAGGCAAGGCGATACCAAGTAACGGTAGACTGCTTCAAAATTATAAAGATAAGGGTAAAATTCATGGTAACCACAAAAAAAGTTAACAAACCAACTCATAAAAATAAAGACGAAAAACATGAAGTCTCAACAAAACCAAAACCTACAAAAACAAAAGAAATGAACACAAAATCCACAAACAAAAGGAACTCAGCACAAGAGAGTAAGAAGAACAAAGAAAACTTCAGCATCACAAAAAAAAGCACTACAAAATGACAGCAACAAATTCACATCTATCAATAATTACACTGAACGTAAATGGACTCAATGCACCCATAAAGCGACGGAGAGTGGCAGAATGGATAAGAAAACAGGATCCATCTATTTGCTGTCTACAAGAGACACATCTTAGAAACAAAGATGTGAATTTATTAAAAATCAAAGGTTGGAAAAAATATATCAAGCTAACAACTACCAAAAAAGAGCAGGAGTGGCAATTCTAATCTCAGATAAAATAGACTTTAAAACAAAATCTACCATAAAAGACAAAGAAGGACACTATATAATGATTAAGGGGATGATCCATCATGAAGACATAACCATAATAAATATCTATGCACCCAATGACAGGGCTCCAAAATACATAAAAAAAAACTCTAACAGCACTGAAAAGAGAAATTGACAGTTCCACAATAATAGTAGGAGACTTCAACACACCACTCTCAGTAAAGGACAGAACAACTAAAAAGAAACTCAGCAAAGATACAGAAGACCTAAAGGACACAATCAGCCAACTGGACCTCATAGACATATATAGAACAATCCATCCAACCGCTGCAAAGTACACATTCTTTTCCAATGCACATGGAACGTTCTCCAGAATAGACCACATCTTAGGCCACAGAGCAATCCTCAACAAGATCCAAAATGCTGAGATAATTCACAGTATCTTCTCTGACCACAATGCCATCAAGGTAGAAATTAACACTAGAAAGAGCAAGGAAAAAAAATCAAACACATGGAAACTGAATAATAATCTGCTTACACATCAATGGGTAATAGAAGAAATCAGAGATGGAATTAAAAAATTCCTAGAATCAAATGAAAATGAAAACACATCATACCAAAACCTTTGGGACACAGCAAAGGCAGTCCTCAGAGGACAATTTATAGCAATAGATGCACATATCAAAAAAGAAGAAAGGGACAAAATCAAAACATTAACTACAGAACTCAAACAAATAGAAAGAGAACAACAAAAAAAGCCTACAACCACCGGAAGAAAGGAAATAGTAAAGATCAGAGCAGAAATCAATGAAATAGAGAACAGAAAAACAATAGAAAGAATCAACAAAACCAAAAGTTGGTTCTTTGAAAGAATCAACAAAATCGACAAACCACTGGCCAGACTGACAAAAGAAAAACAGCAGAGGGCACAAATAACCCAAATAAGAAATGAACTGGGGGACATTATAACAGACCCAACTGAAATAAAAAGGATTATAACAGAATATTATGAAAAACTATATTCCAACAAATTTGAAAACCTAGAGGAAATGGATAAATTTCTAGAAACATACGGCCTACCCAAACTACAACAAAGTGATATTGAAAATCTGAACAGACCCATAACAAGAGAAGAGATTGAAAAGGTAATAAAAAAACTCCCAACCAAAAAAAGCCCTGGCCCAGATGGCTTCACTGGAGAATTCTACAAAACATTTACAGAAGAGCTCGTACCAGTTCTACTCAAGTTATTTCAGAGCATAGAAGAGGAAGCAACACTTCCAAATTCATTCTATGAAGCCAGCATAACGCTGATACCAAAACCAGGCAAAGACATCACAAAAAAAGAAAATTACAGACCAATATGTCTCATGAATATAGATGCAAAAATTCTGAACAAAATTCTAGCCAATAGAATTCAGTATCATATCAAAAAAATAATACACCACGACCAAGTAGGATTCATACCAGGTATGCAAGGATGGTTTAACGTTAGAAAATCCGTCAACGTAATCCACCACATAAATAAAAGGAAAGAAAAAAATCACATGATTATCTCAATTGATGCAGAAAAGGCATTTGACAAAGTCCAACACCCATTCCTGATAAAAGCTCTCAATAAAATAGGTATAGAAGGGAAATTTCTCAACATAATAAAGGGCATCTATGCAAAACCAACAGCCAACATCATTCTTAATGGAGAAAGGCTGAAAACATTCCCCCTGAAAACAGGAACAAGACAAGGATGCCCTTTATCACCACTCCTATTTAACATTGTGCTGGAAGTTCTAGCTAGAGCAATAAGGCAAGAGAAAGAAATAAAGGGCATCCAAATTGGTAATGAAGAAGTTAAACTGTCCCTGTTTGCAGATGATATGATACTATACATAGAAAACCCTAAAGACTCCACGAGAAATTTACTGGAAGTAATAGAAAGATTCAGCAGAGTAGCAGGATACAAGATAAACATTCAAAAATCAGTTGGATTCCTATACACCGGTAAAGAGAACGATGAAAAGGAGATCAGGAAATCAATACCATTTTCAATAGCCCCTAAAACGATAAAATACTTAGGAATAAATCTGACCAGGAATATAAAAGACCTATACAAAGAAAACTACAAAACACTGCTGCATGAAACCCAAAGGGATCTACATAAATGGAAAAACATACCATGCTCATGGATAGGCAGACTCAACATTGTGAAAATGGCAATTCTACCTAAAGCAATCTACAAATACAATGCAATTCCGATACAAATACCAACAACATTCTTCAAAGAGATGGAAAAACTAATTATTAACTTTATATGGAAAGGGAAGAAACCTCGAATAAGTAAAGCACTACTGAAGAAGAAGAATAAAGTTGGAGGACTCACACTACCTGACTTGAGAACCTACTATACAGCTACAGTACTCAAAACAGCCTTGTACTGGTACAACAACAGAGACATTGACCAATGGAACAGAATTGAGAACTCAGATGTAAATCCATCCACCTACGGTCACCTGATTTTTGACAAGGGCCCAAAATACATCAAATGGGGAAAAGACAGTCTTTTTAACAAATGGTGCTGGCAAAACTGGATATCCATTTGTAGAAAAATGAAACAGGACCCATACCTCACACCATATACAAAAACTACTTCAAAATGGATCAAAGACCTGAATATAAAGCCTCAAACTATAAAATTCTTAGAAGAAAAAATAGGACCAACACTTCAGGCCTTAATACATGGCATTAACAGGATACAAACCGTAAACATCAACACAAAAAACCCAACAGATAAACTAGATAATTGGGATCTTCTAAAAATCAAACATCTATGCTCTTCAAAAGATTTCACCAAAAGAGTTAAAAGAGAACCTACAGACTGGGAAAAAATTTTTGGACAGTACAAGTCAGACAAAGTTCTAATCTCCATAATCTACAAGAAAATCCAACACCTCTACAACAAAAAGACAACCAATCCTATCAAAAAATGGGCAAAGGAAATGAACAGACACTTCACCAAGGAAGACATTCAAATGGCCAACAGACACATGAGGAAATGCTCGCGATCACTAGCCATTAGAGAAATGCAAATTAAAACCACAATGAGATACCATCTCACCCCGGCATTACTGGCACGAATCAAAAACACTGGAAATAACAAATGTTGGAGGGGCTGCGGGGAGACGGGAACTCTTATACACTGCTGGTGGGAATGCAAAATGATACAGCCATTTTGGAAAATGATATGGCGTTTCCTCAGAAAGCTAGAAATAGACGTACCATTCGATCCAGCAATCCCACTCCTAGGAATATATCCTAGAGAAATAAGAGTCATCACTCGAATAGACATATGCACACCTATGTTCATGGCAGCATTATTCACAATAGCAAAACGATGGAAACAACCTCGATGTCCATCAACAGACGAATGGATACACAAACTATGGTACATACACACAATGGAGTACTATGCAACGAGAAAGAACAATGAATCGGTGAACCATCTCATAACATGGATGAAACTGGAGGACATCATGCTGAGTGAAATAAGTCAATCACAAAAGGACAAATATTGTATGAGACCTCTATTGTAAAAACCCATGAAAAAATTCACATGCAAAATGTAACAATCCTTGTTGGTTACCAGGGATGGGAGGGGGGGGGGATACTAAATAGGTAATAGGTAAGTGGTAACTTGGGTGAGAGATGAGATAGTACATAGTACAGCGGAAACTAACACAACCTGCACAAGGAAAGGTCATGAAGGCCCTATAGACACATCCAAACCCCCCGAGGGACTGAGTTGTTGGACGGAGGGCTCTGGGGACCATGATCTCGGGGAACATCTAGCTCAATTGGCATGACACTACTTATAAAGATAATGCTCTACATTCTACCTTGGTGAGTAGTGTCTGGGGTCTTAAAAGCCTATGAGCGGCCATCTAAGATACTCCACTGATCTCATCCCTTCGGGAACAAGGGAGAATGAAGAGAACAGGATACAAGGAAAAGATTAGTCCGAAGGACTAATGGTCCACAACTACCAAGGCCTCCACGGGACTGAGCCCAGTACAGCTGGATGGTGCCCGGCTACCACCAATGACTCCTTTGACCAGGATCACAACAGAGGGTTCTGGGCAGAGCTGGAGTAGGATGTAGAGCATAATTTTAACTCCCAAAAAAAAAAAAAAAAAAAAAGAAGACCAGATATACTGGCCTAAAGAATACTAGAGAAACCTCGAGAGTGTGGCCCCCAGACACCCTTTCAGCTCAGAGGGGAAGTTACCTTCAAGGTTCGATGTTAAGCCTGGGAATGGACACCCCAGTAAAACTAAATGGGACTAACGATGTACAGGAGTCCGGTGACAAGGGCCAGAAGGCAGAGGGAGAGTAGGAAACTGATGATAAGGAACACAAATTGAATAAGGACACTGTCGATGTATTGTGAGATTGTTGACCACTGCTATGGGGCAACATTTGTAGTAACTATTAAATGGGAGGCTGTTTTGTCCTGTAAGCCTTCATCTTGGGCGAGAATGGCAGCACAATTGGAAGAGCATAGTCAATATCACTTAAATGTGTAAGTAAAAAGTTTTGAAATGGTGTTTAAATAAAATAAAAATAAATAAATAAATAAACAAACAAAGGAGACTAAAGAGGTACAATAGTCCACTGACAAGGTCCAGAAGACAGAAGGGGACAAGGAAGCCCCCTGGTGATAGGGAACACAAGGTGGAGTAAGGATATTCTTGATGTGCTGTGAGATTGTTAACCATTGTCATAGGGCAACATGTGTAGTAACTGTTAAATGAAAAACTATTTTGTTCTGTAAGCCTTCATCTTAAGTGAGAATAACAGCACAGTTGGAAGAGCGTAGTCAATGTCACTGAACTGTGAATGTAGAAAATTTTGAAACGGTGTATCTTTGGCCATCTGTAATTTTCATCAAAAAAAAAGGTTGAGAATTTAGAGGCTTAATACGTTGTGGGGTTGTTAACCAATGTCAAAAAAAACAACATGTGTACTACTATTTCATGAGAAACTATTTGCTCTGTAAGCTTTCACCGGAAGTACAATAAAATATATATAAAAAAAAAAAAAAAAAAGAAATTAAATTATCTTTGAAAGATCCTATAACAAAATTACTCTGTTAGCCTTTTTGAAATGTTCATTAATTTGTACAATATGCATTTTATACGCATTACTTGTCTGTTAGCATCTTTATTCGAAGCCCTGGTGGATCAGTGGTTAAGTGTTGGGCTGCTAACCAAAAGGTCGACAGTTCAAATCCTCCGGCGGCTCCTTGGAAACCTTATGCTGCAGTTCTACTCTGTCCTATACCGTCGCTATGAGTTGGAATGGACTCAATGGCAATAGTTCTGTTTTGTTTGTTTGTTTTTAGCATCTTTATTGGTGAATAGTTAGAAATACAATTTTTATTTTAGATGAGTGGTTATTTAAACATGTATTTAGACACATAATTTTTAGACAAATGACTTATCTCTTAGTGAACACCAGAATTTGTTTCAATTAATTACTTTAATGACGGTAATGATATATAACTGACAGCTGACAGGCAATTCTTATGGGAAGTGAAATCATAAAATTTGTATTAGATGCAAGACTTCTATGTATTTTTTAAATCTTTTATATCAGATAGCAACAAAACAAAATTTACTAGTCTATCAGTTTTTCTTTTTCTGAAAGAAAAATCTGTGAGCTATTAGCAAACACAGAAGTTCCCTTCCAGTGAAAAGCTAAATACTGAAATTTAAACACTAAATTACATTTTGTGTACTCTTTATGGAAAGCACTCACATACCAGCATAGCATAACTAATTTAAAAGTATAAACCCTTTGCCTTCTAGTCAATTCTCATAGTGACCCTATAGGGCAGAGCAGAACTGCCCCATAGGGGTTCTAAGGCTGCAATATTTATGGAAGCTGACTGCCACATCTTTCTCCCGGGGAGCAGCTGGTGGGTTCCAATCGTCGACCTTTTGGTTAGCAGCCGAGCACTGTAATCACTGCGTCACCAGGGCTCCTTTTTAAAAGTATAACTAACTAAAAATATCTTTACTTATGGTAAAAGTATATTCTAGCAATTATTTTTCCTTCCTTTTAAACAGATTCATTCTGCTTATGGTTCACGATTAGATCATAAAATACAGTTATATCTGCATTTAATACTGGCACATTTACAACATGTCCCTGAATCAATAGGCCTAATATCTAACATGTCCTTTGTAATGATCTTTCCTCGTTTATAACTTTTTGCTAGCCACTGGAGAACAAAATTAAATTTCATCACACAGCTAGTTGTGCTGAATAATATAAACCAGTAAGTACATATGTTATAGTTACTTTACTATATATCTCTGTACAAGAGAGAAAAAATGCATTATTTCCCTCAAAGAGACATTTAAGTCCTGGACTCTAAGCATATATAGCAAGAAACAGGGAGAAGAGTTGAAGAGGCCTTTGGATGGGGTGAGTGCCCTCTTGCCTGGCTGACTGTTTGTCTTCCAGCACATCATCTTTTCAGTGAATTCAATACGAAGCCTTAATGATGCAATTACACACCAAGCAATGATCTTTTGTTCATTAACTACACACCCCTTGATGTTCAGCTCTCATTAACACAATGTCAATACGCGCTTCTCGTAGTTCCTTTTGCTCTTCTCAAACAAACTATGACCTTTAATTGAAAGGAGAAAATTAGTTGTGATACTGTGGCAAAGAGATATCTTTGGGATTTGAATTTACCAGCAAAGACAAGTGGCTTGGCGTTCAGTGCTGAGAGACCTAAAGGTAAAGGGGAAAAGAATCTAAAGTAGGAATACTCTGAAGAAACGTGACATGTGAAACATTTACAATAAATAGATTAATATGAAATCTGCATAGTGAAACAATAGAAACAATGCCTGGAGATAGCTTCCATTGTCTACTGTCTTCAGATTTTTATAGCAGAGAGCTGACAGTAAGCTGCTTGTGTGTAATGTGACAAATGGCTTCTTCCCTTCCTTTTCTTTCTGAAATCCTGATGTTAGTGACTAATCAGTTATAAGGTTACCACATCCTCGGTTAGCGCTTGTCCTCCAAAGAGCTTAGAGCGTACAGAACGGCCTGATTCACTCATAGGTTTTATTTTTCCAAAACTCTGTATGTTCCCATTGCACAGCTTCTGGGCCTAATTAAATGATTTTTAAAAATTAGGTTAGCAAAGGAAAAAAAAAAAAAAAAAAAAGACTGCCCTGTTTCTTTGCAGATGCAAACAATAAATGGTATCCCTAAATGGAGACAGAGACGGTGCTAATGTGAAGACGAAAAGCCAGTAGGGTCCTTGCATGGGTCTCGCTCACCTTCTTAGCCTCTGTAGGGATGAAAGAAGCCAGCCTTCCTTTTACTGTCGTCTGCTGTCTCAATAGTGACCGACCTGCCTTGCAAAACTACCTCTGGAGTGACGTGGAATTTGAACCAAGTGCAGGCAGATAGCAAAACTGAAAATCAAGTCATATGCAACTGAGAAATGATTTCGAGGTGCTTTTCAAAATCTTAAGGGCTTCTGAGTGTGGCCCTGAATGGTAGTGCTGAGAACATATTAAGTGAATCAGGCAATTTTTCAATAATATTGACAAATGTTACCTCCTTTGTGAAGCCTTCCCCAACTTTCCCAGACAGAATAAGTGATACAAGGACTGTACTTCTCAAAAGAAAAATTTAGCCCAGAGGTCTAACAAATACATGCATTCTTGAAGGGTCAAATCTACTGAATACTTGAAATAAAGGCCATTTGGGAATTCTGAAATATATGATCACTATATGTTCCATTTATCTATTGCAATAACAAACTACCCCAAGCATAAAACAAAAAAAACCATTGCCGTCAAGTCGATTCCGACTCATAGCAACCCTATAGGACAGAGTAGAACTGCCCCATAGAGTTTCCAAGGAGCGCCTGGTGGATTTGAACTGCTGATCTTTTGGTTAACAGCAGTAGCTCTCAACTACTACACCACCAGGGTTTCCATCCTAAGCACAGAGACTCAAAATGTCAACCATTTCATTATGCTCAGTGTCTCCATGGGCCAGGAGTAAAGAGAAGGTGCAGTAGGGATGGCTTATCCCTGTCGCATGCCCGGGGCCTCACCTGGGAAGACTTGAATATCTGGGGGAAGCTGGGGATGACTCACACATTTGAGGCTGGAATCATCTGGAAGTTTTTTCACCCACAAGTCAGGTGCCTGGGCTAGGATAACTTGAAGGCTCAGCTGGGCCTGTCAGCCAGAACACCTACATGTGCCTTCTCCGTGAGGCGCGGCTGCTGGCTCCCAGGGAACATGTTCAGAGAGGAAGCATCCAGAAAGCCAGAATTCCAAGACAGCCACAAGGAAGGTGTATGCTGTCAAGAAGTAGGCTGAGCTGAGAGCTGAGCTGAACTGTCGAGGTGTTGTTGGAGTAGTCGATTAAGACAAGTCAAAATGAAAGTAACTGTCAGGCTTTTAATCACTGTGATAGTGCAAGCAAGAAGTGAAAGCTGGGGAAGGTACTGACTTTCCCTGTTCTGCATTTCTCCAGGAATGGCGCCCAGCCGGAGGGTCAGGTGGGTCAGCGCAGATGTGGGACCCACCTCACTGCCAAGGGGGACCCTAACGAAAAGCTTCTGCAGTTTTATTGGCCAAAGAGCTGAGGGAAGGATGAGGGTGAAGTGCTAGTGGTGCAAAAGAACTGAGTCAGAGTAGGAAAAAGTGTCTTCCAGGTACTCCCTCTTCCCCCTAATACACAGGCTTCAGAAGAGGCTTCTGAGGAAGGCCTTCGCTCAAGTTCTCCACCACCCCCCATAAAGAGGCCTCCATGTGGAGGTGCCGGGACTAGAAATGCAGATGTGAGAAAGAGCAAGGCTGGTCCTTGGCTTCAACTCCCTGCAGAGACTGGAGGGCGCTAGCTGTGTACCATGTCTGGTTGGGGAGGGCAGCTTTCCTCCTGAGGCCTGCCAGCTAAAGCACTTGTAGTTGCCTACGGTCAGTTTTAGCCAAGAGCTAGACTCCGTCTATGCCGGGCTTGATCTTGTCTTGGATGTCACATTGCATCACTTCTTCTCTGATGATGTGTCAAAGCAGTCCCAAGCACCCCCAGATTCAAAAGCAGGAGACCAAGACCTCCATGAAAGGAATGGCAAAGATTCCGGCCATTTTTTAAGACTACCATTATCATCATAGCAGTTTCCCCATACTTTCAATATAGCATCTCTATAACCCTATTACATACTATTTTGTGTGCTTTTCTCCTCACGTGATCGTGAGCTCATGCAGGGCAACAATTATGCTTTCTTGTATTGTAACAAAATATCTACTAATATTAGGCTTGCTGAAAATATTGGATGACCCAAGAATGATGTTTACAAATTTACCTAAAGAAAATTAGAGACCTGAAAATTAGAGAAAGTCCAAAGTGTATAGTTTATCTCTCATTTATTTATTTTTTCCTCACTCATTCATTTATGAAGTGTCCATGGCTGCTTTCATGCTACAATGGCAAAGTAGAGTAGCTGCAAAAGAAACCATATGGCCTACAAAACTGCAAATACTTACTATGTGGCCAATTACAGAAAACATTTGCTGACCTTGCAAGCTTCCTCTGATGAGGCTACAGCCTCATCTGGATACTTGGAGTCCTCTTCCAAGTTCATGTGATTTTTGAACCCGAGTCTCCCACGTGGAAGGTAAGAATTCTACCACGGAATCACCAATGCTCCCCAGTCTCTGGTACAGACAAAGCTATTTTCAGAAGGATAATTGAAGCACAGCACGGAATGTATATAAAATCAAACCCACTGCCGTTTAGTCGATTCTAACTCCTAGCGACCCTATAGGACAGAGTAGAACTGCCACATAGGGTTTCCAAGGCTGTAAATCTTTACGGAAGCAGACTACCACATGTTTCTCCCTTGGAGTGGCTGGTTGGTTCGAACCACCGACCTTTCAGGGCTCCTATGAAATGTGTAGACTCATACAAATTATCACAACGGACTGGCATGGAACATAAACCTAACTTCCCATGTGACATGATTTCTTTTTTTTTTTTTAATTGTACTTTGGGTGAAGGTTTACAGAACAAACTAGCTTCTCATTAAACAATTAGTATACATATTGTTTTGTGACATTGGTTACCAACCCTATGACATGTTAACACTCTCCCTTCTCAACCTTGGGTTCCCTTGTACCAGCATTCCAGTCCCCTCCTGCCGTCTAGGCCTTGCCCCTGGGCTGGTGTGTCCCTGTTTCTCATTTAAATAGAGGCATTTTATTTGAATAACTTCACCTAGTAAAAATTTTTAAGTATAGTCATTCACCCAGTAAATTTAATCCTTAAATCAAGTTACTTCACAATCTGTTTTTGTTTTGTTTTAAGTATTTCATTATTTAAGAGTTTTCTAGAGGTAGAAAGTGGGGAAGAGGACTACCCTACCCATTTCTAGGAAAGCTGTGTTGAATACATGCCTGGAGGGCAACAGATAGACTCTAAGAAGAGTGAACATCATCTTGCCTTCCAGATGGTACTTTGAGTGAATTTTATCAGCAAGAAAATGGATAATGAGAAAAAGAAGATTGTGACTCAAGAAGTTTATACCTAGTATTATTCATGGAGCTCTGGTGGCACAGTGATTAAGAGCTTGGCTGCTAACCAAAAGGTAGGTGGTTCAAATCAACCAGCTGCTCCTTGGAGGCCCTATGGGGTAATTTTACTCTTTATCCTATAGGGTCACTATGAGTGGGAACTGACTCAAAGGCAGTCGATTTTTTTTTTTTTTGGGGTTTATCATTATTCGTATTCAAAGTTACTCTGGGCTTCTTGCTGTGCCTTGAACAGGACAATACACACCCACCACAAGGACGTTGCATTTGCTCTTTGCTTGGCTGGAATGCTCTTTCCAGAAGTGCATTCACGTTTTACTCCACTGCTTCTTTAAATCTTCTATTCACATTTTAATTCATTACCTTTTCCTAACCATTACCTTTTATACGGCTTCTACCCCGATCAATCACATTATATAGTTTTTTCATAGCATTTATGTAATATAAAGCTATTTATTTATTTATGTCTAGCTCCTTCAATAGAATGTAAATTCCACGAGGATAAGGTCTTTCTGCTTTTTTCCTACTACAATTCCAGTTCTTAGACTAGTGCCTGGCTTATAGTAAGCAATTAATGTGTATTTATTATAGGAAAGAATGTATACTAAGAACAAAAATACACCCTCGGTTATGCACAAGCACAGATGATATACCACCTCTACACTCTTTTTTTGGGGGGGGGGGATCTGTTAGTAAAATAAACTATAATTATAAATATTTAGAAGATAGTAAAAATAGGAACATTATATATAAAAATTTTTTATAAGTTCAATTTGGAGAAAAAATCTTACTCTTAAAGGTCTTAATTTTTTTAAAGAGAAAATTAAAAATATATGACTAAATATTAAAATCCATAAATTAGAACAAGTATAACAAAACAAATATCAGTAAATTGGGATAAAGCAATTAATAAAGTCAAAAATTAAAAATTAATGACTAGAAACAGAAAAGAGTTGATTTTTGAAAGACAAATAATAGCCAAATCTCATTAAGAAGCAAAAAAGCACAAACCAATAAAATTAGAAATAAAAAGAAGAAATATATATATATAACATATCATATAAGAAATATCATTTGTAAGAGGATACTAGGTAAAAATTTATGCAAACACATTTGAAAATCTCTATAAAATAGATAGTTTCTGGAAAAACGTAAATTATGAAAACTAAAGAATGGGCAGAAACCCAAATATACCATAACTATGAAAGAAAATGTCACAAGATTATCTTCATATTTTCATTTATTCATTCACACACATTTCTTTCTTTCTTTTTTTGTTTTTTCTGTTCTTGATTTCCTTGAAATATTTCTTCATCATTATCCTAAGACTTAGGGATATAAGTAGTAATAGTTCTGTAACAGGTAGGATAGATTAGGTTGCTTTTACAAGATCCCCAAATGTAGTCCCTTAAACAGGTTAGTTTATTTCTCTTTCATATGCTTGTCTTAAGTGAAAGCAGTCAAGGAGTGAAATGGTGGCTCATGGTGTTGTCACTCAGGCTCCTCCTTCTTTACAATTTTTTATTAGTTATCCTTAATGTGTTGCTTCTGCTCATGGCCATGACTGCTCCAGTTTCACCCATCATATCAACATCTTAGCCAACAGGAAAGGGACATGGGATATGAAGAACATACCCCTTCTCTGTAAAGGCACAGCCCAAAAGTTAAAAACATCACTTCCACTTACATCCAAGTGCCCAGCTGTGGTGCAGTGAATTGCTTTAATATGCCATTTCTAGCCATGGTCTTGTAACTCCCACAAAATGATTGGGTGGGACTATGCAAAGCAGGTACTTATGGCCCACCGAGGGGACTGGACCATTTTGCTAATGAAAATAAGGTCGTGGAATCCTTATATGGCATTGGTCAGTTTTGGCATTCCACTAGGCTTAAAGGAAGTCGATCCCAGAGGTTGGGGGGGGGGCCCTCACTACCACCAGGAAGAAGAGCCAGGAGTGGAGCATGTCTTTGAACCCAGGGTCCCTGTGCTGAGAACCTCCCAGACCCAGGAGCCAGACATAGCTCTAACACCAGAGGTGGTGTAAGATGGTGAGAAGTGGTGGCAAGCACAGCAGAGAAAACAGCAGCAGCAGAACCAAGAGACCAGTGCAAGACAGCATGATGGGCATCCCAGTCCATGGAGTAAGTTGGGTACAGTGGGCTTGCTGGCCCACAGAGTGAGAAGACTGAGTGCATTAGGGCAGGGAGACTTCCTGGCGGAGCGGAGTACCTCCAGGCACTTATTGACAGAGCTAAAGAGCTTTGTAAGACTTGCCTGAGCAGGGCAGAGGTCAGGTGGAAGGCCAAGCGCCAAGAGAGAGGCCTGTCTGTGGGCCTAGAAGAAGCTGTCCTGATTGAGGAACTGTATCCTGAGTCATTCCTGTTACTTCCAAGTTGATCCTGATCCTGGATTGCAACTTGTTACTTCCCTAATAAACCCCATAACCATGAGTATGGTCTGTGAGTTCTGTGTGGCCATTGCAATGAATTATCAAACCCAGCAGAGAACTAGAGAGTGCCTCATAGGACCTCCACCTCATAGGAATCAGCTTTGGTCTGTGCTGATCTTGATAATTCTTCTTTCTCCTGAAGTTAGAGGATGTCTTACACCACCACACCATTTTTACACCAGTACAGGGTAACATGACCATGTCTAGTTTCCCAGGGAGGCTGGGAAAAGTAATCTTTGGCTGTGTGACTACAAGGATGGAAAAACTTATAGGTCCTGATAATAAAAGAAGGAGAGAATGGAAACTGGGGATAACTAGCATTGTCTGCCACATCACAGTCTCTGCCCTTTGGGAATTCACAGTAAGATGTGGTTAAACGTAGTGGTATATTTCTGCATATACTATTGGAGGATGTGTA
Organism: Dugong dugon; assembly: GCA_030035585.1. Classification (NCBI taxonomy): domain Eukaryota; kingdom Metazoa; phylum Chordata; class Mammalia; order Sirenia; family Dugongidae; genus Dugong; species Dugong dugon. Next base: position 14,694,832 of record CM057478.1, read on the forward strand.
TGGTAGATTATGAGTAGAGAAAGGAGATTACAGAGGTTTCTTATAGGTGACATCCCAGCTAAATCTTACCATAATTTAGCCAAATGAAGGAAGGGCTGGTGGAAGAGCATTCCGGGAGAGAATATAAGTAAGAACACAGAGGTGAGTACAGAAGGGAAAGATCATATGTGGATCAGTATGGTAACCTGTTGCTGTCAAGTTGATTCCAATTTCATAGTGACCCTATAGGACAGAGTAGAAGTGCCCCATAGGGTTTCCAAGGAGTGGCTCATGGATTCCAACTGCTGCCCTCTTAGTTAGCAGTCAAGCTCTTAACCACTGCGCCACCAGGGCTGTGGATCAGTATGGTAGGATGGATAAAATGAACCAGATTGATGAGAGACAAGAGACTGAGACAAAGTTGGACTCCAGATCAAGGAAAGTTTTGCAGAACATTCAAGATGATGAGGAGATGGTCAGGAGTTTAAGAAGGGAGTGGCAAGCTAGGTTTATGGTCTCCATAGTTCACTCTGGCAGCTTTGTGGTAAAGTTATGGATTCAAATGCTCTACATTGAGGGAAAGACTATGAAAGCAGAGACTGACTATGAAGTTTACACAACTTTGGAAAAGATGGACATACACTAAATTTTGTTTTTCTAACATTATCTTGACACTGTTGTTGGGTGTGATTGAGTTTGATTCATAGTGACCCCATATGACAGACTAGAACTGACCCCCTAGAATTTTCTAGGCTGTAATTTTTATGGAAACAGATTGCCAGGTCTTTCTCCCATGGGTTTGAACTGCCAGCTTTCAGTTAGCAGCTGAGTGTTTAACCATTATGCAACCAGGGCTCCTTATCTTGACATTACCAATTGATTAAAAAATAGAAAACACAAAAAATAGACAAATACCAAGAAAAATATGAATATTTTTATAAATAGGATAATGTCTGCTATCATTATTATTTAACATTTTAGTGGAAATTCTGACTAATGTAATAAAACAGTGAACAAGCAAGAAATGTAATGATCAGAAAGGAGAAAAAATGTTATTTTTTACAGATTACATAATATACAAGTAGAAGTCACAAAGAAACAACTCGAAGTAGGTTTGGTAATGTGAATATAAATACAGAAAAAGAACCAGTTAAATTAATGGAAAAAAAAATCTACTGAAAACAGCAATTAAAAAAAACAAAACAAAACTGTGACATCAAGTCGATCCCAACTCATGGCGACCCCATAGGACAGAGTAGAATTGTCTGATAGGGTTTCCAAGGCTGAAAGTTTACAGAAGCAGACTGCCACATCTTTCTCTGGTGGAGTAGCTGGTGGGTTCAAATCACCGACATTTAGGTTACCAGCCTATCACTTTGACCACAGCGCCACCAAGGCTCCTGAAAATAGCAATAATATTATGAAATGATGAATATTAATCATTCAAGTCTTTTGTCTCTGATGGGAATCTACAGGATGAGATTACAGTGAGAGATAGTTTCTGACTTTTAAATCCCTGAAAAATTAGATTACTTGTTAATACCTGGGAATGACTAGAAAATATATCAGACCTGCCTAATATTTCATCCAGGAAAGCATAAGAACAATTCAAAATTAGAAAGAGCAGTGGTAAGAAAATGTATAGTTATTTTCTGCTTTTAATCTGCCAATCCTATTTCAGTCAATTTAAATGTAATTGTAAGAATTGTGTGATGGGGACATCTGACCTCCTCTAACTTCACAACGAGGAGGAGAATCATTATCAAGAGCAACAGCGCAAGGCTGATTCCTATGAGGTGGAGATCAGACATACCTTCTCTCTCTAACCTTTTTACCAATTTTGACACCAACCACCCCTCCCACGGCACTCTCTACTTCTCTGCTGAGTTCGATAATTCATTGCAAAGGCCACACAGAACTCTCAGACAACACTCACAATTGTGGGGTTATTAGGGAAGTAAGAGGTTACAATTCAGGATCAGGGATGACTCAGTATACAATTCTTCTATCAGGACAGCCTCTTCTCAGCTGTGTCTGCAGGCAGACCTCTCTGGCTCTCGGCCCTTGGCCCCTCAGCCTGGCCTCAGCCCTGCTCAGGCAAGTGTTATGAAGCTCTGAGCTCTGCCAATAAGTGCCTGGAGGCACCCTACTCTACCAGCAAGCCTTGACCTGAAGATGCTCGGCTCTCTTGCTCCATTGGTTGGCAAGCCTTGGTTGGCAAGCCTAGCTCCATCAGCAAGTGCCTGGAATCACCTGACTCTGCCCAAAGGCTTTCAGCTTTCACTCTCTGTGGGCTGGGAAGTGGACCACGCTGGTCTCCTAGTTCTACTGCCTCTGTTGCTGCCGTTTCTCTGCTGCTGCTTCTGTCTCACTGTCTCCAGCTCTCTCTCTCTGTCTCCTAGGTCTAGAAGGGTCTCAGAGCAGGAATCCTGGGTCCAACGGACATGCTCTGCTCATGTCTTTACTTCTTGTTGGTAGTCAGGTCCCATTCTGCTCTGGGATTGGCTCTCTTTTGACTCTAATGGGATGAGAAAACTGATCTATCCCCTTGTTAGGGTTCCCTACACCTTATTTGCACGGTCCCACCCCCACAGGGTTCCATGCATCTTATTTGCATTATTAGAAAGCTGTCCACTCCCCTTGGTGGGACACAGCACCTTATTTGCATAGTACCATCCAGTCATTGTGTGGGAGTCACAAAGACTATGGCTAGAAGGGCCATATTAACAAATAATACATATTTACCGCAGTAATACATATTTTAGAAAATATGAATAACAATTAAATCATCTATGATATAGTTCTCAGTAAAAAAAATGCATTCTACATGTTATAAATAATGTGTCAAGAAACATAGAGATATATATTTATATAAAGAGACACACATGTAGATATTTACAGAAAAATATTGGATGTTAATACACCTGCCTAAATATTAATACAAATTTTGTTTTCCAAGAATTGATTTATGAATGATTTAAATTTTCTTCTGTATACTTCATTATAATTTCCAATATTTTTTAGTCAATGAGCATGTATTACTTTTATAAAGATAAAAATATTACTAAAGAGCTATTGAATTAAGTTACAGTTTCTGAAATAATTTTTATTTAGAATATTTGTTATTTTTTATTATTTCAGTGAAAGATGTACATTTATTTCTATTGCTGATCAATAAACTAAGTGGATGTGACTAATAAGAGTGAATAATAAAACAAAAAGCTGGTCCTTTGATTTAACTGACAATATATATACTCTTCATCAAAAATAATGAAAAAACTAAAGAAGAAAGTGAAAAAAGAAACAAAAAAACAAACCAATTGCTATCTAGTTGATTCCGATTCAGAGCAACCACACGTGTGTTAGAGTAGAACTGTGCTCTATAGGGTTTTCAATGGCTGTGATCCTTCGGAAGTAAACCATGAGGCCTTTCTTCTTAGGTGCCTCTGGGTGGAATCAAACTGCCAACCTTTCACTTAGTAGCTGAGTGCTTAATCAATAGCAACACACAGGGACACCAGAAGAGAAGAAACTAATAAATAAAATGCTGAATAAAACACAAGTACAAAATTATAGGGCAAACAGAAAGTTAAAAGTAAAAATAAGCATTCAGGATCAATTTAATGTCAATACATGTTAAGATCTTGACAGCTTTGATGAATTTTTGGTGTGAGAAGAAGAACATATTAATAGCGCAATACTCAAGAAAGAAATTGAGATGGCAATCGAGTACCATTTAATCATCAAAATGACTTTGAGTTGGCTTAACAATTGCGCTCTACTAAGTCACCGTGACACAGAAAATTTTTGTTTTATAGAATTATTCCTTGAAACAGGTAAAAGAATGAAAACTATCTTTTTTTTTTATTTTAATGAGGCCTAAATAAACACAATTTTACAATTGGATCTTACTATATATAGAGAGATATATATAAATTATAGTCTCATTTCACATCTACACATTGATTCAAAAAGTTTAAATAAAATAGAAGTACTACCATTATGTAGAATAAGAGGAATTCCTATCAGAATTTAATCAGAAAACATTATTAATTTTGCCCAATCATACTGAATCTGTGGACTTTCTTTCCCGTGCTTTGGAGGTAGGAGTCCTTGGGTGGCGCAAACAGTTAACGCGTTTGGCTGCTAATCAAAAGGGCAGAGGTTCAAGTCCTCCCAGAGGTGCTTTGAAAGAAAGTCCTGGTGATCTTCTGAAAAATCAGCCACTGGGAACCCTATGGAGCACAGTTATACTCTGACACGCATGGGGTCGCCATGAGTAGGAATGCACTCAACAGCAACTAAGTTTTTGTTTGTTTGTTTTGCCTTGGATGCAATCTCATGCAAGGTTTGTAGCTTATGTGCTCATTCTTAGAAAATCAAAGTCTGCTGCCACTACTGTCACTTTTAATCAGTTGTTTCAGAAATGAAAACTTTTTGTTCTGTTTTTCTGTATTCTTTGCTTTACTCTGTCGGCTTCTTTCTCTCACTTCACCCTCAGCTGTGTCTTTTGATCACCCCAGGACTGCAGGTGGCAGGAGTGGAAGCTAAGTAATAATTCAGGAAATTCACCAATGCAATCTTGTTATTTCCTCTGCCCCTGCAGGGTGTTTAAATCTTACCCATTCTCTTATATAAGTTCTTTTTGAATCCCTTGAAAGCCTTACTGGGAGATTTGACAAAGCAAGAACACCATGAAGCAGGTGATGTTTTCTCCACTATTATTGTTGTGTGCCATCAAGTTGATTCAGACTCATAATGATCCTACAGGACAGAGTAGAACTGCTCCATAGGGCTTCCTAGGTTGTAATCTTTCTGGGAGCAGATAGCCAGGTCTTTTCTCCTGTGGAGCTGCCAGTGGGTTTGAACCACCAACACTTCATTTAGGAGCCAAGCACTTAAATATTGCACCACCAGGGCTCCATTCTCCCCCAGCCCTTGGAATTGGGTAGTCCAGCCTCCTGCTGGGGTTATGTTGTTCCTTGGGCAGGATTTGTTAGGCAGATTTTATTGCCATGTAGCCCATATTGGGTCTATGAGACTCATACATTTTTTTCCAGCTGAGGAGGGAAGTATAACTGGTGCCCAGTGTAGCTTATGCTGTGTCTGCCCTACATTCCCTCGCCTATCACCACAACCTCTCACCTTTACGTCGTGAGTCTCTCTCCTCTTAAAATGCGGAAGGATATATAAAGCCCTCCAAGGGGCTTCCTTGAAGCCCTTATTAGGCTTCACATATTCTCAACCTTTTCCCGTGGGAAAATTGGCACTTAGATGAGACCGATGGCTTTCTCCAAAGAAATCATCTCTTTAGTCTCCAACTTCACTCAGCTTCTCTATCTCTTTTATGAGCTGGAGGTGGTGGATGGTCAGCTAAAGTACACAAGTACTGCTGATTGGATGGTCTAGCCCCCCCTGTGGATTTGGAGTGTGGTTGATACCTGTATTCTTCAGACTTTGGTCATACATAACATGGAAATAATCCCATCTGAGCACACTATTTTACTAGCTTACCAAGTCCAACAAAATAACATTATGATCAAATAAGATTTACCATAAGAATGAAAACATAGTTTTATTTCATAAAATTTGCTAGTATAATTGGGCTTATTAATAGACTGAGTGAAATCGTGTAAATCTCAATAGATGCTTAAAAGCATTTTATAAAGTTTGAATAAGTATTTAAAATAGATATTGACATTATGCTCAGTGAAATAAGTGAGACAGAACAAATACTGTATGATCCTACTTATATGAAATATGTAGAACAGGTATATCCATCAAGATTGAAGATTAGTGGTTACCGGGGGTAGCAGAAGGGGCAATGGGATTAGAAAAAAAAAGATAATGAAATTAAAAAAATATAAAGTTCAATTTCTATCTACAATGTGTATTTTTAAATCTCTCAGAAAAGTAGAAGGGAACTCCTTTGATGTGTTAAAAGCTTATACCAAAATTATAACAAATATCATTTTTAAAGATTAATTTTAGATACATTTTCTTCAATTGGGAACAAAAAAAAGGTGTCTGATTTTCATTAGTACAGTTCAATAAATTACTGGAGGTTATGGCTAATTTTTCAAAAAGTAGGAAAAAAATGAGAATTTTGAGAAAAAGAAGACATGAGTAAAATTCTTTTATTTTGGAGATTTGACCTTCTGCATAAAATCCTAACAGAATCAATAAATTATGAGAGTTAATAAGAGAATTGAAAAAGTTTGCTGAACATGAGATCAACTTACTCAATTCTTCAGCATCCATCTGGATCAGTAATGACCAACTAAAAAATGTAATACGAAGCAATAACAACAGTATAAAAAGTCTGCAGAAATTAACCTGGGGAAAAATGTATAAAACTTTATAAGAGAAATTTTATAATTGTAATAAAAGAATTAACAAGATACCTGAATAAATGTAGATACACTATAAAAATGCATTTTTTCCTAAATTAAGTGATTTCAATATAATTCCAACAAAAATTCTGTAGTACATTTTGAAGAACTGAACATACATACATAAACATCCATGAAAATCTCACTTGGCAAAAAAGAAGAGACACCTCTAAGAAATAACAGATGTACTACAACACCTAATAAATATAAATAAAATTGATAACATTGTAGGAAAAGGCAAAAAGATTAATGTAGCAAAATAGAGTTCAAAAACAAACTCTTGGATCTTGGAACTAGATATTCAATGGAGCTGGTGCTATATACCAGTGGAGAATGGTTGAGCAGTTTGTAAATTATTTTGGGAAAACAGATTTAGTAAGTTGGGAAATGGTGGCTCCCTAGTGATACCATATTACAAAGGTGAACTTCAGATCAGCTAATGATGTAAATGTAAATAATAAAACTATAAAAAATATGGAGATGGGAAGAGATTTCTTTATGGAACCCTAAAAGCACAATATATATGGATTTAACTCTAATGGATTTATCTGCATAAAGATTTAGAATGTTTGTGCAGTTAAGAACATCACATTACAGAAAAAATTAACAGATGGTTGGCAGATTGGGAGAAGATATTTGCAGAGTTTAACATCAGAACAATACAAAGAATATCTGCCAAACAACCAAATATGATGGATAAGCTAGTAAGAAAAATGACAAAGGATATAAACTGGCACAAAATCACTGACAACTATTTGCAGAGATGTGTAACCTCTTTAACAATCAGATACGTGAAAAATAAAACAAAAATGAGATACTACTTCACACTCATTGAATTCATAAAATGAGAAATATCGATAACACCACGTGTCGGCAAGAATATAGAGGAATGATACTGCCATCTATGGCTTGTGGGAACAAAGACCGATGCAGCTTTCTGAAGGGGAATACATAGTAGTGAATTTTAGAATGCTTATACCTTGTTACTGAACAATTCCACCTTTGTCATATGCTCCAGCAAATCTGGCCGCTAGTTCCAGGCAGAGACGTATCTGAGTATGGTTGTGGAAGTAGGGAACTGGAGGCAACATAGGTGATTATTAATAAAGGAATGGGAAAAAAAGTGAAACGTGTTGGTTATATACTATGGAACACTTAACTGACATGTCTGATCTTAAAAACTTCAAGTTGTCTGAAAAAAAGTAAAAACAGAATATTGACATTATAATAGTCATTACATATACTTTCACAAGACTTTATTCTTTTTTTAGAAAAAATTCTCACTAAAAGAAATGGTCCAAAAACATGAAGTCAAGTACCAATGCAGTTGGAAAAGAATGAGAGTAGGACTCAAGGAGGAAAGTAAGAAATATACAATACAGTACAATACAATATAATACAGTACAGTACAATACAATATAATACAGTACAGTACAATACAATACAGTACAGTACAATACAATATAATACAGTACAGTACAATACAATATAATACAGTACAGTACACTACAATACAGTACAGTACAGTACAATATAATACAGTACAATACAGTACAATATAATACAGTACAATACAGTACAGTGCAACACAACACAGTACAATACAATACAGTACAGTACAATACAGTACAGTACAATACAGTACAATATAATACAGCACAATACAGTACAGTACAACGCAACACAGTACAATACAATACAGTACAGTACAATACAATACAGTACAATACAGTACAGTACAATCCAATACAGTGCAATATAATGCAGTACAATACAATACAGTACAATACAATTTAATATGGCACAATACAGTACAATATAACACAGTACAATAGAGTATAATATAATGCTATGCCAGGCAATAAAATGGGAACTTTTCAGACTGATAATGAAAGCATCTCATGATTTGAGTAAAATATTTAATTCAATTATTTGAACCTGTGGTACAAAATGAAATAGCCTGGTAAATCATATTTAAATGCACAAAGACAACTGGCCATGCAGACATAGTCCACCATAAATCTTTACAAAATGCAGTTGAACTTTTTTAGAGTTACTTCTTAAGATTTTCTGTATAATAGGTTTTTAAATGTTAGACATTTTTTTATTATGGTATGGATAATCTGATGGTTATAGCAATTTTCTCAAGTGTTTTTGCAGTATCATCAAACATACAATGAATATGTAAAATATTTTTGTCATCATAAATTGGAAAACTACTAGCCACCATTCTCATTGTGTGAAACTAAAAAATACCAAGTCTAGGTCTGACTTGTGCAGAATTACACTTTAATTTTCTTTCTAGGTGAACTTGGTGACTAGCTATTTGTTGGGATTGACACAGTGGCTGCAACAATGGGCTCAAACACAGCAACAACTGCAGAGCCACACAGTGTCTCCTTCTGTTGTACACGGGGGTCGCTACGAGTCAGAACCAACTTGACACAACCTAACAACGTATTTTATGCACCATCCGAAAGGATCCAATAAGCAACTCCCAAAATACACCAGTTTACTTTTGAAATCCAAATCCATTCCATTTGTAAAAATAAAAAATATTTTGCAAGTTTATCCCATACTATGATAGCCATTTATTTCCTTTAAAATCACACTGAATTTGAGCTCACATCTGATTTGAACTTCGATCTCTGCATTGTTCATTACATAGGAGAAATGCTGATTGGAAAAACAATGTAGAATACAGATAAGGAGCTAAGATATTTCACCAGATAATTGAGAATAAGTTTTTAAAAAGTGATATTGTAATTCTTAAGTAAAATCCAAATATAAAATTGATCCTTTTATTGATTTGCCAAGAATTAACATCTTATTAGATGATATAACCTACTTGATAAAGTATCCATGAAAGGAATGAATGGTTTTCTCTGCATGTAACATAACTGGGAGATTAGTAATATGGAGTGGGCAGTGGTAAGCAGTTTTTGTGCTTAATCAAACCTACACAGATTGATAATCTTCCATTTTGCTGAAACAGAAAAACCTGAAATTTAACTGTATTCACTCCTTCTTAGGGGAATGTTTTAGGAGTAATAGATTTCATCCTGAGCTTTCTCTGTTACAAGGTGTTTATTCAAGATAATTTTTTTAAACTTCAGGAAAACACAGGTTGTTGACTCTCATTAGGCAATTTTGATGTATTTAGTGTTCTGTACTTTTACTTTTGTGGAGATTTTCCTGAGAAGATATGTATATTTTGGCCTCCCACCTCCCAATATCTTGCATGGTATTTAATATTGATGTATATCTTCTTTCTCATTATCCTGGAGTTTCAAAATGCCAGCTTGTTGTTTGTCCTTTGTATATTATGAATTAAAATGTTTTCCATTCTTTAAAATACCATGTTATCCATGAATCATTCTTTTATTAAAATTATATCCAGACCGCCATAAGCATCATGCTATCACACTTTGTGCCCACCTAAGTATTTAACAGTATAAATCAATGTGCTAGGTGCCCTTTCATGTGCTACTAGGGAAAAATAACTGACTTTGAAACGATTTTTAGTTGTAATTATAACAACAGCTATACTTCTTCTCCTGATGGCTTTTTTTCCCCCAGGTGGTCTGTTTTTCTCCCGACATTTTTGTCCATTCTATGAGTTTTCTTCATGGGGAAGAATCAGCAGTTTGTCTTAGAGCAGCTCAATTTCGATCTCCAGGTGACAGGCTGATATTTCTTTCCTTTAAAGATGCTTTTAATATGATGGGTTAAATGTCAAGGAAAAAAACTCCATCATATACTGAGCCTTGCTTACCTCATTTCTCTTAATATTAATGACATATTGACATTTTATTTTTTTTAATTTTTTTTTTTTTTAACAGATGTAGTTTGAAAGCATTCGTTTATTTGGGAATCTTGTACCTTGGTACCAATCACTTTGTCTAAGGACAACATACTGTCAATATGAAAGAAATCATCGTCATCAAAGGTATTTACTTATCTTCAGCTGTACCACTAGTATAAAAAGTAAAACTTTAAACTTTTAGACTAAAAATTCTGGGATAGACTTTCGCATTTTTATTTGAAATATTGTATTTCTTGTGAAAAACATGAAGAAGAGAAAGGATGAATTTCTAGTTATTAGATAAAAGCAAGGTGAATTATGAATGGGAGAGCTTAAAAATGGGTTAAATTTTAGTGGCTCTTTCTTCAGTAGACCATGCAACAATTGTTTTGAACAAAAATATTATTTAAATGTTGAATAAACACACTATTATATTATTTGTTTTACATATGTTTACCTAAGACCATTACTTCCATAACAAATATTAAACTCACTAAGCCCCTTACTAAGCATGAAAGATAATTTCTTTTTGCAGTTTTACAGCATATAGGTACATGAAATCAGACACCTGAATAGATGTGATGTATGACTCACACACAGCTTTAAAATGAGGAGGAGAATAAGTTGTTAGCTTTTTATATAAATTCCATAATTTTGGCTTATACCATTCTTTCTTTTCTGTCAGTTTCTACACACACGCACGCATGTGCACACAAGCATGAACACATTTCAGTGTCTATTCTGTATTGTAATACATTGACTGCTAGCCACATGTAGCTATTTATGTTTAAATTTAAATTAACTTGAATGAAATAAAAAGTTCACTTCCTCAGCCATGCTAGCCACATTTCAAGTGCTCGATAGCCACGTATAGCTGTTGGTATTGTATTGAACAGCGCAAATCTAAAACATTTCCACCATCACAGAAAATTCTATTGGAAAGCACTGCTAACTGATTTCTGTGTGGAAGGAGGTGTCTTAGAAACATACCTTTAATTTTTTCATGTTGTTGTCATATTATACATTCAATATTTTGATATCTAGTCATCCATGTTTTCCACAAGCACAGACTGCAATGTGCATTCATAAACCTTTCACAAACCTCTGCTTTAAAAACATCATCACTAATGTTTGCTGTAAAGTTTAAGTTCTTCCTTAATAATATACTCATGAAATAACAGGATAGCTTGCCCACTGATCACACTGTACAGCAAAGGAGATATATTTTGTAAGGGGAAATTAAGAGTATGCATTCATGTTTGGTTACTTTCTTTGCAATTAAAAGTTTAAATTAAAAAAAAATTCACTTTTATTGGTTTGAAGGCAAGTTTTTTTTTTAATTTTCTTGCCTTTATTGAACTTCTACTCTGTGAATAATTGTTATTCAGTCTGTTTTACTTTGTCATTGCATTAAAAGTGTGACATTCTAAATAATCCTTTGAAGCAAGTAACTTTTCCTAATCTAAAAGATTATTGATGATAAGGCCATAATGGTTTCAAACAGCAGGATATTTGTTATATTAAAACATAAGGGGAACAATTTACAAGGCCAACATGATATACTAGGTGTTATTTAAACATTATTAAGTGCTTTAACCAGAAGTTATTCTCTGTATAGTTAATTCTTTATCAAAATAAGCAACTATTAGGGAGGAGTTAATCTGAAGTTCAGAGAGGTTACCTAAATTCCTGCAGGTTAGAATTTAAGTTAATGTTAGAATTTAAGTTTATGTCTGCTAAGCCTCAGAGTCCTGGGATTTCAATTCCACAGTGAATGGTGTGCTGGTAAATTGGCTCTTAAAACAAAACAAAACATAACAAAACCATGGTTTGTAGCATCTGCCTATTTTTGTGATGTAACTACTCCCATTATGGCCAATTTCAAGCTGCCAACAGTTTAACAAGCAGCTTACAAAATTCCCGAATATTTAGCAATTGGCTCCTCCGAGCCAGGCTGAGCTTCTCTATCTCACCACTGCTGCTCTGTCTCTGTAATATACAGGATCATTTTGAGTGAAGCATAACAGGTTAAAGCAGTGGTTAAGCGTCTGGCTGCTAACCAAAAGGTTGGCAGTTCAATTCCACCAGCCACTCCTTGGAAACCCTATGGGGCAGTTCTACTCTGTCCTGTAGGGTTGCTATGAGTCAGAACTGAATCGACGGCAATGGGACTTTTTTTTTTAACTAAAGTAATGGAAGTATGCGCTATCTCCCTTTCCTGCTCCTGAATTTTACATTGTGGTATTGTCAATTAGGGAGATCTATCATAAGTTTTATACAAATATGATTATTACTGAAAGTAGTAAGAAGAATTCACTATAGTTCCTTTTTATTTGAACTTTGTTGCATGGTCTGGATCCTGGAAGAAAAATTCTCGCACGCTATCATTCCTACTCAATATTCAGCTAGATTGTCTCCTTTCTGCTCTCTCAACAAGCTTAGGTCAGGCTGATATCTGACCACAGATAAAGAATAACGCTGAATAATACACTATGTTGTAGGCTGGGTTCTCTAGAGAAGCAAAACCCATAAAGTGTATAAATATCTATATAAAGAGATTTATATCAAGGAAATGGCTCACACAGTTGTAGAGGCTGGAATGTCCCAAATCCGTAGGTCATGCTGGAGGCTTCTGATTCACGCAGCTGCATTGGCTAGTGAACCCAAGATTGGCAGGTAAGACAGCAGGGCTCTTGCTCACAGGCTGCACATAAATCCCAAGATCTGTAGGCAAGACTGCAGGTAAACTGCTAGCTTGAGTCCCAAGAACTAGAGATCAGACGAATAGGAGCCAGCCGCAGGATCCAGAGTGAGCAAAAGCCCAGAGACTTGCCAGACAGTCCACTTATATTTGATGTAGGCCACACCCCCAAGGAAAATCCCTTTCAACTGATTGGCTACTCATAGCAGATCCCATCATGGAGGTGATCACATTATACCAAATCTCATCATGGAAGTGATTGCATCATCATATGACCGCCAAACTACATCATAATTGCCAAACCACTAAGACTCATGGCCCAGCCAAGTTGACACACAACCTTAACAATCATAGAGTACAACATGTGAACAGCCCTACACATATAATGATATCTCATGTCATGGATGGTTCATGTCAGAATTCTTGTTTCCCATGCAGGAGATCCAGATTCAGTTCCTAAGCAATGTACCTCATGCACAGCCACTACCTACCCATCTACCAGTGGAGGCTTGTGTGTAGCTATGATGCTGAACAGGTTTCATTGAAGCTTCCAGACTAAGATAGACTAGGAAGAAAGGCCTGGATTGTCTTCTGAAAATCAGCCAATGAAAACCATATGGATCACTAATGTCCAGTCTGCAACTGATCATGGGGATGATGCAAGACCAAGCAGCATTTAGTTCTGCTGTGCATGAAGTCACCATGAGTCAAGGGCCAACTTGATGTCGACTGATAACAACACCAGCATGTAGCCTATGGTATGATTTTATTTTCACAAAAGAGGAATGGCCTCAAGATTCAACTGACCACATTATCTAGTAACTGTTATAAAGAATGACACACTATTAACCGTAAAACATTAAACTATTGTTTAATTTTTTTACTGACATTCTCATACTTACAATTACAAATAAGCAGAATAAAAAACTCCACCCAGCATGCCAATTTATTCAATCCCGTGCATGTATATCTTGAAGCTAACTCACTTCTTTGGGCTCAATACTGACTCAGTGTTACCCTGAGACTACTAAAACATTCATTTCACAGAATAAAGAGGCTGTTTCATTGAGGTGAGAGACAGGTAAAACCTCTGAAAACATTCCAGACTAAAATGATCTCCGTAAAGCTCAAGTTTCAGTGAGCATAAAACCACCTGTGGAGCTTGTTAAACAGGCAGCTGACTAGGCCCCACTGCAAGAAGTTCTGAAGCAATAGGCTTTGACAGTGGTTGAGGAACCTTCACTTATCACAGTCACGCTGTAGGGTTTTGATGGAAGTTTTATTATTCCATTAAAATACAAATAGAGCAGAAGAAAATTACACAACCAAACTTCACTAACTTTTGTTTCCTAAACACATGATACTGTTCCATGTCTTAGAGACTGTAACTAGTTGTCTTTGGGTGATTTTGACTCATGGTGACCCCATGTGTGTCAGAGTAGAGCTGTGCTCCATTGGGTTTTCCATAGCTGATTTTTCAGAAGTAGATTACCACCGGGTCTTTCTTTCAAGCTACCTCTGAGTGATCTTGAACCTCCACGCTTTCACTTATCAGCGATTCCAGTATCATTGCTATGCTCCCTGAACCGTCAATCAACCTGGACCAACTTTAAAAGGAGGCATCCTCTGACTTTCACCTACACTAGCATTGTCCAGCATGGGAAAGCCAGACAATGAATAAGGAAGACCAAAGAAGAATTGATGCATTTGAATTATGGTGTTGTCGAAGAATATTGAATACCCCATGGACTTCCAGAAAAATGAACAAATCTGTCTTGGAAGAAGTACAACCAGAATGCTCCTTAGAAGCAAGGATGGTGAGACTTCGTCTCAGGTACTTTGGACATGTGATCAGGAGGGACCAGGCCCTGGAGAAGGACATCATGCTTAGTAAAGTAAAGGGTCAGTGAAAAAGAGGAAGACCCTCAACGAGATGGATTGACACAGTGGCTGCAACAATGGGCTCAAGCATAACAACGATTGTGAGGATGGTACAGGACCAGGCAGTGTTTTGTTTTGTGGTACATGAGGTTACTGAGTCGGAACTGACTGAATGGCACCTGACAACTACAGAGCAGTCTTTCTCTTCTAAACTGTTCATTTTGTGTTCCCTATGAGTGTCTTGCACTTAATAATCACTCATTAAATATGTTGAATTAATGAGAAACTTTACTTGATGTGCCCAGATTATTTAACAAGGGGATGGCACATTTCTAAAAATTAAGTGGGATAAATTGAAGCCTTGGACAAAAGGAAACAGGAAGGAAGCGCTGAAAAGAAGTTTGGTTATGACAAATTAACAATAGACTAGTTCCATTTACAATAATGAGCAAAGACATACCAGTGTTTAGCTGAAGAGGGAGAAGCCCATGTTAAATGAGCTGAGTCATAGCCAGGAAGGGCCAAGAGGTGGAATTAATTCTATAATTTTCTGCTTCAGTACCTAATTAGCTACTTTTCTTATGACTTGCCTTATTGTTATAGGAGGCAACAATAAAATAAGTGTATATCGGCCTAGTTCTGATACTAGTTTGCTTATAACCAGTCAGTTATGTTAGTTGTAGAAATACGTAAGATGTAAATATAACATTTGTCAAGGAAACTGATTTGAGAGGAAATGTTGAAAACATCACCAGAGTTGAAAATTTTACTCATATTTACTCCACCTATCTTCCTCAGCACCTCATAATCCATTTACAAACTCAATTTTTGCTTCAAAGTAGGAGCTATTATCTATTTTGAGGAAACTACCATTTTTTGATGCAAATAAGGTGCACCTTCTATGTTTTTTTGCCAACTACTCCCTCATCCTATGAGGTATTTTCAGAAGTGCCGCTATGCCAATTGTTTTTTCTTATGTTGCAAACAAACATTGAAGGCACATGTTATTTGTGTAAAAAAATACAGCATGTACATTCCTACTCATCACTCCATAATTGTGCACATTTTGGGCATTGATTCCTCTACTGTTACAGAACCTTTCTAGATTCTTCCTGAGGTTTACTATTCTATAATTTCTAAATTTATTTATTTTTGCAAGGTGGGTAATATGTTAGCATTTACTCATACATATGGGATTTTATCGGTTCTCTGTGAGTCCTTAAATAGGCAATGGCACTGAGATTTAATCAGTAGTTCCTGAGTGCTCTAGGGCAGATTTCATCAAGTGTAGATTACTTGAGATCATGTAGCTTGACTAAGCAGTCCCTCACCTGTTAGGATACTGTTTACAGTTGCTTTGCCTTCAGCGTTGAGATGTATGTGAGGCCTGTGGTCACACTTAATCCCTTTTGAGGAGAGAGAAGAAAATCCAATTTAAAGCCTAGCTTTCTGTATTTCCTCTCTATTTATTTATTACTTTTAAATATTTGTTAATTTCTTTGAAGAAAATTTTGTACACTTACAATACCACAACCATCTTTATACAATGAAAGGCTGGATAGAGTCATTGGTAAAATTAAGAGCAAGGCTATTGGAGGCAAGTGTCCTGGGTTTAGAATCCTAGCTTTGCTATTTACTGTGTGAACCTGTTTGCTCTTTGTAATTTTGTTTTCAATTGGTAAAATGGAGACATAGTGGCACCTACCTCAAACCTATTTTGTAGGGTCATTGAAAGGATTCAATGAGTTAATTTATTAAGCTCTTAGAACAGTATATGGCACAGGGAGGGCACTATGACAGCTCTAATTTAAATAGGTCTCTCTCTGTCTCTCTGTGTATATAAAACATTATATTCCATACATGCATGCATGTATACAACCACAGACATACTGACATTTTATTTTCCTTGTGTAAACTGACTCTACAAATGCCAGTAAATTTCCATTAGTCAGAAAACACTGCCTTAAACCAGCCCAAGCCAGATTTGGCCAGCTGTGACTGTTAGTTGACCTCAACAGAGGTCGCAGCAACAGGTGGAACAAATCAGAAGGAAAATCATCACCCGGACCCCATTCCAAAGTGACAAGAACCACGCCACTTCCTGTTTCCTGACTGTCATAATTCCTATAACATCCTCCTTCTAGAATTTTCCCTTCCCATTACATCTGCGTGGCCACCATCTTGCTGCCCAAATCATATATAAGCCTGCTTCCCCATAGCTCGGGGAGTCGGATCTGAGGAACTTCCTCCCGGCTCCTTGCTCTGCGTCTTGCAGTAAAGTTACTTTCTCTTTCTCAAAGGCCAGTGTCCAGATTATTGGCAGGTCTGAGCACGCCAAACATAACTCACTTTATAGGGTTTGGCAACACTTGTGTCATGGATTGAATTATGTCCCCCCAAAAATGTGAGTATCAGTTTGGCTGGGCCATGATTCCCGGTATTGTGAGATTTTCCTATATGTTGTAAATCTTGCCTCTATGATGTTAATGAAGGAGGATGGGAGGCAGTTGTGTTAGTGAGGCAGGACTCAGTCTACAAGGTTGGATTGTGTTTTGAGGCAATCTCTTGAGATATAAAACAGAGAAGTGAGCAGAGAGACAGGGGGACCTCATACCACCAAGAAAGCAGTAGCAGGAGCAGAGCGTGTCTTTTGGACCTGGAGTCCCTGTGTGGAGAAGCTCCTAGTCCAGGGGAAGACTGACCAGAAGGCCTACGGAGAGAGAAAGCTTTCCCCTGGAGCTGATACCCTGAATTTGGGCTTTTAGCCTCCTTTACTGTAAGGAAATACATTTCTCTTTGTTAAAGCCACCCACTTGTGGTATTTCTATTATAGCAGCACTAGATGACTAAGACAACTTGTATATTGCTACTTATTCCATATTCTTAAAACCCATTGCCTTCGAGTTGATTCCGACTCATAGTGACCCTATAGGACAAAGCAGAACTGCCACATAGGGTTTCCAAGGCTGTAATCTTTACAGAAGCAGGCAGCTGCGTCTTTCTCCCACGGAGCAGCTGGTGGGTTCAAACCACTGACCTTTCAATTCGCAGCAGAGCAGTTAATCCCTGTGCTACCAGGGCTCCTTATAGAGGCCACTAGGGATGTTGCAATTAATATGCTTACTGATATATACTGTTGACCTGAATATAGTAGGCCCAAGATGGAGGTATTTATGCTAAGCCCCATGTCAGCAAACTGACACCTAGCTAGTTTCTCTTTCCTGTAGCTGCCTGAACTTCCCAGGAGCCAAAACCTAAGTCAACCAATCCGTGCTTGGCACCTCAGCTATAGCATACGACCTGGCTACAAAAGTTGCCGATATGCCACATAAGGAAAGTAACTTAGAATTAACCAATCACTTTTTGCCTAGTTTTACTTACTTGTTCTTACACCACTTTACCCATATAACTTTGGTCTCTTCCGTTTGTACCTGGAGCTCTTGTGTGACTTCCTGACCAGATGCCCCCTAGTGCATCTACTGCAAATAAATCTTATGAATTCATACACAAATTTAATCTTGTAAAAATTTTATCTTTAACAATACATATATATATATGTACTATTTTACTTGGTCTCTGGTGCTTATAAACCTTATTTTTAATTTGTTTTCACTTCCCTTTTGTATAGAATTATGTTTGTGTTTTAGGTCTTAAGAGAATTTATCCTTTGGCCAAGTTGATGTTCTGCAATGTATTGCATTCACTGTCATGAATCTTTTTAAATACCTAACAACACTTCTTTTTACAAATATACCCGCTCTCCTTTATCTTTTTTCACCCCTAATTCATGAGATATTTTCTATTATTTTTCTGGACCAACATTTACACTTTCAAAGGACATTTGCTTTTTCCTGAAATTTTTACTTAGTTGCTGCTCTTCTATTCTAGAATATTCTAAAATAGGAAATTGTCTTTTTGTTGTTCACTTTGCTTTTGTTTTTGCACTATGTATACCCTAAGGATTTATTAAACCTCTTTAGCACATACCCAATGGTTGTTTACATTTAACTCTAGGGTTTTCTAACTTCATCAATTGTTTTCTTGAACTTCATTAAAACAAAAATTATATTAAGCCAATAGTAGAAATTGATTGAAGCTTATTTAGTAGACCATTTGCAAATCACGGTAACATTTTGACTAGAGAGTCAAAAATGTTTCAGAGATGAGAGAATGCCCAAGGATTCTTATACTGCATAGTATGGACATTGCCATGGAAAATGGAAACAGGGCCAGAACAGTGTTTCTATAATAGCAACTTACCCTAAAACACAGCTTCTAGTCTGACCTTGGAGTTCCTATTCCTAGAAACTGCACATAGATAATTCTTCAGAAGAGCAAATGCCTAAGGCATTCTGGTTTTTACTAGTTTATGTAGACCACTGTGCGACTCAAAGGTGACTTTTAGGAGACCATGTTCTTCAAGGGTCAAGGTTCAAAAGGACATCTAAGGGCAATGGCCTGGGTGGGTTACCCAACTCCATGGATCTCAGGAACCTGGATTCCGTGAGAATTAAAGCTGTTTTTCAGCTTCCAAGCAAAATTCACATCATTGACACAGAAGACAATGTCTTTTTGCTTCTTGCTCTGCTTCTAGTGATATTTGAAAGATATGTCACCAAGAGTTTTATTACTGATTATCATTGCTTTAATTATGAATTTCTATAATTCTTTTCTGAATGTGATTAAGTATCCTCTTTTCTCATTATTGTTCCTGGTACAACTTCTAAAATCTGCATCAGCTGATTGCTTTCTTCATCATTACAATTTAAAATCACCTCTTGACTATGTTCATTCTTCACAGAAATTAGTTCAAAGTCCCCTCTTGGAATTAATGACTCTGCCTTGAATTGTACTGTGAGATAAAGAGGTAAGTAGCCCATTCTGTAATCATCAAATCAGGAGATTAGAAGATAATGCCAGAGGTTATTTAGAGTTGATCCTCCTGATTCCAAGTGGGAGGGCGAGTATGGAAACTATCCCAGCCTGATGGTCATCTGTTGAGAAGGGGATTTGGGAACATATTATGTGAATACATTTAATTCTATGCTTGATGCAGAGTTACTAAAAGTGAAGGTTCAGTTAACAGCTACAAATTCAAGTAAGTTTAAATCACATTACTGCCAATTATCCTTTGCTGGTATGTGCCAAAGGGGAATATTAACCAGAAAATTAGCATGTTGAATGTTACATTCATATACAAATAAAATTCTAACAAGGTGTCTCTCAAGGACAAAAAAAAAAAAAAAATGTGTATCCTTCGCTATCTTTGTAGGACAAGAGGTTCAATGAGGTACCAGTTTGCAGGGAAAAAAAAAGTTATTCACCTTTTAAAGAATTCTTATTTAAGATAATATTTAATTGCATGCATTATGGAGAATATATTTCTGGAATAAACACAAGTTTTCTACCTACTTCTTATCTATCTTGTAGCTGATATCTCTATTTATTTGTAACTTACTGCATTTGCAGAGAGCCCCTCCAGTTTAACCACTTTCTTCCTAGTTGGGGTAGTTACACACTGAATTGAATGTAGATAAAAATGTTCAGAGAGAAGCATCAAACGTTTGCGATATATTAATCAAGAATACAAAAACAGTCTTAGCACTGCCTCTCACCTCTCAGCTTTTAGTTTCCTTTCCCTTCTTTCTGAAATGTCTGACACCTCCCATTCACCTAGCATTGTGTTATGGTTCAGTTGAAATATCACCTTCTCCAGCAAGTTTTCCTTGCATCTCTTAGTTGATTCGGCAAACCACTCTGTGATGTCACCCTACGCAGTGCGTTCGTTTATCACTGTGAAACCCTCCGCTCCACTGCAGCTCCTCTCTCTTGGTTCGCAGTCCTTGCAAGCGGAGGTCTCTCGCCTCCGTTTGCTTCCAGCCCACGACCCTTGCAAACCGCAGCCTGTAAGTGTATTTGGTGCCAGATCTTCGCGCGTGCACCAACCAGGATCTTGACGCATGCGCAGATCTGGAGACTCGTGTCCTTAACCTGAACCCGGACCGAGCATTACGTGGGGGAAGATACTCTCCAGGATACAGTTCCACAGCAGCCCCGTTTGCACAGCCATAAGTCCTCTGACTACCTATGAAGAATAACTCAGCGTGACTCAGCACCCAGATTTCCAAATTTGGGTATGGAAGGGCTGGGGTATAGGGTTTCAGGCACCAACCCCTGCCCCCTGGGAACTTGAGGACATAAAAGGTCCCCTCGGGTGGGAGCGCGTGGTCTTTTGGTTGCTAGGCCCAACGTTGCGCCTTGTCTGCACAGACAGTAAATTGACACTTTCTGTTTCCCTTGCAATTGGCATCCATCTGATTTTGATCGGCTGATAGGACGGGACATGAACCCAAGAAATTCGGTTACCATTGCACTGTTTATAGTGACTTTTCTTTGGATCAGTCTCTTGCACTAGGCTATGAAGCTCTTTTATCAGTGGCGTGATTCTGAACTGCTGCAGCATCCCCTGTCTGCCATTTGATAGAGTTTTGACCCAGCCCTTATTATTTTGGCCCAAAAAACTTTAGCCCGTTACACAAAAGCAATACTAGGTACGTGATAGAAAGGTTTAACAAACTCCTAGGGGCTACGTGATACAAAACAAAAATTATTTTTTATAGAAGGGACAATGACAACAACAAAAAGACAAAATGAAACAAAAACGGAGAGAATAATTAAAATAAATGAAATTGTTAAATCTCACATGAGCTACTACAAACATTATACACATTTGTTGCTAGAGAAGTTTAAAGAAATAGTAAATTATCTTTAATATTTCAAAAGTGAAATTTATGTGAGAGGGATACTTGGAGAGATGACAGCTAAGGGCATTTCATCATAACTGTCAACTCTACTGAAACCACTTCACTTTCAAATAATGAGTAGGACGGTGGTGGCAGAGCCCTAGTGGTGCAGTGGTTAAAGAGCCCAGCTGCTAACCAAAAAGTCGGCAGTTCGAATCCACCAGCCACTCTTTGGAAACGCTATGGGGTAGTTCTACTCTGTCCTATAGGGTTGCTATGCGTCAGACTCATCGGCAATGGATTTGGTTTTTGGGTTTGGTATGGTGGTGGTGGTAGTGCTGGGGGCAAACTTTGATGCCCTGATGATGGTTGAAAAACAATCCACCTGACCACTTGAAGCATCAAGTTTCCAAGAGATGATTCATGCAAGAGATTCCTGGGGGGTGGGGGGTGGGGGAACCCTGATTCTCTGGTGAAGCTTAGAGCAAAGAGTGAAGGGCAGAGCTTAGGGAACCAAGACTATATTCCGATCCTACAAGATGACAGAAGGAGAGACATATAGATATGCTAGTGTTTGGCAGATTCTACCTACTTCTGTAAGGGGTATGACTAGCTTGTTCCTGACGGGATACTTGTTTTGACAGCAGGAGGAGGCAGTGCAGAGGCTTAAATGGTAATTCTCTTGACAATCTCAACGCCCTGCAACAATAACCTTTCACAGCAGATTACACATCTTGGCTAATATTTTCCCATTTCCCCCTTGAATTTCTCCAAACTTCTTAAGTGAAATTAATCTGATTCTGGTAACTTGTCTTTTATCCAGTTTACTAATTTGACTTCTTCCTTTGGCCACTCTGTGAGAGGTGAATTTTAATGACAGAATGTTTATAAATGACTCTTGAAACTTGGAACTACAACCATAAAAGAATTAAGTGAAGGTTGGTTAGAATATATATCCTTGAGAAAGAAAAATAAACTGCAATAAGAAAACAAGCAAACAGACCCAAACTCCAATATAAACAATAGCAATAAAGTGAAATAAGTATCTCTGCTAGTGAAAACAGATGAAGTTCAAAGCTGAATTTGGTTCTAGGATTTGGTCCTGCTCTACAAGTAAGTGTGAAATTACAATCAATGGACAAGAGAGTAGTATATTAGAGTCCAACATAAAAGGAATATAGAGAATTTAAGAGGTTTAATAAGTATATCACAGGGATTTTTAAAGGGTTGGGTCAATTTGAAATAGTTTACCCTGAGGGGATGATTAAGAAAAAGCTTCCAGGAATTTATAATCTATTCTGGAAAACAAGACAATTACAGAACTCTACAAGACTATAGGCAATAATTCCTAAACTATGAGGTTTAGACTAATCAGTATGTGTCAGTTTGGAGAAGAAGTCCAATGGGTTTGGACTAAGTGCCAAAATTTACTTAGAAGATGTGAGATTTAATCTGAGTCTTTTACGATATATAAGGTTTAAATGGGCACATGGTGGGAGATATATTAGCATATTCCACAAAAAAAAAAAACAAATTCAAATATATTTTGTTTGTCATACTGTAATTTTATTTTTATAAGAAAGAATGTCCTATTAAAAAGCATCAAGGTTTCATAATATATTACTGAGGATGACACTGCTGTAGGTTATTTTTCATTCATTTTTTTTTGTATTTTTTAAATACTATGATAAATGAAGATGGGAAAAATCTTTTTTTTTTACTTGCTTCACTATCATTTTTATCAGGGTTTTACTTACCCATGTTTAAGTAAAGAACAACTGTATTTTACAAGGCATTTTATATTTATTGGAAAAGAATTATTAATGAAACTTACAGCTATAAAAATGTTCAAATTTCACTTACAGATCATTGACTTTTGAAGTAAAATAAGGGTGGCAGTCTTTTAAAAATTATTCATACCTTTACTGT
This sequence comes from Dugong dugon, assembly GCA_030035585.1. Classification (NCBI taxonomy): domain Eukaryota; kingdom Metazoa; phylum Chordata; class Mammalia; order Sirenia; family Dugongidae; genus Dugong; species Dugong dugon. The sequence goes on from CM057478.1 coordinate 14,718,262, forward strand.
ATCATAAATTCTTTCTTTTAATTAAGAAGCTCACTAGATACTTTTTAAAACTATCCCCTAACTAGATCCCTTATGTCTCTGAATTGCTGGTATCGCGAGTGAGGAAAATCACTTAATACAAGCTTATTAGACAACTGAGCAGCTTGAAAATCCCCCGCTAGACTTTTCAATAAGGTTTAATCAACCAGGCACGATCCTGATGAGGATGGCAATTAGACTTACTGTTCCCCCTCTCCATGGAGATGCCGAGTTTCAAAATATTAAAATACTATTTAAATACGGTGAAGACAAAATCAGAGGTGTGATTGGAACCACAGGTCAGAATCCAACCCTCCCATCTTTGTAGTTCATTACAGTGTTTTGTTTAGTTAACAAGTATTAATTTGCCATTGAATTGCTACTTGGTGTTTAAGCCTGATTCAATCATGCTATTTGAATGGGAAAAATACTTGAGATACTAATAGATAATAAGGAGCCATGGTGGCACAATGGTTAAGCACTCGGCTGCTAACAGATCGATGGTTCGAACCCATCAGAGGCTCTGCAGAAGAAAAGACCTGTTGATCTGCTCCCATCAAGATTAAAACCAAAAAAACAAAGCCGTTGCTCTCAAGTTAATTCCAACTCATAGCCACCCTATAGATTACAGCCTAGAAAACCCTATGGGGTAGTTCTACTCTGTCATAGAGGGTCACTGTGAGTTGGAATCAACTCGATGGCACCCAACAACACAACCAATAGATAATACCCTGCAATCGATTATACTTAGTTTTTAACTTTACATATCTCTGAACTGAATTAACGTTTCTCTCTTAATAAAAATGTATGTATGTATATATAAATTTATATATACATACACATGTATAAATGCAAATACATATATGTGAGAAATATATGCACATGGTTAAAAATTCAAAATGCACAAAAGATTATACTAGTTAAAGGTAGTTTTTCTCTTGATTCATTACTATTTTAAGTTGCAAACAATAGACACCATTCTGGATGTGAATAGAAAAAAAGGGATGTATTTAAAATATCAGATAGCTAAAAGGTTCTCCAAGATGATGGGAGAGTCTGAATTGGAATCAAACACAATATGACCATTAAATCTGGGCAAGGCAAGTTTTCTAGCTGGACATTTAAAGTGGGAAATTAACAAAATGTAGGGTGATTTTCAAACACTGGACAATCAAAAATATCTGATATCCATTATATCCTCCCACTCCTGTTCTTCAACTACATCATTCTCAAATGTAATCATTACTAGTGATATAATACGACTAGATAATCAATGCATATACAGGCAGGTGATATAAAAATAATACACATTTTGTTTTGAATCCTGTTTTATTTAAAAACGTTGGAAATATGATACTCATTTATAAAAGTGTACAAAACTTTCATATATAAATTTGTATATAAATGTACATTTTGTATATAAATGTACAACCCAAAGAATTATCAAAGCTAAGATCAATGTAACCACATCCCAGGTCAAGAAATAAAACATTGCCAAAACCCCAAACCACCATCTCTTGTGTTCACCCCTCGATAACAGATCTCTCTTCCCTCCCCATTCCTGATATCTAACGTCATAAATTACTTTTTTGCCAATATTAGAAATTTCTGTAACTGGAATCATACTGTGTGTATGCACCCTTTTGTGAGATTGATGCATACTGGTGAGTTTCTAGGTATAGTTTATTTCATTGCTGTATGGTATTTCATTTGTATCCGCAAGTTATTTATTCATTTCAATGCTGATAGATATTTGTTTTTGTTCCCCCTCCCCCCAGTTTGGGGCTATTGTTAATAAAGCTGCTGTGAGTATTTTGAAAATGTCTTTTGGTGCACACGTGTATACAATACTGTCGGATATATATCTAGGAATGGAATTGTTGGGTCATAGACTTACTTTATAAAGTATGCCTGGAGTTTTCTAAAGTGGTTGTATCAAGTTATGCTCTTACAGGGCTGTGTGAGAGTTTCTGTTGCTTCAGATGCTCACTGACACTTTGTTTCAAGTCTTTTTAAATTTTAACCATTCTAGTCCAGGTTTAGTGGTGTCTCACTGAGGCTTTGTTTTGAATTTCCCAGATTACTAACAAGGGTGAGCATCTTTTATATGTCTAATAGTCATTTGTTTATTGTTTTTGTGAAATACCTATTCTTCAGTTTATCAATTGAGAAGCGTCTTTTCTTATTGATTTGAAGGAGTTACTTATGCATTCAGCATGCAAGTCATTTGTTGGTTGTGTGTCTTGCAAGTGTCTTCTTTCATTGTTGTGGGTTAAATTGTGTCCTCCAAGAAGATATGTTGAAGTCCTAACCTGTGGTAGCTGTGAATGTGACATTGGGGGATAGGGTCTTTGCAGATGTAATCAAGTTAAGATGAGGTCATACTGGATTAGGGTGGTCCCTAAATTAAATGATCAATGTCCTTATAAGCAGAGAAAGACTTGAGGACATGGAGGAGACACAGGGGAAAGGCCATGTGATGATGAAAGCAGAGATTGCAGTGGTGCAGCTGCAAGCCAAGGAATGCTGAGATTATCAGCAATCACCAGAACCTAGGAAGAGGCAAGGAAGAATTCTTCCCTAGAGCCTTCAGTGGGAACCTGGCTCTGACAACACCTTGGTTTTGGACGTCTAGCCTCCTGAACTGTGAGAGAATAAATTTCTGTTGTTTTAAGCCACTCAGTTTGTGATAATTTTTTATGATAACTCTAGAAAACTAATATACACATTATGTGGTTTGATTTGTACTCTTTTAATGGTTTCTTGTGATACATAGACTTTAAAAATTTTAAGGTATGCTAATGCATCAATATTTTATTTTATGGTTAAACTATACATACATACACATTCATACAGATTTTATTTAGGAATTCTTTTGATAATTTTCGATAGTTTTAGATTTAGTCCAATGTATTTGCTTTCTTGTGTGACCACTTATAAATGGCAACTTTTTAAAATTTCATTTTGTCATCGTTATTACTGGTATATAGAAATAAAATTGATTTTTACATATTTACATTGTAACCAGAAAAATTCACAAACTCACTTATAAGTTCTAACATGTTTTCTATAGATCTTGTTGGATTATTTACATTCATGAGCATTGCTTTTTTATGTAAGAGTATATGTTAGAATTCATTTTATTCTTATAAACACAGAGCTGAGTAAATACTTTTTAATGGCTGAATGCATGGTGTTCTATCATCTTAATATATTACAATTTAGTGGAGTGATTGGAGACTCTAGAATCAGACTCTTGGGTTTGAATCATGAGTCTAACACTTAGATGAGTGACCCTGGGAACATCACTTAACCTCTCTGTGACTCACTTTTTTAGAAAAGATTCTTTCCTATGTGTTACTCTTAAAAACACTGTATCAGTGAAGGCTTTTAAATATGTTTCCTTATTTAATATACAGTATGTAAATAGAAATGGGATTTCATGTTCAAATCTGCTATGTAAAATGTCAACAGCATTTTTTACAGAAATGGAAAAATGAATCCTCAACTTTATTTGGAAAGGAAAGAGACCCTGAATAGCCAAAGCAATTTTGAAGAATAAAGTAGGAGGCCTCACACTTCCTTATTTAAAAACATACCATACAGCTATAGTAATCAAAACAGACTGGTACTGGTTTAATGATAGACATATAGACCAATGAAATAGAATTGAGAACCCAGAAATAAATCCATGCATCTATGGACAACTGGTTTTCAGCAAGGGTGCTAAGTCCATTCAATGGGGGAAAGAACAGCCTCTTCAACAAATGGTATAAAATTGGATTTCTATATGCAGAAAGATGAAGCAGGACCCATACCTCACATCATACGCAAATACTAGTTCAAAGTGGATCAAGGACCTAAATGTTAAAGCTAAAACCATAAAGTTCTTGGAAGAAAACATAAGGAGAAATTTATGGGACTTGGTGTTTTTTTGTTTTTGTTTTTTTTTTTTTTTTGATAGTTTATCAAATATAACAACAAATGCACAAGCAGAAGAAGATAAAATAAATAATTGAGACCTCATAAAAATTAAATATTGACATTCATCAAAAGACTTTATAAAAAGAGTAAAAGACAACCTACAGGTCAGGAAAATATCTTTAGGAACCATGTATCCAATAAAGGTCTAATATCCTGTTATGGATTGAATTGTGTTCCCCCCAAATATCTGTCAGCTTGGCTAGGCCATGGTTCCCAGTAGAATGTAATTATCCTCCATTTTGTGATGTTACATAACTATGTAAATCCTAAAACCTCTACGAGGTGGAATTAGGATGGGGTGTATCTTGAGTCATACCACCTTACTCAAGTCACGCCCTTACTCAAGTCACTGCCTTACTCATGTCACACCCATGCTTGAGTCACATCTGTTGTCTTCAAGAGATAAAAGGAGAAAGAAACAAGCAGAGGGAGAGGGACCTCACTACCACCAAGAAAGAAGAGCCAGGAGGGGAGCATGTCATTCTGGACCCAGGGTGCCTGCACTGAGAACCTCCTAGACCCAGCAGAAGATTGATGCCAAGACACATGGGCCCAACACTGGGCCTACAGATGTTGAGAGAAGACAAGGACCTTCCTCCACAGCTGACAGAGAGAGAAAGCCTTCCCCTCAAGCTGGCACTCTGAATTCAGACTTCTAGACTCCTAAACTGTGAGCAAGTAAATTTCTGTTTGTTAAAGCCATCCGCTTGTGATATTTCTGTTATAGCAGCACTACATAATTAACACATATCGAAACTATATATAAAACTTCTGCAAGTCAACAACAAAAGCCAGATAACCCACTTAAAACATGGCAGAGGACATGAACAGACACTTTACCAAAGAGGATATTCAAGCGGACAACAAGCACATTGTCTTAGGATGGGTTCTCTAGAGAAGCAAAACCAGCAGAGCATATAAATTATATATACAGAGAGATGTATATCAAGGAAATAGCTCATGCAATTGTAGAGGCTAAAACATGCCAAGTCCACAGCTCAGGGTAGAGGCCTCTCCTAGTTCAAGTAGCTGCAGAAGCTGGTGAACCCAAGGTCGGCAGGTCGGAGAGGGGCTCCTGCTCACAGGCTGTGAAGGTCAGTGAATTCAAAGATCAGCAATCAAGACCACAAGGTTTCTCCTGATTCACGCAGCTGCAGGGGCTGGCGAACCCAAGGTCAGCGGGTCAGGGAACCAGACTCTTGCTCGCAGGCTGAGAGGTTTGATGAATTCCAAGATCAACAGGTAAGCTGCTAGCTCAAGTCCCACGAACTGGAGGTGAGACAACAAGAGGCAGCTGCTGAGTCTGGAACAAGCCAAAAACCTTGGCAAGGTGAGCAGGCAGAAGGTAATCGGCGGAAGGCAGAGAGATGAAACTGAGAGGGCAGTGAGCTGCCACAGGCCCCGCCTCCGTCAGTACCGCTCAGCAGATTCCATCATGGGGGTGATCACAACATTATACAACTGCTAAAACACTGAGAATAATGGTCTAGCCAAGTTGACATACAATCTTAACACACACGTAAAGATGTTCATTGTTATTATCCATCAGAAAAATGTAAATCAAAACTACAATGAGATACCACCTCACCCCTATTAGAATGGCAATGATCAAAAAAAAAGAAAAGAAAAGAAAATAACAAATGTTGGCCAGGATATGGGGAAATCAGAACATTTATCCATTGCTAGTGGGAATGTAAAATGGTACAAACATTTTAGAAAATAGTATGATGATTCATCAAAAAATTAGAAATAGAGCTACCATATGATCCAGGAATTCCACTCTTAGGTATATACCCTAGGTACCTGTAAGTAGTGACACAAACAGACATATGTACACTGATGTTCATTGAAACACTATTCACAATAGCAAAAGTTGGAAACAACTCAAGTGCCCATCAACAGATGAATGGATAAACAAAATGTGGTACATATACACAATGGTATACTACTCAGCCTTAAAGAAAAATGAAGTCCTGATACATACTGCAACATGGATGAACCTCGAAGACATTATGATGAATGAAAAAAGTCGATCACAAAAGGACAAACATTGTGTGGTCTTATACGAAAAGACAAGAATATGTAAATATATGTAAATATATAGAGACCAATGGTTACTAGTGGTTACTGGGATAGGAACGGGGAAGAAGAGAGGGCAATCTTTCTCTGGGAAGTAGTGAATTTTTGCATATGTTGATAGGAAAATTGGCATCAACTAAAGGTAATGGTTATAAAACTTGACTAATGTAACTGATACCACTAAGCTGTACACCAGAAGAAAGGGCATAATGGCAAATACAGTGCTATATATAATTTTATTACAACACCAGCCCCCTCTTCCCCTCAAAAAAAAAAAAAAAAGCTGTAGCTGTTGATACTACTGAGGTATCAACTCATAGGATTAGTTTTCGTGGTTTAAACTCTTAGGATCATGATTTCGTGGGTCTATCCAGTCAATTGGCCTAATGTTGTCTTTAGAGTTTTGTTCTGCCTCTAGTTGGGTGAATAGTGCCTTGGGTCTTAAAAACTTGGGAGGGGCCACCCAAGATACAGTAATTGGTCTCTATTTGCCTGGTGCCACAGAGAAAGAAGGAGACCCAGGAACCGGAGAGGGAGATGGACTGTAGCTCTAATTGCCTGCATGATATAAACCCTGTCTTATATCAAGTTTCCAAAAATGTTGGCTCTATCTTGGAGTTCGTGTGAGTTTCACTTGTCTTCTTCTCTGGCCCTGCACAAATGCCAAACTAACTTATTTATTAGGACTTTATAATATGGTTCTTCACACATCACTATCTTCCTCCCCCAAACTATTATTCTTCTTTTAAGAATACCTTGACAATTTTTGAATCATAAAACTTTTATATAAATTTTAGAATCAACTTGTCAAGTTTCTCCAAAAAAAAAAAAAAAATGAAATACAAATTACCTCTTTTAAAGCTGAAAGGAATTGTTTTGGCTCTAGAGATCAACATTTGGGGAGAAATGGCATCTTTCCAATATTGAGTCATAAATTTATAAACACAATGAATCTCTTCATGTATTTAGAATTCCACAAAGATGTTGCACATCTGTGCTAGATTTTTCCTAGATAAATAACAGTTTTATTTGCTATTGTAAAGTTGGATCTTTAAAGATTTCTCTCTCTCTCGCTTTTTTCGTTGCTATTTTACAGGAAAGCAATTGATTTTTTACAATGGCTGCGATGGTTAAGATTGTGTGTCAACTTGGCTGGGCCATGATTCTCAATGTTTTAATGTAATCACTCCCATGATTAAATATACTGTGGGTAGCCAATCAGATGAAAGGAAGTCTCCTTGGGGGTGTGGCCCGTATCTGCATATAAGCAGACGTTCTGGCTGTTGGCTCTCTCTGGATCCTGTGGTTGTTTCCTGTCATCTCATCTCCCATTCTTGGGACTTGAGCTGTCAGCTTATCTGCCGAACCTGGGATTCGTCCATCTGCACAGCAACTGAGTGGGAGCCTTGCTCTCCAACCTGCCGATCTTGGGCTTGCCAACTTCTGCAGCTGTGTGACTTGGGAGAGGCCTCTACCCTAATCCACGGACTTGGGATGTTCTAGCCTCTACAATTACGTGAGTTGTTTCCTTGATATAATCTCTCTCTCTATATATATATTTAGACACTTTACTGGTTTTGCATCTCTAGAAAACCCAGCCTAATACAATGGCCTTGTCTTCAAACTTGCTGAACTTGCTTTATAGTTCTAAAAGTTTGTAGACACTGTTAGATTTTCCATATAGACAATCATACCATATGCAAATAATGAGTTTTCATGTCTAACATTTATGGGTTTTTTTTCCTCTTCTTATTTCATTTCCAGAAACCTACACTGGAATATGAAATAAAAATAGTGATAATAAGCAGCTTCACACATTTCTAATTTTAAAGGGAAGGCCTCTAATGTTTCACTAGTACGTGTGATGTTTGAGTAAGGTTTTTGATAAATACCAGAATCACTGTAGGTGGTACCCTTCTGTTCCTATTTTCCTGATAGTTTAATTTTTTCAACATATTCAGTGGAATTGAATTTTATAATATACTTAACCTATTCAATTAGTTTTTGACTATAATTACTATGCTTTTCAGTATTCAATTTTGTATTGTTTTTCATGTCTGCCTACATTTTCATATACTCAGGGATTTTTACGTTTTTTATTCGTTCTTTTCATTTTCGTTTTCGTCTTAGTCATTTTGAACTTACTATTTTGTCCATGAGGAGCCCTGGTGGCACAGTGGTTAAGCACTTGGCTGCTAAACAAAAGGTTGGCAATTCAAACCTACTGGCCGCTCCCAGGGAGAAAGATGTGGCAGTCTGCTTGTGTAAAGATTATAGCCTCGGATACCCTACAGGGCAGTTCTCCTCTGTCCTACAGGACAGACTTGACGGCCATGGGTTTGTTTGTTTTTTTTAACATTCAATACATTTTTATTATCTGTAGTTCTTGAGTGTTTCTTTCTACTACCTGCTGGGTCGGCTGATCCCCACTCATGTTGAGTCGTTTTGCAATGTATTTTATAAGTTTAGTCAGGGAGAAAATCTTTAGTGAAGCTTTATTTGCAGAAAAGCTTTGAGGCTTGAATAGAGGGCATGTCCCTCAAGAGAGAGGTTTTTGTCTGTGCTTTGCGGGTGCTGCAGGTGTCTGAGCAGCTCAGACTGCGTTGAATGTTCATTTCTTGAAGTAGGGACTCCCAGGCCATACTTAAAATTCAGGCCTCAGGTCCATTGCACTTATGAATTTCCAAGAGAGTTTTGATTTTTCTGACCAGAACCCAGGCAAAAAATAGTTTTGGTCTTCCTGTGTCAGTGGGACTATTTTTTTTTCTACTTCACACTTTTATTGACTTTGCATTGAAACTGCATGTGGCGTTCTTGGTCGCAATTCTCCAAGCCTCTCTGCCTGTCCTCACGTGTGGTTTTTACTCAAGCTTGTAGATAACTGAGATCAGCAGAATCTCTTAGTCAGTGGCAACTTCAGTTCCTGGGCATACTCATGTGTTTTTACTTTGCGAATTTTCTTTCCTTTTTTCTGTTCAGTTCTTGCTTTACTTAACAGGTCTCTCTCTTGCACTTTCTCTCTCTCTCTCTCACATATACATGGATGCACAAAATGATCATATTTATGCATTTCTGTAAGTTTTTTGGTCCACCACAAAAAATTTGTCAGTTTATCCTACTGTGGTGGCTTGTGTGTTGCTGTGATGCTGGGAGCTATGTCACTGGTATTTCAAATACCAGCAGGGTCACCCATGGAGTACAGGTTTCAGCTGAGCTTCCAGACTAAGACAGACTATGAAGAAGGACCTGGCAGTCTACTTCTGAAAAAAATTGGCCAGTGAAAACCTTATGAATAGCAGTGGAATATTATCTGATATAGTATTGGAAGATGAATTCCTCAGGTCGGAAGGTACTCAAAACACGACCGGGGAAGGGCTGCCTCCTCAAAGTAGAGTCGATCTTAATTACGTGAATGGAGTCCAGCTTTCGGGGTCTTCATTTGCTGACGTGGCACGACTCAAAATGAGAAGAAACAGCTGCAGACATCCATTAATAGTAGGAAAATAGAATGTACAAAGTATGAATTGAGGAAAATTGGAAGTCGTCAAAAATGGAGTGCATAAAGATCGATATCCTAGACATGAGTAAGCTGAAAGGAACAGGTACTGGCTATTTTGAATCAGACAATCATATGGTCTACTATGCCCAAAATGACAAGTTGAAGAGGAATGTCATCATATTCATTGTCAAAAAGAACACATCAAGATGTATCCTGAAGTACAATACTGTCAGTGATGGGATAATATCTATATGACTACAAGGAGGACCAGTTAATATGGCTGTTATTCAAAAGCCAACTACTAAGTCCAAAGATGAATAAATTGAAGATTTTTACCAATTTCTTCAGTCTGAAATTGATTAAACATGCAATCAAGATGCATTCATAAATATTGGTGATTGGAATGCAAAAGTTGGAAAGAGAGAAGGATTGATAGATGAAAACTATTGCCTTGGTGATAGAAACAACACATAAGATCTCATGATAGAATTTTGCAATACCAATGACTTATTCATTGCAAATACCTTTCTTCAACAACATAAATGGCGACTATACAAGTAGACCTCACCTTATGAGAAACACAGGAATCAAATATACTACAACTGTGGATGATGGAAAAGCTCAGTATCATCAGTCAGAACAATTGCTCGTATGCAAGTTTAAGTTGAAGCTAAAGAAAATTAATTAAGACCACAAGAGCCAAAATACAACCTTGAGTATATTCCACCTGAATTTGGAGACCATCTCAAGAATAGATTTGACACATGGAACACCAATGATCGAAGACCAGATGAGTTGTGGGATGGACATCAGGACATCATACATGAATAAAGCAAGAGGTCATTAAAAAAAACAGGAAAGAAAGAAAAGAGCAAAATGGATGTCAGAAGAGTCTCTGAAATTTGTTCTTGAATGTAGAGTAGCTAAAGTGAATGGAAGAGATGATGAGGCAAAAGACCTGAATAGAAGATTTCAAAGGACAGCTTGAGAAGTCAAAGTGAAGTATTATAATGAAATGTGCAAATACCTGGAATTAGAAAACTGAAAGGGAAGAACTCGCTTGGCATTTCTCAAGCTTAAAGAGCAGACTAAAAATTTTCAAGCCTCGAATTGCAGTATTGAAGGATTCTATGGGCAAAATATGAATGACACAGGAAGCATCAAAAGCAGATGGAAGGAATACACAGAGTCACTGTACCAAAAAGAAGTGGTCAACCTTCAACCATTTCTGAAGGTATCATATTATCAGGAATTGATGGTACTGAAGGAAGAAGTCCAAGCTGCACTGAAGGCATTGGTGAAAAACAAGGCTCCCGGAATTGATGGAATACCAATTGAGATGTTTCAACTAATGGGTACAGCTCTGGAGGTGCTCACTTGTCTATGCCAAGAAGTTTGGAAGACAGCTACCTAGCCAACTGACTGGAAGAGATCCGTATTTGTGCCCATTCTCAAGAAAGCTGATCCAACCGAATGTGGACATTATTGCACAGTTTCATTAATATCACACGCAAGTAAAATTTTGCTGAAGATAATTCAAAAATGGCTACAGCAGTACATTGACAGGAAACTGCCAGAAATTCAAATAAGATTCAGAAGAGGATGTGGAACGAGGGATATCATTGCTGATGCCAGATGGATCTTGACTGAAAGCAGAGAATAACAGATATTTATCTGTGTGGTATTGACTATGCAAAGACATTAGACTGTGTGGATCATAACAAATTATGGATAACATTGAGAAGAATGGGAATTCTGGAACACTTAATTGTGCTCATGCGGACCTGTACATAGACCAGGAAACAGTCATTTGAACAGAACAAGGGGATACTGCATGGTTCAAAATCCCTAAAGGTGTGCGTCAGGGTTGTATCCTTTCACTGTACTTCGTCGATCTGTATGTTGAGCAAATAATCTGAGAAGCTGGAGTATATGAAGAAGAATGGGGTATTAGTATTGGAGGAAGACTCATTAACAACCTATGATATGCAGATGACACAACTTTGCTTGCTGAAAGTGAAGAGGACTTGAAACACTTACTGTTGAAGATCAAAGACTACAGCCTTCAGTATGGATTACACCTCAACATAAAGAAAACAAAAATCCTTACAAATGGTCCAATAAGCAAAATCATGATAAATGGAGAAAATATTGAAGTTGTCAAGGATTTCGTTTTTCTTGGATCCACAATCAGCGCTCATGGAAGTAGCAGTCAAGAAATCAAATGTCTTATTGTATTGGGCAAGTCTGCTGCAAAAACCTCTTTAAAAAAGTGTCAAAAAGCAAAGATATCGCTTTGAGGACTAAGGTATACCTGACCTAAGCCATGGTGTTTTTAATTGTCTCATATGCATGCAAAAGCTGGGCAAAGAATAAGGAAGACTAAGGGTGAATTGACGCCTTTGAATTATGGTGTTGACGAAGAATATTGAATATACCATGTACTGCCAGAAAACGAATAAGTCTGTCTTGGAAGAAGTACAGCCAGAGTGCTTCTTGGAAGCGAGGGTGGCGAGACTTTGTCTCAGGTACTTCGGACATATTATCAGGTGGAACCAGTCCCTGGAAGGACATCATGCTTGGTAAACAGAGGGTCAGTAAAAAAGAGGAAGACCCTTGGTGCAATGGATTGACACAGTGTCTGCAACATAGCAACCATTGTGAGAATGGCACAGGTCTGGACTGTGTTTTCTTCTGTTGTACGTAGGGTTGGTAGGCGTGGGGAACTGACTCGAGGGCACATTGCAATAACAACAACAAGTTTTGTGGAGTCCTTGAATGGGACAAACAGTTAATGTGCCAGGCTGCTCATGGAAAGTTTGGAGATTCATGCCCACTCAGAGGTGCCTTAGAAGAAAAGCTTCAGAAAAATCAGCCATTGAAAACCCTATGGTGCACAGTTCTATTCTGACACACGTGAGGCCAACAAGAGTCAGAGTCGACTCAAGAGCAGCTGGTATGACACTTGCATAAGTTTTGTACTGGGGGCTTTTCATGGGTTCACCCAGGGCTTTTTCCTGCTAAGTGGGGAAGAAAAATGAAAGAGCGAATCTTATTTGCTTCATAGAGATATTCTTCTGGCTCTGCCACAGTGGTTGGATGGATTTTTACCATTTTGTTTGGAGCAGCCACTTCCTGAGACTAACTGTTTAATACAAGGGCACCTACTTCATAGTTTTTTACTGGTTTCCAGGCCTATCAAAGGTCACTGACCGTGACATAATGTTGCCCCCATAATCCGCAGGTAGAGAACCAGCAGTTGCTGTATTCTTTTAAAAAGGCCCTGCAATCTCTGAGCAATTTATAAATGTCCTGGTGAGATAGGATCACTGCAGTAACCTGTGAGAAGGACCAAGAAGGCAAAGACACACACCAACCACCCCACCTAACTTTTGAATTAGAGAAAAGGGTTGAACCATAAAATAACCATTTTCTATGAATTTCCGCTCTGGCTACGCCTCTAGTGCCTTCAGAGACTTTTGTTACATTACACATCATGTTACTGTGATTCACACTCCCTGTATCCAATTCTTCTGGTTATTTTTCCCACTAAAGTTAGTGGGAAGAGTGGTGATTCTCACAAGCCAGATTCCTTTTATACTAAATCAAAATATGCATTAGTTGCTGAGTTTAGAAGTTATTAGATATCTTCCTGCAGTGTCAAGGTCTTTTTTAAATTAAATTACAATATTCAGTTAATAATGTTATTTTTCCACTTGATAAATCTAATAACGTTATTCAGTGTGACCCCTTCTATAATAATAAAGCAAAATGTCTTATGTACAGACTTCTGTAAAACAGGATTTTTTGAAATATATCCTAAGCATAATTTGTAAATGTGTGGATCGGTTATTTAGGAGGGAAGCTATAGGACCATTTGGCCTTCTGCGTTATGAGAACTTGAAGATAGTTGGGTCATGAAGAAACATAAGAAAAGAAAATTAATCTACTTGCCCTCTCTATATTAGCAGCATAAGGTGCCTCTCAATAAAATAAACCAAATCTGTTGCCATTGAGTTGATTCCGACTCATAGCAACCCTACAGGACAAAGTAGAACTGCCCCATAGGGTTTCCAAAGAGCAACTGGAGGATTCAAACATCGTCCTTTTGGTTAGCAGCCATATTACTTAACCACTGCATCACTAGGGCTCAATGGCAACCTTTAATTTTCTCTAGAAATATCCAAAATTAAAGATGTAAAGTGACTTAGGGCCCAGAATATGAACACCTTATCATGATAAAAACCTATCCATTTATTCACCCCAGATGTATTTATTTTATGTATCAGACATTCTATTAGGCACAAAAACTACTACAAATAAAAGCAAACCGAGCTGTGGCGTGCATATACATATGTAAAACCATGTTCATTGCAGCGTTATTCACGTGAGCAAAAAGATGGAAACGACCTAAGTGCCCATCAGTGGATGGCTGGATAAACAAATTGTAGTACATATACACGGTGGAATACTACACAGCAATAAAGAATAATGATGAATTTCTGAAATATCTTACAACATGGATGAAACTGGAGGGCATTATGTTGAGTGAAATAAGTCAATCACAAAGGGGCAAACACTGTATGAGACCACTATTATAAAAAGTCAAGAAAAGGTTTACAAACAGAAAGAAACAATCTTTGATGGTTACTGGGGCTGGGGGAGAATCACTAACTAGATAGTAGACACATGTTAATTCTGGTGAAGGAAAGGCAATACACAGTATGGGGGAAGTCAGCACATGACCAAGGCAAAGGAAGACACTGAGAAGTAAGAATAAAGGACAACTATGGTTAATGCTATAACATACACAATCCTGCAACAACAGTAATAACAAACAATAAGAGTGGATACATAGGTAGATATGTATGCTAAATAGGTGTGTGAGGTTGTATCTGAATACACCAATGTGCATACTTAAGTATGTTTGTAGATATTTCTACCTACATATTTGCACATGCTGCATGTATATTCATATATATATATGACAGAGTACACAGGGCACACAGTTATGGAAAATCTATGGATATAACCAAATACTTCATGGAACCAGTGACTGGCCTTGAAGACTAAGGACCTTCTCAGAAGACATCTAGGTCAATTGGTATAACATAGTTCATAAAAATAACTTCTACATCCTACAGCCCTGATTCAATTCAATCTCCAGTAAACACACAATCATGTTGACTGGCCTCACCTTCAGTTTATTATCATGAACCTCAAGTCAGCCCTTAATCCTGCTTGGAATCATAGTAGGTGTCCAGAGTCCATTCTCCTAAGAGAACATTTCACATTTTCTATTCTCATGCCTTATTGTCTCCTCCCCTATCCTTACTCTCAGTTGCTTTCTGGTTCACTGAAAAATTAAAGCAATCAGAAGAGACCTTCCAGAGCCTCTAAATGCTTCTTCTCTGTCTCCTGTGCTTGGACCCCAAATACTCTGCTTTTCCGCCTACTACCATAGACAGAGGAGCCCTGGTGGTGCAGTGATTAAGAGTTACAACTGCTAACCAAAAGGTCGCAGTTTGAATCCACCAGTTGCTCCTTGGAAACCCTATGGGGTGGTTCTACTCTGTCCTACAGGGTCGCTATGAGTCGGAATCCACTCCACAGCAATTTTTTTTTTTTTTTTTTACCATAGACAGAATTTCTGTGATACTGTCTAAAACCGGTGCTTCCACTTGCCTTGTCAATACCACACCAGTTCTTTGTTCCTCAAAGTAACTGTTTTACTCTCTCCAGTTCTTCTTCTCCCATTCTTTCTGAAACCTGTTCCCATCAAACTCTTGCCTCCAACTTTCCATCAAAATGCTCTTAGGACTCATCTGTGACTTCCATGTCGGTACGCCCATTGGTACATCCTCAGTACTCATCTGACTTGTCTGCAGCACTGTCTACTCATTTTAATACGATCTACAGAACCCATCTGTCCTTTATTTTCCCCCTACCTCACTGAACATCCCTCTCAGACTTCTTTGCAGTTACAATAGAGAATTTTTTTTAAATTGAATAAAATAACTAAATATTTCTGTGTCATGGGAATACATGTTTAGAAGTCAAAAAGTAATGATGTGGAAGAGCAAGGTGAGAATTGTTTTAGCCATGTCCTTGAGCACACAAGAGGGGATGGGATCCAGGGCAAGGTGGAGGAATTAGTTTTAGGTAGGGTCACAGAAAGTTTGTCTAAGTTAAAACAAACAGGTGGAAGAGTAGATTTAGTTGGGGCAGATGATGGTAGATAGACGTGGTGGCAAGAGTCAAAGTCATTTTGTGATTATTCTGTTTTTCTTCATGATTTATGAGTAAAGTCATTATCTAAAGGTACCCATTGAGGGATGAAGAATGAGGTTTTGGGTTCTGAGCAGACAAGTGAAGATATGAAATAGTGTTTTGATCAACTTTAGAGGGACGTTACCAAACCTTCCTATCCACTGTGATCCCCATCCAGGAATTTACCAGTTGGCTACGTGAATGATATGACCAACAGCAAGCCTAAGATATCAAAGTTTATTAATACTTATGCCATTTAGGATTCCCGGAGGAGAAGGGACTTCAGTGGAAGGTTGGGGGTGACAGAGTAATCGAAGAAGGGGCAAGATTAGATAGGCTGTGTATTTATGGTCTGAAAAGTCCAATGAAGAACTAGGAGAATGCTGAATCCAGACTGGGGATAGAGGTATATGGTTGTTGTTGTTTGTATGTTTCTGTTTATTTTAAAGAAAAATAAAAAGGCATAGCCCCCCCCTTTTTTTAACTAGGGTACAATTACCCATATAGCAAAATAACCTCTTAACCTCAGTCTTAAAATAATAGAAAGCCAAAAACCTAACAAAACAGCAAAGCAATAACAAAAAATCCGCTGTATTTTTTTAGGAAGGAATTGTCCTTTCACAGTTTCTAAATCATCAAACACAAGTTCTGTGAAAAATAAAGAATGGTTCATTTGTCTTTAAATATTTGTTTAACATTGAATATTTTGTAGAACTGGTTGGGTCATCTATTAGATGTCCTTCATGCCTTTAGTAAATCTATTACTAGTCTATTCCATCTTCAATTCTGTTTTGCAAAAGCTAAACATCTAATAACACATATATTTTAATGCCAAAAATACTGTTACTCTTCTTGGGATGAGTCTCTTTGTCTTTAGATATTTATTCTTGTTGATAATGCATTGTTTTAGAATTCAGAGTCCTGAATTTAATTTTGAATTCTGTCATAACTTGGCTAACTTTGTCCAAGTCACTCTTCTACCCAGTGCTGAGTATAAAAATAGGCATCTAATCTCACTCTATTGGAAAACCTACAATAATGTTTTCAAAGTACTTTGTATTCCTAAGGCAAAATGCACTATATAAAACCAAAGTTTCATTATTTCTAAAAGTCAACTGAAACTTAAAAAGAAAAAGTCCCAAGTATATGATGGAATCTCTTTTCTTTGTATAAATAATTAAAATGACATTTTGCATGAGATACTCCAGCATCCGCTGAATAAGCCACAACTCATGTAATGCTTGCTCCCACAGATATCTTAAGAGCAACACCTGCAGGCCAGCAAAGCCATTTCCTCATTTAGTTTTAGGCATCACTTTGCTTTTAGTTTTTCATATATAATGTGTAAAATACTAAGTCATTAGTATAAAGAAAACAAAACTACGGTGATATTTTTCTCATTTTTTTGAGGAATTTGCAGTTAATTTCTCCCACTTCTATGGTTCACTATGGGACATTGGTAGTTCAGTGATGGAATTCTCCATGGAATGGGAGACCTGAGTTTGATTCTTGGCTGATGCACCTCATGTACAGCCACCATCCATCTGTCAGTAGAAGCTTGGGTGTTGCTGTGATGTTGAACAGGCTTCAGTGGAGCTTCTAGACTAAGAGGGACTGGGAAGAAAACCCTGGTGATGCACTTCCAAAAAATCAGCCAGTGAACACCCTATGTATCCCAATGGTCTAATATGCAACAGATCATGGGGATGCTGCAGGAACTGGCAGTGTTTTGTTTCTGTGTGCATAAGGTCGCTGTGAGTCAGTGGCAGCTAACGACAACAATAAACAGAAACCTTTGTAGGCTATAAAGATTTAAATCATGTTATATGATAAAACTCTTCCTTTAAAACCATTTTACGTATTTATAAGAGGTTGAAGACTTCAAAGGTAAGACCAAGAGCAGGATAATTTTAGGTCTCAGAGCTAAGACAGAAGAGGAAAAACCTCAATGGATGATTTGCTTACAAGTCATTAGTACACACTGAACACCCACAGTGTGCATCATATGATGTGCAAAATGTTTTGGGTTGAGAGGGATTGGGGAAGGAAGAGTGCTCATAATTTACAGGTGAAATAAAAGTCGAAGACCATCCTTCCAGTTCACTTTGTCTATTATTCTCAGTGTGTTCCTTTTTTTGATCTTATCTGAACTTTAAATCTGTTGTTCCCTCCACATTTATACAGTTTAATGGTGTCTTGTCTTTTAACTTTCTTCAATATCCACTTAAAATTCTAAGATCCATCACCCCTCTCATTCTCTTGCTTATACTCTGAACATCACCCCTCCATTTCATCTACTTGATAAAACCTCAGACCTTGAAGAGACTAAAATATAACTGCCAGATTTATCCTCACACAATCTAGGCCACTTAGTTCTGCTACAGCCTACCATTAAGCTCTTTAGTGCTCTTCCAAAGCTTTTGCTAAACGTCCATACTTTTTAACAAGGCTTCCAAGACTAGGGGCATCTCACTTCTGTAACTTCTCTCCTTGGCACATGGCCAAATCACCTTAACCAACCAACAAGTTGCCATCGAGTAGATGCCAACTCTTGGCAACCCCATGTGTGTCAGAGTAGAACTGTGCTCCATAAGGATTTCAATCACTGGTTTTTCAGAAGTAGATCACCAGGTCTTTCTGCAGCAGTGCCTCTGGGTGGGCTCAAACCTACAACCTTTCAGTTAGCAGCTAAGCACGTTAACCTAACCCTTTAGGGACTCCTAACACTTTAATGAGATGGTATATTTTAAAATGGGATATTCCAATATAGTCGGGTCAATTTTCCTCTGGATCTTTACTCCTTATTCACCCATCTTCACTGGTTTTCTTTTCCATATTACGAAAAGCCATGCTGCAATCTGTCCTCAAATTTACTGACCAAAACTCATCTCAGTGTTAAACAGATGAAATGTACCCTTTGGTGAACAAGAACCATCCACCTTAGGATACAATTTAGAAACTGTCACATCTTAGAATATTTTGTCCTTGGTTGGTGAGTGGGGAAGATGTGGTTAATCTTGCCCTTGAAGTGACTTGTCAACATATTTTTCACCAAAAAAATCTCTTTCCCAGAATAATCCTGGTGAATATATCCTTTTTTTTTAAATTTTGTGAAACGCTGTTTGATAACCACTTTTCCCTCTTCCATTCTGACAAGTGTTGTGGCAAGTAATGTGATTGAACTGATTGAGTCCTATTCAAATTCATATTATTCAGCACTAATTGGATTCTTACTGTTGGTCCACAGTCTTTTCTCTTTCCTTAGCTTCTGAATTCTCAACAGCGGCTGTCCTAAACTATGTCATTCCCATCCAGAACAGACTTCCCTCTCATCACACGACTTTGTCTATTTTAATAAAATGGTTAACTCCCTCTGCCTTAAAAAGTTCTCATATTTTCTTTTCTTTTTTTTTTTTTAACTCCTTCTGCCTGAAAGGAAGAAGCATTCATTCTTACTTCCACGGTTATTGTTGGTGTAGCAACAATGCAGCAAGCCGACTGTTAGATGAAACTCATATTCCTACAAATTTACTCTAAGTTGTGGGGGGCGCAGTGAATCCTCAAAGATGACCTTGGACTTCCTTTCTCAGAGTTGTGTTCTCACCTCTCCAGCCCACCTTCTTCATTGCTTCAGGTGTTTCCTGGGTTTAAGAGCTTCCATTTATTCTCTCTTCCTTCCATGTCTTCACCTTCACTACCAACCTCCCAATCTCAAAGTACTGAAATCCTCTTTAACGTTCAGTTCTATCTCCCAATTCACCTCCTTTTAACCGATTCTCTATCCTACTGTCTCACAGCATATGGTGTAACTATTTCTTTGTAGATTTTTCTTCCCTCTAAATCACTTCCACATTTGGTGATCCCTTATCCTGCCTCTTTCACGTACCACTTAGTGTTAAAGTTAGAATTAGGGATAAACATACATGAATGAATCCCATATCCTTTTCACAAGGAGCCTTATTTGAGGTGAATTATTTTTTAGTAGGAAATGGAAATGAGAAAACTACAGAGAAATGAGATATGCTGAACTCAGGTGCATCAATAATCTGATCTTCTCCTCTTGTTTGAACACTAGGCAATATTCTGATGGCTTCAAATGTCCTCTGATCCTTTCTTAACAGGAAGAGCAGGACAAATTTCCTGTGAATTTGCAATGCCAGTACTATTTACTCAGTATGCAATGAAAAGTATGTTATTTTCGTAAATTAAACTAGCATATTTTAACATTTTTGATTTTGTAAAGCTTTTATGGTCACTATTCTTGGACATAATATTCGATATACTAACTCCATCACAAACAAGTGTGGTGTAAATGGTTAATGCACTGGGCTGTTAACAAAAAGTTGGAAGTTTGCGTCTATCTGGTGAGAATGTACTTGATGGCAAGGGGTTTGGTTTTTTGGTTTAGTGGTATCTCAGAAGAAAAGCCAGGCTATTTACAATGGAAAAATCAGCTTTTGATAACCCTATGGAACACAGTTCTACTTTGACACACAGGGGGTCACTACGAGTCAGAATCGACTCAACAACAACTGGTACTGGTTTGGTATAATAGTTACGGTGTCTCTTAAAGTTTTTCACACCTTGAAGCATTTATTTGCTAGTCATAAATTAGGGCCTGTGCAATGTGGATGAGCTTTCAGTAATATAAAAATCTTGGAAGCCTCATGGGCTATCTTATTTCCAAGCTGAATTATTCTCTACTCAAAAGTTCTTTTCTTAATAGGTCACATATACTCATCTTTTAAGCTAGCAGTTAATGTTAAAAAATCATAAAATGTGGTTCACAATTTTTTGTTTTATTTTATTTTAAAAAAATGTTTCTTATATGGAGTTTTCCACAACATATTTAAATTATATATTTGAGTCCTAAAACTATATTCCCTAACTATATAGATAGTACACAAAATTGAAGCTAGCACCTGACATACCTAACTTGTGAATTTGAATACAGATTGCTTCATGGTATTGCCTAAGGCATTGCATCCAATGACAAAATGTTAGAATAGAAGATATTGTTAATTTTAACAAAGTTAACTTTGTGCTTTGTCAGTGCTTTATATTTCTTTTTATACTTGCCCTACGGTACTGTTGTTGAAATAAAGTGCCTCATTTGCAGTCAGAAAGGAGAGACTCTTGGTATGGGGAGGCAGGGGCAGTCCTATTGGTTAAGCTTAAATTGCTCAGTAGTGCTTCTGCAAAACACTAGCTGCTCCCCTGGGCATGTTTTGAATTCCTGCTTTTCATTTTTTAAATATGTATAAACATAAGCATGTTGATTATAAAACCACCTCTGAACTCGTCTTAATGCTACTGCATACAAATTATTTTAAAATCAGGTGTCTAATACATTGATCTGACCAGAGGTAGTACTTCTGTGCTTAAAATCATGTTTGTGCATATAAATTAAAAACATTCACAAGAGGGAAGAGTGCACTTCTCATTTAACTCCCAGGTCTCTTTTGCCTTGCTCGATTTATTGTTACTGACTGTAATTTTATCATAGTTAAAATGAATTTGAGACTATTTCCCAGTGGTTATAATTTTGGGGAAAATATTTAAGTTGTCAAGGATTTCATGTTACTTGGATCCACAATCAATGCCCGTGGAAGCGGCAGTCAAGAAACCAAACGATGTATTGGGCAAATCTCCTGCAAAAGACCTCTTTAAAGTATTAAAAATGTCACTTGGAGGATTAAGGTGCACCTGACCCAAGCCACCCAAGTATTTTCAGTTGCCTCGTATGCATGTGAAATGGGACAATGAATAAGGAAGACTCAAGAAGAATTGATGTATTTGAATTATGGTGTTGGTTGAATACACCATGAACTGCCAGAAGAACGAACATAGCTGTCCTGGAAGAAGTACAGCCAGAATCTCCTCTGAAGCGAGGATGGTGAGACTTTGTCTCATGTACTTTGAACATGTTATCAGAAGGGACCAGTTCTTGGAGAAGGACATGCTTTGTAAAATAGAGAGTCAGTGAAAAAAGAGGGAGATCCTCAATGAGTTGGTACAGTGGCTGCAACAATGG
The DNA here is from genome assembly GCA_030035585.1 of Dugong dugon. Classification (NCBI taxonomy): domain Eukaryota; kingdom Metazoa; phylum Chordata; class Mammalia; order Sirenia; family Dugongidae; genus Dugong; species Dugong dugon. The sequence goes on from CM057478.1 coordinate 14,740,146, forward strand.
GCTCAAGCATAGCAAAGATTGTGAGGATGGCACAGGATCGGGCAGTGTTTCTTTGTGTTGTACATAGGGTCCCTATGAGTCAAAACCAAATTGACAGCCCTTAGCAACAACAACAATAATTTTGGGGGGTTAGAGACACTAATATTCCTCAAAAACTAATTAAAAATCTCCAAAGAATCACTTGTAAAGAAGATGTTGGAGTCTTCAGAAAGTATGCAGTTTATGTAACTAATTAAAAGGTCCGTTTTCCTTATTGCAAGTAGTATTGAGGTGACAGGCGTAACCATTCCAAATGGTCATGCAAAAGACTAAGTGACTGAGAAATCATTTATTATCACTTCATCTAAATGGTCACATTGTGTTTTTCAGTAAAGACTGTCAGAGAGAGGAAGAAATGAAGAAAAAAAGGAAGAAAGGGAAGTAGAGAAGGAGAAAGAAAGGAAGGAAGAGAGGGAGGGAGGCAGGCCATAAAAAGAGTTGTGATGTTGTTTCAATTTATCTTGTCCTACTATGAACTTCAGAACATTTCATGGTTATTCTACTTGAGCCTGGTTCATTTCTGCATTTTAACACTGTACTGTGCATCAGGATGAAGTGTTGATCTCACCATAAACCTGCGTGGAAACAAGTTCATTATATAATACATATTTTTATATTAGCAGAAACAACTTTCCAACTTTTTTGTTTGTTTTGATGTCAATTTATTACAAGAAAATATTGCCTGGAAATAGAGCTATTGTGTTGCTGGGCTGAAAATTACTGTGCATAACAGCCTTAATATATTAAATTTGTTTGACTTATTGGTAGAGCCCACCAAACAGGTTCCATACAAGAGAGCGTAATTCTTAGCAGACAGAAGATCCATTCATTATTTCTACTATAATTACAGCGAAAACATTATTGATAAATCAAACCAAAATAACTATTCTTTGAAAAGCAAATGATATTTATGGCTTTCTAAGGCCATGGAAGATACCATGTGTAAAATCTTTTAGCTTGTTCACTCGCCCAACTCACTGGGACAGCACAGAAATATCAAATGCAACTTTGCACATCATTTCCCTCACCAAACCTCATTTCCACCATCAACAGCGGTGAAATTGCAGGCCTTCAGTTAGAACACATGGAACAAAAATCATTTTCTCCAAATGAGGATGCAACATCAACACTCCACCCCAAACCCTAAGCAAAAGAAAACAAAATAAGGAGTTTTTATAGCTTTCAAGACAATCCCCAGGAGGTAAATTTTCCCCCTTAGCAACACCCTACTGAAAAGTGTGTGCTAAGAAAGCATTTCAATTACCAGCTAGCTGAACACGATTCACAATTCTCCAATACACTTTTTTCCGGTTCTCTGAATATGTGGAAAATTGCTTGAAGAAATGACTATAGAAAATATGAATGCTAAAGTCAGCAGTTGAAAATGGAGAGAGTAATGTTGAATAGCTTGTTCAAAAAGTTTCAACTTATTGAAACCCCACTGATATATGATATTGGCGGACTCCATATTTGAAGCTAATGCCACTGACTGATGTCCTTGTGGTTAGCTCTGGGCATAATGCTGCCTGCAAGGACTCATAAGGAATCAGAAGCCTTTTCAAGTGTACATTTGAAGAATGTCTTCTGGCTTGGGGAAATGGTTGTTTTTGGCTTATCCTCTTCCCTTGAAAATGCCCAAGGCTTTTGCTAAATGTGAATGACCTTATTTCAGATTGCTGTGTGCCAGGTCTGTCTATCTGCTGTTGTTATTTCCCAAAAGCCAACAGTTACTCCACATTGTTTCAAATTGTGTTTGTGTATTCTTAAAGCTTTTCTTCAGACTGCTGTGCTTGGAACCATTGTAGGGCATTCTGGGAGCAAAGCACTCACAATCTTACAAAACATAACAGAAAAAAATACAGAAATTACTTCACTCATACACCACACAAAGTCGGAACATTTGCTTAAAAATGTCCCAAAGGCACATTGCTGAATATTTGCATCAAGAAAAATCTCTTTAATTACAAAATAGCAAAACAATGGTTTCAACATTAAAATAACACCCTGGGTTAGTAGTGGTTTGAATAACCCCCAAAAGAGAAGTAAAATTCTTACTAAAATAGACAAAACGTTGCCATTTCTACATTGTAAAAGCTAATAGAGAAGATCCCCAGTTTGCAGCCTTGGATTCTTGAAACTATCTATATCCCAATTTAGAGGAGGCAATGTACACCAGAATACAGGGTTTTAGTTTAGGGGTTATAGAGGGCTGAGTTGTAAATCAATGGGTTTTCATATTTCTTCATATAAATAAACTGTGCATTTCATAGATAGGGAAGGATTCTTTTAAACTAATCAAAAATCATTTGGCTTCTCATTTTTATGAGTTTTAAATTAGCTTATCTCTGTTGTTGTTGTTAGGTGCTGTTGAGTCAGTTCCAACTCATAGGGACCCTGTGCACAACAGAAGGAAACAATGCCTGGTCCTGTACCATCCTCACAAACATTGCTATGTTTGAGCCCATTGTTGCAGCCACTGTGTCAGTCCATCTTATTGAGGGTCTTCCTCTTTTTCACTGACCCTCTGCTTCTCAGGTACTGCTCCCTCCTGATAACAAGCCTAAAGTACATTGAGACAAAGTCTCGCCATCCTCGCTTCTAAAGAGCATTCTGGGTGCAATTCTTCAAAGACAGATTTGTTCATTCTTCTTACAGTCCACGGTATATTCAATATTCTTTGCCAACAACATAACTCGAAGGCATCAGTTTTTCTTTGGTCTTCCTTATTCATTTTCCCGCTTTCCCATGTATATGAGGCAATTGAGAATACCAAGGCTTGGGTCAGGAGCACCTTTGTCCTCAAGGTGCCATCTTTGCTTCATAACACTTTCAAAGAGATCTTTTGCAGCAGATTTGCCCAATGCAATACATCGTTCAATTTCTTGACTGCTTCTTCCATGGGTGTTGATTGTGGAGGCAAGAGAAATGAAATCCTTGACAACGTCAGTCTTTTTCTCCGTTTATCATGAGGTTGCTTATTGGTCCAGTTTCAGTTGTGAGGATTTTTGTTTTATGTTGAGGTGTAATCCATACTGAAGGCTGTAGTCTTTGATCTTCATCAGTAAGAGCTTCAAGTCCTCTTCACTTTCAGCAAGCAAGGTTGTGTCATCTGCATATTGCAGGTTGGTAGTGAGTCTTCCCCCAACCCTGATGCTACATTCTCCTTCATATAGTCTACCTTCTCGGATTATTTGCTCAGCATACAGGTTGAATAAGTACGGTGAAAAGATACAACTCTGATGCATACCTTTTCTGTTTTTAAACCACACGGTATCTCCTTGTTCTGTTGGAATGATTTCCTCTTGATTTATGTACAGGATCCTCAAGAGCACAATTAAGTGTTCCAGAATTCCCATTCTTTTCAGTGTTATCCATAATTTGTTGTGATCCACCCAGTCAAATGCCTTTGCATAGTCAGTAAGACACAATTAAACATCTTCCTGGTATTCTCTGCTTTCAGCCAAGATCCATATGACATCAGCAATGATATCCCTCCTTCTGTGTCCTTTTCTGAATCCTGCTTGAATTTCTGGCAGCTCCCTGTTGATATAATGCTGTAACTGTTTTTCAGCATAATTTTACTTGCATGTAATATTAATGATACAGTTTGATAATTTCTGCATTCCATTGGATCATCTTTCTTTGGAAAGGGCAGGAATATGGATCTCTTCTATTCAGTTGGCCAGGTAACAGACTATCTTCCAATATATTGGCATAGAAAAGCGAGCAGCTCCAGTGTTGCATCCATTTGTTGAAACATTTCAATTGGTATTCTGTCAATTCTGGAGCCTTATTTTTCACCAATGCCTTCAGTGCAGCTTGGACTTCTTCCTTCAGTATCATCAATTCTTGTTCATATGCTACCTCCTTAAATAGTTGAACGTTGACCAGTTCTTTTTGGTACAGTGACTCTGTGTGTTCCTTCCATCTCCTTTTGATGCTTTCTGCATCTTTCAATTTTTTTGCACATGGAATCCTTCACTGTTGCAACTCAAGGCTTGAATTTTTTTCTTTAGTTCTTTCATCTTGAGAAATGTCGAACGTGTTCTTCCCTTTTGATTTTCTAATTCCAGGTCTTTGCACATTTCATTATAACATTTTATTTTGTCTTCTTGAGCCACCCTTTTGAAATCTTCTGTTCAGCTCATTTACTTCATCATTTCTTCCTTTTGCTTTAGCTACTCTGTGTTCAAGAGCAAGTTTCGAAGTCTCTTCTGACATCCATTTTGGTCTTTTCTTTCTTTCTTTCTTGTCTTTTTAATGAGCTTTTGCTTTCTTCATGTATGAGGTCCTTGATGTCATTGTACAACTGGTCTGGTCTTTGGTTGCTAGCATTCATTTCATCAAATCTATTCTTGAGTTCTCTAAATTCAAGGGCATACTTTGGCTCTCATAGGCTTATTTTAATTTTCTTCAGTTTCAGCTTGAACTTGCATATGAGCAATTGATGGTCTTTTCTGCAGTGGCCCCTGGTTTTATTCTGACTGATGATATTGAGCTTCACCATTGTATATTTCCACAGATATAGTTGATTTGATGCCTGTGTATTCCATCCAGCAAGGTCCGTATGTATAGTATCCGTTTTTGTTGTTGAAAAAAGATGTCGCATTGAATAAGTCACTGGTTTTGCAAAATTCTATCATGCTATGTCTAGAGTCGTTTCCATCACCAAGGTCGTATTTTTCACCTGTCAATCCTTCTTTGTATCCAACTTTTGCGTTCCAATCTCCAGTAATTATCAATGCATCTTGATTGTATGTTTGATCAATTTCAGATTGCAGAAGTTGGTAAAAATCTTCAATTTCCTCATCTTTGACATTAGTGGTTGGTGCGTAAATTTTAATAATAGTTGTATTAACTGGTCTTTCTTATAGGCATATGGATATTTTCCTATCACTGACAGCAGTGTATTTCAGGATAGATCTTGAAATGTTCTTTTTGACAATGAATGTGACCTGTTCCTCTTCAGTTTATCATTTCTGGCATAGTAGGCCATATGATTTTCTCTAAGATATTTTATTGGCATTTATTACTATAACATCAAGTTCATTGCAAAATAAGAAAATGTTAATTAATATGTGAAAGTAATATATTATAAAATATTAGGTAGATTAAGGATAATCATTTGATGTTTATTTCTTTGATAACTTTTAAAAATATTTCATATGTAGCAGCATTACAGTATGTTCAGAGGTGGTTTGACAATCAACATATTATGTCTTAAACATTAAGAATATGAAATTCAAGTTATACTCCTTACCACTCCCCTTCCCCTATTCAGTTACTAAAAGCACTTCAAATTATCTATCTGTTTAATTTTTAAAATCTCTATGCTTTGGATGCAGATGGAGTATGGGAGTATGATGTTTTGGAAAGTGCCAGGGAAGCCATGTTAATTTACAAGGGTCATAGAACAGTATGGTGGAAGCAGCAGAATAAGAAAATTCTGACTTTCCCTTTTGGGTGCAAACACAGTTCACGATAGGGATATAGGGTAGGATAAGATAGACTCCGTGTAGAATATAGGAGTTGATTTTGTAACATAAAATACAGCATTATAAATATAATATGCTTTATAATGTAAGATAGGATGTTATAAACGGCGACTTGAGAGGATCCATCCTGCTCCCTGTGCATTAGATAGGACTCTGATAGGAGGAAAGTACATGGAGGGCTTATTTATACCTATTTTTATTTTCTCATTGTCCTTCCAATTGCCCAAATTTAATGATATAATCTTAGAGGACTTAAGGTAAAAGGTTTAAATTATAAAAAATAAAATGCATCAAGCTTTACTTAAAATAATTATTTGCAAAATTTACTTAAGATTATTATTTGACGCAGGTAAACTAGTAGGGTTAGTTAAGCAAGAAAACAAAACACACACACACACACACAAAACAAACAAAAAAAATCCAAACATGGCAACCCCATGTGTGCAGAGAAGAACTGTGCTCCATAGAGTTTTCAAGGCTGTGACCTTTCAGAAGAAGATGGCCAGGCTTTTCTTCCGAGGTGATTCTGGGTGGATTCAAACCAAAAATGCTTAACTTTTTGCACTACTCAGGGGTTAGTTAGTTATATGATAATGATTTGGCTGATGGTTAGCCTCTACTTGTGTATTAGTTTATATGAGCTAAACAATTAAAGTTAACATGCTTCTTAAATTAAACAAATAAGAAAGTAAGAAAGTCAGAGGAACTTTAATATGAGGCTGACTCCATCTGGCAAGTATTTGTTTGTTCTTTGATTTTTCTCTTCCTGATGTGCAAAAAATGTGCTTATCACAACATTAAGAAATAGAAGAAGAAACTGCTTATTGAGTCATGAGTGAGCAAATATTAGATTTTCCTTCCAGGTTTATGGATTTGAATTTGTGGTAAAGAGACCATAGAAGGCCACGTTGGGGCAATATGCCTTGTAGGAGGACCAGTCTTAGAAAGAGAAAGAGAATCATGCACCCAGACACTGCCAGGAAGCCTTTCACACCAATAATCAAGTCATTTGCTGCAGCAACCTGGCAGTTAGGAGCCCTGGTCGCGCAGTCGTTAAGAGCTTTGCTGCTAACCAAAAGGTTGGCGGTTTGAATCCACCAGCTGCTCCTTGGAAACCCTATGGGGCAGTTCAACTCTGTCCTATAGGGTCGCTGTGAGTCAGAATCGACTCGACAGCACATAACGACAACAACCTGGCGGTTACGTTTTAGCTTTATACACAGGAATAAATCACTATATTGGATATTGGCTGTTCCCCAAAGTCAAGAAGAGATTTATAATTACTTACAAAATTGTTCTAATGTAGTCTTTCAACAAATTCTATTCTCTGACAACAACTTTAATCAAATTTCTCAGTAATTCCACATTTTCCCTTATATTAAAGCAGTGTGGATGGATCTTTTCTAATTACTGAAAATATTACAAATTATCATGTCTTTCCTGAGGTGACTAAAATTTAATACTTGATTATCAACCAGAAAATGCTGCTTGATCTTTGTAATTAAAAATATTCACAAATACAATGTGCAATGTTAATTTAAACAGTAATTATAAACTAATTTATAAGGTTGCTTGTAAACTTTGTAAGGGCAGTGTTGCATTATAGTTAAGAGACAGACAGCCATGTGCCAGCTGTGTGACCTCCTATCAGTCATCTAGCTTCTCTGAGCCTTAGTTACCTCAGAGGTAAAGTGAGAATAACAGTGCCTATTTCTAAGGTTGTTGTGAAGATTAAATGTAAACCTCTTAAAAGGATGCCCGACATTGTGTAAGCATCATGTAAGTGCCAGCTATTATTCTACAGCAGTTATCTATTTAACCAAATCTGCAACATTATTTCTAAATATTGAAGAAATGGTAATTTTCGGTATGAATTCATTTATATGCTTTCCAGCAAGTTCCTGAATTAGTAGCTCAAAAGTTGAATACTTTTTTGAGATAATTCTTCTATTACCCCCTTCTGGCTATATTTTACTTAAGTAAAAAGTGATGTTTCACTGTCAAACCAGTTAGAATTCCTTATAGTAACAAACTGCCTACTAATTTTGGTAAGAAACTGTCATAAAATGGCATTATCCAGAAAATATTAAAATTAAGTACTTGTTTTTAATTAAACTTGTTCAGTGTATCAATTACCTAGAATATGAATGTGTGATTGATTCTGTCTAATATGTGTCATGGGAAAACATGTAATGTTTTCTTTATTTTAGTACCTCATGGCTTGTCATGAATGAAGTAAAAGACTATCCTAATACTGTAAGAAAACGTTGCTATTCTTTAATTATCATTATAATTGGTAGTATCAACTAGTAATTATGAAAAAGAAATTTTGTTGAGTGGGATGGCACTTGAAATAATCACAGACTATAAATCAATAAATAGGTGTAAATTCTCTCTTTGTGTTGCGGTATGAAAATGGAAATGCACCCCTAATCTGCACTCTTGACCTTGTCCTCATCCAGTTTCTCGTGGCCTGCTGTACTAATTATACACAGTTTTGCTTACATCTGATATCTTGTCATTTCCACTACCTTTTAGCCTACAAATATATTTAATAGCCTCCCAGATTAAAAACATTTGCTCCGTATACTTGCTCCCTTTTTGTTTACCACCCTATCTTTTGTTTTCTAATCCATTCACCAAACAATGGACTATGTTCCAGGTATATGCTAGGCCTTGAAAATGTGAAGAAGAAAGAAACAAAAACTCTGTCTTTAGAATTCACAGTCTAATGAAGAAAACAGCCAGGAAACACGGGTGCTAACCTTACTGCCTGCACTAGAGCTTCAGTTCTTTTCTGTCTTCCCTAACAGCCCTTAACACGCTTCTCAGAGAGTGAACATGGGCCAGGACTGATATGGTGGCAAGGTTTTTTTTAAACTCACATCCCATACTTTGGCCGTATTTTATTAGGCTGTGGGTGGAAAAAAAAATTGTATTATAGCTTTCAGGTTTGAGAATTTACATTTGGGATGTGGAGCCTGTGGGATGAGTATTGAGCCATACATCCTACAGATGATAAGTAAAGAAACAAGTTTACAGAAAGAGAACAAGGAAATAGATGGATGTGGGAATAGATACATAACATTACACCATGATATGAGAGAGAGGGAGGGACAGGACTGCCTGGGGAAGGCATCTTCATCTCTTTGTGACTCTACTGTATTTTATATAATATACACAACCATATGCATGCATGTATATGGGTATGTATGCACATGTATACATGTATGCATATATAAGGCTGAGTGTCTGTTTCTTGCTATGAATAGCATATTAGCTTAATGACTCCCTTGAAAAATGACTTACTGTTTGTTGGTCAAGTAGACAAGAAAGGGGGAGAAACATGTTCCTTATGGAACATGCCAAGTAGCTGGCAAGACGTGGTGGTATGAAAGGTCAGATTGTGTTTATGGAAATACGAGTAATTTCTAAGTACTTGTACTTGCCAGGTGTGTCTGGAACAGCAGCCAGAGATGATCTTGAAATGGAAGGCAGAAGCCAGTTCATGAAAACCACATCTTCCTTACCGAGGAGTTCGAATTAGGTTCTGTAGGTGATTGGGGGTCAAAAAGGGAAGTGAAAGGATCAGATTTTCATTTTACAAAGGTTGACCTTTCAGATATTCTTTGGTGAAAGTGTTGGCTGGCTATCAGTTCCTGATATGCGATGCACCATGTTCAAAATAAAATGGTCTTGAAGATTTACTTCTGTTCCCATATACACAAAACATGATGAAAATTAATCCCAGTTATGAAACCTCAAAATACTCATCAGTTTATGCAAGAATTTGGAGAGCAATCCAAATGCTGGGTTCAAATGCTAAACATAATCCCGGCCTGTGCATACTTTGAGGAAAATAAGATAAGGAATAGAAAACAACTACTATTCACCCATGTTCTAGCTTGGGTAAAGGGGATGTATAAACCAATAAATACACAAGCACTTTGTTATTGATCAGTAAGTCTTCTGAGGTGAAAGGTGGACAGAGTAGCACAGTAATATTATTGTCATCCCTGTATATCAATGTATCATGTATATCAAGATATCATGTATATCAATATATCATGCATATAGTGGGTGTTTTTTTGTTTTTTTTTTTCCCTGATGGGGATGTGATCAAAACAGTTTGGAGACCATTGCTTTTAAGCATTTATTCTCTTTTCAGTACTAGAAGTGGACCAAAAACACAAAATCAAACCCGTTGCCATCTAGTCGATTCCGACTGATTGCAACCATCTAGGACAGAACAGAACTGCCCCATAGGATTTCCAAGGAGCGGCTAGTGAATTCGAACTGCTGACCTTTTGATTAGCAGCCAAGCTCTTAACCTGTGCACCACTAGGGCTCCAGAAGTGGACAGATGTGGATGTTCCATGCAGCCACTCCAAAATCATCCTGGGGTAGATATTAGAAACAGAGCTAAGGATAGTGCACAATAATTTACTTCTGGCTTTAGATTTAAGAGAAAAAAAATTTTTTTTCTTAACTATGGCATGGATGGAGTTGAGACGGAGGGGTGAAGGATCATAAAAATTCTAACATTACGTTATTGCCAAACATCAAACCTAAAAAGAAATATCCTGTGCAGAATGAAGTGAGGGAAACATTCCCCCAAGTCAGGGTAACGCATTCTTGACAATCAAATAAGAGAACAGATGAAATAAAAATAAATAATTCTTTCATATTCATAAAATTATCCAAAATAAAGGTCAGAGAACCAAAAGAAACCCCTATTCTATTTCCAGTTCATCTCTCTGCTTCCAGTTTCTCTGTCAATCACTCTTCTGTATAGCCCCCCACCACTCGTGGGGTAAAATCCAATCTACTTAGAGGAGGGTCCTCCAGGAACAGTCAACTGCATGGATCTCTAACTTTATTTCTTACTGCTTCCGACCAGGCACTTGAGACTCACTAGTACTGAATTGGTAATAGTTTCACACAAATACTATCGGTGCTTTTCCCAAAAGGCTTTCTGTCTAGAATGTCATCTTCTTTCTGCTTCATATGGTGAAACCCTATTCATCCTTTGCAGATTTTCTCTGTGAAGTGTTCCTGACTCCACCAGGCTGGGCTAAGGGCCTCACTTGGTGAACCCATTATGTTCTCCACACATTTCTATTACTTCATTATCAGTGCTTTTCAGCTATCTGTTGTGTGTGTTTCACTCACTGGAATGAGCTCCATAAGGTCAGGGACTAAGCCATACTTACCTTCAAGTCTTCAGTGCTTAGTACAATACGTTAAAAAGCAATGAACTGTGAGGCAGGCAGAGATGAAGAGGCAGAAGTTGAGATGAGAAGAAATAACAAGGAATTATAAAAGTATGATAGAAGAATTGAGAACTATAGGAATCAGTATAGAGCTAATTGACAGAAAATTGAATAAGTAAATCAGATGATAGGATTTATGTTGCCCCCAAATCAGAGGAAATGAAAAGAGATAAAATAACAGTAACAAAGATAATGAATATATTTTCCATGAGCTTATGAGAAAATAAAATCCTAAATCAGAATTTAAAACAAATGGAACAGAAACAATGAAAAAACAGAAAGAATGAAGACAAGTTTAATGAGGTTAAAAAAAAAAAAATCCCAAGGCTGAAGGGTATTGATATTTTTTAGGCATAATCGAAGAAGCCACCCACACATAGAGATATATTAATGACATCTTTAATGTCAAAAATAAAGAAAAATTCCTCCTGCCTTCCAAGCAGAAAACGACAACAAAAGCCTAATTATTAAAAAAAAAAGCTTTGAATAATATTTCTGTGACATGAAATTCCAAAAGGCAATGAAACAATTACCATAGAATTTTGAGAGAAAATGGTTTTGAAAGAAAATGTCTACCTAACCAAGTTTTTGTTTACATGTAAATGTAGCAAAAAAGACTTTCTCATGAGGGTCATGGTTCGGGGTGTTGGGGTGGTGGCAGTAGAGAGAATGCCTCAAGGCCTTCCTCCTAATGAACTACTGACCTAGAGTTAACTCCAAATACTGCTCATGAGCATGGAAATCATCTTACCACGAAATGGCAAGTCTAAATATTCTGTTCTCTTTTGAATGGGAAAAAAAAGGTATAAGAACAATTTCCTAAAAATACAGTAACAGTTATATGTGTTGATTATTGAAGATTGAATTGACAAAAAATAGAAATGAATGGAAGGTAGAAAAAGCAAAGATATCTTATTTGTCCTGCAGGATGCGGGAAAAAAGAGGTCAAAATGTTTGTTTGCTTATTTAACTCTCATATGAAGAGAAATAGTCTCATGCAGCTTGCAGAAAAACTTTATAGACAAATAGCAGTGGAATTTTTAAAAGCATGTTTGCCTTCCAAATCATCAGAGAGTAAAAGAAAGAATAGCTTAGCACATAGAATCATAGACTGAATAGAAATGAAAGAATAAGGAAGTATAATAAACCAAAAGTATAGAACAAGATAATAGAACTACAACCAAGAACATCAGTTATTGCTATAAATGTTAATAGCATAAAGCCCCCTACTGAAACAAAAATGTTTTCAGATCGTGTTTGAAAACAAAAGTAAATTGAATTGTGTGCTGCCCATAATGAAAAAACCTAAAGCATAGTCACACTGAAAGTTTTGAAAGAAGAGCAAAAATTTATTAGACAAACAACAGGAAAGACAAGTAGGGTTTGCATGAGTGCTAGTCAAAATGGAATTTAAAGGAATAAAAAGAGATTAATTTTATATTGGTAAAAGATTCAATCCATAATGAGGTGTAATATTAATGAACCTCACTAAAACATGAATTCCTTGGGGATAGAGATTATCTCCAAGGGCAAATCCAGTGACAAGTGCATAACAGTCATTCGACAAAGCTTATTAAATGCAAAGGGCCACAGATAGTGATTTTGTTATTGCAAAGAGCTCATAATAATAATTGCTCACTTTTTCTCTACATATGGCAGGCACTCTACAAGGTTCTTTATATGCATTAACTCCTTCAGGTACAATTTGTAATAGACAATTTAGTCACAAAACTATGTGATAAATAATAAAGCAGCAAAATACAACAAAAGTCATTGTACATCGGAGGTAAATTGACAACTACTGAAAGAGTCATTAATAAACCACTGTCATTAAAATGTTCATAAAATGGAGGATATTGCAAATTTGAACAGCATAATAGTAGTGCTGATTTAGTAGATATCATATTTCTTGCCCTACCAATAGGGTGCACATTTTAAATAAGGTTGAACAAATGAATGAGAAAATGAGTATATTGTGTGTAGAATGGTACCAGTCATTGAGGTAAGAAAGGTGAGGTTATAATCAGTTTTAGAAACTTGGTTTTAGACATTTTGAAATCAGCAGTCTGGTTTTGGACATGTACAATGGCGGGCTCAGCCTGGAGTTTAACAGTTTTAAATTATCCAAATAATCCCACATTGAGTAACTAGGCTCTCGGATTGTAACTCCAGTTTATCTGCTATCTTAGTTTCCTGGTGCTGCTTTAACAGAAATACCAAAAGTGGGTGGATTTAAAGAACAGAAATTTATTTTCTCATTTCAGGAGGCTAGAAGTTGGAATTCAGGGCACTGGCTACAGGGAAAGGCTCTCTCTTGGTCAGCCTGGGGGAGATTCTTGTCTCAGCTTCTGTAGCCATGACATTTCTCTGTTCCTTTGCGATCTTCATGTGACGTCTATCTTACCCTGTTTGTGCTTCTTGTATTTGAATCTAGGCTGCTTCCTAAAACTCAGAAGTGATTAGGTTTAGGACAGACCCTGCACTGATACGGCCTCAGTAACACAACAAAGACAACCCTGTTCCCAGAAAGGATTATATCTACAGGAACAGGGTTTCAACACATCCTTTTGGGAGACACAATTCAGTCCATGATATCTGGAGAGAGAATTTTATTATAACAGCACTCATCAACAAACTATGACTAATGGGGGCATAGTATGAATATAACTGAAGGCGCCCATCCCTACGGGTAGGTGGATGAGGGGTGATTCTCGAAGAGGCTCATTGTAAACAGGACATATATTCCTAAAGGTGTCTATTACAGAGACCATGAGGCCTTATTATAAATCAGTTGTCTCTTTTCTTCATTTCCTTCTTCACCCTACTCGATTTCTCTACAATAAATGATAATTGTTTTCGTTTTTCTTCTTGAAACACTCAGTATTAATTGCCCTAAAATTTCTTTGATAAGGGACCCTTAGTCTCAATCACTGAAATCTCCCCTTCTGTCCATGTTCTAAACATTGATGGTGCTTGGAATAAATCATTGGTCATCTATTCCTTTCACTCTGCCTTGGAGATTTTTTTTTTTCTCCAGCTCCATAAACTCAGCAAAAATCATCTGTCACGTTGGTTTTCACCTGTTTAACAGTGAAAGCATATCAGTAGTAATAATATGGGAGAATGGAAAGAGAGAACACCCTACAGAGGCCTGCTTTGAAAAGAGAGACTTTGAATCTTCCTGACAACTCCCCAACTTCATCAACTTTCTTCCATTATGGTGGACTTCTGTTGTGCTTTGCTATGAATTTGATTAAGGAGTTGTGAAGGTATTAATGAAAAATTGTAATTTCAAAGCTTTCAAAGGATATGTTATTAAATGTGGGGACTCCGGATGTATGTCAGAGGTTATTTGTTTGTTGAACGATCCTGTGCTATGAGAGAAGTTGAGAGAAAAGTTAGATAAATTGTGCTGCAAAATATAGTAGAGGCATTTTGAGTTTTTCTGTGGTAGCCCAAGAGACAGGGATAGAGAGATTGAAGAGATGGGAGAATGGGCTCCAATAGTGTGGTGGTGAGTTATGGATTTGAAGAAAGATGAGGAGGAGAGAGTTCAGGAATTAAAAATAGTAATGATGTTGAAATTCAGTTTTATACTGTGTTTTGCTTTGTGTTCTAATTTACTTCATTATTTACAAGTGTTCAGTAAAATCTGTTTTACATAGTAGCACTATTTTCTGATGTCTGAGGAAATAAGGAGTGCCTGGGTGGTACAGAGGGTTAATGCGTTCAGCTGCTATCTGAGAGATTGGAGGTTTGAGTCCACTCAGAGGTGCCTCGGAAGAAAAGCCTGAGGATCCACTTCAGAAAAATCAGCCATTGAAAATGTTATGGAACACAGTTCTACTCAAATACCCATGGGGTCTCCATGAGTTGGAATTGATGGAGCAGCAACTGGATGAGGGAATGAAGGTGAGGGAACTGTTAAATTTGAGTGCAAAGTGAAGCAGAGAGAATTTGAGGCACATGGAGAAGCAGGGAGTTGGAAGCGATACCGATATAAATAAATATTGTCAAAATATTTTGAGGCACTAATCAATCTTCAGAAACTAAGTTGTGGCTAGGTCTATTTGTATCATTAATGGAGAATGATCCCTTAAATCTGAGGATTTGGTACAGTTGGATTACAATAGTAGCTAAAGGAATAATAAGGAAGGAATTTCTGATTATTCAAATAATGCATACTCTACAGTGTCCTAGTCTTTTCCATTCCATTTTAAAATCAATCTTATTGAAGTAGAACTCATGTGTAATAAAGTACATCCATTTATGTGTAGAGTCTGATGAGTATTGAAATGTATATACCCATGTAACCACCATGACAATGAAGGTATAAAACATTTCCATCACATGATAAAATTCCCCTATGATCCTTGCCAGCCAATTTCCCCATTCACACCCCAGGCTCAGACACCCACTCTTAATATAAATGGAACTATACTTTATGGACTATTTTGTATCTGGCTTCTTTTCCTTAGCATGATGCTTTAAAAATCCTCCATGATGAATTGTGTATCCTTGTTTTGTTGTTTTTGTTGTGGAGTAGTATTTTGGAATAGCATTTCACTGTATGGGATTACCACAATTTGTTTAACCATTCGCACACTGATGGACAGTTAGGTTATTTCCAGTTTGAGGCTATTGTGAATGAAGTTTCTATGCACATTCATGTACAAACCTTTTTACCGGCCTATGTTTTTTAATTTCATTTGGGTAAAGACCTAGAAGTCTGAGTTCTTCAAATTCATTTGTCTTTTTCAAAATTATTTTAAGTATTCTTGGTACTTTAAATTTCCATATAAGTTTTATAATTAGTTTGTAAATTTCTACAAAATGTCTCTTGCAATTTTAAATGGCATTATATTTATTCAAAAGATCAATTTTTAAATAATTGACATCTTTGATCCTTGAATATGTTATGTATCTCCATTGATTTAAACTTTCTTTAATTTCTCTCAGTGATGTTTTGTAACTTTCACTGTACATGCCTTACCCAATTTTGTTAAATTTATTCTGAGTATTTTATGTATCTGGATGATATTGAAAAATGAAATAATTTTTAAATTTTACTTTCAAATTTATTTCACCAAATATATATTTGTTGTTGTGTGATTCCGACTCATAGCAACCTATAAGACAGAGTAGAACTGCCCCATAGGGTTACTTAGGCTGTGATCTTCATGGGAGCAGAACGCCAGGTCTTTTCTTCTGCTAGTGGATTCGAACCACTGACCTTTCAGTTAGCCGCCAAGCACTTCACGTTGCATCACCAGGGCTCCTTTATTTAAATTTACTGTGTATCTTGCAACTTGCTGAATTCACTTATTAGTTCTTGTATCTTTTATATGGATTCCTTTAGGTTTTTCTCTGTATGGGATCATGAAGTCCTTTTCAGACAAATTTTATGTTTCAGCTTATTGCACTATATTATTGTTGAACAGAAGTGATGAGAGTGGATGTGCTTGCCTTACTTCTGAGAACGGTGGGAAAATAGTCTCTCCATATTTAGTGTGATGTGAGCTGTAAGCTTTTCGTAGGTTCTCTTTATCAAGTTTAGAATGTTCCCTTCTGGCTCTAATAACTCTAATTTGCTGGTAGTTTTTTTAGATCATAAATGATTGTTGGGTTTTTCTTCCTATAAGTTTTGCTATATTTCACCAATGAAGTCAGTATAATCCCAGAGTTTTTGTATTTAATTTTTTTCATGGGTTTTTAAAATTAAGCATCGATTTTGTTTACTATAGGGATATTCAGGATTTCTATTTTTTCTTCAGTCAGTTTTTGTGTCTTTTAAGAAATCTACTTCAGTTAAAGTGCCAAGTTCATTCTCTTAAATTGTTCATAATATTCTCTTATTAGTCTTTTGAAGTCTTTAGTATCTGTAATAGTATTAATCCTTTATTTGTGATATTGGTAACTTTTATTTTCTTTTTCTCGCCCTCTTTTTCTTGAGCAGTATAACTAGAATTTTATTACTGATTTGCTTCAAAGAATCTACTTTTAATGTCATTTTATTTTCAATATAATTTTTTTCATTTCTTATTTCATTGATTTCTACTTTTATCTTTTGTGGAAATTTATTATTTCTTCTTAGTCAGATGAAAGTTTTAAATTATAAATGAGTGCGAAATATTTCTTGGTTATGTGGTTGATAGAATTCACCAATAATATGACTATGATATGTATTGATGTGAATTCCTTTGTATTTATCCTTCTTGGGTTTTGCTGCATTTATTGAATTTGAGGATTTTCAACAAATAAAAAAACTAGCAATTATTTTTTCAAATATCTTCTTCTAGTTCCCCATTCTCTCCCTTTTTACTGGGACTCCAATTATATATTATGAGACATTTATCCTTGATATTGTTCCTGAGATTCTGCTTATTTATTATCAATTTTTTTCTTTCTGTTCTTTAGTTTGGATAATTTTTATTGCCATATATTCAATCTGAATAGTCTTTCCCCCGCAATATCAAGTCTGTTTTTAAGCACATCTGTTGATCCACTGAATTGCTCATTTTATATATTAAATTTTGGCTGTAAAAATTCCTTTCCGTTTGTAAGTATTGTTAGAGTGGTGTATTAATTTTCTATTGCTGTATTCCAAATTACCACAAAATTATCAGTTTAAAACAACAGGAATTTATTGTATCACAGTTTGTATGGATCAGGAGTAGGGTTAAGAGTTAGTTTGCTCTTCTGCTCAGGGTCTATGAGGCTGGTATCATGGTGTAAGTTGGGACTGCAATTTTCATTTGAGGTTCGAGGTCCTCTTCCAAGCTCACTGGTTGTTGGCAGAGTTCATTTTCTCGTAGCTATATGACTGAGGTCTCCATTTTCTTATTAGCTGTCAACCAGGGACCATTCTCAGCATCTAGAGACTACCTGTGGCGGGTTCACATAAGCAGTTCTACAACAATGCTGTTTGCTTTCTTTCAGGCCAGCAGGAGCATATCTCTCTGACTTACAATCCTCCAGTCTGCTATGATAGAATCTTATATAATATATATAATATGGCCTATCTCATAACCATATCTCATTTGCCACATAATGTAAACGAATGACTAGATAAATTATTGCTATTATAGTCATCTACACTCAAGGGAATGGGATTATACAAGGTATTTATCACAGAAGGTAGGAATCTTGTGGACCATCTAAAAATTTTGTCTACCACAGGTGCATATAGTATAGCCTTCATAGTACCTAAGGAGTCTTGGTGGCACAGTAGTTAAGAGCTGACTGCTAACCAAAAGGTCAGCAGTTTGAATCCACCAGCTGTTCCTTGGAAACCCTATGGAGAGGTTCTACTCTGTCCTCTAGGGTTGACTCAATGGCAATGAGTGTGTTTTTTTCTTCTTTTGGTTCATGGTACCCATTACTGTTGAGTCAATTCCAACTCATGGGGACCCATGTGTTACACAGTGGAATTGCACTACAGGGTTTTATTGGCTTTAATCTTTACGGAAGTAGATTGCTAGTCCTTTCTTCTGTGGTGCCGCTGGGTGGGTTTGAACTGCCAACCTGTTACCGCAATAACTCAGATTAGAGCCGCCTGCCCCAATAGCCAATTCTGAGACGGGTGAGGTGAACAGCAAGATGTTTGTTATATATCGATATATAGGAGACGGAGGGGAACAGATTCCTCCAAAAAACCCATCTCCACCACTGGAGATCGGCTGGAGTCTTTTATAGGGACAGGATTATGGATCTTTTGTGGTAGTTTTTCTCTGAGGTGGTGATGTCTTAGATGAGCTAACCTTCCACTGGCATTCTTAGAGGTTATCTGGTGACATCTTTGGGGATTATCTGGTGACATCCTGCTTACTCTTGTCACAAGATGGATGCTTTGTTTGGTTTTTCATTCTTAGATCATTATCACTTGTTTTCCACCCTCCAGAGAGGAACATCAGTTAATCTTAAACCTTTTTGTAGAGACTAGAACTGGAGGGATTCAAGAGACAATGTGGCGATTAGCAATGGGGAGTAAATAATAGTGAGCTGGGCCTGTGCAGCCTCTTCCAAACCTTTAGGCTAGTAGTCTAGTGCCAACTGTTTGCACCACCCAGGGACCTCTGCTTTCATGGTAGATCTAGCTTAATCCTATAAATAACATGTTAACTTTTGGAGTCTTTACTGAATACTCTGTGTGCTCAAAGAGGATTTTCTATTCTGGATGGCTGGAACTTGAATGGTTCCCTTTTCTGGTTGAGCTTGGGAATTGTTCACTTTATAAACCAAAACCAAACCTGCTGTCATTGAGTCGATTCCAACTCATAGTGACCCTATAGGACAGAGTAGAACTGCCCCATAGCGTTTCCAAGGAGCATGTGGTGGATTTGAACTGCTGACCTTTTAGTTAGCAGCCTTAGCTGTTAACCACTACACCACCAGGGTTTCCATTTGGTTTATAGATCCCTGTATCCTTTGCATGGTGTCCTGGAGTTTTATTCTTTGCAAGTGCATCTTGGTTTTCAGCAACAAACTCAAGGGGAACTTGAAGCAGATTTCTGGAGTTCCTTCTCTGTGCAGCTTCCTCTTCTTCAGTACTCTCCCAGCTGCCTCAGCTTCCTCAAACTCTGGTCTCTTTCTCCTCAACTAAGAGAGACTCCTTTGCCTCCAGGCAGAAAGGTAGGGTGATTGTGGGCCTCGCCTTGTTGCTTTCCTTCCCTTAGGGATTCTAGTCTTGTGCTGCTTGTTGTTCATTGTGAAAACAGTTTCCTCGTATATGTTGTCAAATTTTCTCTTTATTTACTGCAGAAAGACAATTTCAGTATCAGGAAATCTTAAATAGCCTGAAGCAGAAGTCCGCATCTCTGATGTTTGAATCAAGAGATCTGTACCAAAATAATTTTGAGAGGTTGAGGAACTGGAGGTGAAAGTAATCAGTTACTTCCAAACTTTGTTTAGGTTTGTTTCTGCATATATAACATCAGCATGTTTTCATGTTTTGATTGTCAATTAGAATTGGAATTTGGATAACCAACTGGTTGCTTTTGGGTTGATTCTGACTCACATCGACTCCATGTGTCTGAGAGTAGATCTGTGCTCCATAAGGTTTTCAATGGCTGGTTTTTCAGAAGTAGATCACCGGGCCTTTCTTCTGAGGTGCCTCTGGGTAAACGTGAACCTCCAACCTTTAGGTTAGTAGCTGAGGATATCAACTATTTGCACCACTCAGAGACTCTGGAATTTGGATAGTGGAACAAAAAATTGTGGTGTCAGTACAGATGAATAGCACCTTGCTCTGTTAGAATCCTGCTGTAGTGTATCTAAAGAATATATTTTCTCTCTTTGCCTCAGCAATTAAGTGAATTCTTTTTCATATCTATTGCTAAATGTGCCTTCTCAAATTAAGAGAACTTAATTTGGAGGTGGTTTCATTCAGAATTTTCGAGAGCAAAACCGCCATTGGTATTGTGGGGACTGTGATCTGGAGTTGAACACCCCTCGCTGAGGCAGCTTGAAGAGAGGCAGCTTGAAGAGAGGCAGCTTGAAGAGAGGCAGCTTGAAGAGAGGCAGCTTGAAGAGAGGCAGTTTGACTCCTGAGTGAAGAAGTCCCTGTCAGTGGAGATTTTGGAGAATTTTTACCATGGCTGAGTTTGGACAAACAGACTCATCTATGGAGACAGGCCTGGAAGGTAAATGCCTAGAAGGTAAACCAGTTTGGCATTCACCACTTGGAGTATTTTATCCCAACACTCATCCCTTCTCTTTTTATTTTGTTTGCCCCTCAGAATGTTAATTCGGCATCAAGTCCCGATGATACTCCTAAATTGAAGCTATAAATACCCCTGGTAGATTTGTTACTATCATTAGATATTGGAAAAAAGTTGATTAGCTGTTATTCTCTTCCTTAGTGTGTTTTTATATATGGGAGGGAGGTGGAAAGGATATATGTAAAGCACTAAAACCAAAAAACCCAAACCAGTTGCCATCAAGTGGATTCCGACTCATAGCGACCCCAAGTGTGCAGAGCAGAGTCTTGTTGGCTGTAATCTTTATGGACGCAGATTGCCGGGTCTTTTTCCTATGGCGCTGCTGGGTGGGTTGGAGATGCCAACCTTTCAATTAGCAGTCCAGCGCTTAACCACTGTGCCACTAGGCTCCTTATATAAAACACTAAGGTCTGAATATTCTAGACTTACAATGCCAATCATAATCCAATTGTTTTCTAAATCCGTAGCTCTGTCTCAGAACAATTAAGTAAGAATTTCTGGGACTCAGACGTGGGCATCACTATTTTTTTAAGATGTTTCCTACATGCTCTTATATACAACTGATCTTGAGAACCAGTCCTTAGATTTTGGCTTTTGGAAATCTCTTGTTCTTTGTTTGCTGATCAGCTGTCTGTAACTGAAGAGTACTCAGGTGAAGAGTTCTTTTACAGGCCTATAATTTGAAAATAATTCCATAAATTATGGTAGATTTTTTTTTTCTAAGAAGAAAATTTGCATATCAATTATGATCTAATGTGGTACCTCCAGACCTGTTTAGAGTTTAGTGTTAATCTCTAATGGCTTCCTTTTAGAGAATTTAACTTGTAAATTTATTAAAATGTCCCAAATTTGCTCACCCTCAGGGTATGTAAGAATGAGTTTCTGCATTCCTGGGAGCAAACTGCAGATCAGCATTTTTAATGCTGCCTAAAATCCTTCGTGTGTGTGTGTGTGTGTGTGTGTGTGTGTGTGTGTGTGTGTGTGTGTGTGTGTGTGTGTGTGTGTGTGTATGTGTGTGTGTGTGTGTGTCTGTGTGTGTGTGTGTGTGTGTGTGTGTCTGTGTGTGTGTTTTAATTACCAACATAGATCAAGTTTATGTTAATTGTATGAAGAAGCAACAGAAATAATCAGTAACATTTACACAACTTTAAGTAGTTAACCCAGTTCTGAGGCAGCAGAATTATTCAATAGTCAGCACCTTAAAACAGGTAAAACATGTAATAGAACATTTCCTTTTATTAGAGTTTTTTTTTTTTTTTCTTTTTGCAGGCCTAGTTGTGTACTTGTGTGTTGATGTGGTTGTCAGGGTGTGGTTTAAATCAAGTTTATCTCAGTCTAAAAGGCAGGTGTTTCTTATGTTAAGCAGTCTCCTGGGAAGACCATCTTTTTGTTCAGAGCTTCTGTGCAGCTCTTAACAGGAGTGGAAATATCACTAAAGTGACAGTATAGAGCAGGCACAAAATTCCCTTGTGCAAAATTACACTCAAAAAAACATAGAGCAGAATACCTGTAGTTTTAAACTTTATAAGAAATCAACATTTATTGAGTGCATAGTTCTATACTTTACTGACTGAACAATAAACCCGTCTTTTTTCCCTGAGAAGAAAGCCCCTGAGTAGTATGAAAAAGGAAATGAATCTTAGGAGCAAGTTGCTATAAACTTCCTCAGGGGCTGTGTAGCATTTTCTGCCTAAATCATATATTTCTCTACATTATCAAATTGTCCTTCCAAATAAATGTATGGTTTCATCAATGAAAGATGAGTAACAGATCAAGTTTTTTTCTGTAAGATTTTAGAAGGAATATTGGTGTGATTCAGTACTACCAGCATCATTAATGATGGTTTGTAAATGAATTAAAAAGTCTATGGAGTTTTAAGACTGTTGCTAACTGTTCAGGGATTAGACTGAAACCCTCTGGCTCTTGCTGTAGGCTTCCTGATTGTCTCATCAGGAAGCTGAAAAGTTTCATAGTATGTCCACCACTGACAGACTCTTTGTTTATTCTTACCACATCCCCATTCTGAAAGTTTCTCTCTTAAACACACACACACATACACAGATAATTCAAGGCAATGTACACTATGGCAGGACCCCTGGTGGCACAATGGTTAAGAGCTACAGCTGCTAACCAGAGGGTTGCCATTTGGAATCCACTGGTCGCTATGAGTCGGAAAGACTCCACCGCAACGGTTTTTTTTTTCAGCCCCTCTTTGGAAACCCTATGGGGGAAACCCTACTCTGTCCTGTTGTTGTTAGGTGCCGTTGAGTTGATTCCGACACATAGGGACCCTATAGGACAGAGTAGAACTGCCACATAGTGTTTCCAAGCAGCGGCTGGTAGATTTGAACTGCTGACATTTTGGTTAGCAGCTGCACTCTTAACCACTGTGCCACCAGAAACCCACTTACTCTGTCCTATAGGGTCGCTATGAATTGGAATGGCCTCCACGGCAATGTTTTTGGTTTAGAGCATGGCAAGAGCTTTTGTTTTTATTTGGTTTGATTAGAAACTATTGCTATCAGATGGTCTTGAGCAGGCGAATGACATGCTCCAATTTTTTTTTGAAAGGTCCCTTTGATTTTGTAAAGAGGTAAGGCGTAGAGAAGTAAGAGTTGAAGCAGGGAGATGAGTTAAGACTATTGGCTGTATTCGGATTGAGATGATGGTGATTCGGTTTACAGTGATAGTGGTTGAGACAATGAGAAGTGGTTATACTTGGGTTATGCTTTGAATGTAGATTAGAACTAAAATTTACTGATGAATTGAATATGGAGTTGGGTTATTAAGTCTTTTTTCTGAGTAGCTGGGTGAATAGCTGTGCTGTTTACCAAGATTAGGATGCTATCCATAATGGACTTTGGGAATATAAGGGTCTTGGGGAATATCAAGAATTATCTCATGCATTTATATATCCAAGAGTGGAAATGGTATGAATCTTCAGCAGAGAGAATTTGGGGCCAGAGATGTAAATTTGGAGGTCATCAAAATATAAAAAATATTCAAAGCCTGGAGCCTGGAAAAAGTACAGGTGGACAATAAACATTGTCTGAAGGTAGATCTGTTACCAAATACAATGAGTTCGCCGCTTGTACCCTCATTAAGAATAACTAAGAGTGAAGTGGATTTAAAGCAAGGCATATATGAGTATTGGTGGCATAGCTGCTAGCATCAGAGCAACATGCAAGTCCCCGTGTGTCTGTCGGTTTGTCGTACTGTGGAGGCTTGCGTGTTGCTGTGTTGCTGGAAGCTATGCCACAAATACTCAGATACCAGCAGGGTCACCTATGGCCAGCAGGTTTCAGTTGAGCTTCCAGACTAAGACAGGCTAGGAAGAAGGACCTGGTGGTCTACTTCTGGAAAAAATCAGCCAGTGAAAACCTTATGAAGAGCTGTGGAACATTGTCTGTTATAGTGCCGGAAGATGAGCCCCCCCAGGTTGGAAGGCACACAAAAGACAACTGGGGAAGAGCTGCCTCCTCAAAGTACAATCAACCTTAATGATGTGGATGGAGTTAAGCTTTTTGGACCTTTATTTGCTGATGTGGCATGACTCAAAATTAGAAGAAACAGCTGTAAACATTCATTAATAATCAGAACATGGAATGTATGAAATATGAATCTAGGAAAATTGGAAATCGTCAAAAATGAAATGGAACACATAAACATCGATATCCTAGGTGTTAGTGAGCTGAAATGGACTGGTATTGGCCATTTTGAATTGGACAATCATATGGTCTACTATGCCAGGAATGACAACTTGGAGAGGAATGGCATTGCATTCATCGTCAAAAAGAACATTTCAAGATCTACCCTAAAGTACAATGCTATCAGTGATAGGATAATATCCATATGCCTACAAGGAAGACCAGTTAATAGGAATATTATTCAAATTTACATACCAATCACTAAGGCCAAAGATGAAGAAATTGAAGAGTTTTACCAACTTCTGTAGTCTGAAATTGATCGAACATGCAGTCAGGATGCACTGATAATTACTGGTGATTAGAATGCGAAAGTTGGAAACAAAGAAGAAGGATTGGTAGTTGGAAAATATGGCCTTGGTGACAGAAATGATGCTGGAGATCGCATGATAGAATTTTGCAAGACCAATGACGTCTTCATTGCAAATACCTTTTTTTTCACCAACATGAATGGCAACTATAGATATGGACCTCACCAGATGGAATACACAGGAATCAAATTGACTACATCTGTGGAAAGAGACTATGGAGAAGCTCAATATCATCAGTCAGAACAAGGCCAGGGGCTGACTGTGGAACAGACTATCAATTGCTCATATGCAAGTTTAAGTTGAAACTCAAGAAAATAGAACAAGTCCACGAGAGCCAAAGTACGACCTTAAGTATATCCCACCTGAGTTTAGAGACCATCTCAAGAATAGATTTGACACTTTGAACACTAATGACCAGAGAGGTTGTAGAATGACATCAAGGACATCAAACATGAAGAAAGGAAGAGGTCATTAAAAAGACAGGAAGGAAAGAAAAGACCAAAATGGATGTCAGAAGAGACTGTGAAACTTGCTCTAGAAAGTCACGTAGCTAAAGCAAAAGGAAGAAATAATGAAGTAAAAGAACTGAACAGAAGACTTCAAAGAGCAGCTCTAGAAGACAAAGTAAAGTATTACAATGACGTGTGCAAAGAACTGGAGATAGAAAACCAAAAATGAAGAACACACTCGGCATTTTCAAGATGAAAGAACTGAAGAAAAAATTCAAGCCTCGAGTTGAAAAAGTGAAGGATTCTATGGGGAAAATATTAAACAATGCAGGAAGCATCAAAAGAAGATGGAAGGAATACACAGTCATTATACCAAAAAGAATTGGTCGACGTTCAGCCATTTCAAGAGTTAGCATATGATCGGGAACTGATGGTACTGAAGGAAGAAGTCCAAGCTGCACTGAAGACTTTGGGGAAAAACAAGGCTCCAGGAATTGATAGAATATCAACTGAGATGTTTCAACAAACGGATGCATCGCAGGAAGTGCTCACTCTTCTATGCCAAGTAGTTTAGAAGACAGCTACCTGGCCAACCAACTGGAAGAGATCCATATTTATGCCTTTTACCAAGAAAGGTGATTCAACCGAATGTGGAAATTATCAAATAATATCATTAATATCACACACAAGTAAAATTTTGCTAAAGATCATTCAAAAACAGCTGCAGCAGTATATCGACAGGGAACTGCCAGAAATTGAGACCGGATTCAGAAGAGAACTTGGAACCAGGAATATCATTGCTGATGTCAGATGGATCCTGGCTGAAAGCAGACGATACCAGAAAGATGTTTACCTGTGTTTTATTAACTATGCAAAGGCACTCGATTGTGTGGATCATAACAAATTTGGATAACATTTCGAAGAATGGGAATTCCAGAACACTTAATTGTGCTCATGAGGAACCTGTACACAGATCAAGAGGCAGTTGTTAGGACAGAACAAGGGGATACTGCGTGGTTTAAAGTCAGGAAAGGTGTACGTTAGGGTTACATTCTTTCACCATACCTATTCAGTCTGTATGCTGAGCAAATAATCTGAGAAGCTGGACTATATGAAGAAGAAAGGGGCATCAGGATTGGAGGAAGACTCATTAACAACCTGAGATATGCAGATGACACAACCTTGCTTGCTGAAAGTGAAGAGGACTTGAAGCACTTACTGGTGAAGATCAAAGACCACAGACCACCGCCTTCAGTATGGATTACACCTCAACATAAAGAAAACAAAAATCCTCACAACTGGACCAATAAGCGACATCATACTAAACAGAGAAAAGATTGAAGTTGTCAAGGGTTTCACTTTACTTGGATCCACAATCAACACCCATGGAAGCAGCAGTCAGGAAATCAAAAGATGCATTGCACTGGGCAGATCTGCTGCAAAAGACCTCTTAAAAGTGTTGAAAAGAAAAGATGTCTCCTTGAAGACTAAGGTGCGCCTGACCCAAGCCATGGTGTTTTCCATTGCCTTATATGATGTGAAAGCTGGACGATGACTAAGGAAGATGGAAGAAGAATTGAAGCTTTTGACTTGTGGTGTTGGCAAAGAATACTGAATACACCATGGACTGCCAAAAGAACGAACAAATCTGTCTTGGAAGAAGTACAACCAGAATGCTCCTTAGAAGTAAGGATGGCGATAATTTACATACTTTGGACATGTTGTCAGGAGGGATCAGTCCCTGGAGAAGGACATCATCCTTGGTAAAGTATAGGTTCAGGGAAAAAGAGGAAGACTGTCAATAAGATGGATTGACACAGTGGCTGCAACAATGGGCTCAAGCATAACAATGATTGTGAGGATGTTACAGGACCAGGCAGTGTTTCGTTCTGTGTTGCATAGGGTCGCTAGGAGTCAGAACTGACTTGACGGCACCTAACAACAACAACACAGTTTATTACTCACAGCGAGTAATAAAGGAGACAGGGGGATCACTTCCAAAGCACTGTCTCGTTGAACGAAGAGCTGGAGGAAGTTTTGCAGTACGCGGGAAAGGGGAAGTCATACATATTCATTAATTTCATACATATTCACATAGGGGTCAGGCTAGGATTTGGCACGGAAGTGGCCGTTTCGCTTTTGAAATGGGCTTGGTCACCGCTCGATGACGTGTGTCCAGTGATTTTCGTTCCTGGGCTTGGGTCTTTTGGTTCCTGGACAATACTTACCATGGGATGGCGCCATCTGGCGATCAACCTGGTCTCTTACATGCCCAGGATTCTGGTTTTAATTGGCTGATCAGAAAGCAGCTGAGAGTGAAAAGATTAGGAGGAAGCAACTTAAACTTTAACAGCGAGTGAGGTAAACAGTGTTTCGTGGTTGACACCATTCATCTTCTAGAAAATTTTTAACTGCCATAACTTGTTGCTTAAGACCTTTCTGTCCGTAGCTGGTCTCAGATCTGGGATTTCAGCGTTTGGAGGTCAAAGCTGCATGAACACTACATCTGTGTGCCTGGGTGAGGCTCTTATGTGTCCCTTTATCCTTTACCAGGAATACCAAGACAAAATAAGAAGCATAAATTCATTACAAAATTAAAACAAAATTTTCAAAATTAGTAATTTATGTGATTTCCTACTTATATTCTCAAGTAATATTCCGAACATCCATCTGAATTGAATACAGTTTTTCTTTAAGCGTAATATGTTTTAAAAAAATTATGCATCAGTATCTTTAGCAATTTAAGGAGTAATTCTTCCTTTAGTTTAGAATGATGTGCTTATTTACCATTTAGGGATTTTACAGTTGAAGAGAATTTTGGAAGTCATGACCAAATGCTATTTTTACAGATGACATTGAGGAAAGGTAACTGACCTATCAAAGCTAACAAAGCTGGTCAGTTGTAGGGGCATGATTAGAAGCTGCAGCTTCTGCTTCCCACACGGAGCACTTTCCCTGTCCCTCATGGCCTTGTCCACATTCAAAAGCTTAATTCTTTTTGTATGTTACCAGTACTCTAGCTAATAAATCCAGTGGAATGGTTTTCTCCATTCTTCAGTGGAAACAAATCAGCGTGGTTTACCTTCTAAGGTTATTGACATTTCGTAAGTGATGTAGCTGCACATTGTAATGTGTGAAGACTTAGTAAGCACACTTAATGAAAATCCAGTCGTGGGCATTTGGAGGACTCTGAGTTAAGAGAAAGAAGGAGAGGGGAGGAAAAAAAGAAAATAAGGGGGCAAAAACACTATAAACATTAATCAATTTATTAATATAATTTATCTATACCAATATGATATGACAGAAAATATATTTATAAGATTAAAACATACACCTGTATTAATTTTAATGTGAGACTTTCGAAGAAGTGATGCATAGCTACAAGATTAAAGAGTTAAAAAACAGATCATAATAAATGTTACACTACGGTAGTTTGGCCTGCTCAGGAGAAATAAATTTGAAATAAAAATGAGATGGATGAAACAACCTAACTTGTACCAATACAAAAAACAGTGAGCTAGCCACTTTCTAAAATAGCATAGATGACAATATAACAATATGAAGATTTTGCTGAATCAATCTTTCAGAAGACTGTAATTTGCAAGTTTCATTTAAAGAACTGTGCTTGGACATTTATTCTCATAAAACTAAATTCTTACAAACGAAATCTGAGTAATGATGACTTTTGACCAATAATCAGTGGACTTAGGTTTAGATTAGAATAGGCAGTTTTTGCTTTTTTGACCTCCTTTGCTAGTACACTACGGTGAAAACATTCAAAGGAAATGTGAGTGGCTGAAGAGAAGGAAGGGATCTGAGCTAAGTTATTACTTTTATTTTAGCATGTGAATTTCCCCAAAGGCTAGAGTACTTGGATTTTTTTTTTTTTTTTGGGAGGGGGGTTGGTGGTGAGGGAGGGATACAAGAACAAAAGCGATAATAACCTCTTTTAAATGATTTAACCAAAAAATTTTCTATTAATTCACTCTTGTAATATTAGGTTTTTAAAAGTAATATCGAACATCAGAAGAATAATGATCAGTTCATCAGTGTGATCATTGCTAGATAAAATGGAAACAGTAATCTGAAGAAATTTTTAGTGTTAATTTGCATTTGAATTTAAGCAAATGCAATTTAATTAATATTGTGTTCCACGTCATTGCTACTTACAAAGTGATTTTGTCCTGTATACATTTATATGCATATCATTTAAATACGTGCGTTTTTAACTCAGAAGTTTTGGTTATAATTCAAGTTTCTTCATAAACTTACTGAACATATCTCAATAAATAATTTTACAAATTGGTAACATATAGAGGTGTAAAGTTAAAAAAAAAGACTTTTGTTTAAATTTGTTTCTTTGAATATACACTTTGAACATTTTTTAAAGATAGAGAATGTACTAAAAGCCTTTAAAATTGTTCTTTATGAATCATAAAATCATACTGATAATAGATAGTATTTGCTAAAATATCAAATGTATTGTAAATTTGGTAGTGACAAATATTGTCACTTAAAATGAAGTTTAAAATAATTCTACATTTCAGAGACTTTTTTTCCCTAAATTTCATTTATTTTGTTGTTGTTGTTTAGAATATACACAGCAAAACATACACCAATTCATCAGTTTCTACAGGTACAATTCAGTGATATTGATTACATTCACATTGTGCAACCATCTCGTCCTCCTTTTCTGAGTTATTCCTCCCTCATTAACATAAACTCACTGCCCCCTAAGGTTCCTATCTAATATTTCAAAACTAGCAGAAAACGGGAAAAAAATGATCGAAGCAATAGCACAATAGACCTTCAGAGACGCCAGGTTCAGCAGTGGGGTACATGATTATAGCAGGTGTAGATGCCTATTTTGAGCAATAGAGAACATAGTCAGAAAAATCAAACTCACTGTATACTCACCAAAGTAGCCATTATTAGCATATTTACATTTATGTATTTTCTTTTTATATTTTTTCTATGTCCAAATAGTGTCAAACTCTAAGTATAGCTTACACAATGCTTTCCTCACTTTATATTATATTGTGAAAAGTTTTTCATGCCATTAAAACTCTTCAAACACCTATTTTTATTGTCTATATTTAAATTAACTATTTTCAAATTTTTGGATATTTTGTCTTAATTGCATTTTTTTATATTACAAACAATGCTGTGATGGCATTTTTTTAAACATAATTTTTTGTCCAAATATGTGATTTTGTACTTAGGAAAGGGATCAGAGTTAAAATAATGAAGTCAAATGGAATACCAAACCAAAAAGCAAGCCAGTTGCCATCGAATCAGTTCCAACTAATGACGACCCCATATGTTACAGAGTAGAACTGAGCTCCATATGGTTTTCTTGGTTGTTAATTTTTACGAAAATAGATTGCCAGGCCTTTCTTCCAAGGTGGGCTGGGTGGTTTCAGCGCAAATCATTTAGTATCACCTGGGGATCTCTCAGAGCCCTGGTGGCACAGTGGTTAAGAGCTCAGGTGCTAACCAAAAGGTTGAAAGTTGGAATCCACCAGCTGCTCCTTGGATAACCCTATGGGGCAGTTCTACTCTGTCCTGTAGGATTGCTATGAGTCAGAAGTGACTCGATGGCAATAATTTTTATTTTTTTATTTGTTTATTTGTTTGTCTTGCTTAGAAACCTCTCCAATGGAATAAAAAAGAACCCCAAACCTGTTGCCATTGAGTGGATGCCGACTCATAGTGGCCCTACAGGACAGAGCAGAACTGCACCATAGGGTTTCTAAGGCTATAATCTTTATGGAAGCAGGCTGCCACATCCTTCTTCCCAGAGTGGCTGGTGGGTTCGAACTGCCTGACCTTTTGGTTAGCAGCAAGGGCTTAACCACTGCGCCACCAGGGCTCAGATTGCCATTTTAAATCTCTTGATACAAATGTTGCATACTTTCCAGACAGCTCAAAGCTATTTATATTCCCTGTACCCACTCAAAAGGAGCCCTGGTGGCGCAGTGGTTAAAGGGTTAGGCTGCTGACTGAAAGGTCGGCCATTGGAATCCACCAGCCACTCTTCTGGATAAAGATGTGGCAGTCTGCTTCCATAAAGGTTACAGCCTTGGAAGTCCTATGGCACAGTTCTACTCTGTCCTATAGGGTCACTATGAGTCAGAATCGACTTGATGGCAATGGGTTTTGGTACCCATTCAAGACCACTGGATAATGTTTTTAAAAATATCTTCCATATGGTAAAGCATGTTTTTCTTCAGTTGCTATAAAAACTACAGAGATGGAATATTTTTATGTAATCATTAGAGTTTATAAAACTTAGGTGTATTTTTATTTATCAATTTTTGTTTTAATTTCATATATGTTCTTTTGACATTCCAAAAAACCAAACTCACTATCCTCAGTCGATTCTGACTCACAGTGACCCTATAGGACAGAGTAGAACTGCCCTGTAGGGTTTCCAAGGAGTAGCT
The DNA here is from genome assembly GCA_030035585.1 of Dugong dugon. Taxonomy (NCBI): domain Eukaryota; kingdom Metazoa; phylum Chordata; class Mammalia; order Sirenia; family Dugongidae; genus Dugong; species Dugong dugon. The sequence continues at coordinate 14,771,582 of CM057478.1, forward strand.
GGTGGATTTGAACTGCCAAACTTTTGGTTAGCACCCAAACACGTAACCACTTCATCATCAGGGCTCCCTTTTGGCATTGAGAAGCTTTAAATTACTGTGCTTTCACATCTATTAGCAATTTCTTTGCTAATTATGTTTGGAGATTTAGTAATTAGCAAATTGTTTTCAATCCAGCAATCAATTATATTTTTTAATTTTTGAAAGTAATTTATTTAGATCTTTATTGTTTAACCTACTTGAAACTGCTTTTGGTTTATAATGCCGACATTATTTATTGAATAATACATTTTGTTTTGTTTGTGATGGTTCAACATGAAATTAATGTTTATAAACACTAGGGTTTATTTTATGATAGTTTATTATATTCAGTGAATTTCCTTGTTAAATCTGCTTTTATACTGGATTATTTCTGTACTGAATTATCGTATCGGGTTATTTTGTGTAACCCTGTTTTAATTATTTTATATCTTGTAATGTATCTTAATATCCAGAAAGGCTTTCTTTCCTCATGTCTCCTCTTTTTCTAAAATTTCTTAGCTAGCATTGCCTCTTTATTATTCCAGGTATTTATAGCTTTAAAAATATGTATCATAAGAAAATTACTTGTAACTATATTGAAAATATAAACTATTTAAAAAATAATTACAGTATTTGGTCTCCTCATCTGGAAACATGTTAAATCTCTCCATTTATATAAGACTTACTTTTTATCTTCCAGTAAAGTTTTGGGGTTTTCTTCATATATGTCCATATTTTGAGGATTATATGTAGGTATTTTAAGTGTTTTTTTCCTTTCTTTTGGTTATTATTGATACATAGCTGAATAATTTATCTATATCTTTGTATATACAGAATGCCAAAATATTATTTTAAAAACCATTAGGAACATTTTTTAAATGGTGCTCATCATATTATGAACTCAAGGTGAAGCTGGAGAAGTTATGTATTGCAGAGAGGGCTGGAGGTGGGTCATAGTAACCGCTAACACTTCCTGAGGGTTTACTCTTTGCCAGACTTGATCTAAGCATTTTACAAGTACCATCTTACTTAGGCATAACAGCAGCACTATAAGTGCATGATTATCATAGAGAGTTTAAGTAACTAGCCAAGTGTCAACCACGTGGTACAGCAAGGATTCAAAGCCAGGCATTCTGACTCCAGAGTCTGCACTGTTAACTACCAACTATTTATTTAAATACAGCAGCCTTATTGCTATAATTCACATACTGTTCAACTCATTAGAGTCCCCAGGTGGCGCAAACAGTTAAGTGCATGACTACTAGCTGAAAGGTTGGCAGTTTGAATCCTCCCAGTGGTGCCTCAGAAGACAAGCCTGGCAATCTGTTTCCAAAAGGTCGCAGTCTTGAAAAACCCTATGGAGCAATTCTACTCTGCACACATGGAGTCCACATGAGTCAGAATCGACTCAATAGCAGCTAACAATGCCAACAATAATCCCATGATTTAAAGTGTGTAATTCAGTGGTATTTAGTATAGTCACAGAGTTGTACAACCATCACCACAACCATCACCCCAATCAATTTTAGAACATTTTCATCACCTCAAAAAGAAACCAACCGCATACCTACTAGCAGTCAGTCTCCCTTTCTCCCCAACCACCCCTGGTCCTAGGCAACTTTCTGTCTCTAATAGATTCACCTATTCTGGAAACTTCATGAATGGAGTCATAAAACATGTGACCTTTTGTGACTGGTTTCCTTGACCTAGCATGTTTTCAATGTTCATCCACATTGTAGCAGGTATCGGTGATACATTCCTTTTTATGCCAAATAATATTTCATTGCATGGATATAGCACATTTTGTTTATCCGTTCATTGGTTGATAAACATTTAAGATACTTTTACGTTCATTCACTATTATGAATAACACTGTTACAAACTTTCACGTACAAGTTTTTGTTCAGACATATGTTTTCAATTCTCATAGGTATATATACCTAAGAGTGAAATTACTGAATCATATGGTTAACTCTATGTTTAACTTTTTGAGGAACTTACAAACTATTTCCAAAGCAAATGAACCATTTTACATTCCCACCAGAAAAGTATGAGTGTTTTAATTTTTCCACATCCTCACCAATTGTTATCTTTTTGATTACAGCTATTCTAACCAGGGTTTGAATCGGTTTGTTCTGGTTCAAACCCCTGCTGAGAATTTGTATTTCTAACAAGTTCCCTGCTGAGGATTTGCATTCCACCCCAAATATACTGAATCAGAATCTACATTTTAACAAGATCTCCAGGTGATTCTTATATATAACTTCCCGGGAACTTTTTAGAAATGCAAATTTCTAAACTTGCTAGAAATGCAAAATGTCAGCAGGGGTTCCTGTCAGATCAAATCAGTTAGAAGCCCTGATTCTAACCAATGAGTTGCCATCCATTCAATTCTATCTCATGGAGACCCCATATGTGTCAGTATAAAACTCTCCTCCATAGGGTTCTCAATGGTTGATTTTTTGAAAGTAGATTGACAAGTCTTTCTTCCAGAGTACCTCCGGGTGGACTCGAATGTGCAACCTTTAGGTTAACAGCCAAGTGCCTTTATTGTTTACACCATCCAGGGATTCCTATGGCCTTTCTAGTAGGTGTGATGGTATCTTAATGTGGGTTTGATTTGCATTTCTCTATTGACTTGTTTTCTGTTTATTGGCCATTTGTGTATCTTCTAAATTCTTTGCTCATTTTTTAAATTAAACTGTCTTTTATTTTTGAGTCACAAATTCTTACATATTCTAGATATAAGTCCTTTATATACATGAGTTGCCAATATTTTCTCTCATTGTTTAGATTGCCTTTTTACTTTTTTGACAGTATTCTTTGAAACAGAAAAGTATTTACTTTGATAAAGTCTGTCATGGATTGAATTGTGTCCCCAAAAAATATGCATATCAATTTGGCTAGGCCATGATTCCCAGTATTGTGTGGTTGCCCACCATTTTATCATCTGATGTGATTTTCCTATGTGTTGTAAATCCTACCTCTATGAAGTTAATGAGGTGAGATAGGCTGCAGTTATGTTAATGAGGCAGGACTCAGTCTACAAGATTGGATTGTGTCTTGAGCCAATCTCTTTTGAAATATAGAAGAGAGAAGCCAGCAGAGAGACAAGGGGACCTCATACCACCAAGAAAGCAGTGCCAGGAGCAGAGCGTGTCCTTCTGACCCAGGGTTCCTGCATGGAGAAACTCCTAGTCCAGGGGAAGATTGATGAGAAGGACCTTCCTCCAGAGTCAACAGAGAGAGAAAGCCTTCTCCTGGAGCTGACACCCTGAATTTGGACTTCTAGCCTACTGGACTGTGATAAAATAAATTTCTCTTTGCTAAATCCACCCACTTATATTTCTGTTATAGCAGCACTAGGTAACTAAGACAAAGTTCAATTTATATATTTCTTCTTTTGTCATTTGTACTTTTGGTGTTATATCAAAGAAGTCTTTGCCTAACATAAAATCATAAAAAATTTACTTCTGTATTTTCCCCTAAGAGCTTTAGCTCTTAGTTTTAGATCTGTAGACTATTTTGGGTTAATTTTTGTGTATACTATGAGGAAGGCCACCGATCATCTGCCAGTTTGTCATACTGTGTTTGCTTGTGTGGTGCTGTGATGCTGTAAGCTATGCCACCAGTACTTCAAATACCAGCAGGGTCACACATAGTGGACAGGTTTCAGCAGAGCTTCCAGAATAAAACAGACTAGGAAGAAGGACCTGCAATCTACTTCTTCAAAAAAAAAAAAAAAATTGCCCAGTGAAAACCTGCTGAATAGCAGCGGAACATTGTCTGATGTAGTGCCTGAAGATGATCTCCTCAGGTTGAAAGTCACTCAAAATATGACTAGAGAAGAGCTGCCTCCTCAAGTAGAGTTGACTTGGATGACATGGGTAGAGTCAAGCTTTCAGGACCTTCATTTGCTGATGTAGCATGACTCAAAATTAGAAGAAATAGCTGCAAACATCCTTTAATAATCAAAACATGGAATGTATGAAGTATGAATCTAGGAGAATTGAAAGCTGTCAAAAATGAAATGGAATGCATAAAGATCAGTGTCCTAGGCATTAGTGAGCTGAAATGGACTGGTATTGGTCATTCTGAATGGGACAATCATAGAGTCAGCTATGCCCAGAATGACAAATTGAAGAGGAACATCATCACTTTCATTGTCAAAAGGAACATTTCAAGATCTATCCTGAAGTACAACACTGTCAGTGATAGGATAACATCCATATGCCTACAAGGAGGGCCAATTAATATGACTATTATTCAAATTTATCCACCAACCATTTAATGCTAAAGATGAAGAAATGGAAGATTATTACGAACTTCTGCAGTCTAAAATTGATCAAACATGCAATCAAGATGCATTGATAATTACTGGTGATCGGAATGCTAAAGCTGGAAATAAGGAAGGATCAGTGGTTGGAAAAAATGGTCTTAGTGATAGAAACGATGCCAGAGATCGCATGATAGAATTCTGCAAGACCAGTGACGTATTCTTTGGACATATCTTTCTTCAACAACCTAAATGGCGACTATACATGTGGACCTCACCAGATGAAATACACAGGAATCAAATCGACTACATCGGTGGAAAGAGATCACGGAAAACCTTAATATCATCTTTCAGAACAAGGCCAGGGGCCACTGCAGAAAAGACCACCAATTGCTCAGATGCAAGTTCAAGTTGAAGCTGAAGAAAATTAAAACGAACCCACAAGAGCCAGAGCATATCCTACCTAAATTTAGAGACCGTCTCAAGAATAGATTTAATACATTGAACACTAATGACCGAAGATCAGATGAGTCGTGGGATAACATCAAAGTCATCATCCATGAAGAAGGGAGAAGGTCATTAAAAAGACAAGAAAGAAGGAAAAGATCAAATGGATGTCAGAAGTGATTCTGAAACTTGCTCTTCTATTAGCTAAAGCTAATCGAAGAAATGATGAACTAAAAGAGCTGAACAGAAGATTTCAAAGGACGTCTTTGAAAATCAAAGTAAAGTGTTATAATGAAATATCCAAAGACCTGGTGTTAGCAAACCAAAAGGGAAGGACACGCTCGGCATTTCTCCAGCTGAAAGAAATGAAGAAAAAATTCAAGCCTCAAGTTGCAATACTGAAGGATTCTATGGGAAAAGATATTAAACTACGGAGGTAGCATCAAGGGAAGATGGAAGGAATACACAGTCATTGTACCAAAATTAATTCATCTATGATCAACCCTTTCAGGATGTAGCATATGATCTAGAACCAATGGTATTGAAAGAAGTCCAAGCTGCACTGAAGGCGTCGGCAAAAAACAAGGCTCCACGAATTGATAGAATACCAGTTGAGACATTTCAACAAATGGATTCAAAACTGGGAGCACCCACCCATCTATGCCAAGAAATTTGGAAGACAGCTAGTTATCCAACTGACTGGAATAAATCCATGTTTATGCCTTTCCAAAGAAAGGTGGAAAAGAATGTGGAAATTATCAAACAATATCATTAATATCACATACAAGTAAAGTTTTGCTGAAGATAATTCAAAAATAGTTGTAGCTGTGCATTAACAAGTAACTGCCAGAAATTCAAGCTGGATTCAGAAGCGGACATGGAACAAGGGATATCATTGCTGATGTCAGGTGAATCTTGGCTAAAAGCAGAGAATACCAGGAAGATGTTTACCTGTGTTTTATTGACTATGCAAAGGCATTCGACTATGTGGATCATAACAAATTATGGATAACATTGTGAGGAATGGGAAACCCAGAACATTTAATTTGCTCATGCTGAACCTGTACATGGACCAAGGGAATACTGTACATAGAGCAAGGGGATACTGCATGGTTTAAAATCAGGAAAGGTGTGTTTCAGGGTTGTATCATTTCACTATACTTATTCAATCTGTATGCTGAGCAAATTATCTGAGAAGCTGTACTTTTATGAAGAAGAACATGGCATCCCTTGTGCTGAAAGTGAAGCAGACTTGAAGCACTTACTGATGAAGATAAAAGACCACAGCCTTTAGTGTGGATAATAGTTCAACATAAAGACAATACAAATCCTCACAAGTGGACCAGTAAGGAACATCATGAAAAATGGAGAAAATATTCATTTTACTTGGATCCACAGTCAGCACTCCTGGTAGCAGCAGTGAAGAAATAAAACGAGGTAATGCATTGGGCAAACCTGCTGCAAAAGATCTCTTTTAAGGGCTAAAAAGCAAAGATGTCACTTTGAGGACTAAGGTATGCCTGACCCACGTCATGGTATTTTCAATCACCTCATATTCATGTGAAAGCTAGACAATGAATAAGGAAGACAAAAGAAGAATTGATGCATTTGAATTATGGTGTTGGTGAAGAATAGTGAATGTACTGTGGACTTCCAGAAGAATGAACACATTTGTCTTGGAAGAAGTACAGCCAAAATGCTCCTTGGAAGTGAGGATTGCGATACTTTGTCTTACGTACTTTGGACATGTTATCAGCAGGGACCAGCCTCTGGAGAAAGGCATCATGCCTGATAAAGTAGAGGGTAAGTGAAAAAGAGGAAGACTCTCAAGGAGATGGATTGACGCAGCGGCTGTAACAACAGACTCAAGCGTAACAATGATTGCGAGGTTGGTACAGGACCAGACAGTGTTTCCTTCTGTTGCACATAAGGTCCTGTGAGTCAGAACCTGCTAGACAGCGCCTAAAACAACAACATGAGGAAGAGATCCAACTTCACCCTTTTGCCTGTGGAATTCCAGTGGTTCCAGTAGTATTGTGAAAACAAATTGGATCTTGTCAATGACTAGTCCAGTGTTCCCCCACATATATGTGTGTGCACACATGCTTACTGAAACTTAAATCTTTCAATAACTTCCCATATCTCCTAAGAGATTTCAAATTGCATGATGGCAGGATCACAATTCACCTGTCCACTCTCATCTTTTGCTGTAGTCTCTCTAGTTTTTTGCTTTCTCGCCGCATTTGCATCAATTCTGTGCCTTGTAAGTTCTCTGTTCTCTTTCACCACAGGATCTTTGCACATGCTCTTCCATTTTTAGGAAATTTTTTTCCTCCTCTCTTCATCTAAATAACTTATATTTGTGCTTCAGATTTCAGATCAGTTCTTAATTCCATAAGGAAGCCTACTTTGCATCTCTGCCCTGGTCAGATCTCCCTAATAATATATTCTTATAACACCATGTGCCTCTTCATAGTTGCATTATAACAAATGAGGTTTACTTTTGTGATTCTGTCATTTTTATTTCTCCCATTAGTACATAAGCTTATAGAGTCAGAGGCTATGTAAATTTTTTGCTCACCATATCCATAGCACCTAGAGCTCTATCTGGTTCATAGTTAGGCTCAATAAATATAGATTAAATGAATGAAAAAAATAAAACCCTTTTCCTCGTAGTAATTGTGGAATCCATTGTCAGTATTGGGGGTGGTGTCTCTAGATCCTCTTTTTTTGTTGCTTCCTTAAATTCATTAACAATAATTTATTTTTTAATTTTTTTTATTGTGCTTTCAGTGAAGGTTTGCAGAACAAATTAGTTTTCCATTCAATAGTTTATACACAAATTGTTCCATGACATTGATTGCATCTCTGCAATGTGTCAGCACTCTCCATTACCACCCTGAGTTCCCCATTTCTATTTCTCTGGTTTTTCTACCCCTTTCTGCTTTCTCATCATTGCTTTTGGACAGATTTTGCTCTTTTGGTCTCATACAGGTAACTATTCTAAGGACCACTTTCCTCACAGTTGTTACTGTTTATTTTATAGACCTGTCTATTATTTGGCTGAAAGATGATCTCTGGGAATGGCTTCAGTTCCATGTTAGAAGGTTGTCTAAGGGTCATAGTCTTGGGGTTCCTATAGTCTCTCTCAGACCAGGAAATCTGGTCTTTTTTATGAATTTGAATTTTGCTCTACATTTTTTTTCTCCACTCTAACCGGGACCTATTGTGATTCTGGTCAGAGCGGTTGGTAGTGGTAGCCCGGCACCATCTAGTTCTTCTGGTCTCAGGCTAGTGGATGTTGTGGTTCCTGTGACCCATTAATCCTTTAGACTAATTGCTTCCTTGAGTCTTTGGTTTTCTTCACTCTCCTTTGCCCTGGATGGAAAGAGATCAATAGTTGTATCTTAGATGGCCCGAGACATTATTCACCAAAGTAGGGTGTAGAACATTGTCTTTACGAACTATGTTATGCCAGTTGACCTAGATGTCCCCCAAAACTAGGTCTCTAGCTTTCAAGCCCAGTAACTCAGTCCCCCAAGGTGACTGTAGACAGGGAGAGTTTCTGTTTAAATAGGTTGTCCAGGGTAAGTCCTACTGAGAAGTGGCATTTAGTTAAATACTTGAAGGAGAAAATTAGCCTTAGAGATACCTGGGATAAGAGAAGATTTTTGGGGGGCAGAAGGAGCAGTAAGTACAAAAGTCCCTCGCATGGAAAAACATTTGATATATTTGAAGCAGAGTGAGGAGGTCTTGTGAGTGAAGAGAGGAACCAAGCGGGTGAGTCGTAACAGCAGAGTCAGATACCCTCCTGAGAGTGCAGATCACACAGCAAGTGGCTGTGGTGGGAATTTGGCATGACTGACATGTAGAGGAATTTCAGTGTTTTCATCAAATGAATGACTGACTTGGCTTCCATTCTACATCAGTCTGCCTGCTATGCTGGAAAAAAAAAAAAAAACTATCGTGGGCAAGAGTAGTGAGCAAGCAGACCATTTAGAAGACCTTTGTCATGGACGAACAGTGTAGTAGCAATGGAGCTATTGGGAAGTGGTTGGATTCTGAATATATTTTTAAGAGTGGAGCTAATAGGATTTTTCCCATGGATTGGATGTTGTCCTAAATCTGTAAATATTTGTCTCGAGCTGGTCCAGATTACACGTTAGTCCATGAAAGACTGATCCTAACATATTGAAAAAATTTTAATCAAGTTCTATGCCTTATTAGGATTCCTGGTGGCACAGTGGTTAAGAGCTTGGCTGCCAACCAAAAGGTTGGCAGGTTAAATCCACTAGCTGCTCCTTGGAAATTCTTTGGGGGCAGTTCTACTCTATCCTATGGGCTCTCTATGAGTAGGAATCGACTCGACGGCAACAGGTTTCGTTTTTTATTCCTTATTAACTTTACATCTAGCTGCAAAGATGTCATGAAAATATCTGCTTCAAAACAAAACAACAACAGCTCCCCACCATCCCCCAAAAAACAAAATAAAAACACTAAAACATTCATCTTTTTATCTGAATGAAAATCCACTGGTGTTTTAATAGCGTGTTCTTCTGATTTCCTAAGTTTGGCAATAACAGAAATATTTCTTTATAGGTCAGCAAGCGTCTTGTCTCCTCAGAGTGGCAGAAAGGATCAAAAAACATGATCCATCTATATGCTGCCTAAAGAGACACACCTTAAACTTAAAGATACAAACAAACTAAAACTCAAAGGATGGAAAAAATATATCAAGCAAACAACAATCAAAAAAGAGCAGGAGTGGCAATATTAATCTCTGACAAAATAGACTTTAAAGTAAAATCCACCACAAAGGATAAGGAAGGACACTATATAATGATTAAAGGGTCAATACACCAATAGGACATAACTATAATATACATTTACACACCCAACGACAGGGCCCCAAAATACATAAAACAAACTCTAACAGCATTGAAAAGAGAGATAGACAGCTCCACAATAGTCATAGGACACTTCAACACACCACTTTCGGTGAAGGACAGAACATCTAGAAAGAAGCTCAGTAAAGATCTAAATGCTACAATCAACCAACTTGATCTCATAGACATATACAGAACACTCCACCCAACAGCAGCCGAGTATACTTAACTTTTCCAATGCACATGGAACATTCTCCAGAATAGACCGCATATTAGGCCACAAAGCAAGCCTTAACAGAATCCAAAGCATCAAAATATTACAAAGCATCTTTTCTGACCATAAAGCTATAAAAGTAGAAATCAATAGCAGAAAAAGCAAGGAAAAAAAATCAAACACATGGAAGCTGAACAACACCTTGCTCAAAATCTACTGGGTTATAGAAGAAATTAAGGATGGAATAAAGAAATTCACAGTATCAAATGAGAATGAAAACACATCCTACCAGAACCTTTGGGGCACAGCAAAAGTGGTGCTCAGAGGTCTGTTTATAGCAATAAATGCACACATCCAAAAAGAAGAAAGGGCCAAAATCAAAACATTAACCCAAGAACTGGAACAAATAGAAGAAGAGCGGCAAAAGAAGCCCTCAGGTGCCAGAAGACAGGAAATAATAAGAATTACAGCAGAATTAAATGAAACAGAGAAACAGTTGGAAGAGTTAACAAGACCAAAAGCTGGTTCTTTGAAAAGATCAACAATATCGATAAACCACTGGCGACAAAAGAAAACCATGAAAGGAAGCAAATAACCTGAATAAGAAATACGTTGGTGATATCACAACAGACACAACTGAGATTGAAAGAATCATAAAAGAATACTAAGCAAAACTGTAGTCCAACAAATTTGAAAACTTAGAGGAAATGGACAGATTTCTAGAAACTCACTACCTACCTAAACTAAAACAGAGGTAGAACAGCTAAATAAATCTGCAACAAAAGAAGATATTGAAAAGGTAATTAAAAAACTCCCAACAACAACAACAACAAAAAAACCCTAGCCCTGATGATTTCACTGGGGAATTCTACCAAACTTTAAGAGAAGAGTTGAAACACCACTACTACTAAAGGTATTTCAGCGCATAGAAAAGGATGGAATACTCCCAAACCCATTCTATGAAGCCAGCATAACCCTGATACCAAAACCAGGTAAAGACACCACAGAAAAAGAAAATTACAGACCAATATCCCTCATGACCATAAACACAAAAATCCTCAACAAAATTCTAACCAATAGAATTCAACAGCTTATCAAAAAAATAATTCATCATGGTCAAGGTGGGATTTATACCAGGTATTTAGGGATGGTTCAACATTAGAAAAGCAATCAATGTAATCCATCACATTAATAAAACAAAAGACGAGAACCACATGATCTTATTGATGATGCAGAAAAGGCATTTGACAAAGTTCAACACCCATTCATGATAAAAACTTTCAGCAAAATAGGAATAGAAGGGAAATTCTTCAACGTAATTCAGGGCATTTATACAAAGCCAACAGCCAACATCATCCTAAATGGAGAGAGTCTGAAGGCATTCCCCTTGAGAACAGGAAATAGAGAAGGATGCCCTTTATCACCACTCTTATTCAGCGTTGTGCTGGAGGTCCTAGCCAGAGCAATTAGGCTAGAAAAAGAAATAAAGGGCATCCAAACTGGTAAGGAAGAAGTAAAAGCATCTCTATTTGCAGATGGTATGATCTTATACACATAAAATCACCAAGAATCCTCAGGAAACTACTGGCACTAATAGAAGATTTCAGCAAAGTTTCCAGATACAAGCTAAATATAAAAAATCAGTTGGATTCCTCTACAGCAACAAAAAGAACTTCCAAGAGGAAATAAGCAATCAATACCACTTACAATAGCCCCCAAGAAGATAAAACACTTAGGAATAAATCTAACCAGAGACATAAAAGACCTATACAATGAAAACTACAAGACACTACTGCAAGAAACCAAAAGAGTCCTGCGTAAGTGGAAAAACATACCTCGCTCATGGACAGGAAGACTCAATATTGTGAAGATGTCAATTCTACCCAAAGTGATCTACAGATGCATTGCAATCCCGATCTATATTCAAATGACATTTTTTTTAATGAGATGGAGAAACAAATCACCAACTTCATATGGAAAGGGAAAAGGCCCCAGATAAGTAAAGCATTACTCAAGAAGAAGAGCAAAGTGGGAGGCCTCACACTACTTGATTTTAGAAACTATTATACAACCACGGTACTCAAAACAGCCTGGTACTGGTAAAACAACAGATACATAGGCCAATAGAACAGAATTGAGAATCCAGATATAAATTCATCCACCTATGAGCAGTTGATATTTGACAAAGGCCCAAAGTCCATTAATGGGGAAAAGACAGTCTCTTTAACAAATGGTGCTGGCATAACTGGATATCCATCTGCAAAAAAACTGAAACAAGACCCATACCTCACACTATGCACCAAAACTAACTCAAAATGGATCAAAGACCTAAATATAAAATTGAAAACAATAAAGATTATGGAATAAAAAATAGGGACAATGCTAGGAGCCCTAATACATGGCATAAACAGAATACAAAACATTACTAGTGATGTGCAAACAGTAGAGGAGAAACTAGGTAACTGGGAGCTCGTAAATATCAAACACTTACGCTCATCAAAAGACTTCATTAAAAGAGTAAAAAGACAACCTACAGACTGATAAAAAAATTTTGGCTATGACAAATCTGATCAGCATCTAATCTCTAAAATCTATAAGATACTGCAAAATCTCAACACAAAAATACAAATAACTCAATTAAAAAATAGGCAAAGGATATGAACAGATACTTCACCAAAGAAGACATTCAGATGGCTAATAGACACATGAGGAAATGCTCATAATCACTAGCCATTAGAGAAATGCAAATCAAAACTACAATGAGATACCATCTCACCCCAACAAGGCTAGAATTAATCCAAAAAACACAAAATAATTAATGTTGGAGAGGTTGTGGAGAGACTGGAACACTTATACACTGTTGGTGGGAATGTAAAATTGTACAACCACTTTGGAAATTGATTTGGCGCTTCCTTGAAAAGCTAGAAATAGAAGTACAATATGATCCAGCAATATCACTCCTTGGAATTTATCCTAGAGAAATACGAGCCATCATACAAAAAGATTTATGCACACCCATGTTCATTGCAGCACTGTTCACAATAGCAAAAAGATGGAAACAACTTAGGTGCCCATCAGCAAATGAATGGATAAACAAATCATGGTATATTCACACCATGGAATACTATGCAGTGATAAAGAACAACGATGAATCCATGAAACATAACATAGAGGAATCTGGAAGGCATTATGCTGAGTGAATTTAGTCAGTCGCAAAAAGACAAATATTGTATAAGACCACTATTATAAGAACTCAAGAAAAGGTTTAAACACAGAAGAAAACATTCTTTGATGAATACTAGGGTGGGGAGGGAGAGAAAGGGTATTCCCTAAGTAGGTAGTAGATAAGAATTATTTTAGGTGAAGGGTAGGACAACACACAACTGGACTAAACCAAAAGCTAAGAAGTTTCCCGAATACAACCAAACACTTTGAGAGACAGAGTAGCGGGGGGGGTGGGGGTGGGGGGGTGGGGGGGGGGTCTGTGGACCATGCTTTCAGGGGACATCTAGGTTAACTGGCCTAACAAAAGTTTATTAAGCAAATGTTCTGCATCCTACTTTGTGAGTGGCGTCTGGGGTCTTAAAATCTAGTGAGTGGCCATCTAAGATGCATCAATTGGTCCTAGCCCACCTGGAGTAAAGGAGAATGAAGAATACCAAAAACACAAGCAAAATATTAGCCTAAGAGACAGAAAGGACCACATAAACCAGAGACTCCATCAGCCTGAGACCAGAAGAACTAGATGGTGCCCAGCTACCACCAGTGATCGCCCTGACAGGGAACAGAACAGAGAGTCCCTGATGGAGCAGGAGAAAAGTGGGGTGCAGAACTCAAATTCTAGGAAAAAGACCAGACTTAATTGTTTGACAGACTGGAGGGACTCCAGAAGACATGGCCCCTGGACTCTTTGTTAGGTCAAAACTAAAATCATTCCTGAGGCCAACTCTTCAGACATGGGACATAAAATGATATTTGTGAAGAGTATGCTTCTTAGCTCAAGTAGATACATGAGACTAAATGTGCAGCTGCTGTCTGTAGGTGAGAGGAGAAGGCAGAGAGGGTCAGGAGCTTGTTGAATGGACCCGGGAAATCCGGAGTAGAAAGGAGGAGTGTGCTGTCACAGCATAGAGAGAGCAACTAGGGTTACATAACAATGTGTATATAAATTTTTGTATGAGAAACTAACTTGAATTGTAAACTTTCACTTAAAAAAAGTCTTGTCTCCTATTTCCACTGAATATTAGTACTGCTGTCATCATCCTGATTTCAGGAAAGTTACTTTTTCCTATTTAACACCCTGGCCTAAAAGGTATGGCAGGAAAGAGACATGTGTCTTAATTCCTTATAGCAAAGTATAGGCTGAATTAAAATATTTTAATGACTTATTAAAAGTTTGAAGAAAACAAACAAACAAAATATATATAAATAAAATGCAACTAGAAAAGTGAGCTTAAACCACATGGTTTACTCAACTTCTCCTTGAGGTTCTAGACAGAGAATATTTCCACTGTAGTACTTGTCTTCATGTGGTAAAATATTTCATTCACGGCTAAGAAATAGTCTCAATTTACCCGGACTCCTTGATGTCCAAGTCCAAAAGAGTGATACCCAAGAAAACCGCAATAGCTTACTCTTCTGCCTAAAGCCCTCTTTCCAAGTTACTGTTTGCTGTCTAAGTATGTATCTCTTTTAATGTAATGAACAACATGGATTTTCACTGATAACCACAGGGAAATTTCCTCACCCTGGGCCAGCCAGCCACTCATTCAGAAAACAAGACCTTAAGCTCAGTATGTCTACAAGAAGACACAGTGACTAAAGTAAGTTCTTTTGCTGCACGTGGTTATACTTCTGGGTAGACCAAACTGGTTAGCTTACTTTCTACTACATCATTAAACATTAGCTTGTCTTCACATAACTGGAAAAATGAAAGTATTTTGGCCTACCTTATTGAATGTGATTGGCTTTTGAGGAACGTATATGGACTTCACTGGTATGCATCTTAAGAACTGATATATCCCTACTTCATTGTTGTGAGCAGGCATGGATTCTGTTATTTTAGAAGGAAAATGAGAATCAGTCACACACAGTAGTCTGAAGATTAGTTGTTTAACAACCTAAATCAGCATTTGAATAATAAATTAATAACAATATTATGTTAAAGAACTATAATATTTGCTTAACAAAATAAATTTACGTTCTTTGGAAGCAGATTAGGTGGTTTAATATCAGAGAAAGTGCATTCTGAAAATAAAATCAAAGTTCTCTTAATCAAAACTTTTATTTTAGGGGAGTTACTTCTGATGGCCAATTATGCATTACAAAGTTCTTGTCTTAGGTGTTTTCTTATAAATAAAATGATAATAATACTGCTTTATGTTTTATTACTTTATAGTCTGCAAAATGTTGTCATTCTATTATTTCATTTAATGGATGTACAAAAGGGAACAGTACTGTCAGAATTAAAAAGATTATTTTTGTTACAGTTTTTTGTTTTATTTTGATTTTAGACTGTTACTGATAGACAGGAAGTCAAGTAAAAGAAAATTTTTCTCTAGTTATTTTTCCAAATGGTAGTTCAAAATAGGCTTTGTACATTTCTAAGACAAAGTTTTTGAAGTTAGCAAGAATCCTTATGGAGAAAAAAACGAGTGTTTAAAGCAAAGCATTTCTTGGCAAAGAGGGCATGGAAATGGTGTCTGGAACTTGGATCTGTAAGGGAAGTCGAATGTGTCCTTAGGCATAAGGATGCTAATTTTGTTTTATTGGATTTTACTGTAGCTATTAATATATTTTGCTGGAGATTTATGTGATCCATTTGTCCTGTGGACTGAACTAATTCCCTAGTATATTTCATCAGAAAATATGACTTTTTCTAAGTTTAGCTTTATTTCTCATATTTTCCATAAATGGAAAATATTTTCCTATCTTTCCAGATGTTTTAGGCATTGCAAGACATTTTTGAACATCAAAAGATAAATAATACTAAAATATTAATATCTTTCCTTAGTGCTTCCTCTTCTGTCCCACAAATGAACCAAGAGTTATTTAGAATATATGTGCCCAGCATTATTCGATTCTTAAATAAAATGACAAATGGATTGCATTTTTGGTCACGTGGACTTCATTGCCCTATTGTTGTTTAGATAATATTTGCCTGGGACAACTAGTTATTTTTCATTAACACATTCCATCATGGGTAATAAAATCATTTTAATAATGCTGAAATGTGAGATTAATAACTCTCAGGTATGGTAGTTGGACAGAATTGCTCTCCAACTCAAACACAAAGGAAGCTACTCTATCAGTGGTTATGAAATCTAAATATGAATGACCTGTCTATATCGGGTTCTGAATAAAAATTATTTATAAATTGTGTTCATTGGCAAACTGTACTTGAGTTCTTTGTTTATAATGTATTTCTGAATGTATTAGTTACTATGACAATCATAATAAGAATTCCTTAGGTAAAAAAAATACTGTAATGTGTTAGAAGAAAATATTGTAGTGTGTCAGTAGGTATCTGTACTGAAATATATGGTGTTATTTAAAATGCTTTGAAATTTGGTTAAATACATATATAGTGTTACAAGTACATAGAACCCCTGTGTGATTGTAATTCATTCTGGAATGAATTACTGTTTATGTGCTTCAAACGCAAACATATTTTGTGAAATAATTTTATGTTTATTGGAATGCAGCTATGTTTACGTCAGCAGATCTAGATCTGCCTTCTCCCTTCCTTCCTTCCTCTTTCCTTCCTCTCCCTGCCTTCTTTTCTCTCTCTTTCTTCTATGACCAAACTTGTTTTCTGCAAGGTCAGCATAAGAAAAACAAAATAAATAAAAATTTGAATTACTTCTTAAGAACTTTTTTTTCCAATTATTACTCCCCTATACGGTCTTTTTTTGGAGCCCTGGTGGCACAGTGGTTAAGAGATCAGCTATTAACCAAAAGGCTGGCAGTTTGAATCCACCAGCCGCTTTTTGGTAACCCTGTGGGGCAGTTCTCCTCTGTCCTATAGGATCACTATGAATAGAAATTGACTTAGTGGCAATGGGGTTGATTTGTATGGTCTTTTAAAAATTAAAGTCTGTTGAAAGAGTTGAGTAAAAGTTCTTACATTTATTCCAAGTGCCCATTTAATAGTGTCCTCAAGTTTTTTAACCTGTACAAAATATTGTAGAATTTTTGGTCCTCTTTTTCTAAATTATATATAAATTGCTGGTATTGGCTAATCTATTCACTCTAAGTATGCAAGTGATTATTATTATTATTATTACTTATTATGAGAGGAACAGAAGAGGAGACTGGCGAAGTACGGGGTACTCATCACTGTAGGAGAGGGGCTTGAGTTTTTATTCTAAGTGGAAAGGACAGGCATTACTGAGTTGTGAGCAGAGGAGTGACATGATCTGAACTGCACTGTAGAAGGACCAACCTGGCTACTGAGTTGAGAATCAACTGTTGTGGAGAGGAGAAATGCAGACAGAGACCTATTTGGAGACAATTGCAATGATCTAAGCAAGAGATGAGGATGGCCTGGATCAGAAGGATTACAGAGCAAACAATAAGAAGTGGTCAGATTTTGGGTATATTTTGAAGGTAGAAGCAAAAAATTTGATGGCAGATTAGATATATAATTTTTTTTTTTTTTAAGAAATCCAGAATGTCTTGAAGACTTTTGTGCTAAGCACCTGGAGGGATGTAGTTTCTATTAATAAGATGGGGAAGACTCTGGCTAGAACAGGTTTGGGGAGTGATCAAAATTTCAGATTGGGAAATGCTATCTTTATGTTATTTATTAGCTATCCAAGTAGTGATTTTTCAGTAGATACTTGGATAGGTGAATCTTAAATTTAGAGGATATTCTGTCTGGGAGATTTAAATTTAGGAAACATAGTTGAAGAGACAGTTTGTAAGTCATGATCTGGATGAAATCACAAAGGGAGGGAAGAGAATGGGTCAGAGGACTGACTCTTGGGGCGCTCCACTGCTGAGACATCCTGAGAAGAGGCAGCATCAGCAAAGGACTAGAGGCAGAAGCCAGGGGAGCGTAGTGAGACGGAAGCCCAGTGAAGAAGACAGTTTCCCAGTGCTGTTAAATCCAGTAAGATGAGGACTGAGACTTGACCGTTAATCGTAGCAATGTGGAAACGTTACCTTTATTTTCCTAGAAGAAAATAAAAATAATTACGTATCAGTACAGGAATCCTTAAATAAAATTTTGTGATTTTTCTCTCCTTGAGAGACTTTATTCACCTGTTGCTGTTGTTGTTAGCTGCCTTTGGGTTGGCCCTCAACTCATGGCAACTCATGCACAATAGAAGAAACGCAGCCCAGTCCTGCACCATCCCTGTGCTTGGTTGCAGATCAGATCCTTGTGATCCATAGGGCTTTCAATGGCAGAGTCTTAGAATTAGATTGCTAGGCCTTTCTAGTTTTTCTTAGTCTGGAAGCCCCCTGGAACCCATTCAGCATAACAACATGCAAGCCTCCACTGACAGATGAGCTGCATCAGCCAGGAATCATACCTGAGTCTCCCACATCGAAGGAAAGAATTCTACCACGGAACCACCAATGGCTTCTTTTATATGCCCAAAAAAACCCCAAACTCGTTGCCATCGAGTCGATTCCACCTCACAGCAATCGTATAGGACAGAGTAGAACTGCACCAGAGGGTTTCCAAGGAGCGGTTGGTGGATTTGAACTGCTGACTCTGGTTAGCAGCCGAACTCTTAACTGCTGGGTCACCAGGGCTCCTTTATGTGCCTAACATTGTTTAAATATTTTTTATGTATTAACTCATTCATTCCTTAAAATAAGATAGAGAGTATGTTATTATCCCCACCTTAGAGATGCAATAACTGAAGCTCAAAAAGCTGGAGTTTAAATAACTTGCCCATGTTATTACATGGCCAGTAAGTAGTAGTGGAGCTATGATTTAAATTCAGACAGTCTGATTTCAAAGCATGATCTTAAACACTGCACTATACCATCTACAGGGAAAAAGGAAAGTGAAGCTCAAATATATGTATAAGTCTAAGTAGTAGGATTAAAAACCAAATTAGTGTTAGTATCAATGTGTGTTAATTTCAAGGTATTTTAGTGTCTAGATTTTTTCTAACTATTTTCTTCTAAAATAGTTGAGCCACTCACAATTAGGGTCTGGCCTTTAATAAATGTCTCTAAGGTCCCTACATGGCACAAATGGTTTGCACTATACTACTAGCTTAAAGGTTGGCAGTTGGAAACTACCCAGTACCCAGTGGCACCGTGGAAGAAGGGCCTGGCAATCTGCTTTCCTAAAGATTGCAGCCAAGAAAATCCTATGGGCAGTTCCACTCTGTAACACATGGGTTGCCAAGAGTAGGAATTGACTCGACAGCGTCGGGTTTGGTTTTGTAAATACTAAATCCAGAAAAAAAACCCAAAAAACAAAACTGTTACTCATAGCGACCCTATAGTAAATAGTAAACAAGTAAATAGACAAACAAGTCCATGAGAAACAACCCTCATCCCCCCCTGGTGGTGAGAGGAAGTAGAAGTAACAGGAAGTGAGGACATCGGACGGGATTGTTGTAATGTTTTGTTTGTTTACATAAGTTTTGAGAACAACTTATTCCTTTATGAGAAACTGAAAATGAAGATTCACTTACAGCAAACTCACAATCCAACATCCACTAATATCATTTCTGTCACCATTCCTCACATCTACCCTGAGGGAGGAGGTCTGAATTGGGCGCGTATTCTCTTGTAATAAGCATGGGAAAACATGGGCAAAAGGCTATAATCCCATTATTTGCTTCTCTCCTTCTACTTCCTTTTAATAACCACCTTGTTTGTTGTTATTATTTTTAAATCAGGATTTAATTTTATTATAACATGTAAGTCAGTATGGCAAGATGGGTGTAAACTGAACCCACTAACTTGAATTCCTCCAACCAGTTCAAAACACAACTGGAATGCAAATGGTTGAATATTTGAGTTGTGGAATGCAGATTTTATCATTAGTTTCTGGACCCTGAGAGCTCATGGAGATTATTTTTAAGCAGGTTATATCCATTTTTTTTTTCCCAATCAAAACATGCCACATTCTTTTCAGTCTGATCCCAAATGTACTATATTGTCTATTTTATCTATTTAAAGTGAATATATTTCAAACTCACTACTTCAATCAGGCTTAATCTTTGTTTAAGCAGATTTTCCCACTCTCTGTTCCAACCATATATATTCTTCTTTTCAAAGTCCTCATCAGGAGAAAATTCCTTCCTTAGGGTTAAACATATTGTTTCCTATTTATGCCTTACTATTTAAAAATTTATTTATTATCTACCAAATTTTATTGTATTTGGCTTGTATTATACCTTGTTTACTTTATACACTTTACACTTCTTTTTTTTTTTAATTGTGCTTTAGGTGACGGTTTACAGCTCAAGTTAATTTCTCATACAAAAATTTATACACATTGTATTGTGACATTAGTTGCAATTCCTACAATGTGACAGCACACTCCCCCCTTCCACCCTGGGTTCCCTGTGTCCACTTTACACTTCTTGAAGGAAGAAATATTTTTTATATGTGTCAGGTATTCCTAATCTTATTGTTCATTTATCTCTATTTCTTGATTGTAAACTAAATGGTGATTGCAATATTTTAATCTGCTAAGATCTCCTGTGACATTTTAAGAAATTGGACTTCACCTGCTGGATAATGGGAAGTTACTGAGAAATTCAAATACGGGAGTGATGTTAGCGTTTTGTGACATATAAGCCTAGGAGCAGTGTAGACTATGGATTGGAAGGGGGTAAGACTGGAACCAGGGATGCCAATTAGTACGTGAGTGCGATAGTATTGTCAAGAGTTGTTGAGCTCTGCATCATGAAAAATAGTAGTAGGGGGTAGTTAAAGTTGAAAGCCTTTGGGGCATGTCCAAAACATTAGACAGTTTCTCCTATTATTCTAGGACCTTCGGAAACATACAAGCTATGAAAAATCTTCCCCCTAGAGTCACCTTGCCTGACTTCTATTATTGTACTGCTGGTTTTATATAGATCTCAGCGACTGGGGGAAAAACTGTCTATTTTCTTGCCTCCTAACTCTCCTATGTCTTCTGCAACAGTTCAGTTTCTAGTGGCTGGCTTCAAATTGCCCCAAAGTCCTGAGATCAGGCCATTTTCTGGGAGTACAAATAGAGCATTTCTTCTCCCTGGACTCAGCATTGCATAAACTTGAATGCTATCTCTCAAAAGACCATAGGTATTTTTAAAATCTTATTGTGGAAAAATATGTATAATGAAAGTTTGCCAGTTTGCCATTTCAATCACTCTTAAGTGTACAATTCAGTGACCTTTATTATACTCACCATGCTGCACTACCATCACCACTATGCATTTCCAGAAGTTTTCATCACCCCAAACAGAAGCTGAGTAGTCCTTCAGCAGTAACTTCCATCTCGTTTTCCCCTTGGTCCTTAGTAATCACGAATAAACTTTTATCTCTATGCATTTGCCTAACCTATATGTTTCATGTACTGTATTTTTATGCAAATAACGCTCACCTTCTACATTTGTTTGCCAGTCGCTCCCACCCCACTGTGAGGTATTTTCAGAAGTGCTGTTATGCTAATGTTTTTTACATGTTGCTGTAAAAAAAAATTAGCATAGCGAGATAATGAAAATACCTCACAGGGAGAGGGAGCAGTTGGCAAACAAATGTAGAAGGTGTGCATTATTTATTTAAAAATACAGTAAATGGGGCTGTACAATGTTTGTCTTTTGTGTCTGACTTACTTCACTCAGCACAGTGTATTCAAGGTTTCCTCTATGTTGTGGCATGTATCAGAATTTTATTTCTCTTCATGGCTGAATAATATTCCATTGTATGTATATACCACCTTTTGTTTATCCATTCATCTGTTGATTGCTGTGTCATATGATCATTCTATGTTTAACTTTTGTAGGAATCACCAAACTGTTTTCCACAGTGGCTGCTGCCCAATTTTGCATTCCCACCAGCAATACGTGAGGGTTACAATCCTCAACATCCTTGCCAACACTTAAGGTCAAAAATTTTTATCTTTGTTTATTATAACCAAACCTTAGTTCCTAAACCTATTTTAGAATTGTAGTAAGTAACAGTATTTGTGTCTTCTTGCTCCTGTGCTCGAGTTCCTATCTTGCTTTCTCTAGGACTTTATATCTATTTCCAGTTCCCAAAATCCTATTAACTGGAACTGGGCTCCTGAACTCCTTGTGGTATTTTCCTGCCACATTTCCTTATCGTTGGATTTCACAGCCATTCCTCTGGGATACTTGCATTGTCAGATTCCCCAGTTACTACTGACTTATGCCTTGTGTTTTATTTATCACTAGCCAAATGTTTTTAATTTACTTCACAAACATCAATGGGAGCACACATATGAGTAAAATACATTTCTTGCCCTTAGTGAACTTATAATTGTCTGAAAATGCTCTTCACTGCATTCTCATTCTGATTTGTGAAGGATTACCATAGATTCTTGTATAGAAGTCCTTCTTGAAGAAAATTACGTAAGTCCTTCATAGGTACATATTTTTTATGAAAAAATAAGAAGAGAAAAGCATAGAGAGAGAAAAGTGAAAGTCTATACATACAGACACACACACACACACACACAAACATTCAACTATTCTTTTCAGAAGGAACAACTATTAAAGCATTGATTGTACCCTTTGCTACTTTCTCTCTGCGTTTGTAAAATACGTATTTACATACAGTTGAGCATACATATTTTTAGATAAAAATGGTTTTATATTGTTATGCAGCAATTCTGTTTAAAACATCTTTTTGAATATAAACTAGTCTTTATTTTAGGTTCCTTTTATTACACAGATATTTGAATACTTCTAAAGGTGATGGAATAAGACAGCGCTACCTAATTTACAAAAAGCTAATATCAGATCTGAATTGTATGTTAACACTATTCTAATATAAAATACACATTAAACCAAACTCTAATATTTCTTCTTTTGAATTATGAATGTGTAATACTGGTTAATCAGACAGCTTCAATTGACTTTAAACTCAAGTGAATTATCCATGTGATGTGGCCTGAAAAGGAAATTATCTGTACTTTGGTATTAAAGTTTTGTGGGGTACCGAGAAATATATTTGCAAGGAAAAATCAGCATGGTAGTAAAAACATTTTATTTTTCAGGTGGGGTCTGAAATTCAAGGTTTCGTATTAATTCTTAAAGTGTATAAGGATTTAAAGTGGTAAAAAACAGAAAATTTGTGGACTCTTGAAATATGCAATAATATAACTCTAACAGGCAAAAGCTGGTACCTCTTTGCATTATTAAGTTACTTGCTCCACATGTAACACATTCAACTTTTAAAATTAAGTTAAATGTCAAGTATTTTCCCTTCACTAAAGTACTTTAATCATAGGAAATATTCATATCATCGTCTACTGTGCATTTCTTAGTTTTGATTTCCAGAGCTTAAATAACTCAGTCTTGTCTTGCTGCATATTCTTGGATTATTATTTAACTTGAATTATGCCATTGTACTTGAAGAAATTAAAGGGAAAATAGTCAATTGAACTGACAATTGGATAGTGGGTGTTTTAGTGTAATATGAATGCTGTTTTCACAAACAGATTCATGTTTTTCCTTTATTTATTCTTATAGTTAACTTTAGTTATGATTGTTGCTTGGCAAACTTAACTTGTATAACCTGTTTAACTGAGTGTGAGAGATGACAAGGAAAGAAAAAAAGGCCATAATAGGAAGGGAAATACAACTGGAGCTTCTAATTTTGCATGACACTTTCCAACTTCAGGTTTATACTAAATTTTCAGGTTAGAATTTTATATAAAATTTGGTGCCTGTTAAAACAACTATTTGGTATAAAAATAATACATTTGTGTAAATTTTCTAAATTGTCAATTTGTAGGGTTATTATAATTAAGTTGGTATCTATTTATAAGTGATTAGTTATACTATAGAGTGACATTTAATAAGAATGTTATTTTATAACTCCTGAAACTTAGCCATTGGATACTTTGAGAGTCTAATGACACGTGGCTTTATTATTTTTATGGTCCAGTTAGATGGGTAATGTGCCAATGTTTGGTGAGACGGTATATGCTCTTTAGAAGGTTGTCAGTTGGGGACAAATTGATTAATTTCTGTCAAGGTCATCAACAAGGGTTAGGAAAAAGAAGTTTCGTAATGAAAATACAATTTCCAGAAACAGTAACTTATGTAAGAATCAGGATCAAATTATCAGATATAGTTCTGAATTTGGAAGTCATAAATCAAGGACAGAGGTAGATAGAATCAAGATGATGTTTCAAGGTCACCAAGTGTAGGAAGTAGATCATCAGAACAGAGTGAAGATCCTTCTTCATGGCTATATGAATACACAACTTTATTTTTACTCTGAATCTATTTTTAAATCCCTATTAATGCCACCATATTGTTCTTGCACTATGACCTGAAAAACAGCTTTGAAATAGTCAACATTTATTGGAAAGGTTTTTCAATTATGTTGTTAAATTTAAACTTCATCACCTTTCATGCAGCACTTATTATCTCTTTTATTATCTACCTCACCTAAGTTCTCTGGAAGCTACTTGGGAAATTAAAAGGAAGATATTGAGCATATCAATAATTTTTTTAAAGCAAGCATTAAAATCCAGTACAGTGAAGTAATAGATTTTTTATGGTAGATATTATTTAGCTTTCCCTTATTGCTTCCAGTTATCTTTTCAAGGTAAAAGGAGAATGTTTAGAAAGGCACAATAGATGTCCGTTGTACCCCACAACCCCAACCTCCAACCCTTAAAGCAAACATATTCCAAAACTGGGGGCGGGGGAAGCAAAATGAAGAGGAGATGATCACCCAAAATTTTAAGCATTTTCTTGTACATTGTATTTTATAAAACACCTTGAGTGATTTAGATTTTACATAGTGCAGAGGTTGGTAGTACAGTCTTTGGAGTCAGAAAGACTGGGGTTTGGATCTTGGTTCTGTCTATTTTCCCCTGTGTAGTCTTACTCAAGTTAGTCCATATCTGGAGATTTAGTTTCTTTGTCTATAAAGTAAAGAAAATATTAACTTCTGCTTTATAGGGTTATTGTGAGCATGAAATAAATCAACACAAGTAAAACTTTTAGAAGGATGCAGAGAAGATGCATTAAACTCACTTCATGCTTAAACCAAAAACCAAACTTTTTGCTGTCAAGCTGATTCCGAGTCATAGCAACCCTATAGGACAGAGTAGTACTGCCCCATAGGGTTTCCAAGGAGGAGTTGGTGCACTCGAACTGCTGACATGTTTGTTAGCAGCCGAGTTTTTAACCACTGTGCTCCTAGGCCTCCACTTCATATTTATTAACTATTATATTAATATTTTAATAGCACTTCCTACTGATTGGCTGGAAGAAGAACAGCCAGAATACTCCTTAGAAGTGACCATGGTGAGATTTCATCTCACCTACTTTGAACATGTCATCAGGAGGGACCAGTCCCTAGAGAAGGACATCATGCTTGGTAAGGTAGAGGGTCTGTGAAAAAGAGGAAGGCCTTAAATGAGATGATTGACACAGTGGCTGCAACAGTGGGCTCAAACATAGGAACAATTGTGAGGATGGTGCAGAACTGGCCAGTGTTTCGTTCTGTTGTACATAGGGTTGCTATGAGTTGGAACTGATTGGAATTAAGGCCCTTTCCAGTCAGCTCCACACTTTCCTTCTGTTCTTACCTTCTGGCAGTGCCACAGATGTGGGTAACTCAACAGCACTTGCCTCCTGACATAGCTTCACCACACTATTCACCATTTCTAAGTAGGTTATTTTCTAAATGCCATAATGCATTTGCATGTAAGTTGTCTCTGTCTTCTAAATTTTTCCCATTTTGCTACCCACTGTACATGCATTAAGTCCCAGCTAAACTGTCACTTCCTATTATAAGCCTTCCCTGATCCCTCTGGTCATAATTAATTAGTTACTCTTTTGTGTTCTTATAGAACTTTTTATATACAGGCAGACCCCGAGTTACAAATGTCTGACTTACTTACAACCTGTAATTATGAACCAACTCCTGTAAAGCCTATTATATTAAAAATTTGAGGTACATACAATAGTTCGTAATAACAAATGAGTGCTACTTTGCATTAAAACATTTTTATTATTATTACTGTACTGTTATGTTAAAGATAGAAGTGTTTATTTAATGTTTTTTATGTATGGAAAGGTACAGTATATACTATATACTAAGACAAACATTTGACTAACTATAGATAGGAACCGTTCCTAACTTCTGAATTATGTACATATTCAGCTGACTAAAAGACAGACTTAGGAACAGAACTCATTCGTAATCCAGGGACTGCCTGTATTTCTATTTTAGTGCTTATAAACAGTACTATAGTTATCTGTTAATATGCATGTCTTTGCCACAGACTATAAATTTCTCATGAACTTGAGAACTTTAAGCTCCCATGTACAGCATTTATCACAGTTCCTAAGACATGATATGCATTCTGTAAATGTTTTCAGAGAACAACAACAGCACATGAGTATTAAGAGAAAATAGGAGACATACATACAGCGTTAAAAAGAGAAATTTCATAAGCAAATTATTTGGTGTTTTCATATTTTGTAGAGAAATACTACATTTTTGAGGGAGGTGAATCTGTTATGGGACTTAAATCTTTGGATAGAGCACATCACTGTTTTAAAATTAGAAGACTTCCATACCAGGAATATAGGCAAAATAAAATAAATTTTTTGGTGATCACTTGGCCACAATAGGCTGGAGGGAGATGTCAGAAACTTAGTTTAGAATTTAACCAACTGGTTGCTGTCAAATCCACTCTGACTCATAGCGACCCCATGTGTGTCAGAGTAGAATTGTGCTCCATAGAGTTTCTATGGCTAATTTTTTGGCAGTAGATCACCAAGCTTGTCTTCTAAGGTGCCTCTGGGTAAACGCAAACCTCCAACCATTCAGTTAGCAGCTAAGTATGTTAATTGTCTGCTCCACACAGGGGCTCAAGTTTAGAATGTAGTGGGTAGTTCGATATTTGTAGATGATTGAGTCATCAGGCATAAAAGTATTGATGAAGAAATAAAAACCTGGAAGGCTGTCTTCCAATGAACTTTAACATTGACATGAGACGTCTCACATTTTTAAACATATTTTTCAACTGAGTGACTCTTCTCGTAAATTGAAAAATGGACACTTAGCTCCATCAGATATGACGTTACAACTGAGCATATCTCCATGGTTATCCTAGACACAGAATTTTGTTAATCTTGTCTTCTAGTCTACCTCCCACTGATCAGTTTATCATACGGTGGTAGCTTGTGTGTTGCTATGATGCTGAAAGCTATGCCAGCGGTATTTTAAATATCAGCAAGTTCACTCAAGATGGACAAATTTCAGCAGAGCTTCCAGATTAAAACAGACTAGGAAGAAAGGCTTGGTGATCTACTTCTGAAAGTTAGTCAATGAAAATCTTATTTATCACACTAGAATACTGTCTGATATAGTATTGAAAGATGGCACAGAACTGGACAACATTTTGTTCTGTTAAATATAACGTTGCCATGAGTTGGAGCTAACTTGATAGCAACTAATAACAACCACAACAATCTTCTGGAAAATTACCCATTAATTCTGAATTCAGAAGAATCTATAGAAGTTCTTAATAGAAAGATTAAAACTAAAAAGTAATGAAGGTTATCAGTTCCAAATAAAATTTCTTGTAATGTTTTAAATGAACAATAGAGGAATATTTAAATATTTCAAGGCAATTGGATCTGTGTGCATGCATTTCACTGTGGATTTTGACCCAGTTACTTCATAATATCATTACATTTTGAGCAATTAACTATTCATGTATTTAAAATGCATTTATGCATTATTCACGTAATTTATTTTAATTAAAAGAATACAACACCTTTCAATGATTAATAATTGGATGTTTGATAAAAGTAAATTTTACTTTATTTTAAAGCATCAGAATTACAGCAAAACTCTTTGCTGTTGAGTCGATTCTGACTCA
Organism: Dugong dugon; assembly: GCA_030035585.1. Lineage (NCBI taxonomy): Eukaryota > Metazoa > Chordata > Mammalia > Sirenia > Dugongidae > Dugong > Dugong dugon. Next base: position 14,799,484 of record CM057478.1, read on the forward strand.
TAGCGACCTTGTAAGACAAAATAGAACTGCCCCATAGCATTCCTGAGGCCGTAATCTTTACGGAAGCAGACTCTACGTCTTTCTCCTGCTGAGAGACAAGTGGGTTCGAACAGCGGACCTTTTGGTTAGCAGCCAAGCCCTTAACCACTGTAGATGTTTAATCTATTTCTGCATAAAGTTAGCTGCATAAGTTATCTTCAGTGATACAGAAAAATGTACATTACCAGCATTTGGGGCTTGCCTGTATTTCATGTAATTAAAAAATAAATAGCATAATAATCTTTTTTTTCCCCCAATACAAGCAGTTTATGAAAATCTCTGTTGCAATTAAAGCTAAGGCTGTACTGAGCCTATTAGCTTGCCTCTATCCTTGGGAAAAAAATATTAATAAAATAACACAGGTTCCTGAAAATAGATACTTTCTTGTCACTTCCACACCCCTACACACACATACACAACCCATGCCTTTAGTTTTTAATTATCACGTCCTATAATACTTTTATCTTTCCCATTTGTGTTTTCTTTCATGAAAAACCGTCCTAATCTGTAATCTTTCCCTCAATTCCTGCGCTAACATGGGGTATCTATATATTGTTAAGAAAATACAACCTTAATTTAGTATTTATTGAAGGAATGACAACTGAGGAATGAAATGCTTCTAACATTGCATCAAAATAATCCCAGATGAGGATCATTTTCATGCTTAATAAGTAGCTCTATTCACTATATCTTCTTTTGTTTGTTTCATATTTTCCCAGTGTGGCAGTCTTGCAATAGTTTTTAGCTCTAAAGTATGCTGTTGTTTGATTTTAATAAGACATCAGCTTGCAGTAAAACTGAACAGATGCAATTTAAAGTGGTGATCTATCTTACAGATCCCCATAAACTTTCATTCCTATTCCATAGGAATGAAATCCACTGCAGTAGTAGTCAAATAATTTATTTTGTAAGTTTTTATGCCCCTGACACTGCCATCTCCTCTTGTTTTCACAGCAAACATTTTCTTTTGTAAGAAAAGTCTCCATAGTAGAAAAAAATACCTCTCATGGGCTGATTTCTCTAGATATTTCTGTGAAAGTTTCACATACATCACAACAGGCTCAGCAGATTCCACTGGCTGAGAGTCAAAAAAATTAACATTGGATTTCTCTGCATAGTAGACATTAATGCATCTTTTTGTTCAATGAGCTACTTTAGCATATGGGATGTAAAGTTCCATTGTGTGGTTATGTCTTGAGCTAGCTGAGTTATAGGTACTTCAAGTACTTTTTGGATAGAGAGTTTAAGTAACCCAGTTCGCAGTGCTTATAATGCTCTGCTGGTTTCCCAAGGGCTACTCACCCACAGATTTTCAACATAGGCATAATAGAGCATCAATAAAGGGCCACATAATGCTCAAATATTCAATGCCCTTTAAAAACATACTTAGCTATTTCAAAGGAAAATAAGCTAGTTACAAATGTTAAACATGGTTATAGCAAACATGGAATTGGTTAATTGTGAAATCTTGAGCTGCTATAGACATGGAGGTTGTTTTAATGTGTTACACTGAAAACATCACAATCCTTAACTCTTAGGTTGGATTTGATTGGTCAGGTTTTCTAGTTGCCTAAAGGCAGGATCTGATAACACACCACCACCATTACAGAGTACCAGAGAAGATATGACAGAATACTGAAGAATATAGGAAGAGAGTGAAAATGGCAATCCTACAGATAGAAGTAACTATACCAGATATATATATATATTTAAGTATTAAGGGATGTCATGTTTATTCAAGAGATTTGTTTCCTAAATATTTGCATGACGGAAAACTCATAATTTAGTGATTTCCACTTGCAGCCATGAAAAGTTAGCGCCTGTAAGAGTAACCTCCCTGCAAATAGCTATACAAGCTGAATTAGTACATAAAACAACTATTTGAAAGCATCAGCGAACAACCAAAGCAGACAGAACTGGAGGACTCCATATCTGGAAACAAGAGAGGCAAATTAAATTCAGTACCATATTCATCTCTATATTTTTTTTCTTTCAGAGCTTTGCCAATGCCAAGAGTGAGGAAGCAGAGCATAAGGTGAAGCCTTGGGGATTATGGGGGTCTCACTGGGCTATAGAGACAGAAGCTGGCACATGGAGAAGCCCTCTGAGAAGAATTGAACTTAAAGGCAAAAAATAACTAGAGAAGTGAGTGAGAGACTCTGCAGGGTCAAAGCTTTCAGTCATTTCTTGAACTGTGTGGTGTTCAGGAAGAGACCTCCAGAAATCAAGTAGAAACCTATAGTTTGGGAACAAGAGACCTGAGCAAATATTTAAGCAGTCCCATAGTTCTAGGGAAAATGAGACAGCCGTTTAGAGTTTAGCAAATTGGAGGACCTTGATGAACACACAGGGCTTTCAGTTAAGATCTCAGAAAGTATCTCGACTAAGAGCAAGCTATGCCTTAGAGGTAAAAACTGACCAAAAATTCCAGCCTTCACACAGCCTCAAACCCTTCCTTGACTTGATCAAGGTGATCCACCAATACCTTCTCTAACTGTAGGAAGAAAATCAAATCTTCTTTTGAGGAAGATCACCAGTCAGAGTCTCTATAATTTTTATGTACAATATATGTTATTAATTAAAAATTACTAGACATGTCTATAAAATCTACAAAAATAACAAAAAACATTACAGGCAATAAAAATAGACCCACAGGTGATCTAGCTGTTGAAGGTATTTATGAATAGTGAACTTAAAATAATGATGATTGTTACGTTCAAAAAACAAAAAGAAATAGGTAGGCTTTTACAAGAGATCTGAAATCTATAAGAAAATTAAGTGAAATTTTTAGAACTAAAAAATGCAATAGCTGAGTGTAATAATTAAAGAGCTAGACTAATTAGTGTATTCAATATGGCAGAGAAAATTAGAGCACTGAAAGAAGATCAGAAAACCTTTAAATAAATATAGAAATAGGAAAGAGGATGCAGGAAATAGTTTAAAAGGTATAGAAAATGTAATAAAAAAAAAAAATGTAGTATGAGTCCCAGGGAAGAAGAGAACAGGATAGAAGCAATGGAAAAAAAAACAAAAAAACAAAAAACGGCTGAGAATTTTTCAGCACTGGCAAAGACAACAAATCTACAATTTAGGAAACTTGGGAGACACCCCCCACCCTCAAAAATAAATACGACGAAAATCACACCTAAGCACATCATTAAAAATCTGATGAAAACCAAAGAGAAAGATAAAATATTTAAAGTTTCCAGAGTAAAAATCACATTCCCTTCAACAGAGCAAAAATAAGAGTGATACAAACAATGAAAGCAAGAAGACAAAAGAATGATATTTTTAAAGTGCTGAAAAGTAAAACTGCCAACCTAGAATTCTATATTATGCAAATGTTATCCAAAAGAAAGATGAGATAGTTATACTGGAAAAGTAGAATTTTAGGCAAGAAACTGTAAGAAATAAAGGGGAATATTTTGTTAAGATAAAAGTGTCAATTCAATAGGAAGATATTTTAATTTTAAATTTGTTTGTATGCAATAACAGCTTAAAGTATATAGTATAAGCTGACAGAAGTTAAATAAAAACAAGCAAACATACACATTTTAGGAAATTTTGACATTCTTTTTCTCTCAGCAGCTGATAAAACAAGCAGATAAAAATTAGTAGGGTTACAGAAATTTTAACAACATGAATAATCAACTTAAGCTATTGATACATATACAAGTCAAATGAAAAATAAAGAATAGGGAAAGATGGCGTAGATGTATTTTTCCCTATTCCACTAAGTACAGCTAAAAACATAGGATATTATATCTATATAAAACCAATGGGAGAAGATTCTGAAAGGTAAAGAGAAACAGACCAGGTGGGAACCTCAGGCCCTGAGGAACAACACAGAGTGAGTTGTCTGTTTTCTTTTTTGCCTCATATCCCAGACCGGACACTGTAAAAAGCAGCAACCCAGAAATGCTAATGGAAACAGACAAAATGCCCCAAGAAAAGCCTTCTCTCTCTAACAAAACAACTAGGAAAGGCTGTTATATAAATGGGCCAAAGATGACCTCTGGGTATTGGCCCAAAGTTATTTACTTCTTCATAGCAATCTGAAGTCCATTTGACGTTGCCAAACTCAAACTGGTATACATTCAATTGTTTTTAAAAATGCACAAATAAGTAGATTTTTAGCCACTTATAAGATGTCTGCTTTACATACTCCACAAAATTGCCCAACCTCTGCTCCCTAATAAGATACAACCCTGTAGTTATCAGGTCCCCCTGCTGTGTTTGTCCTTAGGTGATCTGTGACCTAGAAGCCCCCACCTTGCTGCAGGTGGACATCGTGTAATGAGACCTAAGCTTCCCCCACATCGTTTCTCTTCTTTCCCAGGGTTTTAACGCCCTCTTCCTCTTCTGGTAGCCCCATGTGCCTCTTGCAGTCTCTGGAAGTCCTCCTGATCTGGGAGACTGGCCCTTACATGCAGCTGTCAGTGCATCAACACCAATAAATAACTTGCTGTGTACTGGTGATAATGAGGCACCTCTCATCCTCCTCACTGGAATAGTGTCAGAGGAGGCCCATGGAGTATCAGGAATTTTGCCACTGCTCAGTGGTTGCAAGGGCATCCTTCCCCCTGAGAGTCAATGGATACCAAGTGGGAAGCAGTGACATGGCACACTTCTGCCTGATAGCCAGTGGAAGGTGAATGCAAAATCTGGTATCCACCTTATCTGGCAGTAAAAGGGCTGTACCTTCCTTTTCCTGCTACAGTGATGTCAGAGGAGGCATGTTAAAACACAAGATTTAAGTGCAACCCAGAGTCTCATAACATAATATCCCAAACATCCAGGTTTTAATAAAAAATCACTTATCTACCAAGATGCAGAAAGATCTTAACTTCAGTGAGAAAATATAATCAACAGATACTAACACCAAGATGTCACAGATGTTAGAATTCTCTAAAGGATTTTAAAGCAGCTATTACATAAACAAACAATTATGGAAACACATGAAACATAAAAAATATATATAAATATTCACAAAGAAATATAAGATAGAAAGAAGAACTAAATGAGAATTTTAGAACTGAAAAATACAATAACCAAAATTAAAATATCTATGAATGGGCTCAGGAGTAGAATGGAGAGAACAGAGGAAAGAATCAGTAAACTCTAACCTAGAATTTCTAATCTGAACAACAGAAATTATCTGCTGCAAAAGACCTCTTTTAAGCATCTGAATATAAGCAGATGTTATGGCTTTTTTGCTTGCCCTGGATCCTGTACCTGCCTCCTGTTCATCTGACCTCTGGTTCTTAGAACTTGAGCTATCAGCTTATCTGCAGATACTGGGATTCATTGATCTCCACAGCCCGTGATCAGGAGCCCCGCTTTCTGACCTACTGATCTTGGGTTCACCAGCCACTCCAGCTACATGAATCAGAAAAAGCTTTGCAGTCTTGCCTGCCTATCTTGGGATTTGTCAATCTTCACAGCCTGTAAGCAAGAGCCCTGCTCTCCGATCTACTGATCTTGGGTTCGCTAGCCCCTGTGGCTATGTGAATCGGGAGAAACCTCTATTCTGATCCACGGACTTGGGACATTCCAGTCTCTACAATCAAGTGAACCATTTCCTTGATATAAATCTCTCTATATATTTATATGCTTTATTGATTTTGCTTCTCTAGAGAACCCAGCCTAAGACGTTTGGTACCAAGAGTGGTTCTAGAAAAACAAAATTGTAGGATGCATTTTCTAAATTGGTTCTCAAGTCTGATTAGTCTTAAAGATGTTGATGACTCTGCTTCCAGTAGTAAAGAGGGCACTGCTAATCCATGGTGTGAGGTGGCGATACAAATATGCAAAATATCACCACCAGTAGATTGGCTATTGGTGAAAGGCGAGGCTCTGGGTGAATACATGTGTGATATCTTTCTACAGTTTTGTCAGAATGAGAAGTATAAGGAAGCTGGTTGGTTGGCCCTACTTTCGCTAGACAAACTGGTGAAGAAAAGTGATGCACTCAGGGCTTCAGAGTCAAAGCTCCAGTGCCGCATAAATGACCTCAAGGCTTCCACTTGTGCTTTGAAAGAAAGCCCTATTTCTGGTAGTAACAGAACTGAAATTGCCAAAAACCAAACAATTACAATGCAAGCTTGACTGCCAACCTCGAGAGGTGTCTGAAATTAAAGTAAGGGCATTGATTAAGAAGAAATGGGATCCTGAAACTTGGGATGGAGACAAATGGGCAGATAATCAGGAAGCTGGAGACACTGAGCCCTTAAATTCTATTGAATCACTCCAACAGAACCACTCCCATCTGAAGAGATTACTTCATGTTTGTCTGCTAAACCACCCTGCCCAGAAAAACAATTAGCCCCTTCACTCCCATTTAATGAGATTAATCCTAGTGCATCTGCCTCTAAAGAGCCCTTGCCTGAGTCATTGCCTGGGGCATTGCCTGAGGCAGATGATTTACAAGACAATGCTGAATGTTCTGAAACAATTCCACACTACAGATTCTGGCTTCTAGACCTATAAGTAGACTTAAGTCCCAGCAAGCCCCAAAAGGTGAAGTACAAAGTGTGACCCAGGAGGAGGTACGTTATACGCCAAAAGAACTGCTTGACTTTTCTAATATGTACAAACAGAAACCTGGGGAATATGTGTGGGAATGGCTATTAAGGGTGTGGGATAATGGTGCAAGGAACATAAAGATGGATCAGTCTGAGTTTATTGATATGGGTCCACTAAGCACAGATTCTTCATTCAATGTTTCAGCTCGAGAAGTTAGAAAAGGATCTAATAGTTTATTTCGTTGGGTTGCTGAAGCATGGATTATGAGGAGACCTAAACTAAATCAAGTTGAAGTACCAGACTTGCCTTGATATTCTGTAGTAGAAGGTATCCAAAGGTTTAGGGAAATTGGCATGCTAGAGTGGATGTATTAGGTTAGACTCACAGACCCACACATGGAGTGCCGAGAAGACACACCTTTTACCACAACTGTGAGGAACAAATTTGTGAAGGGAGCTCCAGCATCCTTGAAGACTGCTGTGATTGCTATTTTATGTAAATCAGATTTGATAGTGGGAAGCACCCTAACTGAATTAAGACACTTAACTACAGTGGATCTGATTGGACCCCGTGGTAGTAGGGGCCAAGTGGCTGCACTCAGTCGACAAAGACAAGGTGGGCGTGGTTACAGTAATGCACAGCAGAGTCAAAGCAGTAATCAGAAAAGTGTGACTCATATGGACTTATGGCATTGGCTACTTAGTCATTGTGTCCCTAGGAGTGAAATAGATAGGAAATCTACTAAATATTTATTTGATCTGTACAAACAAATTGAATTCTATGTCACATGAACAGCAGTCTAACTTGAATCGCCAGAATACAGAGTCATGGTCCCTCAGTCAGTTCCCAGACTTGAGCAAGTTTAAAGACCTACAACCCCTTGAATTAAGGGGAGACCAGGCCCACTTGAGGAAGGACTCCAATACACTGCCAAAATTTTTTACAGTTAATCTTTCTCCCAGCCTTAACCAAAGGGATCTGTGGCCTTTTACAAGAGTGACTCTTCATTGGGGAAAAGGAAATAATCAGACTTTTCAGGGATTACTGGATACTGGCTCTGAACTGACACTAATTCCAGGAGACACAAAAATCACTGTGGTCCACCAGTCAGAGTAGGGGCATATGGAAGTCAGGTTATTAATGGAGTCTTGGCTCATGTCCGTCTCACAGTAGGTCCAGTGGGTCCCTGAACTCATCCTGTAGTGATTTCACCAGTTTCAGAATGCACAGTTGGAATGACATACTCAGCACTGGCAGAACCCCCGCATTGGATCCCTGACAAATAGATTAAGGACTATTATGGTAGGAAAAGCCAAGTGAAAGCCATTAGAACTACCCCTACCTAGGAAAATATTAAACCAAAATCAACACCGGATTCCTGGAGGGTTGCAGAGATTACTGCCACCATTAACGACTTGAAGGATGCAGGGGCGGTGATTCCCACCACATCCCCATTCAACTCGCCTATATGGCCTCTGCAGAAAACAGATGGATCTTGGAGAATGTCAGTAGATTATCGAAAACTTAACCAAGTGGTGACTCCAATTGTAGCTCTTGTTCCAGATGTAGTTTCATTGCTTGAGAAAATTAATACATCTCCTGGTATCTGGTATGCAGCTATTGATCTGGCTAATGCCTTTTTTCTCCATACCTGTTTGAAGGACCATCAGAAGCAGTTTGCCTTCAGCTGGCAAGGCCAGCAATACACCTTCACGGCCTACCTCAGAGCTACATCAACTCTCCAGCCCTATGTCATAATTTAGTCCACTGGGACCTTGATCACCTTTCCCTTCCACAAGAAGTCACACTGGTCCATTACATAGATGACATTATGCTGATTGGACCTAGTAAGGAAGAAGCATCAATGACTCTGGACTTAGTGATAAAACATTTGCATGCTAGAAGGTGGGAAATTAATCCTACAAAAATTTAGGCACCTTCTACCTCAGTGAAATTTCCAGGGATCCAGTGCTGTGGGACATTTGAGACATTACTTCTAAAGTGAAGGATAAGTTGTTGCATCTGGCTGCCCCCACAACTAAAATGGAGGCACAATGCCTAGTGGGCCTCTTTGGATTTTGGAGGCAACATATTCCTCATTTGGGTATGCTACTCTGGCCTGTTTATCAAGTGACTCAGAAAGCTGCTAGTTTTGAGTGGGGCCCAGAACAAGAGATGGCTCTGCAACAGGTTCAGGCTGCTGTGCAAGCCACTTTGCCACTTGGACCATATGATCCAGCTGATCCAATTGTGCTTGAAGTGTCAGTGGCAAATAGAGATGCTGTTTGGAATCTTTGGCAAGCCCCTATTGGTGAACCACAGTGCAGAGCCTTAGGATTTTGGAGCAAAGCCCTGCCATCCTCTGCAGATAGCTACTCTTCTTTGGAGAAACAACTTTTAGTTTTTTACTGGGCCTTTGTAGAGACTTAATGCTTAACCATGGGACACCAAGTCACCATGCAGCCTGAAGTGCCCATCATGAACTGGGTGTTTTCTGACCCGCAGAGTCATAAAGTTGGACGTGCACAGCAGCACCCCATCATTAAATAGAAGTGGTATATATGAGATTGGGCTTAAACAGGACCTGAAGGCACAAGTGAGTTGCATGAGGAAGTGGTCCAAATGCCCATGGTCTCCACTCCTGTCACATTACCTTCCTTCTCCCAGTCTGTACCTATGGTCTCATGGGGAGTTCCTTATGATCAGTTGACTGAAGAGGAGAAAACTCATGCCTGATTTACAGACGGTTCTGCGCAATATGCAGGCACCACTTGAAAATGGACAGTGGCAGCACTGCAGCCCCTTTCTGGGAAACTGAAGGCCAATGGTAAAGGGAAATCCTCTGAATGGGCAGAACTTTGAGCAGCACACCTGGTTGTTCACTTTTTTTAGAAGGAGAAATGGCCATAAATGTGATTGTATACTGATTCATGGGCTGTGGCCAGTGGTTTGGCTGGATGGTCAAGGACATGGCAGGAACATGATTGGAAAATTGGAGACAAAGATTTATGGGGAAGAGGTATGTGGGTAGACCCCTCTGAATGGGCCAAAGAAGTGAAGATATTTGTGTCTCATGTGAATGCTCAGCAAAGGGTGAACTCAGTAGAGGATGATTTTAGCAATCAGGTGGATAGGGTGACACATTCTGTGTAAACCAGTTATCCTCTTTCCCCAGCTACTCCTGTCATTGCTCAATGGTCTCATGAACAAAGTGGCCATGGTGGCAGGGATGGAGGTTATGCATGGGCCCAGCAGCATGGACTTCCACTTATCAAGGCTGACTTGGCTGCAGCCACTGCTGAGTGCCCAATCTGCCAGCAGCAGAGACCAATACTGAGTCCCCAGTATGGCACTGTCCCTCGAAGTGATCAGCCAGCAACCTGGTGACAAGTTGATTAAATTAGACCACTTCCATCATGGAAAGGGCAGCGTTCTGTCCTTACAGGAATAGACACTTAATCTGGATATGGATTTGCCTTCCCTGCACGCAATGCTTCTGCAAAAACTACCATCTGTGGACTTACAGAATGCCTTATCCATCATCATGGTATCCTACACAGCATTGCCTCTGATCAAGGGACTCACTTCACAGCAAATGAAGTGCGGCAGTGGGCCCGTGTTCATGGAATTCACTGGTCTCACTATGTTCCCCATCACCCTGAAGCAGCTAGCTTGATAGAACAATACAATGGCCTAAAGACACAATTATGGTGTCAGCTAGGTGGCAATACCATGCAGTGTTGGGGCAATGTTCTCCAGGAAGCTGTACATGCTGTAAACTAGTATCCAATATATGGTGCTCTTTCTTCCATAGCCAGGATTCATGGGTCCAGGAATCAAGGGGTGGAAATGGGAGTGGCACCACTCACTATTACCCCTAGTGACCCACTATTACCCCTAGTGACCCACTCAGAAGATTTTTGCTTCCTGTCCCCACAATCTTATGCTCTGCAGGTCTAGAGGTCTTAGTTCCGAAGGCAGGAATGCTCCCACCTGGAGACACATCACTGATTCTATTGAACTGGAAGCTAAGAATGCCACCTGGCCTCTTTGGGCTCCTTATGCCTCTGGATCAACAGGCAAAGAAGGGAGTTACCATACTGGCTGGTGTAATTGATCCTGATTACCAAGAGGAAATCAGATTGATACTACATAATGGAGGTAAAGAAGAGTATGTCTGGAATGCAGAAGATCCCTTAGGGCGTCTCTTAGTACTCCCATGCCCTGTGATTACAGTCAATGGAAAACTACAGCAACCCAATTCCGACATGACTACTAATGACCCAGACCCTTCAGGAATGAAGGTTTGGGTCACCCCACGAGGCAAAGAACCACAACCAGCGGAGGTGCTGTCTGAGGGCAAAGGGAATATGGAATGGGTGGTAGAAAAAGGTAGTTCTAAATACCAGTTACAGTCATGTGACGAGTTCCAGAAACAAGGACTGTAATTGTTATGAGTATTTCTGCTTTGTATGTGTGCAGCCAAAATTTTTGTTTTCTTCACTTATATAAGATATAAATGGGGCTAGCGTGTTTTCAGTTGTACACATGTTAGTTGTATCATGTTAGGTGCAAGTAGGACTTTAAAATTGTCTTCATTCAGAGATTATTTATGGTTTAAGGAGATGTGTACATGTGCCAAGTTGACAAGGGGTGGATTGTGATGGTTAAGATTGTGTGTCAACTTGGCTGGGCCATGATTCTCAGAGTTTATATGTGATCACTTCCATGATTGAATATGCTGTTGAGTAGCCAATCAGATGAAAGGGAGTTTCCTTGGGGGTGTGGCCTACATCTGAATATAAGCTGATGTTCTGGCTTTTTTGCCAGCCCTGTATCCTATGGCTGCCTCCTGTTTTTCTGACCTCCGGTTCTTGGGACTTGAGCTATCAGCTTATCTACTGATCTTGGGATTCATTGATCTTCACAGCCTGTGAGCAGGAGCCCTGATCTCCGACCTGCCAATCTTGGATTCACCAGCTCCTGCAGCTACATGAATCAGGAGAAGCTTTGTGGTCTTTTCTGCCAATCTTGGGATTTGTCGATCTTCACAGCCTGTGAACAAGAGTCCTGCTCTCCAACCTGCCGACTTGGGTTTGCAAGCCCCTGTGGCTGCGTGAATTGGGAGAAACCTCTATTCTGATCCACCGACTTGGGACGTTCCTGCATCTACAACTGCATGAGCCACTTCCTTGATATAAACTTCTCTCTGTATATATTTATACGCTTTACTGGTTTTGCTTCTCTAGAGAACCCAGCCTAAGACAGGCATATGGATTAAAAAAATACATTAAACTGTTCCTATTTGCATATGCCATGATATAGAGAGATGTAGACAGTCCCAAGGAATCTAAAAAAACCCTCCTAGATCTAATAAGTGAGTTCATCAAGGTTTCAGGATATAAAATCAGCATACAAAAATCAATTGTATTTCTAGATACTAGCAATAGACATGTGGAAACAAATTAAGAATACAACACCATTTATAATCACTCAAAATATGAAATGATTAGGTGTAAAACTAACAAAACATGTTCAGTTAGATGCTTTGTAGATATAGATAAGCTTATTCTAACATTTATATGGAAAGATACAGGATCAATAAGAGTTAAAACTAATTTGAAAAAAATATAAAACAGAAAGAATCACTCTACTTGATGTTAATCCTTAAAGTGACACTAATCAAGATAGTGTGGTTTTGGTGAAGGGATAGACACATAGATCAATGGAATAGAATAGATAAAACAGAAATAGACCCAACAGTTTTTTGACAAAGGTGCAAAAGCAATTCAAAGGAGGAAGCATGGCCTTTTCAACAAATGTTGCTGGAGCTGTCAGACATCCATGGCTGGGTGGGGGAGGGGAGGGAGAGTATCTAGACCTAATCCTCACATTTTATATAAAAATTAACTCAAAATGGACCACAGACTTAATGTAAAATTATAAAAGTCTTAGAAAAAATAGGAGAAAGTTTTGGGGACCTACAGCTTGGTGAGAATTTCTTAGACTTGATACCAAAAGCAAAACCCATAAAAAAGAAAAAATTCATATCAATTAGACCTCATAATTTACCTTTACTCTGCAAAAGAAACTGAAAATGATGAAAAGACAAACCACAGATTGGGAGAAAGTCTTTGCAAACTACATTTTTGATAAAGGACTTGTATCAAAAAAAAACAAAAACAAATAAAAAAACAAAAAAAAAAAAACCTCTCAAAACTTAACAGTAAAACATCCCAGATAACCTACTTAGCATATGGACGAAAGACATGAAGAGACATTCATTGAAGAGAATATACCAATGGCAAAAAAGCACATAAAAAGATGTTCAACATCATTAGCCATTGTTGTTAGCTACCCGTAAGTAGGTCCTGATTTTTGGTGAACCCATGCACAGTGAGATCAGACTGTTGTGATCCATAGAGTTTTCATTGGCTGATTTTCAGAAGTAGATTGCCAAACTTTTCTTCTTAGTCTGTCTTAGTTTGGAAGCGCCACTGAAACCTGCTCAGCATCACAGCAATACACAAGTCTCTCCTATAGACAATTGTGGCTGAACTTGAGGTACACTGGCCAGAAAGAGAAACCGGGCCTCCTGCATGGAAGGTGAGAATTCCCCCATTGAGCCACTACTGCCCTCCACTAGCCACTAGGGAAATAATAATTAAGATCACAAAGAGACGTCACCACACACCTATCAGAACAGCTGAAATAAAATAAAAAATAGTTACGATATCAAATGCAGGTGAGGATTCAGAAAAACTGGATCACTCATTTATTGCTGGAGGAGGAGTAAAATTGTACAGCCACTCTTGAAAATAGACATTTTATTTAAAAAACCAACCAACCAACCAAACAAACAAAAAAACTAGACATGCACTTACTACACAGCTCACTAACTGCCCTCCTGAGCATTTGTCCTAGAAAACTGAAAACTTATACCTACATAAAAATCTGTACACAATTGCTCATAGCAGTTCATTTGTAATAGCCCCAAACTGGGAACAACCAAAATGTTCCTCATTAGATGAATTGTTAAACAAACTGCAGGACATCTATACCATGGAGTAAAATGCAGTGCCCTACTGACACCCATAACAACACGGATGGATTTCAAGGGAATTCTACCGAGTAAAAAAAGTCAATCTCAAATTTTACACACTGAGTAATTCCCTTTACATAACATTCTAAAAATGACAAAATTATAGAGATAGAAAACAGACCAGTGGTTTCCAGGAGTTAGGATGAGAAAAAGAGGGAGGTGGCTATGGTATAAAAGGGTATCACAAGGTATCCTTGCGGTGGAATTGTTCTGTGTCTTGGTTATGGTGGTGGTCACGTGAACCTGTCAAGTGATAACATTGCATAGAACTAAATACACACACACACAAGCCGTAGATGAGTGCATGTAAAACTGGTGAAATCTAGGTAAGATTAGTGAATTGTGTCCACGTCAATTCCCTGGTTTTCATGTAGTACCACAAATTTGTCCAATGTTACCATTGGGGAACTTGGTGAAGGGTGTACAGGATCTCTCTGTATTACTTCTTAGAACTGCATGTGAGCCTATGTTTATCTCAAAATAAAAAAATAAAAAAAAAAATAAAGCATTCAGTGAATAAAAAGACAAGTTTCAGAGTGGGAGAAGATCTTTGTGACACATGTAACAATGATATCATATTGAGATCAATTTACCTAGATAAAGATGTGTAGATATAGATATAAAATATAGATAGAGATTATGTATATCATATATATGTGCATATATGTATATTTATATTCGGGGCCTCTGGGCAATTTCCTTATATTTTTCTCCCCCTCACTCTCAAGCTCTCATCAAATTTGTGTAAACTCTAATTCCTACATTAAGTCAGTTTATTTTCAGGATAATCTGAGTAGCTCTGTTTTCTTGAATAAACTCAGATTGTTAGATGGTTACCAAAGCCTCAAACTCTAACCAAATTTTTACTACAGTAAAATGGATCAATAATTATATGATACATTCCAACAATGGAATACTATATAACTGTACTTCTCAATCGGGGACAACTTTGTTCCCCATTAGACATTTGGCAGTGTCTGGAGACATTTTTGGTTGTCACAGCTTGTAGGGGGAGCAATGCTAATGCTGCTACTGGCATTTAGTGGTTTCTCGGAAAGTATAGATTAGGGGTGCTGTTCTATACCTTGATCTTCATGGATAGTGTCTTATTTGGAGAATAGTCAGATAATCACTTCTTGAATGACGAACCAAAAAAAAACCCATTGCCATCGAGTCGATTCCAAGGTGAAAAACTCAAAGCTTGGGTATTTGGATATTATACAATGAGTGTGAGCAAAGTGGATGACAATTTTGGTGAATACAGCGGTGAAGTAGGAATTTGGAGATTGCATACAGCAATTGCACTCAAAGCTCATAAATGCCAACCCAAGAAAGATTAAGTTATTAATATTTTTTGGGGAAGTGAAGAGGTTCTGTAGACCGACATAGCTCAAGATTTCTCACTATTTCCATGCAATACACACAGCATGTTTTATATATGTGTTATTTTATAAAACTAAATCCAAAATCCTTTGCCATTGAGTTGATTCCAACTTATAGCAGCCCTCGGGACAGAGTAGGGCTGCCCCATGGGATTTCCAATGCTATGAATCTTTACGGAAGTAGATTGTCACGTCTTTCTCCCGCAGAGTGACAGGTGGGTTTGAACTGCTGATCCTGCGGTTAGCAGTCAAATGCTTAACCACTGTGCCACCAGGGCTTCTTGTGTTATTTTATATGTGTGTTTATATGCATGATTTATTATGTTCCTTAATAAATCGTTGTGTTAAGAATGCTTGCCTTATATTTCTGATATTTCTAGTACTGCTTACAAGAAAGGGAGCTATGCTACTCCATGAAATACAAAAATAATTACCTGAGGAAATTCATAAAAAAAAATTATAAGGTGCTGCACTTATAAATCAAGTATTTCTTCTCACAAATGATTCATACTTATAGCTTTGGTTACACAGTACAGATTTCTAAAAACATTGTTTTTGCTTACAACTTCATCTCAAAATATTTCACCAAGTTCAGAAGTGTTTTACCTGTTATAACACTCACAGCCTGAATATATAAAGCCATTAAGCTGTTATTAGATGTGCTTTGCATTAGATAGTGATGAATTGTCCTGATAACTACACCGTTTCCCGGTCAACCACTTCCACATATACCCGCACACTTTTGACAAAGCTTTGGCCATATTAAATTGTCTTCCATTCATTTAAGACAAAAGTAGATGTTGAAAATTACACATACTCACAGAAACATTCGGATAACACACGTGCTGAAGTTCTGATGAATTAAAGTAAAATTATTGAACTGCATTATTGGCTTTTTGATGGTATATGAAAATTCAAATGAATAATATTTATTGGTCCTCTTGTTGGAGGCCTATTACCACATAGAGCAAAATGCAAAGCAAAACAAACAAAAATACACTGGCTGGCAACATTTATCTGGGACACATGGCGTAAAGTAACCTTTAGAAAAACATGGCTTGCATCATTAGGTTAAAAGTGCCTTTAAGACAGGGGTTTGCTTTGAAGTTTGAGCACTGCCTTCTTTACTAAGGTTTAAAAATAGTTGTAGTTCATACATTTGTGTGCTTTGTAAAAACAAGAACACTCATGCCTAGGAGGGCTGAAACATAAGATTTGTGATTGAATCTCTAACCATCCATAGTCTCAAAATCAAGGAGTTGATTTCATATGTTTTCTTATAGAACAGCAGAAATTATTCTTTTATCTCTTTGCTAGTGACATTTTAGTGTACAGAAATCACAATGTTAAATGGTTCCAAAATGATTTACAAATGTGTGAAGTACGTTATATACTGTCTGACATAATGCGTATTTTGTTTCTATTATTCTGAGATGGCCAAAGCAACATCTTTCTCATTTCCCTGAATAGTTATAAATTAATATATCCTACATGATAGAAAATGTGAGAAATTACATCCACTATTTCTTAGAAAGATAAATTTCAGAATATTCTCCTGTGTAAAAGTAAAATATATCTTAACTGGAGATTTTCAGTTTAATTGTTTCTTTATACAATTTAGTGCAGAAAACTAATATTTAATGGAATAAATAGCCTAGCGAGTAAAATTAATTAAGTGACAATGTGTATTAAATGTTAAAGTATTCCATTTTGTCTAAAACAGAACTACAAATTAGAGGAGATTTGATAATAATCACTTCAGTAATCTTATGGATTTCAAATACATAATACATAATATTCTTAAATTTGTTTCTGTTATTGAACATGACATTTTTGACTCAGTCAAAAATAAAGCAACATTACAGAGAAGCTTTGCAATGATTACTTATGGTCATTTTAAATCCCAGTTTATATAATTATTAATAAAAAATGACTGCCTAGAGGAGTCATCACAAATGAATAAATGGCTTTACATTAAGAAGTAAACTCAGAGCTGTGGTCTAATTTTTACTAGAGAAAACGAACATCAATATTTCAGTGTGTGTCTGTGTGACCATAATAGAAATTCACCATTGAACATTTACCAAGTCCAATGATAAATACCAGCTTGGTTACTCTTCTTTAATGCCAAACATTCAATATATCTCTTTTTTTGAAAACCTCTGCTTCTCAGCCTTTGGCATTTATTTGATGATGTGAAGGAGAATGTCCACAGAAGAGCATTTTGAATACACAGTGTCCTGCTCTTCAGACTTGGCCAATTGTGGAGGAGGTGTCTGGTCTGTGACTGACAAAAGACCAAGCGTCCAGCGGTAGTGAAATCTTGCTGAGGTCAGGAAACGCTGCTTCACGTTATACTTGAAGCTGCAAGAAAATGAGTGCAGAATTCTAGAAAATTGGGCAAAACTGAAGTACTTCATGAGTCTGTACTATAATTTGTCACTCTGATACATGATAAAATTAGCACTTACCTTCAAATGATAATCAGGTTGTGGCAATGTAACAATGCTTTTGAGTCTGCTTGAACTCACGGTGACCTTATGTATAACAGAATGAATTGTTGCCTGTTCTTGCACCTCCTCACAGTCAGTGCTATGGTTGAGCCCATTGTTGCAGCCACTGTGTCAATCCATCCCACTGAAGGTCTCCCTCACTTTTGCTGACATTCTACTTTACCAAACATGATGTCCTTTTTTAGTGATTGATCTTTCCTGATGATGTGTCCAAAGTAAGCAAGACAAAGTCTCCCCATCTTCACTTCTAAGGAATATTTTGGCTGTACTTCTCTGAGGCTGATTTGTTTGTTCTTCTGGAAGTACAAGGTATAATTAATATTCTTCACCAACACCACAATTCAAATGCATCAGTTTTTCTTTGGTTTTCCTTTTTCATTGTCCAGCTTTCACATGCACATGCAGCAATTGAAAAGACCATGGCTTGGGTCAGGCACACTTTAGTCATCAATGCAATACGTCATTTATTTCTTGACTGTTGCTTTCATGGGTGTTGATTGTTCATACAAAAAAAAGAAAAAAAGTCTGTTGCCGTTCAGTCATTTCAGACTCATAGCAATCCTATAGGACAGAGTAGAACTGCCCCATGAGGTTTCCAAGGAGCGCCTGGTGGATTCAAACTACTGACCTTTTGGTTAGCAGCTGAACTCTTAACCACTAAGCCACCAGGATTTCCATTGTTGATATAAGTAGAATGAAATCCTTGACAACTTCAATTTCTTCACCATTTATCATGATTTTATTTATTACCCCAGGTATGAGAATTTTTGTTTTCTTTACATTCAGGTGTAATCCATACTGAAGGCTGTGGTCTTTGATCTTCACCAGTAAGTGCTTCAAGTCCTCTTCACTTTCAGCAAGCAAGGTGTGTCATCTGATATCGCAGGTTGTTAGTGAGTCTTCCACCAATCCTGATGCCGTGTTCTTCTTCATATAGTCCAGTTTCTTAGGTTATTTGTTCATCATACAGATTGAATCAGTATGATGGAAGGATACAACCTTGATGCACACCTTTCCTGATTTTAAACCATGCAGTATCCCCTTGTTCTGTTCGAATGACTGCCTCTTTTTCTCTTGTGTACAGGTTCCACATGAGCACAATTTTAACTGGAATTATTTTCACAGGGCATGGCCATCATTATAGATAATGATAAACCTGTTATTTTCAGCAGTGTGTTTTTAGTCTCTTATTCACATGCCCGTAATGTGAATAACAACTGATATATTGAGCTCATAATACATATTTGGGCTTCTAGCCTACTAGACTGTGAGAAAATAAATTTCTCTTTGTTGAAGCCATCCACTTGTGGTATTTCTGTTATAGCAGCACTAGATAACTAAGATATGTCTTGGTGACTTTCTTTTGGGATCTACCCTGTGTGGGGTTCGTTGTGCTTCTTGGATAGGTGTCTTCTCATCTTTCATGATGTCAGGGATGTTTTCTGTCAGCAAATCTTCAACAATTCTCTCTATGTTTTCTGTTGTCCCCCCCACCCCTTCTCCAATCACTTGTAGATTTTTCCTCTTGAAAGTGTCCCACATAATTCTTAGGCTTTTTTCATTTTTTTAAATTCTTTTTTCTGATTTTTCCTCAAATAAATTGTTGTCAAGGGATTTATCTTCAGTCTCACTAATTCTGACTTCTAATGCCTAAATTCTGCACCTATGACCTTCTAATTCTAAAAATTTATTGTTAGTCTTTTGGATTTCTAGTTGTTGTCTCTCTATGGTTTATAGCAGCCTTTTATAATTGTCATTTTGTTCTTGTATTGTTTTCCTGAATTCCTCTATTGCTTTGTTTGTGTGTTCCTTGGTTTGGTCTGAGTTTTACATGATCTCCTTCATGATCTCTTGGAAAGCTCTTCATACTAGTCTTTTGAATTCTGTCTCAGGTAATTCCATGGCTTTATCTTCCTCTGGAAGGTTTCCTTGTTCTTTGTTTCGGTTGCTTGCTAGAACCATCTTGACTTGCTTCTTTATGTGATTGGATATTGACTGTTTTCTCTGAGCTATCAGTAAGTTGTATTTATTTATTGTATGTTTGTTTACTGTGTCCTAGCTTTTAGTTTTGTTTTGATTTGATATCCCCAAGTAGGCTGGGTGTGTGAGCTACTTTGGTTATTGATGTCTTTGAAGCCCTCATGTCCTGTCTCTAGGTGGTTTGAGAAGCTACTAGGTGTTTTAGCCCAGGAGTCTGTTCACTTTTCTTGTGTGGGTACAGCATAGGTGTCCAGGTCATCAGTCATTTGAGTGTGTGGTGCAGACACTCACCTACAGTCCTAGATGGGTAGGGCTGCATAGGGGTATTCAGAGCAGGCACCAGTATCTGACTTCAGTAGGGGCTATGTGTGGAGCAAGGCAGAGTCTGACGGCTGCCTCTAGGTATTGGGTAGAGGGCGTGTCCCTGTCTCCTAGAAAGAGTAGTGGGTGGGGGTATTGCAGTCAGTCCTTGGGCACCCAGATCTGTTGGCTGGAGGGACAGGGAGACACCACTTATTCTCAGATTCCTGTCATGTGTGGCTAGATGGAGTGGTGGTACTACCAGCCCTCAGGCCCCTGATGTGAGTGGATGAGGTCCCTGCTTAATGGACAGGGTGGTGTCAAATGTCACAAATCTGCAGCTCCCCCTTGGCTGCTACAGTTGAAAATGAACTTCAGGTGTATGCTGTACTGTTTTATGCTAATGAGGGCATGTGGTGTTGAGTCAGCCCACACAGGTCTAGGCAGGAGTGAAGGGTGCTGCAAGTCTGTGGACCCCTAATGTCACTGGCTGGATGAAAGGACAGGGCCTCCCAACCTTCCCTGAGTTCCTGGCTTAGGGGACATAGTGTTTTTAAAGCTGCGAGACTGGTATGGACACTGATAGCCCTGAGTTCTGGCTTAGGGAGCATGGCAGTTGTTGAATACTGCTGGACTGGTGTTGGAGTGGAGTGGGGTGGGGGCGGGTGAGGGAAAAAAAAGCACTTTTCCACTGTGAAACTCTGAGGGTGAGGGGTTATTATGCCCCCACGTGATAGCTTAGAAACTTGCACTTAACCTTCGGAAGTCTAGTGATCCTCCCACCTGGCTCCAGATGCTTGTGCAGACTTGCTGCTGCCTGGCTTCCCCAACACGGTGAGATGAGTCTTAAACACTACTGCTTACCTCGGCTCACATGCACTGGCTGACTCAGCCAACGGGGCACTGGCAACCTCATAACTGGTACTTCTTCGCTGCTTTTGAACTGTCTCTCCATCCCCCTGCCACTCAATCCGACTCTTCAGCTTTGTCTTTGATGATCAGGGCTCCTCTGTTGTCATATATAGTCGATTCACTTGTTTTTTCGGTTTTTTGTTGTAAAAGGGATGACAGGAAGTGTCTGACTATTCCGCCATCTTGGTCCCCTGATTGTGCTTCATGAATACTAACCCTGGTACCATTCATGGTGCTGCTTTCCCACATCTCAGCCCTTGGGTCAGGAGATGATTGGCTGGAATGGCTCACCTCCTTTGCTCTCTTGGAGGTAAGGATAGTGGCCAGACAAGATCACATCTTGTGGCAAATTTGGACTCTTTCAAAGTTCTTCTGTCTCTTCGCATACCACTGAGCTGACAAGTGAGACTGGATCTCCACCCTTTTCCCTCATTCAGGGACAGACTAATGGACAATGAGCCATATAGGTCCACTTAAGGCTCCTTGTCCTTCAGATACCCATTATCCTATCATACATGTTCTTTCCCCTCAATCCCTCACTCTTATGTTCCACTTCTGGCCAGTCACCTCTGACACTTTTTTTCCTCATTCAATGGATTTAAGTAAATATAGTTTAATGGATGTTGTAGTGAGTTCCACAGAATTTGGAGATGATAAAGGAAGAAGATATTACCAGGAGATAATGTTGTATAACAAGCTATTTATTGGGACCATCACATTGAGAGCCACATGTAAGGCCCCCCTCCCTCAGCCACAACAGGAGAGCAAGTGGCACAAGGATCCACCAGAAGGGGAAAAATTACAAAAACCCATTGCTGTTGCATCTATTCCCACTTATAGCGACCATATTGGACAGAGTAGATCTGCCCCATAGGATTTCCAAAAAGTGGCTGATGGATTCAAACTGCAGACCTTTTAGTTAGCAGAGGAGCCCTTAACCACTGCACCACCAGGGCTCCAACCAGAAGCGGAAGAGGGCACAAAAAACTCCAGGAAAAAAGAGAAGAGAGGGAGGACTTAGGTGTGCCTTTGTGAGGGTCTCCTGCCACAAGGTGGGGAGTCTGGGTCAGCGAGCTCTGCAGGACAGTGCAACGGATTGAATTGTGTCCCACAAAATATCTGTCAACTTGGCTAGGCCATGATTCCCAGTATTGTGTGACTGTCCACCATTCTGTCATTTGATGTGATTTTCTTATGTATTGTAAAACCTATCTCTATGATGTTAATGAGATGGGATTAGGGGCAGTTATGTTAATGAGGCAAGACTCAATCTGCAAGATTGGATTTTGTCTTAAACCAGTCTCTTCTGAGATATAAAAGAGAAAAGCAAGCAGTGAGACAGAGGGACCTCATGCCACCAAGAAAGAAGCACGTCCTTTGGACCTGGGGTCCCTGCACTGAGAAGCTACCTCCTCAGCTAAGGGAAGATTGATGACAAGGACCTTCCCCCAGAGCCGACAGAAAGATAAAGCCCTCCCCTGGAGCTGGTGCCCTGAATTCAGACTTCTAGCCTCCTAGAGTGTGACAGAATATATTTCTCTTTGTTAAAGACATCCACTTCTGGTATTTCTGTTATAGCAGCACTAGATAACTAAGACAGACAGCCACAGCTGGGGGTCCTTACATCTACAGGGTTTTAGCTTATCTAGGTCTAACAGATGTTGGCAACAGTTTCAGGGAGTGTGTAAAGCAGGCAGGCTTTAAATGGCTAAAAATCTGTTTATATGGGCTATGTTTAAAACAATCGGATGTGTACAAATTTGAGTTTGGCACTAGCAGGCTTTTTCTGAGCTAATGGGTTTCAGTTTGCTATGAAGAGGTAAACTGCTTGGGGCCAGTAAGCAGAGGCCATCTTTGGCTCATTTATATAACAACTGTACACTTCTCAGGTTGAAACAAACACAGTCATTTTATATGTGAAGATTAATACAAGGAATGTTTACTAAAAGGCTTTCTCTCTGGGTTTGAATACACTTGTCTATTGAAGTTCAAAGTAATCTTTACAGGATAAATAAATGGCTTAGAGATTCTGTTAGTGTTCTCACTATCCATGACATGTTTTTACTCCCAACATAGTAATTGACTAAATTCTTACATTTATATGTGATACCTCAGTAGAAGATTCATTCTCAATTTTGATAATTCAGGAAAATAAAATAGAGAGAGGTATTAAGTTTTATAAACAATAAGTATAGAGTGCCTTCCCTTGCCAGCCACCTAACCAGCTTCTATATAATCTTAAACAATTGTGTGTTTTGCAAGCATCATCAGGGAAAGACGACGCTTGAAAATCTTTAGAGTTAACAGGTGCTATTAATAATGAACACAGCAGTAAAACTCCAATGGATTAATCCTTGGATACAGCTTTCAGCTTTACTCAGCTAAAACCTCATTGTCTGTTCTCCAGTGGAAAATGTTCCAGCAAAATAAAACAAATAGAAAAACTACATAAACTAAAGTTCTCTAGTGAATCTTTAGAAACAAATAGTCCACAGGAATAGACAGAGTTGGAGTAAGCCAATAACTCCATGACGTAGACTGCATCAAAAAAAGGCTGCCCAGCAGCAAGAAGCAGCTAGTAATTGCAATATGCTTATTTATAAAATTTTGTTCTTTATCCTCCAGGTTATTTTCTTTCCCTCTGCTGTTAAAGGTTCTAAATTGTTAGTAGACACTCCTGTCCTTAAATCATAGTATTCCCAAGACTTTTATTATTGATACTCACCAGATTTGGACTAATTCTTTAGTCAATGGCAAAGTTGAACAATCAATATCTAAATGCTTTTCTATGAATATTCAAATATAGTATGAAGGCATGTGGGGCATGTTTCAAACTTAAACAATAATCTTTTTCTTAGTCTTTGTTTGATTCTCAATTGCCAGGTGTGTGGTAGCTACTCTTAATGCTTCTGTGAAGTCACTATCACACCAGATGAATTAAAAAAATGATTGCACGCACACACAAAGAAAAAGAAATTCTGCTTGTAGAGGTCAAAATTACTACCTTTATAAACATGACACAAGATCACTACCCCTTGAACAATATTGTACATTTGGATTGATAACGTCCCCAGGAAATAATGGTCTTTCCTTTTGTTTAGGCAGAAAACCCACCAAAAGGGAGTTCATAAAGAATAGTTTGTAGTGATAGCATGTTGAGATGTAATCCATATGGAAGGCTGTGGTCTTTAATCTTCATCAGTAAGTGCTTCAAGTCCTCTTCACTTTCAGCAAGCAAAGCTGTGTCATCTGCACAACTCAGGTTGTTAATGAGTCTTCCTCCAATCCTGATGCCACGTTCTTCATATCGTCCAGCTTCTTGGATTATTTCCTCAGCATACAGACTGAATAAGTATGGCGAAAGGACACAACCCTGACATTCACCTTTCCTGACTTTAAACCAGGCAGTATCCCCTAGTTCTGTTTGAATGACTGCCTCTTGATCTATGTACAGGTTCCTCAAGAGCACAATTAAATGTTCTGGAATTCCCGTTCTTTGAAATGTTATCCATAATTTGTTATGATCCACAAAGTCAAATGCCTTTGAATAGTCAGTAAAACACAGGTAAACATCTTTCTGGTAGTCTCCACTTTCAGCCACGGCCCATCTGACATCAGCAAACTAGGATGTAGAATGTTGTCTTTATGGACTATATTGTGCCAACTGACCAAGTTGCCCCATGAGACTATGGTCCTAGACTCTCAAACCCGGCAGACCAATCTCATGAGGTATTTGGTTGTGTCTAGGAAGTATCCATAACTGTGCCTCCATGTGCTTTTATGTTTGAAAATATATGCAACACACATAAATATGTCATGGTTACACCTATACATGCACATCCATATATCCATATATACTTTCCTGTACATATTTACACATACATGTATATCTGTAACCAAACACATTTTTAGTTATTACTGTTGTTGCAAGATTGTATATCCCCCAATTTTTTTTTTACAGATTTCCACATAAATTGTTCATTGACATTAATTACAGTTATCACAATTTATCAGCATTCTCTTTAATTGTGTCAATACCCTTCTATCTGGGCTCAGACACTTGTCTTTACTATGATTGTGCTGTACTCACACTTCCACGCATGGAGCCACATTCCTCATCACCAAAAGTAACAGGTTTCTAAGTCCTAAAACATAATTTCCCCTCCCCCTTCTTCTCCCTGCTAATCACCAATGACCATTGGTTTCTCTGTATTTATCTGTTCTTTTCTGATAAAAGAGGGATCATACAATATTTGTCCTTATATGCTTGACTTAGTTAGCATTATGCCGCCCAGGTCCATCCAGTTATAATATGTTTTGCAGACTCATTGTTTTTTATGGTTGCATAGTATTCTGTTGTGTGTGTGTAGCACAATTTTCTTATATATTCGTCTATTGACAGGTATTTCAGTTGTTTCCATTGTTTTGCTCTTGTGAAGAAGGCTGCAGTGAACAGTAGGAGTGCATATATCTGATCGTGTCAGTAGGTTTACATCTCTAGGGTGTATTTCTAGGAATGGGATTGCTAGATGGTAAGGTAGCTCTATTTCTAGTGTTTTGAGAAAGCACCAAACCGTTTTTCATAGTGGTTGTACCATTTTACAGTCCCCCAGCAATGAATAAGAGTTCCAATCTCCCCACATCCTCACCAACATTTGTTGTTTTTTAATCAGTGCCATTTTAGTAGAAGTGAGATGGTATCTTGTTGTAGTTTTGGTTTGCATCTCTCTAATGACTAATGATCAGGACCACCTTTTCCTGTGTTTGTGGGCTGCTTGGTTTTTTTTTTTTTTTTGGTGAAGGTTCTGTTCATGTCCTTTGCCCATTTTATAATTGGATTGTTTATCTTTTGTTGCTGTGTTGTTGAAATTTTCTATCAGTTTTGGAGATTATACCCTTATCTGATACGTATGTCTTTCCTGAAGATTTTGTCCCAGTTGTAGGTTCTCTTTTTACTCTTTTGATAATGTCTTTTCAGGAGCAGAAGTTTATAATTTTTATGAGATCCCATTTATCTATTTTGTCTTTTCCTATTCATGCATTTATTGTAATGCTTGTTATCCTATTTTTACAAAAGATTAGATCCTGTAGTTTTCTCCGTATGTTTTCTTCCAAGAATTTTATGGTTTTAGATTTGATGTTTAGTCTCTGATTCATTTTGAGTTAGTTTTTGTGTTTGGTGTGAGATATGGGTCCTGTTTCAATTTTCTGCATGTGGATATCCAGTATTGCCAGCATCATTTATTAAACAGACTGTCTCTGCCCCACTAAATGGATTTTGACCCCTTGTCAAAAATCAATTGTCCATAGATGGCTGGGTTTAGTTCTGAGTTCCTAATTCTATTCCACTAATCTATGTGTCTGTCATTGGACCAGTACCAGGCTCTTTTGATTACGGTGGCTATATAGTATGTTTTTATGTCAGGGGGTCTGAGGCCTCCTGCTTTGTTCTTTTTCTTCAATATTGCTTTGGCTATTTGAGGTTTCCTTCCTTTCCATATGACGTTGGTTGTTAGTTTTTCCATTGCAATAAAGAGTGTTGTTGGAATTCGTATCAGGATTATATTGAATCTGTAGATTGCTTTAGGTAGTATTGACATTTTCACTATATTAAGCCTTCTTCTCCATGAGCACGGGGGGTTGGTTGTCTGTTTGCATAGATATCTTTTAGTCTCTTGTAGCAGTGTTATATAATTATGATCGTATAAGGCTTTTACGTCCCTGGTAGGTTGATTTCTAGGTATTTTATTTATTTGTGGGCTACTGTAAATGGTATTGTTTTCTTGATTTCTTTTTTGGAGTAGTCTTTGTTAGTGTAGCGGAACACAGCTGATTTTTGTGTGTTGATCTCGTATCCTGCAACCTTACTGAATTCTATGAGTTCCAGCAATTTTCTTGTGGAATCATTAGGGTTTTCTGTATATAGAATCATGTCATCTGCAAATATTTGACTTCCTCTTTTCCAGTTTGGATACCTTTTCCTTTTCTTGTCTTATTGCTCTGGCTAGGACGTCCCAGTATAATGTTGAATTAAAAGTGGTGATAATGGATATCCTTGTCTTATTCCCATTCTCAAAGGGAAGGTTCTCAGCCTTTCTCCATGAGTATGA
The DNA here is from genome assembly GCA_030035585.1 of Dugong dugon. Taxonomy (NCBI): domain Eukaryota; kingdom Metazoa; phylum Chordata; class Mammalia; order Sirenia; family Dugongidae; genus Dugong; species Dugong dugon. The sequence goes on from CM057478.1 coordinate 14,826,347, forward strand.
TGTTGGCTATTGGTTTTTCATATATGCTGTTAATTATGTTGAAGAATTTCTCTTTTATTTCTATTTTGCTGAGAGTTTTTTTAAGGAAATGGTGTTGAATTTTATTGAATGCCTTTCTGCATTGATTGATATGATCATATGGTTCTTTTCCTTTGCTTTATTTATGTGGTGGATTACACTGATTGATTTTCTGATGTTGAATCACCCTTGTAATCCTGGTATGAATTCCACTTGATCATGGTGTATGATTTTCTTGATATGTTGCTATAATCTGTTGGTTAGAATTTTATAGAAAATTTTTGCATCTACGTTCATAGGGGATAGGTCTGTAATTTTCTTTTTTCTGGTATCGGGGTTATGCTGGCTTCATAAAAGGAGTCTGGTAATGTTCCTTCCTCTTCTCTGTTTTTGAAGAGACTGAGTAGGATTGGTGTCAACTCTTCTCTGAATGTTTAGTAGAATTCTCCAGTTTAGCCATCTGGTCCTTGGTTTTGTTTGTTTGTTGGTAGTTTTTTGGTGGCATCTTCAATCTTTTCTTTGTTATGGGTCTGCTTAAATCTTCTACCTATGTCTGTGTTAATTTGGGCAGGTAGTGTGTTTCTAGGAATTCGTCCACTTCCACTAGGTTTTCAAATTTGTTGGAATGTAATTTTTCATAGTAATGGGTTATGATCTTCTTTATCTCTGATGGATCAGTTGTAATGTCACCAATTTCATTTCTTAATTTGGCTATTTGCCTCTTTTGAATTTCTTCTTTTGTGAATCTAACCAGTGGTTTGTCTACTTTATTGATCTTTTCAAAGAACCAACCTCTGCTTTTGTTAATTTTTTCAATTGTTTTCTATTTTCTAATTCATTTGTTTCTGCCTGATCTTTATTATTTATTTTTTTCTGGTTGTTTTTAGGTTCTTTTGTACTTCTTTTTCTATTTGTTCAAGTTGTCAGTTAAAGTTAATGAATTTGGATCTTTCTTCTTTTTTAATGTAGTCATTTATTGCTATAAATGTCCCTCTGAGTACTGCTTTTGCTTTGTCCCAAAGGTTCTGATATGTTGTTCATTTTATCTAAAAATTTTAAATTTCACTTTTGATGTCTTCAATGATCCAATAATTTTTTAGTAGTGTATTATTTAGTTTTCACATAATTTTTTCCCCTTATTTAACCCTGTTTTTGATTTCTAGTTTCATTCTGTTGTGGTCCAAGAAGATGTTTTGTATGATTTCAGTCTTGTAAATTTGTTGAGACTTGTTTTGTGACCTAGCATATGGTCTATTCTGGAAAATGATCCATGTGCACTGGAGAAGAATGTGTATTGTTCTGATGTTGGATGGTGTGTTCTGTATATGTCTGTTAGGTCCAACTGGCTTATGGCCTTATTTAAGTTCTCAGTGTTTTTAGTGATTTTCTTTTTAGATAGCCTGACTGTAATTGAAAGTGGTGTGTTGAAGTCCCCTACTATTATTGTGGAGTTGTCTATTTCTCCTTTCATATTAGTCAGAATTTTTTCTTGTATTTTGGTGCATTGCTGTTAGATGCATATATATTTGTAATTGTTATGTCTTCTTGTTGAATTGATCTTTTTGTTATTGTGTACTGTCCTTCTTTATCTCTTGGGACAGATTTTGATTTAATGTTTATTTTATCTGATACCAGTACGAACTCCCCTGTTCTTTTTTGTTTACTGGTTGCATGGAATATTTTTCACCATCCTTTTATTTTCAGTCTGTTTGTGTCCTTATGTCTAAGGTGGGTTTCTTGGAGACAGTAAAAGGTGGATTATGTTTTTTGATCCATTCTGTCACTCTCTGCCTTGGGCATGGGATATTTAAGCTTTTACATTTAAGGTTATTACTGAAAAAAATTATTTACCTGACTCATTTTGCTATTTGTTTTTTGAGTGTTTCATATCTTGTTTGTTTATTGCACTGATTTTTCTGTTTTTGTTTGTATTTTGGTACTTTCTTATGATCAGCCTTTTTGTTAACTTGCTTCTTTTCTCCTGTCTGTTTCTTCTTAATGATTTCTTAATGGTTACCACATATGTTACATTACATGCCTCTCAATTACTGCAACATCTAGCATATGAATTATTGTTAACATACAAACTTAACATAATAAGTCTATTCCTGATACGCTCCTCTCTCCCCCATTTCTATTGGTGTGTCTCCATTAACAACAATAAACAACCTATATTCAATAGGTTTAGTTTGTAGTTATTTCTTAATGCTCTCGCCTTTCCATTTGGAGTACTCCCTTGAGTAATACTTGCAGAGCTGGTCTGGTAATGGTAAATTGCCAGAGCTTCTGTTTGTTGGGAAATGTCTTGATTACCCCTTGTTTTTGAACAACAACTTTGCTGGGTAAAGTATTCTTGGGTTGGCAACTGTTTTGGTTCAGTATTTTATATACGTCATTCTACTGTCTTCTGGCCTCTAGAGTTTCTGGGAAGAAACCTGCACAGATTCTTATGAAAAGCTCTTGGTATGTTAAAGTGTGTTTTTCTCTAGCTGCTTTCAAAATTCTCTCCTTGTCTTTGGTTTTCAAGAATTTTATTAAGATATGTCACAGAATTTGTCTTTTTTTGTCTCTTCTGATTGGGCTTCATTCATGTAGCTTCCTGTATATGCAGGCTTGGTTCTCTGCTCAGGTCTGGAAAATTGTCTCTTATTATCTCTTGGAAAAGTGTTTCTGTGCCTTTATTGTTGTCATGGTGCTCTGGGACTCCAATAATTCTAAGGTTAGATTTCTTAATTGGATCCTACATTTCTCCTTTGGGTTTGTTCACTTTTCTTTGTTCTTTTCTCTTGTTTCCTTTGAGACTTGATAAGTTCAGTTATTTTGTCTTTCAGTTCATTTATTCTCTCTTTTGTTTATTCAACTCAGGTGCTGTCTAGAGTTTTGAGATTTCAGTCTGTGCTTATTTTTATTCATTGTTCACTGAGTTAGTTGCTGGGGGAGTAGATGGGAGCATCTGTTCACTTTTCCATCTTGCTCTGTCTCCCAGTCTACCATATTTAAAAATTGTTGCTATTATTAGGTGCTGTCGAGTCAGTTCCAACTCTAATTCAGGTGGTTTATTATTCAGTTCCAGTAGTTCTCTTTGTTTGTTTTTCTTCAAATTCCTTATTGAATCTCTCATTTTGCTCCTCTAGTTTGAATTCAGTATGCTTTTTGCTTTCTTTAAGCATATTTAGCACCATACTCTGAAACTGTTAATTCTTTGTATTATTCTGGCCTCCACAGGAGAGATTTCCTCTTCTTCATGTTTTACTTTTGATTTTTCCTTCTTCTCTTGTGCTTTTGTGGGTTTTTTTGTACTAGTTTTTATTGAACTTGAGCCATTTTGTTATCTTTTATTTAAAATTTTTATTCTATTTATTGTGGAAAAATTTTCTGCTTGGGTGTCCTGGTGGGGTAGGGTCCAGTTGTTTGGCTGCCATCTGAAAGGCCGGGGCTTGCACTCAGCCACTCTGTGGGAGAAAGATGCAGCAGACTGCTCCCTCCAAGACTCACAGGCCTGGAAACTCCAGGAGGCAGTATGCCTCAGCTCCTTTGCAGGTTCCTTGCTAGATGGAAAGTATCAGTGGCAGCAGGATTGGTATCCCCTACTGAGAACCACTAGATGACACTCTTATCCTTAGTTAGTTTTTTTTTAAATGTCCTCGAGTTAATTCAAGGGATTTGTATGCTTGGTCTTTAGGATTCAGTACACATGTGCAGGGTGGGGTGGTGGTGGGAGGGTGTTTCACTCTATGCCTTCACTGGTGGGATAAGTGGAAATTGACTTTACTGTGGTGACTGTGAAGGTTTCTTTAGTCTTTCCCTCACCAGCACCCCTGCACTGGCACACTACCCACGGTGCCCCACTAGGGGCCGCCTTCTGTGTGCCTGTCAGTCTGGACTAGTTCCCTAGCACTGTTGCCCTTGCAACTCTTCCTGGTCCCAGTGCCCATTCTCTTTGGGTCTCAGTGAGGTTCAACAGTACTCTCACACAGCTTTTAGGTCTTCCTTCACCCCTTCCTACTTGCGTGGCCTGCACAAACTCCCACGGCCAATTTGTACCACCTTAAAAAATCTGACTAGAGTTTCCTCAGATAAGGTCTCTGGCTGTGTTCCCTGCTTGGGGTATTAGCCAGTCCTGCCCTAAAATGGCTACGATGAGGGGTGCTCCAATATTAGTGGGTAGGATCTCTCAGTTTCTTTGTTGACCTGGTTCCTCCTCTCCCCCGCTTCTGGATTCACCCCAATTCTGCAATTTCTTAGCTGCTATCTGGAGTTCTGAGGTCTCAGTCTGTGCTTATTTTTATTCATTGTTCAGTGAGTTAGTTGCTGGGGAGTAGATGGGAGCATCCATTCACTTTGCCATCTTGCTCCACCTCCCAGTCTACTATGTTTAAAAATTGTTGCTGTTAGTGTTAGGTACTGTCAAGTCAGTTCCCACTGATAGTGATCCTATGTACAACAGAATGAAACACTACCTGGTCCTGCACAACCCACACAATCTTTGCTATGTTTGAGCCCATTGTTGCAGACACTGTGTCAAGCCATCTGATTGAGGGTCTTCCTTTTTTTCAATGACTCTCTACTTTGCCAAGCATTATGTCCTTCTCCAGGGACTGATCCCTCCTGATAACATGTCCAAAGTATGTGAGACAAAGTCTTACCATCCTTGCTTTTAAGGATGCCCCACTAGGGACCACCTCCCATGAGCCTATAAGTCTGGACTATTCCTGTTGCCCTTGCAACTCTTCCTGGTCCCAGTGCCCATTCTCTTCTTCCAAGACAGATTTGTTCGTTCTTCTGGCAGTCCATGGTATATTCATTATTTTTTGCCAACATCAACATTCAAATGCATCAATTCTTCTTCAGTCTTCCTTTTACATTGTCCAACATGCATATAAGATGATTGAAAATACCGTGGCCTGGGTCAGGTGTTGCCTTAGTCCCCAAAGTGACATCTTTGCTTTTTAACACTTTAAAGAGGTCTGTTGCAACAGATCTGCCCAGTGCAATACGTCATTTGATTTCTTGACTACAACTTCCATGGGCATCGACTGTGGATTCGAATAAAATGAAATCCTTGACAATTTCAATATATTCTGTTTATTGTGATGTTGCTTATAGGTTCAGTTGTGAGGAGTTTTGTTTTCTTTATGTTGAGGTGTAATGCATACCTAAGGCTATATTCTTTGATATTTATCAGTAAGTGCTTCAGGTCCTCTTTGCTTTCAGCAAGCAAGAGACCAGGGTAATTTAAAAATTACCCTTCTCTAACTTCTTTTTTGAAACACCCCAGGATGGTTCTGATCTGCCTCATCCATTGCTGCAGCAAAGTAAATAAACCTATGTTTTTTTAATTGCAGGTGTATTCTTAGTGGTCTTTAGCTGGTGGCTTCTATCATTAGTTAAAAAGGCAAAAAGAAAATTCAGTAAATTGTAGAATTGTTATGAAATAGACATAGACGAGCTTCAACACGGTAGTTTCAAATTTTGGTTTAAATGGATAGAAAATCTTGCCCTAATTTACTTAAACATTTTCCCCCTTTACTGGTTTTAATTAAATCTTGAGCCTGGTGAGTGGAAAATTAGATTATTTAAAAGAATGTATAAAAGGAGAATATTTTTTCTCCATTCATATCTCTGTTTAGAAGTTTCAGCAACCACAAACAATGATGAAAATTCACTAATTTGAATTAAATAATACAATATATCCATAATTAGGAAAACAAACACAAAAATAAGAGATGCATGCTTATAAACAAGTCTTAATTCATTTTCTCCATCTATATAACTGTCTTTATAATATGTAATTTATTTACATAGGCAAATGCAATACTCAAGTGATCAATTTATCCTATTTCTTATAATACATGTATAGAGTAACAAGCATGCTGTTTTCCTAATAAAATATTTCAAACCTCCAGAAAGCTCTAATTTACATGGCACTATCTAAATGCTAAGTTAATACTACTACCTGATACCCAGGATATTTATTGTCTTTGAATTGTACTCAGGAAAACTCAGAGAAATTACGAGCTTCATGCTAACCAAAGCAGAGCAATTATATGAATTACCTGATATTGAAAATGTGTGTAATTTAGGCTATTATGATTTCACATAAAATGACAAAAGCTGTTCCACATTTTTAAAGCAGATTTACCTTTTTCCTCTTGGGCAAGCATACATGCATAAAGAAAGCTTAGGAAGCAATTATGGATTATTGTTAGAAATTGAATAATTGCAGTCCTGTGTTTCTTACATTATTAACATGACAATTTTGTTTCATTAGATATACTTTCTGAAAATTCTAGCTGACTGCATTTCATCCTGTACAACTAACAATAAACTAGGGAGAGTTTAATGGCCCAGGTCTATTTAAAATGTTTCAGTATAAGCTCTGATCCATACACAAACCTTAATTTTGGGAATTTTGGAAAGAAATAGTTGAAGAGTTCTATGGATTAAAATGTTCAACTAAAACAAATAATTTTTTTCATCCCTTAGCTCTGTCTAAAAACAACAAAAAAAGTATTTATTATATAAATAATCATGTTATCCACTTCATTTCCCCAAAATAAATACACTTGAGTAGAAAAGTATGAAAATGCCCCATTGGTAATGGAATGCTTATTTCCATTTTGAGCTCATTAGTCCATTCAATTCAAGAAAATTAAATCAAATCAAGGAATGGAAATTTCAATAAGCATTGCCCCTTAGGTCCTCACTATAATACACAGAAATTAAACTCAGTGAGTTTTTGCCTTATTTTAAACTGCTTTGCATGTTAGCTGAGTGGATCCTTGTGCACAGCTTACATGGTAACGGGAAATGAACTTTGTTTTGAGAGTTCATTGTGTCACTTCCAGTTTCTTAAACTATTTCCTTTCCTGGAGTGAAAATAAGGAGGGTGATATTTAAATTAAAGAGATCTCTGAATCATTCTCGTATTATATGAAGACTGAGTTAGAACAGAATTCCTTTACTGCACCTTAGAAACGTATTTGCGTAAATCTGAATAAACCAGGGTAATTGTATATCCCTATGTATTCATAGTATTTATTATGATGCAAATTCTCATTTTGTGTGATGCTGTGTAATTCAAATAGTTAAATTAGCTTTAAGTTATGTGATTAATTGACATGATTCATTTAGGTAGGTTGTAATTCGCAGCACATTAAGCAGAAAATAATTTTATTGAATTAGCATTCACTAATTGGAGTTTTCCAACTAGTTTTGTCCACACTGAGATAAGGATTCCTTTCTATTAGTATTTTTTTAAATAAATTTAATTGTAGAAAATTATGGAAAATGTTTTAGGCAAAAACAATGAAAAATTAGCTATGATTCTAGCACTCAAAGTTAACTATTGTTAACATTATAATGAATAGCCTTCAAATACATTTTTAAAATACAAATTAGAACCATGCTCGACAATGTACCCTGTGATGGTACATCTTGTAACCTGCCTATTATACTTAACAGTAGATTATTTTTCCACATTTCTGACTATTCTTACATGTGATGTCATGCCAGTTTAACCCATAAAAATCAGAAAAAGCACACAGGTGGAATTTTTCACTAGAAATGGTCCACTATTATACAACGTTGACCAAAAGTACATTTGAAGTCCAGGTGATACAGCAAATTCTTCTTTGCTGTGGTCCTCAAGTCCATTTTTAGGCAGTGCAAAAGTAGAATCACATCAACATTTTAAAGCCTCCTTCTCTGGTTTCTTTCCCTCTTCCATTTTTTATTCCTTTTCTTCTGCAGCATTCCTGCTACACATTGCTATTCCTTTAACTCATGCTAATATTTATGTTTTCCATTCTTTAGGGTATCTAAAAGGAAAAAAATATGCATTGGTGTGTTGTCTTGGATATCTAAATCCTGATATATTATTGGTGCTAAAGGAAGATACTTTTTTTTAATACAAGTGAAGATAGTGAGGGTCCAAAAGGATGAAGGAGGCATAGAACCCTTTTCTGATTGTAATGGCTACATATTATTCCATCATATAGATATCCCACAACTTATTTAGCTGATCTATTACTTTAATTTTCGATCACCTCATATGCATGTGAAAGCTGGACAGTAAATAAGGAAGATCCGAAGAATAATTGATGACTTTAAATTACGGTGTTGGCAAAGACTATTGAATATACCATTGACTGCCAGAAGAACAAGTCTGCCTTGGAAGAAGTGCAGCCAGAATACTGCTTGGAAGCAAAGATGGTGAGACTTCATCTCATGTACTTTGGACATGTTATCAGGAAAGACAAGTCCCTGGATAAGGACATCTTGCTTGGTAACATAGAGCGTCAGCAAAAAAGAGGAAGATACTCAACAAGATGGACTGATACAGTGGCTGCAACAATGGGCTCAAACATAGCAATGAGAGTGAGGATGGCAAAGGACTGGGCAGTGTTTTGTTCTGTTGTACGTAGGGTTACTATGAGTCGGAACTGAACTGATAGCACCTAACGATACTATTCTAAGAAATTAAACTATTTCTTTATTTTCCAGTTATAAATAACAATGCAATGAAAATTATATTCTCTTCTAATAGTTTTCGTCAAATAAAATTCCTAAAAGTAAATTATTAGGTCAAGAATATAACTATTTTGATGAATCAGTAAAAATGCCATATGTCTAATAAAGAGATGTAATTTATATTCTATGCTACCTGGTTATTTTGTTCACCTTCTTCTCTCCGCATTAGAACCCAACATCTATTTTTGCCATTCTCTGCTCTTCTTTACCTCTGGTATCAGCTATTTGATTGGTTTATAATGACCTTAGTTAGGGTAATGCAAAGCGAAACCACAATGACATACCACTTCACCCCCAATTAAAAAAACAAAATGAAAAGACGGAACCTGTTGCCGTTGAGTCAATTCCAACTCATAGAGACTCTAAAGGATAAAGTAGAACTGCCCCATAGGGTTTTCAAGGAGCACCTGGTGGATTTGAACTGCCTATCTTTTGGTTAACAGCCATAGGTTTTAGCCACTATGCTACCAGGTTTTCCTTCGCCTCCAATAGGATGGCTATTATTAAAAAAATGGAAAAAAAAAACAAGTGTTGGTGAGGGTCTGGAAAAAATTGAAACACTAATAAGTGGCTAAGGAACCCTGGTGGTGCAGCAGTTAGCATTGGCTGCTTAGTGAAAGGTGGGCGGTTCAAACTCAGCTGCAGTAAAGATTCCAGCTTTGGAAACCCTATGGGGCAGTTCTACTCTGTCCCATGGGGTTGTTATGAGCCAGAATTAACTAGATGGCACACAACAACAACAACAACAGTACACTGCTGGTAGGAATGTAAAATGGTGCGGAAATTGTGGAAAACAATTTAGTGGTTCCTAAAAAGTTAAACATAAAAATATCACATGATCCAGAAATTCCACTTCTATGTATGTACCCCAAATAATTGAAAGCAGAGACTGAAACAGATACACATTCACCAACGTTTACTGTAGCTTTATTCACAATAACCAAAGAGTAGAAACAACCCAAGTGCCCATCAACAGATGAATGGATAAACAAAATGCGGTATATCCATACAATGAAATATTATTTGGCAATAAAAAGGAAATAAGTACTGTTACATGCTACAACATAGATGAACCTTGAAAATGTTATGCTAAATGAAAGAAGCCAGACACAAAAGGACAAATATTGTATGATTCCACATGTATGAATATCTAAAATAGGTAAATCCATTGACACACAAAAAAATTAGTGGTTACCAGGGAATGCAGGAGGCAAGAACAGGGTGTTAAAAACAAAAAAACAATAAAAACAGAATAAGAAAGTGATAAATGCTGTACATAAATAAGTTAAATAACTCTTGATGTGATTGAATTTACACTTTTATTAAATATTTGGTTGCCAGTTATAAAAAGCAGAAAGAAAAATGCAATTTTGCAATCTACTTCAACAGTTTAAAGAAGTTTAGTTAGATTTTTTATCTTATAAGCATACTTCTCATAAGTGGATATTTAATTTTATCAGCTGATTTTTCTACACCTTTTGAGATGATTATATGATTTTTTTCGTTTAATCTGATAATGTTTAGAACACTGATTTTCAAATTTCATACCAGCATTGCATTCCTGAAATAACAGTATTTAACCATGATGTATCTGCTGAACTTGATTTGCTAATATTTTGTTAGGATTTTTACATCTAGACTCACAAGGAAGGTTGCCTTTTCTTTGTCATGTTGTCTTGTTGAATTTAGTATAAAGGCTATTCTACTTTTATAAAATGCATGAAGGTTTATTCTCCTTTTTCAAAAATCTTGAAGATTTGTATGAGTTTGGCAGTATTTGTAACTTAAGTGGGTGCTAAAATTCACTGGGAAGATCTACGTTCTGGGAAGTATTTAATTACAGATTTAATTTTTTAAATAAATATGGAACTATTCATGTTCTCTATTGTGCAAATTTTCACAAGTTGCGTTTTTAGTGAGCTTGTCAAATTTATTTTATAATTTAAATTTATTGGAACAAATTATTCATTGTAATTTTATTATACTGCATTTTAAATTCAGATATTTATTTTATGATTTCTCATATTATTTTACTTAGAAGAAGCTTGGCTGATTGTATTGTAAATTAAAAAATATATTTTGCTTTTACTTATTTATATTCTGTTTATTTTTTGCCAGAGACACTTGTAGAATTATTGCTCTGGGTCATACAGTTCAAGTGGCTTAATAGTCCTGTATCTACTTTTGCTCTTGGCCACACACAAATTGTCAGTCTTCTAGTTAATTTGATAAATTAGCTGAATTAGTACTCCCAACTCACAGTGACCCCATGCACAACTGAATGAAATGCTTCCTGGTCCTGAGCCATACACACTGGCTGCGATTCAGATTGTTGTGTTATGTAAGATTTTCATTGGCTGATTTTCTAAAGTAGCTCCCCATGCGTTTCCTCCCATTTGCCTTATACAAAGACTGAATAGGGAAGTGGAGTAGGGATGTGTTAGAAATCACCCTGTTTTTTAAAGTCTTCGATCATTGTTTCATCTCTGAAATTCCCCCAGAAAGGCGATTTTGAATTTGGTTGACTATTTTGATAGAGAGTTCAAGTTCCACTGGTTCTACTTGGCCTTGTAATTTATGAGAACCATAGTTCTAAGAGATCCCAAGAAACAAACAAAAACCCAAACCCACTGCTGTCAAGTCAATTCTGAAGAGATACAGGGATAATACTGTGGTTCTGCAAGTTACTAAATACGGTCATGGTAAACATACTTCCAGGACTTACTAGGACCAAAAATTTATTACATGATTTTTTTCATAAGATTCTGTTTTGAGTGGTAGACCACACCACTATTTTGCATTTCAAAGATTAACATAATTTTGGTTATGTTTTCCTTGATACCATTCTTTTTCTGGCTGAATAACTTTCTTTAACATTTCTTATAATGCAAGTTTGCTCATAATGAATACTCTGTTTTGATTTGCCTGAAAAAGTATACTATTTTCAACTTAATTTTAGAATTTTACCTTTGCTGGGTATAGAATTATGGGTTCCTTGTTTTTGTTTTCTCTCTCAGCAGTTGAAAAATGTTGCTCTCTTGTCTTCTGGTTTTCAGTTTCTGATGGGAAATCAGCTCTAATTTTCATCTTTGATCCTATGTAGTGTTTTTTTCCTTTGACTGCCTGCAAAACTTTTTTCTTATACTTTGTTTTAGTAAATTGATATATCTAATACATGTGTGTTTCATCTTCTACACCTGTTTAGAGTTCTCTGAGATTTTTGGATCTGTAGTTCATTATCTTATATTAATTTTGGAAAATTCTTGGCCATTATCTTTTCAAGCATTTCTCTGTACCATTCTCTCTATTACTTTTGGAACTCCCCTTTATATTTGATCATTTGATATTGACTCACACTTCTTGGGGTCTTTGTCTTTTTGTTTTGTTTTTTAAACTTTTTATTTCTAGCATTGACTTTTTATTTTGTATTGTATTTTCCCATCTCTCTTATGAAACTTTTCATCTGTTCATGCATACTGTGTACCTTTTCCACTAGATCCTTTAACATTTTATTTATTGTTATTTTACACTTCTTAGCTGAAAGTTTCTATATCTAGGTCATCTCTGCATCTGGTTCTACTGAATAATGTATCTGTTGGCAGTGCTTCCTCACCCCACCACTGCTTAGATCTATTGTGTTCCATAATTTTTCATTGAATGTCAGACATCATGTGCAAGAAAAAGGAAAGTAGAGACTGAGGTAATTATTATTTATGCCTGGGGCAGTTTTATGGGTTGAGTCAATCTAGTCAGTAGTTGAGGTGAGTTTGGTTTTTGTTTTTAGCAAAAATGTAGTATACCATAAGCTTCAAATTCTTCAGTAGTGGTCTGTTGTTACCTTGTTCTTTGTGTGGGCTGAGGGTGCTAGAGTTTTTCTCAGTGTTCCTGTTCCATCTTTGCTGTTGTTGTTAGGTGTCATGGAGTTGGTACCAAATCATAGTGTTCCTCTGTATAACAGAACTAAACACTGCCCAGTCCTGTATCATCCTCACAATCATTTCTGTGTTTGAGCCCATTGTTGTGGCCACTGTGTCAATCCACCTCATTAAGGATCTTTCTCTTTTTCACTGACACTGTACTTTACCAAGTATGATATCCTTCTCCAGGGACTGGTCCCTCCTGATAACATGTTCAAAGTACATGAGATGAAGTTTTGCCATCCTTGCTTCTAAGGAACATTCTGGCTATACTTCTCCCAAGACACATTTGTTTGTTCTTCTGGCAGTCCATGGTATATTCAGTATTCTTCACCAACACCATTATTCAAAGGCATCAATTCTTCTTTAGTATTCCTTATTCACTGTCCAGCTTTCATATGCATATGAGGCTATTGAAAATATCATGGCTTGCGCCAGGCCATCTTAGTTCTCAAGGTGAAATATTTGGTTTTCAGCAGTTTAAAGCGGTCATTTGCACCAGACTTGCCCAGTGCAATATGTCATTTGATTTCTTAACTGCTGCTCCATGGGCATTGATCATGGATCCAAGTAAAATGAAATCCTTGACAATTTCATTCTTTAACTTTCAGTCTTATCTTTAACTTGCAACACTTCCTGTATATTGGCACCATAGAGATAGCTTCTTTCTATGTTTTTGTCCCTTCCCCAGCAGTAGATTGCTGTTGCTTATTACTTAGTGCTAGGCTCATGGTAGGGGAAGAAAGAAGAGTTCCTGGTTATTTTTGTCCATCTCATTTCTTAGGCAGGGCCTTTTGTCTGGGCCTTAGGTGTAAGAGCTTTTTAGTATTCCTGCCCCTTCTCTATCTGGTTGACAGATTATGCCTTGTATTTGCAGTAGATCTTAGGCAGGAAGGATTTCTTCCTCCTCCCTGGATTTTGGCGTGCTGTTCTTTGTACTGTTGAAGTTTTTTTTTTTTTTTTTTGTCTTTGTCTAATGGATAATGGGTTTTCCTTCTATCTTTCCAGCAGAAACAGTGAATCTTAGCCTGGCTTCTGGGGTGTAGGAAAGAAGGTTGTCTACTCATCCTCCAATGACAGACAGGCTTTGCTTTTAACCTTCACTAAGTGGTCCTGCCAGTGGTCCTGGAGGTGATAGGGTTTGCTTACCCTCCCACGGTAGCTTAAGCCTCATAGGAGACAAGGGCTTAGGGAAGTGGGCAGTGTTTCATGCCTTTGCTCCATGGTAACTGATCACTGATCACATGCCCTCATCACCAAGGTGGCTTTCTCTGGTCTTCGTCCCTGTCTCCAGGATTTTAAGTCAGAAAATGATGCACAACCATGAGGAAGAGCTTTCAGTGAGTGTGACATTTCTTCTGTGTCTCCAACTTCCAGTTGTATTCTAAATGAATATGGTAGCTGCAATAGATTTTAAAATTTTAACTGATTACTTCTCACTCACTTCTATGGCAGTCACCTCTTCTTCTGGTATCTGCCAAAGATAAAACAGTTTGTGTTTCTGCCTCTCTTTACTGGAACAAATCACTGTTTGAAGATTACCTGTCTTGTTTGCTTTATAACCTCCAGCTCCCTGATGAGTTAAAGGAATGTTAAAATTCTGTAGATTATTGGACTCCTTCTTAATGTTAGAATGGTTGTGAGTTTGATGCTTTCCTTTACCAGTAGATTTTTATTGCAGGGAATAAGAGGCTGATAAAACCATTGGAAATTTTGACGAGTGAAAAAATATGGAAGCTCAGGGATTACAAAGAACCCTCTTCAATGGTCCAACCTGTGATTGCACTGACGTAGATGGTCTCAGTAGGGCGTCCAACAGCCCAGACAGGATCCCAAGTCAGTCACTTTCTGACATCTACATGCCTGCTTGCAGTTGCCACTTGAGAATAATCTCTTTCACCTTCCCAAACTCACATGAGAAATTTATTGGGAGAGTCTGTCCATAACCTCTCTGGCAAGAAAGACTCGTGAGAGAAGTTTTCAAGATTTATGCCTCTGCATACAGTAGAGAGTTTAGAATGATGTGTAACATACTGTGTATCAACAAACGATACTAGGCACTTCTCAATTTCCAAATACAAATTTATCCATTAAATTGTAATTTCCAGTTTAAGCAAATGATTCAATCTCTGGATATGTGTTTTTATAACTGATCTTTTGAGTAAATGTCATGTTTTATAGTCTTTAAATTATATTTAGTGTGTGCTATAATGGCACTCCAAATACCACAGGAGAAACCATTTTTATGTTATTTAATAAGTACCAACGAAATCTCCAAAGGAAACTCATGCTAAGCAATCATTAAATTAGTCCTTGCTTGACAGGAATCATATGAGAATATGGAATTCTATGATTTACTAGCTGTGAGGGCTTACACTTAAAAAAAATTAAGTGGATTTTAAAATGCTTTATTTAATTTATTTATTTTTATTGTACATTAGATGAAGGTTTACAGAACAAATAGTTTCTCATTAAACAGTTAGTACACATATCGTTTTATTACAGTGGTTAACAACCCCATGACATGTCAACACTGTCCCTTCTCAACCTTGGGTTCCCTATTACCAGCTTTCCTTTTCCCTCCTGCCTTCTAGTCCTTGTACCTGAACTGTTGTGTCCCATTAGTCTTGTTTTGTTTTATGGGGCTGTGTAATCTTTTGCTGAATGGTGACCCTCGGGAGTGACTTCATTACTGAGCTAAAAGGGTGTCCGGGGGAAAAAGGCTTTATTTTAGACATAATAATTAATTAGTATTTTCTGTAGATAAAGTATTGTAATTTTATAGCGATTGTTTTTTCTCAGAGTCAATGCTGGGAAGTCTAATATACACTTTACATCAATGTACTTTAAGTTTTGCAAACTACAGCTATGGAGGGACTACTACTGAGTAATAAAAAATAATTAATTACTGATAAATGAGGCAACATGGATCTCAGAAAAGATTATGCTGAGTGAAAGAAGCCAGAAACAAAAAAAATATATACTGTATTTTTATAATCATATGGAATTTGAGAAAAGCCTAATCAAATCTATCATGACTGGAAATAGATCAGTGGTTGCCTAGGACTGGGAGTGGAGAAGGGATTGACTGGGAATGTGTACGAAGGATTTTTTTTCCCCCATACAAAAATTTATATATACATAGTTATGTGACCTAACTGCTCTCCCCATACTGTGACAGCACACTCCTCCTTTCCACCCCTGATTAGCCGTGTCCATTCAACCAGCTCCTAACCCTCTCTGTCTTCTCTTCTCACCTCTGGACAGAAGCTGCCTGTTTAGTCTCTTGTATCTACTTGAGCTAAGAGGCACACACCTCAAGAGTATCACTTTATGTCCCACAATCCAGTCCAATCCCTGTCTGAAGAGTTGGCCTCAGAAATTGTTTTAGTTCTGGGCTGATAGAGAATCCAGGGGCCATGCTTTCCAGGGTTCCTCCAGTCTCAGTCAGACCATTAAATCTGGTCTTCTTACTAGAACTTGAGTTCTGCACCCACCTTTTTCCTGCTCCATCAGGATTCTCTGTTGTGTTCACTGTCAGAGCGGTCATTGGTGGTAGCCGGGCACCATCTAGTTCTACTGGTCTGAGGCTGATGAAGTCTCTGGTTTATGTGTCCCTTTCTGTCTGTTGGGCTAATACTTTCCTTGTGTCTTTGGTGTTCTTCATTCTCCTTTACTCCAGGTGGTTGGGGCCAATTGATGCATCTTAGATGGCAGCTTGCAAGTTTTTAAGACCCCAGATGCCACCTACTCACCAAAGTAGAATGCAGAACATTTTCTTAATAAACTTTGTTATGCCAATTGACCTAGATGTCCCCTGAAAGCATGGTCCCCAGACCCCTACCCCTGCTACTCTGTCCCTCAAAGTGTTTGATTGTATTCAGGAAACTTCTTAGCTTTGGATTAGTCCAGTTGTGCTGACTTCCCCTGTAGTGTGTGCTGTCCTTCCCTTCACCTAAGATAATTCTTATCTAGTATCTAGTTAGCAAATAACCCTCACCCTCCCTCCCCACCCTCATAACCATCAAAGAATGTTTTCTTCTGTGTTAAAACCTTTTCTTATAATAGTGGTCTTATACAATGTTTATCCTTCTGTGATTGACTAAATTCACTCAGCGTAATGACCTCCAGCTTCTTCCACGTTATAAGAAGTTTCATGGCTTTATCGTTGTTCCTTATCATTGCGTATTATTCCATTAATTGTGTGGATATACCATAATGTGTTCATCTATTCATTCATTGATGGGCTCCTAGGTTGTTTCCATCTTTTTGCTATTGTGAACGGTGCTGCAATGAACATGCGTGTGCATATATCTATTCCTGTGACAGCTCTTATTTCTCTAGGATATATTCTAAGGAGCGGGATAGCTGGATTGTATGGTACTTTTATTTCCAGCTTTTTAAGGAAGCACCAAATCGATTTCCAAAGTGGTTGTACCATTTTACATTCCTACCAACAGTGTATAAGTGTTCCAGTTTCTCCACAACCTCTCCAGCAGTTATTATTTTGTGTTTTTTGGGTTAAAGCTAACCTTGTTGGGGTGAGATGGTATCTCATTGTAGTTTTGATCTGCATTTCTCTAATGGCTAATGATCGTGAGCATTTCTTCATGTGTCTGTTAGCTGCCTGAATATCTTCTTTGGTGAAGTGCCTATTAATATCCTTTGCCCATTTTTTAATTGGGTTAGTTGTCTTTTTGTTGTTGAGGTTTTGCAGTATCTTGTAGATTTTAGAGATTAGACGCTGATTGGACTTGTCATAGCCAAAAAAATTTTCCCAGTCTGTAGGTTGTCTTTTGACTCTTTTGGTGAAGGCCTTTGATGAGCATAAGTATTTGATTTTTAGGAGCTCCCATTTATCTAGTCTCTCTTCTGGTGCTTGTGCCTTGTTACTTATGGTTCGTATTGTGTTTATGCCATGTATTAGGGCTCCTAGCATTGTCCTTAAATTTTTCTTCTATGATCTTTATCGGTTTTGATTTTATATTTTAGCCTTTGATCCATTTTGAGTTAGTTTTTCTGCATGGTGTGAGGTATGGGTCTTGTTTCAGTTTTTTGCAGATGGATATCCAGTTATGCCAGCACCATTTGTTAAAGAGACTGTCTTTTCCCCAATTAAGGGACTTTGGGCCTTTGTCAAATATTAGCTGCTCATAGGTGGATGAATTTATGTCTGGATTCTCAATTCTGTTCCATTGGTCTATGTATCTGTTGTTGTAACAGTGCCAGGCTGTTTTGACTACTGTGGTGGTATAATAGGTTCTAAAATCAGGTAGTGTGTATATGAAGGAATTTTTGAGGCAATGGAAATATTCTACGTCTTTACTTTGGTGGTGGTTATATGGGTATATAAATTTATCAATTTGAAATGTGCACTTAAATCGGTACATTTTATGGATTTAAATTATACTTCACTAAAGTAGATTAAATTAAATAAAACAAGAAACAAAACAAACACACATAGGAAAGAACTGTCAATTGGCATGAAACAGCAAAAGTGAGTTTCGTGACGGAACTTACAGATAACTAAAAGGTCAAAGTCATCAGTGATAGAAGCATGGTTATGCAGTTTTTCAGGAAATCTATCTGTTAAGAAATGCTTCTAAAAGTGAGATATTTATTTGTGCAATTATTATCTTAAAAACTTCTTCAGGAGGAAGCCAAATACTTTTTTCTCTGAGATTTAGAAAAATAAAGAAGGAAGAGACATTTGGAGCCAGATCTTTTCCTTTTACAAATGACTACCTTTACTCACAACCTGAGTATCAGTTGAATGAGGAAATGAACACAGGCTCCCTGAATACTTCTCTGGTGCTCCTTAAACATTCATCATGCCTCCCACACTATCAGGAGGCAAGGTATAATGTGCATCAGAAAAAATAGTTGGCTTTGGTACCATACAGACAGTGATGAAAACCCTAGACTCACCACATACTAGCTTTGTGACCTTGGCCAAATTACTTAAATTCTCTTTTGTTTAATTTATTCATTGGTAAATGAGAAATATCCTTGCAAGTATTACATGAGGTAGCATATATCAAGTACCTAATGCAGTGGCTGGCGTATAAGAAGCATTAAATAAACAATAGGTATTGTTAAACTGTGGTAATACAAACCAAGTTTCATAGCTCCATTTGACTTAATTAATGTTCTCTAATATCACTTATGTTTTGTTAGAAAACTTAAAAGTCAAACAGATTCCTAGAGTTTTAAGAAGGATTATGTACTACCTCTTTCTTGTATGATCTCTAAATTGGTTGTTTAAATTTATCTAAATAAGTTTATTTAGTTAAATAAAATTGACTGGTTTTTTTTTTTTTTAACTTTGTTCATTTGATCAAGTAGTTAATTAAACCAGAGTTTTAAATTCAGTTTCTGAATGTGTCCAAACAATGATATTTACCCTGGAAAACATCAACCCATTGAACACAAATGAGGTTACAAAAATGTTAAACTAAAAAGACACTTAGAAATGAGATATCAAAATACAAAATTTTTTAGATGATTAAATTGTCCAAAGAGAGGAAAGATTTGTCTAAGGCAGTTGAAATAATTAGTAATGGCCTTGGAACTATAAGGTATGGCAGATAAAACATAGCCTTCAAATTTGGGTAAATGGCAATTTTAATTTTATCTGTAAATGGTTGCCATTGAGTAGATTTCAACTCATGGCAGCCCATGATTTTCAGAGTAGAATTCCACTCCATAGGGTTTTCAATGGTGGTGAATTTTCAGAAGCATATCACTAGGGCTTTCTTCCAAGTCACCTATGATTAGACTGGAACAGCCAATCTTTTCTGTTAGTAGCCCAGCGCTTAATAATTTACAATTAACTATAACAGAATGGGTGTCGAAAAAGTGCTTAACGTTTCTTAACTTTATTTTCCTTATGAGTGAAATGGGAAATAACAATAACTACTGGTATGATTGTCACATGAATGAAAAGAAATATATAAGTGTTTACAAAGGGTCTAGTATATAGTAGGTACTCAAATAATGTTAATACCCTGTGCTGTACATGATATTCAAATTATATCACTGTGATTTAAATATCAGTTATTGGCTACCCATATTTCCATGTGTTCAGATGGTCATTTTTCTCTACTATGATTCCATGTCATAGCTGACAGGATTAAGAGTGTGCATGAGAGCCAATCATATTTGTCTTCATAATTTGAACTGCAAGAACAGGCAGAAAAATCTCATGAAGTGTGGCTTGTGGTAGACTTACTAGTGACCCCCCCAAATATGTCCATATCCTAATACTCAAAACTTATGCATGTGTTACATTACATGGTAAAAGGGATGTTGCAGATGTGATAAAATTAAGCATCTTGAGATGGGAAGGTTGTCTTGGATTATCCCAGAAGGCACAACGTAATCAAAAAAAGTCCTTATGAAAGGGAGGCAGGAGGATCAGAGCAATAATAGGAGCTGTGAGGCAAGGAAATTGGTTCTCCCCTGAAGTGAATGTGGCCCTGCTGACACCTTGCTTTTAGAATTTTGATCTCCAGAACTGTAAAGAATAAATTATATTACTTTAAGCCACAAAGTTTGTGGTAATTTGTTGCAGAGTGATAGGAAACTGTTAACGGAATGTAACAATACTAAAGAGAAAATCATGAATCTTTTCTACTGAGGTCCCTCTAAAACCAAAAAAAAAACAAAGCCATTGCTGTCGAGTCAGAATTGAGAGTCCCTATAGGACAGAGTAGACTGCCCCATAGGGTTTTCAAGGAGCACCTGGCAGATCTGAACTGTGGACCTTTTGCTTAGCAGCTGAACTCTTAACCACTGTGCCACCAGGTTTTCTGAGGTCCCTCTAGTCACCTTTAATTTAAGACTACGTTCCTTTTTCAGTTTCCCTGAGACCCTCACTATGATGGTTTACATTTTTTAGATTTACTTGAGATTCAATGGTATCCTTGAGAAGATACCCCACCATACCCAGTCCCACAGTTTGAGAGGAGGAACAGGGTCACTCTTTTTGCTATGAAACAACTCTAAATATAACAACCACGCTGCCTTTAGCTATTCATTCCTTAAGTATGTGTTGTTGATTACAAGAGCCTAGCTAAGCTAGCCAACGAATGACCTAGAGCAAACTCATCATTGCTAATGGTATAAATATAAAGTTCTGTACTTTTAACTGCAACTACAAAGAGAGATGAAAAAAAATTCTTTTGCTGCAATATCACAAGCAGATTTATCCATATAGACCACTTTGAACTTAAGAAGGAAAGAGTGGTATGGTTTCAGTTAGACAAGTACACTTTCAAATTAGCACGTTCTAAATCAATCTTGGAAGTGAAAGCTATTTAGGGTAACAACAATCTTTTAGGAAGAACTGTCCAATGGATAGCAGTAAATATTTTTTTGCTGCCTTGCAAAGCATCTGAGAGAGAGCTGGATGTTTTCTTCAAACTAAGAATTTTGAGAAGGAAAGGATTACAGGTAGAATCACTCTAGTGACAACGAAAGATACAATATTGAAATTTAAAAAAAAACCAGAAACTTCTGTTTTTTAAGTAGCTATAATTACAAAGCAATAGTTTATAGAGAAAATGCTACATTTGCAAAAGCTATTTTGAGGTTTTTGTAATTTTAAATGTCAGAGGAAGGATAGAGGAGATAATCGTTTTAAACACTTGTTTTCAGGTTCTAGATGTAAATGGATGACAATTCTTGAAAGTACTTGTTTCTAGGTATTCTGGGCTTGACAACTTTCTCCTAAATCAGAGTCAGTGTTGTTAAATTACGATGTGAAGATATAAAGAATCACCATATTGTAATAGAGTTTAAAATCAAATGGCAAGTTCTATTTTCTTGATGGGCTCGACCACGAGGCTGTTAAATGCTGATTCAGCGTGTCCATCTAGGACAGTTTCTCAGCCTTGGAGACAGGTTGACAAGAATCACCTAAAGAGCTTTTAAACATATTGACATACAATTCCTATCACCAGAGACTGATTTAATTGGTTCCGAGTGTGGCCTAAGATTGAGTTTGTTTTAAAGCTTGTCTCACCCAGGTGGTTATACTATTCAGCTTAGTCTGACAATCAGTCTGCATTTCTCACTTTGATCTGTCAAACCTCCGGAACCCATCGTCATCCTATAGCCATGGCCCCCTCTGAATTATAAAACAAATTTTTGATGGGCTAAGCCTTACAGAGTCTGACCTTGCATTAGTCATTCCATGGCCCAGCTTAAGCCTGACTCACTATGAGTAGTTGGCACAATGATTTTATGAACACAATATTACGGAAACATCTGAGACCCTATCACTAATTTTACCTCCTTGTTTCAAAAAATACTCTAACAACTCACATCTTTGTGTTAGGTTGCTGGGAGGGTGGCACAAGTTACCAGGAGAAGCATCTTAGTGCTACAAACTCAAACTTCAGCCAGAGAAATCTTATGTCATCATTAATTATCTCTTATTTACAGTGGTTTCTAACTTGCACTGATGTCTAGAGGCCTGCTGTTGAACAGAAGTATCCTAATCCAATTAGCTGAGGAAGAAGGGAACAAAGGAACATATTATGCAGATGATGGGCACTAAAAGAGACCCTGCTTTAATTGAATATGTTTTTCCCTCTCAGATTCTGCAGCCTTATTTATTGTAGCACTAATTTAGTAAATCTATTAACATAAATATCATTATTTTTTAAATGTTAGTAATTAATTGATAGCAACTGTTATCTGTTCTGTAGTGCATGGCTTGGGCTTTACTTATCTGAACCAACCGACAAACCCATTGCCATCGAGTCTATTCCAACTGATAGCCACCCTATAGGACAGAGTAGAAGTGCCCCATAGGGTTTCCAAGG
The DNA here is from genome assembly GCA_030035585.1 of Dugong dugon. NCBI lineage: Eukaryota > Metazoa > Chordata > Mammalia > Sirenia > Dugongidae > Dugong > Dugong dugon. Next base: position 14,848,644 of record CM057478.1, read on the forward strand.
CCGTAATCTTAAAGAAGCGGACTGCCACATCTTTCTCCCTTGGAGTGGCTGATGGGTTCGAACCTCTGACCTTCCAGTTAGTAGCCAAGAGCTTAACCACTGCACCACTAGTTGAGCATATAATATAAGGAAATAGGTTTGGAGGACTTTGTTTGATCTTGTCTTGGAACAAAGACCTTTCTTAGAGGATAAATAAATAAAGAGTGTGTGATGCCTTAATGAGTTTTGAAGGCAAAAGTTCAGTTGTAGTAAAATAAAACTGTTTAGGCTCTTTCTGCCTGCTGGGATATTCTAGAACTGTCAGAACCAGGGCAAGCTGGTTGCACGTTCTCCAGTCTTCTCTCTTCCTCAAACTACACTAGATAAATACACTATATAATGATGGAAAACACACACACACACAGGACTGTGGTCAAAAGAAGTAAAGATTTCTCAGAGGAGTAGAAACTGTGAGGAATTCTTAAGAGACTGAAAACAGGTAAGATTGGACTGATGAGTGAAATGCCAGCACGCTGTAAATGTTGAGAGTCTGCAGGAGAGAAATTCAGAAAAGATGGGGGCCATATCAAGGAAGATCTATGCCTGGAAGTGGTAGGTGCTAGAGGCAGGAACACTGGATGGGGGAGTAGTTCAGGCATTGCAGAGGGATGAGTTAGACTGGTTGACACTTGTGCATTCCCTTCATCCTTGTGAACCAGGGCAGTGAGATGCGGTACCGTACAGAGAAGCAAACAATACCCTAGCCAAGAAGGGAGAAAGCAGAGCCGAGACAGCTACTTCTTTCCCTATTCTACCTAAGGTGGACTCTATAAGGAGAACAGTGGACTATTTCAACCAACTATCTCAATGTGAATGCCTTGTAAGAGAAAATGTTCAAAATGGACATAACAGACAGTTTGTGTATGAATATATAACTGCTGCCAATCAAAAAAACATAAAAAGATAACAAACCTCCAAAAAAGGTGGCAACAGATGTGAACTGGGAATTCACCGAACAGGAAACAAAAATGGCCAAGTAATATAAACGGATATTTAACTTAACAACATATTAAGAAACCAAAATTTAAAACACTGAAGTATAGTTTATTGTTAAACATCAAAATATCTTAGAATATCAACAGTGTCAAGGACGGGGAAAATATATAGTCTCATATGTTACTGGTGTGGGTGAAAATTGTTGTGGACATTTTGAAGAGAAAATTGGCAAAATATAGGAAAATTAAAAAATATAACTAAATGGGCAGCTCCTGTCTGGAGGCGAGATGGGAAGGCAGAGAGGGCCAGGGGCTGGTTAAATGGACATGGGGAATCAAGGGTGGAAAAGAGGAGTGTGCTGTCACAGTATAGGGAGAGCAAGTAGGGTCACACAACAATGTATGTATAAATTTTTGTATGAGAAACTAACTTGAAATGTAAACTTTCACTTAAAGTACAATAACAAAAATATATATACATAACCTATGACTCAGCTACTCTACTTTAATTCTGTATATAAAACCTTGAAAATCACTAATACTTTTGAATAAAGTGATATATACAAGGATGTCCACTGTTGAAGTATTTATAATAGCAAGTTAAAAAAAATTAAATTTCTGCCAGAGCAAAATAGATGAAAGTTGTCTTACATTCATAAATTATAATACTATTAATCAGTTAAAAGAATGACTAAATCTATGTTTATAAATATAAATGGATCAGAAATAACCTATTCAATGAAAAAGCAAGGTGCAGCTGATCACTTAACGTGTGACAACATGTATGCAAGTTTAACAACACAAAACATGATCAAAGTAATATATTTATGTGTGTGCCCTTAAAAAAACTGGGTTTCAGTATAACAACATATTAATAATTACTACTTCTAGATGATGGGAATATTAGTGTTAGTTTTGTTTTCACACTTATGTATTTTTAAATTTTCTCAAAAAAGAAGGAAATTATACATAATCAAAGAAAGAGAATATCTACTTCTGCCCATGTAGGATTTAATGCCATTGGAATTGCGTTCCCACTGTAAACTACTGGAAAACAGAACAAAATATATGAAGCTACTATTTTCAGATAGTGAGCCACAGACAGTATGGGGCCTCTGTGATCATGTATACAAATGAAATAACCATTATGATTAGCCCCCGACAACTGTCTGGAGGCAATTTCCAGGCTGCAGTGCAGGGAGTGGGGACCAGTATAGACTCCTTGGTCTCACTAAGCTGAAGAACGACAGCAGAACTTTGGGAGGTTGAGGTGACTAAAATTTGTGGGGCAGAATACCAGAGAGGTGGGAACTTCACAGATGGAACTCCAGAATTTCTGAAGGACCCCCTCTAGTATTGGAGGAACACAGATTTGCATGTTTGGGTGAAACCCTGTGAAGTCAGGAGGAGAAGGGAACAGAAGAGAACAGTAGTATAAACAACTTCTAGAGTTCTCACAGAGCAGGGTGAATTGATGAAGAGACCTTGTAACGCATGAGGCATTCAGTAGACTCCTCTGAAGAGCATTTCTTTAGTATTGGGCCTAAGTTAGTCCTAGTCTAAAGGGTGCTGTGAATTTGGACTAAAATACTTAAGAGCAATCCTCTAAAGCAGGGGGTCAGCAAACTTTTTTTCATAAGGAGCCAGATTGTAAATATTTTATGCCTTGCAGGACATATGATCTATTTGGTAACTATTCAATTCTGCTGTTGTAGTGCAAAATCAGCCATAGATAATATGTGAATTAATGAGATTGGCTGTATTCCAATAACACTTATAAAATACCTACACATTAAAAATAAAAAACAGGCAGCAGGCTGGATTTGACTAACAGGCTATTCTTACAGGCTTACCTCTATTCTAAAGGATCAAACTAGTTCACGATTAAATTAAATGCATGAAAGAATAAAGTCCAACACCCTTCAAAGGAAACAACCAAAAACCAGCATCAACAACATAAAATTCACCATGTCTGTAAAACCTGTTGCCATCTAATCGATTCCGACTCATAGAGACCCTATAGGACAGGGTAGAACTGCCCCATAGGGTTTCCAAGGAGCGCCTGGTGGATTCGAACTGCCAGCCTTTTGGTTAGCAGCCAAGCTCTTAACCACTGCACCACCAGTCTAGCACCAAATAAAAATTACTAAGCATGCAAACAAGTCAAAAACCTTAATATTAACTAGAAAAAAGTCAATCAATAGAAACAAACCCAGCAATGGCAGAGATGATGGAATTAGTAAGCATTGACATTAAAACAGCCAGGAAAATATGATACATATACATAAGAATGTAGACAAAAACATGAATATGATGAATAGAATTGGAAGATATAAAAAAGACCCAAATGATAATTATGGAGATGTAAACTGCCATATCTAAAACGAAATACACATTGAATTGGATTAACAAATTTAAACACTACAGAAAACAGGTCAGTGATCTTGAGGATGTAAAAATATAAGCCATAAATATGAAGTTCAGGGAGAAAAAGAGACTGAAAAAAATGACCTTGTGGGCTAATATCAAGTGGTCTACCACAAATGAAATAAGTTTCCCAGAAGTAGAGAAGAGAGAGGTGGTCAGAGAAAATATTTGAGTAAATAATAGCCAAAAATATGCCAAATATGAGGGTAACTGTAAATTCACAAGTCCTAAAATTGAATGAATATCAAATAGAGTAAACAAAGAAAATCTCTCCCAGGCACAAAATAAGTGACAGATTCTTTAAAACAGCTAGAGATAAAAAGACATATTATACACAAAGGAACAAAAACGAGAATCACAGCAGAATTCTTATATGTAGATAGTACATAGTGAATGATCCCACTTAGAAGAAATTCCTGAAAATGCAAAATTAAAGTGATAACAAAGATAAGTAGCAAGTTTTGAGGGTAGAGTCTTTTTGAGGTAATGAAATATATATATATGTATATATAGCTGGATGTATATGATGTATATACATATATACTTTACAACTCAATAGTAAGAAGATAAACAGCTCAATACAAATATAAGCAAAATATTTGAAAAGACATTTCATCCAAGAAGAGATATGGATGGCAAGTAAGCACGTTAATATCCTCAACATAATTAGTCCTTGTTTTTGTTAGGTGCCATTGAGTAGGTTCTGACTCATAGTGACCTCACGTGTAACAGAGCAAAACATTGCTTGGTCCTGTGCCAGTCTTATAATTGTTGCTATGTTTGAACCCATTGTTGCAGCCACTGTATCAGTTCATGTTGTTGAAGGTCTTCCTCTTTTTCTCTGACCCTCTACTTTATCAAGCATAATTGGTCCTTAAGTAAATGAAAATTAAAACCAAAGTGGCATTACACATGCACTAGAATGGATAAAACTGTGAAAGACTGACAATACTGGCAATATTGACATGTTGGATGTTAAGTAGCTTTGCTGGTGGGAATGAAAATAAGGCAGCTACTTGGGAAAATAGTTTGGCTATAAAATTAAACATACACTTACCATATGATACCGTAACAATCCTGCGTCTTTGTATTTTCCAAAGACAAACAAAAACATTCGCTCATGAGAAGGCTAGTATGCCGATATTCATAGGAACTTTATTTAACTGGTTCCAAACTGGAAACAATCCAAAGTCTATCAGCTGGTTAATGGATCAACAAACTGTGGTATATCCATATGACAGAACTGTATTCAGGAATACAAGGAAATAAGAACTAATATGTGCAATAACATGGATGAATCGCAAAAAAATTATGCTTAGTGCAAGAAGCAAGACCCAAAAGATTACATACTAAAAATTCCACTTAGAAGACATTCCTGAAAATGCAAAATTAAAGTGATAAGCAACAAAAATCAATAGCTTTTTTTGGGGGTAGAATCTTTTTGGGGTAATGAAAAGGTTTTATATTCTATCTGTGATGGTGGATGACAAACGAACATTTGTCAAAACTCATCAAACAGTACACTTAAAATGGGTCAATTCTATTGTATGAAAACTGAACCTCAGAAAAGGAAAATGAACCTCCAATTCTTGAAGCCCTATGCAATTATTTTTAATATAAGCGTCATATTCATTTGAATGAAATGTGGGATATTAAGTCTTGGCACTGATTGATCAAGAGAGAATAAGCTCTAAATTCATTGATTATGAAAATCCATTAATAATTTTTACATCTTTCAATCCACTTGTGAAATTATGCTTGCATTACTCAAATAGTACATATAAATCTTGGGCATTCATTTTGAAGAAAGACATATGACTTTCTATTTTACATCTATTTGCCAAAAACAAAAACAGAAACAAAAACAAAAAAAAACACTTTGCCATGGAGCGGATTCCGACTCATCGCGACCCTATAGGACAGAGTAAAACTTCCCCATAGGGTTTCCAAGGAGCAGCTGGTGGATTTGAACTGCCAGCTTTTGGTTAGCAGCTGAGCTCTTAACCACTGTGCCACCAGGGCTCCTGTATTTGCCAGGTAAGAATTAAATCTGTGTCATGTTGAGGTTACAGAAGTCCGTAGATTTTATACAGATTTTATAGGACAGGTTTCAACTCTTGCCCAAGAAGTTGCAGAACCTCATTGGGACAAACATTTCAGAAAACAAAGAAGATGATGCTGCCTGAGACTAATTAAATACAGATCAATTTTTATCTTCCTGGTTTCCTTGTGAAAACTTAACGGGCTAAAAACACTCAAGTCAGGTTACAAGCTGTCTCACTTCAGAAGTCTGCCAGTAGAATGGGTAGAGTTCTTCACTCTGTTGTATTGTTGGCAGAACAATTACTGTAATATAGGGATACCAGGTTTATGGGGATTATTTCTTGCCTTCCCGGTCACTTCTCTTTCTAGGTTTTCAGTTACTCTTTTGACCAAGTCCCACGCTGTACTTACTCTAGTATCACACATAGGCTTTATCACTTAGAATTTTCTGATCCTGGTCTCTCTGATTTCAACAATCACCAATTCTAACTGGTGATTTTGTTTATTACTAATGTAATAGATTTCTGGCTCTACTATCGCTCTCTAGTTGCTCCGACTTAACTCAATTGTTATCACTAATACGTAATTATTCTCTAAGAAATCAGGTATGCAATTTGATTTTTCGTAATTTTCCTCAACAGGAAATTTAGTTTGGAACATCTGGCAGTGATGACTCATATAAGTAGCAATATTATTGTTCTGATATGGACGGAAACTGTAGTGAAAGTGGCAGAGATTATTAATCCTCATTAAAAAATAATGAGAGTGAGTCCATCTCTCATTTTAACTGTGGTGATGAACGTATTTCTAGGAGATAGCAGCTTCCACTTTCTCAGGAGAATGCTTTTAGCACCAACACACAGTGAGAGATCAATTTATCACCAATTGATTAGACAAGATGATTTATCTTGGCAATTGGAAAGAGAAACCAAATACATGCAGGGTCTGTTTTAGAATATTATATTCAGAGGGCATCATTTTTTATTCTACTTTCCCATAATAGCTTATATCTAGACCTTATAATTAGCTCTTTATTGAATTGAACGAAATAGCAAGGTGAATTTCATGACACATTTATAATCATCAACATGTATAATGATCCCTGGTTAGTTTATATTATACACACTGTAACTTATTACAGGTAATAGTTGTCACTTGAAGTAACAATGGAAACCCTGGTGGTGTAGTAGTTAAGAGTTCAGCTGCTAACCAAAAGATTGGTAGTTCAAATCCACTAGGGGCTCCTCGGAAACCCTATGGGGCAGTTCTACTCTGTCCTGTAGGGTTGCTATGAGTCGGAATCCACTCGATGGCAACAGGGTGTTTTTTTAACTAACAATATTCAAATAATTAAAGGAAATTTAAGAGTATAAATATTTAAGAGTAGTTTTCAAAGGAAATGTGAAAAATTAAACATAGAGCTCTGTGTCTAGCAATATGGTGGTTAAGCCATCTGAAATCTTGGCTTCCACACCATAACCCAAAACATCCAGAGACGCTGTACGGGAAACCTCCAAGTGCCAAAAAGAAAGAAGAAGCTGCAATCCAGAGCTATCAGCTGAAACTGAAGCCGCAAGAGCATTGGGAGCTTTGTGTCAATTGTCATAGCCAAAATGCTTGCTTTTTAATGACCAAATGAGGAACAAGCGATGAAGCCTCCGGCCTACGCAATGTAACAGATTGGGAAATTTTTCCCCACACATAGTTAGGATTCTTCAACGCAATGGTTTCCAATTTCTCCCACGCCCAAACATAATAAAAATAAATGGTTTTGTAAATCATTTGTGTAAACAGATGAGGATGCTGATAGTGGCTGGTTACCCTTTCACCCTTGTGGTACACTGGCTGGGAAGCTCTGCCTTATCTGCATTACTGACGGGATAGACTGTGATAAAAAATATTCATGCAGCAAAATGAGATTACTAGGAAAGTTATTCTGATTTTACTTAAACTATGAGTGAAAAAGGAGCCCTGGTGGCAGTGGTTAAAGCACTTGGCTGCTAATCCAAACGTCAGTGGTTCAAACCCACCAGCCTCTTGACGGGAGAAAGATGTGGCAGAGAAAAAAGAAAAAGCCCCCTTGAGATTTTATAAGCCAGTAGTATCTTTATATTGGTTTAGGGTTCAAATTTATAAGAAATTAATTCTGGAAAATTAGCACAGTAGGCTGTTAACAGAAGCTAGCACACACTCTGCAAAGGGACATTCTGAATCCAAATTTTTGAAGGATATACAAAGATTAAGCACCACCAAATGTCGATTGAAAACACTAGCACAAAATAGCATGTGGTACCATTCATAGAAAGTTTAAAGTTTTAGAAAATAGTGCTATTTGATGTTAGGGAGATATATGTATGCAGGGACGGATTACTCAATAAGCACCCATAATAATTGTGCTTACTTAACTAATCTGTAGTGCACATTTTCACCTGTTTTTCACCACAACCCATGTGAAATTGTGCACTACAGATTAGTAAGTAAATACAATTAAGCCCGTGCATATTTTGCTTACTAATGAACTGGTGCCTATGGTGTTTATTAGTTAATCTACCTGCTTGTAAGAGTATAAAAATTGTGCACAAGCACTATAAAAACAAATTCAGGATGTTTGTTTCTGGGTAGGGAGAAAGGTAATGAAATTTGGAAGGCAAAGGTAAACAGGATTTCAGCTGTGTTTGTAATGTTTTATTTCTTAAGTGAATTAGTATGTATTATCATGGATTGAATAGTGTCCCCCCAAAATATATGTCAACTTGGCTAGGCCATGATTCCCAGTATTATGTGATTGTCCACTATTGTGTCATCTGATGTGATTTTCGTATGTGTTGTAAATCCTACCTCTATGACGTTAATGAGGCAGGATTAAAGGCAGTTACGTTAATGTGGCAGGGCTCAATCTACAAGATTAGGTTGTGTCTTAAGTAAATCTCTTTGGAGATATAAAAGAGATAAGCAAGCAGAGAGACAGAGTGATCTCATTACCACCAAGCAAGGAGAGCCAGGAGCACGTGTGTCCTTTGGACACGGGGTCCCTGTGGTGAGAATCTCTTAGACCAGGGGAAGACGGATGACAACAACCTTCCTCCAGAGCTGACGGAGAGAGAAAGCCTTCCCCTGGAGCTGATGCCCTGAATTTGGACTTCTAGCCTCCTAGACAGTGAGAGAATAAATTTCTGTTTGTTGAAGCCATCCACTTGTGATATTTCTGTTATAGCAGCACTAGATAAATAATACAGGTATTATCTAGCAAGAGTCACAGAATCTGACACAAGCTGGTTTTGTTTGGCACTATCTGAGTCAGCTTCCCAACTCAAAACATATATATATATATATATATATATATATATATATATGTATATATATACGTATATTTATGAGTGTGTGTGTGTATTAGCTAAGAGTATATGGTAATCGCATTAAACTTGGATCATATACTGGTGCTTGGTGCAATAAAGTTGGATCAGTTACACCCAAACTACACAGATAGCCCAGAAGAGAAGGGAGAAGGGGTAACCCGTCAAAGAAAACAAGTTTATAGTCAGCAGAAGAAGAGCAAATTTTTGAATTCACTCTTTTTCTGGTCCACCCAAAATAAAAAATGTCCAGGTTGTGAATTTCATGTATCACATCTCATTTTAATTGCTATTTGGCGAATAGTTTGCTTTAACAAGTTGTTATTCTCTGGTAAGATTTTAGGATTAGTGGATTCTTTTCTCTGCCTTTGAGGTTTCATCAAAATATCTACCAATTCCAAATGTTATGCTGAAAATAAAGTTGGATTTTCATTAAGAGATTGTGTTGCAGTTTTATTCTGCTAATAGCTATTATCAGTGTAGCTTTGGAAATAAACTTGATTTCTTTGAAAGTCAGATTGTCATATGAAAATTTATGTGTAACATCAACCTATCTTCTAGGTTTTCTTGGACTCAAATAAAAAACATTCATTCTTCTAATTTTTAAAAAATAACTTCATTTGATTAATATATTACTATATATTTATAGAGTTCATGACTTGGAGATTAAAATTTTGCCAAATAGTCAAATTTTACTATATTTTTCAGATTATTATAAAACCATTGAAGATCTTTTCTTCTTTGTAACATCCCCTTTGTACCATATTCTTTTATGGTTACTTGATAAATTTAAATAATTTTAATACTTCCAAAAGCCAGTTTTATTTTACTTTGAATTTGAAGATCAAATAAAATTCTTATTTAATTAGGCTGAAACATTTATGTAATCCCCTTCAAATGTATAGATTGATGTTTACCTCTAGGTTCTAGTTCCTAATAAAACTTCGGAAATAATATTCATATTTATTTTATTTACTATAACTAGAAAGAATGCTGGCCATTATCATTTGTATGTTTACATACTATTCATCTTCAATACATTCTATATTTTAATAAATACCCTAGACAATTATTTATAAACATATGTGTATATTTCTGTTAGTTATATGAGGTATAAGTGACATACAATAAACTGCACATATTTAGAGTGTAATGTATGATAAGATTTGACATATATACATATACACATATATACATATATATACATATTTATATATATGGAGCCCTGGTGGCACAGTGGTTAAGAGCTTGGCTGCTAACCAAAAAGTCAGCAGTTCGAATCCACCAGATGCTCCTTGGAAACTCTATGGGGCAGTTCTACTCTGTCCTATAGGGTTGCTATGAGTCGGAATCAACTCGACCGCAATGGTTTATATATATAAACACAACCATAAAGCCATCACCACAATCACGATAGTGAATCACTACAAAAAGTTTCTCATGCCCCTTTGTAATAGCTTCTTCTCCTCTTCAATCTCTAGGCAATCACTGATTTGCTTTCTATCACTATAGAGTAGTTGTACTTTCTAGAATTTTATGTTAATAGAATCACATAGTCTGGCTTCTTTCACTCAGCATAATTATTTTGAGGTTCATACATGTCATTGTGTTATAAATAATCCATTCCTTTTTATTGCTTTGCAGTATTCAAATATAGGCTATATTCCAGTGCTTGTTTATACATTCTCATGATGATGGACATTGATTTTTTTTCCTAGTTTGTGATTATTATAAGTAAATCTGCCATGACCACTTAAGTACCATTTTTTGGTGTGGATGTACACGCTCTTCCCTCTTGGATAAGTACTTAGGAGTGGAATGACTGAACCTGTTACATTATTTCACAAAGTGGTTGTAATATTTTAGATTCCACCAGCATTGGATGAGTTGCAGTTCTTCCATATCCACACCAACATTTGCTATTGTCAATCTTTTTAAGTTTTAGAGAGTCTAGTAGGTGTGTAGTGGTATATCATTATGGATTTAATGTGCATTTGTATAATGACTGTGTTGAGCATCTTTTTATGTATTTATTTGCCATCTATATATCTTCTTTGGTGATGTGTGTGTTCAAAGATTTTGTCTGTTTTTATATTGATGCCTTAGTCTCTTAGTGCTGTTATTACAGAAATACAGGCAGTCCCCAGATTACAGACAAGTCCAAATCTGTCTTTAAATTGAATTTGTACGTAAGTTGGAACACTTAGGTATGGTTTGTATCTAACATCAGTTAGTTAAATGTTTGTCTTAGTATATAGTATATTGTATACATTTCTATGCATAAAAAACACTAAAGAAACACTTCCAGATACACTAAGGCACCTTTAACATAATAATAGAGTAATAATACTAACAATGTTTTGATGCATGTCACAAAGTAGTGCCCATTTGTTATTATGAACCATTGTACGCACCTTGAATTTTTAATATAATAGGCTTTACAAGTGTTGGTTCGTAACTATCGGTTGAAAGTGTGTCAGACATTTGTAACCCGGGGACTGTCTGTAACACAAGTGGGTGGCTTTAACAAATAGAAATTTATTTTCTCACAGTGTAGGAGGCTAGAATTCAGGGTGCTGGCTATAGTAGAATGTTCTCTCTCTGTCCACTGTAGGGGAAAATTTTTGTCTCAGCTTCTCTGGCATTTCTTGGTGATCTTCATGTGATCACCTCCTTTTGTGCTTCCTTCTCTGTACCTAATTTGCTCTTTTTATATCTCAAGAACGATTGCCTTGAAACCCACTCTACACTGATATGACTGTATTAACATAACAAAGAAAATTCTATTCCCAAATGGGGTTACCTCCAGAGGTATAGGGGTTAGGATTTACAACACCTTTTTGGGGGACACATAATTTAATCCATAACAACTGGACTATTTGTTTATTGTTATTATAGAGGTTTGGGAGTTCTTTGTGTGGTCTTGATAAAAACCTATTATCAGATACATGATTTGTAAAAGTTTCTCCTAGGCTATGTGGTTTATCTTTTCAGTTTATTTAATAATGTCTCCCAAAGACAAGAGTATTTAAATATTGTGATGAAGCCAAATAATAATTTCTTTCTTTCATGGATTATGATTTTAGTGTCATATTTAAAACATTTTTGCAAAATCAACTCACATGGATTTTCTCCAATGTTTTCTTTTTGAAAGTTTTATAGTCCTAGGTTTTCTAGTCTGAAATTGATCTAACATGCAATCAAGATGCATTAATAATCATGGGTGATTGTAATGTGGAAGTTGGAAAGAAAGAATACGGATTAATAGTTGGAAAATATAGCTTTGGTGATAGAAATGATGCTGGAGATCACATAATAGAATTCTCTAAGACCAAGCCTTACTCATTATTTTCAACAACACAGTTAATGACTATACATGTGGACCTCACTGGATGGGTTACACAGGAATTAAATTTCCCATATCTGTGGAAAAAAGTGATGGAGAAGATCAATATTATCAGTCAAGAAAAAAGCCAGGGGCTGACTTTGGAACAGACTATAAATTGCTCATGTACAAGTTCAAATTTTCACTGGATAAAATTAAAGTAAATCTACGAGAACTAAATTACAACCTTGAATACATTCCACCAGAATTTAGAGATTATCTCAAGACTAACGTCCAGAGGAGTTGTGGGAAGACATCAAGGACATCTTGATGAACATGAAAGGTCTTTAAAAAGACAGGAAAGAAAGAAAAGACCAAATTGGATGTCAGGAGAGACTTTGAAATTGCTCTTAGATGCAGAGTAGCAAAATAAATAGAAGAAATGATGAAATAAAAGAGCTGAACAGAAGATTTCAAAGGGTGATTAGGGAAGATCAAGTAGAAGTATTATAATGAAATGTGCAAACACCTAGAGGTAGAAAACCAACAGGGAAAAACAAAACAGGGATTTCTCAAGCTGAAAAAATAAAGAGAATATTTAAGCCTCGAGTTACAATACTGAAGGATTCTATGGGCAAAAAATTGAATCACTCAGGAAACATAAAAGAAAACGGAAGAAATACACAGTTACTCTACCAAAAAGAACTGGTTGGTGTTCAACCATTTCAGAGGGTAGCATATGATCAAAACCACTGGTATTGAACAAAGAAGTTCACTGAAGGCATCTGTGGAAAACAAGTCTCCAAGAATTAATGGAACACCAATTAAGATGTTTCAACAAAGGGATGTAATGCTGGAAGGGCTTACACATCTATGTCAAGAAATCTGAAAGACCATTACCTGGCCAACTGACTGGAAGAGATCCATATCTACGCCCATTCCAAAGAAAGGCTTTCAAATGGAATGTGGAAATTATCAAAGAATATCATTAATATCACATGCTAGCAAAATTTTGCCGAAGATAATTCACAAACGACTGTGGCAGTACATCAATAAGAAACTGCCAGAAGTTCAAGCTAGATTCAGAAGAGGACATTGAACAAGACATATCATTGCTGAAGTCAGAGGGATCTTGCCTGGATGTAGAGAATATCAGAAAGATGTTCGCTTGTGTTTTATTGACTATGCAAAGGCATTCAACTGCATAGATCATAATAAGTTGTGGATAAAATTACAAAGAATTGGAATTCCAGAGAAGTTACTTGCACTCATTATGGAATCTGTATATGGATCAAGAGACAATTATTTAAATAGCGTATAATACATGGTTCAAAATTGGAAAAGGTGTGCAGCAGGGTAGTATCCTCCCACCTTATTTATTGGATATGTATGCTGGACAAATAATCTGAGAAGCCAAACTATATGAATAAAAACATAGAATCAGGACTGGGAGAAAGATTCTTTAACAACCTGTGATATGCAGATGACACAACCTTGCTTGTTGAAAATAAAGATGACTTCAAGCAAATGACAGAGTACAGCCTTCAGTATGGATTACATCTGAAAGTAAAGAAAACAAATATCCTCACAAATGGAACAATAAAAAACATCATGATAAATGGAGAAAAACTTGATGTTGTCAAGGATATAATTGTACATCAACAATCAGTGTCCATGGACACAGCAGTCAAAAATCAAATGATGTATTATATAGGGTAAATCTGCTGCAAAAGATATCTTTACAGTTCTAAAAAACACTTTGATGACTAAGGTGTGCCTGACCCAAGACATGGTCTTTTTAATCACCTGATATGCATGCAAAAGCTGGACAATGAAAAAAGAAGACAAAAGAAGAATTGATACGTTTGAATTGTGGTGTTGGAAAAGAATATTGAATATATCACGAAATTCCAGAAGAATGAACAAATCAGACTTAGAAGAAAAGCAACCAGAATGTTCCCTATAAACAAGGATAGAGAAACTTCTACTCTCTCACTTTGGACATATCATAAAGAAAGACATTGCTTGAAAAGGACATCATTTTTGGTAAAGTAGAGGGTCAGCAAAAATGAGAGAGATCCTCAATGAGACAGGTTAACACAATAGCCACAACAGTGGACTCAAATATACCGATGATTATTAAGATGATGCAGGACTGAGCAACGTTTCATTCTGTTATCTGTAAGGTTACTATGAGTCTGAGTCAACTCCACCACAACTGAAACAAGCTGAACATTTTTCACAACTGGTTTTTAAGAATCCTTGAGTGGACCAAAGGGTTAATTCACTTGACTACTGCCCAAAATGTTGGAGATTCTTGTTCACCTAGAAGTGCTGTGCAAGAAAGATCTGGCTAGCTAATTCCAAACAATCAGCCATTGAAAATCCTATTGAGTACAGTTCTACTCTGACACGCTTGAAGTTGCCATGGGTCTGAATTGACTTGATGGCAAACAGTGACAGGTTACTAATTACATTTTTTTTTTTCTTCATGTGATTGTATGCTGAGTAATATTGGCTGAGTGTTCCGTTGGAGTGGGTAATTTGGAAGTATACTATATTTCCTGGTGGAAATCACAAAATTCAAATCACATTAAGCTCTCAACTACAAATAAATATGATTCTCCTGGTGGGAGAGATGGGGAACTGAGAAAGGTAAACAGGGCAATGCTTATATAGAGTTATATTGGACTGGAAGTTCAGATTGGTCTCCCGAAGTAGGTTATTAAGTAGTATGGAAACCATATATGCATTTTTTCCATGTTATTGCTGTGGGGTGCCATCGAGTTGGTTCCATGACTCATAGTGACCCTATGTACAACAGAACAAAATACTACCCAGTAGTGCACCATCCTCACAATCATTGCTACGTTTGAGCCCATTGTTGCAGCCACTGTGTCAATCCATCTCATTAAGAATCTTCCTCTTTTTTGGTGACCCTCTACATTACCAAGCATGATGTCCTTCTCCAGGAACTGGTCCCTCCTGATAACATTTTCAAAGTATGTGAGACGAAATCTCACCATCCTTGCTTCTAAATGAGCATTCTGGCTGTGCTTCTTCCAAGACAGATTTGTTCATTCTTCTGGCAGTCTGTGGTATATTCAATATTCTTTGCCAACACCATAATTCAAAAGCATCAATTCTTCTTCTGTTTTCCTTATTCATTGTCCGCCTTTTATATGCATATGAGGCAATTAAAAATATCATGGCTTGGGTCAGGTACAACTTAGTCTTCAAAGTGAGATCTTTGCTTTTTCATACTTTAAAGAGGTCTTCTGCAGCAAATTTGCCCAATGCAATATATCATTTAATTTCTTGACTGCTACTTCCATGGGAGTTGATTGTGGATCCAACTAAAATGAAATCCTTGACAACTTCAGTCTTTTCTCTGCTTATCATGATGTTGCTTATTTTGTGAAGATTTTTGTTTTCTTTATGTTAAGGTGTAATCCATACTGAAGGCTGTGGACTTTGATCTTTATCAGTAAGTGCTTTAAGTCCTCTTCACTTTCAGCAAGCAAGGTTGTGTCATCTGCATATCTCAGGTTGTTGATGAGTCTTCCTCTAGTCCGATGCCACGTTCTTCTTCATATAGTCCAGCTTCTAGGATTATTTGTTCAGCATACAGATTGAAAAATCATGGTAGAAGGATACAACTCTGAGACACACCTTTCCTGATTTTAAGCCACCCAGTAACCCCTTGTTCTATTTGATCAATGGCCTCTTTTTCTATGTGCAGTTTCCTCATGAGCACAGTTAAGTGCTCGGGAATTCCCATTCTTTGCCACGTTATCCATAATTTGCTATGATTCACACAGTCCAATACCTTTGCATAGTCAATAAACACAGGTAAACATCTTTCTGGTATTCTCTGCTTTCAGTCAAGATCCACCTGACATCACAATAATAGTTCCTGTTCTAAGTCCTCTTCTGAATCTGACTTGACTTTCTGGCAGATCCCTGTTGAAGTACCGCTGAACCATTTTTGAATTATCTTCAGCAAAATTTTATTTGCATGTGATATTAAGGATATTGTTTCATAATTTCTGCATTCAGGTGGATCATTTTCCTTTGGAATAGGCGCAAATATGGATCTCTCCCAGTCATTTGGCCAGTTAGCTGACTTCCAAATTTCTTGGCATAGACAAACGAGCACTTCTAGGGTTGCATCCATTGGCTGAAACGTCTCAATTGGTATTTTGTCAATTCCTGGAGCCTTGTTTTTTGCCAATGCTTTTAGTGCAGTTTGGACTTCTTCTGTCAGCACCATTAGTTTTGTTCATATGCTACCTCCTGAAATGATTGAACGTCGACCAATTCTTTTTAGGACAGTGACTCTGTGTATTTCTTCCGTCTTCTTTTGAAACTTCCTGCGTCATTCAAAATTTGGCCATAGAATCTTTCAATATTGCAACCTTAGGCTTGAATTTTATCTTCAGTGCTTTCAGCTTGAGAAATGCCAAGCATGTACTTCCCTTTTGGTTTTCTAACTCCAGGTTTTTGCATATTTCATTATAATACTTCTCCATAGAAATAATATTATAAATGGCAGCTCATTCCAAACCATCCCAGAAAATCTTACAAGTAATATGTTAGAACTCCTACATTTCAGGTATTGTACTGGGCACAGTGGTTAGCAGAGTGGAAATCCTTAATATTGCTACTAATTTAATTCATTTCTCAAATCTTTGGAAAAACATTATTTAAGTTTCAAACTAGAATTTCCTCAGCATAATATCTAGCTCCTTTCACCTCTTGCGGAAGATTGCGTTTCCCAAATATGCCTACACCAATATATATCTCATTGCACACACTTTACCTACAATATGATGCCGACATACCTCCTTTGAAAGGTGTGATCTGTGTTCTCTCCTCTCAAACCTGAGTGGACATTTGTAACTTCCTTGACCAAGATTGTGGCTGGTCTACATCGCACGACTTCGGAGGCTTGGCCATAGTGGCAATATGGTTTCTTCTTGGCTCTCTCTGTCTCAGATAGGTTGTCCTTGAAGTAGAAAGGCCACATTTGGCATTTTGTCTGCTACTTCCCCAGATGACTGTCAGCATCTCTCATCAGATGTGAGTGAATGAGCTTTCAGATATTTCCAGGGCTGGACTTTAAGTCTTCCGGCTGTGGTCCAGACAAAATGAGAAGCAGAGACACATCATCTGCAGTGTGCCCTTTCAGAATTTCTGATCAACAGAAACTGTGGGAAATAACAACTATTATGATTATTTCAAGTCTTTAACTTTTGGGGTAAGTCATTACACAGCAGCATATAACTGATGTGCCTATGTAGCGCTGGTAGTGGGCTTTTATGGGTGTGTCTGTGCCACTACCACACTCCTTCCCCAGCACACATGCCTTCAGCCCTCACTTGTTTTTGCTATAATAGTAAGGGTCAGGAGCTCTGAGATCAGTGCATACTCTAGTGTCAGGGACAGGACTGAGTTTGGAGAAACAAAAGATCCCAAGAGGACTGACTATTCCTGCAACAGCTATTGCTACAAGTATGGTGAAGTTAGTGGTGAAGAAAAAGTGTGAGGTCCAACGGCACTTTGGGTCTCGTTTGTATGTACAGCTCATTAAAAAACTGTTTTGTTTTTCCCTTGGATCGCCTATGATTAATATAAACTTTATTAAATTCTAATTTAATCTTATAAAGTATTATTTCATTATTTGAATACATTAGCAATCCTTAAACTTTGAGTTGCTATTGTATCTTTTAAGGTTTTGAAACACATGCTTTTTAACAAGTCGGTACTTATAGTAGGTCTTTATCTGAAGTCATTGACATATAGTTTTCCCTAAGATATTTGGGGAATTAAAATGAATGTATGCAGCTTTATTTCTATAGAATCACGATGAATAGTTAAATGAAGTTATGCTCATGTTATCTGTTGTTATTTGACCAGATCTAACATTTATAGTAAAAAGTAGAGCCAATCGTAGGCAGTGGGCCAGTGATTTTTGACTCCTAGGTAATTTTGATGAGAAGTCAAGTAGTTAACCCTTTCTTTTTTCAGTTATCAGACAAATTCAGAATTACTGCTGGGGTATTGAGCATTGTTTTCATCAGTCTCTAGAGAAAATGCCAAGTTCCCTATGCTTTAGCTAACAAATTATCGAGGAAAATTTTGCATTAGTAACTTGTGATTCACAGGTAATTTCTTATATGTGACAATGTGATTTATGATCTCTTATTTTTCAGCCAGGTATGCTTATAGAGGTATAACAAGTATTAAACTATAGCAATATTTTTCAAAGTGGAGATTGGAAAGAAATGTTTAAACTCAAGGGTTGCTGTCAATATCAATAAAGTAATAATATGAGAAGTGCTCTGTAATTATCTTCCTGGAACACTCAACATTTAAAGTTATAGTCAATTTTGCCTTCTGTGTGAAGGTTTTCCCTTATTTTACCACCATCTAGTCCACTTCAAATTTAGGAATGCTGTCCACAGCTCATTCCCAGCATTGTTACAGAGCTTGATGCATATCTCTACTAGAGCTGTGTGAATGTGTTCACAGTGTCTGTTTCTGAACTCACTGAGAACAGAGATTAGGTCTTTAGGTAGTCGCACTTCCTCCAAAGTGCTTGGCAAATATTAAAGGCTTAATGAATTGAGTTTGAATGAATGAATTGAAGCCTGAATGGCAAGAAGGACATGGGCAGTTTTATGGCAACAAAACAAAGATAGAGTCAAAGATAGTGCAAGGCATAATTGTAAAGAATGATTGGCCCAGAGAGGAGGAGACGGGTAACCTATGGATGAGGATGTAAAGGCAGAATGGAACCTTCAAATCTAGATCACACCTTACCCCCCTGAGGAAATTTTCCTAAGCATGTTGTTGTTGTGTGCAATCAAGTCTATTCTGACTCTTAGTGACCCTATATGACAGAGTAGAAATTTCCCATAGAGTTTTCTAGGCTGTAATCTTTACGGGAGCAGATATATCTGATGTTGTACTCACTTGTGGATACGATTTATTATCTCCACTAAAAGGTTAACTCTTGAGGGTACACTATGTATTTCTTAGATTTCTGGTTCCAGAAATTCTTAGTGAAGTAGTTTATGCATAGTGGGTATTCAATAATCATTCATTAAATAAATGAACAAATATATTACAGTGAAAAAGGTAAAGCATAATTGAATAGATTTTTTTAAAACTGGTTTTAAAAAGTTCAGAAATCAAGAGAAAGCAGTGATATATAATTACACGCTGAACATTATTTGTGAAATTTTCATTTCTGAAAATACAACTAGAAACAAGATTGTGCACTGTTGACTGTATGCATAAAACTAATACTAGTAAGGAAATAGTCCTAATTTCTTTGTTGTGCTGTGAAAACTAAAGAAAGAGGCTTCAGATCTTTGCTTTTATGAGGGTGATTTTTTTCTCCTCTTTCTATTTTTTTCTCTTTTCGTAAAGTGTGCACGTAAAATGCACATAATAATTTATAAATTGCTACTAAATATCTGCTAATTGTGAATATATAAATCAATAATCTCGTTTTTACTCTTCTAAGATTTAGAATAGAACAGCAAAAAGGAAAATATAACTGAGAATTTTTTAATAATATAAATTTGAGATATTGTCTCTTAGTTGAGTTTGGGGGAATGGAAAAGCAAGGCAAGAAATAAATTACAAAATTATAAAGTATGTATACAAAGAGATAGATTTTTGATAATTAAAGGAGAAAAAATTGATAATTTCTGGTCATAAAGGAAAAATCAGAAAGAAATTAAATCCTCACATACAATTAGATCAGTATTGACATATAATCTCTATAATTCAGTATCCAAGATTTGTTTAGGCCTAAAATAACTACTATGATTTCTATGTTAATTAAATTAACAGGGTAAATTACAGAGCATCATTTTATTGTTATTGTTGATAAAAAGTAAAAATTGCAATCAATCATCTAAATGTAATTTTGACATTATGGTAAATAAACATCTAGATTTTGATAGAATCTTTTTGTTTTTATTATTTAGACAATATTTCATCCTGCAGATATCCATACTTTTCCTTTTATTTAGAGAGCATTCTGTCAAAAATATTTATTCCCAAATATTTATCTACTGACTACTCTGCTTTTGATAAATAATAAGAAAATATACAATGGGGCTTGAATATTAAGATCAATGGTGTCCACAATGGTAGCCATTAGCCTTCTGTTGTTATGTGGCTAATTTGAATTGAGATATGCTATAAGTGTAAAATGCACACCAGCTTTTGAAGACTTAGCATGAAAAAAGAATGCAATACATACATACATAAACATATTTAAAAAAATTGCCCTTGAGTTGATTCTGACTCATAGTGATCCTATAGGACAGAGTAGAACTGCCCATAGGGTTTCCAAGGAGTGGCTGGCAGATTCAAATTACCAAACTTTTGCTTAGCAGCCATAGCTCTTAACTACTGTGCCACCAGGGCTCCACACATATATATATTAGGTTAGATAAAGTATATTATTGAAATTTATTTCACTTGTTTCTTCTTACTTTTTAATGTGGTGACTAGAAATTTAAAATTACATTTGTGGCTGGCATTTTATATTTATCTGACAGTGCTGATCTAGACTTTCAAATAATTGACACTGTGGAGAGCGATAGCCTTGTTATCTTTTCTAGATTTTCTCTTCAAACAAGCCTACAACTAATTGTGGAAGCAAATTGCTTAGTTGTTGCCAGTGATCTCAGAGCTTCTGACAGACTTGTATTTCCAAGAGCCTCTGATTGCTTGTCAGAGCTAGGGCTTGACAGTGGCAGTTGGGTGATTCAGAATATTGAGTATGTGTTGATGCATAAGACTTCCCAGACCTCTTCTCCACCTTGGCCCTGTAGGTAGAGATAATGCACTTACTTCAGTGGGCAATGGTATTCTATAGTAGTTGCCCCAGAACTGTAGGGTCTCCATCAAGGCCAGACACTAGCCCTGCCATCACTCCTAAGATCAATTTAAATCTGTTTTCTCTCTGTCAAGTGACTGTAATAACTCCTGCTAGCCAAATTCAGAGGGCTATTCTGAGAATTAAATGAAATAATAGATAAAAATAATAGTACTTTGCAGATTTTAAACTTCGCAGAAATATTTTATTAGCTGCCCTGGGTTATATGAGAAAAATATGGTCCACCTCTGTTCCTTGAGGTCCATTTTCTCATCTGTAAAACGAAAGAAAGGCTTGTAAAATGAAAGAAAGCTCTGAAATTCTTAATACTAAGAGAGGGGTGTATGTTGGTGGACTGAAACTTTCAGAAAACCAGGAGCCTCTTTCTTTTGAAAGTATGCAAGAATATTTTCAAAATAAAGAAATAAATAATAATGCCAAAATAGGCAAAGGAATTTGTACACATTGGAAATTTTATACTTAACGAATTAATACTTCTAACAACAAACACATAATGCAAGATATATAGTATGTGTATATGTATATATGTATATATACTTTATATATGAAGTACATAGAAATAGTATATATGGATTATAACATATATTGTCTAATAAAACATTATAATATTAAGACAAGAATATAGAAATATTTGTAATAAATATGTATTTGTGGTGCATTAATGATAATTTAGTCTGAAGAGGGCATGCTTAGTAATTAAAAATAATGATAAAAATGATTTCCAATCCCTGTCAGCATATACTTAGACCATATGTATAAACATGAAGTTATGGCTTAATTTGAAGGTTTTCATAAATGTGAAGGTCAAATGACCTGCCCATTTCCCATCTTCCCACATCCTCCTCTCCAGTGAAATAATACTCTTGTGAACAAAAGCATAGAATTACTTTACAGACTATTGTATAAAAGAAAATCCTAAAACAATCATAATAACATTGCAAGCAGTGTGGAAATGTCAAAATTTGCAGAAAATAAGGGCACTTAGAGTTGTCCAAACTAACTTTTAGAACAAGTATGCCGATTTTTAGGTCACATATTGGCAAAGAGAATATTTCAGGCTTACACAATAGCGAAGAGATGTTTAAGCCAAACATTACAACAGAACATGCAAAATAACACACACACATACACTAACATGCACACACACATACATTAACATGCACACACACAGGTAGTCCTCACATTGCATGACTCCAATATTCATGAATTTCAGTTACCATAGTTTAGGTAAATAACACCAGTACCCCAACAACATGTCAAATTTTAGATATAACAGTATATTAACAGTAATTGCATAAAACACATATTTGCTCTGCTAGCTCTTTAGTACACCAACCAGTAACCGATTGTTGTTGAGTCCATTCCGATTCATGGCAACTCCATGTGTGTCAGGGTAGAACTATGCTCCATACAGTTTTCAGTGATTGATTTTTTTGGAAACACACTGGCAGGCCTTTCTTCAGAGGTGCCTGTAGATGAACTCAAACCTCCAACCTTTCAGTTAGCAGCCGAGCACAGCAACCATTTGTACCATCCAAGGACTCCTTTAGCACACAAGCCACTGTGTAATAGCCAATGTGCCTCATAATCAGTGGCCAATGGCGTCACTTATTTCAAAGTTTGTCAATGACTGGTCACTGTGCATCTGTTAGTTCAAGCTCAGACAGTGAAGCGTGTAGTTGTGTTACCTCATTGTCTCCCAGTGATAAACCAGAGCGATATTTTTACATAAATGGAGGAAACTAGCTAATAAAGATGAAAGTGGAACAAAGAAACTAAAAATAGTAACACTGGAAGTGAAATTAGAATCAGGCATAAATGGGGCTATAAAATATATTGCTAATGTTGACCGTGGGGTTGTTTGAGAGACTCTAGATATGTACCAGAGGAATTTAATGAATTTGAATGTATGGGTATAAATGAAAAAAGTGGTGTGATGCAGAGACGAAGATGCTCCAAAGGAAAGGAAGTGGGCAAAAAACTTCATACTAAAGGGACTCTCAGAGATATTACACAACATTAAAAGCACAAAGGATAAAATGTAGAATTCCTAACCAAAACCATAAAGGAGTGTGATAGTTACCCAAGGCATAGAAAAGATGCCTGCACCATATCATAAATTATATGAAGAGAAGGCAAGCCTTGTTCAAAGTACCCTTGATAGCTCTTTTTGTTTTTTTTTTAAATGTTTTTATTGTACTTTAGGTGAAAGTTTACAGCTCACGTTAGTTTCTCAGTCAAAAATTTATACACATATTGTTTTGCGACATTGGTTGCAATCCCCACAATGTGACAGCACTCTCACCATTTCCACCCCAGATTCCACGCGTTCATTTGTCCAATTTTCCTGTCCCTTCCTACCTTCTCATCTTTGCTTTAGGGAAGCATTTGTCCAATCGGTCTCTTCTATTCAGTTGAACTAAGAAGCACATTCCTCACATTTCTTAATGTTTGTTTTATAGGCCTGTCTAATCTTTGGCTGAAAAGTGGGCTTTGGGAGTGGTTTAAGTTCTAGGTTAGCAGGGTGTCCAGGAGCCATAGTCTCGAGGGCTCCTCCAGTCTCTGTCAGACCAGTAAGTCTGCTCTTTTTCTGTGAATTTGGATTTTGTTCTACATTTTTCTCTCACTCTGTCCAGGACTCTCTATTGTGATACCTGTCAGAACGGTCAGTGGTGGTAGCCGGGCACCATCTAGTTCTCTTCTAGGCTCAGGTAGGTGGAGGCTGTGGTTCATGTGGTCCTTCTATCCTTTGGACTAATATTTTCCCTGTGTCTTTGGTTTTCTTCATTCTCCTTTGCTCTAGATGGGATGGGGCCAATAGATGTATCTTAGATAGATGCTCATGAGCTTTTAAGACCCCAGACGCTACTCACCAAAGCAGGAAGATGTAGAACATTTTCTTTATGAACTGCGTTGTGCCAGTTGACCTAGATATGCGCTGAGACTGTGATCCCCAGCCCTCAGCCCCAGAAACTTGGTTCCTTAAGGTGTTTGGATGTGTGCAGGAAACTTCTATGCATTGGCCTCAGTCAAGTTATGCTGACTTCCCCTATGTTGCCTGTGGTTTTTCCCACACCTAAGTTGACACTTGTCTACTATCTAGTTAGTGATTTCCCCTCTCCATCCCTCCACACCCTCATAACCATCAAAGAATTCTTTTTGTGTAAACATTTTCTTGAGTTCTTATAATAGTGATCTCATACAATATTTGTGCTTTTGTGATTGACTTGTTTCACTCAGCTTGATGACCATCAGAATCATCCATGTTGTGAGATGTTTTGTGGATTCACCATTGTTCTTTATTATCACGTAGTATAGCATTGTGTGTATGTACCATAATTTGTTTATCCATTCTTCTGTTCATGGGCACTTAGGTTGTTTCCATCTTTTTGCTATTGTGAATAACGTTGCAATGAACATGGGTGTGAATACCATGTGTGACAGCTCTTATTGCACTAGGATACATTCCTAGGAGTGGGATTGTTGGATCTTACGGTATTTTTATTTCTTGCTTTTTAAGGAAGTGCCATATCGTTTTCCAAAGTGGTTGTACTGTTTTACATTTCCACCAGTAGTGCGTAAGTGTTCTTTATTGTTTTAGGTTTTATATTTAGGTCTTTGATCCATTTTGAGTTAGTTTTTGTGTATAGTATGAGATATGGATCTTGTTTCATTTGTTTACAGATGGACATCCAGTTCTGCCAGCAAGCACCATTTGTTAAAGAGACTGTTTTTTCTCCATCTGATGGACTTTAGCCCCTTGTCTAATCTCAGCTGCTCATAGATGGATGGGGTTCTCAATTCCGTTCCACTGGTCTATGTGTTTGTTGTTGTACCAGTACCAGGCTGTTTTAACTACCCCAGCTGTATAGTAGGTTCTAAGATCAGGTAGTGTGAGGCCTCCCACTTTCTTCTTCTTCTTCAATAATGTTTTGTTTATCCAGGGTGTCTTCCCTTTCCAAAAAAAGTCTGTGATTTGTTGTTTCTCCATCTTGTAAAGAATGCTATCGGAATTTGGATCAGGATGGCATTGTATCCGTAGATTGCTTTGGGTAGGACTGACATTTTTACAATGTTGAGTCTTCATATACATGAGCATAGTGTGCTTTTCCACTTATATAGGTCATTTTTGCTTTCCTGCAATAGTGTTTTGTAGTTTTCTTTGTATTGATCTTTTACGTCCCTGGTTAGATATATTCCTAAGATTTTATCTTCTTAGGGGTCATTGTAAATAGTATTGATTTGCTGATTTCCTTTTTGAAGTTCTCTTTGTTGTTGTAGAGGAATCCAACTGATTTTTATATGTTAATCTTGTATCCTGCTACTTTGGTGAAATCTCTTAGTTCCAGTGGCTTTCTTGTGGATTCCTTGGGGTTTTCTGTGTATAAGATCATACCATCTGCAAATAGGGATAGTCTTACCTCTTCCTTACCAATTTGGATGCCTTTTATTTATTTTTCTTGCCTTATTGCCCTGACTAGGACTTCCAGCACAATGTGGAGTAAGAGTGGTAATAAAGGGCTTCCTCATCTGGTTCCTGTTCTCAAGGGCAATGCTTTCAGTCTCTCTTCATTGAGAATGATGTTAGCTGTTTGCTCTGTATAAACGCTGTTTATTATGTCTAGGAATTTCCCTTTTATTCCCATTTTGCTGAGAGTTTTCATTAGGAATGGTTGTTGGACTTTGTCAAATGCCTTTTCTGTGTCGATTGAGATGATCTTGTGACTTTTATTTACGTGGTGGATTATGTTACTGATTTTCCAATGTTTAACATCCCTTTATACCTGGTATGAATCCCACTTGGTCAAGATGTGTTATTTATTTATTTTTGATATGCTGCTGAATTTTATTGGATAGAATTTTGTTGAGAATTTTTGTGTCAATGTTCATTAGGGATATTGGTCTGTAGTTTTCTTTTCTTGTGGTGTCTTTGCCTGGCTTTGGTATCAGGGTTATGCTAACTTCACAGAATGAATTTGGGAGTATTCCTGCTTTTCTATGCTGTGAAATAATTTGAGTAGCGCTAGTATGAGCTTTTCTCTGAAAGTTTGGTAGAATTATTCCAATGAAGCCATATGGACTAGGGCTTTTGTTGTTGTTGTTGTTGGGAGTTTTTTTTTTATCACCTCTTCAATCTTTTCTTTTGTTATGGGTTTATTTAGTTTTTCTACCTCAGTTTGTGTTAGTTTAGGTAGTGTTTTTCTAGAAATTTGTCCATTTCCTCTAGGTTTTCAAATTTGTTGGCGTATAATTTTTCATAGTATTCTCTTATGATCCTTTCTATTTCAGTTAGATCTGTTGTGATATCATCCATCTTGTTTCTTACTCAGGTTATTTGCTTCCTCTCCTGTGGGTTTTTTTTTTTTTTTTTTGGTTAATTTGGCCAATGGTTTGTTGATTTTGTTGATCTTTTCAAAGAACGAACTTTTGATCTTGTTGATTCTTTCTACTGTTTTTCTGTTCTCTATTTCATATATTTCTGCTCTAATCTTTATTATTTCCTTCCTTCTGGTGTCTATGGGCTCCTTTTGCTGCTCTCTTTCTATTTGTTGGAGTTGTAGGGCTAATGTTTTGATTTTGGCCCATTTTTCTTTTTGGATTGTGTATTTATTATTATAAATTGACCTCTGAGCACTGGTTTTGCTGTTTCCCAAAGGAGTTGGTAAGATGTGTTTTCATTCTCTTTTGAGTCTATGAATTTTTTTTATTTCATCCTTGATTTCTTCTATTACCCAGTAGTTTTTAAGGAAGGCATTGTTCAGTTTCCATGTATTTGATTTTTTTTCCTTGCTGTTTCTGTTATTGATTTCTACTTTTATGGCATCATGATCAGAGAAGATGCTTTGTACTATTTCGATGTTCTGAATTTTGTTGAGGGTTGCTTTGTAGCCTAAAATGTGGGTTATTCTGGAGAATGTTCCATGTTTGTTGGAAAAGAATGTACACTTTGCAGCTGTTGGGCGGAGTGTTCTGTATATGTCTATGAGGTCAAGTTGGTTGATTGTGACATTTGAATCTTCTGTATCTCTACTGAGTTTCCTTCTAGAAGTTCTGTCCTTCACTGAAAGTGATGTGTTGATGTCTCCTACCATTATAGTGGAACTGTCTATGTCTATTTTCAGTGCTGTTAGAGTTTGTTTTATGTATTTTGGAACCCTGTCATTGGTGCGTATATATTTATTATGGTTATGTTTTCCTGGTGTATTGAAACTTTACTCATTATATAGTGTCTTTCTTTATCCTTTATGGGGGATTTTGCTTTAAAGTCTATTTTATTGAAGACTAATATTGCCACTATTGCTCTGTTTTGGTTATTGTTTGTTTGATGTATTTTTTCTATCCTTTGAGTTTTAGTTTGTTTATGTCTTTGTGTGTAAGGTGTGTCTCTTGTATATAGCATATAGATTGATTTTGTTTTCTTATCCATTCTGCCACTCTCTCTCTTTGCTGGTGCATTTAGGCCATTTACATTCAGTGTAATTATTGATAGATATGCGTTTACTACTGTCATTTTTTTTTTTTTTTTGTGGTGTTGGTGGTTTCTTTGTTCAGCTTAATTTTCTGTGCTGAGTTCTTTTTTTATAGATTTTTTTTTCATTTCTTTCATTGTTGATTTTGTATTTGCAGAGTCTTTATGTTCTTATTCTTTTTTTTTTTTGTATTTTGATGTGGAGGTTTGTTAGCCTCCTTTATGGTTACCTTAAATTTACTTTTATTTGTCTAAGTTTAAACCAGTCTTTTATTTTCTGACATCGCCTTGACTTATACTCCATATGGAAGTTCTATGACTACACTGTTTATTCCCTCTTTTTTGTTCTGACGTTGTGGTCATTTACATACTGATGTCTCTAGTTACCTATTTTCAGTGTTCCAGCTTTGTTTTATTTTTTAGAATTCCCTATCAGGATTGCTATCTGTTGATCTGTCCTGTGTCCTAGTCTTGGATTGTTGTCTGAAGTTGTTCTTTCTCTAACTGGAGGACTCCCTTTAATATTTCTTGTAATTTTAGTCTCGTTTTTACATATTCCCTTAATTTTTGTTTATCTGGAAATAATTTTGCCATTGTATTCGAGAAACAACTCTGCTGCATATATAATTCTTGGCTTTATACATGTCATCCAATTGTTTTCTTGCCTGTATGGTTTCTGCTGAGTAATCAGAGTTCAGTCTTACTGGTTCTCCTTTGTAGGTGACTTTTCCTTTATGACTAGCTGCTCTCAGGATTCTTCCTTTGTCTTTGGTTTTGGCAATTTTGATTATATCTTGGTTATTTTCTTTTGGAGTTCATTGTAAGGGGTTTGTTGAACTTCTTGGATAGATAGCTCCTCGTTTTTCATGATATCTGGGAAGTTTTCTGCCAGCAAATCTTCAACAAATACTCTCTGTGTTTTCTGCTATCCCTCCCCCCACCTCATGTTCTGGAAACCTGATCACTCATAGGTATTTTTCTCTTGATAGTATACTACATAATTCTTAGGCTTTCTTCATTTTTCTTCATTCTTTTTTTCTTATTTTTCCTCAAACAAATTGCTGTCTAGGGATTTATGTTCAGTCTCACTAATTCTGACTTCCATTGTCTCCATTCTGCTCCCATGACCTTCTATTGTGTTGTCTTATTCTGAAATTTTATTGTTAGTCTGTTGGATTTCCAGTTGCTGTTTCTGTATGGTTTTTAGTAGCCTATTTATTCTGTCATCTTATTCTTGTATTGTTTTCCTGAATTCTTCTATTGCTTTGTCTGTGTATTGCTTGAAATTGTCTGTGTTTTCCCTGATCTCCTTCTTGATCTCTCGGAAAGCTCTGTATATTAGTCTTTTGGATTCTTTATCAGGTAGTTCCACTGCCTTCTCTTCCTCTGGAAGGTTTTCTGGTTCTTTATTTTGGTCTCTTGCTGGAGCCATCTTGTCCTGTTTCTTTAGTGATTTGATATTGTCTCTGAAACATCAAGTTTTTATATTTATGTATTTATTGTATGTTTGTTTACTGCATCCTATATTTTTGTTTTGTTTTGTTTTGATATATCCAAGTAAGCTGGGCCTGTGTGCTATTCTGGTCGTTTATCTGGCCATGTTGAGGCTCTCACCTTCTTCTCCAGGTGGGTGGAGCAGCTATTAGGTATGTGAGCCTAGGACTCTCTTCACTGTTCTTGTGGGGCTGTTGAGTATGTAGATGGTGTTTTTGATGAGGTGATGTATCTGTCCTGCTGGTCACCTGGCTGTGGTTGCAGGGGGTGTTCTTCCTAGTCATTGGGTTGGGTGTTGTGTGTGTGCTCTCCCACTTGCTGAATGGTTGGGGTGAAAGTGCCCAGGTTGTAGGTCACTGAGTGCAAGGTGCAGAGACTGTCACCTACAGTCCTGGGTGGGCATGGATGTTCAGAGCAGTCACAGATCTTTGCTTGCAGTGGGGGTATGATGCAGGAGGCAAGGCAGAGGGCTGTTGGCTGCCACCAGGTGCTGGATGGGGGGCATGCCCCTGTCCACTAGAATGCATAGTGGAAGGTAGTTAAGCAAGTTCTTGGGCTCCTGGCACCATTGGCTAGAGGGATTGGAGGGTACCACTGTTTCTCTGATTCCTATTGTGGGCAGCTGGATGGAGTGGGTGGTACTACTGGCCCTCAGGCTCCTAATGTGGGTGGTTGAGTCTCCTTCTTAGGGGATTGGGCGGTGTCGAATGTGACAGATATGCAGCTCCCACTTGCCTGCTGCAGGCAAAAATGGGCTTCAGCTTGAAACCCTGCCTGCTTTGTCCTGACGAGGAGGTGCTGTGCCAAAACAGCCAGCAAGGCACTGGTGCAGGTAATCAGTGGGACTGAAGGGCACTGCAAGTCCGTGGACCCCCTGTGTCAGTGGCTAGGCTAAGGGGCGGACCCCTTGAACAGGGTTGAGAGCTACAGGCTAAGGGAGCAGGGTGGTGTCAAATGTCACAGGTCTGCAGATCCCACTTGATTGCTACCAGTGAAAATGGGCTTCAGCTGGGAACTCTGCCTGCCTTATGCCAATGTGGGTTTACTGTGCCAATTCAGCCAGCAAGGCACTGGTCCAGGTGATTGGAGTGGGTGGAGGGTGCTGCAAACCTGCGGGCCCTCTATGCCAGTGGCTGGGCAAAGGGGTGGGCACCTCCGGACTGGGCTGTGAGTTCCCAGCTCAGGAGATGTGGCAGTGTTGAATGCCCCTGGACTGGTGTCAGAGCAAGGAAGGGGATGGATGAGGGGGAGTGAGTGCATCTATAGGCCTGTGGAGTTTGGGTGGGAGTGGGGGTGGGGCAATGATACATGTGATGGATATGGAAAGGTCAGTTAACTTTTGCAGGTCTGGTATCACTCCTGTTTGATTCTAGAGGTGTGTGCAGAGTCATTCCTGCTTTGCTGCACCAGATGGGCTGGGTTTTGGCTTGGAATGCTGCTCCTTGTCGCAATATGTCCACACCATGCAGGTTCAGCTAGCAGGACCCTGGCAATCCTGTGAGCCATAATTTTCCATTTCTTTTCTTTTTTTTGAATTGTCATCTCTTGTTTCACCTGTCGATTCCTCAGCTTTGTCTTCGATGCTTCACGTTCCTAGATTGTCATATATATCTAATTCACTTGTTTATTTTGGTCTTTTTCGTAAGGGGGATGACATGAAGTGTCTGACTATTCTGCTGTCTTGGCTCTGCCTCTCTCTTTTTTTTTTTAACAAAAAAATATGAAAGTATGTCAAAAAGTATTGCTACTAGGGTTCCAGTTCATACATGCACAGGTTTATTCCAAAAAAAAGTGTTTAAACATGCTTCTGTGATCAGTGGTTGGTTGTAGACAAGTTCCCTCAGTAATACACTTGTCTTAGTCTCGTTAGGATGCTTTCCAAAAAAAAAAGGATACTTTTTGTGTGATGGAAAAAAGCAATTTTGAGGTCAGGGCTAATATCAAATTTTTAACATAACTCAAGTGGAAATCTTCCCAAATTATTGAAGCTCTTCAACAAGTTTATGGGAATGGTGCCCCACATAAAACAACAGTTTTTAGATGGATCAAGTGTTTTAAAGAAGGTTGGGAAGGCCTCAAAAATGAGTCAAGAAAGGGAAGACCACTCAGAAGGTTATGGCAACTGTTTTTTGGGATTGCAAAGGGGTAATCTTGATAGATTTTCTTGAAGGACACAGGATGATCATGGGGGCTTATTATGAAGAAGTTTTAAAAAAATTGAAAACTGCATTGGTGATAAAAAGAACAGGAAACTTGTACCGAGGAATTTTTTTCTATTATGACAATGCACCTGCTCATTCTTCGAGGGCAGCAAGGGCTGTCCTACGAGAATTTAACTGGGAAACCTTACTCCCTCCACCCTACAGCCCTGGTCTTGCCCCTTCAGACTTCTTGTTCCCAAAGCTCAAAGAACATTTAAAAAGAACACAATTTGAGTACTTTGAGGATGCCAAAACTGCTGTTTTGATGTGGTGTAAGTTGAAGAGTGCAGAATTCTTCCGGGAAGGGTTAGAGAGATGGAAATACCTCCTTCGGGAGTGTGTAGACGTATATGCCAAGAAACAATAGCTTCACATTTTGGTATTTTAGTTTAATAAAGTTTTCTACGATTTTGTAGCGATACTTTTTGACTTACCCTTGTAAAACATGTTAATTCTCAGTGCTTTCAGTGTTTCAAACTACAACAATACTTAATAAAAAATATTAATTTTACGATTATTTTCATTTCCCTGTACATTTATATTCCCTATACACTGGATTGACACAGTGGCTGCAAAAATGGGCTCAAACATAGCAACGATTGTGAGGATGGCACAGGACTGGGTAGTATTTCATTCTGTGTACATAAGGTCCTTATGAGTTGGAACCGTCTTGACCGTACCTAACAACAACAACAAATACATTTATAAATGAAGTAATGAAGTTTTTAATCTTTTGGCCAAAACTTTTTAAAGGTCATGGAACAATGATTATTTTTCTCATTGATTAAGATCACTTTGCATGATTTCATTTTGCAAGGTAATTTTCAATATCTCACACAATCATGCAAAGAAGAAGAGCATATGTGTGTGTGTGTGCGCGTGGTGTGTGATTGAGTGCTTGGCTAGTAACTGAAAAGTTGTGGTTCTAATCTACCCAGAGGTGGCTTGGAAGAAAGGCCTAGCAGTCTACTGCAGAAAGATCACAAACATTGAAAACCCTATGGAGTTTGGTTCTGGTATCAGAAACGCAGGGTTGCCGTCAGTCAGAACCACCTCAATGGCATGCTTTTTTTGGGGGAATATACATATATATACATGGAAAGAGAGAGAAAAAGGAGCAGTACATTTTTAATGATAAGGAAGTTCTTGGAGGGGGATGAATCAAGAATTTTTTTGGAAAAGATCGGACTTACTGGCCTGACAGAAACTGGAGAAACCCCAGGAGTATAGCCCCCAGACACCTTTTTAGCTCAGTAAGGAAGTCACTCCCGAGGTTCATCCTTCAGCCAAAGATTAGCCAGCCCCATAAAACAAAACAAGACTAATGAGGCACAACAGCCCAGGGACAAGGACTAGAAGGCAGGAGGGGACAGGAAAGCTGGTAATAGGGAACCCAAGGTCAAGAAGGGAGAGTGTTGACATGTCATGTGGTTGTTAACCAGTGTGATAAAACAATATGTGTACGTTTAAGGAGAAACTATTTGTTCTGTAAACCTTCATCTAAAGTAAAATAAAAAAAAAATTTAAAAAAAAGTATTTTTTTGGCATTTTGAATTTAACATTCATAACAATTTTGTTCCAATTTACTAATCCTGTAGCATTTGACATCCTCATGACTAACACGTATTTCTTCTATAAAGTTCATGTTTCTACTCAGCTTACTGTCAAGGTGACATATCCTGTACCAAAGATATGTTTAAGAAGAATGTTATCTTTAGCTCTCCATATGGCTGACTAAATGCAACTCTAGCCATTACAAGGTGCATTAATTTCTTGCCATGATATTTTTACCCTGGAAGTAAGCTTGAGACCCATCACACTCCACAACTTTAAATATATATATATATATTTAATGTCTTACCTTTGGCTTCTTTTTTTCCCCATTATGATATCTTTTGCACTCCAGTGTGTTATTTTTATACTTTCTGTCTTCAGTTGAACCGTTTCTGTTGTATTTTCTTTTAATGCTTCTATTTTATTATTATGCTGTTAGTTCACTCTATAAAACCTGTGAAAGCCCTCATAATTTTGGTTTACCCTCTAAATTTAAAACAGAAATTTGTTAAAATGTAGAAGGATAGCTATGGCCTGGCTTGGGAAAACCTTGTCTGTTAATCCTGTTGACAGCTTTCCTTATGCAGTTTTTCTTATGGGTTTTGTAATTTCCATGCTTCATGATTTTTTTTTTTTTTAGCTTACATCATTTGTCTACAAAATTTAATAGTTTATTTTGTAATTAATCGTAAGTTGTCATTAATGAAGACTCCATTCTATAAATCTATATCTGAATTTTTTAAATAAAAAGGTTCTACCCTCATGTGTTGTTTATTTATATATTTTATCTTATAAAATAATGTGTCATAAAGATAAAATTTGTTTATATAAAGCTTTTGTAGTGCCTTGCTTATTTGTTGGAGTTAAAGCAACATAAGCAAAAACAAAATATCACTCAGTAATTTATTATGACTTAATGAACAATCTATAAGGGAACCACAATTATGTTATATAACTCAGTTCAACAAAGAAGGCCATCTAAATTGTTCTGGACACATTTCAGGCTATGTTTTCAAACTTAGAAACGTCAAATCCACACATAACTCTTTCTGGAACTTATTATCAAATGAGAAAAAATTTCTCACTGACTCCCGTATCTTTTGATGGGGCTTTGACACTTGAATCGACTAATAATTGTAGCTCTTTCACAGAAAAGGTCAGTTTTGACAAATGGCTTCTTGCACATGGTGAAAACACTCTTTCACTGTCAGGCTCAGGTTTTATACAGTAAATGTAGTTATACAATTTGTAACATTTTGGATGGACCACAATGTACATATAGGGCATTGGGAGAGAAGCATAAGGCTTCATCTTTCTCTTAAACAAATTATGTTCCAAATGACAAAAACAAGCAGAAATTGATATAAGAAGTCATAGGTAAAGAATTCCATGAATAAGTCAGTGTAACTATCTAACAATAAGCTCTTGGGAGCCATAAGATGAAGGGTAGATGAAGGGGAAGATAAGGGGACAGGGTGAATAAATGCGACAATATGACAGATAACCGGTAGAGAAAATCACAATACCGAATAGTGTGTTCTCATAAAAATGTTGTTAACTGAGTTTCCTTCAAATTCACATTTATGCATTTCTCCAGTTAAGGCTGAAAAAATAAACTTTGCCTACAGATAATTTATTCTCTCTGAATAGCAATTCTAATAATCCTTTGTGAATCAAAAAAAATTAGTGTTTCTGTAGTGTCATTAGATTTGAGTTGAAGTACTTTTAGGAGTTCATATGTAACCCACATGTATCATTTTAGAAAAGAGAACTTTTGGCATGCCACACAAAAAACTAGCTAATTCACCATACAGTTTTATAGAAATAATGGATAGATATCCTATGACAAGAAGTGATCTAACAAATTAGTGTTTATCTGAATGGCCATCACAGTCAAAGTGCTAACGACTAACACACATGCAAATTTAGTAAATGAGAAAATGTGCTATTGCAGTGTTCTGAGTGTTAGACAATGATTCTGGAACAATTCCATAGTTTAAAGAAGACGAAGAGGAAGAGGAAGAAGAAAGGGAGAGGGAGGAGAAGGATAACGAGGAAGAAGAAAGGATGGAGGAGGAAGAGAAGTAATCCATGTAAAGCAGGATATTTGTTCCCATTTTCGCCATCACAATTTACTAAAACTTGGATTGGTAGGAAGAATGTTGAACACCACACCAAGTACAGAGAAAAAAAGATTAAAATTATGGGGAACATGCTGTATTTCTGGACAGTGAGGTAAGAGAAAAGTGAGGGAGGCAGAGAAGAGAGAATGGTGGGGGGCAGCACAAGAACATAGAAGAGAGAGAGATTACTGAGACAGAGTAATAAGCAAACAGCCAAATTAACACAGGTATGAAAAGCCAGACAAGTACATAGAGAAAATAGTAAATATTTGTTGTTGTTTATTGTTGTTTTTTATTGCTCTTATTTTAGGAGGGAAGTGAGCAGATGAAATGCTGTTTCAGCCTATTACACTAACAACAAAGTCCTGAAAGACTTGCCTTACTTGTTTGCAAATCTTACACTTACGTTATTACACTTGAGTTCCCTAATCTTTTGAAATATATCAATTTACAACTGATATTTTTTCCATAGATTTCTGATGCTGTACCTAAAATTCTCCTTACCAATACACAGGATCGGGAATTTATGTTTTAAATAAAAAAATCTAAAAGTTTTCCATAGAAGTATGTCACTAAAACTTACACACTAAGTGTATCTGGGACTTGCTAATAGAGTATGAATTGGCATTATGACATCCAGTTGTTTGATTTTTTTGTAGCTTGTCAAGGGTCTAGAAAAACATTTCCTAAACTGCTGTATTATATTGCCATGCTTAGTCTACACTGCAACAAGGTAAGACATTTATACTTAACTTTTTTTAACATAAAGTTATGATGAGAAATGATAAAATAGTAAAGGCAATTGAGAAGATGACATTTTTTTCCCTGTAACTCAATAGCACCTAAAGGGTCTCCAAACAATTCAGGAATATTGCATCGTTTGGCACAAAATCACTGAGAATTAACTATTACAGCATTCATTTTTATTTTATTTTATACTTAATAGTATACTATGTTTAAATACAGTTAGAATGATTAATATATGATTTGCTTTTCTAAAGAGTTTGGTAATTGTCAGTTATCATGAAACCACACAAAGCTAGGACTCCATTCTGATATATACAATATGTCAGTTTCCATTAACATGGTACCATACAAAGCAAAGACTGCCTGAATATAAAACTGTACATTGTGTAGTTGTGTGCTTTCAACAAAAAGATAGAAATTGTCTAAAAACTAAAAATAACATTCACGATATATAGGCTTATCCTTTAAAGAAATCTATGGAAATTTTTAAATTATGATGCAAAGAAATTAATTGAGAGACTTGAAAATACAATGCCTGGTTTATAAATGTGTAGACATTAGAGTAAGTCCATGAGAGCCAAAATACCACATTGAGTATAGGCCACCTAAATTTAGAGACCATCTCAAGATTAGCTTTGACACAATGAAACTAACGACGGAAGACTAGAGTAGTTGTGGAATGATATCAAGGACATCATACATGAAGAAAGCAAAAAATCATTAAAAAGATAGGAAAGAAAGAAAAAAATCAAATGGACGTCATTTTCAAAGAGACTATGAAACTTGCTCTTGAACGCAGAGTAGCTGAAGCTGACAGAAGAAATGATGAAGCAAAAGAACTGAACAGAAGATTTCAAAGGGCAGCTCAAGAAGACAAAGTAAAGTATTACAATGAAATATGGGAAGACCTGGATATAGAAAACCAAAAGGGAAGAACACACTCAGCATTTCTCAATCTGAAAGAACTTAAGAAAAAATTCAAGCCTCCAGTTGCAATCTTGAAGGATTCTTTGGGGAAAATATTGGATGATGCAGGCAGTATCAAAAGAAGATGGAAGGAATATACAGAGTCACTGTACCAAAAAGAATTGGTCAATGTCAGGAGGTCGCATAAAACCAGGAACCTATGGTACTGAAGGAAGAATTCCAAGCTGCATTTAAGACAATGGCAAAAAACAAG
The DNA here is from genome assembly GCA_030035585.1 of Dugong dugon. NCBI lineage: Eukaryota > Metazoa > Chordata > Mammalia > Sirenia > Dugongidae > Dugong > Dugong dugon. The sequence continues at coordinate 14,885,457 of CM057478.1, forward strand.
GCTCCAGAAATTGACAGCACACCAATTGAGATGTTTCAACAAACAGATGCAGCCTTGGAGGTGCTCACTTGTCTATGTCAAGAAATTTGGAAGACAGCTTCCTGGCCAATCAAATGGAAAAGATCCATATTTTATTTGTGCACAATCCAAAGAAAGGTGATCCAACAGAATGCGGAAATTATCTAACCATATCATTAATATCACATGCAAGTAACATTTTGCTGAAGATCATTCAAAAGCGATTGCAGGAGTATATGACAAGGAATTGCCGGAAGTTCAAGCTGAATTCAGAAGAGGACATGGAACTAGAGATATCACTGCTGGTATCAGATGGATCTTGACTAAAAGCAGAGAATACCAGAAAGATGTTTACCTGTGTTTCATTGACTATGCGAAGACATTTGACTGTGTGGATCATAACAAATTACGGATAACGTTGCGAAGAATGGGAATTCCGGAACATTTAATGATGCTCATGAAGAACCTGTACAGTGACAAAGAGGTAGTCATTTGAACAAAATAAGGGGATACTGTGTGATTTAAAGTCAGAAAAGGTGTGCGTCAGAATCGTATCCTTTCGCTATACTTATTTAATTTGTATGCTGAGCAAATAATTCCAGAAGATGGACTATATGAAGAAGAAGGTGGCATTAGGATTAGAGGAAGACTCATTAACAACCTGTGATATGCAGATGACACAGCCTTGCTTGCTGAAAGTGAAGAGGACTTGAAGCACTTACTGATGAAGATCAAAAACTACAGCCTTCATTATGGATTGCACCTCAAATTAAAGAAAACAAAAATCCTCACATCTGGACCAATAAGCAACATCATAATAAATGTACAAAAAATTGAAGTTGTTAAGGATTTCATTTTACTTAGATCCACAATCAACACCCATGGAAGCAGCAGTCAAGAAATCAGACGAAGTGTTGCATTGGGCAAATCTGCTGCAAAAAACCTCTTTAAAGTGTTGAAAGCAAGGATGTCACTTTGAGGACTAAGGTGTGCCTGACCCAAGCCATGGTATTTTCAATTGCCTCATATGCACGTGAAAGCTGGACAATGAACAAGGAAGACTGAAGAAGAATTGATGCCTTTGAATTATGATATTGGTGAAGAATACTGAATATACTACGGACTGCCAGAAGAATGAACAAATCTGTCTCGCAAGAAATACAGCCAGAAGGCTCCTTAGAAGCAAGGATGACAATACTTCATCTCACATACTTTGGGAATATTATCAGGAGGAACCAGTCCCTGGAGAAGGACTTCATGCTTGGTAAAGTGGAGGATTCACAAAAAAGAGGAAGACCCTCAATGAGATGGATTGACACAGAGGGTGCAACAATGAACTCAGGCTTAGCAAAGATTGTGAGGATGGGGCAGGACTGGGCAGTGTTTCATTCTGTCATACATAGGGTCCCTGTGAGGCAGAACTCACTCAACAGAACCCAATAACAACAACAAGACATCAGGGCACATCTCAAACCCTCATACTAGACTGAAATACACAATCATCACCAAGGTACACAAGATGGAAAGGTGATGACATGTTAAATCACACATCCTCTTTCTTACTGTACTTTAAAGTATGTAAGAGTTATTATAAGCCTAAATCTAATTCAATGAGTGCCATCGACATATTGTGTGATGAGTCATTTTCTCTGTGGGGTGTAAAAGAATTAGCAAGAAAGTTGACAGGCAAAGCATGTTAGGAAACAGTCTTGTAAATTTGATTAATGTCACTTGCAAAGCCACATTTATTCAAAAATAATAATGTTTTTCGTACATATGGTGACATGGGAAATCTTAGGCTACCAGCTGGGAAATCATAATGAATAGAAGCAGCTAAAAAAACAAAAAAAAAATCCAATTTTGAAGCTTTGCAATAAAAACACAGTTTAAATATTCCAGTTTAAACAATTATGTCATTGAAGAAGAAATTTTCAACTAAAAAAAAAAAAAATCTACTGCTGTTAGCAAGTTCATGGATCCAGCATTAAAGCTGAATATCCTTCTTCGGTGACACAGTTGGTGGTTGAGGCACTCTTTATAGGAGCCCGCATTTCCTCGTCTTGGGATCAAGGCTGTACCTGTTACCTACCGTGTGACCTTTGTGACAGGAAACGTAAATGCCTTCCATACATATGGCAAGAGCTCCATTTACTGGATCAACTAAATAAGGCTGTAAGTTGTTTCCTGCTTAAGTTCTTGACAGACTCATGCTCTTTTCCAAAGATTAGCAGACGTTGTTACTCTAATCTGCATACTGAATTTTGCTAGGGTAACTTTTAATGCAGGGTCAAACAGAGAGCTTTCTATACCCATATACAGAATAAAAATGATTAAAAGATTTACTCTGGAGTGCAGACTGTAATACTTTTCAATCATTTGTGTACTCTTGGTGCTTTGAATACAAAGCAGACCAAATAGGCTGGAAGCTCAGTTCTCCTGTATGTCTCTGCATTTGTACTGCTCTTAAACCTGTACAATCATGACTTCATTAGTTGGTTGCAGTCTCCAAAGGACTTCTAAACTTTTCAGACAAGTTTTCGTTATGTCATGTGCAAATATTTAGATTTTATTTTCTATCAAAATATTTATCAAAGAAAATGTTAGTGATATATTAACATACATTACACAAATGTGTAAAGGAGATAAAATGTTATTAAACAAGTCTTACAAAAAATAGCCATACATTATTAAAAAAAAAAAATTTCTTTTGAGTTCTCTCTATAGATGCTATATATGTAAAGCTGCCAGTTTAAAATAAGAAGATGCTTACTATGGAAACGATGATGACATTTTCCAAAAAGTCATAATTGGTATCTAAGTGTACACCTGTAACTTCACCAGTACATCTTTCATGATTGACTTCCTTATATACAAGGTTTAGAAATGGTTAACATCTTCATGAAGAAAATTGTATTACCACAGCAAATTTTATGTGATAAGTGAGTCAGAAAAATAGCTTTGAATTCTTTTTTTGTCATGGTATGGTAAATAAATCAACAGAGGCGAGTTCAATGTGGCAAAAAAATTCCAGTATATTTATCGGATTAAAAGATTTTATTGAAAATGCTATTGAGGTAATATCTTGCATAGATTTTTTTTCTGTAAAAACATAAATCAGCAATCAATTTTCCCTTCACTTGTCATGATTATAAAAGGTCAATTAATTAAATTAGATGCTTCTTTTTTTTCTGTAAAAGTCATAACTTAATTTTGAATAATTTCATTAGAATTTGTTTCCATTTTTATACAACTTACTTAAATTATTATAAGATAAAATAGTCACCATGTATAAATTACTCTATTTAAATTTTCCTGAAGCTTAAGCTTGAGGAATCATGATTTATAAAACAGTCCAGTGGGGTAATGTACATTTAACAGCCTGAGACTCCACTTGGAGTTATCTGCATGTAATAAGCAATTTGTTCAAGGTGAAGATTCTTGTTTAAGCACATATGAGGTTTGCATATTTCCTACAGGCTCGCATTAAATCCATCCAACAGTCTAATGACGTTGCCACCAGCTTCGTCCCAGAAAACTGACATTTACATTTATAAGGTTAAATAAAATCTATAATGGGAAAAACCAAAAAAGAAAGAATGATTATGAATCAAAGAAGTAGCTCATAGGTTTTCTCATCTTCCTGACAATTTAAACCTATGTATAATGATCATAGCAAGAACAATACCTATTTATGTTAGTTGTCTATGTATTGGACTTGACAATTCAAGCTCAGTGTGACAAACTGAAATAAGTGTTTTACATATCAGATAGGCACTTTAAAAATGAAATTATTCTGTGTTATGATCTCAAGAAATGAGCCTGACTATTCTGCCACCAGAGTTTCTTCACTGTATAAAGACATCTAAAATATGTTGTGAGTAATAGTGGCACCAACTTGGTAAGATATTTTAGATAATTTATAAACAATCCTTTGTTTAAAGAGAAATTGAAATTCAATAGAAAAATTATTCATATGTCTGTGATAGAACTATAATTAATTTACATTTTTTGCAATTGCATTTATGATTTAGGACACATAGACTTGAAAATATGTTTAAATATAGCTAAACAGTTAGGGAACAAAACATTTGGTGGCTATCCCTGGTGATTCTATGATTCTGAAGAATTTCAAAAGGTATTTGCTTTTTTCCTGGAATCCCCTCACTTCCACAAAATACCCACTTTGTATGATAACTTATGTTTCTTCAAATAAATTTCAATAAGAATGTTATTGAGTCTCTTTTAAGGCATTGGGAATTTTAAATAGGTCTTCATCCTCTTTCATTAATTTGTATATAACACTTATATTTGCCTTCTTTTTGAATCATTAGATTTTTCTGTTTATAAGAAATGAAAACAATTATTATGTTATATTTATCTTGCTTTCCTTCAGGATTAACATTTTACTGTACTTTTCATTCCTCTGCTATTTGTTTTTGTCCTTTTCTTGTTTTTCAAGTACTTGACAGAAATTTCTGGGTTTCCAGGCTCTTGATGTTAATCTTAGGTTAATTTCTATTATTTTTACTGTATCACAATTTTTTGAGCCAAATTAAACCCTGTCACCCGTAGCTCTATCCTCCACTCTGAACTATACTGAAGGGAGAGGAGAACTGACTTGACTACACAGCAGTGGTTTTTCTTCTGGTAACCAGGTAAACATGTTGTTCCACATTAGAATTAGAAGGTGATCTGTTTTCTCCAATGTAAAATATTCTACTTGAACTAGTTTTATTTTAATTGTAGCCAATCATAATAGAAAGATTCATATGGCATCTCAACAGGTTTAATAAAATTAAATTTGTTCATTGAAAATCTGTGCCTAGTATACAAATGGCAAGCTGTTTCTACTCCATTTATCAAGGTTTGTATTTCCAGGGAAGCAGGTCCTACAACCTCAAAAGTGGAAAACAAAAGAAAACAGTGTTTTGGGCACTATGTGTTAGTTTAAGTAGGTATTAAGTTTCTAGAAATTTGTCCATTTCGTCTAGGTTTTCAAATTTGTTTGAGTACAATTTTTCATAGTGTTTTGTTAAGATTCTTTTAATTTCAGTTGGATCTGTTGTGATATCACCCATATCATTTCTTATACAGGTTACCTGTTTCCTCTCTTCTTTTACTTTTGTCAGTTTGGCCAATGGTTTATCAATTTTGTTGATCTTTTCAAAGAACGAGCTTTTGGTCTTGTTAACTCTTTCAATTGTTTTTCTATTCTCTATTTCATTTAATTCTGCTCTAATTCTTATTATTTCCTTTCTTCTGGCACCCGAGGGCTTCTTTTGCTGCTCTCTTTTTAGTTGTTCCAGTTGTAGGGTTAATGTTTTGATTTTGGCCCTTTCTTCTGTTTGGATGTGAGCATTTATTGCTAAAAGCTGACCTCTGAGCACTGCTTTTGCTGTATCCCAAAGGTTCTGGTACGATGTGTCTTCATTCTCATTTGATTCTGTGAATTTCTTTATTCCTTGATTTATTCTATAACCCAGTAGTTTTTGAGCAAGGTGTTGTTCAGTTTCCATGTGTTTGATTTTTTTTCCTTGCTTTTTCTGTTATTGATTTCTACTTTTATGGCTTTATGGTCAGAAAAGAGTCTTCGTAGTATTTCGATGCTTTGGATTTTCTTAAGGCTTGCTTTATGGCCTAATATGTGGTCTATTCTGGAGAATGCTCCATGTGCATTGGAAAAGAAAGTATACATAGCTACTCTTGGGTGGACTGTTCAGCATATGTCTATGAGATCAAGTTGGTTGATGGTAGCATTTACATCTTCCGTGTCTTTGTTGAGCTTCTTTCTGGATGTTTTGCCTTTCACCGAAAGTGGTGTGTTGAAGTCTTCTACTACTGTTGTGGAGCTATCTCTCTTTTCAATGCCATTAGAGTTTGTTTTATGTATTTTGGAGCCCTGTCATTGGGTGTATAAATATTTTTTATAGTTATGTCTTCCTAGTGTATTGACCCTTTAATCATTATATAATGTCCTTCCTTATCCTTTGTGGTGGCTTTTACTTTAAAGTCTATTTTGTCAGAGATTAATATTGCCACTCCTGCTCTTTTTTGACTGTTGTTTGCTTGATATACTTTTTTCCATCCTTTGAGTTTTAGTTTGTTTGTGTCTTTAAGTCTAAGGTGTGTCTCTTGTAGGCAGCATATAGACGGATCGTGTTTTTTTATCTAATCTGCCACTCTCTGTCTCTTTATTGGTGCATTTAGTCCATTTACATTCAGTGTAATTATTGCTATCATTATGAGTTTAGTGCTGTCATTTTGATGTCTTTATTTTTGTGTGTGTTGTTCGCAGTTTCTTTGTTGCACTTAATTTTCTGTTGAGCCGTTTTTCTTTGTGTATTTTCTTTTCATCTTTTTCATTGTTATTGATTTTGAATTTGCTGAGTCTTTATAGTTTTATAGTTTTTTATTTTGATTTATAGGATTGTTAGTTTCCTTTGTGGTTGCCTTAATGTTTACCCCTATTTTTCCAAGTTTATACCAGTCTTTTATTTCTTTATGTCACCTTGACTTCCTCTCCATATAAAAAATCTATGTCTACATTTTTTAAGTCCCTCTTTTTTGTTTTAATGTTGTCATCTTTTACATATTGACATCTGTTTCTCTATTTTCAGTGTTTTAGCTTTGGTTTATTTTTGTGACTTCCCTGTCAGCGTTGATATCTGGTTGGTGTCTCCTGTGTTCTAGTCTTGCTTTGTTATCTGATAGTATTGATTTTCTAATCAGAGGACTCCCTTTAGTATTTCTTATAATTTTAGTTTGGTTTTTGCAAATTCCTTAAACTTCTGTTTATCTGGAAATGTCCCAATTTTGCCATCAAATCTGAGAGACAATTTTGCTGGATATATAATTCTTGGCTGGCAATTTTTTTTTTCCTTCCAGGCTTTATATATGTCATCCCATTGCCTTCTTGCCTTCATGGTTTCTGCTGAGTGGTCCAAGCTTATTCTTATTGACTCTCCTTTGTAGATGATTTTTTGTTTATCCCTAGCCACTCTTAAAATTCTATCATTGGTTTCGACAAGTTTGATTATAATATGTCTTGGTGACTTTCTTTTGGGATCTCTCTTATGTGGGGTTCAATGAGCATCTTGGATAGATATATTGTCATCTTTCATGATATCAGGGAAGTTTTCTGCCAACAAATCTTCAACAATTATCTTTGTATTTTCTGTTATACCCTGTGTTCTGGTACTCCAATCATTCGTAGGTTATTCCTCTTGATAGAGTACCACATAATTCTTAGAGTTTCTTCATTTTTTTAAATCCTTTTATCTGATTTTTCCTCAAATAAGTTGGTGTCAAGTGCTTTGTCTTCAATATCACCAATTCTGACCTCTATTGCCTCCATTCTGCTCCTTTGACTTTCTATTGCATTGTCTAATTCTGAAATTTTATTGTTAATCTTCTGGATTTCTGATTGCTGTCTCTCTATGGATTCTTGCAGCCTGTTAAATTTGTCATTATGCTCATCTCTAACCTTTTTAATTTCCTCTATTGCGTGTTCTGGGTTTTGCTTAATTTCTCTCCTAATCTCTTGAAGAGTTCTCTTTATTAATCTTTTGTATTCTGTCTCTGGTATTTCCAAGAAATTTTCCTTCTTTGGAAAATTTCTAGATTCTTTATTTTGGGAGCTTGCTGAAGCCATCATGGACTACCTTTTTATGTGATTTGATATTGACTGCTGTTTCCGAACCATCAATAACTTATTATATTAATTCATTTTATGCTTGCTCACTGTGTCCTAACTTCTTGTATTGTTATGATATGCCCAAATAGGCTGCTCGTGTGAGCTAGTACGAATATTGGCACCTTTGAAGCTCTAATGTTCTGCTCCCAGGTGGTTAGGTCTGTTACTAGGTATGTGAGCTCAGGAGTCTGCCCACTCCTCCTCTATGGATTCAGCTCAGTTACCCAGGTAGATAGTCACCAAGTGTGTGGTGTAGGCTCTCACCTACAGTCCTAGCCAGGCATGGATGATTGGTGTGGACACAGGCATCTGGTTCCAGCAGGGGGACACAGTTTGAGCAAGGCAGGGGGCTGACGGCTACCCCCGAGTGTCCAGGAGGAAGACATGAGCCTGTTCCCTAGAGCACATATTTGGGTGGGTTTTGCGGCCAGACTATGAGCACCCAATTCTGTTGGCCATAAGGACTGGGGGGCACCTTTTATTCTTGGGACCGTATTGCAGGTGGCTAGGTGGCGTGAGTGGAGTCCCTGATGTGGGTAGGTGAAGACCCTGCTTAATGAGCAGAGAAGTGTCAAATGTCACAAACCTGCCACTTCACAGCTGAAACAGTTGAAGTTATTCAGGTATATACCCTGTTGTACTGTGGTGATGAGGGCCTACGCTGTTGAAATGGGCCCACACAAGTCCATGCAGAGGGAAAGGCACTCAGAGTCTGTGGATCCCTTATGCCTGTGCCTAGGCAAAGGAGCTGTTCCTACCCTGGGTTTCTGGCTTAGGGGAGCCTGCAGTTTATTTTTTCCCCTGTTTGTTAATTTGTTTACTCTCCAAGGCCGGGAGAATGGGTCAGGGCGTGAGATGGATCCTATTTCTGGCCCAGCAGACTCAGCAATTGCTGAAGCTGATCCGGGACCCAGTGCAGAGCAGGGAGTGGGGAGGTTTTTCCCTAAGGAGAGTGTTTTTGATCAGAGACGTAGGCTGTGTGCAAGTACTTATCTTTTGCTGATTGAAGGCTGCTTCTCACTGGTTCTGGGTGGCAAAGTAGACTCTCTGCTGCTGGGTCTCTCCTGGTGTGGAATATGCCTCCAGAGCACCGCTGCTTGCCTGCTTCACTGCTCACCCATGAACTGATGAGGCTTGAAGGGCTCAGGCTCTCGTCTGGTCAGGTCTGGCAACTCCTTGCTGCTTCTGAACCATCTCTCCCTCCCGCTGCCACTCAGTCTGGTTCCATAACTTTGCCTTTGATGTTCAGGGCTCCTAGATTGTCATATATAATTGATTCACTTGTTTTTTTGGGTCTTTGTTTAAAGAGGGTCCACCGGAAGCCTCTGACTACTCCACCGTCTTCGCCCCCTGTTTTAGGCACTTTGTGGCATCACAGTATTCCAAGATATAGAAGAAAAGCCAGATAACAAGTAGTTCTCTCTCTTCAGTGGTGTTCATGACTTTCGGTTACATTATTACCTTTATCTTTCTTCAGATATCAGCCTATCCAGCTTCTTGGACATTTCCTCATGACTCAAGAACTTCATTATTTAAGTGGTTTTAAAACTCTACAAATTATTATTTCTTTTAAATTTAAAGGTATCAGATCCTAATTGCCTAAGGGCATGTATCTGTAAACATATGGAAACACCTGTATTCTGTAGTTTGACTATAGCCAAAAGAGCATAGTTTTTATCAAAAGAAAATGTTAAAAAAAACAAACTAAGGCAAACAAACAAATAAAAAACTCATGAGATGACAAGTATGGCCTTAAGTATGGACAAGTTAGACAGAATATGAGTAAAAATGTGGTGTCATTGTAATGAATTTTATTGAGTTATGTCATGCTCTATATATTCAATAATTTTGTTGATAATTTAGGGTAAGAATAAAGGATATTTTCAAAAAATATTTAAAGCATAAAATTGTATAATGGCATGTCAGGATAGAATAAGGAGGAAATAGGTATTGTAATGATAAACTAGAAAAAAAAATCCTACAATATTCATCATGAGGGTTATAAACTAATTTATCTAGGAAAAAATACTAACTTGAAGATGAGATGGCAAAAATTACCTAAGTACAAATACACCTTTTTTAAACCTAAGAGTTTTATTTAAGCAACTATCTTCCTAAATATTTTATTTAATATTTATTAACCAGTATTGTCTCATTTTTAAAAACTAATGGTTTGTGATTTCTGTCCTTATTTTATCACTGTGTGTGATTTTGGATAAGTATCTTGTATCTCTGTGCCATCATGTATTCATCTAAAAAGTGGGGATAGTAATTTTATCTATTTCAGAGAGATATTGTGAAAATTCAACATGAGAAAATAAGTGCAGAGTGTAAGCTGTCACATAGCATGAGCCCACAAAATGTTAGCTAATAAGCCTTTTCTTATTACCACTATGTGAAAACCACTGTGAGGATACAAACTTGGAAACAGCAGCAACAAAACACTGCTCCTTTCCAAAAGGGGAAATTGGTCTGTTTATGGATTATACAAGGTTATGAATAGGCAGAATGAATTTATAGTGATTTCTGAAATCTGAAATCTGAAACCCATGTTTGGGTATTATAGCAAACTTCCAGATGATTGAAAGCTCTCAGATTAGAACTTTAAGGATTTATTTCCAGTCTGGACATTTGATATTGCTTGAAGCAGTTGTTTCTGTGACCATAATTTTCATTAAATCAAACTTTAATTAAAAAGTTTCTGCTAGAGAAGCTTGCTTTGAAATCCTGGGCAAGCCTCAGTAGAGCTGTGTGCCTGTTTGTGACAATATTAAATGCCAAGCTGAAAGATGTCAGCTCAGCAGATGGATAATTGTATACTTGAACACTTACAATGTACAGATGTATTTTAGCATAAATTTTAATATAATCTGTGAATAAAATATGGTTTATATAGAAATAACATTATTCACATATGTTAATCTACATATAGTATATAACATACACATTATATTAAAAAAACCCGTTGTCATCGAGTTGATTTTAGCTACCCTATAGGACAGATTAGAACTGCCCCATAGGGTTTCCAAGGTGCAGCTGGTAGATTCGAACTGCAGACCGTTTAGTTAGTAGCTGAGCTCTTAATCACTGGTATAATATACATAGTAAGGTCCTAGGGTGGCACAAATAGTTTTCTCTCCACTAGTAACCAATAGTGCTGCAGAAGAAAGGCCTGGCAATCTGCTGACATAGATTACAGCCAAGAAAACTCTATAGTTACTCTGAAATGCACGGGTCACCACGAGCCAGAATTGACATGACAGAAATGGATTTTAATATACATAATACACATTTATTCAGTACTAGTTCAATAATACTGATATTATAAATAATAATTATGTATGAATCATTCTTAATATCTAGGTGCTTTGCATTAAGTATGGGTGTCTTAGTTGTGATCCTTAAAAGCAGAGTCTGAGATAAGGGACAGGACATTTATTTGACTACAAGGAACAGGAGTGAGGGAACAGGGACCATGAAATAAGGAAGGGGAAAGAAGAGTGCGTTATCAATGTTGTTGCCATAGGCAACAAGGACTCAGTTTTGCGGGGACATCTGAGAAGCATACAGAATGCTTTCAGGGTTTTTGTAGGCTAGAGCATTTGTCCATCAGCTCCCAGGGCTTTAACTGCCCTTCACTTCTGCAATGCACTAGTCAGGGTCCAGTTAGTCAGTATCCTAGTCTCTGAAGAAGAAGGAAATGCAATTGTAGAAGAATGCTCTCAGTTTGAGGGTCAGCTTGCATGAAAATTCGGCTGTGGATGAAATTAGAGCTGGGCCAAGGGGATGAGAGGGGCAACAAAAGCATCTGCTACGTTACTGACACGCTGTCCACCCCTTGCACTGTTAAGATCCCTTTTAAGTCTATTCTGTTCCCAAGTCTGCAAGATGATAGCTACAAGCTCTTAAAAAGGACTTCTTATAGGAAGTAAGTGGAACAAGCTAGAGACCCTATTGTTGTGGCTGGTACAAAGGCTGTAATTACTATTCATTATACCCTTTTTTCACCACCTTGCTAGATTTCCCTCATTCTTGGCCCACATTTCATCTTGCTAATGGAGCACCAAAACCAACCAGTTACCACTGAATCAACAACGATTCATAGCAAACCTACACGTGTCAGAGTAGAATTGTACTCCACAGGGTTTTTAATGGCTAATTTTTGGAAATTAGATCACCAGGTCTTTCTTCCAAGGCCACTCTGGATAGACTGCAAGCTCCAACCTTTTGTTTAGCAGTTGGTTACATTAACCATTTTCACCACCCAGGGAGCCCTACAGAGAGGCTGAATTTCACCTCTAAGGGATCTGATCCCTTGTCAGGTCATGGATGCTACAGTGTCCCTTTTCACTGCTGTCAACAAGTATAGAAGCAGCAAAGGATGCCCCAGGGTCTTCTCCAGGTTCCCACACTACTTGCCCCCATTAGGTGGCAATAATCCTAGATACTCATGATATTCAGATCTATTACTACAAATAGTGCAGTCTTCTCATGACAGGATAGCGACAGTGGGCAATTCAGCCTTGATGAGAGGGAGGCCATGCTGCTGAGCCCATGTCTCTGCCACCATGACTACTCCATTTGGGGTCCTGTTGCACAGGTATGAGGATTCTTGAGGACAGGGGCTGACTAAAAGCCCTAGACAAATTATCTCATCCACCTAATTGTTGAGTGCCTTCTCTGTGGAGGACCCATTGACATGAGACTCAAAGATCCTCTGACTTTTTAGTTTATCCCAACTGTGCATCCACATATTTATTACAAACTTCCTTATTTGCTGTCTTAGTCAACTAGTGCTGCTATAACAGAAATACCATGAGTGGATGGCTTTAACAAAGAGAAATTTACTCTTTCACAGTTGAGTAGGCTAGAAGTCAGGGCATTGGCTCCAGGGGAGGGCTTTTTCTCTCTGTTGGCTCTGGAGGAAGGTCTTTGTGGTGCATCAGCCTTCCCTTGGTCTGGGAGCATCTCAGTGCAGGAACCTCAGTTCCAAAAGACACGCTCTGTTCCTGGTGCTGCTTTCTTGGTGGTATGAGGTCCCATGTCTCTCTGCTCACTTTTCTCTTTTATATCTCAAAAGAGATTGGCTTAAGACACTACCTAAACTTGTAGACCTCATCAATATAACTGCTGCTAATCCATCTTATTAAATCATAGTGATAGCATTTACAATACATAGGGAAATCACATCAGATGATAAAACGGTAGGCAATCATACAACACTGAGAATCATGACCTTGCCAAGTTGACAGATATGTTTGGGGGACACAATTCAATCCATGACATTTACCATTTTGAATCCTTGCTGCTTTGAGAACCATGATGAAACAGCTGAGCCATCTGCCACTGCCTAGGAATTCATTGCCCCATATAGTGCTGAAAGATGAGTCCCCAAGGTTGGAAGGCACTACACAATAGCTTCAACAATGGACTCAAACACATCAACGATCACGAAGAAGGCACAGGACCAGGCAACTATTTGTTTTGTTATGCATAAGATCACCATGAGTTGGATCCTACTTGACAGCGACTAACAACAGAAAATCATGCATATCCTTACTGCGGTCCAATTCCACCTCCATACAAATTAGGTTACAGCATGCAATCCTGTTGACTGGGAAGATTTTCCCTCACCACTGTCTTTAATGACAGCTCTGAGTGGGTTGTAGGGTAGCAACAGTCTGCTTCTTGCACACACAAAGCTAGCCTATCAACTGGACCTAAGGTTTTTTTTTTTTCCTCCTGTGTACCTAACACCCTGGTTGAGCTGAGAAAGAAGTGTTGGCTCAACAGAGCTAGATGACATGGAGACTGTCTGTATTCTCTTCACTAAGCTTACTTGAAACATTTGGACCTGTTTAGCCCCTATCAAAGGAAACCCTGGTGGCATAGTGGTTAAGAGCTATGGCAGCTAACCAAAAGGTCAACAGTTGGAATCCACCAGGAACTCCTTGGAAACCCTATGGGGCAGTTCTACTCTGTCCTATGGGGTCACTATGAGTAGGAATGGACTCGACGGCAACAGATTTGTTTTGTTTTTTGGTTTAGGCCCTATCAAAAATGCCCCGTATCCATTGCACGATGGATTTGTGCTGTTCTAACTGATCTTATGACTTGGAGATCTGATGATACTCATCTCATGATAGGCAGCTCTGACACATAGTCACTGATGTCCAAGTGTATATCAGATGTCCAATAGCTATCAGGGCCCAGTGGCATGGCAGGAGCTGTCTTTCAAATGTGTGTAGTTTTTGCTGCAGATAAGATGGATTTGTTCCCAAACCCTAAAAGTCTGCACTGTGACTCTCCTATGGGGGTTTGCCAGATACTTCTCTACTACGTCCTTATCTGCTACAGATACCTAGAGTAGCATTGGATCTCCTAGATCATGCAACTCATCTGCCAAGAAATTTTCAACATTGTCTGGACCTGATGCAGAATCCTTTCTTGTTCTGGACACTACTTGAAACTAGCATCCTTATAAACAACCCAATAAGTGAATAAGAGTGATTTGCAAGTGTGGCATATGTTACCTCTAAAATATTAAGGGGCCAGTCAAGTGCTGGAACATTGATTTAGCAGTAAGGGGTTTAAGGATGCAGTAATACGCCCTCAATCTTGGAGATGCTATTCTGGAATGTTCCAGATAATATGAACCACTAAAAACTTCACCAATATGAAGCCCTCTAAATATATTTTGATTTTGACTCCCAACCTCAAGAGTACTTGCTACTTTGTGTTCACTTGGATCAATTAGTATATATTGAGCCAACATGAAGTTCTGTGGAATGTTACGATGTTAAATCACTGCAAATCAAATTTTCGGGAAAACAGGGGAGCTAAAATAGTAATGAGACAAGACTGTGAAAGTGTACTGCTGCCTTTTCCACATAAAAGTGAACTACTTTTTGATGCAGATTGGAAAGAGTATATTTATCAGATTAATAGTTACATACTAAGTTCCAGAGGTTGTGTTGATTTATTTCAGTAAATATATCACTGCCAGCAAGGAGTGGATGGTGGATTCAAACTGCCAGCCTTTTGGTTAGCAGCCGAGCTCTTAACCACTGTGCACCAGGGCCCCCACGTCCAGCATAGTGGCTGTAATAATGACTTCCACTTGGTTAAGTTCTCTTCGTTTCCATATCATCTGCCACTACCTGTGTAGGGGCCACAAAGGTGAATTCAACGGGGATAAGCTGGTAATCACAGTACCTGCATCCTTTAAATCTGAGGATGGAGCTAAATTTTACAAATCCACACATGAGGCAGTATTGCTTCTGATTTACTAATTACCCTGAGGTGCTGTTGGCACAGATTCAGGGGCTTCTACTTGGCCCTTCCAATCATGGTAACTCTTAATTCAGGGTCAATGTATCAACTAGGGCTTATAAAAGCTGGAAAGAATATCCATCTCAATTTTGCATGTGAATACATACGATTCAATTAGACTGCTTGGACTAGTAGTAAGACAGAAGACTTGGGCTACTGTTTCATTTATCATCATGTCTTACTCTAACCAGGAGGCCAATTTAGTTTTTATGGGAGTGAGGAGAACCCATAGTTTTTTAGTTTTCTATTGTTGTATAACAAATTTTCACAAACTTATTGTGTTAAAATAACATACATACATCATCTCACTATTCTCTAGGCCAGATGGCAGGAATGGCATGACTGGGTTGTCTGCATGTGGTCTCACAAGGTTGAAATCAAAGTATCAGATGGGCTGTGCTCTCATCTGAAGCCTGAGGTCCTCTTCAAGGCTCACTTGCTATTGGCAGAATTCATTTACCTGTGACTGTATAACTGAGGTCTCGGTTTTCTTGCTAATTCTCAGCTCCTAGAGTTAGGATGCTCTTAAGTTCTTGCTACATGACTCCTTCCATGAGCCACCTTATGCCATGGTGGTTTATTTCTTCAAAGCCAGTAACAGTATTTCTCTAATGCTTCAAATATCTTCTTTCAGAAAGGGCCCTGTCCCTTTAAGGGCTCACTTGATTAGGCCATGCCCACCCAGGATAATCTCACTTATGATTAATTCAAAGTCAACTAATTTGGGAACCTTAATTACAATTACAAAAATCCTTCACCTTGTCAAATAACATAATTATGAGAGTGAAATCTACCCCATTCCCAGTCCACCCACACTCAAGGTGAGAGGATCATACAGGGCATGTCCACCAGAAGCCAGGAATCTTGGAGGCTGTCTTAGTTATCTAGTGCTGCTATAACAAAATACCACAAGCAGATGGCTTTAAAAACAGAGATTTATTCTCTCAGTCTAGTAGGCTTGAAGACAGAATTTGGGGCATGGGCTCCAGGGGATGGCTCTGCTGTCTGTTGGCTCTGGAGGAAGGTCCTTGTCATCAATCTTCCCCTGGTCTAGGAGTTTCACCATGCAGGAACCTCGAGTCCGAAGGATGCGCTCTGCTCCTGGCTTTGCTTTCTTGGTGATGTGAAAACCTTTCATCTTTCTTTTTTCATTTCTGAAGATATTAATTTAAGGCACAATCTATTCTTGTAGAGTGAGTCCTCCACATTAATATAACTTCCTTGAATCCTGCCTCATTAACATCATAGAGGTAGGATTTACAACACATAAGAAAATCACATCAGATGACAAAATGGTGGACAATCACACAGTACTGGGAATCATAGCCTAGCCAAGCTGACCCACATTTTTGGGGGACACAATTCAATTTATGACAGAGACCATCTAAGAATTCTTCCTACCACACCCAATATCATTTTCAATCTAGATTGTAGGCTGTAGCTTTTTGAAACATTTGGGTATTTCCTCTTGTTCCATAATATATTTACTCTAATAAATGGCTTCAGGTCCCATTGGGAAGGTATTTACATCCTTATTTACATTCTAGTTCCTAGATGTATCTAACATCTAGATGATAGCATCTTCTTTTGAGTTACATGGGAAAGCCATAAAAAACCTTTTGATAATAGTTTGCCCATCTAACTAGTGCTGTTCTGTGCAGCTAACCTAGTGGAAATTTCTTTTAGGGGAAGTAACATTAATAGTGCAGCAGGAAGCATGCCATTGGTATTTCCAATTCACAGCTAGAAAAAGCAAATGCTTCTGGAAGTAAGAAGTCCAGGCACGCATACACACACACACACACACACACACCACAAACATGCAACACATCTCTACTGTTGACTATGTGACCTGAGCAAGTTATTTCCACTCTTTAGTACATTTCTTCATCTTGAAAATAAAGTAGGTCCTTCAAACTTTAATCTTTAATGATTCTAAAATAGATTATGCTTTCTTTTAAATTCTAGCCACCCAATGTGTTGATACTTTATATTTCCCCCTTTATTTGAAAATAAGAAAATGTTTCTACTTGAGCCACAAGGATAGATTTACAATTGTAGAATTTAAAGCTCCATCAAGCCAAGTGGGCAGGTATTTCTATTGTAGTAGAACAATTTTCTAACACTTTTGGAGACCTAGAAAATAGATATCCACCCACACTAGGTATAGAGTCCCTGGGTGGGCAAATGACTAACTAGCTCAGCTGCTAACTGTAAGGTTGGTAGTTCAAGACCACCTAGAGACACTTCAGAAGAAAAGCTTGAAAAATCAGCCATTGAAAACCGTATGGAGCACAGTTCTACTGTGACAGACATGGTGTCACCATGAGTTGGAATCTACTCCATGGCAACTGGGTTTTTGTTTGTTTATAATAGCTATAACTGTTACCCAATTAGGGTCCGTGTCCTGGAGCAGTTGAGCCAATAAAGTGTACTCCAAGTCAGAAAGAGTGAAAGTTTATTTAGGAGGTGTCCACCAACGAGGAATCTGACAGCAACACAGGTTGTCTCTATGGAATCCCAAAAGGCATTTTTACATTAGAGCTTATGTATGATTTTTAAAAAGTTTAGAAGTGTTTTTGTAGCTCACAGATGGCATGGCTGGATGAGTTATTCATTATAAGGTAATCACAAGAGACTCTTTATCAGACTAAAGAGATACATGCCGGACATCTCCTTATCAGGCTGAAGATATACATGTCAGACATCTGGGCTCTAATCTTCCTGTAGGGGGGTTGTAAGTCACAGGTGGCCAGATAGAGCAAAACAAAGTCATTAACAAAGGTATGTGGAAAGGTATGTGGAAAAAAGAAGGTAGGCAAAACAGAAAAAAAAAAACTTATGCGTGCATCATGGAGTTATTTATGTCAAGCTCTCAGTCTCCCATTTTGAAAAGGAGAAAATATGCTGGGGAGTATTTGGGTCACATAACTACAGTGGACATAATTACAGGTGAGATAGGCTCTAAAGAATTGCAAAATAAATAAATAAATAAATAAATAAATAAATAAAAGGAAGTCCTATCATCCTAAATGTTCAGAGATTGCATATTTCAAGTTTTTGTGAATCTGGACTCAATGAGCCTTTTGGAATAGGGAAGGGAAGAATATGCTTTTTAAAGATAAATTTTTACAGAATAAAATTTTATCTGACAACTGCAATTATACAAGCACTTAGTTAACTACAGAAATACTTACATAATATGTTCACATTTGATTTTAGATACCTACAAAATGACATTTGTGAAATCACCTTTAACTGTGCATAATTATCATTTATGCCTAAGGAAGTCAGCTATTGTTAAGCTAAGTTCTGGATCTCAAACTGAAGATTTGAATTGCATTGCTAATTGTGAACTTAATGAAACCAAGATCAAGGGTCATTTTGCTTTGCTCTGTTCCATAGCTAAAGTCTGTCCTTATTAGGTGCAATAGGTATCACTGAGGAGATTATTCATGATTCTGGTAAAAAATAAATAAGTAAATAAACTAAAACAAAATGCAGAAAGTCCTATTTCTAATGGTTAATGGTTTCATCCTTATCAAAAACGTGTATGGATTTTTTTTTTCACATTTCTGATAAACAGAATTTTAAACATCATTCAATTCATTTTCAAATTGGTTTGAAATTGTATCAAGAGTCTTTTTCCCAGGAAGGTATTTTTGTAAATCTTATTACTTTATACTTCTGGATATTAAACTGTATAAGTAATTTGTTATCTCATAAACCTCATTCATTGCAAACAATTGATTCTTCTCTGGATTTTTCTTTTAGCTCATGTAATTTTGTATTGTGGCTAAATTTGGACAAGTTTAAGCACAGCTTAAGGATAATTTCGAAAAGTAACTCTAATGAGAATGTTAGAGACATTCACCTTGTTTCTCTTGCCCCCTTATGCTGTTCCCTTTAATTAAAGACCCAAGGTAGTTTTATTTTATTATCATTAATTTTTATTTTGAAACCAAGCCCCCTGGCTTGATAATTCAGTTTCTTGATGAAATTGTATAATATTCCTTTTCAATTAAGTCATTTTTTTAAAATACATATATATGTTTCATTAGACACCAAAATCACCAGAGTATAGAGCTAAATTCAGAATATTCTTCTAAATTACACATTTTTATAACGGTACAATACCATTTTGCAGTGTGTAGTTTTGTCCTTTTTGATCCCTGTGGGTCTATAGCTTTATGCATTACTTAGATTCATCCTTAAGCATAGACATTGCACTGGGCACCTTCTAGTCTCTGCTGCTATTCTTGCCTGCAGTGCTTTATTAAATATTTTTGCTAACAGTTCTCCAGCCTCCTTTGTGGTTTCTCCTAAAAGCCCAAAACTTCCAAAAATGATGTTCCACTGAGTCTGGATCATTGAGTACTATGTACAGATCTAGTTACATATTTCCTTATTCAGTGTACAAAAAACTTTTAACATTTAATTTTCTTCCCTGATGTCTGAGATTTTAGGTAATGATCTCTTTCAGATTTCTCAATTTGAAGTTTCAAATTCAATCAGGATGTTGAAGAATTGTAACCACCGATCATTATTATCATTTTTGGTTGTGAGCCATGTTTTTTCTTCTGGTCTCCAGGAAGCCTCTGCAGTTGTGCATATGGCCCTTCACATTCATGACTGGAAGTGTGTGAGTGTTATCATCACAAGATGAGGCGGGGAAGCAGCCTTCTGGTGAGGCCATATGTGTATGTGTAGCATAAAAGGGCATGGTGTTGGGGAAAACATAGAACTGGATTTGATCCTGATTGGGCTTCTTTCTGGCAATTGATGCTGAGCAATTTAGCTTCCTCTAGGTTTACTTTTCTTACTGGTAAAATAGGCTAATAGTATCTACTTTGATGTCTGTTGAGAGGATGAAAGGAGACATTGTATACCAAGCAATTGGCATACTGCTTACCACAAGGTAGATACTCTAGAAATGGTAGTTTCTTTCCTGTTCAACACAAGTAACTCTTAGAAGGGTTGGTCTCTGATATTGCTGTGGACTCATTCTGATGGAGGACAGGTCTACATGTACCTATGAGCTGCTGTGGATAGCAACCTGTAGAGCCCAATTCCATGTTTTCTATTGGTAAAGTTTCTACTGCCACCTCTCTTTGGCTCTCTGACTTGAGACTGAGCCTCAGTCCTATATATATTCCTTAGTCATTTATGCAAGCTCCTTTTCCCCCTCACACAACTATATACGTAGTATGTTTTTCTCTAGAGTTCGACCAACCTGAGAAATTGGTATGATTAACTGGCTACTTTCTGGAGGAGAGAAATATGTGGACAGCAGCGTGCCATCAGAGTGGACAGAGTATTCAGTGTACCTCTGTTTTCCATGTATATCCAAGATTACAGTCTCCCATTGGAAGAACTGATGGACTCTACTACCTATAGGTTCTGTATATCGGCTTTGCTTTATAGACGCTAAACATAGGCAGGTGTGCCAGGTTGCACCTCCAGAGAGAGTTTATTCAAAACACTTTACAGACTTGTGTGTATTGGGACAGTTAGGCTGATTAGAGCTATGTTATGATCAAAGGTGGTCCCATGTTTTCATTATGAAAAAAAAATGTTGTCATCAAGTTGATTGAGACTCATGGTGACACAGATGTGTCAGAGTAGAGCTGTACTCCGTGGTGTTTTCAATGGTTGATTTTTTTGGAAGTAGATTGCCAGGTCTTCTTTTTGAGGTGCTCTGGGTGGACTCAAACTTCTAACCTTTTGGTTAGCAGCCAAGTGTGTTAACCATTTGCACCACCCAGGGACTAACAGCCAACAGTCTAGTTGGAAGCAAAAGCTTGGAGATGTATGTCGAAGCTGTGTCTGCATACAGTCTTGCTGTAATACTTTGGTTGTGTATTTGTTTGTGTGACTTAATTGGTATAAGATAAGGTTGTTAGAATGTCCCATATTAACTCACCTCTTGGTGCAAACACTTGTCCTAAAAGTTTACTCTGTATTCTGAAATTTAGTCCTTGTAGAGGAGCAATGGAGGTATTCCTTATTTATTCATGTAGATCTTGTTTAGTGGATCAAAGCAGACTGAGAGATGATTTATGCAGTGCTAGACAGACACAGAACCTTGAAAGCTGGCACTGTTGCTTACTCTTTGCTGTTTAATGGTAATTAAAATGACTGTCATTGCTTATCATGTTGTCTTTGAGTTATGTTACTTTAATCTTTAAAATTATTTTTAGCTTTGTTGTTTATATCTTCACTTCTCACTCTCTTTTCTGATGATCTAGACATTTAACAAGGTACATACTGTCCATAATTAAACTGTGTGTTGTTTTTCATTTATGAATGGAAACTGGTTCCTCTTATTTATCACTAACACATTTTATATGCACTTTTATTTTATTGTGCATATAAACCAACATCTGTGAACAGTTGGCACTCAACACCTATGGAAGAAATTATAGCTGAAACGTTTTCTTATTTTCAGCAATGACTATCACTAATTCTTATGTTCACATTTGCATTGCTGGTCATTTATTTTCTCTTTGCCTCTTATAATTGTGTTCATCTACTCTTATTGTTTTTTCACGTCTGTAGAATCACATGCAGAGTTGGAATGCTGCACAGTATTAGCTCTACAAATACACTTCCAATCTCATTCCCATTTTTTAATGGACTCCAGTCAATGTCTTGGTACTAAAAACCTTTCATTACTCACTTTCACTCTGGCCTTTTAATAGTTGTTTATTTGCTCAGTCAGTTTTATAGTCTAGTTGCTCTTTTTTGTCAAGTGGCTTATAACATATTCCTCCAAGTACAATAGTTCACCATCTAAAACATTTTTAACTTCAGTTCATAATGACTTTTTGCTAATATGTTTCTTACATATTCCTTTTTGGAACAGCTAATAGAAATATGCATTTAACGTAATACCTATTTTCTGCTAAACTGATAGGGACTGAAACATGCCCCCTACCAATCTCACTTTTACACCAAAGGCTAGCATATAAAAGGTGTTATTTGGGGGCAATGGCTGTGATGGAAATTGGAGGAGAAGAGCCATTTTTTAAAACCATATTTTACAACAATTATATTATTTCGCTTCCTTATCCATCCAGCAGACAGGGCATTGCTCACCAATACTTGTTCCAACACTGCTAGAGCTTTCGACATGGAGTGGGATGTGGATTGCTCTTTCCTGTAAGTACCTGCATTTGTTTTGAAGCAGTGTGTTTATACCGTAAACATCACAACCTAATGGGCCATGATGAGTTCACCTTGCTGATTCATTTAAAGAATCTCTAAGAGTCAGTCTGGAGGGATCTACATTGACTCAGGGTCATCCTTGCTTCAGAGACCTCCAGAACAGCCAATTGTGAGTTTTACACAGAGGTTTAGTTAGTTCAATGTCTGGTGTAGTTTAAGAAATATTCATTCAAAATATATGTACTGTATGTGTTCTACGTTGCAGGTCTAGGGACATACCAATAAATTCCATCAAATCTTCATGCTGACCAATTAATATCCTGAATTCTATGGGTTCACTTAAGCTTTTACTGAGTTTTTTTTTTTTTTTAATTGATTAATACTACTATTACGGTGTTGTATCTTCAACTAAAATGACTTCTATATAGCCATACTATTTGAAAGTGCATATGAAGGGTATCTTTTTATTGTAGGGCTACTTGTGGGTGCTTGGCTGTCCTCAAGCTGCATATTACTGTATCTTCTAAGCTGAAACTTCCATCATAAGACTTTTCCATGTCAAGAGGACTTGTCACTGATTCTCTCTGTGTTTTGGGGACACTCACTGAACACGTATACGCCTTTGCTACCATCGCCTTATTTCATCTCATCCTAAGCTGCTTGTATGTCCTACAGCCCTTCCTCTGTGCACATGTTCTGCATAATCGAATTATGCTACACAAAGCATGGTGTCAACACCAATGGATTGGCTAGTCTACAAAATCTCATGGGGTTAATTCTTTCTCTCTGACATTTAATGATATATTTGATTTTTACAAAGCACAGGTGAACCAATTTAAAAAAAAGTTATGAAAACCCTATTGCTCAAAATATATACTTTGGTAAAGCTAATTATTGACCATTGAAAGACCAGTCAAATTACGTGGTGGTTTTTAGCTTTCCACAAATACTTGTTATGTGATTGTATGTAACAAGAAGTTTCTGGATGTGTTTCAACGGAAGATACTTAAGCTACCTTATGACTCTGCCTGGGCTTACAGAAGGGAAATATACTCAAGCAGATTGTGGTATTTGAGCTTTTTCCAGCTCTCTGTTCATTGTTTACACAGTATAAAGAAGACAGAGGCAGGAAGCACAATCATCTCTTTATAAGCATAGTTGTCTTCATGGAAAAGAGGTTTGGACTAGGTCCCTTATGTGGTTGCCAAAACAATTTTGAATCCTGGGATTTTTTCAAATGCAAAATGATTCTTTGCATGGGAGGTGAACTGCTGAAGTAAAGGAGGAAGGAAAGGGTGAAAGAGATGCAGATTATTTGATCTAAATATGTACCATATGAAAAACCCAGCCTCTGAATCCAAATACTGCATTATAGAAATACAATGAACTTGCCCATCTTTCTGCACTGACACCTTCAATGTGAATGAAATCATTTTTACCCCTTTCTTTCAAATAAACATATTTGAAACCTTTGAAACCTTCCAATGAAAGATTAGTGATCTGCTTTCCTCTTAGAAAATGTACCTGTCTGCTTGTAAGTTACTATTGGCCAAACGCCTGCTTAATCACAACGTGTCTTTTAAGATAGTGAGATTTTTTTTTTTCTATAAAATTTGCTTTTTTGGGGTATTATTTGTAATCACACATGAATCAAAGCTTGGGGTTCTATTAATTTAGATTTACTTTTTAGGCTTGCCATAATTATTGAGAACTAAAAGCACCTATGTGGCCCTGGTGGCACAGTGGTTAAGCATTTGGCTGCTACCCAAAAGGTCGGCAGTTTGAATCCACCAGCCGCTCCTTGGAAACCCTGTAGGGCAGTTCTACTCTGTCTTATAGGGTCACTATGAATTGTAATAGACTCGATAGCAACAGGTTTTTTTTTTTTTTTTTTTTGGTTTAAAAGCACCCACTGGACTTTTATACTTTTTTTTTTCTTCAAGAACTGTTTATAAAATTGAATGCTTTCTTATGACTATTCTGGGGTCAACATCTGTTAGTCATTGCTAAATACTTTGTACAGCCATGAAACATTCAATGCCCTGCCTGTCCTGGACTTAAAAGAATGAGTATAGTCAGTTGGTTTGATGAAGAATTTAATGTAGACTTTTTCATATGCATATTACTCAAGATTTATTCTAAATTAATGCTATAAGCTAAATAATTTTGCAGCAAATTCAAGTGGTTGCTTAATAGAATCCTAGCTTACCTTGACAATGATACCAAAAAAAAAAAAAAAGGTTAAACATTAATAACTATTGAGTTTTACTTTTGCTTCTATGCACAGTGTTTCCAAGCCTATTTAATCAGAGCAAGATAAACTTTCTTGGTTACATGAAAACTGAAACCTTTATGTTGTCCTTATTTTCTAAGTGCCATGAATTGTTTCACAAGGTTTAGAAGACCATTGTGTTACTTAGAGCACTACCACCGAATGCTTCTTAAAAGTGCTGGTAAAGTTCCATAATTCTTTGAGGCAGGAGAGATGGTGTGCCCCATAGCTTTCTGCAGAAATTCCTGCAAGGCCTGCCATTCGAAGTCAGAATAATTGCAGACTTTCTTCCATTTGACTGGAATCAGTCAAATGGACACAGATTCTTAAAATGAAAAATATTTTCTCCTCCCTTCCATTCTGACAGATGCACATTCCCTTTTGTCTTAGTTATCTAGTGTTCCTGTAACATAAATACCACAAGTGGATGGTTTTAACGAAGAGACGTTTATTTCCTCACAGTCAAAGTAGGCTAAAAGTCCAAATTCAGGGTGTCAGCTCCAGGGGAAGTCTTTCTTTCTCTGTCGGCCTTCTCATCAGTGTTCCCCTGGACTAGGAGCTTCTCGGCACAGGGACCCCGGTCCGAAGGACGTGCTCTGCTCCCGGCACTGCTTTCTTGATGGTATGAGGTCTCCAACTCTCTGCTTGCTTCCCTTTCCTTTTATCTCTTGAGAGATAAAAGGTGGTGCAGGACACACCCCAGGGAAACTCCCTTTACATCGGATGTGACCTATGTCAAGGTGGTATTACAATACGACCCTAATCCTCTTTAACATAAAATTACAATCACAAAATGGAGGCCAACCACACAATTCTGGGAATCATGGCCCAGCCAAATTGATACACACAATTTTGGGGGGACATAATTCAAACCGTGATGCCTTTTAAAATATAGTTGAACAGCTAACTGAACAGAGATTTCAGAAGAGCTGCATCAATTTTTCACCTGTTCTTCATTGTTGGCTGAATGGAACGTAGTAAATCAGAGGTGGGATGAAAGAATCACGGGAAGCATTCAGTCAGCGAGGATTTACCGAGAGCCTTCAGTATAAAGATACTGAATTATCCATCACAGGAATTAAAGAGAAACCAAAGACGGGACTCTAGTCCCAGAGACATACACGACAGATACTTCAGTATTCCAGCAAGGGATTCTTCCTATAAAACAGTATTCAATCTCTTTTCCTCCTCTAAGTTGGACTCCATGAAAATAGATTGATGATCTTCATTTCTGTTAGTTAACATGACTATATATGATCACCCAGCTGCGTACCCAGAAGCTCTATCAGTCTGTTCTCACAAGTTTTCAATGATTCCACACTGCCTATGATATTAGCTGTAAATTCTTTCTTCCAGAATCAATTTCCAATAAAATATAATTTCTAAACTCCAAAATGATAATGGTAATATATATTGTTACTAACAAAATAATAATAATTTTAGCTTCCGTTTATTCATTGTGATAGGCATGTATGCTCTGTGATAGGATGTACACACATATACACACACACAGGAAGGTTTTGCTTTGAATGGGATCGTGTTAACTAAAACTTGTATATATTGGAAACATGTCCTATCTTTGTAGATTTTGTTTTGAAATAATTTTAGATTTTAGAGAAGAGTTTCAAAGATAGTTGTGATGGTTAATTTTATGTATCAACTTCATTAGGCTTAGGTGCCCATTTGTTTGGGCAGACACAGGTGTAGATGCTGTTATGAAATAGTTACATGTGATTAAATCAGTAGGCCTTAAACAAAGCAGATTACTTCTTATGTAACTATGGCACATTTATCAAAATGAAGAAATTAACAAAGGTAGAATACTATTTTAAAAACTTCCAGTGTTACTTGGATATCATTAGTTTTCCACTAGTGCTCTTTTTCTGTTCCAAGTTCCAGTCTAGGATACCACATTGCATTCAGTCTTTATGTCTCTTAGTTTCTTCCAAGTTAGGAAAGGTTCTTGATCTTTCTTATCTTCATGACATTAACACTTTTGAAGAGTACTGATTAGCTATTTATATCTAATATCCCTCAATTTGGGTTTGTCTTATGTTATCTCACAATTAGACTGGGATTATGGATTTGGGACAAGAAGGCCATGGTGTCATATCAGAAATGATATCGACATGACTTATTATTGATAATGTTACCTTGATCATTTGGTTAAGAAAGTGCCTGCCAGTCTTCTTCTCTATAAAACTTCCTCCTCTTTCCCTACTTTAAAAATTAGAAGGAAATTGCCAAGTTCAGCCTATATTCTAGGTTGGGGACGGGGCTGGGGAACATTAAACCCCACTCCCTAGAGAGATATAAAAATTTTGTGGGCATATGTTAAAACTACCACAATATTTAATAACTATTTGGAAAGAGATATATTGAGGACTTGCAACTACACTGTTTCTCCTCAATGTTTTGTAAACAGAGTGTTCATCCATGGATTTTGCCTGCAGCAATTATTACTGTGGTGTCTCTAGAAGCAGTGATGCCCAAGTAACAAGAACACCTAGCTTCAAGATCTTTTAAAAAAAAGATTATATATATATGTTTATATGTATATATATATATATTTGTTGTTGTTAGGTGCTGTCAAGTTGGTTCCAACTCATAGTGACCCTATGTACAGCAGAACAAAACATTGCCCATTCCTGCTCCATCCTCACAGTCATTGCTATGTTTGAGCCCATTGTTGCAGCCACTGTGTCACTTCATCTGGTTGAGGGTCTTCCTCTTTTTCATAGATATGTATGTCTTTTCCTATATATATTAAAAAAAAAAAAAACAAACAAAAAAAGATCTTAGTTTCCAAATACCATTCTGCAATAAAAAGAAACAAGTTTCCTTAGAAAATGGCTGATCTTAGGACTGGGGCAAGAAATATAGAAGACAAGCTGAGCGCATCTTATTGACCCAGAGTGCAAAGAATTGCTAAAAGCAAAAGGATAGGGGAGTGACAAGAGGACACTGCTCCAACCAGAGAGAGCTCCCATTGGCCAAAGCTGGAACAATCTGAGCAACAAAATAAATTGCGATAGTAATGAATTATAAATCTAAGAATAAAATAAATATCCAAGAGCCCATACTGACAAACCTAAATGATGGAATACGTAAATAAATAAATGAGGAGAAGGATTATAGAAATAGAATTATTAAAGGAAAAGAGAAAATCACCATGAGATGCAATTTGAAAAATGATACTCTCCATTTAATGTAAATCATCTGCCAAAGACAAATATATTTCACATAATTTTTATCAACTATATAAACCTTTTTACATATTTCTTTCTTAGCAATTGATCCACATACTATTTATGCCATAATATTATATTTTATTATGATAAAATTAACATATTAATTGTAGAACATTTGGAAAATTCACAGAATTATATAGAAGAAAAAAATTACGTGCAGTCATACCATAAATAAATGAACTCTTCGGATTTTCTATATATTTATTCAGACTATTTTTATTTGCTTTTATTTTTTGTGAACATTTGTAATTTATACATTTTTATGTACAAAACTTGCACAATACTGCCTTTTCATTTTTATTTAACATATTTCCATGAACCCTTTTTAGTATCATTAAATATTTTAAACGTATTATTTTTAATTACTTGATTCTACTCTATTATGTAGAAGATAGATTTGTATAAAACTCTCCTTTTGATATTGTATATAATGCCGTAAAAAAATGTCTTTGTAGATGTATCTTTGTCTACACATCATTGTACCTAGAATAAGTTTTTAGCAGGATTAGTAAGAAAAATATATAAACATTTAAAGCTCTTCACACACACATACATGCATAGCATTACTTTAAATGGTATTATAAAACTGTAAAGTACTTTAATTAACCATTTTAATATTTTAGATACTTAAGTCAATTCCAGGCATTTTACACTATCAATGATGCTACATGCATCTGTATCTACTTTTAAACCCAAACCAAACCAGGTGCTGTCGAGTTAACTACTACTCACGGTGACCCCATGTGTGTCGGAGAAGAACTGTGCTCCACAGTGTTGTCAATGGCTGATCTTTCAGAGGTAGATTGCCAGGCCCTTCTTCTGAGGTGCCTATGGGTGGACTCCAACTGTCAACCATTTGACTAGCAGCCAAGCCTACTCACAGTTGATACCATTCAAGGACTCCTTGCTGGCATTAGCTATTATCATTTTGTTTAAATCTATTGCAATTTTGTATGTAATAAAGCTATCTATCAACATTTGTTTTTTAAATTTATATTTAGTGAGATTGAATATATAACATGAAAAAGGAACATGTTCTTTGAAAATGAGTTTCATCTTAAGTGATGAATACATGTATGAATTATCTTTTATAAAACTTAACCCATATTTTTGTGTAATGGTGAATCAATAATCCCTATAAAATGTAACTATTTTGGAATAGACTTTAAATATTTAGCTGAAAATGCATCCTACAAGATATTTAACAAAAATAAAAAATATATATAGTTGTATTTGTTTTAGTTCAGAGATTCTTTCTATTTTCATTGAGTTCAAATGACTTCATACACAAATATTATGGAAAAATAATGAATAATTAATTATCAATTTTTAGTTATTTGAGCAAATAATGAAAATTCAAAATAACTTTTTGTAATTTCATCACTATGTAATCCCAACAGCAAAATAATCATAATTTTAATATAAAATGTTTAAATAGCTTTTGAAATATGATGAGCTATATGTATATTGGAGCCCTGGCGGGACAGTGGTTAAGAGCTTGGCTGCTAACCAAGAGACTGGCAGTTCGAGTCCACCAGCCAAGACTTGGAAACCCTCTGGGGCAATTCTACTCTGTCCTATAGGATCCCTAAGAGTCGGAATGGACTAGATTATAACGGGTTTGATTTTGGGCTTTTATATGTATATTGGTAATTTATTGGTAGCTTGTTGTTATACAACTTGAAATGTCATTGCTGTAATTTTATGATCACCAATTAACCTCTTTAAATTGGAAACCCTTTGGGGCAGTTATACTCTGTCCTAGAGGGACACTATGAGTTGGAATCAATTCGATGAAACAGGTTTGGGTTTTTTTTTTTTTTGGTTAAATTGTTAGTAGACCTCTATAATCTTAAAAAAAAATACATAGTTGTATATGCTTTACTGTGTTGTCTGCCAAGACAAAAAAAATTAAAATTAAGTCTTTATTGTTGAAACACCTGAAGAGGCCAGAAGGGACTCTAAGTTCTTTCATCAAAGTGCAAGAAAACAGAAAAAATAAGAGAAAGTGTACACTTTCATTATGTTAATTTCTTTTATCAGCAAAAGTAGAAAAAACATCCATCTCTTGAATTAAAAAGCATATTTATCAAACATTTTATTTCTTTTAATTTTAATCCTCGTACATTTTAAGAGAAATGGAATCCATGTGCTTGCTATTTTTACTTTTCTTTTTTGCTGTTAGGTGCCGTAAAGTGGATTCTGAGTCATAACAACCCTGTGTATAATAGAAGAAAACACTGCCCGGTCCTGTGCCATCCTCACAATCGTTGCTGTGTTTAAGCCCATTGTTGCAGCCACTGTGTCAGTCTATCTCATTGAGGGCCTTCCTATTTTTCGCTGATCCTCTACTTTACCAAATACGATGTCCTTCTCCAGGGTCGGGTGTCTCCTGATAACACGTCCAAAGTACGTGCGATGAAGTCTTACCATCCTTGCTTCTAAGAAGCATTCTTGCTGTACTTCTTCCAAGACAGACTTATTTGTTCTTCTGGCGGTCCACTACACACTCAATGTTCTTCACCAGCACCATAATTCAAAGGCCTCAATTCTTCCTTGGTCTTTCTTATTCATTGTCCAGCTTTCACATGCATATGAGGTGATTGAAAATGCCATGGCTTGGGTCAGGTGCACCTTAGTTCTCAAGGCGACATCTTTGCTTTTTACAGCAGATTTGCCCAATGCAATACCTTGTTTGATTTCTTGACTGCTGCTTCCATGGGGTTTGAATGTGAATCCAAGTAAAATGAAATCCTTGACAACTTTAATCTTTTCTGCATTTATCATGATGTTGCTTATTGGTCCAGTTGTGAGGATTTTTGTTTTCTTTATGTTGAGGTGTAATCCATACTGAAGGCTGCAGACTTTGATCTTCTTCAGTAAGTGCTTCAAATCCTCTTCACTTTCAACAAGCAATGTTTTGTTATCAATGTTCACATATCTCAGGTTGTTAATAAGTCTTCCTCCAGTCCTGATGCTGTGTTCTTCTTCATATAGTCCAGCTTCTCAGATTATTTGCTCAGCGTACAGATTGAATAGGCATTTTAAACCAGGCAATATTCCCTTGTTCTGTTTGAACAAGTGCCTCTCGATCTATGTACAAGTTCCAAACCAAAAAATCCGTTGCCATTGAGTTGATTCTGACTTATATCGACCCTATAAGACAAGTGGAACTGCCCCATAGAATTTTCAAGGAGTGGCTGGTGTATTCAAACTGCCAACCTTTTGGTTAACAGCTGAGCTCTTAACCACTGAGCCACCAGGGCTCCATGTACAGGTTCCACATGAGCACAATTTAGTTTTCTGGAATTCCCATTATTTGCAATGTTATCCATAATTTGTTATGATCCAGCAGTAGAATGCATATGCATAGTCAATAAAACTCAGGTAAACATCTTTCTGGTATTCTCTGCTTTCAGCCAAGATCAATCTGACATCAGCCATGATATCCTTTGTTCCATGTCCTCTTCTGAATACAGCTTGAACTTCTGGCATTCCCTGTCAATGTACTGCTGCAATCATTTTTGAATTATTTTGAGCATAATTTTACTTGCATGTGATATTAATGATATTGTTAGATAATTTCCGCATTCTGTTGGATAACTTTTCTTTGGAATAAGCAGAAATATGGATCTATTCCAATTGGTTGGCCAGGTAGCAGTCTTCCAAATTTCTTGGCATAGACTACTGAGCTCTCCCAGTGTTGCATCCATTGTTGAAACATCTCAGTTGGTATTCTGTCAATTCCTGGAGCCTTGTTTTTCACCAGTGCCTTCAGTACTTCTTGGACCCTTCTTTCAGTACCATCAGTTCTTGATCTTATGCTACCTGCTGAGGTGGTTGAACATTGAAACAATTCTTTTTGATACAGTGACTTTGTGTATTCTTTCTACCTTCTTTCTATGCTTCCTGCATTGCTCAATATTCTGCCCAATATCCTTCGATATTGCAACCCAAGGCTTGAATTTTTTCTTTTGTTCTTTCAGCTTGAGAATGCCATGTGTGTTCTTCCCTTTTGGTGTTCTCACTCCAGGTCTTTGCAGTTTTCATTATAACACTTTACTTTGTCTGCTCAAGCCACCCTTTGAAATCTTCTGTTCAGCTGTTTTACTTCATCATTCCTTCCTTTTGCTTTAGCTACTCTACATTCAAGAGTAAGTTTCAGAGTCACTTCTGATATCTGTTTTGAGCTTTTCTTTTGTTTCTGTCTTTTTAATAACCTTTTGCTTTTTTCATATGAATTCTGAATCAAGGAAAATTGGAAGTTGTCAAAAATGAAATTGAACACTTGAAGGTCGATATCCGAGGCATAAGTGAGCTGAAATGGACTGGTATTGGCCATTTTGAACTGGACAATCATATTGTTTCCTATGCTGGAAATGAAAAATTAAAAAGGAAAGACGTTACATTCAGTGTCAAAAAGACCATTTCAAGATCTATCCTGCAGTACAGCATTGTCAGTGACAGGATAATATCCATATGCCTACAAGGAAGATCAAGTAATGTGACTATTATTCAAATTTACGTACCAATCATTACTGCCAAAGACAAAGAAATTGAAGATTTGTACCAACTTTTGCACCCTGAAATTGACCAAATATGTAATGAAGCTGCATTGATAATTACTGGTGATTAGAATGGGAAAGCTGGAAACAAAGAAGGATCTGTAGTTGGCAAGCATGACCTTGGTTATAGAAATAACGCCAGGGATTGCATGACAGAATTTTGGAAGACCAACAACTTATTCATTGAAAATACCTTTTTTCAACAACATAAACAACAACTATACACATGGACCTTGCCGGATGAAGTACACAGGAATCCAACAGACTACATCTGTGGAAAGAGATGATGGAGAAGCTCAATATAATCAGTCAGAACAAGGCCAGGAGCTGAATGTGGAACAGACCATCAATTGCTCATACGCAAGTTCAAGTTGAAGCTGAAGAAATTAAAACAAGTCCACGACAGTATATGCCACCTGAACAGAGACCATGTCAAGAATAGATTTGATGCACTGAACTCTAATGGCTGAAGACCAGACGAGTTGTGGGATGATATCGAGGACATCATACAAAAGATCATTAAAAAGACAAAAAAGAAAGAAAAAACCAAAAAGGATGTCAGAAGAGACTCTGAATTTTTACTTTTAGGTCCTAGCAAAGTTAAGCAAGTTTATTCAAATTCGTTGTATTATTTTCTTTCAATCTATTTTTTACAAGTTTCAGATTAAAATATTTTACGTAAAAAAAAGAAGAAAAATACAATCCTGATTATGACTATACAGATTCTGTCTTCTCATAATTCATTTATTCATTAATGAAATGAAAAACTGAAATCTCCAGGCTGTGTTAGGGATTGTATTAAATCTTTGTAAAAATACAAGGACTAACACCTGCTGTCAAGTTTCTCACCCTCCAATGGCTGGAAAAAGTAGGGGGGCCTTTGGAATTGACTTAAGAAAACATCATGTATTCTTTTTTTTTAATTATTATTACTACTGTACTTTAGATGAAGGTTTACAGAACAAATACTTTCTCATTAAACAGTAAGTACACGTATTGTTTGATGACATTGGTTAACAACTTCATGACATGTTAACACTCTCCCTTCTCCATATTGGGTTCCCTATTACCAGCTTTCCTATCTCCTCCTGCATTCTAGTCCTTGCCCCTGTGTGCCCCTTTAGTCTCATTTTCTTTTATGGGCCTATCTAATCTTTGGCTGAAGGGTGAACCTCAGGAGTGACTTCATTACTGAGCTAAAAGGGTGTCCGGGAGCCATACTCTCAGGGTTTCTCCAGTCTCTGTCAGGTGAGTAAGTCTGATCTTTTTTGAGTTAGAATTTTGTTCTAAGTTTTTCTCCAGCTCTGTCCAGGACCTTTAATTGTGATCCCCGTCAGAGCACTCAGTGGTGGTAGCCGGGCACCATCTAGTTGTACTGGACTCAGACTGGTGGAGGCCATGGTAGTTGTGGTCCATTAGTCTTTTGGACTAATCTTTCACTTGTGTCTTTGGTTTTCTTCATTTTCCCTTGCTCCTGAAGAGGTAAGACCAGTGGAGTATCTCAGATGGCTGCTCACAGGCTTTTAAGACCGCAGACACTACTCACCAAAGATGAATGTAAAAATTTTCTTTATAAACTGTGTTATGCCAATTGAGCTAGATGTTCCTTGAGACCATGGTCCCCACAGCCCTCAGCCCAGTAATTTGGTACTTCAGGGAGTTTGGATGTGTCTATGGAGCTTCCAAGACCTTGCCTGGTACAAGTTGTGCTGGCTTCCCCAGTATTGTGTTCTGTCTTACCCTTCACCAAAGGTACCACTTATCTATTGTCTGTTTAGTGTTTTTCCATCCCCACAGTTTCCCTCTCTCGTAACCATCAAAGATTGTTTCCTCTTTTGTGTAAACATTTTCATGAATTTTTATAGTAGTGTCTCGTACAATATTTGTCCTTTTGTGATTGACTTATTTCACTCAGCATAATGCCCTCCAGATTCATCCATGTTGTGAGATGCTTCGCAGATTCATCATTGTTCTTTACCGTTATGTAGTTATGTAGTACTCCACTGTGTGTATGTACCGTAGTTTATTTATCTTTTCATCTGTTGATGGGCATCTAGGTAGCAAACATCATATATTCTCGATGAAATGTAAGTAAAAGGATAGTCGTCATCATCTGAGCAACCAAAGGCTTTCTCTGACTTCCAGTTTATCATCTTGTCTGGTTAGCATACCCACCATTCTCTTTTAATTGCAAATAGATAACAACCTAAACCAAATCTGTTGCCATCGAGTCAAATGTGACTCATAGTGACCCTATAGGACAGAGTAGAACTTCCCCAAATGGTTTCCAAGGAGTGGCTAGTGGATTCGAACTGCCTATCTTTTGGTTAGCAGCCTAGCTTTTAACCACTGCACCACCAGGGCTCCTCAAATAGATACACATGAAGGCAAATAAAAACTGTGACCAATGCTAAATCTACTGACAGAACTGAATAAGTAATTGGATTGCTCTGGGGGGAGTTTTTGAATAATTAGTAAAGACAGCTAAACTTACCTATGTTTACTCTGTGGTAGGCACTGTTCTAAGTGATTTATCTATATTAAGATATTTAATCCTCACAGTAACCTTATAAAGTAGTTATTCTCTCTGTTTCTTTTCTCCTGAAACAAAGCTGCTAATGTCCTGAAAGTATGTAGGAAGAAAATTCAGCCTTCCTCTCATTATGGTTGTAGGCTGGTATCTAACATTTTGAACAGGTGAAGTATGTTTTTGAAGTTATAATTAATATGAGCCACAGAGGGCTCTTTTTACCTTTAAACCAGTTTAAAATACTTGAGGTGTCAGCACCTCACATGATACAATATATCATCACTCCCTTTCAACTTTATCAGCGTGGTCTACCAGC
Source organism: Dugong dugon (assembly GCA_030035585.1). Lineage (NCBI taxonomy): Eukaryota > Metazoa > Chordata > Mammalia > Sirenia > Dugongidae > Dugong > Dugong dugon. The sequence continues at coordinate 14,920,601 of CM057478.1, forward strand.
CATTGCAGTGTATGACAAAACAAAAAAAAGAATAGAATTGATGCTTTTGTAAAGGGCATGTGTTATCAATTGAATTGTGTCCCCCAAAGAGTTATGTTGAAGTTCTATTCCTGGAACTTGTGAATATGACCATGTTTGGAAATAGAAGTTTTCTGTTGTTATGTTAACAAGGTTATATCAGAGTAGTGTGGGTCCTAGACCTAATCACTTTTGAATTTGTCTTATAAAAAGAACAGCATAGACACTGAGACATACACACAGAGGGGAGACAGACAACATGTGAGGACTAATATACAAGCAAAGAAACACTGAGGATTGTTGGCAGACACCAGGAACTAGGCGAGAAGCCCACAGAAGGAAGAGAAAAGGCCAAGACCCTGATTGGATTTTTAGCTTCCAGAATTGTGAGAAAATACATTTCTGTTCTTTAAAGCCACTCACCCATTTGTCGTATTTTTTGTTAAGGCAGCACTAATAAACTGAGACAGCATTTAAACCAGAGTCTGGCTGCTTCACAAAATAGCATCTAATAAACAAAACTAAAATAAAACAATTTCTTGGCATAGATGAGTGAGTATCTCCAGTGATGCCTCCGCTTTTTGAAACATCTCAGTTGGTTTTCAATCAATTCCTGGAGTCTTGTTTTTTGCCAATGCCTTCAGTGCAGCTTGGACTTCTTCCTTCAGTACCATTGGTTCCTGCTCATATGGTATCTCCTGAAATGGCTGAACCTTGACCAATTCTTTATAGTGACTCTGTGTTATTCCTTCCATCTTCTTTTGATGCTTCCTGAGTCATTTAATATTTCCCCCATAGAATCCTTCAATATTGCAACTTGAGCCTAGAATTTTTTCTTCAGTTCTTTCAGCTTGAGAAATGCCAAGCATACTCTTCCCTTCTGGTTTTCCGTCTCCAGGTTTTTGCACACGTCAGTATATAATACTTTACTTTGTCTTCCCGAGCCGCCCTTTGAAATCTTCTGTTCAACTCTTTTACTTCATCATTTTTTCCTTTTGCTTTGGCTACCTGACGTTCCGGGTCTCTTCTGACATCCATTTTGGTCTTTTCTTTCTTTCCTGTCTTTTTAATGACCTCTTGCTTTCTTCATGTATGACGTCCTTGATGTCATTCCACAACTCGTCTGGTCTTTGGTCATTAGTGCTCAACACTTCAAATCTATTCTTGAAATGGTCTCTAAATTCAGGTGGGATCTACTCAAGGTCATACTTTGACTTTCACTGACTTGCTCTAATTTTCTTCAGTTTCAACTTGAACTTGCATATGAGCAATTGATGGCATGTTCTGCAGTCGGCGCCTGGCCTTGTTCTGACTGATGATATTGAGCTTTTCCATCATCTCTTCCCATAGATGTAGTCATTTTGATTCCTGTGTATTCCTTCTGGTGAGGTCCATGTGTAAGTATAGTTGCTGTTTATGTTGGTGAAAAAAGGTATCTGCAATGAAAAAGTTGTTGGTCTTGCAAAATTCTATCACGTGATCTCCAGCATCACTTCTATCACCAAGGCTGTATTTTCCAACTACCAATACTACTTCTTTGTTTCCAACTTCCGCGTTCCAATCTCCAGTAATTATCAACTCATCCTGATTGCATGTTTGATCAATTTCAGACTTCAGAAGTTGATAAAAGTCTTCAACTTCTTCATCTTTTGCCTTAGTGTTTGGTGCATAAATTTGAATAATAGTCTTATTAACTGGTGTTGCTTGTAGGCATATGGATATTATCCTATCACTGACAGTGTTGTACTTCAGGATAGATCTTGAAATGTTCTTTTTGACAATGAATGTGACACCATTCCTATTCAAGTTGTCATTCCTGGCATAGTAGACCATATAGTTGTCCGATTCTAACTGGCCAATACCAGTCCATTTCAGCTCACTAATGCCTAGGATATCAATGTTTATGCGTTCAATTTTATTTTTGATGACTTCCAATTTTCCTAGATTCATACTTCATACATTCCACTTTCCAATTATTAATGGTTGTTTGCAGCTGTTTCTTCTCATTTTGAGTCATGCCACATCAGCCAATGAAGATCTTGAAAGCTTGTATCCATTCACATCATTAAGGTCAACTCTACTTTGAGGAGGCAGCTCTTCCCTAGTCATCTTCTGAGTACCTTCCAACCTGAGGGGCTCATCTTCCGCACTATACCAAACAATGTTTCGCTGCTATTCATAAGAATTTCACTGGCTAAATCTTTTCAAAAGTAGACTGCCAGGTCCTTCTTCCTAATCTATCTTAGTTTGGAAGCTCAGCTGAAACCTGTCCACCATGGATGACTCTGCTGGTATTTGAATACCAGTGGCATAGCTTCCAGCATCACAGCAACATGCAAGCCCCCACAATATGACAAACTGATAGACAGGCCAACCAACTGGAAGAGATATAGATTTATATCTATTCCCAAGAAAGGTGATCTCACTGAATACAGAAATTATCAAAAAATATCATTAATATCACATGCAAGTAAAATTTTGCTGAAGATCATGCAAAAGCGGCTGTAGCAGTTATCAACAGGGAACTGCCAGAAATTCAGGCCGGATTCAGAGGAGGACGTGGAACCAGGGATATCATTGCTGATGTCAGATGGATCCTGGCTGAAAGCAGACAATACCAGAAAGATGTTTACCTGTGTTTTATGGACTGTGCAAAGACATTCGACTGTGTGGAACATAACAAATTACAGATAACATTGTGAAGAATGAGAATCCAGAACACTTAACTGTGCTCATGGGGAGCCTGTACATAGATCAGGAGGCAGTTATTCGAACAGAACAAGGGAATACTGCATGGTTTAAAGTCAGGAAAGGTGTGCATCAGGGTTGTATCCTTTCACTGTAGCTATTCAGTCTGTATGCTGAGCAAATATTCTGAGAAGCTGGACTATATGAAGAAGAACACAGCATCAGGTCTGAAGGAAGACTCATTAACAACCTGAGTTATGCAGATGACACAACGTTGCTTACTGAAAGCAAAGAGGACTTGAAGCACTTACTGATGAAGATCAAAGACTACAACATTTAGTATGGGTTACATCTCAACATAGAGAAAACAAAAATCCTCACAACTGGACCAATAAGTAATATCATGATAAACGGGGAGAAGATTGAAGTTGTCAAGGATTTCATTTTACTTGGATCCACAATCAATACTCATGGAAGCAGCAGTCAAGAAATCAAAAGACACATTACATTGGGCAAATCTGCTGCAAAATACCTCTTCAAAGTGCTGAAAAGCAAAGATGTCACCTTGAAGACTAAGGTGCACCTGACTCAATCCACGGTGTTTTCAATTGCCTCCTATGCATGTGAAAGCTGGACAATGAATAAGGAAGACTGAAGAATAATTGTTGCCTTTGAATTGTGGTATTGGTGAAGAATATTACATCATGGACTGTCAAAAGAAGGAACAAATCTGTCTTGGAAGAAGTACAACCAGAATACTCCTTAGATGCAAGGATGGCAAGACTATGTCTCACTTACTTTGGACATGTTGTCAGGAGGGATCAGTCCCTGGAAAACGATGTCGTGCTTGGTAAAGTAGAGGGTCATCGAAAAAGAGGAAGAACCTCAATGAGATGGGCTGACACAGTGGCTGCCAACAATGGGCTTATTCATAACAAGGATTGTGAGGATGGCGCAGGACCAGGCAGTGTTTTGTTCTGTTGTGCATAGGGTCACTACCAGTCTGAACCAACTTGATGGCACTTAACAACAACAACAACAAAATAAAACATATACATTATGCTAACAAATGACTCTTTATGATGTATTTAAACATATCTGTTCAGTTTCCTAGCTGGTACAGACAGGGTAAAGAAACCAGAAATGCTGTAGTAGAATTAAAAAGAGGAAACAAAGTGTACAATTGCTATCACAAAAATTAAGATAATCTTTTTTCCCATAATGTACTGATGTGGAGCACAATGATGAAAACTCTAATCTTCAAATAATAGAGGAATCTGAAGAAGAAACTAGGAAAATTTAGCATAAGTGATATTTAGTTTGATAATTATGAAAGAAACAAATGTTAGACTGGCTTCTTCTATTTTTTGCAATATTAAACTCAGGAAAACAGTAACATGGTATCTATAGATTTTAAAGGGGAGAAGAAGACAGCATGAATTTCCTATAACTAAGTTATCATTCATGGGAGAAGACAATAGAAAAATATACTAATATGTGGAGAGACTCACAAAATATACCAATATCTAATCGCAGAAGGAAGATCATAAAAATATAGTTAAATATCAAATATTTCATCTTTTTTAAAAAAATACATGTAAAGTTTTCACCTTTATTTTAAAAAACACATTTTGAATGCAATAGGAGAGCAGAGAGATATAAAGTGTACCAATTGTTTCATTTTACAAAAAAAGTAAAAATGCACTGTTTAATACTAGAATATAGTTAACTAATAATGCATGTTAAGTATAAGCTTTTGTAAAACATTCTAGGAAAATTTCAAGCATAATATGTACCTCAAAAATCACTGGAAAAGATAAAAACAAACCAAGCATAATATATCGAGTTTGCCACATATAAAACAAAGAGTAACTTAAGTGAGAAAGCATAAAACCCAGAATGCATAAAAGGCAACAGAAGACCAGCTACAACTCTTATGAGAACACATTAAAATTTTCAAATTCTTGTACTCAACGTAAGAGACATACAGGTTTGTTTGGAAATAAAATTCAACTATTAATGAGATAGCTCAGAAGCAAAATTCTTTATAAAAGTTAAAAGAGATTAGGCAACACTTTATTAAGCAATATAAATAAAGCAGTATTCATAATATTAATTCCAGATAAAGTTAAATTCAAGGGGAAAGTACTAAATGCATACAAGAGTTCTAATTTACTGTGTTTGAAGTAAATTCTCAATGAAGACACGTGATCATATTCTTTAAACTTGTAATAAACAGATTCACAATATAAGGAGATATAAATTTTGTAATGTATAAATATATAAATATGTATAAATCTAAATTAAACAAAATTTACTTAATGTATAGCAGTGGTCTGTTGGAAACACAAATTGAGGAAACCTTATATTACATTTTCTTTGACAGAGTAAGTAACCAAAAAACATAAAGAAAACTTTTCAGAGATTTCTAGTTGCCTAGTCAGCATGCTTTCTCTCTTTCTTTCTTAGTAATAAAACCTTTGTGTTTTAGGCGGAAGTTCACTGCACAAATTGTGTATACAAATGTATACACAAATTGTTTTGTGACACTGGTTGCAATCCCTGCAATGTGTCTGCACTCTCCCCCCTTTCCCTTCCTACCCTGGGTTCTCCATGTCCATTTGTCCAGTTTCCTGCCCCTTCCTGCCCTGTCTTCTTTGCTTTTAGTCAGGTATTGCCCATTTAGTCTCTTATACTTGATGGAACTAAGAAGCACATTTCTTATGTGTGTTATTGTTTGTTTTATAGGCCTGTCTAATCTTTGGCTGAAAGGTGGACTTCAGAAGTGATTTCAGTTCTGAGTTAGCACGGTGTCCAGGACCATATTCTCAGGAGTTCTTCCAGTCTCTGTCAGATAAGTAAGTCTAGTCTTTTTTTGTGATTTTGAATTTTGGTCTACATTTTTCTCCTGCTCTGTCTGGAACCCTCTATTGTGATCCCTGTCAGAGTGGTCATTGGTTGTAGCCTGGCACCCTCTAGTTTTCCTGGCTCATGCTGGTGGAGACTGTGGTTCACGTGGACTGAAATTTTTCTTGTGTCTTTGGTTTTCTTCATTCTCCTTTGCTCCGAACACGATGGAACCAATAGATGTATTTTAGCTGGCAGCTCACAAGCTTTTAAGACTCCAAATGCTACTCACAAAAGTAGGGTGTAGAACATTTTCTTTATAAACTGTCTTATGCCAATTGACCTAGATGGTCCTTTGTCAAAGATCTGCTCACCATAGGTCGATGGATTTATATCTGGGTTCTCGATTCTGTTCCATTGGTTTGTGTATCTGTCATTGTACCAGTAGCAGGCTGTTTTGAGTACTGTGTCTGTATAGTAGGTTCTAAGTTCAGATGGTGTGAGGCCTCCCACTTTGTTCTTTTTCTTCAATAATGATTTGCTTATCTGGGGCCTCATTCCTTTCCATATAAAGTTGGTGATTAGTTTTTCCATCTTGATAGAGAATGCTATTAGTATTTGGATTGGGACTGTGTTATATCTGTAGATCACTTTGGGTGGGATTGACATTTTCACAATGTTGAGATGTCCAATCCATGAGCATGGTATGTTTTTCCATTTATGTAGGTCTTGTTTGGTTTCTTGCAATAGAGTTTTGTAATTTTCTTTGTGTAAGTCTTTGACTTCCCTGGTTATATTTATTCCTAAGTATTTTATCTTTTTAGGGACTATTATAAATGGTATTGTTTTCCTGATTCCATTTTTGAAGTTCTCTTTGTTGGTGTATAGGAATCCAACTGCTTTTTATACGTTGATCTTATATTCTGCTACTCTGCTGAATGTTTCTATTAGTTCCAGTAGTTTTCTTATGGAATCTTTGGAGTTCTCTAGGTATAGTATCATGTCATCTGTGAATAGGGATACTTTTACTTGTTACTTACCAGTCTGGATGCTCTTTATTTCTTTTCTTGCCTTCTTGCTCTAACTAGGACTTCCAGCTCAATGTTACACACGAGTGGTGATAAAAGCCATCCTTGTCTTATTCTCAGAAGGAATGTTTTCAGTCCTGTCTGTTGAGAATGATGTTGGCTATTGATTTTGTATAGTTGTCCTTTATTATGTTGAGGAATTTCCCTTTTCTACCTATTTTATTTAGAGTTTTTATTATGAATGAGTGTTGGACTTTACCAAATGCATTTTCTGTGTTAACTGAGATGATCATGATTCTTTTCTTTTGTTCTATTTATGTGGTGGATTACATTGATTGATTTTCTAATGTTGAACCATCCTTTCATACCTGATATGAATCTCACTTGGTCCTGGTGTATTATTTTCTTTTTATATAATGCTGAGTCCTATTGGCTAGAATTTTGTTGAGAATTTTTGCATCTACATTCATGAGAGATATTGGTTTTTAATTTTCTTTTTTTGTGGTGTCTTTGTCTGGCTTTGATATTATGGTTATGATGGCCTCATAGAATAAATTCAGGAGTATTACTTCCTTTTCTATGCTCTGAAATATTTTTAGTACTGGTGTGAGCTTTTCTCTGAATGTGTGGTAAAATTCTCTAGTGACACCATCTAGGCCAGGGATTTTTTTTATTGGGAGTTTTTTTTTATGACTCTTGAATTTCTTCTCTTGTTATGGGTCTGTTTAGTTTTTCTACTTCAGTTTGTGTTAGTTTAGTTAGGTAGTGTGTTTCCTCTTTGTTTTCAAGTGTGTCACAGTACAGTTTTTCATAGTATTCTGTTATGATCTCTTTTATTTCATTTGGGTCTGTTGTAATGTCCCCCATCTCAATTCTCATTTGCTTCTTCTTCTGCTGTTCTTTTGTCAGTTTGGCCAATGGTTTGTCGATTTTGTTGATTTTTTTCTAACAACCAACTTTGGTCTTGTTGTTCCTTTCTATTGTTTTTCTGTTCTCTATTTCCTTTATTTCTGCTCTAACCTTTATTATTTCATTTCTTCTGGAGGCTGTGAGCTTCTTTTGTTCCTCTCTTTCTATTTTTTCAAGTTGTAGGGCTAATTTTATTTTGTCCTATTCTTCTTTTTTGAAGTGTGTTTTTATTACTATAAATTAACCTCTGAGCACTGCTGTTGCTGTGTCTCAAAGGCTTTGGTATGATATATTTTCATTATCATTTGATTCTAAGAATTTTTTGATTCCCTCTTCGACTTCTTCTATTGCCCAGTTGTTTTTACAAAACCAAAACCAAACCCATTGCTGTTGAGGAGATTCCAACTCATAGTGACCTTATAGAGGTGTTATTCAGTTTCCATGTATTTGATTTTTTTGCCTGCTCTTCCTGTTATTGATTTCTACCTTTATGGCATTGTGATCAGAGAGAATGCTTTGTTTTATTTCGATGTTTAGGATTTTATTGAGGATTGTTTTGTGGCCTAAAATATGATATATTCTGGAGAGTGTTCCTTGTGTGCTGGAAAAGAATGTATTCTTTACTGCTGTTGAGTGGAGTGTTCTATATATATATGTCTATGAGGTCAAGTTGTTTGATTGTGGCCTTTAGATTTTCTGAATCTTTGCTGAGTTTCTTTCTAGATGTTCCATCCATTACCAAGAGTGGTGTGTTGAAGTCTCCTATTACTATTGTGGAACTATCTATTTCTCTTTTCAGTGCTGGTAGAGTTTTCTGAATGATGAACAAGGAAGACTGAAGAAAAACTGACACCTTTGAATTGTGGTGTTGGTGAAGAATATTGAATATACCATGGATTGCCAAAAGAACAAACAAATATGTCTTGGAAGTACAACCAGAAAGCTCCTTAGAAGCAAGGATGCCAAGATTATGTCTCACATACTTTGGTCATGTTATCAGGAAGGATCAATCCCTGGAGAAGGACATTGTGCTTGGTAAAGTAGAGGGAAAGTTAAAAAGGGGAAGACCCTCAATGAGATGGATTGACAAAGTGGCTGTAACAATTGGCTCAAGCGTAAAAATGATTGTGAAGATAGGAAAGGACCAGGCAGTGTTTCATTCTGTTGTACATAGGGCCACTATGAGTTGGAACTGACTCAACAGCACCTAACAACAACAACAGAGTTTGTTTTATATATTTTGGAGTGCTGTCATTAGGTGTGTAGATATTTATTAAGGTTATGTTTTCTTGGTAGACTGTCCTTTTAATCATTATATAATGTTCTTCCTTATCTTTAAGGTTGATTTTGCCTTAAAATCTATTTTATCTGATATTAGTATTGCCACTCCTTCCCTCTTCTGGTTACTGTTTGCTTGATATATTTTTTCCCATCCTTTGATTTTTAATATATTTATGTCTTTCCATCTAGAGTGTGTCTGTCGTAGATAGCATGTCGGTGGGTTGTGTTTTTTATCCATTCTGCCACTGTCTGTCTCTGTATAGGCATATTTAAGCCATTTATATTCAGTGTGATTATCAATAGGTATGAGTTTATTGCTGTCATATTGTGCTTTTTTTTTTGGCGCTAATGTTTTCTTTGTTCCTCTTCCTTTCCTGTGCAGAGTTCCTTTTGTTTGTATATTTTCTTTTCTTTAATTATTATGGATTTTGTGTTTACTGAGACTTTATGTTTTTCTTCTTTTTTATTCTGGTGAGTATGTTTGTTTGCTTTCTTTGTGATTACCTTGAAATTTATGCCTATCTTCCTAAATTTAAACCAGTCTTTTATTCCTTGATATCATCTTGACTTAATCTCATTTGAAAGTTCTATACCACACTTTTATTTCCCCTTTTATTGTTTTGACATTCTACTCATTTACAGATTGATGTTTCTGTTTCCCTGTTTTAAGTCTTTTAGCTTTGTTTTATTATTGAGAGTTCTTTACTTAGGCTGATATCTGGCTGACATTGTCCTGTGTCCTAGACTGGTTGTTTTCTGATGTTGTTGGTTCTCTAACTGAAGGCGTCCCTTTAATATTTATTTTAAGTTTGGTTTGGTTTTTACTAATTCCCTTAATTTCTGTGTATCTGGAAATTTCCTAATTTCACTATCATATTTGAGTAAGAGTTTTTCAGGATATATTATCTTGGTTGGCATTTTTTTTTTCTTTCAAAATATTACATATGTCTTCTCATTGCCTTCTTGCCTGCATAGTTTCTACCATGTAATCAGAGTTTAGTCTTAATGTTTCTTCTGTGCTTCTCTCAGGATGCTTTCTTTGTTTTTGGTTTTGGCAAGTGTGATAATGATATGTCTTGGTTATTTTCTTTTGAGATCTAGCTTATATGGGATTTGTTGAGCTTCTTGGGTAGTTAGTTTTTCATCTTTCATGATATTTGGGAAGTTTACTGCCAGTAAATCTTCAACAATCTTCTCCGTGTTTTCCATTTTCTTCCCCCATTCTAGAACTCTGATCCTGCACAAATTTTTGTTCTCAATTTTGTCCCACATAATTCTTAAGTTTTTCTCATTCTTTGATCTTTCCTCAAACAAAGTGGCTTCCATGGCTTTGTCTTCAATCTTGCTGATTCTGTCTTCCATTGTTTCAAACTTCCTCCTAAAACTTTCTATTGAGTTATCCATTTCTGAACTTTTGTTTATCTTTTGGACTTCCAATTGCTGTTTTTGTGTGACTTCTAATTGTTTACTTATTTTGATGCTTCTCTCTTGTTTTATTTTCCTGAATTCTTCTATTGCCTTGTCCATTTTTTCTTGATTTTGGCTATGTTTTCATTGTTTTTTTCTGTTTTCCATTATTTTGTCTCTTTTCCCCTTGTTTTTGTCTGTATTTTCCTTGCTCTATTTCCTAATCTTCTAGGAGCCCTAAATATTAGTCTTTTGAATTCTACATCAGGTAGTTCTACTGCCTTTACTTATTCTGGAAGGTCATCTGATTCTTCATTTTGATCACTTGCTGGAGCCATCTTGTCCTGTTTTTTTTAAATATATGTTGATATTATCTGCTGTCTCCAAGATGTTAAGGTTTTTTTTTGTATTTATTGATAGTGTGTTGGTTTGTTTCATTCTGCTTGTTTTGTTTTGATATGTCAAGGAGAGTGGACCAGGAGTGCTTTGTTTCTTGCTCATCTGTGGGCATGATCGCTGCCACCACATTGTCCAGTTGGGCAGGGCAGCAGCAAACAGAGTGAGCTTGCTTCACTGTACACTGGTTTGGTGAGGTGGCTGAGGGTGGACTGGGGCAGGCTGTCTGCCTCCTGATATTGGTCCAGCAGTGTAAGAAGCATTCAAAACTCCTTGCCAGACAGGCAAGGATGTCGGAAGGGGTGTGGTATGGGCTCACTTTCCTCCATTCAGCAGCTGGCCTAGTTGTGGGATTGAAGGGGTAGTGCTGGACTGATGTGGTGGCAGGCTTGAGCTTGGGATGCTCTAATCATGGTGGCATGGTGAGGGGGCTGGTGTGAAAAGGGGTATTATATGGCAGTAGGTTGGAGGAACAAAGAGGGTAAGAAAAAAAAGTAACTTGGAGATGGGGCCAGATGGACCTGGTGGCTAGTAGGAAACGGGGAGGTGGCACATGGGGCTAGGACTGAGGGAGAAAGAAATGGAGGAAGGGGGAAAATAGCATGACAGTAGTTGGCAAGCTGGGTTGAGGCAGACCCAGGCTGATTGTGGGCCAGTGGCTCTCTACACCTGGCAGTGTAGCACAGCCTGGTTGGAAGGGGTAGAGCTGGTGTATGGAGCTAGGTTACAGGGAGAAAAAAAGGAAGAAAGGGGAAAAATTGGTTTGGCAAAAACCAGCTGGTGGTTGTGACACAGACCTGGGATGATGGAGAGCTGGTAGCTGTCTAGCCAAGTGGTGCAGCGTGGCCATTGGGATGTGGTGGGGGTGGGACATGGGGCTAGATGGGAGGGAAAAAGAAAAGGAAGAAATGGAAAAAACAAATGGCATGGCCAGAGCCAGTGAGTGAGTGTGGGGTGGACCCAGGCTGGCACCCAGCCAGTATCTCTCTAGCTAAGGCAGTGAGGCATGGCCCAGTGGGAATGGGTAGAGGTTGGGTATGGAGCTAGGTTTGAGGAAGAAAGAAAGAAGGGTAAAAAATGATGAGGTGGGAGCTGGTGGGTGGGGGTGGGGGGGCAGCTGGCCAGTAGTTCTCTATCCATGTTAGTGCAGTGTGGCCTTTTGGGAAGGGGTAGAGGTGACATATGGGGCTAGGTGGGAGGGAGAAAGAAAAGGAAGAAAGATAAAAAAAGGCACAGCAGGAGCCAGTGGGGGGGGGGGAACCTGGGGTGATGGATGCTGGTAGCTGTTTAGCTGAGTGGCACAGCATGGCCCATTGGGAAGGGGTGGGGTAGCATATCGGGCTAGGTAGGAGGAAGAAAGCAGAGGAAGAAAGGGGAAAAAATGGCACAGCAGGAGCTGGTGGGTGTGGGCAAGGTAGACCCAGGGTGACCATGGGCCAGTATTTCTCTAGCCAAGTGGCACAGTGTGGTCTGTTTGGAATGGGTAGGGATAGTGTATGTGGCAGAAGGCTGAGGGGTGGTAAAATGTGTTTCTCTGGTTACTGGCTCTCTGTCTCCTGTTGGGAGCTCTGTGAAGTTGCTTTCCCGTATTCCCTGTCCAGGGTCATCACTGGCTATGCTACAAGATGGCGACACTGTGCTGTTTTAGTTGGCAGGGGACTTCCACTCCGTATCTCTTCTTTTTCTGTTTTTCCTTCAGTTTGTTTTTCTTCTTCCATTCAGTGTTGGATCTAGTTCTTTATCCCGTCATTTGATGCTTAGGTTTTCAAGACTGATATTTGTATCTGTTTTATTTAGTTTTTTGGGTCTTTGCTGCAGAGGGACAAGATGATGTGTCTGTTTAGGGAACCATGTTGGCTCTGCCTAACCTCTTAGTAACAAAACTTTGATAGTTTATATACTCATCTTGCTATCAATAAACTCAACTAAATTATTACATTTCTCAGCCTGCCTTGCAGCTTGTGGAAACATAGAACTAGTTTTTGACCAATGAGATATACATGAAGTGTGTTGTGGGTCTTCTCAAAGGTAGTAGTCTGAGATCCTTCAAGGGACCTGGCTCAGCCAGAAGAGGCACCCCTTTTGCTTTTATGTCTTCTTTCTTCCAGTTGTCTCGAACACAGATGATAGCTGGAAATCCTCTAGCCATCTTAGACCAGGAAGAAATCTTGAGGAGAAAGTCATGTACTAAAATAGCAGAGAAAACGATACAGGAGATTTCCATTGCTGGTGACAATGGAGCTGACATTCCAGACCTAGATTGCCTACCTTCAGACTTATTTTATATAGGAAGAAAGAAAAACCCTTATCCTGTATAAGTATTTTGGATATTTTTCAACTAATGCAATCAAATATAGTTTCTAACTAAAAATTATAGTCACATAATGAATGATGTTAAATAAATTTTTATACTATGCAAATAGAGAATAAATTTTTCTTTCAAGAGTCCATAGAAAAAATATTTTTAAATGAACCTATATTTGTGTACAAGAAGAGCTTTGAACTTATTAAATTTCTATAAAGGTGAAAGTGAACAGAGTTCATCCATGAATAATATCTAGAAATTAATAATAAATTTTGAAACAAAGCTTCAAAAAATCACAACTATTTAGAAAAAGTAATGGCAAAAATGAAAACAACACTACATTAAATAATTATCAGGCAGAAGAAAAGAGGAAATTATACCCACCATTAATGGCTACAAGCTTCTAGGTTCAAGACCTTTACTATGTTATCCCCTGGGGACGGATCAGGATCACCTTTGACTATATGCATTGGGTTACATTCTCAGGGGTAAGTTATAGCCTATGGCACAGTAATTCAACTTCTGGATAAATATAAGAGAATAATCTAAAATGCAGATTAGTATCTGTGCAAAAGAATATTTATTTTCACCTTATTTAAAATTTAACAAAATGTAGGAAATAATCAAAATATCTAACAATAGAAAAATAGTTAAGTAAATTATGTTAAGTAGGCTGTTTTCTAAACATTATATAATGCTAATGAGCAATTTTAATTGCATTGAAAATTCTGATCATAAAACTTAAATAATACTATGAAAATTTGTAGAGTATAATTGTAATACCACACCAACAAAATGATTTATAAAAAATATAAACCAATATGTTATCCATGGTGATCAATGATGATCTCTATTTAGTACAAAAATACACGACTAATGGATACCAGCATGGTCCAACAAAGACTAGGACCTCTGTCTCTGCAATGGCATTACATGGCAGTCTGAAAGCCACTCAACATCCTAACTTAAAGATCATCTTAATTAAAGACAAAAAAAGTGACATTAGTTGTTTAGTTGAGGTAGTGGTTCAAGACTTCTAATTCGCAGTTGTTGTTGATAGCTGCCCTTGAGTTGATCCTCCACTCATGGCAACCCAATGCACAACAGAATAAAATGCTGCCTGGTCCTGCACCATCTTCATGACGAGTTGTGGATTGGACCTTTGTGATCCATAGGGTTTTCATTAACTGATTTTTGGAAGTACATCATCATGCTTTTCTTCTTAGTCTACCTTAGTCTGGGAGCTCCACTGAAACCTGTTCAACATCTTAGCAACATGCAAACCTTCACTGACGATGATTGGTAGCTGTGCATACGGTGCAGTGGCTGGAAATTAAACCCAGGTCTCCCACATGAAAAAAGAGAATTCTATCACTGAACCACCAATCCCCCAACTCACTACGGAAAGGTATAATTCATCAATATCCAGATAAAAAGAGAGCTTTAGGCAATCCACATTTACAACCATGTTTCTGATCATTTTCGAATTTTTTCCCCTAGGTTGAATTCTCTTAATTTAAATCAATAATATGTACACAAAAGAAAGGACTCATGAAATCTTTGACATATTCTCCAGTGAAACAGTCTTAGTATTAAAAATAAAATTTCATGTAAAACAAATAAAATAACATTTGTACAGCACAAAAGAAGTTTAAAAAGAAATAGAATAGAATTTTATTAAAATTAAGTTTGAAATAATATTACAGTGGTTATATACTTACAGATATGTTATAAATCACTCATTACAAATCTAATTATTAAAAATTCACACTCCCTTTGCCTGATGTGGAGCCCTGGTGGCAGTGGTTAAACGTTCGGCTGCTAACCAAAAGGTTGGCAGCTCGAACCACCAGCCGTTCCTTGGAAACGCTATGGGGCAGTTCTACACTGCCCTATAGGGTCACTATGGGTCAGAATCGACTCTACAGCAGTGGGTTTGGGGTTTTGCCTGATGTAATTCTATACAAGAAAAGCACTTTCCTGTTGTAGCCAATAATTCACCAAGTTCTGCTTATCTGGCCTCCTAAATATTTCTCCATAATTCTCTGTTTCTCACCATTCCGCAACTACAAATACACCTACCTAGTCCTCACTCATTTCCTTACCGGGCATTTCGCACTTACGACAATAGAAAAAAATCTACTATCTATTTTGCGCATTAAGGACCTCACCCGCACTCCCTCCTCACACGCAGCTCATCCAGGGCACGCGGAGGGAGGCGCGGCGCCACCCCTGTTGTATTTAACCCCAGTCTGGAACCTGTGGGGCACCCGATGCTCTGGTTCCTCCCGGTTCGCTCCTCCCCTCCCTCCTCCGGCTCTCTCCCGGTACGCCCCACCTTCTGCCCCGTGCTAGCCTCGCACGCAGGCACTGGCCAGTAGGTGTGGGAGCGGGGGTGCAGGAAGTGGGTGGCGTTCGCCTCTGGCCGTGGCCACTGCACATCGCCGAGCCCACACCGCCCCGCTTCCCTCACTGAGTGCATATTGGAGCCCCTAGCTGGGATACCCAGCGGCTGAGGACACTTGGCCAGCAGCCCATAGTATAGATTTGGATTCCCACAAGAAGAGTGAGGGCGAGCTGTGACCGCCACAGATACAGAGGGGCCCTGGCTGCCCAGCTGGGAGGGCTGGGGAGGGGGAGGGGGGGAGGCTGGGGCAGGAAATTGTATTTCTCATAACACCAATTTTCACATAACAACCTGGTCTTTGGAACCTAACCATGTTGCTAAGTGAGGAGTGTGTGTACTTCTGAAGTGCCTACTGTATACAGACATTGTGCTAAATGATGGAGAAATTCTATGCATGTATTTCCTCATCTTAACAAGACAATGCAGACTGATTGCATGGGTATCAGTTAAGAAACTATTGATAGGTGAGGGCTAATATTAACCTGGACTGACGTGAATTTATACACACACACACACAAACATATACAAACGCACATATATTTATACTTGTATATAAATAAACATTTGTTTTCAAGTGTCCGTAGAACAGTTAACAATGGCAACATATTAAACTCTTTTTTTCAAAAATCAGAATTTTTTTTCCATTTAATCAACAGTGTAGGGAAGTAATACATTAAATAACACTTTTTTAAAAAAAATTTGTACTGTAAGATGTTCATTTAGGTTCATGTATCAGAGAGAAGATGGGATTCTTAGTTTTAGTTAAAAAAGACCATTATTAACTCTATTTCTAAGTGTCCTGGGTGTTTTCTGAAATGTCAGCAAGGTGCCGCGTGTTTCACTAATAGAAATGGCTGGATATTTCCGACCAGGGATATAAACCATTGAAGTATGTTGCATGAAAAATCTTTAGTGATGTGGAAACAGTCTGTCACCGTGTCAAGACCTTCAGTGTCAGTTTAGAAAACATGCATATCATGAATTTATAAGCAGAAGAATTGGCCACATGATCTGCCTCAGTGCCGGGTGGTTGAAGGAGGCAGAATTGCAGTAGGACTTACAGGATAAAGGATGAATGTGGGGGTAATTTTGTAAATTAGTGGGCTTTAAGTAACTATTTTTTGAAATGAGTGTAGTATACACAAAAGAGAAAATACCAAATTTGAATACATGTTGAAAAACTGTTATGCCTCTAGCTGTTGTTAGGTGCCGTCGATTTGGTTCCAATTCATAGCAACCCTATAAGACAGAGTGGAACTGCCCCACAGGGTTTCCAAGGAGCACCTGGTGGATTTGAATCGCCGACCTTTTTGGTCAGCAGCTGAGCTCTTAACCACTATACCACCAGGGCTCCATGCCTTCAGTTAGGTCAAGATAAAGCAAAGGAAAGCAATCAGTTATTGGAAAATTCACAGAAAGGTAGCCCGCACTGTTTGTTGCTACGGGAAAGTGTTGGACCAATATAGTCAAGTCTGAATTTTTTAAATCTATAATCTGTGTATAATATTAAACTGAGTAGAAATGACATTAGGATTACAGCTAAAGTCCATTTTTGGGCAGGATGAATGGAGGAAAAAATATGGACTTCTAGTATTTGTAATAACTGATTATTAAGATAATTAAAACCAGAGACTTATATCAAACAGTAATATGTGTAAAACATCCCCAGAATGCCTTGTGAAGTCTGTGTGGAGATTCTTTGTTATTTTCTCCATTCAGAAAAGCCTTGATAGGCAACTATCATCTGGACTTTAATAAATGTGTGCTGAAATACTATTTGATGTTCATCTTGCACCTATTTTAAATGTTCCCAGGACTAGTTGAACTGAAACATATATTAACGTTATATATATAATTAATTTTATTTTCTCTATCAGTTGTATATCTAATTTATATAAGGCTACCTATAAATATTTAAGGAGCCCTGGTGGCACATGGTTAGATGCTCATCTGCTAACTGAAAGGTCAGCAGTTTGAACCCACCACCTGCTCCATGGGGGAAAGATGTGGCAGTCTGCTTCTGTAAAGATTAAAGTCTTGAAAACCCTATGGGGCAGTTCTACCCTATCCGACAGGGTCGTTAAGAGTCAGAATCTACCTGACAGCACACAACCACATCTGAATATTTAGAGTTAAGATCGAAAAGTGGTGCAGAGGTTAAGAGCTTGGCTGCTAACCAAAAGGTCGGCAGTTTGAATCCACCAGCCACTCCATGAAAACCCTATGGGGCAGTTCTGCTCTGTCCTACAGGGTTGCTACAAGTTGAAATCGACTTGACAGTAACGGGTTTGGTTTTTGTTTTGTTTCTACTCAGAAGAAAAGTGCAATTTGAAATTAGATTTGTCCATTTTCACATCTATTTAGTAAGCTGACATACATCATTTTGAGAATTATGCCCCCACTGAATGAGTTGGAGTTGACTCCATGGCAGTGGGTTTTTGGTTTTGGTGTCTTCCTGTGAGCAAGTTGAATTCAACCTGCAGTGGCTTGCTAGAACCCTACATCCAGTGTTTTTCCCGACCTCATGGCAGAGGCCATTTGATCCTGTCCAACCTCCTCTTACTTATAGGTTTAGCCTCCTGTTTATGCTTTGGAAATAATTTTGTCTTTAAGGTGTATATATATATATTTTATAATTTATTTTATTTTTTGTTGTTGAGAATATACATAGCAGAACATATACCAGTTCAAGAATTTCTACATGTACAATTCAATGACATTGATTACGTTCTTAAAGTTGTGCAACCATTCTCATCCTTCTTTTTCAAATTGTTTCTCCCACCTTGACAAACTCACTGCCCCCTAAGTTTCCTATTTAATCTTTCCAGTTGCTGTTGTCAGTTGTAAGGAGCTTGATTCGACTTGGTCAGATATTTTAGCATTAAGCATTTCTGTTGTGAATGCTTACCTCAGAGACTATTCCTTATCATGTTCCCATAGGCTGAATTGCATCCTAAATTCAGTCAAAGGACCCAAGTTTTTTGTACTTTTCATATCAGTTCTATAGCACACTATCTTCAAGACTGGGGTCATCTCTTTGTGTGACCAGACCTTACAGCTACAGGGGTGCTGAATGATCTTCTGGAAGCTCCACAAATTTGAATGTTCCTAGATAATACCATTACCATCTCCTGCTGCCAGCTAGCAAGTTACCTAATCTGCTGTGAGTGAAAATGGAGTATCTTGCCTGGGACAACCATAGAAAAAAATCAACCCATGGTTCTAGCCCTTTATTCTCCTGCCAGGGAACCCCTGGGTGGCACACACAGTTGAGCGCTCCAGCACAGTCGAAAGGTTGGTTGTTTAAACCCATCCAGAGGCACCTCAGAAGACAGACCGGGCCATCTGCTTCTGAAAGATCACAGCCTTGAACTCTGTGGAACGGTTCTACGCTACACACATGGGGTTGCCATGAGTCAGAATCAACTGGATGACAACTAACAACATTCTCCTGCTGTGGTGACCGAGGAGGCCACATATGACAGTTTACGTAGGCACCGCATGATGCAGCCACCATCTATATGGTCCCCACGCTTACATGCGTTGTAGAGTTTGCTTGACTGCAGGGCTTGTGCATTAAGCTGCTGAGATTTTGGGGTTTGCTACTGCAGCATAACTTTCCTAATGAACATAGAAAAGAAAAATTTCTACTCCATCTAGATTTTAGAGTTATCAGAGGAAAATACTGAAGGATGAGTTATAGTCTGATCAATGGACTAAGAAAGGGAGCTGTATTCCAGGCAGAAGAAACAACAAACATTAAGACAATTACAGAAATATATGAGTACACGATGCTTAGGGACCAGTAATTATTTCAGAATTATTCTCTCCTCTATTTCCCCACTATACCATATATTTTAACCCTAATATTTTTTCATGGTTACTTTTATTACATGTCCATTTCCTTCACAAATTACGAGTTTCTCCATGTGAGGGCATTTTTTTCTGCTTCATTTTGTCCTGTATTATCTAATTCACTACCTTGTGTAAAATAGCTGTCTGGCATGCAAGTATAAATTTAAATTATCTAGAATTAAATAATTTATCAGTTTTATCTTCTCTGAACATTTCATTCCTTCAGTAAAAACATTACTTTTAGCTACACACTTCAAAAAAGAAAATAACCTGCTTGACACTAAGGATGGTATACAGGGCTGCCAAGTGCCTGTGTAAAAGTGATTTCAAACCCTGTTTTTCTAACAAGACTCATTTGGATTTCTGAGTAGTTATGAACATTTGTTAACAATATCCTTGGATAAAGTCTTTAAAAATGCTTATAACATTAACAGTTCTCTGTGACATGCATAAATACACACATTAGTAAAATGTCACAGGTTAGAATCCTTAAAAATGCTTAAAGCAGAACAGTTCACACAGGACTCACGGTGCATAAGTACACACATTAGGAAAATACCACAGAATAAATTGTTAAAAACTGCATATAATATTAACACGCCTTACTGGGAAGTGTAGGTAATAAAAAATTATTTAATCAACTGAAGTTTTCATACACAGGACATGTGCTTACCGACAACTAATGTTGCAATTTGCAGCACTAGATATATTAAAAGGGTTCAGTAATGCCACAAATGTTTACACTCTTCTGTTCAACTAAACCAGACATCATTTAAGCGAAAACCAACACTAAGAAATTATCTCTACAAAAATCGTTGATCCTAGAATATGCTATTTTTTGCTTCCATGGTCTATACTTGTTGAATTCCTTAAATGGTTCCGAAGGAGCTAAATTTATTTTCTATTAGAAAGGATGTCTCTCTACTTTGCCTCTGAAGTTCTTTTACTACAGAATGGAAATGCGTACGTGTTGTAAATACTCCAGGTGTTTGTATAGCCAAAGCAGAACTTTGCAATGATTCTATTCATCCAGGGCACATTTGATGTGGCAAACCAGGAACTGAAATTTATCGGATTCAAGGTATGCTATAAAATAGAAATAAAAATAAAAAAATAAAACATTTAAGATTGACATTTGGGCAGTCCTTCAGGGCTCCACATCTAGCTGTCAAATTCTGACATCTACAGGGCGAGACTTACTGCTCCACCTGGATAAAAGGTCACCAGTATGTGTGATGTGTTTTTATTGCTCTGAGATGGGCTTTAGCCAATTGTCGCTCCCACTTTTCTTCCTGTGCCACTTGTTGTTTTTAGAATTAAGGGTGATTTTCTTCCTATATTCCTGTTTATAATTCACATACTTTCCTGAAGTTTGTTCATTAGCAATCTAGCATAAATTATAACAAAATAATTCCTCTCGGGGACAAGAAGGACTAGCACACTGTGACAGGGACATTTAGGTATAAAGTGCCAGAACTGAGATGTGGAGAGTATTGGCAATGTTTTAGGTAAGTGGTAGATCAGTTGGAAACTATATGACTATTACAAGGAAAAAGGCAATGAAGCTAAGTCTTAGTAAAAGTAACAGGGGAAAATTCGAGCAGAGGGGTGGTCCCTGATAGTTGCCTCCTGGATTAGTAAGCAAAAAGAGTTCCCATCACAGAAAGGTAGCAGTAAAAACATGGCAGTCGCCTAACAGCCTGGAGGAGGGATCCTCCCTCTGATCAAGACTCCTCCAACATTTCCCATCCAGGCTAATTCTATTACATTCCACCTCCTTCAGAAACACAAGCCTGAAAATAAGAACTCACCGTCAGGAATTTCTGATGACCCCTCACTGGCTACAGAAAAATTATAATCTTAGCATGATTTTGCTGTTTGACCCCGTACTTTCCTATAAGACTTACCTCCAACATCTGCCCTCTCTCTTGCTCCAAACTGCTGATAGCTTTTCACATTTCTAGGCAGATGTGGTATTTTTTAAACCTCCCTTGTGTGCATCAAGCCCTGGTGGCACAGTGGTTCAGAGCTCTGCTGCTAACAAAAAGGTCAGCATTTCCAATCTATTAATGTTCCTTGAAAACCCCCCGGGGCAGTTCAGCTCTGTCCTATAGGGTCCCTATGAGTTGGAATCCATTCAATGGCAAGGAGTTTGCATGCAGACTTTCTCATGCAGGGAATGTTCCCTTCTGCACCAGATGAATTCACGCTTATCCTTCAAGACCCAATTCAGACAGTTTTCTCTTCAGCCTTCACAAATCATCAGATGAATAGAGGATACCTCAGAATATTGTAATTCCGTGTACAGGTATTTCTAAGAGCTGTTGGACTCTTAGCTCCTTGAGGGAAGTGACAATCTCTTATAGAAGTCTAATGTGTGACTGTTAAATAAAATGATGAGTGCATTTATATACTCATAATCACCAAATCACTCTACAGACATAAGCATGTTACACGTTTAAGAACCTATCCCCTTTTAAATAGTTATACCGAATTTAATGGAAATACTCTTTACTTTTTCTTTAGAGGATTTGAATTATAATTCTTCATGTGAGTATATATAAATAAGTGCTGATAAATATGAGTGAATTAGCTGAAAAAATGTCAAATGATTAAACAAATGCTATGAGAATATCTTCTTCTTATTTCTGGATTTTCTGACAAAGATCAACTTTGTTTGGAGTACTACATATTTTCAGTTCTATTTCTAAATGTCATTTACTTTAACACATTATTTTCAATTGTGATTTTTAAATAATGTCACATGAAATTATAACAATGATTAGATTTTATTAGAAATTTGGAGACTATAAAAAAGTTGGTGGCATTAAAAGACTTTCTTAAAACATGTAATTTAGAGTTTTGTGTAGTCAAGAGTTCTTAGTAATTGAGTAACCTTCTAAAGAGGTATTTTTATCGTTAATGTTTTTACTCTCTGTAGCATAACCATGCTTCCCATGAGTCTTTATGACAGGCTGTTTTTATTCTGTGGGAAAGAGGATTAAGTTCATTATTTGATTTTAGTATATTTAAGGTTTATCAGAAGGCCTTTGTTATGTGACTAAAATAGGTATTTTTTTAATGACCTCGAAGTTCGAAGTTCGAAGTTCAAAGTTCATGCGAGAAATAATTATACTAATACTGTTGTCCCAAAGTAAGCTTTCTTTTGTTAACATATACAATGACCAAAATACTGGCTTGAGTTTAGTTATAAATACTGTATTCTTCCAGAGCTCAGCTGCTAACAAAAAGTTTGTCAGTTTGAATCCACCAGCCACTCCTTGGAAACCCTGTGGGGCAGTTCTACTCTGTCCGATAGGGTCACTACGAGTCAGAATTGACTAGATGGCAATGGATTTCTTTTCCCCTATGTAATGAGACTGCAGTGGCCAGTATATTAATTACGCATATTTTATTTTCCCTTAAAGCCTCTAGGAAGATAGAACACACATAACCGTGTTTGATATTGTCAGGCCCACAAAAAGTCTAAGAATAGTGGTAAAGCGAGTGGAAGAGAATAAGAGAGCTTGAGAGAGCGAGCGAAAGAGAGAATTCGGCCTAAAGATTCTATTAATAAAACACTTCATTGATTATTCAACAAACACATATTTGTTCCTAGTAGTGAACAAAACTAGGGGATACTGGGTGGAATAAAATAAGAAAAGGTGGTGTGTCAGGCTTGTATCCTTTCACCATACTTATTCAATCTGTATGCTGAGAAAATAATCTGAGAAACTGGGCTATGTGAAGAAGATCATGTGATCATTAACAACCTATGATACCCAGATGACCCCAACCTTCCTTGCTAAAACTGAAGAGGACTTGAAGCACTTAGTGATGAAGATCAAAGACTACACCCTTTAGTATGGATTACACCTCAACATAGAGAAAACAAAAATCCTCACAACTGGACTGATGAGCAACATCATGATAAACGGAGAAAATATTGAAGTTGTCAAGGATTTTATTTTACTTGGATTCACAATCAACACCAATGGAAGCAGTAGTCAAGAAATCAAATGACGTATTGCATGGGGCAAATCTGTGCAAAAGACCTCTTTAAAGTGTGAAAAAGCAAAGATGTCACTTGAAGGACTAAGGCATGCCTTACCCAAGCCATGGTATTTTTGATCACTTCATATGCATGGGAAAGCTGGACAATGAATAAGGAAGACCGAAGAAGAGTTGATGCATTTGAATGACAGTGTTGACGAAGAATATTGAATATACCACGTACTACCAGAAAAAAGAAAAAAATCTGTCTTGGAAGAACTTCTGCCAGAATGCTCCTTTGAAATGAGGAGGGCAAGACTTCGTCTGACTTACTTTGGACATGTTATCAGCACAGACCAGTCCCTGGAGAAGGACATCACCCTCGGTAAAGTAGAGGAACAGTAAGAAAGAGGAAGCCCCTCAGTGAGATGGATTGACGCAGTGTCTGCAAACACAGCAATGATTGTGAGGATGGATCAGGATCGGACAGCTTTTTGTTCTGGTATACATAAGGTCACTATGAGTCAGAACCGACTTGATGACACTAACAGCAACAAAGGTACTAAACCACGGTTTCATGAGTTATGGGGTTTAATACAAAAATAATGGTTAAACAAATGGTTTTTACTCTCAAGAATCTTTGCAACTGGATGCAAAGAGTAAGTAATCATATATATTATGACCTGATAGAGAAGGATCCAGGAATACTATGATATCTTATATATAATATTACCTATATTTATGCTCTGCAGCCCAGTTT
This sequence comes from Dugong dugon, assembly GCA_030035585.1. NCBI lineage: Eukaryota > Metazoa > Chordata > Mammalia > Sirenia > Dugongidae > Dugong > Dugong dugon. Next base: position 14,944,495 of record CM057478.1, read on the forward strand.
TGTTTCTTTAAGGAGCCTTTCCAATCCTAGATGATATTCATCATTCTTCATAAAATAAAAAATTTCTCACATTTGAAGATTTGGGTCCTGAGTATTTTTTTTTAAAATATATACAGACAGCACATATCATTGTGCTGATTTTATTTGCAAATACTATAGTATTCCAACTCAAGTTCACAAGTTACACCTTTGCCACAGCCTTGGCTAGAGCTTGAACTAGTGCAGAATTCAGCTGTGCTAGAGTGTTGATCTTAGCATGTTTAGAAGTGGCATACTTGTTTTTTTTTTCTTTACTGTTGCAGTTTAAGTGAAAGTTTACATTTCAAGTTAGTCTCTTATACAAAAATTTATACATATATTGTTATGTGACCCTAATTGCTCTCCCTGTACTGTGACAGCACACTCCTCCTTTCCACCCCGGAGTTCCCATGTCCATTCAACCAGCTCCTGACCCTCTCTGTCTTCTTATCTCACCTCTGGACGAGAGCTCCTCATTTAGTCTCATGTATCTACTTGAGCTAAGAAGTACACTTTTCATGAGTATCATTTTATGTCCCACAATCGAGTCCAATCTTTGTCTGAAGAGTTGGCCTTGGAAATTGTTTTAGTTCTGGGCTGACAGAGAGTCTGGGGCCATGCTTTCTGGGGTTCCTGCAGTCTCAGTCAGACCATTAAGTCTGGTCTTTTTACTAGAAGTTGAGTTCTGCACCTCACCTTTCTCCTGCTCCATCAAGGGCTCTGTTGTGTTCCCTGTCAGGGCAGTCATTGGTGGTAGCCAGGCACCATCTAGTTATTCTGGTCTCAGGCTGAGGAAGTCTCTGGTTTATGTGGCCCTTTCTGCCTCTTGGGCTAATACTTCCCTTGAGTCTTTGGTGTTCTTCATTCTCCTTTAACTCCAGGTGGTTGGGACCAATTGATGCATCTTACATGGCCGCTTGCAAGTTTTTAAGACCTCGGATGCCACTCACCAAAGTAGGATGCAGAACATTTTCTTAGTAAACTTTTTTATGCCAATTGACCTAGAGATCCCCTGAAAGCATGGTCCCCAGACCCCTGCTCCTGCCACTCCGTCCTTTGAAGTGTTTGATTGTATTCAGGAAACTTCTTAGCTTTGGTTTAGCCCAGTTGTACTGACTTCCTCTGTAGTGTGAGCTGTCCTTCCCTTCACCTAAGATAATTCTTGTCTACTATGTAGTTAGTGAATAACCCTCACCCTCCCTCCCCACCATCATAACCATCAAAGAATGTTTTCTTCTGTGTTTTTCTCGGGTTCTTATAATTCTGGTCTTTTACAATATTTGTCCTTCTGTGACTAACTAAATTCATTCAGCATAATGCCCTCCAGATGCCTCCACGTTATAAGATGTTTCAAAGCTTCATCATTGTTCTTTATAGATCCATAGTATTCCATTGTGTGAATATACCATAATTTGTTTATCCATCCATCTGCTGATGGGCATCTAGATTGTTTCCAACTTTTTGCCATTATGAACAGTGCTGAAATGAACATGGGTGTGCATATATTTATTTGTGTGACAGCTCTTATTTCTCTAGGATATATTCCAAGGAGCGGGATTGCTGGATTGTATGGTACTTCTATTTCTAGCTTTTTAAGGAAGTGCCAAATCAATTTCCAAAGTGGTTGTACCATTTTACATTCCTACCAACAGAGTTTAAGTGGTTCAGTCTCTCCACAACCTCTCCAACTTTTATTATTTTTGTGTTTTTTGTATTAATGCTAGCCTTGTTGAGGTGAGACGGTGTCTTATTGTAGTTTTGAACTGCATTTCTCTAATGGCTAATGATTGCAAGCATTTCTTCATCTGTCTGTTAGCGGCCTGAATGTTTTCTTTGGCAGAGTGCCTATTAATATCCTCTGCCCATTTTTTAATTGGGTTATTTATCTTTTTGTTGTTGAGTTTTTGCAGTATCTTGTAGATTTTAGAGATTAGACGCTGATCGGATTTGTCGTAGCCAATAATTTTTTCCCAGTCTGTAGGTTGTCTTTTGACTCTTTTGGTGAAGTCTTTTGATGAGCATAAGTGATTTTTAGGAGCTCCCAGTTATCTAGTCTCTCTCCTGGTGTTTTTGCATTGTTACTTATCGTTTGTATTCTGTTTATGCCATGTATTAGGGCTCCTAGCGTTGTCCCTATTTTTCCTTCCATAATCTTTACCATTTTTGATTTTATGTTTAGGTCTTTGATCCATTTTGAGTTAGTTTTTGTGCATGGTGTGAAGTATGGGTCTGTTTCAGTTTTTTACGGATGAATCATCCAGTTATGCCAGCACCATTTGTTAAAGAGACTGTCTTTTCCCCAATTAATGGGCTTTGGGCCTTTGTCAAATATCTGCTGTTCATAGGTGGATAAGTTTATATATGGATTCTCAATTCTGTTCCATTGGTCTATGTATCTGTTGTTGTACCAGTACCAGGCTGGTTTGACTATCATGACAGTATAATAGGTTCTAAAATCAGGTAGTGTGAGGCCTCCCACTTTGTTCTTCTTCTTGAGTAATGCTTTCCTTATTCAGGGCCTCTTCCCTTTCCATATGAAGTTAGTGATTTGTTTCTCCATCTCATTAAAAATTGCCGGGGGAATTTCGATCTTGATTGCATTGTATCTGCAGATCGCTTTAGGTAGAACTGACTTTTTCACAATGTTGAGTCTTCCTATCCATGAGCAAGGTATGTTTTTCCACTTATGCAGGTCCCTGTTGGTTTCTTGCAGTAGTGTCTTACAGTTTTCATTACATAGGTCTTTTACACCTCTGGTTAGATTTATTCCTAAGTATTTTATCTTCTTGGGAGCTATTGTAAATGGTATTGATTTGGTGATTTCCTCTTCAATGTTCTCTTTGTCGTGGTAAAGGAATCCGATGGATTTTTTATGTTTACCTTGTATCCTGAAACTTTGCTGAAATCTTCTCTTAGCTCCAGTAGTTTTCTTGTGCATTCTTTGGGGTTTTCTGTGTATAAGATCATATCATCTGCAAATAGAGATACTTTGACTTCTTTCCTACCAATTTGGATACACTTTATTTCTTTTTCTAGCCTAATTGCTCTGGGTAGGACCTCCAGCACAATGTTGAATAAGAGTGGTGGGCAAACGTGTTATAGTCATGTGCTTTATAAGCCCTTGATTCACCATGACTATATTCTTAGCCAGGTGCTGCATAACAGGTAAATGAGATTTTTCGGTGTATGACAGGTAACGCTGTAGAGTTGGTGTCCATTCACCATTATCAAGAATTTTCAGTGCCAAGCAAAATATCCTGCTGTAATCTGAGAAGGAGGAAAGTGCACCATATCGCAGTCCAACACAGTCCCATCAAGTATTTGGCCAAATTATGTTGCTCAACAACAACCTCTCCAATCTTGTATGCTCTCTGAACTAATGCAGGGACAGAGGGTGACCCAGACCAAACTTTAAAGCTCTTAGAATCTTCATTTCCATCTGTCTGATCTGGTGCTTAGTGTAAGTGTGGTCAGTCACAAAGGCAAAGTCACCAGTTTCTGGAGGGTACATTTCTTCATATTTGCTTGCAATAAACACGGCGATGACACCAACCACCTACAACATCTTCTTGGGCACACAATTGTTCTGCATGAACCGATCAATGATGGAAACCGTCATGTACATGGTTTTGTGCAGCAACTTGAATTTCATTTGAACCTGCACTAGCCAGTTAAGTAGGATGGCTCTCATATTTCCAGTGACTTCCTGACCCACTAGTTATTTTGGTCTGACTGCTTGCTCTTCCTCAAGTTGTCTCAGATAAGCATAGATATGTCTCACATATTCACTACAAAGGTTTGGATCAGCTCTGTCTTCTGCATCCACATCACTCACTGCAAAAATTACATCAGAGAAAGCCTGACACAGATATTCTTCTGCAGGGGCACATCCAGATGTTTCCATTGGGCATGGAGAGGGAGTATCCACCAAAGTAGGCTAAGGCGAAAACTTTTCTTCTTTAATAGCCTCTGGATCAGGCTCAGGCTCATGCAAAGATGACTTTTCCAGAGGTTTGGGCAGTTTTTTGGCAATAATTTTTCCAGCAGCTAAAGTTTTTCTTTCCTTTTTCAGAGGCATTTTGGCTTGTGGCTCTTCACTGACTTTGTTACCAATGTCTCCAAGAGCTATTCTTGGCCTCAGCCCGGGTTTGGAGGCTGCAGCAGTGGCCACAGACACTCGTTTGGTGCCTGCCATACTGGTCTTTCCCATATTTTCAGCATTAGTTTTCGTGTTCCTGGTGACTCAAAGTGCTGTGGCTTCCTCTTCACCAGGCAGCAATTCAGAGGAAGAAGCAGAACTCAGGAGCCCCAGACAAGCTGGGGACCGAAAGCTACCACTGAGCAACAGCCATTCCACCGCAGCAAGCTGGAGGTCCCGAGCATTCTGACCTCAGCATGTTGGTCTTTATTCCATTTACTTCACCTCCACAACTGGTGGAATTTATGTCTACCTTCCAATTAGAGTCCATTTCAACTATTGGGCTTGATGTAAGATTCAATATTTCTCAGCCTCTGATCTCTGCTCTGCTTCCAGCTAAATTTTGATTTCAACTTCTCAATTCTGATTTCTCCATTCCTGGAACTTCTTTTCCTTGTACGAAGACCTAGAAGCACTCTGCTTCTTTTGTTTTCTTTTTGGCAGGGTGGTGAGGGTAGGTTTTAGATAACCAAACAATAACATTTAATTGCTTTTCCTACTGCCCAAAGGGGCAAAAAAATCCAAACACTAGGTTTCAAATAAATCTGTTTCATCCACATCCCAACCTCCTTTTCCAATTATTTTTACTTTACCTCAGAAATATTAAAGAGTTTACTGTTTTCAACAATATCCTTCCATGTGTGCTATTTGCATCTTACATGAGGTATAAGCTCAAAGTTGCAAATGGATTAAAATAGATTGTATTTTTGGCAGGTGTGAAATTCTTATAAATTGGAGTATTCAAAGATGTATTCTTACATCAGGAGTAATAATCATGGCTACATGTATTCAGTTCTTATTACATATTATGCCCTGTACTAAGCACATTATGTATATTCTCATTTAAACCTAACCTGTATCATATGATTTATAGAAAATCAAAAGCCCACTGCCGTAGAGTCGATTCTGACTCATAGTGACCCCATAGGGTTTTCAAGGCTGCAAATCTTTACGGAAGCGGATGTCACATCTTTCTCCTGAGAAGCAGCAGGTGGGTTCAAAACACTGATCTTTTGGTTAGCAGCCAAGTGCTAACCACTGCACCATCAGAGCTTCTTATACCTGGATCATATGAGTCGTGGAAAACCAAGGAAAATCAAGTTATATTATATTAGGTAGTATGTATGTGCAGAAGGACTAACAGTCTTCTAGCCAAGCACCTGTCATAAAGGGGAACTGAAATGAGTAACTGCAATAGGATGATGAACAGGAAATATGTGCCCCGGAACAGTGAAGTACAACCTCACACAGTGTGGATTACGAGTAGACAGTTTCAACTAGTCTGTTGCTGCTGTATCAAAATATATCACAAGTGGGTGGCTTTAAAGAAAAAAAATTTTTTTCTCTCACAGTTCAGGAGATAGAAGTCTGAATTCAGGTCCTGGGTCTTGGGGAAGGTCTTTCTTTGTCATTAGCTTTGGGAGTTCCTCAGAGTTCCTTGGCATTCCTTGGTGTCTGTCTTTTCCCTGTGAGTGTCTCAGTGTCTATTTTGCTCTTTTTATATCTCAGAAGTAGTTAGGTCTAAGACCACCCTAAATGGGTGCCTAAGGGACCCACTCTAATGAGGTCTGGTATGACCTCTTTAACGGATACCTCTTTTGCAGAAGAATCGCATGCTCTGAGCTTTTGAAGGATTGTCTCCAAGAAGTCTGCGTTATATGCTAGCTAAAACTCAGCTCCCAAGAAAATAAAACTTAATATTTTGTACTTTTTTTTCTTTGGTCCCTTATTTGCACATCCTCCCTCTACTTTCTCAGGAACTCCATGTGGTATGACATTCTTTCCCTACCAGGTGGAAGGGGATGAAATGTAAGGCAATTATTCACATGCAACAAAACAAGTGTAAAATTTTTACTTACATCTTGGCTAGATTTCTTCTGAGAATTTTTAAGTGTAGGTCTGGACTTACACCCTCTACCTGGCAATCAAGGTAAATTAAATAATTAAATGGATTACCAATGCTTTTAAAGTATGACCTTTTAAAGACAATTCACAGTAAAATATATATAACAACTAAAGACAGTCAATTAGTCAAGAGCACTGCACCTAGAAACTTGTTTGTTTTCTACTGCTACAGTGTAGGCTAACTTTATTTTGACCTCTGATGGGTAGTAGTTTGATATCTTAAAACTCCTACTCAGATCATACTCTTATATTATGAGCTCCCTATTTCTTCTTCATACCATTGTTGCTTCCCTTAAAGAGGGTCATTGTACTCTTGACAGTATTTCATTAGATGGGCTTCTCGTAAACTATTTAATTCCATTAACAAATCTATGGAAAAAAAAGGATGAGGAGGGCAGTTCTTTTCATTAACAAACTGCTTGTCCACCACAAAATAATGGAACTACCTTGAAGGGATTTTAAATTAACAGCTCTATGGAGTTTAGTTATAAAATGCTTAGATACAAAGAGGAAAAGAATGAAATAGTAAAAAAGATTGAGGAATGAAACTGTTCTTCAAAGGAAGGATCTAAATATGCCTATCACTTATTATGAAGCTCTTTCTGTATACTGAAATATTTGATCCAGCGCACCAAATGGAGGCAAGGTCTTAAGGAAAGAGAGAAAGAAAAAAAAAAAAAAGATTAAAAAAGATCTAAACATAATCTGTCTCTGTCCCTTGCTTTGCCACACTCCGTAACTTGGTCTTATTTCACCCATTAGTCTCCCAGCTTTTTCCCACCTTGTTCCTACTCTGCATTTGTGTGTCACTTCTCCTGCTAGTGTCTGCTACCCTGTGTAGCAAGTTCCCAAAAAGAAATCTTATGGGGAATACAAATCTTATAATTAGTGTTATTAGTGTCTCCCACTTCCTTATATCCTCTCTATTTCTCTTCATTCAATTGATTTGATGCACCAGTTTTAGGATTCTGGTTTATTTAACATTGTTTCCAATTAATAATAAGAAAAATAAAAGAATATTTGCTTTATTAACTGTTAAAAAGTCTGCATTATAACAGCTGAATCATGTAGGCCTTCTTTAGTAAATACGTAAGGAGAATCTAAGGTGCCTCAGTGACTGTTTGGATCCTGGAGAACCAATGAGGATTTAAAACAGGCAGGTGGCCTGCTGTCACGATCCTTACTGTCTAGTGGAGGAGACACATGTAATAAGACTCTCACTCACATAAAAGTGTAATGACAAAATGAGGCAAGTGCTGTGAAGGAAGAACCCAGTTACATATGCACATAAATCAAAGAGAAAAACTCAGGTCAGGAATGGTTTCAACAAAGAAGTAAAACTTGATCCGAAATCTAGCCACAGGAAAGGGACATACCAAGAGGTACTCATAAAAGAAACTCATGAAAAGGCCCTAGGAAAGGAACGAATGAGGAAGTTTGAGAAACCCAGAGATGATCAAAGAGCCTCAGGAGAGTATGGTGGGAGATGGCACTAAAGGGGTTGAAGTGCCAGGGCGCAGGCCATCTTGTGAGCCCCAGAGATGTTGATCCTTATCCTGAGTGCAATATGAAGCCATTGGACAGCGGATGGGGGGAGGGAGTGACAAGACCATATTTGCACTGCAAAAAGTCTATTCTTGCAAAAATCGATTGATCTTTCAATCAGTAAATGCAAGAATTCCACATTTCCAAATATGAGGATAGATTTTAGTACTCATTTGGGCCCCAAACTGAACATTTTTGGGTACGTCACTTTTGAAATACAGTGTTCAACAAATCATGTTTTCTTAAATAATTAATTTGAGCAGCATGGGTATATATGCTGCATATATATATATACAGTAAAAGTGGAAAATTTTATTTATATATCATTAAATATTATATAACCATGACCTCAACAGAGCAATATTTTATGATAATCAGATTGACAAGAAAATGTTTTGTGCTTTAAATTACTCTTTTATTGTATGTATCATATGACAACTTCCCAAGAGATCTATGAGCCACAAAGACTTGAGCATCACTGACTTGGTGCATCAGGTGGTTCCTTCATTTCTGTGGGAGGAGAGGACAACCCATTTGTTTGGTGTCCTTCTTTCTTTGTTCAGCTGACCTCCTGTATGCACCTGACTTTTTTTTTATGGCACACTCTTAAGTAGTATTCCAAGTATGTCATTGCTCCTTAGAATTTCCTCACTCAGATGTGTTTACTGCATTTCCCCTGAAATAACTCTACTTTGTTTTCAGTGATTTGCCTTTCTGTGGAGCATCCAGATGAGGGCTCGACCCCTGGGCCATATCGTGTGGCACGCTCTGTATTTTGAAGAATAATATAATTAGGAAAGTAATACTCTTGATAGCAGAAGAAGCAGTACGACACATTTTCCGTAAGGTTAATTCTGTTGATTTCTGTAAACTTTTGGTGTGTGACCTCCGATCTAGATAGCAGTGGTATATATTTGACTGTCTCTGACACAGGCTGTATCCTTCTACTACCCACAAATTAAAAATAAATAAATAAATCGGGAGTTATCTCCATCCATTCTTCCCAGGGTTATCTTTCAATCCTATTTTTTAGTCATAAATTCAACGCTATATTACATTTATCATTGGTTTGTTTACTCTGTCAAATAATTAATCAAGTAATTAGCATTGTGCCAGGTGCTGGGGTTACAAAACAGAACGAGACGTGAACCCTGCTTTCAAAGCTCTCTCCACTCAGTAGGGGAGAATTGCATTTAAACGGGTAATTACTACATCATGATAAATCCCTTAGTGTCCAAAATGCCACTGGAGTACAGACATGAAAACTGGGAGACTTTGAATTATAAAGTGAATTAAAATTTGCAGATGGGATAGGGCACTACCTATCTTTACATATTTTCAGAAATAATCTAACCATGATCCAATCAAAGTTATATAAAACCGAAAATGGTTTGCATTTTCTCTTAGCTCATAAAACTTAATTACAATTTTTATTCTACCATTGTGCTTTAGGCTTCCTTTTATGTCAGAATGAATGCTCCTGTCTCCTGCAAATATCCTGTGGTTTACACTTACTTTTCTCCAATGAATCATCCCTGGAGCCCTAGTACTTGATGCCTCATCATTGGGACATATTATGTTTAATAACAATATGAAACGACAGACGTGCGGATTTTTTTTTAACAGTGTCATATCAATTAAAGCCTGATTAGGCGTCCTTATCAAAATACGTACTGATAAGACAGCTGTGCTCTACTTTTGTTTTACCAAACCTAGCAAGTATTTTATTTGCAATAAAGAAACTGAAGGACCATCAAAGTTGTGCAGTGCCATCTGCTTCTGAAATTAGTTTCATACAGGGGATTTAATCCTCGATAATTCTCATCTACTTATCCTGGAAATGCATTCTGTTTTTCAAGTCTGTAGTTGAGTTAACTATGCACATCTAATTCCATTCTATCACCTTATATCAAACGTGTGAGCGCCGTTTTCCAAATGGCACAGACATGGTAATAACCCAGGACTTGTGTATGATGATGAATCATATCACAGGGCTTCATCTGTCTAAAAAAAGTGCTAGGAACTCTCTAGGCCTGCTAAGAAGCATATGGAGAAACAAGACATATGATCCAGTTTATAAAAGCACAACTTAAAATTTTAATGTGTTTAAGAGCAGGTGGGAATCCTACAAATAATCAGCAGGATTAGACTTCGTCAACATCTCAGTTGGGATGGAGCCAAGTTTTACCATTGCTCAATTTTCTTCAGCCTCTTGGACAGTAGGAAAACCCATTAACCATATTTTATTCATCTCTGTGTTCCTGGAGGCACGTTTGACGCGTTTTTCACGAAACATGTAATTCGTGTGCAAGGTTGAATATGTGTGAGTTAAAACCTAATGTGCTGTAGGATATTTTGACAAGTTTAAGTTTATTTTAACAGAAAGTAATAAACTGGGGAAACACATATACCCACACACGAAGCCCAACAAAATCAATGTCTCCCTTCCTTCAAGTCCGTAGGGTATTTCCCATGTGATCTACAAATGGTCTGGCAGATGATTAGTAAGTTGCTCCGCTTCCACCCATGTCCGCTCCTAATGCTGAAAATGCCACTGCTTTTCTTATCTAACTCTAAGGCTTTGACACATTTGAACGTCCCCTGACCCAAATAATGAGCACAGTTTCTGGTTCACTAACAAATGCATTTTGCAAGAGTGTGTCTAAACAGACTTCTCTGCGATATGAATCTTCATTCCCTTGTGTCTAGTAGTCTAAAAGAAAAACTAGTAGACAATATAAATGCAATGAAACGTCTCCAGTTTTGACAAAAACAACCGCATTGCTTTGTATAAGCAGGATAAAGTAGAATATGCTACTTATTTTCCACACATTTAGAGAACTAAAAATAGGGTGGGAATCACTGGTATAAAACCATTTGCTTCAAATATGCAGTATACGTACCTTGATTTATAAATCTCACATCAGAATGAGAAAAACCCGTCATTCCTTTCCCTTGGTTTTCTAATTTAGAAAACAATATGTATTATATATGAATAAAGTAAATATTAAGAATCATAAATGTTGTTAGCTGCTGTGGAGTAGTCTCAGACTCACGGTGACCTGGTATGTAAGAGAACGAAACATTGCCTGATCTTGTGCCGTCTTCACAGTCATTGGTATGTTGAGTCCATTGCTGCCGTCATTGCGCCTTCCAATGTAAGTAGCTCATCTTCCAGCATATGGTGGACAATATTCTGTTGTGATCCATAAGGTTTTCATTGGCTAATTTTTGGAAGTAGATTGTGGGGACTTGCTTTTTTGTCTTAGTCTGGAAGCTCTGCTGAAACTTGTCCACCATGGTGACCCTGCTGCTATTTGAAATACTAATGACATAGCTTCCAGCATCACAGCAACATGCAAGCCACCACAATACAACAAACTGACAGGTGGTGAATATAATAAATCATAAATATCATATTATATGATATTTACATAAATAGTAAATATAATAAATATATATATTTACGCATTTATAAAGATAAATATTATTGGTTCAGATAAAATATATGGGATCTATACTAAAAAGGTACCATTGATATAAAGAATCTTTTTTGACTTTATCACCGCTGCTTCACAGGCATATATTAAGTACAATAATTTAGGGATTTTATGTGGTAGATTCTCAGTAAGTTCACGAAATTTTGTTCTCTACAATATTTCTCAGAATGTATCCTAATTAACAGAATATAACATAGAAATGCACCCATGATGTTCATATTTTTAAGAGAATGATTTTTTAAAAACTTATCCTTGGTAGAATGAATTTATTCTTGATGCTCTCTAAATTAATGTAATGATCTTATTAGCAATGCATAAATACATAGTGGACATTGACTTTAGAAATACTTGGAATGTATTCAATAGGCCAGAGTTAAGTAGATAAGCTTTCAAAATAATGTTTTATTAACTAATGTACCTGTATTTCTTATTAATTTGAATATGCATATAGCTCTTCTGTCTTATTTCCCTAAACTTCTCGTACTTTTAATGAGTTGGAGTTTATAAGACAAAATTTAGAATACTAGTTCCATTTTGATATCAATATACAAGACCAGGAGTCTTGGTTTATTCTGTTTGTAATCAAATTGCAATGAAAGCTTCAAGAGCAACTCGTACTGGGCTGCTTCTGCAGGGTGCAGCCGTTAGAGGAAGGTACCAAACGTCCCAGTGACTTCAACTTTCATTTCTGTGTGGAAGTCTGAACTTCAAGAAAATGGTCCCATTTCCCCCTCTATGTCTTATCTTGAGACTAAACAGGTTGAAAACTAATAGTGTATGTAGTACACAGCTACATAAGATAGCTCTTATTTAAAAAGGTATTTTCAGTTCTTAGTTAAATGAGACAGTAAGGTCAACGATTTCCAAGAGCCTGATCAGCTCTAAATTCTCTGTCAATATGAAGTCATTTTAGTGATATGACAATACTTAGAACTATTCTTAAAATTTTGGTAGCTCAATGCTATAACAAATTTACAAAACCGTATTGATAGTAGAATATAAATGCATTTACATTACAAAGATAGCAAAACTGAGAATGGAACAAAATTCCATATAATTTTAAAAACAACACAAAAGTTAAGCTTTTCATCAAATGTTATGTATTTCTTGATTCTGGTTGTTCCTTGAGGGAAATAAAATATTTTAAAAGTATCCATAAATAGGATGTCCAGCTTCAAGAAACACTTACACAGATTACTGCTTCCCTTGAATTCTTTTTTCTCATTCTTTGAACAATCCTTCTGCAGTAAAAGAGGAAGAGAGAACATGGAGACAAAGGGAACCAAAGAAGACGAAGCAGCAGCAGCAGCAGCTCTAATCCAAACACCAAGAAGAAGTTCCCAAAGGGACCCCGGTCTGGGAATACATTTCCCCTTATAGTACTAGAGAAGCTTTAGCACAGGGTGTCAAATGCCAAAGAAGCTTTAAGCACAGGGTGGGAGTTAATTAACGTAATTGATTTTTTTTCTCAAAAAAAAGCTGCATTTGCTTTATGTATCATTGTATCAGAGGGAGAGTTAAGTTTAGACAATTAGAACAAGATGTAATTATCAATTATACCTTTGGGTCCGCGGACATTATTATCTTTTAATGACTTTGTTTATTTTCATGTGATGATTTGAGAAATTACATAGTCATTGTTCCTCCTAGTGAATTGCAAATTATGTTCTCACACAATGATGATATTGTGATTAAGGAAAACAAACAACAAAGCAAACAAAACAAGAACTCAGTCAGATACTCTTATAATCCTGAGTATATTTTGACAAAGTACAAATTAAAAAAAAAAAAATTCTACGGGAGCAATGAAATAAATGACAAAAAAATGCCCCACAAAAATGTTTCCTTTTTGATATCCCCTGTTAATATTTTTATGGACTTTTAAAGTTTATCTAAGAGATTTTTAATGCAACAGGCTGTGATATCAGGCCTGCTTTTTTTGCACAGTATCGTACATTTCGGTCTTTATCACAGTGGGAACAATAAAGTAACAGACCGCAATGCGTTAGCACCATAAAGAAAATGTAATAAATGACTTTATAACTGTAGTAAAAGTTGCATGAGCACCAGCAGCTGTACCAGAGATGTTTCTACAGCAGTGTTTTATGACCTAATAGCACTCAGTGAGATGATAGTATTGTGTGTGTGTGTGTAATGCCACCAGTTTCCAAGGCCTATATTTCAATTCTGATAAATAATTGAAAGCGCTTTTAGACTTTTCCATAAAATGTTGAATAAGAGATCAAACCCTCCCTCCTTGTAGTGGAAAATTAAATAGTTTTTATGGGAGTATTTTATGATGAAATTCTAACTACTAACTGTGGGAAAGTGGTAGTTTTAAACACAGCGGTTGAAAATAAAGAATGCTTCAAAGAGTTTGTATTGTCTCGAATTTGAATAATAGTTTCTTAGACTTAAATTTTGTGTCTTTGCTTAAGTTTCTGGCTTTTGGATTTTAAAGACTGCCTGTAATAACAAGATTCATTGAAATAAAGATAAGAATACAGTGTAATCATCCATTGATGCGGATATGGATCTGGAATGCAACGGGACAGGAGTGCTGTGCTGAGTCAGTATTCTGAAAACGACAGAATGGATAATCCTGTGCTGTCAACTCATCACAGGTTCTTTATGCTGTTAAAGAAAATAAAAGAAAACATAGCGGAAATGATTATCCCGACTTGTTCACAGAGCAGATGAGATGTGAAACGAACGCACTCTGAGTAGGTGAAAATTTCATATAATGTATAATCTGGGAGATTGAGATTATATTTAAAATAGAAACAACCAGCAAAAAACATTTTATTCCCGTAAGAGATGTTTAATGATAATTTCTGCTACCACATATGACGTTTCTCTCTCTCTCTTTTTTTTAAGAAAAATGAGTGCATAACTTTCGCTAGTTTGTTAAATGTCCCCTCCCCTGTTTCTTTAGCTATTCAGAGCTTGAAGAGAATTAATATATACACTACATCAATTGAAACGAGGTTAGTAATCAATTACCGCAAACATTGGCTGTCAATTAACCCAGACGGCACATGTTCTTTTTTTTTTTTTTTGGAAGTAAATATGTTTTCCTTTTTTAATTGAACTTTAGATGAAGGTTTACAGAACAAAATAGCTTCTTATTAAACAGTTAGTACATATATTGTTTTATGGCATTGGTTAACAACCCCATAACATGTCAGTACTCTCCCTTCTTGACCTTGGGTTCTCTATTACCAGCTTTCCTGTCCCCTCCTGTCTTCTAGTCCTTGCCCCTGGGCTAGTGTGCCCATTTAGTCTTTTTTTGTCTTATGAGTCTGTCTAATCTTTGGCTAACCTCTGGAGTAACTTCATTACTGGGCTAAAATGGTGTCCGGGGGCCATACTCTAGGGGTTTCTCCAGTCTCTGTCAGGCCAGTAAGTCTGGTCTTTTTTGTTTTTTTCTTTTCTTTTTGAGTTAGAATTTTGTTCTACATTTTTCTCCTGCTCTGTCTGGGACCCTCTATTGTGATCCCTGTCAGAGCAGTCAGTGGAGGTAGCTGGGCACCATCTAGTTGTACTGGACTCAGTCTGGTGGAGGCCATAAGAGTTGTGGTCCATAAGTCCTTTGGACTAGTCTTTCACTTGTGTCTTTAGTTCTCTTCATTATCCCTTGCTCCTGAAGGGGTGAGACCAGTGGAGTATCTTAGATGGCCGCTTACAGGCTTTTAAGACCGCAGACACTACTCACCAACGTAGAATGTAGAAGATTTTCTTTATAAATTATGGTATGCCAGTTGAGCTAGATGTTCCCTGAGACCATGATCCCCACAGCACTCAGCCCCACAATTCAGTCCCTAAGGGAGTTTGGATTTCTCCATGGAGCTTCCATGAACAAACTGTGCTGGCTTCCTGAGTATTGTGCGCTGGCTTACACGTCACCATAGTTACCACTTATCTATTGTCTATTTAGTGTTTTTCCACACCCCTCCCCTCCCTCCTAACCATCAAAGATTGTTTCATTTTGTGTGTAGACCTCTTCATGAGTTTTTATAGTAGCGGTCTCATACAATATTTGTCCTTTTGTGATTGACTTATTATTCAGCATAATGCCTTCCAGATTCATCCATGTTGTGAGGTGTTTTGCAGAATCATCATTGTTCTTTATCATTACATAGTATTCCATTGTGTGTATGTACCATAGTTTGTTTATCCATTCCTCTGTTGATGGACATCTAGGTTGTTTCCATCTTTTTGCTATTGTGAGCAACACTGCAGTGAACATGGGTGTGCATATGTTTATTTGTGCGACAGCTCTTAGTTCTCTAGGATATATTCCTAGGAGTGGGACTGCTGGATCATATGTTATTTCTATTTCTAGCTTTCTAAGGAAGTGCTATATCATTTTCCAAAATGGTTGTACCATTTTGCATTCCCACCAGCAGTACATGAGATTTTCAATCTCCCCACAGCCTCTCCAACATTTGTTATTTTCTGTTTTTTTGATTTGTGCCAGTAATGCTGGGGTGAGATGGTACCTCATTGTTGTAATGTCCCTTATTTAATTTCTTATTTGGTTTATTTGCATCCTCTCCTGTTTTCTTTTGTCAGTTTGGTCAGTGGTTTATTGATTTTGTTGATCCTTTCAAAGAACCAACTTTTGGTTTTGTTGATTATTTCTATTGTTTTTCTATTCTCTATTTCATTTATTTCTGCTCTGATCTTTATTATTTCCTTTCTTCTGGTGGCTGTGGGCTTTTTTTTGCTGTTCTCTTTCTATCTGTTCAAGTTGTGTAACTAACGTTCTGATTTTACCCCTTTCTCCTTTTTTGATGTGTGCATCTGCTGCTATAAATTGTCCTCTGAGGACTGCCTTTGCTGTGTCCCAAAGGTTTTGGTACGATGTGTTTTCATTCTTGTTTGATTATAGGAATTTTTTTATTCCATCTCTGATTTCTTCTATTACCCAGTGGTTCTTAAGCAGGGTGTTATTTACTTTCCATGTAATTAATTTTTTTTTCCCTTGCTCCTCTTGTTGTTAATTTGTACTTTGATGGTGCTGTGATCAGAGAAGATACTTTGTATTTTCTCAATGTTTTAGATTTTGTTGCGGGTTGCTTTGTGACCTAAGATGTGGTCTATTCTGGAGAATGTTCCATGTGCGTTGAAAAAGAATGTGTACTTTGAAGCTGTCGGGTGGCGTGTTCTATATATTTCTATGAGGTCAAGTTGGCTGATTGTGCCCTTTCGATCTTCTGTATTTTTATTGAGTTTCATTCTAGAAGTTTTGTCCTTTACAGAGACTGGTGTGTTGAAGTCTCCTACTATTATAGTGGAAGTGTCAGTTTCTCTTTTCAGTGCTTAAAGTTTGTTTTATGTATTTTGGAGCCCTGTCATTGGGTGCGTAGATGTTTATTATGGTTATGTCTTCATGCTGGAACATCCCTTTAATCATCATGTAGTGCCCTTCTTTGCTTTTATGGTGGATTTTGTTTTAAAGTCTATTTTATATGAGATTAGTATTGCCACTCCTGCTCTTTTTTGGTGGCTGTTTGCTTGATATATTTTTTTCCATCCTTTTATTTTTAATAAATTTACATCTTTGTTTCTAAGGTGTGTCTCCTGTAGACAGCATACTGATGGATCCTGTTTTTCTATCCATTCTGTCACTCTCTGTGTCTCTTTATGGGTGCATTTATGCCATTTACATTCAGTGTAATTATTGATTGATGTGAGTTTATTGTTATTTTGTAGTGCTTTTTTTTTGCGGTGTTGATGATTTCTTTGTTCCTGTTACTCTCCTGCAGGAGGAGGTAGGCTTGGGGGTGGTAAAGCATATCTTGCTGGTTACCGAGTGCTTTGTCTCCTGCTGGGAGCTCCATCAATCTGCATTTTGTAGTCCTTGTCTACTGATCTCTGGCAGGGGTCCAAGATGGTGGATCCTTGCTGTGTTAGCTGATAGGGGACCTCTGCTTGTAACTCTCCTTGCTTTCTGTTCTCTGTCAGTTTCTTATACCATTTGGTGCTTGGTTGAGTTCTTTATCTCTTTGTTTGAAGCTTAGGTTTCTAGGATTGATGTTTGTCTCTGTTTTACTTAGTTTTTCGGGTCCTTGCTGTGAAGGGACAGCATGGTGCTTCTGTCTATAGTGCCATGTTCTCAGAATTCCTCCTGACACATATTCTTAGTTAATCAAATATACATCACCAGTAGGCAACTTTCTCAATGTGCTATGACAAGACAAAATTATATATAGCACTGGAATCACTCTAAGACAAATATGTCTAAAATGATCTGTTGAGAATGATTTAACAGGTAACAGAAAAAAATCAACTAACAGACACAATAAAAAGAAAAACACTTTTAAAAAGTGGTTAGTCAGTACATGTTAAATGTCGCTTTCTGTATTCTTCAGCCCCTCCTTAACCCCAACTCCATTAATAAATATGAGAGAGAGAAAAAAAAATTACCATTGATCTCAGTGAAAATTTATACATTATTTTGTCTCAAGTAGAACATCCTCCTATCTTTTTCTTTCTTTTTTTTTTTTTTGCTTTATGTTCATAATAACTTGTTTTCTCTGTTGATAGCATATACTCTGGGAAGCAGAAAGATGTTACTATTTGTCATCAGGATAAAAAAAATGTAGAGTAAGTAAGTAATCGCATTGTAAGACACCTCAATGAAATGAGCAAGGAGTCTGAGAGAGTATGACATGGTATACAATCTGCATCAGATAATAGAAAGACCATGACTCTGGGTTTGAGTGCTAACTCTACCACTAAGTAGCTATGTAATTTTTAACAACTCTGTGGATTGGTATTTGGAATGTATTTAATCAGGAGAATAAAGTAATCCTTGTAGGATTTACTGAATAAATAGCACATAGTTTAGGAGAAAACCTATTCTTGTCTTTTGTAAATTTTTACTTTTCATTTTCTTTCCCTCTTTTTTTTTCTTTATTTTCTTGGGTCAAAGAGCTCACTGGAATTCAGCATTCCAGCAAATTTAGATAGTATTTCCATTGGCACTAAATAGTAGCATCCTGTTTTGCTTGCACTTGTCCATCTCTAAATTGTAAATGTCATCCCAATTATTCTCTTGTACAGAGATGACAACTTAATTGTTAGAGGGAAAAAGTCTATAATTTTCCTAAATGGTCTGGGTGAGGACAATGTGCAAAACTGTACAAAGTGACTTTATAGTATATCCTGGCTGATTAAAACTAAAATTACTGACTTAGCAATTCCAGTCCTATGTATATACCCAAAATTATTAAAAGCAGGGACTCAAATAGATACTTGTACACCTATGTTCATTGCAGCATTACTCACAATAGCGAAAATGTAGGAACATTTCAGATATTCATCAACAGATGAATGTATAAACACAATGTGGTATATGCATACAGTACTAGTACCAGTAGCCATTGAGTTTACTCTGATTCATGACAACCCCATGTGTGTCAAAGTAGAACTACACTCCACAGGGTTTTCAATGACTGATTTTTTTGAAGTACGTCGACAGGACTTTCTTCTGAGGAGACTGTGGGTGGCCTTGAACCTTCAAGCTTTTGGTTAGCAGCCAAGCATGTTAGCCATTTGCACCACCCAGGAACTCTGGTACATACATACAATGGAATATTATTCAACCATAATGAGAAATGAAGTTCTGATACATGAAACAACATGAATGAACCTTGCAAGCATTATGCTATGTGAAATATGCCAGACACAAAAGGAAAAACATTTTATGTTCCCAGTTATTTGAAGTGTCTAGAATAGAAAAATGCATAGAGGAAGAAAGTAGATTAGTGGTCACCAGGATCTGGGAAGAGGGAAATGGGGAGTTATAGCTTATTGGGTACAGATTTTGTGTTAGGAGTTACAAAGTCCTGACTGAAATAAATCAGGTGGAACAGCATAGGGTTCTGTGATCAGAACGAATAATTGCTCTACTCGCTGGCATTGTCACAGGCTTCCATTACTTACAGTAGTCAGGACGACGACAGACAGGTGAGGTGTTTATTGAGACCCAGACTCTCCCAAAAGGCTCCCATCCAAGGGTAGAATATTTTTTGTCACTTCCATAGTTGCCCCCAGTATGCCATGGGCAAGAGAACAAAGAGGAACTCAGCCCTGGGGCTGATACAGATAAACCAGAGTGGTGCATGTGCTGGAGTGCATGGAAGCCAGAGGAAGGGGTAAGAGCAGCCTGCGTTTGTTTTTAGGCATAAACAGGATGACCTCCTGGTGACCAGCTTCTGCCTTAGCTACAAGAATTATGTACAATTAAGTAGTCATTGGTAGTCATAGAGACAGAGAAAGTTACGGTGAGCTCAGAACACAGAAGCCTTCTCTGACAAGGAAAGGAATCTGGGAGAGAGAATGCTCTGAGTCCAAGGCCTGAGCATAGGCAGCTTGGATGGGGAATCACAGAGGCAGACCACCTCCCAGCTGGGCTGATAATTAAATTTCGGATACGCATAGTGGCGATGTTTGCCTAACATTGTGAATATAATGCCATTGAACTGTACATTTAACAAAGGTGAAAATGGCAAATGTTCTATATATTTTATCACTATAAAAATTAAAAAAAAAAATCAAAACTTCTATTTCTCCCAGCCTTCTTCAAAACAACTGTGTTAGGACCTGAAAGAGCCTAATGAATCAATACCTCTCTTCATCACCTGTTAGGGATTAAATTGTGTCTCTCCAAAAGGTATGTTGCAGTTCTAATCCCCGGAATGTGTGACTGTTACCTTGTTTGGAAATAGGTTCTTGAAAGACACTATCAGGTAGGTTAACATGAAGTCATACTGGAGTGGGGTGTACCCTAAACATATACGACTGGTATCCTCATAAAAGAGAAGAAGATACACAAAGACAGGGAGGCAGAGGAAAGACAGTCATGTGATGCCACAGCTGCAAGCCAAGGAATGACTGGAGCTACCAGAAGCTTGGAGAGAGGCATGGAAAATTTTCTCTCTCTTAGAGCACTCAGAAGAAATCAAGTAGCCAATACCCTGATTTGGACTAGTGGCCTCCAGAACTGTGACACAGACTTGATAGTCTAATGGCTTCCATCCAAACACAGTAGTCTCCCCTTATCCGTGGAAGATATGTTCCAAGACCTCCCATGGATGCCTGAAACTGCATTTGTCCTATACATGCATACCTATGATAAAGTTTAATTTATAAATTAGGCCCAGTAAGAGATTAACAACAATAACTAATAATAAAATAAAATAATTATAACAATATACAGTAATAAAAGTGTGAATGACAGAGCAGGACAGTGTGAGATTTCATCACGCTACCTACTCATTTAACATTTTCTAACCGCAGTTGACAGCTGGTAACTGAAACTGTGGAAAGAGTAACTGTGGATGGGGATTACTGTAAAAGTGAGGCATAAACATTATTTACAATGAACTTGACTATATCTGCTTGACATTTGTCCCTGCCTGGTTCTCTAAGAAGGTTTCCTTTGAAAAATGAGTTGTACTCATACAGTGCACTGTTAAATCTAGATACGTAGTTGAAATATTTATATGATACATGCAATTCTTATGAATTGTGTCTTATTTAAGAACTTTGGGAGAGATTTTTAAAAAAAATTTATTTAAGATCTTTAAATCTTTTCAATTCCTACCTTGTTTCAAAATTTTATCTTAGGAATTCTAAGCAAGATAACCAAGCACTGAATTTCCTGGTAAATATGCAGCCCTTCTAACTTGAATGTTTAGGACTTCAATGACCCCTCAGGATGCAAAGTTCCCCATGGCCCCTTTGCCTCCTCTCAGTTGAAGCCTACTTTCAGGAAAGGATCAAAAGATCAAATTAAGCTTAATATCTAATGCCATCCGAATGTGTTAGTGGTCTTAGGTTTATTTGAATTTTAAAAGAAGTGAATCATAGGCAATGGCATTAATTTTGAATTTTCAGGCATCAACAGCGAATAAGGAGAATGCAGTCTTCTTGATCCCATTTATATCAGAACTATCTCCTCTGCCCTCTCAAAGCTTCTCATGGCCATCAGGAAATATCAGTTTAAGGAAAGTCATAAAAGCGTATCCCTCTTAACTCTGAAGTCCAAAGTTTTGTGTCTTATAAAACTTTTTAGAGTATTACTAGGGTCACTTTGTTAGCAGATTAGATTATTAATGAAATCAGCTGTTAAACATCAAGATGTGTTATATTTAGATATGATAATCTAATACATAGCAAAAACTTATTCATCTGTATTTTTTAAGTTATAACTCAAGATGTAAATTGTAAATAATTGAAGTGCCTAAGTTGCTTTGTAGTTTTCCTCTATTTTTATAAATGATCAATATTAGAGCTGTTTGGATAAACAGTGTTTCATTGTTTCATTTTTGTTGTTGTTTTAAATCTTCTGTATAAATGTGTGTGATAAGATTATTTCTTTCTTGCTTATGTAATAATACATGGAATAATTTTCTGTGTGAGTGTAGCTCAAATAGTATGTTTTTAGCAGATTGATAAAGTATGGACAGTTGCTGTTAATGGAAAATGATGTATTATCTAATTTGGCTGTCTCTTTTCCATAATGTCAGAAAATTTAGATCTATGTATAAAAAAAAAGCTTGTCGTCGAGTAGATTCAGACTCACAGTGACCCTATAGGTCTGTGTATAATCTTTAAAAATTCCAATGAATTTTGTGTGTAAACACATTTACTTTGTGTCATAGATTGAAATTGTATCCCCCAAAAATATCTGTCAACTTGACTAGGTCATGATTCCCAGTATTGTATGATTGTCTACCATTTTATCATTTGATGTGATTTCCCTGTGTGTTGTAAATTCTATCATTATGATGTAATAAGATGGATTAGTGGCAGTTACACTGATGAGATTTACAATCAGGTAGTGTCTTAAAACAATCTCTTTTGAGATATAAAAGAGAGAAGCAAGCAGAGAGACAGGGGAACCTCATACCAACAAGAAAGCAGTGCTTGGAGCAGAGTGTGTCCTTTGGACCTGAGGTTCCTGCACTGAGATGCTCCCAGACCAACGGAAGACTGATGCATCACAAGGACCTTCCTCCAGAGGTGACAGAGAGAGAAAGCCTTCTCCTGGAACTGATGCCCTTAATTTGGACTTGTAGCCTATGCAACTGTGAGAAAATAAATTTCTCTTTGTTAAAGACATCCACTTGTGGTATTTCTGTTACAGCAGCACTAGATGACTAAGACACTTTGTGTGTGTGTGTGTGTCTAAGTGTCCATTACAGGGACTTTGCTCTATTTTACCTATTCATATATGTATTCATATCTTGCATTAGTTTAATTGGCATGCTACCTCCCACCCTATTGAAAGACCTGTGTATACAAATTAAAGAAAATAATAAGAAACACAAAAAGTACAAAATTTAATTTTTGAAAATTATTCTATATTTACAAAATTACTAAAAACTCGCAAGCTGTTTATTAGGTAATAAATTTAGTGACAAAATTCATAATACATTGATAAACACATTGAGAAACAGTTCAATTTTCGACTACTAAATCTTGAGATTGCCAGATCAGTAATTTGTCTCTCAAAAATTATTATAGATATTATTGTTACCTGTCATTAAGTCAGCCCCTGACTCGTGGCAACCCCAGGCACAACAGGATTGGGCAGTTGTGATCCATATAGTTTTCACTGGTTGATTTTTCAGAAGTAGATCACAAGGCCTTTTTTTCCTAGTTCTTCTTAGTCTGGAAGCTCTGCTGAAACTTGTTCAGTTTCATAACAATACACAAGCTTCCAGCGAAAGACAGGTGGTGGCTGTGCCTGAGGTACATTGGCTAGGAATTGATCCTGGGTCTTCCGCATGGAAAGTGGGAATTCTACCACTGAAACACCACTAATCCCCCAAGATGATTCATTGTCCCTGGAGTAAAGGTCTACTTGGCTTTACAAACATACAATGAACTTGATTAAAAAATAATATAATAAAATTATAGTTTCTCTCCAACATTCAACCTCTTCTCCTATAGCTTATTCAAAAACCAAAATGCTTTTTTCCATATCTCAAGTGACTCTTTACTTTCTACATACGTGGCGATATGCTTTTATATTTTTGAGTAATTTTTATCATTAGAATTTTTTCATTCAGCTTCAGAAAACCCAGATGATGATTGTTTTGACTTCAGCAGTTCACTTTTCAAGTCCTGCAGATTTCACTTTGACATTTCCTAACACGGTGCAGATTTGTGCACAGAACGTTTTGCTTTCTGAGCTTCTGAAGAAACCAGCAGAGGCTTTGTGCATCAGCAGTCTTGGCCCTGTGGCACCCATAGCTTTTAAAACACCTTTCAATTGCTTCGTTTCCTAGAAACCCGAACAAAAATAGAGTTTTTTTTTTCCTACATAATTCAAAGGTAATTAAATTGAAAGTAATGAGCTGGAAAACATGAACATATTGGTTCTGTGATTCCTTGACTTGAATGTATGTTGAGGTCATACCAAACAAAATGTGTAGTTGAAGACAGCTTGACACATCCACATCATTCATTCCTTGTACATTATTTGTTTACTTAAAAGGTGAAGGATGGTGGAACTGTGGAGAGGTTCACATTTTTAGAATTCTTTAGTTTTACAGACTAAAATTTACTTTCTTGTTATTCTTATTTTTTAACTCTTCTGTAACCTACTATAGTGCTTTTTAATCTGCAGATTGAGAAATATCTGTGGATCATAAAATCTATTTATTAGGTTGGAACAGCATTTAAAATGAAATATAATGAAACTAAAAAAGACTAGACTAGAATAGACTTGAGTAGACGATATGGAACACATCACACAAATAATAAGAAATGTTTAGTAAACTTTCTTTCCTTTTCAGTTTGTGTTATATTTACGCATAAATGAATGTGTACTGGCTTATGATGGCAAAATGTATTTTTGTGTGTAGAATAGTTGTATATTGATCTCAGGATTATTTATCTATAATATCAGAAACCTGACATGAGATAAATCAATGTTCTTAGCTCTAACCCTAAACTCTAACCTAAATTTTTCATATTTAAAGGTTAATGTCTTAGGCTGGGGTCTTAGGCTGGGTTCTCTAGAGAAGCAAAACCAGTGAAGCATATATATGAGACCTATTGCCATCTAGTTGATTCTGACTCATAGCTACCCTCTAGCACAGAGTAGAACTGCCCCATAGGATTTCCAAGGAGTGGCTGGTAGATTCAAGCTGCTGACCTTTTGGTTGGCAGCCTAGCTCTTAACCACTGTGCTACCAGGGATCATATTTAATATATAAATATTTAATTCAAGGAAATTGCTCATGCAGTTGTGGAGGCTGATAAGTCCCAAGTCCACGGACTGGGCATCAGGCTAGAGGCTTCTCCTGACTCATGTGAATACAGGAGCTGATGAATTCAAGATCAGCAGGTCAGATGGCAAACTGCTGGCTTAAGTCCCAAGAACCAGAGGTCAGACGATGATGAGCTGGATGCAGGATCCAGAGCAAGCGAGTCTTGCCAGAATGTCCGTGTATATATTGGATGTGGGCCATATCCCTGAGGAAACTCCTCTTACCACTGATTAGATGATCACATCATATCACATCATGAAGGATGATTACATCATTACATAATTGCCAGATTACATCATTACATAACTGCCAAACCACTGAGTATCATGGCCCAGCCATGTTGACCCACAACCTTAACCATCACAGTCCACACTTTGTCAGCTTGGCACCTGCACATATCTCCTTAACCATACACAGTTGCTAAATAAAGATAATTACAAAGTCATACTTCAGTCTAACATGAAAGGACAAACATGAGTACAATCCAAAATGTGCTAACCTCATTTACATCTTATATTTTATAAGGAAGGGAAGAAAGCAAAAATAATTGCTCTCTCCCTCTCTGTCTATATATATGTATACATACATATACATATATACATACACACACATAAATAAACAAGGAAAAAATACTCTTAACAATTACAGTCCTTGTTTCTGCAACTGTCTATGTGGTCATAACTGGTATTTAGAACTATCTTCTTCCACCACCCATTCCATATTCCCTTTGCCTTTAGCAAGCACCTCAGCTAGTTGTGGTTCTTTGCCTGGTGGGGTGACCCAAATCTTCATTCCTTAAGGTTCTTTTCCATTAGTAGTCCTGTCAGAATTGGGTGGCTGTAGTTTTCCATTAACTTTAATCCCAGGGCTTAGCCCTAAGGGCTCTCCTGTATTCCAGACATACTTTTCTTTACCTCCATTATGTAATATCAATCTGATTTCTCCTTGATAATCAGGATCAAACACACTAGCTAATATGATAACTCCCTTCTTTGCCAGTTGATCCAGAGACATGTGAAGCCCAAAGTGGCCTAGTGGCATTCTTAACTTCCAGTTCAATGTAATCAGTGTTGCGTCTACTGGTTGGAACATTCCTCTGTTTGGAACTAAGACCTCTAGACCCACAGAGCAGAGGGTTGTGGGGACAGGAAACAAAAATTTTACAAGTGGGTCACTAGGGGTAATAGTGAGTGGTGCCTCTCCCATTTCCACCCTCTGATTTCTGGACTCATGAATCCTGGATATAGGAGAAACAGCACGATATATTGGATGCTGGTATAGAGCACACACAGCCTCCTGGAGAACATTGCATCAACCCTGAAAAGTTTTGCCCCCTAGCTGATGCCATAATTGTGTCTTGAGAAGGCTAGTCCATTGATCTATCAAGCCAGCTACTTCAAGATGATGGAGAACATGGTAAGATCAGTGAATTCCATGAACATGGTACCATTGCTGCACTTTATTTTCTGTGAAGTGAATCCCTTGATCCAAAGTGATGTTGTGTGGGATACCATGATGTTGGATAAGGCATTCTGTAAGTCCCTGGATGGTAGTTTTGGCAGAAGCATTGGATGCAGTGAAGGCAAATCCATGTCCAGAGTAAGTGTCTATTCCAGTAAGAACAAAATGATGGTCTTTCCATGATCAAAGTGGTCCAATATAATCATCCTGTCACCAGACTGCTGGCTGATCACCCAAGGAATGGTGTCATATCAGGGACTCGATGTTGGTCTCTGCTGCTAGAAGACTGGGCACTCAGCAGTGGCTGTAGCCAAGTTGGGCTTGGTGAGTGGAAGTCCATGTTGCTGAGCCTAGGCATAACATCCATTCCTGTGACCATGGCCACTTTGTTTATAAGCCCATTGGGCAATGACTGGGGTGAATGGGGAGAAAGGATGACTGGTTTCCACAGAACACATCATCCTATCCACTCACTTTTTAAAATCCTCCTCTGTCGAGGTCACACTTTGGTGAGCATTCACATGAGACACAAATATCTTCATTTCTTTGCCCCATTCAGGGAAATTGTCCCCAATTTCCCAATCATGTTCTTTCCATCCAGCCAAACCATTGGCCACAGCCCATGAATCAGTATACAGTTGCACTTCTGGCCATTTCTCTTTTCAAGCAAAGTGAACAACCAGGTACACTCCTTGAAGTTCTGCCCATTGGGAAAATTTTCCTTCACCTCTGTTCTTCAAGGAGGTCTCAGAAAGGGGATATAGTGCTGCCACTGTCCACTTTCAAGGTGTGCCTGCATATCATGCAGAACCATCTGAAAATCAGGCATGAGTTTTCTCTTCCTTAGTCAAATGATCATAAGGAATTCCCCATGAGGCCATAGATGCAGACTGGGAGATGGATGTTGATGTGACAGGAGTGGAGACCATGGGCATTTGGCCACCCCTTCATGCAACTTACTTGTTCCTTCAGATCCTGCTCAAGCCTGATCTTATATATGCCACTTCCATTTAATGATGATGTGCTGCTGTGCATGTCTGACGTCATAACTCTGTGGGTCAGACATCATGCAGTTCATTATGGGCAGCTGAATAAGGAGCCTTGGTGGCTGCATGTTGACTTGGTGGCCCATGAATAAACATTCAGTCTCTATTAAAGCCCAGTAACAAGACATAAAGTGTTTCTCAAAAGAAGAGTAGTGGTCTGCAGAGGATTGCAGGGCTTTGCTCCAAAATTCTAAGGGTCTGCTCTGTGATTCATCAGCAGAGCCCTGGCAAAGACTCCAGACAGCATCTCTATCTGCCATTGACACTTCAAGCACCATTGGATCAACTAGATCATATGGCCTAAGTGGCAGAGCAGATTGTACAGCAGCCTGAACCTGTTGTAGAGCTTTTACTTGTTCTGGGCCCCACTCAAAACTAGCAGCTTTTCGATTCATTTGATAAATAGGCCAGAGTAGCACACCCAGATGAGGGATACGTTGCCTCCAAAATCCAATGAGACCCACCAGTCATTGTGCCTCCATTTTAGTTGTGGGAGTGGCTGGATGTTACAAGTTATCCTTCAATTTAGAAGGAATATCTCGACATGCCCCACACAACTGAACACCTAGAAATTTCACTGAGTGGAAGGCATCTGCCAGGTTGAGACACCAATCTAACCATCACAATTAATTAGGGTACATCTTTGAACTCTTGCTACCTGGAGCTCTAACAGGATGCCTGAAAGGCTCCGATTCATTTCAATGCTTCTTTCAAAAGTATTGATTGAAAATATCCTCTATGCCAAGCACTAATCTAGACACTGGTGTTATAGCTGTGAAAAGGCCCTTGCCTTTATAGAATTTACATTCCAGTGGAGAAAACAAACAATAAATAACTCACTCATGATAAAAACAAAGCCCGTTTTGACATAGGTTGTAATATAAAAACAAAGACAATATAAAAATATGATATAAAACAGGGTAAAGAAAATAAAGACAGTAACTATAGGCAAGCATTTTAGGCAGACTTGTCTTGAAATAGGAGCCCTGGTGGCACAGTGGTTAAGTGTTCAGCTGCTAACTGAAAGGTTGTTGGTTTGAACCCACCAGCTACTCTGTGGAAAAAGATGTGGCAGTCTGCTTCCGTAAAGATGTGGCACCTTGGAAACTTTATGAGGCGGTTCTATTCTGTCCTACAGTGTCGCTATGAGTGGGAATCGATGTGACAGCAACCAGTTTGATTTGGTTTTAGTCTTGGAATAAGGAGCTTTGGTGGCGCAGTAGTTAAGCACTTGGCTGCTAACCAAAAGGTTGGCAGTTCTAACCCACCAACAGCTCGGCGGAAGAAAGATGAGGCAGGCTGCTTCCATAAATATTACAACCTTGGAAATCTTGTGGGGGCAGTTCTACTGGTGGCTATGAGTTGGAATCAACTCAATGGCAATGGATTTAGTCTTTGGATAGTGACCCTATGTGTTACAGAGTAGATCTGTTCCATAGAGTTTTCTTCTGTAATCTTCACAAAAGCAGATTGTCGGGACTTTCTTACCCACGGTCACTTGGTGGGTTTGAACCACCAACCTTTAGTATTTGAATGCAAACTGTTAGCACCAAACACGGGGTTGCCATGGGTCAAAATCGACTGGACAACAATGGGTTTGTTTTATCTTTTCGTTTGTTTATTTGAGTCTTGGAATGTTTCTCTGAAGAGGCAATATTAAAGAGGGAATATAGTATCAGTCAGAAGAAATCATATGTGCCAAGGCTGAACTGGAATAAACTTGTCCCCTTCAAGGGACAATGAAAAAGCCAGTGTATCTCTCAGGGTTCTCCAGAGAGCCAATGGGAAATCTACATCTATGTCTATATATCTGTGTATTTATCTATATATATCTGTATCTCTCTATGAACAGAGAGATATACAGATTGGATAGATAGATAGACAGACATACAACTGGCACAGTGGTTAAGAGAGTTTGGCTGCTAACCAAAAGTCGGCTGTTTGAATCCACCAGCCACTCCTTGGAAACCCTATGAGGCAGTTCTATTCTGTCCTACAGGGTCGTTATGAGTTGGAATTGACTCGACAGCAGCAGGTTTGGTTTTATCTTATATAGATAGATAGATAGATATCTGTGTATCTATTTGTATAGATATCTCTGTGTAAATCTGTATATCTATATACATAGTATTTGCAAGGAAGAAGTCATTGGTCTTTCAAAATTCTATCATGTGACCTTTGGCATCGTTTCTATCACCAAGGTCATATTTTCCAACTACCAATCCTTCTTTGTTTCCAACTTTGACTTTCCAGTCACCAGTAATTATCAACGCATTTTGACCGCACATTTGATAAATCTCAGACTGCAGAAGTTAGTAAAACATTTGTATTTCTTCATCTTTGGCCTTAGTGGTTGGTATATAAATTTGAATAATAATGGTATTAACTGGTGTAACTCTTCGGTGTATAGATACTATCCTATTACTGACAGCTTTGTACTTCAGGATAGAGCTTGAAATGTTCTTTTGATGATAAATGCAATGAGATTCCTTTTCAATTTGTCATTCCCAGCAGAGTATATCGTATGATTGTCTAATTCAAAATAGCCAATACTAGTCCATTTCAGCTCACTAATGCCTAGGATATGATGTTTATGGGTTCCATTTCATTTTTGACAATTTCCAACTTTCCTAGACTCATACCTCATATATTCCACGTTCCTGTTATTAATGGATGTTAAAGCTGTTTATTCTCATTTTGAGTCATGACACATCAGCAAATAAAGATCCCGAAAGCTTGACTCTATCCATGTCATTAAGGTTGACTACTTTAAGGAGGCAGCTCTTTCCCAGTCACATTTTGAGCACCTTCCAACCTGAGGGGTTCATTCTTCCAGCACAGTATCAGACAATGTTCCGCAGCTGTTCATAAGGTTTTCACTGGCAAATTTTTTTTCAAAAGTAGACTGCCAGGTCCTTCTTCCTAGTCTGTTTTAGTTTGGAAGCTCAGCTGAAACCTGTCCACTATAGGTGGCCCTGCTATTATTTGAATACCAGTGGCATAACTTCCAGCATCACAGCAATACACAGGCCCTCACAGTATGACAAACTGATAGATGCATGGGGGCTCCATATATCTATGTATCTATGTATATCTTTATATCTATATTTATATGGGAGCCCTGGTTGCACAGTTCTTAAGAGCTCAGCTGCTAACCAAAAGATTGGCAGTTTGAATCCACCAGCCGCTCCTTGGAAATCCTATGGGACAGTTCTACTCTGTCATGTAGGGTTGCTATGAATCAGAATCAACTCGATGGCAACGGATTTAGTTTTGGGTTTTATATCTATCTATATGTCATTTTCCTGTATCTATATTTATATCTGTATATCTATATCTATATATATATCTGTACATTTGTATATCTATCTATATATACATGTATATAAATACATATATCAGTATATTTATGTGTCTATATGTCTGTAGATCTATGTCTATATATATATATATCTGTATATCTGTATATGATTCTTTGTATCTATATATATCTGTATATGTATATATGTAATCTCTGTAAGTATATCTGTATATCTTTGTATGTATATATAAATCTGTATATCTCTATATATATCTATATATATGTACATCTGTAACTCTGTACATCTGTATATCTATATATATCAGCATATCTATATTTTGT
This sequence comes from Dugong dugon, assembly GCA_030035585.1. Classification (NCBI taxonomy): domain Eukaryota; kingdom Metazoa; phylum Chordata; class Mammalia; order Sirenia; family Dugongidae; genus Dugong; species Dugong dugon. Next base: position 14,975,106 of record CM057478.1, read on the forward strand.
ATCTATACATAAATCTGTATATCTATATCTATCTGTGGATCCACATATATATATATGTACATCTATAGCTACATCTATATATCTGTATATCTATCTATGTATATTTGTATATCTATATCTGTATAGTCCCTGTGCATCTGTCTTACTGTTTGTCATACTGTGGGGGCTTGTATGTTACTGTGAAGCTGGAAGCTATGCCACCGGCAAGGTCAACCGTGGTGGACAGGTTTCAGCTAAGTTCCCAGGCCAAGACAGACTAGGTAGAAGGACCTGGCGGTTTACTTCTGAAAAAAATTAGCCAGTGAAAACCTTATGAAGAGCTGCAGAACACAGTCTGATATAGTGCCAGAAGATGAGCCCCTCAGGTTGGAAGGCACTCAAAAGACGACTGGGGGAAGAGCTGCCTCCTCAAAGTAGAGTCAACCTTAATGACGTGGATGGAGTCAAGCTTTCAGGACCTTTGTTTGCTGATGTGACACGACTCGAAATGAGAATAAACAGCTGCAAACTTCCATTAATAATTAAAAAAGTAGAGGGTCAGCGAAAAAGAGGAAGACCCTCAACAAGATGGATTGACACAGTGGCTGCAACAATGGGCTCAAGCATAACAATGATTGTGAGGATGACACAGGATGGGACAGTGTTTCATTCTGTTGTACATATGGTTGCTATGAGTCAGAACCGACTCAATGGCACCTGACAACAACGTATCTATATATATCTGTATGTCTACATATCTATATATAACTGTATATATATCTCTACATCTATCTACCTATCTGTATATATCTATACATAAATGTATAAATATAAACAAATATACAAGTGTATATATGTGTGTATATATATGTGTACATAGATATACATATATATATGCATACAGGCTTACTTTGTTTTATTGTGCTTCACTTTATTGCTTTTCGGCTATATTGCATTTTTTACAAATTGAAAGTTTGTGGAATTCCTGTGTCAAACAAGTCTATTAGTATGAATTTTCCAACAACATGTGCTCACTTTCATGCCTCTATGTTACATTTTGGTAATTCTGGCAATATTTCAAACTTTTTCATTATTATTATATCTGTTATGGTGATCTGTGATCAGTGATCTTTGATGTTAGTATTGTATAAGCCCAAATAAGGCAGTGAACTTAATCAATGAATGTGTGTGTTCTGACTGCTCCACCAACCGTTCCCCTGTTTCTCTCCCTCTCCTCAGCCTTCCTATTACCTGATACATGACAATATTGAAATTAGGCCAATTAATTCCCTACAATGGCCTCTAAGTGTTCAAGTGAAAATAAGAGCCACACATCTCTCACTTTAAATCAAAAGCTAGAAATGTTTAAGCTTAATGAGGAAGGTATGTAGAAAACCAAGATAGGCTGAAAGCTAGGCCTCTTGCACCAAACAGTTAGCTAAATTTTGAATGAAATGGAAAAGTCCTTGAAGTATATTTAAAAGTGCTGCTCCAGTGAACACACGAATATTAAGAAAGCTAAACAGACTTATTGCTGATATGGAGAAAGCTTTAGTGGTCTGCATAGAAGATCAAACAAGCCACAACATTCCCTTAAGCCAAAGCCGAATCCAGAGCAAGGCCCTAACTTTCCTCAATTCCGTAAAGGTTGAGAGAGGTGAAGAAGCTGCAGAAGAAAATTTTGAAGCTAGCAGAGGCTGGCTCATGAGATTTAAGGAAAGAAGCCGTCTCCATAACATAAAAGTGCAAGGTGAAGCAACAAGTGCTGATGGACAAGCTCCAGCAAGTTATCCAGAAGATCTAGCGAAGATAGTAATTGATGAAGGTGGCTACACTAAACCACAGACTTTCAGTGTAGACAAAACAGCCTTATATGGGAAGAAGATGCCATCTTAGGGCTTTCATAGCAACAGAGGAGAAGTCAATGCCTGGCTTCGAAGCTTCAAATGCCAGGCTGACTATTTTGTTAGGGGTTAATGCAGCTGGTGACTTTAAGTTGAATACAATATTCATTTACCATTCTGAAAATCCTAAGGCCCTTAAGAATCATGCTAAATCTACTCTGCATGTGCTCTATAAATGGAACAACAAAGCCTGGATGACAACACATCTGTTTACAACACGGTTTACTGAATATTTTAAGCTGACTGTGGAGACCTACTGCTCAGAAAAAAAGATTCTTCTCCAAATATTACTGCTCCCTGACAATGCACCTGGTCACCCAAGGGCTCTGATGGAAAAGTACAAGGAGATTAATTTTGACTTCATGCCTGCTAACACAACATACTTTCTGCAGCCCATGGACCAAGGAGTAATTTCAACTTTCAAGTCTTATTATTTAAAAAATACATTTCATAAGGCTATAGCTAACATAGGTAGTGATTCCTCTGATGAATCTGGGCAAAGGAAATTGAAAACTTTCTGGAAAGGATTCACTGTTTTAGATGCCTTTAAGAACGTTCATGATTCCTGGGAAGGTAAAAATATCAACATTAACAGGGATTTGGAAGAAGTTAATTCCAATCCTCAAGGCTGATTTTGAGGGATTCAAAACATCAGTGGAGGAAGTAACTGCAGATGTGCTGGAAATAGCAAGAGGACTAGAATTAGAAGTGGAGCCTGAAGATGTGACTGAATTGCTGCAATCTCATGATAAAACTTTAACGGATGAGGAGCTGCTTCCTTATGAACGAGCAAAGAAATTGGTTTCTTGAGATGGAACCTACTCCTGGTGAAGATGCTGTGAACATTGTGGAGATGACAACTAACGATTTAGAGTATTACATAAACTTAGTTGATAAAGCAGTGGCAGGGTTTGAGAGGACTGACTCCAATTTTGAAAGAAATTGTACTGTGGGTAAAATGCTATCACATGGCATCACTCACCATGGAGAAATTTTTACGAACAGATGCGTCGATCAATCAGGCAAACTTCATTGTTGTCTTATTTTAAAAAATTGCCACAGCAACCCCAGCCTTCAGCAACCACCACCCTGATCAGTCAGCAGCCATCAACATCAAGGGAAGACCCTCCACTAGCAAAAAGCTTACGACCTGCTGAAGGCTCAGATGATGTTTAGTATTTTTTAGCAATAAAGTATTTTTTAATTAAGGAATGTACTTTTTTTTTAGATATAATGCTATCGCACACTTAATATACTATAGTATAATGTAAACCTAACTTTTATATGCACTGGGAAATTAAAAATTCATGTGACTCGCTTTATTTCAATATTTGCTTTATTGTGAGGGTCTGGAAACTAACCCACAATATCTTCAAGGTATGCCTGTATATATATCTATATATATATATCTGTATAGAAGAAAAACCTATTTTTTACAGATTTACAGATTTATACAGAGATATCTATACAAATAGATACACAGATATCTGTGTGTGTGTGTGTGTGTATATATATATAAAACCAAACCTGTTGCTGTCAAGTCAATTCCAACTCATAGTGTTCATATAGGACAGAGTAGAACTGCCCCATAGGGGTTTCCAAGGAGTGGCTGGTGGATTCAAACTGACAAACTTTTGGTTAGCAGCCCTAGCTCTTAACTACTGAGCTACCAGGGCTCAGTATGTCTATATAACTATGTATACATCTGTAGACCTATATATCTACATATGAATATCTATAGCTATATATATCTGTATATCTATATATACATCTGTATGTCTATCTATATATCTATACTTACATATATCTGTATATCTATCTGTATATCTATATATCTGTATATATCTATCCATCTCTCTCTATATATCTGTCCATCAATGTATCTATGAGAAGCCCTGTTGGTTCAGTGGTTAAAACACTCAGATTTAATATATATAAGATATAGATACATATTTAATTATATTAAATATTTAATATATTTAAAATATAGATTTATATATACATTGATATCTATATATATAGAGAGAGAGATTTTAAGGAATTGGCTCACACAAATGTGGAAGCTTGCAAGTCCTAAATCTGTAGGGCGGACTGGAAACTCAGGCAGGATTTCTATGTTACAATCTTGAAGCAGAATTCGTTCTTCTCTAAGAAACTTCAGTTTTTTTCTCTTAAGTCCTTCAACTATTGGATGAGGTTTACTCACATTATCAAGGCTAATCTTTACTTAAAGTTAAGTGATGATAAATGTGAATCTAATCTACAAAATACCTTCACAGCAACATCTAGACTAGCATTTGACCAAATGATGGGGCACCATAACCTAGCAAAGTTGACACATAAGATTAACCATCGCAGCTGATGATGCGGGGCTGAAATGGCGAAAATGAAGATGGGTTTGTTATACTGACCAAAGCAAAATCAAACCCACTGCCGTCAAGTCGATTCCGACACATAGTGACCCTGTAAGACAGACTAGAACTTCCCCATAGGATTTCCAAGGCTATAAATCTTTACAGAAGCAGACTGCTACATCTTTCTCAAGTGGAGAGGCTGGTGGGTTCGAACCACTGACTCTTTGGTTTGTAGCCAAGCGCTTAACCAGTGAACCACCAGGGCTTCATTTTGTTATACTATGTAGATAAAAATATGAACAGAATTCAGATCAAGTACAATTTTTTTGTAAATTCGTTAAGAATTTTAGATATTGTTTTGCAAGTGATGGGAAGATTTTGGACATTTTGATTAGAGCGGTGATGTGGTCTACTTATTTAAAATATTATGGCTGTTGTCCAGAAATACATCTATACATCTATGGTCAATGGATTTTCAAAAAGAGTAGTAAGTCCATTCTGTGTGGAAAAAAAGTGTTTCTTTAGTAAACGGTGCTGGAAAAACTGGATCTCCATGTGCAAAGAATGAAGCAGGATCCATATCTTACGTCATACATAAAAACTGATTCAAAATTGATGCAGGCACTAAATGTCAAAACTAAAACCATAAAACTCTTAGAAGAAAACATATGGCATATTGCTTAAGAACCTAGTTTTTAGCAATGAATTCTTAGATATGACACCAAAAACATGAGCAGCAAAAGACAAAATAGATAAATGGACTTTATAAAATTAAAAACCTTTGTTTACCCAAAGATTTTATCAACAAAGTGAGGGGACAAACTGCAGAGTGGGAGAAAAATTTTGGAAACCAAATATCTGATAATTGTTTAATATCAGAATATATAAAGAACTCCTACAACTTAGCAAGCGAAAGATGAACAACCCAATTGAAAAATAGGCAAAGGACTTGAATAGACATCTCACCAACGATATACAAATGACCAACATAAACATGAAAAGATGCTCAACATCATTACCAATTAAGGAGATGAAAATCAAAATTACAATGAGACACAACCTCAGTCCCACTAGAATGGCTATGATCAAAAAATCAGAAAACAACAGGTGTTGGTGAGTATGTGGAGAAATTGGAATCCTCCTCCATTGCTGGTGGGAATGAAAAATGATACAATTGCAATGGAAAACAGTTCGGCAGTTTCTAAAAAAGTTAAATAGTACTACCACACGACCCAGAAATCTCAATCCTAATATATACCAAGAAAAAAAAAATGAAAGCAGGTATACAAACAGAAACCTGTACATCGATGCTCATCGAAGCACTATTCACAGTAGCCAAGAGGTGGAAACAACCAAACCATCTACCAGCAGATGAATGGTTAAACAAAATGTGGCACATACATACAATCAAATGAAGTCCTGATACACAGATGGAGCTTGAAAACATTCTGAGTGGAATAAGTCAGTCAATCACAAAAAGACAAATAGTATATGATTCCACTTATATGACATATGAAAATATAGAGACCAAAGCTTATTAGTAGTTACCAGGGATAGGAGGGAGGAGGAAAGTGAGAGTCATTGCATAGGGGTACTGAGTTTCTGTTAATGGTGGAGAAATAATTTGGAAAAGGAGAGTGATAATGGTTGCATAGCAAGATGAATGTAATCAAAGTCACTAAATTATAGCTATAAAAATTGTTGAATTGGCAAATGCCTTGTTATGAAAGTTATAGTATTAGCTACTTTAAAAATAAACTGTCAACTTTAAAAAAATTATGCTGAGTATGCCAATAAAATTTATTTAGTCTATCAATTCATATTTAAAATTTTAACCATTAAAACTTTGCTGACTCATAATCAACTTATTAGCACCTATAACTATTACACATTTTTTAAATCTTTGGTTTCTTTATTCTCTTAACATTTTGCCTAAGTTTTATCTGATTCCTTAGGACTTTTCTGAAATTTATATAGGTTGTTTCTAACATTTATTAAATTTACTAGGATATGTCTAAGGTCAAGGGCCAGTTCAAGATCTGGCCAGTCTGCCCAACTCATGACATTTGTTCCTATCTCCTCCATTATTTGATTTTTCTTTTTTTTTTTTAAGTAATTGTGATGGTTAATGTTATGTGTCAACTTGGCTAGTCCATGATTCTTAGTGGTTTGGCAGATATTATGTAATCGTCCTCCATTTTGTGATCTGATGTCAACAGCCAATCAGTTGGAAGCAGAGCTTCCTTGGGGGTGTGGCCCGCATCCAATATACAAGGATATTCTGCCAAAGCTTGCTCTCTGTCTCCATCCTGCTTCTGTCTCATCATCCTCTAACTTTTGGTTCTTGGAACATGAACCAGAAACCTGTTCCCTGACCTGCAGATTTAGGGTTTGTCAACCCCTGCAACCATGTACGGAAGTCAGGAGAAGCCTGCAGCCAGTTACTTGACCCACAGATTTGGGACTTGCCAGCCACCACAATTGTGTGAGCTATTTCATTGAAAAAAAAAAAAAAATGTTGCAGCTGTACATTGACAGGGAATGGCCAGAAATTCAAACCAGATTCAGAAGAGGACATGGAAAGAGGGTTATCATTGCCGATGATAGATGGATCTTGGATGAAAGCAGAGAATACCAGAACGATGTTTACCTGTGTTTTATTGTCTATGCAAAGGAATTCAACTATGTGGACTGTAACAAATTATGGATAATATTATGAAGAATGGGAATTCCAGAACATTTAATAGTGCTCATGCAAAACTAGCACATAGATCAAGAGGCAATCGTTCGAACAGAAGAAGGGCATACTGCATGCTTCAAAATCAGAAAAGGTGTGCATCAGGGTTGTATCCTTTCACCATACTTATTCAGTCTATATGCTGAGAAAATAATCCGAGAAGCTGGACTATATGAAGAAGAATACAGCCTCAGGATTGGAGGAAGACTCATTAACAACTTGGCTATATGCAAATGACACAACCTTGCTTGGTGAAAGTGAAGAGGACTCGAAGTACTTACTGATGAAGATCAAAGACTACAGCATTCAGTATGAATGATTCCTCAACGTAAAGAAAACAAAAATCCTCACAAATGGACCAATAAGCAACATCATGATAAATGGAGAAAAGATTGAAGTTGTCAAGGATTTCATTTTACTTGGATCCAAAATCAATCCCCATGGAAACAACAATCACAAAATCAAATGATGTATTACATTGGACTAATCTGCTGCTAAAGACTTCTCTAAAGTGTTAAAAAGCAAAGAAGTCATCTTGAAGACAAAGGTGCACTTGACCCAAGCCATGGTACTTTCAATCACTTCATATGCATGTGAAAGCTGGACAATGAATAAGGAAGACGTAGGAAGAGCTGATGCCTTTGAATTATGGTGTCAGAGAAGATTATTGAGTATACATACCATGGACTGCCAGAAGAATGAACAAATCTTTCTTGGAAGTATGGCCAGAATGCTGCTTAGAAGTGATTTAGGAAATAATACTGGAGTTATTATTCCCTCTCCTTGAGCATATAGAATGTCACCCAGCTGGAGCTGGGCTCACAAGGACTCACAAGGACTCACAAGGACACATCAACTGGGACTTGAGGTATAAAGACAATAGCTAAGATAATCTTGGAAAATATCTTTTAGGGAAACTTTCACATAAAGCCAATCAAACAGAACACAGAAGACTTTCCACTCTTACCTTTTTCTATTAGCATTTAGTGAATAGAAACTTGTTGGACCAATGAAGACCCTCCTGACTATTATTACTGAAACCTGTACCAATGATTTTTAAGAAAGACAATTCAAAATGTAGGATCACAGTTTCTAGCCAATCTGAAAAGGCTAAGTTTTCAATGGTTTTGCCCATTTGTAATGTTAATATATACTGATGACTCTGTAATTGCTCTTGGGACTCGGGGAAAAATGGCTAAGGCAGCATGCTTGTCCGTTTTCCCATTCTTGCCTATTCTGTAATATTCTTTGGACTCGGGCAGACATGGCTCTAGCAGCACAGTTGTCCACTTCTCACTTCTGCCCTTTTTGAATATATGCCAAATAAAACTTTCTTTTTGCTTTACTAGACTTTATGATGTTTTTCCCCTACAACAGAAGCTAGACTAGTGAGACTTTGTTTCACTTACTTTGGACACGTTATCAGGATGGACCAGTCTCTGAAGAAGGACATCATGCTTGGTAAAGTAGAAGGTCAACTAAAAAGTGGAAGACAATCAACACAGTGGCTGCAACAATGGGCTCAAACATAGCAATGATTGCGAGGATGGCGCAGGACCTGCAATGTTTCGTTTTGTTGTACGTTTAAGATCTCTATGAGTGGGAACCAACCTGATGACCGTAACAATAACAACAATACAACAATATATATATCTTTATATATACACTTCACTGGTTTTGCTCTTCTAGAAAAACTAGCCTAAGGCAATAATATTTTCAAATATGTGCAAACACAGAACTGGACAGATTCTTCAAGTAACTGAGTGATTATGATGAAAAGACAACTTTATTTTTCTGAAATCTTACAGATGTGCCTATCATGGTTATTTAACATTACTGTTACATTGGTTTTTTTTCTCACAAACATTAATTCACACATAGGAGTCGCTGGATGGCGCAAATGATTAAGTCCTTGACTACTGGCTGAAAGGTTGACATTTCATACCCACGCAGAGTTGCCTCGGAAGACAGGCTATGTAATCTGCTTTCGAAAAATCTTAGCCTTGAAAACCATATGGAGCAATTCTACTCTGTACAGTTGAATTTGCTATAAGCCAGAATCAACTCAGCAACTAAAGCCTTTTCGTGACTCACGGGACATACCATATTTCAATCACTTTTAATGCCTTTGGAATTCTTTGGGAAGGATGTAGTCCATTTTTAAAGCATTTAGCCTCAAGGTGGGAGCCTTTTGAAATGTGTGAAACTTAAGAACCCTGAATTGGAGCCTTATTTTAGAGCATTATCTTAGGTGATGCCTCCTGGATGTGTGAATTTTCTAAACTTTTAACAGGAGATAAGCTTCCTCACTACGATTCCCAGTTACTGTGTTCTCAGGAAAATGTACCTACTGCAAGAATAAGCTATTTCCAGTCTTCTTTCAGTCATAGTGGCCATTTTCTGCTTTGATGCCTGCTTTTCTGAACAGTAAATAATGCCTTTGCAATAACGAATAACACATTGCGGTGGTAATTTTCAAGATACTTGAACTTCTATAAGTTCTTCTTCTTTTTTTCATTGTACTTTAGATGAAGGTTTACAGAGCAAATAGTTGGTACACATATTGTTTTATGACAATGGTTAATAACCCCACGACATGTCAACACTGTCACTTCTCAGCCTTGGGTTCCCTATTACTAGCTTTCCTGTCCCTTCTGACCTTCTAGTCCTTGTCCCTGTTGTGCCCCATTAGTCTCGTTTTGTCTTATGGGACTGTCTAAACTTTGGCTGAAGGGTGAACCGTGGGAGTGACTTCATTATTGAGCTAAAAGCATGCCATAGGGCCATATTCTTGGGCTTTCTCCAGTCTCTCTCAGGCCAGTAAGTCTGGTCTTTTTTTGTGAGTTAAAATTTTGTTCTACATTTTTCTCCAACTCTGTCTGGGACCCTCTCTTGTGATCCCAGTCAGAGCAGTCAGTGGTGGTAGCCAGGCACCATCTAGCTGTAATGGACTCAGTCTGGTGGAAGTCATGGTAGTTGTGGTCCGTTAGTCCTTTGGACTAATCTTTTCCTTGTATTGTATTTTCTTCATTCTCCCTTGTTCCCAAAGGGGTGAGACCAGTGGAGTATCTTAGATGGCTGCTCACAGGCTTTTAAGACCCCAGATGCTACTCACCAAGGTAGAATGTAGAACATTTTCTTTATAAATTGTGTTACACCAGTTGAGCTAGATGTTCCCGAGACCATGGTCCCCACAGCCCTTTGCCCAGCAATTCAGTCCCTCAGGGAGTTTGGAAGTGTCTATGGAGCTTCCATGATCTTTCTTCGTACAAGTTGTGCTGGCTTCCCGAGTACTGTGTATTGTCTTATCCTTCACCAAAGCTACCACTTATCTATTGTCTATTTAGTATTTTCCCCTCCCACCTCTCCCATCCCTAGTAACCAACAAAGATTGTTTCTTTTTGTGTGTAAACTTTTTCATGAGTTTTTACAGTAGAGGCCTCATACATAAGGGAGCTTATTGTTGGAGTGAAGTAATGAGAGACGGTTATTCTGTCTCCTGCTGGAAGCTCCATGAAGCTGCTTTCCCGTACCCCCTATTCGCTGATCTACAACAGGGGTCTAAGATGGTGGATCCGTGCTGCATTAGCTGAAAGGGGACCTTTGCATGTATCTCTCTTCGCTCTCTGTTCTCTGTCAGTTTATTATCCCATTTGGTACTTGGCTGAGTTCTTTATCTCTTCATTTGATGCATAGGGTTTCAGGATTGATGTTTGTATTTGTTTGACTTAGTTTCTCACATCTTTGCTGTGGAGGGATGGCATGGTGCTTCTGTCTACAGGGCCATGTTGCCTGGAAGTCCTCTATAAGTTATTATTACCCTGCATTCAGTCTTAGGGCACAATTGTTGCTTCCATGTGTAGCAGGTGAAATTCACCATTGTGAGCCGTTTTGTGCTATTCCAGGGCAGCTGTTTCCGTTTCTTACCTGTTAGTACTGTTTTTGTTATAATGAAGAATACATAGTAGTGGCAATTTTCCTGAGACACAAATTCCTTTAGTTTTATTTATCTGACCTGTAAGTACTGCTTTTGCAGTAATGAAGAAAGCATTGTAATGGTAATTTTCCTGATATTAAAAAATCCTTTGGCTGTATTTATTTGGGCTGTAAGCACTGCTTTTGCAGAAAGGAAGATTGCATTGTACTATGTTTTGAAACGTTTCATGAAAAATAGTAAAAAGGTTAAGAAGAAGAGACTAGAATACAATGTATATGCAGTCATTGCCAAGTGTCTTCATGTTTTTATCTCTTGTTTAGAAATAAAATTTAAAACAGAACAAAATAAAACAAGTTCATCATTGACTCATATCAGCAGGATTTACGATGTCCAAGGTCCTGTGGGATATACTTGACCCCATATAAAAAAACAAAAACCACACCTCTTGCAGTAGAGTCAATTCCAACTCATAGTGACCTCATAGGTCAAAGTAGGACCACCTATAGGGTTTTCAAGGAGTGGCTGGTGTATTTAAACTACTGACCTTTTGGTTAGCGGCCATAACACTTAACTACTGTGCCACCATGACTCAAAATCCATAAATCATAATAAAAGTTCTGAGTTCGTCCTTTAATCAGTACGCCTTCCATTTGTCAAACACATGGTATCAACAAAAAATTCAAAGGAGAACATAATTCAGTCTAGAAAGGGCTAACAACAACTCACACATATTATAATATATACGACTACCCTGACATTAAAAGGAAATCCTGGTGGCATAGTAGTTAAGTGCTACAGCTGCTAACCAAAAGGTCGGCAGTTCAAGTCCACCAGGTGCTCCTTGGAAACTCTATGGGACAGTTCTACTCTGTCCTATAGGGTCACTATGAGTCGGAATTGACTCGACAACAATGGGCTTGGTTTTGGTTTTTGACATTAAAAGTTTCCAAAGCAAGCTTATTTTTTGTGTGTCAATTTCCTCATGTAAAGGAAATCAATCAGATTAAATACTTTTTATTTTCTCTTCATTCTCTGACATTCTTTATCATTGTTTTTTCATGTTTAGCCATTATGTCACTCATAATGGAACACCGACTGTAAAAATTCCTTTGAGAATCTAATGAAATCTCTAATCTCTCTTAAAATAAAACAAAGTTTACATACAAAACAGTTTATACCATTTTCATCCAGTTCACAGATGCCTATGAAGTCTATCTACATTCTTTTCAGGGTTCAAAGACTCTTTTTAATTTTTTGTTGTGCTTTAGGTGAAAGTTTACAGCTCAAGTTAATTTCTCATACAAAAATTTATACACACATATTGTTATGTGACCCTAGATGCAATCCCTATAATGTGACAGCACTCCCACTCTTTCCACCCAGGTTTCCCGTGTCCATTCAACCAGCTTCTAATCCTTTTGTCTTCTCATTCCACCTCCAGACAGGAGCTGCCCGTTTAGTCTCATGTATCTACTTGAGCTAAGAAGCACATTCTGCAGGAGTATTATTTTATGTTTTATAGTCCAGTCTAATCTTTGTCTGAAGAGAATCTGGGGGCCATGTCTTCTGGGGTTCCTCTAGTTTCAGTCAGACCATTAAATCTGGTCTTTTAACTAGAATTTGAGTTCTGCACTACACTTTTTTCCTGCTCTGTCAGGGCAGTCATTGGTGGTAGCCAGGCACCATCTAGTTCTTCTAGACTCAGGCTGATGGAGTCTCTGGTTTATGTGGCCCTTTCGTCTCTTGGGCTAATATTTTCCTGTGTCTTTGGTGTTCTTCATTCTCCTTTGCTCCAGGTGGGTTGGGACCAATTGATGCATCTTAGATGGCTGCTTGCAAGCTTTTAGGACCCCAGACACCACTCACTAAAGTGGGATGCAGAATATTTTCTTAATACACTTTCTTATGCCAATTGACTTAGATGTCCCCTGAAACCATGAACCCCAGACCCCTCCTCCTGCTACACTGTCCCTTGAAATGTTTGGTTGTATTCAAGAAACTTCTTAGCTTTTGGTTTAGTCCAGTTGTGCTGACATCCCCTGTATTGTGTGTTGCAGAGACTCTTTCTTAAGACTATATTTTTAAGACACTATTTATAGATCTCCTAAAAATTTAGTCTTATTGACTCTCAAAATTCTCAGCTTAGCAGGCCTCTATCTCGATATAACTTTAGTTAGCAATGACTGAAACTTCGATTCAGTTTGAAGCTTAGGGTCTGACATTTCATCAAACTATTCACCAATCCTTTAATTTTTTTGTTTTCCATTTTGATATTGCACAGTTTCTACCTTGATACTCACCAAGCCTGAATAACATAGTCAGAGGCATCACTAGGTTGGTGTCACCCAGTGCAATAACTCATGGTGTCACCCCCTCCCCCATGAACCTCCTCCTATACAGGACCATACAGAATCCTTAGTAATGTTTATTATCAATTTTAATCATAGAATAATATGTGATAAATACAGTTGTAAATCTCTTAGATGTAACATTTCTTAGGTTATAGGAATACTAATAAAATTGTTCTGTAAAATCTTTCTACACTGAATTACATCATTATCTCTTACAACATTATTAGTAACTGTGCGGAAGATGTTTTTGATTTTTTTCCTTCTTTTCCTTTAATTACTACTTCATTCTCAGAAAAGTTAATTGGTATAGATTCACATATACTAATTACCACAATATTGTAGCTAAAACACCAGAAAATTTGACAAAATTAGAGACTGTAAAAACACCAGCAGCAATGAAAACAACAGTGCATGTTGTAGCTCATGCAGATTCGAAGCATCATTGTATCTGGGTAATAATGACAGCTTTGACCAGAGCACATTAGAAAGTTCAAAAAGTAAATTAGCATACAGTTTGAGCCTTGTAAGTATACTGATACGTGTAAGCTGGGCTTATAAAAACTGTTTTGGTTGTTATAACTACTTACAAGGATATTTTTATAAAATAATAAATAAATTTCTGCAGAAACACTGCATGAAAATTTTATAGACTTTCTTTTCGGTGTCACCACTGCTGACAGTGTCACCTGGCATGGTGCCCACCACCCTTACACCCTTAGTGATGACAGTGAACACAGTCCAATATCCTTATTACCATTCCTGGTTTGCCAACAATGATTGGAAAAAGTAATCAAATTTTATGATTGAATTTATGGTCTATTCCAGCTATTGATCAATCATCATCCTCTCTGATGTTTAGCTCATCGTCACTTCCTCTACCACATTTTAATACACTGTTTACAAGTGTTTCTAGTACTCTTACTGTTTACACTTAGGAAATTAGCTATTGAGGATAAAGTGATAAACAAGTGAAATACAGTACTTGCTTCCATTGTGAGTACATTCTGAGTATAGTAGAGGAGAGAAAAACAAGAAACAAAGGAGAAAAATAACAGCATTTTTACGAGAAAGAAGTTAGCATAATTCACACACCTATTCATTCAACAGATATTGATTGCGGTCCTACTATGTGCCAAGTGTTCTTCTAGGCATCATAGATTCAGCAGTAAATAGGATAGACAAAAATGCCCTTCCCGTGGGAGGTTATATTCACAGAATCTAGAGAGAAACTGTATGGCCCTTAGTGGAAAGCAAAACTCTCTTAATGTAAAGGAAGCTGAGATCTAGTGAAGTGGAAATATCAGTCATTGGGAAGGTGCAATAAACAAAAACAACCAGTTGTCTTGAGTCAGCTCAGAATTAGGGTGATCTCATGTGTGTCAGAATGGAATTGTGCTCTTTAGGTTTTAAGTGGCTGATTTTTCTGAAGTAGACCTCCAGGCCTTCAGTTAGCAGTCTAGCACATTAACCATTTGCACTTCCCAGGGACTCCATGGGAAGGGAACATGGAGAGAATATTCCAAGCAGTAGGAAAAGCAAAAGTAAAGCCTTTAGTACAGGGATAAGCTTGGTATATACAAATAATACTGTATGACAGAAGCAGCATAGGCAAGATGGGGTCAGTGGTTAGAGCAGGCAAGTGCACTTGAGGCTTTGTAAGGCAGTTTACAGAGTTAGATTTTATTCTAAGTCAATGACAATCCACTGGAAGATCTAAGCAATTGATACGATTTGTCTCATAAGATAAAAAATAAAATCACTGGGGCTATTCTGTAGAGAACAGAACTAATTCCTAGCTGTGTGACTGTGCACTTCAGTTCTTTCGTCTCTAAATGACAACGTGGGTAGTACTTTGTTCCTGATTTTTTTTTTTGCAATGAATTCATATGTATAAAAAGGTTCTAAACAGTACCTTGCACAAAATAGATGTTACATGTATTAGCTATTAATAATGAATTGTTGTAAGTCAAGTAAGAGAGAGGAGGGATCATCTAGGAGGCTACTACATTAGTCTAGACTAAAGAACATGATATCTTGCATTAAAGCAAACATAATGGATATGGAAAGAAAGCAATGAATTGAATTAAGGATTTTGTTTTACCAGTTTTTTGTTTTGTTTTGTTTTTTGAGGTTGACAAGTCTTGATTACACAATGTTTTGGGAAAATGGTAGAGAAGAGTACGAAGTCAAGGAATACTCAGAGGAGTTTTTCTTTTATATGAATAACCATGTATATATTATTGTTGTTATTAGGTGCCTTTGAGACATTTTTTGACTCATAGCAACCCCATGTGACAGCGTGAAACTGCCCTATAGGGTTTTCTAGGCTGTGATCTTAATGGGAGTAGGCCGCCATGTCTGTCTCCTGCAGAGCTACTGGGTGCGTTGGAACCATCAACCTTTTAGTGAGCAGCAGAGTGCTTAAACATTGCACCACTCCTTACTGTGTGTTTTCTGGTACCATTTACAACTCATGGGATACTTGATAATGAACAGATTTGGGAGGTTTGGGTGATGGAGGGTGGGCACAGGTCAAAATTCTTTTATGAGTATATTATTTCTGACAGGCATATTGGATAGCAATGCATAGATGTGAAGCATGAGTTTGAATATATCAGTCTAGATTTCTAGAAAGTGCTAAAGAAAAATAATAGCCAGGACAGTCTTTGGGAATGCCAACATTTAGGAGGTGTGCAGAGAAGAAAGAAACAGCATCTTAGGTTAGGTTCTCTAGAGGAACAAAACCAGAGAGGCATAATTTGTGTATATAGTTGTTGTTAGGTGCTGACCAGTCGGTTCCAACCCATAGTGGCCTTATGTACAACAAAACGAAACACTGCCTGGTCCTGTGCCATCCTCACAGTTGTTGTTATGCTTCATCCTATTGTTGCAGCCACTGTGTCAATCCACTTCATTGAGGGTCTTCTTCTTTTTCACTGACCATCCACTTTACCAAGCATGATGTGCTTCTCCAGGGACTGGTCCTTCCTGATAATATGTCCAAAGTAATTGAGATGAATTCTCACCATCCTTGCTCCTAAGAGCATTCTGGCTGTACTTTTTTGGAAACAAATTTGTTTATTTTTATGGCAGTCCATGGTATAGTCAATATTCTTTACCAGCCCCATAATTCATAAGCATCAATTCTTCTTTGGTCTTCCTTATTCATTGTCCAGCTTTCACATGCATATGAGATGATTGAAAATACCATGACTTGGGTCTGGTGCATCATAGTCCTCAAAGTGACACCTTTGCTTTTCAACAAGTTAAAGAGGTCTTTTGCACACAAAATAAGAAATGTTGGAGAGGTAGTGGAGAGACTGGAACACTTATACATTGTTGGTGGGAATGTAAAATGGTACAGTCACTTTGAAAATAGATTTGGTGCTTTTTAAAAAGCTAGAAACAGAAGTACCATATGATCTAGCAGTCTCACTCCTTGGAATATATCCTAGAGAAATAAAAGCTGTCACACGAATAAATACATGCACACCCATGTTCATTGCAGCACTGTCTGCAATAGTAAAAAGATGGAAATAACCTAGGTGCCCATCAAAGGACGAATGGATAAACAAATTATGGTATATTTACACAATGGAATACAATGCAATGATAAAGAACAATGATGCGTCCTTGAAATATTTCATAACACAGAGGAATCTGGAAACCATTATGCTGAGTGAAATTAGTCAGTCACAAAAAGACAAATACTGTATAAGACCACTATTATAAGAACTCAAGAAAAGGCTTAAAAACAGAAGAAAACATTCTTTGATGGTTACAAGGGTGGGGAGGAAGGGAGATGGGCATTCACTAACCAGATAGTAGATAAGAATTATCTTAGGTGAAGGGAAGGACAACACACAATACAGGGAACGGCAGTACAACTGGACTAAACCAAAAGCTAAGAAGTTTTCTGAATACAACTAAACACTTCAAGGGACAGAGTAGCAGGGGGAGGGGTCTGGGGACCATGGTTTCAGGGGACATCTAGGTCATTTGACATAATAAAGTTTATTCAGAAAATATTCTGCATCTCATTTTGGTGAGTGGTGTCTAGGGTCTTAAAAGCTAGCGAGCAGCCATCTAAGATGCATCAATTGGTCCCAATCCACCTGGAGCAAAGGAGAATGAAGAACACCAAAGACACAAGGGAAGTATTAGCCCAAGAGGCAGAAAGGGCTACATAAACCAGAGACTCCATCAGTCTGAGACCAGAAAAACTAGATGGTGCTGGCTATCGCCAATGACTGCCCTGACAAGGAATACAACAGAGAGTCCCTGACGGAGCAGGAGAAAAGTAGGGTGCAGAACTCAAACTCTAGTAAAAAGACTAGACTTAATGGTCTGACTGACCCTGGAGGGACCCCGGAATACATGGCCCCTGGACTCTCTGTTATCCCAGAACTAAAACCATTCCTGAAGCCAACTCTTTAGACATAGATTAAACAGGACTATAAGACATAAAATGATCCTCATGAAGAGAGTGCTTCTTAGCTCAAGTAGATACATGAGATTAAATGGGTAGCTTTTGTCCGGAGGTGTGATGAGAAGGCAAAAACGGACAGGAGCTGGTTGAATGGATACGGGAAATCCAGGATGGAAAGGAGAAGTGTGCTGTCATATTATAGGGATCACAACTAGGGTCACATAACAATGTGAGTATAAATTTTTGTATGAGAAACTAACTTGAACTGTAAACTTTTACTTAAAGCACAATTAAAAAAAGAAAAAGGAGTCTTTTGCAGCAGATTAGCCCAACGCAATACATCATTTTATTTCTTGATGGCTGCTTCCATGGGCGTTGATTGTGGATCCAAGTTAAATGAAATCTTTCAACTTCAATATTTTCTCCATATATCATGATGCTGCTTATTGGTTCAGGTGTGAGGATTTTTGTTTTCTTTATGTTAAGGTACAATCCATACTAAAGGCTGTAGTCTTTGATCTTCATCAATAAATGCTTAAAGTCCTCTTCACTTTCAGTGAGCAAGGTTGCATCATCTGCATATTGCATGTTGTTTATGAGTCTTCCTCCAAATCTGTTGCTACGTTCTTCTTTATACCGTTCAGCTTCTCAGATTATTTGATCAGCATACAGACTGAATAAGTGCAGTGAAAAGATACAACCTTGACGCACACCGTTCCTGACTTTAAACCACACAGTATCCCTTGTTCTGTTCAAAAGACTGCCTCTTGGTCCATGTACAAGTTCCTCATGAGCACAGTTAAGTGTTCTGGAATTCCCATTCTTCACAATGTTATCCATAATTTATTATGATCCACACGGTTGAATGCCTTTGCATAGTCAATAGAATACTGGTAAACATCTTTCTGCTCTTTTCTGCTTTCAGCTTAAGATCCATCTGGCATCAACAATGATAATCCCCATTCATAAACTCTTCTAAATTCTGCTTTCATTTCTGACATTTCTCTGTTGATGTACTGCTGCAACAGCTTTTGAATGATCGTCAGCAAAATTTAATTTTGTGTGATATAAATGATATTGTTCGATAATTTCTGCCTTCTGATGGGTGGATTTTCTTTGGAATTGGCACAAATATGGATCTCTTCCAGTCATTTGGCCAGGAAGCTGTCTTCCAGATTTCTTGGAATAGACGAGTGAGAACCTCCAGCACTGCATCCGTTTGTAGAAACATCTAAATTGGTATTCTATCAATTCCTGGAACCTTGTTTTTCACTAATGTCTTCAGTGCAGCTTGGACTTCTTTCTTCAGTACCATTGATTCTTGATCATGTGCTACATCCTGCAATGGTTGAACATCGACAATTCTCTTTGGTACAGTGACTCTGTGTATTCCTTCCATCTTCTTTTGATGCTTTCTGCATCATTTAATATTTTCTGCATAGGATCTTTCAGTATTGCAACTTGAAGCTTCTATTTTTCTTTAGTTCTTTCAGCCAGAGGAATGCCAAGTGTATTCTTCCCTTTTGGTTTTCTAATCCTATGTCTTTTCATATTTCATTATAATATAACTCAGCTTTTTTACTTAATCATTTCTTCACTCAATTTAGCTACTCTATGTTCAAGAGCAAGTTCCAGAGACCCTTCTGACTTGCATTTTGGTCTTTTCTTTCTTTCCTGTCTTTTTAAAGGCTTCTTGCTTCTTCATGTATGATGTCCTTAATGTCATTCTACAACTCATCTGGTCTTCAGTCATTAGTGTTCAATGCGTCAAATCTATTTCTGAGATGGTCTCTAAATTCAGGTGGGATATACTCAAGGTCATATTTTGGTTGTCATAGAATTGTTCTAATTTTCATCAGCTTCATCTTGAACTTGCACATGAGCAATTGATGATCTGTTCTGCAGACAGTCCCTGGCCTTGTTCTGACTGATGATATTGAACTTCTCCATCGTCTCTTTCCACAGATGTAGTTGATTTGATTCCTACATATTCTGTCTGGAAGGTCCACGTGTATAGTCATTGCTTATATTGTTGAAAAAAGATATTTGCAATGAAAAAGTCATTGGTCTTGCAAAATTCTATCCTATGATCTCCGGCGTTGTTTCTGTCACCAAGGCAATATTTTCCAACCACTGATTCTTCTTATTTGTTTCCAACTTTCACATCCCAATCACCAGTAATTATCAATGCATCTTGATTGCATGTTTGATCAATTTCAGACTGCATAAGTTGGTAAAAATTTTCAATTTCTTCCTCTTTGACCTTAGTGGTTGGTAGATCAGTTTGAATCATAGTCATATTAAATGTCTTCCTTGTTGTTGTTGTTAGGTGCTGTGGAGTTTGTTCTGACTCATAACAACCCTATGTACAACAGAACAAAATACTGCCTAGTCCCACGCCATCCTCACAATCACTGTTGTGCTTGACCCATTGTTGCAGCTGCTGTACCAATCCGTCTCATTGACGGTCTTCCTCTTTTTCACTGACTCTCTACTTGACCAAGCATGATGTCCTTCTCCAGGAACTGATTCCTCCTGAAAACATGTCCAAGTTATGTGAGACATAGTCTCTCCATGCCAGCATCTAAGGAACATTCTGGCTGTAGTTCTTCCAAGACAGATTTGTTCATTCTTTTGGCAGTCCATGGTATACTGAATATTCTTAACCAGTCTTCCTTATAGGTATATGGATATTATCCTATCACTGACAGCATTGTACTTCAGGATAGATCTTGAAATGTCCTTTCTGAGGATGACTGTGACACCATTCATCTTCAATTTGTACTTCACAGTGTTGTAGATCATATGAGTGTCCAATTCATAATGGCCAATACCAGTCCATTTCAGCTCACTAATGCCTAGGATATCATTGTTTATGTGTTCTGTTTCATTATTGATGATGTCTAATTTTCCTAAATTCATACTTCCTACTTTCCAAGTTCTGATTATTAACGGATGTTTGCACTTGTTTCTTCTCATTTTGAGTTGTGCCATATCACAACTTAAAAGCTTTATTAAAGCTTTATTCCATCCATGTTATTAAATTGTCTTTACTTTGAAGAGGCAGCCCTTCCCCAATTGTATTCTGAGTGTCTTCCAACCTGAAGGGCTCATCTTCTGGCACTATATCAGACAATGTTCCGCTGATATTTGTAAGATTTTCACTGGTCAATTTTTTCAGAAGTAGACTGCCAGGTCCTTCTTCCTAGTCTGTCTTAGTGTCCAAGCTTTGTTGAAACCTGTCCACCATGGGTGACCCTGCTGGTATTTGAAATATTGGTGTCATAGCTTCCAGCATCATAGCAACATGCAAGCCACCACAGTACGACAAACTGACAGACGAGTGGTGGGTATAGAGAGAAATTTATTTCAAGGAAATGGCTCATGAAATTGTGGAGGCTGGCAAGTCCCAAATCTCTGTGTCAGGCTGGAGGCTGAAGGCTTCTCCTGACTCATGTGGTTGAAGTGCTGGCAAATCTCAATATCTGCAGTCAGATGGCAGGCTGTTGGCTCATGTTCTGAGAACTGGAGATTAGAGGATGACAAGTCAGATGCAGGATAGAGAAAGAGCAAACTTTGCCAGAACATCCATTTGTATTTGATGCAGGCCACACCCGCAAGGAAACTCCCTTTTCAGCTGATTGGCTGCTCACATCAGATCACAAAATAGAGAGTGATTACATAATATCTGCCAAACTGCTGAGAATCACAGCCCAGCCAAGTTGACACATAACTTTAACCAACGCATAAACCATCAATTTTCATATCCTATTTTTAAAACTCTTGTTTCTTTGAGGATCATCATCAACATGACCTCAAATACTGTGTACTTCTCAAACTACTCCTTTGTGGATTATTTTTTTAACCCTACCTTCTCTGGAATGGAGACTGCTAATGTCAGCAACAATCTCTGAAACTTTAACTGCCCTGAGTGTGTAAGGTACTC
The DNA here is from genome assembly GCA_030035585.1 of Dugong dugon. Lineage (NCBI taxonomy): Eukaryota > Metazoa > Chordata > Mammalia > Sirenia > Dugongidae > Dugong > Dugong dugon. Next base: position 14,996,743 of record CM057478.1, read on the forward strand.
CTTCAGTACTCACTCTACTTCACCACTTTTCAGAATTAGATATCAGTTCCTCCTTCCTGAATTTCACTCTTCCTATCAGTCACTGGGAAACCCTGGTGGTGTAGTGGTTAAGAGCTACAGCTGCTAACCAAAAGGTCAGCAGTTCAAATCCACCAGGAGCTCCTTGGAAAGTCTACAGGGAAGTTCTATTCTGTCCTATAGGGTCGCTATGAGTCAGAATTGACTCGACAGCAATGGGTTTATCAGTCACTGGGCTTTTTCTTATACATTATTCCTTTTGTACCTCTCTTGGGGTTGATATCCAAATTTTACCAATGAAGAAAAAAATCTCAGTCAAATTAAGTAATGTCCTAAAGTTAACAGTGCTAGTAAGGGGCATAACATAACTGTAAGTATATGACTATCTACTTCCAAGTACAGGATCTTAAGCACTACACTTTATGGTCTCCCTGGTTTTAAGGATGTCCCAGTTCAAGACTGCATGGTGGAAGGCCTTGGGCAGCCAGGAGGTAGCATGATGGTTCTAGAAAACTGAGACAAGGCAAATGGATGTTGAAAGTAAACCCTATGGACTTCTTCACTGCTACCAAAGCCAATCTTCAAATAAGATGCTTATTTCTTTCCCCAAATTTTACTCAGAGGTTTGTAGAAATTATTTTTTATTGAAGGAATTAAAAAATAGGTCAGAAATAGTTTTCCAATTATGAAGCGGAACTATTTATTTCCGAGTCACTATGAGTCAAAATTATCTCTGTGAGAATGAGTCTCTTTAGCCAATAAACGCATTCTTGTCTGTGTTGTTTGTTGGTGTCCTCTTCACTAAGCCATGGAGTCTTGTGCTTGACTTCCCCACAAGAAACTCTTTCAACATTATTTTACTATGTCTTTTGTTCTTCTAGAAAATAGAGACTTGGCTTATCTAAGTACTCTGATTCAAAATTATTATGTAATAACCAAATTTGTCTCCATATGTTGCGGTTGTTGGCTGCCATATGTTAGTCACACGATTATCTTTGAAATGTGGATTTATAAATCCCGAACTTTCTTTAAATTCAACAGATGTGATTTGCCTTTTTTATTTCCAATTGTTCAAATTATGTTTCTTTTTCACCATGAGAAAATATTAATTAAGTCATTTAAAAACAGAAATTTGGCCCTATGCTGAGTAGAAACTTACCTAATAGTAACTTACTTACTGCCCTTGTGAATACAGCTTCCTAATAGACCGCTAGGGAGTAGCTTTGACTTTGTGATAATTTGGATTATTAGGTACTTAAAAAATAAAACCTCAGCTAGAATTGTGCTTTTAATACAAACAATATCCCATTATGTTGTCAGTTCCCTAAGGAGAGTTACCCTTTCTTTACTAGACGTGCCTTTTCATTTCCATATACCAGCAGTCCCCAGGTTACAAACATCCAACCTACATACAACCTGCAGTTACGAGCCAACTCCCATAAAGCCTATGATATCAAAAATTTGAGGTACATTCAATGGTTCATAATAACAAACGGGTGCTGCTTTGCTACATGCATCAAAATATTATTATTATTGCATTATTATGTTAAAGATGTTTTGGTATATATGGAAATGTTTTTTAAAGTTTTTTATGCATAAAAAGGTACACTATGTACTATATACTAAGACAAACATTTGACTGATATTAGATACAAACCAAACCTAACTATTCTGACATACGTACAAATTTGGCTTAAAGACAGAAATGAACTCCTTCGTAATCTGGGGACTGCCTGTACACAGTTGTCATTCAGAAAAGGAATTTTAGATAATGAAGATAATAACAGTGTCATAAAAGGAAAGGTTAATATCTAAATCTATGTAAAAACGAAGTGATAATTGTACGATTTGAGGTGAAAGAAAATACTGAAGCTGTGTGATGCTGGAAGGAAACGCATTTAAATGGATGAAGTATATTCCATTATTTCCTTTCTTATTTAGCCCAACTATGGTTTAGGAGGACTCCTCAAGAAGACAGGTACACACAGCTATTTATCAGTAAATAAGAGTCCACTCAAGTTGGAAGTTTATTTTATTTTGTTGTTGCTATTGTAGAGATTCAGTCAAGCGTAAGATCTAGTGATGGGGCAACATGGAAAAATAAGAAGCTTCTATATTCTCTCACTATTTTTATTATCTTATTTCCTATAAACATATCAATAGAACACAATTTCATATAAGAAGGGAAATTGACCTCTCCCCGCTTTCAATTCTGTATAAAATCTTCATTGTAAAGTGCATCGGGGCTCATGCTACTTGACATCCACTTGCAAATCCTTACCAGCAATTTGTTTTTCTTTCTTCTTTTGGTTCCTTGAATTTATCACTAATAACTCACTTTGGTTGAGTGTTAATTTTTTTTTCTTAATTTCTAAGATTGCATAAAGAAAAGCACTACATAAACCAAAATTATTATCATTGTTGGTTATTTTATTTTCTGCAATATTATAAAGAAAATATGACATACTAAGGCAAAGAAAAAGCAAATTTCAGCAAATAATTCCCCGTTGTTTGAGACAGAATGAAAATAAATCTGTACTAGTAGTTTTATTTAAATAATTTACCTGAGATTTACATTTTACACAAATATTTCTCTATAAATGTCAAGGAATCCTCATACACAGCCTATGTGGTAAAGAGAGAATGTCTTAGTATTGCCATTTGCATATAAGGCAATAGAACTCAGAACCGTTGAGATGAGTTGCCCAAGATCACACAGATGGTATGTGGCCAACAACCTAGGTCTTCTGAGTCTTAACCACAGCTGCCACCTCACCATCTACATTAGGGAGAATAATTGGAAATAATTGGTATCATTATTAGTGTATCTGACATATACATGGAGCTCTAATTTTGCATACTTTCCCGCCATTAAAACCAAACAGTAAAATATGTTCACCATTCCTGGAGATATTTTTGGATTAAATAATTTAAGCAAACAAGTAACCTAAAAAGTATGATAATAGCAATTGCCAGCTGACTTCTACTCTTGCCACAGGCAGCAGTTCGGCAGGTGCACATCATTCTTGATGAGACTGTCTTATTAAATTATAGGGTCAATTAGTGTACCTAGATATATTTTGACTAGTTTTGAATCTATAGCAGAATTTAACTGTATCTGGAACTGATAACCACATATTTTAACTCCATGTAAGTGGTAAAATATATATATATATATATATATATATATATATATATATATATATATATAACCGAATAATCATGGTAATTGATTTAGCAATATTCTCTTCTAGGTACTATAGGGATCTTACCCAAGAGATTTTAATGATCTTTCAATAAGATATTTTTTTAAGTAGTTCAAGAAAATGCATAGATTTTTTATTATCTTTGCTACACCTAGGAAACAGATCATCCATCTTTCCTTTCATAAGTTTTGGAGATATAAATTCAGTCATAAAGTTACAGACTGGATTTTTATGAACACTGATAAAATAAGCATTATAAGATAAATAAAGAAATCTGTTAACTCCAAATAAAGAGACACATCTTCCATGTTTTAGCACCAATAGATAACTGGGGGTATATCAGTGGTTCCATCTTCCATTTTTAAGAGGCTTAGATGGTTTCCCAAAGATAGTGAATGTTAATTGCAAAAGAGAATCTCTTTACACTGACACACGCTTTTGGAATAAGTATTGATGTTAGATTTACGACAGGTGAGTTATTCCTTACAAATTTATTTGTCAGCATTGCTATGTGTGACTCTCTGGCCCTCTCTAGTCCACAACTTGCAAGAATACTTCCTCTTATTTTTCAGGAGCCTTGTTTCTAGTCTTCTTGATTGACCATAACGTGTGCCTTGAATTCAATAGACCCTATCTGAGTATACGGTAGACCAGTGGTTCTCAAGCTTCAGTATGCACCAGAATCACCTGATGAACTTGTTGAAACACAGTTTGCTGTGATCTACTTATCCCCAGAGTTTCTAATTCAAAATGACTGAAGTAGGACCTGAGAATTTACATCTATATGAAGTTCCTAGATGTGGTTGATGTTGCTCTAGGGCCCACCATTTGAGGATCACTAGTCTGGAGTCTGGTGACGTGGCACTAGGCTGCTTCCATCCAAATTTGAATTCCATCACTTAAAAACTGGTTTATCTTCAGTGAGTTTCTTTGAACCCTCTAGTAGTATAGTTCCCTATCTGTACAATGGGTTTAATACTAGCACTATCTCATAAAGTTATTTTAAGGATTTAAGGAGTTCATACCTATTGCACAATTAGAATAACACCTGAAACATAGTAAGCACTAAATAAAAGTTAGTTATGATAATTATTTTCAGAAATCAATCGGGTTTTATTTCATTAGCCAATACTGATATTATTTTATATTTTATTAATAGATATACTGTGTTCGTAATAAGCCCCACTGAACTCAAGGCAGAGAAAACCTGGAGTAAACCTTTTACATTTGTGAAACTTATTTTAAGGAAGGCTTTGAGAAACTGGAATGCATACAGGCAAGTAAATGGGATTTAAAATTCTGTCATATGAGGAACGGCTGAGGCATTCCTAGAGAAGGGGATTCACAATAGAGACACGGTAACTGTCTTAGAGTATCCAAACATTTTTCAGAACAGAAATGCCTTATTCTGTGTATGCTAAACAGATTCTACCTTAATAGAAAGAACATTAATATAAAGAACATTCTATCAACATTAATATAAAGAATGTTCTATTAAAAATTTACAATAGACTGGACTGTTCTGAGAATTTGTAAATTCCCAGTTAGTGATTGTGTTGCAGAAAGAAACGAGTGATTCTTTATTATAAATTTTGGAGAATAATGTCCTACCTTCCATAGACGCCTGGGTTAGGCAATCTTTTGGGTACTTCCTACATCTAAAACACTGATTCTTTGGTCCTGTGACCTTGCCTTTAGCTGTGACCCCATAGATCATGTTTCCAAATGACAGACTCTATTTCAAATGTGGGGTATTGTGATGGAATTAGATGTGACTACAAAATTCATGGATTTTACTCAGAAAAATATGCCTAATGGCCCCACAAGAAGTAGAGTCTTGATTATGTCAGTCCTGCTGCCTAAATACCAGTCTGGGACTATTGTACTGAGCTGCGACAAATTGGACTGTCCGTATTTTTCAATCATCCCTGATTCTACTATTGTTGTGTGAACATGGACTGCATTATCTTAGTGCAGCCACCTGGCTCATCACAATACAACTCTGCTGCTACAGCAAAGATAACAAGAAGGCCTGCTGGTGAAAGGTCTTTTTCAAACAAATAGTGAGGAATGAAGCAAGAAGTAATGATTATGGAGGTGACTATCCTTGGGGAATATTATCCCTTGCCAAACATTGCTGTTAAATGTAAATTTTCCCTCTGTGAAGTATCTATGAAAGTTTTATGCTTAATTCATTAAGTATATTTAATACTTTTGCCAATCATACCCTCATGTTTCTCTATTTCCCTCCAGAAAAATAAATATACGTTAAATGGAAAAAAAACAAAAAACATGTGGGTGACACATAGCATGGATAGATACTAAGCAACACACTACAGTGAAGGAAGATACTTATAAGAATCTTTTAAAAATACTCTGGTATAAGAGAAGAAGCATGATCTCTGACGTGGTTTCATGCCAGTTCTTTTACTTCTTCTACTTACTGCTGTTTGAACTTTAGCCTTAGTTAGAACTAAGCACATGTTGTTGTTATTGATTGTTGTTGAGTTTACTTCAACTCATGGCAACCCCTTGTACAACAGGAGGAAAGATTGCCTGGTTCTCTGCCATCTGCATATCATTGGTTTGCTTGAGTATATTGTAGTGGCCACTGTGCATTTTGAGTGCCTTCAAACCTAGGGTGCTCATCTTCCAGCACTGTATCAGATATATTCTGTTGTGATCCATAGGGTTTTCATTGGCCAATTTTGGAACTAGATTGCCAGACCTTTCTTTCTATTCTTCTTAGTCTGGAAGCTCCACTGAAATCTGCCCCCCATGGGTGACCCTGCTGGCATTTGAAATATTGATGAATACTGGTGACATAGCTTCCAGCATCATAGTAACATGATGCCACCACAGAATGACAAATTAACAGATGAGTGGTGGTCTTATCTATATAATGGTGGATAATTATGCCTTGTGCTTGTTTTTTTTTTTCGTTTGTGAACTATAGTGGAACGAATTCCATGCACTTGGGAATGAAGTCCCTTTGATAGGTAAACTTTTATATCACACAAAATACTACTTGACAGATATATCCAGTTAAAGGCAGCATGGCTCCCGAGACTACAAGGCTTGTTTGAAACCTAACTAACTACATTGAACATCTAAAGAGAGAGCATGTGTGTCTAAAGAAGAATTGACAAACAAGAAAAACCCAGAAAGATGTTCACCCAGTTACTGTTCAGGAAACAGGAAGTAAAGTGCAATTTACATCAGCTACTATGTTGCCATTGGTAAAGCTATGCCTTTTGTGGAAAAGTCTTTAAACATTAAAAGTATTTTGTTTTCCTAAATCAGTGTTCAACAAACACAATTCTGATGACTTTTTTTTCCCTGTGCATGTCTGGTTAGCAGAGAATTGTGGTCCCTGTGATTGTTGTATATGTCACTGTAAATTGAAACTTGTGGATTTGTTTAACAAAAGGCAACCTGAGAGACTAATCCCCTTGCAGTGTGCTGTTTCGAGATTTCTAAGCCTGCAAGGATGAGAGTCAAACTTTGCATAAATTCATGAGCGTGAAACAAGAATCGTTTGAAGGAAATGAAGTGCCCCTAGCCACCAACTTTACTGTATGCTGGAGTTCTGAAACATCTTAACCTTGTGCAGTTTTGAGAATTAGAGTTGATGTGGATCAACTGGAACTTAATAAGCCAGGCCTTACTAAACTTAAGATGTTGTTAACATGGACATCTGAATTTAAAATTGTTATTTTCTGTGTATTGCATTTATTGAATGAATAATAAAAGAGAAGTTACAAAAGGACTTTTTGGAAGTAAATTTGTTAAGTGGTGACCATATTATAATAATAAAAAGAGTAGACCATATAGATGGAGTGCATAGTATGTAACAGGCACTGTGCTGAGCTTTTTACAAATATTAAGTCTTAATTCACAAAGCAAACTCTGATGTAAATTGTTTTAGTGTCCCCTTTACCATACTGGGTCAGAGCAACATTAAAATAACTCACACATTCCATAGCTAATAAATGGTTTAGATACTTTTGAAACCTAGGGAGTCAGGCACAGAGCCTATGCTGTTAATACTCTACAAAGCTGTGACATATAAGGGTATGATGTAGAGATTACAACTTGTCTACCCAACATCTACCATACCACTCTACCGTGCTAACCTGCATCTACATGAATGGAAATGCAATATGCCAACTAAAATAGAAGCTTTGTTATCTCCCTTTCTCCTAGGCGTGACTAAATTCTGATCAATGAAATGATCATAAAAATTGACTGGTTGAAATTCAAGAATGACACTTTAAAAGAAGGCTAGGTGATTAATGAAATAACTGTATTTTATTGCTCTTCCTTCTTTCTCCCTTCGGTTGCAAGGCAAGTGTCTTAGTCATCTAGTACTGCTCTAACAGAAATACCATGAGTGGATGGTTTTAACAAGGAGAAGTTTATTTCCTCACAGTAAAGTAGGCTAAAAGTCCAAATTGCGGGGTGTCAGCTCCAGGAGAAGACTTTCTCTCTCTGTCAGCCTTCTTCTCAACAGTGTTCCCCCAGACTAGGAGCTTCTCTGCACAGGAACCTCGGGTCCAAAAGACATGCTCTGCTCCCTGTTCTTCTTTCTTGGTGGTATGAGGTTGCTAATTCTCTGCTTGCTTCTCTTTCCTTTTATCTCTTACAAGAGATAAACGTTGATGCAGGTCACACCCCAGGGAAACTCCCTTTACATTGGATGAGGGATGTGACCTGGGTTAGGGTGATGTTACAATCCCACCTTAATCCTCTTTAATGTAAAATTACAATCACAAAATGGAGGACAACCACACAACACTGGGAATCATAGCCTAGCCAAATTGATAAACATATTTTTTGGGGGACACAATTCAATCCATAACAGCAAGTGTGAAGGCTTGAGCCCCAGCAGTCAACCTGGATCTTAAAACAACCTGGAGGATGGAAGCCACATGCTAGTATGAACATTCATATAAAGAACCGAAATGGAAGTTGTAAGGTCAAGCTTGGGCATTCTTCATCTGGACCAATTTATACTTGTTATAATAAACTGTGTGTATTCAAAACAGTTATCTTTGATTTTTCTGTTGCAGGCAGTCAGATATAATCATAATAGCTCAGAGATGAGAGAAAGAGAGAGAGAGAGATCCTCTTTCTATTAAGAAACAGAAACAAGGACAGCAAATGTGATCTTTTGCATATCCTTCCACTTTACCCATCTTTGTCTCCTTTCATGGATATCATTGTCTTACTGGAATATGAATTTAGTAGTATTTCAGGATATTTTCATATATATATAATCAACCTCCTGTGGGATTAAAATAGGGTAACTATATAATACCAGTCCATTTCAGCTCCCTAATGCTTAGGATAGCAATCACCAAGCATTCCATTTCATTTTTGATAACTTCCAATTTTCCTTGATTCAGAGCACACACATTCTATTTTCTGGTTATTAATGGATATTTACAGCTATTCCTTCTCATTTTGAGTTACGCCACATCAGCAAATGAAGGTCCAGAGGGCTTTACTCCAACCACATCATTAGGTTGACTCTACTCTGAAGAGGCAGCTCTTCTCCAGTAATATTTTGAGTACCTTCCAACCTGAGGGGCTCTTCATCCAACACTGTATTGGGCAGTATGCTGTTGTTATCCATAAGGCTTTATAGGCTAATTTTCAGAAGGTGATCACCAGGCCTTTTTCTTAGTCTGTCTTAGTCTGGAAGTTCCACTGGAACAGGTCCATCATGAGTGACCCTACAGGTATTTGAGATACTGGTACCATTGCTTTCAGCATCATTATAAAAGTGAAGATGACTTGAAGCACTTACTGATGAGGGTAAAAGGCTGTAGTCTTCAGTGTGGATTACACCTGAATGTAAAGAAAACTAAAATCCTTACAGTTGAACCCAATAAACAACATCATGATAAATGGTGAAGAAACTGAAGTTGTCAAGAATTTCATTCTCCTTGAATCAACAACCAATACCCATCGAAGCAGCAATGAGTCAAAAGATGTATTGCATTGGGCAAATATGCTGCAAAAAATCTCTTTAAAGTGTTAAAAAGCAAGGTTGTCACTTTGATGACTAAGGTGTGCCTGACCCCAAGACATGGTATTTTCAATTGCCTCAAACCAAACACCAAACTCATTGCTATTGAGTCGATTCTGACTCACAGCGACCCTATAGGACAGAGTAGAACTGCCCCATAGAGTTTCCAAGGAGTGTCTGGTGGGTTCAAACTGCTGACCTTTTGGTTAGCAGCCGTAGCTCTAAACCACTGTGCCACCAGGGCCCCTCAGTTGCCTCATATGCATACAAAAAGCTGGACAATGAAAAAGGAAAACTGAAGAATTGATGCGTTTGAACCGTAGTGTTGGCAAAGAACACTGAATATACCATGGACTGCTAGAAGAATGAACAAATCTGTGTTGGAGGACGTGCAGCCAGAATGCTCCTTAGAAGCAAGGGTAGGGAGACTTCATCCTGCTTACTCTGGACACGTTATCAGAAGGGACCAATCCCTGGAAAAGGGCATCATGCTTGGCGGAGGATCAGCACAAAAAAAAAAAAAAAGAAGGGAGACCCTCAATGAGATGAATTGATACAGTGGCTGCAAAAATGGGCTCAAACCTAGCAATGATTTGCGATGATGGTACAAGACAGGGCAACGTTTTGTTCGGTTACATGGGGTCGCTGTGAGTCAGAGTCTACTCCAAGGCTGCTAACAACAATGGCAACCGTATAGATAGTATCCCCAAACTGGAGCACTTGTGAGAATGAAATGAGCTCCATTAATAATTATGTCTGTTTGTATAATGGGTGTCAGTCATTATGTAGATAAACCAGGATGTAAACTCACTCTAGTTTTAAAGATGGAAAGACTAAAGAGAAGGAGGAAAAGGGGGAAAGCTATTGTAGTAGAAATAAACATGTGAAGTAGAGAAATAGAGCATAACTGATTTTTTAATCCCTCTAATTTCTGTTGCACAGTGCCCCTCCGTTTCAGGAATCACAAGTACCATAAAGATTAGATGCTGATAATGGTGCTCACCATGGTTGTTATTATTATTGCTATAATGATCCCAATTATGACCTATGAAGGCTATTCAGTATGCATACCAAGTTTCAAAGGGAGCTGATAAAAAAAACAAGCCCTAAAAGGAATTTCAGAATTCTGCCAATCCTTCACTGAAACAACTCATAAGGGAAAGATAGGAATAAGTACGTCTCCTAGTTATCATTTCTTTTCCCAGAAAACCACATGAGGTCTAGGTAAGCTTTAAATAGACACGTAATTCTAGCAGATGATCAGACTTTCTACTACTGCCAGAATTATGAGTTTTAGGTTTTCATAGCTAAAATGTAGGTTTTGCTGAGTGGTTCACAATATCTTACTCAAACAGCAGAATGAACAAACATATCTACTTTTCTCTAAAGTCTCCTAAATTAATGCTGAACAAAGATCACTGAAACAGAAAATGGCTATATTTTATTATTGTTAGCTGCAGTCAAGTCGGCCCCTGACTTACGGGGACCCATGTATAGCAGAAAGAAAGCTGCCCAGTCCTGCACCATCCCCACGATCAGCTGAGGATCAGACCTTTATGACCCATATTATAATCATATTATTTATATACAATATGTATATTATAATTATATTACTTATAATTATAATAATTATAAGCGAGTAATAATTGTAACTTACATAGGGTTTTCAATGGCTGATTTTTACAAAAAGATTTCCAGGCCTTTCTTCCTAGTCCATCTTGGTCTAGAAGTTCCACTTTAACCTGTTCAGCATCACATCACATCTCTGACAGATGGGCGGTAGCTGTGCATGAGGCAAACTGCCCGGGAATTGAACCAGGTTCTCCCTCAGGGAAAGCACGAATATACAAAAGCTGAATGGAGAAAAATATAAAATACTTTCCTCTTTGATGGACAGAAACTGAAGACAGAAAAGTCAGTAATTTTGTTTGAGTATAGCTTAGTTGGTGATTCAGAACAAGAGAAAAAAATAAGATTTTATTTCGACTTCTAAATGAATCGCTCCATTGTGTTCTCAAAAGCAAAGGCCAAGAGGATGAAGAAAGGAAAGAAAAGACTAAGTTGTGTGTGCATAACAACCACAGAATAACAGGTATACAGCAATGAAGAAAAGCAATGCGGCGGAGAACAACAGTGTTTTCAGGATGAACAGCTGCCTAGAAACTCAATTTTCAATAAGAGAAAAGTTTACTCTGAAAATAATATACATGTGCGCAGGATCGCAGGGTGCGCAGCGTTCAGCTGGTCTATTGTCCTGGGGGGTATCAGTCATGGATAGAGTGAAACTTACTTTAAACTTTTGATTTTGCTCTATCACAATATGCCTCCTAGCTTATTTTGTTTGCCTTTAAATGAGATAAAAATATTCTGCTTATAAATAACAGGCCGGGGGCAGGTGATTGAACTCCAACCTGGAACACATTGTCTAGAAAAGTGAACAGAACGTGTATATTTTAAGCAGAAGAAAAGATTCTGACTCATAGTGACACTATAGGACAGAGCAGAACTGCCGCATAGGGATTCCAAGGTTGTAAATCTTTTTGGAAGCAAACTGCCACATCTTTTCTCCCACTAAGGGGCTGGTGGGTTCAACCACTGAGCTTTCAGTTAGCAGCCCTTTCGGTTAGCAGCCCAGCGCTTTAATCACTAGGGCACTTGGGAAAAGAAAAAAAATCTGAAACTATAGTATATGATATCTTGCTTATTCAAGTTTTCATTCATTAGCTTTGGAATTATTAAGAGATACATAATTTAAAAATAAAAAAAGGATAACAATGTCCAAAGCCATATATATTTAAATGTTTGCTTTTTTAAAAAAAAATTTTTGCCTGGTAGAATCATAGGTTCAATTTTTTAAAACTATCTCACAAATTTTAATACTATTTTATTACTCACAACCAATAAATCCTACACCCCACCAATCCCTCCCAATAAATTCTCTTTTTAAAATTTTTTGAATTACTGTATTATTTTGATGCACTTTTTGATACATGCAAAAGAGAATAAGTAACTTATAAACGTAATAAAGCATGAGTTTAAAATGAACTTGATGAAACCAGTATCCAATCTAAGAGCCAGAATTGTTACATTTCAATGTTTCTCTTAGTGCTCCTTGCTTGTCCCGTTCCCTAGCACTTTACACAAGATAATCACTGTCTTGGATTTTGTGTTTGTTGATCTTGTACTGTTTTTGAAAGACAGTTTATTGCATATATATGTATTTCTACATAAAACATTACCGTATTTTTTGCAAATAAAGCGCCCACAGGAATAATGCACCCACACATACAATGCTCATAGCACGCCCAGGAAAATAACGCACAAGGGGGTTGCACAGTTGGCAAAACACAAATGCATATTGTTTGGATAAAAAATATGGTAATTTTGCTTGTTATTAAATATGTCTAGAATTGATTCATACTTTAGTTTTCTGAATTAGTTTTTTTCACTCTACATTATATATCAATGTTGTGTGTAGCTATAAAGCATTCATTTTTACTGTGATATAGCATCTAATCAAATGTATATTGCACAATGCATTACTTTTTCTATTGAAACGTATTTTTATTGGTTCCTGGTTTTTTGTTTGTTTTGTTTTTCATTCTGAACATTATTGTGTAGCAGATCTTCTATTTCACATGTAAAAATATTTCTTTAGGAAATAAACCCAGAATATGTGCATATTCAACTTTAAGGTTAGTGCCGTGTTTTTTTTTTTCCAAAATGGTCATAGCAGTTTATACTCTTACCAAGAGGGTTTAAGAGTTTTAATTGATGAATATCCCTTCCAAAACTTGGTATTTCCCAATTTTTTATTTCTGGTAATTTATAGGTATAAATTTGTATCTTAATGTAATTTTAATTTGCATTTCCTTATTACTAGTGAAGTAGAACAACTGTTTTATATATATGTGTGTGTGTGTGTGTATAGATAAATAAATATATACTAGCTATTGATGAGTCAATTCTGGATCATGGCAACCCCATGTGTGTCAGAGTAGGACTGTGCTTCATAGAGATTTTAATGGCTGTGATCTTTCGGAAGTAGATTGCCAGGCCTTTCTTTTGAGGCACCTCTAGGGGGATTCGAACTGCCATCCTTCTGTATAGTATCTGAGCACTTAACTGTTTGACCCACTCAGAGTCTCTCTCTCTCTGTCTATATGTATATACGTATGTTATTTGCCACCTTTATGACTCCTCTTTTACGTGTCTGTTCATATATTTTACAAATTTTACTTTAGGTTGTTAGTTTTAAATTTTTGTTTCTCATCAGAATTCTTAACATATTCTGGATATAAATCCTTTGTTGGTTAATACATATAACTATCTTCTTGCAGATTTTGTCCCTCCTTTCTTTCAAATGTCTTACTGAATAATTTATTGAATAATTATAACTTAGACAAATATTTAATATTTAGTTTATGCTCTTTGTATCTTTCCTACTTAGAGGATATTAACACATTTAAAAAATATTCTTGTAAAAGATTTACTGTTTTGCCTTTTATACTGGAATCCATAAAACTGTCTGGAATAAATATGCATGTGTGGTTGAGTTGCGGTCCTTTCACAGAGGTGAATGAATTCCCGCTCAAACTGTTTCAGATGTTGAGGCTGGTGATGCCACGCTTGCCCTGTGAGGGCATAGAAAGGCTTATTACTTACATAGTGAGGCTTTCTCGGGCCAGCAGGGCAGCTCCCAAGCAGGTCCCAAAATGGCTTCAGAGAACCAGGAAAGGAGATTTGCTTGGAGATTTTGTTTTGTTTAGAGTGTGTGGCTGGGTGAGTTCCCCTCTACAGGCCACGGCCTCCGCATGTGAACTTCCTGCCAGGGACCAAGAAGACAGCACCTGAGCTTTCTTATGAGCTTTCTTTTCCCTCCTCATTAATATTTTTTCTACTATTTGTTGTTGTTATTGTGGTTGTTAGGTGCCGTTGAGTGGATTTCAACTCACAGCTACCCCAGGTGACAAAGTAGAACTTCCCCATAGGGTTTTCTAGGCAGTAATATTTACTGGAGCAGATCACCAGGTATTTCTTCCAAGGAGAAAGGTAGGTTTGAACCATCAACCTTACATCTTAGAATCAGTTTGCCAAGTTGCATGAGAAAAGTTTTTCATTTTCTTTTTTAATTGCATCAAATCTATGCATCAACTGTGGGAGAATTGACAAGATTTTCTATTTGCCAATATAGCAGAGTTCACCATTTACACAGGATTTCTTTAAGGTCCTTCAATAAACTTTATAATATTTTTGCATACAATCGTACACTAGTTTTGTTTGATTTATTCCTAAATATAGTTTCAGTTGTTACTGTAAAAGCATTTTTTTTTTTTTAAATCTCCATGTTCAGACTATATGCTGGTTTATTTAGAAATTTATTTTTGTATATTTACCTTAGGGCGTTTGTGACAAATTATCTTTTGGCAGCTCAGCAGTGTCACCTTAACCCTATGTGTGTACCTGTTTAATAGGGGCTGGAATTCTTGTCAACAGGTGCACTGAATTTGATTTGAAAGGAGGCAGAGAAACAAAATTCTTGTTATTGCTTCCTCGCAGCAGTAATCTGACATGAGCTTCTCCAGACACTAGATTTGGTGCTGGATTTTGGATTTACTCTAGTAAATTATTTGCACCATTATGATACTGAAGACAGCTGTGATAATCATGGGCCCAGGTGGTTTACTTTGGTTTTCTGTTGTTACTGCAGATTCCAGACTCTCTCAATGCCAATAGCAAACCTGAGAGTTCAGGGTGAGCTGTAATGACCTTTGTTAAACTACGTTCTTAATATATTTCTAAGTCACCTATCTCTGTAATGAAGTCTGTCTTGTTTGAAAGGCCTAGAGTAGTGTTATGGATTGAATTATGTGCCTTAAAAATATGTGTTGTAAATCCTAACTGCGACAGGTTCGGTTTGGTTTATGCCTATGGTTATAATCCCATTTGGGAATGGTTGTCTTCGTTATGTTAATGAGGCAGGATTAGTGTAGGTGTATTTTGAGTCAATCTCTTTTGAAATATAAAAGAGATTAAATGAGCAAGCAGAGAGATGAGGTAAGATAGATGCCAAGACACACGGAGATCTCCAAGGAACCAAGAAGCTGAGGAGACAAGGACCTTCCTCCTAAGCCGACAGAGAGAGAAAGCATTCCCCTAGAGCTGGCATTCTGAATTCAGACATCTAGCCCCCTAAACAGGGAGAAAATACATTTCTGTTTGATAAAGGTATCCACTTGTGGTATTTCTGTTATAGCAGCACTAGATAATTAAGAAAAATAGTTTCTGATCTTTGTTGACCAAGTAAAATATGAATTGATACTCATTTATCCTGGTATCCTGGTAAAGGGGTAAAGGGCATCAACTAATATCTCACAGGATAGGAAATTCTTATTCGTGAAATGTTAGCAGAATTTCTTTTAAAAGCAGAAAAGAAATCATTATCACCAATCCTGTTTGCTACTATATTGGAGGACGTGGCCAGTGCACAAAGATAAGGGAAAAAAAACAAAAACTAGTCACTTGAGAATTGGAGAGCAATTTTTTAAAAAAATGTTACTTTCACATTATTTATTTGATTACATGGGAAACCTAAAAACATATAAAATGATAAAGGAATATAATGATTTGGATTGTTTTGACTTCTCTTCCTCATTTATTATTTTCTTAAAATGAAAAAATTTGTTTTCATTGCTCCTCTCCATTTTCAATGTTTACTTTCTATTTCAATGATTTCTGCTCTAATTTTAATTTTCTTTCCTTGTTGTTTTTTTAAACTCCTACTTTTTTTCATTCCCCTCCTAATTTACACTTTTTTGTCCAGTATTTTAGCTGTTAATTTTTAAACTCTACAAATTAACTATTTAACAGAAATGCACAATATTTACTTTTGATTTTCAAACATGTTACTATATTATTACTTGTTCACCATTCTTACTTCTCATACCATTCTTTTGGAATCATTAGCTATCTCTTTTGAGACATATGCCTTAGAAGGTCCTTTAGTGAAGGTCCATTCTTTGTCATCTGTCTCAGGTTTTCTTTATCTGAAAATGAACTTAGTTCACTATCATTAATGAAAGAACATTTCTGATGTATACACAAAATGAGGTTTTCAGTTATTTTTTTAAAGTCATGTTAAAAATATTTAACTGCCTCTTGATTTCATCCTTACTGTTAAAATCTGCTAACTTCTTAAGTGATAGGATTGTTCTTCTCTGGATGCCTGTAAGAAAGGAATTGTGTCTCTCTGCTCAGACTCAGGGATTCCCCAGACTTAGAGCAAATTCAGTCCACATTGAGGATAACGTCCCACTGAGGGACTCACTGGCCAGAGGACAACTGTACTGCTCACAGGACTTCATGGATCGCCTTTAGTCCTTTAAGGTTAGCATTCCCAAATCTGGTTTCAACTTGTTGTTTTGTTTATTTTGATATATTCACTTATTTGTTCTTGCTGGCTTGTTTTTACTAGATAGTCTCTCTTTTCTATCAACATGTAACTACATAAAAAAATTATTATCAATTATTTTTTAATGTAGAATCTAATTTGCATGCCAAATCTGACTACTACCATCCATTTTTGCAAATAAAAGTTTTATTGGAACACACTCACCCAGTTTATTTATGTGTTGTCTAGGCACTGCAATGGTGGGGTCGAGGTTATGACAGAAACCATATGGCTCACAAAGACTAAAATACTTAGTACTGGACTCCTAAAAAAAAAGTTTTGTTAACTCCTGAATTAGTTTTGTAAGACTGTAAACAAAGTTTCATTTACTATATTATGTATCCATACTATTTGCTTGATTTTTGTATCAGTTAAGATGTTTTCAGCGGCAAGTAGTTAGACCTCCAGTTCATGGTAGTTCCAGAGTTAATCGGTTGATCAGTTGGACAGTTCAACAACATCATTGAAGACACAGGTTCTTTTAATTTTTTCTCCCCCTGAATCGTCCTCCATGTGCTGGCTTTTGTGCTCAGTTCTTCTGCGTGTTCATAGTAGTAGGACGACTGCTGGATGTCCCTGCAGGCACGATACAAACAATCATTTTTGTTCATCAGCAAGGAAAATATTTCCCTGAAATCCTCCCCATGCACATTTTCCTTCTTATCTAGAATGTACTATATTTTCACACCTTAACCAATCCCTAGCTATGACAACAAAATTGTCTTGATTAATGTAGAAATCAGGTTTCTACTGTGATAAGATGTGAAACAGACAAGCCTAATATTTCAGTGTCTTACAACAGGAGATATTTCTCCTTAACATGTCTGCAAATCAGACGAGGTAAATTGACTTTAGACTGCAGGTCAGGCTAAGGTCTGTTCTGCATTGTGTTGTTTTGGAACTAACAGCTAACTGGGGCATGCTTTTCTAATGGTGGCAGATGGCATCTCCAAGAGGCCAAACGAAACCAGACAGGAAGATTTAAGGTCTCTAGTAGGACCTGACATACGTCATATCTGCTCATCTTCCATTTGCTAAGACAACCAAACTCAATGTCAGTATGAGGAGAAGAGAATTCTTTCCTAAGAGGGAAACTTGTGTGGTCACACAACAAAGGGTATAGATGTAGGATTCTATTACAGGGATTGGATAAAGAATTGGAAACAATGACCTAATATTTACAATTAGCTCAGACTTTTCAATATTTAATTCCTGAATTTGGTAGAAGAACAAAGTCTCAGAAATAGTATTGCTACTTGAGATGAGCACAGAATAAGGGTTTTGCTCTTAAGGAAGAAATAAAGCATGAGTGCTGCTTTTTTCTTTTAACCATAATGTTCTACCTGCAATGGCAATATTTCCAGCAAGCTGAGAAAGGACGAAGGGATGACTTTAACAATATCACACACATGAACAATTTTAGAAAAGGAAAATAGATGCACATTAGTCAAAATCGTTTGTGCTCTAAATTACTCACATTGGTTACAAAGCTCTCTTAAATACACTATGTTACTATTTCCTCAATAAACAAAAGAAGTCGGCAACATTGAGCTCATCTCTCAGTTCTTGTCCGTTAGAAATACTGACTTAAATATTCTCCACTGAACGTGAACTAAAGACTCCTCTACTTATGTTGTCATCTTTCTTATGCAAAAGCTGCTCTAATCTTTTCCCTTCCTCACAGCATTGCTAAAAACACTCTAATTTATCCCCCTTTTTCATGAACTCTATTCTTTATCAGTGATATAGAAGTTGAGTTCTTTTGTATCAGTTAACACTTACAGCTAGTTGTTTTACTGATCTGATCATATGTCAGATAATCTTTTATAATATATAACATTGTTGAGAATGCATTGATTGACTTCTTTCCTTAGAAGTAAATTGGTTTCATTCTTTAAATTTGTTTCATAAATTTTTAAGCGCTATTCACAATAAATCTTTTTTAAATCTGTCTCTCCAATCATACAGATGAAGAAGGTATTTTTCAACTGTATCTAGTTAATAAGTACATTATTTGGGAATGTCTCTGTCCCAATTATGCATCGGCCACTGGCCATGAGCACAGGATGGAAGCCCAGCCATGCACACAGTGAGCTCAGCCAATGAAGCATGCAGCCGTGCTGGAGGCACCAGGGCGGGACATAAGAAAGATGGTTTTATGGAGCAGGCTCAGAAGCTCCAAGAACAATGACAAGATAGTACTAAAGGACAGCGCACAGAAAATGACCAGAGAAAGACAGATGGATGGGATGTCCAGTAACAGGGAGAGGTCTGTAAAATTATTAGTGTGAATGAATTAGTAGATAGAGCCCTTGAGGAACAAATAAATAAATAATAACTAAAAGAGGTCTGCAGGAGCGGAAGCAACAGCTGGAAGTCATGGTATCAAAAGGCAACTGAGTCCTCAAAAAGCTTGATTAGTAGAGCACAGCTGTCACAGAGGGTCAGGCTGAAGTAAACTTTCAAATCTAAGTTATACCAATTTGGGTAAGAGGCTAGAATCACAAGTCCTGCTGTAGGGTCACAGGCGAAATTTAGAGGCTTGAGGAAGAGAATTTTGTTTTCTATATTCGTCAGTGTATTCTTACCCTGCTTTGTGTAGGTGAACTCATTTGTCCCAATAATACAGAGAGAATATGCAAACAATGGTGTAGACTCAGAGTTGAACAGAATTTTTTTAAGATATTTACCTTTTTTAAGACATTTGTACCTAGACCTTTAAACTATTGTTAATGAAACTTGTCTTCAGTTCATCAGGTTTTCTGCTGAAATCTTTGGCTGTTATAGCCTGTGATCTTAAGGTTGTATGTCAGCTTGGCTGGGCCATGATTATCAGCTGCAGTTATGGTGTAGTTTGGCAGTCACATAATGATATAATCACTCCATGATAAGATCTCATATAACATGATCACTTCCATGATGGGATCTGCTCTGAATAGCCAATCAGCTGAAAGGGAGTCTCCTTGGGGGTGTGGCCTGCATCCAATATATGTGGACTTTCTGGCAAAGGTCGCTGGCTTTTGTAGTGCTCTGGATCCTGCATTCGGCTTGTCAGCATCTGACCTCCAGTTCTTGGGACTGGGGCCGGCAGACTGCCATCTTATCTGCAGATCTTGGGTTCATCAACCTTCACAGCTGTGAGTCAGCAGCCTGCCATCTGATTTGTGGATCTTGGGTTCATCAGCCCCTGCAGCTATGTGAGACAGGGGAAGCCTCCAAGCCTGATGCCTGACATCTGACCCAAGGACTTGGGACTTGCCAGCCTCTACAACTGTGCGAGCTAAAACTCTTTCTCTATATACTGTGTGTATATATATATGTATATGTTTTTAAGTGCTGTCGAGTCAGTTCCAACTCATAGCAACCCTATAGGACAAAGTAAAACTGCCCCATAGGGTTTCCAAGGAGCACCTGGTAGATTAGAACTGCTGACCTTTTCAAACTCCTAACTACAACACCCCAGGGCTCCTTATATATACATATAGATATATATGTTTCACCGGCTTTGCTTCTTTAGAGAAGCCAGCCTAAGACATAGTCAAACTCACACGTGTTTACACAACTGGCTAGAATAAGGATGTTCAGAAATCACGATTGAAAGCCCCCAAACAACGTAATGAAACCCAACAACCCTAAAGAAGGCTGGGGAAGAAAGGATAGTTTTGTTTTTCTCACTGTCATTTGGTTTTAGGATTATACGGTGTATTCCATTAACACTGTTCATTTGGGTTAGGAAGAAATAGACCAAGGAATGAGAATAATATAATTTATTGCCCATCTCCTAGAGGTCACCTCCACTGTCCATGTTTTAGTGGAGAGATGAACGAGGTAAAGAAGAGTGAAATGACTTTACCAAGAAGGATCTCTCGACTGATAGCAAATGGGTCTCAGCCAGAAGCAGGTCTCCTGATCTCCAGCACAATGCTTTTGAAGCTTCATTGTAAATACCACTAAATATTATTTAATCTTTAGCTCAGTGCTTCTAAACTCTTGGGTCACATAGTCCCTTTCAGACTATGAAGGAAGATCTGGTGGCCCTCTCCTTATATAAGGGTTATAAACAGCAACAAACTAAATTTTGCACAAATTTTAAATACACCCTGGATCCCTAATCTTGAAGAATTCTTGGTCTAGATGTTTTAATTAGTCAAATAGCCTTATGTATGTTTTGGTTCCATATAAAACTGAATAAAGTTGTATATAATTGTATAAAATAGCAAGACTACCATGTTGCCTTTAGGCTGGGAAAAATGTGCACCTTCACCCAGTGTGGATATTCTCTCACTCTTGGATTTTTTACTTACCCTGTGAACAGCAGGGGATAAAAGTAAGGGTCTTTTTTTTTTTTTTTTTTTTTTTTAAGCAGCACGATTGCAGTCATTTGTCAGCTCCTCTCATTTTCTGTTTGAGTATGGGAGACAAGCTTGCATATAGTTTTGCAATGATGCACTGTAGATATATTAAACCTATAGTTACCCAACTATGAAAATATGTTTAAAACATTTTAAATGAGAAAAATTAAACTCCTTCCAAATTGCATTGCACATAATGGATTATCTTGTCCAAAGTCCATTGCCATTTAAATGAGATTTACATTATCCAAATGTTTAACAATATGAAAAGCAGCATTTCATTTGAAAGCGTGAAATAACACCATTATAGTCATTCAGATACATGGGTGTTACATCTGGAATTTTATTAAAATTCGCCGATTTGGGCTGCTCTCCTTTGGCTTTGAGCCTTGGCCCCATCCAGACGTAATAGCTCTCATCTGAGTTGTTCATCAGCAGGAACTTTCCTGCTTTAGAAACCTGGGGTGCGCAATCTAGGGCCTTGTGAAAGCTGCTTGCTGGGGCTAGGAATCCTTCCAAATCCTAGCATGTCAATGTGCTTTTACAAAGATCTCTGTCTCAGGGCTTACATTTTTATCATTGTAACAGTCATAGTTAAAAACAGTGTTCAGAGCAAGGTTTGCTCCTTTAAGCATTTTCCTCTCTCCAAATTGCCTCTTTGAATTAACAAAAAGGAATCCAAAACCCCATTCCCTTCAGCCACCTGTGGCCTCCCAATCCGTTGGAATACATTTCTTGCACAATCAAGAGTTCCTGTAAGCTCCTAGGCTCTTTTTGAATGGAAATCAGGTGAAATTAGTTTTTATTCTTTTTTAAAACCGGGGGTAGTGGTAGGTGTTGGATGTAAAATTTGCTGATTATATTTCAATCCTCATTTCATATCTTTTTATAGCACAACTTCTGACTAAATATTGACATAATTTTGCTGGTGAAACATAAGCTTTGAGAGCTACATTTGGAAGTGTATGCCTTGGGTAATACTTTCAAATTTATCAGAGATGAAATTTAAATACAGGTACTGGTAAGATGGCAGTTATTTGAACTCAGAGCAGTTAATTTGGGACAGAAAAAAATTATTCTAAAGGAGATGATGTAATTTAAATAAGTAGTTCACATTCTTTAGCATTTTATTGAACCATCTGGGCTTTTCAATTTCATCCTTCTTTCTGTCTAACCCTAGATAAGCCATGTTGTGTGCTGTACTTTGAGCACATAATGGCTTTCCACAGCTCAGCGTCTTTCTTCATGCCGTTTCTATGACATTGGCCCTGCAATCCCCTCCTTCGTCTGTTAAACGCCTACTCTATCTTCCAGGCCTGCTTGGATAGCACCTGCCTCCATGGATGGTCTTCTCTGATTCCCCTACTTTGAATTAACAATGTCAGTTTCTGAATTCTGCGTATGCACTGTTTCCATTATGCCTTGTTTTAGCCTTTTATAGAACTGTTCCTTGTACTAGACTGGAAGCTTTTCAGCCTAGAGATTTTATAATGTGATTTAAAAAGTAGTAACTTCTTTCATGAATTATTATTTCAATACAGAGCACATCTCATACATGTACAATTTAATGTATTATCACAAGTTGAATACCACTAAGGTCAAGAAATAAAATATTTAACCCAGAAACTCTTCTCATACCTACTTCCAATAGTATTCTCCCATTCTTTCCTCTAGTGTCTGGCTTCTTTAGCTCAGTATTATGTGTTTGAGATACTCCATGTTTTTGTGCGTAACAGCTGTTTATTTTCATTGCTGTATCACATCCTATTGTACGAATGCATGGTAATTTGTCTCTTCTACAGTTGATGGACATTTGTGTTATTTACAGATTGGGGTTTTATCAATATAACTACTATAAACGTTCATGCAAATGTCTTTTGTGCACACAGATATGTGTTTCTGTTGAGTAGATACTTGTCGTGTGCTGTCGAGTCAATTCTAACTCATAGTGACCTTATAGGAGAGAGGAGAACTGCCCCATAGGGATTCCTAGGCTGTAATCTTTACTAGAGGAGATTGCCAAGTCTTTTCTCCCACGAAATGGCTGATGGGTTGGAACCACCAACCTTTCGGTTAGCAGCCAAGCATTTAACTATTTCACCACCAGGGCTCCTTGAGTAGATACTTAGGAGTGCAATTAGAGTGCCATAGGGTGTGCATATTGGGCTTTAATGAATTCAGCCTGTTTCTAAATGTAACTGTACAAATTTACATCCTTAACAACATCATATGAAAATTGTACTTGGTGTCACTTTGTATTATACGTCATTTTTTATTTTAAAACCATTATTTGCATTTTATTAATGACTAATTAGGTGAGCTCTTTTTTGTGTGTTTATTGGCCTTTTGAACATCATCTTTTGTGAAGTGCTTGTTCAAGTCTTTTTCTATGTTTTTGTAAGACGGTCTTTCTTTTTCCTACTGAGTTATGGGGTACACACATACATATTCAAAATGGATACAATTAATATATTGTTTAAATTGATATCATGTCTTTCTATCATCTAGCTATAGTTATAAATGCCTTACAATTCCACTGTTAGATATATGGATTGCAAGTAACTTCTCCCACCCTAAAACTTGCTTCTTCACTCTGTTAATTGTGTTCAGTGAAAAAAAGTCCTAGATGTTGATATGATCTAATTTTTAAATTATTTTTGCCATGGTCAGTGTTTTTTAAGAACTCTTTGCCTACCCCTGAGGTCATAATAATAACTCCTGTATCACTTGTTAGAAACTTGTATTGTTCCAGTTTTTATGTTTGGATAAAAAAAAATCCATCTGGGATTAATTAGTGTATAGTGTGAAATAGTGATGACAAAGTGATGCTAATTTAACCAGAGTCTCTTATTGAGAAAACTGTCATCTCCCTGTCCCTCTAGCCAACTTTGTCCAATTCATTAGTCAGTTTCTTGGCTCCGTATTTGCCTCCATTGGTTTACTTGTATCCTTGTCCGTTCTAAGTTGTTCTAAATACAACTTATACTGTTACAACTTTATTATGAAAGCTGCTATCCAATAGTGTAAGTCTTCCACTTTATTTTACTTTAAAGATTTCAAAACTCATTTTATCCTTTTGCATTTTCATGTTAAATTTAGAATCAGCTTCTCAATTTCCAGAAAGCAAAAACACTTTCCTGTTTAGATTTTGATTGGGATTTTTTTGACTCTGTAGGATGATTTGGGGAAAATGTGCATATTTCCAATATTGATCTTTCCAATCCATTTAGTCACGCTCTGTTGAATTGCTCTCGACAATATATTATAGTTTTCCTATACATTTTATCTCATTTATTTATAGGTATTTGATTATTTTGATGTTATTATCAATGGTATAATTTTTAAAATTTTACTTTCTCAATTTTGTTGCAGATTTTTTGAAACAATTTATTTTATGTGAACTTTTATCAGTATCCTCACTAAATCCACTTTCAATTATAATAATTTTGGATATTTTACATATACACAGTGTCTTTTATGTTGGTTTTTACCTTTTTTTGTTGTTTGTTTTTCTTGGATTTTTACATTTCCATAATCCACAAAGTGGAGTGGACATGATAGCAAGCTTTCTTGTCTTATTTCTGGTATCTTCCAACCTACAGCTTTTAGAACAACACAAATATAGACAATTTGTGTTTCTTAAATTAAAAGAATTGTATATTGTTTTTCAATGCTTGCTTTTGCTATGTTACAAAAAGATTGTCTTGGTTTTCCCATTTACGCAGCTGTCATCATCCTACAGTTAGAGCAACTGGATCTTTAATTGTACACCTCCCTGAGAATTTAAAATAGTCTTATTCTGGGTTTTAGTTTCTTTGTTGTATTTGCCTATTGGTACCCTGTCATTCCATCTTAGTTTGCTGTCTCTTGCCTGAATTTTACATGGTTTCTAGGGCCCTACTGTCCTAATGCAGAGTTCTGCCAGGCTTGGCTGAATTTCTCCTCAGTTTGATATTTTGGGTATTTAGAACAGTGCTTCTCAAACGTCAATGTAGTATTAACCACCTTTGGTCTTGTTAAAATGAGTATCTGATTCAGTAAATCTGAATTAGGCTCTCATTCTGAATTTCCCATAGCTCCCAGATGAGGTCAGTGCTATTGGCCCATGGAAGACACTTTTAGTTACAACAAATCTGTCAGATTATAAAACATTACCTAGGCTGGGAAGATCTATTTTTAATCTTGGTCATTCTTAGAATCAAATACCTATAGGATCATTGTGCTAGAAAAGTACCTGCCTATGTAATGACACTCTGGTTTCAGATTCAGATGTGCTTAATCTAACTCATCCTGTTGACCTCCCTCATAGCCATGCCTACCTCTCTCTCTCTCTGTATATACATATGCACTTCTTTTACGGCACTTACACTGGTGAATAACCAATGGTTTAGGTGTTGTGACAGGCACTTATTGCTGGCTGATTTTGAAGTATATCGTCTTTTAAAAGTGTTTTGTGATATATTTACTTTTTAAATGTAATAAATGAAATGTAATGTGTAAAACCACTGAAAATGTTGAGATATTATGAAGCCAAGACTGGAATTTAGAAGTCATAAGGCATGTCTGCAGATCTATCATTGGGCTTTTGAAAATAAAAATGTGGTTTTTTTTGCAAAATTTATATTCTGAGGTTTATTCATTAATAGGAGTGGGCCTACTATTTATTGAACACTTACTTTATGAAAGACACAAAACCAGGCTTAATTGATTTCATGAAATTTAAGCAGCAATAATTTATTGAGTGTCTACAAATTTAAGGAATTGTAGCATTCCATTTCTATGCAATATATGGTGTTATTAAAGCTTTTTATCCTTGGCTTCACATTAACTATTAATGTGATAAAAACTAAACCAAATCCATTGCCGTTGAATTGATTCCAACTCACAGCAACCCTATAGGACAGAGTAGAACTTCCCCATAGGGTTTCCAAGAAGCAGCTGGTGGATTCGAACTGACAACCTTTTGGTTAGAAGCTGTCGCTCTTAACTACTGTTGTACTCAGTATTAAGTATTTTAATTCTTTTCTAATTACCTTTAATTTCTACATTCAGGAGGAATACTGGTTTTAAAAAATAATAATTAACATTTGTAATTAATAGTAGAATATATGAAGTTCTCTCACCACACTTAACTATCTATCCCAATGTATCATTTATAGTTCAATTAACTGTGACTGGAAAGATGTTGTTTTGTGTTGCATTATTTTCACACAGTTGAAAAAACTCAGGTCCTTT
Organism: Dugong dugon; assembly: GCA_030035585.1. Classification (NCBI taxonomy): domain Eukaryota; kingdom Metazoa; phylum Chordata; class Mammalia; order Sirenia; family Dugongidae; genus Dugong; species Dugong dugon. The sequence continues at coordinate 15,023,038 of CM057478.1, forward strand.
GATGACAAAGCTAGAGTTCTAATCACTATGCAAGATTTTTTTTTTTTTTTTTTAAATATATATTTTATTGTACTTCAGGTGAAAGCTTACAGAGCAAATAGTTTCTCATGAAATAGTAGTACACATGTTGTTTTTTGACATTGGTTAACAACCCCACAACGTATTAAGCCTCTAAATTCTCAACCTTTTTTTTTGATGAAAATTACAGATGGCCAAAGATACACCGTTTCAAAAATTTCTACATTCACAGTTCAGTGACATTGACTACGCTCTTCCAACTGTGCTGTTATTCTCACTTAAGATGAAGGCTTACAGAAAAAATAGTTTTTCATTTAACAGTTACTACACATGTTGCCCTATGACAATGGTTAACAATCTCACAGCACATCAAGAATATCCTTACTCCACCTTGTGTTCCCTATCACCAGGGGGCTTCCTTGTCCCCTTCTGTCTTCTGGACCTTGTCAGTGGACTATTGTACCTCTTTAGTCTCATTTGTTTATTTATTTATTTATTTATTTATTTATTTATTTTTATTTTATTTAAACACCATTTCAAAACTTTTTACTTACACATTTAAGTGATATTGACTATGCTCTTCCAATTGTGCTGCCATTCTCGCCCAAGATGAAGGCTTACAGGACAAAACAGGCTCCCATTTAATAGTTACTACAAATGTTGCCCTATAGCAGTGGTCAACAATCTCACAATACATCGACAGTGTCCTTATTCAATTTGTGTTCCTTATCATCAGTTTCCTACTCTCCCTCTGCCTTCTGGCCATTGTCACCGGACTCCTGTACCTCGTTAGTCCCATTTAGTTTTACTGGGCTGTCCATTCCCAGGCTTAACATCGAACCTCGAAGGTAACTTCACCTCTGAGCTGAAAGGGTGTCTGGGGGCCACAGTCTCAAGGTTTCTCTAGTATTCTTTAGGCCAGTAAATCTGGTCATCTTTTTTTTTTTTTTTTGGGGAGTTAAAATTATGCTCTACATCCTTCCTACTCCAGCTCTGCCCAGAACCCTCTGTTGTGATCCTGGTCAGAGGAGTCATTGGTGGTAGCTGGGCACCATCCAGCTGTACTGGGCTCAGTCCCGTGGAGGCCTTGGTAGCTGTGGACCATTAGTCCTTCGGACTAATCTTTTCCTTGTATCCTGTTCTCTTCGTTCTCCCTTGTTCCCGAAGGGATGAGATCAGTGGAGTATCTTAGATGGCCGCTCATAGGCTTTTAAGACCCCAGACACTACTCACCAAGGTAGAATGTAGAGCATTATCTTTATAAGTAGTGTCATGCCAATTGAGCTAGATGTTCCCCGAGATCATGGTCCCCAGAGCCCTCCGTCCAACAATCAGTCCCTCGGGGGGTTTGGATGTGTCTATAGGGCCTCCATGACCTTTCCTTGTGCAGGTTGTGTTAGTTTCCCCTGTACTATGTACTATCTCATCTCTCACCCAAGTTACCACTTACCTATTACCTATTTAGTATTCACCCCCCCCCCCCCATCCCTGGTAACCAACAAGGATTGTTACATTTTGCATGTGAATTTTTTCATGGGTTTTTACAATAGAGGTCTCATACAATATTTGTCCTTTTGTGATTGACTTATTTCACTCAGCATGATGTCCTCCAGTTTCCTCCATGTTATGAGATGGTTCACCGATTCATTGTTCTTTCTCATTGCATAGATTTTGAAAAATTCTTATAGAAATTTACATCACAACTTTTAACAGATACATATACAATGTTATTTTATACAGCGTAGACAAGATTTTTTATGTTAAAAGCTTGGAAAACAAGGGACATTCATAATCCAAAATCACAAATCAGGAGTGAATAATTTTAATTTTTATGTTTCTAAAACTCTCTCAAATTGTTTTTATTTTCTCATGTTATTTTTTTATTCAGGAAAATCGAAGTCAAACACATTCAGATCCTTTATTTGCCAAGTTCACTCATGAGTCAGTTCTCACAAGTCAAAGTGAAAAGTCCAAATATTTAAAGTATTGCCTCTAAGTGGGCCACCCAATTTAAATTCTACAATATACCATTTAGCACATCAAATTTTTGAGCTAAAATTTCTTTTATATTCTTTTATATTTTTAATCTGTTGTCTGAAGATGTCTTTCTTCTTAGGCTGCTTACCTGAAAGCACTTTTTAACTCTGCCTTCTCAATAAGGCTCATTTTTCTCTCACATAGCACAGGAGGGTCAGGAAGAAGACATCAGTATCTCCATGTTTCTGGTTACTGCTTCTAGATCAATACTCCCCTCCCCAGGAAAAAAAAAAGAAAAGGAACTACACCTTTGAATATTATGCTGTGCTAGCTAACTCTGATGTCCTGGTCAATCGAACAAATTGAATGAGGTCATCTTTGGTGAGCGCAATATCCACCTGGATGAACTATTTCATAGTGTGGACTTTTAATTGCTTGACTTCATTTTCAGCCAACTTTTCCTCAGAAGGATGATGCATTCGAACTGTTGTGTTGGAGAAGAATATTGAATATACTGTGGACTGCAGGAAGAATGAACAAATCTGTCTTAGAAGAAGTATAACCAGAATGCTCCTTAAAAGTGAGAATGACAAGAACTTGACTTGCTTAACTTCAGTATGTCATCAGGAAAGACCAATCTCTAGAAGATGGCATCATGTTCATGTTCGGTAAAGAAGAAGGTCAGAGAAAACAAGGGAAACCCTCAGAGAGTTGGATTGACACAATAGCAGCAACAATGGACTCAAACATATCAAAGATAATGGAGATGGTCAGGAAGAGACAACATTTCCTTCGGTTATACATAGGTGGCCATGAGTTGGAGCTGACTCAAAGCAATTAACAACAACAACAACAATCTTATTTCTTACTCCTATAGGAACATCTAATCATCTCAATCTCTGAAATTTCAGTACGTCTGTAATCTGATTTCAAATATTCCAAACACTGTCTTTCATCTCATTTGATCATATAAACTCACTCCTGCATTTTTTGCACCATATCACAAACACCCAGCTCAATGACCACAGCACTTTCTCTGTATTTATTAACCCCTGTCTGGCCGTATGTATTTCTTTTCAAGACAAGACTTTATTGTTCAATATCCCAATAAATGAAACACGTCGTCTTTTGCCTCATTCTTTCTCTATAACACTCACCTGGAGAAATTGCAATCACGTTAAACGCCATTGCGTGCCTTCTTCCTTGCTATCTTCCAAACAAAGTGCTTCTGGGGGAAATCACACAAACAAGCTGATTGATTTCACTTTAAATTCATGATAAGAAAGGTCAACTGTGCATACAATAGTGCATGGCCACACCACATTATTTCTCTACTAAGTGTGATTTTCTAGTATCCTACTGACTATTTCTCATCCTCTTCCATCTCAAATGTCTTCCATTCTCTCTTCCAGTCTCTTATTCAGTTGGTTATTTCACATGATATTTCTTTGATAAACAGGAATGGCCATAAGATAGGAACTTTTGCAGAAAGCCTACAAATCAATATCCCTTTGCCTTTCTTTTCTATAAAGTGAATTTCCTTCAGTTGCTCTCTGGATCTTTCCTTAGCAACTCTTTGGCTATTTCCTCTTTCTCATGAATCTCTTTAGCTTATTATTGAGTCATTATCTTTTCATACAAATAAATTCAATTATCTCTCTTTTTATTAAACCTCATTCCAAATGTCACATATACCTCTCAACTACTGCTGGCTGTTTCTCCATCTAATTTAAAAATATTGGTTCTTCTCAGGAGTTGCTTCTCATTACTCTTATTTGCATTCTCTAATTAGATAATTTCATCCATTTTCTTACATTATGATGACTTCCAAATTTTACCTCTGTCCAAACACCTCTTCTCTGAGTCACAGATTCTCTTAAATTTTGCTCGGTTATCTCCCAATCATTTCAATTTTAAAGCACTTAAAACACAATTCTCAAAATCTCCTTCTAAACCTTTTCCTCAATGAGTTTCTGCCATTTAAGTGTTTTACACAATCCCATATCTAATGGCTCCTACTAAAAATCTATTGTCCTATATTATTCTTTTTATTCTCACACCAGCTTTCTTACAGTGTGTCTGAGAAAAGGTGTAGGACAGAAATAAAAAATTTGGAGTTATCAGCTTAAGATGGTGTCTAAAATGATGAGACTAGAGGAGATTATGAAGGGAATGAATATAGATAGTTAAGAAAAGAGAAGTGAGATTGGAGCCTTGAGATACTTCAATATTAAAGATTTGGGAAGAAGAAGAGAAATAGCAAATAAAATTATAAAGGAATGTGGTAGGAGAAAAAAACAAGAATATGGTATTGTAAATAACTTTTTTTCTCTTTCTTTTTTTTGGATGTGTTCAACGACAGCAGGTTTTGTGTTGACTAATGTGAAGAGATGATGGCTAAAATAAATGTATATTAGCATCTGTCAGTACTGTGGGGGCTTGCGTGTTGCTGTGATGCTGGAAGCTATGTCACCAGTAGTCAAATATCATCAGGGTCACCCATGGTGGATAGGTTTCAGCTGAGTTTCCAGACTAAGACAGACTAGGAAGAAGGACCTGGTGGTCTCCTTATGAAAAGAATTAGCCAGTGAAAACCTTATGAATAGTAGTGTAACATTGTCTGATATAGTGTCAGAAGATGAGCCCTCCAGGTTGGAAGGCACTCAAAGTACAACTGGGGAAAAGCTGCCTCCGCAAAGTAAAGCTGACTTTAATGACATGGATGGAGTCAATATTTTGGGACCTTCATTTGCTGATGTGCCACCACTGAAAATGAGAAGAAACAGTTTCAAACATCTATTAGCAATCTGAAAGTGGAACGTATGAAGTATGAATCAGAGAAAATTGGAAATCATAAAAAATGAAATGGAACACATAAATATCAATATCCTAGGCATTAGTGAGCTGAAATAGACTGATATTGGCCATTTTGAATCAGACAATCATATGGTCTATCTTACCGGGAATGACAACTTGAAGAATGGCAATGCGTTCATTGTCAAAAAGAACATTTTAAGATCTAGACTAAAGCACAACGCTGTCATCGATAGGATAATATCCATTCATCTACAAAGAAGACCAGTTAATACAATTATTATTCAAATTTATGCGCCAAACACTAAGATCAAAGATGAAGAGATTGAAGATTTTTACCAACTTCTGCAGTCTGAAATTGATCAAACTTGCAATCTGGATGCGTTGATAATTACTGGAGATTGGAATGTCAAAGTTGGAAACAAAGAATAAGAATCCATAGTTGGAAAGTATGGCTTTGGTTTCAGGCATGATTCAGGAAATCGCATGATAGAATTTTGCAAGACCAATTACTTCTTCATTGTAAGTACCTTTTTTCAACAACTTAAACTGTGGCTATACATGTGGACCTCACCAGGTGGAATACACGAGAATCAAATCGACTCATCTGTGGAAAGAAGACGATAGAAAAGCTCAATATCATCAGTCAGAACAAGACTAGAGGCTGATTGTGGAGCAGAACACCAATTGCTCATATGCGAGTTCAAGTTGAAGCTGAAGAAAATTAGAAAAAGTACATGAGAGCCAAAGTATGACCTTGAGTATATCACACCTGAATTTAGAGACCATCTCAAGAACAGACATGACACATCAAACAGTAATGACTGAAGACCGGAAGAGTTGTGGAATGGCGTCAAGGACATCATACATGAAGAAAGCAAGAGGTCATTAAAAAGACAGGAAAGAAAAAAGAGACCAAAAAGGATGTCAGAAGAGACTCTAAAACTTGTTCTTGAAAATCAAGTAGCTAAAGCAAAAGGAAGAAACGATGATTTCAAAGAGCTGAACAGAAGATTTCAAAGGGCAGCTCGAGAAGTCAAAGTAAAGTATTATAATGACATGTGCAAAGACCTGGAGTTAGAAAATCAAAGGGGAAGAACGTGCTCGACATTTCTCAAGCTGAAAAAACTGAAGAAAAAATTCAAGCCTTCAGTTGTAATAGTAAAAGATTCTACCAGAAAAACTTTAAAGCATCAAAAGAAGATAGAAGGAATACACAATTATTATACCAAAAATAATTGGCTGATATTCACCCATTTCAAGAGGTAGCATATGATCAATGGCAATTATTTTTATGATTTTTCAGTGAAAATTAATTATCACGTCTTATTTTTTCTCTATTTTGATACTAAGAAAAAAATGTATATGCATACCTTAAATTATGGGATTTAAAAAAAAAACTAGATAATACAGAAATTATTTATATTTATTTATATAATAAAACAGCCTATTTTATTTATTTTTAAATAGGAGTCCTTGGGTGACATAAACTGTAAAGTGCTCCACTACCAGCTGAAAGATTGGAGGTTCAAACCCACCCAGAAGTTTCAGCCTTGAAATCCTATAGAGCAGTTCTGCTCTATACACATGGGGTTGGCATGAGTTGGAATCAACTGAACAGCAACTAACAGCCACCATAACAACAATACATGAATACTGTATAATATAAAAGGCATAAACCTGTACCATAAAATTTCTTGTTCCCAGTTCCCTTCAAAAATTTAATCACTTAACATTTTTTTTAATGTATCCAGCAATATTCTTTTTTGACTTTCACAAATGTTAGTATATAAAATACATTCTTACGTACAAATTTTTTACCTTGGCAATACATCTTAGAGATTATGCTTTTTTAATATAGTGATGCCAAGATTTTTTTTCTTCACCAAATAAAGAATCAAGGTGTATCAAGGTGAGCTCCCTAGAAGCAGGGAACAAAGAGAAACACATTGGAGGTTAAAGAGAGTGTGCCATTTACATTAAGAGAGCTTTAAGTAAGAGAAACCAATAATACCAGGTTCTCTAAACTCACTATAGAACCCTGAGAAGGAATTAGCATTAAACATCTGCCAGGTCCAAAGAGGATTACATCAGTTTATTAGAATATTGGTCAAATAAAAAAATTTTTTTTTCCTTTTCCCTCCTACCTGTTTTTATCCTGAAGAGATAAAAATTTATGGCGAACAGGAGGCGGGGCCAAGATGGCAGAGTAGTCAGATGCTTCTGGTGTACCCTCTTACAACAAAGACCTGAAAAAAATCAATGAATCAATTATATATGACAATCTAGGAGCCCTGAACATCGAAGGCAAAGTTGAGGAACCAGACTGAGTGGTAGGGGGAGGGAGAAACAGTTCAGAAACAGCAGAAGAGTTACCAGACCTGACCCGGTGAGAACCTGAGCCCTTCAGGCTTGATCAGCTCATGGATGATGGGTGAGGCAGGCAAGCAGCCGTGTTCATGAGGCGCATTTTCTGCACCAGGAGAGACTCAACACCAGAGAGTCTACTCAGCCACCCAGAACCAGTGAGAAGCAGCCCTCATCAGCGAAAGATAAGTTCTGGCATATGGCCTACTCCATGGATCAAAAACACCCCCATTAGAGAAAATTTCTCTCCCATTTACCTCCCGCTCCCTACTCTGCACTGGGTCACAGACTGGCTTCAGCAATTGCCGAGTCCCCTGGGCCAGAAGTAGGATCCATTCTCCCGGCCTTGGAGAGGGAACAAAATTAACCAATGGTGGAAAAATAAACTGATGGCTCCTCTAAGCCAGGAACCCAGGGTAGGCACAGCTCCTTTGTTAAGGAACAGGCATAAAGGATCCACAGACTCTGAGTGCCTTTCCCCCTGCATTGACACGTGTGGGCCCATTTCAACAGCGTAGGTCCTCATTAATGCAGTACAACAGGGTATATACCTGAAGTCTAACTTCAACTGTTTCAGCTGTGAAGTGGCAGGTATGTGACATGTGACACTGCTCTGCCCATTAAGCAGGGTCTTCACCTACCCACATCAGGGCCCTGAGGACTGGTGGCTCTGCCCATGCCACCTAGCCACCTGTGATAGGGGCCCAAGAATAAGAGGTGCCCCCTAGTCCTTAACAGCCAACAGCATTGGCTGCTCATAGTTCAGCTGCAAAACCCACCCACCTACACCCTCTAAGGAACAGTTACATGCCTTCCTCCTGGACACTTGGGACCAGCTGTCAACCCCCTGAGTTTCTCAGAGTGTGTCCCCCTGCTGCAACCAGATGCTTGTGCCTACACCAATCATCCACGCCTGTCTAGGGCTGTAGGTGAGAGCCTACACCACACACTTGGTGGCTAGCTACATGGGCACCTGAGCTGAGTCAATACAGGAGGAATGGGCAGACTCCTGAGCTCACATACCTAGTAACAGATCTAACCTCCTAGTGACAGGACATTAGAGCTTCAAAGTTGCCAATAATCAAACTAGCTCACACGAGCAGCCTATTTGGGCATATCAAAACAAAACAAGAATCTAGGACACAGTAAGCAAACATAAAATAAATAAATATAATAAATGATGGCTCGGAGACAATAGTCAATATCAAATCACATAAAGAGGCAATCCACGTTGGCTTCAGCAAGCTCCCAAAATAAAGAATCTAGAAAATTTCCAGAGGAGGAAAATTTCTTTGAATTACCAGAGGCAGAATACAAAAGATTAATATACAGAACCCTTTGAGAAATTAGGAAGGAAATTAAGCAAAATGTAGAACATGCAGTAGAAGAAATTAAAAAGATTAGAGAAAAGTATAATGACAAATTTAACTGGTTGCAAGAATCCACAGAGACAGTAATCAGAATTCAAAAGATTAACAATAAAATTTCAGAATTAGACAACTCAATAAAAAGTCATAGGGGCAGAATTGAGGCAATGGAAGTCAGAATTAGTGAGAATGAAGATAAAGCACTTGAAACCAACTTATTTGAGAAAAAATCAGATAAAAGGATTAAAGAAATGAAACCCTAAGGATTATGTGGGACTCTATCAAGACAAATAACCTATGAGTGATTGGAGTACCAGAAAAGGGGAGAATAACAGAAAATACAGAGCGAATTGTTGACGATTTGTTGGCAGGAAACTTCCCTGATATTGTGAGAGATAAGAAGATATCTATCCAAGATGCTCATTGAACCCCACATAAGGTAAATCCCAAAAGAAAGTCACCAAGACATATTATAATCAAACTTGCCAAAACCGAAGATAAAGAGAGAATTTTAAGGGCAGCTAGGGATAAATGAAAAGTCATCTACAAAGGAGAGTCAATAAGAGTAAGCTCGGACTACTCAGTAGAAACCTAGCAGGCAAGAAGGCAATGAGATGACATACATAAAGGCTTGAAGGAAAAAACCTGCCAGCCAAGAACTGTATAGCCAGTAATACTGTCTCAGATATGATGGCAAAATTAGGGCATTTCCAGATAAACAGAAGTTTAAGGAATTTGCAAAAAACAAACCCAAATTACAAGAAATACTAAAGGAAGTCCTCTGGTTAGAAAATGAGTAACATCAGATAACAACACAAGACTAGAACACAGGACACAGCAACCAGGTATCAACCCAGATAGGGAAGTCACAAAAATAAACCAAAGCTAAAACACTGAAAATAGGGAAACAGATGTCAATATGTAAAAGATGACAATGTTAAAACAAAAAAGAGGGACTTAAAAAAATGTAGACATAGACTTTGCCTATGGAGAAGAAGTCAAAGCCATATAAAGAAATAAAAGACTGGTATAAACTTAAAAAAATAAGGGTAAATATTAAGGTAACCACAAAGGAAACTAACAGTCCTACAAGTCAAAATAAATAACTAGAAAAATGTAAAGACTCACAAACACAAAATCAACAACAATGAAAAAAATGAAAAGAAAATACATAAAGAAAAATGACTCAGCACAGAAAATTAAGGGGAACAAAGAAATAGTGAATAAGACACAAAAAAAAGACATCAAAATGACATCACTAAACTCATACGTATCAATAATTTCGCTGAATCTAAATGGACTAAATGTGTCAATAAAGAGACAGAGAGCGGTAGATTGGATAAAAAAACAAGATCCGTCTATATCCTGCGTACAAGAGACACACCTTAGACTTAAAGACACAAACAAACTAAAACTCAAACGATGGAAAAAAATATATCAAGCAAACAACATTCAAAAAAGAGCAGGAGTGGCAATATAATAAAAAGACAGAGAGCAGCACATTGGATAAAAAAACACGATCCGTCTATATCCTGTGTACGAGAGACACACATTAGATTTAAAGACACAAACAAACTAGAACTCAAAGGATAGAAAAAAATATATCAAGCAAACAACATTCAAAAAAGAGCAAGAGTGGCAATACTAATCTCTGACAAAATAGACTTTAAAGTAAGATCCATCACAAAGGATAAAGAAGGACACTATATAATGATTAAAGGATCAATACACCAGGAGGACATAACTATAATAAATATTTACATGCCCAACAAGAGGGCTCCAAAATACACAAAACAAATTCTAACAGCACTGAAAAGAGACATAGACGGCTCCACAATAGTAGTAGGAGACTTCAACACACCACTTTCGGTGAAGGACAGAACACCCAGAAAGAAGCTCAACAAAGACACGGAAGATCTAAATGCTACAATCAACCAACTTGATCTCATAGACATATACAAAAAACTCCACCGAAGAGCAGCTAAGTACACTTTCTTTTCCAATGCACATGGAACATTCTCCAGAATAGACCACACATTAGGCCATAAAGCAGTCTTAACAAAATCCAAAACATCGAAATATTACAAAGCATCTTTTCTGACCATAAAGCCATGAAAGTAGAAATCAACAACAGAAAAAGCAAGGAAAAAAATCAAACATATGGAAACTGAACAACACCTTGCTCAAAAACTACTGGGTTATAGAAGAAATTAAGGATGAAATAAAGAAATTCATAGAATCAAAAGAGAATGAAAACATATCCTAACAGAACCTTTGGGACACAGCAAAAGCAGTACTCAAAGGTCAGTTTATAGCAATAAATGCACACATCCAAAAAGAAGAAATGGCTGTAATCAAAACATTAACCCTACAACTGGAACAAGTAGAAAGAGAGCAGCAAAAGAAGTCCTTGGGTGCCAGAAGAAAGGAAATAATAAGAATTGGAGCAGAATTAAATGAAATAGAGAATCGAAAAACAATTGAAGGAGTTAACAAGACCAAAAGCTGGTTCTTTGAAAAGATCAAGAAAATTGATAAACCTTTGGCAAAACTAAGAAAAGAAAAACAGGAGAGGAAGTAGCTAACCTATGTAAGAAACGAGATGGGTGATATCACAACAGACACCTGAAATTAAAGGAATCATAACAGAATACTATGAAAAATTGTACTCTAACAAATTAGAAAACCTAGAGGAAATGGACAAATTTCTAGAAACTCACTACCTACCTAAACTAACACAAACTGAGGTAGAATAACTAAGCAAACCCATGACAAAAGAAGAGATTGGAAAGGTAATTAAAAAACTCCCCCCCAAAAAAGCCCTGGCCTGGATGGCCTCACTGGAGAATTCTACCAAACTTTCAGAGAAGACTTAACACAACTACCACTAAAGGTATTTCAGAGCATAGGAAAGGGTGGAATACTCCCAAACTCATTCTATGAAGACAACATAACCCTAATACCAAATCCAGATAAAGGCATGACAAAAAAAGAAGATTATGGACCAATATCCCTCATGAACATTGAAACAAAAAGCCTCAACAAAATTCTAGCCAATAGAATTCAGCAACATATCAAAAAAATAATTCACCAAAATCAAGTGGGATTTATACCAGCTATGCAGGAATGGCTCAACATTAGAAAAACAATCAATATAATCCATCACATAAATAAAACAAAAGATAAGAACTATATGATCTTATCAACTGATGCAGAAAAAGCATTGGACAAATTCCAACACCCAGCATGATAAAAACTCTCATCAAAATAGGAATAGAAGGGAAATTCTTCAATGTAATTAAGGGCGTTTATATAAAGCCAACAGCCAACATCATCCTAAGTGGAGTGACTTTGAAAGCATTCCCCTTGAGAACAAGAACCAGACAAGGATGACCTTTATCACCACTCTTATTCAAAAAAATTGTGCTGGAGGTCCTAGCCTGAGCAATTAGGCTAGAAAAAGAAATAAAGGGCATCCAAATTGGTAGGGAAGAAGTCAAAGTATCTCTTTTTTGCAGATGAGATGATCTTATACACAGAAAACCCCAAAGAATCCACAAGAAAACTACTGGAACTAATAGAAGATCTCAGCAAAGTTTCAGGATCCAGGATAAACATACAAAAATCCATTGGATTCCTTTACACCAACAAAGAGAACCTCGAACAGGAATTCACCAAATCAATACCATTTCCAATAGCCTCCAAGAAGACAAAATACTTAGGAATAAGTATAACCAGAGAGGTAAAAGATCTATACAATGAAAACTAGAAGACACTACTGCAAGAAACTAAAAGAGACCTGCATAAGTGGAAAAACATACCTTGCTCATGGATAGGAAGAGTCAACATTGTGAAAATGTCAATTCTACCCAAAGCAATCTACAGATACAATGCCATCCTGATCCAAATTCCACTGGCATTTTTTAATGAGATGGAGAAACAAATCTCTAACTTCATATGGAAAGGGAAGATGCTTTGAAAAGTAAAGCAGTACTCAAGATGAAGAACAAAGTGGGAGGACACACAATACCTGATTTTAGAACCTATTATACTGCCACGATCCTCAAGACAGACTGGTAGTGGTACAACAACAGATACATAGACCAATGGAACAGAACTGAGAATCCAGACATAAATTCATCCACCTATGAGCAGCTGATATTTGACAAAGGCCTAAAGTCCATTAATTGGGGAAAAACAGATGCTTTAACAAATGGTGCTGCCATAACTGGATATCCATCTGCAAAAAGCTGAAACAAGACGCATACCTCACACCATGCACAAAAATGAACTCAAAATGGATCAAAGACTTAAATATAAAATAAAAAATGATAAAGATCATGGAAGAAAAAATAGAGACAATGCTATGAGCCCTAACACATGGTGTAGGCGCAATATGAACCATAAGTAACAATGCACAAGCACCAGAAAAGAGACTATATAACTGTGAGCTCCTAAAAATCAAACACTTATGCTTATCAAAAGACTTCACCGAAAGAGTCAAAAGACAACCTACAGACTTGGAAAAAATTTTTGGCTACAACAAATCTGATCAGTGTCTAATCTCTAAAATCTACAAGATACTGCAAAAGCTTAACAACAAAAAGACAAATAACTCAATTAAAAAATGGGCAAAGGATATGAACAGACAATTCACCAAAGAAGATATTCAGAAGGCTAACAGACACATGAAGAAATGCTCACAATCATTAGCCATTAGAGAAATGCAAATCAAAACTACAATGAGATACCATCTCACCCCAACAAGGCTAGCATTAATCCTAAAAACACAAAATAATAAGTTATGGAGAGGCTGTGGAGAGACTGGAACACTTAAACACTGCTGGTGGGAATGTAGAATGGTGCAACCACTTAGGAAATCATTTTGGTGCTTCCTGAAAAAGCTAGAAATAGAAGTACCATACTATCTAGCTATGCCGCTCCTTGGATTATATCCTAGAGAAATAAGAGCCGTCACACAAACAGATATATGCACACCCATGTTCATTGCAGCACTGTTCACAATAGCAAAAAGATGGAAACAACCTAGATGCCCATCAATGGAAGAATGGTTAAACAAAACATGGTACATCTACACAATGGAGTAGTATGCAACAATAAAGAACAACGACGAATCCGTGAAACATAACATGGAGGAATCTGGCAGGCATTATGCTGAGTGAATTCAGTCAGTTACAGAAGGACAAATATTGTATAAGATCATTATTATAAGAACTCATGAAAAGGTTTAAACACATAAGACAACATTCTTTGATGGCTACAAGTGTGGAGAGGGAGGGTGAGGGTTATTCACTAACCAGATAGTGGACAAGTATTCATCTTAGGTGAAGGGAAGGACAGCATACACTACAGGGGAAGTCAGCACAATGGGATTAAACCAAAGCTAAGAAGTTTCCTGAATACAAGCAAACACTCTGAGGGACAGAGTAGCAGGGATAGGGATCTGGGGACCATGTTTTCAGCGGACATCTAGGTCAGTTGGCATAACAAAGCTTATTAAAAAAATGTTTTGCTTCCTATTTTGGTGAGTGGCATCTGGGGTCTTAAAAGCTTGCAAGTGGCCATCTAAGATGCTTCGATTGGTCCCAACCACCTGGAGTAAAGGAGAATGAAGAATGCCAAACACAAGGAAAGTATTAGCCCAACAGACAGAACGGGCCACATAAACCAGAGAATTCATCCGCCTGAGACCAGAAGAACTAGATGGTGCCCAGGTTCCATGAATGATCGCCCTGACAGGGAACACAACAGAGAGTCCCAGATGGAGCAGGAGAAAGGTGGGGTGCAGAACTCAAATTCTAGTAAGAAGACCAGACTTCTGATTGAGACTGGAGGTATCCCGGAAATCATGGCCCCTGGATTCTCTATCAGCCCAGAACTAAAACAATTTCTGAAGCCAACTTTTCAGACTGGGATTGGACTGGACAATGGGACATAAAGTGATACTTGTGAGGAGTGTGCCTCTTAGCTCAAGTAGATACAAGAGACTAAATGGGCAGCTTCTCTCCGGAGGTGAGATGTGAAGGCAGAGAGGTTTAGGAGCTTTTTGAATGGCAATGGGGTATCAGGGGTGGAAAGGAGGAGTGTGCTGTCACAGTAAAGGGAGAGCAATTAGGGTCACATAAAAATGTACGTATAAATTTTTGTATGGGAGACTAACTTGAAATGTAAACTTCATTTAAACTACAACAATAAAAAAAATATAGTGAACAAGCACAAGGTAAATTAAAACAAAAGAAATCATAACCAAAAAAATAGACTAATGAAATCACCTATCTCTAAAATAGATCATACTTAACAAGTCAAAGCTGAGAAGAAAGAATACATATAATTTTGAAGAAAATTTAAAGTTTGGTTATTACAACACAGACTGATTATTCACCCAAGGATATTTTGTTACCTAAAGTGACAAGCCAATTAATGGGACTTGCACTGATTTTATCCAAGGACAAGGGATGAATTAGTCCCAGAGAATACATTTTAATGGACAGTAGAAGAAAAATTTGCTGAAAATGATATCTCATGAATCATGCCTATTCAAAACATGGCTGACATGTAGATTCACTATGGGAGTGTCTTAGTTATCTAGTAGTGTTATAACAAAAATACCACAAGTGGATGTCTTTCACAAAGAGAAATCTATTCTCTCACTGTTTAGGAGCCTTGAAGTCTAGCCAGCTCTAGGAGAAGGTTTTCTCTCTCTATCAGTCCTTGTCATCAATCTTCACCTGCTCTAGGAGCTTCCCAGTGCAGGGACCCCAGGTCCAAAAGAAACATTATGCTCCTGGCACTTCTTTCTTAGTGGTATAAGATCCCTCTGCTCTCTGCTGGATTCTTTCTTTTATATCTCGAAAGAAATTGACTCAAGATACAACCTAATCCTGTAGCTTGAGTCCTGCCTCATTACCATAACTGCCTCTGATCCTGTCTCATTAACATCACCGAGGTTAGGATTTATAACACATAGGATAATTACATCTGATCATCAGATCACAAAATGACGGACAACAACCCAATACTGGGAATCATAGCCTAGCCAAGTTAACACACATTTTTGGGGACACAATTCAACCCATAACATTCCACCCTCTGGCCCCCCAAAATCCATGCCCTTGCCATATGTAAAACACATTCACCCCATCATATCATCCCAAAAGTCTTAAGTCAACTCCAAGTCCAAATTCCATCCTGGGGCAAAATTCCTCTTCATCTGTGAAATCTAGAATACAAACTTCTGCTTCTAAAGTACAATGGTGGAATAGGCAGAAGGTAGACATTTCTATTTCAAATGGAAGAAATTGGAGAGAAAAAAAGGAATAATAGGCATTAAGCAAGTTAAAAGTCCAGCGGAACAATTTACATTAGCTCTCAAGGCTCTGGTGTTCGCCACACTCTCCGGATTCTGGGTGGAGGTCCTTGGCCCTGGGCTTCAGCTGAATCTTCCAGGCCCATTGGGACAACAACTCTGCTCCTTTACATTTGGATGGCCCCATTCTCCTCATTCTTCTGAGTGGTGACCCTACCCCTTGGCCCTGGCAGGCCCCTTTCTTCTGCCCCTTGGGAATGGCAGCCCTGCCCCCTCAGCTTTGGGCAGCAGATCTGGCCCCATCCCGCTGGCACTCATGAATAGCCACTCCACACTCCAGAACCAAGTGGGTAAAGATTTGATTCTTTAAAACTTAGGAGGCACCCACCCTTTGAGACCCGAGGGGTCTTGGCCCTTTGAGACTGAGGCAGCTAGGCTTTCTGTTTTCATTGTCCTTCAGATTCTGTTCCCAGTGCCTTGGTCTCTTGGCCCCTCAGGCCTCTTGGGCCGGCCTGGCCTCTGCCCTGATGCTCTTTAGCTCCTGCCAAGAAGTGCCTGGAGGTACCTCACTCGCTCAGTAAGCCTCAGCCCTAAGGCACTCAGCTCTTGTTCCATGGGTCGGCAAGCCTAGCTCCACTGATAAGTGCCTGGAGGCACCCCACTCCACTAGGAAAGCTCCTGTTTGAAGGCACTCATCTCTCTCACTTTGTGGGTTGGCTCCTGTGTCATCTTGCACTAGTCTCCTGTGTTCTGCTGCTGCAGTTTCTCTGCTGTTGCTTTTCGCCATCTGCACCATCTCTGATGTTATAGTTCTACTCACTTCCTCCTGAGTCCTCACCAGAATTATCTTTGATGTCCATAATTCCACCAACAACCTTTTCAGGGGACTCTAGCTTTTGCTATTAGGAAATTTAAAACCCTTTCAACCTCTACTCATTCATAGTTTCAAAACTGCTTCCACATTTTAGGTATATTTTAGAGCAACACCCCACTCTCTTGGTACCAAATTCTGTCTTAGATATCTAGTGCTGCTATAATAGAAATATCACAAGTGGATGGCTTTAATGAATAGAAACTTATTCTCTCACAGTCTAGGAGGCTAGAAGTCTGAACTCAGGGTACCTACTCTAGGAGAAGTTTTTCTCTCTCTGTTGATTCTGGGGGATGGCTGTTGTCATCAATCTTCCCCTGGTCTACAGGCTTCTCAGTGCAGCGACCTTAGACCCAAAGGATACACTCCACTCCTGCAGCTTCTTTCTCAGTGGTGTAAGGTTCCCCTCTTCTCTGCTAGATTCTCTCTTTTACATCTCAAAAGAGACTGACTCAAGATACAGCCTAATCCTGTAGATTGAGTCCTGCCTCTTTACCATAACTGCCTCTGAGCCTGCCTCATTAACATCACAGAAGTCAGAATTTACAACACATAGGATAATTACATCAGATCATCAGATCACAAAATAGGTGGATGATCACACAATACTGGAAATCATGGTCTAGCTAAATTGATGTAGATTTTAGGGGAACACAATTTGATTCATAACAGGAAGATTTGAAAACTTTATTATATTGACACTTCTTAAAGTATTCCTTTCCATTATTTCAAATCATCTTTATGTTTCTTATGGTATTAAAAAGTATTTTTATGTAAGTTTTGGCTGGTTTTTAAATTTCCTTTTTATATATTTGTCATTATTATAAATGGAATGTTTTGTTTCATTTTATCTTCAACTAATTTGTTTTATATACGGAAAGGATTTGGTACCTTTATGTTAATTTTGAATCTAGCTGCCATATTAATTTCTCTAAATGTTTATGTGACTTTCCTCTGTACAATCTTTTGAATTTTCTGTGTAAACAATGAAGTTATCTACGAATAATGATAATTTTATGTGTTCCTTTATATCTTTTATTCATATTTTCTAACTGCATATTTTAGAACTAAATCCCACACCGCTGAGTTGATTCCAATTCATAGCAACCCTCTAGGACACAGTAGAACTCTCACATAGTGTTTCCATGGCTATAAATCTTTACAGAAGCAGACTACCACATCTTTCTCCTAAAAGTGCCTGGTGGATTCGAACCACCAACCTTTTGGTTAGCAGTGGAGCACTTGAACCACTATGCCACCAGGGCTCCAATTGCATATTGTAGTGTCTTGAAAACATTGAATGAGGGTGATCATAGTAAATATTCAAAGAAAATAATGACTTTTATGTTGAGATACATTTTGCAAGTCCATTTATTTTTATTTCATTAAAAATATTTTTTAAAATTCAAGAATGGTTGCTGAATCTTATCAGAATAACTTAACAGCATCAATGAGGATGATCACATAATTTTCATTTTGTTTATTAATATGGTGAATAATATTAATAATTTCCTAATTTAGATCTATTCTTGCATGCATGAAATATACATCATGTCATTTCTTATTGCTGATTTTATTTGCTAATCACTTAAGGATTTTTACATCACTAAGCTTAAGTGAAACTGATCTATAGCTTTTAAAATATATGTATTTGAGTTTTGGTGTCTATGTTTTGCTTGATTTTTGAAACTAATTTGACACTTTACTTCTGTTCACGTCATAGTAGCTACCACTGGACAAGTACTTGTGACAAAAACAAATAGAAATACGGACAAAATATATGAAACACTTGTTTTTAGACATTAAAGAGCAGGCAGTGGAGGACTATGATCCCTTAGAAAAGACAAGCAAATAAGGTAAGCCATATGACCACCCTAACTGACAGACAGAGGCTATTTTCCAAATATTAAGTAGAGAGGGTAAAACCAGATAGAGAACATTGGTTTCAACAAATTGAATCAATGAAGAGTAGCATGTGAGAATATTAACACAAACTGAATTTTGAGGGCAGAATATTTGAGAGGAATCTGCATAGATTTCTATAGTTACAGATAATTACAACAATCTTCCTAGGATTTGGTTGAATACTAAGCTAAACATGGGAGAGTGAGACTCCACAAGACCAGGAAAAAAGAAAAAATTCAGAGACACAACTACCAAGAAGCTCTAAGCTGGAAAATTCCTACTACACAAATGGGTACAAGGAGTTGATTTTCCAACCAGCCAGAATATAGAGGCTTCATTGAAATATCACAAAAATGAGTATACATTAGTAGTACTACTTAGCTATCATTTGAGTGAAATATATTATAAACTCTCTGACATATACTTAAACACAAGCCTCAAGAAGTTTGAGCTAATTTTTATGTAACTTCACTTGCTGAGCAATCTAAACCTATCACTTTAAAATGGAAGAAAACAAAATCTAAGAATTCAACAATATAACAATTAAATGTACATAAATTCATTGAAAGATTATTACACATGAGAAGAATCAAGAAAGAGTGAGACAGCATGTTGAAAAATCAGTCATTGAAAAAAGAGACATGACAGAAATTATGGAATTAACATATGATATCTTTTAAAGGGCTGCTACACATATGTTTGAGGATTTAAAGGAAAACATTAACATAATGAGAAAAGAAATGGAAGACTTAAGAATAAACCAAAAGTTCAATGTCTGGAAAAAAAAATTCACTGGATAAGTTTTGCAGCAGAATAGAATATATAGAAGAAAAAAAAAAGTAGGCTGTGAGACATAGTGATAGAAACTATATAAACCAAAATATACAAATGAATATAAAAGAGAAAAATCAATAAAATAAAAAACTCCTTTTTTGAATTAATCAAGGAAAATTGATAAATATGTACTTAGATTACAAAAGAAAATAAATGAGAGAAGACACAAATTAACAATGTCAGAAATGAAAGAAGGACATTACTTTAGACCCTACAGATATTATACATTAATTAGAAACATTTTTAAACAGCTTTATGACAATAAATTCTCAACTTACATTAAATGGACAAATTCTCTGAAAACCTTAAAATATCAAAATTAAGAAGAGGAAATAGAACTATTGTAAAACTATTCATGAAATTGATTTTTTTACTAAACACCTTCCTGTAAGAAAACTGCAGGCCAGATGTATTTATTGGTGTGTTCTATTGGATATTTTAAAAGCAATAATACCAACAGACGAAAGACTTGTTCTGAAAGAACAAGACAAAGAAACACTTCTCGACTCATTTTATGAAGTTAGTATTACTCTGATACGAATACCAGAAAAATAAATTACAAGAAAAAAAATACAGACAAAAATCCATTATAAATATCCATGCAAATATCCTTAGAAAAATATTAGCAAAGAGAATTCAGCAGTATACAAAAACAAATTATGACTAATGGTATTTTATCTTAAAAACTCAAGGTTAGTGTTGCAATGAACATTGGTGTTCAAATATCTGTTTGCATTCATGCTTTTAATTCTTTTGGGTATATACCTAAGAATGGGATTGCTGGATTGTATACTAATTCTATGTTTAACTTTTTGAGGAACTTCCAAACTGTTTTCCGCAGTGCTGTACCATTTTACAATCCCATCAGTAATAGATGAGAATTCTAGTTTCTCACATCCTTGTCAAAACCTTTTTTTTTTTTTTTTAAATCAAGTCATCTTAGTGGGGCTGAAGTGATATCTCACTGTGGTTTGGTTGGCATTTCCCTAATGACTAGTGAGGTTGAGCACTCTTTCATGTGCTTGTTGGCCATTTGTTTTTCCTTTTTGGTGTAATGTCCATTCAAGTCCTCCGCCCATTCTTTGACGTGGTTATTTGTCTTTTTGTTGTTGAGTTGTAGATGTTCTTTATATATTCTTGATGTTAAATTCTTATCAGATATATAGTTCCCTCAATTTTCTCCCAATTTCTAGGCTGTCTCTTCACTCTGTTGATTAACTCCTTTGATGAACAGAAGTTTTTAATTTTGATAAAGTCCAATTTATCTATTTTGTCTTTTGTATTTTGCTTTTGGTGCCATATTTAAGAATCCATTTTTAAAAAATAGGTCCCAAAACATTACCCCTATATTTTCTTTTAAAAGTTTTATGATTTTAGCTCTTACATTTAGGTCCTTGATCCATTTTGTGTTAGCTTGTACTCACTGCAGCATTAGTCACAATAGCCAAAAGGTGGAAACAACCTAAATGTCCATCAACAGATTAATGGATAAACAATATGTGGTACATACATATAATGGGATATTATTCAGACATAAAAAAAAAAAAATGAAGTGCTACAACATGGCTAAACCTTGCATACATTGTGAATGAAATGTCAGTCAGAAAAGGACAAACAATGTATGATTATAGTTTCATGAAGTATCTAGAATGAGCAAATGTATAGAAACCAAAGTTTATTTGTGGTTACAGGGGCAAGAAGGAGAGGGCAAGGGGGACTCACTGCTTCTGTTAACTGAGCTTGTTAATGGTCATGGAAAAATTTGGAAATGGATAGTGGTGATTGTTGTACAACATGATTAACACAATTAATGTCACTGAACTGTACATGTAAAAATGGTTATATATATTTACCATGATTAAAAAAAAATCAAAGTTAGTTTAACATTTGAAAATAAATCATGCTAATTCACACCATTAATAGAACAAAAGAGAAAAACCGTTTGGTTTTTGTATTGTTGTTGTTGTTGTTAGGTGCCATTGAGTAGATTCCCACTCATAGTTACCCGATGTGACAGAGAAGAACTGCCCCATAGGGTTTCCTAGGCTGTAATATCTATGGAAACAGATCACCAGGTCTTCTCTTTCATGGAGTTGCAGGTGGGTTTGAACCACCAACATTTCAGTTAGCAGCTCAGCACTTAATCACTATGCCATCAAACAAACAAAAAAACCCAAGCCCTTAAGCTGATTTCGACTCATAGTGACCCTATAGAACAGAGCAGAATGGCCTCATAGGGTTTCCAAGGCTCTAATCTTTATGCAAGCAGACTGTCACGTCTTTCTCCCATGGAGCGGGGTGGCTGGGGGGTTTGAAATGCTGATATTTGGGTTAGCAGCTAAGAGCTTAACCACTGAGCAACCAAGGCTCCATATTTCTGTATTAGAAGCAAAAAAAAAAGAACATATGAGAAAATTGAACACATTTATAAATAAAACTCCTAAACAAACTAAGAATTGAAGGAAGCATCCTCAGCCTGATAAAGAACATCAATAAAAAATCTACAGCTAAACGTAATGCTTAATGATTAAAGTGGTAACCTTTCTCCTAAGATTGTGCATAAGCAAGAAAAGCTGGTTTTAAGAACTCTTGTGATCATTGCGCCTAGAATTCTAGCTAGTTATATAAGGCAAGAAAAACAAATTTATTGTTATTTATTTTTACAAAAGCCCCAAGGTATTTCAATGAAGAACAGATAGATTTTCAAACGTTGTGTCCTGGAAGAATTGTCTATCTGTAAGGAAAAACAAAACAACCTCATTTCTTACTCCGCAATATTCACAAAACTAACAAAAAATGAATTCTCAATTTTAACGTAAAAGTTAAAATTATAAAACTTCTAGAAAAAATAGACATTAACTTATCACCTTAGTGGAGGCAAATATCTAGACAGGACAAAAATCAATACCCATAGAAGAAAATAAATTGATAAACTATAATGCATCAAAATTTCAAACATCTACTCTTCAAAATATCCTTTAAGATAATGAAAAACCAAGCCACGAGGTGGTAGAACATGTGCCCAATACATTTATCTAAAACATGTATGCCTAAAAACTTGAACAATCAATAATAAAAATGAACAACACAATTTAGAATGTGCAAAATATTTAAACAGATACTTCCAAAAAAGTAGATTTATGAAAGGTCTATCAGCACATGAAATGATGCTTAAAATTACTAGTTATCAGGGAGACACAAATAAAACTTGTAGTGAAATACTAGTAAAAAAGTACTTGAATGACTAAAATTAAAAATAAGATTATATCATGTGATGTCCAGGTTGTGGAGCAGGTGGAAATTTTGTTCATTTCTGGCGGTAGTGCACAATAGAATAACAACTTTGGAAAACATTTTGGTACGCTTTTTTTTTTTTTTTTAATAACAATAAGCGTACACTTACTGTATGACTCAGCAAATTCTCTCTTAGGTACTTACTCAAGAGAAATAAAAGCATATGTCCACCAAAAGACTTGCACACAAAAGTTCTTTGAAGTCTTATTCATTGTGACCCCTCATTAGTTTCCAATTACTCTTGTTACAGATTACCACAGACTTGGTGGCTTAAACAACACAAATTTATTATCCTACAGTCCTGGAGGACAGAAACCCTAAAAGAGCTTCACGGTGCTAAAATCAGTGTTGCCAGAACGGTGTTTCTTCTGGAGACTGTAGCATAGAATCTGTTCTCTTGACTTTTACAGCTTCTAGAGGCTGCATGCGTGCCATGAATCCCTGCCAGCAATAGCAGGACTCTGACATCTGCTTCCATTGTGACATCGCTCTCACTGACTCTTGCTTTCCTTCATTCCTTCTTCATTTATAAGCACCCTTGTGATTACATTCAGCTGAGAAGTAACTTAATCACATATGCAAATTCCCTTTTGCCATGTAAGATAACATAGTCACAGGTTCTGTAAATTAGGATGTGGGCATCTTTGGGGCCCATTTTTCTGTCTACTGTTGTTGTCAGTTGCCATCAGGTCATTTCCAATTCATAGCTACCCTCTGCCCAACAGAATGAAACAGAGCCCCATCCTGTGTGTCATGGTTTGAATTATGTCCCCAAAAATGTGTGTATCCATTTGGCTGGGCCGTGATTCCCAGAATTGTGTGGTTGGCCTCCATTTTATGATTGTAATTTTATGTTAAAGAGAGTTAGGGTGGGATTGTAACACCACCTTTACCCAGGTCACATCCCTCATCCAATGTAAAGGGAGTTTCCCTGGGGTGTGGCCTGCACCACCTTTTATCTCTCAAGAGATAAAAGGAAAGGGAAGCAAGCAGAGAGTTGGGGACCTCATACCATCAAGAAAGCAGTGCTGGGAGCAGAGCGCATCCTTTGGACCAGGGTCCTTGCGCAGAGAAGCTCCTAGTCCAGGGAACACTGATGAGAAGGCCGACAGAGGGAAAAAGCCTTTCCCTGGAGCTGATGCCCTGAATTTGGACTTTTAGCCTACTTTGACTGTGAGGAAATAAACTTCTCTTTGTTAAAACCATCCACTTGTGGTATTTCTGTTATAGCAGCACTAGATGACTAAGACATGGTGCCATCCTCACAGTCATTGCTATATTTAAGCCTATTGTTGCAGGCAGTGTGTCAATCCATCTTGTTGAGAGTCTTCCTCTTTTTCACTGACCCTGACTCTACCTTACCAAGCAAGATGCCTTCTCCAGGGATTGGTCCCTCCGATGACATGTCCAAAGTAAGTGAGACAAAGTGTTGACATCTTCATTTCCTAGGGACATTCTGTCTGGCTGTACTTCTTCCGAGAGATTTGTTTGTTCTTCTGGCAGTCCATGGTATATTTAATATTCTTCACCAGCACCATAATTCTCAAATTACTTCCATAACAATGAGCAAAATAATCTCTTTTGATTTTTAAATTTCTTCTATGTACCTGGTTTTTCCTCAGTATCATTTTTTGTGTATCTGTTCATTATGGGTTTTTAAACACACACACAGATACACACATGTACATAAAACATTAACGTGTTCACAATAGATAAGTGGTAACTTTGGTGAAGGGTAAGACAGTACACAATACTGGGGAAGTCAGCACAACTTGCACAAGGCAAGGTCATAGACGCTCCATAGACACATCCAAACTCCCTGAGGGACCGAATTACTGGGCGGAGGACTGTGGGAACCATGGTCTGTGGGAACCATGGCCTCGGGGAACATCTAGCTCAATTGGCATAACATAGTTTATAAAGAAAATGTTCTACATTCTACTTTGGTGAGTAGTGTCTGGAGTCTTAAAAGCCTGTGAGTTGCCATCTAAGATACTCCACTGTTTTCACCCCTTTCGGAGCAAGGGAGAATGAAGAAAACTATAGATAAAAGGGAAAGATTAGTCCAAAGGACTAAAGGACCACAACTACCACGGCCTCCACCACACCAAGTCCAGTATAACTAGATGGTGCCCAGCTACCACCACTGACTTCTCTGACAGGCATCAAATAGAGGGTCCCGGACAGAGCTGGAGAAAAATGTAGAACAAAATTCTAACTCACAAGAAAAGACCAGACTTACTGGCTTGACAGAGACTGGAGAAACCCCAGGGGTATGGCCCCTAGACAAGCTTTCAGTTCAGTAATGAAGTCACTCCTGAAGTTCACTTTAGCCAAAGACTAGACAGGCCCATAAAACAAAACTAAAGGTGCACACCAGCCCAGTGGCAAGGACTAGAAGGCAGGAGGGGACAGGGAAGCTGGTAATAGGGAAGCCAAGGTCGAGAAGGAAAGTGTTGACATGTCATGGAGTTGAATGTCATAAAACAGTATGTGTACTTAAAAAAAAAAATGAGATATGCGTGTGCTATATTCCTAGCACATTTGCCGGAACATAGTCGATAATCAAAAAAAAAAAAAAAAATCATTAACATGTTCAGCTGGGTTTCACATAAATAAAATAAAAAGTAGTGTTGAGTTAGTTGAGACCTTTATACCTTAAATACTTCTATGCCCAGTATACACACAGGCAAAATTTGCTGCCCTGTGTAATTACTTGGACTGTTTTACTTTCAGTGTAATTGCTTATTTGTTCTTTTAAGTAATTATATTACATAGTTCTCTTAAAGGGCTGGCTATGCCTCCCTCCCTCTTTTCTCTTTTCCTCCCTCCCTCCCTCCCTTTGTATTTCCCTTCCTTCCTTCTTGAAGAAAAATAACATTTCTAAAGGGAAATTATAATAAATTATGTTATTTAGAAATGTATTTCATCATTCACAACTATTTTACCTTACCATCTGGATGCGGGGTAGATTGCCAAAAGTAGATCAGGCTTATAGACAGTAATTTCTTGCCACCTATTTCTCAAAAGTATCTTCCGTCATGAAGTCTTTCTCCAGAAAGTATGTGCAGAATTATGAAAAATGTTATTTTCTGTAGCTCTCCAGTGAAACTGACTTGATATCAGCTTGATGGCAGGAAGAAAGCCATTTGTTAGGCTAATTCTTGTTTTAGTTTCGATACTTGAAAATATATTATCCCTCGCAGAAATCATTTCATCAACAGCGTGTCCCCTCTTTTATTTAAGACTATATCTCAGTTCCACATTTTTTGGAATTTCTCCTGTACTGGAAATTTTTGCAAAAGAAAACTTACTTAAAAACCAGTATGGCCAAGATAAAAGCCTAGCTGTTCTGGTCAAACCTGGAGAAAGGGTGTTGGAACACACCATTCCAGAGCAATGTTGCACTTAATGGTGATGGCTTTTCCCCCCAAAGCGTCCCTGTAGCACCACTTCAGAGAAAAATGATTCCACAGAAAACAGATTGAGACCTGCTCCTTTTACTGAGAGAATTTGTTCTAAAGGTGGAATTTTAGCCACTGTGCAGGTGCAGGAAGATGAGACATTTGTGGTTAAGAATCCTGATGAGGTCTGTAGGAAAAGTTGAGGTACATTACCCACATCCCTCTTTAGGGAAGAAGAACTGATTCCCTGAGTTGTTAAGTGTTTTGACTCCTGAAGGCTCATAGCTGAACCCTCTGGAAGATTGTCCGTGGCTGAAGGGAGCTGCTTTGCCCAAAGAGGTTATACTGCCCATGGTTCATGGGCCCTTCCCCATAGTCTCAATAGGAGACATCCATAAAAGTCCATTCTAGCACCACAGAGTATCAGCTGAGGTTTCTATTACGCACCTGCACTCTCTTGAACTTCTTTCAAAACCAGTCTGACTTCTGTCATCCCCTTACAGGGGTTGTTCCTGAAAGCGCGGCCTAATTAATCACCTCCAAGACAATCTCTGCCCAGATACTGTTTCCTGGGAAAACAACCCATGGCAGCAACTCACAAATTGAAGAAAGGTAACCACATAATTATATTTCCAAGTTGTTGACTTCGATCAATATTTAACTTAACAGCATTCAGCAGCTGATTTAAGAGGAAATCCCTTGAAATACATGTGAAATATACAGACTTACATATATAGGATGTTAGCTGTAGAAATAATTAGATACAACTTGACAAATATCGGATGAATTAAGTAATGGCTATAAAATTGACCTAGTGAAACTACTTAGAGGGTGGAAAGCTTAGTTCATTGTACTTACTAAGTCCAGTGCTTTGGTTTCCCCCTCAGGTTACAGAGTGAGAAAGATGTTGATGACTTAGTTATCTGAAGTGGACACTCTACCATTAGCAAGAGGAAAGAAAACAGAAACTCATTTTTCAAAGACCTTCTTTAGGACATTACTTGTCAAGGTCATGATCAAATTCATGCCTTAGTCTTGAAAAGTGCTATGTCTCAATGTCAGTACTTTCAAGTCTGTAATTTATAGGGCTAAGTCATACCCTTTGGAGGTGCTTTTTGTACAATAACTTTCTGTCTTAAATATTATCATCTCTGCCCTGGAAAGAATTGCTTTTCTTTTTATTTCAGATTTTGAAAAACTAGTATCTAGGTTCTTAAGACTCATTGTTTTTGAAATACTTAAGACTGATTGTTCTTGAAATACTCCAAGCATTAAATAATATAAAAATGTCAAAGAAGAAACAAAAAAAGGATGACAGAATAACTGGGTGCAAGGGACTATTGTCTAGTATTAGTACCAAATTTATCAAATACTAAATAAATGGCTTGAGGGAGAATTCTTATTTTGAAAAACAACTTGAAGAATTAAAAATATGAAGTAAATATAGATAGAAAATCTTATTAATGAAGAAATGTATTTTGATATGCTATCTCCTGGCTTTAAATTAATACATGTAAAGTAATGAAAATAAAAAAGTAGAACATCCCAGAAGAAATGCAGTTTTAGAAAAGATTTTGTTTAACATACTTCTAAAATTGAAATGGTATTAAAGTTGAAATGTATGATTACAACATTTAAGAGTAGGCAATAAATTATAATTTGACTTACTGGGTATTGTGACAAATTAAACTATCTTAAGTAATACATGCACAACTGAAGCTCAGTGATAACTGATATTCATAATGAGCAATAGAACAGAGTTCAGGTGATTAAAAGAAAAATGTTAGGATTGAATTTAGACTCTTCTGTTTAATTGTGACATCGTGTGCAACTCACATAGCTTTCTAAGGCAGAGAGTATCTGTGGAAACAAGGAAAGATAGTAAAATAGTATTTGGCACTATCAGTGATAAAAGTTATATCACATGGCATGATCCTAGAACATTCAAAAATCTAAAATTCTCTCAATGTAGTGAAATATATATTGATTTTATTTTTTAATATTAAATACGTTATTTAACAATACTTCAGTTCGTGGACAGGGTACCGTGTTATAGTAAAAAAAATTTTTTTTATCGTGCCTTAGACGAAAGTTCACAGTACAAATTAGTTTCTTATTAAAACATTTATACACAAATTGTTTTATGAATTTGGTTGCAATCCCTGCAATGTGTCATCACTCTCCCCTTTCCACCCTGGGTTCCCTGTGTCCATTCGTCCAGTTCCAGTTTTCCTGTCCTTTCCTGCCTTCTTGTCTTTGCTTCTGGGCAAGTGTTGCCCATTTGGTCTCTTATACTTGATTGAACTAAAAGCATGTTTCTCATCTACGTTATTTGTTTTATAGGCCTGTCTAATCTTTGGCTGAAAGGTGGGCAGGTGCAGGCAGACAGGGTGTGGCTTCAGTTCTGGATTAGCAGAGTGTCTGGTGACCATAGTCTCGAGGGTTCCTCCAGTGTCTGTCATACCAGTAAATCTGGTCTTTTTTTGTGAATTTGAGTTTTGTTCTACATTTTCTCTCACTCTGTCCGGGACCCTGTATTGTGATCCCTATCAGAGCAGTTTATAGTGGTAGCTGAGCACCACCTAGTTCTTCTGAACTCAGGTGGGTGGAAAAAAGTAAAATTCTTTAAGAGAAAGAATTTGATTATTCAGAAATCCTTATTCCAGGTCCATGCAAAATCAAAGACTGGTTGCCATAGTTACTTTAAAGATGACAGCTGTGATTCTATGTCAGCGTCAGTTTTAAAAATGGATGAAATCTGAATTGGTCTATGTCTGAGAGTAATGTTAGGCAGAGTTTCAAAACCCAGAATCTCTTACTCTCACTTGCCGTGAAAAGCAATTTTCAAAAGATTCATTCTACCTGATCCTTCATTAAATATACCACCAGTTAGAAAGATAGAACCAAAGGTCATAGCTTCATCATTTCCGAAGAACTGAAGACTAGTTGAGAGCAACCTTTGGGAAGGGGACCCAGAAACAGGACTGGAGAAAGTGGAGGACAGGCAAGAGGACGAGACAAAGAGGTAAAGGAGCAACACAGAGACGTTTAGCCTAGTTCACAATCTGCTATCGGAAACCCCCACGTCTGCACTGAAAGATAAGTTTCTTTCTCAATCCATTGGGGAAAATCCTGCTCCCTTCTTTTTGAAAACATCATTAATACTGGGTTATAGGCAATTTTCACCTTTTTCTTTGTGCTTTGTTGAAATCTTCAAGTTAAAAGAAAATAATTAATAGGTGTTATCTTTTTTAAAAGACACAAACAATATAAGCAAAACAAGAAAAATAGCTCATTATTGTTAATGTAAAGAAGAAGATGGAGCTGTTTAGGACTGTCACACAGGGAGAAATTATGGAGGGAATACAAGGTCCAGGGTCCACAGTCCAGGGATGTAAGAAATGATACCTATGTCCTGGGGTGTTTCTCCCGGGGTGGGGACATGGTCAACCTGAAGACAGGTAAAAGTCGAAGGTCCTTGTCAGAATTGAAAGGAAGAAAATGAACAAGGGACTATGTTTTTTTCTTTTGATAAGATAATTTGTGTGTGTGTGTGGTAACCACCAGGGTTAAACAGCTGGTGATGATCTTGAGCCTCCAGTAACAGCCTCTCCCCTGGGCTCCTGGTTCAGGCTTCAAATACATGTCACTTGGATGGGCTGTGTTAGCTACAGACTTTGCAGTCGTTGGTCTGAACTCACATCTTTCCACAACTAGCTCCCTGCCTGACACTCAGTTTCCAGATAGAAAGCTGGTCTGCAACTTTTATACTGATTTTTATTTTTTAAAGCAGTTTTATTTTATTTACATTTTAGTTAGTTGTACTGGGATGTGATTTATATAAAAGAAATTCACCAGCTTTAAGAGTACCATTTAATAATTTTTTTTCACATGTATAGTTTGTAATCACCATCACCATTATGATATTTATCACCCCAAAAATGTTCCTTATGCCACTTTGTAAGCAATCCCTTGCTCCAGTCTCTGAACTGTTACAGCCATTGATCTACTTCTATAAGCAAAGTATTGTCTTTTCTAGAATTTCATATGAATAGAACCATACAATATTAGTCTTTCATGCCTAGCTTCTTAAAATGGTGCTTTTGAGATTCATCCATATTGTTGTATGTATCAGTAGTTCATTTCTTTTTATTGCTGAGTAAAATTCCACCTACCAACTGATAATATTTGGGTTGGTTTGAGTTTTGGGCTATTATGAATAAAGTTATATGGACATTCTAACATAAGTCTTTTCTCCAATAAATATCCAGTAGTAGAATTGCAAAAATGGTGAAACTCTCGACTACTAGCCAAAAGTTTGGTGGTTTGAAACCACCCACAGGCTTCTCAGAAGATAGCAATCTGCTTCTGAAAGATTATAACCTTGAAAACCTGCACACACATGGGGTGCCATGAGTTGGAATCGACAAGATGGTCACCAACAGCAACAACAGTGGAACTGCTGGGTCGGGTTGTAAGCATATATTTAACTTCACAGACAAACATCAAACAGTTTTCCAAAGTGACTATATCATTTTGCATTTTTACCAGCAGTGTATGAGTATTCCAGTTTCTCCATATTCTTGCCATTCCTTGGTATTGTAGATTTCTTTATCTAACCATTAAAGTCAGTATATAATGGTATCTCATTGTGATTTTCGTTTATATTTTCCTATTGACCAACGATGTTGATTGTCTTTTCATATGCTTAGGGGCCATTTGTGTATTTTCTTGGGTAATGTGTCTATTCAAATCATTTGTCTATTTTAAAAGAAAGTATTTATCTATCTTCTCTTTATTGAATTTTAAGCGTTCTTGAAATATTTTGTATGCTAATCCTTTATCAGATATATATTTTCCAAATATTTTCTTCCCACTGTGGCTTAATTTTTCTTTTTTTTCCCCTCTTGTTTAGTGTGTTTGTCTGGTTGTGGTGTTAGGGTAATGCTGGTGTAATAAAATGAGTTGGGAGGTGTTTCCTTCTGCTCTATTTTCTGTAAGAGTTTATGAAGAATTGCTATTATTTCTTCCTTAACTGTCTGGTAGAGCTCACGAGTAAAGCCATCTGGACCAAGACTCTTTACTCTCAATCTTCTCTTCTACAGGAACTTAATCATTGCTTTTATCAATAGGGAAGTGATCATATTAAGGATATATCTTTAGTGAGATTAGCAAAATTATTTGGCCATTTACCAAGAAAATTCTTCTGAATATTTGACCCACAGAGGGAGGACAATGATGGCTGAAATAGATTAGCCAAAGATCTAATCCTAGAATGGGCAGAGGGGCCATATTGTAGGTAGGGAGCA
Source organism: Dugong dugon (assembly GCA_030035585.1). Lineage (NCBI taxonomy): Eukaryota > Metazoa > Chordata > Mammalia > Sirenia > Dugongidae > Dugong > Dugong dugon. Next base: position 15,054,525 of record CM057478.1, read on the forward strand.
GACTGGCATTCTACAAATGCCCCCAAATTTGGGAACAGTGAGCGGCTATTATGGTACTGAACACAGACAAGATTATAGAAAAGAATTCTAAAGAAACTCTAGTTTAAGCATGGGAATCAACCAATCATCCTGTTGCTGTCGAGCGGATTCCAACTCACGGAAACCCTGGTGGCATAAGCGGTTAAGAGCTACAGTTGCTAACCAAAAGTTCAGCAGTTCAAATCCACCAGGCACTACTTGGAAGCTAACTATGGGGCAGTTCTACTCTGTTCTACAGGGTTGCTATAAACATGGGATAGAAGTATCAAAATATATTTCTACTTCATTATGTTATTTTTGATCTGTTAATATAGTCATAAAGTATTGCTATACATATTCAACTGGATAATCTAGTTGAAATTGTATATCATGATCACCAAAGAGACTGGCCAAAGTTGTGAATATATCACGGTGGTATTAGTAAGGCTTCCCCCAAAAGAAAACTTTTCTTTCCACCATTACATACTCAAAGGAACAACAGTAAACCTTATAACTGAAAATGATGAGTAGGTATGCACGTTTTTGATGTGCAGCGGTAGTGGTCACTGAAACCATTATGGACTTCAGCATTAAAAAAAAAAAAAAAAAGAAGGTTACCATCCAGTCGATTCCAACTTATAGTGACCCTAGAGGACAGAGTAGAACTGCCCCATAGGGTTTCCAAGGAGAGGCTGGTGGATTTGAACTGCCAGCCTTTTTGGTTAGCAGCTGTAGCTCACCTTAGCTCTTAACCACTGCACCACTAGTGCTCCAAGTGACTTCAGTATAGATGGCATTTAAATGGTAGCTTCTCCACTTAATTAACCATAGTATATAAAGGAAATTATATACCCTCTTTGAATTTTAGTTTATTCATCAGTTTTTTGTTGTCATTGTTATTTTTTTTTTTAACTAAGTTATTTTCAAAATAGAATGAAGTGATATTTAGGAAAATTTGTACCATGTAGGTACTCAATAAATATTCGTTTTCTTTCATTTATGTAAACTTTGCTCATTTTTGAAATACTTATCTAAAGATTACTAGAATTGAAAGATATCTACTTGTCAAAAAGCATGCTACAACATTCCTGAAAATTGTTATGAGAGTTAAATAAAAGATAACTAATAGAAAAGTGGGTAATAGATGAGAGTTGGCCTATAAGTGTACATAAAGTAATAATAAAACAAAAAAAATAAATAAAACCCAAACCCATTGCCATTGAGTTGATTCTGACTCACAGTGACCTGTGGGACAGAGTAGAACTGCCCCATAGAGTTTCCAAGGAGTGCCTGGTGGATTCGAACTGCCAACCTTTTGCTTAGCAGACTGTGGTTAACCACTATGCAACCAGGGTTTCCAAAATAATAATACTAGACTTCAATTTGATATAAACTTCTGGCTCAGGACAACTTGAAGGGTTAACTTTAAATTGGTTGGCCAGAACAGAGGAATCCAGGCAAATGTAGATATCACTCTCAATTTAGGGTAAAAGGAAGCTGGGGGAGCTTGGGCAAGTGTTTAGTGTCTTTTAAAATCAATCATCCAGATACATGGAAATCATTCTAGCGGGGAGTCTGATTGGTGGCCCAATCATATCATTCCATTTTATCTCATTTTGAAAGAAAACTAGTGTTAGATTGTGTAACGAGTGCAGACAATTCATGGTGAGTCAGATACTCAATTGTAAAATATATATTTACATCTTTTTCAGTTGTTGTCCGTGCTTTGCTTCATTTAAGTAGTTTGATATCACATTCAAGAAATCATTTAATTCGTTTGTTTTTCTTGGCAGATTAACTAGGATAGATTTTATATGAAATGAAATTGTCTGTAGAAGTTATTGGGAGTTTTTTTTTTTTTAGGTGATGCTTTAATTAACTTAATATTTTAATTGTCATTTACCTATATACTCAAAAACAGAGTAAAACAGTGTTAGATGTGATCCTACCAACATTTGAAATTGTCTTTGTAGAAGAATTATTGTCTCTGTAGAGTTCTTTCTGCTCTAGTATGAAAACAATTTTGGAAAATCTTCAGGTTCCTGGGTGTTGCAAACTATTCACGGTTGGCTACTAGCTGAAGGGCTTGAAAACTGAGATTTCTTTTTTTTTTTTTTAAGTAAAGAAAGCTATGACATTGTTTAAAAAGTAAGTGCTATAGATTAAAATGAAATCACAAAACTATTAAAATGATATTTTTCTATATAGAAATTTCAGAAATCAATTGTTTTGTGTATAGAGCTTCTCCTTGATAATATACAGTATTCATTAATAAAACATAGTCAGTCTTTCTTATGTTCCATACATCACCCTAGAGAAAGACCATTTAGAAATAAACAAGCAATGCCTAAGGAGATGTGTAATTTAGCAAAAATAGCCACCAAAGCTGACTTATCTTTTGGGGAAAGGAAATAGGAGATAAACAACCATCCTGAAGGGAGTTGATCTGAAAATAAATTAAACATTTTGCCAGGTGAGGCACAGCTTAGAGAGAGATCAAGTATTCGTGAATATCACCCAGCAGACATTCACAATACAAAGAACACCCAAATGACATTTACACAAATGTGTTTTCTTTTGTAGTAGTCCATTTGTAAGTTTTTAAAATTACTCACAATCCATTAAAAATCACATTGGTATTTTGTTACTAATATGAAAGCATTCTTCTATTTTCAACATTTTATACTTTATTTCCTGTCCATTTCCCTAATATTTTTTATAAATCTACATTTGAATCGATATTTTGCATGTCACTGTTATTAGCATCATTCTCTTCTTAAAGGTTAAAGCAAATTTCTTATCTTTAAAGGTTTGCCATTTCAATTTTTATTAGTGAGTTAAAGTTCTTACGATATTTGCATGATTTAACCTTACTATAAGCTTAGCTCTACGTTAAAGAGAATTAAAGCTGAACATCATAGTAAACTTTATTTTGCAATATTTTCCCACCTTACATTAGAACTTCCCACCTGAAATTCAAATAGAGCCACATATAGTTTGTAATTCACTGAAACTTTGTGTTTTAGGTAAACTTTCAGAGACACCCTTGGAATCTCCTCTTGTCATTGCAACTTCAAGCTCCCTGAAGCTGTAACAGAGATCCAAGCACATCAGTGGAACCCAGAACCTTCTTCCCAGACCTTCATTTTTCTTTTTGTAGTCACCAACTACCAATATCCTGACTTCAAGCCATCACATCACTTGGTCTTGCTCAATCAAGTCCTTCTTTCTGAAGAATTACCCAAATATTCAGCTCCACCTAGTCAAATACAATTTATGTGAGATTCTTGCTCTTCTCTTCTGTATCTAACCTATTGGAGGTCTAAATCCTTATTTTCTGTCTCCAGTGCAGAAATCAGAGATATGAAAGACATATTTCTACAAGGAATTGTGGCTCAGTTCTTCAGTCCATAGCCTTTTGTGGCTTTAATCTTACTGTCTGGCTTTGCCCACGCCAGCAAGAATGTAAAAATATTATTCAAACAAATTTATGAATGTGGGAAAAGTCATAGAATAATGTAACACTAGGGCAATAATCTTTAATTTAATTAATTTTCTAAATTATAAAGTGTCATTCATAAACACTTGGACACTTACACTCACATTCAACTCATTATCTCGGTGTGGGCTCTCACAGAAGCGCGCACTGTGACAGTTTCAAGCCCACACGGTTTATTTGGGAAGTGACACTAGGAAACACTGGTACAGGAGCAGGGAAGTAGGACAGGAAAGGGAAAAAAGCCATAAAAAGTGTTTGGAAGACAGTCTGCCATAGCCCCTGTGCCTCTCAGCCAGGCTGCCTAATCCGAAACATCGGATCTGCAACATTCCCTGATAATGACAGCTGAGAATGGCATCTCCCTCTGTCCTGGTTTCTTCTTCTTCCTTCTTAGGGAAACGCCTTCCCTGTTTTGGGTCTAAGATGCATGTGACATCTTAAGGCAGCTGGCCAACCCCACTACTACTTCTGTTCCCAGCGGGGAGGGAATGAAGTCCTTCAACTGTCACATGAGGGAGGTGCCAGCAGGACACCAACCATGCTTTGGTTTCAGGGAGTGACTTGCTGGCTATGGGGACAGGCACTCAGTATTGAAGCTGACCTTGTGTCCCTTCTCTGTGTTAGTATTGTTCCATCCACTGCCTGTGTGTTAGTAATGCTTTTGTGGTGACAGACCTTGGCTTGACAAAAAGTCTTTTGCTGATCAAGTTACCACTGTTGGCAACTAGAGCTTAATCCCACCATGGAACTCTACAGCTCACTAAAGATTTATCCTCAGAATTATAACAGCCAAAGAGCAGGAAAAGTGTGTGTATGCGTGTTTTTTTTTTTTTTTTTAACCAGATCCCTATGTGCCACTGATTGACATTGTCTCCTGGAAGAATTAATGCCCAGGACACCTTTTTACCCTGTGTGGGGCTGAGCTTGACCCCAAAACCTAGAAAACAAAAAGCCCCAGGTGAAAAACGGAAGTGTTCACACTAAGCATGCTTTATCACTTGGATACATAGAGATGAGGGCTTAGAGGATATCAGCAGGAGGCTACAGATAGCATGTGATACACAAATCCTCATCATTACCTTTCTCAGAACGACCATTCCAAGAGGCATCTGCAGTTTATAAAATGTTTGGATGGACTAAGCCTAAAAATTTCCGTTTTCAGGCAGGATCTCTGGTTGTGCTTGGGTTAAGCATTCTGCTGCTAACAGAAAGGTCAGAGGTTCGAGCCCCCCAACTTCTCCACAGGAGAAAGATGTGGCAGTCTGCTCCTGTAAAGATTTGCTGCCTTGGAAGCCCCGTGGGGCAGTTCTATTCTGTCCTATAGGGCTGCTATGAGTCAGAATCGACTTGACGGCAACTGGTTTGGTTTTTGGTATATTATAGAAGTTCAGAAATATTGAGCGAACATTTTGCCCCATATAATAATAGCTAATATTTACTAGTGTTTAGTTTGTTATAAATTCTATTGTGCATACATTCTATTGTATAACCCATTTGATATTCACAACCAGACTCAGAGGTTTTATGGATGAAGAAATTGAGGCAAGATAAGATACATGGATTGTTCAAGATCACATAGCTAGTTATAGCATAATTCCAACCTAGGCATATGGACTCCAAAGCCCTAGTTTACAATCATTATGCAATCCTAGCTCATCTTCTTAATCAATCAGTATCAGGTAAGATGGATATCTGGCAATTTTGGGGTACGTCTGATTTTGAGACTGGTCAGTATCCTTCAGGGCCAATTTGGTAGAGTTTTCTCATAGACTGATATGCTAAAAGTATGTAAGTAATACAGCCTTATCACACTACAAAGTCCCTACTGGTTAACAGTGAAAACAATACAGGTAGCTTCTGTTTTGCCTATACACTTACATCTTGATGGGATGACTTTAATCAATGCAAGACATCTCCTGTAAGAAATTCTGTGCATGTGTAAATCAAATCTCCAGGCAGTATCTTAGTTATTGCTTTTTCCTTTCTTACACTTTTCTTCCTGTTTGATTTACCAGCAGATGTTAACTAATATCCAGATTGTAATGTGCTTATTAATAATATAGGATAATATTAAATATATTACTAATAAAGTATCAAATAAGTGTCAAATTATTATTGCTGTTAATTATTAATATTTTCTATCATAATCATGTATCAGTCAAGGCTTTGACAGGAAACAGAAGTCACCAAAGAAAGTTGAAATGAAGAGAATGAAAGGGCTCCTCACAAAGGTGAGGCTTAAAGGAACACAAAGTCACATGAGGCATCAGAGATTAGCAACAGCATGGAGGAGCCGTTACCAGCTCCAGGATGAAGGGGCATGGAGGTAAAATAATGTTCCTAGAAGTCAGACTTGGAGCCGAGGAGGCTGGGTCATATTGCTGAGCTGGTGGCAGGCAGCTACTGTTACCAGTGGTAGGGTCCAAAGCTGGAGAAGTAGGGAAAAAAGATGTCTATCGCTCTCTCCTCTAATCTCAAAGCCCCCAGAGAAGACTAAGGGTCAGCTTCCTGGGGAACAGGGGAGCACAAAAGAAGCAGAGTTCAGACTAGCAACTGGGTGATGGAGAAATGGTGGTACTTAAATAATCAATAGAAATACTTGCTCAAATCTTAGCTGATACGTAGACCTTATATTTATTTTTCTTTAAAACTCTCTCTTAAAAAGTTTTTTCTATGACTTTATTGGATCTATTATACTTGTATTTTTGTCTCTTGTTAAGTTATTTGATTTAAGAAAATTAAAATTCATCACATAGCAAAATGAAGATACAACATGTATTCTCTCTACCTCAGAGATACAAGTCATCAAAGTTCAGTTGTTTTATCAAAAACTTGGAGTATTGCTCTGCTTACTATGTATCTAGAGTGAAGTTTGGATGCTGGTTATGTATGACCCTCTATGTACTTAGATACTCCTAGGCTTTTTTTTTTTTTTTTAGTTCAGTATTGCTTGAGATTATGAGCATTACATTAAATCAATTGAAAGAAAGAGTAAACAGCATGATTCTTAAAATTAGCTTTGTGTAGGAAAGCTGTAAAAAAGGTTAGGAATACTATGGGTAAGAGGAAGGGGAAAAAAATCACAGTATTAGAGCTTTAGAATAAGAGACGTGAATTAAGTCATCTTACTGTCTGGGTTGAAAAAATGGAATAGAACATTACCAATGACTGGTGGGTGCAGAGGAGAATAGGATGTGACTGAATATATTGGCTGAACGTGAATTAATAAAAGGAAGAACAGGAGTCTCCAAGTAGTTTATTGCTTTTACATACTGAACTTTGCTAATGGGAACATGAGTTTTTTCTTACAGTTCATTGACCCAAAAGTGGGAAAGACCATAATCAATACATCAAATCTAATAAATTTGATTTCAAGATTATCTAATTCGGATATATGGAAGAAGACCAATAATGGGACAAATGCTTGAATTTCTGAACTAAAAAAAACAAACCAAACCAGTTGCCTTTGAGTTAATTCTGACTCATGGTAACCCCATGTATTGCAAAGTAGAAAGGTACTCCATAGGGTTTTCAAGGCTGTGGACTTTTGGAAGCAGATTGCCAGGCCTTTCTTCCCAGGTGTTTCTGGAGGATATTCAAATTGACAACTTTTTGATTAGTAGTCAAGTGCTTAATCAATTGCACCACTCATGGACCTGAGAAGCTGGGTGATATTAGGCTGGTTAAATAACTGAAATGATGTAAACACAGCATCAACAGAAGAAGACCAAGAAGTTGTCATTAGGTAAGAGGAAGCTTACAAGGATATTTTGAAAATTAGAGGAGTATTTCCATAATGATCTATAGAACCTAGACATAGCCAATGGTCCGGTAGTTGATTATCTGTTACAGATCTACTCATACAATTTCAAAAACAAGGAGACGCAATATGATATAATTTACTTTGAACCTCTTTTTCTGAGGGCTCTCTGATTTCCTGGAATCCAAAGTCTAGGAAAAAAGGGTTGCTCTTAATCTTCCTATTAGAGGTATTATTGTCGATGTTATCATTCTTTTTATACTGGTATAGCATTTTTGGGTCTTCTTGTACTTCTGCTTTAGTGCTATTATTAAAAATTACCTGTGGAATCATTATAGGAATTCTCCCCTATTGAACTCCTAGAATACTTATATACAAGTTTCAGGTAAGTGTTAGATGATATATGATGTAAAAAATTTTCTACTTTCCAAGTGTCTTTAATTTTCTTATAAGTTGGACTCTTCCGTTTGTTAACAAAGAGTTGCAACTGACCTAAATATTTAAAATTACTAAAGTGTGTTCTTTCCAGGAGGCCTATGTTCTATTTAAAATTTTTATTTCCCAATTTTCTATTTTTAGCCCTCCCCTCCATAGACAGTTGTTGGACATGCTGTTAGGAGGCAGATCAAGATTCTATGAAATGGAGATTTTTTAATTCAAATACTAAATATTCATTCTAGCTCAACACCTATGCTAAAACTTGGCTGGGACTCTAGGGCCCCTGTATAACCACAAACCATCTAGAGCTGGAGACTAAGAATTAGGTAAATATTGAAAGTATTTCTTGTTAATATTTACTGGAAGGGTTCAATTAATTTTTTGATGATGTCAGAAAAAAATTAAAAACTGTAATGTAATTAAATTCTGAAATGAATCACAATTATTCATCACCTTCTGTTCTTAGACTATCGATAAAACAGAAGCCATGATTTCTTTAAAAATGAAATATGTACATTTATTCCCTGTCATATGAAGAGTTGCATCTCTCTCTGTTACTAGTTGTAGGCATCTTTGGTTAATCTTAACATCTCCAAAATGCTTTTTCATCTGTAAAATGAAGAGTTTATAGTATATGATCTCTATGGTCCCTTTTAGTTCTAAAGTTCTAAGATATTCTCAAATTATGTGTTTATTTTTTTTTAAAGAGTCTAGTGACATCTTATAGTAAAAAAATAAATAAAGTCATTTAATGGAGATCATATCTGAAAACACTTTTCTCTGCAATTAGTAATATCACACTAACCACAATACTGAAAGAATAGTTAGCATTTTCAAAATAATAATCACAACCATATAGTGAGCACCAAAACAGTGCAAGGATCAACAGGTAATTAACAATTTAACAATTAGTGACTTTTTTTTCGTGTAGAGGTGCGTTAAGGTTTATAATCATAGCTTTAAAATATGTAAATATACCTTGCAGTGCTGGTTGTTATTCAATACAGCAACTCCCTTTTCTAATAGTATTATAAAATCCTGATTAATTTTATTTAGGTTATGAATGCTGTTACTTAAGAAAATGTTAAGTTCACCCACTGCATACAAAGAGTGTACATTAAAAAACAGTCTTTTATATACAGTTGCTAAAGGATTAACAGTCACCAACCTGTCAATTTCATATGGTTATAAAAAAATACACATGATTCTTGCCTTGATTCTGACTCTTCTCCTTTCCATAAAAATTAAAAAACAAAAATAAAAATAAAACATACAAACAAAAATTTCCCCTATGTTTTTCAGTTCTCATTAAGGAAGAATTATTACTGTCTTGAAGTTTCATTGTTGACTTCTCCTTGAAATTTCTAATTTTCATCTGGGATTCTAAATCTATATTCTCCTTCAAATCCCCTCCAAATGTATTTATTTTGTAACTGCTTTCTCAGTCAAATGTACACAAGAGCACAAGTAAGAAGATGGTAGACTTAAACTTCACCACGGAATTTCCTTTCTTCAAATCTCGATGAAATGAAGAAAAATTAGTAGAAGCCAGTGTATTATTTTACTAGGACTGCCATAATAAAAAGACACAAATTGGGTGACTTACAACAACAGAAATTTATTGTCTGACAATTCTGGAAGCTAGTAGTCCAAATCATGGTTTGTCAGTCATGTTAATTCCTTCCGGAGGCTCTGAGAGAGAGGCATTCCATGCCTCTCTCCTAGTTTATGGTAGCTCCAGGCATTCCTTGCTTTGCAGCTGCAGTGTCACATGGTGTCCTTCCTCTGTCTACCTGCTTCTGTGCCTCTTCTACTCTTTTATAAGGACATCAGTCATATAGGGTTAGTACCCATCCTACTTCCTTATGACCTTGTGTTAACCTAACTGATAACGTCTTCAAAGACCCTATTCCAAACATGGTCCCAATCTCAGGTACAGGGGGTTAGTACATTAACATATCTTTTGGGGGGGACACAATTCAATCCATACCAGCTGGAGAATAAACAACCAAAAGCAAAACAAACAAAAAATTTCAACCAGAACATTAAATTAGAAAGGAAATATAGCCTAATAAAATCTCTGTCAAAACTTCAAGCCAATGAATGAGACAGGATATTGAAGCTTGTTGCAAAAGAAGAGAGGAATCACAGTTAGTCCCTCAAACTGTGCCCTCCCCTTAGAATCTATCCTAGGAAAATCAAAAAATCCTGAGAAATTCCCATTAATATTCCCAAATGTATACAGGAACAAATGAGTGGGCCAACTTATCTTTTCCCAGTGAGACTGAGGGATAGAGGAAACTACTACCAGCTAGAAAAGGGTAAACTGTGGTAAATTTAATAGAGCTGTTTCTGTCCAACAAATCTAATTTAGACTTTTTAGAGTTAGGAAATCATCACGTATTTTCATTTATATCTTTAAACCTACCGTTGCTTCTATTTGTCATAGCTGTTACGTGTTCCTTTTTCTCTCTTGCTGTTACCGCAATAATGCAGATTGTTGCCGCCTGCCGCAATAGCCAATTCTGAGACAGGGGTGAGATGAGCAGCAAGAGGTTTATTATGTATCGATATATAGGAGACAGAGGGGAATAGATTCCTCCAAAAAACCCATCTCCCCAGCTGGAGATTGGCTGAAGGCTTTTATAGGGACAGGATTATGGGTCTTAGAGGTTTGTGTTAGTTCTCCCTTGAGGCAGTCACATCTCAGATGGGTTAATCTTTTACTGGTATTCTTGGGGGTTATCTGGCAATATCCTGTTTTTCTTGTCACAAGATGGGTGCTTTGTTCGGTTTTCATCCTCAGATCATTATCACTTGTTTTCCACCCTCCAAGGAGGAACATAGGTTAATCTTAAACCTTTTGTAGAGACTGGAACCAGAGGGAAAGAAAAGATCATGAAACAATGTGGCAGATAGCGATGGGGCGTAAATAATAGTGAGCCAGGCCTACGCAGCCTCTTCCATTACCATCTTTTGGATCAATATTGAATTTAATGTATTTATTCAATTTTTTGCCATGTTAGCTTATTAATAATACATTCTCCTATGATTCTTTTAGTGGTTACTCTCCCTATTACAACATGTAACCTGGACATTCTTAGAGTATAATGCAAATCAGTACTTTTACCTTCTTCCAGACAAGGCTAGGACCATAGAGCACTTTAATGCCATTGACTTCCTTCTGTTTTTGAAACTGAATGCTGACAGATATGGGTATAGCATACACACAGAATGGGCACATATCATAAATGTACAACTTGATGAAAGTTTTTAAAATGAACACGTCCGTATAAATAGCATTCAGATCAAGGAACAGACATTATTACGACAACAGAAATTTACTTGTACTCCATACCAGTCATTACCATCTCCAAGAGAAACCACAACTATGAATTTTTTTAGAATTCAAAAAGAAAAAGAGGGTTTTTGTCAGCTTTTAATAGAATCACACTGTCTGAGTTTCCTAGGGCTGACATAACAAAATATCACAAAGTGAATGGCTTCAAAGAACAAAAATTTGTGTTCTCACATTTCTGGAGACTAGAAGTCCAAATTCATGGTGCAGGCAGGTCTATCCTCACTTTCTGTCTTACTCCTGAAATTCCACAGACAGGAAATGGGACAAGGGATCTATTTGGCTGTGAACTTCTGTTGTATTTCAAGAAAAGGAAAGAATGATTCCAGGAGCAGTTCAGAGATCAGAGAATTGCTGGCATGAACGTGGGGGAGAGACGAGGCTGCTTCTTCCTTGGTTTCAGAGGATGGGGCCACTACTTAGGTTTCAAAGTGTGGGGTCACTATTTTGGTTCTTGTTGGCTGGGAGAATGGGACTCCTGACAAAAGCCCAGGCTGAATTGCCAGTTACACAATGAGCCAGGAGAATGGGTCCTCTCTGGGTGGATGAGCACAATGCCCAGGGCTGAAAGGCCACAGCCCAGAATCCAGAGAATGGGGCGATCGCCCAGATGGGACTGGAAAATAGATAATTATATTCAAGTTTTGAAATCTGATGAAATTTGCTCAGCTGATTTTTGGATATGCTTGGTATCCGTGACCTTTTCCTTCTTTCCAATTTCTCCCTTTTGTAATGGGAATGTTACCTTATGTCTGTTGCACTATTGTAGTTTAGAAGCAGATAACTTGTATTCTTGATCCACAGATGGAAAAGAATTTGCCCCAGGATGAACCATACCCAAAGTCTTACCCGTACCTATTTAGATGATTCATGAGATGAGATTTTGAATTTAGAGTGGATGCTGGAATGGGTTAAGATTTTTGGAAATGCTTAGATAGGATGAAGATAGATGTTTAGATAGATGGATAGACAGGCAGACAGACAGACAGATAGATATATCATACGTATCAAAATATATCTATTCCATGCCATCAAACAAAAGCCACACCTAAAAGCTCTTCTCTGCCTTGATCTCTCTGTGAGACTACTATGGGACGATGCCTTTGAGATTCTTAAAAGACCTATTTCTTTTTTTGTTTGTTTTTGTTTACTGTTGCAGTTTAAGTAAAAGTTGACATTTCAAGTTAGTCTCATACAAAAATTTATATATACGTTGTTATGTGACCCTAACTGCTCTCCCTATACTGTGACAGCACACTCCTCCTTTCCACCCCTGATTTCCCATGTCCGTTCAACCAGCTCCTACCCCTCTCTGTCTTCTCATCTCACCTCTGGACAGGAGCTGCCCATTTAGTGTCTTGTATCTACGTGAGCTAAGAAGCACTCTCTTCATGAGGATCATTTTATGTCCCACAGTCCAGTCCAATCTTAGTCTGAAGAGTTGGCCTCGGAAATTATTTTATTTCTGGGCTGTCCTGGCTGGTAGAGAATCCAGGGACCATGCTTTCCATTAAGTCTGGTCTTCTTACTAGAATTGGAGTTCTGTACCCCACCTTTCTCCTGCTCCATTTGGGACTCTCTGTTATGTTCCCTGTCAGGGCAGTCATTGGTGGTAAGAAGACCGAAAGACATTTTCTGAAGATGTCTATAGGTAAGTTATCTGCCTAAAAGTGAATTATAAATCACCCCCTTAACTATTTCTGAGGTCTTAGCAAAGGATGTAATATCCTTAACTGAGATTTAATCTTTGGCTATTTGAGATATTTTTTGCCATGAGGACAAGCTGGAAATGAGGAACACTTTCATGTTACAACTCAGAATGTCTTGGTTTCTTTTCATTTTAAACACCTCTTTGTGTTGTCTCTTCCTCTCACATTTTAGAAGATACCAGATGGCACTTTAAATATTCTACCTGAAAATCTCCTTAGCTAGTTCATCAAATTCTGTAGACACTGTTCCTATTTTCCACATTACTTCAGGAGACAGTGTTGCCAACATTCCACCAATACATAATAACAGGTTCCCTTTCCTCCAGCTTCCAATAACATTTTCCTTTGTTTAAGCCCTCACTGACAGCCTCCTTGAGGCCATTCGGATCTCACTAACAGTTTCCTCAAGGCCTTGTAAAATTTCAACTCCTTTCCGGTCCTGAAAACAATGCCACAGTTTCAGGCACCCATCTCTGCTAATTCATTGTTGCCCTGGAAAAAAAATAATGCACCTTAAATCAACAATAATCATTTATTTTGGTCACAAACCTGCTCCACCTGGTGTCAGCAAGGGCAGACTGACCAGGGCTGGGAGATAATTATTACAAAGAGGATTTACTCACTCGGCTTGCATGCTGGCTCATTCAAGGTCTGGTTTCTCTCTGTGTGTTGGTATCTCAGTGGGCTGTTTGGCCTTCCTTATGGCATGATGTCTGGGTGCCAAAACTGAATTTCCCAAGAGAATTTATTAGAAACTTTCTGCAGAGGTCACATAGTGTCACTTCAGTAATAGTCCACCCAAATTCAAAGGGAGAAGGGTAATATATATCCCACTCCTTGAAGATGATGCTCTGGTGGCACAGTGGTTAAGAGCTCAGGCTGTTAACCAAAAAGTCGCCAGTTCAAATCCACCAGCTGCTTCTTGGAAACCATATGGGACAGCTCTATGAGGCCAACAGGTTTGGTTTCTTGAGGATAAAGTTGTCAAAATCCTTGTTTAAGAAGCACATTTGGGAGAATTATGAGTTTGTTGCAGTATATCTCACACACTTAATTTAGACACTATACTGTTAAAGAACATTCTTGTATTTTCCCACTTTAAGTCAAATAGTGCCACAATTATGATTTTATTATGTGTATTTTGGTGGACATATTTGGCATCTATGTGGTTATATATCTAGGAGTGTAACTGCTGGATGCAAGGGTATGCATATGATTACCTTTAAAGGATACTTCCAGTTTTCAAAACTTGATATTCCAATTTATACTTCCACCAACAGTGTATTTATCCTCCTCACAAATACTTGTTATTTGTGTAGGCTAATAATGGCAAACAATTCTTTTGCTAACTTTCTTGTTAAGAGGTGACGTCTAATTTCCTTCCACTTGAATCAGAGCTGGCCCAGATGACTTCCTTGGTGAGTAAATTCATCAGAGTGAAGTTTTGGGGCTTCCAGGGCTTATAAAACAAAGCCTTGCAGCTTTTCCCTGAGTATCTTGAAATCCCCTCATTCTGAGATCTTAACCACCATGTAAGTAATCTGATACCCCCATGTTGCAGATGCCTGGTTGAGTACCAGTAAATCCTTTACTTCCAGCAAACCTGCCAAGACGCCAACCACGTGAGTGAAGCTGTTTCGAAAATGTCATACCTGTTCAGCCACTAGTAACTGAATACCACTAACGATCTCCTTCAAAGCCCTGTAGAACAAAAGAACGACTCATGTAGAAATGCTATAATTCTTGACACATAGAACCATGAGATATAAAATTGAGATGTTTTGGTCCACTAAGTTTTGTGGCAGATTCTTTCTGCTATAGTAGACGGCTGGAAGAATATCATCTGTCTTATCTTGCTTCAACTATTATGGTGTACATGCAGTAGTAACACATTGTGCTTTTAGTTTGTACTTCACTGATGACTAAAAGTGCTGAGCAAATTTCCCTGTGTTTTGATTATCTTTTTTAGTGAAGTGCATGTTAAATTTTTTTTGCCAATTTATATTGGGGTTTCTGCCTTTTTCTTTTTGGTTTCTGGCTCTTTTAAATTAGATAGGACCATGTGAAGTTGGAAATTTTTATATTTCTCATTTAATTCAGTTTACAATTGGTTTATTCATTTAAAGACTATTTTATTGGCTTTGTACAGATTTAGGATTGTGGTATTTTGTGGATAAATTGGCCTCTTTTGTCAGTTATCTTTTGATAACTGATTCAATCTCTTCACTTGTTAGGGATCTGTTGATATTTTCTGCTACCTCTTGAGTCAGTTTATGTAGGTTTTGTATTCATTTAAGAATTTGTCCATTTCATCTATGTTATCAAATTTGTTGGTGTACAGATATTCATAGTATTCTGTGACGATTATTTTTATTTCTGTTGTGTCAGTTGGAATGTCTCTGCTTTTATTTCTTATTTTGGTTATTTCCATTTGCCCTCTTTTTTTCAGTCTAACTAATTATTTGTTAATTTTATTGATCTAGTCAGAGAACCAATTTCAGGTTTTGTTGACTCCATTGTTCTTCTATTTTCTATCTCTTTTATTTCTGCTCAGATTTCTTCTGGTAGCTTTATACTTAGTTTACTCTTCTCTTTCTAGTTCCTCAATGTCTGGAGTTTGACTATTGATTGGAGATCTTTCTTTTTTAATGCAGGCATTTGTTGCTATAAATTTCCCTGTGAAGACTGCCTTTCTTGCATCTCATGGGTTTTGGCATGTCATGTATTCATTTTAGTTCAGCATCAAGTAATTTT
The DNA here is from genome assembly GCA_030035585.1 of Dugong dugon. Taxonomy (NCBI): domain Eukaryota; kingdom Metazoa; phylum Chordata; class Mammalia; order Sirenia; family Dugongidae; genus Dugong; species Dugong dugon. The sequence continues at coordinate 15,070,061 of CM057478.1, forward strand.
TTATTTCTCTCTTGATTTCTTTGACTGACTAGTTGTTTAATAATGTGTTGTTTAATTTCCACATATTTGTCTATTTCTGTTTTTTCTGCTACTAATTTCTAGTACTATTTCTTTGTGTTTGCAAAATATACTCTGTATAATTTCAGTCTTTTAACATTTATTGAGACTTGTTTCATGATCTAGCATATGGTAAAACTTAGAAAATGACCTATGTGCACTGGAGAAGAATATGTATTGTTCTGATGTTGGGTGCAGTGTTCCATATATGTCTGTTAAGTCTTACTGGTTTATGGTGGTGTTCAGGTCCTCTATTTCCTTACTAATCTTATTTCTAGATATTCTGTCCAGTATTGGAAATGGTATATTGAAGTCCCCAACTATCATTGTGGAGCTGTCTATTTCTCCTTTATTTCTGTCAATATTTGCTCTATGTATATTGGGGCACTGATACTGGTGTCCCAGTATATACAAATTATATACATTAATAGTAGTTATTTCTTGATGAATTGCCCTTTTATCATTACATAATATCCATCATTGTCTCTTATAACTGATTTTGACTTAAAATCTCTTGTCTGACATCAGTATGGTCACCTCTGCTTTCTTTTGCATACTATTTACATGAATTATTCTTTTCCATCCTTTCATGTTCAGTCTGTTTGTGTCCTTGGGCCTAAATGTATTTCTTGTAGGCAGTATATTTTTTTTAATCCATTCTGCCACTCTCTGACTTTTCCTTGGAGTGTTTAATTCATTTACATTTAAGGTAATTACCAATAAGGGAGGACTTACTTCTGCCATTTTACTGTTTTTTTCTGTGTCTTGTACTTTCTTTGTTCTTCAATCACTGTAGTTTTGCCATTATTTTTGTTAGTTGCTTTTTTGTTTTGCATCTTAGATTTCTTTCTTCTTAACTTCCATATCTGCCTGCCTGCCTGCCTATATACATGATATTTTCTTGGTGGTTACCATAAAAATTGCATTTAATTACTTATGTTTACAACAATCTAATTTAACTTGATAACAACAAGTAACATAACATTAACATACAAAACTCTATTCCTATTTTGCTCTTCCCTTCCTCATATCTGTTATTTTTGTCACCTTTTATGTCATTATACATCCTGTGCCTGTTAGGTTATAATTATAATATTTTATATATTATAATTCCTGTGTACAGCTTTCAGGATCTGTCTAGTATTCTTTCCTTTCCATCTGAAGGACTCCCTTTAGCAATTCTTGCAAGGCATGTCAGGTGATAACAAATTCCCACAACTTTTGTTTATCTGGGAATGTCTTGATTTCACCCTCATTTTTGAAAGACAGTTCTGCTGGATAAAAAATTATTGGTTGATAGCTGTTTTATTTCAGCACTTTATATACATTGTTCTAGTGTCTCCTGGCCTCTAAGGTTTCTGAGAAGAAATTGGCACTTAATCTTACTGAAGACCTCTTATATGTTATACTGAGCTTTTTTTCTTGCTGCTTTGAGAACTCTCTTCTTGTCTTTGATTTTCAAGAGTTTGATTAGAAAATGTCATGGGGTATATCTCTTTGGGTTTAGTCTACTCAGAGTTCTCCAATTCTTGTATTTGCAAGTTCAACTCCTTACTCAAGCCTGGAAAGTTTACTGCCATTATTTGTTCAAATATTTTTTCTCTCTTCTCGTTCTGAGAGTCACATGATGTTTATGCTGCTTTGCTTGATAGTGTCCCACAATTCCATTTGGCTTTGCTCACTTTTCTTTATTCTTTTCTCCTATTTCGCTTTGGTCTTGATAAATTCAGTTAGCTTGTCTTCTAGTTCACTTATCCTTTTTTCTGCCTGCTCAATTTTATGGTTGTATCTTTCCCCTGAATTTTTCAATTCAGTTATTCTACTCTTCAATTTCAGTATTTCTATTTTTGTTTTAAGTTTTCTCTCTCCTTATTGAGATTGTCAAAAACCTAAGTGCACAGAGAAATTCCAAAAGTTAGTGTAACAGAATACCTTTATTGTGAGTAGACATAATTTGAATTGGGCAGCATCCAAACTTAAAGTATTTAGAAAGATGCTCAGAAGACAGGACAGTGAAAACAGGTCATATAGGTAATCGTTATGTTAATTTCTCAGAAGATAACATTAAAGCAGAGGGCAGGGCTTTAGAGTCCATCAGTTACAGAAACAGAATCACCAAGGACACACTATACATCCTATAACACAGCCTCTAGTCAGACCCTGGAGTGCCTGCTTCTTGAAGCAGGCTGCACATAGATAGTTTTCCAAAGGAACCCAATGCTTAAGGCCAAACAGTCTTTGCTAAGCTGCTTCCTACTCTATTGTTTGACCTGATGGTGACTCCAGGGAACCAGTTACTTCAAGGTTCAAAAGGACATGTAATGGCAGATGGCCTGGGTGCATCACCCCAATTCCATGAACACAGAAATCTGAATACCAGGAGAATCAAAACCATTTTGTCAAGATTTCCATTTTGTTTACTGATTTCATTTAATTCATTGTCTGTGTGTTCTTTAAATTTCTTGAGTATAGTTAATGCTGTTTGAAAGTCCTCTATTTTGCCCTTTATTTAGACTTCCACAGGACTGATTTCTGCTTCTCCATAATTTTCTTTTTATTGGGCCATTTTTTCTTGTATTTTTGTATAACTTATAATTTTTTGTTGAATCTGGGGTACTTAAGTGTTATAATGTGTTACCTCTGGTGCTCAGAATCTTCTCTTTTGCCACGGATTGTAGTTGTATGCATAGTTCTTTTCTTTTTATTTTCTTCCCGTTCCCTCACACTTCTCTGATATTCCACTAGAGGGTGCTCTGATCCTTTATTTATGACTCAGAACTAGGAAAAAAACCTTCCAAGGGGCAATCCTTCTCTGCAGAAATTTCAAGTCTATGGAGGCAAGCTTATCTCAGAGATCTGCCTTTGAGAATCTTTTCTTTACCTTTAAAACCAAAAAACACCAAACCTGTTGCCAACGTGTTGATTCCAATTCACAGTGACCCTATAGGACAAAGTAGAACTGCCCCATAGGGTTTCCAAGGAGCAGCTGGTGGATTTGAACTGCTGACCTTTTAGTTAGTATCCATAGCTCTTAACCACTATACCAATAGGGCTCCAACAACTGCCATTAACTGCTCCTTTTGGTTAAGCTATCTGGAGGCAGAAAACTTTTTTTTTTTTTCCTCTTGGTTCTACCTGGATGGGTGTCGAGGACTGGCTCCCTCACATGGGCTCTGTGTCTACTTCCTCTGGGTGTCCGCTGACTGTTATGAAGGATCTAACTCACCAGAATATCAGCTAAAGCCAGCTCTTCATGTCCCTTCTAGGCTAAGGTAGCATGGTTCACTGTTTGTGGCCCATATTTAACTACCATGGGGGCTGGGCAGGAAGGACTCCCATATGGTAGAGAAAAAATAATCTTCTTACCTTGTTTGCTGGCTTACTCTTCCTTCAGTTTTCCGCCAGGAGCTTTATCTCTTGAATTGGGTTCCAGAGTTTTGAATTCCTTGGTTTCAACACATTATTTGCTTTATTTTATATCTTCTTTCTTTAATTATTGTAGAGAAATGGAAACCTTCACTGTCTATACTGCTGTCTGGAGAGAAGCCCCTTCATTCCTTCTTGCATTTCTATTTTTCCGTGTGGGGCTATATTATACCTGTTTATTTATTTATTCACTTTAATTCTGCCTGATGGCTACAAATACTTAGCTTTTGTAGAAAAATGTTATTTGTTTTTCTTTGATCTATTCTCTGGACCTTTTTTGGTCTGAGAACACCTTCATTTCTCCTTATTTTTGAAGAAAATTGAAAAGTACAGTGTGTCACCGTTTATTCTGAGTGACTCTTTCAACTATTTTCTCTCTACAGGACACGTGTATAATCAAATACTTCTTTAAGTTACTGATAATTGGCTCACATGACATTTTATGTAGCATTCATTAATTAAAAAATGAAAATAATATTTGGCATAGCAAACAATTCTGGATAAAATTGTTTAAATATCCAAGTGTTTTCTTAAACTTGTAGGCAAAGGTTTCTTTGTTAAAATTTTTTATGGCATGTTTCTTTTTCTTTCGGTTAGTTTATAGTTAAATACAAATGAAGCCTTCATTATAAATATCATTTAATTATAAATATTTAATGGTTGAAGGAGTATATTTGACACTTTATAATAATAGTTTTGCATTTGTTTTTGTGGTTATAGCTATTGAAAGTTGATAAAAGCTATGAACAGTCTTGTAAATAAATAAATATTATATACTACTGAGAATATTTTATATAGAATTTCAGAGACTATCTAATTCACTAAATTAATTATACCCAGGTGAAATAGAGCCTGGATAAAAACTTAAATCTGACTACATGTAGTCCCCAATTTATGACATATTTGAGTTACAACAAATAGTACTATGACTGTTTTTTATTTATTTTTTTGCATATCTTATCATTAGTAATATGTACTCTATACAGTGTTGCAACATGTAATTTGCTGATGTTGTCAATATTTACTGAGAATTGGGAATTATTCTTCTTAGTCTCCACTAATACTATTTTAGGAGTTACAGACTGTTTATTTCAGAGTAACAGAGTAACACACACAGCTGTGTGTGTCAGCTTCTGTATTATTTAAGTATTTGATATAATGGATAGGAAAATTCAAATATCATGTGTAAGAGTACTTACATGTCTGTTCTTATAATGCTGTAATACTAAAGGTTTAGAAAATCTGGTTACTAAACCAACTGAGAGCGGTGTTATCTCGGAGAAGAAAACAAAAAACTAAAACCCAGCTATATAGCAGTATGATAATTTCAGCTCTAATGATTCATTGAGGGTAGAGTTAGAGTTTTATGATAGCTTCATCCTCTGCTTATCACTGGGTTTTGAACACAGAGCTTTGACAAAACTTTTTTACAATTGGAATTATCTTTTAAGGTTTTTTGTAACAAATATATCAAATAAACATAAATATTTGTAGTATAGTACATTAGTAATGTAATGTGGTTTTGTAATTGAGGCATTAAAAACAATTTTCTGTATGAGAATAGTACATGACTATGCTGTTGTAATATTCTTTAAAAATATTTAAAATAAAATCCCGTTATAGTAATCCTTATAATGAACATTTCTAACTTTAGCTTCACAAGTCAAGTTCATTATTTTGCTTAGTGATTTTACTTTCTATAGCATGTGTGTAAATGTTAGGATCTTAGAACAACCTGGAAATTATCCATCTAAATAAATCACAAGTATCACCATGTTTTTATTAATAAATAATAGCTATTACTGCATGTCTGGAGCCCTGGTGGTGCAGTGGTTAAGCATTAGGCTGCTAACCAAAATGTTGGCAATTCGAATTCACCAGCTGTTCCTTGAAAATCCTATGGAGCAGTTCTACTCTATCCTATAGGGTCACTATGAGTTGGAATCGACTCAATGGCAATGGGTTTGCTTTTTGGTTTATTGCATGTGTGTTTGTGTGTGAGGAGTGCTTTCCTAAACATAGTGTGTCCCTGGATGGTGAAAATGGTTAATGTACTTGGCTGCAAACCAAAAAATTGGAGGTTTGAATCTACCCAGAAGCACCTCAGAAGAAAGGACTGGAGATCTTCTCCCAAAAAATCAGCCATTAATGTTAGTTAGCAGAGTTTTATTCTGATACACATGGGGTTGCCAAGATTCAGAATGGATTTGATGGCAACTAGCTTTCTTTTTAAAAAAATAGTGTGATGCGGGTCTCTTTAATTCAATATAATAAAAATGGAGGCTTCCTATGTAAATAATACTACTTTGATAAGTATTCTAAAGAAAGAGTAGAGAATTATGATAGTACAAGGCAATACGTAAGTGTCAAATGGCAGACAACTACTTTAGGAAATCAGTTACCACTCAGGGTAGGAGCTTTTAGAGGAGGCTGTGTCAGAGAGGTAGTCTTATTTATTTATTTATTGTGCTTTAGATGAAGGTTTACAGTGCAAATTAGTTTCTTATTAAACAATTAATGCATATATGCGTTTGTGACATTGGTTGCCAACCGCACAATGTGCCAACACTGTCCCCTTCTCGAACCTGGGTTCCCCATTACCAGCTTTCCTGTCTCCTCCTGCCTTCTCTTCCTTGCCCCTGGGATGGTGTACCCCTTTAGTCTCATTTTGTTTTATAGGCCTGTCTAATCTTTGGCTGAAAGGTGAACCGCAGGAGTGACTTCTTTACTGAGCTGGGGGCCATACTCTTGGGATTTCTCCAGTTTCTGTCAGTCCCATAAGTCCAATCTCTTTTTGTGAGTCAGAATTTTGTTCTACATTTTTTTCCAGCTCTGTATGGGACCCTATATTGTGATCCCTGTCAGAGTAGTCAGTGGTGGTAGTCGGGCACCATCTAGTTGTGCTGGACTCAGTCCAGTGGAGGCTGTGGTAGTTGTGGTCCATTTTTCCTTTGGACTAATCTTTCCCTAGTGTCTTTGGTTTTCTTCATTCTCCCTTGTTCTAGACAGGGTGGGACCAGTGCAGTATCTATCTTAGATAGCTGCTCACGGGCTTTTAAGACCCTGGATGCTACTCACTAAAGTAGAATGTAGAACATTTCTTTATAAACTGTGTTATGTCAATTGAGAGGTAGTCTTGAAACAGAATTTTTAAGATTTTGGTTTAAAAATATGTATCTCAATGTTTTAAAATTTGGGTTATATAAGCTCTTAAATATTCAGAAGGGGCATTTTATCTTTTAACCATAAATCTGTGCCAAGTAGAGTTCATAAAACTGCTATAGGAAGTTACTGTCATCACAGTGCATTCTTAGAAACACTTCTGTAGAGGAGATTGCTATAAAAATTTTATATTTCCTCACAGGAACAATGTTATAATTTGACGTTATATGGTAGACCAAGCATCAAATAAATCACAGACATAACTGAAAACGTGTCATAAAATAAAAGATACAACTATAAATTCATGCAATAATTTTAAATGATAAAATTATGCTCCATGTTCTATGCAATGGGCATAAATGTACGATACACCTTGGTAGTTCTAGGACCCCAGTGTATCATAAAATAAAAATAGAATATATAAAAATACATTTCTACTCTGTTATAAATTTGCTGTATCCACAAGGTTTAGCTAATTTAATTTTCCTCTACTATGTGGTGCTTGGGAGATTACTGGGACTCTGTGCCCCTCTTCCTGTTCTTTTAGCAGTCCACTCCATTCTATTACTATACCCTCACATGACTGATACAGTTACTATGGTAATTGTGAATTGCAGTAGTCAGATCTACCCCTTACAGATTCATTAAATTATGAAACTGAGATGTGTCTTTAACCAAAAATGTGGTAAATATGAAATAATTATTTGGAAATCCTACTGCTAAATAGAAGAAGGTATGCATGTGCTATGTTGACATACATTTGTACACTGTTTTTGTTGTTTGCTTGCTTGTTTTTATTTATTTTCATTTTGTTTATACCTTTTGAAAGTGAATGGCACGGAGGAAATAAATTTCTCTTTCTATCATTAAGAAAACATGTGGAATTATCTGCATATCTCCTTTTCTCTAGTAAGTTCAAAGAGGTGCCATTGACAGATGCTAGGCAGGAGAGAACAAGCTGAGGTGCTGTTGATTTAGATTATATGAGGAATGAGTGGAATCTCAATAATTATTGAGAGGTCTGGTAAGTAAACCCTTACTAAGTGCCGTCAAAAACAGGAAATAGGTTCGGATAATCTGAGGACATGCAAAAATTCAGTGTAAAGGTAGGAATAATAGAGGTGCTAGTCAAATGCATTAGTGACCTAGAGGACTAGGAGAACTGAGAGAGCAGGTTAAAGCTCTCATCCATTTCTCCACAGAGTGGAATTTCTCTGGCTGCAGCTATTTGTTTCTACTTAGATGCCACGGTCTCTTTTCTGCCTAACTGGGAATCCAAAAGAGGAGTAAACTGCCTTGGGATGTAGCATGTTTTCACTAGAAGTATTCGGAAACTGAACAATCATAGTAGAAAGAATTGCCAAGGCAAAATAATAAAATGCAATTGAGAATTAATTTGTTTTTGTGTGAGAGCTATTCCTTTGTCCAAGATAGCACAGAATCTTTTACATTTTGAAGGGCTGAGTTTTCCTTGACCTGGAACTAGAATTAAAATGACCTCATTTTCAAAAACAAGAGCATTCAAGTGATTTGATAATGCTGGTTTGTCGAAAATGATGAGGTTTCTTGGGATAGAAGAGAAAGGAGCACCCAAATCTTATAACAAGATAGAAATTTGTGGAGGAGGAGGATATTAAAGCATGAAATATGCTGTTAGTGACAGGAACCTACATCTTGTACCCTGCTACAAAACAGAAACACTTAAGAAGTGGCTGGACCTATGTGGTTGAGGATGCTGTGTATCTCTGTGCGTGTGTGTCTGTGTGTGTATGCATGCCTGTGGACACTGTGACCTGGGTTGCTTGTAGCCAAGTCTTAAGAAGTATTTTCTAGAAAGTCACTTTATCAGTCAACTTGTGATGTGTAGCAATCAACCACAAAATCTCAGTGTAGGTAGCAACAAGCTTTTATTTCTTCTTGGTCTGTGGGTCAACTATGATTCAAATCTACTCAAGCTCCAAGACCAGTTGGGCTTCTTGCAGGATTATATTCTGGTTGATCCATTTTTATTTATTCTGGGGCCTAGACTGAAGACACTCAGAGAATCACTTGTCATGGCTATACTGGAAGTACATGAGGGCATGTCCAAGACTACAAGCCCTGCTTGTGCATAGTTGCTATCATCCCATTAGCAAAATAGTCACATGTTGAAGACCAAGTTAAGAAGTAGGGAATTATACTTTCCCTTTTCTAGGAGTGAATGTAAAGTTTCATGGCATAGGGAGTGGATACAGTGAGGAATAAAGAATCAAGGTCAATAATTCAATCTACTACAACTATTTTCATAACCACGTCTATAGATGGTGGAGTATCAACTATAGGCAGAAAACATAATGATTCCCCTGTGGTAGGAGATGTAATAATTAAAATTATTTTCTATAAGACAAAGTAAGCCTAGAAAGCTTTATCCAATTCAGTGGAGAGAAAATTCTGATAATAACTTTCGTTAGCCAGACCACGAGCTAGATGATCAAGGAATTCTAAATCACACATATTTGTTTTTGTTTTTTCTAAAAGAGCTGCATTTAGTGGATTAGGACCATGTGCTTTCTTCTCTTGTTTTGGTTTGAAAAGATGCCTAATGTGAATTAGTCTACTCAATTTAAAATTTTAAATCACTGATTGTGATGCAAGTCAGGTTTCAGGGGATGAGGACAGGAATGATAAAGGAAGAGAAGAGAGTTTTAAAATTTGAAATTTTAATTTTCCTCAGCTTGGTAGACAGTTTAGATAGGGTAGTAGGCTCTCTAGTATGAGGTATTTTGGCTAAATTACCAAAAAACAAATAAGCCCTGAACACAGTCATTAAATTGCTTATTTCATAGTTCACTTGATCACTGTCTGACCTTTCAGTAGATAGGTGGTGTAAACATCCCCACCCATTTTAAATATACTTTCATTTAAAAAGTGCCTATAGAGGCGGGGCCAAGAAGGCAGAGTAGTCAGACAGCTTCCTACATCCCTTTTACAAGAAAGACCTGGAAAAATGAGTGATTTGATTGTATATGAATATCTAGGAGCCCTGGACAAGGCAAAGTTGAGGAATGGGACTCAGTGGTGGGGGGGAGAGGGAGACGGTTTGGAAGAAGCGAGCAGTGCCAGAGCGGTGGCAGGACTGCAGCTCTTCAGCTGCTCCCAGTCCTCAGTGAAGCAGGCAAACAGCTGTGCGCGTGCTCAGGAAGCAGTTTCCACATCGAGAGAGATCCGGCATCAGAGATTCTGCTTGGACACTCCAAACCAGTGAAAAGCAGCTTCCAAGTGGCTAAAGACAAGTACATGTGTGCGGCCTTTCATAGGGATTTAAAAAACAAAAGCCCATTTGGGAAAAACCTTTCTCCCTTTTACCTCCTCCCTCCTCGCTCTGCACTGGGAGTCCACTGGGCTAGAAGTAGATCCCAAAATGCTCCCTGACACATTCTTTTGGCCTTGGAGAGGGAACAAATAAACTACTGGCTCCCCTAAGCCAGGAGCTCAGGGTCAGCATAGCTCCTTTGCTAGGCACAGGCATAAGGGGTCCGCAGACTTTGAGTGCCTTACACCCCTGTATAGACTTGTGGGGACTCATCTCAACAGCGTTAGCCCTCACTACCACAGTACAACAGGGAAAACATCTGAAGTATAACTTCTAGTGTTTCACCTGTGAAGTGGCAGGTTTGTGACCCTTGAAACAGCCCTGCCCCTTAAGTAGGTGCTTTTACTGATATGCGACAGGGGCTTGAGGACTGGCAGCATCACCTAAGCCACCTAGTCACCTGCTACAGAAGCCCAATAAAAAGTGGTGCCCTCGAGTCTTTACAGCCAACAGAGTGGGGTGCTCATAGTCGGGCTGCAAAACTCATCTACTTACTCACCCTACAGAATAGGGACACGCTTTACTTTCAGATTCTCAGGGGCAGCTGTCAGCCCCCTGTCTAATTCAGCACATGATCCCCTACCACAGCCAGATTCTAGTGCCTGCACCAATCACCCATGCTTCTCTAAGACTGTAGGTGACAGCCTGCACCATACTCTTGGTGACTGACTGCCTGGACACCTGAACTGAACCCATATAGGAAAATTTAACGGACTCCTATGTGCACATACTTAGTAACAGAAATAACTACCTGGTGAAAGGATTTTAGAGCTTCAAAGGTGCCAGTAATCAAACTAGCACACATGAGCAGCCTATTGGGGCATATCAAAACCAAACAAAACAAGAAGCTAGGTCTCACTAAACAAATATAAAATAAAATTATAATAACTTATTGATGCCTTGGAGACAACAGTTAATACCAAATCACATAAAGAGGCAGTCCATGATGGCTTCAGCCAGCTTCCAAAATAAAGAATCAATAAATTCTCTGGAGGAAGAGAATTTCTTGGAATTACCAGAGGCAGAATACAAAAGATTAATATAAAGAACTCTTCTAGAAATAAGAAAGGAAATTCTACAGAATGCATAAATAGCCAAGGAACATACAGACAAAGTAGTAGCAGAACTTAAAAAAGTTATTCATAACATAATGACAAATTTAATAGCTGCAAGAATCCATAGACAGAAGGTAATCAGAAATCCAGAAGATTAACAATAAAATTTCAGAATTAGACAACTCCATAGAAAGTCATAGGAGCAGAATTGAGGCAGTATAAGTTAGAATTAGTGACATTGAAGACAAAGCACTTGACGTCAAATTATTTGAGGAAAAATCAGATAAAAGAATTAAAAAGAATGAAGAAAGTCTAAGACTTATGTGGGACTCTATCAAGAGAAATAACCTACGAGTGATTGGAGTTCCAGAATTGGGGTGGGGTGGGGGAAGGATAACAGAAAATACAGAGAAAATTGTTGAAGATTTGTTAACAGAAAACTTTCCTGATATCATGAAAGATGATCAACAAACCCCACATAAGGTAGATCCCAAAGGAAAGTCATCAAGACATATTATAATCAAACTTACCAAAACCAAAGATAAAGAGAGAATTTTAAGAGCAGCTAGGGATAAAAGAAAAGTCATCTACAAAGAAGAGTCAATTAGAAAAAGCTCGGACTACTCAGCAGAAACCATGCAGGCAAGAAGGCAATGGGATGACATATATAAAGCCTTGAAGGAAAACAACTGTCAGCCAAGAGTTATATATCCAGCAAAACTGTCTCTTAAATATGATGGTGAAATTAGGGCATTTCCAGATTAACAGAAGTTTAGGGAATTTGCAAAAACTAAACCAAAATTGCAAGAAATACTAAAGGGAGTCCTAGGTTAGATAATCAACAACACCAGATAACCACACAAGACTAGAACGCAGGACAGAGCAGCCAGATATTGACTTAGATAGGGAAGTCGAAAATACATGAAAGCAAAAACACTGAAAATAGGAAAACAAAGATATCAATATTTAAAAAAGGACAACAATAAAACAAAAAAGAGGGACTTAAAAAATGCAGACATTGATTTTTCATATGGAGGGGAAGTCAAGGTGATATAAAGTAATAAAAGACTGGTATAAACTTAGAAAAATAAGGGTAAATATTAAGGTAACCACAAAGCAATCTAACAATCCTACAAATCAAAACAAAAAGTAGAAAAATATAAAGACCCAGCAAACACAAAATCTACAACAATGAAAAAGATGAAAAAAAAATACATAAAGAAAAACGACTCAGCACAGAAAATTAAGGGGAACAAAACAACTGTAAACGACACACAAAGAGAGATATCAGGATGACAGCACTAAACACATACCTATCAATAATTACACTGAATGTAAACAGACTTAATGCACCAATAAAAAGACAGAGAGTGGCAGATTTGATAAAAAAGCATGATCCATCTATATGCTGCCTACAAGAGGTGCACCTTAGACTTAAAGACACAAACAGGCTAAAACTCAAAGGATGGAAAAAAATATATCAAGCAAACAACACTGAAAAAAGAGCAGGAGTGGCAATATTAATCTCTGACAAAACAGACTTTAAAGTAAAATCCACCGTAAAGGATAAGGAAGGGCACGATACAATGATTAAAAGGTCAATACACCAGGAGGGCATAACTATAATAAATATTTATGCACCCAACAACAGGGCTCCAAAATACGTAAAACAAACTCTAACAGCTCTGAAGAGAGAGATAGACAGCTCCATAATAGTAGCAGAGACACATTAACATGCCACTTTTGGTGAAGAACAGAACATCCAGAAAGAAGCTAAACAAAAACACAGAAGAGCTAAACGCTACAATCAACCAACTTGATCTCTTAGACATATACCGAACACTGCATCCAACAGCAGCCAAGTATACTTTCTTTTCCAACACACATGGAACATTCTCCAGAATAGACCACATATTAGGCCATAAAGCAAGCCTTAACAAAATCCAAAACATCAAAATATTACAAAGCATCTTTTCTGACCATACAACCATAAAAGTGGAAATCAACAACAGAAAAAGCAAGGAAAAAAAATCAAACACATGGAAACTGAACAACACCTTGCTCAAAAACTACTGGGTTATAGAAGAAATTAAGGATGGAATAAAGAAATTCATGGAATCAAACGAGAATGAAAACACATCTTATGAGATCCTTTGGGACACAGAAAAAGCAGTGCTCAGAGGTCAGTTTATAGCAATAAATGAACACCCAAAAATAAGAAAGGGCCATAGTTAAAACATTAACTCTACAACTGGAACAAGTAGAAAGAGAGCAGGAAAAGAAGCCCACAGGCACCAGAAGGAAGGAAATAATAAGAATTGGAGCAGAATTAAATGTAATAGAGAATAGAAAAACAATTGAAAGAGTTAACAAGACCAAAATCTGCTTCTTTGAAAAGATCAACAAAATCGATACACTTATACACTGTTGGTGGGAAAGTAAAATGGTACAACCATCTTGGAAATCAATTTGGTGCTTCCTTAAAAAGCTAGAAATAGAGGTACCATACGATCCAGCTATCCCGCTGCTTGGAATATATCCTAGAGAAATAAGAGCAAGATGGAAGCAACCTATGTGCCCATCAACGGACGAGTGGATAAACAAATTATGGTATATCCACACAATGGAATATTATGCAACGATAAAGAACAACAATGAAGCTGTGAAACCTCGTATAACATGGTGGAAGCTGGAACTTATTATGCTGAGTGAATTTAGTCAGTCACAGAAGGACAAACACTGTATAAGACCACTATTGTAAGAACTCAAGAAAAGGTTTAAACACAGAAGAAAACATTCTTTGATGGTTACGGGTGTGGGGAGAGAGGTTAAGGGTTATTCACTAACTAGATAGTAGATAAGAATCACCTTAGGCGAAGGGAAGGACAGCACATACTACAGGGGAAGTCAGCACAACTGGACTAAACCAAAGCTAAAAAGTTTCCTGAATACAATCAAATACTTTGAGAGACAGAGTAGCAGGAGTAGGGGCCTGAGGACCATGCTTTCAGGGGATATCTAAGTCAACTGGCATAACAAAGCTTATTAAGAAAATGTTCTGCATCCTACTTTGGTGAGTGGCTTTCGGGGTCTTAAAAGCGTCTGGGGTCTTAAAAGCTTGCAAGTGGCCATCTAAGATGCATCAATTGGTCCCAACCACTTGCAGTAAAGGAGAATGAAGAACACCAAAGACACAAGGGAAGTATTAGTCCAAGAGACAGAATGGGCCGCATAAACCAGAGACTTCATCAGCCTGAGACCAGAAGAACCAGATTGTGCCCGGCTACCACCAATGAATGTCCTGACAGGGAACACAAAAGAGGGTCCCTGATGGAGCAGTAGAATGATGGGATGCAAAACTGAAATTCTAGTAAGAAGACCACACTTAATGGTCTGACTGAGACTCGAGGTGCCATGGAAAGCATGGCCCCTGGACTCTCTATCAGCCCAGAACTGAAACAATTTCTGAGGCCAACTCTCAGACAGGGATTGGACTGGACTGTGGGACACAAAGTGATACTCGTGAAGACTGTGCCTCTTAGTCAAGTAGACACAAGAGACCAAAGGGGCAGCTTCTGTCCAGAGGTGAGATGGGAAGGCAGAGAGGGTTAGGAGCTGGTTGAATGGTCATAGGGAATCAGGGGTGGAAAGGAGGAGTGTGCTGTCACAGAATGGGGTGAGCAATTAGGGTCTCATAACAATGTATGTATAAAAATTTTGTATGGGAGACTATCTTGAAATGTAAACTTAATTTAATTACAACAATAAAAAAAAATGTGCCTCTTACATATTCCATGAAATGAACTTGACCCTCAGGAGCCCTTGGTCCCTGGCTGGGAGGCAGAGGAAGCAGATCATAATCCACCCCACAGTCTGAAGCAGAATTGCCCCTGCATAATCTCGGATCCATAATGAGGCAAAGTAAATGTACGTGTTTGAAAGGCATTGGGATTTTGAGATTGTCATGCTGCATTATAGTTGCAATAGCTAAGCAGTACAGTCAGATCTTTGATTTTATAAAATATCCATCATTTACCCATTTAGTAATATAGTAACTGCCTTGCAAGTTTTTCTTTAACTCTGCAGATTGGATATTATAATAATATAATATATACGATAGTATCATATTGTATTTTGTCTATATCGCCCCTTTTGCCCAGAAATAACTTTAAACACCTTTAGGGTATTTCTTCTACCAAAGATCAACTAGAGGATATATTTTGACAACTAAAGTCATATAGAAATGAGGTTACGTGCTGCAAGCTGATTTCTGAGTTTAAGGTTTAGCTCTGCTACATATGCCCATAAGGGATTTTTGATCTTTTGATCTTAAAAAAATGAGATTTGATAGTATTAATCTCTATGGATATTGTGTGGCATTGATAAAACATTAATTGTAAAATGTTCAGCACTCTTACTTGTATCAAGTAAGTGATTAAAAGTTAACAGTGGTTTTATTATTGTTGTGATTACCTTTAAAGGCAGTCATTTCTGATTGTTGATTAATTTCAGATTTGCCACAATTGCAGACAATTGTAGATGTTGGATAACTGTACATCACATAAGTAATCAAAGTTTGCTATCCAGATAGCAAACGTTGCCACATGTACAAATCCATATGCTTGAGCTAAAATTATCTGGATTTCTGTATTTTTAAAATTGTTTTTAAAATATAATATTAACTTTCTTTTTTGAAATTCTCATGTAACCATTGATCATGAAGCTAACTGGTTTATGTTTGCTCCTTTATTATACTGTAATAATGAACAATTTTAAAAATAGAGTTAATTTATTAATCCTTTCCCTTTTTATTTATTATCTATATATTAACCACAACATAATCTCTCTCTCTGAGAAACTCTATTGTGTTCAATTATCTTATTTGTACGTCTGCTATTATATGGGGGGTATATTTATAAATTTATTTTTTCAATTCAATTTATGTTCAGAGGTAATTTTTCTCTTTTTAGTTCACTGTCAAAGATTGTTAGTTATATTCCTTAATATTTGCTGGGGTAATCTCTTGCAGGCTTTTTAGACTCTGCATTTTTTAAAAGATACTTGTTTTGAGGAAAGTTACATTTGTGTTTTGAAAAATAATTTAAAATAGCTTCTTCTAATTCTCAAAATGTCGTTAATTTAACTTAAATATTTTATATGTAAAGTAATGCTAAATTTATTAAACATAAAAGTAAAGAAAGTAAGGTATATCCTAAATTCCAGGTCTAACAGTTAACAAAGAAACTATTCCTAAGATTCCCAGATATCTATTACTTATTCCGTATATAGCACCAAATGTATTTGCTTCAGGCTCCAGATGTGTTTCAAAGAATTTTTCAGTTTCTTTTCAATAGTGTTCCATACACTCTTATTTTTCATTTTCAACTGTTTCTACTTCTAAAACCAAAACCCAAACTTGCTGCCTTCGAGTCAATTCTAACACATAGTGATCCTATTAGACACAGTAGAACTACCCCATAGGGTTTCCAAGGAAACAGCCAAGCTCTTAACTGCTGCTCCACCAGGGCTCCGTGTCTACCTCTAGCACACTCAAATTGAAAAATCAAAAAACCTGTTGCCATAGAGTTGATTCTGACTCACAGTGACCCTACAGAGATGCTGAACTCTCAGTTAGCAGCCTAGTGCTTAACCACTGTACCACCAGGGCTCCTCATTCAAATGAAGCAAGTATATTTTTCAGTATTCTCTGCCATCAACTATCTCTAGTTTCTTATATCTTTAATATTATCTAAGTGGGGCAATTTGGCTAGTAAGCATGCTCAAATATCACTTATTCCCTCAAATTAAAAATACATCACAGAAAAGCTAAAAGATAATTTTAAGAACTCTTACCTTCTCCCGGGCACTGGTTTCTGTTTGTTATAAACCATCAAAGGACAGATCTGTACGTGTTGCCTCTGCCCTTGATTCTCATGAGAGTGGAACTTCAGCACTCTGCAGACTGGCCTTCAGTTGGAATTGCTTTCACAAACATTGCTGTTTTTTAATACTGTAGTTGACAAAGCCAGTGACCCTCTCACGTTCCTACTCCTCTTTTTCTTCTCTGGAGTATTTGACACTGTCAGCTCTTCTTTGAAATTCTGTTCTCTCTTTCACAGTGTGCTCCCATACTTCTCCTGCTTCCCATGTGGCCTCCTCAACTTTTTTTCACCCCCTAACGTGTGTACACCTTCAATATTCTGCCCTTGCTTGTTTATTTACTTTTTTTCTCTTTCTCAGCAGAGTCATCCTGAGTGATCTTATCTACACAGAGTTGTTTCTAGTTTCTCTGCAGAGCTAGATCCCAAAATGTGCATTCACAGGGCTCTTCTCTAAGACTCACATTTCCTGCTACCTCCTGGGAATTTCTACATGGTTATTTCTCCAGCAGCTTTCTGCCCTAGATACACTTGCTTTCTTCCCCCTTTAATTCTTGCCTGTTGTCTAAAACCCAGCTGAGGTATCAGCCCCACTGTGAAATCCTCCAGCCTGAGGAAACCATCTTTCATCTGTGCTGTTTTGCACCTATTTCTATAACATATCACATTTATTCTTATACTTGCTGAGCGAATGTTCTTAGATCACTGTAAGAGTTTGTTTAAATTTACTGAAGGAAGAAAAAATTCTCAAAACAGTAAAGTTGTTAAGTATCAGTAATTTGCATATATGTACATATATATAATTAAAGTTAGAATAATGTAAAAGGAGCCTTGGTGGCACAGTGGTTAAAGCACTCAGCTGCTAACCGAAAGGTTGGCCGTTTGAATCCACCAGCCACTCTACAAGAGGAAGATGTGGCAGTCTGATTCTGTAAATATTATGGGCAGTACTACTCAGTCCTATAGGGTCACTAGAAGTTAGAATATACTCGATGGCAATGGGTTTGGCTTTTGTGTTTTTAGACGAATGTAAATGGTCCAGAATTTTTCATTAGGGTTTATCCTAATGACACAATATCTTATTTGAGAAAAAATGATAATGGTGTTAAAATACAATAACAGTAAGAGCTAAGACTACGACAAGTTTTGCTTTATTTTAAAAGTATATACACCGTCTCCAAAGGATTTTATTTACTGCAAATAATAGGCCTATATATTTAATGCTGAATCCTATAATTCTAACCATTAAAATGTAATCAAGTTATATTACTTTAACATAAAAAGGAGACCAGCTCCAGGTGAGTAGCATAAGCTTCACAGAGACTCTCAGTCATTAACGTTGTTCAAAATTTACATTTTAATAGCACCAGAAGAATTAGGGAATGCACAAAGACAGTCCGCATAAAGAATAGATAACAATCTTATGTGGAAAAATATGAAGCTGTCCTTTAGTTCTCCCTATGTTATTTATGTCTTAATGCTCGGATACATTTTCACTGTGAGGAAAACAACAAAACAAAACTCACACATCATGCTCACTGCTAATTCAAATGTTTGTTCATGTCTTCTTTGCCTGGATTTTCATTCCAACCTAATATGCTTATTCATTATTTCAATCTGGTGTAATATTATATCAGGCATGACTATCAGTAGCCAGATGGCATCTTCATGTGAGTTCAAAACAAAGGTGTCCAATCTCAATATGCTTCATTTTAAATTTTTGTAATATTGATATTGTTGAAACATATAATTCTTTGCTATCTATCAGAGAATTGATATAATAAACATATAAACACATAATCTCTGTGGATGGATGGCATCTCCTTAAATGTGGCACACTTGTGCAGTACACAACCCCCACAGCTGTATTCAGAGGCCCTGGACTGTACAGCAGTTTGCAGATTAAACTTCTCTGAGTCTCAGTTTCCTAATTTATAGAATGAGAACAGCATCTATCTCACAGAGTTTCAAAAGCATATGTGAAAACATCATATCATATTTAGCAGAAAATCATTATTCAATAATTCTTAGTTTTCCATTTTTCCTACCTATACTTTTGAAATTTCTTAAGACTCACTTTCTGCAAGAATATTTCCCTAGTATTCTAGGCCAGGGATCAGCAAATTTTTTCCATAAAGTGCCAGATAGTACATACTTTAGTCTTTGTGAGCCATGCAGTTTCTACTGCAACTACTAGATCATGCTATTGTTTTGTAAAAGGAGCCATAAACAGCATGCAAATAAATGAGCATGACTGTGTTCCAATAAAATTTTACAAAGAAAAACAGATAGAGGGTTGATTTGGTCTACATGCCATAGATACTGACCGCTGAACAAGCCCATATTATCTCATTCTTTATTTAATACCTGTAAGTGTTAATAAAGTCTATCTTATTTTTTACTTTCGTAAGACTCTTGTGATGGTTAACATCATGTGTCAGCTTGGCTGGGCCATGATTCTCAGTCTTTATATGGGATCACTCCCATGATGGAGTTTGCTGTAAGTGGCCAATCGGTTGAAAGGGAGTTTCCTTGGAGATGTAGCCTGCTTCCGAACATAAGAAGACATTCTGGCTTTTTGCTGCTTCTGGATCCTGCAGCTGCCTCATGTTTGTCTGACCTCTGGTTCTTGGGACTTGTGCTATCAGCTTATCTGCCAATCTTGGGACTCGTCGACCTTCACAGCCTGTGAGCAGGAGCCCTGCTCTCTGACCTGCCGATCTTGGGTTCACCAGCTGCTGCGGCTACATGAATCAAGAAAAGCTTCTATCCTAATCCACAGACTTGGGACATTCCAGCCTCTATAATCGCATGAGCAATTTCCTTGATACAAATCTCTCTCTGTATATATTTATACACTTTACTGGTTTTGCTTCTCTAGAGAACCCAACCTAAGATAGCCATGATCCAGACAAAGAGGGTTGCAAAGTAGGCATATTTTGTTTAATTCTCTCCTAAAACTTAGTTTATGCTAAAATTAAGGCTAAAGTTGGGGGAGGAGGTGTGGAGAAAAACTTACCTCCTGGATACCTCTCCTTCTTTTTTTTTTGGATACATGTATATACCTAATAGTGAAACAATTCATCGACAACAAAAGTACTAGAAAAATTTGTGAAACCTCAGTGCTGTGGAACAGAATGGGAAATCAAGACAAGAAGAGATAGCAAGTGACTCTGGAGGCCACATGAGGAGGGTTGCAAAGGCAGATTTGGCTAGGATAGTATTATATGCTTTTGAAAAGGAGAATGGCTGGGTAAGTACTCACTTATTTGACTGCTTGGAAGCAGACAGCCTTACTGTCTGCCACATGAAATGGAGGCAAAGAACCTAGGAAGAGTGGAAGGGAGAGAGAAAAGAGCAATATGGGACCTAGGGTAAGTAGATGGAACAGACTGAAACAGAGTTATCAAAGGGATGACTCTAAGGCCTTTCCTTCCCTCTGAAGTCTAAAATAAACCTGTTCCAAGTCTTTAAGTCAGTCAGTCAAATTCAATGGTCACATAATGAGTGTAGCACTAGGCATGGTGAAGGAATGGTGGGGTAGGGGAGATTTTGCAAAAATAAATGGATGACATGCTTTCTGCTCTCCAGGAGCTTACAAACTATATGGGGAGACAGATCCCACACATAAAATGACTATAAAACATATTTACAAAACAACATTAATACAAATAAATATAAACAGTGTAGGAAAGCTAAGGGGTACTGTGTCAATAATTGCTCAGAAGTCCCTAAGTCAGTCACAGAAGGCTTCCTGAAGGAAAACACAATTGGACTTCGAATATAATGATAGCAGAGAGTAGGATGCATGCAAAACCATGAAAATGGGAATACATATGTCACGTCCAGTAAGCAGATTAGCTCCCTTAGATTAGAAAGTCTAAATTGTCTGGTAAGAAGTGAGTGTGATGCAACAGTAGGTGTCTATTTGGTGAAAGACACTGCAATGTTAGGTCTGGTCCCTAAAACAAAGTGAGCAGTGAAAGAGTATTCTCTTTACTTAATGATAAGTGGTCATAGGTCTCGGACCATCTCACTACTCTCCAATGTTTTTGAGTCACTTTGACGTGCAGAAACTAGAAATGGGATGGTCTAGAGACGTACTCAGAGTCTGTGAGCAGTTTGGGTAGAAGGAAGTGTCTTCTGGAAGAACTCTGAGGAAGTGGCAATTGGACCCCCAAAGGCCAGTAAGTTAAAAACTAAACAAAATTTCTAGGCAGAGGATCAATCACCTACAGGCCACTAGATCCCAGTATTCTCAAGTGACCAAGCAGAAAGTCCTTGATCTTTGTTACTAATTCTTGTTGGGGAGCAGATTGTATATGCTTATAAAATTATTTATTTTTGGACTACAGTGGCAATCTGCTTTGATCCTAAAATTTTAGAAATTAAAATAGGGGGATGAGAAAAACCCTAATCTATAGGGAATGCTCACATCCCTGAAGAAGGACAGGTCAGTAAGGGCCCAAATTCTTCCCTGGTGCTTAAAGTGAAAAGGCAAAACATCACACCTTGGAGAGAGGATTCTCTCAGCCAAAGCAAGCAAGACCTCTTCTTTTAAGCCTATTGATCTGAAGTTGTTCCAGAAAGAGAAAAAGAGTTCAGGCCAGATGTTTAGTTTAGCAACAGCTAGAGTTGTATCCTAAGTCACCAGAGAGGTCTGTTGAGAGGCGCAGGGTCCCACTGCTGCCGAATTAGTATGCTGGGGCCCAATCCTGATGCCATTCGCCTCATCGTGCACATGAAATAAACCCTGCTGGATCGTCCTATGTATTTCTTTGGCTGTGTTAATGAAGTCTTCTTCAACACTGCAGGC
Organism: Dugong dugon; assembly: GCA_030035585.1. Taxonomy (NCBI): domain Eukaryota; kingdom Metazoa; phylum Chordata; class Mammalia; order Sirenia; family Dugongidae; genus Dugong; species Dugong dugon. The sequence goes on from CM057478.1 coordinate 15,091,808, forward strand.
GGGGTTGGATTACCCAATAAGCAAGGTATGCAGGTGAAGTGGTGAAATCCAGGTAAAATTGTTCACTACAGATTAGTAAACAGACGTCTTCACGAATATAAATCCATCGTCCTGAACAAAGACGGCTCCTTCTCTCTTCACATCCCTGCGGAACTCTAGGTCATTCTTATTCTCAATCAGCGTGATAACTATGTTGGAGCTGGGGTGCTGCCGGCATCCTCTAACTATGAGGTCAGGAGGTTGAAGGTTTCACGCTCGTAATGTCCTACACCAGCAATGCTCCAGCGGCTCCCCTGTAACAGGAATGGGCGATAGAACGGAAGGACTCTTGCCCAGCCATATTCTGGATGTGCAGTTTGATTTGTTTTCCGTCAACTCCACGCCTATTGTGAGGTCGTGGACAGGCGGGAGCTGCTTGTCTGTAAACTGCAGGAGGAGAAATGACTTCCCATATCTGAAATCGGAGGATACGATTCTGGGAGTCACGTGGACGGGGAACATACAGTCTGGCCTCTCCTTGATTGTGTGTATCTCTAAAGTTTTATTTTTCTTCTTTCCTAACTCTGGTATAAATTTATATTTTTCTTTTCTTTCTATTGGAGAGAAAATACATTTAATTTCTTCCTATTAGGCATTAGTCTTTTTTTTTCAACTTCTTATTTTCGTGAAAAATTTTAACACATTTGTTTTATGTAAGATGCCCCAAAACTTATGTTCTAAGATCATTTTTTTCTGTTTAATGGAATAAAATGGCTCAAGGTGATATTCCTCATATATGGGATGGCCAGCACGGCTTTTGAGGCTCTCCAAGAACCCAATATTCTGGTGGTCTTTCTCCTTATGAATTCTTCCTCCAGCAAAATTATCGGCTCTATTAGTGGCCAGATCTGCTGTTCTACAAGGGACCATTAACTCAAGGTTGAGGCCTGAAGCAAACTTTAAAAGAAGCCTTTGGAACAATGTAGGTGGTCTACTATAAATCATAGAACAGGAGTTAATTTAGCTTTCAATATAAAAAAATATCACTGTCCCAAATTTTCCCTGCCCTGGGCAGGGATATATAAGAAACTCAATCAATGTGAAAATAAAAGTTATGTTGCCATTTTAAATAGTGTCCTTTTCTCAAAGGGTATGTGCTGCTTCTTACTCATTCTTCCTTCAGAAAGGGTTTCGTTTTCTTGTTTCAGTCTTATTACTGGAACGAGGATATAATGTATAAAACACGTAAAACTGAAGTCAAGTCAATAATCTTCAAGACATAGGAAAATACTACATGCCACACAGCATAGCATCAGGCAAAACCTGTTTTAAAAAATTAGAAAGAGACATAGTGAAAGATATGAATGCAAAACTTACAGTGTAGTGTGGATCGAATAGACTTGAACAATGGACATGAAAGATATCTAATTATTACATCTTTGTTTTAAAAGAATAAAAACAGGAAATACTCAAGATATAAATTTCAGTGAAAATCAAAGCAAGATATTCTTTCGTTAGAATTTTTGCCATTACACCAGAAAGCATTTAAAAATGCATAAAAGCTCAAAACAAATCTGAACTAATAATCAAAGTGTGATATCGGAGTTCTTTACATACTCCTGATCCAGGCCTCTGGGCAGTACAAATAGTTAAGTGCTCGACAACTAGCAGAAAATAGGTTGATTGGAACTCACCCAGAGGTTCTATTTCCATAAGGTCACAGCCTTGAAAACCCTAGGCAGCAGAGTTCTACTTTGCACACATAGATGGCTATGAGTCAGAATGGATTCCATGTCAAGTAACAACAACAACAAACAACAACAATATATACCCGAGGCAATATGTGTATCAAGATGTAGGTGAACTTAACTTCTAATTTTTTTTTTTTTTAGTGTTGTGCTTTAAGTGAAAGTTTACAATTCCAGTTAGTCTCTCATATAAAAATTTATATATACATTGTTTTGTGACCCTACTTGCTCTCCCTATACTGTGACAGCACACTCTTCCTCTCCACCCTGGATTTCCCATGTTCATCTCTGCCTTCTGATCTCTCCTCCGGATGAGAACTGCTCATTTAATCTCATGTATCTACTTGAGCTAAGAAGCACACTCCTCACGAGTATCATTTTATGTCCCATAGTCCAGTCTAATCTTTGTCTGAAGGGTTGGCCTTGGGAATGGTTTCAGTGTTGGGCTAACAGAGATCCCAGGGACCAAGTCTTCCAGGGTCCCTCCAGTCTCAAACTGTTAAGCCTGGTCTTTTTACTAGAATTTGACTTCTGCACCCCACTTTTCTCCTGCTCCATCAGGGACTCTCTGTTGTGTTCCCATTCAGGACAGTCATTGTGGTAGCCAGGCACCATCTAATACTTCTGGTCTCAGGCTGATGAAGTCTCTGGTTTATGTGGTCCTTTCTGTCTCTTAGGCTAGTACTTTCCTTGTGTTCATGGTATTCTTCATTCTCCTGTACTCCAGATGGGTTGGGACCAATTGATGCATCTTAGATGGCTGCTCACCAACTTTAAGACCCCAGATCCCACTCACCAAAGTGGGATGCAGAACATTTTCTTAAAAAAAATTTGTTATGCCAATTGACCTAGATGTCCTGTGAAAGCATTGTACCCAGACCCCCGCCCCTGCTACTCTGTCCCTTGACGTGTTTGGTTGTATTCAGGAAATCTCTTAGCTTTGGTTTAACCCAGTTGTGCTGACTTCCCCTGTAGTGAGTGCTATCTTTCCCTTCACCTAAGATAATTCTTGTCTACTTTCTAGTTAGTGAATACCCATCTCCCTCACTCCCCACCCTCGTAACCATCAAAGAATGTTGTCTTCTGCGTTCAAACCTTTTCTAGGGTTTTTATAGTAGTGGTTTTATACAGTATTTGTCTTTTTGCAACTAAATTACTCAGCATAATACCTTCCAGATTCCTCCATGTTATGTTTCATGGATTCATCATTGTTTATCATTGCATAATATTGCATAGTCTGAATATACCATAATTTGTTTATCCACTTGTCCGTGGATGGGCATCTAGGTTGTTTCCATCTCTTAGCTATTGTGAACAATGAACACCAGTGTGCATATATCTATTTGTGTGCTGGCTTTTAGTTCTCTAGGATATATTCCAAGCAGCGGGATTGCTGGATCGTGTGGTTATTCTATTTCTAGCTTTTTAAGGAAGCGTCAAATCAATTTCCATAGTGACTGTACCATTTTACATTCCCACCAGCAGTGTATAAGTGTTCCAGTCTTTCCACAACCTCTCCAACATGTATTATTTTGTGTTTTTTTGGATTAATGCTAGTCTTGTTGGGGTGAGATGGTATTTCATTGTAGTTTTGATTTGCATTTCTCTAAAGGCCAATGATTGTGAGCATTTCCTCATGTGTCTATCGGCCATCTGAATGTCTACTTTGATGAAGTGCCTCTTCATATCCTTTGCCCATTTTTTAATTATGTTGCTTGACCTTTTGTTGTTGAGGTTTTGCAGCATCTTGTAGATTTTAGAGATTAGACAGTGATCGGATTTGTCATAGCCAAAATTCTTCCCAGTCTGTAGGTTGTCTTTTGACTCTTTTGGTGAAGACTTTTGATGAGCACAAGTGTTTGATTTTTAGGAGCTCCCAATTATCTAGTTTCTCTTCTGGTGTTTGTGCTTTGTTCCTTACGGTTCCTATTCTGTTTCTGCCATGTATTAGGGCTCCTAGCATTGTCCCTATTTGTAAGTCCATGATCCTTATCATTTTCAATTTTATATTTAGGTCTTTGATCCATTCTGAGTTATTTTTTGTGCATGGTGTGAGGTATGGGTCTTGTTTCAGTTTTTTGCAGATGGATATCCAGTTATGCCTGCACCATTTGTTAAAGAGACTGTCTTTTCCCCAGTCAATGGACTTTGAGCCTTTGTCAAATATCAGCTGCTGATAGCTGGATGAATTTATGTCTGGATTCTCAATTCTTTTCCATTGGTCTGTGTATCTGTTGTTGTACCAGTAGTAGGCTGTTTTAACTACTGTGGTGGTATAACAGGTTCTAAAATCAGGTAGTGTGAGGCCTCCCACTTTGTTTTTCTTCTTCAGTAATGTTTTGCTTATCTGGATCCTCTTTTCTTTCCATATGAAGTTGGTGATTTGTTTCTCCATCTCATTAAAAAGTGACATTGGACTGACTTACCTTGCAGCCCAGGCTCTCGGCTCTCCACCCTGGCCACACTGACACAGCCCGGAAAGGAGTCGATCTAGGGAAGAGAGCTAGAATCAACTGAGAAGTACATTTTAAGTCACCAGTTACTTTAATGAATAATTCCCTATTTTGACTGCTTCTTTTAAAAACAAAGCACTATTGAGAGTTCCGGCAAAATGGTGCTCTAGGCAACAGCACTACGCTGTCCCTCCACAGCAAAGATCCGAAAAATTAGGCCGAACAGAGAATACAACAATCCTGAAACCCTGAAACATCAAATGAACAGATAAAGAACTCTGCCAAGCACCAAGTGAGTGAGAAAACTGACAGAGAATGGAAAGTGAGGAGAGATTCATGCAGAGGACCCTGCTAGCTAACACAGCGTGGACCCACCATCTTGGACTCCTATCGGAGACCAGCAAACAGGGGGTACAAGAAAGCAGCCTCACGGAGCATCCAGTGGGAGACAAAACAACTGGTAATTTGCGCTATACGCTTTCCCACCCCCCACCCGTCTTCACCCCCACTCGGCCTCCTCTGCTTCCCACGGCCACAATCTCTTGACCGGGAAACACCAGCTGCTTGGATTCCACACACCTGAACGGGCCGGCTCTCTGAGTGCCATTTGTTGGCTGATAGTGTTGCTTTTTTCTGCTTCTTTTGATTTCTTCTTTACCTCTCACCACCTCCCCCTCCTTTTGCTCAAATACCTGGCTCCGTGCACCATCCTTGCTTCTTCCTGAGGGGCTGCAGAGCTCCAGTAATTTGTGATATACGCTTTCCCACAGCCTACCCATCTTCACCCACATTGGCCCCCTCTGCTTCCCTCGGGCACAGTCTCTTGTCCGAGAAACACCAGCCCACACTAGCTGGCTCTCTGAGTGCCATTTGTTGACTGCTAGTGCTGCTTTTTTTCTGCTTCTTTTGATCTCTTCCTTACCTCTCGCCACCTCCCCCTCCTTTCCCTCAAATACCTGGCTCCGTGCACCATCTTTGCTTCTTCCTGAGGGGCTGTGAAGCTCTGTTCGAGCGTGGAGCTGCTTCCTGGTCTGGGCTGCTGCGCTGGTGGGATCCCGGGGCTTTTGTTCGTTTGTTTGTTTTCTTTTCCTTTTCTTGAGTTGGGAGCCCTTTCTGGCCAGGCAGTGCTGTGTGACAAGAAGACTTCCCCCTAGGCTTGCACAGATATGCAGAGGGATCCCTGAGGGCATTTCTTTTTTAGTTGGGTTTTTTTTTTTTGTTTGTTTTTTGGGGAGCATTTCTGTTTTTTTTCCAGTTTCTTTTGTTTTCTTTTGCCTTTTTCCCTTTTGGTCTTTCTTCATTGTTCAGTTTCTCATCTCTCTATATCTTCCTTCTCTTTCTGTTCACTGAATATCTGGTGATGTATACCTGTATATCTTCTAGCCAGGCTGTACTGAAACACCTGAGAGTGACTTCCCCAGACCTCATAGCTGCACTGGTGGGATCCCTGGGAACTTTGCGGTTCTTTAACCTTTCCAATTTTTACTTATTCATTTTTTCTTTTCTCTTCTTCCTCTTGACCTTTCTCTTTTTCTCCATTTCATAGTGTCTCATCTCTCCACGCCAATGGCAAGATCCCCTAGCATTCTTTTTTGTTTGTTTGTATCTTTTTGGCTCCTGTTCCTCTCTCCTCTCTCCCATATCCATCTTAGCTCCACACATAACAATATCCCCACTGCATCCTGCCTACCTGCGCCGTGCACATGACATCACACCACCAAGCAGCACAGGCAAAGCCTACTGGAACCTGCCCTGCACTGACTACTGCCCCATTCTGGTGGCTGTAGTAAGTGCCACAAACAACCCATCCCATTAACTCCTCTTCAGCTAGACCTGCCCTGCCGTACCATATCTGAGTGACTGACCCCGCCAGTTGGAGAAGGAGGTGAAGAGTATTATGCTCACAGATGAGCAAACAACAAAGAACACACAGTCTGCCGGCTCAGACATAGTCAAATTTGTTTAAAAAAAAAGGGAAAAAGCAAACGAATCTACAATCAATAAATGAGAAAAATAACTACTGAATGCCCCCAAAACAGCAGACTATATCAAAACATTTACAAAAGCAGGACAGGATGGTTCCAGTAGGCATCCAAAATAAAACATCAGTTGACTCTCCAGTGGAAGAAAATGCACTAGAACTACCTGCTAGGGTATTCAAATCTCTAATACTCAAAATTCCCCAAGGACTGAGGCAAAAAGCTGATGAACGTGAGTAAAAAATAGACAGATTCATGGAAAATATGGACAAAAAAATAGAAGACTTCAAGAAAATAATGCAGGAACAAAATGCCAAAATAAATTCACAACTAGAAATTATACAAAGACCACAACTAGAAATCCAAAACATAAACAACAAGATTTCAGAAATGGACGGTGTCGTAGAAGGGCTGAGAAGCAGATTTGAAATGGTGAAAGACAGGATCAGTGGAATTGAAGACAAACACTTGGATACAACTCTGTTTCAGGAAAACTCAGAAAGAAGAACAAAGAAAAATGAAGAGACCCTGAGAGTTATGTGGGATACAATCAAAAGGAAAAATTTTCGAGGGATTGGATTCCAGAACAGGGGGAGAAAACAGAAAACACAGAGAGGATCATTGAAGAACTGCTCACAGAAAACTTCCCCAATACCATGAAAGATGAAAAGCTGGCTATCCAAGAAGCTCAATGAACCCCATATACGAGTGACCCCAAAAGAAAATCACCAAGGCATATCATAATCACATTCACGAAAACCAAAGACAAACAAAGAATCCTGAGAGCAGCTCGTGAAAAAAAAGAAGTCACATACAGAGGAGAAGCAATAAGACTAAGCTCAGATTATTCGGCAGAAACCATGCAGGCAAGAAGTCAATGCGATGACATATATAAAATCTTGAAAGAAAAAAATTGTCACCCAAGAATAATATATCCTGCAAAACTCTCGTTCAAATTTGATGGTGAAATTAGGTCATTTACAGAAAAACAAAAATTAAGGGAATATGTAAAAGTCAAACCAAACTTACAAGAATTATTAAAAGGAGTTCTTTGACCTGAGGACAAACAGCTTGAGCTCACAAGCAGAATCTAGGACTCAGGATTGTACCAGCCAGATAACAATCTAAGAAATGAAATCTCGAGGACTATCCAAAACCAAAAGAAATACAACAGGGAATCAGAGCAGTTAATCAGTAAATGACAACAACATCAAAACAATAAAGGAGGGAATAAACGGCATAGGTATAGAATCTTCTAATGGAGAGGAAGGCAAGGCGATACCAAGTAATGGTAGACTGCTTCAAACTTAGAAAGATAAGGGTAAAATTCATGGTAACCACAAAGAAAGTTAACAAACATACTCATAAAAAAGAGAGGGAAAACATGAACTCTCAGCAAAAACAAAACCTACAAAAGCAAAACAAATGAAAAAGAAATCCAGAAACAAAAGTAACTCAAAACAAGAGAGTAAGAAGAACAAAGAAAACTTCAGCACCACAAAAAAAAAGAACACTACAAAATGACAGCAACAAACTCACATCTGTCAATAATTACACTGAATTTAATGGACTCAATGCACCCATAAAGAGACGGAGAGTGACAGAATGGATAAAAAAACAGGATTCATCAATATGCTGTCTACAACAGACACACCTTAGAAACAAAGATGTGAATTTATTAAAAGTGAAAGGTTGGAAAAAAATATATCAAGCTAACAACTATCAAAAAACAGCAGGAGTGGCAATTCTAATCTCAGATAAAATAGACTTTAAAACAAAATGTACCATAAAATACAAAGAAGGACACTATATAATGATTAAGGGGGTGATCCACCATGAAGACATAACCATAATAAACATTTACGCACCCAATGACAGGGCTCCAAAATACATAAAACAAACTCTAACAACACTGAAAAGAGAAATGAACAGTTGCACAATAATAGTAGGAGACTTAAACACACCAGTCTCAGTAAAAGGACAGAACAACTAAGAAGAAACTCAGCAAAGATACAGAAGACCTAAAGACCACAATCAGCCAACTTGACCTCATAGACATATATAGAACACTTCCTGCAACAGCTGCAAAGTACACATTCTTTTCCAATGCACATGGAACGTTCTCCAGAATAGACCACATCTTAGGCCACAGAGCAATCCTCACCAAAATCCAAAACGTTGAGATAATTCAAAGTATCTTCTCTGACCACAATGCCATCAAGGTAGAAATTAACAATAGAAAGAGCAAGAAAAAAAATCAATTACATGGAAACTCAATAATACCCAGCTTACACATCACTGGGTAATAGAAGAAATCAGAGATGGAATAAAAAAGTTCCTAGAATGAAAACACATCATACCAAAAGTTTTGGGACACAGCAAAGGCAGTCCTCAGAGGACAATTTATAGCAATAGATGCACATATCAAAAAAGAGAAAGGGACAAAATCAAAACATTAACTACAGAACTCAAACAAGTAGAAAGAGAACAGCAAAAAAAGCCCACAACCACTGGAAGAAAGGAAATAGTAAAGACCAGAGCAGAAATCAATGAAATAGAGAACAGAAAAACAATAGAAATAACCAACAAAACGAAAAGTGCGTTCTTTGAAAGAATCAACAAAATCGACAAACCACTGGCCAGACTGACAAAAGAAAAACAGGAGAGGACACAAATAACCCAAATAAGAACTGAAATGGGGGATATTACAACAGACCCAACTGAAATAAAAAGGATCCTAACAGAATATTAAGAAAAACTATACTCCAACAAATTTGAAAACCTAGAGGAAATGGATAAATTTCTAGAAACACACAGCCTACCCAAACTACAACAAAGTGATTTTGAAAATCTGAACAGACCTATAACAAGAGAAGAGATTGAAAAGGTAATAAAAAAAACTCCCAACAAAAAAAAAAAAACATGCCCAGATGGCTTCACTGGAGAATTCTACAAAACAGTCACAGAAGAGCTTCTACCAGTACTACTCAAGCTGTTTCAGAGCATAGAAGAGGAAGCAACACTTCCTAATTTATTCTATGAAGTCAGCATAACACTGATAACAAAACCAGGCAAAGATGCCATAAAAAAAGAAAATTACAGACCAATATCTCTCATGAATATAGCTGCAAAAATTCTCAACAAAATTCTAGCCAATAGAATTCAGCATCATATCAAAAAAATAATACACCACGTCCAAGTAGGACTCATATCAGGTATGCAAGGATGGTTCAACATTAGAAAATCAATCAACATAATCACATAAATAAAAGGAAAGAAAAGAATCACATGATCATCTCAATTGATGCAGACAAGGCATTTGACAAAGTCCAACACCCATTCCTGATAAAAACTCTCAATAAATAGGTAGAGAAGGGAAATTTCTCAACATAATAAAGGGCATCTATGCAAAACCAACAGCCAACATTATTCTTAATGGAGAGAGGCTGAAAACAGGAACAAGACAAGAAGGCACTTTATCACCACTCCTATTTAACATTGTGCTGGAAGTTCTAGCTAGAGCAATAAGGCAAGAAAAAGAAAGAAAGGTCATCCCAATTGGTAATGAAGAAGTTAAACTGTCCCTGTTTGCAGATGATATGATACTATACATAGAAAACCCTAAAGACTCCACGAGAAATCTACTGGAACTAATAGAAAGATTCAGCAGAGTAGCAGGATACAAGATAAACATTCAGAAATCAGTTGGATTCCTATACACCAATAAGGAGAACGATGAAAAGAAAATCAGGAAAACAATACCATTTATAATAGCTCCTCAAAAGATGAAATATTTAGGGATATATCTGACCAGGGATGTAAAAGACCTATCCAAAGAAACCTACAAAACACTACTGCATGGAACCCAAAGGTATCTACATAAATGGAAAAAGATACCATGCTCATGGATAGGCAGACTCAACATTGTGAAAACGACAATTCTACCCAAAGCAATTTACAAATACAACGCAATCCTGGTCCAAATACCAACAATATTCTTCAAACAGATGGAAAAACTAGTCATTAACTTTATATGGAAAGGGAAGAAGCCCCAAATAAGTAAAGCACTACTGAAGAAGAAGAATAAAGTTGGAGGACCCACACTACCTGACTTCAGAATGTGTTATACAGCTATAGTAGTCAAAACAGTCTGGTACTGGTACAACGACAGATACATTGACCCATGGAACAGAATTGAGAACCCAGATGTAAATCCATCCACCTATGGTCACCTGATCTTGGACAAGGGCCCAAAATACATCCAATGTGGAAAAGACAGTCTTTTTAACAAATGGTGCTGGCAAAACTGGATATCCATCTGCAAAAAAATGAAACAGGACCCATACCTCACGCCATATACAAAAACTACTTCAAAATTGATCAAAGACTTGAATATAAAGCCAAACACTATAGAGTTCATAGAAGAAAAAATAGGACCAACACTTCAGGACTTAATACACGGCATTAACAGGATACAAACCTTAACCTCAATGCACAAACACCAACAGATGAGCTAGATAACTGAGATCTTCTAAAAATCAAACACGTTTGCTCTTCAAAATACTTCCCCAAAAGAGTAAAAAGAGAACCTACAGACTGGGAAAAAATTTTTGGACGGTACAAGTCAGACAAAGGTCTAATCTCCATAATCTACAAGAAAATCCAACATCTCTACAACAAATAGACAAGTAATCCTATTAAAAAATGGGCAAAGGAAATGAACAGACACTTCACCAAAGATGACATTCAAATGGCCAACAGACACATGAGGAAATGCTCGCGACTACTAGCCATTAGAGCAACGCAAGTTAAAACCACAATGAGATACCATCTCACCCCGGCATTACTGGCAGGAATCAAAAACACTGGAAATAACAAATGTTGGAGGGGCTGCAGGGAGATTGCAACTCTTACGCACTGCTGGTGGGAATGCAAAATGATATATCCATTTTGGAAAATGATATGGCGCTTCCTCAGAAAGCTAGAAATAGACATACCATTTGATCCAGCAGTTCCACTCCTAGGAATATATCCTAGAGAAATAAGAGTTGTCACTCGAATAGACATATGCACACCTATGTTCATGGCAGCATTGTTCACAATAGCAAAACGATGGAAACAATGTAGGTGCCCATCAACAGATGAATAGATAAACAAACTATGGTACATACACACAATGGAGTACTATGCAATGAGAAAGAACAACAATAAATCTGTGAAGCATCTCATAACATGGATGAAACTGGAGGACATTATGCTGAATGAAGTAAGTCAATCACAAAAGGACAAATATTGTATGAGACCTCTATTGTAAAAACCCATGAAAAAGTTCACACACAAAGTGTAACAATCTTTGTTGGTTACCAGGGATGGGAGGGGTGGGGGGGAAATACTAAATAGGCAATAGATAAGCGGTATCTTGGGTGAAGGGTGAGACAGTACACAATACAGGGGAAATTAGCACAACTTGTACAAGGAAAGGTTATGGAAGCCCCATAGACACATCCAAACTCCCTGAGGGACTGAATTGCTGGGTGGAGGGTTGTAGGGACCATGGTCTCGGGGAAAATCTAGCTCATTTGGCATGACACAGCTTATAAAGATTATGCTCTACATTCTACCTTGGTGAGTAGTGACTGGGGTCTTAAAAGCCTGTGAATGGCCATCTAAGATACTCCACTGGTCTCATCCCTTTGGGAGCAGAGGAGAATGAAGAGAATAGGATACAAGGAAAAGATTAGTCTGAAGGATTAATGGTCCACAGCTACCAAGGCCTCCACCGGACTGAGTCCAGTACAGCTAGAGGGTGCCCGGCTATCACCACTGACTTCTCTGACCAGGATCACAGCATAGGGTTCTGGACAGAGCTGGAGAAGGATGTAGAACATAATTCTAACTCACAGACACACAAAAAAAGACCATATTTACTGGCCTAAAGGAGACTGGAGAAACCCCGAGAGTATGGCCCCCAGACACCCTTTTTGCTCAATGGTGAAGTTATTTCTGAGGTTCACCGTTCAGCCTGGGAGTGGACGGCCCCGTAAAACAAAATGAGACTAACTAGGTACAGTAGTCCAGTGACAAGGGCCAGAAGGCTGAAGGGGTCAAGGAGGCTGGTGATAGGGAACCCAAGGTTGAGTAAGGATATTGTTGATGTGTTGTGAGATTGTTAACCATTGTCATAGGGCAACATTTGTAGTAACTGTTAAATGAGAAACTATTTTGTTCTGTAAGCCTTCATCTTAAGTGAGAATAACAGCACAATTGGAAGAGCGTAGTCAATGTCACTGAACTGTGCATGTAGAAATTTTTGAAATGGTGTATCTTTGGCTATGTGTATTTTCACCAAGAAAAAAGGTTGAGAATTTAGAGGGTTGACATGTTGTGGGGTTGTTAACCAATGTCATAAAACAATATGTGTACTACTGTTTCATGAGAAACTATTTGTTGTGTAAGCCTTCACCTGAAGTACAATAAAAATATTTAAAAAAAGAAAAAAGAAAACAAAAAAATGCCGTTGGAATTTGGATCAGGATTGCATTGTATCTGTAGGTAGCTTTGGGTAGAATTGACATTTTCACAGTTTTGAATCTTCCTATCCATGAGCAAGGTATGTTTTTCCACTTATGCAGGTCTCTTTTGTTTTCTTGCAGTAGTGCCTTGTAGTTTTTATTCTATATGTCTTTTACATCTTTGGTTAGATTTATTCCTAAGTATTTTATCTTCTTGGGCACTATTGTAAATGGTATTGATTTGGTGATTTCCTCTTGGAGGTTCTCTCTGTTGGAGGAATGCAACTGATATTTTTTTGTTTATCTTGTATCCTGAAACTCTGTTGAAATCTTCTATTAGTTCCAGTAGTTTTCTTGTGGATTCTTCGGGGTTTTCTGTCTATAATATCATATCATCTGCAAATAGAGATACTTTTGGGTCTTTCTTACCAATTTGGATGCCATTTATTTCTTTTTCTAGACTAATTGCTCCGGCTAGGACCTCACAGTGTTGAATAAGAGTGGTGATAAAGGGCATCCTTGTTTGGTTCCCCTTCTCATAGGGAATGCTTTCAAAGTCTCTCCATTTAGGATGATCTTGGCTGTTGGCTTTGTATATATGTCCTTAATTATGTTGAGGAATTTCCCTTCTATTCCTATTTTGCTGAGAGTTGTTGTCATGAATGTGTGTTGGACTTTCACAAATGCCTTTTCTGCATCAGTTGACAAGATCTGATGCTTCTTTTCTTTTGTTTTATTTATGTGATGTATTAAATTTTTTTTCTAATGTTGAGCCATTCCTACATATTTGGTATAAATCCCACTTGATCATAGTAAATTATTTGTGTGGTATGTTGTTGAGTTCTATTGGCTAGAAATTGTTGAAGATTTTTGCTTCAGTGTTGATGAGGGATATTGGTCTGTAATTTTCTTTTTCTGTGGTGTCTTTACCTGGTTTACGCTGGCTTCATAGAATGAGTTTAGAGTGTTCCATCCTTTTCTATGCTCTAAATTACCTTTAGTAGTGGTGGTGTTAACTGTTCTCTGAAGGTTTGGTAGAATTCTCCAGTGCAACTGTCTGGGCCAGGGATTTGTTTTTTTGGGAGTTTTTTAATAACATTTTCAATCTCTTCTTATGTTATAGGTTTATTTAGTTTTTCTACCTCTGATTGTGTTAGTTTAGGTAAGTGATGAGTTTCTAGAAATGTGTCCATTTCCTCTATGTTTTTAAATTTGTTAGAGTACAATTCATCATAGTAGTCTGCTATGATTCTTTTAATTTCAGCTGGGTCTGCTGTGATATCACCCATCTCATTTCTTATATGGGTTATCTGCTTCCTCTCCTGTTTTTCTTTTGTCAGTTTGGCCATTGGTTTATCAATTTTGTTGATCTTTTCAAAGAACCAGCTTTTGGACTTGTTAACTCTTTCAATTTTTTTTTTATTCCCTATTTCATTTAATTCTGCTCTAATTCTTATTATTTCCTTTCTTCTGGTGCCTGAGGGCTGCTTTTACTGCTCTCTTTCTACTTATTCCAGTTGTAGGTTAATGTTTTGATTATGACCCTTTCTTCTTTTTGGGTGTGTGCATTTATTGCTATAAACTGACCTCTGAGCCTTGCTTTTGCTGTGTCCCAAAGGTTCTGGTAGGATGTGTTTTCATTCTTGTTTGATTCTATGAATTTCTTTATTCCATCCTTAATTTCTTCTATAACCCAATAGTTTCTACAATTTTCTCTGTATTTTCTGTTATCCCCCTTGTTCTGGTACTTCAATCACCTGTAAGTTATTTCTCTTGATAGAGTCCCACATAACTCTTAAAGTTTCTTCATTTTTTAAATTCTTTTATCTGATTTTTCCTCATATAATTTGGTGTCAAGTTCTTTATCTTCAATATCACTAATTTTGACTTCCATTGCCTCAATTCTGCCCCTCTGACTTTCTATTAAGTTGTCTAATTCTGATATTTTATTGTTAATCTTCTGGATTTCTGATTGCTATCTCTCTATGGATTCTTGTGGCCTATTAAATGTGTCATTATGCTCTTGAATAACATTTTTGAGTTCTGCTACTGCTTTGTCTGTGTGTTCTTTGGATTTGTCTGCATTCTGATGAATTTCCTTCTTAATTTCTTGAAGAATTCTGTATATTAATCTTTTATATTCTGCCTCTGGTAATTCCAAGAAATTCTCTTCCTCCAGAGAATTTATTGATTCTTTATTTTGGGAGGTTGCTGAAGGCATCATGGACTGCCTCTTTACGTGATTTGATAATGACTGTTGTCTCTGAGCCATCAAGAAGTTATTATAATTTTTTAATTTTATATTTGCTGTGTCCTAGCTTTTTGTTTTGTTTTGATATGCCCAAATAGGCTGCTCGTGTGCACTAGTTTGATTGTTGGCACTTTTGAAGGTCTAACATTCTGTTACCAGGTAGTTAGATCTGTTACTAAGTATGTGAGACTAGGAGGCCATCAAATTTTCCTGTATGGATTCAGCTCAGGTGTCCAGGCAGTTGGTCAGCAAGTGTGTCATGCAGGCTCTTACCTACAGTCTTAGAGAGGCATCGATGATTGGTGTAGGCACAGGTATCTGGCTGTAGTAGTAGGGGGTCATGTGTTGAACAAGGCAGGGGGCTGATGGCTGCCCCTGAGTGTCTGAAGGAAAATGTATCTCTGTTCCCTAGAGTGAGTATGTAGGTAAGTTTTGCAGCCAGACTATAAGCACCCTACTCTGTTGACTGTAAGGACTGGGGGGCACCACTTGTTCTTGGGCCCCTGTAGCAGGTGGCTAGGTGGCATGGGTGGAGCCACCAGTTCTCAAGCCCCTGATGCAGACAGGTAAGGAGCCTGCTTAAAGGACAAAGAAGTATCAAATGTCACAAACCTGCTACTTCACAGCTGAAACAATTGAAATTAGACTTCAGGTATTTACCCTGTTGTACTGTGGTAGTGAGGGCTTATGCTGTTGAGATGGGCCCACACAAGTCTATGCAGGGGTGAAAGGCACTCAAAGACTGCAGACCCCTTATACATGTGCCTAGGCAAAGAAGCTGTGCCAACCCTGGGGTCCTGGCTTAGGGAAGCCGGTAGCTTATTTTTTCCTTGTTTGTTAATTTGTTCCCTCTCCAAGGCCAGGAGAATGGGTCAGTGAGCCTTATGGGATCTACTTCTGGCCCAGGGGACTCTTCAATAGCTGAAGCCAGCCAGGAGCTGGTGCAGAGCAGGGATGGAGGAGGCAAATGAGAGAGAGGTTTTTTCCAAATTTTTTTTTTTTTAATCCCCGCAGTAGACCACACACAATTACTTATTTTTAGCCAGTTGAGTGCTGCTTTTCACTGGTTCTTGGTATCTGAGTAGACTCTGCTTCTGTGTCTCTTTCAACGTGCAAAGTGCCTCCCAAGCAAGCACAGCATTTTGCCTGGCTCACTGCACATCCTGAGCTGATCCAGGCTGAAGGGCTGCGACTCCCACCAGGTCTGGTCTGGCAACTCCTCACTGCTTCTGAATCATCTCTGTCTACCCGGCACTCAGTCTGATTCCTCAGCTTTGCCTTTGATATTCACTGCTCCTAGATATTCATATACAATCAGTTTACTTGTTTTTTCAGATCTTTGTTGTAAGAGGAACATAGGAAGCCATCTGACTACTCTGCCATCTTGGTCCCGACTCCATTTCTAATATTTTTCATGCCACATTGTGTACACTAATTCTCTTCCTTTTTATACTCCACAAGTGGCACTTAATCTGTACCATGCCACATAACCTTCTCAGCAAAATGTTCCTTCATTTCTATCATGAACTGTACTCAGTTACAGCAGAAATGTATTCCCGAGCCTGTAGTGCACTGGTAGAGGTATATACGTTTGATTCATTCCCAGGTAAATAAACAGGAAAAAATGTATATAAAATACACAAACATTCATTGGATGAAGACTGGAAAAATTTTAAACGTCTAAAATTACTTCTTAAGTGTTGATAAGACTATGATGATGGAAAATTTTAGTTTTAACTTTATTTTCTGAAATGTATGATTATTAATTTCAGAAAATATAAACAGTCAAAATCCTTTCTGATAAAAATTCTTTCAGCTCTGAGAATCTATACCTCTCATGTAATTATATGGAATTTAATTAAATTTCTGGAAGAAGCTCTCAATAGTTTACCCTTTTCAGTATCGTTTGAGTCTTCTCAGGTCCTAGCTGGAAATATTTAGTTGCCATGATTGTACCCAGAACTAGCTGAGGATAGTCTGGAGCACAGACACTTTCGACATGAGACTGCTGATATCTCTTTCCACAAAGACATCAATAGGGTCTTTATTTTATCGTTGGCTTTATAATTAATCATTATAATGTGAGGATAATGTAGATTCAAAGGAAAAACAATTGCCATTTTCAGGCACTAACTGCAGTGTTGTTACCAATGAACACAAAGTTACTCATTTTGCTTATAACTGAAGTGCTATCATGACCATAGCTCAGATATTCATTGAAAAACACTTATTAGATGCCTAGTATGTGTCAGCCATTACTTAGGCAGTTGAGATAACATTAAAAAAAGGAAAGAAAGAAAGAAAAGAACATTAAAAAAAAAAAAAAAGGAAAGAAAATACATCAGAAACATGTTATTGAAGCCTCTACAATCAAAACAAGCCAAGGGTTAATGTTCATTTGTGCAGTATTTTCTCACACTGTCAAACCAGTATATTCTTAGTTAAGAACAATGAAAATTCCTTGTTGAGCTTGTTGTCTGCCTTCATGTTTTGTGAATAACTCAATTTTTCAGCAATAGAGATCATTGACATAAACACAAATAAATATGTCTACTATGCCATTCATTACTCTATGATTAAATGAAACAAATCTACATAGCCATTGTCTTCATTATATAAATTTCCATATTAAATTTAGTTTTATTTATTGTTGTTGCATATATTATGTATTTTTTCTCTGTTTTGTATATATTGTAATATTGTAACTAGAAAATAAAGTTTTATTTTCCAGAAAAAAAAAACCTTCTCTATATAGTCTCTATAAATATTTTTAAGGCCATTTACCCATAGTATTCTATGCATAATAGCTTAGCCTGGTTATCTGTGTGTGTGTATATATATATGTATGTATATATATATGTATGTGTGTGTGTGTGATTTTACTGATTAGAATTGCTTTAGGACAGAAGTTCTTCTCTTCTGAAAATGAAGTAAAGATTTTAATTGATGAGTTCTGAAATTTTTTTTATATTCCTGCAGAATTTTGCCACCGAATTAAATCGAGCAAAGGACTGAAATGACCATGCTTTCCATGAAGCTCAGATGACACTGTTAAAAAATGAACTTCAGTTCAGTTAGGTTTATGAGGAAGAATTAGTCTTCTGACCTTTGGCTCCAGATGATGGACTCCTATGATTAGGCTTTAAGGTTCTGCTTGTGATTAAATCTGCAATCTTTTCAGTTACCTCATCGAAGTATATAAGTTTCTGAACCTCTCTCTATTTGCTTCCAAGCTTTTGTGCTTCTCTCTTTATGTAATCTCAAAAATAGTTAACTGGGACATTTATTTTGAGTTCCATAAATATAAATACCTTTGGGAATTTTTTTATAAATTAGATAAGAATTAGTATGATGATCCCTCTCCTTGTTTTTTTAATGGGCTGTTTAAGATACTTTCATAAACTTCTAAGGTTTGTAAAGTAGGTATAGAAGAGGAAACTTTGGAGAAAGATTATACTCTAACAGGAACTTTTCTTGGCATCAAAAAATGAAGTCAAATAGTTCTGCCAAAACTGGAAAGGGACAAAGCCAATAAAATAAAATATCATTTTGTTATGTATAGCCTCTGGCATATTGTAGTTGCTTAGGAGATGTTCATTTAGTTATAATTATAGTTATATGATATTGTAATTATAGATAATTATATAATGATTATATAATTTATTATGACCATGAAAATGCCTCAGAGCTGGTGAACAAGTAATCACTGGGATTAAGATCTTCCTGGAGGGGTCTCCATTTCTAACTTTTCCTTTTTATTTTTATGTAATTTTAATTTGCAAGAGTATGTGCTTAATAAAAAAGGAAAGATAAATGACATAAAAGTAATAAAAGTAAAACTGTACATTCTATCCCCTACTCTTTTATATATATGTATGTAATAGTGGTTTTACTATTTGTCAAATTTTTGTGATTTTCATGGTAATATTTAAAACATTTTAAACTTGTCATTTTAAATACAGTAAAACCTGTGAAAGCCGGAACCTGTGTAAGGTGTAAAACTGTCAGGGAAGGAAAACTCAAAATATTTTCCATTAATGGAGAGCAATAGAAAAGCGGTAAGACTGCACCCTGTCAAAGGCGGAAAACTTGTGAGACCCAGAAAAACAAGGCAGACTCATCGAGTTCCTGCTTTCACAAGTTTCACTGTATGGGGAAACATTGTTAGTCATTTTAAATTTATTTATTTGACGAGGATGAAGAAAATACGACACATAAGTTAAAGAATGTCAGTTTATTGTACTGTAGTGGCTTATGTGTTGCCGTAATGCTGGAAACTATGCCGACAGTATTTTAAATACCAGCAGAATCACCCATGGTGGACAGGTTTCTGCAGAGCTTCCAGACGAAGACAGGCTAGGAAGAAGGACCTGGCGATCTACTTCTAAAAAATCTGGCTAGTGAAAACATTATGAATAGCAGCAGAAAATTGTTCTACTTGCTTGCTTTGGACACATCATTAGGAGGGATCAATCACTGAAGGAGGGCATCGTGTTTGGTGAAGTAGAGGCCCAGCAAGGGAAGGAAGACCCTCGGTGAGATGCACTGGCACAGTAGCCACAACCATGGACTCAGACATGCAGGCAATCATGAGAATGATGCAGGACTGGGCAATTTTCACTGTATGCAAGATCACTATGAGTTCAAGCCGACTGGATGACAGCTATCATAATCATCAACATCATAATCTTGATTAAAAGGCAGTTTGATGAATTGAGAATCTACTTTCAAGCCTTGGTATTTATGTAAAATTTAGGCTTAAATTTTATCCTATTTTCATTCTCGTCTCCACCTATTTATGGCACCTCCAGTCTTCATTTAGCCTCTGTGTTCCAGTCCTAAGTTACTAATTTTGGCTCCGCATATACCCTATACTTTTTCATGCCTTCATGCCATTGCCGATACCAGTCTTTCTGCTTAGAATACCTTTGTGATGGGTTTGAATTTTAAAACACTTATAGCTAAGGTTTTCTGAGCCCTTATTCTGATAAATATTTTACAGACATTAACTCCATTAATAAAATAACACTGTGAAATGGATATTGTTATGCACATTTTATATACAGAGAAGGAAAGTGTCTAGACAGCTTAGATAGCTTAGGCTATCTAGATAAGTAAATAGAGTTAAGGAGTGATGGAACTGGATTTAACTCCAGGTAATCTGAGTCCAGAGCTTTTAACCTCAACTTCTTCACTGATGTTTGGCTCACTTGGAACCAATAAAGAAGGGAACTAAGAACTCTCTGGGCTCATGGAGGCAATTAACAGTGAGATGAGTAAGGGTCTACTTCATGAAATTTTAAACTGGGAGTGGTCAGTAATGTGGTTCCATCAGTTTGATCAGCTTTTATTTTCTCAACAGAGGAAAGCAATCTGATATGAAGTCCTAGCCAGAAGGTTCCAGGCATCAGACCTTCTATTCAGAGTGATATCACATTCTCTCCACATATCCATCTTCTTCATATGTCATATGGGAATTTCCATCCATCTTCTGTCTCCTCCATGCCTCCTGTCTTGTCAAGTGGTCCTTGCTTACTACAACAGGTATGTTATTTTCAAGCTTCATCTCAGTGTACATTATTATTTTAAGCATCTTAAGTTAATGTCTATTTTTGTCATTATCTTAGGCAAATTGCAAAAATGGTTTCATGCATAGACATATTTTAACTCGTTTAAATCATCTTCTAATTTATAATTACATATATATATATGATAGTTTACAGCATACTGAATCTTTAGTGTCAACACATAGTAGGTAAAATGAGTGAACATAGGAAATTGAATGGACAACCAAGAAACATAGTGTCCTTAAAATCATGTTGAGAAGTCATAAGTGTGTCCAGACAGTGGTTGAGGTAGTAGTTGCAAATGACAGGAGGAATGAGAAATACTTGGGAAGTGTGCCTGAAAGATTTAGCATCTGAATGACCTTAGAGAGCCCTAGGATTAGGGAATACTCAAAGGAGTCAAGTTAATACCCAATGCCAGCCTCCTAATCTAGATTAGAAAACCATTAATTTGTATTTGCACTGTTAATACTATAATCTAGATCTTCATTACAGACAGAATCATTTATTACAGTAGTCCCTGATTTTTTTTATTTCATCTCTCCTTATGATCACTTAAAAACTCACCCTATTCTACATGGTGCTATTTTACATATATCCCCTGCTTAAAATTATCCTGTTTTTTACAATATATGTAGAGTTCACCTAGTTTATTTTTTCAGAAATTTTGATTGTACACAAAATATAGCCTCTATCTGCATGAGTCCAAACCATGGCACTATGCAAGTGCAAGTGACAAAACATTACTCAAAATAGTTTGGGCTAAAGAAATACACTGGCTCAAAGGATCTAAGTAAAATTTAACAACTCAAACTACAAGAAACACGGACATACAGTTGTATCTTAACCATTCCTTTCTTCAATCGCTTCTTTTCCAAGTCTCTGTTTCTCTCTGAATGCTGACTTAATTATTTCTTACCAATGGCGTTTTTTTTCACTTGAGGGTACAAGAGCTACCAACCACTCTAGAGCAACACATTTCAGAGTTTCTGTCCCTGGACAATGAAAGACTGACTTTCTTTTTTTGATTTTTTATTTTATTGTTGTAGTTTAAGTAAAAGTTTACAATTCAAGTTAGTTTCCCACAAAAAAAGTATACATATATTGTTATATAACCCCTAATTGCTGTCCCTATACTGTGACAGCACACTCCTCCTTTCCACCCCTGATTTCCTGTGCCCATTCCACCAGCTCCTAACCTTCTCTGCCTTCTTATCTCACCTCCAGACAGAAACTGTCCATTTAGTCTCATGTATCTACTTGAGCTAAGAAGCACACTCTTCACGAGTATCATTTTATGTCCCACAGTCCAGTCCGATCTTTGTCTGAAGAGTTGGCCTCAGGAATTGTTTTAGTTCTGAGCTGACGGAGAGTCCGGGGGCCATGCTTTCTGGGGTTCCTACAGTCTCAATCAGACCATTGTCTGGTCTTTTTAATAGAATTTGATTTCTGCACCCCAACTTTCTCCTGTTCCATCAGGGACTGTCTATTGTGTTCCCTGTCAGGGCAGTCATTGGTGGTAGCCAGGCACCATCTAGTTCTTCTAGTCTCAGGCTGATGAAGTTTCTTGTTTACGTGGCACTTTCTTGTCTCTTGGGCTAATGCTTTTCTTCTGTCTTTAGTGTTCTTCATTCTCCTTTAGTCCAGGTGGTTCAGACCAGTTGATGCATCTTAGATGGTCGCTTGCTAGTATTTAAGACCCCAGACGCTACTCACCAAAGAAGGATGCAGAACATTTTCTTAATAAACTTTGTTATGCCAATTGACCTATATGTCTCCTGAAACCATGGTCCCCAGACTGCCATCCCTACTACTATGTCCCTCAAAGTGTTTGATTGTATTCAGGAAACAGCTTTGGTTTGGTTTAGTCTAGTTACATCTGTAGTGTGTGCTGTCCTTCCCTTCACCTTAGATAATTCTTGTTTACTATCTAGTTAGTGAATAACCCTCACCCTCCCTCCCCACCCTCGTAACCATCAAAGAACGTTTTCTTCTGTGTTTAAACATTTTCTTGAGTTCTTATACAATCTTTGTCCTTCTGTGACTGACTAAATTCACTCAGCATAATGCCCTCCAGATTCCTCCATGTTATAAGATGTTTCATGGATTCATTGTTCTTTATCATTGCATAGTATTCCATTGTTTGAATATACCATAATTTGTTTATCCATTCGTCTGTTGTTGGGCACCTAGGTTGTTTCTGTCTTTTTGCTATTGTGAACAGTGCTGCAATGAACATGGGTGTGCACATATCTATTCATGTGATGGCTCTTATTTCTCTAGGATATATTCCAAACAGTGGGATTGCTGGAGGGTATGGTAATTCTATTTCTAACTTTTTAAGGATGTGCCAAATCAATTTCCAAAGGGGTTGTACCATTTTACATTCCCACCAACAGTGTATAAGCGTTCCAGTCTCTCCACAACCTCTCCAGCATTTATTATTTTGTGTTTTTTGGATTAATGCTAACCTTGTTGGGGTGAGATGATATCTCGTAGTTTTGATTTGCATTTCTCTAATGGCTAATGATCCTGAGCATTTCTTTATGTGTCTGTTAGCTGCCTGAATGTCTTTTTGGCAAAGTGCCTGTTCATATCCTTTGCCCATTTTTTAATTGGTTTATTTGTCTTTTTGATGTTGAGGTTTTGAAGTATCTTGTAGATTTTAGAGATTAGACACTGATAGGATTTGTTGTAGCCAAAAATATTTTCCCAGTCGGTAGGTTGTCTTTCAACTCGTTTGGTGAAGTCTTTTGATGAGCATAAGTGTTCGATTTTTAGGAGCTCCCAGTTATCTAGTCTATCTTCTGGTGCTTGTACATTTTTACTTATAGATCATATCCTGTTTATGCTATGTATTAGGGCTCCTAGCATTGTCTCTATTTTTTCTTCCATGATCTTTACAGTTTTCAATTTTATATTTCGGCCTTTGATCCATTTTGAGTTATTTTTTGTGCATGGTGTGAGGTATGGGTCTTGTTTCAGTGTTTTGCAGATGGATATCCAGTTATGCCTGCACCATTTGTTAAAGAGACTGTCTTTTTCCCAATTAACAGACTTTGGGCCTTTGTCAAATATCAGCTGCTGATAGGTGAATGAATTCCTGTCTTGATTCTCCATTCTGTTCCATTGGTCTATGTATCTGTTGTTGTACCAGTACAGGCTGTTTTGACAACCATGGCAGTGTAACAGGTTCTAAAATCAGGTAGTGTGAGGCCTCCCACTTTGTTCTTCTTCTTGAGTAATGCTTTACTTATCTGGGGCCTCTTGCCTTTTCATATGTATTTGATGGTTTGTTTCTCCATCTCTTTGAAAAAATGCCTTTGGAATTGGGATCGGGATTGCATTGTATCTGTAGACTGCTTTGGGTAGAACTGACATTTTCACAATGTTGAGTCCTCCTATCCATGAGCGAGGTATGTTTTTCCACTTATGCAGGTCTCTTTTGGTTTCTTGCAGTAGCATCTTGTAGTTGTCATTGTATAGATCTTTTATGTCTCTGGTTAGATTTATTCCTAGGTATTTTATCTTCTTGGGGGCTATTGTAAATGGTATTGATTTGGTGATTTCCTGTTCGAGGTTCTCTTTGTTGGTGTAAAGGAATCCAACTGATTTATTTATGTTTCTCTTGTATCATGAAACTTTGCTGAAATCTTCTATTAGTTCCAGTAGTTTTCTTGTAGATTCTTTGGCATTTTCTGTGTATAAGATCATATCATCTGCAAACAGAAATACTTTTATTTCTTCCCTGCCAATTTGTATGCCCTTTATTTCTTTTTCTAGCCTAATTGCTCTGGCTAGTCCCTCCAGCACAATGTTGAATAAAAGTGGTTATAAAGGGCATCCTTGTCTGGTTCCTGTTCTCATGGGGAATGCTTTCAAAGTCTCTCCATTTAAGATGATGTTGGCTGTTGGCTTTGTATAAATACCTTTAATTATCTTGCAGAATTTCTCTTCTATTCCTATTTTGCTGAGAGTTTTTATCATGATGAGTGTTGGACTTTGTCAAATGTCTTTTCTGCATCTATTGATAAGATACTGTGGTTCTTGTCTTTTGTTTTATTAATGTGATGGATTACATTGATTGTTTTTCTAATTTTAAACCATCCCTGCACACCTGGTGTAATTCCCAGCTGATCACGGTGAATAATTTTTTTGATATGTTGCTGAATTCTATAAGCTAGAATTTTGTTGAAGATTTTTGCATCAATGTTCATGAGGGATATTGGTCTGTAATTTTTTCTTTGTGGTGTCTTTACCAGGTTTTTATATCAAGATTAAGCTGGCTTCATGGAATGAATTTGGGAGTATTCTGTCCTTTTCTATGCTCTGAAATACCTTTAATAGTAGTGGTGTTAACTCTTCTCTGAAAATTTGGTAGAATTCTCCAATGAAGCCATCCTGGCAAGGTTTTTTTTTTGTTGGGAGTTTTTAAATTACCTTTTCAATCCCTTCTTTTGTTATGGGTTTATTTAGTTGTTTTACCTCTGTTTGTGTTAGTTTAGGTAGGTGGTGAGTTTCTAGAAATTTGTCCACTTCCTCTAGGTTTTCAGATTGTTAGAGCACAGTTTTTCATAGCATTCTGTTGTGATTCTTTCAATTTCAGTTGGGTCTATTGTGATATCACCCATCTCATTTCTTATACGGGTTATTTACCTTCCTCTGCTGTTTTTCTTTTGTCAGTTTGCTCAATGGTCTACCAATTTTTTTGACCTTTTCAAAGAACCAGATTTTGGTCTTGTTCACTCTTTCAATTGTTTTTCTATTCTCTATTTCATTTAATTCTGCTCAGATTCTTATTATTTTCTCTCTTCTGGCACCTGAAGACTTCTTTCGCAGCTCTCTTTCTACTTCTTCCAGTTGTAGGGTTAATGTTTTGATTTTGGCCCTTTCTTCTTCTTGATGTGTGCATTTATTGCTATAAACTGACCTCTGAACACTGCTTTTGTTGTGTCCTAAAGGTTCCAGTAGGATGTGTTTTCATTCTTATTTGATTTTATGAATTTCTTTATTCCATCCTTAATTTCTTCTGTAACCTAGTAGTTTTTGAGCAAGGTGTTTTTCAGTTTCCATGTGTTTGATTTTTTTCCTTGCTTTTTCTGTTATTGATTTCTACTTTTACAGCTTTATGATCAGAAAAGATGCTTTGTAATATTCTGATGCTTTGGATTCTGGTAAGTCTTGCTTTATGGCCTAGTATGTGGTCTATTCTGGAGAATGTTCCATGTGCACTGGAAAAGAAAGTATACTTGGCTGCTGTTGGGAGTGTTCAGTATGTCTATGAGATCAAGTTGGTTGATTATAGTGTTTAGATCTTCAGTGTCTTTGTTGAGCTTCTTTCTGGATGGTTTGTCCTTCACCGAAAGTTGTGTTTTGATGTCTCCTACTACTATTGTGGAGCTGTCTGTCTCTCTCTTCAATGCTGTTAGAGTTTGTTTTATGTATTTTGGAGCCCTGTTGTTGGGTGTGTAAATGTATATTATAGTTATGTCCTTTTGGTGTATTGACCATTTTATCATTATATAGTGTCCTTCCTTATCCTTTGTGCTGGCTTTTATTTTTAAGTCTATTTTGTCAGAGATTAATATTTCCACTCCTGCTCTTTTTTGAGTGTTGTTTGCTTGATATATTTTTTTCCATCTTTTGAGTTTTAGTTTGTTTGTGTCTTTAAGTCTAAGGTGTGTCACTTGTAGGCAGCTTATAGATGGAGCGTGTATTTTCATCCAATCTGCCACTCTCTGTCTCTTTATTGGTGCATTTAATCCATTTACATTCAGCGTAATTATTGATAGGTATGCATTTAATGCCATCATTTTGATGTCTTTTTTGTGTGTGTTTGACAGTTTCTTTGTTCCACTTAAGTTTCTGTGCTGATGTTTTTCTTTATGTATTTTCTTTTCATTTTTTTCATTGTTGTTGATTTTGTGTTTGCCAAGTCTTTATATTTTTATTTCTCTCTCTCTCTTTTTTTTTTTTTTTGACATTTAGGATTGTTAGTTTCCTTTGTGATTACTTTAATATTTACCCCTATTTTTCTAAGTTTATACCAGTCTTTTATTTCTTTATGTAGTCTTGACTTCCTCTCCATATGAAAAATTTATGTCTACACTTTTTATTCCCTCTTTTTTTTTTAATGTTGTCATCGTTTACATACTGACGTCTCTGTTTCCTGATTTTCAGTGTTTTAGCTTTGATTTGCTTTTATGATTTCCTTATCGGGGTTGATATCTGTTTGCTCTGTCCTGTGTTCAATCTTGGGTTGTTATCAGATGTTATTGATTTTCTAACCAGAGGACTCCCTTTAGTATTTCTTGTAATTTTGGTTTGGTTTTTGCAAATTCCCTAAACTTCTGTTTATCTGGAAATGCCCTAATTTCACCATCATATTTGAGAGACAGTTTTGCTGGATATATAATTCTTGCTGGCATTTTTTTTTCCTTCCTTCAAGTCTTTATATTTGTCATTCCATTGCCTTTTTGCCTGCTTGGTTTCTGCTGCATAGTCTGAGCTTATTTTATTGACTCTCCTTTGTAGATGACTTTTCATTTATCTCTAGCTGCTCTTAAAATTTTCTCTTTATCTTTGGTTTTGGCAAGTTTGATTATAATAAGTCTTGGTGGCTTTCTTTTGAGAGCCAGCTTATGTGGGGTTCAAAGAGCTTCTTGGATAGATATCTTGTCATCTTTCATGGTATCAGGGAAGTTTTCTGCCAAAAAATCTTCAACAATTCTCTCTGTATTTTCTGTTATATCCCCTGTTCTGGTACTCCAAACACTTGTAGGTTATTCTTCTTTATAGAGTCCCACGTAATTCTTAGGGTTTCTTCATTGTTTTAAATAATTTTATCTGATTTTTCCTCAAATAAGTTGGTGTCAAGTGATTTATTTTCAGTCTGATTAATTCTGACTTCTACTGCCTCGATTCTGCTCCTATGACTTTCTATTATATTGTCTAATTCTGAAATTTTATTGTTAATCTTCTGGGTTTCTGATTGCTGTCTCTTTATGGATTCTTGCAGC
The DNA here is from genome assembly GCA_030035585.1 of Dugong dugon. Classification (NCBI taxonomy): domain Eukaryota; kingdom Metazoa; phylum Chordata; class Mammalia; order Sirenia; family Dugongidae; genus Dugong; species Dugong dugon. The sequence continues at coordinate 15,119,316 of CM057478.1, forward strand.
CTGTTAAATTTGTCATTATGCTCTTCTCTCATCTTGTTAAGTTCCTCTACTGAGTGTTTTGCATTTTGTTTAATTTCCTTCCTGATATCTCTTGAAGAATTCTGTGTATTAATCTTTTGTATTCTGCCTCCAGTAAATCCAAGAAATTCTCTTTCTCCAGAAAATTACTCTAGTCTTTATTTTGGGTACTTGCTGAAGCCATCGTGGTCTGCCTCATTATGTGATTTGATATGAACTGTAGTCTCCGAGCCATCAATAAGTTATTATATTTATTTTATGTTTGCTTACTGTTTCCTAGCTTCCTGTTTTGTTTTGTTTTGATATGCCCAAACAGCCTGCTTGTGTGCACTAACTCAGTCACCAGCACCCCTGAAGCTCCAATGTCTTGCCACTAAGTATGTGAGCCTAGGACTCTGCCCACTCCTCCTGCATGGATTCAACTCAGGTGTCCAGGTAGTCGGCCACCAAATGTGTGGTGCAGGCTCTCACCTACAGTCCTACACAGGTACAGGTGATTGGTGTAGGCACAGATATCTGGCTGCAGCTGGTGGACACACACTGAGCCAGGCAGAGGGCCAGTGGCCACCTCTGAGAGTCCAGGAGGAAAGTGTGTCCCTGTTCCCTAGAGCATGTTAAGTGGGTTGGTTTTGCAGCCAGTATGAGCACCCAGTGCTGTTGGCTGTAAGGACCGGGGGGCACCTCTTATTCATGGGCCCCTGTTACAGGTGGCTAGGTGGTGTGAGTGGAGCCGCCAGTCCTCAGGCCCCTGATGTGAGTAGGTGAAGACCTGCTTAATGGCTAGAGCAGCATCAAATGTCTTGAACCTGTTACTTTACAGCTGAAACAGTTGAAGTTAGACTTCAGGTAAATACCATCTTGTACTGTGGTAATGAGGGCCTACACTGTTGAAATGGGCCCACATAATGCTATACAAGGGGAAAGGCACTCAAAGTCCATGAACCTCTTATGCCTGTGCCTATGCAAATGAGCTGTGTCCACCCTGAGTTCCTGGCTTAGGGGAGCCAGCAGATTATTTTTTCCCTGTTTGTTAATTTGTTGCCTCTCCAAGGCCAGGAGAATGGCTCAGGGCAAATGAAGGGTCCTACTTCCAGTCCAGAGGAGTCGGCAATTGCTGAAGCCAGTCCCATACCCAGTGCAGAGCAGGGAGCGGGGAGGTAAATGAGAGAGAGGTTTTTCCTTAAGGGAGTTGCTTTTGATCCATGTGGTACGCCAGACGCAAATACTTACCTTTTGCCAGTCAAGTGCTGCTTCTCCCTGGTCCTGGAGGTCAAGTAGACTTTTTGCTGCTGAGTCTCCCCTGATGTGGAAAACGCCTCCAAGTGCCACTGCTTGCTTGCCTCATTGCTCTGATCCAGCCTGAAGGGCCTAGGCCCTCACCAGCTCAGATCTGGCAACTCCTCGCTGCTTCCGAACCATCTCTCCCTCCCCCTGCCCCTCAGTCCAATTCCTCAACTTTGCTTTTGATGTTCAGGGCTCCTAGATTGTCATATATAATTGATTCACTTGTTTTTTCAGGTCTTTGTTGTAAGGGGGACCACCAGAAGTGTCTGACTACTCCACCATCTTGGCCCTGGTCTGAATAAAATCTTGCTCTCTTTTTCAGTTCAAGTTTATAAAACCCTGCAAGTTCTCTCACTAGTGCTGGCTAAAGTCATGAGCTAGAGGCTGTATCATGGGAGATTCAGCTCTTAAAAGTAATTCATATTTGAAATACAGACAGGGAAACACTTATCAAAAGAGTAGGGGAAGTTAATCCTCAAAGAGGAAGACCAAATAATAGAGTTGAAACATAATATTTTCCATTTTTTTCTCTCTACTTTTCTCTGTCAAATCCTAGCACACTTCACTTTTGTTTTACTGTTACAGATGTCAGAACAACTGGATATTCAAATACTGGGGACTCTTGAATGTTAAATTTAGAATTCTAATGCATAGGTTGAAGAATTGGAATCACCTTTTTATTAAAAATTAATATTTAGAATTGAAATGGTGAGTTTGGAAGATTAAATTAATCTGGAATTAATCCATTTAATTATTTGAAAGTCAAAGATACAGCAGTCAACAAAATTCAAAAATAATATAATATTGCAATCCTATCTCCTATTTTGAGTTGATTCAATAGATTTCTTCTGATTCAAAAACAAGTTCACTAAACTGGAGAATTCAAGACATGATTTATACTTACCTTAGGCATTTTAATTTTATTTAAAACACTTAAAATGCATTTATTTACCATATTTTATGAAGGTCCAAACCAATGGTATTGAAGGAAGACGTCCAAGCTGCACTGAAGGCATTGGCAAAAAACAAGGCTTCAAGAATTGACAGAACACCAACTGGGATGATTCAACAAATGGATGCAGCACTGGATGTGCCTACTTTTCTATGCCAAGAAATTTGGAAGACAGCCACCTGACCAATCCACTGGAAGAGATCCATATTTGTGCTCTTTCCAAAGAAAGTGATTTCAACAGAATGCAGAAATTATCGAACAATATCATTAATGTCACACCCAAGTAAAATTTTGCTGAAGATCATTTAAAATCGGTTACAACAGTACATCAACAGGGAAGTATAAGAAATTCAAGCTGGATTCAGAAGAAGACATGGAATGAGGGATAACACTGCTGATGTCAGATGGATCTTGGCTGAAAACAGAGAATACCAGAAAGATATTTACCTGTGTTTTATTGATGATGTAAAGGCATTTGACTATGTGAATCATAACAAATTATGGATAACATTGGGAAGAATGGGAATTCCAGAACACTTAGTTGTGCTCATGCAGATCCTGGAAATAGACCAAGAGGCAGTTGTTCAAACAGAACAAGGGGATACTATGTGGTTTAAAATCAGGAAAAGGTGTTTGTAAGGGTTTGTCTTTTCATCATGCTTATTATTCAATCTGCATGCTGAGAAAATAATCCAAAAAGCTGGACTATATGAAGAAGAATGTGGCATCAGAAATGGGGAAGTCTCATTAATAACCTGCAATATGCAGACGACACAGCTTTGCTTGCTGAAAGTGAAGAGGACTTGAAGCACTTACTGATGAAGATAAAAGACTACAGCCTTCAGTATGGATTACACCTCAACATAAAGGACACAAAAGTCTTCACAACTAGACCAATAAGCACATAATGATAAAAGGAGAAAAGATTTAAGTTGTTAAGGATTTCATTTTACTGGGATCCACAATCAACACCCATGGGAGCAGCAGTCAAGAAGTCAAAGAACTTATTACTTTGGGCAAATCTGGGTAAAATACCTCTTTAAAGTGTTAAAAAGCCAAGATGTCACTTTGAGGACTAATGTGTGCCTGACTCAAGCCATGGTATTTTCATTCACCTCATATGCATGTGAAAGCTGGACAATGAATAAGGAAGACCAAAGAAAAATTGATGACTTTGAATTATGATGTTGGTGAAGAATATTGAATATACCATGTACTACCAGAAGAATGAACAAGCCTGCCTCGGAAGAAGTGCAGCCAGAATGCTCCTTAGAAGTGAGGATGGCAAGATTTCATCTCACATACTTTGGACATGTTATCAGGAGGGATCTGTCCCTGGAGAAGGACATTATGCTTTGAAATGTAGAAGGTCTGTGAAAGAGAGGAAGACCTTCAAGGAGTTGGACTGACTCAATGGCTGCAACAATGGGCTCAAACATAGCAATGATTGTAAGGATGGGGCAGGATGGGGTAGAACCGGACAATATTTCCTTCTATTATAAATAGGATCACACCTAATAACAACAACATAAAGGTCCAAGATAATTTGGTTCACTATGGCTGCCTGGTGATGCAGTGGTGAAGAGCTTGGTTGCTAACCAAAAGGTCAGTATTTTGAATCTACCAGCTGCTCCTTGGAAACCCTATGGGGCAGTTCTAGTCTGTTCTATAGGGTCGTTATGAGTTGGAATCGATAAAAACAGGTTTGATTTTGGTTGGTAATTATAAGACTGTTGATTTTCAAGGCAACCATGAAGCTGAGAAACATGGAAGGAATAGAGCATGTTAAAAGATCACAACGTCCACTGTTCTTACTGAAATTCAACCATTTTTCCTGAATCAACATTCTTCAGATAATTGAAAGGCTTTCGTTAATTTTCAGTTTTGAAAAAGTTGACTTTGACAATTTTTGTCAGTTCTCATTTCTTTTAGGGAGGAGCAGATTTTTGGCAGTTGTTATTCTGCAATTCCTGCTGACATCACTACACTCATCAATTTTTGCTTTTTTTTTTTTAATGATTTAGATGATGTTCAAATCTTGTCATGTTGTATGGCCACCATTAGTAATATCAACTCTCAGTTTCTGATTCCATTTTAATATGCTTGGTAATGCAGTTCTGGTTGTTGAATTGTTATATAAAGCGACATTATTATTAAACCTCCTTTCAATCAAAGGACAAAAGTTTTCGTAACACTATAAGGTTATGAATGATCATTCAAAAGTGGCCACAGAAATAAATTGACAGGGAACTGCCAAAAATTCAAGCCAGATTCAGAAGAGGACATGGAATGAGGGATATCATTGCTGATGTCAGATGTATCTTCGCAGAAAGCAAAGAATACCAGAAAGATGTTTGCCTGTGTTTTATTGACTATGCAAAGGCATTCGACTGTGTGGATCATCACAAATTACGGGTAACATTGCAAAGAATGGGAATTCTGGAACACTTAATAGTGCTCATGTGGAACCTGTACATAGACCAAGAGGTAGTCGTTCGAACAGAACAAGGGGATATTGGGTCGTTTAAAATCAGGAAAGGTGTGCTTCAGGCTTGTATCCTTTCACCATACTTATTCAATCTGTATGCTGAGCAAATAATCTGAGAAGCTGGACTACATGAAGAAGAGCAGGGCATCAGGATTGGAGGAAGACTCATTAACAACCTGTGACATGCAGATGACACAACCTTGCTTGCTGGAAGTGAAGAGGACTTGAAGCACTTACTGATGAAGATCAAAGACCACAGCCTTCAGTATGGATTAAACCTCAGCATAAAGAAAACAAAAATCGTTTTAACTGGGCCAATAGGCAACATCATGATAAATACAGAAAAGATTGAAGTTGCCAAGGATTTCATTTTACTTAGATCCACAATAAACACCCATGGAAGCAGCAGTCAAGAGATCTAATGACCCATTGTGTTCAGCAAATCTGCTGCAAAAGACCTCTTTAAAGTGCTAAAAAGCAAAGGTATCACCTTTAAGATTAAGCTGCGCCTGACCCAAGCTATAGTGTTTTCCATCGCCTTATATGCATGTGAAAGTTGGATGATGAATAAGGAAGACCGAAGCAGAATTGATGCCTTTAAGTTATGGTGTTGGGGAAGAATACAGAATATACCATGGACTGCCAAAAGAACGAAGAATTCTGTCTTGGAAGAAGTACAGCAAGAATGCTCCTTAGAAGCAAGGATGTGAGACTACATGTCACATATTTTGGACATGTAATCTGGAAGGACCAGTCTCTGGAGGACATAATGCTTGGTAAAGACTCAGCGGAAAAGAGGAAGACCTTCAACGAGATGGATTGACACAGTCGCTGCAACAATAGGCTCAAGCATAACAACGATTGTTGAGGATGATTAGGACCCAGCAGTGTTTCATTCTGTTGTACGTAGCATCGCTATGAGTTGGAACAAACTTGACGGCACCTAACAACAACAAGAAGGTTAACATCTTTTGTCGACATTGAAAGGATCACCATTCTTTAAAAAAGTCAGCATAATTCTCCTTTTTATCATTGAAACAAGTGATTACAATAGACAATTTATATTTACATGAACAGAAAATATTCATTTGGTGCTATTAATTTTTAGCAAATGGGAGCAATGTAAACTTGCATGACTGCGTAAGAATTATTAACATTGGTAATAGCAAGCATATTATTAGCAGTATTGCACTCAAAGTGTTTTTCACAAAGATAGTCTGGGGATTAAAACAGAAGACCAAGGCAGTTTAGATAATTTAATTTAAATGTATTTATGATGGTATTATATCAAAGAAGTTGTTTACTCAGCACAGCACTAAAGTTGTTTCTTGCTTCAGAGACAAAGAATTGGGTCACAGTTAAAACCTACAGTCTCAGATACAGTAAAAAATAGATGAAAAGCTCTTAATAGCCCATTTGCATGCTAAAACCAAAATACAATTTGGCTAACCAAAATGTCTAATACTCCCAATAAGTTCTGCTTTATGATTTGTATTATTTCATCTCAGGAGTGAAAATGAAAGGTAATACCAGCTTAGGAACTTCTCAAATTTGTAACTATTTGATTTTAGAAGAGTAAAGGAGTGGCAGGGGTGGATTAACCAGCAAGCAAGGTATACACTAGCTTGCACTGATGGTACATACCGGTTTGCATTGAGGAAGGTATGCACGGGCTTAATTGTATTTACTTACTAATCTGTGATGGGAAATTTCACATTAGTTTCACCACATCTTTGATGTGGTGGGGGACAGGTGAAACTGTGCACTGCAAATGAGTGGGAAGGCATAAATGGCCGTTGCTTATTGGGTAACCTGGCCCTGGGTGAGAGATTATGGAATAGAGGCAGGAGAAGGCTGTATAAAGCAAAGTGCACTGGTCCTAAAACAAAGGATTGGAATTTGGCTTCTGTCTCTGCTATTATAGGTATGGGGTTATATGGTGAGTGAGAAGTCTTTTGTTTATTTATTTTTAGGAAATCAGAGGTCTCCACTCTAAAAATTCAATACTGATAGTAAGATGGATATTATGAAAATGAGATGAATTAAGGTAAGAGAAAGCTGAAGTATTTTATACCTTTATAAATGTTTTGGTCTAGTAACTTTGTGTTTGAATATTTTCCACTCGTCTCAGCCCTTGGTGATGATTATTTCAGTTTTCACACACAGAAAATTCTCATTATAATAAGAATTTAGGACATTAAAACACAATTCCTCATACGTGTTAGAGTATTTACATTGCCACATAAACATCAGTAGAGGAAGTCTCTTCCATGCAGGACATTGCTTGGATGAAATATTTTGAATGCTGCTTGGTTAATTGGACTCTTCCGGAGGAGAACACAGGTCGTGGATTTTCACTGTAAAGAAAATATTCTCTTTCAGTGTTGTCAGCTGACTCTGTGTGGCTTGGTGGGAAGAAAGAAGATGTTAGGAAAGATTGCAATAACTTAACTTGCAACCTGCTGTTATGAACCTGACAGCTGAATAGATGTTTTTTCTCTGTGGAAGACTGTTAACCTCTTACCAGCAAGTCTGATTCTTGCTGAACCCAGTACAATATTAATGGAAAGCAACAGGAAGAGGAGGAAAGGTGTGTCCCAGGTCATGCTAGGCTGCTAGTACTACAGTTAATCACCTCCCAGCTCCAGTTAGAATTTCTTTTACTGCCTCTTTGAATTAATTAAACAAAATCAGGTTTGTTCAGAATGTGACTATAGAGAAGCATTTTCAAGTTTGCAGTGGAGAAGGTGGGCCAAACAAAGAAGTTATCCGTTCAACTTCAAAATATTAGTTAGTAGAAAATTCTGATTGTAATTTTAAATGAATGAGAGAAACGTCTGATAGTTTGGAGATAGGATTTGTTAAAAATACGTTTATTTTTAAAAATTATTTTCTGAAGAAGAAGCTTAAATTTTAAGTTAAAAGGATAAAACTTAAATTTATTTTAAATTTCTATTTGAGAACTAAATAATGTTTTTGTTCTTAGATGCCATCAAGTTGGTTGAGACTCACGGCAAACTTATTACAAAAGAATGAAATGATGCCCAGTCCTGCATCATCCTCACAATCGTTGTTATGTTTGAGCCCACTGTTGCAGCCACTGTTTCAATCCATCTCGTTGAGGGCCTTCCTCTTTTTCGCTGAACCTCTACTTTACCAAACATGATGTCCTTGTCTAGGGACTGGTCTCTCCTGGTAACATGTCCAAAATACATGGGACGAAGTCTTGCCATCCTTGCTTCCAAGGAGCACTCTGGCTATACCTCTTTCAAGACAAACTTGTTCCTTCTTCTGGCAGTCCGTGGAATATTCAATATTCTTCATAAACACCATAATTCAAAGCATCAACTTTTCTTCTGTCTTCCTTATTCATAGTCCAGCTTTCGCATGCATATGAAGTGATTGAAAATATCATGGCTTGGGTCCTCAAGATGACATCTTTACTTTTTAACACTTTAAAGAGGTCTTTTTCAGAAGACTTTCCCAATACAATATGTCCTTTTATTTCCTGACTGCTGCTTCTGTGAGCATTGACTGTAGATCGAAGTAAAATGAAGTCCTTGACATCGTCAATTTTTTCTTCATCTATCATGATGTTGTTAAATGGTCAATTGTGAGGATTTTCTTTTCTATATGTTGAAGTATAATCCATACTGAAGGCTGTAGTCTTTAATCTTCATCAGTAAGTGCTTCAAGTCCTCCTTGCTTTCAGCAAGCAAGGTTGTATCATCTGCACACTGCAGGTTGTTAATGAGTCTTCCTGCAACCCTGATGCAGCATTCTTCTTCATACAGTCCAGCTTCTTGGATTACTTGCTCAGAATACAGGTTGAATAAGTATTGTGAACAGATGTAATCCTGATGCACACCTTTCTTTATTTTAAACCATACAGTATCTCCTTCCTCCCTTCAAAAGACTGCCTCTTGGTCTTTGTACAGGTTCCACATGAGTAAAATAAAGTGTTCTGGACTTCTCATTATTCTCAATGTTATCCATAATTTGTTATGATCCACATAGTCGAATGCATTTGCAATGTCAATAAAACACAGATAAACATCTGTCTAGTGTTCTCTGCTTTCAACCAAGATTCATCTGACATTAGTAACGATATCCTTCATTCCATGTTCTCTTCTGAATCTGGCTTGAATTTTTGGCAGTTCCCTGTGGATGTGCTGTTTTTGAATGATCTTCAGCAAAATTTTACTTGTATGTAATCTTAATGAAATTGTTTGATAATTTTTGCATTCTGTTGAATTCCCTTTCTTTTTTTGTGCTTTAGATGAAGATTTACAAAGAAAATTAGTTTCTCACTAAACAATTAATATACATATTGTTTTGTGACATTGGTTACCAACACCATGACATGTCAACATTCTCCCCTTCTCAACCTTGGGTTCCCCATTACCAGCTTTCCTCTCTGCTCCTGACTTTTCATCTTTGCCCCTGGGCTGGGGTGCCCATTTAGTCTGATTTTGTTTTATGGGCCTGTCTAATCTTTGGCTGAAGTGTGAACCTCAGGAGTGACTTAAGTATTGAGTTAAAAGGGTGTCCAGGGGCCATACTCTGGGTTTTCTCCAGTCTCTGTCACACCAGTAGGTCTGGTCCTTTTTGTGAGCTACAGTTTTGTTCTACATTTTTTTCTCCAGGTCTGTCCAGAACCCTTTATTATGATCCCTATGAGAGCAGTTGGTAGTGGTATCTGAGCACCATTTAGTTGTGCTGGACTCAGTCTGGTGGAGGCTGTGGTAGTTGTGGTCCATTAGTCCTTTGGACTAATCTTTTCCTTGTGTCTTTGGTTTTCTTCATTCTCCCTTGCTCCAGATGGGGTGGGACTAGTGGAGTATCTTAGATAGCCACTTACAAGCTTTTAAGACCCCAGACATCACTCACCAAAGGAGGATGTAGAACATTTTTTTATAAGCGATGTTATGCCAATTGAACTAGATGTCCCCATCCCTCAGCTCAGTAATTCAGTCTCTCAGGGACTTTGGATGTGTCTATGAAACTTCCATGACCTTGCCTTATGGATCACCTTTCTTTGGAAGGGGCACAAATATGGATTTCTTCCAGTCGGTTGGCCAGGCAGCTATCTTCCAAATTTCTTGGCATAAATGAGTGAACCCTTCCATTGCAGCATCCCTTTGTTGAAACATCTCAATTGGTATTCCGTCAACTCCTGGAGCCTTGTTTTTCTCCAATAACTTCAGTCCAGCTAGGACTTCTTCCTTTAATACCATAGGTTAATGACCATATGTTACCTCGGAAATGGTTGAACATTGACCAACTCTTTTCAGAACTGACTCTGTGTTTTCCTTCTATCTGCTTTTGATGCTTCCTGCATCTTTCAGTATTTTGCTCTTAGAATCCTTCAATATTGCAACTCAAGGCTTAAATTTTTTCTTCAGTTCTTTCAGCTTAAGAAATGTCTTTTAAGTTCTTCCCTTTTGGTTTTTTAACTCCAGGTCTTTGCACATTTCATTATAATATTTGACTTTGTCTTCTAGAGCTACTCTTTGAAGTCTTCTGTTCAGCTCTTTTACTTCATCATTTCTTCCATTTATTTTAGCTACTCTATGTTCAAGAGCAATTTTCAGAGTCTCTTCTGACATCCATTTTGGTATTTTCTTTCTATCCTGTCTTTTTAATGACTTTTTACTTTCTTCATGCATGATGTCCTTGATGTGTTCCCACAACTTGTCTTTGGTCATTACTGTTCAATGCTTCAAATATACTCTTGATATGGTCTCCAAATTAAGTTGGGATATACTTAAGGTTGTATTTTGGCTCTTGTGGACATTTTAAAATTTTCTTCAGCTTCAACTTGAGCTAGCACTTGAGCAATTGATGGTCTCTTCCACAATTGGCCCCTGGCCTTGTTCTGTTTAAAGATATTGAGCTTTTCCATTGTTTTTTTCTGCAGATGTAGTCGATTTGATTCCTGTGTTTTCCATCCTATCAGGTAAACATGTGTAATTGCCATTTATGTTGTTGAAGAAACGAGTTTGCAATGAAGAAGTTGTTGGTCCTACAAAATTCTGTCATGTGATCTCTGGCATCATTTCTATCACCAAGGCCATATTTTCCAACTACTCATCCTTCTTCTCTGTTTCCAACTTTCACATTCCAATCACCAGTAATTATCAATGCATCCTGATTGCATGTTTAATGAATTTCAAACTGCAGAAGTTCTTAAAAATCTTCAGTTTCCTCATCTTTGTCATTGTGGGTTGGTGAATAAATTTGAATAATACTCATATTAATTGGTCTTCCTTGTAGGTGTATGGATATTATCCTATCACTGACATAGTTGTACTTCAACATAGATCTTGAAATGTTTCTTTTGATGATGAATGCAACTTCATTCCTCCTCAATTTACCATTCTCAGCATAATATACCATATGATTGTCTGATTCAAAATGGCCAATATCAGTCCATTTCTAGGATATTGATGTTTATGTATTCAATTTCATTTTTGACTACTTCTAATTTTCCTAGATGTGTACTTTGTACATTCCATTAAGAAAGTGCTAAGCATTTCTCAAGCTGAAAGAACTGGGAAAAAAATTCAAGCCTTGAGTTGCAATATTGAACGATGCAGAAAGCATCAAAAGAAGATGCATAGAATACAGAGTCACCATACCAAAAAGAATTAGTTGATGTCCCACCATTTCAGCAGGTAGTATATGATCAAGAACCAATGGTACTGAAGGAAGAAGTCCAAGGTGCACTGAAGACACTGACATCAATCAAGGCTCCAGGAATTGACGGAATACCAACGAAGATATTCAACAAATGGATGAAGTGCTAGAAGTGCTCCCTTGTCTATGCCAAGAAATTTGGAAGATAGCTACCTGGCAAATCATCTGGAAGTGATCCATATTTGTACCCATTCCAAAGAAAGGTGATCCAACTGAATGCAGAAATTATTGAACAATATCGTTAATATCACAGGCAAGAAAATTTTGCTGAAGATCTTTCAAAAACAGCTGCAGCAGTACATAGACAGGGAACTGCCAGAAATTCTAGCTGGATTCAGAAGAGAAAGTGGAACAAGGGATATCACTGCTAATGTCAGATGGATAAAGAATGAAAGCAGAGACTACCAGAAAGATGTTAACCTGTGTTTTATTGACTATGCAAAGGCATTCAACTGTGTGGATCATAACAAATTATGGGTAACACTACAAAGAAAGGGAATCCCAGAATACTTAGTTGTGCTCATGAGGAACCTGTACATAGATCAAGAGGCAGTCATTCAAACAGAACAAGTGGATAATGTGTGGTTTAAAGTCAAGAAAGATGTGCGTCAGGGTTGTATACTTCACCATACTTATTCAATCTGTATGCTGACCAAGTAATCCGAGAAGATGGACTATTTGAAGAAGAATAGGACATCAAGATTGGAGGAAGACTCATTAACAACCTGAGGTATGCAGATGATACAACCTGGCTCACAGAAAGTGAACAGTACTTGAAGTGCTTACTGATAAAGATCAAAGACCACAGCCTTCAGTATGGATTACACTTTAACATAAAGAAAACAAAAATTCTCACAACTGAACTAATAAGCAACATTATGATAAACGGAGAAAAGATTAAAGTTGTCAAGGATTTCATTTTAGTTGGATGCACAATAAATACCTATGGAAGGAGCAGTCAAGAAATCAAATGATGCATTGGATTGAGAAAATCTGCTGCAAAAGACCTCTTTAAAGTGTTCAAAAACAAAGATATTACTTTAGGGACTAAGGTGCACCAGACCCAAGCCAGGGTATTTTCAATCACCTCATATGCATGCGAAAGCTAGACAATGAAAAAGGAAGACCCGAGAAGAGTTGATGGTTTGAATTATAGTGTTGGTGAAGAATATGAACGAACCATGCACTACCAGAAGAATGAACAAATCTGTCCTGTCTTACATACTTTGTACATGTTATCAGGAGGGAACAGTCCCTGGAGAAGGGCATCGTGCTTGGTAAAGTAGAGGGTCAGCAAAAAAACAGGAAGACACACAATGTGGTAGATTGACACAGTGGACTCAACAATGGGCTCAAGCTTAACAATTGTGAGGATGGTGCAGGACTCAGCTGTGTTTCGCTCTTTGGTACAGAGGGTCGCTATGAGTTGGAATTGACTTGATGGCACCTGACAACATCAACACATTCCATGTTCCTACTATTAGTGTATGTTTGCAGCTGTTTCTTCTCATTTTGAGTCATGCCACATCAGCAAGTGAAGGTTCTGAAAGCTTGACTGCATCCATGTCTTTAAGGTCGACTCTCCTTTGAAGAGGCAACTCTTCCCTGGTGGTCTTTTGAGTGCCTTCCAACCTGAGGGGCTCATCTTTCAGCACTATATCAGACAATATTCTGTTGCTGTTCATAAGGTTTTTACTGGCTAATTTTTTCAGAGGTAGTCCGCCAGGTCCTTCTTCCTAGTCTGTCCTCTTGTGGAAGCTCAGCTGAAACCTGTCCAACATGGGTGATCCTGCTGCTATTTGAAATACTTGTGGCATACCTTCCAGCATCATAGCAACACGCAAGCTACTACAGTAGGACAAACTGTCAGACATATGTGACTAAATAAATGTAAAGCATTAAATTCATTAAAGTTGTTCTTTACCTTTAGTGAAAGTCTCATAAACTCACGTATGAATGTGATTCATTTTACTTTTTAAAACTCTCAATGTTAATTCTATAAACTTTCAACCTTAGATTTGAATTACTGCCTGTGTCAGGTTTGTTTTCTGTGTTTTTTCTTCTTTTGTCTCCTGCTGCTTTCATTCATTCCTGTCTTCCATATGCACCAGGCAGTGTGCTTCCTCTGAGGATGTAACCATGAGCAACAAAACATGATCCCAGAGGCTGTGAAACTTACCGCATAGTAGAGATCACAGACATGAATGGAATATGTTATGAGATGAAAAGTTCAACTGTGATCACTGCTACCAAAATTAGGTGCAGCTGCTCTGAGAGGATGTTGACCTGAGCTGTTGACAACAGCTGCTGGGTGTTATAACTCAACCCTGACAATTAATGAGAAGACTAATATCACAGTCAGATCCTCTTTACAGCCAACAGAACTGTGCTCCGTGATTTAATGCAAGTTATGAGGAGGTAAGAGATGGATCTTTTGACATTTTTGTACCAGAAGTTTCATATAGACCATCTATGGTTAAACAAAATAAATATTTTCTTCTGATGGTGATATGTTGTTGTGTGCCGTCAAGTCAATTCTGAACCATAGGGGCCCTATAGGAAAGAGTAGAATTGCCCCATAGGGTTTCCAAGGAGCGCCTGGTGGATTCGAACTGCTGACCTTTTGGTTAGCAGCCTGAGCTCTTAACCACTTCACCACCAGGGCTCTGATGGTGTGTGTGTGTGTGTGTGTGTGTGTGTGTGTGTGTGTGTGTGTGTGTGTGTGTGTGTGTGTGTGTGTGTGTGTGTGTGTGTGTGTGTGTGTGTGTGTGTGTGTGTGTGTGTGTGTGTGTGTGTGTGTGTGTGTGTGTAACTCAATTCATTTTGGCAATATGATAGCTCATAAAAATTTATTCACTCTTATGGAGTGAAAGTGTCTTTGATATCATTTCCCATTTATTCTATCTTATTTAAGTTTTTATATGTTTGAAGTACTGTTAAAAGACAAACAATTCACAATTTTCTTTTAAAAAGTACATTATGGGAATAATAATAATTATTGGTCCCTACTTTTCTTACTGTTAGAAGGAAGGCATAGTTTTGGTTTTTCAACAGTGATTCCTCATATATAATTTATAAAATAACCTTCAATAAATGATTCATTGTAAACTATTGGCACACTCACATGTAATTTATAAAACAACCTTCAACAAATGATTCATTGTAAACTATTGGCACACTTACTGTAAACTGGTGATCTGTTTGCTGTACCAAGAACACAAGAATTAATATTAGATTTTTTGAGATCTACCTGAATTTTATGCTGTAAGTTATAAATTTGATAATTTTTTAAAATTATTATACGAATGAACTTAGCTTAAAAAGTAATTGATAAGGGCATTTTCTTTAAGAGATAGAGAAATATCATGTAAGAATGTTCAGACTGGGAAATGAGCCACAGTAGGAAACGACGGCAAGCTCTGTTAAAGCAATCGACTGCTAACCAAAAGGTTGGCGGGTGGAAACCACCAGTGGCTCCATTGGGGAAAGATGTAGTAGTCTACTTCCATACAGATTTACAGCCTTAGAAACCCTGTGGGGATGCTATCAGTCCAAACTGACTCAACGGCAGTGGGTTATTAAAATATACATTCTATTTGCCTGAAATGCTAATTAAAGTTGGTATCAAGGAAATAAAAAAAGGTTTCTGAACATTTGCAATTTATGCAGGTTATCTCTTCCCTATCATTGACTACTAAAGTACTGTTTTTTTTTTCTTTTACTGTCACCTGTTCATTAATGCATCTGCAAAAGCAAGGCATGATGCTCAAATTCTTTTTGTGTGATATTTTTAACAATGGTGTAGCAGTATAAAGTGAGTATTCAACCTTGAAAAGCAACTTGTTTTATTGTAGACTGTCTTATAAAAGACATATTAATTTCAAGGCATTTTCTTGATATTGAAGTTAATATATGTCACCTAAATAAATTGTTTTTGCATGAGTAGCCAATGTTTATATAATTAAAACACAACACCATATTAACGATGAGAAAATTTCACACCTTTTGTTAGGACAATTGTCTAGTAGTTCTTCGTAAAATTTTACTTAATAACAATTTAACTTTTGTCCATATTTTAATATTTCTTCTTCTCTCTGTTACAAAAAGTAAGTATTTCTGGATTTTTTCTACTTTAGTTATTTCCAGTGTAGATTATGGAGAGCAAGTGTTGACCATCTATGTGACATATTTTGTGTATAAACCTTTTTCTCAGAAAATACACAAAAACACAAACTCATAAAGTTTTGCATTTATTATTAGAGGGATGGTTGACATTTTTAAGATATTTCCTAGATTTTTTTCAGAATTAGTATATTACAGAATCAGAAATATAGATATAAACTAATTATAACATGCTTATTCTTCGTCATTTGAACATTCTTTTGTATTACTTCTGAGACTCTTGTGTGAATACGTACACATGTACCCCAAAATGAAACCAGGGTCAGTTAAAAAGATATTCAAGATACGTGTGCATTGTTTAAAAAAATAGAGATTTACTAAAAGTAGAACTGACAGGAATATTTTAACATGGACACCAAGTGTTGTTGGAGAGCATAGCATGGAGGATGGTGGCCCAGGGTTAAGTTGTTGAAGAGTTTAAGAAGGGGATGGTGGTTGATTTAATCAAGAGACCTGTTGTTGTTATTAGATGCCACCGAGTTGGTTCCAACTCATAGCGACTCTATGTACAACAGAATGAAACACTGCCTGGTCCCATGCCATGCTTACAATCTTTGCTATGTTTGAGCCCATTGTTTTAGCCACTGTAGAATTCCATCTGGGACCCAGGTTATATTTAATCGAGAAAATATACTTATAGCACATCTGTTTTTCGTTGGTATAATTGTTGTTGTTGTTAGTTGCCATCGAGTTGGCTCTGACTCATGGTGACCTTACGTATAACAAAAGGAAACTTTGCCTGGTCCTATGCCATCTTCATGATCATTGGTGTGTTTGAGCCCATTGCTGTGGCTATTGTGTCAATCTATCTCATTGAAGGTTTCTCTCATTTTTGTTAGTCCTTTATCAAACACAATGCCCATTTGGAGGGATTCATTTTTCTTGTTGACTTGTCCAAATTGAGTGAGTGGACATTTCGCTATCCTCACTTCTAAGGAACATTCTTGTTGTATTTCTTCTAAGACTCTGGGCATACTATTTGAAGGGATTCTTAACATGATATATTGGTATTATCTTATTTATTATAGATTTAGTATGCTCATATTATTGTCTTTTATTTGGAGAAATCAATTTGGCTTGTATTTTCTGTTGTTATAACTCCTTCACCTCCCACTGTTCCAAAAATCCAAAAACATAAACATGATGTAAAGAGATATTACTCCTTTAAGAAAAATTTAAAAATCTTTTTAATTTTATTTTTCATGAATAATTACATTTCCCCTCTCTCTCTCTTTTCTGTCCATTCTTCTAAGTCTGTAACTTTTTAAAATTCTTTATACAAATGTTGAGAATATTCTATATATGTGGAATTCTGTCAGTTTGTTGTATTGTGGTGACTTGCATGTTGCTGTGATAGTGAAAGTTTTGCCACTGGTATTTCAAATACCAGCAGGGTCACCCTTGGTGAACAGGTTTCAGCTGAGCTTCCAGACTAAGACAGACTAGGAAGCAGGACCTGGTAGTTTACTTCAGAAAAAATTAGCCAGTGAAAATCTTATGATTAGCAGTGGAACACTGTCTGATATAGTGTGGAAGATGAGCCCCTCAAGTCGGAAGGCACTCAAAATACCACCAAGGAAGAGGTGCCTCCTCAGAGTAAAGTATATCTTAATGAAGTGGATGGAGTCAAGCTTTTGGGACCTTCATTGCTGATATGGCATGACTCAAAATCCGAAGAAACAGCTGCAAACGTCCATTAATAATCAGAAAGTGGAATGTATGAAGTGTGAATCTAGGAAAATTGGAAGTTGTCAAAAATGAAATGGAATGCATAAACATCAATATCTTAGGCATTAGTGAGCTGAAATGGACTAGTATTGGCCATTTTGAATTGGAAAATTATATGGTCTACAATGCCGGGAACGACAACTTGAAGATGAATGGCATTGTGTTCATTGTCAAAAAGAACATTTCAAGTTCTATCCTGGAGTACAAAGCTGTAAGTTATAAGATAATATCCATACATCTACAAGGAAGACCAGTTAATACGACTGTCATGGATTGAATTGTGTCCCCCAAAAATACCTGTCAACTTGGCTGGGTGATGATCCCCAGTATTGTATGATTTGGTACCATTTCTAAATCTGATGTGATTTTGTTATGGGTTGTAATCTCTATCACTATGATGAGGTTATATGTGATTTCCTTATGTGTTGTAAACTGTATCACTATGATGAGGTTATACTGATGAGGTTTACAAGATTAGATAGTGTCTTAATCTAATCCCTTTTGAGATATAAAAGAGAGAAGCGAGCAGAGACACATGGGAACCTCATACCACCAAGAAAGCAGTGTCGGGAGCAGAGCGCGTCCTTTGGACCTGAGGTTTCTGCACAGAGAAGCTCCCAGACCAAGGGAAGACTGATGACATGGACCTTCCTCCAGAGCCAATGGAGAAAGTATTTCCCTGGAGCTGATGCCCTGAATTTGGACTTGTAGCCTACTGGACTGTGAGAGAATAAACTTCTCTTTGTTAAAGCCATCCACTTGTGGTATCTTTGTTAGAGCAGCACTAGAAGACTAAGACAATGACTATTATTCAAATTTACACACCAGACACCAAGACAAAAGATGAAGATACTGAAGATATTTACCAACTTCTGCAGTCTGAAATTGATCAAACATGCAATCAAGTTGCGTTGATAATTCTTGGTAATTGGAATGCGAAAGTTGAAAACAGAGAAGACGGATTGGTAGTTGGAATTTATGGCCTTGGTTATAGAAATGACCCGGAATCACATGACAGAATTTTGTAAGACCAACGACTTCTTCATTGCAAATACCTTTTCTCAACAACATAAACGGCGACTATACACATGGACTTATAGCTACTCATAGTGACCCTATATGACAGAGTAGAACTACCCCACATGGTTTCCAAGGAGCAGCTGGTGGATTCAAACTGCTGACCTTTTGGTTAACAGTTGAGCTCTTAACCACTGTCACGGTTTCAATTATGTCCCCCAAAAATGTGTGTATCAATTTGGCTGGGCCAAAATTCCCAGAATTGTGTGGTTGGCATCCATTTTGTGATTGTAATTTTATGTTAAAGAGGATTAAGGTGGAATTGTAACACCACCTTTACCCAGGTCACATCCCTGATCCAATGTAAAGGGAGTTTACCTGGGGTGTGGCCTGCACCACCTCTTATCTCTCAAAAGATAAAAGGAAAGAGAAGCAAGCAGAGAGTTGGGGACCCCATACCATCAAGAAAGCAGTGCCAGGAGCAGAGCACATCCTTTGGACTGGGGTCCCTGTGCAGAGAAGCTCCTAGTCTGGGGGAACACCAAAGAGAAGAAGGCTGACAGAGAGAAAAAGCCATTCCCTGGAGCTGATGCCTGGAATTTGGACTTTTAGCCTACTTTGACTGTGAGGAAATAAACTTCTCTTTGTTAAAACCATCCACTTGTGGTATTTCTGTTATAGCAGCACTAGATGACTAAGACAACCACTATAGGGTCACTATGCGTCACAATTGACTCAACAGCAATGGGTATACACATGGAGTTGGAACTAACTAGATGACACCTAACAATACAACACACACATATATATATATATATATATATATATATATATATGTGTGTACATATGATATTCTCAGCATTTGTATATATATATATATATGGGAGAAATTTTTTTTTGAATGAATACAGTTTGTGACTTCTGTTAGTGTTTCTGTTTCTATGTCATATGTCAGCATGTCATTGGAACATAGACATAGGCAGCTGGGAGAGTAACCCAGACTTCGGTTCTGTTTTCTAATGCTAACACTGCTCATCTATCCTAAAGTTCAACTGCTGAAATACCATATTTGCATGTACAGATATTTTAATTTTATGTTGAAAGTTTTTCTTTCTTAGAAATGAAAGCAACGGAGCAATTCCTTACTGGTTTACATGAAAGCCATTTCCTGAAAACCTAGCTAGGTTTCTTTGCCTCTTGGTAACATGATTTATTGTTTTTACCTTTGTAAGTTCCAAGGTGCATGTCTTAGAACCACGAAGTATCTTATTTGATGGTATTCTCTGGAAAAATATAATCCAGATGTTAATTTCAAATCTGGAACTATTAAGGGAATTATTGCTTAAATGTTTAATGGTTCAGTTACTAGAAAAATTCCTTCAAGGTTTGGAAAATAATTATAATCTTTACTTCAAGGCCCTAGGGAAAATATCAATAGGGCATGGACTCATTTAGTTCTTCCATATCCTTTTGGATCTTTTTGTTTGGCAAATGTCCAATTAGATTTTATTACTTCCCTCAATTGCTTCCTTGATGAAATTGGTTCCTTTGCTCCTCTAATGGAAGAATCAGAAGATATCTTGATAAATTCTGATCATTAATCTAAAAAAAAAAAAAAAATTGTTAAAATTGACAGAGGAGAGATAATGCACTTTTATGGATTTTTATTCTAAAAACAGTTTTTACTTTTCATTATGAAATTTTCAAAGAAAAAATGCAGAGAGAAGAGTATAATAAACTCCCATATATCCAACTCCTAGCTTTAATAATTATTAATAGTTTGCCATATTTGGTAGATTTATTTTTGTGTGGAAGCATTTTAATGTTTGAAACTATTATAACATTTTTAACTAGTTGAACACATGGAGGAATCTGGTTCCTGACCAAAATCTTGTATCTGATCTTTCCGCCATGACCATAAGCAATGAGAAAGGCTTTACCTGGCAGGCCTCAAGTGGGGAAGCTCCCCTCCCTACACCAGACTTTGTGCGAAGTCTGAAGGGAGTTGCAGTCAAGGCCTCAGGCCCCCATGCAGGCCATGTTCTTATGCATATCTGCATTCATAACCTAGAAACCTCCGTTCAATGGCCTTATCAAAACTTGTTGCTGTTGCTGTTAGTTACCATGTAGTTGATTGTGACTACTGGCCATCGCTTGTGTGCTGAGTACAACTGCTAAGGAGGGTTTTCAAGGCTGTGACCTTTAGGAAGCAGACAGCCAGGCCTGTCTTCAGAGGCATCTTTGGGTGGGTTCGAACCTCCAATCTTTCAGTTAGTAGTCAAGCATTTAACTGTTCATGCCCACCCAGGGACTCCTTTATCAAAACTAGAAATCTAGAATCGCCTTATCCAATTGTAGGAATTGAGATGATTTGAATCTTGTTTTTAGGCCCTGTAATCATAAAGGATGTGTCAGTGGGCCATGATTCTCAGTGGTTTGGCAGTTATGATGTAGTTTGTCAGTTGTATACTGATGTAATCACCACCGTGATGAGATCTGATATAATGCGATAACCTCCATGATGGGATCTACTGTGAGTAGTTGACAGGGAGCTTCCTTGGCGGTGTGACCTGCATCCAATATAGGTGGACTTTCTGGCAAGGTTCACAGGCTTTTGCTCCCTCTGGCTCTTGCAGCTGGATCCTGTTCATCTGACCTCTGGTTCTTGGGACTTGATCTAGCAGCTTGCCTGCTGATCTTGGGATTCGTCAGCCTCCGCGGTCTGATCTTGGGTTCTCCAGCCCCTGTAGCTACCTTAGTTGGGAGAAGCCTCCAACCTGACCCATGGACTTGGGACTTCCCAGTCTCTACAACTGCATGAGCCATTTCCTTGATATAAATCTTTCTCTCTTTATATATATATATATATATATATATATATATATATAGATAGATAGACGCTTCACTGGTTTTGCTTCTCTAGAGAACCCAGACTAAGAGAGGCCCTAAAGAGATACATTTATTCCCAGTTCACTCTTACTTTTAGAGTAGAGCCCTTTGGGGATCTCAACTCAGATAATGAAGGCCAGAAATGTTTTTTTAGCATGCATTGGACTCCAAATTTTTATCATGAACTTGTTCTTTAAAGGTCTAAAAAGAACTCATTTTCTCAGCTTCTCAGTCATTTCCTAAAAATTGGCATATTCCCTTAGGGTGTTGTTAGGTGCCATTGAATCGGTCTCAACTCATTGCGACCCTATGTACAACAGAACCAAACACTGCCCAGTCCTGTGCCATCTTCACAATAGTTGCTATGTTTGAGCCCATTGTTGCAGCCACTGTGTCAATCCATCTCATTTGGGGGCTTCCTCTTTTTTGCTGATCCTCTACTTTACCAAGCATGATGTCCTTCTTCAGGGACTGGTCCCTCCTGATAACATGTCCAAAGTACTTCAGGCAAAGTCTGGACATTCTTGCTTCTAAGGAGTGTTCTTGCTGTACTTCTTCCGAGACAGATTGGGATAAGTATCCCAAAACCAAACCAATTGCTGTCCAGTCCATTCAGACTCATAGTGACCCCACAGGACAGGGTAGGACTGCCCCTAATTGTTTCCAAGGCTGTAAATCTCTACAGAAGCAGACTACAACATCTTTCTCTGAGCAGTGGCTGGTATTTTTGAACTGCCATCTTTTTGGTTAGCATCCGAGGGCTAACGCACTGAGCCACGAGGGCTCCTTAAAATCAGGACCATTAAAACCTGTTGCTGTCGAGTCGATTCAGACTCACAGCAACTCGATACATATCTCTTAATTTTTATGTTGTTTTAGATCTTGGCCTTCATTGCCATGTTAGCTCTCTAATACCTTGAAGCAAATGCCTTTTTATGTTTTGTATAGATTTCCTAGTTTTCTCAGGAGAAGTGATGGGTCAGATTACCTTGTCCATTATTTCTAGGAGCTGAAGTGTTTCCTGTTGCCTGTTTTATAAGTTCAAACGCTTATGTGGATTTTTATTTTCCTCTCCCCTTTTAAAACAATTATTGAAATGCCCCAATCAACTTCTTTTACTATCATTCATTCATTACCTATAAATTTTCAATTTTGTTTATATAAAAGTTTCACATAAATTTGTCTTAAAATTATTTGCTCTGTCCTATTCCTATGGTGGAGCCCTGATGGTGCAGTGGTTAAGAACTATGGCTGTTAACCAAAGGCTTGGCAGTTCGAATCCACCAGCTGCACCTTAGAAAATCTGTGGGCCAGTTCTACTCTGTCCTATAGGGTTGCTATGAGTCAGAATTGACTCTACAGCAACAGGTTTATGAGTCTATTCCTATGGTGAAGGATTCCTGGTGGTGCAGCAGTTAAGTACTTGGCTGCTAACAAAAACGTTGGCAGTTAGAACATACCAGTGGCTCTGAGGGAAAAAGATGTAGCAGTCAGCTACCTATAGCGTCACTATGAGTCAGAATCGACTCCACAGCAATTTTTTTTTTTTAAATTCCTATGGTATTTCTCATTCCTAAACTTGTCTCTTTGCTGATTATTTTTTTTAGTTCAATTAAGTTTGCAGAAGAGTCTCCTTTTGTATTTATTTATGTATTTTTTTTCTGTCTTACAGTTTTTTTCACTAGCATGTAACTCTTCTTACTTTTATGGTTTATGTTCTATAGTTCCCAATTTTTTAAATATTATTTATAAATTAATCTTCCTTATAGTTTCTTTTCTTCTATAATAAAGACATTTAAAAGTAAATATTCCTTTTCTTAGTAAAATAGCCATTGGTTTTAGTTCAAATAGTACTTTAGATGTGTAAATTTAATTTTAGTCTAGATTGAATGTGTAGATTATTTTGATATTTATTATCTAATTAAATTGTAACATCAGAGATTATATACAAGTATATGATTAATTTTTATTTTGTTTTGTGTATACATGTCTTAGGCTGGGCTCTATAGAGAAACAAAATCAGTAAAGCATATATACACAGAAAGAGAGAGAGATTTATATTAAGGAAATGGTTCATGCTGTTTTTAGAGGTTGTATGTTCCAAGTCCATGGGGCAGGAAAGAAGATTCTCCTGATTCAAGTAACTGCAGAGGCTAGCGAACCCAAGATTGGCAGGCCAGAAAGCAGGGCTGTTATAGACTTCTGATTGACGTAGCTGCAGGGGCTGGTGAACCCTAGATCAGCAGGCCAGGGAGCAGGGCTGTAGCAGGCTGTGAAGATCTATGAATCTCAACATCAGCAGGCAAGCTGTTAGCTCAAGTCCCAAGAACCGGAGGTCAGATGAATAGGAGCCAGCTGCAGGATCTAGAACAAGCAAAGCCCTAGCAAAGCAAGCAGGAAGGAACTAGGTGGGGAAGGGTGGAGAGATGAAGGCTGAGGGGGTGGGGAGCCACCACAGATCTGCCCCTGCCTGTACCACTCATCAGATTCCATCATGGGAGTATTCACATAACAAATCTCAACAGGGAAGTGATCACAACATTATACAAATGCAAAAACACTGAGAATCATGGCCCAGCTAAGCTGACACACAATCTTAACCATCACAATACATAAATTGAATATATTCTTAATTTGTAAATGCATTTATTAAAATAATTTGCTTATCATGTTATTCAGTTTCTTTATGGAGTTACTGATTTTTATACTCTGGACCAATTGATTTGAAAAATTTTTATTGAGATTTCCCACTATAATTTTATGAAGATATTTTTACAATTCTAATAGTTTCTGTTTGTGTAGTTCTTTTTATGTTATTTGGTACATATAGGATTTTCATTCAATCTCACCAAAATTTTCAATTTTACCATACGTATTGTCTTTCTTAAAACTCAAATAATTTAAAAAATTAAGACTGAAAAATTTTCTTTGGCTGTAACTTTCACTGTGACCCGTCTGAGTTGATCCATAGGTTAATTCAGGAGTGGTTTCCTTCATAATGATTTTAATATTAAATTCCGCTATGACACGTAACATTTCCACTCTTGGTTTGTTTTATTCTTCTAGTATTGGCCTGGAAAAAACATTGTACAATTTTTGTGATTTATTTATAAATTTGCCTTATCAATTTTTCCAAGTGTGCTTCTTTGCAGTATTGAGTTTATTTTTTTTAGTAGGATAATTCAATCTATTTATATTTAGTATAGCAATAGTTACACCTGTTTCTTTCTATCATATTTTATGTTTAGAATTTATTATATTTAGTTCTTTCAATTTTTCCTCTTTTACCTTGGCTTTGCAGATAGTCCAGTTGTCTTTTTTTTTTAATTTGCAATTTTTCCTGTATTCTGTCATTGTACTAGAGATAACCTCTCTTTCATGGAATTCATAACTAAATATATATCCCTCTATTATATGAAATTATCTCATTCCATACTTCTTCTCTTTCTACCCTACTTAGTAAGATAGGACCAGTTCAGTGTTTTTTATTTCTCCACTCTTTCAGTCCCCTTCAAAGTGACTTTTAAGACACTTTTACTATGAGAACTATGATCCTAAAGATCTCTTAAGCTCCTAGGTTTTCCTGAGATGATTGATACCTTTAGTCACCTGATATTAGGCCTTTTCCTTATGGTATATTTCTTCAAAAATCCTGTTTTTAATATTGAAGGTATGCATTGCTGTTTATTCTATATGTGCATATGCATCTCAAGGCTTAATGGCTTTCCAGTACTTACTATCCACTCATTTTCCTATATGGTTTTACAGTATGGGTTTTTTATTTAGTTGTTTGTCTAGAATTATTTCTGGGACTTCTTTTTTTTTTTTTACTTTTACTATATATGTGATAACTTTTTTAATCCTTACATTTCCCCAAATATCTTTTTTCACCCTGATAATGTAATGATATTTTAGCTTGAAACTACACTTGTAACCTACAGTCCTTATTTCTCTGTAGTCTGTAGATAACTATACTGTATCTTCTAGTTTCCTAGGGTCTCAAACACTATGGTCAGTTTGAGTATGTTGTCTTTGTTAATAACTTAATCTTTTTTTTCTTATAACTTATAAAATTAGGTTCATAAATCATATTCATTTAAATCCAGATAATTGTGCGTGTGTGTGTGTGTTTGTGTTGAGTTTGATTCTCCTTGTTGTTGTTGCTGTTAGGTGTCATCGAGTCAGTTCTGACTCATAGCTACCCTATGTACAACAGAATGAAACACTGCCCAGTCCTGTGCCATCCTCAGGATCATTGCTATGTTTGAGCCCGCTGCAGCCACTGTGTCAATCCATCTCATTGAGGGTCTTCCTCTTTTTCGCTGACCCTCTACTTTACCAAGCATGATGTCATTTAAAACCAAAAACCAAACTTGTTGCTGTCGAGTTGATTCAGACTCATAGCAACCCTTTAGGCCTTGCTCCATTATTACTGAAGTTGTACCCATCTCTTCTTACAGCATTTTACTAATATTATTAATAGGTGCTGCCTGTTCTATGTGTTCTGCTCATCTAGACAGTACCCCTTTAGGTATGTTGCTCTTCTTGGATTTTTCAATGTTTTCTGGTTCTGCTAATGGGCTTCTTGGAGTATCTGAAAACCCTTGAGAGGTAGGACACAGGGTTTCTGCTTTCCTTGGTCAGTGATGATATAGCTAGCAACTTATCAGTTCCCCATCATGGCATATGGATGAAATTCCATGGTCTCTTCACCTGCCACTTTTGACACTTCTCCAAGACATAAAAAATAGTGGGTCCTCCAGGGAATGCCCTTGAGGCTGATGCAGTCCCACCTCAGGATGAAGGAAGAGAAGTGAAAGGCACAGCAAGCCAGGGTAAGGAAAGGAAAGCCCTTTTTCTTACAATCATTTCTCCAGAGTTATCTGCATAATCTTTTATTTTATTTAAATTATGGTTCAACTTGAAAAAATGGGAGTTATACACAACCTTTTAGGCATCTATTGAATAAAATGAAATATGTTTGTAATATTCTTAGTACATTGTATTTATCAATATATCATTCTTACTTTTATTACTTGGTAGAAACCCTATTAAATAAGAAGTTCACTCTCACTTAGTGTTCTTAAATATTTAAAAAATGCACTACTTTCTATGCCAATCTAAGATTAAACATAAAAGAGCATTGCCTAATGCTGGTCATTTGATAAAATTTAGATATATGGACAAAGGAAATTGAAAAGTATCAAATCAGATTACCAGAAATTTCCTTTAATATGTTGCAGTTGGAGAATTGAGATAAGACCTAAGTTTTAATCTTTCTGTCTTATAAAGACTTATATAAAGTATTCCTGCATTTTATTGTACAGTGAAGAGCTTATTTACCACATAATATAACTAAAATCACTGCTGAGTAAACAACCAACAAAGAAGATTTAATTTGTTGGCCGCATTTTTTTGTAGATTGCATTTAACAATCTTATTTTACTTCTGTGTGTTTTGATAAGAATAATTCTTATGTTCTTCTAGGAATTGTTTTTTAAACTTAAGGTCTTATTTGCAAATAAAAGACATTATATAAATGTCAGGATAACATTAATTCATAAAATAGCATTATGAAAACTTATTTTAAGTAGAGTGATTGAAAGTAGTGTATGTAATTTTTGCTAGGAAATTCATTTTTTTAAATGAAAATAACTTGAAAAAATACATTTAAGAAAACTCTCATGAGGGACTTTATGGAACTTTTACAGCTTCTTAAGTAAATTTTAAAGTAGGTGCTTATCTTTTGCTAAAAAAAGACTTTCTTTGGTTGGCACTTTGGCAGTTAAGGGTTTGTCGAGTTTATGCATTAAAACCTTTCTTTTTAATTGTTTTCCTGAATTATATTGACTGTTTCTCAATTAAGCTCTATTTTTACCAAAAATTACCAACTCTGTGCAATGCATAATTTTCCTAATTGCTTCCTATATAGTTAGTGGATGATATCATTCAGTAGAAACAAACCAGTTCAAGACACTAGGAATAGGGCAGAATTTTTAAGTATTAAAAATACTGGAATAATTAGAGAGGCCTGTTTTTTTTTTTTTTTTAATTAGCAAACACTTTTGTAGTGCCTTAGAAATATTCACTTATGCAAAGTTTGTAACAACCTTTTGGAGTCATTGCCTCCGTTTGCTGAAGAGGAAACTGACGCACAACTAGGTTAAGAAAACCCCTTGCCATCGGGTGGATTCCAACTCATAGTGACCCTATAGGATAGAGTAGAACCAACCCCGTAGTGCTTCTGAGGAGTAGCTGGTAGACTCGAACTGCTACCCTTTGGTTAGCAACCGTAGCTCTTAACCACTGCTCCACCAGGGCTCCAAGGGTAAGAAGCTTAATGGAAACCTTGTGTCTGATAAGTGATGGAAAGGATCCCACCTGGAGCTCCGTCTCTAGGGCTGAACTCAGAGACGCCCTGACATGCTGCCTCCCTTGTCAAGGGCTGGCTCCTGCTTAAATGGCTTGTGAGGTTATATAAATTATTTAAACCTCTCCATGCTATGAGTCCCTCAACTATATGACGGAGATGATAGTACCTACCTCCAAGTTTTCCCATGAGGATTAAATAAAAATGATAGATGTAAATCACTTCCCAGGGTTCCTGCCTTCTCTTATTGTCAATTAGTTAATTTCATTAAATTTCAAGTTAAGAGAAGTGAAACCTTTCAAAATATTTAATTAGATTTGACCATAGTAAAGTTTTCATCCTTATATATTGAAGTCAGGAAGCATTTTGGAAAAAAATAGACAAACTACAGCATATAAGTGATATTTCATTTTCCACTTCAGCTTGAATATTTAGCTTTCCAAAAGAGTCAAGAATAAATCCTGGATATTATACTACATCTTAGTGGTCTTCATTAAACACATTATTGGATTTTTCTTTTTTAAATATGCAGATCGATATCGATTTAAATATTTAGACACGAAATACATTTAAAAGCTTTTCGACTATTTGTAACAAACACACATCTCCTACTTCTGTCCCTTTACAACGTTGGATAGAAGGCTTTTTAATTGTGTGTATTCCATTAGCACCTTTAATTCTGTTTGTAGTAGTTAAAGCTAGTAGTAAAAAAAATCTAAAAGCTGCTCTGATCAGCAGTTATTAACTATTAGGTACTCCAAATTTGTATTTAAAGCCAGGTGTTGCATAAAGCTACTGTCCAATGAAAAATCCTCAATTATCTTAAGAGCTTGCCTTTACAGGGCTTTCCCCTTTTACAAAATTTCTGCTTCCACAGTGCCCAGATGATTTAAGCAATTATTTATGATGGCATTACCTCATACTCATTTTCCCCTCAGCAGAGTTGCATCCATGTCAAGACCAAGGAGTGCGAGCTGATTGACCTTTCTCTCCCTTCTTTGTCATAATCAATAAAATACAATCCCTTGAGATCATACTTCTTTTTCCTCCTTGGATTATCCTTTTACCTCGCAGCTAGAAAGAGTCAAAAGAAAAGTCTGAACTGCATTCCAGGATTCTGTTTCCATGTTAATAAATTTTATCTTGCTGGACCAAGATAAGATTATTGACTATATGCAATTAAAGACACATACATCCTTAGAAAGTTAATTGATTACTTGGTTTTGACAATGGGATATTCGTAACAATATTAATTGTACCGAAGAAAGACAGTGTGCAAAATATCCTACATGGAACTTTTATTTTGACTAAGAGACCTCTATTATTCAGTTTTAAACTATTTTTCCAGGAGGTTACCAATCACTCATTTTCTGATGTACACTCTCTGAGGCGACACATTAATTTTCTTGGGTGATGTGAGTAGCATGTGAAGCAAAAGCTCATACCCAAATGAATCCTTCTATATGTTTGAAAATGTCTATGGTTTTTGGATGATAAAAGTCTATCAATATTGTTGAAATACATTTTCCTTTAAAAAGTTTTTAGAATTTGAAAATGATAAGTAACAATTGTAATAATATATTTTACAGATTTTTTCAATGCTATATTTAAAAACATTTTCAATAGAACATTGAACTCGAGAATTATGTTTCAAGTATTAACATTTGTAACTGGGATATATGTTGTTAATTCTACTATTGGAAAAATCACCACTATGTGACAAATCCTTCTAAAAATGGATAACATTTTGAAATCTCCAGTATAGGTTGTCTAGTTCCTATTTTTTCTTCTTTTCAAATATAAAAGTTTATTACGAGCATCGGAGGAGGGGTAGCAACCTTGAAAGAGAAATAAAGCAAAGAAACTAAACGTTTTATGGAAGTTCTAAACCTTACTGGGTTGAGGACATTGCTGAGGCCTGGGTAGTTATCTAGCTGACCTCAATACCTTTAACATGCCCATCCTCCAAAGCTGGTGAGTCACGTTCTCAAAAGGAAAACTGATTAGATGTCTAAGCTCCCTGAAGCTCCCTGAAGAAACCTTGAAAAAGACTGTAAACTAAGTTTAGGTGGTCTATGAAGATAATGGAAATGTGTAGATAAAAGTCACACTTGGATTGGAGACGTTGTGGAGTCGAATAGCTACATGATGCACTCTATATAGTAAGCTTTTGAGATTAAAATAGGGTTGGATCATTAGAAAAATAATGAATGCAGCAACTCAAAAGGGAAAATATTTACCAAAACTGTTTCTAAATGGAGTATAGAGAGGAAATAAATCTCAGAGATTGAGATTGAACAGATTCTGAATAGAAGTCAGATTACTTCTATCCACGAATGGGGTATTATTTAAGACCACCTTAGTATAGTCTAGAGATACCAATGCAGTAATACTACTGAAATATTTCCAATAAAAATTATGGGATAAATATAAATGTAATAGAAAAAAATTCAATATAGAATATTCTAAATTATTTTCTTCATTCATCAAATCTATTGAATAACTGTTTATGTCTCCACTTCCTTATGTTTTGTCAACACTGAAAAACCAAGACTGGATACTTGTCTATGTGTAATATCTGAAAATGATACTTGGGTCAACTTTTTATTTTTCCTTATAATGCTAGTAAATGACTTCCAGATGATTAACTGCTTTAACAAATTTGTGAGACTTCTCATTTAGAAAAATTCTTTTCTTCCTCCTTTGTTTTCCTTGATCTCATACTTTCTAGAAGAAAGTAAATTATGAGTACTTATGTTATCCAAAAATCTATAAAGAAGGATTTGGTAACAAGATGATTTTTCATTTCTAGTAACATCAGGCAGGTACTCATTATTTAAGAAGAGTGCCAACAAACCTTTGTCTAAGAAACTGTTCCTTCTTTATCTTTCTTGATCTCCTGATTTGACTGTATGATGATACAGTGCTTCTGAGCTTATTACACTGACTTGAGGGTGAGGCCTTTATTAGTGAGGCCAACATTGTCCCTGTATTCATCCCCATGTCTGCAGTGGTGGATGTCAGCAAACATTGATCAAGAAGCAGATATAGAGATTTAATATTCATAATAATAAAGGTATATTCAAACTGAATGATGCACATTTCTGAAAAGAGCCTAAAACCAATTTTTATAAGAAGAATACTCTTTTAATCCACTAAAGTAATTTTTATTAATTTAACAATGTTCTAAAAGAAACACCCTCAAATGTAGCATTTGAGTAATTTTCAGTGTTCTAGTATTTAATTTATTTAAATCAATGCCTCCCACCAATTCCATAAAATTTCTTAGAACAAAGATGAAGTGTGTATATTCAGATGCCAACTGTGACTGAGCAAAATCTTGATTAATGCTTGATTATGTAGAATTGTATATTCAGCACAAATCATAGATATTTTCAGTTTTTTTTGTTTTTGTTATTTCTGAGTGATCTGGAGCAAGTTGATTGGCCTTTTAATCTCAATTTTCCCAAGTGAAAATGGTGATCATTGTCTGTATCATACCAGACACAGGATCAAGGAGATAAGTAAGTAAAAGTGTTTGTTTACCACACACCTAGTGCCTAGAAAGAACTCAAAAAAAGTTTCTTCTTCCTTCTTTTTTTTTTTTCCTCCTTTCTCCTTTCCTTGCCATTGCCCTGCCTTCATTCAGGTTGCTGTGCTAACACATTTCCGGAAGTCTGGGCTCAGAAGTAGGAATTTCTGGAGCTAATGGGTTCATCGTCCTGTGGCACTGCCCTCTACTAAAGGTATAACTGGATTAGACACTCAAACCGGTCTTCATATAGCACTTTCTCTATATTTGACTCAGAGTGGAACACCTTGCATTCTGTTAACATACTCATTTGTCTATCTTTCCTATTCAAAGTAATTCCTCTCTATATGGGTTTTTCCCTAATCACTTTGGCATTTTTATTATGTAGCATGGTACGTCAAAAATTAATCACTGCTTGATTGATTTTTGTTAGAGGTCTGAATGAATGAATGAGTCAATAAATAAAGAGTCATTTAATTTTGCTGCTAACAAAGCAGTCTTACTACTTTCCTTTTTGCCTCAAGGTAGGCAAGGAGTCCATGAGTTCCTTAAGAAGGGGCATCTGGCCATGGCGTTCACAATTACTCCTCTTAGGTCTGACAGTGAGAGGGGCATGAGATTTAGGGCTCTGAAAACGTCCTGAAGGGCAAGATATATTGAGAGGATATGCTCAGGAAACCATTTTGTCTGATTGATATGTTGGTTCCCTCACTGTCAGCATAGAATTAGTCCTTTGATTTGTTATAGACTGTGATGATCAGAAATGCTCATTCTTTGTATATCTGCCTTCTGATAAAATACCAGAGTCATGAGTCTCTAAAAACAAAACAAAACAACAATAAAAATAAACCCTCAAGACCTTCAAGTAATTGACAGCAATGTTCAGGTGATTTTTATCCCCTGAATCTCTGTTGTCCCTCCCAAGCCTTGTCCCTGAAAAAAATGAATCCCTTGCTTAATACTGGAGATTTTATCCCACTTTTCTTAACCAACTGAATTTTAGCTCTGCTATTTGAGCATCTTCAGCTGTACATTGGTATTGTCTTTTTTCGATTCCTAGTAAAGGAATTGTTTTGAGTCTGGGAAAAAAAAAAAAAATACTAAACCAAACCTGTTGCCTTTGAGTTGATTCCAGCTCAAAGTAACCCTATAGGACAGAGTAGAACTGATCCACAGGGTTTCCAAGGAGTGGCAGCCCAGCTCTTAACTACTATGCCTCCAGGGCTTCTTTTGAGCATGAGCAAAAGCAAAAACAAACAAAAAAACATTATCAATTTCCTCCCAATTTACATTGCTGTTAAAGGGTAATGAGTTACTAACATGTGAGAATCGCAATGTGTGAAAAATCTATCAGGGAAATTAGCATGCTTGTTTTAAAATAAAATGAATATATTCCATGTTCATTAGCTGCTTTTCTTTCTGTTCTTTTTTTCCCCCTGTCCTTTTCCTAGTAAGCATCCATTCCGTTTCAATTAAAAATGCCACAAATTTTCAAGGTAAAGGTTTTATAGATATCATATATCTATACTTCCCTGAGAATATATCTACAACAAGCATACACTGATGGGAGTATTGAATCTTTTACGTCTCTTGTGTACTACATTTATACAAGTGATCTAGTTCACTAGTGTAAAAAAGTGACTTCCTTATGCATTTCTTCTGTTTGCTTTCATGATGAGATATTGGCCCTTGCTCTGCCTTACACACACACGCACACACACACACACACACACACAAATATAAATAAACACATATTTTAAGATTTAGTCTATAGGGATGAGGACTGCTTTCTCCTATCCTTGAAATTTTTAAACTTTTAAAAAAATTCTGTGTAGAGTTTCTCTCATCACAGAAATTCACATGTTTTTGTGCCTATGTAGCTTTTTTTTTTTTCATTTCTGGGTACATGTGAATGGTTAGAAATATATTGGTTAAAATCCTCTGATATCCTTAATATTAAAAAAAAAAAAGCCATTATATTTTTCTTCATGAAAATACATTTCTAACATTTTCCTTGAAATGTGGATCACACAAAATGAGAAAATGCCATAAAACGATTATAATGTGCTTAACTGAAGACCAAACCATATAATAAAAGCCAAATAATTATCTCATGTTCCTGCTATCTACAAAGCCAATTCTGTTCTTTAGGCTAAAGATAGATTTTTTTTTTTCAGGAGTTCTGGATATTTGTATTTTAATCACATATTATTAAAGTAATATTGTTTTGTTGGTGCTCCATGAGTACTTGATTTATGATTCTACACACTGTATTTCTCTAGAAATAGCACTCAGGCCTGCACGCACTTTCTCTGTGTGTTAATATTCTCTAAAGAGCCCAGCTGCACAATCCAA
The DNA here is from genome assembly GCA_030035585.1 of Dugong dugon. Taxonomy (NCBI): domain Eukaryota; kingdom Metazoa; phylum Chordata; class Mammalia; order Sirenia; family Dugongidae; genus Dugong; species Dugong dugon. The sequence continues at coordinate 15,152,830 of CM057478.1, forward strand.
CTGAAAAATCACCTTTGTCTAGTCCGTTTAGAAGTGAGGATGAGGATAATTTCACTCTAGAGGATTCTTTCCACTTGACTAATAGATAGGGCCTCAGATCTCAACCCAAACTTCAGAAAAAGCATCCTTACTCACGTAAGCCCTTCGGATGACTGATAGGATAATTTACTATTTAGTGGCAGAAGAATAAGAGTGAACCCCCTCCAACCATAGTATGTATGCTAAATGAAAATAAATGTTTTATTAGGATGAAAACCAGCAATGTTCTTTCCTGTCATGTACCTGAAGTAAATCAAAACATACTAATTCACGGAGCCTACAGCAATACATTCTGCACTTCTTATTCTTCTAAATATATTCCCCAAATCCTTACATTATCATAATGTAAAATTTAATGCCAATTAGTAGGATCAAAGAAGTGAGAGTGAAGAAAGTATAAAAATACAGTTGTTTATACACGTGGCTAGGGCCTTGGTCTGTTTTGTTCACTGCTGCAGTACCAAGAATAGTGCATGCATTTTGCAGCCACTGAAGAAATGTTTGTTGAATGAGTGAGTCAGCCAGGGAGGTCAGTTGTGACGTGTTAATCTGGACAAAAAGAGCTGTGAATTGGGGAGCTCAGGAGTGATGTTGTCAGAAATCCAGATTCTCCTCCTCACGCAGCTTTGTCATCTTACATAAATGTAGTAAGTGGCCAGATCTTCAGAAATATCTGTAGTGAACTCTATGTACAGTAAGATGTTTTCCAAAGACAAAGACACAATATTATTCGAAAATCCATGCCTCAGCCCCATGTGTTTTGTGCAGTTCATAAAGAGTTGACTGTAGCATGTAAGTCTTGCTTATCTCTATTTCTTGTAATGTACACTTACATTCTTGGTGCATATGGATTTAAAGACTGGAAAAAAAAAATCTGTGAATTTAGGAGAAGCTGTAATAAAACTGAATTCTTTATGCAGTAGTGCCTTTTTCTTACCAAACAAATTATAAGGCAAAAGTTAACTTGGTATATTTAAGAAGAAAGAATACTGCTGAAATTTGCTGATATACTCCTAAGACAGGTACAATTTCAGGAAGCATTAGCATAAATTTATTGAGTGTTGATTAATGATCCTAGGCAATTTAAAAAGAATTCTTTTAACAATGCTTAATCTTATTTTGTTAGAATATTCTAACCTTATATGTTGAGGAAAAGACAATATTGAAGTGCTGTAAGTTAGGTATTTAGCATTTAAAACATTTATGCTAATTAACCTAAAGGTGTCCGGTCATTTTTTACTGTCTTTGAACATGTAGTTTACAACATATTTATGTGAAAATACAATTTTGTTTATTTTAACCTAGAAATGTAACATCATTTTTGAGTCAATATTGTTTGAGAGATAGGAAATACCTTTTTATAACCTTTTCATGTACTCACCCAAATCAGCCTAATAGTCTGGCAAAACCAACATATCTGTAGTCCTCGACTGGCATTGGCTATGCTGAATGTTGACCAAATGTATTTCATTTTTAATGAGTTTTTTGTCCTTGCCATGTAAGTGCAGCTAGAGTTGAGCAAATATTTGATGCCATTCAAAGAATCAGTTAGTACCATTTATTTAGTCACGCAGAATATTGGGCCTGGATTTGTTGTTAATACCCATCTGAAATCATTGAGTAATTGCACTTTTAAAAATTTGCTTTGCATAAGGTACTTGAAGGAGCCCTGGTGGCACAGTGGTTAAGTTGGCTGCTAACTGAACGGCCAGCATTTTGAACCCACGAGCAGCTCCACAGGAAAAAGATGTATTAGTCTGCTTCTCAAAAGATTACAGCCTTGGAAACCAAATGGGGCAGTTCTACTATGTCCTATACGGTTGCTATGAATCAGAACTAACTCAACGGCAATGGGTTTTATGGGTTTATTTAGCACTTGGTTTGAAATGTAATTGGGAGTTCTGCCATTATCCTTTTAACAAAAATAAAATTCAGAAATCATCTGGCCTAAACCTACATTCAGGTCGAATCTGAAATAATCCAAGACAGATGGTGGTCTGTGTTATTTTGGTAGAGTTTATATCTTTGGCAATCTTTAATCTTCACTGGCAGGTTGATTCAAAATTTAAGCACAATAAAATTATTAATGTTAGACATACTTTAAATGTAATTAATCTCATTCTGTATCTTCTAGCATCATAATTCACTTTTAAGTTCATTATCTCACCCTGTGTATTTGGCCAAATCACTTTTTTCTGAAACTCACTTCCTTGTTTTATAAAAAGATGAGTATTCCCAACAAAATAGGAATAGAAGGGAAATTCCTTAACATGATTAAGGGCATTTATACAGAGTCAACAGCCAACATCATCCTAAATGGAGAGAGTATGAAAGCATTCCCCGTGAGAACTGAAACTAGACAAGGATGCTCTTTATTACCACTCTTACTCAACATTCTGCTGGAAGTACTAGACAGAGCAATAAGGCTAGAAAAAGAAATAAAGGGCATCCAAATTGGTAGGAAAGAAGTCAAAGTATTTCTATTTGCAGATGATTTGATCTTATACCCAGAAAATGCCAAAGAATACACAAGAAAACTTCTGGAACTAATAGAAGATTTCAGCAAAGTTTCAGGATACAAGATAAACATACAAAAATCAGTTGGATTTCTCTACACCAACAAAGAGAACTTCAAAGAGGAATTCACCAAATCAATACCATTTACAATAGCCCCCAAGAAGATAAAATACTTAGGAATAAATCTAACAAGAGACATAAAAGACCTATACAATGAAAACTACAAGGCACTACTGCAAGAAACCAAAGGAGACCTGCATAAGTGAAAAACATACCTCGCTCATGGATAGGAAGACTCAACATTGTGAAAATCTTAATTCTACCCAAAGAGATCTACAGATACAATGTAATCTCAATCTAAATTCCAGTGGTATTTTCTAAGGAGATGGAGAAACAAATCACCAACTTCATATGGAAAGGGAAGAGGCCTGAGTAAGTAAAGCATTATTCAACAAGAAGAACAAAGTGGGAGGCCTCACACTACCTGATTTTAGAAACTAATCATATCACCACAGTAGTCAAAACAGCCTAGAACTGGTACAACAACAGATACGTAGACCAACGGAAAAGAATTGAGAATCCCGACATAAATTCATCCACCTATGAGCAGCTGATATTTGACAAAGGCCCAAAGTCCATTAATTGGGGAAAAGACAGTCTCTTTAACAAATGGTGCTGGCATAACTGGATATCCATCTGCAAAAAACTGAAACAAGACCCATACCTCACACCATGCACAAAAACTAACTCAAAATGGATCAAAGACTTAAATATAAAATAGAAAATGATAAAGATCATAGAAAAAAAAATAGGGACAATGCTAGGGGCCCTAATACATGGCATAAACAGATTACATATCATAAGTAATAATGCACAAGCACCGGAAGGAAGACTAGGTAGAGCTCCTCAAAATCAAACACTTACGCTCATCAAAAGACTTCACCAAAAGAGTCAAAAGACAACCTACAGACTGGGGAAAAAAATTGGCTATGAAAAATCTGATCAGCGTCTAATCTCTAAAATCTACCAGATACTGCAAAACTCAACAACAAAAAGACAAATAACCCAACTGAAAAATGAGCAAAGGATATAAACAGGCACTTCACCAAAGGACACTTAGGTGGGTAACAGACACATGAAAGAATGCTTACTATCATTAGCCATTAGAGAAATGCAAATCAAAATTGCAATGAGATACCATCTCACCCCAACAAAGCTAGCATTATCCCAAAAAAACAAAATAATAAACACTGGAAGGTTGTGGAGAGACCGGAATACTTATACACTGTTGGTGGGAAAGTAAAATGGTACAATGATTTTGGAAATTGTTTTGGCACCCTTAAAAAGCTAGAAATAGATGTACCATATGATCCAATGATCCCACTCCTTGGAATATATCCTAGAGAAATAAGAGCTGTCACACGAATAGATACTACAAAAAGCTGAAACAAGACCTATACCTCACACCATGCACAAAAACTAACTCAAAATAGATCAAAGAGCTAACTATAAAACCTAAAATGATAAAGATCATGGAAGAAAAAATAGGGACAACATTAGGAGCCCTAATACATGGCATAAACAGAATATGAACCATAAGAAACAATGCACAAACCCCAGAAGAGAAACTAGATAACTGGGAACTCCTAAAAATCAAACACTTATGCTTATCAAAAGACTTCACCAAAAGAGTCAAAAGACAACCTACAGACTGGAAAAAAACGTTTGGCTACGACAAATACAACCAGCGTCTAATCTCTAAAATCTACAAGATTCTTCAAAACCTTAACAACCTAAAGACATATTACCCAATTAAAAAATGGGCAAAGGATATGAACAGACAATTCACCAAGGAAGACATTCAGGAAGCTAACAGACACATGAAGAAATGCTCATGATCATTAGCCATCAGAGAAATGCAAATCAAAACTACAATGAGATACCATCTCACCCCAACAAGGCTAGCATTAATCCAAAAAAAAAAAACACAAAATAATAAATGTTGGAGACGTTGTGGAGAGACTGAAACACTTATACACTGCTGGTTGGAATGTAAAATGGTACAACCCCTTTGGAAATTGATTTGGGGCTTCCTTAAAAAGCTAGAAATAGAAGTACCATACAATCCAGCAATCCTGCTCCTTGGAATATATCCTAGAGAAATAAGAGCCATCACATGAATAGATATATGCACACCCATGTTCATTGCAGCACTGTTCATGATAGCAAAAAGATGGAAAGAACCTAGGTGCCCATCAACAGACAAATGGATAAACAAATTATCGTACATTCACACAATGGAATACTATGCAACAATAAAGTACAGCGATGAATCCCTGAAACACCTTATAACATGAAGAAATCTGGAAGGCATTATACTAAGTGAATTTAGTCAGTCACAAAAGGACAAATATTATAACAGACCACTATTATAAGAACTCAAGAAAAGGTTTAAACACAGAAGACAACATTCTCTCATGGTTTCGAGGGTGGGGAGGGAGGGTGAGGGTTATTCACGAACTAGATAGTGGACAAGAATTATCTTAGGTGATAATTAGGTAGCACACACTACAGGGGAAGTCAGCACAACTGGAATAAACCAAAGCTAAGAAGTATTCTGAATACGACCAAACACTTCAAGGGACAGAGTAGCAGGGGTAGAGTTCTGGGGACCATGCTTTCACGGGACATCTAGGTCAATTGTCATAACAAAGTTTATTAAGAAAATGTTCTGCATCTTACTTTGGTGAGTGGTGTCTGGGATCTTAAAAGCTAGCGAGCAACCATCTAAGATGCTTCAGTTGGTCCCAACCCACATGGAGTAAAGGAGAATGAAGAACACCAAAGTCACAAGGACAGCATTAGCCCAAGAGACAAAAAAGGCCACATAAACCAGAGACTGCATCAGCCTGAGACCAGAAGAACTAGCTGGTGCCCAGTACCACCGATGGCTGCCCTGACGGTGACCACAATAGAGAGTCCCTGCTGGAGCAGGAGAAAAGTGAGGTGCAGAACTCAAATTCTAGTGAAAAGACCAGACTTAATGGTCTGACTGAGACTGGAGAAACACCAGAGACCATGGCCCCCGGAATCTGTGTCGACCCAGAACTAAAACCATTCCTGAGGCCAACTCTGCAGACAAAGGTTAGACTGGACTATGGGACATAAAATGATACTCGTGAGGAGAGTGCTTCTTAGCTCAAGTAAAAACATGAGACTAAATGGGCCACTTCTGTCCAGAGGTGAGATGAGAAGACTGAGGGTTAGGAGCTGGTTGAATGGACATGGGAAATCAGGGGTGGAAAGGAGGAGTGTGCTGTCACAGTATAGGGAGAGCAATTAGGGTCACATAACAACGTGTGTATAAATTTTTGTATGAGAGACTAACTTGAATTGTAAACTTTCACTTAAAGTACAATAAAAAAAAGATGAATGTTTTTTGGTGAAGCTTAAAAGACAGAGATTTGGATATTATGTAGTAGATCCAGGTTTACTCATGTTTATTTCAAATTCACAGAGATTCAAACAATTTTGAGTCAGCATTAAAAAATCATGAGATTTAAGGGGGGGGGGGGAACACCCAATTCCCAAGTTCCCTTTGAATATTGCAAGAGCTGCAAACTTGAAGCCAACATTCTCCCACGGCAGTAATTTTCTAGAGCTAATCAATGGCTTCTGTCTTTGTCACAGTTCAATGACTTCCTATCATCCCCTTCCAGTCATAGTGTTTGTAAAATTTCTTTTTTAAAAATAGATACATATTTTTCTGTATAAATGTCTCTAACAAAAGGTAGTTCATAAAAGTTAAATCCAGAGGAATGAGTGTTTCAGAAAAGCAAAGATCATATGATTTTGTGGAACTAAACAATATTCTTGTGTGTTTAATATACAAGCCAAGTGTATCTATGTTAAAAGACTGCATTTAAGGCACCATTTGGGAGTAAACCATAGTAATAGCTACGAGTACGTAAAGAAAAGATGTGTCACGAAAAACTTAATGGACTAAAATAAAAGGACTAAAATTTCAAGAGGGTTTACTTTTGAATGCATGTAAATGCTGCTGCTCTGAAAAGCGGTTATAGCATAAAGGAAAAAAATGTTTAAATGGCGATTTTTAGAAATGTTCTTATTGAATTGAATGATGAAAAAAACGATCCATCTAGAACAGTAATAATCATTAGCAAACTCAAGGCTAACTGAAATAACTCTTGCCCAGAATGCTGAAAATATGGCTGAGAACACCAGTTCATATTAAGTAAAAAACGATAATTGATTTGTGTTGTTGTCATTGCTGCTGTGCGTTATATACTTGTGATGCATCATAAATGGAATTATGATGTGACAAGGAACTTTTGGACTTGATGTTTATGGATGGGAAAATTCACGAAATGATGGTGTGTGTGTATGTGCACATGCATGTGTGTGTTAGAAAATTCTGGAAAAGCGTAACCTATAATTCTCTCAGTTAGTTACTACAGGTAATGCTTCAAAGATGATCAATTACTTTTGAACTTGATATGATTTTTAAATCCAGTTTGGAAATCTTTAGCAATGACAGAAAATTTACCTGCGTTCAGTTTGTTATTCACCAGGAATTTCTTTAATTAAGAAGTTAAAAAGAACTACATTGTGTAAGATAATTAAGTCATCCATCTGCATGTTTCCATGGCTTCAACCATTGTCTACTGAACTATCTGGAAGTTAGGTGATTAGTTGTCATTGAATAATGAACAGATCTTCTGAAATGTAAAAGACAACAAGTAGTTCATGCATTCTAAGGTAAGAATTCCATTTCAATTCACGAGCAAAGATGGGGTCAAGACAGAGTGTTTTGTTTACTGTTATTCATTATCTAAACACCTTATAAAACACTATATAGAATAAAAATAGTAACAGTAATATATGATTTGCTTACCTGATTTTTGAGAAATTATGCCTTTGGGAAACTTCTTTGTCAAGGATTAACATGGTCCATACTTCTTGTCAGAAATCATCTGGAATGTAACATGACTAACTAAATGGCATTCCTAATATAGTGGAGTTGAAAAATAAAATATAAAAAATTTTTAAGAATTAAAATTTTATGCAAACGACTTCACACTCTTCTACCATATAACATGGCTAAGATTAATAAATGGAGTCCCTGGGAGGCACAAATGGTAAAGCACTACGCTGCTAACTGGAAAATCAGCAGTTGAAATACACCCAGAGGCACATAGGAAGGAAGGCTGGCAATCTCCTTCAGAAAGATCACAGCCATTGAAAAAGCCTTTGGAGTGCAGTTTTGCTCTTCATCCATGGGGTTGCCATGAGTTGGAATTGGTGAAGTAGGATGAATCAAGAGCTAGAAACAGAAGATACATTGCTGTGGTACAGTTCCAAACATTAAGTGAACTGATACTTGTTGTTTTTGTTGTTAGGTGCTATCGAGTCTGTTCCAACTCGTAGTGACACTATGTACAAGAGAATGAAACACTGCCCGGTCCTGCACCATCTTCACAATGGTTGCTATGTTTGACCCCATTGTTGCAACCACTGCATCAATCCATCTGGTTGAGGGTCTTCCTCTTTTTTGCTAATCTTCTACTTTACCAAGCATGATGTCCTTTTTCAGGGACTACTCTCTCCTGATGACATGTCCAAAGTACGTGAGACAGAATCTTGCCATCCTTTCTTCTAAGGAGCATTTCAGCTGTACTTCTTCTAAGACAGATTCGTTCATACTTCTGGCAGTACATGGTTTATTCAATATTCTTTGCCATCACTATAATTCAAACACATCAATTCTTCGGTCCTCTTTAGTAATTGTCCAGCTTTCGCATGGATATGAGGCGACTGAAGATATCATAGTTTGTGTCAGGCAACCTTAGTCTGACATCTTTGCTTTTTAACACTTTAAAGAGGTCTTTTCTAGCAGATTTGCCCACTGCAGTACGTCATTTGATTTCTTGATTGCTGCTTCCACGGGTGTTGATTGTGAATCCAAATAATATTAAATCCTTGACAACTTTAATACACTTTTCCTGATTTCAAACCACGCAATATCCCCTTATTATGTTCTAACAACTGCCTCTTGGTCTATGTAAAGGTTCTGCAAGGGCACAATTAAGTGTTCTGGAATTCCCATTCTTTGCAATGTTGTCCATAATTTGTTATGATTCACAGAGTCGAATGCCTTTGCATCGTCAATAAAACACAGGTAAACTTCTTTCTGGCATTTTCTGCTTCCATCCAAGATTTATGTGACTTCAGAAATGATATTTCTCATTTCGCTTCCTCTTTGGAATTTGACTAGAGTTGCTGGCATTTCCCTGTTGAAGTATTGCTGTAACTGCTTTTGAATGATCTTCAGCAAAATTTAACTTGTGTGTTATTGATGACATTGTTTGATAATTTCCACATTCTGTTGGATCACCTTTCTTTGGAATGGGCACAAGTATGGAACTCCTCCAGCTGGTTGGCCAGGTAGATGTCTTCCAAATTTCTTAGCATACATAAGTGAGCATCTCCAGCGCTGCATTCGCTTGCTGAAAATATCTCAGTTGGTATTACATCAGTTCCTGGAGCCTTGTTTTTTGCCAATGCGTTTGGTGCAGCATGGACTTCTTCCTTCAGTACCATTGGTTCTTGATCTTGACCTCCTGAAATGGATGAATGTCAACCAATTCTTTTGGTTCAGTGACTCTATGTATTCTTTCCATCATGTTTATTTTCTGTTGTTGTAGTTTAAGTGAAAAGTTCACAATTCAGGTCAGTCTTTCATACAAAAATTTACACATATATTGTTATGTGACCTAATTGCTTTCCCTATACTGTAGCAGCACACTCTTCCTTTCCACCCCTGATTTTCCATGTCCATTCAACCAGCTCCTAACCTTCTCTGCCTTGTCATCTCACCTCGGGACAGAAGCTGACCATTTAATCTCATGTATCTACCTGAGCCAAAAAGCACACTCTTTGTATCATTTTACGTCCAACAGTCCAGTCCAATCTTAGTCTGAAGAATTGGCCTCAGGAATTGTTTTAGTTCTGGGTTGACAGAGAGTTCGGGGCCATGCTTTCTGGGGTTCCTTCACTCTCAGTCAGACCATTTAGTCTTGTCTTTTTACTAGAATTTGAGTTCTACATCCCACCCTTCCCCAGTTCCATCAGGGACTCTCTGTTGTGTTCCCTGTCAGGGTGGTCATTGGTAATAGCTGGGCACCATCCAGTTCTTCTGGTCTCAGGCTGATGAAGTCTCTGGTTTATGTAGACTTTTCTGTCTCTTGGGCTAATAGTTTTCTTATGTCTTTGGTGTTCCTCATTCTCCTTTACGCCAGGTGGTTGGGACCAATCGATGCATCTTAGATGGCCACTCGCTAGCTTGAAAGACCTCAGATGCCACTCACCAAAGTAGGATGGAGAACATTTTCTTAATAAACTTTGTTATGACAATTGACCTAGATGTCCCCTGAAAGTATGGTCCCCAGACTCCCACCCCTGCTACTCTGTCCCTCAAGTGTTTGGTTGTATTCAGGAAACTTCTTAGCTTTGGTTTAGTCCTGTTAAGCTGACTTTCCTTGTAGTGTGTGCTATCCTTCCCTTCACCTAAAATAATTCTTATCTAATATCTAGGTAGTGAATACCACTCCACCTCCCTCCCCACCCTCGTAACCCTGACAAAATGTTTTCTTCTGTGTTTAAACCTTTTCTTGAGTTCTTTTAATAGTGGTCTTATACAATCTTTGTCCTTCTGTGACCAACTAAATTCACTCAGCATAATGTCCTCCAGATTCCTCCATGTTATAAGATATTTCACAGCTTCCTCGTTGTTCTTTACTGTTGCACAGTATTCCATTGGGTGAATATACCATAATTTGTATATCCATTCGTCCATCGATGGGCACCTAGGTTGTTTCCATCTCTTTGCTATCATGAACAGTGCTGCAATGAACATGGGTGTGCATATATCTATTCATGTGATGGCTCTTATTTCTCTAGGATATATTCCAAGGAGTGGGATTGCTGGATTGTATGGTACTTCTATTTCTAGCTTTTTAAGGAAGCCCCAAATCGATTTCCAAAGGAGTTGTACCATTTTACATTCCAGCCAGTAGTGTACAAGTGTTTCAGTCGCTCCACCACTTCTCCAACATTTATTATTTTGTGTCTTTTTTTTTTTTTTTTGGATTAATGCTAGCCTTGTTGGGGTGAGATGGTATCTCTTTGTAGTTTTGATTTGCATTTCTCTGATGGCTAATGATCATGAGCATTTCTTCAAGTGTCTGTTAGCTGCCTGAATGTCTTCCTTGGTGAAGTGCCTGTTCATATCCTTTGTCCATTTTTTAATAGGGTTATATGTCTTTTTGTTGTTGAGGTTTTGAAGAATCTTGCAGATTTTTCAGATTAGACACTGGTCGGATTTGTCGTAGCTAAACAATTTTTTCCAGTCTGTATGTTGTCTTTTGACTCCTTTGGTGAAGTCTTTTGATAAGCATAAGTGTTTGATTTTTAGGAGCTCCCAGTTATCTAGTCTCTCTTCTACTGCTAGAACTTATGGTTCGTATTCTGTTTATGCCATGTATTAGGGATCCTAGCATTATCTTTTTCATTCCATGATCTTTGCTGTTTTTGATTTTATATTTAGGTCTTTGATCCATTTTGAGTTAGTTTTGTGCATGGTGCTAGGAATAGGTCTTGTTTCAGTTTTTTGCAGATGGATATCCAGTTATGCCAGCACCATTTGTTAAAGAGATTGTCTTTTCCCCAGTTAACAGACTTTGGGCCTTTGTCAAATATCAGCTGCTCATAGGTGGATGAATTTATGTCTGGATTCTCAATTCTGTTCCATTGGTCTATGCATCTGTTGTTGTACCAGTACCAGGCTATTTTGAATATGTGATAGTATAATAGTTTCTAAAATCAGATAGTGTGAGGCCTTCCACTTTGTTTTTCTTCTTGAGTAATGCTTTACTTATGTGGGGCCTCTTTCCTTTCTGTATGAAGTTGGTGATTTGTTTCCCCATCTCATTAACAAATGCCATTGGAATTTGGATTGGGATTGCAATGTATCTGTAGATCACTTGGGGAAGAATTGACGTTTTCACAATGCTGAGTCTTCCTATCCATGAGCAAGGTATTTTCTTCCACTTATACAGGTCTCTTGTGGTTTCTTGCAGTAGAGTCTTGCAGTTTTCATTGTACAGATCTTTTATGTCTCTGGTTAGATTTATTCCTAGGTATTTTATCTTCTTGGGGGCTATTGTAAATGGTATTGATTTGGTGAATTCCTCTTCAAAGTTCTCTTTGTTGGTGTAGAGGAATCCAACTGATTTTTGTATGTTTATCTTGTATCCTGATACTTTACTGAATTCTTCTATTATTTCCAGTAGTTTTCTTGTGGATACTTTGGGGTTCTCTGAGTATAAGATCATATCATCTGCAAATAGACTTATTTTGACTTCTTCCCTACCAATTTGGATGCCCTTTATTTCTTTTTCTAGCCTAACTACTCAGGCTAGGATCTACAACACAATGTTGAAAAAGAGTGGTGATAAAAGGCACCTTTGGCTGGTTCCTGTTGTCAAGAGGAATGCTTTCAAAGTCTCTCCATTTAGGATGATGCTGACTGTTGACTTTGTATAAATGTCCTCAAATATGTTGAGGAATTTCCCTTCTATTCCTATCTTCCTGAGAGTTTTTATCATGAATATGTGTTGGACTTTGTCACATGCCTTTTCCCCATCGATTGATAAGATCATGTGGTTTTTGTCTTTTATTTGTGTGATGAATTACATTGATTGTTTTTCTAATGTTAAACCATCCCTGCATACCTGGTATAAATCCCAGTTGATCATGATGAATAATTTTGTTGATATGTTGCTGAATTCTATAGGCTAGAATTTTGTTGAGGATTTTTGAGTCAGTGTTCATGAGGGATATTGGTCTGTAATTTTCTTTTTCGTGGTGTCTTTATCTGGTTTTGGTATCAGGGTTATGCTGGCTTTATAGAATTAATTTAGGAGTATTCCATTCTTTACTATGCTCTGAAATTCCTTAGGTAGTAGTGGTGTTAACTCTTCTCTGCAACTTTGGTAGAATTCTCCAGTTAATACGTCTGGGCGAGGACTTTTTTTTTGATGGGAGTTTGTAAATTACTTTCTCAATGTCTTCTTTAATTATAGGTTTATTTAGTTGTTTTACCTCTGTTTGTGTTAGCTTAGGTAGATTGTTTCTGGAACGTTGTCCATTTCCTCTAGGTTTTCAAATTTGTTAGAGTACAATTTTTCATAGTACTCTGTTATGATTCTTTTAATTTCAGTTGAGTCTGTTGTGATATCACCCATCTCATTTCTTATATGGGTTATTTGCTTCCTCTCCTATTTTTCTTTTGTCAGTTTGGCCAATGGTTTATCAGTTTGGTTGATCTGTTTCAAGGGACCGGCTTTTGGTCTAGTTAACTCTTTCAATTCTTTTTCTATTCTCTATTTCATTTAATTCTCCTCTGATTCTTATTATTTCCTTTCTTCTGGTGCTCAAGTGCTTCTTTTGGTGCTCTCTTTATATTTTTTCCAGTTGTACGGTTAATGTTTTGATTTTGGCCCTTTCTTCTTTTTGGATGTGTGCATTTATTGCTAGAAACTGACCTCTGACTCTGCTTTTGCTGTGTCTCAAGGTTCTGGTAGGATGTGTTTTCATTCTCATTTGATTCTATGAATTTCTTTATTCCATCCTTAACTTTTTCTATAGCCCAGTAGTTTTTGAGCAAGGTGTTGTTCAGTTTCCATGTGTTTGATTTTGTTTTCCTTGCTTTTTCTGTTACTTATTCCTCCTTTTCTGGCATTATAGTCAGAAAAGATGCTTTGTAATATTTTGATGTTTTGGATTTTGCTAAGGCTTGCATTATTGCCTAATATGTAGTCTATTCTGGAGAATGTTCCATGTGCATTTGAAAAGAAAGTATACTTGGCTGCTTATGGGTGGAGTGTTTGGTATATGTCTATGAAATCAAGTTGGTTGACTGTAACATTTAGATCTTCCATGTCTTTGTTGAGCTGCTTTCTGGATGTTCTGTCCTTCACCAAAAGTGGTGTGTTGAGGTCTACTGCTACTATTGTGGAGCTGTCTATCTCTCTTTTCAGTGCTGTTAGAGTTTGTTTTATGTATTTTGGAGCCCTATTTTTGGGTGCGCAAATATAGATCATAGTTATGTCCTCCTGGTGTATTGACCCATTATCATTATATAGTGTCTTTCCTTATCCTATGTGGTGGCTTTTACTTTAAACTCTGTTTTGTCAGAGATTAATATTGCCACTCCTCCTATTTTTTTTTTCTTTTTCTTTTTGTATTTTATTGTACTTCAGGTGAAGGCTTACAGAACAAATAGTTTCTCATGAAACAGTAGTACACATGTTATTTTATGACATTGGTTAACAACCCCACAACATATTAACCGTCTAACTTCTCCACCCTTTTTTTTTTTGGTGAAAATACACATAGCCAAAGATATACCGTTTCAAAAATTTCTACATGCACAGTTCAGTGACATTGACTACACTCTTCCAATTGTGCTGTTATTCTCACTTAAGATGAAGGCTTACAGAACAAAATAGTTTCTCATTTAACAGTTACTACAAATGTTGCCCTATGACAGTGGTAACCAATCTCACAACACATTAACAATATCCTTACTCAACCTTGGGTTCCCTATCACCAGCTTCCTTGTCCCCTTCTGCCTTCTGGCCCTTGTCACTGGACTCCTGCACCTCGTTAGTCTCATTTGGTTTTATGGGGCTGTCCACTCCCAGGCTGAACAGTGAACCCCGGAGGTAGCTTCACCACAGAGCTAAAAGGGTGTCTGGGAGCCATGCTCTTGAGGTTTCTCAGGTCTCCTTTAGGCCAGTAAATCTGGTATTTTTTTTTGTGAGTTAGAAATATGCTCTACATCCTTCTCCAGCTCTGTCCAGAACCCTCTGTTGTGATCCTGGTCAGAGCAGTCAGTGGTGGTAGCCAGGCACCATCTAGCTGTACTGGACTCAGTGCGGTGGAAGCCTTGGTAGCTGTGGACAATTAGTCCTTTGGACTAATCTTTTCCTTGTATCCCGTTCTCTTCATTCTCCTTTGCTCCTGAAGGGATGAGACCAGTGGAGTATCTTAGATGGCCGTTCAGAGGCTTTTAAGACCCCAGACACTACTCACCAAGGTAGAATGTAGAGCATTGTCTTTATATGCGTGTCATGCCAACTGAGCTAGATATTCCCTGATACCATGGTCCCCACAGCCTTCCACCCAGCAATTCAGTCCCTCAGAGACTTTGGATGTGTCTATGGGGCTTCCATGACCTTTCCTTGTACAGGTTATGCTAGTTTCTCCTGTATTGTGTACTGTCTCACCCTTCACCTAAGATACCACTTATCTATTGCCTATTTAGTATTTCCCCCCCACCCCTCCCATCCCTGGTAACCAACAAAGATTGTTACATTTTGTGTGTGAACTTTTTCATGGGTTTTTACAATAGCGGTTTCATACAATATTTGTCCTTCTGTGATTGACTTATTTCACTCAGAATAATGTCCTCCAGTTTCATCCATGTTATGAGATGCTTCACAGATTCATTGTTGTTCTTTCTCGTTGCATACTATTCCATTGTGTGTAGGTACCATAGTTTGTTTCTCCATTCATCTGTTGATGGGCATCTAGGTTGTTTCCATCTTTTTGCTATTGTGAACAATGCTGCCACGAACATAGGTGTGCATATGTCTATTCGAGTGGCGACTCTTATTGCTCTAGGATATATTCCTAGGAGTGGGATTGCTGCATTGAATGGTATGTCTATTTCTAGCTTTCTGAGAAAGTGCCATATCATTTTCCAAAATGGATATATCATTTTGCATTCCCACCAGCAGTGCATAAGAGTTGTGATCTCCCCGCAGCCCCTCCAACATTTGTTATTTCCAGTGTTTTTGATTCGTGCCAGTAATACCGGGGTAGATGGTATCTCATTGTGGTTTAAATTTGCATTTCTCTAATGGCTAGTGATCGTGAGCATTTCCCCATGTGTCTGTTGGCCATTTGAATGTCTTCTTTGGTGATGTGTCTGTTCATTTCCTTTGCTCATTTTTTAATAGGATTATTTGTGTTTTTGTTGCAGAGGTGTTGGATTTTCTTGTAGATTATGGAGATTAGACCTTTTCTGACTTGTACCTTCCAAAAATTTTTTCCCAGTCTGTAGGTTCTCTTTTTGCTCTTTTGGTGAAGTCTTTTGAAGAGCATCAGTGTTTGATTTTTAGAAGATCCCAATGATCTAGCTTATCTTTTGGGTTTTGTGAATTGATGGTTATGGTCTGTATCCTGTTAATGCCATGTATTAAGGCCTGAAGTGTTGGTCCTATTTTTTCTTCTATGAACTTTATAGTTTTAGGCTTTATATTCAGGTCTTTGATCTATTTTGAAGTAGTTTTTGTATACGGTGTGAAGTATGGGTCCTGTTTCATTTTTTTTTGCAAATGGATATCCAGTTTTGCCAGCATCATTTGTTAAATAAAACTGTCTTTTCCCCATTTGATGGACTTTGGCCCCTTGTCAAAGATCAGGTGACTGTAGGTGGATGGATTTACATCTGGGTTCTCAATTCTGTTCCATTGGTCAATGTATCTGTCATTGTACCAGTACCAGGCTGTTTTGACTACTGTAGCTGTATAGTAGGTTCTCAAGTCAGGTAGTGTGAGTCCTCCAACTTTATTCTTCTTCTTCAGTAGTGCTTTACTTATTCGGGGCTTCTTCCCTTTCCATATAAAGTTAATGATTAGTTTTTCCATCTCTTTGAAGAATGTTGTTGGTATTTGTATCAGAATTGCATTGTATTTGTAAATTGCTTTGGGTAGAATTGAAATTTTCACAATGTTGAGCCTGCCTATCCATGAGCATGGTATGTTTTTCCATTTATGTAGATTCCTTTGAGTTTAATGCAGTAGTGTTTTGTAGTTTTCTTTGTATAGGTCTTTTACATCCCTGGTCAGATTTATTCCTAACTATTTTATATTTTTAGGGGATACTGAAAATGGTATTTTTTCCTGATTTCCTTATCATCGTTCTCCTTACTGGTGTATAGGAATCCAACTGATTTTTGAATGTTTATCTTCTATCCAGCTACTCTGCTGAATCTTTCCATTAGTTCCAGTAGATATCTCAAGGAGCCTTTAGGGTTTTCTAGGTATAGTATCATATCATCTGCAAACAGAGACAGTTTAACTTCTTCATTACCAATTTGGATGCCCTTTCTTTCTTTTTCTTACCTTATTGCTCTAGCTAGAACTTCCAGCACAATGTTAAATAGGAGTGGTGATAAAGTGCATCCTTGTCTTGTTCCTGTTTTCGAGGGGAATGTTTTCAGCCTCTCTCCATTAAGAATGATGTTGGCCATTGGTTTTGCATAGATGCCCTTCATTATGTTGAGAAATTTCCCTTCTATACCTATTTGATTGAGAGTTTTTATCAGGAATGGGTGTTGGACTTTGTCAAATGCCTTTTCTGCGTCAATTAAGATGATCATGTGATTCTTTTATTTCCTTTTATTTATGTGGTGGATTACATATTGATTTTCTAATGTTGAACCATCCTTGAACACCTCGTATGAATCCTACTTGGTCGTGGTGTATTATTTTTTTGATATTATGCTGAATTCTATTGGCTAGAATTTTCTTGAGAATTTTTGCATCTATATTCACGAGAGATTTTTGTCTGTAATTTTCTTTTGTTGTGACGTCTTTGCCTGGTTTTGGTATCAGCGTTATGCTGGCCTCATAGAATGAATTTGGAAGTGTTGCTTCCTCTTCTATGCTCTGAAATAGCTTGAGTAGTACCAGTACAAGCTCTTCTGTAAATTTTTTTTAGAATTCTCCAGTGAAGCCATCTGGGCCAGGGCTTTTTTGGTTGGAAGTTTTTTTTATTACCTTTTCAATGTCTTCTGTTGTTATGGGTATGTTCAGATTTTCAACATCACTTTGTTGTAGTTTGGGTAGGCCATATGTTTCTAGAAATTTATCCATTTCCTCTAGGTTTTCATATATGTTGGAGTATAGTTTTTCATAATATTCTGCTATAATCCGTTTTATTTCAGTTGGATCTGTTGTAATATCCCCCATTTCATTTCTTATTTGGCTTATTTGTGTCCTCTCCTGTTTCTCTTTTGTCAGTCTGGCCAGTGGTTTGTCAATTTTGTTGATTCTTTCAAAGAACCAACTTTTGGTTTTGTTGATTCTTTCTATTGTTTTTTGTTCTCTATTTCATTGATTTCTGCTCTGATCTTTGCTATTTCCTTTCTTCCACTGGTTGTGGTCTTTTTTTGCTGTTCTCTTTCTATTTGAGTACTATAGTTAATGTTTTGGTTGTTCCTTTCTTCTTTTTTGATATGTGCATCTATTGCTATAAATTGTCCTCTGAAGACTGTCTTTGCTGTGTCCCAATGGTTTTGGTATGATGTGTTTTTATTCTCATTTGATTCTAGGAATTTTTTGATTCCATCTCTGATTTCTTCTATAACCCAGTGATGTGTAAGTAGGGTATTATTCAGTTTCCATTTTGTTGATTTTTTTTCCTTGCTCTTTCTAATGTTAATTTCTACCTTGATTGCACTGTGGTCAGAGAAGATACTGTGAATTTTCTCAACGTTTTGGATTGTTGAGGACTGCTCTATGGCCTAAGATGTGGTCTATTCTGGAGAACGTTCCATGTGCATTGGAAAAGAATGTGTACTTTGCAGTGGTTGGATGGAGTGTTCTATATCTGTCTATGAGGTCAAGTTGGCAGATTGTGCCCTTTAGGTCTTCTGTATCTTTGCTGAGTTTCTTCTTAGTTGTTCTGTCCTTTACTGAGAGTGGTGTGTTGAAGTCTCCAACTATTATTGTGGAACTGTCAATCTGTTTTCAGTGTTGTTAGAGTTTTTTTAATATATTTTGGAGCCCTGTCATTGGGTGCATAGATGTTTATTATGGTTATGTCTTCCTGATGGATCGTCCCCTTAATCGTTATATATATCCTTCTTTATCTTTTATGTTAGATTTTGTTTTAACGTCTATTTTATTTGAGATTAGAATTGCCACTCCTGCTCTTTTTTGGTAGTTTTAGCTTGATATATTTTTTTCCAACCTTTGACTTTTAATAAAGTCACATCTTTATTTCTAAGGTGTGTCTCTTTTAGACAGCGTATTGATGGATCCTGTTTTCTTATCCATTCTGTGAGTCTCCATCTCTTTATGAGTGCATTGAGTCCATTTATATTCGGTGTAATTATTGATAGATGTGAGTTTGTTGCCATCATTTTGTAGTGCTTTTTTTTGGGGGGTGCTGAAGTTTTCTTTGTTCTTCTTACTCTCTTGTGCTGAGTTACTTTTGTTTGTCGTTTTTTTTTCATTTCTTTTGTTTTTGTAGGTTTTGTTTTTGCCGAGACTTTATGTTTTTTGTCTTTATTTTTATGAGTATGTTTGTTAACTTTCTTTGTGGTTACCATGAATTTTACCCTTATCGTTATAAGTTTGAAGCAGTCTACCATTACTTGGTATCACCTTGCCTTCATCTTCATTAGAAGGTTCTATACCTATGCCGTTTATCTCCTCTTTTATTGTTTCGATGTTGTTGTCATTTATTGATTAATTGCTCTGATTCCCTGTTGTAATTCTTTTGGTTTTGGATAGTCCTCAAGAGTCCATTTCATAGATTGGTATCTGGCTGGTATGATCCTGCATCCTAAGTTCTGCCTGTGAGCTGAAGCTGTTTGTCCTCAGATTGAAGAACTCCCTGTAATAATTCTTGTAAGTTTGGTTTGAATTTTACATATTCCCTTAATTTCTGTTTATCTGGAAATGACCTAATTTCACCATCAAATTTGAAAGAGAGTTTTGCAGGATATATTATTCTCATCTGACAATTTTTTTCTTTCAAGATTTTATATATGTCATCCCATTGCCTTCTTGCCTGCATGGTTTCTGCTGAATAATCTGAGCTCAGTCGTATTGTTTCTCCTCTGTACGTGACTTCTTGTTTTTCATGAGCTGCTCTCAGGATTCTTTGTTTGTCTTTGGTTTGGGAGAGTGTGAAATATCATATGCCTTGGTGATTTTCTTTTGGGGTCTCTTCTATATGGGGTTCGTTGAGCTTCTTGGATGGCCAGCTTTTCATCTTTCATGATATTGGGGAAGTTTTCTGTCAGCAGTTCCTCAGTGATCTTCTCTGTGTTTTCTGTTTTCTCCCCGTGTTCTGGAATTCCAATCACTCGGAGATTTTTGCTTTTTATTGTGTCCCACAGAACTCTCAGGGTCTCTTCATTTTTCTTTGTTCTCTTTTCTGAGTTTTCCTGAAACAGAGTTGTATCCAAGTGTTTGTCTTCAGTTCCACTGATCCTGTCTGCCATGGTTTCAGATCTGCTTCTCAGCCCTTCTATGACATCATCCATTTCTTAAACATTGTTGTTTATCTTTTGGATTTCTAATTGTTGTTTTTGTATAATTTCTAGTTGTGAATTTATTTTGGCATTTTGTTCCTGCATCATCTTCCTGAATTCTTCCAATTTTTTGTCTGTATTTTCCATGACTTTGTCTATTTTTTCCTCATGTTTGTCAGCTTTTTTCCTCAGTTCTTGGAGAATTCCGAGTATTAGAGATATGAATTCCCTATTAAGTAGTTCTAGTGCATTTTCTTCCACAAGAGAGTCATCTCTTTTTATTTTGGATGCCTACTGGAACCACCCTGTCCTGTTTTTGTAAATGTTTTGATATTGTCTGCTGTTTTGGGGGCATTCAGTAGTTATTTTTCTAGTTTATTTATTGTAGATTTGTTTGTTCCGTCCCTTTTTAAAAAAAAAAAATTGACTATGTCTGAGCAGGCAGATTGTGTGTTTTTTGTTATTTGCTCATCTGTGCACTGAATACTTTTCACCTCCTTCTCCAACTGGCCTGTTCACTCACTCAGATATGATACAGCAGGGCAGGTGTAGCTGGAGAGGAGTTACTGGGATGGGTTGTTTGTGGCAATTACTACAGCCACCAGAGCAGGTCGGTAATCAGTGCAAGGCAGGCTCCTGTATGCCGTGCCTGTGCTCCTTGGTGGTGTGATGTCAAGCGCATGGTGCAGGTAGGCAGGATGCAGCGGGGAGATTGTTATATGTGGAGCTAAGATGGATATGGGAGAGAGGAGAGAGGAACAGGAGCCAAAAACATACAAACAAACAAAGAATAATGCTAGGGGAGCTTGCCATTGGAGTGGAGAGACGAGAGACTATCAAATGGAGAAAAACAGAAAGGGGAAGAGGAAGAAAATAAAAGAAAATGTCTGGGGAAGTCGCTCTCAGTTGTTGCAATACAACCTGGCTAGAAGCCTTAGAGGTATACAACGCCTGGTATCATGGATCAGAAAGAGAAGGAAGATATAGAGGGATGAGAAGCTGAGCAATGAAGAAAGAGAAAAAGGGAAAAAGAGGGATAAGAAAACAAAAAATATTTAAAAAAAAAGAACAAGAAAGCCCCCCCCCAAAAAATCAGAAAAAAACAACGAAAAAACAAATGCACTCAGGGATCCCTCTGCATGTCTGTGGAAGCTGAAGGGGAGTTCCTTGCCATCCATCTCCGCCTGGCCAGAAAGGGCTCCCAACTCAAAAGAAGGAAAAGAAAACAAACAAACAAACAATTCAAAATGCACAAACGAACAAAAGCCCTGGGATCCCACCAGCATGGTAGCCCAGACCGGGAAGTAGCTCCACACTTGAATGGAGCTCCGCGGCCACTCAGGATGAAGCAAAGATGGTGCACGGAGCCAGGCACTTGAGCAAAAGGAGGGGGAGGCAGCGGGAGGCAAGCAAGAAATCAAAAGAAGCAGAAAAAAGAAAATAAATAAAAAGCAACCCCAGCAGCCAACAAATGGCACTCAGAGAGTCAGCTAGTGCGGGCTGGTGTTTCTGGACAAGAGACTGTGTCCGTGGGAAGCATAGGAGGCCGAGTGTGGGTGAAGAACGGTAGACTGGGAAAGCGTATATCACAAATTGCCAGTGCTCTGCAGCCCCTCAGGAAGAAGGAAAGATTGTGCACGGAGTGAGGCACTCGAGCGAAAGGAGGGGGAGATGGTAAGAGGTAAGGAAGAAATCAAAAGAAGTAGAAAAAAGCAACACCAGCAGCCAACAATGGCACCCAGAGAGCTGCCCATTTGGGTGTGTGGAATCCAAGTAGCCGGTGCTTCCCAGTGAAGACACCTTGGCTGTGGGAAGCAGAGGAGGCCAAGCCGGGGAGAAGAGGGGTGGGGGGTGGGAAAGTGCACACCGCAAATTACCGGTTGTTTTGTCTCCCACTGGATGCTCCGTGAGGCTGCTTCCTCGTTCCCCCATTTGTTGGTCTCTGATAGGAGTCCAAGATGGCGGATCCGTGCTGCGTTAGCTGGTAGGGGACCTCTGCATGAATCTCTCCTCGCTCTCCATTCTCTGTCAGTTTTCTCACTCCATTTGGTGCTTGGCTGAGTTCTTTATCTCTTCGTTTGATGTTTTAGGGTTTCAGGATTGTTGTATTCTCTGTTCGACTTGGTTTGTCGGATCTTTGCTGTGGAGGGACGGCGTGGTGCTTCTGCCTAGAGTGCCGTTTTGCCGGATATTCTGCTCTTTTTTGAGTGTTGTTTGCTTAATATATTTTTTTCCATCCTTGAGTTTTCATTTGTTTGTGTCTTTAAGTCTAAGGTGTGTCTCTTGTAGGTAGCATATAGATGGATCATGTTTTTTTATCCAATCTGCCTCTCTCTGTCTCTTTATTGGTGCATTTAGTCCATTTACATTCAGTGTAATTATTGATAGGTGTGAATGTAGTGCTGTCATTTTGGTGTCTTTTTTTGTGTATTGACAGTTTCTTTGTTCAACTTAATTTTCTGTGCTGAGTCATTTTTCTTTATGTATTTTCTTTTCAACTTTGTCATTGCTGTTGATTTTGTGTTTGCTAAGTCTTTATATTTTTCTAGCTTTTTATTTTGACTTTTAGGATTGTTAGTTTCCTTTGTGGTTACCTTAATATTTACCTGTATTTTTCTAAGTTTATACTAGTCTTTATTTCTTTATATCGCCTTGAGTTCCACTCCATGTGAAAAATGTATGTCTGCATTTTTTAGTCCTTCTTTTTTGTTTTAATGTTGCATCTTTCACATATTGACATCTGTTTCCCTATTTTCAGTGTTTTAGCTTTGATTTATTTTTGTGACTTCCCTATCTGAGTCGTATCTGGTTGCTCTGTTTTGTGTTCTAGTCTTGAGTTGTTGCCTGATGTTATTGATTTTCTGACCAGAGGACTCCCTTTAGTATTTCTTGTAATTTTAGTTTGGTTTTTGCAAATTCCCTAAACTTCTATTTATCTGCAAATGTCCCAATTTCACCATCATATTTGAGAAACAGTTTTTCTGGATTTATAATTGTTGGCTGGCAGTTTTTTTTTCCTTCAAGGCTTTATATATGTAATTCCATTGCCTTCTTGCCTGCCTGGTTTCTGCTGAGTAGTCCAAGCTTATTCTTTTTGACTCTCCTTTGTAGATGACTTTTCATTTTCTCTAACCACTCTTAAAATTCTCTCTTTATCTTTGGTTTTGGCAAGTTTGATTATAATATGTCTTGGTGACTTTCTTTTGGGATCTACTTTATGTGGGGTTCAGTGAGCATCTTGAATAGATATTTTGTTGTCTTTCACGATATCAGGGAAGTTTTCTGCTAACAAATCTTCAACAATTCTCTCTGAATTTTCTGTTATCTCTCCTGTTCTGGTACTCCAATCATTCGTTCATTCGTAGGTTAGTCCCCTTGATAGAATCCTACATAATTTTTAGGTTTTCTTTATTTTTTAAAATACTTTTATCTGATTTTTCCTCAAATAAGTTGGTGTCAAGTGCTTTATCTTCAATCTCACTGATTCTGACTTCCAGTTCCTCAATTCTGCTCCTATGACTTTCTATTGAGTTGTCTAATTTTGAAATTTTATTGTTAGTCTTCTGGATTTCTGATTGCTGTCTCTCTGTGGATTCTTGCAGCCTGTTAAATTTGTCATTATGCTCTTCTCTAATCATTTGAAATTCCTCTGTTGCGTGTTCTGCGTTTTTGCTGATCTCCTTCCCGATATCTTGAAGAGTATTAATCGTTTGTATTCTGTCTCTGGTTATTCTAACAAATTTTCTTCATCTAGAAAATTTCTAGGTTTTTTATTTTGGGAGGTTGCTGAAGCCATCATGGACTGCTTCTTTATGTGATGTGATATTGACTGTTGCCTCCGAGCCATCAATAAGTTATTATATTTATTTATTTTATGTTTCCTTACTGTGTTCTAGCTTCTTGTTTTGATAAGCCCAAATAGGCTGCTCGTGTGAGCTAGCTCAATCATCAGTGACCCTGAAGCTTCAATGTCCAGCCACTTGGTGGCCAGACCTGCCACTAAGTATGTGAGCCCAGGAGTGAGCACGCTCCTCCTGCGTGGATTCAGCTCAGGTGTCCAGGTAGTCAGTCACTAAGTGTGTGGTGCAGACTCTCACCCACAGTCCTAGACAGGCATGGATGATTGGTGCAGGCACAGGCATCCAGCTGTAGCAGGGGGACACAAGCTGAGCAGGACAGGGGACTGATGGCCACCCTTAAGTTTCCAGAGAAAAGCACATCCCTGTTCTCTAGAGCACATAGGTGTATGGGTTTTGCAGCTGGACTATGAGCATCTGGTGCTATTGGCTGTAAGGACTTGGGTCTTAATCTTGGGTCTCTATTGCAGGTGGCTAGGTGGCATGGGTGGAGCCAACAGTCCTCAGGCTCCTGATGTGGATAGATGAAGACTCTGCTTAATGGGCAGAGCAGTGTCAAATGTCACAAACCTGCCACTTCACAGCTGAAGCAGTTGAAATTAGACTTCAGGTGTATACCCTGTTGTACTGCAGTAATGAAGGCCTACACTGTTGATGTGGGCCCACAAGTCTATGCAGGGGGAAAGGCACTCAAAGTGCTTGGATCCCTTATTCCTGTGCCTAGGCATAGGAGCTGTGCCTACCCTGAGTTCCTGGCTTAGGGCAAGCAGCAGATTATTTTTTCACCCTGTTTGTTAATTTGTTCCCTTTCCAAGGCCAGGAGAAGGGCTCAGACCATGTGATGGGTCCTACTTCTGGCCCAGGGAACTTGGCAATAGCTGAAGGTCTCCCGGACCCAGTGCAGAGCAGGGAGCAGGGGTAATGGGGAGAGAGATTTTTCCCTAAGGGGAGTGTTTTTGATCCACCCTGTAGGCCAGATGCAAATAGTTATCTTTCACTGATTGAGGGCTGCTTCTCACTGTTTATGGTTTGCTGAGTAGACTCTGTGCTGCTGGGTCTCTCTTGATGTGGTAAACACCTCACGAGCACTGCTGATGGCCTCACTGCTCACCCCTGAGCTGATCCGGGCTGAAGGGTTCCAACTCTTGCTTGGTCAGGTCTGGCAACTCCTTGCTGCTTCTGAACCGTCTCTTCCTCTCCCTGCCACTCATTCAGATTCCTCAACTTTGCCTTTGATGTTCAAGGCTCCTAAATTGTTATATATAATCGATTAGCTAGTTTTGGTTTTTTTTTGTCTTTGTTATAACAGGGACCACCAGAAGCATCTGACTACTCCACTATCTTGGGCCCATGTCTCTCTTCCATCTTATTTTCATGCTTCCTGTATTATTCAATATTTTGCCTATAGAATCCCACAATATTGGAACTTGAGGCTTGAAATTTATCTTCAGTCCTTTCAGATTGAGAAATGCCAAATGTGTTCTTTCGTTTTGATTTTCTAACTCCAAATCTTTGCACATTTCATTATAATACTTTAGTTTGTCTTCTAGAATTGCACTTTGAAATCTTCTGTTCTGCTCTCTTACTACATGATTTCTTTCATTTCCTTTAGCTCCTCGACATTCAAGAGAAAGTTTCAGTCTCTTCTGATATCCACTTTGGTCTTTTCTTTCTTTCCTGTCTTTTTAATGACCTTTTGCTTTATTCATCTATGATGTCCTTGATGTCATCCCACAACTCATCTGGTCTTCAATGTCTGAATTTTATAGATATCTTAGCAGTAGATAGTATAAATACAAAAGTCATGTTGCAAAGATTCTGTGTATCTAATGTGCTTAGTTTGTAAATATCTGTCTTCAAGTCAGAATCTTAACGAAATAACTATTCCTGCTGGTTAAGAGACTGAAAGCTGAATTCTGTACACTGTGAAAACACACCACTATGCAAAGCAGAAGGCCTGATCTTGACGTGTTGGTGCAGAAGAAAAAGTGCCTGGTTTACTTTTCCAAATCAAAGGAATTAAATATGATTAAAGTCTATTTTTTTTTCACATTTTGAGATTTTAGTTTCAAATTTAAAATAGAATTTTCAATAACATACTTTTTTTTGTTGCAGTATATTTACATCATTAATTGAGTACAAATAAAGTTTGGTATATTTCTGACACTTGACAATTTTGACAACTGAGATTACAACATTCCACATATGTAGAAATAATTTAATATTCACTTTCCTTTTCTGAATTATGTAACACCTTTGACTATGATATTCATTTAATTAAAATAGTTATTTAGAGTTCCCTTGAATGACTTTCTACACAACATCACTTCAACAGATAATTGCCAACTCTGTGCACCTTTTCTAAAACTGTCTACTAAATATGATTAATTGGTAAGCTTTGAAAAACTTCTACATCTCAAGGATGTTTTCTAAAAAGGCAAAGTTAATGATATCAAATCTTAATTTATATCAAATCAAGTCATTCCCCACTGCACATAGAAAGAGCTAGCTTTCTTAGAAATTGTAGAAACACGAAATATAGTCACATGAAAGCTTAATCCATAAGTCCTGAATGAGCTATTGTGCCATTTATGGTCATGATCCCTTGTTTTGTTTGTAGATAATGTGGCCATTGCTCCCACGTCCATAAGGATCCATTTAGAGGTAAATGCTCTCCAAATACTGTTCTGCAGGGACTGAATTGCTGGGCGGAGGGCTCTGGGGACCATGGTCTCGAGGAACATCTAGCTCAATTGGCATGACACAGCTTATAAAGACAATGCTCTACATTCTACCTTGGTGAGTAGTGTCTGGGGTCTTAAAAGCCTGTGAGCAGCCATCTAAGATACTCCACGGTCTCATCCCTTCAGGAGCAAGGGAGAATGAAAAGAACAGGATACAAGGAAAAGATTAGTCCAAAGGACTAATTGTCCACAGCTACCAAGGCCTCCACCGGACTGAGTCCAGTACAGCTAGATGGTGCCTGGCTACCACCACAGACTGCTCTGACCAGGATCACAAGAGAGGGCTCTGGCAGAGATGGAGAAGGATGTAGAGCATAATTCTAACTCACACAAAAAAGACCAGATTTACTGGCCTAAAGGAGACTGGAGAAACACCAAGAGTACGCCCCCAAGACACCCTTTTAGCTTAGTGGTGAAGTTACCTCCGAGGTTCACTGATCAGCCTGGGAGTGGACAGCCCCGTAAAACCAAATGAGACTAACGAGGTACAGGAGTCCAGTGGCAAGGGCCAGAAGGCAGAAGGGGACAAGGAAGCTGGTGATAGGGAACCCAAGGTTGAGTAAGGATATTGTTGATGTGTTGTGAGATTGTTAACTATTGTCATAGGGCAACATTTGTAGTAACTGTTAAATGAGAAACTATTTTCTTCTGTAAGCCTTCATCTTAAGTGAGAATAACAGCACAATTGGAAGAGGTAGTCAATGTCACTGAACTGTGTATGTAGAAATTTTTGAAATGGTGTATCTTTGGCTATGTGTATTTTCACCAAACAAAAAAAGAGGTTGAGAAGTTAGAGGGTTGATATGTTGTGGGGTTGTTAACCAATGTTATAAAACAACATGTGTTCTTCTGTTTCACAAGAAACTATTTGTTCTGTAAGCCTTCACCTGAAGTACAATTAAAAAAATAAATAAGAAAGAAATAGAAATGTACAATGTCATAGTGCTTGGCAGCGAAGTGATGATGCATTCAGCAAGCATACAGAGACATCATTCCCATAAAACTTGTAACATTATAGTTCAGGGACTATTGAACCTTTAATACAAATCATTTGTGTTGTCCCTATATAACTCAAAACATTTTATTCTTTTATATTTCTCTTTGGCACAATGTGCCAATGACAATGTTATTGTCAGGGTGGGAATAAAAGACACATTAAGTCTGACCCCTGTGCAGTACATCTGGAGAACTGCTTTAGGAAAGTACATATCTCCACCACATATAAACAACATGAAGACTCAAATTTGTCATTGAAGTCAGATTATTTTCAAAATTAAATTATTTCCCAGACTCTCCCCTTTCTTTCTCATATTTTCAGGATCACACAGAGTCTGTTGTTTCTCTTTACATGCTGTCAGTGTCATGCCTTCAAGTAATTCTAATAGGACAATCTTCAAGATTGAATAGGGAAGATACCAGGATAAAGCTTATTGCTGCCAATATGTTTAGTTTCTATATTGTCTGTTTATTATTATTTACTCTTAGACTTATCTGGTAGAACTCATCAGAATAAAAAAAAAAACCAAACAAACAAACAAAAAAAAAACTTGTTGCTGTGGAGTCTATTCTGACTCACAGCAACCCTATAGGACAGAGTAGAACTGTTCCATACGGTTTCCAAGCAGTGGCTGGTGGATTTTAACTGCCAATCTTTTGGTTAGCAGCCGAGCTCTTAACCACTATGCCACGAGACCTCCAGAATAAAAACAAAACAAAACATAAAGCCGATTTATATCTTTACTGGTATGGATTTTGCTGGTATGGATTTAAATTCATTTACACTAAAAATGGACTTGCTCAGTAAATTGTTTCTTCATCTTTCCCAGTTTGCTTTGCTTTACAATCATGTTCCTTATTGTTTTCTTCTTTTACAGCTTGCCAAAGACAAAATTTTCAGTGAGCATAGAACAGGGAAAATGGGGAAACAAAAAGAAATACAATATAACAGAATAAACTGCTTTAAATTCCAGTGGGAAAATAAAAATGATTTGTGTTAAAGGTTAAATGGTCCCTAAACCATAATGTTACAGGTTTTATAGGAATGATGTCTGTATATTCTTGTGCAATGCATCATCAATCCACAGCCAAATACTAACATTGTATAATTTTATCTCTGCAGAACAATATTTGGATAGCACTTACCTCTGAGGCAGTTCTTTTGGAAATTATAAATATATTTCTTTCCAGAGATCAAAAGAATGTTCATCAAAATGAAAGATGAAGTGTGGAATCTGAAGTCACAGCTGCTTTATGCAATCTGGAAGGCGTGCAGAATTTCTCATTTTAGTTCACTTCTCCAAACTTTGTAGTTAGAAGCCTAAAACGATATATTTGATTTTTTTAATATATATTATTCTTTTCTATGGCTGTGTAAATGATTGCAATCAATCAGATTTTCTTTGTTCAAGAAGAGCCATGAAATTACACTATGACGTTTTTGTATGTGCAATTTTAGTTATTCAATGGGCAATGGCTGACAGATTAACAGTCTTACTGTGGCAAGAGCATGATGTTATTTTGGACAAATATTTTTACTTGAGAAAAGTTAACTTAGAGTAAGTTGATTTTTTTTTTAAGTCTTCTTTGAAAATAGTTTTGAAGGACTTAAAACTACAATTGGAGTCTATTATTTTACATTTTTTACGAACTAACATGGTTATTTTAACGATACTATCAAGCCATTAAACGGCTTTCTAAATCAAAACAGACATCTGCAGCAAAAATAAAATTGTCAATTTTATGGTAGTTTAATATATAAGCATTTTCAGGGAAGTATTGTTGCCTATCCCAAAAGTGTTACATTAGCTGCAAAATGATTTTTAAGTATTGGCAAAACTAATCTTATTATTAAAGAATGAACAACTGTGGTAAGCTGGGTTATAATAAAACCATGATGCATTTCTTGATATTTAGAAAGAAAACCTATGTTCACTGAAAGTTTTGCAAATACACGGTTCCTATGAAATCAACCTAAGAATATTCTGGTTTTGCTAGAAGATTCAAAAATGAATTCAATCCTAAACTTTAACTGTACGATATTTAATATAATTTTCCTTTTTGAGTTGTGTAGTACACTGAAAAACGTTATTATCAAATAAAATTTAGTATAAATGTTATTTGATAAAATATTATACAGAGCTTGGTCATTTTTCCCCTCCAATATAGGTAGTTTTCTCTCTGGATCATAAGGTGAAAAATCAGTATGTCAAAGCTAAGTTGTAATATGCACACAAAGCAACATAATGTTTGAGTACTCATGAAACCAAGTTAAACTATGGTGGAGTTATTTCTGATATTTACTAATCAAACTTTGCTCACACATAAAAAACTTGATTTCATTTGATTAGAAAGAGTGCCAATATTTCATGCACTCATTCATTCAAAATATTTTGGTTTGTCTATCTTGTGCCAGGTATGAGTTATGCTGGTTTACGAGTGGGATACACAGCTCCTAGGCTCTCTGGTCCATGGCTCTTTCAACACCGGTGTGTGTGTGTGTGTGTGTGTGTGTGTGTGTGTGTGTGTGTGTGTGTGTGTGTGTGTGTGTGTGTGTGTGTGTGTGTGTGTGTGTGTGTGTGTGTGTGTGTGTGTGTGTGTGTGTGTGTGCGTGCATAGAGATAATAGAGAGTAAGCCTGAGTTATACATAATTAAAATTTTGGTAAATGCTATGTAGGAAACAAAGAAGGTGAAGAGTTTGATAATGATGGGGTAGACCAACATTAACAGTGTTTTCTCAGAAGAGGTAACATTTAACGTGAGACTTGAATAATGATAAGAAACCAGTGATGTAAAAAGAATAGAGAAGAGGGTTGCAGGTAAAAGAATAAATAGCACATGTGTTTCCTGAAAAAGAAAATGAGTTTCACATGTTCAATGTGGCTACAGTATAGTGGATGCAGCGAGAGGCCTACAAGAGGCAGCCTGGATGGGACGAAGAGCATTTTAGGCCTGGATGTAGAGTTTGGATTTGATTTGAAGTACAATGGGAAGATATTTAAAAGTTTTAAGCAAATGATCATGTCTGTGTTTTAAAAATATTATATTCTAGGTGCTTCATGAAAGTAATATAATTATAGTTGATAGAGATATATTTATAAAATCCTGTTGAAGAACCCCATTGCCATCGAAGGGGTTCCTACTCATAGTGACCCTATAGGACAGAGTAGAACTGCCCCATGGGATTTCAAAAGCTGTAATCTTTATAGAAGCAGACTGCCACATCTTTCTTCCGCTGAACAGCTGGTGGGTTTGAACTGCTGATTCAAACCCCTGATGGGTAGCAGCTGAGCCCTTAACCCGTATGCCACCAAGTCTCCTTATTTATAACATAATATAAATATAATATGTTTATTATATAATTTATTGATAAAATCAGCAAGATAGAAGCATACATTCTAAAAAATATATAGTTTTTACATAAAAGCTCAATCCTTTTTTTTTTTTTTTTTGTTTGCTTGTTTTGGGTACCTGTGAGACAGAAATTATCCTCTTGAGTGGTTAGTCTAGAGTTTACAGCAGGCAATTTGGACATATGCATTTAGAGTTTGTTCATCCATAAACAATGTTTAATGGTCCTTAGGTGTTGATCACTTTCTCTCTGAGGAAAAAGTGTATAGAAAGAAGGGAATTCTAAAATGCTCATGTTATCACATTAAAAAAAAAGAAGCAAAACTATGTATGAAATATTCTCTTTACCTTGAGAGGGACAGAAATAGTCATACTTGTAGGAATAAATCATGCTTCTTATATGCATTTAAGGTGTCCAAAGAGAAATGAGTTGCCAATCAATCATTCAGTGTTTGCTGAACTTGTGACGTTTGACAAGGCAGTCATGGAGGTAGGAGGAAAGGCAGGAGATCATGGCCTCCCAGAAGCCAAGCGGGGAGGTTTCATAGATCAAGGAGTGGCTGACAGGGTCACTGCTGGAAGGTCAGGAAGGAGAGAACTAACAATAGTCATTTCAATTTAGCTACTTAGAGTCACTGGTGACTTTAACAAGGAACGGTTTCAGTTGAGCATGGTGATAGCAGTCAGGGTGGAAATGCATAAAGAGTGAATGGGGTGTGAGGAAAGGGAAATAGCAGGTGAAGAGAGGGGGAAAAAGAGTTTTCAACCATCCTCACTGCCTGCTCTTTCACCTTTGTGAATTAAGACAGAAAAGACTTCTATCAGGTCACCCTATTTGTAAAAAGATAAATCAAGGGAAATTGTGGATGTCTCAAAGTCAGGAGTTGCGCATATCCGCTATTTAGGTGGCAGGATTCTGATGCAAAATGTTCTCAACCGTTTGGGAAGATGTAAAACGAGATAGCCTTCTTCATATCAGTCACCCCATTCAAGCACAAGACCTCCTGCCATTACCCGTGGTATTTCAAGGTTTCTACAGGTGAACATTCCAAAAATCTATCCTCATAATCCAGACTTTCTGATATCTGATAATTTTGTCTTATCCTATTTAAGAAATATTCTGGTAGCAATAACAATAGAAATAACATTTATCAATGCTTGAATATCTACCATTTATCCAACAATCATCAATTTGATACATCTAATTTAATCCTCACAGCATAAGGAGTTAAGATTTATCCCAGGTATGCAGATAAAGAATTTGGGGTTCACAGAAATATACTGACCCGCATATTTTTATTTATAAAATTCTATCATAAATTTGATATAAAGATGTGATAAATATCTAAGGTACTTAACATTGTAACTGACAGTGCAACATTTGGCTATATTCAACTGTCTCTCTCTTAGCTAAGACCACTGTTCCACTTGGACATTGGATCTCATCTCTTGCATCCTTAAGACTTTTTTAGTTACAAATATTCCCCTCTCTACACATTGCTATTTTTTATTTCTACTAGATCATTCCTATCAGCATACAAATATGCTGTAAAATTTCACATCTTAAAAGAATCCTTTGATCTCACATCTCTCTCCATTTCTTTGCTTTTTTCCCAGCAAAACTCATTCAAAAAGTTGTCTCTATTTGCTGTCCTAACCAGACTCTCATTATCTCTTCCATATCTCACTTAGGCTTTGTTCACACCATTTCACTGAATCAGTGAATTCCACATCGTTAAATCCAATGACTAATTCTCAGTCCTAATATTACACGGCAACAGCACTTGACGCAAGTAGGTTACACCCTCCTGCTTGAAACATATACTTTATTTGGCCTCTGCCCACGGCCAATTCTGACTCATAATGACCCCACAGGGTTCCCAAGGTTGTAAATCTCTACTGAAGCTGACTGCCACATCTTTCTCCTGTCACTGGTGGTTTCGAACTACTGACATTTCAGTTAGGAAACCGTTTCCTCTTGACCCTCTTTTTATGTTACTGGTTGCTGCTTCTCAGTTTGCTTTTTAAACTTGTTCTCATCTTACAAACTCTACAAGTTGTAGAGTCACAGGACTCAGTCCTTGGACCATTACTTCTACTGCATACACTTCTGAGTTGATCTCACATAGTCCCACAGTTTAAATCCCTTTGTTGTGCTGAAAACTTCCAAATTTTACTTCCAGCCTGAACCTACTGTTTAAACACCAGATTCATACACACTCCAATCTACTTATTGCCACTGGGATGTCTCATTGGAACTGTATTATTTTCCTATGGCTGCTAATTACCACAAACTTGATGGCTTAAAACAACACACATTTATTCTCTTGCAATTCTTAACGCCATAAATCCAAAACCACTTTGGCCAAAACAAGGTGTTAGCAGGGATACTCTCCCTCCAGAGGCTCTAAGGAAAATCTGTTTTCTCACCTTTTCCAGACTCTAAAGCGGTGTTCCTTACATTCCTTGATTCATGGTTCCTTGCTCCATTTTCAAAATCAACATCATAGCAATTTGTTTCAGTGTTCACAGTACCTTCTTCTGCTGTCAAATCTTCCTCTGCCTTTCGGGTATAAGGACACTTGTGATTGAATTTTAGCGTCCACTCAGGTAATTCAGGATAATATACCATGGATTGCCAGAAGAATGAACAAACCTGTCTTGGAAAAAGTACAGCCAGAATGCTCCTTACAAGCAAGGATGGCAAAACTTCGTCTCACATACTTTGAGCATGTTTTCAGAGGGGACCAGTCCCTGGAGAAGGACATCATGCTTGGTAAAGTACAGTGTCAGCGAAAGAGAGGAAGACCCTCAATGAAATGGATTGACACACAGTGGCTACAACAATGAACTCAAACATAACAATGATTGTGAGGATGGCGCAGGACTGGGTAGTGTTTCCTTCTGTTGCACATAAGGTTGCCACTAGTCGGAACTGACTTGACGGCACCTAACAACAACAACATCCCCATCTCAATATTCTTAATCACATCTGCAAATTTCCTTTTGCCATATTATCTAACATTAATGGGTTCTTGGGATTAGGATCTGCATATCTTTGTACTCTAGTATTAAACTGACCACAGTATTTAAATATAAAATGGCTGAAATAAAATTCTTGATTCCCTGCATTATTCATGCTTTTTGTCTTATTCTTCATATCTCAGTGAGCAGAAACGTCACCTAAATGGTTTTTCAGCCAGCCACTTTAGATGGATTCATATTGTCTTAGTCATCTAGTGCTGCTATAACAGAAATACCAAAAGTGGATGGCTTTAACAAAGGGAAATTTATTGTCTCACAGTCTAGGAGGCTAGAAGTCTGAATTCAGGGTGCCAGCTCCAGGAGAAGTCTTTCCCTCTCTGTCGGCTCTGGGGGAAGGTCTTTGTCATCAATCTTCCCCAGTTGAGGAGCTTCTCAGCACAGGGACCCTGGGTCCAAAGAACACGTTATTCTGCTGGTTCTCATTTCTTGGTGATATGAGGTCCCCATGTCGCTCTGCTTGCTTCTCTTTTTATATCTCAAAAGAGATTGACTTAAGACACAACCTAATCTTGTAGATTGAGTCATGCCTCATTAACATAACTGCTGCTAATCCCACCTCATTAATATCATAGAGTTAGGATTTACAATACATAGGAAAATCATATCAGATGACAAAATGATGGACAATCACACAATACTGGGAATCATGGCCCAGCCAAGTTGACACACATTTTTAGGGGACAAAATTCCATCCATAACACATGTATATTTCTTTCTTTAGCCCTCACATTATTTCTTTAGTCAGTCTTCTTGTTTCTATCTTCTTCAACATGTATTCAAATCCTCATCACATGTTGTCATCTCTACAATAGCACAGGACACCATCATATCTCAGTTCGTCTACTGCAAGCTACAACCTGCTGACTGATTTCTTGAGTCCAGTTTGCTTTGTCTATTATATATTTCCATGGAGAACTCAGAGAGATATATTTAGGGAAGTCATATGATACCACAGGACCCTTGGACTTGCTGTTTTCCGACTAGACTGTTTTCACCTCAGATATTTCCATGACTCTCTTCTTCCCTTCATTTACATGTCTTATCAATTTTCACCTCCTCTGAGAGGTCTTTCCTCTATGTAAAAAAATATCCACACATCACATTAACTCTTACTTATCACCACCTGACATATTACAAATCTGTCTTTAAATTTAATTGTTTTGGGTCAGTTTCCTTGATAGCATTCAGGATAGAAAGAACAACATGGCCCAAATTCAAGAGGCAGAGTATTCTGGACATGGGATACATGAGTGGCTCCCATTAGTTGAAGAGGGCAACTTTAGAGAGAGCTGGCATAGGATTGTCTTGCGTCCTGCCCAGTGGGGTCATTCACAAAGGTGCTGAGATCCTAGCAGTTCTAAAGCTAGAATCAAACCTTCATTTCCTAGTGCTGTGGAAATCATCATGCCAAGAGAAGAGATGAAATCTTCCTGATCAAAGAAATTGCAATATTTGTTTCTCTCTAATTTTATTCGGGGAATGTTTGATCTGAATTTTACTAACATGAGAATAACACTTACTAAAAAAAAAAAAAAAAATTGTTTTTCTGATTTTTTTCTATTTAGTCTGATTCATTCTACATTAATAATCACTGTAATTTAATGAGGCAAATTTTTTTATAAACTGGCTAGAGCTAACCAATGATATTATGGTGAAAAGGTGTACAATATTTTCCCAATTCATTTCTAGCCTCTGAAACCATCTGCCTCCTGATGCAGCATGTCTTAAAGACAGAAATTAAGTGCTTTTGAGTCTGGAACCGGTAAGCCTAAAATAATAGTACACATTATTTTTATTAAAGAGAAAGGAATGGCTCATTTTTCTTCATAAGATTATGTCAGTTACAGTATTACTGAACATCTATTGCATTTTCCCCACAAATAGAAATGAGCTGTATATGATTTTGTTTAGCATTGAATGAAAAGAATATGGGTTAGAAGTCTTGTTATTAGTTTTCTTTTATAAAATGACTCTTGGTTAATTAGAATTTGTATTTGTTTATAAATATTTGATTGGAAATTTATTAAATAAGCTTTAAGCCTTGTCACTGAGGTGAATGGTGATTGTCTCATTTAAACCTGGATTTTTATCTGTAACAATACCTTTGTCTGGTGACACAGTTTTGTATGAGCTTAATGAGAGTGAGTTTAGCTTATTCTGTTGTCCCTTTGTTACATTGTCATGACAATGTTTCACACGGAATTGCTTTTTTATTTCGCTCTTCACCACTGCATTATCTGTACTGCTGTTTAAATGATTTCTCCATTGATTTATACAAAGATCCATTGCACATTAGATTGTCACAACAAAACTAAAACACCTAAAATTTCTGTCTCTTTTTAGTTACTGTGTATTTATTGGCCATTCATTTGCTTTTGCTGTTGGATATTGGGATTGGAGTAGCTACCAGGTGTTCAAAAAATAGGACATCATAAGTGTTCTGAGAGGCCATTGTTACCTGGAAATAAATCCTTGAATATTTTAATGTTCCCACATTCACAACTGTATTTTAGTACATATTATAGTGCTTACATTTCAAGTATTTTTGTTGAAATAACATAACATTTTTTCTCTCCATTCAGAACCTATGTTCAGGACACTGGTGATTATAGGAAGATCACTTAATGAAGGAGTTATGTGATTCTGAATTCTTTTAGCCTAGCTAAAGCACTGATTTTAATATTACTTTAACTCAAAGGGTCTCAATTTTCTAGCCTGTAGACATACAGATTGGGAGCCTCAATGTTCTGGGATTTTATGTAACATTATATGTGTGATCACTTTTTAGTTGTAACTAAATTGCTCACAGAATGTAGCAGATCAAATTTTTAAAGGTCGTTAAGATATTACTTCATATACTGCCTTTTATATGTATACCACTATGTTCTTATCTTATTCAGACACAAATACACTATGCACATATACACATTCATATATACACATAACTTTAAACTCTGAGTCCTAGCCATAATGAGGGAAGAATGGAGGAGTATCAGTATATGCACTAACTGTGCTAGAACTGGAGCCCTGGTCATGCAGTGGTTAAGAGCTTGGCTGCTAACCAAAAAGTCAGCAGTTCAAATCCACCAGCCACTCCCTGGAAGCCCTCTGAGGCAGTTCTACTCTGTCTTGTAGGGTCTCTATGAGTCAGAATCGACTCGACAGCAACAGGTTTTTGGTTTGGGGCTCTAACTATTTGCTAACCTGATGTGTAACCAGATATATGATATATGAGATAATAGACTTGATCTCATTTGAAGAAATAGAGTTTTGGAGATGAAAATTTCCATTTAAGAAATAAAAGAAATTAAATTGAATGTTCCCCCCACCTTAAAATAATTAGCTGTGCACTAGAACAGAATCCTTTGAAAATTATTTCTCATTAAAGATTTTGGTCTATCTCTTTTCTATTAAAAAATAGATCTACCAAATATATTCGTAGTCTTGCCTGATTAAAAGCTAATTGACATCATAATGGCATATTATCATATGATGCAATTTTTATTCTTTTTGGTAAGTGTTTTTGTTCTAATTTAAAGAGTGATCATTACTATGATAACAGAAACCAAAATGGTGACCTCAAGAACAAGGTGCCTAATTGGGGAAAGACTCTGCCCTATCCATTGACATTTCAAAATAGTTGAGAAAATCCACATACCGTATTATTCTTGAAGAAATATTTGATCTTGTTTAGCACATCACAAAAAAGGTGATAAGATCTGAACATCGTTAAATGTTCATGAAAATTAGAACCATGCTTCTCCAGTTAGTATCAAAATACTTTCAAGCTATTGTCTCTTCATATATGACTGAAATCTCCAATATTTAGTGACCTAAATCATTTTTCTATAAAGAGATAAAATTACACATGATCATAAGAGATTATTTTGCTATGGTTGCATATTTAAAGAAACAAGGTGTATTGCAGCAGGAAGGGCTGAGTCCTGAGAATACTTTCAAGTCATCTAGGGGTGATAATAGATGCATGAGCCTGCTAAATTAGCACTGTTGTTTGCTGTTGAGTTGATTCTGACTTACAGTCACCTTACAAGACAGAGTAAAACTTCCACGTAGGGTTTCCTGGGCTGTAGTCTCTAAGGGAGCAGATCCTCAGGTCTTTTCTTCCCAGGAGCCACTGGTGGGTTTGAGAGAAGACCTTTCGGTTAGCAGCCAAGCACTTAAGCATTGCACCACCAGGGCTCCTTAAATTAGTGCTTGGATTAGCAACACTTCCCCATTCTTTATGTGACATTAGAGTTTTAAAGTTAGGATATAGATTTATTATGTTTTCAATGAAATATGAGTTTATGAATGTAATTCTCTGTTTTCCAAATTTCATGATACATTTTAATAGTATCATAAAGACTTCTCTCTTTGAAGAATCCTGATAGACTTAGGGAATGAAATCTCCTAATTATCAAGCACTTCCCTAATGTATCAACTATTGCTGACTGAGATTTACCAAAAGATATCATTTTATGTCAAATTATCATGAATTTTTAAAAAAAATGCTAAATGACAATAGTTTTTTAAAAACTCGATTGCAAACCAAGATTCACATACGCTATTTGATTCTTTAGACCAGCAGTTCTCACAGCAGGGGGAGGGGAGAGATTGTAATTCTGAGGGGACATTTGGCACTGTCTGGAAACAGCTTTAGTTATCCCAGCTGGAGAGTGATATCACTGGAATCTAGAGGGTAACTAATGGCAAGGGATGCTGCTAAACATCTTACAATGCTCAGGACATCCCCTCACAACAAAGAATCATGCAGCCCAAAATGTCAAATGAGAAAGCATGCTTTAGATTTACCATTGTATTCAAAATGAAGGGTGATCAGAATGTATTTTTTGCCCTGTGGAAGTCGGAGAAAAAAGAACTAAAACTCTATCCACTCATTTTACATTTCTGACATCTGGGTTGCATGTGATTGGAGATTCTCTTTCTTTTTAATATCTATTGTGTGTTTCAATGACTGCTGGGATAAGAGCCACTTGTTTCTACAGTAATTGTCATAGGGTAACTGCCAGATGGTGGTAATGAGAAGGACAGAAGGGAAAAAAAATCTTCCGTAAGTGTTTTCTTTCTCATTTCACTTTTTGTCTTTATAGGCTAAGTATGATGATCTAATGTTTCAAATACTTTCTATCCTTCTTTGAATAGTGGAAGTAAGAATTCCTTCATGTAAATGACACCTGAATATTGAACAGACATGACTTGTGAGATTCTTTGAAGATATATAGTTATCTGTTGTTCCTACCATCCTGGTGGCACAGTAGTTAAGAGCTTGGCTGCTAACTAAAAGGCTGGCAATTCGAATCCTCCAGCCACTCCTTGGAAACACTACGGGGCAGTTCTACTCTGTCCTATAGGGTAGCTATGAGTAGGAACCGACTTGACAGCAACGGGTTTGGTTTTGCTTTTAC
Organism: Dugong dugon; assembly: GCA_030035585.1. Lineage (NCBI taxonomy): Eukaryota > Metazoa > Chordata > Mammalia > Sirenia > Dugongidae > Dugong > Dugong dugon. The sequence goes on from CM057478.1 coordinate 15,192,222, forward strand.
CATCCCTTTGGAGCCCTGGTATAACACTGGTTAAAAGAGCTCGATTCTAACCAAAAGGTGGGCCGTTCGAACCCACTAGCCATTCCGCAGGAGAATGATGTGGCAGTCTGCTTTCTTAAAGATTCACAGCCTTGCAAACCCTATGGGGGCAGTTCTAGTCTGCCCTATAGGGTTGCTATGAGTCGGAATGAACTCAACTGCAATGGGTCATACCATCCCTTTAAGATTATTAAATGAGGGGAGTTGTTCTTCTGCCACTAGATAAAAAATTTTGGCTGGTTGCATGATCCTTTCCATTCAGTCTTGAGGAAAGAGTTTTTTGGTAACTTTAAATCATAAGAAAGAGCCTTCCAGAACCAAGGCTCTTGGTATGATTGAAACTTCTGGCTAAGGTCTAGGCCAAATATCTTCTTGTCAAAAGTGACTCCATCTTGAGTTTTTAACGACAGCTCTGTCATACAGTACAGCTAGTCACCTCTGAAAAATTACATGGTACAAGTAAATTCTGCAGACAAATGCAGTTTTACCTACCCTACTCTGCTAAAGGAAGAGATAGTGGTTAGAAATAGCTGATGCGAAGAGGAGATAAGCTTCAACTTCTACTAGTGTTAAACATGGGACTTTAGCTGCTAAGCTGGTTCTAAGAATATACCCCCCTTAAGCTCACTCAACCATACTTGTACTTTTCCATAAACGTCTTCAGCCTAAACCCAAGGAGGACCTAACCTCATTTAAGACTTAGAATAAGCTAATATTACAAAGTTAGAGCCTTTCTGTATCAGAACCCTTTTTCTCTCCTTGAGCATTAACCTACTTAAAATGTTCACTTTTAATCATCCTATTCCTTCAATGAACTCTTTGCTTATATATTTTAAAGGAACTCACCATCACAATGTTAAAGTAACTCAGTCTAACATAGGCTGCAGATGTCTGGATGCCAGGAAACATGTGATGTTAGTGGTCAGCCAGAATCCTGTCACCTGCAGCCATCCTTGCAAAAGAGGTCAACACCTGCAAGGATGGTCCACCAAGACCTTGCCTCCGACAACTTTGTAGTGTTAACCAATCAGATGGACTCCAATTCTAACTTCCCTGTTTGTGTTTTTTCCTTCGTAAGCCTCTGTAACACTGCAGCTCAGGGGAGCACATTGTTAAATTTCTCCCAGCATTGTGTTCCCCCATTTTGCAAACTGCCTTTTGCCATAATAAACTCTTTATTTGTAAATTTAAACAGACTTGTAGTTTTTTTTTACTACGACAACCATAAACACAATCTTAAATCAGCAACTAGAAGGCCTAGTCCTTTGTAATACTCAGAAATATGAATTTAAGTCTCCACTCTGACATACAGGACTGGCTTCTGGCAGGTTGCCTGCTGCCTGAGAACAGGCAAGGCCAGCTTCTTCACTCTTTCCACTCACTTCTTCTGAAGGTTCCTGAGTTGGAATGCAAAGAGGGTGTGGTGAAGAGGGTAAAGTAGGTGAAAAAATTTTAAACTTCTTACTTGAATGGTACAGCCAAAAGACATTTTTGTGTTCTCTCTTTCTGGCAGATGGTTTAAGTCTATTCTTTCCAGTCGTTGGAGTCTCGTACTAGTTTTCTTGACATTTTTGAGGCTTCTTTACTTGGTTTTTCTGCTATGACATGGGCAAGGCATTCCTTTCCTCTAAATACTGCCTGATCCCTCAATGGAGAAAATTCTCCGCCTGAGTCTCCTTGTATACACAGGTGATAATATTGAGCAGGAGTCAAACTGACCCCAGGTTGGCTCTCTCCCTCTCACATGATGAAATATCTGAACTATAGGAAACACTCACCTATAGGTCACCAGATCTCCTTGACAAATTCTAGTAGCAAGGGCTAAATTCACTACCAAAGAATTTCAGCAGTACTTCTCTGTTTCCTTCCAAATTTCCTGAGTGAGAATCATAACAGCAGTCTTAACTACCAGACTCTGTGGACACAAGTCAAGCTTCTCAAGGGTGAAGCTTCTTTTGCATCAGCTGTCTCTAGGCTTTCTTAGGTAGTTCCTCCCCATTGTCCATAGTCACAGGGAGTGCTGGGACGCAGTGCACAGCAGAAGCTCTCTCCAAAGGAACCGCTCACAATCTCCACTCTTGTAGCTCTACTGCTGCTTTGAAAATCTGCACACTTCTAGGCTCAAAATTCATTTTGGTTATAACTGACATTTATTTTCAATCTGGGGCCTGCATCAAAACCTCTAGTTACCGATTCTGATTACTAGAAGAATTCAAATCACAATTTGCTCATTACCTCAAATTTTACAATATTTTAAAGATTTTAGCATGAAACCTTATCGATATCATTGTAATCATGAATCTTTTGGTAATTAAAAAAAAATTAAACAATGTACAAGTAAATCTGAGAGTGTTATGAACTTAATCACATCTTCGGCTATGTTTTTGCCCAAATAATGACAATGCAATGCTTCAAATCAAACAGTAAGGTAGATAAAAACTACTTTTTCAGCATCATGCTCCAGATGAAACAAAAAGGGGATTCTGTTTTTTTTTAATTTCCAATGAATACTTACATAGATATATGTAAATATATATATATATATATTTCTCATCTGTGAAATAAGATGTTACATGATTTGGATGTTGTGTGAACATCATACTATATACTGGCAGACCCTGAATTACAAACCAGTTTTATTCCTAAGTCTGTCTTTACGTCGAATTTGCATGTAAGTCAAAAGAATTAGGAACAGTTTGTATCTAATATCAGTTATTCAAATGTTTATCTTAGTATATAGTATACAGTGTACTTTCTACGCATAAAAAACATCAAAGAAATACTTCCAGATACAATAAAGCATCTTTAACACAATAATACAGTAATAATACTAATGCTTTGATACATGTCACAAAGTAGTATCTGTTTGTTATTACAAACCATTGTATGTATCTCAAATTTTTAATATAATAGGCTTTGTAGGGTTTGGGACCACAGACGTATATGCAGGTGGACATTGCCCAAAGGGTAATGCAGATTGTGACTGTTTTTCAGGGGTGATATTTTTCATTTTTCAATTTTATATTTTGGGGTGTGATATTAAGTAACTAATGATAAGATAAAGGAATCCAAGGAAGCTATTTTAAACAAAAATATTTGGCAGTGCAAAGCTATCTAGCAATATTGCCCAGACAATGTACAGTTTGCTCTGTTCATATTTATCCTGCTGATCGGGAAGATAAAACTGATACTTCACGGCAGGGGCTGCACTAGTTGGAATGAGGCATTGTGTTTGCAGGACCTATGCTCTTCTTTGCAAAGAAAATGGCTCATAGAGTTAGAAAAGGTCATCATGAAAAATATCCACCTCAGATTCTGCAGAAATAGCACGGAGGGTGCTGACAGGGTGGTGAGGAAGACTAACTAATAGCAACGGCCGAACATCCTTACACACACACACGCACACACACACACACACACACATAATCTATTCTCACTAGGTTACTCTTAAAAATATGAAAAGAAGAAAATATTTCTGAAGAATTTGTGTGTCCTGAGGGACAGTTGTTTTTGTTTGATTTTGTTCAAGTAGATACTTTCATTTTCTTCTTACATTTATATCATTCACATATATACATATATATATGTATATTTTTTTTCCTTAACTTTATTTTAATTCCACAGTCTACTTTGCATTAAGTACCCAGTCTATGCTGGCAAATATGCTATTAAAATCTTGACTTTCAGTTTTGTCTTTTTCTTAATTTCACACAATATACATTATTATTATATAGAGACAATGTTTGTTTAGATTTCCCTGTATGTTCACAACTTTCTCTGTGAACCTTGTCTCTTGTATCTCAGCCTCTTTCTGAGACAATTTTCCTTCTTTCTGAAGTGTAACTGTATTAGTTCTTTTGTAAACTGTGTTTGTAAAAAATCAGTTCTTATTTATCTGAAAATATGTTTATTTCCTCTTCAGTCTTTAATAATGGTTTTGTTGGATGAAAATTCTACTTAATCTTAATTTATAAGAACCAGGGAATGAATTTGGAAATATCTTCTCGTCCATAGGATTTGTCTCTTGTTTTACCTGAGAGTCATGAAACCCTCCCGACTCAGTACCACTATGGGTACATTTGAGAGACGTGGTTATTGTGGGAGCCTTAGGGTCAACACACCACAGATATACATATCAGTATAAGTGATCTCTTCTATTTAGGAATAGAATTGCAATGGCTTCACAAAGAATATTTACACAAGGAATTATATTCAATTTTATTTAATATTTCATACCAGCCATTCTGTGGGAGAAAGATGTGGCAGCTGTTTCTGTACAGATTACATCCTTGGAAACCCCGTTGGAGCCCTTGTGGCACAGTGTTTAAGAGCTTGGCTGCTAACCAAAAGGTCAGCAGTTCTAATCCACCAGCCGCACCTTGGAATCCCTATGGGCCAGTTCTACTCTGTCCTATAGGGTTGCTCTGAGTCAGAATTGACTCAACAGTAACGGGTTTGGTTTGGTTTTTTGGTTCATCAGAATATAACCCCAAGAGTATGGCCCAAGGACTCTCTTTTAACTCAGTACTGAAGTCACTCATAAGGTTCCTCCTTCAGTTAAAGATTAGACAGGCAAGGACAAGAAGGGAGGATGGGACAGGAAAGTGGTAATGGGGAACCCAAGGTCGAGAAGGGAAGAGTGTTGACATATCATGGGGTTGGCAACCAATGTCACAAAACAATATGTGTATTAATTGTTTAATGAGAAACTAATCTGCTCTGTAAACCTGCATCTAAAGAACAATTAAAAAATAAATTTATTAAAAAGAAAAAAAGAATTATAAAAAATGTGAAAGTTATGAAAAGTCTTCACTATCTTACATGTTACAAAGAGAGAAAATCATTTTATCTCTCATAGTGAAACCTATAAAAATAATTCAGTCCTAAAATATTTTTCAAATACAGTGTTAAAATATATTGTACATGAGTGAGCAGCCATCTAAGATACTCCACTAGTCTCACTCCTTCGGGAGCAAGGGAGAATGAAGAAAACAAGACACAAGGGAAAGATTAGTCCAAAGGACTAATGGACCACAACTACCATGGCCTCCATCAGACTGAGTCCAATACAACTAGATGGTCCCCAACTACCACCACTGACTGCTCTGACAGGGATCACAACAGAGGGTCCTGGACAGAGCTGGAGAAAAATGTAGAACAAAATTCTAACTCACAAAAAAGAAGACCAGATTTACTGGCCTGACAGAGACTGGAGAAACCCTGAGAGTATGGCTCCTGGACATCCTTTTAGCTCAGTAATGAAATCACTGCTGAGGTTCACCTTTCAGCCAAAGATTAGATAGCCCCATAAAATAAAACAAGACTAATGAGGCACAACAGTCCAGGGACAAGGACTAGAAGGCAAGAGGGTATAGGAAAGGTGGTAATAGGGAATCCAAGGTTGAGAAGAGAAAATGTTGACATGTCATGGGGTTGTTAACCATTGTCATAAAACAATATGTGTACTAACTGTTTAATGAGAAACTATTTGTTCTGTAAACCTTCATCTAAAGGACAATAAAAAAAGAGAGAAAAATATGTTGTACATGAAAACTAAATATAAAATAACACATTCCCTTTTAAACTGTTAAAGTATTAGTAACTTTTGATAAACAATTTTTGAAAGGTGAATATTAAGTTCAAGCTTAAAACATTATTTGAAAAAATATCAGAATTTTGCTTTGAGTGATGTACTTAAATATCCATAAAAATAGAAAAATTTTTCAGTGTTCAATCATTTCAATTGCTTTTTAATAGTAAATTGACATGAAGTAGAGTACTTGTATAATGTTGTTTTACAATAGCACAAAATGTATATGTATAATAGAATGAAACTGCCCAGTCCTGCCCTGTCGTCATGATCATTGCTGTATTTGAGTCTATTTTTGTGGCTACTGTGTAGTGCCTTCCAACCTAGGTGGCTCATCTTCCAGCATGACTTTGGACAATACTCTGTTGCGATGCATAACGTTTTAACTGGCTAATTTTTGGAAGTGTACTGCCAGGTTTTTCTTCCTAGTCTTAGTCTGGAAGCTCTGCTGAATCCTATCCACCATGGGTGACCCTGCTTATATTTGAAATACTGATGATATAACTCCCAGCATCATAACAACATGCAAGCCACCACAGTATGACAAACTGAGAAACAGGTGGTGGTCTTCTACAATAATGACATAGATTAGGTAAAATATGTTTGAAAATCTATTGAAGAAGTATTTGTAATGAATAATCTGGCTAAGATTAATTTTCTCACTTATAAATCTAGTCTTTTGAAACTCATCAACTGTATTTAATGATACTTTTTAAAACTGAAAATAGTTAATGATCATTTAGTATGGAATTACACCCACTGTTCACTTATCAACATGGTTAGGTTCCAAATACCAGATTGTTATGCGAAAAATTGACATCATGCAAAAATGGAGGATGACCACATCAGATCAGAAAATGGAGAATGACTAACTCATTACATAACTGCCAAATTACATCATTACATAACTGCCAAACGAATGAGAATCCCGGCCCAACCAAGTCAACAAATAACCTTAACCATCACAGCCAGTGTTAGTCTTGTCTCCCACCTTGGTATTTGTTACTGCCAGTCATTCGTCATTAATGTGTAAAATAGTCAGAGAGTAGATTTTTACTATTGTCGTAAATGCAAAACGTCAGATAACAAGAGAGTCAATAAGTGAAGAGTAAGTGAAAAGTCATGTGAATTGGGTGGAAAATGAAAGCTTTGTTTTAGATATTCTATGTATCATACTCGACTGAACTTTGTGATGCCATAGACTTTATCTATTTTCTGTTCTGCTGAATCCATAGCACTTACGAGAGTGACTAACATATAGTAGCACTTAGTATTTGTTAACTGTGTGAATAAGTGAGCAAATGAATAAAATAAAATTGAATCTGGGCATTCTCACTTGTCATCAGTGATCTCAAAATCATGACTCATTCTTTACTTGTTTCTTGATATTTTATCTCCTCTCTTACCTAATACTTTCTACTATCTTTTATAATGTCTTTCCTAGCATCTTAAGTATATTTGATTTTGTGATTTTATTTTAAAAAGGGAAATCATTCATTTAAAAGGTCACTCAAAGCCCCTAAATAATTAATATTTTAAAATTTATACTTGAATATGTTCACACTATAAAGAAACAGATTTTAAGTCTTCAAATGAAAGAGTTCTAAAACATGTCTTAATAACCCAGAGGCTGAATGCTAGGATCTTACTTATTAAATTTTATATTCTCTGTATTTTCTCTGCATTGCAGCAGTACATTGACAGGGAACTGCCAGAAACTCAAGCCAGATTCAGAAAAGGACATGGAATGAGTGATATCATTGCTGATGTCAGATGGATCTTGGCTAAAAGCAGAGAATACCAGAAAGATGTTTATCTGTGTTTTATTGACTAAGCAAAAGACATTCGACTTTGTGGATCATAACAAATTATGGATAACATTGCAAAGAATGGGAATTCCAGAAAACTTAATTGTACTCATGAGGAAACTGTACACAGACCAAGAGGCAGTCATTCAAACAGAACAGAACAAGGGGATACTGGGTGGCTTAAAATCAGGAAAGGTGTGCATCAGAGTTGTACCCTTTCATCATATTTATTCAATCTGTATGCTGAGCAAATAATACAAGAAGCTGGACTATAGGAAGAAAGATGCTGCATCAGGATTGGAGGAAGACTCAATAACAACCTTCAATATGCAGATGACACAACCTTGCTTGCTGAAAGCAAAGAGGACTTGAAGCACTTACTAATGAAGTTCAAAGACCACAGCCTTCATTATGGATTATACCTCAACGTAAAGAAAACAAAAATCTTCACAACAAGACCAATACGCAACATCATGATAAACAGAAAATATTGAAGTTGTCGAGGGTTTCATTTTGCTTGGATCCACAATCAATGCCCATGGAAGCAGCAGTCAAGAAATCAAATGGTGTATTGCCTTGGGCATATCCGCTGCAAAAGACCTCTTTAAGAGTTAAAATGCAAAGATGTCACTTTGAGGACAAAGGTGGGTCTGACCCGAACCATGGCATTTTCACTAGCCTTGTATGCATGTGAAGCCATCTAAGATACTCCGCCGGTCTCACCTCTTCATGAGCAAGGGAGAATGAAGAAAATAAGATACAAAAGAAAAATTAGTCCAAAGGACTAATGAACCAAAACTACCATAGCCTCCACCAGCCTGAGTCCAGTACAACTAGATGTTACCCAACTACCACCACTGACTGCTCTGACAGGGATCACAACAGACGGTCCTGGACAGAGCTGGAGAAAAACGTAGAACAAAATTCTAACTCACAAAAAAAGACCAGACTTACTGGCCTGAAAGAGACTGGAGAAACTCCAGGAGTATGGCCTCTGGACACCTTTTTAGCTCAGTAGTGAAGTCACTCCTGAGGTTCACTGTTCAGCCAGAGATTAGACAGCTGCATAAAACAATGGTCCAGGGACAAGGACTAAAAGGCAGGAGGGGACAAGAAAGCTGGTAATAGGGAACCCAAGGTTGAGAAGGGACAGTGTTGACATGCTGTGGGGTTGTCAACCTGTGCCATAAAACAATATGTGTACTGTTTAACGAGAAACTATTTGTTCTGTAAACCTTCATCTAAAGTACAATAAAAAAAAATTAAAAAAGAAAAAGGAAGACCCAAGAAGAATTGATGCCTTTGAATTTTGGTGTTGGCAAAGAATACTGAATATACCATGGATTGTCAGAAGGACAAAAAAATCTAGTTTGGAAGAAGTACAGCCAGAACGTTCTTTAGAAGCAAGGATGGCAAGACTTCGTTTCATGTACTTTGGACATGTTATCAGGAGGGAGCAGTCCCTGGAAAAAGACATCATGCTTAGTGAAGTAGAGGGTCAGTGAAAAAGAGAAAGACCCTCAATTACGTGGACTGACACAGTGGCTACAACAATTAGCTCAAACATAGGAATGATTGTGGGGATGGCCCAGGACTGAGCAGCGTTTTGTTCTGTTGTACATAGGGTTGCTATGAGTCGGAACCGACTGGATTGTGCCTAACAACAACCACCTAACAACTCCCCCTCTAAATTAAAAAAAAAAAAAAAAAAGGTTAGCATGTTTGGTAGTACAATCCTTTTGTTACATTTTCTTAGGGACAATTTTAATAGGAACCAAGGATGCATGGCTTGAGCTATCAGTTGCTTGTCTTTGAAGGGAGGTTTAGGAACTTCCTTAATCCTTGATAGGTTCCATTGCCACCTCGTATAATTGATTGTTCTAAGGAGCACGTTCCTCACCAGTGTTACTGTTTATTTCATGGGCCTGTTTACTGTTTGGCTGAAATGAGGTTTCCAGGAAGGGCTTCAGTTCCAGGTCAGAAGGGTATCTTAGGACCATAGTCTCAGGGGTTCCTCCAGGCTCTGTCAGACCAGTAAGTATAGTCTTTTTTTGTGAATTTGATTTTTTGTTCTACATTTTTCTCTCGCTCTGTCTGAGATCCTCTGTTGTGATTCCAGTCAGAGTGGTCGCAATGAAAACGTTTTAATCGAAATGTTTTACTGTGCCAGTTAACTTAGTTCTGGCAGTACGTTCATAGGTTCTTTAAACACAACAGATTTATTATGGTGGAGCATACACAGGTTGTTCACTAATAGTGACCCCTTCATATATATCACGCCGGCTGATCAGAGCCAGAACACACACACTCTCCCAGAGCACTAGCACACAGAAAGTAGACAGCACTCTTCAACAACATTGTCACTGTGGAAAGTCAATGGTTACTCTTATGTCACTGGGAGGGCATGTCTTAGGTGTCAGCAGGTGCGCAGCTGTTTAGGTATAGAGTTCACGCAAGCTTAGGTCACGTGTGACATGGCTATGCTTGCTCTCTCTCTCTCCGCCGTCACAGGGTCTCCCATGTCTCTGTGGGCAGACCCCTTCTGCCTCTGGACAGACCTCCCCGTGCTTCTGGAGCGGTTTCTGCTGCTGCCTGGGCCCTCTGTGACTTCCCGGATGCCCGTGGTCTCTGCTGCTTCCGGTGCTGTTGTATTCCTAAATGCACTGCATTCTCAGCCCACTCCTCTCACGCCACTCTGCCACCATTTCAGCGGATGCTGGCTTTTGCTTTCTCCAGGCGTCTGCTGCTGTTAATCTCAGTTCAACACTCTTACCAGGTTCAGAGTTTCTAATGTTGCCGGTGCAGGTTTCTTCTGAAGAATTTCCAATCTTATATTCCTCCAGCGGATGTCTCCACCCTGGGGCAATGATGGGGTGGAGGGTGTTCTTCAACACAGCTTCCACATCTGCCAGCACACATGCTCATCCCTTCTCTGAGAGCAGAAGGTTAGCACTCTCCAACCTGGGAAACTCCAATGAGCCCATGACTTCCCAAGCTTTTATTGGCCTCACCACAGGCTTAGTTAGCATTGGGTCCTGTTATGGGTTGAATTGTGTTCCCAAAACATGTGTGTCAACTTGGCTAGGCCATGATTCCCAGTATTGTGTGATTGTCTACCATTTTGTGATCTGATGCGATTTTCCTATGTGTTGTAAATCCTACCTCTATGATGTTAATAAGTCAGGATTAGAGGCAGATATGTTAATGAGGCAGGCCTCAATCTATAAGATTAGGTTGTGTCTTGAGTCGATCTCTTTTGAGATATAAAAGATAGAAGCCATCAGAGAGACATGGGGACCTCATACCACCAGGAAAGAAGAGCTGGGAGCGAGCACATCCTTTGGACATGGGGTCCCTGTGCTGAGGAGCTTCTAGACCAGGGGAAGATTGATGACAAGGACCTTCCCACTGAACCAACAGAGAGAGAAAGCCTTTGCCTAGAGCTGGTGTTCTGAATTTGGACTTCTAGCCTACTAGACTGTAGGAGAATAAACTTCTGTTTGTTAAAACCATCCACTTGTGGTATATCTGTTATAGCAGCACTAGATAACTAAGATGGGCACCCAGGTGGTCCCTCTTAATCAGGTCAGTCCTCAGTCTTTGGCCACAGGTATGGTGCTACTCTCAAAACCAGGATCAAAGGGGCTAAATCATGCACTGCAAAGGGTTCCGATACATCACAGTTCCTAACCTTTATATGTAGCCATTTGAAGCTAGTTAATATCATGATCCTTTGAAAATACCAAATATGAGAATTTACAAAGTGAACATGTTGCATAAATACACAAATATGATCTTTGATGTAAACCCTGGACTTGGTTACAAAAATGAAGACAAATTCTCGAAAACAAGTGGAAATATACCCACAGATACACACACAGAGACTGGCCACAGCTACAGATGGGATGCATGGTTCTGTTACATGTGAGTCTAGGAACCTGATTTCATCACGCTTTGTGTTATTCATCAAGGTAGGCAGGTGAGCCTTTGGAAGATTGAGAATTTCTTTTGGAGGAAATACATTGTGTTGCAGAATTTTGTCTTCTTGGGAGAGAAAACAATGAGATCAGTTAGAAGGCCATATTGTCTTCTCTAGGGCACAGGAAAGGAGTCAGGCAAGTGAGTGTAGGTCTTCCAGAGCCTAGAGAATGTGCACTATCCCCACAATCATTGCTATGTTTGAGCCCATTGTTGCAGCCACTGTCAATCCATCTCGTTAAGGGTCTTCCTCTTTGTCACTGACCTTCTACTTTAAAAAGCATGATGTTCTTTTCCAGGGACTGGTACCTCCCAATAACATGTCCAAAGTACGTGAGACAATGTCTCGCCATCCTCGCTTCTAAGGATCATTCTGGCTGTACTCCTTCCAAGACAGAGTTATTCGTTCTTCTAGCAGTCCATGGTGTATTCAATATTCTTTGCCAACATGATAATTGAAAGGCATCAATTCTTCTTTAGTCTTCCTTATTCATTGTGTAGCTTGCATGCCTATGAGGCAATTGAAAATACCATGCCTTGGATCAGGCAAATCATAATCCCTAATGTGACATCTTTGTTTTTTTACATGTTAAAGAGGTCTTTGGCAGTAGATCTGCTGAGTGCAACATATCATTTGCTTTTTGACTACTGCTTCCATGAGCATTGATTGTGGATCCAAGTAAAATGAAATCCTTGACAACTTCAATCTTTTCTGCTGTTATATGATGCTGCTTATTGGTCCAGTTATGAGAATTTTTGTTTTCTTTATGTTGAGGTGTAATCCATACTGAAAGATGTAGTCTTTGATCTTCACCAGTAGGTGCTTCAAGCCCTTTTTACTTTCACTAAGCAAGGTTGTGTTATCTGCATATCTCAGGTTGTTAATGAGTCTTCCTCCAATCCTGATGATGTATTCTTCTTCATACAGTCCAGCTTCTCAGATTATTTCCTCAGCATACAGATTGACTGAATAAATATGGTGAAAGGATACAACCCTGATGCACACCTTTTCTGATTTTAAACCACGCATTATCCCCTGTTCTTTTCGAAGCACTGCTTCTTGGCCTATGTACAGGTTCCTCATGAGCACAATTAAGTGTTCTGGAGTTCCCATTCTTTGCAGTGCTGTCAATAGTTTACTATCATCCACACTGTCTAATGCTTTTGAATAGTCAATGAAACATAGGTAAATGTCTTTCTAGTATTCACCACGTTCAGCCAAGATCCATCTGACATCAGCAATGATATCTCTTGTTACGTGTCCTCTTCTGAATCTGTCTTGAATTTCTGGCAGTTCCCTGTGAATGTACTGCTGCAACCACTTTGGAATTATCTTCAGCAAAATTGTACTTGAGTGTGGTAATAATGATATTGTTTGATAATTTCCACCTTCTGTTGGATCACAGTTCTTTGAAATGCACACAAATATGGACCTTTTCCAGTTGGTTTCCAAGATAGCTGTCTTCCTAATTTCTTTGCATAGACAAGTGAGTGCTGCCAGCATTGCAACCATTTGTTGAAAGATCTTGATTGGTATTCAATACTATCCATTCTTCTTCACATATGCTACCTCCAGAAATGGTTGAACATCTATCAGTTCTTTTGGGACAGTGACTCTGTATATTACTTCCATCTTCTTTTGATGCTTCCTGTGTCATTTCAATATTTTGCCCATAGAATTAATCCTTTAGTATTGCAACTCGAGGCTTGAATTTTTTTTTTTTTTAGTTCTTTCTGCTTAAGAAATACATTGCATGTTCTTCCTTTTTCATTTTCTAACTCCGGGTCTTTGCACACGTTATTATAATACTTTGTCTTCTGAGCTGCCCTTTGAAGTCTTCTGTTCAGCTCTTTTACGTGATCATTTCTTTAATTCACTCTAGCTACTCTACATTCAAGAGTAAGTTTCAGAGTCTCTTCTGACATCCATTTTGGTCTTTCATTTCTTTACTCTCTTTTTAATGGCCTGTTGTTTTCTTCATGTATGATGTCCTTGATGTCATCCCACAACTTAAATGGTCTTTGGTCATTGGTGTTCAATGAGTCAAATCTATTCTTGAGATGGTCTCTAAATTCAAGTGGGATGTACTCAAGGTCATGCTTTGGCTCTCATGGACTTGCAATTTTCTTCAGCTTCAACTTCAACTTGCATATAGCAATTCATGGTCTGTTCTGCCTTTGGCCCCTGGCCTTGCTCTAACTGATGATATTGAGCTTCTCCATCTTCTCTTTCCACACATGTAGTCAATTTGATTCCTGCATATTCCATCCAGTGAGAACCATGTGTATAGTTTTCGTATATGTTCTTGGAAAAAGGTATTATCAATGAATAAGTCGTAGATCTAGCAAAATTCTGTCATGAGATCTCCAGCGTCATTTCTATCACTATGACCATATTTCCAACTATCAATCTTTCTTCTTTGTTTCCCACCTTTGCATTTCAATCCCTAGTAATTATCAATGCATCTTGATTGCAAGTTTGATCAATTTCAGACTGCAGAAGCTGGTAAAAATCTTCAATTTCATTTTTGGCATTAGTGATTGGTGTGTAAATTTGAATAATAGTCATATTTATTGGTCTTCCTTGTAGGCGTATGGATATTTTCCTATCACTGACAGTATTGTACTTCAGGATAGATCTTGAAATGTTCTTCTCGACAATGAATGTGATGCCATTCTTCAATTTGTCATTCCCAGAATAATAGTCCATATGATTGTCTGTTTCAGAATGGCCAATACCAGTCCATTTCAGCTCACTAATGCCTAGGATATTGATCTTTATGCATTCCATCTCACTTTTGATGACTTCCAATTTTTCTAGATCCATACTTCATATATTCCATGTTCCAGTTATCAATGGATATTTGGCTGCTGCTTTTTATTTTGGGTTGTGCCACATCAGCAAATGAAGGCCCTGAAAGCTTTACTCCATCAACGTCATTCAGGTTGACTCTACTTAGAGGAGTGTCATGGATTGAATGGTGATCCCCAAAAAGTGTGTGTAGCAACTTGGCTAGGTCATGATTCCCAGTATTGTATGATTGTGTTATCTGATGTGATTTCCTTATGTGTTGTAAATTCTATCACTGTGATGAGGTTATACTGATGAGGTTGACAAGATTAGATAGTATCTTAATGCAATCTCTTTTGAGTTATAAAAGAGAGAAGTGAGCAAAGGCACATGGGAACCTCATACCACCAAGAAAGCAGTGCTGGGAGCAGAGCGCATCCTTTGGACCTGAGGTTCCTGCTCAGAGAAGCTCCCCGACCAAAGGAAAACTTATGGCATGGACTTTCCTCCAGAGCCAACAGAGAAAGTGTTCCCCTGGAGCTGACGCCCTGAATGTGGACTTGTAACCTGTTGGACTGTGAGAGAATAAACTCTTTGTAAAGCCATCCACTTGTGGTATTTCTGTTAGAGCAGCACTAGATGACTAAGACAAGGAGGCAGCACTTCCCATCATATTTTTAGTGCCTTCCAACCATAAGGGCTCATCTTCAGGCACTATTCAATGTTCCACTGCTATTCATAAGGTTTGCGCTGGCCATTTTTTTTTTTAATAAGTAGATCACCAGGTCCTTCTTCCTAGTCTGTCTTAGTCTTGAATGTCCACAGAAACCTGTGTACCATGGGTGATGTTGCTGGTATCTGAAATACTGGTGGCATAGCATCACAGCAATAATCAAGCCACCACCGTATGACAAACTGACAGATGAGTGATGGAGACATTTGGATACATACTTTAAAATATTATATTGATTAAATCTTTACCTATGGGTTTGATATTAATATCAATAGTTTACATATGAGGAAAGTGAAGTTGAAACAGGTAAAATAACATAATCCTTCCATAGAATATACATTAATATAAAAGGAGACCAAGCTTTTTGAAATAAAGGGGAATGTGTAACTAGATAAAAGGGAACTTTGAATTTAAAGGAGTGAGAAGAAAGGATCAAACCTCAGGATACATGTATTAATAAACTGTTAGCTACATGTTTCTTATTTAAGTATTGTGTACATTGTGTCCTAAGTGTATAAAGAGTACCAAGGCATGAATGACTTAAAAATAATGAATAGCCTTTAAAACATATCCTGCTTTACCATTTCACCTAGACATACTTATTAATGGTTTAGAAAAACACACCCTGCCATGGTTTATTACAGAGTAGCAAAGACTTGAATTGCCATCTCCAAAACTAACATGCCACTGCATTATTAACGGAGCCACTGAGGCCATTTAAGCTATACAGTATGGGCATTTACGGTGGAGGGCATAATAGAATGTTAAACTTTCACATTTTAATATATTTAATTTGGCACAGTTGGTACTGTGCTTCGTGAACTGTTAATCTTTTCAACCAATACAGCAAAATGTCAGTGTCTTTGTTTGGAGAATATAATAGGCTTATATCCTGAAACAATAAAGTTATAATAGCTTGTCTGTTGCTTGGTGGAGCTATACAATTTCAGCATGAACAAGTTGTTTCCTGCCCTACTTTAGCTCAAGTTTCTTTAAACATGCCCTTCTTTTCCTATTAGGAATGTTAACCATACTAATTGTTTGCTGTAAGATCAGCTATATAGCCTAGACGAACTTACCGCTGAAGTGTAATTTGCTTTAATTTTCCACTATTCATATAATTAGAAGCTAAAGCCTTTATATTTGTAATATGAAGAGAAATGTGGGCCTGGTTTTTAATGCAATATTTACTGATTTTTTTTAAGAGACAAAAGCAAGATTTGTAAAAATTTTGCATTTTCAGTGTAAATACAGAAATACGCAGAAATGTTCAGACACTGAAGACAATTCATACAAATTCCATCTTTCTGTCAATAGTAATATTCTTCTCCAATCATCAGTAGGAGCGGACAAATCTATTCTATTTGACTACTTTATTTTCTGATAGATTTCATTTCTATAATACCATAGAGGTTATATTATTAAAATAAATTAACAGCTCATTTAACAGAATATTTCATTTCCAAAAATTCTACAATTTTATTACCCGTTCCAAGACATCACATATCTGTTTAGAGCTCTTGCCGCTGCTATTATTTGTTACACTAAATCAACTGAGGTTAATTTTCCAGATAAGAAACTGTTACTCTATCGCTTTCAAAGTATTGAGCTCGATGTTGCACACACTTTTTGAGTAACTTCAGTGACTATGCTGTTTTATTACACGTTTTAAATGGGGTAAATATATATGTACCAAAACATTTGCCATCTGAACCTTTTTTACATGTACAGTTCAGTTACATTAATTATGTTTACCGTGCTGTTCACCCATTACCACTATCCATTTCCAAATTTTCCATCACCCTTAACAGAAGCCCAGTGTCGCCTAAGTCCTACTTTCCTCCCCCTTTGCTTTGTAATTTTGCTTGTAGTATTTCTCATCTTTTATGCACACGATTGAAAAGGAGTAAATTTGATGTGGTACAGTAACCAGTTATCATCCTCAAAAAAAATTTGCAGAATAAATAATGCATGATTCTACAGATAAGCACTACTGAGCTCATTTTGGAAAGAATTTTATAAAATTAATCCATTTTGCAGCCTATGCTGTAGGAAATATAGTGTTTATTCTATATATTGCTAAATTAAGAGTGAATTTAGAATGTGCTCCTCTTTATATAGGTCCAACTCATCACTTTCTAACTCTTCAAAACTATTGCCTTGGTATCACACGTTGAACTGAACTTCTCTAAGATTCTCCAGTTATACTAGCCTGTCTACCATTCTTTGGATTATTTTCTCAGATTTCATTTCAATTTTGATGATTGTTTAGGATTCTTCTTTACTATTTATAAATTAACATTGACTCAAACCAAGCACATTGCCACTGAGTTGATGTTGACTCATAGTGAACCTATAGGACAGAGTAGAACTGCCCTATAGGGTTTCCAAGGCTGTAATCTTTACTGCCACATTTTTCTCCCACAGAGCAGTTGGTGGGTTCCAACTGCCATCCTTCCGGTTAGCAGCCCAGCACTTTAACCACTGCACCACTAAGGCTCCTTAACATTAGGGATGCATATATTTTAAACACACATAGATATATACACACCTTACCCTTATACTGTCTGTTAATCCTGAAACTTACTGACCAGTATAAGGTCTTCCTCTACCTCTGGGAAACATAAATGTAATAACAAACAAACAAAAAAAAACCTGTTGCTACGAATCAATTCCGACTTATAGTAACCCTGTAGGAGAGAGCAGAGCTGCTCCATAGGGTTTCTAAGGAGCGGATGCAGGGTTCAAACTGTCGACCTTTTGGTTAGCAGCCAAGCTCTTAACTACTGCACTACCAGGCTCCATGAACAGAATAGCTTAATCTTTCAGACTGTACTATTAACTAAAGATAATTAAATGCTGTTTTAGTACTTGCTATAATACAGTGATTTAGTTTACTAATTTAAATCATTTAAGCCTTATTAAAATAGTAGTAAAATTCCATTTATCTGTTATAAAATTTTAGGAATGTTTGCTGAAAAAAAAATTCATTTATTATATCCTATAAAAAAGATTTTGATTTTTTTCCTGAGTAGTCCAAAATCAACATACAACATCCTAAGTATTATGTTAATTTCTAAACAACATACATAATTTTATTTATTTTATTTCATGTTAAGTAGAAAATGACATGTTTCACCCACATTGTGGTGGAGTGTAAAGCTTGCAAATGTATCAGATAGTTATTCTACTGTGACTTTTTTTTCCGAGTTGAAATACTTCCAATGAGATTGGTACTGTATGTTGACAAAAGGACCTGAATGATTCCGTGTGTGTGTGTGTGTGTGTGTGTGTGTGTGTGTGTGTGTGTGTGTGTGTGTGTGTGATTTCTTAGATGTTTTTGAATACCCCTAAGATTTCTAAGAGGCGTTAATGTTGGGCATGGCACCTACAAGTAACACTGACTTGGGGCAAAGACAGTGTATAGTGTGTCCTTGAATAAAGGGGATTTATCTCTCTGTGCTTCAAGTTTCTCACTTGTAACGTAAGAATGATATTACTTTCCTTATAGGCCTGCTGTAAATGTTAAATGTAAAATATATGAAGTGCCTTTCACAACGCATATTTCAATGGATGCTCAACAAATGGTAGCTTTCATTAATAGTGCTAATAAGGACATAGCTGGTAAATATACAGATTTTGTAGCCAAATTATTCTTCTACCACTTATTAGTTATTTGTCCTTTTAGAGGCAATTAACTTCTCTGATCCTAAGATTCCTATTCTATAAAATGGAGATAAAACTGGCCTCCTGTAATTAGGAATATATATATATATATATACACACAAATACATACATATATATATATATATATATATATATATATATATATATATATATATAAAACCAATGTATGCATGAGAAATGTTCCCATTTTTTTGTCTGCCAGAGGATGCAGTCTTCAGATGTTAAAAGATAATCAAGAAATCAGGAGTGTTTGGAAAAAATAGGTTTGAACAAGAATCTGGAAAGGGGATTGAGAAAAAAGTTAAAAAAAAACAGTTATTAGAACTGTTACAAGTGTCATTACTGCATTCTAGGAATAATAATACATTTTAGAACCGAAGTAGCTGTAGGATTGCCAATGTGTAACAATAGGAGCTGGAGGACTATGTAAAGAGCGGGATACTGAGTGTGCCAGATCAAGGTGGGAAGGAGACCAGGTGAGATATAAGAGATGACTGATAGCGGAGCTGTCACTGTTACACAGGGAGATGGTGCTACTATGCATCTAGAATGGCTCTAAGTGCCTGGAGAGAGGGAGAGCTAATGGTACTTAAAGGAGCAGTGCTACTATTATGGCAGATAGTGAAGGAAGGGATCCAGAAGTGCGGACTGTAGTGGATGCTGTGATGTGTTGCCCAAATTCCCCCTTAAAGACTTAGGGCCTCATGCCCCCAGAAGCTGGGAGTGCTGGAATCTGATTACTTTAATTCCGTCTCTTGGAATAGCCCTCTGAAGGGTAGAGTAGCCTCATCCATGCATTTTCTGTCTCCTCTGGAACAGCCTCCACTCAGTATTTGTTTGATTTAGATAATGTAAAGACCCATGAGCCTGTTCTCAAGGTAGGTCAGCTGGGAAGAGACATCCCAAGTCCAGAGCTCCTCATTGGATCTGCTGAGGCCTTGGCTGTGATTGAACTGCAGTTCAACTCCTCTTCTGTCAATCTTACTTCT
Source organism: Dugong dugon (assembly GCA_030035585.1). NCBI lineage: Eukaryota > Metazoa > Chordata > Mammalia > Sirenia > Dugongidae > Dugong > Dugong dugon. The sequence continues at coordinate 15,211,837 of CM057478.1, forward strand.
TTCACTTACCAACAGACTTAGCTCTTGAGCCCACTCCTTACGAACACCCTGCACACCAATCCTCATTTCTTAATGTCAGCATTTAATATCACTATTTAATGAATAACTCAAATAAATTGAATTCAAATTATTTTGTTGGCTGTTTTCCAAAATTAAGGACTCAATTGTCTCTGGAAATGCAAAAATATAGGACTGTTCTCTTAAACAGAGCCCAAAATCTGGTTATAGTTCATAGTATAATAAAACAAACAAACAAACAAACAAAAAAAGTTGATGCTGACTCAAGGCAACTCCATGTATTTCAGTGTAGAATTATGTTCCATAGGTTTTCAGTGGCTGTGATCTTTCAGAAGTAGATCACCAGGCCTTTCCTCCAAGGCACCTCTGGGCAGTTTCAAACTGCCAAACCTTTTGGTTAGTAGCTGAGAGCTTAAGCATTTGTACCACGCAGAGACCATAGTATAAAAACCATCTCAAATATCTCCTGATCCACCCCCACTCTTTCTTTTCTAACTTTTCTATCAACGTCAATGATCTTTCTCTAATATCTGACAATTATAAGCCAAATAATTTCTTTGCATCTTTCTTTTGTGCCAGTCATCTAGTGCTTCTGTAACAGAAATACCACAAGTGGATGGCTTTAACAAAGAGAAGTTTATCTTACAGTCCAGTAGACTACAAGTCCAAATTCAAGGCATCAGCTCAAAGGGAATGCTTTCTCTGTCGGCTCTGGAGGAAGGTCCGTGTCATCAATCTTCCCTTGGTCTGGGAGCTTCGCTGTGCAGGAACCGCAGGTCCAAAGGATGCGCTCTGCTCCCGGTGCTGCTTTCTTGGTGGTATGAGGCTCCCATGTGTCTCTGCTCACTTCTCTCTTTTATATCTCGAAAGAGATTAGCTTAAGACACTATCCAATCTTGTAGACCTCATCAGTATAAATGCCGCTAATCCATTTTCTTACATCATAGTGATAGAGTTTACAGCACATAAGGAAATCACATCAGATTACAAAATGGCACACAATCATGCAATACTGGGAATCATGACCCAGCCAAACTGATAAACACATTTTTGGGGGGACATAATTCAATCCATGACATTTTGCTTCACCTCCACTATTTTATTACTTAGTAACATACTTACAATTCATTTCCAAAATATTTTCTGATTCTTGCATTTATTTGCAGTTACTCACAATTAGTTTATACCTTCATTTTTCTGCTTCTTGGCTCCTGTTAGAGAGTCCTTGGCACCTGCCCAGCTGCTTTTCTCTGGCTTCTTTCCTGCTTTTCTTTCCCACATAGCATGCAGATTTTCTTCTAGTAGTTTAGTTTGAAAAACTGAACTTGAAGTCTCAAGCACCATGTTGCCAAATACCAACTGTGCACACCTGTGTCCATTATTTAATACATTTTAGCCTCAGTTTACACAAGAGCTAAATGGAAACAACAACAATAACAATAATAATCAATCTCTCACTGAGACAGTATACAAGAAATACCTTAGCATGATTTCTGGTATGTCACCTTTGTTCAGTTTTTGGTTTTGTTCTTGTTTTTAGGGTTGTTGTGTGGAAACTCTGGTGGCATAGTGGTTAAGAGCTATGGCTGCTAACCAAAAGATCGGCAGTTTGAATCCACCATCAGGTCCTTGGAAACCCTATGGGGCAGTTCTACTCTGTCCTATAGGGTCACTATGAGTTGGAATTGACTCGACAGCAATGGGTTTGGTTTTGGTGTGTTTATTGATTTTGTTTTTTAGCCAACATTGATTTCCAATTGTTTCTGTACCAAATTGAAAATAATTTAATTAAAAACAAATCTCATTTAATCCTCCCAATAGTGCATTATGAATATACTATAACATTCTAACCTTTCCTATGATTAAAAAAAAAAAAATCATTTGTCATTTCAATGAATGTTGGGTTATAAAACAATTCTAAACTTCTATTGATTGATCTTAGTTATTAGTACTGGGAAAATGTCTTTTAGGAACTAATAGACCACCATTAACATACTGTTTTTACCCTCTTACTCTCTATTTCTTTATATGCAAAGAAGGAGAAGGAGAAAGAGGGGGAGGGGGATGGAGGGGGGAGGAAGATGGAGGGGGGAGGAGAAGAAGAAGAAAAGGGAAAAAGAAAGAAAGGAAGGCCTGTTCCTATCCTTCTTTATTACCTCTCCTGCAGCCTGGCTTCTGGATCCACCAGCGTGATTGCATGAGGCAGTGTGGTTTAATCGGAGAACTCAAAGTCTTGACATCTGCGTATCAAGGTTTCACAAAATAGCCTCAAACTACCTCTCCAGTCCTAACTGCCACAGTTTTTAGAAGCACCAGTCAAACCAGAGTCAAGAAGGACTGTCTGCTCTTCTATGATTATGCCCCATATTTTTGTGATTCCATGCTTTATTAATGCTGATCCTCTGGTCAGAAGTGCTCTCTCTCCAGTCCTTTCAAACCTGTTTTATATGCCACCATTGTCATGAAACATTTCCTTCTTGTCCCAACTGAATAAAATTCAGCCTTTAAAAGCTCCAAAAAACATTCACTGTTCTTTGCCATTTGTATTGTTAGGCACATACTGCATCTACTTGTGTCCTCATTTCATATCATACTAAGCTAGATTGGAACTCTGAGGATAGTGAATGACTTGATCTCATTTCTTTTAATCCTCCATAATTTGGTAGTTCCTTGGCTAAAACTGGAGCAAAACGAGGGTCCGCTGGATTTAATTTATTAAGTAATATCCTCTATGATTTTATTTTCTTTATATTATCTCGTAAACAATAAAAGGAGAAGGAGTATAGAAAATCTGACCTTGGCTAGTGTGTAGGAGACATCCTTTGAGTGCTCCTGCATGTGGCTGCCCACGGAATAGTCTGCTAGGAAAAAGGTAAAGGTACTAGAAGAACTAAGCAGAAAGATTTGATACTGTAACTGCTAATAAAGCTCTATGGTGTAACGCCTATTGGCTTCACAGCAACTAAGCAGGAATTAGTAGTCTTTTCTGGGTTCAGAGTTCTATTTAAAATTTTAGATTTTAGCATGCTATGAGTTTTACACCTTCTAAGGTCTTTTGCAGTGCAATTTTGCAAATATTAATTATTCTGAACTTATTCTTGTAATTTGTATTTTTACACCTACTGTATCCTTTTGATTCATTGCTTTGATCCTATTTTAGCTCCAGCAATCAGTTTTCGTTGAGGTCCTGATCATTCCCGTTAATTCAGTGAACTACAAGATATAAAATTATTATAAGTAAAATCTCACATTTTCACAGTGGTAGAGGTCAGGAAGAGTTCTTACATGAAATATTTAAGAAACATCTGACTCTAACCCAAGCAGCATGCAGGGAAGTTACATTATTTCTTAGACTATTTTCACACCAAAGGTAGCTGTAAAGTGAAGGATAAGTCATTAAAAGCCGGATTACTGAAAGGCTATCTGCTTAGTGCACTTAACTACACTTCAGCAGACAGAAATAATTTAGTCTGAAGCGTGATTCAGAATCACACATGTCAGTTACTATGTTTTCTGTGGTATTAAAAATGTATGCAGCTGGAGGCTTTAATTATATGAGATTTCTCTGACTTAGAAACACTTTGGCTTTTACTTTTTGAAAAAGTCACCTTTTCAGAAATCCAAGGGAAAACATCTGTAAAATGCAGAGTGCCTTTTCCAATTACCTGCTGTGAAAGGCAGAACAGCACTAGAGAGTCACGAATGCGAGCTGAAAATATGGTTTTGTACGAATTTTGATTGATGTGTGCTGACACTGATTGATCTGGGAAAGCGTGAATTTTAAATAGGACTTCTCTAAACCATACCCCATCTTATTAGAACAAATGTGATCCGGTATGTTTCTCTTTGGGCCACTATGAGAAACTAAGAGTTCTGTAGTTACATTTTTCACAGAAACTTTTGGACCTATTATTCACAAATAGGGCATCCTTATTTTGCTTTCTCATTAATAAAGGCCAGCAAAATAAAAATTAACATGATATTCATGTTTATAAATGTACATAAATGAATATCACCAATTTTTCAGCATCATGTTGTATTTTCCACAAGAATTTTTTTTATCTAAAATTAATATTTCTTAATAACTTATATAAAGCTGCATGAGTTGCCTCTAAAAATGTCACTAATAATATAGAATCATGGGAACATCACTAAAAAACAGAACTTGAGAAACCATTAAATCCATCATCCCTTAAGATAAAAATAAGTCCCAGTGACACAAAGTGCTTTCATTTCTTAGGGGACAGATGATATTTAGAATCTTTTATTTTGTTTTCAAAATAACAAAGATAGGGTATCAGGTATCAGATCCAGAATATAAAATTCATAAAATAGATAATTTTTGTAATATCTGTGCTGGTATTTGCTGAAGTTGTCTTCCTTTTTTTTTATGCCCAGAATTCCTGTGCATAGCACAGCTCTTCACAATCCCCGAGGAAGCAAGCAGCCCAGGATAGGAGTGACTTGACGGTTTGCTCTTCTGTAAATGATTTTTGTCACTAACAGCGAGCCTGGGTTGTTTTGATCAGAATCATAGAATAAGTGTTCTCTTCTAGTGGCAGGAAAAAATCAAATGTATCTCTCATTAAAGAAAAAGTCAGTGTGAGTTTTCAAACTCTCCCTATTACCTACAATACATCTTAGGGGATCTAGAATGAAGGTGTGAAGGGAAAAAAAAAATGACCTCATTTTCTAAAGGGCTTTTGAAGTGATGGTTGTTAGGTAGAGAATCACTGAAACGTCCACCAAGCAGGTAGGATATTGATATTCTTTAAGTGACAAGGAAATGCAACACTCTTTATAAGTAACTATAAATGCAGGCTTTGGCAAACATTCTTTCATTAGTTACAGGATTTTTTATTTTTTAATAAAAGGTGAAAATATGCCGTTAGTTTTCATTGGAAATTTACCTAATTTAGCACTAATTATCACCTTCCCGACTGAACAGTATGTGCATCACCATTCCTGGGATCACACATCTATGTGGAGACCACTGAGGTCAGGAATCGAGGTCCCCAGAAGAGGGACAACACTCTGCTTAGGCCACCTTCCTACGCTTGGGCTTCCCACTCTCCTCACTGTTGTTTCCGCTGACCAAAAATGGACTTAACACGTTGTGAACAATTTCTTAGGTAAACAAAACTCTGGTGTTCCTTAAACTGGAGTTCTAAAAGCAGACAATTTAGTGATTTTCCCTAAATGCCCCACCTCTGCGGCAGAAGTTGCCATTATTTGAAGTTGTGGCTTTAGGCTACAGCTGTGTCAGCGCTCCCTTCTCAGAGGAACGATACACCATGGAACAAGCTGAGTAGGTTTCTGTATAGAAGACTGAAGTGTGCCTGAGAAAGTAAAGGGGTAGACCAGAGGACTTGGGTCATTTCGCTTGCCATAGTGGAAGAGTAGTTTTATTACAAATGCTTATCACGAGTGTATTGATATAAAGGAGTTCCGGGGTGGTGCACCTGGTTAATAACACCCTTGGCTGCTAATGAAAAGTTGAAAGTTCCAGTCCACCAAGAGTTATCTCAGAAAAAAAGCCTGGAGATCTACTTCAGAAAACTGAAAACTGAATGGAGGACAGTTCTACTCTGGTACACATGGGGTCACCATGAGTCAGAATGGACTCTACGTCAATTGGTTTGTTTTTGTATTTATGTAAAGCATAATATTCAGGATTTGAAGCACCATCAAAAACACTGAAGACTGGAACATGGATATTTTTTTCCTACTCATTGCTGTATTTGCCTGCATATTTTGCGTTAGTGTTTTCAGAAGACTTCTACTGAGGAATAATGCATCTATTTTTGGAATCACACTACTTAGTAGATAAAATGATTCTTGAAGCTCAGCTTTTTCTATACCTTCTATTTAACTTAAGCTCAATCTATTGAGAATGTCCCAAGATCATTTAGCAACTTATTGGCCAAGCTGTACAGTTGTCTTCAGTTCTAATATTCTTTCTGCTGTACCAGGTTATACCTTGTAAAAATGAAAGTGATTGTAAGGGGGGGGGGGCGGTTATACTTAGGCAAATCCCTAAAATGTTATATAATAAAGAAAAAATGACTTTACTACTCTTTTCACAAATCTTAGTTAATGTATTGTTCAATTCAGATCAGTCAGGCTGTATGATTAAAGACAATGCCTGGGGCAAAGAATGCCCGGCTCTCCATCCTCCCTGTAACAGCATGACATTCTGTGCTGTGAAGCTGACTGGGGCCAAGAGACCTGTTTGTATTTCTATTAGTCAATTGATTAGATGCTTGATCTGAAACCATGCACTGGACCTCTCTGAGACCCATTTTACTCATATGCAAAATGAGGGCAATATCACTTCTTTACTTGCCTCAGAGAATTGTTGTGAATTAAATATTATTTGAAACTATTGTATAAATATAATGTTTTAAATTGGAAGAATCATAGGATAACAAATTACTTAGTATAATCAGTTATCAGCATGATCTCCTTAGCAAAAAAAGTTATACTCCTTTTTACTATGTATAGGGCCTCTGATTCCTGCTTCCTGATTGAGATATATAAAACAATTGGATATACAATCCTTAGGAGGGCATTTTTTTTTTTCTTTCTGATATCAAGTTTTATGTATGTGATATAGCACTATTCAAGCATTTTAGAGGCAAAGTCAACTGACCAAATTATTAAGAACTTCCCTAAAAACACTTTTTTTCCTCATTTTGGAACCAACTATTTATACTGAGATGACAGATAACTGACAAAACTTAAGCTTCTACTAACACATTTTCAGTTGTAATTTGTCCTATCATAGAAGTGTGCATTTTAAACTTGATTTAGGGCTAGCCTCTGGCATGACTTCTCTCCTTTACTGAATTCAACCCAAGTAATATCTCCTTAGAACGAATATAGCCTTCATATATTTTAATGGTTTCTACTAAAAATATTAAGCATTAATCACTAGGTCTAGGGGGAAAAAAATGCATCTGAAGGAGTATTTATCTTCCCCACTAACCCAGCCCCTATTGCAGTACTATACCTCCAAATTTATACAGCACATTTTTGTATCAGGACAGTTGTTATGAGGATGACCTATATTTCTCCAAGTTGTGATTACCTTGGCTATGAATTTGCTTCATATACACTTTAATAATTACTCTGACTATAAGAATCAGCACCAAGCTGTTTTCCTATAAGACGGAGGTCAAATATACCCCCATTCTCCAACTTCTCCACCATTTGTGACACCAGCCATTCCCCCGACTGCACTCCTTCTCTTTTGGGTTCTATAATTCACTGGAATGGTCACAGAGAACTCATGGTAACAACATAACTGCAGTAACAACTTCAATAACAAAGAAGGATATAAACAGAAATGAAGTTATGCAAAGGTGAGGTTTGGGAGCGATCCCAGCACTAGGCCTCCACGTTTAAAAAGGGACCCACTCATGTCTCAAAGAAGACCCATTCACCCTTCCCAAAAACCAATGTGCATTCTCACTCATCAGGAAACTTTCTCACAGGAAACTCTTCGGCAGGTTTCTGTCAGCTCTCGGCCATGGTTTAGTCTTTATACTCTGCTGCCACCATCTGGGTCAGTTAGTGGTCTCCACTTCTTCTGCTTCCATCATAGCTGCTGCCTTCATTGTTGTTGCAGGATTACTTGGTCTGGGAGGGTTGTAGAACAGGGCCCTGTCTGAAAAACAAGCTCCTCTCCTGACTCTCATCAACCAGGAAGCCCCCATCTGAGGCTTCATGTTCTAGGGTTTTTATAGGCTAGTCCATGTACTTCTTAATTACAAGGTGGGCTCCCTAACCAATCTGGGTAAAGGGAAGACTAGGTGGGGACCTACAGACATCTCTGGTAAAGGTTGACTGTAAGGTCATAAACCAACCAATCACTTGCAAGCCACTTATTGACACAGTAAACCTACCAATCACTTGTGAGATTGTGGCCTAAGTAATTATTTTGCAAACCCAGGGCCAGAATAAAGAAACACTGCACACACACACACACACGTACATATATAATACACACACGTATATACAATATATATATTTATACACATAAATATAACACACACACACGTGTATATTTTATTATTGTTGTTGTGTGCCATCGAGTTGATTCAGACTTATAGCAACCCTATAGGACAGAGTAGAACTGCCCAATAGGGTTTCAAAGACCATAATCTTTATGGAAGCAGACTGCCGTATCTTTCTCCCAGGGAGCAGGCCGCAGCTGGTGTCTTTGAACCGCCCACCTTTTGATTAGTTACCCAGTGTTTAACGATATATATTTATTTATTATTTAGAAATGTCCAGGTGCAGCTACTTTTTTCCTTACGAGTATTTTCCTCACCCATTTGTTGAAATCATGTGTACATTCATGTGATTCTTACAACTGGTGATTAAGTAACATTTTGTCAGGACTTACACCTATATTTAACTATGTTAATGGGCGTGATTCAGTTAAAAGTGCTTTCAAGCACACATTCACCCCTAATTCCTTAAGAGTGTTCTTGACAGATGCTACAAAGCTGTACTGCACAGCTCTGTAACTGATACACTAAATCATCATATTTTTAGAGGTATTAAAAACAAACAAACTCGTCATCTTTGAGTCAATTCCAACTCACAGCAACCCTATAGAACAGAGTAGGACTGCCCCACAGGGTTCCCAAGTATGAAATCTTTACAGAAGTGGACTGCCACATCTTTCTCTTCCAGAGTGGCTGGTGAGTTCAAACTACTGACCTTTCACTTAGCAGCTGAGCACTTAACCACTGTGCCATCAGGGCTCCTTTTCAGAGCTATAGATACATACATTTTATGGCATTACATCATGCTTCAAAGGCTATAAAAAGTAAGTAGAAGAAAGGTTATTATAAGGTAACTAGGATGCCATTTTTGAAATTAAATAGCTTTTTTTCTGAATTATTTAGGGCACCCTAATTAAAGGTTTGTGGAGCCCTAATGGCACAATGGTTAAGTGCTTGGCTACTAACCGAAAGGTCAATTGGCTGGAACCCACCAGCCACTCTTTGGGAGAAAGATGTGGCAGTCTGCTTCCATAAAGATCACAGACTTTGAAACTCTGTGGGGCAGTTCTACTCTGTCCTATAAGGTGGCTATGAGTCAGAATTGACTTGATGGCAGTGGGTTTGGCTCTGATTTAATTAAAGGATTATGATGGCGTACTTGTTTATCCTGTAAGAGCCACAGTTCTAGTCCTGATTTAATAACCAACTCAATAATTTTTGTGTTTAAATTTGTAGGATTTAAATGGAGATGTTTTCTTATAGATGCCTCTATTAGGCAAAGTGCAATTTTGAGAGAAGACTTGGTAAGCAACAGTGACCTGAGTGGCCAACCACCCAGCATTCAGGACCCTGTTGGGATTGGTATGTTTGTCTTAGTCTATAAATAATTTAGTGCTGTGCTTTTCACAAAGTAATCATTCAAAATATGTTATTCTAATTTTTACTGGTCAGTGCAACGTCTAATGCCAGTTTGGGTATAGTAGTTATTAAGTGCAAGGATTTGATTTCATTAAACTTTTATTGAGCTCCAATTTTGTCCTAATTCCTTGAAGGTATGTTTTGCATTTTATAACAAATTATACTGTGGTAGTGGACTTGAGTACTATAATAGTTATAAGGAGAACACACCTGAAGAATGTCTGAATCCCACTGAGGGAATAAGAAAGTTTTGATGTTAAGATAATTTGCATTGAAATATGAAGAGTGGGTAGGACTTCAAAGAGTGAAGGAGGGGATATAGCATTTTGATGGAATAAATAGTTTGAGTTAATTGTTGAAACTGGGATAATGCAGACTAATTTGTGCAGTGGTGATAAGTCTGAGATAGTTGGACAACAGAGTTTAGGAAGAGATACAGTGAGAAATGAAGTTTAGATTTGAGGCAAACTTTCTCTGGCTTTGAAATTTCACATAAGCCGTTTGGAACCTAGTTCCACAAGCAAAGTGAAACCATTAAAAATGTTTTGATCTGACTTGCTTTAGGAATATATCCCTGACTTTCTCTGACTCAAAACACTAAGCAACTGACTTATCTTCTCTATTGCTCTTTCTAAAATAAGGATAAAGATACCTAACTCCATCCTGATTGAAATTTCATGAGCATAATATAAAATACACATGAAACTCATGCCACTTTACAAAAAATATGTGTTGTTTTTCCACAGAATGAAACAATATATGATCATATTCTTAGTGGTCAAAATCTTTCCAGTATTTTAAAAGTTAATTATGATTTGTGGGAATTACACTTTATAATTATCAGGACAAGTACAGTATTAATACGAATTTAAAATAGTAAGAACAAGATTAAAGGCATATAATTTAGTTCAAATGTTACATCTTGACAACCTACAAAATTTTCTAGAAATAAATGGCTCTTCATATTGAGAAATATAATAAGGATTGGTTGATTATTGAATAATTAAGATAATTTACATTAGAGTTACCGCCACGTGAGAATGATGCTTTTGATAACTTATTATATAGTGTGGTCATGCAGCTGACTACAGAAACAAACTCATGTTATAAGGGAAAGAGTCACTTCACTGCCATCTTATGTGGACAGACAATTCTCTCACTGGGCTGTCGTGGTTGTAAAGCCTGGTATTGTATAAAATAGAAAGAAAAATCTCATGCAATTATTGTGCTTAGTCTAGCCATGTTATGCTAGCCCATATTTTTATTTTTATTTTTTAATCTTGTCAAATTTATTTGAGATCCTCAGCCTAGAGTTCTGATTAACTACTAGATATGGGGAAAAAAATCATTATAAAAGACAGAAATAGAGGAAAAGTGCATATAAAATTTTTTTGATAATCTGAAACTATATTGGCATATGTTCCATAATTGGATTTAGGGGTTGGAAATGCATGATTTTTAGGAAGATATTTTTTCCACCTGTATTCTGTTATATTTCATGTTCATAGAGTAACATTTCTGAAACACTTATTCCCTAAGTTAAACAAAGGAAAATTGTGTTCACCTAGTTTCTATGTTAGCTTTCTTCTCATAAAATTGAAATGACCCTGACTTTGACTTTTCTTAATATTTTTTCAAAGGAATAAAATAAACCGTACTTTTCTTTAAAAATAAATTACCAAGTTCAAGAAGTCCCTATGTTTGGCAAGATACAGTTGCTGATGAATATAAATGAGTAAGAAAGTATAAACCAATTTATTTAATTTGTCCAAGAAAAGAATATGCTTCACATTTGTGTTATTGCCAAGGTGATCCTGGTTAATTAAAAAGCAACCATAACAACAAAAATCCAAAGACTCTAAGCTTAAGGTGATCCATTACAGTTGTAAAAACAGATTTTCTATGTTTTGTTACTGTGGCTGTCTCTGTGATATAGGTGTCACTGAAGAATGTGAAACAATAGAAATTCTTAAACGCCTTTACGGTTGGTCAACACAGTTTCTGAAGGTATGTGAATTTATTCTAAACATGTAATAGGTCTGACTGTTAAACAAAAAAAAAAAAAAAAAAAAAAAATTCACTTATTCAAGCAAACACAAAGACCCAAAGATATCCTCAGGGAAGAGAAGGAAATGAAAAGACTTGGTGAATTAAAAAACAATAGTACTGAATTTACTTTTGTTTATTCTTTTCAAATAGTATATGTGTATGTGTTTTTTGGAAATACTATATTGATTTGTTTAGATAATCTAAACTTAGCCAACATTTTCTCATTGTTTTTATTTTTTGTAAATACATAGTTGTGATAATAGTTCTCTCTCACTCTCTCTCTGTCTATATATATGTATATATAACCAGTATCTAATGTTTCTTAGGTACTAACTAGGTGTAGAACACTGTGTCAAATAAAGAGATAAAGGTCAAAAAAGAGCTAAAATTCTAGAAGGAAAAACAGACAGTATAAGATAAAGATTAAAAAGATATCCCAAAAAATCTATTGAATGTGGTATTAACAACAATGAAAAATACATTTTCATATGCTTCCCATATTTTAAATATTAAAGTCTTAAAATATTTAACACAATAGATATTATATACAATGCAAATATGAGTATGATCCATGATACCTAATATAGAATTCATGCTATGGAATATCTTATATGTTTTATACTCTGTATTAAATACAATCATAACATGTTATTTGGGTGTTATTAATATATATATAATTAAACAAAATGGAGAGTTCAGGAATAAACTATTGTTTAAATACAATTTTATGTTTTGATGAAGACACCATTTAAAATCTATGGACCAAGAAATAGGTATACTGAAAACCTTGAATTTACAGTTGAAGAAGGACAAAAACATGCAAGTTATATTTTAAGATGAAACAAAATAAGCCCTACATGTATATTTTCCTTCACTTTTGACTAGTTTATCATAAATTCTGAATATGTTGAGTTTAAAAAGAAAATTGATTTATTGTTCTCCACTCTTGTCTTTAAGTGTGTGGTTTTTGATCTCACTTCCTTGCCCCCTTTAGAAATCTCCGAATCAGCCTATGGTCATTTTTAGTCATAAGATGTCTCATTTTGGTAACTGAGACTCAATTGGAGTACCAAAATTAAATTAAAAATATTAGTATCCAATTTAAAATTTCAATGTCATGTCAAATTTTCATATTTTCCTCTCAGTTCAGGGGCCTCAATAGATAAGGAGATTGTGATACATTCTTTACCCTTCCTTTTACTTCTTTGTATCATGCTGCTAGAGTCTTTGGATGGAGTTTGGGAAAATTGGAATAGAGGAAAAGAGGCAAGTGGAGCTATTATGATTCTGCTCTCAATAACCTCTTTGAAGCAGACATTCACCTGTTGTATCTCTTATACGGGTGTATTTTTTAATATCAAACTCTTATAATCTTCCCCCTAACAAATCCTGCTTAGAGAACCTAATTATTGGGGTCTTCCTGCTCAAGAATGGTACCCTCTTGGCTGGTTATTTTTAGAGCAGTTCACTTCTTCTATCTTCTATAGCATCCATTTGACCCACACATCCTTGATATGCCCAAAGAAGGGCATACAGTCCATCTTATGGCTGCTCTCTGTTCTGGCTACTTTCCTGTCTTCAGGATTCTACAGGGGAGAAGCACAGTAGTTTCTGTGACCATGCATGCCTCCATCACGTCTCAGCAACAAAGGCTGAACTCTTTCAGTCTCTCACAACATTCCTATTTGGTGAGGCAGGCTTTATACACCACGTTATGCAACCTTTCTCACTTCCACAAGGCAGCTAGGTGCTGGTCTCTTTTTGTGCTGAATGCCCTCTGTCTCTCAGCCTTTCTCTTGTACATCACCTTCTTTTGTCTCAGACATACCCCACTCCAATTTCTCCCCCATGACACTAGGTCAAAACGTCACTAGGAAATCTATCCAGTTCCTTTCTTTTTTATTGGATGTTGACTTGCCCAAACTCTGGATCTCTAGCCTTCGTATACAAGCCAATTGGAAGAACGGGGATGTGCATCATAGAACTGTTTTGTTATGTTTTAGGAAGCCTTGAAAGGTGTGTTTGACAGCAACTTATCTCCCTTTATGTAGGGTGGTTATCTTCCTTTAACATAGGATGCCTAATCATCTGTTGCTTTCAATTTAGGGCTTTTTACCAAATTGTAAAAAAAAAAATGGTAAAACAAAAATAATTTGATGAGGAATAACACCATTGCAGTTATGAGACTAACTACCAATAAAATTATGTCTGCTACGTATCTTTTTTCTGTTGATTAATCTACTTTCTACTCAAAATCAAATAATTACATAGAAATTCAAGCACACTGCCTGTGTTAAGGTACTTAGTCATCACAGAAACAAACCCAGGAAGGGATATTGGAGGATATTTTGTGTTATCTCTTTTAAAAGTTTTGTCTTTTTTATTTAGTTTATTAGGCTTCTCTTTCTTGTTTTTTAAATTCAGTTTTATTTTCCTCTTTGCATATGTTTACAATTATTTAGTCACTCATTCTTTATCATTTGTTCATTCTTTCATTATATTTGGGTAAAGTTTAATAGTTAAAAGAAAAAAAATTCATCACAGATTTAGTATTTTCACTGTGCTCAATACTGTATTGTAGGTAATCAGATACAAGCCTATTCTCTTCTAAGACACGATTGTTGTTAAATTGTCTGCTATAATAAGAAAAAAAGTATGTTCCGTTTAAATTGTGATTAGACAAGTTGAATGGCTTTGATGACACACAACAATATTCATGTTAGAATTCAAATAAGCAGATTTTCATGTCATCTCAAATACTGTACTTTCCCGTTCATAAGCATTAGTGTAAGGTAATTGAAAAACTAAGATGTTATGATGTGTTTATGGATTTTAATCTGATTTACTCGGGATGGACAGTGCTGTAATAATAAAACATGGAAATATTTTATAGATCGCCAATGCAGTTTTGTAAAATTTAAATTCCTTCACAGATTACAAAAAAAGAGAGAGAGAGAAAAAAAAAAAAAACAAAACTTCACTGCAATACACTTTTCATTTTCACAAAGCCTTGATAAGACAAAATAATTTTTCATGGACGTGAAGGGTTAGGGGTTAAGGGAAGACTATGGTAAAACGGAAGGAAATAATTGCCTTAGAAATACACCTTCACTTCCTAAACTGAGTCCTTGAAGTGTGTATGGATATATTTTTGGATCCCCATGCCAAATATTTTTCAATGTTAGCAAATTATTGGATCCACAGAAAGCTCCAGTGAAATTGTGTTCTCTGTATTGTGCTGTCCTGTGTTTTATATAGCTCACAGCACTTTAAACACATAGATAGGTTAAAAGGAAATCTTGAAAAAAGATTTACCACGGACATACTCAAAGCTGGCATGGACATGTCACTCTCAGACAAAGGCGACTTGAGGAAAATGAATATTATCACAGATAAAGATGACATTTGAGCCATGAAAATATTCGTAACTTAGGACAAAAAGTTGTACCATGAATGACAAAAGGAAAAGTTTAAAATTGAATACCAACAAAGACAAATTAACCTCATATTAGCTTTTTAACATAAATATACAAAACAATTAATTCATAAAACTTTTAGAATCAGTACTCTGAATATGAACATTTAGTGGAATATAGTCTATGGGGGAAAAAAACTACAGAGAATTTTTTAATTTCATGCAATTTTTTTTGTTAATGATATTTACATAGTAAATTTGAAACTGTTTTGTGCAGATTCTAGGGTAAAACAAATGAGTAACTATATTGACATAGTGGGGAACTGAAGTTCTCACACTGGAAGAGTCAAAGCACATACGAAATGGGAGAAAGTGAGAAGTCTTTCATCTTGGATTCAAATTGGAGATATAAGGATGCATTTAAATTTTGAGTAGAATATACTACCTAATTGTGTCCATTCACTGGACCTAGCAATAGTGGAATATCAGTAGCTTATATAGTGGTGAAGAGCTCAACTACCAACCAAAAGGTTGGCAGTTCAAATCCACCAGCAACTCCTTGGAAACTCTATGGGGCAGTTCTACTCTGTCCTATAGGGTCGCTATGAGAATCAACTAGACAACAATGGGCATATGAATAGAGATGAACATATCAACCGCTCAAATTTTGTTTTATAAACAGCACTCCCCACTAAAAGGAACCAATGTATCTTAGAGAAACAAATCCCTCCAGGGAAACTATATAAGGTGAATCTAGCAAGAAAGTGCTCAAACATTCAAAAGGGCATGTTAATACACATGAACCAGCTGTAAGGTACTCACTGCCACATCTGGGATACTTTGAGCATCAAAAAGATAATATTAGAGAGTTCCGGCAAAATGGGACTCTAGGCAGAAGCACCACGTCATCCCTCCACAGCAAAGATCAGAAAAAACTAAGCTGAACAGAGAATACATCAATCCTGAAACCCTAAAACATCAAATGAAGAGATAAAGAACTCAGCCAAGCACCAAATGGAGTGAGAAAACTGACAGAGAACGGAGAGCGAGGAGAGATCCATGCAGAGGTCCCCTACCAGCTAACGCAGCGCGGATCCGCCATCTTGGACTCCTATCAAAGACCAGCAAACAGGGAGTACGAGAAAGCAGCCTCACGGAGCGTCCAGCGGGAGACCAAACAACCGGTAATTGGCAATATATGCTTTCCCACCCCCCACCCTTCTTCGCCCCGACTCAGCCTCCTCTGCTTCCAGCGGCCACAGTCTCTTGACTGGGAAACAGCAGCTGCTTGGATTCCACACAGCTGAACAGGTGGCTCTCTGAGTGCTGTCTGTTGGCTGCCAGTGTTGCTTTTTTTCTGCTTCTTTTGATTTCTTCCTTGCTTCTCCCCACCTCCCCCTCCTTTCGCTCAAGTACCTTGCTCCATGCACCATCTTTGCTTCTTCCTGAGGGGCTGCAGAGCTCTGGTAATTTGTGATATACACTTTCCCACTCTCTACCCTTCTTCACCCACACTCGGCCCCCTCTGCTTCCCACGGACACAGTCTCTTGTCTAGAAACACCACCCCACACTAGCTGGCTCTCTACTGCAATTTGTTGGCTGCTAGTGTTTGTTTGTTTTTTTTTTTCTGCTTCTTTTGATTTCTTACTTGACTCTCGCCACCTCCCCCTCCCTTTCCTTAAGTACCTGGCTCCGTGCACCATCTTTGTTTCCTCCTGAGGGGCTGCGGAGCTCCATTTGAGTGTGGAGCTGCTTCCCGGTTTGGGCTGCCGTGCTGGTGGGATCCTGGGGCTTTTGTTCGTTTGTTTGTTTTGAATTGTTTGTTTGTTTTCTTTTCCTTTTCTTGAGTTGGGAGCCCTTTCTGGCCAGGCTGAGCTGCATGGCAGGGAAATGCCCCTTCAGCTTCCAAGACGTGCAGAGGGATCCCAGAGAGCATTTCTTTTTATGTTGGTTATTTATTTATTTTTTTTTATGTTTCTTTGGGAGGACTTACTTTTTTTTTTTTTTTAATTTGTTTTGTTTTCTTTTTCCTCTTTTTTCTTTTTTGTCTTACTTCATTGCTCAGTTTCTCATCTCTCTATATCTTGCTTCTCTTTCTGTTCCCTGAATACCTGGTGTTGTATACCTCTACGCCTTCTAGCCAGGCTGTACTGCAAAACCTGAGAATGACTTCCCCAGACCTCATAGCTGCACCAGTGGGATCCCTGGGAACTTCACAGTTCTTTAAACTTTCTGATTCTTATTTATTCATTCTTTTCTTTTCTTCCTCCTCCCCTTTCTGTTTTTCTCCATTTCATAGCCTCTCATCTCTCCGCTCCAATGGCAAGCTCCCCTGGCATTCATTTTTGTTTGTTTGTATGTTTTTGGCTTCTGTTCCTCTCTCCTCTCTTCCATATCCATCTTAGCTCCACACTTAACAATCTCCCTGCTGCATCCTGACTACCTGAACTGTGCGCTTGACATCACACCTCCAAGCAGCACAGGCACGGCCTACTGGAACCTACCCTGCAATGATTACCAACCTGCTCTGGTGGCTGTAGTAAGTGCCACAAACAACCCGTCCCAGTAACTCCTCTTCAGCTAGAACTGCCCTGCTGTACCATATCTGAGTGACGGACCCTGCCAGTTGAAGAAAGAGGTGAAAAGTATTGTGCCCACAGATGAGCAAACAACAAAGAACACTCAGTGTGCCTGCTCAGACATACTCAAATTTTTTTTTTTTAAAAAGGGATGGAACAAACAAATCTACAATCAATAAATGACAAAAATAACTACTGAATGCCCCGAAGACAGCAGACAATAACAAAACATTTACAAAAACAGGACAGGATGTTTCCACTAGGTGTCCAAAGTAAAACACCAGATGACTCTCCTCTGGAAGAAAATGCACTACAACTACCTGATAGGGAATTCAAATCTCTAATACTCAGAATTCTCCAAGAACTGAGGCAAAAAGCTGACAAACATGAGGAAAAAATAGACAAATTCATGGAAAATACGGACAAAAAATTGGAAGAATTCAGGAAAATAATGCAGGAACAAAATGCAAAAATAAATTCACAACTAGAAATTATACAAAGACAACAATTAGAAATACAAAAGATAAACAACAAGATTTCAGAAATGGACGATGTCATAGAAGGGCTGAGAAGCACATTTGAAATGGTGGAAGACAGGATCAGTGGAATTGAAGACAAACACTTGGATACAACTCTGTTTCAGGAGAACTCAGAAAAAAGAACAAAGAAAAATGAAGAGACCCGGAGAGTTATCTGGGACACAATCAAAAGCAAAAATCTGTGAGTGATTGGAATTCCAGAACACGGGGAGAAATCAGAAAGCACAGAGAGGATCACTGAGGAACTGCTGACAGAAAACTTCCCCAATATCATGAAAGATGAAAAGCTGGCCATCCAAGAAGCTCAACCAACCCCATATAGAAGAGACCCCAAAAGAAAATCACCAAGGCATATCATACTCATACTCACAAAAACCAAAGACAAACAAAGAATCCTGAGAGCAGCTCATGAAAAACAAGAAGTCACATACAGAGGAGAAACAATAAGACTAAGCTCAGATTATTCGGCAGAAACCATGCAGGCAAGAAGGCAATGGGATGACACATATAAAATCTCCAAAGAAAAAATTGCCAGCCAAGAATAATATGTCCTGCAAAACTCTCATTCAAATTTGATGGTGAAATTCGGTCATTTCCAGATAAACAGAAATTAAGGGAATATGTAAAAGTCAAACCAAACTTACAAGAATTATTAAAGGGAGTTCTTCGATCTGCGGACAAACAGCTTCAGCTCACAGGTAGAACCTAGGACGCAGAATCATACCAACCAGATACCAATCTAGGAAATGAACTCTCGAGGACTATCCAAAACCAAAAGAAATACAACATGAATCAGAGCACTTAAACAATAAATGACAACAACATCAAAACAATAAAAGAGGGAACAAATGGCATAGGTATAGAATCTTCTAATGGAGAGGAACGCAAGTAATGGTAGACTGCTTCAAACTTAGAAAGATAAGGGTAAAATTAATGGTAACCACAAAGAAAGTTAACAGACATACTCATAAAAAAATAGAACAGGAAAAACATATAGTCTCAGCAAAAACAAAACCTATGAAAACAAAAGAAATGAAAAAAAATCAACAAAAAAAAGTAACTCAGCACAAGAGAGTAAGAAGAACAAAGAAAATGTCAGCACCCCCAAAAAAAGCACTACAAAATAACAGCAACAAACCCACATCAATCAATAATTACACTGAATGTAAACGGACTCAATGCACCCATAAAGAGACAGAGAGTGACAGAATGGATAAGAAAACAGGATCTATCAACACGCTGCCTACATGAGACACACCACAGAAACAAAGATGTAAATTTATTAAAAGTGAAAGGTTGGAAAAAAATATATCAAGCTAACAACTACCAAAAAAGAGCAAAAGTGGCAATCTTAATCTCAGATAAAATAGACTTAAAACAAAATCACCATAAAAGACAAAGAAGAACACTATATAATGATTAAGGGGATGATCCATCATGAAGACATAAACATAATAAACATCTATGCACCCAATGACAGGGCTCCAAAATACATAAAACAAACTCTAACAACACTGAAAAGAGAAATTGACAGTTCCACAATAATGGTAGGAGACTTCAACACACCACTCTCAGTGAAGGACAGAAAAACTAAGAAGAAACTCAGCAAAGATAGAGAAGACCTAAAGGGCACAATCAGCCAACTTGACCTCATAGATATATAGAGAACACTCCATCCAACCGTTGCAAAGTACACATTCTTTTCCAATGCACATGGAACGTTCTCCAGAATAGACCACATCTTAGGCCACAGAGCAATCCTCAACAAGATCCAAAATGCTGAGATAATTCAAAGTATCTTCTCTGACCACAATGCCAGAAAGGTAGAAATTAACAATAGAAAGAGCAAGGAAAAAAAATCAACTACATGGAAACTGAATAATAATACCCTGCTTACACATCACTGGGTAATAGAACCAATCAGAGATGGAATCAAAAAACTCCTAGAATCAAATGAGAATGAAAACACATCATACCAAAACTTTGGGACACAGCAAAGGCAGTCCTCAGAGGACAATTTATAGCAATAGATGCACATATCAAAAAAGAAGAAAGGGACAAAATCAAAACATTAACTACAGAACACAAACAAATAGACAACAGCAAAAAAAAAAAAAAAAGCCCACAACCACGGGAAGAAAGGAAATAGTAAAGATCAGAGCAGAAATAAATGAAATAGAGAACAGAAAAACAAGATAAAGGATCAACAAAACCAAAAGTTGGTTCTTTGAAAGAATCAGCAAAATCGACAAAACACTGGCCAGACTGACTAAAGAAAAACAGGAGAGGACACAAATAAGCCAAATAAGAAATGAAATGGGGGACATTACAACAGACCCAACCAAAATAAAAAGGATTATAACAGAACATTATGAAAAACTATACTCCAACAAATTTGAAAACGTAGAGGAAATGCATAAATTTCTAGAAACACACAGCCTACCCAAACTACAACAAAGTGATGTTGAAAATCTGAAGAGACCCATAACAAGAGAAGAGATTGAAAAGGTAATAAAAAAAACTCCCAACCAAAAAAAGCCCTGGCCCAGATGGCTTCACTAGAGAATCCTACAAAACATTTACAGACGAACTTGTACCAGTACTAGTCAAGCTATTTCAGAGCATAGAAGAGGAAGCAACACTTCCAAATTCATTCTATGAAGCCAGCATAACGCCGATACCAAACCGAGACAAAGACGTCACAAAAAAAGAAAATTAGAAACCAATATCACTCATGAATATAGATGCAAAAATTCTCAAGAAAATTCTAGCCAATAGACTTCAGCATCATATCAAAAAAATAATACACCACGACCATGTAGGATTCATACCAGGTATGCAAGGATGGTTCAACATTAGAAAATCAATCAACGTAATACACCACATAAATAAAAGGAAAGAAAAGAATCATATGATCATCTCAATTGACACAGAAAAGGCATTTGACAAAGTCCAACACTCATTCCTGATGAAAACTCTCAATCAAATAGGTATAGAAGGGAAATTTCTCAACATAATAAAGGGCATCTATGCAAAACCAACGGCCAACATCATTTTAATGGAGAGAGGCTGAAAACATTCCCCCTGAAAACAGGAACAAGACAAGGATGCCCTTTATCACCAGTCTTATTTAACATTGTGCTGGAAGTTCTAGCTAGAGCAATAAGGCAAGAAAAAGAAAGAAAGAGCATCCAAATTGGTAATGAAGAAGTTAAACTGTCCCTGTTTGCAGATGATATGATACTACACACAGAAAACCCTAAAGACTCCATGAGAAATCTGCTGGAAGTAATAGAAAGATTCAGTAGAGTAGCAGGATACAAGATAAACATTCAGAAATCAGTTGGATTCCTATACACCAATAAGGAGAACGATGAAAAGGAAATCAGGAAAACAATACCATTTTCAAGAGCTCCTAAAAAGATAAAATCCTTAGGAATAAATTTGACCAGGGATGTAAAAGACCTATACAAAGAAAACTACAAAACACTACTGCAAGAAACCCAAAGGGATCTACATAAATGGAAAAACATACCATGCTCATGGATAGGCAGACTCAACATTGTGAAAATGACAATTCTACCCAAAGCAATTTACAAATACAACGCAATCCTGATCCAAATACCAACAATATTCTTCAAAGAGATGGAAAAACTAGTCATTAACTTTATATGGAAAGGGAAGAAGCCCTGAATAATTAAAGCACTACTGAAGAAGAAGAATAAAGTTGGAGGACTCACACTACCTGACTTCAGAACCTACTATACAGCTACAGTAGTCAAAACAGCCTGGTACTGGTACAACGAGAAATACATTGACCCATGAAACAGAATTGAGAACTCAGATGTAAATCCATCCACCTACAGTAATCTGATCTTCGACAAGGGCCCAAAGTCCATCCAATGGGAAAAAGACAGTCTTTTTAACAAATGGTTCTGGCAAAACTAGATATCCATCTGCAAAAAAAAAATGAAACAGGACCCATACCTCACACCGTATACAAAAACTACTTCAAAATGGATCAAAGACCTGAATATAAAGCCTAAAACTGTAAAGTTCATAGAAGAAAAAATAGGACCAACACTTCAAGGCTTAATACACGGCATTAACAGGATACAAACCATAACCATCAATGCATAAAACCCAACAGATAAGCTAGATAACTGGGATCTTCTAAAAATCAAGCACCTATGCTCTTCAAATGACTTCACCAAAAGACTAAAAAGAGAACCTACAGACTGGGAAAAAATTTTTGGACAGTACAAGTCAGACAAAGGTCTAATCTCCACAATCTACAAGAAAATCCAACACCTCTACAACAAAAAGACAAATAATCCTATTAAAAAATGGGCAAAGGAAATGAACAGACACTTCACCAAAGAAGACATTCAAATGGCCAACAGACACATGAGGAAATGCTCGCGATCACTAGCCATTAGAGAAATGCAAATTAAAACCGCAACGTGATACCATCTCACCCCGGCATTACTGGCACGAATCAAAAACACTGGAAATAACCAATGTTGGAGGGGCTGCGGGTAGATTAGAACACTTATGCACTGCTGGTGGGAATGCAAGATGATACAACCATTTTGGAAAATGTTATGGTGCTTCCTCAGAAAGCTAGAAATAGGCATACCATTCTATCCAGCAATCCCACTCCTAGGAATATATCCTAGAGAAATAAGAGTCGTCACTCGAATAGACATATGCACACCTATGTTCATGGGAGCATTGTCACAATAGGAAATCGATGGGAACAACCTAGATGGCCATCAACAGATGAATGGGTAAACAATACATACACACAATGGAGTACTATGCAACAAGAAAGAACAACAATGAATCTGTGAAGCATCTCATAACATGGATGAAACTGAGGACATTATGCTGAATGAAATAAGTCAATCACAAAAGGACAAATATTGTATGAGACCTCTATTGTAAAAACCCATGAAAAATTTCACACACAAAATGTAACAATCTTTGTTGGTTACCATGGATGGGAGGGGTGGGGGGGAATACTAAATAGATAAGTGGTATCTTGGGTGAAGGGTGAGGCAGTACACAATGCAGGAGAAACTAGCACAACTTGTACAAGGAAAGTTTATGGAAGCCCCATAGACACATCAAAACTCCCTGAGGTACTGAATTGCTGGGTGGAGGGCTCTGGGGACCATGATCTCGGGGAACATCTAGCTCAACTGGCATGACACAGCGTATAAAGACAATGCTCTACATTCTACCTTGGTGAGTTGTGTCTGGGGTCTTAAAAGCCTATGAGCGGCCATCTAAGATACTCCACTGGTCTCTTCCCTTCGGGAGCAAGGGAGAATGAAGAGAACAAGATACAAGGAAAGGATTAGTCCGAAGGACTAATTGTCCACAGCTACCAAGGCCTCCACTGGACTGAGTCCACTACAGCTAGATGGTGCCTGGCTACCTCCACTGACTTCTCTGACCAGGATCACAATAGAGGGTTCTGGACAGAGCTGGAGAAGGATGTAGAGCATTATTCTAACCCACAGAAAAAAGACCAGATTTACTGGCCTAAAGGAGACTGGAGAAACCCCAAGAGTATGGCCCCCCAGACACACTTTTAGCTCAGTGGTAAATTTACCTCCAAGGTTCACTGTTCAGCCTGGGAGTGGACAGCCCCGTAAAACCAAATGAGACTAACGAGGTACAGGAGTCCAGTGACAAGGGCCAGAAAGCAGAAGGGTACAAGGAAGCTGGTGATAGGGAACCCATGGCTGAGTAAGGATATTGTTGATGTGTTGTGAGATTGTTAACCATTGTCATAGGGCAACATTTGTAGTAACTGTTAAATGAGAAACTATTTTGTTCTGTAAGCCTTCATCTTAAGTGAGAATAACAGCACAACTGGAAGAGCATAGTCAATGTCACTGAACTGTTCATGTAGAAATTTTTGAAATGGTGTATCTTTGGCTATGTGTATTTTCACCAAAAAAAAAAAGGAGGTTGAGAAGTTAGAGGGTTGATATGTTGTGGGGTTGTTAACCAATGTTATAAAATAACATGTGTACTTCTGTTTCATGAGAAACTATCTGTTCTGTAAGGCTTCACCTGAAGTACATTAAAAAATAAAAAAAAAAAAGATAATATTAGTATTGGATTTCCAACCACTGATTAAGAAAAATAACTCATGATCCACAGTAGCACTCAAAGGAAAAGAAAGGGGTTAAAAATTAGAAATCTCTTCTATTCAAAAAAACTGCCAGCTAATAAATTATGAAAAGATCATATAAATGGAAAATCAACAATGTGTTATGTATTCGACAGTGTTCTCAGAGAGAACTTACTATTGGAAATGATATTCACAAAACCTCGGGGTATTGTCCGCAGATTTTTTAATGAAAATATATATATTCCATTTGTAAATATTGCATCATCAATGGTGGTAAATAACTGACATTTCGTATGACCTGATGTGAAGAAATAGGAAGTATATTACACACCTATATAGCATTCTTGTTCAAAATACTAAATTTAAACCTAGTTATGAGAAAAAAACATAAGCATCCAAGTTGTGTGGTAAAGTACAACTGTACAACTTTATAATTGGTTTGAGTCTTTAAAAACCTAACATTACGATGACAAGGTCATAAGAAATAAAAAGAAAAAAAAAGTCTGACAGTGATTTGAGACTAAAAGAGAAAAAAAAGACAGCCTAATGTAGTTGCATGATCCTTAATTGGAACCTGGATTGTGGTAGAAAAAACTGTGGAGGACATTTGGGAACCACTGGGAAATTTGACTATAGACTATATATTTGGTAATTTTAATGAATCAATGTGTATTTTTTTAATATGATTGTAGTTGTGAGGGTAATTCATTTGTTCTCAGGAGATATATGTATAACTGTTTGGAGCCCTCATGGCGCAGTGGTTAAGAGCTTGGCTGCTAACCAAAACGTCGGCAGTTCAAATCCACCAGCCACTTCTTGGAAACCCTATGTGGCAGTTGTACTCTGCCCTATAGGATTGGTACAAGTCAAAATCAACTTGACAGCAACAGCTTTGTTTGTTTTTGTTTTTTGTGTATAACAGTTTAGGTGTGATGTGTAATATATCTGCAAATATATTTTCTGTTAAACAACAGCAACTACAAAAAAGACTACAGAGAGAAAGATAAAAGAAATGTGCAAAATATTTTAAAAAATCTGGTGTGTCTAGATGAATAGTTTAGAGCTACTCATTGTACTATTATTGAAAATTATATTTCCATCATGTTTCACAATAAAAATTAAAGAAATTATCATTATTTGTAATTTCAAGGGACCCATTATAGTAATAAAAAAAAAATTAAAAAGCCACGATAATTAATTCCAATGAAAAGAGAATTCTATGCATTTTTCATCCCAAGAAAAACTGTATGAAATCCATTAAAAAGCAAGTTCAAGAAATATCCTAATCTTTTATAAAAACAATTTTATATAATTTTATTTCAAATATTTTTCTATTATTATTTAATTTGGAGTCTCTGGGTGGCGCAAGTGGTTAATGTTCTCAGCTGCTAACCAAAATGTGGGTGGTTCAAGTCCACCCATAGATGCCTCAGAAGAAAAGCCTGGTGATCTGCTTCCAAAAAATTAGCCACTGAAAACCCCATGGGGTACACTTCTACTCTGACATACATGGGGTCACCATGAGTCACAGTTGACTCTACAGCAACTGGTATGATTTAACTTATAATTAAGATAAGGAAAAACTCATCTTTTAAGAAATCAATCTTTATTACAAAAAAAAAATAAGAATGAGCAGATAATATCATTCTTATATTCTCTTGATCATGTTATAGCATGTTTCACTGGAAAGAGCAATGTGAGTTACACAGAGTTTCAACACAAGTCTATTTGAATCAAATTGAGGATTGGTGGATTTCAGGAAAGTTTACTACTGGAATAGTATATTTTAATCTAATTTGTAATTAATTATTTTACACCGTTCAGATTTTCTACTTCAATTTTGTTTCCTATTGCCTATACTGTTGAATATCTAGGGAGAATCTGTATGCTATTTAATGTTTTATGTATTTTTAACTGCTGACCATGCTGGTAGCTATGGAATGGTATGATTTTGCATTGCCCAGTAAGTAATGAGTTGAGAAACTTTTGATATGTTTATTAGTCTGTATATTTGATTGAAGTTTTTTTTATATTATAAATTTAAAAAAAGTAATTTGACTTTTTCTTTTTCTATAAGAAAATGTGTAAAAGACCCCTTTTATCTGTTTATCTTACCCTCTCAGTGAATCTCTATTTACACTTACAAAGCCTCGTAAGACTCACATCTTTTATACATTTGCTAAATTTAAAAAAAAAAAAAATTATTTTTGTATTCTTATAAAATACAAAAACTAATGAGCTTAGCACCTTTTCATGTTTTAGTTAGCCATTTGGATATATGCTTTAGTATTTTTCTTATTATCCTTTGTCAGGTATTTGATATTTGTACTGTGGATATCTTTAATTGTGTGGGATGCCTTTCCGTTCTCTTAAAGTCTTTTGAGTAACACGACTTCTTAATTTTAATATAATCCACTTCATCAACATTTTCTTTCATGATTAATGTTTTCCAATCCTCTTTAAGAAATCTCTGCCTACACTAAAATCACAAAGGTATTCACTAAGTTTTCTATAAGTTTTGCTGCATTGCCTTTCACGTTTAGATATACAGTACAATTAGAATGAAATTTTCTGCACAATATGAGGGAGGAGTAGATTTTTACCTTTGGATATCCAATTGCTTCAGTAACTTCAATGTTTATGTAAATATTTTATGTAAAATATTGCCTAAGTAACCCCATGGGATTTTTCAAGTCATTCCCACTATGCTGCAATGTCACATTTGTCATAAACCAGTTGACTGTACATTGTGGAAATATTTCAGGCCTCTATTTTACTGGTCATTATATATAATTTTCAGACTATAAACTGCATTAAACTAGCTTTGTAATAGGTCTTCATATTTGATTAAGTAAGTTGTCTTGTGATATACATCTTTGACAATATTTCCTTATCTATTCTTGCCCCTATGCATTTCCATATAAATTTTAACGTTAGCTTGTTGATTTCAACACCAAAAAAAAAAAAAAAAAATCTTACTTGGATGTTTATTGCAATTGTGTTGAATCCAAAAACAAATGAACTAATGTGAAGAAAACTGACAACAATAAAATATTGAGTCTTCCAGTCCACGCACATAATATATTCCTTAATTTATTCATATCTTGGTTAACGTTTATAATATTCTACCTGTAGTTTATCTTTTGCTAGATTTATTCCCATATAGTTCCCATTTTCAATACTATTGTAAATTAAATCTTTAAAAAATGTCCTTTTTATGTGTTTGTTTATAATATAAATACAATTTTCTATATTGTTCATGTTACCAGCAATCAGAAAAAAATGCAATTTGAGTAATTCTAATAACTTATTAAATGAATGCACATTATCCAGATAAGTAATGGAATTCAAAATCTTTTAATATATTTATTGGTCTCTATTTAAAGTGAATAGAACAAATGATGAAGTAAAAGAGCTGAAAAGTAGATTTCAAAGGGTGGTCTGAGGAGACAAGTTTAAGTATTATGATGAAAGGTGCAAAGATCTGGTGGTAGAAAACCAGAATGGAAGAACACAACCAGTATTTCTCAAGCTGAAAGAACTGAAAATTCAAGCCTTGAATTGCATTACTGAAGCATTCTGGGGGGCAGGGGAATGGAATGAAACAGGAAGCACCAAAAGAAGATGAAGAAATACAGAGTTCTGTACCAAAAACAATTAGTTAATGTTCAGCCATTTCAGGAAGTAGCATATGATCAAGAACTGCTGGTAATGAAAGAAGAAGTTTCAAGCTATATTGAGGCATTGGTGGAAAATAAGGCTTCAGGAATTGACAGAATACCAGTTGATTCAAATGGATGCAATGCTGGAAGCACATATTCGTTTATGTCAAGAAATTAGGAAGACTGCTACTTGGCAACCAAAAGATCCATACTTGTGTCCAATCCAAAGAAAAGTGATCAAATGGAATGTAGAAATTATCAAAAAATACCATTAATACCACATACTAGCAAAATTTTGTTGAAGATAATTCAAAAACGACTGCAGCTGTACATTAGCAATGAACTGTCAGAAATTCAAGCTGGATTCAAGAGAGGATGTGGAATTAGGGATATCATTGCTCATGTCAGATGGATCTTGGTCAAAAGCAGAGAATACCAGAAAGATATTTAACTGTGTTTTATCGGCTACCTGAAGGCATTTGAGTCAGTGCATCAGAACAAATTATGGGTAATATTATGAAGAATAGGGGTTTCAGAACACTTATTTGTGCTTATGCAGATCAAGAGACATCGTTCAAACAGAACAAGGGTATACCATGTGGTTGAAAATTAGAAAAGGTGTATGGCATACCTGTATCCTTTTACCTTACTTACTTGATCGGTATGCTAAACAAACAATCCCTAAATAATCCTTGAAGCTGGACTATATGAAGAAGAACATGCTATCACAATTGGAGGAAGATTCAATAACAATCTGTGATATGCAGATGACACAGCCTTGCTTACCAAAAATGAAGACAACCTGAAGCACTTACTGATGAAGCCATGGTCTTCTCAACCACCTCATAGGCATATAATGCTGAACAATGAAAAAATAAAGACAGAAAAAGAACTGACACATTAAAATTGTGGTGCTGGCGAAGAATATTGAATATACCATGAACTGCCAAAAGAATGAACAAATCAGTCTTAGAAGAAATACAACCAGAAACTTCCTTAGATGGAAGTATAACACGACTTTGGCTCTCTTACTTCGGACACGTCATCTGGAAAGACCAGTCCCTAGAAAATGACATTATGTTTGGTAAAGTACAGGGTCAGGAAAAACTAGGGAAACCCTCTTTGAGATGGATTGACACAACAGCCACAACAATGAACTGAAACATAATAATGGTTATGAGGATGGCTCATGACTGGGCAACATTTTGTTCTGTTCTGCATAAAGTCTCCATAAGTCAGAGATGACTTAATAGTAACTAACAACAACAACAAATAAATTTAATTAATATAATTTTCCCTATATAGGCCAGTTTCCCTGTTGCTTTGATACAAGTATGATGCTAAATACTTAGAGGAACCAACTCTTAGGTACCATATAGTGTTTTAAAATAACATGAAGTCAAATTAATTCAACAATGACTACCAGTCCTCTTGGGGCAAACAACCCAATACATTAGTGCATTCATTCTCCCAATAGTTTAGCAATCAGAAATAAGAGAAATTGTTAAGAATGTGTTTTTTAAAGAACATATTATAGATTTATTTAAAAATAGTACTGTATTATTTATCTATGATGTATAACAAATTGCCACAAAATTATTTGCTTAAAACAACACACCTTTATTATCTCACCTGTTTCTGTTGCCAAGTGTGACAGTACATCTTAACCCAGTCCACTGCTCAGGGTCTCACAACTGCATTCAAGGTGTCAGTCAGGCTGTTCTCTGGAGGCTTCACTGGGGAAGAATCCACTTACAAGCTCAGTCAGGTTGTTGGCAGAATTCATTTTCTCGTGGCTGTAGTACTGACAGCTTCAGGTTTTTGCTGACTGTCATCTGGAGGCTGCCCTCACTCCTTGAAGCCACCTGCAGTTCCCTGGCACATGGTCGTCTTCCTAGGCAGCATATAATATGGTGTCTTGCCTACCAAGGCCAGCAGAAGAGACAGAGAATAAGTCAGCTAGCAAGATTGTGTCCTATATAAGGTAGCATAATCATGAGAGTGATATTCTATCATCTTTGCAATATTTTATTAGAAGCAAGTCACATCTGGCCCATACTCAAGGGGAGGGTGTTATACAAAAGCATAAGAACCAGTGAGTGTGGGCCATGGGAGCTATCTTAGTGTTTGTTTGTCACAGTACCTTGACCATTGATGTGACTCTTAAATATGTAGGCTCAGAAATGAATTTGAGTATCAAGAAAAAGGAAAGGAAAATCAAAGCAGAGCTCTAATATCATACATGTCCAAAATTTTACAAAAATATATCTAAGGTAGGTGTGTGAGTGTGTATGTGTGTGTGCAAATGCTTCAGAGCAAATAATGTTTAGAATTCTACTAGTTCTCCAAAGAACTTCATTTGTTGTTTTGAACATTTGATCTTTACATTTTTCTTTGCTAACTGTAGGAAAACATATAGCTTAAAACCTGACTATTTACCCAAAATTGCACTTGTCTTCGGTGCTGTGTGTGTAGTGGTTAAGAGCTATGGCTTCTAACCAAAAGGTTGGCAGTTAGAATCCACCAGGCGCTCCTTAGAAACTCTATGGGGCAGCTCGAATCTGTCCTATAGGGTCACTATGAGTCAGAATCAACTTGACGGCAACGGGTTTTAGTTTTCAGTGCTGTCTGTAACCGGTATTTATAATACTAGCTAAAATTTGCAGAAAATAAATCTTAATTCTGAGAGAATATTTGGTTTCAACAGCTACAATATCTTTCAATCCGCCATTTTAAATATTTTTAGCCTTAGGGTTTTTGTTTCGTTTGACAGGTATCTCCTTTATTTTTTCCCTTCTTCTTTCTAGTATTGCTGATTCTTCTTAACCCTAAGGACATTTATATTTCATCACGAGAACCTAGCTGGAACATTCTGAACTGTTATTTCTTTTTAGTACTATTGACACTTATTTTGACCTAACTGTAAAGTTGGGAAATTAAATTTGGTATCTTTCATGACATTGGAAAGTATAGAAAGTATAAAATCGCACGAACGTGTTGATGATATTGTGTAACTTATGAAATATATTTGATATATTAACTTTTGGAACTTACATATCTAATCTATTTTTATTTGTATCTAGAATTAAATAAAATCAGGTCCTTACAATACAGTAGCATTTGAAATCTAAGAGACCATTGATCATCTTATATTGAATTTCCAGGTGGACATATGTACTGAACATTTATTCAGAGTAAAGCAGAATGTTGTTTTTGGTAGGTGCTTTCTAGTCAATTTTGACTCATAGCAATGACATGTGACAAAATAGGACTGCCACATAGGGTTTTCTTGGCTGTAATCTTTCTGGAAGCAAATCACCAGGAATGTCTCCTGTGGAGTGGCTGGGTGGGTTCAAACTGCCAATCTTCTAGTTAGCAGCTGAGTGCTTAATATTTGTGCCACCAGGGCTCCTTAAAGCAGAATAATAACAAATGGCATTTACTCTGTCCACATTGTAGTAATAATTACCTATTATAAATCTAATGTTTATTTAAAATATAGAATAAAAGAATTTTTCTTTTATAGGTCATAACTAGGGGTAAAAGCTGAATTGCCTATGTAAAATTGGTGCTAAATATTCAAAGTATATTCAAGTGTACTTGACGACTAGATCAAATTGAAATGAATAATGGTTTCCTATTTAGCCACAGTGCCTGTCGCGCACACTGAAGTTCTGCCATAAATTAGAGTTTTGATCAGACTACTAAGATGGTTACAAACCACACCTTTCATTTACAGCTATATTTATAATACTGAAAAAGTATTGAGTTCAGAAATATTTCAGAATTGCTTATTTTAAATAACTGCTTTCGTGGCATTTTTGGAATACGTTAGATAGGCAAGTAAGAAAGAGAAAAAAAATGAAAGAAAATACTGATCAGTGTTGCCGTTGTTATTAGGTGCTGTCAAGCTGACTCCATCTCATAGAGACCTAATGTCTAACAGAACAAAATGTTACCTGGTCCTGTGCCATCCTTACGATCATTGCAATGTAAGACTAAATTAATGTCCATGAACCCCGCCTCAAAATATTTAAACAAAGTGAGAGCTACTTTTGATTTCATTGCTGTCTTCAGTGTGATCCCAAATTTAGCAATTTCTAAATTGTGAGTTTCATGCCTAGAGTAATATTATTTTTTTTCTTTCAGTCAACATTTGAAAGTTCTCTCTTACCATTTCTGAAATTCTCTAAAATGGTTTTTTACATAAATGAGACACAAATGACGTGAATGTTTGGTTTACTAAATATTTCAAGCCATTGAAAAAATATATGCTCTGCAATGATTATAAATATGTGTGTGTGTTTATGAACCAACCCCCATAAAGCCTGTTATATTATAAATATGAGGTGCATACAATGGTTCATAACAATAAACCAGCACTACTTTGCAATGTGCATCAAAGCATTATTATTATTATTATTGTATTATTTTGTTAAAGATGATTGAGTGTATCTGGAAAAGTGTTTCTTTAATTTTTCTTATGTATAGAAAGGTACACTATATACTATATACTAAGACAAACATTTGACTAACTGACATTCGATACAAACTGTACTTAACTGTTCCGACTTATGTACAAATTCAATTTAAAGACAGATTTAGGAATGGAACTTGTTCATAATCTGGGGATTGCTTGTATATAATATGGTGTTTGCACAAGGTCCAGATTACATAACCTCCTATTTCACAGAATGTATTGTAGACTTTAAGCAACACGCGGCTGTGTATGTATAGATACATATAATCATATTATTATTATTGATACAACATAAGTAAAAATTACCACAGAGTTTAGACGTTAAGAGAATAAGTTTCTGAGTCAGACTGATTAGGTTCCAAAGCCTGTATCTTAGAAGCTATGCGACCTTGGGAAAGTTCAAGAGTAATATTATTTAACTTATTGTTTATCCTCATTAATGTGAGGATTACATGAGAGTATATGAAAAACACTTTGGACCTGTCCCAAAGTATTAACTGATTACTACTTTACTATTACTGCTACTATTGCTGTTACTGGTTCAATGACTGTTAACTCCTTCACTGCACTCCTCTAGTTATTACTATAAAACTACAGTTGACATGGTCAACTTTTAGGAATCATCAAATGTCCAAAGATAGCTAGTCTAGAGAAATAGCTGATATTGTATAATAAAAACGATCAAGCAGGACTTCCACTTTAGGCAGTGGTGAAGTAAGAGACTACTTGACTGACCCTTGCACAGCTGAGCTTTATAAACTCTGTAAATAATACAAAAAGCAGACATCTGAAGGCACTGGCGAGTGAGCAAAAGGAGCAAATTCTGTGAGAAGGAAGTAACAGAGTGACTCCTCCATTGTTGCTACTTTTACACCGGAGGCAGGTTAGTCAGCCCAAAGCAGGGAGCCATTAGTGGAAAACTCAGTCTTCGTGACCTGAGAAACCAGGAGATTGAGTGTAAGGCAAACTTGACTACTGGAGAGAAAAGGCAGATTGCAGGAAAGGAAAAAAAAAAACAGAAAGAGGATATCCAGATTCTGTCTTCCCACTTATGTGGCTGACCCTTGAAACATTGATGTGCAGAGAAGACTAAAAACACCCACTGAAGATAAAATATTAGAACTAATACCAAGAGTGGTTACCCAAAAATCTGTGTGCAGTCTGCATCTAACTAAATAAAACTTATCAGGAACAACTACTAGAATCCTGAGTCACCACAAATTAACATGAATAATGTCTACAGCACACTCCAACATTACCTGATATATAAAAAGTCTGTACTTTGGGACACATTTTCAAGACCAAAGACAATAACTGAGATCAGGTGATGATGTTAATAGACAAGTATTTAAAAACTGCTACTAAAATAATTCTTGATGTGAAAAATATGCTTTCAAAGATTGCAAATATAGGAAGCATCAGTAGAGGAATGGAACAATAAAAATAACAAGGGGAAATTATGCTACTGAAACCATACAATATCTGAAAAGTTTATGAATCAGAATTGAATCAACTCAACTACAACCGGTTTGGTATTTTTTGGTTTGGTATGGAGAAATAGAGATAAAAGAGGAGGCAAAGAACTTGAAGGTAGATCAATTAAAATTACTTTTCAGGAAAAAAAAAATGTTTTAAATGAACAGAGCCTCAAGTACCTGTTAGATAATATCAAATAATTTAACACACATGTAATTTGATTCCCAAAAGGAGAGAAAGGAGAAAATGGGGCAAACAATATTTAAAGAAATAATGGCTTAAAATTTTTCAAATAAGAAGACAGACATGGGGAATAAATGAAACTTTATGATATAAATTTTTCTACATTCTGTGTAAAATCAAATAGACTGTGGGATCCCTTAAGTAACTACTAAAAAACATAAAGCAAACAAGTGCGGATGAAAGTGCAAATATTTCAGTTAAAAAGTCAGGAAAGAGTGATAAAGGAATAAACACCAGAGAGGCCAAATAGAAAGCAAATAATAAATTATTATACTTACATGCTATAATATTAATAATTACATTAAACTGTAATAGAATTACTCTAATTAAAATGTACTAATTGTCATAATAGATAAAAAAGTGAGACATGCCTTAAATGTAATGATAGACAAGGTTGAAAATAAATGGTATATATATATATATGCAAACTGTAATTTATTAATCTATTAATTAGTCTATTATTAATTAATCTATTTATTAATCTATTATTTCCAAATAAAATAGATTTCAATTAAAAAAGTGTTATTAGAGAAAAAGAAAATATCTTTTTTAAGTGTACATTGTATGTTCACTAGGACAGACCATGTGCTGGGAGATAAATTAAGAATCAATAAACTAAAATACATTAAATGCCAAGTGAAAGGATTCAAAGACAAAAGAATACCGTATGATTTTATTTATATGAAATTCTAGAAAAGGAAATTAATATCGATAGAAATCAGATCAATTGTAGCCAAGGTTTAGCAGGAATGGGATTGACTGCAAAGGGATGAAATGTTGGTAAAATTCCGTATCTTGACTGTGGTCTTCACTACATGAAGGTATGCAATATCCCAAAACTCATCAAATTGCTTATTTAAAATAAATAACTTATATTTGATGTAACTTATACTTCCATAAAGCTGTTGAATGACAAAATAAGAATAAACAAGCCAAATCATGGACTTGGTAAGAAGACCCAATTTAAATATTGAGTTTACCACTAATTGTGCCTGGATTTAATAAGATATGTTATCATATCAATGGAAAAAAAACTGTATTCAGTACTTGATTTTTCAATAGCATTATGGGAGAAATAAAAGATGGTTAAGACTAGGTCTCAATCTTCAAATATTTTCTAATATAGTAAAAATAATAGAAAACAATATGGTGCCAGGAGAGTGTGATGGTTAGGAGTGCAGGCTCTGAATTGATAGAACCTGAGGTCAAGTCCAATCTGCACTATGTGACCTGCAGAAATTGCATAACCTTTCTGTGCTTCAGGTTTCTCCTCTAAAATGGTGATAAAAATAGGACTTACTGACAAGTTTGTTGTGACAATTAAGTCAGTTTTTCCATATAAGACACTAGAACAGCTACCTGCCAAAGTCAAAATACACAATAAACTCTCACAGTTATAAGAAATCACACATGTCAGTGTACATGCCTTGCTTAAAGAGGTGACCAGTAGCAGTAAGTAATGCATAAAGGAAATAAACTTTTAACCAACTTTAAAAAATTTGATTAGTGTTAACTACTTATTTACTTAATTTAAGCCACATTAGGAATTTATCTTTTTGACAAAAAAACTTCACATTACTCAAAACCCAAGGATTTCCACACATAGTTGTGACTGATTTATTTCATGACATTGTTAAATATCTACTTTAAAGTTATTAAATACATTAACAGCCAAGAGTACACTTTATATTTATAATAATATTGGTTGACTGGGGGCCGGGGGCATGAGGTTCAGGAAAGAAAGTCATTGTATAAATAATTGAAAATATTTGTATTGTATTTGAGCATTAGTCTGAATATTTCTATGACTGGATTAGGCCAAGGGAAAACATGTTATCTAACAAAATAAGCCTTTTCTATTTACTTGAAACAATTATTAACACAATATAATATACTGTATTAATAACCATATTTGAGTACTTATAACGATGTTAAACTTAAGATTTGCCACTAAAGATAAAACATTTCAAATGACTTTCTGAAATACTCAAAAGAGATTCTTCAGATGCATCGCCATAGAATAAAGAGACAAAATGATTTTAAGTGGCAGGGACTTGAACTACATGTAGGAGATTAATTACATAGAATAGTCCTTGATCATATAAAACCCACCAATTCCAAAAAGTCTGCTACTCCATAGCAATGATTATACCTTTTTAAATCAATGGGAATTTTATAATGCAGCAAAGGGATTGAATTGAGCTTTGAGTAATTAATTAAAATGACAAATGTGTGTAAATGATGAATATAGACCATTGTAATTAGAGACTCACCAGGTGTAGTAAGTATGTTCTGCTTTCCATCTTCAAAACTGCTTATAACATAATGGTGAAATGATCTTTCAGAGCTCATCTGAAATCCCAGCTCTCTGCAGACAATGGGTGACCTGGGTAGAGTTTCCCTTGAAACAGTGAGTATGTGTCTAAAGACATACAGAGGTGATAAAATAAATATTTAGAATACTTCCAGAGAATGAGGAATCTCTGTGGGAGGTTAAGAGGTGTAAGGCATAATTTACTTGGGGTTGGAAGAAAAGATAATTCATATTTTGCCTTAAGAAAAAGGTTAGCTAAAATACATTTGTACCTGTTTTTTTATAGTGTTTTCCAAATGTTGCCCAAAAAAACCTACTTAAGTCTCTCATCTTAAAAACCTGAGATTTATCCAAATGTGATCAATTTGCTAACTTATCCTCCCAAATTTTACTAAATGGAAATTCACAGGTGTTAGTAATTACAAGTGTATCCTCCATAAAATAATCCAGTAAAAATCCAAATTTACTAAGAAGGTTAAATTTAGATGAACTAACTTACATTAATGAAGGACACTTATTTATAACACTTTATCCTTTAATACATGTAACTTATTTGGAAAATATTTTAAAGTAATTGATGGATATACTTAAATAGCAGGAAAACAGTTAAAATATTATGAGTCATTGATATTGAAGATAAACAAAAATAAAACATCTAAAACTCTGATAACCAATGAATTCTTCTTCTTGAAATATTGCAGTGTCAAAGTGAATCCTGCCTTCAAACTTTGTAGCTCTACAGAAGGTGCTCTACTTAGGATGTACATATTTTATACACTTCTCAAAAAATATCTTGAACTGGCAATTCTGGGCAGGAAGTTGCAATGGAGCAAAGGCTTGGGCATTCACCATACAGAGTTTACCCATAAAAATTTTGTCTCGAGAGGTGTTGTAATGCCGGATTAATCTTGGCACTGGCCCAGGTTTGTCCCAAAGCTGCTGGTTGAGAGCTGGACCAGCAAGCGCAGGGGCCCAGACTCAGCCAAGAAAAGCTGCTTGGAATGAGAGGGCAGGAAAGAGAGAGAGGGAGGGAGAGAGGGAAAACAAACACAGCCACACTGCACCTGACCTGACCTGATGGCACACCTGTTTAGAGAGTCACTTGTTGACACCTGGTACATGGGATGCCTGCCAAGTAACACAGATATGGATATGGTTAATTTGGAAAGAGTGAATGGTTCCCCTTTTAGAAATAAGTGGGTTCCTCCCTGTCATGGATTGAATTGTATCCCCCCAAAATATGTATCAACTTTGTAACTGACAGGGTTAGACTGTTCCCGCTTCTGGAATGTAACTGACAGTCCTACAGTGTTAAACTCTTCTGCCTCCTCCCATCACACCCAGGGTCTGTGAGTTCCTGATAAGACATTCTGTGTAGTAGCCCAGGGTCATCTTATTGCTTCTCTGCTCAAGGTCACTTCACTAACTACCCCCCTCCATTCAAACATGAGTAATAAGCCTCAAAGCTGTCCTTAGATAAACCTTATGTATCGGACCCCTCAAAAACACACGTCCTCTAGCCACCATATTGCACACCCCACTGCACTCTTATACATGTTAATTAGTTCCTGGAATTGCTCACCTACTCCCAGAAACTTCAAGAATTATGCATAAGTTCCCTATCTCAAACCCTATGACTGCCTTAGAATTCCCAACCTCAGGGAGCTTGATTTGAGACTTAGTCTCCAAGCTCCTTGCTTGACCAGCTTGCAATAAAGTGTACTTGCTCTTTCTCAAAGGTCTGGTGTCTCTAAATTGACTCAAGGGTTCCCGCCAGACAGGACCCACCCTCATTGGGTTACGACTTGGCTAGGCCATGATTCCCAGGATTGTGTGATTGTCCACCATTTTGTCATTTGATGTGATTGTCCTACGTGTTGTAAATCCTACCTCTATGATGTTAATGAGGCAGGATTAGAGGCAGTTATGTTAATGAACAGGACTCAACCTACAAGTTAGGTTGTGTTTTAAGCCAATCTCTTTTGAGATATAAAAGAGAAAAGCCAGCGGAGAGACAGTGGGATCTCATACCACCTAGAAAAAAGAGCCAGGAGAATAGCATGTCCTTCGGACCTGAAGTCCCTGTGCTGAGAAGCTCCTAGACTGGGAAAGATTGATGACAAAGGCCTTTGTCCAGAGCTGACAAAAAGAGAAAGCCTTCCCCTGGAGCTGGCATCCTGTATTCGGACTTCTAGCCTTCTAGCCTTTGAAAGAATAAATTCATCTTTGTTAAAGCCATCCACTTGTGGTATTTCTGTTACAGCAGCACTAGATAACTAAGGCACTCCCCTGCAAAGCTAAATGGGATACTCAAATCTCTTCACCTCAAATCTGTTATAAGTAATCTATTCCTGTTGTTTACTGTTTACCTCCTATAAATAATAATGATTTTCAATTGCCAACTCTGTACAACTGTCTTGTGTGTACAAGCCAATATGATTGGGTAGTAGAATCCTTATCCTAGCAGTCTCATGATTGTTTTAGATTTAAAGGTACACCCTGTGTGTATATGTAAATATACACGCATGTGTACACAGTTCAAAGATGTGTCTAATTCCAAAGCCTATGCTGCTTCCATAGGTGATGCCATCTTTAGATATGCCATTTCTCCTAGTGATTCTTTGCTATCCTCCCCAGGTCCACCATATGTGACCACACTAGATGTATACTGCATGTGACAGGGGTGCTTTTCACATAGACAACAATGTAACTGTTTCTTCTTGAGTTGTACGGTACACTGGACCTGCCCTGCTCCTATACCTTAATATGAAAATTCCAGTCTCATTTACTTACTTGGAGAAGGTTATTTTAGCATCCAGAATTTAAATATCGAATGCATTTTCCTAGAGTTATATAATACCTCTTTATTAATATGCATTTTCTTCCTCATGAGAAATTTATAAATTTTCTTGGAATCATCTTTTACCATTTTGCCTTGCATACAAAAATGATTAAAATATTTGGGCAATGAATAAATAAATATTTAGATCCTACAAAACTAAACTCTAAGTATAAACAACAAACAACAAGTTGATTCTAACTCATAGTGACCCTATAGGAGAAAGTAGAACTGTGCCATAGGGTTTCAAAGGAGCAGCTGGTGGATTCAAACTGCCAACCTTTTGGTTAGCAGCCAAGCTCTTAACCACTGTACCACCAGGGATCACAAACTCTAAGTATAGTTATTTAATAATTTATTAATACATGTATATTACATGTATGTATGTGAACATACGCATTTATTTTTGAAGATTTAACATAAGCATGTGGTTACCGTGTTTTATAACAAAAGGCTCGATTCCAAATAACTGACTGATAAATAAACTTCAGATCATAGTAAACTGGTATTCTAGAGAATAAATCAGACAGTATTTTATAATTCATTTGAAAGAAAACTTCAGCATTCTAGAGCAAAGCAAAGACTGGTTGGAAGAAGATCCATGAGAACAATATTTAATGCAATATTAAGATCTTCATAATGATGACAGTTGTTTTATGATAGAATGGGTTTCTTGGGTGGTACTGCATCCCGACTTACAAGAAACGTGGAGAGAGGCCAAAGAATGAATAGCAATAGGTTGTGGGCTTAAATGTATTCTAGGTGGCTGGGTGGCAAAAATGCTTAAACACTGACTACTAGCAGAAAGGTTTGTGGTTCAAACACACCCAGGGGTGCCCCGGAAGACAGGCCTGACAATCTGCCTTGAAAACCCTATGAAACAGTTCTACTCTGTACACATGGGGTCACCATGA
Source organism: Dugong dugon (assembly GCA_030035585.1). Taxonomy (NCBI): domain Eukaryota; kingdom Metazoa; phylum Chordata; class Mammalia; order Sirenia; family Dugongidae; genus Dugong; species Dugong dugon. Next base: position 15,251,948 of record CM057478.1, read on the forward strand.
GTCGGAATCTATTTGACAGCAACTAACAACAGCAAGGTTTTACTCCAATTCAGAAGTTTTGTGATTCTTCAAATTGGATTCTTTACCTGAAAATCATGACGGTTGGCATATTTTCCTTTTGTGTCATTGATGAGCAACAGTTTGGGAGAAAATCTTGTAGTTTTTACCTAAGCTTTTCCACTCTGAAGTTTAGAAATAGGAGAAGGCATTTATGATTACATTATAGAATTCCTCTCGTGACTTTTATTTACATTCAGCTTTGTTCCTTTCCTGGAGAATAAACTTCCAACTGTGCTAAAAATGGACTTTTCAATTTCTCCCTAATTAACACTCTTTCACCATCTTTCTAGAAGTCTCCTGGAATATTATTGGATTCCTTAGCAGTGAAATATCCCGTCGTTGTTAAACCTTTGTAGATAGGATTTCTGTCACATAGATAACAATAAGGGAATGAATATATATTGTAACCCTTTGGTATCATTTTACTATCGTAACTTTCATTCTCCGAGAGGCATTGAAGCAAAGATAACAGATATATTAGTAGAACTGTACAATTGGTTTTTGAATGTTCTGAGAAGAAAGCAATATAATTAAATTCTTGACAGTTCACAAGTCAAAAGTAAAAATCTAGAAAGCTATGCTATTCCATTTCTTTTAAATATTCTTGATTTCAAATCCTCTGACCCTTGAAGTCAGACTCTTTCTCTTCTTTCACCTATTCAATAGTAAGGCAACAGTAACTGCCAGCTGAGAAACTGGGGAAAGCTGGTATTTGCTTGATAATAACATTCACATGAGCTTTGGGTTTAATGAAAAACCAGCTGTTAATTAAATGAGACATTTTTATTTTTCCTTCATATGAATATTGTAGTTGAGTGAATGCCCTTCTACAAAGGATTTAGATTTAATAATGATATTTAAATTTAAAACTTTCTATTCAATACATTAACAAAAAGGCAATATATCTATTTGGGGACATATTTGGATGTCTTTCATTTATGTATTTAGCTAATCTTAGCCTGTGTTCTATAATCTGGGATTTAGGGGGAAACAAAAATGAGCTACTGTGAATGAAGCATCGCTGATGTGATTTTTTTCAATGCTGTCATAATATATCACTAAAATAAAATAGCAAAACAGCAAAAAGTTTCATTAGCATATGATATTTCAGGAAAACAATTATATGCTATCTATCAAAGGTAAGAGTTTCTCTTAAGTAATATTTGCCTTTACTGTAGCTGTGAGGTTTTACTTTGGGGGTATGGCTTAATCTTAATTAAACCAAAGTGTAAATGGAATAAATTTTTGTTGAATTTAATAAATTCTAGTTAATTACCCAAACCCATATACTTGACTATTTTCTTGATTAAAATTAGTATTTTGCAAATGACTGAATTGCTTTTTGTCTAAGTTTCACCTCATTTCTGTTGTTTTGAGTGTCATTAGGCTTCTCTACCAAGACAGAAGTCAGATTTTTTAGCAGATGAGAACACATTTAATTTTTGATTAGTTGAGTTAATCTAGAAGCCAATTTAGAGATGCTTAAATTTCATTAGCAATTAACTCTTGAAGTTTTCCGAAAGCAAGGGAAGACAGTTTGGGGGAAAATCAGTGTTCATATCTACCACCAAGCCTGAATGTAGGCCTCTGGAGACTTGGGCTCAACTATGAGGGAGGCCACAGGGCTGTTTTTTCTGGAATAAACAAACATAAATGGCATGGAAAAGGACTCGTTTCCCTGGATGAGCACCCTTTTTCAAAACGGAGGCATCTTTCCAAGAGGTAGGTAGCTACAGATACATTTTTCTACACCAGCTGCATAGAAAGAAATGAATCCAGGGAGAAAATTTAAAAATGATACTTCCAAGAAACATGCTAATACCACTAAGCAAGATCGACTTCTTTAAATATCTCCTATCATCAAGTAAAAAACTCCATCATTCTCCAAAATATTACCCCATAAGTGTCCTTGTCTATGATCTCCTAAGATCTGAAGAACATTTCCAATAGCCCCTAACCTTCACTAGCAGTTTCCGCAGGCATGACTTTTTTTGGGCAGATCATGTGGTGTACTTTGAGCATAGGGTATTGCCCAATATTTCTTTTACAGATCTTAGGATCCATTCCGTGCTTTCTTCCTTTAGACATTTTAAAAATTATCTTTTGGTCTTTCAAATTCAGTAGGTCATAAACTTTTCAAGGATAGGGAGCATGGCTTATTTATTTTAATAACTCCCAAAACTGCCATAATCACTGTCATGTTTAAAAATTAAAACTCTCAAGTAAGGGGTGACGTATTAAGTTAGAACCGCTTGCTCTGTGTATGTGTGTGTGTGTTAAATGGCTTAGGACAGTGCTCAAATAACAATGAATTTAAAAAAGAAAAAGTCATAGAAATTTGAGGCAGAGATTAAGAAAACAAACTGTTCCTTAGTTCTTGTAGGCACAAGACCTCTTCATCTTTAAATATATTTTCCTCTTGATCCTTAAGGATCATATATCATATTCCCAGAGAAGGCAATGAATGGGACAGCAAGAACATGAAATTTAAGTGAACACACTCTCGACTGTGTCATGAAGCAACAAATTCTGCAATGCTTTCTTCATTAGTAACTATCTAAAGAGAAAATCGTACATTTTCTGGTCCCTACTTTTAATTGTCTACTGATAACTCATCTCCAATTATTTTAAATGCCTGGGAGACATAGTTTGACGTTTCGTTTAGGGTGACTCCATATTTTTCTTTAACATTTTTCACTTAGTACCTAAACCTCATGTTCATTTTAAACTTCTGCTTTCTTTTCTTTCAATTTTTTTTTTTTATTGTACTTCAGGTGAAGGCTTACAGAACAAATAGTTTCTCATGAAACAGTAGTACACATATTGTTTTATGACATTGGTTACCAACCCCACAACATGTCAACCCTCTAACTTCTCAATCTTTTTTTTTGGTGAAAATACACATAGCCAAAGATACACCATTTCAAAAATTTGTACACGCACTCTTCAGTGACATTGACTACACTCTTCCAATTGTGCTGTTATTCTCACTTAAGATGAAGGCTTACAGAACAAAATAGTTTCTCATTTAACAGGTACCACAAATGTTGCTCTATGACAATGGTTAACAATCTCACATCAACACATCACCAATATCCTTACTCAAACTTGGGTTCCCTATCACCAGCTTCCTTGTCCCCTTCTGCCTGCTGGCCCTTGTCACTGGACTCCTGTACCTTGTTAGTCTCAGTTGGTTTTACGAGACTGTCCACTCCCATGCTGAACAGTGAACCTCAGAGGTAACTTCATCACTGAGCTAAAAGGGTGTCTGGGGGCCATAGTCTTAGGGTTTCTCCAGTCTCCTTTAGGCCAGTAAATCTGGTCTTTTTTTTTGCGAGTTAGAATTATGCTCTACATCATTCTCCAGCTCTGCCCAGAACCCTATGCTATGATCCTGGTCAGAGCAGTCAGTGGTGATAGCTGGGCACCATCTAGCTGTACTGGACTCAGTCCGGTGGAGGCCTTGGTAGCTGTGGACCATTAATCCTTCCGACTAATCTTTTCCTTGTATCCTGTTGTCTTCATTCTCCCTTGCTCCCGAAGGGATGAGACCAGTGGAGTATCTTAGATGGCCGCTCACAGGCTTTTAAGACCCCAGACACTACTCACTAATGTAGAATGTAGAGCATTGTCTTTATACGCTGTGTCATGCCAATTAAGCTAGATGTTCCCCAAGACCATGGTCCCCAGAGCCCTCCGCCCAGCAATTCAGTCCCTCGGGGAGTTTGGTTGTGTCTATGGGGCTTCTATAACCTTTCCTTGTGCAGGTTGTGCTAGTTTCCCCTGTACTGTGTACTGTCTCACCCTTCGCCCAAGATACCACTTATCTATTGCCTATTTAGTATTTCCCCCCAACCCCTCCCATCCGTGGTAATGAATAAAGATTGTTACTTTTTGTGTGTGAACTTTTTTATGGATTTTTACAGTAGAGATCTCATACAATATTTATACTTTTGTGATTGACTTATTTCTCTCAGCATAATGTCCTCCAGTTTCATCCATGGTATGAGATGCTTCACAGACTCATTGTTGTTCTTTCTCATTGCATAGTACTCCATTGTGTGTATGTTCCATAGTTTGTTTATCCATTCATCTGTTGATGAGCATCTAGGTTGTTTCCATCTCTTTGTTATTGTGAACAATGCTCCCATGAACATAGGTGTGCATATGTCTATTCGAGTGACGAGTCTTATTTCTCTAGGATATATTCCTAGGAGTGGGATTGCTGCATCGAATGGTATGTCTATTTCTAGCTTTCTGAGGAAGCACCATATCATTTTCCAAAATGGTTGTATCATTTTGCATTCCCACCAGCAGTGCATAAGAGTTCCCATCTCCCCGCAGCCCCTCCAACATTTGTTATGTCCAGTGTTTTTGATTTGTGCCAGTAATGCCGGGGTGAGATGGTATCTCATTGTGGTTTTTCATTTGGTTTTTTCTAGTGGCTAGTGGTCACGAGCATTTCCTTATGTGTATGTTGGCCATTTGAATGTCTTCTTTGGTGAAGTGTCTGTTCATTTCCTTTGCCCATTTTTTAATAGGATTATTTGTCTTTTTGTTGTAGAGGTGTTGGATTTTCTTGTAGATTGTGGAGATTAGACATTTGTCTGACTTGTACTGTCCAAAATTTTTTTCCCAGTCTGTAGCTTCTCTTTTTACTCTTTTGGTGAAGTCTTTTGAAGAGCATAAGTGTTTGATTTTTAGAAGATCCCAGTTATCTAGCTTATCTATTGGGGTTTGTGTGTTGATGGTTATGGTTTGTATCCTGTTAATGCCGTGTATTAAGGCCTGAAGTATTGGTCCTATTTTTCTATGAACTTTATAGTTTTAGGCTTTATATTCAGGTCTCTGATCCATTTTGAAGTAGTTTTTGTATACGGTGTGAGGTATGGGTCCTGTTTCATTTTTTTGCAGATGGATATCCAGTTTTGCCAGCACCATTTGTTAAAAAGACTGTCTTTTCCCCATTGGATGGACTTTGAGCCCTTGTCAAAGATTAGATGACTGTAGGTGGATGGATTTACATCTGGGTTCTCAATTCTGTTCCATTGGTCAATGTGTCTGTTATTGTACCAGTACCAGGCTGTTTTGACTACTGTAGCTGTATAGTAGGTTCTGAAGGCAGGTAGTGTGAGTCCTCCAACTTTATTCTTCTTCTTCAGTAGTGCTTTACTTACTCAGGGCTTCTTCCCTTTCCATGTAAAGTTAATGATTAGTTTTTCCATCTCTTTGAAGAATGTTGTTGGTATTTGGTTTGGGATTGCGTCGTATTTGTAAATTGCTAGGGTAGAATTGTCATTTTCACAGTGTTGAGTCTGCCTATCCATGAGCATGGTATGTTTTTCCATTTATGTAGATCCCTTTGGGTTTCATGCAGTAGTGTTTTGTAGTTTTCTTTGTATAGGTCTTTTACATCCCTGGTCAGATTTATTCCTAAGGATTTTATCTTTTTAGGTTCTATTGAAAATGGTATTGTTTTCCTGATTTCCTTTTCATCGCTCTCCTTATTGGTGTATAGGAATCCAACTGATTTTTGAATGTTTATCTTGTATCCTGCTACTCTGCTGAATCTTTCTATTAGTTCCAGTAGATTTCTCATGGAGTCTTTAGGGTTTTCTATGTATAGAATCATATCATCTGCAAACAGGGACAGTTTAACGTCTTCTTTACCAATTTGGATGCCCTTGATTTCTTTTTATTGCCTTATTGCTCTAGCTAGAACTTCCCGCACAATGTTAAATAAGACTGGTGATAAAGGGCATCCTTGTCTTATTCCTGTTTTCAAGGGGAATGTTTTCAGCCTCTTTTCATTAAGAATTATATTGGCCGTTGGTTTTGCATAGATGCCCTTTATTATGTTGAGAAATTTCCCTTCTATAGATATCTGATTGAGAGTTTTTATCAGGAATGGGTGTTGGACTTTGTCAAATGCCTTTTCTGCGTCAATTGAGATGATCATGTGATTCTTTTCTTTCCCTTTATTTATGTGGTGGATTACGTTGATTGATTTTCTAATGTTGAACCATCCTTGCATACCTGGTATGAATCCTACTTGTTCGTGATGTATTATTATTTTGATATGATGCTGAAATCTATTGGCTAGAAATTTGTTGAGAATTTTTGCATCTATATTCATGAGAGATATTGGTCTGTAATTTTCTTTTTTTGTGCCATCTATTCCTGGTTTTGGTATCAGCGTTATGCCAGCTTCATAGAATGAATTTGGAAGTGTTGCTTCCACTTCTATGCTCTGAAATCGTTTGAGGAGTACTGGTACAAGCTCTTCTATAAATGTTTTGTAGAATTCTCCAGTGAAGCCATCTGGGCCAGAGCTTTTTTTGGTTGGGAGGTTTTTATTACCTTTTCAATCTCTTCTCTTGTTATGGGTCTCTGCAGATTTTCAACATCACTTTGTTGTAGTTTGGGTAGGCTGTGTGTTTCTAGAAATTTATCCATTTCCTCTGGGTTTTCAAATTTGTTGGAGTATAGTTTTTCATAATATTCTGTTATAATCCTTTTTATTTCGGTTGGGTCTGTTGTAATGTCCCCCATTTCATTTCTTATTTGGGTTATTTGTGTCCTCTCCTGTTTTTCTTTTGTCAGTCTGGCTAGTGGTTTGTCGATTTTGCTGATTCTTTCAGAGAACCAACTTTTGGTTTTGTTGATCCTTTCTCTTGTTTTTCTGTTCTCTATTTCATTTATTTCTGCTCTGATCTTTACTATTTCCTTTCTTCCCTTGGTTGTGGGCTTTTTTTTTTTGCTGTTGTCTATTTGTTTGTGTTCTGTAGTTAATGTTTTGATTTTGTCCCTTTCTTCTTTTTTGATATGTGCATCTATTGCTATAAATTGTCCTCTGAGGACTGCCTTTGCTGTGTCCCAAAGGTTTTGGTATGATGTGTTTTCATTCTCATTTGATTCTAGGAATTTTTTGATTCCATCTCTGATTTCTTGTATTACCCCATGATGTGTAAGCAGGGTATTATTCAGTTTCCATGTAATTGATTTTTTTTCCTTGTTCTTTCTATTGTTAATTTCTACCTTGATGACATTGTGGTCAGAGAAGATACTTTGAATTATCTCAATGTTTTGGATCTTGTTGATGATTTCTCTGTGGCCTAAGATGTGGTCTATTCTGGAGAACGTTTCATGTGCATTGGAAAAGAATGTGTACTTTGCAGCGGTTGGATGGAGTGTTCTCTATATATCTATGAGGTCAAGTTGGCTGATTGTGCCCTTTAGGTCTTCTGTATCTTTGCTGAGTTTCTTCTTAGTTGTTCTGTCCTTTACTGAGAGTGGTGTGTTGAAGTCTCCTACTATTATTGTGGAACTGACAATTTCTCTTTTCAGTGTTGTTAGAGTTTGTTTTATGTATTTTGGAGCCCTGTCATTGGTTGCGTAGATGTTTATTATGGTTATGTCTTTCTGATGGATCGTCCCCTTAATCATTATGTAGTGTCCTTCTTTGTCTTTTATGGTAGATTTTGTTTTAAAGTCTATTTTATCTGAGATTAGAATTGCCACTCCTGCTCTTTTTTGGTAGTTGTTAGCTTGATATATTTTTTTCCAACCTTTGACTTTTAATGAATTCACATCTTTTTTTCTAAGGTGTGTCTCTTGTAGACAGCATATTGATGGATCCTGTTTTCTTATCCATTCTGTCACTCTCCATCTCTTTATGGGTGCAATGATTCCGTTTACATTCAATGTAATTATTGATAGATGTGATTTTGTTGCTGTCATTTTGTAGTGCTCTTTTTTGTGGTGGTGATGTTTTCTTTGTTATTCTTAATCTCTTGTGGATTTTTTTTCCTTTCTTTTGTTTTTGTAGGTTTTTTTTTTTTGCTGAGACTTAATGTTTTTCCTCTTTTTTTTATGAGTATGTTTGTTAACTTTCTTTGTGGTTACCATGAATTTTACCCTTATCTTTCTAAGTTTGAAACAGTCTACCATTACGTGGTATCGCCTTGCCTTCCTCTCCATTAGAAGGTTCTATACCTATGCTGTTTATATCCTCTTTTATTGTTTTGATGTTGTTGTCATTTATTGATTAACTGCTCTGATTCCCTGTTGTATTTCTTTTTGTTTTGTATAGTCCTTGAGAATTCATTTCCTAGATTGGTATCTGGTTGGTAAGATCCTGCATCCTAGGTTCTGCCTGTGAGCTGAGGCTGTTTGTCCTCAGATTAAAGAACTCCCTGTAATAATTCTTGTAATTTTGGTTTGACTTTTACATATTTCCTTAATTTCTGTTTATCTGGAAATGACCTAATTTCACCATCAAATTTGAACAAGAGTTTTGCAGGATATATTATTCTTGGCTGACAATTTTTTTCCTTCAAGATTTTATATATGTCATCCCAGTGCCTTCTTGCCTGCATGGTTTCTGCTGAATAATCTGAGCTTAGTCTTATTGTTTCTCCTTTGTATGTGACTTCTTGTTTTTCATGCGCTGCTCTCAGGATTCTTTGTTTGTCTTTGGTTTTTGGGAGTATGAGTATGATATGCCTTGGTGATTTTCTTTTGGCGTCTCTTCTGTATGGTGTTTGTTGAGCTTCTTGGATGGCCAGCTTTTCATCTTTCATGATACTGGGGAAGTTTTCTGTCAGCAGTTCCTCAATGATCCTCTCTGTGTTTTCTGTTTTATCTCCCTGTTCTGGAATTCCAATCATTGGAAAATTTTTGCTTTTCATCGTGTCCCACATAACTCTCAGGGTCTCTTCATTTTTCTTTATTCTTTTTTCTGATTTTCCTCAAACAGAGTTGTATCCAAGTGTTTGTCTCTAATTCCACTGAACCTATCTTCGACCATTTCATAACTGCTTCTCAGCCCTTCTGTGACATCATCCATTTCTGAAATCTGGTTGTTTATCTGTTGGATTTCCAATTGTTGTCTTTGTATAATTTCTAATTGTGAATTTCTTTTGGCATTTTGTTCCTGCATTATTTGCCTGAATTATTCCAATTTTTTGTCTGTATTTTCCATGAATTTGTCTATTTTTTCTTTATGTTTGTCAGCTTTTTGCCTCCACTCTTGGAGAATTCTGTGTATTAGAGATTTGAATTCCCTATCAGGTAGTTCTAGCACATTTTCTTCCACAAGTGGGTCATCTGGTGTTTTATTTTAGACGCCTACTGGAACCATCCTGTCCTGTTTTTGTAAATGTTTTGATATTGTCTGCTGTCTTCGCGGCATTCAGTAGTTATTTTTCTTCTTCACTGATTATAAATTTGTTTGTTTCATCCCTTTTTTTTGTTAATTTGACTATGTCTGAGCAGTTGGACTGTGTGTTCTTTGTTGTTTGCTCATCTATGGGCACAATACTTTTTGCCTCCTTCTCCAATTGGCAGTGTCAGTCACTCAGATATGGTACAGCAGGGAAGGTCTAGCTGAAGAGGAGTTACTGGGGTGGGTTTTTTATGGCACTTACTTCAGCCACCAGAGCGGGTGGGTAATCAGTGCAGGGTAGGTTCCAGTACGCCCTGCCTGTGCCGCTTGGTGGTGTGATGTCAAGCGCACGGTGCAGGTAGGCATGGAGGTTGTTATGTGTGGAGCTCAGATGGATATGGGAGAGAGGAAAGAGGAACAGGGGCCAAAAAACATACAAACAAACAAAAAGGAATGCTAGGAGAGCTTGCCATTGGGGTGTACAGATGAGAGACTATGAAATGGAGAAAAACAGAAGGGGGAAGAGGAAGAAAAGAATGAATAAATAAAAATCTTAAAGGTTAAAGAACCACAAAGTTTCCAGGGATCCCACCAGTGTAGCTATGAGGTATGGGGAAGTCGCTCTCAGGTGTTGCAGTACAGCCTGGCTAGAAGGCATAGAGGTATACAACACCAGGTATTTAGGGAAGAGAAAGAGAAGGAAGATATAGAGAGACGAGAAACTGAATGATGAAGAAAGACAAAAAGGGAAAAAGAGAGAAAAGAAAAGAAACTGATAAAGAAAGAAAGAAAAAAAGAACAAGAAAGAACCCCCAAAAAACAGAAAAAAAAAAAGTAACCAATGTGAAAAGAAATGCTCTCAGGTATCCCTCTGCTTGTCTGTGGAACCCGAGGGGGAAATCTCCTTGCCACGCAGCACTGCCTGGCCAGAAATGGCTCCCAACTCAAGAAAAGGAAAATAAAACAAACAAACAATTGAAAACAAATGAACGAACAAAAGCTCTGGGGTCCCACCAGCGTGGCAGCCCAGACTAGGAAGCAGCTCCACACTCGAACGGAACTCCACAACCCCTCAGGATGAAGCAAAGATGGTGCATGGCTCCAGTTAGTTAAGCGAAAGGAGGGGGAGGTGGTGAGAGGTAAGGAAGAAATCAAAAGAAGCAGAAAGAAAAGCAACACTAGCAGCTAACAAATGGCACTCTGAGAGCCAGCTAGTGTGGGCTGGTGTTTCTTGGACAAGAGATTGTCCGTGGGAAGCACAGGGGGCCGATGTAGGTGAAAAAGGGTAGGGAGTAGAAAAGCGTATATCACAAATTACTGGAGCTCTGCAGCCCTTCAGGAAGAAGCAAAGATTGCACACGGAGCCAGGTATTTGAGCGAAAGAAGAGGGAGCTGGTGAGAGGTAAGGAAGAAATCAAACGAAGCAGAAAAAAGTAACACCAGCAGCCAACAAATGATGCTCAGAGAGCCAGCCCATTCGGGTGTGTGGAATCCAAGCAGCCGGTGTTTCCCGGTCAAGAGATTGTGGCTGTGGGAAGCAGAGGAGGCTGAGTTGGGGTGAAGAAGGGTGGCGGGTGGGAAAGCATATATTGCAAATTACCAGTTGTTTTGTCTCCTGCTGGATGCTCTGTGAGTCTGCTTTCTCGTACCCCCTGTTTGCTGGTCTTTGATAGGAGTCCAAGATGGCGGATGCATGCTGCGTTAGCTGGTAGGGGACCTCTGCATGAATCTCTCCTCGCTCTCCATTCTCTGTCAGTTTTCTCACTCTATTTGTTGCTTGGCTGAGTTCTTTGTCTCTTCATTTGATGTTTTAGGGTTTCAGGAATGATGTATTCTCTGTTCAGCTTAGTTTTTCAGATCTTTGCTGTGGAGGGACGGTGTGGTGCTTCTGCCTAGAGCGCCATTTTGCCGGAACTCAACTTCTTCTTTCTTCATATGTTGTTTGAACTACCTGAAGGCCCTCTTTTTCTCTCACTTCACTACATCAGTAAAATGTATCCTTTATTGAACGTCCACATTTTATAAAACCAGAAATGATTTTATCTTAAATATAGAGCAGTTTTTTAATGTTAAAAATGTATTTGCTTTCACTGATTTTATATTTCACACACATACTTCATTTTATATCCACCTATCTGCCTATATTTTTTATATAAATAGATTTTAGTACGTCCAATATTTTCTCAAGAAAATCCCTTTTCCAATTTCCGTAATTCCATCGCCTTTTAAACTTTTTATATATCATGAATATTCTCCTTAAATTTCTATGCATTTATCCTTTATAATTATCCATATCTATACTATAATCTCTTCTCATGTATACTCCCTGGAATATATATTCTTTTTGTTTGTCTGTTTTGCTTTATATAATATTTTTTAATATACTTATATACAGAAAAGTGTAAAAATTATACCATCAACTCACTGAATTATCGTGAATGTACCTGAGTAAATTCCATCACATCAAGAAATAGAATATTAATAAAAACTTTAACCCTCCTGCCCCCTTTAAAACATTAACACATCTAGCCTCTTCAATGATTACCTCTATTATGACTTCTAACACCATAGGTTAATTTTGTCTCATGATGACATATATAGGATTATTAATATTTTCTTTTAAATTTTCTTGTGTCTAATTTCTTTCACTCAACATACCAGTACCAGTTATTGTCAAGTTAATTCTGATTCAAGGCAACCCCATGTGTGTCAGAGTACAGCTGTACTCCGTAGAGTTTTCAATGACTGATTTCTCAGAAGCAGATTGTAAGGCCTTTCTCCCTAGGCACCTGTGAGTGGACTTGAACCTTCAACCTTTTAGTTAGCTGTCAAGTGTGTTAACCGTTTGCCCACCCAGGGACTCCTCACTGACAGAATGTTTATGGAATTTCCAGATGTTGCGTGTAGCTGCAGTTTTCTTTTCTTTTGCACATTTACCTATTTCTACATTGTTTTCCATGGTAAGAATATCATTATTTTATTTATCCATTTCACTGTTTATGGACATTTAAGTTTTAGTATTTTGAACAACGCTGTTAAGAACATTTGGTATGTGTCTTTTCATGCACACGTATATGTGTTTCTCCTGTATATACCTACTAATGAAATTGCTGAATTCTAAGGTGTGCGTAGGTAACATCAGTAGAAAATGGTACATAGATTTCCAAAAAGACAAAACGAATTTAAGCTTTTACTATTGCTATACAGCCTTGACAAAAATTGGTATATCCAATTCACTTAATTTTAACTCTTTTTGTTTGTGTGTTGGCTGGCAATTCACTTTACTTATAGTTTATATTTCACTTATTTTGAATTAGGTCGAGCAACTTATTCATCTAGGCTATAGGGATATTCTTTCTTCTCAAGTGCTTTTCTTCCTCTCTGAGTTACTCCATTTTTCCCTCTACCAATTTCCACAGACCTTTCTGTTCTCACCCACTATTTTTCTATTCTGTCTCTCTGTTTTACTGACTTTCTTTATCCACTTTCTGTGTCCAACTGTATTTTATAATCTCTTCCTTTCTTTACAACACACTCTTTCTAAATCTAGTTATTCAAAAATGATACTGTTTCTTCTGGAAAGCTTTCTATTTATGGTTACCAGATGTAAGTTGCCACAACTATTCAGTTTTGTTGGTATTTTAATAATTTTTTCATAACTGTTAAATAGCAATTACTTCTAATCATATTATATCAAAATATTCTTTTAGTTGCAAATCACATACATATCAACATTCTTCCTTCAGGACTATATAGTCACAAGGTTGTAAGTTATGAAAGTGATACTTAATAAAGATAGAGAAAAAATATCACCTAGGTAAAACATAAAATTTATAATAACGAGGACCACTAAAGCACAGCGATTCTCAAATAATTTTGGGTGTTTGATAAAATTGATTCCTTTTGTCTTGGTGAGTAGTTTAAAACAGAAGCATGTTAAAGGTAAGTAAAGACATAGTCATAAAAACCATATATTTAAACATGTAGAGGAAATCAATGACAAAATAAAATTGTAGAATTACAACTTATTCTTATTTTAGAAATGATTAAGAGATAATATCATGAAATAAATAGTGATGTACAGACAGATAAACTAGATGACCTAGTAGAGGCCTCTTTTATATCAACAAATTCTAAGATTATCTGAGAAACTATCCATCAAAAACACAGGCTCAGGTGGCTTTAATGCATTTCTCCCCAAGAAATTGAAAGTAATGAAGAAGAGTATATACTCAAATGACAAAGATGGAGAGGAGGTCTGCAGAGAGGTTTTCTTCTCAAATAATCCTTTTCAGGCAAAGGAAAGGGTAATATTGATGAGAAAGCAACATAAAAATATTAGGTCATAGAGCTTACAAAGAACAGCTATTTTAGGTTTTACTTTTCATCCCTCAAATATTAAGTAATGAGTTTCCAGAATGCAGTGAGTTAGCCTTTGACATAGTCATTTTTGTTCTGATTTTTTCCTTATTGTTTAAGAGAGAACTTAAACATAATTCGATAGAAGTTTTAATTGAAATATAACCCCTTAGAAGGCCAAGTTTTTTCATAATTAAGGAAAAAATTTATGCTCTGTATTTTTGGGATACATCGTTCATCTTTTCTGAAAAATTGATGCACTATTATGTATGCATCTTTACTAAGTTTCCCACTTTCATAATGAAAGTGAAGTTATTTTTCTTATTTATTAAAACTGTATAATGATCTTGTTTATATGCCCAAAAATCAAACAGGAAAAGATATGAAGATATGTAGATAGTGATTTTGTTTTTTTAGTTAATAGCCTAATTTTTTGTTACAAATTTTTTCCCTCCATAAATTTAGCGTGATGAAAATTCATGATGCAATTTTTCAGTTCTGCTTATGAAAGGGAAAGAGTAGTTTAAGAAATGGAGTACATGTAGTCTTCATGGATGGTTACTGGATAGAACAGAGCAGGATACACTGCCCTTTCCCTTGACCTTGCCCTGGAACTCAATAGTGAGCATCCTAATTGCCATTAGACACAACAAATGGGGAACAGCTAGGGAGGCATAAGGCCATTTATACTAGAACCCCCCATTAGAACCAGTGCTGGAATTGCTTTCACTCTTGCCCTTACTAGAATATTACATGATGGTGTTTTAGGAAGCACTGATATCTATAAATATTCACTGTTCTGAACCAAGATTTAGGAAGGAAAAAATGCTGATGTAAACATGTATTTGACACCCAAAAATATCCCTGAACTATTAGAATTTTTTATTAAATCCACTTTCATTTTTTTTCTATTGTTACACTGACGTATAGTGAAAACAGTTTAGGTTTTTCAAATGTAAAATTAGGAACGTAAAATTTAAATTGTGACCTTTATTTAGAGGAAGTTGGTGGGGTTGCTGATAGCCAAAAGGCTGATATCTTGAAATGTAAACTTCTTCAGTGTAAACTTCAATTCTTTTATATATGACAAGCAGTTTTTTGGTATCTACACAGTTAACGAATTATAGAATTTAGATCAAATATGTAAATAAAGAAATTTTGTATAATTGAAGACTTACAGAGAAAGAAAAAACTACTTAATTTTAAGAAGACAAAATTGAAGAAAACAAACACTGAACTATTAAATAAACATGTTTAAATTTAATACATGGCTTCTTTCAGAAGTGCTAACTTTTACATTTATATGCCTTTCATACATATCATTTAGTATTATCTCTGCTAGATTATAATAACTTCAAAAGTATTAATAATACTGCTGGTGAATGGCTGAAGGTTTTGAAAGCTTATCATCTGACAGAAGCTATGGTAAATACTTTATATTTAATCCCAATAGCATCAATATAAATCAGATACAATTTTTTTTTATTGTAGATATATGAGGAGAGAAACCATTTTAATTCCCTTGGAATCCAGGATCGTGCCTTTATAACCTGCTTTTACTATCCCCTTTTTGGAGTGCCTTTCCAATACCTTTGGGTTGATGCCGCCCAATTCAAATCGTATCTACTCACAATAAATATATTCTGTTATGCTAATTTTTGTGTTTCTCTGTGCATTTAGGTTTTTGACAGAGAAAACAGAAATTTACAAACATTAAATAACTTATCCAAAGTCACATGGATAAGATTCTATGATTTCATATCTGTGTACTTAACAAGTAGATTATGTCATTTTATAGTATGTTGATTATATTATGCAAGATGCTTTATTATATTGTAACAATGTATTATATTAATATGATTTATGGAATAAAAAATCTTCATATATGTTCAAATCCTTAATCATATTGTATGGTTTTGAATGGATTTGAATTATTTGTGGTTTTGTAAAAGTACTCTCCAAATCTTTACATTTTTTTAGTTTGTCCTACTTAATTCTCTTCTAGAATGCATTCTAATTGCAGAACTAATTGGTAAGGATAATTAAATAATTTCTTACACACATATTAATTAATATTTGGAGAAAAAACAAAAAAACCAAACCCACTGCCGTTGAGTCAATTCCACCTCACAGCGACCCTATAGGACAGAGTAACTGCCCCATAGGATTTCCAAGTAGTGGCCAGTGGATTCGAACCACTGACCTTTTGATTAGCAGCTGAGCTCTTAACCATTATGCCATCAGGGCTCTGGAGAGGCAGTATAGGCGATACATTAATTGTTATAGATGCTAACTTTGAACACCACACAGAAACAGAATCTGAGGTGTTGGACCCGTCCATAGATGGCAGGAATTTTTCACTGGGATCACCTACATAATGTGGTGATCTTCAAAGGGGTATACTCTCCATTGAAAGAGAAGCTGGAAAAATTGTGCCCAGCTCAGAGACAGCAAGTACACTCTCTTTTAATGTCTTCTGTAACTTAAAATGTCAACTTCCCTCCATCATAGTTTAGTAATCCAACTTAATACTAATTGATGCAGGAATTTTTAAGCCAAAAATTAATTTAAATATTGTTCATAGAAAGGTGATATTCCTGGAGTAATTGGAGACGTTAACACAGATAGCAATGTCGGACATGGCTTTACATGTTCATTTTCAAAAAGCAAGAACATGGCTTGTTGTGTGAACACAGTCGTGATCAGTTTACTCTTGTAGCTCTTTTCTTGCAATGGCTTCCTCAGTTACATTTAATTTAGTTTATAATTTTGAATCTTTATTCAACATACTTTACATTTGGCTTCTGAAATTGTCTTAGGTAGTGTACATCTATTTTTTTTACCCTCCGTTAAAAAGAAAAGGAAAGAAACTGAGGCCCAGATTGACAGATTTATCTGAGTGCATAAAAAATTTCACAAAGGTCACTGACCAGTGTGAAATGGACCAGATATCTGATAAATAAGAACAAAGGAAACAGGCAGAAGACACAGTGATCATAAAATAGCACAAAGTCCCCTCTATAGCAAGTCACCTGTTAGGCATGAATTTGCTTGAAGTTTACCTTGTGCAAAGAATTTAACTTTATCCGAAGTAATCTGATTTTTACGTATTTCCTGAGTAGTTGAGATGCCTTTGTTATACAAGTGAATGGGGCCTGGCCAGGCCAGGATGATCAACTAGTGGCCTCAGGAAGGAAGAGGAGCAAAATTTAATTAGGGTAAGGTTAGCCAAGGTGTTCATTTTGTACTTTTAATTTCCTCTCTTTTCTCCTTAAAATCTCCCTGTAACTAACCTACAATGAGTCCTCCTGTTCTTTTTTTTTCCTGTCTGATCCCAGAGGTCTCCTGGTATACATACAGATTAACTGCTCGAATATACCCTATATGCTTTATTTTCTTTGCACTTTGATTATCTTGACACTTTTCAAGGCAACATTCAAATATTTTACTGAACCGAGTTATTTAAAAATTCTCTTTCTTATACTTCTATTATTCAACATATTTTCCTATCTGTGCCACAAATGGTTAACAGAAATAATGGCTACAACTCTGTTGTCCAGAAAAGTAAATATCTAATAAAATTCTGAATTTGCAGCAATTTCTTTATTGATGTTATTAAAGTTTGGGAAAATCCTTAAGCATAGTCCTAAACTTGCTCTAGACCAGGATCTAGCAATTCCACAATGCCTTCTAATCTATCAATTTTACAATATGAGCTTTCATTTTCTGAAGAAAATCAAAAGAGATGATTTAGAAGATCAGGTAAGGCTGAGTAGAAAGACTGAAAGATGAAAGGAGGGTAAAATTTCAGAAGTTACAAATCTTTAAGAGAAATTTTATTAAAGTTATGTTTTCAGGCCTCAGCAGACTAATTAAATAACTTGACTTCTGAATGCTTGGTGCTTTGTCCTTTAGTTTTTGTAAATTTCTCTTAAGTATATTAATTTATTTTTTACAGGCCAGAAGTTCCCACTAACGGCCATTGTTAATCTAAGTCAACTTTTTTTTTGCAATTTGTCCATTAAAGTGCAAGAGTTAGGGTTACAATGAGATTTTAAATAGGAATCAGAATTTCTTCAAGAAGGAAGCTAAGACTTATCCAAGAACAAACTCATGGCAAATAAGAAAAGGAAACTGCTACCTTTGGTCAACTGTGTGTGTTTACGTCTTGGTTTCCTCAATCAGATGCTAAGCAGGGGCCATGGGATCACCAACCTGAGAATTGTTGATCCTGGAATATGGTCTGAAAATATGACCTTCCTTGGTACATCAACAAGAAAGAGCAGTGGTGAAACTTCCCTTGTTGATGGAGTGGCCCCACTGCACCGCCACACAGGGCTGAGCCCCATGCTTCGAGGCCTCGTCCCTTCTGCCCCAGCCCACCCACTGCAGTTCCCCACAGATCCTCCCATCTTCCATTGGCCAAGGTGGAGACCCTCCTCTCAACCGAATGGTGGGTGCGCCAGCCCAGCTGCCCACACCCTGACTGGTGGGTGATGGGGGAGTGATGGGTTATCACACTGGGTGATGGGTAACACAAACCCTAGTGATGCACTGCCTTGGCAGCCCATCCCATGACGGCGCTGGGTCCTGGGGCTATTTTGGTGTCATCCCCTCTGACAGTGTCATGGGGTGCAGTCTGCATCCCCCCCACCACCACCACCTAGTGATGCCACTGAGGAACAGGGTGCATTGGTGAAGGTTTTGTAAGGAATCTAAGATAACTTTAATTAATGTCTTTTTTACAAACTGGCCACAGGTCTAACAGACTTCCAACTGTTAGTACTCAGAGCTAGCTTGAATTGAATTAGAGCTTTATTGAGACATTGCTTCCATTCATTCTCTTAGAAGACTGCTTATGAGTTCTTAAGTGTTCAAAGAAGAAAATTAAGAGAAAAACAAAAGCTCTCTCTCTGTAGTATAGACAAACAAAAGCAAAAGCACAGGAACCAGCAGAAAAATGAACTTGTTAATAGAAAACAGTAATCTTTCAAGTGGTACATTTTCAAACCAAAAGTATAATGACATTATATGAAAACTTATGTCTTATTTATCAAATGATACTGTGACACAAATAACTCAATATGTTCCTGAGAGATAACCCTTGGAATTTCCTGAGTAATCAAGGTGACTTTATTATCTAAAACCTCCAGACAACACTTAAGGATTTGTGAAAATGGGTGGAGAGCTGGCCAGGCCACAAAGACCACTTGGTCAGCTAAAGTCAGGAAGGGACAAGAGCATGATTTCATCCATCATATATATTCAGAGAGGCCCCAATTATGACTATTCAATGAGGCCTCACTCATGATTATTCAATGAAACCTAGAGCTTCCCTGGCTGGTGAAAAGTACTGATACTCGTGGGAGAGTAGCAAGCCTATTGTGAGACATGGAAGTTTCTCATTGGGAACACTTCTGGACCTTGCACCAATGTGTCTCTTCTTTTTGCTGATCCTGATTTGTATTCTTTGGCTATAATAAATCTATAATCATTGGTAGAATAATTTCTGTGAGTTGTTTCAGTGAATTATTGAACCCATAGTGAATTATTGAATCCTAAATTTCCACTACTACAGAAGTAGTGGGAGCCAGAAGGTGAAAGTGAAGGAACCCAGAGGAAGCCTCCAAGCTGGAGGGGTAATGGGAGAACCCTGATTTTCTGGCCAGTAAGTCAGAAGTAAGGATGTTGTGTGGACTTGCGGCTGGCGTTTGCCTATTTGACAGTCTAAAGAATGGTGTCCTTTTAACTTGTGAAATCTGCCCTAGCTCTGGGAGGGTAGAGTCACAAAAAGAGGTGCCCTGTGGATGTCTGGTGTCAGTATTGAACAGGGCAGTGGAAAGCGAGAATTTGTTATATCTTCATAGGTGGGAACAAAATAGTGGGATTCTGAGATTACCACACAACGCAGTTGACATGTCAAGATTGATTTGTTATCCTTCTCACAAATGCACTTTCAAACCAAAATCACTTTATATCAAAATCCAGGTTTGAGAATTTTATGTGAAGATCTAGG
The DNA here is from genome assembly GCA_030035585.1 of Dugong dugon. Taxonomy (NCBI): domain Eukaryota; kingdom Metazoa; phylum Chordata; class Mammalia; order Sirenia; family Dugongidae; genus Dugong; species Dugong dugon. The sequence continues at coordinate 15,271,549 of CM057478.1, forward strand.
TTTTAGGATATTATACAAAAACCTATGTGGTTAAAATCCTAAGATAACAATGTGAATTTGGCAAAGGGAGCTCAACAAAGCTACGCAAACCTTAAACCATTATTAAAACTGACTCACCTGGCAGCATATTTAAAGGACAAATGGTGTTTTGGTGTAAGTGGTCCAGTGAGCACACCTGTTGGTCTGAGAGGCTTCTGGAATGCTGCCAACTGAGTGTCTTCAAAATGAACTTGTCAAAACCTCCAGAAACGTCATATGTTTATGAGACCACCACTCAGTATATGGAAAAAAAAAAATTCAGTATATTCTGAATTTATTTATTGTAGTCAGGCACAGGCTTTCTGAGCAGAGCAGGCTGGTGATACCATATAGTGTTTTTGGGAATCATAAAACAGGGATCGGTAGACTTTCAGAAGCAAAAGAGTGTTGACATCATCTGTAGAAGTATCGTTACTCAGATGCGATGTTGTTGATTGATTGGCAGTCGGAAGTGTGTTTATTGGAATAAGTCTTATCCTGACTGTTGACTTTCAGAAGCAAAGAGTTTAACAGTTTCTGGTGGATGCTTGTTACCATCACTGTTGTTAGGTGTTGTCAAGTCGGTTCCGACTCATTGCGACCCTATGAACAACAGAACGAAACACTGCCCAGTCCTGTGCCACCCTCACAACCTCTGATTAATCTTTAGCAAGGTATGTGGGACTTTTTAAAATTATTTTCAAAAGTATACTAAGCAAGGGTAAATCTAAAAGAGTTATGTAAACCTCTGAGAAGGATGAGAGAAAGCTTAATGGTCCAAATTGAGTTTTTGATAAATGTTAAGAAAAATGTTGAAGTTTTATTTTACTTATAAGTATTTGTTTAGGGAAATCATCAGTTTGTTCAAAATTTTAAATAGATGACATAAGATTTGATATTTTAATAGAGACTCCATACATATTGAATGCAAGTGTGAGTTTATTATGCTAATAATAATTCCTGAGAAATAACTTCATTTCTTCTTTAATGTTGGAATATTGGCTTAATTTTTTTCAGGAGAGTATATATTTTTTAATATTTCTTATGGCTTTTAGTGTTTCTCTGGAAAAGTAAGAGGCCACCTGAATTTTCCCCTTACACATTTTCACCTGTATGGATGACTGAGGAGGTGTTCGTTCTCTTCAAAGTTTAGGAAGAGAACCGGAAATGTATGTGGCCTGTACTGCACATTGGTTCACTCTTCTTCATTGTGACACCCTTGGAAGAGGCCTTACTACATCCTAGAGGCTAGACGCTAAAGGTTGCATTCTTCAGTGTCCCCATTTTCCACTGCTTTTGCAAGGGAGTTTTGGAAAAGAAGCGTTAACACCAAGAGGAATTCTCTGACAAAACTGCTTCTTGCCTTGTTTAAAATCAAAACCAAACCCATTGCTGTTGAGTCAGTTCTGACTCATACCTGAGGTAGTTATGTTCTTCTCAGATTTCAAATATCCTCATCACCCACCACTACTAATCTTCATTGTTTCTAGTCCTTCCATATCCTAGAGGGTTGTGATACTTAAAATATAGGCTTAACTGCCATAATAAATAAAGTATGTCTTATGTGAGAGAGAAGTATATTTCTCTGTCACAAAAGTTAAAAAGGTTAGTAATACTAGCTAGCAGGGTGGCTCTGATCCGTATGGCTATTCTGGGAGATCCCTTTTATTACTATACAAACTCCAAAGAAGTATATTCCACAAAATAGACTCCAACTCAGCCTCATACCTAGGATCCTGCTTGAGGGAAGTACAAAGAAGTGAAATTGGGGGAGTTAAATAATTTCTTTTAAAGCAAATGGCACAAAAGTTGTTTATATTAATTCTGATCATATTCAGTTGTTAAGACCTTAGTCACACGTGACAGGTAGCTACAAGAGAGGCTCTGAGATATATTGCCTAGTTGGACAACTATGTACTCAGTAGAACTGTATTACTATGGAAGACTAGAACTACAAATAAGAAGGGGAAAATAAAAGTTAGCCAATGGGAGAACTAAAAAGTCAAACTTAGAATGAGAATGCTTATGTACAAATAGAATTAGCAATTTTTTGTTCATACATATCAACAAACACATGGGGGACACATGTTGGAATAAACTGAAATATTTTAGTACAGGATGGGGGGAACACAATTAGAGATCACAATGAAATTACAAATATGGTGCAATGACCAGGGATTCTGGTTTCTATGTGCTAGCTCAAGCAGCCAGAAGCTGTTCAAACAGATTGCACACTTAGTTGAGTAAAATCTGAACAGGATTGTGACCTTTGCTGAATGAAGTTGAGATGTAAGAAATTTCTTGTCATGACATAAAAGAAGGAATGGAAAGATTTAAGGACATAAAAATGATGGAGTACATTTTTTTCATGAGCTACTGACTCAGCTACACTGTGTCCCTGAAGATGACTCCTCTTTGACCATAGCATTAAGAAGTTAAGTAATGACAGAGTATAAGAAACCTTAAATTCTCTACTGGCTGTCTTCTATAGGCTAGGTATAAAGATGGAAAATGCTGCCTTGAAATAGGCTTACTGATTTCAAAGTAAATGATAGGATCCTGGGTGACAGAGTCCAAGTTACAAAATTCATCTGAAATAAATAAGATGATCATGATTACCATAATAGGAAGCAAGACAGGAACGAAAATCAAGTATTGAGACCTGCTGAAATAAATGGGTAGCTAACTAAGGCAAAGTGACTTAGATCTGGGACACAGAGATATACCTTGAATCAACAAGATAGTCACAGCTGCTCTCTTTATTTCCAGACCACAATTTCTGACAAGACCAGAAGCCCTTATTGTGATGTTGTTGTTGTTCGTGGCTCTTTGAGTCTGCCTGCACTCATGGAAATCCCATGCACAATGAATCTAAATGCTGCCTAGTCCTATGCTGTTCCCACGATCAATTGCAGATTGAACCATTGTGATCAAGATGGTTTTCATGGACTGATTTTTGTAAGTAGATTGCCAGTCTTTTCTTCCTAGACTGTCTTAGTCTAGAAGTGCTGCTGAAATCTGTTCAGTATCATACTTTGTTGCCATTGAGCAGGTACTGATGCATAGCAACCCTGTTGGACAGAGTAGGCTGCTGCCCCAAGTGGTTTCCAGGCTGTAATCTTTACAGAAGCAGACTGCTACATCTTTCTCCTGTGGTGCGGCTGGTAGACTTGAACCACTGACCTTACAGTTAGCAGCCAAGTACTTAACTGCTGCACCACCAGGGACTTTTGTTTAGTATCACTGAAACACACAATGTATCATTGACAGATGGGTGGTGGCCACACATGGGGTACACTGGTCAGGAATCAAACCTGGGTCTACCATGTGGAAGGTGAGAATTCTACCACTAAACCACCCACGCCTTATTCAAATTAAATAACTTGCTAAAATTCCTTAAACCACATGTGCATGCTATAAAATTTCTTCCCTATAAGTGACCTATGTCCATTATTAGAGCCATTGTAACATGGGGAAACGAAATCCCACATCCTTCAGAGATTAATGAACCAAGGCTCTGAATTAATGGTATCCCCTAGAATTAATATTAATTTAGAGCCTTGGTTCATTAATCTCTGAAAGATGTGAGTTTTCCTTTCCCCACGTTACAATGGCTCTAATAAGTGGACATAGGTCACTCCAGGGAAGGTTAAAAAGAAATTTTATAGCATGCACATGTAGTTTAAGGAATTTTAGCAAGTTATTTATTTTGAATGAGGCATTATGTCAAGGATTACATTTCACTTGGATCCACAATCAATACCCATGGAAGCAGCAGTAGAGAAATAAAACAACAAATAGCATTGGACAAATCTGTTGCAAAAGACCTTTTAAAAGGGTTAAAAAACAAAGATGTCACTTTAAGGACTAAGGTGTTCCTGACCCAAGCCATGGTGTTTTCAATCGCCTCATAAGCATGCAAAAGCTGAACAATGAATAAAGAAGACCAAAGAAGAATTGATGCCTTTCAGTTATGGTGTTGGCGAAGAATACTGACTATACCACAGACTGCCAGAAGAACAAACAAGTCTGTCTTCTTAGAAGTATGCCAGAATGTTCCTTAGAAGTGAGGATGGCAAGACTTTGTCTCACATACTTTGGACATGTTACCAGGAAGAACCAGTCCCTGGAGAAGGACATCGTGCTTGGTAAAGTAAAAGGTTGGTGAAAAAGAGGAAGACACTCAATGAGATGGATTGACACAGTGGCTACAATAAGAGACTCAAGCATAACAACTGTGAGGATGGTGCAGGACCGGGCAGTGTTTCATTCTGTTGTGCAAAGGGTAGCTGTGAGTCAGAACCATCTCGACAGTACCTAACAACTACTAGGGGATATGGAATACTACCATGTTTACTGTAGTCACTGATAAATTGAGCTTATTTGGTTATCCAATAAATGGAGTTTGGTCCCACAATAGTATCACAGAAAGTCAGATATGTCCATGTATCCATTGTTGTTATTTCATTAGTGTTCAATTGTAGTAGAAACACTCAATTAGTAAAAATCTTGTATGGACTCCTGGACTCATGGAATGTGGACTATCATAGGATTGGTCAAGTGAAAATCTTCTTCAGAAAATTATAAAACAAAAGAAATACTAGATACTTTTGGACATTTCTTAGTGCAACCTTCAAGACTTGAAAGATACATGAGATATTATCTTTTCTTATATCTCACTAACATTATCTCCTAATATACCAAAAAAAAAAAAAATCAAACTTGAGGAGTGGATATAAATTTGCTTTTCTTAATAGGCATGATGAATGTCTTATTTTCCATTATAGTATACCACAAAATTTTGTTTCTGGTAAAGAACCACTTTTACAGCAAATAAGTAGTGCCATGGAAGATGCTCATGCAATTCAAAGGCTTGTTATGCATTTAATCATCCCAAAGTCGTTGGCATCATAAAATGATGCAAAGATCTACTGCAGTGTTTTCCAATAGAACTTTCTGCATGTTGGTTATTATGTGCTGCCCAATACAGTAGGCACTGGCCACATACGGCTGTTGAACACTTAAAACGTGCCTAGTAAGATTGAGTAACTGATCAAATTTCATTTAGTTTAATCAATTTAAATTTAAATGCAACTTGTGACTAGTGGTTATAATATTGTATAGCACAGGAAAGGGAACTTCGTTACAGATGCTTCTTAGAGAAAAAATTCCTTTTGAATTTAGACACTCCGTCTGCTACAGAATCCAGGACACACCCTAAAACAGGGATTAGTATATGATGTTTTATCCATAAACAGAAAATACAGTTTTAAAACCAATGATAATTTGGTAGTTTCAAAATGGTGACAAATTCTTTGCAACTTTTTCCATCAAAAGCATTCTATGGGGGGCGTGGCCAACATGGTAGAGTAGTTAGATGCTTCCAATATCTCTCTTAAAACAAAGACCTGGAAAAACAAGTGATTTGACTCTATATGAATATCTAGGAGCCCTGAACAAGGCAAAGCTGAGGAATTTAACTGAGTGATAGGGGAGAGGGAGACGGTTTGGGAAAAGCAAAGAGCGCCAGAGCAGCTGTGGCAAAACTACAGTGCTGCAGCCACTCCGGTCCACAGTGAAGCAGGTAAACAGCTGTGCTGTGAGCACTCAGGAAGCAGTTTCCACATGGAGACAGACCCGGCAGCTGAGATTCTGCTTGGACACTCCCGACCAGTGAAAAGCAGCTCCCAAGTGGCTAAGATAAATACAAGTATGCAGACTTTCACAGGGATTAAAAAAAAAAAAAAGCCCATTTGGGAAAAACCTCTCTCCCTTTTACCTCCTCCCCGCATGCTCAGCACCAGGAGTCTGCTGGGCCGGAAGTAGATCGCAAAAGCGCCCTGACCCATTCTCCTGGCCTTGGAGAGGAAACAAATAAGCTACTGGCTCCCCTAAGCTGGGAACACAGGGTCGGCACAGCTCTTTTGCTAGGCACATGTATAAGGGGTCCACAGACTCTGAGTGCCTTAAACCCCTATATAGACTTGTGGGGAACCATCTCAACAGCGTTAGCCCTCACTACCACAGTACAACAAGGCAAACATCTAAAGTTTAACTTCAACTGCTTCAGCTGTGAACTGACAGATTTGTGACCCTCAAAACAGCCATACCCCTTAAGTAGGCACTTTTATCAATCTGCAGCAGGGCTTGAGGACTAGTGGTATCACCTAAAGCTCTTAGTCACCTCCTAGAGGAGTCCAAGAAAAAGTGGTGCCCTCGAGTCTTTACAGCCAACAGAGTGGGGTGCTTATAATCTGGCTGCAAAACTAACCTACCTACTCACCCTAGAGAATAGGGACACGCTTTCATTTCAGACTCTCAGGGGCAGCTGTTAGGCCCCTGCCTGGCTCGGCCCGTGATCCCCTCCCACAGCCAGAAGCCAGTGCCTACACAAATCACCCATGCCTCTCTAAGACTCTGGGTGAGAGCCTGCATCAGACACTTGGTGACCGACTGCCAGAACACCTGAGCTGAACCCACATAGGAAAATTTAATGGACTCCTGCATGTACATACTTAGTTAAAGAACTAACTACCTAGTGACAGGACATTAGAGATTCAAAGGTGTCAAAAATCAAACAAGTGCACAGGAGCAGCCTACTTGGGCATATCAAAACAAAACAAAATAAGAAGCTAGGTCTCACTAAACAAATACAAAATAAAATTATAATAACTTATTGATGGCTCGGAGACAACGGTCAATATCAAGTCACATAAAGAGGCAGTCCATGATGGCTTCAGCAAGCTCCCAGAATAAAGAATCAATAAATTCTCTGGAGGAAGAGAACTTCTTGGAATTACCAGAAGCAGAATACAAAAGATTAATATACAGAACTCTTCTAGAATTTAGAAAGGAAATTTGACAGAATGCAGAAATAGCCAGGGAACACACAGACAAAGCAGTAGTGGAACTTAAAAAAGTTATTCAGAACATAATGCCAAATTTAATAAGCTGCAAGAATCCATAGAGACACAGCAATCAGAAATCCAGAAGATTAACAATAAAATTTCAGAATTAGACAACTCAATAGAAAGTCGTATGAGCAGAATTGAGACAGTAGAAGTTAGAATTGGTGACATTGAAGATAAAGTTCTTGACACCAACTTATTTGAAGAAAAATCAGATAAAATAATTAAAAAGAATAAAGAAATTCTAAGAGTTATGTGGGACTCTATCAAGAGAAATAACCTACGAGTGATTGGAGTACCAGAGTGGGGGGGAAGGGTGGATAACATAAAATACAGAGAAAATTTTTGAAGATTTTTTGACAGAATACGTCCCTGATATCATGAAAGATGAGACGACATCTATCCAAGATGCTCATCAAGACCCACATAAGGTAGATCCCAAAAGAAAGTCACCAAGACATATTATAATCAAACTTACCAAAACCAAAGATAAAGAGAGAATTTTAAGAGTGGCTAGGGATAAAAGAAAAGTCATCTACAAAGGGAGTCAATTAGAATAAGCTTGGACTACTCAGCAGAAACCACGTAGGCTAGAAGTCAATGGGATGACATATATAAAGCCTTGAAGGAACATAACTGCCAGCCAAGATTGTCTCTCAAATATGATGGTGAAATTAGGGCATTTCCAGACAAACAGAAGTTCAGGGAATTTGCAAAAACCAAACCAAAATTACAAGAAATACTATAGGGAGTCGTACGGTTAGATAATAACACCAGCTAACAACACAAGACTAAAACACAGGACAGAGCAACCATATATTGACTCAGATACGGATATCAAAAATACATCAAAGCTAAAACATTGAAAATAGGGAAACAGATATCAATATGTAAAAAAGGACAACATTAAAACAAAAAAGAGGGACTTAAAAAATGCAGACATTGATTTATCATATGGAGGGGAAGATAAGGTGATATAAAGTAATAAAAGACTGGTATAAACTTAGAAATATAGGGGTAAATATTAAGGCAACCACAAAGGAATCTAACAAACCTACAAATCAAAACAAAAAAATAGAAAAACATAAAGACCCAGCAAACACAAAATCGACAACAATGAAAAAGATGAAAAAAAAATACATATAGCAAAATGACTCAGTGCAGAAAATTGAGGAGAACAAAGAAACTGTGAACAACACACAAAAAGATATATCAGGTTGACAGCACTAAACTCATACCAATCAATAATTAAGCTGAATGTAAACAGACTTAATGTACCAATAAAGAGACGGAGAGTGGCAGATTAGATAAAAACGCATGATCCATCTATATGCTGCCTACAAGAGATGCACCTTAGACTTAAAGACACAAACAGGCTAAAACGCAAAGGATGGAAAAAAAAATATCAAGCAAACAACACTCAAAAAAGAGCATGAATGGCAATATTAATCTCTGACAAAATAGACTTTAAAGTAAAATCCACCACAAAGGATAAGGAAGGGCACTATATAATGATTAAGGGTCAATACACCAGGAGGACATAACTATAATAAATATTTGCGCACCCAACAACAGGCCTCCAAAATACATAAAACAAACTCTAACAGCTCTGAAAAGAGAGATAGACAGCTCCATAATAGTAGTAGAGACACAGTAACATGCCCCTTTTGGTGAAGGACAGAACATCCAGAAAGAAGCTCAACAAAGGCATGGAAAAGCTAAATGCTACAATTAACCAACTTGATCTCATAGACATATACTGAACACTGCACCCAACAGCAGCCAAGTATAATTTCTTTTCCAATGCACATGGAACATTCTCCAGAATAGACCACATATTAGTCCATAAAGCAAGCCTTAACAAAATTCAAAACATTGAAATATTACAAAGTGTCTTTTCTGACATAAAGCCATAAAAGTGGAAATCAACAACACAAAAAGCAAGGAAAAAAAATCAAATACATGGAAACTGAACAACACCTTGCTCAAAAACTACTGGGTTATAGAAGAAATGAAGGTGGGAATAAAGAAATTCATAAACTTAAACAAGAATGAAAACACATCCTACCAGAACCTTTGGGACACAGCAAAAGCAGTGCTCAGAGGTCAGTTTATAGCAATAAATGCACACATCCAAAAAGAAGAAAGGGCCATAATCAAAACATTAACCCTACAACTGGAATAAGTAGAAAGAGAGCAGCAAAAGAAGACCTTGGGTGTCAGAAAAAGGAAATAATAAGAATTGGAGCAGAATTACATGAAATAGAGAATCAAAAAACAATTGAAGGCATTAACAAAACCAAAAGCTGATTCTTTGAAAAGATCATTGGCCAAACTGACAAAAGCAAAACAGGAGAGGAAGCAGATAACCCGTATAAGAAATGAGATGGGTGCTATCACAACAGACACACCTGAAATAAAAAGAATCATAAGAGAATACTATGAAAAACTGTACTCTGACAAATTTGAAAACCTAGAGGAAATGGACAGGTTTCTAGAAACTCACTACCTACCTAAATAAACACAAACAGAGGTAGAACAACTAAATAAACCCATAACAAAAGAAGAGATTGAACAGGTTATTAAAAAACTGCCAACAAAAAAAAACCCTGGCCCAGATGGCTTCACTGGAGAATTCTACCAAACTTTCAGAGAAGAGATAACACCACTTCTACTAAAGGTATTTCAGAGCATAGAAAAGGATGGAATACTCCCAAACTCATTCTATGAAGCCAGCATAACCCTGATACCAAAACCAGGTAAAGACACCACAGAAAAAGAAAATTACAGACCAATATCCCTCATGAACATTGACACAAAAATCCTCAACAAAATTTTAGCCAATAGAATTCAGCAACATATCAAAAGAATAGTACACCAAGTGGGATTTATACCAGGTATGCAGGGATGGTTCAATATCACAAAAACAATCAAATGTAATCCATCACATAAATAAAACAAAAGACAAGAACCACATGATCTTATCAATCGATGCAGAAAAGGCATTTGACAAAGTCCAACACCCATTCATGATAACAACTCTCAAAACAATAGGAATAGAAGGGAAATTCCTCAATATAGTTAAGAGCGTTTATACAAAACCAACAGCCAACATCATCCTGAATGGAGAGACTTTGAAAACATTCCCCTTGAGAACAGGAACCAGACAAGGATGCCCTTTATCACCACTATTATTCAACATTGTGCTCGAGGTCCTACCCAGAGCAGTTAGGCTAGCAAAAGAAATAAAGGGCATCCAATATGTAGGGAAGAAGTCAAAATATCTCTATTTGCAGATGATATGATCTTATACACAGAAAACCCCAAAGAATCCACAAGAAAACTACTGGAACTAATAGAAGATTTCAGCAAAGTTTTAGTATACAAGGTAAACATACAAAAATCAATTGGATTCTTTTACACCAACAAAGAGAACTTTGAAGAGGAAATCACCAAATCAATACCATTTAAAATACCTCTAAGAAGATAAAATGCTTAGGAATAACCAGAGATGTAAAAGATCTTTACAGAAAAAACTACAAGACACTACTGCAAGAAACTAAAAGAGACCTGCATAAGTGGAAAAATACACCTTGCTCATGGATAGGTAGACTCAACATAGTGAAAATGTCCGTTCTACCTAAAGCAATCTACAGATACAATGCAATCGAGATCCAAATTCCAATGTCATTTTTTAATGAGATGGAGAAACAAATCACCAACTTCATATGGAAAGGGAAGAGGCCCCAAATAGATAAAGCATTACTCAAGAAGAAGAACAAAGTGGGAGGCCTTATGCTACCTGATTTTAGGATCTATTATACTGCCACGGTAGTCAAGACAGCCTGGTACTGGTACAACAACAGACACATAGACCAATGGAACAGAGTTGAGAATCCAGATATAAGCTCTTCCACCTATGAGCAGCTAATATTTGACAAAAGTCCAAAGTCCATTAATTGGAGAAAAGACAGTCTCTTTAACAGATGGTGCTGGCATAATTGGATATCTATGTGCAAAAAACTGAAACAAGACCCATATTTCACACCATGTACAAAAACTAATTCAAAATGGATCAAAGACTTAAATATAAAATCGAAAATGATGAAGATCATGGAAGGAAAAATAGGGACAACGGTAGGAGCCCTAATACATGGCATAAACACAATACAAACCATAAGTAACAATGCACAAGCACCAGAAGAGAGACTAGATAAATGGTAGCTCCTAAAAATCAAACACTTATGTTCATCAGAAGACCTCACCAAAAGAGCAAAAACACAACCGACAGACTGGGAGAAAAATTTTGGCTATGACAAATCTGATCAGCGTTTAATCTCTAAAATCTACTAGATACTGCAAAACCTCAACAACAAAAAGACAAATAACCAAATTAAAAAATGGGCAAAGGTTATGAACAGACAAATGAGGAAATGCTCATGATCATTAGCCATTAGAGAAATGCAGATCAAAACTACAATGAGATATCATCTCACCCCAACAAGGCTAGCATTAATCCAAAAAACACAAAATAACAAATGCTGGAGAGGTTGTGGATAGACTGGAACACTTATACACTGTTGGTGGAAATGTAAAATGGTACAATCACTTTGGAAATTGATTTGGCACTTCCTTTAAAAGCTAGAAATAGAAGTACCATACGATCCAGCTATCCCACTCCTTGGAATATATCCTAGAGAAACAAAAGTTGTCACAAGAATAGATATATGCACACCCATGTTCATCACAGCACTGTTCACAATAGCAAAAAGATGGAAGCAACCTAAGTGCCCATCAACGGACAAATGGATAAACAAACTATGTTATATCCACACAGTGGAATATTACACAATGATAAAGAACAATGATGAAGCTGTGAAACATCATATAACATGGTGGAAGCTGGAACTTATTATGCTGAGTGAATTTAGTCAGTAACAGAAGGACAAATACTATATAAGACCACTATTATAAGAACTCAAGAAAAGGTTTAAATACAGAATAAAACATTCTTTGATGGTTACGGGGTTGGAGAGGGAGGGTGAGGGTTATTTACTAACTAAATAGTAGATAAGAACCATCTTAGGTGAAGGGAAGGACAGCACACACTACAGGGAAAGCCAGCACAACTGGGCTAAACGAAAGCTAAGAAGTTTCCTCAATATAATCCAATACTTTGAGAGACAGAGTAGCAGGGATGGGGGGTCTGGGGACAATGCTTTCAGGGGACTTCTATGTCAATTGCTATAACAAAGCTTATTAAGAGAATGTTCTGCATCCTAATTTGGTGAATGGCATCGGGGGTCTTAAAAGCTTGCAAGCGGCCATCTAAGATGCATCAATTGGTCCCAACCATTTGGAGTAAAGGAGAATGAAGAACACCAAAGACACAAGGAAAGTATTAGCCCAAGAGACAGAATGGGCCACATAAACCAGAGACTTCATCAGCCTGAGACCAGAACTAGATGGTGGCCAGCTACCACCAATGAATGTCCTGACAGGGAACACAAAGGACGGTCCCTGATGGAGCAGTAGAATGATGGGATGCAGAACTCAAGAAGACCAGACTTACTGGTCTGACTGAGACTGGAGGTGCCCTGGAAAGCATGGCCCCTGGACTCTCTATCACCCCAGAACTAAAACAATTTCCGAGGCCAACTCTTCAGACAAGGATTGGACTGGACTGTGGGACACAAAGCAATACTTGTGAAGAATGTGCCTCTTAGTCAAGTAGATACAAGAAACCAAAGGGGCAGCTTCTGTCCAGAGGTGAGATGGGAAGGCAGAGAGAGTTAGGAGCTGGTTGAATGTTCATGGGGAATCAGGGCGGAGGGGAAGAGTGTGCTGTCGCAGAATGGGGTGAGCGGTTGGGGTCTCATAACAATGTATGTAAAAAAATTTTTTTTTGTATGGGAGACTAACTTGAAATGTAAATTTCATTTAATTACAACAATAAAAAAAAAAAAAAGAAGGAAAAAAAAGAGGATTCTATGTATAACAAAATGTGCCAGAAGTGATTTTGTGTGATTTGCAACCTTAGTGGAGAGATATTATTGCTTCTGCTTTGTTGTAGTTGCTAGTTGCAGTCAAGTGCAGTTTGACTCATGGCGACCCCATGTGTTCAGAGTAGACCTGCTCCATAGAGTTTTCAAAAGAAGATAATCAGAACTGTCTTCTGAGGTGCCTCTGATTTCTTCTGCTAACCTGCTTTAAAACCTGAGAACACCATTTTAAGATCCTAGGCTAGCTTCCTTAAGGATGAAAGGCTACATGGACAGAGATTATTCAACAGCCAAAGCCAATAACATACATGTTATAGAAGTATTTGAGACTATCCAATCTCAATAAACCCACCAAATTGCTGAAGGAAGCGGGGGAGCTCTGGGGAGATCCGTAGGAGAACTACCCATCTGAACTAGCCCAAATTTCTGACCCACAGAGTTGTAACTGAATAAAATAGTTATTGATTGTTGATTTAAGCCACTAATTTTCAGGGTGTTTTATCACACAGCAATAGATAATGATACAGAGGGAAAATGGAATTGCACATAATAATTGACTTGAATATTTTTTCTGTCCCTGCTACGTTGGGTTTCTTTGATTTACAGATTTTAATATACAAGGGTGGATGGCTTTCTATGGGATATGTTAAAGTGTTATTATTGAATAGTAAATCAAATTGCTACCCCCAACTCCTCATGGATATATGTACATCTACAAATAAATGGTTTCTCATGTTGACTTGGTTAATTGATTGTCATTATCAAATCAACATAGACCTTAAGTTACAAAATTAAGAGTGGTAGGAGTACATTTAGAAACTATTGTCTTTTGTGGGGTAACTTCTGGTACTTCCATGTCTCATGATAAAAGTTAAAGCATTACGAGATCAATCCAGTATGGCGAGCCTTAATGTGTTCAAACTGTTCAGGAATAATTGTTTGTGTTGTCCTTGCAGGTAAATAACTTTGGCTAGCTGGAGGCAAGAGTAAAAGAATGGAGAGAGAAAGAAAGAAAAAAAAGCATAAATACCAACAACTGCCTTGTGAACCACTCTGAAACTGAAAATTCTAGCGGCTACCCATATTTTCTACTCTACAGTTTGCGTCTAAGTTTGGATGACTTCAGGTCAATGTATTCTTTTCTTGGCCTTGTCAAGTCTACTGACGAGCTTGTCATAAGGGCATTCTTCAACTCTTTTACTGTGTTTTTGTATTCCTACCATATCCAATTGTCTTTCTGTTATCATTTCCATATCTCTGTTGAAACCCCATCTCTTCAAGCATTTTGTCTACTCTTTCCGTTAGATATCTTAGCATATTATACATAGTTATTTTAAATTTACTCTTCAATAATTCCAGAATCTGGGGAATTTCTGCTGATTGTTTCGTCACTTGAAAGTAAGTTTTTTCCCCTTCCTTTTTCTTTGCCTCATAATTATTTATTACATGCTGGACATCATTGGTAGGATAGGAGAGACTCAACTAAATATGTATGCCTGAAAATTGGCATGTCTCTTCCTTCCTAGGCCATCTGTGTGGGTGGCTGATCTGTCTAATCAGAAGTTGAGTGGGTTTGTTGTTGCTATCGTAACCATCAGTGCAGCACTTTCTTCAAATCACTTTAGTATTATCTTGGGTTAAATTTGGGAGCTCACATGATGTAGGGCTTTCTTCTCAATATTCATGTGTCCTTAGCTTCAAGCTTTCCCTGTGCATCTGTTTCAGACAGGGTCTCTCTCCATGTTATTATTTCTACTCCAACAGTAGACATTTGCTTTTACTTATTGCTTACTGCCCTGTTGGTAGAGAGGGGGGATCTTTTGTACTGATTCAGCCCCAGCTTAGGCAGGCCCAATGTTCCTGTGTCTAAGGGGTAGAATTTTCATGGTTATCCAGATTTTTCTTTAGCAAACATTTGAGGCCACAGAGGTTTCTTGACTGTCCCTTGAGATAGAGATTTTATCTTGTTTTTCTTTATTTTTTTCTTCCCCTGGCTGCAGTGCATCTTTCCCTAAGTCTTTGATATGATAGAGTCTGCTGCCCTCCCTTTTCTGAGGGATTTAAGACATTTATTTGTTATGGGAAAATGGTCCAGGCAGGTCTTTGTGTCTTACTGCCATTGCAGATCCTCCTTTCCAACTCTTTGCAGCATGTCTTTCTGTATTTCATAAACTGAAACATCAATATTTCCTTAATATTTGGTTCCGGTTCTGTGCGTGATATAGCTTCCAGCAGACAGATTCACCTAGATCCTAGGAATGCAAAGGGATGATTGGAAAACTGAGGCCATGTTGCTACTGCTTCTCTGGCCTTAACTGATAAGTAAGGTGAGATGAATGGCACTCCCAGTCTTTGCTCCCTGATTATTTTGGATGCTTGTGTGCCGTATACAGGGTATTTATATTGCTGGCACAAATGTATCGATGTCATCAGGGATGATGAGCTTCTGGAGACAAAATTTGTATCATTTACTTTCTGACCCCTCCAAGTATCAAAAAGGATAGGCAGGGACAGACATCATGTTGCAATAAATAACACCGAAATACCAGTGGCTTAAAATGATAAGTAAAAAGATTATCTTTTATTCCTGCTATACAGTATGTCTATTATGGGTTAATAACCAAAAAACCAAGCCCTTTGCTGTCTAGTTGATTCCCACTCATAGCGACCCTATAGGGCAGAACAGAACTGCCCCATAGGGTTTCCAAGGATTTGAACTGCCGATCTTTTGGTTAGCAGCTGAGCTCTTAACCACTGCACCATCAGGGCTCTTCATGGGTTAATAGAGGGATAATTTTCTCTTACAGTCACTCAGTAATTCACATTGATGTTGTTAGGTGCCATTGAGTCTGCTCCGATTCGTAGTGACCTTATGTATAAACAGAACAAAACATTGCCTAGTCTTGCACTATTGTCACAATCGTTGCTATGTTGATCCCATGTTGTAGCCACTGTGTTAATCAATCTAATAGAGAATCTCCCTCTTTTTCACTCAATCTCTATTTTACTAAGCATGATGACTTTCTCCAGCAATTGGTCCCTCCTGACAACACGTCCAAAGTAAGTGAGACGAAGTCTCACCATCCTGCTTCTAAGTAGCATTCTGGTTGTACTTACTCCAAGACAGATCTGTTAGTTCTTCTGGCAGGCCACAGCATATTCAATATTCTTTGCTAATACCACAATTTTAATGTGTCAATTCTTGTTCAGTCTTCCTTATTCATTGTCCAGTTTTTGCATGTTTATGAGGTGATTGAAAACACCATAGATTGGGTCAGGTGCACCTAAGTCAACAGTGACATTTTTTTTTTAACACTTTAGAGAGGTCTTTTGCAGCAGATTTACCAATGCAGTATGTCGTTTGTTTTTTGACTGCTGCTTCCACGGACATTGACTGTTATCCAAGAAGAATGAAATCAATGACAACTTCAATTTCTTCTCCATTTACCATGATGTTGTGCATTAGTCCAATAGTAAGAATTTTCATTTTCTTTTTGTTCAGTTGTGATTCATACTGAAGGTTTTAGACTTCCACCTTCATCAGTAAGTGTTTCAATTCATCTTCATATAGCCCAGCTTCTTGGGTTATTTGTTCAGAATATAGATTGAATAAATAAAGTAACAACTTTGCCGCACATCTTTTCTAATTTTAAACCATTCAGGATTCCCTTGTTCTGTTTGAAAGAAAGTTTCTTTGCCCGTGTAGAGTTTTTGCATGAGCAAAAGTAAGTGTTCTGGAATTCTCATTCTTCAGCAATGTTGTCTACAGTTGGTTATGTTCCACATGGTCGAATGCCTTCACATAGTTGATAAAACACAGGTAAACATCTTTCTGGTATTCTCTGCTTTCAGCCAAAATCCGTCTGAAATCAGCAGTGATATCCCTCACTGCATGTCCTCTTCTGAATCCTGCTTGAACTTCCTGCAGTTTCCTGTCGATGTACAGTTGCAGCCATTTTTGAATTATCTTCAGCAAAATTTTGCTACCATGCTATGTTAATGATACTATATGATATTAATGATAATTTCTGCATTCTGTTTGATCATCTTTTTTCAGAATAAACATGAATACAGGTTGTTTCCAAGTGGTTGTCCAGGTAGCTAGCTGTCTTCTAAATTTCTGGGCATAGATGAGTAATTACTTCCAGCACTGCATTTGTTTGTTGAAACATGTTGATGGGTATTTAATCAATTACTGGCGCATTGTTTTCTGCCAATGCTTTCAGTGCAGCTTGTACTTCTGTCTTCAGTACCAGTGGTTCTTTTTTGTTTGTTTGTTTGATTGTTTTCTTTATTAATTTTTTTTATTGTACTTTAGATGAAGGTTTGCATAACAAATAGTTTCTCTTTAAATAGTCGGTACACATATTATTTTATGACATTGGTTAACAACTCCAAGACATGTCAACACTCTCCCTTCTCGACCTTGAAGACCTCTTTTTGGTGAAAATATACATAGCCAAATTCACACCATTTCAAAAGTTTCTACATGTACAATTCATTGATGTTGATTACATTCTTCCAGTTGTGCTGCTATTCTCACTATCCTTTTCCAAATTATTCCATCACCATTATCTTCAACTCACTGTTCCCTAGGCTTCCCATCAAACCTTTTGAGTTGTTATTGTCAGTTTGAACTCACATTGATAATTCTTTTTTTTTTTTTTTTGTACCTTAGATGAAGGTTTGCAGAACCAATAGTTTTTCATTAAACAGTTACTACACATGTTGCTCTATGACAATGGTAACAACCCCATGACATGTCAGCACTGTCCCTTCTCAAACTTGGGTTCACTATCACCAGCATTCCTGTCCCCTCCTGCCTTCTAGTCCTTGTCCCTGGACTGCTGTCCCTCCTTGGTCCTGTTTTATTTTATGAGGCTGTCCAATACATGGCTGAACGGTGAACTTCAGGAGGGGCTTCACCACTGAGCTAAAAGGATGTCCAAGGGCCATACTCTCGGGGTTTCTCCAGTCTGTCAGGCTAGTAAACATGGCCTTTTTTTTTTTTTCTGATTTAGAATTCTGTTCTACATCCTTTTTCAGCTCTGTCCGGGACCCTCTATTGTGATCCCAGTCAGAAGTCAGTGGTGGTAGCCTGGCACCATTTAGCTGTGCCAGTCTCAGTCTGGTGGAGGCCGTGGTAGCTGTGGTCCATTAGTCCTTTGGACTAATCTTTTCCTTGTATCCTGTTCTCTTCATTCTCCCTTGCTCCCGAAGGGAAGAGACCAGTGGAGTATCTTAGATGGCTGCTCACAGGCTTTTAAGACCCCAGACGCTACTCACCAAGGTAGAATGTAGAACATTGTCTTTATAAACTGTGTTATGCCAATTGAGCTAGATGTTCCCTGAGACCATGGTCCCCACAGCCCCTCCACCCAGCAATTCAGTCCCTCAGGGAGTTTGGAAGTGTCTATGGAGCTTCCATGACCTTTCCTTGTACAAGCTGTGCTGGCTTCCCCAGTAATGTGTACTGTCTTACCCTTCATCAAAGTTTCCACTTATCTATTTAGTTCCTCCCCCTACCCCTCCCATCCCTCGTAACCAACAAAGATTGTTTCTTTTTGTGTGGAAACTTTTACATGAGTTATATAGTAGAGGCCTCATACAATATTTTTCCTTTTGTGATTATTTCACTTAGCATAATGTCCTCCAGTTTCATCCACGTTATGAGATGCTTCACAGATTCATCATTGTTCTTTGTCTTTGTATTATACTCCATTGGGTGCAGGTACCATAGTTTGTTTATCCATTCATCTGTTGATGCGCATCTAGGTTGTTTCCATCTTTTTGCTATTGTGAACAGTGCTTCAATGAATATGGGTGTGCATACGTCTATTTGTGTGATGGCTCTTATTTCTCTAGGATATATTCCTAGGAGTGGAATTGCATTTTGTAGTGCTTTTTTTGTGGCACTGACGTTTTCTTTGTTCCTCTTACTCTCCTGTGCTGAGTTCCTTTTGTTTGTGGATTTTTTTTTCATTTCTTTTGTTTTTGTAGGTTTTGTTTTTACTGAGACTTTATGTTTTTCTTCTTTATTTTGATGAGTAGGTTTGTTAACTTTCTTTGCAGTTACCTTGAAATTTACCCTTGTCCTCCTAGATTTGAACCAGACTATTATTACTTGGTATCTCTTGACTTCTCTCCATTAGAAGGTTCTAAACCTACCCCGCTTATTCCCTCTTTCATTGTTCTGATGCTGTCGTCATTTTAAAGATTAACCTCTCTGGTTCCCTTTTATAATTCTTTCGGTTTTGCATAGTTCTTAAGAGTTCATTTGCTAGGTTGGTATCTGGCTAGTACAATCCTCTGTCCTATATTCAGCCTGTGGGCTGATATTGTTTGTTCTCAGATTGAAGGACTCCCTTTAATAAATCTCACAAGTTTGGTTTGGTTTTTACATAGCCCCTTAATTTCTGTTTATCTGGAAATAACCTAATTTCACCATCATACTTGAACGAGAGTTTTGCAGGATATATTATTCTTGGCTGGAAATGTTCTTCTTTCAAGGTTTTGTATATGTCATCCCATTGCTTTCTTGCCTGCATGGTTTCTGCCGAATAATCTGAGCTTAGTATTATTGTTTCTCCTCTGTATGTGACTTTTTGTTTTTCTTGAGCTGCTCTCCAGATTCTTTGCTTGTCTTTGGTTTTAGCAAGTGTGATTATGATATGCCTTGGTGATTTTCTTTTGGGTCTATCCTATATGGGGTTCATTGAACTTTCTGGATCATCAGCTTTTCATCTTTCACGATATTGGGAAGTTTTCTGTCAGCAGTTCTTCAATGATCCTCTCTGTGTTTTCTGTTTTCTCCTCCTGTTCTGGAACTCTGATCACTCGTGGATTTTTGCTTTTGATTGTATCCACATAATTCTCAGGGTTTCTTCATTTTTATTCATCTTTTTTTTTCTGATTTTTCCTCAAACAGAGTTGTATCCAAGCATTTTTCTTCAGTTTCTCTGATCCTATCTTCCATCATTTCAAACCTGCTCCTCAGCCCTTCTATGACACTGTCCATTTCTGAAATCTTGTTGTTTATCTTTTGGATTTCTAACTGCTGTTTTTGTATGATTTCTAGTAGTGAATTTATTTTAGCATTTTGTTCCTGAATTATTTTCTTGCATTCTTCCACTTTTTTTGTCTGTATTTTCCATGAATTTGTCTGTGTTTTGCTTCAACTCTTGGATAATTATGAATATTAGAGATTTGAATTCCTATGAGTTAGGTCTAGTGCCTTTTCTTCTACTGGAAAGTCATCTGGTGTTTTATTTTGGACGCCTACTGGCACCATCCTGTCCTGTTTTTGTAAATGTTTTGATATTGTCTGCTGTCTTCAGAGCATTCAGTGGTTATTTTCCTCATTTATTGATTGTAGATTTCTTTGTTTCATCCTGCTTTTTTGTTTTATTTGGTTATGTCTGAGCAGGCAGGCTGTGCGTTCTTTGTTATTTGCTCATCTGTGGGTGTGATACTTTTCACATCCTTCCCCAATGCGCAGGGTCAGTCACTTAGGTATGGTACAGCAGGGCAGGTCCAGCTGAAGGTGAGTTGCTGGGATAGGTTTTTTTGTGGCACATACCAGGGCTGACAGTGGGGACCAAGAATCAGTGCAGGGCAGGTTCCAGTAGGCCGTGCCTGTGTTGCTTGGGAGTGTGATATCCAATGCACAGTACAGGTAGGCAGGAAGGAGGGGTTAGATTGTGATGTGTGGAGCTAAGAAGGGTATGGGAAAGATGAGAGAGAGGAGAGAGGAACAGGAGCCAAAAACACACACACAAACAAAAAAGAGTGCTAAGTGAGCTTGCTATTGGAGTGGAGAGAAGAGAGACTGAGAAACGGGGAAAAACAAAAATGAAAAAAAAAAAAAAGAAAAAGGGTGAAAGAAAAAAATGAATAAATCGAGAAGCTGGAAATGAAGAAAGACAAAAAGGGAATAAGAGAGAGAAGAAGACTAAACAAATAAATGAAAACAAACAAACAAACAAAAAAAAAAAAACCAAGAAAAAGGAAATGCCCCCAGGGATGTCCCTGTGTGTCTGCACAGAGTAAGGGACTACCTTTCAAGCTGCATGGTACTGCCTGGCTAGAAGGGGCTCCCAAGCTGAGAAAAGAAAAAGAAAACAAAGAAACACAGCAGAACAAATCAGAGCAAACAAACAACCAAAAATCCCCAGGGGTCCCACCAGCATGGCGGCACAGGCTGGGAAGCATTTTCACAGTCAAGTGGTGTTTTGCAGCCTTTCAGGAAGAAGCAAAGATGGCGCATGGAGCCAGGTGTTTGAGAGATGGGGAAGGTGGTGAGAGGTAAGGAAGAAATCTAAAGAAGTGGGAAAAAGCAACACCAGCAGCCAACAAATGGCACTCAGGGGGCTGGCCAGTGTGGGCAGGTGGAATCCAAGTGGCACTGGGGGAAGCTTGTGCTTCCCGGCCAATAGACTTTGGCTGCAAGAAGTAGAGGAGGCTAAGTGGGAGTGAAGAAGAGTGAGGGCTGGGAAAGCCTATATTGTGGGTTACTGGTTGTTCTGTCTCCTGCTGGAAGCTCCGTGAAGCTGCTTTCTTGTACCTCCTGTTCACTGATCTCCGATATGAGTTCAAGATGGAGGATCTGCACTGTGGTAGCAGATAGGAGACCTCTGCATGTATCTCTCCTCATGCTCTGTTCTGTGTCAGTTTCTTATTCCATTCTTTGCTTGGCCGAGTTCTTTACCTCTTCATTTGATGTTTAGGTTTCAGGATTGACATGTGACTCTGTTTGACTTAGTTTTTCTGATCTTTGCTGTGGAGGGACGGCGTGGTGCTTCTGACTATAATGCCATGTTGCCCAAAAGTCAATAACAGTGGTTCTTGATATGATAACTCCTGAAATGGTTGCACATCAACCAATTCCTTTTGGTACAGTGACTCTGTGTATTCTTTTTATATTCTTTTGATGCTTTCTGCATCATTCAATTTTTTGCCTGTAGAATCGCTCAATATTGCAACTCGAGGCTTGAAATATTTTCTTCAGTTCTTTCAACTTGAGAAATGCTGGAAGTTTTCACCTTTGGTTTTCTAACTCCAGGTCTTTGCATATTTTATTGTAATACTTTACCTTGTCTTCTCAAGCTGCCCTTTGAAATCTTCTGTTTCGCTCTTTGACTTCATCATTTCTTCTGTTTGTTTTAGTTATTCTGCTCTAAGAGCAAGTTTCAAAGTCTCTTTTGACACCCATTTTGGTCTTTTCTTTCTTCCCTGTCTTTTAAATTACCTTTTACTTTCTTCATGCATGTTGTCCTTGATGTCATCACACAACTTTTCTGGTCTTCAGTCGTTAGTGTTCAGTGCATTAAATCTATTCTTGAGATGATCTCTAAATTCAGGCAGAATATGGGTGGCTCAAACAGTTGAGCACTTGACTATTAGCTGAAAGGTTGTAGGTTTGACCTCGCCCTGAGTCACCTGGGAAGACAGGCTTTGTGATCTTTTTCAGAATGGTCACAGCCTTGAAAACCCTATGGAGCAATGCTGCTCGGCACATGTGGGGTTGCCACAAATCAGAATTGACTTGATGGCAACTAACAATAACAACACAGTATACCATATAATTTGTTATTGTTCAGAGTGGCATTAGCTTCACTAGCTCCTCTCTGGTAGAGATGCCATGATCTCAAATATTGCTTGTTGTGATAACAGGGACAAATGAGATATGGAGACTTATAAATCAGCAGTGAAATATTATGGTCATTTCTGCTCACAACTTATTAGAATATTTTGATTCATCTTTATTCTCCAAAACTGCTTGTGGGGAGTGGTGTGGAGTTAGGGTATGTTTCCTTGGTCATCACTTTAAGAAGTTTATGAGATAAAGTTATATCCTGCTTATGGTTTGATTTTGTATTTGTGTGTGGTCTTTTTTTTTTTTTTTTTTTTGATAAGGTTTTGATAGAAGCCCTGGTTTCTCAGTGGTTAAGCACTCAGCTGCTCACCTACAGGTCAGCAGTTTGAACCCACCAGCTACATCATAGGAGAAAGATGTGGCAGTCTGCTTCAGTAAAGATTTACAACCTTGGAAACACTACGGGGCAGTTCTCTGTCCTTTAGTGTCGCTACGAGTTAGAAATCAACTTGATGGCAATGGGTTGGATTAAGGTATAGAAGAGATTCTGTAATACAGCTCCACTCCACCATATTTACCAAAAACATTATTTCTTTATACTATTTATCCAGTAATTCAAAATGTCCAAAATCTATGCACTCCATAATATACACTGCATTTTAATCAACAGATCAACTGTTGTAATGATCTTTTTAGATGTTTATAACTGTAAAAATCACTGAAAAAATATCCTTACATCAATCTTCAGTTATTTTCTTAAGGTGAGCTTCCAGAAAAAATCTAATTGCATATTTTTCAGGTTATTTGTAAATATTACCACATTTATCTTACAGATTTTATATATGCAACACCAACAGTATAGATGCAAATATCAATATCACCTTATTCTCACTCTTTCTTGCTGTTTTGTTCTTTTTAAAAAAATCTTTTTCTTAAAAGCTTACCCAACTCAAGGAACATAAACTTTGCATTCCTCTGCTATTGAATTTTAATATGCTATGTTTATTATACATTTCTATTTCCATTTTAGTGAATTATCTCTTCATATCCTTTGCTCATGATTTTCTATTGATTTTTAATATTATTTTATTGATTAAAATATTTTTGACCAATCTATAATAGAAACCTTTTGTTGGTCAAATATGCTGAAAAGATTTTCTTGATTTTCCCTTTATATGTTAATTTTGTGTGTATTTTTTTCTTAAATACGTTTAATATTTGTGTCAAAATCCCATAAATTTTTAGTTTTAGGGTTTGTCTTTATTTTCCTACTTTCTTTCTTTCTTTTTCTAGTTGCTGTTAAATCGATCCTGACTCATGGCAACCCCATGTGTTGCAGAATAGAACTGCACTCCTTAGGGTTTTCATTGCTATGACCTTTCAGAAGCATAACACTAGGTCTTTCTTCTGAGTTGCTTCTGAATGGGTTCAAACTGCCAACCTTCTGGTTAGGAGTTGAGGGCCTCAACACTTGTGCCACTCTAGAATATCATTACTCCTCTAAATTATACTAATATTTATAGATATTTTCTTCTAAATTTTTTTATATTTAGTTAATACTTTTGAAGTGTATGATATTTGACTCTTCACCTAGTACCACAAACATTTTTTAGATAGTTGCCTTGTTATTCAATACCACCCATTTAATAATCCTTCATTTCTCCTTTAATTCTCGTCCTTTTTGTGTAATATTTTCTAGTTCTTGAAACTTGCTGACATTCAATTATCTTTCAATGATTTATCTGTACCATCTATGTAATTTTTATCAATTTGAGAGTCAACTACTCTCTCAATTACCTTATCTCTCACTTTTCTTAGCTAACTCCAACAAGTATATTGTGTATATGAATTCTATAATTTTTATATAGTTCATTTCAAAACTCATAGGTATACTCATTGAAAATATGCAAGGTTAATGTTTTAATTTGGAAAGAATTGATAGTTGTGTAATATTGAATGTGTTCATTCAAAAATTTTATTGACTGTTAATAAAGCTTTTTAGTCTTATTTGAAATATTGTTCCTGAGCATATCAAAGTTTATTTTCACATTATGTTGGTCTTTCTTAATGTTAATGGATTCTCTTTATTGAAATACACTTTCTAGGTGTAAATTATTGATTTCTGACTAATGATTTGTATCCAGAAATCTTATTAAATGGTCTTAATAATTTTAATAGATGAAGAGATGATTTGTTTTGGTTTTTCCAAGTAAACAATAATGTCATCTGAAAATAATCAATATTTTGCTTCTTCCTTTCAGTTTTTTACTATATCCTTTTATTATTTTTGGCAAACAAAATATGCAAAACAATGAAAATTGAAGCTGTGAATTGTGTCCATATTTTTTTTCTTCCTGACTTTAACAAGAATGTACTTAAGTTACAGTGTTAAATGGGATTTTGGCTTTAGGTTTCATATAAGTATTTCTATAATTTAAGGAACAGTTTCTCTTCATATTTTAGTGAAAGAATTCTTTCTAAAAATTAATGAGTATTAAAATTCTTAAATTTTCTCTTAACATTTAAAGGCATTAGACTGTGCTTGTTCTTCTTTGACTTGTTAATGGGATTAATTAAATTAATAGCTTTCTTAATGTTGAACAAACCTTACTGCTCCAGAATAATCTCAGCTTGTTCATGCTCTATTATTTTCTTAATGCTTTGATACATTTGATTTTCTAATATTTAATTTAAGAATTTTTCACATAATTCACAAATAAGACTATCTTTTAATTTGCTTTTTGACTCCTATCTTTGAGAGATTTGTGGATTACAGTTATTTCAAATGGGTTAAATGAATTGGAGTATTTTATCACTTATTAACACTCTTGAAATGGCTTAAACAACTAAGAAATCATAAACCTTCTGATAATTTGATATATCTTATGTGTAAAACCATCTAGGCAAAATATCATTTTTATAGGTAGCTTTTTGGCAGTTTTTCCCAAAATAATTCCAAGGTTTTCTTAGATGGTTACTTTTGTTTCTACATCCATTTTTCAACCATTTTCCCAATTGAAAAGGGATGAATTTTTTTTTTTACTCTCCTCACTTTCCATTTGGTTGTCTGTCTCAATTAGGAAGTTAAGATCTTAATATTCAAGTATTCTTGGTATAAATTTATGACACAAGTTTAATGAGCCAGTAGCCTGGAGTATGGCAAGGGTATCCAATAGGTGATGATTAGTCTAGAGAAGTCTATAGAAGGCAATATTTCCTCAATATGATTTCTTCTGTGTGTTGTTGAAACCATGAGTCCGATTTGGCCCCTTTGGCCTGACCTGCACAGCTGGTGCTTGGAATGGCTTTTCTCTGCATTGTTTTTCTGCCTGCTAAACATTTATGATCATGTGTAATTGAGATCTTCTAGTGTATCTGCTCACACAGTGTTTATTTAAATTAGCAATCAGTCATAAGTAATGACTACCCCAACTTTTCTGCATCTTGCACATACCTTAACTCTGTTGCAGGAAGATGTGATCTAATAGGACTTGTTTCCCTGATACTGTGCAGTCTTTTTCAGAAAGTAGGATTTCCAAGGCAGGACTTAAAATCATCTTTTTATCTAATTTCACCTAATTTAAATTCAGAAGAAATTTATCCAAGCTTCTGAAGAGTGTATAGTATGCTTCTTGAATTTTCATTGCTGTTACATCTCTTTGCTATTTTTATAGTTGTGTGGTCATTTCAGCTATGAATTTGGATTACTGAATTTAGATGCTTATTTTCAAAATTTATTTTCTTGCATAGTGGGAAAATAATTGGGAGAGATGTTAATACAGTCTAATAGATACAACAGAGGGTGACCTGGACAGTAGAAGGTCTGTAAGTAAACTCTTAAAAGTGTAGTGAACAAAATGGAAGTACATAACTCTGCTTTACCAAAAAAGAATAATAATAATAATAATAAAAACCCAAACCCATTGCCATGGAGTTCATTCCAACTCGTAGCCACCTTATAGGGCAGAGTAGAATTTGCCCAGAGAGTTTCCAAGACTATAAATCTTTACAGAAGCAGAATGTCCCATCTTTCTCCCATGGAGCAGCTGGTGGTTTGGTAAGCAGTCGAGTGCTTAACCACCGCACCACCAGGGCTCCGTATAGCTCTGCTTAGAACACTTAAAAAGGAAATGCTAAATGTCTTCATATATCTGAAACATTTTCTTTTAAAAATTAGACTTAGTGTAGCAAAATTAAGAACAAGGGAAGAAAGTGATAAGGAAGCAGATTATGAAAAGCTTTCTGATTATTATAATTGTCTAATAATGACATTAGTTTCATCTTTAATGTAGTAATTTCTCCATGACTAAGAATGTCTATAGAAATTGGATGACCACCTGTCAGAATAAGATTCCTATATGAGGAAGTATTCCCAGGGTTCCTTCACTGATTTATTGTTTAGATTTCAAATTTCAAAGTCATACAATGTCACAGATAAAAAATGGTTTCTTTCATCTACATATTGAGAACTTGGATTCATTCCTTGTCTTTACTCTTAGTGTTTTACTTGTAAAGGTAGGTTAAAACTGCAGATTTTACTTTAATCTACCTTAAATTAATACACTTCTATGTTATGTCTTACTATTTTAAGTATATATATATACATGCGTGTATATATATATATATATATATATATATATATATATATATATATATATATATGGACTTGAGGGTTTAAAATTGGTTTCTAGTAACTGGAAAACTGAAAAATGTGTTGAATAAGACTTGTTTCCTTTTCTAGGTTGGAAAAGCAAGCTTACTATAGGTGTTAAGGATGCATCAGTGAATAAAACCATGTATAATCCCTGCACAAATGGGCTTCCATTCTAACTGGGGAGATCAACATTTTATTCCGTTACATAAGGTCACCATGAGTCGGAGTCAACTCGACATCAACTAACAAGTACACCAACACTTTATTCTGTTAATGCCATGAGTCGGAGTTGACTTCTTGTCAACTAACGACACAAATGTTCATGCAGAAAGAACAGCAAGTTAAAGACCCTGAATCTGTACAAGCTTGAAGTGTCCAAATGACAGAAGGCAACAAGTAAAGGTAGGGTGGAAGGAGATAAGATCAAGAGGCAGTGGGGGACAAGTCCTTTAGGCTTTGTAGGTTCTGATAAATAGTTTACATTTTACTGAGTGAGATAAGAAGTGTTTGGGGGATAAGAGCAAAGGTGGTACAAGATCAAACTCAATAGATTGGCTTTAGCGCCACTCTAATTGTTTAGAGCAGACCACAGAAAGACAAGTGCACACACAGAGAAACCTCTTAGGACATAGGCAAAATAATCCAGGCCAGAGAGGATGTTGACTTGGACCAGAGTGGTAATAGTTGAGATCATAGGGAGTGATAAGGTGCTGTTTACATTTTAATAAAGGTACATATGATAGGATTTGCAGGTTTAACGGATATGAGGATAGAGAGACAGAGAGGAATCAAGGATAATTCCTGGTATTTTTACCAAAGCTATTGAAGAAGTTGAATTTTACTGAGGTTGGGGAAACCGAAGTAGGAGATTTAGAGAGGTTATTATGATGTTTCTGTTTTAGATATATTGAATATGAGTAAAACATCATAATTATAAACCGGACTCTCTACCAGACGTCTAGGTTTAAATTCTAGCTCTGCCATTTGTCAGATGATGGCTTTGGTAAAGTTTCTTATTCTCTCTTCTTCAGTTTCCTCATCTGTAGAAAGTAAAAATAGTAGTGCCTACTCAATATCGTTGTTGGAGGGGGGTACTAAATGCATAAAGATCCACAAAGTACTTGGTAGGGTGCCTAGTACATAACAAGCATTCTGTAAAAATTATTATTAGTACATACACATGGAGATGTTGTGTAGGTAGCTGAATATACAAATTTGGATTCAGCAAAGGTTACACTTGGAAATAATATTTGGTGAAAATTCAGCTATTTATATATGATACTTAAAGCTGTTGAGTGGGATGCTAATTCCTATGTACTGAATATCCATTGAGGAGAGGAAAAAAAAAAAACATTTAAGGAAAATTAAAAGGGCACAAAACCGAGGCTGGAGAAAAGATTCTATTGGGGTTGAATGAGAATGGAACAGAAAGTGGTAGAGTTAGATGTCAAGGTAGAGTTAGAGAGAGACAGAAAGAAAGATAGAGAAAGGGAGAGAGAGAGAGAGATGTCCTGGAAGATGAATGAGAAATGTGTTTCAAAAAAGAGGAATTGTTCAGTTGTGTCAAATAATGCTAAAAAGTTGAGTGACATGAAGAGTAATCATTTGGATTAGGTAAATTGTAGGTCACTGGTAATTTTGTGAAGGAGCCCTGGTGGCACAATGGTTAAATGCTCCACTGCTAACTGAAAGGTCGGTGGTTTGAACCTACTAGCCCCTCTGTGGGAGAAAAACGTGGCAATCTGCTTCCATTAACATTACAGCCTTAGAAACCCTATGGGGAAGTTCTACTCTGTTCAGTAGGGTCACTATGAGTCATAATGGATTGGACAGCAATGAGTGGTTTTGTGAAAATAATTCTATGGAGTGGTGAGGAAAAAAGCCTGACTAGATTAAGTTAAAGGACCCCTGGTAGCACAATCGTTAACTAAATGCTGGGCTGCTAACTGAAAGGCTGCCAGTTCAAACCTACCAGCAGCTCCACGGGAGGAAAGACCTGGTGATCTGCTCCCATAAAGATTAGAGCCTAGGTAACCCAATAGGGCAGTTCTGTTTTGTCATACAGGGTCACTGTGGGCCAGAATTGACTCTATGGCAAACAACCGAGTAGGTTAAAGGGAAAATTGGAGGAGAGGAAGTGGACCAACGAGTACAGACTCTTGAGAAGCTTTGCTCAAACTGTTATTGCTAGTTACCGTTGAATAGATTCAATTCATGGCACCCCCCATGTGTGCAGAGTAGAACTGCTCCATAGAGTTTTCAAAGTTGTGACCTTTTGGAAGCAGATCTCCAGGCCTGTCTTTTGAGGTACCTCTGGGTGGGTTTGAACTGCCAACTTTTTGGCTAGTATTCGAGCACTTAACCATTTGTGCTGCCCAGGGAGTCCCACATAGAGAAGACAAATAGGATCAGTATGTAAAACTGTATATAAAATATATATAGTTTTATATATGTACAGTACAATAAACTGTATATAAAACAGTATATAAAATCTGGTCAGTATATAAAACTGAGGGGTTTCTTTTTTTTATTTTTAAGATGGTGGATATCACAATATATTTGTGTGTTAATGGGTATTAATGCAATGAGGGTGAAAAGTTAATGTTGCAGGAGGCAGAGGAAACAACCTCAGCATTCAAGGCCTTGAAGATGTGAAATTGAATGGAATCCATTGGACAGTTCAACTTATGTAACATAAGAAAATGCAGAGTGTATAGGTCCACTTGCATATAGATTACTATTCAGATGTGATGGGAGGATATGGACATTCTTTTCTGATCGTTTCTGTTTTCTCAGAGAAATAAGCATGGTCATCATCTGAGAACAAGGAGTGAGGAAGTGTTGGCAGCTTTAGGAAAAATGGAAAGATGTGGAAGTGTCATCTACAAGAGTAGAATATGAAATTTTGTAATAAAATGTATTACTGTACAAAGTAGTTGTAATGTTCACTTGAGGTTGGCTTTTTTCAAATTTAGAGCAAAATCAGTCATCTAAGTTGTGATTTTTTCCCAGTGTCCAGCATAGATAAGCAGACAGCTGGCTTTTTAAACACAGATGGAGTTTTTCCATGAAGAGCAGTGATGGAAGGTGAGAGATAAAAAGGAATTAATAGAGTGTACAAGATACCATGGAAAGTTGGACTTTTATGCAATATTCAGTGGTTTACTTTTCACTCTGTTGAAGATGCTTTACAGTATTCCAAATAACTATTCATACCTATTCGTTAATTCTGCTTGGAACTGAACACCAGAAATTGACAAAATGACGTATGTTTGTACGGTAGTTCATTAAGACAAATGAGGTATTTTGAAAGTAGATTCTATAATATATTTTCTAGAAAATATGCATGAAATAAAATATAGTACAACATTGTTCTAATTTTATTTTTAAAGTTTGTTTGAAGAATGGTAGCTATTTAACAACTGATATGTTCGAGTAGGTTTTATGCATGATTAAAACTGCCATATTTTTACACAAATAATGCAAGCCCCTGCAAGGTATTTTCACAAGCATTGCTATGCCAATTTTTTTAACATGTTACTGTAAAAAAATTAGCATAGTGTGCTTATGAAAATACCTCACGGGGAGAGGGGAGAGGGAGTGGTTGGCAAACAAACATAGAAGTCACGCGTTATTTGTGTAAAAATACAGTGTATGTGGTGTTTAAGGGATCCATGAGGGAGAGCAGAGCCCAAGTATATTTTTCTAAGGAAAATGACCATTTATCCCACACAACTGGTGAGGTTCCTGTGTGGAAATTTCTTCTAGTGCCTGCTCTTTTCCTTATAACACTCTTCAAACTTGGTAAATAAGTATTTTTTTAAATTGTATTTAACAACAGTTTATTTTGTCCTTAATTTACAAGGTTGAGCAATTGCTGCTCAAATTTTGTTTTCTCAGTTGCATTTTTATTTATATAACTTTACATTTACAGAAATAATTAAGAATATATTTACAGAAATAATATTAAGAACTCCCATATAATTTGCCCATTTCCCCCAAATGTTAACCATCATTTCCAATGCTAGGGATGAGTGTATACAGTTACTTATACTTACACATATATATGTACATATAAACCTTCTATCTTTTTTCTCAACTGTTTGTGAGAAGTGAAGATATAATGCCCCTTTACTCCTAAAAACTTCAGTGTGAATTTCCTAAACACCAGGTTGGTAAATATGTATGTAATTCATGATTTGATGCATATCCTTCCCTTACATAAAGATAGTGACAGTATTTTTTTGTTTTGGTTATCCTTCCTTAACCAGTATCTACTATATTTTCTGCTATTTAGTATTAAATATAATAATTATTGTATAAATGAGGAAATTAATTAATGAATAAAATTGCTAACAATTTCAGATTTGGAAGGAGATCTTAGTTTTACCTCTTGCTCTTGGAGGTTTAATTAACTTTAAATTCCTCATCTTTCCAATGGAGAGGTTGGGACCAAATCATCATTAAGTGTCCAAGGTCGAGTTTCTGAAAGAATTTAGATTCAGAAAGGCCCAGGTATGTGATGGTAGAAAGTTTTGGATTTTGAGCATTTTTTTAAAATTTCCCTAAGCCCTGACTCAGTAAAAAAATCACACAATAATTCAAATCAAAAATTTTTTTCAGAAATATTGACACTCTGGTAAGAGAGAAGGGTAAATGACTAACTCAGTAGTCAGAGTGTGATGCCCTCCTATGTTTCAAGACAGGCTATAAAAGGAACTCTCATCCTTATTGCCTACACCCCTGAAGTCAGGCCTAGGTGGAAGTGTGGTAGAATAAAGTTGCAATGTCGTTCTTTCTCCTTGATATTTCTTTGAAGCATGATCTTGAATAATAAATAGCTCAGGAACTTCTGAATTTAAGTCAAACATAACAATTAGTCAGCAGGACTAAGGTAGTCTCTTCTTAAACTCTTTTACCTAAGGATATTTTTCTTTTTTTATCATTTCTTATAGATATGAAACTCTAAAGTAACCAGTTTTATAAAATAATTTTATATTAATAGTGTAATTAATATAGATTATATGTAATGTACTGGTACATACACATATAGTGTGCTATTTCCCATCCACCATTTAAGCCAATTTTGGGAAATGAGTCACATGATCCAGATGATACTTGAAGTAGGACCTATGGTTACTCATAATTATTCAAACCAAGGAGATATTCTGATTCAGAAATAAATGACTTTTAGAATCTAGGAAATGCACCATTTGAATTCAAACTATTTTAGTGACTGCAGATATCAAAACAATAAATGTTTGCTATATTTCAATCCACTTAGAGACAGAAACAATTTAGTATTCTTTTTCCTGGTTGCCATGAACAATACTAGAAAGTTAGCAGGCTTTCTATATAAAATTGGAAATATTTCCAAAACCATTATCATTACCATATTTTTCAGTTAAAATTTCTGGATGTTTTCTCACTATAAATAGTATTTTTACAGATTTTACTTATAAAACACAGTGCGTATCTTGTGAAGCAAACTGTGTTATACATACTGCAAGCAACTTTGGAAAGTAAGAGGCAGCAAAGCCAGCTGTCAGACATTTCAGTAATTCAATTTCCTTGAGAACTTCCTCGGTTTGTGAGCTCTGACTTTACATCAAAATAAAATAAAATAAATAGGGAATTCATCTGAGAAAGCACCAGGGGTATTTTGATAATGCCAAGGCAAGAACACTAAGTGTTCTCTCAGAAGTTCTTTTGTGCTAGCTTACCCCTGCTCTAGTGTGTGTGAGTTTGTTTTAGCCTTGAGTCTGTTATTATCTGATGCTGAGGTCTGAGATTATCTAATGACCTGTCAAATGCAGTACATAAACCTTTCTTCTGGTATTAGGATGCACACTATCATTACTTAAAATGCCCAATATACTCTTTGTCAATTACTTCATAAGTGCAATTCATCTTTTACTGCTTCCGCGCTTGGATTGCTTGTAAAATGCTTAGTGGTTAATTAGCCTGGAAGGAAGTCCAATTTATGAAAAACCAGGTAGGAGAAAAAAAAAAAGCCATAAAATTAATGGCTTATTCTCTGGTCCTTATTTGCTAGAACAATATTAATGTGATCCCTTTAGAAATTTACCTCTGCCTACCATTCAGCCTTCCCTATTATCAGCTTCTGAGTTTTCCCCTCTGTGTGTTCCCCTTCGGCCTGTGCTTTCCTCCAAAGCACTTGAATGTATTAAGAAGAGATTGACAGCTCTCCTAGCAGCTGCAGACTGTGCCATCACTATAAGGAAATATAGGTCTTGAAACTTTTCTGTATTGAGATCTGAAATCAAACATGAGCTTTTATCCATAAATGAAACCAACCCTCATTATCATTCATGAGTAGACTGACCTTGAGTTTTTGTTAATCAGAGGGGAAAAATTATAGAAAACCCATAAACCAAAAAATAAAAACTCAAACCCATTGCTGTTGAGTCAATTCGTAGAGACCCTATAGGACAGAGTAGAACTGCCCCATCGAGTTTCCAAGAAGTACCTGGTGGATTTGAACTGCTGATGTTTTGGTTAGCAGACATAGCTCTTAACCACTACACCACCAGGGTTTCCAGAAAACCCATATAGCTACATATATAGAAATAGTCTGCAGTGATGCACTGCATAACATATGCTTGGGCAACATTGACTGCATGTATGTCCATGGTCCCATAAGGTTATAATAGAGTTCAGAAATCCCGATCAGAGAACAGGATGTAGCAGATGTAACTGGACGTAGCAAACACAACAGCTGCCTGCTGCTATCTCATGTCTATTGTATACAAAGTGATTGTGTTAGCAAGCATATAACGATGGTACCATACATACATAATCTATTATACATAAGTCTTGATAGTCCTAATAAACACCTTCGTTACTGGCTTATGTATATACTGTACCGTACTTACTATCATTTTGTAATGTGAACATTCCCTACTTATGAATAAAAAGTTTACCATATAACAGTGCATGCTTTGTCTCTTAGGCAGCAGCATCCAATCCCATATATCACGTATCTCTTTAGTGTTGTAGCTTTATCTCTGTTTAATTTTCTTTCAAAAATATTACCATGAAGTGCATCATGCCTCCTAAATGCAGCAGACCAGCTCTAGAGATCACAGCAGCAAGAGGCAAAGGAGAAGTATCAATTTGCAAGTGAGACAAAAGCATATTAAACAGCACGAAAGTGGAAAATCAGTGAATACCGTTGCTTGTGATTTAGGCATGTTCACACAACATCTAACTCACATAACGTCCTATTTCACAGAACACTTTGTGGGCATTAAGCAACACGTGACTGTAAAACAATTTCTGTATTCCTGAAGATATCAAATTAAAGAATCTCAGTATAAAAAAGCACATTCACATATAAACCACCCATGTACCTTTCGGTGTTACTTTCATGTCTACTAAAAGTATTTAAAAAGTCTTAAAGTCTTAAGGATTAAAAGTGAGTTTAATTTTTTTAACTTCATTCTAGAAGGGTGCAATATATGTATATATATATTTGCAATGTAAACATTGATGAAATCATGTTATAGAATGTTTGTTAACTTAAATATAAATAAATTCTTAAATTTTGGTCTCTAGCTGACATTTAAAGTCATTACCCCTTTCTTCTTACATGAGAACGATTACATGAAGACCATTTGCCTAAATGGAGTTGATGAAAAAGTTATCCAAATTGTGTTTTTTTTCCTACCCTAGTTTAGTTGTCTGCTTATAGTAGATAACTTGGAGGTGACTGGGAAAGGGCCCTTTCCTCTGTGATAGGTATTGTACTATGTTCCTCATCATGATTTTGGTACCTCGGTCTACTAAGAATCTGCTTTATTTTATTAGTAATCCTAAAATGTGAGAATGTGTCCTAGGGGTTGAGATAAAGCCAATATGTCCAACTTCTTTTTAGGTTCAGGAAAAGACATGATTTTTCATTTCTTTTAAAATAATGAAGCATTTAGAGCTACGTATTTTGTTCATTTAATCCTGATGTCCCTACTTGTAATAAAAATTACCATGCTTCTTAGTAAAATTGAAGGGATTTGTCAAGTTCATGCAATTGTTCTTTACACTTGGGATGAATACTCATATCTTTAATTGGACAGTTACCTTTGAGCATTTTTACCACTTTTCCCTGGTACCTAAATGTCAGATATTTCAAAGTTCATATACTGACACCATATTGGAGAATACATTAGTACTATTTAGGACATTTATGTGAAATAAGTTTTATGTTTTCATCAAATTCCAGGTGGTGTATTACTAATAGTATTCATCAAATCCTGAATTCAGTGTTTGTATATAACAAGACAAATTTCTCACAAAATTTATATCATTAATTTAAAAAGAAGACATCTCTGATTAAAGTACTATTTCATACCATAGGAAACAAGATAATCATTAAGGCAAATGTATGCTTTATAAGCCTACAGAAAATTTTCAAAAGTAAGTAATAAAATGTAACACATTATTAATTTGGGTTTCAAAATGAAATTTATAAAGTGCCCTTTGGCTGTCCCACATTGTGGTGCAAGTTGTGAACATTGCGGTAATGATTTCATTAAAAGTCAACACTACGCATGTGTATACAGTGGCAATAATAGAATAATCTTATTATTATCTCATCATAATTACCATAAATCCTTGATGTTAAATTAAAAACAAAGTTAGAAAATCAGAAGCAGCCATTATGTCATTCAGAAATATGTTTCGGTGTGTATATGTATAATTTCATATTTTATAATACACAAATCCTATTTTCCACATAATTTTGGAGCATCATTATTTGTTGTTCAAATTTTAAAGGAGAGGAAAGTTTTAAAGCTTACTATTTGACTCTTTGATGTTGATCCAAGCAGAATTCTTTGGAAGATTACAATAGCAGAACAGTTCTATTTGGACATATCGCCAACAATCAGGAACGTTCTGTGACTAAATACTGAGTCTGCTTCTTTGGCTATTTTGGATATTCCCTAGTAAGAGAGCTCAGCTGACTTTTTTGAAGTTTGTTGAGATGCACTCCCCTACTTAAGGGACCTTACTGCTAAACTAAAGGGCACAAGCCTGGGGGTTGTTTCTGATGTGACTTTCTACCTGGTAGCAACTCAGCTGCTCCTGAGAGAATTGAGCAGTGAACCCCGAGGCTGAGGATGTAGCTGCACAGAACACCTTGGTTGTTTATATTACCCTGAACTCAGACAGCAAGGCTTCCTCTTCTGGGTAGAGTTTAGCTTTTGGATTTATATTGTTTGCCATTAAAATCTTATCATTTTGTCAATTTTTAGTGTGTATATTTAGCTCATGTGCTTTATTATTTTATCTCATTTATAACTATTGAGGAGCCCTGGTGGCGCAGTGGTTAAGAGCTATGGCTGCCAACCAAAAGGTCGACAGTTCGAATCTACCAGCCACTCCTTGGAAACCCTATGGGGCAGTCCTACTCTGCCCAATAGGGTTGCTATGAGTTGGAATAAACTGAACGGCAACGAGTTTGGTTTTGTTTTGCATAAATATTGAAAAAGAAGTACTAGGTCTGAAAATGACTGGAAAGAAACAAAATTACTTGGCTTCTCCACTAGTACAGTACATATATCCTTCTTCCTTCATCTTTGCCTGTAAAATCAGCTGTGTGGAATATTAGAAATCTGTTGAGGAGTATAGTGCAAAAGATCCAGAGTCCAAAAATTTCCCCTTGAAAATAAGCAAGGTGAAGGACAAGGGGGAAGGGAGAAAAAGGAGGAGAAGAAAGGGAAGGTGAAGTGCTAAGCGCTTTATATGAGTGATCACGTAGAGTTTCTAAAGCAGTAGAGTGTGTGTCATACCATTATTCTCATAAACAGATGGTAAAAAATGGGGCTTGGAAGTTGTCCATGATCACAGAGGTAGCAAGTGACAGAGCCAAGTTTAAAATCCAACTCTTACCTGACGCCAAAAACTCACGCTTTAAGCCACTGGAACACTATTACCTCCTTAGACATTGCCAGTCCAGTGTCTTTATGAAGGTTTACAGCATCTAATTTTGTTATCAGCAGTCCATAAAATAAGAAAAGAAGATATGGTAAGGAAGTCCCACCCAGGGAGGAAAGCTTCATTTTAAACCATGGCATCTAATTTTACAACTAGTTTTGAACCTGTCTGTTCCCTCCTGGAAAGTGAACAGCAGAGTGCTTAGACTCAGTATCCTGAATTTCTGTTATGCCAGAGTACTGCAATAGACTTGCTATCAAACTGAGTGATCAGGTGGGGTAGTAGAAGGAGAATAGGCTGTAGAGATGTTGTAATAGAATCAAAGCAACATGGGTTTTAACATACCACAGCCTCTTATTGACTGTGCAAAGCTGGGGAAGTTATTTTCTCTAAAAGGATTCAAACATCAGTAAGATTAAAAAAAATTTATCTTATACACTTACAAAGAATAAAAAATAATGAACAAAGGACAGTGTAGGTATTCAGTAATTGATAACTATTATTATTATTGATAGATTATTATTATTTACCTTCCAATTAAGTAGGTCTTTGGAAGGAAGATCTTCCTTACTCCACTTTACATGGAATTTGAGGGAAAATTGGCAAAAGTTTGATTTTTATGAGGTTATTCAAGGCCCTGGTGGTGCAGTGGTTAATTGCTCAGCTGCTAACAACCAAAAGACTGGCGGTTTGAACCCACCAGCTGCTCCGTGGGAGAAAGATGTGGCAGGCTACTTCCGTAAAGATTACAACCTTGGAAACCCTATGGGGGCAGTTCTACTCTGTCTTATAAGGTTGCTAGTAGTCGGAATCAACTCAATGGTAATGGGTTTCAGCTTTCTGGTGGGTATTTAGGAATGTGCGTGTGTGTGTGTAAGTTGAGAAGAAACCCGTATACACTTTCCTACCTCTTCTGATGAAAGATGTTCTGTCTCTCCTTAAAGATTTTATGGGAGCCACATAAGGTTGGCGAATGATTGAGATTTTTATCAGTAATATGTTATCTCAGTTGGATGAACACACTTAAAGATTTATAACTGGTTCAGAAAATTCTGGCCCTCCTCTCTGTAACAATGTTGTTGTTCTCTATAAATGGGAAATATAAAACATATTTTATTTCAGCCACCCTTAAAGAAATGTTCAGATCATAAAAAATTAAATTAGAAATTTTCCCTGTAACATTCACCTCTAAATGTAAACAGGTATCATGGTCAAATTTCAGACCCTCCAAGGAGACATATAGAATTGAGAGTCTCAGTAGTTTTCTGCTTAATGCCACTTTTTAACAAGATTTGAACTGTCTGAAACTTGCACAATTTTGTCAGCAATCTTAAGTTAAAAAAGCACAAAATTTCAATAAAAAAAGAGGACTTTGGATGGACCCTGTGCAAATAAGGAGTCCTGGAGCTTAAACTCCTTCAGCTATGTTTAAAATCTACCTCAGCTTCCAGAGCCTATCCTGTTGGAAATTCTTCCCCATGTATAAAATTTGTCCAGTTTCCACTTCCATTAAATGATAAACACTAACTGCAATGGCTTTTCTTTCCAAATCTTACTTCTATCAGTCAAAGCCAACCCCACTTTTCCCATCATATTGTCATACTATACATTGCTTTCATTCAACAAACCTGAGTCTCCCATTCCTCGTATGGTCATCTATGGAAAGCCCCTTCACTTTCTTACCAAAGAATCATCAGACTAGATATACTTCTTTTAGATGAACTACGTACAGTCAATATTTTACTGGTGCTCTAGCTACACACTCAGTGATTAACTCTAAGATTAACAGAAAAGTTGTCACACAGAGAAAACTTTTGAGTACGGTACTAATAACGCATAGGAATTTACCAGAAAGACGAAGAAGAACTTGCATACAAAGAAGAAACATGGGAAAGTTGAGAAACAAGTTGTTCTATAGTTTCTGAATCGTTGGTATTTAAATTATGAGGACGGAGAGACATTATCAGACATCATCAAGTACTTTGTATGCCAAGTTAGAGACCTTAGACTATTTCCTGATGGGTGGAGGAAATGTATAAAAGGATTTAACTTGGTGAGTGCTGAGAAATAATTTATATTTTAGAAAGCACTCTGATGACAAGTGGGAGCATATATTGAAACAAAGTGACACTAGAGACAAGACTATCAGTCTGGGGTAAATACAACTGAGAGTCCAATGAGAATTGTATGAGGGGAGATGGAAGGAGAAAAATAATAAAAATATTATTAATATAAATTTGATAGGGTTTGGAAATTAATTGGAATTTGGTAATGAAGGATAAGGGGGCATATAGAAGGTTAAATAATATTTATCATGCTTCTTTCTTAAGGAACAGATTGGATAATGGTTCCTGTAATTGACATAAAGTATTTGGGGGAAAAATGCAGTTTGTAGGTAGAAGAAAGATTTCATGGGAGCCACATGAGGTTGGTGAATGATTGAGATTTTTATCAGTAATATGTTATCTCAGTTGGATGAACACATTTAAAAATTTATAACTGGTTCAGAAAATTCTGGCCCTCCTCTCTGTAGCAATGTTGTTGTTCTCTATAAATGGGAAATATAAATCATATTTCTCACACTGTCTTGTAAAATGCTGGTGCTACTCTTTTAGGAATCTAAATTTCTGTTCTCTGGTTTTTACCAAAGAGTTTAAACCTGAAGTAAGTTAATTTTCTTTATGCAAATGAGAAAGCTGATAGTCAAGAAAGCTAACCAAGTACATGTCCCCTACTATCAATCACACCTCAAAATAGTGTAAATTCTACCATTTTATCAAGTTGGATTATCAAAATGCTTACCTGACCAGCTCAAAGCTCTTCAGAAATTTCTGCAGAAATACCTTCACTGGATTATTTTTAAAGTTATGCCCCTGGCTTTTATTAAGGGTAAATTCAATAAGTGGACATATGAATAATGCTTCTAGCATTTCTAATAAGCTGCTGTTGAAGACATTGTCCGTTATACTGGTTTTTGTCTCTTACGTGAGTATCCAGGGAAAGCATTACTTTTAGAATTTAATATTGGAAAACTTTGTTTC
Organism: Dugong dugon; assembly: GCA_030035585.1. Lineage (NCBI taxonomy): Eukaryota > Metazoa > Chordata > Mammalia > Sirenia > Dugongidae > Dugong > Dugong dugon. The sequence continues at coordinate 15,311,721 of CM057478.1, forward strand.
TATAAACAACAGGTTTGATATTTTGGTCAGAGCATAGGAAGTGTGTAACAGTTTGGTTTTTTTTTCCAAAATTTTCAGACATAAACTTTGTGACCTCAAGCAATAACCACATTTACTCTAAGTTAAACTTAGGAAAAGCTCCAAACCTACACACACCTATTTCATATAGTTCTCATTCTTCTAGTATTACAATTGATTCTAAAGTGTATAGTCTCTCTATAATAAAAAGTTTCCAAATATTTTGAAAGTGTTTGCATTCTAAATTATAAATTAATAAATTATTAAAATTCCATAGTCAGATATTTGCTTAAAAGTGAGTATATTTACCTTTATTGAATTTATTTTTATTGTGGTATAATACATATAGCATAAATTTTGTCATTTTAACCATTTAAAGTGTACAATTCAGTAATGTTAATTACATTCACAGTGATGTACAACCATCACCACTATTCATTTCCAAAGTTTTTTCATCACTCAAAACACTCCCCCTTAAGAAATTACTCTTTATAACTACCACTCCCTTGCAGATCCTGGTAATCTCTCACCTACTTTCAATCTTTATGAGTTTGCCTATATTCTAGATATGTCATATAATTCAAGACGGATTTCAGAAGAGGGTATGGAACAAAGGATATCATTGCTGGTATCAGATAGATTTTGGCTGAAAGCAGAAAATACCAGATAGATGTTTACATCTGTTTTATTGACTATGCAAAGGTATTTGACTATGTGGATCATAATAAATTATGGATAACTTTGCAACAAATGGGAATTCCAGAACACTTAATTAAGCTCATGTGGAACCTGAACAGAATAGGAGACTCTGCATGGTTTAAAATCGGAAAATGTGTTCAACAAGTTTGTATCCTTTCACCATGCTTATTCAATCTGTATGCTAAGCAAATAATCCAAGAAGCTGTACTATATGTAGAAGAAAATTGCATCAGGATGGAGGAAGACTCATTAATAACCTGTGACATGTAGATGACACAACCTAGCTTGCTGAAGGTGAATAGCACCTGAAATACTTACTGAAGAGGATCAGGAACTACAGCCTTCAGTATGACTTAAACTTAAATATAAAGAAAACAAAAATTTTCACAACTAGACTGATAGTCAACATCTTGAAGAAAGGAGAAAATATTGAAATTTTAAAAGATTTCATTTTGCTTAGATCAACAATCAATGCCCATGGAGGCAGAAGTCGAGAAATCAAACAACGTGTTTTATTGAGCAAATCTGCTGCAATAGATCTCTTTAAAGTGTTAAAAAACAAAGATGTCACTTTGATGACTAAGGTGCTCCTGCCCCAAGCCAAGATATTTTCAATCACCTCATATCCATGCAAAAACTGGAAAGTAAATAAAGAAGATAGAAGAAGAACTGATGTTTTTGAATTATGGTGTTGTCAAAGAATATTGAATACACCGTGGACTGCCAGCAGAACGAACAAATCTGTCTTGGAAGAAGTACAGCCAGAATGCTCCTTAAAAGAGAGGATGGTGAGACTTTGGAAATGTTATCAGGATGGACCAGACCCTTGATGAGGACATCATACTTGGTAAAAGGTCAGCAAAAGACAGGTAGACCCTCAACAAGATGGATGGACACAGTGAGTACAACAGTGGTCTCAAGCTTAGCAACAACAATTATGAGGATGGTGCAGGACTGGGCAACATTTCCTTCTGCTATATGTAGGGTAGCTATGAGTTAGAACCAACCCAATAGCACCTAACAACAACAAAACCAGATATTTCATAAAAGTGGAATCATACAAATTTGTCCTTTTGTGTCTGGATTATTTCACCTAGCATAATGTTTTCAAGGTCATTTGTGTTGTAGCATGTCTCAGGATTTAATTTCATCTGAAAGAACAATACTGAATTATATCCCATTATATGTGTATACTGCATTTTGTTTTCCATTTATCTATTGTTGGACACTTGAGTTTTTTCCACTTTGGGCCATTGTGAATAAAGCTGCAGTGACATTGGTGTACAAGTATCTGTTTGAGTCCTTGTTTTCAGTTCGAGTATTTTCCTATGAGTGGAGTAGCTAGATCATATGGTAATTTTAGGTTTAATTTTTTGAGGAACCTACCAAATTGTTTCCCACAGTAGATGCACTATTTTACAGTCCAAATATCAAGGCCTGAGGGCTCCTATTTGTCCATATCCACACAACACTTGTTATTTTTCTTTTTCTTTTTTTATTATAGCCATGTTAGTAGTTTTGAAGTAGAATCTCATCGTCTTTTTGATTTATGTTTGTCTGCTGACTAATGATGTTAAACATCTTTTTAAGCGCTTATTGACCATTTTTATACCTTTGAAGAAATGTCTATTCAAGTCCTTTGCCCATTTTTTGATTGGATTGCTTGTCTTTTTGTTGCGGAGTTGTAGTGGTTCTTTATGTATTCTAAATATTAAGCCTTTATCAGATATATGATTTCCAATGTTTTCTCTCATTCTGTAGCTTGTCTTTTCATTTTTTTGATAATCTACTTTGATGAACAATTTTCTTTTTTTTAATTTTGATGCAGTCCAATTTATCTATTTTTGTCTATTGTTGTTCAGGCTTTTGATGTCTTATCTAAGAATCCATTGCCAAAAACAAGGTAATGAAGACTTACTCTTATGTTTTCTCTTAAAGGTTTTATGATTTTAGCTCTTATATTTAAATCATTGATCCATTTTTAAGATCATTTTCATATATGGTGTGAGGTAGGGATTCAGCTTCATTCTTGTACATGTGGGAATCTAGTTGTCCCAGCACCATTTGTTGAAAAGATAGTTGTTACCCTTTTAAATGGACTTAGCACTCTCACTGAGAATCAATTGACCATATATATATGGATTTATTTCTGGACTCACAATTCTATTTTCATTGGTGTATATGTCTTTCCTTTTACTAGTATTACACTGTTTTGTTTTGATTATTATAGCTCTATAATAAGTTTTAAAATCAGAAAGTATCAGTTCTCCAACTTTATTCTTCTTTTTCACCATTGTTTTGACTATTGGGGCCCCTTGTAATTCTATATGAATTTAAAGATCTTTTTTTCCATTTCTGCATTTAAAAAAAAAAAAAAACTGTTGGAATTTTGATAGGGATTGTGTTGAATCGTTAGATCACTTTGGATAGTACTGATATCGTAACAATATTAAGTCTTCCAATCCATGAGCATGGGATGTCTTTCTGTTTAATTAGATGTTTTTAAATATCAGCAGTTTTATAATTTTTAGTATTTAACTGCTATTGCAAATGGAATTTCTTAATTTACCTTTCGAATTGTTCGTTGCAGTATATAGAAACACAAATGATTTTTGCATATTGATCTGGTGCCCTACATTTTTATTTCAATATTTTCTACCTCAGACTCCTAGCTCAATTTATAGGAGATATTGTAAACTGAAATTCTTTCAGAATTTTGACTGGGAGTCTTTTAAATTTAGTTGTTTCTTAATTACAACAGCTGTCTTTTCATTAATATTCTACTTTACTTTTAAGCATTTTTCTATAATGAAGGGAGAAAATACATTTTTTGAAAAATTTGGAAGGATGGTATCATAGATATTTATACTAGTTAAATAAATCCATACAAGGCTAACATAACTTTTTACCATTAAATTTCTTCTTAGACAGCACATATATTTGTGCTTTCATTTTCTCATCTCTCTCCTTAAAGCCTGAGATATTTTAAATGCCTTCTGTCTGATTTGCTATACAGTTCCAATCCTTTCAACTTTGCCTATGAAACTGATTGTAATCCAGTGTTTGCTTTTTAGATCTGTGGTAGCAGCTTAACATGCTTAAGTCTTCCAGAGACTTTTGAAGGCCTACATTTGGGCCCTAAATTGTAGATAAGTTCTGTTCTGAGTAAGAATACTTGCAAGACAGAGTTTGCTCTATGAACTATGGTATTAATAATTAGAGAGGAAGCAGAAATTCTTCATTTATGAGGATGGAATGCAAATGTCTGTAAACTGTAGCAAGAAAATAAGAAGTCTTAGAATTGTGTTAAAAAAAAAAAAACACCTTCTTGCCGATGAGTCAACTCCAACTCATAGCTACCCTACAGGACAGAGTAGAACTGCCACATAGGGTTCCTAGACTGTAATCTTTGCAAAAGCAGATCACCAAGTCTTTTCTCCCACAGAGCCGCTGGTGGGTTCAAACAACAAACTTTTCAGTTAGCTCCAAGAGCTTTAACCACTGGACCACCAGAGCTTCTTCTTAGAATGGTAGGGTAAGGGAAAACAAAATAAATGGAACAGAATATTGTCATTCTTGAGTTTCGTGAAACTCTCAGTTCCTATCACACAGACTGCAGAAGGGCAGAGGTTAATGGCTTACAAAGGGGCTCAACCAGCATTGTCTTTTTCCAAGTTTTGCTCTGCAGTTTTGAGTAATTTACATCTTTCTACCTGCCTTTCATTTCATTTTATCCGCCTTTCTATTTTGACTTCAAATATTCTTGGTGGTGTGAATTATGGATGCAAACATTTCAATCAGATTTATACCAAAATAGATACATTGTTTTTCCCCTAAAAGTATACTCCACAGTGAACTCCATTAGATCAATTTAACTCTTGTTCTTTTTTTTTTTTTAATAACACCATTTCAATGTCTCTAGTTTATTTCATTTTGATTTAATTCAAATGATTTTCATCAGGATGAATTATTTTGTGTAAATTTCAAATATTTGATTTATTGTCATGGTGCCAATGAATGAAGAGACTAGTTACAAATCAGAAGTTAATTAAAAAATAAAATATGATGTCAGAACTGTGCATTAAAGAAAGTTTTTTTATTAACAAAAAGATTTTTGTGATATCAATTCCTAATCAAAGTAGTCAAATTTATCAGTGTCACCCCTGACATACAGACTCTGTGTAAGAAATTGCAAATACTCTGAAGCTAATTGATCATAAGTATGGAAAAATGTCCATCAAGGGGGAATTATTCAGTCTTGTTAGATTAGGACACTAAGCGTTCATTTATTTTCCCATAGTTCTACTTTACATTTAAAATCATTTAATAACTATATTCAGTAATAATTCTGAAAGCATTTATTAATCTGTATAAGTCTATTAGCAAACTGCTAACGTGAACTATTTGATCATTGTTGAAAATTTCATATTTTACTATGAAGTATTTTGATAAAATTTGCTAATATAGACTTAGTTCCACTTCAGAAGAACACGATATCAGCTTTATAGAAAGGAAAAGTCTATCCTGGAACATGTTTTATCCTTACATGTTGAGATAATTCTACTATCAGTAGGCTGCAAAGATATTTTCTTACCAGTAAACAGAAGGTTTTCCCTCTATGGGACAGTAATTTATGGATCAGGTATCAACAATTCTAAATAACTTAGAAATTAATTAGGCACTGAACATCTTTCTTGTCTGTTTCCCATATCTAACCCTGCAGTCCAGGCTTTGAGTTAGAATTCTAGCTGCCTCTGTTACCACATGAGTCTGATTCCCAATGGAGCATGACAGCACTCTGCAGCAGGAAAAAAAAAAATGGCTGCTACAGCCCTATGCAATCTTGACTCTGCTAGTCTTGTCCCTCTGTTTCTTCAGTCCAGCCCTGCTGGCCTCCTTGCTCTTCCTATAACATGCCAGAACTACACACAGTTTACAGATTTGCACTGGACATTTCTTCTGTCTAGAAGGATCACTGCACAGATACCCCAGGGCGAATGCTAGTGTTTTTATAAGGCTTCACTTAAATGCCACCTTTTCAATGATACCTATTCTTGTCACCCTGTTTAAAAGAACCCTTATCTTCAGAACTCCCTATCTTCTTACCTTGCACAATTTCTTTTTTCCAATAACATATAACACCCTTTAAGATAAAACCTAAATGTAGTTTTGTTTTCATGATTGTGTTCTCCATCTCCACTACAGGAATCTAAACTCTAGAAAAATATTTTTATTATGTATTATTAGTAAATATCCTTCTTTATCTCTGGTAATACACTTTGTCCTGATGCTTATTTTGTCTTATATTGATATAGTGAACCCAAAATTAATTCTCAAAATTAATGCTTATATGCTATATCTTTTTCCATTCTTTTATTATCAGCTCTTCTGGGTCTTTATAGTGTGGTTCTTGTAGTTGGGACAAAGGTGGGATTTGTTTTATTATCCACTCTGATTATCTCTGCTTTTTATGTGTCATGTTTAAATGATACATCTTTAATATTGAGTTTAAAGACTACCATGTTGGAATTTACTTTCTATTTGTCCCATCTGTTCATTTCCATCCTTTCTATTTTTCTTTTGGGTTCACTAAGTTTTTTTTTTTTTTTTTTTTAGTATTTCATGTCTTTAACTAATACCCTTTGGGTATATGTATCTGTTTTCATAGTGGTTGTTTTTTTCATTACTATATACATTTTTAACTTATGGAAGTCAACCTTCAGTTATTAGTGTGCAGCTTTCTTTAAAAACAATGGAAGAAGCTAACAGCAGTATAATTCAATTGATCATCCTACCAACCTTTGTGCTCTGATTGTCATATATTTTCCTTACACACAAACTCTCAAATACAATATTTTGATATATGCTGTCAATATTCTTAAATAAATTTGTGTGTATGTGTAGCTTACAGTTCTTGAGATCAGAAGTCCTAAATGGGTCTCACTAGGCTAAAACCTGGTGGTGTAGAGGTTAAGTGTTACAGCTGCTAACCAGGTCAGCAGTTCAAATCTCCTTGAAAACTCTGTGGGGGCAATTCTACTCTGTCCTATAGGGTCACCGTGAGTTGGAATCAATTGGATGGCAATTTTTTTTTTTTTTTAGGCTAAAATAAAAGTATTGACAGGGCTGGATTCCTTCTGGAGACTCTAGAAGAGGATCCATTGTTGCACTTTCTTGCCTTTCCCAACTTCTTGAGGCTGCCCTCATGCCAGCACCCTTCCACCTTCAAAGCCATCAAGAACCGGTCCACTCCTTCACACATCACATCACTTTAACTCTGACTCTTCTCTCGCCCTCCTATACTTTTAAGGACCCTTGTGATTACATGGGTCCCACCTAGTAACCCAGGATAATCTCCCCATTTTGAGGTCAGTTGATTGTTTTCATTGTTAAGTGTCCATCGAGTCTATTTCGACTCATAGCAACTTGATGTGACAGAGTGGAATCACCCCCTATGGTTTTCTAAGGAGCACCGGTGGCACAGTGGTTAAGCACTTGGCTGCTAACAGAAATGTCAGTGGTTCTAACCCACCAACTGCTCTGTGGAAGAAAGATGTGGCAGTCTGCTTCCGTAAAGATTATAGCCTTGGACACCTTATTGGGCAGTTCTACTCTGTCCTGTAGGGTCACTATGAATTGGAATTGACTCAATGACAACAAGTTTGATTTTTTGGTTACAGGGCAGATCGCCAGGTCTTTCTCCCATGGAGCCTCTGGGTGGGTTCAAACTGACAATCTTTTGGTTACTAGCCAAGCAATTTACCTTTGCACCACAGGGCTTCTTCATCAGTTGATTAGCAATTTTAATTCCATCTGCTACCTTAATTCTCTTTTGTCATGTAATTTAAATTCTGGGGCTTAGAACATGGAAAACTTTTGGAGGCCATTATTTTGCTTACTCCAAAATATATTTAAAGGAGCAAGGGTGTTTTGTTTAATTTACAGAAATATTTATACTTTAAGGTCCTTTCCATTCCTTCACACAAATCTGGGCTTCCATCTGGTATCTTTAGTCTTTAGTTTTAAGAGATATTCTTAAAACCATTTCTTGATGACTGGTATTGTGGGATATATTTTCTCAGATTCTTATGATAGAAAAATATCTTTATTCTAAATTTCTTTTTAAAGATATTTTCAGAGGTTATAGAATTTGATTGACAGGCAATGCAATTTTGTTTCTTACTTGCATCACTTTAACCCTTTAATGGACCATGGGATATATATGCCTGTGTCATATATTCTGCCCCTGGAGGTTTATTGGCAGGCGTTTGAGCCACTGTTATGCCTTCTGGCATCGTGGCAGATCCTGGTACATCTGTCTAAAAATCAAGGAATTTGGTCTGCACCACATTTAAGTGTTGAGAGCTATTCGTATGAAGGGATGCTTCCCACAGGAGTGATTGTGTGTTTTGGCTTCTGTGCAGCTAGAAAAGGCTTGCAAAATGTTTACTATTTCCTTTGTGTTGCTGGGAAGATACGATTACTGGCATTCAGAAATATTCAAGTAAATTAGTTATTTTTGAGGTGAAAACAGTTTGTGATGTAGTTCCTTGGCCATGGGACTGATATGTCCTGCATTTGTCGTGAGCTTCATGGAACATGGTGCTGATATGGCCGACTCTAAATCAAAGGGATAACAATTATGTGCAGCAAGTGCAATGTTTATTTAGTATTTCATGTGTGATTTTGGAAAGTTCAGTAAGATATTTTATGGCTCAAGTGTAACCAGGAAGTGTGATGCACCATTGGACCTATATGTCCTGTGTATGATGTGCTTCATGGAACTTGGGACTAACATGTCCTGCTTGCAATTGGTACCCCATTGTTTTCAAATTAAAAAATAAAATAAAATAATGATTCAGCATCCATTCTATTAGTGAAAAAAACATAGCATCACCAAAAAAATTCTAAAAAAAAATTCATCCATGAAAGGGTTAAAGTCCTACTGTCTTTAGGCCTCCGTTATTTTCTAAAGGAGTTCATCTATCAGTTTTATCACTGATCCTCATATGCAATGTCTTTATCTTCTAGCTACTTTTAATATTTTTTTTCAATGACCAGTGTCTTAGCAGCTTCAGTTAATACAAGGTATGATTTTCCTCCCCCACATGTCTGTCAGTTTGTCGTACTGCGGGGGCTTGCGTATTGCTGTGATGCTGGAAGCTATGCCAGCAACATTTAAATACTGGCAGGGTCACCCATGGCGGACAGGTTTCAGCTGAGCTTCCAGACTAAGACAGACCAGGAAGAAGGACCTGGCAGTCTACTTCTGAAAAGATATAGCCAGTGAAAATCTTACGAATAGCAACAGAACATGGTCTGATATAGTGCCATAAGATGAGCTCCTCAGGTTGGAAGGCACTCAAAATACAACTAGGGAAGAGCTTGCCTCCTCAAAGTAGAGTCAACCTTAATGATGTGGATGGAGTCAAGTTTTGGGGACCTTCATTTGCTGATGTGGCAAGACTCAAAATGAGAAGAAACGGCTGCAAACATCCACTGATAATCGGAACATGGAATACATGAAGTATGAATCTCGGAAAATTGGAAGTTGCCAGAAATGAAATGGAACACACAAACATTGATATCTTAGGCATTAGTGAGCTGAAATGGACTGGTATTGGCCATTTTGAGTTGGACAACCATATAGTCTACTATGCCGGGAAGGACAACTTGAAGAGGAATGGTGTTGCATTCATTGTCAAAAAGAATATTCCACAATCAATCCTGAAGTACAATGCTGTCAGTGATAGGATAATATCCATATACCTACAAGGAAGACCAGTTAATATGACTATTATTCAAATTTACATACCAACCACTAAGGCCAAGGATGAAGAAATTGAATATTTTTATCAACTTCTGCAGTCTGAAATTCATCGAACATGCAATCAGGATGCATTAATAATTACTGGAGATTGGAATGCGAAAGTTGGAAACAAAGAAGCATCAGTAGTTGGAAAATACGTCCTTGGTGATAGAAACGATGTAGAGATCACATGATAGAATTTTGCAAGACCAACAACTTCTTCGTTGCCCATACCTTTTTTTGCTAACATAAATGGCGACTATAGACATGGACCTCACAAGATGGAATACACAGGAATCAAATCGACTACATTTGTGGAAACGCTCAATATCATCAGTCAGAACAAGGCCAGGGGCCAATTGCAGAACATCAGTTGCTCATATGCAAGTCCAAGTTGAAACTGAAGAAAATTAGAACAAGTCGAGAGCCCAAGTATGACCTTGAGTATATCCCACCTGGTTTAGAGACAATCTCAAGAATAGATTTGACATGTTGAACACTAATGACTGAAGATCTGATGAGATGTGGAATGACATCAAGGACATCATACATGAAGAAAGCAAAGGTCATTAAAGGACAGGAAAAAAAGAAAAGACCAAAATGGATGTCAGAAGAGACTCTGAAAATTGCTCTTGAACGTTGAGTAGCTAAAGTGAAAGGAAGGAAGTTGAATGGAAAATTTCAAAGGGCAGCTCAAGATGACAAAGTAAAGTATTATAATGACATGTGCAAAGAGCTGGAGATGGAAAACCAAAAGGGAAGAATACACTCTGCATTTCTCAGCTGAAAGAACTGAGGAAAAAATTCAAGCATTGAGTTGCAAAAATGAAGGATTCTATGGAGAAAATATTAAACAACTCAGGAAGCATCAAAAGAAGATGGAAGGAATGCACAGAGTCACAATACCAAAAAGAATTATTTGACATTCAACCATTTCAGGAGGTACCGTATGAGCAGGAACCAATGGTACTGAAGGAAAAAGTCCAAGCTGCACTGAAGGCATTGGAGAAAAACAAGGCTCCAGGAATTGACAACATACTAATTGAGATGTCTCAACAAATGGATGCAGCACTGGAAGTACTTACTCATCTATGCCAAGAAATTTGGAAGACAGATATCTGGCCAACCGACTGGAAAAGATCCATATTTATGCCTATTCCCAAGAAAGGAGATCCACCTAATGTGGAAATTATAGAACTATATCATTAATATCACACACAAGTAAAATTTTGCTGAAGATCATTCAAAATTGGCTGCAGCAGTATATTGACAGTGAACTGTCAGAAATTCAAGCAGGATTCAGAAGAGGACACGGAAAGAGAGATATCATTGCAGATGTCAGATGGACTTTGGCTGAAAGCAGAGAATACCAGAAAGATGTTTACCTGTGTTTTATTGACTATGCAAAGGCATCCAGCTGTGTGGATCATAACAGATTACAGATAACATTGCAAAGAATGGGAATTCCAGAACCCTTAATCGTGCTCGTGTGGAATCTGTACATAAGGTCAAGAAACAGTCATTCAAAAAGAAGAAGGGATACTGCGTGGTTTAAAGTCAAGAAAGGTGTGTATCAGGGTTGCATCCTTTTATCATACCTATTTAATCTGTATGCCAAGTGCATAATCCAAAAAGAGGGACTATATGAAGAAGAACAGGGCATTAGGATTGGAGGAAGACTCATTAATAACCTGTGTAATGCAGATGACACAACCTTGCTTGCTGAAAGTGAAGACCACTTGAGGCACTTACTGATGAAGATCAAAGACCACAGCCTTCAGTATGGATTACACCTCAACATAAAGGAAACAAAAGTCCTCACAACTGGACATATAAACAACATCAAGATAAACAGAGAAAAGATCGAAGTTGGCAAGAATTTCAATTTACTTGGATCCTCAATCAAGACCTATGGAAGCAGCAGTCAAGAAATCAAAAGATAGATTGCACTGGGCAAATGTGCTGCAAAAGACCCCTTTAAAGTGTTGAAAAGCAAAGATGTCACCTTGAAGGCTAAGGTGTGCCTGACCCAAGCCATTGTCTTTTCAGTCACCTCGTATGCATGTGAAATGTGGACAATGAATAAGGAAGATCCAAGAATAATTGAGGCCTTTGAACTGTGACATTGGAGAAGAATGTTGAATATACCATGGACTGCCAAAAGAACGAACAAATCTGTCTTGGAAGAAGTACAACCTGAATGCTCCTTGGAAGCAAGGATAGTGAGACTAAATCTCACATACTTTGGACATGTTGTCAGGAGGGATCAGTCCATGGAGAAGGACATCATCCCTGGTAAAGTAGAGGGTCAGTGAAAAAGAGGAAGAGCTTCCATGAGATGGATTGACACAGTGGCTGCAACAACGGGTTAAGCATAACAATGATAGTGAGCGTGGTGCAGGACCAGGCAGTGTTTCATTCTGTCGTACATAGGGTCACTATGAGTCAGAACTGCCTCGATGGCACCTAACAACATAACAACAACAACATGATTTTCTTTAGTTTTTTGTTCTTAGTTTCATGAGTTTTTTAGATTTATCACTTGATGTTTTTCATGATTTTTGGATGATTCTCAGATATATTCACTTCTACTATTATTGGCCTCATTTTCTCTCTCCTTTCGTCTGGCTCTCCAATTGTACATTTGTTAATCCAATAGATTGCGGATGAACTGTTCTTTAAATATATGCATTTTTTGGCCGATATTTTCAGTTTATATCATTTTTCTTAATTTTTTTTTCTTTTGCAACTTAGAATCCAATGAAATTCTCAAAAATGAATTCTTTATTTGCAATAGTTTGATTTTTATTTGTAGCTCCAAGTGTTTGATTCTTTTTTGTTTTAATAATTTCCAGTTCTCTGTTAATATTCCCCAGCTTTTTTAAAAGATCCTCTAATATATTTATCTTAATTTTCTTAAATTTCAAATCTGCTAATTCCTACTTTTGAGTCATTTGTAGACCTGCTCCCATTTTATGTCACTTGCCTTGATTATGAGTCACATTTCCTTCTTCTTCATGTTTCGTAATTGTTGATTTTATGTCTGCCATTGTTTATGTGAGAACAGTTTAAACAAAAATATATAATACTCACCCCTAAAAAAGAGCATTCCCTTGTCTCTGTGATATTTCTAGTGTAAGATCTGAGTCAGTCTAATCTGTAGTTGAGTATTAGTGGAGTTTGCTGCAGCTTTAATTGGGTTCAATTCACCACTGGCTTCAACTATTTACCAGGCTAACTTAGGCTGAATTCTCTAGAGGAACAAAACCAGTGAAGCATATATATCTATATGTATATATATATATATATATGTATATCTATCTATCTATCTATCTATATATATGTAAAGATTTGCCTCCAGGAAATGGCTCACACAGTTGTGGAGGCTGGCAAGCCCCAAGTTCATGGGTCAGCTGGAGGCTTCTTCTGACTCATGCGGTTGCAGGAGCTGGCGAATCCCAAGCTCTGCATGTTAGGAGGAAGGCTGCTGGCTCATATCCCAAGAACTGGCCATGAAAAGATGATGAGTCAGATGCAGACCCTGAGAGAGCTTTGCCAGAATCTCTATATGTATTGGATGCAGGCCACACCCTCAACAAAACTGATTGACTTAACAGATTGGCTTTCAACTATTTGACTTTCAATTCATTGGCTTCAACTCATTGGCCGTTAGACTGGTTGGCTGCTAACATCAGATCATAAAATGGAAGATGGTTATATAATATCTTCCAAACTACTGAGAATTGTGGCCTAGCCAAGTTGACAATAACCTTAAACATCATAAGGGTTGTATTTGAACATTTTCTTGAAAAAGGCTTGGGATCAGAGTACTGGCAAAACTCTGTATATATCTTTATGCTTTAGAGTGCAACAGCCAGTTTTCCAAACACTGGTTGATCTTGCTCTGCTTTATATTTTACAGCTAATCCGCTGGCTTTTTGGTTCATTAGATATGCCTCTTTGCTCAACAACTCAGACCCTTGGGTTTTTGAATTTTTGCATATCTCTGCCCACCCCCTTTCTGCCACTAGACTTCAGGAATTGCAGAGCAATTTTGGAAAGCTTCTGTCCCACCTCCATATCTTCCTTGCACTAGGTGAAGCCTCATGCACCTCCAAATTTGACTCAGCCTTGATGCTCAGCCCCTTGCCAGCAGTGGGCTAGTGACATGTATTCGGTGAAGACCATTTATACCTTTGGAAAGAAGGATACAATGATCACTTTTTGTTTTACTTCTCTACTCTCACCTTATCCCCCACACAGTGAAGGTTCTGTGGGAAAGAATTGGTGAGTGGGGACAGACTTCCTATATTTCTATTGCTGGTTCTAATTCAGCACAGAAATTCACATGCAGCCTTTAAAAGATTGCAAAAGTTATCCCCATCCATGGCAGATAGGTTGAAGCCAATTATGTGTCTTGTTACTTCTTGGCCTCCAATTTATCTAGGTTTGTTGGTTGTTGTTGTTGTTGTTGTTTTCCAGTCAAAATCAACGATAGATTTCCAAAATTATATAGCTGTGTATCTTATCCAGTATATTGTTGTTGCTTGGGAGTGAAGGTATCTTGAAAGTGTTTTCATTTTAACTAGAAACAGAGGTAACTTTTTTAAAATTTTCTCTTTGATGAATTCTCAGAGCAGTTTAGAAAAATTTTCTTGCTACTGTGATGTAAAATGGTTTTAATTATCCTTCATACAAAACAGCATTCCATTCTGTATAGATTAGTCTTTGAATGTTAAGCAATGTGTCACCTGCCTTCCTTATTATAAAATGACCTTGTGTATTGTTAAATGTGGTAAATTTAATGTCAGCTTTTGCAGGCTATTTTTCATTGTGGCACGCGTTTATGTATTAAAACCATTAAAATGTGCTAAATAGCAGGTGTGACTGCTAAACACTTGATTAATATTGAATCTTTAAATCACCTTGTGGCCATGGACTCACATTTGTGAAAGTTACTACCAGGTGGCAATGCTAACTTGTTATTGTTGTAGCTAATTATAGCATCTTCAGTTTCATGGTGTAGAAAATCATTAGAGCTCAAGACAATATATCTTGTTAAAATATAACCAATTCATTAATAAATTGTCTTCTATTAAAGAAATGTAAACTTGAAAATACAAAAGAACCAAGAATAACAATGCATTTATCTATTTATACATTATCATGTATTATCAAACTTATTTAAGGAGATAAAAATGCATGAATGTTGTTAAGATGATAAAATTAATTAGGGAGAAAGTAAGATAAAAGTAAATTGGAAAAACATAAGGTTAAGCTACCAAATAAGTGAAATGAATTGCAAAATGAGAAACAAGTTTAACAACTTTCTAGCTAGGTTTTCAACTATGCCTGCATGATTTTTGCTTACAGTTAAAGTGGTGGAATTTACAAACTAAATGTGGATTAGGTGATAATAGGAGAAGTCTTTTAACTGCTGGAACTTTACGATGTTTCCCATGATATGTGACTTTTAAAATTGCCCTTCCAAACCACAGAATCTTTTGCTTAATCTTACATTAAACTCCAAATAACTGGTGTTTGATCAATTACTTTTATTGATTAGAGTCTTATTTGAGAAAATCTTCAATAATTCCTCAAACATCTGGCCATTCTCTAGAGCATGAAGCCATCTAGGGGTCAACTATGTTTCCATAGACCTCACCAGCCAAGGTTTGACTCGACACAGGGAATGTCTCATGTGAGTTCTAGAAAGAGATCTTCAGCCATGTCCTTTTTCTTCAGTCTAGCTACCTTCCTGCATGCTCCCTTTGGATCTGTTTGAGGATGAGACCTCATTCTCACTGACAGAGTGGCTGCTATAAGAATACTAATCGATTCACAAAGATGGCATTTACATGTCCTCCCAAAATTCCAGGTGTTAAATGCATTGTACAATTTGTCCATAAGTGAAAACATACCATTTGTCTATATTCTGTCACGCTCGGTTGTCTCGAAGATTCAAGGATTTGCTTCACCTGTCCCTTTGTGGTCCCCAAAGCCTTCCATGAAAATGACGTCTTCAGCATCTCTTTGCAGCCCTTCTTTAATTGGTCTCAAACTCTAGGACACGAGATTGGGTTAGGGCAAAATCACATGTTGCTCTCCAGTCCCCTATTTCTGCCCCTCACTCCTGCATCTGAAGAATCTTCACAAAATATCTTCATTTTTTTCCAGCCAAAAATCGTAATGTCTCTTACAAACCAACTGATACAAGTCTATTCATCAAGCACTCCATCTCCCCCAGTTAACCAAAAACACTTTGACCAGTTAAAAAGAAACTCCCTCTAGAATAATCTGGGCTGATATATCTGCCTTAATTTTGAAAATCCTAATGCTTTCCTTGTGGATTCTTGCAATTGCTCTTAAATTTTTTCTTGCAACATGGCAGCAGATCTTCTCATGCTATTGCTTTACTCTAACTCCACACATTCAGATTGATTTTACTCTGCTTTTACGTCAACACATGCCAATTTTTAGCACTCTGCTCTAAAGGGTGTTCTGCTTCCCACCCTGATTCTTGAGACTTTTTGATACAAAATTTCTCCTCTTCACCCAGCTATGCAACCTATAAAGTTACACTGTTACTCTGTTATCCCAGTGGGTTCTTATAATCAATTCCATTCTCAAGCAGAATTTGTCTCTGGCCAATTTAAAATAGCATATGCTAGTTTGTAATACAAAAAAACTGGTGGTACACAAATATATAAAGAAAAGCTTTCTGTAAAACCATATCTGGACTAAAATAGTTATCACTTCTTCTTCAAAGGGGTCGCCTAGGGCCTGACATAGAACCCAAAAAAGCACAATCTGTTCCAATTTGTTATTAACCCTCATCTCAAGAACAGCATACGTACACATGACGTGTCGGGGAGTTCTCCGAAGTGAGTTTATGACAGTTTCTTCAATTTTTTTTAATGTAAAAAAGAAAAAGAAAAAACAACAGCTGTTTTTCATTGTGAGAACTTTGTACAAGAAATCACTATACTATATTTCTTCTTTTGCCAACCTTAAGCCATACTGTTTCAAGTTTTATCATGGCAAAATAAGCTTTGTTTCTTTTTTTTTTTCCTCCAAAATTTCAAGACAATAAAATGAGTGTGGTGCTATTTAAGCAGTGAAGAAAGAAACATGTCTAGCTGCACCCTGAAGACATTTCTTTTGTATTATACTGCTTTTTATCCACAGATGTTAGTTGAAAATTGATATAATGGTGTTTATTGTAAGTCTACTAGAAACAAAACAAAACAAAAAACATTTTAAATGTAGAATAGATGTAATTGTAAGTGATAAATGATCCTTGTGGAATTGTCCTAGAAACCCACAGGGAATAATTATCTATCAGTGGCACCTGCAGAGGAATTTAAAGCAGCTGCAGAATTTGATTTTTGAACAAGAAAATAGAAAAAATAACATAAAGATTGGTATTAAGAAGTTAGAAGTTAGAGAACAGAAAATAATATAGAACGAGAAGAGGATTTAAACAAGATTTCCATCCAAAGTTAATAAAATGAATTTTATTATTTTTATTATTATGGAAAAAATGTACAGAACCAATTAGGGGAGAGGTTGGAAAAACATTTAGGTTGAACTTCACACTCAAAATGTGAGTCACATTAGGAATGTGTAGTGTCTAAATCTGGAAATTGGTTTGTTAGACAGCGTGCTGTAATAAACCAAATGTAAGCTCGGAAGGCAATCAGAATGCTCTCCCAGCACCAGCCCTGGCTGTGTACAAGCTTGGTAGTCTTATAAATTTACTTTATGTTTCTGATCATTTGTGTACATAGAGTTGTGAAGATCAATGAGTTTAGATACTTTTGTGCTTTGTATACAATAAGGAGTTTGTGACATACTAGGTTTCCAAAAAAAGGAAAAAACTCAAACTATTACTGTCAAGCTGATTCCAACCCATAGCAACCCCATGTGTTACAGAGTAGAACTGCTCCACCAGGTTTTCTTGGTTCTAATCATTATGAACAAAGATTGCCAGGCCCTTCTTCCATGGCATCTCTGGGTGGATCTCATCTATCAGCTATTATGTTAGTGATTGAGTATGAACCATTTGCACTGTACAGGGATCCTGCGTTTCAGTGTTTTGTTAATTTCACAAACTATAAAAGTCTATCTTTGAACAAAAGGTATAGAAGTAATTTTTGCTTAAATGAGAAAACCGCTAAAGAAAAAAAAAAAAAAACAGGAAAGCATTTAGTACCCTAGTTTTTATATATATTCATGGATTATTCATTTACTCAGTATTATTAAAGATCTTGAAGTGGAAAATGTTCCTGGCTTTCTCAGAACCCGAAAACCAAACCAGTAGCTGTCGAGTCCATCCCCACTCCTAGCAACCCTATGGAACAGAGTAGACCTGCCTCACCAGGCTTCCAAGGCTGTGATCTTTACAGAAGTCAACTGCCACAGCTTTCTCCTTCACAACTGTAAGAGAGCCTGGATAAAGAAGGTGGTAGACCATCAAATAATGGATGACTATTTTTAGTTTCTACCACCCATCTGTCAGTCTGTCATACTGTGGTGGCTTGTGTGTTACTCTAACACTGGAAGCTAGCCCACTAGCATTTCAAATACCATCAGGGTTTCCCATGGTGGTCAAGTTTCAGCGGCACTTCCAGACTAAGACAAAGAAAAAAGGCCTGATGACATACTTCAGAAAATTAGCCAATGCCAACCCTATGGGATACAACAGAATGTTGTCCAATATAGTGCTGTAAGATGAGCCCCTAGGTTGGAAGGCACTCAAAATACCCAGTAGTGGCAGTAATGGACTTGAGCACACCAATGATTATGAAATTGGTGCAGGACCAAATGATGCTTCTTTCTGTTGTGCAGGAGGTCACCGTGTGTTGGGGCCAACTCAAGGGCAACTAAAAACAACATTTTAATTAACAATAGAAGTGGCGATTCTCAGAAATGCTTTAAAATTACAGTAATTAATATAAAAGTGATTTAAGTGACATATCTGAGTATTAAGAACTAGAAGTTCTTATACTGACTGTGGAGCTCTGGTGGCACAGTGGTTAAGTGCTCAGGCACTAACCAAAGGTTGGCAGTTCAAACCCATCAGCCATTCTGTGTGGAAAAATTGTGGCAGTCTACTTCCATAAAGATTTACAGTCTTAGAAACCCTGTGGGGTAATTCTACTCTGTCCTTTAGGATTGCTATGAGTTGAAATCAACTCAACGACAAGGGGTTTGGTTTTGCATATTCTGACTGTAATATCAAAATATAATGGCAGTGTGTCAAATTAATTTTTGCTATAAACTTTCATCTAAAACACAATAAAATTTAAAAAAAATAGGGAAAAAATGTTATGGCAGCAAAAGTAATTGAAAATTAAATTACATCAGTAGGAAAATACTGAATCCCTACTGAACAACTAGCATAGGGATAGACTTTGAAATAAAGACAAAGAACGAGAAATTATTTATTCTCTGTAGAAATTCATAGCCCACCTGATGTTTGGTGGTATGGGAATGAGCATACTTTGGACTCTTTGGTGTGACATATAATTTGAGATTATTATGGGATACACTGCTTCCTGAACCATGCTATGCCACTCTTTTTGAAACTAACTTGGCTGAGCCACTCTGATATTCTCCACAACTGAAGCATGTAGGATAATTTGATTTGTAAAAAGAACTATACCATTGTACTCTGTCTTATAGGGTCTCTATGAGTCGGAATCAACCTGATGGCAATGGGTCAATGCCTATATTCAATGATTGTTTTCCTAAGCAAACTCATAGAGCTGTCTATGTTAGTGAGGCAGGTACTGAGAGGCACTGTACTTTGAAAGAGAAGGAAGAAGAAAAAAATAACCCCTTCCTCCCTCTCTCAGCCTACTATTTCTCTTCATTTTCGTTTTAACTGAACACTTTGCATACAGTTCCTGCGCTCCACTCCACACTGCTTACTATCTATTTCCTCCAAGAATAATAAAGTCTTTGAAAACAGTAATTATGTCTTATTCATTAATATAGTTTGACTCTTTAGCACCATACTTAATACACTGAAAGTTCTCAAATAAGTTTATAAATGGAGGTGGGAAGACCTAGAAAGTGCCTGAGACAGGGTCAGAGAGACTGAAAGATGTCCATCTCCTGTAACAACAGGTTGAGAGACTCCCATTAGGTGTAATGTGGAGAGGAGAGAGAGGCAGAATATGAGTTTCCATCAGCTCAGTCAAGCTTCCGCTCCTGTCTGTCCTCTCCCCATCTCTTCCTTGGTGCCACCATCTGTACATCATTTTTCATTCAGAAACGATATCACCTCTGCATCATTCTACTTACATGAGATTAGGTTTCTGGAGTCTCTGTCTTCATTTTCTTTCCTTGATAGAGGGGAAGAAGGCTAAGGATAATGTGGCTTATTATAGTCACCTATTGGTTATTATTACTAGTTTCACTCAAAAGCAGTGGGCCCAAATGAATGCTTTTGCTAATTAGTAAACTCTACATTGGTACTTAGGCTTCTTCTGTTTCAGAAGAAAACATGCTCAGATTATGATTACTATTATTTTTTTTTTTCTTAATAGGAGATCTACCTATCTACAAGGACCTAGTATATTTGAATAAAAAAACTTTTGCTGATATTTATTTTATGAAAAAAAACTAAAGCTTTATTTATTTTCACTATGGAAACCTGGCTCGAGTTTTATTGAGGTGTTAACAATTCTTGAGAAAAAGAGTAATAATTAATATAAAGAAGAACTTCTGTTTTTCTTTAACTTTGATGTGTTTTATACAGAGTCCTCAAATCATCTTCTCAGCCATATATTCAAAAATAAAATAAGATAAAAAGTTAGAAAAATCTAGGGTTTTCTGTGTAATTGCCCATCTTATCAAAATGAAATGGATGGCTAACCAATTGATGCTCAGCTGTTAGGATGGCTGAGACATTTCATCACAGAGGTTAAAGGAGACAACTGTGGATTATTCTTTTGTTTATAATAGTCATTTAACCAATATATTTTGTCACTGTGAGTTGTAATCGACTCGGCCACAATGGATTGGGTTTTGGTTTTATTATGTTTCTAAATATTTATAGGTTTTATATGATAATTTTCAAGCCATACTAAGGAGGTGAATAGCTTCTATGAATCTTTTGTCATTTGGTGAAAGACAGTTGTACTATCTTAAGTTTCTCTGCATGGGAAATAGAGTTTGACTTGTGCATAAGAAAAAGGGGGAAAAAACAAGAAAACAAAAGAAAAGAAGGAGTATAAGGAAGCAGGAAGATAATAATTGACTGGAGGGCTAGGTGCCACCTCAGTGAGAACTCTCAGCTGGTTATGAAGCCAAAATGACTTTTAAGAACAGAAATGATAAATTTAAGTTGTTCATGTCTAATGCATAGTGGAACTGTTCATATTGATATCAGTCTCTTTCTCTTCCATACCTCTGGATGTGTGAATGGAATTTGTGCATGTAAGTATAGATGTGGATTTGTGTGCGTACTAAATTGAAGAATGTATTAAGCAACATGCATGAATCAAGGAAGTGAAAAATAGAACAGCACAGAATCCCAGCATGGCAGTAGAGAATCCCAGCGACAGAACTGGCTACATATGATTCTCCAGGTATCTGCAGAAATAGTAAGAAAGACAGGATCATATATTTCAAAGGATGTAGAATAGGGGTCTCAGTCAATGTAGTCTTTTTCATGGAGAGCTGGGAGACCACAGGAGACATCCATTGTAAACCTATAATAGCAATCCCCCCAAACTCCTAATGTACTGATAATATCACTCAACAAGAAGTAAAATGTGTGAAAACATAGGGCCTCATTCAATAATAAAGGTAGAAACTTTAAGACTTGATGAATGTGGCCCGATCATTATGGCAGAGTGTATTTCTTAGGGCATAGTCAATCAATCCCATTCTCTAAGGCCTAGTTTAACACTAAAGCGATACAAATATGGAAGTTTTCCAAACTGGTAATTAAGAAGTTTAGAGTTAAACACCTGGAATATTAACTAGAGTACTCCCTCTCAAAAGTATTCATCAGAAAAATAATTTAAATGACAGAAAATGCCAAATAATGGGCAACTCAAATTGACAAATGAGAATGACTTACATCAGCCCTTCACAATTTCTAAGTTCTCCAAATAATGCATCGACTAAATTGTCCGTTATTAATGATATTTTCATCTGAAACTTAATCTCATCCATCCCATGATGTCACTTTTTTTTCAGATGAAGATGTAAGATTTGCTTTTGTTTTTTTCTTGATAATACTTGTGTCAGGAGAAGTAAAGGGGTAAGATGATAGTTTGACATAATGCCTTTTATTCCAGAATTATCTGCTCTTTTATTTTGAAACAGTTCAAGTTTTAATTGCTCTTCTTTGTTAGTTTCTTTGGTATTATTTTCATTTTAGCCAAACATATATGACTTTTTATCACAGTAGTCCCGGGTAAACAATGTAGATTATGCCACTTCATTTTTTCCTCATTTTATAACTTTACACTAGATGATAAGCCATCTGGACAGATGTCAGGTTTTACTAAACTTAACTTTCACTAAAATACCTTCAAAATATTTGGAGCTGTGTTCTGGAAGTTAATTAAGTAATTTGAGATATTTTCATTCTTTTGAGTCGTTGTTGTTAGGTGCCGTCAAGTTGATCCAAACGCTTAGCGACCTCATATACAACAGAACACACTGCCCGGTCCTGCACCATCCTCACAATTGTTTCTATGTTTCAGCCCATTGTTGCAGCCTTTGTGTCATTCCATCTCATTAAGAGTCTTTTTCGCTGACCCTGTACTTTACCATGTACTTCTCCAGGGACTGGTCCCTCCTGATAAAATGTGCAAAGTGCATGAGACAAAATCTTACAGTCCTCGCTTCTAAGGAGCATTCTGGCTGTACTTCTTCCAATACAGATTCATACATTCTTCTGGCAGTCCATGATACATTCAATGTTTTTCACCAACATCATAATTCAAATGCATCAATTCTTCTTTGGTCTTTGTTATTCGTTGTCTAGCTTTTGCATGCATATGAGGTGACTGAAAATACCATGGCTTGGGCCAGGGGCACCTTAGTCTTCAAAGTGACATCTTAGTTTTTAAACATTGTAAAGAGATCTTTTGCAGCAGATTTGCCCAGTGCAATAAATGTCATTGGATTTCTTGACTGCTGCTTCCATGGGTGTTGATTGTGGATCCAAGTAATATGAAATCCTTGACAACTTCCATCTTTTCTCCATTTATCATGACGTTGCTTAATGGTTCAGTTGTAGGATTTTTGTGTTCTTTATGTTGAGGTGTAATCTATACAGAAGGCTATAGTCTTTGATCTTCATCAGTAAGTGCTTCAAGTCCTCTTTGCTTTTAGCAGGCAAGGTTGTGTCATCTGCATATCACAGGTTGTTAATGAGTCTTCCTCCAATCCTGATGCTGAATTCTTCTTCTCATAGTCCCATTTCTTGGATTATTTGCTAGCATACAGACTAAGTAAAGTGAAATGATACCAACTCTGACACACACCTTTCCTGATTTTAAAACACACAGTATCCCCTTGTTCTGTTGGAGTGAGTGCCTCTTGGTCTATGTACAGGTTCCGTATGAGCACAATTACGTGTTCTGGAATTCCCATTCTTTGCAATGTTATTCATAATTTGTTATGATCCACACAGTCAAATGCCTTTGCACAGTCAATAAAACATCTTTCTTGTATTTTCTGCTTTCAACCAAGATCTATCTGACATCAACAATGATATTCCTCATTCCATGTCCACTTCTGAATCCTGCTTGAATTTCTGACAGTACCCTGCTGATGTACTGCTATAACTGTTTTTGAATTATCTTCAGCAAAATTTTACTTGGATGGGATATTAATGGTATTTAATATTAGTACTGCCTCTACTGGATTACAAACACAATCCCTAGACTGGTCAAATAGTGAGTGGAGGTGGTATGCTTCTTGGGAGTACCAACTTGTACAAGGACGTAAATTAAATCTCCATGAATATTGATTTTGAGGATGGGTTTGCCTCTCTTGTCTGATAGGCTGTGCCTACTGATACTGTCAGTTTAATTTCATGACCTTCTGAAGATAATAAAGCGCTAAACGCATTTCAGAAGATCATCATCAATACATTCAACATTGGGAAACAACTTGAATAATTTATGAAGGTTATTTCTGTCAGATATGCAATACTGTTCTTCCCACCCGATTTTTGAACCGACTGAGAAAGAAGACCAAAGAGGAAACAGTTAAAGAAGATGTACTATCATTTGTATCACTAATCAAATAATAATAAACAATTTAGCCAAAATTGGTGGTGATTAAGCTTCATAATACTGAAGCTCAGGATCAGACAGAGTTATCAAACAATGTTGCAGACAGTGCAGAATGAGAGCCAGCTCCTTTAAATCTTCACTGAGAAACAGAGCAGACCATGTCCTTCTTGCAGACTGCGTGCTTCGAAGTCCTTGGACAGAGGGAAGGGATGGTAATATGTATGTCATCTTCTTAGTCTAAAAGTACCTGTCTATCAAAGCATATCCCCTCCCTAAGGTAGGCATAAGGGGCTGAGGGAGACCATGAGTGGAGCTCTGTCCCCATAAACGGCAATGACAGAAGGGGGTAGGGGCAATTAACTCTTTCCCCACAAGAAGACTGAAATCCAAAAAGATCATTCAGACAAATGAAGACTGATATCTCAGAACGATAGATTATATGCAAATATTTATTATTAATTTAAACCAGAGAACACATGGTAACAGCGATTTTCTCGTAGAGGCTTTTTTGACATCTGTGTATAATGCTGCACTTTTCCAAACTCCATTGATTGTATCAGTACATTATTTAATGATCCTCATATTAATTACTGCTATCTGAAATTATATTTTTATTTTTATGTAACTTGTTTTTTGTTATTCTCCTGGAATGTAAACTCTACAAAAGCAGAAAATTTGCGTGCCTTGATTTTTAGATATAATAGTACATGACACAGTTGTGGAGTATTACAGATCCTTAATTATTATATTTCAAGGCTGGACAGAAATCATTCAACCTTCAACAAATATTAAGAACTTTCTTTGCACAGAGCCTGGGCCAAACATTAGTTTATACAGTGGAGAACAAAACAACTGTGCTTTTGCTTAGATTTACTGAAAATTTAGCAATTGAAGATTTAGGTAAAGAAACATAATCACAAATGGGATTATTATAGAAACGTAATCATAAAAGGGATTATTATAGAAACAAGGAAGATGACTAATATAAAGTTAAAATAAGATATAAAATGGTCCCTGAGTGGCATAAATGGTTAAGCGCTTCACTACTAGGTTGTTGGTTTGAACATACTCAGAGGCACCTCAGAAGACAGGCCTAGAGATCTGCTTCCTAAAGGTCTCAGCCTTGCAAACCCTACGGAACAGTTCTACTCTGCTCACGTGGGGTCGCCATGAGTCAGAATCGATTTGCTGGCTACTAACAACAGCAACATTCCCTGACCTTCTTTGATGTAGTAGTCTTGTCTCCCAGCTTCCAACTTGTCAGGTCTAGCTAAAGACCTCATCAGTTACAACAGCAGCATCCCCTCCATAACCTCAAATTTAAGTTTTCCAATTTGTAATCAGTATCTTTTATTTTTTCCAGCTCACCTTAACTCAATAATTCTTCAGCCTGTGGCCTCAATCTATTGACCATACAAACTTTTCATGGACCTCATGCCCTCATGTCTCTGTACATCAGTTTAGATTTCCTGATCATGCATTACAAACATTCACTCACCTGCTACCAGATGTCACTTGCTCCTTTCTCCTTTCTCATACTTGCCTCACAAAACCACTTCCTCATTGTATCATGCTCTATTTATTCTGGGAAAATGAAAACAGGTGGGGAAGAAAAACAATTCTGATTCTTGTACTCTAAAACTTTATAGGATTTCCTTAGTCCATTTACTCTTACACTGTTGTACAAGAATCTTTAACACTTTATCTTTTTGTCCTTAAACTTCTTATTCCTCTTTAGTCTCAGCCAATAACTAGTTTCTATTCCTTTGAGAAAACAGAAACAGTAAGAAAATACCTTTCTAGTGTTCAAATCTGCTTCAGCTATTCCATTTACACCTTCCCATTTCAAGAGAAGTGTTCTAACATCTAACTAATGTCAAATATACACTGATATCCTGGATCCTATTTCCTTTTTTTTTTTTTCCTCCTCAATAACATCATTTGAGTAATTACTCCCCACCTCATATTCATCAATATTTATTTCTTTACTTGATGATTTTTATTAGCATGGAAACTTTCTATTGCTACTCTGTTTTCTTTTTCTTTTTTAAATTTTATTGTACTTCAGGTGAAGGCTTACAGAACAAATAGTTTCTCATGAAACAGTAGTACACATGTTGTTTTATGACATTGGTTAACAACCCCACAACATATTAACCCTCTAAATTCTCAACATTTTTTTTTTTTTTTTGGTGAAAATACACAAAGCCAAAGATACACCGTTTCAAAAATTTCTACATACACAGTTCAGTGACATTGACTACCCTCTTCCAATTGTGCTGTTATTCTCACTTAAGATGAAGGCTTACAGAACAAAATAGTTTCTCATTTAACAGTTAGTACACATGTTGCCCTATGACAATGGTTAACAACCTCACAACACATCAACAATATCCTTACTCAAGGCTGGGTTCCCTATCACCTGCTTCCTTGTCCCCTTCTGCTTTCTGGCCCTTGTCGCTGGACTCCTGTAGCTCGTTAGTCTCATTTGGTTTTACGGGGCTGTCCACTCCCAGGCTGAACAGTGAACCTCAGAGGTAACTTCACCACTGAGCCAAAAGGGTGTCTGGGGGCCATACTCTTGAGGTTTCTCCAGTCTCCTTTAGGCCAGTAAATCTGGTCTTTTTTTTTTGTGAGTTAGAATTATGCTCTACATCCTTCTCCAGCTCTGTCCAGAACCCTCTGTTGTAATCCTGGTCGAGCAGTCAGCGGTGGCAGCCGGGCAACATCTAGCTGTACTGGAATCAGTCCGGTGGAGGCCTTGGTAGCTGTGGACAATTAGTCCTTTGGACTAATGTTTTCCTTGTATCCTGTTCTTTTCATTCTCCCTTGCTCCCGAAGGGATGAGACCAGTGGAGTATCTTAGATGGCTGCTCACAGGCTTTTAAGACCCCAGACACTACTCACCAAGGTAGAATATAGAGCATTGTCTTTATAAGCTGTGTTATGACAATCGAGCTAGATGTTCCCTGAGATCATGGTCCCCACAGCCGTCCGCCCAGCAATTCAGTCCCTCAGGGAGTTTGGATGTGTCTATGGGGCTTCCATGACCTTTCTTTGTACAGGTTGTGCTAGTTTCCCCTGTATTGTGTACTGTCTCACCCTTCACCCAAGATACCACTTATCTATTGCCTATTTAGTATTTCCCCCCAAGCCCTCCCATCCCTGGTAACCAACAAAGATTGTCACATTTTGTATGTGAATTTTTTCATGAGTTTTTACAATAGAGGTCTCATACAATATTTGTTCTTTTGTGATTGACTTATTTCTCTCAGCATAATGTCCTCCAGTTTCATTAATGTTATGAGATGCTTCACAGATTCATTGTTGTTCTTTCTCATTGCATAGTACTCCATTGTGTGTATGTACCATAGTTTGTTTCTCCATTCATTTGCTGATGGGCATCTGGGTTGTTTCCATTGTTTTGTTATTGTGAACAATGCTGCCATGAACATAGGTATTCATGTATCTATTCAAGTGATGACTCTTATTTCTCTAGGATATATTCTTAGGAGTGGGATTGCTGGATCGAATGGTATGTCTATTTCTAGCTTTCTGAGGAAGCGCCATATCATTTTCCAAAATGGTTGTATCATTTTGCATTCCCACCAGCAGTGCATAAGAGTTCCCATCTCCCCGCAGCCCCTCCAACATTTGTTATTTCCAGTGTTTTTGATTCCTGCCAGTAATGCCGGGGTGAGATGGTATGTCATTGTGGTTTTCATTTGCATTTCTCTAATGGCTAGTGATCATGAACATTTCCTCATGTGTCTGCTGGCCATTTGAATGTCTTCTTTGGTGAAGTGTCTGTTCATTTCCTTTGCCCATTTTTTAATAGGATTACTTGTCTTTTTGTTGTAGAGGTGTTGGATTTTCTTGTAGATTATGGAGATTAGACCTTTGTCTGACTTGTACTGACCAAAAATTTTTTCCCAGTCTGTAGGTTCTCTTTTTATTCTTTTGTTAAAGTCTTTTGAAGAGCATAGGTGTTTGATTTTTAGAAGATCCCAGTTATCTAGCTTATCTGTTGGGTATTGTGCATTGATGTTTATGGTTTGTATCCTGTTAATGCCATGTATTAAGGCCTGTAGTGTTGTTCCTATTTTTTCTTCTATGAACTTTATAATTTTAGGCTTTATATTCAGGTCTTTGATCCATTTTGAAGTAGTTTTTGTATATGGTGTGAGGTATGGGTCCTGTTTCATTTTTCTGCAAATGGATATCCAGTTTTGCCAGCACCATTTGTTAAAAAGACTGTCTTTTCCCCATTTGATGGACTTTGGGCCCTTGTTGAAAATCAGGTTATCGTAGGTGGATGGATTTACATCTGGGTTCTCAATTCTGTGCCATTGGTCAATGTTTCTGTCATTGTACCAGTAGCAGACTGTTTTGATTACTGTAGCTGTATAGTAGGTTCTGAAGTCAGGTAGCGTGAGTCCTCCAACACTATTCTTCTTCTTCAGTAGTGCTTTACTTATTCGGGGCTTCTTCCCTTTCCATATAAAGTTAATGATTAGTTTTTCCATCTCTTTGAAGAATGGTGTTGGTATTTGGATTGGGATTGCATTGTATTTGTAAATTGCTTTGGGTAGAATTGACATCTTCACAATATTGAGTCTGCCTATCCATGAGTATGGTATGTTTTTCCATGTATGTAGATCCCTTTGGGTTTCTTGCAGTTTTGTTTTGTAGTTTTCTTTGTATAGGTCTTTTACATCCCTGGTCAGATTTATTCCTAAGTATTTTATCTCTTTAGGGGCTATTAAAAATGGTATTATTTTCCTGATTTCCTTTTCATTGTTCTCCGTACTGGTGTATAGGAATCCAACTGATTTTTGAATGTTTGTCTCGTATCCTGCTACTCTGCTGAATCTTTCTATTAGTTCCAGTAGATTTCTCTCATAGAGTCTTTGGGATTTTCTATGTATAGTACCATATCATCTGCAAACAGGGACAGTTTAACTTCTTCATTACCAATTTGGATGCCCTTGATTTCTTTTTCTTGCCTTATTGCTCTAGCTAGAACTTCCAGCACAATGTTAAATAGGAGTGGTGATAAAGGGCATTCTTGTCTTGTTCCTGTTCTCAAGGGGAATGTTTTCAGGCTCTCTCCATTAAGAATGATGTTGGCTGTTGGTTTTGCATAGATGCCCTTTATTATGTTGAGAAATTTCCCTTCTATACCTATTTGATTGAGAGTTTTTATCAGGAATGGGTGTTGGATTTTGTCAAATGCCTTTTCTGCTTCAATTGGGATGATCATGTGATTCTTTTCTTTCCTTTTATTTATGTGGTGGATTACGTTGATTGATTTTCTAATGTTGAACCATTCTTTCATACCTGGTCTGAATCCTACTTGGTCGTGGTGTATTATTTTTTGGATATGATGCTGAATTCTATTGGCTAGAATTTTGTTCAGAATTTTTGCATCTATATTCATGAGAGATATTGGTCTGTAATTTTCTTTTTTTCTGACGTCTTTGCCTGGTTTTGGTATCAGCATTATTTTCGCTTCATAGAATGAATTTGGAAGTGTTGCTTCCTCTTCTATGCTCTGAAATAGCTTGAGTAGTACTGGTACAAGGTCTTCTGTAAATGTTTTGTAGAATTCTCCAGTGAAGCCATCTGGGCCAGGGTTTTTTTTGGTTGGGAGTTTTTTTTATTACCTTTTCAATGTCTTCTGTTGTTATGGGTATGTTCAGATTTTCAACATCACTTTGTTGTAGTTTGGGTAGACCGTGTGTTTCTATAAATTTATCAATTTCCTCTAGGTTTTCAAATTTGTTGGAGTGTAGTTTTTCATAATATTCTGTTATACTCCTTTTTATTTCAGTTGGGTCTGTTGTAATGTCCCCCATTTCATTTCTTATTTGGCGTATTTGTGCCCTCTCCTGTTTTTGTCAGTCTGGCCAGTGGTTTGTCGATTTGTTGATTCTTACAAAGAACCAACCTTTGGTTTTGTTGATTCTTTCTATTGTTTTTCTGTTCTCTATTTCATTGATTTCTGCTCTGATCTTTACTATTTCCTTTCTTCCAGTGGTTGAGGGCTTTTTTTGCTGTTCCCTTTCTATTTGTTTGAGATGTGTAGTTAATGTTTTGATTTTGTCTCTTTCTTCTTTTTTGATTTGTGCATCTATTGCTATAAATTGTCCTCTGAGGACTGCCTTAGCTGTGTCCCAAAGGTTTTGGTATGATGTGTTTTCATTCTCATTTGATTCTAGGAATTTTTTGATTCCATCTCTGATTTCTTCTATTACCCTATGATGTGTAAGCAGTGTATTGTTCAGTTTCCATGTAGTTGATTTTTTTTCTTTGCTCTTTCTATTGTTAATTTCTACCTTGATGGCATTGTGGTCAGAGAAGATACTTTGAATTATCTCAGCATTTTGGATCTTGTTGAGGATTGCTCTGTGGCCTAAGATGTGGTCTATTCTGGAGAACGTTCCATGTGCATTGGAAAGGAATGTGTACTTTGCAGCTGTTGGATGGAGTGTTCTATATATGTCTATGAGGTCAAGTTGGATTATTTTTCCCTTTACGTCTTCTGTATCTTTGCTGAGTTTCTTCTTAGTTGTTCTGTCCTTTACTGAGAGGGGTGTGTTGAAGTCTCCTACTATTGTGGAACTGTCAATTTCTCTTTTCAGTGTTGTTAGAGTTTGTTTTATGTATTTTGGAGCCCTTCATTGGGTGCATAGATGTTTATTAGGGTTATGTCTTCATGATGGATTGTCCCCTTAATCATTATATAGTTTCCTTCTTTGTCTTTTATGGTAGATTTTGTTTTAAAATCTATTTTATCTGAGATTAGACTTGCCACTCCTGCTCTTTTTTGGTAGTTGTTAGTTTGATATACTTTTTTCCAACCTTTCACTTTTAATAAATTCACATCTTTGTTTCTAAGGTGTGTCTCTTGTAGAGAGCATATGGATGGATCCTGTTTTCTTATCCATTCTGTCACTCTCCATCTCTTTATGGGTGCATTGAGTCCATTTACATTCAGTGTAACTATTGATAGATGTGAGTTTGTTGCTGTCATTTTGTAGTGCTTTTTTTTTGTGGTGCTGAAGTTTTCTTTGTTCTTCTTACTCTCTTGTGCTGAGTTACTTTTGTTTGTGGGTTTTTTTTTTTTTTTTCATTTCTTTCTTTTTTTAGGTTTTGTTTTTGCCGAGACTTTATGTTTTTTGTTTTTATTTTTATGAGTTGGTTTGTTAATTTTCTTTGTGGTTAGCATGAATTTTATCCTTATCTTTCTAAGTTTTAAGCAGTCTACCATTACTTGGTATCGCCTTGCCTTCCTCTCCATTAGAAGGTTCTATACCTATGCCGTTTTTGTTTTGATGTTGTTGTCATCCATCGATAACTGCTCTGATTCCCAGTTGTATTTCTTTTGGTTTTGGATAGTCCTCGAGAGTTCATTTCCTAGATAGGTATCTGGTTCGTATGATCCTGCATCCTAGGTTCTACCTGTGAGCTGAAGGTGTTTGTCCTCAGATTGAAGAACTCCCTTTAATAATTCTTGTAATTTTGGTTTGAATTTTACATATTCCCTTAATTTCTGTTTATCTGGAGATGACCTAATTTCACCATCAAATTTGAACGAGAGTTTTGCAGGATATATTATTCTTGGCTGGCAATTTTTGTCTTTGAAGATTCTATATAAGTCATCCCATTGCCTTCTTGCCTGCATGGTTTCTGCCGAATAATCTGAGCTTAGTCTTATTGTTTCTCCTCTGTATGTGACTTCTTGTTTTTCACGAGCTGCTCTCAGGATTCTTTGTTTGTCTTTGGTTTGGGAGAGTGTGAAATATGATTTGCCTTGGTGATTTTCTTTTGGGGTCTCTTCTATATGGGGTTCGTTGAGCTTCTTGGATGGCCAGCTTTTCATCTTTCATGATATTGGGGAAGTTTCTGTCAGTAGTTCGTCAATGATCCTCTCTGTGTTTTCTGTTTTCTCCCCCTTGTTTTGGAATGCCAATCACTCGTAAATTTTTGCTTTTAATGTGTCCCACATAACTCTCAGGGTCTCTTCATTTTTCTCTGTTTTTTTTCTGAGTTTTCCTGAAACAGAGTTGTATCCAAGTGTTTGTCTTTAGTTCCACTGATCCTGTCTTCCATGGTTTCAGATCTGCTTCTCAGCCCTTCTATGACATCATCCATTTCTTAAATCTTGTTGTTTATCTTTTGGATTTCTGATTGTTGTTTTTGTATAATTTCTAGTTGTGAATTTATTTTGGCATTTTGTTCCTGCATCATCTTCCTGAATTCTTCCAATTGTTTGTCTGTATTTTCCATGAATTTGTCTATTTTTTCCTCATGTTTGTCAGCTTTTTGCCTCAGTTCTTGGAGAATTCCGAGTATTAGAGTTTTGAATTCCCTTTCAGGTACTTCTAGTGCATTTTCTTCCACCAGAGAGTCATCTAGTGTTTTAATTTGGACACCTACTGGAACCATCCTGTCCTGTTTTTGTATATCTTTTGATATTGTCTGCTGTTTTGGGGGCATTCAGTAGTTATTTGTCTTGTTTATTGATTGTAGATTTGTTTGTTTCGTCCCTTTTTAAAAAAAAGAAAAATTGACTATGTCTGAGCAGGTGGACTGTGTGTTCTTTGTTGTTTGCTCGTCTGTGTGCTCAATACTTTTTGCCCTCCTTCTCCAACTGGCAGGGTCAGTCACTCAGATATGGTACGGCAGGGCAGATCTAGCTGAAGAGGAGTTACTGGGACGGGTTGTTTGTGGCACTTACTACAGCCACCAGGTCTGGTCGGTAATCAGTGCTGGGCAGGTTCCATTAGGCCGTGCCTGTACTGTCTGGTAGTGTGATGTCAAGCGCATGGTGCAGGTAGGCAGGATGCAGCGGGGAGATTGTCATGTGTGGAGCTAAGATGGATATGGGAGAGAGGGGAGAGGAACAGGAGCGAAAAAACATACAAACAAAAAAGAATGCTAGGGGAGCTTGCCGTTGGAATGGAGAGATGAGAGACGATGAAATGGAGAAAAACAGAAAGTGGAAAAGGAAGAAAATAAAAGAATAAATAAAAATCAGAAAGGTTAAAGAACTCCAAAGTTCCCAGGGATCCCACCAATGCAGCTATGAGGTCTGGGGAAGTCACTCTCAAGTTTCACAATAGAGCCTGGCTTGAAGGCATAGAGGTATACAACACCTGGTATTCAGGGATCAGAAAGAGAAGGAAGATATTGAGAGATGAGAAACTGAGTAATGAAGAAAGCCAAAAAGGATAGAAGAGGGAAAAGAAAACAAAACAAATTAAAAAAAAAAGAAGAAGAAGAAGAAAGGCCCCCAAAAAAACAGAAAAAAAAAAAAAAACCAATGAAAAAAGAAATTCTCTCAGGGATTCCTCTGCACGTCTTTGGAAGCTGAAGGATAGTTCCTTGCCACACAGCTCCGCCTCACCAGAAAGTGCTCCCAACTCAAGAAAAAGAAAAGAAAACAAACAAACAATTCAAAACAAACAAACGAACAGAAGCCCCAGGATCCCACCAGAGCGGTAGCCCAGACCAGGAAGCAGCTCTACACTCGAATGGAGCTCTGCAGCCCCTCAGGAAAAAGCAAAGATGGCACACGGAGCCAGACACTCGAGCGAAAAGAGGGGGAGGTGGCGAGAAGCAAGCAAGAAATCCAAAGAAGCAGAAAAAAGAAAAAGAAAAAAAAAAAAAGCAACACCAGCAGCCAACAAATGGCACTCAGAGAGCCAGCTAGTGCAGGCTGGTGTTTCTGGACAAGAGACTGTGTCTGCAGGAAGTAGAGGAGGCCGAGTGTGGTTGAAGAAGGGTAGAGAGTGGGAAAGCATGTATCATAAATTGCTGGTGCTCTAGAGCCCCTCAGGAAGAAGCAAAGATGGCGCATGGAGCCAGGTACTAGAGCGAAATGAAGGGGAGGTGGCGAGAGGTAAGCAAGTAATCAAATGAAGCAGGAAAAAAAAAAAAAGCAACACCAGCAGCCAACAAATGGCACCCAGAGAGCCACCCGCTTGGGTGTGTGGAATCCAAGCAGCCGGCGCTTCCCAGTCAAGAGACCATGGCTGCGGGATGCAGAGGAGGCCGAGCTGAGGCAAAGAGGGGTGGGGGGTACGAAAGCGCACACCGCAAATTACCGGTTGTTTTGTCTCCCTCTGGATGTTCCGTGAGGCTGCTTTCTCGTACCACCATTTGCTGGTCTCTGATAGGAGTCCAAGATGGTGGATCTGCGCTGCGTTAGCTGGTAGGGGACCTCTGCATGAATCTCTCCATGCTCTCTGTTATCTGTCAGTTTTCTCACTCCATTTGGTGCCTGGCTGAGTTCTTTATCTCTTCATTTGATGTTTTAGGGTTTCAGGATTGTTGTAGTCTCTGTTCGGCTTAGGTTTTTGGATCTTTGCTGTGGAGGGACGGCGTGGTGCTTCTGCCTAGAGTGCCATTTTTCCGAACCTCTCTGCTACTCTCTTTTAAAAAACTCTCTTCATTACAATGTTAACTACATGCTTTTCATTTTGGCCTTTTATCCAGTTGAAGTTTCCCTAAATTCCATATCTAATGAAAGATTTCATAATACATGACATATTTTTTGCATCTAGTGAGATGAGAATAAGTATTTTCTCCTATATTCTACTAATATGGCAAATATCATTAATAATTTACAAATGCCAAATCAACCTGGCATCCCTGACATTATCATTTTTGTTTATTGCTGAATTTATTTTCTTTATGTATTTTTTATTTAATTTGTTGCAAATTTGTTAAGAATTTTTATGTCTATGTTCAGAACGAACATTGGTGTATGCTTTTATTTTATTGTAATGTCTTTGTCTGGTTTTGTTACCAAGAAAATGTTAACTTCTTTGGGAAGTTTATCGTTTTCTCTGTTTTCTAAAAAATATAGTATGAAATTTATATTATCTCTTCCTTAAATATTTCACAGGATTCAATAATAAAGCACCTAGACCAAGTTTTCTTTGTGGCATAATTTTGAAGCTATTAATTGAATTTAGTAGATATGTTGCTGTTAATTGCTGTGAAATCCACTCCTGCTCACAGCTACCTTATGAAATGTTGACTGGTCTTGTGCCATCTTCATATTTGCCATGTTTGAGTTCATTGTTGTGACTAATGTGTCAATTTATCTCCCATCTTATGAGGGTTTCCTTCGTTTTCATTAGCCCTCTACTTTACCAAACCTGATGTCCTTTTCTAGCAATTGGTCTTTCCTGATGACATGTTCAAAGAAAGGGAGCCTAAGTCTCACCATCCTCACTTCTAAGGAGCATTCTGGTTGTTATTTCTTCTAGGACTGATTGTTCTTTTGTCAATTCACTGTATATTAAGCACTTTTCACAAACACCACAGTTTGAATGCATCAATTCTTCTGTCTCTTTTTTTCATTGTCCAGATTTTGCATGCATATGGGGCAATTAAAAAGATCATGGCTTGGATCAAGTATACCTTAGTCATCAAAGTGACATCTTTGCTTTTTAAAACTTTCAAGAGGTATTTTGCAGTAGATTTTCCAAATGTAATGTGTCAATTTATTTTTTTGACTGTTGTTTCCATGAACATTGATTGTGGGTTCAAGTAGAATGAAATTGTTGACCACTTCATTTTTTTATTCTCCATTTATCATGATTTTTTTTAATCAATCCAGTTGTGAGGATATTCTTTTTCTTCACCTTCAGGCATAATCCATACCGAAAGCTGTAGTCTTTGACCTTCATCAACAAGTGCCTCAAATCGTCTTCGTTTGTTTTAGCAAGCAAAGTTTTGTCATCTGCATATTGTAGGTTGTTAATGAGTCTTCCTCCAGTCCTGATGCCATGTTCTTTTTCATATAGTCCGACTTCTTGGATTATTTGTTCAACATAATAATTGAATAAGTAAGGTGAAATGGTATAATCCTGCCTTTACCACATGCCTTTACTAATTTTGAACCAATACCCTATAAGATACAGTACTATTAATTTGTCTTTCTTGAGTGAGTTTGGTAGTTATTGTCTTGCAAGGAATTTTTCTATTTAATCTTAATTGTCCAATTACTCCCTTATTATCTGCTAATGTCTGTAGGATCTA
The DNA here is from genome assembly GCA_030035585.1 of Dugong dugon. Lineage (NCBI taxonomy): Eukaryota > Metazoa > Chordata > Mammalia > Sirenia > Dugongidae > Dugong > Dugong dugon. Next base: position 15,347,574 of record CM057478.1, read on the forward strand.
TCATGTATTTATATTTTCCCCTTTTATTTTTTTCTTTATTAGGCTGGATAGAGTTTCATAACTTTTATTGGCCTTTGAGGGAGTCAGTTTGTAGTTTCACTAATTTTCTCTATTTTTTCTCTTTAATTAATTTCCACTCATATTTTTTATTAGTTTCTTCCTACTACTTACTTGGTATAGTTTGATCTTATTTTTTCTAACTTCTTAAAATAGAAGCTCAGATTATTGATTTGAAACATGTCTTCTCTATAAATATATACATTAAAGTGATAAATTTCCCTCTACATCTACTTGAGATGAGCCCTGGTGGCACAGTGGTTAAGAGCTTGGCTGTTAACCAAAAGGTTCGAATCCACCAGCTACTCCTTGGAAACCCTGTGGGGCAGCTCTATTCTGTCCTATAGAATCGACTCAAAGGTGATGGGTACTACTTTAGATGCATCCCAGAAAATTTGGATATTTTATTTGTTCAGTTTAAATATTTTCTAAATTCTTTGGTGACTTCTTCTTGGACCAATGAAATATTTAGAAGTGTGTTAATTTCCTCATATTTTTGGTTTCCCCAGATTATTTTCTGTTTCGTTTCCACTGGCTTCTAGTTTACTTCTGTTGTGGTCAGAGAACACATCATAAGATTTCATTCCTTGTAAATTTATTGAACTTGCATTATTTCATGACATAGATCTAGATCTACCTTGGTGAATATTTTTGTGCATTTGAAAATAGTGTGCAGTTATGGGTGAGGTGTTCTATGCATATCGATTATTGAACTTAGTTGATAGATTGAGGGTGGAGGGTTTGATGGAAAAGAATCATGAGACAATTTTTGAGGTTAAAAATTGTTCTTGATGATGCACTTTATAATAGTTAAATTATACTTCTATACAGATGATTTAAAATGAGCTAATGTTCCATTTCTCAATCTTTTAATTCTAATCAATTCAAAATAATTATCTACACTCACAGCCTCTACTTCCTCCCATTCTTTCTAATCTCTTCAAAAATTAGGTTTCTGCCTCCTTCACTACATTATACTATTATACTAAAAACTTGTACCTTAGTCTTCTGCTATGCAGTTATTTATCCATTGTTTCTCAGCTTTCAAGTAGTTTCTCTATTTTTGATCTATGATCTTGGGGTGAGACTCTGGCTCCTCTGCCAGCTGGCTTTTCTTATTATATCCTACTCCTTGAAGATGCTGGAGAGAAAGTGGAGGGCTGGGGGAACAGAGTGGCAGCATTTCTTTCCTGTTTTTTTGCCCCTGTCAGATTCAGTTCAGTAGCAAGAACTGCTTTGCTCTAGCTCCCAGCTTCCTTTGGCATTCCCAGTATCAGCCACATAGAAACTCCTCCTCCATGGAATAAGCACTGACTACACAGAGCTTACCCCAAAAGATCTAAGCTTCAGCACCACAGCCCCCTCCTCTGTATTCCTAGTTCCATTAAGTCCACCTCTTCCATTCTGCTTCAATAGACCCAGGGGGTTAGCTGCTTCCTACAAACATTAATCTGTGTATTGTCTCAGTATCTCATTTGCTTTAAACACTGTGTAAATAAATCCCTACATTAAGTCTTTTGTGTTTGAAATGCATGTGAGTTTCAATTTCTTGACTCACCCTGAGTAATATAATACTTGGTACTAGGAATCATACGAGGAAACATGTCTTCAAATTTGAGACTATGACTTTGATTTTGTTGAGTACTTGGCCTCAAGCTGGGTGCTGAGCTCTTTAAAATTTAAAGGATTGGTACATGTTTTGAAAGGAACCTTACCTGGTCAATTTAGTAGCCTCTGATACAGTTCATGGAAGAAAATGGTGTTTGGGAAAGGTCAGATGGATATAAATATATTAGTATGTTATTTAAATAACTGCTGTTCATTATCTTAATTCTCTTTATTATTAGATAATATTAGGCATGTGTATATATTTAGCAATTTATTGTAACTTTCTTTTGGAGTAGAAGAATTCAACACTGAGCTAAGTTTATATGCTTAGATATAAAGAACCTATAACTAATAGGTAGGAAACATGAAATCTGCTATCAGTCTTGCCCAAAAACTTGTAGTTTGAACTTGGTCAAGCATTTAACACCACAGGATTATATATTCCTCAATTTCAAAATGAAATTGGCCTCTTATAGTAAAGATAAAGGGGTTGTTACAGCAAATTAGTCTCAAGTTCAGATCTTCATACTAACCCAAACCAGAAAAAGCAGTCTATGAAATGGAAGAAAATGGTAGGTATTCAGGGTGGAAAAGTATGAATGTGTTTTCCAGAGTAACAAACCACTTGTATTCTTGACTAGAGTTGAAACAAAACAGCAATGATTTAAGAAGCTGAATCTAGGGCGTGCAGAATGAATAACCAAGGTAGAAAAGTTAAAGATAAATAAAATATTTAATTGTTGCAGATATTCATATGATACAATCAAAACTTCCACGGTTATTTCCAATGGATCATCTAATGTTATGTTCAGTTGCATTTTTATTATTTCATTTGCTGTGATGCAGTATTTTGAAAATATAAGAGGTCCTCACAACTCAAGTATAATTAGCATGTGTAAAAAAGCCTTATATAGAGAGCACATTTCAAAAGAGATAGAGAAAAAATTTCATTGGGAATTTACTTTGGAAAACAAAATTAAATATTATAAAATTAATATATTTTCTTACATTTAGCAAAATGTTATAATAGCAACTGATAACTCATTCAAAAAAATACATTACAAAGATTTTTAGGAATACTTTTTCTTATAAAAAATTACAATATACTCTGGCAGAAAAGACATACACTTATTTACATTTCAAATAGCAAAAGAAGGACTAGGATTCAAAACTCCATGAGAACAGTGACTCAGAAGCCCGTCTACCTGTATTCAGATTCTGGGTTGATCCACAAGTTAAATATCAAAGAAATTCAGAAATCACATAGAATCTGTATACTTGAAAAGCTTCTCAGAGCAAAGCATAGTATAGCTAAATCAATACTACATTCTTTAATTCACAGTTGAATATTACAACTTAATAGCAATTGTATTTGAATATTTCATCATTTTCTACTGAATTCTCAAAACCCTTTGATGTTCAAAGCATTTCCTTTTGAAACTGCAACACTGTGTCACCCTATTCTACATTCTTTTCATTAACTGAGAAGCTGATCTAATGCTACCAGATTATCATTTAGAATTTATGCCATTTTCCACAACATGTTAATAGAGTTTTGTGTATTTTTCCATTTTTTGAGTATAGAGATAGATGTCGGTATACTTACTCCCAAATTGCTTCTATATGATTATTTCACCTTGTTACTTGATCTCCTGAGGTTATTTTTTAAAGTGAAAACAAGAAAGACAAAAAGTAAACCATTTTCATATTATGAAACTCAACATCAAAGGCCATAAACAGGTCACTTGAAATCTAGGTTAGCTAGGGTTCAAGTCTCATCCCACATCCTGTGAAAGCAGTAAACCCTCCTCAAATACTTCAGAACCATTTCTGTCCCTAAAATACCATCGTGTTGCATGTACTTTGACTCAACCTTCTGTACTTACTGATTTTTTTTTTCCACATTGCAAAGCCTCAGATAATAAAGTTTAATTTCCTTCCTTGCTTTCCAAAAGAGGAAATATTTTTGAATATAAAAATAAAATACCTTACACAAAAACTTTGAGAGAGAAGTAGTCTTCATAACATAGCCTACTAAAAAAAAATTTGATGAGGGAAGGTTGCATTTAAAACTAGCGATCTCACCAACTTCACTTTCTGAGATTTTTCCCACTCTTCCTTTATTCCATGTAATGCTCAGCCACCCCTTGCTTCACTAGCTTCACCCTACTCTCCCTCTCACACTCTTATCTTCTGTCCTCCTTGATTGCCCTTGAAACTCTCAATTCTTTTCTTATGCATCATGCAGACCCATTAACCACCTCTTTTCCCAGCTCCCATTTTATTTAATACTTGCAAATCCAAATCCTTCAAGATGCTTAACAGTTTAAGATTATCTACATTTCTTACAAGTTAGCTGTGTTTAAAAATATCAAATTTTGTTTTCCATTGCATAGCCAAACACTTTTCACATAAAAGTTCCTGCTATAGGACCTGTGCAGTATCCACGTATATGCTATGTTTTTCTGATGTAATTTCCCCTATCAATAAATCAAGAGACCCTTTTCTCATCCTGGGGGTAAAATAAGTTACTCATCACCAGTTTATCATTCCCTAGTCTGATTCTTATCACCTAAATAGAGTCTGGAGAGAGAAAATCCTCCCCCCATTAGGAAACTACCTTCAAAGTAAGTTGAAGTCTCTATTTTTAAAATATAACTATCAAAGCTTTTATTGAAATTTCAAACCATCTATCATCGTTTATAAACTCTCTTTTTTGGTCCACTAAGTATGAAAGTGATGATGTTTCCCATTTTACAAGTGAGATCAAAATTGTAATGGATTCCAACAGTTTAAAGGAGCCATAAAGCAAACTCATCACAAAAGAAATTGCTTCTGAGCTGAGTAGACATGTTTTTTTAAAAAAAATCAGTAATATTTTCTCCACAAATGTCTTGCAGTTGATCCAGCTGATCAGGATGACTACAAATGTGTTATGTGGAGAATAAATATCTACTAAATAAATGTCTGTTATCTCTGACTGTGTGCTGTCGTAAAACTAACAGGAAGTATCTTTAGTCTTAGCCAAAATTTCATCTACTGCCTCTTTGTCTACTAAAATAAGCTTAATTTTGGACTGATTATAAATAGGACAACTAGCTGTCTACATTTTTCCCCCTTGGACTGTGGTATTGAGCATTTTTGTCTGTTCAAATAGATAGGGACACGTGGCAAGTGACTGCTTGATATTTCCATTGATTTATTTTACAAGCCTCCTCACAGAACAGTATCCTCAAAGCTAAAACTTGTTTTAGTGCCTAAAGACTGAAGCTTATATGGGACAGCATTATTTCTTCTCAAAACCTTACTCAGTAAATATGTTTTTTTTCTCTGCTTTGTGAGAACATTGGAAGGACAAAACAATTTTTTAGATAAGGGAGAAAAATGAAACATTGATAAAATAAAAGCAATACAAAAACGAGTTTTGAACTAGACTTTTGGGTCACACTATATACTCTGCATAATTTTATACAACAAAATGAATGATTTTTGTCTTTTTGCAGATTAAAAACTATGCAGTGAGTGTTTTAATTTGAATTGCAAAACTTTACATAATTCTATTATAGAGTGAATTTCCCCACCTGAAAATAAAGTACTTAATTCAGAGAAATTAATACTGGGAACAACTCTAATGTCTATAAATAGATGAATGGATAAACAAATTTTGGCATACCCATACAATAGAATACTGCTCAACAATAAAAAGGAATGAACTAGTGATATACCCAGCAACATGGATAAATCTCAAAATAATTGTCTAATGAAATAAACAAAGAAAATCCTTTAGAATATGATTACATTTATGTAAAATTCTAAGAAATGGGACTGGCTAGGAGCGTGGGGATACTTTGGGGGGCGATGGATGTGTTTTCTATCTTGATTGTGATCATGGTTTCATGGGGTATACATATGCTAAACTTTATTAAAATAATATGCAATTACTGCTACATATTTATTATAATAGTTAAAATTGAAATGACCGACAATATCAATCATTAGTAAGAATTGGGAGTAACTAGAACTCTAATACTCTAATACATTACCAGTGGCAGTTTCTTACAGTGTGAAATATATATTTACTGGGTGATGCTGCTATTCTACTCCTAAGCATTTACCGAAGAAGAATTGGAACGAAAGATTTTTTCGTGTGTGTTCATAGCACCTTTATTCACAATAGCCAAACAGTGGAGACAACCAAAATGTTCATCAATGGTGAACGGCTGGTGTAGTATACATGGTGTATGCTACTCAACAACAAAAAGGAAAAGATTAATGAGGCATGCAACAACATTGCTACATGTCAACAACTTACATTGTGTGAAAGAAGCTAGCCAAAAAATGTCCATACTATATGATTCCATTTATTGTAAGTTCTAGAACAAGTAAAACTAAGCTACGTGATGGAAAGAATATTAATGTTTGCTTGGAGCCTAGGGTTGGGGGTGAGGTGATTGCCTGTAAAATGGTATGTTTGTAAGAACTTTTTTGATGATGGAAATTTTATTGGTGGTTACACAGATGTATACATTTGTCAAAACTCATCAAAGTGTTACTTAAAATTGGTACATGTTATTGTATGTACCTCATATCTCAAAGTTGATGTAATCAATGTAAAAGTACTAGGGTCCTAAACAATCTGAAGCTTAAAACATTGACATGACATTATTATGTTACTGCAATATAAATTCTTGTAAAATTTTCAGTTCACCTTTTATTTTTATAAAATGGAAATTCACAGTGATAGCGATAATTAAGGTTATGGTACAGTCATGAACTTACTGAAAAATGGTGTAAATAAAAAGGTAAGCACAGGTCCTCCTTTGCATTATCCAAAGTACAGCCAAGTCATGTGTGCACAAACTTATTGAAGGTTAACTTCAATGAAGCCATTAAAAAGATTACTTATGAATTATTTTTGGCTCTATAATTGTTGTAGTAGAATTTATCGTTTCAATATGCTTGACCTAAATTTGTTCTGTGTAATACTGCCAAAAGCTATGGCGGATTTTTGTTAGAATATTGCCACTATCCAATAAGGATCCCTCTCAGAATAGGAAATACAGTATATAAGATACATAGTATATTTCATATAACAAAAAGCTTGAAGAAGTCAGAAATTCTAGTTTATAATTCCGAAGATTTTTCTTACGTCCTAAGCAGCTTGAACTCTCCTCAGCACGTTATTCCTTCTGCCCCAGTCTTCACGTGCTTCTTTACTGCATTTAGGTTCCAAGACTACGTAAAATCCAGAACACGCTATACAAAATTCTAAAATTGATTTTGACCTTATCATTCCCATTTCCTCATCTTGTTTATTTTTCTTATAAGATTTATAACTATTGTATGGAAACTAAATTATATATATAGATTTTTTTCATGATTTAAAAAGTGTCTAAATTCTATTTTGTCGGCATCACTGCTTTGTATTTACAGACGGTACTCACTGAGTATTAGTTGGAACAATGAAAGTACGAATGAATAAATGAGTGAATGAATCTGCCTAATCAGAAAGGAGATTTAAGGAGAAGTGAGGATCCCTGGTGGTGCAGTAGTTAAGCACTCAACTGCTAACCAAATGGTTGGCGATTCCAACCTAATAGCCACTCCACAGAAGAAAGAAGTGGCAGTATGCTTCCATAAACATTATAGCCTTGGAAACTCTACTGTGTCCTATAGGGTCACTATGAGTCAGAATTCACTAGATGGCAATGGGTTTGGGTTTTTTTGTTTGTTTCTTTCTGCATTTAGGTCTCTCAGAGTTCTGACAAACCCTGCTGATCAAGTTTCTGTTTCTCATCCTTGATGTTAGCCTGTGGAAGTGAGTAATTAGGATTTCTCAGCTGGAGAGGTAGAAATAATAAAAACTCAGTCATTTGTTTAGAAAATGAGCTATGTCTCTTTATTAAAAAGTAGCTGCATATCTACTTCCATGAAGACTACAGGAGTTAGAAATTACAAAAACCACAACAAAAAACAAACTCCTAATTATTTTTTGGTTCTTCTATTATCCAAACTCTTGGTTATCTCTATTAATTTATCTTGAATCGTCACCCAAACACTGTCAGCTACCTCTTCCTTTTTACCAAACCATTTTGAGTTAGTGAAGGATTTTATTTGATCATGTTTAATCTCATCAAATGTAGTTACTGAAAAAAAGCAGATTTCTCTCTTTTCTTCATACTTTATTCCAACTAAAATAAAACCTAAAGCCTAAATTCAAATCAAGAACACGCAGGCTATCTTCCTTATACACAAACTCCTCACAACCTGAAACTTTTGTTCACTTTTGACCGAAACTGAAGAGGATTGAGTTTAGGAAGAAAAGTGGAAACTCCTACAGGGATCCGTTTGTTTCTTTTGCTCTGTGACGCGTGTTTGACTTATTCATCACCTTTGGCTGTGCTGCCTGAATTTACGGCAAGAGAAATTACAGCTCTCCGTTATTTTCTGCAGCAGGCCAATTTAGCACAATAAAAGATTGTTTATTCTCATTTTCCTTCCTTATACTGTCAGACAACCTAGGAAAACTTTTTTTTTTTTTTTTTAATAAACTAAATTCAAGAGTCAAATGGATTTGAGCTCAAGCCATAGCTTTATTACTTGTTAGATTTGACCTTGGAGAAATATTTCACTCAGGCTAGTCAAACACAGTGTTATAAGGATTCAATGGAGAATTTCTGATAACGTTCTTAGCGAGCAAAGACTACTTGTTGCAAAGGACAAAACTGGGGTCTATCCAAAAGAGAACTTCTCACCATAAGCAGTCTTTGGAGTACTCCAATATAGTGAGTTTGAGGGATTTCAAAGAGGATCAAGGAAAAAGATATGACCATAAGATGGCAGTGTTGAAAAGAAAAGCTATTTATTGGAGCCAAGGCTTTGATAGATCTGCTTGTGGGGAAAGTTCTTGAAGCGATGAGAACTTTCAAAGGCAAGCACAAAGAACCATCAGAAGGGGAAGAGGGAGAGAAAGGAAGAAGAGAGGGGGGCTTACATGTCTAAGCAATGTCTCTCGGCAACAATATGGGGAGTCTCTGGGTCAAAGAGCTCCAAAGAGCTGGAGCAGCCTGAGGGCCTTAGAACTGTAAGTTGGTGCAGCGGTTAAGAGGTCAGCTGCTAACCAAAAGGACTTCAGTTTGAATGCACCAGCTGCTCCTTGGAAACCCTGTGGAGGTAGTTCTACTCTCACTGCAAGTCAGGATCAACTCAATGGCAACTTCTTTTTTTTTTTTTTCAAATGGCTAGCAGATGCCAGGTGCAGTTTCTTGGGGTATGCAAAGCAGGCAGGTTCTAAATGGCTAAAAATATGCTTATTGGGGATATTTTTTAAAGCAATTGGATTTGTAAAAAATTGAGTTTGGTGCCAGTGGGCTTTTTGGGCTCATCTGCCCCTAGCTTGCTCCTAAGAAATAAATAACTTAGGGGCCAATACTCAGAGACCAGACCATCTTCGGTAGAGTTATATTACATCCAGTTAGCTAGTCAATCTCCAAATTATAGCTCACTGTATTTCTGTTGGTGAGATTTGAGTGTTTTTACCTGTCAACAATCAACATAATTCTGTAAAATAATCATTTGCATTTATAAAATAATATATGGAATAAAATAATCGATCCATTATCATATTTATTCGTTCAATCCATTTTCTTCTAATTCTATTTCATTGACCTTTATATTTTATAAATATTGCTTTAGGAAAGTCAACATACCTCTTGAGGACTATATGAATATTGCATCAAATCCTGTTTGAGTTCTATTGAGTAGAACATTGGCACATGGATTTCATGCAATCTAAAATATTTTTTTTCCTTTAAGAACAAACCTGATTTTGTTTCAATTCTGTAATAAGAAAGCTCTAATTTTATATTAATACTCATAAGATGCAATGCTATTATTCCTTGAGGCTATTCTCTACATTATTTGGACAGTATTATAAGAAATATGGTTTGCTTTGAGAATTATATTCATAAATAACATGTCAGTTCAACCTGAGAAGAGATGACAACTTTTTTTTTTAGCCCTATTAGATACTAAAACATATTGTAGAGCTACAGTATTTAAGGTATTGTGTTAATGACACATGAATAAATAAAATAAAGACCATAAATAAAAGAAAATGTTTTAATAAATGATAAAAGTAACATTCAAAATAAGTGAGTAATCAATAGATTTTTCACAAATAGTATTAGAATTGCTGGATAATCATCTATCAAAAACAACACTTTCACTTCCCTCCCTAACTCTTTATAGCTATTAAACCATAAGTGAATCAACAATAAAAAATGTAAACATGAAAAATGCACCACAAAAGTATTAGAAGAAAGCAAGGGATATTAAACAATTCTAATCTTTTTATTTTTAATTTTTTTGTTGTACTTTAGGTAAATGTTTACAGAACAAATAGTTTCTCAGTACACAGTCAGTATGCACATTGTTTTATGACATTGATTAACAACCCCACAGCATGTCAACACTCTCCCTTCTCAAACTTGGACGACCTTTTTTCTTTTTTGGTGAAAATACACACAGCCAGAGATACACCATTTCAAAAATTTCTACATGTACAATTCAGTGACATTGATCACATTCTTCTAGTTGTGCTGCTATTCTCACTAACCTTCTCCAAATTATTCCATAACCATTAGCTTCACTCACTGCCCCCTAGGCTTCCCATAAAACCTTTTGAGTTGCTGTTGTCAATTTGATCTCACATAGATAATTCTTTTATTTTTGTACTTTAGATGAAGGTTTACAGAACACAACAGTTTCTCATTAAAAAGTTAGTACACATATTGCTCTATGACAATGGTTAACAATCCCATGACATGTCATCACTGTCCTGTCTCAACCTTAGGTTCCCTATCACTAGCTTTCCTGTCCCCTCCTGCCTTCTAGTCCTTATCTCTGGACTGCTGTGCCTCATTAGTCCCATTTTATTTTATGGGGCTGTCTAATCCCCAGCTGAACAGTGAACCTCGGGAGCAACTTCACTCCTTAGCTAAAAGGGTGTCTGGGAGCCGTACTCTCAGGGTTTCTCCAGTCTCTGTCACGCCAGTAAATCTGGTCTTTTTTTGTGTGTTAGAATTTTGTTCTACATCCTTCTCCAGCTGTGTCCAGGACCCTCTATTGTGACCGCCATCAGAGCAGTCAGTGGTGGTAGCTGGACACCATCTAGCTGTGCTGGTCTCAGTCTGGTAGAGGCCATGGTACTTGCGGTCCTTTAGTCCTTTGGACTAATCTTTTCCATGTATCCTGTTCTCTTCATTCTCCCTTGCTTCCAAAGGGGTGAGACCAGTGGAGTATATTAGATAGCTGCTCACAGGCTTTTAAGACTCCAAAAGCTACTCGCCAAGGTAGAATGCAGAACACTGTCTTTATAAACTGTGTTACGCCAATTGAGCTAGATGTTCCCCGAGACCATGGTTCCCACAGCCCCTCCACCCAGCAATTCAGTCCCTCAGGGAGTTTGGAAGTGTCTGCAGAGCTTAAATGACCTTTCCTTGTACAAGTTATGCTGGCTTCCCCGGTATTGTGTACTGGCTTGCCCTTCACCAAAGTTACCACTTATCTATTGTCTATTTAGTCCTCCCCACCCCTCCCATCCCTCATAACAGACAAAGATTATTTCTTTGCGTGTGTAAACTTTTACATGAGTTTTTACAGTAGAGGTCTCATACAATATTTGTCCTTTTGTGATTGACTTACGTCACTCAGCATAATGTCCTCCAGTTTAATCCATGTTATGAGATGCTTCACAGATTCATCATAAAGAAGTTTATTTCCTCATAGTCAAAGTAGGCTGAAAGTCCAAATTCAGGGCGTCAACTCCAGGGGAAGGCTTTTTCTCTCTGTTGGCCTTCTTCTCTTCGGTGTTCCCCCGGACTGGAAGCTTCTCTGCGCAGGGACCTCGGTCCAAAGGACACACTCTGCTCCCGGCACTGCTTTCTTGATGGTATGAGGTCCCCCTGTCTCACTGCTCACTTCTGTCTTTTATATCTCAAGAGATTGCCTCAGGACACAATCCAGTCTTGTAGATCCAGTCCTGCCTTACTAACACAACTGCCACCCATCCTCCCTCATTAACATCATAGAGGCAGGATTTACAACATACAGGAAAATCACACAGTACCAGGAATCATGGCCCAGCCAAACTGATATACACATTTTTGGGGGCACATAATTCAAACCATGACCATACTCTATTGTTTGTATGTACCATAGTTTGTTTATCCATTCATCTGTTGATAGGCATCTAGGTTGTTTCCATCTTTTTGCTGTTGTGAACAACACTGCAGTGAACATGGGTGTGCTTATGTCTATTTGTGTGACGGCTCTTATTTCTCTAGGATATATTTCTAGGAGTGGAACTGCTGGATCATATGGTATTTCTAGCTTTCTAAGAAAGTGCCATGTCATTTTCCAAAATGGTTGTATCATTTTGAATTCCCACAGGCAGTGCATAAGAGTTCCTATCCCCCCGCAGTCTCTCCAACATTTGTCATTTACAGTGTTTTTGATTCGTGAGTGCTTTTTTTTGTGCTGCTGACTTTTTCTTTGTTCCTCTTACTCTCCTGTGTTGAATTCCTTTTGTTGTGGATTTTTTTCATTTCCTTTCTTTTTCTAGTTTTTGTTTTTACTGACTTTATGTTTTTCCTCTTTATTTTGATGAGTAGGTTTGTTAACTTTGTGTTTACCATGAAATTTACCCTTATCTTTCTAAGTTTGAAGCAGTCTATTATTACTTGGTATTGCCTTGCTTCCTCTCCATTAGAAAGTTCTATATCTACACCGTTTATTCTCTCTTTTATTGTTCTGACGCTCTTGTCATTTACAGATTAATTGCTCTGATTCCCTGTTGTTTTTCCTTTAGTTTTGGATAGTCCTTGAGAGTTCATTTCCTAGATTACTGTCTGACTGGTACGATCCTGCATCCTGGATTCAGCCTGTGAGCTGATGTTGTTTGTTCTTAGATCGAAGGACTCTTTTTAATAATTCTTGTAAGTTTGGTTTGGTTTTTACATAGTCCCTTAAATTTGTTTATCTGGAAATGATCTAATTTCACCATCATATTTGAATGAGAGTTTTGCAGGGTATATTATTCTTGGCTGGCAATTTTTTTCTTTCAAGGTTTTATATAGGTCATCCCATTGCCTTCTTGCCTGCATGGTTTCTGCCAAATAACCTGAGCTTAGTCTTATTGTTTCTCCTCTATGTGACTGCTTATTTTTCATGAGCTGCTCTCAGGATTCTTTGTCTTTGGTTTTGGCGAGTGTGATTATCATATGCATTGGTGATTTTCTTTTGGAGTCTATTCTACATGGGGTTCGTTGTGCTTCTTGGATGGCCAGCTTTTCATCTTTTGTGATATTGGGGAAGTTTTCTGTCAACAGTTTTTCAATGATCCTCTCTGTTTTCTGTTTTCTCCCCCTATTCTGGAATGCCGATCACTCACAGATTTTTGCTTTTGATTGTATCCCACATAATTCTCAGGGTCTCTGCATTTTTCCTTGTTCTTTTTTCTGATTTTTCCTCGGAGTTGTATCCACATGCGTCTTCAATTTCGCCAGTCCTGTCTTCCACCATTTCAAACCTGCTCCTCGGCCCTTCTATGACCCTGTCCATTTCTGAAATCTTGTTGTTTATGTTTTGGATTTCTAATTGTTGTATTTGTAGGATTTCTAGTTGTGAATTTATTTTGGCATTTTGTTCCTGCATTATTTTCTTGAATTCTTCCAATGTTTGTCTGTATTTTCCATGAATTTGTCTATTTTTTTCCTCATTTTTGTCTGCTTTTTACTTCAACTCTTGGATAGCTCTGAGTATTAGAGATTTGAAATCTCTATCAGGTAGTTCTAGTGCCTTTTTTTCTGGGAAAGTCATCTGGTGTTTTATTTTAGACACCTACTGGAATCATCTTGTCCTGTTTTTGTAGATGTTTTATATTGTCTGCTGTCTTCAGGGCATTCGGTAGTTATTTTCTTTGTTTATTGAAAGTAGATTTGTTTGTTTTGTCCTTTTTTTTGTTTTATTTGGCTATGTCTGAGCAGGTGGGCTGTGTGTTCTTTGTTGTTTGCTCATCTGTGGGCACGATACTTTTTGCCTCCTTCTCCAATTGGCAGGGTCATTCGCTCAGATATGGTATAGCAAGGCTGGTCTAGCTGAAGAGGAGTTGCTGTGATGGGTTGTTTGTGGCACTTACTATGGCCAGCAGATCCAGCCAGTAATCAATGCAGGGCAGGTTCCGGTAGGCTGTGCCTGGGCTTCTTGGTGGTGTGATGTTCAGTGCACAGTGCAAGTAGACAGGATGGAGAGGGGAGACTGTGATGTGTAGAGCTACGATAGGTATGGGAGAGAGGAGAGAGGAACCAGGGCCAAAAACATACAAACAAACAAAAAAGAGTGCTAGGGGAGCTTGCTGTTGGAGTGGAGAGATGAGAGACTATGAAACGGAGAAAAACAAAAAGGCAAAGAAGAAAAGTAAGGAAAAAAATGAATAAATAAAAATTAGAAAGAAAGAAGAAAAGCAAAGCTCCCAGGGATCCCTCTGGTGTGGCTGCGAGGTCTGGGGAAGTTGCTTCCAGGCTGTGAAGTACAGCCTGGCTAGAATGGGTAGAGGTGTCACTCAGCGCCAGGTATTCAGGGGACAGGAAGATAAGGAAAGTATAGAGAGATGAGAAACTGAATAATGAAGAAAGACAAAAAGGGAAAAAGCAGGACAAGAAAAGAAAACAAATTAAAAAAAGAACAAGAAAAACCCTCAAAGAAAAGCAGAGGAAAAAAAAGCCCCCTAAAAAACAAGAAAAAAGAAATGTGCTTGGGGATCCCTCTGTGTGTCTGCAGAATCTGAGGGAGTAAGTCCCAAGATGCACAGTACTGCCCAGCTAGAATGAGCTCCCAATTCGAGAAAAGAAAAAGAAAACAAACAAACAAATAATTCAAAACAAACAAACAAAAAGCCCCAGGATCCCACCAGTGCGGCAGCATGAGCCGGGAAGCAGTGTTACATTCGAGCGGTGTTTCACAGCTTTTCAGGAAGAAGCAAAGATGGCACACGGAGCCAGGTATTTGAGAGAAAGGAGGGGGGTGGTGAGAAGTAAGGAAGAAATCTAAAGAAGCAGAAAAAAGCAACACCTGCAGCCAACAAATGGCACTTAGGGAGCTGGCCAGCGTGGACAGGTGGAACCCAAGCAACACTGGGGTGAAGGTGGTGTTTCCTGGCCAAGACACTAGCCACAGGAAGCAGAGAAGGCCAAGTGAGGATGAAGAAGGGTGGGGGTGGGAAAGTGTATATTGTTGGTTACTGGTTGTTCTGTCTCCTGTTGGAAGCTTTGTGAAGCTGCTTTCTCATAGCCCCTGTTCACTGATCTCTGATAGGAGTGGGAGATGGTGGATCCGTGCTGCGTTAGCTGATAGGAGACCTCTTCATGTATCTCTCCTCACTCTCTGTGCTCTGTAAGTTTCTTATTCCATTTGGTGCTTGGCTGAGTTCTTTGTCTCTTCATTTGATGTTTAGGGTTTCAGGATTGCCATTTTCTCTGTTTGGCTTAGTTTTTCAGATCTTTTCTGTGGAGGGATGGCCTGGTGCTTCTGCCTATAGCGCCATGTTGCCCGATAGTCTCCTAAACAATTCTAAGCTTAAAGTTGAACTATCAAAAATTATAGTCTTGAAATCAAAGTTGAAATACCTGCTATATATAAAAGTAAAATATTTTAAACGAAAGCCTCAAAACACAAAAATTTACACTCAGAAAAATATTTTCAACCCATAAGCATGAATAAGGATATGTTTCTGTAATATCCATAAGTGTGAATACAGGACAAACAAATCAGTATCTTCAGAAATGGCAATAAACATAACTGACAGATAAGTGAAAAATAGAAATACAGAAAAATAAATACTAATGATCTTTACACAAACAAAAATCTCCTCCTTCTCAATTACAATAAATTAATTGAAAATTAAAATCATAAGATGACTTTTTAAGTACAGATTAATAACGATAATTCTGCTGATTTTTTATTGCTTAGAGTATGGGACAAGCAGTACTCCCATACAGTTTTGGTGCAGAATAATTATTAACTAGCTATCAACATGATAACCTCACATATACTTAAACAAAGCAATTCAATTTTTAGGAAATTTGTTAAAATTTTTTTATTGTTGTACTTTAAATGAAGTTTACACTTCAAGTTAGTCTCAGATACAAAATTTTTTTACATACATTGTTATATGACCCTAATTGCTCACCCCATTCTACAACACTACACTCCTCCTTTCCACCCCTGATTCCCCATAACCATTCAACCAGCTCCTAACCCTTTCTGCCTTCTCATCTCACCTCTGGACAGAAGCTGCCCCTTTGGTCTCTAGTAGCTACTTGAGCTAAGAGGCACGCTCTTCACAAGTTTCACTTTATGTCCCACAATCCAATCCAATCTCTGTCTGAAGAGTTGGCCTCAGAAATTGTTTTAGTTCTGGGCTGATAGTGAATCGAGGGGCTATGCTTTCCCGGGTTCCTCAAGTCTCAGTCAGAACATAAAGTCTGGTTTTCTTACTAGAATTTGAGATCTGCACCCCATCTTTCTTCTGCTCCATCAGTGACTCTTTGTTGTGTTCCCTGTCAGGGTGGTCATTGGTGGTAGCTGGGCACCATCTAGTTCTTCTGGTCTCAGGCTGATGAAGTCTCTGGGTTATGTGGCCCATTCTGTCTCTTGGGCTAATACTTTCCTTGTGTCTTTGGTGTTCTTCATTCTCCTTTACTCCAGGTGGTTGGGACCAATTGATGCATCTTAGATGGCTACTTACAAGCTTTTAAGACCCCAGATGCCACTCACCAAAGTAGGATGCCAAACATTTTCTTAAAAAACTTTGTTATGCCAATTGACCTAGATGTCCCCTGAAAGCATGGTAGGAATATTTTTAAATAAAAATTTTAGTCCATGGGCATATGTGCACAAATAAAAATGTATATTATCATTCATTGAAATATATTTGTAGTAACAAAATATTATAAATTTAATGTGCATCAATAGAAAGCTGGTTAAATAAAATATAATATGTTCATGCAATGAAACATTATGGAACAATCAGAAAACTAGACTAAAACAAACAAGAATTAAAGAAAACTAAACAAAACAAACAGCTAAAAACAAACATAGCAAACTGACACAAAGCAGTATCAAAGTTGTCACTGACATGAACTCTACAGCAAAAGTTAAAATGCTATGTGGAAAAGCAACCTGCCGAACAACGCCTATAGTGTGCACCAACTAAGGCATAAAAAAAAAAAAAGAGAAACATGTGAATGACTGACTCTGGATTAATATACAAAAAAATCTTAACCATTGTTGACTATATTGCTAGATATTTGGGCTCCAAGGGGAAAAAAGGCCCTGGGAGATTTACTTTTGAATAAATATACTTCTGTACTGGTTGAATTTCATTTTACCTGTGCATGTATTTTCAAAATCTCTTAATTTAAAATTAAAAAATTATAACACATGACCTTGGTTGAGCTTATTTGAAACCAAACCTTACCTGAATCCAAAGGAAATTCTGATCACCTCTATTTTAATTTTAAAAATATCATTTTTCTCAAAACTCACCAAATCAAATTATTAATATTAGTAAAATAAAATTCCAATTCACTATAAAAAAATTCCAGAGGCATTTGTACATTTTATGAAGTTAATATATTACACAGTAAGAATGTGTTCTGGGATCAAAAAAAGTTATTTATGATTCTTTGAATCATTGATTTATATTGCCATATATGTGATTTATATTGCCATATATGTGAGATTTTTAGAAACAGAAAATTTCTGTGCTCCCTAAAACACAATTCCTGGCCATTTTATTATTTTGTAAGTGACATCTTGACTTTCAAGAATATCATTTACCTAAACATCAGAGACAAACCATGATGATGGAGCCAAGATTTCCTTTTGAAGTTGTAAGACTTTCAAAATTATAATTTCCTTTTGATCCAAATATATATGGGATTATCTATTTTACTTCAAACTCTTGGCATTTTAACTAATGAGTTGAAGCTGAGACTCATGGCTAACACCACTACCTTAACACGATTCATTTAGCTTCATAAAGCTTTATAGCAATTACTTTTTTTTATTGTAACTTAGTTTCCTTCATTGCTTAATCAAAAGTGACCAATTTCAGGAGCTTCTGTGAAGTACATATAAGTATGTAGTTCGATACGAGTTAACATATTGTTAATGTTAATGTATTGCCAGTGTTTGTACATAGTCAACATGAAAATTGGCTTTCTTTTGAAAGCAGAAAAAGGTTATCATGTCTTTTAAGTGAAGAGTTTATGAATATGCAAATATGAGTTTAAATCATAGTACAGAGATCATTTCTGAGAGATCTTTAATTATCTGAAAGAATAAAACACTAGGCTCATTGTCATTTGTAAGGAAAATGACTGTCTATAATAAAATGCAAATTTTAGAAAGAATGTTAAAGGAAGATTAAAAAAAAAACTATATCAAATTTTTAAACAAAGTGAAATAAGACATAGAAATGATGAGGTACTCAGGAAATCTAAATTCCATTTAGCTTGGACTCTCACTAATTATCTGTACAACTTTAACTTCTGTGTTCTTTTGATTAGCTGTTAACTGTTGATAATAATACATGACCCACCTCCTTTTAATATTTGTGGTAATGACAAAATGGGAAAATAGATCTGAAAATTGTCTTAAGGGTTTTAAAAAATACCAACTGAATACATTATTTTCTTAATTTTAAAGTTATTTTTTATATCCAATAGCCATGAAGACATTGATAACAGTAACATAACCTAATTAAAACATATTTTCATCCATCTTTACTTAATAATCTACACATGGCAATGAATAATTTGCCGTTTTCTACTCTGAGAGAAGGAAGCTTGATTTCAGCATCCTTTCTCACTGGAAAAGGAGAAAAATTAAATGTACTCTCAAGTTAATATGTATGTTGTGGAAAAGAGATTTTATCTTCTCTGACTGAGGAAGCCAGTTTTTTGGAAGGGAAAGACAGTCATTGTCCTCCCCACTTCTATGGATGCTGTGGAAAAAGTTTTTCACTAATTCTGTTCCTTGGTAGCAGCAACATCTGGTTCTCCTCCCTCTGATGAAGGTTGTCACAGTGTCCTTCCCCTTTCCAGCTGATGAGGGTGTCTGTTATTTATGATCATTAGATTACATTCATCCCTCAGCATTTGGGCAGGTATACAAAACAAATCAGTGCATCAATCTTTTTCTCCTTGACTTTCCAGTCTACAGATTCACACCTGCCCCCTTCCCGTATTTACTATGCAAAAGCCTGACTCCACAGATGGCCCTTGCACGGTGCAGGAAATGGGAAAAAATTAGCAGACTAAAAATTCAGAGATAATTTTGTAATTTTGCTCACATTTTTTGGGGAAAAAAAGGATTGACATCATTAGCTCTCAATATCTTGCAATTGAAATTCATCATTACCAAACCCAAACCCATTGCCATTGAGTCATTTCCAACTCATAGCAACCCTATTGGACAAAGTAGAACTGCTCTATAGGGTTTCCAAGGAGTGGGCTGGTGGATTCAAACTGCTGACCTTTGGGTTAGCAGCCAAGCACTTAACCACTGCATCACCAGGGCTTCAATTCATCATTGTTATTTTTGACATTGTTAGGTGCTGTCGAGTCTATTCCAACTCATAGTGACCCTTTAGAACAAAGTAGAACTGCCCCATAGGATTTCCAAGGAGTGGCTGGTGGATTCGAGCCATCAACCTTTTGGTTAGCAGCTGTAGCTCTTAACCAAGGTGCTACCAGGGCTCCAATTCATCATTAGTGTTGTTTAATTCTTATTGAATATCTTTTAGATGTAAATATACTAGTACCTGTAAATATTAGGAATATAATTTATAAGTTCAAACCGTTAAAAATATATAGATTAAAAAAATCACTTTTCATATAGTAAAGAAACAAATAATAGTTTTTGATCAAAACACTGAAGATCCCTAACAGATATCTCAAAAACTAGGAGAGGAACTGAAACACAGGTCTTTAACAAAGCAAATGCATTAAAGTGTTCTGATAAAAATGCACCCAGATGTCCCTGTTTAAAAGACTCCATGGCATTCAAGTTAAATATTATCCCCAAATACCCAGGAATTACAAAGCCTAAAGTGTTTCTATAGAACTACTCACAAGTATAACATCATCATGATGTTTGGTTAATGTTTAGATACTGATTTCGTCAAAGACTGCAGTTTTAACTGAATTAATGGAATGTTTTGGTTTTGTACATGAAACATCATTTGATGGATAGTATGTTTATCTTTAATATAAGAAATACAAAGCTCAGTTTAGAAAATTGGCGATGTAATAAAAAACTGAGCCAGGACTTTCTCTTAAGGGTTTTATTTACAAGGCTACTCCAAATGAATGAAAAGTAAAAATGGTGAGGGCAAGCACCTGTAAAGAGGGCATCATTTCTGTACTAAAGATGGATTTTTAAATGTGTGCCCTTTGACATGACCTTCACCTGAAATTTCTACCAGCAGCTGTGCCTTAAAGTGCACTCACCAGCTACAGACCTGTAAAAGGGGGGGGGGGGGGGACTGAAAGAGAAAAAAAAAAAGAATTTCTTGATGTTTAAGTCAACATTATAATTATGTAGAAATAAATATAACATTAATTCTGATAATACTATCAATATGTCATTTACTTGTAATTTCCCTGGTTTCAAGAAAACTATATCAAATCTAAGCAAGGCCATGTTGAAAGTAAATAAAGCAAAAGGTTATTATTCATAAAGAAATAACAAACATGGAGCTACAAAAAATTACCTTTTAAATTGTTTAATTTTCAAATATGTTTAGCGTTGATTTACATGAATTAATGGCATTTAAACCTGCTTAATTAAATTATTAAGATTTTCCAATCCAAAATTTCCTGAAAGTATCTATACTCTATTGTTTATATCTGTATTTATACCTATATTTACACCTGTATTTTATCAATACCTATCTTCCTATCTATATCTATATCTATATGCATACCAATCTATCTAACTTATTTTAAGGTTCTCAAACTAATGATAAAGCATTAATAGTTTTCATTTTTCTCAAAATAGTTAATTTGTTAAAATATAAGCATGTATTTTAAGACATCTAAAATGACAATTAACCAATCATGAATGCCAGTTTGTTCTACCCTGAATATTCTCTTAGAAAACATATTATTGCTGAGCAAATGATCAATGTCTTCTATAATCTCTAGGTGTACCAAAATGTCTATGAAGAATCCAAAATAGCCAGCATAATCATTTCTACTAACCGTATTTATCTTATAGTCTAAATTAAGGATTATAGAAAATAACAACAGTTATCTAAAAAGCCAATAGCAGGGAGATGGCCCAAGATGGCGGCTTAGTCAGACATACCATACCATCCCCCTACAGCAAAGACCTAAGAAGCCAAGTGAAACAGATACAGATGACAATCCTGGAACCCTGAGCATCAAAGGAAGAATGAAAAATTAGATCGAACACTGATTAAAGGGAGAAATTGAACAAGAACAGCAAACAAGGAGTGTTACTCATTGGAGGTACTCTGGCAGCCATCCCAATGCATTGTGGCCATCTTGAGACAAAGCAAGTAGCGACCCCAAGTGAGGAGCACAGGAAGACAGCCTTACAAAATTCTCAATAGGAGACAGAGAAACTGTGTAGACAAACCAGGAGTGAAGCAAGGTGAACAGAATTTCATGAACCAGATCTAAGAATGGAACGTACAGAAAGGTAGGCAAGAGCTTAAGGATCCTAGTGACCACAAGGCAGGGAGGGAGCCAGGAACTAGACACAGGACTACTCACCAGTGGTGCACATGTAGTATTAGATCCACAGAGGATGTCCCCCACCTGACCAGACTCTGAGAAAGTCCCCTCAAATTTGGTTGGGGCTGGGTACAGATGGCTGGCATATACCTGCAGGGTGTATCTTAGTACCCATATTCGATGACCAGAGGAACACAATCTGTGGCCCTCTTGCCTTCCTGGTGAACCCCACACTTGCCACCCTGCCTGTCTGGGGACAGCCCTGCCCACTTGAGACCAGCAACATGTGCCCATCCTATCTGCCTTCCCCCCACTACCCTGCTCAACTAGCAAGTGGCAGCATGCATTTCCATGCTGCCAGATCAATGACTGGCCAGTGATGGTGGTGCACGCCTGCCCCCACTTGCTGCCCCGACTTCCCCGCCCACCTGATGAGCAGCAGTGCATGCTCTCATGCTGCTGGACCAGTGATTGTCCCTGACACATACCCACCCTACCTCTGCCCTTCCACCCCACTGTCACTGCCCCAACCCACCTGGTGATAGGTGGGGAGCACTCCCATGCTGCTAGACTGGTGGTCAGTGGAGCACAACCACCCCACCTGTCCTGATATATAAAAACAAGACCAAAAAATCAGAACAAAACAAACATACAATCAATAAACAAATACATAAATAAATTAAATAATACCTTAATGCTTTGGAGGCAGCAGGCAATAACAAATCATATGAAGAAACAGGATAAGATGCCTCAAAAAATGAGCAAAATAAAGGAAGAAATGATAATAGAACTGCCTGAGAAGAAATTCAAAAGACCTATATTTAAGATCCTCAAAGACACCAGGGAAACCACAGAAAACACCCTGGAAGAATTAAAAAAAAAACAATACCAGAACAAAATGATGGACTCAATAGACAATTAGAAGCCATGAAAAAACAACTAGAAATTCAGAAGAGTAACAATAAAATATCAGGAATAGATAACACAACAGAAGAATGCAGAACAGGAATTGAATCAATGGAAGAAAGAATCAGTGAAATAGAGGACAAATCTCTTAATACTAATTTGAGGACAATCAGAAAACAGGATGAAGAAAAATGAAGAAAGCCTAAGAGTTATGTGGAACACCGTCAAGAGGAATAATTTACATATAACATGAATTCCAGAAGAGGAGGAGAAAAAAAGTAAAGATAGAATTTTTAAAGATATTTGGGCAAAAATCTTCCCAAATTTTGTGAAAGATAAGAAACTTTCCATCTAAGAAGCCCAACAAACCTGATACAGGATAGACCCCAAAAGAAATTCACCAACACATATCATAATAAAACTTACCAAAACCAGAGACAAAGAAAGAATTCTGACAGTAGCTCATGAAAAACAAAGCATCATTTAAAAAGTGGCACCAATAACACTAAGTGCTGATTTCTCATCAGAAACCATGAGGCAGGAAGGCAATGGGGATGACATATGTACAATCCTGAAAGAAAATAATTGCCAACCAAGAATCATATATCCAGTAAAATTGTCTAAAAAAAATGGTGAAACTAAGATATTCTCAGATAAGCAGAAATTAATAGAATTCGTAAAGACCAGATCAGCCTTACAAGAAATATTAGAGGCATTCAGCGGCAAGATGGCACTCTAGGCAGAAGCACCACGCCGTCCCTCCACAGCAAAGATCCGAAAAACTAAGCCTAACAGAGAATCAACAATCCTGAAACCCTAGAACATCAAATGAAGAGATAAATAACTCAGCCAAATACCAAACGGAGTAAGAATACTGGAAGAGAACAGAGAGCGAGGAGAGACTCATTCAGAGATTCCCTACCAGCCAACGCAGCATGGATCCACCATCTTGGACTCCTATCGGAGACCAGCAAATGGGAAAACGGGAGAGTAGCCTCACGGAGCGTCCAGTGGGAGACGGAACAATCATCTCTCATCTGTCCATTCCAACGACAAGCTCCCCTAGCATTCTTTTATGTTTGTATGCTTTTTGCTCCTGCTCCTCTCTCCTCTCTCCCATATCCAGCTTAGCTTCACACATAACCATCTCCCCGCTGCATCCTGCCTACCTGCACTGTGCACTTGATATCACACCACCAAGCTGTGCAGGCACGCCCTTTTGGAACCTGCCCAGCACTGACTACCGACCGTCCTGGTGGCTGCGGTGAGTGCCACAAACAACCCGTCCCGGTGGCTCCTTTTCAGCTAGACCTGCACAGCTGTACCACAAGGATGAAACAAAAAAAAACTACAATCAATAAACGAGAGAAATATCTACTGAATGCCCCAAAAACAGCAAACAATATCAAAACATTTAGAAACACAAGACAAGATGGCTTGGATAAGCGTCCAAATTAAAACACCAGGTAACTCTCCTGTGGAAGAAAATGTAGTAGAAGTACCTGATAGGGAACTCAAATCACTAATACTCGGAATTTTCCAAGAACTGAGGCAAAAAGCTGACAAACATGAGGAAAAAATAGACAAATATATGGAAAATACAGACAAAAAATTGGAAGAATTCAGGAAGATGATGCAGGAACAAAATGCCAAAATAAATTCACAACTAGAAATTATACAAAAACAACAATTAGAAATCCAAAAGATAAACAACAAGATTTCAGAAATGGATGATGTCATAGAAGGGCTGAGAAGTAGATTTGAAACCGTGGAAGACAGGATCAGTGGAATTGAAGACAAACACTTGGATACAACTCTGTTTCAGGAAAATTCAGAAAAAAGAACAAAGAAAAATGAAGAGACCCTGAGAGTTATGTGGGACACAATCAAAAGCAAAAACTTACTAGTGATTGGCATCCCAGAACAGGGGGAGAAAACAGAAAACACAGAGAGGATCATTGAGGAACTGCTGACAGAAAACTTCCCCAATATCATGAAAGATGAAAAGATGGCCATCTAAGAAGCTCAACGAACCCCATATAGAAGAGACCCCAAAAGAAAATCACCAAGACATATCATATTCACACTTGCCAAAACTAAAGACAAACAAAGAATCCTGAGAGCAGCTTGTGAAAAACAAGAAGTCACATACAGAGGAGAAACAATAAGACTAAGCTCAGATTATTCGGCAGAAACCATGCAGGCAAGAAGGCAGTGGGATGACATATATAAAATCTTGAAAGAAAAAAAATTGTCAGCCAAGAATAATATATCCTGCAAAACTCTCATTCAAATTTGATGGTGAAATTAGGTCATTTCCAGATAAACAGAAACTAAGGGAATATGCAAAAGTCAAACCAAACTTACAAGAATTATTAAAGGGAATTCTTCGATCTGAGGACAAACAGCTTCAGCCCTCAGGCAGGACCTAGGACCTAGGACGCAGGTTCATATGAACCAGATACCATTCTAGGAAATGAACTATCGAGGACTATCCAAAACCAAAAGAAATACAACAGGGAATCAGAGCAATCAATCAAAGGATGACAAAAACATCAAAACAATGAAAGAGGGAACAAACGGCATAAGTATAGAACCTTCTAATGGAGAGGAAGGCAAGGCAATACCAATTAAGGGTAGACTGCTTCAAACTTATAACGATAAGGGTAAAATTCATGGTAACCACAAAGAAAGTTAACAAACCAACTCATAAAAACAAAGATGAAAAACATAAAGTCTCAGCAAAAACAAAACCTACAAAAACAAAAGAAATGAACACAAAATCCACAAACAAAAGGAACTCAGCACAAGAGAGTAAGAAGAACAAAGAAAACTTCAGCACCACAAAAAAAAGCACTACAAAATGACAGCAACAAACTTCCATCTATCAATAATTACACTGAATATAAATGGACTCAATGCACCCATAAAGAGACAGAGAGTGGCAGAATGGATAAGAAAACAGGATCCATCAATATCCTGTCTACAAGAGACACACCTTAGAAACAAAGATGTGAATTTATTAAAAATCAAAAGTTGGAAAAAAATATATCAAGCTAACAACTACCAAAAAAGAGCAGGAGTGGCAATTCTAATCTCAGATAAAATAGACTTTAAAACAAAATCTACCATAAAAGACAAAGAAGGACACTATATAATGATTAAGGGGACGATCCATCATGAAGACATAACCATAATAAACATCTATGTACCCAATGACAGGGCTCCAAAATACATAAAACAAACTCTAACAACACTGAAAAGAGAAACTGACAGTTCCACAGTAATAGTAGGAGACTTGAACACACTACTCTCAGTAAAGGACAGAACAAATAAAAAGAAACTCAGCAAAGATAGAGAAGACCTAAAGGACACAATCAGCCAACTGGACCTCATAGACATATATAGAACAATCCATCCAACCTCTGCAAAGTACACATTCTTTTCCAATGCACATGGAACATTCTCTAGAATAGACCACATCGTAGGCCAAAGAGCAATCCTCAACAAGATCCAAAACGCTGAGATGATTCACAGTATCTTCTCTGACCACAATGCCATCAAGGTAGAAATTAACACTAGAAAGAGCAAGGAAAAAAAAATCAAGCACATGGAAACTGAATAATACTCTACTTACACATCAATGGGTAATAGAAGAAATCAGAGATGGAATAAAAAAATTCTTAGAATCAAATGAAAATGAAAACACATCATACCAAAACCTTTGGGACACAGAAAAGGCAGTCCTCAGAGGACAATTTATAGCAATAGATGCACATATCAAAAAAGAAGAAAGGGACAGAATCAAAACATTAACTACAGAACTCAAACAAATAGAAAGAGAACAGCAAAAAAAGCCCACAACCGCCGGAAGAAAGGAGATAGTAAAGATCAGAGCAGAAATAAATGAAATAGAGAACAGAAAAACAATAGAAAGAATCAACAAAACCAAAAGTCGGTTCTTTGAAAGAATCAACGAAATTGACAAACAACTGGCCAGACTGAAAAAAGAAAAACAGCAGAGGGCACTAATAACCCAAATAAGAAATGAAATGGGGGACATTATAACAGACCCAACTGAAATAAAAGGATTACAACAGAATATTATGAAAAACTACATTCCAACAAATTTGAAAACCTAGAGGAAATGGTTAAATTTCTAGAAACACACGGTCTGCCGAAACTACAACAAAGTGATATTGAAAATCTGAACAGACCCATAACAAGAGAAGAGATTGAAAAGGTAATAAAAAAACTCCCAACCAAAAAACGCCCTGGCCCAGATGGCTTCACTGGAGAATTCTACAAAACATTTACAGAAGAGCTTGTACCAGTTCTACTCAAGCTATTTCAGAGCATAGAAGAGGAAGCAACACTTCCAAATTCATTCTATGAAGCCAGCATAACGCTGATACCAAAACCAGGCAAAGACATCACAAAAAAAGAAAATTACAGACCAATATCTCTTATGAATATAGATGCAAAAATTCTGAACGAAATTCTAGCCAATAGAATTCAGTATCATATCAAAAAAATAATATACCACGACCAAGTAGGATTCATACCAGCTATGCAAGGATGGTTTAACATTAGAAAATCCATCAACATAATTCACCACATAAATAAAAGGAAAGAAAAGAATCACAGGATCATGTCAATTGACACAGAAAGGTCATTTGACAAAGTACACCACCCATTCCTGATAAAAGCTCTCAATAAAATAGGTATAGAAGGGAGATTTCTCAACATAATAAAGGGCATCTATGCAAAACCAACAGCCAACATCATTCTTAATGGAGAGAGGCTGAAAACATTTCCCTTGAAAACAGGAACAAGACAAGGATGCCCTTTATCACCACTCCTATTTAACATTGTGCTGGAAGTTCTAGCTAGAGCAATAAGGCAAGAGAAAGAAATAAAGGGCATCCAAATTGGTAATGAAGAAGTTAAACTGTCCCTGTTTGCAGATTATATGATACTATACCTAGAAAACCCTAAAGGCTCCTTGAGAAATCTACTGGAACTAATAGAAAGATTCAGCAGAGTAGAAGTATACAAGATAAACATTCAAAAATCAGTTGGATTCCTATACACCAGTAAAGAGAACGATGAAAAGGAGATCAGGAAATCAATACCATTTTCAATAGCCCCTATAAAGATAAAATACTTAGGAATAAATCTGACCAGGGATGTAAAATAGCTATACAAAGAAAACTACAAAACACTGCTGCATGAAACCCAAAGGGATCTGCATAAACGGAAAAGCATACCATGCTCATGGATAGGCAGACTCAACATTGTGAAAATGGCAATTCTACCTAGAGAAATTTACAAATACAATGCAATCCCGATCCAAATACCAGCAACATTCTTCAAAGAGATGGAAAAACTAATTATTAACTTTATATGGAAAGGGAAGAAACCCCGAATAAGTAAAGCACTACTGAAGAAGAAGAATAAAGTTGGAGGACTCACTCTACCTGACTTGAGAACCTACTATACAGCTACAGTAGTCAGAATAGCCTGGTACTGGTACAACAACAGAGACATTGACCAATGGAACAGAATTGAGAACCCAGATGTAAACCCATCCACCTACAGTCACCTGATTCTCGACAAGGGCCCAAAGTCCATCAACTGGGGAAAAGACAGTCTTTTTAACAAATGGTGCTGGCAAAACTGGATATCCATTTGTAGAAAGATGAAACAGGACCCATACCTCACACCATACACAAAAACTACTTCAAAATGGATCAAAGACCTGAATATAAAGTCTCAAACTATAAAATTCATAGAAGAAAAAATAGGACCAACACTTCAGGCCTTAATACATGGCATTAACAGGATACAAACCATAAACATCAACACACAAAACCCAACAGATAAACTAGATAACTGAGATCTTCTAAAAATCAAACACCTATGCTCTTCAAAAGACTTCATCAAAAGAGTCAAAAGAGAACCTACAGACTGGGAAAAAATTTTTGGACGGTACAAGTCAGACATAGGTCTAATCTCCATTATCTACAAGAAAATCCAAAACCTCTACAACAAAAAGACAAACAATCCTATCAAAAAATGGGCAAAGGAAATGAACAGACACTTCACCAAAGAAGACATTCAAATGGCCAACAGACACATGAGGAAATGTTCACGATCACTAGCGATTAGAGAAATGCAAATGAAAACCACAATGACATACCATCTCACCCCGGCATTACTGGCAGGAATCAAAAACACTGGAAATAACAAATGTTGGAGGGGCTGCAGGGAGATTGCAACTCTTACGCACTGCTGGTGGGAATGCAAAATGATATATCCATTTTGGAAAATGATATGGCGCTTCCTCAGAAAGCTAGAAATAGACATACCATTTGATCCAGCAGTTCCACTCCTAGGAATATATCCTAGAGAAATAAGAGTTGTCACTCGAATAGACATATGCACACCTATGTTCATGGCAGCATTGTTCACAATAGCAAAACGATGGAAACAATGTAGGTGCCCATCAACAGATGAATAGATAAACAAACTATGGTACATACACACAATGGAGTACTATGCAACAAGAAAGAACAACAATGAATCTGTGAAGCACCTCATAACATGGATGAAACTGGAGGACATTATGTTGAGTGAAATAAGTCAATCATAAAAGGACAAATATTGTATGAGACCTCTATTGTAAAAACCCATGAAAAAATTCACATGCAAAATGTAACAATCCTTGTTGGTTACCAAGGATGGGAGGGGAGGTAGGGAAATACTAAATAGGCAATAGATAAGTGGTATCTTGGGTGAGAGGTGAGCCAGTACACAGTATAAGGGAAACTAACACAACCTGCACAAGGAAAGGTCATGGAGGGCCCATGGACACATCCAAACTCCCCGAGGGACTGAGTTGTTGGAGGGAGGGCTCTGGGGATCATGGTCTCGGGGAACATCTAGCTCAATTGGCATGACACTACTTATAAAGACAATGCTCTACATTCTACCTTGGTGAGTAGTGTCTGGGGTCTTAAAAGCCTGTGAGCGGCCATCTAAGATACTCCACTGGTCTCATCCCTTTGGGAGCAAGGGAGAATGAAGAGAACAGGATACAACGAAAAGATTATTCCAAAGGACTAATTGACCACAGCTACCAAGACCTCCACTGGACTGAGTCCAGTACAGCTAGATGGTGCCCAGCTACCACCGATGACTGCTCTGACCAGGATCACAACAGAAGGTTCTGGACAGAGCTGGAGAAGGATGTAGAGCATAATTCTAACTCCCCAAAAAAAAAACAAAAAAAAAAACAAAACCAGATTTACTGGCCTAAAGGAGACTGGAGAAACCGCAAGAGTGTGGCCCCCAGACACCCTTTCAGCTCAGAGATGAAGTTACCTTCGAGGTTCACTGTTCAGCCTGAGAGTGGACAGCCCAGTAAAACTAAATGAGATTAACAAGGTATAGGAGACCAGTGACAAGGGCCAGAAGGCAGAGGGGGAGTAGGAAGCTGATGATAAGGAACACAAGTTGAGTAAGGATACTGTTGATGTGTTGTGAGATTGTTAACCACTGTTATAGGGCAACATTTGTAGTAACTGTTAAATGGGAGGCTATTTTGTCCTGTAAGCCTTCATCTTCGGCGAGAATGGCAGCACAATTGGAAGAGCATAGTCAATGTCACTTAAATGTGTACGTAAAAAGTTTTGAAATGGTGTATCTTTGGCTATGTGTATTTTCACCAAAAAAAAAAAAAAAAAAAAAAAAAAAAAACGCTGAGAATTCAGAGGGTTAAAATGTTGTGGGGTTGTTAACCAAAGTCATAAAACAGCATGTGTACTACTGTTACATGAGAAACTGTTTGTTCTGTAAGCCTTCACCTGAAGTACAATAAAATATTTTAAAAAAAGAAATATTAGAGGGAGTCCTTTGGATAGACAACTAACAACATCAGACAACACCCTGAGAATAAACACACAACAGAATCACCCAGATACTAAGCCAGATAAAGATTTCACAAAAGTAAAATAAAGCTGCAGACTGACTACAGGAAACCAGAAATATTAAACTGTAAATGGCAACAACTTTAAAACAAAAAAGGGGAATAAAGATGTACTTATAGAACTTCCCATATGTAGAGGAAATCAAGGTGATTTCAAGATATAACAGATTACTTGAAATTTAGGAGGATAATCGTAAACTTCAGGGTAACCACAAAGAAAAATAATAAATCTACTCAACAAAATAAAGAAGAAGAAAATAAAAAAGACTCAGTAAACATAACAACAACAAATGATAGGAAAAGAAAATCATATACAAAAAAACTTAGCACTGAAAATTAAAAGGAACAAAGAAATACCACAAAAAAGTATAAAAAAATGACAGCAATGAGTTCATACCTATCGTTAATCACACTGAATGTCAATGGATTATAAGCTCTCAAGAGAGAGTCGAAGAATGGTTAAAAAACTATGACCCATCAATATGTGACCTACAAAAGACACACCTTAGACACAAAGACATAAATAAGTTAAAAACCAAATGATGGAAAAATTCTGTCAAGCAAACAGTAACCAATGGAGAGCAGAAGTAGCAATAATAAGTTCGGATAAAATAAACTTTAAGTTAAAATCCATTATAAGAGACAAATAAAGGCATTATATAATGATTAAAGGGTCACTTCACCAAGAAGATATAACAATAATAAATATTTATGGACCCAATGACAGAGTTCCAAAATACATAAAGCAAACTCTAACAGAATTGAAAAGAGAAATAGACAGTTCTACAATAATAGAAGACTTTAATGCACCAATTTCAATGAGGGACAGAACAACTAGAAATAAACTCAATAAAGATACAGAAGATCTAAATAGCACAATCAACCAACTTGACCTCATAGACATAAAGTGAACACACCACCCAACAGATGCACAGTACATATTCTTCTCTAATGGACATGGATGATTCTCCATAATAGACCATATTCTAGGCCACAAAGCAAGCCTCAATAAATTCAAAAGCATCAACATAATACAAAGCATTTTCTCTGACTGTAATGCTATCAAACTAGAAATCAATAACAGAAAGAGTAAGGAAAAATATTAAATACATGGAAACTGAATAATACCTTACTTAAAAATTATTAGGTCATAGATGAAATTAAAAATAAAATTTAAAAATTCTTAGAATCAAATGAGAATGAATACACAAAGTACCCAAACTGCTGGGACACAAAAAAAGCAGTGCTCAAATTTATAGCAATAAATGAACACATCAAAAAAGAAGAAAGGTCCAAAATCAATGACTTATCTGACAACTTGAACAAATAGAAAAGAAACAGCAAAAGAAGTCCACAGTCACCAGTAGAAAGGAAATAATAAAGATCAGAGCAGAGATAAATGAAACAGTAAATAGAAAAACAATAAAATGACTCAACAAAACTAGAAGCTGGTTCTTTGAGAGGATCAATAAAATTGACAAGCCACTGGCCAGACTGACAAAGGAAAAAAAAAAGAGAAAATGCAAATAACCAAAATAAGAAATGAAATGAGTGACTTACAACAGAACCAAGTGAGATAAAGAGGGTAATAATAAAATATTATAAATAATTGTACTCCAACAAATTGGAAAACCTAGAAGAAATGGAAAAGTTTCTAGAAACACACTACCTACCTAAACTAAGACAAATAGAGGTAGAAAATCTAAATAGACCCATAACAATAGAAGAAATGGAAGATATCATGAAAATAACTCCCAACAAAAAAAAGCTTAGGCCCAGATGGCTTCACTGGAGAATTTTACCAAACATTGGTTGACACCAATTCTACTCCAACTATTCCAGTACTTAGAAAAGGAAGAAATACTTCCTAATTCATTCTATGAAACCAGCATAACCCTGACACCAAAGCAAGGCAAAGATACCACAAAAAAAGAAAATTGCAGACCAATATCCCTCATGAACATAGATGCAAAAATTATCACCAAAACTCTAGCCAACAGAATACAACAGCATATGAAAAAAAAATACATCATGGTCAGGTGGAATTCATGCCAGTGATGGAAGGGTGGTTCAAATTTAGAAAATCAATGTAATTCACCATATAAATGAGACAAATAAAACAATCACATAATTATTTCAAATGATGCAGAAAGGCATTTGATAAAGTCCAACACCTTTCCTGATAAAAACTCACAGCAAAATAGGAATAGAAGGGAAATCCCTCAATATAATTAAGGGCATATATGCAAAACCAACGGTCAATATTGTTCTCAACACAGAGAGATTGAAAGCTTTCCCCTTGAGAATGGAAATAAGGCAAGCTTTCCCATTATCACCACTTTTATTCAATGTTGTAGTGGAAGCCATATCCAGAGCAATAAGGCACAAAAGAGAAATAAAGGGTATCTAAATTGGTAAGGAATAATTAAAACTAGCCCTATTTGAAGATTACATAATCCTATACATATAAAACCCCAGAGATTCCACAAGAAAGTTACTGGAACTAATAGAAGGATTCAGCAAAGTGACAGGGTATAAGATCAACATACAAAAATCAGCTGGGTTCCTCTACACTAACAAGAACTTTGAAAAAGAAATCTAGAAAACAATACTATTTACAATAAATCTCACCAGGGATGTAAAAGACTTAAACAAGGAAAACCACAAAACATTACTGCAAGAGACCTCCGTAAATGGAAAAACATCCCATGCTTATGGATTGGAAGCCCTGAAATTGTGAAAATGTCAATACTACCCAACCAAAACCAAAACAAACCCATTGCCGTCGAGTTGATTCTGACTTATAGCTACCCCATAGGACAGAGAAGAACTGCCCCATAGGGTTTCCAAAGAGTGGCTGGTGAATTCAAACTGCTGACCCTTTGGTTAGCAGCCATAGCTCTATAAATATAATGCAACCCCAATCCAAATCCCAACAACATACTTTAATGAAATGGTAAAACTGATATCCAAATTTATATGGAAAAGATCGAGGCCACAAAGGCAAGGCAAAGATACCAAATAGCTAAAGCACTATTGAAGGAGAACAAAGTAGGAGGCTTCAGAATTCAGAACTTACTGATCTCAGAACTTACTATACAACCACAGCAATCAAAACAGTCTGGTACTCATACTACGACAAACACATAGACCAATAGAACAAAATTGAGAACACAGAAATAAATCCATCTATCTATGGAAACCTGATCTTTGACAAAGTGTCAAAGTCTACTCAATGGAGAAGAGACAATCTCTTTAACAAATCGTGCCAGCAAAACTGGATATCCATGTGCAGAAAAATGAAACAGGATTCATAGCTCACACCATACACAAAAACTAACTCAAAATGGACCAAAAACCTAAATGTTAAAGCTAAAATTATAAAGTTTATGAAAGGTAACATAGGGACAATGCTAGGATCCTAATTTTTGGC
The DNA here is from genome assembly GCA_030035585.1 of Dugong dugon. NCBI lineage: Eukaryota > Metazoa > Chordata > Mammalia > Sirenia > Dugongidae > Dugong > Dugong dugon. Next base: position 15,381,394 of record CM057478.1, read on the forward strand.
TATATACGCTATCAAACAAAACCAAAAATGCATGAACAACAGAAGATAAACTAGACAACTAGGACTTGCTAAAAATTAAATAATTATGCTCATCAAAAGACTTTACCAGAAGAGTTAAAAGAGCACCTACATACCGGGAAAAAAATTTTGGTAATGACATATCTGACAAGGGTCTAATCTCTAAAATATATAGAAAATGTCAACAACTCAACAACAAAAAGACAATATAATCAAAAAATGGACAAAGGACATGAACAGACAATTCATCAAAGAGGACATTCAGGGGCTAGCAAACACGTGAAGAGATGCACACAATCATTAGCCATTAACAGCAACCCATTGCTGTCGTGTAGATTCCGACTAATAGTCACTCTACAGGACAGGGCGGAACTGCCCCCTAGGGTTTTCAAGGCTGTAAATGGAAGCAGACTGCCACATCTTTCATCTTTGGAACAGCTAGTGGCTTTGAATGGCTGACCTTTTGGTTAGCAGACGAGCGCTTTAACCACTGCATTGTTAACCCTAAAATGCTTCCCTCCCATCCTCAAAGTAGTAACAAATCTCTTGGGATAGCAAAAGTTTTGTTAGTATTTTGGGGATAAAAAGAATATTAAGGATAACCATGCTTCAATGTCCTTCCACCACTGGCAAAGTCTTTTAAAACATAAATAACCCATAAAAATACTAAACGTTTGGAAAGGCCACCATGGAAAACTAAGACTTCCTCAATTTCGAGCTCTTTTTATATAACTATTTTGGCTTAACAAAACAAAACAAAGTAAATTGGTTAGTGGGTTTTTTTTTTTTTTAACCTGAAACCATAATGTCAACTATCATTTCTTATATTAATCTTGTTTGTTTTGAGTTAAAAAAAACCAATTATACCTAAAAGAGATTATTGCTCAAAAATTATTTCCTTTTTAAGAATCATTAGGGTGGAATTTGTTAAATGTACCAAATATGTAAAAGGAAAGACTATATCAGGATGATTAAAGAGATGTATCTGTGAGTACCATCACCTTTCATCCTCAAATTTTACTTTTCCATCTCCGTGACTTGTAAATTCTTGGGCAGAAGTCTCAGCAATGAATTACAATAATCTATGATCCCCTATGACACAGTGTGGCTAGTAAATTTGCATTTTGTTAAATGCCGGATTTGGGGAAAACAGAGAATAAAATCTAGCCATATACCAACATCACAAGAACCATCTAAATGGCTATCCTGTCTTTTTCAAATTCCAAACTATCTGCTATTTTATGAAATTTACCAAAAATAAGAAGTAAAAATAGGATGAGTAATCATGCCATAATATAGGATGTTCAATCTGCTTCATATGAAATTACTTTGAACCCAATAAATTCAATCTTAGCCAATCTATTTGATTCTTGATTAAAAATTCTATAATGAATGTGATAGACTTCAGTTAACGGAAAAATATTTTCCTATGAAAATATTAACAATATAATCATAGCTTTCTATAAACTATCATGTTGTTTTGTAGGAAACTAGTACACATTTCTGGTGAGAAATTGCATATATAACTGATCACAAATAGTGATGAAAACTTACAAAGTGAGAGAGCCTGGAGGAGATACAACTCATGTAATAGTTTACACTGGGGAAGGCTTATACTTATTGAAATTAAAGTAATATTAAATATGTGGTTTTTGAGCTGTCTTTATATGTTATTTCAATTGCCTCTACATGTGCAGGTTCAAAGTCCAAATCCTATGTGATGCCAAAGTCTAGTATGTAAATATTGGTAGTCCAAAGAATCTTTTTATTTAAAATATTTCAAGTCCACCTTTTAAAAATGGTAGCATGAAGATGGCACATCATGAAGATGGCACAAGACTGGGCAGTGTTTCCTTCTGTTATAGAGAAAAGAAAGTTCCAATGAGTTGGAGCCTACTCAACAGCAGCTAAAAACAGCAATTAAAAAATCCAACATTACTTACTGCCATAATGGTCATTATCACCTTTACTACCTTTACTTCACTTGAACTTTGCATTGTGATTTTTTTTCTCGATTGATATTTCAGCTTGTTCATCATTTACTTTCAATGAAACAATCTATCTTGTCTAAAAAGTAACATAAAACTGTCTTGAAACTTTTCATGAAATTGTTATCACTTGAAAACAAAAAAGTCGTAATTCTTTTTAACATAAGACAAAATTGCCTCAGTCCTTCTCACAGGTTTGTACTAAAATGATAAAGATTCAGAAATGTTTCACTTGTGCTAATTCACACACACACACACACATATATACTTATATATGTATATATATGTGTATATATATAGATATTTTTTACCCAGAAAGATTTATCTATCATCTATACCTATTCCTGATGTCTTTAAAATATATATATTTATATTTATATAGCTTATATATACATATATAGATATATAATATATATGATATATATATTTATATATATATCACAGTACATAAACACATGTAATCCTATTATAATTTTCAATTTTTATTTAAGAACTAGCATGTAAACGAAACAGCAAGGAATCTTATCAATGTCATATGGTCATTGTGGTAATAATATTATTTAATATTTAAAATTCTTAGTAAAGGGCTTATCTCATGTTAAGATCATATAAGGTAAGTTACTGGTAGTATATAGATTAAATGAACTGTCCTGTTCAAATAGAAAGATGAGCTTTAAATATTTCAATATGTTTCGTGGAACTGAATGCTACTTTTACGGCTAAAGGACACTGCTTTTCAGTGAAATATCCCATTATTTTTTAATACCTACCCGATTGTTTCCTTTTATTATTTCCTTTCCTTTGGAATAAAATAAGATCTATTATCTTGACCAAAATATGCCTTTATGGAATCAAATAAAGGGCAGCAAGATAATCATTATGTATTTCTCAGATAACTGCATTAGGAAAGCATCAATCTACTGAAGTCAGTAGTCTCATTTCATTAAGCTAATGTCAACTTATTTTTTTTTTTTAAGTTAAAGCTAGTGTTATTTTTTTCAAGACTGTTATCAATGTTTTTTGAGCACTCACAATCAGAAGTTCAAGAATATATGTTCTGATGCCTGAGAGCTACAGATGGAACATGCACAATGCATGGTCACCAAGTGGGACACATTTATCTTAGGCACCATACGGGTACCTCTTATTCAGAAAGCCAGAAAACTAATTATAAAATAATTATGCAATTTGGTCAGTACAATTTGACATGTATCTGGATCATGCTACATCTTTTATTTAAAGAACACCCTTTCCTTCTTTGCACACCAAAATCTTCAAAATCCTCAAAGCTGTTTTCCTGTTTTTTCTCCACCATTAATTTTTTGTTGCCCATAGGGTTGCTATGAGTCAGAACTGACTTGACGTCACCCAAAAACAACGGCAACATACTGCATTGCTTTTTTCCTTCCCATTGTCTTACGTCTGTTCTTGATTTTTATCAATAGTTTACTCATTCCAAAATTCATTAACTGTCCTCTGTGCTCACTCTTCACTACTCTTCTGTTGTATTTGGCCTCTGATAACATTGTTCTTCTTTAAACGTGCTTTATCCCTTGCCTGTCCTATCAATACATTATGCTGGATGCCTTTCAATGTAAATAATGATTATGTTCTTTTGTATTATTCCTTGGCTAGTTTATTTCTGTTTCACTTCTGGGAGTTTCTCAAGGGTTGGCCTTTGTCTTCTTCTTTTATAGGCACTGTGTCCTAAGAGATTACTCTTAGTCTTCTGTTTTCTATAATCACTACAGCAGTGACAGCTTCAAAATTTACGTTTCCATCCTTGTTCTCCTTTGGTTTGTATTATGATGCTGTGGCCTTGATGTAAGTGAAAATGAATTGTTCAAGCAATAACTACAATCAATTCCACTGCTAATTTTGTAAGGGATAACCATAGTCTGTACTGAATCATTATTTAACTAACAATTCACAAACAATACACCCAAAGTACTTAGCAGTACTGTATATTTTGTGCAGTCTGAATGTGCGCAAAGCCATAAAATCTGGAAAACAAAGACTGTGGCTAACCAGCTGAAGACAGCACAACATTCCTCACTAAGCAGCCAATGTGTACTATTGGTAAACAACATAAGTTGTACCATATTTTCTAAGTACCTTTATGATACAGGAATCCCCTTACAATCGCCCTTCGTGACAACCTTATGGCTTATTCTACTCTTTTACCTGACTTTCCTGTTTCTTTCACCAACACATTATTTTCACTGAGCAAACTGTATTTTCCTTAAATAATTGGATAGAAATTTATTTAATAGCAAAAGTATAATAATAGTTATAAGTCAATTAAGTATTTATTATGTTGTCATATAATTTGAGTTCAATGCTAACATTCCTCTCTCAATATCAAAATCTTTTAGCAGATTTCAACTTTCATTTATATGTCAAGCCCGAATTTTTTTTTTGTTTTATTTTCAAGGCATTCCACAATTTTGCATGACACCAACTTTCCAGTCTCGTCATCTAATATTTCTAACACACTGTCTCTTTTATGGTTGGATGTCACTGTGAACTCATAAATACTAAGTTCCTTTCTGTAACCAAGTATTTACACTCATCACCCTGCTTTTCTGAAAGATTAACTCCATCACTCCTTCAGTGCACATCTTATGTCCCAGCTCATTTCTGGTCTCTTACTGAGAATTCTATATTCTTGCTGTTAGAATTTATAGAAGTAGCTTCAGATATTTTGTATACCTTCTAGTAAAAAAGTTTACGTTCTGTGCACATATAAAAGTTGTCATCAAATTTTTCATCATAATAACAACAGGAAAACCAAGGGAAAAAAATCAATTACATGGTAACTGAATAAAACCCTGTTTACACATCACTGGGTAATAGAAGAAATCAGAGATGGAATCAAAAAATTCCCAGAATCAAATGAGAATGAAAACACATCATATCAAAACATTTGGGGCACAGCAAAGGCAGTCCTCAGAGGACAATGTATAGCAACAGATGCACACATCAAAAAAGAAGAAAGAGACAAAATCAAACCCTTAACTACAGAACTCAAACAAATAGAACGAGAACAGCAAAAAAAAAAAAAAAAAAAAAGCCCACAGCCACTACAAGAAAGGAAACAATAAAGATCAGAGCAGAAATAAATGAAATAGAGAATAGAAAAACAATAGAAAGAATCAACAAAACCAGAAGTTGGTTCTTCGAAAGAATCAACAAAATGGACAAACCACTGGCCAGACCGACAAAAGAAAAACAGGAGTTAATAAATAAGATAAATCCAGCATTTAAAAAATTTCTTTTCTAATGCTATTGTCAACCAATCCATACTACATGATTTTCCAGGATTTCTAGCCCTTCAAATAGCATAAAATGCTGACAGACTCTTTGTTTGTGTAATTGTTTTTCCAAAGCAGATTGCATAGTGTACCACAATGTTACTTTTTCTTTATTATTCTCCAGCGCCTTCATATGTCTTAAAAGTAGGCACAGAGTCTACAAAATAGGACATTAACAAGTTGCTCTGGCACCAGTGGTTTCATAAATCCTCAATTCAAGTGATTCTCTCTTCTACAACTTTGTTAATGATCTGGTTTTACTCCGTATTTTTAAAGTTAAATCCCTACTATTTAATTAATTTGAGCTCTTAAAATGTGAAAGTGTAGTTGTAACAGAACGGCTATAGTAAAGTGCTATTTGCTTACTCAGTCAAGAATGTTGTTTCAGAGACATCAAGAATTCAAAGGAAATTTTATTCACTGGGAATTACCGGAAGTAAAAAGAAGTGATATATTTTGCCTACAAATTAGAAAAAATAGTTTTTACTATAAAAAGGTACAACAGATTGAGAAATAATGTAATCAGTTTTGAAGTACAAATAATCACTTTGGATATTTTATGCCAATTGGATGGATTTGTTTTATAATTTAGAACTGTTTACTGTTTAAAACCAGTCAGAGTAGAACTGTGCTGCATGGGGTGCTTAATGACTGATTTTTTGGAAGTAGATTACCAGGGGTTCCTTCCAAGGTACCTCTGGGAGGACTTGAACCTCCAACTTTTCAGTTAACAGCAAAGTGTGTTAATTCTTTGTACCATCCAGGGACTCCATAGGATACCAAATGCATTGGTTAGTAATCTAGATCAGGTTGTGGGTATATTGAAAGTAGTTATTATCTAAATCATAAGCATAACCCTTTGCTCTTTTCCGTTAGACACTGAGCTGTCTTTTTAAAAACTAACCCTTGGTTCACCTAAGAATGATTATGTAAAGAATGCACTCTATAAATATATTGATATATTTATACTGCTGTATACTATATGGGAGCCTTGGTGGCACAGTGGTTAAGAGCTCAGCTGTTAACCACAAGGTTATCAGTTCTAAGCCACCAGCCGCCCCTTGGAAACCCTATAGGACAGTTCTACTCTGTCTTACAGAGTCACTATGAGTCGGAATCAACTGGACGGCAACGTGTTTGGATACTACATGAGTTGAACACATATACATATGTAGATACACGTGATTGTATGTTTAATGGCATCCATGTCGTCCATTAGGAGTCCTGGAGGTACAGTGATTAAGTGCGCAGCTGCTAACTGAAAGGTTGGAGGTTTGAACCCACCAACTGCTCCATGGGAGAAAGATGTGGCAGTCTGCTTTCATAAAGATTACGGCCTTGGAATCCTGATGGGGCAGTTCTACTCTGTCCTATAGTGTCTCCTGGAGTCGGAATTGACTCAATGGCTATGGGTTTTGGGTTTTTTGGGTATGTCATTCATTCTCTTTTCCAAACACTAGGATGAAGTATGGTATGGAAAAAAATATCAACCAAAGATTAGAAAAAATACACTATTACGTGAAGAAAACATCTTTTGCTTAACTCCTATAAATATAATACAACCTTTTGGAGCCCAGTTAATTTATTTTATTATTGTATCACCCCTACACAAATAAAAGCCAAGTTCAATTTAAGAAAGCTAAACATCATACTCCTGTAGTTATATATTTTTAATGCTGTTCATATTTTAAGTATCTCTTTTAATGAAGAATTGATACTTGTCATCCAGATTTCTTTAATTATTAACGTAGCTTATAAGTTAAAAAAAATCTTCAAAGGGTAAACTAGTTATCTGCAAAGAACTATTCTGTCTTTAATCAAAGATATATCAAGTCTGTTTGATCTGGTGAACAATGGGTTTAAAAAAAAAAAACAAACCAGCTTTTGCACGGTTCATTAAAGGCAGTTTTTCAATGTTCTATCTTTTTAGAAATAAAAATTCTATTTAATTAATGATAAATTCCAATTTAAATTGACAAATCAATCTTGAATGGAATTAGGCAGTAGGCTAGAGAATTCCCACATACTACATTTAAATTCACATTATTTTAATATATTAGTTCTACCTTAATAAAACAATAAAAGTTTTAGTTACTCAGAAAAGCAACTTCAATTCCTATAACAATTATAAATGGATATAATAATCGAAATGCGCATGAGTGACTGAAAAAGAAAAAAAATAATTTAAGGGGGGAAACATGGTTATATTGGCATAATGAACCAGTCATCTTTTAAATCATATGTATGTAATGATTCGTCATATCATGAACTTAATTTCTTTTAGGATATTAAGCTATTGGTTTACATTTGCAACACTTTGTATGCAATAATGTCTTTCTATATAGCTTATATTACGTACCATATAGATTATATTACATAACATATGTTATACAGCAAATATATATTTTTCTATATCTATGTCTTTATACATTTATAGCAGCCATATAGAACATGGTAGGATAGAATGATTTTAAAAAATAAGTCTAGGTTTTAACTAAGAAAAAAAGCTAAAGATCATCCAGTTGCCTGATTTCAAAAGAAAAGTGTACCAGAATCATCAAAGTTTTGTCTATACACAATATTTTAATTAATTTAATTTGCTTTAAACATAATATTAATTTTTAATGGAGATTTAAATAACTTGCAAAGGTGGATATGAATTTATTTCACATCCACATTTTTAAGCAAATAATGCACACCTTCTATGTTTGCATGTCAACTGCTCCCTCCCCCCAGGAGGTATTTTCAATAGTGTGCTATGCTAATTTTTTACAGCAACATGTAAACAAATTTGTCCTAGCAATGCTTATAAAAATAACTCCCAGGAGGAGGGAGCAGTTGGCAAACAAATGTAGAAATTACATGTTATTTGTGTAAAAATACAGTAACTTTATTCCAGAAGGAGCATTTATACTTCTTTTTTTTTTTTAAGAAAACCTGAACTGATATAACTGTCATTTTATCTAGGAGGAAAGGACCATGGTAGAACCAAAATGAGAATTCAGAGTCTTAGATTGTCATCTCTACTCTTACTCTGGAGTCCCTGTGAGATGCAAAGGTTAACAGACTCCATTGCTAGTCAAAAGATTAGACAACTTGGAAGAAAGGCCTGGAGATCTACTTTAGAAAAATCAGCTATTGAATACCCTGTGGAGCACAGTTCTACTCTGACACATATGGGGTCACCATGAATTGAATTTACTCAATGAGAACGCACCAGTACTTTCACTCTACAGCACAGAAGGAACAACCATGTCATGCATTTATAGGTAATTTTATACCTTACCATATATGTGATATAAATAAATAAAATGCTGTTATGTAATTAATTCTGAGATGATCCCTACACACACAAACTGTCATGTCAGGATAACTGAAATAAAATTTATTGAAGACAGTTAAACATTTGGCTATTAACTTGGTCTAGATTCCATTGCATGTATTTTCAATTGCGGGTTTCACTTCGGGCTATTAGAAAGAAATTCTTCAAATCCAGAAAGGTAGGTCTTAGAAGAGACCTATAGGTATATAGTTATGGGATCTTATCTGGATTTTAGAGAAAATACAGATTATATAATGTTATAAGTAGATACAAATGTGAATTACCTATTTCCTATACTATGATTCATATGAAATAATAGCCCACTAAAAAAAATAAAACTAAACTAAAAAAGAAATCTCTATGCAAAATTAACTTCCTGCACTCTATTCTCTCTCCACTTCAACTTGAAGATACATATTGGGAACACTTTTTACTTAAATAGAGAATAATTTTTAGATCAGTTTATCAAACACAATTAAACCGCTTATGTTAATAAACACAATAGAAGAAGTTTACTGCAAAATACTTTGGCAACAGTGTAGTAAGATCTATTTTTTCCTTGTGTCATGAAAACACAACAAAGCATATAGATAGTTGGAAGATTTGTATCTTCATCAAAATCCCAAGAGACTATCATTTTAGTGAGAAGTTCTGTAAAAATTTAGCACTTTAGCTTAGTGTTCTCATCACAATTTGAAGATTCACCAAATCATTTTATCTTTAGAAACTGAAAAATCTTTATATATATATTATCCTAGTAATACTATATTTAAAACTATGGTTATACAGATATCTTTAATGCTATGTTCATCTGAAAAAAAGTGAGAACATAAGTTGATGTTAGCCATTTATACACCACTAAAGTAAAACTGAGAAATGAATTGATAATGTTCTTCTAATGTTAGAAAAAAAGTTGAAGAAATGCTATTCCAAATATTCTTTAATTTATATATTATAGATTTTAGCTTACTTCATATAAAAATTCACATTGTTCGGGATTAAGATCGTGGATGGAGTTCAGCCTCCCTCTCTAGCTTCAAGTCACTATAAGTGGCAGAAAAACTAAATTTAAAGCAGTATTGGAAGACAAGATCTGGTGCCCTTCGTGGATAAGAAATTATGAGATATTCCTGAAAGGCAGAAGGTTAATTACTAATTCAGTCCCAAAAAATGTAAACAGAAGATACGACATTAAATACGAGAGTTACCTCAGTGTGTTTAATTGAAGCTTCACATTTTAAGTGGTGAAACTGGGGAGAAGGACATGGCTCTGGGATTATGGTTGAGAATAACCCAGTAGAAGCCATAGGATGGAACAGACTCTCATCTTACTCCCTGTGGCTGTCAGTACACAGCACAGGTTTCTGCCCCTGGGAAGAAGCAGTGAATGTGGGCTCTTAACCTTGAGGAAACAAACAGAGATCACTCAAAATGAAAATAAGCAGAGGCTATTTATTCAGAGCTTGCAATAGCACGAAAGTCACCATTACTTGTGCTTGGCAGAGACTCAAAGACAGGCTGGAGAGTGGGAATGTTTTATGAAGTAAAAAAGGGAAGGCTCCAGGTATGTCCCTACTGGAAGCTGTTGGAATGGGGAAGCTAGAGTAGGGCTAACTAAACGTGGGGCATCCTCTGTGATTGGTTTGAGGAGCATATTTGACCAATCTCTGATTTATCCTAAATTGGAAGCAGGGATTGAGCTGTGTGTGTGTAGGGTGGAGTTATTGATTAAGTCCTTGCCGTATAGCTTCTGGTTAGATCTGACCAATGGAAGGCTCTGTATATTACCAGAGAGAGAAAGAAGAATGCTATCAAATGATGTATTTTCTCACTCCTTCACTACAGAATCTCCCTCTTAGCAGGTTATATACCATTACATAAGTACAACTCCAATTAGATAGTTCTCTCTCCAAACCTTTTTTTCACTTCCTTTGGCCCCTTAGTGGGTGATAATTGCTCTCCCTCAAATTACTGGATTTGACTATATATTGTATTTCCTGTCAATCATGACCCAGGCTGATATAAGCATTAACTATGTACTAGGTACTATTTTAGTCACTGGCAATATATCACTCATTGAGCTCATATAAGATAAAAACCAGAGAAGAAAAGAAGAATTGAAGTTGTCAGGGCAAGGGAAGTTGAAATTTACCAGGGGAGTATTCTTGAGAAGATTTCCTTGAGTTACTTTAAGGAATTAAGAGATTATCTCTGAATATCTAGGGAGAAAGCATCCTGGGTAGAAAGATTACTAAGAACAAAGAGCCGAAGATGGGAAAGTGCCTACTACTTATGAGCAACAATAAAGAGAAACATGTAATTGTAGTGGAGTGAGCAAGAGGGAGAATAGAAGATGGAATCTAAGAGGCAGTAGCTGGTCAACTCCTATAGAACTTTGTAAGAATTTTTGCATTTATTTATTTATTTTACACGCATCTTTGTTATGTGACTCTAATTGCTCTCCTCATACTGTGACAGCACACTCCTCCTTTCCACATCTGATTTCCCATGTCCATTCAATCAGCTCCTAACCCTCTCTGCCTTCCCATCTCATGTCTGGACAGAAGCTGCCAGTTTAGTCTCTTGTATCTACTTGAGCTAAGAGGCACACACCTCAAGAGTATCACTGTATGTCCCATAATCCAGTCCAGTCCCTGTCTGAAGAATTGGCCTCAGAAACTGTTTTGGTTCTGGGCTGATAGAGAATCCAGGGGCCATGCTTTCTGGGGTTACTCCAGTCTCAGTCAGACCATTAAGTCTGGTCTTCTTATTAGAATTTGAGTTCTGCACCCACATTTCTCGTGCTCTATCGGGGACTCTCTGTTGTGTTCCCTGTCAGGGCGGTCATTGGTGGTAGCCAGGCACCATCTAGTTCTTCTGGTCTCAGGCTGACGAAGCCTCTGGTTTATGGGGCCCTTTCTGTCTCTTGGGCTAATACTTTCTTTGTGTCCTTGGTGTTCTTCATTCTCCTTTTCTCCAGGTGGGACCAATTGATGCATCTTAGATAGCCGTTAGCAAGCTTTTAAGACCCCAGATGCCACTCACCAAAGTAGGATGCAGAACATTTTCTTAATAAGCTTTGTTATGCCAGTTAACATAGATGTCCCCTGACAGCATGGTCCCCAGACCACTGCACCTGCTACTCTGTCCCTCAGAGTGTTTGATTATATTCAGGAAACTTCTTAGCTTTGGTCTAGTCTCGTTGTGCTGACTTCCCCTGTAGTGTGTGCTGTCCTTCCCTTCACCTAAGATAATTCTTATCTACTATCTAGTTAGTAAATAACCCTCACCATCCCTCCCCACCCTGGTAACCATCGAAGAATGTTTTATTCTGTGTTTAAATCTTATCTTGAGTTCTTATAATAGTGGTCTTATACAATATTTGTCCTTCTGTGACTGACTAAATTCGCTCAGCATAATAACCTCCAGATTCCTTCATGTTATGTTTCACGGTTTAATCATTGTTCTCTATTATTGCGTAGTATTCTGTTGTGTGGATATACCCTAATTTGTTAATCTATTTGTCCATTGATGGGCACCTAGGTTTTTTCCATCTTTTTGCTATTGTGAACAGTGCTGCAGTGAACATGGGTGTGCATATGTCTATTCATGTGACAGCTCTTATTTCTCTAGGATATATTCCAAGGAGCGGGATAGCTGGATCATATGGTACTTCTATTTCTAGCTATTTAAGGAAGCACCAAATCGATTTCCAAAGTGGTTGTACAATTTTACATTCCCACCAACAGTGTAAAAGTGTTTCCAGTCTCTCCACAACCTCTCCAGCATTTATTATTTTGTGTGTTTTGGATTAATGCTAGCCTTGATGGGGTGAGATGGTATCTCATTGTAGTTTTCATCTGTATTTCTCTAATGGCTAATGATCGTGAGCATTTCTTCATGTGTCTGTTAGCCACCTGAATATCTTCTTTGGTGAAGTGCCTGTTCACATCCTTTGCCCATTTTTTAATTGGGTTATTTGTTCTTTTGTTGTTGAGGTTTTGCAGCATCTTGTAGATTTTTGAGATGAGACGCTGATCAGATTTTTCATAGCTGAAATTTTTTTTCCCAGTCTGTAGGTTGTCTTTTGACTCTTCTGGTGAAGTCTTTTGATTTTTAGGCGCTCCCATTTATCTAGTCTCTGTTCTGGTGCTTGTGCTTTTTTACTTATGGGTCGTATTGTGTTTATGCCATGTATTAGAGCTCCTAGCATTTTTTCTTCCATGATCTTTATCATTTTCGATTTTATATTTAAGTCTTTGATCCATTTTGAGTTAGTTTTTGTCCATGGTGTGAGGTATAGATCTTGTTTCAGTTTTTTTCAGATGCATGTCCAGTTATGCCAGCACCATTTGTTAAAGAGGCTGTCTTTTCCCCAATTAATGGACTTTCGGCCTTTGTCAAATATCAGCTGCTCATAGGTGGATGGATTTACATCTGGATTCTCAATTCTGTTCCATTGGTCTGTGTATCTGTGGTTATACCAGTACCAGGCTGTTTTGACTACTGTGGTGTTATAGTAGCTTCTAAAATCAGGTAGTGTGAGGCCTCCCACTTTGTTCTTCTTCTTGAGTAATGCTTTACTTATTCAGGACCTCTTCCCTTTCCATATGAAGTTGGTGATTTTTTTCTCCATCTCATTAAAAAATGCCAGTGGAATTTTGATTGGGATTGCATTCTGTCTGGGAATTGCTTTGGGTAGAATTGACATTTTCACAATGTTGAGTAGACCTATCCATGAGCAAGGTAGGTTTTTCCACTTATGCGGGTCTATTTTGGTTTCTTGCAGTAGTGTTTTGTAGTTTTCATTGTATAGCTCTTTTATTTCTTTGGTTAAATTTATTCCTAAATATTTTATCTTCTTGGGGGCTATCGTAAATGGTACTGATTTGGTGGTTTCCTCTTTGATGTTCTCTTTGTTGGTGTAAAGGAATCCAATGGATTTTTGTATTTATCTTGTATCTTGATACTTTGCTGAAATCTTCTATTAGTTCCAGTAGTTTTCTTGTGGATTCTTTGGGGTTTTCTGTGTAAAAGATCATCTCATCTGCAAATAAAGATACTTTGACTTCTTCCCTACCAATTTGAATGCCCTTTATTCATTTTTCTAGTCTAATTGCTCTGGCTAGGACCTCCAGCACAATGTTGAATAAGAGTGGTAATAAAGGGCATCCTGGTCTGGTTCCCATTCTCAAGGAGAATGCTTCAAATTCTCTCCATTTAGAATGATGTTGGCTGTTGGCTTTGTATAAATGCACTCAATTATATTGAGAAATTTCCCTTCTATTCCTATTTTGTTGACAGTTTTTATCATGAATGGGTGTTGGACTTTGTCAAATGCCTTTTCTGCATCGATTGATAAGATCATGTGGTTCTTGTCTTTTGTTTTATTTATGTGATGGATTACATTGATTGTTTTTGTAATATTGAACCATCCCTGCATACCTGGTATAAATCCCACTTGGTGTACTATTCTTTTGATATGTTGCCGAATTCTATTGGCTAGAATTTTGTTGAGGATTTTTACATCAATGTTCATGAGGGTTATTGGTCTGTAATTTTTTTTGTGGTGTCTTTACTTGGTTTTGGTATCAGGGTTATGTTGGCTTCATAGAATGAGTTTGGGAATATTCCATCCTTTTCTATGTTATGAAATACCTTTAATAGTAATGGTGTTAATTCTTCTCTGAAAGTTTGGTAGAATTCTCCAGTGAAGCCATCCAGGCCAGGGCTTTTTTTGATTGGGAATTTTTAAATTACCTTTTCAATCTCTTCTTTTGTTATAGGTTTATTTAGTTGTTCTACCTCTGTTTGTGTTAGTTTATGTAGGCAGTGAGTTTCTAGAAATTTGTCCATTTCCTCTAGGTTTTCACATTTGTTAGAGTACAGTTTTTCATAGTATTCTCTAATGATGCTTTTAATTTCAGTTGGGTCTGTTGTGATATCAGCCATCTCATTTCTTATATAGGTTATCTGCTTCCTCTCCTGTTTTTCTTTTGTCAGTGTGGCCAATGGTTTATCAATTTTGTTGATCTTTTCAAAGAATCAGCTTTTGGTCTTGTTAACTCTTTCATTTGTTTTTCTATTCTCAATTTCATTTAATTCTGCTCTAATTCTTATTATTTCCTTTCTTCTGGCACCTGTAGGCTTCTTTTGCTGCTCTCTTTCTACTTATTCCAGTTGTAGGGTTAATGTTCTGATTATGGCCTTTCTTCTTTTTGGATGTGTGCATTTATTGCTATAAACTGACCTCTGAGTATGCTTTAGCTGTGTCCCAAAGGTTCTGGTAGGCTGTGTTTTCATTCTTGTTTGATTCTATGAATTTCTTTATTCCATCCAGTAGTTTTTGAGCAAGGTGTTGTTCAGTTTCCATATGTCTGATTTTTTTTTCCTTGATTTTTCTGTTGTTGATTTCTACTTTTCTGGCTTCATGGTCAGAAAAGATGCTTTGTAATATTTTGATACTTTGAATTTTTTTAAGGCTTGCTTTATGGCCTAATATGTGATCTATTCTGGAGAATGTTCTATGTGCATTGGAAAAGAAGGTATACTTGGCTGTTGTTGGGTGGAGTGTTCGGTATATGTGTATGCGATCAAGTTGGTTGATTGTAGCATTTAGCTCTTCCATGTCTTTGTTGAGCTTTCTTGATGTTTTGTCCTTCACCAAAAGTGGTGTGTTCAAGTCTGCTACTACCACTGTGGAGCTGTCTATCTCTCTTTTCAGTGCTGTTGGAGTTTGTTTTATGTATTTTGGAGCCCTGTCATTGGGCACATAAATATTTATTATAGTTATGTCCTCCTGGTGTTTTGACCCTTTAATCATTCTATAGTGCTCTTCTTTATCCTTTGTGGTGGATTTTACTTTAAAGTCTATTTTGTCAGAGATTAATATTGCCATTCCTGTTCTTTTTCTAGTGTTATTTGCTTGATATATTTTTTTCCATTCTTTGAGTTTTAGTTTATTTGTGTCTTTAAGTTTTAAGGTGTGTCTCTTGTAGGCAGCATACAGACAGATCGTGTTTTTTTAATCCATTCTGCCACTGTCTCTTTATTGGTGCATTTAGTCCATTTACATTCAGTGTAATTTTTGATAGGTGTGAGTTTAGTGCTGTCATTTTGATGTCTTTTTTTTGTGTTGTTCCCAGTTTCTTTCTTCCACTTAATTTTCTGTGCTGAGTTGTTTTTCTTTATGTATTTTCTTTTCATTTTTCATTGTTTATTTTCTGTTTGCTAAGTCTTTATATTTTTCTAGGTTTTTTTATTTTGACTTGTAGGATTGTTAGTTTTCTTTGAGGTTACCTTAATATTTCCCTTATTTTTCTAAGTTTATACCAGTCTTTTATTTCTTTATATCGCCTTGAATTCCTCTCTATATGAAAAATCTATGTCTACATTTTTTAAGTCCCTCTTTTTTGTTTTAATGTTTTCATCTTTTACATATTGACATTGGTTTCCCTAATTTCACTGTTTTAGCTTTGATTTACTTTTGTGACTTCCCTATCTGGGTTGATATCTGGTTGCTGTGTCCTGTGTTGATATCTGGTTGCTGTGTCCTGTGTTCTAGTCTTTGGTTATCTGATGTTACTGGTTTTCTAACTGGAGGACTCCCTTTAGTATTTCTTGTAATTTTGGTTTGGTTTTTGCAAATTCCCTAAACATCTGTTTATCTGGAAATGCAGTAATTTTGCCATCATATTTGAGAGACAGTTTTGCTGTATATATAATTCTTGGCTGGCAGTCTTTTCTCCTTCAAGGCTTTGTGTACGTCTTCTGGTTGCCTTCTTGCCAGCATAGTTTTTGCTGAGTAGTCTGAGCTTACTCTTATTGACTCTCCTTTAGAGACAACTTTTTGTTTATCCCTAGTCGCTCATAAAATTGTCTTTTTATCTTTGGTTTTGGCAAGTTTGATTATAATATGTTTTGGTGACTTTCTTTTGGAATCTAGCTTATGTGGGGTTCAATGACCATCTTGGATAGATATCTTGTCATCTTTCACGATATCAGCAAAGTTTTCTGCCAACAAATCTTCAACAATCTCTCTGTATTTTCTGTTATTCCCCTTGTTCTGATACTCCAATCACTCGTCGGTTATTCCTCTTGATAGAGTCCCACATAATTCTTATGGTTTCTTCATTTTTTTAAATCCTTTTATCTGATTTTTCCTCAAATAATTTGGTGTTAAGTGCCGTAGTTTCAATCTCACTAATTCTGACTTCCATTGCCTCATATCTACTCCTATGACTTTCTATTGAGTTGTCTAATTCTGAAATTTTATTGTTAATCTTCCGGATTTCTGATTGCTGTCTCTCTATGGATACTTGCAGCCTGTTAAATTTGTCATTATGCTCTTCTCTAATCTTTTTTTTTTTTTTTTTTACCTCTATTGCGTGTTCTGCATTTTGCTTAATTTCCCTCCTAATTTCTTGAATAGTTCCGTATATTAATCTTTTGTGTTCTGCCTCTGGTAATTCCAAGAAATTTTCATCCTCTGGAAAATTTCTAAGTTTTATTTTGGGAGCTTGCTGAAGCCATCATGGATTGCGTCTTTGTGTGATTTGATACTGACTATTGTCTCTGAGACATCAATAAGTTATTATATTTATTTATTTTATGTTTGCTTACTGTATCCTATCTTCTTGTTTTGTTTTGATATGCACATATAGGCTGCTCATATGTGCTAGTTTGATTATTGGCATCTTTGAAGCTCTAATGTCCTGTCACCAAGTGGTTAGATCTGGTACTAGGTATGTGAGCTCAGGAGTCTGCCCACTCCTCCAGCATGGATTCAGCTCAGGTGCCCAGGTAGATAGTCACCAAGTGTGTAGTGTAGGCTCTCACTTACAGTCCTTGACAGGCATGGGTGATTGGTGTAGGTGCAGGCATCTGGCTGTAGCAGGGGTACACCCTCTGAGCAAGGCAGAATGCTGACAGCCACCCCCAAGTGTCCAGGAGGAAGGTGTGTCCCTGTTCCCTAGAGTGGATATGTGGGCGGGTTTTGCAGCTAGACTATGAGCACCTAATACTATTGGCTGTAAGTACTGGGGGACACCTCTTATTCATGGGCCCCTATCGCAGGGGGCTAGGTGGTGTGGGTAGAGCCACCAGTCCTCAGGCCCCTGGTGTGAGTATGTAAAGACCCTGCTTAATGGGCATAGCCGTATCAAATGTCAAGAACCTGCCACTTCACAGCTGAAACAGTTGAAGTTAGACTTCTGCTATATACCCTGTTGTACTGCGGTAATGAGGGCCTATGCTGTTGAGATGGGCCCATACAAGTCAATGCAGGGGGAAAGTCACTCAAAGTGCATGATCCCTTTTACCTGTGCCTAGGCAAAGATGCTGTGCCTTCCCTGGGTTACTGGCTTAGGGGAGCTGGCAGTTTATTTTTTCCCCTATTTGTTAATTTGTTTATTCTCCAAGGCAGGGAGAATGGCTCTGGGTGTGTGACAGATCCTACTTCCAGCCCAGGGGACTTGGCAATTGCTGAAGCCAGTCTAGGACTTAGTGCACAGCAGGGAGCAGGGAGGTAAATGAGAGAGACTTTTTCCTTAAGGGGGTGTCTTTTATCCTTGAGGTAAGCCGTATGCAAGTGCTTAGCCTTCGCTGATGAGGGCTTCTTCTCACTGGTTCTGGATGTTCGTGTACACGCTCTGGTGTTGGGTCTCTCTTGGTGCAGAGAACACGCCTCCCAAGGACTGCTGCCTGCCTGCCTCACTGCTCACCCCCAAGCTGATCAGGCCTGAAGGGCTCAGGCTCTCACCAGGTCAGGTCTGACAACTCCTCACTGCTTCTGAGCTGTCTCTCCCTCCCCCAGCCAGTCAGCCTGGTTCCTCAACTCTGCCTTTGATGTTCAGGGCCCCCAGATTGCCATATATAATGGAATCACTTGTTTTATCAGGTCTTTGTTGTAAGCGGATCCACTGGAAGTGTCTGACCACTCTGTTATCTTGGCCCTGCCTCCGAATTTTTTGCATTTAAATTGAAGGAAATAAATGATTAATGCAGATATTTTAGCAAGGGAGTAAAATGATGTATTTTATGTTTTAAAAGGTTCTCTCTTTCAGCTATGTTGAAAATAAAATGATGTGGAGCAAGAACCAAAGTAAGAACACCAGTTAGGAGGCAGCTGCAATACTCTACGAAAGAGATGTTGGTAGCTTTGACAAAGGAGGTAGGACTGTTTTTGTTGCTGCTAGGTAACATTGAGTCAGTTCTGACTCACAGGGACCCTATGTACAAAAGAAGGAAGCTCGGCTCTGTCCAGCACCATCCTCACAATTGTTGCTATTTTTGAGCCCATTGTTGCAGCCACTGTGTCAATCCATCTCAAAAAAAAAGAGGGTCTTCCTCTTTTTCGCTAACCGTCTACTTTACCAAGCATGATGTCCTTCTCCAGGGACTAGTCCCTCCTGATAATGTGTCCAAAGTACATAAGATGAAGTCCTTTCATCCTCCATTCCAAGGATCACTCTGGCTGTTCTTCTTCCGAGACAGACTTGTTTGTTCTTCTGGCAGCCTATGATATAGTCAATATTCTTCACCAACCCCATAATTAAAAAGCATCAATTCGTCTTCGGTCTTCCTTATTTATTGTCCAACTTTTGCATGCAAATGAGGTGATTGAAAATGTCATGGCTTGGATCAGGTGCAACTTAGTCTTCAGAGTGACATCTTTGCTTTTTAACACTTTAAAGAGGTATTTTGCAGTAGATTTGCCCAATGCAATACATCATTTTATTTCCTGACTGCTGTTTCCATGGATGTTGATTGTTTATCCAAGTAAAATGAAATCCTTGATAATGTCAATTTTTTCTCCATTTATTATGATGGGGTAGCACTAAAGATGGAGAAAGGGGATTTTTTTGGATATTTGTGAAAGATGAACAAATATGATATCTTAATAGATTGGATAAGTAATGTACTTAAGGATAACTCCATGATTGTCCTGAACAACCGGCAAGTTTTAGTCACCTTTACTAGGACAGGGAAGACAATCGTAGGAAATAGTTTCCAAAATATATGAAGAGCTCAGTTCTGGATAAGTTAAGATTGATATTTCTACTATACATTTAAGAAGAATTTTGAATAAGTGATTGAAAATATAGATCTGAGTTCAGAGGAAAAGAATAGTTTGTATATATAAATTTGAGAGGTATCATCATATGGTTAAGATTTAAAGCCATTAAACTAGTCAGGAGTTTTGTATAGATACAAAAATAAAGCAGTAATAGGATTGAGCTATGAGTTATTTTACATTTAGATGCTGGCTTTATGAATGAAAAAGAAAAAGAAAAAAAAATTTACTTAGGCAGTTAAGATGTACAATCAAGACATAACGAATTGAGTGTTTAAAGAAGGATGTAATTATCAACAATATCAAGTGTTGTTAATAGCTTGAATGAAATCAGGAGTTGGAATTAACTATTCTAATTATTAATATGGAGAGTATTGGTGATCTTGGTAGCTGTTTGAGGAGCAATG
Organism: Dugong dugon; assembly: GCA_030035585.1. Taxonomy (NCBI): domain Eukaryota; kingdom Metazoa; phylum Chordata; class Mammalia; order Sirenia; family Dugongidae; genus Dugong; species Dugong dugon. Next base: position 15,401,517 of record CM057478.1, read on the forward strand.
AAAGTCTTATTGGATAAATTTAAGAGAGAATACGAAGAAGACTATATTGAAACAGTTGAAATTTTCCTATAAAGAGAAGACAGAAGATGGCTAGTTTCTGAGGAGGGGAGTGTTTTGTTATGTGTTGTGTTTAAAATGGGGGAAACAAGAGTGTATTTGTAGGTTGAATAAAATGGTCCATGAGAGAGGAAAAGTTAAGGATACAGGAGAGGAGAGCGTTGCTGAGTAGCCGGGAAAGATGGCACTTAAATACTGTGAACAACTTCTTATATATCCTTAAGAATATTTCTATTTCTTTCTGTGTGTTTGGAATATTTTTGATACAAACATACATATACATATAAAAGTGTACATATCATAAGTATGTTGCTCAATAATTTATCACAGAGTGAGCACACTTGTGCAACCAAAGAGGTCAAGAAATAAAATCTAACCAGCAATCGAGAAGCCCTCCATAGGCACCAGCTCAATCTACATTCCTCCCTTTATGCCATGGTTAACCCTATCCTGCCTTCTAATACAAAAAGTGCGCATTGCCTAATTAAACTTTCTATAGATAGAATCATATTTAACCTTATGTTTGAGAAATTCATTTAGGTTATTAGAATTTACAGTAATTCATTTTCTGTATTTTGTATAGAACATATACCTTGTAATTATATATACATTGTAAGAATACAGCAGAAGTATTTATTCTATTATAAATGGATATTTGATTTTATAGTTTTTACATATGAATATTGTGCTGTGAAAATTCTTGTAGATGTCTTTTGCAATTTTAATATAGTTGCCTGATTTTAACCAAAAAATAAGAGAGTGTAGTATATATCATCTTCTGCAAGAGTTCTTGCTGTATTAAGGTCTGTTGTATCATGTTGCATTTTTCTTAGTCATTTATATTTAGACATTGTTGGCAGTATTTTGGCAATGAAAAAATTACTTTATGCAATTGAATGTATTAAATTTCTTTAATTGCATTTATTCATGCTCAGCAAGACCATCTTCATTATAAACTAAGATATCTTTTTTTCTTTTAATTCTGCTGTATCTCAAATATACAGATTAGTGTAAAGTTGGTTTTGTAAAACAGTTTCTGAAGTTTTCTTAATTTATTCTCTGGAAAAGTTCAAATAGTATTAGAATAATTTGTCCCTTTTAGATTAGATAACTAAACTGTGAAATTTCCTGGGGATTATCTTATTAGGTTCTTAGTTTGTGACAGTTTTTACAATTGTTTTATAATTAGTCTATCGAGATTTTATGTATATCTTTGAGAGTTAGTGACAGCCATTTAATTTTTCCAAAAATCATCAAATTCCATAGAGGTTTTCATATGTATTTGATTTAAAATATTCTCTTAGGCATCTACAATTTTCTCTATATCTGTTTCATTCCTACTATTTGATTTTTAATTTTGTATATTTTTCTCTGTCTACTTTTATTGCTTTTATTAGGTCAATCCTCAATCCTTATTTATTAATTACATTTTACAAAAATCTAATATTTTGATTTGTTTATCAAATCTAATTTTGTCTCTATTAAAACATCTCATTTCTGCTTTCACGTTTATTAAACTCTTGCTTATTCTTTTTAATTTATTAAACTCAATGCTTAAAACATAATTCATAAGTTCTGAAATAAATGATTTTTTTAGCATTCTTTCTATTTTCATTTTGTCCTCACCAGAGAGTTGAATAAGAGGGAGTTTGAAAATTTCCTGCTGTGTGGTTTTCTTTTATTTTAAATAGTTTTATTACATCATGGTCAGAGATTGTGGCCCTTACAATTTTTACCCTTGAAAATATATTTAGGCTTTCTCTATGGTCTTAATATAATTTCTTTTTTTTAGTAAAGTTTCCAAAATGTTTCATAAGAATGTAAACTACTAGGTATTGATTGATGATATAATTAATTCAACAAGTATTTATTGAGTGATCACTGTATCTCTGGCACTTGGAACCGATGACAGAATAAAGCAGACAACCATCCCTGCTCCCCTGGAGTTTATATTCTTGTTGAAGGAGAAATAAAATAGGCTATGAACATCATAGTTAAGTAAAATATGCTTTCCCTTTTAATACGATACAAGTTACTGGAGAAACATTGAATATAATAGTTGTATCTATGATGGCTTGGAAAGCATCCCTAAGAATGTAATACCTGAGCGATGACTTGAAAGCGGTGGAATAGTGATTTACATCTATATCTGGAGGGAATAACATTTCATACAGTGTAAACAGCCAATGAAAAGGCTTTATTATAAGCGTACATTGCATGGTTGAGACACAACACAAAAGGGCTGATGAGGTTGAAGTGGTGTCAGTGAAAGAGAACAATTGTAGTAAACAAGTAAATGTAGTGAGGTAATTTTAAGAACTTTGACATATACCCTGATGGAAAAAGGAAGCCCAAAAGATATTTGAGGAGAGGAGTTGCATGACATAATTTACAGTACAAAAAGGATTATTACCACAGATCTGCGGTGAAGCAGAGGCTAGATGCAGTATGCTAGATGAGAGATTATGTTATCTTAGAGTAGGATTGCAGCAACGAAGAATGTAAGAAGTGGTTGGATTGAGTAGAATTTCTAGGTAGATTCTAAAGAATTTCTTCATAAAGTACCGCTGGTGTGTGAAGGAAAGCAATTAAGGAAGAAACCACAGCTGCTGGTCTGAGCAAAGGGAAATACAGAGTCCCATAGATAAAGAAGTCTGACGATGGAGTAAATATTGGAGAGAGGAGGAAGTCAGGAATTCAAGGACTTCTTCAGTTTGAGATGTCTACTAAATATCTAAATGAAGATATAAGATAAGTTAGCAGTTAGATATCTGAGTTTGGAGTAATTAACTATAGAAGGAATTTATAAGAATAAGACTGGATACTATGATTGAGCATGTGAGTAAAGACAGAGAACAGAAGATGTTCAAGGGCTGATATAACTTTGTAAGTCTAGAGAAACATCAGGAATCAGCAAAGAAATATGAGAAGTAATTGCCAGAGTAGTAAGAGGAAAACAAAGAGACAGGGAGAGAGCCTGATTTACTAAGTTTAAGAGAAATAAGAGAAGGGCAACTGGAGACAGTGAGTTTTTAAGTGTCTGTTTCAAAAAGAGTTCATGTAATGGCTACAAAGCCATCACAGAAATGGCCCACCTTCCCTCCAGCATTGGTGTTTGCTTATTCATGGGAGTAGGAGGTAGGCTTGCCTTATCATGACATCTGTAGACCCCAGGCTCTATTGGTGTTGATCTAGTCTCTATCTGGAAATCTGTTGACACCTGTCGGCAACTATGAAGTTAACAGTGATTTCTTATCCTTCCTTCCTCCCAACTCTCTCTTCTGGTAGACTAGGCTGGAAATTAGCTTGGGCGTATTTGTGCAGCTACATTGATCACAAGCATTTAAAATAGGGTTAAAAATAAGATACAGATAATAACAGCAGCCTAATGACTTACAGAGGCTTGTTATTCTGAAACTAATTCAAAACAAATTTATCTATTATACTACTTAATGAGTCACATTTGTAAATTAGACTCTTACCTAAAGATGAGTGAGAGACTGTTTAGTCAGTTTTGACATTTAATTCACAGGATAATAGACATATTATATATCAATTGTTTATCATGGCAATACATTTTTAACAAGGAAATGTACTATTAAAAAATCAAGCCAAATCAGAATGAGTGCCATTTTTTAAAATAATCTAATATAGTTAACACAATAATGTAATTTTTTTTTATCTATTCCGATTATATTGGGTGATAAATTCCAGTACAAGTATTTCCAGCCACTTGATTTGGGATCCAATTAAATATTTCGCTTATTCTACATTGAGGTACAAATTTAAACCTAAAGTGTCACAACCAAGTTTTCAAAAAGCTTACCCTGACCATCCTCTTTAACTTAACCTAATGAAGTATGTCCAGAACTCCTCTTTCAATGGAGGATTTGAGGTTATATATTTAAATGCCTGTGAAAGGATAACAAGAATTAGACAATTAGACGCACTCTTCAAAAAGAGGACGTGGCCTATCTCACATTCCATTTTGTTGTTCTTTTAATTCTTTTTTTTTTTTTTTTAAAGCAATGTCATGGCAATTAGTGTCTTTGAACTATTTAAGAAAAAAAAATTAACTTATCTTCAGATTATAAGTAGTTCCTACACTTCTAAATGGTATAGCAGAAGTAGGTATAGTGATAGATGAAGCTTTGCCAATTTTTTAAGTTTTATCTAACAGTTGGCAATTAATCCAAGCTGTACTGGCCTGTAAGATGAAGCTGCAACTACAATTTTTACTATAGTCACACAGTTCTTCTGCTGTCAGGAGTCTTTTAACACAACCATAAAATTTAATGTAAAATAATAGTACTGGGATTTTAGGAAAATATGGGATGAGTCATTCAATAATCACTTTAACAAATTTTATTGATTGCCTGTACGTGGAGTCCTGGTGGCATAGTGGCTAAGAGTTTGGCTACTAACCAATAGGTCTGCAGTTTGGATCTACCAGCCACTTGTTGAAAACCCTATGGGGCAGTTCTACTCTAACCTATAGGGTTGGTATGAGTCAGAATCGACTCGATGGCAACTTTTTTTTTTTTTCTCTATATGTGGAAGAGAAATTTCTGAGCACATAGAATATAACAGTTAGTAAAAGAAGAAAAAAAAACAAGCTTGACTTCAAGTTTAGTCAAAGGAGATAAATAATAGATAATAGGTAGAAAAATAAAATAAGGTTTATTAGAGGATGATCAATGTAGTGTTAAATTAAAAAAAGAGAGAGGGAGAGAGAAACAGGTAACCGGTTGGTGGATGTGTGTGAATATGAGAGAGTGATCAGAGTAGGCCTTGTTGGGAAGAGGAAACAGGCAGAGACCATCACGGGGCCATAACTTCCCTGGCAGGGGGCCATGTACTTGAAGAAAAAGATGTTTGCTATAAAGAGGAAAATGGCAGTGGAGGTAGCATTGGATCTGTGTTTCATAGTCTTTGGTTCTAGAAAGGGTCAGAGAAGCAGTGCTCAGCAGCCAGTCAGGAGAATGAAAGGACAAAGGATAGCAAAGAGAAACAACGTGGTGAAGGAAATTCTGCCTCAGGGATTCCAGGTCGTGATACAAGCAAGACACAGACAAATATGGTGCTAGTTGGTGTAATTAGGCAGCTAATCAAAATCAATTAACTCAGCCTCCTCCTACAAAATGATGAAGTCAAGAGCTACAGCTCACTTTGGAGGTACAAGTTTCTGGTTAAAAAGACCCTTCTGCTAATTCATCCTGTTGCTGTGTTAATTGCAATTCCGTTGATTGAAAAAACAATTTGGGAGAGAGATTCCTTTTTTCTACAAGGAAAGTCATTTATTTCAACAATTACTACTAATGAAATATCCATCTATGACAGTAATATTATATCATTGAACACACATACATATACACAGGCAACACAGGGCCACCAAAACACGAAATTCCTCATAAGCTTGAATAACCAGAGTACGATTTTTTAATAGAAAAATAGAAGAAAAAATAAAAGAATGCAAGCTTAAAAAAATTAAGATTTTTTAACTCATTGAGATATAAATTTATTATTGAAAATCTTATAGTAGGTTAGGAAAAGAGGATTTATTCACATTATTTTGCACATAAGGACTTCAACACACACACATACACATTGTTATCAGTGGTTAAGCTCTGTTTTTGTTTTGTTTTTCCTTTTCCGGGGTGTAATGGATGGGGAATAGCTTTCGCATCATTCTGATTCTAAGAGACAATCTTTATATCTTTGCACAAAAATATCCACATAAGCACACACATGGAGAGAGATAAAGTGAAACAATTTTATTTCCTCAATATTGTTGCGTCTGATGTTTCTTTTCTATCTTGCTCTATCATGAATTTTACAAGAGTCTTTAGAGTCATTACAATTAATCCTGGTGTTATAAATCTAACTGATAAATATAAAATGCTTAAGTTGTAAAAAGAATGTAGGAAGTTTCGGCCAGTATATAAAATAAAAAGTGAAAGGTAGTATAGGTTAATGAATCAAATACATTTAATAAAAAAAAGTCAATGAACTTTTTAACTTGTCAAATCAAATTTACAATAATTAAATATATTGCCCAGCATCATCTTTTAATATTAATTCAAAAGGTATAGGTAAGCAAGAGACACAAGAAAAAACAGAAGTCCGTGATTATCAACACAACTCCCTAGTCTCTTCCTCTCTGTATTGGGACACATTTGAACCTAGGAACGTCTATAAAAAGGGAGAATGAGTTACAGACCTGATACTACCTCTTCGTTTTCCAGCCTGAATTCTACCTTTTCAAAACACTTGGTTAATAGTTATGCCTCAACATATTTTCTTTTTTATCTGTTTGGTCTCAACTTTGCTTCACTTTATGTTATTACACCAACCCCTCACTTACCAACATGGTTAGGTTCCAAAGACCAGGTCTTTATGTGAAGATCAATGTTATGGGAGAGTTGGAGCTGCACTCAATCTTCTCACCAGTGGCCCTCTCCATCGCCCAATGCTTGTGTGGTGCCCCAGTGCATCTTGGGATGCGGGTGGCACAGCGAATCTCCCTTCCCTCTTCCCCACCATACCTTCCTCAGCACCACGGAGCACTCAGGGGTTGGGGGGTGGTGGTGGTGATTGGGGGTTGCCTGCTGCCCCTGGAGCAGCAGGGTTGCTATGAGTCAGAACTTAATCGATGTCATCTAACAACAACAACAACATAAACATATTAAATTCTCACCATCAATGATTTTGTAAAGTTCTCCTAGTCAACTCTTCAGAACATAACTCAAAGTCTTGTCAAAGTCTTAAAAAGGTTTTATGAGTTCTTGTACATTTAAAATTTCTATTGATAGCTTTTATACTTGAATTATAACTTTAGTAGTTCAGCCTTTTAAAATACTGATCTAATGTTGACTTTTCCTGTGTGTTGCCGTTGAGAGGTCTGATTGCAACCTATTTGTCTCGCCTTCATTACTTGTTAGATCATTTTGCTAGAAATTTGGTTGACACAGAAGTCTAATAGCCTTGATATGTCTTAGAATATATTTTGCAGGTTACTTTTTCACGGTACATGGTGGACCCTTTCAATATGTTATTTCATTTTTTTCTTTTAATTCCAGAAAGTCTTACTGGTTTATGGTTTTAAACATTAGTTTTGTTGTTGGATTTTATTCTTTAGAGACACCAATTATACCTGAATTGAATCTCATTCACCTTTCATTTCAACTGCTCACTCTCTAAAATTCTCTTTACTTGTACTATTAACTGTTTTCTGTATTTTTTTTAAATGTCCTTTTTTGAATGTTTGGTTTAATCTACTCTAGTTTACATCTCTATAAGGCAGTTAATTGCTGAAAGCTTATTTTTTAATTCAATCAATTTTTATCTTTTTTCCCCTTTTTACCCAATTTGGCTCTTATTATTATTATTTTTTAAATTTCTGATTCAATGTGACTTTTATACCACTAAATGATTATGAGAATATTTAATTCACTTTAAAGTTTTGTATTAGTGTTTACCTCTGCTTCTTAATTTTTAATGGGTGTTATATTTGGCTCATTTTTTTTTCTTCTTAGAGTAGCTCTATATGCATTATAATTTATTTTTGTTAATTTTTTAATACAAAAATTTAAATGTTTGATTGACTTTCAGTATTACAAGTTTAGACGTGCTCTCTTTTGAGAGTATATTAATGTACATTTAAAAAAAAATGTATGGTTAGTTACTAAGCAACATCATGATACATGGAGAAAAGATTAAAGTTGTCAAGGATTTAGTTGGATCCAATAAAAATGGTGTGAGGGCAGTGTCTGACCTCTTCCAACCTCACAAACAGAAATGAGAATCAAGATCAACAGCCCAAGGCTGATTCCCATGAGGAGGAGTTCAGATACGCCTCCCCTCTCGGCCATCTTTACCAATTCTGACACCAACCATCCCTCCCACCGTACTCTCTACCTCTCTGCTGGGTTCCATAATTCATTGCAATGGCCACTCAGAAATGCACAGATCACACTCACAATTATTGGGTTTATTACGGAAGTAACAGGTTACAATTCAGGCTCAGGAACACTCAAAATACAGTTCTTTCATCTGGATAGCCTCTTCCCAGCCGTGCTGGCAGGCATTCCTCTCCCTGGCCCTCAGTCTCTGCACAAAGGCACTTAGTTTTCTCTCTCCATGGGCTGGGAAGCTCACCTCACTATCTCCTGCTGCCGGGTCTCTGCTGCTGGGTCTTTCCTGCTGGTCTCTCCTTTCTTGGTGGTGGTGGGATCTTCCTCTCTGCTCTGGAATTGACTCTCTTTTAAGACAAAACTGACCAATTCCATTGGCAGGCCACAATTACCCTATCTCATAGTCCAACCCAATCCCCTGGGTGGGAATTACAAGACTATGGCTAGAAAGGACACACACAAAACTAATTAATCTGCTGCAGATCCACAATCAACACCCATGGAAGCAACAGTCAAGAAATGAAACGATGCATTACATTGGACAAATCTGCTGCAAAAGACCTCTTTAAAGTGTTAAAAAGCAAAGATGTCATTTTAAGGACAAGGTGCACCTGACCCGAGCCATGGTGTTTTCAATAACCTCATATGCATGTGAAAGCTGAACAATGAATAAGGAAAACCAGAGAATTGATGCCTTTGAGCTATGGTGTTGGCAAAGAATATTGTATACACCACAGACTGTCAAAAGAATGAACAAATCTGTCTTGGAAAAAGTACAGCCAGAATGCTCCTTAGAAGCAAGGATGAGGAGACTTCGTCTCACATACTTTGGACATGTTATCAGGAGGGACCAATCCCTGGAGAAGGACATCATGCTGGTAAAGTACAGTGTCAGCAAAAAAGAGGAAGACCTGCAAAGAGATGGATTGACACAGTGGCTGCAACAATGGGCTCAAGCATAACAACAATCATGAGGATGGCGCAAGACCGGACAGTGTTTAGTTCTGTTGTACATAGGGCTATGAGTTGGAACTGACTCGACTGCACCTAAGAACAAAAAGTTACTTTTTGATGGTAGAGTAGAATTTTGATATGTCATCTAATTTCTCTCATATTTCTCTCATGATTGTACTGGATCTGTAATCCTCCCTCCCGCACACATACACACTTTACTTTTCCCTTTACACCATGTATTTCAGGGTCCAATTCCTCTCTATATTTACTTCCTTTTTTCCCAGAAACAATAATTTTCTGATAACTTCCACCTACGGCTCCCCAAATTTCAATTATTTTCCACTTATACAGTCCTTTACTATTAGGAGGAAGTCCTGGTGGTGCAGTGGTTAAAGTGTTCCGTTGCTAACTAAAAGGTTTGGTGATTCGATCCCACCAGCCACTCCTTGGGAGAAAGATGTGGTAGTTTGCTTCCATAAAGATTTACAGCCTTTGAAAACCTGTAGGGTAGTTCTGCTGTGTCCTACAGGGTCTCTATGAGTTGGAGTCGACTTGACAACAATGGGTTTTGGTTTTTGTATTAGGACTTAGATCTAATTTCTGCGTTTTTTTTTTTTGTAGAATCTTTTTTCTCTAAAGGTGAGTTGTGTCTTATGCCCCACACTCTTGGCTACCTATTACCCTTTTCTCCTTTAGTGGATTATTTTCAGAGTCCTGCCTCTTTCACACACAATTTATTGCAGAGAAGGAGTTCTAAAAGTGCTTCTGGTAAAATTTGGTGACTATTTATTCACAGATACACAGAATTTTGTAATATTCTTCAGCTCATACTTATGCTATATGGATGAATTATGTGTGTTTATATTGTATCTCCTTGTTGATCTTTATTGATGTGAATGGGAGTTTAAGTTTAAGTGGTTACCTCTATTCTCCAAAATTAAACCACACTTTGTTTTTTGATAGACGCAATTATGTTAAACATTTTGCTTTCTGAATGGTTTCAAATGCATCTCACAAATGTTAATATAAAGTATAGCTTACCTTTAAATCAATATCATTTATGAGTGCCATTATAATTTTTTACCTTAAGCTATGATTTATTAGAAGTGCATTATTTAATCTCTAATAGTAAGGTTTTCCTTGTTTTTCTATTATTATTACATTTTCTAACTTATTTGTACTGTGGTTCACTGAACATATATCATATGATCTCAAACTTTATAACTGATTACCCAGAATTTTTCAATTTTAAAATGTTCCTAGTGTACTTGAAGAGAATGTGTTTACCGCATGTGCTGAGTCTGTTTATTGTACTAATCCTGAGAAATGTATTAAATTCCTCCACTGTGATTGGGAACTTTCTCCTTTTTTGCTCTTGTAGTTCTGTCCATTATATTTTTAACTTATCTGAAGAAATTTAATTATATTTGCTCTTGTTGTTGTTTGCCATCCAGTCCATTTCAACACATAGTGATCCTATAAAACAGAGAGTTCAGAACTGCCCCATAGGGTTTCCTGTCATCTTTATGGGAGCAGATTGCCAGGTCTTTTCTTTTACAGAGCCTCTGGTGGGTTGGAAACACTAACCTTTAGGTTAGCAGCTGAGCACTTAACCATTGTGTCACCAGGGCTCCTTTAATTATATTTACCTATACTTAAATTATTTATACCTTTCTGGTAAGTTGAGCAGTACATCATCATCAAAAATAACTTTTTAACATTTGGGAGGGGTTAGAGTTTGTATGGATGGCACAGGACCGGGCAGTGTTTCGTTCTGTTGTACATGGGGTCCCTATGAGTCGGAACCGACTGGACGGCACCTAATAACAACAACAGAGTCTGTACGGTAATTCATATTCTTCTCTTTCTACTTCCTTTTGCCTTCTTCACTTCCTCCCCTTTGTCTTCCTCTTCCTGCTGCTGAATTTTCTTCTCCTCACCTCTTCCTCCTTCTCTTCCTTCTTCTTTCCTTTTTCTTCTTCCTCTTCAACTTTTAACTTCTATGTATCTTTATGTTTTAGAGCTGTTTTATGGAAGCAGAATACTGATTTTTAGAACTAACTCTAAACGGCATTTTGTTTGCTCTTAATTGGAGCAAGTCGTCTATTTATGTATTTTCTGAAATGCAATTTCTAACATATTTGAGCTTCAGTCTACCATCTTACAGTTTGCTTTCAATTTGCCCATCAGTTGTATTTTATTTTTTCCTATCCTTTTTCCCGTTCCTTTGGATTAATTCTTATTCCTTTTTTCTCTTTTGTTAGCTTTGTAATTAAATATTTTTTTTTAAAAATAGTAGTCTCCCCTAGATCTACCTGAGACTATAAAAAAAATTTGAGTTATCAATGTACTGTGTTTGAAAATTTAATTCCTTGCAGGACAAACAAAGCTCTCCAAATAGAGAAAGCCCATTTTTTGTCTCCTAATTTGTATTATTATTATTGTATATATATATATACATATATATATATATATATATATTTTCCCAAGCCAAACTGTATCCAACTGTATTAAAGATACTTTTCATAAACAATCATGGTATTTCAGGCGGGACATGGGCAGACAATTGTTAACAGCATACAACTTTCAAACTCACTTCTTCAATGGACTACGAAAATCAGAAAGCCACTAAAAACCCAATGAATGCTTCATTAATGCTCTGAACACGGAAAGTTTAGAGACAGGGTTGACATTTCACTTTTAGCATGTTCTTTAACAACTTCCCACAAGTTGACCCTGACTTTCAGAAAATGAAATGAAAATGGCAGAATTATCAATCTGAAGATCCACAGTCTAAAAAAGGGAACTGCTGCTCTTTTGAGGAATGTCACTGAGATAGCCTCGCTGGAAACTCTGAATTGCCTGACATACTGGCAACCAATTTTTTGGGGTCAGATCTCAACAGGTCTTTGGGTTTATGGGAGTCAGTTCTATGCTGAAGGCAGAGAGGGAGAAGAGGACAGGAAGACATAAAAACAAATTGTAGTTTTTCCACACCACAAGGCGTTTGTGCCAAGGTGGCTAACGTGTGTCAATGTCAGGGAGTCCCTCCTCCTGGGAACCAAGACGAAGTCTCTCAAGGGAAAGATGTTTTCTTCCATATCAATCCAGCTTCGGAGAAATTTTATTAGTGACTTTTGCCCCTTCCCCAAAAACCAACAATGAAGTATTCTGTGTGCTAACAACATAGCTTAAAAAAAAAAGTAAAACAAAATTCTGCATTTTTATAAAACTTGATGAAAAATAGTATCTCAAACTGTATGGTCACCAGAAGTACACAGTTATCAAAAGTGCACACACTTCACTTGGCATGTCCAGCACCTTCATCTTTCTGTTTCTGGTCTGTTTTGGTGTCTCTGTTTTCTGCGGGGTTATACCCATCTTTGCCAGCATCAGCTCTCCCCTTTTTCCCTGTGGGTACCTTCTGTCTCTTCTTTGCAGGGGTCTTTTTAGGCTTAGGCTCTGGCTTTGGAGGAGCAGGTTTAGCAGATAATCTTGCAGATCTCCTCTGTGGTTTGTCCTTCACCTTGGCTTTATCTTCCATAATATCTCTTTCAGCTTTTTTTGAACGTATACAAATTGTCAATTTTTGGTATCTCTATCACCTATGCAAATAATTAAAGCACTTAGAAAACTGTTTGCTTGCTCAGTTGTTTAAGCTTCATGCCCAGTCGGATTCAAAGTGAACCCAAAGCACGCACAAGAGAGCCCTTTGGGAGTCTGAACCAAGTGGAGCTCAGAAGCACAGGACAAAGAGGCATGAGGCACAGGGAGAGACCAGAGCCCTATATTGTATATTTTAAAGGTTTAGGTTTATTGTGTATAACTTACACAGTAAAATCCATCATTTTTAGGTGTAGAGTTCAGTGAATTGTAAAAATTCATAGATCCATGTAACCACCACTGCAATAGAGATATACAACATTCCCATGGCTGAAAAAACAAAACAAAACAAAGAAATTCCTCGGCCTCCTTTATAAATATCCCTGACTTGTACTTTCCAGTCCCTGGTGACTGCTAATCTGATTCTGTCCCTGCAAATGTACTTTTTTTAAAAATGAAATATCATATAAATCTAATTATAAAACACATAGTGTTTTGTGTCTAATTTCACTTAGATTTATGTTTTTCAGATTTATTCTTGTTATTGCATGTATCAATAGTTTATTCTTTATTTTTATATTAAAAATCCATAGTATGGATTGACCACAATTTGTTTATTCATTTGCCATTTGACAGACATTTGGGCTGTTCCTGGTTTTACATAATTATAAAGAAAACTATAAACATTTGGGTACAAGTCTCTAAATGGACATATGCATTCTTTTATCTTTGCTAACTACCTAGGAATTAAACTGGTGGTTCATATGGTATGTGTATTTTAAACTTTATAACCAACTTCCAATCATTTTTCCAAAGTGTCTGTCTATCACTTTCCATTCCAATTGGGAATGCATGAGTGCCGATGTTGTTCTTCATCCTTCCAAGCACATTACATTTTCTTAGTTTTCTTAATTTTTTTTGGACTTTAGCCATTCTAGTAGATATGTACTGGTAGCTCATTGTGTTTCCCTAAATACTGATTTTGAGGACTTTTTAATGCTTATTTTGCATTTATATCTCTTATATGGTAAAGCATCTGTTCAAATCTTTCACAATTTTTGCTTGGCATGCTAGCTGTCTTATTTTTGAGTCATAAGAATCCTTTATATACTCTGGATACGTGTCCGTTAGACATAAGCATTTACAAATCTATACACCCAAATAGGTAACAATATAGTTCTTTTTCAGATATATGTTTTGAAAATAATTGTATTCTTATTTTCATAAATATATCTTTAGAAAGCCAAAATTTTAAATTTAACTAAAATACATTTCATTTTTTTTAAAACAAATTATGTTTCATGCATCTTGTGCCCCATCAAACCATTTTTTTCCTATCATGAGTTTATACTTATTTCTCCTGTGTTTCTTTTAATAACTCTACAGATGTATGATTCAAATTTAGGGCTATGACCAGTTTCTTTTTAATTTTTAAAAATATAGTTCACAAGGCTTTTCACTTCCCCCAGCACCATTTGTTAAATTACCCTTTGCCATTGAATTCCTTTGGCACCTTTGTCAAAAAAGTAATGGATCATATATGTATAGGCCTATTCCCAAGCCCGTTGCCGTGGAGTTGATTCTGACTCATAGAGACCGTATAAGATAGAGTAGAACTGCACCGTAGGGTAGCCAAGGCTACAATCTTTACAGAAGCAGACTGTCACAACTTTCCCCTACAGAGCAGCTGAAGGGTTCTGTCCGCTGACCTTTTGGTTAGCAGCTGGGCTCTTAACCACTGTGTCACTTAGCCTCCTTGTAGGTCTATTACTGGACTCTATTCTTTGTCTTTGATTCTTATGTTAATATTCCACTCTATTGATTATTTCAGCTTAATAATAAATTTTGAAACCAGCTAGTGTAAATTTTTAGCTTTGTACTTCTTTTTCAAAACCTTGGTCCTTTGCATTTTCATATGAGTTTTAGAATCAGGTGATAAGATCTACCAAACTCATGCTGGAATTTTAATTGGAATCACAATGAATCTCTGGTTAAATTTTGGGAGATTAATATCCTAACAATACTAACACCTATGCCTATTTCCAAGAAAGTGATCGAACTGAATGCAGAATGGGAATGTGGAATACAGAAATTACCAAACAGTATTATTAATATCAGACACAAGTAAAATTTTGCTGAAGATCATTAAAAGTGGCTGCAGCAATATATTGACCCAGAACTGCCAGAAATCCAGGCCGAATTTAGAAGAGGACATGGAATGAAGAATACCATTGCTGATGTCAGATGAATCCTGTTTGAAAGCAGAGAATACCAGAAAGATGTTGGACTGTGGATCATAACAAATTAGGGATAACATTGCGAAGAATGGGAATTCTAGAGCACTTAATTGTGCTTATGAGGAATCGGTACATAGATCAACAGACTGTTGTTCAGACAGAACAAGGAGATACTGCATAGTTTACAGTCAGGAAGGGTGTGCCTCAGGGTTGTATCTTTTCACCATACCTATTCAATCTGTAGACTGAGCAAATAATCTGAGAAGATGGACTATATGAAGAGGAATGGGGCATCAGGATTGGAGGAAGACTCACTAATAGCCTGCACTATGCAGATAACACAACCTTGCTTGCTGAAGTGAAGAGGGGTTGAAGCACTTACCGATGAAGATCAAAGACCACAGCCATCAGTATGGATTACATCTCAACATAAAGAAAACAAAAATCCTCACAACTGAACCGATAAGCAACATCATGATAAACAGAGAAAATATGGAAGTTGTCAAGGATTTCATTTTGCTTGGATCCACAATAAACACCCATGGAAGCAGCAGTCAAGAAATCAAAAGATGCATTGCATGTGGCAAATCTGCAGCAAAAGACCTCTTTAAAGTGTTGAAAAGCAAAGATGTCATCTTGAAGACTAAGGTGCACCTGACCCAAGTCATCGTATTTTCAATTGCATCATATGCATGCATCATATGCAATGAATAAGGAAGACCGAAGAAGAATTGATGCCTTTGAGTTGTGATGCTGGCAAAGAATATGGAATATACCATGGACTACCAAAAGAATGCACAAACTTATCTTGGAAGAAGTACACCTGGACGCTCCTTAGAAGCAAGGATGATGAAACTACGTCTTACAAAATTTGGACATGTTGTCAGGGGGGATCAGTCTCTGGAGATGGACATCATGCTTGGTAAAGTACAGGGTCAGTGAAAAAGAGGAACACCCTCAATGAGATGAATTGACACAGTAGCTGCAACAATGGGCTCAAGAATAACGATTATGAGCATGGCACAGGACCAGGCAGTGTTTCGTTTTGTGGTACATAGGGTCACTATGAGTCAGAATCAACTTCACGGCACCTAACAACAGCAACAATACTAAATCTGTCAATCAATGAACATGGTATAGATCTCCTTTTATTTAGATTTTCTTCAATTTCTCATCAATTTTATATCCTTCAGCATATAAATCTGACAATATTCTATTACTATTTCATATTTTCTGATGTTGTTTTAAATACTGTTGGCTTTATTTTAATTTCAATAGGCAATTACTCAATTATATTAAAAGAAAAAAACAGTTTTTTCTTTTTTATTGACCTTGTTTTCTACAGCTTTCCTAAACTGGACTGTGTTTGTGTGTATGGACTTTGATATGCCACTGCCTTACCAAACTTTCTTGAAGGGTTACTTTTTAGTGTTTTAGAAACTATTTCTGAATCTGCTATTAATTTCTGTAACTAACACTAATTCTTTGAGAGAAATAAACAATTTTTTTCTAATTAATTTTAGTGCTTAATATAGTACAAATATATTCAAATAGCACAAAATGTAAAATAGCGAAAACGCCATTAATTGGGTAATATTAGCATAGTATTGCTTTGATATAATTTTTTTTTTTTATTGTACTTCAGGTGAAGGCTTACAGAACAGTTTCTCATGAAACAGAACTACACATGTTGTTTTATGACATTGGTTAACAACCACACTACATATGAACCCTCTAAATTCTCAACCTATTTTTTTTTTTGGTGAAAATACACATAGCAAAAGATACACCATTTCAAAAATTTCTACATGCATAGTTCAGTGACATTGACTACGCTCTTCCAGTTGTGCTGTTATTCTCACTTAAGATGAAGGCTTACAGAACAAAACAGTTTCTCATTTAACAGTTACTACAAATGTTGCACTATGACAATGGTTAACAATCTCACAACACATCAACAATATCCTTATTCAACCTTGGGTTCCCTATCACTAGCTTCCTTGTCCCCTTCTGCTTTCTGGCCCTTGTCACTGGACTCCTGTACCTCGTTAGTCTCATTTGGTTTTACGGGGCTGTCCACTCTCAGGCAGAACAGTAAACCTAGGAGGTAACTTCACCACTGAGCTGAAAGGGTATCTGGGGGCCGTACTCTCGGGGTTTCTCCAGTCTCCTTTAGGCCAGTAAATCTGGTCTTTTTTTTTGTGGGTTATAATTATGCTGTACATCCTTCTCCAGCTCTGTCCAGAACCGTCTGTTGTGATCCTGGTCAGAGCAGTCAGTGGTGGTAGCCGGGCACCATCTAGCTGTACTGAACTCAGTCCGGTGGAGGCCTTGGTAGCTGTGGACAATTAGTCCTTTGGACTAATCTTTTCCTTGTATCCTGTTCTCTTCATTCTCCCTTGCTCCCAAAGGGATGAGACCAGTGGAGTATCTTAGATGGCTGCTCACAGACATTTAAGACCCCAGACACTACTCACCAAGCTGTGTCATGCCAATTGAGCTAGATGTTCCCTGAGACCATGGTCCCCAGAGCCCTCCGCCCAGCAATTCAGTCCCTCAGGGAGTTTGAATGTGTCTATGGGGCTTCCATGAACTTTCCTGGTACAAGTTGTGCTAGTTTCCCCTGTATTGTGTACTGTCTCACCCTTCACCCAAGATACCACTTATCTATTGTCTATTTAATATTTCCCCCCCCACCCCTCCCATCCCTGGTAACCAACAAAGATTGTTACATTTTGTGTCTGAACTTTTTCATGGGTTTTTACAATAGAGGTCTCATACAATGTTTGTCTTTTTGTGATTGACTTATTTCACTCAGCATAATGTCCTCCAGTTTCATCCATGTTATGAGATGGTTCACAAATTCATTGTTGTTCTTTCTCATTGCATAGTACTCCATTGTGTGTACGGACCATAGTTTGTTTATCCATTCATCTGTTGATGGGCATCTAGGTTGTTTCCATTGTTTTGCTATTGTCAACAATGCTGTCATGAACATAGGTGTGCATATGTCTATTCGAGTGACGACACTTAATTCTTTAGGATATAGTCCTAGGAGGGGGATTGCTGGATCGAATGGTATGTCTATTTCTAGCTTTCTGAGGAAGCACCATATCATTTTCCAAAATGGTTTTATCATTTTGCATTCCCACCAGCAGTGCATAAGTGTTCCAATCACCCCGCAGCCATTCCAACATTTGTTATTTCCAGTGTTTTTGATTTGTGCAGGTAATGCTGGATTGAGATGGTATCTCATTGTGGTTTTAATTTGCATTTCTCTAATGGCTAGTGATCTCGAGCATTTCCTCATGTATCTGTTGGCCATTTGATGTCTTCTTTGGTGTAGTGTCTGTTCATTTCCTTTGCCCATTTTTTAATAGGATTATTTGTCTTTTTGCTGTAGAGGTATTGGATTTTCTTGTAGATTATGGAGATTAGACCGTTGTCTGACTTGTACTGTCCAAAAATTTTGTTCAAGTCTGTGGGTTCTCTTTTGATTCTTTTGGTGAAGTCTTTTGAAGAGCATAGGTGTTTGATTTTTAGAAGATCCCAGTTATCTAGCTTATCTATTGGGTTTTGTGCGTTGATGGTTATGGTTTGTATCCTGTTAATGCCATGTATTAAGGCCTGAAGTGTTGGTCCTATTTTTTCTTCTGTGAACTTTATAGTTTTAGGCTTTATATTCAGGTCTTTGATCCATTTTGAAGTAGTTTTTGTATACAGTGTGAGGTATGGGTTCTGTTTCATTTTTTTGCAGATGGATATCTAGCTTTGCCAGCACCATTTGTTAAAAAGACTGTCTTTTCCCCATTTGATGGACTTTGGGAAATTGTCAAAGATCAGGTGACCGTAGGTGGATGGATTTACATCTGGGTTCTCAATTCTGTTCCATTGGTCAATGGATCTGTCATTGTACCAGTACCAGGCTGTTTTGACTACTGTAGCTGTATAGTAGGTTCTGAAGTCAGGTAGTGTGAGTCCTCCAATTTTCTTCTTACTCTTCAGTAGTGCTTTACTTAGTCGGGGCTTCTTCCCCTTCCACGTAAAGTTAATGATTAGTTTTTCCATCTCTTTGAAGAATGGTGTTGGTATTTGGATGGGGATTGCATTGTATTTGTAAATTGCTTTGGGTAGAATTGTCATTTTCACTATGGTGAGACTATCTATCCATGAGCATGGTATGTTCTTCCATTTATGTAGATCCCTTTGGGTTTCTTGCAGTAGTGTTTGGTAGTTTTCTTTGTATAGGTCTTTTACATCCCTGGTCAGATTTATTCCTAAGTAATTTACCTTTTTAGGGGCTATTGAAAATGGTATTGATTTCCTGATCTCCTTTTCATCATTCTCTTTACTGGTGTATAGGAATCCAACTGATTTTTGAATGTTTATCTTGTATCCTCCTAATCTGCTGAAACTTTCTATTAGTTCCAGTAGATTTGTCGTGGAGTCTTTAGAGTTTTCTGTGTATAGTATCATATCATATGCAAACAGGGACAGTTTAACCTCTCCATTACCAATTTGGATGCCCTTTCTTCTTTTTCTTGCCTTATTGCTCTAGCTAGAACTTCCAGCGCAATGTTAAATAGGAGTGGTGATAAAGGGCATCCTTGTCTTGTTGTTGTTTTCAAGGGGAATGTTTTCAGCCTCTCTCCATTAAGAATGATGTTGGCTGTTGGTTTTGCATAGATGCCCTTTATTATGTTGAGAAATTTCCCTTCTATACCTATTGATTGTTAGTTGTTATCAGGAATGGGTGTTGGACTTTGTCAAATGCCTTGTCTGCGTCAATTGAGATTTTCCTGTGATTCTTTTCTTTCTTTTTATTTATGTGGTGGATTATGTTGATTGATATTCTAATGTTGAACCATCCTTGCATACCTGGTATGAATCCTACTTGGTCATGGTGTATTATTTTTTTGATATGATGCTGAATTCTATTGGCTAGAAATTTGTTGAGAATTTTTGCATCTATATTCATGAGAGATATTGGTCTGTAATTTTCTTTTTTTATGCCATCTATTCCTGGTTTTGGTATCAGCATTATGCTGGTTTCATAGAATGAATTTGGAAGTGTTGCCTCCTTTTCTATGCTCTGAAATAGCTTGAGTAGTACAGGCACAAGCTCTTCTGTAAATGTTTTGTAGAATTCTCCAGTGAAGCCATCTGGGCCAGGGCTTTTTTTGGTTGGGAGTTTTTTATTACCTTTTCAATCTCTTCTCTTGTTATGGATCTGTTCAGATTTTCAACATCCCTTGTTTGTAGTTTGGGTAGGCCATGTGTTTCTAGAAATTTGTCCATTTCCTCTAGGTTTTCAAATTTGTTGGAGTATCGTTTTTCATAATATTCTGTTATAATCCTTAGTATTTCAGTTGGGTCTGTTGTAATGTCCCCCACTTCACTTCTTGTTTGGGTTATTTGTGTCCTCTCCTCTTTTTCTTTTGTCAGTCTGGCCGGTGGTTTGTCGATTTGTTGATTCTTTCAAAGAACCAACTTTTGGTTTGGTGGATTCTTTTGATTGTTTTTCTGTTCCCTATTTCATTTGTTTCTGCTCTGATATTTACTATTTCCTTTCTTCCTGTGGTTGTGGGCTTTTTTTGCTGTTCTCTTTCTATTTGTTTAAGTTCTGTAGTTAATGTTTTGATTTTGTCCCTTTCTTCTTTTTTGATATGTGCATCTATTGCTATAAATTGTCCTCTGAGGACTGCCTTTGCTGTGTCCCAAAGGTTTTGGTATGATGTGTTTTCATTCTCATTTGATTCTAGGAATTTTTTGATTCCATCTCTGATTTATTCTATTACCCAGTGATGTGTAAACAGGGTATTATTCAGTTTCCATGTAGTTGATTTTTTTTCCTTGCTCTTTCTATTGTTAATTTCTACGTTGATGGCATTGTGGTCAGGGAAGATACTTTGAATTATCTCAACGTTTTGGATCTTGTTGAGGACTGCTCTGTGGCTATGATGTGGTCTATTCTGGAGAATGTTCCATATGCCTTGGAAAAGAATGTTTACTTTGCAGCAGTTGGATGGAGTGTTCTATATATGTTTATGAGGTCATGTTGGCTGATTGTGACCTTTAGGTCTTCTCTATCTTTGCTGAGTTTCTACTTAGTTGTTCTGTCCTTTACTGAGAGTGGTATGTTGAAGTCTCCTACTATTATTGTGGAACTGTCAATTTCTCTTTTCAGTGTTGTTAGAGTTTGTTTTATGTATTTTGGAACCCTGTCATTGGGTGCGTAGATGTTTATTATGGTTATGTCTTCATGATGGGCCATCCCCTTAATCATTACATAGTGTCCTTCTTTGTCTTTTACGGTAGATTTCATTTTAAAATCTATTTTATCTAAGATTAGAATTGCCACACCTGCTCTTTTTTAGTAGTTGTTAGCTTGATATATTTTTCTCCAACTTTTGACTTTTAATAAATTCACATCTTTGTTTCTAAGGTGTGTCTCCTGTAGACAGCATACTGATGGAATCTGTTATCTTATCCATTCTGTGACTCTCCATCTCTTTATGGGTGCATTGAGTCCATTTACATTCAGTGTAATTATTGATTGATGTGGGTTTGTTGCTGTCATTTTATAGTGCTTTTTTTTTGTTGTGCTGACGTTTTCTTTGTTCTTCTTACTCTCTTGTGCTGAGTTACTTTTGTTTGTGGATTTTGTTTTTTCATTTCTTTTGTTTTTGTATGTTTTATTTTTGCTGAGACTTTATGTTTTCCCTCTTTTTTATTAGTATGTTTCTTAACTTTCTTTGTGGTTACCATAAATTTTACTCTTATCTTTCTAAGTTTGAAGCAGTTTACCATTACTTGGTATCGCCTTGCCTTCCTCCCCATTAGAAGGTTCTATACCTATGCCGTTTATTCACTCTTTTATTGTTTTGATGTTATTGTCTGCTTCCCTGTTGTATTTCTTTTGGTTTTGGATAGTCCTCAAGAGTTCATTTCCTAGATTGGTATCTGGCTTGTATGATCCTGCGTCTGAGGTTCTGCCTGTGAGTTGAAGCTGTTTGTCCTCAAATTGAAGAACTTGCTTTAATAATTCTTGTAAGTTTGGTTTCACTTTTACGTATTCCCTTAATTTCTGTTTATCTGGAAATGACCTAATTTCACCATGAAATTTGCATGAGAGTTTTGCAGGATATATTATTCTTGGCTGGCAATTTTTTTCTTTCAAGATTCTATATATGTCATCGCATTGACTTCTTGCCTGCATGGTTTCTGCCAAATAATATGAGCTTAGTCTTATTGTTTCTCCTCTGTATGTGACTTCTTGTTTTTCACGAGCTGCTTTCAGGATTCTTTGTTTGTCTTTGGTTTTGGCGAGTGTGAATTTGATATGCCTTGGTGATTTTCTTTTGGGGTCTCTTCTATATGGGGTTCGTTGAGCTTCTTGGATGGCCAGCTTTTCATCTTTCATGATATTGGGGAAGGTTTCTGTTAGCAGTTCTTCATTGATCCTCTCAGTGTTTTCTGTTTTCTCCCTCTGTTCTGGAATTCCAATCACTCTCAGATTTTTGCTTTTGATTGTGTCCCACATAACTCTTCATTTTTCTTTGTTCTTTTTTCTGAGTTTTCCTCAAACAGAGTTGTATCCAAGTGTTTGTCTTCAATTCTACTGATCCTGTCTTCCACTGGTTCAAATCTGCTTCTCAGCCCTTCTATGACATTGTCCATTTCTGAAATCTTGTTGTTTATGTTTTGTATTTCTAATTGTTGTCTTTGTATAATTTCTAGTTGTGGATTTATTTTGGCATTTTGTTTCTGCATTATTTTCCTTAATTCTTCCAATTTTTTGTCCTTATTTTCCAGGAATTTGTCTATTTTTTCCTCATGTTTGTCAGCTTTTAGCCTCAGTTCTTGGAGAATTCTGAGTATTAGAGATTTGAATTCCCTATCAGGTAGTTCTAGTGCATTTTCTTTGAGAGAAGAGTCATCTGGTGTTTTATTTTTGATGCCTACTGCAACCATCCTGTCCTGTTTTTGCAAATGTTTTGTTATTGTCTGCTGTCTTCGGGGAGTTCAGTAGTTATTTTTCTCAGTTATTGACTGTAGATTTGTTTGTTTATTCCTTTTTTAAAAAAAAATAATTTGACTATGTCTGAGCAGGCAGACTGTGTGTTCTTTGTTGGTTGCTCATCTGTGGGCACAATACTTTTCACTTTCTTCTTCAATTGGCTGGGTCAGTCACTCAGATATGGTACAGCAGGGCAGGTCTAGCTGAAGAGGAGTTACTGGGACTGATTGTTTGTGCCACTTACTACAGCCACCAGAGTGGGTCAGTAATAAGTGCAGGGTAGGTTCCAGTAGTCCGTGCCTGTGCTGCTTGTTGGTGTGATGTCACGTGCATGGTGCAGGTAGGCAGGATGCAGTGGTGAGATTGTTATGTGTGGAGCTAAGATGGATATGGGAGAGAGGAGAGAGGAACAGGAGCCAAAAACTTACAAACGAAAAAGAATGCTAGGGAAGCTTGCCATTGGAGTGGAGAGATGAGAGTCTATGAATTGGAGAAAAACAGAAAGGGAAGGAGGAGGAAAAGAAAAGAATGAATAAGTAAGAATCAGAAAGGTTAAAGAACCGCAAAGTTTCCAGGGATCCCACCGGTGCAGCTATGAGGTCTGTGGAAGTCACTTTCAGGTGTTGCGGTACAGCCTGACTAGAAGGCATAGAGGTATACAATGCAGGTATTCAGGAAACAGAAAGAGAAGGAATATATAGAGCGAAGAAACTGAGCAATGAAGAAAGACAAAAAGAAGAAAAAGAAAAGAAAACAAATTAAAAAAACAACAACAAAGGGCTCCAAAGAAACAGAAAAAAAAACAAAAAACCCAAAATCCAACGTAAAAAGAAATGTCCTCAGGGATCCTTCTGCACATCTGTGGAAGCTGAAGGGGAGTCTCTCTGCCACGCAGCTCAGCCTGGCCAGAAAGGGTTCCCAGCTCAAGAAAAGGAAGAGAAAACAAACAAATAATTCAAAAGAAACAAATGAACAAAAGCCCCAGGATCCCACCAGCATGATAGCCCAAACCAGGAAGCAGCTCCAAACTCGAACAGAGCTTCGCAGCCCCTCAGGAAGAAGCTAAGATGGCACATGGAGCCAGGTAATTGAGCGAAGGGAGGGGGAGGTGGTGAGAGGCAAGTAAGAAATCAAAAGCAGAAAAAAATGAAAAAGAAAAAGAAAAACTAACAACCAACCAATGGCACTCAGAGAGCCAGCTAGTGCAGGCTGGTGTTTCTGGACAAGAGACTGTGTCCGTGTGAAGCAAAGGGGGCCGAGTGTGGGTGAAGAAGGGTAGAGAGTGGGAAAGCATATATCACAAATTACGGGAGCTCTGAAGCCCCTCAGAAAGAAGCAAAGATGGCGCACGGAGCGAGGTACTCGAATGAAAGGAGGGGGAGGCGGGGAGAGGCAAGGAAGAAATAAAAAGAAGTGGAAGAAAAGCAACACCAGCAGCCAACAAATGGCACTCAGAGAGCCACCCGTTCGGGTGTGTGGAATCCAAGCAGCCGCTGTTTCCTGGTCAAGAGATTGTGGCCACAGGAATTAGAGGAGGCTGACTTGGGGTAAAGAAGGGTGGGGGGTGGGAAAGCATATATCACCAATTACCAGTTGTTTTGTCTCCTGCTGGAAGCTCCGTGAGTCTGCTTTCTCATACCCCCTGTTTGCTGGTCTCTGATAGGGGTTCAAGATGGCGGATTCGTGCTGTTTTAGCTGGTAGGGGACCTCTGCATGAATCTCTCCTCACCTCTTCTCTGTCAGTTTTCTCACTCCATTTGGTGCTTGGCTGAGTTCTTTATCTCTTCATTTGATGTTTTAGGGTTTCAGGATTGTTGTATTCTCTATTCGGCTTAGTTTTTCAGATCTTTGCTGTGGAGGGACGGCGTGGTGCTTCTGCCTAGAGCGCCATTTTTTTTTCTGCCCTCGATATATTCTTTTTTAGTTTGTAGTTAGTTGAGCATTTATCTGCATCCTTTTAAATGCTCAAGGAATTCTTTCTTATGTCAACAAAGGAATAGAAACTCAAAAAATAGTTAAAAATATGTAATTGGCTAGAGAAAGGAAGGTCTATTGTTGAAATCATTAATATTGACTGTTATGGCAGATTGTTTAGGAGAATTAAAAATCAAAATTTATCCTCTTGTTATACTTGTCATAGACCCTGTATCTATATACAAGTGCCTTCTTACTTGTAAAGTTTTCTCATTTTATTTGTAAACATTAATTGGTTTTAAATATGAATATTAGTAAGTGACTTTCATCATAAGACATTAAATATGTTTCACCATAAAAAAATCCAATATATTAAAAGTATATAATATAGGTGGCATATTTGCAGCCCATTGGGTTCTATTTATTAAAAAAATTAGGAACTAATTGCACATTTATTTTTAATAAAATCTGTTCATGTAAAGCACAGATGACACCAAAGTTAAATAAATTATGTACATCTTATGTTCCAAGAAGGCCAATATTCTCATATATAAATGATACTGCAAAATGCCTTGGGAAATACAATTCTTATATAACCATGTCAGCAAAAATACTCAAGTTTTTTTGTTTTTTGTTTTCTTAAATAGTGTTATGTGTTATGCCAGAAGTTGAATTTGCCAGGGGACATATTCATAAAGTTTTTACAATATTAGAACAGCTATAAACAATTATCTGTTACATTACTAGAAAAACTATAATAGTACATAAAATGCAGGTTCTTATCCCTACAAGTCACCTACAATTACAGGCAAAATTGTATGTATGATTGTGTATATACATTTAAAGGGTCATGCTCATTAATAATTTTAATCAAATTGATGTTGGTATTTGGATTCTTCAAAACAGTTATGTATGCATACACAACTTTAGATACTCTTATGAGTAAAGTCTTACTCCTTATAACAAATCTGATAATAATATTTTTTTAATTGTGTGTATTTACATGTAGTTTGAGTTCCTCAATATATTAGCTGTCTTACTCTTAATTCTTTGACTATATGAAAGATGAGCTTATGTCATTTATAGATATTCACTTCTTAATCTCTTATATTAAAATTACATTATTTTACTTGAATTTCCTATTATAGATTTTATTTTGATATATCTGCCTGCATAACTACATTATTTTTATATGTCATAAACAAATAAAATATTAAAATGTTTAACATTCATGATGACAATTCTAAATTATGGTTATAACCAAATAAATATTCAATTCTTTTTGCTTCAAAATCATTTACAAAACAAATCACAACTTCTGTCAACAAATCATTTATCAATCACCTTCTTTCTCTCACTCTCTCTCTCTCACCCTTTCCCCTTTTTTTGGAATGATAACAGATGGGGATTACAGAGAATGAACTAAAAAAAATTGATTTGGACATAGGAAATTGGATTGTCATTGACTACAAAGCATTTGTTCGTCGTCAGGTAGGAATTTCTCTCTTTCTGCCATTCCCTGAGGTTAAAATAGGTAAAATCACTTCAGATTGAGACTCTGGTTTCCTTTTGTTTTTTATGTCTCTAAAATGAGTCACAGCACCATGAAAATAACAAAATTCTATAAATTAAGGAATATCTTAAACTGTATTTTAAAATGTAAACGAATTCATAGTTACATAGATTATTTTAACCACTTCAATAAAATCTTTATATAATTTCTTTACTCAGTGTACGTGTAGATCTTGAAATAAAAAAAGTAAACTGGAAGAAAGAAAGAGAATAAGAAAATGCAAACTAGCTATTGTGGACCAACTATATCACTGAGAAAAAATTAAAACAACAGCATATATGTTATACTGATATTTTTTATTGTGACTTTAATTTGCATTTTTCTAACGACTAATGATGTTGAACAACTAGTCATATGTCTGTTTTTCCTTTCTTATCTTTTCTTTGCTGAAGTGTCTGTTAAAAATTTTATTCATTTCTAATGGGTTTACATTAGACTAAATTGTGGAAGATGATTATATTGCATTACTTTACATCATGTGTAAGATCCTTACATTTAAAACAACAGGATATATTTTTATACTGATAAAATATATCAGTAGAAAATATTGGGGATGATGAATAAAAAAAGCAAAAGCAAAAGTGATGGAAAACACAGAAGGCTTAAGAAACTTACGGGAAGTTGGTACCTGTATGTGAGGGTTAATTTCATGTGTCAGTTTAGCTAGGCTATGATTCCAAGTAGTCTGTTCAAACACTAGTCTAGCTGTTATCATAGAGTAATTAAACAACAACAACAACAACAAAAAAAAAACAGTTGCTAAAGAGTCAATCCCCATTCATGGTGACCCTATGCGTTGCCAATTAGAACTTCGCTCCATAGGGTTTTCAAGGCTGTGACTTTCTGGAAGAATATTGAGAAGCTTTTTTCCCCAGGTTCCTCTGGGTGAGTGGAAACTGCTAACCTTGTGGTTAGTAGTTGAGTACTTAACCATTTGTGCCACCTAGGGACTTTTCATGGACTAGGCACATGTAATCAAGTCAGCTGGCTTAGGGTAGAGCAGATTACTTCCGTAATGTGATGTGATGTAATGTAATGATCTTACATGTAATGTAATGTAATGCAATATAATCATTTTCCACAATTTGGTCTAATGTAAACCCATTAGAAATGAATAAAATTTTTAACTGACACTTCAACAAAGATAAGGAAGGAAAAAAAGACACATGACAAGTTGTTCAACATCATTAGTAGTTAGAAAAATGCAAATTAAAGTCACAGTAAGATACCACTATACACCTACTAGAAAGTCTAAACTTAAAAAAAAGAAAAAAAAGTAATACGAAGTGCTGGCAAGGAGCAGCAGGAAATCACTCACATAGCTGCTACAAATGCAAAGTGATACTGCAATTCTGGATAACAGTTATATAATTTATCATGAAGTTAAGCATTGTTGTTGGCCCTGACTCATGGCAATCTTAGTTATAACAGAACGAAATGTTGCTAGGTCCTGCAACATCGTCATGATCATTGGATGTTTGAGTCCATTGTTATGGCTATTGTATCAAGCAATCTCATTTAAGATTTTGAAGGAATATTCTGATTGCATTTATTCTAAGACTGATGCCTTCATTCTTCTGATAGTCCATGATATACTCAATATTCTTCACCAAAATTACAGTTTGAATAAATCAATTCTTCTTCTGTCTTCCTTTTCCTCTATCCAACTTTCACATGCTTATGAGATGATTTAAAAGACCATGGCTTGGTTTAGGTGCACCTAAGTCATCAAAATGACATCTTTGCTTTTTAAAACATTAAAGAGATCTTTGCCACAGATTTGCCCAATGTAATACATCTTTTGATCTCTTGACTAGCACTTTCATAGATGTTGATCATTAATTCAGGTAAAATGAAATTGTTGACAACTTCAATTTTTTCTCCATTTATGACAATGTTTTATATTGGTCCACTTGTGAAAATTTTTGTTTTATTCACAGTCATATGTAATATGTACAGAAGATCATATTTTTTTATTGTCATCAGTAAGTGTTTTAAGCTGTCTTCATTTTTGGCAAGCAAAGTTGTGTCATTTGTTAATGAGTCTTCCTCCAAACTTGATGCTACATTTCTCTTCATATAGTCTGGCTTCTTGGAGTATTTGCACACCATACAGATTGAATAAATAAGGTAATATGATACAACCCTATTGCACACCTTTTCCTATTTTGAACAAGGCAGTATTCTCTTGTTCTGTTTGAACAACTATCTCTTGACACATTTATAGGTTCTGTATGAGCTCAATTAGCATGTCTGAAATTCCCATTCTTTGCAATGTTATCCATAATTTAGTATGATCCATGCAGTCAAATACGTTTCTGTGTTTCTAGAAAACACAGGTAAATATCTTCCTGGTCTTCCCTGCTTTCAGCCAAGATCCATCTGACAGCAGTAAGGATATCCATTGTTTCACGTTCTCTTCTGAATCTATCTCAAACTTCAGGCAGTTCCCTCTTGACGTGAAGTGGCAGTTGCTTTTGAATTATCTTCAGCAAAATTTTGCTGAGATGTGATATTAATGATATTGTTCAATTTCTGCATTCCATTTGATCACCTTTTCATTGAATGGGCATGAATATAGATCTCTTCCAGTCAGTAGGCCAAGTAGCTGCTTTCCAAATTTCTTGACATAGACAAAGAAGTACTTCCAGTGTTGCATCTGTTTGCTGAAGCAGCTTAGTTGGTATTCTGTCAATTCCTGGAGTCTTGTTTTATGGCAATGCCTTCAGTGCAGCTTGGACTTCTTCTTTCTGTACCAGCGATTCTTTATCACATGCTACCTCCTGAAACGGTAGAATACCATCCTTTTTTTTTTTTAGTACAATGACTCTCAGTATCCCTTCCCAGTGGCATCACTAGGGATGGTGTCACTCAGTACAGTAACTCATAGTTTCACTGTCCTCCATGGACCTCCTCCCATACCAGACCATAGAGAATCCTTAGTAATGTTTTTTGCACTGAATGTTACATGTGAATCATAATTCCCATGTAACACTCCTTATTTTCCTTTACTACTTAATTCTCAAAAAAGTTGATGTAGGTTCACAAATACTAATTACTACAATATGGTAGCTAAAACACCAGAAAATTTGACTAAATCAGTGACTATGAAAATACCAACAGCAATGGAAACAACAGTGAGTACTTGTAGTGCGTGAAGACAAAACCATGTGATTTGAAGCATCCTTGTAATTGAGTAATAATGACAGCTCTGACCAGAGTGCATTAGAAGGTTCAAAAAGTAAATTAGTATGGAGTTTTAGCCTTGTAAGTATATTGATATATGCAAGCTGGGCTTACAAAAAATGTTTTTGTTTTTATAACTAACTACAGGAATATTTTTATAAAAACATATAAATTTCTGCAGAAACACTGCACAAAAATTTTATAGACAGTTATCACCTGGCACGGTCCGTACCCCCGACACCTCCCTAGTGACACCATTGTCTCTTCCATCTTATTTTATGCTTTCTGTGCCTTTTGTTTTTTTTACCCATAGAATTCTTCAATCTTATAACTCCAGGCTTGAATTTTCTCTTCGGTTCTTTCATCCTGAGAAATGCTGATTGTGTTAAGAGCAAATTTTAGAGTCTCTGCTGACACATCTTAGGTCTTTTTCTTCTTTTCTGTCTTTTTTATTGATTTTTTCCTTCTTCATGTATGATGTCCTTGATGTCTTCCCACAGTTCTGGTTGTCCATCATTAGTGTTCATTGTTTCAAATCTATTCTTGAGATTATCTTACATTCAGGCAGGACATATTCGATGTCATACTTTGGTCCTTGGAGTTTCTGAGTAGCACGAATCTTAACTGCTTGACTACTAATCAAAAGACTGGTGGTTCATTCTTACACAGGTGCCTTGGGAAAAAAATCTAGGCAATCTACTTCCAAAAGCTCACAGCCTTGAAAACTGGATGGAGCCGTTCTATTCTGCAAAACATGGTGTTTCCATGAGTTGGGATAAATTTGTGTGGTTTATTTTTCGGTTTTCCTTTCCCTGTGGACTTACTTTAATTTTCTTCAGCTTCAACTTAAACTTGCACATGAGCATTTGATGGTCTATTGTACAGTACATCCTGCCTTTGTCTTGACTGATGATATTGAGTCTCTCCATCCGTATTCCACAGATATAGTCAATTTGATTCCTTTGTAGTCCATCTGGCAAGTTCCATAAGTGCAGTCATTGAAAATTTTATTAAAAAAAAAAAGCATTTCTAATAAATAAGTTGTTGATCTTACAGAATACTATCAAGTGATGTCTGGTGTAATTTCTGTCATCAAGTTCGTATTTTTCAACTACTGATCCTTCTTCTCTGTTTCCAACTTTCCCATTCCAATCACCAGTAATTATCAATATATCTTGATTGTACAGACTGCAGCAGTTCATGAATATCTTCAATTTCTTTATTTTAGGCATTTGTGGTTCTGTATAAATTTGAATAAACCTCTATTAACTGGACATCCTTGTAAGTGTATCACTAACACGATTGTACTTCAGGGCAAATCCTGAAATTTTTGTTAAGAGGATGAATAAAAAGGCATTCTTCATTTTGACATTCCCATCATAGTATAAAATATGATTGTCAGATTCAAAATGGCCAATACCAGTCCACTTCAGCTCACTCATGCTAGAATACTGAACTTCAATACTGCAATTTCATTTCTGATGACTTCCAATTTTCCTTGATTCATGCTTTGTACATTTTATGTTCCAATTACTAATTGATATTTACTGCTGTTATTTCTCACTGGAGTCCCTGGGTAGTGCAAACGCTTAATGATCTTGGCTTCTAACAAAAAAGTTGGAGGTTTGAGTTTACCCAGAGGTACCTTAGAAGAAAGGTCTGGTAATTTACTTTAAAAAATCCAGCCATTGAAAACCCTATGGAGCACAAATCTACATTGACACACATAGGGTCACCATGAGTCAGAATTGAGTCTATAGCAAGTGGTTTCTACCACTCATCTCTCAGTTTCTCCCACTGCAGTGACTTACATATTGTTATGAGGTTGGAAACTACGTCTTTAGTATTTCAAATACCAAGTTTCAGCACAGTTTCCAGACTAAGACAGACTAGTCCC
This sequence comes from Dugong dugon, assembly GCA_030035585.1. Classification (NCBI taxonomy): domain Eukaryota; kingdom Metazoa; phylum Chordata; class Mammalia; order Sirenia; family Dugongidae; genus Dugong; species Dugong dugon. The sequence continues at coordinate 15,432,871 of CM057478.1, forward strand.
AGTGATCTACTTCTGAAAATTAGCCAGTGAAAACCATAAGCAATTAAACATACTTACCATAAAATCTAACAAGTCTACTCCTAAGTATTTATTCCAGAGAAATAAAAACATGTACATACAAACACTTCAACGGTTTTTGTTTATGTCGCAATGCTTATAGTACCTTATTTGTAATAGCTCAAAATTAGAAAAAACTGAAATGGCTATATTAATATCAGATAAGGTATAATTCAATAATTCAAGTATTAACAGAGAAAACAGAATTTCTTCATATTGATAAAATGATCAATTCATTAGGAAAACATAACACTCTTGTATATGCCTAAAATCAGAACTTCATGAATCAAAAATTGAAATATTTAAAGGGAAGAAATAGATAAATCCAAAATTATACATGAAATGTTTAACTCATTTGCCACTGTAAATGGTAGAATCAGACAAAAATAAATTAAAACATAGAATATCTGAATAACACTATAAAACAACTTAATTTAATTAATATTTACAAATATTAAACTAAACAAGTATGGAATACATATTCTTTCCAAATACACATAGAACATTCATCATGATGATCCATGTTTTGAGCTATAAATTAAATCTCAATAATTTTCAAAAAAATGTATTTTATAGAGTATATGCTCTGAACAAAATAGAATTAAATTAAAAATCAATGTAAATTAGATTTACTGAAAATCCCCAAATACTGAATATGTAATAACATTCTTTTAAATAATCTATAGGTCACAGAAAAAATATATAGAAAAATTTAGAAAGTCATCAAAATGTGTAAGATTGTGGGACAAAGGACTAAGTATGGCCTTTTGTCTCTGGTTTCTAAAACTACCCTGAGCATTTAAGGTGCTCTTTGTTTTCTAAAATAGCCAGGTGACATTTAAACTTGGGACCCCTGGTGATACCGTGGTTAAGAGCTACAGTTACTAACTAAAAGTTCAGTAGTTCAAATCCACCAACGACTCCTTGGAAATCATATGGAAGAGTTCTATTCTGTCCTTTAGGGTCGCTATAAGTCTGAATCCACCAGACAGCAATGGGTTATTTAAATATGAAAAAAAAAAGCTGGGAATGCCCAATTCATCACCATGGCAACAAGCTTAAAAAATGGAGGGGGCATGATGAGTCCTCCACTGTCTTCCACCCTCTGAGGCTTGATATATTCCCCCTGTAGCTTGCAACATGGGCATTAGGTCATAAAAATGCCCAGCTGAGGGATCTCGTTGCCCCTCAGCTATGGCACTAGGTGGAAGTACATGTAGCATACGTGTCCAGCCCACCTAACTAGCTACACCTGGTCAGGGAGGACTGGCAGATGTAAGCTTCCCTTTTTTAAGTGACTCACCCACACCAGAGTGGGATGTACATGGAAGAGTCATCCTCTCCACCTGGACAGACTTTTCAAGTTGGGGGATGCTCAGAAGAGGGTCTGCATTTTTTCTGGCATGCTGTCTAAGTCTTGCTGTAAGTAATAAAACCAACTTTCCAGGTGCTGATGCTCTGGAGCATCTAGTCAGTTCAGGCTCTGATGGGAAGGAGGTGATATTATGGAACAACCAATATTGGTGATGAGTGCCCTTTTTCTAATAGTTGCCTGACTTATTTAGAAATCTGGGGCAACCTGTGAGTCCCTTGAAGTTTTAGTGTGGTGTCTCACAGGGATGTAGGAAAACTAAGGACTAGAGTAATATTTATAAATTTAAATCTTGTTGCCTTCCATCAAGTGGATTCCAACGCATAACAACACTATAATACAGAGTAGAACTGCCCCCACAGAGCTCCCTGGCTGTAATCTTTACTGGAGCAAATCATTAGGTCTTTTCTGCGACAGAATCACTGGTAGGTTCAACGGTGGAAGTTTCACTTATCAGTTCAGCACTTAACTATTACACCACCAAGGCTCCTATACCAAACCAAACCAAACCAAACCAAACTTTTTGCTGTGGAGTCAATTCCAACTCATAGCAACCCTGTAGGACAGAGCAGAACTGCCTCATAGGGTTTCCAGGGAGTAGCTGGTGGATTCGAACTGCCATCCTTTTGGTTAGCAGCCATAGCTGGCCATAGCTCTTAACCACTGCACCACCGGGGCTCCATAGGGCTTCTATAGTAGGGGAGAAAAGGTATAAAATCAATGACCTAAACTTCTCCCATAAGAATCTAGAAAAAGAAGAACGAAGTGAAATAAAAATGATTGAAGAAAATAGATAATTCAGATAAGAATAAGTATCAATAAAATATAAAGCAAACAAAAATATTAAGCCAAAATTTGGAAGTTTGAAAAGGTTAATAAAATAGATATTAAACAGCTGCCAAACAAATAAGAACAGAGAGAACCCAAAAACCAAATCTTTTGCCATCAAGTCGATTCCAACTCATAGCGACCCTATAGGATACAGTAGAACTGCCCTGTAGGGTTTCCAAGGAACTGATGGTGGATTCAAACTGTTGAGCTTTTGGTTAGCAGCCAAACACAACCACTGCGCCACCAGGGCCAAAAACAGAGAGAGAGAAACAAAGTACCAATCTTGAGGATGAAAGATGAGGTAGAAATGTAGATCCTCTTGTTGGTTGCTATGGAGTCTGCTTCCACTCATGGCAAGCTTATGTATAACAGAATAAAATGTTGCTTGATTCTGTGTTATCTGAATAATCATTGGTATGTTTGAGTCTGATGTGGCTATTCTGTCAAACCACCTGTAAAATGGTGGTAGTAATCAGGGGCAGATTATCACGTATGCAAGGTACACACAGACTTACTTGTGTTTACTTACTGATCTGTAGCACACAATTCCACATGGGTTTCACCATAGATTACTGGGTAATTTATCCCTGGTCAGGACACTGTGTGTCTGGGAGTCACAAAATCTCCAGAATGCCATGAGTATACTTGCTGTGTTGACTCTCCTATTTCCTTTTATAAAGTGAAGTAAACTTCATGCTGGCCTATTATGTCTTATAAACCTGATTTTTCTAAGTGAAAACAAAATCATTGATTCTGATTAGACAAAGTAGGCACTGCAGTAACATTGAAGGCATGCAGGGGTTTTTAAAATTGAGGAGCCTGGCATATCTGAAATAGTTGGCTCAGGCTTGGGTTGGACTATATTTTGTAACTGCTGCTTCTATTTTTGCAACAGTTAACCTTTGTACAGACCCAATCATGCAGCCAAGAAAATGTTTTTCTCTTTAGCTAGGCTAGTGAAGGTCAAGGGTGTGTCTTGTGGCACCAGAGGAGGTGAGCGAGTTATCGAAACCCACTGTGTAAGACGTTCTCAAAAGGACTTTGCTTTAAGCAAGTTAACTTTTACTGTCTGTTTTCAGAAAATCCATCATGTATTCATCTTGTGACCACTTTACGACCATCTTATAAGTATGTACTGTATCCAACCCCTGTAACCCATATATGCTTTGTAAACAAACCCTAGCAAAAGCCCTGCTTTGATATGTCCTGCCTCTCACTTCCCTAATTGCTTAGCAACCAATCAAAAATATTTAAGCTGATTTCCTGGTTTAGCCTTGTAACCATGTGCACGTAGCTGCTCTCCAGAGCCCTGACATTCACCTTATGGCAGTTGGTGTATTCTCAGCTGGGGCCGTCTTTTCTCTCAATAAATCTCTTGATTTTATTCCAAACGGAGTACATGTCGTGACACTGGGGCAAAGGATTAACTATCTGCTGATGAATCAATATAATTGCCCTATAGCAGAGTAACCCACTAGAAAACTATCCTAGAAAATAAAAATTAAAAAATAAGATAATTCAAACTAATATCAACAAGTCTAAAAGGTCAGGAGCCAATCATACAAGAAATTCTTAAGATTGTTCTAGAAAGCAATTTAAATACATCAATTTGATTTCTTGACTGCTCCTTCCATGGATGTTGATTGTTGATCCAAAACGAAAATACTCCTATTTTGATCTATGTCTTAGATGTTGAGAAGGTGAATGACTGTAATGAATAGGTATCAAATTATTTTGCATGCAAATGTTTTCCAGTTATCTACTTTCAAAAAGTTGAAGAAGGATCAGATGAAACTTGGTAACTGTTGTGCCACCAGGTCTCCTTAAACTTCAAATAGGGATTTATTATTACAGAAATTTTTAACAATCAACAATCAATGTCCATGGACGCATCAAATGAAGAAGAAATCAAATGACATAATGCACTGGGAAAATCTGCTTCAAAAGACCTCTTTAAAGCTTTAAAAAACAAAGATGTCACTTTGATGACCAAGATGTTTCTGACCCAAGCCATGGTCTTTTCAATTGCCTTACATTCATGCAAAAGCTGAACAATGAATAAGGAAGACCAAAGAAGAACTGATGCATTTGAATTGTGGTTTTGGCAAAAAAATATTGAACATACCATGGAATATCAGAATGAACAAATCAGTCTTAGAAGAAATACAACCAGAATGTTTCTTAGCAGCAAGGATGGCAAGACTTCAATGAACTTACTTTGGACGTGTTATCAGGAAACGCCCCTCCTTAGAAAATAATATCATGTTTAGTAGAGAATCAGCAAAAATGAGGGAAATCTTAAATGAGATAAATTGTCACAAGAGGCACAGCAATGAACTCAAACATACCAACAACGATGAAGATGTTGTAGGACCAGGAAGGATTTGGTTCTGTGATACATAAGTCAGAACCGGCTCAAAGGCAACTAATGACAAAGATACATTTTTCAAAACTAATAACCTCCATATCTACATCTACATGTATAGATACACACATACATGTTTGTATCCATCTATCAACTCCATTTATATAGATTAGTGTCAGGAAGTTCTGTAAATAAATGAAGTAGCAAGAAATTTGATTTCATAGTTGAAGTGATAAAGATTTAGAAACATTCCATCCCATTTGCCAACTTTACATCAGAATTTAGAATACTCCTTCATAGATCAAACTATTGATTGGAGAATGTGATAAACTAAGAAACCCAAAATAAAACAAGAATGATACGTTCTTTAACTCGAGAATAATAAGGTCATAGAATGCTCCTTAGAAACAAGGATGGGGAGGGGAGACCTTGTTTCGCATACTTCTGACATGCTAGCAGGAGGGATCAGTCCCTGGAGAAGGACATCATGCTTCGTAAAACAGAGGGCCAGAGAAAAAAGAGGAAGACCCTCAACCAGATGGATTGACACAGTGGCTACAACAATTGACTCAGGCATAACAACAATTTGTGAGGCGGCGCAGAACCGGGCGGTGTTTCGTTCTGTTGTACATAGGCTTGTTATGAGTCGGAACCGACTCGACAGCGTCTAACAACAACGACAAAATGGTGAGTACAAATAAGCCTACTCTCTTTATCTAATGCTCAGTTTTTAAAAATAGGAAGGGGAAACGAGTGGATGAGGAATAAAGAAGAAAGTGGGAGGAGGGAAGAAAGGAGTGTAATACTTACCTGCATATTTAAAGTGACTGAGAATAATTATTGCACATTGCACTGCTTTTCCTCCCTCTGTCTCCCCCATCCAGCAGTCAGAGATGTTTTAAATAATCGAGGAGATGCCATAAACTTTGGTGGCATGGGGGACTTGGAAAATGAGGCTTCTTCTTTATTAAGGAAAACACCAGTGATAACTAAAGTATGTTTATTGGTATTTCCCATCTATGTGCAGTTTACAAATGATATTTTACACCAAATAACCTCATACTTGTGAAGCATGTACTATAACAGCGTTATTTGACCGCTGAGAAACCAAAGTTCACACAAGTTTGGTGAATTTTCTAAGGTAATGCAGGACCGGGCACGGTTTCCTTATGTTGTACGTAGGGTCGCCGTGAGTCAGAAACAACTGGACGGCACCTAACAACAACAGCAACAATGCTATTCTATAAAAATACAAGGAGTTTCACTTTAATTGTAGTTTAATAATTATGTATTACTACTACTAATAAAATCATATAAAGAAACATGTTGTTTAAAGGTGTTCTATGTGCAAGGCACTCATAGTGAATTATCTCGCTAAATTTCCATCACAAAAAAAAAAAAACCTGTTGCCTTTGAGTTGATTTTGACTTACAGTGACCCTATAGGACAGAGTGTAACTGCCCCCTAGGGCTTCTAAGGATCAGCTGGTGGATTTGAACTGCTGACCTTTATGGTTAGCAGCGTAGCTCTTAAGCACTGTGCCACCAGCATTACTATTCCCATTTCACCTTAGAGAATTTTGAGACTTAAAGAAGTAATTTGCTCAAGGTTACACAACCACTAAGTGAAGGAATTCGAATTCCATTTAGACTCATTGATTTACAAAAGCATAACACTATATTTTCTATAAAAAATTAAATATTCAATACTTTCCAAAAAATATGTGAAGATTGGATTCACATTATTTTCAAACGCACACTGTATCTATTTGTGTCTCTGAAGTACATATTGTTACTTTGTTCACATCCAACCAATGTTATAAATCCTTTGTTAATCTACATATATGCATATACAGGGGTTAAATGGACAAATTAATTTGATTTTGTTCTATATTGTGATTTTCTATGTGAGTATTCATGTAAATATTTTGCTACTTCTGGATTAGACCTCAATTTAAATGATACTGGCAAAGTATCTTTTAAGAGAAAAATTGAAATAATTAGGAAAAAAAGTTGCAAAACTAATCTTTGACTCTAACAGCATTTAATAGGATAAAATGAATATAAAAAAATGTGACCACACATCCTCTAAATTTGATTCTGTCAAAATATCTCTAATGTATTTCCCAGTATTAACAAATCTTCTTCACTGAATTTTGGGACTATTTCATTTGCAATTTAACTAACTAAAACAAACCAAGAATCATAGAAAAATAGTAACACTGTGGAGAGATTAGCAAAGCTTACAAATATCTATAAAAGAGATTCTGAATTTTGGTTTTAAAGTATTCTCAGCTACATTCGATATATAGTTAAAATTAGGAAGCTGTGGTAGAGCATGCTTCATTTATTTTTTAACTTTCCAAGAAAATCAGTTTAAAGGAGAACATAGCTCAGCTAACAAAAGTTTTAGCTGGATTTTAGAAAACCTTGCTATTTGTTTTATATTTTACAGGTGCTAAAAAGAGATAACAAAATAAATGAATTACAGAATACATCTGCAAGGCATAGTGAGTATAAGTTTGGGGGAAAAATTACTACAACTATAATGAAAGACATTTTGTAATTATACAGTGATTAACAACTGTATTTTCATTTTCTTGTTTGATTGCCATAAACATTCCCTTTTGAACACTGTATTAATACGAACATTGGAAAAAATATCAATGGCTCTTTTGAATAGCCAAACATGTTTTGCTTAAGGATTATGAAAATCAGTTCTTAAACTCTCATTAAAAGATAATATTTAAACTGAACACTAAAAATTCCCAGTTACAATTCTGATCAATGAAGCAAGAAGTTAGTAAGTAGCACCTTACTGGTTCATTGTGCACACTGCTACCTTGTATAAATATTCTATTTGCATCCTTATTTTTTTATATACCAAGTATCTAGGACACCTTTTCCATTATTATGATATCTGCATATATATTTTAGTATGTATGACAGAATATTTCCATGCAAATTTGATGTCTATTTTGAGAGAAATTATAAAATTTTCAGTATAGGATCTGAATCTTCAGTATAGCAAAGTGTATTAGAACTATAAGTAAAAATGTGAGAGACTTTCTCCATGTCTGAAAAATCAGGATCTTGGAAAAAAAGAAATAATTAAGGAGAACCTTGGGAACTTAATCCACTTTGTTTTGCCTTCTCATCTCTCTGTGAAACAAAGACAAAATGCTATTAACTCAATATTTATGCAGTTAATGGAGTTTCCTTACTGTCTTGATATATTAAATGCTTTCAATGACTAGATTTTTCAAATTTCATTACAAACTGGAGAGCAACAGAATAGATAATGTCCTTAAAAGTTTAGAATAAATTTTAGATAATTCAGGAGGAATCCTGGAAATGACTGATACATCACATTAATATTAAGGATTGTCAAAGTTAATCTTACAGAGTTCAAGTTTTGGATGTCTGAATACTTCTAAACAAAACAGAAACTTTTCTTCAACACAGCAAAGAAATCAACTTTTACCAAGTGATGCACGGATTATGCTTGATGAGGAAAGAAGTAGCCCTCAACTGACAAAGCTGAGAAAGAACTTAGGTGATCGAAACAAAAATCTATTCACACCTGATGGTTGCAGTATTTGTTTTCCATTCATATTTATTTACAGAGAGTTGACTTGCTTCATAAATGTAAAATTATGTTCAGGCAAAAGAAATCTACATATACATAAACAAATATCCTTGGTAACATTGAACATTGTTTACAGCAATAACTTTGAACTGAATAGTAGAACAAATGATGCTGTGATTCTATTGCAACAGATTTCTGGTCTTAATCTTATTTCTTTAAAGCAGACTGTATTAACTTTGTAATGTGGATAATTGGAAATGCATTAGGTGACATTCAGACAAGCTGACTCTGTTTACATTTCATTCCTTTATGAAGGTCCATATACATTGTTTATCAGAAATGACTTTCTCTCTTTGGAGCTTTTCTATGATGAGCTATTCTTTCCCAAAGTACACTAGGGCTATGATTTATTTTGAAGGGCTTCTCATTAAACTATACTCTGCTGTATTGAAATACGTGATTCCATTGAAAATGCTGACACAAAAATTGTCCCGTGTTACTCTTTAGGTTGGTTGATTTTCTGTGAATGTTAAATCAAAGACAAGAGCTTACTCTTCTTCATCTACATAGAGATGAACATACTGCATATATTCATTATTTATTTATTGTCAGTTTTATTGATGATAGACAGATAGATACACAGATGGATAAATAGATAGATTGATGTAGATAAATAGATAACAGATTGAATTGGGAAAATATTCTTAGGAACTGTTTAACAAAACTACCACTTTTATATTATAGGTAAAATTACTTATAGTAATAAACACCTTTCTTTGTGAAATTCAGTAAAGTCTATGGGACTTGAATATGTTTGACTAAATTAATAATATTTATAATATACTTTATAATATCCATTTTAATGCCATAGTTGAAGATGTGGCTGAATAGTGCACCTCGTAGTCAAGTTTCTTTAGAAGATATATTTGAATAATTTGCATCTGCATTTTGCCTAAATTTGAATTTATTTCAAATTCCCAGTGATGCATCAGAAATTGCTTTCAATTTAGAAATATGTTCCCCATTTAAAGAACTCAGTTATATTTTAAAACGATAATTGCTTATTCATTAGTCATTTTAAGGTATTGCTTATGGCATGCTTGGGAAATGTTTCTTTAGTAATAATGAATTCTTAATGATTTAATTTCCTTTTAGAACACATTTTGCCAGTATAAACATACAAAAATATGTATACCATACGTTGTGATGTTTTTATATATGTGTATATATTTATATATATATATATAGATACACATTCTCTCTCCTAATTCATTTTAAGTCTTTGGAAAGTAGATCTATTATCTGTCTGTCTGTCTCTCTATCCATCATCTATCTATTTATTTAAGTCATACCACCTATGATTGGGTATACTCACTGCATGAATAATATATGTATATATGAGTGAGTGAATACATGAAAATACTGAATTTATCTGACAATGTCATTATATTTGGTCACAAATACTTATTGATTGGTCAACAACTGTAGGACTTGACTGAACTGCAAACATTTAAGTGCATAGGATGACTACCTAGCTTGTCCAGTAGTCATCTCAAAATGACTGATGTGGGAAAAGATCTGCAGAAAGTTGTCCACTTTCTGAAGGAGGCATAGGATCCTTTGTGATTTGACTTTACTCAAGTTTTGCATATTGTCAGTGGATTCTGTGCATACAGTGAAGCTTAGGGAGCATTGCAAGGTCTCTGGGTGATGCAAACAGTTTGAGCTTGACACAGGGTCACCATCAGTAGGAATAAACTCAACAGTAAATAACAACAACAACAATTAACCTAAAAGTTAATAGTACAAACCCACCCAGCAGTGCTATGAAAAAAAAAAAAAACCTGGCAATCTGCTTCCATAAACATCCAAACCAAGAATCCCCTAAGGAGCAGTTCTACTATGACAGACATGGGGTTGCCATGAATCAGAACTGACTTGATGGCAATGAGTTAAAGGGGAATTGCTAAGACTCTTTAAGTTAGTTTTCACCGTAATTCCCTGTTTGTATCAAAATGAAAGCATCATTTATAATGAGAATGTTCTGGAAATCTACTTACAAAAATTATGTCAGAAAAGTGTATTCCAATTCATGTAATTCATATAAAAAGTACTTATTCTTTGATTTATTCTGTGGGGAAAAAAAGTAACTGACCAAATATTCCTATTTGTGTTCCAAAACCAAACCTGTTGCCGTTGAGCCGATTCCATCTCATAGCAACCCTATAGGAGAGAGGAGGACTGCCCCATAGGGTTTCCAAGGAGTGGCTGGTGGATTCGAACTGTGAATAGGACAGAGTAGAACTGCCCCATAGGGCTTCCAAGGAGCCCCTGGTAGATTTGAACTGCTGACCTTTTGGTTAGCAGCCAAACTCTTAACCAGTATGCCACCAGGGTTTCCTATTTGTGTTACCTTATAGAAATATAAGAGCTATATACGTGTTCCACTCTTCTTTGAGTTTTCCTTTGTATATAATTTCCCTTTCCCTAAGATTATATATATAATTACATTAAATGATATTGTCAGTATTGTATAAAAATTAGATGTATAGTTTACAGAGCAAGTCAGGATATATGTACAATCAAAAATACATACACAGTACCCATTTTGATTTTTTCGAGAAATTTTCATATATTATTCTTCTTTTTATGCCAGTTGTAGCTGGATTAGAGTGTTGGATATCATAGGACAATATACTCCATTCATATACATATTTATTTTAAATAATTTATTTTATTATTTGTTGTTTTTGAGAATATACATGAGCAAAACCTACACTATACATTCTACCATTTCTACATGTACAATTCAGTAACGATAACTATATTATTCGAGTTGTGCTACCATTCTCATCTTCTTTTTCCCTGCTATTTCTCCCCCATTAACAAACTCACTGCCCCCTTAGGCTCCTATCTAATGTCTCCAGTTGCTATTATCAATTTGATGTCGTATAGATAGATCTTAAAAGAGCATAATGCTCAAGGCAAATATTCTTTACTAGTTAAGCTAATCTATTGTTTGGTTTTAAAACTACTTCAGGGGATATTTTTGGTTTAAGGTTTAAAGATTATCTCAGGGCAATAGTTTCAGGGGTTCTTCCAGCCTATATAGGTCCAGAAAGTCTGAAGTCCATAAGAATTTTAAATTCTGTTCTAATTTTCCCCCCTTTTGATAAGGATTCTTCTATAGAATCTTTGATCAAAATGTTCAATAATGGTAGCTACCATCCAGTTCCTCTGGTCTCATTGCAAAGGTGGCAGTTGTTCATGGAGGCAATTAGCCTCACATTCCATTTCCTCTTCCTATTCCCCACACTTCTTCTTTCTCTGTTGCTTCAGGTGATGAGACCAATTTTTGTGCCTTGGATGGCCATGTGTAAGCTTTTAAGACCCTAGGCCCTGTGCAGTGAACTAGGAGGTAGAGCAGAAGCACTAAACATGTTATTAGGTCAATTAACTGGAATGTCTCATGAAGCCATGACCCTAAATCTCCAAACCAAGAAACCAAATCCCATGAGGTGTTTGGTTGTACATAAACAACCTCAGTAGCTACTTTTTTTTGGTCATTATTGTAAACATATTTTTTAAAAAAGATGGTCATCTTAACAAATAATATAAACATCATGAAACTGGGACTTTGTCCTCTTGTGGTTATATCCCTAGCACTTAGAGTGGTGATTTTTCATAGTCTCTTAAGAATTTTTGAATAACAGAAATAATTTTAAGTTCTTCACATTTTTTTGAGAATTATCCAAATATAAATACCTAGATAACTCAGCTGTAAAATATTAGGGCATTGGATTTGGCTAGTGTGGAGTGTGGCTAAGAAACCCAAAATTGCATGAAAGATCCCATCCAAGTTTGTATTTTTATTTAAGAATTGAATACAATTGTTTCCAGTAACACATACTAAATTATGTCATAAACACATCTAGCACAAAAAGCAAAGTCATATTGGGACCACTAGTTGACCCAGTGTATACATTAGGGAGAGAGAGAAAGAGAATGTTCAGAAACAGTAGGAAAGAAAGAAGGCCAACGAAATGGTGCATATGATGAAAACTTTGACATAAAGTTTAGGAGATAATTTAGTAAATTTAAACCAATGTTATCATTTATACATCAGGTATGGTATATTATTGCATATACTATGAGTGGAATAAGCTTATATAATATCATAATCAAAAGATACCAAATCACTCCAATGCATAACACATGTATTGAGCTCTGGTCTATTCTGTGGCAAATATTTACAAATATATAGCAAAGAAGCAAAATACACATCGTTGTCATTGGATTTATACAATATGGTGTACTATATACATGAAAAAATGGGCAAGCAATATTTAAAAAGCATAAGAGCATGTTGGTTATACAATGAAAAATCAGAGAAATTTCAAGAATGAAAAGCTACGTTTGAGTTACAGGCAGGATAAGATTCATGTAGAAGGCTTGGGAGAGTGTATAAAATTAGAATATACAAAGAAAAGACCATTCCAGCCATGGTGTCCTGTGGTGCCATGGTGGCACAGCCACTTTTAATAGATTAAGTGAAACGAAAATGCCAAAAAGAACCATAAGGAGGGGAAAAAAGCTTATCTATTTATTTAATTCATATAAAATTTTAAAAAGTTAAATACTTCAGAAAATGTTCGAATCCTGTTTATTAATCATGTTGAAATAATCAATTTAACTACTATTCCATAATTTATTTTAAAAATTTACATTTTAATTTTTTTAAAATTTTGCTTTACTTTTACCTCTCTACTTTCACAAATCTGTGGTAAGTAGTGGGCCACATTAATACATCTGATTTTGCACTGAAATGAATAAATTAAATCCATTTACTTTTTTTTTAAACCCATTGCTGTTGAGTTGATTCCAACTCATGGCAACCCCACGTATGTCAGAGTAAAACTGTGCTCATAGGTTTTCAATAGCTGTCTTTTGGCAAGTAGATTGCCAGGCCTTCCTTCCCAGGTGCCTCTGGGTGGACTCAAACTTCCAAACTTTTGGTTAGCAGCTGAGTACGTTGCACTACCCAGAGACTCTATTTACTTTTTGTTGTTGTTAGGTGCTGTTGAGTCGGTTCTGACTCATTGAGACCCTATGTACAGCAGAACAAAACACCACCCAGTTCTGTGCAATCCTTTCAACTGTCATTATGCTTAAGCCCATCGTTGCAGCCACTATGTCAATCCATCTCGTTAAGGGTTTTTCTCTTTTTCGATGACCTTTCACTTTACCAAGCGTGATGTCCTTCTCCAGGGACTGATCCCTCCTGATAACATGTCCAAAATAAGAGAGATGTAAACTCATCATCCTTGCTTCTAAGGAGCATTCTGGTTGTACTTCTTCCAAGACAGATTTGTTCACTCTTTCAGCAGTCCACGGTATATTCAATATTCTTTGCCAACACCATAATTCAAAGGTGTCAATTATTCTTCGGTCTTCCTTATTCAGTGTCTGGCTTTCGCATGCATACGAGGTGATTGAAAACACCATGACTTGGGTCAGGTGCAACTTAGTCTTCAAGGAGACATCTTTCCTTTTAAAGAGGTCTTTCGCAGCAGATTTGCTCAATGCAATGCATCATTTGATTTTTTGACTGCTGCTTCCATGGGTGTTGGTTGTGGATCCAAGTAAAATGAAATCTTTGACAACTTCAATCTTTTCTCCATTTATCATGATGTTGCTTATTGGTCCATTTGTGAGGATCCAGTTCCTCCTAACTGGATTTACATTTTAGTCACTGGCAAATGCTTATGTTCTTGAAGATCCAAGTTTGCTTTTTGTAGAAGAGTAGTATATATGAAATAAGAAATGTGTGAGTATAATTTTTCTAATTATAAAACTGCATTTTTTTAGTTGCTGTTTTAAGTTCCAAGGGCTGCTATAAGGAGCCCTGGTGGTGAAGTGGTTAAGTGGTAAAGTGCTCGGCTGTTAACCGAAAGGTCCGTGGTTTGAACCTACCAGCAGCTCCATGGGAGAAAGATGTGGCGGTTTACTTCTGTAAAGATCAGAGCCTTGGAAATCCTATGGGGAAATTCTACTCCATCCTAGGGTTGCTATGAGTTGGAATCAACTTGATGTGAACAGGTTTGGTTTAGGGTTTAGGGCTGCTATTAAAAAGAAAAAAACACGAAATGGGTAGTTTTAAACAACAGAAATGTATTGTCTTGCAGTTCTGGAAGCCAGAAGTCCAAATAAGAATGTTAGTTGTGTTGATTCCTTCTGAGGAATATAAGTGAGAAACTCTCTCCTAGATTATGGTGGCTCCCAATAATCCTTGGCATTCCTTGGCTTGTAGATGGATATTCACATGGAGATATTTCTTCTATGTCTGTTCCTCTTTCATAAAAACAGCACTCAGATGAGATTAGTACCCACCCCACTCCATGTGAACTCATATTAACTGTTAACCTCTTCAAAGACCTATTCCCAAACAAGGTCCCATTCACAAGTACAAGAATTAGAACTCTAACATATCTTTTGGGGTATACCATCCAACCCATACTAGTCTTCCCTCTGGCCACCCCTAATCCCTGTCCTTTCCACATGCAAAATATATTCACCCCATCCCAGCATGCCAAAAAATTTTAACCTAATCCAGTTGGAGGAATGGCAGTGGGTCCAAAGTAAGTCCGAAACCCAGCAGAACAAATTCCATTTGATTTTAAGGCTTGAAAATAATCCTCTGTCCTCTGGACCCACATAAACAGCGGCACTGCTCCCTGAACTCTGGGTGACATCCACATCTCCCAAACCCAACTGGATTGTGCCTCCACCTCCTATACCTACCTGGGGGGCAACCCTATTCTCTTGACCCGTAGGTGTTAAAGAACTTAAGAAGGTGGGTCCTTGTCCGGTGCACTCAGACTTGCCAATGATCTGAATACCAATCTTTGAAGAAGAGAAACTTACTGCAATACGCAGAGCAAGGAGCCAGGAGGAAGTTCCTCAGATCCAACTCCCTGAGCTATGGCGATGCAGGCTTATATGTGATTTGTGTAGCAAGATGGTGGCCACACAGGCATATTGGGGAGGGAAAATTCTAGAAGGAAGACATCGCAGGAATTATGGCGTCCAGGAAACAGGAGGAGATGTGGTTCTTGTTGGACCTCTTGCTTCAGAATGGGGTCTGGGTGATGCTTTTCCTTCTGATAAGTTCCACCTGTTACTGACATTTGTAGGGTCAGGTTACATAGGGACTACAACCCCATTCCCTGGAACTTAGGAGGTAGCCCTGCCCTCTGAAACCAGGCCACTGACCATGCTGGCCTCTGAACTGCTCTTGAGATCATCCTTTCCTTCTTCTGAAGGACAATAGATGTTCCTAGCTAAGAAGCTCCATTGGCCAGTTTCGTGCTTGTAGAATTCTAGTAGTCCAACAGCCTTACTTTATTTTGCTTTGTCTCTATCCTCTTCAGTCTACACTGGTAGAGTTTCTGCTAAGATGATTGATTGGGTTCATAAATCATATGCCTAATTGCTTTAGAAAACAGTTGTCCAGCCACACCTTTGGTGTTCTCTCCAGAACACATTTTCTCAATTTTTACAGTATGGATTAACTGAGAATTTTTCAAATCTTCAAGTTCTGGTTCTTTTCTGCACAGTTCATTTCTTAATTTATCTCTTTCCTACTGCATTTTACTATAATTAGCAGGGAGAAATCAGACTCTATAAGATTTTGTTTGGAAATGTCCTCAGGTAGATATCCAAGTTCATCACTTACAAGTTCTTCTTTTCACAAAGTATTCAAACATAATTCAGCCAAGTTTTCTGAAATTTTATAACAAGGATTATTTTTCTTCCAGTATCCAATAACGTGTACATCATTTCATTTTAATGCTTCACCAGAAGTGCATTTATTGTCTGCATTTATAGCAACATACTGTTCATGAGATATATGTATATGTATTCTCTAAGATGATAGACGCTTTCTCTACATCTCTGCTCACGTCTTTCTGACTTTCCATACTCCTACTAACAGTCTCTTCATGGCAATCTAAGTTTTTGCTATCAATCACCTCAAAACTTTTTAGCCTCTATCCATTATCCAATTCCGAAGCCACATATAGCTAGATAGATGAATAGAGAGAGAGAAAAATTTTAAGGAATTGGCTTATGTGACTGTGGGTGATTGCAAGCCCTAAATCTGTAGGTCAAGCTTGAAACATCAGCAGTCTTCTGTCCAAAATTGGTAGATCAGATGCCTGGCTAGAAACTCTAGCAAGTTCAGTTACAGAATTACAGTCTTGAAGAAGAATCCTTATCAGTGGGAAATCTGTTTTTGCTCTTAAGACTTTCAACTGATTCAATGAAGCCCACACATATTGTGTAGAGAAGTCTTCTTTACTTAAGGTCAACTGAGTTAAAAGTTAATCACATGTAAATACCTTCCTTCATAACAACATCTAGACTAGTATTGACCAAAAAATTGGACACAATAGCCTAGTCAAGTTGACACATAAATATTAATGTTGTCATAATTGTTTAAAGAAGGAGTCAATTCTAAGTATTTTATATTGTGAAAAATGGAGCATGTCATGACTTTTTATAATTTGGTACCAAATATTTAGGAAACTGTTTTGAAATTTTCATATTCTATCTGGTTTCACGAGTTATAAATTATTAGACATGTATTTCTTTACTATATGAAAAAGTTCTGCATTTTCAAATAATATTCAAACATAATTCAGCCAAATTTTTTAAAACTTTGTAACAAGGATTATTTTTCCAGTTTTAACCAGAGCATACACATAAATTGAATATGAAGAATTTTTTATCCTGATTAAAAGGGTAAATGAGAACAATCCTATAATAATTCAGCAGGGCCAAGTTAAAGTCTGAAGTTTATTTGCAAATGGGTGGGATAATATTTACCTGAAAGAACTGTTTGTAACTTACACAGTAGGCATTGCATATCTATGCAAACTATTGTTGCTGTTATTATTATTATTATTTTCCTTCACATTTTGCCTAGGCATGGTTCAGTACTAGCCATTATTACATTATTAGTTCTATAAGGAGAGCATGAAACTATTCTTGTCATAGAATAATGATGACACATATCACCAAATAATATAGACATATATATCCAAAGTCATTCAAAAGCAGCAATATATTTCATCTCACAATGGAGCTAGTATTGTACCATAAACTAAGTGATTTGAGATTTCTCCATACTCTTGTGATGAAGAACATTGTGTTTACATTTGATCATTACATTTCTTAGACATTAGCAAATCAAGACAGATATAACTCTTTGGGTTTCTATGCACTGAATACTACCCTATTTTAGAGGGAACCCAGGTAAATTCCACCATGATGTAAATAGATAGAAATACACATCCACAAAATTTTCTCAGAGACTTTTCAAAGTGTTGAAGGTTTTTTTTTCCCCCATACTATTAGGTTTATTTAAAAAGTTAATATGATATTTCCAGAAGACCCTCAAATCCAAAACATTTAATTACTATTGTAATTGCTAGTATTTCCCTGAAAGTGACACCATTGAACATACTGTGGAAAGGCATAAGTTTTCTTTACATCAATTTCAAAATTTAGAAAAGTGATCACTTCAATAGATGTATAAAGAAATGAAATAAAGTCGAGATACATGTAAAAGTAAAAATAATACTGAACAAGAAATAGAGGAAAATTACCTTGCTTGGTAAATCCTACAATAAACATAAGTAGTACTGAAATTTGAAGGCATTCCCACTGAAGATCAGTTATAAGACAGGAATGTTTGCCATCCCCACTACTATTCAACTTTGCACTAAAGTCTTAGGCAGCCCTCTAAGGCAATAAAAATAAATAAAAGGTGGAAGTATTTTAAAAGAAAAATTAAAACTTCCATTTCTTAACAACTGTATTGATATGTAATTCACAAACCATAAAATTGACCCATTTGAAGTGTAGAATACAGTACTTATTAGCATATTCAGAGTTGTGCAACAATCATCACAATTTAATTTTAGAACGTTTTTGTCACTTTAAAAAGAAACCCTGGGAGTGGACAGTCCCGTTAAACCAAATGAGACTAACGAGGTGCAGGAGTCCAGTGACAAGGGCCAGAAGGCAGAAGGGGACAAGGAAGCTGGTGATAGGGAACCCAAGGTTGAGTAAGGATATTGGTGATATGTTGTGAGATTGTTAACCATTGTCATAAGGCAACATGTGTAGTAACTGTTAAATGAGAAACTATTTTGTTCTGTAAGCCTTCATCTTAAGTGATAATAACAGCACAATTTGAAGAGCATAGTCAATGTCACTGAACTGTGCATGTAGAAATTTTTGAAATGGTGTATCTTTGGCTATGTGTATTTTCACCAAAAAAAAAAAGGGTTGAGAAGTTAGAGGGTTGATATGTTGTGGGGTTGTTAACCAATGTCATAAAATAACATGTGTACTTCTGTTTCATGAGAAACTATTTGTTCTGTAAGCCTTCACCTGAAGTACAATAAAAGAAAAAAAAAAGGCATCGTTAAAAAAAAAAATTAAAGATAATTGAAAAGAAAAAAAATAAAATAAAAAGAAACCCCATACACATTAATAGTTGTTTCTCAATCCCCCTCCTATCATCATGGGCAACCATTCATTTACTTTCTTTTTCTGTAGATTTTTACATTGTACATCTGTACATTGCATGTAAGTGGAATCATATATTGTATAGAATTTTGTGACTGGCTTCTTTTACTCAGCGTAACATTTCCTATGCTCAACCATGTTGAAATATGTATTAGTACTTCATTTTTTTAAATCCCGAATCATATTTTATTCTATGGATATACATCATTTTATTTGTCCGTGCAGCAGTTAAGGGATATCATTTTTTTCCCATTTTTTACTATTATGAATAATGCTGTTATGGACATGTGTGTACAAGTCTTTGTATGGATGTATGTTTACATTTCTGTTAGTTCTATCTTATGAGTGGAATTGCTGGGACATATGCTAACTCTGTTTATCATTTTAAGGAACTACCAAAGTTTTTTTTTTTTAATTTTTTCAAAGCAGATGTAACATTGTATAATTGCAACAGCAAAGGCTTCCAGTATCTCCACATCCTCACCAACACTTGCTATTTTCTGTCCTTTTTAGTTATAGCAGTCCTAATGGGTGTGATGTGGCATCTCATTGTAATTTGTATTTGTATTTCACTAATGACTAATAACTGTTAAGTATCTTTTCACGTGTGTATTGTCCATTTGTATACCTTCTTTGGAAAATTGTTTATTCAAATTACTCGCCCATATTTTAATTTGGCTATTTTTTTTTTATTGTTCAGTTGTACAAATTCTTTATATATTCTGCATTGTTGTTAGATGCCACTGAGTTGGCCCATGACTTATGGGCCAACTCAACCCCACTGAGGTGCAATGGATAGCTTTCGTGTAGCCTTTTTTGTTATGGTCTTGTAACTTGTAACATTGTCAAGTGATAAATGGGATGGTGCAAATAAGGTAATTATGGCTGACCAAGGGGATTGGTCAGTTTTGCCATCCCGCTAGGCTTAAAATTAGCCCCCCTGAGGTGGGAAGAGAGGATCTCACCACCGTCAAGGAAGAAGAGCCAAGAGCAGAGTGCATCCTTTGGCCCCAGGATCCCTACATTGAGAAGCTCCAGGAGACCAAGAGAGAAAGATAGAGTGCTGTAACACTGAAGATGGTCGGTGGCAGAGGAACAACACCAGGAAAGACCAGCAGGAGATGGTGTGGTGGCCTTCCCAGCACAAGGAGTGAGAAAACTGACCACCTTCAGACAAGAGGCTTGCTGGTGGAGTAGGGTGCCTCTGGCCAGTTGGTGGAGCTAGGTTTTGCAACCCAGGAAGCTAGAGCTGAGTGTCTGGGCCAAGGCTTATTAGCAGAGTAGGGTGCCTTGGAGCACTTATTGGCAGAGCTAAAAGAGCTTTGTAACGCTTTCTTGAGCAGAGCAGAGGCTGGGGGCCAGAGAGAGGTATGGCTGTGGCCTTGGCTGAGAAAAGTTTATCATGATGAAAGAACTGCAGATTGAGTGTTTCTCAACCTGAATTGTAACCTGTTACTTCCCTAATAAACCCCATAATCATAAGTATTGTTTGTGAGTTCTGCGTGGCCATTGCAATGAATTACTGAACCCAGCAGAAAAGTAGAGAGTGCTGTGGGGGAGATGGTTGGTGTCAGAATTGGTAAAGATGGAGAAGAAAGAAGGCATATCTGACCCCCACCTCACAGGAATCAGCCCAGAGCTGTTGATCTTGATTTTCCCTCTACCTCGTGAAGTTAGAGGAGGTCAGATGCCACCCTCATGACATTTTTACAGTCCATGCACATTGAAACTAAGTGCTGCCCAGTCCCATGTCTCCCCATGACTGGTTGTGATCCATGGGGTGTTCACTGACTTATTTTCAGAAGTAGATAGCTAAGTTTTTATTCCTAGTCTGTCTTAGTCTGGAAGTTCCACTGAAACCTGTTCAGCATCATAAAAACACGCAAGCCTCCACTGACAGACTGATGCTGGGTACACATGAGCTGCATTGGCTGAGAATTGAGCCCGGGTCTCCTACATGGAAGGTAAGAAATCTATCACTGAACCATCACTGCTCCCATATATTCTGTATTCTGCATCAAAACACACACACACACACACACACACACACACACACACACACACACACACAAACAAAAGACTAACCCACTGCTGTCAAGCCAATTCTGACATTTTTCAACAAGTAATGTTGAGACACTGGATGCACATGTGTGAAAAGATGAAACTGGACCACTACCTCACACCACACACAAAATAACTCAAAAAAGGATCATAGATTTAAATGTAATATTTAAAACTAGAAAATTCTTAAAGTAAAACAGATGAGTAAATCTTAATAACATTGGGTTAGGCAACGTTACTTAGATACGATACCAAAACCATAAGCAACTAATAAAAAAAAAAAAAAAGATAAACTGGACTCCATTAAAATTAAAAATCTTGTGCTTCAAAGAATACCACAAAGAAAGTGAGAAGACAATCCACAGAATGGGAGAAAGTATTTGTGTATCATGCATCTAATAAAGGACTTGTATCTATCAATTCCCACTTGTATCCAGTGGTTAAGCATTTGGCTGCTAACCGAAAGGTCAGAAGTTCGGATCCACCAGCTGCTCCTTGGAAACCCTATAGGGCAGTTCTACTCTGTCCTACGGGATCGCTATGAGTTGGAATCGACATGACGGCAATGGATTTTTTTGATTTGGTGTTCTATGGGAAGATCACACAGAAGATTTTGACCAGGAGCCAGACTTCTCAGAAACAGTGGAGTGAACTTCATTATTATTTTACTTTAGTGACTAGACAGAGTTTCCAGATACCAGTACAGGAAAGTGGTCATCAGGTTGATCTAAGCAATGTCCCTGAGTTGGGAAGATGGAACCGGGAGTCCAGGCAGGTCTAGATGGCAAGATTTGGGGGGTAGAGTAATAGAGAGGAGAGAGATGCCCAGAGAGAGAAAGAGACCTACAGAAGTGATGTCACTACAGATTCTATAGATACTAAAGTATAATAGCTAAAAACTAACAACAACTTTTTGCAAATTAGACAAATAGACATAAGACAGAATATCTTTGACTCCCATCTCACTCAGAATGCTAAAAAATAATATAGATTCTGTTCACTCTTTCACATAAATACTTTCAGTAGCTTCATCTTTCAACCAGGTTAAAGAGAAAAAAAAAAAAAAAAAAACTGAGGTAATTTCAGTAATGTGTAAGACCCTGCAGAGTCTCAGCACTCATTTACCTCCCTAACCTTATCTTCTACTACTTATCCCCTTGATCACACTTCTTCAGCTGCACTGGCCAACATCCTATTTCTTAAACATGTGAACCATACACCCTCTTGTGGATTTTTTCTCTCCCTATTTTCTCTGTTTAGAACGCTTGTGTGTGAGGATACAACACCTTTCCATATGGCTTAATCTCTTGTCTCATCTCATCCAAGTCTTTTCTCAAATGTCTGCATTTCAATTATGTTTATCATGATCAACCTTTTGCAAATTGTTAATCCTTTATTTTCCTGATTCTTCACTTGCCTTATTTCTTTTCTATAGCACCCATCACTTAACAGACTATATAATTTTACTTATTTGGTGTGTGTGTATGTGCAAATATTTCCCTACTGAATATAAGCTTCACGAGAAAAGAGTATACAAACAAATTATGGCACATACACACAATGGAGTACTATGCAGTGATAAAGATCAATGATGAATCTGTGAAGCATCTCATAACATGGATAAACTGGAGGACGTTATGCTGAGTGAAATAAGTCAGTCACAAAAGGACAAATATTGTATGAGACCTCTATTGTAAAAAATCCATGAAAAAGTTAACACACAAAAAGTAACAATCTTTGTTGGTTATCAGGGATAGGAGGGGTGGGGGGGGGAATACTAAATAGGCAATAGATAAGTCGTATCTTTGGTGAAGAGTGAGACAGCACACAATACTGGGAAAACCAGCACAACTTGTACAAGGAAAGGTCATGGAAGCTCCATAGACACATCCAAACTCCCTGAGGGACTGAATTGCTGGGTGGAGGGCTGTGGGGACCATGGTCTCAGGGAACATCTAGCTCAATTGGCATAACACAGTTTATGAAGACAATGTTGTACATTCTACCTTGGTGAGTAGCGTCTGGGGTCTTAAAAGCCTGTGAGCAGCCGTCTAAGGTATTCCACTGGTCTCACCCCTTCGGGAGCAAGGGAGAATGAAAAGAATAGGATATAAGGAAAAGATTAGTCCAAAGGACTAATGGACCACAGCTACCAAGGCCTCCACCAGACTGAGACTGCACAGCTAGATGGTGCCCTGCTACCACCACTGACTGCTCTGACTGGGATCACAACAGAGGGTTCTGGACAGAGCTGGAGAAGGATGTATAACAAAATTCTAACACACACAAAAAAGAGCAGATTTACTGGCCTAAAAGAGACTGGAGAAACCCCAATAGTATGGCCCCCAGACACCCTTCTAGCTCAGTGGTGAAGTCACTTCCAAAATTCACCATTCAGCCGGGGATTGGACAGCCCCGTAAAACAAAACAGGACTAATGAGGCACAGCAGTCCAGGGACAAGGACTAGAAGGCAAAAGGGGACAGGAAAGCTGGAGATAGGGAACCCAAGGTTGAGTAAGGACAGTGTTGACATGTAGCGGGGTTGTTAACCACTGTCACAGGGCAATATGTGTACTAACTGTTTAATGGAAACTATTTTGTTCTGTAAACCTTCATCTAAAGTGAGAATAGCAGCACAACTGGAAGAGCGTAGTCGATGTCACTGAACTGTGTGTGTAGAAATTTTTGAAATGGTGTATGTTTGGCTATGTATATTTTCACCAAAAAAAAAAAAAAAAAAAAAAGGTCGAGAAAGAAGAGGGTTGACTGTCGCGGGGTTGTTAACCAATGTCAGAAAACAATATGTGTACTACTGTTTAATGAGAAACTATTTGTTCTGTAAACCTTCATCTGAAGTACAAACATATATATATATATATATATGTATCTAAAAAAGAAAAAAACAGTATGTTTGTTAGGTACATTTTGTTCACTGATACATCTCTACATCTAAAAAAGTACTTGGCCCATCATAAGTACTGTTCCAAATTGAATGAATAAACAAAAACTTGAATAGGCTGGTGTTATGGAATCTAAAATAATAGTTTCAATAAGGAAGGAAACATCACCTATGTAGAATGATGCTAAGGGTTAAAATGAATTAAGACAGGAATAGTGTCCTGTGACAATGTGCTTGCTGTGACTTTAGCAAGATATTTTCCAAGGAGTGAAAGTCATAGTAATCAAATGGGATGGACTTATTTGAGGGAAAAAAAATGATAAAAAGAGGATAGATGATAAAAAGAGAATACGGGTCAAGACAATTCTTTTGGGAAGTTTCACTGTAAAGGTGAGCAGATAATTGGGTCAATAACTGGAAGGGGATGTTAAGTTGACAGAGTTTTATATTTTTGAGATGAAATTCTGTTTTTTGCTGATGGGAGTATTGGACTTTATGGGGTTTTTACTCTTTTTCTCTTTCCCACTTCACAATAAGTTTAAAAAATAAAAACTAAAGACGTAAAAATGTCAGCTTTATATATATAATAAGTCAATTGGATAATTTTCATGAAATCCAGAAGAAAAAAAAATGTGAGGTTGATAATACTTTCTGCCTGTCCCCAGTCTAGATTTTAGAACAGACATTTTGAGAAACAGATCGAGACTTGAGTATAGATATGCATACTGAGGATAGCTGCCTTCAACTAGTTTGGAGGAGATAAAGAGAAGTAAATCTCCTAGTTTTACAGTTATTTTAAAATAGGTTAGCTCAGTCAAATAGAGAATGATGGATTCATAGGTAACACCCGCAAATAAAGAAACTTATTTCTTTTTCATTGGGGTCAGAGATGTTATCTTTTATTTTTTTATCTTTTATTGTACTTCAGGTGAAGGCTTACAGAACAAATAGTTCCTCATGAAACAATAGTACACATGTTGTTTTATGACATTGGTTAACAACCCCACAACATATCAACCTTCTAACTTCTCAACCTTTATTTTTTTTTGGTGAAAATACACATAGCCAAAGATACACCGTTTCAAAAATTTCTGCACACACAGTTCAGTGACATTGACTACGCTCTTCCAATTGTGCTGTTATTCTCACTTAAGATGAAGGCTTGCAGAACAAAATAGTTTCTCATTTAACAGTTAGTGCACATGTTGCCCTATGACAATGGTTAACAATCTCACAAAACATCAACAATATCCTTACTCAATCTTGTGTTCCGTATCACCAGCTTCCTTGTCCCCTTCTGCCTTCTGGCCCTTGTCACTGGACTCCTGTATCTCGTTAGTCTCATTTGGTTTTACGGGGCTGTCCACTTCCAGGCTGAACAGTGAACCTCGGAGGTAACTTCACCACTGAGCTAAAAGGGTGTCTGGGGACCATATTCTCGAAGTTTCTCCAGTCTCCTTTAGGCCAGTAAATCTGTTTTTTTTTGGGGGGGGGGCGGAGTTAGAATTATGCTCTACATCCATCTCCAGCTCTGTTCAGAACCCTCTGTTGTGATCCTGGTCAGAGCAGTCAGTGGTGGTAGCCAGGCACCCTCTAGCTGTACTGGATTCAGTCCGGTGGAGGCCTTGGTAGCTGTGGACAATTAGTCCTTTGGACTAATCTTTTCCTTGTATCCTGTTTTCTTCATTCTCCCTTGCTCCGGAAGGGATGAGACCAGTGGGGTATCTTAGATGGCCGTTCACAGGCTTTTAAGACCCCAGACACTACTCACCAAGGTAGAATGTAGAGCATTGTCTTTATAAGTAGTGTCATGACAATTGAGCTAGATGTTCCCCGAGACCATGGTCCCCAGAGCCCTCTGCCCAGCAACTCAGTCCCTTGGGGAGTTTGGATGTGTCTATGGGGCTTCCGTGACCTTTCCTTGTACAGGTTGTGCTACTTTCCCCTGTATTGTGTAGTGTCTCACCCTTCACCCAAGATACCACTTAACTATTGCCAATTTAGTATTTTCCCACCCACCCCTCCCATCCCTGGTAACCAACAAAGATTGTTACACTTTGAGTGTGAACTTTTTCATGGATTTTTACAATAGAGGTCTCATACAATATTTGTCCTTTTGTGATTGACTTACTTCACTCAGCATAATGTCCTCCAGTTTCATCCATGTCATGAGATGCTTCACAGATTCCTTGTTGTCCTTTCTCGTTGCATAGTACTCCATTGTGTGTATGTACCATAGTTTGTTTATCCATTCATCTGTTGATGGGCACCTACATTGTTTCCATCGTTTTGCTATTGTGAACAATGCTGCCATGAACATAGGTGTGCATATCTCTATTCGAGTGACGACTCTTATTTCTCTAGGATATATTCTTAGGAGTGGGATTGCTGGATCGAATTGTATGTCTATTTCTAGCTTTCTGAGGAAACGCCATATCATTTTCCAAAATGGTTGTATCATTGTGCATTCCCACCAGCAGTGCATAAGGGTTCTGATCTCCCCACAGCCACTCTAACATTTGTTATTTCCAGTGTTTTTGATTCTTGCCAGTAATGCCGAGGTGAGATGGTATCTCATTGTGGTTCTCATTTGCATTTCTCTAATGGCTAGTGATCTCGAGCATTTCCTCATGTGTTTGTTGGCTATTTGAATGTCTTCTTTGGTGAAGTGTCTGTTCATTTCCTTTGCCCATTTTTTAATAGGATTATTTGTCTTTTTGTTGTAGAGGTGTTGGATTTTCTTGTAGATTATGGAGATTAGACCTTTGTCTGACTTGTACTGTCCAAAAATTTTTTCTCAGTCTGTAGGTTCTCTTTTGACTCTTTTGGTGAAGTCTTTTGAAGAGCATAGGTGTTTGATTTTTAGAAGATCCCAGTTATCTAGTTTATCTGCTGGGTTTTGTGTGTTGATGGTTATGGTTTGTATCCTGTTAATGCCATGTATTAAGGCCTGAAGTGTTGGTCCTATTTTTTCTTCTGTGAACTTTATAGTTTTAGGCTTTATATCCAGGTCTTTGATCCATTTTGAAGTAGTTTTTGTATACGGTATGAGGTATGGGTCCTGTTTCATTTTTTTGCAAATGGATATCCAGTTTTGCCAGCACCATTTGTTAAAAAGACTGTCTTTTCCCCATTTGATGTATTTTGGGCCCTTGTCGAAGATCAGGTGACCATAGGTGGATGGATTTACATCTGGATTCTCAATACTGTTCCATTGGTCAATGGATCTGTCATTGTACCAGTACCAGGCTGTTTTGACTACTGTAGCTGTATAGTAGGTTCTCAGGTCAGGTAGTGTGAGTCCTCCAACACTATTCTTCTTCTTCAGTAGTGCTTTACTTATTCGGGGCTTCTTCCCTTTCCATATAAAGTTAATGATTAGTTTTTACATCTCTTTGAAGAATGTTGCTGGTATTTGGATTGCGATTTCATTGTATTTGTAAATTGCTTTGGGTAGAATTGACATTTTCACAATGTTGAGTCTGCCTATCCATGAGCATGGTATGTTTTTCCATTTATGTAGATCCCTTTGGGTTTCATGCAGTAGTGTTTTATAGTTTTCTTTGTATAGGTCTTTTACATCCCTGGTCAGATTTATTCCTAAGAATTTTCATCTTTTTAGGGGCTATTGAAAATGGTATTGTTTTCCTGATTTCTTTTTCATCATTCTCCTTACTGGTGTATAGGAATCCAACTGATTTTTGAATGTTTATCTTGTATCCTGCTACTCTGCTGAATCTTTCTGTTAGTTCCAGTAGATTTCTCATTGAGTCTTTAGGGTTTTCTATGTGTAGTATCGTATCATCTGCAAACACGGACAGTTTAACTTCTTCATTACCAATTTGGATGCCCTTTCTTTCTTTTTCTTGCCTTATTGCTCTAGCTAGAACTTCCAGCACAATGTTAAATAGGAGTGGTGATAAAGGGCATCCTTGTCTTGTTCCTGTTCTCAAAGGGAATGTTTTCAGCCTCTCTCCATTAAGAATGATGTTGGCTGTTGGTTTTGCATAGATGCCCTTTATTATGTTGAGAAATCTCCCTTCTACACCTATTTTATTGAGAGCTTTTATCCGGAATGGGTGCTGTACTTTGTCAAATGTCTTTTCTGTGTCAATTGAGATGATCATGTGATTCTTTTCTTTCCTTTTATTTATGTGGTGGTTTACGTTGATTGATTTTCTAATGTTAAACCATTCTTGCATAGCTGGTATGAATCCTACTTGGTCGTGGTGTATTATTTTTTTGATATGATGCTGAATTCTATTGGCTAGAATTTTGTTCAGAATTTTTGCATCTATATTCATGAGAGATATTGGTCTGTAATTTTCTTTTCTTGTGACATCTTTGCCTGGATTTGGTATCAGTGTTATGCTGGCTTCATAGAATGAATTTGGAAGTGTTTCTTCCTCTTCTATGCTCTGAAATAGCTTTAGTAGAACTGGTACAAGCTCTTCTGTAAATGTTTTGTAGAATTCTCCAGTGAAGCCATCTGGGCCAGGGCTTTTTTTGGTTGGGAGTTTTTTTTATTACCTTTTCAATCTCTTCCCTTGTTATGGGTCTGTTCAGATTTTCAACATCACTTTGTTGTAGTTTGAGTAGGCCGTGTGTTTCTAGAAATTTATCCATTTCCTCTAGGTTTTCAAATTTGTTGGAGTATAGTTTTTCATAATATTCTGTTATAATGCTTTTTATTTCAGTTGGGTGTGTTGTAATGTCCCCCATTTCATTTCTTATTTGGGTTATTTGCGTCCTCTCCTCATTTTCTTTTGTCTGTCTGGCCAGTGGTTTGTCGATTTTGTTGATTCTTTCAAAGAGCCAACTTTTGGTTTTGTTGATTCTTTCTATTGTTTTTCTGTTCTCTATTTCATTTATTTCTGCTCTGATGTTTACTATTTCCTTTCTTCCAGTGGTTGTGGGCTTTTTTTGCTGTTCTCTTTCTATTTGTTTAAGTTCTGTAGTTAATGTTTTGATTTTGTCCCTTTTTTCTTTTTTGATATGTGCATCTATTGCTATAAATTGTCCTCTGAAGACTGCCTTTGCTGTGTCCCAAAGGTTTTGGTATGAGTGTTTTCATTCTCATTTGATTCTAGGAATTTTTTGATTCCATCTCTGATTTCTTCTATAACCCAGTGATGTGTAAGCAGGGTATTATTCAGTTTCCATGTGTTTGATTTTTTTTCCTTGCTCTTTCTAGTGTTAATTTATACCTTGATGTCATTGTGGTCAGAGAAGATACTGTGAATTATCTCAACGTTTTGGATCTTGTTGAGGATTGCTGTGTGACCTAAGATGTGGTCTATTCTAGAGAACATTCCATGTGCATTGGAAAAGAATGTGTACTTTGCAGCGGTTGGATGGTGTTCTATATATGTCTATGAGGTCAAGTTGGCTGATTGTGACCTTTAGGTCTTCTCTATCTTTGCTGAGTTTCTTCTTAGTTGTTCTGTCCTTTACTGAGAGTATTGTGTTGAAGTCTCCTGCCATTATTGTGGAATTGTCAGTTTCTCTTTTCAGTGTTGTTAGAGTTTGTTTTATGTATTTTGGAGCCTTGTCATTGGGTGCGTAGATGTTTATTATGGTTATGTCTTCATAATGGATCGTCCCCTTAATCATTACATAGTGTCCTTCTTTGTCTTTTATGGTAGATTTTGTTTTAAAGTCTATTTTATCTGAGATTAGAATAGCCACTCCTGCTCTTTTTTGCTAGTTGTTAGCTTGATATATTTTTTTCCAACCTTTGATTTTTAATAAACTCATATCTTTGTTTCTAAGGTGTGTCTCTTGTAGACAGCATATTGATGGATCCTGTTTTCTTATCCATTCTGCCACTCTCTGTCTCTTTATCGGTGCTTTGAGTCCATTTACATTCAGTGTAATTATTGATAGATGTGAGTTTGTTGCTGTCATTTTGTAGTGCTGTTTTTTTGGGGGTGCTGAAGTTTTCTTTGTTCCTCTTACTCGCTTGTGCTGACTTACTTTTGTTTGTGGATTTTGTGTTCATTTCTTTTTTTGTAGGTTTTGTTTTTGCTGATACTTTATGTTTTTTGTCTTTATTTTTAGGAATTGGTTTGTTAAGTTTCTTTGTGGTTGCCATGAATTTTACCCTTTTCTAAGTTTGAAGCAGTCTACCCTTACTTGCTATCGCCTTGTCTTCTTCTCCAGTAGAAGGTTGTATACCTATGCCGTTTATTCCCTCTTTCATTGTTTTGATGTTGTTGTCATTCATTGATTGACTGCTCTGATTCCCTGTTGTATTTCTTTTGGTTTTGGATACTCCTCGAGAGTTCATTTCCTAGATTGGTATCTGACTCGTATGATCCTGCGTCCTAGGTCGTGCCTGAGGGCTGAAGGTGTTTTTCCTCAGATCGAAGAACTCCCTGTAATAATTCTTGTAAGTTTTGTTTGACTTTTACATATTCCCTTAGTTTCTGTTTATCTGGAAATGACCTAATTTCACCATCAAATTTGAATGAGAGTTTTGCAGGATATATTATTCTTGGCTGACAACTTTTTTTCTTTCAAGATTTTATATATGTCATCCCATTGCCTTCTTGCCTTCATGGTTTCTGCTGAATAATCTGAGCTTAGTCTTATTGTTTCTCCTCTGTACGTGACGTCTTGTTTTTCACGAGCTGCTCTCAGGATTCTTCGCTTGTCTTTGGTTTTGGCGAGTGTGACTATGATATGCCTTGGTGATTTTCTTTTGGGGTCTCTTCTATATGGGGTTCATTGAGCTTCTTGGATGGCCATCTTTTCATCTTTCATGATATTGGGGAAGTTTTCTGTCAGCAGTTCCTCAATGATCCTCTCTGTGTTTTCTGTTTTCTCCCCCTGTTCTGGAATGCCAATCACTCGTAAATTTTTGCTTTTTATTGTGTCCCACATCACTCTCAGGGTCTCTTCATTTTTCTCTGTTCTTTTTTCTGAGTTTTCCTGAAACAGAGTTGTATCCAAGTGTTTGTCTTCAGTTCCACTGATACTGTCTTCCATGGTTTCAAATCTGCTTCTCAGCCCTTCTGTGACTTCATCCATTTCTTAAATCTTGTTGTTTATCGTCTGGATTTCTGATTGTTGTTTTTTTATAATTTCTAGTTGTGAATTTATTTTGGCATTTTGTTCTTGCATCATCTTCCTGAATTCTTCCAATTTTTTGTTTGTATTTTCCATGAATTTGTCTAGTTTTTCCTCATGTTTGTCAGCTTTTTGCCTCAGTTTTTGGAGAATTCTGTGTATTAGAGATTTGAATTCCGTATCAGGTACTTCTAGTGCATGTTTTTCCACAGGAGAGTCATCTGGTGTTTTAATTTGGACGTGTACTGGAAACATCCTGTCCTGTTTTTGTAAATGTTTTGATTTTGTTTGCTGTTTTGGGGGGCATTCAGTAGATATTTCTCTCATTTATTGATTGTAGATTTGTTTGTTTCATCCCTTTTTAAAAAAGAAATTTGAGTATGTCTGAGCAGGCGGACTGTGTGCCCCTTGTTGTTCGCTCGTCTGTGCGCTCAATACTTTTTGCCTCCTTCTTCAACTGGCCAGTTCAGTCACTCAGATGTGGTACAGCAGGGCAGGTCTAGCTGAAGAGGAGCCACTGGGACGGGTTGTTTGTGGCACTCACTACAGCCACCAGAGTGGTCGGTAATCAGTGCTGGGCAGGTTCCAGTAGGAAATGCCTGCGCAGCTTGGTGGTGTGATGTCAAGTGCACAGTGTAGGTAGGCAGGATGCGGCGGGGAGATGGTTATTTGTGAAGCTAAGCGGCTGTTTTGTCTCCCACTGGATGCTCCGTGAGGCTGCTTTCTCATACCCCCATTTGCTGGTCTCCGATAGGAGTCCAAGATGGTGGACCTGCGCTGCGTTAGCTGCTAGGGGATCTCTGTATGAATCTCTCCTAGCTCTCCATTCTCTTTCAGTATTCTCACTCCATTTGGTGCTCAGCTGAGTTCTTTATCTCTTCATTTGATGTTCTAGGGTTTCAGGATTGTTGATTCTCTGTTTGGCTTAGTTTTTCGGATCTTTGCTGTGGAGGGACGGTGTGGTGCTTCTGCCTAGAGCGCCATCTTGCTGGACCTAATCCAGAGATGTTATCTTAATAGTTCTTTCTCCACTTAAAAACATGAAGATAAGGGAAAAAAAAGAAGTGCTCTCCCCAACAAGAATGGTTTAGTAAAGAAGGAACAATTATGGAGGCATGGTAGAAAGATGTGATTGCAGATGAAAATACTTAGATTGAGGTATGATGAGACACAAAGCAGATATGGAAGTTTTGACTTTAATTCAGCACAGCTGCAGATAGGTTGTTTGATTTGATGGTTGGATAAAGAGAACATTCTTTAACTCATTCAGTATACTTATTAGAATAGTATTTGAAGGCAGCTATTTAGAGTGAACTTGGAAATTTGAGGAAAGGGAAAGTGAGTAAAAATCATAAGGTGAATAAAAATTACTAAGAGAATATAAAATAATTTCTGTGTGGTGTTGAGAGTCCTTTTAAAATCTGTGTTCATTAATTTAAAACCAGATTAGTTGTCATTTTTATATAATTTTTTTTTCTGGTAGCTTATTACTTGGATAAATTTGCAGAGTAGGCACACAGTGTAAGCAGAACTGGAGTTTTGTTTGGTGGGAATTACGAGGAAGAGAGCAACAAGAGGCTTAATGGTGTTTGCAAATAAATTACTAAAATATTGTTACACATAATTTAGGCTACATAATGAGTGATGTGAAAACTTGAAGATGAGTGGAGTTGGCAACGGATAGAAGTTAGCGTTAAATTATTGGAGATCTCAGTGCAGTTAAAATTTTGTTGAATCTGGTTGAACTAAGATAAACTTCTTGCCAGCGAATGACACAATTACATAACAAGATTTCAGAAGTGTTAGAGATATTGTTGGTAACAAAGCCAAAGGCATAACCATGGGAATAGATGGTTGGACACGGTGGACAAAAAGAAAAATAATTGTAACTGAGAAGCTCAATTTAATGAAAAGTCATAGAATAAAAGAGATCACCTACTACCTGGATGTTGAAGTCATCAACAATAAGAGAAGTAGGCATGCAGAGGAGAACTAACCCAAATGCTAAAATTTACATTAATAAAGAGCTACAGGTGCCATGGTTAGAAGCTAGTCACATGGAAAGTAGTAGTTGCTACCATTTAATGGTATAAGGCTCAAAGAAGATGTGGGAAAAAAAAAGTTTCAAAATGATAATGGGAATGAAAAAGACAACGACACAAACTTGCATAGATTTGCTCTGAGTAGAATATCCAGAAAAACAATGAATAGTAAAAGTGATAGGAAGTAACTCTTTCTTGTTCCTGATTTTAATAGGTGTTCTTTAAAGTTTTTGCTATTTATTAGAATTTGCTATAATATCCTAGTAAATTTCATATCTGGTTAAGATTGTTTGTCATTTAAGTTGCATTCATTGAATCGATACTTAACCAATATAAGAAGCAGCGTGCTGGGTCCTGAGGATGAATTGTGAGTATGAACAGCCATAGCCTCTGTCCTAAAAGCTTATAGTCCATTAGGTGAGATAGTCATTATTCAAATAATCACACAAATAAATGTAAAATCGAACTATTAATTTGGGGGTCATGGAATGTTTCTCTATTAATGTAGCAACTGAATTGTAACAAGTTGAATAATTATGAGATCATTAAAGTATGATTGTTCCAAATGTGTCACTTTTGAAAAAATAGAAGAAAACCAGTATGAATAAAGCATAAAATGTTTAAAAAGAGAGAGAAATGTGACGCTTGTATTTCCTGTAAGAAGGTGGTCTACAGATACTTAAAAAAAAAAAAAAAACTACTTTAAAATAAAAACTTAAAATGCTTTAATTTTCAAGTAAGCAAAGGAAAATGACAGAGACCAAAATTGACAGAATACAGTGAATCCAGAGAGGTATGCCAGTGACAAAATTGTTGGCTCTGCTGATCCTCACTGGTTAAGACTTTGAGTTTAAGCTCTGTGCAGAGAGTGGAGAAAAAAACAAAACAAAAATATAAAAAACAAAAACACATGCACAAAACAACCAAAAAACCTAGGGCCCTCATAAAGCCTAGCTCCCTGAACAATTACACCATCAGAAATAACAATGACTTACATATTTGACCATATACAATCTGTCACCTGCTGTTCTAAGAAATATGTATTAACACAATTAATCCTCATTAAACCCATTAAAATCCTGATTTCATAGCTGAGCAAATCGAAGCAGAGACAGTTTGAAATCATGTGGTTAGTACATGACTGAAACAAGTTTCAACATAAGCACTCTATGTCCAGGATTCACATCCTCTATCTCTATGTTGTTGCTCAGCCAAAGATAAGATAAAAAAGTATAATCTATGATCAAGAAAATAAAAAATAACTACTCCACAAATGAAAAGGTGAGGAATATTATCTGTCTCAATCCTGGCTGTAGGTGAAGGATTTTTTTATTGTTGTTGTTGAGAATATACACAACAGAACATACACCAATTCAACAATTTCTATGTGTACAACTCAGTGACATTGATTATATTCTTTGAGTTGTGCAGTCATTCTCAACCTCCTTTTCCAAGTTTTTCCTCTCCCATTAACATAAACTCACTGCCACCTAAGTTTCCTATCTAATCATTCAAATTGCTGTGGTAAATTTGATCTCATGTAGATATATCTTTAATTAGCACAGTGCTCAAGGTAGACATTGTTTACTAGTTCAGCTAAACTACTGTTTGGTTTTAAGAAAACTTCAGGGGATATTTTTGGTTTAAGGTTTGAAGTTTAAAGATTATCTCAGGACAATAGTTATCATGGGTTGAGCTAGCCTCCATAACTCCATAAAGTCTGGATTCCATGAGAATTTGAAATTCTTTTCTGCATTTTCCCCCTTTTCCTCCCACTAGGATGGCTAAGATTAACAAAACAAGCAAAATAAAACAAAACAAAACAAAAAACCCAGGAAATAATAACAAATGTTGGTAAGGATGTGGATCGGAACCTTTATCCATTACTGGGGGGAATGTAAAATGGTACAGCCATTACAGAAAGCAATGTAGCAGTTCCTCAAAAAATTAAAAATAGAACTATCATATGACCCAGTAATTCTAATCTTAGGTTAAAAAAAATTTTTTTTTAAATTGTCATTGAGTTGATTATGACTCATAGTGACCCTATAGGACAGAGTCGAACTGCTCCATAGGGTTTCCAATGAGAGACTGGTGGATTTGGACTTCCAACCTTTTGGCAAGCAGTCATAATGCTTAACCACTATGTCACCAGGGATCCACTCCTAGGTATAGACTCAAAATAATTGAAAGCAGAGACTCAAACAGATACTTGTACATCAAAGTTTGTTACCATACTATTCACAATAGCTAAAAAGTGGAAACAACCTAAATCTCCATCAACAGATGAATGTATAAACAAAATGTAATAGAAACATACAATGGAATACTACTCCGCTAGTAGAAGAAATGAAGTCTTGATACATGATACAGTATGGATGTATCAAGACATTATGCTCACTGAAATAAGTCAATCATAAAAGAACAAATATCGTTATGTATAAAAAGACAAGAACTGGCAAATGTATAGAGAACAAAGTTTGTTAGTGGTTTCTAGGGTTGGAAGGGAGGGGGAAATGGAGTTCATTGCTAATGGAGTACTGAGTTTCAGTTTATGGTGATGGAAAAATCACATTGATCAAGGGTAGGGCTGGACAGCTGATTAATGAAATTACTGTTAATAACTTGTACACTACTAAAAAGTTGAATTGGTAAAAGTTGTGTGATAGATACGTTTACAACAATGACAAAAAAAAGAGTAGCTGCTGAGGCCGCTTATGTACAACCAGATACCTCATGGGATTTTGTTCCTTGGTTTAGAGGTTCAGGATCATATTTTCATGGGGCATCCCAGTTAATTGACCTAATAACATGTTTAGTTCTTCTGCTTTACCTCCTTAGTCTTACAAAGTGCCTGTGGTCTTAAAAGCTTGCAAGTGGTCATCCAAAGTACAGTTGGTCTCTCTTTGCCTGGGGCAACAGAGGAAGGAGAGTCAGGAATAGGAGGAGGAAATGGAATATGTGGCTTATTGCCCCATGAATAACTACCTCCTTTGCCATTATATTAGAAGTGGATGGTACCTGACTACAATTTAAGTGCAGGATTTTTTTTAAAAAGTCACATATGAGAAATTTAACTATGCCTCATGAAAATATGGAATCTGAAAATGCTTCGTGATTCCTTAACCCCAAGCAAATTATTTATTTTATAAGTCTATGGTGTTGGAAATTCTGACAGGGTTCAAGAAGAAACACAATTAAACTCAGCTTGGATGGAAAGGACTATCAACCCAGATCTCAAATAACTTCCAAAAGCAATATAAAAGGAACATGAGTTTAAAGAGAACAGAACAGAAAACAAAAGAGAAAAGAAAGGAAGTAAATAAGAGAACACAAAGAATTAGTAAACAATGAGGAAATCTGTCATCGTAAGTGATTATCAGTGGAAACAATAAACATGGTAATTAGATTTGCAAAGAGTTAAGCTATTGGAACTATAAAGCATATTAAGTAAAATAAAATTTTTTTTAATTTGTTACAAAATAAGAAATAGCAAAAGGTATAACTAAAGAAAACAGGCTATCAAAAAATTGCCAAGCACTTTAAAATCGATCCAGTTATACAACTTCTATTTACCTGTATGTAAATATGTGTACACATAGTTTCTATACACACCCACACACACACTGAGAGTATAAGTACAACGAATGGGTTAAACTCACTAACTGACCGTTAAAAAAGTAGCAAAACAATAGTAAGCACGTTCATAATTAAAGAATAAAATTAACAACATGAAGATAATATCCATACATAAAGAGTACTAAACCCAAACAACACTTTAAAAATACAGACTATTTTCAAGCAAATTTTAATTCGAACACATCCCTACAAATATTCAATAATCAGAATCATATCATATAGAACACACTCTCTAAAAAAACTACTTAAAAATCAGTAAGAGAAAGATGACAAAACATTTTTCATAATATAAATAAATTAATGATTCTAAATAACCAATTATCATACAATGTTGTAATAGAAATTGGCAAATATACATGAAGACCAATGAAAATACTACCTGTCAAAATGGATGATATACAACTAAAGCAATATTCGGTGGGGGAGAGGGGGATTACAGCTATAAACACACTCAGCATTCCTCAAGCCGAAAGAACTGAAGAAAAAATTCAAGACTTGAGTTGCAATTTTGAAGGATTCTATGGGCAAAATATTGAATGACACAGGAAGCATCAAAAGCAGATGGAAGGAATACACAGGGTCACTGTACCAAAAAGAATTGGTCAATGTTCAACCGTTTCAGGAGGTAGCATATGATCAAGAACCAATGGTACTGGAGGAAGAAGTCCAAGCTATGGAATCGACAGAACACCAACTGAGATGTTTCAAGAAAGTGATACAATGCTGGAGGTGCTCACTTGTCTATGCCAAGAAATTTGGAAGACAGCTACCTGGCCAACCAACTGGAAGAGATTCATATCTGTGCCCATCCCAGAAAAAGGTGATCCAACAGAATGCAGAAATTATCCGACAGTATCATTAATATCACATACAAGTAAAATATTGCTGAAGATCATTCAAAAGTTGTTGTAGCAGTATATTGACAGGGAACTTCCAGAAACTCAAGCTGGATTCAGAAGAGGATATGGAATGAGAGATATCATTGCTGATGTCATCTGGATCTTGGCTGAAAGCAGAGAATACTAGAAAGATGTTTATTTGTGTTTTATTGATTATGCAAAGGCATTCGACTATGTGGATCACAACATATTATGGATAACATTGCAAAGAACGGGAATTCCAGAACACTTAATTGTGCTAATGAAGAACCTGTGTATAGACCAAGAGACAGTTGTTTGAACAGAGCAAGGAGATACTGCATGGTTTAAAATCAAGAAAGGTGTGCGTCAGTGTTTTATCCTTTCACCCTGAATGCAGAACAAGTACTCCAAGAAGCTGTAGTATATGAAGAAGAATGGGGCATCAGGATTGGAGGAAGACTCATTAAAAATCTGCAATATGCAGATAACACAATCTTGCTTGCTGAAAGTGAAGAGGACTTGAAGCACTTACTGATGAAGATCAAAGACTGCAGCCTTCAGTATGGATTACACATCAACATAAAGAAAACAAAAATCCTCACAACCGGATCAATAAGCAACATCATGATAAAAGGAAAAAAAAAATTGAAGTTATCAAGCATTTCATATTAGTTGAATCCACAATCAACAATCACGGAAGCAGTAGTCAAGAAATGGATCGACACATTGCACTGGGCAAATCTGCTGCAAAAGACCTCCTTAAGGTGTTAAAAAGCAAAGATGTCACTTTGATGACTAAGGTGTGCTTGACCCAAGCCATGATATTTTCAATCACCTCATATGCATGTGAAACTTGGGCAATGAGTAAGGAAGACTGAAGAAGAAATTGCTGCATTTTAATTATGATTTTGGTAAAGAATATTGAATATACCATGGACTGCCAGAAAAACAAACAAGTCTGTCTTGGAAGAAACACAGCCATACTGTCCCTTGGTAGTGAGGATGGCGAGACTTTGTTTCATGTACTTTGGACATGGTATCAGAAGGGACCAGTCCCTGGAGAAGGATATCATGGCTGGTAATGCTGAGGGTCAGTGAAAAAGAGGAAGACCCTGAATGAGATGGATTGACATAGTGGCTGCACCAATGGGCTAAAGCGTAAAGATTGTGAGAATGGTGCAGGATCTGGCAGTGTTTCCTTCTGTTGTACATAGGGTCGCTATGAGTTGGCACCATCTCCACAGAACTTAATAACAACACAGCTGAGCCTATATTTAAAAAGAATAAATTAAACTTGTAATAGATATGATTCTCAGGTGGCCTTGGAGATGTGCTACTCAGATCCCTGCAAGGAAGGTAGTTAGTGGACAGACTTCAGCTGCTGTACCACTATATCTGCCACAGTCACAACATCCATGCTAAGCCATGAGTGTATTATCCATCTGCTTCTCAAAGACGGAGAATAAACACAACCTGAGTACTAGAGGTAGACCATTCCCACCCACCCCATTCCTGAATTTGTAAGATGACTAGCATATTGTTTTAAGCTGTTAAATTCTGGGGTAATTTGTTACAGAGCCATAGATGCCTAATTCAAGCAATTATTTAAAAAGTTTATAAATAAAACCAGAAACCAAACCAAACCCGCTGCCATCGAGTCGATTCTGATTCCTAGTGACCCTATGGGACAGAGTAGAATCTTATAAATAACTTTATGTAAATAAGTCTGAGAACTTAGGTAAAAGTAGAAAAATTCTTAGAAATAAAGATATAATCTGTAACATCTGACCCAATTAAATAGTGAGAACTGGATTGATTCTATAAGTATCAGAGAAATTTATTTTTTAGAAGACTTACATTAATAATAAACCATGCCCAGAATTTAAATTGATTAAACAAATCATGAAACAATCTTAATATGTTAGAATTTTTCTTAATAGAAAGCTGAATACCTGCCAAGCAACTTTGTTTATTACTGCGTTTTATAAATCAAAGTAATGCTTTGCCTTTCTCTTTTGCAGTACTAATTTTGTCATGAATTGAAAAGTATATTTCTAGACAGCATTATAACCAAGGGATTAGGTTATATACCTCAATTTTGAATTACCTATTTGAAATTATTATATCATTTATGAATCTTTCCAACACCATATAAAAATTGAGAAATATACTAAGTATTTAATTACAGTAAGTGATTCAGGATTTCTAAAGACTTTTCTATGTTTGACTATGACCAGAGCATTTAAGCCAAAGCAACATATAAAAATGTTCTTGAATGAGTGATATATTTTATGTAAAATGGACATTTTCCAAGAATAACTTAATTATTCTGAAAACAGCAATTAAGCACACCAGTTATTCATGGGGAGTTTGAACAGAATTAATTCACAGATAATGAAAGATGAAATAGTAATAGTATAGTTGTTTTGCCATAATAAAAGAAAATGATGATAATAGAGAAGAGGTAGCATAAAAGTTACACATTAAATTAAAGGTCATTTAGGGAGACAAACCAAATAAATACTTTTAACACTGGGGCATAGATTTCTGAAAGAGAATTTATTGAGAAAAAAGAATTAAAAAATATAATTTTATAGAAATATGTACACTTTAATAATCATATAGAGGAAGACAGTTAATAAGAGAATGTTAAAAGAAATTTTCTTCTCTTATCACTCTAACCCAACGGTTCTCCACTGGGGTGAATTTGCTCCCAGCAGACATTTAGCAATGTTGAGAGCATTTTTGCTTGTTGTAACATGGAGTGCTACCAGCATCTAGTAATTAAAGGCCAGGGATGCTGCTAAACATTGTACAACGCACAGGATAAAATCAAGCCTGTTGCTGTTGAGTTGATTCCGACTCATAGTGACCCTATAGGACAGAAAAGAACTGCCCCATAGGGTTTCCAAGGAGTGCCTGGTGGGTTTGAACTGCTGACCTTTTGGTTAGCAGCTGAACTCTTAACCACTGAGCCACCAGGGATAGCATTCTACAAAAA
Organism: Dugong dugon; assembly: GCA_030035585.1. Lineage (NCBI taxonomy): Eukaryota > Metazoa > Chordata > Mammalia > Sirenia > Dugongidae > Dugong > Dugong dugon. The sequence goes on from CM057478.1 coordinate 15,473,254, forward strand.
AGAATTATCCAGTCCAGCATTTTAATAGTGTCACTGTCGAGAGACCGTCCCCAAACCTCTCTCATGATATGATTTCATTCACATTTTTAGCTTGTATTTCTTCTTCTGAGTATATGACTCAATAATGTATATATCCAGTTTAAGACCCACTTATCCAACTATTTTGTTGTTATTTTTATTGACTCTTTCTCAAAGGTACCTGAGCTCATCATCTTCTGTGAATTTCCACTCATGTTCTGTGCCTCACTGAACGGTGCCAACAACTACACAGTTGAATATTTAGAAACTTAGAGATGTCTTCTACGTATGTCATCTCTCAACTCCCATTCAAATCCATCATGTGGTCCTATTAATTGTAACCCTAAATAGCTGTCAAATCTGACAATATCTCCCATTGTTAATAACTACTGTGCACACACTCCTTTTCCTCACTTCTCTGAGACAGACACGCCCACCACATACACATAAAATGCACACACATGCCAAATTATCTTTCCAAAATGCAAATTTGATCATGTTATTCCTTGTTGAAGACAATTCAATGGTAAAAAATTCTTAACCTGTCACGCAAAGCTGTGCAGAATTTGACTTCTTGGCTCAATTTGCAACGTTATTTACTTAATTCTCACTGCTTCAAAGACCCTGATACTCACCACATCCCAATCCCATTAGGTCTTAGTCTTTGCCCACATACTTTGTTTCTCTTTTTGTATTTATTAATGCAGTTACCTTTACATTTAATTAAAGGGCCATTTAAAGAGGCAATCCATAAATGTATCAAATATTAATATTATAAGCATTTAGGAAAGCACTAGCCTTAATTCAGAACCCTTTCCATGGTGGTGGGCCTACTAATACACTGCCCTGGTGGTGCAGTGGTTAAGCTCTTAGCTGCAGACAGAAAAGTCAGCAGTTCGAACCCACCAGCCACTCTGAGGGAGAAAGATATGGGAGTCTGCTTCCATAAAGATTGCAGCCTTGGAAGTCCTAGGGGCAGTTCTACTCCATCCTACAGGGTTTCTGTGAGTCAGAATCAACTTGATGGCATGGGTGTTTTGTTTTTTTTTTATAATTTTTTAAAAATATATTCCCAACTACTAGAATATCATCTTGTGTATAATAAATAACCTAGAATATCTGTTCATTGAATGCTGTGAATCATCATTCCTAAACTATAGTGACTAAATCAAGCATCATTCAAATGGAAAGATAAAAATATATTTAGTAGAAGGATACCAAAGGAAAAAAAAAAAGTAGTGAAACCAACAGCCCATTTATCCTGAGTAACTACTCCTGGATCCGAAGACAGAGCTTGAATCCTGAGGAAGGAATGTTAAAAATAATAATAATAATGTGTAATCCAAACCTGGACACTTCTGAGTGAAAGAGATTAAGTTTTAAAAAATAAATCTATAGGTAAATGTATCTATATTTAGATAAGGAGCCCTGGTGGCACAGTGGTTAAATGAGCAGCTGCTAATATTATTGATCAAAATGTTAAATTTATTATATTGTTGGATGTAAAAATGGTTCTATTAAAAAATTACTGAAATTTTAAAAATTTTCATGTATCTGCATATATTAAAGTAAAATTACTTGCATGTTATCAATTATATAAACTTATAAATGGCATAAAGAATTATTTTACACCATAATTCCATATACTAATTGATTTCTTCATCTTATCTGATCTAATATTTAATATCCTGCAACTAGTATTTTCTGAAAATGTTGTTTTTTCTTATAAAATTACCTGCAGTCTTCTTCAAAGTTGCATTTCATGGTTAATAAGTTTAAAATAGTTTACATCTTCATTTTACCCTTTACTATAGATCACTGAATTTTAATTAAGAAATTACTGTCTTTACAGTTTACCAGGTAAGGTCAGAGGAATTTTTTAATTATATATATATATTTTTTCATTTTGAAATGTGTAAATATTGTCCTAATTATTTTCACCGTCTAGTATGTCTTCATTAAATTACATCTCTTACACAAAAAGTATTTCAATATAAAACTTCTTAAATCAAATGACTATATTGGATGCTTTGCCAAATGTAGATGCTACAAAAAGTTTATCTCTCAATTTAATGCAATTTTGCTATGAAATGTAGTTTTATCCAATGTCTTAGACTGGGGTTTCTAGAAGGCAAAACCAGAGAAGCATACATATAAATATACATATAGAGAGATTTATTTCAAAGAAATGGCTTACGCAGTTGTGGAGGCCCGCAAGTCCCAAATCCATGAGTCAGACATCGGGCTGGAGGCTTCTCCTGACTCACGTGGTTGCAGGAGCTGAAGAATCCAAATTTGGCAGATCAGACAGCAGGCTGTTGGCTCATATCTGAAGAACCGTAGGTCAGAGGGTGACAAATCGGATTCAGAATTGAGAAAGGGTGAGCTTTGCCAGCACATCCGTATATATTGGATGCAGGCCACATGCCCAAGGAAACTCCACTTTCAACTGATTGGCTGCTCACATCAGATCACAAAATGGAGGATGGTTACATAATATCTGCCAAACCACTGAGAATCATGGCCTAGCCAAGTTGGCACATAACTTTAACCATCACATTCGATTACAAATAGGAACTCCTTCAAAAGATCTTTCCAAATATAATATTTAAAAATTGAATATTTATACAACTTGAGACTCATCATTTAATATATTAGTTGCTTCCCTGATATTAAAGAGATAAATTTCAGTTTCTTTTTTTCTGTTCTCAATTTTTTTTTCAATAGCTACAATTTTATATGATGTCCTGGTGGTTAAGTGTCTGGCTGCTAACTGAAAAGTTGGTGGTTCAAACCCTATGGGGCAGTTCTACCCTGTCATATAGTGTCACTATGAATTGGAATGGACTCAGTGACATACAACAACAACAACAATTTAATATAATCTTAAAAACTGATATTTTTTTAGATATACTTATTGATTAATTCAAATAAAGACTTCCAAACTGTTATGAAAAAAGATAAACATAATTTAGAGAACTCATTACAATCAAAACTCAAAACATTTGTAAGACGTTTAGATTATAATTCTTACGTTTTTAAAATTCAGCTGGTAACAAGTAGTACAGAATAAAAGGCTGAAGTATCTTTTTTTTGCATTCAATATTTACAATTATCTGTACATATAATGTATACATTTTGGAAATTGTGATTTTAAATACTGTAGATTATTTGTATTTATGAATTATGTGTGTATCAAGTTAATTCTTGGTACATTTCAGTTTTGTAGGTTGATTTTTTCATTTTTTTGCATTAAGTGATAATTTTATATTCTAAATTTCTCAGTATTTGGTAAATGTGGACAGTTATATAACCGCCACCACAATAAGATATAGATGAGTTCTACTACCCTCACAAATCCTTCTATGCTCTATTCTAGTCAGTGCCTCCCTACACACCTGCCAACCACTGCCAACCACTGCTTCCTTTTGTGTCCCTGTGGGTTTGTCTTTGTAACAACATCATAAAAATGCAATCATACATGAAGCTTTGTGTGTCTGGCTGCTTTCACTTAGGATAATGCAGTAGACATTTATCTGTCTTGTGTGTGTTAATTCATTCGTATTTATTGAGGAGTAGTATTCCATTGTATGCATATATTATACTGTGTTTAACCATTTTTCACTTGAGGGATATATACATTTGTATGAACATAGATTTTTCAACTCACTTTGGTAAATAGTGGAGTCTTGGAGACACAGTAGCTAAGAGCTCAGCTGCTAACCAAAATGTTGGCAGTTCGAATCCACCAGCTATTCCTTGGAAACACTATGGGGCAATTCTACTCTGTCTTATAGAGTTGCTATAAGTCAGAATCGACTCGACGGCAATAGGCTTGGTTTTCTGGTTTGGTAAATAACTAGAAGTGAGATTTCTTGTTTGTATGGTAAATGTGTATTAAATTTTATAAGAAATAGCCAAATTCTTTTTCAACATATTTGTTCCATTTTTATTCCTACCAGCAATGTGTGAGAGTTTCCAGTTGCTTTGGGTAATCTTCAGCATTCTTAATTGCAGATTTTATTTATTTATTTTCTATTCTATTTTAGCCATTTTAATAGGTGTAAAGTAATATATTATTGTGGCTTTAATTTCCATTCTCAGAAAGAGTAATGATTTTGAGCATATTTCCATGTACGTTTTTTCTATTCATACATTGTCTTTAGTGTCTGTTAAAATTTTTTTTTATTGTACTTTAGGTGAAAGTTTACAGCTCAACTTAATTTCTCATTCAAAAATTTATACACATATTTGTTTTGTGACATTGGCTGCAATCTCCACAATGTGACAGCATGCTCCCTCTTTCCACTTCAGGTAAATTTTTAATCCATGTTAATGGATTTTTTTTTTTTTAATATATATTTTATTGTACTTCAGGTGAAAGCTTACAGAGCAAATAGTTTCTCATGAAATAGTAGTACACATGTTGTTTTTTGACATTGGTTAACAACCCCACAACGTATTAAGCCTCTAAATTCTCAACCTTTTTTTTTGATGAAAATTACAGATGGCCAAAGATACACCGTATCAAAAATTTCTACATTCACAGTTCAGTGACAGTGACTACGCTCTTCCAACTGTGCTGTTATTCTCACTTAAGATGAAGGCTTACAGAACAAAATAGTTTTTCATTTAACAGTTACTACACATGTTGCCCTATGACCATGGTTAACAATCTCACAGCACATCAAGAATATCCTTACTCCACCTTGTGTTCCCTATCACCAGGGGGCTTCCTTGTCCCCTTCTGTCTTCTGGACCTTGTCAGTGGACTATTGTACCTCTTTAGTCTCATTTGTTTATTTATTTATTTTATTTTATTTTATTTTATTTAAACACCATTTCAAAACTTTTTACTTACAAATTTAAGTGATATTGACTATGCTCTTCCAATTGTGTTGCCATTCTCGCCCAAGATGAAGGCTTACAGGACAAAACAGCCTCCCATTTAATAGTTACTACAAATGTTGCCCTATAGCAGTGGTCAACAATCTCACAATACATTGACAGTGTCCTTATTCAATTTGTGTTCCTTATCATCAGTTTCCTACTCTCCCTCTGCCTTCTGGCCCTTGTCACTGGACTCCTGTACATCGTTAGTCCCATTTAGTTTTACTGGGGTGTCCATTCCCAGGCTTAACATCGAACCTTGAAGGTAACTTCACCTCTGAGCTGAAAGGGTATCTGGGGGCCACACTCTTGAGGTTTCTCTAGTATTCTTTAGGCCAGTATATCTGGTCTTCTTTTTTTTTTTTTTTTTTTTTTGGGAGTTAAAATTATACTCTACATCCTACTCCAGCTCTGCCCAGAACCCTCTGTTGTGATCCTGGTCAGAGGAGTCATTAGTGGTAGCCGGGCACCATCCAGCTGTACTGGGCTCAGTCCCGTGGAGGCCTTGGTAGCTGTGGACCATTAGTCCTTCGGACTAATCTTTTCCTTGTATCCTGTTCTCTTCGTTCTCCCTTGTTCCCGAAGGGATGAGATCAGTGGAGTATCTTAGATGGCCGCTCATAGGCTTTTAAGACCCCAGACACTACTCACCAAGGTAGAATGTAGAGCATTATCTTTATAAGTAGTGTCATGCCAATTGAGCTAGATGTTCCCCGAGATCATGGTCCCCAGAGCCCTCCGTCCAACAACTCAGTCCCTCCGGGGGGTTGGATGTGTCTATAGGGCCTCCATGACCTTTCCTTGTGCAGGTTGTGTTAGTTTCCCCTGTACTATGTACTATCTCATCTCTCACCCAAGTTACTACTTACCTATTACCTATTTAGTATTCCCCCCCCCCCCCATCCCTGGTAACCAACAAGGATTGTTACATTTTGCATGTGAATTTTTTCATGGGTTTTTACAATAGAGGTCTCATACAATATTTGTCCTTTTGTGATTGACTTATTTCACTCAGCATGATGTCCTCCACTTTCATCCATGTTATGAGATGGTTCACCGATTCATTGTTCTTTCTCGTTGCATAGTACTCCATTGTGTGTATGTACCATAGTTTGTGTATCCATTCGTCTGTTGATGGACATCGAGGTTGTTTCCATCGTTTTGCTATTGTGAATAATGCTGCCATGAACATAGGTGTGCATATGTCTATTCGAGTGATGACTCTTATTTCTCTAGGATATATTCCTAGGAGTGGGATTGCTGGATCGAATGGTACGTCTATTTCTAGCTTTCTGAGGAAACGCCATATCATTTTCCAAAATGGTTGTATCATTTTGCATTCCCACCAGCAGTGTATAAGAGTTCCCGTCTCCCCGCAGCCCCTCCAACATTTGTTATTTCCAGTGTTTTTGATTCGTGACAGTAATGCCGGGGTGAGATGGTATCTCATTGTGGTTTTAATTTGCATTTCTCTAATGGCTAGTGATCGCGAGCATTTCCTCATGTGTCTGTTGGCCATTTGAATGTCTTCCTTGGTGAAGTGTCTGTTCATTTCCTTTGCCCATTTTTTGATAGGATTGGTTGTCTTTTTGTTGTAGAGGTGTTGGGTTTTCTTGTAGATTATGGAGATTACACCTTTGTCTGACTTGTACTGTCCAAAAATTTTTTCCCAGTCTGTAGGTTCTCTTTTAACTCTTTTGGTGAAATCTTTTGAAGAGCATAGATGTTTGATTTTTAGAAGATCCCAATTATCTAGTTTATCTGTTGGGTTTTTTGTGTTGATGTTTATGGTTTGTATCCTGTTAATGCCATGTATTAAGGTCTGAAGTGTTGGTCCTATTTTTTCTTCTATGAATTTTATAGTTTGAGGCTTTATATTCAGGTCTTTGATCCATTTTGAAGTAGTTTTTGTATATGGTGTGAGGTATGGGTCCTGTTTCATTTTTCTACAAATGGATATCCAGTTTTGCCAGCACCATTTGTTAAAAAGACTGTCTTTTCCCCATTTGATGTATTTTGGGCCCTTGTCAAAAATCAGGTGACCGTAGGTGGATGGATTTACATCTGAGTTCTCAATTCTGTTCCATTGGTCAATGTCTCTGTTGTTGTACCAGTACCAGGCTGTTTTGAGTACTGTAGCTGTATAGTAGGTTCTCAAGTCAGGTAGTGTGAGTCCTCCAACTTTATTCTTCTTCTTCAGTAGTGCTTTACTTATTCGGGGTTTCTTGCCTTTCCATATAAAGTTAATAATTAGTTTTTCCATCTCTTTGAAGAATGTTGTTGGTATTTGTATCGGAATTGCATTGTATTTGTAGATTGCTTTAGGTAGAATTGCCATTTTCACAATGTTGAGTCTGCCTATCCATGAGCATGGTATGTTTTTCCATTTATGTAGATCCCTTTGGGTTTCATGCAGCAGTGTTTTGTAGTTTTCTTTGTATAGGTCTTTTATATTCCTGGTCAGATTTATTCCTAAGTATTTTAGGTTTTTAGGGGCTATTGAAAATGGTATTGATTTCCTGATCTCCTTTTCATCGTTCTCTTTACTGGTGTATAGGAATCCAACTGATTTTTGAATGTTTATCTTGTATCCTGCTACTCTGCTGAATCTTTCTATTACTTCCAGTAAATTTCTCGTGGAGTCTTTATGGTTTTCTATGTATAGTATCATATCATCTGCAAACAGGGAGAGTTTAACTTCTTCATTACCAATTTGGATGCCCTTTATTTCTTTCTCTTGCCTTACTGCTCTAGCTAGAACTTCCAGCACAATGTTAAATAGGAGTGGTGATAAAGGGCATCCTTGTCTTGTTCCTGTTTTCAGGGGGAATGTTTTCAGCCTTTCTCCATTAAGAATGATGTTGGCTGTTGGTTTTGCATAGATGCCCTTTATGATGTTGAGAAATTTCCCTTCTATACCTATTTTATTGAGAGCTTTTATCAGGAATGGGTGTTGGACTTTGTCAAATGCCTTTTCTGCATCAATTGAGATAATCGTGATTTTTTTCTTTCCTTTTATTTATGTGGTGGATTACGTTGATGGATTTTCTAATGTTAAACCATCCTTGCATACCTGGTATGAATCCTACTTGGTCGTGGTGTATTATTTTTTTGATATGATACTGAATTCTATTGGCTAGAATTTTGTTCAGAATTTTTGCATCTATATTCATGAGAGATATTGGTCTGTAATTTTCTTTTTTTGTGATGTCTTTGCCTGGTTTTGGTATCAGCGTTATGCTGGCTTCATAGAATGAATTTGGAAGTGTTGCTTCCTCTTCTATGCTCTGAAATAACTTGAGTAGAACTGGTACGAGCTCTTCTGTAAATGTTTTGTAGAATTCTCCAGTGAAGCCATCTGGGCCAGGGCTTTTTTTGGTTGGGAGTTTTTTTATTACCTTTTCAATCTCTTCTCTTGTTATGGGTCTGTTCAGATTTTCAATATCACTTTGTTGTAGTTTGGGTAGGCTGTATGTTTCTAGAAATTTATCCATTTCCTCTAGGTTTTCAAACTTGTTGGAATATAGTTTTTCATAATATTCTGTTATAATCCTTTTTATTTCAGTTGGGTCTGTTGTAATGTCCCCCATTTCATTTCTTATTTGGGTTATTTTTGCCCTCTGCTGTTTTTCTTTTGTCAGTCTGGCCAGTGGTTTGTCGATTTTGTTGATTCTTTCAAAGAACCAACTTTTGGTTTTGTTGATTCTTTCTATTGTTTTTCTGTTCTCTATTTCATTGATTTCTGCTCTGATCTTTACTATTTCCTTTCTTCCGGTGGTTGTAGGCATTTTTTGTTGTTCTCTTTCTATTTGTTTGAGTTCTGTAGTTAATGTTTTGATTTTGTCCCTTTCTTCTTTTTTGATATGTACATCTATTGCTATCAATTGTCCTCTGAGGACTGCCTTTGCTGTGTCCCAAAGGTTTTGGTATGATGTGTTTTCATTTTCATTTGATTCTAGGAATTTTTTAATTCCATCTCTGATTTCTTCTATTACCCATTGATGTGTAAGCAGATTATTATTCAGTTTCCATGTGTTTGATTTTTTTTCCTTGCTCTTTCTAGTGTTAATTTCTACCTTAATGGCATTGTAGTCAGAGAAGATACTGTGAATTATCTCAGCATTTTGGATCTTGTTGAGGATTGCTCTGTGGCCTAAGATGTGGTCTATTCTGGAGAACGTTCCATGTGCATTGGAAAAGAATGTGTACTTTGCAGCGGTTGGATGGATTGTTCTATATATGTCTATGAGGTCCAGTTGGCTGATTGTGTCCTTTAGGTCTTCTGTATCTTTGCTGAGTTTCTTTTTAGTTGTTCTGTCCTTTACTGAGAGTGGTGTGTTGAAGTCTCATACTATTATTGTGGAACTGTCAATTTCTCTTTTCAGTGCTGTTAGAGTTTTTTTTATGTATTTTGGAGCCCTGTCATTGGGTGCATAGATATTTGTTATGGTTATGTCTTCATGATGGATCATCCCCTTAATCATTATATAGTGTCCTTCTGTTTCCTTTATGGTAGATTTTGTTTTAAAGTCTATTTTATCTGAGATTAGAATTGCCACTCCTGCTCTTTTTTGATAGTTGTTAGCTTGATATATTTTTTTCCAACCTTTGATTTTTAATAAATTGACATCTTTGTTTCTAAGATGTGTCTCTTGTAGACAGCAAATAGATGGATCCTGTTTTCTTATCCATTCTGCCACTCTCCGTCGCTTTATGGGTGCATTGAGTCCATTTACGTTCAGTGTAATTATTGATAGATGTGAGTTTGTTGCTGTCATTTTGTAGTGCTTTTTTTTGTGATGCTGAAGTTTTCTTTGTTCTTCTTACTCTCTTGTGCTGAGTTTCTTTTGTTTGTGGGTTTTGTGTTCATTTCTTTTGTTTTTGTAGGTTTTGTTTTTGTTGAGACTATGTTTTTCGTCTTTATTTTTATGAGTTGGTTTGTTAACTTTTTTTGTGGTTACCATGAATTTTACCCTTATCTTTATAATTTTGAAGCAGTCTACCGTTACTTGGTATCGCCTTGCCTTCTTCTCCTTTAGAAGGTTCTATACCTATGCCGTTTGGTCTCTCTTTCATTGTTTTGATGTTGTTGTCATCCTTTGATTGATTTCTCTGATTGCCTGTTGTATGTCTTTTGTTTTTGGAAAGTCGTCTGTAGTTCAGTTCCTAGAATGGTATATGGTTCATGTTAACCTGCGTCCTAGGTCCTAGGTCCTGCCTGAGGGCTTAAGCTGTTTGTCCTCAGATCGAAGAACTCCCTTTAATAATTCTTGTAAGTTTGGTTTGACTTTTGCATATTCCTTTAGTTTCTGTTTATCTGGAAATGACCTAATTTCACCATCAAATCTGAATGAGAGTTTTGCAGGATATATTATTCTTGGCTGACAATTTTTTTCTTTCAAGATTTTATATATGTCATCCCATTGCCTTCTTGCCTGCATGGTTTCTGCTGAATAATCTGAGCTTAGTCTTATTGTTTCTCCTCTGTATGTGACTTCTTGTTTTTCACGAGCTGCTCTCAGGATTCGTTGTTTGTCTTTAGTTTTAGCGAGTGTGAATATGATATGTCTTGGTGATTTTCTTTTGGGGTCTCTTCTATATGGGGTTCGTTGAGCTTCTTCGATGACCAGCTTTTCATCTTTCATGATATTGGGAAAGTTTTCTGTCAGCAGTTCGTCAATGATCCTCTCTGTGTTTTCTGTTTTCTCCCCCTGTTCTGGTATGCCAATCACTCGTACGTTTTTGCTTTTAATTGTGTCCCACATAACTCTCAGGGTCTCTTCATTTTTTTTTTGTTCTTTTTTCTGAGTTTTCCTGAAACAGAGTTGTACCCAAGTGTTTGTCTTCAGTTCCACTGATCCTGTCTTCCATGGTTTCAAATCTACTTCTCAGCCCTTCTATGACACCGTCCATTTCTGAAATATTGTTGTTTATCCTTTGGATTTCTAATTGTGGTTTTTGTATAATTTCGAGTTGTGAATTTATTTTGGCATTTTGTTCCTGCATCATCTTCCTGAATTCTTCCAATTTTTTGTCTGTATTTTCCATAAATTTGTCTATTTTTTCCTCATGTTTGTCAGCTTTTTGCCTCAGTTCTTGGAAAATTCCAAGTATTAGTGATTTGAGTTCCGTATCAGGTACTTCTAGTGCATTTTCTTCCACAGGATAGTTATCTGGTGTTTTAATTTGGACGCCTATTGGAGCCATCTTGTCTTGTTTTTGTAAATGTTTTGATATTGTTTGCTGTTTTCTGGGCATTCAGTAGATATTTCTCTCGTTTATTGTTTGTAGATTTTTTTTTTTTTTGGTTTCGTTCTTGTGGTACAGCTGGGCAGATCTAGCTGAGGAGGAGCCACTGGGACGGGTTGCTTGTGGCACTCACCGCAGCCACCAGGACGGTCGGTAGTCAGTGCTGGGCAGGTTCCAATAGGGCGTGCCTGCACCGCTTGGTGGTGTGATGTCTAGTGCATGGTGCAGGTAGGTAGGGTGCAGTGGGAAGATGGTTCTGTGTGAAGCTTAGCTGGATATGGGAGAGAGGAGGAGGAGCAAAAAGCGTACAAACATAAAAGAATGCTAGGGGAGCTTGTCGTTGGAATGTACAGATGAGAGACTATGGGATGGAGTAAAGCAGAAGGGGGAAGAGAAAGAAAAGGAAAGAATGACCAAATAAAAATCAGAAAAGTTAAAGAACTGCAAAGTTCCCAGGGATCCCACCGATGCAGCTATGAGGTCTGGGGGAGTCGGTCTCAATTTTCACAGCTCAGCCTGGCCAGAAGGTACAGAGGCATACATCGCCTGGTATTCAGGGTTCAGAAAGAGAAGGAAGAGATAGAGAGACGAGAAATTAAGCAATGAAGAAAGACAAAAGGGAAAAAGAGGTAAAATATGACAAAACTAATCAAAAAAGGAAGAAAAATAAAATTGAAAAGAAAAAAAAAAAAAAGGGCAACACCAGCCGTCAGTGCCTACAAATGGGACCCAGAGAGCCCCCGCTCAGGGGCGCGAATTCCAAGAAGCCGGTAGTCTCGGGATTAAGTGACCGTGGCCACGGGGAGCAGAGGGGCCAACGAACAAAGGCCCCAGGATCCCACCCGCGCGGGAGCCCAGACCTGGAAACAGCCACACGCCCGAACGCAGCCCTACAGCCCCGCAGGAGAGAGCAGAGACGGCACTCGGAACCAGGCACTCAGGCAAAAGGAGGGGGAGGCGGCAGAAAAAGGCTCGCTAGCGGCCAGCAAACGGCTCCCAGAAAGCCCCCAGCCCGGGCGCACGGACTCCAAGCACCAGCGCCCCCCAGCTCAGGGACTCCGGCCACGGAAAGCAGAGGGGCAAACGAACAAAGGCCCCGGGATCCCACCCACGCGGGAGCCCAGACCTAGAAACAGCCACACGCCCGCACGCAGCCCTACAGCCCCGCAGGAGAGAGCAGAGACAGCACTCGGAACCAGGTACCCAGGCAAAAGGAGGGGGAGGCGGCAGAAAAAGTTTCGCTAGGTGCCAGCAAACGGCTCCCAGAAAGCCTCCAGCCCGGGCGCGTGGAATCCAAGCACCGGCGCCCCCCAGCTCAGGGACTCCGGCCACGGAAAGCAGAGGGGCGAAGAAACAAAGGCCCCGGGATCCCACCCACGCGGGAGCCCAGACCTAGAAACAGCCACACGCCCGCACGCAGCCCTACAGCCCCGCAGGAGAGAGCAGAGACAGCACTCGGAACCAGGCACCCAGGCAAAAGGAGGGGTAGGCGGCAGAGAAAGTTTCGCTAGCTGCCAGCAAACGGCTCCCAGAAAGCCGCCAGCCCAGGCGCGCGGAATCCAAGCACCGGCGCCCCCCAGCTCAGGGACCCTGGCCACGGAGAGCAGGGGATCCCCAGCTGAGGTGGAGAGGGGTGGGTGGTGGGAGAGCGCGCACCACAGTTTACTGGTCGTTCTGTCTCCGACCAGATGCTCTGCAAGGCTGCTCTCCCCTTTGCTGGTCTCCTATAGGAATCCAAGATGGTGGATCCGCGCTGCGTTAGCTGGTAAGGAATCTCTGCCTGAGTCTCTCCTCGTTCTCCGTACTCTTTTAGTATTCTCACTCCGTTTGGTGTTTGGCTGAGTTCTTTATCTCTTCATTTGGTGTTCTAGGGTTTCAGGATTGTTGATTCTCTGTTAGGCTTAGTTTTTCGGATCTTTGCTGTGGAGGGACAGCGTGGTGTTTCTGCCTAGAGCGCCATCTTGCCCCTCCCTCCTTAATGGATTTTTTTTTATTGAAATTTTTTTTTTTTTTTGTATTCTGGATTGAGTCTTTTATCAGATATATGATTTGCAACCATTTTCTGTAGATTGTGGCTTGTCTTTTCATTCTCTTAACAGAGTATTTCAAAGAGCAAACAAAAATTCTTGATTTTTAAGTCATGAATGAATTTTTTTATGGATTATGTTTTTCAAGTCATGTCTAAGAACTCTTTGCACAACCCAAGTTCACAAAGATTTTTTTTATATATTTTCTTCTAGAAGTTCTATAGTTTTAACTTTTACATTTAGGTCTAGGATCCATTTCAAATTATGTTTTGTTATGAAGGCAATTTTTTAATGTTCCTTGTTTGCTAATGAAACCAATATCTTAAGAGATATTATCTCAACTTTCATGTGTGCACAAGAACACTTGGAATTGAGAGTGAGTTAGATGAATTACAAGAAATCATTTGGTCTGAATTTGGCAATGGATTTCTGTTATGGTTGCACATGATTGATATAATTGGTGTCACTGAATTTTATACATGAAAAATGTTCAATTGCCAAATGTGCTATATATATTTTTACAACAATAAAAAAAGAGAAAATGTATGCTTCATGGGGTGATATGCAACTAAGTATTATTCTTTTTTTAAATAAATGATGATACTTCCTCAGTATTTTTTTTTCTTCTAATTTTCATGCTTAGTAATACCACTAAGACTGCTATGTTTGGTTGTATGTAAATGTTGACAAACATTTTGTGCAAATTATATGTTCCATATTAACTTTGTTGATGAAAAGATATTTCAAACCAATATTTTATTTTACATGCATTTTTATTTTGAATTCACTGCTCAAAAAGAGGTTTACTGCATAACAAAAAAATAAATAATGTTGGCATTACCCTGCACAGTAAATTACAAACCCTGTAGTAGACGTGCTCAGACTACCCTATGCCAGCCCTCACTTAGACCCTGGGCCCTGTAAATTAGGGACTCATAGTGACCCTATATGACAGAGTAGGACTGCCCTATAGGATTTCCTAGGCTGTAATTTTTACCAGAGGTGCCCTGGTGGTGTAGTGGTTAAAGCACTCAGCTGCTGATCAAAAGGTTGGTGGTCCAAATCCATCAGTTACTCTGCAGGAGAAAAATGTGGCAGTCTGCTTCTATAAAAGATTTACAGCCTTGGAAACCTTATGAGGCAGTTCTACTCTGTCCTGTAGGGTCACTGTGAGTCAGAATCAACTGCACAGCAATGGATAATCTTTGCCAAAGCAGGTCTACACATGTTTTCTCCCGCAGGGCTGCGGGTGGATTCGAAACTGAATCGCCAAACTTTTAGGATCATACAAATAATAATTGACACATATTCATGTCAGTCAATCATTCCTTAAGCTTGGTCATTATACTTGCTTTGAATTTCTTGTGTGTTGATGAATCCAAGATATTTAAGCATTATTTTAGCACTTATTTAAAACAATAGTAAATAATTTCATATACACAAAGTATAATCCTACAATATTCATACTCATTATAAAAATAATCAGAAATATTTTAATGGAAATACTTAGGTGTCTATTATCTGAGTATTTCTTTGTGAGAATTTTCATTTAGAATTTGCCTTATACTACAGGAAATTATTATAGCACGTAATAATGGTTTAAAATTGTTTATGTTATTTGGTTTATACATAATATGGAACTGAGGTACAGATTCTGTAACGGCCATGTTTTCAGGCATAGGTCAAGTTCAATCTTATAAGAGTAACAAACGTGTTATAAAAATAGGGATTGTCTTAGTTATCTAGTGCTGCTATAACAGAACTACCACAAGTGGATGGCTTTAACAAATTTTAGTCTCTCACAGTTTAGGAGGTTAGAAATCCAAATTCAGGTTGTCAGCTCCAGGGGAAGGCTTTGTCTCTCTGTTGGCTATGGAGGAAGGTCCTCGTCATCAGTCTTCCCCTGGGTCTAGGAGCTTCTCAGGACAGGGACTCCTAGTCCAAAGGATGTGCTCCACTCCTGGCTTTTCTTGCTTGGCAGTAATAAGGTCGCTCTCTGTCTCTGCTGACTTCTCTCTTTTGTATCTCAAAAGAGGTTGACTCAAGATACAACCTAACCCTGTAGACTCTGTCCTGCTTCATTAACATAGCTACCTCTATACTTGGAATCATGGCCTAGCCAAGTTGACACACATTTTTGGGGAGCACAATTCAATCTGTACTAAGGATTTACTATAGAAAATCTATAGAAAAAGGATTCATATTCTTGAAAAATATCATTTTTAAGGCTATCATTCTAATCCAACTAATAAGACACATCCTAAGCCAAGTAATTAAATTGCTTAAAGGTAAGAAGACAGTTCTCACAAATGCATCAAACCCTTGCTCTCTTTTCTAATGATTGCCTGAGTGGGGCCTTTGGCTCCTGCCGAGTAGGAACCCAACCACATATCACAAATGATTGATCCAGAAGGGTTCTCCTGATCCATATTGAGTCAATGAATATCTTTCTCACAGAAATTTTTAAGTTGGACACTAGTAAATTGGATCATTTTATGGCAAATACTAGATTATGGGGTGATATTGGCTTGAGGTAATAGGAGCTCTTTGAGAGCAGCTGTGATTATTCACCAATAATTGAAGCAGGGAAAACTGCATGAGAGGGGAACCAGGTATCCCTGAAGATTGCTCTGGATAAGAGAGATGAGGTCCCAGAGAGATAGAGGTGGTCCCAGATCAGGATCAACTGAGCTTTCTACCCTTGTATTTTATGAGATACCTTTAAATTCTCCTATTAAGTGTACTTTTTCTAGCCCCAAATTAAACTTGTTTAAGTGTCTTCTGTTCCTTGAACCCAGCAGTTACTGATTAAGGCTTTGTCTTTTATCAGTTTAATCATTCTCCCACCATAGACTCAGCACATATTCAATTTTGGCATATATCTTATGAATTTATTTTCATTTCAGAGAGCATAGAGACTGATAATAAAATAATAATATTACAATAATATAAATGATAATAAAATAATAATACTGGAAAATATTAAAAATGCATCTATTCTAAAACCTACATTTTACAGGCGAGAAAAATGAGGTCCAGAGAGTGTTTAAGTGGTTGTACCAGATCGTTCAGATGAGTTGCAAAATAATTGGGACTGAACCTGAAATGGTAGCGGGTATCAGGAGACCTGAGTTTAACTCTGTGCTCCCGCTAAGTACATGGACAACTTCAATTTACAAAAAAGAATATGGGATTAGAAAATGTAAAAACCTATAAATATTTTTCTATTGTATTATCGTGCTATCACTTCTGGGCAAGTGCTTGCAATTATTTAACTTTTTTTTTAATTGAAACTTATGTGGTCTTATTACCATATTTTTATGCAAATAACATGCACCTTCTACATTTGTTTGCCAACAACACCCCCTGTAAGATGTTTTCATAAGCACACTGTGATGGTTAAGATTGTATGTCAACTTGGCTAGACCATTATTCTCAGTGTTTTAGTAGTTGTATAATGTTGTGATCACCCCAGTGGTGGAATCTGCTGAGTGGTACTGGTGGAGGCGGGGCCTGTGGCAGCTCACCACCCTCTCAGTTTCACCTCTCTGCCTTCCGCCAGTTACCTTCTGCCTGCTCACCTTGCCAAGGTTTTTGGCTTGTTCCAGACTCAACAGCTGCCTCTTGTTGTCTCACCTCCAGTTCGTGGGACTTGAGCTAGCAGCTTACCCATTGATCTCAGAATTCGTTGAACTTCTCAGCCTGCAAGCAAGAGTGTGGTTCCCCAACCTGCTGACCTTGGGTTCACCAGCCCCCGCAGCTACGTGAACCAGGAGAAACCTTGCGGTCTTGTCTGCTGATCTTGGAATTCACTGACCTTAACAGCCTGTGAGCAGGAGCCCCTCTCCAACCTGCCAACCTTGGGTTCACCAGCTTCTGTGGCTACGTGAACTGGGAGAGGCCTCTACCCTGATCTGTGGACTTGGGACGTTTTAGCCTCTACAATTGCGTGAGCTATTTCCTTGATATAAATCTCTCTCTCTATATGTTTATGTGCCTTACTGGTTTTGCTTCTCTAGAGAACCCAGCCTATGACACACACTATGCTAATTTTTTTACAGCAACATGTAAAAAAATATTGGCACAGTGCTACTTACACTGTGATGTGGCATGGGATACACGTTCATGGCATCAGCCCTCGAGTGCGTTAATCAAGTGTTCAAACCTTTATGCTACAAAACCCAATGGAGTGTGCCTGGTGTAATTTCAGTTCGTTTTGCTCCTTGCCTTCATGAGATAATGTACTCTCATGAACAACAGGCACATGCGCTGTTCTGTGCGTATCAGCAGAACGACATCTGCCTGCCTCCAAGAAGGGTAAACTGAGAATGGCTTCCTGTTGTTTATTTTCCTAAACAGTTGGAAACTTTTAAACAGAAAACACAAAAAACAAAAGGGGGAACAAAATTAAAGCACTGGTTAAAAAAAAAAAATACCTTGTGGAAGGAGGGTGCATTTGGCAAACAAACATAGAAGACACATGTTATTTGGGTAAAAATAGGCAGTGGGTAGCTAATAAATGTATAATAATTGATTCTCTAAAAAACGTATGTGCATATACATCTGTGCATAATTTTAGTATGAATTTTATTAATATAAAGCATGTCTGGCATCCATTTCAAAATAATAAAACATACAATATTATTTATTGCCATTTCCATATAGCAATTTGATTTTCACAAAATATTGATTTTGCTGAACTCTTGTATGCGTAGCCAACCAACCATGTCTATAATTGATGAATAAGTGTAGTTCCTTAAATTAACGAGTGAGACAAAAGTGAAGCAATGGAGATGGATTTTGACAATCCACTCATTCAGCAATGACATGAGTAACCTCTTTCCTGAATCAGATAATAATTTTCAAAAACTGGAATAATATCACAAATTTTTGGGCTATTCTCTAGGTAATTGCTACAGATACAACACATTTTTACATGTAAACTGCATTATTAATATGTTCTTCATCACTTTCTGAAGCCTAGACAATCAACAACGACAACCACTCAAGGCCTGATTTATTGAGTTTGCAGGTTTCCATGGAATAAATACTCCTATTATGGCTGATTTCAAACCATGAGCATGACATCATTGAAGGCAGTGTTGAGAAGTGATGCATAGTAGCACAATATAATATGCAATTTCCATGATACACATAATCTCAAAAATATAAATAATAGTAAAATGATTAAGAAGCAATGAGTTTTGAGTATTTATTATTTTTATTTTAATATAATTTACTTATTTTTAATTTTATGTAATTTAGTTTTTAAAATAATGTCTATATTTAATACCTGGTTCATGAAATTTCTAAAGATTTGCCAGCTGACTCTTATGAGCCATTTTGAGCCAGCTCCTGTACAGCCCTGAGACTCATGTATGATAATGATTCCAAGGTTGGATATAGATATCCTAAGAAAGTTACACCAAAAATGGTGTGGGCAAGGTTGCTAATCTGAACACTTAACAGCTGGTGCAAGTTTGGCACCAGCCTACGTTTGTGTAATGCCTGTGCTGTGTAACCAGTGAACTGTCAGCTCTGAGGGAGTCCCTGTGTGGTGCTAAATGTTAACGTGCTCAGATCTTAACCAAAGGGTTATAGGTTCAAGTCCACCCCAGAAGTACCTCAGAATGAAGGCCTGGAGATCTGCTTCTGAAAAAATCAGATGTTGAAAACTCAGTTTCTCCTCTGACTCACATGGGGTCACCACAAGTTGGAATCAGCTCCACAGCAACTATTTTTTTTTTCTTTAATCAGCTCTGAATGTGAGAATTCAAAGGACAAAGAGATTATGTTGAGCAATGAAGAGAACCTACAACTTGGGGACAATTTGAACATAAGCAAAGATTTAGAAACAGGGCTGAGTGACTATTTTGCATTGATAAGGGCTTGAAGTATGCACTGGGGAAAATGCCATAGAAGTCTGAGAACTCAAGTTCAGCCATTGTTTGGAAGGCAATACACAGCCAGTGAAGATTTGAATCAACTCATTTGAAGTACTAAGTACTTGGCGCTGAAGAAGCAAATGTGAATCAGTATCTTCAATGGCCTCAGAGCATTTATAGCTATGCTAGCCTAGGAAAATGTCCACTTCAGTAGATCAAATACAACACCTGCTGACTGAGGCCAAAACAGATCTGTGAGCATTGTGCTATGGAGGTAAGGGATGTTGACCAATTCTATAATTTTTAGGGGATCACCTGATGAATCAATAGGTAATCAATTGAGTGGCAAATAAATCTGATAACAGGGAGTTCAATGTCCTTGTAAGCAAGATGCAAAAGATGAAAATGTACCAATGAAGGAAACTCAATGAGGCAGAAAAATAGAATGATTATAAGGTTAAAACCAAAAACAAACCAAACCTGTTGCCCTTGAGTCGATTCTGACTCATAGTGACCCTATAGAACAGAGTAGAACTGCCCCATAGGGTTTCCAGGGAAGGCCTGGTGGATTCGAACTGCCGACCCTTTGGTTAGCAGCTGTAGCTCTTAACCACTATGCCACCAGGGTTTCCAATTACAAGGTTAGTGGGTGGAGAGTTAAATGAAAAAAATTGCTTATGTTGTTGTTAGTTGCCATCCAGTTGGCTTTAACTCATGGAGAACTTTTACAAAGAACGAAACACTGCCCAGTCCTGTGTTGTCTTCATAATTGTTGGTATGTTTGAGTCCAGTGAAGTGGCTATTGTGTCAATCCATTTCACTGAGGGTTTCTCTTATTTTCATTGACCCTCTACTTTACCAAACTTGATATCTTTTTCTAGCGATTGGTCTTTCCTAATTTCATGTTCAAAGTGAGCAAGCCCAAGTCTCACCATCTTTATTTCGAAGGAGCATTGTGTTTGTATTTCTTCTGAGATTGATAATAAATCAATAGGAGTCAACTGTGAAATTGCTTGTATGTTAAGTTTAGAATTTTTGGATTTTATCTCTTCAGAAAGAGAATTTGACTATTTTTTAAATTGTAGCAGCTTTGTTTCTTAAAATAGCAAATTTGATGGCTATGTCTGGGAAGACATTAAAGTCAGGGAGGCAATTGCAAAAATCTGGATGAGAAATGATGAGAACCAAGAGAAGGTAGTGAGAAGGTAGAGGAGTGCCCTTTAAGCCTAAATGCTTAGGCAAAATATCCTGTGAATCAGCATTATGTTTGCAATAAGAAAGGTGAATTTCACTCTAGAATGTCTACTTTTAAGGAATGGGTGACTGGTTATCCCATTTACAGATATAAAAAATACAGGAAGGCTGGGGAGTTTTGTGACAGGGCAATCATACTTTTGCATTCGTTTGTGGAGCTCTAGGTGTTAGCTGGACTACAGCTGAATATGTGCAGAGAGGTGGAACTGGGGCTGGACGTGTGTAAATAGCTGAGTTTATGGCATAGATGTGAGGATAATTTAAGTTTCATCAGTGGATAAGATGTCAGATAAAATGAGATCTGCATTTCAATTTATCAACCAAATCCTAGGCTATCATTGATGAGATTCTCAAGAGCAGTGTGTGAAGCTGGATTTTAATAATTTAAAATATGAGTGGGAACAGAGGAAGTGGAAACAGAGTCTCTTTCAAATAACTTAGTGGTGAAACAATGAAAGAAGACAAAGAGAGAGCTTAACGAAAAGAGAATGCTGTGCTCCTATGTGTGGTGTGCATTTTGTTGTCTTCAGTATTTGGTGGATCCACCTATGACAATATTTTTGTACAGGAACTCTCACCTCAAATTGTACTTTAGTTAATGATCATGACAGCCATTTCTAAGGTTAACATAAAAAACAAGTAAAACAAAATAAGTTATAATTAATATACACATAAGTGTTGTTATTAATCTGTGACCAAATATCTTTTTCGTACATTTACTTCACCAGAGTAAAGTTTGTAGCTTTATTTTTTTTTTAAATTATGTAACTACGTATAAGACTCTTGTAGGAGAGATTTATCATTTACACAAGGGCAAGTAGGGACTACTTATTTGTAGGAAATCTCAGGTGATGAAGAGAAAAGACACGAAGTACTAACACCAAAGTTAAATAGTTCTAATCTAAAGAGTTTCTCAACTTCTTAAAGGCATAGATGCCAAACAAACAAAGGTACAAACAGGTACATTACCAAACTTGCCCTGGCTCAAATGTCTCTAAGAGGAATTTTCCAGTTTTGGCATGCAAGCATGTTTATGAGCCATGAGAAATCATAAATGAATGTTTGAGGAATGAAAGATTTGTAAATAACATATTTTTAACTTGACATTTTTCACTTTTATATATACACAATTATAATGTCATGAAATGAAAACAGAGGTAAAAACCCTTTGGAATTTTTAATACTTTGTGTTTCTGTACCTGGCTTGATAGAAAAGTAAGCATCTATAAATTTTCTGAGCAATATATTGTAAATTATCTGATAGCTACTTGTAGGATAGTTTTTAATGTTATTTCATGAGATTTTATTGACCTAGTGTCTTTTGAAGGAGCCCCAGTGGAACAGTGGTTAAAGAACCTGGCTGCTAAATGAAAGGTTGGTGGTTTGAACCCAACAGTCATTCCTTGGGAGAAAGATGTGGCAGTCTGCTTCCATAAAAATTTGCAGCCTTAGAAACTCTATGGGGCAGTTCTACTCTGTACTATAGTGTTGTTATGAGTTGGAATCGAATTCACAGGTTTGGTTTTCAGTTAATGTCTTTTGAGTTCCTAGCACTATGGTGGAAACTGGCTTAATTAATAACACACAGAAGACACTAAGCATGTGTGAGAGTTGTGCACTCCAAACACTTGCAATTCTCCAGATTTCTAAATATGGAAACAGTTGCATAGGTTCATAGTTTCATTCTAAGTAACATGTTTATTGAAATCCCTGTTTTTCCTGTATATATCTTTCTATAAAACCACATCACTAAAATAAAACCTAATGTTTACCTAAAACCTAAATTTTCAACCAATTCATATGATGGATTACGATGTAGAGGGTCAGCAAAAAAGAGCAAGACACTCAGCAAGATGGATTGACACAGTGGCTTCAACAATTGGCTCAAGCATAAAAACAATTGTGAGAATGTGGCAGGACTGGGCAGTGATTCATTTCTGGTTGTACATGGAGTCACTGTGAGTTAGAACTGAAACTCAAGGGCATCTAACAACAAACAACAAGAACATTAAGATGTGTGGCAAATAGAGCACCACAAAACTAGGTAAACATGCAAATTCAGCTAGGTTCACTAACTCATAAAATGACTCCTCCTCTCTCAACAGCTTAATAATGTGCAACGTTCAAATTTGTGCTTAAACAAAATTATGGCTTGTTGTTGTTTTTAGGTGCCATTGAGTCAGTTCAGACTCATAGTGACCCTATGTACAAAAGAACAAAACACTGCCCAGTTCTGCGCCATCCTCACAAACGTTCTAATGCTTGAGTCCATTGTTGCAGCCACTATGTCAGTGCATCTTGTTAATGGTCTTCCTCTTTTTGACTGGCCCTCTACTTTACCAAGCATGGTGTCCTTCTCCAGGGACTAATACCTCTTGACAACATGTCCAAAATATGTGAGAAGTAGTCTCGCCATTCTTGCTTGTAAGGAGCATTGTGGTTGTACTTCCTCCAAAGTAGATTTGTTCGTTCTTTTGGCAGTCTATGGTATATTCAATATTCTTCACCAACACCATAATTCTTCTTTGGTCTTCCTTATTCATTGTCCAGCTTTCACATGCATATGAGGTGATTCAAAACACCATGGCTTGGGTCAGGCGCACCTTATTCTTCAAAGTGACATCTTTGCTTTTCAGCACTTGAAAGAGGTCTTTTGCGGCAGATTTGCCAAAGGCAATATGTCTTTTGATTTCTTGACTGCTGCTTCCATGGATGTTGATTGTGGATCCAAGTAAAATGAAATTCTTGACAAATTCAATGGTTTCTCCATTTATCATGATGTTGCTTATTGGTCCAGTTGTAAGGATTTTTGTTTTCTTTATGTAGGTGTAATCCATTCTGAAAGCTGTGGTCTTTGATCTTCATCTGTAAGTGCTTCAAGTCCTCTTCACATTCAACCAGCAAGGCTGTGTCATCTGTGTAATGCAGGTTGTTAATGAGTCTTCCTCCAATCTTGATGCCCCATTCTTCTTCATATAGTTTGGCGTTTCGGATTATTTGCTCAGCATAGGGATTGAATAGGTATGGTGAAAGGGTACAACCCTGATGCACACCTTTCCTGACTTTAAACCACACAGTATCCCTTGTTCTTTTTCAAATGACTATCTCTTGATTTATGTACAGACACCTCATGAGCACAATTAGTGTTCTGGAATTCCCATTCTTTGCAATGTTATCCATAATCTGTTATGATCCACACAGGTGAATGCCTTTGCGTAGTCAATAAAACGCAGGTAAACATCTTTCTGGTATTCTCTGCTTTCAGCCAAGATCCATCTAACACCAGCAATTATATCTCTGGTTCCACGTCCACTTCTGAATCCAACTTGAATTTCTGACAGTTCCCTGTCGATATAATGTGGCAGGTACTTTTAAATGATCTTCAGCAAAATTTTACTTGCATGTGATATTAGTGATGTTGTTTGGATCAGTTTTTCGTACTGTGGGGACTGGTGTGTTGCTGTGATGCTGGAAGCTATGCCATCAGTATTCAAATACCAGCAGGGTCAGCCATGGTGGACAGGTTTCAGCTGAGCTTCCAGACTGAGAAAGACTAGGAAGAAGGGCCTGGCAGTCTACTTCTGAAAATAATTAGCCAGTGAAAACCTTATGAGTAGCAGCGGAACATCATCTGATATAGTGCTGGAAGATGAGCTCCTCAGTTTGGAAGGCTCTCAAAAGTTGACTGGTGAAGATCCGCCTCCTCAGAGTAGAGGCGACCTTAATAATGTAGATGGAGTCCAGCTTTTGGCACCTTCATTTGCTGATATGGCACGACTCAAAATGAGAAGAAACAGCTACAAACATCCGTTAATAATCCGAGCATGGAACATACGAAGTATGAATGTAAGAAAACTGGAAATCGTCAAAAATGAAATGGAATGCATAAACATTGATATCCTAGGCATTAATAAGCTGAAATGGACTGGTATTGGCCATTTTGAATCAGACAATCGTATGGTCTACTATGCCAGGAGTGACAACTTGAAGAGGAATGGCGTTGCATTCATCGTAACAAAGAACATTTCAAGATCTATCATGAAGTACAGCACTATAAGTGATTGGATAATATCCATACACCTACAAGGAAGACCAGTTAATATGACTATTATTCAAATTTACTATCAACAGTAAGGCCAAAGATGAGGAAATCGAAGATTTTTGCCAATGTCTGTTTCTGAAATTGATCAAATATACAATCAGGATTGATAAATGGCTTGTTAGCTGATGAATAATTATTAAAACAAGACAGGGTGCAACTGATACACACATAAATACTCACATAATTTTTTATTTTGGTGATTCCTGTGAATTTTCAAAATTGTGATGTACCATCATCAGTTTCTGTAAAATTATAGTAGTGAAAAGAAAATATGCATTCAATTTATTTAGGATATCACAGATAGCCACTTCTAGTCATTGTTTAAAAATTAAATATTTTATCAGGTGTTCCAGCAATGGTGTTTGGATTCAAATCAAATATATGTATGTTCTTTCTCAAAACTTTGAAACTTTTAAAGTTTTAGCTCCAGCATATGCTAAATGAGGTAATAGGATGACTGGAGTAAAATGGGATATGTGGTTCTAGGTAAAGCTTACCCTTAATGGGTTGACCATCATTTAAACTGTAGTATGCAAAAATATTGGAAAACCTAGTCTTAGTTTCTACCACTCATCTGTCAATTTGTCGTACTGTGGTGGTTTGTGTATTGCTGTGATGCTGGAAGCTATTCCGCTGGTATTTCAAAAACCAACAGGGTCACTCACGGTGGACAGTTTTCAGTGGAGAAAATATTCAGTTTTACTTGAATCCATAATCAACACCCATGGAAATAGCAGTCAAGCAATGAAACCACATATTGCACTGGACATATCTGCAAAAGACCTCATTAAAGTGTTAAAAAGCAAAGATGTCACTTTGAGAACTAAAGTACGCCTGGTCCAAGCCATGGTATTTTCAATCACCTCATATGCATGCGACAACTGGACAACGAATAAGGAAGACTGATAAAGAATTGATGCATTTGAATTATTGTGTTGGGAAAGAATATTGAAGATACCATGGACTGCCAGAAGAATGAATAAATCTGTTTTGGAAAAAGTAACAGCCAGAATGCTACTTAGAAGCAAAGACGGAGAGATATGTACTTTGGCCATGTTTTTAGGAGGGACCAGTCCCTGGAAAAGACATCATGCTTGATAAAGTAGAGGGTCAGTAAAAAAGAGGAAGACATTCAAGGAGATGGACTGACACAGTGGTTGCAAGAATGGGCTCAAACATAGAAATGATTATGAGGATGGCACAGGACTGGGCAGTGTTTCGTTCTACTGCCCATAAGGTCACTATGAATGAAATCAACTCAACAGCACTAACAATAGCAACAATCTTAGTTTAGTACTTAGTTCTCTAGTATTATCAGGCTTGTTGATGAATGGGGATAGGCTGAGGGAGTTGTAATTTGACTGTTGCAGCAGTCTCAGTATATACTGAATAATGTTCATATTCCAGGTGTCCTGCTAATGCAGGAACGTAAGATACCAGTGAGGGATAAGAAAGGGATTCAGTTTCCATGGGAGACCGTTGGAAAAGTGTAGGCAGGAAATTAGAATCTTAACTAACCCTCCAGGAGTTCAAGAGTGAACTTCATTTTTACTGAGAGGATTGGAACTCACTTATACTAGATATGAGACTTAGGGCAGCTAAGGCAATTCCAGATATCACTACCTGTTGTAAATCTGGCTTCTGATATGGTTTCGTGCTAAAGTAATTAATTAGGTAGAGCTGAGCCCATATATGGAAATTTGTATGGACCTACAACTGGATGTAAATCAAGAAGGCAGGGGCAAACACAAAGCTAATTCTCTAATCTGTAACTTTTAGACAGAACACTGTAGAACATTAATGATGTTTTACATAGTACATATTCGTGTGTTATCATGAATAATCATTCCCAATTATTTACTACCCCCTTTTCTATAAAAATATTGTATATCAGTTGATTGCCATGAGTCTGGGAAAAGTATACATACCTAAACTATTGACTTGGCCGTGTGATTTCTCTTGGTGAATGACATGACAGTATGCCAATTCCAGACAGAAACTTTGATGGCCATTATATGTTTTATTCAACTCTCCTTTTTTTTTCTTTTTGTGTTGCTTTTTAAATCTGACCAAGACAGCATGTTGCAATATGGAGCAATTCTTTTGCATCTTGAAATGAAGAGAAAAGTAGAGCATTAGCAGAATTACCAATAAACTTCAGCCAATAGGAAAGAAACAAACATTTGTTGTTATAAGTCACTGATATTTTGGGGTGACTTGTTAACATAAAAAAACTCTAGTAGTTCAAAAACATGAAATGAAGCACTGTTCTATCAAAATACTGGATACACATGGTATTGGCTTCAGATGTGCAATGGGCATCAAGTACATTTTAACCGGATGATGGAAAACAGCAATCCATTTTATGTACTGATAAAATTTTATATATCGACCTAAACAATGTTCCCTGCAATAACTTTAACATATATAATGTATCTAATTAATTTGTGATTTTATCAAGAAGAATACTAGATAGAACTTTATCAAGTGTGTCTTGATTATTATTAGCTACATTTGACAAGGCAAAGATCAAAAAATGATTCACTGGTTAGCAGTAAGGAATAAGGAAACAGTAAGACAATCTACCGACAATCCACCATTAAGGCCTTGCAGAGTTGAAAAAACTCTGGTGTTTCTAACAATTATATAATAAATGATACAATGATGCAATTTATAACAACTAAACCAAAAAACAAAACAAACCCATTGCCACTGAGTTGATTCTGACTCATAGAGACCCTGTAGGACACAGTAGAACTGCACCATAGGGCTCCCAAGGCTGTATTGTCTATGGGAGCAGATTGCCACATCTTGCTTTTGCCGACCTTTCAGTTAGCAGCTGAGCTCTTAACCACTGTGCAACCAGGCCTCCTTCTGAAAAACTAGGACTAGTCAATAATGAGCCCAAAGTAAAGACCAAATTTAGATGGTTGTCATCATGCCCTCTGTTAAAAAAGTCTGAATAGATTAAGGTTGCTACCAGCAAACCATATCAGTTTTACAAAATGTGCAACAGAAGAAAGACCAAGGATGTCTTCACAATGAAGTCTCGTTTTGACTCTAAGTTTGATAAACTCAAAGTAATTAAGGAGAGAGAGAGAAGGGGGAATGGGGCTGTCTCAAAAGGCACTTTAAATATGACAATTTCCACATGGAAATGATTGGAATCAAATAGATGAAAACAAAGTTACTGAGAGAGTTGTACTGCCAAAAGGACCAGCAGCCTGGATTTAAAGGAGACTGTGACCATTTGAGATGTAAAACAGCCTTTCAACTCCAAAATTTCTATAATTAGTAAGCAAGCTGGTCAGTCAGAAATAAAGGTACATTCCTCACTTTCAGGTACAATCAAGTTTAACTATATAATGAAAAAGGAAAACCATCCAGAAGGTGTAGCCAAGACCCAGTGAAAAAACAAATTGGGTAGATTCAAACAAACAAAATCAGGCTGTTGTCAAACATTTTTATGATCCTTGAAACATACAGAATTAACATGAACCAATTACTGCTATATACCACTCACTGATCCAGTTTCTATATAGGAGTATTTACTGTTGCTATCTGGTCTCTGGAAGCCTGGTGCCCTAGTGGCACAGTGGTTAAGAGCTTGGCTGCTAACCAAAACGTCAACAGTTCAAATCCACTAGCCACTCTTTGGAAACCCTATGGGGCAGTTCTACTCTGTCCTGTAGGGTCACTATGAGTCAGAACTGACTCAACATCACCTAACAACAACCAGGTATGGTCCTTTTTCCACTATTATGATTAAGTATGTGAGGGTCAGATAATATTGTGTGTGTGTGTGTGTGTGTGTTCTCATGAGACCAGAATTTTAAAAATCTATATTTGGACTGATACAGAGGACATGCAATAATTTCTATGTGAAAACTGTCATACTCACAAATTCTGAAATTTGAACTTGAGTGCCATGAGTAGGTTGGAGTTTTGGAATGTATTCCTTGGAGAGGAGTTGATCATAATTAGCATATGGGAGAAAAAAAGTAAATATTTGTGCCTAAGATGGTAGACATTTTAGTTTATGTTATTGTTATTATTTGCTTTCCTCTTCCCTGTAAGTGGATTATATATCACTGTGTTGCCATGCAACTGCACTTCCTCCTATGGAAGGAATGCACTTCTCCACCCTTTCAACATTGCACTTGGCCATTTGACACGTTTGGGCCACACAGAATGAGAGCAGGAAGGCCAAAAGGACAGTTCCTCACAGAAGTTTTAACAGCCATGATATATTGGCTTGAAAACAAAAATCATCATGTGGTTTTGCCAGCTCTCTCTTGCTCTTTTTTTCTTCTTCTAGAAGAATACCATATCCCATGTTGGGGACAACTTCTCCAGCCTAGATCATGAAATAAAAAAGAAACATGGACGAAAAGCATAGCAATTTTGAAACCACTGCTGCAAAGCTGGTATGTAATGTGAGCAAGAAATAAACCCTTGGAGATTTTGTAGTCATTTGTTATTACAGCAAAGGTGACAAATAAGACGGTATAAAAAAATAAATTGTTAGTTTTTAAGTGTACTGTCAATAATGTAAAGTCTAGTTGAGTATTTCTACAAATATTAAAGGAATTCACAAATTATATATTTTTTTTATTTTTGGATTTATGTGCTTAAAGATATTCCCCAAAACAGAAAAGAAAATATTTAAGAAGGATGAGTTTGAATTAATAGAACATTCTAGACAAATAAAACCTCAAGTTAGCCTAGATTTGTGATACTAAAAACTATGTACATGAAAAATGAGCCTGCTTATGCTCTACAGGTATAACTAACAGCCAAGTTTTCATTTTATAATTGATGAATATTTTTCTCAAATATTTATTTGGAATCCCAGACAATAGACTGATAATGCTGAATACAGCAGAAATGGAGGGATATGGTATGTAAAAGCAAATGCAACTAGGACTTAAATCACTTTTTTTAGTTATCACTCGGTGATTGCTTAAAGAGTACAATTAAGAATATGAAAAACTGGAGTTCTGGCAAAATGGCACTCTAGGTAGAAGCACCATGCCGTCCCTCCACAGCAAAGATCTGAAAAACTAAGCCGAACAGAGACTAGAACAATCCTGAAACCCTAAAACATCAAATGAAGAGATAAGGAACTCAGCCAAGCACCGAATGGAGTGAGAAAACTGACAGAGAATGGAGAGCAAGGAGAGATTCACACAGAGGTCCCCTACCAGCTACCGCAGCGTGGATCTGCCATCTTGGACTCCTATCGGAGACCAGCAAATAGGTGGTACAAGAAAGCAGCCTCACGGAGCTTCCAGTGGGAGACAAAACAACTGGTAAATGGCGACATATGCTTTCCCAACCTCCACCCTTCCTCACCCCGACTCGGCCTCCTCTGCTTCCCAAGGCCACAATTTCTTGACCGGGAAACAGCGGCTACTTGGATTCCACACACCCAAACGGGTGGCTGTCTGAGTGCCATTTGTTGGCTGCTGGTGTTGCTTTTTTTCCGCTTCTTTTTCTTTCTTCCTTGCCTCTCCCCAAGTCCCCCTCCTTTCACTCAGATACCTCGCTCCGTGAGCCATCTTTGCTTCTTCCTGAGGGGTGCAGAGCTCCCGTAATTTGTGATATACGCTTTCCCACTCTCTACCCTTCTTCACCCACACTCAGCCCCCTCTGCTTCCCTCGGACACAGTCTCCTGTCCAGAAACACCAGCCCGCACTAGCTGGCTCTCTGAGTGACATTTGTTGGATGCTAGTGTTGCTTTTATTTTTTTCCTGCTTCTTTTGATTTCTTGCTTGCCTCTTACCACCTCCCCCTCCCTTCACTCAACTACCTGGCTCCGTGCACCATCTTAGCTTCTTCCTGAGGGGCTGCGGAGCTCAGTTTGAGTGTGGAGCTGCTTCCTGGTTTGGGCTGCCTTGCTAGTGGGATCCCAGGGCTTTTGTTTGTTTGTTTGTATTGAATTGTTTCTTTGTTTTCTTTTCCTTTTCTTGAGTTGGGAGCCCTTTCTGGCCAGGCTGAGCTGCGTGGCAGGGAGACTCCCCTTCAGCTTCCACAGACGTGCAGAGGGGATCCCTGAGGGCATTTCTTTTTACATTGTTTTTTTTTTTTTTTTCCTGTTTCTTTGGGGGCCTTTCTTGTTTTTTCTTTTTCTTTTTTAAATTTGTTTTGTTTTCTTTTTCCTCTTTTTTCCTTTTTGTCTTTCTTCATTACTCATTTTCTCGTCTCTTTATATCTTCCTTCTCTTTCTGTTCCCTGAATACCTGGTGTTGTATACCTCTATGCCTTCTAGCCAGGCTGTACTGCAACAGCTGAGAGTGACTTCCCCAGACCTCATAGATGCACTGGTGAGATCCCTGGGAACTTTGTGGTTCTTTAACCTTTCTGATTCTTATTTATCCATTCTTTTCTTTTCTTCCTCCTCCCCTTTCTATTTTTCCCCATTTCATAGTCTCTCATCTCTCCATTCCAACAACAAGCCCCCCTAGCATTCTTTTTTCTTTGTATGTATGTTTTTGGCTCCTGTTCCTCTCTCCTCTCTCCCATATCCATCTTAGCTCCACACATAAAAATCCCTCCACTGCATCCTGCCTGCCTGCACCATGTGCTTGACATCACACAACCAAGCAGCACAGGCACAGCCTACTGGAACCTACCCTGCACTGATTACCGACCCACTCTGGTGGCTGTTGTAAGTGCCACAAACAACCCTTCCCAGTAACTCCTCTTCAGCTAGATCTACTCTACTGTATCATATCTGAGTGACTGACCTTGCCAGTTGAAGAAGGAGGAGAAAGGTATTGTGCCCACAGATGAGCAAACAACAAAGAACACACAGTCTGGCGGCTCAGACATAGTCAAATTTTTTTTTTTTAAAAAGGGATGAAACAAACTAATCTACAATCAGTAAATGAGAAAAATAACTACTGAATGCCCCAAAGACAGCAAACAATAACAAAACATTTGCAAAAACAGGACAGGATGGTTGTAGTAGGCTTCCAAAATAAATCACCAGATGATGCTCCTCTGGAAGAAAATGCACTAGAACTACCTGATAGGGAATTCAAATCTCTAATACTCAGAATTCTCCAAGAACTGAGGCAAAAAACTGACAAACATGAGGAAAAAATAGACAAATTCCTGGCAAATACGGACAAAATATTGGAAGAATTCAGGAAAATAATTCAGGAACAAAATGCCGAAACAAATTCACAACTAGAAATTATACAAAGACAACAATTAGAAATCCAAAAGATAAACAACAAGATTTCAAAATAGATAATGACATAGGAGGGCTGAGAAGCAGATTTGAAACAGTGGAAGACAGGATCAGTGAATTGAAGACAAACACTTGGATACAACTCTGCTTGAGGAAAACTCAGAAAAAAGAACAAAGGAAAATGAAGAGACCCTGAGAGTTATGTGGGACACAATTAAAAGCAAAAATCTTCGAGTGATTGGAATTCCAGAACAGGGGAGAAAACAGAAAACACAGAGAGGATCATTGAGGAACTGCTGACAGAAAACTTCCCCAATATCATGAAAGATGAAAAGCTGGCCATCCAAGAAGCTCAATGAACCCCATATAGAAGAGACCCCAAAAGAAAATCACCAGGAAAAATCATATTCACACTCGCCAAAACCAAAGACAAACAAAGAAAACTGTGAGCAACTTGTGAAAAACAAGAAGTCACATACAGAGAAGAAACAATAAGACTAAGCTCAGATTATTTGGCAAAAACCATGCAGGCAAGAAGGCAATAGGATGACATATATAAAATCTTGAAAGACAAAAATTGTCAGCCAAGAATAATATATCCTGCAAAACTCTCGTTCAAATTTGATGGTGAAATTAGGTCATTTCCAGATAAACAGAAATTAAGGGAATATGTAAAAGTCAAACCAAACTTACAAGAATTATTACAGGGAGTTGTTAGATCTGAGGACAAACAGCTTCAGCTCACAGGCAGAACCTAGCATGCAGGATCGTACCAGCCAGATACCAAACTATGAAAAGGACTCTCGAGGACTATCCAAAACCAAAAGAAATACAACAGGGAATCAGAGCAGTTAATCGATGGATAACAACAACATCAAAACAATGACAGAGGGAATAAGCAGCATAGGTATAGAACCTTCTAATGGAGAGGAAGGCAAGGCAATACAAAATAATGGTAGACTGCTTCAAACTTAGAAAGATAAGGGTAAAATTCATGGTAACCACAAAGAAAATTAACAAACCTACTCATCAAAATAAACAGAAAAAACATAAAGTCTCAGCAAAAACAAAACCTACAAAAACAAAAGAAATGAAAAAAAAATCCACAAAAAAAAGTAAGTCAGCACAAGAGAGTAAGAAGAAAAAAGAAAACGTCAGCACCCCCCCAAAAAAAGCACTACAAAATGACAGCAACAAACCCACATCTATCAATAATTACACTGAATGTAAATGGACTCAATGCACCCATAAAGAGACGGAGAGTGACAGAATGGATAAGAAAACAGGATCCATCAATATGCTGTCTACAGGAGACACACCTTAGAAACAAAGATGTGAATTTCTTAAAAGTCTAATGTTGAAAAAAATATATCAAGCTAACAGTTACCAAAAAAGAGCAGGAGTGGCAATTCTAATCTCAGATAAAATAGACTTTAAAACAAAATCTACCATAAAAGATAAAGAAGGACACTATATAATGATTAAGGGGAGGATCCATCATGAAGACATAACCATAATAAACATCTACTCACCCAATGACAGGGCTCCAAAATACATAAAACAAACTCTAACAACACTGAAAAGAGAAATCGACAGTTCCACAATAATAGTTGGAGACTTCAACACACCACTCTCAGTAAAGGACAGAACGACTAAGAAGAAACTCAGCAAAGATACAGAAGACCTAAAGGGCACAATCAGCCAACTTGACCTCATACATATATATAGAGCACTGCATCCAACCACTGCAAAGTACACATTCTTTTCCATTGCACATGGAATGTTCTCTAGAATAGACCACATCTTAGGCCACAGAGCAATTCTCAACAAGATCCAAAATGCTGAGATAATTCACAGTATCTTCTCTGACAACAATGCCGTCAAGGTAGAAATTAACAATAGAAAGAGCAAGGAAAAAAAATCAACTACATGGAAACTGAATAATACCCTGCTTACACATCACTTGATAATAGAATAAATCAGAGATGGAATCAAAAAATTCCTAGAATCAAATGAGAATAAAAACACATCATACCAAAACCTTTGGGACACAGCAAAGGCAGTCCTCAGAGGACAATTTATAGCAATAGATGCACATATCAAAAAAGAAGAAAGGGACAAAATCAAAACATTAACTACACAACTCAAACAAATAGAAAGAGAGTAGTAAAAAAAGCCCACAACCACCGGAAGAAAGGAAATAGTAAACATCAGAGCAGAAATAAATGAACTAGAGAACAGAAAAACAATAGAAAGAATCAATGAAACCAAAAGTTGCTTCTTTGAAAGAATCAACAAAATTGACAAACCACTGGCCAGACTGACAAAAGAAAATGAGGAGAGGACGCAAATAACCCAAATAAGAAATGAAATGGGGGACATTACAACAGACCCAACAGAAATAAAAAGGATTATAACAGAATATTATGAAAAACTATACTCCAACAAATTTGAAAACCTAGAGGAAATGGATAAATTTCTAGAAACACAAGACCTACCCAAACTACAACAAAGTGATGTTGAAAATCTGAACAGACCCATAATAGGAGAAGAGATTGAAAAGGTAATAAAAAAAAACCCCAACCAAAAAAAGCCCTGGCCCAGATGGCTTCAGTGGAGAATTCTACAAAACATTTACAGAAGACCTTGTACCAGTACTATTCAAGCGATTTCAGAGCATAGAAGAGGAAGCAACACTTCCAAATTCATTCTATGAAGCCAGCATAACGCTGATACCAAAACCAGCCAAAGATGTCACAAAAAACAGAAAATTACAAACGAATATCTCTCATGAATATTGATGCAAAAATTCTGAACAAAATTCTAGCCAATAGAATTCAGCATCATATCAAAAAAATAATACACCACGACCAAGTAGGATTCATACCCGGTATGGAAAGATGGTTCAACATTAGAAAATCAATCAACGTAATCCACTACATAAATAAAAGGAAAGAAAAGAATCACATGATCATCTCAATTGATGCAGAAAAGGCATTTGACAAAGTCCAACACCGATTCCTGATAACAACTACCAATCAAATAGGTACAGAAGGGAAATTTCTCAACATAATAAAGGGCATCTATGCAAAACCAACATCCAACATCATTCTTAATGGAGAGCGGCTGAAAACATTTCCCTTGAAAACAGGAACAAGAGAAGGATGCCCTTTAACACAATTCCTATTTAACATTGTGCTGGAAGTTCTAGCTAGAGCAATAAGGCAAGAAAAAGAAATAAAGGGCAACCAAATTGGTAATGAGGAAGTTAAACTGTCCTTGTTTGCAGATGATATGATACTATACATAGAAAACCCTAAACAATCTACTGGAACTAATAGAAAGATTCAGCAGAGTAGCAGTATAGAAAATAAACATTGAAAAATCAGTTGGATTCCTATACAAGAGTAAGGAGAATGATGAAAAGGAAATCAGGAAAACAATACCATTTTCAATAGCCCCTAAAAAGATAAAATACTTAGGAATAAATCTGACCAGGATGTAAAAGACTTATACAAAGAAAACTACAAAACACTACTGCAAGAAACCCAAAAGGATCTACATAAATGGAAAAACATACCATGCTCATGGATAGGCAGACTAAACATTGTGAAAATGACAATTCTACCCAAAGCAATTTACAAATACAATGCAATCCCTATCCAAATACCAACAACATTCTTCAAAGAGATGGAAAAACTAATCATTAACTTTATATGGAATGGGAAGAAGCCCTGTATAAGTAAAGCGCTACTGAAGAAGAATGAAGTTGGAGGACTCACACTACCTGACTTCAGAACCTATTATACAGCTACAGTAGTCAAAACAGCCTGGTACTGGTACAATGACAGATACATTGACCAATGGAACAGAATTGAGAACCCAGATGTAAATCCATCCACCTATGGTCACCTGATCTTCGACAAGGGCCCAAAGTCCATCAAATGGGGAAAAGACAGTCTTTTTAACAAATGGTGCAAAACTGGATGTCCATCTGCAAAAAAATGAAACAGAACCCATACCTCACACCGTATACAAAAACTACTTCAAAATGGATCAAAGATCTGAATATAACGCCTGTAACTATAAAGTTCATAGCAAAAAAAAATAGGACCAACACTTCAGGCCTTAATACATGGCATTAACAGGATACAAACCGTAATCATCAACGCACAAACCCCAATGGATAAGCTAGATAACTGGGATCTTCTAAAAATCAAACACCTATGCTCTTCAAAAGACTTCACCAAAAGAGTAAAAAGAGAACCTACAGACTGGGAAAAAATTTTTGGACAGTACAAATCAGACAAAGATCTAATCTCCATAATCTACAAGAAAATCCAACACCTCTACAACAAAAAGACAAATAATCCTATTAAAAAATGGGCAAAGGAAATGAACAGACACTTCACCAAAGAAGACATTCAAATGGCCAACAGACACATGAGGAAATGCTGACGTTCACTAGCCATTAGAGAAATGCAAATGAAAATCACAATGAGATACCATCTCACCCCGGCATTACTGGCAAGAATCAAAAACACTGGAAATAACAAATGTTGGAGGGGGTGCGGGGAAATGGGAACTCTTATGCACTGCTGGTGGGAATGCAAAAATGATATGGTGCTTCCTCAGAAAGCTAGAAATAGACATACCATTTGATCCAGCAATCCCACTCCTAGGAATATATCCTAGAGAAATAAGAGTCATCACTCAAATAGACATATGCACACCTATAATCATGGCAGCATTGTTCACAATAGCAAAATGATGGAAACAACCTAGATGCCCATCAACAGATGAATGGATAAACAAACTATGGTACATACACACAGTGGAGTACTATGCAACGAGAAAGAACAACAATGAATCTGTGAAGCATCTCATAACATGGATGAAACTGGAGGACATTATGCTGAGTGAAATAAGTCAATCACAAAAGGACAAATATTGTATGAAACCTCTATTGTAAAAACCCATGAAAAAGTTCACACACAAAATGTAACAATCTTGGTTACCAGAGATGCGGGGGGGATTATTAAATAGAAGGGTGAGACAGTACACAATACAGGAGAAACTAGCACAACTTGTACAAGACAAGGTCATGGAAGCCCCATAGACACATCCAAACTCCCTGAGGGACTGAATTGTTGGGCAGAGGTTTGTGGGGACCATGGTCTCGGGGAACATGTAGCTCAATTGGCATGACACAGGTTATAAAGACAATGCTCTACATTCTACCTTGGTGAGTAGTGTCTGGGGTCTTAAAAAGCCTGTCAGCGGCCATCTAAGATACTTCACGGGTCTCATCCCTTCAGGTGCAAGGGCATATGAAGAGAACAGGATACAAGGAAAAGATTATTCCGAAGGACTAATTGTGCACATCTCCCAAGGCCACCACCGGACTGAGTCCAGTACAGCTAGATGGTGCCCGGCTACCACTACTGACTGCTCTGACCAGGATCACAACAGAGGGTTCTGAACAGAGCTGGAGAAAGATGTATAGCATAATTCTAACTCACAGAAAAAAAAGACCAGATTTACTGGCCTAAAGGAGACTGGAGAAATCCCGAGAGTATGGCCCCTAGACACACTTTTAGCTCAGTGGTGAAGTTACCTCTGAGGTTCACTGTTCAGCCTGGGAGTAGACAGCCCCGTAAATCCAAATGAGACTAACAAGGTACAGGAGTCCAGTGACAAGGGCCGGAAAGCAGAAGGAGACATAGAAGCTGGTGATGGGGAACCCAACGTTGAGTAAGGATATTGTTGATGTGTTGTGAGATTGTTAACCATTGTCATAGGGCAACATTTGTAGTAACTGTTAAATGAGAAACTATTTTGTTCTGTAAGCCTTCATCTTAAGTGATAATAGCACAATTGGAAGAGGGTAGTCAATGTCACTGAACTGTGCATGTAGAAATTTTTGAAACGGTGTATCTTTGGCTATGTGTATTTTCACCAAAAAAAAAAAAAAAAAAGAGTTTGAGAATTTAGAGGGTTGATATGTTGTGGGGTTGTTAACCAATGTTATAAAACAACATGTGTACTTCTGTTCCATGAGAAACTATTTGTTCTGTAAGCCTTCACCTGAAGTACAATAAAAAAAAAAAAAAAAATGAAAAACTAAATTCAACTACAGAATATTTATTACTTCCACTTAACAAAAACCCAAAACCAAACCCATTGCCGAAGAGTCGATTCCAACTCATAATGACCCTATAGGACAGAGTAGAACTGCCCCACATGGTTTCCAAGTAGCGGCTGGTGAATATGAACTGCTGACCGTTTGGTTAGCAGAGGAGCTCTTAACCTTTGCACCACCAGGGCTGCTTTTAATTAGAAAATCATCCATCATTCTTTAAAAATGTTAGAGCTCTATTATATGTAAGTCAAATGTTTATATTTACCTAGTTTATAATTTTCAATCTGTTTTATCTTTTGTCATAAGACATAGAAAGTTTAATTGTATTATGTTTTAAAAATATGAAGCACGTACACAAATATCATTAAATTTGACCCCTATTGAAAATTGAGGTAGAAGTATGAACTTGTTGTTATTTTAGCTTTTCAGAATGAGAATCTGAGACTCATAGAGATTATAGTATTGCTAAAGCAAAGACAGCCATTTGCAATGTCTTTGCACATCAGTGGGTAGAGTTCCATTTTTAATATCTATTCATCATTATAGTATAACCTCTATGAAAATCTAGTAACTATTTCAGTGAAGCAGTTTGGAAGAAAAAAGAGCTTCTAGAATTCAAGATTTTCCAAAAGAAGAGAAAATTACTCTAAGAAAACCATTCTCAAATTATTTGATATTCACTTGAAGTCTAGCTGGTGCCAGCTAGCTCCTTATGCCTGCCAGCTTTTTTGTAGTCAGGTTTGTTTTCAGAAATAAATAGTAGCACGATAAATCTTCTCATAGAACTTGATAGTTTTTTTTTTTCTTATTTTTTACTTTTCATGTCAATATAAAGAGACTGAGAAATTTGCTTGAAATTCACACAGACATAGCTGAGGAATGAACAAATATACCCACTAACATGACTTGTAATAAATCACAAAATATAATGAAATAAATGAACTAAACAAAACAGTGTAAGGACCAGAACTACAGTTCTCCCAAAATATGTAATTGCATTTGCTCACCAGTTTTGTTAATCTGTACATGAGCTAGCAAGATGAATATAGAAATAAAACCTAATATTGACCTTTAGATAAATAAAATGCATTCCTCTGTCATGGTTCCTGCATTCAAAAGCGTCTACAAATCATAAAAGGCACTTGGTACTTTTTATTTATTCTTTTTTTTAATGTATTTTGCAACTTTGTGGTTTTTCTCACAGCTTAACATTTCCTACATTTTATACCACTTATATGCCTGGTCACTCAAATTGACAGACACATCCCAAAGAAGATTTTTTCAATGAGCGGAATGAGGAAGGAATAAAAACCTATCTATCAGAAGAATTGATTCTTAATGGAAAAAAAAAAAAAAAAAAAAAAAAAAAAAGCTCCCTGCCTTAGTGCTGTCAGTTGACTGATGAATCATAGATCAAAATCCTTCCTATAAAATATTGAAGGAAACCCTCTTCAGGCCCAGACTTGAGCTTTAATGATTTGTGCATACTAAAGAATATTTGAATCTAAAATAAATTCAGAAATTTATCCCAGGATCCAATTTCCTCCAAGCCAAAGGCCATCTGCTCAATAGGTCTATTATCTTGACTGTTTGTGTGTGTGTGTGTGTATGTGTGTGTGTGTGTGTATGCCTGCATACATGCATGTGCAAATAGAGAAAGAAAAAAAGAGAAAGAGGGGTTCACTTCATGTTGCTTAATGAATTCTGTAGGAACAAAAAACTGTGTATACATTATATTGTACACATCTGTGTCATTGTCAATAAAGGGTAAAAATTAAAGTATTAAATTAATAGATTTTAGGGTACAAATCAAAACTGGAAGTAATTAGCTATTAACAGATTCTCTGTATTATAATATTAAGTTAACTAAGCATAAAAAATGATTTCAACCTAATGCCCATACAATCTATGCAGAGCTGAAAAATACTAACAACTCAGCTCTTTTATGTGTATTATGTTTTCAAGTCATTTCTCTTTTTTGTTCTTGTTTATTGTTGTAGTTTAAGTGAAGTTTACAATTCAAGTTAGTCTCTCATATAAAAATTTACACATACATTGTTAGGTGACCCTAATTGTTCTCCCTATGGTGTGACAGCACACTCCTTCTTTCTGCCCCTGATTTCCCATGTCCATTCAGCCAGCTCCTAACCCTCTCTACCTTCTGATCTCACCTCCGGACAGAAGCTGCCCATTTAGTCTCATGTATCTACCTGAGCTAAGAAGCACACTCTTCATGAGTATCATTTAATGTCCCACAGTTGAGTCCAATCTTTGCCTGAAGAGTTGGCCTTGGAAATTGTCTTAGTTCTGGGTTGACAGAGAGTCCAGGAGCCATGCTTTCTGGGGCTCCTCCAGTCTCAGACAGACCATTAAGTTTGGCCTTTTTACTAGAATTTGAGTTCTGCACCCCACTTTTCTGCTGCTCTATCAGGGACTCTGTAGTATTCCCTGTCAGGGCGGTCATCGGTGGTAGCTGGGCACCATCTAGTTCTTCTAGTCTCAGGCTGATGAAGTCTCTGGTCTATGTGGCCCACTGTGTCTCTTGGGCCAAGACTTTCCCTGTGTCTTTGGTGTTCTTCTTTCTCCTTTACTTTAGGTGGTTGGGACCAGTTGATGCATCTTAGATGGCCACTTGCTAGCTTTTAGGACCCCAGAAACCACTCACCAAAGTAAGATGCAGAACATTTTCTTAATAGACTTTGTTATGACAATTGACCTAGATGTCCCCTGAAAGCATGGTCCCCATACCCCTCCCCCTGCTACTCTATTCTTTGAATTCTTTGATTGTATTCAGGAAACTTCTTAGCTTTTGTTTAGTCCCGTTGTGTTGACTTCCCCTGTAGTGTGTGCTATCCTTCCCTTCACCTAAGATAATTCTTGTCTACTGTCTAGTTACTGAATAACCCTCACTCTTGCTCCCCACCCTCATAACCATCAAAGAATGTTTTCTTCTGTGTTTAAACCTTTTCTTGTGTTCTTATAATAGTGGTCTTATACAATATTTGTCCTTCTGTGACTGACTAAATTCATTCAGCATAATGCCCTCCAGCTTCCTTCATGTTATAACATGTTTCACGGCTTCATCATTGTTCTTTATCATTGCATAGTACTCCATTGTGTGAATATGCCATAATTTGTTTATCCATTTGTCTGTTGATGGGCACCTAGGTTGTTTCCATCTTTTTGCTATGGTGAATAGTGCTGTAATGAACATGGGTTTGCATGTATCTATTTGTGTGACAGCTCTTATTTCTCTAGGATATATTCCAAGGAGTGGGATCGTTGGATCATATGGTACATCTATTTCTAGCTTTTTAAGGGTGCCAAAACAATTTCCAAAATCATTGTACCATTTTACTTTCCCACCAACAGTCTATAAGTATTCCAGTCTCTCCACAACCTTCCAGTGTTTATTATTTTGTTTTTTTGGGATAATGCTAGCTTTGTCGGGGTGAGATGGTATCTCATTGCAATTTTGATTTGCATTTCTCTAATGGCTAATGATAGTAAGCATTCTTTCATGTGTCTGTTACCCACCTAAATGTCCTTTGGTGAAGTGCCTGTTTATATCCTTTGCTCATTTTTCAATTGGGTTATTTGTCTTTTTGTTGTTGAGTTTTGCAGTATCTGGTAGATTTTAGAGATTAGACGCTGATCAGATTTTTCATAGCCAATTTTTTCCCCCAGTCTGTAGGTTGTCTTTTGACTCTTTTGGTGAAGTCTTTTGATGAGCATAAGTGTTTGATTTTGAGGAGCTCCCAGTTACCTAGTCTTCCTTCCGGTGCTTGTGCATTATTACTTATGATATGTAATCTGTTTATGCCATGTATTAGGGCCCCTAGAATTGTCCCTATTTTTTTTCTATGATCTTTATCATTTTCTATTTTATATTTAAGTCTTTGATCCATTTTGAGTTAGTTTTTGTGCATGGTGTGAGGTATGGGTCTTGTTTCAGTTTTTTGCAGATGGACATCCAGTTATGCCAGCACCATTTGTTAAAGAGACTGTCTTTTCCCCAATTAACGGACTTTGGGCCTTTGTCAAATATCAGCTGCTCACAGGTGGATGAATTTATGTCTGGATTCTCAATTCTGTTCCATTGGTCTATGTATCTGTTGTTGTACTGGTACCAGGCTGTTTTGACTACCATGGCAGTATAATAGGTTCTAAAATCAGGTAGTGTGAGGCCTCTCACTTTGTTCTTCTTCTTCAGCAATGCTTTACTTATCCGGGGCCTCTTTACTTTCCATATGAAGTTGGTGATTTGTTTCTCCATCTCAATAAAAAGTGCCATTGGAATTTGGAGCGGGATTCCGTTGTATTTGTAGATTGCTTTGGGAAGAACTGATATTTTCACAATGTTGATTCTACCTATCCATGAACAAGGTATATTTTTCCACTTATGTAGGTCTCTTTTGGTTTCTAGCAGTAGTGTCTTGCTGTTTTCATTGTATAGGTCTTTTACAACTCTGGTTAGATTTATTCCTAAGTATTCTATCTTCTTGGGGGCTATTGTAAATGGT
Organism: Dugong dugon; assembly: GCA_030035585.1. Lineage (NCBI taxonomy): Eukaryota > Metazoa > Chordata > Mammalia > Sirenia > Dugongidae > Dugong > Dugong dugon. The sequence continues at coordinate 15,515,543 of CM057478.1, forward strand.
ATTGATTTTATGATTTCCTCTTGGAATTTCTCTCTGTTGGTGTAGAGGAATCCAATTGATTTTTGTATGTTTATCTTGTATACTAAAACTTTGCTGAAATCTTCTATTAGTTCCAGTAGTTTTCATGTGGATTCTTTGGGGTTTTCTGTGTATAAGATCATATCATCTGCAAATAGAGATACTTTTACTTCTTCGCACCAATTTGGATGCCCTTTATTTCTTTTTCTAGCCTAATTGCTCTGGCTATGACCTCCAGAGCAATGTTGCATAAGAGTGGTGATAAAGTGCATCCTTTTCTGGTTCCTGTTCTCAAGGGGAATACTTTCAAAGTCTCTCCATTTAGGATGATGTTGGCTGTTGGCTTGGTGTAAATGCCATTAATTATATTCAGGAATTTACCTTCTAGTTCTATTTTGTTGACAATTTTTATCATGAATGGGTGTTGGACTTGGACTTTGTCAAATGCCTTTTTTGTATAGACTGATAAGATGAGGTGTTTCTTGTCTTTTGTTTTATTAATGTGATGGATTACATTGATTGTTATTCTAATATTGAACCATCCCTGCATACCTGGTATAAATCCCACTTGATCAAGGTGAGTTATTTTTTTGATATGTTGCTGAATTCTATTGGCTAGAATTTTGTTGAGGATTTTGTGTCTATGTTCATGAGGGATATCGGTCTGTAATTTTCTTTTTTTGTGGTGTCTTTGCCTGGTTTTGGTAACAGGGTTATACTGGCTTCATAGAATGAGTTTGGGAGTATTCCATCCTTTTCTATGCTCTGAAATACCTTTAGTAGTAGTGGGGTTGACTCTTCTCTGAAAGTTTGGTAGAATTCTCTAATGAAGCCATCCAGGCTAGGGCTTTATTTTAATGGGAGTTTTTTAATTACCTTTTCAATCTCTGCTTTTGTTATGGGTTTATTTAGTTGTTCTACCTCTGTTTGTGTTAGTTTAGGTAGGTAATGAGTTTCTAGAAATTTGTCCATTTCCTCTAGGTTTTCAAATTTGTAAGAGTACAGTTTTTCATAGTATTCTCTTATGATTCTTTTAATTTCAGTTGGGTCTGTTGTGATATCACCCATCTCATTTCTTATATGGGTTATCTGCTTCCTCTCCTGTTTTTCTTTTGTCAGTTTGGCCAATGGTTTATCAATTTTGTTGATATTTTCATAGAATCAGCTTTAGTCTTGTTAACTCCTTCAATTGTTTTCCTATTCTCTATTTCATTTAATTCTTATTATTTCCTTTCTTCTGGCACCCGAGGGCTTCTTTTGCTGCTCTCTTTCTACTTGTTCCAGTTGTAGGGTTAATGTTTTGATTTTGGCCCTTTCTTCTTTTTGGATATGTGCATTTATTTCTATAAACTGACCTCTGAACATTGCTTTTTCTGTGTCCCAAAGGTTCTGGTAGGATGTGTTTTCATTCTTGTTTGATTCTATGAATTTCTTCATTCCATTCCTACTTTCTTTTATAACCTAGTAGGTTTTGACCAAAGTATTGTTCAGTTTTCTTGTGTTTGATTTTTTTTCCCTTGCTCTTCTCTTATTGATTTCTACTTTTATGGCTTTATGGTCAGAAAAGATGCTTTGTAATATACCAATGCTTCGGATTTTGTTAAGGCTTTCTTTATGGCCTCATATGTGGTATATTCTGGAGAATCTTCCACATGCGTTGGAAAAGAAAGTATATTTTGCTGCTGTTGGGTGGAGTGTTTGCTATATGTCAGTGAGATCAAGTTGGTTGACTGTAGCATTTAGATCTTCCGTGTCTTTATTGAGCTTTTTTCTAGATGTTCTGTCCTTCACCGAAAGTGGTGTGTTGAAGTATCTTACTACTATTGTGGAGCTGTCTAGCTCTCTTTTCATTGCTGTTAGAGTTTGTTTTATGTATTTTGGCAGCCTGTCATTGGCTGCGTAAATATTTATTATAGTTATGTCCTCCTGGTGTGTAGACCCTTTAATCGTTATATAGTGTCCTTCTTTTATCCTTTGTGGTGGATTTTACTTTAAAGTCTATTTTGTCAGAGACTAATATTGCCACTCCTGCTCTTTTTTGAGTGTTGTGTACTTGATATATTTTTTTCCAGCCTTTGAGTTTTAGTTTGTTCGTGTCTTTAAGTCTAAGGTGTGTCTCTTGAAAGCAGCATATAGACGGATTGTGTTTTTTTATCCAATCTGCCACTCTCTGTCTCTTTACTGACTCATTTAGTCCATTTACATTCAGCGTAATTATTGATAGCTGAGTTTAATGCTGTCATTTTGATGCCTTTTTTTGGGTGTTGTCAGTTTCTTTGTTTCACTTAATTTTCTGTGCTGAGTCATTTTTCTTTATATATTTTCTTTTCATCTTTTTCATTGTTGTTGATTTTGTATTTGTTGAGTCTTTATTTTTTCTTGTTTTTTATTTTGACTTGTAGGATTGTTAGTTTCCTTTGTGGTTACCTTAATATTTACCCCTATTTTTCTAAGTTTATACCAGCCTTTTATTTCTTTATATCGCCTTGACTTTCTCTTTATATGAAAAATATATGTCTACATTTTTTGTCCATCTTTTTTGTTTTAATGTTATTATGTTTTACATTAAAATCTGTTTCCCTATTTTCAATCTTTTAGCTTCAATTTATTTTTATGACTTCCCTATCTGGGTTGATATCTGGTTCCCTGTCCTGTGTTCTAGTCTTGGATTGTTATCTGCTGTTATTGATTTTCTAACAGGAGGACTCCCTTTAGTATTTCTTGTAATTTTGGTTTGGTTTTTGCAAATTCCCTCAACTTTTGTTTATCTGGAAATACCCTAATTTCACCATCATATTTGAGAGACGGTTTTGCTGGATATATAATTCTTGGCTGGCAATTTTTTTCCTTCATGGTTTATATATGTCGCCCCATTGCCTTTTTGCCTGCATGGTTTCTGCTGAGTAGTCCGAGCTTATTCTGATTGACTCTCTTTTTGTAGATGACTATTTTTTTTTTAAATTGTACTTCAGGTGAAGGCTTACAGAACAAATAGTTTCTCATGAAACAGAAGTATACATGTTATTTTATGACATTGGTTAACAACCCCACAACGTATCAACCCTCTAACTTCTCAAACTCTTTTTTTTTTTTTTTTTGGTGAAAATACACATAGCCAAAGATACACCATTTCATAAAATTTCTACATGCACAGTTCAGTGACATTGACTACGTTCTTTGAATTATGCTGTTATTCTCACTTAAGATGAAGGCTTACAGAACAAAATAGTTTCTCATTTAACAGTTACTACAAATGTTGCCCTATGACAATGGTTAACAATCTCACAACACATCAACAATAACCTTACTCAGCGTTGGGTTCCCTATCACCAGCTTCCTTGTCGCCTTCTGCCTTCTGGCCCTTGTCACTGGACTCCTGCACCTCGTTAGTCTCATTTGGTTTTACGGGGCTGTCTACTCCCAGGCTGAACAGTGAACCTTGGAAGTAACTTCACCACTGAGCTAAAAAGGTGTCTAGGGGCCATACTCTCGGGGTGTCTTCAGTCTTCTTTAGGCCAGTAAATCTGGTCTTTTTTTTGTGAGTTAGAATTATGCTCTACATCCTTCTCCAGCTCTGTCCTAGATAAGTGGTATCTTGGGTGAAGGGTGAGACAGTACACAATACAGGAGAAACTAGCACAACTTGTACAAGGAAAGGCCCTGGAAGCCCCATAGACACATCCAAACTGCCTGGGGGACTGTAGATGACTTTTCATTTATCCCTAGCCACTCTTAAAATTCTCTCTTTATCTCTGGTTTTGGCAAGTTTGATTATAATATGTCTTGGCGACTTTATTGTGGGATCTACCTTATGTGGTGATCTATGAGCATTTTGGATAGAGATCTTATCATTCTTCACGATATCAGGAAAGTTTTCTGCCAACACGTCTTCAACAATTCTCTCTGTATTTTCTTTTATCCTTCCCTGTTCTGGTACACCAATCACTCGTAGGTTATTCCTCTTGACAGAATCCCACATAATTCTTAGGACTTCTTCATTTTTTAAATCCTTTTATCTGATTTTTCATCATATAAGTTGGTGTCGAGTGCTTTATCTTCAGTCTCACTAATTCTGACCTCCATTGCCTCAATTCTGCTTCTATGACTTTCTATTGGGTTGTCCAGTTCTGAAAGTTTATTATTAATCTTTTGGATTTCTGATTGCTGTCTCTATATGGATTCTTGCAGCCTGTTAAATTTGTCATTATGTTCTTCTCTAATCTTTTTAAATTCCTCTATTGTGTGTTCTGCATTTTGCTTAATTTCCTTCCTGAACTCTTGAAGAGTTCTGTGTACTAATCTTTTGTATTCTGCCTGGTAATGCCAAGAAATTTTCTTTGTCAAGAAAATTTCTAGATTCTTTGTTTTGGGAGCATGCTGAAACCCTCATGATCTGCCTCTTTATGTGATTTGATATTGACTGTTGTCTCTGAGCTATCAATAAGTTATTATATTTTTTTATTTTATGTTTGCTTACTGTGTCCTAGCTTCTTGTTTTGTTATGTTTTGATATGCCCAAATAGGCTGCGCGTGTGAGCTATCCAAGTCACTAGCAGCCCTGAAGCTCCAATTTCCTGCCACCAGGTGGCCAGACCTGTCACTAAGTATATAAGCCCAGGAGTCCAATCACTCCTTCTGTATGGATTCAGCTCAGGTGTCCAGGTAGTTGGCCACCAAGTGCGGGGTATAGGCTCTCACCTGCAGTTCTAGAGAGGCACATGTGATTGGTTTAGGCACAGGCATAAGGCTGCAACAGGGGGACACAGGCTGAGTAAGGCAGGGGGCCAAGGGCCACCCATGAGTGTCCAGGAGGAAAGCGTGTCTCTGTTCCCTAGAGTGTGTAGGTGGGTGGGTTTTGCAGCTGGACTATAAGCACCCATTTCTGTTGGCTATAAGGACTAGGGGACACCTATTATACTTGGACCCCTGTCACAGGTGGCTAGGTGGCGTGGGTGGAGCCACCAGTCCTCAGGCCTCTTATTTGGCTTTTTTCTTTTTTTTTTTTTTTTTAATATATTTTATTGTACTTCAGGTGAAAGCTTACAGAGCAAATAGTTTCTCATGAAACAGTAGTACACATGTTGTTCTATGACATTGGTTAACAACCCCACAACGTATTAAGCCTCTAAATTCTCAACCTTTTTTTTTTTTTTTTTGATGAAAATTACAGATGGCCAAAGATACACCGTTTCAAAAATTTCTACATTCACAGTTCAGTGACATTGACTATGCTCTTCCAACTGTGTTGTTATTCTCACTTAAGATGAAGGCTTACAGAACAAAATAGTTTTTCATTTAACAGTTACTACACATGTTGCCCTATGACAATGGTTAACAATCTCACAGCACATCAAGAATATCCTTACTCCACCTTGTGTTCCCTATCACCAGGGGGCTTCCTTGTCCCCATCTGTCTTCTGGACCTTGTCGGTGGACTATTGTACCTCTTTAGTCTCATTTGTTTATTTTATTTTATTTAAACACCATTTCAAAACTTTTTATTTACACATTTAAGTGATATTGACTATGCTCTTCCAATTGTGCTGCCATTCTCACCCAAGATGAAGGCTTACAGGACAAAACAGCCTCCCATTTAATAGTTACTACAAATGTTGCCCTATAGCAGTGGTCAACAATCTCACAATATGTCGACAGTGTCCTTATTCAATTTGTGTTCCTTATCATCAGTTTCCTACTCTCCCTCTGCCTTCTGGCCCTTGTCACCGGACTCCTGTACCTCGCTAGTCCCATTTAGTTTTACTGGGCTGTCCATTCCCAGGCTTAACATCGAACCTCGAAGGTAACTTCACCTCTGAGCTGAAAGGGTGTCTGGGGGCCACACTCTTGAGGTTTCTCTAGTATTCTTTAGGCCAGTAAATCTGGTCTTCTTTTTTTTTTTTTTGGGAGTTAAAATTATGCTCTACATCCTTCTCAAGCTCTGCCCAGAACCCTCTGTTGTGATCCTGGTCAGAGGAGTCATTGGTGGTAGCCGGGCACCATCCAGCTGTACTGGGCTCAGTCCCGTGGAGGCCTTGGTAGCTGTGGACCATTAGTCCTTCGGACTAATCTTTTCCTTGTATCCTGTTCTCTTCGTTCTCCCTTGTTCCCGAAGGGATGAGATCAGTGGAGTATCTTAGATGGCCGCTCATTGGCTTTTAAGACCCCAGACACTACTCACCAAGGTAGAATGTAGAGCATTATCTTTATAAGTAGTGTCATGCCAATTGAGCTAGATGTTCCCCGAGATCATGGTCCCCAGAGCCCTCCGTCCAACAACTCAGTCCCTCGGGGGGTTTGGATGTGTCTATAGGGCCTCCATGACCTTTCCTTGTGCAGGTTGTGTTAGTTTCCCCTGTACTATGTACTATCTCACCTCTCACCCAAGTTACCACTTACCTATTACATATTTAGTATTCCCCCCCCTCCCACCCCTGGTAACCAACAAGGATTGTTACATTTTGCATGTGAATGTTTTCATGGGTTTTTACAATAGAGGTCTCATACAATATTTGTCCTTTTGTGATTGACTTATTTCACTCAGCATGATGTCCTCCAGTTTCATCCATGTTATGAGATGCTTCACAGATTCATTGTTGTTCTTTCTCGTTGCATAGTACTCCATTGTGTGTATGTACCATAGATTGTGTATCCATTCATCTGTTGATGGACATCGAGGTTGTTTCCATCGTTTTGCTATTGTGAATAATGCTGCCATGAACATAGGTGTGCATATGTCTATTCGAGTGATGACTCTTATTTCTCTAGGATATATTCCTAGGAGTGGGATTGCTGGATCGAATGGTATGTCTATTTCTAGCTTTCTGAGGAAATGCCATATCATTTTCCAAAATGGTTGTATCATTTTGCATTCCCACCAGCAGTGTATAAGAGTTCCCATCTCCCCGCAGCCCCTCCAACATTTGCTATTTCCAGTATTTTTGATTCATGCCAGTAATGCCGGGGTGAGATGGTATCTCATTGTGGTTTTAATTTTCATTTCTCTAATGGCTAGTGATCGCGAGCATTTCCTCATGTGTCTGTTGGCCATTTGAATGTCTTTCTTGGTGAAGTATCTGTTCATTTCCTTTGCCCATTTTTTGATAGGATTGGTTGACTTTTTGTTGTAGAGGTGTTGGATTTTCTTGTAGATTATGGAGATTAGACCTTTGTCTGACTTGTACTGTCCAAAAATTTTTTCCCAGTCTGTAGGTTCTCTTTTAACTCTTTTGGTGAAATCTTTTGAAGAGCATACATGTTTGATTTTTAGAAGATCCCAAATATCTAGTTTATCTGTTGGGTTTTTTGTGTTGATGTTTATGGTTTGTATCCTGTTAATGCCATGTATTAGGGCCTGAAGTGTTGGTCCTATTTTTTCTTCTATGAATTTTATAGATTGAGACTTTATATTCAGGTCTCTGATCCATTTTGAAGTAGTTTTTGTATATGGTGTGAGGTATGGGTCCTGTTTCATTTTTCTACAAATGGATATCCAGTTTTGCCAGCACCATTTGTTAAAAAGACTGTCTTTTCCCCATTTGATGGACTTTGGGCCCTTGTCGAAGATCAGGTGACCGTAGGTGGATGGATTTACATCTGAGTTCTCAATTCAGTTCCATTGGTCAATCTCTCTGTTGTTGTACCAGTACCAGGCTGTTTTGAGTACTGTAGCTGTATAGTAGGTTCTCAAGTCAGGTACTGTGAGTCCTCCAACTTTTTTATTCTTCTTCAGTAGTGCTTTACTTATTCGGTGTTTCTTCCCTTTCCATATAAAGTTAATAATTAGTTTTTCCATCTCTTTGAAGAATGTTGTTGGTATTTGTATCGGGATTGCTTTGTATTTGTAGATTGCTTTAGGTAGAATTGCCATTTTCACAAGGTTGAGTCTGCCTATCCATGAGCATGGTATGTTTTTCCATTTATGTAGATCCCTTTGGATTTCATGCAGCAGTGTTTTGTAGTTTTCTTTGTATAGGTCTTTTATATTCCTGCTCAGATTTATTCCTAAGTATTTTATCTTTTTAGGGGCTATTGAAAATGGTATTGATTTCCTGATCTCCTTTTCATCGTTCTCTTTACTGGTGTATAGGAATCCAACTGACTTTTGAATGTTTATCTTGTATCCTGCTACTCTGCTGAATCTTTCTATTAGTTCCAGTAAATTTCTCGTGGAGTCTTTAGGGTTTTCTATGTATAGTATCATATCATCTGCAAACAGGGAGAGTTTAACTTCTTCATTACCAATTTGGATGCCCTTTATTTCTTTTTCTTGCCTTACTGCTCTAGCTAGAACTTCCAGCACAATGTTAAATAGGAGTGGTGATAAAGGGCATCTTTGTCTTGTTCCTGTTTTCAAGGGGAATGTTTTCAGCCTCTCTCCATTAAGAATGATGTTGGCTGTTGGTTTTGCATAGATGCCCTTTATTATGTTGAGAAATTTCCCTTCTATACCTATTTTATTGAGAGCTTTTATCAGGAATGGGTGTTGGACTTTGTCAAATGCCTTTTCTGCATCAATTGAGATGATCAGGTGATTTTTTTCTTTCCTTTTATTTATGTGGTGGATTACGTTGATGGATTTTCTAATGTTAAACCATCCTTGCATACCTGGTATGAATCCTACTTGGTCATGGTGTATTATTTTTTTGATATGATACTGAATTCTATTGGCTAGAATTTTGTTCAGAATTTTTGCATCTATATTCATGAGAGATATTGGTCTGTAATTTTCTTTTTTTGTGATGTCTTTGCCTGGTTTTGGTATCAGCATTATGCTGGCTTCATAGAATGAATTTGGAAGTGTTGCTTCCTCTTCTATGCTCTGAAATAACTTGAGTAGAACTGGTACGAGCTCTTCTGTAAATGTTTTGTAGAATTCTCCAGTGAAGCCATCTGGGCCAGGGCTTTTTTTGGTTGGGAGTTTTTTTATTACCTTTTCAATCTCTTCTCTTGTTATGGGTCTGTTCAGATTTTCAATATCACTTTGTTGTAGTTTGGGTAGGCTGTATGTTTCTAGAAATTTATCCATTTCCTCTAGGTTTTCAAATTTGTTGGAATATAGTTTTTCATAATATTCTGTTATAATCCTTTTGATTTCAGTTGGGTCTGTTGTAATGTCGCCCATTTCATTTCTTATTTGGGTTATTTCTGCCCTCTGCTGTTTTTCTTTTGTCAGTCTGTCCAGTGGTTTGTCGATTTTGTTGATTCTTTCAAAGAACCAACTTTTGGTTTTGTTGATTCTTTCTATTGTTTTTCTGTTCTCTATTTCATTGATTTCTGCTCTGATCTTTACTATTTCCTTTCTTCTGGTGGTTGTAGGCTTTTTTTGTTGTTCTCTTTCTATTTGTTTGAGTTGTGTAGTTAATGTTTTGATTTTGTCCCTTTCTTCTTTTTTGGTATGTGCATCTATTGCTATAAATTGTCCTCTGAGGACTGCCTTTGCTGTGTTCCAAAGGTTTTGGTATGATGTATTTTCATTTTCATTTGATTCTAGGAATTTTTTAATTCCATCTCTGATTTCTTCTATTACCCATTGATGTGTAAGCAGATTATCATTCAGTTTCCATGTGTTTGATTTTTTTTCCTTGCTCTTTCTAGTGTTAATTTCTACCTTGATGGCATTGTGGTCAGAGAAGATACTGTGAATTATCTCAGCATTTTGGATCTTGTTGAGGATTGCTCTGTGGCCTAAGATGTGGTCTATTCTGGAGAACGTTCCATGTGCATTGGAAAAGAATGTGTACTTTGCAGCGGTTGGATGGATTGTTCTATATATGTCTATGAGGTCCAGTTGGCTGATTGTGTCCTTTAGGTCTTCTGTATCTTTGCTGAGTTTCTTTTTAGTTGTTCTGTCCTTTACTGAGAGTGGTGTGTTGAAGTCTTCTACTATTATTGTGGAACTGTCAATTTCTCTTTTCAGTGCTGTTAGAGTTATTTTTATGTATTTTGGAGCCCTGTCAGTGGGTGCATAGATATTTATTATGGTTATGTCTTCATGATGGATCATCCCCTTAATCATTATATAGTGTCCTTCTTTGTCTTTTACGGTAGATTTTGTTTTAAAGTCTATTTTATCTGAGATTAGAATTGCCACTCCTGCTCTTTTTTGATAGTTTTTAGCTTGATATATTTTTTTCCAACCTTTGATTTTTAATAAATTCACATCTTTGTTTCTAAGGTGTGTCTCTTGTAGACAGAAAATTGATGGATCCTGTTTTCTTATCCATTCTGCCACTCTCCGTCTCTTTATGGGTGCATTGAGTCCATTTAAGTTCAGTGTAATTATTGATAGATGTGAGTTTGTTGCTGTCATTTTGTAGTGCTTTTTTTTGTGATACTGAAGTTTTCTTTGTTCTTCTTACTCTCTTGTGCTGAGTTACTTTTGTTTGTGGATTTTGTGTTCATTTCTTTTGGTTTTGTAGGTTTTGTTTTTGTTGAGACTTTATGTTTTTCGTCTTTATTTTTATGAGTTGGTTTCTTAACTTTTTTCGTGGTTACCATGAATTTTACCCTTACCTTTATAATTTTGAAGCAGTCTACCGTTACTTGGTATCACCTTGCCTTCCTCTCCTTTAGAAGGTTCTATACCTATGCCGTTTGTTCCCTCTTTCATTGTTTTGATGTTGTTGTCATCCTTTGATTGATTTCTCTGATTCCCTGTTGTATATCTTTTGTTTTTGGAAAGTCCTCTGTAGTTCAGTTCCTAGAATGGTATCTGGTTCATGTGAACCTGCGTCCTAGGTCCTAGGTCCTGCCTGAGGGCTGAAGCTTTTTGTCCTCAGATTGAAGAACTCCCTTTAATAATTCTTGTAAGTTTGGTTTGACTTCTGCATATTCCTTTAGTTTCTGTTTATCTGGAAATGACCTAATTTCACCATCAAATCTGAATGAGAGTTTTGCAGGATATATTATTCTTGGCTGACAATTTTTTTCTTTCAAGATTTTATATATGTCATCCCATTGCCTTCTTGCTTGCATGGTTTCTGCCGAATAATCTGAGCTTAGTCTTATTGTTTCTCCTCTGTATGTGACTTCTTGTTTTTCACGAGCTGCTCTCAGGATTCTTTGTTTGTCTTTAGTTTTAGCGAGTGTGAATATGATATGTCTTGGTGATTTTCTTTTGGGTTCTCTTCTATATGGGGTTCGTTGAGCTTCTTGGATGGCCTGCTTTTCATTTTTCATGATATTGGGAAAGTTTTCTGTCAGCAGTTCGTCAATGATCCTCTCTGTGTTTTCTGTTTTCTCCCCCTGTTCTGGTATGCCAATCACTCGTACGTTTTTGCTTTTAATTGTGTCCCACATAACTCTCAGGGTCTCTTCATTTTTTTTTTTGTTCTTTTTTCTGAGTTTTCCTGAAACAGAGTTGTACCCAAGTGTTTGTCTTCAGTTCCACTGATCCTGTCTTCCATGGTTTCAAATCTACTTCTCAGCCCTTCTATGACACCGTCCATTTCTGAAATATTGTTGTTTATCCTTTGGATTTCTAATTGTGGTTTTTGTATAATTTCGAGTTGTGAATTTATTTTGGCATTTTGTTCCTGCATCATCTTCCTGAATTCTTCCAATTTTTTGTCTGTATTTTCCATAAATTTGTCTATTTTTTCCTCATGTTTGTCAGCTTTTTGCCTCAGTTCTTGGAAAATTCCAAGTATTAGTGATTTGAGTTCCGTATCAGGTACTTCTAGTGCATTTTCTTCCACAGGATAGTTATCTGGTGTTTTAATTTGGACGCCTATTGGAGCCATCTTGTCTTGTTTTTGTAAATGTTTTGATATTGTTTGCTGTTTTCTGGGCATTCAGTAGATATTTCTCTCGTTTATTGTTTGTAGATTTTTTTTTTTTTTGTTTCGTTCTTGTGGTACAGCTGGGCAGATCTAGCTGAGGAGGAGCCACTGGGACGGGTTGCTTGTGGCACTCACCGCAGCCACCAGGACGGTCGGTAGTCAGTGCTGGGCAGGTTCCAATAGGGCGTGCCTGCACCGCTTGGTGGTGTGATGTCTAGTGCATGGTGCAGGTAGGTAGGGTGCAGTGGGAAGATGGTTCTGTGTGAAGCTTAGCTGGATATGGGAGAGAGGAGGAGGAGCAAAAAGCGTACAAACATAAAAGAATGCTAGGGGAGCTTGTCGTTGGAATGTACAGATGAGAGACTATGGGATGGAGTAAAGCAGAAGGGGGAAGAGAAAGAAAAGGAAAGAATGACCAAATAAAAATCAGAAAAGTTAAAGAACTGCAAAGTTCCCAGGGATCCCACCGATGCAGCTATGAGGTCTGGGGGAGTCGGTCTCAATTTTCACAGCTCAGCCTGGCCAGAAGTTACAGAGGCATACATCGCCTGGTATTCAGGGTTCAGAAAGAGAAGGAAGAGATAGAGAGACGAGAAATTAAGCAATGAAGAAAGACAAAAGGGAAAAAGAGGTAAAATATGACAAAACTAATCAAAAAAGGAAGAAAAATAAAATTGAAAAGAAAAAAAAAAAAAAGGGCAACACCAGCAGTCAGTGCCTACAAATGGGACCCAGAGAGCCCCCGCTCAGAGGCGCGAATTCCAAGAAGCCGGTAGTCTCGGGATTAAGAGACCTTGGCCACGGGAAGCAGAGGGGCCAACGAACAAAGGCCCCAGGATCCCACCGGCGCGGGAGCCCAGACCTAGAAACAGCCACACGCCCGAACGCAGCCCCACAGCCCCGCAGGAGAGAGCAGAGACGGCACTCGGAACCAGGCACCCAGGCAAAAGGAGGGGGAGGCAGTAGAAAAAGTTTCGCTAGCTGCCAGCAAACGGCTCCCAGAAAGCCGCCAGCCCAGGCGCTCGGAATCCAAGTACCAGCGCCCCCCAGCCCAGGGATTCTGGCCACGGAAAGCAGAGGGGCGAACGAACAAAAGCCCCGGGATCCCACCCGCGCGGGAGCCCAGACCTAGAAACAGCCACACGCCCGAACGCAGCCCTACAGCCCTGCAGGAGAGAGCAGAGACGGCACTCGGAACCAGGCACCCAGGCAAAAGGAGGGGGAGGCGGCAGAAAAAGGTTCGCTAGGTGCCAGTAAACGGCTCTCAGAAAGCCGCCAGCCTGGGCGCGTGGAATCCAAGCACCAGCACCCCCCAGCCCAGGGACCCTGGCCACGGAAAGCAGGGCATCCCCAGCTGAGGCGGAGAGGGGTGGGTGGTGGGAGAGCGCGCATCGCAGTTTACCGGTCGTTCTGTCTCCGACCAGATGCTCTGTAAGGCTGCTCTCCCGTTCGCTGGTCTCCGATAGGAATCCAAGATGGTGGATCCGCATTGCGTTAGCTGGTAAGGAATCTCTGCCTGAGTCTCTCCTCACTCTCCATTCTCTTTTAGTATTCTCACTCCGTTTGGTGTTTGGCTGAGTTCTTTATCTCTTCATTTGGTGTTCTAGGGTTTCAGGATTGTTGATTCTCTGTTAGGCTTAGTTTTTTGGATCTTTGCTGTGGAGGGACGGCGTGGTGTTTCTGCCTAGAGCGCCATCTTGTCCCCCAGGCCTCAGGCCTCTTATGTGGGTAGGTGAAGACCCTGCTTAATGAGCAGAGCAGTGTCAAATATCATGAACCTGCCACTTCACTTCTGAAACAGTTGAAGTTAGACATTAGGAGTATACCCTGTTGTACTGCGGTAATGAGGGCCTATGCTTTTGAAATGGTCCCACACAAGTCTATGCAGGGAGAAAGGCATTCAAAGTCAGTGGATCCTTTATGCCTGTGCCTAAGCAAAGGGGCTGTGACTACGCTGAATTCCTGGCTTAGGGGAGCTGTCAGATTTTTTCCCGTTCATTATTTGTTCACTCTCCAAGGCCGGGAGAATGGCTCCTGGCGTGTGACGAGTCCTACTTCCAGCCCAGGGGACTTGGCAATTGCTGAAGACAGTTCCAGACCCAATGCAGAGCAGGGAACAGGGAGGTAAATGGGAGAGATTTTCCCTGAGGGGTGTGTTTTTGATCTGCATGGTAGACCAGAAGCAAGACCTTATCTTTTGCCAATGGAGGGCTGTTTCTCACTTGTTCTGGATGGCTGAGTAGAGTCTCTGCCTCTGGGTCTCTCCCTAGGTGGAAAAAGCCTGCCAAGCACTGCTGCTTGCCTGCCTCACCGCTCACCCCTGAGCTGATCCGGGCTGAAGGGTTCAGGCTCTCACTGGGTCATGTCTGACAACTCCTCACTGCTTCTGAGCCCTCTCTCCCTCCCCTTCCACTCAGTCTGATTCCTCAACTTTGCCTTTGATGTTCAGGGCTCCTAGATTGTCATATATAATCAATTCACTTGTTTTTTCGGGTCTTTGTTGTAAGAGGGACGACTGGAACTATCTGACTTCTTCGCCATCTTGGCCCCATCTCCTCATTTCTTTTTTTTCCTACTCTTTTCTTTATTGATTCACTGACAGATTAAACAAATACCTAGTAGACAGCCTGACCATACTTGTCTATTTGTCGAATTGTGGTGGCTTGCATTTCACTGTGATCCTGGAAGTTATGCCACTAGTATTTCAAATACCAGCAGGGTCAGCCATGTTGGACAGGTTTCAGGAGAGCTTCTAGACTAAGACAGACTAGGAAGAAGGACCTTGTGATCTACTTCTAATAAAATTTGCCAGTGATAACCTTACAAATAGCAAAGAAACATTGCATGATACAGTACCAGAAGATGAGCCCCTCATGTTGGAAGGCATTCAAAATATGACTGGGGAAGAACAGCCTCCTCAAAGTAGAGTGGACAGAGTAAAGCTTTAAGCTTTTCAAAACTTCATTTGCTGATATGGCATGACTCAAAATGTGAAAAAATACCTGGAAACATTGATTAATAATAGGAGTGTGAAATGTACAAGTTATGAATCTTGGGGAAAAAAGCAGAAGTTTTCAAAAATGAAATGGAACACTTGAAAATATATATCCTAGGCATTAGTGAACTGAATCGGACTGGTATTGGCCATTTTGAATCAGACAATCATATGGCCTACTAAACCAAGAATGACAAATTAAATGGTATCAGTGTCACATTCATTGTCAAAAAGAACCTTTCAAGATCTATCCTAAAGTACAGGAGAATATTCATACACCTACAAGGAAGACCAGTTAATGTGACTATTATTCAAATTTAAGCACCAACTACTAATGGCAAAGATGAAGAAACAAGTTATTTACCAACTTCTGCAGTCTGGAATTGATTAAACACACAATCAAGATGCATTGATAATTACTGGCGATTGGAATGTGAAACTGGAAACAAAGGAAAAGGACCGGTAGTTGGGAAATATGGCTTTGGTGATAGTA
The DNA here is from genome assembly GCA_030035585.1 of Dugong dugon. NCBI lineage: Eukaryota > Metazoa > Chordata > Mammalia > Sirenia > Dugongidae > Dugong > Dugong dugon. The sequence continues at coordinate 15,530,829 of CM057478.1, forward strand.
ATGACACTGGAGATTCCATGACAGAATTTTGAAAGACCAAAGACTTACTTACTGGAAATACCTTTTTTTCAACAACATAAACGACAACTATACATGTGGACCTTACCAGATGGAATTTACAGGAATCAAATCAACTACATCCATGTAAAGAGATGATGGAGAAGCTCAGTATTATCAGTCAGAACAAGGCCAGGTGCTGACTTCAGAATGGATCATCAACTGCCTATATACAAGCTCAAGTTGAAGCTGAATAAAATTAAAACAAGTCCACAAGAGACAAAGTACAATCTTGGGTGTGTCCCACCTGAGTTTAGAGACCATCTCAAAAACAGATTTGACACATTGAACACTAATGACTGAAGACCAGACAAGTTATGGGATGACATCAAGGACATCATACATAAAGAAAGCAAAAGGTCATTAAACAGACAGGAAAGAGGAAAGAACAAAATAGATGTTAGAAGAGACTCCAAAACTTGCTTTTGAATATAGAGTAGCTAAAGTGAATGGAAGAAATGATGAAGTAAAAGAGCTGAATAGAAGATTTCAAAGGTCATCAGCTAAAGAAGACAAAGTGAAGTATTGTAGTGAAATGTGCAAAGATCTGGGGTTAGAAAAGCAAAAGGGAAGGATATACTCAGTATTTCTCAAGCTGAAAAAACGAAAGAAAAAATTCAGGCCACAAGTTGCAAGACTGAAGTATTCAATGGGCAAAATTTTGAATGGCATAAGAAGCATGAAAGAAGATGGATGGAATGAACAGAGTTACTGCAGCAAAAAGAATTGGTCGATGTTCAACAATTTCAGGAGGTAGCATATGATCCGTAATCAATGCTATTGAAGGAAGAATTCCAAGCTGCATTGAAGACACTGGCAAAAAACAAGGCTCCAGGAATTGAAGGAATACCAAGTAAGTTGTTTCAACAAATGGATGCAACACTGGAGGTGCTCACTTGCCTATGCCAAAAATTTTTGAAGACAGTTATTTGGCCAACCAACTGGAAGGGATACACATTTGTGGGCCTTCCAAAGAAAGGTGATCCAACAGAATGCAGAAATTATCAAACAATATCATTAATATCACAGGAAAGTAAAATTTTGCTGAAGATAATTTAAAAAATGGTTGCAGCATTACATTGACAGGGAAGTGCCAGAAATGCAAGGTGGATTCAGAATAGGATGTGGAACAAGAGATATCATTGCTGATGTCAGGTGGATCTTGGCTGAAAGCAGAGAATAGCAGAAAGATGTTTACCTGTGTTTTATTGACTATGGAAAGACATTGGACTGTGTGGATCATAACAAATTATGGACAACATTGGGAAGAATGGGAATTCCAGAACTCTTAATTGTGCTCATGAAGAACCTGTACATAGACACCAAGAGGCAAACTTCCAAATAGAAAAAAAGGATACTGTATGGTAAAATCAGGAAAGTTGTGCTACAGTGTTGCACCCTTTTACCATGCTTACTCAACCTGCATGCTGAACAGATAATCCAAGAAACCAGACTGTATGAAGAACACAACAACAAGACTGGAGGAAGACTCATTAACAATCTGCGATATGTAGATGACACAACCTTGCTGAAAGTGAAGAGGACATGAAGCACCTACTGATGAAGATCAAATAACACAGCCTTCAGTATGGATTACACCTCAACATATAGAAAACAAAAATCCTCACAACTGGACCAATAAGCAACATCATGGTAAATGAAGAAAAGATTGAAGCTGTCAAGGATTTCATTTTACTTAGATCCACAACCAATGCCCATGGAAGCAGCAGTCAGGAAATCAAACTACATTTTACATTAGGCAAATCTGCTGCAAAAGATCTCTTTAAAATATTAAAAAGCAATGATGTCACTTCAAGGGCTAGGACGTGCCTGATCCAAGCCATGGTATTTTCAATCACCTCATATGCATTCCAAAGCTGGACAATGAATAAGGGACAGCAAAAGAAGAATTGATGTATTTGAATTATGGTGAATACTGAATATATCATGGACTGCCAGAAGACCAAACAAATCTGTTTTGGAAGAAGTACAGCCAGAATGCTCCTTAGAAGTGAAGGTAGCAAGATTTCGTGTCATGTACTTTGGACATGTTATCAGGAGAGACCAGTCCACTGAGAAGGACATCATAATTGGTAAAGTAGAGGGTCAGCGAAAGAAGGAAGACCCTTAGTGATAAGGATTGATAAAGTGACTGCAACAGTGGGCTCAAACATAACAAGGATGGTGCAGGACCGGGAATGTTTTGTTCTGTTTTCCATGGGGTCACTGTGAGTTGCAACCAACTTGATGGCACCTAACAGCAACAACAACAACAACAAAAACCAAACCTACCGATTCTGACTCATAGCGATCCTATAGGACAGAGTAGAACTGCCCCATATGGTTTCCAAGGAGGGGCTGGTGGATTCGAACTGCTGACCTTTTGGTTAGCAGCTGAGCTCTTAACCACTGTGCCACCAGGGCTCCACAACAACAACAGATAGCCTGAATGTATTGAAAACCCATATCAAACGCAATGCATAATGCTCATCAAATTCAACAGGTTACACACTGATTTTGTTATTCCTCCGTGACCTTCCTATCTATATCACACCACAGTCTTGTTTAAGTTTGCTCTTCTGTCTTCCAGAGTTTAGTTAAATCCACTAGTATTCTTACATTACCTTTTACTTCCTCTAAGCTGCTTTTGTGAAATTAGCAGATGTCCCTAGGTTCAAATGATCACAAATTCCAAGCTCAGATCTCTGGGTTAACCTCTCTTGCACCTTGGCATTGCAATTCCTTACTTCCTGATTAGCTCTAGGATTCCTTTAAAAAAATGTTTTAAAATATTTTTTTCAACACTTCCAGTTGTTCCCAGCAAAAGGACTGGACCAAGTCACGTAGTCTGCCATACTAAGGAGAAAACAAAATCTATTCCCTTGTATATTCCTGGGAGCATTTCAAGGCTCCAGGACTCATGTAGAGAGCTCAGTTCCGTGTCTTGCACCACTTGTTGCTGGCAGAGTGCATCTCTAGTTTTTCATGGACATTAGGATGTCCTCCCTGAGTCACAAGTTCCAATAAACAGATACAAACCTCACCACAAACAGATAGGGCATCAGCTCTCACTGGCTGTGTATTCTCTCCGATTTTGCTCTCAAACAGAATATGTCATTCTTTTAGAAGCTCAGCTATGAACATATGTTATTTTAATCCGCATTTCAACGCATTTGTAGTGAAAGGTGGACCTGCACATGTCACCTTAGACTGTCATCCTGTCTGAAATGTCTAATTTGATTTCTACAGTATATTATTGTTTTTGTTGTTAGGTGCCATAGAGTCAGTTCCGACTCATAGTGGCCCTATGTACAACAGAACGAAACACTGCCCAGTCCTGAAAATTTCACATTACATCAGCTGAAAGTTTCAGGAGCCTGATGCAGGAGATTGGAATACTGGCACAGCTGTGAAGAGCAACACACATTCAAAACCATGTGGTTGGACATTACCTTTGTGTGAGGCACTACTGCCTGTTTCCTACTCTTGTCCAAATCCAATGGGTGAGAGATTTGGTTGCTATGCAACACTTAAGTTGCCCTTGTTTCCGTCAGCCATGACTGAACCCTTTTGAACCAGTTGAAAGCCCTGGAATAAAGCCCGGATATGACATCAAGTGAAGTGTGCATGTGTGTGTGTTTGTGTATGTGTGAATCAACTCCATCTGCTTTATAAAGTGTGAAATTCTCTAAAAAATCTGACGTTATGTAGTTCTCCTGTTATTTTTTTATAACTCATGAGTTTTCATCTTTTTTGATCATCTTTATAATTATTTTCAGTCAGCTTGATAGAAGCTATATCAGAGGCACCTGAAATTAATATATTTTAAACCAGACTCTCCTAGTAAAAAGAATAATGAGAAAGAATTTTAGGCATTTTTTTTTTTCATTAAATTTTCATAAGAATCCTATTGGTAAGTAGCATTACTAATCTCTTTTTTCCTATGAGTAACCTGAGAAACAGAAGGTTAGTAGTAAGGAAATTCAGGTTTCTGACTTTATTAATTAAGATCTTAACAATGGTGCTAAATATGAGCACTTCAAAGACTATCTGTAGTATGAAAATCTGTGAATTAGCATACAACGTATGTGTGTATTACATAGATATAATTATTTTTGACATACTTTTTTAGTGCATCATAACTGGTATTATTTTGGTTTTTATAATTAAAATTACATTTAAAATAAAATTAAGATCTATCCATGAACATTAAAATAATGTTTAAACATATTAATCATTTTAACATTAGAGTTATATAAGTTGAATGATTATTTGAGGTACGTATTTATTTGTTTCAATCATTTTTCTTAATATTATGTCTGGTATTAAATATGTGTTTTATCTATACTGTCCTATTTTTAATTTTCTTTATATAATTTTATAAAGAAAATAAATTGGATGTAATCTTCTAAGTTCTATTTCATTATTATTATTTGAAATCATGACACTTAAATAACTTATCTTTTTATACCATAATATTTTTTCTTTGAAAAGTCATTCCCCTCACAGGTACCAATTTCTTTGGTAAATTGAGTGATGATTTTGCTAAATTGCAGAAATTTTAAATTTTAGTATTTAATGGTGAATAAATTCTACTCCATGGCATTGTCATTGTTATTAGCAGCCATTTAGTTGGCCCCCAACTTAGGATGACCCCATGCATAACACAACAAAATGTTGCCCAATCTTGGGCCATCTCCATGATCAGTTGCAGATTGGACCCTTGTAATAAATACGGTTTTCACTGCTGATTTTTGGAAGTAGTACACCCACAGCTTTCCTCTTAATCTATCTTAGTCTGGAAGCTCTGCTGAAAGCTTTTCAGCATCATAGTAACATACAATCCACCACTGACAGATGAGTCATGGCACAATCCATCACTGACAGATAGGTGGTGGTACAATCCACCACTGACAGATGAGTGATGGCTGTGTGTGAGTTATACTGGCTGAGAATCAGATCCAAGTCTCACACGAAAGACAGGAATTCAACAACTAAACCACCAATGCCTCATTAGCCCATAGCATTATAAGTATTATCATTTTGCTTTAATTCAAATTACCTTTCTTTTACAAATAATTCTTACGGACAGCATTAAGTAAAATACATATGTTTCTTTTGAAGGTTTCACCAAGTCTGGATGCTGCAAAATTGGCTGCCTTCTCAAATTTACCCCATTCCAGTACATAATTTTTTTCAATTAAATATGTATTTTCCATCAAAAGATTCCGCTAAAAAAAAAAAAAAAAAGATATATCTCACTAGTGAAAACATTACAAATTTCAATTAAAAATTACAAAATCAAATCTTGTGTACTTTTTAATTCTCACCATATAATGTATTTAGCTTCATGGGCATATGTTTCAATATCTGTTTGTTTCCAAGTCATATTTTCCTTTATTTCTACTAAGAAATTCAAAATCTGATGTTTTTCATTCTTTGCTGATTGAATTCTCTGATGAAAGACGTGCAACTCATTCTGAACTAAATAAAACCATGATTGAATGGACTCACTTATCAAAAAAAAAAAAAAATCCACTACCCTTATTTTAAATTTTATATGGAAAGGTAAAAGCCTTAGAATAACCAAAACAATTTTGGAGAAGGAGAATAAAGTGGAAAGAATCAGTATTCCCAATGTTAAGACTTGCTATATAGTACAGTAGTAACAACAGTGTGGTACTGACAGAGGAATAGGAATTAAGATCAATAGCACAGAATAGAGAACTCAGAAACAGACCCACACAGATATGGTGAATTAAATTTTGACAAAAGAGTAAAACCAATTCAACAATTCAATGAAAGAGCCTTATTGTGAGGTTCATACCAAACTTAATTCAAAATGGTCCATGGACTTAAATGGAAAACGTAAAAACTATAGAAGTTAAAAAAAAAAAAAAAGAGAGAGAGAGAGAGAGAGAGAGAGAAAATCTTTAAGACCTAGGATAAGGCAAAGTGTTCTTAGACTTGATACGAAAATTCTGATCCATAGAAGGAACAATCGATAGACAGTACCTAATCAAAACTTAAAAGGCACTTTTGTCTGTGAAACACTGTTAAAAGAATAAAAAAGACAAATTACAATGTGCAAGAAAATATTTTCAGACTGTATGTCTGATAAAATACTTGTATTTAGAATATAATATATGAAGAACTCTCAAAACTCAACAGTAAAAATGGACAAAACATTTGAACATGCACTCTCAAAGAATAGACATGATGGCAAAGAAGCACATGAAAAGATGTTCAACATCATTAGTCACTAGAGAAAAGCAAGTTTAAAAAAACAAAGTGATATCACTACACATCTATTAAAATGGCTAAAAATTTATTAATAATATCATTGACAACATCAAATACTGGCAAGAAAGAAGAGAAGTGAAATCACTCATGCATTGCTTGTAAGAATCTAAAATTGTATTGCCACTCTGGAAAATCATTTGAAAACCCCTTTTAAAACTAAAAATGGACTTACCATATAATTCAGCAGTTACATTTTTGGATATTCCATAGAAATAAAAAAAAAAATTACCCAAACACTTGTAGACAATTGTTCGCAGTAGGTTTACTGTTAATAGCTAAATAACCAAATGCCCTTTAATAGGTGAATAGTTAAAGAAACTGTGGTACATCTATACCATGTAATTACTAGTCGTAATAAATAGGAGTGGGTCATTGATACACACAACCTGCATGAGCTTCACGAAAATTGTGATTAGTGAAAAAAATGTCAATCTCAAAAGGATACATATGTATGATTACACTTATATAATATTCATGAAATAGCTGAGAACAGACTATGGTTGTCGGAAGTTAGGGATGGGATGAAAGGTGGCTGTGGTTATAAAGGAGTACCACAAGGGAGCTTTGAGGCAATGATACAATTATCTCGATTGTGGTGTTGACTATACAAACCCAATCATGTGATAAAATTTCATAGTGCTACACACACACACACACACACACACACACACACACACAGTGGTACTTGTATAACTGGGGAAATCTAAAGGTTATTGTTGTTATAGTTGTAGTTAAGTGTCATTTAGTCAGTTCCAACTCATAGCCACCCTATGGTTAACAGAACAAAGCACTGTCAGGTCCTGCACCATCCTCACAATCCTTGCTATGTTGGAGTCCATTGTTGAAGCCACGGTGTCAATCCATCTCATTGACAGTCTTCCTCTTTCTCGATGACCCTCTACCTTTCCAGGCATGATGGTCCCTCCTAATAGCATGTCCTAAGTATGTGAGTCAAAGTCTCATCATCCTCGCTTCCAAGGAGCATTCTGGTTGTATTTCTTCCAAGACAGACCTGTTCATTCTTCTCGCAGTCCATGGTATATTCAGTATTTTTCACCAATACCATAATTCAATTCTGGCTACTCACAGCTGATCCCTTCATGGAGGTGATCACATTATATCAAATCTCATCATTCAGGTGATCACATCACCATAGGATTGCCAAACTACATCGTAACTGTCAAACCACTGAGAATCATGGTCCAGCCAAGTTGACACAACCTTAATTATCACAGTCTATGTACACATTCCATATGATCACAATTAAGTGTCCTGGAAATCCCATTCTTTGAAATGTTACCCATAACTTGTTATGCTCTACACAGTCAAATTCCTTTGCATAGTCAATAAAACACAGGTAAACATCTTTCTGGAATTCCCTGCTTTCAGCCCAAGATCCATCTGACATCAGCAATGAAACCTTCTGTTCCAAGTCCTCTTGTGAATCTGGCTTGAATTTCTGGCAGTTCCCTGTCAATGTACTGTTGCAACCACTTTTGAATGATCTTCAGCAAAATTTTACCTAAGTGTGATATTAATGATATTGTTTGATAATTTCTGCATTCTGTTGGATCGCCTTTCTTTGGAATGGACAAAAGTATGAAGCTCTTCCGTCAACTGGTCAGGTAGCTGTCTTCCAAATTTCTTGGCATAGATAAGTGAGCACCTCCAGGGCTGCATCCATTTGTGGAAACATCTTAATTGGTGTTTTGTCAATTCCTGGAGCCTTGCTTTTTGACAATGCCTTCAGGGCATCTTGGACTTCTTCCTTCAGTACCATCGGTTCTTGATCATATGCTACCTCCTGAAATGGATGAACATTGACCAATTCTTTCTGATGCAGTGGACTATGTGTTCCTTACATCTTCTTTTTGATGCTTCCTGGATTGTTCAATATTTTTCCCATAGTATTGTGGGGGAAATCTGAATAAACTCTGTTAATTTTATTGAGGTGAATTTGTTGATTTCAACATTATTCTGTAGTCATAAAAGATGTTAACATTAGATGAAGCTGGATGAAGGCTGCACAGGATACACTTGTAATTTTTTTTCAAGTTTCTATGAATATATAATTATTCAGCATAAAAAAGAAAAAAAATCAAAAGCAATCTTTCCACTTCATGACAAAAAATAATCTAATACTGTTTTAAGACACTTAAGCTGTTAATAAAGAATATCACTTTTATCATGAAGCTTGTTCCATCTAATTATTTTATCTGGACTATCACTGCAAAAGGAAACACCTATTAAACTGAATGCATAATAACATTCACAGTGGTGTCAAATATTAAATTTTGGTAGAATAAACTTCTAAAATCTTTATTTTAATTCCACAAATTTTGTATTTTTGGAAATATCTTTGCTATTTGTTTTATTTGATGCATCCAGTGACACTACATTATTTTATTATTTGTGGAGTTCTTCTATAATGAAGCCAATGGGTACATTTCACTTTTCATACGTGAACAAAAGAAAATAAAACAACAGCAAAATTAATTTTGAAGAACTGTTATTCTTTCTTGTGTAATATGTTAAATCGCTTGCTATGGGAGTAGTTTCATAAAGTAACTACTGATTTCTGAAGTAGATTTTAATTCTTTAGTTGATTTATGTCTCCTGGTTTTCAAGCAGTTATATTTTTTCATTAAACATGCACTTTTGTTTTATTGAGCCCATTGATTCCAGAAGAGTATTGTAAAATAAATAGTCTTTGCCAAAAAGTAATAAATAAATTGTTTTATATATTTGAAGCCCTGGTGGTGCAGTGGTTAAGACCTTGGCTGCTAACCAAAACGTCTGCAGTTCGAATCTACAAGCTGCTTCTTGGAAATCCTATCAGGCAATTGTACTCTGTCCTGTAAGGTTGCTGTGAGTTGGAATCAACTCTACAGCAAAGGGTTTTATATATTTAAACAATTCAGTAAATGACAAATCACTGTAGCTATGGTGTACAGCCTGTGAGCTAAAAATGATTTTCATATTATTAAAGGGTTGAAAAAATATTAAGAGAACAGTATTTTGTAATACATGAAAATTATATAAAATTTAAATTTATGGGTCTGTAAATAAATAAGTAAATACATTCTTCTTATCATAGACTTCTATCACAAGAAGACAATTACCATATACTTAACTAGTATTGTTAAATTTTGAATTATGTCAGTAAAATTTTGTGGAAATATGATTTCTTTCTCGTTATATAATACCTACTTAATATCCTGACCTTTGTTTCTTGGCCTGCAAAATGTAAAATATTTACTAACTGGTCTTATCAGAAAAAAAAAGTTATGATCCCTGATCTATAACCTCTTTACACAAGGAATGCTCAGCCCTGAGTCCTGTTCCCATAATTTACACATTCCTCATGCTTACTGATGTTAGGGGTCTGGTAGCCTAATGCCTGGTACAAACTGTAGCACAGCCAGGGCGCAACAAATTGTCACCAAGAGCAGCAGCATCAAATATTTCTATCATTGCCAGACTAGAAAAATGAGATTCCTAATTTTTTTTAAATTTTTTGCCATATTTATTTTATTGTTGTTATATATATATATATATATATATATGTAACACATTTACCAATTCAATATTTTTCTGGTGTACAATTTAGTGATAAGTACAATTTAGTGACATCAATTACATTAGTCTCATGTTGCACAGCTATCACCAATTCTCACTGCTAAATTTCCCATTACTGTAAACAGAAACTCATAGTGACTACCCCTTCCCCTCCTCTCTCACTGCTGGTTACCACTAATAAACTGTACTCTCTCTATTCTTGTTATTTCATATAAGTGAGATCATGCAATATTTGTCTTTTTGTGACTACTTATTTCACTTAACCCTGCTACTAGTGTTTGAACACATCTTTTTAAATAATTAATTGTCCTACATATTGCCCTTGAGAGGGTGGTATTAGTTTTGTTGCCCCTGTAAAGAATGAAGAAGGAAAGAAAGATGTATTATTACTGATTATATTTTTAACCACCTTTTAAACAACTAACTTGATTTACTTTATTTCTTTCTCACACAGAGGTTAGAGGGCAACATAGTTTATTTCACAACCATGGCATAGGACAAAAGCACAAAATGGGAATCTACTAGATGTTCTTTAATTGTATTAACACTTCTTTGCGAAACCAAAAGATTGCTTGTGTAAGTTAGTGGGTTCTTCTGATTTATATAGATGTGGTTATTTATGTTATGTACCATGATGTCTGAACATTCACACTCCAATGTCTGTACGTCTACTCAATGATCTCATCAAGAACCCAGTCTCTTTATTTTTGTGTCAGCATTTCTTAGCTTGTTTTCATTTTGTCTTCATGACCAAAAGATGATTGTTGTATCTCCAGAAGTGATTTTCAGTTCCAAGAAGGAAGAATGCTGTAGAGGCCAAATCTTTTTATTAGGAATGTAGAGCTTTCCCAGGGACCTCTGCTGATCAACTACTGACAGATTTGTGAGCATAAACACGTTAGCTTCAAGGGGGCACGAATGTTAAGTACTTTTAGCTGGGTACATTGCTGATCTGAACAAAATTAGGTTTCTCCTATTGAGGAAGAAGAACTTCTGTTACAGGCAACTAACTGTCTGATGTATCTACTGTGCATTTAGTCACTTTTTCTGCTTTATAATGAACTTCCATATTTTTATTTGGACATTTACCCTTCCCAAATATAAAATATATGCGATTGAGGTGAAGTTAGCTTTCCAGATCCAGGATTTTGTCCTGTGTGTCCTAAGCCAACCAGGGTGAGTCTTTCCCTCTCCTTTCAATGATTGGGTCAGAAAACATGTACCCCAAGTCATTATTGCATAGTACTCCAGAAGGCTCTGGAATGAGCACATGACTAAATGCAGGCGAATGAGTCAGAAAGGGAAGTGTGCTGGGGCTGAAGGGGACAACACTTCCTGGATCTCATGAGAATACTAGGAAATGCCTTCTTTACTTGAGGATGATATGCCCTGAGTTACAACATCTGAGACTTAGGGAGCTCTTCTGCCCTGTGAGCTACGGCAGCTTTAGAAGAACGTAATAGCACAGAGGCAGAGTATGGGGAAAGAAAAAAACTGGACCATAGATGATTTCATTAAGCCATTAAATAAGTCACCCTGGAAGCCTGCTCAACCTCTGACATTTCCTGATTTTATGTTTTAACTGCTTCTGTTGTGTTTTCCCATATTTTCAGTCTGAAGTATATCTAATTTATATTCTTCTTTCCTTATTTAAAAATGCCATGTTTCATTTAGTTTTTGATGAATATTTTTCTCATTTACCATCTCTGAAATGAGGATGTGTTTTATTATCCACGATATGACAATGCTTAATTAGCAGCATTTTTTCTTTCTTTGAGGTATACAAAACAATTGTGCATCTTTTAGTTGATTGTAAATTAATTTCATAAAAGAAGACACACATATACGTGTAATAGAGAACTATATATTGGCATTTTTCTAATGCAATTTTCAAATAGATATCTGTTATCATTATTAAACAATTTGTTAACAAGAAGCCCAATCCTAGTAGTAATAGGTCTTATCACTTTCTACAACATAATCATCTGGTCTCAATTTTATACTTTTAACATGATTTTTAAAATTTATTTTATGCCAACCTTATAAGAATGATATTATAGTCAGGGTTCATTCAGTATAACTCAGAAAAAAGAGTTTTATTAAAATTAAATGTGTTTGGGGCTCAGTAAACATAGAACTGTCTCTTCTAAGGGAAGGCAGTGACCAAGGCAGCGACCAAGGGAGTTCAGGAGTACGTATCATCTCTCCCCCACTCACATTCCTTCCATCTCATGCTACTTCTATGCATCTGCAAATTTCTTTGTCCCTTTGTACCTTTCTAATGAGTGCCTGAAATGTTTCCTTACTCAGATCTCTATAAAACATTTTCTGATAATACAAGTAGATTCGACACTCATGCCTTTGGCGTACACAAAACTTCAAGCATCTTCAGAGTGGGGAACATGCCGCATTCATCTTTCCAAATATAGACCTTAACTTAGTGCCTAGTACTCAGTAGAGAATTCATATTCATTACAGAAATGTTGAAAACCAAAGCACAAGGAGCTTAAACTCTGTTGGGAAATGTCACACAGCTGTATGACTAAACTAAAGGTGTCAAACTCCAAAGCTTGTGCTCTTTTCAGTAAATATATATATATATATATCACATCATCCCCCTGCTTTTTAAGTAATGGAAGAGTATCTTCATATTTTCATTTTATAGCGGCTGATGATATACACAAAACTCAACCTGTTCAATAAATTTTTAAAAAATTAACTGAATTCTTATACATCTTGCTATTTTTATCCATGTTGTAGTCACAATAAAATCCAGATCTGACCCTTAGAAAACATGTTAAAAATACCAATGGACATTTTTGTCTTTGAATTTACTGTATTCATTAAGAATAAATAATGGTATGATTATGAATTGAAGTATATTAGTGTCTGGAAAAAATGATCTGATTTGACCTTGTCAGAATAACATATCTATCTATGCAGTACAGCTCTGATAGCATCCACGTGAAATGTCTGCTAGCACTTAGTTACAGACTACAGCATTATGCAAACCTGGATTTAAGTTCCAAGAAAAAAAATCTCTGTGATTTTTGGTAAGTTAATCTATCATAGCTTTTGTTTTCTGATCTATAAACAAGAACTGATAATGGTTACATTACAGTGTTGTGTGTGTATGTGTGTGTATTTTACCAAGGGAAGCATTTACAGCTTTCATGGGATTCTCCAACTATGCTTGTGAATGTCTAAATCAAAGACCCACAGGTTTTAGCAGGTAAGAAAGCAGGCAAATCTACATGATTTAATTAAACTGAACTTCACGTTCTGGGCTCTTTTCCTTCTCATGGTGACCCTAGAAGAAAGCTTATTCTCAGAGACTTCATCTACTCTGAGGTAGCTTTCACTTACTTTTGCCCGGTTATCAAATATTTACAAACATACGCTGGAAAGAGGTCAGCACTGAGACTCCCAAATGAGAATATATCCTTGCTAAAATGAATAAAAATAGAACTATTGGATTTCTGTCATCATCTTGTGGATTGCAGGATGTCAAGGGGAGCATAACGATCAGCCAAACTCCACCGAAATCGCAGCATATGCAAAATCTGCCAGAGTTGAACACAACGATGTAGTAACATTCTGATTTTTCATCAAAATGTATCTCTATAAGTCTGCAGACTCACTAGACAAATAGTTCAAACTGCTGATAAATTTCCAGGGGATATAAGTAATATAGATATCTGTGCACTGTTGTGTATTATAGATAGATATCTGAAATGAGAATACATAAACACTCATATCTATGTGTACATTGATAGGCTATTTATATAATTTTGGAAAGGTTATTTGTGCCATTTTTTAAATTAAACATCAAAATTCTGGAAAACAGATAATCCAAAAAGTTTGCATAATGTTTGCTTGTATAGTTACTACATATAACTTGTTTGGGAATGAACTGAGAGAAATTCATATTATTTTGCCAAAAAATATTAAAATTGCAAGGAGTAGTTTTCAGTAGGAGCCATGGTGGCACTGTGGTTGAAGCTCTCGCCTACTAACCAAAATGTCCCGTTTGAATCCGCCAGTCGCTGCATGGGAGAAAGATGTGGCAGTCTGCTTCTGTAAAGATTTACAGCCTTGGAAATCCCATGGGGCAGTTCTGCTCCATCCTATAGGGTCGCTAGGAGTAGGAATTGACTAGACTGCATGGGTTGATGCGTTGGTTTAGTTTTCTACACTTAAAAGTATATTGATTCTTAGAATATGGCTCCCAAATTTGTATGGGTCTCTATGGTAAATACTGTACCTTAAGCATAAATGAAGCTCTCTAAAAACATGCACAAGTTATTATTAATGACTCTCCACTTTTAATGTTTTACTTCAATATCATTAAAATGTTTGAAATATAATAGACAGGAAAATATCACTTTATGTTTCATAACTTTAAGCAATTTTTGAATATCAAAAGCTTCATTGTGTTTATTAATATGTTTATATATTTACATTTAAACATATATGTATATGAATACTGAAATACACATTTATATACATTAATAACTTAACCAAGTTGAGTTTTAAATAAATTTGCACATAGTAATTTAAAACCAAAGTATAGCTATAAATCTAAAATGAAGTTTCAAATTAAAAATTGTCTAAATTGAGAGCAGCCTATAAATAGTAAGAAAGGAAGTTAAAGTGATTACTCTTTAAATTATTTTAGAAAATTTTGCAGACAGAACCTGGGTATGCATTTCAATTGCACCATTTATTACCTGTGGAGTCTGTGCAAATTACTCACTTATTTCTAAACCTTCATTTTTTCATATTTTATGAAAACATTTAACAGATTATCTCAAAAATTCCTACAATGACGTTATGAGAAAAGTACTCTTAGTATTTCCAGATTATACACTAGGACACTGAAATACAGATAGTATAAGAAACTTACATCGTTCAGTTGGAAAGCAGTGGAGCTATGTTTTGATATTAGGCAGCCTCATTCTACAGCTTGAGTTCTCAATCACAATATGACTGATAGTACCCACTGCCACTGAGTCGATTCCATCTCATAACGACCCTACAGGACAGTGTAGAACTGTCCCATAGAGTTTCCAAGGGGCACCTGGTGGATTCTAACTGCAGACCTTTTGGTTAGCAGCTGTACTTCTTAACCACTACACCACCAGGTTTTCCATTACTGATAGTAGGTATCTACAAACAATGTACAAATAGAACTAATTGCAGTTAGGGCTAAATTATTACTTATATTTCTTTAGTCCATTGGTTAAAACTTTATTCTGGAATGGCAATGTTTTGATTTTGTCTAGATAACTTTCTCCTTCATTGCTAACTGTTTTGGATCTGTACTCACATGCTTGTTTTTGCTGTTCTCCCTCTCCCCTTCTCTTTCTCTCTGTGTGTGCATGTTAGTATTTTACGTTAACTTTATTCCAGTATCAGTCCATGTCTTACAGTCATTCCTAATGACCCATGTCAGCAGAATGATGATTTTCAAGCTTCAGAGCTGTTACATCAATTGCCATAAAATCACAATCTTTGTCTCTATGATTCCAAAAATTGCACTTTTAAGAGCAGAGAATTCACTAACAAGTCTATTCTACCTATTTCTATTCCTGGTTGCTCTAATAGATTTTTGTATTTCATGAACTTCAAAAGATATAACTCTTTCAGTACATCTCAGATGACTTGGTGATGTGGGTTAAGGAAGGGGATTCTAGACAGAGTTGATGTTTGTGGCAAAGACATAGGAGGTGATCTGCATGATATTTATGGAAGCAAACAACCAATCAAATTGGATGGAATCAGCTAGATTTACTCAGCAAATATTTATTAAGACTTATGTGAAGTGTACCTGTGCTCAAAAGGAGCTAGTTTTGGAATTCTAGACTAAGGAACTGATGGGTTATAAAATCAATGCAAAGGTCTCTTTAATTCTGAAATTGGTTATAATTGGACAAATTTAATGCAAAAATACAATTGAAGAGTATTTTTTTTTAAATTTAGTCAAGAGATCTTTGTGTATCATGATAAATAGAATTAAAATGCTATTTGATTTTACATTTCTTGTCAGTGCAGGTCATGGTCATTGTCATGGTTTGAATTATGTTCCCCCAAAAATGTGTGTATCAATTTGGCTAGGCCATGATTCCTGGTACTGTGTGATTTTCCTGTATGTTGTAAACCTGCCTCTATGATGCTAATGAGGGGATGGGTGGCAGTTGTGTTAGTAAAGCAGGACCTGATCTACAAGACTGGATTGTGTCCTGAGGCAATCTCTTGAGACATAAAAGACCGAAGTGAGCACTGAAACAGGAGGACCTCATACCGTCAAGAAAGCAGTGCCAGGGGAGGCATGGTCAACATGGCGGACTAGTCAGACGCTTCCTATATCCCTCTTACAACAAAGACCTGGAAAAACAAGTGATTTGATTCTATGTGAACATCTGGCAGCCCTGAACAAGACAAGGTTAAGAAATCCATCTGAGTCATACTGGAGAGGAAGATGGTTTGGAAGAGGTGAGGAGCACTAGAGCCGAGGCAACAATACTGCAGAGACACAGCCACACTGGGCCGCGGTAAAGCAGGCAAACAGCTGTGATGTGTGTGCGCTTGAGAAGCAGTTTCCACATCAAGAGAGATCCAGCAGCAGAGATTCTGCTTGGACACTCCAAACCAGTGAAGAGCAACTCCCAAGAGGCTTGGATAAGTACATGCGTGCACCCTTTAGCGGCAATTTAAAAAAAAAAAAAAGCCCATTTGGGAAAAACCTCTCTCCCTTTTATTTTATCTCCTCCCTCTGCTCTTTGCACCACATTTTGGAAAAACCTCTGTTCCTTTTACCTCTTCCCTACCTGCTCTGCACCGGGAGTCCACTGGGCCAGAAGTAGATCTCAAAAAGCACCCTGACCCATTCTCCTGGCCTTGGAGAGGGAAGAAATAAGCTGCTGGCTCTCCTAGGCCAGGAACACAGGGTCAGCACAGCTCCTTTGCTGGCCATAGAAATCAGGGGTCCACAGACTCTGAATGCCATACACCCCTGTATAGACTTGTGGGGACCCATCTCAACAGCGTTAGCCCTCACTACCACAGTACAACAGGGCAAACATCTGAAGTTTAACTTCAACTGCTTCAGCTGCGAACAGGGAGATTTCTGATCCTCAAAACAGCCCTGCCCCTCAAGTAGGCACTTTTATTGATCTGCAGCAGGGTCTTGAGGACTGGTGGTGGCTCCTAAAGAGCCTAGTCACCTGCTTCAGGAGTTCAAGAAAAAGTAGTGCCCTCGAGTCTTTGCAGCCAACATAGTGGGGTGCTCTTAGCCCAGCTGCAAAACTCACCTACCTATTCACCCTAGAGAATAGGAACACACTTTTCTTACAGAATCTCAGGGGCACCTTTCAGCTCTCTACCTGGCTCAGCAAGTGATCCCCTACCACAGCCAGAGTCCAGTGCCTGCACCAATCACCCATACCTCTCTAGGACTGGGGGTGAGAGCCTGCATCACACACTTGGTGACCAACTGCCTGCACACCTGAGCTGATCCCATACAGGAAGTTTTAATGGACTCCAGTGTGCACATACTTAGTTACAGAGCTAACTACCTGGTGACAAGACATTAGAGATCAAAAAGTGTCAAAAATAAAACTAGTGCACACGAGCAGCCTATTTGGGCATATCAAAACAAAACAAAATAAGAAGCTAGGTCTCACTAAGCAAATACAAAATAAAATTATAATAAATTATTGATGGCTCAGAGACAACAGTCAATATCAAGTCACATAAAGAGGCAGTCCATGATGGCTTTAGCAAGCTCACAGAATAAAGAATCAATAAATTCTCTGCAGGAAAAGAACCTCTTGGAATTACCAGAGACAGAATACAAAAGATTAATATACAGAACTCTTCTAGAAATAAGAAAGGAAATTCGACAGAATGCAGAAACAGCCAGGCAACATACAGACACAGTAGTAGTGGAACATAAAAAAGTTATTTAAGAACATAATGCCAAATTTAATAGGCTGCAAGAATCCATAGACAGACAGCAATCAGAAATCCAGATTAACAATAAAATTTCAGAATTAGACAACTCAATAGAAAGTCATAGGAGCAGAACTGAGGCAGTAGAACTTAGAATTAGTGACACTGAAGATAAAGGAAAAATCAGATAAAAGAATTAAAAAGAATGAAGAAACTCTAAGAGTCATATGGGACTCTATCAACAGAAATTACCTATGAGTGATTGGAGTATCAGAACAGGGGAGGATAACAGAAAATACGGAGAAAACGGTTGAAGATTTGTTGACAGAAAACTTCCCTGATGTGAAAGATGAGAAGATATCTATCCAAGATGCTCATCGAACCCCACATAAGGTAGATCCCAAAAGAAAGTCACCAAGACATATTATAATCAAACTTACCAAAACCAAAGATAAAGAGAGAATTTTAAGAGTGGCTAGGGATGAAAGAAAAGTCATCTACAAAGGAGAGTCAATTAGAATAAACTCAGACTAATCAGCAGAAACCATGCAGGCTAGAAGGCAATGGGATGACATATTTAAAGCCTTGAAGGAAAATAACTGTTAGCCAAGAGTTATATATCCAGCAAAACTGTCTCTCAAATATGATGGTGAAATTAGAGCATTTCCAGATGAACAGAAGTTCAGGAAATTTGCAACAACCAAACCAAAATTATAAGAAATACTAAAGGGAGTCATAAGGTTAAATAATCAATAACACCAGCTAACAACACAAGACTAGAACACAGGACAGAGCAACCAGATATTGACTCAGATACAGAAATCGAAATTACATCAAACCTAAAACATTAAAAATAGGGAAACAGATATCAATATGTTAAAAAAAGGATAATATTAAAACAATAAAAGAGGGACTTAAAAAATGGAGACATTGATTTTCTATATAGAGGGGAAGTTAAGATGATATAAAGTAATAAAAGACTAGTATAAACTTAGAAAATTAGGGGTAAATATTAAGGTAAGCACAAAGGAATCTAACAATCCTACAAATCAAAATAAAAAAGTAGAAAAACATAAATACCCAGCAAAACAAAATCTACCACAAAGAAAAAGATGAAAAAAAAATACATAAAGAAAAATGACACAGCACAAAAAATTGAGGAGAACAAAGAAACTGTGAACAGCACACAAAAAGAGATATCAGGATTACAGCACTAAACTCATACCTATCAATAATTACACTGAATGTAAACAGACTTAATGCACCAATAAAGATACAGAGAGTGGCAGATTGGATAAAAAAGCATGATCCATCTATATGTTGCCTACAAGAGATGCACCTTAGACTTAAAGACACAAACAGGCTAAAACTCAAAGTATGGGAAAAAGTATATCAAGCAAACAACACTCAAAAAAGAGCAGGAGTGGCAATATTAATCTCTGACAAAATAGACCTTAAAGTAAAATCCACTACAAAAGGTAAGGAAGGGCACTATATAATGATTAAAGGGTCAGTGCACCAGGAGGACATAACTATAATCAATATTTATGCACCCAACAACAGGGCTCCAAAATACATAAAACAAACTCTAACAGCTCTGAATAGAGAGATAGACAGCTCCACAATAGTAGTAGGAGACTTCAACACGCCACTGTCAGTGAAGGACAGAACACCCAGAAAGAAGCTCAGCAAAGACACAGAAGATCTAAATGCTACAATCAACCAACTTGATCTCATAGACATACACCGAACTCTGCACCCAACAGTAGCCAAGTATACTTTCTTTTCCAATACACAATGAACATTCTCCAGAATAGACCACATATTAGGCCATAAAGCAAACCTTAACAAAATTCAAAACATCAAAATACTATAAAGCATCTTTTCTGACCATAAAGACATAAAAATGGAAATCAACAACACAAAAAGCAAGGGAAAAGATCAAACACATGGAAAATGAACAACACCTTGCTCAAAAACTACTGGGTTATAGAAGAAATTAAGGAGGGAATAAAGAAATTCATAAAATCAAACTAGAATGAAAACACAGCGTACCAGAACCTTTGGGACACAGCAAAAGTAGTCCTCAGAGGTCAGTTTATAGCAATAAATGCACACATACAAAAACAAGAAAGGCTCATAATCAAAGCACTAACCCTACAACTGGAACAAGTAGAAAGAGAGCAGCAAAAGAAGCCTACAGGTGCCAGAAGGAAGGAAATAATAAGAATTAGAGCAGAATTAAATGAAATAGAGAATAGAAAAACAACTGAAAGAGTTAACAAGTCCAAAATCTGGTTCTTTGAAAAGATCAACAAAATTGATTAACCACTGGCCAAACTGACAAAAGAAAAACTGGAGAGGAAGTAGATAACCTGTATAAGAAATGAGATGGGTGATATCACAACAGACCCAACTGAAATTAAAAGAATCATAACAGAATGCTATGAAAAATTGTACTCTGACAAATTTGAAAACCTAGACGAAATGGACAAATTTCTAGAAACTCACTACCTACCTAAATTAATACAAACAGAGGTAAAACAACTAAATAAACCCATAAAAAAGGAAGAAATTGAACAGGTTATTAAAAAACTGCCAACAACAACAACAAAAAAAAAGCCCTGGCCCAGGTGGCTTCGCTGGAGAATTCTACCACACTTTGAGAGAAGAGATAACACCACTTCTACTAAAGGTATTTCAGAGCATAGAAAAGGATGGAATACTCCCAAACTCATTCTATGAAGCCAGTATAACCCTGACACCAAAACCAGGTAAAGACACCACAGAAATAGAAAATTACAGACCGATATCCCTCATAAACATTGACACAAAAATCGTCATCAAAATTTTAGCCAATAGAATTCAGCAACATATCAAAAAAAAAAAAAAATTTCACCATGACCAAGTGGGATTTATACCAGGTACGCAGGGGTGGTTCAACATGAGAAAAACAATCAATGTAATCCATCACATAAATAAAACAAAAGACAACAACCATGTGATCTTATGAATCAATGCAGAAAAGGCATTTGACAAAGTCCAACACCCATTCAGGATAAAAACTCTCAAAAAAATAGGAATAGAAGGGAAATTCCTCAGTATAATTTAGGGCGTTTATACAAAACCAATAGCCAACATCATCCTGAATGGAGAGACTTTGAAAGCATTCCCCTTGAGAACAGGAACCAGATAAGGATGCCCTTTATCACCATTGTTATTCAACATTGTGCTCGAGGTCCTACCCAGAGCAATTAGGCTAGAAAAAGAAATAAAGCACATCCAAATATGCAGGGAAGAAGTCAAAGTATGTCTATTCGCAGATGATATGATCTTATACATGGAAAACCCCAAGGAATCCACAAGAAAACCACTGGAACTAATAGAAGATTTCAGCAAAGTGTCAGGATACATGAAGAACATACAAAAATCTATTGGATTCCTTTACACCAACAAAGAGAACCTTGAAGAGGAAATCACCAAATCAATACCATGTACAATAGCTCCCCAAAAGATAAAATACTTAGGGATAAATCTAATCAGAGATGTAAAAGATCTTTACAGAGAAAACTACAAGACACTACTGCAGGAAACTAAAAGAGACCTGCATAAGTGGAAAAATATACCTTGCTCATGGATAGGTAGACTCAACATAGTGAAAATGTCAATTCTACCCAAAGAAATCTACGGATACAATGAAATTCCGATCCAAATTCCAGCAACGTTTTTTAATGAGACGGAGAAACAAATCACCAACTTCATATGGAAAGGGAAGAGTCCCCAGATAAATAAAGCACTGCTCAAGAAGACGAACACAGTGGGAGGCCTTACACTACCTGATTTTAGGACCTATTATACTACCACGGTAGTCAAGACAGCCTGGTACTGGTACAATAACAGATACATAGACCAATGGAAAAGAGTTGAGAATCCAGATATAAGCTCATCCACCTATGAGCAGCTAATATTTGACAATGGCCCAAAGTCCATTAATTGGGGAAAAGACAGTCTCTTTAACAAACAGTCCTGGCATAAGTGTATATCCATCTGCAAAAAACTGAAACAAGACCCATATCTCACACCATGTACAAAAACTAACTCAAAACGGATGAAAGACTTAAATATAAAATCAAAAACGATAAAGATCATGGAAGAAAAAATAAGGACAACGTTAAGAGCCCTAATACATGGCATAAACACAACACAAAGCATAAGTAACAATGCACAAGCACCAGAAGAGAGACTAGATAAATGGGAGCTCCTAAAAATCAAACACTTACGCTCATCCAAAGACTTCACCAAAAGAGTGAAAAGACAACCTACAGACTAGGAAAAATTTTTTGGCTACAACAAATCTGATCAGTGTTTAATCTCTAAAATCTACAAGACACTCCAAAACCTCAACAGCAAACAGACAAATAACCCAACTAAAAAATTGGCAAAAGATATGAACAGACACTTCACCAAAAAAGATATTGAGGCAGCTAACAGACACATGAAGAAATGCTCATGATCATTAGCCATCAGAGAAATGCAGATCAAAACTACAATGAGATATCATCTCACCCCAACAAGGCTAGCATTAATCCATAAAACACTAACAAATGCTGGAGAGGTTGTGGAGAGACTGGAACACTTATACAATGTTGGTGGGAATGTAAAATGGTACAACCACTTTGGAAATCGATTTGGCACTTCCTTAAAAAGCTAGAAATAGAAGTACCATACTATCCATCTATCCCGCTCCTTGGAATATATCCTAGAGAAACAAGAGCCGTCACACAAATAGATATATGCACACCCATATTCATCGCAGCACTATTCACAATAGCCAAAAGATGGAAGCAACATAAGTTCCCATGGATTGACGAATGGATAAACAAACTATGGTATATCCACACAATCAAATATTACACAATGATAAAGAACAATGATGAAGCTGTGAAACATCGTATAACTTGGTGGAAGCTAGAACTTATTATGCTGAGTGAATTTAGTCAGGCACAGAAGGACAAATACTGTATAAGACCACTGTTATAAGAACTCAAGAAAAGGTTTAAACACAGAAGAAAACATTCTTTGATGGTTACGGGGATGGGAAGGGAGGGTGGAAGACTCAGCATTGTGAAAATGTCTATTCTACCCAAAGTGGTCTACAGATACAACGCAATACCAATCCAAATTCCAAAGGCACTTTTTAGTGAGTTGGAGAAACTAATCACCTACTTCATATGCAAAGGGAAGAAGCACAGAAAAGAAAAGCACTACTGAAGAAGAACAATGTAGGATGCCTCACACTACCTGATTTTAGAACCTATTATACTGCCACGGTAGTCAAAACAGCCTGGTACTGGTACAACAACAGTTATATAGACCAATGGAACAGTATTGAGAATCCAAACTTAAATTCATCCACCTATGAGCAGCTGATATTTGACAAAGGCCCAAAGTCCATTAATTGGGGAAAAGACAGTCTCTTTAACAAATGGTGCTGGCATAACTGGATATCCATCTGCAAAAAACTGAAACAAGACCCATGTCTCACTCCATGCACAAAAACTAACTCAAAATGGATCAAAGACTGAAATATAAAAACAAAAATGATTAAGTTCATGGAAGAAAGAAAAAGGGGCAATGTTAGGAGCCTTAATACGTGGTATAAACAGAATAAAAACCATGAGTAACAGTGCACAAACACCAGAAGAGAAACTAGATAACTGGGATCTCCTAAAAATCAAACACTTGTGCTCATCAAAAGACTTCACCAAGAGAGTCAAAAGAAAACCTACAGACTGGGAAAAAATTTTTGGCTACGACAAATCTGATCAGCGTCTAATCTCTAAAATCTACAAGTCACTGCAAAATCTCAACAACAAAAAGACAAATATACCAATTAAACAATGAGCAAAGGATATGAACAGGCACTTCAAAGAAGACTTTCAGGCAGGTAACAAGTACATGAGAAAATGCTCATGATCATTAGTCATTAGAGAAATACAAATCAAAACTACAATGAGATGTCATCTCACCCCAACAAGACAGCATTAATCCAAAAAATGTTGGAGAGATTGTGGAGAGACTGCAACACTTATATACTGTTGATGGGAATGTAAAATGGTACAACCACTTTGGAAATAGATTTGGCATATCCTTAAAAGCTAGAAATAGAAGTACCAAATGATCCAGCAATCCCACTCCTTGAAATATAACCTAGAGAAGTAAGAGCCATCACACGAATAGATACATGCACAGTCAAGTTCATTGCAGCACTGTTAACAATAGCAAAAAGATGGAAACAACCTAGGTGCCCATCAATAGATGAATGGATTAAAAAAATTGTGGTGTATTCACACAATGGAATACTACACAACAATAAAGAACACGGATGAATTGGAGAAAACATCTCATAACATGGATGAATCTGGAAGGCATTATGCTGACTGAAATTAGTCAGTCATGAAAGGACAAATATTGTATGAGACCACTATTATAAGAACTCACGGAAAGGTTTAAACACAGAAGAAAACATTCTTTGATGGTTACCAGGGTGGGGAGAGAGGGAGAGAGGAATTCACTAACTAGATAGTAGACAAGAATTAACTTAAGTGAAGGGAAGGACAACACTCTACAGGGGAAGTCAGCACAACTGGACTAAAGTAAAGCTATGAGGTTTCCTGAAGATATCCAAACACCTCAAGGGACAGAGTAGTAGGGACAGGGGCCTGAGCACCATGGTTTCAGGTGACATCTAGATCAATTGGCATAACAAAGTTTATTAAGAAAATGTTCTGCATCTCATTTTGTTGAGTTTTGTCTGGGGTCTTAAAAGCTAGCAAGCAGCCAGCTAAGATCCATCAATTGGTCCCAACCCACATGGAGTAAAGCAGAATGAAGAACACCAAAGACACAAGGAAAATATTAGCCGAAGAGATAGAAAGGGCCACATAAACCAGACTTCATCAGCCTGAGACCAAAGAACTAGATGGTGCCCAGCTGCCACCAATGACTGCCCTGACAGGAAATACAACAGTCAGTCTCTGATGGAGCAGAAGGAAAGTGGGGTGCAGAACTCAAATTCTAGTAAAAAGACCAATCTTAATGGTCTGACTGAGACTGGAGAACCCCGGAAGATATGGCCCTGTACTCTCTGTTAGCCCAGAACTGAAACCATTCCCGAACCCAACTCTTCAGACATAGATTAGACCAGACTATAAGACATAAAATGATACTTATGATGAGAGTACTTCTTAGCTCAAGTAGATCATGAGACTAAATGGGCAGCACCTATCTGGAGACGCGATGAGAAGTTAAAAGCAGACAGGAGCTGGTTGAACGGACATTGGAAATCAGGGGTGGAGAGGAGAAGTGTGCTGTCACATTATAGGTAGAGAAACTATTGTCACATAATGAAGTGTGTATCAATTTTTGTATGAGAAGCTAACTTGAACTGTAAACTTTCACTTAAAGCACAATTAAAATAAATTAAAATAATTTCTTTCTTTTATCAATTTCAATACGTAGGTATAGACATAAACTATTTTTGTACTTTTCAATACTAAGACAGCTATTGTTGTTAGAGTATAATAAACAAACACACTGACATACAAGAAACACACATACAAATTACACAATACACATACATACAGAACCAGAGGAATATATATGAGAAGTTTCAAGGAGATAAGTTCAGAAGGTACTATGAACCAGAAAGGAGGGTGTAAGCATATTATTCACTTGAATTAAGACATTTGCTTTAGTCAATATTAAAATAAGTGAACATATTGTGACTTTATTATCTTGGATATATACCTTATTTTTTAATCCTTTTTTTTTTTTAATGTTCTCTCTATAATTCCATACCTCTCAGTTTTTAACAGCCTTACACGTTCTTTTACAGCAATTGTGACTAAGTTCCAATTTTTCTGGGTTTCTTTCCTGGATTGCGTTGATATTATTTAGTATGTTACTTCAAAGGTAAAAATATTTTTCAAGTGGAAATTCATAAATATAATGATATATGAACAAAACCTAAGTGACTAATTAGTTAGTTAATTACTAATATTCGTTTAAACATCTAAAATACATTGTAAGTTCTTTGTACCAGGAACTTCACTTGTGCTAGGAGGAAAAAATAATAGACAACAGTCCTTGTCTTTGATGTGTAATTACATATTTTATAATAGTATCTACATTTTTATATAACAGGTTTCCTAATAGGTTCATAACAGACAAATGATGTAATCTCCACTAGATAGTTAGAAATATTGCTATTTAAAAATAAACTTTCATTTTGTTTCTCTTTTAAATGTATCTGTTGGGATCTAAACACCAAAGCAGTTAGATAAAGCACTTCAGAAAAAAAATGAGGAAAATATAGATGAACGAACATTTTTAAGTCTGAATTTGGACCATGTCACTTTTATTCCTTAAACTCATATTTTTATCACACATTCCTCATAGATTACTACCCTAATGTATCAGATATTTACAGCTGGAAAGTCTTCTATTAATCATCCTATCATAAATTTCTGCTACAAAATTCGTATGACTGATTTCAGAACTGAATTCAGGAGTAATTTAAGACTTCAATTATTAGTAGTGCATAATTGTTCAAAACAATAAGTATCACAAATTTTAAAAAATCTTACACACAAAAATGAAATTTTTGTAGAAAATATGTCTAAACGACATATGTATATAGTTATGAATATATATTTATGAATTTTTATAAAATAGTTCATGTATTTGTAGATATATATTATTTAGTGATAGAATTGGACTGGTTTCAGCATTGATTCTATTTCTATAGCATGCTTTTAAAAATGGAAATGATAAGAAAATGGTGTAACTAAAAGTAAGTTGATGAAAAAGGAAGATGTTTTGTTACAGCAATGACACTAAACTTGTAAAGGTTTTTTTAAGTTATGAGAAAAAAATACATATAGTGAAGTCTTATCAAACATCGTAATTATTTTAATGCTATATCTCTGACTAGATGATGAAATCTTTGTTTAAATTTGTTAAAAACAACAAATCAGAATTCACCTGATTTGCAAAAGAATTGACCTGTTAGCCATTATAATCATTCTTAAAACCATACCCAAATTGGCTTTATCTTTTTTTGTTGTTGTTGTGTGCCTTACCTAGACCTTCTAAATGGTTATTAAGTATGCTTACCATTCTTTCACTCAGAGATATTCTATAATGGAGATGCAACTAGATGAGATGGGATGCAATATCTGCAAATTGCATATCTGACAAATGTCTTGTAACCAGAATATATAAATAGCACTCTAAACTATAGGAAAAGTAGCAATCAAATGGTGAAGTGATTAAGAGTTGAACAGACATTTCATCAAGGAGCATCTTTGATGAAAAGAAGCACATGAAAAGAAGCTCAACATTATTAGCCACTAAAACCCATTGCCATTGAGTCAATTACAACACATAGCGACCCTATAGGACAGAGTAGAACTGCCTCATAGGGTTTCCAAGGAGCAGCTGGTAGATTTGAACTGCTGAACCTTTGGTTAGCAGATGTAGCCCTTAACCACTATGCCACCAGGGTTCCTATCAGCCACTAGGACAATGCTAATTAAAGTCCTGATGAGCCACCACTACACGTCTCTTAGAATGGCTAAAATAATAAATACTAACAATACCATTAAAAAGACAGGAAAGAAAGAAAAGACCAAAACGGATGTCAGAAGAGACTCTGAAACTTGCTCTTGAACATCGAATAGCTAAAGCGAAAGGAAGAAATGATGAAGTAAAAGAGCTGAAAGGAAGATTTCAAAGGGTGGTTCAAGAAAACAAAGTAAAGTTTTATAATGACATGTGCAAAGACCTGGAGATGGAAAACCAAAAGCGATGAACACACTTGGCATTTCTCAAGCTGAAAGAACTGAAGAAAAAATTCAAGCCTCAAGTTGCAGTATTGAAGGATTCTATGGGGAAAATGTTAAAAAACTCAGGAAGCATCAAGAGAAGATGCAAGGAATACACAAAGTCACTATGCCAAACAGAATTGATGACGTTCAACAATTTCAGGAGGTGCTATAAGAGCAGGAATCAATGGTACTGAAGTACGAAGTCCAAGCTGCACTGAAGGCATTGGCGAAAAACAGGGCTCCAGGAATTGACAGAATATCAATTCAGGTGTTTCAACAAACAGTGCAGTGCTGGAAGTACTCACTCATCTACGCCAAGAAATCTGGAAGACAGTTACTTGGTCAACAGACTGGAAGAGATCTATATTTATGCCTATTCCCAAGAAAGGTGCTTCCGCCAAATGCAGAAATTATTGAACAGTGTTATTAATATCTCACACAAGTAAAATTTTGCTGAAGATCATTCAAAATCGGCTGCAGCAGTGTATCGACAGGAAACTGAGAGAAATTCAAGCTGGATTCAGAAGAGGACATGGAATGAAGGATATCATTGTGGATGTCAGATGGATCCTGGCTGAAAGCAGAGAAAACCAGAAAGATGTTTACCAGTATTTTACTGACTATGCAAAGGTATTCGACTGTGTGGATCATAATAAATTATAGATAACGTTGTGAAGAATGGGAATTCCAGAACACTTAATTGTGCTCATGAGGAACCTGCACATAGATCAAGAGGCAGTCACTCAAATGAAGCAAGGGGATATTGCGTGGTTTAAAGTGAGGAAAGGTATGCATCAAGGTTGTATCCTTTAACTATACCTATTCAACCTGTATGCTGAGCAAATAATCCGAGAAGCTGGACTATATGAAGAAGAATGGGACATCAGGATTGGAGGAAGACTCATTAACAACCTCTGTTATGCAGATGACACAACCTTGCTTGCTGAAAGTGAAGAGGACTTGAAGCACTTACTGATGAAGATCAAAGACCACAGCCTTCTGTATAGTTTACACCTCAACATAAAGAAAACAAAAAATCCTCACAACTGGACCAATAAGCAACATCGTGATAAACAGAGAAAAGATTGAAGTTGTCAAGGATTTCATTTTACTTGATCCACAATCAACATCCATGGAAGCAGCAGTCAAGAAATCAAAAGATGCATTGCATTGGAAAAATATGATGCACAAAACCTCTTTAAAGTGTTGAAAAGCAAAGATGTCACCTTGAAGACTAAGGTGTGCCTCACCCAAGCCATGGTGTTTTCAATCGCCTCCTATGCATGTGAAAGTTGGACAACGAATAAGGAAGACCGAAGAAGTATTGATGCCTTTGAATTGTGGTGTTGAAGAAGAATATTCAAGATACCATAGACGGCCAAAAGAATGAACAAATCTGTCTTGGAAGAAGTACAACCAGAATGCTCCTTAGAAGCAAGGATGGCGAGACTACATCTCACAGACTTTGGTCATGTTGTCAGGAGGGATCAGTCCCTGGAGAAGGACATCATGCTTGGCAATGCAGAAGGTCAGTGAAAAAGAGGAAGACCCTCAATGAGATGGATTGATACAGTGACTGCAACAATGGGCTTAAGCATAAAAATGATTGTGAGGACCAGGCAGTGTTTTGTTCTGTTGTATGTACAAGGGGTAGCTATGAGTTGGAACCAACTCGATGGCACCTAATAACAACAACAATACCAACCGCTTGTGAAGATAAACAGCAACTAGATCTCTCACACAAGGGAATGTAAACGGTACAGCCAGTTTGTAAAATAGTTTGACAATTTCATAAAATACTACACATATATTTACCATGTGAATCAGGAATGACATTCCTGGATATTTATTTAAGAGAAATAGAAATTCATGTTCACACAAAAACTGGTACATGAATTTTCATAGCAGTTTTAGTTTTAGTAGGCCAAAAATTAGAAACAATCCAATGTACTTTTGTAGGTGGCTGGATAAACAAATCTCTGGCTCATCCATACCATGGAACACTACTTACCAATAAAACTGAGCAAACTATTGATACTCACAACTTGGATGTATCTCAATGGCATTAAGTTGAGTGGAAAAAAAAGCTAATCTAAAATGATTACATACTGTATGTATGTACATCTATACATTTACATAATATTCTTACAATGAACAAAATTATAGTGCTGGAGAACGGATTCGTAGGTGTCAGGGTTTAGGTTTGGGAGATATTGGTTAAGCGCTTGGCTGTTAACTGAAAGTAGCTCTGAGGAGAAAAGTAGCTCTGGGGAGATCTTGTGATCTGCCCCTGTAAGGATTACATACTACAGTCAAGTGAATTCAGACCCATAGAGACCCTGTAGGAAAGAGCAGAATTGCCTTGTAAGGTTTCCCTAAGCTGTAGTCTTTAAGGAAGCAGACTGCCACATCTTTCTGTCCCATGGCGCTGGTGGGTTCTAACTGCCAACCTTTCAGTTAGCAGCCTAGCGATTAACCAGGGCTTCTTATCCAGCGTAAAGATTACAGTTTAGGAAACCTTATGGGGCAGTTCTACCCTGTCTTATAGGGTCACTATAAGTCAGAATTGACTCAATGGCATGCAACAACATGATTATAAAGGGGTAGCTTGACGAAATTTCTTTGAGGTGACAAAACAGCACTGTATCTTGATTGTGGTGGTGATTAGACATACATATATACATATATAATTATATATACACGGGATAAAATTGCATAGAACAACAGATACCAAAAAAGAAGGAGTGCAGGTAAAAATTGGTGAAATCTAAATAAATGCAATTTAGTTAATAGTATTGTACCAATGTCAATTTCCTCATTTTGATAATGTATGGCACTGTGCTTGTCTGCTAACAAAAATACTGGTAGTTTAACCCCACCATCTACTCCACATGAGAAAGATGTGGCTGTCTGCTTTCATGAAGATTACAGACTTGGAAACCTATGGAGTTGCTCTGCTCTGTCCTATATGGTCGCTATGAATCAAATGGACAGCAGCAGGTTTGGGTTTATTTACTATGTTGTTAGGTGCCATCGAGTGGGTTCCAGCTCATAGGGATCCTGTGTACAACAGAACTAACCAAAGCCCGGTCCTGTGACATCCTCATAATAATTGCTATGCTTGAGTCCATCCTTGCAGTTATATAACTTTGGTTATATAAAATGTTATCCTCTTTTCCTCTTTTTTTTATTTTAATTTTATTGTTGTGCTTTAAGTGAAAGTTTACAGTTCAAGTTAGCTTCTCATACAAAAATTTATACACACTTTGTTATGTGACCCTTGTTGCTCTCCCTATAATGTGACAGCACAATCCTCCTTTCCACCCCTGATTTCCCAGGTCCATTCAACGAGGTCCTGACCCTCTATGTCCTATCATCTCACCTCCAGATGGGAGCTAACCATTTAGTCTCATGTATCTACTTGAGCTAAGAAGCACACTCTTCACCAGTATCATTTTATGTCTCACATAGTTCAGACTAATCTCTATCTGAAAGGTTGGCCTCGGGAATAGTTTTAGTTCTGGGATGACAGAGAGTCTGGAAGCCATGCTTTCTGGAGTTCCTCCAGTCTCAGTCAGACCATTAAGACTGATCTTTTTACTAGAATTTGAGTTCTGCACCCCACTTTTCTCCTGCCCCATCAGGGACTCTCTGTTATGTTCCCTGTCAGGGTGATCATTGGTGGTAGCCAGGCACCATCTAGTTCTTCTGGTCTCACTCTGTTGAAGTCTCTGGTTTATATGGCCCTTTCTGTCTCTTGGGCTAACACTTTTATTGTGTCTTTGGTGTTTTTCATTCTCCTTTACCCCATATGGGTTGGGACCAATTGTTGGATCTTAGTTGGCCACTTGTCAGCTTTTAAGAGCCCAGACAAAACTCAACAAAGTGGGATGCAGAACATTTTCTTAATAAACTCTGTTACACCAAATGACCTCAACATTCCCTGAAAGCATGGTCCCCAGACCCCTACCCCTGCTACTCTGTCCCTCAAAGTCTTTGGATATCTTCAGGAAGCCTCTTAGCTTTGCTTTAGTCCAGTTGTGCTGACTTCCCATGTATTGTGTTGTCCTTCCCTTCACCTAAGATAATTCTTGTCTACTATCTAGTTAGTAACACTCTCCCTCCCTACCCTTGTAATGATCAAAGAATGTTTTATTCTGTGTTTAAACCTTCTCTTGAGTTCTTGTAACAGTAGTCTTATACAACATTTGCCCTTTTGTAACTGATTAAATTCACTCAGCATAATGCCCTCCAGTTTCCTCCAAATTATAAGAGGTTTCAAGGATTCATCCTTGTTCTTTATTGTTGCGTAGTATTCTGTTGTGTGAATATACCATAATTTGTTTATCCATTCGTCTGTTAATGGGCATCTAGGTTGTTTCCATCTTTTTGCTATCATGAACAGTGCTGCAATGAACATGGCTGTGTGTATATCATTTCTTGTGATGGCTCTTGTTTCTCTAGGATATATTCCAAGGAGTGGGATTGCTGGATTGCATGGTATTTCTATTTCTAGCTTTTTAAGGAAGCACCAAATCGATTTCCAAAGTGGTTGTACCATTTTACATTCCCACCAACAGTATATAAGTGTTCCTGTCTCTCACAACCTCTCCAAGATTGATTATTTTATGATTTTTGGATTAATGCAAGCCTTGTTGGGTGAGATGGTATCTCACTGTAGCTTTCACTTGCATTTCTGTAAAGGCTAATGATCGTGAGAATTTCTTCATGTGTCTGTTAGTTGCCTGAATGTCTTCTTTGGCTATGTGCCTATTCATATCCTTTGCCCATTTTTTAGTGGGTTACTTGTCTTTTTGTTGTTGAGGTTTTGCAGTATCTTGTAGATTTTAGAGATTAGACACTGGTTGGATTTGTTGTAGCCAAAATTTTTTTCCCAGTCTGCAAGTTGTCTTTTGACTCTTTTGGTGAAGTCTTTTGATGAGCATAAGTGTTTGAATTTTAGAAGCTCCCAGTTATCTAGTTTCTCATCTGGTGTTTATGCATTGTTACTTATGGTTCGTATTCCATTTATGTCATGTATTATGGCTCCTAGTGTTGTCCCTATTTTTTCTCCCATGATCTTTATCATTTTAGGTTTTATATTTAGGTCTTTGATTCATTTTGAGTTAGTTTTTGTGCATGATGAGAGGTATGAGTCATGTTTCATTTTTTTGCAGATGGATATCCAGTTATGCCAGCACCATTTGTTAAAGAGACTGTCTTTTCCCCAATTAACGGAATTTGAGCCTCAGTCAAATATGGGCTGCTCATAGGTGAATGAATTTATGTCTGGATTCTCAATTCTGTTCCATTGGTCTATGTATCTGTTGTACCAGTACCAGGCTGTTTTGACTACCGTGGCAGTATAATCGGTTCTAAAATCAGGTAGTGTGAGGCCTCTCACTTTGTTCTTCTTGAATAATGCTTTACTTCTCTGGGGCCTCTTCCCTTTCCATATGAAGTTGGTGATTTGTATCTCTATCACATTAAAAAATGACATTGGAATTTTGATTGGGATTGCATTGTATCTATAGATTGCTTTGGGTAGAATAGACATTTTCACAGTGTTGAGTCTTCCTATCCGTTAGCAAGATATGTTTTTTCCACTTATGAAGGTCTCTTTTGGTTTCTTGCTGTCGTGTCTTATAGTTTTCTTTGTATAGGTGTTTTACGTCTCTGGTTAGATTTATTCCTAACTATTTTGTCTTCTTGGGGGTTACTGTAAATGGTATTGATTTGGTGATTTCCTCTTGGAAGTTCTCTTTTTTGGTGTAGAGGAATCCAACTGATTTTTGTATGTCTATCTTGTATTTTGATATTTTGTTGAAATCTTCTATTAGTTTTCCTGTGGATTCTTTGAGGTTTTCTGTGTATAAGATCGTATCATTTGCAAATACAGATATGTTTACTTCTTCCCTACCAGTATGGATGCCTTTTATTTCTTTTTCTAGCCTAATTGCTCTGGCTAGGACCTCCAACACAATGTTGAGTAGAGTGATGGTAAAGGGCATCCTTGTCTGGTCCGTGTTCTCAGGGAGAATGGTTTCAAACTCTCTCCATTTTGGATGATGTAGGCTGTTGGCTTTGTATAAATGTCCTTAATTATATTGAGTAATTTCCCTTCTATTCCTATTTTGTTAAGAGTTTTTATCATCAATGGGTGTTGGACTTTGTTAAATACTTTTCTGCATCGATTGATAAGATTGTGTGGTTCTTGTCTTTTCTTTTATTAATGTGATGGATTACATTGTTTTTCTAATGTTGAACCATCCCTGCATACCTGGTATGACTCCCACTCAGTCATGGTGAATTGTTTTCTTGATATGTGGATGAATTCTATTGGCTAGAATTCTTTTGAGGATTTTTGTGTCAATGTTCATGAGGGATATTGGTGTGTAATTTTCTTTCTTTTTTTGGTGTCTTTACCTGGTTTTGATATCAGGGTTATGCTGGCTTAATAGAATGAGTTTGGGAGTATCCCATCTTTTTCTACGCTCTTTAGGAGTACTGGTGTTACCTCTTCTCTGAAAGTTCGGTAGAATTCTCCAGTGAAGCTGTCCATGCCAGGGCTTTTTTTTTGTTGGGAGTCTTTAATTACTTTTTCAATCTGTTCTTTTGTTATGAGTTTATTTAGTAGTTCTACCTCTCTTTGTGTTAGTTTAGGTAGGTAGTGAGTTTCTAGAAATTTATCCATTTCATATAGGTTTTCAAATTTGTTAGAGTACAATTTTTCATTCTATTTGATTATGATTATTTTAATTTCAGTTGAGTCTGTTGTGATACTACCCATCTCACTTGTTATACATGTTATTTGCTTCCTCTTCTGTTTCTCTTTTGTCAGTTTGGCCAATGGTTTGTTGATTTTGTCTATCTTTCCAAAGAATCAGCATTTGGTCTTGTTAACTCTTTAAATTGTTTTTCTATTCTCTATTTCATTTCATTCCGCTCTGATTCTTATTATTTCCTTTTTCTGGTGCCCGAGGACTTCTTTTGCTGTTCCCTTTCTTCTTGTTCCCGTTGTAGGGTTAATGTTTTGATTTTGGCCCTTCTTTTTGGATGTGTGCCTTTATTTCTATAAATTGACCTGTGAGCACTGCTTTTGCTGTGTCCCAAAGGTTCTGGTAGGATGTGTTTTCATTCTCGTTTGATTCTATGAATTTCTTTATTCCATCCTTAATTTCTTCTATAATCCAATAGTTTTTGAGTAAGATGTTGTTCAGTTTCCATGTGTTTAATTTTTTTTTCCTTGAGTTTTCTGTTACTGATTTCTACTTTTATGGCTTTACAGTTGGAAAAGATGCTTTGTAATATTTCAGTACTTTGGATTTGGTTAAGGCTTGCTTTCTATATGTCATCCCATTGCCTTCTTGGCTGCATGGTTTCTGCTGAGTAGTCCAAGCTTATTCTTATTGACTCTTTTTTGTAGTTGACTTTTTGTTTATCCCTAGCCACTGTTAAAATTCTCCCTTTATCTTTGGTTTTGGCAAGTTTGATTATAATATTTCTTGGTGACTTTCTTTTGAGGTCTACCTTATGTAGGGTTTGATGAGCATCTTTGATAGATATTTTCTCATCTTTCATGATATCAGGGAAGTTTTTTGCCAATAAATCTTCAGCAGTTCTCTCTTTTTTTTTATGTTATCCCCCCCATTCTGGTACTCCAATCACTCGTAGCTTATTCCTCTTGATAGAGTCCTACATAATTCTTAGGCTTTCTTCTTTTTTAAAAACATTTTTACCTGATTTTTCTTCAAAGAAGTTAGTTTCCAGTGCTTTCTCTTCAATCCCACTAATTCTGACTTCCATTGCCTCAATTCTGCTCCTATGACTTTCTATTGAGTTGTTATTTCTGAAATTTTATTATTAGTCTACTGTATTTCTGATTGCTGTATCTCTATGGATTCTTGCAGCCTGTTAAATTTGTCATTATGCTCTTCTCTGATCTTCTTAAGTTCCTCTATTGCTAGGTCTGTGTTTTGCATAATCTCCTTCTTGATCTCTTGAAGAGTTCTGTATGTTAATCTTTTACATTCTTTCTCTGGTAATTCCAAGAAATTCTCTTCCTCAGGGGAATTTCTTGATCCTTTGTTTTGGGAGCTTGCTGAAGCCATCATGGTCTGCCTCTTTCTGTGATTTGATATTTACTGTTGTCTCCAAGTCATCAATAAGTGTTTATATTTATTTATTTTGTGTTTGCTTACTGTGTCCTTGCTTCTTGTTTAATTTTGTTTTGATATGCCCAAATAAACTGCTTATGTGAGCTAGCCTGATCACTGGTGCCCCTGAAGGTCCAACGTCTTGCCTCCAGGTAGCCAGACCTGCCACTAAGTATGTGAGCCTAGGAGTTTGCCCAATTCTCTGTATGGATTCAGCTCAGGTGTCCAGGTAGTTGGCCACCAAGTATGTGGTGCAGACTCTTACCTATAGTCCTAGACAAGCATGGGTGATTGGTGTGGGCACAGACATCTGGCTGCAGCAGGAGGTTCATATGATGAGCAAGGCAGGGGTCTGACAGCCTCCCCTGAGTATCCAGGAGGAAAACGTGTCCCTGTTCCCTTAAGCGGGTAGGTGGGTAGGTTTTGCAGCCAGACTATGAACATGAAATGCTGTTGGCTGTAAGGACTGGGGAGTACCATTTATTCTTGGGCCCCTGTCACAAGTGGCTAGGTAGCATGGGCAGAGCCACCAGTCCTGAGGCCCCTGATGTGGGTAGGTGAAGACCCTGCTTAATGGACAGAGCAGCATCAAATGTCAGGAATCTGCCACTTCACAGATGAAACAGCTGAAGTTTGACTTCAGGTATATACCCTGTTGTATGTGGTAATGGGGTCCTACACTGTTGAAATGAGCCCACACAAGTCTAGGAAGGAGGAAAGTCACTCAATGTCTGTGGACCTGTTATACCTGTGTCTAGGCAAAGGAGCTGTGCCTACCCTGAGCTCCTGGCTTAGGGGAGCTTGCAGATTATTTTTTCCCCTGTTTGTTAATTTATTTCCTCTCCAAGGCCGGGAGAATGACTCAGGGTGCCTGACGTCTTACCTCTGGCTGAAGGGACTCGGCAGTCCTTGAAGCTGTCCTGGATCCAGTGCAGAACAGGGAGTGGGAAGGTAAATGAGCGGTTTTTCCCATAGGAGGGTGTTTTTGATCTGCTTGGTAGGCCAGACACAAGTACTTATCTTTTGCTGATCTAGTGCTACTTCTCACTGGTTCTGGATGGCCGAGTAGACTCTCTGCTGCTGTGTCTCTCCTGATGTGGAAAACTCTGGAGCGTTGCTGTTTGCCTCACTACACACCATGAGCTGTTCGGTCTGAAGGGCTCTGGCTTCGGCCCTGTCAGATCTGGCAACTCCTAGCTGCTTCCAAGCCATCTCTCCCTCCCCCTGCCACTCAGTCTGACTCCTCAACTTTGCCTTTGGTGTTCAGAGCTCCTAGATTGTCATATATAATCAATTCACTTGTTTTTTCAGGTCTTTGTTATAAGAGGGACCACCTGAATTCTCTGATTACTCTGCCATCTTGGCCCCACATCTAAAATGTTATCCTTGGGAGAAGATGGATGAAGTTTTACATAGAAGCTCTATTCCTTATGTTTGCAACTTCTTGTCCGTCTAAAATTGTTTCAAAATTAAAAATATATGTAAATATTAAACATATTTATCTTATATTCTATGGATGATAATATTAGTATGTAAACTCTAGTATCTAACTCTAGTATACATAGATGTTGCCAATATGATTTTGCTGACAATTGTTTCTGCTTTCTCTTGCTCATGGTTCTATTTCTTTGCGTATTTATAAATATTGACACACAGATATCCGATAAAATTGTTCTTGTCAGAAATTTTGAGGCCTATTTTGAAGATTGTTTTCTAACTTAACTGAAGATTTCATACTACCTAGGTAGTGTGGGTTAGACTGCAAACCTTTATGAAGGCCAGCTAATGATTACTAATTGTCAGAGATGCTCTTTTTTCTTCCACTTGGTGCAAAAACTGGAGACAGAACATTGTCTTTGTCTTCACTTGGGCTTATTTCCAGTTCACTCTTACTGAGAATGTTACTCTGTGAGTCCCAGATCATCGGGGAGGATGTATATTAAATTAATCACCGTGGATAGTCTCTAGGCTTTATATCCTGTTCTGTAAGCCAGAGGAGGCTGGGAAATTTCCAGTTTTCACTCTGAGGATAAAATCTGGCTCCCATGTTTTGCTAAATCTCTGGAGTCATATATTTATTAAATTGACTATAATTTTCTTGAAGTTTATCACTGCTGTATAGAAAGGTATTTATTATTATAAATATATTTTTAATTGTGTTCTTCCATAACATCTTCAGGATATTTTATTTGGCATTTTGCTAGATACTGAGGTTGCTACTGAATATTTAAATAGTTTTCAGATGTTATGTTCATATTCTGTTTTTTAGAAAATGACATTGACATAAAGCAAGAAGAGTAATTTAAAGCTGTAGGCACAGACACACACACACACACACACACACACACACACACAGACAAAATGAAGTTATATCAAGCTTTAAAAAAATCAGTCCATCCTATATAATTGAGTGACTTAAATAGTTAATGATTGTATTGTCTTATCTTTCATATTCAGAAACTCAGTTATTTGGTATACAACCCCTCTGGCCACTCTCATCAGAAAGGCTAAATATATATGTATTAAAAAAAAACACATATAGGAAATATGTGCAGAAAAACAATCTGAGAAATAACATTGCTTTGCACGTGTCTAACAAAGGAAAACTTGGGTAAATTCAAATATGTACTGTATGTAAATTTGTGTCTACAGTCAGGCTTGTACCTTTGAATTCCAGCCTCTTGGGAGTGTTCAAGCTCTCTTAACCTCGAATAATGAGAGATATTATCAGATTCAGTTGGTGTGAAATGAATAAAATGCAAAGTAGTGTCTCTAGCATTGAAAAGTCCTTGCCTGAAGACAATCTGAAGAGCAGGTATTTACCAATATGATAAATTTAAGCTTTTATTTTATAAATACAAATACAAATAAGAGACCAATTTAAGATCCTCCTCGTTCATTCAGTAAAAATATTAGTACACTAAGAGAAGGAGAAAAATATCTTTTAAATGCCCATTCAGTAATATTAACCAACAACTTTGTATTTTTAGCGTTCTAAAAAGATTTTTACCACTGTAAATCTGAGTAGATTCCATCAACACTATAGTCTATAAAAAATCATAGTCACAGTAAATTCCAAATCCCTGTACACATTCATGTGTGTATACACACATATGTTATTAAATGGAAATGTAATAGTTTAGGATGCCATCCATGGTTCTTATGAATTAAATTTTCACTGCTAGAAGATTTATTTCTGGATTTAAGTGGAAATTTAATATAGATTAAATTGTCTTTGTTTCTAGCCTACCAGGCCCCATTGTACCTTCAGAGAAAAGTCAACCTCTCTTAAGGAGCTCAAGTGGTCCACAAATGATCACTCATATTAAAACAACAACAACAAAACCTGTACGTTTTACCTTACATAGTCATGGATTGATTTGTTAGCCTTCAATGAATAAATGAAGTTGTATCTATGTTTAAGTGTGAAGTTAGCAGACATGGTCTTCAACACCGCCAACCTGGTTATTATAGGTCTTTCAGTTTACCTGGTGTCACTTACTTTCTGTTAAACTCAGGTGTCCAGTATTTCTTTCTCCCTTTCTGAAACTTCCTAGGTAATCATTCATTTATAAATAGTGGTTAAATTACATCTTGAAATACCTTTTTTTTAACAACACCAGTGAGTTTTAGGCATTTAACAGATATATATATATATATATGTATGTATGTATGTATCAAATTAAGGGAAAAATGGTAGTCATATTGGCCTATTATTACATAATGATTTAGGTCTTAGTAATCAACACAGAATAAAATTCTAAAGTAATCAGTAAACATAATCAACATTAAAGAAATGAGAAAAATAACTTTCATTTCTTAATCATGTGCATATTCTGATATGAAATTACTATTTTTGTTCAAAATTGTATTGAAAAAGTTACTTTTCTAAATCACTTTCCTTAAAAATAAGAAATACATACATTTTTCTCAAGAAAAGTCAAAGCCTACATTTGAATATATACTTATAAAACATGCTTGCATGGAGTGTGTGTGCCTTTCTGTGTGTAATAGTAAGACAGAAGAATTAATGGTTATGTACGTACAAAAATACACCATAACTAGAGAAAATCACAGAAGTGCAAGAATTCTGTTTGTAATAAGCATTCTATTGTTGTCTTAGGCTGGGTTCTCTAGAGAAGCAAAATCAGTAAATTGTATAAATACACATGTAGAGAGAGATTTATGTTAATGAAATGGCTCACGCAGTTGTAGAAGCTGGCACATTCCAAGTTCATGGGTCAGAATAGAGGATTCTCCTGATTCGCATAGCTGCAGTGGCTGGCAAACCCAAGACTGGCAGGTCAGAGAGCAGGGCTCTTGTTCATAGGTTATGAAGATCAAGGAATCCCAGATCAGCAGGCAAGACAACAGGTAAGCTTCTAGCTCAGGTCTCAAGAACTGGAGATCAGAACAGAAGCCAGCTGCAGCATCCAGAGTGAGTAAAAGCTCATGAGCCTTCCTGGAAAGTCCACCTGTATTGGATGCAGTCCCCACCCCTAAGGAAACTCCCTTCCAATTGATTGGCTACTCACAGAAGATTTCATCATGGAAATGATCAAATTATATCAAATCTCATCATGGAAGTGATTACATCATCATACTATTGCCAAACTACATCATAAATGCCCAACCACATCATAAATGCCAAACCAGTGAGAATCATGGCCCAACCAAGTGGACACACAACCCCAATGATCACAATTATCATCTTTAATTTTATGTGTTAATATATTTCAAAAGATACATAGTAAACATTAAAAATAGAATTTATTTCTAACACATCCATCTACTTAACATATTTTTATAGAATTGCTTTTGTAAAATTAAAACGTGAATGATAAAATTTGGCAAGTTTATAGAAGTGTGAAGAAAATAAAATCTTACATGTACATGCCATGTAGATGAAAACATTTTAGATTTTGAAACATTTCATACTCATTTTTATTCCATAAATTTGCATATTTCAGATTATAATATATATTGAGTAATTTACCATTTAAGAAGATATGGTGGTGCAATGGTTAAGCACTTGGCTGCTAACTGAAAGGTAGGCAGTTCGAGCTCACTCAGCAGCTCCCAGGGTAAAAAGACTTGGTAATTTTTTCCTGTAAAGATTACAGCCTAGATAACCCTATTGTGCAGTTCTACTCTGTCACATTTGGGTCACTCTGAGTTGAAAATCAACTTGACAGCCCCAACAACAATTTATCATTTAATCATCAATCATGAACATGTTCAAATGTTATTAAAATGTAATTTCTTGGAC
The DNA here is from genome assembly GCA_030035585.1 of Dugong dugon. Classification (NCBI taxonomy): domain Eukaryota; kingdom Metazoa; phylum Chordata; class Mammalia; order Sirenia; family Dugongidae; genus Dugong; species Dugong dugon. Next base: position 15,572,036 of record CM057478.1, read on the forward strand.
ACGTTTATTATTTATTATTTTCCCTGCATTTCTTCTATCGCATTATACGTTTTCCTTTTTTTGGGGTCATATTGAAACTTTGCATTTAAATCTATCCATACTAAGCTTTTCATATATTGATTTAATGTTATACTTCACTGTTTAAATTTCCTTTATATGTTCATTGACATTAGTTTCTGTATTAGATTATCAATTCCAGAAAGAAAGACTACGTTTAGAGTGTATTTTGTGACAATCATATGGGTGGCAGGGTGATCTTTGCATAATCAATAATTGCCATTGATATATATACTAAATTGTTACTAGCAGAAGTATGATATAAGATTTTTGTATGTTCTTTGGAAGATATTGCTATAGATGTAAAAGTGCACCTTTGATATAAAATCTGCACTCTTACTATCTATGCATTTTCTTGAAATGTAAATCAATTATTCCTAATAACTTCAAAAGGGAATGTTTAAAAGAATTACTTGCCATTATGTTTGTTGTAATCATCTATCTATATTTTTGGGCTCCCCGGTGTTAAAGTGCTGATACCATAGCAACTTCTACTGTCATTCAGTAAAGCATATTTTGTTTTTATAGTAATACAGGAAGGGATGGAGAAAGATGTTGTGTCTCTTTCTATTGCAGTAATTGAACTTTATCCTGTTCTCAATACTACAGCCCTGATACTCTCCAATGTCTAAAGATAGATGAATATCATTTGCTTATCTTCTTACTCTTTATTATTTATTAAGTTAAAACTCACCAATAAATCAAAAATTACCAATGAAAACTATATTAATAATCCAAGCATGCATTACAGAATCCATAAAGTCTTTTCAAAGCAACAAGACAAACGTGTTCTATAAGAATGAGAAAGCAGATACAGAATGGCAACAATGGAGAATATTAACATTGCATTGTCTGCCAATTCCCACAAAGATGAGTTAAGTTGAAGTTGGAGCCTGAATTGTGTGCATTCCTAGATTGAAATATTTCATTTTTCAAAGTAAACAGATTTCACAGCCCCTGCCTACAATGCGATTCTTAAAACAATAAGATGATGATGGAAAGAGCAGTCTGGAAAGAGAGTTTCTTTAGGATTACAAACAAATTGCATTTCTTAACTTGAGGAATTTTGTATTTTTGATGACCAAAACGGATGCATAGGACATTCATGAATAAAAAAGTCTTTCATGACTGTGCCAGATATCACTGCTCTCTTTCTCTAGTGTCCTTTGGTATAACTCAGATAAAACTGTGTTTCAAAGCCATTGCATATGTGCATGTTTGGGTGTGTGCCACCTCCCCCCACCCCCATGGAAACAGGCTTGGATTTTTTTTTTTCACTATCATGGAATGGAATATCTAGAAATATCTACTTACACATATCAGAACCAACTATTGGTTGAGATTTTTATCTATCTAGATCTAGCTGTGAAATACCTTGATATATACTGTTCTGCATCTCCTTTTTCATCAGAAATGTCCCCTATATGCATCTGGGGGCTGACTAAATTGGTTTCGTACCTGTAGAAAGTTAGGAAGCCCTATGGAGAGTCTTCCATTTTAAAATGTTTTTGTTCTTTTCACTTTAATCTCATGGTATTCAAAAGCTTCCAAGAAATCTTACTGGGGTTCTATCCATCAGACAAGACCATGAATATCTTTGAGACTGGTACCTCTCTGTTTTGGGCTGAGAATCAGACTGCGGTGAAACCACACATGAATGTTCTTAGGAGTCTTTCAGCATAGTTCCGATGGCATGTAAGGCACACCATTAAATCTTTCTGCAGTCTTAACAAAAACTATTAATACCACACTCTTGAGATAATTTTTAGCCAGAGGTTATGCCTTAATTTTGGAGCTTAATGCCATCTAGAGAGGCTAGAAATGAAAAACAATTTTATATATTTAAACTCAGAGAGTCTTATTTTACATAAGATTTAATAAATTATTTTTGTAAATTCATATCTTTTTATTCATATTTAAGCATGCATAACTAGAAAAAGGAGTTGGCATTTTCAACATTTTTTCTGCAAGTTTTCTTAGCCAAATACGCAAGTTCATTAGGTAAATTTTCTATTTTCTACATTACTACAGATAACAGTGTTGCCAAACTTTCTGCCCCTACTTAACAAGTGTTGCCTTCTTCTCAGCCTCCATAACAATCTCCTCTCTGTATTTCCACTCTTCACTAACAGTCTATTAGTGGTACTTCTAGGTTTCATCTACCATGTGGTGCCAAAACTAATGCTACATATTTTAGCTTTTGCTATAGAAGGATCCCACTTTCAGGTAACAAATTCCATTCTAGTTATTTATCACTGTGGAAGGAATATACAGAATCACTGTACCAAAAAGAATCAGTCATTGCTCAAACATTTCGGGAGGCAGCATATGATCAAGAACCCATGGTACTGAAGGAAGAATTCCAAGCTGCACTGAAGGTGATGCCAAAAAAAAAAAAAAAAAAAAAAAAAAAAAAAAAAAGGCTCCAGGAATGGACAACTGAGATCCTTCAACAAATGGATGAAATACTGGAAACCTTCACTCATCTATGCCAAGAAATTTAGAAGACAGCTACCTGGCCAACCAACTGAAAAGATCCATATTTGTGCCCATTCCAAAAAGGGTGATCCAACAAAATGAGGAAATTATTAAACAATATCATTAATATCACACACAAGAAAAATTTTGCTGAAGATAAATAAAAAATGGCAGCAGCTGTATAACAACAGGGAACTGTCAGAAATTCAAGCCAGATTCAGAAGAGGACATGGAATGAGGGCAATCATTGCTGATGTCAGATGGATCTTGCCTAAAGCCAAAGAATACCAGAAAGTTTACTTGTGTTTGATGCACTATAAAGTGGCATTCAGTTGTGTGGATCACAACAAATTATGGACAACATTGCAAAGAATGGGAATTCCAAAACACTTAATTGTGCTCATGTGAGACCTAAACATAGATCAAGGGACATTTGTTTGAACGGAACAAGGGGATACTGCATGGCTTAAAATGAGAAAAGGTGTGTAGTACAACTGTATCTTTTCACCATATTCATTCAATCTGTATACTGAACAAATAATCTGAGAAGCTGGGCTGTTTAAAGAAGAACGTGACATCAGGATTTGAAGAAAAGTCATTAACAACTTGCAATATACAGATGTTACAACCTTGCTGGCTGAAAATGAAGATGACTTGAAGCACTTACTGATGAAGATCAAAGACTACAGTATTCAGTATGGATTGCACCTTCACATAAAGAAAACAAAAATCCTCACAACTGGACCATACCACTAAGGAACATCATGATAAACAGAGAAAATATTAAAGTTTCAAGAATTTCATTTTATTTAGATCAACAATTAATGTCCATGGAAGCAGCAGTCAAGAAAGCAAATGACGTCTTTAAAATCTTAAAAAAGCAAAGATGTCACTTTGATGACTAAGATGCATCTCAATCAAGACATGATATTGTCGATCACCTCATATGCATTTGAAATTTGGACAATGAAGAAGGAAGACCCAAGAATTGACACGTTTGAATTATGTTGTTTGTGAAGAATATTAAATTTACCATGGGTTGCCAGAAGAATAAGCAAATCTGTCTTGGAGGAAGTACAACAAGAATATTCCACAGAAATGAGGATGGCGAGACTTCATCTTGCTTACTGTGGACATGTCATTAGGAGGGACCAATCACTGGAGAAGGGCATCATTCTTGGTAAAGCAGAGGGTCAGCGAAAAAGAGAGAGACCCTCAGTGAGATATACTGACACCATGGCTGCAACATTGGTAGCAATTTAATGAATTTCATGAATCACACACAATATCAAAAAAAAAAAAATTGCTGTTGAGTCTATTCTGACTCATAGTGACCCTATAGGATAGAGTAGAACTGTCTGACAGGGTTTCCAAGGTTTTAAATCTTTATCAAAGCATACCTCACATCTTTCTCCCACTGAGTGGCCGGTGGGTTTGAACTGCAGAACTTTTGGTTAAGACAATGTCAGGACAAAGGAAAAGAACATAGTAAATGAACTACTATAACATTTTGAGGACAAAACTCTGTATGAAAATTATTTTACAACAAATCAAATAATTACAGTCATATACCACATAATGTCCATTGGGACAACGTCTGGCTGCATCTATGTCCATGGTCCCATAAGGTTATACTCTATTCGCTACAGAGCAATGAATAATAAGAGGTTTGGGATCCTAATGTTTGTTCTGTCATGAGTGTGTAGCTCGACAAAGTACTTCCTTGGGTCTCTTTCACCTGCACAAGGAAGAGGTTGAGCTCCACGGCCTCTGACATCCTTTAAGGCTCCAGAGTCAGACCGAAGCTAATGGATGACTGAAGGAAGGCTCGCTTGCCCCAGGTCAGCAGGCTTCCTGTGTGGGTTCGGTTCATAACGATGTGAAGACAGCCGGGTCTGCGCGCAGACTAACCCTCAGTCCCCGCCACCCAGGATGGCCAACTCCGGGCCCACAAGCACCCCTCCCACTGGCCCCAAAGCCCACATACAGGTGGGAGGGAGCTTTCTGAAGCAGAAGGGAGGCTGCCATTACCTGTAGGGGGCCACAGACACAGACTAGGGCACAGGAATCCAGGACTTCAGGGCAGAGAGGAGGTACCGCAGCCACAGGAACACTGTGGTTCACACAAAGTGTAAATCACATAATCCTATTTCACAGAATGTATCATGGATGTTAAGCGACACATGACTGTACATGTTTGAAAGACTTTTGCAAGACAAGGTAATAAATTTTCAAAAATAAAATAGCTTAGAAAATGAACCACCCACATATATTTTAATTTTTCTTAAGAGTAATTTTAGGTTTATAAGGAGCCCTGGTGGTGCAGTGGTTAAAGCACTTGACTGATAACCAGAAGGTCAGCAGTTTGAATCTACCGCTGCTCTGCAAGAGAAAAATGTGGCAGTCTGCTTCTGTAAAGGTTTGCAGACTTGAAAATCCTATGGGGCAGTTCTGTTCTGTCCTATAGAGTTACTATGAGTCAGGATAGACTCAACAGCAGTGGATTTGGATATCAATTTAGGTTTACATAAAAAATTGTGCAGTACAGAGAGTTCCCATATATCCCTTCTCCCTCCTGCGTGCTGTTTCTCCTATTATTAGCATTTTGCATTCTTGTGGTAAATTTACTGTAATTCACCAACCAATATTGATACATTATTGTTAACTAAAATCTATTATTTAAATTAAAGTTTACTCACTGTGTTATTTTACAGTCTAACAGTGATCTCTGATCTCATAATCCAAGGTGACATGAGATAACAGAATAGCTTTAGATTTTTTATTAGTCCAATAAGATACTCTGTGCTGTAGAATTAGACAGCAAGCTACTTTATGGTTACACACAGTAACACCTTTAAAAACACCAGATTTATTTGGTTGGTTACTTTCAGGAATAAGTACATGGGCTAAATCTCTATTGCAAAGAATAGTAATATTCTTAGTCTACATCCTGATAGTATTAGGCAGAATAAAATTTATCTTTTATTGTCTTACACACTTAAAAGGCAAAAGGCCTCAGGCTAAAATGTTGATGTACATTGAGTCTGCTCACTCTGACAATGTAATTGATGAGAACATTGCTCTTACTTAATAACCTGCTGAAGAACCAGATGGTATCCAATGGAAAACCAGCACCATAAGTTTAAAGGACCTGCCACGATTGTCATCTAGGAGCTCCACTAAGTCCAGGTATTGATCATCAATGTGTTATCTCCAATCTCCAGTCAAAAGGAGGGAATGATTTAGAAAATAAGATTTGCCTATGTCTTTTGATAGCTTGATAGTTCTTTTTTTTTTTTAATTGCTGAATAACATTCCATTGTGTGTATGTACCACAGTTGTCCTTCACCTATTGAAGGACGTGTGGGTTCCTTCCAACTTTTGACAATTATGAATAAATATGGTATAAACATTCATGTGCAAGTTTTTATGTGGACATAATCTTTCAGCTCATTTGGGTAACTACTAAGAAGCGTGATTGCTGAAACATATGGTAAGGCTATGTTCAGCTTTGTAAAATCTACAAGATTGTATCATTTTGCATTCACACCATCAATAAATGAGAATTCCGGTAGCTCTACACCCTAGCCAGCATTTGGTATTGTCAATGTTTTAAATTTTAGCCATTCTAACAGATGGATAGTATTTTTTTAAATCAATAATCTGAAGATTTTCACCATAAAACTAAGATTTCAATTAATATTAAAATTTTAATAATGGAAAAGCATGATATAATATGATTTTCTGGAAGTGTTGAATCAGAATAAAGTGATTGAAAAGTTTATCATGATTGAAATACCAAAATGCAAAGATAAAAATATTAATTTTTAAATTGCATATCTGTGTCATTTTCTCATTATATCTATATCTAATACACCTTCAAAATTTCAGTTTTCTCTCTGAAGCTTTGTTGTTTTTGTTATTTTTGCTAATATAATTAAAGAGATAATTTAAGCCTACCGTATTTTTTATCTTAAAGGGGTTCTTACTGGGGGGCGGTGCAAATAGATATTGACTTATACATAAATGTAAAATAACTTTATACATGATATGAAATAACATTCTGCGTATATTAAGTAAAAGAAAAACAGAAGGTGTAAAACAGTGAGTCACCTGATTATTTATGTAAAGATATCTAAACGATTAAAGTTTCCTTATTTATGAATCACCTTTCTCAGACAAGATACCTGTGGGTAGGGAAAGTAGATAGCTATGGGTACAGACAGGTTTTTCAGGTCCTCTGGGGTACAGATACCTAGATGAGATTAGATATAAGAACTTTATTAGGAGAAATAGTTGTGAAGGCTAAAGGGGAGGCGGCTGAAGATGGTGTGAAGTATCTTCAGACTGCATTAAGGTCTACTCCATGTAAAGGAGAAATGGAAGGAAGAAGGATTGGGTTGAAAGAATCTTAGGCTACAGCTCAGTTCTAATACTGTCTTTGCCAAGCTGACAGGGAGATCTTGGACCAAAGTTCCTCCTGAGAGGAGTCTCACTTCCCAAAGGAGTGAGCCTGACTTAGTACCACCAAGCTCATGTGTTGGTTGGAAGCAGCCCATGGGAAACATAGCATCAGCAGAAATGCAATGGTGGATTAGAGGAGCAGTATACGGCTACTAACCCAAAGGTCAGCAGTTTGAATCCACCAGGCACTCCTTGGAAACTCTATAGGGCAGTTCTTCTCTGTCCTATAGGATCACTATGAGTTGGGCTGGACTCAACGGCAATGGGTTTATTTTTTTTAATCTGGGATAATCTGTCAACTGTGATCCGCACAGCAGGAGATGCAACTGGGACATTTTTAAGATGATGGCACAGGTGTAAAAAATTAATTTTATATACTACAGAAATAAAAGAAATTAAGCAATAATTGATATTGAAAATCAGAAGGACTAATAGTTGTTAACAAAGGTAAGTTTATTTGAAAATATTCCCAGCCAATGCATATAATGCGCAGCCATCATCTGTCTGTCAGTGGAGACTTGTGTGTTTCTATGATGCTGAACAAGTATCAGCAGTTTCCAGAATAAGACAAACTAGGAAGATAGGCCTCACAATCTACTTCCAAAAATCCACTAATGAGAACCCTATGGATGACAATGGTCTGATACACAACTGGTTTCGGGAATAGCCTAGGACCAGGCAGCATTTTGTTTGGTTGTGCATGGGGTAGCCATGAGTTGGGGGCCAACTCTACAGCAGCAAATAACAACAGCAGCAACACATTTTTTAAAAAAGAACAAAAACTTTAAAAGAGTGTGTGTATTTTCCAAATCTATGATATGTTAAGAGAAAATAAAGTGATTTGTATCCACAGAAGGCCATATTACCATAGGACAATGGATAAACCATAAAGTACAAAACTAGTTGATATAAAAGTAAGCATATTATAAAATATTAAATGACTTGAACTATTCCACCAAAAAGCAAAATCTCAGACTGAGATAAAATAAACAACATTATGATTACAAAATACATAACTAAATCAGAAAACATGGAAAGATTACAAATACAAGATGGGTAGAGATTGGAGATAGATGTCAATGAAAATTTAATAGAAATACAAATTTAAGGCCAAGTGGTATTAAGATTAAACACATTTAAAATAAACCGAAAGTCTGATCATATTGCTAAAAGATAAAAGTTGGAGTAAAGATTTAACAGGATTTTCAGATAACAATGTCTGAAGAATGCTTATAAAACCTTACTCTACTGCTTATTAGCTTTTTAACCTAAGGCAACTTATTTAATTCTCTATGTCTCACTTTTCTCATCTACACAATGAAGCTAATAATAACTTATTCTCACAAAAGTTGCTTTAAGTATTGAATTACTTCATACGTAGAAAGTATATGAAAGAATGCTTAGGATATAGTTCTCAAATAAAAGTTAGCTACTTTTATCTTTACTATTACCTTTTTAACATATAGCATCACCACATAGAAAGCTAATATTAGAAAAACAGAATAGATTAATAGAATTTAGTTTTGTTAGAATGACCACAAAATCTGCAGTCCAAATTGTATTTTAAGAATGAAAAGTATCACTATTAATATTATACTTGAAAAAACAGCCATAAATCCAGACATAATTATTGAGAAAAATTTAACATTTTTGTGACAGAAAAAATACTAAACACAATGATAAAACCAACCATGTAATGAATAAATATGAAATAATAGATATGTTTGAATTTTATTCATATAAGTACAGTTAATAAGTGATGGTGTTTCATTGAAAATAATGGCATGCAGTCATTATTTAATTATCTTCAGCACAATTTTGCTAGCATACAATATTAATGATATTGTTTGATAACTTCTGCATTCCATTTGATTGCCTTTCTTTGGAATGGGCATGAACATGAATCTCTTCTAGTCAATTGGCCAGGTGGCTGTCTTCCAAATTTCTAGGCCCAAGTGATTGAATACTTCCCGGTTTGTAGTTATTTGTTGAAGTATCTCAATTAATATTCCATCAGTCCCTGGAGCCTTGTATTTTGCCAATGCCTTTGGTGCAGCTTGAATTACTTACTTCTGTACCAGAATCATTGATCATATGCTACCTCCTGAAATGGTTTAATGCCCTCCAATTCTTTTTGGTACACTGACTCTGTATAGTCTTTCCATCTTCTTTTACTGCTTCCTGCATCATTCAAATTTGGGGTTGTATGAAGGACTGGTAGGAAAACCAGGCTCTGGTCACAAATTCCTTGGCAGCTTTCAGCTAACTCAGTACCTGCTCTGTGTGTGTGTGTGTGTGTGTGTGTGTGTGTGTGTGTGTGTGTGTGTGTGTATGTGTGAAGGCACAGGAAGATACATACTTGGCTGGCTGCTAGGACTTCTGCTGAGATGACAATGCCCTGCATGCTTTATTTCCTGTCCTGTGTCCTTCCATAAAGCTAAGTATAGTATTAGATTGAAGCTTATTGTACATTGTGAGTCTGTCAATTCAAACACAGCCACTGTTGCTGGTGCAAAATATAATTTATACTAGTCAATAAAAAGTCCCTTAAATAACCCGATGGAAAAATGACAAAAGGAGTGACCAAAAAATTAACAAAAGAAACATTACTGTTAAAATTGAACAACTCCCCAGGTGCCTGGACAATGCTCCAAGACTTCTAGGCGTCTTATCATTCAATGTACTCCTGCAAACCAACCTCATCAATCTCTCAAGTATGGCCCTTCCTGTTTTCCCATGGACCTTGCTCACTTTGAAATAACAGACGGTAGATGTTCATCCTAAAAGGTTCTTTTTCCTAAGACCAGTAGCTCTAAGATTTTGTGTATTCCGTGTGACTTGTTCTTCTGCACAACTGCATAACCTTCAAAGAGCCGACTGTTCATTCTTTTATCATGAGGTCGTACATGTCATATAAGCAAAAAATTGTTTCGCAGTAGTTGCAGCAATTTCTCTAGAATGGACTGCCCTTTTGCAAATATCTCTCTTTCTTAGTAAATAGTTGATCTCTTTTAGTTTTCAAAGTGTTACTTTTTTTTAACGTTACTAATGACTGAGTAAAGTATTGGAAATGTCCAAGTAGACTAAAAAAGGAAACTCAAATTATCACAAGAAAAATACATAATTTTGCTTATCAAAGTTATCAAAGTATGTCTTACATAGCAGACATTGTGTAAAAAATTGAAATTATAACTAAAATTCTCTCTATATACCTACAGTTATGTACAGAAATATAGATGAATTTACATATATAAATGAAATGCAATAACATTTTGAAAGTAGTTAATATCCATAAAAACATTAGAGGTGACTCTTATTCTTTATTCTTTAAATTTTTAGTGCTTTTTTTAATTTGAAAATTTATACAATTAATAATCATAGATTTATAAGAAAATAACAATATTCTAAAACCACCCATGAACTTGAAGTTCTCGAGGCTGTAGCACTTTACAGAGCTAGCCAGCCATCCCTTAGTAACCTGACACTCCTTCCTCTTGCTCTCCTCAGCCCCCTCACAATAGTGCTCATACAGGCTGAGGGACTTTTAACAAATAATTTTGTCAATGATTTTGCTTCTGTGACATGTCCTCTAGCCACACACTTAATGCTTTCTCAGTCTTTGCGAACACTTCGTCACAAACCAGGGAGACCTCCTTTGCCATTGTGAGGGCAGCACTAACACTCGCATGAATTCCAGCTTATTTCTTCTTTCTTGTGAAATTACTAATTTGTTCTTACCGACCTTACAGCCCACTTCGGCAAGCAACATGACACTTTTCCAAAGATCTAAGATTTTAATTCTCTAGTAGAGAGATAGTACTTTACGCTCCCGCTTAGGGAGGAATTGCTTTGACCACTTAATTGCTTTTTAGGAGTCATTTCTTCTCAGAAATAAAGGGTGCACACAACATAAGAGGCAAACAGTGTTCAAACCACAAGCGCTAGAGAGAGACTGGGGATCTGTGAGGTGTCTGGGGGCAGGGCCAGATTAAGGTATGTGAGGGCCCTAAACACTGACAATCTGTGATGCACCCTCCTCTGCTTATGTGATATGTGTGTTAGATATGTGAGTTAGATAGTTAGTTAGGGATATGCGTGTCTTAGCTATCCATGACGTAACTTTTTTTAAATGTGACTATAAGTATTAGCAATTGAACACAAAAGTGGTATATGCCGTTTTAGCAGAATGAGATGAGATGGATTATAAATTTTTTAGTGGATGCAGTGTACTAAGATTTTTACTATATACTACATTTTCTACAGAAAGAATATTCCACATATTTTATAACAAAGAAAATGAGTCAGTGAACTTAGTTGTTTCAACAATCAATGTAAAATTCTGTTGTATCTCCCACAATGAAAAATTGACTTCCACCAATTTTGTTTTAAATGGCTCGTACTTCAGATATGATGCTTGTTTCATAATAAATGCTATAATTGTTACCAGGTGGAAACTTCACGTTTTGCTCAGCGTGACTCTTATTGGCCAATAAATGAGAGACTGAAGTGGGAGAGTGTAAAGGTGCCTTTATTTCATTGCACAAGGAAAAGAAGCATTCAGGGCTGTTCCCACCAAAACTGCTTCCAGAGGGCGAGGGAAGTTTTTTGGGGGGGATAGTCTCCAATTAAAAAGTTATTTTTAAGGGGTTTAAAAGTAGGAAGTTCATACAAGTTGCGTCAGCAACATTCTTAATCATACCACACAAGTGCCAGGATTTTCACGGGACAGGCCAAGCAAAAGAATTGCAATCTTAATGCAAAACATGGCTAGGCCAGCCAAGCAATGGGGCTGGAATTCTGATGCAAAATGGCCAGGCCAGCGAAGCAAACTGCAATGGAATTTTCTGCAGCCTGGGGAAACCTCTGTATTAGAATTATAAATGAGCAAATAAAAGACGTCATAAAGGAAAATTTAATGATCAGAAAACAAATACTGTAACAAATTACTGTATTTTATTTATAGACAGATCTTTCATCTCTAAAATGTTATAATTAAAAATATTTCTTTCTATTCTTTGCTCTTACAAATTCTCCAATTATTTTGTCACAATTAAGCTACCAAACAGTATCTACTTCCATACATAATAAGGATAATGAACTGAGTCTTTCTTGAATCATTGTTGTGTGCTTGCTTTTCCTTGTGTCCTGTTTGCTTGGCATCTATGGGTCTTTGCTTTGGACGTCTGGTGCCCCTATTTTGTTGATGATCTAAGCATGTGCTTACCTTGCTATTGGATAATTCATCCTTAGTCAGAGGCTACAGCAGGGTATGTCTACCCATTACTTTATTTCGGTTGATTCAGCATGGTGCTTGGTGTGTGGCAAATTCAAGTTTTCCTTTTTGGAATTTTCCTTCTTTCTTTCTTTTTTAATATTTTTGATCTGCAGTTGGTTAAATCCAGGGATGCAGAACCTGAGGATAAAGAGGGCCAACTGCATATTAAAAATATAATTATGAAAGATACTACCAATATTATCAGTAAAAGTCACAGTATTTTGTTTTAAAAATATAATAAAAGAAGGATTTAAGGATTTCACAAAGAATAAACAAAATAACTACTGAAGATATATCTAGGTTCTGTTTCTAAACTTCTCCCTACACCTTTGTATACATTAGAATTTATAAATACACCTCTTACTGAGAATTATATTTGAATAACCTTTGAGATTGCATCTATACTAACATCAATTTGCACTTTATAACCTAACAAAATTTTATGCAGTATACTTTGTCATTTTAATTTTAAAGACAATGAAATTTTTATTTCCTGCCAGTCAGGATGAATGTCTAATATCATTTATTAATATCTGATAGTTTTTTTCTTTTCTAATCATCAAATACAAAAGCATTTGATAAACCAACAGTTATTTAGTGAATAGGAAATATTACAAAGGGTGTGAGACACTCTGAAGGAAAAAAAAGAAAAAGAACTTAATACACATTTTCTGCCTTCTGTTTTCATTATATATAGGGAGAGACAGTTAAGAGAAGAGAAACACAAATGTAATGAGTGAAGACCTCACAATGACCTGCAAAAATGGGCAAATCTTTGTGTGCTAGAAAACTTAGAGAATATTCTGTTATGGTTGAGGTTTGAACTGGACCTCAAAGATGGAGAAAGTATTGGGGAAAATGAGGTTTTAAACAATCTAGAGAATATATGAAAAAAAGAAGATCCAGATCCCAGCCATCAAATGTGGAAGTTGACTGCAAGACAATCACAGGATATATCTGTTATTTTTCATTAAATTATGAGCTTCTAAAGAGTAGGTGTCTTAGTCATCTAGTGCTGCTATAACAGAAATACCACAAGCGGATAGTTTCAACAAATAGAACTTTATTTTCTCACAGTACTGGAGGCTAGAAGTCCAAATTCAGCATGCCAGCTCCAAGGGAAGCCTTTCTCTCACTGTAGGCTCTGGAGGAAGGTCCTTGTCATCAATCTTCCCCTGGTGTAGGAGCTTCTCAGGCACAGGGACTCCGGGCCCAAAGGATGCACTCTCCTCCCAGTGCTGCTTTCTTGGTAGTATGAAATCCCTCATGTCTCTCTGCTTGCTTCTCTCTTTTATATCTCAAAAAAGATTGGCTTAAGACACAATCTAATCTCATAGATTTAGTCTTGCCTCATTAACATAACTGCCACTGTAGGTAATGGATCACTTTTTTTTTTTTTTTTTTTTAATATCTGGCAATCAGTATAGTGTGTGGTACTCAGTTTAGTTTTCATTTAAAAAAAGAAAAAGAGAGAGAGAGAAAAAAAAAGGTGGACAGTCAAAGGCCAGAAGGGAGGAAGGACAGACAAAAGGGGGAAGGAGGAAGGAATAGAGGCATAAGAAAAAATTATTCTTGCATCATATTTTAGAATATATTGGGAAGGTAAGTGTGGAATCCATGTACAATAGTCCAGTTTTGCTGAGATATTTTTGTTATTTTAATAATAATTTCATTTTTTCTGATTTCAAAATAATGCGTGTATGATTAAAATGTAAAATCTTAACAATAAGAAAGATAATATATTAATACAAATAAAATTTATACTAATGACATTACCTAAACTACCAGTATTCAAAGTGTGTTCCAGGAGCTCCTGGGGTCCATAAATTCTTTTTGGAGGATCAGTTAGTTTGGAACGGCTTTCATAATGATATTGAGACTGTGTTTGCCTTTTTCACTCATTCTTACATGCATGTTCTGTTGCAGAAACTACATGACATGCAATTTGTCATAGTTCTGACAGATAATTGACAGTGTGCTTGCCTATTCTTGCATTTTAAAAAGAGATTTCATCAATAATTTATAATATAATAAATAGCAGTATTTATGACTGACCTAAATAAAAAACTTTGGGATCCTCAATAATTTTAAGAGCATAAAGGTGTCTTCATACCACAAGGTCTGATAACTAGTAACTAAACATGTCTTATTTTCTGACATACTCATTCAAACCTTTTTTTGTGTATGTATAGATATTATTTAAAAACAGTTGACATTTAAAAATATATTATTTAAAATATATATACCCATATATTGATTGTAAATATATGTACGTATGTATTTGTATTTGTAGCCTAGCTTTTCCAATTAAATTTATATTATAGATATGTATCTTAAAACTTCATGTATATATACATATACATACATACATATATACACCCGTAAGTACAAATAGTTTTAATTATGTCCCATATGATAAATACAGCATCTGTTAATAACCTGTCACTTATTTAGATATATAGTTTTTTGTTGTTAAAAAAAAAGGTATATTGGACATATTCTTGTAGTAATATTTGTATTGAAGAACTTGCCTTTCAGATTTATTGCTAGAACAGTAATTACTGGGTCTTAAATGTGATTCATGTGATCAAGTGTTACTGGGGATTATTCTACTGATTTTTATTACCAATAGCACCATTCTCTAAATAGCATTATCCATTAATATCTGTAAAATGGTTTTTCTTTATTGTTTGAAGATAGAAATACAGTAAACAATTTGTATTGTATATTACTCCTTTCATGAGCTGTTTATGTTCTTTGTCCATTTTGATGATTTTAATGATCATTTTCAACCCATAGGCACTCCTTGTACATTATAGATAACAGCTCCTTCATATATTTACCGGAAATATATTCTTATTTGCTTTTAATATGTTTTGTTTAGTCATTTAACTGTCATTTTTACATAGCCCAGTGTTGTCATTTAGATATTGCCACAATAATGCTCTATAACAAAGCCCCACAAACCTCCATTTCATGTAATTGTGCATGTTTATTTCTCATTGCACATCTGTGAGTCAGTTGGGGCTCAGTTGAGGACTGGGCTCAGCTGGACTTGGATATAACTGCCAGAAAAGTCACAGATCTTCTTCACAGGTCTGTGGCACATGGTCAGAGCATATGAGGTCATGAACCACCACACAAGCATATTTTGAGCCTTTTATCAGGCCTTACTTTTTCCAAATTGTTATGTAACTGGAATCATGCAATACATAATCTTTTGGGTTTGGCTTTTTTCAATTACCAATATGCATTTGAAATTCATTCTTGTTGCATGAATCAATGTTTTGTACCTTTTTGTTGCTGAGTAAGTAGTTCATTATATACATATACTACAGTTTGTTTATCCATTCACTTGTTGAAGCACATCCTTGTTGTATGTAATAATTTCTATTATTATTAGTTTATAAAATAGTGTTAACATATTTCCATCCTATTTAGATATTCTGTAACATTTTTAGAGGTTGCAGAGTATTCTATTGAATTTCATCCACTTGATATGCTACAATTTATTCAAACAATTTTTTATGGATTGAATTGTGTCTCCCAAAAGGATACGTTGAACTTCTAATCCTTGTCCCTGGGAATATGACCTTGTTTTGCAAAATAGAGTTGTTCTTTGCGGATATTATCTGTTTAAGTTACTACCAAAGTAGAGAGTAGTTCCTACTCCTAATCCCTTCTGAGTGGCTTCTTATAAGAGAGAAAGACAGACACAGAAACAGAGTCACACAAAGGGGAAGACAGCATGTGAGGATCAGTCTACCAGCAAAGGAAAGCCAAGGATGCCAGCACCACCGAAAACTAGGAGAAGCAGTTTCTTTCTAAAAGCCCCCAGAAAGAATTCACACAGCTGAGAACCTGATTTAGACTTCTAGCCCCCAGAACAGTGAAACAATAAATTTCTATTCCTTAAAGACACCCAATTTTGGTATTTTGTTACGGCAGCCCTGGGAAATTAAGACACAGTTCCTTACTGTATGTTGATAATTCTCTATATGGAAAAAATAAAATACAATAAGGAACTCTGAAACAAAATCTTTGCCTACCTTCATGATTATGTCCTCATTTTTATTTTTAAAGGTAGAATTTTGGGGTCACAATATGCAAAATTTTAGGTCATTTTGACTCAAAATTATTTGAAATGGATTTTTTTTTTCCATAATAAGTCAACTCATTCTTTCATTTGTTGAGAAAGATGTATATAGCTACAGGCCATGACACAGGAATATAAGATAGGAAAGAGGAAGGAAGAGATTATATTTATCAAATGTCACATAGGACCACATTATGTGACTGGAATTATGCCAAAAAATATGTGTATTGGCCAATTTAAGAAGCCTTTGATCCATGTTGTTATTGTTAGGTGCCTACCAGTCAGTTCCAACTCATAGCAACCCTATGTATAACAAAAGGAAATACTGCCAAGTTCTCCCCACAATCCTTGTTATGCTTCAGCCCATTGTTGCAGCCACTGTGTCAAACCATCTTGTTGAGGGTCTTCCTCCTTTACCAAGCATGATGTCCTTCTCCAGGGACTGATCCCTCCTGATAACATGTCCAAAGTATGTGAAACGTAGTCTTGCCATCTTTGCTTCTGAGGAGCATTCTGATTGTACTTCTTCCAAGACAGATCTGTTCATTCTTCTGGTAGTCCATGGTATATTCAATACTTTTTGCCAACATCATGATTCAAAGGCATCAACTCATCTTTGGTCTTCCTTATACATCATCCAACTTTCACATGTATATGAGGCAATTGTAAACACCACTGGCTTCGGTCAGGCTCACCTTAGTCTTCAAGGTGACATCTTTGCTTTTCAATACTTGAAAGAGGTCTTTTGCCGCAAATTTGACCAATGCAATGGGTTGTGATTTCTTGACTGTGGCTTCCATGGGTGTTGATTGTGGATCCAAGTAAAATGAAATCCTTGACAACTTCAATCGTTTCTCCCTTTATCATGATGTTGCTTATTGGTCCAGTTGCGAGGTTTTTTGTTTTCTTTATGTTGAGGTGTAAACTGTACTGAGGTCTGTAGTCTTTGATCTTCATCAGTAAGTGCTTCAAGTCCTTTTCACATACAGCAAGCAAGGTTGTGTCATTTGCATATCTCCAGATGTTAATGAGTCTTCCTCCAATCCTGATACCCCCTTCTTCTTCATGTAGTCCAGCTTCTTGAATTCTTTGCTTAGCATGCAGATTGAATAAATATTGTGAAAGTATACAACCCTGAAGCACACCTTTCCTGATTTTAAACCATGCAGTATCCCCTTGTCCTGTTCAAAAGAGTGCCTCTTGATCTATGTACAGGTGCCTCATGAGCATGATTAAATGTTCCCAAATTCCCATTCTCCACAATGTTATCCATAATTTGTTATGACCCACATAACTGAATGCCTTTGCATAGTCAATAAAACACAGATAAACATCTTTCTGGTATTCTCTGCTTCCAGTCAGGATCCATCTGACATCAGCAATGATATCCCTGGTTCCACATCCTCCTCTGTATTTCTGGCAGTTCTCAGTCCATGTACTGCTGCAGCAGCTTTTGAATGACCTTCAGCAAAATTTTACTTGCGTGTGATATTAATGATATTGTTAAATAATTTCTACATTCAGTGGGTGCACCTTTCTTGGGAATTGGCATAAATACAGATCTCTTCCAGTCTGTTGGCCAGGTAGCTGTTTTTCAAATTTCTTGGCATAGATGAGTAAGCACTTCCAGCACTGCATTCATTTGTTGAAACATCGCAATTGGTATTCCATCAATTCCTGAAGCCTTGTTTTTTGCCAATACCTTTAGTGCAGTTGAACTTCTTCCTTCAGTACCATCGGTTCCTGATCATATGCTACCTCCTGAAATGGTTGAACGTCTACCAATTCTTTCTGATATAGTGACTCTGTGTATTCCTTCCATCTTTTTTTTAATACTTCCTGCATAATTTAATATTTTCCCCGTAGAATCCTTCAGTATTGCAACTTGAGGCTTGAATTTTTCTTCAGTTCTTTCAGCTTGAGAAATGCTGAGCGTGTGCTTCCCTTTTTATTTTCTACCTCTAGGTCTTTGCACATGTTATTATAATATTTTACTTTGTCTGCTCAAGCCACCCTTTGAAATCTTGTATTCAGCTCTTTTACTTTGTCATTTCTTCCTTTCACTTTAGCTACTTGATTTTCGAGAGCAAGTTTCAGAGTTTCTTCTGATATCCATTTTGGTCTTTTCTTTCTTTCCTGCCTTTTTAATGACATCTTGCTTTCTTCATATATGATGTCCTTGATGGCATTCCAGATCGTCTTGTCTTTGGTCATTAGTGTTCAACGTGTCACATCTGTTCTCGAGATGGTCTCTAAATTCAGGTGGGATATGCTGAAGTTCGTACTTTGGTTCTCACGGACTTGTTCTAATTTTCTTCAGTTTCAGCTTGAACTTACAGGCAAGCAATTGATGGTCTGTTCCACAGGCTGCCCCCAGCCTTGTTATGACTGATGATATTGAGCTTTTCCTTCTTCTCTTTCCACAGGTGTAGTCGATTTCATTCCTGTGTATTCCACCTGGTGAGGTCCAAGTGTATAGTTGTCATTTATGTCAGTGAAAAAAAGTATTTGCAATGAAGTCTTGTGAAATTCCATCATGAGATCTCTGGCATCATTTCTATCACCAAGGCCATATTTTCCAACTACCAGTTCTTTTCATCTCCAACTTTCCCATTCCTATCACCAGTAATTATCAATGCATCCTGATTGCATGTTTGATCAATTTCAGACTGCAGAAGTTGGTAAAAATCTTCAATTTCTTCATCTTCGGCCTTAGTGGTTGGTGCATAAATTTAAATAATAGTCATATGAACTGGTCTTCCTCGTAGGCACGTGGATATTATCCTATCACTGACAGCATTGTACTTCAGGATAGATATTGAAATGTTCTTTCATTCCTCCTCAAGTTGTCATTCCCGGCTTAGTAGACCATATGATTGTCCTATTCAAAATGGTCAATATCAGTCCATTTCAGCTCACTAATGCCTAGGGATATTGATGTTTACGCATTCTATTTCATTTTTGACCCAATTTCCAATTTTCCTAGATTTATACTTCGTACATTCCATATTCTGATTATTAATGGATATTTGCAACTGTGTCTTCTCATTTTGAGTGCCGCCATATTAGCAAATAAACGTCCCCAAAACTTGACTCCATCCATGTCATTAAGGTTGACTCTACTTTGAGGAGGCAGCTCTTCCCCAGTTGTAGATTTAGTGCCTTCCAACCTGAGGGGCTCATCTTCCGGTACTACATCAGACAATGTTCTGCTGCTATTCATAAGGTTTTCACTAGCTAATTCTTTTCAAAAGTAGACCATTGAGCCCTTCTTCCTAGCCTAGTCTGAAAGCTCAGCTGAAACCTGTCCGCCATGGGTGACCCTGCTGGTACTTGAATACAGGTGGCTTCCAGCATCACAGCAACATGCAAGCCCCCACAGTACAACAAACTAACAGATACATGGGGGATTTGATCCATGTAGGTTAAAATTATTCACATATGTAATGATTAACTCCAGGTAGGCAATGCTGTATTTTTTAAACACATATATGGCCATTTGTAATCAGCCTACCCATTCCCAAAATCTGCAGTTATAATCTTCCATAATACAATACTTAGGTAGAAATCATTACAAACACAGAGATTTTATAAACATTAATCAAGTTAATAACCTTAATGAAAGTTAAAAAGACTGGTTTTCTGGATTATATTTATTTCAAAAGATTTAATGCTTATCCTACAGACATGTATTAATGTGCATATATTCTGTTTTCACCCCAATTAGCCAAGTGAAACCCATACTTGAATTTATACATTGTCACTGATCTTTTTTCCCTTTAATGCTTTGAAAAGTATGAAACCAGTAGAACATTTTATGACCACTTTCAACTTTCATTTAAAGCTCCAAGTCCATGGTGAAGAAAAATTAATTTATGATTTTTTTTACTAGCTTGCACTTAAATCATAAAAATTTTGCATTTTAAAGAGCTGTATAAAGCTAAGTACTCTGTTGAACTTTATTCCTTATCTTTTAAATGTGTAGGTATTATTTTTTTCCCTTTGAAATAAGAGGTGGCATATTGTGAAGAGTAAATGAATTTTGAAATTTATGAACTTCAGGTATTGAAATTTCTAGGGAACTTGACCTTGCCAAGAGCTAGGCACTCAACCCTGTAATAAAACTATGTTTTTTATATTGGATTTCAGAATTTTTTTTTCCCACAGTTACATCATCATGGCAAGAACAAAGGACTTCCATTTTTTAAATATTCACTCTAGAAAAATGCTTGTTAATTTTCTGTGGTAATTTTAACAACTTTTCATCTTGGATTGGTTCAGCTGTAGGTAGGATAGTTGGATTATATTTCTCATTCTCTTAAAATTTTAAGTATTTATGATTTTATATTATCATTAATATATGAAGGACATATATTAAGCTACCTCAGTGATGGAAGCATTTTAAAGTTGTAAGAATAAAAGAAATCTCTCTCCACAATGTGGAAGTGAAAGAAATTATTAATTAAAAATTTTGATAATTTTAACTTTAGAATGAATTATACTTTGGAAGGTATCGGCCCAATAGTTTACCTCAAAAATCTAACATTTTAAAATATCTTTTTAGATTTTATGTGATCTGTGTGGATGGGTTTTATTATCAACAATTTCCATTGAATAAAAATATTATTAATATATATGATGGTGATTTTAACAATACTGGGGTAAATAAGTAATACTTTAGGGAAATTACATTCACCTCATTGATTAATACTTAAATTAATGGCATATGACGATTGCTATCTCCTGTTATACATAAAGGAATGGGCTGTAGAGGAATACACTGCTCTGATATTAACATTGCATTAGACTGCAAAACCCATCTCATGTTGTAGACATAATTATGAAGTTTTCTAATGTCCCTAGACAGAACTATACTTAATCCAGTACAAAGGATTTCAATGTGCTTTATACTGTGAAAATAAGTATATTAAGTTATTATTACTTATTTTATTTTCATTATTAACAGCCTTCATAATATAAACAATTTGATGAAAAAAGACAATATAAACAGTTAAATATTTACAGTTTATTTTGTATTAGACATATTAATATATTTTCCTTTAACAAGAATTACTTCAGGCTTTTAGTAATACGTGCTACTGCTTTTTCTGTTCAAATAAGCTTTTATATTAAGGGTATCATTCTGCATATATCCTTTTGAAACTGGCTTAATTTGCTCAATATTGTATTTGTCATATACAATATTAAAACATTACTCTGTAAATATTAAAACATTATTCTGTAAATTAACTCTTAAAGTACTCCTTTTTTTATAGTTAACGCAAACTTTATTCTTGACATTAGTTGTCATGCCATGCATTCAGACAGAATACAGCAACCCTTAGGGGCTACAGGCAGAAGAACTCACAAACTCAACGGAAATCTATTAAAGAGTTTGTAACAGCTATAAGCTAGGAAAGATTAGGACAACTTTACAAACGAGAAATTAAAAATAAAACACAAGAGAAAGGATGTGGACACTAGTCTGAGCTGAGAGGAAAGCAGCTGTTTACAAGTCTGTACACTAAACTAAAACACAGTCTTTTAGAGAGGCAGGATGCTGACAGAGAGAAGAAGAGTATGTACAAATACTTGTGCCACAACAACTCTCCCCTCAGATCCACAGTACGATACACACACTCTGTTTGTGTACACTAGGACTGCAGAGGCCACTTTAAACTATGAGGACTTCTAGTTTAGTAAACTAAAGCTGCCAGGGTGCCAGGGGAACGGAATGGCTTCGTTTGGGACTGCTCTTTATTCTCTCCAGTCTCTTTTTCAAGTCATCGATGTTCGCTGTGCAGGAGGACGACGTGGTCATGGTTCCTGAAGTGTGAGTCTGGCTAGAATCCAGGCCTGAATGCTGGTGCTGCTCCCGTGACTCCCAGAGCGGAGAGAGTTTGCTGTGGAGCATGTCTGTGGAGGACACGATGGTAGGAACTGCTGGTTTGGAAAGCAAAGAGGTCAACGGAGGTCGGTCATTTTGCTTTGTTTTGTCAAGTAGATGGATGGTCCTACTTCTTCTCTGTTTGTGTTACCTATGGAGGACACTGTGCTTGTGGTAGTGCGGACACGGGTGACCTCTATCTGAGGGGAGACACCCGTGGAAGTGGGAATATGGACTTTGCCCCACCTTTCCATCTCAATTATCCGAAGGCCTCTCTCAACATAGTTCTGGAAGAACTGTGAGGAATTTTTTAGAAATGGTTCAGTGTCAGCATCTGAATATTTCTTCTTATATTCATACAATTCTGCTAGGCCCTCTTTAGTGTTCTTTTTAGAGCCAATCTTCTTAAAAATCTCAGCTAAGAAATCATTCACTTTGGCCTTTGATGATTTTTCATCTATTCAAGATGCTCCCTTTTCTGTTTCCTTTACAGATTTTCTCACAGTCTGGTCCACACTGTACTTCATCATCCAGCAGAGATGGTTCTCCAGCTCAGAATCATTCTTGTTGTCAGTCATTGTTAGGTGGTCTAGGGTCTTGGGCCCTTTTAATTTGCATAAAGTGTCCAGCAGGGTCTTTAGGGTCCTTATGGGAAATTCACTTTTGCATTGCTTCAGTTTTTCTTTGGGAAAGACCTTCACGAAAATTTGTATATCCAGAAGAATCCTGTCCAGGTTTATGCTGTTGATGGTATCAGGCAATAGTTGAACCATTCTCCAGAGACACTTCATAACAAGCTCTGAGAATTTGGGAGAACTGGCTATTCTTAGCAGACTGTCTTGGAGTAAAACAAGTAGAGCACTCAGGATGTTGGTCTGGTCTGATTTCTCCAGAACCTTCACCACCAGGAGATTCACAGAGCAGATCACCTGTTGTCCTTCCTCTAGATCTTCAATTCAAGAATCCAGCATTAAGGTGATGAGGCCATACATCAGGTCCTTCAGGACTCCAGTAGAGACCTCCCAGGCTAGGCTTTCTATCTGAAACAACGAAATCATGTTGCCAATGATACAGCTATACAACTTGATGATCTCATCCTTCTCTAGTTTCTCATCTGCCATGTGTGTGTTGTAGATGAGTCTTAGCTGCAAGAAAGTGGTTATCAGAAACTGATAAATATGGCCAGACACAGTTTCAGCTTTGTCTTCCTTTCTCAGGACCTCATCGATCTGTGTCAGAGCTTGGATGCTCGTGTTGATGTCACCACCGGCTACTTGGGAGATAATGAAATTGATTATGGTTGCTGATTACTGTGCATCTCATCGAAGTGTGGAGAAACAGCCTGGATCTTGGGTTCAGGAATAAGGACCAGTTCAAAAACGTTATCCAGTTGCTGGACAAGTTCTGGCATTTCACATCAGACTGTACCGTTGTCATTCTCTATCTCGTCTAGATCCAGCTGGAATTCTTGGTGAACCATCTAGGCTACCTCAGGATGCCCACTCATGCTTCGGGCTTGGTTGAGCTTGGAGGACATGTCCTCAGCTAGTCCCTTGCGCAGTATGTTGGCATTGGAGCTTATGTTCTGTGTGCACTGAGGTTTCTCTTCCACCTGTTTTATTGAGGCTGCAGCTTCTTTGCTGACCCCTTAATCCTCTCCTCAAAAGTGTTCCATTTTATGAATAATCCATAGTTTATTTTTCCATTCCCCTGAGAAAAGTTTGATTTTTTTTTCTCATTGTATTTTTTAATTACAAGAAATTAACAATCAATAAATCATCATTGAAGCTGTCTCCTTGTGCACATGAACAAAATTTTCTTCTGTTGAACCTTCAAACATTCTGTACAACAATTACCTTCCTCACACTTAGATGTCATCTTGGGCAGAAAGAATGATAGCTTTCTTATCACTTTCAGTTATATCTCTAAGAGAGTGACTACCCACTCTCAGGAGCTAAATATCCAGCCACTCTAAAGTAACACTTCAAACTCTCATCCAATCCAATTATGTCCACTCACTTGGCTCAGAGATCTGAGATGAAAAAGCAGATTTGTTATGCCATGCTGTTTCTCCAACTTCTTCTTTTTCATCTTTTGACTACTTCAAATGAGGGCAAGCAAAGAAGGCATAACAAATCCTGGTGGTGCAGTGGTTCAGCGCTTGGCCCCTAACCAAAAGGTTAGCAGTTATAACCCCCCAGCTGCTCCACAGGAGAAAAATGTGGCAGTGTGCTTCTGTAAAGATTACCAAAGAAAAATAAATAAATAACTAAAGATTCCATAAAATAATCCTTATCAAAAGGGGGAAATGCAGAACAGAATTTCAAGTTCTCCTGGACTCCAGACTTTCTGGAGCCATGGAGGGTGGATGAACCCCTGAAACTATTGCCCTGAGATAATCTTTAAACCTTAAACCAAGAATATCACCTGAAATAACCTTAAAACTAAAAAGTAGTTTAGCTTAGTTAGTAAAAATGATCTACTTTGCGCATTATGCTCTTTTAAGAACTATCTCTATAGAATCAAATTGACAATAGCAACTCAGAAGAGTAGATAAGAACCTTAACGGGTATTGAGTTTATGTTAATGAGGGAGTAACAACTCAGGAAAGGAGGGGGCGTGTATCTGCACAAGTCAAAGAATGTAATCAATGTCACTGAATTGTACATGTAGAAACTGTTACATTGGTGTATGTTTTGCTGTGTATATTCTAAACAACAACAAAATAAATAACATTTAGAAAACAAACTCATTGCCACTGAGTGAATTCCAACCCATAGTGAGCCTATAGGACAGAGTAGAACTGCCTCATAGTGTTTCTAAGGTTGTAATCTTTACGGAAGCAGACTGACATCTTTCTCCCAGTGAGAGGCTGGTAGGTTCAAAGCACAAACCTTTCAGTTAGCAGTCAAGTACTTAACTACTGAGCCACCAAGGTTCCTTCCTTAAGGACTACAGCCTTGGAAACCCTACGAGCCAGCTGTAGCCTGTCCTATAAGGTTGATAAGAATTGGCATCCACTCTATTGCAATGAGTGAAAGAAGGCATGAGAGGTAAAGATACAAAAATAGCTTATCTGGATGTGTTTGTAGTTCTCATATCACTCACAGTGCACTTTGTTGTGGCAGGGGGTCCTGGGAACTCAACCGGACATTTTTTTCTGCCATAAGCCGTACTCCCTCTTACTGACATTAGCCTCACCACTGCTGCTGAGAATCGACTCCACTGAACTTGTAAATGTGTTTGAATAAGTAGGTTGAGGGGGCTGGAGGGGGTTCTCTTCCCTCAGCACTTTCTCTGGGACTAGGAGTCAGTAAATTCAGCTAGCAACATTTTGCTTCACTGATCTGACACCACTTGCCAAGACAAATGCTTGAAGCACAGCCTCTTGCTTTGTTGTCCCATTCATTACTCTGTTCTCAAATGATAACTGACTTTATAACATAAGCTAAAAATCCACCAAAGCCACTACCATTTAGTTAATTCTGACTCATAGTGAACCTGTAGAACAGAGTAGAACCCCCCCTTAGGGTTTCCAAGGCTGTAAATCTTTACTGAAGCAGACTGCCATATCTTTCTCCTGTGGAGTGGCTGTTGAGTTCAAACCACCTACCTTTCAGTTAGCAGCAGAGTGCTTTAAACATTGCACCACCAGGGCACCATCAGGGCTCCTTAACATGAACTATAGATGACAATATCTCTGTTGCTTTTAGGTGCCTTCCAGTGGATTCCGACCCATAACAAACTCATGTGACAGAGTATAACTGCCCCATAGGGTTTTCTTGGCTTTAATCTTTACAGAAGCAGGTAGATCTTTCTTCTGTGGAGCTGCTGGGTGGATTCAAACAGCCAACCTTTCAGTTAGCAGCTGAGCTCTTAACTCTTTGTAACACCAGGGTGCCTATTCTCTCTGCCCCCTTGAAACACTGCAAAAGCTTCAGTAAACTTGTACGTCTATAATCTTCCCTCCCCATTTGCTATGGATTGAATTGTGTACCCCAAAAAAATATGTTCAGGTCCTAACCCCTGCACCTGTGAATAGGATTTTGTTTGGAAATAGGTTCTTTCTTCGAAGATGTTATCAGTGAACAAGATCATCCAGGAGTAGTGTGGGTCCTAATCCCTTCTAAGTGATGTCTTATCAAAGGAGAGAGCAGACACAGAAAGTCACAGAGAGAGAGGACGTCATGTCAAGAGGCATCTACAAGCCAAGGAATGCCAAGAGATACCTGTTGTTACCAGAAGGGATCTTCCCCCGCTGCATCCTGAATTTGAACTTCTAGCATCCAAAACTGTGAGACAACATATTTCTCGTCTTTGAAGCCACCCACTTTCTAGTAGTTTGTTAAGGCAACCCTGGAAAATGAAGAAAACGTTTCTTGCATGTTACTTTTCTATAGTAATTTATTTTCACTTTTTTATGTCCCTTAAATGAGTGACTATTAATCAGAGATGGTGTTTATGCCATTTTGTTTGTTAGATCTGTCTTCAACTGCATCACTTTCTGTACTCACAAATGCCTTTTTTTTTTCTTCTTCTTCTAGGTTCTGTTTCCCTGTCTCTGAAGTATGTTCTTAATTAATATTTTGCTGATGAGGTTCTGTTAATGGAAATTCTGTCTTTTTCTTTGTAAGCCTTAAACTTGAATTGTAGTTTGGGTGAGTTTATAGAATTCCATGTTAAGAGATGATTTTCCTCAGGATTTACTCATCATGTCTTATTGTGAAGTCTGTTGTCAGTACAATTATACTTCTTTTTGTGGATAAATCGTTCCTCAAAAATGCATTACACTTTTAATTTTTACTTTGGTATTCTGTAATGCTACTATGTTTTATCTAGGGATTTATGCATTTATTTTTTCTTGATGAGGACATATTGAGATTGCCGAATCTAAAAAATCACTTCTTTCATCATACCAAACAAGAATCAACCGTTATCTTAATATGAATTTTGCCTCACTCTTTAGTTTATATTTCTAGAAATCCAATAAGACCTATATTGAGCCACCTCTTCTCTTCTATATATCTCAATTATTGCTTGAAATTCTTAATTTCAGCATCTATGCCCTGCATTAAGGAGCCCTGGTCGCACAGTGATTAGGCACTCAGCTACTGACCAAAATATCGGCATTTGAACCCATGGGATAAAGATGTGGCAGTCTGCTTCTGTAAAGATTACAGCCTTGGAAACATTACGGGGCAGTTCTGCTCTGTCTTATGGGGTCACTATGAGTTGGGATCAACTTGATGGAAACCTTTTTGTTTGTTTTTGTTTTATGTTCTGCATTCCAATCTATTTTGTGCTATCCATCTACAAATTAGCAATTCTCTTTTTACATGTATTTCATCAATTTATGAGTTTTATTTTTATTCCTATGACTTTTTTCATTTATATGATATTTTTGAAGTTGTTTCTTTTGTTGTTTGTGAAATTTATAAAAATGTAAAACATAGTGCTATCTTAAGTGCTTATTGGTCTAATATTGCTGTTTATATGTCAACTGATTCTTGTTCAAAGAAGGCATTCCTGCATGTGGTTTCTAATTTATGTGTTGATTTAAATGTACACAATAGAAAATTGTCGCTGTTTTTCCCCTGTGAGAATGCCTCCTGTCCTAATTTGACATTTGTTTCTTTGTAGCCAGAGGGGTTTCATCAACGCGTTTTTAAATTGTGTAACTTTTGAAGATTGAGATTTTCAGCACACAGATGCAGTGTAAATTTCTAACCAATTTCCATGAGAAGTATAAATTCAAACTTTCAAATATTTAGGAGAAATTTTTTATTCTTTCTTCAATTTGAGGCAGAGGAATATATGTCTCTTCTCCTGGGGCCTAAAGTAGAATTTTTTTCTGGTTCAGTGAGATACACCCCTTTAAGATTGTTGGCTTTGAGGGTGTCTCTCAGTTCATACTCCCTGACTTGTAGACTCATGTGCTCATTCCTTGTCTTTGTGTGGACATTAACAGCCAAGCCTTTGGTGACTAATAACATTTGTGTGACAGTGATAGCACCTGCTTATGGCCTCACTTCTCTGATTATCAGTTGTCTTTTTATTTCTGGTAGTTGGTGATTTTCATTTCCTTCAAACTGAGCAATGCACTTAAAACAATGCGTATTACCTATCATCCTTCTTTTCTAGGTGTTTGTAGCAGGAACAATTTCAGTTTAAGTATACTTTTTTTATCAGACCTGTAACCTTATTTCTAGCTATAGTTTACAAAGTTTTTATACAGTGTACACCCTGCCTTTGTCAATTAAAGTAGACTTTAAGCATTTTTTTCAAAGTTTATCAAAAGCTAGTTAGGGACATTATTCTAATGGTCACATTAAGATTCCACAATAAGAAAGGACATTGATTACATATGAATTCCTTTACTGAACATAAATTGTTTTTAATAACCATGGCTATAATGTTTAGGAAGACTGGTTTTGAACTGATACTCAATTCTTTGAGTATCATCCCTCTTTTAGTTGAGTGACCTTTGCCAATTTTCTTAATCATGCTGTACCTTAATTTCCTCAAGTGTTACATGAAGAAATAATGTAACTACCTCATCATGATTTCTAAGGGAACGATGTATTACGTTGGTCTGACAAGGCTATGTTAGAGTAACACACCAACTAAAATCTCATGGGTTTGGCTGAAGAAAAGGTTAATTCTCATTCACATCAAGTCTGATGTGTATCAGTGAACATCTCCTCTGTTACCTCAGGAATCCAGACTCTCTATTTTGTAATGCTTCTATGTTACCACAAACCATGTGTTTATACGATTACCCAGGTCACCTCAGCAGGGGTAGAGAGGTATGGACAAAGTACAAGATTCGTAACTGTCTCAGCACGGAAACAACAAGTCAGATTCTTGAACAGTCTACTGACCAAAACTCATCACATGGTCCTAACTTAAATGGTGTGAAGGCTGACAAATATGAGAAACACATGGAACATGATAAAGTAATAACAGCCTTTACCACAAATACACGATGATTTTGTAACAGATCCTTGCCTGTATTAAATACAAAATATTTATAGCTTTCATTTTTATTATAAATAACACTTTGATTAATATATTTACAGATAAAGTCCTGCTAGAGGTAGGTTATTTCATTAACATTCCTACAGGTGCACATAACATGTTAAAGCATGTAGACATTTGTAGGCTTTTTATAAAGGTTTTCAAATTCATTTTGAGAATGAGATTGCACAAATTTATCTCAACCATTTGCTTGCGTATACCCATTTCATCAGATAACTGACAATAATAAATATGCTTTTCCAATAAATCTGTGGATTTTTAAATCAGCTCTAATCTTCCTTCATTTCATTAACTTACCAGATTGGATTTTCTCATTTGCATTTATTTAATTACTTTTGTGAGGTTGAACATTTTTCTGTACTTGTATTGGTCAGTAGATTCAGATCTGTGGAAAATTATCTCCTTGTAACCTGTATGCATGTATCTATAGATATGATTTCAATATTTTTCTCTCACCAATTTGTATGGGCTCTTTATTATATAAAATTAATTTTTTATGTGAGTATTAGCTAAAAAGGTTTGCCTTCATTTTTCGTGGCTCTTTATACTCATATTTTTGGCTATAAATATGTTTTTAAAAAATATTCTCAAGGATCATTTTACTTTCCCTTTTATTCATTTTATGGAATGTAATATAAACTATAACATTATATTCTTACAGCAGTCTTGTGAATTAGGTATTGTTATTTTTATTTTTTGCATGGGGAAACTGAGGTTTAAAGAGGCTAAACAAAACTTCCATGGACTCCTGGTTTGCCGTTGGAGTAACTAGTACACCAATCAGCCTCAAATTATAATTGTTTTTCTGCAATTCCTATATGAAATTCCCTGCAGTAAATAGAAAAATGGTAGTCCCCTTCCTCCATCCCCAAAGATGTCTACACCCTAATCCTTGGAACTTGTGAACATGTTACTTTATATGGCAAAAGGTACTGTGCAGTTGTAATTAAATTTATGACCTTAAACAGATTATACTGGATTATCTGGATTGACACCTTAAAAACAGAGAAGTTTTTTCAGACTAATGTCAGAGAGATTTGTAGTTGGAGAGATTACAAACATGAGAAAAATTCAAAAGGCAGTTGCTGGCTCTGAGATGTAAGGTCCCACATGACAAGAACCTGAGAGAGGCCACTAGGAGCCCCCAGCTGAAAGCCACCAAGGAAACGGGGCCCTGTTCTACAACTGCAAGGTAGTGGATTCTGCAGACTACCAAAGTGAGCTTGGAAACTGGTTCTTCCCAGAGCCTCCTGATAAGAGTCTGGCCAGCCAACATCTTGAAATGAAACCCAGAGGAGAGAAACTAGTTGAGTCAATCCAGACTTCTGACCTACAAAACAGTGAGATAATCTATTTGTGTTATTTTACACCATTGTATTTTTGGAGATTTGTTATGCAAAAATAGGAGACCAAACCACCTCATTTTATTGCAATAGGATATACAATGTAAAAATTCAAACTTCCTTCCCTACCTCATTAGGAAATTTCTTGTTATTTTTTCTACTCTTCTTCAGTGTCATGCTTTGCTAGGGTGTGCTCCCGCACACTTGCACCGTGAGCCCAGAGAGGAGTGTGTTTATTGTTCTTAACCCACTCCATCTGTATTCTCTCACTGGTCTTCAAGGTTAATACCTATTTTCCAGACCAAGGGTACTAGGCCTGCAGGACTCAGTGATGGGGAATAGTCACTTGGCAGCAGCTTGTTCCAAAAATATGAGCCTCTATGTTCCTGAAGTATTCTTTGAGGAGGCTCCTTGTTTATAGGGGTATTTTCTGTACGCCTTCTGGTACTTCATTCCAGGACAATTTTTTATACCATCTTGGTGTTGTGGATTGAATTTTGCCCCTCAAAAAGATATAGTGAAGTTCTAACCCCTGTGCCTGTGAATGTGACCTTGTTTTGGAAAACAGGGTTTTGCTTTGTAGACGTTATCAGTTAAATGGTGTCATAGCAGAGCTGGGTGTGTCCTACTCCAGACCCTTCTGAGCAGCTTCGTACAAAAGAGGAGAGACAGGGAAAAAGGCAACATGTTACGATCTGTCTACAAGCGAAGGAACTATAAGACAGGGCTGGGTGCCTTGTAGGGTTTTATCTTAAGAATAAATAAAGAAATGCTCAGATTTTCCATGCATAAACTCATCTAGTCTGTTGCAAGGTAGTCATAGTAAGGCATGCAAGTAAGACCTTCAAGACATTCATTTTGAAACTGGAGAACCAGAATTAACAATTAACAGTTAAAATTATAATGTTAGGTCTATGGTTAGAGTCCCCATCTGGAGACGTCACTCTTCTATGTTTCATGTGAGGTTTTCAGGGGGAAGGCTTGACCTCAGCTCGAACTCCATGGAGGTCCCTCTTAGCTAGGGTCCGAGGTCAGCGGTGGCAGGCAGAGCCTCTGTAAGCTCTGTCTTTGGAGAGAGTCAGACACTAAAGAGAGATTCTTTGCCTTTGGCTTCTTTTTCTTACAGCATAATCTGAAATCCATAAAAATGAGAATTTTCAGCTTTGGCCTCACACAATAAGGGCTAAGTGATGTCATAGTTAACAAAGACTAATATATCACTTTTTTTTTCTTGACAGTCAATGATTAGAGGGTGGTTTATGACTTACATAGTACTTACCTTACTAGACGCCTTAAGGTTTCTTAAGGCCACCTTACTGAGATGTACTTTTATGTAAAAATCCCTTTATCATATCATGTATACAACTAGCCAACTTAGGGAGGTTTAACTACATGTTACATCATTGCAGCATACTTCATGTTTTTCTGTTTCTAATTTAGAAATCACTTATTTAGTTAAAAGTTACAATTTCTTTATCCTACTACCTGGGTGCAATGCCAATGTCTGAGGGTTATTTACTACATTCTTCTATTTATCAATTTCTAAAGTTAGAAATTTTCTAAATAACTTTCTGATGACTTACAGTTATAATTTCTAACAGTTTGCAAGTTGGTAATGACTTACAAGTTTTCTGGATGAGAACATCACAGAAGTATATATATGCATGTATTTCTAACTTCATATTATGAGTGAGTTGTACATATGAATAACAGTGAAAGCATTGTGAAAGCCTATGTGTTTTGAGGACATTATAGAAGCATACATGACACCAGGGATGCCAGAAGCTGAAAGAGACAAGGAAGGATCTTCCCCCAGAGCTGACAGAGTGAACGGAGCCCTGTAGCCCTAAGTTCAGACTTCTAACATGAGGAACTCAGATAAAATAAATTTTTGTTCCTTGAAGTCACTCACCTTTTGGTATTATGGCAGCACTAGGAGGCTAAGACACTTGGCTAAAATTTAAATCCTTAAATTTTAGAATTTACTGGAATCTAAATGTAATTTTCAATAATATTGTTTGACACATTCAGCCCAGCTACACAGCTACTAAGGCCATTGCATTTATATATATATACACATATGTAACCCATAGTTGTTGCCATTGAGTGGATTCTGACTCATAGTGACCCTATAGGACAGAGTAGAACTGCCCCATGAGGTTTCCAAGGAGGGGCTGGTGGATTCCAGTTGCTGACCTTTTGGTTAGCAGCCACAGCTCTTAACCACTTCGCTACTAGGGCTCCATATATATTATGTGGGTGTGTGTGTGTGTGTGTGTGTGTGTGTGTGTGTGTGTGTGTGTATGTGCTGAGCTGTAAATATTTCATTGTCAGTGTCTCCTATTACATTTTGTTTGTTGTTTTCATTAAACTTTTTTTGAGATAACTGTAGATTGTTATACAGTTATAAGAAATAATACAAAGATATTCCATGTATCCTTACCCGGATTTCCCGAGTGGTAACATCTTGCCAAACTATAGTACAACCAGTATATTGACATTGGTACAGTCAAGATGAGGATCATTTTGCTGCAACAAGGATCCCTTATATTGCCCACTTCCCTCCCACCCCCACACCCTCCTTAACCCCTTGCAGCCACTAATCTGTTCTCCATTTCTATCATTTTGTCATTTTTAAGAATGCTGTATTAATGAAATCATACATTATGTAAACTTTGGGGATTTAGGGATATTCCCCTTAGAATAATTCCCTAGAAATCCATCTAGGTTATTTCAAGTATTTAAAAAAAAAACAAAAAGTTGCCTTTGAGTCCATTATGACTTGTGATGACCCCATGTGTTTCAGAGTAGAATTGCTCTCCATAGTGTTTTCAAGGCTGTGATCTTTGGAAGCAGATTGCAGGACTTTCTTCCAAGACAATTCAGCATGGTTTCCAACTACCAACTTTTTGGTTACTAGTAGAGATCTTAACGTTTGTGCCACCCAGGGACTCTTCAAGTATCAACCATTCATTCATTTCTTTGCTGAGTAATATTCCATGGTACAGATGTACCACAGTTGATTTAATTAATCATTGAATGTTAAACAGTCGTTAAATATTTGAAGGACAATTGAGGTATTTCTAAATTTGGGCTATTATAAATAAAGCTGCTCCAAACTTCCAAGTTTTGGTGTAAACGTTTAAGTGTTCATTTCTCTGGGATAAATGCCCAGAACTACAATTGCTGAGTCATTTGATAGTTGCATGGTTAGTTTTATAAGAAACTGCCATATTGTTTTCCAGAGTGTCTATCATTTCTCATTCCCATCAGCAATGATAAGTGATCCAGTTACTCCACATTTTTACCAACATTTAGTGTTGTTACTATTTTGTGTTTTGCCATTCTGATATGTGTGTAGTGATCCCTCATTGTGGATTTAATTTACATTTACCTTAATGGTTAATAATGTTGAACATATTTTTTGTATTTGCCATCTGTATATATTGCCTTCAGTGAAATATCTCATGTCTTTTGACAATTTCAAAATCATATCATGTGTTTTTTTGCTGTTTAGTTTTAAATGTTATTTATAGTTTCTAGATACTAGTACTTTGTCAGGTATGTGGTTTGCAAGTGTTTCCTTCCAAACTGTAGCTTTCCTTTTCATCCTCTTAACAAGGTATTAAGTAAAGCACAAGCTATTGGTTTTGTTGGAGTCTGATTAATCAATTTACCTTTTATTGGTAGTACTTTTACAGTCAAACTAAGAACTCTTTGCCTAGTCCTTGACCCTGAAGATTTTCTTCATTTTTTTTTTTTTTAAGTTAAAGGTTTATTATAGTTTTACATTTTATATTTAAGTCTATGGTCCATGTCATGGTTAAGATTGTGTGTCAACTTGGCTGGGCCATGATTCTTAATGGTTTGGGAGTTATGTTGTAGTTTGACAGCTATGTGATTATGTAATCACTTCCATAATGATATCTGATATAATGTAATTACCTCCATGATGAGATCTGCTATGAGCAGCCAATCTGTTGAAAGGGAATTTCCTTGGAGGTGTGGCCTGCATCCAATATATGTGGACTTTCTAGCAAAGCTCCCTGGGTTTTGCTTGCTCTGGACCTGCATGTGGCCTCTGGTTCTTGGGACTTGAGCTAGCAGCTTACCCATCAATCTAGGGATTCATCAGCCTCCACAGCCTGTGAGCCAGGATCTTACTGTCTTACTTGCTGATCTTGGTATTTGTTGGCCTCTGCAACCTATGAGGCAAAGGCCTGCCATCTTACCTGCTGATCTTGGTTTGTCAGCCCTTTCAGCTACACAAGTCAGGAGAAGTCTCCATCCTGACCCACGGACCTGGGGCTTTCCAGCCTCTACAACTGCACGAGCCATTTTCTTGATATAAATCTCTCTGTGTCTGTCTCTCTCTCTATATATACATATACATGCATGCGCGCACACACACACACTTCACTCTTTTGCTTCTCTAGAGAACCCAGCCTACGATATTTGGTACCAAAAATAGTTCTAGAGAAACAAAATTGTGAGGATAAGTTTCTAAATTTGTTCTCAAGTCTTGTTAATCTTAAAGATGTTGCTGACTCTGCTTCCAGTAGTAAAGAGGGCACTGCTAATCCATGGTGTGAGGTGGCAATAGAAATATGTAAAATATCACCATCAATAGATCAGGTAGGTATTGGTTAGAGGTGAGGCTCTGGGTGATAGGATGTTTGATACTTCTCTACAATTTTGTTAGAATGATAAGTATAAGGAAGCTGGTCGGTTGGTCCTACTTTTGCTGGAAAAAGTGATGAAAGACAGAGATGAACTCAGGGCTTCAGAGTCACAGCTCAAGTGCCACATAAACGACCTCAAAGTTTCCACTTGTGCCTTGAAAGAAAGCCTTATTTCTTGTCATAACAGGCTGATATTGCCCAAAGTCTTATCATAAAAGTGGCTGAATTACAAAGCCAATTGAATTCCCACCCTCAAATGGTGTCTTAAGTTAAAGTTAGGGTACTGATTGGGAAGAAATGGGATCCTTAAACTCGGGATGTGAACATATGGGCAGATAATCAGATAGCTGGGAACAATGAGCCCCTAAATTCTGCTGAATCACTCCTGCCAACAGAACCACCCTTCTCACTCCCATCTGAAGAGATTACTCTATCTTTGTCTGCTAAGCCACTCTCCCAAGTAAAACCATTAGCCCATCCACCCCCATCTGATGAGATTAACCCAGCTGTGTATGAAAATCCTTTATCTGAGTCATTCCCTGGGGAAGCATCTAAGTAATCGCCAGGACATCACCTGAGGCAGATGCCTTTCAAGACATTGCTGAATGTTCTCAGAACACATCCGCACCACCCATTTTTGTTTCTAGACCTATAACTAGACTTAAGTCCCAGTAAGCCCCAAGAGGTGAAGTATAAAGTGTGACTCAGGAGGAGTTATGCTATAGTCCAAAGAACTGCTTGACTTTTCTAATATGTATAATCAGAATCCTGGGGTATATGTGTGGGAATGACTATTACGGGTGTGGAATAATGGTGCAAGGAACATACAGTTGTATCAGTCTGAGTTCATTGATATGGGCCCACTAAGCAGATTCTTCATTCAATGTTTCAGCTTGAGAGGTTAGGAAAGGGTCAAATATTTTATTTGTTTGAGTTGCAGAAGCATGGATTATGCGGTGGCCTACATAAATCAAGTTGAAGTACCAGACCTGCCTTGGTATACTGTAGAAGAAGGAATCCAAAAGTTTAGAGAAACTGACATGTTAGAGTGGATTTATCAGGTTAGACCCACAGACCCACACATGGAGTGCCCAGAGGAAACATCTTTTAGCACAATGGTTAGGAACAAATTTGTGAAGGGAGACCTAGCATCCTTGAAGACCACTGTGATTGCTATTTTATGTAAGTCAGATTTGACAGTGGGAACAGCCCTAACTTAATTAAGACACCTATCTACAATGGGGCTGATTGGACCTGTGGTGGTGGGGGCCAAGCAGGAACACTCAATCTACAAAGACAAGGTGGGTATGGTTACCATAATGAACAGCAGAGTCAAAGAAGTAATCAGAATAGTCTGACTCTTATGGACTTGTGGCATTGGCTACTTAGTCATGATGTCCCTAGGAGTAAAATAGATACAAAATCTACTAAATATTTACTTGATTTGTACAAGCAGAAGAATTCTAGGTCAAGGGAAAAGCGGTCTAACTTCAAGTGCCAGAAGAGAGCATTATGGTCCCTCAATCAATTCCCAGAATTGAGCCAGGTTACAGGCTCATAACCCTTTGAAGGAAGGGGGGGCTGGGGTCCCCTTGAAGAAGGACCCTACTACACTGCCAAAAATGTATACTATTAATCTTTTCCCCAGTCTTCCCCAAAGGAATCTACAGCCTTTTATGACAGTGACTGTTCACTGGGGAAAAGGAGATAATCAGGCTTTTCCAGATTACTGGATACCAGCTGTGAACTGACACTAATTCCAGGAGACCTAAATCATTGCTTTGGTTCACCAGTCAGAGAGCAGGTGTATGGAGGTAAGGTTATGATTAGGTATTATTAGGTAAGTTTATTATTATTAAGGTAAGGTTATTAATGGAGTCTTAGCTCAGGTTCAGCTCACTGTGTGTCTAGTGTGTCCCCAAAGCCATCCTGTAGTGATTTCCCCAGTTCCAGAATGCAAAATTGGAATAGATATATTCAGCAACTAGCAGAATCTCCACATTGGACAAGTGTAGTAAGGGCTATTATGGTAGGAAAAGCCAAGTGCAAGCCATTAGAACTGCCCTTACCTAGGAAAATAGTAAACAAAAAGCCATACTGCATTCCTGGAGGGATTGCAGAGATTACTGCCACCATCAAGGATTTGAAAGATGCAGGGGTGGTGATTCTCACCACATTTCCATTCAACACCCCTGTTGGCCTGTGCAAAAAGTAGATGGGTCTTGGAGAATGACAGTGGATTATTGAAAACTTAACCAGTTGGTGACCTAATTTGCAACTGCTGTTCCAGATGTGGTTTCATTGCTTGGGCAAATTAATACATCTCCTGGTACCTGGTAAGTAGCTATTGATCTAGCTAATGCCATTTTCTGCATACCTGTTTAGAAGGACCACCAGAAGCAGTTTTCATTCAGCTTGCAAGGCCAGCAGTACACCTTCACAGTTTTATCTCAGAGGTATATCAACTCTCCAGCCCTACGTCATAATTTAGTCTGCAGGAATCTCATACCATCAAGAAAAAGAGTAGGGAGCAAAGCGTGTCCTTTGGACCTGGGTTCTCTGTGCTGAGAACCTCCTAGACGAGGGGAAGATTTATGACAAAGACCTACCCCCATAGCTGAGAGAGAAAGCCTTCTCTTGGAGATGGCACCCTAAATTTGGACTTCTAGTCTCCTAGAATGTGAGAGAATACATTTCTGTTTGTTAAAGCTATCCACTTGTGATATTTCTGTTATAGCAGCACTAGATAACTAAGTTCATTCTGGATTTTTTATATAAAGTGTGAAACTTAGGTCAAGTTTCTTTTTTTTTTTTTGCCTATGGATATTCCATTGCTGTAGCACCATTTGTTGAAAAGACTCTTTTTCCTTCATGTAATTGTTTTTGCACTTTGTATAAAAATCAGTTGAGGATATTTGTGTGGGACTATTTATGGGATCTCATTTCTGTTCCATTGATCTTTGTATCTATCCCTCAGCCAGTATCCACAGTCAGGATTAATGTACCTATGTAACAAGTCTTGAAATCAGGTAGACTGATTCCCAAACTCAACTTACTCTATTTCCTTTGAATTTCCACATAAATTTTAGAATAATATTGTCTATATCTACTAAAATATTGCTAGGCTTCTCATAGGAATGGTATTCAACCTTTAATAGTTTGGGAAGAATTGACATCTTCACCGTGTTAAGTGTTCCAACAGATGAATAGGATATGTCTCTCCATTCATATAGATCTCTGCTTCCCTTCAACAACATTTTCTAGCTTCAGCATTTAAGTACTGTACATGTCTTGCTAAGTATGCATTTATTTCATTTTTTTTAGAAAATGTAAATAGTATTTTTAGTTTTGATGTCCACATGTTCATTGTTAGATATAGATATAAAATTGACATTTTTATCTTTATCTTATATTGTGCAATCTTGCAGAACTCATTTACTAGTTCTATGTTTCTTTTATGTGTGTGTGTAAATTACTTGGTATTTATTACATAGACAATCATGTCATATGCAAATAGGGGACATTTTGTTTCTTCCTTTCCTATCTGTATGTTGT
The DNA here is from genome assembly GCA_030035585.1 of Dugong dugon. Lineage (NCBI taxonomy): Eukaryota > Metazoa > Chordata > Mammalia > Sirenia > Dugongidae > Dugong > Dugong dugon. The sequence goes on from CM057478.1 coordinate 15,610,911, forward strand.
TTATTTCCTTTTCTTGCCTTACTGCACCAGCTATAACTTTCAGCATTATTTTGAATAAGAGTGGTGAGAGGGGACCTGTTTACCATGCTCCTTAGAAGAGAAAGTATTAAGTCTTTCACCATTAAGTAAAATGTTAGCTGTAGGTTTCTGGCCATATGTTCTTTAACAAGATAAGAAAGTTCTTCTCTATTAATTTTTTTTTTTTTTTTGAGTTTTTGACAAGAAAGGATGTTAAATGCTGGCAAAGTCTTTTTCTGAATCAATTGATATGATGATGTTTTCAGGGTCAATATTGATATTGATAGTTTAACTCCTAATGTTCATAATTCATAATTTGACCTTACCTTCTCTCTTATTTTCTTTCGTGTATGTATGTGTGTCTTGCTAGAGGTTTTCCAATTGTATTGATTTCTTCAAACAAAAAGCTCTTTGCTTCATCGTGTTTCTCTATTGTTTTTTCTGTTATGTTTATTGTTTTGTTTTTATGTTTATTATTTCCTTCCTTCTTCTTGCTTTGTGCTCATTTTCCTCTTTTTTCCGACGTTCTCGAAGTGGGAGATTAGCTTATTTATTTCATACCTTTCTTCTTTTCTAATGTATTAATTTAGTGCTATAAACTTTCTACTTAGCAATGCTATAGCTATGTACCACAAATTTTAGTATAAAGTATTTTCATTTTCATTCAATTTTTTAAATTTTGATTATTATTTACCCTCATACTTCCTCACAGATTATTAAGAAGTGTGTTGTTAGTTTCCAAGTGTTTAGAGATTTCCTTGTTATTTTTTTGTTGTTGTTATTGATTGCTAGTTTGATTCCATTGTAGTGAAAGAACATACTCTGCACGACTTCATTTCTTTTAAATGTGTTGAGATTGTTCTGTGAACCAAGTTATGTTGTTGTTGCATGACATCAAGTTGATTTTGACTCATAGGAAACTTACATGGCAGAGTATAACTATTGTTGTATTATTAGGTGCTGTCACTTCATTTTTGGCTCATAGCCACTCTATGGACAATGGAATGAAACACTCACTGCCCAGTCCTGCACAATCCTTAAAATTTTTACTATGTTCAAGTCCATTGTTGCAGCCATCTCATTGAGGATCTTCCTCTTTTTCATTTACCTTCTACTTTACCGAACATGATGTCCTTCTCCAGGGACTAGTACCTCCTGATAAAGTGTCCATGGTACACAAGATGAAGTCTTGCCATCCTCACTTCTAAGGAGCACTCTGGCTGTACTTCTTCCCAGACAAATTTGTTCATTCTTCTGGCAGTCCATGGTATATTCAGTATTTTTTCACAAACATCATAATTCAAAGGCATCAATTCTTCTTAGTTCTTCATTATTCATTGTCCACCTTTAGCATGCATAGGAGGCAATTGAAAATACCATGGCGTGGATCAGGTACACCTTAGTCCTCAAGATGACATCTTTGCTTTTTAACACTTTAGAGAAGCCTTTTGCAGCAGATTTGCCTAGTGCAATATGTCGCTGGATTTCTTTGCTGCTTCCATGGGTGTTGGTTGTGGATACAAGTAAAATGAAATCCTTAGGCTATTAATAGATGCTATGTGGGGAAAAACGTTCTTCAGTCAAATGAATCTGGAATACCTAAGCGAAAAAAAGCTAAATTGTTTTGACTGTAGAACTTCTGCAAACATTTAATTTACTAATATCTACAGGTAAATTTCCAAAAAAAGATAATATGTAGTACTTTTTAGGCATATTTGACCAGATAAATCTTTTATCGTACATTCATTCCACAGATACACTGAGACCAAATAAATTCCATCTCTTGTATATAACAAGAGTATTCAATGTAACTTTTTAATATGAAATTAAAAGCATAATATTCACACTTTTATTTTTGTCTTATAATAAGAGATTATTAGTTCATTAGCTTCATTTTGGAAAATGGTAGTCTCATCCTAATCAAAATTTATACAGCTTTGTAAATAACATAGTTCTAAGTGTATCTAAGTGCATAAAAGTTGTTATTTATCAGTTTTGTCAATAATTAAATTTAAAAGTGCACGAGAATTATTGAACCAAAGCAGTGTAGACATGAAATTTACATCCTACTTCTTTATTTCTCATTAAAATTCCACAATATGTAAAATTAATGTTTAACAAAGGAAGAAAAGGGCCATGTATGCAACGAAAAGAACATGTTGAAACTAAAGATATTTTATGGGTATTTTAAGGCAGTATGAAATACAATCATAGTAAATAAAGACCCTAGAAAATAAGACATCTAATTTCTTTACTAGTCCTATAATTTAAAAAGGTTTCTACTTTTTAAAATATATATTTCAGGGAGCCCTGGTGAAGTAGTGATTAGAAGCTTGGCTGCTGATCAAGAGTTCAGCAGTTCGAATCCACCAGCCACTCCTTGGAAAACCTATGGGGCAGTTCTACTCTGTCCTATATGGTCGCTATGAATTGGAATCAACTTGAAGGCAATGGGTTTCATTTTACATATATATACAGTTTTTTTCATGTGCTTAAAACTTATAAGTAATTTCTATTCTTCTTGTTGTTAGGTGCCTTCAAGCTGGCTCCAACTCATAGCTACCTTATGCACAACAGAAGGAAACACTGCCTGATCTTGAGACGTTCTCACACTTGCTGCTATGTTTGCAGCCACTGTGTCAATCCATCTTATTGAGGGTCTTCCTCTTTTATGCTGACCTTCTACTTTACCAAGCATGATGTCCTTCTCCTGGGACTGGTCCCTCCTGATAACATGTCCAAAGTATGTGAGATGAAGTCTCAACTTCCTTGCTTCTAAGGAGCATTCTGTCTGTACTTCTTCCACGGAACATTTGTTCATTTTTCTGGTAGTCCATGGTATAATCAATATTTTTCACCAACATCATAATTCAAAGATATTAACTCTCCTTCGATCTTTCTTACTCATTGTCCAGCTTTCACAGGCATATGAGGCAATTGAAAATACCATGGCTTGGGTCAGACTCACTCCAGTCCTCAAAGTAATATCTTTACTTTTTAGTATTTTAAAGAGGTCTTGTGCAGCAGATTTGCCCAATGCAATAGGTTATTTGATTTCTTGACTACTGCTTCCATTGGCATATATATATACACACACATACACACACACATATATATATACAGTCAATAAATAAAATATTTCCAGTAGTGTGCTTATATTAGTTATTATTTAAAGCAAGATCATTTGAGGCACTTTTGAGTACATATAGTTCTTACTAACATTTCAGAAGAGATTCCTGGGCAAAACTCTCCTGATTGACTGCCAAAGAATTATATATTTGTGTTATATGATTGCCCATTTCTTTACTTATAGATTTCTGAGCAGCAATAACACTAATAAAATTCAACCTCTAGCTATGTAACATTCTCACTCACAGTCTACTTGGATGGTTTTTCATGAATTGAATACTGTACGTGATATGTGTGTGTGTGTGTGACAGTGTTTTATTGATTTGAAACCACAAGTCATTTATTTATATAGGTACATCTTTATAAAAACTTCATAAATATCTTTTGTCATTTGAGTTTTCTGCTTTTAATATTCATAAAGCTTTTAAAAAGTGGAGGTTAAACACAATCAGAAAGCAGATAACTCTGAGCAATTTGATAAAGTCTACCAAAACACCACATTTGTAGGAAGAAACGTGTATTAACATTTTCTTTTTTAAAAGCTGTATACTATTGAAATATTGGCTCCTGTTAAAAAGATACATTTTTATCTCTCTTCCCTTAGAAACATAAATATGTTTGTCTTCATAACAATCTTGTTGATATTATAGTTAGATTTTACTCTAACAGGATAGAAAATTTAATGATTTTACATTTTTTAATGTTAGCTTGATTTATGTAAAGCTTTGTAGTTATTTTCAATTTGCAAATTTATTTTATTATATAAAATTTATGTGAAATTCAGAATGCATTTTCTCACAGAAATCTTGTTAAAACCAAGTGTTAAATCCCAGGATATTCAGGGAAATCTATTTAACACAAATTATGCCTAAACTCCAAACCCACTAGAGCTTTAAAAGACAATCTTCTTGTTATTTAATTTTTATACAATTTATATAATATAAATTTCATCCCATATTTCACCTATGAGTGCTGCTGACACAATTCTTTCTAGTTGTTCCCCCAAGAGATGGTAAGCTATTGCCAGGCCAATGTATCTGAGAGTGAGTCCTGTATCTGAGCCTAGGACATGCACTGTTAAGGATACTCAAGAGCAAGATGGTAATACTAGAATTACAGAGATCTGGAAGTTTTTGTAGAGAAGGGTAAGGGAATTTGCCAGTGTCCCTCTAGTACATAGTATTTATTTTCCTTTCTCCCTTTTTTCTCTTTATCCTCACTTGTCTCCCATTTTCACGCATATTGCCAACTCTGTTCTATTAAATGGAACTCAACTTATGTTAACAGTGTAGAGAGGAGCAAGAGAGGATGGAAACAAAAGAGAATAAGAGTTAGAGATAATGCAAGGAAGTAAGAAATATATATACAATGATGTTATATAAAATACACTTGTGTTTCATCCCAATTTTATTTTCCCTTCTGACTCTATTTAATTCTTGTTGTGTCTTTCCTCTCTACTTTCTCCTTCCAATTCCTATCTAAAGACCCTAATAACTAATTTTGACTGGTGTAGAAAGGTTTGCAATTGTAAGAGGATCCCACATTTTGGAATGATACCTTTAAAATTATTCATGATGAACCAAATCCCTGTCTGCCCAAGTCTTCAGATCTCACACTTTGAGTTATCAATTGCCCCAGTCCCTTCAACTTTCTCTAAAAATATTGTCATCCTCCCAACCCTGTCCTCCTGCTACTGACTCCAGATATACCAGTCTGTGAAAACCTTCAGCTTTTCAAACAGATCCTCTCAATTTTTGCAAGTTCTGGAATCCAGACTTCAACATCCAACATATATAATTTTTCCAGAATTGATGTCAGATGAGAGTCATTTTTCTACACTGTTTTAATGGGCACACCTTGCTTATGGGCCCTTCTACATCTTGATGTGTGTTATGTTACTGTGGTCTGAGCCCTCATTCTGACAGTATCAAGGATGATAGGGAATACAGAAATATTTTGAGTGACTGAAGGTAAAAAGAAAAGATAGCCTTGCTGTTATGGATTGAATTCTGTCCCCCTAAAACATATGTGGTAAATCCTAACCTCTATACATGTGGATATAGGAGCCCTGGTGACACAGTGGTTACATGCTCAGAGGTAACTGAAAGGTCGACGGTTCAAACCTACCAGATGCTCTGTGGGAGAAAGATGCTGCAGTCCACTTCCGTAAAGATTACAGCCTTATGAGGTAGTTCTACTCTGTCCTATAGGGTTGCAATGAGTTAGAAACAACCAGATGACAATCAGATACATGTGGATACAACCCCATCTAGGAATAGGGATTTTGTTGTTATGTTAATGAGGATATGTCAGGGTAGAGCGTTTCTTAAGCTATTCACTTTTGAATAGTTAGATTAGACACAGAAGCAAGCAAGAATGGGGAAAAGATAAGTGCTAAGTAGAGAGCTCCAAGAAAAGAGGAGAAGAACACAGGAGAAGCTGAGGTAAGTATTTTCCCCCAGAGAGCACAGACAGAGCCTTCTTCTAGAGCTGATGCCCTGAATGCAGACTTCTAGCCTGTTAAACTGTGAGCAAATAAATTTCTGTTCATCAAAACCACCCACTTGTAGTATTTCTTTTATAGCAGTACTAAGAAACTAAGACAGAAGTTGGTACTGAGAAGTGGAGGTGCCTGTCTAATGAATATCTAAAATACAGAAGTGGTTTTACAATTGGGATAGAGGCTAGAAGAATTCTGTTTGTAAGTAGTGAGGCCCTAGATTGCCATGAAGGGACTGTTGGTGGAATTATGGAAATGAAGGGAGATTCTGATGAGGGCTCAGAAAAAAATAGAGCTGTGGAAAAACTTCTATAGCATTGAACAGAATGTTGCTATAAATGTGAACATCAAATGTGCTTCTGGTGAGGCTTTAAAAGGAAATCATGAACATGTAATTGGACACTGGAGGGAACATGATCCATTTTATGCAGTGGCAAAGAACTTGTCTGAATTGTTTTCCAATGGTGGAAGACAGGATTTATAGGTGATGAACTTGGATATTTGGCTAAGGAGATTTCTAAGCAAGATCTTAAAGGGGCGGTGTGGTTTCTCCTTACCGCTTACAGTAGAATGCGATGGACTTAAAATGAACTATGCAAAATAAACCAGAACTTAAAGATTTATAGAATTCTGTTGTACAAACTAAGGGCACGTGTCCTAGAACTTTCACCAAGGATGTGGCAACTCAGGCTTTTGTTAAAGAGATTAAACCTGTGACTGATGGATCTATTCAACTACTGAAACAAAAATCCCATCAGCTTAGAATGAAAGGAACAGAGACAGCACAAATTGAAGGAAAGCTTCCTGCCCCCTGGAATTCTATAGGCAGGAAATAGGCCAATGGAGCAACTTGGTTGCAAACATCTCTTGCCCTCCAAGAAAAGGAAGGCAGTGTCCCAGGAAGAGTCTTGAGATCAGAAGAAGTGTTGGAGGTACCATGGAGGGCAGGGCTGCCTCCATTTTAAAGGGTAGAACCACAGTCTCCTAGATTTCAAAGAATCAGATCTCTACCAATTCTGTTCAGAGTTTAGGAGTGCCATTCAGGTGGGCCAAGAAGATAGTGTCACCATCCAAAGCTGAAAAGGAGTTGTTGCCATGCCCAAAGACCAAGAGAATGAGATCTTCCCCCAAAATTGAAGAGGCAGGACTCCCATGCCTGAAGGGCAGAAGAATGGGCCTACAAGGGCCGAGGGGTCTGGGTTACCACTCATATGGACTAGAAGAATGGGGCTGCCCAAATCCAGGAAAGCAGAGTTGTTGTCCTCATGGGCCTGAAAGGTGGGGCTGATGCCCAGAGTTTTGAAGCCTCCACGTATAATCTGGAGAGTGCGGCCAACACCCAGAATCTGGAGGGTGAGGCCATTGCCCAAATGACCCTACAGAACAGAGAATTATTTTCAAGCCTTGAGAACTAATGTAATTTGCTCTTCTGGGTTTTGGACTTGCTTAGTGCTGGTGAACCCTTCTTTCCCTCCAGTTTCTTTAATTTGTAATGGAAATGTCTACTTTGTGCCTGTTCTACTGCTGTACTTTGGAAGCAGATAACTTGTCCTCTAGATTTCACAAGTTCTCAGATGAAGATGAATTTTTCCCCGAATGCAACATACCCAGAATCATACTCCATCTAGATGATCCAGAAAATGAAATTTTGAATTTAAAGTTGATGCTGGAGTGGAATAAGACTTTTAGGATGATGTGATAGGGTGAATGTGTTTTGTACATGAGAAAGACATGAATTTTAGGGAGCCAAAGTGTGGAATGTTATGGATTGAATTGTATCTCGTAAAATATCTGTAAAAATCCTAACTCCTATACAAGTGGATGTAATCCCACCTGGGAATAGGGTTTTCTTTGTTACGTTAATGAGTCTATGTCAGTGTAGCCTGTGCCTTAAACTGATCACTTTTGAGATATAAAAGGAGAAGCTTAAGCACAAAAGCAGGCACAATTGGAGGGAACGATACAAGCTACATGAAGATTGCCAAGGAACTGAGGAACAGAAGCTGAAAAGAGACAAGGACCTTCCCCCAGACCTGACAGACAGAGAAAGCCTTCTTCTAGAGCAAGCATCCTGAATTCAGAGTTCCAGACTCCTAAACGGTCAGAAAATGAATTTCTGTTCATTTAAGCTACCCCGCTTGTGGTATTTCTGTTTTAGCAGCTCTAAGAAAGACACTTGGGGTAAGTCCTATTTAAAAGGTACAGAATAAGCTATCGCCTCACCGCCACTAACCTGTCTATGAGAAAAACAAAACAAAAAAACAGCTTTGGAGAGGATGTAGAGAAACTGAAATCCTTATTCATTCCTGATGGGATTATACATTGCTGCGCTGCTGTGGAAAAGAGTTTGGGTTTCCTTCATAAAGTCAAATATAGATTTCCTAGGTATATACCCAAAAACAATTGAAAGCAGAGCACAGCCACTTATACATCAAGGTTCATTGCAGCACTGTAAGTCAGTAATAAAAGGACGTAGTCTGTATGATCCCACTTGCATAACAAATCTAGGCAGACGTTTACAGACCAAAGTTTATTAGTCATTACCCAGGGGCAGAAGGCAGGCAGAGAGGGGGAGTCCTTGATTAGAGGGACCTGAACTTTTGTTAATGGTGATGGAAAAATTTGGAAATATATACTGGTGATGGATGCACAAGATGTTGAATGTAATTAATGTCACTGAATTGTATATGTAAAAATGTTGACATGGCAAATGTTTTGTTTTATATATATATATATATATATATATATATATATATATGAGAAAAACTCATAGAGACCTTACAGGACGGAATAGAACTGTCCCTTCGGGTTTCCAAGGAGCATCTGGTAGATTCGAACTGCTGACCTTTTGGTTTGCAGCTGAGCTGTTAGCCACAGTGCCACCAGGACTCCAGTATATATATATATATATATATATATATATATATATATATATATACATACATACATACATATAAAACAAATTGTAAAAACAAACAAACAAAAAGATACTTGTAGAGTGGTGGACAGTCAAAGCAAGGACTATGTGTAATGATTCCAGATAATACAATCTCTGCTTGCAAAAAAGTATAATCAAATCATCTGAGTTCTGAGTTCATAATCTCAATTAAATTAATGGGTCAGCTTCGTTAAGTAGAGCAGAACCAGTGATGCAGGATCTTCTCTTAAAGAAAAAGTTAATAAAGAGAGAGTGCATTATCAAACATTCCCATGGAACATAATCAGACTTTACAACATAAGAAAATTGGAAGTAACTACAACTTAAAGTAATTGAATTTCTGAGTTCAGTTAGCAGTCTGTTGTTTAATATCTAAACTTCACAACTGATACTATCCCTCATGTTAAAACGCATTTTTTTTTTCCTGAGGTCAAAAGCTATCTCGTAATATTTATCAAAATTTTTATCCTCTGCTTCCTCATCTGAAAATAATATGAAAAATATGGCAATTCTTTAAAAAAGTATCATAATGTAAGGTTATATAAGGCATATTGAAGTCACATGTATAGTGTCAGAGTTACCATATCAGCAGTTATTAATTAGTTGCTGAATAAATTACTGAATTCCTTTTCTTTTTCCTCATAAAATATATAACATTTTGCCAGCCCTCTCGGTCATGTATCCTACTTATGGATATGTGGAGTTCTATTTATGGCTTTATCTCTCAGTCATCTGAGAGATATATATCTTTTTTTTTTTTTTTTTTTGCCTACAAGGAAATTTTCTAAAAAAATTTGAACAAAATGCCCTTCTCAACTTGAAATCTGTAACATCAAGAGACATTATGATGCCAATAAAATTTACATTTTACTTATAATTAGCTACTTAACATCTTCAAATACATATTTTGCTAATTCTATGTCCATTTATCCATGTTATTCTATTACAATGCATTACGTCTATTAAATTACATATTTATATCTCTTTTAGAATCTGAGGTTTTAGAACATATGATTCTTCTCTTATCTGTATGTTCTGAATGGAGTGCTAAAAAGGAGTAACCACCCAGTACTCAATCAAAGTCAGTTAGATTGACCACATCTCAAATTTATTGTACCCTGAATCAAGTCCATTATCTTCACTTAAGATTTATTTTCATACTAAATTTAAATTTTCTTTATTGGCATCACCACTCAAACAGTTTCTAATTCTTGAAATCTGTCATATGCTTCCATTATCATATCAATCAATCAATTCTGTATTTTTTTCTTTAACATACCTTTAACATCCAAGCTGTCATTCTGTTTACAATCCCCAGTATAGTTTAGTTTCTCTTTATATTTAACCTGAATTACTGCCTTCATTTCTCACTGACACCCATGCCTCCAGCATATTCCTTTCGCAGTTCTTCCAATATTCCTTCTCTTGAAATATTATTTCTTGTAGCACATTATTTGCAAAGATAGTTGCAACAATTTCTCCTATCCCTGTAGGCAGCCTCTTTACCGTTCCTCTATTAAGGCTCTATTTCCCCACTGCTGAATCTGTACTGACATTGTGACTTACTCTGACCAATAGAATGTAACAGAGTGATGTTCTGCAACTTTCAAGTTTACACCTCGAACTTGCAACTTCTGCTTTTGTCCTCTTAGAATACAATGCTACTCTGTGAAGAAGCTCAGACTAGCCTGCTGGAGCACGAGATCATAAAGAGCAGAGACGCACAGACCCAGGCATGGCCTTTTAGACCAAGCAGGCTCCATAAGAGACAATGACTGAAGCTGCATAGATGACCTCATAAGACCACCAAAGGAACTAGCTAGCTGTGTTCAGAACAAATAGCTGTTCCACATAATCATGAGCAAATACAATGGTTATTGCTTTAAACCACTAAGATTCGTTACCCAGAAATAGATAAGTGATACTGAATTGGTGCTCAGAATTGCATACTGCCATAGCAAAAAATCGAACGTTAACACTGGCTTTGGGACGTGATGGCAAATGGATGCCATTGGCTAAGCCTGGTATTGCATCCAAATTATTGGTGAAGGCTGGTAAAGGGATGGTTCAAGTGTGGAGAAAGGATAATTCGTTATGTAGTAGTGTGGTAATTTAGCAGATAGAACCTAGCTAAGGAGATATATGGACATAATGTGTCAGTTGGGTGCTTCCATTTATTAAAAAGCACTGCAAGTGAGTAATGAGCTAAAGAAGAAACTTTCCTGTTTTCCAGCAGAGTTGGTGAAATATGGAGGGTCCTAATATTTGCTAGACTGGAAAGTAAAACAGTCTTTGTTTCTAAACCCGGCAAGCTGCAGAAAATTCTCAAAGTAAGAACTGGTTTCTCCATAAAGATCAATACCTAAGAGTGGTTGTGAAAAGCTTTATTAAGACCTCAGAAAGATTTAAAGTGGTGCTGAGTAGACATTCTCAGCTAGGTAAAGGCTTCTGAGAATATCAAGGATGTTGCACAGCACCCAAACACAGCACCCAAACACAGTACCCAAAATAGACAGAGTTCTATTGCTAAAAGAATTGTTCATTTGATTTTTGCCTGGTGGAATCCATTATAATCTGATACATGAAAAGCCATCAATGTTTTTAAGGGAATTTTATAATTGCACTAAAAGAGAACGAGAAAGTTTGAAATGAAAAGAGGCCCTCGACCCCTCAAACTTCTATGAGCTGGAAGTGGTCTGAGAAAGCTACTTAACTTTAAATACAAGCCATGTCTTCTTATAAATGGCAAAATATCTCAGAGGACAGACCAAAAACCCAGAGAATTTGCCAAAAGCCAAGGAGAACCATGAGAACCACATCTGAGGATAGGAACTTGGCCATAATCCAGGAGCGTACTCTATCTGTAGAGCAGGCAGACCTGGCAAAATATGCCTAGCTGGATTTCAGGACTGCTGAGTAGCAGTTTGGCCAGTTCTCTTGGAATACAATGTTGCCATGTGAGCCTCTCAGCTGAAATCCTGGAGAAGGAGATCCTGGGGCAGAAAAAACTAAGCCTATGCCTCTAGATCAATCAGTCTTAGAGTCATGACTCAGCCACATTGAGTGGACCCAGACAAAACAACAATTAAACACACACACACACACACACACACACACACACACACACACACACAAACAAATAACAAAAACCCAGCTGTGCCTAACCTAAATGACTGGCTCACAGAACTGGGAAGAAGTAAAATGGATCTTGTTTTATGCCATGAAGTTTTAAGGAGGTCTATTATACTGAAATACATTTCCTTAACCTTAGATAGAGCATTATTATACTATTTCCTATATGATTAAGTATTCTAAGCCCTTAAGTCAGGTGCCAGCGATTCACATTTAAATTAGGACTTCCTTAAACTTTACCCTTCTTTGTTCTTGCAAATAGTCCTCTAAAAAATGTAATGGCTATTTCATATTTCAAGTAATCCTTCACAATCATTATCATACTTAGTATTTTCTTTATTTTCCGGTCCAATCATCTAAATGTTCCACTTGTTGCTTCCTTCAGAATGTAGCTAAATATCATGTCATCGATAATTCTTCTCTGATTTTGAAACTCATCAATTCATTGAAATATACTCTAACATGATGTCAGTAAAATCTCTATACTTGAATGGGAAGTTAAAAGAATTCTTCTGAGGTAAATGCATTATATACTTCATGTAATAAAGTTATGGGAGTCCCTGGGTGGAACAAATGGTTAAGGCTCTTAGCTGCTGTCCACAGGGCTGGACATTTGAGTCCATCCAGAGGCACCTTGTAAGAAAGCCCTGGCAATCTACTTCTGAAAAATCAGCCACTGAGAACTCTATGGAGCACAGCTCTATTCCGATACATATGGGGTCCCCATGAATCGGAATTAACTCAATGACAACTGGTCTGGTTTTTAATAAAGCTATATTTTCTTAAATTATATTTTGCCTCGTGGTGGATAGAGTTTTTACTCTTTCTGTCATGCAATTAGCTCTACTTTCCATTTAACTTTGACAGTGACAAGAGTTGTAGTCCTAGATTTAAAATTCTCCATCTTTTTCTGGTCTGCATATACTGAGGAGTCTTTATAAGTCACCAGTATTCTTAATTGGATTTATGCTGATGATTTTTAAGAGTTTCAGAAACAGCGAGGGAAGCACTAGTTGCAGAATCACTGTAGAACATTACTACCTGTTACAGTGTGTTGGCTTTCACATGGAAAATCTCCTTTGGTAAGAACAATAACTTGCAAGCTGGTAAAAGTCATTTTTCAACTAACTAAATGATGACAATGGAAATACATTCTTACATGGTTGGTGAAGTATGATGTTCATAGTAAGACAGATGCTTTCTCAAGCTTATTAAAGAAAACAAAGCAGACTTTTTTTGTTCCTTATTGATGGGCTTATCCAACCATAAAAGATGCATTTCATTGTATTTACCATTTCATTCTGCTGATTATTACCAACACAGTAAACTGCAGAACGTAAATTCTAATTTGAATGTTTTTTGAGAGCAAATTAAAAGCAGAGTTTGATAGTTTTTTTAGGACTCTAGAATAAAATGCAAACTACAGCTTATAAAAATACTTCATTAAACAAAAAAGAGATTAAAATATCACGTACCAATAGGCACTAAAACAGGAAGCTTAAAAGACTGTATTACACAAGTGTAAATGAAATAACTGTAGATTTTCAGTTTCAGAGTGAAGAGCAGAATACAACTCGTTAGACATCGGGAGCTGCTAACAACAGACTTTAAAGTATGGCTTCCACAAAGATGTCTTTTTGTAAAGGGCTATTTGAAGTTGTAATTCTGGTATCAAATATTTTGAAGCTTATTGTTTAACTTTAAAATATCTAAGGAAATAAAAGCAGGAATTCAATCAACAGCAATTACATTTTCTTTTTTCTGCTAAAAATCTTGATTATAAAAATATTGATGTTGTGATTTGAATTCCCCCCTCTCACTAATTTTCAGGAAAAAAATAGCCTAGCTCAATTACAAATCATCAGGTAAAATCATGTTGGTGTTGTTGTTGTGTGCCCTGAGTTGATTCCAACTCATAGTGACCCTATGTGATAATATATAACTGCCCCATAAGGTTTCTTAAGCTGTAATCTTTATGGGAAGGAGCCCTGGTGGTGCAGTAGTTAAGCACTTGGTTGTTAACTGAAATACCAGTGGTATGAACACAACAGCCACCCCGCGGATGAAAGATGTGGCAGTCTGCATCCATAAAGATTTAAAGAAACAAAAACCAAAAAAAAAAAAACATTTTAGTCAAGTTCATTCCAATTCATACCGACTTTATAGGACAGAGTGGAACTATACCACATCAGGTTTCCAAGGCCGTAAATCTTTATGGAAGCAGACTGCCACATCTTTCTCCCATGGAGCAGCTGGTGAGCTCAAATCTCAGATGTTTCAGTTAGCAGCCACACTTTAACCACTGTGCCACCAGGTCTCCCACCATAAAGATTGCAGCCTTGGAGATCCCATAGGGCAGTTCTACTCTGTCATATAAGTCAGAATTGACTCATAGGTAATAGGTTTCATCTTTATGGGAGCAGATTACCAGGTCTTTTCTCCCAAGCACTTAACCTTTGCACCACCAGTACTCCTCGGTATAATCATAGAGGGAAAAATATGTCAATATTTTCTTATAAGCCCCAATCAAGATTTTTAACAACAAAAATCCTATTTATTCATGGCAAGGAGCTTGGATTTTGGAAGAGATTACAAATAAAATGTGACTGAGGAAGCCAGCCTTATTCACTGAAAACAGGTTGTCTAACTATTGTGTACAAATTATAAACTAGAATTAATAGACTTGCACCAAGCATTTAACAGTTGAAATTCAAATAAGGATTTCTTCATAAAGTAGAAAAATATGATATAATTAATTTATACTGATAAGCACATGTTCCATAGTTGGTACACTTTCCTTAAGAATACCCACTTAGTACTTAGAGTAGTGGTGACCCTCTTTCTATAAAGTATATGATATTTCACGTGGACAATATGAGAACCTAAAGAATAAATCCTTGCTGCTTTCATATATCACTTTCTAGAAGTTCGAATATTCTAGGCAGCCAGAAATATTTTCTCTCCCTCTTTCTTAGACAATTCTGAGTATTTAAAATTTGTGGATATAAAATAATTTTGTTTTTGAATTCCCTAATATTTTAAGACCACAGTCACAAGAAAAGGGGAAAGCTGCTTTGAGTAAGTCAAGTGGAGTTAAGAAAACATAACCAAGAATTAATGATTTGCTGTAAATAATTAATGAATTAGCAATTGCAATATGTGAGCAAGGTACAATAATGTATTTTCCAGGATTAGCTAACAATAATGATAAAATATTAATTTTACACTGTGATATTTTATTGAAAAATGAGGTAGAATATCATTTCATCAACATGCCATGCTCAGAATAAAAATGAGAAAGTTCTGTGGTCCAGACTCTTCCTGAGTTCACTGCCATCTCTCCATAGAGAATTGCTGGGAAATGATGTCCTATTCAAGAGAAATCAACTTAGGGCCATAAGAGAATGAACCTGACCCTGAAAAAATCTAGCCTAGGAAGGAAGTTAACTGACTCCCAAGGAAGATCTGGCAATTGAATTTACCACTCCCTCCTTTCTTTCTCCTCACTCTATTACCCTTATCAGCCTTCCAAAGTGCCTTTCCTTTTCCATTTGTTTCCTCCCTGCACCCATTCTTAGGCCTCTACCAGTAGTAGCTGGAGCCAAACTACCTTCAGGGAAAATACAAATGATTAATAAGTATTTATTAATGATTAAAATCTGCACTCTTCCCAATCTGTCTTGGAAGAAGTATAGCCAGAGTGCTCATTAGAGGCAAGTATGGTGAGACTTCCTCTCACACTCTTTAGACATGTTATCAGGTGGGACCAGTCCCTGGAGAAGGACATCATGCCTGGTAAAGCAGAATGCCTGAGAAAAAGAGGAAGACTCTCAAAGAGATGGACTGATACAGTGGCTGCAACAATGGGCTCAAGCATAACAACGACTGTGAGGATGGCACAAGATGGGGCAGTGTTTCATTCTGTTGTACATAGAATCATCATGAGTCAGAACCAACCTGAAGGTACATAACAACAACAATGATTAAAAAGATGTTCAACTTCACTAGCATCCCTGAATAAACGAATTATAAGAAAAATATTTTCAAAAGATTTTTAAGGAGTTCCGGCAAAATGGTGCTCTAGGCAGAAGCACCATGGCGTCCCTCCACAGCAAAGATCCGAAAAACTAAACCGAACAGACAATACAACAGTCCTGAAACCTTAAAACATCTAATGAAGAGATAAAGAACTCAGCCAAGCACCAAATGGAGTGAGAAAACTGACAGAGAACGGAGAACGAGGAGAGATTCATGCAGAGGTCCCCTACAGCTAACGCAGCGCAGATCCAACATCTTGGACTCCTATCGGAGACCAGCAAACAGGGGGTACAAGAAAGCAGCTTCACAGAGCATCCAACAGGAGACAAAACAACCGTAATTTGTGGTGTGCGCTTTCCTACTCCCTACCCCTTTTCGCCCCGGCTTGGCCTCCTCTGCTTCCCGCGGCCACAGTCTCTGGATTCCACCGGCTGGTTGGATTCCACACACCCAAGTGGGCGGCTCTCTGGGTGCCATTTGTTGGTGGCTGGTGTTGCTTTTTTCCGCTTCTTTTGAATTCTTCCTTGCCTCTCACCATCACCCCCTCCTTTCTCTCGAGTACCTCGCTCTGTGCACCATCTTTGCTTCTTCCTGAGGGGCTGCAGAGCACCAGTAATTTGTGATATATGCTTTCCCACTCTCTACCCTTCTTCCCCACACTCGGCCCCCTCTGCTTCCCACGGACACAGTCTCTTGTCAGGAAACACCAGCCCGCACTATCTGGCTCTCTGAGTGCCATTTGTTGGCTACTGGTGATGTTTTTTGTTTTTTTTTTTTTCCTGCTTCTTTTGATTTCTTGCTTGCCTCTTGCCACCTCCCATTCCTTTCACTCGAGTGCCTGGCTCCATGAGCCATCTTTGCTTCTTCCTGAGGGGCTGCAGAGCTCCATTTGAGGGTGGAGCTGCTTCCATACTGGGCTACCACGCTGGTGGGATCCCAGGGCTTTTGTTCTTTGGTTTGTTTTGAATTTTTTGTTTGTTTTCTTTTCCTTTTCTTGAGTTGGGAGCCCTTTCTGGCCAGGCGGAGCTGCATGGCAAGGAGACTCACCTTTAGCTTCCACAGATGTGCAGAGGGATCCCTGAGGGCGTTTGTTTTTTCATTGTTTTTTTTTTTTTTTTTTGGGGGGGGGACATTCCTTGTTCTTTTTTTTTTTTTAATTGGTTTTGTTCTCTTTTCCCTCTTTTTCCCTTTTTGTCTTTCTTCATTGCTCAGTTTCTCATCCCTCTATATCTTCCTTCTCTTTCTGTTCCCTGAATACCTGGCGTTGTATACCTCTATGCCTTCTAGCCAGGCTGTACTGCAACATCTGAGAGTGACTTCCCCAGACCTCATAGCTGCACCAGTTGGATCCCTGGGAACTTTGAGATTCTTTAACCTTTCTGATTTTTATTTATTCATTCTTTTATTTTCTTCCTCTTCCCCTTTCTGTTTTTCTCCATTTCATAGTATCTCATCTCTCCACTCCAATGGCATGCTCCCCTAGCATTCTTTTTTGTTTGTTTGTATGTTTTTGGCTCCTGTTCCTCTCTCCTCTCTCCCATATCCATCTTAGCTCCACACATAACAATCTCCCCACTGCATCCTGCCTACTTGCACCGTGCGTTTGACATCACACCACCAAGCAGAACAAGCATGGCCTACTGGAACCTACCCTGCACTGATTACCGACCCACTCTGGTGGCTGTAGTAAGTGCCACAAACAACCCATCCCAGTGGCTCCTCTTCAGCTAGACTTGCCCTGCCATACCATATCTGAGTGACTGCCCCTGCCAGTTGGAGAAGGAGGTGAAAAGTACTGTCCCTACAGACGAGCAAACAACAAAGAACACACAGTCTGCCTGCTCATAGTCAATTTTTTTTTTAAAAGGGATGAAAAAAACAAATCTACAATCAGTAAATGAGAAAAATAACTACTGAATGCCCCGAAGACAGCACACAATATCAAAACATTTACAAAAACAGGACAGGATGGTTCCAGTAGGCATCTAAAATAAAACATCACATGACTCTCTTGTGGAAGGAAATTCACTAGAACCGCCTGATAGGGAATTCAAATCTCTAATACTCAGAATTCTCCAAGAACTGAGGCAAAAAGCTGACACACATGAGGAAAAAATAGACAAATTCATGGACAATACGGACAAAAAATTGGAAGAATTCAGGAATATAATGCAGGAACAAAATGCCAAAATAAATTCACAACTAGAAACTATACAAAGACAACAATTAGAAATCCAAAAGATAAACAACAAGATTTGAGAAATGGACGGTGTCATAGAAGGGCTGAGAAGCAGATTTGAAACGGTGGAAGACAGGATCAGCAGAATTGAAGACAAACACTTGGATACAGCTCTGTTTGAGGAAAACTCAGAAAAAATAATAAAGAAAAATGAAAAGATGCTGAGAGTTATGTGGGACACAATCAAAATCAAAAATTTCCAAGTAATTGGAATTCCAGAACAGGGGGAGAAAACAGAAAACACAGAGAGAATCAATGAAGAACTGCTGACAGAAACCTTCCCCAATATCATGAAAGATGAAAAGCTGGCCATCCAAGAAGCTCAACGAACCCCATATAGAAGAGACCCCAAAAGAAAATCACCAAGGCATATCGAATTCACACTCGCCAAAACCAAAGACAAACAAAGAATCCTGAAAGCAGCTCCTGAAAAACAAGAAGTCACATACAGAGGAGAAACAATAAGACTAAGCTCAGATTATTTGGCAGAAACTATGCAGGCAAGAAGACAATGGGATGACATATATAAAATCTTGAAAGAAAAAAGTTGTCAGCAAAGAATAATATATCCTGCAAAACTCTCATTCAAATTTGATGGTGAAATTAGGTCATTTCCAGATAAACAGAAATTAAGGGAATATGTAAAAGTCAAACCAAACTTACAAGAAATATTAAAGAGTTCTTCGATCTGAGGACAAACAGCTTCAGATCACAGGCAGAACCTAGCATGCAGGATCGTACCAGCCAGATACCAATCTAAGAAATGAATTCTCAAGGACTATCCTAAACCAAAAGAAGTACACAACAGGGAATCAGAGAAGTTAATCAATAAATGACAACAACATCAAAACCATAAAAGAGGGAATAAACAGCATAGGTATAGAACGTTCTAATGGAGAGGAAGGAAAGGCGATACCAAGTAATGGTAGACTGCTTCCAACTTAGAAAGCTAAGGGCAAAATTCACAGTAACCACAAAGAAAGTTAACAAACACACTCATAAAAAAAAGGAAAAACAAAAAGCCTCAGCAAAAACAAAGTATACAAAAACAAAAGAAATGAAAAAAAAAAAATCCACAAACAAAAGCAACTCAGCACAAGTGAGTAAAAAGAAGAAAGACAACTTCAGCACCAAAAATCAAGCACTACAAAGTAATAGCAACAAACTCACATCTATCAATAATTACACTGAAGGTAAATGGACTCAATGCACCCATAAAGAGACGGAGAGTGACAGAATGGATAAGAAAACAGGATCCATCAATATGCTGTCTACAAGAGACACACCTTAGAAACAAAGATGTGAATTTATTAAAAGTCAAAGGTTGGTAAAAAATATATTAAGCTAACAGCTACCAAAAAAGAGCAGGAGTGGGAATTCTAATTTCATATAAAATGGACTTCAAAACAAAATCTACCATAGAAGACAAGAAGGAGACTATATAATGATTAACGGGATGATCCATCATGAAGCCATAACCATAATAAACATCTATGCACCTAATGACAGGGCTCCAAAATACAGAAAACAGACTCTAACAACACTGAAAAGAGAAACTGACAGTTCCACAATAATAGTAGGAGACTTCAACACACCACACTCAGTAAAAGACACAACAACTGAGAAGAAACTCAGCAAAGATACAGAAGACCTAAAGGGCACAATCAGCCAACTTGATTTCATAGACATATATACAACACTCCATCCAACCTCTGCAAAGTACACATTCTTTTCCAATGCACACGGAATGTTCTCCAGAATAGACCACATCTTAGGCCACAGAGCAATCCTCAACAAGATCCAAAACGTTGAGATAATTCAAAGTATCTTCTCTGACTACAATGCCATCAAGGTTCAAATTAACAATAGAAAGAACAAGGAAAAAAAAATGAACCACATGGAAACTGAATAATACCCTGCTTACACATCATGGGGTAATAGAAGAAATCAGAGACGGAATCAGAAAATTCCTAGAATCAAATGAGAATGAAAACACATGATACCAAAGCCTTTGGAAAAAAGCAAAGGCAGTCCTCAGAGGGCAATTTATAGCAATAGATGCACATATCAAAAAAGAAGAAAGGGACAAAATCAAAACATTAACTACAGAGCTCAAACAAATAGAAAGAGAATAGCAAAAAAATCCCACAACCACCGGAAGAAAGAAATAGTAAAGATCAGAGCAGAAATAAATGAAATAGAGAACAGAAAAACAATAGAAAGAATCAACAAAACCAGAAGTTGGTTCTTTGAAAGAATTAACAAAATCGACAAACCACTGGCCAGACTGACAAAAGAAAAACAGGAGAGGACACAAATAACCCAATTAAGAAATGAAATGGGGGACATTACAACAGACCCAACTGAGATAAAAAGGATTCTAACAGAATATTATGAAAAACTATACTCCAACAAATTTGAAAACCTAGAGGAAATGGATAAATTTCTAGAAACACACGGCCTACCCAAACTAGAAAAAGTGATGTTGAAAATCTGAACAGACCCATAACAAGAGAAGAGATTGAAAAGGTAATAAAAAATTCCCAACCAAAAAAAGCCCTGGCCAAGATGGCTTCACTGGAGAATTCTACAAAACATTTACAGAAGAGCTCGTACCAGTTCTACTCAAATTATTTCAGAGCATAGAAGAGGAAGCAACACTTCCAAATTCATTCTATGAAGCCAGCATAACGCTGATACCAAAACCAGGCAAAGACATCACAAAAGAAGAAAATTACAGACCAATATCTCTCATGAATATAGATGCAATAATTCTGAACAAAATTCTAGCCAATAGAATTCAGCATCATATCAAAAAAATAATACTCCACGACCAAGTAGGATTCATACCAGGTATGCAAGGATGGTTCAACATTAGAAAATCAATCAACGTAATCCACCACATAAATAAAAGGAAAGAAAAGAATCACATGATCATCTCAATTGACACAGAAAAGGCATTTGACAAAGTTCGACACCCATTCCTGATAAAAACACTCAATAAAATAGGTATACATGGGAAATTTCTCAACATAATAAAGGGCATCTATGCAAAACGAATGCCAACATCATTCTTAATGGAGAGAGGCTGAAAACATTCCCCTTGAAAACAGGGACAAGACAAGGATGCCCTTTATCACCACTACTATTTAACATTGTGCTGGAAGTTCTATCTAGAGCAATAAGGCAAGTAAAAGAAATACAGGGCATCCAAACTGGTAATGAAGAAGTTAAACTCTCCCTGTTTGCAGATAATCTGACACCATACATAGAAAACCCTAAAGACTCCACGAGAAATCTACTGGAACTAATAGAAAGATTCAGCAGAATAGCAGGATACAAGATAAACATTCAAAAATCAGTTGGATTCCTATACACCAGTAAGGAGAACGATGAAAAGGAAATCAGGAAATCAATACCATTTTCAATACCTAAAAAGATAAAATACTTAGGAATAAATCTGACCAGGGATGTAAAAGAGCTATACAAAGAAAACTACAAAACACTACTGCGTGAAACCCAAAGGGATCTACATAAATGTAAAAACATACCATGCTCATGGATAGGCAGACTCAACATTGTGAATATGAAAATTCTACCCAAAGAAATTTACAAATACAATGCAATCCCAATCCAAATACCAAAAACATTCTTCAAAGAGATGGAAAAACTAATCATTAACTTTATATGGAAAGGGAAGAAACCCCGAATAAGTAAAGCACTACTGAAGAAGAAGAATAAAGCCGAAGGACTCACACTGCCTGTCGTCAGAACCTACTATACAGCTACAGTAGTCAAAACAGCCTGGCACTGGTACAATGACAGATACATTGACCAATGGAACAGAATTGAGAACCCAGATGCAAATCCATCCACCTATGGACACCTGATCTTCGACAAGGGCCCAAAGTCCATCAAATGGGGAAAAGACAGTCTTTTTAACAAATGATGCTTGCAAAACTGGATATCCGTCTGCAAAAAAATGAAACAGGACCCATACATCACACCGTATACAAAAACTACTTCAAAATGGATCAAAGACCTGAATATAAAGCCTAAAAGTATAAAGTTCATAAAAGAAAAAATAGGACCAACATTCAGGCCTTAATACACGGCATTAACAGGATACAAACCATAACCATAACGCACAAACCCCAATAGATAAGCTAGATAACTGGGATCTTCTAAAAATCAAACACCTATGGTCTTCAAAAGACTTCACTAAAAGAGTAAAAAGAGAACCTACGGACTGGGAAAAAATTTTTGGACAGTACAAGTTAGACAAAGCTTTAATCTCCAGAATCTACAAGAAAATGCAACACCTCTACAACAAAAAGACAAATAATCCTATTAAAAAATGGGCAAAGCAAATGAACAGACACTTCACCAAAGAAGACATTCAAATGGCCAACAGACACATGAGGAAATGCTGGAGTTCACTAGCCATTAGAGAAATGCAAATGAAAACCACAATGTGATACCATCTCACCCCGGCATTACTGGCAAGAATCAAAAATACTGGAATTAACAAATGTTGGAGGGGCTGCGGGGAGATCGGAACTCTTATGCACTGCTGGTGGGAATGCACAATGATACATCCATTTTGGAAGATGATATGGTGCTTCCTCAGAAAGCTCAAAATAGACATACCTTTTGATCCAGCAATACCACTGCTAGGAATATATCCTAGAGAAATAAGAGTCATCACTCGAATAGACATATGCACACCTATGTTCATGGCAGCATTGTTCACAATAGCAAAATGATGGAAACAGCCTAGATGCCCATCAACAGACGAATGAATAAACAAACTATGGTACATACACACAATGGAGTACTATGCAATGAGAAAGAACAACAATGTATCTGTGAATCATCTCAGAACATGGATGAAACTGGAGGACATTATGCTGAGTGAAATAGGTCAATCACAAAAAGACAAATATTGTATGAGACCTCTATTGTAAAAAGCCATGAAAAGGTTCACACACAAAATGTAACAATCTTTGTTGGTTACCAGGGATGGGAGGGGTGGGGGGGAAATACTAAATAGGCAATAGATAAGTGGTATCTTGGGTGAAGGGTGAGACAGTACACAATACAGGGGAAACTAGCACAACTTGTACAAAGAAAGGTCATGAAAGTCCCATAGACACATCCAAACTCCCTGAGGGACTGAATTGCTGGACAGAGGGCTGTGGGGACCATAGTCTCAGGCAACATCTAGCTCAGTTGGCATGACACTGCTTATAAAGACATTGCTCTACATTCTACCTTAGTGAGTAGTGTCTGGGGTCTTAAAAGCCTGCGAGCGGCCATCTAAGATACTCCACCTGTCTCATCCCTTCGGGAGCAATGGAGAATGAAGAGAACAGGATACAAGAAAAAGATTAGTCCGAAGAACTAATTGTCCACAAGCTACCAAGCTCTCCACCAGACTGAGTCCAGTATATCTAGATGGTGCCCGGCTACCACCACTGACTGTTCTGACCAGGATCACAACAGAGGGTTCTGGACAAAGCTGGAGAAGGATGTAGAGCATAGTTTTAACTCACACACACACACACACACACACACAAAAAGACCAGATTTACTGGCCTAAAGGAGACTGGAGAAACCTCAAGAGTGTGGCCTCCAGACACCCTTTTAGCTCAGTGGTGAAGTTACCTCCGAGGTTCACTGTTCAGCCTGGGAGTGGACAGCCCCGTAAAACCGAATGAGACTAACGAGGTACAGGAGTCCAGTGACAAGGTCCAGAAGGCAGAAGGGGACAAGGAAACTGGTGATAGGGAATGCAAGGTTTAGTAAGGATATTGTTGATGTGTTGTGAGATTGTTAACCATTGTCATAGGGCAACATTTGTAGTAACTGTTAAATGAGAAACTGTTTTGTTCTGTAAGCCTTCATCTTAAGTGAGAATAACAGCACAATTGGAAGAGTGTAGTCAATGTCACTGAACTGTGCATGTAGAAATTTTTGGAATGGTGTATCTTTGGCTATGTGTATTTTCACCAAAAAAAAAAAAAAAAAAAAAAAATGGTTGAGAAGTTAGAGGCTTGACATGTTGTGGGGTTGTTAACCAATGTCATAAAACGACATATGTACTACTGTTTCACGAGAAACTGTTTGTTTTGTAAGACTTCACCTGAAGTACAATTAAAAAAAAATAAAACAAACAACAAAAAAAGATTTTTAAAAGGCAAGAAATAAGTTTCAACGCATTCCAAATGATTTTACTGTTATTTGTTTCTGATTTTCAAAGTAGACTAAAGCTCTCTGTGTAGGTTGGAATATGTAGATGATTCTGATTTCAAGTGTATGTATTAACAGAAAAATGGTATGGTCCTAAAAATACACCTGGATTTTGTTGTTTAAAAATTTCATTGAATATGAGAATACCTACAAGAGTTTTATAAAAATTTTCATGAACTTACTGTGGCACAGTGTTGAAATTTTTGTTATGCTATTTAAAGGATCTGTTCATACACACAGTTAATTCTCAAAATGATTTTCTGTGACGGAATTATAAAAAGCAATGATTACAGCTTGTGTTATATTAGTTAAAATTTAAAAAAATCTAAACAGGAAACATATTTCAAAGTCCTCGTTTTTATTATTGTTGTTAAGTGCTGTCGAGTTGTTTCCAACTCATAGTGACCCTATGTGCAACAGAATGAAAATGTGCCTGCTTCTGCACCATCCTCATAATCATTGCTATGTTTGAGCCCATTGTTGCAGCCATGTGTCAACCCATCTCATTCAAACATCTACAGTGCTCTAAAATAATTTCTTGCTATCCTTAAAGCTACTACTTCCTTCGCTAACTCAAAAGCACAAAACACTCATGCATTACTCTATTCAACTCAAGAGCTCAAAAGGAGCAAGTAACAGAATACATTTTGCATTCCAGTTGCTAACTTAATAGAAACTACTCAGAGAAGATTAGATAACTTTTGCAAAATTTTCCCAGTGTACAGTGGGCAATGAAGTAACGGGTGATAATAATTCCTGGGTGGTGCAAATGGTTAATGTACTCAATGGCTAACCAAGAGTTTGGACATCTGATTCCAGAGGCACTTCCGAAGAAAGCCCTGGTAATAATCTACTTCCAAAAAATCAGCCATTGAAAACCCTGTGTAGGACAATTCTACTCTGACACACATGGGGTCACCACGAGTCAGAATCGACTCAATGGCGATTGGTAATTGACTTAGAAAAAAAAGTCTATATTTTTTTAATATTGTAGCTTTTGTGAGGTTTCAGAAAATGTAGGGAAAAATTCAAAAGCAAAACACAACAATAAACCTCCCTGGATGTATCTTCTTAAGGCCCTAATATTGGTAGTCTAAATTGGTCAATGAGATAATAGTCCAACAGGCAGTGGGATGTGACATGTTTGTGAGCAGAAATGATATTAAAGGTTAAACCTGAAGAATTGTAGCACCATGAGAGCAGACTGTGGCTTGTGCTGGAGCAGGTGGTTCCTAGAGACCTTTATGCTGTTTCAGGTATGAAGTCACTAGTTCCTAGATCATAGGGAAATTCTGGAGTTCTCAGGGAAGTATCCCTAGGGAGAAGCAAAGAGAACATCTGTGAATTAGAACAGTTGCAGTTTATCACAGGAAATGAAAGTATTTCAGTATTGTAAGAACACCAACAAGTATATTGGTATATAATGGCTGAATATTAGCCCTGTATAAGACAGAACATCCTTGACCTTCATAAACACATTGTTACTCTATTTCAAACATTGTGCAGTGTTGTGAATGCAACAATAAATAAGACAAAATTACCTACATTAAAGTAATGAAAAACCTTGTATAAGAAATTCACAAGGTAGGATGATAAACTCTGTAATTGAAAAAAGAAAAGTGCTCCATAAGGTTTTTAATGGCTAATTTTTTTTTTCCAGAAGTACACCACCAGGCCCTTCTTCTGGGGCACCTATGGGTGGACTCAAACGACCAATTTATCAAGTATGTTAACCATTTGCACCACTCAGGGACTCCAAAATCTGTATTGGAGTTGTTTATTTGCTTAAATTTATAGAAGGAGGAATAACTAATCCCCAGGAAGAAGCTGAAAAAAGTGGGCCATAGAAGTAGATATTGGAGATTGGTCTTGAAGAATGTGTAGGAGTTTATTAGATGGAGAAGGAAAATAAAATCTTTTTCAACTAATAAAATCTGAAAGGAAAAAAAAAGTTTTTTCTTCAAAGTATAAGACCACTGAGCATTATTGACAGTTGTTATTGAACTGTCTTATTGAGAATTGGAGTTCTGACTGACATGGTGACTCTTGATAGCATTACTCTTCTATACAGTATTCATCTACTACCTCGCCTCAGTTGAGTGTTATTTTGTTTGTTTTGAATCTTATTTAGTAAAATAGTATTCATTTGCATAAAGTTACTAAGAACTCACCTATTTGTCACATTGTTAGAAATGATGTGGGTGCAATACATAGTTATTAAATAATCATGTAAATATATACATGTTGACTAAATGAAGTTCACAAAATATTGTTGGTGGAAAACATGCTACACATTGATATGTATTGCAAGATACCATTCTCAAATGGGAAAAAAAGAAATATTGTCCTAGCCTCCTAGGGCTGACATAACAAAATAATGCAAACTGGGTAGCTTAAAAACAGAGACTTCATTGTCTCACAGTTCTGGAGTCTAGAAGTCCAAACTGAGGGCACTGGCAAAACCATACTCTCTGTCTCATAGCCCTCGACATTTCTTGGAGTTACTTGGCTTTTAGATACATTCTTCACGTGGACTCTGTCTTCTTCCTGTGTGACTGCTTCCCTTTCTACACTCCTCTTTCCTAAGACACTACTTGGAATAGATTAGGACCACTCTACTCCTGTATGACCTCCTTAGCTTGAAAACATCTTCAAAGAAAAAAAATGTATTTTCAAGCAAAGTTATATTCACAGATACAGGAGTTGGGACTACAATATATCGTTTGGGGGAACACAATTCAATCCATAACACAAATCTATATGTAAAAATAACAAGATAAATATACTCTATAAGGATATGTTTGGGGTACTGACGTGATAGGTGACTTCTGTCTTGTTTGTTATATACATTTTTGAGTTGTTCTACAATGAACATGAATTGTCTACTAAATACATACATGCATTTTAAAAGAGAAACACATTAGAGTGCATGTTATTTTTATATGCCAGTGAATAAGAGGCATAGACAAGTGGTTATTGAAGCAGGGTCAGAGATAGAGTACAAGACACTTTGAGAAAAAAAAAAAAACAACACAAATAAATTATGTCTCTTAAATTATTCTATAGCACAGATATGGATTCTTGACCTAGGTTTGGAGATTTCTTTACAAAAATTAAATGGCTTTATTACATTATTACCATGTTGCTGTCTTGAAATTTCTTGCCTCTTCACTGACAAAATTAACTCTATTTCATTGAAAATCTACTTAAATTTTCTGTGACCCAGCTTCCTCATTTTTTCACATGTGAATAAATACCAAATAATACCAAAGTGCCAAAGAAGTTTCCTCTCTGGAGAAACTAAAACTTTCAGCAACATCAACTCTGCAGTATTACAATCTCGAAAAATACTCAGATCTCTCAATAACTTTACCAAAAATCTTCCTGAGTCAGTAGTCAGACAGTTTCTTTACAACTTATCGCTTTAACACAAGTGACTAACTCTAGCTCTGAAATAGCTTTATGGAAGTTTATAGTACTTGGTTTTATTTGCTTGGTAATTGTTACACCTACAAGTCAGGCAGAAAATATAAACATACTTTGCCATTTGGTGTTTAGGCATTAATGCCATAAAGGTAAGGCAAATTAGGGAAAGAAGTATAAGTTTAAAACTTCTAATTAAAAAAGAAGGAAGAAAAGAAGTTACAGAGTGAACTCAGACCCGAAAACTGGAAGCAGTGTCTCAGTGTTTAGAGCAAGTAGATACGCCCATAAAATGAAAAACTAAGGAATGTTTATTCATTATAGAAGAGGAAGTCTTTATTTTACTATGTCTTAATATGAGTAGATAAAAATGTCTTTGCAGTCTCAAGCAATTAGAAATATGAAGTAAGTTGTAGAGGACCAAAGGTGTTCTGTCAATATTATCTCATAAACATTTATATTGTCAGAATAAAAATTGAGTGCTTCAACAAATGGATGCAGCACTGGAAGTGCTCACTCATCTATGCCAGAAATTTGGAAGACAGCTACCTGGCCAACTGACTGGAAGAGATCCATATTTATGCCTATTCCAAAGAAAGGTGATCCAGACGAATGTGGGAACTATTGAACAATATCATTAACATCACACATAAATAAAATTTTGCTGAAGATCATTCAAAAGTGGCTGCAGGAAATTGCCAGAAATTCAAGCCAGATTCAGAACAGGATGTGAAACTAGGGATATCATTGCTGATGTCAGATGGATCCTGGCTGAAAGCAGAGGATACCAGAAATATGTTTACCTGAGTTTTATTGATGATACAAAGGCATTCGACTGTGTGGATCATCACAAATTATGGATAACATTGAAAGAATGGGAATTCCAGAGGAGTGGGGCCAAGATGGCAGAGTAGCCAGATACTTCTGGTAGTCCCTCTTACAACAAAGACCCTAAAAAACACGTGAATCAATTATATAGGACAATCTAGGAGCGCTGAACATCAAAGGGAAAGTTAAGGAATCAGACTGAGTGGGGGGGAGGTAGATACAGTTCGGAAACAGCGAGGAGTTGCCAGACCTGACCCAGTGAGAGCCTGAGTCCCTCAGGCCTAATCAGCTCATGGTGTATGGTGAAGCAGGCAAGCAGCGGCACTCAGGAGGTGATTTCCTTCACCAGAAGAGACTCAGTGGCAGAGTTTGTTCAGCCATCCAGAACAAGTGTGAAGCAGCCCTCGATTGGTGAAAGGTAAGTAATTGCATCTGGTCTACCGTGTGGATCAAAAACACCCCCCTTAGGGAAATACCTCTCTCCCATTTACCTCCCCGCTCCCTGCTCTGCACTGGGTCTGGGAACAGCTTCAGCAATTGCTGAGTCCCCTGGGCCAGAAGTAAGACCCATCACATGCCCCGAGCCATTCTGCAGGCCTTGGAGAGTGAACAAATTAACAAACAGGGGAAAAAAAACCTACCGACTCCCCTAAACCAGGAATTCAGGGTAGGCACAGCTCCTATGACTAAGCACAGGCATAAGGCATCCACGGACTTTGAATGCCTTTCCCCCTGCATAGACTTGTCTGGGCCCATTTCAACAGCGTAGGCCCTCATTACCACAGTACAACAGGATATATACCTGAAGTCTAACTTGAACTGTTTCAGCGGTGTAGTGGCAGGTTCATGACACTTAACACAGCTCTGCCCATTAAGCAGGGTTTTCACCTACCCACATCAGGGGCCTGAAGACTGGTGGCTCCACTCATGCCACTTACCCACCTGTGTTAGAGGCCCAAGAATAAGAGATGCCCCCCAGGTCTTACATCCAACAGCACTTGGTGCTTATAGTCTGGCTGCAAAACCCACCCTTCTATGCTCTCTAGTGAACAGGGACACACTTTCCTCCTGGACACTTGGGGGTAGCCGTTGGCTACCTGCCTTGCTCAGCCTGTGTCCACCTGCTTCAGTCGGATGCCTGTGCCTACAGCAATCACCCATGCCTGTCTAGAACTGTAGGTGTGAGTCTGCACTACACACTTGGTGGCTGACCACCTGGACACCTGAGCTGAATCTATACAGGATGAGTGAGTGGACTCCAGGGCTCACATACTTAGTGGCAGTTCCGGCCACCTGGTGGCAGGACATTGGAGCTTCAGGGGCACTGGTGATCTGGTGCACTCACACAAGCAGCCTATTTGGGCATATCAAAACAAAACAAAATGAGAAGTTAGGACACAGTAAGCAAACATAAAATAAATAAATACAATAACTTATTGATGGCTTGGAGACAACAGTCCATCTAAAATCACATAAAGAGGCAAACCATGATGGTTTCAGCATGCTCCCAAAATAAAGAACCTAGAAATTTTCCAGAGGAAAAAAATTTCTTGGAATTACCAGGCAGAACACAAAACATTAATATTCAGAACTGTTCAAGAGATCAGAAAGGAAATTAAGCAAAACGCAGAACATACAATAGAAGAATTTAAGAAAATTAGAGAAGAGCAGAATGACAAACTTAACAGGCTGCAATAATCCATAGAGAGACAGCAATCTGAAATCCTGAAGATTAACAATAAAATTTCAGAATTAGACAACTAAATAAAAAGTCATAGGAGCAGAACTGAAGCAATGGAAGTCAGAATTAGTGAGACTGAAAACAAAGTACTTAACATCAACTTATTTGAGAAAAAATCAGATAAAAACATTTAAAAAAAAGAAGAATTATGGGGGATTCTATCAAGAGGAATAATCTATGAGTGATTGGATACTAGAATACAAGGGGATAACAGAAAATACAGAAACAAATGTTGATGATTTTTTGGCAAAAAATTTCCCTGATATCGTGAAAAATGACAAGATATCTATCCAAGATGCTCATCAAACCCCACATAAGGTAGATCCTAAAAGAAAGTTACCAGGACATAGTATAATCAAACTTGCCAAAACAAAAGATAAAGAGAGAATTTTGATAGTGTCTAGGGATAAACAAAAAGTTGTCTACAAAGGAGAGTCAATAAGAGTAAGCTCAGACTACTCAACAGGAACCATGCAGGCAAGAAGGCAATGGGATGACATATATAAAGCCTTGAAGGGAAAAAACTGCCAGCCAAGAATTATATATCCAGCAAAACTGTCTCTCAAATATGATGGCAAATTAGGGCATTTCCAGATCAACAGAAGTTTAGGGACTTTGCAGAAAGCAGACCAAAATTACAAGAAATACTAAAGGGAGTCCTCTGGTTAGAAAATCAATAACATAAGATGACAACCCAAGACTAAAACACAGGACAGAGCAACCAGATATCAACCCAGATAGGGAAGTCACAAAAATAAATCAAAGCTAAAACACTGAAAATAGGGAAACAGATGTCAATATGTAAAAGATGGCAGCATTAAAACAAAAAAGAAGGACTAAAAAATGCAGACACATATTTTTCACATGGAGAGGAAGTCAAGGTAATATAAAGAAATAAAAGACTGGTTTAAACTTAGAAAAATAGGGGTAAATATTAAGGTAACTACAAAGGAAATGAACAATCCTACAAGTCAAAATAAAGAACAAGAAAAATATAAAGCCTCAGAAAATAGAAAATCAACAACAATGAAAAAGATGAAAAGAAAATACATAAACAAAAACAACTCAGCACAGAAAATTATTGGAACAAAGAGTCAACAACACACACAAAAGACAACAAAAAGTCAGCACTAAACACATACCTATCAATAGATATACTGAATGTAAATGGACTAAATGCACCAATAAACAGACAGAGAGTGGCAGATTCAATAAAAAAATACGATCCATCTCTATGCTACCTACGAGAGGCATACCTTAAACTTAACGACACAAACAAACTAAAACTAAAGGATGGAAAAAAATATATCAAGCAAACAACACTCAAAAAAGAGCAGGAGTGGCAATATTCATCTCTGACAAAATACTCTTTAAAGTAAAATCCACCACAAAGGATAAGAAAGGACACTATGTAATGATTAAAGAGTCAATACACCAGGCGGACATAACTATAATAAATATTTATGCACCCAATGAAAGTGCTCCAAAATGCATACAACAAACTCTAACAACACTGAAAAGAGAGATAGACAGCTCCACTATAGTAGTAGTAGACTTCAACACACCATTTCTGGTGAAGGATAGAACATCCAGAAAGAAGCTCCACAAAGACATGGCAGATCTAAATGCTACAGTTGACCAACTTGATCTCCTAGACATATACTGGACACTCCGCTCAACACCAGCCAAGTATAATTTCTTTTCCAACACACATGGAACATTCTCCAGAATAGACCACATATTAGGCCATAAAGCAAGGCTTAACAGAATCCAAAGGATCAAAATATTATAAAGCATCTTTTCTTACCTTAAAGCCATAAAAGTAGAAATCAATCACAGAAGAGCAAGCAAAAAACATTAAACACATGGAAACTGAACAACATCTTGCTCAAATACTGCTATGTTATAGAAGAAATTAAGGATGGAGTAAAGAAATTTATAGAATCAAATAAGAATGAAAACATAACCTAACAGAACCTTTGGGAAAAAGCAAAAGCAGTGCTCAGAGGTCAGTTTATAGCAATAAATGCACACGTCCAAAAAGAAGAAAGTGCCAGAATCAAAACATTAACCCTACAACTGGAACAAGTAGAAAGAGAGCAGTAAAGGAAGCCCTCAGGCACCAGAAGGAAGGAAACAATAAGAATTAGAGCAGAATTAAATGAAATAGTGAATAGAAAAACAATTGAAAGAACTGACAAGACCAAAAGCTGGTTCTTTGAAAAGACCAAGAAAATCTAAAGACCATTGGCCAAATTGACAAAAGAAAAAAAAGAGAGGAGGCAAATAACTCGTATAAGAAATGAGATGGGTGATATCACAACAGACCCAAGTGAAATTAAAAGAATCATAAAGAAATAGTATAAAAAACTGTACTGTAACAAATTTGAAAACCTAGAGGAAATGGACAAATTTCTACCTACCTAAATCACTACCTACCTAAACTAACACAAACAGAGGTAGAACAACTAAATAAACCCATAACAAAAGAAGAAATTGAAAAGATAATTAAAAAATTCCCAACCAAAAAAAAGCCCTGGTCTGGACGGTTTCACTGGAGAATTCTACCAAACTTTCAGGGAAAGGTTAACACCACTACTACTAAATGTACTTCCAAGCATAGAAAAGGATGGAATACTACCAAACTCATTCTATGAGGCCAGCATAACCCTGATACCAAAACCAGGTAAAGAACCACAAAAAAAGAAAATTGCAGACCAATATCCCTCATGAACATTGACACAAAAATCATCAACAAAATTCTAGCTAATAGAATTCAGCAACATATCAAAAAAATAATTCACCATGATCAAGTGAGATTTATACCAGGTATGCAGCATGGTTCAACATTAGAAAAGCAATCAATTTAATCCATCACATTAATGAAACAAAAGACAAGAACCAGATGGTCTTACCAATCAATGCAGAAAAGGCATTTGACAAAGTCCAACATCCATTCATGATAAAAACTCTCAACAAAATAGGAATAGAAGGGAAATTACTCAACATAATTAAGGGCAACTATACAAAGCCAAGAGCCAACATCATCCTAAATGGAGAGAGGTTGAAACCATTCCCCTTGAGAGCAGGAATCAGACAAGGATGCCCATAATCACCATCTTATTCAACATTGTGCTGGGGGTCCTAGCCGGAGAAATTAGGCTAGAAAAAGAAATAAAGGGCATCCAAATTGGTAGGGAAGAAGTCAATGTATATCTGTTTGCAGAGGATATGATCTTATACACAGAAAACCCCAAAGAATCCACAAGAAAACTACTTGCACTAATAGAAGATTTCGGCAAAGTATCAGGATACAAGATAAACATACAAAAGGCAGGTGGATTCCTTTACACAGACAAAGAGAACTTCGAAGAGGAAATCACCAAATCAATACCATTTACAACAGCCCCCAAGAAGATAAAGTACTTAGTAATAAATCTAACCAGAGACCTAAAATACCTATGCAATGAAAACTACAAGACATTACTGCAAGAAAGAGAAAAAGACCTGCATAAGTGGAAAAAAATACCTTGCTCATAGATAGGAAGACTCAACATTGTGAAAATGTCAACACTACCCAAAGCAATCTACAGATACAATGCAATCTCGATCCAAATTCCAATGACATTTTTTAATGAGATGGAGAAACAAATCACCAACTTCATATGGAAATGGAAGAGGCCTCAGATAAGTAAAGCATTACCCAAGAAGAACAAACTGGGAGGCCTGGCACTACTTGATTTTAGAACCTATTATACTGCTACAGTAGTTAAAACAGCCTGTTACTGGTACAACAACAGATATATAGACCAAAGGAACAGAATTGAGAATCCAGTCATAAATTCATCCACTTGTGAGCAGCTGATATTTGACAAAGTACCCAAGTCTATTGATTGGGGAAAAGACAGTCTTTTTAACAAATGGTGCTGGCATAACAGGATATCCATCAGCAAAAAACTAAAACAAGACCCATACCTCACACCATGCACAAAAAGTAACTCAAAATGGATCAAAGACCTAAATACAGAATCTACAACAATCAAGATCATGGAAGAAATGAATAGGGACAACACTAGGAGCCCTAATATGCCATAAACAGAATATGAACCATAAGTAATAATGCACAAGCACCAGAAGGGAGACTAGATAACTGGAAGCTCCTAAAAACCAAATGCTTACGCTCATCAAAAGACTTCACCAAAAGAGTCAAAAGACAACCTACAGACTGGGAAAAAAATTTTGGCTACAACAAATCTGATCAGTGTCTAATCTGTAAAATCTACAAGATACTGCAAAACCTCAACAACAAAAAGACAAATAACTCAATTAAAAAATGGGCAAAGGATATGGACAGGCACTTCGCCAAAGAGGATATTCAGTTGGCTGACAGAAACATGAAGAAATGCTCACGATCATTAGCCGTTAGAGAAATGTAAATCAATACTACAATGAGATACCATCTCACCCCAGCAAGGCTTTCATTAATCCAAAAAACACAAAATAATAAATGCTGGAGAGGTTGTGGAGAGACTGGAACACTTATACACTGTTGGTGGGAATGTAAAATGGTACAACCCCTTTGGAAATTGATTTGACACTTCCTTAAAAAGTTAGAAATAGAAGTACCATAGGATCCTTAAATTCCACTCCTTGGAATATATCCTAGACAAGTAAGAGCCATCAAACGAATAGATATATGCACACCCATGTTCATTGCAGCACTGTTCATAATAGCAAAAAGATGGAAACAACCTAGGTGCCCATCAATGGACAAATGGATAAACAAATTAAGGTATAGTCACACAATGGAATATTACACAATGATAAAGAACATCAAAGCTGTGAAACATCTTATAACATGTAAGAATCTGGAGGGCATTATGCTGAGTGAATTTAGTCAGTCACAGAAGGAAAAATGTGGTATAAGACCACTATTATAAGAACTCAACAAAAGGTTTAAACACAGAATAAAACATTCTTTGATGGTTACTAGGGTGGGGAGGGAGGGTGAGGGTTATTCACTAACTAGATAGTAGGGAAGAATTATCTCAGGTGAAAGGAAGGACAGGACACACTACAGGGGAAGTCAGTACAACGGAACTAAACCAAAGCTAAGAAGTTTCCTGTATACAATCAAACACTTCGAGGGACAGAGTAGCGGGTGCCGGGATCTGAGGATCATGCTTTCAGGGGACATCTAGGTCAAGTGGTATAACAAAGCTTATTAAGAAAATGTTCTGTATCTTACTTTGGTGAGTCATGTCTGGGGTCTTAAGAGCTAGCAAGTGGCCATCTAAGATGCATCAATTGGTCCCAACCACCTGGAGTAAAGGAGAATGAAGAACACCAAAGACACAAGGAAAGTATTAACCCAAGAGATAGAAAGGGCCACATAAACCAGAGGCTTCACCAGCCTGAGACCAGAAGAACTAGATGATGCCTGACTACTACTAACGACCGCCCTGACAGGGAACACAACAGAGAGTTCCTAATGGAGCAGGAGAAAAGAGAGGTGCCGAACTCAAATTCTTGTAAAAAGACCAGACTTAATGGTCTGACTGAGACTGGAGGAATCCCAAAAAGCATGACCCCTGGACTTTCTGTCAACCCAGAACTAAAACAATTCCCGAGGCCAACTCTTCTGCCAAGATTGAACTGGACTGTGGGACATAATGTGATACTTGTGAAGAACGTGCCTCTTAGCTCAAGTAAATACATGAGACTAAATGGGCAGCTTCTTTCCAGAGGTGAGATGAGAAGACAGAGAGGGTTACGAGCTGGTTGAATGGACATGGGAAATCAGAGGTAGAAAGGAGGACTGTGCTGTCACAGTATAGGGAGAGCACTTAGGGTCACATAACAATGTATGTGTAAATTTTTGTATGAGAAACTAATTTGAATTGTGAGCTTTCCCTTAAACTACAACAATAAATTAAAAAATAATAAAAAAAAAAAAGAATGAGAATTCCAGAAAATTTACTTGTGGTCTTGAAGAACCTGTACATAGATCAAGCATAACAAGGGGATACTGCATAGTTTAAAGTCAGGAAAGGTCTGCATCAGGGTTGTATCTTTCACCATACTTATTCAGTCTGTATGCTGAGCAAATGATCTGAGAAACTGGACTATATGAAGAAGAACACGGCATCAGGTTTGAAGGAAAACTCAATAACCTGCATTATGCAGATGATACAACCTTGTTTGCTGAAAGTGAAGAGGATTTGAAGTACTTACTAATGAAGATCAAAGACCACAGCCTTCAGTGTGGATTACACCTCAACATAAAGAAGACAAAAATCCTCACAACTGGACCAATAACCTTTCTAGGAGTCCAGCCTTCCATTGGCCTCTCTCTGGGATTTCTGCAAACCAGGTCTTCCAGGCTATCATTCACCCTCTAGGATGATGGTTCAAACCCACCCAGAGGAGTCTCAGAAACCAGGTCTGGTGATATATTTCCATAAGGTCATAGCTTTGAAAACCCTATGGAGCACAGTTCTACTCTGCACACGTGGGGTCACTATGAGTCAGAATTGACTTGACACCAACTAAAAACAACAACCTTAGTTGCCCCATACTCGCTCCTTTTTTAGTTGTTATGCATCCTATGCCCTCCTATAAAGCTAATCCCTCTTAGTCTTATTAACTCCTTTAACTCTTTAGATTTTAATTTGAAGAGCACTTAATCAGCTAAGACTTCTCTGATTACTCCAGATCCCTGACTCCACCAAGTCCTAGAAGATATAAGTACAGTCAGCTGATAGTTTCGCTTAATCCTCTGAACATAAGACAAGCAGCAATTGTTTTACTTTGAATCCATTTTAATAGACACAGCCTGTTCAAAACCAAACCAAGAAGGGAAAATGTTAAGATTCACAGGGTTGAGAGGTCTCAGCCAATCTACGTCAAAAGATGTTTTGGTTATAGAAATGTAACCCTTAGGCCATTACTTAATAAATTTAGATATTCACAATGTAAAAAGAGAAAAGTGCTGTTTATGAATACAGACACAGTGCAAATACCTGAACTCTAATATTTTCTATTCTGATTTTATTAATTCAGACCTGAGAAAATAGACAAGGAAATTTGCGTAAAGAATAATTGCAACCCAGCTACTAGCTGTGATTATTTTTTATTATTTAAAATGCTATATTAAAATGTGTTTTGCCTCAACTGATATAATTCCCCATTTTACTTTTGTATCTCTTTTTATGTTGATTTTTTTAACTTATAGATCTTTTGTTAGCTGTCTTAAGCTGGGTTCTCTAGAGAAGCAAAACCAGTAAAGTGTATACATATATATATAGAGAGAGAGATTGTATCAAGGAAACAGCTCACGTGATTGTAGAGGCTAGAACATCCCAAGTCCGTGGATCAGGGTAGAGGCCTCTCCCAAATCACACAGCTGCAGAAGCTGGCAAGCCCAAGATCGGCAGGTCAGACAGCAGGGCTTCTGCTCACAGGCTGTGCAGATCGACGAATCCCAGGTTCAGCAGATAAGCTGACAGCTCACATCCCAAGAACGGGAGATGAGATGACAGGAAGCCAGCCGCAGGATCCAGAGAGAGCTTATATACAGATGCGGGCCACACCCCCAAGGAGACTCCCTTTCATCTGATTGGCTTCTCACAGCGTATTCAATCATGAGAGTGATTACATTAAAACATTGAAAACCATGGCCCAGCCAAGTTGACACACAATCTTAACCATCACATCAGCTTTTTCCTCTTTTGGGTATGAAAATGTTTCTTTTGTTTAATTTGCTTTCTTGCAATTATGTTTTTCACCAAAATAGTTCTGTGACTTGCATTTTTTAAGATTTATCTCCTTTATTTTATTTTTCTTAACCCTGGAGCTAAAGGACATATTAGTAAAGTTTAGAGTATGCTGAAACTAAAGAAAAAGCAATGACTACATGGAAAATAATTCTATCTCCTCTCTTTATGTGTATGTTTGCTAACTACCAATTTAAATTGCTACCCCTAGAAAGTGACATGGGTTGTTAATTTATCACCAGTGTTTTGTTCTTTGAGAAACTGAGAAAGCTATTTAAAAATGCAGTGACATGATTGGATCACAAGTCAATTTCTTACGTGCCTTAAAATCTAACTTGTCTCACATATTTTCTAACAGAAACATTTGATAATTATTGATTTCCAATGAGATATTTAATAATTAGAATTGTAATTAGTCCCACCTTTTTTTTTTTATGAACAAAAATCAAGCTGTGTCTGTGGTAGGAATCACATATTTTGTATCACAAAACACACAAATAATTTAGAAATAATTAGGTTCCTAGTTAAATGATGTTAGCATACTTAAGCTCAATGGGCATAGCCAAAGCAATTCGTAACAGAATCTTCTAGAGATAAAAATCTCTCTCTTTTAACTTACAGTATTTACCCTATTCAAAAAAATCTGTATAAGGGAGGGCTGATACCTTGGAATCTAACATTTTAAAATAAAAAATAAGCATTAAAATTAGAATTATGCTGTCTTCCTATCTATTACTATCATGAACTAGGAAAAAACAAAACAAAAAAACAAAGTAAGTGATCTGTAGTTGAATTATTTTAGTGAGAATGCCTTGCCCATAGAAACAAAAAATGAGACAAGTGCCAGAGGGGAAGTCAGAAAGACATTTTTATTATTTGCAAATAAAGTAACCTACAGGAGTGCTTTGTCAAACTGCTGAACAAGAATTATTTCACCATCTTGTTGGATAATCTACTGATTAAAAGGAATTTCTCAGTGTAGGCAATCATTTGTATCTGTAGCCCTGAGCAAGATCTTTCCATACATTTCAAGTTGTTCTTTAAGTTTCCAGCCAAAGAAAGGCAGAACACAAGAAGCCTTGTCTATGTCTTCTTGTTTATGCAATAACCTACCCATAAGTCTTCCCCGAATATTTATTGCAGTGTTGTGTGGTTTCAAGACAAATGAACGATTCACTTGGAAGGAAAGCAGACATTGATCAATAAAACTTTCTTTGCTCCTGATTTAAATTCATTCTAGCAACTCCATCAAAAACCCAGGTATGATAACATTTGTAAAATGTATTTATTGCTAATCTGAAAAAAAAGTTCTGACTTTGGTTTACTGGTTATTTACAGTTAATATTTAAAGACCCACATCACAACAGAATACTGCACAATTAGGACATCATTTTGTTGTTGTTTTTAATCCATAGAAAGGAGGAAAAATTGACAATTTAGATGAGACTAAAAGTGTTCTTGATGCTCTATTAAAGTTATAACAACGATTTGATAATAGCCAAAAAGAAGTCCATGACAGATTTACGTGTATTATCCTGAGTAAAATTAAGCATTATCCCTGTCTGCTGAATTATATAATACGTTTTTATGCAAATAACATGCACCTTTTACATTTGTTTGTCAACCACTCCCTCCCTCTGTGAGGTATTTTTGTAGGACTGCTATAGCAATTATTATTTTTTGTTTATATTTTACTGTTAAAAAAAATAGCATTACATGCTTACAAAAATACCTCGTTGGGGAGGGAGAGGTTGACAAACAAATGTAGAAGGCACATATTATTTGTGTAAAAAAGTGGTAGTCACACCTGATTTATGTGCAAGTACACTGTGAAAGCATGAACACATACTCTCACCCGAACACACACATACACACACAGTCATTAATTCAACAGATGAATGAAGTGCTTTCTGTATTCAAGGCAAGGATCCCTCTTGGCTCAGTGGTTAAGTGCTTGGCTGCTAACCAAAAG
This sequence comes from Dugong dugon, assembly GCA_030035585.1. Taxonomy (NCBI): domain Eukaryota; kingdom Metazoa; phylum Chordata; class Mammalia; order Sirenia; family Dugongidae; genus Dugong; species Dugong dugon. The sequence continues at coordinate 15,650,896 of CM057478.1, forward strand.
GCGGGTGTTTTGAACCCACCATCTGCTCTGCGGGAGAAAGATGTGGCAGTCTACTTCCATAAATATTACAGTCTTGGAAACCCTATGGGACAGTTCTACTCTGTCCTATAAGGTTGCTATGAGTTGGAATGGACTCAACAGCAACGGAGGGATATATATATATATATATGTTGAGATATATATATATATGTTGAGATATACATATGTTGTTGTTGTTAGGTGCCATTGAGTTGGTTCTGACTCATAGCATCCTATGTACAACAGAACAACACACTGCCTGGTCCTGCACCATCCTCACAATCATTGCAGTATTTGAGCCCATTGTTACAGCCACTGTGTCGATCCATTCTGTTGAGGGTCTTCCTCTTTTATGCTGACCCTCTACTTTATGAAGCATGATGTCCTTCAGGAACTGGTTCCTTTTGATAACTTGTCCAAAGTACTTGGGAGGAAGTTGCTTCTAAGGGGCATTCTGGCTGTACTTCTTCCAAGACAGATTTGTTTGTTCTTCCATGGTGTATTCAATATTTTTCGCCAACACCATAATTCAAAGGCATCAGTTCCTCTTGGTCTTCCTTATTCATTACCCACTTTGATATGCATATGAGGTGATTGAAAATACCATACCTTGGGTCAGAAACACCTTAGTTCTTAAAGTAACATCTTTGCTTTTTAACACTTTAAAGAGATCTTTTGCAGCAGATTTGCCCAATGCAATACGTCATCTGATTTCTTGACTGCTGCTTCTATGGGCATTGACTGCAGATCCAAGTAAAACGAAACCCTTGACAACATCAATATTTTCTCCATTTATCATGATATTGCTTATTGGTCCAGTTCTGAGGATTTTTCCAGAAGATCAAAGACTACAACCTTCAGTATGAATTACAGCTCACTCAACATACATACGTATAGGGGCCCTGCTGGCACAGTGGTTAAGAACTCACCTGCTAACCAAATGTCTGCATTTCGAATCCATCAACTGCTCCTTGAAAACTCTATGGGGCAGTTCTACCCTGTCCTATAGAGTTGCTATGAGTCGGAATTGACTGGACCACTATGGGTTTGGTTATATATATATAGCTTACTGACATGGTTAGTTTCCAAAGACCAGGTCATTATTCAAAAATCAATGTTATGCAAAAACGGAAGATGACCACATCAGATCACAAAATAATATGTGGAATGTTTATGTCTGGCTGGACCCCAGTGTCAGAAAATGTAGGTGGGCATTATGTACCACTGGTCATGACAGATTTTCTGCGATATATACGTCATTAATGTGCAAAATAGTAGATTTTTTACTATTGTCATAAATGCAAAATATCAGATAATGAGATAGCTGATAAGTGAAGAGGAGGTGTATATATACACATGCACATATTTATCCATATATATATATATAAGTACACACACATACATATACACATCTCTCTCTCTACATATATATCTTGAAAATGTTTTGTTTCTGTCTGGACATATTTTCCTATCTTTTAAAACTATTGCAAAATGTGTTTACATTAGATATTCTGACTCATTTCACATAATCAAAGAGAAATATGATCATTTTGCTAATTTTCACCTTTCTCAATGAAACTCTTATGCATACATTTTCTTCCATTTTATTGTAATGGCTCCTTAACCACAAATATATCTTTAACTCTCTACCACATGTTCAAAATACAAACACCACACTGCATCCTTTAACTAAAATTGTCAAAATGGAGAATGTTAGTAAAATAACGCATAGTCATGGGTATTTTTGAGAGAGACTACAAATTTTTAAAGAATAAAGCGAATTTCCAATGGTAATTAGTTAATATTAGGAAATTTATTAAGTTAAGGTTAATTTATTTAGTTAATGTTACTATTTTCTAAGTTAATTATATTTGAACTATAGAAAATATATATTTTTCATGTGAACAGCTATAGGCTGTTTTTCAAAAACATGGTTAAGTCGTAGTGATCTTCTGTTCTTTCCCTTCAGAAATTAAACTCTCTAGTCAGTTTGGTGTTTCACGCAGGGCTGACCTCACTACTACCCTACCACTCGGATCTAGCAGCATGCATATGATGAAGGCTTGGCCAGTCTCTGTATGTCCCTTTCCCCTAATTCCAGTGCATTTCCTACAGATATGGACATGTTATACAGTTAAGGCTATTTAGATTCTACCCTAAAGCTTTTGAGGAGCTGCTGGAAATGAGAATCTATCTTCCTGTTAGAGTTGCTCAGCTCCAGTTACCTGAAGCTGTGAGTTGTTGTCCTGACAACACAAAAATTGTGCCTGCATTAAGTAGAGCTAACATAGGAGAAAGCAAATTCTAGAGCTATTTAAAGAGAGAGTATCAAATACTGGGCACATCTAGATATATCAGTGCCAGTAGTCATTTTTTTTCCTGGATATTTCTAGATCAAAGGCCTTGATTTAACAAACATTTCTTAGGTAGGTGTTCCTACAATGTCAGGTAATATACAAAAATATTGGAACAAAGTGATGAATAAGATACCTAAGTCTCCTGGATATGCTCTCTAATGAAGAAAGGCTGATACATAAGCAAGTAAGTTTATATTGGTATGAGACAAGTATGTTCAAGGTATGGAAAGAGAGGCCCTGAAGAAAGATATAGACAAGACAATATAAAGTCAAAAAAACTATGTAAAGTTTAAGTTTTATTGAATTCTCAATGGGTAATCATAAGGCAAATATATTTAGAAAATGCATTCCCCATAAGTGAGGGAGATTAAAAAAATATATACTGAGGTATAGAACAACAGTTCATGTAGGAAAAACCCACAAGTGTTTAATTTTGGTTTTCATATTATCATCCCTCTAGAACAAACTTTATGTTATAACCTTTTATTTCTTAGACTAGTAAGCAATGGGACATTCAGAATGCCTAAACACTTCCTAGATCAATAAATTTATCACTTACATAATAACCACTATAAAATAGAGAGTTTCGAAGGCTGCTTACATATAAAATCTACAATGGGGAAAAAATGTAAGATTTGTGGAAAATAATACATTAGTTTTTGTAGGGTCTTTTGGAAGTAGAATTTATAGGTTTGGAAATAAACTGACTTTTTTTTTTTTTTAACCAACAATAATTGGAAATTGCCTTGATTCATAGGATGGACAACTTCATACATATTTGAAGAGTAGTTGTAAGTAGTCACACTATTGCTTTTCGTGATCTATAAACAAGAATCAATTTCAAAAAACAAATTGTCCCCAAGATGTCCACCATATTTTGTTGATAAAATTGTAATTAATGGAAGAAGAGGATAAAGATATTGTAGCTAACTTGCTAGAGATATTATAGCTAACGTCTACTTGGAAATATTTGATGCATCATTATATCACTGTTACTATGGTAGCAGGCATTTATAATTTGATGTTTGTATGGCTAATCACTTTGCCATAGTTTAAACATTATTGTGCTCTATCTACATTAATTTAATTGGAAAAGCAATCTTATATATTACCTTAGAAAATGTATCATTAATAGTCTTGTCAATAGACAATTCCAACTAATTTGACTACAGCCTTTATAAATAGGAATGAAAGAATATGTGTTCTGTTATTATCAATTAGAGTGCATACTAAGGGATCATACGTTATTCACTTAGTGATCGTTATTCTTTCTGCTGCTACTGTTAGGAAGTAAGAGTAATACTATTACTTAAAAACGAATAAAATTTGGTGCACTAGGTCACTTTTAGCTCCCAGAAGAATTAGACACTACTACTGTACTGGATTACACATTCCAAAGTCAGTTATCAATATGGTTGCAATAATGAATCTTCACTCTAAAATTAAACTTTTTTAATTTTAATTGATTACTTTGATTTTTTACTTTGAAATAGGTCATTGAATTAAACAGTTGTGATGGTTAAGACTGCATGTCAGCTTGGCTAGGCCATTATTCTCAGTGTTTTAGCAGTTGTATAATGTTGTGATCACCCCCATGATGGAATCTGCTGAGTGGTACTGGTGGAGGTGGGGCCTGTGGCAGCTCACCACCCCTCTCAGTTCATCTGTCTCTGCCTTCACCAGTTACTTTCTGCCCGCTCGCCTTGCCAAGGTTTTTGGCTTGTTCCAGACTCAGCAGCAGCCTCTAGTTGTCTCACCTCCGGTTCTTGGGACTTGAGCTAGCAGCTTACCTGTTGATCCTGGAAATCGTCGAACTTCTCAGCCTGTGAGCAAGAGTCTGGTTCCCCAACCTGATGACTTTGGGTTTGCCAGACCCTGCAGCTATGTGAATCAGGAGAAACCTTGCGGTCTTGTCTGCTGATCTTGGAAATCATTGACCTTCACAGCCCTTGAGCGGGAGCCCCTCTCTGACTTGCCAGCCTTGGGTTCACCAGCTTCTGTGGCTCCATGAACCGGGAGAGGACTCTACCCTGATCTGTGGACTTGGGATGTTTTAGCCTCTACAATTGCATGAGCTATTTCCTTGATATATATAAATCTCTTTATGTATATATTTATATGCTTTATTGGTTCTGCTTCTCTAGAGAACCCAGCCTAAGACAACAGTTTCAAAACAATCAATATTATTTTATAAATTAAGTTTACTTAGCATGTATTATTTTGTTTTGTATTTAGCAATTATATAACCTACAAAAATGACTATATGTCACTTTATTATTACTTTTAATTTGTTTGTGGATTTTTGAAGTCAGCATTAATTAAGTGATAAGTTACATAACAATTTTTATATAATTACAAAATTAGACAAAATAGAAGAGAAAAGCTCCTTTAATGACATTTGATAACAGGAAGCATAACACTATGATCACTGAAAGAAGAGAAACCAAGAAAGTGAGATGTACTATTTTCCAGGCTTCTTGACTGGAGACAATGTTTTTACTGCCTCGCAGGGAGAGGAAATTCAGCACATAGAAATAATGTTAAGTGGAGGTAAAATAAATTGGAGTTTGGGCAAGTGAGGCAGATAAAATTTACAGGGCAGAGTTCCAGGAGGGATACAATTAACAGAGAAAGAGATCCAGAAATTTTCATGAAGTTCTTGAATCTTGAGTTAAATACCACACTGAAACCCCGTAAGGGCAAGCAATAACAACTTCTAAGGAAGAAATCTGCAGGGATCTATAATACAAACAATTCACAAAGTTTACACAAATATGGAAGTCATTCAAGTTTTCTCCATCCAGAATGCAGAGTCCTCATTGAATTCACATGACATTCAGTGGCTATGACAGATGGGCCAAATCTCAGAATTAAGGCTAAATTAGCACTAGAATGGATCCATGGTGGTGAAGTAGTTAAGAACTCAGCTGCCAACCAGAAGGTCGACAGTTCAAATCCACTAGCCGCTCCTTGGAAACCCTGTGGGGCAGTTCTACAGTGTCCTATAGGGTTTCTATGAGTAGGAATCGACTCAAGAGCAACCGGTTTGTTTGTTTGTTTTAAGCCCTAGAATAAAGGCTACTATTGTAGTGTTGTTAGTTGCCATCAAATCAATTCTGACTCATGACAACCCTTTGTATGCAGAGGAGAACTGCTCCATAGGATTGTCAAGGATGTGACCTTTCAGAAGCATATCCCCAGGCCTGACTTCCGAAGTGCCTCTGCGTGGGTTCGAACCAGCAACTTTTGGTTAGTAGTTGAGTGCTTGACCATTTGGGCAACCCAGCAACTTTTAAGGCTACTATAGTAACTTCCTTAAAGGACTTACAAACAAGACTCACAGGAAAAGCCAAAGATCCTTTAAACAAATGCAACAAAAACCAGCACTCTGCAATGTAAAATTCAAAATAAGTAGCATCCAATTAGAAAGTATTTCACATATGAAGAAGCAGGAAATATAATCCATAAACAAAATAAAAATAAGTTACTATGAAGAAAGCGGTAACTGAGAAATGATGGAATTGGAATATGTTTGTGTGTGCATGTGTGCCAAATTTGATGAAAACTATAACCCTATAGATCCAAAAAAGTTCAACAAATTCCAGAAACGATAAACAGAAATAAATACTTTCACATGCATAAACAAACTACATCAAAGACCATCATAAAGAAATTGCTAAACACCAGTGATAAAGAAAAAACATCAAGACCAGTCAGAGAAAAGTCACTAATATACGCACAGGAACAAGAATAAAATTTATCCCTGAATTTCACCTAAAATATGCAAGTCAGAGGACAATGGACTGGCTTTTTTTTAGCTTGTAAAAGATAAAAACAAGAAAACCCTGGCAGTTAAGGATTATATTTTCAGTAAAAATATCCAGAGAAAATAAAACCTATTCCAGACATAAAGCAATTAAGACCATGTGTCACCAACAGATTTATGATATTATACAAGCAGAAGGAAAATGATATCAAATGGATATTTTGGATTGACAGAAAATAACTAACAGAGCTAGAAATGGCAAATATGTGGGTAAATACTGATGACTTCTCCTTATTTTTAATTTTTTAACATTCTTGATTGTTTAAAGCAAAAAAAAAAAAAACAATGTATTATGGGATTTATAATATATGTACAAATAAAATGCCATAGCAAAAAGGACTGGCAGAGAGAATGAAATCATAATAATGTAAGAGTCTTACATTGCATATCAGGTGGCATAATATTATTTGAAGGTAGATTTTGGTAAGTTAAATATGTACACTTTAAACCCTAGGGCAGCAGCTGAAAAAATTAAGCAAGAAAGTACAGGCAATAAGCCAATGTTGCTGTTGGGTGCTGTTGAGTTGAGTTGATTCCAACTCATGGTGACCCTATATGACAGAGTAGAACTGTCCCATAGAGTTTCTTAGACTGTAATCTTTACAGGAGCAGATTGCCAGGTTTTTCCTCCTGTGGAGTCACTGGTGGGTTCGAATTGGCCAAACTTTTAGTTAGCAACCCAATGTTTGGCCATTGCACCACCAGGCAATATGCTGAATAAATATAAAAGAAGGCAAGAAAATATAAACAAAGGAACAAGCAAACAAAAATAACGGATGTAAAATATAAAACAATTGGCAAGCCAGTGGATTTAAGCTCAGTCATAACAATGGTATGATAATAATGGAAATTTAAGTCATCCAAATATTCCAATAAAAAAAGAGATTGTTACATTGAATGAAAAAGAAAGACCCAACTGCCTTATGTCTTTGAAAAACCTACTTTAAAAATGAAAACACAGGAGTTGAAATGTAATAGAAGAGAAAAGGTATACCACGCAATCATTAAACGTAATAGTACTGGGGTGACCATGTTAATATGAATCAACTCAGACTTCAGAGCAAGTAACATTAGCAGTGATAAAAAGGCACCTTTAAAAATGATACAAGAATTAATTCATCAAGTGAAGGTAAAAGTCTAAGCTGTGTATTCACTCAATAACAAAGCTTCAAAATATATGAAAGAAATATGGACAAAATGAAAGAAGAAACAGATAAATCCAAATTACAGATAAAGATTTTCACATCTCTTTTTCTCTCCATAATTGATAGAACAAGGGTAGAGAATAAGAGCAAGAATATTGAATAATTAAACACATTCTCAATTAACTGTATCCAATTGATATTTACAGAATAATTCACTCTAAAATAGCAGAGTCTACATCATTTTCAAGTGCCTATGGAACGTTCACCAAGAAATAACATCCTGTGTTACAGACTGAAATGTTCTTGTTGTTAGGTGCTTCTGACTCATAGGGACTCTATGTACAACAGAAAGAAACACTGTCCAGTCCTGTGCCATCCTCAAAATGGTTGCTGTGTTTCAACCCGTTGTTGCAGCCACTATGTCAATTCTCTTCATTGAGAGACTTCCTCTTTTTCACTGACCCTCTACTTTACCCGGCATGATGTTCTTCTCCAGTGACTTGTCCTTCCTGATAACATGTTCAAAGTATGTGTGACAAAGTCTTGCCATCCTTGTTTCTAAGGAACATTTTGGCTGTACTTCTTCCAAGACAGCATTGTTTATTCTTCTGGCAGTCCATGGTATACTCAATACTCTTCATCAACACCTTAATTCAGACGCATCAATTCTTCTTCAGTCTTCCTTATTCATCGACCAGCTTTCACATGCATATGAGGTGATTGAAAATACCTTGGCTTGGGTCAAGTGCACCTTAGACCTCAAAATGACTTAGGAGCTCTGGTGGCACAGTGGTTAAGACTTTGGCTGCTAACTAAAAGATCGGCAGTTTGAATCCAACAGATGCTTCCTGGAAACCCTATGGGGCAGTTCTACTCTCCTATAGGATCACTATGAGTTGGAAAAGACTTGAAGGCAAATGAGTTTGTTTGTGGTTTTTCTTTTTGCAGCAGATTAGCCCAGTGCAATACGTCATTTGATTTCTTGACTGCTGCCTCATGGGCACTGATTGTGGATCCAAATAAAATGAAATCCTTGACAGTTTCAATTTTTTCTCAGTTTATCAAGATGATGCTTATTGGTCCAGTTGTGAGGGTTTTTGTTTTCCTTACATTGATGTGCAATCCATACTAAAAGCTGTAGCCTTTGATCTTCATCAGTAAGTGCTTCAAGTCCTCTTCTTTGTTAGCAAGCAAGGTTATGTCATCTGCATGTTGCAGGTTGTTAATGAGTCTTCCTCCAATTCTGATGCTGTGTTCTCTTTTATATAATCCAGCTTCTGGGATTATTTGCTCAGCATACAGATTGAATAAATATGGCGAAAGGATATAACCCTGATGCACACATTTCCTGATTTTAAACCATGCAGTATCCCCTTGTTCTGTTTGAACAAATGCCTCCTGGTCTATGTACAGGTTCCTCAAGAGCTCAAAAAAGTTTTCTGGAATTCCCATTCTTCTCAATGTTATCCGTAATTTGTTATGATCCACACAGCTGAATGCCTTTGCATAGTCAATAAAACACAGGTAAACATCTTTCTGGTATTCTCTGCTTTCAGCCAAGATCCATCTGACCTCAGCAATGGTATCCCTTGTTCCAGAAGATTTCAAAGGGTGGCTTGAGAAGACAAAGTAAGATATTATAATGAAATGTGCAAAGACCCAGAGTTAGAAAACCAAAAGGGAAGAACACGTTCAGCATTTCTCAAACTGAAGGAACTCAAGAAAAAAATGCAGGCCTTGAGTTGCAATATTGAAGGATTCTATGGGAAAAATATTGAATGATGTAAGAAGCATCTAAAGGAAATGGACGGAATACACAGAGTCACTGTACCAGATAGAATTGGTTGGACATTCAACCATTTCAAATGGTAGCATATGATCAAAACTGATGGTATTGAAGGAAGAAGTCCAAGCTGCACTGAAGCCACTGATGAGAAACAAGCCTCTAGGAGTTGACGCAATACCTATTGAGATGTTGCAACAAACAGATGCAATGCTGGAAGCACTCACTCATCATGCCAAGAAATTTGGAAGACTGCTACCTAGCCAACTGACTGAAAGAGATATATATCCGTGCCCATTCCAAAGAAAAGTTATCCAACAGAATGCACAAATTATCTAACTATATCATTAGTATCACAGTCAAGTAAAATTGTGCTGAAGATAATTCAAAAATAGTTGCAGCAGTACCCAAACAGAAAACTGCCAGAAATTCAAGCCAGATTCAGAAGAAGATGTGAAATGAGGGATATCATTGCTGACGTCAGATGGATCTTGGCTGAAAGCAGAGGATACCAGGAAGATGATGGATTGAATTATGTCTCCCCAAAAGATACGTTGATGTCATAACCCCTAGTACTTGTGAACACGACCTTGTTTGGAAACAGGGTTATTGAAGATGTTATCCATTGATTTATCATGAAGGGTCATATTGAAGCAGGGTGAGTTCTATTCCAGTTTGAGTGCTATCCTTATAAAATAGAAGAACAGACACAGAGAGACAGGCAGAGGGAAGATAATCATGTGAAAAGCCATATACAAGGCAAGGAACATCGAGGAAATCAACTGGGGCCATCAGAACTGACGGAGACAAGAAGGCTTCCTAGAGCCTGCTGAGAGAACATGGTACTGCTGACTCCCTAAATTTGTATTACTTGACTCCAAAACTGTGAGGCAATGAATTTCTGTTCTTATAAGACACCCAATTTGTGGTACTTTGTTACAACAGCCCTAGAAAACTAATGCATCTTGTAACATAAAGTAAGTCTCAACAAATTTAAAGTGTTTATATCACACAGAGTATGTTATCTGGCCTCCAAAATATTAAACTAAGAAACAATAACATAAAGATATCTGGAAAATATTCAAACATTTGGAAACTTCCCAACATACTGTTAAATAAGCCATAGGTCAAAGAAGAAATCACAAGGGTGATAGAAAATATTTTGAAGAAAATAAAATTGAAAGCCAATATACACAAATTCATGGGATGCTGTTAAAATCATGCTTAAAGAAAATTACATAGTTATAATGTTCACATTACAAGACAATAAGTATATTAATTTGATGATCTAACTTTCTACTTAAGAAGATTTAAAAAGAAGTGTCGATTAAACCTGAATGCGAATAATTAAAGAGAAAAGCAATCATCAAAGAAGTCAGAAATCAGGAAAACAAAAAGAAAAGATCAATAGAACTAAATGTGCATTATTTTAAATAGCACATTAAAAGTGGTAAACTTCTATTCAGACTGAAAGAGAGGAAGAAGACACATATTACAAGCACCAGGAATGAAAGGGAAAATTTAAAAGGACAATGAATAAATAAACGGAAAAAATCCTGCCTATATATTTGACAACTTAGAAAAAATGGACAAACGCCTCAAAAAAAACACACTAAAAAGAAAAGAAAAAGAGAGAGAATGAGAATAGACTTACAATGATTAAAGAAAATTAATTCACAAATAAGATCTCCTTTTCCAACATTTCAGACCCAGGTAACTTAATAGTGAATTCTATCAAACATGTTAAGGAAGAAATAACACTGCTCCTGTACAAATTCTTCTTTTTTCTTGTAGTAAAGCAAAAAGAAAGTTTTATTCAGAATATATTCCAAAGGACAAAGTGGGAAACGGACAACGATGCTGCCAGAGCCTTGTCTGTCCAAGTCCAAGGAAATATCACAGAACACACAAAAGTGGGAAAACAGACAAGCACGCTGCTAGAGCCACATCTGCCTTGGTCCAAAGAATATTACCTAATAGGCAAGAATTGGAAAACAGACAAGCAGGCTGCCACAGCCATGTCTGTCCAAGTCCCCTACACAAATTCTTTAAGAAAATGGAAGAGGAGTAAACAATTCCCAAGAAATGTTACGAGTGTAACATCGTTCTGCTACCAAAACCATGCAAGAAATTGCAAAAAAGTGAACTACTGAACACTAACACTTGTAAACATAAATGCAAAAACACTTAAAGCAAAATTAGTAAATAAAATATATATGAGAAGAATAATGCATTGTACCAAGTAGAGATTACAACACAGACTTAACATTTAAATATCAATTAATATAATTAACCACATTAATATAATAAGAGAGAAAACTATAAGTTTACTTAAATACATGCAGATAAAAACTCTTAGCAAACTTGGAATTGAAGAGACTTCTTAAACCTGGTAAAGGTCTGTATGGAAAAAGTACAGCTGGTATCTGCATTCCATATACAGGTTGTCTTAATGGCTTGTCATCAAATCCCAGATAGCCACAAGACTACTGGAATGAGAATTCTACCCAGTGACACCAACCACTCCAAGGACGTTATGTCCATTTAACCTGATCATGTCTGACACACAAGACACTCACAAAGTATTGGCAAATGAAAACACTTTTAATTACTTACAGATCACACAAACAATAGAACAGGAATATTTCCATCATGGGTGGTCCCTCCTGGCTCAAAATCGGTGCAGGCTAAGATGGAAAACTCTTTTACATGTGCCCCCACTTTGCACCTTATGTGAAGGACCCAGACATCCTTCCCCCAACCAGCTTTATATTCCAGGGGTGTGATACCTGCTGCCTGTGTATTTTCCCACCTGACAACCCAAAGACACAGTGGTCAGATACGTAGGTGCCAGGTAGAGTGTCATTACTTTAGCTCTGCTGCTTATCATGTTTGGTGGTGGTGGCGGTGGTGGTGGGGTGGGTGATTTATTCTGAATCCTAAAGATGTTAGCAGGGGGAGCAACAACGGGGAAGACCTTAGCCACCCAGAGTTTCCTGAAGGACTGCCTCCTCCCAGCATCTTCTTTAATGGTGAAAAATTGAATGCTTTCCCCATAAGATTGGGAAAATTTTAAGGATGCCTACTCTTACCATTTCTATTGAATATTGTGCTGCAGGGAGTATCCAGTAAAATCCATTAAGAAAATGAAAGATATAAGGATATAAAGGAAGAAATAAAACTCTCATTATTTGCATATGATATGATTAAGTAAACAGAAATCTTAAGGAATATTTCTTTTAAAGAGACCTGTGGTTAAGACCTCAGCTGCTAACTAAAAGGTTGGCAGTTTGAATCCACCAACTGCTCCTTGGAAACACTGTGGGGCAGTTCTACTCTGTCTTATAGAGTCACTATGAGTCAAAATTGACTCAATGGCAATGGGTTTGGACTTGGTTTGGTATAAATATATATGTTTATAAAGATCACAGGATACAAGGCAAATATAAAAGAATCAATTATATTTATATGTATAAGAAAAATTTGAAAAAATCAATACAATAGATTTTTTTATATATTAGTAACAAGAAAACAACCCAATAAAATGTTGACAAAAGATTTGAGAAGATAATTTATAAAAGAAAATATGCAAATGCCCAGTAAACATCTGAAGAAAAAAAAAACACTCAACTTCATAGTTTTAAGGAATTGTAAAATGATCCCACAATAAGATAAAACTATGAACCCACTAGAATGGCTAGAATTGAAATAACTAACATGCAGAATGTTAATGACATTGTGGACCAATACAATATACTTAATACAGTTATTTTGAAAGTTTGTCAGTTCCTCACATATCCAAACATATACATACCATAAAACCCAGCAATGCCACTGCTAAAAACATACCCAAAAGAAATGCAAAAGTATGTCCACACAAAACTTGGGTGAGCTAAAAAACCAAAAACCCCAAATGTCCCTCAACAGTTAGATAAATAGGGATGTTGTTTGGTTTTGATCATTAGTTGCCTTGATCTGACTCCAACTTATGGCCACCGTATGTACAACAGAATGAAACCTTGCTCAGTTCTGCACCATCTTGATAATCTTTGATAATTTGAACCCATTGTTGGAGGCTATTGTATCAGTTCTTCTCATTGAGAGTTTTCCTTGTTTTTCTGACCTTCTACATCACCAAACATGGTATCTTTTTCCAGGAATTGGTCTTTCTGATGATGTGTCCTAAGGAATAAAGATGAAGCCTAGCCATTTTTGCTTCTAAAGAAAATTCCAGTTGTATTTCTTCTAAGACTGATTTTTTTATTCTTCTGGCAATCCATGGTATTCAATATTCTTCACAAACACCAAAATTTGAATGCATCAATTCTTCTTCTGTCTTCTTTTTTCATTGTCAAGCTTTTGCATGCATATGAGGTGACTGAAAAGACCATAGCTTGGACAGGGCACCTTGTAATAATCAAACTGACATCGTTGCTTTTTAGAACTTTAAAGAGGTCTTTTGCAGCAGATTCGGCTGAAGTAATGTCTTTTGATCTATTGACTAATGCTTCCATGGACATTGAGTTTTGGTCCAAGTAGAATGAAATCCTTGACAACCTCATTTTTTTTTTTTTTTCCTCACATTGGGAGATACACTCATGTAATAGAATACTACTAACAATAAAGAAGATTGAGTAATGAGTTCTCTCTGGGAGTCTACAGGTAAAAAGGGTAGTAAAACACACAACACAGTGAGCTATTCTCAAAAACTATACGCTGAACTAAATAAAGTAAATATCAAGTAGCATATACTGGAAGATTTCAAATATATGAAGCTCTATAAAATACACATCTACAGTTACTGAAAGCATATAAGTGTTTTTCTGGGATGAGGTGGTCTTTACTACGATGAGGTACCAGGGCAATTTTTGAGAGGTGGTGAAAATATTCTGTAACTTGATTATAGTGGTGGTTACATGAGTATATAAATTTGTCAATACTCATTAAAATACAATTTAAATAGGTACAAGTTATTGTGTATTAACTAAACTTTTAAAATAGATTAAAACAAATGAACAATCAAGCAAAAATAAGAAAGCATTGCTACTATGTGTCAAACATTGCCCTTTTAAATTTTTTTTAACAATGCTGTAGTTTCTATCTTCTCTGAGTAGCATCTAAGAAAACTGACAGTTACAGGTTAGTGAATGTGTTCAAGAAACTGGCTGCTCAGGGTTAATAACTGGCTAGGTCAATATTATAAGGCAAATCCCCCTGACACCAAAGGCAATAGAAGGATAAGCAGCACAGAAGACACAAACATGAATAAGAAATATTTTCTTCCTTCAGCATACTTGCTTTCCATTTGTAGGCACAGACATGTAAATAACTAAGTATGATATAAATATATTAGTCCTGGTAATGTCAAATGCCATAAGGACTAACAATATCTGAAATATTAGTGGTAATAAACACATTTCTCACTCATGCAATACCCAGTAGTTGTGGCTTTCATCCATATTTTAATTTTGAGATCCAGTCTTCCTCCTTTTTGTTTTTCCACCATTGCTTAGAGCTACAGGATTTTTGTATTCAAGTGATGTATGAAGAAAGGAAAAACATATAACGTAACATGCTGCATAAATTCCACAGCAAGTGACACAAGTGAAAAATACCACTTCGACTCATTTTCCATTGGTTAAACCTAGTCATATGGTCACATCTTCATGGGACAGGATCTAGGAAATCTTCACACAGACAGAGCATTTCTGCAACAATTTTACACAATGACAGAGTGAGATAACCACCTCTGTTACAGTGAGAGGCAAAAAAAAAAGGGGGGGGAGGGTATTAGTTATCTAGTGCTACTGTAACAGAAATACCACAAATGGATGGCTTTAACAAACAAAAATATATTCTTTCACAGCCTAGGCAGCTAGAAGTCTGAATTCAGGGTTCCAGCTCCAGGGAAAGACTTTCCTCTTTGCAGTTAAGGGGAAAGGTTCTTATCATCAATCTTCTCCTGGGTCTAGAAGCACAAAGTACAAGCTCCACTCCTGGCTCTGGTTTCTTGGTGGTAGGAAGTCCCTCCCATCTCTGCTTTTTTCTCACTTTTATATCTCAAAAGAGATTGACTCAAGATACAACCAAACTCTGTAGATTGTGTCCTTCCTCAGAAACATAACTGGCTCATTAAAATCATATTGTTGTTTTTGTTGCTAGATGCCATCAAGTCGGTTCTGGCTCATAGCGACCCTATGTACAACAGAACAAAACACTGCCCTGTCCTGTGCCATCCTCACAATCCTTGTTATGCTTGAGCCCATTGTTGCAGCCACTGTGTCAATATATCCTGTTGAGGGTCTTCCTCTTTTATACTGACCCTCTACTTTACCAAGCATGATGTCCTACTCCAGGGACTGATCCCTCTTGATAATGTGTCCAAAGTATGTGAGATGTAATCTCACCATCCTTGCTTCTAAGTAACATTCTGGCTGTACTTCTTCCAAAACGGACTTGTTCTTTCTTCTGGCAGTCCATGGTATATTCAATATTCTTCTCCAACACCATATTTCAAAGGTGTGAATTCTTCTTCGCTCTTCTTACTAATAGTCCAGCTTTCACATGCATATGAGGTGATTGAAAATACCATGGCTTGGGTCATGTGCACTTTACTCTTCAGGGTGGCATCTTTGATTTTCAACACTTCAGAGAGGTCTTTTGCAGCAGATTTGCCCAATGCAATGTGTTCTTCAATTTCCTGACTGCTGCCTCCATGGGTGCTGACTGTGGATCCAAGCAAAATGAAATCCCACACAACTTCCATCTTCTCTCCATTTATCATGATTTTGCTTATTGTCCCAGTTGTGAGGATTTTTGTTTTCCTTATGTTGAGGTGTAATCCATACCGAAGGCTATGGTCTTTGATCTTCTTAATAGAGGTTAGGATTTACAACGCAAAGGATAATTACATCAGATAACAAAATGGAGGATAACACACAATACTGGGAATCATGGCCTAGAGAAGTTGACATACATTTTCGGGGACACGATCAATCCATAACAGGGGGTACATGCAAAGTACCAAGTATTATAGACATCTAACGCTCAGTGTCATTCTGTGAGTGAATTTTGAATTATCATTCTAGATGCTGCCTTCATAATGTTAATGAGTCCTCTCTGGGAGTCTATAGGTAAAAAGCGTATGCTGATAGAAGGGCTATGTTCATAAAGGACTTTGTAATGTGCCAGTCTACACTAGTCATTAGTGACTGCTTAATAGGTGAGTGATGAAAAGTGAAACAGATTCCATGTATTTTATTTGATAAAATTTTGATAGCTTAAGAAAAGAAATAATGTTGTGGATCATGATTGCTTAAAAAACCAAAAAAATCAAATGTGACCCATCTATATTCCCAAAGTATTTTGTTCAAAAAGTTTATGTTTTTCTGTTTTATGTCCATTTATTACCCTTGAAGCTGATCAGCTGTGAACATAGAGCACCTCTAAAATAAAAATGAGTTTTATATTCATTATAAAGGCAAAAGTTTCAGAAAACACTATTTATTCTCTATTATTGTTGAAGACTATTTTTGGAATGTAATAAATTGATACAGCAAAAATAATTTTCTTTTCATCTTTTTCCCAGTTGACTAAAAATATTAGAAAACTGTAAGATTTTAATTTGAAATACATACAGAATCATATTATCATGGGAACAACGATACTGTTGACATTGAGTTGATTCAACTCATGGCAACCCCATGTATGTAGAATAGAACTATTCTATAGGGTTTTCTGTAGGTTTGTCTTACTGTGGTCGTTTGCATATAGCTTGATATTGGAAGATTTGCCTCTGGTATTTCAAATACCAGCAGGGTCACCCTTGCTACACAGGTTTCAGCTGAGCTTCCAGACTAAGACAGACTAGAAAGAAGGACCTGGCAGTCTACTTCTGAAAAAAATGGCCAGTGAAAACCTTATGTATAACAGTGAAACATTATCTAATATAATGTCATAAAAAGAGCTCCTCAGTTAACTCACACAAAAAACCCATATTTACTGGCCTAAAGGAGACTGGAGAAACCTCAAGAGTATGGCCTCCAGACACCCTTTTAGCTCAGTGGTGAAGTTACCTCCGAGGTTCACTGTTCAGCCTAGGAGTGGACAGCCCCGTAAAACCAAATGAGACTAATGAGGTACAGGAGTCCAGTGACAAGGGCCAGAAGGCAGAAGAGGACAAGGAAGCTGGTGATAGGGAACCCAACGTTGAGTAAGGATATTGTTGATGTGTTGTGAGATTGTTAACCATTGTCATAGGGCAACATTTGTAGTAACTGTTAAATGAGAAACTTTTTTGTTCTGTAAGCTTTCATCTTAAGTGAGAATAACAGCACAATTGGAAGAGCGTAGTCAATGTCACTGAACTATGTATGTAGAAATTTTTGAAACGGAGTATCTTTGGCTATGTGTATTTTCACCAAAAAAAAAAAAAAAAAAAAAAAAAAAGTTGAGAAGTTAGAGGGTTAATATGTTGTGGGGTTGTTAACCAATGTCATAAAACAACATGTGTACTACTGTTTCAGGAGAAACTATTTGTTCTGTAAGCCTTCACCTGAAGTACAATAAAAAATATATATATAAAAAAAAAGAGCTCCTCAGGTTGGAAGACACCCAGGAAGAGCTGCCTTTTCAAAGCAGAGTCAACCTTAATGATGTGGATGGAGTCAATCTTTAGGGACCTTCGTTTGCTGAAGTGGCACAACTCAAAATGAGAAGAAACAGCTGCAGACATCCATTAATAATCGGAATGTGGAATGTATGAAGTATGAATCTAGGAAAATTGGAAGTTGTCAAAGATAAAATAGAAAGCAAAAAACATCAATATCCTAGGCATTAGTGAGCTGAAATCGACAGATACTGGCCATTTTTGAATCAAACAATTATATGGTATACTCTGCCATGAATTAAAAATTGAAGAGGAATGGTGTTGCATTCATTGTCAAAAAGATCATTTCAAGATCAATCTTGAAATACAAGGCTGTCAGTGATAGGATAATATCCATATGCCTACAAGGAAGACCAGTCAATAAGACTATTATTCAAATTTACACACCAGTCACTAATAACAAAGATGAGGAAATTGAAGATTTTCACCAACTTTTACAGTCTGAAATTGATCAAACTTGCAATCAAGATGTATTGATAATTACTGACAACTGGAATGTGAAAGCTAGAAACAAAAAGGGATTTGTAGTTGGAAAACACGGCCCTGGTAATAGAAATGACACCGGAGATTGCATGATAGAATTTTATAAGACTAATGACTTCTTCATTGCAAATACTTTTTTTCAACAACATCAATAGCAACTATACATGTACACATCTTCAGATGGAATACACAGGAATTAAATCAACTACATTTTTGAAAGGGACAATGGAAAAGCTCAACATCATCAGTCAGAATAAAGCTGGGACCAACTGTGAAACAGACCATCAATTGTTCTTATGCAAGTTTAAAGTTGAAGTTGGAGAAAATTAGAACAAGTCCACAAGAGCCAAACTACCAACCTGAGTATATCCCAGCTGATTTTGAAAACCATCTCAAGTATAGATTTGACCCATTGAACACTAATGACCGAAGACCAGACGAGTTGTGGAATGACATGAAGGACATCATATGTGAAGAAAGGAAGAGGTCATTAGAAAGATGGGACAGAAATAAAAGACCAAAATGGTCAGAAAAAGACCATTTGTCAGAAAAGACTCTGAAACTTGCTCTTGAATGTAGAGTAGCTAATGTGAAAGAAGTAAATGGTGAAGTAAAAGAGCTGAACAGAAAATTTCAAAGGGCAGCTCAAGAATACAAAGTAAAGCATCATAATGAATTCTGCAAAGACCTGGAGATTGAAAACCAAAAGGGAAGAACACACTAGGCATTACTCTGGCTGAAATTAAAAATTCAAGACTCGTGTTGCAATATCGAAGGATTCTACAGCGAAAATATTAAATGATTCAGGAAGCATCAAAAGAAGATAGAAAGAATACACAGAGTCACTATACCAAAAACAACTGATTGCTGTTAAACCATTTCAGGAGGTACCATGTGATAACCAATGGTACTGAAGGAAGCGGTCTAAGCTGCACAGAAGGCACTGGCAAAAAACAGGCTTCAGGAATTAATGTAATACTACTTGAGATGCTTCAACAAACGGATGCAGCACTGGAATTGCTCTCTTGTGTATGCCAAGAAATTTGGAAGACAGATTATCTGGCCAACCAACTGGAAGAGATCCATATTTGTGCCCATTACAAAGAAAGGTGATCCAACAAAATGTGGAAATTATTGAACGATATCATTAATATCACGCACAAGTAAAGTTTTGCTGAAGATCATTCAAAAGTAAGTGCATCTGCAGAGAACGGCTGGAAATTCAAGCCGGATTCAGAAAAGGATTTGGGATGAGGAATATTGTTGCTGATCCCATATGGATCATGGCTGAAAGCAGAGAATGCCAGAAAAATGTTTACCTGTATTTTATTGACTATGCAAACACATTCTACTCTGTGGATCATAAGAAATTATGGATAATACTGGGAAGAACAGGAATTCTAGAATACTTAATTGTACTCATGAGGAACCTGGTCATAGACCAAGAGGCAGTCATTAGAACAGAACAAGGGGATACTACATACTTTAAAGCAAAGAAAGGTGTGTGTCAGGGTTGTATCTTTTCAACATACTTAATCAATCTGTATTCTGAGCAAATAATCTGAGAAGCTGGACTATATGAAGAATACTGCAACAGGATTGGAGGAAGACTCATTAACTACTTGCTTTATGCAGATGACACAACTTCGCTTACTGAAAGTGAAGAGGAAGCAGTTACTCATGAAGATCAAAGACCACAGCCTTCAGTATGGATTACACTTCAACATAAAAAAAAAAAAAAGGAAAGAAAATCCTCACAACCGGACCAATAAGCAACATCATGTGATAAACGGAGAAAAGATTGAAGTTGTCAAAGATTTCATTTCACTTGATCTTCAATCAACACCCATGGGAGCAACAGTCAAGAAATCAAACAATACATTGCATCGGGCAAATCTGCTGCAAAAGATTAAAGTATTAAAAAGCAAAGATGTCGCTTTAAGGACTAAGGTGCACCTGACCCAAGCCATGGTGTTTTCGATTGCCTCATATGCATGTGAAAGCTGGACAGTGAATAAGGAAGACTGAAGAAGAATTGACGCCTTTGAATTATGGTGTTTGTGAAGAATATTGAATACACCATGGACTGCCAGAAGGATGAACTAATCTCTCCTGGAACAAATACAGCCAGAATGCTCACTAGAAGCAAAAAAGGGCCAGACTTTGTCTCATATATTTTGGACGTGTTATCAGTAAGAACCAATCCCTGGAGAAGAACATCGTGCTTACTAAAGTAGAGGGTCATTGAAAAAAAAGGAAGACCCTCAACAAGATGGATTGACACAGTGGATGCAACAATGGGCTCAAGCATAACAACAATTTTGAGGATGGCGCAGCACTCTGCAGTATTTTGTTCTTTTGTGCATAGGTTTGCTATGAGTTGGAACTGACTGGATGGCAGCTAATAACAGCAACAACATATGTTTTTCAAGGCTGTGACTTTTCAGAAGCAGATTGCTGGGCTTTTCTTAGCAGCCATCTCTGGGTGGGTTCAAACTGCCCATCTTTCAGTTAGTAGTCAAGCACCTAACCTCTTGCACCATGTAGGGACTCCTCACGGGGATAAGTAACATATATTAACTGACCCAACAAGAATCATGCTGATTATATCACCTAGTAAATTCCAAAATGTTTGTATGTGCTTCTGCAGAGACAAAAACTAACTGGAGAAAGACAAAGAAGGAAACTTAAAGAGCAAACTATGTAGAAGCTATTGTGGCATGAAGAAGAAGAATCCTATAAAAAACATATAAAAATAAACTAATTTATTTTCAGGTTTTTTTTAAGACCAAGTCCGAAGATCAAAAAAAGTATCAAGATTTAAGCAAATGTCACTCATGCCTTCTGCTCACATTTGAGAACCTAAAACTAGTATTCTCAACATAGACATATATTACAGATATTTAATTATAACTTATGATAAATTACAGTCCCCAGTTATACATCTAAAAATAGTCAAGGTCTGATAAAATATTACTGGACAATTAGGCCAGTATTAGTCCTGTCCTCCAACATTCTTATGAATTAAGTATTCTATTATTTCATTGTATGTTAAAGAAAGATGTAAAATTCAAGAGTATGTTATATAACTACATATATATGTAAGTATATTAAGAAAAAAACAAAAAAACAAAACTTGTTGCAGTCAAGTTGACTCTGACTCATAGGGACCCTGTAAGACAGAGTAGAACTGCCCCCTAGGGTTTCCGAGGAGCAGCTGGTAGATTTCAACTGTTAGCCTTTTGGTTAACAGCCAAGCTCTTAACCACACCACCACCAGGGCTTCATATATGTACATATATGTACATAAATTGAAATTGTTGAGGTACAAAAGAAACTGTGAGATAATTTAGAAGCATCAACATGCTATTCTTTAAATTTCATATTATTCTTTACTACCAAATAATACCCTACTAAGAATCTTGTAGTACAATCTTTATTATTTTAGAGGAACCATGGAAAAGGATTATAATCTTTTTCAGAGTTCTAAGGCCTTCTTAATACTAGATTTCTGCAAGGTTATTAGGTTTGTGTGAATAGAACATTTTTCTTGTAGTGCTTTGTACTGTTTTAATTTGTTCAACGTGGGTTATCTCCCTGAAATAATATTAGTAAGGTAAGCTACACATGAAGATTTATCACCTTTTATGGATCATTAATTGCCTCTTATTGCAGTTACTGGTTAGATTCAAAGGTTCTTTCAACTGTTTTTTGGTCAAATAATGTGTGATGTGTCTTATAGGGGATGTGGGTAGCATTTAACATTTCATTTAGTGGTCGCTGACCATTTCTAAAGTATATCTGACTAGATCTAACATTGCTGATTCTCAACCAACCAAATAATTTACTGTCACTTATACTTTGCTAATGTTCCTTCCAATTTTGTAATGTGTATTAAGATTGATAATACTCCATTTTATTCTAATTTATTTACGTGCATGATTGCAGGTTATGAAGTCATCATCTGCCCATTAATTTATCTATTCTTGCTGACATCCAAAATGAAAAAGAAAAAAAAAACATGGATTACATATTGTGAAAGAATACAATAAGTAAAAAGTTTGAGTTTTTCTTATATGTAAATTTCTAATGAAGAAGACTCTTTGATTCTGTTGTTTTACCGGGTGACTTAAGGAAAATAGATATTTTATTGTAATAACTTTTAAAAAATCACCATCAGTAGTTTGCCATTGTGAATAGAGTGATCTTGTATATGAAGTATAATGAGTATCCTTGCTATTATCAATAACTTTAGATTAACCTAACTGCTTGTCACTTATTTTCTTAAAAAGAGGTATTTTTACCCATTAGTCATATACATGCAGGGAAAAGCTGGTGGGATCAGCCTTCAGACTGATTTGTCTTTTGTTGTTGTCTGTTGTATATTTTGCCTTATAATTAATTATGAGTGCAGTTGGAAGAACATTCTCCATATCACTGTCATTTCCGTCAAAAAATAAAAACAATAGTGTTCTATTCTCAACCATACTTTCACAAGCATGTCAAAGTGCAACCAAAAACCCACTGCCCTCGAGTCCATTTCGACTCACAGTGACCCTGTAGATGAGTAGATCTGCCCCATAGGGTTTCCAAGGCTGTAAATCTTTACAGAAACAGATTGACACATCTTTCCCCTGGGGAGCGGCTAGTGGGTTCAAACTGCTGACCTTTGGCTTAGCAGCCCAGTGCTCAACCATTTCACCACCAGGGCTCCTTAGGTGAAAAGCGCAATCCTGTATAATGGTTTCTGCTATATAAAGTAGTCAAGGTGATTATAAGAGCAGAAGTATCAGGCTTTCTTTTTTTCAATGTCTATATTTAAACAGATACCCATAGTGAAACCAAACACAGCATAATAATTTGATTAATTTGAATTACTGGTAACAATCAAACAAGATTTTTTTTTTAATTGAATTGAAGTATCTAGTTAGTTCCTTGCATGGTCCTATATTCATCCCAAAATTGTCCATTTTCGTTGTTTCTATGCCTTTGTAGTTGAACAATGTTGCATTTGGATTATTACAGCCAAAATATATTTTCTTTCAATTAGTTGAACCTTTGCAAATATGGAAAAATGAGAAATATGTTAGAAAATTGTTTAGCACTACAGATACACACTACTATGACTTTCTTGAAATGATAGCAGAAAGTCATACAGAGCAAATATGGCAATATAAAAAAAGACAATAAGATTAGATGCTTAGAAACTTAAAGTGTAGTAGCAAAATTAACATTTGTGTTGGAGTCAGAGAAGAGCAGAGTTTATTTTGTATAAAGTTGTATTAGAAATGTGAAAAGATAAATTCAAGAACCTCTCCCAAATTAGCAGATTCAAAAGACAAAGACAAAAAAAAAAAAGAGGAAGAAACAGAAATAATGAGACGTAAAACTCTTAGACTGGGAATACAAAATAATCATTCTATGTATTCCTTTAGAATAAAGCAGAATAAATACATCTGAACAAACCTCTTTGCTTGTGTTCAATAGAGATTTAAGGAACTCTCCATATTCCAGAAGCTTTTGACTCTGCCCTTCTGAACATTATGCCAAAAGAATTTAAGTATAATCTTTAAAAAAAATTACAAATCTGGCTTTATTCATCAACTAAAAATGTATTAATCCACTCAGCAAACACATTTATTAGGCTGTTACTATGTATCTTAGAATTGAAAAATTAATAAAGCATAATTTGGGATATAAAGAGATTACTTTTTAGTATGAAAAAATATATTTTAGGAAGAAAAAGCAACAAAAAATATATTTTAGGAACAAAAAGCACCAGGAGCCCTGGTAGAGAAGTGATTAAGCACTCGACTGCTAAGCCAACAGTCAGCAGTTTGAACCCACTAGCCGCTCCCCAGGGGAAAGATGTGTCAATCTGTTTCTGTAAAGATTTACAGCCTTGGAAACCCTATGGGGCAGATCTACTCATCTACGGGGTCACTGTGAGTCGAAATGGACTCGAGGGCAGTGGGTTTTTGGTTGCACTTTGACAAGCTTGTGAAAGTATGGTTGAGAATAGAACACTATTGTTTTTATTTTTTGACGGAAATGACAGTGATATAGAGAATGTTCTTCCAACTGCACTCATAATTAATTATAAGGCAAAATATACAACAGACAACAACAAAAGACAAATCAGTCTGAAGGCTGATCCCACCAGCTTTCCCTGCATGTATATGACTAATGGGTAAAATTATCTCTATTTAAGAAAATAAGTGACAAGCAGTTAGTTTAATCTCAAGTTACTGATAATGTCAATATGTTGTTACATAATAGCTGGTATAACATAAGAAATTGGAAACAATAAAAAACAAGTAATTATAGTCAAAATAAGTATTGCTCTGGAGAAATGGTAGGTAAGTAAATGAAGCGGGAAAAAATTATATGAAAGGATTTTTGTTATGTAAATCATTGTAGATGAATACCTAAATGTACGCATTTAATTTATTTAGTGACATACCCATATAATATTGAGTTTGTCAAAACACTTTTCTCCGCTATCGCAATGTATGGTAAAATATTACTGAATCCTTTAACGCTCATCTTTCACATCAGTTTCCATCGCTACTAGAGACACTTTTTGAATAATCAGTACAGTTTTTCAAGTACATCATGTTTTCCTCCATGAGAACTATTTGACATGCAGCAGTTTTTAAATCCTTCATGATGCTATCAATAAAAATGTATCCAAAATCACAGGTACCCATTCACATATCTTTAAGACGATTGTTCTCGTCAGTCTTATAGATACGCGTGTGTTTATCTGTCTATCTCTATTTACATCTGGACCTATGTATTCCACAATATGACCACCTAATGCATTGCTTTTTAAATTAAGATTTTAAAAGATTTTTGTGTAACAGCATAGACCTCTCAGGGATAATCACTATATATGAGTTAATTATTTTGCTTTGTCTTTTATTTAAATAAATTCCATCAAAAGGCACTTCTAAGCATTCAAATCTAGCATTGATTGAAAAAAATTTCCAAGACTAATTGATTATTTTGCAAAAATTTTCAAAACAAAGTGAGTGGATACCTCATTACATGATAGCCTTTTTATTTTAATTTTATCTTGAAATAATTATAGAGCACAGGAAGTTTCAGAGGTAGTTTAGAGAAGTTTCGTATATCTTACATCCAGTTTTCTCCATTTTATCTCTCACTTAAAAATAGTACAATATCATATCAAGGATACTGACATTGGTACATGTGCATTTATAATTCTATGTCTTTGTATTACATGTTTGGATTCATGTAACCCCCACCTCAAAAACAATACAGAAGTATTTCACCTCCACAAAGATGTCCTTTATGTTACCCACTGATAGTTATTCCCAACCCAACCCCCCACCACCCATAAACCTTGGCAAGGGCCACTTTGTTCTCTATCTCTATAACTCTGTCATTTCAAAAATGTTATCAATATCACATCAATGTTATGTGACCTTTTGAGATTGACTTCTTTCACTGAGCATAATACCCAGGAGGCTGCAGGGTAAAGGGCGTTGTTTTACCCCAAGGTAGGCTTTGTCCTTGTCTCTGGAAATAACCCATGGTGTCATAGTTGGGATGCCTTTGTCTAGAACTTCTAGGACACCTAAGAATTAGTGCTGGTGACTGTGGGATGGCCAGACCAGAAAAGACTCACCCAGGAGTACGATATCAACTAGCCTCAGGAGGCATGATTTAGCCTATTGTGCAGGACTGGTTGATAAAAACTCTGAACAACAAGGCTCAGGGTGCTTCCTGGTTAACCAGAACATCTGCTCTCAAGAGGGTAGCACATTCCTTGGGACATGGAAGCTTCACATTGGGAACCTTCCCAGACTTCGCCCCATGTGCTTCTTCATTTTTATCTTTTTTGGCTGTAATAAATCCATAGTTGTAAGTATGGTATGTTGTTGTGCGCCCTAAAGTTAATATTGACTAATAGCAACTCTATGTGACAGAATAGAACTGCCCCATAGGGTTTCCTAGGCTGTAATGTCTATGGGAGCATATTGCCAGGTCTTTTCTTACCTGGTGCTGCTTGTGGGTTCAAATCACCAACTTATTGGTTAGCAGCTGAGCACTTAACCATAGTACCACCAAGGCTCCTTAAGTATAGTATATTCTCTGAATTTTGTGAGATGTTCCAGTGAATTATTAAACACAAAGGGGTAGTAGGAACTAGTATATCATAAAACAAAGGTATCACATGGGCTCCTGAGCTTGCATCTGGCATCCTAAAGGGATAATAGGAAACCATCCTGGATTTGTGGCCAGCAGGTCAGAAGATTGAGGTGTTGTGTGAACTTCCCAAATTTGTGACTGGCGTCTTCCTATTTAGCAGTCTGAAGGATGGTGTCCTTTTAACTTGTAAGCTCTGACCTAGCTGTGGGTAGCCAGGATCAGAGAGAGAGAGAGTTGCAGGGGTGGCTGGTGATGAGAGGATGGAGAAGTGGGAACGTGGGAACTGTATTAATCTCTACATTTTTATGATTGGATTCATGCTGATGTTTACTGCACAGGAATCAATCCAAGTTTGTGCATTTACTAGTAGTTTGTTCCTTTTAATTGCTGAGCAGTACTCCATATGAATATACTAAAGATTGTTTAGCAATTCATCTAATGTTAGACATTTCAATTATTTCCAGTTTCTGGCTATCACAAATGAACTTCATTTTCTTTTGTTCCAGATTTACTATGGGTTACTTAAAATTATTTTTAATTCCATACTGTTTTGTATATAGAGTATTTTGTATCCTTTGTATAGTTTTATATTGTTTGTTTTAGTTATTGCATTATATATATGTAATTTTTCAGTCTACTGGTCTCAACATTTTACCAGCTTGAGTAAAACCATCGAACATAATTTAGAAACCTCAAGAAGAGGAAGGGGAGTCTATTATATTTAGCAATATGTTTACTATTTATGTTGTTCTTCTTTCCTGATGATCTTTTTTTTTTTTTTTTTTTTTTTTTAGCTCTATTCTTTCTGCTTAAAAATCTTCCTTTAGTCATTCTTTAGGGTAGTTCTCCTAGCAACAGATTCTCTTAGTTTCTGACATCTTAACCCCTAGTTGTTCTTCATTCTTGAAGACTATTTTTGCTGGCTATAGAATTTTGGGTTGACAGTGCCTTTCTTTCAGCACTAGAAAAATGTTGTGCCACTTCCTTCTGGCCTCCATAGTTTCTGATGCAAAATCTGCAGTTATTCTAATCGTTGCTTTCCTATAGGTAAGGTGTCGTTTCTGTCTTGCTGCTTTATTGATTTTTATTTTGTCTTTCATTTTTAGAACTTTCATTATGATGTGTTTTGGAATGGATTCATTTGGATTGTCCTGTTTTGAATTTCACTCAGATGCTTATGCTGTGGGGTTTTTATTTTTTCCAAATTTTGAAAATTTCCAGCCATTATTTCTTAAAATATTTTTCAGCCTCACCCTCATTCTCCTCTCTGTATGGGACTCTAAACAGATCTAACTATGAGCATTAGATCTGTTATAATAATCTTACATGTCTCTGAGGATCTGTTCTTTTTTTTTCCCCCCAGTGTAATTTCTTTCTGTTTTTAAGGTAGGGTAAAATCTACTGGCCTATCTTTACATTCAATATTTCTTTCCTTTGTCCTCTCAAGTTTGATATTGAGCCTATCCACTGAATTTTTAATTTGGTTATTTTTCAGTTCTAGAATTTTATTTTTTTCTTTATATTTTCTATTCCTTTGATTATAGTTTCTATCTTTTTTTAAATTTATTTCAAGTGTGTTTATCATTTTTTGTTAGAATATTTTGATGCTGGCTGCTTTAAAATCTTTGTCAGATAATTTAACATCTGTGTTATGTTGGTATTGACTTCTGTTGATTGTTTTTTTCTCATTCAGGCTGATATTTTTCCTGGTTCGTGGTATCATGAGTGATTTTAAATTGAGACATGGACATTTTGAATATTATGTTACAAAACATTTTGTTTTAGCTGACCTCCTCTGACACTGCTCATCAGGGAAAGAGAAAGCTTCCTTATTACTGGGAGGTGGAATGCAAGTCCAGATTCACCACTTGGCTTACAATGACAGTGTCGGGTGGGGAGAGTCTCCTCATTACTGCTTGGCAGGGATTGGAGTTCTCCTTCACCACTTTTCCTTCACTAATACTACTCTGACAGAGAAGGGCAGGGGTATCTTGTTACTACTCCTTATATGGTGTCTACTCACTTCATAAGGTCTTATTATGACTGGATGATGATGAAAATTTTCACTGTCCACTAGGCCTACTGTGACATCATCCTGGTATGGAGTCAAAAGAGAAACTCATTACTACAGGGTGGAGTGGAAGTCCAACCTCCCATAGTGGTCACCAGTGGTACTTCAGGTGGGATAGGGAGGGCTCCTTAACATCTGGTGGAAATGAAAGTCTCATTGTTTGCTCAGCCTTCTTTGATATCACTTCAGCTGGCCTAGTGACATATCATTACAGCTGGACAAGGTTGAAAATCAAAGCTCATTACTAGGCCTTTGCTGAGAGGGGGAGAGAAACGAAGGGTGCAACTTTTTCTGTGGTGTGTAGTGTACTGTATAAATGTTCTTGTATAAATATTTTCTGTCTTACTAACCTGCCCCTTTCCTGATCTTTTGGCTAAAGAAAGTAGATTTTTCTTTTTTTTTTTTGTCTACACCCATTGGTGTTTCCTGGTTCCTGGATTCTATACAACACAATATGGGATTTATGAAGCAAAAAGAAAATCAGGAAATTCACCATCTGTCATTCCTTGGATCATCAAGTCCCTATCCAGTTTGACTTCTTCTCTCCACATGTCAGTCTGCTTATATTTCCTTTATATGTAATGCCTAGGGTTTTTATCTGTACTTAGTAGGAGGAACAGGAAAAAGTATGTCTATACCATAAGAGGGTATTTTTTTAACAACTCAAATATAACAAGACTCCATCCTTGGTAAATTATTTCATAAAATAAGCTGATGAGAAACTTAGCTTCTCCAAACCATAGTTTTCTCTTCTGTAGAATATGGATGTTAATAGTACCAATTACAGAAGACTGTTTGAAGAATTCCAAAGACAA
The DNA here is from genome assembly GCA_030035585.1 of Dugong dugon. Taxonomy (NCBI): domain Eukaryota; kingdom Metazoa; phylum Chordata; class Mammalia; order Sirenia; family Dugongidae; genus Dugong; species Dugong dugon. Next base: position 15,680,240 of record CM057478.1, read on the forward strand.
TTCCTGCAAGGTGCTTAATTGCCTGGCACATAGTGTGTGCTCAATGCATTTCAGATGCACTTACATCATAATTTTTTTTGTTTTATGTTTAATATATAGTCTATCATACATATATATGTATAAAGACTGTTCGAATTTCTTTTTTTTATGAACTGTTTGTAAGTTTTGCTATTTTTCTATTCTTGTGCTTTTTTGTACATTTTTTAGGGATTTTATATTTTAAGGATGCTACCAAAAATGCCCCTATTGGTCATTTGCCCTTTGACAGCTTTATTTTTCACTTTTTGTCATTTAAACTTTTCATATTTTTATGTAGTTGTCTTAGTTTCCAAGTGAGTGGCTTTAAAGAACAGAAATTTGTTTTGCACAGTTCTGAAGGCTAAAGTCCACATCAGGGTCTCAGATGTGTCAATTCCTTCCTTGTTGGTAGCCCCGGATGTTCCTTAGTTCTCGTTGTTTATCACATGGCATCTGTCTTCCCCAGTACGTGTGTTCATATCTCTGTCTAGGCTGCTCTTTATATGTCTCTGAAGTGATTAGGTTTTGGACTCACCCTACACTGTTATGACCTAAACTGATTCATTATGTCACATAATATTGGCCTTATGGAAGAAGATTACATTACACTAGATTAGATTACATCGACAGGAATAGGGGTTAGGATTTCAGCCCATATTTTGGGGAGACAAAATTGAACACATAACTGCAATATAATGTATAATTTTCTGTCTGTATTGCTTCTCTATTTTGAGTCACTGTGAATCTTCCATCTCATTCTGGTACATGGTCAAAATAAGTGTCACAAGTACTTACAAGTACTACTTCTTGCAAACATTGTTGATAAAATGTATAAAAAATATATAAATATATTTATATATATAGGTATATAAATATATATATATATATAATTCTAATTGATCTGAATGGCCTTGGCCAAGAAACTGTAACAGTGAATTTTGTCTTCTACTTTTTTGTGTATGTCCTGAATTATTTCTGCTAGTAATTTCCTTCTCCTTACTCCATCTTTCTCTTCCACCCTCCTTTCCATTTTTTGTGATTTACAATTCTAATATATTGATTTTTTTCCTATTATGATACACTTTCCTGAGTATTTGCAGAATCAGTCTCACTATAATCACTGTATAAGATAATTGTAGTCACTACCCAAACATTTCATGGATTTCAGCAAGTAAGGGAAAGTATAAACCATGTCATTTTGTCTCATCTTTCATATGAATCAGTAGACTTTCTTTCCATGATGATAATTAATCTTAGTTTAGTATGAAAACACATAGTGTTACTCTTTGAATGGGTCGGCTTTCCTGATACAAGCTCAAAATAAATATAATTTAAGAAATGTTCAGGTATTCTCAATAGTTATTCTAATCCATTCCTCTGTTAATGTGATAAAAACATCCATATTATAGAAAGAGTATAGAGTTTCTACCATTTATAAAGATGATTTAGGACCATTATTTAGAAAGACTCACATCATGTAGAGTTTGTGTGTATGTGTGTGTGTGTGATTTATGAACCCAGTAAATGACTGGTTAAAGCATTTTTCTGGAGCTGAAAAAAGAATTCAACTCTAGGCTAAAGTTAGATCGGCAATAAATACTTGTCACCTTGAATTTCAGGCAAGGGAAATTCTTTTGAAACTCTTATTTAGGCAGACCAACAGTCTGATAGATTGAAAAACAGATCAACTTTTCCATACAATCATATACCCAGCTCTGATGCTATAACGGTGATTTGGAGATTGTTCTTTCATTCTTGTAAAATATGATAACAGTATAATCTGAGAGACTTAATTTGAACATTGAAGGACAAAACACAAATTTTTCTTTTAAATTCAAATTCCTGTGCTCTGAGATGCAAAAACTGACAATTGAGAACACAGAGGCTGTGTTTAAATATTATAAAATGAGCACATTAAGAAGGAGATCGTGTATCTTATTGTGTGACTTAGATTTTGAATGCAGAATGAAAATTAAATCTATAAAATATTTATTTCTAAATGCATTTTCTGATACATAGTGAGAAATTTTTCATTTCCAAATTATTTTCTGTTTACCTGAAAATAAGTACTTTTTCTGGTGCTTAGAGAATGTTTTGAGCAAAAAAATTATTGTATTTAAAGCATATGCTACATGTAGACAATGTCTAAATTTATTTATAACCAGAACTAGATAAGAAGAAATTGACAAACCTAGAAGTCCTGATATTTTGGGATAATTTTATTTAGTGAAGGTATCAGAAATCTTCCTTCCTTGCTCATTAATTTAACACATTTACAAGCATGAATAAATGGTAAATAGAAAAACACAAATAATTGATTCATCAAATTCTTTCTATGATCTGGATTTGAATGAGTAATAAAGATTAAGGATATAATATCAATGATATTTGGACTTACAAACTTTCTACTTTCCTTTATTGAGTTTCACAATTACTTAGCATCAATTTGTGTATTTTTTTCTCAATAACCATCCTCTAATCAGAAATTACATGTAGACAGTGAAAAATAAATTTTATTTATAACCTAAAATATTCCAAAATTTATTGACTTTTATTTTAGGGATTATTAGAATCAACAGAAAATAGAATATTATATTACTTTTCAGTATTCACTCTTACTTTCTTCTGCCATCGTGTAAAATTGTGCAACTTCAGAAATCTCCTTAGAAATCTAGCAGCATAGGAGCAGTTTAAGTCTGACATTTTTTCCCTTGGGTTATAAAGATGGTCTAGTGTGGGTTATATATCATGTACATTGATGGTATCATACAGCTTGTCTTTAAAGGCAGAGACTTTAGAGTACACATACAGAATAAATGTTTTTTTCTCACGTATTTTTACTAGAAAATGCATTTAGGTATTTGGACATTTGTGAACCTGGTAAGAATAAACATACAAAATGCAGTTTATAAAAAAATGCTTTTAGCTTAAATGTAAAAATCATGCATTTTGTTTTGATTTGCTATAATTAACTAAACTTGAATACTCTGTAAATTTTATTTTTGTGTACAGCAAAGAAATGTTCAGAACAGACTGATCTTTAATGAGTGTATGAATCTCCGTATGTTTCATGAACTTTGGAAGTTAACTTATTTCTTTTTAATCCGAATTGTACTTTTAGAAAGGATTTTGATAAAATAAAATATCCTGCAAGTGCAATAATCTTTACTAAACCTAGCTCCTATTAAACAATCTCTAAAACAGTTGAGTAAAAACTTTGTTTTACGTTATATTTGTCACAATAGCTAAAATAATTCACATTTTTATATTTATGATTATTTTCCTCTATAATTATTGATTAAAATGATGTTTTAAGTATCAACAGATATAAAGTTTTGCAAAATATATTATCTACTTTCAAACATTTTTTAAGAGTGGATTATACATAAGCATCTTAGATCATTTCTAGCATGAAAAGACAATTAAAATGACAAGCAAGATTCTAAAAGAAATATTATCTTTGGGGATTGATGTAGTTTTTAATCATCTTGTGTAGTAAATGTTGTGACTTAAACCAAAAGGGTCAGCAACAACAATTTGCAAGTTTATTAGAAGCCTCTAGCAATCCTTAGCATCCAGATATTATAATATCTAATTTGACATTAGTTTAGTGAATTTTCCATGTTTTAGGTCTTTACTTCCTCTAGCCCTGTATGCTCCTAAAGCTGATTTTGTTAGCACACTTAGCTAGATAGATACATATGGAATATAAATCTGAGATCTGGGAGTATAACCTCAACCACATATTTCGCAATAGTGGTATCTTAGCATTTAAGTAGTCAAGAAGCCCTCATCAATTGATGAATATGGACACTGACAAGTTATTTAAGAATATCAGAGTCATTCATGTTTAAAATCAAACCAAATTCATTGCCATCAAGTCAATTCCAACTCAGCAAGTGTATAGGACAGAGTAGAACTGCCCCACAGTGTTTCCAATGCTGTAAATCTTTGCAGATGCGGACTACCATGTCTTTCTGCTGCAGAGTGGCTGATGGACTTGAACTGCCAACCTTCTGGTTAGTTGCCAAGCGGTTTAACCACTGTGACACCAGGGCTCCTATCTATGTTTATGTAGCTTATTAAGTGAATGAGAAAACCACAAATTGGACATTTAGCCTAATGTAAATATATGATAGAATTAAAAGGGGAGGTTCAGTTAATATTTTTATTGGCATCCTGTCTTAGCTATCTAGTGCTGCTATAACAGAAATACAACTAATGGATGGTTTAACAAAGAGAAATGTATTGTCTCTCAGTCTAGTAGGCTACAAGTCCAAATTCAGAGCATCAGCTCCAGGGGAAGGCTTTATCTCTGTCGGCTCTGGAGGAAGGTCCTTGCCATCAATCTTCCCCTGGTTGAAGAGCTTCTCAGTGCAGGGACGCTGGATCCAAAAAACACGCTATTCTCCTAGCTCCTGTTTCTTGGTGGTATGAAGCCCCCATGTCTCTCTGCTCAGTTCTCTCTTTTATATCTCAAAAGAGATTGGCTTAAAACACAATCTAATCTTGTAGATTGAGTCTCACCTCATTAAAATAACTGCCACTATTACCATCTCATTAACATCATAGATTTACAACACATAGGAAAATCACATCAGGTGAGAAATGGTGGACAATCACACAATACTGGGAATTATTGACTAGCAAACTGATACACAAATTTTGAGGGGGCACAATTCAATCCATAACACATCTCTTAAGACATGTTAATTAATAACAATTCCTAACTGTCTAAGCTGTTGTTAGTTCTGTCGAGTTGATTGTGACTCATGGATGACCCCCTGTGTGCAGAGTAGAACAGCTCAATAGGATTTTCAAGGCTGGGATGTAATAGAAGGTAGTAAAATATTGAAAGGAAAAAAGTGGATACTGTAACAGGAAATCAGAACGTCTGTGATAGTCTGACTTCTGACATTAGACATCCTTTTGAACTTAAGTTATCATTTTTGCACTTTGACTTATTTATATATAAAATGAATATAAGGCTAAACAAGACCCTTAGATTTTTCAGTAGCTATTACACACAAAGTTATGTGCAAGTCACGTGCATTTCTAAGAATCAGTCTATGGTTCTAACATGCCATGAGTGCATGTGCATCTTAGGTTTACAGCTAGAAGGACCTTAGAGGAGGTCTGAAGATGTAGGTAGACACTTTGTTCATAAACACTATTAATGAGATCTATGGAGAACAGTAAACAGAGAGCACATTAAATTACATTCCCATTTTGCATAATTATAACTGGTTATAGTTATTAGACTAATGATCTTAGTCATCAAGAACAATGTAATTATTACAAAGGTTAAGAAAAATATAACAAATTGACATCATTCTATTATGGCTCTTTCATAACTCCCTGGATATCCATTTTCAATTTTATTCATGGGCTTTTCTTTTTCAGATCACCATTTAAATGGGGAGAATTCTTCCCCCAACCCCTCTAATACAACATTCTTGGGATTTTTGCTTCGGATACTTCAGATTCTATTTAAATTATCTCATGAACTTCCAACAGTTTAATTACCAGTCATACAATGGCCATTTCTAAATCTGTATCTCAAGTCCAAACCTTTGGAGGTCTCCATTTGTACTTGCTCCAGGAACTTCTTTTTCAATATGTCGAAATCAGTAACGCTCATTCTCTGGATCCCCTGTCTCAGTTAAAGTAAACAAAAGCCATACAAGTCTGTAATTTTCTCACCTTCCCATTCCCAATCACTATGGAAATAGTCATCAAAATTTGCCAGTACTACTTCAAAATATAATTCATATTTTCTCCTTCTTATGTCCTCACCTCCTGCATATTTCAGGTATGTCTTTTCTTCCCTGAGATTTCACACAAGCTTTACAATCAGATTCCAAGTCTTCTCTGGTATCTCCTGCACTTCTCCCTCTACAGAATAAATTTTGCATCTTTGTAAGAACATATTATGAGGGGGTCATTTTCCAAGTCAAAGTTCTATAAACTCCACTTGATGTCATGATACATCTAGATGCTTGAGCATGGAATGTAAACTCTTCATGATATTCATGCCCACTGGCCCAGCTTACTATCCAACCTTTTTCTCTTCACTCCAGCTGCACTGAAGCTTGCCTTACTCCAAACATGCCAATGTTATTCTATGCTTCTATTCCTTTGTACATGTCCCTTTCTATACTTGGAGAACTATTTCCTACTTCTTTTGACATCATTCCCACACATCTCCTAGGACTCTCTGAAAACCTGCTGTCTCTTGTTGTTAGTTGCCGTCAAGTCAATTCTGACTCATGGCAATTCCATATGTGCTGGGTAGATCTGCTTCATAGGGTTTTCAAGGCTATGAACTTTTGGAAGCAGATCGCCAGCCCTGTTTTTGAAGTTGCCTCTAGCTGGGTTCAAACTGTCAGACCTTTGGCTAGTAGTCAAGTGCTTAACCATTCGCACCACCCAGGGACTCACTATCTCTGAAGTAGGTATATTGAGATGATCCCCCTTCTAGACTCTCACAGAACTCTAATGGAGATTCTCTTTCTATCTCTCTACTTGACTATTAGAAACTTGAGAAGTGGGAAAATTTTTATTGTTTATATGTTAAATGGAGCACTGATGACACAGTGGTTAAGAGTTCGGCGGCTAACCAAAAGATAGGCGGTTCAAATCCACCAGCTGCTCCTTGGAAACCCTATGGGGCAGTTCTACTCTGTCCTATAAGGTCCGTATGAGTCAGAATCCACTCGATGGCAATTGGTTTTTTTGTTTGTTTTGTTTTTTAGCAATGAGTTTGTTTTTTGATTTTTATATGTTAAATGGTAATAATAAAAAACAATGTCAAATATGTATCCCATGATTTATTGGTTACTATAATAAGGCAATGAGCAAATAGTAATTGGAAATAGTATGAACTTTTCTGACAGAAATAAAGTGGCAATAAGGGACTATTCAGAAAACAGTATACTCAGAGTAGGTAATAATTTTTTCAACATTCATAAACGTTACAAGTTCAGAAGATTAAGTTTGACAGATAGAGAGCCGAATGTTAAAGATGAACTGTTTTTAAAATGCTCGGTGATCTGCTGAAGAAAGTACTTTAACAGAAATTTGAAATTTAGGGTTTGTTTGAGATGATATATACCTTATTTTTATTAAAAATAAACCATTCAGATTCAGGCTCAAGATGGCGCTCTAGGCAGAAACACCACGCCGTCCCTCCACAGCAAAGATCCGAAAAACTAAGCCTAACAGAGAATCAACAATCCTGAAACCCTAGAACACCAAATGAAGAGATAAAGAACTCAGCCAAACACCAAACGGAGTGAGAATACTAAAAGAGAACGGAGAGCGAGGAGAGACTCAGGCAGAGATTCCTTACCAGCTAACGCAGCGCGGATCCACCATCTTGGATTCCTATCGGAGAACAGCAAACGGGAGAGCAGCCTTGCAGAGCATCTGGTCGGAGACAGAACGACCGGTAAACTGCGGTGCGCGCTCTCCCACCACCCACCCCTCTCCGCCTCAGCTGGGGATCCCCTGCTTTCCGTGGCCAGGGTCTCTGGGCTGGGGGGTGCTGGTGCTTGGATTCCGCGCGCCTGGGCCGGCGGCTTTCTGAGAGCCGTTTGCTGGCAGCTAGCGAACCTTTCTCTGCCGCCTCCCCCTCCTTTTGCCTGGGTGCCTGGTTCCGAGTGCCGTCTCTGCTCTCTCCTGCGGGGCTGTAGGGCTGCGTGCGGGCGTGTGGCTGTTTCTAGGTCTGGGTTCCCGCGTGGGTGGGATCCCGGGGCCTTTGTTCGTTCGCCCCTCTGCTTTCCGTGGCCGGAGTCCCTGAGCAGGGGGGCGCCGGTGCTTGGATTCCGCACGCCCGGGCTGGAGGCTTTCTGGGAGCCGTTTGCTGGGACCTAGTGAACCTTTTTCTTCCGCCTCCCCCTCCTTTTGCCTGGGTGCCTGGTTCCGAGTGCTGTCTCTGCTCTCTCCTGCGGGGCTGTAGGGCTGCGTGCGGGCGTGTGGCTGTTTCTAGGTCTGGGCCCCCGCGTGGGTGGGATCCCGGGGCCTTTGTTTGTTCGCCCCTCTGCTTTCCGTGGCCGGAGTCCCTGAGCAGGGGGGCACCGGTGCTTGGATTCCGCGCGCCCGGGCTGGAGGCTTTCTGGGAGCCATTTGCTGGCACCTAGCGAACCTTTTTCTGCCGCCTCCCCCTCCTTTTGCCTGGGTGCCTGGTTCCGAGGGCCGTCTCTGCTCTCTCCTGCGGGGCTGTAGGGCTGCGTTCGGGCGTGTGGCTGTTTCTAGGTCTGGGCTCCCGCGCGGGTGGGATCCTGGGGCCTTTGTTCGTTGGCCCCTCTGCTTCCCGTGGCCACGGTCACTTAACCCCGAGACTACCGGCTTCTTGGAATTCGCGCCCCTGAGTGGGGGCTCTCTGGGTCCCGTTTGTAGGCACTGACTGCTGGTGTTGCCCTTTTTTTTTTTTTTTTTTTTTCTCTCAATTTTATTTTTCTTCCTTTTTTGATTAGTTTTGTCATCTTTTACCTCTTTTTTTCTTTTGTCTTTCTTCATTGCTTAATTTCTTGTCTCTCTATCTCTTCCTTCTCTTTCTGATCCCTGAATTCCAGGCGATGTATGCCTCTGTACCTTCTGGCCAGGCTGAGCTGTGAAAATTGAGACTGACTCCCCCAGACCTCATAGCTGCATCGGTGGGATCCCTGGGAACTTTGCAGTTCTTTAACTTTTCTGATTTTTATTTGGTCATTCTTTCCTTTTCTTTCTCTTCCCCCTTCTGGTTTCCTCCATCCCATAGTCTCTCATCTGTACATTCCAACGACAAGCTCCCCTAGCATTCTTTTATGTTTGTACACTTTTTGCTCCTCCTCCTCTCTCCTCTCTCCCATATCCAGCTTAGCTTCACACATAACCATCTTCCCGCTGCACCCTACCTACCTGCACCGTGCACTAGACATCACATCACCAAGCGGTGCAGGCACGCCCTATTGGAACCTGCCCAGCACTGACTACCGACCGTCCTGGTGGCTGCGGTGAGTGCCACAAGCAACCCATCCCAGTGGCTCCTCCTCAACTAGATCTGCCCAGCTGTACCACAAGAACGAAAAAAAAAAAAATCTACAATCAATAAACGAGAGAAATATCTACTGAATGCCCCGAAAACAGCAAACAATATCAAAACATTTACAAAAACAAGACAAGATGGCTCCAATAGGCGTCCAAATTAAAACACCAGATAACTCTCCTGTGGAAGAAAATGCACTAGAAGTACCTGATACGGAACTCAAATCACTAATACTCGGAATTTTCCAAGAACTGAGGCAAAAAGCTGACAAACATGAGGAAAAAATAGACAAATTTATGGAAAATACAGACAAAAAATTGGAAGAATTCAGGAAGATGATGCAAGAACAAAATGCCAAAATAAATTCACAACTCGAAATTATACAAAAACAACAATTAGAAATCCAAAAGATAAACAACAAGATTTCAGAAATGGACGGTGTCATAGAAGGGCTGAGAAGTAGATTTGAAACCATGGAAGACAGGATCAGTGGAACTGAAGACAAACACTTGGATACAACTCTGTTTCAGGAAAACTCAGAAAAAAGAACAAAGAAAAATGAAGAGACCCTGAGAGTTATGTGGGACACAATTAAAAGCAAAAACTTACGAGTGATTGGCATACCAGAACAGGGGGAGAAAACAGAAAACACAGAGAGGATCATTGAGGAACTGCTGACAGAAAACTTTCCCAATATCATGAAAGATGAAAAGCTGGTCATCCAAGAAGCTCAACGAACCCCATATAGAAGAGACCCCAAAAGAAAATCACCAAGACATATCATATTCACACTCGCTAAAACTAAAGACAAACAAAGAATCCTGAGAGCAGCTCGTGAAAAACAAGAAGTCACATACAGAGGAGAAACAATAAGACTAAGCTCAGATTATTCAGCAGAAACCATGCAGGCAAGAAGGCAATGGGATGACATATATAAAATCTTGAAAGAAAAAAATTGTCAGCCAAGAATAATATATCCTGCAAAACTCTCATTCAGATTTGATGGTGAAATTAGGTCATTTCCAGATAAACAGAAACTAAAGGAATATGCAAAAGTCAAACCAAACTTACAAGAATTATTAAAGGGAGTTCTTCGATCTGAGGACAAACAGCTTAAGCCCTCAGGCAGGACCTAGGACCTAGGACGCAGGTTAACATGAACCAGATACCATTCTAGGAACTGAACTACAGACGACTTTCCAAAAACAAAAGTTATACAAAAGGGAATCAGAGAAATCAATCAAAGGATGACAACAACATCAAAACAATGAAAGAGGGAACAAACGGCATAGGTATAGAACCTTCTAAAGGAGAAGAAGGCAAGGCGATACCAAGTAACGGTAGACTGCTTCAAAATTATAAAGATAAGGGTAAAATTCATGGTAACCACAAAAAAAGTTAACAAACCAACTCATAAAAATAAAGACGAAAAACATAAAGTCTCAACAAAACCAAAACCTACAAAAACAAAAGAAATGAACACAAAATCCACAAACAAAAGGAACTCAGCACAAGAGAGTAAGAAGAACAAAGAAAACTTCAGCATCACAAAAAAAAGCACTACAAAATGACAGCAACAAATTCACATCTATCAATAATTACACTGAACGTAAATGGACTCAATGCACCCATAAAGCGACGGAGAGTGGCAGAATGGATAAGAAAACAGGATCCATCTATTTGCTGTCTACAAGAGACACATCTTAGAAACAAAGATGTGAATTTATTAAAAATCAAAGGTTGGAAAAAAATATATCAAGCTAACAACTACCAAAAAAGAGCAGGAGTGGCAATTCTAATCTCAGATAAAATAGACTTTAAAACAAAATCTACCATAAAAGACAAAGAAGGACACTATATAATGATTAAGGGGATGATCCATCATGAAGACATAACCATAATAAATATCTATGCACCCAATGACAGGGCTCCAAAATACATAAAAAAAACTCTAATAGCACTGAAAAGAGAAATTGACAGTTCCACAATAATAGTAGGAGACTTCAACACACCACTCTCAGTAAAGGACAGAACAACTAAAAAGAAACTCAGCAAAGATACAGAAGACCTAAAGGACACAATCAGCCAACTGGACCTCATAGACCTATATAGAACAATCCATCCAACCGCTGCAAAGTACACATTCTTTTCCAATGCACATGGAACGTTCTCCAGAATAGACCACATCTTAGGCCACAGAGCAATCCTCAACAAGATCCAAAATGCTGAGATAATTCACAGTATCTTCTCTGACCACAATGCCATCAAGGTAGAAATTAACACTAGAAAGAGCAAGGAAAAAAAATCAAACACATGGAAACTGAATAATAATCTGCTTACACATCAATGGGTAATAGAAGAAATCAGAGATGGAATTAAAAAATTCCTAGAATCAAATGAAAATGAAAACACATCATACCAAAACCTTTGGGACACAGCAAAGGCAGTCCTCAGAGGACAATTTATAGCAATAGATGCACATATCAAAAAAGAAGAAAGGGACAAAATCAAAACATTAACTACAGAACTCAAACAAATAGAAAGAGAACAACAAAAAAAGCCTACAACCACCGGAAGAAAGGAAATAGTAAAGATCAGAGCAGAAATCAATGAAATAGAGAACAGAAAAACAATAGAAAGAATCAACAAAACCAAAAGTTGGTTCTTTGAAAGAATCAACAAAATCGACAAACCACTGGCCAGACTGACAAAAGAAAAACAGCAGAGGGCACAAATAACCCAAATAAGAAATGAAATGGGGGACATTACAACAGACCCAACTGAAATAAAAAGGATTATAACAGAATATTATGAAAAACTATATTCCAACAAATTTGAAAACCTAGAGGAAATGGATAAATTTCTAGAAACATACGGCCTACCCAAACTACAACAAAGTGATATTGAAAATCTGAACAGACCCATAACAAGAGAAGAGATTGAAAAGGTAATAAAAAAACTCCCAACCAAAAAAAGCCCTGGCCCAGATGGCTTCACTGGAGAATTCTACAAAACATTTACAGAAGAGCTCGTACCAGTTCTACTCAAGTTATTTCAGAGCATAGAAGAGGAAGCAACACTTCCAAATTCATTCTATGAAGCCAGCATAACGCTGATACCAAAACCAGGCAAAGACATCACAAAAAAAGAAAATTACAGACCAATATCTCTCATGAATATAGATGCAAAAATTCTGAACTAAATTCTAGCCAATAGAATTCAGTATCATATCAAAAAAATAATACACCACGACCAAGTAGGATTCATACCAGGTATGCAAGGATGGTTTAACATTAGAAAATCCATCAACGTAATCCACCACATAAATAAAAGGAAAGAAAAAAATCACATGATTATCTCAATTGATGCAGAAAAGGCATTTGACAAAGTCCAACACCCATTCCTGATAAAAGCTCTCAATAAAATAGGTATACAAGGGAAATTTCTCAACATAATAAAGGGCATCTATGCAAAACCAACAGCCAACATCATTCTTAATGGAGAAAGGCTGAAAACATTCCCCCTGAGAACAGGAACAAGACAAGGATGCCCTTTATCACCACTCCTATTTAACATTGTGCTGGAAGTTCTAGCTAGAGCAGTAAGGCAAGAGAAAGAAATAAAGGGCATCCAAATTGGTAATGAAGAAGTTAAACTCTCCCTGTTTGCAGATGATATGATACTATACATAGAAAACCCTAAAGACTCCACGAGAAATTTACTGGAAGTAATAGAAAGATTCAGCAGAGTAGCAGGATACAAGATAAACATTCAAAAATCAGTTGGATTCCTATACACCGGTAAAGAGAACGATGAAAAGGAGATCAGGAAATCAATACCATTTTCAATAGCCCCTAAAACGATAAAATACTTAGGAATAAATCTGACCAGGAATATAAAAGACCTATACAAAGAAAACTACAAAACACTGCTGCATGAAACCCAAAGGGATCTACATAAATGGAAAAACATACCATGCTCATGGATAGGCAGACTCAACATTGTGAAAATGGCAATTCTACCTAAAGCAATCTACAAATACAATGCAATTCCGATACAAATACCAACAACATTCTTCAAAGAGATGGAAAAACTAATTATTAACTTTATATGGAAAGGGAAGAAACCTCGAATAAGTAAAGCACTACTGAAGAAGAAGAATAAAGTTGGAGGACTCACACTACCTGACTTCAGAACCTACTATACAGCTACAGTACTCAAAACAGCCTGGTACTGGTACAACAACAGAGACATTGACCAATGGAACAGAATTGAGAACTCAGATGTAAATCCATCCACCTACGGTCACCTGATTTTTGACAAGGGCCCAAAATACATCAAATGGGGAAAAGACAGTCTTTTTAACAAATGGTGCTGGCAAAACTGGATATCCATTTGTAGAAAAATGAAACAGGACCCATACCTCACACCATATACAAAAACTACTTCAAAATGGATCAAAGACCTGAATATAAAGCCTCAAACTATAAAATTCATAGAAGAAAAAATAGGACCAACACTTCAGGCCTTAATACATGGCATTAACAGGATACAAACCATAAACATCAATACAAAAAACCCAACAGATAAACTAGATAATTGGGATCTTCTAAAAATCAAACATCTATGCTCTTCAAAAGATTTCACCAAAAGAGTTAAAAGAGAACCTACAGACTGGGAAAAAATTTTTGGACAGTACAAGTCAGACAAAGGTCTAATCTCCATAATCTACAAGAAAATCCAACACCTCTACAACAAAAAGACAACCAATCCTATCAAAAAATGGGCAAAGGAAATGAACAGACACTTCACCAAGGAAGACATTCAAATGGCCAACAGACACATGAGGAAATGCTCGCGATCACTAGCCATTAGAGAAATGCAAATTAAAACCACAATGAGATACCATCTCACCCCGGCATTACTGGCACGAATCAAAAACACTGGAAATAACAAATGTTGGAGGGGCTGCGGGGAGACGGGAACTCTTATACACTGCTGGTGGGAATGCAAAATGATACAGCCATTTTGGAAAATGATATGGCGTTTCCTCAGAAAGCTAGAAATAGACGTACCATTCGATCCAGCAATCCCACTCCTAGGAATATATCCTAGAGAAATAAGAGTCATCACTCGAATAGACATATGCACACCTATGTTCATGGCAGCATTATTCACAATAGCAAAACGATGGAAACAACCTCGATGTCCATCAACAGACGAATGGATACACAAACTATGGTACATACACACAATGGAGTACTATGCAACGAGAAAGAACAATGAATCGGTGAACCATCTCATAACATGGATAAAACTGGAGGACATCATGCTGAGTGAAATAAGTCAATCACAAAAGGACAAATATTGTATGAGACCTCTATTGTAAAAACCCATGAAAAAATTCACATGCAAAATGTAACAATCCTTGTTGGTTACCAGGGATGGGGGGGGGGGGATACTAAATAGGTAATAGGTAAGTGGTAACTTGGGTGAGAGATGAGATAGTACATAGTACAGCGGAAACTAACACAACCTGCACAAGGAAAGGTCATGAAGGCCCTATAGACACATCCAAACCCCCCGAGGGACTGAGTTGTTGGACGGAGGGCTCTGGGGACCATGATCTCGGGGAACATCTAGCTCAATTGGCATGACACTACTTATAAAGATAATGCTCTACATTCTACCTTGGTGAGTAGTGTCTGGGGTCTTAAAAGCCTATGAGCGGCCATCTAAGATACTCCACTGATCTCATCCCTTCGGGAACAAGGGAGAATGAAGAGAACAGGATACAAGGAAAAGATTAGTCCGAAGGAGAATGGTCCACAGCTACCAAGGCCTCCACGGGACTGAGCCCAGTACAGCTGGATGGTGCCCGGCTACCACCAATGACTCCTTTGACCAGGATCACAACAGAGGGTTCTGGGCAGAGCTGGAGTAGGATGTAGAGCATAATTTTAACTCCCAAAAAAAAAAAAGAAGACCAGATATACTGGCCTAAAGAATACTAGAGAAACCTCGAGAGTGTGGCCCCCAGACACCCTTTCAGCTCAGAGGGGAAGTTACCTTCAAGGTTCGATGTTAAGCCTGGGAATGGACACCCCAGTAAAACTAAATGGGACTAACGATGTACAGGAGTCCGGTGACAAGGGCCAGAAGGCAGAGGGAGAGTAGGAAACTGATGATAAGGAACACAAATTGAATAAGGACACTGTCGATGTATTGTGAGATTGTTGACCACTGCTATAGGGCAACATTTGTAGTAACTATTAAATGGGAGGCTGTTTCGTCCTGTAAGCCTTCATCTTGGGCGAGAATGGCAGCACAATTGGAAGAGCATAGTCAATATCACTTAAATGTGTAAGTAAAAAGTTTTGAAATGGTGTTTAAATAAAATAAAAATAAGTAAATAAATAAACAAACAAAGGAGACTAAAGAGGTACAATAATCCACTGACAAGGTCCAGAAGACAGAAGGGGACAAGGAAGCCCCCTGGTGATAGGGAACACAAGGTGGAGTAAGGATAATCTTGATGTGCTGTGAGATTGTTAACCATTGTCATAGGGCAACATGTGTAGTAACTGTTAAATGAAAAACTATTTTGTTCTGTAAGCCCTCATCTTAAGTGAGAATAACAGCACAGTTGGAAGAGCGTAGTCAATGTCACTGAACTGTGAATGTAGAAAATTTTGAAACGGTGTATCTTTGGCCATCTGTAATTTTCATCAAAAAAAAAGGTTGAGAATTTAGAGGCTTAATACGTTGTGGGGTTGTTAACCAATGTCAAAAAAAACAACATGTGTACTACTATTTCATGAGAAACTATTTGCTCTGTAAGCTTTCACCTGAAGTACAATAAAATATATATTAAAAAAAAAAAAATAAAAAAAAAAAAAAATAAACCATTCAAGGTTTCCATGGCCATACATATTAACTATTATAAAACAGAAATTCATATTTTCAACATTAATATTGGCAATTGGATTTGTATTTAAATAAAAGACTAACAAAATAATTGAAAAACAATGTTATTATTTTTATGTTTTCAGGCTACCCCCAAAGTATCCACTTGCATATAATTCGGGTAAATTAAGTAATTTACTACTATATTTTTATCCAGTATTTCCCAGTGCATTTAATGCTATTTTACTATATAAAAATATTTCTAAAATCTTAATTAAAAGTACCCACAGTGATTTGAAATGATCAAAAATTTCCACAGTAACAGCATACTCGGTTGTCGGAACCACAGTGAAATCAGAGTCCAAGTGTAATTTTGGTAAGCAGTTAAACTAAAGGACTGCCTTGAAAATTCATTTAGCTACAGTCTTCAGGGGAAAAACAACAAAAAGTTTGGAAGCCACTTTAAAAGACTTCCATATCACAGTTATTCAAGTGTTATTAATATGCTCATATAAAGGAATTAAGTAAAATTAAGTATGCAAAAATCTCCTAGAAAGAGCCAGCCATAGGCTACACGTTTAACACATGGTGGTTAAATAAGAACTTTGTTGTCTACACGACATCAGAGTCTATGTGAGGAGGTTGTAGCCTTATCATTCTGGAAGTTATCTAGCTAACTCATTTATATTTTATTTCTTGGGAACTTTCAACACTTTCTGCTTTGTAATCTGTTGCTGTAGAGTAGATAACCAATGCATAATGACCCCATGTGTGTCAGAATAGAACTTTGCTCCATAGGGTTTCAATGCTTATCTTTTTGGAAGTAGATCACCAGATCTTTTATAGGTGGACTCAAACCTGTAACCTTTCAGTTAACAGCTAAGCATATTAACCATTTGCAACATCCAGGGGCTCCTTCTGCTTTGGAACTCAGTAGATTTTCAGTCCGACCTAATTCATGTAGCTTAGTGCTTGGGAAACAACTTGAGATTCATTTTGTTTTCTAACCTTGAACAGTTACCAGCTTATTTAACACCGACACATGATTTTTCACAACCTCCTCTTACTTTTTACATTTCTAATCAAACTGTATTGCAAAAGTATCTATCATTGTTGAATTCTCCGTGAATTCACAAAGTCTGGCACATGCGGAGAATTTAGTTTTGCCCCTCAATTTATTCTGAAAAATGCTCAGAATCACACAGTTCTGTGTTTATGAGACCCCTTTCAGAATATTCTATTAAAAAATAAATTAAAAAGCAATAGACAGTTCAACCAGGAAGTTGCTATAAGCAGGCCTTGAAATATCCTTGGTGAAAAAGTTTTACTGCATAAATGAGATAACTTTTAATTAATTTAAGCAAAAATTTACTGAAGTACCATTCTACTCTCTAACTATACTGGGTGAAGGTGTGTCTTTTATTGCTAGGTGTAGGGTTCTCATAATTTACTAACAAGGAGTAGAGATTAAGACATCCAAATGTCAAAATATAATTGAAATAAGAATAGTTTCAGCCTCTGCTTAGTAGATTTTGGAGACATAGTAAGCAGGAAATGAATATTTATTAATGCCCATTTTAAGCCAACCTCTGTTTTGCCTGCTGTTTTCATTTCTTTGAGTCCTCCCTTCCATTCCATGAGCCATTTTTACCTCCATATCACATATGGGTAAAAACTGATGGCCCAAGGTTCTGTCATTTGTCCATGGTTCTAAAAATTATATGGCACAGAAAGTGTCAAATGCAGGTGTATATGATTATAAAGCCAAGGAATCTTCACAATGGTACAGAATATCATTTTAATGATTAACTGTTTAATACCAAAATTTTGCCCATTAAAATGATAATTTTGCCAGTTTTAATGTATGTAGAATCAATCAAATTTACTCATTTAAATAACCCAAGTTCCTTCAGATAAAGGAGTTGTGATAGTTTTAATCATATAATTAATTCACATTTCTTGTCTATGTTTTTTGCCCATCTTTTTCTACTAGATTTAATTGTGTATTCAATTAAAATGATGAGAAGTTCATGTGCAGTTAGCCTATATTAATGATGCACTGTAAATCTTGAAAGAAAAAATAATTAAAGATAGGAGACAGGTCACTAAAGAAACACATATTCAAATAAAATTTCTCAGTTGAATTGTATTTAAAATTATTATTTATTTATTTGTATTGCAAGAAAAATCATTATTAAAGTAACAGAGTGTTATCTTTGTATTATAAATAGTCTACTCTATGTTAATACATTATTTTGAAAAAACAGAAAACTTATTTCATGAATTTCAGAAACTAAATTATAATATAAGGGTAACAACTAACTTATTGCTGTGTTTGTTCTATGCTAGGTGCTGCTCTAAGCCCTTGAATGTATTACACAAGTTAATCTTCATAACCACACTGCTGTTATCATCTCCTAACTAATTAGTATGTAATCCAGTTTTACACATAAAGGTAACACACTGTCATACCACTCCCATCTAATATACCCTCTTTCACTTAGTATTTGCATTTAAACGGTAAGCAAAAGCAAACTAAGCAAAGTCAAAAATAAACCAAAGTCATTGTACCTATTCTGCTGCATAATTATTCACAATGATTTGTTTTGTGTGGTTCTTAAATATAAACTTAGTGTTAGACAGAGCTAAGCAGTTCATTTTTACTAAATTCTTTGCTGCTTAATTGTACTGCAGAAAAGAATACTCAACTTATTTCCCCAGTATTTGTCTTTAAATCTAGTAAGCGTGTAACCCTTAGGAATCATCCAGAGGACAAACTAAATTACCTATAAGTTGGTTCAGCTTTGATTGAAGTATTACTCAAACTCCCTCAAATACTATGAAATTTTAATGCAGTTAAATGCTTGTTCTAGTTTTGCATGTGAATGTTGTTAATACATTTATTATGATCTTTTGTGAAGGATGAAAAAGGCAGATCTTGAAACATCTATGAAATTAATTGACAATATGTAAGAGAATGATGCTGTTTATTTTTATAAATCCTATTTCTTTTTTTGATCAAACTTTATTCCTTTCATCAGTAGCTTTGTCACTTTCCTGACACTTTCAAAATAATCAAATTAATTAAAATATATGTACCACTATACTGCAGAAATAGTCTATTATTCATCTATAGATATTTGATTTGGATTCTCTTCTATGTTTGTGAAATGTTCCGTGTTAATTTAATTGCAATTGTTAATTACAACTACGGGCATATTTAATCAATGTCCTCTGTTTATACAAAGCCATGAGTTAAATATCCGGCTTAGTTAAGAGTTTGAATAGTGATATTAGAATTCTGAAGATGAAATCTCTTAAATATATATTTTGTATGAAGAAATATGTTGTAAAAAATAGTAAAATGTTTCCATACTGAAGTTACAAACTTAGATTGGACAATATGATTTCGGAATTTTACAGTAAGAATTTAAATCAGTTTTGTTGGACTTGTGTGTATCTCATACTTATCAAATTACCATTGCTGATCATCATATGCACTTAACTAACTTTATTATGTAAATTACTTAATTTCTTACCTAATTTCCTCCTTGCAATTGAGTTTGGTAGTAAGTAGTATTACCATCTCCATTTTACAGATGAGGAAACTTAGACATAGAAACCTTAAGTAATTTGGTTTAAATCACAAAGAGAAGGAAAGTTGGATATTAAACTCAAGTCTAATCTGACTGATTCTATATCCATCAGTGTGGTGAACTGGCCCATTATCTTTTGTGTGGATAGACAGGAAATATCTCTTCTCAGTGAATTTGCAATCTTCTTGAAGATTTGGAGAATGCAAAAGAAAAAGCAAAATAAAGATATATATCCAAAGCAGTGAACTCAAATTCTGACCATTGTTAAAACTACTGACTCTATTAGTTGGAAAAGAGGCATGGAGCACTTTGAAATTAGCCTGTCCTTGATTTTTAGGTGATTACAGAGAGGAGCAATCAAAGCATTTTTAAGTGGAAGGAAGAATATGAAAATATGCATAAACATCCAAATGAGCATTCATCGGACTGGAAGACACAGACCTGACTGCACAAGTGTTTATATATTAAGAACTAAACAGAAAATGACTGTGAAATTTCCCACAGGTTTTGCAAATCATTTGGTTCCATTAAAATAATGGAGATAGAATTGTAATGAAACGTCAGCTTAAAAAGAGTTAAGTAATTAGTTTCAGAGTGTAGTGTCAATAGATTCCTTCAGGATGAAAACTGATACCAAAATCCAAACCCCCTGCCATCAGGTTGATTCTGACTCATAGGGACCCTAAAGGACAGAGTAGAACTGCCCTATACAGTTTCCAAGACTGTAAATCTTGGAAATCTTGCAGGCTACCACATCTTTCTTCTGCAGGGCGACAGGTGGGTTTGAACAGCCAACTTTTTGGTTAGCAGCTAAGCATGCTTAACCACTGCACCACCAGGGCTCCTATGAAAACTGGTAGAAGGGTGAATAATGAAAAGTAGTTTCAAAGGAACATGAGACCAAAGGAAGTTTAAGGCCATACTTTCCAATACTAGTGGCTCTACAGTCTGCTATTCCAGGTGGCTTGCAAGAACTAGACTCTTCTTTTTAATTGCCTAATCTAATGTTCTTGATAACCCCCAGTCATGGAATCATCGTTTGTGTTCTGAATACTCATATATATTAGAACAATTTCTCAGATGTTACCACTCTGAACAAAATTCCTTAATATTTAGCAGATATTAGTAATAGAACATTTTATGAGTCCAAAATAGCACTGAGATACCAATAAGCTAATAAGCCATGTATGCATAGTATTATTAGTCATACCCTTTACTGGTCAAGTGGTGCAGATGAAATGAAACATCAAGGTCAGTGTCCTTAACCCTTCCCCTAATATGCCTCCCCTTGGAGAAGGAAGTGGAAATGCCATTAACGATACATTAACTGTAGAAGTTTTAAGTCTTATAGATCTTCTGTAATTCTTTACCAGAAAGGGTTCAAGCATTCCTGTTGATGATTGCTCAGTAATTATTTCTTTTATAGAAATACAAGGAAATTATATTTTAAAATAAAGCCCTCTTTTTAGATAGTCCAAGAGCATTGTTGTACCATGCAATAGGATGAATAAAGTACAGGGAAGTGGTAGTGATATACATGTTTTATACAGGATCGCCAAATATAATACCAAACTAGCATATCCTAAATTTGTGAGAAAGCTGACATTTGTTAATTGCCCCAGAGTGCAGTCCTTTATATGCCCTGAAAACACTCTTTATTCTTATAGGAAGATTAGCAAGATGGGAGGCAGCATTTCCTTCTGGTTTCTGCAACATCACACTTTTCTCCTTTTCCTCTTGCCTGATTTACCACTGCTTCCTTCCTAGTCTCCATTCATTCTCCATTTGGCTATTAAATGTGGGTTTTTTCCTGGCTCTCTTCTAGACAGTCATATTACTATACGCTTTTTCCAGGCAAGTTTACCCACAATGTTGTCACTACGTACATGCCAGTGGTTTCCAAATTCATATAGCTCCAATCTATATTTGTGTAAATACGTTTGCCTCCTTGACATTGCTATTGGATGGCTCCACAGTATCAACACAAAAGGTTAAAACATGATCTCATGAGCTTCCTCTAATAACATAGTCCTTTTTTGTTGTTTCCTATTTAGAAAATGGCTTCAACAAGCATCCTGTTGTATAAGTCAGAAGACTGGCGACACCATCCATTCTTCCTTTTGTTCTACTCTGCCATATCTGATAAATCACTGAGTCTTTGCTTCAAAGCAAAGGTGTCTCTAAAGCAAGGAATTGAATGCAAGTTTCTTTTATTTGTGAGGTGATCCCAAGAAGCTATGACAAAAGAGGGAAATAACACAGAAAAAAGAAGTCAATAACAGATGTATTAAGGGAGAGATTACTTCTGTGAGCAATTGTGGCTCAATCTCTCTGAGGAAACTTTGATAGTATAATACATACCTCCAAATTGTCCCACCTTCCAGAGTGATGAAGAATCTGCATATTTATCCAGAAGCTTCCTTACAAGTGTAATTGGATGAGGATTTCTCTAGGACATTAACTCTCCTGCTCTTTTGGCCTTTTCGCAAAGGGGCAGAGCAGGCACCAATGACAAGAGAACATTCTGCAACACAGAGACTCGACACCCTCAGCATCCTTGAAATTGGGCACAGTCAACCTTTGAGGTAGGCTGAGTTGATACAGGCAGGTTACTGAAAGTATCTACTATGCCAGTCAATATACTGTCAAATTCTCTCCATTTTCATGTGTGCATCCTAGTCCAGGAGTCCCTGGGTAGTGCAAATAGTTAACATACTCAGCTGCTAACTGAAAGGTTGGAAGTTCAAATCCACCCAGCGACACCTCAGAAAAAAGCCTGGTTATCTACTTTAGAAAAAACAGCTATTAAAAACCTTATGGAGCACATGCAGTCACCGTAAGTCCAAGTCAATTTGACTCCAAATGTTTAACTTTTATCCTAGTCCATGCTCTTATTCCCTCTTACTTGGACACTCAGCTTCCTTACCTGTCTTCCCATGTATGTTTTTCTCTATCTCCAATCTATCTCACACACAACTACCAGAGTAATCTTTCTGAAAGCACATCTGTGACTGTGTCATACTCCACCTCCTTAAAAGTCTTTGGTGGCTGTACATTGCTCCTAGAACAAAAGGGAAAACTTAAACTGTTAACATATAATAAAAGGCTCTGCACATTCTGTTCCTGCAACTCCAAACTGATTTTGTTACATTATATTATTCTCCATGCTTTTTATGTTCTAGTGACCTTGACCTTTTTTTTTTAATGCCCCAAGTATGTTATACACCATACTTTTTTAATACCCAAAGTATGCTATACACTAAAACTCTTGACTATAAAATAGGATATTTCCTGATGTACTTCCCTCTTTACTCCCAATTTCCTCTCAGTCTCTGTGCGTCTTTCTCTTCTTTTATAAGGAGACAGCTTTGATTGGATTAAGACCCACCCTTCTCTAATAGGCATGGCCCCTAGTTCACTTGATTGATAATATCTTCAAAGACCAGATTTACAGACAAGGTCATATTCAAGGTATTAGGGGTTAGGCTTTTAACATATATTTTTGGAAGACACAATTCAATCCATAACAGTTCCTTACTCTTTCTTCCATCTAATGTTTTCAGATGTTGTTCTTATTGTTAGGTGTCCTTCAGTCGATTCTGAGTCATAGTGACCCTATGTGCAGCAGAACAAAACACTGCCTTGTCCTGCTCCATCCTCACAATCATTGCTGTATTTGAGCCCTTTGTTGCATCCACCATGTCAGTCCAGCTTATTGAGGGTCTTTCTCTTTTTCAATGACTCTGTGCTTTACCAAGCATGATGTTCTCCTCCAAGGACTGGTCTCTCTTGATAACATGTCCAAAGTACGTGACACAAAGTCTTGACATCCTCCCTTCCAAGGAGCACTCTGGCTGTACATCTTCCAAGACAGATTAGTTCGTTCTTTTGGGAGTCCATGGGATACTCAATATTCTTCACCAACACCATAATTCAAAGGCATCAATTCTCCTTCAGTCTTCCTTATTCATTGTTCAGCTGTCACATGCATATGAGGTGATTGAAAATACCAAGGCTTGGGTAGGGAGCAACTTAGTCCTCAAAGTGACTTCTTTGCTTTTTAACACTTCAAAGAGGTCTTATGCAGCAGACTTGCCCAATGCAATACTTCATTTGATTTCTTTACTGCTGGTACCATGGGCCTTGATTGTGGATCCAAGTAAAATGAAATCCTTGACAACTTCCATCTTTTCTCCTTTTATTATGATGTTGCTTATTGGTCCAGTTGTGAGTGTTTTTGTTTTCTTTATGTTGAGATGTAATCCATACTAAAATCTGTAGTCTTTGACCTTCATCAGTAAGTAGTTCAAGTCCTCTTTGCTTTCAGCAAACACTGTTGTGTCATCTGCATATTGTAACTTGTTAATTAGTCTTCCACCAGTTCTGATGTCACGTACTTCTTCATATAGTCCAGCTTCTCGGATTGTTTGCTCAGCATACAGATTGAATAAGTATGGTAAAAAGATACAACCTTGACACACACCTTTCCTGATTTTAAACTGTACAGTATCCCCTTTTTCTGTTCAAATGACTGCCTCTTCATCTATGTACAGGTTCCATATGAGCACAATTAAGAAATCTGGAATTCCCATTCTTCACAAAGTTATCCATAATTTGTTATAATCCACACAGTCAAATACCTTCGCATAGTAAATAAAACACAGGTATTTTTATTTTATCTTTCTGATATTCTCTGCTTTCAGCCAAAATCCATCTGACATCAGCAGTGATATTCTTTCCACGTCCTCTTCTGAATAAGGCTTGAAAATCTGGCAGCTCCCTGTCAATGTACTGTTGCAACCATTTCTGAATTATCTTCAGCAAAATTTTACATGCATGTGATATAAATGCTATTGTTTGAGAACTTCCACATTCTGTTGGTTCACCTTTCTTTGGAATGGGCACAAATATGAGTCTCCTCCAGTTGGTTGGCCTGGTAGCTGACTTCCAAATTGTTTGGCACAGAAAAGTGAGCATTACAAGATCTATCCTGAAGTAAAAACTATCAGTGATAGGATAATATCCATACACCTACAAAAACTAGCCATTAATATGATCATTATTCATCTTTACGCACCAACCACTAACACCAAAGATGAGGAAATTGAAGATTTTTATCAACTTCTGCAGTCTGAAATTGGTCAAATATGCAAACAAGATCCACTGATAATTACTGGTGATTGGAATGTGAAATTTGGAAACAAAGAAGATTAATCCATAGTTGGAAAACATGGCCTTGGTGATAGAAACAACATCAGAGATCACACGATAGAATTTTGCAAGACCAGTAACTTTTTCATTGCAAATAACTTTTTTCAACAACATAAACGGCAACTATACACATGGACCTTGCCAGATGGAATACACAGGAATCAAACTGACTTCATCTGTGGAATGAGACAATTGAAATACTCAACGTCATCAGTCAGAACAAGGCCACAGGCCGACTATGGAACAGACTATCAATTGCTCATATGCAAGTTCAAGTTGAAGTTGAAGAAAATTAAAAGAAGTTCATGAGAGTCAAAATAGGACCTTGAGTATATCCCATGGAAATTTAGAGACCATCTCAAGAGTATATTTGAGGTATTGAAACTAATGACAGAAGTTCAGAAGAGTTGTGGGATGACATCAAGGACATGATACATGAAGTAAAAAGGTCATTAAAAAGACAGGAAAGAAAGAAAAGACCAAAATCAATGTCAGAAGAGACTCTGAAATTTGCTTTTGGTTGTAGAGTAGCTAAAGTGAATGGAAGAAATGATGAAGTAAAAGAGTTGCACAGAAGATTTCAAAGGGCGGCTTGAGAAGACAAAGTAAAGTATTATAATAACATGTGCGAAGACCTGGAGTTAGAAAACCAAAAGGAAGGAACACACTTGATATTTCTCAAGTTGAAAGAACTGAAGAAAAAGTTCATGCCTCGAGTTGAAATATTGAAGGATTCTATGGACAAAATATTGAGTGATGCAGGAAGTATCAAAACAAGATGGAAGTAACATACAGTCACTGTACCAAAATGAATTGGTCAATGTTCAACCATTTTAGGAGGTAGCATGTGATATTGAACCGATGATATTGAAGAAGCCCTAGTTGCACTGAAGGCACTGGCAAAAAACAAGGCTCCAGGAATTGACAGAATGCCAACTGAGATGGATATTTTAAGATACTGAATGGAAAGAAGAAGAAATGAAAAAATAAATTCCTTCTCACACCACAAAAGATTAAACAGAATAAAACAAATCATGTACGTAGAAGTAAATTTCCAAAGTTTTTTTTCATTATTTAACAATTGCAATATAAAAATCATTGGTGATCACATCCTCGCATGATAACACCTGATATAAAAGCATTGTTGTAAGTAAAACAAAAGATAATCAGAGAATAGATTTAATTTGCTCTCTGCTAACAAGCATGTTAGAGCCCAGAAATGTCTCAATTGTTCAAACAGAAGTTGCGTAGAAAAGTATGAATCTAATTAAGACTTGAAAGCAAACCAGAAGTTGACACTGTGTCAAAAAGCATCTTGTACTGGATTCAGCTTAAAGTTATTCATCCAATTAAGGAAATAATCACTGGTGCATTACAAAGAATGGAATTTGCATCTGTATTTTTTGCTTTACTTTTTTTTTTCCTTTTTATAAAAATATAAAGGTAGCACTAATTCAATTTATTTTTTTTCCTTAGTATGTCAAGCCTCCATTAAGCTCAAATAAGCCTAAACTAAGTGCGGATTACAATGGAATTTTCCTTTTTATCTCCTTTAAAACGTCAAATGCATTTTTCTCAGCATTTTATTAGCTTCACATCTCTGCTACATTTATTGTCATTGACGTTTAGTTGTGTTTTAATCTTTACTATAGAGTTTATGAGCTCTAATAATTTGGAACAAAATAAACTGATGTACACTATATAGGAAGAAAAACTAAGCCTAGACATATTTCTTATTATTTGCCCATTTATATTTCATTTTAGAATGTGTATTTTTCCTACCCTTATGGCTGTTTAGAATGATTATATATTTTGAACACTTTCTGTATTTTTTTACATTATCTTTTGCAAAGCCTATTTTTTTGTATTAACATTGAATAAACACTTAAAAACATGCTTGCTTTTAAAGAAAAATTTATTAATATGATATTAAATTCAATCACGGTATTAGGAGAATATTTTATGTGATTTAAAATATTTTCCTAAAGTGTCTTGAAGTTATACTGCCCTAAAATATTTTCCTCCAACTGTTTTCAATGATAATTTATAATTAATAAAAATAAAGACTATGCTAAAATGAAGTGACTCAATAAGACTTATGCTAAATTTATGTCTTTATGGCAATTACCATCTTGTGAACAATACAAGTGCTTGTACTTTTATGACAATGAAAACATAACATACTGATGATTCTACTGTGTTTTATTACTTTGCACAACTGTGAAAATAATAGTATCATAGAAAAAATTGAAGCATGCCTTTGGTTGAAAGTGTACTTTTAAAATAATAATATTGCTGCTTTGGAAATCATATTAATTTCATATTTTCACAGTAAGTATCATTGAGTAGCTATCCTCATAATATAATACATATGAAGGCTGTTATAAATTTGTTTTTCATAAGGATAATATGTTTTTTCATTTTTACATTTACGTTCCCAAATTAAACCTCAATTCATATCTACACTTCTAGTACAAATAATTTTGTATTTTTTCAGGATATTTATGAATTCCCTGTAAAGAATAAAAGTAGCCCTGATGGTGCAGTTGTTAAGCTCTCAGCTGCTAACCAAAAGGTTGCTGATTCGAACCCGCCATTTGCTCCAGAGAAGAAAGATGTGGCAGTTTGCTTCCACAGAGATTATAGCCTTGGAAACCCTATGGGACAGTTCTACTATGTCCTATATAGTCGCTGTGAGTTGGAATCGACTCTACAGCAACGGGTGTTTGTTTGTTTGTTTGTTTGTTTGTTACAAAGAACTAAATAACTTACTCTTAGACTATCAGATCAACTCTAATGTAATGATGCATTTATGATATTGCACCAATTTGTGAATGGTCTCCCTTTGTATTTTTAACAGTATTTCTGCTGAAGTATTTAATTTTCATATGGCACTTACAGTTTTAACTGTGCATTTAATTCCAAGATAATTGTCATTAATATTTATATGGTTGAACTTTTATCCTATTATTTGTTGTATAATTGCTAACATTAGATTATTTCCCAAGGGTTTACTTTTCAGGCTGATGTAGTGTTTCAATGTCATATTATTTTGCTAAGCACAGTTTTTATAATGTGATATTCAACTCCGTACTTTAACCCAAGCTAATGAGTAATAATAACCTATTAACATGCTTAATAAAAATTTCACCTTTGCATTTTTAAGACAGCTAATTACAGTGTTGGCAATATCTTGTTTCATAATTTCTTTCTTCTGTATGGTAACATTTATTTTACTTTGATGGTAAGACATTATATTACTACATTTATATTTTGGTACTTCCAGTCTTAAAAGTAATCAGAGAGGTTACTAAGAAATTTTTCATGTACCCAAATATTTTTAAATAGCAATTATTTCCTTATAAGTATTTTGCTTTCCAGCATTGCTAGATGATTATATTAAACAGAAGAACTTACAATTTTTATA
The DNA here is from genome assembly GCA_030035585.1 of Dugong dugon. Lineage (NCBI taxonomy): Eukaryota > Metazoa > Chordata > Mammalia > Sirenia > Dugongidae > Dugong > Dugong dugon. The sequence goes on from CM057478.1 coordinate 15,708,426, forward strand.
TTATAGTTTAATTTTCCACCTTTTTTTTGCAGTGAATTACTGAAATATGAAATATGTTAATGTACCACTGTTCTATAATTACTTGGAATACCTTTCTCATAAAAAGGTAAGTTTATAGATTCAAAAAACACAGATTCTAATTTTCTTTCAAAATACTTCATAATGTATATTGTTTGTTTCTACTTGGATGTATTACTCGTCTGCATTTTCATAAAAGTTTTAGGAAATAAGCTTTTTTCCATGACACAGGGCAGTGATGAGTACCTCAAAGCAGTTAATAATGCACAATGCAATACCAATTGAAGGTTTCAGAGGGAAAGAGTTAATAAGGAGTGCAATTTGATTCATCTATCACTTTTAAAAGTAACAAAAAACTAAAATACATTTATGCCATGTGACAACATTCTTCATTTAAAAACTATAAAAGAAAGCATAAATACATAAAGTTTTCAGCAGCACGTAATTATTAAATGGCAACGATACAATGGTACAGGGTATAAATGAAGAATACCTCCTCCTCACAGGCCTTCCAATCTACAAAGGTGTACTTAGGATTTATCTTAAAAGTTTAAATTTTAGAGTGATATAATAAATTATGGATTCCCGGTGGCACAGTTAGGAGCAGTTAAGAGCTCAGCTGCTAAACCAAAAGTCGGCAGTCTGAATTCACCAGCTGCTCCTTAGAAACACTACAGGGCATTTCTACTCTGTCCTACAGGGTCGATGTGAGTCAGAATTGACTCACTGGCAACTGGTTTGATTTGGATTTTGGTAAAATAAATCACACTATTGTTATTTCCCTTTGTATACATTATTCAGAAATGACAGATAATTTGTGAACTTAGAAATCTACTTGAAAATCATATTCTTTTGTTTACACAATTTTCATGGGAGAACTACTCTTGGAAATAGTATGTTTTATTTCTTAATTGAAGCTATGTATTTATAAATATAAATATATGTTATATAATAAATACTGTTATATAAATAACAACTTTGTTTATTTGTTTGTTTTGTATTTATGTATTTATTTAGGTGAACAGAAGCAATGCTTTTCCTGCAATAAAACTGATTCTTCTTGGTAATTTTTGTTTTTTTCAGTGTTCTGTGAAAGCTGGTATATTCACTCAGATTTTAAGAAATGAGTAAAGAGGAAATCTTAATAGCTGATCACATCGAATTACTGCTTGACTCTGTCACAAACAGAAAGATAAAAGGCAATTTAATTCTAACAGAATTAGTAATACTAGTTCAGTCTATCGAAGCCCTGGTGGCTAAGTGGTTAAGAGCTCAGCTGCTAACCAAAAGACTGACAGTTGGAATCCACTAGCCACTCCTTGGAAGCCCTACAAGGCATTTCTACACTGTCTCACAGGATCGGTATGAGTTGGAATCCACTCGAAGGCAATAGGCTTGTTTTTTTTTTTTTGGTTTTATATTTGGATATGTGACAGGCAGTTTTTGTTTTCTTTTAATTATACTTCAGGTGAAGGCTCACAGAGCAAATAGTTTCTCATGAAACAGTAGTACACATATTGTTTTATGACATTGGTTAACAACCCCACAACATGTCAACCCTCTAACTTCTCAACCTTTTTTTTTTTTGGTGAAAATACACATAGCCAAAGATACACCATTTCAAAAATTCCTACAAGCACAGTTCAGTGACATCGACTACTGGTGCTGCTATTCTCACTTTTAGATGAGGGTTTACAGAACGAAATAGTTCTCATTAAACAGTTAGTACACCTGTTGCCCTATGACAATGGTTAACAACCTCACGACACATCAACACTGTCCTTACTCAACCTTGGGTTCCCTATCACCAGCTTTCCTGTCCTCTTCTGCCTTCTAGGCCTTGTCCCTGGTCTGCTATGCCTCATTAGTCCCATTTTGTTTTATGGGGCTGTCCAATCCCCTGCTGAATAGTGAACCTTGGAAGTGACTTCACCACAGAGCGAAAAGGGTGTCTGGGGGCCATACTCTCAGGGTTTCTCCAGTCTCCTTCAGGCCAGTATATCGGGTCTTTTTTGTGTGTGTTAGAATTTTGTTCTACGTCCTTCTCCAGCTCTGTCCAGAAATCCTCTGTTGTGATCCATGTCAGAGCAGTCAGTGGGGGTAGCCAGGCACCATCTACCTGTACTGGACTCAGTCTGGTGGAGGCCTTGGTAGCTGTGGTCCATTAGTCCTTCAGACTAATCTTTTCCTTGTATTATGTTCTCTTCATTCTCCCTTGCGCCCTAAGGGATGAGACCAATAGAGTGACCTAGATGGCTGCTCACAGGCTTTTAAGACCCCAGACGCTACTCACCAAGGTAGAATGTACAACATGGTCTTTATAAACTGTGTTTTGCCAAATGAGCTAGAGGTACCCCGAGACCATGGTCCCCACAGCCCTCCGCCCAGCAATTCAGTCCCTCAGGGAGTTTGGATGTGTCTAGGGAGCTTCCATGACCTTTGCTTGTACAAGCTGTGCTGGTTTCCCCAGTATTGTGTGCTGTCTCACCCTTCACCAAAGATATTACTTGTGTATTGCCTGTTTAGTATTTCTCCCCAACCCCTCCCATACCTCGTAACCAACAAAGATTGTTACTTTTTGTGTGTAAACTTTTTCATGGGTTTGTACAATAGAGGTCTCATATAATATTTGTCCTTTTGTGATTGACTTAACTTCACTCAGCATAATGTCCTCCAGTTTCATCCACGTTATGAGAAGCTTAACAGATTCATCATTGTTCTTTCTTGTTGCATAGTACTCCATTGTGTGTACGTACCATAGTTTGTTTATCCATTCATCTGTTGATGGCCATCTAGGTTGTTTCCATCTTCTTGCTATTGTGAACAATGCTGCCATGAACATAGGTGTGCATATGTGCACTCTATTCGAGTGATGACTCTTATTTCTCTAGTATATATTCCTAGGAGTGGCATTGCTGGATCAAATGGTATGTCTATTTCTATCTTTCTAAGGAAGCGCCATATCATTTTCCAAAATGGTTGTATCAATTTGCATTCCCACCAGCAGTACATAAGATTTCCGATCTCCCCGCAGCCCCTCCAACATTTGTTATTCCCAGTGTTTTTGATTCGTGCCAGTAATGCCGGGGTGAGATGGTATCGCATTGTGGTTTTAACTTGCATTTCTCTAATCACTAGTGATTGTGAGCATTTCCTCATGTGTCTACGGCCATTTGAATGTCTTCTTTGGTGAAGTGTCTGTTCATTTCCTTTGCCCATTTTTTAATATGATTATTTGTCTTTTTGTTGTAGAGGTGTTGGATTTTCTTGTAGATTATGGAGATTAGATCTTTGTCTCACTTGTACTGTCCAAAACTTTTTTCCCAGTCTGTAGGTTCTCTTTTTACTCTTGGTGAAGGCTTTGAAGAGCATAGATGTTTAATTTTTAGAAAATCCCAGTTATCTAGCTTATCTTCTGGTGTTTGTGTGCTGATGGTTATGGTTTGTACCCTGTTAATGCCGTGTATTAGGCCTGTAGCATTGGTCCTATTTTTTCTTCTCTGAACTTTACAGTTTTAGGCTTTATATTTAGGTCTTTGATCCATTTTGAATTAGTTTGTGTATATTGAGTGAGGTATGGGTCCTGTTCCATTTTTTTGCAGATGGATATCCAGTTTTGCCAGCATCATTTGTTAGAGTCCTCCAACTTTATTCTTCTTCTTCAGTAGTGCTTTGCTTATTAGGGACTTCTTCACTTTCCATATAAATTTAATGATTAGTTTTTCCATCTCTTTGAAGAATGTTGTTGGTATTTGGATTGGGATTGCATTGTATTTGTAAATTGCTCTGGGTAGAATTGTCATTTTCACAATGTTTAGTCTACCTATCCATGAGCATGGGATATTTTTCCATTTATGTAGATCCCTTTGGGTTTCTGGCAGCAGTGTTTTGTAGTTTTCTTTGTATAGGACTGTTACATCACTGATTAGATTTATTCCTAAGCATTTTATCTTTTTAGGGGCTATTATAAATGGTATTGTTTTCCTGATTTTCTTTTCATTGTTCTCCTTATTGGTGCATAGGAATCCAACTGATTTCTGAACATTTATTTTGTATCCTGCTACTCTGCTGAATCTTTCTATTACTTCCAGTAGATTTCTTATGGAGTCTTTAGGGTTTTCTATGTATAGTATCGTATCATCTGCGAACAGGGACAGTTTAACTTCTTCATTATCAATTTGGATGCCTTTTATTTCTTTTTCTTGCCTTATTGCTCTAGCTAGAACTTCCAGCACAATGTTAAATAGGAGTGGTGATAAAGGGCATCCTTGTCTTGTTCCTGTTCTCAAGGGAAATGTTTCCAGCCTCTCTCCATTAAGAATGATGTTAGCCACTGGTTTTGCATAGATACCATTAATTATGTTGAGAAATTTCCCTTCTATACTTATTTATAGAGAATTTTTATCAGGAGTGGGTGTTGGACTTTTGAATGCCTTTTCTGTGTCAGTTGAGATGATCAAGTGATTCTCTTCTTTCCTTTTATTTATGTGGTGGATTACATTGATTGATTTTCTAATGATGAACCATCCTTGCATACCTGGTATGAATCCTACTTGGTTGTAGTGTATTTTTTTTTTTTATATGATGCTGAATTCTATTGACTAGAATTTTGTTGAGAATTTTTGCATCTATATTCCTGAGGGGTATTGGTCTGTAATTTTCTTTTTTTATGGTGTCTTTTCCTGGTTTTGGTATCAGCGTTATGCTGACTTCATAGAATAAATTAGGAAGTGTTGCTGCCTTTTCTATGCTCTGAAACAGCTTGAGTAGTCCTGGTATAACCTCTTCTGTGAATGTTTTGTAGAATTCTCCAGTGAAGCCATCTGGACCAGGGTTTTTTTTGTTGGGAGTTTTTTTTATTACCTTTTCAATCTCATCTCTTGTTATGGGTCTTTCAGATTTTCAACATCACTTTGTTGTAGTTTGGGTAGGCCGTGTGTTTCTAGAAATTTATCCATTTCCTCTAGGTTTTCAAATTTGTTGGAGTATAGTTTTTCATAATATTCTGTTATGATCCTTTTTATTTCAGTTGGGTCTGTTGTAATGTCCCCCATTTCATTTCTTATTTGGGTTATTTGCATCCTCTCCTGTTTTCATTTTGTCAGTCTGGCCAGTGGTTTCCCAATTTTGTTGATTCTTTCAAAGAACCAACTTTTGGTTTTGTTGAATCTTTCTATTGTTTTTCTGTTCTCTGTTTCATTTATTTCTGCTCTGATCTTTATTATTTCCTTACTTCTGGTGGCTGTGGCCTTTTTTTCCTATTCTCTTTCTATTTCTTTGAGTTGTGTAGTTAATATTTTGATTTTGTCCCTTTCTACTTTTTTGATGGGTGCATCTATTGTTATAAATTGTCTTCTGAGGACTCCCTTTCCTGTGTCCCATAGGTTTTGGTATGATGTGTTTTCATTCTCTTTTGATTCTAGAAATTTTTTGATTCCATCTCTGATTTCTTCTATTACCCAGTGATGTTTAAGCAGGGTATTATTCAGTTTCCATGCAACTGATTTTTTTTTCCTTGCTCTTTCAGTTGTTCATTTCTACCTTGATGGCATTGTGGTCAGAGAAGATACTTTGAATTATCGCAACACTTTGGAGCTTGTTGAGGATTGCTCTGTTGCCTAAGATGTGGTCTATTCTGGAGAACTTTCCACGTGTATTGGAAAAGAATGTGTACTTTGCAGCTGTTGGATGGAGTGTTCTATATATGTCTATGAGGTTAAGTTGGCTGATTGTGCCCTTTAGGTCTTCTGTGTCTTTGCTGAGTTTCCTTTTAGTTGTTCTGTCCTTACTGAGAGTGGTGTGTTGAAGTCTCTTACTATTATTGTGGAACTGTCAATCTCTCTTCTCAGTGTTGTTGGAGTTTGTTTTATGTATTTTGGAGCCCTGTCATTGGGTGTGTACACGTTTATTATTGTTATGTATTCATGATGGATCATCCCCTTAATCATTATATAATGTTCTTCTTTGTCTTTTATGGAGGATTTTGTTTTAAAGTCTGTTTTATCTGAGAGTAGTATTGCCAATCCTGCTCTTTTAGGTAGTTGTTAGTTTGATATATTTTTTTCTAACTTTGACATTTAATAAATTCACATCTTTGTTTCTAAGTTGCGTCTCTTGTAGACAGCATATTGATGGATCCTGTTTTCTTATCCATTCTGTCACTCTCCATCTCTTTATGGGTGCATTGAGTCCATTTACATTCAGTGTAATTATTGAGAGATGTGAGTTTGTTACTGTCGTTTTGTAGTGCTTTTTCTTACAGGGCTGACATTTTCTTTGTTCTTCTTACTCTCCTGTGCTAAATTCCTTTAGTTTGTGGATTTTTTTTTCATTTCTTTTGTTTTTGTAGGTTTTGTTTTTGCTGAGACTTTATGAGACTTTCCCCTTTATTTTTATGAGGATGTTTGTTAACTTTCTTTGTGGTTACCATGAAATTTACCTTTTTCTTTCTAAGTTTGAAGCAGTCTATTATTACTAGGTATCGCCTTACCTTCCTCTCCATTAGAAGGTTCTATACCTACACCATTTATTCCCTCTTTTATTGTTCTGATGTTCTTGTGATTTACAGATTAACTGCTCTGATTCCCTGTTGTATTTCTTTTTTTTTGGATAGTCCTTGAGAGTTCATTTCCTAGATTGACATCTGGTATGATCTTACATCTTAGATTCAGCCTGTGAGCTAAAGTTGTTTGTTCTCAGATCGAAGAACTCCCTTTAATAATTCTTATAAGTTTGGTTTGGTTTTTTACATATTCCCTTAATTTCTATTTATCTGGAAATGTCCTAATTTCACCATCATATTTGAACAAGAGTTTTGCAGGCTATATTATTCTTGGCTGGCAATTCTTTTCTTTCAAGCTTTTGTATATGTCATTCCATTGCCTTCTTGCCTGCATGGTTTCTGCCAGATAATCTGAGCTTAGTCTTATTGTTTCTCTTCTGTATGTGACTTCTTGTTTTTTGTGAGCTGCTCTCAGGATTCTTTGTTTGTCTTTCTTTTTAGCGAGCATGATTATGATATGCCTTGGTAATTTTTTGGTGGGGTCTATCCTATATGGGGTTCATTGAGCTTTTTGGATGGCCAGCTTTTCATCTTTCATGATATTGAGAAGGTTTTCTGTCAGCAGTTCTTCAATGATCCTCTCTGTGTTTTCTGTTTTCCCCCCCTGTTCTGGAACTCTGATCAATTGAAAATTTTTGTTTTTGATTGTATCCCACATAACTCTTAGGGTCTCTTCATTTTTCTTCATTCTTTTTTCTGAGTTTTCCTTGAACAGAGGTATATCCAAATGTTTGTCTTCAATTCTAATGATCCTGTCTTTCACTGTTTCAAATCTGCTCCTCAGCCTGTCTATGACACTGTGCATTTCTGAAATGTTGTTGTTTATCTTTTGGATTTCTAATTGCTGTTTTTGTATAATTTCTAGTTGTGAATTTATTTTGGCGTTTTGTTCCTGCCTTATTTCCCTGAATTCTTCCATTTTTTTTGGTCCATGTTTTCCATGAATTTTTCTATTTTTTCCTCATGTTTGTCAGCTTTTTTCCTCAGTTCTTGAGAATTATGAGTATTAGAAATTTGAATTCCCTATCAGATAGTTATAGTGCATTTTCTTCCAGCGTAGAGTCATCTGGTGTTTTATTTTGGACGCCTACTGGAACCATTCTGTGCTGGTTTTGTAAATGTTAGGTATTGTCTGCTGTCTTTGGGGCATTCAGTAGTTATTTTTCTCATTTATTGATCGTAGATTTGTTTGTTTCATCCCTTTTTTTAAAAAAAAATATTCACTATGTCTGAGCAGGCAGACTGTGTGTTCTTTGTTGTTTGCTTGTCTGTGGGCACAATACTTTTTGCCTCCTTCTTCAACTGGCAGGGTCAGTCACTCAGATATGGTATGGCAAGGCAAGTCTAGCTGAAGAGGAGTTACTGGGACGAGTTGTTTGTGGCACTTACTACAGCCACCAGAGCAGGTCAGTAATCAGTGTAGGGCAGGTTACAGTAGGCCGTGCCTGTGCTGCTTTGTGGTGTGATGTCAAGCGCACGGTGCAGATAGGCAGGATGCAGTGGGGAGATTGTTATGTGTGGAGCTAAGATGGATATGGGAGAGAGGAGAGAGGAACAGGAGCCAAAAACATACACACAAAGAAAAAAGAGTGCTAGTGGAGCTTGCAATTGGAGTGGAGAGAAGAGAGACTATGAAATGGAAAAAAAACAAAAGGGGAAGAAGGATTAAGAAAAAAAGAAAAGAATGAGTAAATAAAAATTAGAAATAAAAAAGAACAGCAAAGCTCCTAGGCATCCCGTCGGTGCTGCTATGAGGTCTGGGGAAATTGTTTTCAGTTGTTGCAGTACAGCCTGGCTAGAAGCTGTAGAGGTATTCAGCACCAGATATTCAGGGAAGAGTAAGAGAAGGAAGGTATAGAAATACGAGAAACTGAGTAATGAAGAAAGACAAAAAGGGAAAAAGAGGGAAAAGAAAATAAAACAACTTAAAAAAAAAAAAGAATAAGAAAAGCCCCCCAAAAACAAAACAAAACAAAACAAAAACCAACAAAAAAAGAAATGTGCTAAGGGATCCCTCTGTGTGTCTGCGCAAGCTGAGTGTGTAGGTCCAGTGCTGTGTAGCACTGCCCGGCCAGGACGGGCTCCCAACTCTAGAAAAGGAAAAGAAAACAAACAGACAATTCAAAACAAACAAACATACAAAAGCCCTGGGATCCCACCAGCATGGCAGTCCAGACCAGGAAGCAGTTCCACACTCGAACGGAGCTCCACAGCCCCTTAGGAAGAAGCAAAGGAGGCGCACAGAGCCAGATATCTGAGCAAAAGGAGGGGGAGGTGGTGAGAGGTAAGGAAGAAATCCAAACAAGAGGAAGAAAGCAACACCAGCAACCAACAAATGGCACTCAGGGAGTCAGCCAGTGCAGGTGGGTGGAATCTAAGCAGCCGGTGCTTCCCAGCCAAGAGATTGTGGCTGTGGGAAGCAGAGGAGTCTAACTGGGGGTGAAGAAGGATGGGAGGTGGGAAAGTGTATATCGCCAATTACTGGTTGTTCTGTCTTCTTCTGGAAGCTCCGTGAAGCTGCTTTCTAGTACCTCCTATTTGCTGGTCTGATAGTAGTCCAAGATGGTGGATCCATGCTGCGTTAGCTGATAGGGGACCTCTGCATGAATCTCTCCTTGCTCTTCATTCTGTGTCGGTTTTATCACTCCATTTGGTGCTTTGCTGAGTTCTTTATCTCTTCATTTGATGTTTTAGGGTTTCAGGATTGCTGTTTGGCTCAGTTTTTCTGGTCTTTCCTGTGGAGGGATGGCATGGTGCTTCTGCCTAGAATGCCATTTTGCCAGCGCTCCAGGCTGAATTTATTGATACAGGATCACTAAGCACAGATTCTGTATTCCTAAATACAGTGTTTTAATTAAAAGATGTAGAAACGGCTATAACACATTGGCAGGTTGGGTGAAACCTGGAGACAAAGGTGGTTTTATAATAAATGAAGTTGAAACGCCAGAATTCCTTGGTATACTGAAGGGAAGGTATATAACATCTTAGGGAGATTGGAATGCCAGAGTGGATTTATCAAGTAAGACCTGCTCATGCACCCTAGAAGGATCCAGATGCATCTCTTTTGACACAACTTTGAGAAATAAGTTTGTGAGGGGAGCCCCACCATCCTTGAAGATCTCAGTTGTTGTTTTTATCTGCAGGTAAGAAATTATAGTGGAAACTGCAAACATTAAACTGGGATCCCTAAATGCAGTGGGGATAATTTGATCTGGGTGTCAGGGGTCAAGTCTCAGTATTCAGTCACCAAAACAAGATGTATATAGTTACCATAATGAACAATGGAATCAGAGTAGACATCAGAATAATCTGACCTGTACAGACTATCAAATCGGCAAGTTGATCATGGTGTTCCTAGAAGAGAAATAGATGGCCAATTGACTAAACATTTACTTGATCTGTGCAAGTGGAAAAGTTCTAGGTTGAGTGATCAAAATTCTAAGTTGAATCACCAAAGCAGAGAGTCACAGGGCCTCAATGAATTCCCAGACTTAACAGGCCCACAATCCCCTGAGGTCCTCTTGAGGATGGACCCCACTACATTGCCAAAGTTTATACAGTTTATAGAGTTTATCTTTCTCTCAGACTTCCCCAAAAGGACTTATAATGATTTACTCAAGTAACTGAGCTTTGTAGAAGAAACAATCAGACTTTTCAGGAATTACTGTATACTAATTCTGAACTGACACTAATTCCACGGGATCCAAAATGTCATTGTGGTCCATGAGTCAGAGTAGGGACTTATAGAGATAATGGAGCTTTAGTTTAGGTCCATATCACAGTGGGTCCCGTGGGTCCTCTGAAGCTATCCTTTTGTTATTTATCCAGTGCTATGGACTGAATTGTGTCCCCCAAAAATATATGTTGTAAATCCTAACCCCTATACCTGTGGTTATAATCCATTGCAAATGGGTTGTCTTTGTTATGTTAATGAGGCAGAATTAATGTATGGTGTATCTTGAGTCAATCTCTTATGAGATATAAAAGAGATTAAACAAGCAAGTGATCAAGCAGAGATGGATGAAGAGAGATGCCAAGCCACATGAGGATTGTTCAGGTGCAGAAGCACAAAAGAGATAAGGACCTTCCTCCAGGGCCAACAGAGAGAGAAACCATTTCCCTAGAGCCGGCACCCTGAATTTGGACTTCAAGTCTTCTGAACTGCAAGAAAATAAATTTCAGTTTGCTAAAGCCACCAATTTTTAGTATTTATGTTATAGTAGCACTAGATAACTAAGACATTCAGTTTCCAGAATTCATAATTAGTATAAATGTACTCAGTAACTGACAGAATTCTTGTATTTTTTCCCTGACATGTGGAATGAGGGCTATTATGGTAGAAAAAGCCAAGTGAAAAGCACTAGAACTGTCTCTACCTACAAAAATAGTAAATCAAAAGTGATACTGCATTCCTGGAGGAATTGAAGATATTAATGTCACCATCAAGGACTTGAAAGATGTAGGTGTGATGATCCCACCAAATCACTATTCAACTCACTTATTTGTCCTGTGCATAAAACAGATGGATCTTGGAGAATGACAGCAGATTATCATAAATTTAACAAGGTGGTAACTCCAATCTATAGTTTCAGATGTAGTTTAATTGCTTGAGAAAATTAATACATCCCCTGGTAGCTGGTATATGGCTATTATTCTGGGAAATGATTTTTTCTTGATATCTGTGAATAAAGTCCACCAAAACCCATTTACTTTCAGCTGCCAAGGTCAGAGTTACACCTTAATTATGCTATCTGAAGGGTATATCAACTCTCCAGCCCTACACCATAATTTAATCTCCGGGTACCTTGATCACCTTTCCCTTCCACAAGACATCACACTGTCCATTACGTTGATTACATCATGCTGATTGGATCTAATGAGCAAGAAGTAGCAACTACTCTTGACATTTGTGTGTCAGACTGTGGCAATTAAATCCAGCAAAAATTCAGGGCCTTGCACTCTGTAGAATTCTAGGTGCCCAGAGGTGTGAAACCTGTCAATAAGTCCCTTCTAAGGTGAAGGATAAATTTCTGCATCTGGCCCCTCTTACAACTAAAAAAGAGGAACCGTGTCTAGTAAACAACTTTGGATTTTGGAGGAAACGTATTCCTTATTTGGATATGCTATTAAGCTTATTTACTGAGTGACCCAAAAAGCTGCTAGTTTTGAGTGCAGTCCAGAACAAGAAAAAAACTGTGCAAGAAGTTCTTCAACTTTTGCCGTATGACTCAACAGATCCAATGGTGCTTAAGGTGTCAGTGGCACATAGAGATGCTGTTAGTAGCCTTTGGTGGCTCTCTGTAGGAGATCAGAGCAGATCACAGGATTTGGTCAACATTCTGTTTTTGAGAAACAGCTTTTGCCTGCTAGTGAGCATTAGTAGATGATAAACACTTAACCATGGGCCACCAGTTACCATGCAAGCAGAGCTACCCATAACAAACTAAGTGTTGTCTGACCCACAAAACCATGAATTTTGGAGTTCACAGTAGCACTCTGTTGTCAAGTGTATATATTAAATAGGGCTCAAGTAGATTCTGAAGACACAAGTAAGTTACAATAGAAAGGATCTCAACTGTCCATGGTACCTACCTCTGTTATATTACTTTCTCTCTCCTAGCCTCTACCAATTGCGTTATGGGGACTACCTTATGACTAGTTGATTGAGAAATAAAAAACTCAGGACTGGTTACAGATGGTTCTGCCCAATATGTAGCACCAACTGAAATTTATCAGCTGCAGAACTAGAGAGTCGTGCTGGGAAATCTCTGAAGAAAGTGGTAAATGGAAATCCTCCAGTGGCTGGTGTGATGGTTAAGGTTGTGTCAACTTGGCTGGGCCTTGATTCTCAGTGGTTTGGCAGTCATATGATCCTGTGATCACTTCCATAATGAGATTTGATATAATGTGATCACTTCCATGATGGGATCTGCTGTGAGTAGCCAATCAGTTGAAAGGGAGTTTCCTTGGGCATGTGGTCTGCATCAAATATAAGTGGGCATTCTGGCAAGGTTCATAGGCTTTTGCTCACTCTGGATCCTGCAGCTGGCTCCTGTTTGTCTGACCTCCTGTTCTGGTGACTTGAGCTAGCAGCTTACCTATAGTCTTGCCTGACAATCTTGTAATCTGTCGAACTTCACATCCCTTGAGCAAGTGCCCTGCTCTCTGACCGGCCGATCTTGGGTTTGCCAGCCCCTGTGGCTACATGAATCAGGAGAAGCCTCTATCCTGACCCACGGACTTGGGACATTTCAGCCTCTATAACCTCATGAGCCATCTCTTTGATATAGCTCTCTCTGTATATATATTTGTATGATTTTCTGGTTTTTCTTTTCTAGAGAACCCAGCTTAAGACAGCTAGAACCTTGATAAGTACCCTGGTTGTTCATTTTTCATGGAGCGAGAAATGCCCAGAGGCATGAGGCTATATTAATTCATGGGTTGTGGCCAATGATTTGTATGGATGGTCAGGGACTTGGAAAGAACATGACTGGAAAATGCATAACAAGGATATTTGGGGAAGAACTATGTAAATAGACCTCTCTTAATGGGCAACGAATGGGGATATATTTGTATTCCATATGACTATTCAAATATTGACCTCCACACAAGAAGATTTTAATAATTGAGTAGATAGGATTTCCTGTTCTATAGATAACAGTCAACCCCAGCATTCCAGCCAGTTGATCAATTGGCTCATAAACAAATTGGCTTTAGTGGCAGGGATGTAGGTTATAGATGGGATCAGCAACATGGACTTTAACTCATAGAGGCTGATCTGGCTTCAGTCACTGCTGAGCATCTAATCTGCCAGCAGCAGAGATCCACCCTGAGTCTCTGATATGGCACCATTCCCTGGGATGATCAGCCAGCTACCTAGTGGCAGGCTGATTACATTGAATTATTTCCACTATGGAAGGGGAAGCATTTTGCCCTTACTGGAAGAAACACTCTGGATGTAGATGTTTTTACTGCATGCAAAGTTTCTACCAAAACTACCATCTTTGGACTTACAGATGCCTTATCCACCATCATGGTATTCAAAACAGTATTGTTTCTGATCAAGGAACTCTCTTCAGAGCAAAAGAACTGTGGCAACAGACCAATGCTCATGGAATTCACTGGTGTTGCGATGTTTCCCATCATCCTGAAGCAGTTGGATTGATAGATTGAGTGGCTTTTTGAAGACTCAGTTGCAATACCAGCTACATGGCAAAACTTGTTGGGCTGAGACCATTCTTAAGGAGACTGTACATCTATAAAATCAATAGATGGTGCAGTTTCTCCCATAGTCAGTATTTAAAGATCCATAAATCAAAGGGTGGAAATGGGAGTGGTACCACTTATCATTATCCCTAGCAATCTACTAGCAAATTTTTTACTCCCTGTCCCCAAGACCATATATTCTGCTGTTTTATAGGTCTTAGTCCTAAAGGGAGGAATGCTTCCACCAAGAGATGCAACAATGATTCCATTGCACTAGAAATTGAGACTGCTGCATGTCCACTTTGACTCTTCATGCCTCTGAACGAACAGGGAAAAAAAAAAAAAAAAGGAGTTACAGTGTTGGCTGTATCAATTGATCCTAATTACCAAGTAAATATTTGGTTGCGGCTATACGGTGGAGGTAAAGAATGTTATGTCTAGAATACTCCCTTAGAGTATCTCTTAGTACTCTCATGTACTGTGATTAAAGTAGATGGTAAACGACAACAATTCAATACAGGGAGGACTGCTAATGGCTTATATCCTTCAGGAATGAAGGTTGGATCACTCCACCAGGCAAAGAACTACCAACAGCTGTGGCACGTACTGAACACAAAGGGAATAGGGAATGGGCAGCAAAAGAAGGTAATTATAAATACCAGATATGACCGTATAACTGGTCACAGAAACTAAGACTGTAATAGTTATGAGTATTTCTTTGTTTATTATTTTGTTATAATATATTTGTATATACATATTAAGCATTTTTTTTGTTTATTTTGTTTCTTATCTTATTATTAAATAACATAAAATCTATTAGTAACAGTTAGCTTTACATCACAATATTTAAGTTACAGGATATCAAGGAGAAGCATGAGTAACACCCAAGGACTTTGCATCACTTCTGGGGTAAGAGTTAGTGAGTTCCAGTTGTACATAGGAGAGTTGTGTCATGTTAGGCAGAAGTGTGACTTTCTTATTGCTTTCACTTGAAGATAATATGGTTTAATGATATGTGTATTTTTCAGGTTGACAAGGAGTGGACTATGATTGTCAGTTTTATGTGTCAAATTGGCTAGGCTGTAGTCTCCTTTCATTCAATCAACCACTCACCTAGGCTTTACTGTGAAGGTATTTCATAGATGTGATTAAGGTTCACAACCAGTTTACTTTGAGTAAAAGAGACTATCCTAGATAATCTGGGTGGGTTTTATTCAATTAGTTGAATGGTCTTTATACCAAAACTAAAATGTTCCTGAAGAAGAAATTCAGATTTTGAAATACAGCAGCAGCTCCTTCCCAAGACTTCCAGTCTGCCTTTTCTGATGGCCTGTCTTACAAACTTGGAACTTGCATAACTACCCACCATAATCGTTTAAACCAAGACCTTATAATCAGTCTCTGTCTCTGTATGATGTGATCCACAATTATTTAAACCAAGATCTTACAATAAATCTCTCTATGATATTATACATATATACATGTGTATACATATATACATGTATACTTGTATGTGTGTATACATATATACTCACATATATATATACATATATATATCTTACTGTTTCTGTTCCATTGAGTGAAACCCTGACTGATATGCAACCTCTCTGCTTTGCAAACTTTACGTTAATAATACTTTCACAGAAGACTCATTAGTGGATACTTTGTTTATTGTTTTAAATAGCATAAAAGACATCGTATCTAAACAACAACAACAAATCCTAGCAGACAAATACTTCTACCATGGAGCAACTGAAAATTAGCATTTCTGAATTTAATGAAAGAAAATTAAGACAATATTCATATATCTTCCTAATAAGTATTCAAAATAACTTGTACTTAATAGCTGCTCTATGTGTATATGATTATTCCTGAATGGATTTTTAATTTGAATTGTACATCTATATATGACTTACATGCATGGTATTAAGTTTAAAAAAAAGATGAAGAAGAAAAAAGGGAGCTTCTGAGATAATATATACTCTCTTATGAGGGTAAGCTTTAAATGGCATTGAGGTCACATCACTAGGGAGTCAATCATTTCTGACAACCCCTTCAACAGGGAGGATTATGGGCTGACATCTCATTAGTGAAGTACTGAAAGGTGAATAATTTGTCCTACACTGATGGGCAGGAGATACTGAAAACATACAGTTAAGACGTCACTTCTAAAGGATAAACTCTGGAAATATTACTAAAGAATAACAAAGGAAAAGAAAAATATTGACTAAAACTATATCATTATATATATATTCACTTTATTTATTAAAAAGACTTGTATTATTAACAGGTATTATTTATTTTTTTATTGTTGTAATTAAATGAAGTTTACATTTTTCAAGTTAGTCTCCCGTACAAAATTTTTTTTGCATATATTGTTATGTGACCCTAATTGCTCACCCCATTCTGCGACAGCACACTCCTCCTTTCTGCACCTGATTCCCCTTGACCATTCAACCAGCTCCTAACTCTCTCTGCCTTCCCATCTCACCTCTGGACAGAAGCTGCCCCTTTGGTCTCTTGTATCTACTTGACTAAGAGGCACACTTTTCACGAGTATCACTTTATGTCCCACAGTCCAGTCCAATCCCTGTCTGAAGAGTTGGCCTTGGAAATTGTTTTAGTTCTGGGCTGATAGAGAGTCCAGGGGCCGTGCTTTCTGGGGTGCCTCCAGTCTCAGTCAGACCATTAAGTCTGGTCTTCTTACTAGAATTGGAGTTCTGCACCCCATCCTTCTACTGCTCCATCAGGTACCCTCTGTTGTGTTCCCTGTCAGTACATTCTTTGGTGGTAGACAGGCACCATCTAGTTCTTCTGGTCTCAGGCTGATGAAGTCTCTGGTTTATGTGGTCCATTCTGTCTCTTGGGTTAAATACTTTCCTTGTGTCTTTGGTGTTCTTCGTTCTCCTTTAATCCCAGTGGTTGGAACCAATTGATGCATCTTAGATAGCTGCTTGCAAGTTTTTAAGACCCCAGACACCACTCAGCAAAGTAGGATGCAGAACATTTTCTTAATAAGCTTTAACAGGTATTATTAATCTTGTTTAAAATAATCAAATTATGTTTTTTAAAATTTCTATTTCCCTAACTTTCAATTTTTTCTAAGATTTTACCTGGGAGAAAAAGAGTAAAAGCTGGAGGAAGAGCAGAATAAGATCTAATATTTATTTTCAGATTAAATATTAATGGTATAATACTTCTTGGGACTGAAAATATGTCAGGTCTTCTTCCTCTCTCTCTATTTTTTATCATAATATCAATGAATATGATGCACAAAAATTTAGATGCAATTAAGAGGGTAAATTTTAGGAGAGCATTAGAAAAAGTGTGGCAGAAATAAGTTTAAATATTGTAGTTATTTTATAAATAATATTATAAAGTAAATCTTGTCTTGAAAAGATATATTATCCATATTTAAAAAATTAAAGGTGCATAGAAATGAGTTTAATAATGATTTAGACCAATTGTTAAAGATAAGTAGTATTATGATTTGATAATAATATTTTATGATAGAAAATTTACTAATAATCTATAAAAACATCTGTGTCCACGTTTTAAAACTGAACAGAGCAGAAATGAAGTAAGATAGGTGTTGTAAATGTGTAAGCAACAGTAAAGATTTCAGTGTTGCAGGAAAAAAATTCACCTGCACCATCAGACTGAGGTTGATATTTCTTCACAAAATACAGAATTGCAGTATTATTGAAAAATCTGATTTGTCTAAGAATTGAGGATAAATATCCTCAATTTCCTTAAGTGAATTAAATTTCAAGTTACTGAAAATATGTGTGATTATTAAAAGATAAAATTGGAAAATAACTAGGTATTGCTCTGATCTACCTTTTAACAAAGAATAAAGTAGTAAAAAATAACATTGCACAGAGAGATTTGCAATTCATGTAAAACATCTAGATCCATTAGTCCATCAATTGCAAATCTGTCAGAGATAGAAAAGAGCAAAATCTGTATTTAATTGGTTTCTCCATGTATAGATGTTAATCTGTAACAAAAATAAACGTTAAAAGAAGTCTCATGTACTTTCTGACTGATGAAATAAATCTATAGAGGCACTACCTGTGTGTCTTAGCTCCTTCATCAGCAGTTTTATGGTATTAAAGCAATGTTCTCTTAATACTAAATGATAATAGCAAATGTATGCCATGAAAATTAGAGTTTGTAGAACTAAGAAAAAAAGATGTGTTGACATGCAATTTGTGTGAAAATATTGTGCAAAAATCATATATGTATATATGTGTGTGCATTTTTGTGTGTGTTTATACACACAGATATTTTAGAATATTTTCAAAACGTGCTAATGAAATATCATAATGGCTTGAATTTGTACTTTCTCCAAATATTTTTATACTTTGCTCTTTATATATGTAACTTCATATACTATTCTACTTTGAAAGTTTATCTAAAAAGAAATAATATCACTGAATATCACAGTATAAGGCCTATGTTCATAGAGTTAATCATTGTAAAGAATATTTATTCATTTTTACAGAAACTAAAATGAAATTCACTTCTTACACTGATGAAATAAAAGTGATTTATTGATGTACTTGTTCTTATTCCTTTTCTTGTATTGATGTTAAATTACAAAAATAAGTATAATTATGTTCTTACAGATACATGTGTCAGGAAACAATGTTTTTTGAGTACAGTATGATTTGAATATATATTTTAATATTGATACCAAAGAAACATCAATATGCTTCTGATTTTCAGTAATTTAGATATTAATCTTTTAGAACAAAACACATCCTTCGTGTATTTAAAATTAAGAAGATCACACGGTTGCTATAAAAAAATCATACCTCAAATGATCAATGCCCATGCAAGCAGCAGTCATGAAATCAAACAACGTATTACACTGGGCAAATCTGCTGCAAAAGACCTCTTTGAAGTGTTAAAAAGCAAAGATGTCACTTTGAGGACTAAGGTGCCTGACCCATGCCATGGTGTTTTCAATAGCCTCATATGCATGTACAAGCTGGAGAATGACTAAAGAAGACTGAAGAAGAATTAATGCCTTTGACTTATGGTGTTGGCGAAGAATATTGACTATACCATGGATTGCCAGAAGAGCAAATAAGTCTGTCTTGGAAAGAGTATAGCCAGAGTTCTCCTTGGAAGCAAGGATGGCAAGACCAGTCCCTGGAAAAGGACACCATGCTTCGTAAGGTAGAGAGTCATCAAAGAACAGAAAGACCCGCGACAAGATGGATTGGCACAGTGGCTGCAACAATGGGTTCAAACATCAAACACGTAATCGTGATGATGGTGTAGGACCAGGCAGTGTTTCATTCTGTTGTACATAGGGTGGCTATGAGTCAGAACTGACTTGATGGCACCTAACAACAAGAAAATGATTTAAAATGCAAGAGGCACAACTGATTTGATTATGTGCTAAGAAATTGTTATGGATTCAATTATGTCTCTCCAAAAATATATTGAAGTCCTAACCCCTGTACCTGTGAATGTGACCCTGTTTGGAAATAGGGTTTTTGAAGATGTTATGGGTTAGGTTAACAGGAGGTCATACTTGAGTAGGATGGGCCTTAATCCTATATGACTGGTGTCCTTGTGAAAGAGAAGATACACAGAGAAAGTCAGATAGAGAAAGGATACCACATGACACTGCAGCTGCAAGAAGACCTGGAGCTATCAGCATATGGGAGGAAAGCATGGAACAGATTCTCCCTAAAAGCCTCAGAAGGAATCAATATGGCCAATGCCCTGATCTCGAACTCAGCTTCCAGAGCAGTGATATAGTTCCTGTTGTTTAAAGCCATTCACTTTGTGGTTTTGTTACGGCAGCTCTAGAAAACCAAGACAGAAATAAACTGAAAAAAAATGATATTCTCTATGATTTTAACATAAGCTGTCAATAGTTGCTATCAATTCAGCTGCTACTCATGGCAACCTTATGCACAACAGAATGAAACATTGTCCCATCTTGCGCCATCTTGCTTGTTGGTATGCTTGAGTCCATTGTTACAACCACTTTATATTTTGAGGGTCTTCCAACCTAGGGAACTCATCTCTCAGCACATATCAGGCAATATTCTGTTGTGATTCATAGGGTTTTCCCTGGCTAATTTTCAGAAGTAGATCACCAGGCCTTTTTCCCTACTCCGTCTCAGTCTGAAAGCTCCACTGAAACCTGTCCACCAGGGGTGATCCTGCAAGCATGGCATAGCTTCCAACATCATAGCAACAAACAAGTGACCAGAGTATGACAAACTGACAGACAAGTGGTGGTAAAAGAAGTATAAGCTCCTAAAAGTAAAGAGAAACTTTTCTAAAAATAATTGCAACCATCATCAAGTTGAAGAACCATGTAACCTAGTGTGTGTCAGACTTTCAGAAATTAGACTACTTACAGGATGTTTAATCTGAGTCAGTGGGGCAGAGAGACATTTTCGCATGCATTTGCCTTTCTTACCAAGAACTTCTCCAGTGTATAGTCTGAGTTGGTGATCTTAAAGCGTATGACTAAAGGATGACCCCATCAACATTTTCTCTATAGCTTCTGAGTATATATAATATGGTAATTTTAAAACTGATATCTTTCTTTAAAGAATGTGGAATTCTATATAAAAATGATATCCTGGTTACAGCATGTTTAATAGTGACAATTCCACATTACATCGATTATTATCTATCTTCTCTGAAATAAATCACTCTAAGTGAAATTAGGTTTTGTCTTATCATATTAAATGAATCAGCAAAATAACAAGTTACCATTATGGCTCTGCCAAACTCTAAGTTCAGGAAGACAGATGTCCCAAAGAGTTTTAATAATCTTAGGAACTGGTTGTTCAATGTATTTGGAGGTAGTAGGGTGATGCAGACATTTGAGGGCAGAGCTATACTGAGACAAATGAAGAAGATGAGCCAGAAGAGTAAGTTTTCCTCAAAATTAATGCGTGTTATAATCACCTGAAGAGCTTTTCTAGAATGCCATTTATTTGGCATTGCATTTTAGAGTAATTTTGAGGTTAACTCATCGCCATCAAGTCGATTCCGACTAATAGCTACCCTATAGGACAGAGTCGAACTGCCCCATAGGGTTCCAAGGAGTGGCTGGTGGATTTGAACTGCTGACCTTTTGGTTAGCAGCCGAGCTCTTAACCACTGCATCACCAGGGATCCAATTTCATGGTTGGTGGTCCTAAAATCATATTTTGAGAGACATGGAATTGAGAGTTCTTTTAATATTCCCCATGCCATCTTCTGCAAGTCGCCATAAAATTTAAATTTGTGCTTTAGGGATCTATTTAGTTTTAGATATATAGCTTTGGCAGAGTTGAAACTATAGATTTTAAATTAAGATTTCTAAACTATCTGTAAGCATTCCTGCTCCTCTGAACTGAGGTTTCCACACCTAATGTTACTGTATCCTACATTCTCATCTATAACCCCACAGTGTCTCCCAATTCAATATTCTACTAAAGATTGTGTCTTATAAAACACTAGCAAATCACAATCACAATATATAATGATTTTCTTTACGCCATATTCACTTTGATGCTGTCTTGAAATGTTCATCTTAAGAGAGTTTTCCAAGAGTTTCATGAGATGCTTGGTTAAAAACAAACAAAAGAACAACAACCAAAAATGCCAGATATCAAATTAAAGTGGAAAGTATTGGGGTGAACAGAATTAAACAGCTATTTCTCTTAAGATTTCTCATTATCTTTTCTATTAGTAATGTGCCCTGCCAATTTCCAAGAAGAAAAGTACAGCATCAGCATTCTCTACATTAGTTTAACCATGAAACTGTCTTTTAAAAGCCATCTATTAACAATTCTTAGAAGTGATGTTTTGCCTCAAAGGCTTTTAGGAATACTGCTCAATGCTATCATGGTTGTCTAACAATTTTCTTGAATCTTTCTTTGACTTTCTTTCTTTCTCCCAAGCTTTCTCCACAAACCTGGATGTTTTAGAGCTTATTCAACTTCGTAGCTTTATTAGTTAAGGTAAAATTAGCAATTCTTAAAACTATATCTTTACTAATGACTTAAAACCTATTGCTGCATTTTAACTATTGTATCTCCATATTGAATATAACATAGTATTCAATATACCACGGACTGCCAGAAGAACGAACAAATCTGTCTTGGAAGAAGTACAGCCCGATTGCTCCTTAGAAGCCAGGATGGCGAGACTTCCTCTTTCACTTTGGACCTGTTAGCAAGAGGGACTAGTCCCTGGAGAAGGGCATCATGCTTGGTAAAGTAGAGGATCAGCGAAAAAGAGTAAGACCCTCAAGGAGATGGACTGACACAGTTGCTGCAACAATGGGCTCAAACATAGCAATGATTGTGAGGACTGCACAAGACCGGGCAGTGTTCCGTTCCGTTGTCCATACGGTCGCTAGGGGTCGAAATAGACTCAAGGGCTCCTAACAACAACAACATGTCCATAGACATAAACTAAACATTCTCATCACCAAATAATCATTTTTCTCCAAGATTAATAATCTCAATTAAATTATTAATTCTGAAAATAGCAGTATCCTGTCAATATCAATGGAAAAACAATTTTGTTTAGATTTTTGTTTTTACGTTTTATTTCAATTTTAAAAAGTAGGAAATATGGTAAACATTCACCATATTAATTTTCAGCCTAAGTTATCTCAGGTTTCTGTCTACAGAAAGAGAAATATTTAACATGTAACTAAAACCAATTTCTCCCTCATTCTTATTCTCCCGCTTAAGCTGTCATTCTTCTTTATAAGGAAACTATTTTACTACCTAGATACGACACACAAAAAATATATACAATATTTTTTAGCTTTCTTTTTTCTTCTTACTTTGTTTACTTCAGTTATATTTGCTGTCTTGTATGATGTAGTCTATTTACTTTAACTGCTATATAGTTTTGATTTACTGATGTTTTATGAATCCATTCTGCTAATAATAAATATTTGTGTTGTTTGCCAATTTTCCGTATTAAACTCCCCATCCGCTTTCGTTATGTTCACTCTCATCCTGTTTTTAGAACATTCTGACACCACTTACCTGTTCCCAATTCTGTGTAATATATTCTAATTTTATTCCTTCAATCACTATAATATATTCTTATTCTGTTGTTTAATACATTCACTATACATTTAGATTTATTTTATATCTCCAGTATCATTTTTCTTCTTTCACTCTTGCATATGAGACTTCCCGTGTGAGAGCACATTCCTACTATTTAAAGTTTATTCTGCTTTTTCCTTTTGTTGACTGCCTTTTGTGCATGTAAGTAAATGCTGGTTATAGAATTCTGCCTAGGCAAGTCCGTCACTCCTACACTTCTCAAGCCAACAGAAAATAGCATTCCCCTATGTTCTTCCCTTCAGTGTTGATATTTAAAAATAAACTATCAACTTAACTACTTCTCCTTTAAATTCAATTCTTCTCCTCTCACTGATTTTATGATTTTTTTTTTTTTAAATCAATGAGATTTTTTAGCTTTACTATGGTGTACCTAGTGTGGATGTCCTTTTTTTTTCTTTTTGATACTTATGGTATAATTGATGGTATAAAACAATAAATGGCACTTTGATGGACTTTAATATATGAATACCCCAGTGAAATCATTGCCAGAATATGAATAATGAACATATATATTATCACCAAGTTTCCTTGGCCCCTTCATAGTCCCTACTTCTCCATCTCCCCATGCACTCAGTCATTTATCTGTTTTCTATAAATGTATTTGGATTTCTAGAATTTTATATTAATAGAATCATATAGTATGTACTCTTTTTATCTAGCTTCCTTGACTCAGCATAATTATTTTGAGATTTATCCACATCGTTACATTTATCAGTAGTTCATTCTTTTTTATTGCTAAATAATCCTTTCACCTGTTGATGTACATTTGAGTTTTTTCCCGTTTTGGCTATTACAAACAAAGCTGCTATGAACATGTGTGTACAAGTCTTTGTACAGACATGCCTTTTATATGAATATCTGAAAATAGAATGATTGAGTCATTTGGAATGTGTATGTTTAACTTAAAAAAAAAAAAAGCCAAATGGTTTTCCTAAGCAGTTGTTGTACCCTTTTACATTCCCACCAGCTATGAATGAGAGTCTCAGTTCTTCCACATCCTCACCAACACTTAATATAGTCAATTTTTAAATTTTACATGTTCTATTATGTGTGTGGAAATAACTGTTTGTTGTTTGAATCTGTATTTCCCTAATGACTAATGAAGTTGAGCATCTTTTCATGTGCTTATTTGCCATTAATACATACGTATTCCTCATGTATCAACTATCTTTTTAACCAACATTTTGTCTTTACTATGATAGTAAAAAATCTACTATCCAACTACTTTGTGCATCAGTGACATACCTCAGGCAGTAACCCTATCATGACTAGTGGGACACAAAGTACCCACCTACATTTTCTGCCTCTCGTGTCTAGAGGGACAAGTGTCCCATGTGATATTTTGTGATCTGATGTGTTTATCCTCCATTTTGCACAATGCCAATTTTTACATAATGACCTATTCTTTGGAGCCTAATCATGTAGATAACTGAAGAGCTGGTATATAATCTTTGGTGAAGTTTCTGTTTAAATCATCACTTTTGATTAAAAAAAATAGACTCAACGTTTCATTTCTTTTAGCTTTTGCCTTTTCCCCTTTTTTCGGCTTATGGGCTTATGGGCTTATGGGCTTATGGGCATGTTTCCCGGATATGCTGCAGAAACCTTACAATAGAGGATGAAATTTCATGCTGTGGAAAGTAAAGTAGAAATTAGTCAAGGCTTGGTCTCAAATGACATTCTGTACTGCCCAATTTTTCCTGTATCACCAACTTCCTAACATCACCTTCCGGGAGAAAAACAGGCCTTCATTTATGGAAGCCATTGTGGTAGATTTTTATGTTATCTGTAGATGAACAAGTAAGGACAAAAAGTAAAATGGAAAATATTCCCTTTATTCATGTGCTGTATTTATTATTTGTTTTTAATGAAAACTCCAATTTCATTTCCATTGTGACTGGAATCTTTACTTTAAGGTCTTAAATTCCTGAAATAGGTACATCATGAGGAAACTGCTCAGGTCTGGGTAACTATTGCCTTTCTGAGATCTACTCCCAAATAATAATGATGGGTGTTCAGGAGACTTGTCTGTACCATGTGCCATTGAGTATCGACCATACTTTATTTATGTAAGGTGAAAACGTCCCCTAAGTTAAAAAATCTACACCAAGGCTTTGTAGCTTTCTCTCCTAATGGAATCACCTTTTAGTTATCTGAGCTTTGACAGTCCCCAAACTCTGCATTTTATTGATCCAAATACAAGTCTTTGGAAATAATTAAATTGGTTCTCTATGAATTAATGAAGCCCTGGTGGTGCAGTGGTTAAGAGCTTAGCTGCTAACCAAAAGGTCAACAGTTAGAATCTACCAGCTGCTCTTTGGAAACCCTATGGGACAGTTCTACTCTGTCTTATAGGGTCACCATGAGTCAGAATCGACTCAACGGCAATAAGGAATGAATTAATAGTCTTCTCTAGATAGGAGAAAGTTGGTGTTTAATGGGAGAAAAGATTAAAATAATCACCTAGAATGAAGTGTAGATGGTAAGAAAAAGAGACAATTCCTTGGTGTTCTAGACCTTTGCTACTCAGAGTGTGGACTATAGGCCACAGAGAGCATCAGCTGGAAATTCTTTGGAAAGGTACACTCTCAGGTCCCAGGCAGACTTAACGCCATCAGAAGCTGTAATTGAACCCTCTGCCTGGTTATTTGTATGCACATTAAATTTGAAAAGCACTATTCTGAGGTACATCAGTCCTTGATTTTAGTCTGTATCTGAGTTCCATATCCATCTTTGCCCTTGTGTTCCATGAACCAACTCTATGTAACCTTATAATAAACATTCCTCTTTATTTAACTAGCATTTGTGGACTTTTCTAATTTAGCAACAAAAGAAATAGAGAGAGAATAAATACTCCCTTTTTGTTTAAGCTAGACTCTGGATTTTTATTACTTATAAAGAAACCTTAGTAACTCAGTTGTTCAAATAAAATTCTCTTACACACTGAAGCACAAACATTGAAGTCTCGAAAAGATTACTGTAACTATCAGTGTTGATGACATATGTGATAAATTGAGTTTGACTTATAATCATCTCTGGATTAATTTTATTCTTTAGATCCATGTGTGGCCATTTCACGTTAATGCATGTTATCCTAAACTAGCTGAGTTTTGTTTTCTTAAGGGTTCCAGATAAAGTTTCTGCAGCCTTTGTTGAAATGGCATTATAGCAGGACAGGCAGCCATAAGTATATGCATTCTTGTCTTGGAAATCAACAGACAGAAAGGTTACTATTCAAAGATATGTTGGCGAAAAGTGACTATTAATCTTGAAATAAAACAGTAATGAACAATACACTATTTGGAAGCTACTTGAATAAGATTAGGAGGCATCAGTGATTCATAAAAAAAATGAATGCACTGAAGTACCTTTCAGTAATTAAAGCAGAAAAAAAACTAAGATGCACAGCAGGATCTACAGAAATGGGGGCAATCTACTTTTGCGTAGCAAAGTTCTTAGAGCTCTTCAAGCTCTTCAAAACTTTGGGGTAATGAATAATTTTATATTCCTATAAATATTTTTAATTTTTTTCCTAGGGTATGAAAAGTTACCTAAAAAGTTTGATCATTTTGGATCTTGATTTTAATGTTTGTTAAATGGGAACAGAGCACTATTGTTCTCTACTTAGCAAAACTCTCTGAGTAGTCTACCTGATACCTCGTGAATTGTGCACTTTTTCGCATTGTGATGGGTTCAGAAGATTTAACCTGTGCTGCAAGTGGCTGTCACTTATCCTTGGGTATTTTTCTCACATATATATGCTGATCAATGCTAAAGGCTAAAAGGGGATTCTCTGCAGATCTCTGGAGTTATTGCTCTCTGAAGCGCTCTCCTCTCTGGACTGAAACTCTATGAAAACACGTTTGCTATGCAAACACAAACACATATATATATGTTTGAATATATTTTTTACATAGTTTTTTGTTTTATATGGGAGGGTGAATCAAAACCCTCTTATTCCATCTTGGTTTGAAGTGGAATCCATCTTAACTTTGTAAAAAATTTTCATCCTTATGGAAAACTTCTCTTACGACTTTGGAGAAATTTGCTTGACATTTTCTTCCACATCAGTTGTTGACTTCTTTTCTTTTTGCTGTACTGATTCTGATACTATGCCCATTGACGTAGTTCTTTATGTAAAATAGTACATATTTCATACTTACCATTTTTGTTTGGTTCCATTTTAAACTTGCATTTTTCTCATTTCATCATACCAATACATTTCTTTTCTGCTGTTTATAATCTTATTTAAAATCTTGATCCATCTAGTCTATTACATTTGTTTCATGTTGTATTTGTCTTTAAGATGTTTTTAAACTTTTTAATCTTGCTTTTATAGTTTTACTGTATAAGCTTATATTTCCCTAGCTGGTAATACTGATATTTGATAGGGGTG
Source organism: Dugong dugon (assembly GCA_030035585.1). Taxonomy (NCBI): domain Eukaryota; kingdom Metazoa; phylum Chordata; class Mammalia; order Sirenia; family Dugongidae; genus Dugong; species Dugong dugon. The sequence continues at coordinate 15,735,724 of CM057478.1, forward strand.
GATCAACTACTTTGGTTCCATGTATTAGGCAGATTTCTGCTACAATAATGCGGCATAACAAACAACACCAAAATCTCAGAGATTTTTAATGCCCTGCACCTGAATCATGGGTTTATATATCAACTGTGATTTAGGAATTACGTCTAGACTTGGCCTGGATGGTCTGTGTTTGACTAGTGGACTCTAGAGTTAATTACCCAAACATTTTTTCAGGTGTTAAGTCTTTTGATGGCATTAAAAAACTCTTACACAAATAGCCATGTAAAATTGTCTGTGATTTTAACTGTTAGAATATATTAAAGGTCATTGTTCCCTAAATCAATAAATTTTCCCTTCATGGGGGCCTAATAGCAAGTTTTTTTAAATTGTTTTTTTCTAATGGATAAAAATTAAGGGAAACATTGTTTTTCCTTTTGCTTTATTGGGTTTTTGCAATATTTTAAATGATGCACTTTATTACTGATGTCATTTAGCTGTTTTGCTTTGATAATCAAGAAATAGTGAGTCAAGTATCAAAGCAGCTTTAGGAAATTTTTAGTATGTGTTAAATTCATTTCTTTGCACTGAGATTTTTGTTTTCATTTTGATACTCAACAATGACTTTTTCTCATTTGAAACTTACATTTTATTTCTTATTTAGTATATACTTTATGAAAAGTGTATGCATTCCTCTCTGGGCTACCCCAGCTTCCTGACTCAATCCATTTCAAAAGAGTGTGAAATAAATTTCATGCTATTATTCTCCTTATTGTTATAGTCTCTAAAGTGCATTGCATATAGGACAAAGAATGTACTCAAATATATATTAAATTGATTATGTGTGAGATTTACAATAAAGAAGCAGGATGGTCAGAAAAATATTATAAAACTGAAGTACTGTATTTTCCTGATATTAATAATATCAAACATTAGCATAAAAATAATGAAAGTGGGCCTTTTGACTATTATTTGTTAGGTCATAAACACTTCAAAGTGTCATACTTCTAATAAAATTAAAATTTGTCAACTGTTTTCTAAATAGTAAGGTTAATGTTATTGTTTTCAAAATTATCACTGCAAGACAGTTGAGACAATTATGGTTCAAAGATTTTAAAATAAAGCGGATCGAAATTTTTAGATGATATCGAAAGATAGAAACATCTAATAAGTTTTCTTCATTTTAAAACTTAAAAACATATGACGAATATAAACATTTTTCAGTTCTTCAAAACTTTGTATAAGTTTTCCTCGTTGTCAAGAGAGATAATGAAATTTTGGACAGATAGATTAAAGAAATGGCATGACCAACCAAAATTGCCCTTTTAACGATGAATTCTTTAAGCATTGAATTATATGTTATGTTCCATAAATCTGATGATCTTAAGGAGACATTCATTTTAAACTTAATTATTTCATAAGATTAGAAATCAAATATTAATATGCATCTAAAAGATATTTCTATTTTATTATACATTTTTAAAAATGTTCTCTGTTAACTATACTTTCACAGAAAAATATTGAAATGGCCTTTAGAACACAAAACTTTAAACTCAGCAACTGCAGTAAAATCTGGGTGGCTTTTAGAATTTTGCAAAATCTCTTCAATACTTTTCCAAAGTAGGAAGTGTCTTTAGTAAGGATTCTTCTCCTAGGAAAACATATAGTTTATCTTTATCTACTCTCTTTGAAAATCTCAGTTCTGAAGATATCTGCCTAAACTATATTTCATCAAATCTAAGAGGTATGTTAATTAATGAAATTGTGAAAAATGTACAAAAGAAAAATATTGTATCTTAGGATTAGAATTCCTGGAATATTTAATTATCTCCCTTAGTAATAATAATACTCATCATAATTATATGATAATAATATAATGATTTAGGTATTAACTGTAAAGTTTTCAAAATGCAGTATACAATCGATATAAGCTTATGTTATTATATGATCAAGTCTTAAAAATAGTCATAATCATAAATTCTAATTTAAGCAATGGAAAAAGGGCTTAAGTTACACAGTAGAAAAATTTAGTAATTTTTATTTAATTTGTCACATGTGAATCAATTTATTTCAGACATTTTTATCTTCAAATTAGTAGAACATTTAAATTAAAATTTAAGGGGAAAATCAAGAATGATAGCAGAGATGGGTGTGTGGCAGGGTTGTATCTTTTTGCCTTATTTATTCAAGCTTTATACTGAGCAAATAAATCGAGAGGCTGGACTATATGAAGTAGAACCCACCATCAGAATTGGAAGAAGGCTCATCAACAACCTGCAATATGCAGCTGAAGCAACCTTGCTTGTCAAAATTGAAGATGTCTTGAAGCACTTACTAATGAAGATACAAGACTAGAGCATTCGGTATAGATTACACCTGGACATGAAGAAAACAAGAATCCTCACAGCTGAGTCCATAAACATCATAAAAGAGGGTGAAGAAATTGAAGTTGTCAAGGATTTCATTCTGCTTGTTTCAGCAATAAAGCCCATGGAACCAGCAGTCAAGAAATCAAATGACGTATTGAATTGGGCAAATATGCAGCAAAAGATTTCTTTAAAATGTTCAAAAACAAAGATGTCATTTTGATAACTAAGTAGTGACTGACCCAAGCCATGGTATTTTCAGTTGCTTCATATGTATGTGAAAGCTGGATGATGAAAAGGAAGACTGAAGAAGAATTGTGCATTTGAATTGTGGTTTTGGTGAAGAATGTTGAGAATACCATGGAATGCAAGAAAAACAAGGAGCCCTGGTGGCACAATGGTTAAACACTTGGCTGCTAACCACGAGGTTAGCAGTTCAAACCCACCGGTTGTTCTGCAGGAAAAAAGACCTAGGGATCTGCTCCTGTAAAGATTACAGCCTAGGAGACCCTATGGGCAGCAGTTCTACTGTGTCATATTGGGTCTGTATGAGTCAAAATGGACTCAACAGCATACAACAACAACAGCCAGAAGAACAAGCAAAGTGGTCTTGGAGAAAGTAAAACCAGAATGCTCCTTAGAAGCAAGGATGCCAACACTTCCTCTTGCTTACTTTGGACATGTCATCGGGAGGGATCAGTCATGAAGAAGGACATCATGCTTAGTAAAGTACAGGGTCAGGAAAAAAGAGGGAGATCCATAATGAGATGGATTGACACAGTGACTGCAACAATGGGCTCAAATGTACGAATGATTGTAAGGATGGCACAGAATCATGCAGCGTTTCATTCTGTTATACATAAGATCATGATGACTTTAAATCTACTTGACAGGCACATAACAACAACAACAACATAACAGGGATGAACACATAGCTGCAATACTGGAAAAAATTAGAACAGTGTAAGTTCTTTAGAAAGAGAGTAAACTACTAGAAATTTATCAAAATAAATAGCATCAATGTTATCTCCTTTTCAAAGATGGGAAACTAAAATGAAATAAAATCTTTAATCTTATTATTTTGGTCAAGGCACTTTGTGGACAGTTGAAGAAATTCCAAGGTGAGTAACAAAGAGCTGCTGCATAAAGTAGCTTAAAATAAATTAACAGAAATTGTTATTATAATTTCTATTGTTGCTCATATTACATATAATGTTGTAAATTACACAAGAGTTGGTTATGTAGCAGAATGAAAATTCTTGAGCTTTAAGATCTAGCATATTCTTTATCAATCTAGACTTTTCTGAAACATTTATTACACTCTTTTCTCAATTATTATTATGTATGTTTCGTTCTGTTGTACATGGAGTAGCTATGAGTCGGAGCTGACACATCAGCACCTAACAATTAACAACAATGGGAACAAAAGACATTGCCTTCTTTACAGGGCTTTTATGAAAATTAGAAATATTGTAATATGCCTAGGAATCATGCAATACTTGCAGGACAAATCTATTACTATTCCATGGAGTGTGGTGGGTTTGGGAGGAATCAAGAAAGATTTTGGGGAAGAATTGGTTTTTTAAAGGAGACTTGACTGATAGTTTTCATTAGACAGAGATGTAGTTGGACATCATGTGTGAAGAGCATGAGAAAAGACGATGTTATATAATCAAGGTGGCTGGAGTGCATGGTATAAGTAAGAAATATGAAAATTTTATATAAATTGGAGCAAATGAGACAGCAATGGTACTAGAGAAGGAGTAGAACTAAGGCCATTTTGTATCATAGACAGCAAGTCAATGATAATTTTAAAAATATAGATTTCATAATGAAATATTTTAAGAAATCATGGCAAATGGGTTCAAGGTAGTGAATTCTGAGTTAACAAGATTGTTGATAAACTTCCAGAGAAGTGAAAAACAAATTGACTATGACAGTACTGCATGGGAAGTAGTTAAAATCAGAATACATAGAGCAGATTTGCATACCTAGGAGATCTGGCACCTTCTTCCTACCCCCTGTGCCTCCACCCATCTCTTACCTGGAGGACTGCATTCACCACCTGTATTAGTTTCCAAAAGCTACTGCAACACAAATCTTGCAAATGGGTGGCGTTAAAAAACAGAAGTTTATTTTCTCACAGTTCAGGAAGCTAGAAGTCCTAATTCAGAGTGTGGCTATAGGGGGAGGTCCTTTCTTGTCTATTTCAGCTTCCACCAAAAACAACAAAAAACAGTTGCTGTAGAGTGGATTCTGACTCTTAGTGACCCTGTAGGACAGAGTAGAACTGCCCCATAGGGTTTCCAAGGAGCTGCTGCTGGATTTGAACTGCTGACATTTTGGTTAACATCTAGGCTCTTAAACGCTGTGCCACCCAGGCACCATTTCAGCTTTTAGTAGATGACAGTCCTTGGACTTGCTGGGTTTTTAGATTCATCTGAAATGTTGTCTTCCCTCGTGTCTGCTTCCCTCTGTGTCCAATCTGCTCTTTTTAAACTAAGAAGTAATTAGGTTTCGGACACACCCTGCACAGACATGGTCCCATTAACATAATTTTTGAAACCCTATTCCCAAAGGGGATTATTCCACAGTTACAGAAGTTAGAATTCTAAAACAAATTTTGGCACCGCCTAATTGTTCTTGTGTCCACCCTTTGTCTCCTTACAGCGTATTTGTAACACAGAAGCGATAGGGATCTTGTTACATCTAAAGCAGATCAAATCACTTTACTGTTCAAAACTTGCAGCAGATTCTCATATCACTCAGAGTAAAGGCTCAGAATCCTCACATTGAAGAGGCCTCACAAGATATACCCATTGCCTTCTGATTTCAACTTACAGCGGCTCTATAGGACAGAGTAGAACTGCTCTATATCATTCATAAGGTTGTAAATCTTTATGGACGCAGATTGCCACATCTTTCTCCCATGCAGTGGGTGGTGGAATTGAACCGCTGACCTTTTGGTTAGCAGCCCAGCACTTAACCACTGCACCCCCAGGGCTTCTTTCACAATGTACACCAAAAAAAACAAAAAAACAACTTGTTGCCATTGAGTCAATTCAGACTCATAGCGACCCTAAAGGACAAAGTAGAACTGCCCCACTGGGTTTCCAAGGAGTAGCTGGTGGTTTCAAACTGCCGACCTTTTGGTTAGCAGCCATGGCTCTTATTTATTTGACCTTATCCTACTCCCTAATTTGTTCTAGCCTCATGGGTCTCAATTCATTTTTCTTTAACTGGCTAAACATGCTTCCCTCACAGAGACTCAGCTCTTGTCTTTCTGCCAGCCTGGAATGCTCCTCCTGAAATAGGCACGTGGCTGATTCCCACCCTTTCTTTAGGGAGGCTTTTTCTGAACACTTCTTAAGATTCTCTTCCTCAGCACCTACTTTGTCCAACTTTATATTTGTCCTTAGTACCTACCTCAGTCTAACATACTCTTCATTTATCATTTATTTCTTTATTGTCTTTCTTCTCCTACAAAATAGAAGCATTATAAAAGCAGAAAATTTGGTCTGTCTTGTTCACTGTTAAATCTAAAATGCCTGGCATATTATACTACTCAATAAATACTAGTCAAGTGACCAAATGAATGAACCAGGGAACTGAAACCTCATGAGGACAACTAGGTAATTCAAAGATATGAAAAATCTTCATTTTCTCTGGAGAGCTAAGTGGTCACATGAATGAATTTGCAACCCTACTGTAGAAGAAATGAACTCATTTATTCAGCTTATAAAAATAATTTATGTATGTGACTAGAAGATGTCTGATTCTGTGTTAGACACTAGAAAATCAAAGTCAAAAATTCCCTCTCCTTCCCTCAATTAGTGTATAAAAATAGACAATATGTGTTTATTTAGCTAAACTCCCAACCTACAGATAGACAATAGGTTCAAACATGAATTACAAAACAAAAATTCAATCATAGCCCAAATGACTTTTTGAAGTAGTTAGTGCCATTGGGATGGTTGATGAGTGTTAAGACATTGTAATCTGATTTCCAAAAGTAAAAGCAAACTTTTTGTCTATCTATCCATTCATCCTGTCTGTCGTCTTAAAACAAGTATCTTCCACTCTTCCATTTCTTAGGCAAAGTTAGATGTTCACAACATTTAAAAATGGGAAGGAATCCACCTTATAACAAAATTATACCTAGTTTAATGAAAAAGAAGCCTAGTTATTGGTCAACTAATTTAATCCAAAATCTAAGTAAATGCTTTATTTGGAAAGAAATTTTTTTAAAAAAACCTCTAATTATACAAGATAAGGTTAGAAATACATTCTACTTTACATAAGAGAATAAGATAGGCATTTATTATAATTATAGTAAGATTCATACCTGCAAACTTAGGTTATGCATATTGTTGCTGTTAGGTGCCACGGAGTTGGTTCCACCTCACAGTGACCCCATGTACAACAGAACAAAACACTACCCGGTCCTGCGCCATCCTCACAATCATTGTTATGTTTATGTCCATTGTTGCAGGCACTGTGTCAATGCATCTCATTGAGGGTCTTCCTCTTTTCACTGACCCTCTACTTTACCAAGCACGATGTCCTTCTCCAAGGACTGATCCCTCCTGACAACATGTCCAAAGTATGTGAGATATAGTCTCACCATCCTTGCTTCTAAGAAGCATTCTGGTTGTACTTCTTCCAAGACAGATTTGTTCGTTCTTTTGGCAGTCCATGGTATATTCAATATTCTTTTCCAACATCACAGTTCAAAGGCGTCAATTCTTTCTTCTGTCTTCCTTACTTATCGTCCAGCTTTCACACGCATAGCAGGCAATTGAAAACCCCATGGCTTGGGTCAGGTGCACCTGAGCCTTGACGGTAAAGTGCTTTTCAACACTTTAAAGAGGTCTTTTGCATCTTTTGATTTCTTTACTGCTGCTTCCATGGGTGTTAATTGCAGATCCAAGTAAAATGAAATCCTTGACAGCCTCAATCTTTTCCCCATTTATCATGATGTTGCTTGTTGGTTCAGTTGTGAGGATTTTTGTTTTCTTTATGTTGAGGTGTAACACACACTGAAGGCTGTAGTCTTTGATCTTCATCAGTAAATGCTTCATGTACTTTCACTTCACTTTCAGCAAGCAAGGTTGTGTCATCTGCATAAAGCAGGTCGTTAATGAGTCTTCCCACAACACTGATGTCCCATTCTTCCCCGTATAGTCCAGTCTCTTGGATTATTTGCTCAGCATACAGATTGAATAAGTATAGTGAAAGGTTGTGCATAGTAAATGACAAAATTGGATAAACAAGTTTAATTCTTTTTTTACTAAAAATGTAGTGAAAAACAACAAGGAAGGCAGTGCAAACCCACCCCAGGAATAATCTAAAGGGAAGGAAGAACTTCATTTTTACCATTTTAAACTATTTGAATATAGGGAAAACAGTAGAAGGAGAAGAATGCAGAAGTCTAATTGGGCGAGTACCATGACAGAGCTGGCTCAGTGATGAAGGGCTATCACATCCTAAGAATATCAGTTTTGGTTTTTACTTCACAAATTGGGAAGATGGATTTGTTTTTCTCACAATAGTGAAACACAGACACATTAAGGGATATAATTCAAAATCTATTTACATTTTTAAAATAAATTAGAAAATTCGTGAGAATTTTCCAAATGGGATGGGTCTGAATAGAGCACAGGGAATATTGGACTACCCTGTTTTGCTCTTAAAGGCACTTTGTTGGAAGTATTTGAGGGAAGAAATTGAGAGATTAGTGTTTTAAAATTGTCAGTATACATTCATAATTAATTAACAATTGAACAATTATTTGTCAACTAATGCATGTGACAATTATTATGACCAGACACTGTCCTAGGAAAAAAAAAAAAAAGAATACGATTGTAAGATTTATATGATTCCTGACCCTATGGAGCTTATTATATTCATGTTCTTGTGCTTTTGGGAATTTTTATTAAGAAATAGACTCTGGAGATACTTGTGAGGAGTGTGCCTCTTAGCTGAAGCAGATATAAGAGACCAAAGGGGCAACTTTTGTCAGAGGTGAGATGGGAAGGCAAAGAGGGTTAGGAGCTAGTTGAATGGACTTGTGGAATCAGGGGTGGAAAGGAGGAGCGTGCTGTCGCAGTATGGGGTAAGCAATTAGGATCACATAACAATGTATGTATAAATTTTTGTGTGGGAGACTAACTTGAAATGTAAACTTCATTTAAACTACAACAATAAAAAAAAAATGAACCTGGTAAGAGATAAACCAAAGAAATTGGAAAATAAATCATCACACTGACTTTCTAAATTAAAAAAAAAAGAAAAGAAATAGACCCTGATAAAATTACAAAACACCAAATTATTTACTGATAAAGTTTTTGAAAGCTATTGATATTCATTAATTCATTAAAAAATTTATTTTATCAGTCTGTTAGTAAATAATGTTCTAAAGATGAGTAAGTGGCTTTCAAGGTTTTTGCAGTTTTAAGCAGGCTAAGATGTGGAGAAAAAAGAAAAAGAAATATTAGGAAAAAATAGAAAAGTCAAAAAATTCCAAAAAATAAATACAGTAAAGATTAAGACAATGCTAATAGAAGGAAAATATTAAGAATATTAAACAAGAAGAAGGAAAGAATGGTTAAGAACAAAGTTTGGGAGTTAACACATTTTATTCACTTCATAAATACATCTACAAGATAAAGGTAGATATGAGAATGGTAAATTTATTTTGTTTTTGTAGTCATAATGATGTTCTATTCTAATATATAATTATTAAAAGGAAATAGAAGGCAAATTCATACATAAAGTAAAAAAATATATTGCTCAAAATTTAAACACTGAGAAATTAATATTTTCATTTGTACTATTTTAAAACTGGAGAAACTATTAATCATAAAAGCATAGAACATAATTTTTACATAAAAAAAGATTTATCCATTTCAACATAATTTTTTCTGTTGAGATAATACTGCAATGTGTGTACGGTGTAAGAAATCACAACAGTGTAAGAACTTGCTATATATAACCAAAGGGGAAAAACAATTTAACGGAAACTCTACTTAAAAAAAGAAAACCAAAATTGGGTGTCCTTCTAATAATCAGATATTTTTAATTAAAATTAAAATAATTTGTATTTTCAACATTTCATTTTTAGTGAAAATAACTTTTAAAATTATGTTCTATTAATTTTTCACTTCATTTCATTTAATTTCTTCACATATGAGAAAAAAAAGAAGAATGAACAAGAAGAATTTCATTGTGTATAAGATTAAATTTTAAACTTTTAAGAAAGCTGCCAGCTATGATTCATTTCTTGATGGCTTGACTAGAAACTGTTTTGTACTCCTTTTTTCTCCCAACTATAAACATACATGCGCACACACACACATATACACAAACACTCAACGTATATATATTTAAATAGCAACCCTGTAGGACAGAATAGAACTTCCCCATAGTGTATCCAAGGAGTGGCTGGTGGATTCAAACTGATGACCTTTTGGTTAGCAGTCAAACACTTAACCACTGCACCACCATGGCTCCAAATATATACTTAAATGTATTTAAATAAAGTGGATTCCAGTTTTTGGGGGGATATTTTTTATTTTTAAGGAAACAATGAAATAACTAAATCCAGGATTTGACAGTTTATTAGCATAAGCATTATTTTTATGTTAAGTAATATTTTTGATGTTTAAGAAAAAGTGCTATTCCCAAAGCGTAATTTATTGTATGCAGACTGCTTTCATTCATCATGCCTACCTTCATCACATCAAGGCGGAAAGTATGATTGGTGATCATTGTTATCATTTATGAAGTTGGTCTTATGGCATTATTATATGAATGACTACCTGACTCATGTTCCTTTTGCAACTCACCAGGAACCTCAGGTTTTTTTTTATTTTTTTTATTTTTAAGTGTCAGGGTAATTGAGACTTTCAATTCTATTTTTCCAAGGATAATTTTATAGCAAACAGCCTTGGAAGATAGAGATATTTCCTTTTTCCAGAGCAAAGAGCAGGCTCATATACTTTTCAGTATAATAAACACAATGTCTCCCCTGAGGAAAGGCCAGAGATTGAACATTATAAGAGATTTAGATTCCATAAATTCAGAGTTTCATATCTATGACGGAAACCCACCGTCTGCACTCCATTCACATGGTCCCATTTGCATCACCCCTGTGGAAATTTGGGGGTGAGGCAACTGATAAAAATATTATGCTCGCGTTGCATACTGTGCTATGAGTAATATGATCTTTTGTCTCTGAAGTATGAGTTTCCTGTCTTTGGCCACCAGTCATGAAATATTGATAGGCTGATTACCTTGCAGGTAGGGTAAAAATAGAGTTAAAAAAGGCATATACAACTGACACACAATTTGAAATATTTGTAACATAGTTTTAAAATATTTCTAAATTATATGTATTTCAGAAAAATGTCAATATACCTAATGGATAAATAATTCTTAAAAATTAAAACAATACCAAAAATCTGATAGAAAAATGAATACATGAATGAAGAATGGGAAATTCTCAAAAATATAAAGAAATCTCCCTTAAAAATATTTAACCTCACTCATGATAAAATAAGTGAAAATTAAATCTTCACTGAGATGTATGCATATGCATATATTTCACATGTCAAAATGGCAAAAAAAAATTAAATGTAAAAATGCAGTCTCCAAGTTTGTCATGAAAAGGGAAATTTCATAAAATGTTGGTGGAAAATCAAATTGGTACATTAATAGAGGAGAGAGCAATTTTACAATCGCTAACAAATCGCTAAATTTTAGATATGTTCCAGATTAAAGAGAACTATGAGACATGATACCACTTCCCATCTAGTTAATTTCAACTTGTGGGGACCCCATGTGGTTTACTGTAGAACATATCTGTTTCAACAGCTGTGATCTTTCAGAAGTAGATCGCCGGGCCATTTTTCAGAGGCGCCTCTGGTTTGATTTGAACTACTGATTTATCAGTAGCGAAATACTTAACCTTTCGCACCACCCAAGGGCTCCATGAGACATAAATAAATACAATTCATGATGTTAGGTTTTCCATTTGCTGTAAAAGATATCATTAGGTTCCTTGGTAAAGTCTGAATAAGAATGATAAATTACATTTTCATTTCTTTATTTTGATTCTTAATTTTACAGTGTAACTATTGTAAGAAGATTCCTTGGTTTTGGAAAATATCCACTGAAGTATTTAAGGACGAAGGAGCATCATGCCTATAATTTACACTGAAACAGAGAAAGAAAGAATAAAACAGGTGGAATAATATGTTACCGTTCATGGAATCTGTGTGAGGAATATCTGAGAGTTCTTTAGGCTAGTCTTCACAACTTACCTGTAAGTTTAAAACTATGTCAAAATTAAAACTCGAAAAGCAAGCAAACAAACCTTGTAATATAGAAATTACCCACATTACTCTAAAATGTAAAGAGGGTGCAGGGAAATTCCACTCTTTAAAGTCCTTAAGGTAGAAAATTAATCAAAACTACTCTTCTCGGGTTAATACCGCGCGCGCGCGCGCGCGCGTGTGTGTGTGTGTGTGTGTGTGTGTGTGTGTGTGTGTGTGTGTGTGTGTGTTTGTGGTGGGAGGGGGGCAACGTCAGATTTCTTCTTCCATATTTATTGTTAGGAAAGTAGACCCAAACTTGCTGATTACCTCTAGCTAGCCTAGAGATTTTTCCTCTGAAGTGGAATTTTTAGTCCCATTCTTCGCTGTTTATTGTTTATTTCTACTTCAGCTTTTCGCTCTATGTTTACTCATACGTTTATTTTTTGGTGTATTTTGTTTTCACTCTACCTTTTTGTAATTTATGAGGGAATGTCATGTCTATAAGTGTTTACTGGTCAGGTAGAAAGTATTTGGAAACCTAATATTTATGCCAAAAATTATCCATATATGCCCAAATAATATTGGAGAAAATAGAAAATTCAAAGGATAAATTCTAGATAATCAAGATTGTTTGTTTTTTAATTCAGGAGTTCTGTAAACTTGCCAAGTAGCAAATAAGGGAGAAAATAAATATATTTGCTTAACATTTTATTTTCAAATAAGTAAGTTTAGCTTCTTTAAGGTATTTAAGTTTTAAAATTGCATATCTTGTGTGAGCAAGATAGGTGCGTTGTATTCCTGTAACTATTCACCATAAAATGCCGGGAGCAAGTAGTTATAATTAAGCTAAGATTCAGTGTGAAAAGGTAGACACAAGAACTACTTGATTCTAGCAGTGCACCAATACGCAAATGTATATGATGCAGTTTCACGTTTTCTTTTTTATGAGAGCAAGGAAATATATCGAGAATTATTTATGCATAATACTTTGCATATAGAAGCATGTTAAAAGTAATTTGTAATCACTGCACTAATTAAAAGTGTAACTCTAAGATTAATGGTGAGAAAATATCAAATTTTATATTATTTCAGTTTCTGAAGAATTAAACATAGACATGCACACATAATGCATGTGTGTGCCTGCATTCCAGTTTTTGTCAGGCAGGCAACAATAGGGCGCTTATTACAGACATTTCACATCATTGAATGATCATCAGCATAAGGAGACGAGTTCCGGGTGTTTTTTGTTTTTTATTTTACTTTTTTCTTCGGAACCTAAGAATGGTTTTGCCAGTTACCTTTCTGTGACATGCATAAAAAACGTGCTTTCTCTTCACTGCTATATGTGAAATGCCTCCAATTGTTCATGCGGATCGCATTCAGTTTATACCTCCGCTTGGAAACTTCAAAAAATTTAAAAGTACGTTTGAAGCTAGACATTTTAACTGCAAACTTTGTGGTTTATTTTTGTTTGCTTGGGGATCTATCTTTTAGAGTTTTTATAATTCTAACACAGAAATTCAGTGTTTCCATCATCGTTCTTTACAAACAAGCCTATTAACTTCTTTACTTTGTTTTTACCTGTGCTATACATCCACTCAGCGGCAACGGGTGTGGTTTTCGTTTCATACCTAAGATGGGGCCCTGGTGGCACAGTAGTTAAGCATTTGGCTGCTGACCAAAAGGTCTGCAGTTTGCATCCACCAGCTGCTCCTTCGAAACCCCATGGGGCAGTTCTACTCTGGCCTATAGGGTTGCTACGAGTCATAATCTACTCAATGGCAATGGATATACCTAAGTATATAATGCCTCATCTACCCCTTAGTACTGTCAGTAATTACACCAGGACAGTAGCATAAACCAGACTGTCACAGGCAAACTTAGGAAATGGGAAAGCTACATATACTCGTAAACACATACCATTGAACTAAGATTGAAAAGAGAGTGTTAGTACATTAGTGTTGAGGGATCCCAGAGGAAATGGCAGAAGGAGAAGAAAGAGGAGAGGGAAAGGAAGTCTGGCTTGGTATACAGGTAGTTTACATGTTCCATAAATCATTCTATGTGCCATCGAGTTGTAAAGAATAGTATTTGAACCATTAAAATAAAACGATGCATCATCTCTGGTACAACCTTAAAGCATAGCTGTTTTATAATACTTTCAGGGCAAGCTTGAAAGACATTTTCAGCAATTTTCCAGAAAAATACAGCTATAGCCTCTTCCTGTTCATCATTATCATCTGGCATTATTGAACTCAAAGGCAAATTCAAGACACAACTGAAGTTGATCGATTTAATTTCACTAGGCTCTCCTTTACAGACTTCTTAGAAGCCAGCATTTACCAACCACAACCAAGCAATTCTAGCTGGTTCTCTTTTTCTCTTGAATTAAGGTTGCATCTATTACTCAGGCAAATGAAATGAAATTCTGAACATCTTGATATTCTGAATTATATGTATAGGTAAAGTCCATCAGAAAAAAAGAAGAAGAAGACGTTTGGGTTTGTAAGAGTGAAGATGGCATTTTTTTTTTTTTTAATATTCATGAGATACATGAAAAAATTTGGTTAACCTTCTCAGGAGACAATATATATTTTTTTTCTTTTCTATTTTTTTTTTTTTATTGTACTTCAGGTGAAGGCTTACACAACAAATATTTTCTCATGAAACAGTAGTACACATGTTGTTTTGTGACATTGGTTAACAACGCCACAACATATCAACCCTCTAACTTCTCAACCATTTTTTTGGTGAAAATACACATAGCCAAAGATACACCATTTCAAAAATTTCTACATGGAAAGTTCAGTGACACTGACTCTGCTCTTCCAATTGTGCTGTTATTCTCACTTAAGATGAAGGCTTACAGAACAAAATAGTTTCTCATTTAACAGTTACTACACATGTTGCCCTATGACAATGGTTAACAATCTCACAACACATCAACAATATCCTTATTCAAGCTTGGGTTCACCATCACCAGCTTCCTTATCCCCTTCTGCCTTCTGGCTCTTGTCACTGGACTCCTGTACCTTGTTAGTCTCATTTGGTTTTACAGGGCTGTCCACTCACAGGCTAAACAGTGAACTTCGGAGGTAACTTCACCACTGAGCTAAAAGGGTGTCTAGGGGCCATCCTGTCAGGGTTTCTCCAGTTTCCTTTAGGCCAGTAAATCTGGTCTTTTTTTGTGAGTTAGAATTATTCTGTACATCCTTCTCCAGCTCTGTCCAGAGCCCTCTGTTGTGATCCTGGTCAGAGCAGTCAGTGGTGGTAGCCGGGCACCATCTAGCTGTACTGGACTCAGTCCGGTGGAGGCCTTGGTAGCTGTGGACAATTAGTCCTTCAGACTAATCTTCTCCTTGTATCCTGTTCTCTACATTCTCCCTTACTCCCGAAGGGATGAGACCAGTGGAGAATCTTAGATGGCCACTCACAGTCTTTTAAGACCCCAGACACTACTCACCAAGGTAGAATGTAGAGCATTATCTTTATAAGTAGTGTCATGCCAATTGAGCTAGATGTTCCCCGAGATCATGGTCCCCACAGCCCTCCGCCCAGCAATTCAGTCCCTCAGGGAGTTTGGATGTGTCTATGGGGCTTCCATGACCTTTCCTTGTACAGGTTGTGCTAGTTTCCCCTGTATTGTGTACTGTCTCACCCTTCACCCAAGATACCACTTATCTATTGCCTATTTAGTATTCCCCCCCCCCCACCCCTCCCATCCCTGGTAACCAACAAAGATTGTTACTTTTCGTGTGTGAACTTTTTAATGGGTTTTTACAATAGAGGTCTCATACAATATTTGTCCTTTTGTGATTGACTTATTTCACTCAGCATAATGTCCTCCGGTTTCATCCATGTTATGAGATGCTTCACAGATTCATTGTTGTTCTTTCTCATTGCATAGTACTCCACTGTGTGTATGTACCATAGTTTGTTTATCCATTTATCTGTTGATGGGCATCTAGGTTGTTTCCATCATTTTGCTGTTGTAAACAATGCTGCCATGAACATCGGTGTGCATATGTCTATTCGAGTGATGACTCTTATTTCTCTAGGCTATATTCCTAGGTGTGGGATTGCTGGATCGAATGGTACGTCTATTTCTAGCTTTCTGAGGAAACGCCATATCATTTTCCAAAATGGCTGTATCATTTTGCATTCCCACCAGCAGTGTATAAGAGTTCCCATCTCCCCGCAGCCCCTCCAACATTTGTTATTTCCAGTGTTTTTGATTCGTGCCAGTAATGCCGGGGTGAGATGGTATCTCATTGTGGTTTTAATTTGCATTTCTCTAATGGCTAGTGATCGCGAGCATTTCCTCATGTGTCTGTTGGCCATTTGAATGTCTTCCTTGGTGAAGTGTCTGTTCATTTCCTTTGCCCATTTTTTGATAGGATTGGTTGTCTTTTTGTTGTAGAGGTGTTGGATTTTCTTGTAGATTATGGAGATTAGACCTTTGTCTGACTTGTACTGTCCAAAAATTTTTTCCCAGTCTGTAGGTTCTCTTTTAACTATTTTGGTGAAATCTTTTGAAGAGCATAGATGTTTGATTTTTAGAAGATCCCAATTATCTAGTTTATCTGTTGGGTTTTTTGTGTTGATGTTTATGGTTTGTATCCTGTTAATGCCATGTATTAAGGTCTGAAGTGTTGGTCCTATTTTTTCTTTCAAAGAACCAACTTTTGGTTTTGTTGATTCTTTCTATTGTTTTTCTGTTCTCTATTTCATTGATTTCTGCTCTGATCTTTACTGAGTTCCTTTTGTTTGTGGATTTTGTGTTCATTTCTTTTGTTTTTGTAGGTTTTGTTTTTGTTGAGACTTTATGTTTTTCGTCTTTATTTTTATGAGTTGGTTTGTTAACTTTTTTTGTGGTTACCATGAATTTTACCCTTATCTTTATAATTTTGAAGCAGTCTACCGTTACTTGGTATCGCCTTGCCTTCTTCTCCTTTAGAAGGTTCTCTACCAATGCCGTTTGTTCCCTCTTTCATTGTTTTGATGTTGTTGTCATCCTTTGATTGATTTCTCTGATTCCCTGTTGTATATCTTTTGTTTTTGGAAAGTCGTCTGTAGTTCAGTTCCTAGAATGGTATCTGGTTCATGTTAACCTGCGTCCTAGGTCCTAGGTCCTGCCTGAGGGCTGAAGCTGTTTGTCCTCAGATCGAAGAACTCCCTTTAATAATTCTTGTAAGTTTGGTTTGACTTTTGCATATTCCTTTAGTTTCTGTTTATCTGGAAATGACCTAATTTCACCATCAAATCTGAACGAGAGTTTTGCAGGATATATTATTCTTGGCTGACAATTTTTTTCTTTCAAGATTTTATATATGTCATCCCATTGCCTTCTTGCCTGCATGGTTTCTGCTGAATAATCTGAGCTTAGTCTTATTGTTTCTCCTCTGTATGTGACTTCTTGTTTTTCACGAGCTGCTCTCAGGATTCTTTGTTTGTCTTTAGTTTTAGCGAGTGTGAATATGATATGTCTTGGTGATTTTCTTTTGGGGTCTCTTCTATATGGGGTTCGTTGAGCTTCTTGGATGACCAGCTTTTCATCTTTCATGATATTGGGAAAGTTTTCTGTCAGCAGTTCCTCAATGATCCTCTCTGTGTTTTCTGTTTTCTCCCCCTGTTCTGGTATGCCAATCACTCGTAAGTTTTTGCTATTAATTGTGTCCCACATAACTCTCAGGGTCTCTTCATTTTTCTTTGTTCTTTTTTCTGAGTTTTCCTGAAACAGAGTTGTATCCAAGTGTTTGTCTTCAGTTCCACTGATCCTGTCTTCCATGGTTTCAAATCTACTTCTCAGCCCTTCTATGACACCGTCCATTTCTGAAATCTTGTTGTTTATCTTTTGGATTTCTAATTGTTGTTTTTGTATAATCTCGAGTTGTGAATTTATTTTGGCATTTTGTTCTTGCATCATCTTCCTGAATTCTTCCAATTTTTTGTCTGTATTTTCCATAAATTTGTCTATTTTTTCCTCATGTTTGTCAGCTTTTTGCCTCAGTTCTTGGAAAATTCCGAGTATTAGTGATTTGAGTTCCGTATCAGGTACTTCTAGAGCATTTTCTTCCACAGGAGAGTTATCTGGTGTTTTAATTTGGACGCCTATTGGAGCCATCTTGTCTTGTTTTTGTAAATGTTTTGATATTGTTTGCTGTTTTCGGGGCATTCAGTAGATATTTCTCTCATTTATTGATTGTAGATTTTTTTTTTTTTTTTTTTGTTCTTGTGGTACAGCTGGGGAGATCTCGTTGAGGAGGAGCCACTGGGATGGGTTGCTTGTGGCACTCACCGCAGCCACCAGGACGGTCGGTAGTCAGTGCTGGGCAGGTTCCAATAGGGCGTGCCTGCACCGCTTGGTGATGTGATGTCTAGTGTACGGTGCAGGTAGGTAGGGTGCAGCGGGAAGATGGTTATGTGTGAAGCTAAGCTGGATATGGGAGAGAGGAGAGAGGAGGAGGAGCAAAAAGCGTACAAACATAAAAGAATGCTAGGGGAGCTTGTCGTTGGAATGTACAGATGAGAGACTATGGGATGGAGGAAACCAGAAGGGGGAAGAGAAAGAAAGTAAAGAATGACCAAATAAAAATCAGAAAAGTTAAAGAACTGCAAAGTTCCCAGGGATCCCACCGATGCAGCTATGAGGTCTGGGGGAGTCGGTCTCAATTTTCACAGCTCAGCCTGGCCAGAAGGTACAGAGGCATACATCGCCTGGTATTCAGGGATCAGAAAGAGAAGGAAGAGATAGAGAGACAAGAAATTAAGCAGTGAAGAAAGACAAAAGAGAAAAAGAGGTAAAAGATGACAAAACTAATCAAAAAAGGAAGAAAAATAAAATTGAGAAAAAAAAAAAAAGGGCAACACCAGCAGTCAGTGCCTACAAATGGGACCCAGAGAGCCCCCACTCAGGGGCGCGAATTCCAAGAAGCTGGTAGTCTCAGGGTTAAGTGACTGTGGCCACGGGAAGCAGAGGGGCCAACGAACAAAGGCCCCAGGATCCCACCCGCGCGGGAGCCCAGACCTGGAAACAGCCACACGCCCAAACGCAGCCCTACAGCCCCGCAGGAGAGAGCAGAGACGGCACTCGGAACCAGGCACCCAGGCAAAAGGAGGGGGAAGCGGCAGAAAAAGGCTCGCTAGCGGCCAGCAAACGGCTCCCAGAAAGCCCTCAGCCCGGGCGCACGGAATCCAAGCACCGGCGCCCCCCAGCTCAGGGACTCCGGCCACGGAAAGCAGAGGGGCGAACGAACAAAGGCCCCGGGATCCCACCCACGTGGGAGCCCAGACCTAGAAACAGCCACACGCCCGCACGCAGCCCTACAGCCCCGCGGGAGAGAGCAGAGACAGCACTCGGAACCAGGCACCCAGGCAAAAGGAGGGGGAGGCGGCAGAAAAAGTTTCGCTAGGTGCCAGCAAATGGCTCCCAGAAAGCCTCCAGCCCGGGCGCGCGGAATCCAAGCACCGGCGCCCCCCAGCTCAGGGACTCTGGCCACGGAAAGCAGAGGGGCGAACGAACAAAGGCCCCTGGATCCCACCCACGCGGGAGCCCAGACCTAGAAACAGCCACACGCCCGCACGCAGCCCTACAGCTCCGCAGGAGAGAGCATAGACAGCACTCGGAACCAGGCACCCAGGCAAAAGGAGGGGGAGGCAGCAGAGAAAGGTTTGCTAGCTGCCAGCAAACGGCTCCCAGAAAGCCGCCAGCCCAGGCGCGCGGAATCCAAGCACCAGCACCCCCCAGCCCAGGAACCCTGGCCACGGAAAGCAGGGGATCCCCAGCTGAGGCGGAGAGGGGTGGGTGGTGGGAGAGCTCGCACCGCAGTTTACCGGTCGTTCTGTCTCTGACCAGATGCTCTGCAAGGCTGCTCTCCCGTTTGCTGGTCTCTGATAGGAATCCAAGATGGTGGATCCACGCTGCGTTAGCTGGTAAGGAATCTCTGCCTGAGTCTCTCCTCGCTCTCCGTTCTCTTTTAGTATTCTCACTCCGTTTGGTGTTTGGCTGAGTTCTTTATCTCTTCATATGGTGTTCTAGGGTTTCAGGATTGTTGATTCTCTGTTAGGCTTAGTTTTTCGGATCTTTGCTGTGGAGGGACGGCGTGGTGTTTCTGCCTAGAGCGCCATCTTGCCCCTCTCAATCTGTTTTTCATTTTTTAATTTTATTTCTTGAAAATTTGAAAAACATGAGGTAAAGCATGAAGGCACCTGGCAATGACTGCACGTACATTTTATTCTAGTCTCCTTCTTCTTAGTCTTTTTATTACTTTTCATGAAAGCTTTCAAAATTTGGTACAATGCACTCTTCCTTAGTATAAAAACAGCACTAACAGCCCAAATTTATAAAGCCAATGGATTTTTTTTATCTGAGGAAAATTACCATTAGAATGCTTTCTTCATTACTGCAAAAGAAGTACTTAGAAGCAAATTAAATAAAACTAAAGGAATTTGAATCTCAGGAAAATTACCACTACTATATCTTCTTCATAGCAAAAGCAGTACTAACAGCTAAGAAGCATTAACAGTTGCCCTGGAATACTGCAGAACTGCTCACAGCAGTGCATTCCACCTGCTACATGAGGAAGCAATGATTGGGTCCTAAGATTGAATGCAGAGTATGAATAACTTACAGCAGTTTCAATCTCTTGAAAAGTACCACTGCAATGCATCATTCCTTACTTGAAAGGCATTATTTACCATTCAGAAGCTAGAAAAGAAGAGAGCCAGTAATACCTGGAAACAATGCATGGCATAAAGGAGAAAATGCCCACTATGACTGAATGAAGGCTGACAATAGCTTATTCTCATGATAAGTACATTCTCAGGAGAACATAGTATAGTAACTGGGAAAGAGTGAGAAACCTTACCTCACAGAAATAAAGGCAAACCTGTCAAAAGTTTAGAAAATTCACACATCCCAGAGCCATCACCCAAGACAATTCTCAATCTACACAACAATGAAGCTCCCACTCAGGATTTTTGAATTTTGCACATTTCAAAGGCTCCCACCTTGAGGCTAAATGCCTTCAAATTGGGCTACCTCTTTTCCAAAGAACTCCAAAGGCATAAGCTGTGGGTGGGATACTTTCAAGATATGCACACCTATTGAAAGGGTTAAAACAAGAAAAACTGGTTCTAACTAATTTAAGCAATAAAAAACAAGCAACGTTCGTTTGAAGGATTCTGATTAGCTCATAGTGCTGATGGAATAGCAAAGCACGAGATCATACTCAAGAAAGAGCTCAGGCAGAACCAGCTAAGGCAGAACCAGGTATCTAAGCAAGAGAAGAAAAAAAAAAACCCTCTCATTAATGTTTGCCATCGGTTGACTTAGCTCAAACTACCTTCAGTACCTAGATTTATATATTCATGGGACCTAAACTTAATTAACCTAATATGGATCACATGTCCACTAATTTTGAACTTTTTTGTGTAATCGTATGACTGGTAGCCCCACGAGAACCATGTCCATTGAGAGAGCATTAGTTTCCCTAGAAAAGTACGGATTTGTTAACAGAAGGACTAAACGATTGTGGGAAAACAATATACAATATATTTACACTGCACCATGGAAATTCAGTTTGTATTTTGATGGCCAGAAAATTGGTGAAGACCTTAAACAATCTCATTGTTGCTGTGTGCCATTGAGTTGATTCCGACTCATAGCAACCCTTTGGACAGAGCAGAACAGTCCCATAGGGTTTCCTAGACTGTGTGTGAATCTTTACGGGAGCAGATCGCCAGATCTTTTCTCCTATGGAGTGACTGGTGGGTTCCAACCTATGGGCTTTGGTTAGCAGCAGAGTCCTTAATCATTGCATCACCAGGGCTCCTTTAAACAATCTTTTTCGGGTTAACTGTGAGTACCTCAACACAAAAAACCTGTCAAACTGCTAGTCATGGGTCACGTCGGTCTAAATTTCAAATCAAGTCTCTCACCACTAATATATATGACTAAGATTGCACAAGTAATGTAACAGATGTCAAAGGAATTTTTGCCTATAAAAATTACATCTTTTTAATTTGATTTTATATGTATTTTTGCTGAAATAAGTAATATTTCTAGGCAAAGTTACATTTATGGATCACTTTTAAAAACCCATCATAATCAAATGAGGAATTCATATTTAAAAGAAAAATGTTTTGAATTTTGTGATAATTTTTTTAGTAGCTATGGCAGACAGTTCTTGAATTTTTTTTATCAGACTTAATATGTTTCTCTCTTTCTCTAAAGCTTTGAATATACATTTCTCAATACAAATTTTAAATATTTCAGAAAGAAATCAAACACTATAAAACCAGCTTTCCATACAGCAGCAACTCTTCTAAATCCAAGTCTGGTGTCTTTATAATACGAATGAGACATCTATGTGTTACTTTATTGTTCCAGAAATATTATAAAATTTTTCATACAACCTGCTTATTATATGAACACATGGGAAATTATACATTGGTCCTGTTATTTATGCATTATTTTTAAAGTTCTATGTGTTCTATTCTGTTATGGTGCTTGTTTCTATTTGGATAGAAGATAAAAATTTTTGAGTCAAAATAAATGAAAAAGTAAATGGTTTCTGTGGTTATTTATCTGACTGTGGTCTTCTGAAATATCTGTGTGTCATAATAGCTTCTTGAAAAGAAATTTTGGAAAATCATTCCTAGAATATATTAATTACCAGCTTTATTTTATAGATGCATTTTATTGTTGTTGTCCTTATTATTGAACCAGTTAACTAGTCAACCATAATGAGGAAACTAAAATATAAAGAAAATAAACAGAAATTAAAAGAAAACAATTAGTGATTCTGGGAAACAATTAGAATTCAGGTCACACAAAAGATAGTTTTCTTCTTGTAAGAAGCGTTATTGATAAGGATTTATAAGTTTCAATGTTTGTATTTTATTAAACATATGCAACTATTGATACAAAGATTTAAAAAAGCTCTGATTAATATTGTTCATAGTAACTATTTAGAAAGTTGACCTTTTCATTAGAAAAATACATAGCAGAATTTTGAAGTTCTTTTATTTTTTTCAGAAAATATTAATCTTGACTTTTCTCTTAGCAGTATAGGAAATAAATGACAAATTCTATACATAGATCCCATATTTTAAATCTCCTATGAAAAGATCTAAAATTTAATTTCCCATTTTCTGATATATCAGGAAAGAATATGACCTAAAGATGATTAGATAAACCTATGAAATGAATTATCATAGATAAATTAAATATATTGATTCTCTTGAAATTTATTATCTTATAAAACAATTTATTATGCAGAAAATATTAGATAATTTTATTATCATCCAAGCTAAATCAGGTTGGTTTAATCATGTTCCATCGTATAGTGATAACATTTTTTAAATACCATTAAGCAAGCAGCCACAAAATAAATGATTTATACAATTTTTTAAAGAGTAAAGTAAAACATAATAGGATGATAGAATTTATAAATGAAAATAATTATAATGATGAGTGTGATGCAAAAATGTATTTTTGTATCAATATATTGTCTATATTTTAAATATTTGACATCAATCCTAACACAGGGCTTTGACATTTTAAGGTTAATGTAAACTCTAATAATATATTTTATAAAATTAGTATTTCAATAAAATGTGTTCTTAAATTTAGGATTATGAAAGTTTAAAATTATTTTAGTTAGGCATTATTCTCACCATCATTATATTGAAAATAATTTAAAAGGTAGCACGAATACAACCGTGATTAATAGTGAATCCATCAACTCTCAGTCTATTATTTGCCAAATCTCTGTGGCTACAAACAAGATACATTACATTTTTTTTGTCTTCAATTCCTTTGGCTATAAAATGGGAATGATAATATCTAAGGAAAGTGGTTGTTCTAAGGATTAAATGTGATGATGTACATGAACCCCTCAGTGCTCAGTGCCTTGCACAAAGTAAGTCTCTAATACTTCAGTGCTATTATTAATAAATTAACATAATAATTTAAAAAACTTTATTCTCAAAACCAAGACAATTTATGTGTAAAATAGGTCAGAGAAACAGTTGTTATATTTATTTTTTAAAATGTGCCCATATAATATCTTGCCGTATTATACCATTTTCTTATACAGGAGCTCTTTCCTTTATCTAAACATGATACTAAAATAATCAGTTGTTCTTAAAATAGTTTGCCTATGGATAGACCAAAGTTTCAAACTGGTTCAAACTGGTTCAGTCATGGCTGATGAAGTGATATCATAACAGATCCACATTTTTACTATTTGGATGATCCAGAACGATAACAGTAACAGGAAAAACTATGGCTCATAGCCCTGGAATAGGAGACTTGGAAGAGGCATAGCGAGCCCTTTCAGGAGCCTGATGCATGAGACTGGATTATTGGCAGGATTTTGGAGAGCGACACATATTCAAAGCAGCATAATCAGCCACCATCTTTGAGCAGGGCACCTCTGTTTTCGACTATGCTCAAAATCTGACAGGCAAGAGATTTGGTTGCTATGCAATGCATATGCTGCCCTTGTTTTCTGAAAGGAGGATTAGGTTTCTAGTAGGGCTTCAACCCATAATTTTTCCTGTTCCAGTTATCATTCCTGTTCATCCAAATTTAAAAAATTTGAATCTGTTTAGGTTTCACTTCCTTGGCCATGACTGAACTGGGAAGAACCAGTTTGAAGCCCTGGGGTAGATCCAAATTTAATTTTCATTTTAAAAAGCCCTAAAACCTAACCATTTGCCACTGAGTTGATTCCGACTCATAGCAACCCTATAGGATGCAGTAGAACTTCCCCATAGGGAAATCTTTATGGAAGGAGACTACCACATCTTTCTCCCACAGAGCAGCTGATGGGTTTAAACCACCAACTTTTCAGTTAGCTGCAGAGCACTTATCTGCTGCACCACCAGGACGCCTTACGTAGTCCTTAGTAATTGAATCTTTTTCAGGAAAAATTTAATCCCCAGTGTTGTATATTGAAATGGGATTTTCTCAGTTTTACATCTGTAATATCAAGATAAAATTACTTACACATATTACATGATGTACCCATACTGCATCATGGGATAGTTATTAAATGTAATGGTTTTAGCACATAGACTGGTCCTTGATTTCAAGGATTAGAAGCATAGAAGAAATTATCTTCTTTGAGAAATGTACAATAACAATATATGTTCCTCACCACCTTAAGGATTATAAAATAGGTCCACATTTCCGTGAGTGGCCCAATCTCCTATCAAGAATATGATAGAAATTTACAGACCTAAAAGAGAAGAGCATATTATCATGGTTATGAGAAGAATATACTTTCTCTAGACTACAGAGTGATACTTTTAGGAAAATGATTGAAGGAATTTGGAGGAAGAAATCTAGAAAAGGTGCTGTTTGCATCTAACTGGGAGGCTCCTTTCATCTGTAAGTATTTTCAGGGATAATGTCATGACCCATATGGAATAAAGGCGTAAGGCATTTAGGCTTCAAGAATGAGATTAAGAGAGAGCTGGCTCTAAGAAGTAATCTTCTGTTTTAACATTAAGTTGTTTCATCTCTGTTGTTTAGGTACAGAGATGAGAAAAATCACACATCATAAGTCTTTCCTGCTGTAAAGCTAACATTTACTGGAATTAATAGAAAGACTCAGCAAAGTAGCAGGATACAAGAGAAACA
This sequence comes from Dugong dugon, assembly GCA_030035585.1. Lineage (NCBI taxonomy): Eukaryota > Metazoa > Chordata > Mammalia > Sirenia > Dugongidae > Dugong > Dugong dugon. The sequence goes on from CM057478.1 coordinate 15,761,034, forward strand.
TACAAAAATCCGTTGAATTCCTCCACACCAATAAAGACAACTAAGAAAAGGAAATCGGGAAAGCAATACCGTTTATAATAACCCCTAAAATATAAAATACTTACAGATAAATCTAACCAGGGATGTAAAAGACCTATACAAAGAAAACTACAAAACAATACTTCAAGAAACCAAATGAGACCTACATAAATGGAAAAACATACCGTGCCCATGAATAGGTAAACTGAACCTTGTGAAAATGTCAATTCTACCCAAAGCAATCTACAGATACAATATAAGCCTGATTGAAATGCCAACAGTGTTCTTTAACAAGATGGGAAGACTAATCATTAACTTGATAAGGAAAGGAAAGAGGCCCGGGATAACTAAAGCATTATAAAAGAAGAAGAATAAAGTAGGAGGCCTCGCACTACTTGACCTCAGAAGCTACTATATGGCTATGATAATTAAAACAGCCTTGTAACTGGTATAATGACAGATACACTGACCAATGGAACAGAATCAAGAATACAGATGAAAATCCATCCACTTATGATTACCTGATGACAAAGGCCCAAAATCCATTAAATTGGGAAAAGAGTCTTTTTAACAAATGGTGCTGACAAAATTGGATGTCCATCTGTAAAAAAAATGAAACAGGACCCACACCTACATCATACACAAAATATAATTCAAAATGGATCAAAGACCTAAATATAAATCCCAGAACTATAAAGATCAAGGAAGAAAAAATAGAGTCAATGCTAGGGGCTCTAATATACAGCGTAAATAGGATACAAACCATAACTATCAATACATGAACACCAGAAGATAATCTAGATAACTGGGATCTTCTAAAAATTAAACACTTAGGTTCATCAAAAGATTCCACCAAAAGAGTAAAAAGAGAACCTATACACTGGGAAAAAATTTTTGGCTATGACATATCTGACAAAGGTCTAATCTCTAAAATCTACAGGAAAATCCACCACCTCTCCAACAAAAAACAAATAATCCAATTAAAAAATGGGCAAATTATATTAAGAGATACTTCACCAAAGAAGACATTCAAGTGGCTAACAGACACATGAGGAAATGCTCAGTATCACTAGCCATTAGAGAAATGAAAATCAAACCTATAACAAGATGCCATCTTACCCCGATATTACTAATACTATTAAAAATATAGAAAATAACAAATGTTGGGGAGGCTGTGGGGAGATTGGAACTCTTATGCACTGCTGGTGGGAATGCAAAATGGTAAAAATTTGGAAAACGGTGTGGTGCTTACTTAAAAAGCTAGAAATAGATATACCATATCATTCAGCAACTCCACGCCCAGGAATATATCCTAGAGAAATAAAAGCCTTCACACGAATAGACATATGCTCACCCATGTTGATTGCAGCATTATTCACAATAGCAAAAAGATGAAAACAACCTAAGTGCCCATCAACAGATGAATGGATAAACAAACTGGTACACAACACAGTGGAATACTATGCAATTATAAAGAACAATTATGAATCTGCAAAACCTCTCACAACATGGATGAATCTGGACAGCATTATACTGAGTGAAATAAGTCAATCACAAAAGGACAAATACTGTATGTGACCAATATTATAAAAACTCATGAGAAGTTTTATACACAGAAAGAAACAATGTTTGATAGTTACGAGGGAGCGGAGGGGTGGGGAGGGGTGGAGAATAGATAAGTGGTAAATTAGGTGAAGGGTAAAACAGTACTCAGTACTGGGGAAGCCAGCACAACTTGACCAAGTCAAAATCATAGAAGATTCATAGACAAACCTGGACTCCCTGAGGGACCAAATTATTGGGCTGAGGGCTATAGACCATGATCTTGGGGGACATCTAGCTCAACTGGCATAACATAGTTTATAAAGAAAATATTCTACATCCTATTTTGATGAGTAGCATCTAGAGTCTTAATATCTTGTGAGCAGCCATTTAAGATACTTCACTGGTTCTTCCCCATTGGAAGCAAGGGACAATGAAGAAAACCAATGACACAAGGGAAAGATTAGTCCAAAGGATTAATGGACCACAACTACCACAGCCTCCACCAGGCTGAGTCCAGCACAACTAGATGGTGCCCGGCTGTCACTACTGACTGCTCTGACAGAGATCATAATAGAGGGTCCTCGACAGAGCTGGAGAAAAATGTAGAACAAAATTCTAATCCACACACACACACAAAAGACCAGACTTACTGGGGTCTGACAGAGACTAGAGAAACCCTGAGAGTATGGCCCCTGGACACCCTTTTAACTCAGTACTGGAGTCACTCCTGAAGTTTACCCTTCAGCCAAAGATTAGACAGGCCTATAAAACAGACAATAACACATGTAGTTCAACCATGTATATGAGACTAAATGGGCACACTAGCCCGGGGCAAGGACGAGAAGGCAGGAGGGGACAGGAAAGCCAGAGGAATGGAAATGGGGAACCCAAGGTGAAGAAGGGGAGAATGTTGACACATCATAGGATTAACAACCAATGTCACAAAGCAGTATGTGTATTAATTGTTTAATGAGAACTAATTTGCTATGTAAACTTTCACCTAAAGCATAATTAAAAAAAAAAAAGTTGTCTTATCTAGTGCTGCTATAACAGAAATACCACAACTAGATGGCTTTAACAAAGAGTTTATTCTCTCACAGTCCAGTAAGCTACAAGTCTAAATTCAGGGCATCAGCTCCAGGAGAAGGCTTTCTCTCTCTGTCGGCTCTGGAGGAAGGTCCTTATGATGCATCAGTCTTCTCTTGGTCTGGGAACATCTCAGCGCAGGAACCTCAGGTCCAAAGGACACACTCTGCTCCTGGCACTGCTTTCTTGGTGGTATAAGGTTCCCTGGCCCTATTGCTTACTAGCTCTGTAAATGTAGCCTTGGCTTAAGTTCTAGAAGAAAGTGGAACTTCTCTTGGCAAATATATTTAGACTAATTGCTTTTCTAACTGTGCAATATTGGTTACATTGCTTCAGTACTATTTACCTCACTTTCCTGTAAAATAAAAATAACAATAACTTCTACATGATGTGAATATTGAATAAGAAAAATATTTGCAAAGAGACATATTGGGTCTTCAAAATGTACTTTTTTTTTTCCCCTTTTCTTATCTTTCCTCTCAAAGCAGAAGTGGTATATTGCATAAGGCAATTTGGGGTGGCTATGAATGTTTATATTTTCTCTTTGTTATCATTTAATTACAAGATAATTATGGAACAACTTCCGTACAAAGACTTGGGGATGCAATGGTGACCAAAACTTACAAGGGCAGAGGCAGAGCCAACATGGCGCTGTAGACAGAAGCACCATGCCATCCCTCCACAGCAAAGACCCGAAAAACAAATAAAACAGAGAAAAACATCAATCCTGGAACCCTAAGTATCATATGAAGAGATAAAGAACTTAGCCAAGCACCAAATGGAATAAGAAACTGACAGAGAACAGAGAGAGAGGAGAGTTACATGTGGAGGTCCCCTATCAGCTAATGCAGCACTGATTCACCATCTTGGACTCCTGTACGATATCGGTGGACATGGAGTATGGGAAAGCAGCTTCATGGAACTCCCAGCAGGAGACAGAACAAATAATAACCAGAAATACATGCTTTCCCACCCCCTACCCCTTCTCCTCCCCCACCCCCATTTAGCCTTCTCTGCTTCCTGCCAGCAGCAGTCTCTTGGCCAGGAGGCACTGGCTTCAGCCTCGTACCGATTGGGTTTGCTGCAACCACCCTGGCCAGCTCCCTGAGTGCCATTTGTTTTTTCCTGGTGCTGCTTTTTTCACTTCTTTTGGTTTCTTCCATGGTTCTCACAATCTCCCATGCCTTTCCCTTGAACACCTGGCTCCGTGTGCCGTCTTTGCTCCTTCTTGAAAGGCTCTGAAGTGCCCTTAGAATGTGGATCCATCAGGGACAAGGCTTTTTTTATTGGGTTTTTTAAAATTACCTTTTCAATCTCTTCTTTTGTTATAGGTTTATTTAGTTGTTCTACCTCTGTTTGTGTTAGTTCAGGTAGGTAGTGTGTTTCTAGAAATTTTTCCATTTCCTCTAGGTTTTCAAATTTGTTAGAGTACAATTTTTCATATATTCTGTTACGATTCTTTTAATTTCAGTTGGGTCTGTTGTGATATCGCCTATCTTATTTCTTATTCAGGTTATTTGCTTCATCTCCTGTTTTTTTTTTTTGTCAGTTTGGCCAGTGGCTTATTGATTTTGTTGATCTTTCCAAAGAACCAGGTTTTGGTCTGGTTAACTCTTTTTATTGTTTTTCTATTTTCTATTGCATTTAATTCTACTCTAATTTTTATTATTTGCGTTCTTCCTGTGCCCGAGGGCTTCTTTTGCTTCCCTCTTTCTATTTGTTCAAGATGTAGAGTTAATGTTTTCATTTTATCCCTTTCTTCTTTTTGGATGTGTGCATTTATTGCTATAAATTGACCTTTGAGCAATGCTTTTGCTGTGTCCCAAAGGTTCTGGTAAGATGTGTTTTCATTCTCATTTGATTCTGTGAATTTCTTTATTCCATCCTTAATTTCTTCTATGACCTAGTAGTTTTTGAGCAAAGTGTTGCTTAGTTTCCATGTATTTGATTTTTTTTCCTGTTATTGATTTCTACTTTTATGGCTTTATGGATAGAAAAGATTCTTTGTAATATTCTGATGTTTTGGATTTTGTTAAGCCTTGCTTTATGGCCTAATACGTGGTCTATCCTGGAGAATGTCCCATGTGCGTTGGAAAAGAAAGTATATTTGGCTGCTGTTGGGTGGAGTGTTTGGTATGTATCTACAAGATCAAGTTGCTTGATTGTGGCATTTAGATCTTCCATGTCTTTATTGAACTTCTTTCTGGATGTTCTGTCCTTCTCCAAAAGTGGTGTGCTGAAGTCTCTTACTATTATTGTGGAGCCGTCTATCTCTCTTTTCAGTGCTGTTAGAGTTTGTTTTATGTATTTTGGAGCCCTGTCATTGGGTGCATAAATATTTATTATAGTTATGTCCTCCTGGTGTATTGACCTTTTCATTATTATATAGTGTCTTTCCTTATAGTTTGTGGTAGATTTTACTTTGAAATCTATTTTTTCAGAGATTAATATTGCTACTCCTCTTCTTTTTGGAGTGTTGTTTGCTTGATATATTTTTTTGCATACATGGAGTTTTAGTTTGTTTGTGTCTTTGAGTCTAAGGTGTGTCTCTTGTAGGCAGCATATAAACAGATCATATTTTTTATCCATTTTGCCACTCTCTGTCTATTTATTGGTGCATTTAGTCCATTTACATTCAGCATAATTATTGATAGGTACGAGTTTAGTGCCGTCATTTTGATGTCTTTTTTGTGTGTTGTTAACAGTTTATTTGTTCCACTTAATTGTCTGTGCTGAGTCATTTTTCTTCATGTATTTTCTTTTCGTCTTTTTCATTGTTGTTGATTTTGTATTTGCTGAGTCTTTTTTTTTTTAATTTTGATGTGTAGGATTGTAGTTTCCTTTGTTGTTACCTTTATATTTACCCCTATTTTTCTAAGTTTAAACCAGTCTTTTATTTCTTTATATTGCCTTGAGTTCCCCTCCATAAGAAAGATCTATGACTACATTTTTTTAAGGTCCATCTTTTTGTTTTAATGTTGTCATCTTTTACATATCGATGTCTCTGTTTCCCTATTTACTCTGTTTTAGCTTTGAGTTATTTTTGTGTCTTCCCTATCTGGGTTTATATCTGGTTGTGCTGTCCTGTGTTCTAGTCTTGGGTTGTTATCTGATGGTATTGATTTTCTAACCGATCGACTCCTTTTAGTATTTCTTATAATTTTGGATTGTTTTTTACAAATTATCTAAACTTCTGTTTGTCTGGAAATGTCCTAATTTCGCCATCATATTTGAGAGACAGTTTTGCTGGATATAGAATACTTTTCTTTTCCTTCAAGGCTTTATATATGTCATCCCATTGCCTTCTTCCCTATATGGTTTCTGCTTAGTAGTCCAAGCTTATTCTTATTGACTCTTCTTTGTGGAGGACTCTTCATTTACTCCTAACTGCTCTTAAAATTCTCTATCTTTGGTTTTTGTAAGTTTATTATAATATGTCTTAGTGACTTTCTTTTGGGATCTAGCTTGTGTAGAGTTTGATGAGCATCTTGGATAGATATCTTCTCAACTTTCAGGGTATCAGGGAAGTATTCTGCCAACAAATCTTCAACAATTCTCTCTGTATATTCTGTTAGCCCCCGTTCTGGTACTCCAACCACTCGTAGGTTATTCCTCTTGATAGAGTCCCACAAAATTCTTAGGGTTTCTTCACTTTTTAATATTTCTTTATGTGATTTTTCCTCGTATAAGTTGGTGTCAAGTGATATATCTTGAATCTTACTAATACTGACTTTCATTGCCTCAATTCTGCCCTTGTGACTTTCTGTTGAGTTGTCTAATTCTGAAATTTTATTGTTAATCTTCTGGATTTCTGTTTGCTGTCTCTTAATGGATTCTTGCAGCCTGTTATATTTGTCATCATGCTCTTCTCTAATCTTCTTAAATTCCTGTATTGCTTCATCTTGTGCTCCTTGGCTTATTCTACATTTTTTATGATCTCCTTCCTGATCTCTTGAAGAGTTCTGTATATTAATCTTTTGTATTCTAGCTTCAGTAATTCCAAGGAAGATTTCCTGATTCTTTGTTTTGGGAGCCTGCTGAAGCCATCATGATATACCTCTTTATGTGATTTAATATTGACTATTGTCTCCAGGCCATCAATAAGTTATTATTTGTATTTATTTTATGTTTGCTTACTTTGTCGTAGCTTCTTGTTTTGTTTTGATATGCCCAAATAGGCTAGTCACGTGAGCCAGTTTGATTATTGGAACATTTGAAGCTCTAACATCCTGTCACCAGGTATTTAGATCTGTTACTAGGTATGTGAGCCCAGGAGTCCATTTACTTTTCTTGTATGGATTCAGCTCTGGTGTCTAGTAGTCGGTTACCCAGTGCATGGTGCATGCTCTCACCTACAGTCCTAGACTTGCAGGGGTGATTGGAGCAGGCACAGATATCTGGCTGCAGTATGGGGTCATGCACTGAGCAAGGCAGGGGGCTGACGTCTGCCCCTGAGTGTCTGGAAGGAAAGCGTGTTCCTGTTCCCTAGAGCATCTAGATGAGTGGGTTTTGCAGCCCTACTCTGGACACCCAATGCTGTTGGTTGTAAGGACTGTGAGGCACCACTTATTCTTGGACCCCTATCTCAGGCAGGTAGGTGGTGTGAGTGGAGCCACCAGTCCTCAGGCCCCTGATGTAGGTAGGTAAAGACGCTGCTTAATGGGCAGAGCGACATCATGTGTCATGAACCTGTCAATCCACCATATTGCTGATACAGGTGAAGTTAAGCTTCAAGGGTATATACCCTCCTGTACTGTGCTCATGAGGGCCTACGCTATTGAAATGGGCCCACACAGGTCTATGCAGGGGTGAAAAGCATTCAAAGTCCATGGACCCCTTATGCCTGTGCTTTGTCAAAGGAGCTGTACCTGTCCTGAGTTCCCAGCTCAGGGGAGCTGGAAGATTATTTTTACCCTGTTGGTTAATTTGTTCCCTCTCCAAGGATGGAAGAATGGCTCAGGGAACATGATGGGTCCTATTTCTAGCCCAGGGGAGAAAGCAATCACTGAAGCTGGCCTGGGACCCAGTGCAGAGTGGAGAGGAGACAGGTAAATGAGAGAGAAGTTCTTCCCAAATTGGGTGTTTTTTGATCTGCGTAGTGTGTTAGACGCATGTACTTATCTTTTGCCAACTGAGTGCCACTTTTCACTGGTTATGGAGGCTTGAGTAGACTCTCCACCACTTGCTCTCTCCTGATATAGAAAATGCATCCTGAGTACCACTGCTTGCCTCACTGCACACACCAGCTGATCTGGCCTGCAGGATGCCAGTTCCAGCAGGATCAGGTCTGGCAACGTCTTGCTGCTTCTGAACTGTCTCTCCCTCACCCTTCCATTCAGTCCAATTCCTCAACTTTGCCTTTGATGTTCTGGGCTCCTAGATTGTCATATGTAATCAATTCACTTTTTTTCCCCTGGGTCTTTGTTGTAAGAGGGATGACAGGAAGTGTCTGACTACTCTGCCATCTTGGCCCCATCTCCAGACTGGTTCAAACCTAGGAAGATAAGGGTAAATTTCAAGTTAACCACAAAGGAAGTTAACAAACCTACTCATTAAAACAAAGAAAAAAAATATAGCATCTCAATAAAAACAAAATCTACAAAAACAAAAGAAATGAAAAATAAAATCCACAAACAAAAGGAATTCAGCACAGGAAAGTAAGAGAAACAAAGACACTGTCAGCACACCCAAAAAAATAAGCACTACTAAATGACAGCAATAAACTCACACCTATCAATAATTGCACTGAATGTAAATGCCCTAAATGAATGCATAAAGAGACAGAGAGTGACAGAATGGATACAAATAAACAGAATTCATCAGTATGCTGTCTACAAGAGGCACACCTTAGAAATAAAGACATAAAATGTATTAAAAATCAAAAGATAGAAACAGCATATCTAGCAAACAGCTACCAAAAAAGAGCAGGAGTGGCAACACAAATCTCTGATAAAATAGATTTTAAAACAGAATTTACCATAAAAGACAAAGAAGGGCACTATATCATGATTAAAGCGGTGATCCATCATGAAGACATACCATAATAAATAGCTACCCACCCAACGATAGGGCTCCAAAATACATAAAACAAACTCTAACAGCACTGAAAAGAGAAACTGGCGGTTCCACAGTAATAGTAGGAGACTTCAACGCACCACTCTAGGTAAAGGATAAGACATCTAGAAATAAATGCAACAAGGATACAGAAGAGCTAAGGGGCACAATCAGCCAACATGACCTCGTAGACATATATAGAACACTCCACCCAACAGCTGCTAGGTACACATTCTTTTCCAATGCACATGGAACATTCTCCAGAATAGACCACATCTTGGGCTACAGAGCAACCCTCAACAAAATCCAAAACATTTAGATAATATAAAGTATCTTCTCTGACCACTACATCATCAAGGTAGAAATTGACTACATGAAGAGCAAGGGAAAAAAATCAATTACATGGAAACTGAATACCACCCTGCTTAAAAACATCTGGGTAATAGAATAAATCAGAGATGGAATCAAAAAATTCCTAGAATCAAATGAGAATGAAAATACATCATACCGAAACCTTTGGGACACAGCAAAAGCAGTCCTCAGAGGACAATTTATACCAGTAGAGGCACACATCAAAAAAGAAGAAAGGAACAAAATCAAAACATTAGCTACACAACTCAAACAAATAGAAAGAGAACAGCAAAAAAATCCCACAGCCACCAGAATACAGAAAATAATAAAGATAAGAGCAGAAATAAATGAAATAGAGAATAGAAAAACAATAGAAAGAATCAGCAAAACCAAAAGTTGGTTCTTTGAAAGGATCAACAAAATTGACAAAACACTGGCCAAAGTGACAAAGGAAAAACAGGAGAGGATGTATATAACCCAAATAAGGAATGAAATGGGGGACATTACAACAGACTCAACTGAAATAAAAAGCATCATAACATAGTATTATGAAAAACTACACTCCAACATATTTGAAAATCTAGAGGAAACGGGCAAATTTCTGGAAACACACTACCTACCCAAACACAAAATGATGTTGAAAATCTGAACAGACCAATAACAAGAGAAGAGATTGAAAAGGTAATAAAAAAACTCCCAATAACAACAACAAAAAGCTCTGGCCCAGACGGCTTCATTGGAGAATTCTACCAAACATTAAGAGAAGAGGTTACACCATTACTAATCAAACTATTTCAGTGCAGAAAAGGAAGCGATACTTCCTAATTCATTCTATGAAGCCAGTGTAACTCTGATAGCACAACCAGGCAAAGACACCACAAAAAAAGAAAATTACAGACCACTATCTCTCATGAATACAGATGCAAAAATTCTCAAGAAAATTCTAGCCAATAGAATTCAGCATCATATCAAAAAAATAATGCACCACGACCAGGTAGGATTCATACCAGATATGCAAAGATGGCTCAACCTTGGAAAATCAATCAATGTAATCCACCACCTAAATAAAAGGAAAGAAAAGAATCACATGAACATCTCAAATGATGCAGAGAAGGCATTTGACAAAGTCCAACACCCATTGCTGATAAAAACTCTCAATAAAATATGTATAGTAGGGAAATTTCTCAGCATAATAAAGGGCACCTATGCAAAACCAATGGCCAACATCATTCTTAATGGAAAGAAGTGAAAACATTCCCCTTGAGAACAGGAACAAGACAAAGATGCCATTTATCACCACTACTGTTTAACATTGTGCTGGAAGTTCTAGCTAGAGCAGTAAGGCAAGAGAAAGAAATAAAGGGCATCCAAATTGGTAATGAAGAAGTTAAACTCTCCCTGTTTGCAGATGATATGATACTATACATAGAAAACCCTAAAGACTCCACGAGAAATTTACTGGAACTAATAGAAAGATTCAGCAGAGTAGCAGGATACAAGATAAACATTCAAAAATCAGTTGGATTCCTATACACCAGTAAAGAGAACGATGAAAAGGAGATCAGGAAATCAATACCATTTTCAATAGCCCCTAAAAAGATAAAATACTTAGGAATAAATCTGACCAGGAATATAAAAGACCTATACAAAGAAAACTACAAAACACTGCTGCATGAAATCCAAAGAGATCTACATAAATGGAAAACATACCATGGTCATGGATAAGTAGATTCAACATTGTGAAAATGACAATTCTACCCAAAGCAATTTACAAATACAATGCAATCCTGATCCAAATACCAACAACATTGTTTAAAGAGATGGAAAAAACAATCCTTAACTTTATATGGAAAGGGAAGAAGCCCTGGATAAATAAAGCACTATTGACGAAGAAGAATAAAGTAGGACTCTCACTACCTTACCTCAGAACATACTGTACAGTTACGGTGGTCAAAAGAGCCTGGTTCTGGTATAGCAACAGATACATTGTAAATGCAGATGTAAATCCATCCACCTACAGTCAACAGATCTTTGAAAAGGGCCCAAAGTCCATCAAATGAGGAAAAGACAGTCTTTTAACAAATGGTTCTAGCAAAACTGGATGTCCATCTGCCAAAAAATGAAACAGGACCCATACCTCACACCAGATACAAAAACTAATTCAAAATGGATCAAAGATCTAGATATGAAGCTAAAACCTATAAAGTTCATAGAAGAAAAAATACGATCCACGCTAGAGGCCCTAATATGTGGCATTAACAGGATATAAGCCATAACCAACAATGCACAAACTCCAGAAGATAAGCTAGATTACTGGGATTTTCTAAAACTTAAACACTTATGCTCATCAAAAGACTTCATCAAGAGTAAAAAAAGGAGGGAGTTTCCAGCAAGATGGCTCTCTAGGCAGAAGCACCACGCAGTCCCTCCACAGCAAAGATCCGGAAAACTAAGCCAAACAGAGAATGCAACAATCCTGAAACTCTAGAACATCAAATGAAGAGATAAAGAACTCAGCTGAGCACCAAATGGAGTGAGAATACTGAGAGAACGGAGAGCGAGGAGAGATTCATGCAGAGGTCCCCTACCAGCTAACGCAGCGCAGATCCACCATCGTGGACTCCTATCGGAGACCAGCAAACAAGGGTAAGAGAAAGCAGCCTCACGGAGCATCCAGTGGGAGACAAAACAGCTGGTAATTTGCAGTGTGCACTTTCCCATCCCTCACCCCTCTTCGCCCCGGCTCGGGCTCCTCTACTTCCCGTGGCCACAGTCTATTGACTGGGAAGCGCTGGCTGCTTGGATTCCACACACCCAAGCGGGCGGCTCTCTCGGTGCCATTTGTTGGCTGCTAGAGTTGCTTGTTTTTTTCTGCTTCTTTTGATTTCTCACTTGCCTCTCGCTGCCTCCCCCTCCTTTTGCTCGAGTGCCTGGCTCTGAGTGCTATCTTTGCTTCTTCCTGAGGGGCTCCATTTCAGTGTGCAGCTGCTTCCTGGTCTGGGCTGCCACACTGGTGGGATCCCAGGGCTTTTGTTCACTTGTTCCTCTGCTTCCTGTGGCCACGGTCTCTTGACCAGGAGGTGCCGGCTGCTTGGATTCCACACACCCAAGCGGGCGGCTCTCTGGATGCCATTTGTTGGCTGCTAGTGTTGCTTTTTCTTCCTGCTTCTTTTGATTTCTCACTTGCCTCTCGCCACCTCCCCCTCCTTTCACTCAAGTGCCTGGCTCCATGCAGCATCTTTGCTTCTTCCTGAGGGGCTCCAGAGCGCTGGCAATTTGTGATATATGCTTTCCCACTCTCCACCCTTCTTCACCCACACTCAGCCTCCTCTGCTTCCCACGGACACAGTCTCTTGTCCAGAAACACCAGCCCGCACAGGCTGGCTCTCTGAGTGCCATTTGTTGGCAGCTAGTGTTGCTTTTTTTTTTTTTTTCTGCTTCTTTTGATTTCTTGCTTGCCTCTCACCATCCCCCCACCCCTTTTGCTCGAGTGCCTGGCTCCGAGTGCCATCTTTGCTTCTTCCTGAGGGGCTGCGGGGCTCCATTCAAGTGTAGAGCTGCTTCCAGGTCTGGGCTACCACACTGATGGGATCCCGGGGCTTTTCTTCGTTTTGAATTGTTTGTCTGTTTTCTTTTCCTTTTCTTGAGTTGGGAGCCCTTTTTGACCAGGCAGAGCTGTGTGCCAGGGAGACTCCACTTCGGCTTCCACAGATGTGCAGAGGGATCCCTGAGGACATTTCTTTTTTCATTGTTTTTTTTTTTTATGTTTTTTTGGGTGGTCTTTCTTGTTCTTTTTTTTTTTTTTTTTGATTTGTCTTGTTTTCTTTTCCCTCTTTTTCCCTTTTGTCTTTCTTCATTGCTTAGTTTCTCGTCTCTCTATATCTTCCTTCTCTTTCTGATCCCTGAATACCAGGCGTTGTATGCCTCTGTGCCTTCTGGCCAGGCTGTGCTGCAACAACTGAGAGCCACTTCCCCAGACCTCATAGCTGCATTGGTGGGATCCCTGGGAACTTTGCAGTTCTCTAACCTTTCTGATCTTTATTTGTTCATTCTTTTCTTTTCTTCCTCTTCCCCCTTCTGTTTTTCTCCATTTCATAGTCTCTCATCTCTCCATTCAAATGGCAAGCTCCCCTAGCATTCTTTTTTGTTTGTTTGTATGTTTTTTGGCTCCTGTTCCTCTCTCCTCTCTCCCATATCCATCTTAGCTCCACACATAACCTTCTCCCCACTGCATCCTGCCTACCTGCACCGTGCACTTGACATCATACCACCAAGCAGCACAGACATGGCCTACTGGAACCTGCCCAGCACTGATTACTGACCTGCCCTGGTGGCTGTAGTGAGTGCCACAAACAACCCGTCCCAGTGGCTCCTCTTCAGCTAGACCTGCCCGCTATACCATATCTGAGTGACTGAACTTGCCAGTTGGAGAAGGAGGCAAAAAGTATTGAGCACACAGATGAGCAAACAACAAAGAGCATGCAGTCCGCCTGCTCAGACACACTCAATTTTTTTTTTTTAAAAGGGACGAAACAAACAAATCTACAATCAATAAATGAGAGAAGTATCTACTGAATGCCCCGAAAACAGCAAACAATATCAAAACATTTACAAAAACAGGACAGGATGGTTCCAGTAGGCATCCAAATTAAAACACCAGATGGCTCTCCTGTGGAAGAAAATGCACTAGAAGTACCTGATAGGGAATTCAAATCTCTAATACTCGGAATTTTCCAAGAACTGAGGCAAAAAGCTGACAAACATGAGAAAAAAATAGACAAATTCATGGAAAATACAGACAAAAAATTGGAAGAATACAGGAAGATGATGCCAGAACAAAATGCCAAAATAAATTCAAAACTAGAAATTATACAAAAACAACAGTTAGAAATCCAAAAGATAAACAACAAGATTTCAGAAATGGATGATGTCATAGAAGGGCTGAGAAACAGATTTGAAACCGTGGAAGACAGGATCAGTGGAACTGAAGACAAACACTTGGATACAACTCTGTTTCAGGGAAACTCAGAAAAAAGAACAAAGAAAAATGAAGAGACCCTGGGGGAAAGACAGTCTTTTTAACAAATGGTGATGGCAAAACTGGATATTCATTTGCAAAAAAATGAAACAGGACCCATACCTCACACCGTATACAAAAACTACTTCAAAATGGATCAAAGACCTGAATATAAAGCCTAAAACTATAAAGTTCATAGAAGAAAAAATAGGACCAACACTTCAGGCCTTAATACATGGCATTAACAGGATACAAACCATAACCATCAATGCACAAAATCAAACAGATAAGCTGGATAACTGGGATTTTCTAAAAATCAAACACCTATACTCTTCAAAAGACTTCACCAAAAGAGTAAAAAGAGAACCTACAGACTGGGAAAAAATTTTTGGACAGTACAAGTCAGACAAAGGTCTAATCTCCATAATCTACAAGAAAATTCAACACCTCTACAACAAAAAGAAAAATAATCCTATTAAAAAATGGACAAAGGAAGTGAACAGACACTTCACCAAAGAAGACATTAAAATGGCCAACAGACACATGAGGAAATGCTGGGGATCACTAGCCATTAGAGAAATGCAAATTAAAACCACAATGAGATACCATCTCACCCCGGCATTACTGGCAAGAATCAAAAACACTGGAAATAACAAATGTTGGAGGGGCTGCGGGGAGATCGCAACTCTTATGCACTGCTGCTGGGAATGCAAAATGATACAACCATTTTGGAAAATGATATGGCACTTCCTCAGAAAGCTTGAAATAGACATACCATTTGATCCAGCAATCCCACTCCTAGGAATATATCCTAGAGAAATAAGAGTCATCACTCAAATAGACATATGCACACCTATGTTCATGGCAGCATTGTTCACAATAGCAAAATGATGGAAACAACCTAGATGCCCATCAGCAGATGAATGGATAAACAAACTATGGTACATACACACAATGGAGTACTATGCAATGAGAAAGAACTACAGTGAATCTGTGAAGCATCTCATAACATGGATGAAATTGGAGGACATTATGCTGAGAGAAATAAGTCAATCACAAAAGGACAAATACTGTATGAGACCTCTATTGTAAAAACCCATGAAAAATTTCACACGCAAAATATAACAATCTTTGTTGGTTACCAGGGATGGGAGGGTTGGGGGGGGGGAATACTAAATAAGCAATAGATAAGTGGTATCTTGGGTGACGGGTGAGACAGTACACAATACAGGGGAAACTAGCACAAACTGTACAAGGGAAGGTCATGGACGCCCCATAGACACATCCAAACTCCCTGAGGGATTGAGTTGCGGGGCAGAAGGCTCTGGGGACCATGATCTCAGGGAACATCTAGCTCAATTGGCATGACACAGCTTATAAAGACAATGCTCTACATCCTACCTTGGTGAGTAGTGTCTGGGGTCTTAAAAGCCTGTGAGGGTCCATCTAAGATACTCCACTGGCCTAATCACTTCGGGAGCAAGGGAGAATGAAGAGAAGAGGATACAAGGAAAAGATTAGTCTGAATGACTAATTGTCCACAGCTACCAAGGCCTCCACCGGACTGAGTTCAGTACAGCTAGATGGTGCCCAGCCACAACCACTGACTGCTCTGACCAGGATCACAGCAGAGGGTTCTGGACAGAGCTGGAGAAGGATGTAAAGCATAATTCTAACTCACACACAAACAAAAAAGACCAGATTTACTGGCCTAAGGGAGACTGGAGAAACCTCGGGAGAATGGTCCCCAGACACCCTTTTAGCTCAGTGGTGAAGTTACCTCCAAGGTTCACTGTTCAGCCTAGGAGTGGACAGCCCCGTAAAACCAAATGAGACTAACAAGGTACAGGAGTTCAGTGACAAGGGCCAGAAGGTAGAAGGGCACAAGGAAGCAGGTGATAAGGAACACAAGATTGAGTAAGGATATTGTGGATGTGTTGTGAGATTGTTAACCATTGTCATAGGGCAACATTTGTAGTAACTGTTAAATGAGAAACTATTTTGTTCTGTAAGCCTTCATCTTAAGTGAGAATAACAGCACAATTGGAAGAGCGTAGTCAATGTCACTGAACTGTGTAGGTAGAAATTTTTGAAATGGTGTATCTTTGGCTATGTGTATTTTCATCAAAAAAAAAAAAAACGGTTGATTATTTAGAGGGTTAATATGTTGTGGGGTTGTTAACCAATGTCATAAAACAACATGTGTACTACTGTTTCATGAGAAACTATTTGTTCTGTAAGCCTTCACCTGAAGTACAATAAAATATAAAAAAAAATAAAAAATAAAAAAGAAAGTAAAAAAAAAGAGTTAAAAAAAGAACCTACAAACTGGGAAAAAAAATTTGGCTATTACGAATCAGACAAAGGTCTAATCTCTAAAATCTACAAGATAATCCAACACCTTTACAACAAAAAGTCAAATAATCCAATAAAAATGGGCAAAGGAAATGAACAGACACTTCACAAAAGAAGACGTTCAAGCGGCCAACAGACCCATGAGGAAATGCTCGGGGTCACTAGCCATTAGAGAAATGGAAATCAAAACCACAATGAGATACCATCCCACCCCGGCATTACTGGCACAAATCAAAAAAACAGGAAATAACAAACATTAGAGAGGTTGCAGGGAGATTGGTACTCTTATGCACTGCTGGTGGGAATGCAAAATGATACAACCATTTTGGAAAACAATGTGGTGCTCCTTAGAAAGCTAGAAATAGAAATACCATATGATACAGTAATCCCACTCCTAGGAATGTATCCTTGAGAAGTAAGAGCTGTCACATCAATAGACATATGCACACCCATTTTCATTGCAGCATTTTTCACAATAGCAAAAAGATGGGAAGGACCTAGGGTCCCACCAACTGATGAATGGATAAACAAACTATGGTACATACACACAATTGAGTATTATACAACCATAAAATACAATGATGAATTTGCGAAGCGTCTCATAACCTGGAATAATCAGCGGACATTATGCTGAGTTAAATAAGTCAATCACAAAAGGACTTATATTGTATGAGTTCACTTCTGTATAAACTCATGAAAATGTTTACATACAAAAAGAAACAATCTTTGAGAGTTACTAGGGAGGGGAGGGAAGGGGTGGGGTTGGAAAAACACTAAATGGACAATAGGTAAGTGATAACTTTGGTGAAGGGTAAGACAGTACACAATACTTGGGAAGCCACCACAACTTGCCCAAGGCAAGGTCATGGAAACTCCAAAGACAGCCAAACTCCCTGAGGGACTGAATTGCTGGGCTAAAGGGAGTGAGGTCCTTGATCTCAGGGAACATCTAGATCTATTGGCATAACATAGTTCATAAAGAAAATGTTCTACATTCTACTTTGGTGTATAGCATCTGGGATCTTAAAAGTCCGTGAGTGACCATCTGAGATACTCCAGTGGTCTCACCCCTTTGGGAGCAAGGGCAAATGAAGAAAACTAAAGATACAAGGGAAAGATTAGTCCAAACTACTAATGGATCACAACTACCATGGCCTCCACCAGACTGAGTCCAGCACAACTAGATGGTGCCCAGCTACCACCACTGACTGCTCTGACAGGCATCACAATAGAGGGTCCTGGACAGAGCTGGAGAAAAATGTAGAACAAAATTCTAACTCACAAAAAAAGACCAGACTTACTGGCCTGAGAGAGACTGGAGAAACCCCGAGAGTATGGCCCCCGGCCACCCTTTCAGCTCGGTAGTGAAGTCATTCCTGAGGTTCACCCTTCAGTTAAAGATTAGACAGGCCCAAAAACCAAAATGAGACTAAAGGGGCACAACAGCTCAGGGACAAGGGCTAGAAGGCAGGAGGGGACAGGAAAGCTAGTAATAGGAAACTCAAGGTTGAGAAGGGAGAGTGTTGACATGTCATGGGTTTGGTAAACAATGTCAACAAACAATATGTGTACTAACTGTTTAATGAGAAACTAGTTTGTTCTGTAAACCTTTATCTAAAGCACAATTAAAAAAAAATTACAAGGGCAGTGAGGTCATGGAGATTACACCCAAAATACTCCACATACGTTCTGATATGTGCTTTTACCTTTATAAGGGATATCATTAGAATTTTTTTCCCCTTTGAATACAAAACTCTTATTCCCAAAAAAGCTATAATCACAAAACTAAACTCAAGAAGGCCTTTGTACATTTTGATCTTTTAAGCCATTTTGAATTAATATTCTTTTTTTATCACTAGTATCAAACACAGACCTGGAACATATAAAAATTAAGAGACGTAAATGCTAAAATTTGATCTCCAGTATAAGTTAAAAGATATGTTAACATAAAATAGTGAAGTAAAAATATTTTGGGATATACTCAGCAGCAATTTTTAGCCTTACTTAATGCTTTTAAGGTTAATTACATAATGAATTCACTGAGTTATCTGAATTTCTCTTTATCACATAAAGCCCTTGATAAATTTGATTAACTTAAGATGCTTGATGTTGATCAAAGTAATCCAAAGCAAATAAATAAGTAAATAAAACAACACCTTGTATTTTGTATCTTCATGACTGCATTCAAAAAGTAAAATAGAGATTAACAACTCAATATTACCAAGTTGTTTTAGATTGGCCTTTTCATGTGTACGCTTGCCAGCTTTGCAATGCCTAGGATTGAACATGAATTGCAGCTAATGTGTGTCCTAGAACTGAACTTCGCTTCACAATAAGCATTTATTAATTATATATTCAGCACAGTGAACAGATGAACTGCTCTTAGACACTGAATAGATTATAAATTGTTAAATTTATGTTTTTGGTAGTTGTGTTGTTGTTAGGTGCTGTTGAGTCAGTTCTGACTCATAGTAACCCAGTGTACAAGAGAACGAAACACTGCCTGGTCCTGTGTCATCCTCACAATCATTGTTATGCTTGAGCCTATTATTGCAGCCACTGTGTCAGTTGAGGGTCTTCCTCTTTTTTGCTGATCCTCTACTTTACCAACCATGATGTCCTTCTCCAGCGACTGGTCCCTCCTAATAACATGTCCAAAGTATGTGAGACAAAGTCTAACCATTCTTGCCTCTAAGGAGCATTCTGGTTGTTCCCCCATGCGTCTGTCAATTTTTCACGTAGCAGTGTCCAGAAAATGAAGTGAATGTTATCAATGTTAAAGCTCTTTGATAATAAAAACGAAATCAACATAACTTTCAAGTGTCTTCACCCATATTTTATTGTTGTGAGTTCTGGTGGAGATCTGTGGAGAAGAGCTTGTAAGTGGATATAAACTTTGTGTCTGTGGTGGCTGGGGTGTCTGAACAGTTCTGCTGGCCCACACTTAGCTTTGAGCAATATGTTAAAAACTTTAGGTGAATTCTTCTTACCAGTTGGTGTATCTCCCAGTATCATTTCTTCCAATTCTCTGTCTCCTGTGAGCCAACATTCTCATTTGATCTTCTGGGAGGGGCCTACTTTTATTTCAATTTTATTCCACTTTGTTGTGCTATGGCTTTAACTTTTTGAAGGGTTTGAGAAAAGTTTAGGGTTTTACTTGACTCAGATTTTTCTTGCTCTAAGGTTGAAACTGGTATACAAAGCGTTAATGCGCTCAGCTGCTAATCCAAAGGTTATAGTTAATGTGCTCAGCTATTAATACAAAGGTTGGAGGTTTCAGTTTACCCCGAGGTACTTCAAAAGAAAGGCCTGAAAATCTATCTCCAAAACATCAGTCATTGAAAACCCTATGAAGCACAATTATACTCCTATGATCATGGAGTCACCATGAATTGGAATTGTCTCAACAGCAAATTTTTTTTTTTTTTTTTTGTTAGGATTGGAACCACTCTCTTTATAGCTTTTTACATCTTAAGTAGAAGCAGAGCACTCTCTGCTATTTTATCTAAGATAGATTTTAGGTGTTCAACTTTATATTTAATTGCTTGCGATTTAATCCAAAATAGGATTATGGCTAAAATAGAAGTAAATATCTCTCAAAGGAATGAGAGTGGCAGTTGGTTGTCAAATATCTCTTGTTGGAAAGAGGATGAGTGAAATATTGTATTTAAGGAATTTTTGTTGTTGTTGTTGTACTGTTAGGAGTGTGTTGTTTTTTGACATTATGAGTATAAGGATATATTTGGATGTTGAGTAACCCAAGGTGTGAGATATACTATTTGTGGTCAATTTGACAGCCTCTATTCTCACTTCATTCTGTGTCCTTTTGTGAATGGCAGAGGCTAGTGTCTCAGGAGAAGACACCTTTCAGTGCAGTCAGTGAGACTGAGGCATCATAGTATGCTGACCATGCCATCTAATTTTAATCTAGATTTCTAGACTAACAGCTATGTTTTTTGAGAAGAACATGTTTTTCCTCAGTGATCAAAACCAGGATGTGAAACCATCTGCCCTGAGGGGTCTTAACCAGTGACCATCTGCACCCCTCAAAATATACGTACTTAGGAAAAGTGCCGGCTGGGTGCTGTTGCCAACAAGATATTTTTGAAAGTTAGACAAAGAAAATACATGTAAGCATCTTGTGAACATGATGTATGCATCCTGTGAAACTATCTGTAATCACTAACTATACTATTTATTATCAGTAACCAATCAGAGTGTGATTATTACAATATTCACTGATTTTACTGTAATTGCCCTCCCTATGGTATGGTTCCTCTTGTTACCCCATAAGAATACTCGTATAACAAAACTTCCCTGGGACTACCTGGTTCCATATTTAATGGGCTACGTGTTTCCCCAATTGCAACTGTTTTAAACCCTTAATAAACCTCTGTTTTAACTTGAAACAGCGTTCAAGTTTTTCTCTACAGCACTTGAAAGATATAAATGAAAATTTCAAGAATCTCTTACAGCCAAGATTCTGAGAGTGAATTATGTTCTTTAAATTGGAAGTACTTACATGAGATTTGAGATGTGCAAGAGAGGTGAAAGCATTTTTCTTATTTCCAGAGACATGGGAGCTTAGAAGTTTTGCATGGCCGAATCATCAGCTTTTTGGATACAGAGAAACAGAGTGATAGTGGAAGTAGGAGACTATTTGTCATCTGTTATGAAGATGTCTTTTAGAACTCAAAAGTCTAGCCGTGGCTGCCTGAATCCATATTATTCAGAAAGGTGATTACACAATCTAATGATCTATAATCACTCAATTTCTTGGAGTAAATACCTTTCTGCTTGAATATATAGAAAGGTATTCTGTTTGCTTCCCAGCTTCCTAACTGATGCAAGATTCAGCATGTTTTACATGAAAGAGTTGAATAAAAATATGTGAATAAACTGATTACATTGACAATACATCTGTGTAGAGGAGTTGTATCTCTATATATATGAAATGATTTTTAATGTATTTGATATCACACTTAAGGAGTATAGAACCCAGGCCAGAGAAAATCTGATTTATCAGTGAAAGAGGTTAGATTTTATGTAGGCAAGAATAGGACAGTTTGTGACTGACAAACCTGAAGGGCATAATAAGATTTTAACATATCATCTGACTAGCTTAAATGCTTTAATGTCTAAAAAGGGTATGTTGGGTATTTGAGCACAGGGAAAATTTGCAGATAAAAGTAGTATGTTTTGAGATCTTTGTCTTGTTACAAAGATGAGTTGTTACAGTGTTATGGTGAAAACTGCAGGCATCTGCCCTATTTTCTCTTACACCAACCAATTTTACTGAATTAAAAAGATATCGAATGTGGCCGTTGGTGAATTTGTGTTTTCATTATTCTTCTAGTTTTTGTTTCAAGTCTTAATACTTTGTCTTGCCCTTGAATGATATTCTTTTACTTTTAGGTTTTGCTCCTAGACGTCTTGCGATTTTTTTTTTTTTTTTTTACTTTTATTTCACAGTGAATAACAACTGGGTAGCTTTAAGTCTAGTAAAAAAGAAGAAAGAACATCTTTTCCTTATTTTTTAATAAATAGATTAGGTTTGGAAACTGATACTCATGGTTAAATGCCTTATTTGATGCCGTTCAACTGGTTAGCCGTGAGGCTGGGATTTATTTGACTTGAGTGCCCATGTTCTTTCCATTTATAGGCCCAAGACAACAGCATTAATTGCCGAAGGGGTAAAAATTTTGTTAAGCCAAATTATCTCGGAACAAAGCACCTTTGAATTAATTGTCACTGTTTCTGCCTTTAAATAAAGGAAAATTAATTATAATTTCGTTGCCATATTTCCTGGCTTTCACTTAACTTTTTTATCTCTATCTTCTTACTTCCCCTAAATAAGCTGTCAGAACACTACGACCAGGAGTTATTCCAAGGCTAGTCTTGTGGAAAATAAACAATCTGCACTCTAGCTGGAAGGTAAGCTGCAGAAACAGAATTTAGCAGCAATTCAGTGTAATAATAAGTCAAGTCACCTGGGGGAAAATAAGGAGATTCAGTAATGGAATATTGTCGCTGTAATTATTACCAGCCAATATGGTCAGTTCTGGTTTTGTAGCTTAAAACAAAAAAAAAGGAAAAAGCTGGGCCTTTCCATATCACTGGAAACTACAGACTGAAGCCTCCATATGTCTCATTACCCTTTTAATTCTTCTGTAATGGCCACTCAGTGCCAGGTTTTGATTTTTTTCTAATTTAAGAATCAGAAGTTCACAAAACCATTTGACAGCTATTCAATCCACAATGGTAGCAGTAAAAATAAATCATGTTTCATTCCATTTGATTCACTCTCTCAGCAGATGAACATGCATTTATGTCACTGTGGTGTGTCTACAGGATTTTTTTTAACAGCTTTATTGAGGTTTAATTGATATACAATGGACTGTATATATTTAAACTTACCATTTGATAAGTTTTGACATATCTGTGCACCCAAAAACCATCACGACAAGCAAGATTGTGATCAAAATCATCATCCCAAAAAGTTTCCTTGTACTCCTTTGTAATTACACCCTCACTGAATCACTGTTCCACTTTCTGTTACTATACATAAGTTTTTAATTCTCTAGAGATTTAAATAAATGGAGTTATACAATATATACTCTTTCCTTGTGGGGAGGGCTTATTTTACTCAATAAAATTATTTTTACATGTAATACCAGAAGTGTGATCCATAAAAGAAGAAACTGATACACTGTACCTCATCCCAATTAAAAATTTCTGCTCTTCAAAAGAATAGGTTAAGCAAATGAAAAGACAAGTCACAGCCTGGGAGAAAGTATTTGTAAATAACATACTTTTAAGCAATCTGTATTCAAATATATATTTAAAAAACTCTCAAAATTCAATAATAAGAAAATAACACAATTTAAAAAATGGGAAAAATATTTGAAGAGAAACATCAACAAAGAAAGTGTTTAAAAATAAATAAATGAATAAATAAAACCCCCAAACATGAAAGGATTCTCAACATCATTTATCCTTAAGGAAATATATGTTAAAACTTCAACGATATGCTATCACATACCTATTGGAACGCTAAGATTAAGAAAGACTGAGAATACCAAGTGTTGTCAAAGGTGTAGAGGAACTTGAACTCTCATACACTGCTGATTAGAGTTTGAATGGTACAGCCACTTTGTAAAACAAGTTTGCAGTTTATTTAAAAAAGCTAAACATATACCCGCCATAGGATCCAGCTATTCCACTCCTAGGTGTTTATGAGGAGAAAAGAAAGCTTACGTCCATATAAAATTTTGTACATGAATGTTCATATCAATTTTATTTATGACCAGAAAAATTAGAAATAATCCAAATTTTCCTCAAAATGTTAATGGACAAATTACAGTATATCATTGTTCACAGTATATAATGATGCACTAAGTAGGAATTTTCAGTTTTAATTGTTCCAATATATCTATTGGAATTATATTAGGACTGACATTTTTTGAAGTGACAAACGTGAAAAACTTAATAAACTAGTTCTACCCCATTCTCATTTACACATACTTTTTTTTGCCAATCTATTTCATTGTTGACTATAAAAATACCTATAACTGTTGTCATTTATCAATAGTTCATTATTTTTTATTGCTGAGTAGTATTCTTCTATATAGTAGAACTCATATTGAAAATTCATACTTAGTGCATGATTATATGCTCTGAACAATGTATTGATTTTGCAAGCAAATTCCAGATAGCTAAATTGATGTTTTATATTTACCCTTGTATCTCATATACTCTGTTTTGCTGAAATGCTAAAAATAAACTCACAAAAGTACTCTTTATTCCCTTATTCTCTGATAGGTCCAGTTGTGAGGATCTTTGTAGTGTCATTTAGGCCATTCTTTTGACATATCCCAAAATGGGTCTTTATACAGAAGCCAGCACATAAGCAATGAGGACCATTTAAACTTACTAGGCAACAAAAAATATAATTTTGTTGTTACATTTTGGACTGTGGATTATGCTGATATCTAATTGATTATAGTAAAAATGGTCTTACCATGAAACACAACTCAGTGAACTTAAAAAGACAATATATTGGCATGTATACTTAATAAAACCATATATAAAGCTGATTTTAAGGTGTTACTTGATTCAAATGTTCAAGTAACATTTTCTCTGTGTTTGCAGACTCTCCACAATCATTGACAAAGAAGACTACCAGCAACTCCAGGCAATATTCTATCAGCGTCACAACCACAGAGAAAAGAAAATGATTCTTGGCCAATAGTGCCAGAAGATGTTTAATGGCTCTAATTGGCCTGACCTGACCCATCCTAGAACTAATTATTTTGGTTAAAGTGATATAGTATCTCATGGAAAAGATCTGGATAACTTGAAGTATCTGGAGTCACAAAGTGGACGTGTTCTTTATAAATCACAGGAAAATCAAGGAGCTGTTCCAGAAAGAAAGGGAAATGGTTGGTAAACAATCAAAAACAACAGTTATTCACTAAAAAATGCATTAGATTCCACAGAGGGAAATGACCATTCTCCCTCTTGTAATTGTTGCAGGAATAGTAAAATAATAGTGTGAATAAGATGGTAAACGATGGTAGAATGCATCGGTTGGAATGTTGATTGTACTATAGATTCATGATCCTCAGAAATTTTTAGGTTTTACCTGAGATTTTAATTTGTGCCCATCCTGCTGCATGTGTGTGTGTCTGTGTGTGTGTTTGGAGTGAGAGAGAATGCAGTAAAAGGAAAATGAGTTTAGATATGTGAGTGAACTTTTCCATGGAATGTTGTTTTTATTCACTTTACTTGAATAAAGTGTTCTGTTCTAAAGTCTATGTTGTCGTTGTTGTTAGGTGCCTTCTAGTCAGTTCCAACTTATAGCGACCGTATGAACAACAGAGCAAAACACTGCCCGGCCCTGCACCATCTTCATCATCATTGCTATATTTGAGCTCATTTTTGCAGCCACTGGCTCAATCCATCTGGTTGAAGGTCTTCCTCTTTTTTTGCTGAACCTCCACTTTACCAAGCTTGATGTCCTTCTCCAGGGACTGATCCCTTCTGATAATGTGTCCAAAGTACATGAGATGAAGTCTCAACATCCTTATTTTTCAGTAGCATTCTGGCTGTACTTCCAAGACAGATTTGTTTGTTCTTCCGGCAGTCCATGGTATATTCAATATTCTTTGCCAACATCATAATTCAAAGTCATCAATTCTTCTTTGGTCTTCCTTCTTCATTGTCCTGCTTTCACATGGATTTGAGGTAACTGGAAATACCATTTATTGGGGTCAGGCATACTTTATTCCTCAAAATGACATCTTTGCTTTTTAACACTTTAAAGTGGTCTTTTGCAGCAGATTTGCCCAATGCAAAACGTTTGATTTCTTGACTGCTGCTTCCATGGGTATTGATTGTACATCCAAGTAAAATGAAATTCTTAACAACTTCAATATTTTCTGTTTATCATGATGTTGCTTATTAGTCCAGTTGTGAGGATTTTTGCTTTCTTTATGTTAAGGTGTAACGCATATTGAAGACAGTAGTCTTTGATCTTCATCAACAAGTGTTTCAAGCCTCTTCACTTTCAGCAAACAAGGTTGTGTCGTCTGCATATTGAAGGTTGTTAATAAGTCTTCCTCCAATCCCGATGCAGTGTTCTTCTTAACATAGTCCAGTTTCTCAGATTATTTGCTTACTATACAGACTGAATAAGTGTGATGAAAAGGATACAACTCTGACACACATCATTTCTGATTTTTAAACCACACAGTATCCCCTTGTTCTGTTTGAACGACTGCCTCTTGGTCTATGTATAGGTTCCTCATGAGCACAATTAAGTGTTCTGGAATACCCATTCTTTGCAATATTATCCATAATTTGTTATGATCCACACAGTCAAATTCCTTTTTATAGTCAATAAAACACAGGTAAACATCTTTCTGATATTCTCTGCTTTCAGCTGAGATACATCTGACATCAGTCTTCTTCTGAATCCAGCTTGAATTTCTGGCAGTTCTCTGTGGAAGTAACTGCTGCAATCATTGTTTAATTATCTTCAGAAAAATTTTACTTGTGTATGACATAAATGATATTTTTTGATACTTTCCACATTGTGTTCAATCACCTTTCTTTGGAATGGGCACAAATATGGATCTCTTCCAGTTGGTTGGCCAGGTAGTTGTCCTTCAAATTTCTTGGTATAGAGGAATAAACGCTTCCAGGATTACATCCTTCTATTGAAACATCTCAATTGATATTCCATCAGTTCCTGGAACCTTCTTTTTCGACAGTGCCTTCAGTATTGCTTAGACTTCTTCCTTCAATACCATCAGCTCTTGATCATATGCTACCTCCTGAAATGATTAAATGGCAACCAATTCTTTTTGATATGGTGACTGTATGTATTCCTTACATCTTCTTATGATGCTTCCTGTGTAGTTCAATATTTTGCCCATAGAATCCTTCAATAATGCAACTCGAGGCTTGAATTGTTTCTTCAGCTCTTTCAGCATGAGAAATGCTGAGCATGTTCCTCCCTTTTGGTTTTCTAACTCCAGGTCTTTGCACATTTCATTATAATACTTTACTTTGTCTTCTCTAGCTGCCCTTGTAAATTTGTTCAGCCCTTTTACGCTATCATTTCTTCCAACCACTTTAGCTACTCTATGTTCAAGAACAAGTTTCAGAATCTCTTCTGACATCCATTTAGGTCTTTCTTTTCTTTCTTGTCTTTTTAATGACCTTTTGCTTTCTTCATGTACAATTTCCTTGATGTCATCCATAACTCAGGTGGTCTTCAGTCATTAGAGTTCAATGTGTCAAATCTATTCATAAGACAGTCTCTAAATTCAGGTGGGATATACTCAAGGTCATACTTTGGCTTTCCTGGATTTGTTTTAGT
Source organism: Dugong dugon (assembly GCA_030035585.1). NCBI lineage: Eukaryota > Metazoa > Chordata > Mammalia > Sirenia > Dugongidae > Dugong > Dugong dugon. The sequence goes on from CM057478.1 coordinate 15,788,345, forward strand.
TTTCTTCAGCTTCAAGTTTACCTTGTATAGTACCAATTGATGGTCTCTTCTGCAGTCAGCCCCTGGCCTTGTTATGACCAATGATACTGAGTTTCTCTTTCATTTCTTTCACAGATGTAATCGATTTGATTACTGTGTATTCTGTCTGGTGAGGTCCACATGAGTAGTCACTATGTATCTTGTTGAAAAAGGTATTTTCAATAAATAAGTCATTGGTCATGCAAAATTCTATCAAGCAATCTCCAGCTTAGTTTCTATCACCAAGGCCTTATTTTCCATTTACTGATACTTCTTCTTTGTTTCCACCTTTGGCATTACAATCGCCAGAAATTATCCATGCATCTTGATTGCAAGTTTGATCAATTTCAGACTGTAGAAGTTGGTAAAAATCTTCAATTTATTCATCTTTGTCCTTAATGTTTTGTGCATAAATTTGAATAGCAGTTGTATTATCTGGTCTTCCTTGTAGGCATATGGATATTATACTATCACTGACAGCATTTTATTTCAGGATAGATCTTGAAATGTTCCTTTTGATAATGAATGTGACACCATTCCTCTCCAATTCATCATTCCTAGCATACTAGGCCATATGATTGTCTGATTGAAAGTGGCCAATACCAGTCCCTTTCAGCTCACTAATGTCTAGGATATTTATCTTCAAGTGTTTCATTCCATATTTGACAACTTCTAATTTTCCTAGATTCACACTTTGTACATTCCACATTCCTATTATTAATGGATGTTTGCAGCTATTTCTTCTCATTTTGAGTCACGCCACATCAGTAAATGAAGGTCCCAAAAGCTTTACTCCATCCATGTCATTAAGGTCAACTCTACTTTGAGGAGGCAGCTCTTCCTCAGTCATATTTTGAGTGCCTTCCAACTTTAGTGGCTCATCTTCCAGCACTATATCAAACAATGTTCTAGTGCTATTCATAAGATTTTCACTGGTCAATTGTTTCAGAAGTAGATTGCCAGGTCTTTCTTCTTTGTCTTAGTCTTGAAGCTCCATTGAAACCTGTACACCATGGGTGGCCCTCCTGGTATTTGAAGTACCAGTGGCATAGCTTCCAGCATCACAGCAATACACAGCTATCACAGTATGACAATCTGCCACATGAATGGGTGAATTCCCAGGTAGTCTCCAATCCAAGTACTAACCAGGACTGACCCTGCTTAGCTTCTGAAATCAGACAAGATTGTATGCATTTTGAGTGAATGTCTATGTGCATGTCTAAATCTGACCATCTATCTTAGTTTTCTAGTGTTGCAATAACAGAACATCCTAGAGGTAGGATTTATAACACATGGAAAAATCACATCAGATGATTAAATGGTGGACAGTCATACAATATTGGGAATCATGGGATAGCCAAGTTGACACACGTTTTTTGGAAGGACAGCATTCAGTCCATAACATTCTACCCTTTGTTCCCCCCAAAATGCATGTCCTTGCAACATGTAAAACACATTCACCCCATCATATAATTGCCAAAGTCTTAAATCCAAAAATTACTCTTCATCTGTGAAATCTAGAATACAAGTTGTCTGCTTCCAAAGTACAATGGTGCAACAGGCAGGCACAAGCTAGATATTTCCATTTACAAATGGGAGAAATTGGAGGGAAAGAAGGGATAGCAGGCACCAAGGAAGTCAGCAGAACACGTTACATTAGCCCTCAAGCCTTGAAAATAATTCTCTGTTCTCTGAGACCAATTGGGCAATGGCCCTGTCCTCCAGACTCTGGGTGTTGGCCACACTCTGCTGATTCTGGGTGGAGGCCCCTCGGCCCTGGGCTTCATCTCCACCTTCCAGGCCCACTGGAACACCAACTCTGCTCCCTCAGTTTTAGGTGGCTCCATTCTCTTAGTCTATCTGAGTGGCGACTCCATCCTTTGATCATGGCTCTACTGTATGAGACTGAGGCAGCTCTGCTTGTTGTGTTCCTTGTCTCTTCCACTTATAGTCCTGGTTCTTTGGCCTCTCCTCCCCTCAGGTCTCACTGACTGCATCTTGCCTGCTGGGGCAAGTGTTCCGAAGCTCTTTAGCTCCACCAATAAGTGCCTGGAGGCACCACCCCACTCTGACAGTAAACTTTGGCTAGAAGGCACTCAGCTCTCTTGCTTCCTGGGTTGGCAAGCCTAGCTCCACCAATAAATGCACAGAGGCACCCCGCCTCTGTCAGGAAGCCTCCTTGGTAAAGGAACTCAACTTTCTTGCTCTGCGGGTTGACTCCAGTGCTGTCTCATACTAGTTTCCTGGTTCCGTTGCTGCCATTTTTCTGCTGCTGCTTCTCGCCATCTGCCCCTTCTCCAGTGTAACAGCTGTCCTCACTTCCTTCTGAGTACTCACCAGAATTGTCTTTGACATCCATAATTCCACCAACAGTCTTTTCAAAGCAATCTGGGCTTTTACTAGTAGACACTTTAAAACTCTTCCAGCTCTACCCATTCACAGTTTCAAAACTTCTTCTACATTTTAGGTATCTGTCAGAGAAGCACCCTACTATCTCAGTACCAAATTATGTCTTAGTTATCTAGTGCTGCTATAACAGAAGTACCACAAGTGGATGGCTTTAACAAAGATAAATTTATTCTCTCACAGTCTAGGAGGTTAGAAGTCCAAATTCAGGGCATCAGCTCTGGGGAAAGGCTTTCTGTCTCTGTTGGCTCTGGAGGAAGGTCTTTGTCATCAGTCTTCCTCTATTTTCATTTATAGATGACTCTTAGAAGGGCTGTTGGTTTCATAGTTTCTTCACGATGGCCTTCTAGGTTATTGCAGCTAAAAACCTAAGAACAATTTTTAGATGAAGAAAACAGAGATTTGATATTAAATCGTGATATGGGAAAGTAACATTTTGCAATCTAAGATTACTAGAGGAATCCCTGGATGGTGCAAACCGTTAATGCACTCAGTTGCTAACCAAAAGTTGGAGGTTCAAGTCCACCAAGAAGTTTCCTACAAAGAAAGGCCTGGCAATCAACTTTGGAAAAATCAACCACTGAAAACACTACGAAGCACAGTTTACTCTGACACATATGGTGTTTCCATGAGTAGGAATCAACCTGATGGCAACTGGAAAAAAAGCTTACCTGTTGTGATTCTCTTCTGAGAAAAATGCCTGCAGTAGTTTCTGTGCACATGTGTGTATACTGCAAGCAATGCAATTCATTCCATTGTGACTAGGTTGGTAAAAGCACGGTGACTGTGTGTATGAAACCACTTAGTCACTTCTCTGTAAGTTGCAGGCATGAGCAGATACTTTAAATCATTTTGTAATTATTAAGCTAGGTCATATGGCTAGTCAGAGTTCAAACATTAGCAATAATTTCACTCTTGGTTGTTTTCCCTTTCCATTACTATGGAACAAAGAAGCAGAGTAAAGAATCCATTAGATGAGAGATAGCAGGAGTTCCTGTACTCCTTAGCTTTTTCGTGGTGGTGACGCATAGTTCAAAGGTCATGTAAGAACAGTGTGAGGTAGGAGTTCTCTGAACTGTGACATGCAGTCTCCTAAGAATTGGAGTTGTTAGAAGTCTGCAACAGCATTCAAGACTCTTAAAAATACCCTATAAGCTGATTCTTTACTGAGCCACAGACACTCTCCTCTGTGTTCTATTTCTTTGGTCTAGTTCATATTGCTTTCTTCATTGGAAGGAGAATTGGCTGTGTCCTACCACCACAATCTGGTAAAATCTTGTGCTATTATACTCACTGGATTTTTCTTGCATCCTCAGCAGTGGTCAGATTTCATGGGACCTAATATTTTGCTGCTAAATTTTCTGTGACTTACTGCTTGCTAGCCTGATACAATGTTACCTGTACTCTAACCTGTATTCTTTATTAAATAACATGCTTGAATTTTTATTTTCAAAAAATTTCATTGGAAAAGGAGATTACTCACTATTATTTTTTCAAATAACACTCGAGGTATATTTTTTTGCCAACGGTGCAACCCCCTACTCGTTATTTTCATAAGCAAACTATGCTGACTTCAATTGACACTAAGAAGACATAATTAAGCTGTTAAATAAGCACACCTACCATAACAAAATGGTTTCACTTAAGACGATCTACTAAGGTTTTTTGCATTCAACTGTTGAGCTAATGTAGTATAATTATCAACTTAAGTAGATACAAGCTCACAGTTTCAATTGTTTATTTTCCAATTACTGGGGTGCTACCAAACTTAATCCAAACTTGATCATGGCTTTATACCTTTAATATACAATTATGATCAAAAGTAGTATTTTTGCATTATTTTTATACATATAAGCAGGAAATTAAAGAAAATGAGTAGAACATAAGAAAATGAACAGAACAATATAATTTACCTGTAATGTAGGAGGATGGATGAATAAGCTTAAAATTCACTTCTGGAAATGTCACTAGACGTGTTGTATACTCACGGGCGCTTTATGCCCAAACTGTTTTTGCTTAATTTCATTATTTCTGTGCATTATATGTGTGGGCGTGTTATTTATGTGTGTGCATAATTTACAAAAAATATGGTATTATGGTACATTTATTTTACCAAAATAAATTTAGTAATATCAGTGTCTTATGGGGTTTGAGAATATGGCTGTGTATAAAACCTGAAAATTACAAGAGTTACTTAGTACAAGCAGGAAACTAGAGACTCACTTTTCTTATTTCACTTAGTGCTCTCAGTAGCATACCACTAATAATACCACCAAATATGATCTAGGAAGCCTGAATTTAGAAAAGTTCATAATAAAATTAAATAAATAGTAAAATATACATTTATTAGAAGCTTTACATGGTTGTTTTTGGTCAACCTAAACAGGATAAATTAGTATCTTTAATCATTTTAATCATGCCTCTGTAGACAATAAGGAAGACTGAAGAAGAATTGACACCTCTGAATTATGGTGTTGGTGAAAAATATTGAATATACCATGAACTTCCAGAAGAACCAACAAAACTGTCTTGGAAGAAGTACAACCAGAATGCTCCTTAGAAGTGAAGATGGCAAGACTTTGTCTCATGTATTTTGGACATGTTATCAGGAGGGACCAGTCCGAGGGAGAAGGACGTCATTCTTGGTAAAGTAGAGGGTCAGCGAAAAAGAGGAAAACCCTCAGTGAGATGGATTGACACAGTAGCTGCAATGATGGACTCAACCATAGCAATGATTGTAAGGATGGTGCAGGACCGGGCAGTGTTTCATTCTGTTGTACACATGGTCGCTATGGGTTGGAAGTGACCTGATGGCACCTATCAACAAAAACAAGCCATTTAAAAATATTGTATGTATTTCTATTCCTCTCATTTATTCTTACAAATTAATTTCATTTCCTCAGAAGAAGATAAAATACAATTTAGGACTTTGTCCCTGTAACTTTCTATTTCTATCCCCACCTACCCAGTTTCTTTAAAAAAAAAGAGGAAAAAAAAAAAAAAAAAACCCTTCTATCTTTAGGATTAGCAATACTTTTAAATATATGATTATATTGCTTTAAATCTTCCTAATTCCAGAAGCTTCAAATAACTGTTATCTCCAGCTTAGACTCAGTCTTCATTAGAGAGTTACCATATTATGGTTGTTGAATTTTTTGAAGCTCCTGTGGTAAAATCATAAGGCTCTTACCAGGGAATGTGTGATAATTTCTCAAGTCATATGACTCGTTACATGAGGTTGGGTCTGTTACAGAGGCCAAAAAGATGAACTTGGTATTCTGGAAAAATGTCCTCTGTGAATACTATATCAATCACAGCTATGCTTGCCAAAACATTAATTCTGTCTAATACAGGTCTGCACAGAGCAAGGCTATGGGTCAGTTATTTCTTTTGTGCAAAAACTAAGTTCCTGAATGAGTTGCATTCATTCACTTAATTATTCACAGCATGGCAGTAACTTTCCCACACTGGTTTTTTCATACGTTAAGGGTTAAATTACAAATGTAAAACATTTGTAAATACATGATTTAAAAAGATTCTAACCAGAATGGAAATATACTAAAAGAAAAAACTAGAGAGGCTCTTATACATGTATTTAAATTTTTCAATAATACAAAAATATTTAGTTTACAAGAAAAAATATTAAATGGCAGATTGGCAAATGGGCTATTGCCATATTTCCACTAAAGCAGGAGAATATGTCACACGAAATTGACACAGTTATTTGAAATTATTCTAAACAGCTCATATCAAATATTTTAGGCATTATTAAAAATGGTTGTCACTGGAAATATATGAGGCACTTTCACAGATTCTGTGTTGCCTTATTGTCTGAATATGTGACTCTCCACATTAACATCAAATTGCTATCCTGTCAACATGTAAAAGGATGGATCGTTTTATCTCCTGGGTGATGAAGTTTCAAATCCACAAAGCCCAGGCCGTCAGTCCTTTAAGGTGATTATGATGCCTTAAACCTGACAGCTTGCCCTGACAGTTTTCACATATTCCTGAAAGCAAATTGTTCCTCCTTCTATTAGAAGAAGGCAGTTGTGGAAAAACTAGAGGAAGATGAAGGTAGATAGAAAAGAAAATGATCTTCATGTTCAGAGTAATTATTAAAAGGTGTTTCCAGAGAAAAGTGTAGATATTGATTTTGCCTCTTGTCATGATGTACATAAATGAGACACAAAGAACCCATATGGGTCCAAAGTTTGCCAGGAAAGGAATATCAGGCCGAGCAGATGGCAGCACCATTGCCATATGGCTACTCAGGAATGGGTCCATGTTACGGCATTTTGCCATAAGATGAGGCTAGAAATATTTTTGTGCTACTATTTTAAACAGCAGAAAGAAAGACTATGGGATTTGTTGACATGAAAAACCATTAGACAATTATGACAGGAGTACTCTTGTTATATGCAACTCCACAAACTGGCTCTTTGATGTATACTCACTGCCATCGAGTCAGTTCCGACAAATTGTGACCCTATGGGACAAAGTAAAACTGCCTCATGGGGTTTCCAAGGCTAGAAATCGTTACGGAAGCAGACTGCCACATCTTTCTCTTAAGGAGTGTCTGGTGAATTTGAACTGCCAACTTTTTGGTTAGCAGTCAAGCGCTTTAACCACTGTGCCACTAGGGCTCCAGCTTTGACTTATAAAACATCAAAAAGGGATCTCTCGTGCTCGCTTCAGCAGCACATATACTAAAATTGGAACGATACAGAGAAGATTAGCATGGCCCCTGTGCAAGGATGACACGCAAATTCGTGAAGCGTTCCATATTTTTTGGTTGAGTGCACTGCTTGCCTATACTTGGCCATCTTCATATCCAATGGTTTTGGGGTTTTTTTGTTTTGTTTTGTTTTTCATTTTGGGTGGTTTTTGTTTTTGTTTTTTAACGGTTCTTAGCTGATGTTCATGAAGAGCAGTGAGTACTTAACTGTGCCACTAATGAAATCCTGTCTAAGAAGGTGCATTTCTGTACCAGAGCTGTGTCACACCATCCTGTGGGCCCTCTGCTGGAAAAGTAGAATCAAGTCTCAAATAATGCCTTTTTAATTGTATCCTCTAGTATTATAGATGTAGGACTGTACTGTATCATACCTCTGTGAATGTAAGATATCTTGTACCTGCTATATGATAACGTAATAGTGACCGTGCTATATCAGAGCTGCTTTTTAATGACGTTATTCTAGAATGTTTTCTTTCCAGATGATGATTGAGAAGCTAATAAAAAAAAATGGTGCCAGGTACCATAGCAGTAACAGAACTTTGCCGTTTTCTGAGGTTTTGTTTTGTACTTTTTTTCTTTTTTTAATGGAGTGTGCTGGATGTCTCTATAGTTCTGTTCAGATGACTGCAGAACCTGGAAAAGCTGTTGCTGCTATTGATGCATAACACACTGCGATTGGTCTTTTTATATAAATATATATATATATACACATATATATAATTTGAATTTTTGGAAACTTTAGCTGTGCTGTCAACTTTGGAAAAAGTATCCCAGTTGTACCATGTTGAGTTGGCATTGTACAGAAATTAACAGCCATATTGGTCTAGAAACGTTAAACTTAATTTTTTTCCATTTGTACAGGGGTAACGCACTGTATTAAATATGTAAGGTCTTATCTACATGGGTTTGATTACAGAAACTAATAAAGTATTCTCTAAAAAAAAAAAAAAAAAAAAAGGGATCTCCTATTAGGTTTCCTATATCTCTCTATCAAATATGAGGTGTCCTATATTAAATGGATAATACTGCAGAGATATATATTTAAATTTCAAACCAAAAACCCCATTCCTTGATGCTAGTCAGAAATTTTTAGAGGCTTGTATATAATTACGGCTTAGATCCAGTATTTCTTATACGATAATAAATAGTAAGCTAAATATCATTATGAAAATCACCAATTTTCAGATTATGCTGATGCAAAATCATACAACAATTGAGTGCATGAAATAAAAAGTCTGGTTTAGTGAAAGGAGCATTAGACTTAGAAACTGAAGAGAAAGGTCCCTGCCTGACCTGATAAGATAGGTACAAGCCATGATAACTTGGAGAGTTCAGCTAATCCCTCTAAGCTTCAGTTCTCTTCTTGGTAAAATGTTATGTGCAGTGATGTTGAGGAAAGACACACTAAGTTAGCAAGAAAGGAGTAGCTTTGAGAGAACACAGGCTTCTACTCTCAGATTCACCTCCATCCATTACTAGCTTTGACTTTATTTTTTGGAAAGCTACTTAAAATTTGAACCTCAATTTCCTGCCCTGAAGAGAGAGAATAATAATATCTAAATGGCAGGGCTGTGGTAAGAATAAAATAAGATAATTCCAGATGTCTCTAGGCAATTTGACAAAAAAAAAGAAAATGAGCAAGGCGAATCTCAGCATAACAGGTTTATCTCTGGCATATGTATCAGTAGTGTTTGAAGGGAAGGGAAGGGGTAAATTACCCTAAAGCCTGGAAATAGTGTCTCTGCCTGACAGTACTTGGTCCGTTTTTGAGTAGAGTTTAACTTTTATAGGACTCTTTCTGGCAGAGATACATCCTTGGCTTCAAGCTTCCTCTGGAATCACTTATTTCAGCTGAGCTAAGATCTTCACAGTTTGGCCTCTCTGGAGAATGTGGCATTGTATAACTTTGGAGAGTTCCTCCCAAGAGTCCTAATGTCCCATTAAAAGAAGTAGCTCATACTCCATGCACCTGAGAGCTTAAGGCAGGCCCAATTAACTCATGCATTTGTAACAAGAGATTGTTCAAACAAAACCTAAGTGGGAGTGACAGAGGATTCTCCTACTAACCCATTCTCCTCTAATGTGATGTTCCTTCCTCCAGGTTCATCTCCCATCCAACCTTCCAGTTATGATATAATGATTTTTCATTGTTTTCTGGCCTCCTTTTAATGGCTCTGGAGATTTGTCTAACTTTTTTTTTGTGCATCTGAAAATTATTCAACAACAGTAATACTCTTTTTTAATTCTTTTCACATGTAATTTCTCATTGAATTATTTACCAGTCCTATTAGGTTGGCTGTATTATCACCTCTCCTCCCAAACATGGAAACCCAGATGCACTGTACACAGAAAAAAATATGTTTGACTATTTACAAGATATGATCAACAACAAGTAATCAGGTAGTGAAGAAAGTAGAAGTAACAAGTCATCTAATGAGGATGTCTGTTGTTCTACAATATTTAGACAGCTGATTTTAACTTGCTTAGTTTTATAGATATTTGAAAATTTTCTACCTTAATTTTCCAGGTTTTCTTCAAAAGTTACATGTAGACGTATTATATACATATACACATGCACATAAACATACATGTTGCAAATCTGACTCATAGCGACCCCATAGGACAGAGTAGAACTGCCCCATAAGGTTTCCAAGGCTGTTAGTCTTTAAGGAATCAGACTGCCACATCTTCCTCCCATGGAGTAGCTGGTGAGTTCCTTTTGGTTAGCAGCCAAGCGATTAACCATTGAGCCACCAGGGCTCCTTTATACATACACATATACATACACACGTACATATACAACTATATTGAATTTTAACCCCTAGTCTTTTAATACTTTTTCAAGTACCTAGTAATGCAGATTGTTGTTGTTGTTAGTTGCCATTGAGTTGATTCCAACTCATGGTGACCCAATGCATGAGAGTAGAACTGCTCCACAGGGTTTTCAAGGTTGTGACCTGGAAAACAGAGTTCTGACTTCCAAGGTGCCCCTGAGTGTGTTCAAACTGCCAGTCTTTTCGGTAGTGTTCAAGTGCTTAACCTTTTGCTCTACCCAGGGACTCCTGCAATACAGATAGTTCATTTCAATTAATAAGCATTGTATATAGAAATAAATGAACCCCAAACTGAAAAGATAGCTGTGAATGGTCAGGAAGGTTAAGAGTAACTAACTCCTCACAGAACAATCAATCAATCAATCAAACAATAGGAGAGATGAATCTAGACGTCATTAACCCATCAGCTTCTCTTTATTTTGGGGGGAGGGGCCTCTGAGGAATAAGAAACTGTGATAGGGGCTAGAGAGTGTATAGAACAGATAAACTTTTCATGACCTCAGGAATACAATTATCTTTGAAAAAATGCACAATGATTTGTTGCACTAGATTAAAAACTGATGGCACTTCGGTGAGCTTAAAAGTCCCCTGAAGTAGGAATCTGGAGACCAGAGTCAACCACATGCCAGCTGGAAGACCTAAGCCTCCACAACTCCCAGGCTTTTGCTTATTAGTCAAATAGGACTAATAGCAGCTGCCTTGCTTCCATTGCAGGTTTTTTGCACCTATCAAATAAAACATTCAACATGAAATTTTTTTCGGAAATTGTAATTCAGTTAATTTAGATACATAGATTGGTTTCAACTACTTTCTTGGTGATTTTATAGCAAACATGAGAAACTGAAATAAGTTAATCAGGATTATCATTTTCAAAGCAAGAAAATAGAAATTCTTCTTTTGGACCCAAAACACAGTTATAGAAAAGCTGCCCTAGGGAAAATACATTGATGTACCCAGCTGGAAAGAGAGGCCAGCAGAAATATGATTCCAGGTCAGATCAGCAGGAACGACAGCAGCATTTTATAGTTATAGAAACAGATAGGCATTTTAAGTATAAAGAGGACTGAAATGCATAAAGGGGAAATCTTTTTCAAAAGGACAATAAATGATGTTTGGGGATGTATATATTTTATTAAGTTATTCTGTAAAAGTTACACATTAAATTTAAGATATAATTGAAAGTTCCATTCTTAATTAAAATGATACTTGTTATTAGGTGCCATTGTGTCCATTCTGACTCATAATAACCCCATGTGACAGAGTGGAACTGCCCCATAGAATTTTCTAGGCTGTAATCTTTACAGGAACAGATTGCCGGGTTTTTTCTCTCGTGGAGCCACTGGTGCGTTAGAGCCTCCAACTGGCCAGTTAGCAGCCAGGTGCTTAATCATTGTACCACTAGGGCTTCTTAAAATGATTAGTTGCTTTAATAGATAAATCCCCAAACTCAGTGAATTAACATAATAAAAGTCTTTTTCTTGCTGGGTATTCCCCAACCCAGCATGTGTTCTGAAGGAGTGATGTCCAGGGATGTGGAGGAGGGAGTTTCATTTTGCAATGCCCGTTCAGAAGTCTGAGCTGGTGGGGACTCTGCCATCTTCATCACATGGTTTCCAATGTCACTCTCAGAGTTGTCATCCAGTCAACAGACAAGAAAAAAAATTGGTAGATGACTATACCTATGTTTTATTTTATTGCTTTTATTTTACTCTATTGCGTGTGTACGTGTAGGAGAAAGCTTTATAAATGAAAGTAACATATCACATTTTGATCCATAATCCATTGGCCAAAATTTAGTCACACACACACACACACGAAAAGAAGAATAAAATAAGATATATTTGTGTGCCTCAAAACAAAGGAAATGTGTGTGGTGAACAACCAACCATTCTTGGTCACACTCTGCCCTTCTGTTCACCAAATAACTTTTTTCCTTCTTTGCTCCAACGCATGGATCACACTCACCTCTTCCCTGAGGAAGACAGTCGCAAATACCTTTTATTGAAAACATCTACCTCATATCCAGATGTCGCTTTCTGAGCTCTGGCAATCTATATACTAAAAGAGACAACTTACCTGAAATCTGCCCCTTAAAACCAAACATATAACTGGGAAGGGGTGAATGGGAGATATACAGTAGTCAATGATTCATATGAGATCTTGATGGGCAGGGATAGGGTAGGCAGATTGCAGCTCCCCACTCCCACTCTCGCAGTAATGGAAATGCCTTGATCACACCACGGGTCTATTATCTGTGAGGGATTTCTTCGCACAGGGAACTCTATAGTGCTGGCTCCATAACCTGGAAGGATTTTACAAGTGTATCAACCTCAATGGCCATAATACAGTGGCTAACGGGGAGGATGTTCTCCTCGGGGGCTGCAACTTTTGCAGCCAACTTCTTATGGGTAAAAATTTGTGGCCAGAATTATGTTTTAAAGAGAAAATAATCAAAGGATTTTTGTTATTGTTGTTTAGGATTACAGCATTTTTGACAATAAAGTTCCCTCAGAAATGAAATATTCTTCTAATACAGTTGCTTTCCATAAGTTCCAGGTGTTTTTCTTCGTTCTCAGTCTTCTTTACTTAGCTGCTTCCTTGTTCCATGATTTTCTTGCTCAATTTTATACCAGTAAACTTCAGGCTGATGGTATCCACCTGCTCTTTATTTCAAAACTGATTCAAAAAGGGTTTTGATGTTCAGGTTTTTTTAAAATTTTATTCCTATTGAGATATAGAAGTTAATCTTCTGAATCCTCAGATTTCTGCCCTTTTCTAACCCTCTTTCATTTCTGCTTGAAAATAAGATAATTATTACTTGAGGACATCTCATTCATTTAACACCGTGCTAAATGTAACTAATAGCCACCAACATATATTCTTAACTTCTGCTTTCCCATCTCTACCACTTGCTAGAGGCATGTCAATGTAACTAATAGCCACCAACATACATTCCTAATTTCTGTTTTCCCATTGCTACCACTAGCTAGAGGCTTAGTAGGCATGTGATCTACCTTCTGAGTTACCACAAATGACATTTTGAGCATTTCTTTTCTTTTATAAAATATTTTATTGAGTTTTTAGTGAAAGTTTACACAGCAAGTTAGGTTCCTATTTAACAGTTCCTACACAGATTGTTTACTGACATTGGTTACAATTTCCACATTGGGTCCACATTCTCATTATTGTCATTCTGGTTGTTCTGCTTTCATTATTCTTGCTTCCCTGCTCTGCCGCCTAGATCTTCCCATCTTTGCTTTAGGGTAAATGTTGACCATTTGGTCTCAAATAGGTAATTGTTGTTTTTTGTTTGTTTGCTTTATTTTTATATAAAAGGACCACAGTAATCATGGGTGATATTGCTTATTTTATGAGTCAATCTGTTATTTAGTTGAAAGGTGACCTCCAGCAGTAGTTTCAGCTCAAAGTTTAAAGGGTATCTCAGGGCGATAGTCTTGGGGGTTCCCCAGAGCAGTAAGTCTGCCTTATTTTTAAGATCTTGAGTTTTATTCCACAATTTTCTCCCATTCTATCTGGGGCCATCTATTATGGCCACAATCAGAATGGTTAGTGGTGACAGCTGGGCACCATCTAAGTTTCTCTGGATAGGTGAGGTCATGATTCCTGTCAGTAATTGGTCCTGTAGACTGGTTTCTTCTTTGATCATCTGGTTTTCTTCTTTATCTTTTGCTCCAGACAAGTAGAGACTAACAGCTGTATCTTACATAGCCACTCCCAAGCCTTTAAGACCCCAGACACTATTTACCAAACTAGGACATAGAATATAAACTTTATAGAGTATTATGTGCCAATTGACTGAGATGTCCCATGAAACTATAGTCCTAATCTTTCCAACCCATTAAGCCAATCCTGTGAGGTGTTTGATTATGTCTGGGAGGTATCTGTGACTGTGTCCCCTATGTGTTTTTATACATGTGAATATATATGCAACACTCACAAACATGTATATAGATATGCCTACAGATACACTTATATACGCTCACATATATACACACATATACTTTCCTATACACATATATGCATACATATCCATCTATTTAACCACTCACGTATTTTTGGGTTCTTACTGCAATGTTGCCAGATTGTATATGTTATAACATTTACCAGTAATGTCTGTTATTCTTGTGTATTTCTTAGTGTCATCTTTTACCTTAGTTAATTTTGCTCAATTCACTGACATTCAGTGTTGCCTTTCCCATCACCAAAACTAACAAGTATCTGCTATCTAGAGAGTGATTCTCCCTCCCTCTCCCTCCCATTCCTGGTAACTACAAAAGAATGTTGATTTCTTTGTGTTTACCTATTTTTGTCTTTTTATAAAAGTGGGATCATGTAATATTTGTCCTTTTGGGCTTGACTGATTTCACTCAGCATAATGTCCTCCAGATTCATCCTTGTTATTAGATGTTTTGCAAACTCATCATTATTATTTATAGCTGCATAGTATTCCATTGTAAGTATATACCAAATTTTGTTCATCCATTCATCCCTTGATGGGCACTTAGGTTGTTTCCATCTTTTTGCAATTGTGGATAAGGCTGCAATAAACATAGGCACATATATGTCTATTCATGCCACTGCTATTAGATCTCTAGAATATATACCTAGGAGTTGGATTATTGGATCATACAGTATTTCTATTTCTAGCTATTTAAGGAAGCATCATACCATTTGACATAGTGGTTGTTGTGGATTGAATCATATTGCCCAAAAATGTATGTTGTAAATCCTAACCTCTATGCCTGTGGTTATAATCTCATTTGAGAATGGGTTACAAACACATTTGTTATGTTAATGAAGCAGGATTTGTATAGGTGTATTTTGAGCCAGTCTCTTTTGAGATATAAAATATTAAACAAGCAAGCTAAGAAACAGAGATGGGGAAGAGAGATACCAAGCCACATGAAGATTGCCCAAGAGCAAAAGCTCAAAAGAGAAGAGAACCTTCCTCCAGAGCTGACAGAGAGAAAGCCTTCCCCTAGAGGTGGCACCCTGAATTTGGACTTCTAGCCTTCTAAACTGTGAGGAAATGAATTTCTGTTGGTTGAAACCGCCCTTTTATGGTATATCTGTTATAGCAGCACTAGATAACTAAGACAGAACTTGGTGCTGGAAGAGTGGGGTGCTGCTCTAACAGATACCTAAAATGTGGAAGTGGTTTTGGAATTGGATAATGGGTAGAGTCTAGAAGAGTTTTAAGATGCCTAACAATAAAAGCCTAGATTACATTGAAGAAATTGTTGGTAGAATTATGAAGATCAAAGGCAATTGGTGTGGGCTTAGAAGGAAGTGAGGAGAGCTATATAGAAAATCTCCACCATCTAAGAGAATACGTATGTTGCCAGCAACAGAATGTTGCTACAAATGTGGACTTTAAATATGCTTCAATGAGACTTTCAAAGAAAATGATGAACATGTGGTTGGACAATGGAGAAAGGGTGGTGCTTTTTATGCAGTGGCAAAGAACTTGCCTGAATTGTGTTCAAATGTTTGGTGGAAGGTAGAATTGGTAAGTCATGGATATCTGGCTGATAAGATTCCTAAGCAAGATCTTAAAGGGGTTGCATGGTTTCTACTTGCCACTTAAAGTAAAATGTGAGAGAAAAGAGATGGCCTTAAAAAGGAATTGTGGAAAATGAAAACTGAACTTAAAAATTTGGAAAATTATGTTGTAGAAACTAAGGACACATGTTCTAGAATGTTCACCATGGACGTGGCTATACAATATTTTGTTAAAGAGATTAAGCCTGTGACTTATAGATCTAACCAACAACCGCAGCGGAAAACCCATCAGCTTAGACTGAAAGGGACAGAGAAAGAACTAAAGGAAAGAAGGTTATCTGCCTCTTGGAATACTCATGCTCAAAGCCCATCTTCTACTCTAGTAGAATTATTCACATATTGTGGATAAGCAACAGCGGTATCGCTTGGCAACTTCTTAGAAGTACAGATTCTCAGCCCCACTCTAGACATACCAAACCAGAAACTCTGGGATAGATGCATAACAAATCACCAAACATATGGCAACTGAAAACAATACTACTTATCAGTTCACAGATCAATAGGTCAAAACCCATCATGGAATTGTTAGGTCTTCTACTCAAGATAACAAAGGCCAAAATCAACTATGCTGAGTTCTCATCTGCACACTCTAGAGAAAATCTACTTCAAAGCTCATTCTTAATGTTGGAAGAATTCATTTTCTTGCAGCATTAGGGTGGAGACCCTCATTTTCTTGCTGGCTGTCAGTCGGGGTCAATCTCAGTTACAAGAGGCTACCCTCACTCTTAGCCATGTGACCCTCTCCACCTTTAAACCTGCAAAAGTGTGCCAAATCCTTCTCATGCTGCTAATTTCATACTTTCTCTCTTTTCTCTAGACCCAGATTTAAAGGGTTTATCAATTAGATCAGACATATGTGAATGATCTCCATATATTAAGGTCAACTGACTGGGACCTCAAGTACTTGGTAAAATCTATTCACAGCAGCAGCTAAAAGTGCTTTATGGAATAAGTGCAAGAAAGTGTATGTCCACCAGGGACCAGGAATCTTGGGGGTCATTTTTAAATTCTGCCTAGCACCCAAGAATTTCTGTTTAGCAAGCCCTCTGGGTAATTTTGAAGCACGTGAGATTTAAGAACTAAAGCTCTGGCACTTAGTCCTCCTATTTAGGGTGAGCAACTGTTCCAGTTTGCCCAGGACTTTCCCAATTTCAATACTAAAATTTCTCCATCCTGTGTAACTTCTTACTTATTGCCTTTGAGTTGATTTTGACTCATAGTGACCCTATAGGATAGAGTAGAACTGCCCCATAGAGTTTTCAAGCCTATAAATCTTTATGGAAGTAGACTGCCACATTTTTCTCCCACGGAGTGGCTGTGGGGTTTGAACCACTGACCTTTCGGTTAGCAGCCAAGCACTTAACAACTGTGCCATCAGGATTCTTCCATGCAACCTTAGCCCAGTATAAAGCCAGATATTGAGTGACCCTACCTCTATTCTTTTCATCCTTTGTCCATCCAAAAAGTACCTTCTCATTTCTTTCTTTCTTTTCTTTTTTTGTTCACAATATGATGAAAGACTTTCCTAGGTGACTCTTGGGTATATCTGTAGATTTTCTATCTTGCAGATATTTCACTTAATTGGTCATGAAATTCTCTTAAGTTAGCAGATGGATCCAAATAATGTGAGTTGGAGCTGAAGCTTAAACTGAGATTAACTTTGTAAACTTCACTTTTATAGCCTCTAAATTTTAAAAAAGTCTTCTTCAAAACATAACTAATAATCCATTTTCAAAATAAATGAAAAAAATGCATGAAAGAAGCATTTATGCAGCTATAATCGCTTAATTGCTAAAAAAAGAAAGCATTGCTATTTAATAAATGTCAACCTCCTATTGTTGTTAGGTGCTGTCCAGTCGGTTCTGACTCAGTGATCCTATGTACAACAGAATGAAACACTACCCGGTGCTGTGCCATTCTCATAATCGTAGCAACGTTTGAGCCCATTGCTGCAGCCACTGTGTCAATTAATCTCGATGACGTCTTCCTATTTTTTGCTGACCTTCTACTTTACTAAGCATGATGTCCTTTTCCAGGGACTGGTCCTTCCTGATAACATATCCAAAGTACATGAGATGAAGTCTCTCTATCCGCCCTTCTAAGGAGCATTCTGGCTGTACTTCCAAGACAGGTCTTTTTGTTCTTTTGGCAGTCTATGGTATATTCAATATTCTTTGCCAACACAATAATTCAAAGGCACTAATTTTTCTTTGATGTTCTTTATTCATCGTGCACCTTTTGCTTGCATATGATGCCATTGAAAATGCCATGGCTTGGGTCAGGAGCCCCTTAGTCCTTAAACTGATATCTTTGCTTTTTAACACTAAAGAAAGAGGTATTTTGCAGCAGATTGCCAATGCAATATGCCACTTGATTTCTTGACTACTGCTTCCATGGACATTGATTGTGGATTCAGTTAAAATGAAATCCTTGAAAACTTCAATCTTTTCTCCATTTATCATGATGTTGCTTATTGGCCCAGTTGTAAAAGATTTTTGTTTTCTTTATGTTGAGGTGCAATCCATACAGAAGGCTATAGTCTTTGATCTTCATCAGTAAGTGCTTCAAGTCCTCCTCACTTTTAGCAAGCGAGGTTGTGTCATCTGCATAATGCTGCTTGTTAATGAGTCTTCCTCCAATCCTGATGCCCCATTCTTCTTCATATAGTCCAGCTTTTCGGATTATTTGTTCAGCATACAGATTGAATAAGTATGGTGAAAGGATACAACCCTGAAACACACCTTTCCTGACTTTAAACTATGCAGTATCACCTTGTTTGTTTGAAGGATTGCCTCTTGATCCATGTACAGGTTCCTCATGAGCACAATTAAGTGTTCTGGAATTCCCATTCTTCTCAATGTTATCCATAATTTGTTATGATCCACACAGTTGAATGCCTTTGCATAGTCAGTAAAACACAGACAAACATCTTTCTGGTATTCTCTGCTTTCAGCCAAAATACTTTTGACATCAGCAATTATATCCCTCATTCCATGTCCTCTTCCGAATACAGCCTGAACTGGCAGTTCCCTGTCGATGTACAGCTGCAACTGCTTTTGAATGATCTTCAGCAAAATTTTACTTGTGTGTGATATTAATGATATTGTTTGATAATTTCTGCATTCTGTTGTATCATCTTTCTTTGAAATGGGCACAAATGTGGATCTCTTCCTGTCGGTTGGCTAGGAAACTCTCTTCCAAATTTCATGACATACATGAGTGACCACCTCCAGCTCTGCATCCATTTGTTGAAACATCTCAATTGGTACTCTCTCCATTCCTGGAGCCTTGTTTTTTGCCATTGCCTTCAGTGCAGCTTGGACTTCTTCCTTCAATACCATTGGTCCTTGATCATATGCCACCTCCTGAAATGGTTGAAAGCCAACCAGTTATTTTTGGTACAGTGACTTGTGTATTCCTTCCATTTTCTTTTCATGCTTTCTGTGTCATTCAACATTTTCCCCATAGAATTCTTCAATATTGCAACACAAGGCTTGAATTTTTTCTTCAGTTCTTTTAGCTTGAGAAATGCCAAGAGTGTTACTGCCTTTGGTTTTCTATCTCCAGGTCTTTGCACATTTCATTATAGTACCTTACCTTGTCTTCTTGAGCTACCCTTTTAAATCTTCTGTTCAGCTCTTTTACTTCATAATTTCTTCCGTTCACTTTAGCTAGTCTATATTCAAGAACAAGTTTCAGAGTTTCTTCTGCCTTCCATTTTGGTCTTTTCTTTCTTTCCTGTCTGTCAAGGATTGAGTTGTGTCCTCTGAAAAATATCTGTCAGCTTGGCTGGGTCATGATTCCCAGTGTTGTATGATTGTGTGATCTGATGTGATTTCCTTATGTGTTATAAACTCTATCACTATGATGAGATTATATGTGGTCTGCTTATGTGTTACATATTCTATCACTGTGATGAGGTTATACTTATGAGATTGACGAGATTGGATAGTGTCTTAATGCAATATCTTTTGAGATATAAAAGACAGAAGTGAGCAGAGACACATGGGAACCTCATACCAGCAAGAAAACAGTGCTGGGAGCAGAGCGCGTCCTTTGGACCTGATGTTCCTGCACAGAGAAGCTCCCAGACCAAAGGAAGACTGATGACATGGACTTTCCTCCAGAGCTGACAGAGAAAGTGTTCCCCTAGAGCTGATGCCCTGAATCTGGACTTGTAGCCTACTGGACTGTGAGAGAATATACTTCTCCTTCTAAAACCATCCACTTGTGGTATCTCTGTTAGAGCAGCACTAGATGACTAAGACACTGTCTTTTTAATGACCTGTTGCTTTCTTTGATATGATGTCCTTGATGTCATTCCACAACTCATCTGATCTTCGGTTATTAGTGTTCAGTGCATCAAATCTATTCCTGAGATGGTCTCTAAATTCAAGTGGGATATACTCAAGGTTGTATTTGGCTCCCTTGAACTTGTTCTAATTTTTTTCAGCTTCAACTTGAACTTACATATGAGAAATTGATGATCTGTTGTGCAGTTGGCCCCTGGCCTTGTTCTTATTGATGATATTGAGCTTTTCCATTATCTCTTTCCATAGATGTAGTCCATTTGATTCCTGTGTTTTCCAACCTGTGAGTTCCACGTGTATAGTTGCCATTTATTTGTAGAAAAAAGGCATTTGCAATGAAGAAGTCATTTGTCTTGCAAAATTCTATCATGCGATCTCTGGCATCATTTCTATAACCACGGCCATATTTTCCTATCTTTCTGTCTTCTTTATTGCCAACTTTTGAATTCCAATCACCAGTAATTATCAGTGCATCTTGATTGCATGTTTGATCAATTTCAAACTGCAGAAATTGGTAAAAATCCTCAGTTTCTTCTCTTTGGCCTTAGTGATTAGTGTGTCAATTTGACTAATAGTCCTGTTAACTTGCCTTTTTGTAGGCGTATGGGTATCATCCTATCACTGACAGTGTTTTACTTCAAGATAGATCTGGAAATATTCTTTTTGAAGATAAGTTCAACATCATTCCTTTTCAATTTGTCATTCCTGGCCTAGTAGACCATATTTTTGTCCAAATTAAAATGGCCAATATCAGTTTGTTTCAGCTCACTAGTGGTTAGAATATTGACCTTTATGCATTTCATTTCATTTTGAACAACTTCCAATTTTCCTAGATTCATACTTCATACATTCCATGTTCCAATTATTAATGGATGTTTGCAGTTGTTTCTTCTCATTTTGAGTTGTGCCACATCAGCAAATGAAGGTCCTGAAAGCTTGACTCCATCCACATAATTAAAGTCTACTCTGCTTGGAGGAGGCACCTCTTCCCCAGTCTTATTTCAGTGCCTTCAAATCTTAGCAGCTCATCTTCGACACTATACCAGACAATATTCCACTGCTATTCACAAGGTTTTCACTGGCCAATATTTCAGAAGTAGACCACAGGTCCTTTTTCCTAGTCTGTCTTAGTCTGGAAGCTCCACTGAAACCTGTCCAAGATGGATGACCCTGATGATACTTGAAATATCGGTGGTATAGCTTCCAGCAGCACAGCAACACACAAGTCACCACAGTATGACAAACTGACAAAAGCATGGGGAAAATACATTTATACGTTTTTTAAATGCAGTATTTCTTAGATTATATGAATACTAACAACAAATTGTTTTGCAAAATATTTCTACATTGAATTATGTTATCAGTTACAACTTTATTAATAAGTGAGTGGAATCCTTTTTTGATTTTTCTTTTTCTTTTCCTTTAATTACTACTTCATTTCAAAAAAGTTATTGACATAAGTTCACAAATACTAATTACCACAATATTTTAGCTAAAATGCCAGAATATCTGACAAAAGCAGAGCCTATGAAAACACCAACAGCAAGGAAAACCACAGGCATGCTTGTAGTGCGTGCAGAGGAATCCATGTGTTCAAAGCATCATTGTAACTGGGTAATAATCACAGCTCTGATGAGAGCATATTAGAATGTTCAAAAAATAAATCAGCATAAAGTTTTAGCCTTGTAGGTATATTGATACCTGTAAGTTGTGATTACAAAAAATGTTTTCTGTTGTTATAACTAACTACAGGTATATTTATATGAAAAAAATAAATTGCTACTGAAACACTGCACAAAAATTTTATAGACAGTGATTTTGGTGTCACCCCCTCTGATGGTGTTACCTGCTGTGGTCCACATCCCACCGCACGCCCGGACCCCCTCCTAATGATGTCACTGGATTCTAGCAGGTATCAGGGGAATAGATCTCTGCTTTTCCATTACACATAATCAGTAACCTAAACCAAGAAGTTTGAATAGTTCAGGCATGTCTATCAAATTTTGTGGGAATAAGTCTGGAAAGTGTTGCTGTATTATTTTTGTCAAATAATACTTAAAACTGAAGCTATTCTTAAAATTAGTATATGCTCAATAGTTAAGTTTTAATGAAAACACTTAAGGTTGTTTCAATCTAAATGAGACTTGGTAGATTGTTTACTTTTATTACTTGAGGGAAAGCAAGGTACAGATATGGAACCTCTTAAATACAGCCAGAGTCAATTTTTATCTCCTTTATTAGATCCAAATTCATGATTATGTGACTGAGACATCACAAACTCTGTCTGATTCTCAGGTCAAATCTTATGTTATTCTTCATTTTTCTCAACTATAGTTCAGAGTTTATTGCAAGACTCTGAAATGGGTGAAACTAAAGGAAGAACTGGAATTTGAGTTCAACAGAAGTTGCCAAGGCAGATCAGAGTTATCATAGGTCTATAGTCTTTTCATTTAAACAAAACAACAACAACAAAAAACAGTAATCTCGTCTTGTAGATGTTGTTCTTGGTGGTGTGGTGTATATTGCGAGGAAATTAAAAGAAAGGTTTTAGTGGTAAAAGGGAGACATGGACTATGGATACTCCTAGTGAATAGATCAAAGGCCTGGAAAATCAGTTTACTCATACTATGCAAGTATTAGAGGAGGTTTTTGGTTTGATTTAGTAAAAAGTTTAAAGTCAACTCATTCTTTTAGTAAGAAAAAAAAATCCCTTCTCTATTGAATTTCTAGGATCCTTTACTTTTTTTATTATTATATTAATATCTGTATTACCTATAGGTAATAAATTCATCATGTTATTTTTAATACAGCCATTGAAGCTGAAGCATTTTGCAGAATGGCAAATATGTTGGCTTTACCATTATTACTGATGATGATAATTTTCCTCATAAAATAGAATTCCTAAATCAAGACTCTTAAAACTGAAATGCAGGGAAAACACTAACCCCTAAATTGCAAAGAGACTGTCAAAATTTACATTTTAAAAAGGAATATTTGACAGAGTAAACATGGTTGTGATAATGTACAAATGCATAAAGATGTGTATGTTCATCTGTCTCTAGCTATCTGTCTGTCTGTCTATGCAAGTATTTTCTAATGATAGTTTTTTGTTTTTGCTATAGTTGTTTTTTTTTCTTTTCTTTTTTTTAAGGACAAGTCCTGATCTATTATACATTTTAAAAATTTTGGTGTGTTGAGGCAGGGCAAAGATGGTGGAGTAGTCTGACGGCTTCCTATATCCTTCTTACAACAAAGACCTGGAAAAACAAGTGATTTGATTGTATATGAATATCTAGGAGTCCTGAACGAGACAAAGTTGGGGAATAGGGCTGAGAGGTGTGGTGAAAGGGAGACGGTTCAGAAAAAGTGAGGAGTGCCAGACCAGTCTCTGCGGGAGCCACAGCTCTTCAGCCCAGACCGGCTCAGGGTGCCCAGAGAGGTGGGCATACTGCTCTGCGTGCTTGCTTGGGAGGCAGTTTCCACATTGAGAGAGATCCGGCAGCAGAGATTCTGCTTGGACACTCCAAACCAGTGAAAAGCAGCACCCAAATGGCTAAAGACAAGTACATGCGTGAGACCTTTCACTGGGATTTAAAAAAAAAAAAATTGGGGAAATACCTCTCTCCCATTTACCTCCTCCTTCCCGCTCTGCACCTGGTACAGATGACTCCAGTGGTCTCTGAGACCTCTGGGCCAGAAGTAGATCCCATAAGGTACCCTGACACATTCTCTTGGTCTTGGAGAGGGAACAAATTAACAAACAAGGAAAAAATAAGCTACCGGCTCCTCTAAGCCAGGACCTCAGCATTGGCACAACGTCTTTGCCTAGGTACAGGTATAAGGGGTCTGCAGTCTTTGAGTGCCTTTCACTCCTGCATAGACTTGCGTGGGCCTTCTCAACAACATAAGCTCTCACTTCCACAGCACAACAAGGTAAATACTTCAATCTAATTTCAACTGTTTCAGCTGTGAAGTAGCAGGTTTGTGACGTGCACATACTTAGGTACAGAACTAACTACCTGGTGACAGGACATTAGAGCTTCAAAGATGCCAGTAATCAAACTAGCACACACGAGCAGCCTATCAAAACAAGAAGCTAGGACACACTAAACAAATATAAAATAAAATAATAATAACTTATTGATGGCTCGGAGACAACAGTCAATATCAAATCACATAAACAGGCAGTCTATGATGGCTTCAGCACACTCCCAAAATAAAGAATCAATAAATTCTCTGGAGGAAGAGAATTTCTTGGAATTACCAGAAGCAGAATACAAAAGATTAATATACAGAACTCTTCAAGAAATTAGAAAGGAAATTCGACAAAATGCAGACATCCAAAGGACACACAGACAAAGTAGTGGAACTTAAAAAAGCTATTCAAGAGCATAATGACAAATTTAATAGTAGGCTGCAAGAATCCAAACAGAGACAGCAATCAGAAATCCAGAAGATTAACAATAAAATTTCAGAATTAGGCAATATAAAGTCATAGGAGCAGAACTGAGGCAATAGAAGTCAGAATTAGTAACACTGAAGATAAAACACTTGACACCAACTTATCTGAGGAAAAATCAGATAAAATAATTAAAAAGAATGAAGAAACTCTAGGAGTTATGTGGGACTCTATCAAGAGAAATAACCTATGAGTGATTGGAGTACCAGAACAGGGGGGATAACAGAAAATACAGAGAGAACTGTTGAAGATTTGTTGATAGAAAACTTCCCTTATATCATGAAAGGTGACAAGATAGCTATGCAAGATGCTCATTGAACCCCACATAAGGTAGATTCCAAAAGAAAGTCACCAAGTCATATTATAATCAAACTTGCCAAAACCAAAGATAAAGACTGAATTTTAAGAGCAGCTAGGGATAAATGAAACATCATCCACAAAGGAGAGGCAATTAGAATAAGCTCAGACTACTCAGCAGAAACCATGCAGGCAAGAAGGCAATGGGATGACATATATAAAGCCTTGAAGGAAAACAACTGCCAGCCAAGAATTATATATCCAGCAAAGCTGTTTCTCAAATATGATGGTGAAATTAGGGCATTTCCGGATAAACAGAAGTTTAGGGAATTTGCAAAAACCAAACCAAAATTACAAGAAATACTAAAGGGAGTCCTCTGGTTAGAAAATCTAACATCATATAATAACACAAGACTAGAACACAGGACAGAGCAACCAGATATCGACTCAGATAGGGAAGTCACAAAAATACATCAAAGATAAAACACTGAAAATAAGGAAACAGAGATATCAATATGTAAAAAAGGACAACATTAAAACAAAAAAGAGAGACTTAAAAAATGTACACATAGATTTTTCATATGGAGGGGAAGTCAAGGCTATATAAAAAATAAAAGATTGGTATAAACTTAGAAAAACAGGGGTAAATATTAAGGTAACCACAAAGGAATCTAACAATCCTACAAGTCAAAATAAAAAAACCAGAAAAATATAAAGATTCAGCAAACACAAAATCAACAACAATGAAAAAGATGAAAAGAAAATACATAAAGAAAAACAACTCAGCACAGAAAATTAAGGGGAACAAAGAAACTGTGAACAACACACAAAAAGAGATATCAGGAGACAACACTAAAACTCATACCTATCAATAATTACACTGAATGTAAATGGACTAAATGCACCTATAAAGAGACATAGAGTGGCAGATTGGATAAAAAAGCATGATCCATCTATATGCTGCCTACAAGAGACACACCTTAGACTTAAAGACACAAACTGGCTAAAACTCAAAGGATGGAAAAAAATATATCAAGCAAACATCACTCTAAAAAGAGCAGAAGTGGCAATACCAATCTGTGACAAAACAGACTGTAAAGTAAAATCCACCACAAAGGGTAAGGAAGAACACTATATAATGATTAAAGTGTCAATACACGAGGAGGATATAACTATAATAAATATTTACGCACCCAACAATAGGACTCCAAAATACATAAAATAAACTAACAGCACTTAAAAGAGAAAGAGACAGCTCCACAATAGTAGTAGGAGACTTCCACACGCCACTTTTGGTGAAGGAGAGAACATCCAGAAAGAAGCTCAACAAAGACGCGGAAGGGCTAAATGTTACGATCAACCAACTTGATCTCATAGGCATATACTGAACATTCCACCCAACAGCAGCCAAGTATACTTTCTTTTCCAACACATGTGGAACACTCCCAGGAATAGACCACAAATTAGGCCATAAAGCAAGCCTTAAAAAAATCCAGAACATAGAAATATTACAAAGCATCTTTTCTGACCATAAAGCCATATAGAAATCAACAACCCAAAAAGCAAGGAAAAAAAATCAAACACATGGAAACTAAACAACACCTTACTCAAAAACTACTGGGTTGTAGAAGAAATTAAGGATGGAATAAAGAAATTCATAGAATCAAACAAGAATGAAAACACATCCTACCAGAACATTTGGAACATAGCAAAAGCAGTGCTCAGATGTCAGCTTATAGCAGTCAGTGCACGCATCCAAAAAGAAGAAAGGGCCATAATCAAAACATTAACCCTACAAATGGAACAGGTAGAAAGAGAGCAGCAAAAGAAGCCCTCAGGAGCCAGAAGAAAGGAAATAATAAGAATTAGAGCAGAATTAAATGAAATATAGAAAAACAATTGAAAGAGTTAACAAGACCAAAAAAGCTGGATCTTTGAAAAGATCAACAAAATTGATAAACCATTGGCCAAACTTACAAAAGAAAAACAGGAGAGGAAGAAAATTACCCATATAAGAAATGAAGTGGGTGATATCACAACAGACGAAACTCAAATTAAAAGAATCATAACAGAATACTATGAAAAATTGTACTCTAACAAATTTGAAAACCTAAAGGAAATGGACGTCATACTTGGTAAAGTAGACGGTCTGCGAAAAAAAGGAAGACCCTCAAGGAGACAGACTGACACAGTGGCTGTAACAATGGGCTTAGGCATAGTAACGATTGTGAGGATGTCACAGGACTGTATAGCATTATGTTCTGTTGTACATGAGTCTGAAATGACTTGATGGCACCTAACAACAACAACATTACAGTTTACATTGCTTCATTTTAATAATGTTTTTGCTTCTTCCAAATGAAATACATCAAAATCCTTGAATGCTTTTAGATATAGTCAATATATTAATCATGCATGTTTAATGAGATAAATTATAGGTGTTAAGTGTTTTGTGATTCCTTTCTTAAATACATTATTCAGCTTAGAATACATGGTTAACACTGACAGAGAAAAAATGCAAAATTGCAAAACAAATATTTTATATTTCATCTATTTCCCTTCTTAATAGATGAAAATTTCTTGTTTTGAACTGTTGGCCTTATATTTCCCCTAATAATCTCAGAACATAGAATGTCTGTAGAGGGTGAAAAGGTGAACAAGTGAGGTGAAGGGTTGAAAAATAACATGAATTTTCCTGAGAGTAGGAGCAGAAAACCAAGTATGGTGCTTACGTATTGCTTTGATTTATTCAGCTTAATGGCTATTAGTGCCCATTGTGGTCATGGTATGATTGTTACTGAAATTTATAGAAATAGGTAAGAACTTGTTAGGACAACCAAAACGCTTGTTCACGTGTTAATCTTATTAAGATTATCCAATATAAATTACAACTGCTGCTGTTTCTAGTTTCCTGTCATTTACCTTGCTCTTTCTCTTTCAAATTTTTTTTCCCAAAAAAAAAAATCCTCCTCTCTTTTGGTAATTCCTGCAGATGGGATGGTTGGACACTAGGGTTGCTTATATATACACTTT
Organism: Dugong dugon; assembly: GCA_030035585.1. NCBI lineage: Eukaryota > Metazoa > Chordata > Mammalia > Sirenia > Dugongidae > Dugong > Dugong dugon. The sequence goes on from CM057478.1 coordinate 15,816,023, forward strand.
TAGAAAATTCAAAACTTATGTATTGTTTTGTTAAAATTCTATATTCTTATATACAGCTCAATGTTGGTTTCATGGTGCCTTATTTTTTCAACTACTTAACTGATGCTTGACAGTTTCCCTAATATTTTCTCCAGAAATAAATTAAAATACAGAAAGAATACAAAAGCAAGCTCCTTGGGGTCAAAGACTCCATTCTGACCCTGTAAGTGTAACTGATAAAATAGTACAAGACAATATCTCTGAAATTTAGGGAATATCTGAGAAAATACAAGAATTTTAAGCAATAAATTTTAATGGAAAACTTCCATTTCATGGTCTGATAAGGATAGCCAGGTAGGGTATGATGTATGTAGAATACAAGTGGTGACCCCTCCCTGATAATCACTGTCCCTATGCTCTGTTTTTCTCAAGTGCATGAAAAAAGGAGTCTAATGTTTCCTGTGGAACTTAGAATCTAGTAATAGTTGAAGTCTGTTTTGTCGTCTGGTGATGCAAGGAACTACACATCAGAGAAATGCAGCATGATGTCACTAGCACAGGGTAGATAAAATATGTAGCCAAATACACTGACAGAGAGAGATTCTGTACCCAGCAAATTTGAATAAATTACTCGTACGGGCTTCTTTGAGACATCTTCCTTGCAAAGTGGTGAGAAAATCAATGGCTGAAGCCACCCCAGAACCAGCTTATTCAAAAATATGATAGATCTCTGCTCCATCCAATGCCAACCACAAGCATGTGGCTAATTCCATAAGCAGATTTTTAAGGAGGCTCCCTTGTTATGCTTCTCTCCAGTATTTTAATGATAAGAACAGCATGGATTACCTAAGATGTTTCTGAACTGCACTGCCATTAATTTATATATCCTGAACAGACCATTTAATTAAAAGTCTGAAAATGTCTAGGTGAAATTCTCTGCCATGAGACAGGTTGAAAGTCAAAAGTTAAAGTTTCTTCTAGAAATACAGTTTCAAGATTGCATATCTGAATTTGGTAGACTCAAGTATTAGTGCCATTACACAAGAAATGATAACCCAGTCAATTTAGCACAAGTAATAAATTTTATTTTAATTTTGGCAAGGAAGAAATTAGCAGATACCATGTCATTTGTTGTTGTCAAATTCCACTCATAGCAACATTGTGTGACAGAGTAGAACAGTCCCACAGGATTTTCTAGGCTGTAATTTTTAATGGGAACAGATCCCCAGGTGTTTCTCCCACAGAGCAGCCAGGTGGTTCAAACTACGAACCTTTCAGTTAACAGCCAAGGTCTTAACCCTTTGCATCACCAGAGCTCCCTGCTATATTACTTATGAATAGAAACTTAAGTATAGCTAGACCATATTACTCATTGCCATCGAGTCAATTCTGACTCAAAATATTATAAGGACATGTACAAAGACCTGGAGATAGAAAACCAAAAGGGAAGAACACACAACATTTCTCAAGCTAAAAGAACTGAAGAAAAAATTCAAGCCTCAAGTTGCAATACTGAAGGATTCTACAGGGAAAATATTAAATGACACAGGAAGCATCAAAAGAAGTTGGAAAGAATACACAAAGTCACTATACCAAAAAGAATTGGTCTATGTTCAACCATTTAAGGAGGTAGCATATGATCGAGAACCAATGGCAATGAAGGAAGAAGTCCAAGCTGCTCTGAAGGCATTGTTGAAAAACAAGGCTCCAGGAATTGATGAAATTCCAACTGAGATGTTTCAACGAAAGGATGCAGCACTGGAAGTGCTCACTTGTCTATGCCAAGAAATTTGGAAGACAGCTACCTGGCCAATCAGCTGGAAGAGATTCATATTAATGCCTATTCCCAAGAAAGGTGACCCAAACAAATATGGGATTATCAAACAATATTTTTAATACCACATGCAAGTAAAATTTTGCTGAAGATCTTTCAAAAGCAGCTGCAGCAATACACCAGTAAGGAACTGCCAGAAACTCAAGACAAATTCAGAAGAGGACATGGAACCAGGGATATCACTGCTGATGTCAGATGGATCCTGGTTGAAAGCAGAGAAAACCAAAAAGATGTTTACCTGTGTTTTATTGACAATGCAAAGGCATTCGACTGTGTGGGTCATAACAAATTATAGATAACATTACTAAGTATGGGACTTCCAGAACACTTAATTGTGTTCACAAGGAACCTGTACATGGATCAAGAGACAGTTGTTTGAACAGAACAAGGGGACACTGCGTAGGTTAAAGTCAGGGAAGGTGTGTGTCAGGTTTGAATCCTTTCACCATACATATTCGATCTATATGCTGAGCAAATAACTTGAGAAGCTGAACTATATGAAGAGGAACGGGGCATCAGGATTGGAGGAAGACTCATTAACAACCTGCGTTATGCAGATGACACAACTTTGCTTGCTGAAAGTGAAGAGGACTTGAAGCACTTACTGATGAAGATCAAAGACCACAGCCTTTAATATGGATTACACCTCAAAATAAAGAAAACGGAAACATGGAATATACCATGGACTGCCAGAAGAGCAAACAAATCTGTCTTGGAAGAAGTACAGCCAGAAGACCCCTTAGAAGCAAGGATGGGAAGACTTTATCTCATGTATTTTGGACATTTTATCAGGAAGGACCAGTCCTTGGAGAAGAACATCATGCTTGGTAAAGTAGAGGGTCAGGGAAAGAGAGGAAGGCCCTCAGTGAGATGGACTGACACAGTGGCTGCAACAATGGGCTCAAGCATAGGGACCATTGTGAGGATGGCACAAGACCGGGCAGTGTTTCCTTCTCTTGTATACAGGGTTGGTATGAATCGGAACCAACTTGACAGCAACCAACAATAACAGCAGAGGATACTGGAACTTTAATCTTTGAACGGTAAGAACCAATTCTGTATTATCTCCATCAGTGCTATAGAGTTCCTCATCACAGCATCGCCTTAAGTCTTTGATTCATTTTTTTCTCTCAAGAGATTAACACAAATCCTGTCAGTCATGTGCCATTATGGCTTCTCCAAACAGCATCTTAGACTTGAAAGTTAAAAAATATATATATCTCATTTGACTTCTCATAATTACCTAACTAATTCTGTCAGTGTCCTAATTCCAAATACCTTCCCCAACTTGGGTCAGTTATCCACCATGGTCTAATCAGCTGTGATCACGTGAATGGATTCATTTAACATAAATTTGCAACCCTTTGCTTATGCCTTGTGAGGGCCATGGATGAGGGTAGATTATTTTGGAAAGTGTCAAAGGCATGATAAGATATTTGAAAATACTATTTTATCCTCCTGAAAACCATACAAGCAATTTTCAATATTTCTTGAATCCCATTGAACACATACATTTATGATTAATCAATAAATGCTTAATTTCAAAATTGATTTTTCCATGTTAAATATATCTTTTTTAAGCAAACAAAAATTGCTCAACTTTCATAGATAAAAGGTCATGGTAAATGAATGCACTGAATTAATTTTCCCTACAAAATTTAAAACCATAGTCATTGATTTCCAGAGTTTGAGGGAGAATCTTTTTCCTAATTCATTAAGGATCATCCCCATATTTTTACTTCCACATGTATTGAAAGACTTTTGCTCAGTAATTGCATATCAGAATTTGGAAATTGTTGTTCATATCACACAGGAACAGTGTTGAACCTTAAATCACATTCTTTCTTTGGGTGACATCTTAGAACATTGAATGATGACATACTTTTCCTATAAGTGTTTCTTCAGTCTTAGGACTCTGACTTTTTCCTCTTGGTTTAAACGACACAATTATAGTAAGGACAAATTTAGTGACTTGCTCTTTTGGTAACATCTTCTCTAAATAAGAACATCTGTTTTACAGTCGCTTCCTGTTTATAGGGTAAGCTATTGTAGTTAAATTTCAAAATGTCAAACTCAATCAAAAATACTGATCTGTTTCAATGTGCAAGTGAAATATCTAATGTGTATGAGGAGTTAATATAATCTAGTGGTAAGAATACTCTGCTGGGAAATAGGGAGGACTGTTTTCTATTCCCAGCTCTCTCATGAATTATTGGCCTTGTCTACAGAAGTATAAAAAGGTATTCCAAGGACAAACAGGGTAATGCACACAGGCAAGAACTTGGCATATGAACGGGAGAATCTGATTGCTCTGACAAAGTATTTATGTTCTACATTAAAGGTATACCAGTCTCACATTTTGAACACAATTGTACTGCCTACTGTGTCTTTGAGTGTTCATGACATATATGACATTAACCTAAGCATAAACAGGGATCCACTCAGTAGAACAAGGAGGTGGTGCTTCAGTGCGTTATCACTGGCAGGTATGGGGACCAGCTTCAGGGTGACTGAGTACCAAGAGGGCTAAGGAATGAGGAGGAGGCAAAGAAAAGGCAAGGGGATACTGAAGAAAAATTCTGATACGTATAAGTTTGCTATGAGGCTATAAAATGCCTCAAAGTTTTCAGCAGAAGAAACCTATAACTCTAAGAGACTACATATTTTCCCTTTACGTTTGTTCATATGAATGATTCTGGAACTTCTTCGACAGTTACGGTCTGGCAATTTAATAATGTGTGCTTTAGTTACCTGTAGCATAATTCTAGCTGACCAGAAGTGTCAGCTGGCCCAGTATAAATAAAGATTTACTACCAGATGTGTAGTCATAACCTCAGTGTGTGCATTATATTTAGCAAGCAGCGTATGTGAACCTTCCTTGACTAACAGCTGTGAACTGCCAATGCATATAAATTTTGAATGAAATTTAATTAAGTCAAATGATTACTTAGAGGTATGGCTAAAACCTCTTTATTTCTAGGGTCTTTATAGAAGATATTTAGGGTAGCCAAGTAAAACAAAAACAGAAATAAAAACAAGAAAACAAATCCCAGAAATGACAAAACATTCAAATGATCTTAGGATATAGAAAATGAAGAAATAATCTTTATTTGTTCATTAGATTTTTCTCATTCCTACCCAGGAGCCCTGGTGGAGGAGTGGTTAAGAGCTCGACTGCTAACCAAAAGGTTGGCAGTTCAAATCCACCAGCTGCTCTTTGGAAACCCTATGAGGCAAACCTATTCTGTTCTATTGGGTCAGTATGAGTCAGAGTCAACTAGACAGCAATGGGTTTTTTTTTTTGTTTTTTTTTTTAAGCAGATCCTATTAAGGACAATCGAGAGATTTCAAGTTGCCATTAAAGGACAAACTAAAATTACAGGGAGAATATTTGATTGAGTTCAGGACCTTTGTCTCTGATCCAGTACCAGACGTGCCACTAACCCCAAAGCTTGCAGCCAGCATTCATTCCTTATTCCTCTGCATTCTTCTTGGGTCCGTACATTTAACTCTTCAGCAGACTGCCCCAGCTAGAAATCATTTTCCCTCATCTTCTCCACAAGGAAGAAGCCCTGGTGGTGCAGTGGTTAAAGCACTCGGCTGCTAACCAAACAGTAGATGGTTAGAACCCACCAGCTGCTCTGCGGGAAAAAGATGTGGCAATATGCTTCTGTAGAGATTTACAGCCTTGGAAACCCTGTGGGGCACTTCTATCCCATCCTATAGGGTTGCTGTGAGTTGTAATCAACTTGAGGGCAGTGGATTTTGTTTGGTTTTCTCCAGGAGGTCCAGGCCAGAAAATTACCTTAAACTCACCTTAACGGCAGCCTCTTCCCCACGCCCCTCTTATAAGACGGAGGGAAGTATCTTAGATTCACTAAAGTAAATGTGTTTTTTTGTTTGTTTGTTTGTTTTGTTTTATTCCATTGAGTATAAACGGTGGCATTTTCCATTATTTAGTGTTATGAGAAATTTCATGCCCTAGATATTAACCGTGATTCATTTACTTTAGAGGGCAAGTACAAGATGAATGGCAATTGCTGGTTTAATTAAAGACCTTTTGTGACAAGGGATTGTTGCAATTTGGTTTACTTAGACATGATGATACAGGGTTAGTAGCCATGTTTAGGGATTTGGGGAGGTTTCCTGAGGGTAGGAAAGATTTACTCAAAGCTTGTATTTCAAATTTTTAAATGGAAGGAAAAAAAATCTACTCAATTAGGAGAGAAAATCCCTTGCAAGAGAGAAGAAACTATGATTGCAGATCTAATACAAAGTTCTGTGTCCTGCTCCTATGTGGAGAAGCAGTGATACTACTGGGCAGTCTGAGGATCACTGACAGAGGCAACAGTGTCCCGGGGAGAGGAGGAGTGCACTGCCCAGTCTCCATCACTGCATTCTGAGGTGACATTTGCCCTGACAACCTTCTCACCACCCTACTATTGCCTCTACCTTCTTCCTATTTCCTTCCCTTTCAGAAACAATGATCTCTAACGTATGCAAAATAACCGAGAAGATAACCCATGTCACAAGACTTCCCACCTACTCAGGAAATAGTGGGCCACGGTAACATGCCATGATCCATATGATTCTCTGCTGTAACTTCTATTCATTTTGGAAATTCTTGGGCAAAAAATGAGTTGAAGGTACCAGGCTTGCTGCTGTTACTGGTAGGAAAGTAGGTGGCTTGAGCATCAGTGTTCAGGACGTGGAGCAGGGCAGTGCTTCTCAGACTTAAAGTGTATACACGCTACCTAGAGATCTGGCTAAAATTTGATTATGACAGTGGATCTAGGGTGGGGTCTGAGATTCCACATTTCTAACAAAATCTCACTTAATGCTGATACTGCTGGCCCTTTGAGTAAAAGGGGCTGGTACACAATACTTCCCTACTAACTGTTGAGGTTGTTTTCAAGGGTACTCTGATAATGTTATAAAATTATCCTTTTAATTATATAATTTAAAACTTAACTAATAAGTTTATTGCATTTAAAACCTGAGTTAAAAAGAAAAACAAACAGAACGACAGCAAATAATTCTAAAATATTAGACAATGGATTTTAACCTGTTAAACTCAATGTCCCACATTTTATGAAAACACATTTTAATACCCCCTCTACTGGGATCTAGAGCCCTGGTAGCACAGTGGTTAAGAGCTACGGCAAACTTTGGCTGCTAACCAAAAAGCTCAGCAGTTCAAATCCACCAGCGGTTCCTTGGCAACTCTATGGGACAGTTCCACTCTGTCCTATAGGGTCGCTATGAGTCGGAACCAACTCAACAGCACCTAACAACAACAACTACTGGGATCTGGGTTGTGCAAATGATCTGTGCTCCTTTACTACCCTGAAGGTTGGCAGTTCTCACCTACCAACTGGCAACATTGAAGGAAGGCCTGGCAATCTGCTTCTGTAAAGATTACAGCCAAGAAAACCCAAGGGAGCAGTTCTACTCTGTAACACATGGTGCTGCATGAGTCAAAGTTGACTTGACGGCAACGAGTTTGGTTTGGTGTTTTTAATATTATGAAATGAAATTTCTAGATTATATAATGTACTTACACACATTGTTCCCAAAATATCAAGATAATAGCATTGATTATACTATTATATGATAAATAACTATTTACTATGATATGATAAATAACATGAAAGGAATTTATAATAAAATGATGAGAATTTTAATATACAAATTCATAGGCACAGTCTATGTGAGATGCAGCTAAAAAGTTATCTAAACTTCCACATTAAGATGCTAGGGGGAAAAATAAGCAAACTAAACCCAAAAGAAGGAAATGACAAACATAGTAAAAATCAACAAAATAGGAAACTGAAAAAAAGAAAGAAAATAGCAAATGAAAACCCACAGTTGGTTCTTTGAAAAGAAAAATTAATAAAATGGATAAACCTCTAACTAGATTTATCCAAAAAAAAAGAGAGGAAAGACACATATTAACCTTTCAGAAATTAAAGAGGGACATCATTACATACCCTATAGTCTTTAACAGGACAATAAGGAAATACTATGTACAACTTTATTCCAATAACTTCAACAGCTTAATGCAATAGATAAATTATTTGTGATAATGTTACTTTGGTTATGTAGGAGACTTCTTTCTTCTTAGGAGATGCATGCAGATATATTTAAAGATGAAATGTAACTGACTTTCAAATGGTTCAGTGAAATGTTAACAATTGTTGAATCTATGTCGTGGCTCTATGAATGTTCAGAGTGTTCTTTTACCTTTTCTGTAGATTTAAAAATTTTCATAATGCAAAGTTGGGGGAAAAAAGTCATAGGCATAACTACACTATTAGACATAATACACTTATGTGAAGAATTACTGTTGTTTTGACAGCTACAAGCCAGACTAATACAGGTATGTTTTACTGAAAACTCAAAAAACATAATCAGCATTGCAGTTGATGATGATTTTTCCAGAATAATACAATCATTGGCTAAGTCTGAACAAAGTATGGTCTTTCTTCTATTTGCTAGGAATTTGCATTACTGGAAAATTCAGAGTATGCAAGAGTTATACCAAAAAGAAGTTTGTATTTATATACAGAGTTAGTGCAGTGCGATGAATACCTTTTATATGTCCTTTCTAACCATGGTCTTCTAATGCCCACAAAATGATTAGCTGGACCACAATCTTGCAAGAGATTGGTCTATTTACTATGAAATAGTGGCTTAAAAATCCACCCAGAAGGACTGAACTGCTTGCAGTCTAGCTAGGATATTAATGGGTTTTGACATATTGCTAGGTTTATATAAGGGCGAATCCCACAGAGGGTGGAGGGGACCTTATTACTATCAAGAAGAGCCTGGAGCTGAGCAAGTCCTTTGGACCCAGGGTCCCTGTGCTAAGAACCTCCTAGACCGAGAAAAGAGAGCTGTAACACTGAAGATGGAAAAACGATGTGCTTGTCAGCCCACAAAGAGAGAGTTGGGTGCCTCTGGGCAGGAGGATTGCCTGCTGCTAAAGAACTGTAACACTTGCCCTTGCAGGGTTGAAGCCTGAGTGTGCACCATGCAACACCATTCCTCCTTCCCAGCATGAAGGGAGCCAAGTGGGCCTTTGGGCAGTGCAGCCCAGGTAGCGTGGCAGCAAGAGAGAGAACCAGGTGAGACTGGGTAGCACAGGAGTCAGTGGCAGAGGCTAGAAGGGTCCAGCCGCAGGGGCTCAGGAGATTCTGTGGAGGTGTCTTTCTGCCAGTGAGGCAAGGCCCAGAGAAGCCCAGAGGCAGAACAGAAGCCTCTAGAGCTGTGCAGGACCACCGGGTAGTGTGGTGGTAGCCAGAGGCAGTGGTGATGTAAATGTAGCATTTGACCTGAATCACGTCCAGAAACAAAAGAATGGAAAGGGGTAATTTGGGGAAGGGTAAGAATTTCCTTTTTGAGAATCTGTTGTTATTGTTTACTATTTATTTTCTGTAAATAATAATAACAGATTTCACTTTGCCAACACTATGTATGCACCTTATGTGTCCCGCTCCATTACAGATGAATGTAGCAGCCTTGGAATGGTTAACGCCAGTGGGGGTACGTGCCTCATTCCTAGCCATCTATGGCTGCCTGGAAGTTTGAGGCACAGCTTGTCTGCATAAGCAGTGCAGATAGACAGACGGGCATACCGTTAATCTCTTGGCTTAGATATTCATAAACAAATTTTCACGTTTGTTAAGGACACTTAGGACTTGCAACTCCAACTGTGGTCAGAGGTCCAGCAGGATACGCATCATCTGAGAACTGGTAAGAACTGACATTTCTACAAAAATCAGGTGATATGTAAACACAGTAACGTTTAAGAAGCGCTGCCATACAATATTTGGAACATTCAAAACCAGTGCAGATAGACAGTTTTTTTGTTATAATGAAACTGCTATGGCATTGCAGGGAATCTGGCCTCCCTGGTCACTCCCTAAAGATCAGTAACACCCCTGACCCACAATTCTGACAACCAAAACACCTTCCAGGGTATTGTACTTCTTTTCTGAGAATGATTTTAAATCTCTAAGTAGAGGGAATTCTCACAATCCTAACTTCTGTTAGTAAATTGTTGTTGTTGTTGTTAGGTGCAGTCGAGCTGGTTAGGACTCATAGTGACCCTACATACAACTGAACAAAATGCTGCCTGGTCCTGTGCCATCCTCACAACTGTTGCTATTTTTGAGCCCATTGTTGCAGCCACTATGTCCATCCATCTCATTGAGGGCATTCCTCTTTTTTGCTGGCCCTCTCTCTATTTACCAAGCATGATGTCCTTCTCCAGGTACTGGTCCCTCCTGATAACATGTCCAAATTATCTGAGGCAAAGTGTCTCCATCCTCACTTCTAAGGAGCATTCTGGCGTACTTCTTCCAAGACAGATTTGTTCATTCTTCTGGCAGTCCATGGTATTTTCAATATTCTTTGCCAATACCATAATTCAAATGCATCAATTCTTCTTCAGTTTTCCTTATGCATTGTCCAGCTTTGGCAAGCATATGAGGCAATAGAAAATACCATGGTTTGGGTCAGGCACACCTTAGTTCTCAAAGTGACATCTTTGAGCCCTGATGGGATAGCAATTAAGTGCTCGGCTGCCCACAAAAATGTTGGCAGTTTGAATCCACCAGCTGCTCGGCAGGAGAAAGATGTTGCAGTCTGCTTCCATAAAGATTACAGCCTTGGAAACCCTCTGGGCAGTTCTATTCTGTCCTGCATGGTCACTAGGAGTCAGAATTGATTCGATGGCAACGGGTTAATGAGTTAACAAACATTTATTTTTCCTTCTTTTGTGGGCTGCATTAATACTATCTGTCTCTTAATACCAATTAGAACAGTGTTGGCTATGAAATATAAATGAGATAAAACTCAAATCTGAACAATTTTTGGAAAAAAGGACATAAAATTATTTATTTTGAAAAATAATAAATTATAAAATGTTAAAAATAAAACAAAATAAATAAAATATATTTCATCATGTGTCTTACTGTATTATTTCAGGTAATTAAAAGATGATTATTTGATGTTGGAATTGCTAGCAATGACTAAGATATCAAACAGCTTACTTTACTAATTCAGTATCTATAAAATCTCTATCTCATCCTCCGATAAGAGATCAAAGATACCTGAATTTGGTGTTTGAAATACAATGCCTGTGAGAACCCAGCAGGGTAGAATGTAAGGGCAGCAAAAAGCAAACAGACAAATCGGCCGCTGTCTAGTTGTTTCCGACTCGTAGCTATGCTATAGGACAGAGTAGAACTGTCCCATAGGGTTTCCAACGAGCGGCTGGTGGATTCGAACTGCCAACCTTTTGTTTAGCAGCCAAGCTCTGAACCACTGTGACACCAGATTTAAGAGAAAACATATTGTTTTAGTGTCAGGGTAAAACTACCAGTTGTCTACTCTGACTTATGACAACCTACGTGTGTCCGAGTAGAACTGTGCTAAATCTGGTTTTCAGGGGTGATTTTTCTGAAGTATATAGCCATGCTTTCCTTCTCAGATGCCTCTGGGTGGACTTGAACCTTTAAACTTTTGTTTAGCAGTAGAAAATATTAATCTTTTGCATCACACAAGGACAGGGTGAGGGAAGAATCTTTGAAATACCAGTCAGTCTTCCTCAGCTCTTTTAAATTTGCCATGCTAGAATGTGAGCCCAGGGGTTCAAGAAGATGTGAAGTTTTAATTGAAACCAAACACCTTGATGTTTATTTTTAAAAGTCCTATTGTTCTGATATTAGCAAGTAATTCATGTTTTTTTTAAACTGGGTAAGTTAATACTTAAGCTAAATAGAACTAGCAGGGTGCTTCTGAATTATTTTTCATTAATATTTTATTCTGTGTCATTATCTGTTTGACAGTTGAGTTAGCCTACCATTTCATGCTACTTTCTGTATATTTAGTTTGAGAAATTCATGGTAGAAAAAAAAGCGTTAATTTGATGGTTACACGTCTACAGTATTAAATGTAAATATTTTCACAATTTCATTAATGTTATGTTTGCACTACTAAAATATATTATTATGTAGTCATATGTATAAGAAACTTATAATAATTCAAATGTTGTTTCTAAGTAAATCATGCCTTCATATTCAGTAAAATGTTAGTAGTGCTAAGAAATCTACTTTGCAATGTGCCACATCACAGGTTCCTAGTGAAGACCATTTGGAGCAGCTCAGACCAAACACTGTTCTAACAACGTAGTCAACAGGTGTTTATTACTCACAGAATAAACAGGACAGGGATGAATAGAACAGCAAACATTCTCATCAGTCAAGGTTCCTGGAAGTTAGGCTCCTACTGGAAGGGATTGTTAAATTGTATCCAAGCACACCCCACTTAGCATCTTGGAGATGTACATCAGAGTCCCTCTTTCCCTGTGTTAATATACTTACAGGACAGCCATACTTACGTGCCAAACATCACGTATAGGGAGAGAGCAAGTAGGGGAAAGTGTTGCAGTGGCGATGGTTGTCAGGGCAGCGGAGATGATAACCAATGCCACAACTCTTACAGAGAAGTGGGACCAGGAGGGTCACTCTGAGGAGTCGAACCCTTCAGTCCCAGGAGTTTATTTTGTAGTCAATACAGCAAACAGTGAAGCAAATAACAGAACAATGGGATTTGAGTGAATAACAATAAGTTTCCGGCAAGGGAGGAGGAATTCAAGTAAACAAGCCAATCAGTAACGGGTTTGGAAAAACAAGTCATGACAAGTCTCAACATGTTGGGGACAAGTCACAACATGCTGTGCAACATAGAGGCCTTTATACATCCATATTTTAATGGTACATATCCCCACATTTCCCCCCTTTTGTTTAGTTAATGGAATAAGAATCAAGAGGATTTTCACTGGTCCAACAAATGCCCGTTAGAATAAAGTAAAATTTTCTCTACAAGATAAAATCCAAGATTATCTCAGCTACTGTCTCCACACCTCAGGGCCTGGTGTCTTAGTGAGTCCTTGTGAGCCCAGCTACGGCTGGGGCACACTCCTTATGTTTAAGGAGGAGGAATAGCATAGCTATGAGTAACACCTGGACTTAGTCGCCTAGATAGCGGCCATAGCAGGCTCTTTAAACTCATGGTGATGGTTTTCCACCAGATACCATCTTGTTCTTCACCAGGTTACTAAGTAAGAGCAATGCTTTTATCGATTGCATAGCCAGAGTGAGCGGACTCAACGTGCCTTTTAGGTGTGTATGGCAATAGAGAATGATCTTATGAGGATAATATAATCCTCTGCACGAGTAATATCCTGATTGTTGGACCCATGGGTTTCCTCTGACTCTCATTTTGTCTGGTAAACACTAAATTTTAACATCCACTGAAATTATTATTCTTAAAGGCTTAAAGATTTATAAAGGCTCAAAGATTCATTAACAATCAAACAAGCAATGATTTACACAGCTTTGCCATTACTTGGAAGGGAATCACCAGGAAGGGTAATTTACACATCATAACAGATTTAAAAATCAAACAAACACTGATTTACACAAATTTACTGTCAATTGGAAAGGAATCATCTAACTTAGAAATCTATCTATACAGAAGCATCTAACTAGGAGAAGCAGAAAATATAGAGGAATTTACACATAACAAATTTTCATTGGGAATTTACTGATTGACAAAGTACTGATTAACAAGATAATATAGGAAGACTATTGAGAATAGATTGTCGCGAGGGAAACCATAGCTAGAAACAGGCTTCCAGGTGCAAGTGGGGCACCTGCAGTTGACAGGATATGCTCAGCCTTGGAGGAGAGGGCTTTCAGACCTCCTCGTGTTACCGGTATTGTAGATCTCCGTTGTTCAGTGTCCATCCCCAAGGGAAGGGGTGATTTCCGGTCGGATGGCGGCACTTCAGTGTTCATCCCCAGGGGAAGGGGTGCCGGTGTCAGTTGCGGCTCTGGAGTCTGGTCGGACAGCAGACACTGAAGGGGTGGTGGCGGCGGTTCAGAGAAGGGAAGGGGAGGAGGTGCAGGGCAGAGTGTGCCAGCACGCGGGTGAGCCTCAATGCCGGGCGTTTCTGGGACCCCTAGTCGCAGCTGGAGCGCAGAGCCCGCTGTCGCGTGCCCAGAGCCTCCACGCGGGGCCGTCCCAGGCAGCGACACCCCAGGCTACTGGGCTGGGGAGCGCGGGCAGCGGCAACCTGGGACTGGGCTCTGAGCGCTGCGGGAGGGATGATGGCGGCAGTTCCCATCGGAAGGGTGGTGGCTGTCGCTGGGAAATGATATGGTTTTACTAATTGGGTGGGAATCCAAAGTGGACCTGTGGGAGACAAAACAGCCACATACCCTCGCTCCTAAGTTAGTAATTCTATGGGTCCTTGCCAGACAGAGAGATTTTGAGGATCTTTATAGAGGACCTGTGGGCGAAGACGGGTGTCAGAGGGGATAAAATGTCATTCTGCAGCAGTACGACCATCTTTAGCAACCAATAAAAAGTTAAAAATGAAGAGAGCTTTGGCAAGTCTTTCATTTTGGTCACATACTCTAGACCCATTTCCCCCCCTTTGTTTATTTAAGAGCTGTTTGAGAGTATGATGGGCATGTTCAATTATGGCTTGCCCTTGAGGGTTATAACGAATGCCAGTGGTATGAAGAATATTCCAAGTGGCACAAAATTGTTGAAATTTAGCAGAAGTATATGCAGGACCGTTATCAGTTTTAAGGGCTTGGGGACATCCCATAGTTGGCTTGGGTGAAATGACAACAGACATGAGTAGAACGTTCTCCAGAAAGGGCTGTAGCATAGAGAAACCCAGAATATATTAACCAAATGAAAGTCTTTACTACAGCAGGGACACTTTTGGGCTGGAAGTTTAGTGTTGGCATTTTTTTTTTTTTAAACTGTGACAGTCTTTCTTAAAATGTCCAGTTTACCACACCCAGAACAAGTAGCAGTGGATGGACGGAGAGCTGCCACTAATACTTGTGCCTTATGAGTTTCTGTGCCAACGTTTTGACATGCTCTAATCATTTCAGCTAGGTTAAGACTCTGTACCTTTAAGGGAGCTAAAACAGCCCGACAGTCAGCATTAGCATTTTCATAAGCAAGCTGGAGACAAAGAACTTCAGCTGCTTGTTGATTGTCTACCTGTCGGGAAATGGCTGTTTGGAGACAGCTGACAAAGTCAATGTAAGGCTCATTTGCTGCTTGGCGAATAGTGGCAAATCAGCCAGTGGGCGTTCTGGAATTGGGGATTTTACTCCAGGCTTTGGCGGCAGCATCAGAGGCTCGACTGAAAGCTTGCCTATTCATCTGGCTCTGGGCCTGACTAGTGGAATAATTCCCAATACCCAGGAGCATGTCAAGACTAACAGGGATATTATGATTAAGATTGTCTATGGCATAAAGGTTACAATGCTCCTTGTACTCTTGACTCCATACACTAAATTGAGCTGGAGTTAAAACTGTTCGCATTAGGAGATTCCAATCCCAGGGGGTCATTTCAAAGCTTTGTCCTAAACCTTCCACAATCCCTTTTGTAAAGGAACATTGTAAACCATTTTCTGTCATGCTTTTACGAAGTTCCTTAAAAGCTTGAAAGCCAAGGCCATTATGATGGGGCAGTCCTGATCCCCGAATGACAGGATAAACAGAAAACCCCTCTTTCTCACGGCCCTCCTGCAAACATCTTTCCATAAGAGACTCATGTTTAGAGAAATCAGCCTTGGGAGGTGTGGAAAGAGGAGGGTCATAAACATTTTCTTTACTAGGGGAGGGAGCAGAATGAGCTGCCTGTAGAGGCTGTAAAGCGAGGTGGCAGTGATGCCAAGCAATAAGAACTGAAGCTGGGATGTTCATGTCATGAATGATGTTACCGATACGTTCCCATGCTTCTACATCAAGGTTCCCGCAGAAGGGGTACCAAGGACAGGCAGATTCGATTAAAAGCAGAAGTTGGGTAAGGGCTTCTTCTGACACCTTAAGCTTAGAGGCCTTTAACAATCCCAACAACTATGTTTTGTGTTGACATTGCTCAGGAGAAAGAGAATGCCCCATAGCGAGGAGGAATAGGAAAATGAAGGAAAGAATGATGGGAAAACTTATGGCCTGAAGCCTGAAATCCCTTGGGAGCGGTCAGGAAAGACCTGCCGCTCTGGGGCTAAAGCAGCCTGATCTGAGAGCGTTCGGGAAAATTCCGCCCATGGAAAAACCCCACCGCTCTCGGACTGTGCCTTTAAACAGCCTGAAACGGACATCTGATACTCACCACCTAAGGAGATTGAGTGCGATGGTGCCTATGCAGCTATACGGTGGTCTGCCCTCACACGGGGCACCATCTGTCGCAGCAGCGACGGTTGTTGGGGTGGTGGAGACAATAACCAATGCCACAACTCTTACAGAGAAGTGGGGCTAGGAGGGTCACTCTGAGGAGTTGAACCCCGGCTTCAGTCCCAGGAGTTTATTTTATAGTCAATACAGCAAACAGTGAAGCAAATAAGAGAACAATGGGCTTTGGGTGAATAACAATAAGTTTCGGGCAAGGGAGGAGGAATTCAGGTAAACAAGCCAATCAGTAACGGGTTTGGAAAAACAAGTCGTGACAAGTCTCAGCATGTTGGGGACAAGTCTCAACTTGCTGTGCAACATAGAGGCCTTTATACATCCATATTTTAATGGCGCATATCCCCACAGGAGAGGGGTAATAAAAGGTAAAAAAGTGGAAGAACCACTGCAGTTAATGAGCATTATTAGAGTGGGTGACCATCTCCTGACAGCTATTTCAGATCTACTAGTGTCAGGAGCATTCCTTCCCCTTTTACCCTACTATGATATCTTAAATGAGCTCTACGTTCTTTCAGAAGACAGTCATCTCCTCCTAAGGCACATACTTTACTTTCTGTCCATTAGTAGCTATTACGTCCATTAGAGTAGCTAGGGAGACAGTGAGAGAGATTATAGCAAACCTGAGCACCCAGCACATTTCCTCAAGATTCCACCATATTGAATAGGAAAGAATGTTCATACAAACATTTTAAAGTCTTTTCTCTGGTGGCCATTGTGAACAATTTGTAAAAAAAATTCATAAATTTATTTTTCCATTATGTGAAGGTGAGTTCAGGTAAATCATCATCTTGACACATTCAGTAATTCAGAAGTAAAATAATAGATTGGTTAGTTCTAGAATAGAATTGTATTCCACTAAGAAGGCCGTTGGAGCCCTGGTGGCACAGTGGTTAAGCGTTCAGCTGCTAACCAAAAGGTTGGCACTAACTGCTCCTTGGAAATCCTATGAGGCAGTTCTACTTTGTCGTATATGGTCACTATGAGTTGGAATCGGCTTGATGGCAATGGATTTTTTTTGGTTTAAGAGGGTTAATATGACTTTACCAATGGGAAAGAATCAACAGAACTGGAAAAATATCGACTCATATACTCTCCTCAAAACAATGTCTCTCACATGGTTCCATCAACTGTGCCGTTGCCTAAAAAACTATTCTTGCCCTTAAGGTCCTTAACTGGATTGACCTTACCTTTCAAAATTCAAAATTCTAAGGACTTGAAAAGTATCCTGACCTTTAATATTTAGTCAACAAGTAATCCTTTAACAAATAAGCATTTCATTTCTTTGACTTTTGCTAAAATGTGTTGCAATCAAATAATTCTCAGACTATCTTATTACATTTTTTATTTCCCTTTTAGAACCTAAGGTATTTTGCAGCACATTTATTTGTTACATGTGGAATTTAGAAAAAGGAAAAATTTATTTTATTTACGGATATACTCAAATTATAGATAATACAATTTTTAAATAAAAGTAGATCTTTTGATAAAAATAAAAATAACATTTTTGCAAGTAAGTGCTAACAAAATACTTAATTCTTATGATTATAATTGTAGATGAGATTATTTCCATATGGAGATACGGAAAGTACAAAAATATTTTGAAAATATAAATAACATGCAAAATACTTTTGGAAATGATATTTTTGTAAAAATTACCTATTGCTACTCATTTTTATTAAAAAACATAAAATACTAAGGAACTATAAATGGATTATTTTTAAATGAGCAAATCTGGTGCATTTGAAAACATACAAGTTACAAGGAAATTCATGAAATAAATTCGGCAGTATGTGTTTTCAAGTTTTATTAATTAATTCAATTAATATTTATTGAGCATCTACTATGGGACAGGCACTCTTAAAGGTTATAAAGACAAATACTGATAACATTAGGACTTAGTACAGCATGGAGTTTTTTCTTAGTCCAAGTATATGATCCTTGAAATAATCCTTTGAAGGTTGAAGGTAAAGAGGAACAGAAGAGAACTATCTCCTTTTTGAAGTTTAGATTGGATAGGAAAGTGGAGAGAGAAAGCATGAGAGCAAGAG
Source organism: Dugong dugon (assembly GCA_030035585.1). Lineage (NCBI taxonomy): Eukaryota > Metazoa > Chordata > Mammalia > Sirenia > Dugongidae > Dugong > Dugong dugon. The sequence goes on from CM057478.1 coordinate 15,834,173, forward strand.
GTATACCTGATGTAAAAATTCTAAGAGCCTTAGCTACAGGCCTGGGACTCATCTCAGATTTTCAGACTACCTCAGAAATTTGAATCTTGGGAATGGAAGGTGGACAGGATGGCTACAATCACAGGTATATTTTAAAAGCTGCCACAGGTGATTCCAATATGTCTAATGCATATGCACCAGACACATACCATGCCTGCAGACTCATTTTGAATACCTTTAGTTCAGTGGTATTCTTAATATCTGTAAATGAGGAATTAAGTGAGGAAATTTCCTTTATTGCATCTATATAGTCCAGGATGAAGCAGAAATATGGGGATGTAAAGTATTAATTTTGAAGGCGCAATGCTCTGGAAGAGCTGACATTATTACAGGTACTGACGTATTTATCCTTTTACGTCCAACACGTAACTTAGGGCCTGGCATATATTAGATGTTCCTTGAATGTTAAATTTTTGAATGAATGAACAAATAAATAAGTGAAAAAAGGACACTTATTGTCTGTTGGATGTTTCAAGCACACATAAAAATTCAGACATTATTTATATTTAGAATAACTGATATGTATTGTGTATTATTGATCTAAAACACAACATTTTTATTGAGTCTCCTTTGTACATAAGAATTCATTTCAAATTCAAGTAATTTTTATTGTATTATTAATTAATACAAAATTTGTTTATTGGTGCCAGAAAGTAGACAAGAATGAACCGTGTTTAGCAATCTAACACCTCAGAAGTGTAACAATATAAAATTAGAGAGTTAATTCAGCTGAACATAATAATGTGATGCTATCACTGCAGATCTATGATGAACTCTGGAAACACCAAGCTTGATAAACTCTTGCTTGAAAGACAGTCAGAGGAGAATTATGGTATCACTTTTAATGAAAATTACTGAAACTTTTACAAAACATCTTGGGAATAATTAAATGAAAGAGGCTTACTGTTTTCTCTACGAAGAAAAATCACTTGAGCAACATTTGAAAGGGAGCTTTCTATAGGACAGAGAGCAGCACAGGGTGGTTTACTGATCATAAATCCAGAGGATTTCCAAGCTGTAAAGAGACTGAGAGATAAAATATTCCAACCCCCTCATCTGATAGGTGTGGAAACTGATTTCCAAGTGATTTGTGCAAAATTTGTTAGCATTTTTTCTTAACAAATCCAATGCTAGAAACTAGGTTTTGTCGCTTACAATTCTGTGCTATTTTCACTGCTTTTTTTTTTTTACTGTTCTATATACATACCAAAAAAAAAAAAAAAAACACCAAACACGTTGCCGTTGGGTCGATTCCTATGAGTAGCAACCCTATAGGACAGAGTAGAATCACCCCATAGTGTTTTCAAGGAGTGGCTGGTGGATTTGAACTGCCAGCCTTTTGGTTAGCAGCCAAGCTCTTAACCACTGTGCCACCAGGCCTCCTTTATATACATATTAGGGTCAAAATAGTGAAGGTATTTCTATGATCATTTTACCTAGGTAGATTCTCGTTTTTTCCTCAGTAAAGTTAGGAAGAAGTACGTGGTTTATAAATCTGTATTGCTGCCATCAGAGTACCTTGTTAATGCTAAGATGTTAAATTCTAAAAAATAAAGTGTCCTTTTTTTCATTTATGAGCAGTTGTGATGGGAGATGAGGTTGTTGAGATGCCTGCTGTCATGGATTGAATTGTGTCCCCCCAAAATGTCTGTCAGTTTGGCTAGGTCATGGTTATTTCCAGTATTGTATGATGGTTTTCCACTTTGTCATCTGATGTGATTTCCCTATGTGTTGTAAACCCTATCACTATGATATAATAAAATGGATTAGCAGCAGTTATATTGATGAAATCTACAAGATTAGATAGTGTTTTAAGCCAATCTCTTTCAAGATATAAAAAAGAGAAGCAAGCAGAGAGATGTGGGAACCTCATACCACCAAGAAAACAGGGCTGGGAGCAGAGCGCGTCCTTTGGACCTGAGGTTCCTGCTCAGAGAAGTTCTCAGACCAAGGGAAGATTGATGATACAGATCTTCCCCCAGAGCCAACAGAGAGAGAAAGCGTTCCCCTGGAGCCGATGCCCTGAATTTGGACTTGTAGCCTACTGGACTGTGAGAGAATAAACTTCTCTTTGTTAAAGCTGTCCTCGTGTGGTATTTCTGTTATAGCAGCACTAGATGACTAAAACATCCGCCTTGTGAAAGGTGTTCAGACTCAGATTGAGACTCCAACTCACATCTAATTGAAAACATGTTTTAAAGAATATTTACCTGTCTCATAGTCTAGTAATAAGATTTTTGACATTTGTAAAAGATTTTCAAATCATTTCAAAATGAAAATTATCAAAAGGCATTTAGTTGTAAGTGACAATTTCTGATCATATATTCTATCTTTAAGGCAAAAAAATCCATGAAATATACCAATTTTTAATGAAATGTGTGCATGAAATATGGATCATGAACCATTTCATACCAACTGTGTTATATTTAAGAGACAGAAGATCCAACTGGAAGTGGCAATTAGCCAATATACTGAGAGAAGACATATATCTTAATGAAGACAAGGCACGGTTTTAGAGAAAAGATTCTATCCACCAGAATCAAGCAGAACATACTTCAAATTTAAATGAGAATGGCTTACAATGGCATGAATATTAAATTCAAAAATGCTTTAAAGAATTAAGGAGTCAGTTAAATTTATTTTGTATTTCTTTATATTTTGACAAATGGAAAGCTTTAGAATATTTCTTTTCCATGCAGATGAATGATAGAGGAAGAAGTCTTTGCCTCCTCATAGGGACAATTATTATGACATGTGTAAGCTACAGGGTCACTATGAGTTGAAATAGACTTGACTGCAACAGGTGTAAGCTTGCTGCCTAGCAGCAGAACTGAAAACTTTAAGGCATGTACAAGTGGGCTGCTTGTAAGACCATTTCCGGACTTCATCTCATACGTTTATGCTGAAGTGGTCAAAGGAGCAAGTTAAAAGCTTGCCTATTTACCTGGTCACAAGTGCCAGCAGCAATCATTAGAGTGGGTAGAGATGTCTGCATTTGGAAAAGGCCTGTAGAGAGCCCAAATTCAGGATCTATGTAATTAAGATTGCTTCATTTATTCATTCAGTTTTGACACCACTTATTATCCTCACTTATGAAAAGGTAAAATCATAAAAATTTACCTCTCAAGCTCACCTTTTTTGGTCATAAACAACCACATATGGATTTTTCTTCTGTAGTCACAATAAATGCATATGCCAAATTATAAATCAAATCCAATTGCAAATGCTTTTTCTGTGTTCATATGTCATGGTGTGTGTGTGTGTGTGTGTGTGTATTATGGTTGGGGTTGGCTAATTGGGATAAAAAAATAATATTTTCCCACAAAAACAGTTTTTTTTTAATTTATGAACATAGTTCTCATCATACTAATAGCTACAACACTTAAGAAGGTTAAAAGGAGATGCCCAGTACCTCTCACCTTCTCTCTACATTTTCTTTTTCCTTTTCTCTCCTCTGTATGTCAGGCTGGTTGATAAATGAGAATTTATCAAAAAGATGTCTTGGAATTGAAAAGAGTGTAAAGGTTATACTGTGCTATATTGAATTGAAACAGTTGCAACCCCAGAGAATATGGAATTTGTACTAACATCTGAATTTCTGATTACCTCCAACTCACCTTTGGGTGTTTGTAACTATTTTAAATATTAAGCTACAGATGCCCCGTCCCTCTGTGATATTCTCATTACCTTTCAGTTAATAATTTGATTTCTTTTTTCTTATAAAATCTTTGTCCTTTTCTGTTACACAGATTTAAATGAAATGTATTTGCTTGTACTTCGGGATGGAAAATACTGTGTACACAATGAGGCAAAGCCAGGACAGCTTTCCTCGCTTCGTGGGTTGAGGACAACCTCCTCTTTTTTAACTATTAATATTGAAAATAATGGCCTTTCTATCTAGCCACCTCTATTCTGAGATCTCTTTCCTCTGGATGGTGCCCACCATTATCTAAAGCTTCTGTCACCTTACTCCAAGTGTTCCAACTCTGCTGAATTTAGTATTAGTGTAGGGTGTGTCTAAATCTCTTTTGATACATAAAAGAGGTTAAACAAGCAAGTGAGCAAGCAGAAATGAGAGAAGAGTGACGCCAAGCCATAGGAAGATCATCCAGGAACAGAAGCTGAAAAGAAACAAGGACCTTCCACCAGAGCCCACAGACAGAGAAAGCCTTCTTCTAGAGCTGGTGCCCTGAATTTGGACTTCTAGCCTCCGAAACTGTGAGAAGACAAATTTCTGTTAGTTAAAGCCACCCATTTGTGGTATTTCTATATAGCAACACTAGATAAAATTCTGCTGCTGCGGATTTTATGCAGAGTGTGAGCCTCTCATTTTGGGGGAAAATATCGGATGATCTTGGGGCTACAACTCCCTTTTCTCTTCCCTGCACTGCCTCCACACAGCTGCTAAAGCCCTGTGGGTAATCTCCATCCCCACCCCTCTTGTTTTGGACATGGCCACTTGCATTCTGAAGTTTGTGAGCATACCTTGTCACCTAGTCTTCTGGAAGATGTCTATGTTGTTCTTTTGCTAGCCTAGCTTCTGTTTTGTTGAGGAGATGTGGGAGAGTCAAAAACTATGCTACCATCTTGATATTGTTCTACCACTATTTGTGATCTGAGCATTGAAACTACACTTACTGTGTACATGGTAACTTACGTATATGCATATTTACTGCAGTAACATATTTTATTTTCCAGTTTCTTTTCAAAATTTAGTGAAATAAAATCATTGTTATAATTTTAGATATTTTAAAATTATATTAGGTGAAAGCAGCACTGAGTAAATTAAAAGTAAGACAAAAGATACCTTTCCGTTTCACTTCTACCACATTATATTTCTGATGTAACAGGCCATGTCTTAATAAGCCTAGATGCTAATATTGTTTCTGCATAATGCTGTATTACCAGGATTATTCAGTCAGTCTAGTCAGATGTCTGGGCAAGAGAGTGAATTAAATCAGTAGACTATCTAGACTATTTTGAGAATACACTGTAGCTCCATAATAAATAAAATGGATTTCTCTCTCCTTTCTCATTTATTTTCTTTGTACGTGTAGCATATCAAAGGCATTTGCACCACGCCTATAAGTAGAAAGGCAAGGCAGTTCCTTCCATTATGTTTTCACTGTTTATGTGAAGGTAATCGGCCTAGGAAATCAGCTGGACATACGTTCGATCTGATAGGAGAGACTTATAATAAGGAAATATTTTCCTTAAATGTCATTTCCAGTGAAGTTCAATACTAACAATATAAATGAAACAACAGCAGAAATTATTATATCTAGAAAATACAGGGGTATTAATACATACTATTACATCTAAGTAAATGCCAATAGCAAAGGTAGAAATAGATTATTTGATATTTTTATATCTTGTAGTTTTTTAAACGGGCAAAGCTGATGTGGGTTTTCAGGGATGGCAGCTATATTTATGGTGTATAATATCAACTTCACTTAAGCCGAATGCTGACCTGATAATGATGATAGCAAATATCATATTTCTGTAAAACTTGTCCTATTACACTGTCCACTGTTACAGTCTACTAAAATGTTACTTATAAACATGTTTAATGTAAATTTATTCGGAAATACTATCTACATTATCCAATTAGGTTAAATGCTATTTCTTTCACATAAGTTAGGATGAAAGACAATGATACAGAATGCCGATGTCAAGATCCAGAAAAGACTAAATCGTATGAGAACATATGATTGGTCAGACTTACAACGCAGCCACCACAATAGTTTTATGCTCTCGGAGGCTGTATCCACATGCAAACTCGCGGTGCCTCCAACTTCCAGGCAGCTGTAGATGGCTGGAAATGGGACACTCACAGGCACTGCCTTCAACTATTCCGTGGGTGCTACGTTTACCTGTGAGCGAGCCGGACACAGGAGACACACAGTGTTTGGAAAGTGAAAGTCATTACTATTATGTATGGAAAGCAAACAGTGAATGATTATAACAAGTTCTCAAAGCAGAAACGCTTAGCCTTTCCCAAATGACCCACGTCCATTTTTATGTCTCTGAGCAGGCACACTGTGGTTCAGGTCAGATGCCGTGGTCCTGTCACTGCTGCATCTGGTTAACACGACGCTGCCTGAGGCTTCTGCTCAGCCCTGGGGCCTCACTGGGCCTGGCCTCGCCTGCAGGGAGACCCCCGCACAGGATCTCCGGAGCCTCTGCTGATGGCTCCCGCCACGGTACTCGTGCCTGCTGGGCTCTCCTGCCACCACAGAAAGAGAAGTGCAACCCCTGCCTGGGGCACTAGTGGTAACAGTTTTTCGCTTCCGTTGGCATGCCTCCCACCCAGAGGCATCCAGATCCACCATGCTGTAGAAAGACCCCCACAGGATTCTCCAAGGAACTCCTGCACAGGGCACACTCAGGTTTCTGTCCTACACTGGCAAGTGGTAAAAAAAATAAAATAAAAAAATAAAGAAAATAAAACTCATTGCTATAGAGTTGATTCCCTGCAGGACAGAGTAGAGCTGCCCCATAGGGTTTTCAAGGAGTGACTGGTGGATTTGAACTGCTGACCTCTTGGTTAGCAGCCAAACTCTTATCCACTAACAGCTCTTTTAACTCCACTGGTAAGCTTCCTGCCTGAAGGTGCTCAGCAATCACCTGGTGGGCTGGCAAGCCCACCTAGGCTCTCTCCCGCCGTCTTGTACCGTCTGCAGTGTTACAGTTCTCTCTCCTGGGTTTAGGAGGTTCTGAGCACGGATACCACGGGCCCAAAGGACGTGCTCCACTCCAGACTCCTCTGGGTGGTAGTAAGTCTCCCCACAGCGTCCGTGGGATTGGCTCCTATATAAGCAAACTCCTTGTCAATTTCAAGGCATGACCTTCCCACCGGGACCACAAACTGACCAATTTGTTGGTGGACTGCAAGTCACTCAATTTGCATAGCAAACTAACTAATTCCTTGCAAGACTGTGGCCCAGTCAATCATTTTGGGGTAGTTACATGACCCTGGATGGAAAGGCCATATAAAAGCAATTCAGCACACTGCAAAGACATACAAATCCAGTGTGCAGGAGAAGAAGTGAGCATCCATCATGCACATTCTCAGAGGCTAATAAATATGCACAGAATCCGCATGAAAGCATAGTGATGATATCCTATTAAAATACAAAAACAACTCTGGATTTTTCTCACTAGTCTCCATGTAGGTAGCTTACCGTCTGCAAAACGTCTTCAAAGGAACATGAATATGGAATATGTAGAAAATGTGAGTGTGTCCTATTTACAAAACAGGTTGGCACATTGCATTTGGCTTATTCTGGGAAACCTAAATAAATATGTTCCTTTAAAAGTTCATTTATCCTGTGTTAATGAACTAAAACAGAACAGTATTAAAAACATAAAAGATGAAGTTAAACACAAATATCAATTATGGAAACCTTAGGTGGTGAATTTTTAAAGTGATTTAATTGCATGTTTTATAGGGTTTTTTTTTTTTTTTTGTTACCCTTGGAAAAAAATCAAATTAAAAAGAATTGTTGTATTTATGTATTACACGGAAAGCTCCATCAATGCCAAAAATGTTTGCATGTTTCAAGATTTACATGTTTTCACTAGCATAATTGGACCAGAAAATTAAATACTTGGAAGCCAATAAGGGTTTGAATAAATTGTGAAAATGGTTACTCTTCTTTAAGATGAAAATCTCAAAAAAATTCAATTAAATATTTATTGTATTCCTCACCATTATTTCATTTTACTATGTAGTCAGTTATCAATTATCATCACTTTTAATTATTTATTAATGACTCACAATTAGTTGAAATCTACTTCATAGTGAGGTTTTTTTTTTTTTTTGGTAATATTTTGATCTGTAATTCATTAAGAAATTACATTTATATCTGGTATGATACTGAAATCAACATTCATACCTTGAATTGCCTGACAGTTGTACCAAGTGCCATCTATTAAATAGAATATAATTTTTAACCATTCACAAAATTCAGATTTGTCAAATAATATATTTAAGGATTTATTTTCCAGATTCCTAATTCAGTTCTAATGATTAGTTTGTATAACAGATGACTGGACACATAAGTAAACATATAGAATGATGTATGTAACTATACAAGCATATATATATATATATATATATATATATAGTGTGTGTGTGTGTGTGTGTGTGTGTGTGTGTGTGTAGTTGTAAATAATTCAATTATGATGTGCCTTGGTATAGTTTTTTTAATGTTTCTTGTGCTTGAATTTCATGAGATTTTTAGATCTGTAGGTTTATAGTATACATCTTTTTTTTTTTTATTCCAGGTATTATTTCTGGAAATACTAGTTCTATCCACTAACTCTCTTTTGCAGATTCCAATTACACTTACATAGGTTGGCAGTTCAAATCTACCAGGAGCTCCTTGGAAACAATATGGGGCAGTTTTACTCTGTCCTATAGGGTCACTATGAGTTGGAAGCGACTCAATGGTAACAAGTTTTTAATGGGTTAAGGTTGTTGTACCAGACCTAGCTTATACTTTGTTTAAATTTTTTTTCTACTTATGTTTAATTTATAATTGTTCTATTGTTACTTCTTCAAGTTCGTTAGTCTTTTCTTTTGCAGTATCTAATTTGCTGTTATCCCACCTAGTATATTTTTCATGGAAGAATTTATATTCTTCATAGCTAGAATAATGACTGTCCTTCATTACATCCTTTCTCTACTTAGCCTGTCTAATCTTTCCTCTTCCCTCTTGGACATATGGAATATAGTTATAATAACTGTTTTAATGCCTTTATCTAATAATACTATCATTGTGTCATTTCCATGCTGGTGTGAATGTTTGATTTTCTTTCTCTTTATGGGTTGTTTTTTCTTTTTTTTTTTTTGCATGACTAGTAATTTTGGATTGTCAATTTTATCTGTTTGGATGCTGAGTATTTTTGTATTCCTATCAATATTCTGGAGCATTATTCTCAAACACAGTTAAATTCATTAGAAATAGTTTGATCTTTTGAAGTTTTCTTTTAAGATTTATTAGATGAGCATTTTACCGACTAGATCAATTCCCTTCTGTGTAGTCAGTCTATGTGATGCCCATGTATTATGAGGTTTCCCACCTTGTCCGTAGGGAACACAAACTATCTCCAAGCCACTGTCAGCACAGGGGGTTCTTTTGGATGGCTCTTCACCACCAGGGTCAGTTTTCTCACAGGCATGTGCTGACCAGTATTCAGCTAACACTTGAGGGTGGCAGTCTGCACATCTCTGGAATTTGCTTTCTATTCTCTGCCCCTTGAATGCTGGCTGCCTCGGCCTGCCAGGACCCCCAGCTGCCTCTCTTCAACTCAAGGACAGGCTGCACACCAGTTTCCTCTCCTTGACCTGTGGCTTAGAAACTCTCTCCAGGCAGCAAGCTGAGATAATCATAAAGCTCACCCTGTGTCTTTTCTGTCTCTCAGGGATCATTGCCTGCCTGTTCCAAGGTCTGGAAATTGTCGTTTGATATATCTCACTTTTTTTTTTTTTTTAAACACTATTTCAAGAAGAAGGGCAAATTTAATTCCAATTATTTTATCTTTGCTAGTAACATATCTTATCCCACTTACCACATGTTATTCTGATGACAGGATTCTGCATCATCATTTACAGTTTTTTCTTCCTGCAACAGTTTAAGCTCCAGAAATATTTTTTTCTTCTGTATTAACTATTGTATCAGCTCCATATAAAATGTTTCTGCCACTTAACTGAAACTCCATAAATATTTGAATTAACCAATGTTGAATGAAGTAATAGAAAACTCAACTAGCAGAAGCTTCCCATGTATGGAAATTTATTCTTTAACCATAGTTCTTGAGGTCATAAAATCATTTGAACAATCAACAATGTTATTCAAGACCCTGACTTATTATATCGTTCTTCATTAGTTTCAGTATATTGCTCTTTCTTTATTAGGTTTATCATAATGCCAAGGTGATACCTGTGATTCTATACTTCACCTCAACTAAAGAAAGAAAAAAATGAGGATAAGGCAGAAATGTGGAAATGTTTAATTATTGAGAATATTTTTAATCAAAAAAGAAATGTCTTTGAGGAGCTCCTCAAAGTCACTTCGCCTTGCTTCTTATTTGTAGATCTAGTTTACCTGGCCACTCCAAATAGTTGGGTGGTTAGAAAATGTCCTACTTTTTAACTTATGAGAGTGGAATGTAATCAAGAAGAGACTTGAGATCAACAGTTGAATAGCCACCTAACGGTGTCTGCTGCACTGCATTTAGAATATATTCTTATATCTTGTGTGAGAATTTCCCTTTTCAACATTCAAATATTTTTTTGTAAATACCTTTAAAATTCTTGTACATTTATTTTATTTTAATATAACCATCATAAAGTACCTGCTTCAAAAAGTTTGATATTTAATTGGAATATTTACATTGTACTATTTTCCAAGTGCATGCAATTTCTTTGTTCAAACTTTGTTCCATGTCATTCATTCAGATTTTATTTTTAAATTTTCACTTGTAGACCCTTATTCTTGGAATAGATTAAAAAATTGATCTATTTTCAGATTATGTCAAGATACAATATCTAGTTATACATTACTTCAAATTACTATAGCATTTGGGTTTTATTCTGAAATCTAATCAAATCACCTTTAAAAATAAAATTTTATTTTTCTTTTATTATTGTTAGGAGTTTTTTAATTATTTTATCTTCCAGAACCTCAAAAAAATTAAATAATAATATGATTGATAATATTAGGCAAACTTAACAAACTCTTACTTTAACTGATAAAATGAGTGTTCCACCATTCATTTTGTTATTTATTTAATTAATTTATCATAGTTAAATACTTAATTGAGTATCCACTGAACTATCCTCATTACTGGTGTATTGGTCTGCTTTATTTGCATTCTTCTTCCCCTTCTATCATTGCATGTATCTTTTATGTACAAAAATGTACTATTACACGTGTCATGTGTTAGACACTGCTCTTTAATTTTTAAATTAATTATGTAACATTATTAAAATCAGTCCATGCCGTCCATCACTCAGTGCATCCTTCCTCTGAAACACTAAATCATTTAATGTTTCTACTACTTATAATGTAACTTTGGTGCATTCTATACTGTTTTCTCCATGTTCTGTATGACAGGTCTCTCACCACTGCTTAAATAAATAATCTAAAGACAGATGCCAAATATAATCAACTGGAAAGGGCTCCTCCATATTTGTCATTGTTTTTCAACTTTTAGCACAATGTGTGGACAATGAAGGGCTTAATACAAACCAAACCAAACCCACTGCCATCCAGTGAATTCTGACTCATAGTGACCATATAGGTCAAAGTAGAACTCCCCCATAGGGTTTCCAGCAGTTGGAACCCACCAGCCACTCCTTGTAAACCTTATGGGGCAATTCTACTCTGTCCTATGGGGTCACTATGAGTCGAAATCAACTCGACCGCAACAGATTTGGGTTGTTTTTTGTCTGTTTAATCTTTACAGAAGCAGACTGCCACATCTTTCTCCCATGAAGCAGCTGGTGGGTTTGAACTGCCAACCTGTCGGTTGACAGCCCCAGTACTTAACCATTGCACCACCAGGGCTCCTTTGATGGGCTTAATAAATGTTATTTAATCCAAATACCTACCAAAAACAGAAGGAAATTCCTTAGGACGTATCCCAGAACTATGTACAATTAGCCTCTGCTTATCAACTTTAAGTAAACTATAAAGATTATCTGGCATACCAACTTGGTAAAAAAGAAAAATGAAGAAGTGTTCTCGGGTGAACACAGAAAATTCATTTCAACAAATACTGATATCTGAAAGAAAAGAAGTATTTATAATACAGCAGGAGAATAGATACAGACTAGTACCAAAAAGAGAATGATTAAATCCATTATCAGGTCTAAAGCCACAGTAGTTTTCTCACAGCAAGTGATACCAGAATATGTTCTGAGGATGACAAATATATTAGACAGAGGATGGTATTCCTATTGTCATGGGTACAAAGATGTCAGCAGATGCTCTAAGTGTCTTTCTCATGGTTAATACTTAGCTTCTTACGATAGCATAGAAGACCCTTCATGAAACAACCCGCGATGATCTTCTCCAAGTTTTTATTGCCTCCATATATACTACATGTACGCTGGGGAAGAGGACGTGGCTGAGAGGGGATTAGGCTATAGAAGTAACCATTGACTTATTTATGAAGGTGTTCTATATCAAGCTAAAAGTCTGAGTAAAGTAGATGAAGGGATCTGTGGAAAGATTTTCATTTTTGAAAGATCAATTTGTAATGGAAAGGATTTGGAGAGTGTGCACCAGGAAAGAGGGAGATTATTGTGAGAAATGATGAGACTCTGAAGGAAAGCCCTGATACGGTCACTGGAAATAGGCGAGTAGGGTAGGGCTGTGGTTTATTTAGGAAGTATAAATGAAAATACTTAATGATTTTGTTGTATTACTAGTGAGCATTGTATTTTGGTTCTCTAGCAATAAGAGCCAGAAACAAATACTAATGTATGAGTATTTTGGAGGTAATGTGATCCTTTGGAGAGGGAATAAAGGACAGGGAAAGGAAAATGGGGAAAGAGTAAGTCATGACAATGGTGCTTATTGAGCTGATCCATCCTGTGGGTAAACTGTTGCTTGATCCTGGGGGGTGGGGGTGGGCATCTAAGAAGCAGTAGTAATACATCCCAAGATTTTCCTTTGTGCTGTGTGGACAAAAGAGGAAATCATCTAACTATCAGGTCATATTCCCCACTGCTCAACGTCTACTGCAGGCAGGGTTAACTACCCCCATCACTGGTGCATGAGTGCACAGAGCAGGTTTTCATAACATCCTTCATCAGCTGACTAGGGGTATAATGCAAGAAGTTCTGCAGCATGGAAATACGGCAAGATATTGTCTAACGTTGGTGGGAACCCACACAGTGGCTGACATAAGAGACAGGTGAGAGGGACCACAAGGATCTGAAGTGATACGTGAGTCATGTCAAATTCAGTAAAAGAGAAAAAGACATTCAGAATGAGTATGGGATGACAAAACCTCAAAAAGAATTAATATGAGGAATTGATGTTTTGAAAACTTTTTGTTGTTCACCTTGGAATTTGTATTTAGAAAATTATGTGTTTTTGGTTGTAGGTGGTGTGTCTGCCATTCTGGCAGCTGAGTTGTAGCTGAGAAGCAGACAATGTAAGATAGTTTTCCTACTTTCCAAAGTTGGTGAGCTCTTTTTCTTTTTTGCTAAAGTTAGTTATTTAGGCTTCTAAACAGCCTTTCTAAGAAAAAAAGAAAAATAGACTTTCAAATCATAATGTGCCCATGGAGACCTATTTTTAGACACTGGTTGGGATTCTTTTTACCAAAGAAAGTAATCTTCATAGCAGAACTCTAAGCTTAAAAGTAATTTTGCTTTTAGATTCATCTCTAAATGTTGCTATGCTAAAAGAAACTTTTAAAAAACAAGAATAAAGCTTTTAAACTTCACACATAGCCACAGGGATACCTTACTCATGCATAGCCACAGGGATAACCAGGACTTTAATACTGAGAAAAAAAGCAGCAAATCCCTCTACTCACCATACCGTCTAGAGGACATTCACAAGACCCTGTGCAAACACACAAGCATGCACACACACAGGCCTGGATAACAGTACATGAGCAGTGTTGAGTGGATAACAACTTGGAGATAGTTTTTTTCTTGAAAGTATAATTCAAATCAAAGATACATTTCAGAGAAGATTTGAATTTGCCTCATCTTTTCTTGAATTTTAGGAATTTATTCATTAAATTAACATACCCATGAAATAAAGACATATATCATTCACAATTCAAATTTATAGGAGGTCTCTGGCTTAATCCCTAATTGTATGGGTGATTCAAATCCATAACCCTCAGAAACATAACAAGTAAAGTCACCTATCTATCATATTTAGCTATTCATAAATTAGAGTACTCATCAACCACTCCATGCATACATATCTAGGGGAAAAGGTGAGTGAAGAACATTTTAAGCAGGTAAAAATCACAGCTTGATACGGAAGATGGGTCTTTTGAGGAACATATATTTAATGTAACAGCACTGCAGTATGAGGGAGATAGAAACATATGTTGGAAAAATAAACAGGACAGAAACAAGAAAGGTCTTATGTAGGTATTTTAACTGTCTTCTAAAGTCAGTGGAAGCCCTTGGTAAGTTTTAATCATAAGAATTAATCTGATTGTTGTAGGTCAGCATGCCTTGGGGAAGCCAATCAAGACACTGATGAACACAGAACTAAGTTTGAGGCAGGGGCGTCACTGCAGAATTTTGGGCAAGGAGTGACATATGAAGAACATCTGAAAAACTTTTTCAAACTATCTGTGAAAGGGACCACAGAAGTAGACAAAGCCCAGCGGGGATATATGACATATCCAAAATCACATCTTTCTTATCTTGTGCAATTGATTCTTTTTAAATACATTTTTTAAGTACTCATCACTGTTAGGAGTTGAAAGCAATGGGTTCATCACTGTTACATAACATCCAGTTCTAGTAGCTCATGGTAACTACATGGTTTGGCTTTGATCCTAAGACTATTGATTAATCATTAAAGTGTTTCAAGCAGCTAAGTGTAAGAAAGTGGAGAACAAGCCCGGCCAATGTAGGGTAAGCACCCAGATTAAAGGAATTTACATTTACTATTTTTACATTTACTATTTTACTATTAGCACACATAATAAAGCCTGGATTCTGTTTACAGACCTATTATATAATGTATATTCTCTTTCCTATATATGGACTATTCACAAACAAGACCATCAAACCTACTTTGTCTGCATCACTGATAATTATGTTGTATTAGAGGATAAATTTAAATAGAGAACAAAATCATCACTTTCATACACTATAAAATGAACGTGTGTGGAAATTTTATTTAACTCTCTTAACAGTAAGGAAATCTGAAATCTGTTACAATTGCTTCGAAAACATATCAGAAGAACAGACTTATTTATGGGTCATGAGGAATGGTGAAATAAATTTGCTTAATATATGCATCATTGTCTTCTTCTTCAGTGAGGGAGGGAAGTCAATAACCTCCACTGAACAAATTTGCTTTTCCAGGGACAGGATATTTGCATTGCTATTAGTTTTCCACAAGTTAACTTCATTCTTTGCAGATTTGAAAAATAGCCTAGTCAGAGACAATGAAAGGTGCAGATAACATGGATAGATGACATTCTTTCCCAATTTTTCCTTGTCAAAAGAATAGAGGAGGAGAGAGTCTGAAGTAGCTCATCAGATACATCTTCTAAAGATAAAATTAGTAAACTGACAGGTGTACTTAGGACATCATTATGTAATACATAACAAATCCATCTAACAATATTATCTGGCCCCAAATTCTACAATTTTTCCCTAATGATATTATGAAATAAATATCTTAATAATTACTCAGTGACAAAATGTTTTAGAACAATATCACTTGATATTTGAATGAAATATTTCAGATTTTGAAAACAGAATTTCAAGTGGCACAAAATTATTTTGGTCTATTAACTCCGAAAGAGACACGGTGGCATAGCGGTTAAGCAATCGGCTGCTAACTGAAAGGTCAGTGGTTCGAACCTACCAGCTGCTCCAAGGGAGAATGATGTTGCAGTCTGCTTCTATAAATATTTACAGCTTTGGAAACCCTATAGGGTAGTTCTACTCTATCCCACAGGGTTGATATGAGCTGGAAACAGTTTGAAAGCAACAGGTAACTCCTGAAGAAATCCTTTAGATCACCACAGCCTGGCTTATAAAACTTCCTGACAGGTAAATTATGTTTTCCCTGCAAAACATTCTCTTTAAAGGCTGGTAGTTTCTTTTTAACTGATTGTACTGTCTGACCACTTGAATATTAAATAAGGGTTGAACACTTTTAGATGTAACTATTTGTGTTATTGATCATTTCATCTCATTATGTATCGTGGCCTTAGACTAAAAACCACTGCCAGCGTTCTTATTGAAAGCAGTAAAATTCTAACAACAAAAATGTCGAAACCTAAATTGCTTAGAGAAACACCAAAAATTAGTGTAACAGAATATATTTCCCCGAACATGTGAGGAAGATCTCTGAAGAGGGGACAGTAAAAGCTGATTATATAGGTCATTGTTATGTTAATTTCCCAGAAGATAATATTAAAACACAAGCAGATTTTCAGGGTCCCTAAGTTACAGAAACAGAATCACCAAGGACACAATACACTTCCTAAAACACAGCCTTTAGTCAGACCCTGGAGTTCCTGCTTCCTTCTTAAAACTGGCTGCACACAGATAATTTTCCAAAAGACTCCAATGCCTAAGGCAAAACTCTTTCTGCTAAGCTGCTTATTAAGCTATTGTTTGACCTTTAAGTGACATCAGGGAAACAGTTTTTTCAGGGTTCAAAAGGTTAGCAAAGGGTAGATGGCCTGGGTGAGTCACCCCACTTCCACAAACCCAGAAATCTGGATTCCAGGAGAATCAAAAAAAACTTCGTCAAAAAAGTAACAACAGAAATTCTTAAGAAACAGGATGCTGAATTGAAAGTTTCATCTGAGGTACCCAGATACAAAAGAGTGATCAGCTGTTGTTCTTGTTGTTAGTTGCCATTGAGTCAGTTCCAGCTTGTAGAGACTCTAAGTACAACCGAAAGAAACATTGTCCAGTCTTCCGTCATCCTCACAATCGTTATGTTTCAGCCCATTGTTGCAGCCACTGTGTCAATCCATCCCGTTGAGGGTCTTCCTCTTTAGTCTACTTTACCAAATATGATATCCTTCTCCTAATAACATGTCCAAACTATATGGCTGTACTTCCTGCAGGACAGATTTGTTTATTATTCTTGCAGTCCATGATGTATTCAATATTCTTAGCCAACACTGTAATTCAAAAGCATCAATTCTTCTTCGGTCTTCCTTATTCATTGTGCAGCTTTTGCATTCATACGAAGTGACTGAAAACACCATCGCTTGGCCCAGGTGCACCTTAGGCCTCAAAGTGGCATCTTTGCTTTTTAACACTTTAAAGAAAGTGGTCTTCTGGAGCAGATTTTTCCAATGAAGTGTGTCATTTGATTTCTTGGCTGCTGCTTCCATAGGCATTAATTGTGAATCCAAGTAAAATAAAATCCTTGAAAACTTCAAACTTTCCTCCATTTATCATGATGTTGCTTATTGGTCCAGTTGTGAGGATTTTTGTTTTCTTTATGTTGACGTGTAATTCATACTGAAGGCCGTGGTCTTTGTTCTTCATCATCACGTGCTTTAAGTCCTCTTCACCTTCATCAGGCAAGGTTATGTCATCTGCATATTGCAGTTTGTTAATGAGTCTTCCAACAATCCTGATGTCGTGTTCTTCTTCAGATAGTCCAGCTTTTTGGATTATCTGATTGGCATACAGATTGAACAAGTATGGTAAACAGATACAACCCTGATGCATAATTTTCCTGGCTTTAAATCACACAGTATCCCCTTGTTCTGTTTGATGACTGCCTCTTGGTCTATGTATAGGTTCCTCATGAGCACAATTAAGTGTTCTGAAATTCCCATTCTTTGCAATGTTATCCATAATTTGTTATGATCTACACAGTCAAAATGCCTTTGTATAGTTAATAAAACACAGGTAAACATCTTTCTGGTATTCTTTGCTTTCAGACATGATCCATCTGTCATCAGCAATAACTCTTGTTCCATGTACTCTTCTGAATCTGTCTTGAATTTCTGGCAGTTCCCTGCTGATGTACTGCTACAACTGCTTTGGAATGATCTTCAATAAAATTTTACTTCTGTGTGATATTAATAGTATTGTGTGATAATTTCCACATTCTGTTGGATCACCTCTGTTTGTAATGGGCATAAGTATGGATCTCTTCCAGTTGGCTGGCCAGGTAGCTGTCTTCCAAATTTCTTGGCATAGATGAGTGAGCAACTCCAGCACTGCATCCATTTGTTGAAACATCTCAGTTGGTATTCCATCAGTTCCTGGAGGCTTGTTTTTTTTGCCAGTACCTTCAGTGCAGCTTGGACTTCTTCCTTCAGTACCATTGGTTCTTAATCTTATGGTACCTCCTGAAATGTTTGAAAATCCACCAGTTCTTTTTGGTACAGTCACTCTGTGTGTTCTTTCCATCTTATTTCAATGCTTCCTGTGTCGTTCAATATTTTCCCCATAGAATCCTTCAATATTGCGACTCCAGGCTTGAATATTTTCTTCAGTTCTTTCAGCTTGAGAAATGCTGAGTGTGTTCATCCTTTTCGGTTTTCTAACTCCAGGTCTTTGCACATTTCATTATAATACTTTACTTTGTCTTCTAGAGCCGCCTTTTGAAATCTTTTGTTCATCTCTTTTACTTCATCATTTCCTCTGTTCGCTTTAGCTATTTGACATTCAGGAGCAAGTTTCAAAGGGTCTTTTGACATTCATTTTGGTGTTTTCTTTCTTTCCTGTCTTTTTAATGACCTCTTGCTTTCTTCATGTCTTATGTCTTTGATATCATTCCACAACTCAGCTCCTCTGTTTCACAAACCACATTTCAAGTGCTCGGTAGCCACATATAGCTGATGACTACAATTTTAGAAGCACAATAGATTATATATATCTTCACAGAAAGTTCTGTTGGACAGCGTTGTTAGACCATTCTCAAGAAATTTCAAAATAAATCATCGAAAGCTCTTAAATGGCTGTCAAACCCACAGAATATATAAAAGTGATGAGAGATAGAAGACTGACAAATATTTCTATAAGGAGGAGTGTTTCCATGTTTTATACCCAGTATCCCCCCAGTAGAGCTTCACCAAAAGTGCAGAGAGGGTTTTTAAAGTGCTGACTTGTAGAATCTAATGAGTGGGGTTATAGTGGGTTGGCTTCTGACACATTCCTGAGAAATGTGGGACCATAGAAGAAACTCTCTGTGGTAGCAGTTAGCTGTATCTAGGAAACAACCAGAAGCTGATTTAGGTTTTGTGGGGTCTGATGTTATTAAAATTTGGAGGGCCCTGTTTAAGGAAAAAAATGGAAAAAAAAATTAGGTTATAAATGGAATATTTGTTTAGAATGAAAAAAAAAAGTTTGCTGGACACTCTGAAATTTCTTTAGGAGAATTTACCAGATGTACCAAAGACGAAAATAACTTGATTGAAAGATGGCTTCTCCTCCCCACTTAGAACACTCCAGATCTGCCAGCAAATCGTAGCCTTCACAGGGGTGCATGCAAGTATGGAGCACGGGAGTTTATATTTCGCTAGCTTTGTAGTAAATCCACCTCTTGAAAGAAATGACACCTCTTTGCATCAGCTAGTTAAAATGGTAAGTCCCAAGGACCAGATGCTGAACTCAAGGTAACTAGGATCCTGCCCCAGAGTCTGCTTGCAGAGATGATGGTGCTCCAGAGAGACTGTGTGTGTACATTAGAAAACTAAGTGGATAGAAGGCAACCAAAGAGCAGGTGCTCCTGCTAAGTGAGTCGCTGTGGATCCAGTCCAGCATCCAGTGACTATGAAAACACCCCACCAACTACCCACTGCTATGGAGTCAATTCTGACTCATAGACACCCTAGAGGACAGAGTAGAACTGCCCCATAGGGTTTCCAAGGCTGTAAATCTTTACCGAAGCAGACTGCCACGTCTTTCTCCCATGGAGCCACTGGTGGATTCAAACCACCAACTTTTTGATTAACAGCCAAACACTGCGCCACCAGGTCTCCTGAAAACACCCCAGAAAAAACAGCCTTAAACTTATACCAGGTCCAAGGATGGTACCAATGAAGGAAGACTATTTCTTCTCTGCCCTTTGACACTCTTACCCTGGCAGGGACAGAAACTGGCTATTGAGAGAAGAGAAAAAAATGAAAGAAAGAGGAATCTAACCACAGCTTAGGCTCTGCAGAAAAGTAAAGAATTGGGGAAATTTTGACCCCGAATGAGTGTTGAAGTGTTGAGTAACCAATTGATTAAAATGAAGAAAGACCTTTCTGTTGCCTTAGAGTGAACTGAAAAATTATATGCCCTACCAGAATTTGTATCCAATGGCAGAAAAAAAAAAACTCTGCTCATGGAATATACTTTAATTAAGTGGATACTGGCAGACAACAGAAAGTTGCATTCTGATGACATCTATCAGGTGTGCTTGTACAACATAATAGTGACACTAAATTTAAATTTAAATTTGCACAACCCTTTGCAGTTTACTATGTACATAGGTGTGTTCTGCTTCCTATGAGTCTCATAAAAATAACGTGCCATAGGCAGAATAGCTTATTATCTAACATCATTTGTAGTGTGCCTAAGTTATACAATCTAATCCTAACAATATTTTTAAAGGCATGTTTAAAACAAACCACAGTACTATTGCCAGCATTGATAAGAATGACTTTTTAAGAACCAAAAATTAAAATTCTAAATGAAATAGGAATGTCTTGCACACTAGTCTTAATTCTGTAGTGTTAATTATTCAAAATGATCTATTAATTAGATATGTGCCCACATGCCCTAGAAAATAAGAAGGTAAATATTCTTTTTATTATTTCAACTTATTTTTATTGAAAGATGTACAAACTAGAGCTGTGCCACCATGACTCCAGAATCAAGAGAAACTATTAGAAAATTTTAATAAAGATAAGATGTTTATTATCATTGTTTTCTTTCTTCAATGAATAAATGGAAAAATATAAATGGACAGGCCAGTAACTGCTCATTTTTACAGCTTACCCTTTACTGGCAGGTCCATAAGAATGAAGTTATATTTGAAATAAGATTCCTAGGAAATAATGACTAACGTAATTACTTTAAAATAATTTATTGCACTAACTATTTGATACATGTAGCTATCAGTTTACTTCATTAAATAGTATAATTGAACGGGCCTGAAGTGGGTTCGCTTCTGGTAATGAGAGATTATGTAATTTAGACCAAACTAATACTGAGGACAAATAAAGGAAATATATACTCATGATCACAAAACAAATTAAAACACTTTTAAATTAATGTACAAACCATAAAATATCAAAGAAAGGATAGGTAATTTTAAGTAAATTAAAATTAATGTCTACTCATCAAATACACCATTAAGAAAAGGAAAATGCAAACAAAAGATTGGTAGAAGAAATTCAATATATATTTGCCTGACCAAGGATTTAAATTGGAATGTATTACAATAAACAAAAACAAAACAAAACAGAGAACCTATAAGTCAATATGAAGAAAGCAATCTGAAAGAAAATTGAACACTTGAGCAAGTACTTCACTAAGCTGAAATCTAAATGACCTATAATCATAAAGAAAGCTATTCAAACTTATTAGCAATCATAAAATACAAATTAAAACCACAGTAAGAAATACATACTATATATGTCTAACAGATTGCCAAAAATGAATCTGATGCTATCAACTATTGACAGATACATGGAACAGTGGAATTTTAACTACTGGCTGAATGTGCACTGAAACAGCTATGATACAAAATCGTATGGCATTTCTACAAAATGTAAGATTTATATCACCTGTGGCTCAGCAATTCCACTCCTGGAAATATTACCAAGAAAAATGCATAATTTTGAGCATCAGAATATATGTTAAGAATATTATCATTATTGTCAAATTAGCCATAAACTGGAAATAAATCAATGTCCTGTCTTATCCTAGCCTATACTACACTATTTTACCCTAACCTATCCTACATTTGTATATAATTGAATGCTATACAACAATGGAAAAAAGTCTGTAGTTACCCATAGGAACATGAATAAATTGAAACAATACAATGTTGGGAAAAAGAAACCAGGAAAAAAAATCCTATTCAATGATCACAAGTACATAAAATAAAATGACAGTAAATTATATTTTATAATGGTTTATATATACTTAGGTGGTAACACACTGAAAAAAATGTTAATACCATCAATAATCATGATAGTGGTTACCATTTAAAAGTGTGTACATAATTGGGAAGGGTTATTCTGAGGGTTTCTGGAATCCTGGCAATGTTCTATTTCTTGATTAGCATGATGATCTCAAGACTTCACTTTTTAATAATTTGGTACATTGTTAATTAACTTCAAGTGGACTATACCACATCTGTTACATTTCACAATTTAAAAAGTTGAAACTCTACATAAATACCTGAACATGAGCGTTTACAGCAGCTTTATTCAGAATTGCTCAAGATTGGAAGT
Source organism: Dugong dugon (assembly GCA_030035585.1). Taxonomy (NCBI): domain Eukaryota; kingdom Metazoa; phylum Chordata; class Mammalia; order Sirenia; family Dugongidae; genus Dugong; species Dugong dugon. The sequence goes on from CM057478.1 coordinate 15,856,370, forward strand.
AAGCAAGATGTCCTTCAATAGCTAAATGGATAAACAAACCATGGTACATCCATTCAGTAGAGTATTATTTAGCTATTAAATAATGTTGTACATAGGGTCCCTATGAGTCAGAACGGACTCTATACCACCTAACAACAACAACAGAGCTATCAAGTTTGGAGAGACATAGAGGAACTTTAACTGCGTATTGTTAGGTGAATGAAGACGCTCTGAAATAGCTACATACTCTATGATACCAACTACATGATATTACTGAAAAGGCAAAATTATAGCCACCATAAAAAGATCGGTGGTTGCCAGGGGTTTTGGGATGGAGAGTGAATGAGGGAGGAATAAATAGGTGGAGCACAGAGCATTCTTATGGCACTGAAATTATTCTGTATGTTACAGTAATGGTGGACACATGACAGCATACACGTCACAAAGCCAATAGGCCTGTACAAAACCAAGTGTCTATCCTAAAATAAACTATAGAGTCTATTTTTAGATAGCAAATTGAGGAGATACTTCACCTAAGGAGAATATTAGGGATTTGTCAAAATTCTGTGCTTTATTAAAAGCACCACACACTGAAATTACCAATTACTGTTACTAAACACATTATAAACTCCACTGCCATGGAAAGGAGTGCATTATGGTCAATTTTTGTTTCATGGATATATATGCAGTATCATCATCAGCAGCAGCTGCATTATTATATTTAAATCTTCTGATTCTACTTTGTTTAAAAGGAAATAACCTCCCTTTTATGGAGTTTTGAGTTGTAGCAATGAACACGTATCTTAATCTTGCATCTTTCTATTAATTATTTAATAAGTAAAATTATTTTGATTAGAATTCAGGTTTTTCATATCACAGCAGATGCTCTCGTTTTCACCCTGGTAATTTTCCATTACTAACAGATTTTATTTGTGTGTCGTACTTCAATACAACTACAACAAAAGCTACAGACAAAATGTTAGACATATTTGCTCAATTTTTTTTACCAGTTACAAAAGAAGAACAACTAGAATTGATTTAGATTTAAAATAATTTAAGAAGATATTATTTGTTTTTCACCAAATTGTTGTTTTCTGAAGAAGTCTATGCTAGAGGGGAATCTCTTTGTCCCTGGTTTCATGTTTTCCTAGGGAGAGGACTCCACTAAAGGACACTCCTGGCCCCGTGATCCAACTGTGTCTTGCTCCTGCCCAGATTCAGGGCATGTCAACCGGCATAACAGCCAATGTGAAGGAGCTCCAAATATCCAAAAGCTGCAACTGTTTGAGCAACAAAATAAAAAATGGCAGTGTTATAACTGAAAGAATAAAACAAATATATCTATACATAATACAAAGGATCCCTGTTGGTACAATGGTTAAGCACTTGGCTGCTTATTCAAAATCACTAGTTGCTCCACAGAAGAAAAGAGCTGGAAATCTGCTCCCATAAAGATTACAGCCTAGCAAACCCAGGGTAGTTCTACTCTATTATATAGGGTTTGCTATGAGTCAAAATCAACTGGACAGCACACAACAACAACATATATAATATAAATCAGCAAAAAAGAGGAAGACCATCAATGAGATGGATTAACACGGTGTCTGCAACAATGGGCTCAAGCATAACAACAATCGTGAGCACGGTGCAGGACCAGGCAGTGTTTCATTCTGTTGTAAGTACATGGGGTAGCTATGAGAAAAGAAGAAAACTGTCTTTTCGTTTTAATTGTCAGTGTAATAACTGATTCAGGCAATTAATATCTTCAACAAGTATTGAAAAATAAATTATTTACTCAGCCTTCCGTTGGTTACTTATTAATTGTAAAAGGAAATACAATGCAATGTCTTTTCAGAAAATGCTGGTGAATACAGTCTTAACTAAGGTAAACACCCTTATTTTAACCTATAAGACAAACGGACATTATGGATTAGAGTATGATACAATAGAAAGTATGTAACATCACATCTATTGTTGTCTTCTCTGAATCTATTCATAAAAGTAATCATGCAAAATGATATTTTGTGACATGTTTCAAAACAAGTGGTATAGACTCTTAAAAAATAAAAATGTTAAACATTACCTTAAGATATTAAAGTGACTACAATAAAGTCAATGCATCTTTAAATTGATATTAGATTTAAAAAAACTTGATGGGTACAGTTGCAAAATGGGTATATGAACTTTATATTAGATAATATTACTTGGCAGGGAATATGTAAAATGTTACTGGATGATATGAAAGAATGTCCTCAGTCTTAAAGGCTACATGATGAAGTATTTAGGAAAGAAATGCTATAGTTTCTGAAAATTACTTTCAAATATTATGGCAAAATATATTAACAAACAGTGAGTGAATGTGGAGGATATACAGATGCTCTTTGCATTTTTTCTGTATGTTTGAATTTTATTTTAGAAGTTAGTGGGTAAATAAGCCATCTGTCTAAAGCTAAAACAAACATTCAGGGGAAAGAGATGAAACAAGGCAATAGAACATTAATAATTGTCAAACCACTTTAATGTGTAATTGGGGCTTGTTATATTTTTCTCTTTACTTTTATGAATTTTTAAAAATATTTCCAAAGTGAAATTTGTAAGATATTTATTTATTATATATAAAATTTATAAGATTACATTATATATAACTGTATATATAATTATAAAATAATTTAAATATGATGATTCCAAGCTTATACAGACTGAAGGAATAAGATGTAAATGTGAGAAATTCTAATAATTGTATTATGTAGGCGTTAAACCACAAACCAGAAAGTCAGGTAACACCTAAAACGAGCACTTTACCTCGAAATCTAAAGCAAACTAATTCCCAGATACGTTAAAGAGTCTAATGTAAATGATATAATCATTAAACAACCAGAATAAAAATATAGGTAAATAAATAGTGACTGGTTTTCAGATTGAGGGAATTGTTCAAACAGAAGACACAAAAGTTATGGAAAGAAAAACAAAAGAGGTAAATATATACTTATAAAACCCCTGTGTATCATAAAAATAGGAGATAATGACTGACTTTTGAATATGAAAAGCTAAATTTTCATCACTTTCATACAAAATAAACCAGTAAAAATCAGTTACCCTTCATTTGACTTTGACTCATGGCAACCCCATGAGTGACACAGCAGACCCGAGCTCCATAGGGTTTTCAACGGCCAATTGTTTGGAAGTACATCATCAGGCCTTTCTTCCGAGGCACCTTTGTGTGGGCTCAGTCCTCCAACCTTTCAACGAGGAGTTGAGTGCCAGTATTAGTACAACCCAGAGACTCCTAATACAAAATAGCTCCTGCAAATAAATCATAAAATTAATAATACTCCAATGGAAAAATGAACCCAATACAGTTATAGATTATTTACCAATTAAGAGAACAACTGGTTAATTTATAGGTTTTAAAAATTTTTAACATAACCAGAAATAAAAGATATTCAAACTAAAGAGCAACAGTGATTCCATGTTCTCCTATGAAATTAGAAAATAATTTAACATTATAATACCAATTACTGTTGAGGGTGGAGTGAGAAAATTACTGTAATAAACTGAATATATGTACTGAACATTCTTACCTTAAAGCAGTTTACTATAACTATCAAGATAATTTAAAATCTGTGTGTATTTAACCTCTAGAAATAGATCTTACAGAAATAATCAGATGTGAAGTTGTAACTAATATATAAACATGTTGCTTATAATTTAAAAAAATTATGAAATATGATTATTGTGCCAAAATATAAAAATGGTTACATAAATTTTGATATCTCTATTAAGTACGATACCAAGGAGAGCTAAAATAATGTATTAAAAGCATGTCATTATATGTGAAATACATGATAAAAAGAGAAATGAGAAAAGAATGCTTTATCCTTATATGCCAGTATTAGTTACCATTGCATCGATCCCGACTCATGGCGACCCCATGGGAGTCAGAGCAGGATTTTTAATGGCTGATTCTTTTTGGAAATAGAACATCAGGCCTTTCTTCCAAGTGCCTCTGGCTGGACTTTAATCTCCAGCCTTTCAGCTAGCAGCCAAGTATATTTATGATGTGCACCACCCACAGACTCATTTTCATATATAATATTATTAAAAGTTTGTAAAGTGTAAGGGACAAAAAATTAGAAGATAAACACAACAGTCTTAAGAGTAGCTATCTATTTGGGGGCTACGTTAAATACAATTTTCAACTTTAATCTGTTTATTTTTAATTGAAAATAAAGTGTGCATATACTCTTGGAAAGCCACACCATTTTGGACACAGCTCAACCAGAAGTCAGAGCATATTCCATGTTATACCTCAATAAAATGAATTTTTTTAACAGCATCAAGTTAGGAAACAGGACAATACATTGAAATGTAATGTTGAAATAGTGTTAAATTAAGATATAAAATGTGATATATCCTGGAACAGAAACTACCCCTGTGCAAACATTATTCAGTAGGATTTATTTTCTACATATTGTTGGTATTAAAATTTCTAAATTAGTGTCAGTTAAGATCACTCATTTCAAGTTTTTCCCCTTAGTAACAGGATTTGACAGCAACAGTAACAGCAACAACTATACCAGTTGTTTAGAAAAGATTGGGCCCACGCTATGTAAAAAGTATAGTTGGGAAATAATTATTAACCTATCTGTGCACTCAAATCAAACTACAGTATATTTTGTGTGTTAATGATCAAACTTTCTTCCTGAGGAAATATTGAGATGGAGAAAAAACTGAAGTTGTCAATGATTTCATTTTACTTGGATCCACAATCAACACCCATGGAAGCAGCAGTCAACCAAATGTTCCTCTGTTAACCTAGTTGCTCAGTTGTTGATACAGGATTCATTGTATCTCTTTCTTTTCCTCACCTTCACTACATTAGAGAAGCATAATGATCTCATTTCTGTAAAAATGCCAGTAGCTCCAAATCTGGCATTTTAAGCTTTTCAATCTTCCCCTCTCTACCATCCATTATTGAAAACAGCCACAGATATCTTTTTGAAAATGTAAATGAATCTTTTCCCCTATGCATAAAATCCATCAGTATCTTTTTCTTTCTGCGATGTTGTCATAGAACATATTCCAAAATATTTACTATAGCCCAGAAACCCCTGATGACTTCATTTGTACCTAAGTGTCCAAATGCTTTCACTCCTCCCCACCAATTATGTGTAGCTAAAAGTCCCTTTTTTCTGTGCTTTAAATTTATTAATGCTATGTCAGTGTCTTTGAAATTGTTTTCTCTGGCTTTTTCATTTTCTACTTTTTTTCCCTACCATTAGGTTTAAGCTCAAATGCTACTTATTTGAACCCTCTTTTCAATGTCCTTCTCCCCCTTCCCCTTTTTTTGTTATTGGATACAAATTGATTGAGGGCCTACTATGTGTCAGACACTGTTTTAGATTCATGAATACTATAGGTTCACGAATACTATAATCTTGTGTGACTTTATCATAATTTGTAATTTTGGTGTTTCTTTCTTATATTGTCTATAGACTATCTCCTTGCCAAGATGTCTCTGTCTCATTTCGTTATGTACCTAGTACCTAGCACTATGTTCAGCCACATAATACTCAGTGAGTATTCTTGAAATGAATGTAACACGTTCTGGCTTTGTAAATATAGCTTTTGTACATGCCACGCTGTTAGCAGTATATAAAAGTCACCCAAGAACAACAGCGCAGAATCCACTCTAACCTACACACTCCATTTATGCTTCCTGATCTTACCTCTATGTTTCCTTGCATAGCACTTCAATTCTTAATATTTTCCAGGGGGCTTGTTATTTATTCATTCACTTATTAATTTGTTTAACAAATATTCACAGAATCCCTGTTATTTGTCAGCCATTATTTTAAGCACAAAAGATATAATTATAACAGAAATATGGTTTCTATCCAAGTAGTGTTCATAATCTACCATACAAGTAATTACAATAAATTGTACGCAGGCAGTCCTGTATTATGAAACAGCAGGTTTCTATCACAGTAAAGAGAAGAGAAAGCTATCTCGGTATGGATAGTCTGAATAATCCTCTTGGTAGATAAATACAACGTTTAAGCTCAGACACAATAAATGTATTGACTTCCTTAGAGACGAAAGGCTGCAGGGAGAAAGCAGGTTGTACCTTATTCTCTAGTTTACAGACCTCAATAACTGTATTGAACTCTTGGCTATATAGAATCCTTTGAATTCAGGGATACTTTCCAACTTTATCTCTGAAACATTCTCCCTCAACCTTTCATTCTAAACCCTGCAGTAATGCCAGCCACCACCCTCATCCTCTGTAACACTCAACGTCTGAAAGTGAAAGTAAGAAAGGAGAAAAAGTTTGAAAAACAGAATTCAGAAAGGGAGGACTTTTGGGAGCAGACAGGTTTGGATTTAAGTGGTGGTTAGAAAGTTATAGGATATAATAACAGAATCTTTTCACAACTTACCATAGGAGCAGAAAAGAACGTGAGTGTGGAAGGCTAGACTTGGGTATGAATCTGATGTTGGTATAAATATCTGAGTTCAACATAATATAATAGCTGCTAATGTAGAGTAGATGAACAAGAAGGAACAACTATCTTGGAGAAATATTTCTTGTAAAATGGGTTGTATATTGTTAGAGAAGGCAGGTAGAGTATACAATGTTCTGCTTAACTTTTTGATAGTGATTGTCAGAGTAGGAAGCAGAGCACAAAAGGCCAACTTGACTATGTTATTTTCAACACTGTCTAAGATGACCTGATATATCTTTATGTATTTCTTAACCTCCATAATACCCTGGACCCCCAAAGAGATGACAATCTCAACATCAAAGTGATGTGGTTATGGAATTTTTTTTCTCCATTTAAAATTTTTCTTTGAATTATGTTTTATGTCAGTGTGTTTGCATGCTTATGTATGGACACATACATACACATATATGCACACATATGTAATTTGTATATATACAATTTGTGATATAATTTTGAAAATTATATAGAAATAATAAAAATGTTAATAATAAAATATAAGGTGAGAAAAAGAATAATACAGAAGACTTACATGTATAAAAATGTAAGAATACGGTGACCACTGGAATGTGCTACTCAGAAGTGAAAATGTTTATGTTAAATACATTAGATTTTGATAACTTATGTTCTATTTTCAAAAACTACTCAAGCACAATTCTAGGAATTTAAATTCTACTATATATTACATTATACTCTATATTATATTATTCATTTATACTCACCCAAGAGTATAGGTACTTGAGGTATTGAAAATACACTGTAATAAGACATTATCACTTATGGTGATGAATATATATGATGGTATATTTGTAAATTGCATACCATAATTTAAAAGCACAAATAGAGGTGAATGTGCATAGGAATATTTAATTCATTTACAGTATATAATAAGAACAAATAAATTTTCAGCTGTCATTGTGTTGATCTATTTTTATCTAATATTGAGTTTAAATCTAATTCAAATCTCTAGAGCATTAATTTCAAAAGAATATTAAATTGGTATTTCCCAAACATATGCTACATTTTAATTTACCTGGTTCAGCCAAGTAGTGTCCTAGGATAATTTTATCCAGTGTATATAATGATTATCATACAAAGGAAGTTACTTAAAATGAACATTTTAGTATTTATGGATAATATTTTTTATCAGAAGATACCTTTTAAAATGAATTTTGTGGAGGATAGCTAAGAAAGCCTAAAGTTAACACTCTTACATATATGTGAAATGGTAAGACTCCCTATTGTAAAACCTCAACAAGAAAATACAAAATACTAATAATAACTTGTGTTTCTCAGATAGAGGCCAACACCAGTAAACTACTTTTTTTCCCATAAAAAGATCACTTGGTTATATCTTCAAAAAGTGTAAGCATTATCCTTTTACAGACATGATTTCCTTCAATCAGCCCTAGAATTAAACTTCAAACGAACTCTCTTCTTAAAAGCTTATGCATTAGTTGCCTATTGTTACCTCAGCGTCCTCCTTCCGAGAATTAGAATACATAGGTCGGTGTCCTCGAACTCTCTGGGATTGACTAAATCTCTATCCCTCCTCCAAGCACGTTCTTAGAAATGTGGGTCCCTAGGGAGTCCTTCTACTCACTAGCACAAAGTGGTAATTTTATTTATTTTCAAGTATTTCTTTATACACTTTATCCATTATTAAGTTGGTACAGATGAATATTATTATAAAACTAGTTTTTCAGTGGACTTTACAAATTGGGTATTCTAATTCATTTTCTATACCCTGCATACTTTCAATGATGCTTGAGAAAGTTTACAAAACTGAAATTCCATTTATGAATGGCCCTGTTGGAAATTCTTTCTTAGAGTGGACTAAAAAATAACTTCCTTCTATTTCATGTCTGTAAATTCTATTTCTGCTTTCTGAAACAAATAATAAGCATATTCTCTTTAGCAAAGCACAACTCTTAGATATTTGAAGAGAACTATTACAAGTGCACAGAGGTTCAGTGGTAGAGTTCTTGCCTTCCCTATGGGAGACCCAGGTTTGATACCCCGCAAACACACCTCAGTTACAGTCACTACCTATAAGTGGAGGCTTGTGTGTTGCTGTGATGCTGAACAGGCCTCATCAGAGCTTCCAGACTAAGATGAACTAGGAAGAAAAGACTGGCAGCTACTTCCAAAAATTCAGTCAATGAAAACCTTATCACTCTGTTGTGCAATTGTTCTGTTGTGCATAGGGTAACCATGAGTCTGGGCCTACTTGACTCAGCTAGCAATAACAAATCACAAATGCTTAAGTCTTCTACTTACTATGCTAAATAATGTAGGCTACCTACTTCAGGTGCTCCTTGTGGTACTTTATTTTTCCAGCTGTCTAGTTTTCTAACCAAAAACCAAACCCAAACCCACTGCCATCATGTCGATTCCGACTCATAGAGAACATGTATGACAAAGTAGAACTACCTCCATAGGATTTCCAAGGAGTTGATGGTGGATTTGAACTGCTGACCTTTTGGTTTGCATCTGAGCTCTTAACCACTGTGCCGCAAGAACTCTTTCTAGTAACCTTTTTTTTTTTTTGCACATTTTATTTTTTATTTTATTGTACTTCAGGTGAAGGTTTACAGAATAAAGAGTTTCTCATGAAACAGTAGTACACATATTGTTTTATGACATTGGTTAACAACCTCACGAAATGTCAACCCTCTCCCTTCTCTACCTTTTTTTTTTTTTTTTTTTTGGTGAAAATACACATAGCCAAAGATATACGATTTCAAAAATTTCTCCATGCACAGTTTAGTGACATTGACTATGCTCTTCCAGTTGTGCCGCTATTCTCACTTGAGATGAAGATTTACAGAACAAAATAGTTTCTCATTGAACAGTACACATGGTGCCCTATGACAATGGTTAACAACGTCACAACACATCAACACTATACTTACTAAACCTTGGGTTCCCTATCACCAGCTTTCCTGTCCCCTTCTGCCTTCTAGTCCTTGTCCCTGGACTGCTGTGCCTCATTAGTCCCATTTGGTTTTATGGGGCTGTCCACTCCCTGGCTGAACGGTGAACCTCGGAAGTGACTTCAACACTGAGCTAAAAGGGTGTATGGGGGCCATACTCTCAGGGTTTCTCCAGTCTCCTTTAGGCCAGTAAATCTGGTCTTTTTTTTTTTGTAAGTTAGAATTTTGTTCTACATCCTTCTCCAGCTCTGTCCAGAAGCCTCTGTTGTGATCCTGGTCAGAGCAGTCAGTGGTGGTAGCCGGGCACCACCTATTTGTACTGGACTCAATCTGGTGGAGGCCTTGATAGCTGTGGTCCATTAGTCCTTTGGACTAATCTTTTCCTTATATCCTGTTCTCTTCATTCTCCCTTGCTCCCGAAGGGATGAGACCAGTGGAGTATCTTAGATGGCTGCTCACAGGCTTTTAAGACCCCAGATGCTACTCACCAATGTAGAATGTAGAACATTGCCTTTATAAACTGTGTTATGCCAGTTGAGCTAGACGTTCCCTGAAACTATGGTCCCCACAGCCCTCCGCCCAGCAATTCAGTCCCTAAGGGAGTTTGGATGAGTCTATGGGGCTTCCATGACCTTTCCTTGTACAAATTGTGCTGGTTTCCCCAGTATTGTGTACTGTCTCACCCTTCACCCAAGATACCACTTAACTATTGCCTATTTAGTATTTCCCCCCCACCCCTCCCATCCCTGGTAACTAACAAAGATTGTTACTTTTTGTGTGTCAACTTTTTCATGGGTTTATACAATAGAGGTCTCATACAATATTTGTCCTTTTGTGATTGACTTATTTCACTCAGAATAACGTCCTCCAGTTTCATCCAGATTCATCATTGTTCTTTCTCGTTGCATAGTACTCCATTGTGTGTATGTACCATAGTTTGTTTATCCATTTATCTGATGATGGGCATCTAGGTTGTTTCCATCGTTTTGCTATTGTGAACAATGCTGCAATGAACAATGTGAATATGTCTATTCATGTGACGGCTCTTATTTCTCTAGGATATATTCCTAGGAGTGAGATTGCTGGATCATATGATATTTCTATTTCTCGCTTTCTAAGGAAGCGCCATATCATTTTCCAAAATGGTTGTATCATTTTGCATTCCCACCAGCAGTGCATAAGAGTTCCCATCTCCCCGTAGCCCCTCCAGCATGTTATTTCCAGTGTTTTTGATTCGTTCCAGTGATACCGGGGTGAGATGGTTTCTCATTGTGTTTTTAATTTGCATTTCTCTAACGGCTAGTGATCGTGAGCATTTCCTCGTGTCTGTTGACTGCTTGAATGTCTTCTCTGGTGAAGTGTCTGTTCATTTCCTATGCCATTTTTTTAATAGGATTACTTGTCTTTTTGTTGTAGAGGTGTTGGATTTTCTTGTAGATTATGGAGATTAGACCTTTCTCTGACTTTTACTGTCCAGAAATTTTTTCCCAGTCTGTAGGTTCTCTTTTTACTTGTTTAGTGAAGTCTTTTGAACGGCATAAGTGCTTGATTTTTAGAAGATCCCAGTTATCTAGCTTATCTTCTGGGGTTTGTGTGTTGATGGTTATGGTTTGTATCCTGTTAATGCCATGTTTTAAGGTGTGTAGCGTTGGTCCTATTTTTTTCATCTATGAACTTTATAGTTTTAGGCTTTATATTTAGGTCTTTGATCCATTTTGAATTAGTTTTTGTATATGGCGTGAGGTATGGGTCCTGTTTCTTTTTTTTCTAGATGGACATCCAGTTTTGCCAGCACCATTTGTTAAAAAGACTGTCTTTTCCCCATTTGATGGACTTTGGGCCCTTGTTGAAGATCAGTTGACCGTAGGTGGATGGATTTAAATCTGGATTCTCAATTCTGTTCCACTGGTCAGTGTATCTGTTGTTGTACCAGTACCAGGCTGTTTTGACTTCTGTAGCTTTATAGTAGTTTAGTATAGTAGTGTGAGTCCTCCAACTTTATTCTTCTTCTTCAGTAGTGCTTTACTTATTCAGGGCTTCTTACCTTTGCATATAAAGTTAATGATTAGTTTTTTCAACTCTTTAAAGAATGTTGTTGGTATTTGGATCGGTATTGCGTTGTATTTGTAAATTGCTTTGGGTAGAATTGTCATTTTCACAATGTTGAGTCTACCTATTCATGAGCATGGTATGTTTTTCCAATTATGTAGATCCCTTTTGGTTTCATGCAGTAGTGTTTTCCAGTTTTTTTTTGTTTTTTTTTTTTTGTATACCTTTTTTACATCCCTGGTTAGATTTATTCCTAAGTATTTTATTTTTTTAGGGGCTATTATAAATGGTTTTTTTTTTCCTGATTTCCTTTTCATCGTTCTCTTTACTGGTGTATAGGAATCCAACTGATTTTTGAATGTTTATCTTGTATCCTGCTACTCTGCTGAATCTTTCTGTTAGTTCCAGTAGATTTCTCATGGAGTCTTTTGGATTTTCTATGTATAGTATCATATTGTCCACAGAACAGACAGTTTAACTTCTTCATTACTAATTTGGATGCCCTTTATTTCTTTTTCTTGCCTTATTGCTCTAGCTGGGACTTCCAGCACAATGTTAAATAGGAGTGGTCTAAAGTGCATCCTTGTCTTCTTCTGTTCTCAAGGGGAATGCTTTCAGCCTCTCTCTATTATGAATGATCTTGGCCATTGGTTTTGCATAGATGCCCTTTATTATGTTGAGAAATTTCCCTACTATACCTATTTTATTGAGAGTTTTTATCAGGAATGGGTATTGGACTTTTCTGAATGCCTTTTCTGCATCAGTTGAGATGATCATGTGATTCTTTTCTTTCCTTTTATGTAGTGGATTACGTGAATTTTCTAATGTTGAACCATCCTTGCATACCTGGTATGAATCCTACTTGGTCGTGGTGTATTATTTTTTTGATATGCTGCTGAATTCTATTGGCTAGAATTTTGTTAAAAATTCTTGCATCTATACTCATGAGTGATATTGGTCGGTAATTTTCTTTTTTGTGGTGTCTTTACCTGGTTTTGATATCAGGTTATGTTGGCTTCAGAGAATGAATTTGGAAGGGTTGATTCCTTTTCTATGCTCTGAATAGCTTGAGTAGTACTGGTACAAGCTCTTCTGTAAATGTTTTGTAGAATCTCCAGTGAAGCCATCTGGGCCAGGGCTTTTTTTTGTTGGGAGTTTTTTTTATTACCTTTTCAATCTCTTCTTTTGTTATGGGTCTGTTTAGATTTTCAACATCACTTTGTGGTAGTTTGGGTAGGTAGCGTGTTTCTAGAAATTTATCCATTTCCTCTAGGTTTTCAAATTTGTTGGAGTATGGTTTTTCATAATACTCTGTTATGATCCTTTTTATTTCAGTTGGGTCTGTTGTAATGTCACCCATTTCATTTCTTATTTGGGTTATTTGTGTCCTCTCCTGTTTTTCTTTTGTCAGTGTGGCCAGTGGTTTGTTGATTTTGTTGGTGCTTTCAAAGAACCAACTTTGGTTTTCTTGATTCTTTCTATTGTTTTTCTGTTCCCTGTTTCATTTATTTATGCTTTGATCTTTATTATTTCCTTTGTAATTGATTTTTTTTCCTTGCTCTTTCTGTTATTAATTTTTATCTTGATGGCACTGTGATCAGAGAAGATACTGTGAATTATCTCAGCATTTTGGATCTTGTTGAGGATTGCTCTGTGGCCTGAGACATTGTCTATTCTGGAGAACATTCCATGTGCATTGGAAAAGATTGTGTACTTTGTAGCTGTTGGATGGAATGTTCTATACATGCCTATGAGGTCAAGTTGGCTGATTGTGCCCTTTAGGTCTCCTGTATCTTTGCTGAGTTTCCTTTTAGTTGTTCTGTCCTTTACTGAGAGTGGTGTGTTGAAGTCTCTTACTTTTATTGTGGAACTGTCAATTTCTATTTTCAGTGTTGTTGGAGTCTGTTGTATGTACTTTGGAGCCGTATCATTGGGTGCGTAGATATTTATTATGGTTATGTCTTCATGATGGATCATCCCTTACTCATTATATAGTGTCCTTCTTTATCTTTTATGGTGGATTTGGTTTTAAAGTCTATTTTATCTGAGATTAGAATTGCCACTCCTGCTCATTTTGGTAGTTGTTAGTTTGATATATTTTTTTCTAACCTTTGACTTTTAATAATTTCGCATCTTTCTTTCTAAGGTGTGTCTCTTGTAGACAGCATATTGATGGATCTTGTTTTCTTATCCATTCTGTCACTCTCCATCTCTTTATGGGTGCATTGAGTCCATTTACATTCAGTGTAATTATTAATAGATATCAGTTTGTTGCTGTCATTTTGTAGTGCTTTTTTTTGTGGTGCTGACGTTTTCTTTGTTCTTCTTACTCCGCTGTGCTGAGTTACTTTTGTTTGTGGATTTTTTTTCATTTCTTTTGTTTTTGTAGGTGTTGTTTTTGCTGAGACTTTGTTTTACCTCTTTATTTTTATGAGTATGTTTATTAACTTTCTTTTTGGTTACCATGAAATTTATCCCTATCTTTCTAAGTTTCAAGCAGTCTATTATTACTTGGTACTACCTTGCCTTCCTCCTCATTAGAAGGTCCTATACCTACACCACTTATTCCCTCTTTTATTGTTCTGATGTTGTTGTCATTACAGATTAACTGCTCTGATTCCCTGTTGTATTTCTTTTAGTTTTGGATAGTCCTTGAGAGTTCATTTCCTAGATTGGTATCTGGCTGGTATGTTCCTGTGTCCTAAATTCAGCCTGTGACCTGAATTAGTTTGTTCTCAGATCAAAGAACTCCCTTTAATAATTCTCGTAAGTTTGGTCTGGTTTTTACATATTTTCTTAATTTCTGTTTATCTGGAAATGTCCTAATTTCACCATCATATCTGAATGAGAGTTTTGCAGGACATATTATTCTTTGCTGGCAATTTTTTTCTTTCAAGGCTTTATATATGTCATCCCATTGCCTTCTTGCCGGCATGGTTTCTGCCGAATAATCTGAGCTTAGTCTTGTTGTTTCTCCTCTGTATGTTACTTCTTGTTTTCCATGAGCTGCTCTCAGGATTCTTTGTCTTTGGTTTTGGTGAGTGTGAATATGATATGCCTTGGTGATTTTCTTTTGGGGTCTCTTCTGTATGGGGTTCGTTGAGCTTCTTGGATGGCCAGCTTTTCATCTTTCATGATATTGGGGAAGTTTTCTGTCAGCAGTTCCTCAGTGATCCTCTCTGTGTTTTCTGTTTTCTCCCCGTGTTCTGGAATTCCTATCACTTGCAGATTTTTGCTTTTGATTGTGTGCCACATAACTCTCAGGATCTCTTCATTTTTCTTTGTTCTTTTTTCTGAGTTCTCCTGAAACAGAGTTGTATCCAAGTGTTTGTCTTCAATTCCACTGACCCTGTCTTCCACCATTTCAAATATGCTTCCCAGCCCTTCTATGACATCGTCCATTTCTGAAATCTTGTTGTTTATCTTTTGGAATTCTAATTGTTGTCTTTGTATAATTTCTAGTTGTAAACTTATTTTGGAATTTTGTTCCTGCATTATTTTCCTGAATTCTTCCAATTTTTTGTCTGTAGTTTCCATGACTTTGTGTATATTTCCTCATTTTTGTCTGCTTTTTCTTCAACTCTTGGAGAATTCTGAGTATTAGAGATTTTAATTCCCTACCAGGTAGTTCTAGTGCCTTTTCTTCCACTGGGAAGTCATCTTGTGTTGTATTTTGGACACCTACTGGAACCGTCCTGTCCTGTTTTTGTAAATGTTTTGATATTGTCTGCTGTCTTCAGGGCATTCAGTAGTTATTTGTCTCATTTACTGATTTTAGATTTGTTTCTTTCATCCTTTTTTTTTTTATTTGTCTACGTCTGAGTAGGCGGGCTGTGTGTTCTTTGTTGTTTTTTTGTCTGTGGGCACAATACTTCTCACCTCCTTCTCCAATTGGCAGGGTCAGTCACTCAGACATGGTACAGCAGGGCAGATCTAGCTGAAGAGGAGTTACTGGGATGGGATGTTTGTGACACTTACTACAGCCACTAGGGTGTGTCAGTAATCAGTGCAGGACAGGTTTCAATAGCCCTGCCTGTGCTGCTTGGTTGTTTGATGTTAAGTGCATGGTGAAGTTAGGCAGGAGGTATGGGGGGAGATTGTTAAGCGTGGAGCTAAGATGGATATGGGAGTGAGGAGAAAGGAACAGGAGCCAAAATCATACAAACAAGAGTGCTAGGGGATCTTGCTGTTGGAGTGGAGAGATGAGAGACTATGAAATGGTGAAAAACAAAAAGGTGTAGGAGATGAAAGAAAAATAAAAGAATTGATAAATAAAAATCAGAAAGGAAAAAGAACATCAAAGCTCCCAGGGATCCCATTGGTGCTGCTATGATGTCTGGGTAAGTTGTTCTCAGGTGTTGCAGTACAGCCTAGCTAGAAGGCATAGAGGTATTCTGCTCCAGGTATTCAGGGAACAGAAAGAGAAGGAAGGTATAGAGAGACAAGAAACTGAGTAATGAAGAAAGACAAAAAGGGAAAAAGAGGGAGATGAAAACAAAACAAATTAAAAAAAAAAAAAAACCAAAAAAAAAAAAAAAAACCCTTAAAAAAAGAAATGACCTCAGTGATCCCTCTGAGCATCTGTGCAAGCTGAGGGGGTAGGTTCCAAGCCGCGCGGTACCACCCAGCCAGAATGGGCTCCCAACTCAAGAAAAGGAAAAGAAAATAAACAAACAATTCAAAACAAACCAACAAAAGCCCCGGGATTCCACCAGTGTGGCAGCCCAGATTGGGAAGCAGTTCCACACTCGATTGGAGCTCCACAACTCCTCAGGAAGAAGCAAAGATGGTGCACACAGCCAGGTATTTGAGCGAAAAGAGGGGGAGGTGGTGATAGGTAAGGATGAAATCAAAAGAAGCGGGAAAAAAGCAACCACAAATGGAACTCAGAGAGCCAGCCAGTGTGGGTGGGTGAAATCCAAGTGGCTGGTGCTTCCCAGACAAGAGACTGTGGCCACAGGAAGCAGAGGAGGCTGAGTGGGGGTGAAGAAGGGTGGGAGGTGGGAAAGTGCATATCACAAATTACCAGTTGTTCTGTCTTCCACTGGAAGCTCCGTGAAGCTGCTTTCTCATACCCCCTATTTGCTGGTCTCTGATAGGAGTCCAAGATGGTGGACCTGTGTTGCATAGCTGATAGGGGACCTCTGCATGAATCTCTCCTTGCTCTCCATTCTCTGTCAGTTTTCTCACTCCATCGGTGCTTGGCTGAGTTCTTTATCTCTTCATATGATGTTTTAGGGTTTCAGGATTGCTGTTTTCTCTGTTTGGCTTAGTTTTTCAGACCTTTGCTGTGGAGGGATGGCATGGTGCTTCTGTCTAGAGTGCCTTTTTCGTCTAGTAACCTCTTAAGGAGCATAATTTAGACTGTCAACTTCCACTTTCATAACATGTAAGGAGTATAGAGATCAATGAATTTGTTTAAGGAGCCCTGGTGGCACAACAATTAAGCATTGGCTGCCAACAGAAGGGTTTATGGTTCAGGAAAGGTTGGCAGTTCAAGCACACTCAGTGGCTTCATGGGAGAAAAACCTGGCAATCTGCTCAAATAAAGATTACATCCAGGAAACCCTATAAACAAACAAAAACAACAACAATAAAAAATCATTGCCATGGAGTCAATTCTGACTCATAGCAACCATATAAGACTAAGTAGAATTGACCCACAGGGTTTCCAAGGAGTGGCTGGTCGATTTGAACTGGCAACCTTCTGGCTAGCAGCCAAGCTCTTAACCACTGAACTACCAGAGCTTTGCCATATAGAGTTGTTACAGGTTGTAATTAACTCAACAATGCCTAACAACTACAGCATTTTAAGAATAACAGCATATTCTGAATTAACAATCATGCAGTATCCATCAACCACAATCAATTTGTAATCAAGTAAAAACTCCATATCAAAGTATTTTATATATGTTACAATGAATTTATTTTTCTCAACCGGGCAGTGTTTAGTTCTGATGTACAGATTTAGTTCAGAACTCACTCAACACAACAACATAATTAAGCAATTCGGATTTCACAAAGAAATTCATGATTCTAAATGTTTGAAAGTGAATTACAAGGTCAATGGTCTAAAATGTGCAAAAGCAAAAATTATAAGGAACTCTTAAGACATCATGTTAAATTTATTATTGTAGTAACCAATTTTATCCTTGAGTTCCTAGGTGGTGCAAACAGTTAATGAGCTTGGCTGCTAACAAAAATGTTGGTGGTTTCAGTTCACCCAGAGGCACCTCAGAAAAAAGGCCTGGTGACCTACTTCTGAAAAATAAGCCATTGAAAACCCTATGGATCACCTTTCTACTCTGACATACATGAGTCGGAATCAACTCTGCAGCAACTGGTACTGGTAGTCTTAACAATGGCGAAGAGAAGGGGAGTGCATACAATTCCATTTTATTGTGTTTGAATTACAGGAGTTTGCCGTTGTCTTGTTTATGGAGCAAAGGTCAGAAATCTTTTTTTTTGGGGGGGGGATTTAAACTAAGTTCTTAACACACTGAGCTTGTGTTGCTAGGAAGATGGGAGAAGAGGTGGAACACACAGTTGGAAACGGGTAAGAGTTCAGTGTGAGTGTAAGGCCTGAGATTTAGATTCAATATTAAGTGCTGCTTTGACATATGGTAACATTGGGAGTGCCTCAAATGGTCTATCTATATATTCCTCTCCCACCCTGTTCCTGTGGACAAAGTCCTTATAATGGGTTTGAATAATATTCTCCCCAAGTTCCTGTCTTTTTCAGTACCCAGAATGTGACCTTAGTTGGAAATAGGGTCTTTGCAGATATAACTAGATAAGGTGAGATCATACTGAAGTAAGATGGACCCTAAATCCACTGACTGGTAACTGTCCATATAGACAAAGACAGAGAGCCATACAGAGGGAATGCCACATGACAGTGGAGGCAGGGATTGAGTGATGTGTCTACAACCAAGAAAAACAGAAACTAGGAAGAGATGAGGAAGGATCCTCCTTAGAACTGTCAAAGAGAGCATGGTCCTACTAACACCTTGATTTTGAACATTTAGCTTCCTGAGCAGAGAGAGAATGAATTTGTTTTAAGCCACTCAGTTTGTGCTAATTTGTTACAGCTGCCCCAGGAAACTAATAAAGTCCCTTAGCCAAGCAACCCTCCTTATCAAGAGGAGCAGGCACAGTGCCTACTTATCTCTGAGTAGGGAGTCACAGTTCTCTGCCAGTGGTGAAATTATTCAGCCAAGCCAACCACATCCTCTTATGCTTTGCTGATACAGACCTGAGGAAATCCCAGGGTGTTTCCCAAAGTAGAACATATCTAAGATGTGATTTTTACTGTGAAAACAAGAACCTTTCAGGTGTTTCATCTAAATGTTAGGGATATCAACAAGGTATTAACTAGATCTCCCCATTCTTGCAAGGCTGGGACACCAGTACCTCCGTATTTCTGTCTCCCCTTCGCAGATCATAGTCAAGGACTCACAGTGGACCACACCATGAACTTCTAGCCCCTGTCTTCCCCTTGCACAATTCCTTCTTTTGTGATGTCTCATACCACAGATTCCAGCTGCCTCAGTTGCCCCAAATGTCGAACTCTGCCATGTCAGTCCAATGAGATCACAACTCTTTGAGCTACAATTACAAGTTGTCCCCAGACAGAAATGCAGCTGTCATAGGAATCACTTCATGAGTTTCCTTTCTCTCAGAAAACACTGTCTTTTGCAGTTTTGTTATCTACTTCCTTAGAAGAGACATCTCATATATTTTGTGCGGTTTCATATTTGTTTACAGTAGGAAGCCACAACCCATTTCTCAGTTTGTTGTACTGTGGTGGTTTGTGTGTTGCTGTGATGCTAGAAGCTATGCCACTGGTATTGCCAATATTAGCAGGGTCCTCCATGGTGCACAGGCTTCAGCGGAGCTTCCAGACAAAGACAGACTTGGAAGGAAGGTGTAGTGATCTACTTCCAAATTAGCCAATGAAAACCTTATGGATCATAACACAACATTATCTGATGTACTTGCTTTGGACAACTCATCAGGAAGGATCAATCACTGGAGGAGGACATCATGTCTGGTGAAGTAGAAGGCTGATGAGAGTGAAGAAGACTCTCAGTGAGATGGATTGGCACAGTAGCAGCAACAATTGACTCGAATATGCCACTGATTTTCAGAATGACACAAGGCCAGACAATGTTTGGTTCTGTTGTATATAGAGTTGCCACGAGTCAGACTTGATGGCAGCTATCTATCAGTTGTAGGAGTCCTGGTGATGCAATGATTAAGCCCTTGGCTGCTAACTGAAAGGTTGACAGCTGAAACCCACCCAGTGGCTCCATGGGATAAATACCTGGTGATCTTCTGTAAAGATTATAGCCAAGAAAACCCTACGAGGCTGTTCTACTCTGTCAATCGGAGTCACTATGAGTCGGAATCGACTTGGTGGTATACAGCAACACAGTAGGAGAGTAGTGTGGGAGAAGTTACACCTTCAAAACTGGAGGCTAAGAAATGAACTATTACCATGTTAAGCCTCCAGAATTTTAGGATTCCTTCTTACAGGTTTAACCAATTCTTATTCATGAGTGACAGAAGGAATAAGAGAGAATACAATAATAGCACAAGGTTGAGTAAGGATATTGTTGATGTGTTGTGAGATTGTTAACCATTGTCATAGGGCAACATTGTAGTAACTGTTAAATGAGAAACTATTTTGTTCTGTAAGCCTTCATCTTAAGTGAGAATAACAGCACAATTGGAAGAGCGTAGTCAATGTCACCGAACTGTGCATGTAGAAATTTTTGAAATGGTGTATCTTTGGCTATGAGTATTTTCACCAAAAAAAAAGGTTGAGAAGTTAGAGGGTTGATATGTTGTGGGGTTGTTAACCAATGTCATAAAACAACATGTGTACTACTGTTTCATGAGAAACTATTTGTTCTGTAAACCTTCACCTGAAGTACAATTTAAAAAAAAAGAATTACAAAGGTACACTTCCAAGAAAGAGGAGGCTGCCTATAATGTCAGAAGATGTTGAGATGAACAAAATGATTAGGAATAAATTAAAACGTTAGATAAGTATCACTAGGAGTCAGTAGTGATATTCAAAATATTAAACAAGTGGTATGTTATGATCATCAACCAGTTAGTAAGGATACCCCATTCATACCTTTGCTGAATATATCAGACTGGTAATAAGTAATCGCTTACCTTCACGCTTCAGTGAAAAGCTATGGCTACAGGCAGATGGCAAGGGGTTAAAGAGCTGTGAACAATTAATAAATAAATAAATAAATAAATGGAGAGAAAACCTGTAAATATTCTTAAGAAAACTTTAGAACCCTAAGGAAGGAGAGATACAAGATGCTACCTGTCGAAAGAATGATTTTTGAAACTTAATTAACTTATTTCATTTTGGGAAAAGTTGACCAAGTAGAATAATCTAGAGGAAAAATATGTCCTAGGGAGGAGCAGAAAAACATATACACAATAAGAATACAATTAGCATGCATTTTGATAGCATAGTTTCAAGGACAGAACTCTGACTGGCCCCTATTTTGCACACTAATATCATCAAGTTTTGAGCATGGTTGATGTAAATCTATAAATACACCAACTGGAATAGATATGTGCCATGTTTTTCCAATATTACTTATTATGATATTATAAGACTTTTTAAAAAGTTTGGCTACAATTGACCTACATTATCATGATAAACATAGTAAAATGAAAGTTAAGTCAATCTGGCATGATGTGCTTAGTGAATGCACTTTGACTATTATTTATCCTTCTGAATTAAATTTTATGGTCTTTCAAACTTAATAACACATATTCCTTTTAATAAATTCTGTTCTTAGATCAAGATATCTATCCATTTCTCTCTTTGTGTGTGTGTGTGTTTGAACTTCCTTCAATCTGTGTGTTTAAAGTATATAAAATTTCTGAGTGTGGTCAATATCTTTTTCATTGCTATTATTATATTTAACATGGTGTTTATAAACATGGAGGAAAGCAAAATTCACAGAAGAGTGTAATACAGAACTCTGAAATGTGTAAGGCAGGATGATCACGATGTCTTATCTGGGAAAAACATTTGGGTTGAGTAACTGAAGGGAAGCGTGGGCACCAGTAAAAGAAGAGATCGCTAAAGACACATTTCACCTATTTCAATAAGTGCCCCAGTGTCAATACTGGTTGCTGTTATAAAGATTATCATTACTCAACTTTCCACTAATGTTTTCCAAGTCTCCACACAGACAACGATATATGGGAAGTCATTATAATATTCTATGTTGAAGAAAGGAGTGGTTTATGGAGGAATATCGGAGTGCCACAGCTATAAAATATTCTACTCTCTTTTTTTTTTTCTTTTTAAATATATACTTATATTTTTACCTACTTTCCTACCTCCTTGTATAGGGAGAAATAAAGGAAAAAATATATATATATATTTCTCTTTTTCTTTTTTATTGTACTTTAGATGAAGGTTTACAGAACAAATAGTTTCTCATTAAACAGTTAGTACACATACTGTTTTATGACATTGGTTACCAACCCCTGACATGTCAACACTCTCCCTTCTCGACCTTGGGTTCCCTATTACCAGATTTACTGTCCCCTCCTGACTTCTAGTCTTTGTCCCTCGACTGTTGTGCCCCATTAGTCTCATTTTGTTGTATTGGGCTGTCTAATCTTTGGCTGAATAGTGAACCTCGGGAGTGACTTCATTACTGAGCTAAAAGGGTGTCTGGGGTCCATACTCTTGGGGTTTCTCCAGTCTCTGTCAGGCCAGAAAGTCTAGTGTTTTCTTGTGAGTTAAAATTTTGTTCTACATTTTTCTCCAGCTCTGTCCGGGACCCTCTGTTGTGATCCCAGTCAGAGCAGTCAGTGGCGGTAGCCAGGCACCATCTAGTTGTACTAGACTCAGTCTGGTGGAGGCCATGGTAGTTGTGTTCCATTAGTCCTTTCGACTAATCTTTTCCTTGTATGTTGTTTTCTTCATTCGCCCTTGCTCTCGAAGGGGTGAGACCAGTGGAGTATCTTAGATGGTTGCTCACAGGCTTTTAAGACCCCAGACACTGCTCAGCAAGGTGGAATGTAGAACATTTTATTTATAAACTGTGTTATGCCAATTGAGCTACATGTTCCCAGAGACCATGATCCCCACAGCCCTCCGCCCAGCAATTCAGTCCCTCAGGGAGTTTGGATGTGTCTATGGAGCTTCCATAACCTTTCCTTGTACAAGTTATGCTGGCTTCCCCAGTATTGTGTACTGTGTTACCCTTCACCAAAGTTACAACTTATCTATTGTCTATTTAGTATTTCCATCCCACCCCTCCCGTCCTTCATCCTTCGTAACCAACAAAGGTTGTTTCTTTTTGTGTGTAAACTTTTCCTTGAGTTTTTACAGTAGAGGTCTCATACAATATTTTTCATTTTGTGATTGATTTGTTTCACTCAGAATAATGTCCCTCCAGTTTCATTCATGTTATGAGATGCTTCACAGATTCATCATTGTTCTTTATCTTTGTATAATACTACATTGTGTGTATGTACCATAGTATGTTTATCCATTCATCTGTTGATGGGATCTAGGTTGTTTCCATCTTTTTGCTATTGTGAACAAAGCTGCAATGAACATGGGTGTGTGTATGTCTATTCATGTGACGGCTCTTATTTCTCTAGGATATATTCCTAGGAGTGGGATTGCTGGATCGTATGGTAGTTCTATTTCTAGCTTTCTAAGGAAGCGCTGTAGCGTTTTCCAAAATGGATGTATCATTTTGCATTCCCACCAGCAGTGTGTAAGAGTACCAATCTCCCTGCAGCCTCTCCAACATTTGTTATTTCCAGTGTTTTTGATTCGTGCCAGTACTGCTGGGGTGAGATGGTATCTCACTGTGGTTTAAATTTGCATTTCTCTAATAGCTAGTGATTGTGAGCATTTCCTCGTGTGTCTGTTGACCACTTGAATGTCTTCTTTGGTGAAGTGTTTGTTCATTCCTTTTGTTCATTTTTTAATTGAATTATTTGTCTTTTTGTTGGAGAGGTGTTGGATTTTCTTGCAGATTACAGAGATTAGACCTTTTTCTGACTTGTAATGTCCAAAATTTTTTCCCCAGTCTGTAGGTTCTCTTTTCACTCTTTCGGTGAAGTCACTGAAGAGCATAGGTGTTTCATTTTTAGAAGATCCCAGTTATCTAGCTTATCTTCTGGAGTTTGTATGTTATTGGTTATGGTTTGTATACTGTTAATGCCGCGTATTAGGGCCTCTTGCACTGATCCTATTTTTTCTTCTATGAACTTTATAGTTTTTGGCTTTATATTTAGGTATTTGATCCACTTCAAATTAGTTTTTGTATATGGTGTGAGGTATGGGTCTTGTTTCATTTTTTGGCAGATGGACATCCAGTTTTGCCAGCACTATTTCTTAAAAAGGGTATCTTTTCCCCATTTGATGGACTTTGTTGAAGATCAGGTGACCCTAGGTAGATGGATTTACATCTAGGTTCTCAATTCTGTTCCATTGGTCAATGTATCTGTCGTTGTACCAGTACACTTGTTTTTCCAAACCCGTTACTGATTGGCTTGTTTACCTGAATTCCTCCTCCCTTGCCCAAAACTTATTGTTATTCACCCAAAGCCCATTGTTCTCTTATTTGCTTCACTGTTTGCTGTATTGACAATAAAATAAACTCCTGGGACTGAAGCCGAGGTTCGACTCCTCAGAGTGACCCTCCTGGCCCCACTTCTCTGTAAGAGTTGTGGCATTGGTTATTGTCTCTGCCCCCCGACAACTGTCGCCACTGCGACAGATGGTGCCCCGTGTGAGGGGCTGCGACAGATCGTGCCCCTTGTGAGGGCAGACTGCCATATAACTGCATAGGTGCCCTTGCACTCAATCCCTTTAGGTGGTGAGTATTGGACATCTGTTTCAGGCTGTTTAAAGTTACAGCCTGAGAGCGGCAGGGATTTTCCGTGGGTGAAATTTTCCCGAATGCTCCCAGATCAGGCTGCTTTACCCCAGAGCAGCAGGTCTTTCCTGACTGCTCCCAAGGGATTTCAGGCTTCAGGCCAGGAGCTTTCCTATCATTCTTTCCTTCATTTTCCTATTCCTCCTCGCTATGGGGAATTATCCTTCTCCTGAGCAGCGTCAACACAAAACCCAGTTGTTGGGATTGTTAAAGGCCTCTAAGCTTAAGGTGTCAGAAGAAGCCCTTACCCAACTTCTGCTTTTAATTGAATCTGCTTGTCCTTGGTACCCCTTGTGGGGGAACCTTGATGTAGAAGCATGGGAATGTATCAGTAACATCATTCATGACATGAAAATCCCAGATTCAGTTCTTATTGCTTGGCATCACTGCCACCTCGCTTTACAGCCCCTACAAGCAGCTCCTTCTGCTCCCTCCCCTAGTAAAGAAAATGTTTATGACCCTCCTCTTTCCACGCCTCCCAAGGCTGATTTCTCTCAACATGAGTCTCTTATAGAAAGATGTTTGCGGGACGGCCATGAGAAAGAGTGGTTTTCCGCTTATCCTGTCATTCGGGGATCAGGACTGCCCCATCATGATGGCCTTGGCTTTCAAGCTTTTAAGGAACTTCGTAAAAGCATGATAGAAAATGGTTTACAATGTTCCTTTACAAAAGGGATTGTGGAAGGTTTAGGACAAAGCTTTGAAATGACCCCCTGGGATTGGAATCTCCTAATGTGAACAGTTTTAACTCCTGCTCCATTTAGTGTATGGAGTCAAGAGTACAAGGAGCATTGTAACCTTTATGCCATAGACAATCTTAATCATAATATCCCTGTTAGTCTTGACATGTTCCTGGGTATTGGGAATTATTCCACTCCTCAGGCCCAGAGCCAGATGAATAGGCAAACATTCAGTCAAGTCTCTGACACTGCCGCCAAAGCCTATTTCCAGAATGCCCACTGGCTCATTTGCCACTATTCCCCAAGCAGCAAATGAACCTTACGTTGACTTTGTCAGCTGTCTCCAAACAGCCATTTCCCAACAGGTAGACAATCAACAAGCAGCTGAAGTTCTTTGTCTCCAGCTTGCTTATGAAAATGCTAATGCTGACTGTCGGGCTGTTTTAGCTCCCTTAAAGTTACAGAGTCTTAATCTAGCTGAAGTGATTAGAGCATGTCAAAATGTTGGCACAGAAACTCATAAGGCACAAGTATTAGCGGCAGCTCTTCGTCCATCCACTGCCACCTGTTTTGGGTGTGGTAAACCTGGACTTTTAAAAAGGACTGTCATAGGTTAAAAAACAAAAATGCCAACACTAAACCTCCAACCCAAAAGTGTCCCCACTGTAGTAAAGGCTTTCATTGGGCTAATATATTCTGGGTTTCTCTATGCTACAGCCCTTTCTGGAGAACGTTCTACTCATGCCTGTCCTCATTTCATCCAAGCCATTGCAACTATGGGATGTCCCCAAGCCCTTAAAACTGATAATGGTCCTGCATATACTTCTGCTAAATTTCAACAATTTTGTGCCACTTGGAATATTCTTCATACCACTGGCATTCCTTATAACCCTCAAGGGCAAGCCATAATTGAATGTGCCCATCATACTCTCAAACAGCTCTTAAATAAACAAAAGGGGGGAGATGATGGGTCTAGAGTATGTGACTAAAATGAAAGACTTGCCAAAGCTCTCTTTATTTTTAACTCTTTATCGGTTGCTAAAGATGGTCGTACTGCTGCAGAATGACATTTTATCCCCTCTGACACCCGACCTCGCCCACAGGTCCTCTATAAAGATCCTCAAAATCTCTCTGTCTGGCAAGGACCTGTAGAATCATTAACCTGGGGGTGAGGGTATGCGGCTGTTTTATCTCCTACAGGTCCACTTTGGATTCCCGCTCCTGCTGCAGCGTGGCCCACTCTCCATCCCTCCCGCAGCACTCTGAGCCCAGTCCTGGGTTGCCACTGCCTGGGTTCACCGGCCTGGTCACCTGGGGTGTTGCCACCTGGGGCGGCCCCACCTGGAGGCTCTGGGCAGGCGAGAACAGGCTCTGTGCTCTGGCCACGACTAGGGGTCCTGGACACGCCCCGCGCTGCGGCTCCCCCATGCGCCGGCACACTCTGCCTTGCACCTCCGCCCCTTCCCTTCTCTGAACCGCTGCCACCACCCCTTCAGTGGCCGCCATCCGACCCAACTCTAGAGCTACAACTGACACTGGCACCCCATCCCCCGGGGATGAACACTGAAGGGCCGCCATCCGATCTGAAATCACCCCTTCCCCCAGGGATGAACACTGAACAATGGAGATCTGTGAGACTGGTAACATGGGGAGGTCTGAAAGCCCTCTCCTCCAAAGCTGAACATATCCTCTCAACTACAGGTGCCCCACTTACACTTGAAAACCTGTTTCTAGCTATGGTTTCCCTCATGACAATCTATTCTCAATAGTCATCCTATATTATCTTGTTAATCAGTAAGTTCCCAATGAAAATTTGTTATGTGTAAATTCCTCCATATTTTCTGCTTCTCCTAGTTAGATGCTTCTGTATAAATAGATTTCTAAGTTAGATGATTCCTTTCCAATTGATAGTGAATTTGTGTAAATCAGTGTTTGTTTGATTGTTAAATTTGTTACGATGTGTAATTAATTTCCTAATGAATATTTGCTATGATGTGTAAATTGCCCTTCCTAGTGATTCCCTTCCAAGTAATAGTGAAGCTGTGTAAATCATTGCTTGTTTGATTGCTAATGAATCTTTGAGCCTTTATAAATCTTTAAGCCCTTAAGAATAATGATTTCAGTAGATGTTAAAAGTTAGTGTTTACCTGACAAAATGAGAGTCAGACGAAACCAACAATCAGGATATTACTAGTGCAGAGGATTATATTATCCTCATAAGATCATCCTCTATTGTCTTACACACCTGAAAGCACACTGAGTCCCCCACTCTATCTTTGCATCTGATAAGAGCAATGCTCTTGCTTAGTAACCTGGTGAAGAACCAGATGGTATCCGGTGGAAAACCAGCACCGTGAGTTTAAAGAGCCTGCAATGGCCGCCGTCTAGGAGAGACTAAGTCCAGGTGTTACTCATAGCTATGCTACTTCTCCTTCTTAAACATATGGAGTGTGCCCCAGCTGTAGCTGGGATCACAAGGACTCACTAAGACGCCAGGCCCTGAGGTGTGGAGACAGTAGCTGAGATAATCTTGGATTTTATCTTGTAGAGAAAATTTTACTTTATCGTAACGGGCATTTGTTGGACCAGTGAAAATCCTCTTGATTCTTATATTCCATTAACTAAACCAAAGGGGGGAAATTTAGGGATATGTGCCATTAAAATAGGGATGTATAAAGGCCTCTATGCTGCACAGCATGTTGAGACTTGTCACGACTTGTTTTTCCAAACCCGTTACTGATTGGTTTGTTTACCTGAATTCCTCCTCCCTTGCCTGAAACTTATTGTTATTCACCCAAAGCCCATTGTTCTGTTATTTGCTTCACTGTTTGCCGTATTGACTATAAAATAAACTCCTGGGACTGAAGCCGAGGTTCGACTCCTCAGAGTGACCATCTTGGCCTCACTTCTCTGTAAGAGTTGTGGCATTGGTTATTGTTTCCGCTGCCCCGACAAGCATCACCGCTGAGACAAGTACCAGGTTGTTTTGACTACCGTAGCTTATAGTAGGTTCTGAGGTCAGGTAGTGTGAGTCCTCCAATTTTATTCTTCTTCTTCAGTAGTGCTTTACTTATTTGGGGCTTCTTCCCTTTCCATATAAAGTTAATGATTAGTTTTCCCATCTCTTTGAAGAATGTTGCTTTTTTTTTTTCCTTGCTCTTTCTGTTGTTAATTTCCACCTTGATGGTGTTGTGGACAGAGAAGATACATTGTATTATCTTATCTTTTTGGGTCTTGTTGAGGATTATTCTGTGGCCTAAGATGTGGTCTGTTCTGGAGAATGTTCCATGTGCTTTGGAAAAGAATGTGTACTTTGCAGCTGTTGGGTGGAGTGTTCTATATATGTCTATGAGGTCAAGGTGGGTGATTGTGCCCTTTAGGTCTTCTGTATCTGTTGAGTTTCTTTTTAGATATTCTGTCCTTTACTGAGAGTGGTGTTTTGACTTCTCCTAATATTATTGTGAAACTGTCGATTTCTCTTTTCAGTGTTGTTAGAGTTTAGGTATTTTGAAGCCCTGTCATTGGGTGCGTAGATATTTATTACGGTTACGTCTTCTTGATGGATCATCCCCTTAGTCATTATATAGTGTCCTTCTTTGTCTTTTATGGTAGATTTTGTCTTAAAGTCTATTTTATGTGAGATTAGTATTGCCACTTCTGCTCTTTTTTGGTAGCTGTTTGCTTGATATATTTTTTTCCATCCTCTGATTTTTAATAAATTTATGTCTTAGTTTGTAAGGTGTGCCTCTTTTAGACAGCATACTCATGGATCCTGTTTTTTTTATCCATTCTGTTACTCTCCATCTCTTTATGGGTGCATTTAGGCCATTTACATTGAGTGTAATTATTGATAGGTGTGAGTTTATTGCTGTCACTTTCTAGTGCTTTTTTTTCTGTGGTGCTGACGTTTTCCTTGTTTCTCTTACTCTGCTATGCTGAATTCCTTTTGTTTGTGGATTTTGTTTTTGTAGGTTTTGTTTTTATTGAGACTTTATGTTTTTCCTCTTTATTTTGATGATTAGGTTAGTTAACTTTCTTTGTGGTTACCTTTAAATTTACCCGTATCCTCCTAAGTTTGAAGCAGTCTATTATTACTTGGTATCACCTTACCTTCCTCTCCATTAGAAGGTTCTATACCTACACAGTTTATTCTCTTTTATTGTTGTGATGTTGTTGTCATTTACAAATTAACTTCTCTGATACCCTGTTGTATTTCTTTTGGTTTTGGATAGTCCTTGGAAGTTCATTTCCTAGACTGGCATCTGGCTGGTACATTCCTGCATCGTAGATTCTACCTGTGAGCTGATGCTGTTTTTTCTCAGATCAAAGGGCTCTGTTTAATAATTCTTTTAAGTTTTGTTTTGTTTTTACATAGTCTTTTAATTTCTGTTTATCTGGAAATGTCCTAATTTCACCATCATATTTGAACTAGAATTTTGCAGGACATATTATTCTTGGCGGGCAATTTTTTCTTTCAAGGTTTTATATATGTCATCCCATTGCCTGCTTGCCTGCATAGTTTCTGCCAAATAATTCGAGCTTAGTCTTATTGTTTATCCTCTCTGTGTCACTTTTTGTTTTTCACAAGCTGCTCTCAAGATTCTTTGTTCGTCTATGGTTTTGGTGAGTGTGATTATGATATGCCTCGGTGATTTTCTTTTGAGGTCTATCCTATATGGGGTTTGTTGAGCTTCTTGGATGGTCAGCTTTTCGTCTTTCATGATATTGGGGAAGTTTTCTGTCAGCAGTTTTTCAATGATCCTCTCTGTGTTTTCTGTTTCATTCCCCTGTTCTGGAACTCCGATCACTCAAAAATTTTTGCTTTTGATTGTATCCCACATAGTTCTCAGGGTCTCTTCTTTTTTTGTGTTCTTTTTTTCTGAGTTTTCCTCAAACAAAGCTGTATCGAAGTGTTTGTTTTCAATTCTGCTGTTCCTGTCTTCCACTGTTACACATCTGCTGCTCAGCCCTTCTATAACACTGTCCATTTTCTGAAATCTTGTTGTTTATCTTTTTGATTTCTAATTGTTGTTTTTGTATAATTTCTAGTTGTGAATTTATTTTTGTCTTTTGTTCCTGCATTATCGTCTTAGTCATCTAGTGCTGCTACAACAGAAATACCACAAGTGTTTGGCTTTAACGAAGAGATTTTTATTTCCTCACAGTAAAGTAGTCTAAAAGTCCAAATTCAGGGCATCAGCTCCAAGGAAAGGCTTTCTCCCTCTGTCGGTCTTCTCATCAATGTTCCCCCAGACTAGGAGCTTCTCAGTGCAGGGATCCTGGGTCCAAAGGACAAGCTCTGCTCCTGGCACTGCTTTCTTGGTGTCTCTGCTTAGTTCTCTATTTCATATCTCAAGAGATTGCCACAGGACACAATCCAATCTTGTAGATTGAGTCCTGCCTTACTAATACAACTGTTACCCATCCTCCCTCATTAACATCTTAGAGCCAGGATTTACAACATATGGGAAAATCACGCAATACCAGGAATCATGGCCCAGCCAAGTTGATACACACATTTTTTGGGGGACATAATTCAATCCATGACAATTATTTTCCTGAATTCTTCCATTTTTTTTGTCTTTATTTTCCATGAATTTGTCTGCCTTTGCCATGAATTTGTCTATTTTTTCCTCATTTTTATCTGCTTTTTGTTTCAAATCTTAGATAATTCTGAATATTAGAGGTTTGAATTCCTTATCAGGTGGTTCTAGTGCCTTTTCTTCCACTGGAAAGTCATCTGTGGTTTCATTTTGGACACCTACTGGAACCATCCTGTCCTGTTTTTGTAAATGTTTTGATATTGTCTGCTGTCTGTGGGGCAGTTGGTAGTTATCTGCCTCGTTTATTGATTGTAGATTTGTTTGTTTTGTCCTGCTTTTTGTTTTATTTGGCTATGTCTGGGCAGGCGGGATGTGTGTTCTTTGTTGTTTGCTTGTCTGTGGGCATGATACTTTTCACCTCCTTCTCCAATTGGCAGGGTCAGTCGCTCAGATATGTTACAGCAGGACAGGTCTAGCTGAAGAGGAGTTGCTGGAATGGGTTGTTTGTGGCACTTACTACAGTCACCAGGGCAGGGCGGGAATCAGTGCAGGGCAGGTTCCAGTAGGCCATGCCTGGCCTGCTTGGTGGTATGATGTTCAGCCCATGGTGCAGTTAAGCATGGTAGAGGCCCAAGATTGTTATGTGTGGAGCTAAGATGGGTATGGGAAAGAGGAGAAATAGGAGAGTGGAACAGAAGCCAAAAACATACAAACAAACAGAAAAGAATGCTAAAGGAGCTTGCAGCTGGAGTGGAGAAATAAGAGACTATGAAATGGGGTAAAAGGAAAAGAGAAGAAAAAAAGAAAAGAAAAAAATGCATAAATAAAAATCAGAAAGAAAAAAGAAAAGCTCCCAGTTATCCCAACTGTATGGCTTCAATGTCTGGGGAAATTGCTCCCAAGCCGTGAAGTACAGCCTGGCTGGAAGGGGTAGCTGTGTCATTCAGTGCCAGGTATTCAGGAGATAGGAAGAGAAGATAATTGTAGAGAGACAAGAAACTGAGTAATGAAGAAAAACAAAAAGGGAAAAGGAGGGAAAAGAAAACAAAACAAACAAATTAAAAAAGAAATAAGAACCCACCCCCCAAAAAAACAGAAAAGAAATAAAACCCCTCAGAAAACAAGAAAAAAGAAATGCCCTCAGGGATCCCTTTGAGCATCTGTGCAAACTGAGGGGGTAGGTCCCAAGCCTTGCAGTACTTTCCGGCTAGAATGGGCTTCCAATTTGAGAAAAGAAAAGGAAAACAAACAAACATAAAAGACCCAGGATCCCACCAGTGTGGCAGCACCAGCCAGGAAGCAGTTTCACATTTGAGTGGTGTTTCACAGCCTTTCAGAAAGAAGCAAAGATGGCACATGGAGCCAGGTATTTGAGAGAAAGGAGGGGGAGGTGGTGAGAGGTAAGGAGAAATCTAAAGAAGTGGAAAAAAGCAACACCAGCAGCAAACAAATGGCACTCAGGGAGCCAACCAGTGCAGGTAGGTGGACTCCAAGCAACACTGGGGTGAAGCCGGTTCTTCCCGGCTAAGAGACCATGGCTGCGGGAAGCAGAGGAGGCCGAGTACAGGTGAAGAAGGGTGGAGGGTGGGAAAGCATATCTCTCTGGTTACCAGTTGTTCTGTCTCCTGCTGGAAGCTCTGTGAATCTTCTTTCTTGTACCCCTGTTCACTGATGTCTGATAGGTGTGTAAGATGGTGGGTCCATGCTGTGTTAGCTGATAGTGGACCTCTGCGTGTGTCTTTCCTCTCTGTTCTCTGTCAGTTTCTTAACCCATTTGGTGCTTGGCTGAGTTCTTTATCTTTTCATTTGATTCTTAGTGTTTCAGGATTGCTGTTTACTCTGTTCAGCTTAGTTTTTTGGACCTTTGCTGTGGAGGGACTGCATGGTACTTCTGTCTATAGTGGCATGTTGCCTGGAAGTCCCATGTATATATTTTTATCACAGGTTTCTCAATTCTGAATCAAGCAATTTTCATAATAACCAACGTATTTTAATTTCTATGAAATGCAGAGGAAAATTATAAAACATTATAGACATTGCTTCTAGCATACAGAAGATTGAAAGTTATGTCTTTTCCTTTTGCAATCCCAGAGATGTTATCCCAAATGTTCTAAAAACTTGACCAGTCAAAGAAGATCCTAAACAGCATTTTATATCAATTATGTGCAAAATCCTGCCAGTTATCTTCTCATGTAATCCACATCAATCACTGAGAAGCACAAAAGATATAAACTCAAACCATCTGTTCTCACTACAGTAGGATACTGAGAGCTTAGACAATAACTCACATAGTAAAATACTCTGATACGTTTATCTGGGATCGTGCTGTTTAAGCGGGATTTGTGATTAAAAATATTGCCACTTTGGCCTATCTGCTATCAGAAAATATGTTTTCCCCTTTTAGGAAAAGCATTGTCATTTCCATTTTATGCCAATAGTAGATTAAGAGAACTACTGCCAGCTACCTATAAAGAACAAAAACTGTGCTTCTACTTTATGCTTCTCTGTAATTCTTTTTCCTGTTGACGTGAACAATATCCAGTCTCTTAAAAGAGAAAAGGGGAAAACAAAATAGCATCCAGAAATTTATTGTTTTGACACCTGCACAAATTTTGAACCATGCTAAATGCCAGAATAAACCCATTTCAAAATATAAAATGTTAACCAAAAGTGCGCATATGACCCAAGAAAAGGATCTCCTTAGAAGCTGCAATCACACAAGATGACTGATGTTTAAAGATAATATGATGTGAATTTTCGTATATTAGAGACACAAAACTGGCAGTTGGAAAAACTAGTTATGATTTTAAACAATTTTCCAATGAAAATATAGAAGATAATTTCTTCCCACTTCCTCACAGTGTCCCTATCTTACATTATATCATAACAGATCTGTCAAGATATCTCTATATTTCCCATGTTAACAACAAAATGTAAATGACAATATTAGACTGTAATTTTCCCCAAACAGCACTATGTTTCATTTACAAATTCTCAAATTAGTTTGGGCATAAATTAACATTTACAATTATAATTCCCATGCATCTTAAAGAGACTAGGTTCTACTTCTTCATAGACTTCAATAATATAATTTTGCAATCATGGTTTTGGAAATTATACTGCTTGATATAGTTTTCCAATTGGTGATGCATTACTTTAGAGTGGGTTTTCTTCACTCTCTTACCAATGAAATTTACATTTTAATTGGAGCAAAAATTATACCCTTGAAGATAGATAGGGGTGGGGTGAAGAAATTCAGCAGCCCAAATATTCAGAGAAGATACACACTGTACCATTTCACAATGAGAAATTCACAAGTACTTGGAGAGCAAAGTAAGATTCTCATGGTTTATGCATCAAGAATTATTTGCTGATCTGCATGTTTGCTTAACTGTGAGATCATTTAGTTCACTATTCTCATTTACACATGAGGAGACAGGTAAAAAGATAAGTAAAGGGATTTTCTTTTAATTATTGTACTTTAGATGAAGGTTTACAGAACAAATGAGCTTCTCATTAAACAGTTAGTACACATATTGTTTTATGACATTGGTTACCAACCCCTGACATGTCAACACTCTCCTTTCTCGACCTTGGGTTCCCTATTACCAGCTTTCCTGTCCCCTCCTGCCTTCTAGTCTTTGCCCCTGCGCTGGTGTGTCCTTTTAGTCTCATTTTGCTTTATGGGCCTCTCTAATCTTTAGCTGAAGGGTTAACCTCAGGAGTGATTTCATTACTGAGCTAAAAGAGTGTCCAGCATCCATACTCTCAGGGTTTCTCCAGTCTCTGTCAGGCCAGTAAGTCTGGTCTTTTTTGTGAGTTAGAATTTTGTTCTACATTTTTCTCCAGCTCTGTCCAAGACCCTCAGTTGTGATCCCTGTCAAAACAGTCACTGGTGGTAGTCGAGAACCATCTAGTTGGACTGGACCCAGTCCAGTGGAGGCTGTGGTAGTTGAGGTCCATTAGTCCTCTGGACTAATCTTTCCCTTGCATCTTTAGTTTTCTTCATTCTTCCTTGCTCCCGAAAGGAGGAGACCACTGGAGTATCTTAGATGGCTGCTCACAGGCTTTTTAGACCCCAGACACTACTCACCAAAGTAGAATGTAGAACATTTTCTTTATAAACTATGTTATGCCCATTGAGATAGATGTTCCCCGAGACCATGGTCCTCACAGCCCTCAGCCCAGCAATTCAGTCCTAAATGGATATTCTTGAATGAGAAAAAAGCACTTTAAAATGATAGTATAGTTATGAAACTCTTTTAACCCTTTCAAGGCCCAATTATTTTCTGCTTTGAATTTTTTGTGCATGCTGTCATTAAGCGTGTTTAAATTTTTGGTTGTAATATCTATTTTGAGAAATATTATGTGAAAATATATGATTTGTGGGAGGCTGTCTGGCCCTTAGTCTTGGGTAGCAGGCTTTATGGAGGGGTGCCTTCCATTTGAATGCATGGGGCACCCAGCTATTTTGCTTCAGCTAATGTTTCTTTTGCCTTTTAACATTACACAAGTCTTCATTGGAGGGAAGCAAATACTTTCAGCAGGAAAGTTACTCTCAAAGAACTCCAGAGGCATAAAAAGTGGGTGAGATACCATATGTTCCACGAGTCAGGAAAGGATTAAGTTATAAGGTACTTTGAACGATGAAGAAAATTCAGTCAAACAATATTTCAATACACTCAAGTTGAGATAAAAACTGAGGTTGGAAACAAAATTAAGACGTTATATTTTCTGATCACTATATTTAATACCAGAGCCCTAGTGGCACAGTGGTTAAATGCTTACCTGCTGAACAAAAGATTGGCAGTTCTAATCCACCAGCTGCTCCGTGGAAAGCCTATGGGACAGTTCTGTCTGTCCTATAGGGTCACTATAGTTGGAATCAACTCAACAGCAAGACATATTTTTATGTTTAATACTGGATGTTTTTCTTTGAATGTCAGAATGTCAGAAATAATTCTTTCTTCATCAGAGAAGATAGTGGATTCGAACGGCTAACCTCTTGGTTGACAGCCAAGCTCTGTTAATCATTGCACCACCAAAGCTCCTTAATAGATGTAGTGCCTGGCAAAATTTTTCACATATGTTTTAGGACCCCTGGTTGCTCAGTGGTTAAGAGCTTGGCTGCTAACAAAAAGGTCAGCAGTTTGAATCCACCAGCTGCTCTTTGGAAACTCTGTGGGCAGTTCTACTCTGTTCTATAAGATTGCTATGAGTCAGAATTTTTTGTTTCTTTTTTTGTATTTTAAATATATTAAGCCACTTGTGGTAGGCAGGATTCTAAGGTGTCCCCCAAAATTCCCATCTCCCGGTACATCCTGTATAATTGTGTCTCCTTTAGTGTGGACATAAACTATGAATATGATGGAATAGTAACTCCTATCATATGTTATATGCCACAGTTGACTTTAACAAAGGGAGCTTAGCCTCAGTGTTCCCTTGATCTAAATCATAAGAGCCCTTAAACTGACCTGGGCTCTTCCTGGGGAAAGGGATAGGAAATAAAGGGGTATTTGACACACCGGAAATTGTCTATTGCTGGCTTGACGATGGAGGGCTCCACTTAGCCAATACCTGATGTCTTGGGCTGGGTTCTCTAGAGAAGCAAAACCAGTAAAGTGTATAAATATGTATATAGAGATATATTATATCAAGGAAACAGCTCATGTGATTGTAGAGGTTAGAACGTCCCAAGTCTGTGGATCAGGGTAGAGGTCTCTCCCAAGTCACACAGCTGCAGAAGCTGGCAAGCCCAAGATTGGAAGGTCAGAGAGCAGGGCTCCCACTCACAGGCTGTGCAGATCGACGAATCCCAGGTTCAGCAGATAAGCTGACAGCTCAAGTCCCAAGAACAGGAGATGAAGCAACGAGAAACAGCTGCAGGATCCAGAGACAGCAAAAAGCCAGAACGTCTGCTTATATACAGATGCAGGCCACACCCCCAAGGAGACTCCCTTTCATCTGATTGCCTACTCAAAGTATATTCAATCATGGGAGAGATTACATTAAAACACGGAGAATCATGGCCCATCCAAGTTGACACACAATCTCAACCATCACACCTGACAATGGCTGCTAGGACGTGAGAGTGACCCCTGACTGATAGCCAGCAAGAAACTGAATTCTACTCACAATCTAAATAAGCTTGGAGGAGGAACCCAAGCTCCAAGATGAGAATGCAGTAAACCAACACCTGAATTTCAGCTTTGAGAGAATAGAAGCAGAAAATCCACCTATTTTCAAATTTCTGACCTAGAGAACTAATAAATAGTTGTTGCTTTAAGCTGCCATGTTTATGGTTATTTGTTACAGACCAATATAAAACTAATAAATAACTTGACCCAAACTACAGGTTATAGCAGATTGTTACTATTTCTCTCAAAAGATAAAAGATTATGTTCGAAACATCTGGAATGAAATTGATATAGATGTCTTAAAATATAATTCCATTGTCCAGAAATTTCTTCCATTAAAAAGTATTTAGTGAGCAACTCTAACATGTCAGGCTCTGTCTTCGTGCTTCAGTTACTAGTAATGAAAAATACAGACACATTATCATCCTTCATTCCCTCTCCAAAGAGACCCAGAGAAATGTTCTTTTGGGGCTTTTGGGAAAAGTATAATGCATTAGAATGTTTCTTCATCAGAAATTTTGCTTCTCTAAAGAAGGACTTTCACACTATGTTTTATGGCCCAGAAAGAAAAGAAAATACAAACAATTGTTAAACTTCCTAGATATTCTATAAAGTGAGTTTTCTTTCACACACAAGGAGTCTGAGATTACTGATTCTGTATAAGTATGGAGTTGTTTTCCTAAAATTGGTAATGGTTTTGCATCAATACTGATGATAATAGGAGTAAAGAACAAAGTGGACACTCTGCTACAAAGAAGTACTATGCACGAAAATATGAAAAGAGAGAAACATAAACTTAGCTTTACAAGGAAATTTGGAATAAGTAATAAAGGATTGCTAGATGTCTCCTTCAGAAACCTATATATTGTTCAGAGTACCACTGCCTAGATTATTTGATTCTCACCTTTTATTGGCTTTCAGTTATTTTACAGTTCTGTAAGTTGTAGATAAATGATAGCAATGCAAATAATTCTTGTTTATACAAGTATATTTTTTCTGAAGGAGGTTCAATTGACTGCCTTACCACTCTCTGTACAAAACCAGTTCCATGATCATTTGTAATTTATTAGAACTTTTCTTTGTTCTGTGTAAGCTTGGTTCCTTGATTTCTTCTTAAAATTGTATGCAGCATCTCCCTGGCTCCCTCATGAGTTGACTCAAATCTTTAACACATGTTGGTTTTATATCCATATGAGATTTATTATTTTACCCTATTTGTTTTGAAAATCATCATTTAGTACTATTAGGAAACATTTAAATTACAAAATCCGCCCCCCCAAAAAAAAAACAACTTTGTGCTTTAAATATATTATAAATATTAATTCATGGCTTTGTCAGTTAACCCTCCTAAACTTACTTAACTACATAACGTTTGCCTAAATTGATGGAATTCTTCAAGGTATCTAATTCATAATTCTGTAACTCAGACTTTATAATGTAGAATAAGATTGTGACCAAGATGAAGAATACTATCAAATAGACATTCAGCATTAACTCATCTTTCCCTGCTCTGTCAGTTTTTGTTCTTTACCATTTCCGACTGTGATGGACTGAATAATGACTCTCTGAAGTTGTCCGCATCCTAATTTCCAGAATATGTAAATATGTTACTTCACATGGCTAAGGGGGCTTTGCAGATGTGATTAAGTTAAGGGCCTTGAGACGGGAAGATTATCCTGGGTTACCCAGGTGGGCCCAATGTTACCGCAAGGATTACACTGAGGTGGCCTAGAGAGAGGCAGCTGAGTCAGAGTCAAAAAAGGTGATGTGAGCACAGAAGCAGAGGGAGAGCAGGAGATGTGAAGAGGTCTGAGGGAAAGAGCTGAGAGAAAGAGATACTGTGAAGATTTTACGTGTCTGACTTTGAAGATGGAGGAAGGGGCAATCAGCCATGAAATGCAGGTAGCTGCCAAAAGCTAGGCAATGAGAAGATTGTCCCCTTGACCCTTCATAAGGAATGCAGTCCTGGTAACTCATTTTAGGCTTTTGGTATTCTCAACTGTAAGATAATAAACCTGTATTGTTTTAAACCACTAAGTCTGTGGTAATTTTTTTTGTAAGCAACATGAAGTAACTAACACACCATCTAAAATGAGTTTAGATATAGTGGTCATCGAAGCCTCTCGTACACTATCGTTTGTGATGGATGGTGCCATCAATGCTTCATTTTCTAAGAAGTTCAGTGATACACAAAGATTATATTTAAATATATTTACAAGGGTTTTGAAGAGCATTTTCAAGGCAGGCTTATCATATCAGTCAGTTTATATGGTTGTATACCAAGTGTGATAAAAATACTTGATTATCTTTACGTCACTTATTTTAATACAATCGCATTTACTGAAAACCCAGGAATTACATCGCTAATGATAGACATTATTTTAAATAAGACATAAATTAGCTTTTTAAAATTTACAAGCTACTAAATCTATACTAAGTCTTCACAGATACTATGGTATTTACTTTTCTGACTTTTTTTTTAATTAATAGGGACCCAGGTTGATTTTTGCTGAAGCAAAAAGCTTGTAATAGTAAACTCTACAATTTAATTTCTAAATAAAGTGTAAGCTCAGAATTGGATTCATTCTTTTGTGTTTCTGCCCTTATTTGGGATTATGAATAATGTGCAAAGAAAGCAAAAGTATGTAATAAATGTTCTTGCATACTTAAGCATTTCCAATAAATAGAGCTGAAACATATACAAGAGAGTATCTTACTTAGTTTTTCTTTAATCATATGGTTATGTACTGTATCAGAAAGTAAATACATATACTCTTGATTAATGTGGAGAAGAAAACAAAGCCATAAATTGTAGATATATTTATAAGATTCAAGTAGAGTTGGATAGAAAATAAAATAGCTGAGAATTTTTATCTTAATTTCATCAAAAAATAAAGTGTAACGTTTACTGTCTCCAACTTCTTCCATCTCATTAGGAACTCAAAATATTTTTAGAACCTGAAAATAAAAAAAAAAAATTCTAATCAGTTAATGGATTCATATTTTCCTATAAATTTACTATAGTTTATATTTGCAGATTTATGTGGGAGTTTGTGAATATGTTACCTGCATGTTATAAGTGGCATCATAAATTAATTATAATATTATCAGATTTTTAAAAGCACCTAAGTACTTAGCATAAAAATGTAATGTATGTATACCTTCATATGTGCCTTGGTGTGTAATGTTGTATCTAAAAGGAGTTTTTGTGAGAAACATTTTTATAAAGCAGAAGGTAGATGGGTCTGTTTGAATGTGTTTTTGCAGTTGAATAACTAGGTTGGAGCAGTGGAATGTGGCATCCGGTTCTCAGCTGGACATCTGTGTCTCCTCTGCTGAGTAGTCCCTCTAGTATTGCATATGTGGCATAATTTTTAAGTGATGGCACTGTGTAAATTCCATCTCATTATTATTTAAATAAGTTTATAAATATTTTACTTAGAATTCAAGAATGGAATCTTTGCATCTGGACACTCTAATGGCATAGCTTCACATCTAATTTGTTTTTCTATCAGATATAGAGTTATCATATTATCATAAAATATGGTAATAGTCGAACATTATCCTAGAAAAAATGTTGAGGCTAATAAAACCTATCATCTCAACACTTTTCCAGTGCTTTGTGCTCAGTTAGATGGGAATGCATTCACAGAGAGAAAGGGCAAAATAATTCAAATATAGGGTAAATATAGCTGTGGATTGGAACCTTCCATTAGTAATGTGCTATCAGTTGAAAATATACTAGTACAAAGCTAGGTAAGTTAAAGTTCTCCTGAGGATATTAACTTATCCTCATTTAATATATACAACACGTGGTATTTTAAATTACCAGTTAAGTTTCTAAATACGTATTTTATTGTACAGGTTGTATAACGCTGATAGTATAGTGTTACTATGAGAACTGTAATTTTAAATTCTGACATATGTGTTTAGATTTGTAACCTTGTTGTTACGTTAGCACTGGGTTGTTTTTCATATATATTCCTTATAGTTCTAAAAGACAAAGCAAAGAAAAAGTAAGTTTTAGAAGCACTCTGAATTGTGGAAATATGCATACTAAATAAATCATATTGCTGAATTATAAAGATCTATAATCTGGTGGTGTAGTGATTAAGTGTTTGGCTGCTAATCAAAAGATCAGCAGTTCAAATTCACCAGCTGCTCCTTGGAAATCTTATGGGACAGTTCTACTCAGTTCTATAGGGTCGCTGTGAGTCAAAATCAACTCGACAACAATGGCTTTTTGGGTTATAATCAATAGCTTTTCAATAAAAGACAGTCTTATTTTTGAATGCTAAATAACTCACTCAAGATAAATATTTTACTATATTTATGTCTTTTATTTTAATTTATTGACATAAAATTAATGTTGTGTGGTTTGTATCCTTTCTCTTTTACATTTTAAATCCTTAAGTTTTAAAGTCTCTTCACATATCTACAAATTTTTTTTTATTTTATAAGAGGTACTCTCAGAATTAATAGAATTTAAACTCTATATTATATACATTAACAGTAACTCATTTTTCCTCAATAATTATTATTTTAAATAAAATACCATGCAGCAATATTGGTTAAAACATTACATAGACAATAATTTTAATTTACAGACATTTTAAATATATAGCAGGAAAATTGAGAGGTAGGATTTCACCTATATGCCATTATTTGAAATTCTGTGAGGATAGGATAATTTTTAATATTAACTGCATTTATGACTAATTCATTTCTTCTGAGAATTGATAATGAAAACAAATTTTGATTTTTGATCCTTTGTGACTTTGAAAAGTCTCAAATGTGCACCCTTGTATAAAATAATACTTTATGAGAATTTGAAAACTAGCACAAGTTACTTTATTTACATATTTTAAAATGATAATACCCTAGTCTGAATGCTCCTAAGAAACATTATGCTTTCTCCAGTTGTCCTTAATCTCAGAGCAAATAAACAAAACCAGTAGATACTGAACTAGAGAATTGAAGTTCATAGCAATTTTTACTTCACAAGCTATGAAGCAGGCATTGAGTTTAAACGTAATGTTTTGCATGCATATGGGAGCAAAAATATCACAGTCAATCACCAAACATTTGACTTATGCTTACTGAACAAAAAAAATATATTGTTTAATACATATTAAAACAAGTGGTATCTTTTTTTTTCAGTATGCTACTATATACTAAGTTAAACTAAATGGGAGAAGAGCGTGTTGAGAATATTTGTGTGTCTTAGGCTCACCTGGTATGTAACTCTGGTTGAATAATGTTAGGACATCGAGTGTTGAGTAGTGACTATAAACAATAAACGTAAGTCACTCTGGGAAGGTCTCTATAAGCATTTCTGGACATTTCAATATGGAAGTCTTTCTCTGGAGAGATCCATAGACCAGACTTCTTGGGGATGGGTATATTTCATATGTGAGCTCCAAACTGAGAGCATATGGAAGTAAAATTTTCCAGGATGATCACTGGAATGTGTTATGTTGGCTATAACTAGGAAAGTTGGTTCTTAATTCGGGAAATTGCATAAAGTTAAAATTAGATGAGCTGATAAATTACAGAAGAAAGTAAAATGTACTGTTCTCATTCCATGGATAATATTATTTATTTGTGAATTTTTCACATTCCTTTTTTTTAATCAATCAGCTACTGATGATTAACATGTAAATTGTTTCGTTAAGTGCCATCAATTCTACACCAACTTACAGGGACCTTATACATACCAGAATGAAATGTCATCCATTCCTGCATCATCTTCATCATCATTGGTGTGTTCTAGTCCATTGTTGTTGCTATTTTGTCAATTCACCTCGCTGAGGGTTTCTCCTATTTTCAGTGATCCTCTATTTTACCAACCATGATATACTTTTATACCGATTAGTCTTTCATGATGACATGTCCAAAGTAAACGAGCCAAGGTCTCCCTATTCTCCCTTCTAAGGAACATTCTGATTATATTTCTTCTAGGACTAATTTGTTCATTTTTTTTTTTGGCATTCTAGGGTGTATTCAATATTTTTTGCCAACATCATGAAATCTTTTGTCTTCTGTTTTCATTGTCCAGCTTTTGCATGCATATGAGGTGATTAAAAAGACCATGGCTTGGATCAGGCACACCTTAGTCATCAAAGAGATATCTTTGTTTTTTAACACTTTAATGAAATTTTGTGCAGCAGATATGCTAAATGCAATACATCCTTTGATATCCTGATTGTTCCTTCCCTGGGCGTTGACTGTCGATCCAAGTACAATGAAACCACTCACAATTTCAATTTGTTCTCCATTTATCATGTTTATTGGTCCAGTTGTGAGGATTTTCCTTTTCTTCATGTTTAGATATAATCCATACTGATGTTTGTAGTCTTTGACCTTCATCAGTAAGTGCTTCAAGTTGTCACCATTTTCGACAAGGAAGTTTGTGTCATATTGCAGGTTGTTACTGAGTCTTCCTCCAACCCTGATGCCATGTTCTTCCTCATCTAGTCCAGCTTCTTGAGTTATTTGTTCATCACAAGAATTGAATAAGGAAGGTAAAATGATATAAAACTGCCACAAACCTTTTTCAGTTTTGAACCATGCAGTATCCCCATAATCTATTTGAACGACTGCCTCTTGACCCATGTACAGTGTTAGCGTGGGCATGATTAAATGTTCTAAGTTCCCATTCTTTGTAATTTTATCCATAGTTTGTTATGATCCACACTGTCTAATGCCTCTATTATAATACAGTGTGACAAGGGCTTCATAGATTTATGAAGAGACAGCCATCAGAATTAGGTGCTACTCCCATGAAGGCATTTCATACTCTACAAAAACAAGTTTTACATGATTCATGAATTGAAGTATCTGAAAACATTAGTGTCACTGGAATTGTTTAAAATGGAGATAGAGGTGAATAAACCAAAATACCAAACCCATTGCCATCAAGTCGATTCCAACTCTTAGTGACCTTATAGGACAGAGTAGAACTGCCCCATAGAGTTTCCAAGGAGCACCTGGTGTATTCGAACTGCAACCTTTTTAGCTAGCAGATGTAGCTCTTAACCACTAACCCATAAGGGTTTCCTAAAGGTGAATAGACTCTAGTAAACTACACTTTGTGTTTCATCTGTGTGTGTGTGTGTGTGTGTGTGTGTGGTGGGGGGGTGATGTCTATAGATAAGGAGTGAGTATGGCAGGGAAAGAAAGTACCAGTGTAGATATGTATGTTTAGGGCTCCTGATTGAAAAGAAGACA
Organism: Dugong dugon; assembly: GCA_030035585.1. Taxonomy (NCBI): domain Eukaryota; kingdom Metazoa; phylum Chordata; class Mammalia; order Sirenia; family Dugongidae; genus Dugong; species Dugong dugon. Next base: position 15,900,377 of record CM057478.1, read on the forward strand.
CTCACAGAGGAAACTAACCCATATACAGTATTTTTTCATATTCCAACACCTGTAAAATAATTAACCTGCTAAGGGACATTATTTATTGATCAGTGTTATTCTATTAAATGTACATTATTTAATAGAATAATACGTCTATGATTTTAGAAAAGCTGATATTATATAAATAATAAAAGGTATAGTTATTTTTCCAAATATTTTACAAAATGGTTAAAAGTATTTAAATCAAATATTAAAAGACAAACTTTAAACGTGTATAATTTCATATGTTCACGGTGTTTACTGAATTTCCCACTTGCATTCTGCGTCTTATTTCTCCGACTTTACTGTTCTCTCATTTCCATTCTCCATTATAGACACCAGTCATACTGAAGCATCCTCTAACTCTCACTGCCAATGTGCCACTAAAACAAGACCACTGTATACCACATGGAAAGGGGCAGAATAGCATAGGCAATAAGAGAAGAGGTACAGAGCTAGACTTTGTGACTTAATATTACTAAGTAGAATTGGAGTTCTATTTTAACCAATAGTATTTGTGAGGATTAGGTGAGTTAATAAAAATAACTTACATGAACAGATCCAGCAACTCAGGAAGTTGAGTTTTATTATAATTCTTACTATTACTTTTTTCTACCTCTACTATTTATTGCTGCAACTTATTACTGGAGTTGTAGAATAATGGATGAGGTTTTATAGAACAGGTGTAGGAGATTGGCATAATTCACTTAGAAATTAAATTTTCACCCTTGACTAGGTTAACTAACTAAAGTAAATATTTGTTCACGGTATGTAGCATGGGACAGAATATGCACCGGAGCGGCAGAATAAAGGAAGAGATAATTAAGTTGTTCTTAATATAAAAGTGGAGGAATTTGAGTTCTTTTCCTGGCACCAGGAAAAAAGGGTAGAACTGGGTACAGGACAAAGAACGTGATGTTAAGTAAATAAGGAAAGGGACCCAAACAGTGTGGTGAGAAGGTTGTTGTTGGGTGCCATGCAGTCACTTCCAACTCATAGCAACCCTGTATGACAGAGTAGAGCTGCCCCCCAGGGTTTTTTAGGCTTAATTTTCATGGGAGCAGATTGTCAAGTCTTTTCTCCTGTGCAGCAGCTGGTGGGTTTGAACTGCTGACCTTTCAGTTAGCAGCCCAGCACTTAACCATTGTGCCACCAGTGTAGAGACTATGAATAACGTTTCTATGAATGGTTAAAACAAACAAAAAAACTAAACCTGTTGCCATCGAGTCAATTCCGACTCACAGTGACCCTATAGGACAGGATAGAACTGCCCCATAGAGTATCCAAGGAGCAACAGGTGGATTCCAAATGCAGACCTTTTGGTTAGCAGCCAAGCTCTTAAACACTGTGACACCAGGGTTCCCTATGGATGGTGTAATCTATTTAAACATATCCACTGCCTATTGTAAAATAGAAGAGAGATTTAAAATTAAATAAGTACTCTCTGTATAAAGAATGGCTAAATCAATTTTATTTAGGTACAATACTAATATACAAATAAAGCAAAGTTACTACTTAATAATATCTTGCATTTCTACAGCAGTATATTTTCCAAATTCTTTGTGCATGTCTTTATTTTCATCTAAAAGAAGCAAAATGTGTTTTGAGGAAAGTTTTTTTTTTGGTTTGTTTTTTAGGTGTGTATATACATATGTATATATACATATGTATATACACAGCAGTCTTTTTCTAAACTTTGTCAAATTCATATCTGTATAATTGTTGCAGTTGCTGAAAAAAAAGAATTGCATCTTATATATAAGTTAGATGTTACAGAAAATCTAGTGCATTAAGTGAAATTTACTCACAGTAAAAAAATAAATCCCTTGAAAAATCATTTGAATCACCCATTAAGTTCATCCTATATGGTTTTATATATACAACCTGTACAGCAAAATGTATAAATGTATACTGCATGATAAGCAGGAACATCACGAGAACAGATGCTACACTACATGTATTAATCTTTTACTTCACCTGACAAACTTAATTTTTGTTTAATTTTTCAAAGCACAGATTTTTTCTTTGTACATGTTAAATAGAATATGTCACAATATAAAAATAGCATTTATTATCAATATTAGCTTTTCTGTTTCTAACATACTAAAGCTACATAAGTATTATTATTGATAACTAATAATTAACAAAATAATTCTTACAAAATATTAAGTTTAAGAACACAGTAAATTGTATAGTTTTTTCTTTATTTTTCCAAAATAACTATGTGTTTGTAATGAAGTAACCCGCAATTGAAACAGTAGCTGTAGTTTGACCCAAAGTATAACTAAAATATAAATGTAGACCACTGTCAGTTATTTAATATATACAAGAGAATGGAAGCTACAATTAGTTCATTAACTATTAAACAAATATTTACTTATTGCCTACTATTTGCCAAAACCTGGTTATGGAATGAGGAAGAGGAGAAATTTTCCTGTGTCCAGAAAACTTGCATTCTGATAACAGTGGCTGGCACTGAAGAAGCAAATAAATATGTGATGTATTTTCAATTAGTAAATAATGTTGTAAATAAAATAGCAAAGGGTAATTGTATTCAATAGTGAGAATAAATATGGGAAAGGCAATATCATAAGTAAGGTAGTTGAGGAAGGACAAATTGCTAAATCTACAAAGATCTGGGGATGGTTAAAGAAAACTGTTTGAGTCAATGGAGTACTCTGTATAAAATGTTCATTAAAATGGTCTTTCTAGAAAAGGTGAGTAAGCTGGAACAACAGAAACAAATATGCGATGGGGGAGTAGGATGCTTGAAATTAAAATATTGGGAGTGTTGAAATTATAGATTATGTGATGTTTGAGGATATGATTATGGATGTTAAGAGGTAAAGTAGGATGAAGGAAAAGATTATTAAAATGAAGAGGTCAAATAACTGAGAGGCAAGGGTGCAGATAGATCTGATTGCTTGGGTTTCAATTTGTCACTAATAACGAGCAGGAGTAGTGTTGGGAGAAATATATTGAACTTTGTTCTGAAAACTTCTGAATGGGAGGGATTGACCTTAAAATCCCTAGTTGACTGCACAAAGAGTTTCTGAAGAAGAAAAAGCAAAACCTGTTGCTGTCGACTTGATTTTGACTCATGACAACCCTTAAGGACAGAGTAGAACTGCCCCATAGGGTTTCCAAGGGGTGGCTAGTAGATTTGAACTGCCAACGTTTTGGTTAACAGCTGTAGCTCTTAACCACTGTGCCAACAGGACACATTTGAAGAAGAGTGATACATAGTTTAGAAGCAACAAAAATGAGCAAGAAGGACAATATCTATCCCAACTGCAAGTTTATGATATGTAGGCTACATATGGATGAAAAACAAAACCAAACAAAATTCTCTTCTTGTAAAAGGCAACAAAAGAAGTCATGAAATCTGAGGAGAACCAGGTTTCAGTTAAAGGGGAAAAAAAAAAAAAAAAAAAGCAAAGTAAGCTATCCAAGTAAAATATAAGAGTGATTTGCTGACAGCAGACCATACATTCCAGAGGACATAGTAGAAAGGAGGTCTGGGAAGTTGGAGAGGGTGGGATATTAGACGGCTGAGTGAAGGTACAACATCATATATGGGATCTCAGTTTACACTGTGTGTGCACCCTTGGAGTTCAGATACTGGTGGTCACAGAGGAAAACAACAATGAGGACTTGACATACTGTTTGGAAAGGTTACTTAGAGAAATGTGGATATTTAATTCAAATTATAGCCTTCTTCTCCAGAAGAAGCAGGGGGACTTTGTTTCCAATAATTTCTTTGTTAGTATGACACATATGAAACCTCTGTCAGTATCACTTAATTTTTCTATAAACTCAGAATGCATGTGTGTGTCTCTTTCTCTATATTTCTGTATAAAATTTAAAATTACATATATTTATAAACAATTTATGTATATAAACCAAAAAAAAAAACCCGTTGGTGTTGAGTCAATTCTGACTCATAGCAACCCTATAGGACAGAGTACAATTGCCCCTTAAGGTTTCCAAGGAGCAGCTGGTGGATTCAAACTGCTGATCTATTGGTTAGCAGTGGAGCTCTTAACCACTGTGCCACCAGAACTCCATATATTATATATATATAAAACCACCAACCTTTCTGTTAACTGCTGAGTGCTTAACCCCTATGCCACCAGGGCTCCTTTATGTATGCTTAATCAGATGTAATTCCTGTTATATATACATACACAATGATGCATTAGTTTTCTGTATTACATAACCTGTGTTAAATATCATTTTTAGTAGATTTTAAAAATACAATTTTCCTGGATATAAACAAATATTCATTTCACTTTTTAAAATTTCCTCATGATTTTCAGATTAATACCCATCCACTGAAGTCAACATGAATGTATTCTATAGATCTGAGTGTTTACCTTCGCTTTCGGTATTTTAGAATAATTTTAATATTTTAAATATTTTTGTTGATAAATTTTATTAATTCCATGTTCATTTAAATAAGTAAACAGGAAAATTAGTCCCCATAGTTAAAGTTCTCTTTGGTCCTAAGGTCTAAATTTACTCTGAATTATACGCTTTACAGTGTCTCAAAATAATTCTTAGAAGAAAACCACCAACAGTGCACTGTGTAGCCAGGGGAATAGCAAGGCGCCAGCATCAGTGGGGGAGAGACTAAGTGTTTTATTGTGCCGAATACAGATACTTTTAGTATTTTCCACTAAAAGACTTTTTTTGTATAAATACTCTTCACTGAATATATTCTGAAAGACTTTTAGAAAGATTTTTAACGTAGAATTTTAATGTCAACTTCAGGGGTGTGCTACCTGTAAAAATGCTGAAAATATTAACTACATTCTTTCTTCCATTATGACTAAGTCTTTTACCTTTTCCTGTGTGTAAAGCAGCACTCAGATTACTGATAAAAATTACAAGAGGCTGAGGGAAAGAAAGTGAAGTTTAACTCTCATTTAACATTAAGTGGAATAGCTAGAATAGTGACTGAACTACAATAACCATTGTAATACTTTTCAGGAGCTCTTTGAGTACAAAAGAGAAGGATGACCATCCAAAGCTTTATTTCATTTCACCAATATTGTTTCACACTTCTGCTTTAAGACATAAAGCATCCCCTTTCAAAGTACATTATGATAGGTCGGTATAAGGTAAATATTTCCAAATAACCTTGGTACTGTGCCAAAAATGTGTTTTTCTCCTTCTGAATTACTTACTGCTTTTCAGTGGTGCATGTAATACAGGTGGGAATCAAGCTCAGTGGTAATCAAGAGTTTTTTTGGTCTTTTTTACTTCTTCTTCTGTAAATGTCCCTTTAGAACTTGAAAGTAGAGGAAAGAATAAGCCAAAAACCTTCCTTGCCTGCATTATAGGGGAAAAGGAAAACTGCATTTTTGGCTTCCAATTTTGCCATGGACATTATAAAATTTGGCATTGAGTACTTTAAGAAAAAGAAAAAAAAATATTGATCTGTGAAAATATATTTCCTATCAATTATTTGTGTATTTATAATTTGGAAGTAAAATAGCATACAATTAATGCTTTCTTGTAAAACAAAAACACACTCACAGCTTCATCAATAATAAATTATCAAAGCAATATGATGTGAAGTATATTAAATATATTTTCTACGTAAAAATGCCCTTAAAAATCAAAAGTATAATTACCAGCTTTGCCCATAGGTTGCCTTTAGCCTGTTTATGCATACTTTTTCTGACATTTATTTACCTGTTCCTAATCGGTTCTCTCCTCTATACTCATCTTCTTTCTGCTCACCACATTGTGATAATATCAGGGAAAATACATGTGTGAACTCTACCTCTTATTTTCCTCTGATTTGAAAATTCATCAGTGGTTGCCACAGAAGATGCCTAGGGGCTTTAAGAACATAAATGAGTTTCAAAGCTGTTTGTAGAATGATCTAGATAAGAGCAAGGAGATAACACTTAAATTGATTCCCTTTTCTGTGAAATGAGTATTCTGTTAAAAAGACATTTCATATAAGACTGAATGAATTTTGTCCTCTAACAGTTTGACAAAGAGTTGGATTCAAAAAGAAACATCAACCAGGTACACGGCAAAGTCAGAAGTCCTTCCTCCTCTCCCTAGAGCTGTGCTTATTCTCATTAATTTACCAGCTGCCTGTCACCGTCTGTGGCTATGGTGCCTAGCGATGCATCCTCTCCCGTTTGTAGTGAAACGAGATGGCTAACTATGAGGAACAATTTCTTTTAAGACGAGTATCAGCAGTCAGGCAAAGGACACTTTGTTTTGTTCACCTTTCTGAACTACTTTTTCTAAAAAGAAAGAAGTTAGAACTGCAAGTCTTCTGACAGGGAGGTGATTCTGGTTTGTAAAAAGGGCAATGCTAAGTGTTATTTAGAAAGTTTGGTGAATCTTACTATTAGGAATAAAAGTGAATTATAGAAATTTCCAATATGTTCTATTAATTGTTTCAGTGGGGAAATCAGGGTTATATACTACCACCATAACTGTATAATCTTATTTATTAAGATGTCTTAGTTTTGTAACTCATCCATGCTTAACCTAATCCTGGTAGTTTTCCCTTCCCAATTAGGCACAGAATCACTCAGTGAATGACCTTCATTTGCTTGTCATCAGGAACTGCAAAAAAGGGAGGATTAGAGGAGTCTAAGTGGTTAAGCGTTCGGCTGCTAACCAAAAGGTTGGCAGTTCAAATCTACCAGCCGCTCCTTGAAAATCCTGTGGGGCAGTTCTACTCTGCCCTATAGGGTTGCTGTGAGTCAGAATCAACTCCACAGCATTGGGTTTAGTTTTTGGTTAAGGAGCCTTGGTGGCGCAATGGTTAAGTGCTTGTCTGCTAATCTAAAGATCCGCCATTAGAACTCACCAGTGGCTTGTGTGAGAAAAGACCTGGCGATCTGCTTGTGTAAAGATTACAGCCCAGGAAAACCTATGGGATAGTTCTACTTTGTCCTATAGGGTCGCTATGAGTCAGATTCGACTTGATGGCAGGTAACAGCAACACAGAGGCGTCTACTTCTACATCACAGTCTTTCTTAATGGTAGGAAAACGTAAGTAATAAATAGCACGTGGCAACTTCAAAGAAAAAACAAAGCAAGTTGAGGCCCTGCTATTGCATCAAAAAAAGAGAGTAGACATTAGGCGTAAGCTTAGTACCAGAGAAGAAAATACTTTTGCATTAAAGCATTACCTCGAGTATTACCATTATTCTGTATTTTCCATCACAGTAGTAGTCTTTCTTTCCATGAGGACTTGCTGATGTTTAAGACTGTGAAAATGGTGATAATGGTATTGATAATATGTGTTATTATTTATTCAGCATTTACTATGTGGTAGTCAATATTATAAATTTAGATATATAAGTATGTTAACACATGTAATCCTTTTAACAAACTAACAATGTAGATGCAAGCCTTTCCCCACATTGCAGGTGAAGAATATTAAGCACAAAGAGAGTTAGCAACATATTCAGGGTCACAAGCTAGTAAAGAGGAGAAAAGACCTGGAATATGTCCTTTTGATCAGGTAGCCAGCTTGATCTATTCCTTGTCTTTGTTGTTGGGAGTCGATTTTGACAGTGTGGAAAACCATAGTGTTTTCTTGGCTTAATCTTTATGGAAGCAGATTGCCAGGTCATTCTCCAGTAGAGCAACCGGGTGGATTTTGAACCGCCAACCTTTTGGTTAGCAGCCAAGTGCTTAACTGTTTTCACCACCAAGTCTCCTTATTCATTATCTTAGAAGCAGTCTTTTAAAAAATCACTAAAGTCTGAAAGAACTGAGGAACTTCAAAAACAGATTCCAACTGATTTTGTCTTATTTCAGACAACCAAAAAATGTCTTGAGAGGGAATATGTTATATTAGACATCTTATTAGGTGTTGAATATACAGTGTAAGAAAGTGGAGAGATAGTCTTCACCCTGTTTGAACTTACAGTCTAGCACAGAAATATAGAAATATCAGTATTTCTCAGAGTACAATCCTGCTTTTTTTCTTTTTTTACTCTACTCCAATTTCTGTGATGAGGCCATGTACTCCAATTATTTTAAGTTAGAGGACACACATTACCTAATATCAGAGATTATTATTAAGCTACAGTAATCAAAGCAATGCCATCTTAGCATATAAATCAATTGAACATAGTATCGAATCCAGAAATAGATCTACACAAATATGGTCAATTTGATTTCAACAAAATGCAATGGAGAAAGGATAGACTTTAAAAATGTGACTGAAATATTTGAATACTCATACAACGTTCAACTCTAGACCTAAATGTAAAACATGAAAGTATAGAGGACAACGGAGGAGAATATCTTCATGACCTTGGATTAAGTAAACAATCTTAGATAGGACACAAAAAGCAGAAGTTATAAAATAAAACTAACAGATAAATTGTACTTCATCAAAATTAAAAACTTCCGCTGTTCGAAAGACATTTTTAAAAAATTAAAATGAAGTCTTTTTCTGGGAGAAAATATAGGCAAACCCCGTATCTGATAAAACACTTCTATTCAGAATATACAAATAACTTAAAACTCAATAATAAGAACTATGACCAAATTAAAAAAAAAAAAGAAAAAGAAGAAGCTCAAATTATTTGAAAGGCATTTCACCAAAGAAGAGACACGGATGGAAATATGCACATGAAAATATATTTAATATCAGTAGTCATTAGAGAAATGCAAATAAAAACCATAATGAGATGTCACTACACACGTATAAGAGTGGTAACTCTACTATTACTACTACTACCAGCTACAAGAAAAAAGATATCACAAAATGCTGGTTATAAGAATAATGAGCAACTAGAACTCATGCATTGCTGGTGGGGATATAAAACGGTACAACTGCTTTTTAAAACATGGCGATTTCTTACAACGTTATTGCGTTTTCTAGTCGTGTGACTCAGCAATCACACTTCCATGTAATTAGCTAACAGAAAAGTGCATCTCCCCACAAAGATCAGTACCTAGATATTTATAGCAGCTTTATTCATAATTGTCTGAAAGTGGAAATAACTCAAAATTCTATCAATTAGCAAATGAATAAATAAATTGTGGTATATTCATACAATGGAATAATACAGAATAATAAAGTGGATGAAACACTGACGTATCAAACAACATGTCTAAATCTTAAAATCATCATGCTAACTGAAAAAAGGAAGACACCAAAGTACACAATCTGTGACACAATTTCTATGATATTTTGAAAAGGGGGAAAAAAGAAACTATTATTATTAGGAGAGTAATAAAATCAGTGGTTGCCAGGGCCTGGGTGTTGTGTAAAGGGAGAATACAATGGGGCAGAGGTAACTAGTTGGGTAACGCAAAAATTCCTGCCTTAATTTTGGTGGTGATTAAATAATTGTATACCTTTGAGGAGTAAGATGCACTTGACCCCAGCCATGGTATTATCAACTGCCTCATATGTAAGCGAAAGCTGGACAGTGAATAAGGAAGACCAGAGAAGAATTGATTCTTTTTAATTATGGTGTTGGCGAAGAATATTGAATATACCATGAACTGCCAGAAGAATGAACAAATTTGTCTTGGAAGAAGTACAGCCAGAATGCTCCTTAGAAGTGAGGATGGTGAGACTTGTCTCACGTAGTTTGGACATGTTATCAGGAGGGACCAGTCTCTGGAGAAGGACATTATGCTTGGTAAAGTAGAGGGTCAGTGAAAAAGAGAAAGACGCTCATTAAAATAGATTGACAGTGGCTGCAACAATGGGCTCAAACAGCAATGATTGTGAGGATGGTGCAGGACCGGGCAGTCTTTCCTTTTGTTGTGCATGTGTAATTTTAGATTAAAATATATGAGGTCGTTATGAGTGGAAACTGACTTGGCACCTAACAACAACATACCTTTGTGAAACCTCATCAAACTCTAAGGCTAAATATGATTAATTTTATTGTATAAAAGTAAATCTGATTTTTTAAAAAATTAACATGAATGTTAAACATTTAGAAAGATGTGGGAAATCAGCTTGTATCTTGAAAATTCAATTCTTTGTTATTTATTCAGATTTTGATATATGTATGTGTATAAATATACATATACATAATATACATGAAAGAGATAGGAAATCATAAGAGACAGAAAAGCATAAAGTGAGAAAAATCGGAGACGAAACTGTAGGAAATAGACTTGAATAAATGTAGTGTCGATAAATATTTCGAAAGTCATATTACTAAGTATTTAGAAAATAAACCAAAAAACCAAACTTGTTGCCATTGAATTAATTCTGACTCAAGGTGACCCCATTTGCTGCAGGGTAGAACTATGCTCCATTGAGTTTTTTTTGGTTGCAATCTTTATGGAAGCAGACCTCCAGGCATTTCTTCCTCTGTGCTTCTGGGTGAGTTCAAACCACCAACACCAACATTTCAGTTAGTAGTTGAGTGCAAGCCATTTGCATCACCAGTTAACTTGATAAACATAATTTTATAAGTGAAAAACTCAAGATTTTTTCTGACATATCTAATTTTGGATTGTAAGCATTCAGACCACAGCCACGGGAAGATACATTGGCAGAACAATAAGTACAATTTGGATACAGTGAAACCTTCAATAGACTTTTTCACACAGATTAAAATATTCTACTCTTAGCTGTGCCGTCCAATATTTTGGTCACATGTAAAAAACAATGTGTAGTTTTCTACTGGTAACAAATACTAGCCATTGATCATGAATGTGACTTTGTTACTGTGGTGATATGCTGAAGAATGTCCATAACAATCTCTAGTATTCATTCCCAAACTATGACAACCTAAAATTAAATTCCAGAAGAAATGTCATCTCTTTCCACAGGAGGCGCTGTGTATCCGTGTCTAAACTCACCTAATCATAACCCTTTACCACTTTCTCCCCTCAGCCGGCTGTCCATGCCAGATTGTGTTTCAGCCTCTTGAAACACCAGTACCATTTCCCTGTTTCTTACAACGTAGTGTTTGGAGGCACTGATATGTTAACATTCTAGTCAAGACAACATGGGCACCGTTTCTGGTACTCTTTCCTTTCCCTTTGCTCTCTCAGCGTGCACTGGATGAAGTCGAGATTGCATACCCAAAGACTGTTATTTTATTATTTAAAGAATAATGAAAACAGAAATCTCATGAGGATTGAAAAAGGATTTCCTCACTGATGTTGATATAAACAGATTATCTGAAACAAGGTGACTCTAACAGTTATTGTGATATCATAGTTACATTTGGATTAAAATACATAAGCTACCATCATACACACTGACTATAACAACAAGTGCATAGAAAAATCTTCTAAAGTATGTTATTTGCAATCTGTATTATTGTAGCAACCTAACTGTGGTTCTTTACTCACTTTTATTAAAGCTTTCAAAGCAAATCACACTTTTGGTATCTTGAACCAATATATCAATATCTGTAAATAAAGTTCAGTTTATGTGGAATAAATTGCTTTTTTTATTGACTTCCTAGAAAACTTCTAATTGCACAGATATTTCCCTTATGAAGAAGCCAAAGAGTATATATGTGTATCATTTATTTGCTAGATAAAGGGGATTGCGACTTAGACATTTCTATAAAACCTCTTCTGCCTTCTTACTAGTTTCACCCACTTGTCTTAACAACCACCTTTTTACTTTCCAGATGTTTATTTACCCTTCATACATCTCCTTAGATTTACAAAACCTGGGAGAGAATATCTTAGGGTAGACTCCATCTTGCTGCTGAAACAGATGTTTGAAATGTCTAGATCCTAAGGCTATGAAGCTTGACATTTTTCTGTAACTCCAAACATAGACAATAAAAGTATATAAAGCATGCTGTCATTGCTGTTAGCTTCCATTAAGTTCATCCCGGGCTCGTGGCCACCCCATGCACAATGCAGTGAAATTCTGCCTCATCCTATGGATCTGACCATTTGTGATCCATAGGGTTATCACTGGCTCAGTTTTGGAAGTGAATCATCAGGCCTTCCTGCCTAGTCCGCCTTAGTCTGGAAGTGCCACGGAAACCTCTTCAGTATCATAGCAACACACAAGCCTTCACTGACAGATGGGTAGTGGCTGCTCGTGAGGTGCATTGGCAGAGAATGGAGCCCAGGTATCCCACGTGTGAGGCAAGAATTCTACCACTGAATCACCAGTGTCCCTTCACAGAAAGCACAAAATTGACAAATCCAGCATAGCTACCATGGAGGAGAGCAGGCCTAAAGCGGGATATCTTTGTAGGGTCTGGAGTTCTGGGAATACCAAGAAAAAAGTGAAACTTTTTGCTCAGCAAAGGCTGGGATGGACAATGGGCATCTCATGAAATTTCAGAGGGAAAATTTCAAATGAAAAGGCACTAGGGCAACTGCATTAAAAGTTACTGTCAGTTGGGACTGGAACTGAGTGAAAAGAAGAGGAACCGGAGCAGGAAGAAAGACTTTACAGTTCCTGCCCACCTTTGCCATCTTGTAGCAGCTGAGGGGTATTTATAAGCTGTAGATGCAGAGGCTATCAACATGAATATTAATCATATGGAGACTTGCTATTCAAACAAAATTATAATCCTTTTCTTCTCTCATTTTTTGCTAGAAATAAGAATACCTTTTCAAAACATAATACTCTTGAGTGGAAATACTTCTGCCTAAAGGTTTTTCCTATTGTTCTTTGTATTTCGTTGTGTGTGTTTGTTTTAACACATTTCACTGATTTAGAAAACCTTCTCGTTTTCAAATTCCTCTTATGGGAACTCTGACTCCACGGTGACACATAAAATGTCAGTGAGGATATTTGGATAATTAATGCCAAACATATTGATATTGTTGTAAATCTTGGGATATGAAAGGATGAGAACAAATCCCACAGATAAAAAATGCAGCAGAAACCTCTCTTGGTGTCTCTGTTGTTATTTGGAAAGAAAATAGAAACTACTGTGATATTATAGCCTATAAATTTTTCATGAAGTTCTCCTTCTTGGAGCCAGAATATAAACTGAGCATGGTGTGGTGAGTGCTGAATGATTTGTAATGTATAAAATATCATAAGATTCTTCCAATCATGAGGTCTCTTTCGACTCCCCCCTAAACAACAACAGCAAAATAAATAAATAAATAAATAAACATGGCTACTATAAAAAAAAAAGCAGTGGATAAAGTTATCAATTCATTCTACCCACAATGTAGCCCTATGTGAAACTAAGACCATCATATTATTGAAATCAAGGGGCAAATCCTTCAACTAGGGGGATCCAGTCTATCCAACTAAAAAGAAGCCACATAATTTTAGTCTGGCTGGCACCAGTTGTGTTATTTGAACAAGTAAAACAGAATGGTCTGAAAACAGAGTGAGATACATTTATCCATAGTTGTCACAGTGACACACTATTCTGTGTACAGTGATAAGGCTCTAGAGCAACTTAGTTGAGGGAAGAGCTGTTGTTTAAGTAAGTACATCGCTATTTTAGATGTAATATTTTAGAGATTATTTTTCTACCTGAATTACATAGATAATTCTACTATATTCAAGATGAACCTGAACTTCTTGTCAACTTGTATTTTCACAGCATTTTTGCATGATACAATTTTCAAATAATGAATATTTCCTATAATCTGAAATAAAGACTTTTCTCTAAATGCAGGCAGTTAGATTTGGGGGCAAAAATTGGGCACTAAATAGATTATTTTGTGTAAAAATCCTTGAGAGTCTTTATAATAATTTTTAGACATACTAAAATAAATATCAAATGAATTTTTATAGAAAAAAATCTCTGATTTAAAAATCTCTTTGAGTTATTTTGCTGATTATCTTGGGCTTTTGAGTTTAAAAAAAAAAATTTCTAGGCTGTTTTTTAGAATATTTTCCTGCAGATAACTTTTCTTCCCCTTGAAAAAGAGAGAATCTCTGCCCAAAATAATGTTTAGAGTTGTATAATGAGTACATTTTATGCTTAAAACACTTTCTGAATCAAAAGATAACTTTGTCAAAAGATAACATTTTATTTGTCAATTGTTCCCCTAAACAAGATAAATTATTAATCAGGTAATAGTTACCTAGTCAAGACAGCAAATTACCTAGTCTCCACATTGCTTCTTTTTGTTTTGAATTCTCAGAAATCACTTTGCTCCTAGAAAGATGAGTGAGAAACTGAATTTGCTTGAATGTGTAAGAGCAGAATTATGTGTGCACCTGTGTTATGAGTAGTGCAATAAAGGTGTGAATTTTGCACACAAAATAGAGCTATATTACCTGTTGCCATCGAGTCAGTTCTGACTCATAGCGACCCTATAGGGCAGAGCACAACTGCCCCATGGAGTTATTTTTAGGCTATAAATCTTTATGGAAGTCGATAGCATATCTTTCTCCTGCAGAGCTGCTGGTGGGTTCAAACCACTGACCTTTCAGTTAGCAGCTGAGTAACTGCTGCACCACCAGGGATCCCCCTGGAACTATATTAGTTGGAGTTATTTCTATCATGTTAGGATAATTTCATGCAATCTAATCTTCTCTTCTATCTCTCTCTAGAATTGGAAAAGCAGGGAGTGAGTGACCCATACATCTGAGTCAAGAGTCAGAAGAGCTACTAATGTTCCATCAGTCCAAAGCCACTTATCTCTTAAAGAAAAACATGACTAGATCAGTGAAATTCTTCCATCCATGGGGCGTAAACAAAGGAACAAAAAGAGATCGGCTCTGTTAATTCCATAGTTACCTGTTAAAATATGTCTGTGTACTCGTTAACTCTTATTTTTCCTTTCTTAGTCTGGTGTTAAAAAGTAGACAATCACTTGAACCGAACATGGACTGGGGAAAACTGTACTGGCTGTAAATTCTTAAGAGTAGTTCAATTACAGCACAATGGCAATTTATGCAGCTCAGATTTGTGTAAATGGTTACTGCATCCATTTGCCGATCACGTTTTTCTACTTACTGAAGACTTGTGGAGACTCCTGTTTACTCTCAAGGAAACCCTGGTGGTGCAGTGGTTAAAAGCTACAGCTGCTAACCAAAAGGTCAGAGTTCAAATACACCAGGTGCTCCTTGGAAACCCTATAGGGCAGTTCTAGTCTGTCCTATAGGGTCTCTACAGGTTGGAATCGACTGGATGGCATCAGGTTGTTTTATTTACTCTCAATGGCAAACTCATGTAAATTGCTTTCAGATAAAATGCATACAAAAGGCATTGTTTATATCTCTAATTCTTCTTTGAAGTAATTGTTATTACTTTTTTTTTTTTTTTTTTTTGTAACTTCCTGGCCGGAAGCCATTTATTGTTCCCTCCTGAATCCTGCTTTCAGCTCTGATCCCAGGCATGCAGTAATTTGGGCGATGAAACCAAACAAAACGTGCTATTTTCCTCCCCTAAACAAGCTCAGGTACCCAGACTTATGGTACTAGTCTACCTGGGATGAGGTATATCAGAAGGTTCATTGTATTTCATTCTCATCACTCATTAGATGTGTCATCTGAATGGGGGGAATGCAGGGGAATGTTGGACATAAATTTAGGTTTTCCCTCCTTTATATTTTCTAATGTTTTGTTGCAAAAGACTTTACTTCTCTTATTACATGTATCTATTTTTATTATTTTATTGCATGAATTTATTATTGTTACTGTGTATTTCTAAATTACCTTTCAGATACATTTTACCTTCCATTGTTATCCTCCCTGTTTTCAAAATGTATATTTGAATCTGTTTTCAAATGTATATGATTCAAATTTTTATCTTATACCCTTGTCTTCAAATGTGTATGCATATATCTTTTCAAATATAATTATAAGCTTTCTTCTAACAAGACGTGTCCTCTTCTGTACATGCCTATATATCCAAACGCAAACTCTGAAAAGGTGTTGGTGGAGTATGTGTGGGAAGGGGAGAGAGTCTTAGATTATACTCATTCATTAAAGACAAATTCTGTAAAATTGATGCCTGCCTAGGTGTGGTTCATAGCCAAGTTTGCCCATGTCTTCCTGCATGCAGATTTTGAAGAAAATATAAAAGCTAATTAAAAAAAAAAAATAATAACCCTTTGGAGTGTCTCACAATTTGCATACTCAAAATTCCAAGTTTGCTGTAAAACACATAGAAGTAAATTTGTCTGTGCTAGAAATTCTCACAAAAGGGATACATTTTTGGAGAGACAATATTGTGTTTGATTTCTTTACTCACAAGGGAAAAGGCTGCTTTTATTTGTAAGAAAATATTCATAAAAATAGTTCTGTGAGTAAGACATAACTGGAATTACAAGTATACTAAAACTGAAATGTTAAAAATCAAAGTGCTTTTCTCCTTCAAAACTATATAAAAAACAAAAAAATACACATTGTCACTGAGTTGACTCATAGTGACCGTATAGAACAGAATCCATGGAAGCGTGGAAAACAAAATTCCAAACAAAAGCAAATTATTAGGATTTTTGTATTCTGTACCTTATCTATTATATCACATCCTTGTGTTAATAAGAAAAAAATTATATTTTTGTTAAAAAGTAATTGTCAAAAAGTTAAAAAACATGAATGACTCTTACAAAAATGTAAGATAAACATACATCAACAATTTCATTCAACTCACTAATCTATGAGGGAACCAGAAAGTTGATGAGGCTTGTTCAAAGAGAATTTGAGGAGCTGGGTATTTATGGCAGTTAATAAAAGAAAGTTAGATACATTTTCTATGTTAGATATGAAACTAGTTAATATCATTCAGGGAAAAAAAGCATAACCTTTTGTATTAGTGTCCTAGGGCTAGCTAACAAAATACTACAAATCAGATATTTTAACAATAGAAATTTATTGTCTCGCAGTTCTGGAGTCTCCCAAAAACCAAACCCATTGCCATCGACTCTGACTCATAGCAACCCTATAGGACAGAGTAGAACTGTCCCCTTTCTCCCACGGAGCAGCTGGTGGGTTCGAACCTCTAACCTTTCAGTTAGCAGCCATGTGCTTAACCACTGTGCCATCAGGGCTCCCTAAAGCAGAGCCTGGTGTGAACTGTCTGGTGGGAAGCTTTACAGGAGCAGAATGCCAGGTCTTTTCTACCACAGAACTGCTGGTGGGATTGAACCACCAATCTTTCCATTAGCAGCCAAATTATGGTATTTGCAGGGCCTGCTTTCTCTGAAGGCTGGGCCTGTTTTCTTTCTGTGAAGGCTCTAGGGGAGGAGTCTCCCTTGCCTTTTCCTAGCTTCTGGTGGTTGCTGGCAATCCTTGGCATTCCTGGACTTACAGCTGCAGCATTCCAGTCTGTGCCTCGTCGATCACATGCTCTTCTCCCTGTGTGTCTCTATTGTCTCTTTTTGTAACGATACCAGTCACTGGATGGAAACCCTGGTGGCCTAGCGGTTAAGAGTTCGGCTGCAAACCAAAAGGTCGGCTGTTCAAATCCACCAGGTGCTCCTTGGAAACCCCATGGGGAAGTTCTACTCTGTCCCATAGGGGCACTATGAGTCAGAATCAACTTGACGGCAACGGGTTTGTTTGTTTGTTTGTTTGTTTTTTCAGTCATTGGATTGTTGTCCAACCTAATCCCGTATTAACTCATCTTAACTTGATTGCATTTGTAAAAACCCTATTTCCAAAAAGATTACATTCTAAAGATACAGGTGGACAAGAATTTTGGGGAACACTATTCAACACAGTACAACTTTGGGACTATCTTTTCTACTGGGAGTCATTCCGTGAATTTACTAAGCCTAGGGCCTTTAAACAATAGGAAACAGCGCATCAAACAAAGTGCTGTTAGCTGTCATCGGGTCAACTGCTGCCCATGGTGACCTTACTAACTATAACAGAATGAAACATTGCCCAGGTCTGAGCTATCTCCATGATCCTCGACATGTTTGAGCCTATTGATGAGGCTATTGTGCCAATCCATAGTGCCTTTCAACCTGAGGGGCTCATCTTTTAGAACTATATTGGACAATGTTCTGTTGTGATCCATAAGGTTTCATTGGCTAATTTTTGGAAGTAGATTGCCAGGTATTTCTTCGTACTCTGCTCAAATTTGTCCACCATAGGTGACCCTGCTGCAGAGGCATATCTAGGGTATGGCAGGTATTGCATGGGCCCTGGGCGCGTGGCGCTACTGAGCAGTTAAGTATGCCAAGTAGCATATCTACGAAAAACTGTGCCTTATGGTAAGCACAGAAATTGTGCCCAGGTCCGAACATCTGACACCCATCTTTTAGATAACTTTACCATCATATCAGCTCAAAAATACAAGTGAATCTGGTTAATCTTTTAATTGGCAGAATACCGGGCTTGAGGAATAACATTAGGCTGTACGGGATTAATAGAAACTGCTCAGCAGAGCCACACAGCCAGAGGCAGCGCAATACCCTAGAAAGGCCACCGCCCCACTGTTACGTGAAATACCAGAGGCAGCTCCCAAGCTCACAGCAACACACAAGCCACCACAGCGGGACAAACTAACAGCCGGTGGTGAACAACGATGTTCCCTGAAATAATCTTGAATAGACCTGTTAAACAATGCTTCTCTATCACATGAAACAATATTCTGCCACTTTTTGTCTTAACACTCCTCTAACAAATTGTACAGATTGGCCTTTAATATTTTATTTATTATACAATATTTTACAAATACACTATACCAAGATTTAGCTATGGATAGATATAAAACATGGGTAAGTTATGAAATATGCTATAAGGTTTCAACACGTCACGCCATTTATAAATGCTCACTCTATAAATTTCTTTGGATGCACTTTGGTTTCTTTGAATACTGAGGTTCGATCATTTAAATCTTGCTTGGTTCCCTTGAGATTTCCAAGGAAACTATATTAAGTAAACTTATTTTTGTGTTACTCTTTTTGCTTTTATTTTAACACATCAAGCTTGCTCCTACATCTAAGCTTTGCACTTTGAATTTCCTCTTCCCCGAGGTCTCCTAATGGACTTTATTTTTTCATTGGATCTCAGCTCAACTGTTATCTCCCCAGACAGGACTGTCCTCACCATTGTCCTCCTCTAGTTGATGTATAACATTACCCTATTTTATCCTTCATAGCTCCTGCCACTATTTAAAATTATTTTACATGTATATTTGTTTAAGGTTAAGTTTCTCTCTCCCTCCCCTAGAACATAAATTCTGTGGGGCAAGTGGTTTATTCTAGCTGGCTTATTTCTGTGCTTTTAACATGTAGAGTAGATACTGGGATTTGCTGGGAGCGCAACAAATGTTTGTTGATTAAACAAAAGCTTTGTTTGTTTTGTGGAATTTTCACTCAGAAGAATCTGAAGGACCAGAGGCAGATCCCTGTATAGTCAAAGCCTTATATATCTGATATAACTTCTACAGGAGGGAGGTAGGATCAAAGTAAAGAATCAAAAAAAATTGATATATTAAAAGCACAATATGCGTATTGTACATAAGAGCAAACTCAAGAGGGAAATCTGAAAGAAAATTGAACACATAGTTATCCAGCCAAGCTATATGCCTGACATTGAAAAATAGGTGACATGACAGGAGTAGTTCACACATTTAGTAACCATTCTCCTGATTCTCTGTGTCTAACTGAGGCTGATACATAGACAATATTTTGGGCAATCATTGAAATCTGTATGGCCTCCCAATTCTTCTCAGCATAACTGTAAATTTATTCTGCATTGGGTTTTTTGTTTGTCTCTCTTTACAACAATACAGGTAGTCCCTGACTTCTGACGTATTTGAGTGATGATAAATGGTACCTGACTTTTTTTTTGGTATGTCTTATCGTTTGTAGTATGTACTACATACAGTGTTGCAGTGTGTGATTTGCTGATGTTATCACTCTCAGATGTTCACTTGCAGATGTTCAAAAATGGGATTTATAAGGATACTGATAATAAAAGGCATAATGATGAAAACTGGGCTGGGGGACCACGCACAGAACAGGACGCCCCCAGTGCTCACCTGAAGCATCTGCTGCAGGAACTGTCCGGGCCACTTGCCACACATCAGTCTCCTGGCCAGGCAACCCTGGAATCCCTGCCCCACGGACCCAGGTGTCCCCACAACTTCCAAATCATGTAAAGTCCTATTTCACAGAACTATCTTGGATTAATCCTTGGAAACCTCCATGTGGCTTGGCATCTATTGTACTCTATGTCTGCTTGCTTCATCCGCTCCTTTTGTATTTTGTAAGAGATTGACTCAAGACACACCCTACACTAATCCTGCCTCATTAACGTAACAGAGACAACCCATTCCAAAGGAGAACATAACCACAGACACAGAGGTTAGGATTTACAACATATTTGGGGGGGGGGGGGGGCACAACTCGATCCATAACAATTCATAAAAAAATATTTCTGTGAATGTTTATACCAGCTTTATTCATAGTCATCAAAAACTGGAAACAATACAGATGTCCTTCACCTGGTAATTAATGAGCAACTATGATATATCTGTAAAACAGAATACTACTTAGCAATTAAGAGGAAGAAACTACTGAGTCATGCAAATAAAACATTGTTGAACCTTACAACAATTTTCTAAGTGAAAAAAAGCAAATCCTCGAGGCCTACATATTGTGTAATTCCATGTATACCATCGTATTACAGGAAAAAATCAGATCACTAGTTTGTAGGTGTCGAGAATGGAGGGTGCAGGTATCTATAAGATGTAGCATTGGAAAATTTTTGTGGTGATGGAATTGTTCTGTATGTAATTGTGATTTTGGACACATACTGTATACACTTGTCAATGTGCATAAAACTGTAAACAACAAAAAATAAATTTTGCTTTATACAAATGTTAAGGTCACCTGTAGAGGCAGATGGCTCCAACCCCAAATTGCATTCAGATCTTGAGACTGGTGACAGCACACACACCTTAAGAAGTTATGAAAATATTTATTACTGACATAATTGAGGTATCTGGGCAGAGCAGGGCCAGCCTCTTAAGCAGTTTGGAAACGGTTTTAGAGAGCAAGGGGCTGCAGTTAGGGGGTGAGAAGGTGGGGCGAGAGTGTCCGCATGCGGCAGGGTCTTGGCTGGTTTGAATCTTCAACTGGTGCAACTGGAGGAAGCACCCAGATTTTCTTGTCTGCTTGCTCAGATGTGGAAGAAGACAGACAGGAGTGAGGCTTAAAAGCTCTCAGCAAACATCAAAAATGTAATCAGACTGATCCTAACAGTAAATTTAAAAAAAATTAATTAGGATGTGGTGGGAAAAGATGAATGTAGACTGTGGCAAATTAATGTAAATATATAACAAATGTGTCACGTAGCCACACGGAAGAGGATGGGCAGAAACGAGCTGAGCTAAGTCACTTGGAGTAACAGTGTTTTGACTGGATCCTGCAAGATTAAATACAAAAAGAACTGTACACACAAACTCTAATCTAGTTCGTAAATGTGTTTCTTCCAGAGGACAGAGTAGAACCGTCCCGTAGGGTTTCCAAGGCTGTAATCTTTATGGAAGCGGACTGCCACGTCTTTCTCCCATGGAGCGCCTGATGGGTTAGAACTACCGACCTTTCAGTTGCCACCTTCTAGATGATTTCTGTTTATTTCATCTCTCCTTCTTCAGCCTTTTCTTCTCTTCCTCTTCCGCCTTCTCTTTTGTTAAGTATATTTTCTGATTGCATTTATCTCCTTTGTTGATGTGTTATTTATGCCTTTGAAAATCAGTAGTTTACCTAGGTTTTACAATATACATCTTTAAGTAGTCAAAGTAATCATCTTTCTTTAAATACTATTGTTCTGCTTCATCTGTAGTGTAAAGATCTTACAATTATATATCCCCGCTTCTTCTCTCCTACATTTTGGCTTGCTGTTTTTTTAATATCTACTTTTACCTGTGTTATTAACACATAATACATTGCTTCTATTTTTGCTTTATACAGCCTACAATCTTTTAAATCAATTAAACATTTTAAATGAGTTTAATTTTCCTTTTATTTTCTTATTTCTAACAGGATTATTTATTTTTTTAAATAATATTTTATTGTGCTTTAGGTGAAAGTTTACACAGCAAATTAGGTTCTCCTATTAGAAGTTTTATAGAAATTGTTCCACGCTATTGGTTACAATTTTTACAATGTGTCAGTATTCTTATTATTTCCATTCTGTTTGCTCTGTTACCGCTGATCTAGCTTCTCTTCCCCTCCTTGCCTTCTCATGTTTGCTTTTGGGTAAATGTTGACCATTTGGTCCCATATAGTTAATTCTTTTAGGTAAGCCCATTACTCCCTGGTGATAGTGTGTATTTTGTAAGCCAATCTATTATTTGGCTGAAAGGTGAACTGCAGAAATAGCTTCAATTCCAAGTTCAAAGGTTATTTTAGGGCGATAGTCTTGGGAGTTCTTCTAGCCTCTATTGGTCCAGCACGTCTAGCCTTTTTTAGGAATTTGATTTTGTTTGACATTTTTCTACCTTTGTATCCAGAACCTTCTATTGTGCCCCTAGTCAGAACAGTCAGTAGTTGTAGCTGGACATTGTGTACTTCTTCTTGTCCCAGGTTAGAAGAGGCTGTGGTTCATGTGGGCTATTAGTCTCATGGACTAGTTTCTTCTTTGAGCCTTTGATTTCCTTCATTTTCTTTTGCTCCGTATGAGTACAGATCAATAGTTGTATCTTAGATGGCTGCTAACAAGCTTTTAAGACCCTACTTGGTACTCACCAGACTAGGATATAGAATATTATTTTTGCTCTGTTATGCTCTTGAAGAAGTTGTCCCCAAGACTATGCTCTCAAAATTAACCCAGTAAACCAAACTCACAGGTTGTTTGGGTTATGTCTAGGAAACTTCCAAGGGGTCCCGGTGGTGCAGTAGTTAAAATGCTTGCCTGCTAACCAAAATGTTGGCAGTTTGAACCCACCAGCTAGCTGCTCCACAGGAGAAAGTTATGGCAGTCTGCTTCTGTTAAAATGTACAGCCTTGGAAACCCTATGGGGCAGTTTTACTCTGTCCTATAGGGTTGCTATGAGTTGGAATCGACTTAAAGGCAGTGGGTTTGGTTTCGTTTGGCTTGGTTTGGTAGGAAGCCTCCATGACTGTGCCCCCTATATGGTTTGTTATATATGTGAATATATATACAGCACACACAAACATATATACATATGCTTACAGATATATCTATATATGCACATGCATTTACTCCCATACTCCTTCCTATACACATATATGCATCCATATCTACCTACACAACCACATATGTATTTTGTGGTTATTAGTACCGTTGCTGCAAAATTGTATATGTTATAGCATTTACCAAAAATGTCCCTTTTTGTACTTCTTAACGTCTTGATTGACTTTGGTCAAGTTGTGCTGACTTCACCCATATTTGAAATTGCCTTTCCCATCACCAAAAGTAGTGTGCCTGCTATCTAGAAAGTGATTCCCCCTCACATCGCTCGTAACCATCAAAGAACTTTGCTTTCTGTGTGTATATCTATTCTTGACTTTTTATAATAGTGAGACCATGGAATATTTGTCTTTTTGTGATTCACTTTTTTCACTCAGCATAATGTCCTCTAGATTCATCCATGTTATAAGATGTTTTGGGGACTCCTCATTATTCTTTGCAGCTGCATAGCATTCCATTGCATGTATGTACCACGATTTGTTGATTCCATTTATCCTTCGATGGGCACTTCAGTTGTTTCCATCTTTTTACTGTAGTGAATAATTCCAGAGTGAAAGTAGGTGTGCATATGTCTATTTGTATCATTGTTCTTGTATCTCTAGGATATATACCAAGATGTACAATTGCTGGATCGTAAGGTATTTCTATTTCTAGATTTTTGAGGAAGTGCCATACTGTTTTTCATAGTGGTTGTAGCATTTTACAATCCCATCAGCAATGTATAAGAGTTCCAATCCCCCCACAACCTCATTAGCATTTGTCGTTTTCTGTTTTTTTTCTTTTTATCATTGCCATTTTTGCAGGAGTGAGATGGTATCTGATTATAGTTTTGGTTTACATCTCTCTAATGGCTAATGATAGAGAGCATCTTTTCATGTATTTGTTGGCCACCTGAATGTCCTCTTTGGTGAAGTATCTGTTCATGTCTTTGCCCATCTTTTGATACAATTGTTTATCTTTTTTATTCAGTTGTTTTTGTTTTTGAGGTGTTGAAGTCTATGTAGAATGTCTATGTATTTTAGACATTAAACCCTTATCAGCTATATCATGACCAAAGATTTTCTCCAATCTGTAGTTTCTCTTTTTAGTCTCTTAGTAAAGTCTTTTTATGGGAATAAATATTTAATTTTTAGGAGGTCAGCTGTCTAATTTATATTCTGACATTCCTGCATTTTTAGTATTGTTTGCTAAGCTATTTATGCCAAAAATTACATCCCCTAGTTTTGACCCTGTGTTATTTTCCAGGAACTTAATAGTTTTAGCTTTAACATTTAGGTCTTTGACCCCATTTTGAGTTAGTATTTTGCATGTTGTCAGTTATGGATCCTGTTTCATTTTTCTACATATGGATATACAGTTTTGACAGCACTATTGGTTGAAGAGACTATTTCTTCTCTCATTTGAATGGACTTTGACCCTTTGTTGAAGATCAGCAGCATGTAGATTGATGGATTTACTTCTGGATTCCCTATTCTATTCCATTGGTCTGTGTGTCTGTCATTGAACTAATACCAGGCTGTTTTGATTACCATGACTCTGTAGTAAGTATTGATATCTGATATTGGGAAATGTGAGGCTTCCTACTCTGTTCTTTTTCAACATTGCTCTCGCTATTTGGGACCTCTTTTCTTTCCATATAAAGTTGAAGATTATTTTTTCCATTTAATTAAAGAATGTTGTTGCATTTTGGATCAAGATTGCATTATAGCTATAGATTGCTTTTGGTAGTATTGACATTTTCACAATGTTAAGTCTTCCAATCTATGAGGATGAACTATTTTTCCATTTATGTAGATCTCTTTTAGTTTCTTGCAGTGGTGTTGTATAATTTTCCTTGTCTTTTACATCCCTGCTTAGGTTTTTCCTAGATATTTTATCCTTTTGGGAGCTATTGTAAATGTTCTTTTTTCCTTGATTTCCCTTTCAGAGTCCTCCTTGTTAGTGCAAAGCAACCCAACTGATTTTTGTGTGTTGATTTTGTACCCTGCCACTTTGCTGAAAACTTCTGTTAGTTCCAGTATATTTTTGTGGAGTCTCTGGGATTTTCTATGCATAGGATCATCTCATATGCAAATAAGGATAGTTTTACACCTTCCTTTCCAATTCAACTACACTTTATTTCCCTTTCTTGCCTTATTGCTCCAGCTAATACTTCCAGTACAATTTTGAGTAACAGCAGTGATAAAGGGCATCCTTGTCTCATTCCTGGTATCAAGGGGAATGTTTTCAATCTGTCTCCATTGAGAATAACATTGCCTGTTGTTGTTGCATATATGCCTTTAATTATGTTGAGAAATTTCCCATCTATTCCTATTTTGCTGAGAGTTTTTATCAGGAAAGGGTGTTGGATTTTATCAAATGCCTTTTCTGCGTGGACTAAGATGATCATGTGATTCTTTGCCTTTGTTTTATTTATGTGGTGCATTACATTGACTGATTTTCTAATGTTGAGCCATCCTTGCATCCCTAATATGAGTCCCACTTGATCATGAAGTATTATTTTTGATATGCTGTTGAATTCTGTTGGCTAGAATCTCTTTGAGAATTTTTGTGTCTATATTTATGAAAGATATTGGTCTATAATTTTCTTTATAAGTAGTGTCTTTGAGTGGCTTTGGTATCCGAGTTATGCTGGCTTTATAGAATGAATTAGGGAGTATTCTTTTCTTCTCTATGTTCTGGAATAGTTTGAGTAGAATTGGTGTCAACACTTTTCTGAACGTTAGATAGAATTATCCAGTGAAACTGTCTGAGCCAGGGCTTTTTTTTACAGGGAGTTTCTGTTTGTTTGTTTTTTATGACATTTTCAATTTTTCTTTTCTTATAGGTCTTTTCAAATTTTCTTCCTCAATTTGTATTGGTTTAGGTAGGTAGTGTGTTTCTAGAAATTTGTTCATTTCTTCTAGGTTTTCAAATTTGTTGAAGTACAATTTGTTATGATCCTTTTTATATCAGTTTGTTATGTTGTAATGTCACTCATCTCATTTATTATTTTGGTTATTTGAATCTTCTTATTTTTTTCCTTTGTCAGTTTGGCCAGTAGTTTGTCAATTTTATCGATCATCTCAAAGAACCAACTTTTAATTTTGTTGATTCTTTCTGTTGTTTTTCTGTTTCCTATTTCATTCATTTCTGCTCTAATTTTTATTATTTCATTTTCTGGTAACCATGGTCTTCTTTTGTCGCTCCTATTCTATTTGTTGGAGTTGTCAAGTTAAGGTATTGATTTTGGCCCTTTCTTCTTTTTTAATGTGTGCATTTATTTCTATAAATTCTCCTCTGAGTACTGATTTTTCTGTTCCCAAAGGTTTTAGTATATTTGTGTTTTCATTCTCATTTGATTCAAGGAATTTTATAATCTTATTTTTTAATTTATTCTTTTACCCAGTAGTTTTTAATTAAGGTGATATTCAATTTCCATGTATTTAATTTTTTGTTTATTCTTTCTCTTATTGATTTCTAGTTTTATAGTGTTATAAGAGAAGATGCTTTATATTATTTTGATTTTTTTAAACTTACTGAGGCTTGCTTTTTGGCCTAAAATATGGTCTATTCTGGAGAGTGATCCATGTGCATTGGATAAGAATGTGTACTGTGCTGCTGTTAGGTGATGTGTTCTGTATATGTCTGTCATGATTTGAATTATGTCCCCCAAAAGATGTGTGTATCAGTTTGGCTAGGCCATGATTCCTGGTACTGTGTGATTTTCCTGTATGTTGTAAACATGCCTCTATGATGTTAACGAGGGAGGATGAGTGGCAGTTGTGTTAGTAAGGCAGGACCTGATCTAAAAGACTGGATTGTGTCCTGAGACAATCTCTTGAGATATAAAAGACAGAAGTGAACAGTGAGACAGAGGGACCTCATACCATCAAGAAAGCAGTGCCGGGAGCAGAGCACGTCCTTCGGACAGGGATCCCTGCGCCGAGAAGCTCCTAGTCCAGGGGAACACTGATGAGAAGGCCGATGGAGAGAGAAAGACTTCTCCTGGAGCTGACACCCTGAATTTGGACTTTTAGCCTACTCTGACTGTGAGGAAATAAACTTCTCTTCATTAAAACCATCCACTTGCTGTATTTCTGTTATGGCAGCACTAGGTGACTAAGACAATGTCTATGATGTTAAGCTGGTTAATTGTGTTATTTAGATCTTCTATATTTTTGTTGAGTTTCTTTCTAGTTGTTCTATCCATCATCAAAAGTGTTGTGTTAAAATCTCCTACTGTTATTGTTGAGCTATCTATTTCTCTTTTTATTCTACTAGAGTTTGTTTTATGTGTTTTGGAGCCCTGTAATTAGGTGCATAATATTGATTATGGTTGTGTCCTCTCAGTGGATTGACCCTTTAATCATTATATAATGCCTTTCTTTGTCTCTTGCCATAGATTTTTGACTTAAAGTCTGTTTTTTCAGAGGTTTTTATTGTCTTTCCTGTTCTCTTTTGGTTACTGTTTGCTTGATTTTTTTTCCATCCTTTGATTTTTAACCTACTTTTGCCTTTGTGTCTAAGGTGTGTCTGTTGTAGGCAATATTTTGATGGGTCATTTTTATGGATTGAATTGTGTCCCTCCAAAATATGCCGTAAATCACAACCTCTATGTCTGTAGTTAAATGAGCCCTGGTAGCACAGTGGTTTAAGTGCTTGGCTGCTAACCTAAAGGTTGGCAGTTCAAAGTCACGAGCCACTCCATGGGAGAACGATGTGGCAGTCTGCTCTGTGAAGATTTACAGCTTTGGAAATCCTATAGGGCAGTTCTACTCTGTCCTATAGGGTTGCTATGAGTGGGAATTGACTCAATGGCAACAGGTTTGTTTTATTGGTTTATGCCTGTGGTTATAATCTCATTTGGGAATGGGTTGTGTTTCTTATGCTAATGAGGCAGTGTTGGTATTGGATGTATCTTGAGTCAATCTCTTTTGAGATATAAAGAGATTAAACATGCAAGCTAGAAGGAGAGATGAGGGAAAGATTGATGTCAAGCCACATGGAGATCTCCAAGAACCTGGAAACAGAAGTTGAAGAAACAAGGATCTTCCCCCATAGCTGACAAAGATAGAGCCTTTCCCTAGAGCCAGCACCCCTGATTCGGACTTCTAGCCTACTAAACCATGAGAAAATAAATTTCTGTTTGTTTAAACCACTCACTGTGATATTTCTGTTACAGCAGCACTAGGTAACTAAAACAGAATTTGGTACTGACAGGTAGGAGTGCTGCTCTAACAAATACCTAAAATGTGGAGGTGGTTTTGGAATTGGGTAATGGGTAGGGACTGAAAGAGTTTTTAGGTGCATAATGGTAAAATCTTAGATTGCTGTGAAGAGACTGTTGGCAGAATTATGGACATCAAAGGCATTTCTGAAGAAGGCTCAGACGGAAGTGAGGAGAGCTAAAGAGAAAGTCCTTATTGTCTTAGAGAATACATACGGTGCCAGCAACAGGATGTTGCTAGAAATGTGGATGTTAAACGTGCTTCTGGTGAGGCTTTAAATGAAAATGAAGAACACTTGATTGGACAAAGGGTGATGCTTTTTATGCGGTGGCAAAGAACTAGTCTGAACTACCTTCAAATATTTGGTGGAAGGTAGAACCTGTAAGTGATGAACTTGGCTATTTAGTTGAGGATATTTCTAAGCAAGATCTTAAGTGAGCCACGTGCTTATTCGTTGCTGCTTATGGTCCAATGTGAGAGGACAAAGAAGGACTTAAAAATGAACTGTGCAAAATGAAAACAGAACTTAAAGATTTGGAAAATTCTGTTGTACAAACTAAAGATATGTGTCCTAGAATATTCACCAAGGACATGGCTACACAATCTTTTGTTAAAAAGACTAGGCCTGCTACTGATGAATCTAACCAACTAACACAGCAGAAAACCCATCAGCTTATACTGAAGAGGACAGAGAAAGAAAGAAAGGAAAGGACATTGTCTGACTCTTGGAATTCTCTAGGCAGGAAACAGATCAAAGGAGCTACATCTGTTGTCCTCCAGGAAAATAAAAGTACTATCCCTGGAGCAGCTTGGAGATCAGCAGAACTGTTAGAAGGAGCAAGGGAAGCCAGGCTTTCTCAGTTTCAACAGGTGGAGCCATGGTCTCCTGGATCTCTGAGGGAGCAGAGTTGCCATCTCAGTGGCCCTAGAAGACTGAGCTTAAGCCTAGTGCCAAGGGGCATCCACTCAGAATCCAGAAGGCAAGACCAACAACCAGAATCTGGAGGGCAGGAGCATTACCCAGATGATCTCTGAGAACAAAGGATTATTTTCAAACTTTAAGAGTAAATGTAGTTTGTTCTGTTGGGTTTGGCCTTGCTTGGTGGCAGTTAACCCTTTTTTCTCTCCAATTTCTCCCTTTTTTAATGAAAATATTTCCTTGTGTATGTTCTACCATTGTACTTTGGAAACAGATAACTTGTAATCTAGATTTCACATTATCACAGATGAAGAGAAATTTTTCCCCTGGATGGAATATGCCTAATGTCTCACCCATAGTTGATGTAGATGATGTAGAAGATGAGATTTTGAACTTGGAATAGATTTAAGCTTTTGGGATGATATGATGGGATGAATGTGTTTTGGATGTGGCATGGAAGTGAATTTTGGGGGGCAAAAAGGTGGAATGCTATGAATTGAACTGTGTTCCCCAAAATTATGTGTTGTAAACCCAAATCTCTATGGCTGTGGTTATAATCCCATTTGGGAATGGGTTCTATTTGTTATGTTAATGGAAAGGATTAGTGTTGGATGAGTCATGAGTCAATCTATTTTGAGATATAAGACACTAAACAAGCAAGTGAGAAGCAGACATGGGGGAAGTGAGATGTCGAGCCACATGAAAATTGCCCAGGAGTAGAAGCTTGAAGAGACAAGGACCTTCTTCCAGTGCCAGCAGAGAGTAAAAGCCTTCCTCTAGATCTGGCACTCTGAATTCAGACTTCTAGCCCCCTAAACTGTGAGAGAATAAATTTCCATTTGTTAAAGACCCCCACTTAGAGTATTTCTGTTATACTAACACTAGATAACTAAGACAGTTGGCAATTTTTTTCTTTCAGAGTGTGATATATGTAATCTAATTGCATTCTTGCCTACATTGTTTTTGCTGACAAATCAGTGCTTAGTCTTATTGGTGCCCCTATATAAGTGATATTTTGTTCTTCATGGGTTGCTCTACAAATTTTTCTTTGTCTTTAGTTTTTGGAAAATTTGATTATGGTATGTCTTGGTGATCGGTGACTTTCTTTCAGGGTCTATCTTGTATGGGGTTCTTTGAGCTTCTTAGATGGAAATCTTCTTGTCTTTTATAATATTATGAATGTTTTCTTCCAATAAATCTTCAAAAATTCTCTTTGTATTTTTTTTTTCTCCTCCTCTTCTGGAATTCCTATTACATGTAAACTATTCCTCTTGATTGTGTCTCACATAACTCTTAGGTATTCTTCATTTTTATTCATTCTTCTTTTCTGATTGTTCCTCAAGAAACTTAGTATCAAGGGCTCTGTCTTCCATTTCACTGATTTTTTTCTTCCTTTGATTCAATTATACTTCTATGTCCTTCCACTGAGTTACCTATTTCTGATAGTTTATTGTTAATCTCCTGAATGTCTAGTTGTTGTTTTTGTATCATTTCTAATTGTCTATTTGTATTGCCACTTTGTTCTCATATTGTTTACCTGAATTCTTCTAGGGTTTTGTTTGTGTTTCCCTTGATGATCCTACATATAAAACAGAAAAAAAAAAAAATCCTCATTGCTATCAAGTTGAATTCCTTATCAGGTAGTTCTCTTACCA
Organism: Dugong dugon; assembly: GCA_030035585.1. NCBI lineage: Eukaryota > Metazoa > Chordata > Mammalia > Sirenia > Dugongidae > Dugong > Dugong dugon. The sequence continues at coordinate 15,931,223 of CM057478.1, forward strand.
TTTCTTCCTCAGGAATGTTTTCTGCCACTTTATTTTGCTCACTTGTTTGAGCCATCTTACCCTGTTTTTTATATGATTTGTTATTGTCTGCTGTCTCTGAAGCATTATTTATTTACATATTTCTACTTGATTGTATGTGTGTTTGTTTTGTGCTGATTTTTTTGTTTTGTTTTGATGTTATCAGGAGTTTTATTTCTTTTTTGTCTCTTTTGAATGCCTTTCTTCTTGTGTATCATTTTAATTGTTGTTGTATTGTGGTTCTGGCCTATGTGTGACTTTGGTGGTGTCTGCTGGCTGGACATGATTTCCTCTCACTAGTGAGTATGGAGGGTCACACCCATGTGCAAGTCCTCTGTGGTTAGGCTAACATATCTTCCCTCACCAGATGGAGTGGAGGTGAGAGGGCAGGTTCTTTCCTTGATATTGGGTGACAAGTGTTGGGTGATCAGGGCCCTTCCACAACCCTTGTGGGACCATGGGGACCTTCTGGGTTGGCCTAGCAGTTAGTTCATTTTCTAGAGGTCAGGACAGGTTGTTTATATATGAGCTGTGAAGGAGTGCTACCCAAATGGACAGGGTAGGTCCACTGTGCATTCACAAATTGGAGTCTCAGTAGGTGGTGGGGTATCAAGTGGTTTTGTGCAAGTGCACATGGCCTGCAGGAACTGTTTGGATATGGGAAGAGTGACGGTGCAGCTGGGCAGATGTTGGCTGAGGGCACTAAGATCTGTTCATCATTTGGTAGAGGTGCAGATGGCATCTGTCAGGAAGTGACTGTGGTTGATGATGAGGTGAAGTGTCTGTCCAGCTGCTCACCAGGAGAGGGTGCAGGGAATGTTCCCGCTGGTAACTGGGCTGGGTGTTGTGTGTATGCACTGACAGTTGCCAGGTGGTCAGGGCAAGGGAGCGTGGGTCATTGGTCACAAGGAAGGTCACTGGGCAGTTGTCATGAGGGCTCACACTGCTGGTCACTGTGTGGGTGCGGCAGTGGGGACAGGGGTGTCTCGGATCTCTGGTCACCAGTCTGGAGGCACAGGAGTGTGCACTACAGATAGCCAGGTGGGGGAGGGGGAGCACATCTCTGGTCACCAGGAGACTGGTGGGGGAGAAAGGTGGAATATGCTTCCCAAGTTTCTGGCATGGGGGCCAGGGCCCTCCACACAGTGTGCAGCCGGCAATCAGGTCCCTGCCCTGACCATATGCGAAGAAGGAGGCACTGTTCAGAGTTCAGTTAGGTGGGAGATCTCTAGTCACCACTTCAAGGATCCTTGACTCCATGAGAGCCACCTGCCCAAATGATCAAAGATCTCTACTGGTGAGTAGTTCTGTCCCTGTTTTCTGGCTCTCTCCCTGCTCTGTGGTTGCCTGGATCCCTAGGGCTCTCACCTTCTTGCACTTTTCCCTCTTAGATCTAGCTCATGTTCTGCTCAACTTGCTTCTCTCTGAGACTGTTTACACAGGATTTCTGTCTCCTATTGGGGATTCCATGAAGTTGCCTTCCTGTGTTCCTCACCTTGGAATGCTGCTTTCTTTGTTGCAAGATAGCCACACTGCACCAGGCCAGTTGGTAGAGTGCCTACTGTCGATAAGTCTCCTCCTTCACTGTTTTCATTCAGTTTCTTCTTCCCTTTGGTGTTCTATCTAATTCTTCATCCTTCTGTTTGCTGTTCTGGGTTCTCAGATTGTCATCTGTGTCTGTTTCACTTGGTTTCTCAATTCATTGCTATAGAGGGGCGGCATGGCACATGTGACTGAGACACCATCTTGGGCCATCCCCTCCCTTTATTTCTTTTTGTAGATCTAGGTTTCAGTTTGATATCCTTTACTTTATATCTTAAGATCTTTCTTTAACATTTCTTAAATAGTGGACTTGCCTGACACAAATTCCCTCATATTTTGTTTGATTGAAAAAGAACTTATTTTCTCCTCAATTTTGACGTATATTTCTTCTGGGTATAAAATTCTGTCTTATTTATCCAGCACTGCTATAACAGAAATACCATAAGTGGATGGCACTAAGCTCTTTTCCTCCATGGGTCTGTTCGAGCGCTGTATTCTGCTGGTCTCCTGGTTTTTCTGCTGCTGCTTCTTGCCATCTGCGCCATCTCCAGTGTAACAGCTCTCCTCACTTCCTTCTGAGTCCTCACCAGAATTGTCTTTGATGTCCATAATTCAACTAACAGTCTCTTCAAGGTAATATTAAAAACTCTTACAGTCTCCTGTTAAAAAATGGGCAAAGGGGATTCCGGCAAAATGGCACTCTAGGCAGAAGCACCATGCCGTCCCTCCACAGCAAAGATCCTAAAAACTAAGCCGAACAGAGAATACAACAATCCTGAAACCCTAAAACATTCAAATGAAGAGATAAAGAACTCAGCCAAGCACCAAATGGAGTGAGAAAACTGAGAATGGAGAGCAAGGAGAGATTCATGCAGAGGTCCTCTACCAGCTAACGCAGTGCAGATCCACCATCTTGGACTCCTATTGGAGACCAGCAAATGGGGGTAGAAGAAAACAGCCTCATGGAGTGTCCAGCAGGAGACAAAACAACCGGTAATTTGTGGTGTGCACTTTCCCACCCCCCACCCCTCTTTGCCCTGGCTCAGCCTCCTCTGCTTCCCACGGCCACGGTCTCTTGACCAGGAAGTGTCAGCTGCTTGGATTCCACACACCCAAGCGGGCGGCTCTCTGGGTGCCATTTCTTGGCTGCTGATGTTGCTTTTTTCCACTTCTTTTGATTTCTTCCTTACCTCTCCTCACCTCCCCCTCCTTTTGCTCAAGTGCCTCGCTCCGTGTGCCATCTTTGCTTCTTCCTGAGGGGCTGCAGAGCACTGGCAATTTGTGATATAAGCTCTCCCACTCTCTACCCTTCTTCACCCATACTCGTGCCCCTCCACTTCCCGCGGACACAGTCTCTTGTCCAGAAACGCCAGCCCACACTAGCTGGCTCTCTGAGTGCCATTTGTTGCCTGCTGGTGCTACTTTTTTTTTTCCACTTCTTTTGATTTCTTGCTTGCCTCTCGCTGCCTCCCCCTTCTTTCGCTCGAGTGCCTGGCTCCATGAGCCATCTCTGCTTCTTCTTGACAGGCTGCGGAGCTCCATTCAAGTGTGGAGTTGCTTCCTGGTCTGGGCTACCTCACTGGTGGGATCCCGGGGCTTTTGTTCATTTGTTCATTTTGAATTGTTTGTTTGTTTTCTTTTCCTTTTCTTGAATTGGGAGCCCTTTCTGGCCAGGAGGAGCTGCGTGGCAAGGAACTCCCCTTCAGCTTCCACAGAAGTGTAGAGGGATCCCTGAGAGCATTTCTTTTTTCGTTGTTTTTTTCTTTTCTGTTTTTTTTGGGAGCCTTTCTTGTTCTTTTTTTTTTTTAATTTGTTTTGTTTTCTTTTCCCTCTTTTTCCCTTTTTGTCTTTCTTCATTGCTCAGTTTCTCATCTCTCTCTATCTTCCTTCTCTTTCTGATCCCTGAACCAGGCGTTGTATACTCTACGTCTTCTAGCCAGGCTGTACTGCAACTCCTGAGAGCGACTTCCCCAGACCTCATGGCTGCATAGGTGGGATCCCTGGGAACCTTGCAGTTCTTTAAACTTTCTGATTTTTATTTATTCATTCTTTGCTTTACTTTTCTTCCTCTTCCCCTTTCTGTTTTTCTCCATTTCATAGTCTCTCATCTCTCCATTCTAACGGCAAGCTCCCCTAGCATTCTTTTTTGTTTATTTGTATGTTTTCGACTCCTGTTCCTCTCTCCTCTCTCCCATATCCATCTTAGCTCCACACATAACGATCTCCCCACTGCATCCTGCCTACCTGCACCGTGTGCTTGACATCACACCACCAAGCAGCACAAGCACGGCCTACTGGAACCTGCCCTGCACTGATTACCAACCTGCTCTGGTGGCTGTAGTAAGTGCGACAAATAACCTGTCCCAGTAACTCCTCTTCAGCTAGACCTGCCCTGCCGTACCATATCTGAGTGACTGACACTGCCAGTTGGAGAAGGAGGTGAAAAGTTTTGAGCACACAGACGAGAAAACAACAAAGAACACACAGTCTGCCTGCTCAGACATAGTCAATTTTTTTTTTTAAAAAAGGGATGAAACAAACAAATCTACAATCAATAAACGAGAAAAATATCTATGAATGCCCCGAAAACAGTAGACAATATCAAAACATTTACAAAAACATGACAGGATGGTTCTAGTAGGCATCCAAAATAAAACACCAGGGACTCTACTGTGGAAGAAAATGCACTAGAACTACCTGATAGGGAATTCAAATCTCTAATACTCGGAATTCTCCAAGAACTGAGGCAAAAAGCTGACAAACATGGGGGAAAAATAGACAAATTCATTAGAGAAATGTAAATTAAAACCACAGTGAGATACCATGTCACCCCAGCATTACTGGCACGAATCAAAAACACTGGAAATAACAAGTGCTGGACGGGCTGCGGGAAGATCAGAACTCTTATGCACTGCTGGTGGGAATGCAAAATGATACAACCATTTGGAAAATAATATGGCGCTTCCTCAGAAAGCTAGAAATAGACATACCTTTCGATCCAGCAATCCCACTCCTAGGAATATATCCTAGAGAAATAGGAGTCATCACTCGACATATGCACACCTATGTTCATGGCAGCATTGTTCACAGTAACAAAACAATGGAAACAACCGAGATGCCCATCAACAGATGAATGGATAAACAAACTATGGTACATACACACAATGGAGTACTATGCAACGAGAAAGAACAATGATGGATCTGTGAAGCATCTCATAACATGGATGAAACTGGAGGACATTATGCTGAGTGAAATAAGTCAGTCACAAAAGGACAAATATTGTATGAGACATCTATTGTAAAAAGCCATGAAAAAGTTCACACACAAAATGTAACAATCTTTGATGGTTACCAGGGATGGGAGGGGTGGGGGTGGGGGGAATATTAAATAGACAATAGATAAGTGGTATCTTGGGTGAAGGGTGAGACAGTACACAATACAGGAAAAACTAGCACAACTTATACAAGGAAAGGTCATGGAAGCCCCATAGACACATCCAAACTCCCTGAGGGACTGAATTGCTGGGCGGAGGGCTGTGGGGACCATGGTCTCAGGGAACATCTAGCTCAATTGGCATGACACAGCTTATAAAGACAATGTTCTACATTCTGTCTTGGTGAGTAGTGTCTGGGGTCTTAAAAGCCTGTGAGCAGCCATCTAAGATACTCCACTGGTCTCATCCCTTCGGGAGCAAGGGAGAATGAAGAGAACAGGGTACAAGGAAAATATTAGCCCAAAGGACTAATTGTCCACAGCTACCAAGGCCTCCACCGGACTGAGTTCAGTACAGCTAGATGGTACCCGGCTACCACTAGTGACTGCTCTGACCAGGATCACAACAGAGGTTTCTGGACAGAGCTGGAGAAGGATGTCAAATAAAATTGTAACACACACAAAATAAGACCAGATTTTCTGGCCTGAAAGAGACTGGAGAAACCCCAAGAGTATGGCCCCCAGACACCCTTTTAGCTTAGCGGTGAAGTCACTTCTGAGGTTCACCGTTCAGCCCGGGATTGGACAACCCCATAAAACATAACAGGACTAAAGAGACACAGCAGTCCAGGGACAAGGACTAGAAGGCAGAAGGGGACAGGAAAGCTGGTGATAGGGAACCCAATGTTGAGTACGGATAATGTTGACATGTGGTGGTGTTGTTATCATTGTCATAGAGCAACGCCTGTACTAACCATTTAATGAGAAACTCTTTTGCTCTGTAAACCTTCTTCTAAAGTAAGAATAGAAGCAGAACTGAAAGTACATAATCAATGTCACTGAATTGTGCATGTAGAAATTTTTGAAATGGTGTACTTTGGCTATAGACATTTTCACCAAAAAGAAAAGGTCAAGAAGGGAGAGGGTTGACATGTCGTGGGCTTGTTAACCAATGTTATAAAACAATATGTGTATTGACTGTTTAATCAAAAACTATTTGTTCTGTAAACCTTCACCTAAAGTATTATTGAAAAAAAATACTCTTATGCTAAAAAAAAAGATACCACTCTACTGTTGTTTTGCTTATATGGTTTTTGATGAAGATACTGCTGTAATTCTTATCTTTGTTCCTTTGTATGTATTTTTTTCAAGAATTTCTCTATGTACTGTGTTAATCAGCATTTGTGTATGTCTAGTGATTTTTTTTTTAATTCTGCTTGTTATTCTCTTTGTATTTTATACCTGTCTTTTTCATTATTATTTTTGCAGAAAAATTTTTTCATTGTTTTTTAAACATTTATTCTGCTCTTTCAGTCTTTCTTCTCTTTCTGGGATTCCAAATACATGTATTTTGAAGGTTTGATAGTGTCTTACAGAACTTGGAAATTTTATTCTTTTTTGTTATTACTATTATTTTCTGTTTGTGCTACTGTGATGTAATTTCCAGTGACATAATTTCTAGTGCACTGATTCCTTTCTTGACTGTGTTGGTGAACTTGTAAAAGACCTTCTATATCATTTTTGCTATGTGTTTTCTTATCTAGCCTTTTTATTTGATTTTAGTTTCCACATATTCACTGAAATTACTTGTCTGTTTTTTTACATGTTGTCCTCCTTTTCTATTAGAACATTTTACATGGTAATCATAGTTATTTTAAAACCCTGACAGAAGGATCCAATATCTGTGTATTATCCGAGTCTGGTTCTGATTAGTGTTTTGACCCTTTGTACTGTGATACTTCTTGTATTTATATGCCTTGTTTTTAATGAAAATAAGAAATGTCATGTACCATAGTACAGATTGAGGTAGTGTTTATGGCAGGAAATGATAATGCCATTTTTTTTTTTTTTTTTGCTATGGCTTTAGTGGCATAGTTTTGAGCTAATATATACAGGGGTTGGGCTGGGATTGAGTTATGTGATTGCTGTATTTACCATATTTTTATGCAATTAATACTCATCTTCTATGTTTGTTTGCCAGCCGCACTCCCCCCTGGGAGGCACCATAGTGCACCTAAAAAAATACCTCATCAAGGGATGAGCAAAACAAATGCACAAAGTGTGCATTATTTATATAAAATTACAATACACTTGTAATACAATACACTTCTTGTATCCCAGGCTTAAAATTTTTCTAAAGATATCTTAAAATTAGAATGGGAGTTTACCTAACAGGATATATCTGCACAATTCTGTTTGAGTTTTTTGCTATGTTTCAGAGAGAAAGTCTCTGTAGACTTGTTCTCATCTTCTTCTCACAAGTGTGTTCTGATGTTTCTTATTATTCACCCTTGTTAGATTGGTGATGTGGGGTGTGCAGTCTCTTTTGTTCTGAATAGCCTTAGTCTTAGACTTGTACAGTGTCAATAGGTCTTGGCTGTCTAGCCTTCCTTGCTTTCTTGACTTTCCCCCAGAGGTAGCTGTGGTCTTGGTAGGAATGTTTTTCTTCCCTATTCTCTTCCACTAGCTGCAATATGTTTTCATGAATGCCATAAGGGCAATGGTGTTTGTTGCTGTTCCTCTAACAGATTAAGGATTTAATGGAACTCAATTTTTCCCAGAAAAAGAGAAAATAGTTTAGTATAATGCACAGGAAACTTCATAACCGAAACTGTGATCACTTTTCCAACATCATCACTCATTATTTGCCTTCTCCTATTAGTACTGCAACATATGAAAATACTCGAAGTTATCTACATTTCATGTTCTCACACTCTCTAGGTCTTTCCTCCTGTGCTTTTATTTTCCCACAGTCGTTTTCCTAAAGTACAATCTTCAAAGTTTCCAGCATAATTTGTCTTCTTTGGCTTACCTGTACATTTTTCAGATCTCCAGTTTAGACTAACACCAAGTAGTTTCCCTAACACAGAAGATATGATAGTATGTTGTGTTCTTGTGTTTGCTTGAAATTTGCATTTTCTCCCCTTAAAACTTTAAGCTAATTAGGGCAGCTCCAGCTACTCAATAAATACTGTTGGAAGGAACTTAAAATTTTGCTTAGAAAATATTAGTGTCAGAAATCTGAAACACTGGAAAATCAGTCAATCAGTACTTATTTTGTACTCTTGAATTGAAGTCATACTTATTTTTGTTTCGGGGTAAATACCAAAAGCACATTTGAAAATAGGTGTTTTCCCCCTCTTATGGAACTCTTATCTTTAATAAATTATATTTTTCCTATGAAAAAATTACATGGTTCTTTTACTATGAAAGTAAAAATAAAAATAAGAATACAGTGTGCAATTCTACTTCATTTCTATAAAATTTGGATATTATTTAGTTCTTTAATTTTGTTATTTATAATCATTTTACCTCATAAGTTCCTATCATTTTTATCTGGAAAATGTCTAAACTATGTTCTTTGCAAATTTTTTGTTAATGTACAATTTTAAGTTAATGCTTGTATAAGACTTTCTTTTAAAATAATTTTTCTTTCCTTTCTAAAATAATTTTCAAGGAATAATTTTCACACAATAGAGTTTAAAGCTGAAAACTTACACATCTGCTAGTGATTCTTCTCTGTAGATGTGGTAATCATGTGATATACAAATGTATATCTGTAATCAAATTATAGGATTTCTCCTTTCCCCATAATAATAATAATAAATTTTCAAAGATAACTGAACTAATTAATTATATCTTCCATATAGCCAATAAAGTTTATAATTAAAATGCTGAAAAATTATTTGATATTCTCATTTTGTTTAGGAATGTGACAAAGAACTGATGTACTCATATGTATATATACTCAGTGGAAGGGAACAGAGGTATATTTGATATAATATTAAATTGTATTTCAATGTGTGTGGCTTCCTTTGGTTTCTTGAGTTGTACACTGCCTGAGATACTCATTTATAGGTGAGCTCATAAGCTCTATTAAATATGTAAAGTAAGAAGCAATGGCTTATAAGAGACCAAGGGTAAGACACAGAAAGAACAACCGAGCTTGCTAAGAAATTAATTCTGTTACACAGCTGGAAACAGAAGTACCTCATCTGGGTTCATCTACAATGTCTTTTTACCAGCATTCTCAGTTGGTTATTAAGTGATAACATGTCCTAACAGGGAAACATAGGACCATATTACAGCAATCTCTTTAACAGATTACTCCTGAGAAAAGGACACTGTTCTAGCTGATTCTAAACTTTTTCCAATTAACCTGTCTTAGGCCTTATATTATCTATCTGCTCTGCATATTTTTTTAAACATAATACCCATTGTACCTTACTTCAAAATGCACAAATGTGTTATTAAATGGAATTCACTTACACATACATATGACTTCTCATACATATATATTTTAAAAATTAATGCTAAAAGACAGAAAACTTTGTATAGTTAAAGACTAGTCAGCAGATCACGAGAATGACTTTAAATGTTCAATCCAGAAGAAAGATCGATGATTTCTAAATCACACCATTTAGCATTTTTGTTGTAATATTTGAAGTCTATTTTCAAGTATTATATTTATAAATTACATATAGCAGTCAAAAGGAAATGTATTAATAACACAGTGAACAGGTAGCACAGCCCTAAAATTTTATAATTGATTCACCTAAATTAAACAAAAATGTGTACGTCTTGTTTTGTTGCCAAAAATATCTAGGTGTTATTCTTCTTTGTCCATGTTGTTCCATATATTCATTCACTATCTGTATGTTTACCTTAAGGATACTTCATACGGATGTGCTGCCTGTGCAGTGTCTGAACTGCACCACTATCCCTGCCTGTCCTGGTCACCCATTCCAAACAGAGAATAATTTCCTATAATTAATTAACTATTTTATCAAACTCTCAATTCATTTTTATATCATTATTTATAGATATACATTCATACACAAGAAAATAAAACAAAAACTGACCCATGAAGTAAGATACAGTTCCACCAATATCTCAAAAATTATTACTTGTTCTTTATTTGTTAATTTGATGAGGAAACTACTTAGAAAACATGTTAGTCTCTTAAGCTTATGTTAAAAACTTGATAAGATTCTTATGTCTTTATTTTTGCTATTAAAAAAAGTATTTTCTAAGGCAGAAGAATTAATCAAATAGAGTTATACCAAATTTTCAGAGACCCCATTTATTTATTATTTATTTAGTCTTGCAGGCACTAACTTATTATTATTTTTTTTGTTTTTTTTAAACTCTTTTTATTGTACTTTAGATGAAGATTTACAGAACAAATAGTTTCTCATTAACAGTTAGTGCACGTATTGTTTTATGACATTGGTTAACAAGCCCACGACATGTCAACACTCTCCCTTCGTGACCTTGAGGGCGCACTAAATTATTTTTAACCTCAGTTTATGCATATGGAAACTGAGGTCTGTCTACCAAAATGAAGTAGCTCAAGGCTACTCTTCTAACAACTAAATTTGACTTTGGAATTAAGCTTACTTAATACAAGTTCAGAATTCTTTAAATGGTTTACAATAGTGACATATCAATAACACTAATGTTTCTAAGGAGCCCTGGTGTCATAGTGGTTAAGAGCTTGGCTGCTATCCAACAGGTTAGTGGTTCAAATCTACCAGTTGCTCCTTGGAAACCCTATGGAGCAGTTCTACTCTGTCATATAGGGTTGCTATGTGTCAGAACCGACTTGATGGTGCCTAACAACAACAATTCTTCTAATGCTGCCATTTAATAATAATATGCTATATTTTTAAAAGCTTATATGATGTTGTATACTTTATTTTAATTTTGGTGTTGTTGAGAATATACAAAGCAGAACATACCCCAATTCAACGGTTTCTTCACGTACGATTCAGTGACCTTGATTACATTCTTCAAGTAGTGTAACCATTCTCACCTTCCCTTTTTGAGTTGTTCTTCCTCCTTTAACATAAACTCAGTGCTCTCTAAGTTTCCTACCTGATCTTTCCAGTTGATGTTAATTTTATCCCATGTAGACAGATCTTAAAAGAGCACAGTGCTCAAGACAGACATTCTCTTCTAGTTAAGATAAATTATTGTTCCATTTAAAGAAGACTTCAGAGGATATTTTTGGTTTAAGGTTTACAGACTATTTCAGGGCAATGGTTTCAGGGGTTCATCTAGCCTCTGTTGCTTCAAAAATTCTAGAGTTCATACAATTTGAAATTCTGTTCTGCATTTTCCCGCTGGTTAGAATTTTTCTATAGAATCTTTGATCAAAATGTTCAGTAATGGTAGTTAGGCACCATCCAGTTCTGGTCTCATGGCAAAGGAGGCAGTTATTCATGGAGGCAATTAACCATACACTACATTTTCTCGTATTTCATATTCTCCTTTTTCCTCTGCTATTCCAGGCAAATAGAGACCAATTGTTGTGTTTTTTTTTTTTTTTTTTTTTTTTAGCTTTTGTACATTTTATTTTTATTTTTTTTTATATATTTTATTGTACTTCAGGTGAAAGCTTACAGAGCAAATAGTTTCTCATGAAATAGTAGTACACATGTTGTTTTTTGACATTGGTTAACAACCCCACAACGTATTAAGCCTTTAAATTCTCAACCTTTTTTTTTGATGAAAATTACAGATGGCCAAAGATACACCGTTTCAAAAATTTCTACATTCACAGTTCAGTGACATTGACTACGCTCTTCCAACGGTGCTGTTATTCTCACTTAAGATGGAGGCTTACAGAACAAAACAGTTTTTCATTTAACAGTTACTACACATGTTGCCCTATGACAATGGTTAACAATCTCACAGCACATCAAGAATATCCTTACTCCACCTTGTGTTCCCTATCACCAGGGGGCTTCCTTGTCCCCTTCTGTCTTCTGGACCTTGTCAGTGGACTATTGTACCTCTTTAGTCTCATTTGTTTATTTTGTTTTTTATTTTATTTTATTTTATTTAAACACCATTTCAAAACTTTTTACTTACACATTTAAGTGATATTGACTATGCTCTTCCAATTGTGCTGCCATTCTCGCCCAAGATGAAGGCTTACCGGACAAAACAGCCTCCCATTTAATAGTTACTACAAATGTTGCCCTATAGCAGTGGTCAACAATCTCACAATACATCGACAGTGTCCTTATTCAATTTGTGTTCCTTATCATCAGTTTCCTACTCTCCCTCTGCCTTCTGGCCCTTGTCACCGGACTCCTGTACCTCGTTAGTCCCATTTAGTTTTACTGGGCTGTCCATTCCCAGGCTTAACATCGAACCTCGAAGGTAACTTCACCTCTGAGCTGAAAGGGTGTCTGGGGGCCACACTCTTGAGGTTTCTCTAGTATTCTTTAGGCCAGTATATCTGGTCTTCTTTTTTTTTTTTTTTTTTTTTTGGGAGTTAAAATTATGCTCTACATCCTTCTCCAGCTCTGCCCAGAACCCTCTGTTGTGATCCTGGTCAGAGGAGTCATTGGTGGTAGCCGGGCACCATCCAGCTGTATTGGACTCAGTCTGGTGGAGGCCTTGGTAGCTGTGGACCATTAGTCCTTCAGACTTATCTTTTCCTTGTATCCTGTTCTCTTCGTTCTCCCTTGTTCCTGAAGGGATGAGATCAGTGGAGTATCTTAGATGGCCGCTCATAGGCTTTTAAGACCCCAGACACTACTCACCAAGGTAGAATGTAGAGCATTATCTTCATAAGTAGTGTCATGCCAACTGAGCTAGATGTTCCCTGAGATCATGGTCCCCAGAGCCCTCCGTCCAACAACTCAGTCCCTTGGGGGGTTTGGATGTGTCTATAGGGCCTCCATGAACTTTCCTTGTGCAGGTTGTGTTAGTTTCCCCTGTACTATGTATTATCTCACCTCTCACCCAAGTTACCACTTACCTATTACCTATTTAGTATTCCCCCCCCCCCCATCCCTGGTAACCAACAAGGATTGTTACATTTTGCATGTGAATTTTTTCATGGGTTTTTACAATAGAGGTCTCATACAATATTTGTCCTTTTGTGATTGACTTATTTCACTCAGCATGATGTCCTCCAGTTTCATCCATGTTATGAGATGGTTCACAGATTCATTGTTGTTCTTTCTCGTTGCATAGTACTCCATTGTGTGTATGTACCATAGTTTGTGTATCCATTCATCTGTTGATGGACATCGAGGTTGTTTCCATCGTTTTGCTATTGTGAATAATGCTGCCATGAACATAGGTGTGCATATGTCTATTCGAGTGATGACTCTTATTTCTCTAGGATATATTCCTAGGAGTGGGATTGCTGGATCGAATGGTATGTCTATTTCTAGCTTTCTGAGGAAACGCCATATCATTTTCCAAAATGGTTGTATCATTTTGCATTTCCACCAGCAGTGTATAAGAGTTCCCGTCTCCCCGCAGCCCCTCCAACATTTGTTATTTCCAGTGTTTTTGATTCGTGCCAGTAATGCCAAGGTGAGATGGTATCTCATTGTGGTTTTAATTTGCATTTCTCTAATGGCTAGTGATCGCGAGCATTTCCTCATGTGTCTGTTGGCCATTGGAATGTCTTCCTTGGTGAAGTGTCTGTTCATTTCCTTTGCCCAATTTTTAATAGGATTGGTTGTCTTTTTGTTGTAGAGGTGTTGGATTTTCTTGTAGATTATGGAGATTAGACCTTTGTCTGACTTGTACTGTCCAAAAATTTTTTCCCAGTCTGTAGGTTCTCTTATAACTCTTTTGGTGAAATCTTTTGAAGAGCATAGATGTTTGATTTTTAGAAGATCCCAATTATCTAGTTTATCTGTTGGGTTTTTTGTGTTGATCTTTATGGTTTGTATCCTGTTAATGCCATGTATTAACGCCTGAAGTGTTGGTCCTATTTTTTCTTCTATGAATTTTATAGTTTGAGGCTTTATATTCAGGTCTTTGATCCATTTTGAAGTAGTTTTTGTATATGGTGTGAGGTATGGGTCCTGTTTCATTTTTCTACAAATGGATATCCAGTTTTGCCAGCACCATTTGTTAAAAAGACTGTCTTTTCCCCATTTGATGTATTTTGGGCCCTTGTCAAAAATCAGGTGACCGTAGGTGGATGGATTTACATCTGGGTTCTCAATTCTGTTCCATTGGTCAATGTCTCTGTTGTTGTACCAGTACCAGGGTGTTTTGAGTACTGTAGCTGTATAGTAGGTTCTCAAGTCAGGTAGTGTGAGTCCTCCAACTTTATTCTTCTTCTTCAGTAGTGCTTTACTTATTCGGGGTTTCTTCCCTTTCCATATAAAGTTAATAATTAGTTTTTCCATCTCTTTGAAGAATGTTGTTGGTATTTGTATCGGGATTGCATTGTATTTTAGATTGCTTTAGGTAGAATTGCCCTTTTCACAATGTTGAGTCTGCCTATCCATGAGCATGGTATGTTTTTCCATTTATGTAGATCCTTTTGGATTTCATGCAGCAGTGTTTTGTAGTTTTCTTTGTATAGGTCCTTTATATTCCTGGTCAGATTTATTCCTAAGTATTTTATCTTTTTAGGGGCTATTTAAAATGGTATTGATTTCCTGATCTCCTTTTCATCGTTCTCTTTACTGGTGTATAGGAATCTAACTGACTTTTGAATGTTTATCTTGTATCCTGCTACTCTGCTGAATCTTTCTATTAGTTCCAGTAAATTTCTCGTGGAGTCTTTAGGGTTTTCTATGTATAGTATCATATCATCTGCAAACAGGGAGAGTTTCACTTCTTCATTACCAATTTGGATGCCCTTTATTTCTTTCTCTTGCCTTACTGCTCTAGCTAGAACTTCCAGCACAATGTTAAATAGGAGTGGTGATAAAGGGCATCCTTGTCTTCTTCCTGTTTTCAAGGGGAATGTTTTCAGCCTCTCTCCATTAAGAATGAAGTTGGCTGTTGGTTTTGCACAGATGCCCTATATTATGTTGAGAAATTTCCCTTCTATACCTATTTTATTGAGAGCTTTTATCAGGAATGAGTGTTGGACTTTGTCAAATGCCTTTTCTGCATCAATTGAGATGATCATGTGATTTTTTTCTTTCCTTTTATTTATGTGGTGGATTACGTTGATGGATTTTCTAATGTTAAACCATCCTTGCATAGCTGGTATGAATCCTACTTGGTCGTGGTGTATTATTTTTTTGATATGATACTGAATTCTATTGGCTAGAATTTTGTTCAGAATTTTTGCATCTATATTCATGAGAGATATTGGTCTGTAATTTTCTTTTTTTGTGATGTCTTTGCCTGGTTTTGGTATCAGCGTTATGCTGGCTTCATAGAATGAATTTGGAAGTGTTGCTTCCTCTTCTATGCTCTGAAATAACTTGAGTAGAACTGGTACGAGCTCTTCTGTAAATGTTTTGTAGAATTCTCCAGTGAAGCTATCTGGGCCAGGGCTGTTTTTGGTTGGGAGTTTTTTTATTACCTTTTCAATCTCTTCTCTTGTTATGGGTCTGTTCAGATTTTCAATATCACTTTGTTGTAGTTTGGGTAGGCCATATGTTTCTAGAAATTTATCCATTTCCTCTAGGTTTTAAAATTTGTTGGAATATAGTTTTTCATAATATTCTGTTATAATCCTTTTTATTTCAGTTGGGTCTGTTGTAATGTCCCCCATTTCATTTCTTATTTGAGTTATTTGTGCCCTCTGCTGTTTTTCTTTTGTCAGTCTGGCCAGTGGTTTGTCGATTTTGTTGATTCTTTCCAAGAACCAACTTTTGGTTTTGTTGATTCTTTCTATTGTTTTTCTGTTCTCTATTTCATTTATTTCTGCTCTGATCTTTACTATTTCCTTTCTTCCGGTGGTTGTAGGATTTTTTTGTTGTTCTCTTTCTATTTGTTTGAGTTTTGTAGTTAATGTTTTGATTTTGTCCCTTTTTTCTTTTTTGATATGTGCATCTATTGCTATAAATTGTCCTCTGAGGACTGCCTTTGCTGTGTCCCAAAGGTTTTGGTATGATGTGTTTTCATTTTCATTTGATTCTAGGAACTTTTTAATTCCATCTCTGATTTATTCTATTACCCATTGATGTGTAAGCAGATTATTATTCAGTTTCCATGTGTTTGATTTTTTTTCCTTGCTCTTTCTAGTGTTAATTTCTACCTTGATGGCATTGTGGTCAGAGAAGATACTGTGAATTATCTCAGCATTTTGGATCTTGTTGAGGATTGCTCTGTGGCCTAAGATGTGGTCTATTCTGGAAAACGTTCCCTGTGCATTGGAAAAGAATGTGTACTTTGCAGCGGTTGGATGGACTGTTCTATATATGTCTATGAGGTCCAGTTGGCTGATTGTGTCCTTTAGGTCTTCTGTATCTTTGCTGAGTTTCTTTTTAGTTGTTCTGTCCTTTACTGAGAGTGGTGTGTTGAAGGCTCCTACTATTATTGTGGAACTGTCACTTTCTCTTTTCAGTGCTGTTAGAGTTATTTTTATGTATTTTGGAGCCCTGTCATTGGGTGCATAGATATTTATTATGGTTATGTCTTCATGATGGATCAACCCCTTAATCATTATATAGTGTCCTTCTTTGTCTTTTATGGTAGATTTGGTTTTAAAGTCTATTTTATCTGAGATTAGAATTGCCACTCCTGCTCTTTTTTGATAGTTGTTAGCTTGATATATTTTTTTCCAACCTTTGATTTTTAATAAATTCACATCTTTGTTTCTAAGGTGTGTCTCTTGTAGACAGAAAATTGATGGATCCTGTTTTCTTATCCATTCTGCCACTCTCCGTCTCTTTATGGGTGCATTGAGTCCATTTACGTTCAGTGTAATTATTGATAGATGTGAGTTTGTTGCTGTCATTCTGTAGTGCTTTTTTTTGTGGTGCTGAAGTTTTCTTTGTTCTTCTTACTCTCTTGTGCTGAGTTACTTTTGTTTGTGGATTTTGTGTTCATTTCTTTTGTTTTTGTAGGTTTTGTTTTTGTTGAGACTTTATGTTTTTCGTCTTTATTTTTATGAGTTGGTTTGTTAACTTTTTTTGTGGTTACCATGAATTTTACCCTTATCTTTATAATTTTGAAGCAGTCTACCGTTACTTGGTATCGCCTTGCCTTCCTCTCCTTTAGAAGGTTCTATACCTATGCCATTTGTTCCCTCTTTCATTGTTTTGATGTTGTTGGCATCCTTTGATTGATTTCTCTGATTCCCTGTTGTATATCTTTTGTTTTTGGAAAGTCCTCTGTAGTTCAGTTCCTAGAATGGTATCTGGTTCATGTGAACCTGCGTCCTAGGTCCTAGGTCCTGCCTGAGGGCTGAAGCTGTTTGTCCTCAGATCGAAGAACTCCCTTTAATAATTCTTGTAAGTTTTGTTTGACTTTTGCATATTCCTTTAGTTTCTGTTTATCTGGAAATGACCTAATTTCACCATCAAATCTGATTGAGAGTTTTGCAGGATATATTATTCTTGGCTGACAATTTTTTTATTTCAAGATTTTATATATGTCATCCCATTGCCTTCTTGCCTGCATGGTTTCTGCTGAATAATCTGAGCTTAGTCTTATTGTTTCTCCTCTTTATGTGACTTCTTGTTTTTCACGAGCTGCTCTCAGGATTCTTTGTTTGTCTTTAGTTTTAGCGAGTGTGAATATGATATGTCTTGGTGATTTTCTTTTGGGGTCTCTTCTATATGGGGTTCGTTGAGCTTCTTGTATGGCCAGATTTTCATCTTTCATGATATTGGGAAAGTTTTCTGTCAGCAGTTCCTCAATGATCCTCTCTGTGTTTTCTGTTTTCTCCCCCTGTTCTGGTATGCCAATCACTCGTAAGTTTTTGCTTTTAATTGTGTCCCACATAACTCTCAGGGTCTCTTCATTTTTCTTCATTCTTTTTTCTGAGTTTTCCTGAAACAGAGTTGTATCCAAGTGTTTGTCTTCAGTTCCACTGATCCTGTCTTCCATGGTTTCAAATCTACTTCTCAGTCCTTCTATGACACCGTCCATTTCTGAAATCTTGTTGTTTATCTTTTGGATTTCTAATTGTTGTTTTTGTATAATTTCGAGTTGTGAATTTATTTTGGCATTTTGTTCCTGCATCATCTTCCTGAATTCTTCCAATTTTTTGTCTGTATTTTCCATAAATTTGTCTATTTTTTCCTCATGTTTGTCAGCTTTTTGCCTCAGTTCTTGGAAAATTCCAAGTATTAGTGATTTGAGTTCCGTATCAGGTACTTCTACTGCATTTTCTTCCACAGGAGAGTTACCTGGTGTTTTAATTTGGACGCTTATCCAAGCCATCTTGTCTTGTGTTTGTAAATGTTTTGATATTGTTTGCTGTTTTCGGGGCACTCAGTAGATATTTCTCTCGTTTATTTATTGTAGATTTTTTTTTTGTTTGTTTCATTCTTGTGGTACAGCTGGGCAGATCTAGCTGAGGAGGAGCCACTGGGACTGGTTGCTTGTGGCACTCACCGCAGCCACCAGGACGGTCGGTAGTCAGTGCTGGGCAGGTTCCAATAGCGCGTGCCTGCACCGCTTGGTGGTGTGATGTCTAGTGCACGGTGCAGGTAGGTAGGGTGCAGCGGGAAGATGGTTATGTGTGAAGCTAAGCTGGATATGGGAGAGAGGAGAGAGGATGAGGAGCAAAAAGCGTACAAACATAAAAGAATGCTGGGGAGCTTATCGTTGGAATGTACAGATGAGAGACTATGGGATGGAGGAAACAAGAAGGGGGAAGAGAAAGAAAAGGAAAGAATGACCAAATAAAAATCAGAAAAGTTAAAGAACTGCAAAGTTCCCAGGGATCCCACCGATGCAGCTATGAGGTCTGGGGGAGTCGGTCTCAATTTTCACAGCTCAGCTTGGCCAGAAGGTACAGAGGCATACATTGCCTGGTATTCAGGGATCAGAAAGAGAAGGAAGAGATAGAGAGACGAGAAATTAAGCAATGAAGAAAGACAAAAGGGAAAAAGAGGTAAAAGATGACAAAACTAATCAAAAAAGGAAGAAAAATAAAATTAAAAAAAAAAAAAAAAAGGGCAATACCAGCAGTCAGTGCCTACAAATGGGACCCAGAGAGCCCCCACTCAGGGGCGCGAATTCCAAGAAGCCGGTAGTCTCGGGGTTAAGAGACCATGGCCACAGGAAGCAGAGGGGTGAACGAACAAAGGCCCCGGGATCCCACCCGCACGGGAGCCCAGACCTAGAAACAGCTACACGCCCGAACGCAGCCCTACACCCCGCAGGAGAGAGCAGAGACGGCACTCGGAACCAGGCACCCAGGCAAAAGGAGGGGGAGGTGGCAGAAAAAGGTTCGCTAGCTGCCAGCAAACGGCTCCCAGAAAGCCGCCAGCCCAGGCGCGTGGAAACCAAGCAACGGCGCCCCCCTGCCCAGGGACCCTGGCCACGGAAAGCAGGGGATCCCCAGCTGAGGCGGAGAGGGGTGGGTGGTGGGAGAGCGCGCACCGCAGTTTACCGGTCGTTCTGTCTCCGACCAGATGCTCTGCAAGGCTGCTCTCCCGTTCGCTGGTCTCCGATAGGAATCCAAGATGGTGGATCCGCGCTGCGTTAGCTGGTAAGGAATCTCTGCCTGAGTCTCTCCTCGCTCTCCATTCTCTTTTAGTATTCTCACTCCGTTTGGTGTTTGGCTGAGTTCTTTATCTCTTCATTTGGTGTTCTAGAGTTTCAGGATTGTTGATTCTCTGTTAGGCTTAGTTTTTTGGATCTTTGCTGTGGAGGGACGGCGTGGTGTTTCTGCCTAGAGAGCCATCTTGCCCCTGTCTCCCAATTGTTGTGTTTTGAATGGTCTCTTGCAAACTTCTAAAACCCTAGACACTATGCAAATAACAGAAGCACTAAACATGTTATTAGACTAATTAACTGGGATATCCCATGAAATCATGACCCTAAACCTCCAAACCAAGAAACCAAACCCCAGGAGGTGTTTGGTTGTACATAAGCAGCCTCAAGAGCTATTCTTTTTTTTTTGTTGTTGTTGTTGTAAATGTACCTGTCACACAACTTTTGTCAATTCGACTTTTTCCAGGTGTACAACTTATTGACAGCAATTACCCTATTGTCTGTGCAACCTGACCCTTAATCAATGCAATTTTTCCATTACCATAATCTGAACCTCAGTACTCCATAAGCAATAATACTCCTATCCCCCTCTTCTTGCCTCTGGTAACCACTAAGAAACTTTGGTCTTCAAACATTTGCCTGTTCTTGTCTTTTTATGTAAGTGAGGTCATACAATATTTGTTCTTTCGTGATTGACTTTTTCCAGTCAGCATAATGTCTGCAAGCTCCAACCATATTTTTTGATTTGACACATAAAGTAAAAAGTGAAGCAAAGGGGTTTTTCCAGTATAGTTTGCTTGTTTTTCATTATAAGCAAATTAAGTGAAAGACGTAAGAGACCGGCATAATAGTTTGTGAAAATAGTAATTTTCAAAATTCCACTTTGCTTTTATTATATTTTTCTTATTTTGAAAATACATTGAAACAGAAATGTAAAAATCACATGTATTTTTATTAGCAGGAAAAAAGTTAATATATTACAAAATTGATTTTCTATAATTCTTATTTTTATTTTGTTGTATTAGTCATATTATCAACATATGTTATTAACTTTTCTGCTACAATCTTATTTTTAATAACTGTAATAGTGTATTGTATAAACTTATACTTTTTAAAATCATTTCTCTTTTTAGACCTTTATGTAACTTATAATTTTCATATTATAAAAACATCTCATACACGTGTCAATACTAATGAATATTTTAAGGAATAAAAAGCATTTCCTACTATAAAGAAAGTTTCATGCTTCATTCTCTTAAAATTTATCATCTCCAGAAGAAGTTCCATTTATTCAACCTGCAGCAACATAGTCAAATTTGCACTGAAAATGAAACTATATAGAGCCAACAAATGTATGTGTGTTTGCGTGAAATCATTTGAAAAAAATTGAGAAACCTATGAGATATACACACACATTATATGTGTGTGTCATTTTTAATCTCAAATATATCTAAAATATGATTATTTTTGAAAAAATACAAATGTATTTTGTGAAAAACAGTAATGATAATGCCAGCACTTTTTATTTGATTTTATTTAAACAATCATTCCAGTAAAATAGAAGTTGGAGAAAAGAATGTCAATGTATAATTAATATGCTATGCCTGCAGAGAACAGAATTTTAGGTTTACAAAAAAGAAGAGAGTCAGGTTGTTTTCATCAGCACTATTGAGCTGCATTCAAGTCACTCGTACTCTTGTACAGTTTCTTTCCAAAACGTAAACTAAAAGTTCAACAAAAAAGACATTCAAATAAGAGATATATAAAATGACCTATAAGAGAGAAAAAGGCCTTCGTTGGCTATAACCTGACTGAATAGATTAGCCTACAAAGAATGAAACATCAGTCAGATGGCATGTTGGTTAAACAAAGTAACTATTAGAGAAGAATTTGTAATGGCAGTCCTTGGCAGTGCCTGTCTAAAACACCAGGAACGATTATGCCCTGACATACATTTATATCTCCAGTTTCAAACTCTGTTGAATTAAAAAGCCACATATTTAATGACATACCATGAATATCGTTAATTCAAACTGTCACTGTCCAAAATTGAATTTATTATTATAGCCAGCCTGCATTCTATCTATATTTTCTGTATTTTGGTTTTAATCTTAGTCACTTTGTCAACGTATACCTATTCACTCGGGCCAGAACTTTATAACTATCTTAGAACTATTACTTTCTTTTATCTCCTGCACCAGTCAACACATAGTTGGAAATTCCCTTCAAAACATATAGATAACTTGTCCTGACCTGTACTATTCTATAACTGTGCTCCCCACAAATTCTGGTACAATTAATACTCTAATGAGCAACAGTGGTCATGTTCTTCCTAGTTTAATCATGTCTAATGTTTGCTGTTGTCAGTGGTTGCTGTGTTGATTCTGACTCATGACTACCCCATGTGCAGAGTAGAACTGTTCCATAAGGTTTTCAAGGGTTTCCTCCTTTCTGAAGGAGATTGCTCAGCCTGTCTTCGAGATATCTCTAAAAACCAAAAAACCATTTGCCATTGAGTCGATTCGGACTCATAGTGACCTGTACAACAGAATAGAACTGCCCCATAGGATTTCCAAGGAACGCCTGGTGGGTTCAAACTGCCTGCTTTTTGGCTAGTAGTTGAGCACTTAACCGTTTGTGTCACCCAGGCATCTACATGCCAATATCTATTACTCGTTTTATCCCGGGCCATGTCCAAGATGACTATCAAAGCACACAAATACATTAATGATGAGACCTGATTGACTTTTAAGCCTCTATTCAGCTTCTCATCTCTGTCCTTTATGATCTAGCAACACTAAATGGTTTATTGTTGCAGGAAACCACTTTAATGTTTTGTACAACAGGTGATCTTGCTGGAACCCTTCTTCCTGGTTTTCTAGTAGTTGACTGGCTAACTGCTACTTTTCTCTTTTATGTAGTCATGTTTGTCTGATATGCTAAGGGATTTTTTTTTTTAAGTCATATGTTACTTTTGCTGTTGCATTATCAACTGCATATTATTTTATATCTTTAGCTACCTCTTTCCTCTAATATACAGTGATATTTTAGATTACAGGAACTCTAATTTACTGTTAAATAGCCATGATTTATCCCAGTGTCTGTCATATGTGCAGCCCTTAATAAATATGTATTGACTGAAAGATAAAATATGTTACTATTGTAATTAACCAAAAGCTCCAAAATTTTTGTTTTATTTAAACTTTTAATAACTATTTCAAAACTCAAGTCTGCTAATTTTCAACAACATAAAAAAAAATTACAGAAGAAAGTAACTTTCATAATTCTTGGTTTCAAGAAGAAAACAACTTGACTTCAATCTAGGAATTAGAAAGTGGGCTCCAGAACACTTGGCTCCATAAACATGTTGCAGCTGCTAGATCTTAACTAGGATTAAGACAGTGTGTCAAGTACTCCAGTTCCAAAAGGAGTCTAGAAAATCTGGTGTATATCCTCCTTTCAGTGCCAGATGAGAGACTGGAATGAGATTAGAATGGATGCCTTCTCTAGCTAGCATATCGGCCACAATCTGTCTATTAAACAAGAGCAGTAAATAGCAACTCTATAACGGTACCATTAGAAATTATCTTAATCTTTATTATTAAAAGTCACATATAATATTTGTTTTATATGAGTCAGAAGACGTAAGATTGTTTATGTATTTCACAGTTAAAATCAAAGAGTATTTATTAAACTTCTATTCTGCATAAAATCCTCAGTCAATGCCCATGGAAGCAGCAGTCAGGAAATCAAATGACATAGTGCATTGGGCAAATCTGCTGCAAAAGACCTTTTTCAAATGTTAAAAAGCAAAGATGTCACTTTGAGGACTAAGGTGCCCCTGACCCAAGTCATGATATCTTCAGTCACCTCATACGCATGTGAAAGCTCAACAATGAATAAGGAAGACCGAAGAAGAGTCGATGCCTTTGAATTATGGTGTTGGCAAAGAGTACTGAATATACTATGGACTGCCAGCGGAAGGAATAAGTTTGTTTTGGGAGAAGTACAGCCAGAGTGCTCCTTGGAAAGGAGGATGGTGAGACTTCGTCTCACATACTTTGAACATGTTATCAATAGGGGCCAGTACTTGGAGAAGGACAACATGCTTGGTAAAGTAGAGGGTCAGCAAAAAAGGGGAAGACCCTCAAGGAGATGGATTTACACAGTGGCTGCAAAAATGGACTCAAACATAGCAACGATTGTCAGGATGGTGCAGGGCCAGGCAGTGTTTCCTTCTGTTGTACAGAAAGTCGCTATGAGTTGGAGCCGAATGGGTGGCACCTAACAATAACAACAACAAATGTGTAAACAAAATATCTACACTACAAAAACTTGTACTCAAACAAGTAAATTGCATAAAACAAGTACTTTTACATTTTATTAAATTTTTCTAATAACAAGCAATCTTAAGTTTCACATGCAAAATTCATATTTACCTGTACCTCTTCCCACTGTGACTGCTTTGCATTTCTGAGATTAATCACTTGCTGCAGAAATATCTTTGATTCTTTGGAACAAATTATATACATATATATCTTATAAATCTTCTCACATCATTCATAAATACACACAAACATATGTATATATTTACATGTATGTAGTTGTTGTTGTTGTTAGTTGCCATTGAGTTGGTCCTGACTAATGGTGACATTATGTAAATCAGAACAAAATGTTGCCCAGTCCAGTGCCATCTTCATGATCATCGGTATGTTTGAATCCATTGTTGCAGCTAATGTGTAGTGCCTTCCAGCCAAGGGATTTTATCTTCCAGCCTATATCAGACAATATTCTGTTGTGATTTATAAAGTTTTCATTGGCTGATTTTCAGAAGTAGATAAACAGGCCTTTTTTCCTATTCTGTATTAGTCTAGAAGCACCACTAGACTAAGGGTGACCCTTCTGGTATTTGAAATACTGTTGGCATATGTTCCAGTATTGTAGCAACACACAAGCCACCACAGTATGACAAACTCACAGTATGACAAACTAACAGGTAGTGGGAATATATGTACACACACACACACACACACACACACACACACATATATATACCCGTTGCCATTGAGTTGAGTCGATTTTGATTCGTAGTGACCTTATAGGACAGAGAACTGCCCCACAGGGTTTCCAAAGAGCTACCGGTGGATTTGAACTGCCAACCTTTTAGTTATCAGCCAAGCTCTTAACCACTGTGCCACTAGGGCTTGCTTGCTCTCTCTTTTTGTCTTTCTCTACACACACACACACACATACACACGCACACGTTTTGTGTTTGTGTATTTATTTATACATTCACTTATTTATTTATAACCTAACATTGACTTTAGTGAGGTTTACTATAGCATTTATTTTTGTGTAAAACACATATTTACTTAGAAACTGCAATATTAAAAATGTTAGATTCTTGAATAACTGCATTAAAGTTAATTATGATTTTTCTATTTTAGTATTGTGCTTCCTGAAATTCTTTGAATTTAAACTCTTTTCTTAATATTTAAATTATCACTTATTTTTTGCGCAAAACTTGAGTACAGAGTCTTAGGCAATTCTTACTATTCAAAAGCATGATTAAGGATTCTTGTGCCTCAGTCTAAAAAAATATCTTCACAAAGCTACGTAATCGTTCAGCACAGATGGTGAAAATCTGACATGGACCAGTTACCATAGCACAGTTGACCTAATCAAAATTAACAATCACTTAGAAAATTTTATTATCCATTCATAAAATTCAGTGGCATAACATAAATGTCATGCCATTTTAGGTCTTACATCAATAATTGATTTATGATACAAACTAATTCTCAATATTCTGCCTCTTTCCCTACAATAACAAGTAGAAGCATCAACAGGGAAGGTTATTATTTACTAGCCACAGCTCAATGCACCCTGTAATCAAATCCTTTGTTAGAGCATCCTGGCACGTAATCAGATCTTATGAATTGTCAAAAGCAATCTTATAAATATCTTCATTTAAAGCCTCAGTAAGCTTGTTAAGGTATAGGATAACTGTAAGTACATTTTTATCTGTCCTTTTTTTCTGTTGTTTTGGTTGTATTCTGAATTCTTACATATGGAATAATTACATTTCTTAAATATATAGTTTTAAGAGAAAAAATAATAAATTCACTACTCACCTATAACAAATATTACTCTACTGTGCCCAATACATTAGGTTATTATGATTTGGTTTGCTTATAATTTTCTCCCAGGATAACATCTTTGCAAGGTATTTTAAAAGCATTTTTCTAAAATTTTAATAAATATTTTTGCTGAGCCATGTTAGAGTTTAATAACAATTCAACACATGGTACAAAACATAACAAAACTTGATCCGGTATATACACGTAGAAACTCAAACCCACACATAAAATCACTTTCCTTTAAAAAAGAGCTTGTTTCTATGTGATTTCTGATGTTGGCTTGGTTTTATTCACTCCTGATAGAGTGTTAAGCAACGTTAGGATTTTGTTTACACTTGGTAACAATGAGCAGCTCTCTTCTTAAGGTTCACGGTATCGATTAAAATGACTAAACTCCAAATCGATCTTCATCCCCTTGCAGAGGCCAGGTGCTCATCACTAATAATAAAAAGATATTATATGGCTATTCTTACAGGACAACAATTACATAGTCTCTGAGGAATAAAAGCAGAGAGATAGGCTCACACTAACCTAAAAATTACATATTTGCCCCAGAAAACCAACTAGGAGACATTTGTTCATTCAACATTAACTTAAAAAATATTGAATCTCTATTTGTGCTTTTGGTGCAATAAGGAAGAAGAAAACACAGACAGTTCAGTCCATATCCTTGGGGAGTGTAAGTTAATGAAAAGGAAAATAGCAAGAGAACAAGGAAGAAAAACAAAGTGAAAGTAAGTAAAGAATGAGTGGGAACAGATGCTAGCGGGAATAAAGTAATCAAATGGCATTTTGACTTAATCAAAAGTATTTAAAGGATGAATTGATTGACACGGTTTCTAAGAGAAAATGAAGTTGGACTTCCTAGGCCAAAGCTGTTGGACATGTGCTTAAGACAGATAGAATTCAGTAGAAGGAGAGGATGTTCTTGGTGAGAAGCATGCTTTCACCTGGTTTCATGTTTCCCTATGGAGGGAGCTTCCCTAGTCAATAGTCCTGATCTCTTGCCTCAACTTTTTAATCTCTCTCTCTGGTGAGGGCAGAGACAAATATGATTGGTGAATTTGGCAGAACATATTTAGCATACTTGATTATGCCCCATCCTCTCCCTTTATGAGAACCCTCTCTCTAAGCCAAGCATGATCCTCTCTGTTGTCAGTATATGTAGGCAGGCTCCTGAAATTGTGGCCTATAGTTGTTCACTGCCTTCATTGTCTCTTGTGACCATGGGGTAAAACGGGTTGAAATCAAAGAACTATAATGAAGTAATTGGCAGGTCTAGGCTTTAGCCATCAAAATAATATTACATCCACATCTGTTTGATTCCTTTGTCTGTCTCCCAATCTATTTACTCTGTGCTTGGGCAGGGAAGACAGAGTATTTATTGGGCCCCTCAAATGCCAACAGACTTGTTACTTAATAATGAGAAAAGCTACTTCTGTGATCACTTCCATCTCTCAATGTTTATGATTTGACCACCTTTCAGCACAAATTCTTATTTCAATAGTTTAAAATAGACATATATATCTATTTTTACTTACATACAACAAATCTGTAAAGTAATACTTGCTACTAAAGAAAAATGTATCTGGTCTGAATTTCTGTTTTTCAAATCATACCTGCATCCATGCACTGATTAATGACAATACATGTTACTCCAGTCTGTAGCTGAATAAGTTCTCAATTTCATCAGAAGAAACTGTGGCTTTGCAAGTATTATTCAAGGGAATACACTAAAGGGAAAGGCAAGAGCATTAAACAAATACTCTTATCTATAAAGGGTAAAAAATAAATAAATAAAAAATAAGAGAGAGAGAGAGATTACCAAAATTGCAACAACACTGTCAATCCTACGAACCAAGTATATGATATTTTTAGGGAATAAATTTAATAATTAAATCCTGCAAACAATGCAACATCAAGTTTGTAAGAGATGAGTTCAAAACAAACTTTTTGAATATAGGTTGCATATTGATGTTCATGAAGACACATCAACAGAAATGGGAAAGGGAGCATCATATCAGGAATGGATTTACTATGATAAGGTTGTATGTTATCTGTTGCTCATATGCTAAACATTTTTACAATTGTATGTTGTATAATGTAATATATGTGATAACCACTAAGAAATCACCAAGCAAAAATATTCAGAAGAAAGAAGAAAGCAAAAACGCTCATCACCAGACAGTAGCCAAATGCAAACAAAAAACAGAAAAATCTGAATTAAAAAAACAAAGAGGAGTCGAAATACTCAAAAAACAAATGGCAAAATGCTTGAGGTAGACACTTACTTTTCAGTGATGACCTTAAATGTAAATGGTCTAAATGCCCTATGCAAAAGACAGAGTGGCAGAATGGATTAAAAAACATCATCTATTCTTTTGCTGTCTATAAGAAACAGCCCTTAGACATAAGGGCACAAACAGACTGAAAATAAAAGGTGGAGAAAATATTCCATGCAGCCAGTAAACAAAAAAGAGCTGAGGTGTAGCCACACTGATATCAGATAAAATACACTTTAAATCAAAATCCATCACAAGAGATAAAGAAGGACATTACATGATAATAAAAGAATCAATTCTGCAAAAAGATGTAACAATTGTAAATATATATGTACCTAACAGCAATGCACCAAAATACAAGAAACAAATACTGACTAATATGAGAGAAGAAATGGAAAACTCCAAAAAATAGTAGGGGATTCAACACACCACTTTCAATTATAGACAAACCATCTAAAAAGAAGACCATTATGGATATTGAAAAATTAAATAAAACCATTAGCCAATTGGACCTGATGGACATATATAGAATGCTCAACCCAGCATCAGAATGATGCATATTCTTTGCCAGCACACGTGGATTATTTTTCACAATAGACCATATGCTAGGACACAAAATAAGTCTCAGCAAATTTAAAAAGATTGAAATCATATAAAGCACCTTCTCTGACATGATGGTATGAAGCTAGAAACCAATAACAGGAAAAAAAAGGATATATGGAAACTAATTATTATACTACTAAAAAACTAGTAGGTTATAGTAGAAATAAAAAATGAAATTAAAAAATTCCTAGAATCAAATGAAAATGAAAGTACAACATATCAAAGCCTTTGGGACATAGTAAAAGCAGTACTCAGAAGGAAATTCATAGCAATAAATACCTGAATTAACAAAGAAGAAAAATCCAGAATCATTAACTTAAAGAGACTACTTGAACAAATAGAAATGGAAGAGCAAAATAAGCCAAAAGCTACCAGAAAAAAGAAGTAATAAAGATCAAGGCAGAAACAAGTGAAGTAGAAAACAGAAAAACAATCAAAAGAATCAGCAAAACTAGAAGTTGGTTCTTTGAAAGGATTGATAAAATAGACAAACCACTGGCTAGATTGACAAAAGAAAACAGAAAAGGCAAATAACCAATTTAGAAATGAAATTGGTGACATTGCAAACAATCTAACAGAAATAGGGAAGAGCATAAGTGATTACTATGAAAAACTGTACTCCAACAAAATTGAAAACTGGGATAAACTGGAAAACTTCCTAGAAACACACTACCTATCCAAACTAACATAGAGGTGGAAATTTTAAACAAATCCATTACAAAAGAAGAGACTGAAGATGTTATTTAAAAAAAAAAAAAAACTAACAACAACAATAATAATATGCTATGCAGTCACTCTAATCAAAAGAGCCTGGTATTGGTTCAGCGATAGACATATATAGATCAGTGGAATAGAATAGAGAACTCAGAATTAAATGTAGTCATCTATAGACAACTGATTTTCAACAAGAGGTCCAAGTCACTTCAGTGGGGCAGAAACAGTCTAATAAATGATGCTGGCAAAACTGGATATCCACCAGCAGAAAAATGAAATAGGACCATATGTCACACCATACAGAAAAACTAACACAAAATGGATCGAAGACCTAAATGTTAAAACTATACCATCAAATTCTTGGAAAAAAACAACATAGGGATAAAACTATGGGACATAATCTTTTGTAAAAATAGGATAACAAACATAACAATAAATGCATGAATAGAAGAAGACAAAATAGATAAATGGGACCTCATAAAAATTAAAAACTTATACTCATCAAAACACTTTATTAAAGGAGTAAATAAGACAACCTGCAGGCTAGGAAAAAGTCTTTAGAAATGACTTATCTGATAAGGGTCTAATTTCTAAAACCTATAGAAAATTACAACAACTCAACAACAAAAAGACAAACAACCCAATCACAAAATGGGCAAAGGACATGAACAGAAACTTCAGCAAACAGGGCATCCAAGGTATATATATTATATATATATATATTTAAAATATTTATATATGTACATATGTGTGTGCATATCTATATATACTCAAGGTAGCTCTACCAAGGTTCTTTGACTTCTGCTCCATAGAGGTAATGGACCATGTAGGTCTGAAGTTCATCAAGTTTAAGTGAAGAGAACAAAGGAAGATCAGAAAAGGGAGCCTAAGTTTGAGAATTGAAAAACTCCAACATTTAATGGCAGTATCTTACCTTTCAGCTTCCTTGTATAATCCAATATTTAATTTCTGTAGAACAATTCCTATCACACACCACATTCAGTGTGGATGCTCTGTTCCGCCCACTCTCTGATATTAATTGTGTACTTTGGCCATATCTGACAAATGGGAAAAATAAAAATCAGTAGATTGCTGTTCTTGTAGGCATTTGTGTAAGCCAAATGTCTCAGTTTAGAAAGAGAAAAGAAAGGAAATAGCAGTGGTGGGGAGATTAGAGAAGGCTGTCTTCACATACAATTTCTTGTATATCTGCTAGTAAAAAAGAAAAATGGGAAGACAAAAAACATGATTTTCCAATTTAAATTGGCTGAGAAAAAAATTTTCATGTGTTTTAATGATGTTCTTTGTCTTATTTTATCATGAAACTTCTTGTTTGAAGACAAACTATATTAAAGGAAACAATGAGATAAAGCACATTTTAGAATTAATAGGTGTAAATAAAATGTCAGTGAAAGATAGCTCGAATAACTCCTATTAAAAGTTTTTAGTGCTTCAAAGATCCAATACTAAAATTAGCTACTACTGTGCATGCCAGTAATTTAGTTTCTGAAATTTAAGGTAAATAAAAATAAATGTGTAATGAAGAAAATAATAGTATAATGCTTATTTGGTAAATGTTAAGAGTTTTGTGCCTTCCTAGGTCAGCACTTTAAAATCCCATAACATCACCTCTTGCCATAAATCATCCTTCTGAAACATCTTCACATGCTTTCTCAAAGAAAGTTGGTATATGTGTAAGATATTTATAGCTCAGAATTTTCCAACACTTAGTAAACTCTGAGTGGATGCAAATTTCTTGCTCTGCTAAAACTTTCAATGTATCTCTATTTACCCTAGCTACTTATATAACTAGTGTACTTCTCTAAGTGAGACAGAACGTGTTAGGGATAAATCACTTGATAATAAATTGAAATATTATGGAATTGACTCTAAAGTCTTACCTAGGATTTTGCTAAAAAATATAGGCACTTGGACTCTATATTCAGAGATTATCGTTTAGATTTGGATTAGGGTCAAGAAATAAGAAATTATAATAAATTCCCCATGCAATTTGGATATAAATGGCCCTGGTACCATACTCTGGGATACATCGTCTCAAGGAAAGGTTTGAATGTAAACAATGCATCTATTACAGGAGCATCTACTATGCTCTTATTTGGGAATGTTTTGTGTGAAATAGAGAAAGGGCGGGAAAGGAAAGAAAATGTATTCATACAGATAAGTATACCATTGTAGACCAAGTTATCTTTTACCATGAAGGATTAAAACCAAGAAACTTCTAATAACAAAATTGCATATAGAAAACAATTTAACTTAATTTTCATAAGTTATACCTGCAGTGTCAGCAAGTATAATTTAATTAAAAAAGGAAAATGTGATATTTGGGTAATATGTTTTTGAACCTTTTATCTAATTACCAACTATAAGTACACTGACCTCACGCTACTACTAAACAACTGAAAATAATACTAGATATATTTCCTAAATGTTCCTTACAAAAGAAGTGGTTAGCTGATTATACATAAGTCTTTACTTTCACACTTCCATTTGAGTTTATATCTGAAATGTATGTGTATATATATATATATGGTTGGGTCTGGGTATATATGGATCTATATATCTATATCTATCTATCAATCTATCTATATACTAAAATTTAGAACCTTAAAAATCGTGATTACTCTATCAGAGTATTATTCAAGAAAGGCTTTTCTATTGTTAATGAACTCTTCAGGCAACTTTGTATTTCAAAATAAAAATAAACCATAAAATATAAATATCAAGGATATTGTTGTTAGGTGCTGTTGAGTTGATTTTGACTCATAGTGACTCTATGTACAGCAGAATGCAACACTACCTGGTCCCACACCATCCTCATAATCATTGGTATGCTTGAGCCCATTGTTGCAGCCACTCTGTCCATCCATCTCATTGAGGGTCTTCCTCTTCTTTACTGACCGTCTACTTTACCAAGCATGGTGTCCTTCTCCAAGTAATGGCCCTCCTGATAATATGTCCAAAGTAAGTGAGACACAATCTCACCATCGTTACTTCTAAGGAGCGTTCTGGCTGTACTTCTTGTAAGACAGATTTGTTCACTCTTCTAGCAGTCTGTGGTATGTTCTCTATTCTTCACCAACACCATAATTCAAATGCATCAATACTTCTGGTCTGAAACCCTGGTGGTGTTGTGGTGAAGAGCTATAGCTGCTAACCAAAAGGTCAGCTGTCTGAATCCACCAGGCACTCCTTGGAAACTCTATGGGGCAGCTCTACTCTGTCCTACAGGATTGCTATAAGTCAGAATACTTGACAGCAACAGGTTTGTTTGTTTTTTTCCTGATTCATTGTCCAGCTTTCGCATGCATGGGTGACAACTGAAAATACCATGGCTTGGGTCAGATGCGCTTTAGTCCTCGAAGTGACATGTTTCATTTTACAGAGGTATTTTTTCTGAGTTTGGACATTTTCACTGGACTTAAGTGTTTGTTCTCAAAGGGACAATAAATGACACTTTGGAAATCAAAGGTAACTTGTTTGGAGGTGGTCTATTTATTTATTATACAGTGAAAATCGTGAGAGCCAGAACTTGACTGAACTGCCTTGTTTTTCTGGGTCTTACAAGATTTCTGCCTTTGAAATGGTGCAGTCTTACCACTTTTCTATTTCTCGTTTTAGTGGAAAATATTTAAGTTTTCCTTCTCTGACCTGTTTCCACCTTACACAGCTTCTGACTTTTGCAGATTTTACTGAACATGGCATCTTATTTTCTCTCAACTTAGAGATTTTCCACAACAAGTAAAGCCGTCTGAGAATGCACTCACAGGTTCCAAGTATTGGTGGGAAGTCCTGAATAAGAAATATCTGACATGTCTATCAACTTCATTTGAAGAAGTGTGTGAAGATGTTTCAGCGGAATGATTTTATGGTGAGAGTCGATGATATGGAATTGAAAAGTACTGACCTCGGAAAGCAATAACCAGATCTAGGTGTTGCATGTCTGTGGATCAGTCAAGTAATCTCAGGCAATTCAGCATCCTCTGTGATCATTTCTTTGTCTGAAAAATTGATTTAAGCATGCTGTCTTGGGGATATTACTAGAATTAAGAGATAGTGTATAGTGAAGTTTTGTTTGAACTATGAACCAATTATAGATTATATGAGAGTGATCAGATACATTGGATAGAATTATACATAACCCCCCAATGATGTCAGAATAGAAAGATTATTTGATTTTAAAGATATTAAAATGTTTTAATGTGTTTATTACAAAATAAACGTTATCTATGTTTTAATCATCTACCATGTCTACAAAATAAATCTGTTACAATGAAAATCTACCATTCTGCAAAACTCTTTTGATGTGAAAGACATACATTTTTTTTTTTTTTTTGGAGGGAGGTGGGTGTGGGAAGTTGTTGTTAAGATGTAAAATTATTTAGTTTTATCCTTGATCAAATTGTCCATTTTCTATTTGTATTCTTTCTTTCTCTGCCACTTTTTTCCAAACTCTTTTGTATTATTTTGTCTGTATCTTGTTTTTTCTCCTCTATTTGTACCATTTAGTTAAAAATGTATTCTCTGCTTGTATTTGGTACCTTAAGGGCAGTTTCACCAATCATAAATTCAAGCTTAAGTTAGGTGCAAATTTTGCATTCCTTAACTTACCAGTAGTAACTGTGCTTGATGTCAATGTCCATATCTCTGGATGTTGCAATATATATTTTAGATTCTAGCATTTATTCATTTATGAAATACATATAGTGCATATGATATAGCAAGAACAGCACCTGGTGACGGGAATATGAGAAAATGATAACAGAAGTACCTGTTATAAAGAAAACAAAACAAAAACTCAAAAGTAAAGCTAATAGCATAGAGAGGATAAAAATGCACCAGGAATTACAGTACAGAAATATAGATTATCCTGGATGAATGCACAAAGTGGTTTGGGAGCACAAAAGAAGGAGTCTGTATGTCTGCCTGGAGGAGGAGAGGGAGGGGAGTGCAGAAGACGGGAAGGCAGAGAAAAGAAAATATTAAGTGAAAAGTAGTATTTTGGCAGAAATATTTGAGGTGCTGCATGTTCCGGGTGGGAGCTCTGGTAGCTCAGTGGTTTAGAGGTGGACCACAAACCACAAGTTTGGCAGTTCAAATCTGCAAGTGGCTCCTTGGAAACCCTATGGGGCAGTTCTACTCTGTCCTATACGGTTGCTATGAGTTGTAATTGACTCGACGGCAATGGGTTTGTTTTTTTTGTTTTTGTTTTTGGTGTTCCAAGTGAGGAGATGGAATATGAGTAACCAAGATTCCTGGAAGATCCCTGTGAGGGCAGAGCCATGAGCATGTCAGTATTTCCAGAGCTGAAATTGCAAAAGGGGAGATGATCACCAAATAAGGCTGGAAACTCAAAGTTTAAGGATAGAAGGAGTCTGAATTTTATTTTCAGAATAAAAGAGGAGTCCTGGAGAAAATGAGGAAGGCAGTATATGATTTATTAAAGACAGGTCTTTTGAATTTATTGGGAGCATTAATTGGATAGAGAGAGTGACGCCAGGTAGAGACTGGGGCAAGAGGAATTTATAAGGAGGTTACAATGGAGTCACTGGCACACAGGCATTTGATTCAAAATTTACAGTCTGAAGTATGGGTCGGAATTGACTTTATGGCACTGATTTTTGTTTTATTTTTTTAATTTTTTGGTATAAGTAGCATGTGGTCAATATTTCCCAGGAAAACCAGTTATAAAATTAAAAACCAATAGATTCTCTCTCCACAAATACAAAATATATATGAGATTTACGTATGTTATTCACTGATTCCTAAAGCCTATAACAATGGCTGGCACATATCACAAGCTTTGTAAATATTAGCTGAGTAATTAAATGAGCTAATAGTAGCCAAGCTGTCTTCTTATGTTGGCAAAGAGAAGGTTTTTGTTTGTTTGTTCATTTTTAGTGCCAGATATAACTAGCTAGCTTGCTATTAGGATCCATACTGTACGAAAAATACTTATTTTTATAGCCCCAACAGAAGTTCAGTGGGTAAAGATTTATATACGGAGAGGCATTTGGGACCTAAGACTGAAGGAAACATAGATTGCAAATCTCATTTCAAGCCCCATAGAGAGTAGAATATGGGCCCCTGAATGAAACGGAAGAATAAATGTAATATGGTTCACTTCCTTTTTCTCTGTCTTCCTCTCATTTAATCTCTCCTTCTCTTTTCATATAAAAAGTTTAATTTTAATATATCTAATGTTCATCTTATATGAACCCACCATTTTGTAACAATTTTTAAAAAAGAACCATTATAACTTCAACATTAACCATAACAATAGAAGTAGAGAAAACAGGATGTTTATGGGGAATATTTTCGAGATTTAATAGACAAAACAGTGCAGTGATTGATAAGTAAGAAGGATAAGGGAGTGGGATTAATCAGGGATAACCCCGATTTACGTGGTGTGGGAAACCTGGTAGCTAAAAGTACCATTAATAAACATAGAAACGTTTGGAGAGGAAGACCCTGGTTGTTGTATAGGATTGTGACTTTAATCTGAACCTAATCATCTTAAGGTGAATGTTATTATTTTCAATAAAATTTCTATGCAGAAATTACTGTTTGTTTTTAACTCAGCAGAGACTTCTGAACTGGAGATAAAAACATGAAAGTCATCAGTGTATCTGTGGTATTTGAACTTACACATTAGGATATGGTACCTCATACAGAGTATAGTATGAGAAGAAAACTCTAAGGACAGAGCATTGGGGAGCATCAACAATAAATGGGTAGGAAAAAAATCTTACCAAAAGAGCAGAAAAAAGTCAGGGGGCTTAGAAGAAAAATAGGAGAGGATAGTTCTTTAGGAGAAGAAAGCTCTAAAACACAAATTTGGTGACAGGAGCATAAAATGCAAAGAAGGGGAGAAAGAAAAGATATAAAAATAATATGTTCTGGATCATGAGGTCCTTGGTAACTTTAGTGAGAGCTTTCCAACTGACTTCCTATGCACAAAGCCATCACTTACTTTCTATTCTCATCAGAAACAAATCCCGTAACTTTACATGGTTCCAAGGAGTTTCCCAATCTGATCAGGAGTTGATGCCACAGATGTTCAGATATAGATCTTCCCAGTTCTGAGGGCATCAGGGTGGGCCCTTGTACAGTTGTACTGGGAATGGCCCCATCCCTTTACTAGAGTACCCCACATTTTCTATGTGGTCCATTATCTGAAAAAAATTGGGATCAATATGTCTACTTGATCTGGCTATCAGGGACCTTTCCAATTGTATCTCCTAATGTTTTCCTTGTTGCTCACTCCTTCAGGCCACACTTCTATTCCTTCAATAGAGAGAGAATTTATTCTTGCTCTTCCTTACCTAGCTACACGGCTTGAGCCTGTCTTTCTTCTAGGTTCCTTATCAGATGTCACCTCCTCGTGAAGACTTTCCTCACCAACTCTATCTAAAATAGCATGCTCCATGATATTTTTTTTTTCTTCATAGCACTTACCACTACCTGATATAGTTTAAATTAATTGGTGTGTTTATTGCATATTTTCTTTCCCGTGTAGAACATAAGTGTCCTGAGAGCAATGCCTTTATATTGTCATTGTATCCTTGTACCTAACACATATAAAACCCAATGCCATGGAGTCCATTCAGACTCATAGCGACCCTATAGGACAGAGTAGAACTGCCCCATAGAGTTTCCAAGGCTGTAAATCTTTACAGAAGCAGACTGCCACATCTTTCTTTCGCTGAGCGGCTGGTGGGTTTGAACCGTCGACTTTTTGGTTAGCAGACAAGCGCTTAACCACTGCACCTCCAGGGCTCCTTAAACATATAATAAGTGCTAAGTATTTGTTGTTTAATGAAGAGCGTGGTATTCAGATAGTGCTTTATCAGAGAACTGCGACAGCAAAAACCACAACTGAATTTACAGGCCTGAGAAAAGAAACAAAGCCAATGATTCTGTATTAGAATTGATCCATGATATTAACAAATTTTTCAGCACATTAGTTATTGCCTCCATGTCACCTGTGTGATTGTGTGTGTCACACTTCCGTATATGTGACTTAAGTCTTTTCTGTCAAATTAGTAATAATTTACAATAGTCTAACCACCCAAACCAGAATAGGACTGGGTCAGGTCCAGGGCCTGCTGGGCGCCGCCGTTTATTTAGTTGGCGAAGTAAAGGAGCGTGCCGGGACCCCAGTCACCAAGGCAGCTCCCTGAAACTGGGTGGAATCAAGGAGTTATACATATTCACGATTCCTTGCTGATTTATTCACCATGAGGCAAGCTAGGAATTGACAGGAAGTGAACGAGGGACACTCGCTTCTGAAATGGTCTCGGCTAATCGCAGATGACGTAAATCCAGTGACTTTTCCTTCCTTGACATGAGTCTTTCAGTTCCTTGGTATGAGTTTTCTGACCTATCTGGGCATGTCTGGTGGTCTGGTGCCGGTTTTTCTGGGACTTGTTTGTGACCCTTATCTGCAGAATTTCCTGAAGTTAAAACAATGTAAAGAGTAAAGAAGTGGTTAATCCTAGTCAAACAGTTCAGATCTGAAGCCCCAATATAGGCTGCTCCTATTGTGAGGGCAACCGTGTGGTTTAGCAAGCATCTCAATAGAAAAAATATATACGTATGTATGAAGCAGAGAGTCATAAATTAACAGCTCAGTTATATGGTTTATACAAATGATTATCAAATGGAGGTGATCATCAGAATTACCTGAGGAGGTTGAAACATACAGGTTATAAACCACAACTCCAGGAATTCTGACCAAGTAGCTTATGGATTAAAATGTGAGAAGCTGCATTTAAAAACCCATTAGGTTTGGAAATCACTGCTATGTTTTATAATCTAAAATACTGGAGAGTAAGACTTGGCTGATATGAAAGAATTTGAAACTTTGAAGAAATTATAGGATTTAGAGGGTACTCAGAATTAGGCGAAACTAGTCAGACAGCAGAAATAGAAGATGTGGCTTCTACTTCTTTAAGACGGTAAATATACATGGGTTATTGTCCTCTTATTCCAGAATTGAAGTCTTCAAGGATTTCATTTTACTTGGACCCACAATCAATGCCCCTGGAAGCAGCAGTCAAGAAATCAAGTTAGGCATTGCATTCGGCAAATCTGCTGCAAAAGACCTCTTTGAAGTGTTAAAAAGTAAAGAAGTCACTTTAAGGAGTAAGATGCATCTGACCTAAGCTGTGGTGTTTTCAATTGCCTCATATGCATGCGAAAGCTGGACAGTGAATAAGACTGAAGAATTGTTGCCTTTGAACTGTGATGTTGGCAGAGAATATTGACTATACCGTGGACTTCCACAAGAACAAAACAAATCTGACTTACAAGAAGTACAACCAGAATACTCATTAGAAGCAAGGGTGGAGAGATTTAGAGATTTAGTCTTACATACTTTGGACATGTTATCCTGTCCTGAAGAAGGACATCATGCTTGGCAAAGTAGAGGGTCACCGGAAAAGAGGAAGACTCTCAATGAGATGGACTGACACAGTGGCTGCAACAATGGGCTCAAGCGTAACAATGATTATGAGGGTGGCACAGAACCGGGCAGTGTTCCATTCTGTTGTGCATAGGGTTGCTATGAATCGGAACCAACTCGACGACACTTAACAACAACGACAATCCAGAATTTGATGAAAACAGGGAAGGATGAACTTGATGTTCTTGGATATCATTCTGCATTTTCTCCCAGAGCTGTTCTCCCTGAGAATTTTTAGGTGAAATCTGAGACCTGAGGAAGCACCCTGCTGAGATGGCTGTAACTGGGAGAGGTTAGCAGGTCTCTGGTGTCTGGGAAATTCTTCTGTGGAGCTTCTTTCCACCCTTCTTCTTAAACTCATTTTTAACTTTAAACAACATAAATGATAGCGTGGGCTTCACATCTTCCCAGGTACGTTCTTAGAAAAGAAAGCTACCATAGCTAGGAGAGCAAGAGCTCGTGGGCAATAACTAATCACTGGACCCTGCCTGAGAAGTACACCCCGGACAAAAAATAAGCAGGAACAAGATGTACCATCTGGGGCACAGTTATTGGCACATGAGCACCAAGAATTTAACTAGGCCTGATAAATATACCTACTAAGATAAGGGAGGATACTAGCAGTATGAAAATGAACAAGATGCCATAAAGAATTATGGAAATAATAATGAAGGAATTTAGTTGTTGAAGTGAAGGACAAAATAGATAGGAAAAAATAGAGGAATGAGTCTGCTGAACAGTTCATTAGTAAATGGAAAGATTGGACAGTAGAACACTTTTGAAAGCAGCAGGAAGGATTGTAGCAGGAAGGATTAAAGAAAAAATGAAATAAATGTAACTAGATGGGGAATTGTAAAGGGAAAATACTATAAATGTAGAGAAAGAGGTATTTGAAAAAATCTGGTGTTAAATTGTCCAGATTTGAGGAAAGATGAAAGATGTTAGACTTAAAAGGCTCATAGAATGCCAAACAGAAGAGATAAGGAAAACCACACAATCCGACAAATTTTAGTTACACTTAAAAAATATCAACAAATAGGCACATTTATAAAGCTTCTGGAAAAAAGAGCCAACTATCTAAAAAGTCACAAAATTCAAATCAACATCAAACTACTCAGCAGCAACATCAAATATAAGAAGTCAAAACAAAACAACAACAACAACAAAACGCTTAAAATATGAAGTAACTTTTCAAAATCAAGGAAAAAATGTAGAAAATGTGTAGAGAAAATGAACAGACAGTTCACACAAATGACCTTTATCTTCATGCATAATAAGAGAAATGCAAAATAAAACTACACTAATATAAACATTTTAGCCTATTAGATTATAAAAATTTCTAAAGTTTGACCATGAACAGAGGTGACAAAGCTGTGAGGAATTAGGTTCTCTCATGCATTGCTTGGAGGGGTGTAAAATGGACTTACCTGGATGAAGGGAAATTTGGCACCATCCAACATGGCTACATATGTAATTATCCCTTGGCCTAGATATTCCACTTCTAGGCAATACCCTAAAAATATATCTTGAAATTTTTGGAAAAAAAAAAAAAAGAAATGTGTTCACAAATGTATTATTGTGGCAGTATTTGTAATGTCAATATATTGGAAAACACCTAGACACCCATCCGTAGAAAACACTTGGTTCACATCCACACAGTGGGGTACTGTGCAGTAGTAAAATGAATGAAAAAGGTCTATATTAGCATAATCACCTGATGTGGAGTAAAAACAACAAGATGCAGAATATTATAAGAGAAATAAAGATATAAAAATATGTTTGCTTATTTTTCAAAAAAAAATTAGACATAAAAAGAGTATATCAGAAACAGGTAAAAGTATTCACTAAGAGTGTGGGTGAAAAAGAGGAAGTACATTGATTTTAACATATGTTAATGAGTTACTTATCCAAAAAAAAAATTTTAAGTTATAAAATAAATTAAAAATGAGGGTAACTCAAAGAACTGTGCAGCACAAAGAGTGAACCCTGATATACTAATGGACTTTAATTAATAATAATGGATCGAGAGTGGTCCATCAACAGTAAAAATCTATTACAAGAATCCACGATGTGAATAGGAGAAATAACATTCAGCGGGTAGAGGGTATATGAGGACTTTCTGTACTTTCTGCATATTTCTTCTGAAAACCTAAAACTGTTCTAACAAATAAAGGTAAAAACTTTGAAATAAACTTGTTAAACAGAAACAAGTAAACTTTTTCAAATTGATAACATAACCACATGTATAAAGAATTAATTTAGTCAATGTTATGAGTTGAATTGTGTCCCCCAGATATAAGTATTAAAGTCCTGACTGCTATACCTGTGGATATAATTATATTTGGAAAGATTTTCTTTGTTACGTTAATAAGACCGTATCAGAGTGGTGGTAGTCACTGTTGTCTTGGGGCTGCCATGAGTCGTAATCGACCAGATAGCAATGGGTTTTGTGTCTTTGAGTCAATCCTGATCATGGTGACCCTATGTGTGCCAGAGTAGAACTGCTCCATAAGATACAGTTTTATTGACTGTAATCGTTACAGAAGCAGATCACCAAGGTTTTTCTTCCACAGTGCCTTTGGGTGAGTCTGAACCACCAATATTTCAGTTAGCAGCTGAGCTCAAGTGTTCTAAATTTAATCACTTCTTAGTGATATAAAGAGTACCATGGACACAGAGACAAGCAAACACAAATGGGGAGAATACAGATGCCATGTGGCAATGACCTAGGTACTAAGGAACATTGGGGCTAGACTAGAAGCTGAGACAAGGATTTTCCTCCTGAGCGAACAGAGAGAGTCTTCCCTCAGAGCCAGTACCCTGAACTTAGAGCTTTAGCCCCCTGAACTGTGATAAAATAAATTTCTGTTCATTAAAGCCACCCACTTGTGGTATTTCTATTACAGAAGTACTAGCTAAGACAGGTGAGTTTTAAGCACAATGTTATGATTATCAACCCACAAGTGGAATACTTGTTAAGAACAAAACAAGCGCCAAGAAATTCTGAAATATATTTGTTATATATGTTGTGAGTGGTAGTATTGGTTTAGGTATTTAAAAAGTATTTCATGT
This sequence comes from Dugong dugon, assembly GCA_030035585.1. NCBI lineage: Eukaryota > Metazoa > Chordata > Mammalia > Sirenia > Dugongidae > Dugong > Dugong dugon. The sequence continues at coordinate 15,972,908 of CM057478.1, forward strand.
TTATTGTAGGAGAGAGCAAATTAGTAAATATACTGATATTATTGGGAACCATGGTTCTCACTGTAAGAATTCAGTAAACAGAGCATAAATAAAAAATGAGTCCATGCATGTAGCTCTTTGTGAGTATGTAGTGAATAATAAAGACAGGTTGTCATCTCCAAGGTTGCCCTCGTGGGTTCCAGCTTGTCCGTGTTGTTTCCACTTCACCCTGTTACTTCCAGTTTATCCTGATTGCCCCTCATTTCATGTCCATTTTTACTTACTAATGGCGGGCCTCCATGGCCTGCAGTGATTTTAGACTCACCACCAGATGTGGAGACAATAGCTGTGCATACTTTGCTTAGCAACTCTCAAAACTATGCAAGGTTAACCCCTATAACACATCTCTGATTCATTATCACGTATTATTCTATGTCAGGATCTGTAGGGATCCGGCTTTCCTGATCAAACCCTAACTGATACACCTTCTTTGTCCAGTAAAGTAAATCTATCTTTACAACACTGATTACTTCTGTAAGATTAATATCTTATAACAAATGAGAGAATCAAAGAATATAAAAATTATTGATAATTTTGAACAGATCATAATTTGGTACATAAGACAGTATATCGATTATAAAATATGATTATAGTTTGAAATTCTCCAACTTCTGGATTCATTACACTATTATCTAAACCTCACAGAGTATAATAGTTTTATTTTGCTTATGGAAAACTTTTTGGTTTAAAACATAATATAATTTTAAATTAATTTGATTTAAAGGCTATAATGGTGAAACATCTTAAAATATGTTTCTAGTGTGAATTACTTTTTCAAGTTATTTGTTCTATAAAATTTTAAATGTTTTAAGATAGTTTTATTCACAGGCATAGTTGACATATGATTAAACAAAAGAAAATTACAAAATATTCTAACATAACCAAAAAAAAGCCCTTTTGCAGTAGAATCAATTCTGAATAATGGCAACATAGACCTTAGTACACTTAATACATTAATGTATAATAAATTAGATGCCACAAACTAGTTAGCAGGTGATGGATTATTTAAAAAACATTAAATGTTTATAAAAATAATAGTAACTTATTCCCTATCAAATCATATACTACAACTGATTTCAGATGGATTAAAAAGTTGAAGAAATATAAATGAACTCTTTCAATTTATATACTCAGTTTTTAAGTTAGGAAAATTATTTTAATAATTCTTATTGTAAATATTCTTCACTGGCATCTTTTATTCACAGCATGTTTAGAGCAATTATTTCCTTCTTTATGGCTATATATACTTTTTATATACTGTATTTTGTTGTGTGTTGTTTTATTATATTCATTCATAAAATCCCTGTTCTACAGTTTATCAATTATTTTTGTGTGTCTGTTTATTTTGATCCCCTCACCATCATATTCCATTCTAAAACTTTTCAGCTAATGTGATGACAATCTCCAGACAATTTTAGCCACCTTTCTAGTGACCAAGAAAATATTTATCAATATCTATGTTTTTCAAATGGAAGTCAATGAATGTATCTTTTGCTATTAAGGATGTTTTGTTTCAGAATATGTATTTTATTTTATCATTGATATTCTAAAATAATAAGCAAATCTGAAATCACCTACATGACCACATTAAAACAGTATATTGGTAAATAATTGCAGAGTCAACATTTGCATCTTGCATCTACAACTGCATTCCATAAAATTTATTTTCTTGTCATTGAAATTTCGAACTTGCAGTGGAAAAGGATTTCTATAGTTTAAGACTAATTAATTAGTTAAGACATTTAACATATTGATGTTATTATTTGACATCAGAAAAATAACAGTAGAACCTAGTAATTTATCATTTTAATTATAATGGGTTTCTGGAAAATAACAGAGTAGATTTAATATGTAAATAACACTTGAGTCAAATGCAGAGAACTGGTATGAACAAACACTGTATAAAGAACAATTAAGAATAGTTCTACTGTTCTCAGAGTCATTTTCCATATCATATTGTTTTCTTGAACACATCTTATCTCTCTAAGTATCATTAGCAAACGTTCATTACATGTAAGTTTAGAGAAGGGTTTTTAAATAAACAGAATTTTGCTTTCAATTTTGCATTTGGAGATATTCTACTGTATTTATTGTTCCAACAAATAATGGTGCTTGAAAATAAATTATTCATTAAATAAATAGATATGTAATGATAATTATTAAATTGATGCTCCTTTATAATCAAAAGCAAAAATCTTGAATTGACAAGTAAAATAAAACATAGACAAATATAAAATTTTAGTACTGAATGCAACTTTGGTAATCTATTTTAAAAAATCAAACAATATCACTTATCTACCATAATAATATTGCTAACATTTGCTGATTCATTTTATTTTTAAAAATCATTCATAGTCTCCCTTTAACTTTCAAATATATAATAGCAAACTGCATAAAGGAAGTTAATCTACATTTATATGTAGCATTTAAATAATATTATGATAAAACAGTATCCACTAAGCATGAATGTCTGTTCTGAGTTTTTTAAATGTGATTTATAAATTATTCAAATCTGAAAATCTAGTTGTACCCTGAGCTGTAATGGTCTTCTGGAAGAAATCCTAGGATTCCCATGTTTCTGACCCCAGTTCTTCTGAAATTGAGGAGGAATACTTATTCCAGCATGTCTTTTAGAATTGTCACCTCTTTTAAGGGAAATTCATTAAATACTACAATCTCCAGAGTCAGTTGATTCCAAGTGTCTTCCTATCCCTCTTTTGCTACTGAATTCACATTCGAGAATCTAAGGAGGTTACTTTACATGTCAGTCTACGTACTATTTTAGACTTCTTTTGAACCACTTGATTTTGTGGGAAATAATTAAGGGAAAGAATGAGAAAAGACACTGACAGACACTTAATTTATATTTTCACTGAAGGAATCTTAAATTTTTAAATCAGTTCTATTCCCTGAGGATATAAATCATTTCCTTATATAACTTTGAGAAGGATTTCTAAATTCAAAATTAATACTGCCAATAAAATATTTGACATTTTCCAAAAATATTTCTAATGAAACACACACATTTGGAGAAGTAAATATTAATATTAATGAAAATAACAATACAAAATACTTTTTACAATTAAATATTACAATTATTAATCTTCTCTAAATTTTTAGATAAGACATAGATTCAGATATATTTTTCAAATATTCTGTAAAAAAATTGAATATTAATAAATAGTGTTTTTAAGGAAGGAGGGGAAAGGAAATGGAAAATGTTTAAAACACAGGATATTTAATGGGCATTTGCAGCTGATAATCTAATTTGTTCTAGAACACCAAATCATCTTTAACAATGTCTTGTGTTAGAAAAATAAGTGTTTTTATTCTTTTTTCCCTAGACAAAAGGTTGATGTTTATTATTAATTAATGAAATATGTGTTATTAAATTTACAATACACGTCTTTTTAACTCAAGTGAGTTATATCCAATGAGAGATGCTATGGGTCTGAACGGAAGAGGTCATTTCAATAGTATGTTTTCTTGTCATGATACTACATAAAAGTCATAAAGAAATTCCTACTTGACTACTGGAAACACAGAAATCACATGCATTGCTTTGTAGCTTTCACTCAGGAATTTTGCTCATATCCCTTTCCGGCCTGCCCACAATGATACTTTCAATATAATTTTTTTCCTTCCCTGACTCCTTTTATAAATGACGAGCATTTATTTTGCTTAAGAGAAGGATCTTCCAAAAAGCTGCCAAAAGTGTTCCTTGCCAGAATAAATTTGAAAAATGACATTTGTATCAGTAAGAAAATTGTATTTGAGGAAATATAAGTCAATTAACACCACTATTGTCAAAAAGTTAGTATCAATCTATTTTCACAAAATTTAACTATCAAAATTTTAAAAGGTATGTAATTTAGAGTTAACATCACACAAACTGGAGTCCATGCAATTAACATTCATCAGGAATATCTCACTCTGAAGCAGGTATATTGTAGAAGTCTGGATTTTAAAAAATACCTGTTTCCACATTTCCTTTCCTTTTCCTATTCTGGCCAATCTTTTAAAGCAACCTGTGCATCTGCCATGCATCTGCCATGTCACTCTGGATGCTGGAAAGTGAACGCGGACACTAGCCTCCATTAATCCTGAGTATTCCCTGACATATGGTCTACTGATATTCCTTAGTTCTTGTTTTTAATGTTTAACTAATAACCACGATTTGACAAGGTTCACTAATTATTAAGTTGTACTTATTTCAATAGCGGGAAATCAAGCGTAGTCAATTGCATTCGGTAGTGTTCTCGGTTTCTGTTATTTCCCACTTTAAATTTCCAGACTACGTTTTTATGTAGAGAGGAGAAAGCATTGCATTTTCTGTGTCTGCAGTCAGTAGGCAGTGGGTGTGGTGGTTCAGGTCTGCTGCACTGAAAGCTTGAGTAGACCTGACAATTAAGTGAGAAATAAACCTGGAAGTTGCCGTTACATCTTAAATATGCGCAGTGTATGTAACGGTGGCTAAGTAAAAAAAGCAGGAGCTGGAATCCAGCTGCTTGCTCTGGATGACTTATTTTAAGTCTAGTTGCTTTATGACAAAAACTGAGACACTTAAAGTCTGATTTGGTTTTTCCGGAGCCTAAAACGAAGAACAATAAATAAATAAAAATACCGTAAGTCTAAATGTGTTCTCCTTTAGGCTAGCAAATTCGTCATTCCATTTCATCTGCTGTCGTTAAACCATTTAGAAACGCTTGACGGTTAGTTAGTTAAAAAAAAAAAAAAAAAAAAAAAAGAACAAAACCAAACCAAATCCCTTACTGTCTAGTCCAGTCCGACTCATAGTGAATCTATAAGACAGAGTAGAACAGCCCCATAGGATTTCCGAGGCTGTAATCTTTAGAGAAGCAGACTGCTACATTTTTCTTCTGCTGAGCAGCTGGTGAGTTCGAAGCCAAGCACTTAACCACTGTGCTGCCAGAGCTCCTTCTTGTTAGTAAAACAAAATGAAACCAACATTGTTCAAGTTCAATTATCATGTTTTAAAAACTCTGAACACAGATACTTAACATTTTTATTGTCTTTCATGGGAAAATAGACGTGCTTCACTGTGAAGAAAACTGACATTTAATCTCACCACCCAGATATGTAACAGTTTGCAAAACTTCAGATGAAAGATTGCTTAATTAAACTTTTCAGAATTATCCAAATTTTCTGAATTATGATATCTTATACCTTATGGGGGCTGGACAATGAATAAAGAAGACCAAAGAAGAATTGATGCATTTGAACTACTGTGTTAGCGAACAATGTTGAATATCCCATGGACTGCCAAAGGAACAAACAAATCTGTCCTGGAAGAAGTACAGCCAAAATGTTCCTTAGAAGTGATAGTGAGACTTTGTCTCACTTACTTTGGACATGTTATCAAGACAGGCCTGGTGAAGGACATCATGCTTGGTAAAGTGGAGGGTCAGCAGAAAAGAGGAAGACCCTTGATGAGATGGATTGACACTTTGACTACAACAATGGGCTCAAGTATGACAACAATTGTGAAGATGGTGCAGGACCAGGCCGTGTTTCGTTCTGTTGTACATAGGGTCATTATGACTTGGAACCGATTTAAGGGCACCTGAAATAACAATAGCATACATTGTAGGACCTATAAATACTAATAATTCTTAGAATTTTTTTTGAAATGCTAAGTGCTTACTACTTATGGTTTTGTTTTTATTTTCAAATCTAGTTACTTTAATCATTTCTACCTTGGAGTACTATTTAAAATTGTCTCTCTAGAAAGGAGGATTTAGCAACATTTTTGTTTGTATGTGTTGACTATATCCCAAATTCCCCTGATGGAATAGATTAAAATTTTATTGTACATAGAGCTCTTAGTTCAGTGCTCAGAGCAGGTAATTAATTAATTAATATAAAATAGAAGAGAAGGAAGACTCCTAGAAGAAAACTTAAGAGAAAATATTTGTGATCTGAATTAAGTAATGATTTCTTCCTCCTGACCTTGGAAGGCAATGATTTCTTACATACTAAATCAGAACCACAAGTGCTTAAAAAAAACTGATAATTCGACTTCATCAAAATTTACAACTTTGTGCTTCAAATGATACCATCAAGAAATGAAAATGAACCCTTTAAAATGATAGAAAATATTTGTAAACCATATATGTGATAAGGACTTGTATACAGAATATATAAAGAACACCTAAAATGCATTCCTAAGAAGACAAATAACCAACTTAAAAAATGGGCAAAGTATTTAAATAACATTTCTCCAAAGGAGAGATACATAAGTAATAAACACATGGAAAATGAGAAAACCATTATATATTAGGGAAATGCTAATTAAAATCACAATGAGATATCACTCCCAACCCAATAGAATGGCTAAAATAAAAAAAAAAGATAGGGTCACTCTCAGAATCGACTCAACTGGTATAGGGTCTTGATAAGTACAATAGATACTTATTCTTGTATTTACATAAGACCCAGCCTAGAGTGTTTCTCATAATCCATCATTTAAAGACTCGAACAATATTTCAGTCACTTGATAAATATTTATTTACTAGTTCACTGATGAGCTTTACTGTCTATGCTTAAAAAAGCATTTCAGTTTATAAACTATGGTTGAATGACTGTCAGCTAAGGCCACCTAATACTGTGTGACTTACGTAGGGCATATGGTCATGAATAAATAAGTAAATAAAACAAAAATGCTTTTTTCTGGCCTTGTGGTTTAAAAGACAATAGTTTGATCTAAAAAATAAAGTCTATTTAATATATATATTCAAAAAAGATAAAAAATAACGTGTTAGGGAGGATACAGAAAGATTGGAAAGGTCAGAAATTTCTAGAGAGTATGTGAAATTATGCAGCCTCTTTGAAAAACAGTTTAGCAATTTCACTAAATCGTAAACATAAAGTGACAGTATGATCCAGCAATTCCATAACTCGATATCTACCCAAGAGAAATGAAAGCATACGTCCACAAGAAAAACTTTTAGGATGTTCATAGTAGCATTACTCATACTAACCAAAAAAGTGTAGGCAACATAAATGTCTGTCGACTGTGGTAGATCCATACAATGGAATATTATTTGACAATACAAATGATGTAGTATTGATACATAGATGACCCTCAAAAGAACGTTATGCTAAGTTAAAGAAACCAGCCACAAAAATATCACATATTGTATGATTCCATTTAATTGTAATGTCCAGAATAGTCAAATCTACAAACAAAGAAAATAAATTATTGTTTTCTAGGGCTGCAGTGGGGAGTGCTAGGGAGTGACTGTCAATAATGAAAATCTCCTAAAATTAGATTGTGGTTATGGGTACATGTTTTGTAAATATATTAAAACTATTGAGTTGTACCCTTTAAATGGGTAATTCTTGTGTAGGTGAATTATATCTTAATAAAGTTGTTTAAAAAAGGTGAAGAAAAACAAACAACCGAGGGTTATAAAAGCTGGAGAGTGAGAAGTTTGGTAAAATAGTTTAAAATAGGGAATACCATTTTCTGGTAGACAACTAAAGCTGCAAAACAGAATCAAGGCAATGTTTCAGTAACTGAGATATGTACCTCAGTGACGGGCTGGGCACATGTGGAACACTGAATGATCAGGTAGGGACATTTGAAGTATTTTGGGGCTGTTCCATGGAGATGAAGTTAGATATGGAACCTTCCCATAAAGCAGGGACACATGTAATAATACCATCAGTAAATAAAGTAAGTGTGGGAGTACTGTCTCTCTTAAGGAAACAGTAGCATACCTCCTTGCTTCTGTTTTAATTCTGAATGGAGCAGAAAAAAATCCTCCCTGATACTAACTATACTAAGCTCAGAATTGAACTAATGTTGATTTGGAATTCAAATCCACACTTTCTCTTTTTCTAGAATATCCCTACCCACCCAACCCTCACACCCACTACCTCCCAACCCTGCAAAAAAAAAAAAAAAGTTTAAAATTCTCCTTTTGGATCCTGCCCCCTACCAACCAGCAGAATGAAAATTCTCTGTGAAAGAACAGAGTTTACGGTAAGGCTTCAAGGTAATTTTACAAACAGTTTGAGAGAAAGGACTTGCAATACAACTAAAACTAAACAGAGAAGACAAAACTTATTTAGGAATAGTCAGTGAAATGAGAAAAACAAATACTGCAGGATAAAACCTGCAAAGTATAAATATCTTAAAATCATCATAAAAAGAATATAAAATAATTTTTTAGCAAAAATAATAAAATTTAAATACATATGGAACACACAACGAAGAAAAAGAAACCATCAAATTGACTACGTTGAAATAAAAAATGGAATAATTGAAATTTAAAAATTCAGTGGACAGCTGGACACCTCAAATTAGTACTCATTAATCATATTCATAGTTGATATTTATTTTAAGCCATATACTATACTACGTGCTTTATGCACATTTTGTCATTTCCTTCTCCAAAAAAAGTCCTGTAAGGTATACACTATCATCATCTTCTTTTCACAGATAAGGAAATTGAAAAATAAAGAGGCTATTTTATCTAAGTCACCCAACTAATAAGCCAAGATTTGAATAAATAAATTCTGACTCTTAAGCTTACACTTTTAACTACTATATTTTATCACTTGGTAAAAGTTGATGGTACAAATGAACAAATGAATGACATAATGTTGAGCGAGAAAAGAGAAATGACCTGAGGTATGTGTGTAAAACAATTCATAGGCTCTGGTCAATGGTTTGTCTGAATGGTCAGGGCCTTGGAAAGAACATGATTGGAAAATTGGTAATAAGGAGGTCTGGTGAAGAACTATGTGAAAAAACACTTCTGAATAGACAAAGAGGATGAAGATAGCTATCTCATGTGAATGAACACCAAAGGATGACTTTAGTAAATGAAGATTTTAACAATTAAGTCAAAAGGATGACCTGTACTGTGGACACCAGTTAGCATCTTTCCCCAGCCACTCCTGTCATTGTCTAATGGACCAAGAACAGAGTGGCAAAGATGGAGTTCATACATGGCTCAGCAACATGCCCTTCCACTAACCAAGGCTGATATGGCTACAGTATTGGCTGAGTGCTCAATCTTCCAGCAACAAAGACCAACTAATTGCTCAGATAGGGCACCACTCCCAAGAATGAACAGCCAGCTACTTGGTGGCATTTTGATTACATTGGACTGCTTCCATTATAGAAGGGATAGCTCTTTGTTCTTACTGGAATACTTACTCTGGGTATGGATTTGCCTTCGCAATCATTTGTAGAACAGACTATGTAGAGTTGGTGTGAATCCTTAATTATTTTGGTAGAATTCTTCAGTGAATTTATCTAAAATTGGATATTTCTTCTTTGAGACTTTTCAAATGATGAATTTGATGTCTTGTATAGTATAATCAAACCCAAAAACCATTGAGTGTGTCAGAGCAGAACTGTGATTTATAGGGTTTCCAAGGTTGTAATCTTTTGGTAGCAGATCATCATGTGTCTCTTCCAAAGTGTCCTAGTGGGTTCAAACTGCCAGATTTGGTTAGTAGTCAAGGGCTGAACAATTTGGGCCACATAGGGACTGTCCTACATAATATAGGGATATTCAAACAGTCTATAATATTACCTGAGTTTTGTAGTTTGTATTTTCCGAAGAATTATTTCATTTTATCTAAATTGTCAAATACATGTGGATAGCATCGTTCATTGTATTCCTTTATAATCCTTTGATGTCTGCAGGGTCAGTAGTATCAATCTATGGTTCAATATTGATATAGATAGTTTGTGTCTTTTTTTTTATCTTTGAGTTTTGCCAAATTTATAAATCTTTTTAAAGAACTAGTTTTTCATTTCATTGACATTCTCTGTTATTTTTATCTTTTCAGTTTCTTTGATTTCTGCTCTTATTTTTATTATTTCCTTCTTTCTGCTTGATTTGGTTTTATCTTTTGTTTTCCTTTTTCTAGTTTCCATAGATGAAAGCTTAGATTATTGCTTTACGACTTCAGACCTTTATTTCTTTTTCCGATGTATGCATTTAGTATTATAAATTTCTATCTCCACCCTGCTTAAATTGTATCTTAGGTATTTCATATGTTGCATTTTTATTTTCTTTTAGTTAAATTTTTTTTTTCTCCCTGATAATTCCTCTTTGACCCATGAATTTTTTGAAACTTTCTTAATTAGTTTCCAATTGTTTGGCTACTTTAATCCTCTTTCTCTGTCATTGATTTCTGATATGATTCCACTGTGGTCAGAGAGCATACTCTGTAGATCAATTCTTCATAATTTGTGGAGATTTTTTTTTTTTTTTATGACCCAAGATATGGCCTAACTTATATTATGCCAGTTGACTGAGTTGCCCCATGAGACTATGGTCCTAAGCCCTCAAACACAGTAGACAAATCCCATGAGGTGTTTGGTATCCATAATTGTTCCCCATATGTACTTTATACTTGAAAATATATGCACCACACATAAACATGTATATACATATGCCTACAGTTATTCATATATGCCTTCTTACACATATTTATGCATACTTATATATCCATGTAACAAACACCTGTTTTTAGTGATTACTGTTGTTGAAAAATTGTACATCCCCTAATGAATTCTTTCTACAAATCTCCAGATTAACTGTTCATTGACGTTATTTACATTTCACAGTTTTTCAGTGTTCTCTTTAATTGTGTCTGTACTCCAGTACTTGTACGCAAAAACTCATCTATACTATGGTTGTGCTGTGCTCACTACTTTCACATTCAGAGCCACATTTCTCATCACTAAAAGTAACAAGTCTCAAAGTTCTAAAGCGTGGTTACCCTTCCCCTTTCTTTTCTCTGGTAACCGTCAATGAATATTGGTATCTCTATATCTGTCTGCTCTTCTCTTCTTATAAAAGTGAGACCATACAATATTAATCCTTGTACGCTTGATTTATTTCACTCAGCGTTATGCTTTCCAGTTCCATCCATGTTATCATATGTTTTGTGGACTCATCATTGTTCTTTATGGCTGTGGGAATGTTTTTCTTTTCCTTTTTTTCTTTAGATTTTATAATTTCTATTGATCTACTTTCAAGCCCAGTGACTTTTTTCATGTGCAATTTCCATTCTGCTTTTAAAATTTTGCAGTGATTTTTAAATTTTTACGTATGATAATTTTAGTTCTGAGATTTCTATTTGGTTATCTTTATAGTTTCTGTTTCTCATCTAAACATTTCAGTCTTTCCAGTCATCTAAAGTGCTTTGATATTTATTTCATATAGCATGATTGCAATGAATGTTTAAAAATCTTTGTCTTACAAGTATGCCCTTTATCACCACTCCTATTTAACATTGTGCTGGAAGTTCTAGCTAGAGCAATAAGGCAAGAAAAAGAAATAAAGGGCATCCAAATTGATAATGAAGAAGTTAAACTGTCCCTATGTGCAGATGATATGATACTATACATAGAAAACCCTAAAGATGCCATGAGAAATCTACTGAAACTAATAGATTCAGCAGAGTAGCAGTATACAAGATAAACATTCAAAAATCAGTTGGATTCCTATACACCAACAATGAGAACGATGAAAAGGAAATCATGAAAACAATACCATTTTCAATAGCCCCTAAAAAGATAAAATACTTAGGAATAAATCTGACCAGGGATGTAAAAGACCTATACAAAGAAAACTATAAAACACTAGTGCATGAAACCCAAAGAGATCTACATAAATGGAAAAACATACCATGCTCATGGATAGGCAGACTCAACATTGTGAAAATGTCAATTCTACCCAAAGCAATCTACAAATACAATGCAATCCCCATCCAAATACCAACAACATTCTTCAAAGAGATAGAAAAACTAATCATTCACTTTATATGGAAAGGGAAGAAGCCCCGAATAAGTAGAGCACTACTGAAGAAGAAGTATAAAGTTGGAGGACTCACACTACCTGACTTCAGAACCTACTATACAGCTACAGTAGTCAAAACAGCCTGGTACTGGTACAACGACAGATACATTGACCAGCTGAACAGAATTGAGAACCCAGAGGTAAATCCGTCCACCTACGGTCACCTGATCTTCGACAAGGGCCCAAAGTCCATCAAATGTGGAAAAGACAGTCTTTTTAACAAATGGTACTGGCAAAACTGGATATCCATTTGCAAAAAAATGAAACAGGACCCATACCTCACACCGTATACAAAAACTACTTCAAAATGGATCAAAGACTTGAATATAAAGCCTAAAACTATAAAGTTCATAGAAGAAAAAATAGGACCAACACTTCAGGCCTTAATACATGGCATTAACAGGATACAAACCATAACCATCAATGCACAAAACTCAACAGATAAGCTAGATAACTGGGATCTTCTAAAAATCAAACACCTATGCTCTTCAAAAGACTTCACCAAAAGAGTAAAAAGAGAACCTACAGACTGGAAAAAAACCAAGTCAGACAAAGGTCTAATCTCCACAATCTACAAGAAAATCTAACACCTCTACAACAAAAAGACAAATAATCCTATTAAAAAATGGGCAAAGGAAATGAACAGACACTTCACCAAAGAAGACATTCAAATGGCCAACAGACACATGAGGAAATGCTAGCGTTCACTAGCCATTAGAGAAATGCAAATTAAAACCACAATGAGATACCATCTCACCCCGGCATTACTGGCACGAATCAAAAACACTGGAAATAACAAATGTTGGAGGGGCTGCGGGGAGATCGGAACTCTTATGCACTGCTGCTGGGAATGCAAAATGATACAACCATTTTTGAAAATGATATGGCGCTTTCTCAGAAAGCTAGAAATAGACATACCATTCCATCCAGCAATCCCACTCCTAAGAATATATCCTAGAGAAATAAGAGTCATCACTCGAATAGACATGCACACCTATGTTCATGGCAGCATTGTTCACAATAGCAAAACAATGGAAACAACCTAGATGGCCATCAACAGATGAATGGATAAACAAACTATGGTACATACACACAATGGAATAGTATGCAACGAGAAAGAACAACAATGAATCTGTGAACCATCTCCTAACATGGATGAAACTGGAGGACATTATGCTGAGTGAAGTAAGTCAATCACAAAAGGACAAATATTGTATGAGACCTCTATTATAAAAACCCATGAAAAAGTTCACACACAAAATGTAACAATCTTTGTTGGTTACCAGGGATGGGAGGGGTTGGGGGGAAATACTAAATAGGCAATAGATAAGTGGTATCTTGGGTGAAGGGTGAGACAGTACACAATACAGAGGAAACTAACACAACCTGTACAAGGAAAGGTCATGGAAGTTCCATAGACACATCCAAACTCACTGAGGAACTGAATTGCTGGGCGGAGGGCTCTGGGGACCATGGTCTCCGGGAACATCTAGCTCAATTGGCATGACACATCTTATAAAGACAATGCTCTACATTCTACCTTGGTGAGTAGTGTCTGGGGTCTTAAAAGCCTGTGAGCGGCCATCTAAGATACTCTACTGGTCTCATCCCTTCAGGAGCAAGGGAGAAAGAAGAGACAGGATACAAGGAAAAGATTAGCCCGAAGGACTAATTGTCCACAGCTACCAAGGCCTCCACCGGACTGAGTCCAGTACAGCTAGATGGTGCCCAGCTACCACCACTGACTGCTCTGACCAGGATCACAGCAGAGGTTTCTGGACAGAGCTGGAGAAGGCTGTACAGCATAATTCTAACTCATAAAGAAAGACCAGATTTACTGGCCTAAAGGAGACTGGAGAAATCTCAAGAGTATGGCCCCAAGACACCCTTTTAGCTCAGTGGTGAAATTACCTCCAAGGTTTACTGTTCAGCCTGGGAGTGGACAGCCCTGTAAAAACCAAATGAGACTAACAAGGAACAGGAGTCCAGTGACAAGGTCCAGAAGGCAGAGGGGGACAAGAAAGCTGGTGATAGGGAACCCAAGGTTGAGTAAGGATATTGTTGATGTGTTGTGAGATTGTTAACCATTGTCATAGGGCAACATTTGTGGTAACTGTTAAATGAGAAACTATTTTGTTCTGTAAGCCTTCATCTTAAGTGAGAATAACAGCACAATTGGAAGAGCATAGTCAATGTCACTGAACTGTGTATGCAGCAATTTTTGAAACGGTGTATCTTTGGCTATGTGTATTTTCACCAAAAAAAAAAAAAAAAGAAGGTTGAGAATTTAGAGGGTTAATATGTTGTGGGGTTGTTAACCAATGTCATAAAACAACATGGGTACTACTGTTTCATGAGAAACTATTTGTTCTGTAAGCCTTCACCTGAAGTACAATAAAAAATATATATATATAAAAAATATATATATTTGTCTTATAATTTGAAAATTTCAGTCACTTCAGTGTGGCAGTTGTTGTTGTCATTTCCCTTGAATATATATCACATTTATCTAGTAATTTATAAGTCAAATAATTTTGTATTTTATTTTGGCCTTTTCAAAATTTGTATTGTGGCTCTGGATCTCATGAAAATTTCCTAGATAATGTTGATTTTGTTGTTATTATTGTTGTTTTATCAGGCATACTTGTATTAAAAATGAAGATGTATCAGTTTCTGTTATTTTTCATCTTTTTGCACTACAATATAGATTAGAATGTGTGCATGTGGAGGAGAAGGGATGTAACAAATAACTTTAATCTCATTGATTGTGCAATGTTGAGTCTCAGATCAAGTTTTTAGAATGATTTATTCTACCTCTGTTTGACCCCTGTTACTCAGATGCCCTGGTGGCCTAGTGGTTAAGATCTCAGCTGCTAGCCAAAAAAGGTCAGCAGTTCAAATCCACCAGTGTTCCTTGGAAACACTATAGGGAAATTCTACTCTGTCCTATAGGGTCACTATGAGTCGAAATCGACTTAACAGCACACAACAACACAACAACAGTAGCAAATTAAGCCCAAACAAAAACTAATCTCATTGCCACTGTGTTGATCCCGATTCATAGCAACCCTATAGGTCAGGGTAGAACTGCCCCATATGGTTTCCAAGGCTGAAATCTTTATGGAAGGAGACTGCCACATCTTTCTCCCATGGAGCAGCTAGTGGATTCAAAACACTGACCTGATGATTAGCAGCCAAACTTGGAACCACAGTGTCACCAGGGATGCTAAATATCAAATTAGAGCTTTACAAAGTTTGTGTCTGTTTATCACATGGAATTGACGAAAAATTCTACACTGTTTTTCTCTTTTATGTTTAGTATCCTGCCCCACAGTTTCAAAAATTCTAAATGTCATGAGGGGGAAATGGGATCAGTGTTTGATACTCCTCAAGTTTCAAATTCTGTTTCTTCATGAAGTGCTAATTACATAAATATGATTTAATTCTTGAAAATTTATGTGTCTCTACACTTATTATTTGCACATTTTTATTTTTGCATACTATACTACAACAAAATAATGAACAATAAATATTGTTTTTCTTAACCGTTTTAATTTTTAGATGATTTTAAGCAATTTTATTAGGATCATTGTAATAATAGAAGATGTCTTTTTTAAATTAAAACCTCTTATACATTCAAGAGAGCTGAACAAAATATTCCTAAGGGTTGCTTGATAACATAAAGTATTATAACAAAATTTGCAAAGACCTGAGTTAGAAAAACAAAAAGGAAGAAGATACTCGGTATTTCTCAAACTGAAAGAACTGAAGAAAAAATTCAAGACTCGAGTTGCAATTTTTAAGAATTCTATGGGTAAAATATTGAACAACTCAGGAAGCATCAAGGGAAGATGGAAGGAGTACACAGAGTCACTGTACCAAAAACAATTGGTCAATGTTCAACCATTTCAGGAGGTAGCATATGATCAAGAACCAATGGTACTGAAGGAAGAAGTCCAAGATGCACTGAAGGCATTGGCAAAAAATAAAACTCCAGGAATTGATGGAATACCTATTAAGATGCTTCAACAAATGGATGCAGCACAGAAGGTGCTCACTGGTCTATGTCAAGAAATTTGGAAGACTGATACCTGACCAACTGACTGGAAGAGATCCATATTTGTGCCCATTCCAAAGAAAGGTGATCCAATAGGATGAGGAAACTACTGA
Organism: Dugong dugon; assembly: GCA_030035585.1. Classification (NCBI taxonomy): domain Eukaryota; kingdom Metazoa; phylum Chordata; class Mammalia; order Sirenia; family Dugongidae; genus Dugong; species Dugong dugon. Next base: position 15,988,969 of record CM057478.1, read on the forward strand.
AAAATATCATGAACATCACAGCAAGTAAAATTTTGCTGAAGATCACTGAAAAACAGTTGCAGCAGTACATCAACAACGAACTGCCAGAAAATTGAGCCAGATTCAGGAGAGGATGTGGAATGAGGGATATCTTTGCTGATGCCAGATGGATCTTGGCTAAAGCAGAGAATAAAGATGTTTATCTGTGTTTTATGGACTACACAAAGACATTTGACTGTGTAGATCATAACAAATTATGGATAACACAGCAAGGATTGGGAATTCCAGGACACTTAACTGTGCTCATGCGGAACCTGTACATCGACAAAGAGGCAATTGTTCAAACAGAACAAGGTGATACTGCATGGTTTAAAATCAGGAAAGTTGTGCATCAAGGTTGTATCCTTTTACCATACCTCTTCAATCTATATGCTGAGCAAATAATCTGAGAAGCTGGACTATATGAAGAAGAAGGTGGGATCAGGATTGGAGAAAAACTCATTAACAACTACTAATATGCAGATGATACAATCTTGTTTGCTGAAATCCAAGCAGACTTAAAGCACTTACTGGTGAAGATCAGAAACTACAGCCTTCAGTATGGAGGACACCTCAACAAAAAGAAAACAAGAATACTCACAACTGGACCAATAAGCAACATCATGATATATGGAGAAAAGATTGAAGTTGTCAAGGATTTCATTTTACTTGGATCCACAATCAGCACCCAAGGAAACAACAGTCAAGAAATCAAACAACATATTGTACTGGGAAAATCTGCTACAAAGACCTCTTTAAAGTGTTGAAAAGCAAAGATGTCACTTTGAGGACTAAGATGTGCCCGACCAAACCCACTGTATTTTCAATTGCCTCATATGCATGTGGAAGCTGGACAATGAATAAGGAAGACTTAAGAAGAATTGATTCATTTGAATTATGGAGTTGGTGAAGAATATTGAATATATCATGAACTGCCAGAAGAATGAACAAGTCTCTCTTGGAAGAAATACAGCCAGAATGCTCCTTGGATGCGAGGATTGCAAGACTTCATCTCACGTAATTTGGACATGTTATAAGGAGGGACCAGTCCCTGGAGAAGGCCATCATGCTTGGTGAGGTAGAGGGTCAGCAAAAAAGAGAAAGAACCTCAAAGAGATGGATTGACACAGTAACTGCAACAATGGTCTCACAAACATAGCAATGATTGTGAGGATGCTGCAGGTATGGGCAGTGTTTGGTTCTGTTGTACATAGGGTTGCTATGAGTCAGAACCAAGTCGATGGCACCTAACAATAAAACAACAATATATTCAACATTATTTACTGGTGATGAACTCCATCAAAACAAGTTTGGAAACTTTTGAAATAATTAAACAAAAATAATATATATATATATAATTAAAACAGAAGACATTCTAGCTTTTGATAGCATAGACTTTTCAGTGACAGATTTTATGAGTTTTGGATGTTAAATAATAGGCCATTAGGGTACCCTTGCAGAGAATACATGTGCTGGATGCAGTCACGTTCTTTCAAGCACCCAAGCGTGTTGTTATCTGATAATTATATCTGCTGCTTTCCACCACGGATGGTATAATTTTCTGTATTGAAGTACAATCCTCACACACACTTTAGGTATATTTCTGTGACCACAGGAAAACATAGATTAATGTTAGAATAGTTAAATTAGCTCAAACCATAATGGTATTCCATAACTTTTTATAATGCAAACTAGACCGTGAGAAAAAATAAACAAAACAAAGAAAAAAACCTTTTATTTTAAAGAAAAACAAAAGAGGTTTCTCTTCTTTAAAAAAAGATAAATATTGGTGAAAATATAGGTTATCTACCTTCTGTTACAGAGTCCCTGGGTAGTGCAAATGGTTAAGTGCCCAACTACTAATGAAAGGCCCGTGGTTGGAATTCACCCAGAAATGCCTCTGAAAACAGGCCTGGCTATCTGCTTCCAAATTTCACAGGCTTGAAAACCCTATGGAACAGTTTTAGTCTGCACACATGGGATCACCATGAGTTGGAATCAACTTTCACTTGTGTATTCATGGCTATATTAACAAAAGTAGCTGTCTATGAAAATCAATTAATCATTATCATAATGGATCGCCATTCTCCCATTTTTGTCTTATTGAAAAATAAAAACAAGATGAATCAGTTCCTTAAGTAATTATGGGGTTATTATGCCATCTTTTGTATTTCAAAGAATAGTTATTAGCTAGCATAATTAAAAGACGAGTGAATTTAGTTGTAGAGTTTTACTTTAACAAACATATATCTTATATTTCATTGATTGATTTTTTAAATATAAAAAGGAGTGTTTACATGATTTTATAATAGCCTGGAAGAGAATATCTTTTTCTATAGATATAGCTGTATGTATGCTTATGTTTAAGGAGCACTGGTGGCACAGTGGTTAAGCACTCCACTGCTAACTGAAAGGTCGGCTGTTGGAACCCATCAGCTGTTCCATGGGAGAAAGACGTGGCAGTCTGCTTCTGTAAAGATTATGGCCATGGAAACCCTATGGGGCAGTTCTACCTTGTCCTATAGGTTCACTATGAGTCAGAATTGACTCAAAGGCAACTGTTTATTTATGCCTATATATATCCCTATATCATTTATTAAAATTATTATTTAAGATCATTTAGATTATTATGACAAGTTTTAAGATGAAATAATTGCCTATAAATAAGTTTAATTTTATGGTGATTGACATCCTTTCATAGTTACTACTCAAATATAAGAAAAAAATAATTTGTTTTTCTTTCTTTATATCAATCATCTCAAAACTCTCTATGCTTGTAATATCTCTTCTTAAAATATTTTATTTTTTTCACATTTTCAAGTAGGGGTACTGATTTAAAGTGCCAAAATCATCAGCACATTCATAGACAGCCAGTCAGTTGTGCAACTGATACAGAGTAAGATTTCATCTATTCTTTGTCTAACGAGCTTTCCACGAGAACTCACTGTCTCCTTTAGAAGCAACACCGGAGATGTGAAAGTAAAATGTTGACACTCTAAAGAAATGCCCAACACAAGTAAAACTTTCTATTAATGTCCCACATTATATCAGCCAACCATTAAATATTTTCAATTTCAGCATCACAACCTATTGTTACAGACTGTATTGTTTAACTAGAAAATTATTCTACTTATTTAAAAAACTCTTAAGTTTCGAGCTCAACCAACAGCAAAGCTAATGATGTAAGATTATCAAAAGTTGAAGTATGATGGCAAGAAAACTTTGTTTTATTTTTTCATCAGACAGCACAAGCTTTCACCTTGCTAGACTGAAAACAACCATAAACAAGAAATGAAACAGACATCCTCAGAGCCAACAAGAATTTGAATAGATTGTATGTAGATTAATGTAGAAAAAAGAATTTAATTTTAGGAGAGACGTTGACTGGAAACACACACACACACACACCGACAAAATTATCTAATAGCATAAGGTTAAACACGTTTTCCAGAGTAGCAACAAAGGCAGCTTTTTTTTTTTTAAACTGGACAAAGTACGCATATAAATCGTATAACTACAATACACAAACACTAAAGATAATATGAAAAATAGAAAATAACATTACATGTATCGTTTAATAAAAATTGACTTATTGAAAAAGCAGAGAGCAAGTTATATATGAAACCTGGCAAAACTTGAATTCTGGGATAATTTTTAAAGGTTTCATGTTCTTCAAACTAGAATATTTTATCAGATGAGTCTTGATTTTACTTCAACACCAACATTTTATCTGTAATAAATGTATATGTAATTTAATCCTCTTTTTAGTCTTCAGGTTAGAAATGCTTTGAGTCTTTTAGGACCAGGCCATTTGTGATGTCTGACTAAGAAGTACATTGCCTTAAGCGTTCTCTATCTTTTTCTCTGTGGTGTCTCAAAGTTAATTGTGAGCCTGGATTTTAAAAAAGGTAGATAATCTCATTTTTTGTTTTAAATTAAAGGAACATTTGAACAGCTGTTTATTTTCTTTCATTCTTCAGAAAGAACTAAATCTAAAAAGCTACCTAACCAATTAAAATTTACTTTTAACATTTACCTCAGAAGATGACATTGGGTCTGTTGTTTTCACCGAGTGTGTGCATGCATGTGCACGTGTACACATACATCAATTACTCAGAGAAAGCATAATAACATCTTCTTAACCGTTAATGTTAATTTCTTTGTAGGGGAACGGCCCTGCCATCTCACTTTGTGAGTTTGCACATGTCCACATAGACCACATAGGAAAGGCCACATAACCCAGCTTATCTAAATCTTGGCAGCATGGCCTGTGATCACACTTAATTATGAGAATGTGGGAGGCTTGTGAGACGCTGCTACTAGGCTACTTCTCATTCACCTTCCTAGTGATCATGGAGGCTCTCTCAAGACAGTTTCTCATCCTCCTCTGGATTCTGATGAGATGTGAGGCCTTCTTTCTTTCTCCACTTAGGCTGTGAAAACTGCTTAGCTGCAAAATGAAATCAGACACTTAGCAACAGGGTTCCTTACCATTCATGTTGAAGTCACCTAGACACTTCTGCTTCAGCATCACCGTAAACACTGAGAGACTAGGATCTGGCACCTTTGCTATTCTTCCTTTCACTGTTTATGTAAGTAACACATCGTCTGAATCTAACTGGGGTTTGTTGGTTCTTTACCAGTTGAATGTGTCAGCATTGCTTGACACTGCCTTTCCAAGAAATATCACATTGGAGGCTGTATTTACAAAACACTGCTTCATAAAGTGGCTTTTATTTACTAAAGTGATGGTTAGCTGACAGTTCTGGGAGATTTTAATCAATACATAAAGCAGAAAACTACATTATGAGAAATTTGGATAAAAAGAATGATATTTGGGACCCTGTGGTTTCTTTAATATCGACTCAATTTTCTAAGACTTATTAGGAAATATCCATCATGTTAAACTATTTAAATCAAGATAAATTCCACCTCCCTTGATAGTTTAGAATGCTTACAAAAAAGAGAAATTCTGTAATGTTACCATATCAAATATTGATAAAATTGTATCACATTCCATACAATGCCTCAAGAACTCTTAGAAGACTGATTGTTGCTGTTGTTGTGTGCCTTGATCCTGACTCATGGTGACCTTATAGCACAGAGTAGAACTGCCTGATAGGATTTCATAGGGACTCTTTAGGGAAGAAGATAGTCAGATCTTTTCTCCCACTGAGCCGCTGGATGGGTTTGAACTGCCAACTTTTCAGTTAGTAGCTGAGCCTTTAACCATTGTACCAGCAGGGCGCCTTAGTAGACTATGTTGTTGTTATGTGCCATTGAGTCAGTTCTGACTCATAAGCGACTCTATGTACAACAGAATGAAACACTGCCCAGTGCTGCTCCATCCTCACAGTTGTTGTTATGCTTGAGCTCATTGTTGTAGCCACTGTGTCAATCCATCTCATTGAGGGTCTATCTGACTTTCCCTGACCCTCTACTTCACCAAACATGATGTTCTTTTCCAGGGATTGGTCCATCCTGATAACATGTCCAAAGTACATGAGACCAAGTCTAGTCAAACTGTCTAAAGAGCATTCTGGCTGTACTGTTTTCAAGACAGGTTTGTTTGTTCTTCTGGCAGTCTACAGTATATTCAATATCCTTCACTAACACCATAATTCAAAAGCATAAATTCTTCTTCAGTCTTCCTTATTCATTGTCCAGCTTTCTCATGCATATGAGGCAATTTGAAATACCACGGTTTGGGTCAGGTGTACCTTAGTCCTCAAAGGGCTATCTTGGCTTTTCAACACTTTAAAGTTGTGCCCAATGCAATACACTGTTTAATTTCTTGACTGCTGCTTCCATGGACTTTGATTGTGGATCTAGGTAAAATGAAATTATTGAAAACTTCAGTATGTTTTCCATTTATCATGATGTTCATCAGTCCAGTTGTGAGGATTTTTTTTTTTTTTTTGCTTTATATTGAGGTGTAATACGTACTGAAGGCTGTAGTCTTTGATCTTCATCAATACGTGCTGCAAGGCATCTTCGCTTTCAGCAAACAGGTTGTTAATGAGTCTTCCTTCAATCCTAACACCACCTTCTTCATATAGTCCAGCTTCTAAGACTAACAGATCAGCATACACATTGAATAAGCACAGTGAAAGGATACAACCCTGACACACACCTTTCCTGAATTAAATTACACAGTATCCCCTTATTCTGTTTGAACTATTGTCTCTTGGTCTATGTATAAGTTTCTTATGAGCACAATTTAGTGTTCTGGAATTCCCACTCTTTAGAATATTATCCATAGTTTGTTATGATCCATACAGTCGAATGTCTTAGCATAGTCATTAAAACACAGGTAAACATCTTTCTGGTATTCTCTTCTTTCAGCCAAGATCCATCTGACATTAGCAATTATATCACTTGTACCACATCCTCTTCTGAATCCAGTTTGAATTTCTGGCAGTTCCCTGTCAATGCACTGCTGTAACTGCTTTTGAATTCTCTTCAGCAAAATTTTACTTGCATGTGATATTAATGGTATTGTTCAATAATTTTCACATCCTGTTGGATCACCTTTCTTTGGAATGGGCACAAATATGGATCTCTTCTCGTCAGTTGGCCAGGTAGCTGTCTTCCAAATTTCTTGGCATAGACCTGTGAACATCTCCAGCACTGCATCCGTTTGTCGAAACATCTCAATAGGTATTCTGTCAATTCCTGGAGCCTTGTTTTTTGCCAATGTCTTCAGTGCATCTTGGACTTCTTCCTTCAGTACCATTGATTCTTGATCATATGCTACCTCCTGAAATGGTTGAACGTTGACCAGTTCATTCTGGTACAGTATCTCTGTGTATTCATTCCATCTTCCTTTGATGCTTTCTGTGTCGTTCAACATATTGCCTATAGAATCCTTCAAAATTTCAACTTGAGGCTTGAATTTTTTCTTCAGTTTTTTCAGCTTGAGAAAATTTTTATCATTCTTTCCTTCTGGTTTTCTAACTCCGGGTCTTGCACATTTCATCATAATACTTTGTCTTCTTGAGCTGCCCTTTGAAATCTTCTGCTTAGCTCTTTTACTTGATCAATTCTTCCTTTAGCTTTAGCTACCCTACATTCAAGAGCAAGTTTCAGAGTCTCTTCTGACATCCATTTTGGTCTTTCTTTTTTTCCTGTCCTTTTAATGACCTTTTGCTTTATTCATGTATGATGTCCTTGATGTCATCCCCCAACTCGTCTGGTCTTCAGTCATTTGTGTTCAATGCTTCAAATCTACTCCTGAAATGGTCTCTAAATTCAGGCGGGATATATTCAAAAATCTACATTTCTCAGAGTATTTGAAGATCATTTTAATTAAAATTAGTAAATGTAATAAGAAAAATGTAATTCTTCTTTCTGTACACGTATAGATGATATGTCTTATAAAACATATATAGAGTAATGAGGTCACTAATGACTTGAAAACTGTTTACTATGGAGAATTTTATTAATGAATTCATTGCAACATCACTAGCTTAGATTTCATTGTTGAAATGAGAACTACAAAATAAAAATAATTAATTGATTGCCACTTTACTTTTGAACAAAATACTGTGAAATTTTGAGAAGACTTTAATTTTTCAGAATTTTGTTCAAAGGTTTGATCATATTCCCAAATTTGGACTAAGTAATTATAGTTCAAGTATGACATGAGTTTAGAGAATACTTTAAAAACTCATTGCTACAGCTCCATATTCTACAAGTGCAAAAATTATTTCCAGCAATTTCTACCTATTTTGCAAGTTACTATGTTGACAATTTCTTGAAGACAAAGTCTAAAATAACCAAAATATTTACTAGAAGCATGGAAATTTGCCATCAATTCATAGTTAAAGACTTCAAATGTGTAACTAGACATCATTGGAAAACTGAAATAATGTATAAAGTACTAATTAAATTTCTTACTGAACATATTTTTTATGTTAGTAAGATCTGGACAATATGTTTTAAGTGTTTTTTTTTTTTAAATAAATTCTACATATATAGCATCAATATCTGAAAATTGAAGTACTAATATTTGGAGGTGTCACATAAATGCTACAAAGGTATTGAACTAATTGCTATCCAATATGTTTGTATGAGCATATTGAAAAATTTTATGTATAGACTCAGCCTCTCTATGAGCCATATTTAGTAAATGCTTTCTGAGAAATAGCATGTTTACAAAAAAGAAGTAAGTGGTTCTTTAATTGCATCAGTGACATGCTGTACATGTTATATTTCTTTATATGAAAAACAGTTTATTAATTTATGAGCAGAAATCCTTAAATGCTATATTTACATCATAAATATAATAAATGAAAACCCTCTGGACTAAGTCTAAGTTCCATAATCCCTTAACCTGATACAATACCTATTTCAATTTTTATTTAAAACCTTCCAGTCATTTAAGCTGAGTGTTCTTTAGGATTGAAATAATAATGAAAACACAAAATAGTACTGCCATTTTTTTCTTTGTTATTATAACTTACATACTTTCACATACCAGCACTAAAACGGTAATTATACAATATTTCAGACAAACATTTAAAATACTCAGGGATCATACTTACTGTCTGGAAACAGTGCAAAAAATGTAGTATTTATCTTTCAATATGGTTCTCCAAAAGTGTTGAGGTGCATGTGTGTGAATGTGTGTGTGCACACTTGCACTATTTTAATCATAAGAATATAATCATATTGTATATTATTTTATGAAACTTACTTCTTTCACCTTATTGATTATTACTTGAAAATTATCTTGAACCAAATCAGAACTACTGAAAAAATATAAGAACTACAGGGAACTACATAAAATATGTAAGTACTTCATAAAATGTTAGTTTAGAAGAAAACATATTTTGAAATTTTATCAAGGTAGGAGTATGCTTCAAACACAATTTCCCAAATGATGGACTAGTATTCATAATTTAAATATTGCATGAATTCTGATGAATTGCAAAATATACTTTTTATAGTACAAAAATGCAATCGTTGCTTGTTTTGTTTATTGTGATAAATATATATGTACCAAAACATTTGACATTTCAACATTCTTCACATGTGTAGTTCAGTGACAGTAATTATATTTATCATGTTGTTCCACCATCATCCTTATCTGTTCACAAATTTTAGCACAACCCTTACAGTGCCCTCTGCAGTCCTTTCTCCTCCCTCCCACCTGCCCCTGATAATCACTAATAAACTTCGGTCTCTATAGACTTGCTTACTCTAGATATTTCATACAGGTGGAATTATGCACTCTTTGTCATTTTATGGCTGACTTAGTTCACTCAGCATAATTTTTTCAAAATTCATTCATGTCGTAGCACATACCAGGACTTCATTTCTATATTAGGAGAGCTATAGTCAAATCTTACTTATAAATGATCCAATATTACTAGAAATGAAAATCTAACAGTATATTAAACATGTAATTCATCAAGAAAAAAGAGGGTCCTAGTACAGAATTGTAAAATAGATACATCTGACATATTTATTGATCAAAATGGAGACCACACTCAGTTTCATAAACGCTGACAATACACTGAAAAAAACTCACCATGCATTCTCATTAAAATATACTGTGTAGAATGGGAATTGATGGGCATATCTTTATCAGAAATACACACACACGCCCAGACGCATTTTCCTATAGTGTGTGTGGGTATGTGCGAGTGTGTGTTTCCTATTGATTCTCAGCTGGGGATCGTTGGCTAACATAAACAGAAAGGGAATTTTTTGGAAAGATGTTTTGTAGCAGCCCACAGAATTACCAGGATGCTGGGAGTACCAGCCATGGAAAACAGACTTTATCCAAAGAAAGTCAGAAAGTCATATCCTGCAATCATAATAGCTTGATCAGGGTGCTGACTGCTTCAGCACTACCGTTGATAAACATAATGAAGCTGTCCCTGGATTTCTTAATGCTGTGATACTAACAAGTTCTAAACTTTCTGTTTTAATTTTAATATGCCTGAGGGAGTTTGTAAAATTTCCCAAATTATGTCTGGTGCTCTTTTACTAGCAAGGCAGAGGGTAGTAGTGGATAGGATCAGTAGTGTACTTGGAGCCCTGGGTTTTACGAAGAATGTACTAGACAACGTGAATGGAATTTTTACTCAATTATAGTTTCTAACTCATTATAATTGTTACTTAAGATTAATTAATAATTAATAATAAATGCAATTAATTACAATTACAAATAATTGTAATTAAGTTACAATTTTTTATTGATTATTTTATGATAAGTACCTTGGTGAGCTACGTGATTCTAGTAACTTTCTAGCTAATTCTTTGGGACTTTTCAGGCATTCATTATATCACCTGCACTGGCAGTAGTTTTTTCCTGACCTTTTAAAATATATTTTAATATTTATTTTCTAATTATATGGATTACCCTTTCCTGAAGAAAATTGCACAACCGATGTGATATTTCATTATCTTGCAGAGAAGTCAACAACTTTCTCATGACCTGTCCTTACCTCTGTACCAGTCCTTGCAAATCAAGAAGTTATAAGTTGAATTGACAGAATATCCTTTATATTTCACTCAGAAAATCTCAGTCTTTTCTCAGGAAAAGGGATTATGAGTAAACCTTTGATGAAACCAACCAAACCATTGCCATAGAATTGATTCTAACTCAAAGCGACCCTATAGGATAGAGTAGAACTGTCCCATACGGTTTCTAAGGAGTGGCTGGTGGATTTGAACTGCTTTTTGGTTAGCAGCCGAGCTCTTAACTGCTGTGCCACAAGGGCCCCAAAACTTTGATGGCATCCTTAATTTTGATTCCATAGAGCCTATATCTCTTCTTGCCACGTTTTTGTATTTATTTTCTCAGACATTGTACACATATTTATTTAATATTGATAGAATGAATGAATGTTAAATCTTACTAAAGAAAATATTGTGTTATTAGACTGAAACAATGTAAATCATTTCATAAACTATGAGATTAAACTGGGGCATCAGTCACATAATCCAAGTATGAAGGGTTTAATAGAGAGAATAAGAGGCTCACACCACTGGAAGTCTGAGAAAATGAAGTTCAGGGAACTACCATCACGGATCTCAGCCTAAACCTTGATGACACCTGGTACAGTGGGTGTCCTGAAAACTCCCCCTCAGCCTTCTAGCCAAAATATGCTGAGCTTGAATCAACAGCTTTTTCTAAGTAGGAATTCACAGTGTTCTGTGACAAGTACAAGTGAAATCCGTAGCAGATAAAAACCTCCCCCCTCTCTTACCTTTATGAATAACTATACTAAAGCTAAGTTTATGAAGTTCTGTAATGTTATCACACCTCAGTCATACTTAGAGTTAGATTATTTATTAAGGCAAATGTTAATGTTGGTTAATTGACAGTGATATTCTAAAAATATTCTAGCAATGTTATGCATTACACAGGACAGATACCAGTATGACGCAGAGGCATCTTGTAAGGGTAACAGAAGAAACAATGTCCACATCCAGGTGACAAGAATGATAAAGGAGGTGATATCATTCTGAACTGAATATTTCAGGGGGAAAATATATCATGATAAGTTCCCCCTTTACAGAAAAACATATATATTTCTAAAGATATTGATAATAAGACAAATGAAAAAATGCAGTTTAAATAATTAAGATATTTTAATGATGGGGTAACATTTAATTCATTTTAACATTTCACATTGTATACAGGGGTTTAAATAATACAACAGTTTCATTTACCTAAAAGTGAACTGCTGCCAAAATGTCTCTTCAACCTCATGGGGTTTGACCAGTCAGCTTATAATAAAGAGCAATTTGGAAATCATGTCACTGATTAACTAAGCTTCCAGGAAATTTAAAAATATGCTAAGAGTCAGCGGAGTTGCCTGATCCATACATTTCAGAATGAGATCATAGGGTTATTTTGTTGCAACTGTAGAAATCAGAAAGGTGTTCAGAGTTGTATGTTTGAATTGTATCAAGTATCCCTCCTTAGTACACTTCTCATTTACATGGATACAATGTAAGATTTTAAAAAATTTATTCCATATTAAATTATCATTTGATCATGTCTCATATATATCAGTGCTGTATGTTTTAATGCACTTCAGTATGCTAGTCTGCAGAAATATTTCAAAATTATTTTGGATCAAGTCAATCAGTAGTATTCTGTGTACTTTGAGCAGATGATAAACATTATGAGTATTTAAAATTATATTACTTGGTAGCTCAGGTTTGCTCCACAAACTGAACATGATCAATCAGTTTATACTGAAATTTGTTTTATTTTTTATATATCTTAAACTCAAAGAAATCACGAGAGTTGGGACATTAAGAAGCATTCTTCCAATTATTTTCTCACAAAGTTTCCAATCCTGTGCAAATTTTATAATAAGACTACTAAAATTCCAGGAAATATTTGGGAATAGTTGTTCTAGAACAGAATAGTCCAGCCTGCACTCTATGGGATACTATTACACAGACTGATAATAATAACTATTTCAGGAAAGAAGAAATCCATGATCAAATAATTTGGAGTAAATTTTCATATTACCCTTAAATGGAAATTCACAATTTATTTTTGCCTACTAGACTTACTTACTGAGAAATCATGCTCTGGAAAAATCGTTTTACATCTGTTTAATATTGCACACTTAGTTGTTCTCATGAGAAATCTATACATGGATCAAGAGGCAGTCTTTTGAACAGAACAAGGGGATACTTCATGGTTTAAAGTCAGGAAAGGTGTGTGTCAGGGTTGTGTCCTTTCGCCATATTTATTCAATCTGTATGCTGAGCAAATAATCTGAGAAGCTGGACTATATGAAGAAGAATGAGGCATCAGGATTGGAGGAAGATTCATTAACAACCTGTGTTATGAAGATGACACAACCTTGCTTGCTGAAAGTGAAGAGGACTTGAAGCACTTACTGATGAAGATCGAAGACCACAGCCTTCAGTATGGATTACACCTAAACATAAAGGAAACAACAATCCTCCCAACTGGACCAATAACCACATCATGATAAACGGAGAAAAGATTGAAGTTGTCAAGGGTTTAAATTTACTTGGATCCACAATCAACACCCGTAGAAGCAGCGGTCAAGAAATAAAAAGACACATTGCATTGGACAAATCTGCTGCAGAAGACCTCTTTAAACTGTGAAAAAGCAAAGATGTCACCTTGAGGACTTAGGTGGTCTTGACTCAGGCCATCGTGTTTTCAATCACCTCGTATGCATGCCAAAGCTGGACAATGAATAAGGGAGACTAAAGAATTGACACCTTTGAACTGTAGTGCTGGCAAAGAATATTGACTATACCATGGACTGCCAAAAGAACAAACAAATCTGTCTTGGAAGAAGTACAACCAGAATGCTCCTTAGAAGCAAGAGTGACGAGACTACGTCTCACGTACTTTGGACACGTTATGAAGGAGGGATTAGTCCCTGGAGAAGGACATCACGCTTGGTAAAGTAGAGGATCAGTGAAAAAGAGGAAGACCTTCAACAAGATGGAGTGACACAGTGGCGGCAACAATGGGCTAAAGCACAGCAACAATTGTGAGGATGGCGCAGGACTGGGCGGTGTTTTGTTTTGTTGTGCAGAGGGTCGCTATGAGTCAGAACTGACTAGACAGCACCTAACAACAATAACAACAACATCCCAAACTTGATTAACAATACTTCATGCTTTGTTGTACTACATATTTTATGCACAAAACATGTAGTAACATTTTCTTGAACCATTTCGGTATGATTTGTTTGGACAAATAACAACTGATTATTTAAACAGAATGGGTTGTTTAGATCCACAGGAAGTTCAATTTGTTATCAAATGCTTAGGCACAGTAGCTTGTATGGTCTGCATGAACAACAAGGTTGGTTATATAATTTTATGTATTATTTTTAACTGTTTAATTTATTATTAGTAGTACCAAGACTGGAATTACAAGTTGATAAGTCATAAACGAATGTGTGCTGGTAATGATTTTGTCACTACAAAGACAGAGTGTGACTGAGAGCAAAGTCAGTCAAGAGGACAGAACTACTGAGAGTCAGAAAGGGATAGCCATGAAACGTATGTGGTATTCAGATATATCTGAATAGTTGTTATACCTAAGGCTAGGTCTTACCTAACATCTTAATCTGGGTTCTCTAAAGGAGCAAAGCCAATGAAGTATACATAAATATGTATAGAGAGAAATTTACTTCAAGGAAATGCCTCACAAAATTGTAAGGAAATGACTCACGCAATCGTGGGGGCTGGCAAGTTCCAAATCGGTGGGTCAGGTGACAGGCTGAAGACCTCTGTTGTCTCATGTGATTTCAGGGGCTGACTAACCCAAAATCTGCAGGTCAGGCAGCAGGCTACAGGCCTGTGCTGGCTCACGGGGTTGTGGGAATTGGTGAATCCAAAATCTGCTGGTCAGGTGGCAGACCACAGACTTCTGCAGGCTTATGTCCCCAGAACCAGAGGTCAAGTGACTAGAAAAGTGCAGGGTCAAGAAACAGCAAGATTTGTCAGAATATCCGTTTATATACTGGAGGCAGACTACACACCCAAGGAAAATCCCTGTCAACTGACTGCCTGCTCTTATCAGATCACGAAGTGGAAGGTGATGACATAGTGTCTTCCAAACCACTGGGAATCATAGCCCAGCCAACTTGACACATAACATTAACCATCACATCTAGACTTTTGTAAACATTTAGTTACATCTGTCAGTACTATCCCCCATTTCCCATCTTTAGCTTCAGCTAGCTGGAGTTGAGTTTCTATCTTTAGGGAGCCAAAAGAGCTTTGAAAAATGCAGCAGGGAAATATTTTTAAGTAGTTCCCAGGCTAAACACAAGTTCTTTAAATGTGAGGCTTCCCGTTACTGAGATCTTATTTTTGAGAACATCTTTGGATATATACACATATGCATAGCTTTTCTGGAAAATTATTGTGGTAATATGTTTTTTAAGAGTTCCATATTATAAATGTTGTAACTGAATGACAACCGATAGGTTTTAATATTTTTGTTTCACAGTATTCTGTCTTCAATATTCAGCAGAGAGCACTTCATTATCTGCTCAAATTTCATTTTTCAGTTAAATATCAGGCCAGACAGATTTATCTACCTTGTAGGTAACATTTTTTTTCAGTTTGTAAGGCTGTAGTAATATTTATCTCTTCATTTCAAAACTTCTCAAGTTGATTTATTGCTATATAGATATATTGATAGATACATTGTCTTATCTCTTTATTCCCTAACTTAAACTTTTCAATTACATAAACGGTGAGACACAGGAAAAGTATTACTGGAGGATAAGAAGAAAAAAGGGACCCTGGATCATATTAAATCTTGTTTATATATTTACTTGAAAGTTTGATGATTAAATAATAGCACTGAGTTTTGAATTTATATAAATCTATAAATATAAAGCTATAAAGTTATAAATGTAAAGCTATAAATTTATAAATATCCCATAAAATGACATTAACTTTAAGTCATAATAAGTGTTTTGCCAAGTTTCTTTCTTTCTTTTTTTACTTAAACATGTACCACTAAGGAGATGACTCTTAAAAACAAAAACAAAACAATTTTTCCATACAAATTTCTAACTGTGAAGCATTTGAAAGAAGCCAGTACTCACTATAGCACTTGAATCTTCTAAAATACTAGGGAGCTAGTGAATTCATTGAGTTTTCTAGTCAGTATCGTTGATTATGTGCCTTGGGACATGGAATAATATATTTCTTCTCTATGGAAAAGCTACATTGGAATCCAAACCTCTAAGGGGATTTATCTATCAAGTTAAAAAAATTACTTAGTTATACCTAATGTATATCATAGTCTGAGCTAGACTCTGAAAATATATTTGTTAACAATATAAACTAAGTTTCTGCTCTCATGTATCTTAAACTTTAACTAAGAGGAAAACAATTTTAGAAGTAAAAATCAACAATTAAAAATATAAGTAGATACATAAAGAAATAAACAGGATGCCATAAAATAAAATGAATGAGTGAAAGATTTCTTTTAGATATCATGCCAAAGCCTCACTGTAAAAATGACATTTAAGCCCAGAGGAAGACAAGAAACAATGTGAAGGAAAAGCAGTGTAAAGAAAAGGACAATTTTTATTTTTTTATTTTTTGGGGCCTGAAACCAGGAAGAACTTGGTGTATTCCAATACACAAAGTGGGAACAGAACGTCTGCAGCATACTTCGCAAAGTGCAGAAGATCAAGAGATAGTGTTTCAGAGTTAGGCAGGAACTATATTTCTCAGAAGTTTATGGAATATAAAATTTATCCCAGGTCCACAAACAATAGAATCTGACTGATACAAGGATGAAGAATGATGATGTTTTATTTGTGAAGTTGAAGCCTAAGATTCTGAGGTTGAGGAATAAACCAAAATTAACACAAAGAAAAAAAGCACAGAAATTAAATACCATAATTTACAGTGTTGGCCAATGTTTCACAATGAGATGAGAAGGGATACACTTGGACTCTTAGTAGGTGTGTTTCTTAGAACATGGAATGTCTTCAAGAGGGTTTCCAGGAGGAAACAAACATTGAAAGAATTCTTGTAAAGAAATAGAGGGGACAGGCTGATCGATGTGAATCTCTTTCATTTTCTGTTGCCCATTGTTCAAAGTTCTTCCCTTGGGGAACTGTCATTTCTGCACATTCATGTTTTGTCATCATGCTCAGAAATTCACATGGTTTGCTATTTCATCCAATTCCAAAACTGAGGTCATTATGTAACTATGTATCTATATATCTGTCTCTGTCTGTATATATCTAACTGTATATTTATATATCTATGCCTGTATATATCTATATCTATATACATATATCTATATCTCTATACGAAACTCTGGCAGCATAGTGGTTAAGAGTTCAGCCCTTAACCAAAACGTTGGCAATTCGAATCCACCAGGCACTCCTTGGAAACCCTATGGGGCAGTTCCACTCTGTCCTATAGGGTCACTATGAGTCAGAATCGACTCTACAGCAAAGGGTTTGGTTTTTTGATTTTATATCTCTATATAGTTATATACCTATATAAACAGAGATAGAGATAGAGACAGAGATAGATTCTGTTATGATTCTTCAGTCTAACTAATCTATAGTACAGAACTACTCATTATAATAAAATAATTTATGAGAGGAGAAGAGCTGTGTGAAGGACAAGGGTTCAGTAAAGAATCATCCAGGTGCAGAAACAGACTAGAGAGGTTGAAGGTTAATATAAAGATTTGGGACAGTAACATAAATAATTCCTGAGAAAAATTGCATTGAGGGACAATGTGTCACTCAATGAAAGTATCCTTAGACCAGGCAGTAGCAGAATGCATTAAACATAGTTTTAAATATGATGAAAGTTTAAGTGAGAGCTGAGTGCACACATTGGTTAGTTAAAATAGTATAAAATGAAAGATAATAAAGATACCAAAGCATACCTGAGTTGACGATTTTTTAAAATGTATCTATAGTTACAGAAATATCTTAGTAAATCTTAGAAAGATAATCAAAATGTTTCAAGAGACTCATCTGAATTATTCCCTTTTATTCAAAATAGTAACTATTCTGGGGATCCTGGAGCATAGAATAATCAGGGAGAATTGAATGTGTCCATAAGACATTTAAGACATAGAATTTTAGTTGAGAATAGTGCTAGTGCCTGCCTGCATTTAACTTTGGCTCCAGTTTTATTGTCTGTAAATTTTGCTGGAAAGAAATTTGACTTGTAACGCAAATTGCCAATTTCAGCAGGTATCGGTGTAAATTGCCACTTTCAATAAATATAGGTAATGACTGTCAAAATGCCCAGATAATATTGACATAACAAAGCATATATTATACCCATTTCAAAGCATACACCTGTGTGGGAGCCACGTTTTCTTCCTCAAGAG
This sequence comes from Dugong dugon, assembly GCA_030035585.1. Lineage (NCBI taxonomy): Eukaryota > Metazoa > Chordata > Mammalia > Sirenia > Dugongidae > Dugong > Dugong dugon. The sequence continues at coordinate 16,006,847 of CM057478.1, forward strand.
GGTACATGACTAATTATGTGTGAGCTATTAAAAAGGATGCAACTAATAAAATCTAATAGAAATTTTTTATAATATAATGAACACAAAAATGTTAAAATTACTAAAATGATTTCACATGAATTTAAAAAGTTATAAAAACAGTAGTAAATGCCTTCCTAGGACCCTAGTGTGGTCTAGGTAAAGAGCATAGACTTTGTTAGGTAAACAGATTTGGGATAGAATTTTGATCCCACCCCTGAACAGATGTGTGATTTCGAATGAGTGACTTAGTAATTCTGTCCTTCAATTTTCTCATCTGTGAAAAGGAAATATTTACACTAATCTCGCACAGTGCTTTGAGATTTAAATGAGGAAGTATCTGGTCAGGTACGTGCTGATCAGATGAAAATTCTGTTCCCTTTCTCTAGTGTCCAGCCTGAATTTCTATTTGGTTATTGTAACTTTCGTGTGTGTGTGATTTATTCGACAGGCATACTGGAATAGTTAAAGAAGATGTCTGTCTCCTATGAAAATAATTTTATTGGTATATTATTTTAAGCTCTGTCTTGAATATGAATATTCTTGAATATGAAATGAAAAGCAAAATAAAAAGCATTTGCCATGCTTATGGTTTAGATAAGGAGTTTGTTTCAGCATGAAACATATTATGAAACCAATATAACCTTATACTGATCATCATAACTTAGTGAAACGAATGTTTGATTTATTATACTTGTCTCCGTAAGTAAGATAAAATATGTGAATAAAATGTAATTTTAATCCTCAAGGTTAGGACTGGGTCGAAAGGGGAAACCATTATTAGAGAAAAGTCTCTTATAATGTAACAAGTAGAGGAGTAAAGGACCAGCTACAGAACTGTCCTTATTCTGTTAGAGAAGTGCTGGGGGATTTACAAATAGTAGGGCAGGGGGGAATTCTGCAAAAGGTCTTCACTTTTGTCACAGAACGTAGTAAATGTTGAATTTCTCTGTATATATTTTAATAAAATTTTACTTCTTTAAATCTTCTTGTGAAAAAAAAAGAGAAAATTATGTGTGTTTCTAAAGAGCTACTACCACAGCATTCATAGAAGTTAAATGTACCCTGAAAGAAAGAATGGTTGGTTTATAAAATACATTACTCTGAAACTAGAGGTGAAGGATAAATAGAGTAGGTAGTTGATGTCACTGACTTCTTTGTTCAGTGTGAAGTGTTTGAGATTCCTTTTCCCCATTTTTTAAATCCCTTCTGTAAAGACTTTTTTTTTAAATAATAATTGATATTTGATGATAGATTTATGAGAATGTTGTTAAATGATATAATCTAGTCCAGGAAGCTAGTCTACGAGAGAAACCTTTCAAATGAATAAATCAAATTCAATTCTTTTTTATTTACCAGCAACTATGTTAAGAGTATCTACTATTTATCTGATAAGGTACTGGATGCTAGAGGTATAGTAATGAAAAACTTAGATCATGGTTTCTGTTCACATGGATTTTGCAAATTGATGTAGAAGAAATGAACTCTGTGGAAATGATTACCAAATGGTAAGGGGAAAGCTGCAGTACCAAACCTATTATGGGATCTACCTGAACAAGTGACTTATAGAAAAGTAGAGTGAGTTGCTCAGTGTGATCTATTCTATTTTTCCCAGAATATATTATTAGATCCTAAGAAGAGAATTTTTATGGATTGAATTATGTCCCCCAAAGTGTGTGCTGAAAATTAATACGAAAAGGAAGTATGTTACATACATTTTATTTTAAATTTATTGAACTACCAGGTGCAGCATGTGATGAGGGAGAGACTCATAACCTGACAGGCACTACACATTTCCCCACTAGTGTAATAGAGAAAAAAAAGAGACTATGCATGGAGGAGTTGCCTTTTGGGGAGAGGAATTTGAAGAGAAACTATAGTCTTCCTTCAATCCCTCATAGCAAAGGAGAGAGAAAAATAATTATTAGTTCCTCTGCCCAAAATTGAGGGAAGATGACCCAAGATGATTATAAATCTGTTGTCCTTGATAAGGGGTGACTACATCTCCTTACCCATCTTAGAAGTCTGCTGAATCAAAATGAGATTACTGATCTGTGCCAGTATTGCCATATTAAGGGAAAGAGAATTGAGATGAATGTCCTGGAGCTAAGAAACAAGGAGTACTTGCTGGGAGAGATACTCATCAGTAGGTCTCTCAAGATCCTACACTTCTTGGTGGGTATGTTCAAACTGCAGGACCCTGAAATGTTTGAACCCAGGCCATTTTTCAGTTGTGGTTGCAATGAGCAATCTTGGGAGATGAAGAAATTTCTCTCCCAGGACTAAGATCAGGCATTCTTACTGCTCACTGTAACACAGTAGTTTATCCAAGCTCAGTGTTCCTTAGCTGTGAAACAAACCCACTGCATATTCATTATTCATCTGGGCCCATGGCATAGTCCCTCTCCCACGGGACTTGGAGGTAATGAAAACCAATGCCACGGTGGTGCTCATGCTGTTGCTATGTTGTGCTTGTGCATAATAGTCTTTGTCTCTGACCCAAGAGTTTCATGTTTTCTGCTAGCATTCAAGACAGAGTAATAAGCTAACTTATTAATGTAAGTAAAGACAAATCAAATCGTAGACCAGACACCACACCCTGGAATTATTTTTCTTTTTGTGTGTGTGTGTGAGAGAGAGAGAGAATAGAGGCCCTTAGTAGAGTGTATTAGATTGAGGTGGCAATCTTTCTGGGTATTCTTACATACTTATCATAGTAGCATAGCACAATGACACCAGAAGGGAGTCAGCAGCACTCTTGAAAGTGACCTCCAAAGGCTCAAGAATATGCAAATTTGTAATCTCTTTAGCAGTATCTATGGTGGTTTTCTAAGTGAAGTAAAAAAGCAGTGTAAGATCAATACCAATACAGAATTGCTTAGATAAAAAAGCAACAGTGTCAATAAAAACAACCAAAAACATTATAAAATAAAAATTTAAAAAATGGATGATAGCAGGTGTTCAGAGGCAATTGCCAAGAAGTGTGTAGTGTCTGAGGTTTTATCCCGCTTTTAAGCTTACAATTAAGTCTTTCACAGTTTCATGAAGACATGAAACTTATGGATCAGAGATGAAAGATTGGTTATTACTTACAGCAACAGTAGTAGTCAGAATAACATCATTTCCACCAGTTCTCCAAGCCCCAATTCCCATAAGGTGATGCAAAAAAGGCCAGGTGAAGTATGCACATATAATGAGTTGTATTAAAGCAGAATAACCATGAATTTAGGAAACTCCAGTCTTTTGTAAGGTGATTCCCACTAACTCTGACCAATATTTGCTCTCACAAAGACGTCATTTTTATTACTCTAGGCAGCAAATAAATTGACCTTCTCACTTGGAGGGAGACACTGTCTCTATACTCCAAGGCTTTTGCTTTACAAACATCCTTGGAAAGGTTATCCGAAACAAAAGCTGCTGGTACTTCTACTCAGAAGATGTGGGAAAATACAAGAGATCCATGGGAAATTGTTTCCCAGTTATACTTACATAAAGAGGAGTCTTTCTTTTCAATTTCTCACTTCTTCACACACAACCTTTAAAACAGCAGAAATAAATACTTCTAAAAAAGAGAAAAAAAGTGATTTTGTGGGCATATGTGGAAAACAGACTATCTCTGACCTAAATTCCAAACTACTAAATATTCAAGCCTTGCCTGTGCTGGGGATGGTAAAAGACCTTTGACATGAATATGAAATAAAGTTTTAAAATGAATTAGAGAAAGTCACTGTAAGTACACGAGATTCTTTTAATTACCAAAAGTGAATGAGAAACCATAAATTTCGACTGAGACATTCAGTGGTAACAGGGGACTCAATATTTGGAGACAATTATTGAAAACTGTGTTTCATTGTTTTTACTCATTAGAGACTCCTCAATCAAGATCAAGATATACTTAAAAGATAATTGGATAGTGTAAATAGAATTGGGGAAAGGATATACAGGCAAATGACAAGTTTAAATAGTGGAGTTAGGAAGATATTAGCACATAAAAGGAAATAAGACAGAAAAGAAAGAAGAAATGAAGGGAGGAAGGGAGGAGTGGAGAAAGGGAAGGAAGAAGGAAGAAAGAATGGAAGGATGGAAGGAAAGGAACATGAAAGAAAGAAAGGAAGAGAGAAAGAAAGAAAGAGAGAGACAAAGAGGAGAGAGAGAGAGAAACCAGGGAGGGAGGAAGTTGGGAAGTGTGGAAGGAAGAAAAGGAGGAAAAATAAACAGAAAAAAAAAAAGAAATAAAGAAAACAAATGTAAGATTCTGAAGCAAGGCAGCAAAGTGGTGAAGAAAGTGGGGAAGTTTGAAAACATGGTCCTGAAAGACATGTTAATGATACTGGAATTCATACTAAGAAAAGTTGAAAGTCACTAAATGATTTTAATTAGGGGTTATGACATGATTATATTTCTGTTTTACAAACACTTCTCTGATTATCCTCTTATGTACAGACAGGCTCCAATTGCAATCAAAAGCAAGATTTAATCATTGCCTAAATTATTATAGTAGCAGAGATAATGGGACAAATTGCCTAAGTTGAGAAATAATTAAGAGAGAGTATTTCTGATCTTATTTTGAAATCAGAAGTGACGAGTGAGAAATAGAAGAGATTTGAAGATAAGTTCCAGATTTCTGTTCTGAACAAGTGTTTGATTGTTTTGTGATTTACTATTTAGTTATCTATTGCTATATAACAAACCACCCCCAACTTTGTGGCAAAGAACATGAGCCACAATTTACTGTAATTATCTCTCAGAGTTCTTGTCTTGAATAGGCCAATCTAGGAAGTTTTTGCTAGGGGCCACTCATGTGATTGCAGAGTGACAATGGATGATGCTGAATTCATCATGAAGTTTTCCTCACTCATATGTCTGGTGGTTGATGCTGGCTGTAAGCTAGGACCTCAGCTGGGTATGTTGTCCAGAACATCTACACATGTCCTCTCCAGGTATCTTGAGCTACTTTATATCATGGTGGATGGATTCCAAGAGCAAACGTCTCAATAAGAGAGAGCCAAGTAGAAGCCTTGGATGTCATACAGCTTCACTTGTGCTGTATTATATTTGCCAGAAGTAAGTCACTAAGGTTAGTCAACATTCAAATAGAGAAGAATTAAAAGCCATCTTAATGGTAGAAATATGAAAGAATATGCAGCCTGTTTTTAAACAATTGCAGTCTGTTCCCTGGCTTCAAATTATTTGCATTACTTCCACATGCATATACACTGGCACCTCCCATGACCCCAAAAATCTCAATTATTCTGGCATCCGGCTCAGGCTTGAGGTCCAAGACATCATCAACTAAATAAGATTCAGATATAGATGAGACTCTTTAGGTGTGTTTCTAGAAGGATAGTTCCTTGAATAACAATCCCATTGAAAATCTGTGAACTAAGAGAGAAATTATCCACCTTCCACACACCCAAAAATGTAACGGTGGGATAGGCATAGGATGACCACTATATATATTCTTGTTTAAAAAACAGGGAAAAAAGAAGGCATACAACAGTCACTGGTCCATAGCAATTCTGAAATCCAGTCAGGAGCATATTGCCTTTCCTTTATTTCCTCAGTCCTACTGCCAGGGAATAATTTTCTATGGCTTTTAGCTCATCTCCCTGTGCTCTTAGTTCTCCTTCTAAATTATACTTCCCTTTTCATGACATGTACCTTGTGTTTCCAGCCGAATAGTCTTATTTGGAAATATCAGTGAGAGAGCATGTTTTGGGTGGGCTAGGAAGAAATGATAAGTGGAGATAGATATACTGAATTTGAGACATCTTTCATACATACAAGTGCACAAGTATTTACAAGAATGTATAAACCTGTCTGTTTACCAATTGTATCAACCGTGGATCTCACAGGACATGGTATTCAAATCTATGGCTCAAATAAAGATACATTGGTAAATGGACCCCTTCAGAGATATGTCAAAGTTAAGAGAATAAAGGAGGATTATTGAAGCCTCAAGAGACCAGTCACAGTCCAGCATGAGCAGGGAGTAAGAAGAAGTGGAGCAGGACTGCCAGTTGGAGCTGTAGTTATAGAAATGTGGGCTAAGATTGGTTCAAAAAGTGGGAAGAAGCACAAGAGAAATATCACAATGTCTCTTTCCCCACCGTCCCATGTCTTGCCTCTGCCTCCCGTTAGCTGAGATCCAGCAGAAGAGAAACAATAAAGACTCAGTCCATGTAACTTAGCCTCCTGGAGCACAAAACAGGGCAGACATGGACAGACACTTGATGGGGATGGGGATGGAGAAGCACCAGTGTTCAGTGTAGTACATACCACATAATTGGTAGTGAATAAATGAGTGACTAAATTAATATATCTCTACATATATGGCTAACAACTACTAGGTGTGACAAGTGGTATGTTTACCTTGAGTACCCAAAGAAATAAGCTCAGGATCAGATATGTGGACCAGTGCCTTCTTAGTTACCCAGTTAGTAAAGGACTGGGTGTAGACTTGAGCTAAGTTTTCTATAACAGAAGTGATGTGCTGTGATATAACATTGCAGGGATTTAAAGGCATTTTGAAACATGACTACTGTGATAGACAGAATAAAGTATTCCAAAGATGTCCACACCCTCATCCTTAAAACCTGTGAATATGTTACCTTCCAAGTCAGAAGGAACTCTGAAGATATAATTAAGGACATCACCTTAAGATAGGGATATTATCCTGAGTTATCTGGGTGGACCCAATCCAGTTACTCATAAGCTCAAAATTTTCTTTGGCTGGAATCAGAGACGTAAAGCAGAAGAAATCAGAGATTTGAAGCATGAGGGGCACTCAATACACCATTGTTGGCTCTGTCATGTAGTGACCAATATGCAAGAGGTGGAGAGAAAATTCTAGGAGCTAATGGAAAGCAAAAAACTGAACTTGGGCAGCTTGTAAAAGCAAAGATTAATCACTGACTAACAGCCAACAAGGAAACGGGAATATCAATCCTACAACCACTAGGAACTGAGTTCAGCCAACAACTTGAATGAGCTTGGAAGTAGATTCTTCCCCAGAACCTCCTTTAAGAAAGCTGACACCTTGATTTTAACCCAGTGAGACATGTGTCAGACTTCTGGCCTACAGAACTGTGAGATAATAAATCTGTTTATTTTAAGCCGCTAAATTTGGCAATTTGTTACACTAGTAACAGAAAACTATGAGTTACTGAAGGGTTGTTTGTTGATTAAACATTTACTTTATTGATGATTTAAAAAAGTAGAAGTGGAACAGTTTATATCTGCTATGAGTACCTTCATCTAACTGTTCACAATCCTGGAATTACCTCCCAGTTGTAAACCCCAAAGAGAGAATTTATTGCGGTCATAAGGAAACCAATATTCACATTTGCACTTATATCTTGAAACATTGTGGCTCTGTTGTATTGCTGACCTTATCTGAGACATTTCCTGGGATTCCTGTCCAACCAATGCTTATCACAAAAGAGCTACAATGCATTTAATTAACTGAGCTCATATTAGAGTATTGATGTGAGAGTATATAGAAAAAGTGTTTTATTGAGTAAGTACTATGCTAAATACTTTGTTTCATTTTTAATCTTGAAAGTAACTACAAGAGGTATGTATCACTAACACCACTTAACAGTTGAACAATCTGTGGCTAGCATCAGTCATATAACATGGCCAGGTTACTTAGTTATGATGCATTTAGATTCCAAAGTCTGAGCCTTTTCAGCTCTTTTATTTGTCACCACACTATAGCTACAATCCTGTATCTAGATTTCACCTAATACAACCCTCATCAGAAATCAGTGTAGTTATTTTTAACAGCAGCAAGAACTTAAATACAGTTACTCTATGGTATTGGTTGAAGTTTATTTCCTAACTACAATATTCCAAACTTAAGTAATACCATTTAAATATAATAACACAAAACACACCACCAATAAAGAAAAATAAATAAATAAAAGACAAAAAGGAATTCAATAGGGGAATTTTCTTAATATAACACCCAAGTAAGAGATTTGGTAATGAACTGTTGTTACGTATTTTAGCTTATGCAGATGTAAGTTATTTCCGTAGATTGGATGCCTTCTAATGGCATCTGTACATTTTGTGCCTCACTGGCATTATAGGGCTCATCAACATGGTCTGGATAAGAAAAATCTTCTGCTTTGTGTTTCAGAAGAAAATTATATAGTAAATGTTTAGCAGAAGAACTATTTTTGAGTTTAACGTCAAAACTACAATTGGTTAGTGGAGTGTGAGGTTGAAGCTCTCATTCACTGTATTCATCTTCATGCTAGAAAAGGAAAAAACACCAAGATAACAAGCCTGCATGGATTTTCCAGGGATATGAATGAATTAAAATTCAGGATGAGAGGAAACAGAAGTCCAGAGCAATTTATTAATTTGTTTATAGCTGTTTGAATATGTAATATGAAAGAGTAGTTTGGGGAATAGCTGTAGATTGGGGGATATATTGATTTTGATGATATTGCTCATAGAAGTAGACAAGTGTTTTTGATGTATAAACTGCTACGGTGTAACTTGTTTAGTCTATTGATTCATGTGCTTTGAAAGAGTTGTATATGCCTGCTGTTTGGGGACTGACTGAAAAATGAGATGTCATTTCAATGTGTGGAATAAAGAGTATATTTAAATGTGAAAAACTGTTGGTTCCTTCTGTTATTTTACTGTAGTTCATTTATTTGACTAAAGTATTTGCAGTGGCAACCACTGTATCCAACTTTTAAAGGGAGTGAAAACAATACCGTAGGAATAATAACAATTTGAATATATTCAATTAAAAGAAAAGAAAAGATATTTTTAGACTTCATGAAGCAGTAGACATTTTTTGTAGGTAAAGATAACATCCTGTGATAAAGCTAAGGCTTAGTCCTCACAAAGACAAAACAATTGAGATATCATTGAGAGTAAATTTCATGTTAAATCTGTATACTTCATTTTTGACAACATAAAACAAGATGTAAGAAACCACATGACAATGGGTTGAAAATTTTTTTCTTAGATTGCAAAGATTAGAAATTACTTACTTTTGAATTCACGTTTTATAAAAGATGAGACACTAATTAAAGGATGGATAGAACTGAGATAATTTTTAAAGAATTTTTTTGAATACAGCTATTAAAATACATCTACTTCTTTGAATAAGTAATTTTTTCTTGATGCTTCATAACTAAATGGTATTTTTTTTAACAGTTAATAAAGTAATTTTCCAGAAGAGTTAACTGAGACCTAGGAAGGGTTAATTGCCTAAGCCAAAAAGGCCGTGTCAGGTTAGACTATCTTGAGTCCTGGATGAAGTTCTCATTAACTTACATCATTTTTCAATGTCATATAGTGAAAATTACAATACGCAATCCATTCTTAATGTTGACTATGCAGGAAGTTGCTAGAAATAGCCTGGTTTATAATCTATGATAAACATACTCAAGTACTATGATGCACAAAGAAATAACAGTTATCCAGCAGTAAGCTTATGTATGTTTTTGCATTGTCTGGGCCTTTTGTGCAAAGGACATGCTTCAGTAGCAAACAACCTTGGAAGTCAGAAGTACTCTATCTCTCCAAGGAGATTTAGAGTTGTACCTTCCTGGAGATGTCCCTCTCTTTTCTTTCTCTGGAGACATTTGCTTACATTCCGTAGAGATAAACCCAAAAACATCTTCCACAGAGGAGATTTACTAGTATTCAAAATATTAATCTCTCTCTCTCTGGAAGGACTATGGGCAGCTGTGCCATATCCCCATAAAAACTCAGCATCTCCTAATTTTGGGATTCTTGTCCTCTGGTACACTCCAAAGCACACACCGGTAGCATCCAACCATCATCATAGCAAGATGGTAGGCTGAATAATGACTCCCCTCCCCGAATGTCTATGCTCTAATTTCCAGAATCTGTGAATTTGTTTCATTTCATGGCAAAAAAAGACTTTGCAGATGTGATTAAGGTAGACATCGTGAGATGGAGAGATTATCCTGTGACAGCTCGTAAGTTCTTAAAAGCAGAGAACTTTTCCTGGATGAAGTCAGAAGGAGAGAGAGATGACAGGAGATGCAGGAGAGATTCAAAGCATCCAGGGGCTCAACTCTTGTTTGTTGGCTTTAAAGATGGAGGAAGGACATCAAGAAGCCAAGGAATGAGGGCTGCTTTTAGGAGCTGGGAACAGCCCTCAGCTGAAAGTCAGCAAGGAAGTGGGGTCCTCAGTCCTACAACTGCAAGGAGCCAAATTCTGTCAACAACCTGAGTGAACAAAGAAATCAACCTTCACCCTAAAACTTTCAGAAAGGAGCATAGCCCTTGATTTTAGCTCGTTGACATCAATGTCAGACTTCTGACATATGCAACTGTGAGATAATAAATTTGTGTTGTTTTAAACCAATAGATTTGTCATAATTTTTAATGGCAGCAAAAGAAGATGAATACAAAATGTTTATTGTGACACTCCATCAAGATGACTTTGCTCACAATACCATTTCTCCATTCTTCAAAGAACACATTCTGATTTTCATTCCAAGCTGTGTGGTTTGGGTAAATTGACAATATCCTCAGACCTTATTGGCTGAGTAAATCAGTATATTTCATTCTTTTGTTTCTGGTTTTTTTTTTTTTTTTTTTTTTGGTTCAGGGATGTTTTGGGTTCAGGAATGAGCACAGAAACTAATTAGAACCATGGAGCTACAGGGATGCATTAGATGGAGTCGCTGCTAAGTCACATTTTTCTCTGTATTCCATGAAATTTATTGGATTGAGATTGTAAATTCTGAGACTGCAGCCATCTGTGTCCCTGAGTGGAGCAGACGGAGGACAGATACGATCCTCATCTGTGAGCATTTTAATCCTCATCCTTTAATACTACCAATTCCTTTTTATTGTTCATTTGTATTTCAGCTTGTTTTCTCTCCCTTGCAATACAAACAGTCTAGCCACATGTAACACTACATGAATCTTGCGTGTAAAATTCTGAACTCAGAGATCAATACCAAATTTTAAAAAAACTTCATAACACTATGTGAAAGGGATTGTCTGAGTCGGCATGTTACTTGTAGTATTTGTTAAAAATACAGATCTGTAGAACAACTCTATACTTCGTGAATAAGAATATTTGTGTGTAGAAACTACAAATCTGCTTATTTGCAAAACCACAAGAGGATCGATAAAACTCATTAAAGTTTGAGAATCATTCCTCTGATGAGATGTTATGGATTGAATTTTGTCCCCCCAAAAATGTGTTGTAAATCCTAACCCTTATACCTGTAGATGTAATCCCATTTAAGAATAAGGCTCTCTTTGTTATGTTAATGAGGCTTTATTATCATACATTATGTCTTAAACTAACCACTTTTGAGATATAAAAGGAGCAAATTCGTCTCAGAAGCAAGGAAGCACAGATGGGGGAAGACAGATGCCAAGCCACATCAAGATTGCCAAGAACAAAAGAAAAGTAGCTGAAAAGAGACAGGACCTTCCTCCAGAGCTGACAGAGAAAATCTTCCCCTAGATTCGGCCCTCTGAATTCGGACTTCTAACCTCCTAAACTGCAGAGAAAATAAATTTCTTTTCTTTAAAGTCACACGTTTGTGGTATTTCTGTTATAGCAGTATTAAGAAACTAAGACAAGATCTAATTCTAATAGAGTATACATAAAATTACAAACATAACTTATTTTTTCCTTTTTTATGTATAATAATAAATTAGAGTGTATTTGTTCATATATAGGATTACATAAATCTAATTCTGGAGTATATATTTGATATTGATTAACAAGAATGATAAACATCTGTTCCTTTTTTTTCTCTCCAATCTTCAATCTTCTGTCACATTAGTCACACTTCCTGTTGGCAAATAGGTATCTCAATTTTCTTCTAAAAAAATCATGCCCCAACTCTCAACTCTTGACGTTTGAGGAGGATTAACCCCACTCTCAGCTACAGGAATGGCCTTAGGTTTCTTTAAGAGAATCAATGTATCCCAACTTCTTGGCATTGGTGACAGAGCCTGAGGCCTTCACTACTTTTTTGGACCACTAGAGGTGTGTTTGGAGTTGCCAGTGTTGGTTGGGGATGGGAAAGACAGTTATCATAGAGTGAGGATGAAGCCTGCAGAGCAGAAGTACAGAGAAAAAAAAAAAAAAGAACCAAAAAAACTATGACTTTGACATTATTTTAGGCATTGAATTTAGTCTTGAAAGAGCCAGCACTATCCTTGGACTTTTTCATTACTTGAGTCAATGAAATCAGTTTTTGTTGAGGTGGTTTGAGTTAGGTTTTAAATTACTTAGAGCACCTTGACCCAGTTCTCAATATTTCATGAACACTATGAAATCCTAGAAAACAATCTTTTTATCACTATGTGTTCTTCATAAATTACTTTTTATGTGTATCCTAATAACCATGATGTTTATAAGGTTGAAATAAATTTATGAAAGGAAACATTTCTTAATATGTTCATATAATTTATGAATTGCAAAGATGGTTTAAAACAGTAAAGTGTGATTTCCAGACCAACATCCTCATCAACACCTGGGAATTTGTTAGAAACCTAAGTTTGAAAACCGCTGACTTAGGGGACCAGAAGAATTACTATTATCTAATTTATTTGTTGTTTCTACTTGGCCCCTCACAATGTAAAATAAATTTAATATTGGGTAGCTCCCAACATTGGTGAGCTGTTAGGGAAAACACAGGTTTATTGTTCATAATAGCATAATTCAAAAAAGGGAGGAATGGGCATTGTTTTTCAAGATGGGCTACTGATAAACTAGAGAGGTGGTTATCTCAGTACTTACACTATTTTCTTAACCACTGTAGGATGAACTTTTTAAATTTTTACTCTACGTATATATTTTCCTATCCTCTGTATTCTAGTTACAGAAACTGCAATTCAATTCACTGAAGTGAACACGTGGCCCAGGCCTATTAAATGTCATACTTATCTTCTTGACAATATTAATTGGTCTAAGGAATGGACAAACGAGCAAGTAACTGCAATTTAAAAAAATCCATGAATGCTATGTGAACACTGAGGAAAACAATATTTTTCTTTCTACGGACATTGTGAAACTGTATTTTGAATCTTTTAGAGAGAGAACTTTTTGGCAGAAGAAGCCTACAGGGATAAGCAAAAATAAGAGAAAGATAAAGATATGCAAAAAATCACTAGCTGGAGTCTGAACTATTTCTTTGATCCTCTGAGCTATATGATTAATCAGTACTTAAGGGAAAAATCATTTTTGATAAAGCCATTGAGTTGGTATTTTTCACTTGCCAATAAAATAATCTTTAGTACTGTGTGTAATATATCTACTAAATTTGCTAATATTTAATAGAGTGGATATAAACCAACAGAATAGCATTGGTCTTCCCTTGAGATATATTTTATTAATGCCTTGCTCTTTGTTTTCCACAATCAGTAACTTTATTAAAATTTTCAATTTTTGACCTGGATGTCAGTTTCAAAATGATGATGATATTACCAAAGATCCTAAATTTTCTCTAGTTAGCCATTAAAAAATTAAAATATTTAAATTAATCTTAATTAAAAGAATTATAATTGGCTTATAACAAAGATAGACAAAATATCTATTTATTATTTACACCCTTTGTAATTGTGAAATATTATGTTAATAATAGAAAACATTATTTTAAAATATGGCCTGTATGTTTAATAATAAATCATCACAGTTTTTATTTTTACCAGTTTTTGTCAGTTTACCTTTGTGATAATCCTTCTACCACATGGAATACTTAAATCAGTGGTTTTCAAACCTGGTTTATGTAAGAAGCATTTGGAAAACTTAAAAATATAGTACCTAATACCTATATAGGGTGGTACAAGAGTTATAGTACTTGGCTGGTAACCAAAAGGTTGGTGGTTGGAACCCAACCAGAGAAGACTTAGCAAACTGATTCCTTAAAGATTACAACCTAGAAAACATTATGGGGCAGTTCCGTTCTGTCACACTGAGTTGTTATGAGTCAAAAATTGACTCCACAGCACCTAAAAATAGCATGTCTATATAAAGTCCCCAAAATTCTGATTTATTTGGTTTGGTGTGGTCATTTGTTTTTGAAATTTCCACAAGCAATTTCCCGTTCAGCCAGTGTTGCAAAGCACTGATTTCACTCATCATCTCAAATTTCTGCATCATGTAAAGGTTCTTCTAGTTAACTCTTAAGTCTACTTTACAGATCCTTTGAAACATGTAATATAGCTAAATCACTTGCATATATTCAATATTCGGAAATAAACATATAGTACACACACATGAATTTGCTTGACACTTTTTTCACTTTGAAAATTACTTCTTCCACTTATAGTACATTTTCTATATTCTTATATCAACTCAGATTTTTTTTTTTATTTTTTAAGTTTTCTAAAATAAATTTTATTTATTTTATTGTTGTTGAGAATATATATAGTGAAACTTACACCAATTCAATAGTTCCTACAAATACAATTCAGTGATATTGATTACACTCTTTGAATTGTGCAACCATTCTCACCCTCATTTTCTGAATTGTTCTTCCCCATTAACATAAACTCACCACCACCTAAGGTTCCTATCCAATCTTTTGAGTTGCTGTTGTCAGTTTGATCCCACATAGATAGTTCTTAAAAGAGTATCATGCTCAAGACAGACATTTTCACTAGTTAAGTTAAGCTATTGTTAGGTTTCATGATGACCTCAGGGGCTATTTTTGGTTTAAGATTTAAAGATTATCTCAAGACATTAGTTGCAAGGGTTCATCCAGCCTCCATGGCTCCAGAAAGTCTGGAGTTTGTGAGAATTTGAAATTTTCTTCTGTATTTTCCTTTTGATCATTTATTCACATCATTTGGTTCAGTGACTCCATTTATCCCCCTATTTATCTGTACCAAATAAGATTAGTCAAATAATGTTTATAGCAATGCTCTTCTCTTCTTTATGTAGATCCAAGTTTCTGACCTGTATAATAGTCCTTCTACTTGAAGAATTTCTTTTAACATATTTTGCAGGGAAGGTGAGATATCAATATAGTCCCTCATTTTAACTGAGATAGTCTTTGTTTATCTTTATCTTTTGGTGGATAATTTTGCTGGTTATAAAATTCTAGGATTTTTTTTTTTCTTTTTTAATAACACTTTAAATATATTATTCCACTATTCTTCCTTTCATGGTTTCTAATTAGAAGTCTGTTGTAGTTATTATCCTTATCCTTATTGATCTTTAGGCTTTCTCTGGATTGTTTAAAGAATTTCTCTTTGTCTCTGGTTTTCTGTAATTTGAATATGACATGCCTATGTCTAGGTGGTCTTTTTTTGTTTGTTTGTTTGTTTCTTTGTTGGATTTTAATCCTGCTTGGTGTTCTGGATCTGTGATTTGCTGTTTGTTATTTATTTTGGAAAGACATAACCATTATTATTTTAAATATTTGTTCTATGCCATTCTGTCTTAATTCTCCTTCTGTAAATTGCACACTAGTATTTTGAAACATTCCCAAAGTTTTTGACTGTTCTTTTTAAAAATTTCTTTGTTCTCTTTGCACTTTAGTTTGGAAAGTTTCTATTGGTCAATCTCCAAGCTTACTTATTCTCTTCTTGACTATATCCAGTATAATGATGATCCCATCTAAGGCCTTTACCATTCTATTAAAGCTTTTTTTTTTTTAATTTCTAGCATTTCTTTATACTTACTTAGAGTTTCCAGCTTTCTGCTTACATTGCCCATCTGTTCTGCATGTTTTATGCTTTTTCTATTAGTACTCTCAACATAGTAATCATCGTTATTTTAAATCCCTGTCTGATAATTCCAAAAGTTTTGCCTCATCTGTTTTCTGATGCAAGCTTTTTTCTCTTCAGACTGTGTTTTTTTCCTTGTCATTTAGCTTTTGTTGAAAGCCAGACATGAAGAATTGGATTATGGAAACTAAAGTAAATAGTTCTTAATGTGAGATTTTATGTTAATCTGGGTAGGAGTTGGTTGTATTAAATGTTTGCTATAGCTGTAGATAATAGAGGCTTCAAATTCCTCTATTGTCTTTTTTTGTATTAATATTTTGTTCTCCCATTTTGTCTTTGAGCTTTCCTAAGACGTCCTCCTAATAAAGAGGCTGCATCTTGAAGATATTTCAGTTTTAATTCACTGTTAACATACTGGAGCCCTGTTAGTGTGGTGGTAAGATGTGTTGAAAGGGAACATCATATAATCTTATATAATCATATAATCAGTCTTTTACTGCACCTGTTTCTCTTTGATATGATCTTTTTACAAGTATTTCTCCAGTATAAAACTAATAAACCAACCCCATTGCCACTGAGTCAATTTTGACTCATACCGCCCCTATAGGACATAGTAGAACTGCCCCATAGGGTTTCCAAGCAGCACCTGATAGATTCAACCTGCCAACCTTTTGGTTAGCTGCCAAACTCTTAACCACTACACCACCAGGGTTTCCAGTACAGGTATGGCATTTTTCTTATCCCTTGTAATAGCTAAGGTAGATTGCCTGTTACGTAATAATGTAGTTTGGAAGTTATGTAATGATGTAATTTGGCAGTTATATAATGATGTAGTCATCCTCCATGATGTGATCTGATGTGATTTGCCAATCAGTATTAAGGGGAGATTCTTGGGGAGTGTGGCATGACTCCAATATATATATGAACATTCTGGCAAAGCTAGCTTACTTGTTCTGGATGCTGCCTCCAGCTCGTCATCATCTGACCTCCGGTTCTTCGAATTTGAGCCAGCTGTCAGCCATATTGCTTGCCAATCTTAGGATTCATCAGCCTCTGCAGCCTGTGAGCCAGTGGCCTGTCATCCGACCTCTCAGTCTTGGGTTCTTCAGCCCCTCCAGCTTTTTGACTCAAGAGAAGCTTCTGACCTGACATCTGACCCATGGACTTGGGACCTGCCAGCCTCTACAACTGCATGAGCTGTTTCCTTGAGATAAATCTCTCTCTCTCTCTTTCTCTCTCTCTCTCTCTCTATATATATATATATGTGTGTGTGTGTGTGTGTGTGTGTGTGTACATATATATATATATATACATATAAATACACTTCACTAGTTTTGCTTCTCTAGAGAACCCAGCCTAAGACACCCCTACACCCTTTCTTTGCTCCAGAATATCCAATCTATTTACTTGAATTCTTGACGGTAGTTGATCATGTTTGTACCATCCCATTTTTGAAGTAGGAGGACTAAAAGGAGCTTAAGTGGGAGAAACATCCTCCTACAACTAGAATCATTCTCTGAAAGATTTTTCACCTGGAAAGTAGGCCTTTATTATTGAGAAAGTTCTGTGTGTATTTCTCAATGATTGCTTTTATCCTTCTCCTGCCAGTGCTAAGAAGTGATCTTCCTTGGATATTCACTGTGAGAATGTGAAAGGGCCTCTGGAGGCAATGCTCATGAAGGTGTGAGCACCCAGTGAGTAAGACTGTAGACACCAGGGTTTTCACTCTTATGCTAATCCACACTCAGCCCCCAGCAATTCACCAATATTATCATTTAAATGTTTCTGTCAGTTTGTAGTTCCAATAGCTTCTGGTCCTTTACACAGATCTCAGCTTTGATTCTCTGGATGCACCTGTCTCTCCTGCTTTTAGGTTCCATTTTTTCCTGAAAACTCAGTACTCTGATGGATCCATGAAAAGTCATTGATTTCCACTTTGTACAGCTTTTTCTTGTTGGAAGTACAGGACTGATGACTTCAAAGATCTTTATATGTTGGACCTGAAGACTTTCAATGTTTTTTTTAGTTTAATTTTTGAGATTTTTTTTTTTAGTGGTTGCTTAGGTTTTACAACATAGACAGTATAAGAATACTTCAAATCTACTCTGTTTTTATTTAGATGTAGTAGATTTTCTTCAATGGTTTTTTTCATTTGCTGTATGCTATGGGGACAATGTCAAAAAAACTTTAAATGGTTTATTATTTATATTTTATTTTTTATAACTTATAAATATACCAATTAAATTATTGGTATATTTATTGTTGGCATATTTGGGAAAGGGCCTGCTGAGCTTCTTATTCTGCCATTCTGGCAGTACTAACTCTAGACTGATTATTTCTTATCATTTTGTTCTGTTTCGTAAACAGCAGTGCTTGAACCTAAACCTTATATCACAGGTTTTTTTGATGCTATTATGGTAATTCAAATGATATGTTTGAAAAGAAAGATTAATAACTATAGAGAATTATTTGACCAACTTCTGGAATCATTGTGGACTTATGAGAAGCAGAGCTTCCTTTACTAACATAATATAAAATTTTAAATTAAAGTCATCATTACTTAGTCCCTGGTGGCGAAGTGGTTATAACCAAACTAGAAAACCTGAGTTCTGGATAAATGTAATAGTAACCTAATTATTTGGCACATTGGGTATAATTTAAAAATAGATTGTGTACAGGAGTATCATACAAATAACATAACACAAAACAATGCCAAATCTTACAGAAGATTAGATGGTAATTCAAAACAAAAAGCAAAACAAAACAAAAGGGTTAGACCAAAAGGTGAAAAAGCAGAGACAACAACTTAGAGAATCTGTACGTCATCAAATACAAAGAACAGATTAATTAGCAAGTTTAAAATTTACATTTAAAATGGTCGGGGAACATCTAGCTCAATTGGCATGATATAGCTTGTAAAGACAGTGCTCTGCATTCTACCCTGGTGAGTAGTTTCTGGGGTCTTAAAAGCCTGTGAGCAGCCATCTAAGATACTCCACTGGTCTCATCCCTTCGGGAGCAAGGGAGAACGAAGAGAACAGGATACAAGGAAAAGATTAGTCCGAAGGACTAACTGTCCACAGCTACCAAGGCCTCCACCGGACTGAGTCCAGTACAGCTAGATGGTGCCCGACTACCACCACTGACTGCTCTGACCAGGATCACAACAGAGGGTTCTGGACAGAGCTGGAGAAGGATGTAGAGCATAACTCTAACTCACAAAAAAAGACCAGATTTACTGGCCTAAAGGAGACTGGAGAAACCTCGAGAGTATGGCCCCCAGACACCCTTTTAGCTCAGTGGTGAAGTTATTGCCGAGGTTCACTGTTCAGCCTGGGAGTGGACAGCCCCGTAAAATCAAATGAGACTAACAAGGTACAGGAGTCCAGTGACAAGGGCCAGTAAGCAGAAGGGGACAAGGAAGCTGGTGATAGGGAACCCAAGGTTGAGTAAGGATATTGTTGATGTGTTGTGAGATTGTTAACCATTGTCATAGGGCAACATGTGCACTAACTGTTAAATGAGAAACTATTTTGCTGTGTAAGCCTTCATCTTAAGTGAGAATAACAGCACAATTCAAAGAGCGTAGTCAATGTCACTGAACTGTGCATGTAGACATTTTTAAAATGGTGTATCTTTGGCTATGTGTATTTTCACCAAAAAAAAAAAAAAAAAAAAAGAGGTTGAGAAGTTAGAGGGTTGATATGTTGTGGGGTTGTTAACCACTGTTATAAAACAACATGTGTACTTCTGTTTCATGAGAAACTATTTGTTCTGTAAGCCTTCACCTGAAATACAATTAAAAAAAAAAATACAGTTTAGATGATTTAAAAACAATTAAAAAATAACAGGTACATCTAAACAAGCATTAAAAATAATTTCTAGAAATCAAAATATATTTATAGGAATTAACAACACAGTGGTCAAATAAACACAACTTAGACTCAGTTCAAGGAGAACTAAATGATATAACAGAAAAAAAACAAAGAGACAGAAAGCCTTCATATCAAGTACAGAGACATAATACAAAACAAAAACAAAAACTCTTGAATGTATCAAACTGCACATCAGTGATTACAGAAAGTAGAGAAAAATAGAATGCTATTTTTCAATTGGTGAGGAATATAACTTAATAGTATTTAAAAGAACCATTTAACTTTTCAAGTTATTTTAGCAAAAAATGAATATTTCAAAAACGGTATTTATAATTTTTTTTTTTAATCTGTGATGATACCTATACTTATGTCTGCATCTGAGTCACCTCTCTAGTACATCAAAATATTATAATATAGGTGAGGTGTCCAGGAGCTAACAATACCCACTCACTCAAAATTTACCTCATAAACTCTCTTTAAAACTGCTCCTACTTCTATGTTTCAAATCTCAATTTTGAGAATAAATATCAACCTAATTAGCTAGAAAAAATCTCCTCCCTATTGTGTCTCCTTTGAGAGAATTTTATTACTTTTCTTTCTTGTTGCATTCTTCCCCTCAAGTTATATTCTCCACAGAGCAGCTAAAGGTCAATTTAAAAAATGTAAATCATTTCATATCATTATGCTGTTCAAAACCTTGAATATCTCTCAGCAATCAAATGATTCATAATCTTTTCAGAGGTTCACATGTTGTAGCCACTGGAGTTATGGGCAAATTAGCATAGACTATATGAGGTGACACAGTGGGTAGAGCTCTTGGTTGCTAACTGAAAGTTCAGCTGTTCGAACCTACCAGCATTCAGCAGGAGAAGGATGTGGCAGTCTGCTTCCATAAAGATTTACAGCCTTGGAAAATTTATGGGGGCAGTTCTACTCTATCATATAGGGTCACTATGAGTAAGAATCCACTTGACAGCAGTGGGTTAGTTTAGTTAGTATATGAGGTAAATTTTATATTCATGTAAGTACTTGACATTCACAGAAGTTTTAAGGTTTTGCTATACTCAGAACAAAAATACTGACAGGCAAATTTTTCTTCATAACTCTGATCTAATGTGACCCTACTATGATGGCCATGATTTATTGTTTTATAAATTGATGTCTCAGACAACAGCAAGTATGCTTAGGCTGGGTATTAATGAGAAACTACACTTTTTTTTTTTCCTGAAGATCATTCAAAAGCGGCTGCAGCAGTTTGTCGACAGGGAACTGTCAGAAATTCAAGCTTGATTCAGAAGAGGACATGGAACGAGGGATATCATTTCTGATGTCAGTTGGATCTTGGCTGAAAGCAGGGAAATACCAGAATGATGTTAACCTATGTTTTATTGACTATGCAAAGGTATTTGACTGTGTGGATCATAACAAATTATGGATAACATTGTGAAGAAAGGGAATTCCAGAACACTTAATTGTGCTCATGAGGAACCTGTACAAAGATCAAGAGGCAGTTGTTCGAACAGAACAAGGAGACACTCCGTGGTTAAAAGTCAGGAAAGGTGTGCGTCAGGGTTCTATCCTTTCACTATACTTATTCAATCTGTATGCTGAGCAAATAATACAAGACGCTGGACTATATGAAAAAGAACGGGGCATCAGGATTGGAAGAAGGCTCATTAACAACATGCATTATGCAGATGACACAAACTTGCTTGCAGAAAGTGAAGAGGACTTGAAGCACTTACTGATGAAAATCAAAGACCACAGCCTTCAACATAAAGAAAACAAAAATCCTCACAACTGGACCAAAAAGCAACATCATGATAAATGGAGAAAAGATTGAAGGTGTCAACGATTTCATTTTGCTTGGATCCACAGTCAACATCCATGGAAGCAGCAGTCAAGAAATCAAAAGATGCATTGCTGGAGGGGCTGGGGGGAGATTGGAACTCTTAGGAACTGCTGGTGGGAATTCAAAATGATACAACCATTTTGGAAAATGATATGGTGCTTCCTCAGAAAGCTAGAAATAGACATACCATTCGATCCAGCAATCTCACTCCTAGAAATATATCCTAGAGAAAAAAGAGCCGTCACACCAATAGACATATGCACACCCATATTCACTGCAACATTGTTCGCTATAGCAAAAAGATGGAAACAACCTAGATGCCCATCAACAGATGAATGGATAAACAAACTATGGTACATACACACAATGGAATAGTATGCAACGAGAAAGAACAACAATGAATCTGTGAACCATCTCCTAACATGGATGAAACTGGACGACATTATGCTGAGTGAAGTAAGTCAATCACAAAAGGACAAATATTGTATGAGACCTCTATTGTAAAAACCCATGAAAAAGTTCACACACAAAATGTAGCAATCTTTGTTGGTTACCAGGGATGGGAGGAGTGGGGAAGAACTACTAAATAGGCAATAGATAAGTGGTATCTTGGGTGAAGGGTGAGATACTACACAATACAGGGGAAACCAGCACAACTTGTACAAGGAAAGGTCATGGAAGCCCCACAGACACATCCAAACT
This sequence comes from Dugong dugon, assembly GCA_030035585.1. NCBI lineage: Eukaryota > Metazoa > Chordata > Mammalia > Sirenia > Dugongidae > Dugong > Dugong dugon. The sequence continues at coordinate 16,028,996 of CM057478.1, forward strand.
CCCTGAGGGAGTGAATTGCTAGGCAGAGGGCTGTGGGGACCATGGTCTCAGGGAACATCTAGCTCAATTGGCATAACACAGTTTATAAAGACAATGTTCTACATTCTACCTTGGTGAGCAGTGTCTGGGGTCTTAAAAGCCTGTGAGAGCCCATCTAAGATACTCCACTGGTCTCATCCCTTTGGGAGCAAGGGAGAATGAAGAGAACAGGATACAAGGAAAAGATTAGTTTGAAGGACTAATAGACCACAGCTACCAAGGCCTCCACTGGACTGAGTCTAATACAGCTAGATGGTGACTGGCTACCACCGCTGACTGCTCTGACCAGGATCACAACAGAGGGTTCTGGACAGAGCTGGAGAAGGATGTAGAGCATAACTCTAACTCACAAAAAAAGACCAGATTTACTGGCCTAAAGGAGACTGGAGAAACCTCGAGAGTATGGCCCCCAGACACCCTTTTAGCTCAGTGGTGACGTTACCTCCGAGGTTCACTGTTCAGCCTGGGAGTGGACAGCCCTGTAAAACCAAATGGGACTAATGAGGTACAGTAGTCCAGTGACAAGGGCAGGAAGGCAGACGGGGACAAGGAAGCTGGTGATAGGCAAGCCAAGATTGAGTAAGGATATTGCTGATGTGTTGTGAGATTGTTAACCATTGTCATAGGGCAACATTTGTGGTAACTGTTAAATGAGAAACTATCTTGTTCTGTAAGTGAGAATAACATCTCATCTTAAGTCAGAATAACAGCACAATTGGAAGAGCGTAGTCAATGTCACTGAACTGTGCATGTAGAAATTTTTGAAATGGTGTATCTTTGGCTATGTGTATTTTCACCAAAAGAAGTTAGAGGGTTGATATGTTGCGGGGTTGTTAACCAATGTCACAAAACAACATGTGTACTACTGTTTCATGAGAAACTATTTGTTCTGTAAGCCTTCACCTGAAGTACAATAAAAAAATTAAAAAAAAGATGCATCGCATTGGGCAAATCTACTGCAAAGCATCTCTTTAGAGTGTTGAAAAGCAAAGATATCATCTTGAAGACTAAGGTGCGTGTCTTGGTCATCTAGTACTGCTATAACAGAAATACCACAAGTAGACGGCTTTAACAAAGAGAAATTTATTTCTTCACAGTCAAGTAAGCTAAAAGTCCAAATTCAGGATGTCAACTCCAGAGGAAAGCTTTCTTTCTCTGTCAGCTCTGGAGAAAGGTCCTCGCCATCAGTCTTCCCTTTGTCTGTGAGCATCTCAGCACAGGAACCTCAGGTTCAAAGGATGCCCTCTGCCCCTGGCACTGCTTTCTTGGTGATATGAGTTCCCTGCCTCACTCTGCTCACTTCTCTCTTTTATATCTCAAAAGAGATTAGCTTCAGACACTATTTAATCTTGTAGATCTCATCAATATAACTGCCACAAATCCAGCTTATTACATCACAGTGATAGGATTTACAAGACGTAGGAAAGTCACATCAGATGAAAAAATGGCAGACAACCATACAGTCATAGGAATCATGACCTAGCCAAGTTGACAGATTTTTGGGGGGACACAATTCAATTCATGACAGTGCACCTAACCCAAGCCATGGTGTTTTCAATTGCCTCATATGCATGTGAAAGCTGGACAATGAATAAGGACGACCAAAGAAGAATTTGATGTCTTTGGCAAAGAATACTGAATGTACCATAGACTACTAGAAGAACAAGCAAATCTGTTCTTGGAAGAAGAACAACCAGAATGCTCCTTAGAAGCACGGATGGTGATGAGCTAGAACCCCCACAGTTCTGTATTCTTTACCTGGCTTCCTCCCCTACAGTGATATGTTGCAAAATCCTTTCCTTTGCTGGCTCCCCCTCCCCCTCAGCTTTGCGTTTGAATCTTGCTTTTGATTGAAGGTTATTTGTAAACCGTATTGTGCCTGTGTAGTATGATTAAGAATGTTGCTGACATAACTTGTATGAACTCCCTGCTTGTAAACCCCTTTAAATGTAACTCACCTGCCAGTGATTGGTAAGCAGTCTTGGCATCAGCAGCTTTGACTGCTCCATTTCCTTGTACAATGAAATAAGGCACCCTTCTTGTTCTCCCACCTCGTTCTCTTGTTTATTGGCCAATACGAGTCATGCCGAGTAAGAACCTGAGGTTTCCATCCAGTAAGATTTCTGGTGAGCAAGACAGGAGACATCTGCTTGGTTTCTGAGGTGGATCAGAAAACAGAACAGCCCTGATGTCTGGTGCCACGAGGAGATTTTTCCTAGAGATCTTGGAGCAGTTCTGAAAGCTGATACCCTGCCCCCACCTGGGACCCAAATAATGGCTCTATGAGAGACATGAAACACACCTGAGTTGTTTGGTAAGTCCCTAGGTAAGGCCTTAGAAGAGACCTAAGAAGGGGGAAAAATTGACCATTGAGGGCATTAGGAATCTGAGGTTATTTGGGAAGTAACAGGGTAATTCCTAGGTAAAGCCTTAGAAGAGTCCCGAGAAGCAGGAGGAATTGACCACTGAGGGCATAAAAGGCTCAGGTACCTGTTAAGCTGGTGCGCTGGATTAGGTTGTGTAGATCTAGAGAATGGGGAACATTCAAGGGATCCTGGAATGTGGCCCACTAAGATACAGCCTTAAGAAGTAGGAAAAGACACTTGGACAGCATGCTTGTCCCTTTCCTACTTTTACCTCTTTAAATATATGCCGAAGAAAACCTTTCTTTTGGCTTTACTAAACTTTGTGGTGTTTTCATCCTACAAGAATTAATGTAGTTGCTGCGGGGATTCTAAAACCACGAATCCAGTCGACTTCAAGGAGACGTGGACTGTGGAGCAGAAGCCCGCAAGAAGAGACATCCTATCTTCTGGACCCAAGCATTTGCACTCCATGTCCCTTTGACACCAAAGAGGTGAGTGCTTTCAGAAAACAAGGCTTTGCTTATTCTTTTTCTCATGTTTTCTGAAGTTTTGTTCAGCACATTTGTTGGAAAAACTGGTGGTTTGATTAAGGAGAATCTTTCTTAGATTTTTGCTTGATTGTTTGGTTAAGAGTGATATCTAGTATCTCTTGGTGAACTTCAGTTTAGGTCTGAATTCGGGCATTTGAAACATTAAAGAGGTAATTCTATTTTCAAAGAGCTCTGAGCCACTATAAGCAACAAAAATTCGGGCACAGCTCAACCAGTAAAAGCCATTAGGGTGGTCGCCGGTGCTCATCACAAGCGTTAAAGACTCCTGTGACATGATAAGGTGGTCTCCAGACAGGCTAGAGCACTAAGTTGCCTGCCACTCATAAGCAAACACTTGCGCAAGGAAGGTACACATTGATCTAAGTTAAACACTGTCCAAACCCCGCAGCATTCCTCATTAGGTTTCTTTTTTGGCTCAGAGAAAACCTGGAAAACAGTGCTCTGTTTTGCCAAATTTGCAGGGAAAAGCAGTAGCTCCGTACCTGTTTTATGATAGAGTTTCTCAATAAAGAATCACAATAATATTCCTCTATCTGATGCTTTGTCAAGTTAATAAGTTTTATATAAAATCTGTTATTTCTGATGAATTGAGTCAGTCTTACCAAAAAATTGCTATATACACTTTAAGAAACTGGAATCTCCATATCCTTGTTTTGTGTGGTATTGTTTGGTGAGTTATGTGGTCTTTCTGTCTCCTTTTGTTCTGAGAGCTTGCTTCTGGTGTAGAGCATTGTGTCTAAGTTTCTGTCTTGTATCAGGTTAGAGCCTATGGCTGAGAATTGCTGTTTTTTGTAAGGCTGTCTTAGAACCTCAGTTCTTTCCCCATAGAAGAAAAACTGTGTCTTGTGTCTGTCTTTTATGATTTAGATTTTTAGTAACTATATTGAAAAACTTTATGTTTAAGTCAATCAATAAAAAGAAAGCCTTTCTAAGTAACTTAAGCTAAGTATTATATGAAATGTGTTTTATTTAAAGAAAAAGGAGAATTTTGTCTTAAAGTAAAACTAACAGTTCCAGAGTATGAAAAAAGAGGCAAGCCTAGAAAAAAAATTAATTGCTAAAGGGCTTTGGTATTTCCTGGTAGATAAAATGTTGTGATAAAGAGAAAGCCAAAATGCTTTCCAAGAGAATAATAAAAGGGAAAAAAATTAGTTATCTTTTATTTTTCAAAATGCCTAGATCAATTTAGACATATGTAAATGAATCAGAATGGCCTAATCTTGTCTTCTACCGTAAGTCAAAAAACAGAGAGGGTGGGACAACATCACAGTTCCCCAGTCCGCAGTCTCCAAGGTCAAATAGAAATCACAATGAGAAACACCTGAAATGTCCTGGGAAAATGTTTCCAACCCTAGCCAGACACTTAAGGTTATATCTGTATCAATGAATTGGTCAGCTGAGCAGAGACTTTGTGATTTCCAAAGCCGATTGATAAAATCTTTAAGGGCTAAAATTATGTTGGGAAAGTATGAGAAATAGTAAATTTTGAATGAAAACTTAGAACGTTTAAACAGACTTTCTTTCAAAAACAGTTATGTTTTGCGGTGTACAGGCTTAAAATAATTTCTAAGACCTTTTAGGTAACTTCTTGATGTTAAATTGAGTTAATAGATATTTGTCATGATTTAAGCTTATGTACTTTTGCTTTTAATGCCACTAGAGAAAGGATATATATGTGTGTATATTTGGGTCTGCTAATGAGTGTGTTCATTTTCGCCATTTAAAGGGATGCAACATAAGAGGTATGCAACAAAGACAACATTTAAGAGGTTTATTAAAAAAAAATATTTGATATGGTCAAAAGTTTTATCTGTCTGATTAAAATGTAATGGTTTAATTTGTGAGATTTTTAGAAGCTTTAATGTTAAGTAAAATATAAAAAGAATTGGGTTTCTTGCTGTTAAAATATCAAAATTTTCTTTGATTTCTGAATCGAAGGGTTAATTTATTCTTTGTGTAATCTGCCTCGAAGGCAGTGGTTCAGCCTCTCATTAGAATATGATTCCTGAGCCAAAAACCAAGCCACATGGCTTTTAGGGAAAAAAAATAAAGCCAAGCTTTTTACTTTAAGATCTTTCCTTCTCTTTTTCTTTTCTTTTTTTAATGAACAAGCTAACTTTATTCCACAAGCAATGGGGACTCCATGCAGGTTTTTAAAAACACATTTATTTTTTTCTTTTTAAACTTTTAAAATATGTACATTATAGAAAACTGAAAAGCAAAGAACACAAAGGCATCCAAAATAATTTTGATGATTTGATTAGTTTGACATGTCCTTCTACACCCTACGTATGTATACACAACTGAGCATACATTTTCAGGTAGTTGAGGTCATACAGTATGGATCATGCTTTTTCACACATCATGAATATTTACCAATTCAAAGTCCCTAAGCCATGAGTACTTTGACAACCAAGAATACACTACACTGACTCAATCAGGAAGGAAAAAAAATAAATAAATTCCGCCTTTATTGATGACAAAAATTTTGTAAAAAACAAAAATCGTAACAAGCCTCTACATAAAGATATCTGCAGAGTTACAGTTAAAATGTTGCATTCCCTTAATGCTCATTTAAAATGAAATCTAAAGCAATAGAGTACAGTAAGTATAATGCTTCTAAGAGAATTCATTCTCAGATCTATTAAAATATTACCAAGCTGTTTCCATTGAATTTAACTATCTATTCCTATAGTACAGCCAAGACATGCACACATACATCAGTGGTTATCATCAAAATGTAAACATGGAGACATCAGCACATATCCCTCCGCTTGTACTTCCTTCTGCCTCCCTGCAGCCAACCTAAGCAATCTTGATGTACCCTGCTCAGAGGTGGTCTAACAATTCCATGACCAGTATACTTTCTATTACTTATAACAAAAATATATTTATAAATTGGTTAACTCATTAGCACTACTTTTTATCACACATTGTCACCTCGAGACATCTAAAAAGCTTAGATGCTGCAAAATAATAAACATTGTCCACAATAAACACAGGTATTTTATAAAAAATGCACATGTAAACTTATGGTTATAATCTAAAACTTTTCTAGATATGGAGACACCAGACAAGAGCCCTTCCCTTCACCTTTCCTCTTCTCCTTCTTCCACCACGTCAGTAACTAAGTACAGAAATACGTCTAGCTCCAAAAGGTGGATTAACAAAGGTCACTTCCGGAAGACAGCCCTTCCCATAAACTAACAAAAGGACATTAATAGATTGTTTTCCTACTTCTACTTTCAACATGCTTTGGGATTAGGACTTGTTTGTCCTTTAATACACAACCATATTAACTAAAATGCACATATAAAATAATGTTTAGACAATCTGCATTTGACTAACTCACTGCATAGAAACCTTCCCTCTGCACCTCCTTTCCCAGCGCCCCACCACTACCCAATATACTGCCTCCAAGACATCAAGTGAGCAATTCCATTCCCAAAATACAACCATTCCTATGAATTAACAGAAAAAAAAATATTTAAAGGGTGTTATTTTGCATCTTCTCTTTCACTTTAAGATCTTTGGTTAAATAACTATTCTTCCATGGTGAACTATAATAAATTCCTGATAACTCTGAAACTTCATGGAAAACCACAAAAAAACTTTTATAAAGGAAAAGTGCTAAAAAGTTTTATTTAATAGATTACAAGGAAGGTGTTGTCAAAATCAAGAAAAATGCCTGATTCTCTTTGGGTTAAGATTTATGTTAGTATTTCCTCTTGTGTTTTTGCCTAACATTAGACAGCAAATGCATAATATTACATCATAAGTTTATTATTATTTAATTGCTAACTTGGCTGCAACTTTATCAAAGCCAGTGGTTTGATTGAGAATTCACATCATTTACCTATGAAGTTTTCTTTTATTACTATTCAGTATTTAAAGATTTGATAATCTTGGTATATTCCTGGTATATCCTGGTATTATGTCTCAAGATTATTATGTATTATATCTGAAGCTCTTTAAAAATATGGTTAATGGTTATATTTAGAGACATTTTCATCTGAAGATTTTTTTTTTTAACTTATTTTATCTGGCCTTTACATTATGCTTTTAATTAATTTCTATCAGGTCTTTCACTATAAGAGTATTATTTTTATAACATAATCATGGCCATATTAAGTTTTATCATCTGCAGATAAGTTTTTACTTTGCTGATTTGCTGAAAACGTTTGACCAAGATATCTCAACAAAAAGATGGACTATATTAGACTTGCAAAAAGAACTGTGACTAGACTGAATAAAATTTCCAGAATTCCCATACAGAAGCTGACTGTGGCTGATCCAGAATCACATGGAACAGAAATTAACTACATAAGACTGAGTAAACGAAAGGAAACTGTGGATTTTATGTGGGAATATAGCTAATGTTTTAAGGTCCTACTTTCTAGATAAAAGAAACCATTTTCCTTTCTCCTAAATTATTTAACTAATGGGTTTAGATATTGTAACTCTTGAATTAGAAGTTCTTCTCTCATAAAAACAGTTTAGTGACACTACTGCTTCTGAGAAAGTGACCTTTGACCGTTAATAGGTAGACCAAGGAAGGGCAGCTTGCCCTTGAGAAGAACACTTAGTATGTTTTAAACGGATTAACTGAAGACCACCAACAGGAGAGGTCCATCCTATATCATCTTGTTAATCATGTATTCTCTAATGAAAATCTGGTTGTCACATGTGAATACTTCTATACCTTCTGTTTCCTCTAGACAAACTTTGTGTGTTGGATCCAACTATACTAGTTTTAAATGATCCCTTTCTAACTGACAGTGAGTTTATGTGAGCAATCTCTGAGAATCTCTGCGAATTTTAACATTACCCTTAGAAATAGTAAAGATACTAGTAAATATTGAAAAGGTAATGTTAAATTTTGTTACACACTATAAAATGAGAGTCAAAAAGAAACACATTGGTCCAACACTCAGTGTATGGTTGGTAGCTTTATTTCCTAGTTATGATTATCAATCATTATGAGACAAATAACAGAAAGCTGCTAATGAGATAAAGATACAACAGTAATCTCTGACCTCATTAGCCAAGGTGACATAAGATAACAAACTAGCCTTAGGTTTTTTTATTAGCCCAAGAAAGTGTAGTCTGTGCTATAGCAAATAACCTCTTGTTGCATTTGAATAGATAACACAGGAGATGGAGAACAGGATATAGACAGAATTAGACAGCCAGCTACTTGGTTACACACTGTAACACCCTTACAAACATCAGTTTTATTTGGTTGGTTAACATCAGGAATAAGTACACGGGCGAGATCACTAATGCAAGATACAGTAATATTCTTAGTCTGCATTCTGATATTATTAGGCATAATAAAACTTACCTTTGATAGTCTTATACACCTAAAAGGTTAAAACAAGGTCTCGGGCTAAAATGTTGGTGTACGTTGTGTCTGCTCACTTTGGCAATGCAATTGACATTGTTCTTACTTAAAATCCTAGCGAAGAACAAGATGGTATCTAGTGGAAAACCAGCACTGTGAGTTTCAAGAGCCTGCCATGGCCGCCATCTAGGGGCTCGACTAAGTCCAGGTATCTGCAATCTTCGCTCAAAAGAAAAGAATGATTTAGGAGATAATACTGGAGCCATTATTCCCAGTCCTTGAGCATAAAGAATGTGACCCTGCTGGAGCTGGACTCACAAAGACTCATAAAGACACATCATCTGGGCCCTGAGGTATAAAGACAATAACTAAGACAATCTGGGGAAAAAAAAAAAGAATCTTTCTGGGAGACGTTTGTATAAACTGGGCATAAAAGCCACACTTTTTCTTTTAATATTTAGTAAATAGTCAGTTATAAACTGACAAGAGGTCAGTAGCCACAGTGAAAGACCTAGGTCCAATATTTGCCCCTCTCCAAAAATATGCCAAACAACTCCTATCCGGGCGATAGTTCTTAATGGATGCTGGTTCTTGAATGACCAATGTCCAAAAAGAAACGGGAGGAGTGAGACAGAACCCCTACAGTGCTGTATTTTTTAACCTGGCTTCCTCCCCTACAGTGTTGTATTGCAAAGTCCTTTCCTTTGCTGGGCTTCCCTGCCCCAGCTTTGCATTTGAATCCTGCTTTTGCTTGGACATTATATGTAACCCCCATTGCGCCTGCATAGTATGATTAAGAATGATGGTGACGTAACTCGTATGAATTCCCTATTTGAAAACCCATTTAAAAGTAACTTACCTGCCCATCCTTGGAAAGCAGTCTTGGCAGCAGCAGCTCCAACTGCTCCATTTCCTTGTACAAAGAAATAAAGGTGCCTTTCTTATGCTCCAACCTAGGTCTCTTGCTTATTGACCAATATGAGTCGTGCCGAGTAAGAACCTGGAGTTTCCACCAGGTAACAGCGAGACTATGTCTCACATACTTTGGACATGTTATCAGGAGGGAGCAGTCCCTGGAGAAGGACATCATGCTTGGTAAAGTCGAGAATCAGCAAAAAAGTGGAAGACCTTCAAAGAGATTGACTGACACGGTGGCTGCAACAATGGGCTCAAACATAACAAGAATTGTGAGGATGGTGCAAGACAGGGCAGGGTTTCATTCCATTGTACATAGGGTCGCTATGAGTCGGAATCTACTCGATGACACCTAACAACAATAACACACACTGGTGTGGTTTGAGACTTTTCAGTGGATGCTTCCTTAAGCTGTGATAAAATAAATAAACCAGTTGCCATCAAGTTGATTTCAACTCGTGGTGACCCCATGTGTTGCAGAGTAGAACTTCACTTTAGAGTTTTCATAATTGTGACCTTTCAGAAGCAGATCACCAGGCCTTTTATTTAAGGCTCCTCTCTGTGGTTCTGAATCGTCAGAATTTCAGTCAGTAGCTGAGCGCTTAACCATATATGAGAATGTCTCAAATGGATCTTTCTCGTGAAATGTGATATTAATACACAAGAGGGTAAAAGGATTAGAAGAGAGGAATTTGAATGAATTTGAGTGAATGACAGGGTAACAAGTAAACTGGGTACTACCTCTTCCGTTGTGTCTTAGAGTCTGATGAGCCATTGGTGGGTGTATTTCTCCATGAACTCTGCTGTATACTGCAGTTTTGGGAAAGCTGCATCTTAGAAGGATCTTTACTCTTGTGATAATGCCTTTTTAAACACTTTCTTGCATACCCTACATGCACTTAAAGTATATTCCCATTGCACCTAATTAGAAAGAATTACAGATTCTATCAATTTACTTATGTGACTATTGTGACAGCTTTCAGTGATTTATTCCTCTTTTGTTCAGAATTTTGAGTAAACCATCTTAACCTAATAGGGATTAAGTTTTTATAACATGTCAGTAAGTTAATAAAACTTTAAAAAATAGGTAAGGAAATAGCATATTACATTAAACTTAAAAAAACACTTGTTTAAGAAGAGACTGAGATAGATATTTTGGTATGTTTATATACATTTCAAATCAAACTGATTTTACAGAAAATATTTTATAGATTTAAAAAAAAATTAATCACTAATCATTCTTTATATGGTAATTAGAAAATGCAAGGTCTTTGATTACTGAGTGATTACACTTAGGGTTACATGGATTCTAGCACAAATTGCAGTTTTTTAACTCTGGTTAAAAACAACATAGAAATAATAATATGCTCATTTTTAAAGCAAGTATGTCAGTTAAATAGAAAAACAATCATATGATAAGGAACACAAATTGAATAAGGACACTGTCGATGTATTGTGAGATTGTTGACCACTGCTATAGGGCAACATTTGTAGTAACTATTAAATGGGAGGCTGTTTTGTCCTGTAAGCCTTCATCTTGGGTGAGAATGGCAGCACAATTGGAAGAGCATAGTCAATATCACTTAAATGTGTAAGTAAAAAGTTTTGAAATGGTGTTTAAATAAAATAAAAATAAATAAATAAATAAATAAACAAATGAGACTAAAGAGGTACAATAGTCCACTGACAAGGTCCAGAAGACAGAAGGGGACAAGGAAGCCCCCTGGTGATAGGGAACACAAGGTGGAGTAAGGATATTCTTGATGTGCTGTGAGATTGTTAACCATTGTCATAGGGCAACATGTGTAGTAACTGTTAAATGAAAAACTATTTTGTTCTGTAAGCCTTCATCTTAAGTGAGAATAACAGCACAGTTGGAAGAGCGTAGTCAATGTCACTGAACTGTGAATGTAGAAATTTTTGAAACGGTGTATCTTTGGCCATCTGTAATTTTTATCAAAAAAAAAGGTTGAGAATTTAGAGGCTTAATACGTTGTGGGGTTGTTAACCAATGTCAAAAAACAACATGTGTACTACTATTTCATGAGAAACTATTTGCTCTGTAAGCTTTCACCTGAAGTACAATAAAATATATATATAAAAAAAAAAAGAAAAACAATCATAATTATCTATTTATCCCTATTTATAAAGCTAGTAACTACTACAAAGAAAATATTAAGAAAATTAGAGTAAATCTTAATACTCTTCATACAAAGCAGTAAGTAATTATAAGCTTTTGCTGTTGTTAGGTGCCCTCAAGTTGGTTCCGACTCACAGTGAACCTATGTACAACAGAACGAAACACTGCTTGGTCCTATGCCATCCACACAATCATTGTTATGTTTGAGCTCATTGTTGCAGCCACTCTGTCAGTCCATCTCGATGAGGGTCTTCCTCTTTTTCACTGATACTCTACTTTACCAAGCATGATGTCCTTCTCCAGAAACTGGTCCCTCCTGATAACATGTCCAAAGTACATGAGGTAAAGTCTTAGCATCCTCGCTTCTAAACTTTAACAGTTATAAAATATGTTTAAATATCTCAGTAATTTTGTAAATGATACATATAGTGTTTTAGCACTCTTAAATGCCTCCTTGGGAAAAAACTTTATCTGATGATGAAAGATGTACATTACGAAAAAAGTAGCATAGTGTTTTTTTCTTAAAATGTTTTAGTATCTACTTCTTAACCTTCTTTTCAGAATATATGTATATATGTATATACATATATAAAACACATCGTCATCACGTCAATTCTAACTCATACAACTCTATAGAACAGAGTAGAACTGCCCCATAGGATTTCCAAGTCTGTAAATCTTTACAGAAGCAGACTGCTACATCTTTCTCCCATGGAGCAACTAGTGGATTCCAATCACCGACCTTTCAGTTAGCAGCTGAGAACTTAATCAATGCACCACAAGGGCTCCACATAGATAGAGAGATATAAATTTTTAAACCTATTCCTTTTGATTTTCATTTTATTTACAACGTAATTGTCATATGGAAAAAAGAAGTGAACAAATCCGAATTTTCACTGAAAATATTTGGAACCCTTCCTGTGTAATTTAGAGAGAGACATAAAAATAGACAAATATCTTAAGTTAGCAGTAAGAGTACTGTGATTTGTAAATCAGGAAGAGTTCTACGAGTTCTAAAGATTTACACCTTATATGGCCCTGGTGGCACAGTGGTTAAGAGCTTAGCTGCTAACCAAAATGTCAGCAGTTCAAATCTACGAGCTGCTCCTTGGAACCCATATGGGGCAGTTCTACTCTGTCCTATAGGGTTGCTGTAGTAGGAATGCACTCAATGGCAACGGGTTTGGTTTGGTTTTTGGTACAGGCTGATTAAAAAGTATTAAGAAGCAAATATATCACCTTGAGGACTAAGGTACACCTGACCAAAATCATGGTATTTTCAATTGCCTCATATGCATGTGAAAGCTGGACTGAAGGAGAATTGAAGCATTTGAATTATGGTGTTGGCAATGAATATTAAATATACTGAGGACTGCCAGAAGAACGAACAAATCTGCCTTGAAAGAAATACAGCCAGAGTGCTCCTTTGAAGTGAGGATGACGAGATTTCATCTCATATATTTTGGATATGTTATCAGGAGGGACCAGTCCCTGGAGAAATACATTACGCCTGGTAAAGTAAAGGGTCAGTGAAAAAGAGTAAGACCCTTGAGATGGATTGACACAGTGGCTACAACAATGGGCTGAAACATAACAACAATTGTGAGGTTTGCTTCTCATCGCTAATAACATATTTATCAAAACATACAACAGCAATTATAAAAGTATTATTCTATTTTAATGGTTCTTTATATTCATTTTGTATTTTCTCAAAACAGCTGTACATTAAAAGGTCTTTCACTATAAAATAGATGATAATTAATAATAAACTCTATTTATGGTTGAAGAAATAGAACAAGAAAGAGGTTAAGTGATCTATTCTGTTCATTGTTATAGAAGAATCAAAAGGAGAGGGAGTAATCCATCTTCAGTTCCTGGTTTCCAACCCAGTAAGTCATATGACTGTTTAAGGGGAATTACATCCCCTTCTCTCTCTCTTTCTCCCTCCACCTCCCTCATTCTCTTTCTCTCACACACATTCATAAACATAGAATAATAAAGCTCATAGCATATAACCTGATTCCCCAGCATGAGATGTTTTTTTTGAGTATGAAATAGTTATTCTACTATTGGAAAATGTTGTAAATATGATATGTTGCAAATGTAAAAAATGACTGTGGAGTGAAAAGGAGAGGAAAATAAATTAATTTGTAGTATTTCTCTTTTAAAATTAAAGAAAAGTCTGAAGTACCGAAAGTTTTTATCAGGAAAACTTGTACTAGATTTAAAATATAACTAGATTTAAAAGATTGCATCAAATCACAGGTTGTTAATGAGACTTCCACCAATCCTGATGCTACATTCTTCTTCATATAGTTCAGTTTCTCAGCTTATTTACTCAGAGGTCGAATAAGTACGGTGAAAGGATACAACCCTGATGCACACCTTTCTTGATTTTAAACGCTACAGTATCCCCTTGCTCTGACTGCCTCTTGTTCTATGTACAGGTTCCACATGAGCATAACTAAGTGTCTGCAACTCCCATTCTTTGCAATGTTATCCATAATTTGTTACAATCCACACAGTCAAATGCCTCTGCATAGTCAATAAAACACATGTAAACACCTTTCTGGTATTCTCTGTTTTCAGTCAAGAGCCATCTGACATCAGTAATGATATCCATTGTTTCACGTCCTCTTCTGAATCCAGCTTGAAGTTCTGGCAGTAGCCTGTGGATGTACTGGTGCAACAGCTTTTTAATGATTTTCAGCAAAATGTTCATTGTTTGTTACATTAATGGTATTATTTGATAATTTCCAATTCTGTTGGACAAATTTTCTTTGGAACAAGCACAAGTATGTATCTCTTCCAGTCGATTGGCCAGGTAGCCATCTTCTAAAGTTCTTGTCATAGACTAGTTAGGGCTTCCATTGCTGTGTCCATTTGTTGAAACATCTTTTTTTCTTTTCCTTACCAAATATTTTGTTTATTTTTATTTTATCCTATACAAAAATTTATACATATATTGTTATATGACTCTAATTGCTCTCCCTATTATGTGACAGCACACTCTTCCTATCCACCTCTGAATCCCCATGTCCATTCAGCCAGCTCTTAACCCTCTCTACCTTCCCATCTCACCTCTGGACAGAAGCTGCCCATTTAGTCTCTTGTATCTACTTGCGCTAAGAGGCACACTTCTCACGAGTATCACTTTAGTTCTGGGCTGATAGAGAATCCAGGGGCCATGCTTTCTGGGGTTCCTGCAGTCTCAGACCATTAAGTCTGGTCTTCTTGCTAGAATTTGAATTCTGCCCCCCACATTTCTCCTGCTCCATCCGGGACTCTCTGTTGTGTTCCCTGTCAGGGCAGTCACTGGTGACAGCCAGGAACCATGGAGTTCTTCTGGTCTCAGACTGATGAAATCTGGTTTATGTGGCCCTTTCTGTCTCTTGGGCTAATACTTTTCTTCTGTCTTTGGTGTTCTTCATTCTCCTTTACTGCAGGTGGTTGGGACAAATTGATGCATCTTAGATGGCCACTTCCAAGCTTTTAAGACCCCAGACGCCACTCATCAGAGTAGGATGCAGAACATTTTCTTAATAAGGTTTGTTATACCAATTGACCTATATGTCCCCTGAAAGCATGGTCCCCAGACCCCTACCCCTGTTCTCTCTCCCTCAAAATGTTTGACTGTATTCAGGAAACTTCCTAGCTTTGCTTTAGTCCAGTTGTGCTAACCCCTGTAGAGTGTGCTGTCCTTCCCTTCACCTAAGATAATTCTAATCTACTATCTAGTTAGTAAACAACGCTCACCTTCCCTCCCCACTCTCCTAACCATCAAAGAGTGTTTTCTTCTGTGTTTAAACCTTTTCTTGAGTTCTTATAATAGTGGTCTTATATAATATTTGTCCTTCTGTGACTGACTAAATCCACTCAGCATAATGACCTCCAGCTTCCTCCATGTTATGTTTCATGGCTTCATCGTTGTTCTTTATCATCGCATAGTATTCCATTGTGTGGATATACCACAATTTGTTTATCCATTCATCTGTTGATGGGCACCTAGGTTGTTCCCATCTTTTTGCTGTTGTGAACAGTGCTGCAATGAACATGGGTGTGCATATATATATTCGTGTGATGGTTCTTGTTTCTCTAGGATATATTCCAAGGAGCAGGATAGCTGTATCCTATGGTAGTTCTATTGCTAGCTTTTTAAGGAAGCGCCAAATCAATTTCCAAAGTGGTTGCACGATTTTACATTCCCACCAACAGTGTATAAGTGTTCCAGTCTCTCCACAACCTCTCCAGAATTTATTATTTTGGTTTTTTTTTTTTTTTTGGATTAATGCTAGCCTTGTTGGGGTGAGATGATATCTCATTGTAGTTTTGATCTACATTTCTCTAATGGCTGATGATGGTGAGCATTTCTTCATGTGTCTGTTAGCTGCCTGACTATCTTCTTTGGCGAAGTGCTGGTTCATATCCTTTGCCCATTATTTAATTCGGTTATTTGCCTTTTTGTTGTTGAGGTTTTGCAATATCTTGTAGATTTTACAGATTAGACACTGATCAGATTTGTCGTAGCCAAAAATAGTTTCCCAGACTGTAGATTGTCTTTTGACTCGTTTGGTGAAGTCTTTTGATGAGCATAAGTGTTTGATTTTTAGGAGCTCCCATTTATCTAGTCTTTCTTCTGTTGCTTATGAATTGTTACTTATGATTCATATTGTGTTTATGCCATGTATTAGGGCTCCTAGTGTTGTCCCTATTTTTTCTTACATGATCTTTATTGTTTTCAATTTTATGTTTAAGTCTTTGATCCATTTTGAGTTAGTTTTTGTGCATGGTTTGAGGTATGGGTCTTGTTTCAGTTTTTTGCAGATGGATATCCAGTTATGCCATTACCGTTTGTTAATAGACTGTCTTTTCCCAATTAAAGGGGTTTGGGCCTTTGTCAAATATCAGCTGCTCATAAGTGGATGAATTTATGTCTGTATTCTCAATTCTGTTCCATTGGTCTATGTATCTGTTGTACCAGTACCAGGCTGTTTTCATTACTGTGGTGGTGTAATAGGTTCTAAAATCAGGTAGTGTGAGGCCTCCCACTTTGTTCTTCTCCTTCAGTAATGCTGTATTTATTCGGGGTCTCTTCACTTTCCATATGAAGCTGGTGATTTGTTTCTCCATCTCATTAAAAAATGCCTTTGGAATTTGGATTGGGGTTGCATTCTATCTGTAGATCGCTTTGGGTAGAATTGGCATTTTCACAATGTTGAGTCTACCTATACATGAGCAAGGTATATTTTTCCACTTATGCAGGTCTCTTTTGGTTTCTTGCAGTAGTGTCATGTAGTTTTCATTGTATAGATCTTTTACGTTGCTGGTTAGATTTATTCCTAAGTATTTTATTTTCTTGGGAGCTATTGTAAATGGTATTGATTTGGTGATTTCCTCTTCAAGCTTTTATTTGTTGGTGTAAACGAATCCAACTGATTTTTTATGTTTATCTTGTATCCGGAAACTTTGCCGAAATCTTCTACTAGTTCCAGTAGTTTTCTTGTGGATTCTTTGGGGTTTTCTGTGTATAAGGTCATATCTGCTAATAGAGATACTTTTACTTCTTCCCTACCAATTTGGATACCCTTTATTTCTTTTTCTAGCCTAATTGCTCTGGCTAGGACCTCCAGCACAATGTTGAATAAGAGTAGTGATAAACGGCATCCTTGTCTCGTTCCCCTTCTCAAGGGGAATGCTTTCAAAGTCTCTCCATTTCAAATGATGTTGGCTGTTGGCTTTGTATAAATGCCCTTAATTATACTGAGGAATTCCCTTTCTATTCTTATTTGGTTGAGAGTTTTGATCATGAATGGGTGTTGCACCTTGTCAAATGCCTTTTCTGCATCAATTGATAAGATCATGTGTTTCTTGTCTTTTGTTTTATTTATGTGATGGATTACATTGATTGTTTTGCTAATGTTGAACATCCTTGCATACCTGGTATAAATCCCACTTGATCATGGTGAATTTTTTTTTTTTTATCTGTTGCTGAATTCTATTGGCTAGAATTTTGTTGAGGATTTTTGCATCAATGTTCATGAGGAGTACTGGTCTGTAATTTTCTTTTTTTTGTGGTGTCTTTACCTGGTTTTGGTATCAGGTTTATGCTGGCTTCATAGAATAAGTTTGAGAGTATTCCACCCTTTTCTATTCTCTAATATACCTTTAGTAGTTGTGGTGTTAACTCTTCTCTGAAAGTTTGGTAGAACTCTCCCGTGAAGCCATCCGGGCCAGTACTTTTTTTTTGTTGGGAGTTTTTAAATTACCTTTTCAATCTCTTCTTTTGTTATGGGTTTACTTAGTTGTTCTACCTCTGTTTGTGTTAATTTAGGTAGGTAGTGACTTTCTAGAAATTTGTCCATTTCCTCTAGGTTTTCAAATTTGTTAGAGTATAATTTTTCGTAGTATTCTGTTATGATTCTTTTAATTTCAGTTGGGTCTGCTGTGATATCACCCATCTCATTTCTTATATGGGTTATTTGCTTCCTCTCCTGTTTTTCTTTTGTCACTTTTGCCAATGGTTTACCAATTTTGTTGATTTTCAGAGAATCAGCTTTTGGTCTTGTTAACTCTTTCAGTTGTTTTTCTATTCTCTATTTCATTTAATTTTGCTCTAGTTCTTATTATTTCCTTTCTTCTGGTGCCTGAAGTCTTCTTTTGCTGGTCTCTTTCTACTTGTTACAGTTGTAGGGTTAATGTTTTGATTATGGCTTTTTCTTCTTTTGGATGTGTGCATTTATTTCTGTAAATTGACCTCTGAGCACTGCTTTTGCTGTGCCCAAAACGTTCTGGTAGGATGTGTTTTCATTCTCGTTTGATTCTATGAATTTCTTTATTCCATCCTTAATTTCTTCTTTAACTCAGTACCTTTTGAGCAAGGCGTTGTTCATTTTCCATGTGTTTACTTTTTTTCTTGATTTTTCTGTTTTTGATTTATGCTTTTATGGCTTTATGGTCAGAGAAGATGCTTTGTAATATTTCGATGCTTTGGATTTTGTTAAGGCTTGCTTTATTGCCTAATATGTGGTCTATTCTGAAGAATGTTCCATGTGCGTTGGAAAAGAAAGTATAATTGGCTGCTGTTGGGTGCAGTGTTCGGTATATGTCTATGAGATCAAGTTGGTTGACTGTAGCATTTAGCTCTTTCGTGTCTTTGTGGAACTTCTTTCTGGATGTACTGTCCTTCACTGAAAGTGGTGTGTTGAAGTCTCCTACTACTATTGTGGAACTGTCCATCTCTCTTTTCAGTGCTGTTAGAGTTTGTTTTATGTATTTTGGAAGCCTGTCATTGGGTGCATTAATATTTATTATAGTTATGTCCTCCTGGTGTATTGACTCTTTAATCATTATATAGTGTCCTTCCTTATCATTTGTGGTGGATTTTCCTTTAAAGTCTATTTTGTCAGAGATTATTATTGCCACTCCTACTTTTTTTTTAATGTTCTTTCCTTGATACATTTTTTCCATCCTTTGAGTTTTTGTTTGTTTGTTTCTTGAAGTCCCAGGTGTGTCTCTTGCAGGCAGAATATAGACAGATTATGTTTCTTTATCCAATTTGCCATTTTCTGTCTCTTTATTGGTGCATGTAGTCCTGTTACATTCTGCGTAATTATTGATAGGTATGAGTTTAGTGCTATCATTTTGATGTTTTTTTTGTGTGTGTTGTTCACAGCTTCTTTGTTCCACATAACTTTCTGTGCTGAGTTGATTTTCTTTACATATTTTCTTTTAATCTTTTTCCTTATTGTTGATTTTGTGTTCACTGAGTCTTTACATTTTTCTAGTTTTTTATTTTGACTTGTAGGATTGTTAGTTTCCTTTGTGGTTACCTTAATATTTACCCCTATTTTTCTAAGTTTATACCAGTATTTTATTTCTTTATATCTCCTTCACTTCCTCTCCATATGAAAAATCTATGTCTACGTTTTTAAAGTCCCTCTTTTTTGTTTTAACGTTGTCGTCTTTTACATACTGACATCTGTTTCCTTATTTTCAGTATTTTAGCTTTGATTTACTTTTGTGACTTCTCTATCTGGGTTGATATCTTGTTGCTCTGTCCTGTATTCTAGTCTTGGGTTGTTATCTGATGTTACTGATTTTCTAACCAGAGGACTCCCTTTAGCATTTCTTGTAATTTTGATTTGGTTTTTCAAATTCCCTAAACTTCTGTTTATCTGGAATTGCCCTAATTTTGTCATCATATCTGAGAGAGAGTTTTGTTGGATATATAATTTTTGGCTGGCAGTTTTTTCCTTTAAGGCTTTATGTATGTCATCCCATTGCCTTCTTGCCTGCATGGTTTCTGCTGAGTAGTCTGAGCTTATTCTTATTGACTCTCCTTTGGAGATGACTTTTTGTTAATCCGTTACTGCTCTTAAAATTCTCTTTTTATCATTGGTTTTGGCAAGTTTGATTATAATATGTCTTGGTGACTTTCTTTTGGGATCTACCTTATGTGGGGTTAGATGAGCAACTTGAATAAACATCTTGTCATCTTTCACGGTATCAGGGAAGTTTTCTGCCAAAAAATCTTCAACCTTTTTCTCTGTATTTTCTGTTATCCCCCCGTTCTGGTACTCCAATCTCTCTTAGGTTATTCCTCTTGATAGAATCCTATCAATAATAATTATTGGTGTTTCTTCCTTTTGTTTTAATCATTTTTTCTGATTTTTCCTCAAATAAGTTGGTGTCAAGTGCTTTATCTTCACTCTCACTAATTCTGACTTCCATTGCCTCAATTTTGCTCCTATGACTTTCTACTGAGTTGTCTAATTCTGACATTTTATTGTTAATCTTCTGGATTTCTGATTGCTGACTTTCTATGGATTCTTGCAGCCTGTTAAATTTGTCATTATGCTCTTCTCTAATCTTTTTATTTCCTTTATTGCGTGTTCTGTGTTTCATTTAATTTCCTTCCTAATTTCTTGAAGAGTTCTGTATATTAATCTTTTGTATTCTGCTTCTGGTAATTCCAAGAAATTTTCCTCCTCTGGAAAATTTCTGATTTTTTATTTTGGGAGCTTGCTGAAACCATCATGGATTGCCTCTTTATGTGATTTCATATTGACTGTTGTCTCTGAGCCATCAATAAGTTATTTTATTTATTTATTTTATGTTTGCTTACTGTGTCTTAGCTTCCTGTTTTGTTTTGATATTCCCAATAGGCTGCTCGTATGAAGTAGTTTGATTATTGGCACCTTTGAATCTCTAATGTCCCATCACCAGCTGGTTAGACCTGTTACTAGGTATGTGAGCTCAGGGGTCCACCCACTCATCCTGTATTGATTCAGCTCAGGTGCCCAGATAAATAATCACCAAGTGTGTGGTGTAGTGTCTCACTTACAGTCCTAGACAGGCATGGGTGATTGGTGTAGGCACAGGCATCTGGCTGCAACGGGGGGACACACTCTAAGCAAGGCAGGGGGCTGACAGCTGCCCCTGAGTGTCCAGAAGGAAGGCATGTCCCTGTTCCCTAGAGCATGTAGGTGGGTCGTTTTGTAGCTGGACTGTGAGCAACGAATGCTGTTGGTTGTAAGGAATGGGGGGCACCTCTTATTCATGGGCCCCTATCACAGGTGGCTAGGTAGCATGGGTGGAGCCACCAGTCCTCAAGCTCCTGTTTTGGATAGGTGAAGACACTTCTTAATGGGCAGAGCAGTGTCAAATGTCAAGAACCTGCCACTTCACAGCTGAAACAGTTGAAGTTAGACTTCCAGTATATACCCTGTTGTACTGCAGTAATGAGGGCCTATGCTGTTGAGATGGGCCCACACAAGTCTATGCAGGGGGAAAGGCAATCAAAGTCCATGGATCCCTTATGCCTATGCCTAGGCAAAGGAGCTATGTCTCCCCTGGGTTCCTGGCATAGGGGATCTGTCAGTTTATTTTTTCCCCTGTTTGTTAATTTGTTCACTCTCCAAGGCAGGGAGAATGGCTCTGGGCATGTGATGGATCTTACTTCCAGCCCAGGGGACTAGGCAATTGCTGAAGGCAGTCTGGGACCCATTGCAGAGCAGGGAGCTGGGAAGTAAATGGGAGAGAGGTTTTTCCATCAGTGGGTGTTTTTGATCTGTGTGGTAAGATGTACGCAAGTACTTATCTTTCGTTGAGGGCTGCTTCTCACTGGTTTTGCATGGCCGAGTAGACTCTCAGTGGCTAGGTCTCTCCCGGTGCAGAATACGCCTCCAGAGCACCAATGCTTGCCTGCCTCACTGCTACCCCCGAGCTGCTCAGGCCTGAAGGGCTCAGGCTCTCTCTGGGTCAGGTCTGGCAACTCATCATTGCTTCTAAACTGTCTCTCCTTCCCCCTGCCACTCAGTCCAGTTCCTCAACTCTGCCTTTGATGTTCAGGGCTCCCAGATTGCCATATATAATTGAATCACTTGTTTTTTTGGGTCTTTGTTGTAAGAGAGTCCACTAGAAGCATCTGACTACTCCGCCATCTTGGCCCCGCCCCCCATTTGTTGAAACATCTTGTGATCATTAAGATTGTGTGTCAACTTGGTTGAGCCATGATTCTCAGTATTTACATGTGATCACTCCCATGATTGAATATGCTGTGAGTAGCCAATCAGATGAAAGGGAGTTTCCTTGAGGATGTGGCCTACATCTGAATATAAGCAGATGGTATGGCTTTTGCTCACTCTGGATCCTGCAGCTGCCTCCTGTCATCTCACCTCCAGTTCTTGGGATCTGAGCTGTCAGCTTTTCTGCCAAACTTGGGATTCATCAACTTTTACAGCCTGTGAGTGGAACCCTGCTCTCTGATCTGCTGATCTTGAGTTCTTCAGCCCCTGCAGCTATATGAATCAGGAGAAAACTTGTGGTCTTGCCTGACGATCTTGGAATTCATCGACCTTCACAGCCTGTAAGCAGGAGTCCTGCTCTCTGACCTGCTGAACTTGGGCTCACCAGCTTCTGTGGCTGCCTGAACTGGGAGAGGCCTCTACCCTGATCCAGAGACTTGGGACATTCTAGCCTCTACAATCTCATGAGCTGTTTCCTTGGTATAAATCTCTCTATATAATTTATACTCTTTACTGGTTTCTTTTCTCTAAAGAACCCAGCCTAAGACACATCTCAACTGGTATTTTGTCAGTTCTTGGAGCCTTGTTTTTATCCAATGGCTCCAGCACAGCTTGGACTTCTTCCTTCAATATCATTGGTTATTATTGATATGCTACCTACTGAAATGATTGAACACCAACCAATTCTTTTTGGTACAGCGACTCTGTGTATTCTTTCCATGTGCTTTTCATTCAAAATTTTGCCCTTACAATCCTTCGCTATTGCAACTTGAGGCTGGATTTTTTTTCTTCAATTTGTTCAGCTTGATAAATTCTGATCATGTTCTCCCCTTTTGGTTTTCTAACTCCAGGTCTTTGCGCATTTCATCATCATATTTTACTTTGTCTTCTTGAGCTGCTGTTTGAGATCTTCTGTTTAGCTTTTATTTCATCATCTCTTCCATTCAGTTTAGCTACTCGACTTTCATAAGCAAGTTTCAGAATCTCTTCTGACAGCCATGTTGGTGTTTTCTTTCTTTTCTGTCGTTTAATGACCTTTTGCTTTTTTCATTTCTGATGTCCTTGATGTCTTCCCACATCTCGTTTGGTCTTTGGTCATTAGTGTTAATGCATCAAATCTATTCTTGAGATGGCCTCCAAATTCTAAAGTATTAAGCTAAAGTAAAAAAAGAAGTGAAAGTACATCTATAAGCAATTATGTTATAATCTGTACTATATAATACTGTCATGAAAAAGTTTAATTAGTAAAATATTATTTTCTTTAACCATTATTAAATGTAAATACATCACACATTAGATTTCTTTAAAAGTTTTAACACAAAGAATGATTCACTTGTATCATGATATGTAATAATTACACATTACAATTTTAGAAAAACAGTGTCATAGTATGTATTTTAAATTTAGGCAGAGACCCCTATGTATTCTGTAAAATTATACTATTTTTCTATGTAATCTCGTAAAATTATCCTCCACACAAATCTCTTTTCTCTTGGTCACAGCCACCTGTTCAGTTCACTATGTGGAGAAAAACACAAGGCAGTGTTTTATGTATTTTCATAAATTATTTTGATTGCTTAAGCAATCACATTACACAGAATTTTTTTTGATTGATTAACACCTCTTCTCAAATTTTCATAATTGTTTTTCAGATTATATATAGCTCCTTCGTGGAGAATTATGTGTCAAAGGTTATTTCCCTTTCCTTTAGATAACAATGTTCTTACCTGGAAAGCGAACAAGCAGACAAACACATAGAATGCAAGTGTGAAATGATTTCTGAAATTCTGCATGTCATACCCAAGCAACCTGAGAGTATTCCTTTAAGCTGCCTGATGTTAGGTTTATATTCTTCTTAACCTGCTCACATATTTTACATTTTGCAAAGACATTGTACATTTTCTCACTGTCTATTGTGATACTCCACATCAGTTGCTCTGTGGGTGTGTATGCAAATATGGCGTCAAAGGTATAAGAGCTTCCCTAAGTGTGAAATCAGGTGTTAGTACTTTGGTTACTGATATATGAGACCACAATCAATCTGCCTCTAATTATCCCAAGGATGATGAAAATATATGTCCATAATTACCTCTCTCCATGAGTGTTGCTGATTCACTGACTCATTAAATATAAGCATTTGCTCTAGTCTGTGATCTAGAAAGGCAATTTGGCAGCATACCACTGATACCCAAGGGCAAGAAGTTAGTCCTAACTACTGTAAATGAATGAGAGTGAAGAGGTTTGTGGAACTCAAATACATATTGATAATGTTTAAATAAAGAGGACTTGTTGAGATAATTCCTGTAGGTTATTTTGAAATGACGTTAATCTGAATGAAAATGTCAAGCATTATTTGGATATTCTATCATTTCCTATTTCTAACAAGTTGATATCTAAGAATTTTAAAGCTAACTCACCCAGGATTTATAAAATATATATTTTTAGTTAATATATCTACCATACACCTGCTTCTGAGCTCAGTGCTGTAAGGTTTCAAAAAATAAATTGATACAAAATTATCTAGTTGTGTAAAGACAGGAAATGTTTAGGCAATCTTTATTATATGATGACATACTGACTACAAACTTTGATAAAGGAGGAATTAAGTGTTTTTAGAGGATGAATCAGGGTCCCTGGAGGAAATGGTGACACTCCAGCCAAGCTTTGAAGACATTAAAACATTTGGAAGATGGAAGACCTTTTAAGTAGATGGACTCTACAATATAAAAAAACAGCATGGCCAGCAATAAGTATAAGATATATTATAAGTGCATCAATCCTTATTTCCTAAACTTTAACTATCTTTAAAATGTTTATTGGAAAGTTCTCCTTGTTTAAATTCCTAGTCTGTCTTCATACAATTGTCTTGGATTCTAACTTGTGTGAACTTTTGAAATGTGCCTCTTGATTTAGAACCTTATCAAAATCCTTAGACTCATGACTTTCTGCTTTTACTTTATCTTATGTTTTTGGATGGGCGTAGAAATTTTGTCACTCATTGTAATGAGTCTGAAAGCATGAATGTTAATATGGTGAATAAAGTGAACCAAAATACCTGAGATCAGAAATGAGATAAAACTATAAAATAAAAAGACCAACTTTACTGTGGGACTTCTACATTGACCTCAGAGAAGTTCCGAAAGAAAAATTCTAAAATCTAGTCAACAGCAACTAACCACAACTACTACATTTCATAAATTAATCAACTATAGAGTATTACAAGCAGAAATACTACTGTTAAACTTCTAGTTGGTTGATATTGGAATTAGCTAATAGCAATACAAATTCATCTAATAAAGGATGCAAGCCATTTGAGAACCAGGTGTTATATAAAATTTTGGGGGGATAATTTCAGTTGTTCTTCTTAGGAACTAAATTATTTTATTATTTGTATCTTGTAAATCACTTAAAATATTCTGTTTTTCAAAGAAGAATTGGGTCATTTTCCATATTCAGCAAGATTCAGAGCTATTTAATATACAGAGCATTTTCTTCCTTCAGATCAATAGACTACAAAGGCATATCAATATGTTTTATTAGGATTTCTACGTGGTCTAGTCATTTCTGAAGTGTAATTAGGGCTGCAGTACCATTAGGAAATCTGCAGTTTACTGCAGTGTTTTTTTTTCTTTTAAGTTAACACAGATAAAGATTTATAGTTTTACAATGCAATTACCTACTATGAAGAAAATTATATCATGATTAAAATAATGATAAATGATTTAAGAAATTAATAGATTACTAGACAAGTAAGAATATGAATACTTGAATTGCAGAAAGATGATTGAAGTCTGACAAATCTTTACACAAAATGATCTGAATTGCTTTTAAAAAAGTTAATGCACATCAAATATTTAAAATAAATCAGAATATATCTCTGTATCTACTTATACCTACATCTGTAACTATATTTGTATGTATATCTGTTTGTATCTACATATTTTATAAATTTTAAATTTTAAACAAAATATATTAGGGGAAATGTTCTTTAAGAGAATGACTACTATGTAAACAAACTGTGTCATTTTAATTAATGCCTGACAGACATACTTGAATTAAGGGAAACTATGGACTTTCAGTTCAAGTTGTGTGGAACTAATTGCAAAGTAAAATAGAAGTGAGAATTGTGGTAAAAAAACTGAAAATAAATAAACACTTATCTGCTTTTTAATCTATATTATACATAGCGTACTCTTACTCCAGCCTTGTATTTTATTTGTTTTATGTTATTTTAAAGGGTTCTTATTAAGGTATGCCCATGTAACAAAAAAAATTGACATATATTGGCAAAAGATGATATGTTCAACTGAAATTACCTACAATCTTGCTGTTCAAATTGGCACTCTGACTAGCTTACTAGATAGAAATTTAGAGTCTTGGACCCCATGACAGACCTAGTGAATCAAAATCTACATTTAACATCATCCCCACTGTTTTAGGATATACTATCCCAATCAGAAACTAACTATAATATTAAATGCCAACAAGTATGCAAATTATTATATTTTCTTTTTTTGTTATCAATGAAAAAAAGCTTGAAACTAGTGATTATATTTGTATCCTCAACAAAATGCAATCCCTTTACAGAAGGAATCATTTTTTTAAACATGAATAAATGCAATAGTATGTATTACATATTGGATTCAAGTGGAGGAAAAGCTTTAAGGAAAAGCAAAAAGATTAAAGTTAAATCTGCAAGCTCAACTCAGAGGAAGGAAAGAGCTTGAACGGCAGGGAGAAACATCTGTTTCACAAGAACTGATACTGGTTCCCTTAGCTTATGTATACCAACCCCTCAAATTCTGAGATTTGATGAAGTATTTATAGCCAGGACAACAGAGAATTGGTGTTATGGATTGAATTGTATCCCCCCAAAATATATGTCAGTTCCCAGTAGTGTGTGGTGGTTGTCCTTCATTTTGTGATCTGATGTAATTATCATATGTGTTGTAAATCCTAAGTACTATGATGTTAATAAGGCAGGATTAGAGGCAGTTATGTTAATGAAGTAGGACTCAGTCTATAAGATTAGCTTTTATCCTGAATCAATCTCTTTGAGATATAACAGAGAGAAGTAAACGGGGCGGGGGGGGGGGGGATCTCATTATCACCAAGCAAGAAGAGTCAGGAGAAGACCATGTCCTTTGGACCTGGGGTTCCTGCGAGGAGAAATTCCTAGACCAGGGCAAGACTGATGACAAGGACCTTCCTCCAGAGCTGACACAGAGAAAAAGCCTTCCCCTGGAGCTGGTGCCCTGAATTCAGACTTCGAGCCTCCTAATCTGTGAGAGAATAAATTTCTGTTTGTTAAAGCCATCCACTTGTGGTATTTCTGTTATAGCAGCACTAGACAATTAAGACAATTGGCTTTTTTTTTTTTTTTTTAAGATTGTACTTAGGGAGGTAGAATAAAAAAAAAATAAGTAATTAAAGTGGCACATAGTTGATGTGGGCTGAGGTCTGGCAGATAACTAATTTCCAGAGTTTAATTAACAGGAGTATTTTCTGTCACAAAACAAGAATAAAAAACGGGAGCTAAGACTAGAAAACCAAGCTGTAAATAAACACGGGCAGATTGATCTGGTAAATCAGTCTCAGCCAGGGCATAGAGTCTGCTGGCACAATGGACAGCAGGGGGTGTGAATATTTGAGATCAGATCAGCAGCAAGAGCAGCATCAATAAGGTGTTGGTATTTCAGATGCCTTGGTGGTAAAAGGGTGCCACTTAGAGCTCATGAGATTCCATTGCTATGGGAGAATTACAGATTTATAAATCACTCTAGTGGAATATTAGTTTTTTGACACTCTGTCTAAAATATAATCTCAAGTAAAAAACTCCCTCAGTTGCTGTGAATCAGAGGTCACTTTAACCACATGAGCATCCCAGTAATGGAAAAGTGAAGTACATGTTCTTCAAATACATAAGAGTTGTTGAATGCTGATATTAACAATAGTTACTATTTTTTTGGTTGAATTTGAAAGCACTCTTTGTCATTCACTTGAAGTGATTCGTGTTCCACATTTATTTTATTGCAGTTGCTATTCCAAAATTTAAACTCTAAAATCTTTTGTTAAAATATTTATGTATGTATAATGTAATGCCTAGAACAACCAAAAAAGCTATATAAGGAGATACACTCAAAAACACTATAGATAAATCAAAACAGAGTTCTAAAACAATTCAAGTAACCCATAGCATAGCAGGGAAGAAAAAATAAAAACAACAGACAACAAACAGAAAAGAAAAAATAAATGGCATATTTACTTTAACATAATACTAGTTACATGAAATGCAAATGCTCTACATATACCAATTAAAAGAGAGAGGCTGGAAGAATACATTTAATTAAAAAAAGAGAAAAACCATGAACCAACTAGAAGCTGCATGCAAGAACTCATTTCAAATGTAATAATATAGGTAATTTGAAAGTAAAATAATGGACAATTATAAACCTTGTAACCATTAATCAAAAGAAAGCAGGAGTGGATGTACACTGAAACGCGTGAGAGCTGGAATTTGATGGGATTGCCTTGTTTTTTTCCTGGCAAGTTTCTGCCTTTGACAGGGTGCAGTCTTACCACTTTTCTATCACCCTTTATTAGTGGAAAATATTTGAGTTTTTCCTTCTCCGACTCAGGTTTCCTGCCTTACACAAGTTCTGGCTTTCACAAGTTTTACTGTATTAATAGCAGATGAAGTAGACTTCAGAGAAAAGAAAATTACTAAAGAGAGAGAGTCAATCAACAATAAGATATAGCAACCCCAAGCGTGTATACACCAAACAGTAGAGTTGTAAAATATGTGAAGAAATTGACAGAACTGAAAGGAGAAAGAGAAAAATCAAAAGCCCTCTCTCAACAACTGGATGTAAAATCAGCAAAGATATAAAGTCAACAACACCATCAACCAACAGGATCTAATTAAGACTGATAGAGCAATTCACCGAACAATGGTAGAATAAACACTCATTTCAAGTGCACAGAGAATCAAGATAAATCATATCCTGTGTCATAAAACAAGCCTCAACAATTTTAAAAGAATTGAAATAATTGAGAGTGTGTCCTCTGATCACAATCTCTCAGACTAGAAATTAATAAGAAAAAGGTAAAAGGGAAATCTCCAAACACGTAAAAACTAAACTACACTCTTCTAAACAATTCACGGCTAAAAGAGAGAGTCTCGGAAATTAAACAAGTGCACTGAACTGAATGAAAATGAAAATTTAACATGGCAAATACAACTAAAGCAGTAACGAGAGGGAAATTTATAGCACTAGATGTTAACACTAGAAAAGAGGCAGGTCTCATATTAATAATCCAAGTTCCTGCCACCAGAACCTAGAAAAAGAAGAGCAGCATAAGGTGAAACCAAGCAGAATGAAGATACAATAAAAATAAGACCAAAAATCAATGAAATTGAAAACAGTAAATCAATAGAGAAATGCAATAAACAAAAAGCTGATTCTTGTTTAAGAAGATCAATAAAATCGACAAACTTCAAACAGATAAAAAAAATTAGAGAAGACACAAACTACAGATATCAGGAATGAAACGGGGATATCACTACTGACTCTGAAGACCAGAAAAAGCAACAACAATAACAAAACAAACCAGCTGACAGTGTCATTTCCGCCTTACGGTGACCCTGAGTATGTCAGAGTACAGAGTTTTCAATGGCTGATGTTTTTTCGGAAGTAGATTGTCAGGCCTTTCTTTTGAAGTGCCTCTGGATGAATTTGTACCTCCAAAATTTTGGTTAGCATCCAAGCCTGTTAACCATTTGCACTATCCAGGGACACCACCCAGCATGCAGGAGGAGAATTATAAAGAAATATTATGAACAACTCAGTGGTTAAGCACTCAGCTGCTAACTAAAAGGTTGGTGGTTTGAACTCATCAGCCACTCCATGGGAGTTTGCTTCTGAAAAGATTTACAGCCTTGGAAACCTTATGGAGCACTTCAACTCTGTCCTGCAGGGTTGCTGTGAGTCAGAACTGATGTTTCATTCTGTTATACCTAAGGTTGCTATGAGTCTAAGCTGACCAGATCCTATGGCACCTACAACAATGACAATCATTCATTAATATAGCTCCAAAAATTCTTATCACAATATTAGCAAATAGAATTTAAAATTATATAAATTTAAATATACACCATGAAAAAGAAGATGCATGGCTGGTTCAGTATTTAAAAATCAATCAATGTAAGCAACCATATAACTGGCTAAAAAGAAAAATCATATGATCATACCAATCGATGCAGAAAAAATAGTTGACAAAATTCAATACTAATTCATGATACAATCTCTCAGCAAACAGTAACAGAGGGGAACTTCCCCAACTTAATAAGGAAAATCTCTTAAATCTGTAACTAACATTATATTAAAGTAAAAAGACTGAATACTGTCTTTTTAAAATTAGTAATAAGGCAAAATAGCTCACTCTCACCAGTGCTTTGTCAACATAGTACTGTAAGTTCTAGTCAGGTCAATAAGTCAAAAAGGACATAACAGGCATACAGACTGTAAAATAAAAACCTAAAACTGTCCACATTTGCAGAGGACATTATTATCGTATTATCCATGTAGAAAAGCCCAAGAAATCTACCAAAAAACCAAAAACAAAAAAACCTCTAAGAAGTAAGTTAGTTGAGTGATATTATAGGACACAAGATTGATATAAGAAAAATCTAGTATATTGTTAGATACCAGCAATGAAAATGTGTACTGAAGTTTAAAACACAATATCATTTATAATTACTTGAAAATGAAATACTTAGGTATAATTGCCACAAAATATACATAAGTCTTATCTGCCCAAAATTGTAAAATGCTGATGAAAGAAATCATAAAAGATCCAAATAAATGGAGAATCATACTCTGTCAATGTATTGGAAGAATCAGTGTAGAAAAATACCAACTATTCCCAAATAAATACAGATTTTATGTAATTCTTATCAAAATCTCAGCAATATTTTGTATAGATATGTTGTTATTGTTAGGTGCCTTCTAACTGCTTTCGACTCATAGCAATGCTATGTACAACTGAATGAAACACTGCTCAGTCCTGTGCCATCGTCACAATAGTTGTTACACTTGAGCTCATCGTTGCAGCCACTGTGTCCATCCATCTTATTGACAGTCTTCCTCTTTTTTGCTGACCCTCTGCTTTACCAAGCATGATGACTTTCCTGATAACATGTTCAAAGTATGTGAGACAAAGTCTTACCATCCTCACTTTTAAGGAACATTATGGCCTTGCTTCTTCCAAGACAAATTTGTCAGTTCTTTTGGCCGTCTCTGGTGCATTCAATATTTTTCACCAACACCATAATTCAAAGGTGTCAATTCTTCTTAGGTCTTCCTTATGCAATGCCCAGGTTTCGCATGCATATGCAGGGATTGAAATCACAATGGCTTGGGTCAGGCACACCTTAGTCTTCAAGGTGACATCTTTGCTTTTTAACACTTTAAAGAGGTCTTTTGCAGAGATTAGCCCAATGCAATGCATTGTTTGATTTACTGACTGCTACTTCCATGGGTGTTGATTGTGGATCCAAGTAAAATGAAATCCTTGACAACCTTTTCTCCGTTTATCATGATATTACTTTTTGGTCCAGTTGTGAGGATTTTTGTTTTCTTTATGTTCAGGTGTAATCCATACTGAAAGCTGTAGTCTTTGATCTTCATCGGTAAGTACTTAAGTCCTCTTCACTTTCAACAAGCAAGGTAGTGTCATCTGCATATCACAGGTTGTTAATGAGTCTTCCTCCAATCCTGATGCTGTGTCCTTCATATAGCCCAGGTTCTCAGATTATATGCTCAGCATACAGATTGAATAAATATGGTGAAAGGACACAACCGTGACGCACACCTTTCCTGACTTTAAACCATGCAGTATCCCCTTGTTCTGTTTGAACAACTGCCTCTTGATCTATGTACAGGTTCCTCATTAGCACAGTTAGATATTCTGGAATACCCATTCTTCAAAATGTTATCCATAATTTGTTATGATCCACAGAGTTTAATGCCTTTGCAGAGCCAATAAAACACAGATAAACATCTTTCTGTATTCTCTGATTTCAGCCAGAATCCATCTGATATCAGCAATGATATACCTCATTCCATGTCCTCTTCTGAATCTGGCTTGAATTTCTGGAACTTCCTGTCAATGTACTGCTGCAGCTGCTGTTGGAAGATCTTCACCAAATTTCACTTTGGTGTGATATTAATGATATTGTTCTATAAATTCCACATTTGATTAGATCAACTTTCTTTCGAATAGGCATATATGTGGGTCCCTTCCAGTTCGTTGGCCAGGTAGCTGTCTTCCAAATTTCTTGGCATAGATAAGGGAGAACTTCCAGTGCTGCATCGTTTGTTGAAACATCTCAGCTGGTATTCTGTGATTCCTGGGATCTTGTTTTTCACCAATGTCCTCAGTGCAACTTAGATATCTTTCTTCAGTACCATCAGTTCTTGATCATATGCTACCTTCAAAAATGGTTGAACATCGACCAATTATTTTTGGTACAGTGACTCTGTTTATTCCTTCCATTTTCTTTTGAGGCTTCCTGCTTCATTGACTATTTAGCCTTAGAATTCTTCACTATTTCAACTCAAGGCTTGCATTTTTTCTTCAGTTCTTTCTGCTTGAGAAATCCCAAGCGTGTTCTTCCCTTTTGATTTTCTAACTCCAGGTCTTTGCACATGTCATTATAATACTTTACTTTGTCTTCTCTAGCCGCCCTTTGAAATCTTCTGTTTAGCTCTTTTACTTCATCATTTCTTCCATTTACTTGAGCTACTCATCATTCAAGAGCAAGTGTCAGAGTCTCTTCTGACATCCATTTTGGTATTTTTTTTCTTTCCTAATGACCTCTTGATTACTTCACGTATGATGTCCTTGATGTCATTCCACGATTCGTCTGGTAGTTGGTGCGTAAATTTGGTGAAAAATAGTTGAATTAACTGGTCTTCCTTGTAGACTTAAGGATATTATTCTATCACTGACAGAGTTGTACTTCAGGATTCATCTTGAATTGTTCTTTTTGACGATGAATGCAATGCCATTCCTCTTCAATTTGTCATTTCTGGCATAGTAAACCATACGATTATCTCATTAAAAATGGTCAATACCACTCCATTTCAGCTTGCTAATGCCTAGGATATCAATGTTTATGCATTCCATTTCATTTTTGACAATTTCCAATTTTACTAGATTCATACTTACTGCATTCCATGTTTTTATTATCAATGAATGTTTGTAGCTGTTTCTTCTCATTTTGAATCATGCACATCAGCAAATGAAGGTCACAAAAGCTTGACTGCATCAGCGTCTTTAAGGTGGACTCTACTTTGAGGAGGCAGCTTTGCAACCTGAGGGGCTCATCTTCTGACACTATATCAGACAATGTTCTGCTGCTATTCATTAGGTTTTCACTGGCTAATTTTTTTCAGAAGTAGACTGTCAAGTCCTTCTTCATAGTCTGTCTTAGTCTGGAAGTTCAGCTGAAGCTTGTCCACCAAGGGTAACCCTGCTAGTATTTGAATATTGGTGGCATAGCTTCCAGCATCACAGCAACACACAAGCCACCACAGTAGGACAAACTGACAGATATAGATATATTTACATAGATATAGATATATTGATTTAAAATTTATAGTGAAGGCAAAGGTAACTAGAATTGCTAAAACAATTTTGAAATAGAATAATAGCATGGAAGAAATCATGCTAGATTCAAAATTTATTGTATAGTTATAGCAGAGAAGACAGTGTGGTATTGGCTGAGGGATTTACACATAGATGTGTAGAACAGGATAGAGAACACAGAAATAACCACACAAATACATAGGACTGAGCTTTTCAAAGATTCAAAAGAGATTTAATGTAGTAACTATAGTCTTTTTAACAAATAGTGGATGAACTTTGACCTAAATATCATACTTTAAAAAAAATTTGAAATAGATTATATATTTAACATTAAAAGTAAAACTATGAAACTTTGAGAATATAACAGGAAAAAATCTTCAGAAGCTAAGGCTAGGCAAAGAGTTCTTAGACATGACACCAAAAATATGATCTATAAAAGAAAAAGAAAGAAAGAAATTGGACTTCATCAAATTTAAAAACTTTTGCTTTGTGCAAAACTCTGTTAAAAGTATGAAAATACAGACTGTGAAAAAAAATTTGCAAATTGCATATCCATCAAAGAACTACTATCTAGAATATATAAAGAACTCTTAACACTCAACAGCAAACAAAAAAAAAAAAGAAGAAGAAGAAAAAAGGAAAATCCAGTTAAAAAATGGGCTAAAGACACTAAGGGACATTTCACTAAAAAAGATGTATGGATGGCAAAGAAACAAATGAAAAGATGCAAGATGCTCATCATCATTAGACATCAGATAAATGCTAACTGAAACCACTATGAGATATTAGAACAGCTAAAGTTAAGAAATAGTGATGACACAAAACATTGACAATGATGCAGAGAAAGTGGATCATTTACATACTGCCAATGGGAATGGATGAATGGTAAAGACAGGAAAACAAATTTGCAGTTTGTTAAAAAAAAAAAAAAAACTAAGCATACATTTATCACATGATTCCACAATTGCACTCCTGTACATTTATCTCTGAGAAATGAAAACTTATATGCTGATGAAAACTTGTACACAATTATTCATAGAACTTTGATTTGTAATAAAGTTGCTATGAGTTGGAATCGACTCAAAGGCAATGGGTTTGGTTTGTGGTTTATTTGGAATAGCCCAAAACAGGAAATAACCAACATGCTTTTCAGAAAATAAATGGTTAAAAATAAAACAAACAATAACAAAAGCAAAAAAAAGTACAACAACTATACCATAGAATACTACTCAACAATAAAGAACAAACTATTTATACACACACCAACTTGGATGAATCTCCAGAGAATTATACTGGATTAAAAAAGGTCAATCCCAAAATGTTATATAACTTATGCATTTATTTATATAACATTCTTGAAATGACACAATTATAGAGATGAATAAGAGATTAGTGGTTATCAGGGGTTGAGATGGTAGAGAGAGAGAGTGGGTGTGACTATAAAAGGGTAGCACAGAGGAGGTATTTGTGATGATAGAATAGTTCTATGTCATAATTGTAGTGAAGGTTACATGAATCTGCATATGTCAAAAATGACATAAACTATATAAGCAAATGGTACCAATCTTCATCTTCTGGTCTAGATATTGTGCTATATATGAGATGTAACCACTATTACTATTCTTAAAGCTACCTACTTATTTCAATATAAGAAGTAAAAAAAAGTATTAATTAAATGAGAAAAATGTTTAAAGAAAAAGGTTTTAAACCAAAGCAACCTCTAAGCACATATACATACTCTTTAGTGGTGCAAATGCTGCTAAACAAAAGGTTGGCAGTTCGAATCTGCCTAGAAGTATCTCAGAAGAAAGATCTGGTGATCTACTTCCAAAAGACCACAGCCATTCGAAACCCTATGGAGTGTAGTTCTACTCTGACACACATGGGTCACCATGAGTCAGAATCAACTCAACTGTAACTTTTTTTTTTAAGCACATATAGAAAGCTTTATAATTTACCTTATATTTGTACCTATGTTGCTTTTTCAAATCTTTCTACTAACAATGTTAATATAACTGAGGAGCTTTTTAGAAATTTAGAACCTGAGGTCGTATTCCATTTCTACCGAGTCAGAACCTACATTTTGATAAGATCCTCAAAGGATATGAGTGCACATAAAGTTTGAATAACTGCTATTACAGGAAGATACAGTATTATCTTAAAGTTTACTTAAAAGTCACAGTGAGTTTTGAAAATCCCTAGTCCAGTAATTATCTTTCCTGAGATACCTGGCTAGCCCTGGAGACTAAGCTGGGTTACCCTGATTGACTTAGTCTTACTGCCTGTGATTTATGCTTAAACTAACTTTTTTCCTAGACTTGAGAGAAGAAATCTTCCTGGCTGTATTGTATCTTTCTGTAGTTCTATAGTTCTTTTCTGTAGTTCATCTAGTGTGGGGTTCAGGGAGATGGACCATGACATATGTAAACCCCAAACCAAACCCATTTCTGTTGAGTCAATTCTGAATCATAGCAACCCTACAGGACAGAGTAGAACTGCGCCATAGGGTTTCTAATAAGAGGCTGGTGGATTCGAACTGCTGACCTTTTTGTTAGCAGCTGAACACCATATGAAGGAACCATGAAAACTCATGAATATAAATTATGTTTTGCTCAGATTCACCCAAGAGATTTACTGTTGTTTGCTTCCCTAATCTACTCACAGATTTTAACAAAATGCCTTGTGCTTATGGCATTACATGATAAATATACTTAATGCTACTGAACTGTACATGTAAAAATTTTGAAATGACAAATATTTTGTTTTATATATACTTACCACAATAAAAAATTGCTTAGAACAAAAAAAGAGCAATTTCTTCACAGCTTACCTATTATTAAAAACAGCTATATAAACATTGTAAGTCTATAGAATGTAGCCAAACTTTCAACACAGATGGTTTTACGATATATTGAGTTGTAGTGGCATCTCAGTGATTATAGTAACTATATTTTCAATTACTTGGAGACTAGCTTCCCAGTAGAGGACAGAAGAATGTTTTCTACACAATAATCTTAAAATAGTAAATTTTAACATTTTCTTTACAGCTGAGAAATCACGTTTGGAGCTCCTTTTGCTATGGCAAACTGTTAGAAGGTGAGAGCCTTAAGGTATGAGATAGTAAAAAAAAAAAAAGAAAGAAAAAAGTTGTTTATTAAGCTACTCCTAATAGGAAATTTAGGAGTTGCTGGTGGTGCAAACCATTACAGTGCTCATTTGCTAACCAAATTGTTGAAGATTCCAGTTTACTCAGAGGTGTCTGGGAAGAAAGTCCTGATAATCCACTTCTGTAAAATCAGCCACTGGAAACCCTGTTGAGCACAGGGGTCTACTCTGACACAAATAGGGTTGCCATCAGGCAGAACAGACTTGATGCCTACTGGTTTAATAGGAAATTTAGAGAAATTTCAATAAGCTGTAAAGCAATAGAGAATATACAAGGAAAGAAAAGGGCAAAGGTTGATGATGAAGAATTTGTGAGGCCAGAAATCATGTGGGTTGAAGGACCGAAATAATTTTCCCTGAGTAGAGTGGCCATATGATGGAAGAATAAGGAAACCTAATCTGTCTGTCTTTCTCTCTCTCTCTGCCTTTATACCTCTCTTTCTCTTATTAAATGTATTTTCCGTTTATGGGGGGTGAGATTTCATTAGGCCCAGTGTGCTCCCCCAAATTGTTACATTAGTCTACTCTCCCACTGGGAATATATAAAGGTTCTTGAATCTCCACATCCCAGCCAAAATGTGTCATTATTCAGCTGTCTGCGTTTTGCTATCCTAACAGCTGCAAAGTGGTAACGTATTTTTTTTTAGTATGTATTTATCTGATAATGATTAATTGCCCTTTTCATGTTGATTTGGAAGAGTTTCTTTTTTTAATTATTTTTTTTATTGTACTTCAGGTGAAGGCTTACAGAACAAATAGTTTCTCATGAAACAGTAGTACACGTATCGTTTTATGACATTGGTTAACAACCCCATAACATATCAACCCTCTCCCTTCTCGACCTTTTTTTTTTTTTTTTGGTGAAAATATACATAGCCAAAGATACACCATTTCAAAAATTTCTACATGCACACTTCAGTGACATCAACTACACTCTTCCAATTGTGTTGCTATTCTTACTTTACATGAAGGCTTACAGAACAAAATAGTTTCTCATTTAACAGTTAGTACACATGTTGCCCTATGACAATGGTTAACAACCTCACAACACATCAACACAAACCTTACTCAGCCTTGGGTTCCCTCTCAGCAGCTTTCCTGTCCCCTTCTGCCTTCTGGCCCTTGTCCCTGGACTGCTACATCTCATTAGTTCCATTTGGTTTTATGGGGCTGTCCACTCCCTGGCTGAATGGTGAACCTCGGAAATGACTTCACCACTGAGCTGAAAGGGCGTCTGGGGGCCATACTCTCGGGGTTTCTCCAGTCTCCTTTAGGCCAGTAAATCTGGTCTTTTTTTGTGTGTGTGAGTGTTAGAGTTTTGTTCTGCATCCTTCTCCAACTCTGTCCAGAACCCTCTGTTGTGATCCTGGTCAGAGCAGTCAGTGGTGGTAGCCGGGCACCATCTAGCTGTACTGGGCTCAGTCCGGTGAAGGCCTTGACAGCTGTGGTGCATTAGTCCTTTGGACTAATCTTTTGCTTGTATCCTGTTCTCTTCATTCTCCCTTGCTCCCAAGGGATGAGACCAGTGGAGTATCTTAGATGGCTGCTCACAGGCTTTTAAGACCCCAGAACCTACTCACCAAGGTAGAATGTACGACATTGTCTTTATAAACTGTGTTATGCAAATTGAGCTAGATGTTTCCTGAGACCATGGTCCCCACAGCCCTCCACCCAGAAATTCAGTCCCTCAGGGAGTTAGGATGTGTCTGTGGAGCTTCCATGACCTTTCCTTATACAAGTTGTGCTGGTTTCCCCTGTATTGTGTACTATGTCACCCTTCATCCAAGATACCACTTATCTATAGCCAATTTAGTAGTCCCCCCCATCCCTCCCATCCCTTGTAACCAACAGAGATTGTTACATTTTGTGTGTGAACTTTTTCATGGGTTTTTACAATAAAGATCTCATACAGTATTTGTCCTTTTGTGATTGACTTATTTCACTCAGCATAATGTCCTCCAGTTTATCCATGTTATGAGATGCTTCACAGATTCATCATTGTTCTTTCTTGCTGCATAGTACTTCATTGTGTCTATGTACCATAGTTTGTTTCTCCATTCATCTGTTGATGGGCATCTAGGTTGTTTCCATTGTTTTGCTATTGTGAACAGTGCTGCCATGAACATAGGTGTGCATATGTCTATTCGAGTGACAACTCTTATTTCTCTAGGATATATTCCTAGGAGTGGGATTGCTGGATCAAATGGTATGTCTATTTCTAGCTTTCTGAGGAAGCGCCATATCATTTTCCAAAATGGTTGTATCATTTTGCATTCCCACCAGCAGTGCATAAGAGTTCGATCTCCCCGCAGCCCCTCCAAAATTTGTTATTTCCAGTGTTTTTGATTTGTGCCACTAATGCCAAGATGAGATGGTATCTCATTGTGGTTTTAATTTGCATTTCTCTAATGGCTAGTGATCGCGAGCATTTCGTCATGTGTCTGTTCGCTGCTTGAATGTCTCCTTTGGTGAAGTGTCGGTTCATTTCCTTTGCGCAATTTTTAATAGGATTATTTGTCTTTTTGTTGTAGAGGTGTTGGATTTTCTTGTAGATTACGGAGATTAGACCTTTGTCTAACTTGTACTGTCCAGAAATTTTCTCCCAGTCTGTAGGTTCTCTTTTGACTCTTTTGGTGAAGTCTTTTGAAGAGCATAGGTGTTTGATTTTTAGAAGATGCCAGTTATCTAGCTTATCTTTTGGGTTTTGTGCATTGATGGTTATGATTTGTATCCTGTTAATGCCATGTTTTAAGGCCTGTAGTGTTGGTCTTATTTTTTCTTCTATGAACTTTATAGTTTTAGGCTTTATATTCAGGTCTTTGATCCATTTTGAAGTAGTTTTTGTATACGGCATGAGGTATGGGTGCTGTTTCATTTTTTTGCAGATGGATATCCAGTTCTGTCAGCACCATTTGTTAAAAAGACTGCCTTTTCCCCATTTGATGGACTTTGGGCCCTTGTCAAAGATCAGGTGACCATAGATGGATGGATTTACATCTGAGTTCTCAATTCTGTTGCACTGGTCAATGTATCTGTCATCATACCAGTACCAGGCTGTTTTGACTGCTGTTGCTGTAGTCAGGTAGTGTGAGTCCTCCAACTTTATTCTTCTTCTTCAGTAGTGCTTTACTTATTCGGGGCTTCTTCCCTTTCCATATAAAGTTAATGATTAGTTTTCCCATCTCTTTGAAGAATGTTGTTGGTATTTGGATCGAGATTGCATTGTATTTGTAAACTGCTTTGGGTAGAATTGTTATTTTCACAATGTTGAGTCTGCCTATCCATGAGCATGGAATGTTTTTCCATTTACATAGATCCCTTTGGCTTTCTTGCAGTAGTGTTTTGTTGTTTTCTTTGTATAGGTTTTTTACATCCCTGGTTAGATTTATTCCTAAGTATTTTATCTTTTTAGGGGCTATTATAAATGGTATTGTTTTCCTGATTTCCTTTTCATCGTTCTCCTTATTGGTGTATAGGAATCCAACTGATTTTTGTATGTTTATCTTGTATCCTGCTACTCTGCTGAATCTTTCTATTAGTTCCAGTAGATTTCTCATGGAGTCTTTAGGGTTTTCTATGTATACTATAATATCTACAAACAGGGACAGTTTAACTTCTTCATTACCAATTTAGATGCCCTTTCTTTTTTTTCTTGCCTTATTGCTCTAGCTAGAACTTCCCGCACAATGTTAAACAGGAGTGGTGATAAAGGGCATCCTTGTCTTGTTCCTGTTTTCAAGGGGAATGTTTTCAGCCTCTCTCCATTGAGAATGATGTTGGCCGTTGGTTTTGCATAGATGCCCTTTATTATGTTGAGAAATTTCCCTTCTATACCTATTTGATTGAGAGCTTTTATCAGGAATGGGTGTTGGACTTTGTCAAATGCCTTTTCTGCATCAATTGAGATGATCATGTGATTCTTTTCTTTCCTTTTATTTATGCGGTGGATTACATTGATTGATTTTCTAATGTGAACCATCCTTGCATAGCTGGTATGAATCCTACTTGGTTGTGGTGTTATTATTTTTTGATATGATGCTGAATTCCTTTGGCTAGAATTTTGTCAAGAATTTTTGTGTCTATATTCATGAGAGATATTGGTCTATAATTTTCTTTTTTTGTGACGTCTTTGCCTAGTTTTGGTATCAGCATTATGCTGGCTTCATAGAATGAATTTGGAAGTGTTGCTTCCTCTTGTATGCTCTGAAATCGTTAGAATAGTACTGGTATAAGCTCTTCGGTAAATGTTTTGTAGAATTCTCCAGCGAAGCCATCTGGACCCTGGCTTTTTTGGGGTGGGAGTTTTTTTAATACCTTTTCGATCTCTACTCTTGTTATGGGTCTGTTCAGATTTTCAACATCGTGTTGTTGTGGTTTGGGTAGGTAGTGTGTTTCTAGAAATTTATCCATTTCCTCTAGGTTTTCAAATTTGTTGGAGTATAGTTTTTCATAATATTCTGTTATAATCCTTTTTGTTTCAGTTGGATCTGTTGTAATGTCCCCCATTTCATTTTTTATTTGGGTTATTTGTGTCCTCTCCTGTTTTTCTTTTGTCAGTGTGGCCAGTGGTTTGTCGATTTTGTTGATTCTTTCAAAGAACCAACTTTTGGTTTTGTTAATTCTTTCTATTGTTTTTCTGTTCTGTATTTCATTTATTTCTGCTCTGATCTTTACTCTTTCTTTTCTTCCGGTGGCTGTGGGCTTTTTTTGCTGTTCTCTTTCTATTTGTTTGAGTTTCTGAAAGAGTTTCTTGCATGTTATAGATATGAATTCCTTAGTAAATTGATGAATATTTGTATGACAATCATTATATAAAGAAACTAATGAAGAAGGTGAATTATGGATCAATCAACAATGTATAAAAATAGATGTCATTCATAGAAGAAGGGATCTAGAGGCAAAGGTGGCCAAAAAAAGACCCTTGAGAATCTGCAGAAATTTTGAGGATGAAGGTGACCTTCACTTGGAATGGGTTAGGA
This sequence comes from Dugong dugon, assembly GCA_030035585.1. Classification (NCBI taxonomy): domain Eukaryota; kingdom Metazoa; phylum Chordata; class Mammalia; order Sirenia; family Dugongidae; genus Dugong; species Dugong dugon. The sequence continues at coordinate 16,070,673 of CM057478.1, forward strand.
GTTTTGACACAATTCTACCTAAATAAGAAGTACAGACAACAAACTCTCCAGATAATATGTGGTTTGCACAGTTTAAAAAAAAAAAAAAGCTATACCTATATAATAACAATTTCCCTATAAAAATATTGTCCATGTTATGGTGTCTTTATGAAATAAACAAAACTTATTTCTGCAATATTGCGCAGTAGAAAAGAAATGCAAAGGATAAAGACATGTAATTTTTTATTTTGATTGTGATATCTCTCCTGGTGGGACATATTCTAATCTTAGATGGACTGCTGTTTTCCTAATGCTGATATATTTACACAATGTTATATATTTTAATGTAATATATAATAAATGAAGGACTATTAACAATGCTTGAGGCTGGATTTCTTTTTCCATTTGATCTATTTCAAGGCAATGTGTTTCCACTGTATTTGGAATTGTCATTGTTGGAAATAATAATCTGTTTTCTGATTATAAGACAGAACAATGAAGGAATAATATGAAAAATTTGGAAGTTATTTTTATATAACTTTATAGCCTTAATACGGTTTTATATTGACTATTCTTTCTTGCCCAGGTCTTGGATAACAATGAAAATGTCTTTCAGACATTATTGTTATTATCAGGAACATGCCACATGACTTAAGAAGGTCCCAGTAGAAAAATGTAAAATTGTCTTCAAAAGTATCTAGTCATTAATTCTTGCTATTTCTAACAAGTAGTTTTTTTTTAAACATAGGTGTTTATTTGTGCGTAGTATCAAGAATCAGTTTTGGGGAGAAAGGTGTTATTGTGTTGGTCAGCATTTTAACTTTAATTTTTTTGTTATATAATATGAAAGGAAGCAGAAAAGAGCAGAATTTTGTACATAATTTTTAAAAAGATGATGAGGACAACGTAATAGAAATAAAAATGAACCCAAACTTTACTATATCCAATAACTTCCATCTACATAACATTTATTTTATTTCAAAATATTTGTTTAATAATTGCCCTTAAAATCTATAAAAGATGTGGAGTTAAAAAATAATTATGAAGTGGGGGCCAAGATGGCTGAGTAGTCAGATGCTTCCTGTGGTCCCTCTTACAACAAAGACCCAAAAAAACAAGTGAATTGATTATGTATGACAATCTAGGAGCCTGAACATCAAAGAAAAAGTTGAGGAATTGAACTGAGCCACAGAGGGAGGGAGAGATGGTTCAGAAGCAGTGAGGAGTTGTCAGACCTGACACTGTGTGAACCAGCATCCTGCAGGCTGAATCTGCTGGCGTGAGCAATGAGGCAAGCAGTGGTGCTCCAGACACATTTTCCACATCTAGAGAGACCAAGCTGCAGAGTGTCAAATCAAACCTCCAGAACCAATGGGAAATGGCACTTGATAGGTGAAAGATAAATACAAGCATCTAAACTACCACTCAGATTAAAAAAAAAAAAAAAAAAACCTTCCTTTTGGGAAATACCTCTCTCCCATTTATCTGCTCCCTCCCCATTGGTCCCAGGTCTGGCTTGAGAAATTGCTGTTCTTCCTGGGCTGGAAGTAGGACACTTCACATACTCTGAGCCATTCTCCTGGCTTTGGAGGGGGAACAAATTAAGAAACAAGGAAAAAATAATCTGCCAGCTCCTTTAAGCTGGGAAGTTAGGGCAGGCACAGCCCCTTTGCCTAGGAACAGATATACAGGGTCCACAGAATCTGAATGCCTTTGACCCCTGCAGAGAACTGTGTGGGTGTGTTTCAACAGTGTAGGTCCTTATTAGCACAGTGTACCAGGATATATACTTGCAGCCTATTTTCTTCTGTATTTGTTATAAGGGGAAGTGGCAGATTCGTGACATTTGACACTGCCTTGCCCATTAAGCAAGGTCCTGGCCTACCCACATCAGGGGCCTGAGGGCTGGAGGCTCCACCTACTCCACCAAGCCACCCACTACAGGGGTCCAAGAACAAGTGGTGACTCACAGTCCTTACAGCCAACAGCACTGGGTGCCCATAGTCTGGATGCAAAACTCACCTACCGACACACTCTAGGGAACAGGGACATGCCTTCCTCCCAGACACTCAGGGGCAGGAGTCATCCCCCTGCCTTAATCAGTGGAAGACCCCCTACTGAAGCCAGGTACCTGTACCTACTCCAATCACTCCTGCCTATCTAGGACTGTAGATGAGAGCCTACACCATACACTCGGTGACAGATGGCCTGGACACTTGAGCTGAATCCACACAAGAAAAGTAAACAGACTCTTGGGCCCACATACCTAGTAACAGCTGTAGCCAACTGGAGACAGGACATGAGAGCTTCAAAGATGTCAATAATCAAACTAGCTCACATGACCAGTCTCTTTGGGCATATCAAAACAAAACAAAAAAGAAGCTAAGACACAGTAAGTATACATAAAATATATAAATATAATAACTTATTGATGAGTCAGCCACAACAGTCAATATCAAATCACATAAAGAGGCAGACCATGATGGCTTCAGCAAGCCACCAAAACAAAGAATCTAAAAACCTTCTGGAGGAAGGGAACTCCTTGGAATTACTGGAGGTAGAATTCAAAAGACTAATACACAGAACTCTTCAAGAAATCAGGAAGGAGATCATGCAAAGTGCAGAAAAATCCAAGGAACATACAAAGTAATAGAGGAAATTAAGAAGGTTATTAAAGCATAATGACAAATTTAACAGGATGCAAGAATCCATAGAGAGACAGCAATCAGAAATCCAAAAGATTAACAATAAAATTTCAGAATTAGACAACTCAATAGAAAGTCATCAGAGCAGAATTGAGGCAATGGAAGTCAGAATTAGTGAGAGTGAAGATAAAACACTTGACATTACCTTATTTGAGGAAAAATCAAATAAAAAAATTAAAAAACCCTAATAATTATGTGGGATTCTATCAAGAGGAACAACCTACGAGTGATTGGAGTACCAGAACAGGGGGCATATCTGAGAATACAGAGAGAATTGCTGAAGATTTCTTGGCAGAAAACTTCTCTGATATCATCACAGATGAGAAGATATGTAACCAAGAAGCTCATCTAACCCCACACAAGGTAGATCCCAAAAGAAAGTCACCAAGACATATCATAATCAAACTTGCCAGAACCAAAGACAAAGAGAAAATTTTAAGAGAGGTTAGAGATAAATGGATAAATAAAGATTTGAAGGAAAAAAATTGCCAGCCAAGAATTCTGTATCCAACAAAACTATCTCTTACATATGACAGCAAAATTAAGGCATTTACAGACAAACAGATGTTTAGGGAATTTTTAAAAACTGAACCAAAATGACAAGAAATATTAAAGGGAGTCTTCTGGTTAGGAAATCAGTAACATCAGATAACAACCTAAGACAAGAACATAGGACAGAGCAACCAGCTATCAACGCAGGTAAGGAAGTCACAAAACATAAATCAAAGCTAAAACAATGAAAACAGGGAAACAAAGAAGTCAATATGTAAAAGATGAAAACATTAAAACCAAAAAAAGGACTAAACAACATAGTCATAGATCTTTCATATGGAGAGGAAGTCAAGGCAATAGAATGAAATAAAAGATTGGTTTAAACTTACAGAGATAGAGGTAAATATTAAGGTAACCACAAAGGAAACTAAAAATCCTACACATCAAAATAAAAAACAAGAAAAAACATAACTCAGCAAACACAACATCAACAACAGGAAAAAGATGCAAAGAAAATACATAAAAAAAAAAAGACTCAGCACAGAAAATTAAGTGGAGAAAAGAAACTGTGAACAACAAACAAAAAAAAGACATCAAAATGACATCACTGAACACATGCATATCAATAATTATGCTGAATGTAAATGGACTAAATGCACCAATGAACAGAGAATGGAAGAAAATGGATAAAAAACAAGGTCTGTCTATATGCTGCCTACAAGAGACACACTTAGACCTAAAGACACAAATTAAAATTCAAAGGATGAGAAAAAATATATCAAACAACACTCAAAAAAGTGCAAGAGTGGCAATATTAATCTCTAACAAAATAGACTTTAAAGCAAAATCCACCACATAGGATAAGGAAGGACACTATATAATGATTAAAGGGTCAATACACCAGGAGGATATAACCATAATAAATATTTACACACCCAATGACAGGGCTCCAAAATGCATAAAACAAACTCTAACAGCATTGAAAAGACAAATAGACAGCTCCACAATAATAGTAGGAAACTTCAACACACCACTGTCAATGGACAGAACATCCAGAAAGAAGTTCAATAGAGACACAGAAGATCTAAATGCCACAGTCAGCCAACTAAATCTTGCAGACATATACAGAACATTCCACCCAACAGCAGCGAAGTATACTTTCTTTCCAATGCACATGGAACATTGTCCAGAATAGACCACATGTTAGGCCACAAAGCAAGCCTTAACAAAATCCAAAACATCAAAATATTACAAACGATCTTTTCTGACCATAAACCCATAAAAAGTAGAAATCAATAGTGGGAAAAGCAAGGGAAAAAAATTAAATACATGGAAACTGAACAACACCTTGCTCAAAAACTACTGGGTTATAGACGAAATTAAGGACAGAAAAAAGAAATTCAGAGAATCATATGAGAATGAGAACACATCCTACCAGAACCTTTGGGACACAGCAAAAGCACTACCCCAGAGGTCAATTTATAGAAATAAATGCACACATCCAAAAAGAAGAAAGAGCCAAAATCAAAACATTAACCCTACAACTGGAACAAGTAGGAAGAGAGCAGAAGCAGAAGCCCTCGGGCACCAGAAGAAAGAAAATTAAAAAAAAAATTAGAGCAGAATTAAATGAAATAGAGAATAGAAAGACAATTGAAACGGTTAACAAGGCAAAAACCTGGTTCTTTGAAACGATCAACAAAATCGATAAACCATTGGCCAAACTAACAAAATAAAAACAGGAGATGAAGCAAATAACCAAAATAAGAAATGAGATAGGTGATATCACATCAGACCCAACTGAAATTAAAAGAAACATAACAAAATACTATGAAAAATTGTACTCTAACAAATTTGAAAACCTAGAGGAAATTGACAAATTTCTAGAAACACAAAGAGATTGAAAAGGTAATTTAAAAAACAACCAACAAAAAAAGCCCCAGCCCTGACAGCCTCATTGGAGAATTCTACCAAACTGTCAGAGAAGAGTTAATAGCACTAATCCAAAAGGCATTTCAGAGCATAGAAAGGGATGGAATACTCCCAAACTCATTCTATGAAGCCAGAATAACCCTGATACCAAAATCAGGTAAAGACACCACAAAAAAAGAAAATTACAGATGAATATCCCTCATGAACATAGACGCAAAAATCTTCAACAAAATTCTAGCCAATACAATTCAACAGCATATCAAAAAAGCAATTCACCATGACCAAATGGGATTTATACCAGGTATGCAGGGATGGTTGAACATTAGAAAAACAATTAATGTAATCTATCACATAAATAAAACAAAAAACAAGAACCACATGATCTATCAATTGATTCAGAAAAGACATTGAACAAATTCCAACACCCATTCATGATAAAAAAACACTCAGCAAAATAGGAATAAAAGGGAACTTCCTCCACATAATAAAGGGCATTTATGCAAAGCCAACAACTAACATTATCCTAAATGGAGAGAGTCTGAAAGCATTCCCCTTGAGAATTGGAATCAGACAAGGATGCCCTTTATCGCCACTCTTATTTAACATTGTGCTGGAGAACTTAGCCAGAGCAATTAGGCTAGTAAAAGAAATAAAGGGCATCCAAACTGGTCAGGAAGAAGTAAAAGTATCCCTATTTGCAAATGATATGATTTTATACACAGAAAACCCCAAAGAATCCACAGGAAAACTACTGGAACTAATAGAAGATTTCAGCAAAGTATCAGGATATAAGATAAACATACAAAAATCAGTTGGATTCCTCTACAACAACAAAGAGAACCTCAAAGAGGAAATCACCAGATCAATATCATTTACAATCGCCCCTAAGAAGATACAGGAATACATCTAACCAGGGATCTAAAAGACTTATACAAAAAAGCTACAAGACACTACTGCAAGAAACCAAAGGAGATCTACATAGGTGGAAAAACATATCTTGCTCATGAATAGGAGACTCAACATTGTGAAAATGTCAATTCTACCTGAAGTGAGTTACAAATGCAGTGCAATCCCCATCCAAATTCCAATGACATTTTTTAATGAGATGGAGAAACAAATCACCTACTTCGTATAGAAAACGAAGAGGCACCGGATAAGTAAAGCATTACTCAAGAAGAAGAATAAAGTGGGAGGCCTCACACCACCTGATTTTAGAACCTATTGTACTGCCAGTGTAGTCAAAACAGCCTGGTATTGGTACAACAATAGATACATAGACCAATGGAACAGAATTGAGAATATAGACTTAAATTCAACCACAGATGAGCAACTGATATTTAACAAAGGCCCAAAGTCCATTAATTGGGGAAAAGACAGTCTCTTTAATGAATGGTGCTGGCATAACTGGATAACCATCTGCTAAAAACTGAAACAAGACCCATACCTCAAACCATGCACAAAAACTCAAAATGGATCAAAGACCTAAATATACAATCTAAAACAATAAAGATTATGGAATTAAAAATAGGGACAATGCTAGGAGCCCTAATACATGGCATAAACAGAATAGAAACCATAAGTAACAGTGCACAAACACCAGAAAAGAAACTAGATAACTGGGAGCTCCTAAAAACTAAACACTTATGCTCACCAAAGGACTTCACCAAAAGAGTAAAAAGACAACCTATAGACTGGGAAAATAATTTTGGCTATGACATATCAGATCAGGGTCTAATCTCTCAAATCTACATGATACTGCAAAACTTGAACCACAAAAAGAGAAATAACCAATTAAAAAAATGGGCAAAGTATAAGAACAGGCACTTCACCAAAGAAAACATTCAGGCAGCTAACAGATACATGAGGAAATGCTCACGATCATTAGCCATTAGAGAAATGCAAATCAAAACTACAGTGAGATACCATTTCACCCCAACAAGGCTAACATTAATCCAAAAAACACAAAATAATAAATGTTGGAGAGGTTGTGGAGAGACTGGAACACTTATACACTGTTGGTGGGAGTGTAAAATGGTGCAACCACTTTGGAAATTGATTTGGCGCTTTCTTAAAAAGCTAGAAATAGAAGTAGCATATGATCCAGCAATCCCATTCCTTGGAATATATCTTAGAGAAATAAGAGCTATCACACAAATAGATATATGCACACCCCTGTTTATTCCATCACTGTTCACATTAGCAACCTAGGTGCCCAACAACAGATGAATGGATAAACAAATTATGGTATATTCACACAATGGAATACTAGGCAAGCATAAAGAACAGCAATGAATCTGCAAAACATCTCATAACATGGATGAATCCGGAAGGCATTATGCTTAGTGAAATTAGTCAATTGCAAAGGACAAATATTGTATGAGACCACTATTATAAGAACTCAAGAAAAAGTTTAAACACAGAAGAAAACATTCTTTGATGGTTACGATGGTGGGGAGGGAGGGAGGGAGAGGGGGAATTCACTAACTAGATAGTAGACAAGAATTATCTTAGGTGAAGGGATGGACAACACACAATACAGTCGAAGTCAGCACCACTGGACTAAACCAAAAGCTAAGAAGTTTCCTGAACATAACCAAACACTTTGAGCGACAGTGTAGCAGGTGAGGGGTCTGGGAACCGTGGTTTCAGGGAACATCTATGTCAATTGGCATAACAAAATTCATTAAGCAGATATTCTGCATCCCATTTTGGTGAGTGGCATCTGGGGTCTTAAAAGCTAGTGAGTGGCCACCTAAGATCCTTCAATTGGTGCCAACCTACCTGTAACAAAGAAGAATGAAGAGCACCAAAGACACAAGGAAAATATTAACCTAAGAGACAAAAGGAGCCATGTAAACCAGAGACTCCATCAGCCTGAGACCAGAAGAACTAGATGGTGCCCAGCTACCACCAATGAGCAGTCTGCCAGGGAACACAACACAGAGTCCTTGACAGCTCAGGAGAAAAGTGGGGTGCAGAACTCAAATTCAAGTAAAAAGACTAGACTTAATGGTCTGACAGAGACTAGAGGAACCCCAGAAGAAATGGCCCCCAGACTTTCTGTTAATCCAGAACTAAAACTGTTCCCAAAGCCAACTCTTCAGACTAAGAATAGACTGGACTATATTAAGACATAAAATGATACTCATAAAGAGTGTGCTTCTTAGCTCAAGTAGATACACAAGAAGAAATGGGCAGCTCCTGTCCAGAGGCGAGGTGAGAAGGCAGAAAGGGATAGGAGCTGGTTGAATGGACACGGGAAATCTGGGGAGGAAAGGAGGAGTGTGCTGTAGCATTATAGAGACAGCAACTAGGGTCACATAACAATGTGTGTATAAATGTTTGTATGAGAAACTTGAGCTGTAAACTTTAACCTAAAGCACAATAAAAAAATCAATAATTATGAAAACCTGGGTCCTGGTTCTGTTACTATCACAAAGAAGCTTTATGATGTTCAGCAAAATTCTTAAAAGTTCAGGGCATCTTTGACTTCATTACTACAATCAGAAGTTAGGTTCTATAAAAAGAATCTTTAAGGAACAAGTTACTATTTACAATTGGAAAACTGATAATAAAAGTCTAGTCAGAACTTACTGAGCTTGTCAAACCATGTTGAAGTCTCATTCTTTGATTCCTTCCTTCCTTCATTTACGTACTCTTCATGCATTGATTCAGTGCCTTCCAGGGGCTAGGTGCTATGCTAGGCACTAGAAACACAATGGTGAGCAAGACACTTGTAGTTGCTTAGGATCTAATGAAGTATTTGCCAATCTTTGTCTTGTGAATCCTTAAAGAGTTAATTAATATGTCACAAGGGGTTCTTCTATTAATTATTTCAAAGTTTTAATGAAAATTCCCATTATATATAAATTCTTCTAAAGCAAAGGAAGAAAGCCATTGCAATTGATTTTTCAAGGATTACATATTCTTTTTTTGTTGCTGTTGTTACATATTTTTTTAACATTTTATTGCACCTTAAGTTAATGTTTGCATAGCAAATTAGTTTCCCATTCAATAATTCATACACAAATTGTTCTGTGACAATGGTTGCAAAGGAGTTCTTTCTTTTACTATAATGGTCTAAATTTCAAATTATATTTGTTTCATATATGATAGTTTGCAAATCTTCTCTAAAAATTAAACCATTTAAGTACCTCTGAGCATGTAGTGAGAAAGCCCATGCAAATATTAGTGGGATCAGTTACGCTTGCTCATGATCCAAATAGTTAATATGTCAGGGTCTTATCAGCTAACTGGTATTTGTTTCCATATTAAAAAAAAATTGATATCTGTATGTTTATATACATATGTATTTTTATTTTTTTTACACAGTAAATACAAGGATTTACTGAATTTTCTCAGTGTGTGAATTTTTTTCCTCTTAATTTTACTGTGGTTGTTTGCACTGGATTGCTAATATAAAGGTTGGCAGTTCAAACCCAATCACCATTATCACAGAAGAAAAGGCATGGCTATCTGCTTCTATTAAGATTACATCCAAGAAAATTCTATGGAGCAGTTCTACTCTGTAACACATGGGGTTGCCATGAGTTGGAATCAGCAACTAACAACAACAGCTTTAAATATTAAACTATTATAATTTCTAATTGTTAATTATATATTCTTGTATTTACATCCAAAACTGAAGTATAGATCAATCAGAAATGAATCAAAAGTGACAATGATGTTGAACTACAAGTTAATGAAGAAAATCACTATTATCATTACTGTATTTTTATGCAAATAGTGCACTGGTTCTACTTTTTTTGGCAACCTCACCCCCTCAAGGTATTTTTGTAAGCATGCAATGCCACTTTTTTTTAATCTGTTGCTGTAAATAAGAATTAGGATATCATGCTTACAGAATTACCTCATAGGGAGAGGGTGCGGTTGGCAAACAAACGTAAAACAAGTGCATCATTTGTGCAAAAATAAGGATAAGGGAGGCCAAAGATTGTCTTCAGATTTGAGGGTACACGATTACCATTCAACTGATCAAAATATTTATGTAGCTAATTAGAAGTTTCAAATAACTTCAAAATCAAGGTAAAAGTGAGAAAATATAGTGACTAACATATTCAATAATACTTTTATTTATTAAAAATAAACTTTAGCATGTCAGTTAATTCTATTTCTAATGAAGACCTTGCAAATGGAAGTCATACACTCCTCCTCTAACTGCACTGTATCGAAATAAAATAGTACTTAACACAATCTGGTTAACGACTTTATAAGATGGAAAAAAAAATTCAAACCTCAGATCATAAATGAAAGTTGGTCAATTTTTTGGACTGCAATATAAGATTACATTTCTGTCAATATTTTTAAATATTTCTAGTTCCTAGGCCAAACGTAGTGTAAGATGGCATTTGAACTGTGTGAATAAACACACAGGTTTTACCTCTAAATCTGAAGCAATCCTGAGACTGCTAGGATGAGGACTCTACTGATTGGGTAGTGCACACAAAGACACTTTACAAAGTGTTGCTAATTGAGAGCCCATATTATTTTTTATAGAAAGTAAACAATAAGTAACAGGGACAAATTTGAGGTAAACCTGTCCCCTCCACCTCCATGAGTACCCCATTTAGCATCGTAGGGGAGGAACCCGCTTATGTCTACAAGGGGATGTGCTCACCCTTCCCAAGTTACCCATATTCATTTCTGTGTCACTGGGCAGGCACACTGTGGACCAGGTGTCAGCAGAGGTCTCTCTCTTCAGCAGGTGTGCCATCAAGTCAGATTGGGTGATGCATGGCTGCACCCATTCTCTCTCTGTTTGTCTCTCTTGGTGGCTTTTTTTTTTTTTTTGCTGAGTCTGGCCCCCTGTTATTGCTTGTCCAGCTCTCAATCAGCAGCTTCAGGACAACACCTGGGCCAATGTTTGTGTTAAACAGGCACGATAACAGCTCTCAAGGCAAAACTTCTACACAGATACCCCTGTACGGTGTATGCCCAAGGCTTTGTAGGCTCCTCTTGGCCTTCAGTTCTCAGCACAGCCAGGGTGTCTGCGGATGCCAAAGGCAGGCTAGCTTGGCCCCCATGCTGCCACTTGTTCTGCTCAGGCATCCACCTGCACAAGTCTGGACTGTGGCTGCTTCCCCTTTTTGGGGAGCCCAGCTCTGTCTGCAACCTCCTGCCTGGAGGTGTCTGTCTGTTGGTGACCTTCTGCTGGAGATGCCCAACTCTGATCCATGAGCCAGCTTGCCCACCACTGCAGTTTGCCAGTTTTGGTCTAGTGGTTTCCACCACTTGCACTCTTGCTGTCTTTCCTCTGCTGTGTGGCTATTCTGTGCTTACTACCACTTCTCTTGGTATTCAGTGTTATCTGCTTAGTGAGTGTTACCAGTTCAGTGTTAATAGCTCTTGTATTACAACTGTATTACCTGTATTACAACTCTCCTAGAAAGTTCTTAGTGTAGGGCCTGTATCCAAAGGATATGCTATCCTCCTTACTCTGGTTATCAGTAAGCCCAAAAATCTTCTGTGGGATTGGCAGTTTATATAAGAAAACTCTTCGTCAGTTTCAGGGTGTGTCTTTCATAATCTGACCAATCCCTTAGGCTGATTGTAAACCTACCAATCCTATTGGGTGGATTTGCAAGCCTCTTTTGTGGATAGAAAACTGATCAATCCTTTGCAATCCACTTATTCAGATTATAAACCAACCAATCTCTTCATGCCACTTATGGAGATAGTATTCCAACCAATCACTGCAAGCTGCTCATGCAGATAGTAAACTGACCAATCCACTGCAAGCCCATTTATGCAGATACTAAAGTGGCCAATCCCTTGCAAGTTTGAGGCCACCAATCATTTCAGGAGAATTACAAACCCAGGGCCAGAAAGACCACATAAGAGAAAACCCATCACACCACAGTATTTTAATGGTGTTGTTTAAAAACACTCTATAAATTTATAAATTATGTAAGGTGAACATTTGTTGACGAATAAGTGAAAAATTATCTCTATTAAAAATATGACTTTGTTTTTCTTATTCCCTGTATGTTCAGTTTCTCCTTCATAAATTATAAAATAGTATCTTTTTAACATATTTTAAATGTACTATTAGTCATACTTTAAATCCCAGAATTTTCTTGAGTTTATTTCTAGAATGTTGACTTTATTCTTTCTATCCATGCATCTTTATACCATGCTTTCTTAACTGGTAAGGTTATCCCCCTCCACCTTCCCACTTCTATTTGTCAGAAATTTCATAGCTGATCATTGTGATTTATTTTTTTCATATGACCTTTAAAACCAACTTCTCTAATTTGTCTCCTTCCCATAAAAATATATTTTCATTTTTTTGGACTTTTATTATATCTATAGCTTAACATAGGAAGAAATGACATCTTTATGATTTTGAATCCTATTATGCAGAACGTGTTATACTTGTTGTGGTCAATGTTATATATCAACTTGGCTAGCCTATGGTGCATGGTTTTTTTTTGGTCAAACTCTAGTCTAGACTTATTATGAAGTAGTTATGGGTGGTTAAGTAAAATGGCCTTAAACAAAGCAGATTACAGTCCATAATCTAATTGTGCATCATCCAATCAACTGAAGGCTTTAAGAGCAAAAAGGGGTTTTTCCCTAGGACGTTTTCTGCCTCCAGATTATAAATACGCATCTTTATATATAACAGACACCCTCTACTCCTCCTCTCACCTGTCCTAAGGATTCTGGGACAGGAATCTCCAACCTATTGCCTCACCTACAGATTCTGAGACACAAGGTTTCAGAAATCTATAGCCTATCGCCTAACCTACGGATTTTGGATTTGCCAGTCCCCAAAATAATATGAGCCAATTCCTTAAAATCAGTCAATCAATCTGTCTCTCTCTCTCTCTTCCTGTGTATAATTATTGATTCTGTTTCTCTAGAGAAGCCTAAAACATTTATTTATTTATGACATCTTTATGTCTTTGGTAATATTTTAGCTCTTTCTTCACATACAGAGAGCATATTTACTCGCATGTTTATATCTAGGTACTTCATGAGTTTTTGGTCTTATATTTTATTTTTGTATTTTCTATTTGATTGTGGTTTTTATATGAGAAGACTATTGATTTCTATCAGCTGATTTAATGTCAGGTCAACTTACTCAATTATTTATTGTTGTTGTTAGGTGCCATTGATTTGGTTCTGACGCATAATGACCATATGAACAACAGAATGAAACATTACTGGGTCCTGTACCATCGTCGCAATCATTTTTATGCTCGAGCCCATTGTTGTGGCCACTGTGTCAGTCCATCTCACTGAGGGCCTTCCTTCGTTTTGCTGACCCTCTACTTTACCAAGCATGATGTCCTTCTCCAGGGACTGGTCCCCCCGATAACATGTCCAAAACATGTGAGACAAAGTCTTGCCATTCTCACTTCTAAGGAGCGTTCTAGTTGTACTTCTTCCAAGACAGATTTCATTCTTTTGGCAATCCATGGTATATTCAATATTCTTTGCCAAGACCATAATTCAAAGGTGTCAATTCTTCTTTGATCTTCCTTATTCATTGTCCAGGTTTCACATGCATATGAGATGACTGGAAATATTACGGCTTGGATCAGGTGCACCTTAGTCCTCAAAGTGACATCTTTGCTTTTCAACACTTTACAGAGGTCTTTTGCAGCAGATTTGTTCGAGGCAATATGTCATTTGATTTTTTGACTGCTGTTTCCAGGGACATTGATTGTGGATCCAAGTAAAATGAAATCCTTGAAAACTTCAGTATTTTCTGTGTTTATCATGATGCTGCTCATTGGTCCATTTGTGAGGATTTTTGTTTTCTTTATGTTGAGGTATAATCCATACTGAAGGATGTAGTCTTTGATCTTCATCAGTAAGCGCTTTAAGTTATCTTGGCTTTCAGCAAACAAGGTCTTGTCATCTGCATAACGCAGGTTGTTAATGAGTCTTTTTCCAATCCTGATGTTATGTTCTTCTTCATATAGCTCCACTTCTGGGGTTATTTGCTAAATTTACACGTTGAATAAGTATGGTGAAAGGATGCAACCCTGACACACACCTCTCCTGATTCTAAACCCCTTGTTCTGGTAGAATGACTGCTTCTTGGTATGAACAGGTTCTGCATGAGTACAATTAAGTGTCTTGGATTTCCCATTCTTTCCAATGTTATCCATAATTTGTTATGATCCACACAATGGAATGCCATTGCATAGTCAATAAACACAGACAAACATCTTTCTAGTATTCTCTGCTTTCAGCCAACATCCAGCATCAGCAATGATATCCTTTGTTCCACGTCCTCTTCTGAATCTGGCTTGGATTTCTGGTTGCTCCCTGTGGATGTACTGCTGTAACCACTTTTTAATTATACTCAACAAAATGTTACTTGCATGTGATATTATGATACTATCTGATAATTTATGCATTCTCTTGGATCACCTTTCTTTGGAATGGACACATTTTATGAAGTGTAGTAGATTTTCAGTTAATTCCTTGTTTTTTCTCCAAGTTTCTAACAATATGCTCTGCAAATAATTAAAATGTTAATTTGTGCTTCCAGATACACTTAATCCTTTTTTTCTTTTTTTCATTTAACTTTGTTGGTAGATATTTCTGCAACAAAATTAAGCAATGATAGTGACAGGGGACATTGGATCATGGGCCTAATTGTAGTAGGAATACTTAGTTACAACATTGTGCCATTGAGCACTTTGCTAATGTTGGCTTGAGGTGATACAGCAAGGAAATAGCTAAATATGTAATTTATTAAAAGTTTTAACACCAAGAAATATTGAGTTTTATCAAATGTCTTTACAGTATCTATGGGAAAGTTCATATGAGTCTCCTCTTTATCTATAATCTTAGATTTCCTAATAATGAACAGCAGTTTTATGTCTGAACTAAACCTCTTTTTTTTATGAAGGATTTTTATTTTTCACCCAGAACAATAAAAGTTTTTGTAGCTGCATTAAGAGGAAGAGAAGGAGTTTAATTTCATTTTGATCTTTGGTTTTCCTTAGATGGGGCTCCAGTTCCTTTGCTCTAGTACATCTGCCTACTCACACTCATCAAGCCTCCAAGCCACACATAAAATTGCAGTTTTAATATCCTTTTTGACACAGAGTTTCTTAAGAGATGTTAGAGAGGTTTTTTTTTTTTTTTTTCCATTTCCAGATGTTAAGGTGACTTCAGGGTTTGTTATTACTGCATAATCATATTGACTTGTTGTCATTGTTACTTCTGTGAACAGGATGTACCTCTTCTACTTTATTAAATGCATTGAGATATTCTTTATGACATAAATAACAGTCAATGATGGTGACGGTTCTTTGTGCTTTTAGAAAGAAAGTGTATTGTCTATTTTCAGGGTGAGGAATTTGATGTTTATCTGTTTATATAACATATGTTGTTATTGCTGTTATTTGCTGTTGGGTCAGCCCCAACTCATGGTGACCCTGTTCACAACCGAATGAAATACTGGTCACACCCATCCCCATAATCTGATGTGGATCAGACCATTATGATCCATAGGGTTTTCAGTGGCTGAATTTTGGAAGTAGATTACCAGTTCTTTTTTCCTAATCTTTCTTTAGAAGCACCTCTGAAACCTACTCAGGGTCATAGCAACACACAAGCCTCCACTGACAGAGCAGTGGTCATTGTACATGAGGTTCACTGGCTGGGCATCAAATTCTGTTCCTGCATAAAACAAACAAACAAAAAATCCATTGCTGGTTGAGTGGACTATGATTCATGGTGACCCAATCTGTTACAGAGTAAAACTACTCCGTGGGGTTTTCTTAACTGTAATCTTTACAGAAGCAGATTGTCAGGCCTTTCTTCTGTGGTGGAAGGTGAGAATTCTACCCAAGCATCGTTCATATAGATACGCCAAAAAAAAAAAAAAAAAAAAAAACAGTTGCCGTTGAGTCGATTCTGACTCACAGCAACCCTATAGGACAGAGTAGAACTGTCCCATAGAGTTTCCAGGGATGAGCTGGTGGATTCGAACTGCCGACCACTTGGTTATCTGCCGTAGCTCTTAACCACTAGGCCACCAGGGCTCCCATATATACTGAGCGTGAATTATAGTCTCCCACTACTAATACGTTTCTCAATATTTCTTTACATAACACATGAAATTTAGTTTCATGAATATTGATACTAAGTGATTTGGGACCATATGATAATAACTATTATATCTCATTCATTTTTCACTAGCATTGTGTACTAACCCCCAGAGTCAATCTTTCTTAGTATTTAAAACTTGCCTCTGTTTTTTGTTGTTGTTGTTGTTTTAGGTTGGATTTGGTTTGGTTTTGACAGCCCTGGCATTGCCCATCTGTTTATTTTCAATTTTTGTTAATCATTTGTTGCAGGCATGCCTCTTGTACGCAGAAAAATAATTTGCATCTTTTTTTGTGATCAAACCTGTAGTATTTTACTCCTAACAGTTTAGGTTAGCCTATTTACAATTATTGATACGACATACACTTCTTAATTCTCTTTTTATTTTGTATTATGCTTTCTGTATTGTAATATTCCAGAATGTGTTCTTGTAATATTTCTATGTATATATTTTCTTTCTGTAGTCTTGGAAACAATGATTTGCTTTACAAGTCACTTTTACAACCAGAACTTTAGATTATACATTTAACCTATTTTTACAATATACTGGAGACACCATAATATGAGATGTTATCAAACTTAATTTTTACTCCTTTGAACTACCCTTTCCCATGATTTTAATTGCTTTTATTATTTCCCCAATAGTCAAATTTATATTTTAATGTATTTACATGATATTATGTATAAAACTCTTATTTTCTATCTTAAATAAATAGGAAGAAGTTGAAGAAATCAGTATACATAAATTAAGTAGCTACTACTATCTCTTTCCCTTCCCCACTCAACTGTTACACATACATTTTTAATAAACTTTGATTTTAGAACGGTTTTAGATCTATTGAATTATTGCAAGGCTAGAACTGAATTTGCATATACCCCACGCTTAGTTTCCCCTAATACTGTCATCTTACATTATTATCGTACATTTGTCACAATTAAAGGACCAATGTTGATACCATTAACTAATGGAGCCATGGTGGTGCAATGGTTAAGTGCTGGGCTGTTAACCGAATGGTTGGGGGTTCAAACCCACCAGCTTCTCCGTAGGAGAAAGATGTGGCAGTCTGCTTCTGTAAAGATTACAGCCTTGGAAACCCTATGGGACATTTACTGTGTCCTGCAGGGTCACTCTGAGTCAGAATTGACTCAACAGTAACAGGTATTATTAACTAATGTCTGCCCTTCCATTATGCTTTTTATTATTTTCTTTTGAGCACTTTCTTATTTCTGGCATTACACAATGTTCCAGGCTTATCTTGTGTATTTGTTACCAAAGTCCTAGAATCAACCATTTCTGCAAGTAGCCTTAGTTCTTTTCTTTGAAGAATGAGATTAGCAACAAAGAACTGGGCATTAAGTATGTCTCTTGCTAGTTGGGTGTTGTTGCTTTCAGGTCTTCTTGGCTGACAGAACAAGGAGATGTGTTTATATATTAATCTGTTTATATATTTTTTCTGCAAATACCATCTGTCCCTATATAAAGCTAAACATGGTGTCATACTGATAATCAACCTCTAATCCATTACCACATGAATCATTCTTGCTTCCTTCTCTGCTTATTTGTAAATTCCTGTTCCAACAGTGAGAAATCTGGCTTTCACCACCCACCATCCATTTGTTTAATTGTTTAGTTCCAGTATACATATATTAATGGTCAGAGTTGCCACTGGTGCAGAATAAAATGAAGGGCATTTAGTATTTCAAAGACTGTGTGGTGTTGGGGATGGGGGTGATTTCTTCAAATGCTCTGCCCACTAAAGGAGGAAGATGTAAACTTCACGTATCCAAATTCTCTGATCTGATTGAATTTCAAGTTCACGTTAAAAGAAATTCTTATCAGTGACAATGAAAAGGCTGAGATAACTGACAACCAAATTCAAATTTTAAAACCTCTGTTGCTAAATTTCAACATCACTTGGATTCACACCCTTGTAGATTTCTCATGTGATCATTTGGGAATGGACTGAAAAAGGGTAGGGGGTTACACTTGAATGTTTGGATTCGTTCATTCATTCAATAAGTCTTTACTGAGTGTCTATTAATTCTATACCCTGTTCTAAATGCTAAAGGAAACAAAGTCACTTCTGTCAGGAAGCTTATCTTATGGTGAAGAGTCTTCCTTGCTAGCAGAATCATTTATTCCTCTCCGTTCTGAGAACCTCTAACAACCTCTCTGAAAGAAATAACCTTGCAAGAGGAAACAATATTACTCAAGTCTCACCCTCACTGTCCCTTATTTCTTCAGAGTGAGCCTAGTTAGAGCATATTTTATGGACCAGTTACAAAGAAAAACCTGGGAACAGCAGACTTACATGTCAGGATTGTAATTTTTTTTTCCTAATTAAGTAGAAAAAAACCAGGAGAAAATATCAGTGAATAGTTTCTGAAAGAGGCAGACAATTGAGGGTTGAGCATAATTTTAGTTTGGCTTGAATTTATCAATATGAGTGCACTTCCCAGATATTTTGGACTAAATGTGCTAGGTCAAGCAGATGGGAGGGTTTATAATCACTCTCTTGATTAGATGACACATTTGGATTCAGTAGTGGGCTGTGAAAAATAATTTTGAGGTGTCAGAAATTCTTGATTATAATGAAGTCAAATATATTCAAGAATTGAGAGAATTAACCGTTTTGAGTAGATTTATCAGATCTGAGACACTAAATCCAAGATGTTCTGTGAATGCACCCAGAGGTCAATACATAAACCAAGTCATTAAGAAATTCACTGAAGAAGGAGTGCCGTGGTCTTTGAAAAGTGGTTATAGATTAGTTGTCTTCTGTAGAAATATGTTTCGGTTAAGTGCACTTTCTGGTTTCAATTGGCATCTCAGAATTCCCAGGATAGCAAAGTCTGACAGAGTATTTAATAAAACATCACAGGTATGTACTGTAAATATTGCTCTTAGAGTTCCTCAAAGAAAATTGCTGCCATTTTTTCCAGAGTAACTACGTATTAAAATAACTAAGAACTAAAACATCCAAACATTAAAAATAACATCTGAAATGCCCTGATTTCATGACATAATCAGGGCAAATCAAACACCTCTGTGGCCCACTGGTCAAAGTGAAAATTTAATTTTGTCAGGTAGATGATAAATATTTTTTCCAAGTGAGTCTATTAATTCCCTCTAAAATTATTTTACGGTGCTTTCATATCTATTTTTAATAGCAGAATTCTCACATCGGCTCTAATCCTTATATGAGCATTAGCACACAAGGAATCAAATTAAATGTGTTTTTCTCCAAAGGCAATACAATTCCACATGGAGAATCAGAGAGATTAGTATTACCATCAAAGATATAAAATATGACTCCCCGCTTGACCTCTGGATAAGTCAAATGCTTTGGAAGAAAGATAATGGGGAAGCATAAGCTTTATTAATTGGTAATTTGAAATTATTCCCAATTTTTCCTGATGTGTCCTCTTTATTTGAAGAAATCAATATAGTCTGAAGGTTCGATAAACAATAATTAAATTGTCAAACGTATACATGTTTGTTTTATTTTTATTACTTAGAAAGTTAGAGAAGCAGAAGCAGAAGCTGGCAGAGATAACAACGCATTTTCACCTGATCACCTTGGGTTTTATCAACTCTTTGGCTCAGTGGCACAATCTAGAATTAAAGTGCCTCAATCAATGAACAATTCCACAAGGTATTATTCCATAAACTATTGATATCTTTCTGCTAGTAGGACCTACAGAACAGAAAATTGCAGGTACAGGATGCCTTGTTAAGATTTATGTTGGGCATAAGTTGGGAGACTAATCTTATAATCAAGGATTTGACACCTCTGTAAAATTTCTGCTATTCTAGTGTTCTAGGGCATGACACAGTACTGCTCTCAAAATGAATGAAGGGGCATGATTCATGTTTTTACAGGAATAATTTGAAGCCATAAAGACCACATTTGATGCATTGCACTGGCCATTTCCTGGGTGACTTGAATGAAAATAGAGCAAGGAAAATGCTGTAGCTGTCCACCTGATATTCAGACAACTGTTCCCCGTTTCCTATCACCCAGAGGGGCCACATTACCTGAGCTGTCCTTGTTAAACTAAACAGTGTTATCTGCTCTGCCAAGATATTCCTAAGAACACAATACCCTGAGAGCAGGGTCTTTGTTTTTCTTTCTTTCTTTCTTTTCCTTCCTTCCTTTCTTTTCTTCAGTGTTGTATCCCCTTTACCTAGAATAGTGTGTGGTACATGGTAAACAAAACGCATATCTTCTAAGTTAATAAATTAAAAATAATAAATTTTGCATAACTACTCTCAGTCATCAACTGGAAGTAAAATCTATGACACTGGTACTAAGCAAGTTCCAAAGGCACAGATAGTTTTCCATGTGCACGTGACTCACTCTTCTAGCATCCTAATATTTGTTCCTCTACCATCCTTTTCTCAGTCTACACCCATGGGCTGCTGGCAAATCCTTATGATAAGTTGTCTGAGGAGAAAAAATTCAGTTGGAGCTACAAAATATAATACGATACTAACCCAAAGGGAACAGAACTGGCATCATAACTTTTTCAGGAATAGTCCAGAGAGAGAGAGTAAAGAAGAGAAGTCACCACCACTCAGTAATGAAATTCTGATCATGCAGAAACTATCACATTACTTCAATCTATTTTAGAGGTTTTTTTCAATTCATGAAATTTATGAAATTCATGAAACAAAATAGATGTCAATAGTTCACTTTTGCTAATCAAATTACCCTTCTGATAATGAGGATGATATTGATAATAGATGATATTTACATATCTCTTAATATGAGTCAAACACTGTTCAATGCACATGTCACATATTAATCAATTTAATCCTAACAATTTTCTAAAGTAGACATTACTATTAGAATATGTATTATTAGGACATGCAGATCTTAAAGATGATTGTAACTTCCTTAAAACATGTTTTGTTTTTTCTGCTGGGTGATAGAATAAACACTTGCAAAGAAAGTGAAATTTAAACACCAGAGAATATTGAAAGTAGAGTTAGGAGAGATTTAATTCTAACTGGTCATACCTGGCCCTTTTAACTGAGACCAAGCAAACTGACATTTTCAGTTGAAGGGGGTGTCCTTGCTCTTACTTTTTCCCACTTATTTTCCTTTAGATTTTCTTGTCTACAACTTAGCGACAAAAAAAAAAGAAAACAATGGATGCTGAGTAAACGTAAACATTATTATTATGTAAGATATATGTATATGAATTTTACTTAAAGATATCTATATAGAGATATGTATCTATATAAAATATGTATATAAAGATATAAAGATAGTTATATATATCTAAAGATAGCTATATATATAAAGATATATGTATAAAGATATGTATATATAAAATATATATGTAAAAAATATATATAAAGATATAGATATATAAATTTTGGTGAAGGTTTTAGGTTGACCATCTTAAAATACTCAGAGAAATTTAATATCTTTGAGTCTGAAAATAAATATGAAATTATCTGCTAATATTTAAGAGATGCAGGTTGGGGGAGAAAGTCAGCTGCTTATCAGTATAGCACTATTTTCTCTGGTATTTTGTGTTCAGCTACGAACACTGATTTTTATACTGGTCAGGACTTCTCAGAATGATGGCTGGGAATAGAAGACAGGCTTCATATCGCAAACACTTAACAACTTCCAGCAGATGTTGTAAGAGGCTGCACTGATTTGTCCTACAATCAGCTGGGCAATTGTTTCATTTTGTTTCTTTTTGAAACCCAATGTAACCATTTTAGTCTGACTGACAGGCGTGGATTTTTTTCTGAATTTTTCTATACCATTCTAAATGCAAGCCTGGTGGACAGTGCTTTCATTAAAGACTGGAAATGAGTTTTATTTCTCTCTCTCTAAAAATCAAAAGCAGCAATGACTAGTAAACCTTTTTGCAAGATTGAAGGGTTTTGCATTCTTATCTAAATTTGGATACTTGGGAAACTATATATTCTACGCGTATGAATCAACTCACTGTACTAAGTCTTGGCCATATAACCATAATATTTAGTAAGGTCTAAGTGAATAAATGTAATAGTTTATTTGAAATTGTTAGTAATCTAAATATAAGAAACGTAATAAAATGAAATAAGAAATACATACCCTAAGTAATTCAATATAAGGAGCCTCACTATTTGGTACTCATTAAAAATTAGCTCTGGTTTTTCTCCACTTCTTTAATATAAAGAGCATTTTTTGTCAACACAGGCTTTGTCAGTATATATAAATCTATGTGTCTTTAAAGTAAATATATCATAGAATATATTTTGATGACATTTAAAAAGCTAGTAAAATGAAGTTTTAAGATAGAAAGTTAAATAAGTAGTATAATATACGTAATCCAAAATCATTTTTATAAATAAAGCCCGTTTTGATATGCTTATTTTGTATTTTCTTTTAAATATTCCTGATTTTCATTTTCAATATCCTATGTGATAGTGAATCTTAATCATTTTTGGAAAGTAATATGACTTATTTTTTAAACAGATGTTTAATCAGATGAACAATACCAATTTTGTCAAAAGAAAGATGTAATACAAATTAATGTGATTATCTTGTGTTTGTCTTAAAGTGTTGATTCCAAAAGAGTTTTAATATGAAGGTGACACATTTGGCAAAGAAATGTTGCTTTACTCTTTCAAGATGCATACTTTGAAGGGGCCAGCTCCTTAAATATCAAAATCTTGGTAAGCTCATAAATTAATTAATATCATTAATATGAACTCAAATTTTGCAAAGATGATAAACTGCATGAGAATGATCAATAGTGTTATACATATCTCTAGACTCCTTCTAGAGAACATATATTGCGGTATATAAGATGTAAGAATCCACCTTGTAGTTCATCATCCAGGAAACTGACATATATTTTAGTTATAATATCTGGAGAAAAGGATTTTTCACTTTGTTCACTTTGCCATAGAGTTATACAGTCAACAAAGTGCTTGCAGACAACAGATAGAATACTAAGATGTAGTGATTAAAAATAACCTAATGAAGGGACCTTTTATAAAATTTGGGCTGGGATAAGAAAAACAAATAAGGGATGGTAAAGTATCAAAGAGAATCCCAGGGTGGTGCAAACTATTAATGCTGCTAAAGGAAGTTTGAGCTCACCCAGAGGCGCCCCAGAAGAAAGATCTGGTGATCTACTTCCAAAAAACCAGTCATTGTAAACCCTATGGAGTACAGTCCTGCTTTGACACACATAAGGTCACAAAGAGTCAGGATGGTCTAGCAACTGCAGTAAGAGGATCCATGCCTGCAAGTGTAAGATATGGGAGCAGTTATTGAAAGCTATAGAAAGATGAAGGTATAGGAGAAACTGTTCAGCAAGAGCTGTGGCCTTCTGTAGACTCACAGCCATTGCCATCATATCTTGCTCTTCTCCTAATCTCCGATTTATTAGCTGAAATCAAACAGAAGAAGTAATAAGGAATTCTTGTCAATAAAGTCTATAAATGTCATAGTCCTGGTATACACATGGAAAAAGATAGAGAAGAGATATGAAGGAACAAATCTATTTAGCACAGTCTATCTTTTTCCTCCTTGTCTTTTATTATTTTTTTTTAAATGAACAACTTTTATTGCCAATACAGAAGAAATACAACTTTGCATCAGTTACTGTATCCTTGCAGGGTGATTTCAATTCAGTTATATGTGTACCTGAAGGAAAAGTTAAGCTACAAATAAGGTGCACAGAAGGAAAATTTAAAAAGAAAGTTTAATTAACATAAAACATAGGTGCTAGAAGCTTTACATAAAAGTTGCAAAAATGTTACAGAGATTTCTAGCATACTCTTCACCCATTTTCCCTTAATGTTTAAACATCTTACCTACCACAGCACATTAATCAAAAGTAAAAATTAATATTCGTGTATTAGTATTAACTAAAATCCAAGTATTACATGAATTTCACCAGATTTTCTACTAATGTATTTTTCTTCTCCAGCATCCAATCCAGCATGCCACATTGCATTAGGTTGTCACATGTTCTCAGTGTCTACCCTTTGGTCATGGTTTCTCAGCCTTTCCTTGTTTTATCGTGACCTTGACAGTTTTGAAAAGTTAGAGAAAGTTCCTCAATTTGGATCTGTCTGATGCTTTTCTCATTATTAACCTACATTATGGATTTTGAGGAAGAATGTCACGGAGGTAAAGTGCCCTTCTTATTATATCATGTCAGAGCTGTATGATATTAGATTGACTTATAGCTGATGATGTTAACTTCCATCACTTGGTTAAGGTAGTATTTGCCAAGTTTCTCCATATGAGTTTCTATTTTTACCTTTCCGTAATTGATTCTTTGGATGTAAATCACTAATCCCAGCCCATGCTTGGAGAATGGATAATAAATACCACTTCCTGGAGTGGGTAGAAATATACATATCAACATACCACTTGGAATTATTCTGTAAGGAAGTTTTTCTCCATATTCTCCACTTATTTATATACAGAATAATTTATTTATAACAGTATGGGTACATGAATGTTTATTTTATAACTATAATTAAATACTATGCTTTTTATTTTGTTGTTTGTATTATTCTAGCTTTGGCCATTGTAAGCTCTTTAAATTGACTACTGTGTCACTTTGATGTATCCATGTCATGTTGGTATTTGAGCACTTCCTTACTTTATGGAACTGTAAGATGCTCTGGGCTCATCTTGTATTTTCCTAATCTCAGCTCTACAGTCAACCATTTCTACAGAAGCCCTGGTTACTTTTAATGAAGAATGGTTTATAGATGACAAAATCAGGGTTCTGTATGTTTTCATTACTACTAGGGTGCCATTGCTTCTAGGCCTCTGGTCATACAGAACTGACTTTATACATATGTGTTTATAATTATTTCTGTATATATCTATCTGTGTGTGTGTGTAAACATGATCTCACATTGATATCTCCAACTCTAATTCAGTACTGCAAGATTCATTTTAGCATTTCCTCTTATTTTTAACATCTTTCTCTGAAAGCGAAAAAGCTGATTGCCATTTCTACCATATATTTCCTTATTTTACAATCCTATTATACAGATGGTTATTGACTGAATTGTGTCCACCCAAAATATGTGTTGAAATCCTAAACTCTTTACTTGCAATTATGACCCTACTTGGAAATAAGGATTTCTTTTGTTATGTAAAAGAGGTAATGCCAGAGTAGGGCGGGTCCTAAGTCTAATCACTTCTAAGTTATAGTCTATAAAAGGAGCAGAACAGGCAAAGGGGCATAAACCCAAGGGGGAGACAGCCACCAAGGAACACCAAGGAACTCCCAGGGCTACTGACAAAGAAGAACCCTTTCCTAGAGCTAATGCCCTGACTTGGACTTCTAGCCTCCCAAACTGTGAAACAATAAATTCTTTAAATCTATCCACTTTTTTTTTTGTTTGTTTGCTTATGGCAGCACTAGGTAACTAAGACACAGGCAAATTTGTTTCAGAATTGTTAATCCTTACTATTGAAAGAAACAAAATTACAAACAAGTGTACAGGGTTTCGGCACAGGAGTGTTTTTTTGTTTGTTTGTTTAGTTTTGTTTTCAATTTTAACCTTACAGTTTGTATTCAAAACACTCTTTTCAAAAGTTACTTATGTCAGCTTGCTTTTTTCCCAACCACTTCAGAGCGAATATGTCATAAATTTGTAATAGCATTAGATTAATTTGTCATGATCTGCACTCCATTTGGGATCTTCTGATATCCTGATTATTATGATTTTTTTTTAAATTTTAGATGTATTAAATTTCATCCTTTGTCATTGTACTGGTCTGAATAGTGGCTCTCTAAAAGAGACATCAATCCAGAATCTGCAAATGAGACAATATTTTGAAAAAGGGTCTTTGCTGATGTGATTAAGTTAAGGCTCTAGAGGTGAGATCATCCTGGATTCGGGTGAGCCTTGATTCCAATGACAAGCCCTTACAAGAGTTGAGAAGGGAAATCAGAACAAATATAGAATGGAGGAGGCTTTGTGAAGACTTATGTGAAGAGGAATGTAGAGATTTCTGTTATACTGCCACAAGCCAAGGAATGCCAGGAATCACCAGAAGCCAAAAGAGGCAAGATTCTACCCTAGAGCTTTCAGAAAGAGTGTGGTCCTGTTGACACATTGATTTCAGACTTCTGGCCTCCATAACAAATTTCTGCTCTTTTAAGCTACCATGTATATGATAACAGATTATGACTGCCATAAGAAACTAAACAGGCATCTATAGTTCTATGGATTTTAACAAATGTATGCAATCATGTACACAACACTTTCTAAAAGTTCTCCTATCCCCCCTTTTTAGTCAACCACTGCATGCTATCCGCATGACTGCCAATCCCTGGTCTATTTTCTCTCCCTTCAGTTTACTTACCTTTTTTAGAATGTCATATGAATGGAATCATACAATATGTAGCTTTTTGAATGTGGCTTCTTTCACTTAGAAAAATGTATTTAAGAATTATTAATTTGTTGTATCATTGAATAGTATTTCATGATATGGTTTATCTATTCACCTTTGAAAGAAATCTGGATTGTAAAAGATGGATAATTCAAGGAGTAGAAACTTGTGTCTCAATTTAGAGGGAGATGTGCTCCTAACCGGACTATCCAGAGCTGAGTGCCAGAGTCAACGCACCCAGGACACTCAGTAGAGAACCCATAAAGCTTACAACCTAGTGGTAAAGATGAGCACACTCTAGAGTAATGGCTAATCTAAACTTTCTTTACAAAGCTAAATAATTGGTCCATAAAAACACCCTCCAAAAAATGACAGGCATAATGAAGTATCAGACATGGAACTTAAAACACCTATTACAGATATTTCCAATGTGTTCAACTATTCAACATGATCCTCATAATACAGAGAGAGTTCTATTTAAAACGAAAGAATCTAACAAGATTTTTAGAGATAAAAATGGAAATATCTGAAATAAAAGCCTCATTAGATGGGATTGACAGCAATTAGAGACTAAGGTAGAATAAATTCAGTGAAGTTGAATATATAGAATAGAAACTATGAAAACTCCAGTATGGAAGGAATTTTTAAAAATTTAAAAAGGAGAGCCTTAGTGATTTGTAGGATACTATTAAGCAGTGTACTATGTATGTTATTGATGTCCCAGAATAATTAGAGCAAGAGAGAGATGCAAAGCAATGTTTGACTCTAATGGTGTCTGCAGGTGCATGTCTGTGTGTACACACACACACAGGTTGTACTTCAGGTCCCAAGCAATTATA
Organism: Dugong dugon; assembly: GCA_030035585.1. Taxonomy (NCBI): domain Eukaryota; kingdom Metazoa; phylum Chordata; class Mammalia; order Sirenia; family Dugongidae; genus Dugong; species Dugong dugon. The sequence goes on from CM057478.1 coordinate 16,098,102, forward strand.
AGACTTCAAGGACAAAGTCTCCACTATCTGATCTTATTGGACCACACACAAAAAAAAATTTTACAAACTGTTAGCACCTGAAAAGTGTTATTATTATTTATAGAAACAGTGAAAAATAGGAACAGATTTATGATGAACCTGCCCTGCCCCCCTACACGTGACTCACTTTATAGGAGAGACACCTGCTTATATTTCAAAGGAGACCCACTTACCCTTTCTAAAAATCTGATGTCCATTCTTCTGTCACTGGGTGGACACGCTGTGCTCAGGTGTCAACAGGTGTACAGTGTTTATATCGCTGCTGCCTCCAGCTCCACCACACTGGTGGGGGGGGGGGGGCGGCAGGCAAGCCCTTCATGGGGCTTGCTCAGGTGTAGGCCTTGCTCTGGCAAGTATTACAACTCTCAGCTCAGCCAGGACTTCTGCCACTGCCTTCTCAGGTGTGCTGGCGACGCTGTCTGCCCTGCAGGGCAAGCTGCCTGCATGGGCCTAGACTGCAGCCGCTTCGCCTTTAAGTGGTACCCAGCTCCTTTGATGACTTCCTGCACAAAGATGCCCAGTTTGCCCAGCTCCACCAGTATTACAGATCCTGCTGCTCCCAAAAGCTGCTGCTGGCTGTGAACCTCATTGTCATGCCTGCTATGATTCCCTGGGGCTCAGCTCTGCTGTGCTAGTTACTAGCTGCTGATAGTTCTCTCTGGTCTTCAGTGTTATCAGTTCAGTGTTATCAACTCTTTATTACAGCCTTTTCACTCAGTCTAGAAGGTTCGCAGCTCAGAGACACTGGGTCCAAAGGACACGCTCTGCTCCAGGCTCTTGTTGACCAGGAGGCTTCCAAAATATTTGAGAGATTGGGCACTTACATAAGAAAACTCTTTGGAAATTTTAAGGTGGGACTTTCCTAGCAGCCTTGCAAAGCTGACCAGTCACTGGATGAATTGTAAACTGACAGGAGGTTTGCAAGCCACTTAGATGGATTGCAAACTGACCAATCACTTGGCAGATTGCAGCCTGAGCAATCATTTTAGGAAAATTACAAAGCCAGGAGAGAAAGACCAGGCCACGTAAAAGAAGCCCATTGCACCACAAACGGCAAGTTGTTTTTTTTTTTTTTTCCAAATCTGTTTAAAAATATGAAACACGAGCTTCAATAATGATAGAAAAGACAATCCTAAAAGCAGCTGGAGATAGCTATATGTATAAACAGGAAGTAAGATCACTGAGTGACTGGGTAAATATTAAAGATGTTTTTTCTTAATATTGTATACATATTTAAAATGAGTAAATGTTCAAAGGAAAAATAATAGCATTGTAAGGCAGAATTATAATATATAAAGAGTAAAATGTATGGCAAGAGTAGTGTAAAGGTTGGAGAGGAGAAAAGAAGTATACGGTGGTAAGGTTCTTATACTACATATGAAGTAGTATAATATCAGTTGAATGTATACCAGAATTTCTTGACTTCATCGTAATTGACATTTTAGGCCAAATAATACTTTTCACTGGGGTTGGGTCTTCCTGAGTTTGGGAATAAGACAAGAATGTCTATTGTCAGCACTTCTATTCAATATTTTATTGCAGCCCTAGCCATTGCACAATAAGACAAGGATTTATAAATAAATAAATAAAGACCCAAATGCAAATGAGGAAGTAAAACTGTCTTTATTTAAAGAGGAAATGATTGTATATGTAAGAAATCCAATAAAATCTACCAAAAAAAATCTTTTAGAACAAATGAGTGAGTTCAGTAAGTTTGCAAATTATAAGATCAATATACAAAAATTAATTTTTTTTTCATGTACTAGCAATGACCAAGGAGCCCTGGCAGTACAGTGGTTAAAGCACTCTGCTGCTAACCAAAAGGTTGGTGGTTTGAACTCACCAGCCTCTCCGCAGGAGGAAGATGTGGCAGTTTGCTTCCATAAAGATTTACAGCCTTGAAAACCCTATGGGGCAATTCTACTCTGTGAGTCAGGATCAACTTGATGGCAATGGCTTTGGTGTTTTCTTTGGAGGAGGGGTTTAGCAATGACCAACAAGAAATTGATATAAAAATACTATTTACAAGGAATAAAAATAGCTGAAATTGTTTAATATAAATCTGACCAAAGATGTGCAAGAACTGTTCAGATAAAACTTAAAAAACAAACAATCAATGAGCGATTAAAGGAAACCTAAATAAACAGAGAAATAAATTGTGTTCATGGGTTAAAAAAAAAAAATTGTTAAAATATCAGTTCTCCCTAAATGTATAAATTCAATGAAATTTCACTCAAAATCCCAGCAGATGGTACACAAAATGGTGGAAAAGGAAACTCTAAAGGTTTGTCCCTCCACCAGAAACATTTGCACTGGAAGGCACAGTTGAAAGCAAATATTTTGGAACTCTGGAAGCTGATCAGACCCTTAAGCCAAACGGGATTGCTTGACAAAAGAACAAAGAACTAATCTTTCCTAGCTGTCTGTGTGTGCAATAAAGATAAAGACTTGACTTCTGTTTCTACCAAAATTTTGAGGTGTCCCTACATGTAAAGGATTTTTTTTTTTTATTATTATCATCTACTATTAATAAACCCATTGTCATCGAGTTGATTCCAACTCATAGTGACCCTATAGGACAGAGTAAAACTGCCCATAAGGTTTCCAAGGCTGTAAATCTTTATGGAAACAAGACTGCCACATCTTTCTCCCACGGAGAGGATGGTGGGTTCCAACTGCCCAAATTTTGGGTTAGCAGCAAAGCGCTTAACCACTGCACTTGGCTGCTAATGGGAAGGTCCGCAGTTTGAACTCAACAGCTGCTCAGTGAGAGAAAAGACCTGACAATCTGCACCTGTAAAGATTACAGCCCAGAAAATCCTATGGGGGCAGTTCTACTCCATTCTATAGGGTCACTATGAGTCAGAATGGAACAACAAAAACTATTAATAGTCTCTACTAGTAATAATTACATGTGTCATTGCAATAAAGTCCTTTGAGGATTAAAAATAAAATCCCAGTAGCCATTCTTTTTGGTAGAAATTGACAAAATCTTTCTCAAATTGATTTTGAAATACAAAGGACCAAAATAACCAAAAGAACTTTGAAACAGAACAAAGTAGATGGACTAACACCACCTGATTTCAAATCATATTATAAAGCTAAGTAATCCGCATAATGTGTTATTGTACTAAAGGCAGGAAAATAGATCAATGGAACAGAATAAAAATTACAGAAATAGACTGACACATATAGGGATAATTGTTTTTTGACAAAAGTACAAAGAATATTCAATGAAGAGGTAGTCTTATCAAGAAATGTTGCTCTAGTAATTGGATATCCTTTTTTTTTTTCCAAAAAGAACTTTAATACATACCATATGACATTACAACAATGGGCTTAAAATTGACCATAAGCTTAAATATAAATCTTAAAACAATAAAAAGTAGAGAAGTAAATATAGACAAAATATTTGTGATGTTAGGAGAGCAAACTTCCTTAGAGACACCAAAATCCTGATCCATAAATTTTTTTAAAATAATCAATTGGACTTCAACAAAATTAAAAGTGACTGCTCTTTAAAAATCACGATTAGGTGAATGACAAGGCAAGTCACAGACTGGGAGGAAACATTTGCAAAGTTTGTCTCAGGTAAAGGACTTGTATCCAAAACAATCAGCCTAATAATATTGGGAAAATTATTTGAACATAAGTTTCACCAAAGAAAACATATAATTAGCATATAGCTACATGAGAAATGTTCAATATAATAGTTATTAGGTAAATGCAAAATTAAAATGACAATGAGACTACACATCTATTAGAATGGTTAATATTAAAAAGACAGACAATGTCAAGTTTTAGAAAAGATGTAGAGAAAATTGTACTGTCATATACTGCTGGCAGGAGTATAAAGGAGAACATTCACTTTGAACAACAGTTTTTCAGTGTACTAGTCAGAGTTCTCTAGAGAACAGAACCAGTGAGAGAAATACATAAATAAAGATTTACTTGATGAGATTGGCTTACTCCATTTTGAGAGCTGACAAGTCCAAAATCAGTAGATTAGGTGACTGAAGTGTACCTGTTTATAACCTGAAGGCAAACACACCCTAAGGAATCTGCCCTTTCAACTGACTAACTGATTATATAGAATTAGATTACATTATGGAAGGTTATTACATTATGTAATAGCTACTAGCCTACAGTTTGATAAAACCACTGAGAAAAATAGCATAGTCAAATTGACAAATAATATTAAGCATCATACGCAATTTCTTAAGAAGTTAGAAATTCACCCTCCACATAATCCAGTCATTCTACTCTTAGGAATTTATCCAAGAGAAAAGAAAGAATATATACACACAAATATGTGAGTGTGAATGCTTATAGCCTCTTTGTTTGTGATAGTTAAAAACTAGAAATAACCCAAAAGTTTGTCAACTGGTGAATAGATAAATAGTGATATATCCATACAATAGAATGCTTCTCAGCAATAACAAAGATAGGATAGACAGACAGATGATAGATAGATAGATAGATAAATAAAATTTTTAAAAATCCCTATAGAAAATGAAAACTAATCCATAAGACAGAAAGTTGATCAGTGGTTGCCTGGGAGAGGAGGGGAGAAAAGGTTAAGTGGAGTGAGGTATCACAATGAGAGTGAGAAAACTATGTGGTAATTAATATAGTCACTGTCTTGATTGTGGTGATGATATCAGGAATGTACATATAGATCAAATTTATCAAATAGTACACTTTATGTTAGTACTGTTTATTTTTTGTCAATTACATCTATATAAACCTATTAACATTGATATGTAATATATAAAATTATACATATGTAAATTATGTGTATATATATATATATATATATATACATGTACACACCTAAATGTAAAACCTAAAATTGTAAAACTTTTAGAAAAAATAAACAAAACATAAGAATACCTTTGTGACGTTGATTAGGTAAATATTTCTTAGCTATGACTCAATGTACAATCCGTAGAAGAATAAACTGATAAATAGGACATAATCGAAAGAAAAAAACAATTCTCTTCAAAAAATACTCTAAAATTGAAGAAAAGACAAGCCTCATACTGTGAGAAAGTACTTTCAAATCACATAACTAATAAAGGACTTGTATCTATAATATAAAAAGATCTTTCAAAATATAATAAAAAGAAAACAATCCATTTAGAAAATAGACAAATATTTGAACAGACAATTCTTTACAGATGATGCCTGAATTCAAATAAGCATATGCACGTTTAATCAGCATTATTAATCAATAAGGAAAAGCAAATTAAAATCAAATCATAATAGGTATGTACCATATACACATATTAAAATATATAAAATTAAAAACGACTGACCATGCCAAGTGCTGGAGATGCTATGAAGCAACTGGAACTCTTATACAAGACTGTTGTGAATAAAAAATATTACAATCACATTGGAAGTAGTTCCTAAAAAGTTATACATAAACTTATCATTTGTTCTAGCCATTACGTTACACACCTAGATTTTACCCATGAGAAATGAAAACCTCTGTCTATACAAACACTTGGACATAAATGTTCTTTGCAGTTTTGTTTCTAATAATCCAAACCTAGAGACAACTTGAATGCCCATCAACTGATAAATAGATAAGCTGTTATATATCTAAATGATGGAGTACTAATTGGTAGTCAAATAAACTATAGATACACCCAATGAGAAGGACGGATCTCAAAATAATTTTGCCGCACAAAAAACATCAGACTTTCATGGTTTACAATAAAGAATATGTACTTTTATTGTTACATTTATATAAAATTCTACAAAATACATCATTACACTCAGTAAAGCTGTTAAAACATACATATTGTATGTATCATTATGAGTCCCAAATTTTTATCTTTAATTCTGATCTCACCCTCTAATTCAAAGTTCACATATCCGACTTTCTACCTGGTATCTCCTCTAGGATTTACAAAGGCATCTCAAACTACACACGTGCAAAGTTTGATATTCACCTTCTGTATCTCCATCTTTTGTAATATTCAACACTTTAGTAAATGGAAACTTCATTCTTCCAGTTTCTAGGTCAAAATCATTCTTTGATACCTTTTTCTTCTCACACACATTAAATGTCTCAGTAAATCCTGTATGCTTTTACTTCATATTAAATCCAGGAACAACCACTTTTCAATATCTTCACTGTTTGCTGTGTAGCCAAAACCATCTTCAGTGCCACATCAACCCATTGCAATAGCCTTTTAAATGTCAAAATTTCTTTCTTAGTTATTCTTTTCTATTTTGCTCCATATACTGCATCTAGGTTGGCCTTTGTGATACATTAATATAACCATGTCACTCTGTCAGATCCTCCTGTGTCTTCTAATCTTGCTCACAATAAAATAAAAAAAAAAAAAAAAACTTGTCTTGGCATACAAGATCCTATATGATCTAGCACTCATCACTCTGACCTACTTCTCTTCTTGCTGATCACTCTGCTGAGTATTTTGCCCCAGCCTTAGGCCTTTGCACTGAATGCGTGTTCTACCTGGAAAGTCCTTTACTGAGATACACACAGGGTTCACCCCATTCTTTCATTCAGGTCTCTCAGAGAGTTTGTCATATCTAAACTAGCCTGACCTTGGCAATTCCTATTACCTTATGTTATTTGTTGTCTTTCTAGTATGTATTATTCAATTAGATTTTATATTTAGTATGCTTGTGAATCACTGTATCTCTCATTAAAATGCATATTCTTAAGAACAATTGGTCCCATTTGTCCACTTCCCTTTAGTATCTTAGGTGATTGATATGAGTCAGTTGATTGAATGAATGAGTCAGTCAATTGATATTAAGCAGCATAACACTGACCATGTCAGAAAGCAGCCTGTGACCTACAAACCTTGGCTTGTAGAGCTAACTCATATGTGTATGTATATATACATTTGTGTGTGTGTGTGCGTCTTTCAAACGTTAACCATAGTGACAAACCATTCTGACTTCTAATCTAAACCATTCAGATTCATTCTTCTACACTCTTTCTAAAATCTGAGGAAGACTAATATATTTGATCAATCATATAAGACAAAATAGCAAAACAGAATTTGTAATGTGATTTGACTAAATTGGATGTTTATTTGGCTATCATAACAAGTTGGTTTATTTAAAACTGTTTACACTTTAGTGCTTCTTTCATTTCTAGCACTATATTAACAGCCACATAAAGCAATTATTAGCTTCACTTCTTTTTTGTTACTGATGGACTGACATTGCTCTCCTTACATGCAGCAACTCTGAAATATTTAACTTTTCATAATGCCTTTGTAGATGATAAAGCCACCAAGAGTGATGTTTGATTTCATAGAATACACACTTTATTTCATACTCAAAGTTTTAACATTAGGTTACATATTTATTAATTAGATTTTTTTCTAAGCATACTAAGTTAGAAAAATATGCCATCAAGTTAGGTGCTGTCGAGTCAGTTCCGACTCATAACGACCCCATGTACAACAGAACAAAACACTACCCTGTCCTGAGGCATCCTGACAATCATTGCTATGTTTGAGCCCATTGTTGCAGCCACTGTGTCAATGCATTTCCTTGAGGGTCTTTCTCTTTTTTGCTGACCCTCTAGTTTACCATAAATAGAAAAGTTGATAGCTACAGGGGACTGCAGTGATCATGTAGTTAAACTATCTCGTTTCACAGAAGAAATTAAGGCAATTTACTGAAATATCAGAAGCATCATCCAAGGTTCTGTTTTGAGACTCTGGATATGGGTACATACGCTATTTTAAGAAAAAAAAAGTTAGTAACTTATTTTCGTTTAAAGTAACTAAGTGAATATTTCCACATTTAAGATTTAATGTTATTTTTAAATGTGTATATTTTTCTAGTAAGTATACACACCTAAAAATAAAATTAAATCTTAACGTAGAAATATTCGTTTAGCTAATTTAAATTTAAATTCACTGAGTAATACAGAAATGTTCATTTAGTTAAGTTAAATTTAAATTCCTTGATTAAATCCATGAGATGGATTGACACAATAGCCACAGCAATGGACTCAAACATACCAATGGTCATGAAGATGGCACAGGATCAGGCAATGTTTCATTCTGTAATACTGAGTGTTATACTTGAGTCTGAGTGGACTTAGTGGCAACAAACAACAAAACTATATATGTATAGTTTTTTTTTTTCCAATATGTACCATGAATATACCACAGTGGCTGCAACAGTAAGCTCAAATACAGCAACGATTGTGAAGATAGCACCGGACCGAGCAGTGTTTCCTTCTGTTGTACATAGGGTTTCTATGTGTCAGAACCAACTGGATGGCATCTGAGAACAAACCACCAATATAGTTGACATTAAAAATTAATCAACAATGATAAGGGCTTGAACTAAAATAACTATTTTTGACCTGCCATACAATGTTATCTCCAATTGCAACCTATAATTTTTAAACCCAAATATTCCTAATTAATTAATTGCCCTTAATTATTGCAATTGTCAAAAACCTGCACAACTTAATTAGCACATAGTGGGGAAATGACTATCACAGATATTTTAAATATACCTTCCCATATTAGATCAACATAATCCTCAAATATATATCATGTAATCAATGTAGGAAATATAGAAATCATTGTTCTGAATAATAAATTACAGAAACATATCAATGATGTTCACTGAAATGAAATTTCTAGTTTTTAGTCAGATTAAAACAAGTCTTTGTGAATAACTCTTTAATATTACCTCTCTAACACCCCTAACCTTATATCTTGGATTATTTGCATACAACAATAAAAATAACATTTTCAACACAAAATTACACATTGATTTTTAAAAGGTAAGTGGTTCACAGAAAGCAAAAAATTATAAATTAGATGTTTCATAGCAAAGAAAATTAAAGTTTGGTTTTATAACTGACACATTGTTTCAAAGGTATGGGCTGAATCTCTAGTATCCATGGATTCTAAGTCTATGCTTTAATTTCCTTCTTCATGCTAAATCAAGTACCGTATCCTGACGTTAAACATTTCATAAACTGAAATGCATTTGCACATCATAAATCAGGAAATTTTCTTCAAGGTAAACAATAATACAAAGAGCATATACCATGAAATTTCTCTACTCAGTATCTACCATCAGGAAGTTTATAATAAGCTGACACACAAGTAAATATCTCTCCATCTTATCTGAGTCCATTACATTTTTACATACTCAACACCAGAGATGACTTATGAACAGAAGGCCAAATTAAATTACTTTTATAGGAACTGTATGCAGTGCAATGTTTCCATGCAATTCTAAGGAAAATATGTTGTAAGTGTCATACATCACATTCTTTTTAAAAATTGCACATGAAACTCTTACACATACATAATGTAAAATCTAAGGAGTAGTAGTCATAAATGTGTCGTCAGAAGCTGCCTAACTTCAAGGGGAATGATGAGAATCAAGATCAGATCAAAGCTGATCCATATGAGGTGAAGTTCAGACATACCTCCACTCTCCAATCTTTTTACCGATTCTGACATCAGCTGTCCCTCCCATGGCACTCTCTACTTCTCTGCTGGTTCAATAATCTGTTGCAATGGCCTCACAGAACTCACAGACCATACTTACAGTTAAGTGCTTTATTAAGGAACAGGGTACAACTCAGGATCAGGATCAGCAGGCTGCAACTCAGGATCAGGATCAGGAAGCATGCAGGCAAAGCCACCCTTCTTACTGCAGGACAGATCCCTCATCTCCTCTCAGCAGGACAGGCCTCCTCTCAGTCCTCTGAGAACAGACTTCTCTTGGCCCCCTGAGGGCTACCTCCTCTCTGCCCAGCCATCTGTCACAACCGACTCTGCCACTGGGCCACTTTTAGGCCTCAGTCTTCAGTGTTAACACCCTTGACCAGTGTTACAGCTCTTTTAGGAAGTTCTTTGTCTCCTCTCTCTCTCTCTCTGCTTCTCTTCTTCTTTCTTCCTTCTGCTTCTCGTCTTGTTTTTGTCTGATAAATCTCTATAGGACTGGCTGCTTATATCTACAAACTCATTGTCAATTTCAAGTCAGGACCTTCCCAGCAAGACTACAAACTGACCAATCTTCTTTCGGTAGGCCACAGATGCTTCATTTGCATAGTATGCATGGATGTACTACAACTCACTTCATTTGCATAATCTATTGATCAATCCTTGGACAGGCTGCAGTCCAGAACCTGACAAAAACTATCAAACCAAGTTTACAGCTTACCCAGGAAATGTAATCATCCTGGATAAAAGTAACAAACACTCTGGAGTAGAAAACTAGGGCAAAGGTAATTCCTCATGGTTTAGGAGAAAAATCTCTCAAGCTGTTTTTCCAAAGAAACAAGCTAAAGGCCCATGTAGTTGTTGTTAGGTGCCCTCAAGTCAGTTCCTACTCGTAGTGACCCTATGTAGAACAGAACAAAACACTGGCTCGTCCCATGCCATCCTCTCAATCATTGCTATGTTTGAGCCCATTGTTGCAACCACTGTGTCAACCCATCTCATTGAGGGTCTTCCTCTTTTTTTGTTGACTCTCTACATTACCAAGCATGGTGTCCTTTTCCAGGGACTGATCCCTTCTAATAAAATATCTAAAGTATGTTAGAAGAAGTCTTGTCATCTTTGCATGTAAAGAAAATTCTGGCTGTACTTCTTCCAAGACAGTTTTATTCATTCTTCTGGCAGTCCATGGTATATTCAGTACTCTTTGCCAACATCATAATTCAGAGGCATCAATTCTTCTTAGGTCTTCTTTATTCAAGGTCCCGTTTTCACATGCATATGAGGCAACTGAAAATATCATGGTTTGGTCAGGCTTACCATAGTCCTCAAAGAGACAGCCTTGCTTTTTAGCACTTTAAAGAGATCTTTTGCAGTAGATTTTTCCTAGGTAATTTGATTTTTTGACTGCTGTTTCCATGGGCATTGATTGTGGAGTCACATAAAATGAAATCCTTGGCAACTTCAATCTTTCCTCCATTCATCATGATGTTGTTTATTGGTTCAGTTGGGAGAAATTTTGTTTTCTTTATGTTGAAGTGTAATTCATACTTAAGGCTGTGGTCTTTGATCTTCATCAGTAACTGCTTCAAGTCCTCTTTGCTTTCAGCAAGCAAGGATGTGTCATCTGCATATCGCAGGTTGTTAATGAGTCTTCCTCCAATCTTGATGCCATATTCTTCTTCATATAGTCCAGCTTCTCAGATTATTTGCTCAGAATACAGATTTATTAAGTATGGTGAAAGGAAGCAACCTCATGTAATATTCCCTTGTTGTGTTTGAATGACTGTCTCTTGATCTACATATAGGTTCTACATGAGCACAAGTAAGTGTTCTGGAATTCCCATTCTTTGCAATGTTATCCACAATTGGTTATGATTCATACAGTAGAATTCCTTTGTAGCCCCAGACCAGACAAAAATGATCAAACCAAGTTGTTTACAGCTTACCCAGGAAATGTCAATCAACCTGGACAAAAGTAACAAATAGTCTGGAGTAGAAACCTAGGACAAAGGTAATACCTCAGGGCTTAGGAGAAAAATCTCTAAGCTGTTTTTCCAAAAGAACCAAGGCAAAAAGCCACATAAAGGAACTTATTTCACCATACATAAGCACATATACTTATGTATGTATGAATAAGGAAGACTGAAGAAGGATTGACACCTTTGAATTGTGGATGGACTGCCAAAAGAATGAACAAATTTGTCTTGGAAGAAGTACAGCCAGAATGCTCCTTAGATACGAGGGTGGTGAGACTTCGTCTCACATACTTTGGATAGGTTATTAGGAGGGACTAGTCCCTGGAGAAGAACATCATGCTTGGTAAAGTGGAAGGTAAGCGAAAAAGAGGAAGACCCTCAACAAGATGGATTGACACAGTGGCTGTAACAATGGGCTCAAGTATACCAACAATTGTGAGGCTGGCACAGGACTGGGCAGTGTTTTGTTCTGTTGTGCATAGGGTTGCTATGAGTTGGAACTGACTCAACGGTACCTAACAATAATAACAAAGCACACATGCAGTCTGATACTTATCTATATGCTGTAGTAAGGAGCATGTCTTAGGAAGTTTTATAAACATTATATTTTTATATTACATGGTAAGCTTAAATAGTCTAAGTTCTCCAGAAGTTATAATCAACTGCAATTAGTACAAAGGGAAAATCCAATTTTTCTGAACAAAAGTTACTTCATTCAGTTGTGAAAATTTATTTTGTCATATTTCAAGCTTTTTGAAACACTGCAAATTAATACATGAAGTTGTATTTTATTTAACTGTGTCTAACTTCACTACCGTTAAACCTCTTGAAAATGATTATGCAACATTCTAATTGCTAATTATCTAATAATTGTATAAAGTCTATATTATCTGCAACTGCTGTGTTCTCACAGTAGCTTTATTAAACTTGTATCATTAATTTCATATATCCTATTTATGACTAAGTTATAAATTGTATAACTAATAAGGCAATTTCATGATAAATATGCAAAATAATTATAAAATATTGAACATTCATATGAAATAATGTTTTGTTCAGCTAGCATTTTGTATAAAATAAGCAATGATTAACTTATATTCTTTTTTCATATTTTAGATGAGGTTTTACAGAGCAAATTACCTTCTCATTAAAGTTAGTGCACATATTGTTTTGTGACATTGGTTGCCATTCCCATAACATGTCAACACTCTTCCCTTCTCAACCTTGGCTTCCCTATTACCAGCTTTCCTGTCCCCTCCTGACTTCTTGTCCTTGCCCCTGGGCTGATATGCCCATTTAGTCTCATTCTGTATTGTGGGCCTGTCTAATCTATGACTGAAGGGTGAACCTCAGGAGTGACTTCAGTACTGAATTAAAACGGAGTCCAGGGCTTATACGCTCAGGGTTTTTCCAGTCTCTATCAGACCAGTATGTCTGGTCTTTTTTTGTGTGTGTGTGAGTTAGAATTTTGTTCTACATTTTTATCTAGCCCTTTCTGGGACCCTCTGTTGTGATTTCTGTCAGAGCAGTTGGTAGTGGTAGCCGGACACCATCTAGTTGTGTTGGACTCAGTCTGGTGGAGGCTGTGGTAGTTGTGCTCTATTAGTCCTTTAGACAAATCTTTCCCTTGTGTCTTTGGTTTTCTTTACTATGCCTTGCTCTAGATGGGGTGAGACCAATGAAGTATCTTACAAGGCTGCTCGCAAGCTTTTAAGACCTCAAATGCTACTCACCAAAGTAGAATGTAGAATATTTTCTTTATAAACTTTGTTATGCCAATCAAGTTAGGTGTTCCCTGAGACCATTGTCCCCAGCCCTCAGCCCATGGTTAACTTATATCATAATGTAACAGAATACTTTCATGCTTAACTGTATCATGGCAACATTTTTTTTCAGTAAATATAAACATCTCATAAAAATAAAAATACTAAAAATAATAATAATACAGGGAAATTTACATATTTTCTAATGGTACTTATTGTCTTATCTACTATCTTGAAGTGAAATGAAAAGATAATAATTTATATTGATTAGAAATTACTTGCCTAAAATTCTGACATTTAAGTCGATATATTTCAACATGAGTTGGTGTATCAGTTATTTGTTGCTGTATAACACAGCATCCCCAAATTTAATGCCTGATGACTTATTTAGCTTATGATTCTGTGGATTGCCAATTTAGTCTGCATTTGGCAGTGTGGTTCTTCTAGCCATAGTTGGATTTTTTCACACATCTGTTGTTGGATGCATGCCAGCTATGAATAGCTTTACTGATCTTGACTCATCTCTCTTACATATCTAAGACCTGGATTGTACCGACTGAGATATGTGGCTTTAGTCTGAATAAGTTCTCTTTCTCCAGAAGGATAGCCTATGCTTATTTACATGAAGGAGCGAGTGATACAAAGAGGCAGAGCAGAAATGTACAAGTCTCAGATCTGGGACACCATCATTTCTGCTACATTCTATTAAACAAAAACAACAACAACAAAAATCAGAAGGGCGTACCATTCAAGTGCAGGATAAATAGATTCCACCTCTTAATGGAAGGAACAACAAAGTCACATTGTGAAGGGTATACATTAAAAAGTATGTGGCCAGTTTTGGAATTTACTATAGTTAAAAACCAAAGAATTTTCTATTACAAAAAAAAAGGAAAATATTTATGAAAAATAAAATGTGGAAGAAAACAAGTTTGGGAAGAATTGTTCTGTATCTATAAAGTAACAATAATTTTAAATTGAAAACAACCACTTAGTATTTATCTACATAAATATTACTACCGTGGTTATAACTGTAAATCTGTCCCAATTTTTGCAACATTGTAAAGCGCACACACACACACACACACACACACACACACATGCTCATCACTGAGAATGCTGCTTTAAAATGTTGGTGGTGTGGCTGGTTGTTTAGATATTTTATGAACTCAAGTTTTAATGTTTTCATTCTGATTGTACTCTGCTTTTCCCTTTCACTGCTTCTTTCCCTTTCCAAATTCAGTAGATCTGATTCAATGCATATTATCTTTTATTTCTCCTTTACTTTTTTTTTTTAATGTACTAAGACATGTTTTTTCTTTTTCTTTTTTTTTTTAATATTTTATTGTACTTCAGGTGAAGGCTTACAGAACAAACAGTTTCTCATGTAACAGTAGTACACATGTTGTTTCATGACTTTGGTTAACAACCCCACAACATTTTAACCCTCTGAATTCTCAGCATTTTTTTTTTTTTTGGTGAAAATACACATAGCCAAAGATACACCATTTCAAAACTTTTTACGTACATATTTAAGTGACATTGACTATGCTCTTCCAATTGTGCTGCCATTCTCACCCAAGATGAAGGCTTACAGGACAAAATAGCCTCCCATTTAACAGTTACTACAAATGTTGCCCTATAACAACGGTTAACAATCTCACAACACATCAACAGTATCCTTACTCAACTTTGTGTTCCCTGTCATCAGCTTCCTACTCCCCCTCTGCCTTCTGGCCCTTGTCACTTGACTCCTGTACCTCATTAGTCTCATTTAGTTTTACTGGGCTGTCCACTCCCAGGCTGAACAGTGAACCTCAAAGGTAACTTCACCTCTGGGCTGAAAGGGTGTCTGGGGGTCATACTCTTGAGGTATCTCCAGTCTCCTTTAGGCCAGTAAATCTGGACTTTTTTTTTTTTTTTTGTGAGTTAGAATTATGCTCTACATCCTTCTCCAGCTCTGTCCAGAACCCTCTCTTGTGATCCTGGTCAGAGCAGACAGCGGTGGTAGCCGGGCACCATCTAGCTATACTGGACTCAGTCCGGTGGAGGTCTTGGTAGCTGTGGACAATTAGTCCTTTGGACTAATCTTTTCGTTGTATCCTGTTCTCTTCATTCTCCCTTACTCCCGAAGGGATGAGACCAGTGTCATATCTTAGATGGCCGCTCACAGGCTTTTAAGACCCCAGACACTACTCACCAAGGTAGAATGTAGAGCATTATCTTTATAAGTAGTGTTCCCCGAGACCATGGTCCCCAGAGCCCTCCGTCCAACAACTCAGTCCCTCGGGGAGTTTGGATGTGTCCATGGGGCCTCCATGACCTTTCCTTGTGCAGGTTGTGTTAGTTTCCCTTGTACTGTGTACTGTCTCACCTCTCACCCAAGATACCACTTATCTATTGCCTATTTAGTATTTCCCCCCTCCCCTCCCATCCCTGGGAACCAACAAGGATTGTTACATTTTGCATGTGAACTTCTTCATGGGTTTTTACAATAGAGGTCTCATACAATATTTGTCCTTTTGTGATTGACTTATTTCACTCAGCATAATGTCCTCCAGTTTCATCCATGTTATGAGATGCTTCACAGATTCATTGTTGTTCTTTCTCGTTGCATAGTACTCCATTGTGTGTATGTACCATAGTTTGTTTATCCATTCATCTGTTGATGGGCACCTATGTTATTTCCATTGTTTTGCTATTGTGAACAATGCTGCCATGAACATAGGTGTGCATATGTCTATTCGAGTGACGACTCTTATTTCTCTAGGATATATTCCTGGGAGTGGGATTGCTGGATTGAATGGTATGTCTATTTCTAGGTTTCTGAGGAAGTGTCATATCATTTTCCAAAATGATTGTATCATTTTGCATTCCCACCAGCAGTGCATAAGAGTTCCGATCTCTCTGCAGCCCCTCCAACATTTGTTATTTCCAGTATTTTTGATTCGTGCCGGTAATGCTGGGGTGAGATGGTATCTCAGTGTGGTTTTAATTTGCATTTCTCTAATGGGTAGTGAACACGAGCATTTCCTCATGTGTCTGTTGGCCATTGGAATGTCTTCTTTGGTGAAGTGTCTGTTCATTTCCTTTGCCCACTTTTTGATAGGATTGTTTGTCTTTTTGTTGTAGAGGTGTTGGATTTTCTTGTAGATTATGGAGATTAGACCTTTGTCTGACTTGTACTGTCCAAAAATTTTTTCCCATTCTGTAGGTTCTCTTTTGACTCTTGGTAAAGTCTTTTGAAGAGCATAGGTGTTTGATTTTTAGAAGATCCCAGTTATCCAGTTTATCTGTTCGGTTTTGTGTGTTGATGGTTATGGTTTGTATCCTGTTAATGCCATGTATTAAGGCCTGAAGTGTTGGTCCTATTTTTTCTTCTATGAACTTTATAGTTTTAGGCTTTATATTCAGGTCTTTGATCCATTTTGAAGTAGTTTTTGTATACGGTGTGAGGTATGGGTCCTGTTTCATTTTTCTGCAAATGGATATCCAGTCTTGCCAGCACCATTTGTTAAAAAGACTGTCTTTTCCTCATTTGATGGACTTTGGGCCCTTGTCGAAAATCAGGTTACCGTACGTGGATGGATTTACATCTGGGTTCTCAATTCTGTTCCATTGGTAAATGTCTCTGTTGTTGTACCAGTACCAGCCTGTTTTGACTACTGTAGCTGTATAGTAGTATCTGAAGTCAGGTAGTGTAAGTCCTCCAACTTTATTTTTTTTCTTAAGGAGTGCGTTACATATTTGGGGCTTCTTGCCTTTCCATATAAAGTTAATAATTAGTTTTTCCATCTCTTTGAAGAATGTTGCTGGTATTTGGATCGGGATTGCATTGTATTTGTAAATTGCTTTAGGTAGAATTGTCATTTTCACAATTTTGAGTCTGCCTATCCATGAGCATGGTATTTTTTCCATTTATGTAGATCCCTTTGGGTTTCATGCAGCAGTGTTTTGTAGTTTTCTTTGTATAGGTCTTTTACATCCCTGGTCAGATTTATTCCTAAGTATTTTATCTTTTTAGGGGCTATTGAAAATGGTATTGATTTCCTGATCTCCTTTTCATCGTTCTCTTTACTGGTGTATAGGAATCCAACTGATTTTTGAATGTTTATCTTGTATCCTGCTACTCTGCTGAATCTTTCTATTAGTTCCAGTAGATTTCTCGTGGAGTCTCTAGGGTTTTCTACGTATAGTATCATATCATCTGCAAACAGGGAGAGTTTAACATCTTCATTACCAATTTCGATGCCCTTTATTTCTTTCTCTTGCATTATTGCTCTAGCTAGAACTTCCAACCCAATGTTAAATAGGAGTGGTGATAAAGGACATCCTTGTCTTGTGCCTGTTTTCAAGGGGAATGTTTTCAGCCTCTCTCCATTAAGAATGATGTTGGCCGTTGGTTTTGCATAGATGCCCTTTATTATGTTGAGACATTTCCCTTCTATACCTATTTGATTGAGAACTTTTATCAGGAATGGGTGCTGGACTTTGTCAAATGCCTTTTCTGTGTCAATTGAGATGATCATGTGATTTTTTTCTTTCCTTTTATTTATGTGGTGAATTACGTTGATGGATTTTCTAATGTTAAACCATCCTTGCATACCTAGTATGAATCCTACTTGGTTGTGGTGTATTTTTTTTTTTATATGATACTGAATTCTATTGGCTAGAATATTGTTCAGAATTTTTGCATCTATATTCATGAGAGATATTGGTCGGTAATTTTCTTTTTTCGTGATGTCTTTGCCTGGTTTTGGTATCAGCGTTATGCTGGCTTCATAGAATGAATTTGGAAGTGTTGCTTCCTCTTCTATGCTCTGAAATAGCTTGAGTAGAACTGGTACAAGCTCTTCTGTAAATGTTTTGTAGAATTCTCCAGTGAAGCCATCTGGGCCAGGGCTTTTTTTGGTTGGGAGTTGTTTTATTACCTTTTCAATCTCTTCTACTGTTATGGGTCTGTTCAGATTTTCAATATCACTTTGTTGTAGTTTGGGTAGGCCGTGTGTTTCTAGAAATTTATCCATTTCCTCTAGGTTTTCAAATTTGTTGGAATATAGTTTTTCATAATATTCTGTTATAATCCTCTTTATGTCGGTTGGGTCTGTTGTAATGTCCCCCATTTCATTTCTTATTTGGGTTATTTGTGTCCTCTGCTGTTTTACTTTTGTCAGTCTGTCCAGTGGTTTGTCGATTTTGTTGATTCTTTCAAAGAACGAACTTTTGGTTTTGTTGATTCTTTCTATTGTTTTTCTGTTCTCTATTTCATTTATTTCTGCTCTGATCTTTACTATCACCTTTCTTATGGTGGTTGTAGGCTTTTTTTGCTGTTCTCTGTCTTTTTGTTTGAGTTCTGTAGTTAATGTTTTGATTTTGTCTCTTTCTTCTTTTTTGATATGTGCATCTATTGCTATAAATTGTCCTCTGAGGACTACTTTTGCTGTGTCCCAAAGGTTTTGGTATGATCTGTTTTCATTTTCGTTTGATTCTAGGAATTTCTTAATTCCATCTCTGATTTCTTCTATTACCCATTCATGTGTAAGCAGAGTATTATTCAGTTTCCATGTAGTTGATTTTTTTTTCCTTGCTCTTTCTAGTGTTAATTTCTACCTTGATGGCATTGTGGTCAGAGAAGATGCTGTGAATTATCTCAATGTTTTGGATCTTGTTGAGGATTGCTCTGTGGCCTAAGATGTGGTCTATTCTGGAGAACGTTCCATGTGCATTGGAAAAGAATGTGTACTTTGCAGTGGTCGGATGGAGTCTTCTATATATGTCTAGGAGGTCCAGTTATCTGATTGTGTCCTTTAGGTCTTCTGTATCTTTGCTGAGTTTCTTCTTAGTTGTTCTGTCCTTTACAGAGAGTGGTGTGTTGAAGGCTCCTACTATTATTGTGGAACTGTCACTTTCTCTTTTCAGTGCTGTTAGAGTTTTTTTTATTTATTTTGGAGCCCTGTGATTGGGAGCATAGGTGTTTATTATGGTTATGTCTTCATGATGGATCTTCCCCTTAATGATTATATAGTGTCCTTCTTTGTCTTTTATGGTAGATTTTGTTTTAAAGTCTATTTTATCTGAGAGTAGAATTACTACTCCTGCTCTTTTTTGATAGTTGTTAGCTTGATATATTTTTTTCCAACTTTTGATTTTTAATAAATTCACATCTTTGTTTCTAAGGTGTGTCTCTTGTAGACAGCATATGGATGGATCCTGTTTTTTTATCCATTCTGCCACTCTCCGTCTCTTTATGGGTGCATTGAATCCATTTACATTCAGTGTAATTATTGATAGATGGAAGTTTGTTGCTGTCATTTTGTAGTGCTTTTTTTGTGGTGCTGAAGTTTTCTTTGTTCTTCTTACTCTCTTGTGCTGAGTTACTTTTGTTTGTGGATTTTGTGTTCATTTCTTTTGTTTTTGTAGTTTTTGTTTTTGCTGAGACTTTATGTTTTTCGTCTTTATTTTTATGAGTTGATTTGTTATCTTTCTTTGTTTTTACCATGAATTTTACCCTTATCTTTATAAGTTTGAAGCAGTCTACCCTTACTTGGTATCGCCTTGCCTTCCTCTCCTTTATAAGGTTCTATACCTATGCCGTTTGTTCCCTCTTTCATTGTTTTGATGTTGTTGTCATCCTTTGATTGATTGTTCTGATTCCCTATTGTATTTCTTTTGTTTTTGGATAGTCCTCAGTAGTTCATTTCCTAGAATGGTATCTGGTTCGTATGAACCTGCTTCCTAGGTCCTGCCTGAGGGCTGAAGCTGTTTGTCCTCAGATCAAAGAACTCCCTTTAATAATTCTTGTAAGTTTGGTTTGAGTTTTGCATATTCCCTTAGTTTCTGTTTTTCTGGAAATGACCTAATTTCACCATCAAATTTGAACGAGAGTTTAGCAGGATATATTATTCTCGGCTGACAATTTTTTTCTTTCAAAATTTTATATATGTCATCCCATTGCCTTCTTGCCTGCATGGTTTCTGCTGAATAATCTGAGCTTAGTCTTATTGTTTCTCCTCTGTATGTGACTTCTTGTTTTTCACGAGCTGCTCTCAGGATTCTTTGTTTGTCTTTAGTTTTGGCGAGTGTGAATATGATATGTCTTGGTGATTTTCTATTGGGGTCTCTTCTACATGGGGTTCGTTGAGCTTCTTGGATGGCCAGCTTTTCATCTTTCATGATATTAGGAAAGTTTTCTGTCAGCAGTTCCTCAATGATCCTCTCTGTGTTTTCTGTTTTCTCCCCCTTTTCTGGGATGCAATCACTCATAAGTTTTTGCTTTTAATTGTGTCCCACATAACTCTCAGGGTCTCTTCATTTTTCTTTGTTCTTTTTTCTGAGTTTTCCTGAAACAGAGTTATAGCCAAGTGTTTGTCTTCAGTTCCACTGATCCTGTCTGCCACGGTTTCAAATCTACTTCTCAGCCCTTCTATGACATCATCTATTTTTGAAATCTTGTTTATCTTTTGGATTTCTAATTGTTGTTTTTTATAATTTCGAGTTGTGAATTTATTTTGGCATTTTGTTCCTGCATCATCTTCCTGGATTCTTCCAATTTTTTGTCTGTATTTTCCATAGATTTGTCTATTTTTTCCTCATGTTTGTCAGCTTTTTGCCTCAGTTCTTGGAAAATTCCGAGTATTAGTGATTTGAGTTCCCTATCAGGTACTTCTAGTGCATTTTCTTCCACAGGAGAGTTATCTGGTGTTTTAATTTGGACGCCTATTGGAGCCATCTTGTCTTGTTTTTGTAACTGTTTTGATATTGTTTGCTGTTTTCAGGGCATTCAGTAGATATTTCTCTCGTTTATTGATTGTAGATTTTTTTTTTTTTCGTCCTTGTGGTAGAGCTGGGCAGATCTAGATGAAGAGGAGCCACTGGGACGGGTTGTTTGTGGCACTCACTGCAGCCACCAGGACGGTCAGTAGTCAGTGCTGGGCAGGTTCCAATAGGGCATGCCTGCACAGCTTGGTGGTGTGATGTCAAGTGCATGGTGCAGGTAGGTAGGGTGCTGCGGGAAGATAGTTATGTGTGAAGCTAAGCTGGATATGGGAGAGAGGAGAGAGGAGCAGGAGCAAAAAGCATACAAACATAAAAGAATGCTAGGGGAGCTTGTCGTTGGAATGTACAGATGAGAGACTATGGGATGGAGGAAACCAGAAGGGGGAAGAGAAAGAAAAGGAATGAATGAACAAATAAAAATCAGAAAAGTTAAAGAACTGCAAAGTTCCCAGGGATCCCACCGATGCAGCAATGAGGTGTGGGGAAGTTGGTCTCAGGTTTCACAGCACAGCCTGGCCAGAAGGCGCAGAGGCATACAACGCCTGGTATTCAGGGATCTGAAAGAGAAGGAAAAGATAGAGAGATGAGAAATTGAGCAATGAAGAAAGACAAATGCAAAAAGAGGGAACATAAAAGAAAACTAATCAAAAAAGAAAAAAAATAAAATAAATTAAATAAATTAAAAAAAAAAAAAAAAAAGCAACACCAGTAGTCAGTGAATGTCACTCAGAGAGCCAGCCAGTGCGGGTTGGTGTTTCTGGACAAGAGACTGTGTCCGTGGGAAACAGAGGAGGACGAGTGTGAGTGAAGAAGGGTGGAGAGTGGAAAGCGTATATCACAAATTGTGTGTGCTCTGGGGACCCTCAGAAAGGAGCTAAAAGGGTGCAAGGAGCCAGGCACCCGAGTGAAAGGAGGGGGAGGCAGCAAGAGGTAAGCGAGAAACCAAAAGAAGCAGGAGAAAAAAAAAAAAAAAGACAGCACCAGCAGCCAACAAACGGCACCCAGAGAGCCACCGGCCCAGGTGCGTGGAATCCAAGCAGCCAGTGGACCCCGGTGAAGAGACTGCGGCCACGGGAAGCAGAGGAGCAAACAAACAAAAGCCCCGGGATCTCACCAGCGCGGCAGCCCAGACCTGGAAGCAGCCACACGCCCGAATGCAGCCCCACAGCTCCGCAGGAGAGAGCAAAGACAGCGCTCGGAAGCAGGCACCTGAGCAAAAAGAGGGGGAGGCAGCGAGAGGCAAGCGAGAAACCAAAAGAAGCAGAAAAAGCAACACTAGCAGCCAACAAACAGCACCCAGAGAGCCCCCGTCCGGGCGCACGGAATGCAAGCAGCCGATGTCCCCGGGTCAAGAAATTGCGGCCACAGGAAGCAGAAAAGCAAATGAACAAAGGCCCCGGGACCCCACCATCATGGCAGCCCAGACCCGGAAGCAGCCACACGCCTGAATGCAGCCCCACAGCTCCGCAGGAGAGAGCAAAGACAGCGCTCCAAACCAGGCACCCGAGCAAAAGGAGGGGGAGGTGGTAGAAAAAGCAATGCCAGCAGTCAACAAATGGTTCCCAGAGAGCCGCTGGCCTGGGTGTGTGGAATCCAAGCACCGGCGCCCCCTGGCCCAGGGATCCTGGCCATGGGAACCAAGGGAGCCCCAGCCGAGGCGAAGAGGTGTTGGGGGTGGGAAAGCGCACACCGCAAATTACTGGCCTTTCCATCTCCCACTGGACGCTCCGCGAGGCTGCTCTCCCGTTCTCCCGTTTGCTGGTCTCTGATAGGAGTCCAAGATGGTGGATCCGCACTGCCGTTAGCTGGTAGGGGACCTCTGCATGAATCTCTCCTCACTCTCCATTCTCTTTCAGTATTCTCACTTCATTTGGTGTTTGGCTGAATTCTTTATCTCTTCATTTGATGTTCTAAGGTTTCAGGATTGTTGATTCTCTGTTTGGCTTAGTTTCTTGGTCCTTTGCTGTGGAGGGACGGCGTGGTGCTTCTGCCTAGAGCGCCATCTTGCCGGGCTCCGTCTCTCCTTTACTTTTGTCTTGGAAAATGAAAATTTCATATTAAAGTTAATTTTAGTTAATTTTTCTTATCCTTGATCTACAAATTATTCTTGAAAATCTCATATCAAGTTGTGGGAAATAGATTAAATAAACAGTAACATATTACAACAACATTTTTGAACCCTAAACTTTACTTACTCATTCCACGCTGCTGTAACTTACTTAAATGCATTTATTTATTATTGGAGTGATACATTCTGTCTTAGGTATCAAGTGTTACTGTAACAGAAATACCACACATGGGTGGCTTTAACTAACAGAAATTTATTTTCTCACAGTTTAGGGGGCTATAAATCTGAATTCAGAGTGCCAGCTCTAGATGAAGGCTTTCTTTCTCTGGTGGCCTGGAGGAGGGTCTTCGTCTCTCCACCTTCTATTCCTATATTCTTTGGTGAACATGGTGCATGTAACTTACCCTCTGTTTGTGCTTACTTGCTAAATCTGCTCTTTTATATCCCAAAAGAGATTGACTTAAAACACACCACACACTAATACTGCCTCATTAACATAACAAAGAAAATCCACTCCCAAATGGGATTACAACCACAGTTATGTTGGTGTTATTGTTAGGTGCCCTTGAGTTGGTTTCAACTCATAGATACTCTATATACAACAGAAAAAATACTGCCCAGTCCTATGCCATCCTCACAGTCTCTGCTATGTTTGAGCCCATTGTTTCAGCCACTGTGTCAATCCACCTCATCGAGAGTCTTCCTCTTTTTTGCTGACCCTCTGCTTTACCAACCATGATATCCTTCTTCAGGGTCTGGTCCCTCCTGATAACTTGTCCAAAGTATGGGAGATTAAGTATCACCATACTCCCTTACAAGAGCACCCTGGCTGTACTTCTTCCAAGACAGACTTGTATGTTCTTCTGGCAGTCCATGGTATGTATGTATATTCAATATTCTTTGTCAACACAGTAATTCAAACGCATCAATTCTACTTCAGTCTTCCTTATTCTATGGTCCAGCTGTCGTATGCATATGAGATGATTAAACATATCATGGCTCGGGTCAGGCTCAACTTAGTCCTCAAAGTACTTCCTTTGTTACACTTTAAAGAGGTCTTTTGCAGTAGATTCACCCAATGCAATATGTCATTTGATTTCTTGACTGCTGCTCCCATGGACATTGATTGTGGATTCAAGTAAAATGAAATCCTTCACAACTTCAATATTTTCTCCCTTTATCATGATGTTACTTATTGGTCCAGTAGTAAGGATTTTTGTTTTCTGTATGCTGAGGTATAATCCATACTGAAGGCTGTACTCTTTAATTTTCATCAGTAAGGACCTCAAGTCTTCTTTGCTTACTACAGGAAGGTTGTGTCATCTGCCTATTGCAGATTGTTAATGAACCTTCCATCAATCCTGATGCCACATTCTTCTTCATATACTCCAGCTTCTCAGATTATTTGCTCAGCATACAGATTGAATAAGTACGGTGAAAGGATACAATCCTGACACACACTTTCTTGATTTTGAACCATGGAGCATCCTTTTGTTCTGTTCTTGGAACTGCTGCTTGGTCTACATACAGGTTCCACATGAGCACAATTAAGTGTTCTGGAACTCCCGTTCTTCCCAATGTTATCCATAATTTTCTATGGTTCACAAAATCAAATGACTTTGCATAGTCAATAAAATGCAGGTAAACATCTTTCTGGTATTCTCTGCTTTCAGCCAAGATCCATCTGACATCAGCAGTGATATCCCTCCTTCCAAGTCCCCTTCTAAATCTGGCTTGAATTTCTGGAAGCTCCCTATCAATATACTGCTGTAATTGTTTTTGAATTATCTTCAGCAAAACTTTACTTTTGTGTGATATTAATGACATTGTTTGATAATTTCCACATTCTGTACGATCTCCTTTCTTTGGAATGAGCATAAATATGGATT
The DNA here is from genome assembly GCA_030035585.1 of Dugong dugon. Lineage (NCBI taxonomy): Eukaryota > Metazoa > Chordata > Mammalia > Sirenia > Dugongidae > Dugong > Dugong dugon. Next base: position 16,123,089 of record CM057478.1, read on the forward strand.
TATTCCAGTCGGTTGGCCAGGTAACTGTCTTCCCAATTTCTTGGCATAGATGAGTGAGCACTTCCAGCCCTGCATCCATTTGTTGAAACATCTCAACTGGTATTCTTTCAGTTCCTGAAGGCTTGTTTTTTGCCAGTGCCTTCAGTACAGTTTGGACTTCTTCCTTCAATACCATCGATTTTTGGTCATATGCTACCTCTTGAAATGGTTGAAAGTCAACCAATTATTTTTAGTACAGTGACTGTGTATTCCTTCCATTTTCTTTTGAGGCTTTTTGCATCGTTCAATATTTTGCCTATAGAATCCTTCAAAATTGCAATTTGAGGCTTGAATTTTTTCTTCATTTCTTTCAGCTTGAGGAATTCTGAGTGTGCACATTTCATTATAATATTTTACTTTGTCTTCTCGAGCTGCCCTTTGAAATCTTCTATTCAGGTCTTTTACTTCACCATTTCTTCTATTCACTTTAACTACTCTGCCTTCAAGAGCAAGTTTCAGAGTCTCTTCTGACATCTGTTTTGATATTTTCTTCCTTTCCTGTTTTTTTTTAATGACATTTGCTTGCTTTACATTTGACGTCCTTGATGTCATCTCACTTGTCTGATCTTTGGCCATTAGTGTTCAGTGTGACAAATCTGTTCTTCAGATGGTCTCCAAATTCAGGTGGAATATACTCAAGGTCATATTTTGGGTCTTGTGGGCTTGTTTTAATTTTTCTTGAACTTCACTTTCAACTTTCATAAGAGCAATTGATCTTCTGTTCAGCAGTCGGCTTCTGGCCTTGTTCTGACTGATGATATTGAGCTTTTCCATGATCTCTTTCCACAGATGAAGTCGATTTGATTCTTGTTTTCCATCTGGTGAGGTCTACTTGTATAGTTGCTGTTTATGTTGTTGAAAAATTGTATTTGCAATGAATAAGTCATTGGTCTTGCAAAATTCTATCATCAGATCTCTGGCATCATTTCTATCACCAAGACCATATTTTCTAACTACCAGTCTTCCTTCTTTGTTTCCAACTTTTGCATTACAATCACCAGTAGCTATCAATGAATCTTGATTGCATGTTTGATCAATTTCAGACTGCAGAAGTTGGTAAAAAAAATTTAATTTCTTCTTCTTTAGCATTAGTGGTTGGTTTGTAAATTTGAATAATAGTTGTATTAACTGATTTCCTCTGGGTGTATGGATATTATCCAATCACTGACAGAACTGTATTTCAGGGTAGATCTTGAAACGTTCTTTTTGACAATGAATGCAAAGTCATTCCTTCTCAATTTGCCCTTCCCAGCACAGAAGACCACATGATTGATTCAAAATGGCCAGTACTAGACCATTTCAGCTCACTAATGCCTAGGATATCAATCTTCATGCATTGCATTTCGTTTTTGATGACTTCCAATTTTCCTAGATTGATACTTTGTACATTCTATGTTCTGATATTAATGGATGTTTGCAGCTGTTTCTTCTCAATTTGAGTCTTGCTACATCAGCAAGTGTAGGTCCAGAATGTTTTACTCCCTCTATGTCACTAAGTTGACTCTACTTTGAAGAGGCAGATCTTCCCTAGTCATATTTTGAGTGTCTTCCAATCTGAGGGGCTCATCTTCCAGCACTATATCCAACAGTGTTCTGCTGCTATTCCTAAGGTTTTCACTGGTCAGTTTCTTCAGAAGTAGTCTTTCTTCCTAGTCTGTCTTAGTCTAAAGCCCCACTGAAACCTGTCCACCAAGGGTGACCCTGCTGGTATTTGAAATACTGGTGGCATAGCTTCTAGCATCACAGCAACACTCAAGCCACCACTGTACTGCAAACTGAGGAACAAGTGGTAGGACCACAGGTTTAGGGGTTAGAATTTACAACACATATTTTTGGGGACACAATTCAACTGATAACACATTATTAGCACAATTGTCCCACTGTTTCCACAGTGGATTGGTTCCAGGACCCCCATCATATACCAAAATTCTCAGATGCTCAAGTCCCTTATGTAAAATGGCATAGTATTTGCATATAACTATGTACATCCTCCCATATACTTTAAATCATCTCTAGATTACCTAATACCTAATACAGTGTAAATACTATGTAAATAGTTACTTCATTACAAGTGAAGACTTGCTCTGTAAAGTAACCTTTCTCTTCTGTGATTTTCTTGAGCCCTTCTGGGATGGCTGTTGCTGGCTGGGCGTCAGCCAATGCCGATTCACCCTTGGTCTTGAAGTTCTTGAGGCTGTAGTGCTTTACATAGCTAGCCAGCCATCCCTTACTAGCCTTAAACTCCTTTCTCTTGCTCTCCTCTACCTCATCACACTGAGATTTTGAGAGATTGCTTTGACCCCCTCATTGCTTTTTAGGAGCCATTTTTTTCACAGAAACTAAGGGTGCACACAACATAAGTAGCAAACAAATGAGACATGAGATGACCAATGTTCAAACAAGTGCTGGAGAGAGACTGAGAATCTGTGAGATGGTGGGAGGATACAGCAAGGGTGCCTACACATCACTTTATTCGTGTGGATTCAGGGTAGTGCTTAGTGCGTGGCAAATTCAACTTTTGCTTTTGGGAATTTTTTTGTTTTTTTTGTTTTTTTCCAAGTATTTTTGATCTATGGTTGGTGGAATCCATGGATGAGGAACCTGCGGATACGGAGGACTGACTGTAGTATAAATGGGCCTGGGAATTTTTTCTTGTGTTTTTATCAACATGGGATTCTCAGGGATTGAGATATATTGACCAGTAGATATTTATAGAGGTTTCAAACGTATTTTAAAAATGAAGAACTAGAGAGAAACATCATCGATGGGGTATTTTAAATGTTTATACATAGTAAATTAACATCTTTACAATATGTTTGTGTTATTCTAGACATGGTTTTAAAAAACCAAACCCATTTCCACTGAGTTCATTCCAACTCATAATGACCCTATAGTGACCCTATAGGACGGAGTAGAACTACTCTGTAGAGTTTCCAAAGCTATAATCTTAATGGGAGATGACTGCCACATCTTTCTCCTTTGGAGTGGCTGGTGCATGGGTTCAAACCACCAACATTTTGGTTAGTAGCCTAGGGCTTAACCACTGCATCACTATGGCTCCAGATGTAGTTTAGGACATATAAAATTAGAAATTCATGGAGTACACTGGCAGTGTGATCATGTAGGTTATAAGTGGAAAGCTGCATGAGAGAGCATCTGTGAACAGATATATTGCATAACAGAGTTAATCTGAAGTCCCTTATCAATGTCCCTCTTGGCACCACTGCAATAGCCCTTATATCCATCCATTTGTGGTGTGTGTGTTTCATCTTTTATCTAGATATAAAATGAACATTTCTTTGAAGACCAAACATGGTTTCTGCAAGCAAAATATTAAAGGAATTTTTTCAGGATCAGTCAATCTGTATTAGTACAGAAAGTGATTAGACTAGCAAAATAAACCCCTCTAGAAATTTCAACAGAAAGTAAAGGATAAGAGTCAATAATAATACCTGATGACAAAGGAGAGGAATTCTATCTTGACTGCTTGGAGGACTGAAGATTTTTTCCTCTAGTTGGTGACTGAAATTGCCTAAAACAAATACAGTGACCTTTTAAAAATTTTGATGTGGGGAAATTCTTTCTTAGGGGATCTTTTTCGTTAGGGGGACTGGTCAGGCAATCATTTCTTCCTAAGCATTACAAGAGCTCCAGGGCAGAAATGGCATCTGAGGGAAAATTGTCCAAAATAGGGGAAAGGTATTTAGCTTTACATTGATTCTTAAAATATAATGGTAATGTATTTTTCTGTCTGAAGCCAAACATCTAATTAATTAGTTTTCAATGGCTAGTCATAAATGTTGTTGTTAATTATGGATAAAAATACTATTGGATTGGAAAATAATGTATTTATACATACATAAGGCATAATAGTATTAAGTTATCAGTCAGTAGATCTTGCTTCTAAATTTGTGACTGAAAAATTTAAACAATTATCCCTGTGCTTCCTCATCTATAAAGCATTATAGAGATAATATTTCAGGGCTCAGTATTATATTTTCAAAATGACAAGGGAGGTGCCATCTGATGGCTTCTTTTTAGTGAGTGAGGTACAAGTGTAATTATCAGCTAGAATTTGAAAAGAAGGAAGAATATGGGAAATTAGGGGACAACAAACAATACAGAAAATTTTAGCAGGTGGAATGAGGAAGGTAAGTTGATAGAGAAACACGGGGCATTGTTGAGGCCCAATTTTAAGCTTGAAATAATGCATTTAAAGTGAAAGTAGTGAGTTATGGTTTGCAAATTTCTCCTGGAATGTTCAGTTTCTAAATGATTTTTGTTTGTTTTAAGGTTAAAAGACACTGTCTTTAACATGGCTTAGAAGGTCCTCCATGATCTGTCCCCCTCCAATACTTCTATCTTATTTCATCCATACATTTTGTCTTATGCTGGGTTCTCTAAAGAAGCAAAACCAGTAAAGCATATAAATATATACATAGAGAAAGACTTATATCAAAGAAACAGCTCATGTGGTTGTAGAGGCTGGAACGTCCCAAGTTTGTAGATAAGGATAGAGGCTTCTCCTGATTCACGTAGCCTCAGGAGTTGGCGAATCCAAGATTGGCAGGTCGGAGAGCAGGACTCTTGCTCACAGGCTGTGAAGATTGACAGAGCCCAAGATCAGCAGATAAGGTGCTAGCTCAAATCCCAAGAACCAGAAGTCAGAGGAACAGGAGGCAGCTGCAGGATCCAAGAGGGCAAAAGCCTAAAAGTCCACTTACATTCCATTGCAGACCACGTGTCCAAGGAAACTCCCTTTCAACTGACTGGCTATTCACAACAGATCCCATCATGGGGGTGATCACATAAAAACGCTGAGAATCATTCCTCAGCCAAGTGGACACACAGTCTTAACCACTACACCTTTGCTTATAATCTAGTCTATTCCTCATTAATCTTTCATTCCCTGGAATTAAAGTATCTTCTATAAGGGCTGTGGTTATAGAATATTTTGGTCTCCTGACTCATGTACACTCTTAAAAATTTCTGAGAAACATTTAGATAACACAATACACCTATTAGAATAGTTAAAATTTAAACCATTGACAACTCAGATACTGACAAAGATGTGGAGCAACAGGAACCCTCATTCATTGCTGGTGGGATGCAAATAGTACTGCCATATTGTAAGATAGTCTGGTAATTTCTTACAAAGCTAGGTATTTACCCAAATGAGATGAAAATATATGCTCGCATAAAAACCTGCACATAAATATTTATGTCAGCTTTATTCAAAATTGACAAAAATTGGAGCAAACCAAGAAGCCCTCTAATAAGTGAAAGTATAAACAAACTGTGGTACATTTATGCAATGTAGTTTATTCAGTCACAAAGAAAATCTGACATAGTAAACCACAAAAAGATGTGGAGGAACTTTAAACATGTATTTCTAAGTGAAAAAAATCAGTCTAAAAAAGTTATATACTGTATAATTCCAACTATATAACATTCTGGAAAAAGCAAAACTATAGATACAGTGAAAACATCATTGGTTGCCAGTGGTTCAGTGGGAATGAGAAGGAATGAATACGTAGAGCACAAGGCATTTTTAGGGCAGTGAAGCTATTCACCATGATACTGTAATGGTGGACACATGACATTATGCATTTTTCAAAGCCCATAGAACCATATAATACAAATTGTGAACCCTAACGCCCTGGTGGCACAGTGGTTAAGAGCTCGGCTGGTAACCAAAAGGCTAGCGGTTTGAATCCACCAGCCACTCCCGGGAAACCCTATGGGGCAGTTCTACTGTGTCCTATAGGGTTGCTGTGAGTGGGAATTGACTCCAAGGCAACAGGTGTTGAATGTAAACTATGGAATTTAGTTAATAATAATGTTTCCATATTGGTTCATTAACTGTAACAGATGGACCACAGGAATGCAAAATGTTAATAACAGGAGAAACAGTATATAGTGGAAGGGAGGCTATATGGGAACTCAGTTCACGCTGCACAGTTGTTCTGCAAACCTAAGACTGGTCTAAAAAATACAGTCCATTACTGATGCCTCCATAGAACTTTTATTTATGTAGGTTCTATCTGTTGATATTTACCATACTGGGTACAGAAAGTAGGCATTTTTAAAATTATATTTGTATTAGCTTATTTAAAATAACTAAAATTAAACAAACAAAAGCATAATTTATTAAAATATATTTTCTAAAACAGAAATAATTTGTGAAAAGAGTGGTGTACTCTACATTTTTATACATTTATCTAATTCTGGCCTAGATTCTTGCACTACAAAAATGAGAGACTCCCCTAATAAGTAAAAAAAAGCCACTTTCAAAAATAGAGTCTCTGTTAATAAAGATAAAATGGCTAGACTCTGGTAACTTCTTTTGCATTTAATCTTTTGTAATGTGTGTTTTTGGCTGAAATGTGTATAGAAAATCCAGCCTCACACAGATATGTAGCTCCTTCTGATAACTGTGAATACTTTTCTTAGATATTATGCCAAAATTTCACATGATAGTCTCTTAAAATTTAGTTGCAGTGAGGAATTTGAAGACATGTCAATACATATTTTGTACTCTGTTACATTAAAATCCATTGGTCTATCTGGCACTTTTAATTATTTGTTTATTTATGTATTCTTTTTTAAGATCATACATTGGTCCTTTGGAAAATATTGATTCTATGAGATATGTTGATTTTCCAAATGTAGACACGTTTTATTACATATTATCGGAAAAATCGCTCTCATTAACATCACCGATACTATCAGAAAAACCTAAGTTCACGAGGGTAAGTCCAAGTATTAAATTCGACTTTTGCTTGAAATCTCAAATTTTTCACTGTCAACAAAAAGCCTGTGGTTTTTCCTTGATGCAACAAGATCAATTCATTCATTTTTGAGAAAATATCAAATATTGAGGTCTGAAAAAACCAGTTTGTCTAGATTGTTCTTTTAAGTAAAAGTGGAGTTCCAATAAAACTATTGCTAGTACAACTCACAATGCAAATCGTCTTGCAAATGCTGCTTCTGAACACAAGTACTGTAATTTAAACAGCAGTTGTTTGTCAGTAGTTCCATTAAACACACATTAACAAAAAGACAATGAACACCAATATTTATAATTTTTACTTCTTTATCATGGACATCCTTAAGTGAAACTGGCTTTCTTATTTTCTGTAAGATCTTTAAAATAACTAAAACTAAATGAACAAAAAACATAGTTTATTAAAATATATTTTCTAAAACAGAAATAAAATTCCTAGCAGTACAATTTGAAGGAGCCCTGGTGGCACAATGGTTAATAAGTGTTAGGTTGCTAATTAAAGGATCGGTGGTTCAAACCCACTAGCTGCTTCACGGGAGAACAGACTTGGTGATCTGCTGCTGTAAGACTAAACGCTAGGAAACCTAGGGGCTTTTCTATTCTGTCCTACAAGGTTGCTGCGAGTCAGAATCGACTTGACAGTACACAGCACAACAACAACAATACAAATTAATGCACCTGGCTTGATTTTTATTAAGGTGTCAGCAATACTCCCCACCTCCAAGTTCAAATCCCCAGCCTGAAAGATGCAAATTTCAACACAATGAACCACTGTAGTTTTGACCTCACAAACACCCTGAAAAGGTCTCGTGGACCCCTTAGAAGTTCACAGGTCACACTTCGAGAAACTCTGAATTAGAAAACTTTTCCACATTTTCTGTTTCTATTACTCTGCTTAAATCTCCCAACGTCCCTAGGAAATCTCCTGTTTTCAAACATAAACTTACAACGTCTCTTGCTAAGAGAAACCTATGACACATCTGGTATCATCTTCACAACACTATGTGCTTTTCCTTTAAGACTATGCTAAGCATTGGAATTTCTTGTTAATTTATTATTTTGTTTTTTTTTTTTTTTTTTTTTCATTTTCTAAGAGATCAACAGTCATAAAATCACATAACTACAGACTCAGGGAGTCCATGCCTAAAATCAATGAATTGGATCTTTGCTGGGTTAGAGGTAGTAGAAGAATATAGAGTGAAAATTGTATGATGGTCTTTCAGAAGACAATTCAGATCTTTCCTCCTGGTGGTGGGAACCTATTGAAAGTCAATCAAAATACATCTTTAAGAAAAATTCACGTTCTCGAACTCCAGTTTGTCAGCCGTGCTTCACACATCAGTCTTTCATGCATATCTTTATCTATCTGTCTGTCTGTCTATCATCTATTATCTACCTATCTATCTACACTTTGACATTTTGTGTCTAGTTTTGTGAAATATATTGGTGTGTATTTTATTTTTTATTAAAGTCTTCATCCAATTTTGGTATTAACATATTGTTGGCTATACAAAAGACATGGAAACGGCCCTTACTTCCCATTTTTGCAAGAGACTGTGTAAGATGGTTATTCTAACAATCGTAAATATTCCTTAAGTATTTTTGTGTGAACTTATCTGGGACAGAAATTGTCCATTAAAATAACTTTTGGAAGGTTTTTAACTTCAAATTCAGGATTATTCATATTGCCTATTTCTTTCTTTCTTTTTTTTTTTTTTATTGTGCTTCAGGTGAAGGCTTACAGAACAAATAGTTTCTCATGAAACAGTAGTACACATATTGTTTTATGACATTGGTCAACAACCCCACAACATGTCAACCCTTTAACTTCTCAACCTTTTTTTTATTGGTGAAAATACACATAAACAAAGATACACCATTTCAAAAATTTCTACATGCACATTTCAGTGACATTGACTATGCTCTTCCAATTGCGCTGTTATTCCCACTTAAGATGAAGGCTTATAGAACAAAATAGTTTCTCATTTAAGAGTTACTACACATGTTGCCCTATGACAATGGTTAACAATCTCAAAAGACATCAACAATATCCTTACTCAGCGTTGGGTTCCCTATCACCAGCTTCCTTGTCCCCTTCTGCCTTCTGGCCCTTGTCACTGGACTACTGTACCTCAGTAGTCTCATTTGGTTTTACGGGTCCGTCCACTCCTAGGCTGAATGGTGAACCTCGGAGATAATCTCACCACTGAGCTAAAAGGGTGTCTGGGGGCCATACTCTCGAGGTTTCTCTAGTCTCCTTTAGGCCAGTAAATCTGGTCTTCTTTTGTGAGATAGAATTATATTCTACATCCTTCTCCAGCAATGTCCAGAATCCTCTGTTGTGATCCTGGTCAGAGCAGTCAATGGTGGTAGCCGGGCACCATCTAGATGTACTGGACTCAGTCCAGTGGAGGCCTTGGTAGCTCTGAACCAATAGTCCTTCAGACTAATCTTTTCCCTGTATGCTGTTCCCCTAACTCTCGCCTGCTCCCGAAGGGAAGAGATCAGTGGAGTATTTTAGATGGCCACTCACAGGCTTTTAAGGCCCCAGACACTACTCACCAAGGTAGAATGCAGAACATTGTCTTTATAAGCTGTGTCATGCAAATTGAGCTAGATGCTCCACAAGACCATGGTCCCCACAGCCCTTCGCCCAGCAATTCAGTCCCTCAGGGAGTTTGGATGTTTCTATGGGGCTTCCGTGGCCTTTCCTTGTCCAAGTTGTGCTAGTTTCCCCTGTATTGTGTACTGTCTCACCCTTCACCCAAGATACCACTTATCTATTGCCTATTTAGTATTCCCCCCCCCCCCCCCCACCTCTCCCATCCGTGGTAACCAACAAAGATTGTTACATTTTGTGTGTGAACTTTTTCATGGGTTTTTACAATAGCGGTCTCATACAATATTTATCCTTTGGTGATTGACTTATTTCATTCAGCATAATGCCCTCCAGTTTCAACCATGTTATGAGATGCTTCACAGATTCATTGTTGTTCTTTCTTATTGCATAGTACTCCGTTGTGTGTATGTACCATAGTTTGTTTATCCATTGATCAGTTGATGGGCATCTAAGTTGTTTCCATTGTTTTGCTACTGTGAACAATGCTGCCATGAACATAGGTGTGCATATGTCTATTCGAGTGACGACTCTTATTTCTCTAGGATATATTTCTAGGAGTGGGATTGCTGGATCGAATGGTATGTCTATTTCTAGGTTTCTGAGGAAACACCATATCATTTTCCAAAACGGTTGTATCATTTTGCATTCCCATCAGCAGTGCATAAGAGTTCCCATCTCCCCGCAGCCCCTCCAACATTTGTTATTACCAGTGTTTTTGATTCATGCCAGTATGCCAGGGTGAGATGGTATCTCATTGTGGTTTTAATTTGCATTTCTCTGATGCCTAGTGATTGTGAGCATTTCCTCATGTGTCTGTTGGCCATTGGAATGTCTTCTTTGGTGAAGTGTCTGTTCATTTCCTTTGCCCATTTTTTAATAGGATTGTTTGTCTTTTTGTTGTAGAGGTATTGGATTTTCTTGTAGATTGTGGAGATTAGATCTTTGTCTGATTTGTACTGTCCAAAAATTTTTTCCCAGTCTATAGGTTCTCTTTTTACTCTTTTGGTGAAGTCTTTTGAAGAGCATAGGTGTTTGATTTTTAGAAGATCCCAGTTATCTAGCTTATCTATTGGAGTTTGTGCATTGACGGTTATGGTTTGTAACCTGATAATGCTGTGTATTAAGGACTGAAGTGTTGGTCCTATTTTTTCATCTATGAACTTTATAGTTTTAGGCTTTATATTCAGGTCTCTGATCAATTTTGAAGTAGTTTTGTATACGGTGTGAGGTATGGGTCCTGTTTCATTTTTTTGCAGATGGATATCCAGTTTTGCCAGCACCATTTGTTAAAAAGACTGTCCTGACCACCGGGGGCAAGATGGCGCTCTAGGCAGAAACACCACGCCGTCCCTCCACAGCAAAGATCCGAAAAACTAAGCCTAACAGAGAATCAACAATCCTGAAACCCTAGAACACCAAATGAAGAGATAAAGAACTCAGCCAAACACCAAACGGAGTGAGAATACTAAAAGAGAACGGAGAGCGAGGAGAGACTCAGGCAGAGATTCCTTACCAGCTGGTGCGGCGCGGATCCACCATCTTGGATTCCTGTCGGAGACCGGCAGACGGGAGAGCAGCCTTGCAGAGCATCTGGTCGGAGACATAACGACCGGTAAACTGCGGTGCGCACTCTCCCACCACTCACCCCTCTCCGCCTCAGCTGGGGATCCCCTGCTTTCCGTGGCCAGAGTCCCTGGGCTGGGGGTGCTGGTGCTTGGATTCCGCGCGCCTGGGCTGGCGGCTTTCTGGGGGCCGTTTGCTGGCGCCTGGCGGGCCTTTTTCTGCCGCCTCCCCCTCCTTTTGCCTGGGTGCCTGGGTCCGGGTGCTGTCTCTGCTCTCTCCTGCGGGGCTGTGGAGCTGCATGCAGGCGTGTGGCTGTTTCTGGGTCTGGGCTCCCGAGTGGGTGGGATCCCGGGGCCTTTGTTCGTTCACCCCTCTGCTTTCCGTGGCCGGGGTCCCTGGGCGGGGGGCCGCCGGTGCTTGGGTTCCGCGTGCCCGGGCTGGGGGCTTTCTGGGAGCCGTTTGCTGGCACCTAGCGGACCTTTTTCTGCCGCCTCCCCTCCTTTTGCCTGGGTACCTGGTTCCGAGTGCCGTCTCTGCTCTCTCCTGCGGGGCTGTAGGGCTGCGTTCGGGCGTGTGGCTGTTTCCAGGTCTGGGCTCCCGCGCAGGTGGGATCCTGGGGCCTTTGTTCGTTGGCCCCTCTGCTTCCCGTGGCCACGGTCACTTAACCCCGAGACTATCGGCTTCTTGGAATTCACGCCCCTGAGTGGGGGCTCTCTGGGTCCCATTTGTAGGCACTGACTGCTGGTGTTGCCCTTTTTTTTTTTTCAATTTTATTTTTCTTCCTTTTTTGATTAGTTTTGTCATATTTTACCTCTTTTTCTCTTTTGTCTTTCTTCATTGCTTAATTTCTTGTCCCTCTATCTCTTCCTTCTCTTTCTGATCCCTGAATACCAGGCGATGTATGCCTCTGTACCTTCTGGCCAGGCTGAGCTGTGAAAATTGAGACCGACTCCCCCAGACCTCATAGCTGCATCGGTGCGATCCCTGGGAACTTTGCAGTTTTTTAACTTTTCTGATTTTCATTTGGTCATTCTTTCCTTTTCTTTCTCTTCCCCCTTCTGGTTTCCTCCATCCCATAGTCTCTCATCTGTACATTCCAACGACAAGCTCCCCTAGCATTCTTTTATGTTTGTACGCTTTTTGCTCCTCCTCCTCTCTCCTCTCTCCCATATCCAGCTTAGCTTCACACATAACCATCTTCCCGCTGCACCCTACCTACCTGCACCGTGCACTACACATCACATCACCAAGCGGTGCAGGCACGCCCTATTGGAACCTGCCCAGCACTGACTACCGACCGTCCTGGTGGCTGCGGTGAGTGCCACAAGCAACCCATCCCAGTGGCTCCTCCTCAACTAGATCTGCCCAGCTGTACCACAAGAACGAAAAAAAAAAAAAAAATCTACAATCAATAAACGAGAGAAATATCTACTGAATGCCCCGAAAACAGCAAACAATATCAAAACATTTACAAAAACAAGACAAGATGGCTCCAATAGGCGTCCAAATTAAAACACCAGATAACTCTCCTGTGGAAGAAAATGCACTAGAAGTACCTGATACGGAACTCAAATCACTAATACTCGGAATTTTCCAAGAACTGAGGCAAAAAGCTGACAAACATGAGGAAAAAATAGACAAATTTATGGAAAATACAGACAAAAAATTGGAAGAATTCAGGAAGATGATGCAAGAACAAAATGCCAAAATAAATTCACAACTCGAAATTATACAAAAACAACAATTAGAAATCCAAAAGATAAACAACAAGATTTCAGAAATGGACGGTGTCATAGAAGGGCTGAGAAGTAGATTTGAAACCATGGAAGACAGGATCAGTGGAACTGAAGACAAACACTTGGATACAACTCTGTTTCAGGAAAACTCAGAAAAAAGAACAAAGAAAAATGAAGAGACCCTGAGAGTTATGTGGGACACAATTAAAAGCAAAAACTTACGAGTGATTGGCATACCAGAACAGGGGAAGAAAACAGAAAACACAGAGAGGATCATTGAGGAACAGCTGACAGAAAACTTTCCCAATATCATGAAAGATGAAAAGCTGGTCATCCAAGAAGCTCAACGAACCCCATATAGAATAGACCCAAAAGAAAATCACCAAGACATATCATATTCACACTCGCTAAAACTAAAGACAAACAAAGAATCCTGAGAGCAGCTCGGGAAAAACAAGAAGTCACATACAGAGGAGAAACAATAAGACTAAGCTCAGATTATTCAGCAGAAACCATGCAGGCAAGAAGGCAATGGGATGACATATATAAAATCTTGAAAGAAAAAAATTGTCAGCCAAGAATAATATATCCTGCAAAACTCTCATTCAGATTTGATGGTGAAATTAGGTCATTTCCAGATAAACAGAAACTAAAGGAATATGCAAAAGTCAAACCAAACATACAAGAATTATTAAAGGGAGTTCTTCGATCTGAGGACAAACAGCTTAAGCCCTCAGGCAGGACCTAGGACCTAGGATGCAGGTTCACATGAACCAGATACCATTCTAGGAACTGAACTACAGACGACTTTCCAAAAACAAAAGATATACAACAGGGAATAAGAGAAATCAATCAAAGGATGACAACAACATCAAAACAATGAAAGAGGGAACAAACGGCATAGGTATAGAACCTTCTAAAGGAGAAGAAGGCAAGGCGATACCAAGTAACGGTAGACTGCTTCAAAATTATAAAGATAAGGGTAAAATTCATGGTAACCACAAAAAAAGTTAACAAACCAACTCATAAAAATAAAGACGAAAAACATAAAGTCTCAACAAAAACAAAACCTACAAAAACAAAAGAAATGAACACAAAATCCACAAACAAAAGGAACTCAGCACAAGAGAGTAAGAAGAACAAAGAAAACTTCAGCATCACAAAAAAAAGCACTACAAAATGACAGCAACAAACTCACATCTATCAATAATTACACTGAACGTAAATGGACTCAATGCACCCATAAAGCGACGGAGAGTGGCAGAATGGATAAGAAAACAGGATCCATCTATTTGCTGTCTACAAGAGACACATCTTAGAAACAAAGATGTGAATTTATTAAAAATCAAAGGTTGGAAAAAAATATATCAAGCTAACAACTATCAAAAAAGAGCAGGAGTGGCAATTCTAATCTCAGATAAAATAGACTTTAAAACAAAATCTACCATAAAAGACAAAGAAGGACACTATATAATGATTAAGGGTATGATCCATCATGAAGACATAACCATAATAAATATCTATGCACCCAATGACAGGGCTCCAAAATACATCAAAAAAACTCTAACAGCACTGAAAAGAGAAATTGACAGTTACACAATAATAGTAGGAGACTTCAACACACCACTCTCAGTAAAGGACAGAACAACTAAAAAGAAACTCAGCAAAGATACAAAAGACCTAAAGGACACAATCAGCCAACTGGACCTCATAGACATATATAGAACACTCCATCCAACCGCTGCAAAGTACACATTCTTTTCCAATGCACATGGAAAGTTCTCCAGAATAGACCACATCTTAGGCCACAGAGCAATCCTCAACAAGATCCAAAATGCTGAGATAATTCACAGTATCTTCTCTGACCACAATGCCATCAAGGTAGAAATTAACACTAGAAAGAGCAAGGAAAAAAAATCAAACACATGGAAACTGAATAATAATCTCCTTACACATCAATGGGTAATAGAAGAAATCAGAGATGGAATTAAAAAATTCCTAGAATCAAATGAAAATGAAAACACATCATACCAAAACCTTTGGGACACAGCAAAGGCAGTCCTCAGAGGACAATTTATAGCAATAGATGCACATATCAAAGAAGAAGAAAGGGACAAAATCAAAACATTAACTACAGAACTCAAACAAATAGAAAGAGAACAACAAAAAAAGCCTACAACCACCGGAAGAAAGGAAATAGTAAAGATCAGAGCAGAAATCAATGAAATAGAGAACAGAAAAACAATAGAAAGAATCAACAAAACCAAAAGTTGGTTCTTTGAAAGAATCAACAAAATCGACAAACCACTGGCCAGACTGACTAAAGAAAAACAGCAGAGGGCACAAATAACCCAAATAAGAAATGAAATGGGGGACATTACAACAGACCCAACTGAAATAAAAAGGATTATAACAGAATATTATGAAAAACTATATTCCAACAAATTTGAAAACCTAGAGGAAATGGATAAATTTCTAGAAACATACGGCCTACCCAAACTACAACAAAGTGATATTGAAAATCTGAACAGACCCATAACAAGAGAAGAGATTGAAAAGGTAATAAAAAAACTCCCAACCAAAAAAAGCCCTGGCCCAGATGGCTTCACTGGAGAATTCTACAAAACATTTACAGAAGAGCTCGTACCAGTTCTACTCAAGTTATTTCAGAGCATAGAAGAGGAAGCAACACTTCCAAATTCATTCTATGAAGCCAGCATAACGCTGATACCAAAACCAGGCAAAGACATCACAAAAAAAGAAAATTACAGACCAATATCTCTCATGAATATAGATGCAAAAATTCTGAACAAAATTTTAGCCAATAGAATTCAGTATCATATCAAAAAAATAATACACCACGACCAAGTAGGATTCATACCAGGTATGCAAGGATGGTTTAACATTAGAAAATCCATCAACGTAATCCACCACATAAATAAAAGGAAAGAAAAAAAATCACATGATTATCTCAATTGATGCAGAAAAGGCATTTGACAAAGTCCAACACCCATTCCTGATAAAAGCTCTCAATAAAATAGGTATAGAAGGGAAATTTCTCAACATCATAAAGGGCATCTATGCAAAACCAACAGCCAACATCATTCTTAATGGAGAAAGGCTGAAAACATTCCCCCTGAAAACAGGAACAAGACAAGGATGACCTTTATCACCACTCCTATTTAACATTGTGCTGGAAGTTCTCGCTAGAGCAGTAAGGCAAGAGAAAGAAATAAAGGGCATCCAAATTGGTAATGAAGAAGTTAAACTCTCCCTGTTTGCAGATGATATGATACTATACATAGAAAACCCTAAAGACTCCACGAGAAATTTACTGGAACTAATAGAAAGATTCAGCAGAGTAGCAGGATACAAGATAAACATTCAAAAATCAGTTGGATTCCTATACACCAGTAAAGAGAACGATGAAAAGGAGATCAGGAAATCAATACCATTTTCAATAGCCCCTAAAAAGATAAAATACTTAGGAATAAATCTGACCAGGAATATAAAAGACCTATACAAAGAAAACTACAAAACACTGCTGCATGAAACCCAAAGGGATCTACATAAATGGAAAAACATACCATGCTCATGGATAGGCAGACTCAACATTGTGAAAATGGCAATTCTACCTAAAGCAATCTACAAATACAATGCAATTCCAATACAAATACCAACAACATTCTTCAAAGAGATGGAAAAACTAATTATTAACTTTATATGGAAAGGGAAGAAACCCCGAATAAGTAAAGCACTACTGAAGAAGAAGAATAAAGTTGGAGGACTCACACTACCTGACTTGAGAACCTACTATACAGCTACAGTACTCAAAACAGCCTGGTACTGGTACAACAACAGAGACATTGACCAATGGAACAGAATTGAGAACTCAGATGTAAATCCATCCACCTACGGTCACCTGATTTTTGACAAGGGCCCAAAATACATCAAATGGGGAAAAGACAGTCTTTTTAACAAATGGTGCTGGCAAAACTGGATATCCATTTGTAGAAAAATGAAACAGGACCCATAACTCACACCATATACAAAAACTACTTCAAAATGGATCAAAGACCTGAATATAAAGCCTCAAACTATAAAATTCATAGAAGAAAAAATAGGACCAACACTTCAGACCTTAATACATGGCATTAACAGGATACAAACCATAAACATCAACACAAAAAACCCAACAGATAAACTAGATAATTGGGATCTTCTAAAAATCAAACATGTATGCTCTTCAAAAGATTTCACCAAAAGAGTTAAAAGAGAACCTACAGACTGGGAAAAAATTTTTGGACAGTACAAGTCAGACAAAGGTCTAATCTCCATAATCTACAAGAAAATCCAACACCTCTACAACAAAAAGACAACCAATCCTATCAAAAAATGGGCAAAGGAAATGAACAGACACTTCACCAAGGAAGACACTCAAATGGCCAACAGACACATGAGGAAATGCTCGCGATCACTAGCCATTAGAGAAATGCAAATTAAAACCACAATGAGATACCATCTCACCCCGGCATTACTGGCACGAATCAAAAACACTGGAAATAACAAATGTTGGAGGGGCTGCAGGGAGACGGGAACTCTTATACACTGCTGGTGGGAATGCAAAATGATACAGCCATTTTGGAAAATGATATGGCGTTTCCTCAGAAAGCTAGAAATAGACGTACCATTCGATCCAGCAATCCCACTCCTAGGAATATATCCTAGAGAAATAAGAGTCATCACTCGAATAGACATATGAACACCTATGTTCATGGCAGCATTATTCACAATAGCAAAACGATGGAAACAACCTCGATGTCCATCAACAGATGAATGGATACACAAACTATGGTACATACACACAATGGAGTACTATGCAACGAGAAAGAACAATGAATCGGTGAACCATCTCATAACATGGATGAAACTGGAGGACATCATGCTGAGTGAAATAAGTCAATCACAAAAGGACAAATATTGTATGAGACCTCTATTGTAAAAACCCATGAAAAAATTCACATGCAAAATGTAACAATCCTTGTTGGTTACCAGGGATGGAAGGGGGGGGGGGGAATACTAAATAGGTAATAGGTAAGTGGTAACTTGGGTGAGAGATGAGATAGTACATAGTACAGGGGAAACTAACACAACCTGCACAAGGAAAGGTCATGGAGGCCCTATAGACACATTCAAACCCCCCGAGGGACTGAGTTGTTGGACGGAGGGCTCTGGGGACCATGATCTCGGGGAACATCTAGCTCAATTGGCATGACACTACTTATAAAGATAATGCTCTACATTCTACCTTGGTGAGTAGTGTCTGGGGTCTTAAAAGCCTATGAGCGGCCATCTAAGATTCTCCACTGATCTCATCCCTTCGGGAACAAGGGAGAACGAAGAGAACAGGATACAAGGAAAAGATTAGTCCGAAGGACTAATGGTCCACAGCTACCAAGGCCTCCACGGGACTGAGCCCAGTACAGCTGGATGGTGCCCGGCTACCACCAATGACTCCTCTGACCAGGATCACAACAGAGGGTTCTGGGCAGAGCTGGAGTAGGATGTAGAGTATAATTTTAACTCCCCAAAAAAAAAAAAAAAGAAGACCAGATATACTGGCCTAAAGAATACTAGAGAAACCTCGAGAGTGTGGCCCCCAGACACCCTTTCAGCTCAGAGGTGAAGTTACCTTCAAGGTTCGATGTTAAGCCTGGGAATGGACACCCCAGTAAAACTAAATGGGACTAACGATGTACAGGAGTCCGGTGACAAGGGCCAGAAGGCAGAGGGAGAGTAGGAAACTGATGATAAGGAACACAAATTGAATAAGGACACTGTCGATGTATTGTGAGATTGTTGACCACTGCTATAGGGCAACATTTGTAGTAACTATTAAATGGGAGGCTGTTTTGTCCTGTAAGCCTTCATCTTGGGCGAGAATGGCAGCACAATTGGAAGAGCATAGTCAATATCATTTAAATGTGTAAGTATAAAGTTTTGAAATGGTGTTTAAATAAAATAAAAATAAATAAATAAATAAATAAACAAATGAGACTAAAGAGGTACAATAGTCCACTGACAAGGTCCAGAAGACAGAAGGGGACAAGGAAGCCCCCTGGTGATAGGGAACACAAGGTGGAGTAAGGATATTCTTGATGTGCTGTGAGATTGTTAACCATGGTCATAGGGCAACATGTGTAGTAACTGTTAAATGAAAAACTATTTTTTCTGTAAGCCTTCATCTTAAGTGAGAATAACAGCACAGTTGGAAGAGCGTAGTCAATGTCACTGAACTGTGAATGTAGAAATTTTTGAAACGGTGTATCTTTGGCCATCTGTAATTTTCATCAAAAAAAAAAGGTTGAGAATTTAGAGGCTTAATACGTTGTGGGGTTGTTAACCAATGTCAAAAAACAACATGTGTACTACTATTTCATGAGAAACTATTTGCTCTGTAAGCTTTCACCTGAAGTACAATAAAATATATATTAAAAAAAAAAAAAAAAAAAAAAGACTGTCCTTTCCCCATTTGATGGAAGTTGGGCCCTTTTCAAAGATCAGGTGACCATAGGTGGATGGATTTACATCTGGGTTCTCAATTCTGTTCCATTGGTCAACGTATCTGTCGTTGTACCAGTACCAGGTTGTTTTGACTACTGTAGGTGTATAGTAGGTTCTGAAGTCAGGTAGTGTGATTCTTCCAACTTTATTTTTCTTCAGTAGTGCTTTACTTATTTGGGGCTTCTTCCCTTTCCATATAAAGTTAATAATTAGTTTTTACATCTCTTTGAAGAATGTTGTTGGTATTTGGATCAGAATTGCATTGTATTTGTAAATTGCTTTGGGTAGAATTGTCATTTTCACAATGTTGAGTCTGCCTATCTATGAGCATGTAATGTTTTTCCATTTATGTAGATCTCTTTGGGTTTCATGCAGCAGTGTTTTGTAGTTTTCTTTGTATAGGTCTTTTACGTACCTGGTCAGATGTATTCCTAGGTATTTTATCTTTTTAGGGGCTATTGAAAATGGTATTGTTTTCCTGATTTCCTTTTCATCATTCTCCTTACTGGTGTATAGGAATCCAACTGATTTTTGAATGTTTATCTTGTATCCTGCTACTCTGCTGAATCTTTCTATTAGTTCCAGTAGATTTCTCATGGAGTCTTTAGGGTTTTCTATGTATAGTATCATATCATCTGCAAACAGGGAGAGTTTAACTTCTTCATTACTAATTTGGATGCCCTTTATTTCTTTTTCTTGCCTTATTGCTCTAGCTAGAACTTCCAGCCCAATGTTAAATAGGAGTGGTGATAAAGGGCATCCTTGTCTTGTTCCTGTTTTCAAGGGGAATGTTTTCAGCCTCTCTCCATTAAGAATGATGCTGGCCATTGGTTTTTCATAGCTGTCCTTTATTATGTTGAGAAATTTCCATTCTATACCTATTTTATTGAGAGTTTTTATCAAGAATGGGTGTTGGACTTTATCAAATCCTTTTTCTGAGTCAATTGAGATAATCATGTGATTCTTTTCTTTCCTTTTATTTATGTGGTGGATTACGTTGATTGATTTTCTAATGCTGAACCTTCCTTACATACCTGGTATGAATCCTACTTGTTTCTTGGTCGTGGTGTATTACTTTTTTGATATGATGCTGAATTCTATTGGTTAAAATTTTGTTCAGAATTTTTGCATCTATATTCATTGGAGATATTGGTCTGTAATTTTCTTTTTTTGTGATGTCTTTGCCTGGTTTTGGTATCAGGGTTATGCTGGCTTCATAGAATGAATTTGGAAGTGTTGCTTCCTCTTTTATGCTCTGAAATAGCTTGAGTAGTACTTGCACAAGCTCGTCTGTAAATGTTTTGTAGAATTCTCCAGTGAAGCCATCTGGGCTAGGCCTTTTTTTGGTTGGGAGTTGTTTTTATTACCTTTTCAATCTCTTCTCCTGTTATGGGTCTGTTCAGATTTTCAACATCACTTTGTTGTAGTTTGGATAGGCTGTGTGTTTCTGGAAATTTATCCATTTTCTCTAGGTTTTCAAATTTGTTGGAGTATAGTTTTTCATAATATTCTGTTATAATCATTTTTATTTCAGTTGGATCTGTTGTAATGGTCTCCATTTCATTTCTTATTTGGGTTATTTATATCCTTTCCTGTTTTTGTCAGTCTGGTTAGTGGTTTGTTGATTTTGTTGATTCTTCCAAAGAACCAACTTTTGGTTTTGTTGATTTTTTTTCTATTGTTTTTTGTTCTCTATTTCATTTATTTCTGCTCTGATCTTTACTATTTCCTTTCTTCCAGTGGTTGTGGTCTTTTTTTTTGCTGTTCTCTTTCTATTTGTTTGAGGTCTGTAGTTAATGTTTTGATTTTGTCCCTTTCTTCTTTTTTGATATGTGCATCTATTGGTATAAATTGTCCTCTGAGGACTGCCTTTGCTGTGTCCTAAAGGTTTTGGTATGATGTTTTTTCATTCTCATTGGATTCTAGGAATTTTTTGATAACATCTCTGATTTCTTCTATTACCCAGTGATGTGTAAGCAAGGTATTATTTGGTTTCCATGTAACTGATTTTTTTTCCTTGCTCTTTCTAGTGTTAATTTCTACCTTGATGGCATTGTGGTCAGAGAAGATACTGTGAATTATCTCAACGTTTTGTATCTTGTTGAGGATTGCTCTGTGGCCTAAGATGTGGTCTGTTCTGGAGAATGTTCCATGTGCATTGGAAGAGAATGTGTACTTTGCAGCAGTCGGATGGAGTGTTCTATATATGTCTATGAGGTCAAGTTGGCTGATTGTGCCCTTATGTCTTCTGTATCTTTGCTGAGTTTCTTCTTAGTTGTTCTGTCCTTTCCTGAGAGTGGTGTGTTGAAGTCTCCTACTATTATTGTGGAACTGTTAATTTCTCTTTTTAGTGTTGTTACAGTTTGTTTTATGTATTTTGGAGCCCTGTCACTGGGTGTGTAGATGTTTATCATGGTTATGTCTTCATGATTGTTCGTCCTCTTAATCATTATATAGTGTCCTTCTTTGTCTTTTATCTTAGATTTCATTTTAAAATCTATTTTATCTGAGATTAAAATTGCCACTCCTGCTCTTTTTTGGTAGTTGTTAGCTTGATATATTTTTTTCCAACCTTTGACTTTAAAAAAATTCACCTCTTTGTTTCTAAGGTGTGTCTCCTGTACACAGCATATTGATGGATCCTGTTTTCTTATCCATTCTATCACTCTCCATCTCTTTATGGGTGCATTGAGTCCATTTACATTCAGTGTAATTATTGATAGATGTGGGTTTGTTGCTGTCATTTTGTAGTGCTTTTTTATGTGGTGCTGATGTTTTCTTTGTTCTTCTTACTCTCTTGTGCTGAGTTACTTTTGTTTGTGGATTTTTTTTTTTCATTTCTTTTGTTTTTGTAGGTTTTGTTTTTGCTGAGACTGTATGTTTTTCCTCTTTTTTTTAATGAGTATGTTTGTTAACTTTCTTTGTGTTTACCATGAATTTTACCCTATCTTTCTAAGTTGGAAGCAGTCTACCCTTACTTGGTATTGCCTTGCCTTCCTCTCCATTAGAAGATTCTATACCTAAGCCGTTTATTCCCTCTTTTATTGTTTTGATGTTGTTGTCATTTACTGATTAACTGCTCGGATTCCCTGTTGTATTTCTTTTGGTTTTGGATATTCCTTGAGAGTGCATTACCTAGAGCGGTATCTGGCTGGTACGATCCTGCGTCCTAGATTCTGCCTGTGAACTGAAGTTGTTTGTCCTCAGATTGAAGAACTCCCTTTAATAATTCTTGTAATTTTGTTTGACTTTTACATATTCCTTTAATTTCTGTTTATCTGGAAATGACCTAACTTCACCATCAAATTTGAACGAGAGTTTTGCAGGATATATTATTCTTGGCTGGTAATTTTTTTCTTTCAACATTTTATATATGTCATCCCATTGCCTTCTTGCTTGCATGGTTTCTGCCGAATAATCTAAGCTTAGTCTTACTGTTTCTCCTCTGTATCTGACTTCTTATTTTTCATGAACTGCTGATAGGATTCTTTATTTCTCTTTGTTTTTGGCAAGTGTGATTATGATATGCCTTGGTGATTTTCTTTAGTGGTCTCTCCTATATGGGGTTTGTTGAGCTTCTTGGATGGCCAGCTTTTCATCTTTCATAATATTAGGGATGTTTTCTGTCGGCAGTTCTTCAGCGATCCTCTCTGTGTTTTCTCTTTTCTCTCCCTGTTCTGGAATTCTAATCACTCAAAAATTTTTGCTTTTGATTATATCCCACATAACTCTCTGGGTCTCTTCCCTTTTCTTTGTTCTTTTTTCTGTGTTTTCCTGAAACAAAGTTGTATCCAAGTGTTTGTCTTCAATTCCACTGATCTTGTCTTCCACCGTTTCAAATCTGCTTCTCAGCCCTTCTGTGGCACCTTCCGTTTCTGAAATCTTGTTGTTTATCTTTTGGATTTCTAATTGTCTTTGTAAAATTTCTAGTTGTGAATTTATTTTGGCATTTTGTTCCTGCATTATTTTCCTGAATTCTTCCAAATTGTGTCTGTATTTTCCATGAATTTGTCTATTTTTTCCTCATGTTTGTCAGTTTTTGCTTCAACTCTTGGAGAATTCTGAGTATCAGAGATTTGAATTCCCTATCAGGTAGTTCTACTGCATTTTCTTCCACTGGAAAGTCATCTGGTGTTTTATTTTGGATACCTACTGGAACCATCCTCTCATGTTTTTGTAAATGTTTTGATATTGTCTGCTGTCTTCGGGGCATTCAGTAGTTATTTTTCTTATTTATTGATTGTAGATTTGTTTGTTTTGTCCCTTTTTTAAAAAAAAATTTGACTACGTCTGAGAAGGTGGACTGTGTGTTCTTTGTTGTTTGCTCATCTGTGGGCACAATATTTTACACCTCCTTCTCTAATTAGCAGGGTCAGTCACTCAGATATGGTACGGCAGGGCAGGTCTAGCTGAAGAGGAGTTACTGGGATGGGCTGTTTGTGGCACTTACTATAGCCACCAGCTTGGGTTGGTAATCAGTGCAGGGCAGGTTCCAGTAGGCCGTGCCTGTGCTGCTTGGTAGTGTGATGTCAAGCGCACAGTGCAGGTAGGCAGAATGCAGTGGGGAGATTGTTATGTGTGGAGCTAAATGGATATGGGAGAGAGGAGAGAGGAACAGAAGCCAAAAACATACAAACAAACAAAAAAGAGTGGTATGGGAGCTTGCCGTTGGAGTGGAGAGATGAGAGACTATGAAATGGAGAAAAACAGAAAGGGGAAGAGGAAGAAAATAAAAGAAAAGTATGAATAAATAAAAATTAGAAAGGTTAAAGAACCGGAAAGTTCCCAGGGATCCCACCATTGTAGCTATGAGGTCTGGGGAAGTCGCTCTCAGGTGTCACAATACAGCCTGGCTAGAATGCATAGAGGTATAAAATGCTAGGTATTCAGGGAACAGAAACAGAAGGAAGATATAGAGAGATGAGAAACTCAGCAATGAAGAAAGACAAAACGGGAAGAAGAGGGAAAAGAAAACAAAACAAATTAGAAAAAAAAAATCAATAATGGCCCCCAAAACAACAGGAAAAAAAAACAAACAACAAAATAAGAAATGCCCTCACGGATTCTTCTCCACCTTTTTGCAAGCCGAGGGGGATGTCTTCTTGCCTCTCAGCACCGCCTGGCCAGAAAGGGCCCCCAACTCAAGGAAAGGAAAAGAAAACAAACAAACAAAAGCCCCAGGATCCCACCAGCACAGCATCCCAGGCCGGGAAGCAGCTCCGTACTCAAACGGAGCTCCACAGCCCCTCAGGAAGAAGCAAACATGGCTCACAGAGCCAGGTATTTGAGCGAAAGGAGGGGGAGGTTGTGAGAGGTAAGGAAGAAATCAAAAGAAGCAGAAAAAAAAAGCAACATGAGCAGCCAACAAATGGCACTCAGGGAGCCAGCTAGTGTAACTGGTGGAATCCAAGCAGCTGGTGTTTCTCAGACAAGAGACTGTGTCCGCAGGAAGCAGAGGTGGCCGAGTGTGGGTGAAGAAGGGTAGGCAGTGGGAAAGCGTATATCACAAATTACCGGAGCTCTGCAGCCCCTCAGGAAGAAGCAAAGATTGCGCAAGGAACCAAGCACCCAAGTGAAAGGTGGGGGAGGTGGTGAGAGGCAAGGAAGAAATCTAAAGAAGCAGAAAAAAGCAACACAAGCAGCCAACA
Organism: Dugong dugon; assembly: GCA_030035585.1. Classification (NCBI taxonomy): domain Eukaryota; kingdom Metazoa; phylum Chordata; class Mammalia; order Sirenia; family Dugongidae; genus Dugong; species Dugong dugon. The sequence continues at coordinate 16,148,046 of CM057478.1, forward strand.
AATGGCACTCAGAGAGCCGGCCTGTTCGGGTGTGTGGAATCCAAGCAGCCGGTTTTTCCTGGTCAAGAGATTGCGGCTGCGGGAAGCAGAGGAGGCCGAGTGGCGGTGAAGAAGGGTGGGGGTGGGAAAGCGTATATTGCAAATTACTGGTTGTTTTGTTTCCCGCTGCTCCATGAAGCTGCTTTCTAGTACCTGCTGTTTGCTGGTCTCCGATAGGAGTCCAAGATGGCGGATCTGCGCTGCATTAGCTGGTAGGGGACCTCTGCATGAATCTCTCCTAGCTCTCCATTCTCTGTCAGTTTTATCACTCCATTTGGTGCTTGGCTGAGTTCTTTATCTCTTCATTTGATGTTTTAGGTTTTCAGGATTGTTGTATTCTCTGTTCGGCTTAGTTTTTCGGATGTTTGCTGTGGAGGGACGGCGTGGTGCTCCTGCCTAGAGTTCCATTTTTCTGTTACCCCCCTGCCTATTTCTTTTGGGGTGAGTCTGGATAGTCTGGATATTTCTAAGAATTAATACATTACATCTAAATTGTCAAATGTGTGGTATAATGTTGTTCGTAGTATTCCAGATTACTCTTTTGATGTTCTAGGGGATCAGTAGCAATGTTCTTTCTTTCATTTCTGATATTGATAATTTGTTTCTTCTCAGTCTTTTTTTAATCCTGTTTTCAAGATCTTTCTTTGATGCTCTTTTTCATCTGAAAAGCAGAAAAACTTGTGAGATAAATAATGTAAATTACTTGTATCTGTCTTTTATGTTTCACTACATAACACTCCAAAACAACCTGAGAAAACTTTTGAAATATATAGTTATGCTAAATATACCATACTAAAAATTGTGCTCTTTTTGCATGTATGTGTTTCCTACAAAATGTTGTCATGTACTTCATACAGTTGAATCCCAATAGCTCAGTGATACACATAAGAGAAGATTACAAAATTTAAAGAATGAGCTCACAAAAAATATTGCTAAGACCTAGAGCAAAATGAATTTATGCCCAAATATTCTGATTCCAAGTTATTTTTTTCTTCTACACCAAATATTATTCTATAAGCATAAACAAGTTTAATGCAAACTATATATGTGATTATATTCAATTCAACTAAATAAAAAACTAAAATACAATGAGACAACTATTTTATATTAATACCATTTAATACAACTATAAGAAATCAAGCTAATTTGTAAAAGCTGGGTGCAAAATTAATTGTGACCCAAGTAAAATGTTTATAAAAATACTTAGAGAAAAATATCCACTCTTACACTTAGCTGTATATTGAATTAGTGAGCTTGAAGATAAGTCAATGGAAATTTTCCAAACTGAAATAAAAGGGAAAACATAATAGTAATAATAATAATGATAATAAAAGAACATAACCTCAGGAACTGTGAGGCAATATAGAAAGTTGTACTATATGCATAATTGGAATAAAAGGAGAAGAAAGAAATAATAGGGCAGAAGAAATATTTGAAGCAATAATAACCAAGAACTTTCCAAAATTAATATCAGATACCAAACTACACAAACAGAAAGCTTACAGAACACCAAGCAAGATGACACAAAACACACACACACACACCCTAGGAATATCATAATCAAACTGGATAAAATCAAAGACAGGGAAAATCTTAATGGAATGAAGAAAGTCTGGTGGTGGGGGGAAATGTGGGGACACAACAGCTTAGAGGTAAGGAATAGAGATAAGAATTACAGTGGACTCTCATCAAAAGCCACGTAAGCAAAAAGAGTAGAGTGAAATCTTTAAAGTATTGAATGACAAAAAAAAAAAAAAACCTTAGAATTCTATATGCAGCAGAATTATCTTTCACAAGTGAAGAAGAAATACTTTTTCAGATAAACAAAAACTGAGGGAATTTATTACCAACACACGTGCCCTGCAAGAATATTAAGAAAAGCTCTTCAGGCAGAAAGAAAACAAGCTAGAAACTTGGATCCTCATAAAGAAAGGAAACATATCAGAAAAGGAATAAGTTAAGGTAAAACAAAACGTAATTTTCCTTATTCTTGATTGATCTAAAAGGTAACCATTTACAACAATAATAGTAACGATTATTGGTGGTTATAGCATGTGGACACATGACAAGAATGACAGTTAATTCATAAGAATGAGACAGAGGAATTGTAACTACTCTGTTATAAATTATGTACTGTATTTTTTCACAAATAACAAGCCCACATAAGTAATGTGCCCACACATACAACATGCGAAAATGATGGAATTAAGTAAAACAGTTCTGGAGTAGTGTTTCCATACATATACCACAGATACCTTGTGACATTTCCAGAAGTGAATTTCTGCCTCATTCACCCATCTTCCCACATTACAAGTAAATCATATTGTTCTACTCATTCTCTTAATCTCCTGCTTATGTGTATAAAAACAGTCTGAAAATGTTACTTTTGATTATAATTGTATAATAAAGATATAAGCCATGATCAAGAAGTCCTGGATAGAGTTTGGTAGTCCCTCAGTAATTGAAAAATAAACAATCAAAACAGTGCCTTTTTTTCTATTAATTAAGTTAATAATTATAGTGCATTAGCTCAACAGTTGAATGTGAAAACCTTATCAATAGCTAACTTAAGTGAAGTTTTATATTGTTCAACAAGCATTCTTTATAAAATGGACTGTGGATATATCCACAAACAAGTATGTTTATAAAATTAATAACCTCATGTAATAGGTTTATTTATACCTTTTGAAGAAAAGTATGCTAACTACCTAGAGGCATAAGTGAGTCAGATGTAGATGCAGAAGGATCTAGATATGTTTTGTTCAATCCTGTATGTAAAGAATATTAGGAATTCACCAAACATTCTGAGCCAAAGTGATACTTAGAGGTGAACATCAGTTAAAAGTTAGCACGTAACAGAATGCAACTTTTCAGAACAGATTATGACGTTTATAGAGACAAGTTGGTTGCTACACTTTACACTTGCTTACTTTCTGATTTTTCTTTCAAAAAAAAGGATCTGTTGAAAGCTATGCAGTGGAGGTCTCTGAGAATTGTACAACCTGTAAGCCTGAGGGAGGAAGCAAATTTCTCTTCATCCTACTTTGTCAAAGAGAACCTCTAAGGAAGTGATAGAGAAAATATTGAGCCTGTGCCTTTATTCCTCGTAAAGAAGTAAAGGAGAAATCAGATTCACCAAGCATTCACTTGAGGAGAAAAATATATTATTAGTGAACAACTATTTTTCTAAGGACAGGAATAGATGCTTTTCTTCAAAAGAAAATGCAATAATTTTAAGTTAAAGGGAAGCAGAGGGAAGAAATATATGAAGTACATATAAATAATCAAAGGCATGTGGTTCGACCCTTATACATTATCAGAGCTAAGTAATTTCTTAAAGCTTTCCCTATTACATGGGCCACCAAATTTAGAAACCAATGAAAGAATAAGAGAAAATCACGAACTACTGAGTTGTATGCCACTGTCTTCAATCATTAGAGGGAATTTTTAAATCCCATTGGTAATCTATTTAAATTTTACCTGCCTTCAAGTATGTGTGATTACAAAGAGCAATTATGTCTACCAGTCAGATAAAAGCATTGGTATAATTTTATAGTAACTCTGTACAGCCAATAGAGTAAAGCTTTGAGGATAAGTATATGGGGTTTCATTCCTGATTCTGAAAAATTTTACACTGTCATCTCTTATCACCGATTGTCTCTTTTGCATCTTAATGTAACAGTATTGTTAACTTGATAAACTTTTAAAATAGTCTACCTTTATTGGAAACATTAGAAGACAAGTGACAAACTTGAAATTACAGAGAATAATTTTTTTAATTAACACAGATTTTGTTCATATTACAAATTAAATTATTTTACATTAAATTTTAAATTCAAATTTTAAATTAAATTTACATCAAATTATTTTATTAAACTAATATATTAACAATATTATATAAGATATATTTTTTCTCTAAATTTTGTTGTTGTTGAGACTATACACAGCAAAAAATACACTAATTCAACAATTTCTACATGTACAACTTAGTGACACAGATTACATTCTTTGAGTTATGCACCCATTCTTACCCTCCTTTTGTGAGTTGTTCCTCGCTCCATAACAGAAACTCACTGTCCCCTAAGATTCCTATCTAATCTTTCAAGTTACTGCTGTCAATTTGATCCCATATAGATGGTTCTTAAAAGAACACAATGCTCATGGTAGACATTTTTAACAGTTAAGCTAAACTATTGTTTGGTTTTAAGAAGACTTCAGGGGATATTTTTGGTTTAAATTTCAAAGATTATCCAAGGGCAATTTTTTCAGGGATACATCTACCCTCCATGACTCCAGAAAGTCTACATCCCATTAGAATTTTAAATTCTCTTCTGCGTTTTCCCCCTTTTGATCGGTACTATTCTGTGGAATCTTTGATTAAAATGTTCAGTAGTGGTAGCTGAGCACCATCCAGTTCTTCAAGTCTTGTAGCAAAGAAAGCAGTTTTTCATGGAGGCAGTTAAACACACATTCCATATCCTCCTCCCATTCCTGAATCTGCTTCTTCCTCTATTTTTCTGGTGAGTAGAGATCAATTGTCCTGCCTTGGATGGCCACTTGCAAACTTTTAAGACCCCAGACACTATGCAACAAACTAGGAGGTAGAACAGAAGCACTGAACACGGTATTAGGTCAATTAAACCTCCAAATCAAGGAACCGAATCCCATAAGGTGTTTGGTTATACATAAGCAGACTCAGTTGTTATTCTTTTTTTTTTTGTCATTGTTGTACATATATCTATCATACAACTTTTGCCACTTCAACTTTTTATGGGTGTACAACTTATTGACAGCAATTACAATAATCAACTGTGTAAGCCTACCATTAATCAATGTGATTGTTCCATCACTGTTAACCCGCCTTTTCTCCTTCCTCCTGCCCTTGATAACCACTAATAAAGTTTTGTCTCTATACTTTTGCCTTTTCTTATATTTTTATATAACTGAGGTCATACAATATTTGTCCAGCCATACTGTAGCATGTATCAAGACTTCATTTCTCTTACTGGCTGAATAGTATTCCATTGTATGTATGTACCACATTTTGTTTATCAACTCATCTGCTGATGGGAATTTAGGTTGTTTCCACCTTTTGGCTATTGTGAACAGTGCTTCAATGAACGTTGGTGTGAAAGTCTGTTTTTGAGTCTCTGCTTTCAATTCTTTTGGGTATATACCTAGGAGTGGAATTGCTGGGTCATACGTAGTTCTATTTTTAGTTTCTTAAGGAATTACCACACTGTTTTCCACAACGGCTGTATCATTTTGCATTCCCACCAGCAATGGGTAAGGGAACCGATTTCCCCACATCCTCACCAACATTTATTATTTTCTGTTTTTTAAAATCTTAACCATCCTGTTGTTGTTAATTGCTATCAACTTCCAACTCATAGTGACCCTACGTAAAACAGAAGGAAACACTGCCTGCTCCTGTGCCATCCTCCCAATCATTACTATTCTTGAGCCCATCCATCTCACTGTGTCATTCCATCTCATTGAGGGTCTTCTCTTTTGCTGGTGCTCTACCATCCTCAAAAAAAACAAAAACCCGTTGCCATCAAGCTGATTCTGACTCATAGTGACACTATAGGACAGAGTATAACAGCCCCATAGTGTTTCCAATGAGCAGCTGGTGGATTTGAGTTGCTGACCTTTTGGTTAGTAACCAAGCTCTTAACCACTGTGCCACCAGGGTTCCATCCTAGTGGGAGTGAAATGGTATATCATTGTGATTTTGATTTGTATCTCTCTGACAGCTAATGACGCTGAGCAACTTTTCATGTGTTTGGTGACCATTTGAACATCTTCTTTGGTGAAATGTCTGTTCAAGTCCTTTGCCCATTTTATGATTGTGTTGTCTTTTCATTGTGAAGTTGTCAAAGATTTATATTTTTTTTATTATTAATTCTTGTCAGATACATGGTTTCCAAAGATATTCTCCCAATTGGTAGCTTTTCTTTTCACTTTTTTGGTAAAGTGTTTTAATGAACAAAAGTTTTTAATTTTTATGAGGTCTCATTTATTTATTTTGTCTTTTGTTGGTTGTTCTTTTGTTATTATATTATACAATCTGTTTTTAAATGCTAGGACTGATGACACTGCTCCTGCAAGGACGATATTTTTAAAATATAAGCTACTAACCCCAATGCCAAAGAACAATTCTAGTTTTATAAGTAAGATTAGGCGAAAAGTGACACAACTACACAAGCATTCACCAGACCACAATCTGGGCCTGAGTTTCCTCATTTATATATCAGAATAGCACACTGACTAGATAATCACTCTTCTAGCTCCACAAGCAACTTTAGAATTAAAGGACATAAAACTATATAAAAAGTACACTATATCAATTTTGGACCTAGATTTGCTTTTCTGTGTAATGGTGCAATAAGTAGATAATCCCTAAGAACTCAGAACTCTTCTAGTTTAAGCAACATTAAGTCCAAACTGGAGATAACTACATACAGAGAAGATTTTTTTTAAGTATATGCTACTATTTATTTAGAAATTTATGGCAGAAATAGACATTGAAATCTGTGAGAGCCAGAGCTCGATGGGACTGCCTTGTTTTTCTGGGTTTTGTAAGTTTTCCACCTTTGACAGAATGCAGACTTACCACTTTCTTATCACTCCCTATTAGTTGAAAATATTTGCGTTTTCCTTCTCTGACAGGTTTTTGCCATACACAGTTTCCATCTTTCACTGGTTTTACTGTATAAAATCTTAAGTAAAGTGAACCTTTACTGAGAAGAATATCAATTTTCAAAATTAATATATAAATAAGCTTGAAATGTGAACATGGAAGAAATTTAAAATGTGATCAGATGTCCACTGTTGAAAAGTTCACCATCTTCTGTTTTTTGTTTTTTTTTTGGATGAATTCTTTAAAAATGTGTAAAGGCCAATACAGGAGAAACTAGCACAAATTGTACTAGGAAAGGTCATGGAAGCCCCACAGACACAACCAAACTCCCTGAGGGACTGAATTGCTGGGCAGAGGGCTCCAGGGACCATGGTCTAGGGGAACATCTAGCTCAATTGGCATGACACAGCTTATAAAGACAATGCGCTACATTCTACCTTGGTGAGTAGGGTCTGGGGTCTTAAAAGCCTGTGAGCGGCCATCTAAGATACTCCACTGGTCTCATCCCTTCAGGAGCAAGGGAGAATGAAGAGAAGAGGATACAAGGAAAAGATTAGTCCGAAGGACTAATTGTCCACATCTACCAAGGCCTCCACCGGACTGAGTCCAGTACAGCTAGATGGTGCCCAGCCACAACCACTGACTGCTCTGACCAGGATCACAACAGAGGGTTATGGACAGAGCTGGAGAAGGATGTAGAGCATAATTCTAACTCACAAAAAAAGACCAGATTTACTGACCTAAAGGAGACTGGAGAAACCCCGAGATTATGGCCCCCAGACACCCTTTTAGCTCAGTAGTGAAGTTACCTCTGAGGGTCACTGTTCAGCCTGGGAGTGGACAGCCCCGTAAAACCAAATGAGACTAATGAGGTACAGGAGTCCAGTGACAAGGGCCAGAAGGCAGAAGGGGAAAAAGAAGCTGGTGATAGGGAACACAAGGTTGAGTAAGGATACTGCTGATATGTTGTGAGATTGTTAACCATTGTCATAGGGCAACATTTGTAGTAACTGTTAAATGAAAAATTGTTTTGTTCTGTAAGCCTTCATCTTAAGTGAGAATAACAGCACAATTGGAAGAGCGTAGTCAATGTCACTGAACTGTGCATGTAGAAATTTTTGAAATGGTGTATCTTTGGCTATGTGTATTTTCACCAAAAAAATAAAAAGAGATTAAGAAGTTAGAGGGTTGATATGTTGTGGGATTGTTAACCAATGTTATAAAACAACATGTGTACTTCTGTTTCATGAGAAACTATATGTTCTGTAAGCCTTCACCTGAAGTACAATAAAAAAAAAATAAAAAATAAAAAAAATGTGTAAAGGCATAAATACTACATATAAGACTCCAAGCTCACTCAATGAACTTAGTGCAACACATATTCTAAAAAAAAAAAAAAAGCATGATTTAAAAAAAATTGACAATTTATTGTAAAGCAATGTCACTCATGAATATTGGTTAAAAATTTACAACAAATTTTAGTATATATAATCAAGCAATATATAAATGAATAGTGAAGATAAATGAAGTGTGAATGAAGATGGACCCATCCAACATCAAGAAACATTTGACTTAATTCAATCTATTACAAAATTTAAGGAGAACAAAAAAAAAAAAAAGAAGATCGGAATAGTACTAAAACATTTGACAAAAACATACATTTCTAAATTTTAGGCTAGATTGGTAGATAGATAGCTAGACAGACAGGTAGATAGATAGATAGATACATACATAGATACTTAGATACTTAGATAGTTACATAGATAGATACATAGATAGATAGATAGAAGGATAGACAGACAGGTAGCTGGATAGATAGATAGACAAAATTTCGCAAACATTTCAAGGATATATACAAGAAAGTATTATATTTTGTGATAAAACAACAAAACTGTCTCACTTAAAAATTTTATGACAAAAAATTCCTAATATTAGCATTTAATTAGTTAATGTAATAAGGCAGGGAAATTTAATTTATATTCTACATATTGGGATATATTCATTTAAGATAATATGATACATAAATTAGAAAATTCAAGAAATTCAACTGAAAATTTTAAGAGCTAATAAAATTGGTCCTCAATACCCCACTTTGACTTTTTGAAAATATATACCCTTGTCAATCAGTTTAATTTAATGGAAAAAAAAAGTTTTATTTACAAAGCAAACAAAAATAAATTAACATCTGGGAATAAAACCAGTAAGAATCACATTAGTCATGTAGGTAGCATCAATGTTGATGAGGGTAAAGAGATTGCCATGTATTTTTTTAAAGAAATATAAGTTGTCAATGTTTTGTGAAAGGCAATTTATCAATATTTATAAAAATCTAAAAGGATATGTCTAATGACCAACTAATTTCTCTTATATAAATAAACCTCAAAGATATTGTTCATGATAAAAATGAATACAAAAATGACCAACCATCCAATAGTGAAAATAAACAAGAGATATGAAAAATCATTTTATAGGAAAAGATTTTCAAATTGCCCATAACTCTACATGAGCAGACAGCTCACTTTACTCATAATTAAATCTTTGTAAGAGAAGATTGTTTGTTTTGTTTTTGCACTTTTTTTGCAACAGTGAAAATTTGAAAGCAAATACTGTATATCAATAGAGAATTGGTTAAATAACACACAAAGACCACACACAAATTAATACTATACCACGCATGTATTAAAAAGGATGAGGTTGATCTCTATTTCTGCTATGTAATTACCTCAAACATATAGCACTGGGATTAAAAAAAATCAAGCTATAAAATGTTTTTGTTTGAACCACAGTCTATAATTTGTGTGTATACTGTTTATGTCACCCTCTTTTCCTCCCTCTCCTCCCTCTCTTGTTGTTCAATCTCTGTCTTTCCTAGTTTTGGATTATAACATTTAGTCTTATTTATCCTTCTCCTTCTCCTTCTTCTTCTTCTTTGCTTTGCTACAATCTACAAATTTTATAAAATGAACATGTTTTTTAAATTAAATAAATAGTAATTAAAGTATAGTAAATATTTCAGCCATCACCCACCTGTTAGTTCTTTTGTACGGTAGTGGTTTGTGTGTTGATATGATGGGAAGCTATGCCACTGGTATTTCAAATACCAGCAGGGTTACTCACGGTGGATAGGTTTCCGTAGAGCTTCCAGATTAAAACAGACTAGGAAGAAAGACCTGCAGATCTACTTGCAAAAATTAACCAATAAAACCTTCTGGATCACAACAGAGCATTGTCTGACTTGTTTGCTTTGCATATGCCATCAAGAAGCATAAATTGCACCCATGGGATCCCTGGGGACTTTTTTTTTTAACGTTTATTTATTTATTTTATTTTTTCTGCCTTTTTGTTTTTCTTCATTTCTTTGTTTCTTGTCTCTCGACTCCAACGGCAGGCTTCCTCAGCACTTTTTTTCTTTTGGCTCCTATTTCTCATTTCTCTCCCTTTTCTTTCCCATATCCAGCCTAGCACCACACATCAAAACCTCCCACTCCTGCCTATCTGCACCCTGTGCTGAACATTGCACTCTTGAGCAGAACAGGCATGGCTTACCAGAACCTGCCCTACACTGACCCCTTGGCTCACCTTGTTGGCCACAGTATGTGCCACAACAACCCATCCCAGCCCCTCCCATTCAGCTAAGCCTACCCTGCCGCACTATAGCTGAGCAACTATCCCTGCCCATTGTACAAGGAGGTGAAAAATATCGTGCCTACAGATGAGCAAACAACAAAGAACACACAGCCCACCTGTTCAGACATAACCAAATAAAACAAAAAAGTAGGATGAAATAAACAAATCTACAATCAATAAACAAAGAAAATAACTACTGAATGTCCTGAAGACAGCAGAAATATCAAAAAATAAATAAAAAAACAGGACAGGATGGTTCCAGTAGGTGTCCAAATTAAAACAGTAGATGAAAAGGCACTAGAACTACCTGATAGGGAATTCAAATCTCTAATATTCAGAGCTATCCAAGAGTTGAAGCAAACAGCAGACAAAAATGAAGAAAAAATAGACAAATTCATGAAAAAGGCAGACAACTTCATGGAAAATACAGACCAAAAAATGGAAGAATTCAGGAAAATAATAGAGGAACATAATGCCAAAATAAATTCACAACTAGAAATCATACAAAAACAACAATTAGAAATCCAAAAGATAAACAACAAGATTTCAGAAATGGACAGTGTCATAGAAGGGCTGATGAGCAGATTTGAAACAATGGAAGATAAGAACAGCGACATTGAAGACAAACACTTGGCTACAGCTCTGTTTGAGGAAAAATAAGAAAAAAGAACAAAGAAAACTGAAGAAACCCTGAGAATTATGTGGAATACAATCAAAAGCAAAAAATTACCAGTGATGGGAGTTCAAGAACAGGGGAGAAAACAGAAAACATAGACAGGATCATTGAAAAATTGCTGACGGAAAACTTCCCCAGTATCATAAAAGATGAAAAGCTGACCATTCAAGAAGCTCAACAAACCACATATAGACCCCCAAAAGTAATCACTAAGCTATCATAATCACACTCCATAAAACCAAAGACAAAGAAAGAGTCCTGAGAATAGCTCAAGAAAAACAAAAAGTCACATTCAGAGGGGAAACAATAAGACTAAACTCTGATTACTCTGCAGAAACCATGCAGGCAAGAAGGCAATGGGATGACATATATAAAACCTTCAAAAAAAAAAAAAAAAAACTGCCAGCCAAGAATAATATTTCCTGTAAAACTCTCAAATATCATTCAAATATGATGGTGAAATTAGGACATTTCCAGATAAACAGAAATTAAGGGAATATGTAAAAACCAAACCAAACTTACAAGACTTATTAAAGGGAGTCCTTCAGTTTGAGAACAAACAACATCAGGCAACAGCCTGAATCTGGGACTCAAGTTTGTACTAATGAGATACCAACCTAGGAAATGAACTCTAAAGGACTATTCAAAACAAAAACATATACAACAGGGAACCAGAGAGGTTAATCTGCAAATGACAACATCAGAACAATAAAAGAGGGAATTAATGGTGTAGGTATAGAATCTTGTAATGGAGAGGAAGACAAGGCGATACCAAGTAATAATAGACTGGTTCAAATCTGGGAAGATAAGGGTACATTTCAAGGTAACCACAAAGAAAGTTAACAAACCTACTCATCAAAATAAAGAAGAAAAACATAAAGTACACTACAAACAATATCTACAAAAACAAAAGAAATTTTTAAAAAATCCACAAACAAAAGGAATTCAGCACAGGAGAGTAAGAGGAACGAAGAAATCATCAGCACCACAAAAAAAAAGCACTACAAAGTGACAGCAATAAACTCACACCTAGTTATAATTACACTGAACGTAAATGGCCTAAATGCACCCTTAAAGAGACAGAGTGTGGTAGAATGGATAATTAAAAAAAAACCAGGATCCATCAATATGCTGTCTACAAGAGACATACCTTAGAAACAAAGATGTACATTTATTAAAAATCAAAGCATGGAAAAAACATATATCAAGGAAACAGCCACCAAAAATGAGGAGGACTGCCAATAGTAATCTCAGATAAAATAGACTTTAAAACAAAATCCATCATAAAAGACAAAGGCACTATATCAAGATTAAAGGGAAAATCCATCATGAAGACATAACCATAATAAGTATCTACACACCCAATGACAGGGCTTAAAAATATACAAAAAAAACTTTAACAACACTGAAAAGAGAAATCTACAGTTCCACTATAATAGTAGGAGACTTCAACACACTACTTTTGGTAAAGGACAGAAAATCTAGAAAGAAACTCAATAAAGATACAGAAGATCTAAAGGCCACAATCAGCCAACTTAAACTCATAGACATATATAGAACACTCCATCCAACAGCTGCAGAGTACACATTCTTTTCCAAAGCACATGGAACATTCTCCAGAATAGACCATATCTTAGACCACAAAACAACTCTCAACACAATCCAAACCATTTAGATAATATAAAGTATCTTCTCTGAACACAACACTATCAAAGTAGAAATTAACAACAGGAAGAGCAAGGAAAAAAAATCAATTACATGGAAACTGAATAATACCCTGCTTACACATCACTGGGTAATAGAAGAAATCAGAGATGTAATAAAAAAAATTCCTAGAATCAAATGAGAATGAAAACACATCATACCAAAACCTTTGGGACACAGCAAAGGCAGCCCTCAGAGGACAATTTATAGCAATAGATGCACACATCAATAAAGAAGAAAGAGACAAAACGGAAACATTAGCTACACAACTCAAACGAATAGAAAGAGAACTGCAAAAGAAGCCTACAGCCACCAGAAGAAAGGAAATAATAAAGATCATAGTAAAAATAAATGAAATAGAGAATAGAATATCAATCGAAAGAATCAACAAAACCAAAAGTTGGTTCTTTGAAAGAATCAACAAAATCAGCAAACCACTAGCCAAAATGACAAAAGAAAAATAGGAGAGGATGCAGATAACTCAAATAAGAAATGAAATGGGGGAGATTACAACAGACTCAATTGAAATAAAAAGGATCATAACAGGGTATTATGAAAAACTATACTCCAACAAATTTGAAAACCTAGAGGAAATGGACAAACTTCTAGAAACACACTACCTACCCAAATTCTCACAAATCAGTGTTGAAAATCTGAACAGAAGCATAACAAAAGAAGAGATTGAAAAGATAATAAACTCCCAACAAAAAAAAAGCCCTGGCCCAGATTGCTTCACTGGAGAATGCTACCCAATATTCAGAGAAGAGCTAACATTAGTACTACACAAACTATTTCAGAACACAGAAAAGGAAGCAATACTTCCAAATTCATTCTATGAAGCCAGCATAGCCCTGATATTAAAACCAGGCAAAGATGCCACAAAACAAGAAAATTACAGACCAATATCTCTCATGAATATTTTAGAAGCAAAAATTATCAACATAATTCTAGCCAATAGAATTCAGCTTCATATCAAGGAAATAATACACCATGACCAAGTAGGATTCATACCAGGTATGCAAGGATGGTTCAAGATTAGAAAATCAAGCAAAATAATCTATGACATAAATAAAGTAAAAGAAAAGAATCACATGATCATCACAATTGACGCAGAAAAGGCATTCGACAAAGTCCAACATCCATTCCTGATAAAAACTCTCAGTAAAATAGGTATAGAATGTAAATTCGTCAACACAATAAAGGACATCTATACAAAATCAATAGCAACATCATTCTTAGTGGAGATAGGCTGAAAATATTCTCCTTGAGAACAGGAACTAGACAAAGATGTCCTTTATGACCAGTCCTATTTAACATTGTGTTTGAAGTCCTAGCTAGAGTAATAAAGAAAAAAAAAAAGAAAGAAAGAAATCAAGTGCATCCAAATTGGTAATGAAGAAGTAAATCTGTCCCTATTTGTGGATGATATGATACTATATATAGAAAATCCAAATGAGAAACTTTGTTATGTAAACTTCATCTAAATTACAATAAAAAAAATTAAAGAAAATCCAAAAGACTCCAGGAGAAACCTACTGGAACTAATAGAAAGATTCAGCAGAGCAGCAGGATACATGATAAACATACAAAAAACCATTGTATTCCTCTACACCAATAAAGAGAACAACAAAAAGGAAATCAGGAAAACAACACTAGTTATAATAGACCCTAAAAAAATAAGATACTTAGGAATAAAACTAACCGGGGGAGGGGAGGTGGTAGTAAAAGACCTATACAAAGAAAACTACAAAACACTACTGCAAGAAACCAAAAGAGATATACATAAATGGAAAAACATACCATGCTTATAGATAGGTAGACTCAACATTGTGAAAATGACAATTCTACCAAAAGCAATCTATGAATACAATGCAATCCTGATCCAAATACCAACAACATTCTTTAAAGAGATGAAGGAAACAATCATTAAGTATATAGGGAAAGGCAAGACACCCCTGATAAGTAAAGCACTATTGAAGAAGAAGAATAAAGTAGGAGAACTCACACTATCTGACCTCAGAACTACCATACAGCTACAGTAGTCAAAACAGCCTGGTACTGGTACAACGACAGATACTTTGACCAATGGAACAGAATCTAGAACCCAGATGTAAATCCATCCACCTATGGTCACCTGATCTTCAACAAAGGCCCAAACTCCATCAAATGGAGAAAAGACAGTCTTTTTAACAAATGGTGCTGGCAAAACTGGATGTCCCTCTGCAAAAAACTGAAACAGGATCCATACCTCACACTATACACAAAACCTAATTCAAAATGGATCAAAGACCTAAGTCTAAAATCAAAAACTATAAAGGTCATAGAAGAAAAAATAGGATCAATGCTAGAGACCGTAACACCGGGCATTCACAGTGTACAAACTATAACTAACAACATACAGACTCCAGAAGATAAGCTAGATAACTGGCTCTTCTAAAAATAAAACACGCTCATCAAAAGGGAGGGGAGGGATGGGGGTGGAAAACCACTAAATAGACAATAGATAAATGATAACTTTGGTGAAGGGTAAGACAGTACAATACTGGGGAAGCCAGCACAGCTTGTTCAGGCTAAGGACATGGAAGCCTGTAAACAAATCTAAACTCCCTGAGGGACCAAATTACTGGGCTGAGGGTAATGGGGACCACAGTCTCAGGGAACACCTTGCTCAACTGGCATAACATAGTTTGAAAAAAAAATGTTCTACATTCTACTTTGGGGAGTAGTATCTGGGGCCCTAAAAGCCTTTGAGTGTCCATCTAAGATACCCCACTTGTCTCACCCCTTTAGGAGCAAGGGAGAATGAAGAAAACTAAAGACACATTGGAATGATTAGTCCAAAGGACTGATAGACCACAACTACCACAGCCTCCACCAGACTGAGTCTAGTACAACTAGATGATGCTTGCTCAACTACCACCACTGACTTCTCTGACAGGGAGCACAATAGAGAGTCCTGGACAGAGCTGGAGAAAAGTGTAGAACAAAATTCTAACTCAAAAAAAAGACCAGACTTACCTGCTTGACCGAGACTGGAGAAACCCCGAGACTATGGCCCCTGGACCCCCTTTTAGCTCAGCAATGAAGTCACTCCTGAAACTCACATTTTAGTCAAAGATTAGACAGGCCCATAGGACAAAACTAGACTAAAGGGGCACACCAGCCCAGGGGCAAGGACTAGAAGGCAGAAGGGGACAAGAAAGCTGGTAATAGGGAACCCAAGGTCAAGAAGGGAGAGTATTGACATGTCATGGGGTTGTTAACCAATGTCATAAAACACTATGTGTACTAACCGTTTAATGAGAAGCTAGTTTGTTCTGTAAGCCTTCATCTGAAGTACAATTAAAAAACAAATCTAGGGGAAAAACAAAGTTTGATGATCTGAGGTGGGAGGAAAGGAAGAGAAAATTAAGGCAAAACACATTTTTCCCCTATATATTAGCTCAGTATTTGAATCCTAACAAACCAAGCCCATTGCTGTTGAGTTGGTTCTAACTCATATCGGCTCTATAGGACAAAGGAGAACTGCCCCATATGGTTACAAGGAACAGCTGGTGGATTTGAACTGCTGACCTTTTGGTTAGCAGCTGTCTTCTTAACCATTGTGCCACCAGAGCTCCTATGATGATAAAATATCTAGTTATTTTATATTAAAATTAAAGAGAAAAATAAAGAGAGCTGAGCTGAAGGACACGTTTATCAATATTTTCAACTGTTCCATGTGATTTTTTTTTTTTTTTAGAGAATTGGATTAAGTATTGTAACTTATTTTAAATTGGAAGAATATCAATGAATTTAAAAAGAAGAGAAATGATTTAAGTTCTTAATTAATAGCATGGAGTTGATTCCAACTCATAGAGACCCCATACGTGTCAGAGTAGAACTGTTCCATAGGGTTTTCAGCTGCTGATTTTTTAGAAGTAGATAGCCAAGTCTTTTCTTCCGAGGCATCCCTGGGATGACTCAACATTCAATGTTTTGGTTAGCAGCCAAATATATTAACACTTTCACCACATGGGAACTCCATATATATCATTTTTAAAAATCTCTGTTTAAAAGTGATAGAAAGTAAAATTATTGGTTAAGTTTTCTCTGAAGTTCCATTTAAAAGAACACATCAACTGGTTTTCACATACATCTATTAATGGAATTTATCCTTGCTCTGATATCGCTGCTTTTATTTAACAGAATGCCTTCAACATATACGGGTAAAAATAGCTGTTTTTTAGCTAATTAGTTCCCACAGAATTTATTACCACATGAGTGGTAATACTACTACTGTAGTGTATATGTGGTAATACTACTATTTCCATTTTATAGAAGAAAATGTCTTAACCATAAAAAATGCTCATTAATTTTCTCAAGATCACACAGTAAGAAGCAGAGCAAATCCTCCCTGCAGAATTTGTGCTCTTCACTACAATGCTGTATTCCAGTTCACATATACATATACATATACGTACCTAATATATGCTATACTATGCTATCATCCTGCCCAAGATCTAGCCACATAATGTTCTAAAACTAGGGACAAGTTTGTGTTTCATTAAACATGCTATATGCTTCATGCAATGCTATACAACAACAAAAATGAACTAAATACAACTGCATGCATTACATGGATGAACACTGCTGAATGAAAGAGGTTAGACACACTATATTTACCATATTACTCCCAGATTAGTTCTTTTGTGTTAGAAGTAAAAATAGTAGTTACCCTTGGGGGTGAGTAATAGGATGTGTATGTGATGCAGACTTTTGGTATGTTTGATTTGAAACAGTTATACACGTGTGTACATTTGGGGAAAAATTAAATAAGAATTGTGCACTTTTCTTTATGTATGTTATACTTGGATTAAAAAAAGAAACTTTTTAGGAAAATGGGAGAGTACATTTTCCTAATCTGATCATGGAAAGCATGCTTTGTTGTTGTTGTTGTCTTCCAGGAAATTGTAGCTAACATTAAGGAGTTGTGATAACAAATACATGTATTATCATCATTTGCATATTGTCTCTTATTCAGTTCCACTTCATTTCTCATAATTCCTTTTCTTTCCTTATGTTTCTGTGGATGAGGATTGAAAAGGCAAAATGTATTGAAAATGGCAGAAGGCAGATATCATATATAAAGATTGCCTACTTAATAAATGTTTGGACAACATTGATGAATAATCTTTTTATTTTATTTTTTTCTTCTTCAGTTTTGTTGACAGAGATCCATGTATCCTGGGATAGGAGTGCAATCAGACAAAACATAATTAAAATCTATATTTTCTTTATTTAATATCTCACTTCATCTACATGTTGAGTATTGAGTGAAATAAAATCACTGGACCTTGCCTCTTTGAATAGAACCTTAGATAAAAGATCCCTTCCCTAGCTTTTTCTTCTGATATCTTACCATTGAAACTCTCAAAACACTTCATCAGAACTTTCATTTATATTTTTTTTTACAGTTTGTATGTATTTTTCATATCACTGAGAAGTAAATTCCTAAAGAATGGACTCTAATTCCTTATATGGTTTCCATCATAGCTTACAGTCCCTGGTAATTAGCTGACACTCAATGGATGTGTATCGGCTACACTGGTGCTCCTGCTGTCAAATGTACAACATTCTGGCATTACTGAGGTCTTTCAGTAAATGCATCCGGGACCGTATTCTTGAGGAAGTCTGATACAGCATCGTATTATAGTAACATAACATGGTGGCATTAAGCACTTTACAAATGAGAAAGTGGATGAATGGCTTTTCTGGTAAAGCCATGTTATTTACAGTTCTATGACTTTACACAACGTTTTTCTTTCTTTCTTTTATTAAAGTTATGCTGTATTATCAGTAGTGTTTGTAATTTCACTAATTGTCTCCTGGAAATCTTTCAAAACACTCACTACAATATAATGGCATATTTCAAAATAATGAAAAAGGACCCTAAACAATGATTCAAATTCCAAATTTATCATTCCCTCAACAAGAAGGAGGAGTTAAGTGATCAGATTGCATAGATTATTCCACTCTCGCATTAGCTAAATAGACAGAAAATAGGATGCTCTCTTGTGTGCGGTGCCTGACAAGGAAACGTAGATTATCAATTACTTCTAAAACAAAGCACTCGGGCTTCAACTAGATTAAGAAATGCTACATTTGTTAAAAAATTATGGAGAAACCAATATTTTATATTACAAATCTCAATACTATGAAAACCAGTGGTGGATGTTCTCTTTTGACGTTTATAGAAAATGTGTGACTGTACATAACTTTTTTCACACTCGAAGCAGATATGCACTGCACTTACAACACAGAATTTTGGCTGTTTTTATCCTTTAAAGTACTCAAAGTAAAAAGTTTTAGGTAATTTATGTCTTCCTCATTATTCAAAAAGAATAAATCCTGTTTGAAGGCCAGAATCTAACACTCAAGTGAAAGGAATATCTAAAATTTCTGTACCGAGTTTTGGTCATTTTGCTTACTGTGAGGCAGAAAAATGCTTAATATTTTAGCTTTTATTCTGCCTCTCTAGAATTGTATTTATTAGTATTTCTGAGCTTATCATAAATAACATTATTTTCAGCCTAAACTCTAACCCCAAGATTCTGAAGCAGGAAGTCTGGCTGGGTGGCAAGGGTTAGAGGGACAAAAATTGGTATTATTTTAGAGTTTTGCATGAGGTTTTGAAAATTATATCTATTTTGACAGAAATTGATGTAGCCCTTAGCTATTTGGTGCTGCTGTAACAAAAATACCACAAGTGGGTGGCTTTAACAAACATACTTATTTTCTCACAGTGTAGGAGGCCAGAAGTCTGAAATCAGGGAAGGCTTTCTCACTCTGTCAGGCTCTGGAGGAAGGTCCTTGTCTCGTCAGCTTTTATTGCTTGGCTCCTTGGTAATCTTCATGCCACATTGCATCTGTCATGCTCCATCTCTTCTAGATCCCTTGATTGTTTAATCTCTTTTATATCTCAAAAGGGATTGTCTTAAGACATACCTAGGTGAATATTGTCTCATTAACATAACAAACAAAACCCATTCCCAAACAGGATTATAACCATAAATATAAGGGTTAGGAATTCCAACATATATTTTTGGGGAACACAATTAAATCTGTAACAATCCCCCACCGTGCAAAGTAAACATTTCATGGAAGTTAGCTACACAAATTAACCTTAACTTTAGGACCTTACTAAAACTGACATTAGCAAACGAACCAGTGTAAAAAACACTTAGTTACTCTTAACGTAAGTGTTTGTTTTTTCCCATCTAAAATTCTTAATAATAGTACCCATCTGAAGTGGTTATTATGAAAATTTAATGAGTTAATATTTGTAAAAATGCTGAATGCACTGTTCATAAATAGTAAAATCTAATGAATGATTGTTATTATTATAGTTGACTCAGAAAGCAATATTCTATTTTAGTAAAATACATTTGCAAAACATCCAAATTATAGATAAGGTGAGTGCTAATTAGATTAACAATTATTGTTCATGAAATAAAAATCAAAAAAGGATGTATCTTATTCCATATTTTCAGAGATGCATCCAATTGAATGTTAGGCAGCAATTAAACTAATGACAAGAAAAATATTTATACCAAAACAGGGTCAGATGTATCTCTTAATTGAGAGGAACAGATTTCAAAACAGTGACATCTTTTGCATATACACATACACTCACAAAGAAGATGATCACTTAGTCATTGAATATTAAGTGATTTTTATTAGTCATCTAAATTTTGCAATGATTTAAAAATGGATTTTATTGATTCATACACAGAAAATATGTTCTACTTTTATAAGCATTAGCCTATATTTTAAAACAAAACTATCCTCAAGAGAACAACCAGAATTAAAAATATGTATTTAGATTTAACAGAATGTCTAAACTTAGTGACTAAAAAGAAATATAATGAATTGATTTGATTTTCTCTTTATTGTATATTCTGGTCTCTTCTATACTGAATGAGTTAAATAAAAGAGGATAACAGAAAAATAATTTTTAATTAAATTTACATGTCTCTCCAATCATTAATTGATCAATTTCAATGTGAGAGGCACTGTTACATAGGAGAGGCGGAGAGAATCAAGGTGTCATGAGTTGAATTGAACTGTGTCCCCTCAAAATTATCTGTCAACTTGGCTAGGCCATGATTCCCGGTATTGTGCAATTATCCACCATTTTGTCATATGATGTGATTTTCCTGTGTGTTGTAAACCCTAATCTCTGCCTGCGGTTAATGAGGCAAGATTGGGTTATATTAAAGAGGATTAGGGTGAGATGTAGCACACTTACTCAGGTCACATCCCTGATCCAATGTAAAGGGAGTTTCCCTGGGGTGTGGCCTGCACCACCTTTTATCTTACAAGAGATAAAAGAGAAGTGAGCAGAGAGTAGGGGACCTCATACCACCAAGAAAGCCGTGCCAGGAGCAGAGCACATCTTTGGACCTGGGGTCCCTATGCCTGAGAAGCTCCTAGACCAGGGGAAGACTGATGATATGGACTTTCCTCCAGAGCCAAAAGATAGAGAAAGCCTTCCCCTGGAGCTGGAACCCTGAATTCAGACTTTTAGCTTCCTGGACTGTGAGAGAATAAATTTTTCTTTGTTAAAGCCATCCACATGTGGTATTTCTGTTACACCAACACCAGATGACTAAGATGCAAGACTAGATGACTAATTCTTCTGAAGCTTGCTTTCTAGAAGAAAAAGAACTTGGATCAAAGCATCTATGCCTTACAATGCAATATGCAAAGAAACAAGTGCTGTGGGAAAACAGTGGAAGAGAGATTTAGACTGTGACTGAGTGTGTTAGGAATTTTTTCTCAAGGAGAAAATATTAGACTAGTGCCAAGAAAGATGCATGGGGAGTTAACCAGTAACCAGGCAGAAGAAGTATGCAGAGGGATTCCTTGTTTAAAGCAGAGCATAAATTTTTTTAAAAGAGAGGGGCGTTAAAGATCTATAGATATTGAAACCAGATGTAGTTGTAGATCCAGATATGATTTCTTATTTATATATTCTTCTTCCATCCTTCCTTCCTCCTTCTATCCCTCCCTTTCTTCTCCTTCCTTTCTTCCTTTTTTCTGCTGTCACTGCTTTCATTATGGAATGTCAGATTTCTTCCATACACTGTCCTGAGTTTATGGGACACGACATTGGGCAAAACAACTATTAAGTCCCTGTCTAAAAGAGGTTTACATTCCAATAATAGTAACATAAATAGAAACACATATCTATCTACATATATATCTTTAAGGAGGCAAAATTAGTAGAGAAAACAGGATGTATCTGTTATATGATTGTTCCATAATAATGGAAGGTAAAATCAATGACTTTGAGGTGGAACTTGCTGTATTTAAGCAAAAAGTCATTATTGTTGGTGTAACCATGGAACAGGGAGAAAGATGTCAGAGATGAGATTACTGACAAAACCAATATAAGGTCTTATATATGAAAATTATAACTTTGAATTATATTCTGATTGGGCTAGTAGGTATTGGTCCAGTTGTGTGGAGTTTTGTTTTCTTTATGTTGAGGTGTAATCCATACTGAAGGCTGTGGTCTTTGATCTTCATAAGTAAGTGCTTCAAGTCCTCTTCGCTTTTAGCAAGCAAGTCATGTCATCTGCATATCACAGATTGTTGATCAGCCTCTCTCCAGTCCTGATGCCATGTTCTTTTTCATATTGGAAACCCTACGAGGAAGTTCTACTGTGTCCATAGGGTTTCCATGAGTCAGAATCAACTTTATGTCAATGTTTTTTGTTTTGTTTTGTTTTTTGCCCACTTTGGATCTATTATATATATGCATATTACTCATAAAATTCTGTATTTATCTTTTATTTCAGCTGTTACAACTGTATTTAATACTATTTTTGGAATTATTTGTTTAACATATATACTCAATATGAATAGGAGCCATATATGTCTGGTTCACAAATGTGCCCCTGATACCTGACACATAATAGGCAATACCTATTTGGATAGAGCAAGCAGAGAAGAGATACAGTATACTGTATAGATACAGTATATAGAATTGCAAGTAGCCTCCAAATTAAAAATTATATAATCAAGTAGGTCAGAAGCTTGGATGTAAAAGAATATGTAAGATAAATTTAAATGGCCATAGGTACTATCCTTTTCAATTCTGACTTAACATGTAGTTTGGAGTTAAGGAAACATGAGGTCAATTTTTTAATCATCTCAAAAACCAAAAAATATTTTTTGCATTAGATCTTTCTAGGGATCATGATAAGTGGTGAAGAAATTGAAGTTGTCCAGGATTTCATTCCACTTGGAACAATAATCAATGCCTGTGGAAGCAACAGTCAATACAAAAACGATGTATTGCATTGGGAAAATATGCTGCAAAAGACCTCTTTATAGTGTTAAAATGCAAAGATGTCACTTAGATGATTAAGATGTGCCTAACCCAGGACATGGTATTTTCAACTGCTTCATATGCATGCAAAAGCTGGGCAATGAAAAAGGAAAACAGTAGAAGAATTAACACATTTAAATTGTGGTGTTGGCAAAGAATATTGACTATACCCGGGACTGCCAAAAGAACAAACAGATCAGTCTTGAAGGATGTACAGCCAGATTGCTCCTTAGAAAGGAAGATGGAGAGACTTTATCTTGCTTACTTTGCTCACATCATCAGGAAAGGCCAATTGCTCAAAAAGGCCATCATGTTTGGTTTCACAGAGAGTCAGCAAAAAACGAGGGAAACCCTCTATGAGACGAATTGACATAACAGCTGCAACAATGGGTTCAAACATACCATTACCGTGAGAATGGCATAGGACTCGGCAGTGTTTCATTCTGGGATTCATGAGGTCACTATAAGTCAAAGCTGATTCAATGGCAACTAAGAACAACATGGGAAAAGGGATGTTAATTCACAACTACTGTTCTAATAAATAGTAAAATGCTTACTATGAGGAAATCTTTCATTTATATTCATAAATATAAACATTTCCGTAGTTACAGTTACCTTTGAGAATCTGAATAAAGCTGTAGACCCATTCCAGCAGAAGGCAAAGGAAACAATGTATGGAAGCATATCCAATATATTTTGCTATTTGGGATAGTTTATGAACTTCCTGAATCTTAGTGATGAATTCCAACTGAAAAGCCATATTTGAGTTAAAGGGAATATTTCAAAACTAGTTTTTGAAATTGTTATGACTACACTATACAAGGCAAATTGCTTGATCTATACGTTTCCTTAAGTTTAAGGACTTGACTAATTCACAGTGCTCAATTCTCTATTTGATGATGGTCTCTTCTGGTTCATTTAACCTTCTACAAACCTAATTTTACATCTCTTTGAACTATTTTAAGTGTCAATAATGATATGTGTAGATTGAATCAGAACTGCATCCTACAAATACGATGCTGGTGATTTGAGTATTCTCAAGTTAAATTTCAAGTAGGTTCATAGCTAAAGTGAGTTTTAAATGGGCCTTGTAGTTGTTGTTTAAAGATAGGCTGTTAAACAAGTACCCTGGGTATAATAACAATAATAATACCTTCAGTGCACTGCAGGCCTTTCTTCCATGGAGCATAAAATGCCTCACATATGCCATCAAAGCTAGGAATGTGGACATGTAAACAACTTTCCACTCAGTGAGGATGCCACTCTACTGTGTAGAGATCATCTTTTCTGTAATAAAATTCTCAGAGCATGAGACTAAAAAGAACAGAGAGAGAAAAATAGTTTCTGTATAAGAATTGGTTCTTTATTCTCTGAAGCATGTTCCACCTAAGAATGATCAAATAGATCACTTTCTAGTGTTGAGATAATACCTAATTGGCTCAAAAATAGACAAACATAAGAAAATAGAGATGTTCCTTCTCTAAATCTACATAAAAATATTAATCTCCCTCATTTTTTTTAGAAAGGAGGGGCTGTTGAGTGGTAGATATTTATAGAATTATTTTTAAAGTACGGCGTTAGCTATAAACACAAAATAAACTATCCATGTCTTAGTTCCTCACCTGTGACACAAGAGCAAGAAAAGACCCCTTTTCATATCACCTCTATGAGGATTAAATGAGCTACTAACAACTAATCCTGAAACATAGTGATATCTCAGTATTGAACTCAGCTCAGTGTTAATACTGGCAATTTTATTAAAATGTGATTATTAGCATTATAATATGAAATTCTGCACGTCCATGACAAATCCACTTAAAATTTATGATAACTATGTAGTTCCTTTGGAAACAATTGGGTAAAATAGTTATGATTTAGTGTTATTTAAAACATTGTTTTTTAAAATACATCTCGTGTATGTCATATCCAAGTATATAGTCAGAGTTTTGTAAGTATAAAAAGTAAACCTTTTTATTTTAATTTTGAATGCCCAATGGGATAATATCAAGCATGATGTTCTCTCATATATTTCCTTTCCAAATGAAGTAATTAATGTACTTACCATATTTTTACACAAATAAAGCATAGATTGTACGTTTTCTTTGCCAACCACGCAACCCATCCTCCACATTATTTTTGTTAAAGTGCTATGCTGCGTGTTATGTATGTAGGTGCGTTATTTATGTGGACACATTATTTCTGAAAAAATATAGTAGATACTTAATAGTAATTAACTTTTAGTGATTTCGTTTTGAAATTTGAAGACTTTTTTTGACAAAATAGCTTCCATAACTTCCTAAATGTCTAGAAAATGAGATATTTTCTAGAAAATGAGATATTTTCTTTTTTTTATATTTTATTGTACTTCAGAAAGGCTTACAGAACAAATAGTTTCTCATGAAACAGTAGTACACATGTTGTTTTATGACATTGGGTAACAACCCCACAACATTTTAACCCTCTAACTTCTCAACCTTTTTTTTTGGTGAAAATACACATAGCCAAAGATACACCATTTCAAAAATTTCAGCGTACACAGTTCAGCGACATTGACTTCGCTCTTCCAATTGTGCTGTTATTCTCACTTAAGATGAAGGCTTACAGAACAAAATAGTTTCTCATTTAACAGATACTACACATGTTGTCCTATGACAATGGTTAACAATCTCACAACACATCAACAATATCCTTACTCAACCTTGGGTTCCCTATCACCAGCTTCCTTGTCCCCTTCTGCATTCTGGCCCTTGTCACTGGACTCCTGTACCTCGTTAGTCTCATGTGGTTTTACGGGGCTGTCCACTCCCAGGCTGAACAGTGAACCTCAGAGATAATCTCACCACTGAGATAAAAAGGTGCCTGGGGCCATAATCTCGAGGTTTCTCCAGTCTCCTTTAGGCCAGTAAATCTGGTCTTTTTTTTGTGAGTTAGAATTATGCTCTACGTCCTTCTCCAGCTCTGTCCAGAACCCTCTGTTGTGATCCTGGTCAGAGCAGTCAGCGGTGGTAGCCGGGCACCATCTGGCTGTACTGGATTCAGTCCGGTGGAGGCCTTGTTAGCTGTGAACAATTAGTCCTTCAGACTAATCTTTTCCATGTATCCTATTCTCTTCATTCTCCCTTGCTCCTGAAGGGATGAGACCAGTGGAGCATCTTAGATGGCCGCTTACAGGCTTTTAAGACCCCAGACACTACTCACCAAGGTAGAACGTAGCGCATTGTCTTTACAAGCTGTGTCATGCCAATTGAGCTAGATGTTCCCTGAGACCATGGTCCCCACAGCCTTCCGCCCAGCAATTCAGTCCCTCAGGGAGTTTAGATGTGTCTATGGGGCTTCCATGACCTTTCCTGGTACAGGATGAGCTAGTTTCCCCTGTATTGTGTACTGTCTCACCCTTCACCCAAGATACCACTTATCTATTGCCTTTTTAGTAATTCCCCCCCACCCCTCCCATCCCTGGAAACCAACAAAGATTGTTACATGTGTGAACTTTTTCATGGGTTTTTACAATAGAGGTCTCATACAATATTTGTCCTTTTGTGATTGACTTATTTCACTCAGCATAATGTCCTCCAGTTTCATCCATGTTATGAGATGGTTCACAGATTCATTGTTGCTCTTTCTCATTCCATAGTACTCCATTGTGTCTATGTACCATAGTTTGTTTCTCCATTCATCTGTTGATGGGCATCTAGGTTGTTTCCATCATTTTGCTATTGTGAACAATGCTGCTATGAACATATGTGTGCATATGTCTATTCGAGTGACGACTCTTATTTCTCTAGGATATATTCCTAGAAGTGGGATTGCTGGATCGATGGTATGTCTATTTCTAGCTTACTGAGGAAGCGCCATATCATTTTCCAGAATGATTGTATCATTTTGCATTCCCAGCAGCAGTGCATAAGAGTTGCGATCTCCCCGCAGCCCCTCCAACATTTGTTATTTCCAGTGTTTTTGATTCGTGCCAGTAATGCCGGGGTGAGATGGTATCTCATTGTGGTTTTCATTTGTATTTCTCTAATGGGTAGTGATCGCAAGCATTTCCTCATCTGTCTGTTGGCCATTGGAATGTCTTCTTTGGTGAAGTGTCTGTTCATTTCCTTTGCCCATTTTTTAATAGGATTCTTTGTCTTTTTGTTGTAGAGGTATTGGATTTTCTTGTAGATTATGGAGATTAGACCTTTGTCTGACTTGTACTGTCCAAAAATTTTTTCCCAGTCTGTAGGTTCTCTTTTTACTCTTTTGGTGAAGTCTTTTGAAGAGCATAGGTGTTTGATTTTTAGAAGATCCCAGTTATCTAGCTTATCTGTTGGGTTGTGAGTTGATGGTTATGGTTTGTATCCTGTTAATGCCATGTATTAAGGCCAGAAGTGTTGGTCCTATTTTTTCTTCTATGAATTTTATAGTTTTAGGCTTTATATTTAGGTCTCTAATCCATTTTGAAGTAGTTTTTGTATACAGTGTGAGGTATGGGTCCTGTTTCATTTTTCTACAAATGGATATCCAGTTTTGCCAGCACCATTTGTTAAAAAGACTGTCTTTTCCACATTTGATGGACTTTGGGCCCTTGTCGAAGATCAGGTGAATGTAGGTGGATGGATTTACATCTGGGTTCTCAATTCTGTTCCATTGGTCAATGTATCTGTCGTTGTACCAGTACCAGGCTGTTTTGACTACTGTAGCTGTATAGTAGGATCTGAAGTCAAGTAGTGTGAGTCCTCCAATTTTATTCTTCTTCTTCAGTAGTGCTTTACTTATTCAGGGCTTCTTCCCTTTCCATATAAAGTTAATGATTAGTTTTCCCATCTCTTTGAAGAATGTTGTTGGTATTTGGATCGGGATTGCATTGTATTTGTAGATTGCTTTGGGTAGAATTGCCATTTTCACAATGTTGAGTCTGCCTATCCATGAGCATGGTATGTTTTTCCATTTATGTAGATCCCTTTGGGTTTCATGCAGTAGTGTTTTGTAGTTCTCTTTGTATATGTCTTTTACATCCCTGGTCAGATTTACTCCTAGTTATTTTATCTTTTCAGGGGCTATTGAAAATGGTATTGTTTTCCTGATTTCCTTTTCATCGTTCTCCTTACTGGTGTATAGGAATCCAACTGATTTTTGAATGTTTATCTTGTATCCTGCTACTCTGCTGAATCTTTCTATTAGTTCCAGTAGATTTCTCGTGGAGTCTTTAGGGTTTTCTATGTATAGTATCATATCATCTGCAAACAGGGACAGTTTCACTTCTTCATTACCAATTTGGATGTCCTTTATTTCTTTTTCTTGACTTATTGCTGTAGCTAGAACTTCCAGCACAATATTAAATAGGAATGGTGATAAAGGGCATCCTTGTCTTGTTCCTGTTTTCAAGGGGAATGTTTTCAGCCTCTCTCCATTAAGAATGATGCTAGCTGTTGGTTTTGCAGATGCCTTTTATTATGTTGAGAAATTTCCCTTCTATACCTGTTTGATTGAGAGTTTTTATCAGGAATGGGTGTTGGACTTTGTCAAATGCCTGTTCTGCGTCAATTGAGATGATCTTGTGATTCTTTTATTTCCTTTTATTTATGTGGTGGATTACGTTGATTGATTTTCTAATGCTGAACCTTCCTTGCATACCTGGTATGAATCCTACTGTTTCTTGGTCATGGTGTGTTACTTTTTTGATATAATGCTGAATTCTATTGGTTAAAATTTTGTTCATAATTTTTGCATCTATATTCATGAGAGATATTGGTTTGTAATTTTCTTTTTTTGTGACGTCTTTGCCTGGTTTTGGTATCAGTGTTATGATGGCTTCATTGAATGAATTTGGAAGTGTTGCTTCCTCTTCTATGCTCTGAAATAGCTTAAGTAGTACTGGTATGAGCTCTTCTGTAAATGTTTTGAAGAATTCTCCAGAGAAGCCATCTGGGCCAGGTCTTTTTTGGTTGGGAGTTTTTTTTATTACCTTTTCAATCTCTTCTCTTGTTATGGGTCTGTTCAGATTTTCAACATCACTTTGTTGTAGTTTGGGTAGGCCGTGTGTTTCTAGAAATTTATCCATTTCCTCTAGGTTTTCAAATTTGATGGAGTATAGTTTTTCATAATATTCTGTTATAATCCTTTTTATTTCAGTAGGGTCTGTTGTAATGTCCCTCATTTCATTTCTTATTTGGGTTATTTGTGTCCGCTCCTGTTTTTCTTTAGTCAGTCTGGCCAGTGGTTTGTCGATTTTGTTGATTCTTTCAAAGAACAAACTTTTAGTTTTGTTGATCCTTTCTATTGTTTTTCTGTTCTCTATTTCATTTATTTCTGCTCTGATCTTTACTATTTCCTTTCTTCTGTTGGTTGTGGGCTTTTTTTTTTTTTTTTTTTTTTTTTTTTTGCTGTTCTTTTTCTATTTGTTTGAGTTCTATAGTTAATGTTTTGATTTTATCCCTTTCTTCTTTTTTGATATGTGTGTCTATTGCTATAAATTGTCCACTGACGACTGCCTTTGCTGTGTCCCAAATGTTTTGGTATGGTGTGTTTTCAGTCTCAGTGGATACTAGGAATTTTTTGATAACATCACTGATTTCTTCTATTACCCAGTGATGTGTAAGCAGGGTATTATTCGGTTTCCATGTAGTTGATTTTTTTTCCTTGCTCTTTCTATTGTTAATTTCTACCTTGATGGCATTGTGGTCAGAGAAGATACTTTGAATTATCTCAGCGTTTTGGATCTTGTTGAGGATTGCTCTGTGGCTTAAGATGTGGTCTGTTCTGGAGAACATTCCATGTGCATTGGAAAAGAATGTGTACTTTGCAGCAGTCGGATGGAGTGTTCTATATATGTCTACGGGGTCAATTTGGCTGATTGTGCCCTTTAGGTTTTCTGTATCTTTGCTGAGTTTCTTCTTAGTTGTTCTGTGCTTTACGGAGAGTGGTGTGTTGAAGTCTCCTACTATTATTTTGGAACTGTCAATTTCTCTTTTCAGTGTTGTTAGAGTTTGTTTTATGTATTTTGGAGCCCTGTCATTGGGTGAGTAGATGTTTATTATGGTTATGTCTTCCTGATGGATCATCCCCTTAATGATTATATAGTGTCCTTCTTTGTCTTTTATGGTAGATTTTGTTTTAAAGTCTATTTTATCTGAGATTAGAATTGCCATTCCTACTCTTTTTGGTAGTTGTTAGCTTGATATATTTTTTTCCAACCTTTGACTTTTAATAAATTCCCATGTTTGTTTCTAAGGTGTGTCACTTGTAGACAGTATGTTGCTGGATCCTGTTTTCTTATCCGTTCTGTTACTCTCCATCTCTTTATGGGTGCCTTGATTCCATTTACATTCAGTGTAATTATTGATAGATGTGATTTTGTTGCTGTCATTTTGTAGTGCTTTTTTTTCGTGGTGCTGAAGTTTTCTTTGTTCTTACTCTCTTGTTCTGAGTTACTTTTGTTTGTGCATTTTTTTTTTTATTTCCTTTGGTTTTGTAGGTTTTGTTTTTGCCGAAACTTTATGTTTTTCCTCTTTTTTTTATGAGTATGTTTGTTGACTTTCTTTGTGGTTACCATGAATTTTACCCTTATCTTTCTAGGTTTGAAGCAGTCTACCATTTCTTGGTATCACCTTGCCTTCCTCTCCATTAGAATGTTCTATACCTATGCCGTTTAGTCCTTCTTTTATTGATTTGATGTTGTTGTCATTTATTGATTAACTGCTCTGATTCCCTGGTGTATTTCTTTTGGTTTTGGATAGTCCACGAGAGTTCATTTCCTAGATTGGTATCTGGCTCTTACAATCCTGAATCCTAGGTTCTGCCTGTGAGCTGAAGCTGTTTGTCCTCAGATCAAAGAACTCCCTTTAATAATTCTAGTAAGTTTGGTTTGAGTTTTGCATATTCCCTTAATTTCTGTTTATCTGGAAATGACCTAATTTCACCATCAAACTTGAACGAGAGTTTTGCAGGATATATTATTCTTGGCTGACAATTTTTTTCTTTCAAGATTTTATGTATGTTATCCCATTGCCTTCTTTCCCGCATGGTTTCTGCCGAACAATCTGAGCTTAGTCTTGTTGTTTCACCTCTGTATGTGACTTCTTGTTTTTCACAAGCTGCTCTCAGGATTCTTTGTTTGTCTTTGGTTTTGGCAAGTGTGAACATGATATGCTTTGGCAATTTTCTTTTGGGGTGTCTTCTATATGGTGTTCGATGAGCGTCTTGGATGGCCATCTTTTCATCTTTCATGATATTGGGGAAGTTTTCTGTCAGCAGTTCCTCAATGATCCTCTCTGTGTTTTCTGTTTTCTCCCCCTGTTCTGGAATGCAAATCATTCATAAATTTTTGCTTTTAATTGTGTCCCACATAACTCTCAGGGTCTCTTCATTTTTCTTTCTCTTCATTTTCTTTGTTCTTTTTTCTGAGTTTTCCTCAAACAGAGTTGTATCCAAGTGTTTGTCTTCAGTTCCTCTGATCCTGTCTTCCACCATTTCAAATCTGATTCTCAGCCCTTCTATGGCATCATTCATTTCTGAAATCTTGTTGTTTATCTTTTAGCTCTCTAATTGTTATTTTTGTGTAATTTCTAGTTGTGAATTTATTTTGGCATATTGTTCCTGCATCATCTACCTGAATTCTTCCAATTTTTTGTCGGTATTTCCCAGGAATTTGTCTATTTTTTCCTCATGTTTGTCAGCTTTTTGTCTCAGTTCTTGGAGAATTCTGAGTATTAGAGATTTGAATTCCCTATCAGGTAGTTCTAGTGCCTTTTCTTCTACTGGAAAATCATCTGGTGTTTTATTTTGGATGCCTAGTGGAACCATCCTGTGCTGTTTTTGTAAATGTTTTGATATTGTGTGCTGTATTCTGGGCATTCAGTAGTTATTTTTCTCATTTATTTATTGTAGATTTGTTTGTTTCATACCTTTTTAAAAAAAAAAATTTGAATATGTCTGAGCAGGTGTTCTGTGTGTTCTTTTTTGTTTGCTCGTCTGTGTGCTCAATACTTTTTGCCTCCTTCTCCAACTGGCAGGGTCAGTCACTCAGGTATGGTACAGCAGAGCAGGTCTAGCTGAAGAGGAGTTACTGTGACAGATTGTTTGTTGCACTTACTACAGCCACCAGGGTGGGTTGGTACTCAGTGCTGGGCAGGTTCCAGTAGGCCATGCTTGTGCTGCTTGGTGGTTTGATGTCAAGCGCACAGTGCAGGTAGGCAGGATGCAGCGGGGAGATTGTTATGTGTAGAGCTAAGATGGATATAGCAGAGAGGAGAGAGGAACAGGAGCCAAAAACATACAAACAAACAAAAAAGAATGTTAGGGAAGCTTGCATTGGAATGGAGAGATGAGAGACTATGAAACGGGGAAAAACAGATAGGGGAAGAGGAAGAAAGAAAAGAATGAATAAATGAAAATCAGAATGGTTAAAGAACCGAAAAGTTCCCAGGGTTAGGGTTAGGATGCAGCTATGAGGTCTGGGGAAGTCGTTCTCAGGTGTTGCAGTACAGCCTGGCTAGAAGCTGTAGAGGTATACAATGCCTGGCATTCAGGGATCAGAAAGAGAAGGAAGATATAGAGAAACGAGAAACTGAGCAATGAAGAAAGACAAAAAGGGAAAAAGAGGGGAAAGAAAACAAAACAAAATTAAAAAAAAAAAGAACAAGAAAGGCCCCCCAAAATGCGGAAAAAAAAAATGAAAAAAGAAATGCTCTCAGGGACCCTCTGCACGTCTGTGCAATCTGAAGGAGAGCTCCTTGCAATGCAGCTCCGCCTGGCCAGAAAGGGCTCCCAACTTAAGAAAAGGAAAAGAAAACAAACAAAGAATTCAAAATGAACAAACGAACAAAACCCCCATGATCCCACCAGCATGGTAGCCCAGACCGGGAAGCAGATCCACACTCGAATGGAGCCCCACAGCCCCTCAGTAAGAAGTGCA
This sequence comes from Dugong dugon, assembly GCA_030035585.1. Lineage (NCBI taxonomy): Eukaryota > Metazoa > Chordata > Mammalia > Sirenia > Dugongidae > Dugong > Dugong dugon. Next base: position 16,181,011 of record CM057478.1, read on the forward strand.
CAGAGCCAGGCACTCGAGCGAAAGGAGGGGGAGGTGGCGAGAGGCAGGCAAGAAATCAAAAGAAGCAGAGAAAAAAAAAAAAAAAAGCAACACCACTAGCCAACAAATGGCACTCAGAGAGCCAGTTAGTGCGGGATGGTGTTTCTGGACAAGAGACTGTGTCCGCGGGAAGCAGAGGAGGCCGAGTGTGGGTGAAGAAGGGTAGAGAGTGGGAAAGCGTATATCACAAATTGCCGGCGCTCTGGATCCCCTCAGGAAGAAGCAAAGATGGTGCACGGAGCCAGGCACTCGAGTGAAAGGAGGGGGAGGTGGTGAGAGGCAAGTGAGAAATCAAAAGAAGCTGAAAAAAAAAGCAACACTAGCAGCCAACAAATGGCACCCAGAGAGCCACCCCCTTAGGTGTGTGGAATCCAAGCAGCCGGCGCTTCCCGGTCAAGAGACAGTGGCCATGGGAAGCAGAGGAGGCCGAGCAGGGGCGAAGAGGGGTGGGGGGTGGGAAAGCGCACACTGCAAATTACCAGTTGTTTTGTCTCCCACTGGACGCTCCATGAGGCTGCTTTCTCGTACCCCCGTTTGCTGGTCTCCGATAGGAGTTGAAGATGGTGGATCCGCGCTGCGTTAGCTGGTAGGGGACCTCTGCATGAATCTCTCCTCCATCTCTATTCTTTGTCAGTTTTCTCACTCCATTTAGTGCTTGGCTGAGTTCTTTATCTCTTCATTTGATGTTTTAGGGTTTCAGGATTGTTGTAGTCTCTGTTTGGCTTAGTTTTTGAGATCTTTGCTGTGGAGGGACGGCATGGTGCTTCTGCCTAGAGCGCCATCTTGCCGGAACTCCAGAAAATGAGATATTTTCAACGAGACAAGTCTAACATACTTTTTTCCTCTCCAGAAAACAGTATCTTACAGATCATTATCAAATGATGCACAAAAATCCCTAGGTATCCTAAAGAGGAAAAAATTATGTAGGCAAACAGATAAATCTTTAGAACATTTGTCTTTATGGTAGCAACTCCTGCTGTTGGTCTCTAACCTGCAGGGCATTAGTCTTTGCTAAATTGCTAAAGATGTCCCACAGCTCAGAGATAAATAGAAATCACTGGAAGAAATAGCACATTCTTCCACACAGAATTTCCAGACAGTTACAATCCTTTGAGAAAACTACATATGTAAAGGAGATTCCTTTCTACTGTAGCAGATCTCACTCTGGGTCTTTATGCAAAGTCATTTAATCAGATTTGGAATAATAACAATAATATTGATAATAACTTTGAGTAAGTCATTAGGTAAAAGTGTACACCAGCACAGTTGTTTAATATTTAAACTACAAGGAGATGGTTCTACACAAGAAAACAGTCATCATATATAATGAGTGATTCTTCACCAAATGCAGTTTTTTGTTTTCAAATCCACATCAATAAAATGTGTTATTGTTTGAAGTGGCAAGTTTCATTCATTAGCCAATTAAAAGATTTTTTGAAAAAAAACTATTAAGAGCAACTTTCTTTTAAATAAAATACCTTGGGGTGACAAATTTAATTATTTATGGCTGCTTATATTGTGAAGTGATTAGTTGGATTTCTCAGGTTTTCTTATAATCAGCAAAATCTTTGGATGTATCCAACAGCATCTTTCCCTCTCAACTTTTGCTACATATACCAACTAAGACTGCACATGAAGCAAATAAAGTAGAGTGGGGAAATATAGGGAAGGGGAGAAAGAGAGGAGGACATGGAGAGAGGTACAAATTGTCTTCAGAGTTGGTAATGATTCTCCCTGGGTTGTCTCCACACATCAGCACTAAGATTTTGCACTAAAAGTAGAAGGCAGAAATCTTGGTAAAAAGTGTTATCTCTTCTTGATGGTTTTCATTTTTTCAAATTTTCTCTTGTGTTGTGGTTTCTCTTTTGCCTTTGCACTTACAGTTCTTAAACAGAGGACTTTGTGTGTATTTCACATTACAAGGATTCTTTCTTGATTGATTTCGTGTACCAAACACCTGTTGCTGAACAACGTGTGTGGGATCTTTGTAAGCAGAGAATCCATAAGTTATCCTTTACTTTACAAATGAATTGCAGTTGGCAATAGTCAATCAAACCGTAGACAGTCATTGTTGTTTACAATATTTATCATTGCTTTCAAGTTTTTCTTTGAGTATACAGTTCCACTATGGTAGGGGGTTAGAGTTTTGGACATTTTAAGAATCTAGATTTTATGGAAGTTTTTATGCTAGTTGTACTGTTTGTTTACATGAATGTGTATGTGAGAGAGACTAATTGAAAGTAGGGAAGAATAGAGAGAGAGGAATATCAATAGATATGTGCTGGTGCTTAGTATCTAAAATCACATTCAACCAATTATCAGTACACTCCGGATAAACCAAAGAACACCAAAACACAACTGCAGCTGAACAAGTTGGGTTAACTGCTCCTTGTAGTGAGGGAGACCACATTCCACTGGGAATCACAGGCTGTCTAAGTAAAAGCATGTTAGAAAGGACATATTACAGAATTTGTGCTTGTATTAGGTCACTCTGCAAATGATCTGAGGAAGTGAAGCTTTGCTCTGGTCTGGATGCTGTCAGGAAGCAGAGATTATTATGATTTTGTATCTCAGTAAATCTATCTAGCAAGAGGCAAGCATCAAAGGTAAGGCTTTTTTTTACTTTTCAAGTCAATTTTATTTAACAACAGACACGCTTAGTCATATTGAATTAAAAATCAATTTTAAAATTACTAATTTAACCACTAAAATAATTAAATATTTTAGGTAGTTGGGTTATAACCACCCATATATAGTACTTTTTACATAAGTCTAAAAAAATTGAATACTTTTCCAAGATTTACTAAAGTTAAACAGCCTCTATTTAATTTATTTTGATAATACATTTTTGCATTTTGAAAGAAAAATATCTTGAAGTCTTGGTGATATTTGAAGGTAGATAGTCCATAAATATAAATTATTTCCATTATACTTCAAGCAGAGCAAAAAATAAAAATTGGAGTTAGTTGTAGAATTCTTGGGCTGGTTTCTTGCTTTGGAAGCTATCCTTAAGCAAATCACCTAACTTTCTATGCCATTTTTTCTGACAATTTTCGATGTTGTTAATAGTAATTCTCTTTCCAATCAAATAAGATCTTGGTAAGGATTACGTGAGTTGAACCACATTTCAGATCTCAATTACTATATCCCATCATGCCACAGTTTTCTGTGAATGTGCCTCTATCAGCTTGTAGACTTTGAACTTGAAGTAAGAGAGTATATATTGTTGCTGCTGACACATGTTAGGTGTTAGAGCAATGCTTATTGATAAAATAAACATTTGGAAAGTAATTTACAAAACGGTAGAAATGAATATATAAATTTTTGTTTTTTACTGAAGTTTAAAAGGCTTAAATATACAAGATTTTTGTGTTCATAGACTTTACGAATCTGAAGCTTAATGTCTTCCTTCTGATTTAGAAAATCCTCAGTCACTATCTTTTCAAATTTTGTGCCTTTCCATTCTCTCTTTCCTAACTTGAATCAAATTTTTTTTTGTTTTTTGCACCTTTTTCTAAAATGTACCTTCCTGTAACATGTCTGTTGATCTTTCTTTGTCAAAATTCATTGTTCATTCTTCTTCTATTCTTTTCGTCTTGTGTTGATATTTTTCTTAACTTTTACAATATTTTCAGTGTTTTATTTTGAAATGCAGAAAGTAAAAATGTACCCGTTTATACTGCTGTCTTAAAATAGATCATATATTTAATCTCTTCAGAGTTTAAGTGCTTTGTATTGCCTTTACCTCTTTTGATTTTGTTTATATGATATTATACCATTTAATATGTAAGTTAACTTGGTAAGGTTATGAAAGATTCTAGTTTAATGTCATCTAGCTTAGCTAAAAAAAAAAGTTTTTGCTGTTAGTTGCCATTGTCGGTTCCAACTCATGGCAATTTTATGTTTAACAGAATAAGACTGCCCAGTCCTACCTCATCTTCACGATTGTTGATACTTTTGGGTCCATTGTTGCGGTTATTAGAGAAAAAATAGGTTTTAATAATTAAATATTCAAAACATTGCATGAAAATATGAGGAACAATGTTGGAATATTAAGTGTCATTTTCAAACCTAAAGCCTTATGATCTAATTATAAAAGAAGGAATAAAAGAAGTGTTAAATAAACAGAAATATGAAAAATGAAATAAAGAGTAACAATGTTACAAACATTTAAAGCATACAGTTATTGATCATATGCTATGAGGTTTTAAAAAACACACTATAAAAATTTTGATATATCCTCAATGTATTTTCAATATGAAGTCACTTTTTGGCTGACACAGTAAATATATTCTTTTCAATGACAGTTTACCAGTTTTATTAGCATAAAGTCATCAGTATCTCTCATTGTGTATTGTGAATAATATTTTTAAGAGTATTAAAGACAGTCTAGACTAGTGCATGAGGGCAATATAAAATATTGGTTTAGAAAATTAATTTTCCTTATTGTATTGGCTTTAACATGCAGCCTTAATATGAATACAAATCAAATGTGTAAAGTGATAAACAAATGTCCAAAGAAAATTATAAATTTAGTTCCTTTCTTCCATCTCTGTTCACAACAAGCCTTTCCCTTTGTTCAATATTTCTTTCCTGGTATGATATCTTGCTAGGTCCCTATTTAGTATCTACCTTACTTCATCCTCATAGGTATCTCGTCTCCTAGGTCCCCAACAGGTTTCTTCCTTTCTTGGTCCCCATCAGGTATTTCATCTCATTTTATTCAGTCCAAGTTTGGAATCCCAAACAAAGCAGGAGACTTATGTATGACAGAGTACAGGTTCTGTCTTCCTGCATAATATTTGGAGGGGAAACCTGTGGAAGCCCTAACAAATTAGAGTCTTTTACATTTTTTATTGCCTTTTGCTAGTAACTGTATTATCTATGTTACTACACCTACAAAAACCCAGATATGTGTTCAGGAAGATGGACTATATATATTCAACTCTTGGTTTAAATGTGATAGTTTGTAGCTCTCCTGCAGCAGTATCAACAACAAAAACAAAATATACTTCTGAATCTGAATGCTTCCCCTGTGGTCTCCCTCATTGCTATTTTCTCAACCGTGGATCTCCTGTCTTCTGAATGGCTTATAAAGTTGCAGCTACTATACCTTCTTGAAGCTTTCTGTTCCATTTTACTGTCGTTTTTCTACATGATATCTCCAAAAAGCAAACGTTTTAGGGATTCTTTTGTAATTAATTATAGTCTATCCACCAAATCAACTCAGTTGTAACAAACATAACTTAGTTAATATTTCTCTATAAGTTAGTCACTATTCTGATTTATATAATCATAGATTAGTTTTGTCTGTTTTTTACTTTCATATAAAGAGAAACACTGTATATAATTATTTTGTGGTTGGCTTTTTTTCTCACTCAACATAATGACTTTGAAATTACACTTGTTGTTTCGTGTATGTATAATTTATTCTTTTTTATCGATGTGAATAAACCTTATGGGTTAACATTGGGTTATTTTCAATAAAGCAGCAATGAATGTTTTAAAACACATCTTTTGGTGAGCCTAAACCACTAATTTCTGTTGAATATATACACAGGCATTGAATTGCTGAGTCATACTGTACGTATCATGGTGACCCCATGTATACAGTTTAGCACTGCTCCATAGGGTTTTCAAGGTTGTGAACTTTGAGAAGCAGATCTCCAGGTCGATCTTCAAAGATGCCTCTGGGTGTGTTTGAACTGCCAGCTTTTTGACTAGTAGTCAAAGGCTTAACTATTTGCGCACCCAGAATCCACTTGACAGCAACGAACATCTACAAGAACACTGTATGTATATGTTCAAGATACGTAAATTCTGCCAAACAGTTTTTTAAAGTTGCTGTCCAAATTTACACACTAGCCAGAAATATATGAGAATTCCAGTCACTACATATTTACTAACACTTGGTATTAACTGGTCTTTTAATAATAATTACTCGGGGAGTAAAATGGTTTCTCATTGTAGTTTCAATTTTGTTTCTCTCATGAGCAGTGATTTTGAGAAACTTTTCTTTGATATTTGTTTTTATTACTATTAAGGTTTCTTTGGAGAACTGTGTTTTGTTTTGTTTTTGTCTATTGATTTTTCTAAAATGATAGATCTCATGGAAGAATATTCTATTATTAGTGCAGTGAGACAATTAACATGTATGACTTTTGATGAATTACAAGTACAATGTATGGAAAATAATTGCAGATAAATACATTAAGTGGATATTCAAGACGGCTCAGTTCCTTCATCTAGACTTGCAAGTTATAAAACCGTATGAAAGAGCAGCCCCTTAACTTCAAAGGCTTATAGCTGATACTGCAGGACTGCTTCTGTGATAAATATATGCTGGCAAATGAACATAACACATTATTGCCAGGCAAAATTAATAGTATTTGTGTCCCAACTGAGTCATAAGTATTACGTAATTCTTGCCAATTATTTGAATTAGATTGGATAAAGACGGGAAAATCCATAACACAAGTAAATATTCTTTCTTCTTTTCTTTCTTTCTCCTGCACACTAGTTTCTCTTACTTCTATACTTTGGATTTTATCTTCTAGTTCTGTCTGAGAATAAATCTGGTTTACTTCCAAAAATACTAATCTGGTATTTATTTTGTCTGAGATCCAAACTTTTGGGGGGCATTAGGGAATTGATTAGAAAAATGTATGAACTATTCTCTAAGCTGAACAAAGTTTTTCATACGTAAGATTATAGACCACTATTATCATTGCTAAAATATTTTGCAAATGAATAGAAAAGGCTGTCTTCCTTCAGCTAGTAAACATTATTTTTTTAATTAATACAGCATGCCTAATTTAGTAAAATTCATTTATTGTCACCTTGTCCCCTAAACAGAGATGCTTTTGATTAACACCTACCATTTTGGACTAGGGCTAAACATGTTTAATAAGAACTGTGACTAAAAAATAATAATAGTGATTCCACATATCACAGAATCCAGCGCACTTATATTTCATATTCTTAGTGTAAAAAGGAAATAAAATATCCTTGACTTAATATCCAGTTAGTAAGACTATATCATGAGAGAACAACCAGAGATGCAGACACGTTTTCATATATTATTATTCATTATATAAATTTAAGTAATAACAATAGCAAACTTAAGTATGATAATCAGATTAGATCATTATTATGTATCCAGAATAGCCATACTGAATATCACTAAAATTAATAGCTTTTTAATATATTTAAGGATGTAAGAAATGTTCCTTCTATAATGGCAAATTAAAAAGAAAAATAGGAAAAAGCAGAACATAAAAGAATTGTTCCTATTTTGTCAAATACTTAAATAGGTTACTTGATGAAAAATATTTAAATGTATGTTAGTAGTTTGCCTTGAGCTAGGATTATTGATGATATTCATTTTACTTGATGTTTTATTTTATAGTCTATTTAATTCTATAATAGATATGAATTGGCTTAATAACCAAAATGTTATGAAAGAAAATCTTTAATTTTCTTCCTGATAATGTTTCAATTTCATGAAATTTTTATTTTCCTCTTCCTTCATCTCATATTTCAAATTCTAAATGTCATTAAATTTCAAATACCTGATAAGTAAGTGATATTATCTATAATGAACTGAAAAATTTAACAAACTGTGCAAGACACAAGAAATAAGAATAAAATATAATTATTACCATTAAAGAAAACTTCTAGCTTATGAGAAAAACATGCAACCAATTATATATAAAATATGAGTGTTATAATAATATTTGATAACACCATGCGTAAGTGTTATGGAACCTAAGCTATCAATTTTGCTGTAGGAGTTTAGTGAGGAATATTTATAGGTAAGAGATGATATTTGAAATGGTTCTTGAAGGATAAAGAAGAATTCACCAAGTGAAGAAAGGGCAAAGGGCATAACTGATAAAGAGAGTAGTAGTATACTCAGAGAAATGTGAAAATAAGTAATAAAATAAGAATGAAAAATAGAAAAGACATACATATTTAACTATTTAAATACATATGTACATGCATACATATATATATATAAAGAATAGACAAAAATCTTAGAAGGATCATCTGGACATATTACATAGTAAGAAAAGCCAAGTGCAGATAAATATATGCAATATAATTTTAATTGTATAAAAATAAAGTGACAAAGCCATATATATATATGTAAATACAGGGTCTCTGTGTGGCCCAAAAGGGTAAGAGATCAACTACTAGACAAAAGGTTTGTGGTTCAAACCTAACCAGTGGCATCTAGGAAGAAAAGCCTGGTGATCTGCTTCCTGGTTCCAAAAGGTGACAGCCTTGAAAACTCTATGGTACAGTTCTACTCTGCACACATGGGGTCACTATGAGTTGAAATTGACTCAACAGCAACTAACAACAACAACAATATTTGTAATCATTTTTGCATGTGAGTACATAAGAACAAATACGAAATAGGAAGCATACATATCAGGTAGATAAGATAGATTGGGTGTGACAAAGAGAGACTAAAGAAGCCCAAATTAAATAAGTGAAATTCATTAAAAGATGCATTGCAGGAAAAGACAACATTTATAAAAAGATTCCAAGTATTGAAACTTATGATTATTGGATTGCCACAAAAAGTTAGCAAAGAATAATACTTTATATTTTTGATAAATAAACAAACAAATTTAATAGAAAAAAAACTTCTCTGTGCTGACTCAATGCTTGGGAAATAAAGGTAAAGAATGCCCTGGCAGTCAAGTTTTAGTTCATCCGTCTGTGTATTTGCCAGTCTAGCTATCCATCCATGCATTAAAAAATTGATTGAGGACTTTTAAAATTTAAACCAGAAATACTTGGCTAAGTTTAGTGCCTCCATAAGATAAAAACTCAGTGAAGAACTTCTTTGTATTTCTGCTTAGTGAAAAATAAACTGGTCATTAACTAGATATATTTTCTTTGCATTTTTTACCAGCTTGTTTCTTTACATTTTCTACCAGATAGATTTATCCTCTACTTGCTTGATGTTTTCCCGAATCAATTATCAAATGTGTCATCGTTATTCTTCTTATAAAAATGGGGAAATTTTTGACAAATTGTTGTCCTAGTTACCTAGTGCTGCAGTAACAAAGTATACCACAAGTTACTGGCTTTAATGAACATGTATTTTTTTTTTCTAACAGTTCAAAAATCCAAATTAAGAGCATGCCTGGAGTGACAGAGTGCTTCTATGTCTAATTAAACTTCTAGGAGATTGCAATCCTTGAAGCTCCAGGGCTTGTAAGTGCATCTGCTGTGTATGTTTACCTTCATATGGAGTGTTTCTCCTGTGTGTATCCCTGTGTCTATTCTTCTCTTTTTATATCTCAGAAATGATTAGGTTTAGGACCACCCTACCCTATTACTGCCTCATTAACATAACAAAGTAAACCCTCCATTTTTAAATAGGATCATTTCCTTAAGTACAGGGAGCAGGACTTCAGTACATGTTTTTAGTTACACAATTCAATCCACAATAATGGGTCACTTTATTTACATTGATTTATTGGATTAACCTTTTACAAATGAACTAAGACTAGTTGACAATGAAGTGTTATCTCAAACAGCAATATGCATTTTGTCTAATACTCTAAATTAAATGTAATTCAGTAATTTGAAGTAGATAGGAAGATTTTCATTGTAATTGAAGTAGAGGATTCCATCTGTAATTTTTTAATAGCAAACTGGCATCTAACAACACCAACCATGTCATATGATGCTGAACTTCTTTTTCATATCTGTATGCCTTCTTTGGTGAGATATCTGTTCATATCTTTTTCCTGTCATTTTATTGGGTTGTTTGTTTTCTTATTGTTGAGTCTTAAGAATTCTTTTTATATTTTGGATCCAAGTCCATTATAGATAACGTGTTGCAGATATTTTCTTCCAGTCTGGCTTGTATTTTCATTCGCTTAACAGTATCTTTCACAGAGTAGTTTTTAAATTTAATGAAGTCTAACTTATCAAGTTTTTAAATGAATTATGCTTTAGGTGTTGTCTGAAATGTCATCCCCAAATCCAAGATCACCTAGATTTTTTCTTGTTATCTTCTAGAAGCTGTATAGTTTTACATCTTACATTTAGGGTATTATGCATTTTGGGTTAATTTGTGTAAAAATGTAAGCTCTGTGTCTAGATTCATATTTTTGCATGTGGACATCCACACGTTCTAGTACCATTTGTTGAAAAGCCTATCCTTTCTCCACTGAATTACCTTTGATCCTTTGTCAAACATCTGTGACTATATTTGTATGTGTCTGTTTCTGGGCTCTGTATTCTGCTCCACTTATCTATTTGTCTGTTTATTTGCCAATACCATCCTGTCTTGAACACTGTAGCTTTATAGTAATTTTTGAAGTCAGATTGTGGCAGTCCACCAACTCTTTTCTCCTTTTGCTGACTATTCTTGGTCTTTTGCATTTCCTTGTAAACATTAGAATCAGTTTGCCAACATCCACAAAATAACTTGCTGGGATTTTGACTGGAATTTCACTGAATCTATAGATACAATTAGGAAAAATTGGCATCTTAATAATATTAAATCTTCCTATCCATGAACATGGAATATCTCTCCATTTATTTAGATTTGATTTCATTAATTAGAGTTTTGATGTTTTCCTCATATAGGTCTTATACATATTTTGCTACATTTAATCTAAGTATTTCAATTTTTGTGTAGTAATATAAATGATACTGCATTTTTAATTTCAAATTCCAGTTGTTCATTACTGGTATGCAGGAAAGCAATTGACTTTTGTATTTTAACTTTTTAATCCTGCAACTTTGCTGTAATTGCTTATTAGTTCCATGAATTTTTCATTGATTCTTTGGGATTTTCTACATAGACAATCACATTATCTGTAAACAGACAGTTTTTGTTGTTGTTGTTTAATTCCCAAGATAAATGTCTTTTCTTTTCTAATTGCATTACCTTGAAGTTTCAGTAAGATGTAGAATAGAGGTTATGAGAGGGACAACCTTGTCTTGTTTCCAATTTTAGGGGGAAAGCATCTAGTTTCTTATAATTAAATGAATATTAACTGTAGAGTTTTTTTGTAGATGTTCTTTAGCAAGTTTAGAAAGGTCCCTTTTATTCCAATTTCACTGGAAGTTTTTATCAGGAACGTGTGTTGTGAGTTTTGTGAAATGCTTTTTCTGTAGTAAATGAGATGATCTTGTGGTTGTTTTTCTGGTTAATATGTTGATTTGAATAAATTACATTAACTGGTTTTTAAATGTTGAATCAACCTTGCAAACCTGCACTAAGTTTTACTTCATCATGGTGTGTAATTCTTTTTATATCTTGTTGGATAGAATTTGCTAATATTTTGCTGAGAATTTTTTGCATTTACATTCATGAGAGATATTGCTCTATAATTTTCCTTTCTAGTATTGTCTTTGTCTTGTTTTGGTATTAGGGTGTCTTAGTCATCTAGTGCTGCTGTAACAGAAATACCACAAGTGGATGGTTTTAATGAAGAGAAGTTTATTTCCTTAGAGTAAAGTAGGCTAAAAGTCCAAATTCAAGGTGTCAGCTCCAGGGAAAGGCTTTCTCTCTCTCAGCCTTCTCACCAGTGTTCCCCCAGACCAGGAGCTTCTTGGTGCAGTGACCCTGGTCCAAAGGATGTGCTCTGCTCCTGGCACTGTTTTCTTGAGGTATGAGGTCCCCCTGTCTCACTGCTCACTTCTGTCTTTTATATCTCAAGAGATTTCCTCAGGACACAATCCAGTCTTGTAGATAAGGTCCTGCCTTACTAACCCAACTGCCACCCATCCTCCCTCATTAACATCATAGAGGCAGGTTAACAACATACAGGAAAATCACACAGTACCAGGAATCATGGCCTAGACAAATTGATACACACATTTTTGGGGGGAATATAATTCAAATCATGACATAGGGTAATGCTGACCTCATAGGGAGTATTTCCTTCCCCTCTATTTTTGGAAGAACTTTTAAATATTTTGTAGAATTCTCTAGTTAAACTATGTGGGCCTGATACTTTCTTTTGGGGAAGATTATTAATTGTTGCTTCATTTTCTTTATTAGATATAGCCCTATTCATATTATCTATTTCTCCTTATATGAGTTTTTATAGATTGTGTCTCTCAAAGAATTGGTGCATTTCACCTATATCATCAAATCTGTGGGCATAGACCTATTCATACTAGTCGTCTAATATCCCTTTAATGTTCATGGGATCAATTGGGATGCCCCCTCTTTCATTTGTAATATTAGTAATATATGTCTTTACTCTTTTTTTTTCCTGGTTATTCTGGCTAGTTTATCAATGTTATTAATCTTTTCAAAGAACCAACTTCATTAATTTTCTGATTAAATTTTATCAATTTCTGCTGTAATTTATACTTATAAATTTTTAGTCAGATTGAAATTCAGAAAAATATTTTATAAACAAAATTTTTAAGTGTATATTTAGCTGTGCCCTGAAGGTTTATTTTCAACTTTTCAATTTTAATGAATGAGGTTTATTTTTTAAAAGTTAAGATTTTTATTCATTCTCATCTATGTAGTATTTATTCCACATGGATTTTCCTAGCCAAAGGTCATTTGTTTACAATCAATACTAACTTGTCCAAGTTAGCTTTTAAAAAAAGTATTTATTGGAAAGTTTCTTAGGTATTGCAGGGGATGCAAAAGCAGGGACTAGAAACCAGCACCTAAAAACTCAGAAAAGAGGAAATTATGTTATCTTCCTGTGTTTGATACCTCATGTCCTCCCATGGCTTGTTCTTTCTCTTGGTCTTCCTTCTTCCAGAAACACCTGTGTTGTTGACTTTGACATAAAGATCCAGATTTGAATTAAATATTAATTTAATTATCTAGTAGACGCTATCGGTATCTTATTTGTTACCCCTCAGTGCTCTCATTCCCGTTTCTCAGGGAGTATGATATGATTATCCAGCTTGGGCTTGAGAAATGGGAAAAAATGATTCTCTAACACTAGAGTACATGACTGGGAAAGAAATTATTGGCAGAAAATATATGGCTATAATTGCACTATTTATTAAGCATTTGCTGTATGTTAGACCTTGGGATAAGTGCTTTTGTGCAATCTTTCACTTAATTTTCAAAAAAAAAAAAAATCCCTAAAGGATAGCTATTAATATTCTTATTTTAAAGAACTGATCTTTGTGGAAGACAAATAGAATTCTTAAATCCACATAAATAAGAACAGGTGAGCTAAGACTGGAAGCTGGATCTGTTAGCCACAGTTCCCTTGCGCTCAACCACTGCAACAGGTGTGATACTTAATATTAGAGAGAAGACCGGGGCAAATCAAAATAGGGTTTATTTAGAAGTGATGGGTTACGTGGCCACCACCACCAGCTGCCTTTGAGTCAACTCCAACTCATGGAGACCCTAGACGTGTCAGAGTAGAACTGTGCTCCATTGGAATTTCAATGGCTGATTTTTCAGAAGATTGCCAGAACTTTCTTCCAAGGTGCTTCTGGGTAGACTCAAACTTCCAGCCTTTCAGTTAATAGCTGAGCATGTTAACAGTTTGCACCACCAGGGACTCTGGTTACATGGCAAAGGGGGATAAAGGTTATATATGGAGTTGCAGATGGATTTAAGTTGCTAATCAGCTGATCTTAAAATAGAGATATTATCCTGGGTTATCTGGGTTGTTCTAAAGTGGAAGAGGGAGGCTGAAGAGTGTTGGTCAGAGGAAGATATAACTGTGATAGAAAAGCACAGAGAGATGTAATGTTGCTAGTTTTGAAGATGGAGAAAAGAGGCCACAAGGAAAAGAATGTGGACAGCCTCTAGAAACTAGAAAAGAAAAGGAACAAATTCTCCTCTAGAGCCTCCAGAAAAAAATGGAGCCCTGTCAATATCTTAATATGGGCACAGTGAGACCCATGTCACAGTTCTGTCTTAAAAAAAATTGTAAGACAATAAAATTTTGTTATTTAAGCTCCTAATATGTATATAATATTCAACTCAGATTTCTAAACCCTTCTACATTTTAATGTCACTTTTAGAGAGAAGGTAAACATTTTTCTTGGCAATATGTCCTTTCATTTTTTTTAAAATGTCCATTTAAATGTCCACTCTACATTATGCAAATAAATAGTTACACTTCAAATATTTGATATGTTATATATATACCGCTGTATTAAAGCACAATAGAAAAGACATTAGTGATGTAGGGGTATATTAAATAAATTGATTAATATGATTTCAAATATTAATTTTTATATTCTTTTTGTTAAATATGTAAAATTTGGATTTTCTAATAGCTTTAATGAAAGAAGACAGGGTAAAAAGGAAGCTGTTTATCAGAAAGTTAATCTATATTTTCTTAATTTTAATGCAAAATTTGGTGCATTGTTAAAAAAAAGAGGGCCCAAAATCTATTTCTCAGTAACAATAATAAAATAATTAAGTTACTTTTGGTCATTTTCAGGTTTACTTCCTTAAAGAAAAGAAAAAATAAATAAATATATGATAGGAAAGTTAAACAAATGCAAGAAGCTTTCTATTCAAGCTTGGAGAGACAGATCAGTGATAATACAAAATAAGTCACTGAAAAAATTGAACAAGAAAATCCTTATTAAATTAATGAAATTAATTAATATAGATTAAAAGTATACTATGTGAACAACTGCTGCCAGAAAATGCAACAGAGTTATTGATCATTAACAATTATGTTAACACATTATTTATTTGTACTCAATGTGTTGCAATTAACAGCTAAATTTTTATTAATTCAAATATAGGAATTTTTTTTTAAATGATTATTTGTGAATGAATTCTAGGTCAATATTTCTCATTTATTTTCTCATAAATGCAACTATTGTGCATGTTTAATATATTTTAAATTTTAAGTGTACCACATTTATTTGATAGTACACAAGTTATAATGAATTATCAAATAGTAAATGCACCACTAACCAAGTCAAATAATAAGAGCATGTACAGCTCACTAAAAGGCCCATTGTCACTCTCCCAGTGAAGCCCTCTCACGTCACCCCAGAGGTAGCCGATAGCCTGTATGCTTGTACAGATTTCAAACCTATATTTTATACATGTTTCTGCTAGAAATCTACTCATAGTCTATTAATTATCTGCTCAAAAACTTTGATAATAGGTACAATTGATGAAAATAATAAACAGAAATTAAACAAATTAGCCAAAATAATTTTGAAGCTAGTTTAAAAGATTGCCAAAAATTATTGTATATTTTATGTGAGATTGGAATAATATTCTCTATTTTAGACATCTAACTACTTTCAGATAAACACAATCTCACAACAGAAAACAGTACTGACATTTATAAGCTTAACCATTGTTTTTACATTGAAAGTCACAATTCAGAGACGACTTTAATTTCTAAATCAAGCTTGTAGTAACATATTTATGTATTAAAGAGGTATTACTTTTTCATGAACAAATCATCATTTTCTCATAAATATCCCAAAATTTATTACTAATTTTTAGTTATTCTTTTCTAGAAATAATTATAAATAAAAATATTTAAATGTTTACCATTGAAGAAAATAAAATACAGAATTTTATTTAGAAAATTAATGAATAAACATTCGTAATGAAATATCTAGCCATGAATAAGACACCCTAAGATATACCGATATAATTACTTATTTGATAAATATTTTATGCCAGAGTTAGTTTTCAAGGAAAAGTCAATCTAATTCTGGATTAGTTTAAAAGCAATATGTGGAGAACTGTGAAGGGTCTGTCTGAGATTCTATCCTCCTTTAAAACTCTTTCAAGATCGAATTATTTTCTTCTTTAAATTATTTTTATTGATATTATGTGTTTTCACTAATGGAAAACATGCTGATTCAAGGACAAATTCAGAATTTTTGTTATGAGTTATGGATTTTGATGTGTATTATGGTATCGCATATGGACCAGCAGACCCTGGAGGTAGTAAATATTGGCATATGAGTCAAGGCATAAAAAGTGAGTGGCAACTTTGCGTACTACAGGCTGAGCAGGGATCTAGTAACACCTGGAAGCAATGAATGGCAACTATGAATGAATGAAAACCAAAAAGTAACTTATTCTTGGCTAAGTATATTCTCAGAAGAACACAGTAACCAGGAACTATAGTAAGGAGGCTTATCTCACATAAATAAAGGCAAAATAGTAAAAAAGATCATTACCTAATACAATACTCAATCTACACAATGATGAGGCTCCAACTCTGGTTTCTTGAATTTCATGTATTTCAATAGGCAGCCACCTTGAAGCTAAATGCACTAAAACAGGAATAACACCTTACCAAAGAACTCCAGATGCATAAAAAGTATGTGGTCAACTGTATATACCATGGACCATGAAAGGGTAAAACAAATAAATTAGGCTGTCACAATTTCATAGATACTTGGCAAAAGCAAGACTCCTGGGTCATACACAAAGAACTTTATTACTCATGGTACTGCAGATAGCAAGAGCTTAATGTTACCATTGGTTTCTGTGCCCCAAAATTTCCATGAAGACAATGAGGAGATGATCCAGGGAGATGCTGCACCACATTGGTATTGTGTCACACTGAGAAACCTCAAGTTTAGGAAACCTCAATTTTATAAAGAAGGCTGCTAGAAAACTTGTCTATACTTGGCCCTAGAAAGAAGCATTACCTTTGATATTTTGGTCAGGAAACAAAACTGTCTTCTGTCACAGAAGCAGACACTGTTCTTATCTTCCAAGGCTATTTCTTATACAATCATCCTTGGAAAGATAGCCTGGAACAAAAGTTGGTACAAGATGTGAAGAAACGCAATGAAGAATTGTCACCCAACTGTATGGAGCATGGTAATTTCAGATTGAACAGCCACAAAATTAAAATGACTTACTAATTTATATAATATTATCTGTAGGCCAAGAAAAATGTTAAGGTATGCAGTGACAGAAATTATTTTTAAAAATCAAATATATTTTTACATTAGTTGCTTAAAACAAAATAAGCTTAAATAACTTTATCATAATTTTGAAGATCCATACTTTGGTCAGATCAATACCTATTTCTGGTGATATTTATAACTTAAGGTATTTTATATGTGATATGTTAAAAAAAAGTCTCACCATACAAAAAGTTCAATATATGTGTGTATACATACATGCACACACATACACATATATACAATTACATGCTAGAAAAGTAATAAACACATTTTACCAACATGCAATTATTTTCTTTTTTATAAGTCAGAAAATTACTGGCTAAGGGTGAAACTAGTGAGTACATTTTTTTGAAGTATTTTTTATATTGTTTTAAATGGTGACATATATGAAGTAGGGACAGCCCATTAAATGATAACACAATCGCTGTGTTGTAAAAACAGAAACTTAAATTCATGTCAATCTTTAACTTTGTCTAAGGTCGTTTAGGTAAGCCTTTAATAGTGAGATTCTCTATTGCTCTAAATCAGGTATCACCAAACTAAAATCAGTGAGCCAAGTCTGGCCTGTCACCTATTTTAGTACAGCCCATTATTGTTGTTGGTAGGTGCCGTTGAGTGGGTTCCGACTCATGGCCATCCTGTGTACAACAGAGCAAAACACTGCCCAGTCCTGCACCATCTTCATGATTGTTGTTACACTTGAGCCCATTGTTGCAGCCACTGTGTCAATTCATCTTATACATTTTCATGTTCTGACTATTAATGAATGTTTGCAGCTGTTTCTTCTCATTTTGAATCATGCCACATCAGCAAATGAAGGTCCTGAAAGCTTGACTCCATCTACATTATTAAGGTCGACTTTACTCTGAGAAGGCCCACTACTAAGAGTATTTTTTACAGTTTAAATGATTGAAAAAAACTAAAGCAAAATAACATTTCATCATATGTAAAAAATATATGAAATTCAAATTTCACTGTCCATGATTTATTGTAACATAGTCATGCTCAATTTTTTTTTTAACATATTGTCTATCACTGCTTTCATTCTGAATGACAGAGTTTAGTAATTATAACAGAGGCTGTATTGGCCACAAAGCCTGAAGTATTTAATATTATGCCCTTTAAATGAAAAGTTTGTCTATACCTACACTAAAAATATTTCTAACTACAATGGGATATTGTTACCCAAAGCAGGTCCTGTTCCATGGAGCTTCTCCTCAGTAAATAAAGACAAACTGAGGCAAGGAGGGAGGAAGAGGGTTTATTGCAAACCCTCAGACAAGGAACAAGGAGGTGTGTACCGCAAAGGAAGCTTCCTGAACAAAGGGAGGCAGAACACTTTATACCATCTCTCACAAGGAAGTACATACAAACATTATGGGCTACATGGGTTATCATGGCGCACAGGCGCAGTAAGACAAATTGCATTTTTTCCCTTTGGCATGTAGGCTAGTAAACTGAGTTTGACTGGCTTGAGCCACATGCAGCACTCTGAAGACAATGGACAGGAGGGGGCAGGTTCCACCTGGGCTGAGTAGCTGCTAATTGAGCCACACCCATCACTGTCACCTAAAGTTTTGTTTGCTAATGGACAGAAGGAGTAGGTCTTACCTGATAATGGCTAAGCAGCTTCTGGCTGCAATGGCTGTCAATTGCTCCTTCTCTTTGGGGATACGGCAATAAGCCATATTCCCTGGGTTATGGAGAGCATCTTCTAAATTGGGCAACGGCTCCTCAGTGTGGGGGATTGTATTGTACAGAACAGCAGACAAAAATTCCTGTTACAATTAAAGAAACAAAAATAGTAAGCAAATGATTTAGCCAATTATAGTTAGGTAACTAGGAGGTGAGACAGTCAAAGACGTTTGACCTATCTTGGATAGGAACATGAAGCCAAGTAGGTTTCTGACGTATTAACAACTCCAATCTTTAGTCATGTTCATCATACTTGTTACTGATTGTACTAATCTGACAAAATGGTTACTATGCCAAGACCATGTGACAGAATGAGTTAGGAGAAGAATGAAGGTGAGGCACCACAGCTTCATATTTACATGAAACAGAGTCCAGCTTAAGAGACCTCCTATCTTGAATAGTGAAATATGAACAGAAAGGGAAAAAAAAACAAACACAATTAACAAACTCTATAGGTTAAAACTCAGAGTCTCTTAAACAGATACTTCAGGTCTTATAATGGCTCACAGTTCCAGCTGTCCTGAAGAGATGTCATTGTACTACTAGGGTCTGTGGCAGGTGTCACTTTTAGCCAGGTGTGGTGAATCCAACAAGGTTTGACTCCTTTCAGTTTGACCGCCGTATGGGTGATGAGAAGCACCTCAAAAAGTCCTTTCCACTAGGGCTGGAGAGGCTTGTCTTTCCAGGCACACAGCAGGACCCAATCTCCAGGTTGAAATGGGTGGACCATCACCTCAGAAGGGTGTTCTTGTCGGGCAAGGGCATATCTATGGAGAGGATAAAGGACAGCAGACAAAGAACACAAATTCTCTTGTACAGTTTTTTCACCTAATACAATTAAATGGCTACCATTTGTCAGTCCATGATTTTTCAGGAGGGGCTTCCCCTAGACTAGCTCAAAAGGGCTTAATTTGAGCTTCCTTCTGAGAGCTAGCTTAACCCTAAGCAAGGCTATGGAAGAGTCTGTATCCATGTTAATTTTGCTTCTTGACACACCTTTGCTATGTGTCTTTTAAGTGTGTTTGATTTTTTCAATATTTCCACTGGATTGTGGGCTCTAGGCTGCATGTAGTCACCAGCTGATGTCTAGGAAATGTGCAACTTTTGGGGTTACATTAGCTATAAAGTAAGGTCCATTATCACTTCCCATGGAAGCAGGTGATCTGAACTGCAGTAATGATTTCGTGTTTAAGATGTGTAGCTACCTCTTTAGCTTTTTCAGTTCTACGTGGAAAGGCTTCAACCCAACTGGAAAAGGTATATAAAAAACTAAAAGATATTGGTAGTTTCCAACGGTGTTAGGCATTTCAGTAAAATCTAGTTGGCAATCTTCTCCAGGTGCTGGGTCTTGGTACTGTACTCAATGCTATTACTTAATGTTTTGCTTGCTAGTGGTCAGGAGAAGTAAGTCTTGCTTGATAATGGCAAAGCAGCTCCTATATGCGTTGGCTATCAATATTGAAGCTCCTGCTGATATGTTACACATGGAATGTTACATAAGCTCTACAGTAAACTATCTCTAATACAAATTTGTCACAAAACTGATCATAGATAATATTACACATCCAGTGAGAGATGTAAATGATTCTATTTATTAATTCAAAATAATAAACTGAAAAGTAACCCGCTGGAAATAAAGCAAATGTACGAAATCTCATGACACTACACTAAGGCATCCTAAATAACAACAATTAATGTAGTTTCTTGGGTTTAGTGCTAGGGGAACTATTGAACCTCATGGTTTTTTGAGAAGTTAAATGAAAACTTTTGAGAAGGTATGGCTTTTCTGTCAATAACTTAAGTAGCACAAGCTAAGAGGACAGTAGAAGTGAGAAGTTTAAAATTTTTTAAAAACTTTTTTTAAAAACACATTAGAAATCATAGTTGAATTCTTTCACAACCTACTGAATTTTTAAATTTTATCCAGAAATTGAATATATGATGAATTAAGAAATAATTTTATAAGTTTATCTAAAAATTTTTATACACATTGTATCAAGATATTGTTACCGTGCTGGTTCATGGTGGGTACAAATGGTTAAGCACTTGACTACTAGCCAAAGGTTGGCAAAGGTGCCTCAGAAAACAGGCCTGGTGATTGGCTTCTGAAAGGTCACAGCCTTGAAAACCCTATGGAGTCGTTCTACTCTGCACACACGAGATTGCCATGAGATGGAATCAACTGGAAGGCAACTAACAGCAAACAACAACAATATTGTTACCATACTGGAAGGAAAAAGATTTTTACAAATTCTCCTGTTAATAAATAAGTTCAGTATATCTGTAATCACTTTTACCTTCTTGGGAAAATGAGTCAGTAAGTTTTGAAGAAGTAAAATTTAAATATCAGAGAAATAGGAGGAAGAAATGGAATCCCTTCCCAATTGCCTCTATGAATAGGTACCTCCTTTTGCCATGAGACCAAAAGAACAGGATGGTGCCCAGCTACCAAACATTTTGATCACAGATTCTATAGAATACTCCTGATCAAAAGGGGGGAGGAATGCAGAACATAATTTACAATTCTCATGGAATCCAGAGTTTCTGGAACCACTGAGGCTGGGTGAGACTTCAAAACTATTACCCTGAGATACTTTTTTAAACCTTAAACCAGAAGTATCCCCTGAAGTCTTCTTTAAATAAAACAATAGTTTAGCTTAATTAGTAAAGAATATCTGCCTTAGGTTTGTGCTATTAAAAACAAACAAACAAAAAACTATCTATATGGATTCAAATTGAAAACAGCAAGTAGAAGGGCTAGATAGGAATGTGGAGGGTGAGTGTATGTTAATGGCGGAGGAAGAATTCAGAAAAGGAAGGTGAGAATGGTTGCACAACTTGAAGAATGTAACCAAAGTCACTGAATTGTACAAATTGTAGAAATTGTTGAATTGGTGTGTTTTGCAGCATATATTTTCAACAACAATAAAAATAGAAAAATAATTACAGGGGAAAGTGATGTAATGGATGCCTTAGTTCACTAGTGCTGCTGTAACACAAATACCACAAGTGGGTGGCTATAAAGAATAGAAATTTATTTTCTCACAGTTCTGGAGGCTAAAAGTTCATATCAGGGTCTTGGCTGGGTAGATTCCTTCCTTGTCAGTAGCCCTGGGTATTCCTTGGTTTTTGATGCTTTTCACATGGTATCTGTCTTTCCTAGTACGGGCTTGCTTATCTCTGTGTCTAGGCTGCTCTTTACGTAACTCAGAATTTATTAGGTTTGGGGTCCACCTTATACTTCTATGATTTCAACTGATTTATTGCATCATATTAGATTATATTATGGAAGTTGATTACATTACACTACACCACGTTATATTACATTACATTCACAGATACAGAGGTTAGGCTTCCAACACGTATTTTAGGGGCACATAATTCAATCCATAACAGTAAACAATAAGAAATTATTATTGTTATTATTATTTGAGTTGGAGGAGGTATTAGAAATCAAGTAGTTCAGCTAATCGTCACTTTAGAGCTGAAGAAACTGAAGATCATAAGTTTTAACAGCAAGATTAGAAACTAGCCTTTCTGATTTTTTTCTATTACACCGGCTGCCATGAAATTTGACCTCGATTTTGTGTTGTTTCTTTTTCATAAAAGCACTTTATTCATAAGATCACAATTACAACTATTTCTTCATCAGTATTTTTTTCTCAGCTACTACAACTTAAACTTTGTTTATTAAAGTTTATCTACTTGGGTAAGTAAATAATGGAATCAAATGAAAACGTGACCTAACTATTGTATTATTTAGTTATCTCCCAATCAGTAAACAAAATGTGTCCAAGTAGTATAGCCACTAATAGTATTTTATAGTGCCACTTCTCCTGTTAAAATTGCTCAAGTTTCTGACTGACTTTTTTAATGCATTAGTTTTGGGTCAAAATATATGTCGTCCCTGACTTACGATGAGGTTGTGTTGCAACAACTCTGTTGTCAGTCAGTTCTAATATAAGCCAAATGCCTCATTTTTTTTAGTTTTCATTATTATTGCCTTTTATTATCAGTATCTTTATAAGTCTGAACTTATTTTATCTTTGGGGATTGGAAACATTACATATAAACTTGGAGATACATTTTAATACGTATATACATACATTAAAAATATTCAAATCACAAGAATTTGTCTAAAGATGGAAAAGAGTTGGAAAATGTTGGTATTTTGTCAGTTGAAGCAGTAACTCCAACTGTGGAAGGTTCTGGTTCATCTGGATTATCTCTAGGAACAAGGATGGCTCTTCTAGTCAGAAAATTAGTGAGAGTTGCCTGTCTGGCCCTTTTCTTTTGTTCTTCGTATATTTCATGGTAGCATCTCACTGCTTCCCAAATCTGCCTATTGACTTCAGCAAAGTGATCATCCTATGGGTCCATGTTTTTAAGCAACTAAAGCCCTGATTTAGTTTAGAAAACTAAATCTATATGGCAGTGTTTTGAACAGTAACTCATAAAACTGAACATCTGTGAGTAAACATCTAAGAATGATAACATCAGCAAATAATACACTGCAACACTGTATGTACCACATATTACTAGCGATAATGTGTGTACCAAAAAAGAAGAAGACAGCCGTAAGTGCTGTTTGTCATAACTCAAATATGCCTTAAGTCGAGGACGACCTGTATTGACAGAAATAGCATCTAAAATATAAGAGTAAATAGTAATAGAACATGACTGCTTGATGTATATATGTGTATATATATACATATATTTAACAAATTCCCCAGTTAATAAATGCATTCAGTGTATTAGTGAACATTGAAACAATGCAGGACCAAATTCTTGGCCTTTTCTCCACAGTCTTAATTTAAAAATGGGAAAATGAAGTGTCTGAATTTTCTTTTTTCAGAAATACACAGTGTGATTATCAGTATATTAAAAATTACTGCAGGAAAGTAATAATCAAAAGATATCTCAGGCATCAAATGATAGTAGGTTACATAGTCTGTTAATTTCATTTGATATCAGGTTTAAAAACTGCTATAAATTGAATAGCTTTTGATTGGAAAAATTTCAAAATATTGTGTATGATTAGTCACACGATGCAATATGTTTTAAAATACGTTCTGCCCTGAAGTTATACATAAATCATATTAAATTATACAGAAAGGAACAAAAATAAAACCATACTTATTAATTTATTTGTATGATGTTGTTTTAATATTCAAAAGACTTTGGAATTATGAAGTATTAGAATTTCAGGCGCCATGAAGCCATTATATTTCCACAATTGCCTAACTGCCTAGTGTTATGATCACTTTAGCGTATGTGAGTGTGTGGGTATGCGTGCTTACGTGTGTTTGGTCAGCTGTAGATCCAAGCTACCTACACTATCAACATTTCATTGTGCTTTGCTTGTCAGATTTATTTCATGCAAACTAGGAAAAAAAAAAAGCTATGATAGTTGAAATTGATAAAATAAACTAATCCATCCCATAGTGCAGTTACGTGTTGCTATCTCAAATTTCCTTTTAGAGATGCTATGATCTTCCTTTAAAAAAGGAGATATTATATCATATTTTAATTACCATGTAGCAGGATAAAACATATGTACTTAGTGAAATCAAGCCTTAAATAAAATAAGGGGTACAGATATCCATAAGTGGAATTTGTACTCATGATCATAAGAGCAAATGCTGTGCTCTGGGTGACAATGGACTAGTGCAATGAGTATATGGGAATGATTTGCCAAGTTTTTAAAGAAGCAATTTAGACAGAACTCTTATCTATCCCAAATATAGTGTCTATTATGTGCTCAAAGGCCATAATTATTGCAAAAATAGACATTTGAGGAAACCAGATAATTAGTCCAGTGCAGCTGGTATAAAATATTACTGGCACAGACACTGCTATCATTAAAAAGTTGGCAAAGTATCTTATAAGCGAGAGCCCTGGGCAAATCAAACAAATTAACACCTATGTATTTTTTTTTTGGAACCTACGGAAGTGTACATAGAAGACGTGTGATTTTTGCTCCTAAATTTAAAAAAGCACAAAAACAAAAAACAGCAGTCCAACATTACTGCTCTTTTGTTTATTTGAAAATTACACTACATTTTAATTGCTCAGAATCACACTACCTTTCATTCAGTATAAAATATTTTTCTCTGAGAAACAAAAAGTAACTCAATTCTTCTGAGTTATTAGCTTTCTTCATTTTTGCAATTTATATGCTTCTTTTAAAATTTTGTTCATATTCCTTTAAATTGTCTTATTGTGAAACAATTTATAGTAAAGATGGTATAAAATATATACACAGTTTAAACATATGAATAAATAGTAAGCATTGAATGACTTGACCGCTTGTCTACACACTAACAAACCTAAGAAATGGAAACCAAACAAAACTCAGAGAGCCTCTGTGTGTTCCCATCACATTCCCTTCTCTCCAGCCCAGAGGAAATATGATCCCGAATTCTGTGAGTTATCCTCTCCCATCACTTTACAGCTTTATTCTATATACATGTTACTAAAAATGTAGTTTTGCCACTTTTTAAATGCCACCAGTATTGTTTAAAATTCAAAAAAGCAAAACTTCGGTGCATCCAAAGACCCCATATTCTTCTGTAACTTTCATTTTCTGTTAAATATGATGTATTTCCTGTTCATCCATGCTGAGGCTTGTAGATGCAGGTAACATATTTTTCAGTGAGGTAGATAGAGTAGGCAATTATTAAAAACAGGCTACAATATTGTTACTCATCCTTAATATTTCTTATTTTTTATTTCATTTTTTATGCTGAAGGGTAACAATATTTTTAGCCTTTCAAAAAACACATTTGGATTTATTAGATCTCTATTTTTCCTTTATTTTGGTTTCTTCAGATATACTGTTAGTCTTTTTATAACTTCTCAAAATGAAACTAAATTTTAACCTTTCTTATTCTCAAGATAAATAATGTATACTTGTGTGTGTGTTCAATTACTACTTTTGATACAACTCAAACTTGTGACATGTATTATTTGTTTTGTTATTCTAAAATTTTTCTAAATCCCAATATATTTTGTTGGCTAATGTAGGATGACACAGGACCGGGAAGTGTTTCGTTCTGTTGGACATAGGGTCGCTATGAGTTGGAGCCAGCTCAATGGCACCTAACAGCAACAATGTATGATTTAGTAATGTTTTAGATTCTCAATTTTGTGAAGGGTTCTTTGCTTTTACTTATTGACACTTTATTTTCATTGTGAACAGGGAGCAGACTCTATTTCCTTTTTCATTCCTTTAAAATTATCTTGAGTTTAAAGGTTAATGTATGACTTATCGGTCCATGGTCTTTTTATTTTTTATTTTTTTAACATTTCTTATGCTCATTCCACAAGTGTTTAATGCAACATTCTATAATTTGTCCAATCATGCTAGCTAATTTTATTCACTAACATGCTTAATGTTTATTGATGTTCATGTTTAGTTGATCTATCAGTTTCTGAGAGAAGTATATTGTTTGACACGGTTTGTTAATTTATCTGTATTTTTTGTTAATTTTTCTTTTATAAAAATTGTGATTACATTCCTCAAAGGACTGTCACTGATATTTACAGGACCCGGGACAAAAGTAGCAGATTCTATACCATATTTAAACATTTGAAATGTATAAATTTAACTGTTATACAGCATATTTTCTCTTTCTGTCTTGTATTCTTAATGTCCTGGAAGGCCAGAGACCAATTGAGAATTCTTGAACTCCTTGAATTTTCTTGCTGGAAATGGCAGCATGGGAGGGCCATACTCTGACCTCTGTCCTCCTTTTCTTTTCACCATTAGATCCATGTTGCACCACCGGACCCTGCCCCATGCTCACCATGTGGTCTCCACAGTGTTGTATCCACTCCAACAGCCACCTTCATCATGGTGTGCCCTCCAGAAGACTGAACTGGTCAAGAGGCCACTCAGCCTTGGACATATGGTCTAGAAAAAGTATTCTCCGAGTGTGGCATAATATCTTGACCCTGTGGACTCTTCACCAAATAGGAAAATGTTATTTTTAGAGAAAGGCCAGAAAAGATTTCTCAGAAGTACAAACCCCAGGTCAGTTTGCCCTCTGCTTTTTCTTGGATATATTACCGGTTTTATGATTTACACACGTTTAGAATTGTATATCATACTGGTAAGTAAAATATCTTGAATTATATAGTGAAAACTTTCCCCATGTACTGATTTTTACCTTCCAATTTATATTGTCTGAAACATATTGTTTTGGATGTGTCCCCCAAAAAATTTATATTGAAGTCCTAACCCCAGGTACATGTGAATTTGACCTTGCTTGGAAATAGGTTGTTTGAAGATGTTAAAATGATGTCATACTAGAGTAGGGTGGATCATAAACCCACCTGAGTGATGTCTTTATAAAAGAGGCAAAGACACAGAGACACAAACAGAGGAACAAAGGCCATGAGAAGATGCATCTACATAACAAGGAATGCCTGGGATTACCAGAAGCTGAGAGACAGAAAAGAATCTTTCCCTGGAAGGTAAGAACACAGCCCTACCGACAGCCAGAATTCAGACTACTAGCGTCCACATCTATGAGACAATGAATTTGTGATATTTCATTACAGCAGCTCTAGGAAGCTAATACATGCATAAAGCTATACAAGGTTTATTTAGTTATTTATTTTAATTAAAAATTAACTGGAGTATCTTTTCTGAGTCTTATGCTTTAGGTGATTCTCAAGCCAACAGCATTTTGTTAGACTAACTTTTTATAATACAAGTAGACCATTTGGTCAGTTATGTATACTATGGTTACTGTTATTCGTAGATTTATGTCTAATATGTAATTATATTTGGCACCTCCTACCTTTTCATTCTGGTATTTGTTTTTGCTTCTATATTTGACTTTTTTTGGATTAATTGATTTTTTAAACGTATTTCGTTTCCATTTTCTCTCCTTATTTACATATTATATAGTTTATATATATTTCTTTTGCGTGCACCACATTTGTATGTACTAAACAAAATCTAAAGTTAGTCAAGCTCTTTACCTGACTCCCAAACAAATTATAGATCTTAACACTAGAATTTTTCTCTTTACTATGTTTTCTTGAGATTCACCTGCCATATTATGCAGTGTTGTATTTATAAAAATCTATTTAATTATATATGTAGATTTCAATTTCTGTCTGGAACTTCTTTATCTTGTCATGTATAAATTTTGAACACACTAATTAGTTATTTTAATGTGCATGCATTCTAACTTCAGTATATGCACTCCTTTTCTGTTTGTAGTACCTTTTTTTTTTCCCTGTTGGTTTTCTATTATTTGGTATTCAAAAGAAATATCAGAATAGAGTTCAGAACAGTGCCCCACCAATTTCACTGGCATCATTTCCTCTCAAATGCTGATTTCAATATCCAAAACTAACTTTTTTTGTTTGTTATTTTAAATATACAATTCAGATTTATCATTGTTCTCTTGGGAAGACTATTACAATACAAGCTCCTCAAGCATTAACGGAAGTAAAAGTCATTTCCATTCATTGATTTTATATTTCAAAATCCACTCTATCCAAGAGAGACCAGTGTTCATTGGTGGTTATCAGGGAGAGAAGCGGGGAGAGGAAAATATCGTGTAGATCCTAGAGACTTGTTATTTTTGGTTATGGGAAAAGTGGCACTGAATACGGGTATAGTGAGCACAGCACAACCAAAGTGAATGATGTTACTGAGAAGTGCTCAAAAGAAAAGGTTACCTGTACTAAAGAATTGGACATATATAAGATGGTAACAACTCCAACAAAGACTCAAAAACCAGTGTTTGAGCATACATGGATGAGTATAGGCATATAGGTATATGGGTATGTACAGATGTACACATAGGTGAGAACAGATAGAAGTATATATAAAACCAAACCAAACCCATTGCAATAAAGTCAATTCCGACTCATAGGGACCCTATAAAAACAAACAAACCAAACCCATTTCTGTCTAGTCAATTCCAACTCATAGTGACCCTATAGGACAGAGTAGAACTGCCCTATAAAGATTCAAAGGCGCACCTGGTTTAATTCGAACTGCCAACCTTTTGGTTAGCAGCTGTAGCTCTTAACCTCTATGCCACCAGGGTTTCCATAGTGTCCCTACAGTTATGTATAAATATAAATAGGTGGGTGCAGGCACATATATTCACTGAAGACAAAAACATGGATACTCCTCAGACATAAACAAACACCTTCCAAGGTTAGTTTTCTTTGTTTGAAAGCTTAGGACCATAGTCTCACGGGATAACTCAGTCAATTAGCATAACATAGTTCACAAAAATCATGTTCTGCATTGCAGTGAAGTAAGTAGTGTCTGGGGTCAAAAAGCTTGTGAGTGGCCATCTAAGATACAACTATGAAACTCTACTCACCAGGAACAAAAGTGTAAGTAGTTAACCAAAAGCTCAGAGAAGAAACAAGTCTACACAAGCCATGACCTCATCTACCCTGAGACCAGAAGAACTAGATGGTGCCCAGCTATCACCACTGTCCTTTCTGACTGGGTTTACAGTATATGGTCTCGGATAGAATGGGGAAAATACGGAGTAGAATTCAAATTCTTAACTAAAAAAAAAGCCAGACAAACTGGAATAGTAGAAAACAGAGGACTCCCTGAGACTACTGCCATGAGTCACTCTTTAAATCTAGAACCAAGCCTATCCCCTGAGATCACCTTTTAGTGAAATAGCAGACAGGCATCCAAAATAAAGGATATTATCCATAAGATTGGTGCTTTAATTAAAAACTACCTGTATGAGACCAAAAGGTCAACAATTACTAAAAAGCAAAGATAAGAAGATAAGAGGGCAGAGAAACTAGATTACTAGAAATGGAACAAACAGAACACAAAGAGAATGTTGACACATTTTGATAAATTTAACTGTCACTGAACAATTTGTGTGGAAATTGTCAAATGGGAATTTAACATACTGTGTAAAATTTCACCAAAAACTCAATAAAATATTATTTTAAAAAAAGGAGTAAGGGGGAGAAATCCCTAAAGTAAAAAAAAAAAAAAAAAAAAAAATCCTCTCTATCCAGATTGTTCAATATTCATTGCTATTTTTGTCTACTATTTAATTTTTAATATTTAACCAATTTTAACCTTGTATTTATTTTGGTGTATGTCTTGAAGTGAAAATTTAAATTGATAGTTTTCCAGTTGGTTAACTACCATCCTGACAAAATGTACAAATTGCCCAGCCATGTCCCACTGATTCTTACGAGATGATTATTAAATATATTTTAATAGATTTTATTTTTTAGAGAAATTTTAGGTTTACATAAAAAAAAGTTCAGTTTCCATATACCCTTCTCCCCTGCATTTCATTTTTCCTATTAATATCTTGAATTCCTGTATTACATTTGTTACAATTGATAAATTAATATTGATACATTATTATTAACTAAAGACCATATTTACGTTAGGGTTCACTCTTTGTGTTGTACAGCCCTATAGGTTTTGACAAATGCTATGGTGTCCATCATTACAGTATCATAAAGAATACTTTCACTGTTCTCCATCTTTGTCCCCTCCTGGAAACCACTGATCTTTTCACTGTGTCTATAGTTTTGTCTTTTCCAGAATGTTATATAGCTGGAATCATACAGTGTATCGCTTTTCTGGACTGGCTTCTTTCACTTGTTGTTAGCTCCCATTTAGTCAGCTCTGACTCATAGTAACCTAATGAACAACAGAACAAAATATTGCCTGGTCCAGCGTAATCCTCTCAATTGCCAGCGAGTTCAAGTTCATCATTGTGGCTATTGTGCCACTTATTCTCACCAATGGTTTCCCATGCCCTCTGTGGTCCCCTACTTTATCAAATGTGATCTCCTCCTCTGGTGACTGATCCCTCCTGATGGTGTGTCCAAAAAAGTGAATAGGACAATGTTCCCTTTTGATTTTTAAGGTTTTCATTTCCTAATTTTGGAAGTAAATCACCAGGTTTTTATTCCTAGCCTATATTAGTATGGAAGCTGTGCTTGCATCTGTTCACCATGGGTGACCCTGCTGGTATTTGAAAGATCAGTGGCAGAGCTCCAGTATCATAGCAAAAGCAAGTTATCACAGTAAAACAAACTGACAGATTGGTGGTGGTCTTAGCAGCATGCATTTAAGATTTCTCCATGTCTTTTTGTGACTTGGTAGCTCATTAGTTTTTTATCACTGAGTAATGTTCCACTATATGGATATGCTAGAGTTTGTTTATCCATTTATCTGCTGAAATGTAGCTTGGTTGCTTCCAAGTTTTGACAGAAATAAAGCTGTTATAAACATTCATGTGCAAGTTTTTATGTAGACCTGTTTTCATCCGATTGAATAAATATCTAGGAGTGGTAAGGCTATTTTTAATTTTGTAAGAAACTGCCAGACTGTCTCCCAAACTGGCTGTAACATTTTGCATTCCCACCATCAATGAATGAGAGTTCCTGTTGCTTCACATCCTCACCAGCATTCGGTGTGATTATTATATTTTCAATTATTATATACAAAGGTCTGTGTATAACTTTATGTTTTATTGAACAATCAGACTCTATTTGCATTGGCATGATTTGTTTACAGCCATTTACCTTTTATTTTATCTTAATGTTGGCACACAAAAAAATCTTTCTTTTTTTATTTAATTTTATTGTGTTTAGGTGTAAGTTTACAAGGCAAATTAGTTTCTGATTCAAAAATTTATACACAAATTGCTTTTGTGACATTGGTTGCAGTCCCTGTGATGGGTCAGTAGTCTTCCTCTCTCCAGCCCAGTTTCCCTGCATTCATTTGTCCAGTTGTCCTGTCCCTTCCTGCCTTCTCATCTTTGCTTTTGGGTAGGTGTTGCCCATTTGATCTCATATACTTAATTGAACTAGGAAGTGCATTCCTCACATGTCTTATTTTTGTTTTATAGGCCTGTTTAATCTTTGGCTAAAAAGTGGACTTTTGGAGTGGCTTTGATTCTGATGTAGCGGGGTGACCAGTGGCAATAGTCTTGGGGGTTCTCCAGTCTCTGTCAGGTCAGTTACTCTGGTCTTTTGTGAATTTAAATTTTGTTGTACATTTTTTCTCCCACTTTGTCCCGGAGCCTCTATTGTGATCCCTGTTAGAGCTGTTGGTGGTAGTACCTGGGCATCATCTAGTTCTTCATGGCTCAAGCTAGTGGGGGCTGCGGTTCATGTGGTCCATTAGTCCTCTGGACTAATATCTTCCTTTTTTCTTTGGGTTTTTTTTTTATTCTCCTTTGCTCTGGACAGGATAGGACCAATAGATATATCTTAGATGGTCATTCACAAGCTTTTAAGACCTCAGACACTACTCACCAAAGAAGGTGCAGAACATTTTCTTTATGAACTATGTTATGTCAATTGACATATATGTCCCCCAAGACTATGGTCCCCAGACCTCAGCCCCAGTAACGTGGTTCCTCAAGGTGTTTGGATGTATCTAGGAAGCTCTTCTGACTTTGCCTTGGTCAGGTGGTGCTGACTTCCCATATATGGTGTGTTGTCTTTCCCTTCACCAGAATTAACATTAGTCTACTATTTGTTGTTGTTGTTATTAGATGTTGTCGAGTGGACTATTTAGTTAATGATTTTCCCTGACCACTCCTAACCTCCCTTGTGACCATCAAAGATTGTTTTTGTGCATATGTGTGCGTAAACCTTTTCTTGAGTTTTTATAATAGTGGTTTAATACAGTATTTGTCCTTTTGTAAGTAACTTATTTTACTCAGCACAGTGCCCTCCAGATTCATCCATGTTGTGAGGTGTTTTGCAGATTCATCATCATTCATTATTGTTGTGTCATATTCCATTGTGTGTATGTACCATAATTTCTTTATCCATTCATTTTTTGATGGGCACTTAGGTTGCTTCCATCTTTTTGCTATTGTGAATAATGCTGCAATAAACATGGGTGTACATGTGTCTATTCATGTGACTGTTCTTATTTCCCTAGGGTACATTCCTAGAAGTGGGATTGCTGGATTGTATGGTATTTCTATTTCTAGCTTTTAAAGGATGCACCATATCATTCTCCATAGTGGTTGTATCATTTTATATTCCCACAGCAATGCATAAGAGTTCCAATCTCCCCCCAGTCTCTCCAACATTTGTTATTTTCTGTTTTCTTGATTGGTGCCAGTAATGTCAGGGTGAGATAGTATCTCATTGCAGTTTTGATTTGCATTTCTCTAATGGTTAATGATCACCAGCATTTCCTCATGTGTCTGTTAGCCACCTGAATGTCTTCTTGGTGAAGTGTCTATTCTTATTCTTTGCCCAATTTTAACTGTATTATATGTCTTTTTGTTGTTGAGATGTGGAAGTATTTTATAAATTTTAGAGATTAGACCCTTGTTGGATATGTTGTAACCAAAAAATTTTTGTCAGTCTGTAGGATCTCTTTTTAATCTTTTGGTGAGAAATTTTTTTTAAATTGTAGTTTAGATGAAGGTTTACAGAACAAATAGTTTCTCATTAAACAGTACACATATTGTTTCATGACAATGGTTAACAACCCCACAATACGTCAACACTGTCCTTCTCAAACTTGGGTTCCCTATTACCAGCTTTCCTGTCCCCTCCTGGCTTCTAGTCCTTGTCGCTGGACTGTTGTGCCCCATTAGTCTCGTTTTGTTTTATGGGGTTGTCTAATCTTTGGCTGAACGGTGAACCTCAGGAGTGAATTCATTACTGAGCTAAAAGAGCGTCTGGGGGCCATACTTTCGGTGTTTCTCCAGTCTCTGTCAGGCAGTAAGTCTGGTCTCTCTTTGTGAGTTAAAATTTTGTTCTACATTTTTCTCCAGCTCTGTCCGGGAACCTCTACTGTGATCCCTGTCAGAGCAGTCAGTGGTGGTAGCTGGGCACCATCTAGTTGTACTGGACTCAGTCTGGTGGAGGCTGTGGTAGATGTGGTCCATTAGTCCTTTGGACTAATCTTTCCCTTGTATTTTATTTTCTTCATTCTCCCTTGCTCCCAAAGGGGTGAGACCAGTGGAGTATCTTAGATGGCTGCTCACAGGCTTTTAAGACCCCAGATGCTACTCACCAAGGTAGAATGTAAAGCATTATCTTTAGAAATTATGTTGTGCCAATCGAGCTAGATGTTACCTGAGAAATGAAATCTTTTGATGAATATAAGTGTTTAATTTTTAGAAGCTCCCAGTTATATAGTTTATCTTCTGGTATTTGTGCACTGTTAGTTATGGTTTGTGTTGTATTTATGCCACTCATTAGGGCCTCTGGCATTGTACCTATTTTTTTCTTCCATGATCTTTATCGTTTTAGGTTTTGTATTTAGGTCTTTGATCCATTTTGAGTTAGTTTTTGTGTATGGTGTGAAGTATGGGTCCTGTTTCTTTCTTTTTTTTTTTTACTAAATGACATCTACTTTTGCCAGCACCGTTTGTTAAAAAGACTGTCTTTTCCTTGTTAGATGGAATTTGGTCCTTTCTCGAAGATCAATTGACCATATGTGGATGGATTTACATCTGGGTTCTCAGTTCTGTTCTATTGGTCTGTGGGTCTTTCCTTGTACCAGTACCAGGCTGTTTTGACTACAATGGCTGTATAATAGATTCTGAGATCCAGTAGTGTGAGGCCTCCTACTTTGCTCTTTTTCTTCAATAAAGCTTTGCTTATCCAGAGCCTCTTTCTTTTCCAGATATAAAGTTGGTGATTAGTTTTTTCATCTGGTTAAAGAATGCTGTTGGTATTTGTATTGGAATTGCATTATATCTGTAAATTGCTTTGGGTAGAATTGTCATTTTCACAGTGTTGAGTCTTCCTATACATGAGCATGGTACGTTTTTCCATTTATGTAGGTCTCTTTAGGTTTCTTACAGTATTGATTTGTAGTTTTCTTTGCATCAAGGTTGGATTTATTCCTAAGTATTTTATCTTTTAAGGGGCTATTATAAATGATATTGTTTTCCTGACTTCCTTTTCGATGTTGTCTTTGTTGGTGTAATGGAATGCAACTGATTTTTGTATGTTGATCTTGTATCCTGCTACTCTGCTGAATCTATTAGTTCCATTAGTTTTCTTGTGGAATCTTTGGGGTTCTCTATGTACAGTATCATATCATTTGTGAATTTGGATGCTCTTTAACTCTTTTTTTAATTTTTTGCCTTATTGCTCTTGATAGGAATTCCAGCACAATGTTAAATAGGAGTTGTGATAAAGGGCATCCTTGTCTTGTTCCCATTCTGAGGGAGAGTGCTTTCAGCCTCTGTCTGTTGGTTTTGTATAGATGCCCTTTATTATGTTGAGGAATTTACCTTCTATTCCTATTTTGTTGAGAGTTGTTTTTAATGAGAAATGGGTGTTGGACTTTATCGAATGCCTTTTCTGCATCTATTGAGGTGCTCATGTGATTCTTTTCTTTTGTTCTATTTGTGTGGTGGATTACATTGATTGATTTTATGATGTTGAACCATCCTTCCATACCTGGTATGAATCCCACTTGGTCATGATGTATTATTTTTTTGATATGATGCTGAATTCTATTGGCTAGAATCTTGTTAAGAAGTATTGCACCTATATTCTTGAGAGATATTGGTTTGTAATTTTCTTTTTTTGTGATATCCTTGCCTGGCCTTGGTATCAGGGTTATGCTTGCTTCATAGTATGAGTTTAGAAGTATTCCTTCCTTTTCCATGCTCTGGAATAGTTTGAGTAGTATTGGAGTGAGCTCTTCTCTGATGTTTGGTAGAATTCTCCAGTGAAGTCGTCCAGGCCAGGGCTTTTTGTTGTTGTTGAGAATTTTTTTTGTTATTATCGTTATTACTTCTTCAGTCTCTTCTTTTTTATGGGTCTGTTCAGATTTTATATTTCATTTTGTGTTAGTTTAGATACATAGTGTGTTTCTAGATATTTGTCCATTTCCTCTAGTTCTCAAATTTGTTGGAGTACACTTTTTCATAGTATTCTCTTATAATCTTTTTTATTTTGGTTGGGTCTGTTGTAATGTCCCCCATTTCATTTCTTATTTGGGTTATATGCTTCCTTTCCTTTCTTTTGTAAATTTGGCCAATGGTTTGTCAATTTTGTTGAACTTTTCAAAGAACCAACTTTTAGTCTTCTTGATTCTTTCAATTGTGTTTCTGTTCTCTATTTTATTTATTTCTGCTCTAATCTTTATTTTTTTATTCTGGTGCCTGTCAACTTCTTTTTCTCTTCTGTTTCTATTTGTTCAAGTTATGGAGCTGACATTTTGATATTGGCCCATTCTTCTTGATATGTCCATTTATTACTATAAATTGTCCTCTGAGAAATATACTTGCTGTGTTCCAGAGATTTTGGTATGTTGTGTTTTCATTCTCATTTGATTCTAGGCATTTTCAATTCCCTCTTTGATAACTTCTATTATTGATTTGTTTTTGAACAAGGTGTTGTTCAGTCTCCATGTGTTTTTTTTTTCCATACTCTTCCTGTGATTGATTTATAATTTATGACGTTTTGATCAGAGAAGATGCTGTGTATTATTTCAAAGTTTTGGATTTTATTAAGGGTAACTTTGTGGTCTAAAATGTGGTCTCTTTTGGAGAATGTTCCATGTATGTTGGAAAAGAATGTATGCTTTGCTGCTGTTGGGTGTAGTGTTCTATGTATGTCTATGTTGGTTGATTGTAGCCTTTAGATCTGCTGAATCTTTGTTGAGTTTCTTTCTGGATATTCTATCTTTTACCAAGTGTGATGTGTTGAAGTCTCCTACTATTACTGTGGAACTGTTTTTGTATGATGGTGTTAGAGTTTGTTTTATGTATTTTGGAGCCCTGTCGTTTGGTGCGTAGATATTTATTAAGGTTATGTTTTCTTGGTGGATTGTCTCCTTAATCATTATATAATGTACTTCCTTGTCTTTTATGGTGAATTTTATCTTAATGTCTATTTTATCATGGATTAGTGTTACCATTCTTGCTCTTTTTTGGTTGCTGTTTACTTGGTATATTTTTGTCCACCCTTTAATTTTTAATATATTTACGTCTTGGTGTCTAAGATGTGTCTCTTGTAGACAGCATATTGACAGGTTGTGTTTTTTAATGCATTCTACCACTCTCTGTCTCTTTATGGGTGCATTTATGCCACTTACGTTGTGTGATTAACAATAAGTATGAGTTTATTGCTTTTTTATATATATATATATATTTTTTTTTTTTTTTTGGTAGTGCTGACATTTTCTTTGTTCCTTGTACTTTCTGTGCTGAGATCCTTTTAATTGTGGATTTTCTTTCCATTTCTTACTTTATTATAGATTTTGTGTTTACTGAGCCTTTATTTTTTTCTTCAATTTTTCGACAAGTAATCTTGTTAAGTTTCTTTGTGGTTTCCTTGTAATTTACCCTTACCTTCTTAAGTTTGAACAAGTCTTTTATTACATGATATTGCCTTGACTTTCTCTCCATTCCAAAGCTCTATACCTGCACTGTTTATTCCCCCTTTTATTGTTTTGACCTCTTGACTTTTACATATTGACTTCTCTGTCTCCTTGTTTTAAGTCTTTTAGCTTTGTTTCATTATTGAGAGTTCTTTAATTATGTTGTTATCTGGCTGATTCTGTCCTGTGTCCTAGACACAGGTTGTTGTTTGGTGTTGTTGGTTCTCTAACCAAAGGACTCCCTTCAATTTTTCTAGTAAGTTTGGTTTCATTTTTACGAATTCCCTTAATTTATGTTTATCTGGAAATGTCTTAATTTCACCATTGTAGTTGAGAGAGATTTTTGCAAAATATATTATCCTTGGTTGGCAGTTTTTTTCTTTCAAGTTTTATCTATTTGTCATCCTGTTGCCTTCTTACCTGCATAGTTTCTGCTGGGTAATCAGAGCTTAGTCTTATTGTTTCCTCTTTGTAAGTGACTTTTCATTTTCTTTGAGCTGCTCTCAGGAGCAGCTGAGAGTGTGATTACAATATGTCTTAGTAACTTTCTATCCTGTATGAAGCTTGTTGAGCTTGTTGAATGGTCAGCTTTTCATCTTTCATGATATTTGAGATGTCTTCTTCCAGCTAATCTTCAACAATCTTCCCTGTTCCATTCTTCCCCCCTTCTAGAACTCTGCTCTCGCACAAAGTTTTGGTCTTGATTTTGTCCCATGTAATTCTTAGGTTTTCTTCATTTTTCCTCATTCTTTTCTCGGATTTTCCTCAAACAAAGTGGTGTCCATGAATTTGTCTTCAATCTTGCTGATTCTGAGTTCCGTAATTTCAAATTTGCTTCTAAAACCTTCTATTGAGTTGTCCATTTCTGAATTTTTTTTTTATCTTTTGGATTTCTAGTTGCTGTATTTGTATGTTTTCCAATTGTTTATTTATTTTGATGTTTTGCTCTTGTATTATTTTCTTCAGTTCTTCTATTGCTTTCTCCATGTTTTCCTTGATTTTGGCTGTTTTTGTTGGTTTTGTCTATGTTTTCCTTGATCTCTTTTATTTTCATGTTTTGCTCTTGTATTATTTTTCTCAATTTTTCTGTTGCTTTCTCTATATTTTCCTTGATTTTGTGTTTTTTTCCCTTGGTTTTGTCTGTGGTTTCTTTGATCTCTTTCCTTATTTCTTGGAGAGCCCTAAGTATTAGTCTTTTGAATTCCATATCAGGTAGTTACAGTGTCTTTTCTTCTACTGAAACTTTATCAGATTCTTTATTTTGGTCATTTGCTGGAGCCATCTTATCTTTCTTTTTTTAATATATTTTGATATTGTCTTCTGTCTTCGAGACATTATGGTATTGTTTTTTTTGTTTATTGATTGTATGTTTGTTTCATCTTTCTTTTTTGTTTTGTTTTTGATATATGTGGGTGGGTGGGCCTGGGGGGCTTTGCTGCTTCTTCATGTATGGGAATGATAGCTCTCATCACCATATCTGGGTGGGCAGACAGCAGCAGGCAGGGCAAGACTACCTTGCTGTACACTGGTTTGGTGAGGTGGCTGAGGGCAAATTGGGTGTGTGCTCTTGATGTTGGTCTAGCAGTGTGGGAGCATTAACAGTCCCTCACTAGATGAATGTGGATTTCAGACAAGGAGTGGTATGGGCTTGCTTCCCACTGTTCATCAGCTGGTTGAGTGGTAGGAAGAGAGAGGCAGTGCGGGCCTGGTGCAGCAGCTGACCTAAGCATCAGAGGCACTCAAGCCACGGCAGTGTGGCAGGGGCTGGCTGCAAGGTGGGAAGATGGAATATAGGCCTAGGGGAAAGGAGAAAGAAAAGAGAGAGAAAGAAAGAAAAAAAAGGCCATTTAGTTGGAGCCTGAGATTGAGGGTGGGGTGGATCTGCCAGGAAGCGGGGAGGTGATGTATAGGGCTAGATGGGAGGGGGAAAGACAAGAAAATAAAAGAAAAAGGAAAAAAAGAGTCAGCATGCTGGGCGCCAGCAGGTGTGGGCAGGGCTGATCTGGGGCAGCAGTGGGTCAGTGCACCGGTGGCACTCTATCTGCAGTGACACTGCTG
This sequence comes from Dugong dugon, assembly GCA_030035585.1. Classification (NCBI taxonomy): domain Eukaryota; kingdom Metazoa; phylum Chordata; class Mammalia; order Sirenia; family Dugongidae; genus Dugong; species Dugong dugon. The sequence continues at coordinate 16,220,045 of CM057478.1, forward strand.
GGGCCAGTGGGAAGGGGGGTATGTGGTATACAGGGCTAAGTGGGAGGAAGAAAGAAAATTAAGGAAGGAGAAAAGAGAGAAAAATAATGGTGATGCAGTGGGTGCTGACGAGGTCGGGGGGCAGACCTGGGGGCCAGTGAGAAGAGAGGAGAGGTGGATTATGGGGCTAGGTTGGAGGGAGAAAGCAAAAAAGGAAGTAAATAAAAAAGAATGGTGGTGTGGTGGAAGCCAGTGGGGGGTGGGGGTGGACCAGGGGCAGGGGCAAGCCGGTGACTCTCCAGCCACAGCAGCAGGCAGGGGCTGGCATGAAGGGGCATAGGTGGTGTACAGGACTAGGTGGGAGAGAGAAAGAAAAAAAATAGTAGCACAATTGGGGCCAGCAAGTGAGGGTGGGGCAGACCCAGGGGCTGGTGGGGAGGGAAGGTGGTGTATGGCGCTATATAAGACAGAAAAAAAAATAATAATAAAGGAAAAAAATAAAGCTACCTGGTAGGAGGAAATGGGGCAGTTTTGGAGGGTGGGGGTGGGGGTTCATATTGTGGACCCTGGTGGTGGTGGCTGCTGAGATGATGGGTTCTTTCTTCTACTCACTAGAAGGGTGAGGGGTGGAAAGCATATTTCTCTGGTTACCTGGTGCTTTGTCTCCTGTTGGAAGCTTCGTAAAGTTGCCTTCCTGTACTCCCAATCTGAGGTCATTGATAGCTATGTTTGAAGATGGCGACACTATGCCAAATTAGTTGGCAGGTGTCTTAGTTACCTACTGCTGCTGTAACAGAAATACTTCAAATGAATGGCTTTAACAAAGAAGCTTATTCTCTCATAGTTTAGGAGGCTAGAATTCCAAATTCAGGGTGTCAGCTCTGGGGGAAGCCTCTCTCCCTCTGTTGGCTCTTTAGGGCAGTCCTTCTCATCATTCCTCCCCTGGTATAGGAGCTACTCAGTGCAGGGACCTCTCTGTGTCCAAAGGACACACTCTGCTCTTGGCACTTCTTTCTTGGTGGCATCAGGTCCCTCTCCACTCTACTTGCTTCTCTCTTTTATATCTCAAAAGAAATTGACTCAAGATACACACTAATCCTGTAGATTGAGTCCTGCCTCATAAATATAACTGCCTCTAATTCTGCCTCCTTAACATCACAGAGGTTAGGATTTACAACATATTGGATAATCACACCAGATCACAAAATGGTGGACAACCACACAATACTGGGGATCATGGCCTAGCCAAGTTGACACACAATTTTGGGGGGACACAATTCAATCCATAACAGCGGGGGACCTCTACTCCATATCTCTCCTCATACTCTGTTTTCCATCAATTTATTCTTCCATTTGATGTTTGATCTAGTCCTTTCCCTTCATTTGATGCTCAGGTTTCCAAGATTAAGGATTATATCTGTTTCAGTCCATTTTTTGTGCCTTAGCTATAGGGGGACTGCTTGGTGCATCTGTCTAGGGCACCATATTGACTCACCCTTTTTTAATTTGTGAAATTATGTGCACATTTTTGCTTAATAATATATTCAGATGGATTATTCATTTATTTGATCAGTTTTCTAAATATCACAATTCAATGATATTTTTAAGCGCAATTAAAAATTATTTATGTTTAACTTTGGAAGAAATAATATCTGTGGAATAAGTAGTCTCTTACCCTGGAGTATATTAAATTGCCTCTTTTTTTTTTTTAACTGAATCAAAAGTTTGAACTCATTTTAGTTCCCAATTTTTAAAAAACAAAGTTGTCACTTTGAGGACTAAGTTGCACCACAGTATTTTTCAATTGCCTCATATGCATGCAAAAGCCAGAAAATGAATAAGGAAGGCTGAAAGAGAGTTTATGCCTTTGAATTATCATGTTGGTGAGGAATATTGAATATACCAATGACTGCCAGAAGAATGAACAAATCTGTCTTGGAAGAAGTACAGTCAGATTGCTCCTTAGAAACGAGGATGGTGAGACTATGTCTTACATATTTTGACATGTTATCAGGAGGGATGAGTACCTAGAAAAGGACATCATGCTGGGTAAAGCAGAGGGTCAGTGAAAAAGAAGAAGACCTTCGATGAGATGGACTGACACAGTGGCTTCAACAATGGGTTCAAACATAGCAATGATTATAAGGATGATGCATGACCGGGCATCATTTCATTCTATTGTACGTGGCGTTGCTGTGGGTCGGAACTGACTCAACAGCACCTAACAACAACAGCCCCAGATTGAATTTAAAGTGCTTTTTGTGTAAGTACGATGATTGTTTTATTCAGTTTTTGGTACCCATTGAGCATGTGTAAGTTATTTACATAACTTATGTTTGAGTTATTTCACCAGATGTTAAATTTTCAATCATCTTAGAAATAAAATTTAATCAATTATTATTACCATTACTTAAAAAATAATAAATTTGCCATTAGGTTATTTAACACTGTCAAATTTATGTTTGTATTATATTAATCTGTATTTATCATGTCTCATATTAGAGTCAATGCATAGAATATGTGGATAGCCTATAGTTTACCTCCATGCTATTGTAGTAAGCCATAATCTGCCTTCTTCTATTATACAGAAAGACATAGACTATTGAAGCATCCAAATGTGACATAGCAAAATTTAGTACAGTGAAGTCTGTGAGAGCTGGAACTTTACAGGACTGCCTGGTTTTTCTGGGTCTGCAAGTTTTCCACCTATGATAAGGTGCAGTCTTACATTTTTCTGTTGGTCTCTACTGGTGGAAAATACTTGAGTTTTCCTTCACTGACAGGCTTCCACCTTACACAGGTTCGGCTTTTGCAGGTTTTCCTGTAATAAGTTACACAGAATGCAGCTAAAGTCTGGCATAAAATACAGCAACTTCTCTCAGCAGCCCTTCTCATTGACAGCCTTGACTGCTGAACTTCAAATATGCTCAAGTGGAGTGCTGGGATGCATTTAGTAGCTTCATCTCTCATTTAAATCTTTTCATGCATTTCCTATATTCAGTAATAAATAATAGTGCCACGAGCTTTCGTGTGAGTCATCATTCTTGCCACCTTTTATACCCATTCCAGTTCTGGCCTAGAAAATGTACTGTAATTTGCTGATTGACAAGAATAAGCTTGTGGTCTAAGTGTGGAGTGGAGAAAAAATGAAGGGTAATGTAACCCAGAAATCATTTCAATGACAGGCTCTGTGGATCTGTTACTTTAGATTCATTTATTGACCAACTAATTGTTGAACTCTATTAAATTTCTGTCCCCTTTCTACTTTATGGGAAATTGTCAGTAAACCATACACACAATATATGCTCTTTTAGAGTTTACATCCTAGTGGAGGAAGACAAACAATAAGCAAAATAAATTTAAAAAAAAGTTATATTAGGTGATAACCGTGATATACTAAAAAAAAGTAACAGAGAGGGTATAAACAGTGGGGAGCAGGCTGTCATTGTATACACAGTGCTCATGGCAGGTCTTAATGGGGAGTCAACACTGGAGGTAAATACTGAGAGAAGTAAGGGAGCCAGCCAAGGGGAGTTCTGAGGAAAATCAAGAAAAGAAACCAAGCTAGATCTTTTCAGAGGAAAGAAAAGAGACCATATGGGATAGAGGAGGCAGGTCTGCTTCAGACCCAGAGGTGTGGACTCAGATCTCTGCTATGAAAAGAGCCTGCACCTATCTCCACACAGTATAATTCTCTCCTTGAGGGGCAGGAAGCCTGAGGTGGAGGTAGCTGACTGCCTCAACCCAGATGCCGACAAGCATACGGCAGAATTTTATGGAAGGGAGCATTTGTGCTGTTAGTCCAATATCTTCACCATGCTATTGGTGTTTCATGAAGCAACTGGTGATGCAGAATTTCAGTGGTTCTGTGAGACTACGTAAATGGCAGAACCCAAGACGCAGTGCCTGATTTGGTGTCTGCTACGTGTGATAGCTGTTGTCCTAGAGTCGACTGTAACTCATAGCAACCCTATAGGACAGAGTAGAACTACCGCATAGGGTTTCCAAGGAGAGCTGGTGCAGTCGAACTGCCGACCTTTTTTTTTTGGTTAGCAGTTGAGCTGCCACCAGTTCTGAGTCATAATAACTCAATGGCAACGGGTTTGAGTTTTTTAGGGGGGTTATGTGTGATACAGCATGGAGTGCTGTGAAGCTCAGCACACCAAGACTTGGAGTACCTAAGCAGGTGCACGCAATGGTGGGCCTATACCTAGTGTGGGAAAATCAATGTGTGGATAATGGATGGGGAATCTAGTATTGTCATTGTTCATAAGAGCACCAAGGAAATGATGCCTCTGTGCTCTGTCTCTAGGCATTTAAATCTCAGTTGACTTATAGTAAAACAGCGAAGCAGAAAAGAGGAGACAGACAAGTGCGTGGAATGATCAAATTGCAGATGGAATGTGGTGGACTACTAGAATTACAGATCTCTTACATGGAGGTACATCAAGATGAATTACGTGACTTAAATTGGTATGCTTCGTCTGAGAATACTAAAAGTCAAGATCTCTAAATCTGGCATTGAATCATGAATGTAATAATGGTCAGATTTTATCAGTGGGCATTCAAACATTCAGATCTCTTGATGAAATAATATAAGAAATGACAAGCACTGAAATGAAGGTGTGGACATAAGACTATGCGTCCACAGTAATCACTTTTTTTCTTTTTCTCATTTTAGCTGCTGCCACTATTATAATGATGGACTTTGAGTGAACTGTAAGCATTAGATATTGGGGGAATTGTTTGATCTAGACTATTATGAGCAAGTCTTGTTTGTTTGTTTGTTTGTTTGTTTTTGTAAGTAGGAGAAGGGATATAGTATTTCCTTGATTTTAGTTCTAAATTTCCAGGTAAAGATGGAAAAAACCAAGGCCATATTCCAGGGAAATTTGTATTAGGGGGCATGGATTTGTGCATTTCCAGAGTATATAGGGGACAGGAAAAATAAAACAGGTGATGCAGTAGCCTGGGATTCTCACATTAAATTTGCTGTGAATGCTGTGTAATCTTTTAACAACCTTATCCCAGATGAACAGAAGAATTTAGTTGGTCGTCCTAACTATGGAACAGTGTTATTACACTGAGAACCATGATCTCATTCCTAATTTGAATCTATTCCTATTTGTATAGTGTAAGTTAAAAATGATCCTTTTGATAGCATTATCAATGTATTGTTTACAAATATTAAATGCAATAGTTATTTATATTGTAATCGTTTCTTCCTGATTTTCTTGCTAGGTCATGTTGTCTCTATCCTGACTTTCCATGGTAGGTATTTTATTTGTTTGTTTGTGGACCTAGGAAGAATAATTTCAACATATTTCTGTTAAATTTGATATTGTTAGGCTTAGCTCTTTGCTCTTGACTCATTCAATACAACATATTTTCTTTACTTCCTATCACAGTGTCGTTGCACATTTAATCATTATGCCAACTATAACATTCAAGTCAGTTATAAAGATGTTGTATAGAACATGGATAATGGTAGCTCTGCAGAGTATACAAAAAAAAATCTGTTTATATACATAAGTTATATTTTCATGAGCAAAAAACCCATATTATTATAGGAAAGTAATTTGGCATGAAAAATGAAGAAATTCATTTATTAGCTTTTCTGACTTTGGAGACATTTTAATAAGTTTTTAAAAATAATTTTTCATAACCAAAATGACATCGCTGCAATTTTTCTAATGTATTTTTTGAAAGAAAAGGGAGAAAAAAGAACTTTCTCAAGCTGTAATAGCAAAATTGACCTCTACAAATGAAGAATGATAACAGATTATTTTCACTATTAGTTACAACAAATTAAACTTCCTCCATTCTTTGAGATGGAAATTTCATTTTTACAGTTAGCAGTATTTTTCAGCAACATCTATAAAGCATGATATATCCCATTTTATATGTTACATATATATATGTATATTTTGAAGAGTAAAAAAAAAAATTTGAATGCTCTGTACTGGGCAAAATTAGCTGATAAAAATCAATCCCTCTGGTATGCACTTTCATCAAGGACTCTATTTAATCAAATTTTCTTTTGAAAATTAGCAGCTAGTGTCAATAGTTCCTCTAATCTCCAAAGTCATTCTATCATTATTCTTAAAGCAATTTTAAATTTAAAAAAGATCACATTTTGTTTAAAAATTATGAAAATTAATATCACAGAATTATAAAGATATAAATTAACACAAAGGAAAACAATTAGAAATGTGTGTATTTACATTAAGATTATAGATAACCTGGTTTTGCATAGTAGAACTAAACAAATATTTATCACTACATCTGTCGATCAGTTTTAATATATAATTTCCCAGAGAAAAGGGAAAGGCAATTTATTTCTTATTTTGTAATGTGGTAATTGAAGACCACATATGTATTAAAGAGCATTTTTAGTTTAATAAGACACAAATGAAATACAATTTTGGTTTTAAAATTCTAGACACATAATTCTAGAAGGATATACAATATAAATAAGGTTGTGCTATTGTAAGCAATAAGCTGTTGGAAGGAAGTGCTGCAGGCAGAGTGTTTACTCTGGGGCAATCCACTCCTCACATAGCATGCTTTCTTACTCACATACCGTGAAAGTCACTGTGCTAGAAATATAACATCCATAAAGGAAGATACTCAGAAGAATCTGAGAGAGGATATGGCCTAAATACATACAACATAGAATATTCAGAGTCAGTGTTTACCAAGGTCTAAGAGAGCGAATTTGAGAGCATATAATGAGAAGCATATTCCCACCAGCAAACCTGGCTGCGCTTATGGTTTTGTTATCATCTGTATGCATTTTCTCTTTGTTCTTTTTAAATACTTAACAGATGATATTGGTTGTTCCAAATACTTAATCTTTTATAAAATGAAACAACTTGATACAGTCTTCATCCTTACATGTTAGATAGTCCAGTGGAGATGATTGAGATAGTACTAAGAAAGACCAATGGTGGAAAGATAAATTTCTGGCCAGCAATTTCTTTCCTTTGGGATTTCTATTTCAGAACTAAATGTTGAAAGTTCTGAGTTTTAATTAAATGAGGTGGGAGGAGATATCCTTTCATCAGTGTCTGTCAATTTAAATCTGCAGGCCAGTTGCAACTGATTCATCAGTTATTTGATAAGGTCCAGGTCTGCACCACATCTCAGATCTACTGAAACAGACATTCTGACATGGGGGCCAGTAAAATAAAGTTAACAAACTCAGCAGATGACTATAGTGTATGCTAACCATTAAAATACTTGAAAGAAGAGCCTAAAGCATAAAAACAAAATAGAAATACATCAAGAAATCATAAAAAAATGAATTTTTTAAAATTGAGATACTGTTAGTGAGTTCAGACTTAACTAATAGCTTTGCCTCCCCAACAAAATACATCTTAAAATGCTAATTTCTACAAAACAGTTAGGTTGACCTATAAGAAAGACAGCTAAAGTGTCTCAGGAGAAGAGCAAACATGTAATACGACAGTGGTTCTCACAGCATTTACTCTAACTAAATATTACATTCATTTATGGAGCTATTATTAAAAAAATCTAATTTCTTGTCCCTTTCCCAAAGACATTAATTGATTCAGCTTGGCCTGCAATGTAGCCTAGGTTTCAATAATTTTTTTTTCTTTATTGTTGTACTTTAAGTGAAAGTTTACAATTCAAGTGAGTCTCTCATGCAAAAATTTATGTATACATTGTTATGTGACCCTAATTGCCCTCCCTATACTGTGACAGTACACTCCTCCTTTCCACCTCGGATTTCCCGTGTCCACTCAACCAGCTCCTGACCATCTCTGCCTTCTCATCTTGCCTCTGGACAGGAGCTGCCCATTTAGTCTCGTGTATCTACTTTAGCCAAGAAGCACACTATTCGCAAGCATCATTTTATGTCCCATAGTCCAGTCTAATCTTTGTCTGAATAGTTGGCCTCGGAAATTTAGTTCTGGGTTGACAGAGAGTCTGGGGGCCATGCTTTCTGGAGTTCCTCCAGTGTCAGTGAGACCATTAAGTCTGGGCTTTTTACTAGAATTTGAGTTTTGCACTCCACTTTTCTCCTGCTCCATCAGGGACTCTCTGTCGCGTTCCCTGTCAGGTGGTCATTGGTGGTAGCTGGGCACCACCTAGTTCTTCTGGTCTCAGGCTGATGGAGTCTCTGGTTTATGTAGCCCGTTCTGTCTCTTGGGCTAATACTTTCCTTGTGTCTTTGGTGTTCTTCATCCTCCTTTACTCTAGGTGGGATGGGACCAATTGATGCATCTTAGATGGCTGCTCACTAGCTTTTAAGACCCCAGATGCCACTCACCAAAGTAGGATGCAGAACATTTTCTTAATAAACTTTGTTATGCTAGTTGACCTAGATGTCCCCTGAAACCAAGGTCCCCAGAGCTCTGCCCCTGCTACTCTGTCCCTCAAAGTGTTTGATTGTATTCAGGAAACTTCTTAGCTTTCATTTAGTCCAATTGTGCTGACTTCCCCTGTAGTATGTGCTGTCCTTCCCTTCACCTAAGATCATTCTTGTCTACTATCTAGTTAGTGAATTAGTGAGTTACCCTCACCATCCCTCCCTACCCTCATAACCAACAAAGAATGTTTTCTTTTGTGTTTAAACCTTTTCTGAGTTCTTATAATAGTGGTCTTATGCAATATTTGTCCTTCTGTGACTGACTAAATTCACTCAGCATAATGCCCTCCAGATTCCTCCACATTATAAGATGTTTCACAGCTTCATCGTTGTTCTTTATCCTTGCGTAGTATTCCATTGTGTGAATATACCATAATTTGTTTACCCATTTGTCCATTGATGGGTACCTAGGTTGTTTTCTTTTTGCTATCATGAACTGTGCTGCAAAGAACTTGAGTGTGTATATATCTATTTGTGTGGCAGGCTCTTATTTCTCTAGGATATATTCCAAGGAGTGGGATTGCTGGATCATATGGTACTCTATTTTTAGCTTTTTAAGGAAGTGCCAAAATGATTTCCAAAGTGGTTGTACCATTTTACATTCCCACCATCAATGTATAAGTGTTCCAGTCTCTCCAGCATTTATTATTTTGTGTTCTTTTGATTAATTCTAGCCTTGTTGGGGTGAGATGGCATCTCATTGTAGTTTTGATTTGCATTTCTCTAATGGCTAATGATCTTGAGCATTTCTTCATGTGTCTGTTAGCTGCCTGAATGTCTTCTTTGGAAAAGTGCCTGTTCATATCCTTTGTCCATTTTTTAATTGAGTTGTCTTTTTGTTGTTGAAGTTTTGCAGGATCTTGTAGATTTAGAGATTAGACGCTGATTGGATTTGTTGTAGCCAGAATTTTTTCCCAATCTGTAGGTTGTCTTTTGACTCTTTTGGTGAAGTCTTTCGATGAGCGTAAGTGTTATAGGAGCTCCCAGTTATCTAGTTTCTCTTCTGGTGTGCATTGTTACTTGTGATTCATATTGTGTTTATGCCATGTATTAGGTCTCCTAGCATTGTCCCTATTTTTTCTTCCATGATCTCTATCGTTTTAAGATTTTATATTTATGTCTTTCATCCATTTTGAGTTAGTTTTTGTGCATGGTGTGAGGTATGGGTCTTGTTTCAGTTTTTGCAGGTGGATATCCAGTTATGCCAGCACCATTTGTTAAAGAGACTGTCTTTTCCGCAATTAATGGACTTTGGGCCTTTGTCAAATATCAGCTGCTCATAGGTGGATGAATTTATGTCTGGATTATCAATTCTGTTGCACTGATCTATTTATCTATTGTTGTACCAGTACAGGCTGTTTTGACTACCCTGGCAGTATAATGGGTTCTAAAATCAGGTAGTGTGAGGCCTCCCACTTTGTTCTTTTTCTTCAGTAATGCTTTACATATCCGAGGCCTCTTCCCTTTTCATATGAAGTTGGTGATTTATTTCTCCATCTCATTAAAAAATGCCATTGGAATTTGTATCAGGATTGCATTGTATCTGTAGTTGGCTTTGGGTGAAATTGACATTTTCACAATATTGAGTCTTCCTATCCATGAACAAGGTATGTTATGTTTTTTGACTTATGCAGGTCTCTTTTAGTTTCTTGCAGTAGTGTCTCGTAGTTTTCATTGTATAGGTCTTTTATGTCTCTGGTTAGATTTATTCCTAAAATTTTATCTTCTTGGGGGCTATTATAAATGATATTGATTTGGTGATTTTCTCTTCGAGGTTCTCTTTGTTGATGTAAAGGAATCCAACTGATTTTTGTATGTTTATCTTGTATCCTGAAACTTTGCTGAAATCTTCTATTAGTTCCAGTAGTCTTCTTGTGGACTCTTTGGGGTTTTCTGTGTAGAAGATCATATCATCTGCAAATAGAGATACATTGACTTCTTCCCTCCCAATTTGGATGCCCTTTATTTCTTTTTCTAGCCTAATTGCTCTGGCTCAGACCTCCAGCACAATGTTGAATAAGGATGGAGATAAACGGAATCCTTGTCTGGTTCCTGTTCTCAAGGGGAATGCTTTAAGACTCTCTCCATTTAGGATGATGTTGGCTGTTGGCTTTGTATAAATGCCCTTAATTATGTTGAGGAATTTCCCTTCTCCTCCTGTTTTGTTGAGAGTTTTTATCATGAATGTGTGTTGGACTTTCTCAAATGCCTTTTCTGCATCGATTGATAAGATCATGTGGTTCTTATTTTTTGTTTTATTTATGTGATGATTACATTGATTATTTTTCTAATATTGAACCATCCCTGCATCCCTGGTATAGATCTCATTTGATCGTGGTGAATTATTTTTCTGATATATTGCTGAATTCTTGGTTTGAATTTTGTTGAGGATTTTTGTGTCAATGTTCATGAGGGATATTGATCTGTAATTTTCTTTTTTTGCCATGTCTTTACCTGTTTTTGGTATCAGGGTTATGTTGGCGTCAAAGAATGAGTTTGGGGGTATTCCATCTTTTTCTATGCTCTGAAATACCTTTCGTAGTAGTGGTGTTAACTCTTCTCTGAAATTTTGGTAAAATTCACCAGTAAAGCCAACGGGGCCATGAATTTTTTTGTTGGGAGTTTTTAAGTTACCTTTTCAATAGTTTCTTTCGTTATAGATTTATTTAATTGTTCTACTTCTGTTTGTGTTAGTTTAGGTAGGTAGTGTGTTTCTAGAAATTTGCCCATTTCCTCTAGGTTTTCAAATTTGTTAGAGTACAATTTTTCATAGTATTCTGTTATGATTCTTTTAATTTCAGTTGGGTCTGTTGTGATATCACCCGTCTCATTTCTTGTTTTGGTTATTTGCTTCCTCTCCTGTTTTTCTTTTGTCAGTTTGGCCAATGGTTCATTGATTTTGTTAATCTTTTCTGAGAATGAGTTTTTGGTCTTATTAACTCTTTCAATTGTTTTTCTACTCTCTAATTCATTCAATTCTATTCTAATTCTTATTATTTCCTTGCTTCTGGTGCCCTATGGCTTCTTTTGCTACTCTCTTTCTATTTTAAACTGTAGGGTTAATGTTTTGATTATGGCCCTTTCTTCCTTTTGGATGTGTGTATTTATTGCTATAAACTGACCTCTGAGCACTGCTTTTGTTGTGTCCCAAAGGTTCTGGTAGGATGTGTTTTCTTTCTCGTTTGATTCTATGAATGTCTTTATTCCATCCTTAATTTCTTCTATAACCCAGTAGTTTTTGAGCAAGGTGTTGTTCAGTTTCCATGTGTTTGATTTTTTTCCCTTGCTTTTTGTGTTATTGATTTCTACTTTTATGGCTTTATGGTGAGAAAAGATGCTTTGTAATATTTTGATGCTTTGGATTTTGTTAAGGCTTGCTTTATGGCCTCATATGCGGTCTATTCAATTTTTTTTTCAAACTCCAGTTGATTCTACTGAATAGTTAGGATTTAGGAACAGTATAGTATTGTAGGCAAACACAGAAAAAAGAAATAATAGAAATATTAATATCAGAGTACAGTCCAATATAAAATGCATACAAAAATCAACATTTTATCATGGTAAAATTACAACTTCAAATGAAATTAGAACCTTTATCCCCTAAATAATTTAACTTCAAAATAAAACCATTGTAGATACAAGGATAAATTAATAGAAATTCAGATTTAGACAGAAATATTAGTATAGTACTCTTCATCTTTTTTTAGATCAAATAAGAAAAAAATACTTATTTTATAAAGCAATGAATAAGAATAATAAAATATTAATACATATTTAAATATCCAAATTTTTAACAATAAATATTAAAAAATTTGCAGGTACATAGCTATAGCCAGGTACTAACAAAAAAACTAAAAACATGTTGCCATTGAGTTGATTCGGACTCATGGCAATCCTATAGGACAGAGTAGAACTATCCCATACAGTTTCTAAGGAGTGCCTGATGGATTTGAACTGCCAACCTTTTGGTTAGCAGCCACAGCTCTTAACCACTACACCACCAGAATTTCTAGGCACTAACTGAACATTTAAAAAAGAAAAAAACTAATTACAAAACAGTCAATAATTTAAACCTAAGTAAATAAAAAAAAAAAAAATGCTGTCACTATTCTCTGACAAGAGTGCAATTAAAGTTGACATAAAGTTAAAACAACAATAACAAAACAAAGAAAAAATTCTTTTCTTAAATATCTTCTGTTTTAAAGTGAAAATCAGTCTACAAAGATCATAACTGGCATCTTCTACAAAACAAAATGATTTTCAACCCACCAAAGCTCAAATGTAAACCAGATCTACAGCAACTAAGCTTCATTTATTTATTTATTTATTTTTAAAAAGTAGGGGATTATTCCTATCCACTGATTACATTACTTACTGCTTCTTAAGAGCTTTCCATCCTTAATTAGCTGAAGGAGATAAAATATCTCATCTTTTCTTACTATGAAAGAACCACAGGATCATTTTATTTCTATCACATCCCTATAGACACTATGGAGTCCCCATAGGTAAAAGTATATGGTATGGGGCAAGACAAAACTAGACACAGACTCCAGTATGTATAAGAAATTAATATCCCATAGAGTTAGCATATTTGGAGAAAAGTAATATTCAATAAATTGCTGAGTCAACTGGGTAACTCTTTGGTATTTATTAGGTATGGAGTCTTGGTGGTACAGTGGTTAAAACAACTGCTATCCAAAAGGTCAGCAGTTCAAAATCACTAGCGACTCCTTGGGAGAAAGACGTGGCAGTCTGCTTCTGTAGAGAGTTCCAGCCTTGGAAACCTTATGCGGTTGCTATGAGTTAGAATCGACTTGATGGCAGTAGGTTTGGTTTTTTGGTTTATAGATAAAACAAGGAGCCCTGGTGGCACAATGGTTAAGTACTTGCTGCTAATCAAAAGGCCGTAAATTTGAACCCTTCAGCTGATCCAGGGAGGAAAGACCTGGTGATATGCTGTCATAAAAATTATAGTCTATGCCCTATGTGGCAGTTCTACTGTGTCATACAGGGTCACTGTGAGTCAAAATTGACTCAAAGACACACAAAGCCAACAACATTAATAATACAAAGTTATTATCTTATTTGAAATATTTCCATGGGTATGGCTTTCATTATGTAGATAAAGCCATCTTATTTAAAATATATCCATGGGTATGGCTTTCATTATGTAGATAAAGCCAGCCTTTCTAGACAGAAGGAAAAAAAGAGGCAAAAAAGTAAAAGAAAAATTAAAAACAAGAATAATAAAGAAAAGAGTAAGAGACCAAGGAGCCAAGTCATCATGACATCTTAGTGTCTAGTTCTAGCTATTTTTGAGCCATAAGTTTATTTTTACCCTTGGGTATCATGCAATACCACAGTGCCTGGTTTTACAATTCCCTTTTCCTGCCTAAATTTGTTTGAGCTGTATTTCTATTATAAGCCATTATGTACTACCTAATATACATCACAAAGTGACATTCTAATGAAAGACTGTGTGCCTAAGATTCCTGGATAATTACTACTTTTTCCAAGACTCAATAATTGAAGAATAAGTTCTATGCATGTGTTCATCATTTTAAAAACTCTTCTTTAAATACCTTTTCTTAAAATGTAATTCTAATGTAATTAAAGATTACTGTGTTTAATTGTCTAATAAAGATTTGTTTTATTTCAAAAATATCTCAAAAAGAAAAGTCATGGCTTTGGCATGAATCTTAAATGATACCATATATTACATAGTTCAAAGCATAGACAAATATTTAAGGCAACATCAGTTTTCTGTTTGCTAAGAGAAAATAGACATTTCAAGAGTTCTATTAAATATAGTCTTTTATGAGACAGTGATTTCCAAATGAACTCTATTTCCAGAAACTTCAATTAGGTTATAAACTATTTGAGGCCAATAATTATATTCAGTTCTGTTCTCTTTTAAACTTCTTACATCAACTGCACAACAAGGAAAGTTATCAGGTTAACTGGCTAGTACTAAATATAAAATAATCTGACTGCATGTTGAAATAATTATCCTAAAATCAGTAACCACTGTTAAAGTACTTTGGGTATATACTGAAGATTAATTTTAATTCCTATTTGGGGAAATTTTAGCTACATGTTCTCATATTTAAGTATTTAACTCTACAATCAAATAACTGTGGTGTACCATAGAGATTAAATCAAGTTTCATGATAAGCAGGCTACAATTTCACTTCAACTGTAGGAGTATCAATTTTGTCACTTTTATATGTTAAGACTCTGCATATTATTTCATTGTAGGAATCTCTTCTTCTTTCCCACCCCAATACACCTACACACATTTTACTTGAAAAACCTACTGTTTTAATTTCTAATCCAATTTAAATAAGGCAAGATGGCATAGGTTCTGGAAACAGGCTGCCTTGTTTTAACTCTTGACTCTACCAGTTAGTACCAGTACCAACACACATGGAGTCAGTTCTGACCAGTTAGTAGCTTCGGAGTCATTTGGTTCTTGAGATATGATAGTCTTCTGACAATGTGAATAAACACCCTACAACTAAGTAACTCTTTCCTTAGTTTATCCATACTAAGTAGTTACGACTTTCAAAGTCTCTTAGGCTAAAATAATGATTGGTTGCTTAAATAAAAGTTTTCTACATTACAAATGTAGAAGTCAGGGTGATAAATAGATTTTTAAATCATCTAAGATATTTTGTAGTCTGTCTTTTATAGTTTTATATATTTCATGATATAATATGGCAGGCGGATTCCATGGATGAAGAAATTTAGATACAGAAACTGAAAATTGTGTAAATAAATTGCATTATATTTGTTTGGTTCCATATGCACTAAATCAAACAACTTATGGTATATATAGGAATTTTAGGAGGCAGCACACATATAGATATTTTTCAATTACCAGGAGATTCCCTTCCTATTCCTAATTCATCCTCTCCTAAAATATTTATGAAGTGCTGTAAATGTTTTTGCCTCTGCCCTTTACTCATTTCTTCCCCTCTGCCTAGAAATGATTATTTTCATCCCTTCCCTTTTATGTTTGTACTTTCCAATCATCCATTAAGATTTAGATCAGTTGTAAATTTCTCCAAGTCTTTTCCTGACAATCATTCCCTTTTCCTTACGACAAATTTATTGAGGAGTCCCTTTTCAGAGCTTCATCATTTCTATCATTGACTTCCCATGTTGGATTTTATTGTCAACTTATGTTTCTCTATTTCTCATTAGATGGTAAGTTCTTTGACAGCAGAGAGGCTGTTTTCTTCATCTTTGCTTTCCTAACCAGAGGCATGGTGATTGACATTTGTCCTTAATGAATATTTGTAGAATAAGTGAATGATTGGATTCAATAATGGAAGAGACTGTGTGATTGTTACGTACCTGCGTTGTGTGAATGGTACTTTGAAGAGCTTGTCTTTTACTTTTAGGTTATAACTTATAGACACAGGGAGGAAAAAAATAGATATTGCCAGACTGATAATATTTATAGAAATAAAAAAATGTGAAGAAAGAAATGAAAATTTAAGGCAACAACAGGATTTAAAAAAATAAAATGTGGCAACAGTGTGTACAGGTTGAAATTCTGATGTCTGGTGTCTAATGTGGCATAAACCTGCCTCCCTTCATTTTCCAGTGCACTGCTATTAAGTTTGGAAATAAGAAAGAGGTGCTACCACAGATGTCATAAAAATGTTACTTTTAGTGCAGCAAGTTTTGTGTGTGCTATATGTGTGTATGCTGAGACACAACAAAGAGAAATTTATGACAATGTGTGGAAAAAATATGTTAAATTTGATTTTTAGAATAATATTTTTGAAAGTGATCAACAATTACTTTTAAATAAAAAAATTAATTCAACTTTTATCAGTTCCTTTAAATCTTGCCGATGATTTAGTTCATTTCCCAGTAAATGAATTATTTTTTCCTAAACAAGGAATTATAGAACCTGATTAGAAAGTTTAATATTTGCATGTTCACACGTGAGCACTCCTGCATTTATCTCTCTCTCACACACGTATATAAACGTATGATCTTAAATACACAACTACTTTAAACCATTTGTACAACTGGCCCTGTTGGTCATATTAATTTCTATTATCCAATGTCAATCTGTAAGATTTGCCATTTTTACCATGACGGTCTGTTAGATCTGTCATTCTTCTCTATGATTCATGCCCATCCTCATCATTAATCATTTCTAATAATGACCAAATGAACTAAATATATCTTAAGAAACTTATCTTTTATACTTGGTTTGAAACTCATCTTTTGCTAAAATAGCAGAAAACTTCCTTTTAAGTTGGCATAAAAGAGAAAAAAGAAATCTTGTAGCTAGAAAAATTAGAGAAAATAATATCCTAAAGGTAGGAATCTTAAATGCCAAGTGCCCTTTCTCGGCCTCAACCATTAGTTCTAAAAATGGCCTATCAAAAATGCTTAGAGGGAGCAGTTTAATTATGGTGCCTTTGACATATGTAATACATTTTCAGCAGCAGGCCCTTACATTTATTTAAGGCCAAATGTTATACAACGAAACTGTCCTCTAAGGTATTTCTTTCTACTATTTTTCCCCATATGGCCTCACAGCTTTTTTTTTTCAATAGCAATGGCTTTTTTGGAAATATGTTTAAATGATTCTTAATTCATGTTCCACTTTAGAAATAATATAACCGAGGAAAGGAGTTAGGAGAAGAGACTATTTTACTTTGAAACACTGACTGAATGTAAATATTTCAGTTTATTTGTATATTATGGTTATATTCACATATTTACGCTTTCTTTGCTGTATATAAACACTATAGGGGAGTTCTACTCTGTACTATAGGGTCGCTATGAGTCAGAATTGACTCTACAGAAACAGGTTTAGTTTGTTTTTTTTTTTTTTTTTTTTGATATTGTATCTGTGCTATTATGGATACCTACTTGCATCTCTTATACCTCTGTGTCTTTAGGTATGTCCAGATCTTTATTTATGCAAATTGATAAATAAATTAATAAATGGATCAGACATTAAAGCTTATCATACTGAGACACCCTGGTGATGCAGTGATTAAGCGTTCGGCTGCTAACCTAAAGGTCAGTGGTTCGAACCCAACAGCTGCTCCACAGGAGAAAGATGTCTGCTTCTGTAAAGGTTTACAGCCTTGGAAACCCCATAGAGTAGTTCTACTCTGTCCTATAGGGCCCATATGAGTCGGAATCGACTGGAGGGCAACAGGTTACGTTATTGGATGGCACAAGGGGGGAGTCATACATTCATCATACGTATAGCAACATCCTTAAAACATAGTATTTGTATAATAATAATTGAATAAATTTACTGTATCTTTTCATGCTTTATCTTATATTGCACGTATGCTGAATCAGAATCAAAACATTAATTATTGTTTTGGTTTTAAATAAATAATATGTGAAGAAACTATATACAGATATATAGATACATAGGTATACAGGTAGACAAAGGTATATGCCGAAACTAAACCCATTGCCATTGAGTAGCTTCCAACTCATAGTGACCCTATAGGACAGAGTAAAACTGCCCCATAGCTTTTCAAGGCTGTAATCTTTAAGGAAGCCAACTGCCACATCTTTCTCCCACAGAGCAACTGATGAGTTTCAACCGCTGACCTTTTGGTTAGCAGCCAAGTGTTTATCCACTGCACAACCAGGGCTCCTCTATCATACAGATAATAAAGACCTGCATTTATTATTCTTTACCCTGTAATGTAGAACAAATATAATGCATTTGAAAGTTAAAAATCCCTTTAAGAATTGACAATGTGTCTTTTACATATTATGTTTATTAAAAAGAGGTCAAGTATATGTATCTTTTTACAAATAAAAACTCCAGCAAGAACAGAACTTGAAATAAATTTGATAAATGTTTCTATCTTCCATGCAAATGCGCTGACGGATTTGGCCCATACAGCTATTTCAGCAGATTTAATTTTTAATCTTAATATCATCTTATACACGGCTAAAAGCAAAATATTTTTAATGGTTTCATTCTTGATAAAATTTGTCACTGAAAAAAAAAGTATTATCTATCAATCTGTTTTCTATTCCCATAAACCTCATCCATAGCAAAATTCAGA
The DNA here is from genome assembly GCA_030035585.1 of Dugong dugon. Taxonomy (NCBI): domain Eukaryota; kingdom Metazoa; phylum Chordata; class Mammalia; order Sirenia; family Dugongidae; genus Dugong; species Dugong dugon. The sequence continues at coordinate 16,238,492 of CM057478.1, forward strand.
AAGGAACTCAGATTGAAGATTCCAATAATCAAGAATGGTTCAGAGAATATAATGCTAAAACAAACAAAAATAAACTCCTCCCTTTTATTAATCTACATAATCCTTCTCTGCTTTAATAGGATTTCAGCTAGCACTAAATACATGAGCTTCTCTCAGTTTTGAGAGGCTTAAAGCTTTCTTCCAAGCAAGCAAAGTGGATTAAAACCAACCTTTGTGTTTTACAGTTTACAGTTAACTGACCTATACTGCGAGTCTTTGTAAAGCCCTTAAGTGTTTTCTCTCCCAGTAGCAGCATCTCTCTGCGATAAGATCAAGAGATTCTATTTCCTTTGATATATTTCAGTTTGAGAACACAATAGCATGGAACAAGTTTCTTACCAGAGGTGCTTTCCTCTCCAAACCCACGCATGCCTCCTAAAGTATTCCTCTGCTTTTCAACGCTGAATATCTAGCTCTTTATTTTTTGTGGAAAATATTCCCATTTAAGGAGGAAAAATAGATTTCCTGAGAAAATCCTGAAGGAGGAAGAAATAGATCATCTTAATGAGGTGTCAGTGGATGTCAAGGAGATGTTAAAATATATCAAGGCCATGCTCAATTTTTTCTTTCTTTCCCAATACTCTCACTACATTTCCAGTAGTCAGTGTTGACAAAATGAAGCACAACTTTTCTTCTGTATCCTCAGTATACTCATTCTCCCTGGCATTCTCAAGCCTGCTGACTTATAGTTTTTTGAAATGGAATGAGGTTGTCTATTTCTCTGAATAATAAAAAATTGTGCAAATTATACACAAATGATATTTTTAATTACTAAAATTTCTAACACATAAAAATCTTGAATGTATGTAGTTATGTGTGTGTGCATAAACAGAAAAATAAAGAATATGTAACTTACTCTTTCGTTTTTTTTATTTTGGTAACACCCAGCTGTGAACTAAGTTTCCTGAGCTAAATTTCAATGATAAATGAAGAGGAAGCCAAGCTTCAATATTGCTGAATAGGAAAATTAACAACAAAAACATCTTACTTTGATTTTATGGTGTTTCTTATCCACAAAGCCAAATATTAACCATAAAGAGTCTGACCCAAACTGCAAAAGCCTGCCAGAAAATGTCCTAAACCAAAAACTAAACCCATTGCATGTTTCCAAGGCAGACTGACACATCTTTCTCACTTTGAGCAGCTGGCGGGTTTGAACCCCTAACTTTTTGGTTAGTAGCCAAGTGCTTAACCACTGTGCAACCAGGGCTCCAAAGCTGCTCTAAAACAGCATGAATTTGTCTTATGCTGCTAGAAAGGGAGCATCATCAAACCATTACCTCCTCATTTAAATCTCAAAAAACCTCATAGCTGCAGGTGGGTGGAAGGCTAAATTATTAGCTGCCAGGCCAGAAGTAACCCGATATCTGATGCTCTCAGTAAAGAGGGAAGGCAGGGTTCAATCAATCATGTAAAAATAAGCCAGTGGTTGATCTTCTATATTTCTCCTTCCTCTTCTCTTTATAAGCCTCATTGTACCTAGCTTCTTCCAGGCATTTGTTTTTTTCTGGAATCAAAATGGCATCGCTATATGTGTATATGAGCCCTGTTGGCTCAATGGTTAAGAGTTCGGCTGCTAACCAAAAAAGGTCAGCAGTTTGAATCCACCAGCCACTCCTTGGAAACCCTATGGAGCAATTCTACTCTGTCGTATAGGGTGGTTATGAGTCAGAATTGACTAGACAGCAACGAGTTTGGTTTATATGTATATAATCCCTTGCCATGGAGTCGATTCTGATTTATAGCGATGTTATAGGACAGAGCAGAACTACCACATAGGGTTTCCAAGAATTGCCAGGTAGATTCAAACTGCTGAACTTTTGATTAGCAGTCGAATGCTTAACCACATATTGGGGGCCCTGGTGGCACAGTGGTTAAGAGCTCAGCTACAACCAAAAGACTGGCAGTTCAAATACACCAGCTATTCCTTGGAAACCCTATGCACAGTTCTACTCTGTCCTATAGGGTCACTATGAGTCAGAATCAACTCTACGGCAACGGGTTTGTTTGTTTGTTTTGTATATGCATGTAGAATAGCTGCTCAGAATAAACCTTATGTTCAAACTGTGGTGAGTTTGGATTATTTTTAACAATTTGGGGTCAGAAGCATGATCCAGAGAAAATCCCGGAGGACCCCATTTTGTGATGAGGGATCAAACAATAAGTGGTACCAAACCTGCACCCCTAGCATCCCACTGTTCCCTCACTATGGCTGAGCAACTTGGCAAAAATCTCCTAGGTTCAAGTTCCACTTCTTTTGTGTTGAACTCTTTAAGTTTATATGGATGTCTTATCCTTAGTAAGCTTCCCTTCTGTGTTGTCTGTTTGGGAACTTGGTTCCCTTCTGCTATCCTTTTCTTTCCACTTCCTGAAATTACTGTTTGGTGCTCAGTGTTTGTAGGGAGTTTTCCTGCTTGTGTTATCTGAATGTTTCCATAGAATTGGTTTCAAGGGATATCAAACTGAGCTCAATAAATGAAGTCAGATTTGATCCACGGGAAGGCCTCAGAAAGTACTTGTGCTGGTTTAGATGCAAGGGTTTCTTGTCCCAGGTTTTTGGGTAAGGGTTACATGTCCCAGGCGTTCTCAGACTAGATACTAGTGAGATCTCCGGTAATTTTAAGATGAGTCAATCTGACTGAAACAGCTTGGAATTGCAGAGCTACTTTTGTGTGTGTGTGTTGCTTTGTTTTGTGTTCTGCTGTCTTAACAGTGTTATACTGCTGTCAATCATCATAAAATGGAAAATCAAAAGGTAGAACAGAGACAGACTGTATAAGCCTGTTGTTTGAGGTGGCCCCAGAGACCCAGTTAATGTGTGCTTCTCATCCAACTTGTCATCCACTTGGACGAAATTTGCGGTGGGTCACCTTGAAAGGTGGATGAGATTTTGTCTTGGAAATGTCGCTTGTGACCTAGACAGAGCATGTAGTCTGGTTTGTTTTTTATTGTTTGTATTATTTTCCTCTGTGCACCCTCATGAGGTCACTCTAAGCCTCAACTCTAAGACAAACTGCTTCATATGCCTGTCATATGAATTAGGCTTTCAGTAGCCACTCTGAGAAACTTTGACACAAATTGGTTCATTTGAAAAGACACTGAAAAAAAAAAAAAAAAAAAGATGGTTCATTTATTTTGATTGGTATAACAAGGCCTCAAAAAGATAAAAATTATTCTAAATTTACTTCTCTAAAAAAATATTCAAAGCACACAGAACATAGGGTTATGAAAATGGAATATTTCCCTACCTTTGAGTAGTATTGTTAACTTAGATTATAATACTCCTGCAAAGACCTTTATTCTGATTGGTTTACTGATAAATAAGCATTTATATGAATTTAGTAGTCCTAACATTCCCTGGAATTAATAACAGTAAATTTGTTCTGACAAAGGTTTTTATGTTTTATGCTATGTCAACCTTAAAAGCAAAATCTTTCTAAATGATTTAGTCTAAATATTATACGAAACGTGTTTTATTTAAGAAAAAAAAAATACTAATTTTGTCCTGAAAAAAATTGGTTCCTGAAAAATTACAGTGCCTTTTGTCTTTCTAAATACCTACACCAACCGAAACATAGGTAAATCAACTAAGATTGTACAAGTTCTTCTTGAATATGAGACATGAAGGGGTTGGGGGCAGAATCTGTCCTCAGTGCCCCACCCCCCACCCCAGGCATGCGGTTTACCTGTGTAGCCCCAGGAAAGCTTTTGAAAGAAAGGACAACTCCCAACTAGGTTGAGCTCTTAAAAAAAAATTAAAATCACAATAGAAAGAATCCACCTCCCCTGCTCAGTTTTCTCTGTGTGCTAGAATTAAACTACTTTTCTTAAAAGTTATGATATTTATTAAGGGATGAGACTACTGAGATGAAACAGTTTCAGAGGAATACAAATGTGTACATCTGTTTTTTTTAAAGGAAAAAGGATTACTTTTGTTTCCCAAAAATGTTTGTTTTTTTATTTATTTATTTATTTATTTATGATTAAGAACATTGCTGATGTAACCTGCATGAACTCCCTACTTGTAAACCCCTTTAAAAGTAACTTGCCTGCCTGCTTTTGGCGAACAGTCTTGGTAGCAGCAGGTCCAACTGATTCCATTTCCTTGTACAGTGAAATAAAGGTGCCTTTCCTGTTATCCCACCTTGGTCTCTCATTTGTTGTCCAATATGAATCATGCTGAGTAAGAACCTGGGGTTTCCACCCGGTAACATTTCTGGCAAGCCATCCAGAAGCCATCTGCTTGGTTCCTGAGGTAGATTGGAAAACAGACTGGCCCCATTGTCTGGTGCCACCGGGAGATTTCTCCTGGAGAACTTGGAGCAGCTCTGAAAGCTGGTACTCCCTGAGACCCAAATGATGGCTCTGTGATAGACATGAAACGTGCCTGGATTTTTTGGTAAGTGTCTAGGTAAGGTCTTAGAAGAGTCCCAAGAAGCAGGAGAAACTGACCATTGAGGGCATTAGGAATCTGAAGTTATTTGGTACACCCTAGGTAAGGCCTTAGAAGAGTCCCAGGAAATGGGAGGAATTGACCAATGAAGGCATAAAAGGCTCAGGTACCTGTTAAGTTGGTGTACTGTGTAAGGTTGTGTGAGTGTGTAACTGTATGTATCTAGAGAATGGGGAGCAATCAATGGATCCTGGAATGCGGCCCACTAAGATGCATCCTTAAGAACTAGGAACAGAAACTCAGACAGACACGACTCTAGCAGCATGCTTGTCCCTTTCCTACTTTTACCTCTTTAAATACATGCCGAAGAAAACCTTTCTTTTCACTTTACTAAACTTTGTGTTGTTTTCACTCTACAAGAGTTAATGGTGTAGTTGCTGCAGGAATCTAAAACCACGAATCCAGTTGACCTTGAGGAGACCTGGACTGCAGAGCAGAAGCCAGCAGAAAGAGAGGTCCTATTTCTGGACTCAAGCATTTGCACTCCATGTCACTTCGACACTGGTAGGGTGAGTGCTCTCAGAAAACAAGACTTTGCTTATTCTTTTTGTTCTTTTTCTCATGTTTTCTTGAGTTTTGTTTGGCATATTTGTTTGAAAAACCGGTTGTTTGATTAAGGAGAATCTTTCTTAGATTTTTGCTTGATTGTTTATTTAAAAGTGATATCTAGTAACTTTTGGTGAACTTCAGTTTAGGTCCGGATTCCAGCATTTGAAACATTAAAGAGGTAATTCTATTTTCAAAGAGCTCTGAGCCATGATATGCCACAAAAATTCGACATGGGTTGACCAGAAAAAGCCATTAGAGTGGTTGCCAGCACTCATCACAAGCATCAGACTCCTGTGACAGGATAAGGTGGTCACGAGACAGGCTAGAGCACTAGGCTGCCTGCCACCCGCAAGTAACCTCTCGAGCATGAAGGTACACATTAGTCTAAGCTAAACACTGTCCAAACCCTATGGCATTCCTTGTTAAGTTTCTTTTTGTGGCTCAGAGAAAACCTGGAAAATAATGCTCTGTTTTGCCAAATTTGCAGGGGGAGGTGGCAGCTGCTGAGCTGTTTTGCCAAATTCTCAGGTGGCAGCTCCTGATCTGTGTTATGAAATTCACAGGGAGAAGTGGTAGCTCCAAACCTGTTTTATGATATAGTTTCTCAACAAAGAATCACAATAATATTCCTCCATCTGATGCTCTGGCAAGTTAATAAGTTTTATCTAAAACCTGTTATTTCCATTGAATTGAGTCTATGTTACCAAAAATTGCTATATACACTTAAAAAAACTGTAATCCCCATATCCTTGTTTTGTATAGTATTTTTCAGTGACTTTATGTAGTCCTTCTGTCCCCTTTTGTTCTGAGAGCTTGCTTCTGATCTAGAGTGTTTTGTCTAAGTTTCTGTCTTGTATCAAGTTGGAGGCTATGGCTGAGTTGAGAATTGCTGTTTTTTTTTTGTAAGGCTGTCTTAGAACCTCAGTTCTTTCCTCATCCAAGAAAAACTGTCTTCTGTCTGTCTTATGATTTAGACTTTTAGTAACCACACAGAAGAACTTTACGTTTAAGTTAATCTTAAAAACAAAACCTCTCTAAGTAACTTAAGCTAGATATTATATGAAGTGTGTTTTATTTGAGGAAAAAGAATAATTTTGTTTTAAAGTAAAACTACTACTAGTTCCAGAGTGGGTAAAAAAGAGACATAGGACAAGCTTAGAGGGAAAAAAAAAAAAAAAGTGCTAACCCAGAATTGATGGGTTTATTCAGAAAATTGCTGAAGAGCTTCGGTATTTACTGGATAGACAACCTTTCAAAATGCCTAGGCCAATTTAAACATATGTAAATGAATTAGGATGACCCAATCTTGTCTTCTATGAGTCAAGAGAATAAGGATGTGGCAAGATCAGGTCCCTCCAGCCCCTAGTCTCACTAGTCAAGAATTAATGGATTCATTTACAAAAGTGCTAAAGTGTTTTGGTATTTACTGGGTAGATAGCCTTTCAAAATGCCTAGATCAATTTAAACATATATAAATGAATCAGAATGGCCTAATCTTTTCTTCTACCATAAGTTAAAAATAAGGAGGATGAGGCAACATCACACCTCCCCAGTCCCCAGTCTCCAAGGACCTATAGCTTCAGGAAGCTTACAATAGTTGTCAGAAATCGAGTAAATCTCTATCATAAAAGAACTGTAAACAAGTCCTCTCTGTTGCAGGGGAATTTTAAGAAGCCAAAAGATAGAAATTACAATGAGATACACCTGAAATGGCCTGGGAAAATGTTTCCAACTCTAGCCAGACACTTAAGGTTATATCTATATCAATGGATTGGTCAGTTGAGCAGAGGCTTTGTGATTTCCAAAACCAGTTGATAAAATCTTTAAGGGTTAAAATTAGATTGAGAAAATATGGGAAATAGTAAAAGTTGAATGAAAACTTAGAATGCTTAAACAGACTTTCTTTCAACAACAGTTATGTTTTATGGTATACAGGCTTAAAATAATTTCTAAGAACTTTTAGGTAACTTATTGACATTAAATTGAGTTAATAGATATTTGTCATAATTTAAGCTTATATACTTTTGCTTTTTATGCTATGAGAGAAAGGAGATATATATATATGTATATGTGTATATATATATATTTAAATCTGCTAATGAGTCTGTTCATTTTTGCTATTTTAAAAGAATGTGCTATAAGAGATATGCAACAAAGACAATGCTTAAGAGGTTTACTAAAAAGAAATTTATTTGATATGGTCAACAGTTTTATCTGTCTGATTAAAGTTTAATGGTTTAATTTATGAGATTTTTAGGAGCTTTAACATTAAATAAAATATAAAAGAGAGAATTGGGTTTCTTGCTGTTAAAATAACAAAATTTTCTTTGATTTCTGAGTTGAAGGGTTAATTTATTCTTTGTGTAATCTGCCTTGAAGGCAAAAGTTTGCCCTCTCATTAGAATAAGATTCCTGAGTCAAAAACCAAGTCACATAGCTTTTAGAAAAAAAAAAAAAATGCTAAGGTTTTTTACTTTAAGATTTTTGGTTAAATAACTTAAGTATTGTTTCTTGGTGACCTATAATAAAAAAGTCACAAAAAAGCTTCTATAAAGGAAAAGTTCTAAAAAGTTTTATTTAATAAATTACATGGAAGGTGTTGTCAAAGTCAAGAGAAACACCTGATTCTCTTTGGGTTAAAATTTGTATGTTAGTATTTCCTCTTGTGTTTTCGCCTAATATTAGCCAGCAAACACATATGTTATGATTTTATTATTATTTCTTAATTGCTAACTTGGTCACAACTTTATCAAAGCCAATGGTTTGAATGGGAATTCACATCATTTACCTATAAAGTTTTCTTTTATTACTATTCAGGTATTTAAAGATTTGATAATCTTGGTATATTCTTGGTATATCTTGACTATATGGTATCATGTCTCAAGATTGTTATGTATTTCATCTGAAGCTCTTTAAAAATACAGTTAATGGTTATATTTAGAGATATTTTTATCTAATTTTTTTAACTTATTTTATTTGGCATTTACGTTGTGCCTGAAATTAATTTCTATCCAGTCTTTCACTATAAAAGTATCATTTTTATAAGTGAATCATAGCCATATTAAGTTTTGGCATATACAGATAAGTTTTTATTTTGCTGATTTGCTGAAAACATTTGACCAAAATATCTCAACAAAAAGATGTACTATATTGGACCTGTAAAAAGGACTGTGATTAGACTGAATAAAATTGCAGGAACTCCTATGCAGAAGCTGATGGGTTCACAGACTGTGGCTGCTCCAGAATCACATGAAACAGAAATTAACTACATAAGACTGAGTAAATGAAAGAAAACTATGGGTTTATGTGGGAATATTCCTGATATTTTAAGATCCTACTTTCTGGATATAAGAAACCATTTTCCTTTCTCATAAATTATCTAACTAATGGGTTTAGATATCGTAACTCTTTAATTGGAAGTCCTTGTTTCCTAAAAACAGTTTTGTGACACTGCTGCTTCTGAGAAAGTGACTCATGACTGTTAATAGGTAAACCAAGGAGGGGCAGCTTGCCCTCTAGAAGAACACTTAGTATGTTTTAAACGGATTAACTGAAGACCTCCAACAGGAGAGGTCCATCCTATATTATCTTGTTAATCATGTACTCTCTAATGAAAATCTGGTTGCCACATGTGAATTTTTCTATACCTTCTGTTTCTTCTAGCTCTTTCCAACTGACAGTAAATTTACATGGGCCATCTCTTGTATAGATTCCTAGTGAATTCATGGGCAACACACGCTGAGAATTTTAAGATTACGTTTAGATATTCATAGTAATGATGTTAATAAATACTGAAAAGGTAATGTTAAATTGTTACACATTATACAATGATAGTCAAAAAGAAACTCATTGGTCCAACACTGAGGGCACAGTTGATAGCTTTAATTTCTAGTTATGGTACAGCTGAATTGGAGAAATCTTTAAGATGTTTATCAATCATTATGGGACATATAACAGATGAAGTTGCAAAGGAAATAAAAACACAACAGTAATTTCTGACCTCGTTACCCAAGGTGACATGAGATAACAAAACAGCCTTAGATTTTTTTATTAGCCCAAGAAAGTATAGTCTGTGTTGTAGCAAATACCTTTAGCTGCATTTGGATAAATAACACAGGAGAAGTAGAACTGGATATAGGTAGAATTAGACAGCAAGCTACTTGGTTACATATTGTAACACCTTTACAAACACCAGATTTATTTGGTTGGTTACCATCAGGAATAAGTACATGGACTAAATCACTACTGCAAGAGATATTAATGTTCTTAAGCTACATCCTGATAGTATTAGGCATAATAAAACTTATCTTCGATTGTCCTACACACTTAAAAAAGCCTCAGGCTAAAATGTTATTGTACCTTGAGTCTTTCATTTCAGCAATGCAATTGATGGGAACATTGCTCTTACTTAAGACCCTGGTGAAGAACTAGATGGTATCCAGTGGAAAACCAGCACTGTGAGTTTAAAGAGCCTGCTATAGCTGCCATGTAGGGGCTTGACTAAGTCCGGGTATTAACATCTCCAATCTCCAATCAAAAGAAAAGAATGATTTAGGAGATAATAAGAACCATTATTCTCAGTCCTGGAGCATAAAGAATATGACTTAGCTGGAGATTGACTCACAAAGACTCATAAAGACGCATCAACTGGGCCCTGAAGTTTAAAGACAATCTGGAAAAAAAAAAAAAAAAGACTTTTTTAGGGAGACATTCACATAAACAGGGCATAAAACCCACTCTTTTTCTTTTAATATTTAGTAAATGGTCAGTTTTAAACCACCAAGAGGTCAGTAGCCACAATGAAAGGCCTAGGTCCAATATTTGCCCCTCTCCAAAAATATGCCAAACAATTCCAAGCCAACCTATTGTTCAAAATGGACACTCGTTTTGAACGACCAGTGTCCGAAAAGAAATGGGAGGAGTGAGACAGAACCCTCGCAGTGCTATATTCTTAACCTGGCTTCCTCCACTACAGTGTTGTATTGAAAAATCATTTCCTTTACTGGGCTCCCCCTTCCCCCAGCTTTACATCTGATTCCTGCTTTTGCTTGGAGGTTATATGTAAACCCATTGTGTCTGCGAAGTATGATTAAAATGTTGCTGATATAACTTGTATGAACTCCCTACCTGTAAACCCCTTTAAAAGTAACTCGCTTGCCTGTCCTTGGTAAGCAGTCTTGGCAGCAGGAGCTCCGACTGACTCCATTTCCTTGTACAACGAAATAAAGGTGCCTTTCCTGTTCTCCCACCTTGGTCTCTTGTTTATTGGCCAGAATGAGTCACGCCAAGCATGAATCTGGGGTTTCCACCCAGTAACATTTCATTAAATCATTTGGAGATAGCAACAATAAATGTATTGCCTGATGATAACCTTTTGATTATATTGTGAAATTAGCCTCCCTATATACATATGGAAACCCTAGTGGCATAGTGGTTAAGTGCTATGGCTGCAAACCAAAAGGTAAGCAGTTCAAATTCACCAGCCACTCCTTGGAAACTCTGTGGGGCAGTTCTACGTTGTCCTATAGGTTGGCTATGAATTGGAACCGACTTGATGGCAACAAGTTTGGGTTTTGATTTATGTACTCATAGAATAACTGCTCAGAATAAACCTTACCTTCAAATCCAGTGAGTTTTGATTATTTTTAACAATATGTACCAAAAAAAGACAGAAAGAGAGCTTCTAAATTTATTCCTCAATAATAAAGAGAGAGCTGTAAGGTATACTTGTAAGGCACTGTTTTTCTGGGTAAAGTGGACAGATTATTTTATGTAGGTGTTTAGAAGCATGAAATTTAAAGAATTCAAAAGGATGTTTACTGGAGTGATGCTCTTGTGGATTGGCTGACTTTCAGAAGCAGGAGGTTGTCATTGATTACTGGCTTTCTGAAACCTGACCACTGATGCCAGAATGCCATGGATCATTTAGAACTGGTTTCACATAATTCTGGTGGTTACATGCCAATAGAGCTGAAAAACTATCAGCCCTTTCCTAGTAGAACAGAAACTTTTATCCTCAGTCTACCACTTTGGTTCTTCTTAGGCAAAGCTTCAGGAAACATAATCAGTTAATATCTGGAACATCACCCACATCGTTTATTCTACTAGAGCATAATGCTTCATTACAAAAACCTGATTTTAAGTTTGAGCATCAATAAGCATGATTTTATGCTGTTTTTATCTTTAAATAATTGATTGAATCATTAAGGATAATGGCTGCTCAAAAGTAGTTAAGACTATGGATAACATATTATATGAGTTCAAGACAAACAAGAATAACAAAAAGTATTATAAAATTATCAGACTCGTTTTAAGAAAACAAGTGCCAATGACTTGGTAAATCTATCTTTAAGTTGCATACATCTTTTTTTTTTCCTTTAAATTAGATAAAATTCAGCCAGCTACCTTTTCTTTAGTCCAGATATAGAATTTTCACATCAATTGTGGTATTTCTTCAGGTAACTGAAGTCTGGCACTAGTGCAGACTCCCCACTGGTTAGCCAAAATAAAACCAGAGGCTATTGTTTCATCCATAACTACTTAAAATAAAGAATTAAATTGGTGGGGTGCACTCAGGGTATATACTATACTATTTATTATATTAGGTGTTGTGAAGAATAAGGATCCCTGGTGGTGCAATGGTTAACAGCTTGGCTGCTAACAGAAAGGTTGGCAGTTCAAACCCACCAGCCCCTCTGCAGGAGAAAAACCCTGACGATCTGCTCCCCTAAACATTACAGCCTAGGAAACCTCATGGAGCAGTTCTACTCCATCATATATTCCACTCTGAGTTGGAATAAACTCCATGGCACAACACAACAATAATGTGAGGAATACATTTTTTGATTAATGCCTTAAGTTGTTGACCCATATGGATAGGATCACCATCCTCAGGAGTCTGCTTTAAAAATTATAAGATGTACATCCAAAATGTTTTATTCCTCCCATCTCTGCTCTAACAGAAGTACCACAAGTGGATGGTTTTAACATAGAGAAATTTATTGTCTTCACAGTCCATCAGGCTACAAGTCCAATTTCAGGGCTTCAGCTCCAGGGGAACACTTTTCACCATTGGATCTGGAGGAAGGTCCATGTTATCAGTCTTCCCTTGGTCTGGGAGCTTCTCTGCACAGGAACCTCAGGTCCAAAGGATGTGCTCTGCTCCCGGCACTGCTTTCTTCGTGGTACGAGGTTCCTATGTATCTCTGCTCACTTCTCTCTTTTATACCTCAAAAGAGATTTTATTAAGACACTAATCCTGTCAACCTCATCAGTATAACCTCATCACAGTGATAGAATTTACAACACATAAGGAAATCACATCAGATAACACAATCATACAACACTGGGAATCATGACCTAGCCAAGTTGCTACACACATTTTTTGGGGGACACAATTCAACCCATGACACCTATCCACTGAGGGAGTTCAGGAGTGATACACTTGAAATCATCTAACACTTCGTGCCAAAGAAGAATAAACCTTGCCCCTGAATTGGCATCAAAAAGGAATGATTCCCACATAAGAAAAGAAACCAGGAAATGCACAATATCTAAGCACTTGGCTGATAACTGGAAGATTGGCTGTTGAAATACACCAGTCGCTCCTCAGGAGAAAGATGCGGCAGTCTGTTTCTGTAAAGATTTACAGCCTTGAAACCCTATCGGGCGGTTCTACCCTGTCCTGTAGGGTCCCTATGAGTTGAAATTGACTAAATGGCAATGTTTCTTTCTGTTTTCTAGGCATGTTATCTCTGGTAGTTGTCATGAAAAAAGTCACTGTTAAATCCCGAGAATATTATTTACCCTTATTCCATTGCAAAAATATTTTCCTTTATGTTCAAAAGTGTATCCTTATTGGTAAAGTATTCCGACATATCCTTATTTTTTTTTCTGTGCAGGAACATTTTGAACAGATACCACCTAATATTATTTGTCCACTCATTGGTATTTCCTCTGGGTTATCATTTCAAAATTCTATAAATTGAATGCACTATCAATAGCTTGGGAGGGCAGGTTTACAGAGTATTTTTAGTGAAGCCTAGACCTAAGCAAGTTTTTATTATTAGTAAGGGGGCATGTTAGGTTAAATATATAACTTAAGCAAAAATACAACTAAAAGATAAAGCACAAATGTATGAAAAGAGAATGTGACCGTTCTGGTTCTGGGCATCTAGAAGATTCTTGTTCCAATTTTATTGAGCAGAAGTCATCTATTCCATGCATAGTCCTAGGATTTGGATCTGCTGTTTACCTCTGTAGACTCTCTGTTTCTAGAAAATTCCTGGGAAACCTAAGTTTAAGATTTAAAAAAAAAATTATTGTGCTTTAGGTGAAAGTTTACAGCTCAGGTTAATTTCTCATACAAAAATTTATACACATATTGTTATGTGACATTAGTTGCAATCCATACAGTGTGACAGCACACTGCCCCTTTCTACCCTGGGTTTCTTGTGTCCATTCAACATGTTCCTGTCCCTTTCTGCCTTCTTATCTTGCCTCCAGACAGGAGCTGCCCATTTAGTCTCATTTATCTGACTGAACTAAGAAACACACTCCTCACGAGTATTACTTTTTGTTTATAGTCCGGTCTAAGAGTGGGCTTCAGGAATGGTTTCAAGTCTGGGTTAACAGAGTGTCCAGGGACCATAGTTTCAGTGGTTCCTCCAGTCTCTGTCAAACCATTAAGTCTGATCTTTTTGCTTGAATTTGAGTTTTGCTCTGCACTTTTCTCTCGCTTTATCTGGGACTCTCTGTTGTGTCCCTGTCAAGGCGGTCATTGGTAGTAGCCGGGCACCATCTGGTTCTTCTGGTCTCAGGCTGATGGAGTGTGATGGTTAAGATTGTGTGTCAACTTGGCTGGGCCATGATTCTCAGTGTTTATATGTAATCACTCCCATGATTGAATCTGCTGTGAGTAGCCAATCAGTTGAAAGGGAATTTCCCTGGGGGTGTGGCCTGCATCGTAATATAAGCAGACATTCTGGTTTTTTGTTTACTCTTGATCCTGTGGCTGCCTCCTGTTCATCTGGCATCTGGTTCTTATGACTTGAGCTATCAGCTTCTCTGCCAGTATTGGGATTCATCTATCTTCACAGTCTGTGAGTGGAGCCCTGCTCTCCAACCTGCCAATCTTGGGTTCACCAGCCCCTGCAGCTATGTGAATCAGGAGAAGCCTTGTGGTCTTTCTTGCCAATCTTAGGATTTGTTGATATTTACAGCCTGTGAGGAAGAGCCCTGCTTTCTGATCTGCCGATCTTGGGTTCACCAGCCCCTGTGGCTACATGAATTGGGAAAAGCCTCTATCGTAATCCACAGACTCGGGCCGTTCCAGCCTCTACAATTGTGTGAGCTCTTTCTTTGATATAAATCTCTCTATATATATATTTATACGATTTACTGGTTTTGCTTCTCTAGAGAACCCAGACTAAGACATGGAAACTCTGATTCATATGGACCTTTTGTCTCTTTGGGTTGTTCTCCTTCTGTCCTTGGTGTTCTTCATTCTCCTTTGCTCCAGATAGGTTGGGACCAATTGGTGCATCTTAGGTGGCCACTTGCAAGCTTTTAAGACCCCAGATGCCACTCATCTAAGTAGGATGCAGAACAGTTTCTTAATAAACTTTGTTATGCCAATTGACCTTGATGTCCCCCAAAAACCATGGTCCCAGACCCCAACCCCTTCCACTCTGTCACTTGAAGTGTTTGGTTGTGTTCAGGAAACTTCTTAGCTTTTGATTTAGTCCAGTTCTGCTGATTTCCCCTATACTGTGTGTTGTCCCCACCCTTCACCTAATATGATTCTTGTCTATTATCTAGCTAGTGAAGTCACCTCTCCTTCCCTCCTCACCCTCATAACTGTCAAAGAATGTATTCTTCTGTGTTTAAACCTTTTCTTAAGTTCTTATAATAGTGGTCTCATACAATACTTGTTTGTTTGTGACTGACTAACTTCACTCAGCATAATACCTTCTAGATTCATCCATGTTGTGAGATGTTTCATGGATTCATCATTGTTATTTATTGTTACATAGTACTGCATTGCGTGTATGTACCATAGTTTATCTATACATCTGTTCATGGGCACCTAGGTTGGTTCCATCTTTTTCCTATTCTGAGCAGTGCTGCAAGGAACATGGGTGTGCATGTCTATTTGTGTGACAGCTCTTATTTCTCTAGGATATAGTCCAAAGAGTGTGATTGCTTGCTCATATGGTACTTCTATTTCTAGCTTTTTAAGGGAGCACCAAACTGATTTCCAAAATGGTTCTACCATTTTACTTTCTCACCAGCAGTGCATAAGTATTCCAGTCTCTCCACAAAGTCTCCAGCGTTTATTATTTTGTGTTTTTTGGATTAATGCTAGCCTCATTGGGGTGAGATGGTATCTCATTGTAGTTTTGATTTGCATTTCTCTCATGGATAATGATATTGAGCATTTCCTCACGTATCTGTTAGCTGCCTGAATGTTGTCCTTGGTGAAGTGCCTGTTCATATCATTTGCCCATTTTTTAACCAGGTTATTTGTCTTTTCTTTTTTGAGGTGTTACAGTATCTTGAAGAATTTACAGATTAGACCAAAAATGTTTCCAAGTTGGTAGGTTGTCTTTTTACTCTTTTGGTAAAGTCTTTTGATGAGCATAAGTGTTTGATTTTTAGGAGCTACCAGTTGTCTAGTTTTTCTTCTGGTGTTTTTGCTTTGTTACTTATGGTTTGTATTCTGTTTTTGCCAGGTATTATAGCTCCTAGCATTGTCCCTATTTTTTCTTCCACAATCTTTACCATTTTAGATTCTATATTTAGGTCTTTGATCCATTTTGTATTAGTTTTTGTATATGGTGTGAGGTATGGGTCTTGTTTCATTTTCTTAGAGATGGAAATTCAGTTGTCTCAGTACCATTTATTAAAGAGACTGTCTTTTCCCCATTTAACAGATTTGGGGCCTTTGTTAAGTATCAGCTGTTCATAGGTGGATGAATTTATGTCTGGATTCTAAATTCTGTTCCATTGGTCTATGTATCTGTTGTTGTACCAGTACCAGGCTGTTTTGACTACTGTGGTGGTATAATAGGTTCTAAAATCAGATAACGTGAGGCCTCTCACTATGTTCTTCTTCAGTAACGCTTCACTTATCCAGGGCCTCTTCCCTTTCCATATGAAGTTGATGATTTGTTGCTCCATCTCTTTCAAAAATGTCATTGGAATTTGGATTGGGATTGCATTGTATCTGTAGATCACTTTGGGTGGAACTCACATTTTCACAATGTTGAGTCTTCCTATCCATGAACAAGTTATGTTTTTTCTCTTATGTAGATCTCTTTTGGTTTCTTACAGTAGAGTCTTGTAGTTTCATTGTATAGGTTTTTTACATCTCTGGTTGGATTTATTCGTAAGTTTTTTATCTTCTTGGGGGCTATTGTAAATGGTATTGATTTGGTGATTTCCTTTTCAAAGTTCTCTTTGTTGGTGTAGAGGAATCCAACTGATTTTCTTATGTTTATCTTGTATCCTGATACTTTGCTGAAATCTTCTATTAGTTCCAGTAGCTTTCTTGTGGATTCTTTGGGGTTTTCTGTGAATAAGATCATATCAACTGTAAATAGGGAAACCTTTACTTCTTCCTTTCAATTTGGATGCCCTTTGTTTCTTTTTATTTTTTTCATTTTTTTGCTTATTCTTTTGGCTATTTCCTCCAGCACAATGTTATATAAGAGTGGTGATAAAGGGCATCTTTGTTTAGTTTTGCTTCTCAAGGAGAATGCTTTCAGGGTCTCTCCATTTAGGATGATGTTGGATGCTGGCTGTGGGCTTTGTATAAATGCCCTTAATCATGTTGAGGAATTTCCCTCCTTTTCCTATTTTGCTGAGAGATTTTTTTATCAAGAATTGGTGTTGGAATTAGTCAAATGCGTTTTCTGCATCTATTGATAAGGTCATATGGTTCTTAGCTTTTCTTGTATGTGATAGATTACATTGATTGTTTTTCTAAAGTTGAACCATTCCTAACTGGTATGAATCCCACTTGGTTATGGTGAATTATTTTTTTGATATGTTGTTAAATTCTATCAGCTAGAATTTTGTTGAGGATATTTGTGTCTATGTTCATGAGGGATATTGGTCTGTAATTTTCTTTTTGGGGGGTGTCTTTACCTAGTTTTGTTATCAGGGTTATGTTAGCTTTATAGAATGAGTTCGGGAGTATTCCTTCTGTTTCTATGCTCTGAAATACCTTTAGTAGTACTGGTGTTAACTTTTCTCTGAAAGTTTGGTAGAATTCTCCAGTGAAGACATCAGGGCCAGTGCTTTTTTTTTTGTTGGGAGTTTTTTTAATTACCTCTTCAATCTCTTCTTTGTTATAGATTTTTTTAATTTTTCTACCTCAGTTTGTGTTAGTTTAGGTAGTGTGTTTCTAAAATTTTTCCATTTCCTTTAGATTTTCGAATTTGTTGTAGTACAATTTTTGATAGTATTCTGTTATGATTCTTTTAATTTCAGTTGGATCTGTTGCGATATCGCCCATCTCATTTCTTATTCAGGTTATTTGCTTTATCTCCTGTTTTTCTTTTGTTGGTTTGGCTGATGGTTTATCAATTTTGTTGATGTTTTCAAATAACCACTTTTTGTCATGTTGACTCTTTCAATTATTTTTCTGTTCTCTGTTTCATTTATTTCTGCTCTAAATTTTATTATTTCCTTTCTTCTGGCACCCAAGGGCTTCTTTTGCTCCTCTCTTTCTACTTGTTCAAGTTGTAGGTTAATGTTTTGATTTTGGCCTTTTCTTCTTTTTAGATGTATGCATTTATTGCTATAAACTGACCTGTGAGCACTGCTTTTGCTGTATCCCAAAAGTTCTGGTAAGATGTGTTTTCATTCTCATTTGATTATATGAATTTCTTTATTCCATCCTTAATTTCTTCTATAACCCAGTAGTTTTTGAGCAAGGTGCTGTTCACTTTCCATGTGTTTAATTTTTTTTCTTGCTTGTTCTGTTGTTGATTTCTGGTTTTATGGCTTTATGGTCAGAAAAGATGCTTTGTAATATTTCGATGTTTTGGATTCTGTTAAGGCTTGTTTTGTAGCCTAATACATGGTCTATTCTGGAGAATGTTCCATGTGCACTGGAAAAGAAAGCATACTTGGATGCTATTGGGTGGAGTGTTCTGTATATGTCTACGTGGTCAGGTTGATCGATTATGGCATTTACATCTTCCATGTCTTTATTGAGCTTCTTTCTAAATGTGCTGTCCTTCACCAAAAGTGGTGTGTTGAAGTCTCTTTCTACTATTGTGGAGCTGTCTATTTCTCTTTTCAATGCTGTTAAACTTTGTTTTATGTATTTTGGAGTGCCGTCATTGGGTGCGTAAATATTTATTATGGTTATGTCCTCCTGGTGTATTGACATTTTAATCATTATATACTGTCCTTCCTTATTTTTTGTGGTGGATTTTGCTTTAAAGTTTATTTTGTCAGAAATTAATATTGCCACTCCTGCTCTTTTTTGAGTTGTTTGCTTGATTTTTTTTTCCCATCCTTTGAGTTTTAGTTTGTTTGTCCCTTGAGTCTAAGGTGTGTCTCTTAAAGGCAGAATATAGACAGATCATGTTTTTTTATCCATTCTACCACTCTGTCTCTTTATTGGTGCATTTAGTCCATTTGCATTCAGTATAATTATTGATAGGTATGAGTTTAGTGCTGTCATTTTGATGTATTCTTTTGTGGGTATGTGGTGTTGACAGTTTCTTTGTTCCACTTAATTCTCTGTGCTGAGTCACTTTTGTTCACGTATTTTCTTTTCATCTTTTTCATTGTTGTTGATTTTGTATTTGCTGAATTTTTATGTTTTTCTTCTTTTTTATTTCAATGTGTAGGTTTGTTTGTTTCCTTTGTGGTTACCTTAAAATTTACCCCTATTTCTTCTAAGTTTAAACTAATCTTTTAATTCTTGATTTTGCCTTAACTTCCTCTTCATATGAAAGTTCTATGACTACACTGTTAGTCCTTTTTTCTTTTTTAAATATTGTCATCTTCTACATTTTGACATCTGTGTTTCCCTATTTTCAGTGTTTTAGCTTTGACTTATTTTGTGACCCTATCTGGGCTGATATCTGGTTGTTCTGTCCTGTGTTCTAGTCTTGGGTTGTTATCTGATATTACTTATTCTCTATTTGAAGTTCTTCCTTTAGTATTTGTTGTAGTTTTGAGATTAGATAGAAATGCCTTAATCTCATCATCAAATTTGAGAGACAGTTTCCTGGATATATAATTCTTTGCTGGCAATTTTTTTCCTTCAAGGCTTTATAGATGTCATCCCATTGCCTTCTCTCCTGCATGGTTTCTGCTGAGTAGTCCGAACTTAGTCTTGTTGACTCTCCTTTTTTTTTTTTTTTTTTTTTTAATTGTACTTCAGGTGAAGGCATACAAAACAAATAGTTTCTCATGAAACAGTAGTACACATATTGTTTTATGACATTGGTTAACAACCCTACAACATGTCAATCCTCTAACTTCTCAACTTTTTTTGGTGAAAATACACATAGCCAAAGAGACACCATTTCAAAAATTTCTGCATGCACAGTTCAGTGACATTGACTACACTCTTACAATTGTGCTGCTATTCTCACTTAAGATGAAGGCTTACAGAACAAAATAGTTTCTCATTTAACAGATACTACACATGTTGTCCTATGACAATGGTTAACAATCTCACAACACATCAACAATATCCTTACTCAACCTTGGGTTCCCTATCACCAGCTTCCTTGTCCCCTTCTGCCTTCTGGCCCTTGTCACTGCACTACTGTACCTCATTAATCCCATTTGGTTTTATGGGACTTGAGCCTCCTTTGTAGGTGACTTTTTGTTTATCCCTAGCTTCTCTTAAAATTCTCTCTTTAGCTTTGGTTTTGGCAAGTTTGACTATAATTTGTCTTGGTGTCTTTCCTTTGGCTTCCACCCTGTGTGGGGTTTGATGAGCTTCTTGGATAGGTATCTTCTTGTCTTTCACCATATCAGGGAAGTTTTCTGCCAGTAAATCTTCAACAAAACTCTCTGTATTTTCTGGTATCCCCCTCTGTTCTGGTACTCCAATCACTCGTAGGTTATTCCTCTTGATAGAGTCCCACATAATTCTTAAGCTTTCTTCATTTTTTAAAATTCTTTCGTCTGATTTTTCCTCAAATAAATTGCTGTCAAGTGCGTTATCTTCCATCTCACTAATTCTGACTTCCATTCCCTCAATTCTGTTCCCATGACTTTCTATTGAGTGAGTTGTCTAGTTCTGAAATTTTATTCTTAATCTTTTGGATTTCTATTTCTTGTCTCTCTATGGATTCTAGCAGCCTGTTAAATTTGTTGTTTTGCTCTGTATAGCTCTCGCAAATTCCCCTATTGCTTTGTCTGTGTGTTCCTTGGCTTGGTTTGAGTTTTGTCTCATCTCCTTCCTGATCTCTTGAAGAGCTGTGTATATTAATCTTTTGAATTTTACCTCCAGTAATTCCAAGAACTCCTCTTCCTCCAGGAGGGTTCCTGAGTCTTTGTTTTGGTTGCTTGCTGGAGCCACCATGGTCTGCCTGTTTATGTGAAAATATACTGACTGTTGGCTCTGAGCCATCAATAACTTGTTATATTTATTTATCATCTGTTTGTTTACTGTGTCCTATCTTCTTGTTTTGTTTTAATATGCCCAGATAGGCTGGGCATGGGAGCTACTTTGATTATTGGAATCTTTGAAGCTCACACATACTGTCACTGGATGGTTAGAACTGCTACTAGGTATTTGAGCTCAGGAGGCCATTTTCTTTTCTTATGTGGATTCTGCTGAGGTATCCAGGTTGTCAGTCACCAAGTGTGTGGTGCAGGCTTTCACCTACAGTGCTAGATGGGCAGGGCTACATAAAGGTGATTGGAGCAGGCACAGGTATCTGGCTGCAGTAGGGGGTTATGTGCTGAGCAGGGTAGGGGGCTGATGGCTGCCCCTGAGTGCCTTAGAGCATGCAGGTGGGTGGGTTTTACAGCTAGATTTTGGGCATTTAATGTTGTTGGCTGTAAGGACTGGGAGGCATCACTTACTCTTGGAGCCCTGTCATGGATGGCTAGGTGGAGTGGGTGGAGCCAGTGTAGGTGAGGATGCTGCTTAATGGGTAGGGTGGTGTCAAATGTCACGAATCTGCCACTCTCCCTTAGCTGTTGCAGTTGAAGATAGGCTTCAGGTGTATACCTTGTTGTACTATGCTAAAGAGGGCCTATGCTGTTAAGTGGGCCCACACAGGTCTAGGCAAGGGTGAAAGCATTCAAAGTTGGTGGACTACTTATGCCAGTGCGTAAGCAAAGGGGCAGTACCTGCCCTGAGTTCCCGGCTTAGGGGGCATAGCAATTGTTGAATACTGCCAGACTGGTGTTGGAGAAAAGTCGGGGGGGAGGGTGGGGTGGGAGAGGGAAAAGTGGCTCTTCTCCACTACAAAAGTTCCGGAGGGGGAAGGGTTATTTTGACCCTGTGTGGTAGGTTAGACGCTTGCCCTTAACTTTTGCAGGTCCAGCACTGCTTTCTCCTGGCTTGTGCCGACTCTCCACCACCTGGTCTTTCCCAAAGTGGTGAAACACGTTCCAAGTGCTACTGCTCACCTCAGCCCATGTCACCTGGCCAACTCAGCCTATAGGGTGTTGGCTACCTGATGACTGGCACTTCTTTGCTCATTCTGAACTGCCTCTCATTTCAACTCCTCCACTTTGTCTTTGATGATCAGGGCTCCTAGATTGTCATACATAATCGATTCACTTGTTTTTTCGGGTGTTTGTTGTAAAAGGGACCATGGGAAGCATCTGACTATTCCATCATCTTGGCCTTGTCCCAAGTTTAAGATTTTTAGTGGGTACAAATGTTTAGTTTTTTTAAAGATAACTGAAGTTGTTTTAGTTGGCAAACATATATCTAAGAATAAATTCCTTATAAGTTACTTGTTTACAAGTAAAATATCTGATAAGGTATTTTTTTCCAGTGATATTCATAATCAGTATTTCCTGTGATGTCTTTTCCAGAATACCAAATCACCTGGTTTAGGTCATGTACGGGAGGATTATGTGCTTGGAGGAAAGGAAACCTATGATAGAACTAACATAAACTAGTCCTTTAAAATATTTAGCTAATCAGCTTGTAAATGATTGGAAGCAAGTGTGGCTCAATTTATCTATATTTGAGTGGACCAGTTCAGAGGGTGCAACATATGATTTCCTGAAAAGAAAGAGTAAAGAGTATGAGAGCTAATGGTAATTACTTGGGTCATCAGAGCTTAAAGTTGTATGATAAAGTAGAAAAATTCCAATGTAACATTCCATTTGTTCTTTCCAACTTTCCCAAGAATTGGAAGTGATTTGGCCAGTGAAATATTTTAGTAAGGGACGAGACTGCATAATAACTGTCCTAGTAAAATATCTTCCTCTATCAGTGGATAGATGAGTTGAAATATACCAGATAGGGGAAAAAAAAATACTGCCCTCAAGTTGATTTTTACTCATAGTGACCCTATTGTACCAAAGGAAAAAAAAGTACCAGATAGAGAAAGTAAAATATAAGAGTTTATCCACTGTGTGTACTGTATCTTTTTAATGGGAAAATGCTTCTAACCATTTAGAAAGTAAACATATGTTACTAGTGTGTAATTGTAACTCGTAGAGGGAGATCATTAAATAATATCCATTTGGAAGTGTTTAATGGGTCCCTTTGAGTGTTGTCCAAAACCATATCCATCCTTTATAGTTTTCCCAGGACTGTGTTGGTTACAGATGAGGCTTGAACTGTCCATGTCTTCCATAGTCTTGAAAAATTCTCTACCAGTTTTTGTTTAATATGTTGGCTTTTTTGTCCCTACTGATTTCTCATAGAACATTTTGACAAAAACTCCATTTATGATAGCTTCTCTGCCTTATGGCTAACATCAAGTGTAGTATCTGTTTATATCAGTTTAATATGTGATACACCGTCTATCCAGGAACAAGATATTAGCCACAATAGATGGATCTTGATAGAATTTGAGAAAAATGTGGATCAGAGCCTGAAATTCTTAAAAAATTTGGAAATACTGGACCAGTTCAAACTAAAGGACTTCCTAAGACTATTACCTTGAGATAAACATTAAACCTTGAACCAAAACTATCCCTTAAGGTCACGTTTTAGCTATATAACAGTTTGGCTCACAAAATAAAGAATATTACATGCGAGTACTGCCGTCCTTTAAAAAACTCATCTATCTGAAACCAAAGCTCAACAATTAATTTAAAAAAAAGATGAGAAGGTAAAGGGGCAGGGAAACTAGATTATGGGAAATAGAACATCTAGAATGAAAATAATGAAAATGTTCACACATTTCCAAGAATGTAACCAATGTCACTGAACAATTTGTGTAGAAATTGTTGAATGGGAGCCTAATCTGCTATGTAAACTTTCACCAAAACACAATACAATATTATCTAAAAAAAAAAAAAAAAAAAAAAAAATCCGTTTATGATTATCTGGCTTTGTCAGCAGCTGTATTGGCTCCACAACATCCTATTTTTAAAGGATTATTATTTTTAATAATAATTTTCAAAATCATTGGGCAAACTGTGTCAGTGATGGTATCACTGAACCTCCACATATATGTCTTTCAATAAAGAAGAGGTCCTTTCATACAGGCTTTTGTCTGAGTGGCATGCTTAGTAGGCTTTAAGCAATTATTTGTAAAATGTTTCCATTTACCAAGGAATGCACACACATTAGGATTATGATGAGATGACATTTAGGAAACAGAAATTCTACCAGGAAGACATAGTGGTTTTGATGTGAATGATCACATGACAAGAAGGATAAAGAACACTGTAGTTGTGGTTGTTAGGTACTGTTAAGTGAGTTCCTACTCATAGTGACGCCATGTATAATAGAACAAAACATGGCGCAGTCCTGAGTCATCCTCAGAATCATTGCTATGCTTGAGCCCATTGGTGTAGCCCCTTGTCAATCCATGACATTGAAGGTCTTTCTCTTTTTTGCTGACCCTCTACATTACAAGCATGATGTCCTTCTTCAGGGATTGGTCTCTCTTGATAACATGTCCAGAGTAAGCCAGAGGAAGTCTTGTCATCCTCTCTTCTAAGGAACATTCTGGCTGTTAATTCTACCAAGACAAATTTATACCTTCTGCTGGAAGTCCGTGGTATATTCAATATTCTTTGCTAACATCATAATTGAAATGTGTCAGTTTTTCTTTATTGTTCCTTACTCAGTGTCCAAATTTTCATGTATATAAGCCATTGAAAATACCATGGCTTGGACCAGGCGCACCTTAGTCCTCAAAGTGATGTCTTTGCTTTTTAACACTTTAAAGAGATCTATTGCAGCAGATTTGTTTAATGTAATATGTTGTTTGAATTCTTGACTGATGCTTCCATGGGCATTGGTTGTTGATCCAAGTAAAATAAAATCCTTAACAATTTCAATACTTTCTCTGTTTACCATGATGTTGCTTATTGGTCCAGTTATTTTTTGTTTGCTTTATGATGAGATGTAATGCATACCAAAAGCTACAACCTTTGATCTTTCTCAGTAAGTGCTTCAAATCCTCTTCACTTTTAGCAAACAAGGTTGTGTCATCTGCATATGGCAAGATATTAATGAGTCTTCCTCCAATCCTGATTCCACATTCTTTATCATATGGTCCACCTTCTCGGATTACTTGCTCATCATACAGATTGAATAAGTATGATGAAAGAATACAACCCTGATACATACTTTTCCTGATTTAAAACCATGCAGTATCCCCTTGTTCCGTTTGAATAACTTCCTCTTGGTCTATGTACATGTTCTGTATGAGCATCATTAAGTGTTCTGGGATTTTTATTTGGGAGAAAGATGTGGCGGTCTGCTTCCATAAAGATTTACAGCCTTGGAAACCCTATGGGGCAGTTCTGCTGTATTCTATAGGATGGCTATGAGTCAAAATAGACTCGGTGGTGGGTTTTGGTTTAGGATTCCTATTCTTCACAATGTTATTCATAATATGTTATGATCCATGTAATTGAATGCCTTTTTGTAGTCAATAAAACAGATATTCTCTGCTTTCAGGCAAGACATCTGACATCAGAAATGATATCCCTTGTTCCTTGTCCTCTTCTGAAACCAGCTTGAATTTCTGGCAGTTTCCTGTTGATGTACAACTGCAGCCATTTTTTAATTATCTTCAGCAAAATTTTACTTGCATGTGATTTTAATATTGTCTATTAATTCCCACATTCCATTGGATCACCTTTCTTTAGAATGGGCACCAATATATATCTCTTCCAGTTGGTTGGCCAAGTAGCTGTCTTTCAAATTTCTTAGCATAGATGAGTGAGCACTTTCAGCTTTGGAGCATCTCAATTGGTATTTCAACAATACCTGGACCCTTGGTTTTTTTGTTTTTGTTTTTATACTTTAGATGAAAGTTTATAAAAGTTTACAGAACAAATTAGTTTCTCATTAAACAGTTAATACACAAATTGTTTTGTGACAGCAAATGTATCTTAGATGGCTGCTTGTAGGCTTTTAAGACCCCAGTTGCTACTCACGACAGTTAGATGTAGAAAATTTTCTTTATACACTATGTTATGCCAGTTGAGCTAAATGCCCCCCAAGACCATGTTCCCTGGACCTCAGCCCAGTAGCTCAGTCTCGCAGAGTTTTTGGATGTTGTCTGTGAAGCTCCTATGCTGACTTCCCCAGTATTATACACTGTCTTACCCTTCACCACTTATCTATTATCTAGTTAGTGTTTTTCTTTCTCTGCTTCTCCCTTCCCTTGTAACCATTAAAGATTGTTTCTTTCTGTGTAGAAACATTTTCATGTGTTTTTATAATAGTGGTCTCATACGGCATTAGTCCTTTTGTGATTGACTTATTTCACTCAGCATAATGCCCTCCAGACTCATCCATGTTGTGAGATGTTTCACAGATTAATATAGGAAAAGACAGAAAGTGGGAAGTCTTTTGTGTTCTGTTTGATTGGCTTTATGTAAAAGTTTCCCTAAAAGATATTTTCCAAGATTATCTTAGCTATTGTCTTTATACCTCAGGACCCAGTTGACGAGTCCTGGTGAGTCCTTGTGAGCCCAGCTCCAGCTGGGTCACATTCTCAATACTCAAGGACAGGGAATAATAACTCCAGTATTATTTCCTAAATCAAGTATCACATTTTTTCTCACAGAAAAAAATTCAAAAGGAATCTATACTTGCTGTATTTATTTTCTGCTCCCCAGAGTGATCTAAAATCCGTTATAATCTATATTTTATTCTTTTTTTATCATTTTAAACCTCTTTTCAAGATTACAAATGACCTCCATGTTTCCCCATGCAATAAATATGTTTGTTTTCATCCTATTTTGTTTCTTGATGTATTTGAAACAAATGAACATTACATCCAGAAATAAATATTGTAATCTTCAATTCTCTCTTCTACCACTAATTGAAGTTTATAAAATCATTTATATCTTGCAGCTAATATGCTCCAGAGCTTAGAACAGGGAGCCCTAGTGGCATAGTGGTTAAGAGCTTGGCTGCAAACCAAGAGGTCAGCGGTTTGAATCCACTGACTTCTTCTTGGAACTATCTTTGGGCAGTTCTACTCTGCCCTATAGGGTCATTCTGATTTGGAATCAACTCAACAGCAAGGGGTTTGGTTTTGGCTTAGAAGAGAACATGGCTCAAATGGGTCTTTAATGAGTAATTATTGTGAGAATAAATAAGGTCAAGGAAAGCCAAGAATAACAATTTAAAACCATATAAAACAGCAGTGTTTATTAATTACAACATTAATGTGGAAAACACAGTAGCTGCCTTATATACAAAAGTTAATTCTTAAAAAAATTAAAAAGTGAGAAAATAGTCTATTAATATTAAAAAGATAAAATTTATAGAAATAAAATTAATAGTGTATGCAAATGGCACAAACTGTACAAATAACAAAGCACTATTGAAAGACATAAAATGAAGAAGTGGAAAGTTACAACACGCTCTTGCATATAGAAAGACACAATATTTAAATGTATATTCCCTTAAATTGAACCCCTGGTATTGCAGTGGTTAATGGTTTGGCTGCTAACCAAAAAGTTGGCATTTAGAATCCACCAGCCACTCCTTGGAAACTCTGTGTGGCAGTTCTACTCTGTCTATAGTGTCACTATGAGTTGGAATTAACTTGACGGCAACAGGTTTGGTAGTTTTTTTTTTTTTTGGGAGGGGTAGGTTTCCTTAAATTAATCTACATAATCAAACTATATAACAAAAAAAGTATAATTCTGAGAATTAAAAATAAGTCATCTAAATTTCATCACAAAAATTAAACAGGTGAGAAGAAAGAAAGAAATGGTTTTAAACTAGTTATTTAAACTAATTCTAATGATAAAGTGATTTAAATTATCACTTTGATAAGAAATGATAGGTAAATAAGATGCAGAAGAGAATCTTGAAATAAGCCAAAATGTATAGGTGAATTTATTGTACAACGTTGGTGGGACTTCATGTTACGAAGGAAAGATGGATTATTTAATAAATGATATCAGAATAGCCTAATACTAATTTGAGCACATAATAAATAATAAAAGAAAATACAACTTCATCTCTAACATAAAAATGTTTGAATAATGGCTCAAAAGCCATTACGATGTTAAATTATAAAAATACTTTAAAAACCATGAGTGATTAATTTTTAAGATATTTGAGCAAACAAAATCTTTCAGAATATGCCATAAACATTGAAAGAATCCTAATGATGACTACAAAATACTATTTTAAAAAGGCTACTTGATGGCAACCGGTTTGGAATACATTGATACTCATTGTGTTATCATAAATCAATCAGAAAAGATTACAAAAATAGAGAAAAAGTGCAAAAATAAAAATCCACGATGAGAAAGCATCCAGAAAAAGAACTCATCAATAATGATATTATTTAATTTTCATTATACTGAAATAAATGTAAATTTAAAAAGTCATTATCATTATTTACCTAACAGTTGTTAAAGCTTATATCATGTATTGACATATATTATTGATGAAATAATGGAGAAAAGGAAATCTCATTCATTCTTTTGAAAAATGTAATTAACATTCTTACAGAAAAAAAAATCAAATTTTACCAAATATTAAATTGATAACTAAACTTTTGTATTTAAGATGATGTAACTACCCTTTTAAAAAATCTAACAATAAAATAAAAAGAGACAAAAACCAGAAACAAATTCATATTAGTCTGTAGAACAAAGGGACATCATTCTCAAAACAGTGAATGTCAAATAGATATGCAGGAACATTTGAATAGAAAACATCTATGGGTGTGGGTATTAGAAAACTTGAAACAGTACAGCTTTCTTACATTAGCAGCATCTCTAGAACAGTAAGACTATATATTTTACAAGAGAGTATACCATATCCTGGAAAGTTTCCATTACCCTTGTTTCCAAAGAGAAAGATGTGATTTTAGACTGAGGCGTGAAAGACATATTTGCAGGAAATAGTCTATCAGTGAGACTTAGAGAGAAGAAATAATTTGCATTTTACGTCACATAAAAGCTTCAACTCTATGTTTACTGGACTGAAGTGAAGGCTTACAAAAGAATGTGTTCACACACAATCCTGCTTCCTGAAAAGCATAGATTAGCTTGGAATAGAATACCAGTCCCTTTCACACAGGAATCTGCTGCTAGTTACCAGTCCAGTAAAAATCTCACACCATTCAAATGTGAACAATCAAAAGTAAACACATGGTCCAGTTTCAGAGAGATGAAGAGAGCTGGAAAGAAAATCACTTTCACTATTATGATAAGAAAAAAGCTGGGCAAACCTCAAACAAACAAAAAAATTGTTCTTGAGTAATGGAGATCATAGAGAAAACGACTAACTTGAAATATAGAAAGACAAGCACTCACAGGGAGAAACAGGAGTGTGCACTTGCTCACCCGGTACAGATGCCACCAAACACCGTATGTCCCAATAAAAGATTCAGCAAGATATTTGTAACAGAATTTTAAGGGGTGAGTATGAAAGCTAGCACGAAAGTGTAAAACTCCTGAGGTCCATAGGAGGGTTTACACCCTCTTATAGGCTTTTCTTTCAGGAAATCTACAAGTTGCTCAAAGGGAAGATTGGAGAACATACAAAAAAAGCTCCCCCCAAGGTACTACTGGAATAGAAGAATTGTGGTCACTGTCAATACTCCACACAGAAACATATCTCCTAAGGAAAAAAACACTTTATCTTCAAGGGAAGATCATAAAATCCTGTAGCTTGAGGGAAATACTGAAAAATCATTGAATCTGGAGAATGGAAATGGCAGCCACCGCCAAAAATGTCAAACAGATCAGTTGTCTCTATTTGTCCTAAGTTCCTAAGGAAAAAAGTCAGTCTTAATCTGCATGGGGAATGGCATCAAAATAGAAGCACAAGAAGGAAAACAGTTAAAGTGGAAAAAAAAAAAAAAAAAGGGATCTCTATACATGGAAGAGAGTCTAGGATGAGCATTATATATGGAGGAGGGGCACACATCCTTAAGAAGGGCAGATCACTGAGAATCAGGTTCACGTGCCTAAGACTGAGATGCAATCAGAACATCCAAGTACAGCCTGTCCGCCATTCTCCACTCCACGTAACCAAGTGTCCAGTAAAAATGAGAGTGGAATATTGATTTGGTGCTAGAAGAGACAAACTCTTTTTGGGAAGCAGAGCAAAACGAAGACCCAAAAACAAGTAAGGGAGACAAACACAAGATATTATTAGAATTGAAGCCTCTGATGCACTGAGGGTAACTATAGCAACAACAGACCTCCAAACCAGCCTACCTCCTGACTATTTTACACAAAACTATACACTAAATGTCTAACAGAAGACAAGGTTTGCTCACTTCTAACCATGAATGTTTTTAACTTATACAACATATTTGAATTTCAATAAAAAACATTATAAGACATACAAAAAACAGAGAAAAAAGACTCAAGAGATAAAACACTCATCAGAGCCAGACTCAGACTGACAAAGAAATTAGAACTATCAGACAGAAAATCTAAAATAACTATGATTAATACCTAACAGTTTCCAAAGGAAAATGGAGATAATCCGGAAGCTGCAATAGGTAATTTCATCAGAGATACATAACAAAACATAAGAAATGCTAGAAATAAAAATTGCAGTAACAGAAATGAAGAATGACTAGACCCTGAGGAAATAATAAGTGACATTAGAGATAAGATAGTAGAAATTATCCAGAATGAAACACAAAGAGAAAAAAAAAAAAAATGGAGCACATAAGGACTTTGTGACAGTATCAAATGGTATAATAACACATAATCAGTACTCCAGAGTACAAGGAAAAGAAAAAGGGCAGAAGAAATTTTTGAAGAATACAAAATAAGAAGTTTCCAAATTTAGTGACAGAATCAGTCAGATCCAAGAATCTCAGAGAATGCGTGGCAGTATAAATAGAAAAAATGCCTCATCTAGGTATTTCAGGACAAAAAGGCAACTTTGTAAATGTAACTAGTGGTGGAGAAGAGCATTAACCTATTGCCCTCGAGTTGATTCTGACCCATAGAGACCCTATAGGACATAATAGAACTGCCCCATAGGGTTTCCAAGGAGCCACTGGTGGATATGAACTGCCAATTTTTTGTAAGCAGCTGTATCACTTAACCACTGCACCGCCAGGGCTCCAGAGAGGAGCATTAACTATAGATTAATAAAAATAAGAATTACAAGAGACTTCCTGCACCAACCAAACAAGCATGAAGAAAATGGACCGATACCTTTAACATGATGAAAGAAAAGAAAATCAATCTAGAATTTTATAGTCAATGAAAATGTCCTTCAAAAGCAAAGGAGCTATAAAGAATTTTTTCAGAAAAACAAAATCAGATTCAATTTATAGGCAGCTAAACTACTGTACACAAAATGTTAAAGGAAATTCTTCAGGTACTAGGACTATGATATAATGTTGGACTGGCATATACAAATGAAGACTGTCAGAAATAGAATAAACAGATAAAATTAGACTTTTTGATTACATTTTATTGCTTTAACAATAATTCACTCTCTAATTCAACACTGGCAACAATGTATTGTTTCATAGCATGAGCAAAAGTAAAATATGTGACCATAATACAGAAAGAATAAGAAAGAATAGGCACTATTTTATTTTATTACGTTACACATTCTTACACTAAATGTAAAGCAGCATAATACTACTTATATCTTAAGATTATATGTAAATGTATATTGTAAATCATAGGACAACCAGCAACAAAGATTTAAAAATTAGATATAAATAAAAATTCCATAAGAGGAGATAAAAAATAGAATAATAAAAATTTTATCAGTTAAACATCGACAAGTTTGAAAAAAAATTTAAAAATGTAACAAATAGAAAACAGCTAGCAAGAGGTTGAATATTTTCCATCCATATCAATAATCAAATTAAATGTGAATAGTTTAAAAACAGCAATTAAGATAGAGATTGTCGAATTTATAAAAAAGTGACACAACTTTATACTGTCTACAAGAAACTTTATAAAGATATAGGTGAGAGTAAATGAACAGAAAAACACAATGCAAACACTAGTCAAAAGAAAGCTAGAATACCTCTTATAATTTCAGGTAAAGCAGATATCAGAACAAGTAATATTATCAGGGATAAAGAGGAGCATTACATAATTATAAAGGATCAATTTTCAAAATAGATACAGATATTATAAATGTGTATGCACTTAATAACAGAACCTAAAAATACAGGAAGCAAAACATGACAGACTTGAAAAGAGATATAGACAAGGATATACAGGTAGTCCCTGACTTACAATGGAGTTCCTCTTAACCATTTCGTCATGAGTTGGTTCTGACATAAGATGAATATCACATTCTTTTTAGTTTTTATTATTATTGCCTTTTGTTATCAGTGTCTTTATAAATCCAATCTTTATTTGTCTTTGGTTGTTGGTATGAGAATGATAACATCAGCAAGTTATGTGCTGCACTGTTGTATGTAGTACATATTACTCATGATAAGATATCAAAACAAAAAACGACTGTCATAAGTGCTATTCAACCTAAATCAAATATGTCATAAGTCAGTGACTACCTGTACATGACCTGAACATTACTGTCAAGCAACTAAAACTTATCAAACTCTTTACCCAACAACAAGTGCATAGAAATCACATATTCAGTGAGACATATTCTGGTCAACAAAGCAAGTCTCAATAAATTTAAAGACATCAAATCTACCGAAGTATGTTCTTTATCCACAATGGAATTAAGCTAGAAATCAAGTAGAGAAAGATCTCTGGAAAATAAAGAAAATATATGAAAACAAAATAACACACTTATAAATATCATTTATGCCTAAAGAGAATTCAAAATGGAAATTAGAAAGAATTTTGAACTAAATGAAAATGAAAACACAGCATAACAAAATTTTTGGTTTTAACAGTGCTTAGAGAAAAAGTTTCAGCACTAAATGTCTATATTATAAAAGAGGACAAGTCTCAAATTAATAACATTATCTTCTACTTTAAGAAACTAGAAAAATGGAACAAAATAAAAACAAATATTAAAGCAGAAATCAGTAAAATAGAACACAGGAAAACAATACAGAAAATAAAAGAAACCAGAGGTTGTTTTTTTTTTGAAAGCACCAATTAAATCAACTTGAAAGACACAAACTACCAAAGGTCCCTCAATAGGAAATAGATAATCTGAATAGCCTATGTCAATTAAAAGAATTGAATTTGTGGTTAAATATTTTCCCACAAAAAACTCCAGAGTTAGATGGTCACAGGA
This sequence comes from Dugong dugon, assembly GCA_030035585.1. Taxonomy (NCBI): domain Eukaryota; kingdom Metazoa; phylum Chordata; class Mammalia; order Sirenia; family Dugongidae; genus Dugong; species Dugong dugon. The sequence continues at coordinate 16,271,359 of CM057478.1, forward strand.
AGTTCTTACCAAACATTTAAGTAAAAGTAATGTCGATTGTACATAGTGTCTTCCATAAAATTGAAGAGAACTGAACACTTTTCATCTCATTTTATGAAACCAACATTACTATAATAGAACCACAAAAAGATATTGCAAAAGAAGGAAACTACAGCCCAATATTCAGCACAAATATTGATGCAAACATTTCTAACACAATTTTAACAGAATTTTACAAGTATGTTAGTAGGCTTTATCCCAGAAATGCAAATTTGTTTGACAGTTGAAAATTAATCAATGGTATTCACTATATTAACATACTAAAAGAAATCCTAATCATCTCATTTGATACAGAAAAGAAAAAAATGCTGAAATCCTACATGCATTTCTGATTAAAATTCTGAGGAAACTAAGAACGTAAGGGGATGTCTTAAACCTGATTGAGATATGTACTGGAAACCTGCAGATAACATGATACTTGATAGTGAAAGACCAATGCTTTCCTGATAAGATAAGAATCAAGGCAAAGATGCTCACCTTCACCACTTCAATTCAACTTTGTATGGAAGATCTAGTCACTGCAATGAGGCAAGAAAAATTCAAAGGCATCCAAATTGTAAGAAAGTAAAGTTAGATGAATGAAGACGTAAAGTTAGAGTTATACGTAAATGACATGATCATTCTTTGAAATATACATAAGTAAGATTTTCAACATTGTTTGAAACAAGCAATGTGAAAAATTAATTATAATTCAATAAACTATCCAAGAACAATCGGAAATTGAAATTAAAAAAATAAAAACCCTATCATTCATAAAAAAATTAAAAAAGGAAATATATAGAAATAAATCTGATGAAAAATATACAAGCTCTATACACTTAAAATTAAAAACAGAACAAAAATTCCAGAGATTGATTAAAGAAATTCTAAATAAATAGAAAACGGAACATTGGTGGTTCAGTGGTAGAATTCTCACCTTCCATGTGGGAGACCCGGGTTAGATTTCTGGCCAGTGTAACTCATGTTGTAGCCACCACTCATCTGTCAATGGAGACTTGTCTGTTACTATGATGCTGAACAGGTTTCAGGGGCAACTAAGACTAGCAAGAAAGAACTGGCTATCTACTTCTAAAAAACAGTCAGTGAAAACCCTATGGATCACAATAGTCCAGTCTTCAACCAATCATGCAGATGGTGCAGGGCCAGGCAGCTTTTTGTTAAGTCATATATGGGGTAGCCATGAGTCAGGGGTCGACTTAACAGCAGTAACACCAAAAAGAAGTAAGTGGAAAGATACCATGCACATAGATTGGACTATTCAATATTAAAACATTAATTATCTCCAAATTGATAAATAGATGTAATGCAAGCCCAGTTATAATCCTAGCAGGATATTTTGGTAGATACTGACGAGATGATTCTCTAAATCATATGGAAATGTAAAAGACTTAAAATATCCAAAACAACTTAGAAAAAAGAAAAACAAGTAGACTTTCACTACCTGGTTTCCATACTCTACTCACTGGAATTGAACACTAAATTCTGCTCACTATCAAGTGGAGAGGAATTAGTGTCATATCCTGGACACAGGAGTATCTACATACATTATCTAGCATTTTTCAGTAAGGAAGCTTGTTCCTTCACCACATTTATTTGTTTTTTCAGTTATTCCAGAAACCTAAAATATTCAAGAATGCAAGAAAACTCACTACACTAATAAGCAAGAGCCATCTTGGGCAAATAAATTCCACCTTTATTGTTAACAGCATAGTAAGGATCAGAACAAACCCAATTCTCATCTGGAAATGGATCCAGTCCTCACTTTCTCACATCTCTTTTCTCATCTGTGTAGAGAGAGTGGCACACTCTCTTTCCAACTTTAATCATCCAGAACTGGACTGGAGCTTACAAGTTAGAAGGACTCTGTCCTTCAGATCAACTGCCCATGCAGCCTTTGTCTGACCTATCTGTCCCAAACTAAATCAGAACACACAAGTTAGAAGGACTTTTTCCTATATACTGCCAAATCAGCAGACATCAGCCCTTTCCAGCTCACATTGTCCCTGTGGGTTCATTAATTCACTGGCATGTCTCACCAAATTCAGGGAGAGTACCTATGCTTACAGTTACCTATTTTTTATAATCAGAAAGGATACTAGTAAAGAGACACAGGGGACAGGATCTGGGAGGGATTCCAGCATGAGGGTTCCATTATCCTCAGGGATGTACACCCTCTCCCACGCATATATGTTCTCACCAATCCGGAAAGCCATTGACCGTCCATGTTTAAAGCCATTTATTGGCTTCAGTGAATAGTCATGTTTGGGGCTTCATTGCATAATCATGATAGAATTAATCATTGAATATATATGATTGAATTATGCTCCCCTCTCTACCTGAGATTAGCTGACCAGGTGTGGTCTTTGTGATCCCCTACTCATCTGCACACTTTTAAATGTTACCTGGTTGCTTTAGAAGACCAAGAGACCTCAGCTGTTGGAAAGTCCAAGGGCTACCTTTCAGGAACCAGAGACAAAGGCCTAGTCAATTTCTTTGTATTGCACCCATTTTCATGACATCTCCTGATTCCAGTGCTGACCTATGAAAGACAGCCGCTATTAAATTTCTCAAAAATACTAGTGGCCCAACATCACCAGGGCATTACTAACTGCCTTAGGTTAAAAAAAAAAAATGTCATGGAAAACATTGCCAGGTACCAGGTTGTAGGTTCTTTGGTTTTATGTAATTAATCAATTCTAACCTACCACTTGACTCTTAGCAAAGGTCTGCATTTGACAGGAGATGGATTATTTTGTTCAAAGGGTTAAGAACAATCTCCTGGTTTAAGGTGTATAGGCATATTCATCCTATATCTTCATCCAAGGTGTCAGTGCCTCACTCCTTCTCAAATGGGGTCATGACTTTAGCATAAGAGCCTTGCCATGACTGTTTGTTCAGGCTTCTTTGTAGCTCTGTTTGCCTGACAATTAAATCAAGGACCTGATTTTCAATACAAGTTGCCTCACAGCTGTGGGAAACCGGAGTCTATTTAAATGCTGCCATGAACGCCTTCTAGTTTTCACAGCATGTCCCAGCTTAATAGATGACTCATCCAAGACTGTCTCTCTCTCTCTCTTTTTTCTTTCCTTTCTTCAAGCCTTACAAAGCAGTCAACTCATGCGAGCACATTCGTAATTCTTGTATCAGTGATTCTCAACATTTACTGCACATTATAATAACTTGGAACATTTTAAATTATAGATGATGGTTGTATTCTACCACACGAGATTGGATATAATTATTCTGCTTGAGGTCTGGGCACTGAGGTTATTTTAAACTTTTTGTTAAAGTATAAAAAGAACACACATTATTGTTGTATAGCTTAAAAAATATTCACAAATGAAATACAACTGTGCAAGCTGCAGCCAGGTTAAGAAACAATATTATCAGCATCCAGAAGACTCCTTGTGCTCTCTTAGTCATTAACTCATAACATGAGTAACCACTATCCTGTTTACTAAGCGGAAAGAAGTTTTGCTTGCTTTTGAACTTGACTATACAGAACACGGGGATTTGTAAAAGCTCCCCTAGGTGAGCTGAAAGTGCAGCTAAGGTTGAGAATACTGCCGCCATAGCTCCCGTACCATTCAAGGGCCTATCTTTCCCTGACTTGTACATCATTCTTAAAATTTTACTGATTTTGACTAAATCTTTAAATGTTTAGAAAGATTAGTTGGGGAAATGATTGCCCAAATCCTCAATACCTGAGAATGACTATCACTTGATCTTTCATATTGAAGGTAATTTGTATGTGTTTGGGTCATAATCTTTATCATTCAAAAATACAAAGCTGTTCCTTGATTATCTTCTGGGATTTAATGTTGTCAAGAGGAAATCAAATGCCAATTGAAAAACAAAATATTTTTCTCATTTTTTCTTTATCCCTTAAGTTACATGATTTCCTTTCCTTTATGATTAAAGTTCAAAAATTCCTAATAGATATTTCATGGAGTATATTTGATTTCATTTATTTTGCCTGGTTAACTGTGTAGAGACAGTCCTATCTTTATTGCAGATAATATATATTATATATATTTTGTAATTATTTCTTCTCCATAATCTAAACTTTTTATCCATTTGGTTATATATATATATATATAAATATATAATATGTACAATATATGTGTTTACATGTATGTATGCATTTTTCAATCACCTAATATGCATATGAAAGCTGGACAATGAATAAGGAAGACCGAAGAAGAATTGATGCCTTTGAATTACAGTGTTGGGGAAGAATATTGAATATACCATGGACTGCCAGAAAAACAAACAAGTCTGTCATGGAAGAAGTACAGTCAGAGTGCTCCCTGGAAGCAAGGATGACAAGACGAACATACTTTGGACATGTTATCAGGAGGGACCAGTCCCTGGAGAAATGCATCATGCTTGGTAAAATAGAGAGTCAGCGAAAAACAGGAAGACCCTGAGATGGATTGACACAGTGGCTGCAACAATGGGCTTAAACATAGCAATGATTGTGAGGATGGAGCAGGGCTGGGCAGGGTTTCATTTTATTGTAGACAGAGTCATTATGACTCAGAACCAACTGGACGGCACCTAACAACAATGTACACATATGTAGATTCTCTTGTCCATAACAAATAGAAATTTGAATATTCTGTGCCCCCTGCCTCCGCCAAATATTTAAATTATCTTGATCAAGGGCAGATATTTTCAGTTGTTCCTTAGCAGTCAATCTCACCTTCTATTTTAACGGAAGTTTTGCTGACAGTTGGCTGCCTACATAAGACTAGAGTTCCCAGACTCCTTTGAATCTGGAGTGATTTGGTACTGCATAAAATGAATTTGTATTCTCAGAGAAGTCTAACCTATCCTAATTTCTTCAGGGACATACATTAACTAAGTTAAATAAAAGATTCGGTAGATTTTAGTCTTTAGGTTTGAGGATGGAAAATTAGTTATTTCTATACAATCATAATGAATCTCAGGAAATAGTATAAGGGAACAAAGGTGCATAGTCTTCTATAGGGTGTGTATAGGAGGAAGTGGTCTTACAGTCATCTTGAGACCATGATCTAACCCAACCTCAGGATAATAAATTAAGAAGCCAGGGGAAACACAAAGAAAAAAATATTTCCACAATGATATCAGAAAGCTATCAGATGAATCCTTGTTGAAGCCTGTCAATTTCTGAGAATCTGGTGTTTTTATATGAATCAGTAATTTCATTTAAGCCTGTTTGAGTTGGATATTCAGTTATTGACTCCTCAATTTACGCTTACTGCTATCCCGAAGATACATCAGCATTAAGATCAATATTTTCCCTATAGCCAACAATGAGCAACTGATTTCAGCTTTTTTGTCGTTTCAAAGTTCTGCTACTATGAGCTAAATTGGATTAATGGGTTCACAGAGATTCTCTTTGAATTACTTTCCAGACTTGCTGTTTCTTCTAATGAGATACTGTATAAATATGTTTGCCTTTCCATTAACCTACTTACACCTTTACATATATATTAGAGTTCATTATATACATAGAGTATTTCCATAGTTTCTAATCATGAATAAAGTTTTTTTTTGCTCTTTGTATTTCTTAATCATTCTAACAGGTATCTGGAGAATAAGGAGGAATAGATGTACTTCAGTCACGTTCAAGAACCAAAAATCAAGAATGCTATTTTACTAAAAATTCATATCACTTATTTTGGTTTTCTTAACTATTTCTCATTTCTTCTCTCTATTAGGTTGAGTGAATTTTTTTTTTTTTATCAAATCCCAAATTTTGGATAGGCTTTCAGGTAAGATATAAGTTGTGGCTATCTTCAGTGTCCTTCTGGGTACTGCTTCCTATTACGTTTGTATTACACTTCTGATTTTTTCCCTCTGTTTAGCATAATTATCACATGATACCTAGACATTTCTAAATGATTCTCATTTCAAATGTTTCTAACACATGCTAAAAATTTTTCCATGCTTCTTGATCCTGTATTATAGTGATGTTAGGAGAATTCACCCATAATCTCTACTTTTAACATCTTAAGATGAATTTCATTCAAAATCCTGCTAATTTCTGCTTGTCATTTTGATTTGGCTAATACTTAGTGTTCCCTGAGTTTCTAGAATTGACTTCTGTAACTATAAAATAATAAGTTTGTTTTCAGATCTTAACCTTCTTTTCTGTCTAATAGGTTATGCTTGATATCAGCTCTCACATAAAAATTTAAAGTCATCTCTCCTTACTTTGGGGAATATCCCTATATCTAAAGATAGTTCTTTCCTGTATTTAGTTCCATCTGCATTATATTTTGATGACTTTCCTGTGAGTTTATGCATATGGATAAAATGTAATATGTTAGTTTCCAGAATTGATGCTTTTTGGCAATTCTCATTTACAAACATTCCTCCAAATTTTCTATTAATTTTCATTTAAAGTATTCCATTGAATATTACTTCATAGTATTTATGTTTCTCTGTTCCTTTATTGTTGTAATACAAAGACTTGCTTAAAATTTGTATTGATTACAAAGGATTAATATAAATCTCTGCCTGAGCTTCAGGAGGTTCGTTGAATATGTAGTTGTCAGAAAAATGTATGTATATTAGTGTGTGATAAATATATGACTTATTTTAATAAACGTATACTTTACATATAATCAAATGCACAGATCTTAGTTTTTATTGTTAAATTCTATTTATATTTTTAAGTTTACAATACTGGAAATTATAGACACCCATTAAACTCCATGTAAAACAAGCTAAAAGACAGTGCTATCACCCTAGTAAGTTCCCTTGAGCCTCTTTGTGTTCAATCTCTACCCCTGCCTCAAACACAATCACTTTCTTATTTCTAGTACTATGGATTAGTTTTGCCTATTCATCAAACTCATATAAATGGAATCATAAAAATATATTTTTGATATGTTTTAATTTTTTTTCAGTATGAAGTTTTTGAAGTCCATCAATGTCATCACATCAGCAAATGAGTTATGTCTGTAAATTTGGTGTGAATTTCAGGATAGAGTATATCAAAACAGCACATTCTTCCTCTTGAGTGTCAATTGACTGGACATTAGGTATCTTAGTTATCTAGTGCTGCTGTAACAGAAATACCACACGTGGATGACTTTAACAAACATAAATTTATTCTCTCGTAGTTTAGGAGTCTAGAAGTACAAATTCAGGGTGCCAGCTCCAGGGAAAGGATTTCTCTCTGTCTGCTCTGGGGCAAAGTTCTTGTCATCAATCTTGCCTGCTCTAGAAGCTTCTCAGCACAGGGACCCCAGGTCCAAAGGATGCGCTCTGCTCCTGGCTCTTCTTGCTTGGTGGTAATGAGATCCCACTCCTCTCTGCTCAGTTCTTTTACATCTCAAAAGAGAATCCTGCCTCATTAACATAACTGCCTCTAACCTCATCTCATTAACTTCGTAGATGCTAGGATTTACAACACATAGGATAATTACATCAGATCACAAAATGGTGAACAACCAAACAGTACTAGGAATCATGGCCTAGCCAAGTTGAAACACATTTTTTGGGGACACAATTCAATCCATAACATTTGTTCAATGGATATTATGTTGTTTCCAACTTCTGACTATTATCAATAAAGCTACCACGAACATTCCTTATACTTCTTGCTGTGGACATGTATTTTCATTTCTCTTAAACATCAAGATGGGCTGCCAAGTCATAAGTTAGATGTTTATTTAAATTCATAAGAAATTACTAAAGAGTTCTTCACAGTGGGTCGCACCATTTTATTTTCTTATCAGCAATATATGAGAGTTCCAGCTGTGCCACATTCTCACCTTTATTTAGTATGTTTTCTCTTTTTGACGCTAGCCTTTCCAGTGGATGAGTAATAGTAGCTCTAAATAAGTAGTAATTTTTTTAAAGTTTGAAAAAACAAGAGGTTTGGGCCAATTTGGCATGTATGCAATTTCATTTTTATCCACATCAATATAGAGTTTAATTATTCCCTTCTCCATTCACTGCTAATTAATAAAATAAATCTATATCTTACCCAAGTAGATTATGTGTATTTCTGTCCCGTGAAACAAATATTATTTTTGACTGTGATTATTTACCTTACATTGAATAACAAGTATAGGAAAAAAAATCTGACTCCTGTCCACTTCATCCACCCCATTGCATAGTTCTCGCCTTTGGTAGATTCCAGCCACACTGACAGTTTCCTTTGCTTGCTTGTTTCAGTTCCTTATGACTCTCACTCCTTCTTTTGCAGCAAAGCTTTATCCCATGCTGTTTCCTCTTCCAAGAATGTTCTTTCCAACCTCTCTTGTAATTAACTAATCAGCTATCAAAGTTAATAACCACTCAAAAGTAATTATCTATTTCATATTGGGAGGATTTTTATAGTTTGTGTTTTTTGAGGAATTGGTCCATTTCTCCTAAAATGTCGAATTTATGAGTATAAAGTAGTTGGTAGTATTCCCTTATTATCCTTTTAATGATTGCAGGACCTATAGTGATACTCTGTTTCATTCCTGCTATTGAAAATTTGTATCTTTTTCATTTTGTCACCTTTGCTAGAATTTTATAATTATACTGATTATTCAAAGAATGAGCTTTTAGTTTCAGTGATTTGTCTATTGTTTTTCTATTTTCAATTTTATTAATTTCTTCTTTTACATTTATTATATCTCCTGTTATGCTTGCTTTGACTTATTTTACTCTTTTTGATTTTTAGTTTCTTCAGGTAGGTATTTAGATTATTGATTTGAGAACTTTCCTCCTTTATAATGTATTTAGTGCTTCAAATTTCCTCCTCAGCAATGCTTAGCTGCACTTCACACACTGTTTTCATTCAACTCTATGTTGTTATTTTTAAAAATTTCCTTTGAAATGTACATTTTGACTCAGGAATTAGTTAGAAATGTTTTGTTTAATTTCCACATGTTTAGACAGTTTTCGGTTGTCTTTCTGTTATTGATTTCTAGTTTGATTCCATTACGGTCCAACACACTGTGGATGATCTCAGTTCTTTTAGATTTATTGAGGTTTGTTGTGTAGCTTTTTTTTTTTTTATTGTACTTCAGGTGAAGGTTTGCAGAACAAATAGTTTCTCATTAAACAGTAGTACACAATATTTTATGACATTGGTTAACAACCCCATGACATGTCAACCCTCTCCCTTCTTGACCTTTTTTTTTTTTGTTGTTGTTGAAGCTATACATAGCCAAAGATACACCATTTCAAAAATTTCTATACAAACAGTTCAGTGAAATCGACTACTCTCTTCCAGTTGTGCTGCTATTCTCACTTTAGATGAAGTTTTACAGAACAAAATAGTTTCACATTAAACAGTACACATGTTGCCCTATGACAATGGTTAACAACCTCACTACACATCAACACTATCCTTACTTAACCTTGGGTTCCCTATCACCAGCTTTTCTGTTCCCTTCTGCCTTCTAGTCCTTGTCCCTGGACTGCCGTGCGTTATTAGTCCAGTTTTGTTTTATGGGGCTGTCCAATCCCTGGCTGAATGGTGAACCTTGGAAGTGACTTCATGACTGAGCTAAAAGGGTATCTGGGGGCCATACTCTTGGGATTTCTCCAGTCTCCTTTAGGCCAGTAAATCTGGTCTTTTTTGTGTGTGTTAGAATTTTGTTCTACATTCTTCTCCAGCTCTGTCCAGGATCCTCCGTTTTGATCCCGGTTAGAGCACTCAGTGGTGGTAACTGGGCACCATCTAGCTGTACTGGACTCAGTCTGGTGGAGGTCTTGGTAGCTGTGTCCATTAGTACTTTGGACTAATCTTTTCCTTGTATCCTGTTCTCTTCATTCTTCCTTGCTCTCGAAGTGGAGTATCTTAGATGGGCCCTCACAGGCTTTTAAGACACCAGATGCGTGTAGCTTGTTTTTGTGAATGTTCCAAGGTCACTTGAAAGAAAAAAAAAAAAGAAGATTTACATTTAAGATTTCTATTGATATCCCAAAGCTTAAAGCTGACATTTTAAATTTGTTTTCTGTTTGTTTCCTCTGATTCTCATCTGCTGGTTTTTCCTTTCTTGCCTTTTTGTGAGTTACCTGAACATTTTTAGGATTCCATCTTGATTCCTTACAGTCTTGAGTGTATCTCTCTGTATGGTTTTCTTATTGTTTTCCCTGGGTATTACAATACACATAACTTACCACAGTTTAAGGGTATCGGCATGTACCACTTCAAGTGAAATGTGGAAACTTTACTTCCTTATAGGTTCCTTTTCCTTTCCATTTTAAATATCATTGCCTTTAATATCAGGTGATATTATAATTTTGTTTCAATCATCAGATGTAATTTATAAAACTTGTGGATAAAATTATAGTCTAATGTATATTATCATATTTCTGCTCTTTACATTGTACTTTCTTCTTGATACACCAAGTTTTCTTATTTTATTATTTCCTTTCTGTTTAAACTACTTCCTACAGGAAATCTTTAAAAAAAAACAGCTGGAAACAAATATTTATAGTTTTTCTTTGAGAATGTCTTTATTTTCTTTTCTTTCCTGAAGAATAGTTTCGCCAGATACTGAATTTACAGTTGACAGTTTTTTGCTGTTGTTTTTTCTTCTTTCAGCACTTGAAAAATATTGCAATATTGCACCACTTTCTTCTGGTCTCTGTGGATTCAGAAGAGAAATCTACTGTCATTTGAACTGGTATTCTACAAAGTGATTTTTTTTTCTCTAGCTGTTTAAAAAAACAGTATTTTCCTTTAATTTTTAAAAATTTAATTTTGATGTGTCTTGGTATAATTTTTTTTCAGTTTATCCTCTATTGTGTTCATGAAGTTTTTGCCAAATTTGAGAACTTTTCAGCCATTATTTCCTCGAATACTGATATAGCTGCACTTTCTTTTTCCTCTCTTGGTAATCCAGTGATATGGAGTTTGGATCTTTAGTTATTGACCTACAGTTACCTCAGGCTCTGTCCTTCTTTTTTTTTTTTTTTTTTTAATTCTTTTAAGTCTATTTTCTCTCTATTTTTCAGATTGGATAAATTCTATTTGTTTGTCCTCAAGGTCAATGATTCTTTTGTTTGTTATCTCCACTCTAATATTAAATCCATACCATAAATTTTGTTTTTATTTCGTAGTACATATTTTAGTTCTTTAATTTGCTTTATATACATACATACATATATATAATTTCTATTTTTCTGTTGATATTTTCTCTCTTTTCATTTGCTCAGAAGACTGTTTAATTAGCAGTTGAAGCATTTTTATGATGGGTACTTTTTTTTTTGGTTGTACTTTAGATGAAGGTTTACAGAGGAAATAGTTTCTCAATAAACAGTCAGTACACATATTGTTTGATGACACTAGTTAACAACCCCACAGCAAGTCAACACTCTACCTTTTTGAACTTGGAGGGCCTTTTTTTTTTTTTTGGTAAAAATATACATAGCCAAAGATATACCATTTCAAAAATTTCTACATGAAAAATTCATTGACATCAGTTACATTCTTCCAGTTGTGCTGCTATTCTCACTTTATTGTTTTTAAATTTTTTTTGGTGAAAATACACATAGCCAAAGATACACCATTTCAAAACTTTTTACGTACACATTTAAGTGACATTGACTATGCTCTTCCAATTGTGCTACCATTCTCACCCAAGATGAAAGCTTACAGGACAAAATAGCCTCCCGTTTAACAGTTACTACAAACATTGCCCTGTAACAATGGTTAACAATCTCACAACACATCAACAGTATCCTTACTCAACTTTGTTTTCCCTATCATCAGCTTCCTACTCCCCCTCTGCGTATGGCCCTTGTCACTGGACTCCTGTACCTCATTACTCTCATTTAGTTTTACTAGGCTGTCCACTCCCAGGCTGAACAGTGAACCTCGAAGGTAACTTCACCTCCGAGCTGAAAGGGTGTCTGGGACCATACTCTTGAGGTTTCTCCAGTCTCCTTTAGGCCAGTAAATCTGGTCTTTTTTTTTTTGTGAGTTAGAATTATGCTCTACATCCTTCTCCAGCTCTGTCCAGAACCCTCTCTTGTGATCCTGCTCAGAGCAGTCAGCGGAGGTAGCCGGGCACCATCTAGCTGTGCTGGACTCAGTCCGGTGGAGGTCTTGGTAGCTGTGGACAATTAGTCCTTTGGACCAATCTTTTCATTGTATCCTGTTCTCTTCATTCTCCCTTGCTCCCAAAGGGATGAGACCAGTGGAGTATCTTAGATGGCCGCTCACAGGCTTTTAAGACCCCAGACACTACTCACCAAGGTAGAATGTAGAGCATTATCTTTATAAGTAGTGTCATGCCAATTGAGCTAGATGTTCCCCGAGACCATGGTCCCCAGAGCCCTCCGTCCAACAACTCAGTCCCTCGGGGGGTTTGGATGTGTCCATGGGGCTTCCATGACCTTTCCTTGTGCAGGTTGTGTTAGTTTCCCTTGTATTGTGTACTGTCTCACCTCTCACCCAAGACACCACTTATCTATTGCCTATTTAGTATTTCCCACCCCTCTCCTCCCATCCCTGGTAACCAACAAGGATTGTTACATTTTGCATGTGAACTTTTTCATGGGTTTTTACAATAGAGGTCTCATACAATATTTGTCCTTTTGTGATTGACTTCTTTCACTCAGCATAATGTCCTCCAGTTTCATCCATGTTATGAGATGCTTCACAGATTCATTGTTGTTCTTTCTCGTTGCATAGTACTCCATTGTGTGTATGTACCATAGTTTGTTTATCCATTCATTTGTTGATGGGCACCTACGTTATTTCCATCGTTTTGCTATTGTGAACAATGCTGCCATGAACATAGGTGTGCATATCTCTATTCGAGTGACGACTCTTATTTCTCTAGGATATATTCCTAGGAGTGGGATTGCTGGATCGAACGGTATGTCTATTTCTAGCTTGCTGAGGAAACGCCATATCATTTTCCAAAATGGTTGTATCATTTTGCATTCCCACCAGCAGTGTATAAGAGTTCCCATCTCCCCGCAGCCCCTCCAACATTTGTTATTGCCACTATTTTTAATTCATGCCAGTAATGCTGGGGTGAGATGGTATCTCAGTGTGGTTTTAGCTTGCATTTCTCTAATGGCTAGTGAACGCGAGCATTTCCTCATGTGTCTGTTGGCCATTGGAATGTCTTCTTTGGTGAAGTGTCTGTTCATTTCCTTTGCCCATTTTTTAATAGGATTGTTTGTCTTTTTGTTGTAGAGGTGTTGGATTTTCTTGTAGATTATGGAGATTAGACCTTTGTCTGACTTGTACTGTCCAAAAATTTTTCCCCAGTCTGTAGGTTCTCTTTTAACTCTTTTGGTGAAGTCTTTTGAAGAGCATACGTGTTTGATTTTTAGAAGATCCCAGTTATCTAGTTTATCTGTTTGGTTTTGTGTGTTGATGGTTATGGTTTGTATCCTGTTAATGCCATGTATTAAGGCCTGAAGTGTTGGTCCTATTTTTTCTTCTATGAACTTTATAGTTTTAAGCTTTATATTCAGGTCTTTGATCCATTTTGAAGTAGTTTTTGTATACGGTGTGAGGTATGGGTTCTGTTTCATTTTTCTGCAAATGGATATCCAGTTTTGCTAACACCATTTGTTAAAAAGACTGTCTTTTCCCCATTTGTTGAACTTTGAGCCCTTGTTGAAAATTAGGTTACCATAGGTGGATGGATTTACATCTGGGTTCTCGATTCTGTTCCATTGGTCAATGTCTCTGTTGTTGTACCAGTACCAGGCTGTTTTGACTGCTGTAGCTGTATAGTAGGTTCTCAAGTCAGGTAGTGTGAGTCATCCAACTTTATTCTTCTTCTTCAGTAGTGCTTTACTTATTCGGGGCTTCTTCCCTTTCCATATAAAGTTAATAATTAGTTTTTCCATCTCTTTGAAGAATGTTGCTGGTATTTGGATTGGAATTGCATTGTATTTGTAAATTGCTTTAGGTAGAATTGCCATTTTCACTATGTTGAGTGTGCCTATCCATGAGCATGGTATGTTTTTCTATTTATGCAGATCCCTTTGGGTTTCATGCAGCAGTGTTTTGTAGTTTTTTTTTTTGTATAGGTCTTTTACATTCCTGGTGAGATTTATTCCTAAGTATTTTATCTTTTTAGGGACTATTGAAAATGGCATTGATTTCCTGATTTCCTTTTCATCATTCTCTTTACTGGTGTATAGGAATCCAACTGATTTTTGAATGTTTATCTTGTATCCTGCTACTCTGCTGAATCTTTCTATTAGTTCCAGTAGATTTCTCGTGAAGTCTTTAGGGTTTTCTATGTATAGTATCATATCATCTGAAAACAGGTAGAGTTTAACTTCTCCATTACCAATTTCGATGTCCTTTATTTCTTTCTCTTGCCTTATTGCTCTATCTGGAATTTCCAGCACAATGTTAAATAGGAGTGGTGATAAAGGGCATCCTTGTCTTGTTCCTGTTTTCAAGGGGAATGTTTTCAGCCTCTCTCCATTAAGAATGATGTTGGCCGTTGGTTTTGCATAGATGCCCTTTATTATGTTGAGAAATTTCCCTTCTATACCTATTTGATTGAGAGCTTTTATCAGGAATGGGTGTTGGACTTTGTCAAATGCCTTTTCTGCGTCAATTGAGATGATCATGTGATTTTTTACTTTCCTTTTATTTATGTGGTGAATTATGTTGATGGATTTTCTAATGTTAAACCATCCTTGCATACCTGGTATGAATCCTACTTAGTTGTGGTGTATTATTTTTTTGATATGATACTGAATTCTATTGGCTAGAATTTTGTTCAGAATTTTTGCATCTATATTCATGAGAGATATTGGTATGTAATTTTCTTTTTTTGTGATGTCTTTGCCTGGTTTTGGTATCAGCGTTATGCTGGCTTCATAGAATGAATTTGGAAGTGTTGCTTCCTCTTCTATGCTCTGAAATAGCTTGATTAGAACTGGTACAAGCTCTTCCGTAAATGTTTTGTAGAATTCTCCAGTGAAGCCATCTGGGCCAGGGCTTTTTTTGGTTGGGAGTTTTTTTTTTACCTTTTCAATCTCTTCTCCTGTTATGGGTCTGTTCAGATTTTCAATATCACTTTGTTGTAGTTTGGGTAGGCCGTGTGTTTCTAGAAATTTATCCATTTCCTCTAGGTTTTCAAATTTGTTGGAATATATTTTTTCATAATATTCTGTTATAATCCTTTTTATTTCGGTTGGGTCTGTTGTAATGTCCCCCATTTCATTTCTTTTTTGTGTTATTTGTGTCCTCTGCTGTTTTTCTTTTGTCAGTCTGGCCAGTGGTTTATCGATTCTTTCAAAGAATGAACTTTTGGTTTTGTTGATTCTTTCTATTGTTTTTCTGTTCTCTATTTCATTGATTTCTGCTCTGATATTTACTATTTCCTTTCTTCCATTGGCTGTGGGCTTTTTTTGCTGTTCTCTTTCTATTTGTTTGACTTCTGTAGTTAATGTTTTGATTTTGTCCCTTTCTTCTTTTTTGATATGTGCATCTATTGCTGTAAATTGTCCTCTAAGGACTGCCTTTCTTGTGTCCCAAAGGTTTTCGTATGATGTGTTTTCATTCTTATTGGATTCTAGGAATTTTTTGATTCCAGCTCTGATTTCTTCTATTATCCACTGATGTGTAAGCAGGGTATTATTCAGTTTCCATGTAGTTGATTTTTTTTTCCTTGCTCTTTCTAGTGTTAATTTCTACCTTGATAGCATTGTGGTCAGAGAAGATACTGTGAATTATCTCAACGTTTTGGATCTTGTTGAAGATTGCTCTGTGGCCTAAGATGTGGTCTATTCTGGAGAACGTTCCATGTGCATTGGAAAAGAATGTGTACTTTGCAGCGGTCGGATGGATTGTTCTATATATGTCTATGAGGTCCAGTTATCTGATTGTGTCCTTTATGTCTTCTGTATCTTTGATGAGTTTCCTCTTAGTTGTTCTGTGCTTTACGGAGAGTGGTGTGTTGAAGTCTCCTACTATTATTGTGGAACTGTCAATTTCTCTTTTCAGTGCTGTTAGAGTTTTTTTATGTATTTTGGAGCCCTGTCATTGGGTGCGTAGATGTTTATTACGGTTGTGTCTTCATGATGGCTCGTCCCCTTAATCATTATATAGTGTCCTTCTTCGTCTTTTATTGTAGATTTTGTTTTAAAGTCTATTTTATCTGAGATTAGAATTGCCACTCCTGCTCTTTTTTGGTAGTTGTTAGCTTGATATATTTTTTTCCAATATTTGACTTTTAATAAATACACATCTTTGTTTCTAAGGTGTGTCTCTTGTAGACAGCATATTGATGGATCCTGTTTTCTTATCCATTCTGCCACTCTCCGTCTCTTTATGGGTGCATTGAGTCCATTTACATTCAGTGTAGTTATTGATAGATGGAAGTTTGTTGCTGTCATTTTGTAGTGCTTTTTTTTGTGGTGCTGATGTTTTCTTTGTTCTTACTCTCTTGTGCTGAATTACTTTTGGTTGTGGATTTTGTGTTCATTTCTTTTGTTTTTGCTGAGACTTTATGTTTTTCTTCTTTATTTTTATGAGTATGTTCGTTATCTTTCTTTGTGTTTACCATGAATTTTACCCTTATCTTTATAAGTTTGAAGCAGTCTACCCTTACTTGGTATCGCCTTGCCTTCCTCTCCATTAGAAGGTTCTATACCTATGCCGTTTATTCCCTCTTTCATTGTTTTGATGTTGTTGTCATCCTTTGATTGATTGCTCTGATTCCCTGTTGTATTTGTTTTGGTTTTGGATAGTCCTCGATAGTTCATTTCCTAGAATGGTATCTGGTTCATATGAACCTGCGTCCTAGGTCCTGCCTGAGGGCTGAAGCTGTTTTTCCTGAGATCAAAGAACTCCCTTTAATAATTCTCACAAGTTTGGTTTGACTTTTGCATATTCCCTTAGTTTCTGTTTATCTGGAAATGACCTAATTTCACCATCAAGTTTGAACGAGAGTTTTGCTGGATATATTATTTTTGGCTGGCAATGTTTTTCTTTCAAGATTTTATATATGTCATCCCACTGCATTCTTGCCTGCATGGTTTCTGCTGAATAATGTGAGCTTAGTCTTATTGTTTCTCCTCTGTATGTGACTTCTTGTTTTTCACGAGCTGCTCTCAGGATTCTTCACTTGTCTTTAGTTTTGTTGAGTGTGAATATGATATGTCTTGGTGATTTTCTTTTGGGGTATCTTCTATTTGGGGTTCGTTGAGCTTCTTGGATGCCATCTTTTCATCTTTCATGATATTGGGAAAGTTTTCTGTCAGCAGTTCCTCAATGATCCTCTCTGTGTTTTCTGTTTTCTCCCCCTGTTCTGGGATGTCAATCACTTGTAAATTTTTGCTTTTAATTATGTCCCACAGAACTGTCAGTGTCTCTTCATTTTTCTTTGTTCTTTTTTGAGTTTTCCTGAAACAGAGTTGTATCCAAGTGTTTGTCTTCAGTTCCACTGATCCTGTCTTTCACGGTTTCAAATCTACTTCTCAGCCCTTCTATGACATCATCCATTTCTGAAATCTTGTTGTTTATCTTTTGGATTTCTTATTGTTGTTTTTGTATAATTTCGAGTTGTGAATGTATTGTGACATTTTGTTCCTGCATCATCTTCCTAAATTCTTCCAATTTTTTGTCTGTATTTTCCATAAATTTGTCTATTTTTTCCTCATGTTTGTCAGCTGTTTGCCTTAGTTCTTGGAAAATTCCGAGTATTAGTGATTTGAGTTCCCTATCAGGTACTTCTAGTGCATTTTCTTCCACAGGAGAGTTATCTGGTGTTTTAATTTGGACGCCTATTGGAGCCATCTTGTCTTGTTTTTGTAAATGTTTTGATATTGTTTGCTGTTTTAGGGGCATTCAGTAGATATTTCTCTCATTTATTGATTGTAGATTTTTTTGTTTCGTCCTTGTGGTACCGCTGGGCAGATCTAGTTGGAGAGGAGCCACTGGGACGGGTTGTTTGTGGCACTCACCGCAGCCACCAGGACGGTTAGTAGTCAGTGCTGGGAAGGTTCCAACAGGGTGTGCCTGCACAGCTTGGTGGTGTGATGTCAAGTGCACAGTGCAGGTATGCAGGATGCAGCGGGGAGATAGTTATGTGTGAAGCTAAGTGGCTGTTTTGTCTCCCACTGGATGCTCCCTGAGGCTCCTCTCCCGTTCTCCCATTTGCTGGTCTCCGATAGGTGTCCAAGATGGTAGATCTGCGCTGCGTTAGCTGATAGGGGACCTCTGCATGAATTTCTCCTCGCTCTCCGTTCTCTTTCAGTATTCTCACTCCGTTTGGTGTTTGGCTGAGTTCTTTATCTCTTCATTTGATGTTCTAGGGTTTTAAGATTGTTGATTCTCTGTTTGGCTTATTTTTTCAGATCTTTGCTGTGGAGGGACAGCGTGGTGTTTCTGCCTAAAGAACCATCTTGCCAGACTCTGTGCTATTCTCACTTTAAATGAAGGTTTACATAACAAAATAGTTTCTCATTAAACAGTACACATGTTGCCCTATGACAATGGTTAACAACCTCACTACACATCAACGCTGTCCTTACTCAACCTTGGGTTCCCTATCACCAGCTTTCCTGTCCCCTTCTGCCTTCTAGTCCTTGTCATGATGGGTACTTTAAAATCCTTGTCAGATAATTTCAAGATGTGATTAATCCCAGTATAATCTCTGTCATCAGTTGCTTGTATTTTTTCATATAAGTTATGATTTCCTTTGTTCTTGTAATGACAGGACATTTTCAATTGTATTCTGAACATTTCCACTATTATGTTAGGAAACTTTTAGCAGACTGTCACTCAGTTTAATTTCAGCATGCAGATCCTGGCTTATTTTATGGGCTGTGAGTCTAATGACAATTTAATTTTCAGACCCATTGCAGTGCTATATTTGTCAGCTACTTTATCTGGTGCCAATGGAGATCCCATTTGTCCCTGCTGATGCTGCTGGAGGGGGTCCAAGGGGATTCCCCAGGCCAGGTGACCTGATGACTTTAGGTGGAGGAAGTGAGTCTTCAGCCCATAGAAACAAAAATCTTCCTGGGCTGGGATTCTTGCTGTGGAGGAATTCCTCTTGCCAGTGGCGCCAGGTCAAGGAGTGTCTCTGGGTGGGGGAAGGGAAACTCAGATCCAGTAGGGAATGAAAGCACTACCCTGGTCCCTTGGTCACTTACTGTTAGTTAACAGGGCTCCTCTTTCAATCCCTTTGGTGCCAGGCTTTTGTCAGCAAAGCTCCTGTTCAGTCCAGGGGAGGAATGTGCCTGCCTGAACTGCTTTCTGTCACTAAAGGGTCAAGAAACACAAGGTCTAGGTAGATTGTTTCCTGCTGTTGGATAGGGGAGTGGTGGGTGGTCATAATAAGCCCTGCCACTCTCTTCTTCCCCCAGGCCTGAGATCCTTAATCAGTTTACCTTTTCCTCTCCACCTTTCTGAGTTCTCTTGTGATTGTGTCTTGCATTATTTTCAGTGTTTATTGCTGTCCTTAGCAAAGAGTAACAGGGAGAAACAAGTTGTCCTGAAAAGAAGTCGATGTACACAGTGACAAAGATTTGTCTTAGGAATTCTAAATTATTAGTTTTTTCTAAGGAGTTTGAACAAGAATTTATTTTTTGCTAACTGGAACTTAATAATTAATTTTGTTTTACCATGTCTACTCTTTATCAAAAATGTTGTTTGAGTTCTTGAAATTAGTTCTCCTACTCTATTTTTCTTTCTTAAACTCGTTGCCATGGTATACAAAGGAAGCATATCACAGGACCACAGCCAAACTGTGAAAATTTGTTTTCTTTTTGCTAAGAAATACTGTAGTACATTATTCCAGGTCAGAAAAAATATGAACTCAGATTAGTTTTAATTTGCTTTGCCCTGTAGCTGGTTAGAAGACTAAAATATCTTTATTACACCTTTGAAAATGAGTGCCTTCAATTAGTCACTATATGGGGCTAGATCACTGAAACAGTTCTTTACATTTCTTTTTTTTTTTTTCCTTCAGTTTCTACTAATAGTTAGAATAGATGCAATGCAAATAAAAACAGGTTCAATAATTTTTCTGAGAAGTTGAACTAACTTACATTAAGTTCTAGTATCATACTTTTAATTGTAATTGGGATACATAATTGTGTTCTACTCTAAGAAAGATAACAGAAATTTTTATTAGCATTTAGCCTACATTCACATTAATTTTTTTTCCTCTTTATTTTTATGTGTACCTCCCTTCAGTTCTCTGATTAAAAGCAAAAAATATTTTAAGAATTTTTTTTCTCTCTATTTTTTTACACATATAAATTTTGGCAAGTTGTAATTAGCTTTTCTCCTTCAATGAGCTTGACAGCTAAATACTTAAGCTAATTTTTGTTCAACTTTCAAGTATGGCATTTCAGTTTTCACTTATGTAAACTGTTTTAGGAAATGGATGAACACATATTCATTGAATTTTTATTGATGACACAATTGACAATTTTAGCACCTAGAGCAGCCCTCAAAATAATGTGGATGAGGCAAGGAGAAGAGGTTAGGAAACACTCTGAGCTAATCATTTGACAATCTTGGATATAAAGGCATGTTACTTTTGTTTGTTTGTTTTGATATAGTCGAGGGCACAAGACAATAACAACAACACAGGTATACTAAGCCTGTTTAATCTATACAAAATAACATATAGTCCAGTAAGAAAAGCGAAACAGTGAAAATGGAATACTTTATTAAAAAGTTTGCTATATTACTGTATTGTCAGAAATGGATAACCTAATAATTTTGATCCAGTTTGATTGGTTTTAGACTCACATGGATTGATTTTAAACTCGGACTGCACGTCCATTTTGCATGACTGATTCAACTGGAAGTAAAATATAAGTTGCATCTTAGTTCAAATACTTTTAAATTGCTGAGTTCTGTACAATATTATTTGTCTCAGACACCCACTCTTAAAATGCTATATCATTAGTAAATATTTATACTAAAAATGTATTTTCCTTGAATTTTGTGGGATACAGTGGTTCAATTGATGTTACCCTGTACTTGACAATATAAAGGATTAAAATATTTATAGTTTAGAGCAGAATTTAGAGCCTGCTGAAATATTTAAATAAAAATGAGTGGGAAAAAATATCATATTTCCAGGATAAGATTCATGATCACAAAAATCTGGCCGACAGCCACAGTTTACAGACATTTGTTGTTGTTGTTGTTTGTTTTAGTGGGCCCAAAATATACAGTCGTACAACTTGTAGTGTTAAAAGAATGGACATTCAAGAATCTGGTCTTGGAAAATATATAATTTATGAACTATAATTACATTCTTTTGGATGATATAAAAACCAGCATATTTGTGAAGAAGGTAAAGAATTTGAATACCACTGTTGTACTTTCTATCTTATTAAAACCTAAAACCAAACCCTTGGCTATCAATTCTGATTCACAGTGATCTTATAGGACAGAGTAGAACTGCCCCCATAGAGTTTCCAAGGAGCAGCTGGTGGATTTGAACTGCCAAGCTTTTGGTTAGGAATGAAGCGCTTTACCACTGCACTGCCAGGACTTCTAACT
This sequence comes from Dugong dugon, assembly GCA_030035585.1. Lineage (NCBI taxonomy): Eukaryota > Metazoa > Chordata > Mammalia > Sirenia > Dugongidae > Dugong > Dugong dugon. The sequence goes on from CM057478.1 coordinate 16,292,864, forward strand.
TATTAGGGAAAATAAAAATAGTCTAGAAAGGATGGCAAAATAACACAAGGGAGAATTTATGTTTTGCTAAGCTACCATGTACCAGACGTATAACATGATTTAAACTTCTTACAAACATTGCCAAGGAAAGGGAAACAGAGCAAAACAAAACAAAGGTTCAGCGAGGTTAAGTAACTTGGCTAAAGTCACATGGCTTATTTTTATAGCACCCTGTATTAAAACAATTCTATCCAATCAATAATTAAGTCAAAAGTCAACGTTTAATGTCCGCATGTCCTGGTAGAGCCTAAGCTCCAAGATAAGTTTGTATTTCCCTGAATCTAGCCCTATGTTTGCTTTTGATAAATATTTGTTGTATATGAGTGTTTTAGGAGGACGGGCCATAAGTAAGACTATAATTAAGAATTTTAGCAAAGTGTAGTAGAATGTGGCTTCTTCTCAAAAGCTTTTCCAAATTCTAGTATCTTAAGCATTTCCTTATTTTCTATTTTAATATATTCTATAAGTTACTTTATTTTCCTCCATTATTAGTTTCCTAAGGTGGCTGTATTATATCAAATCTCGATGATTTACAAGAACAGACATTTATTCTGTCACTGTTTTGGAGGGCAGAAGTTCAAAATCGCTTGGCAGAGCTAGAGGCTCTGGGAGGGATTCTTTTCCTTGCCTCCTCTAGCTTCTAGTGGTTGTTGGCATTTCCTGGTGTTCCTTGGTTTGTGACTGTATTACTCCAGTCTCTGCCTCTGTATTCACATTGCTCCCTCATCTCTGTGTGTGTGTGTGTGTGTGTGTGTGTGTGTGTGTGTGTGTATGTGTGAAATCTCCCTCTGCTTTATTTTTATAAGGACACTTGTAATTAAATTCAAGAAGTCCAGGTTGTGCAGTGGTTAAGCACTTAACTGCTAACCCAAAGGTTGGCAGTTCCAACCTATCAGCCACTCCGCAGGAGAAAGACATGGCAGTCAGCTTCCATAAAGATTTAGAGTCTTGGAAGCCCTATGAAGCAGTTCTGCTTTGTCGTATAGGGTTGCCGTGAGTTGGAATTGACTTGATGGCAGTGAATTTGGGTTCGGGATAATTGGATTCAGGGTCCATTTGGATAATTCAGGGTAATTTCCCCATGTCAAGATCCTTAACTCAACTACATCTGCAAAAACCCTTTGTCTTTACAAGGTAACATTTACATTTTCTGGGAATTAGGACCTGATATATTTGAGTGGCCCTTATTCAGCCTACTACACCTCCCTTATATTAGTCATCGTTAAATAATTTGCTGATTTCCCATAGCAAATCCTGCTATTAAAAAAAAAAAAAAAAACCAAACCTGTTGCTGTCAAGTCGATTCCTACTCATAGTGAACCCATAGGACAGAGTAGAACTACCCCACAGAGTTTCCAAGAAGCACCTGGTGGATTTGAACTGCCAACCCTTTTAATAAAATAAATTAAAGTAGTGATTAGCAGCCATTGCACTTAACCACTACGCCACGAGGGTTTCCAAGCCTGCTATAAGAGGTTAAATTTACAAAGAACTATAAACTATGGCTTTAAATATAAATATTAAATACAAATGCAGAAAACTAAACTCTGAGAACAAATTCAGTTCAGTTTAAAAATGTTACTAAAGAGGGTTTGGAAAAGTGTGATGGTATTTTCCTTTATATCAGATTCAGTACGAAATTTGGTATTATCCTCTACTCCAATCATTGAAAAATGGTTAACATTTTGTGCACATATTTGTAATTATTCTTTATGACTTTCCTTAAATTCACACCTTACTTAAATGTCTTATCTCTATTTCTTATTTGTGAAACAATTTTTATTTCTGACTTGATATTTATTAACCTTATGCAGAAGAAAGATAACAGAAAAACAAAATTAAAGCAAATGGTTGACCTCTTTATAGCAAAAGAAATCAGGATAGAAAGAGAAATTAGAAGCACCTAATATATGTCTTATGTGAAAAAATATAATAAATTATAGGATTCCTTTTGTGAAATAAAAGATAATGAACTGAGAAAAAATTTACAAAAAAGTGATATAAAATACAGTTAGCAATAATTTCATTGAGGCTCCCATAAAATTAACTTCTTGTTGTTTTTTTTTTAATAACATTTTAATGTCCATTATCAGTAAATTGCCATTCTGGGACTTCTGAGGCAGCATTCACCTGGGTTTCTTGGAAAGCTTGCTCTATGTGGAGCCAGATGCCATAAAAAAGTCCAAATCCCTGAGACCACCAGTCTGTGAGAAAGTCCCAGTCAGCCACGTTGGAAAGCCATGTTGAAAGATAGAGAGATACCTCACTAGCAATTTGTCCAGCTGTTCTAGCTCAGGATTCAGACATATGAGCAAAAAAGCCTTAAAATGACTCTATCCTTCCCATTACTCTGCTATTACTTCATGAGCTATCCCAGGTAAGAACTACCCAGCTATACCTGGTCAAACCCCAAAACTGTAAGAGATTATCAGCCATGTGGGATTCCATCTGAGGGCTTTGAGAGAGAAACTCTTTTATGCCTCTTTCTTGATTTCTAGTAGCTTTTGGCAGTACTTAGATTACCTCTATTATCACATGGCTATCTGCCTATGTGTGTGACTCACCCTGTCTGTTCTGCTCTTTTAATAAAACATCGTCAGAACAGATTAGGATTATGACAGACCCTACTTCCATATGACCTCATTAACATAACAAAAGAAAAACACTGTTTCCAAACAGGGTCACATTCACAGGTACAGTGGTTAGGACATCAACATATCTTTTATGGGAGATGCAATTCAATCCATAAAAAACACATTGTGTTTATCTATTTATGTGTTGATGAACACTTGGGTTTTTTCCACCTTTTGGTATTGTAAATAAAGTTGTGATGGACATTAGTATACAAGCATTAGTTTGAGTCTCTGCTTCAATTTTCTTGAGTACATACTGGGAATGGATGGGTCATGCGGTAACTCCATGTTTAAGTTTTTGAGGAACTGCTAAAGTTTTCCACAGCAGCTCCACCATTTTACATTCTCACAAGCAATCCTCACCAGGACTTGTTTTTATTTTTTATATAACAGCCATCCTAGTGGACATGAACTGCTTTCTCATTGTAGTTTTGATTTACATTTACCTAGTGACTAATGATGTTGAGTATCATTTCTTGTGTTTGTTGGCCATTCACATACATACTTTGGAGTAAAGTTCATTCAAGTTCTTCAATCATTTTTTAATTGGGTTGTTTGCCTTTTCATAATTGAGTTGTAGGAATTTTGTATAAGTTCTGGATATTAAACCTCATTAGATACATAGGAAATATTTTCTACCATTCTGTAGATTTTCTTTTTTTTACTTTCTTTATAATGTTCTTCAATGCATGAAAGTTTTTAATTTTGATGAACTCTGCTTTATCTATTTTTTTTTTCCATTTGTTGCTAGTGCTTTTGGTGTTGTATCTAAGAATTTTTTATCAAATTCAAGATCTCAAAGATTTACCTACACATTTTCTGTTTAGAATTTTATGGTTTTAGCTCTTATATTTAGATCATTGGTCCATTTTGAGTTAATTTTCATATATGGTTTGAGGTACGGGCGAAACTTTATTTTTCTGCAATTGGCGATCCAGTTGTCTCAGCATCATTTGTTGAAAAGACTCTTGTTACTTCATTGAATTCACTTGATGTCCTTGGCAAAAGCACACCAGGGCCACAGTCAGGGCAACTTCTTAATCATAACCAAACACCTCATGGGGTGAAGTTCCTACACCTGAAGACGAAGGACTATAGACTCGGAGGATATCTATGTAAATTGGCACAACAATGTTCACAAAGACAAAGTTCTGCCCAGCCGCACCATATCTGAGTGACTGACCCTGCCAGTTGAAGGAGGCGAAAAGTATTGTGCCCACAGACGAGCAAAAAACAAAGAACACACAGTCTGCCCGCACAGACATAGTCAAATTTCTTTTAAACAAAGGGACAAAACAAACAAATCTACAGTCAATAAATGAGAAAAATAAGTACTGAATGCCCCGAAGACAGCAGACAATATCAAAACATTTACAAAAACAGGACAGGATGGTTCGTGCAGGAGTCCAAAATAAAACACCAGATGACTCTCCTGTGGAAGAAAATGCACTAAAACTATGTGATAGGGAATTCAAATCTATAATACTAAGAATTCTCCAAGAACTAAGGCTAAAAGCTTACAGACATGAGGAAAGATAGACAAATTCATGGAAAATACAGACAAAAAATTGGAAGAATTCAGGAAAATAATGCAGGAACAAAATGTCAAAATAAATTCATAACTAGAAATTATACAAAGACAACAATTAGAAATCCAAAAGATAAAAAAGATTTCAGAAGCGGACTGTGTCACAGAAGGGCTGCAAAGCAGATTTGAAACCATGGAAGACAGGATCAGTGGAACTGAAGACAAATACTTGGATACAAATCGGTTTCAGGAAAACTCAGAAAAAAGGACAAAGAAAAATGAAGAGACTCTGAGAGTTATGTGGGACACAATCAAAAGCAAAATTTTCGAGTGACTGGAATTACAAAACAGGGGGAGAAAACAGAAAAAACAGAGAGGATCATTGAGGAACTGCTGACAGAAAACTTCCCCAATATCATAAAAGATAAAAAGCTGGCCACACAAGAAGCTCAACGAACCCCATATAGAAGAAACCCCAAAAGAAAATCACCAAGGCATATCATATTCAAACTCACCAAAACCAAAGACAAACAAAGAATCCTGAGAGCAGCTCATGAAAAACAAGAAGTCACATACAAAGGAGAAACAATAAGACTAAGCTCAGATTATTCGGCAGAAACCATGCAGGAAACAAGGCAATGGGATGACATATATAAAATCTTGAAAGAAAAAATTGCCAGCCAAGAATAATATATCCTGCAAAACTCTCTTTCAAACTTGATGGTGAAATTAGGTCATTTCCAGATAAACAGAAATTAAGGGAATATGTAAAAGTCAATCCAAAATTACAAGAATTATTAAAGGGAGTTCTTCAATCTGAGGACAAACAGCTTCAGCTCACAGGCAGAACCTAGGACGCAGGATCGTACCAACCAGATACCAATCTAGGAAATGAACTCTCGTGGACTATCCAAAACCAAAAGAAATACAACAGGGAATCAGAGCAGTTAATCAGTAAATGACAACAACATCAAAACAATAAAAGAGGGAATAAACAGCATAGGTATAGAACCTTCTAATGGAAAGGAAGGCAAGGCGATACCAAGTAATGGTAGACTGCTTCAAACTTAGAAAGATAAGGGTAAAATTCATGGTAACCACAAAGAAAGTTAACAAACATACTCATAAAAAAAAAAAAGAGGAAAAACATAAAGACTCAGCGAAAACAAAACCTACAAAAACAAAAGAAATGAAAAACAAATCCACAAAAAAAAGTAACTCAGCACAAGAGAGTAAGAAGAACAAAGAAAACTTCAGCACCACTAAAAAAAGCACTACAAAATGACAGTAACAAACTCACATCTATCAATAATTACACTGAATGTAAATGGACTCAATGCACCCATAAAGAGATGGAAAGGGAGAGAATGGATAAGAAAACAGGATCCATCCATATGCTGTCTACAAGAGACACACCTTAGAAACAAAGATGTGAATTTATTAAAAGTCAAATGTTGGAAAAAAATATATCAAGCTAACAACTACCAAAAAAGAGCAGGAGTGGCAATTCTAATCTCAGATAAAATAGACTTTAAAACAAAATGTAAAATAAAAGACAAAGAAGGACACTATATAATGATTAAGGGGATGATCCATCTGGAAGACATAACCATAATAAACATCTATACACCGAATGACAGGGCTCCAAAATACAAAAAACAAACTCTAACAACACTGAAAAGAGAAATTGACAGTTCCACAATAATAGCAGGAGACTTCAACACATCACTCTCAGTAAAGTACAGAACAACTAAGAAGAAACTCATCAAAGATACAGAAGACCTAAAGAGCACAATCAGCCAACTTGACCTCATAGACATATATAGGACACTCCATCCGAACGCTGCAAAGTACACATTCTTTTCCAATGTGCACATGGAACGTTCTCCAGAATAGACCACATCTTAGGCACAGAGAAATCCTCAACAAGATCCAAAATGTGTGATAATTCAAAGTATCTTCTCTGACCACAAAGCTATCAAGGTAGAAATTAACACTAGAAAGAGCAAGGAAAAAAAAATCAACTACATGGAAACTGAATAATACCCTGCTTACACATCAGTGGATAATAGAAGAAATCAGAGCTGGAATCAAAAAATTCCTAGAATCCAATAAGAATGAAAACACATCATACGAAAACCTTTGGGACACAAGAAAGGCAGTCCTTAGAGGACAATTTACAGCAATAGATGCACATATCAAAAAAGAAGAAAGGGACAAAATCAAAACATTAACTACAGAAGTCAAACAAATAGAAAGAGAACAGCAAAAAAAGCCCACAGCCAATGGAAGAAAGGAAATAGTAAATATCAGAGCAGAAATCAATGAAATAGAGAACAGAAAAACAATAGAAAGAATCAACAAAACCAAAAGTTCATTCTTTGAAAGAATCGATAAACCACTGGCCAGACTGACAAAAGAAAAACAGCAGAGGACACAAATAACACAAAAAAGAAATGAAATGGGGGACATTATAACAGACGCAACTGAAATAAAAAGTATTATAACAGAATATTATGAAAAACTATACTCCAACAAATTTGAAAACCTAGAGGAAATGGATAAATTTCTAGAATCACACGGCCTACCCAAACTACAACAAAGTGAAGTTGAAAATCTGAACATACCCATAACAAGATAAGAGATTGAAAAGGTAATAAAAAAACTCCCAACCAAAAAAATCCCTGGTCCAGATGGTTTCAATGGAGAATTCTACACAACATTTACATAAGAGCTTGTACCAGTGCTACTCAAGCTATTTCAGAGCATAGAAGAGGAAGCAACACTTCCAAATTCATTCTATGAAGCCAGCATAACGCTGATACCAAAACCAGGCAAAGACATCACAAAAAAAGAAAATTACATACCAATATCTCTCATGAATATAGATGCAAAAATTCTGAACAAAATTCTAGCCAGTAGAATTCAGTATCATATCAAAAAAATAATACACCACGACCAAGTAGGATTCATACCAGGTATGCAAGGATGGTTTAACATTAGAAAATCCATCAACATAATCCACCACATAAATAAAAGGAAAGAAAAAAATCACATGATCATCTCAATTGACGCAGAAAAGGCATTTGACAAAGTCCAACACCCATTCCTGATAAAAGCTCTCAATCAAATAGGTATAGAAGGGAAATTTCTCAACATAATAAAGGGCATCTATGCAAAACCAACAGCCAACATCATTCTTAATGGAGAAAGGCTGAAAACATTCCCCCTGAAAACAGGAACAAGACAAGGATGCCCTTTATCACCACTCCTATTTAACATTGTGCTGGAAGTTCTAGCTAGAGCAGTAAGGCAAGAGAAAGAAATAAAGGGCATCCAAATTGGTAATGAAGAAGTTAAACTCTCCCAGTTTGCAGATGATATGATACTATACATAGAAAACCCTAAAGACTCCATGAGAAATCTACTGGAACTAATAGAAAGATTCAGCAGATAAGCAGGATACAAGATAAACATTCAAAAATCACCTGGATTCCTATACACCAATAAGGAGAACGATGAAAAGGAAATCAGGAAAACAATACCATTTTCAATAGCCCCTAAAAATATAAAATACTTAGGAATAAATCTGACCAGGGATGTAAAAGACCTATAGAAAGAAAACTACAAAACACTACTGCATGAAACCCAAAGGGATCTACATAAAAGGAAAAACATACCATGCTCATAGATAGGCAGACTCAACATTGTGAAAATGACAATTCTACCCAAAGCAATTTACAAATACAACACAATCCCGATCCAAATACCAACAACATTCTTCAAAGAGATGGGAAAATTAATCATTAACTTTATATGGAAAGGGAAGAAGCCCCAAATAAGTAAAGCCCTACTGAAGAAGAAGAATAAAGTTGGAGGACTCACACTACCTGACTTGAGAACCTACTATACAGCTACAGTAGTCAAAACAGCCTGGTACTGGTACAATGACAGATACATTGACCAATGGAACAGAATCGAGAACCCAGATGTAACTCCATCCACCTATGGTCACCTGATCTTTGATAAGGGCCTGAAGTCCATCAAATGGGTAAAATACGGTCTTTTTAACAATTGTGCTGGCAAAACTGGATATCTATCTGCAAAAAAATGAAACAGGACCCATACCTCACACCATATACAAAAACTACTTCAAAATGGATCAAAGACCTGAATATAAAGCTTAAAACTATAAAGTTCATAAAAGAAAAAATAGGACCAAAACTTCAGGCCTTAATACATGGCATTAACGGGATACAAACTATAACCATCAATGCACAAATCCCAATAGATAAGCTACATAACTGGGATTTTCTAAAAATCATACACCTATGCTCTTCAAAAGACTTCACTAAAAAAGTAAAAAGAGAACCTACAGACTGGGAAAAAATTTCTGGACCTTACAAATTAGAGAAATGTCTAATCTCCATAAACTACAAGAAAATCCAAGACCTCTACAACAAAAAGACAAATAATCCTATTAAAAAATGGGCAAAGGAAATGAAAATACACTTCACCAAAGAAGACATTCAAATGGCCAACAGACACATGAGGAAATGCTTACGATCTCTAGGCATTAGAGAAATGCAAATTAAAACCACAATGAGATGCCATCTCACCCCGGCATTACTGGCATGAATCAAAAACACTGGAAATAACAAATGTTGGAAGGTCTGCAGGGAGATTGGAACTCTTATGCACTGCTGGTGGGAATGCAAAATAATACAACCATTTTAGAAAATGATATGGCACTTCCTCAGAAAGCTAGAAATAGACATACCATTCGATCCAGCAATCCCACTTCTAGGAATATACCTAGAGAAATAACAGTTGTCACTCGGATAGACATATGCACACCTATATGATGGAAACAACCTAGATGCCCATCAACAGATGAATGGATAAACAAACTATGGTACATACACACAATGGAGTATTATGGAACGAGAAAGAACAACAATGAATCTGTGAACCATCTCATAACATGGATGAAACTGGAGGACATTTTGTTGAGCGAAATAAGTCAAGCAGAAAAGGACAAATATTTTATGAGACCTCTATTGTAAAAACCCACGAAAAGTTCACACACAAAATGTAACAATCTTTGTTTTTTACCAGGGATGGGAGGTGTCAGGGGAAAATATTAAATAGGCAATAGATAAGTGGTATCTAGGGTGAAGGGTGAGACTGTACACAATACAGGGGAAACTAGCACAACTTGGACAAGGAAAGGTCATGGAAGCCCCATAGACACCTCCAAACTTTCTGTGGGACTGAATTGCTAGGTGGAGGGCTGTGGGTACCATGGTCTCAGGGAATATCTAACTCAATTGGCATGACACAGCTTATAAAGACAATGCTCTACAATCTACCTTGGTGAGTAGTGTCTGGGGTCTTAAAAGCCTGTGAGCGGCCATCTAAGATACTCCACTGGTCTCATCCCTTTGGGAGCAAGGGAGAATGATGAGAACAGGATACAATGAAAAGATTAGTCCAAAGGACTAATTGTCCACAGCTACCAAGGCCTCCACCGGACTGCGTCCAGTACAGCTAGATGGTGCCCGGCTACCCCCACTGACTGCTCTGAGCAGGATCACAAGAGAGGGTTCTGAACAGAGCTGGAGAAGGATGTAGAGCATAATTCTAACTCACAAAAAAAAAAAAAGACCAGATTTACTGGTCTAAAGGAGACTAGAGAAACCCCAAGAGTATGGCCCCCAGACACCCTTTTAGCTCAGTGGTGAAGTTACGTCCGAGGTTCATTGTTCATCCTGGGAGTGGACAGCCCCATACAACCAAATGAGACTAACGAGGTACAGGAGTCCAGTGACAAGGGCCAGAAGGCAGAAGGGGACAAGGAAGCTGGTGATAGGGAACCCAAGGTTGAGTAAGGATAATGTTGATGTGTTGTGAGATTGTTAACCATTGTCATAGGGCAAACATCTATAGTAACTCTTAAAGGGGAAACTATTTTCTTCTGTCAGCCTTCATTTTAAGTGAGAAGAACAGCACAATTGGAAGAGCATAGTCAATGTCACTGAACAGTGCATGTAGAAATTTTTGAAATTGTGTATTTTTGGCTATTTGTATTTTCACCAATAAAAAAGGCTGAGAAGTTAGAGGGTTGATATGTTGTGGGCTTGTTAACCAGTGTTATAAAACAACATGTATACTACTGTTTCATGAGAAACTTTTTGTTCTGTAAGCCTTCACCTGAAGTACAATAAAAAAACAAATAAATAAATAAATAAAAATAAAGACAAAGTTTTGCATCATACTTTGGTGAGTAGTGGATGTTTGTTCTCTTACCATCCAAAACAAAGGAGTGTAAAGAAAACCAAAGACTCAAGGGACAATTAGTCCAAAGGACTAATGGACCACATGAACCACAGCCTATACATCCCTGAGACCAGAAGAACTAGATGGTGTCTTGCTACAATTACCAATCACTCTGACTGGGATCACAACAGGTAGTTCCTGACAGAGTAGCAGAAAAATTGTAGAACAAAAAATTAAATTCACAAAAAAAGACAGACTTACTGGTCTGACAGAGACTGGAGGAACCCCTGAGACTATGCCTGTAAGACAAGCTTCTGAAATGGAGCAGAAGCCATTTCCAATGACCACCTTCAGGCAAACCATAGACAGGCCCATAAAATAAAGAATAACACCTGAGAGGAAATAACTCCTTACAACAATCAATCATGTGAGATCAAAAGGGCAATATTTGCCCAAAACCAATGATGAGAAGGTAGGTAGGTATAGAAAATCAGGATGAAAGGAAACGGGAAACCTAAGATGGAAATGGGGAGAGTGCTGACACATTGTGGGGAATGAAATCAATGTCATGGAACATTCTTTATGCACAAAATATTGAATGGGAGACTAATTTGCTCTGTAAACTTCACCTAATGCACAATAAAAAACTGAAACAGAAATAGAAAAAGACATCACTTTTGGTTAGGTAGAATGCCAGCAAGAATGAAGGAAACCCTCAATGAGATACATTGACACAATAACCACACAAAGGACTCAAATGTACCAACAATCATGAAGAAGGTACAGAACCGGGCAATATTTGGTTCTGTTACACATAAAGTTGTCATGAGTCAGAGTTGACTTGACAGCAACTAAGAATAAGAAGCAACATACTTATGTTTCCATTGTCTCTTTCATTAAATTATGAAAATAACATCAAAAATTTTGTAAGTTTAAATTTAAGAGTATCTTGTTTTCATAGGTTTCTTGACTTTTTAGTTACATAAAAAATAATATAGATGCATTACTACTTTAATCTTCGTAGTATTTCTTAAATGAAGAGAAAATATTGAAAAATATTTTCTAGTTTTATAGATGGCATTTGCATGGTTGTTGTTAGGTGCTTTTGAGTCAGTTCTGACTCTTAGTGACCCTATGTACAACACAATGAAACACTGCCTGGTCCTGCACCATCCTCACAATCATTGTTATGCTTTAGTCCATTGTTTCAGCCACTGAGTCAATCTGTCTTGTTGAGGGTCTTCCGCTTTTTCACTGACCCTCTACTTTACCAAGCATGATATCCTTCTCCAGGGACTGGTCCCTCCTGATAACATGTCCAAATAATGTGAAACCAAGTCTCGTCATATTTACTTCTAAGGAGCACGCTGGCTGTACTTCTTCCAAGACAGATTTGTTCTTTCTTCTGGCATTCCATGATATTTTCAATATCCTTTGTCAACACGATAATTCAAAAGCATCAGTTCTTCTTAGGTCTTCCATATTCACTGTCCACCTTCTACATGCATATGAGGCGACTGAAAACACAATGGCTTGAGTCAGGTGCACCTTAGTCCTTAAAGTGATATCTTTGCTTTTTAACACTTTAAAGAAATCTTTTGCAATGTGTCTTTTCCCAGTGCAATGTGTCAATTGATTCTTTAACTGCTACTTCCATGGCATTGATTGTGGATTCAAGTAAAATAACATTCTTTACAACTTCAGCCCTTTCTCGATTTATCATGACGTTGCTTATTGGTCCAGTTGTGAGGATTTTTTGTTTTCTTTATGTTGTGGTGTAATCCATACTGAAGGTTGTAGTCTTTGATCTTCATCAATAAGTGCTTCAAGTCCTCTTTACTCTCAGAAAGAAAGGTTGTGTCATCTGCATGATGCAGGTTGTTAATGAGTCTTCCTCCAATCCTGATGTTGTGTTCTTCTTCATACAGTCTAGTTTTTCAGATTATTTGCTCAGCATACAGATTGAAAAAGTATGGTGAAACGATGCAACCTTGACGCACACCTTTCTTGACTTTAAACTATGCAGTACCTCCTTGTTCTGTTTTAAGGGCTGCCTCTTGATTCCTCATGAGCATAGTTAAGTGTTTGGAATTCCCATTCTTCACAATGTTATCCATAATTTGTTATAATCTACACAATCAAATGCCTTTGCATAGTCAATAAAACACAGGTAAAGATATTTCTGGTATTCTCTGTGTTATGGATTGAATTATGTCCCCCAAAATGTGTGTCAGCTTGGCTGGGCCATCATTCCTAGTATTGTGTGATTGTCCACCATTTTGTGATCTGATGTGATTCTCCTATGTGTTGTAAATACTACCTCTATGATGTTAATGAGATTGAATTAATGGCAAATTTGTCAATGAGACAGGACTCCATCTACAAGATTAAGTTGTATCTTAAGTCAATCTCTTTTCAGATATAAAATGAGAAGAGAGCAGAGAGGCATGGGGACTTTATGCCACCAACAAGCAAGAGCCAGGAGAATAGTGCATCCTTTGGACCCCGGGTTCCCTGCGCTGAAAAGCTCCTCAACTGAGGAAGATGACAAAAACCTTCTCCCCGGGCTGACAGAGAGAGAAGCCCTTCCCCTGGAGCTGACATCCTGAATTTGGACTTCTAGCCTCCTAGACTGTGAGAGAATAAATTTCGCCTTGTTAAAGCCATCCTCTTGTGGTATTTCTGTTATAACAGCAAGAGATAACTAAAGCATTCAGAGGTGATATCCCTTGTTCCACATCCTCCTCTAAATCTGTCTTGAATTTCTGGCAGTTTCCTGTTGATGTACTGCTGCAACCACTTTTGAATGATCTTAAGAAACATTTTACTAGTGTGTGATGTTAATGATATTGTTCGATAATTTATGTATTCAGTTGGATCATCTTCTTTGGAATGAGCACAAATATGAATCTCTTCCAGTCGATTACCCAGGTAGATGTCTTCCAAATTTCAAATTTCTTAGCACAGACGAGTGATCACTTCCTGCACTACATTTGCATTACACGTTAAAAAGTATAAGTCTTACTTTCTGTCAAAGAGCTCCTTTATGGACCTATGAGTTCCATAATTCTCTGATGTTAATTCCATTCCTTACATGTTCAGGAATGTTATGACTGTGCTTCAGTATGTTATTATTGAATGCAGTGGTAATCAACATATTTAGCTCAATATTCTCTAATATTACATCAATCCTGAATCTTTTGTTCAGGTGGTTAACAAGGGCTGTGTGGAAACTGGACTAAGACAGACATAAAAAAAGTGAGAGAGAAAAAGAGAGGGGCTCTCCTGAAGATGATCAGGAATATGTACAGCATCAAATTTGATATAATATATAAAAAAAAATAGTCTTTATTATCACCTGGATTTATGTATAAAAGTAAATAAATCTGATCCCTCAATATATATCTTATAATGTGTGACACCATATATGAGTTGCTAATATTTAGTAATAGTTTTGTATCTTAAATATGTAAAATATAGAGTATTTTTAAGTCTTTTAGTGCTGCATAACATAGTTCATAAAAATCACGCAAATCAAAGCGTTCTTTAGGTTGAGGATCATATATTATATTTTAATTGATGCTATAAATACTGAAATCCAGAGATATGCACAGATATAATCAAATCAATTCAGACAATCAAATGCCATTTAAGCAGACAATTTCTCCAAATAGTACTTAATTCAGACAATGTAAAATATGCTTAAATTAATCTTTTTATCAGTTTTTGATCAAAAATTGGAAATAATTGAGCTGATAGTCTCAAGGCCATGTTTTTCTGTAACACTGAAAGAAAAGAGCCCACTTTTATTCCACCTAATTATATGTTTTCTAGGTTTATATATATATTTTTTTCAATAATACTTTTAAAACACTAATACTTCATTAGGATCACATGTGTATTTTAAATATAGCCTCAAATTTTTTGGACTTGCCATAATTAATTTGATAGTTAAAAGTGGTATCCTTTCTATACTAAATTCATCTAAAATGATTTTATTCAAATATATTAACTTAAAAAACTGAAAATACAAACATACTATGTTTTTCTAAGTATTTTATTATGTACTAAAACAAAACTGTATGTTAAAATTTCTCCCTGAAAATCCCTGCCTTTCTTTGCTTCACTGAATACCCTAAATCTTCCCAAAGGGGAAAATAAATAAAGGCTCTAATAAAGAATAGTTTCCCAAGGTGCATCTTGTCTTGATTTGCAATACTTTTAACAAAAGCAGGAATAATCAGTTTCCATTGTGTTTATCAAAACTTTGGAACTTTGCACTACTTTCTTTCCCTTTTAAATACATAAATGACTGCACCAGCTTCCTGTTCAAATTGGTGAAGTTTCTTAAAACTGTTTGAATGATATGTTTTGACACAAAGTCTTAAATGCCTTAATTTAAAGGCAAGTTTATAATCAATAATGTTTAAGATTATGATGAGTGAAGGTTTACTGATTTCCTTCTTGCTTGTCAACCAGGGCTCTTGTGAGTGGTTCCTGTTTCTATCACACCTGTCTATTTAGAGTGTATTTTAACTCTTCTCTCCCCATGTCTAATTATGTAAAAGGACAGGGCACTAAATGTGTGTGCGAAATTTCGGTTAGTTTGATTTGTTATTATTCACAGAAGTGTGGTGTTTTCCATTTACAAGGTTTGTCAGAGACAAAACAGCCAAATTAGGCAAATATCTCAGTTATATGAACTCTAACCCATATTTGAATAAACACAACAGCATTTTAGGCTACTCTGAAAACTTCCTGGGGTGACCTGGATTCTTAAATCCAGTTTTAGTGAATTTAAAGCTATAGTAAAAAAATCAATGTCCCAGAAAGCAGGGAAAAAAAAAATTACTATTATCCCTAGATTTCCTCAAATGATCTATCCTAAAATATATGAAACACAAGTTCTTTCCTAAGAACATAATCTCTATGGGATGAATAACCTCTTTTTGATCATTTGGGATGATTTCAAATGCAGAAATACCTGATCACAAACTAGCAGATCTGAAAGAAATTTGAGCTCTTATCCAATTCAGTCTTCTATCTAATACCTAAGACAATCAAAACATATGATCATCTACCTGTTTCTTGAAATTTTCTTGAAGACAGGTGTTTGAAAAAGGAAACTTTAAAAAAGAAAAACTCTTGAAATTTATTTGCATTGTATATGTATGTATATGATACCATTTTCTACGTGAACCATAATCAAATTACTCAAGTAAGTAAATGGGCATCTTCACAAAGATATTTTCTCTTTCTAGTAGGTGCACGCTAATTTATTACTTTAGTTTACATATTAGTATTTCATAGGTACTGAAACAATGATAAGTGTAAACCCCATGCATCTTTCAGTTTATCCTACTGTGGGGGCTTTCATGTTGCTGTGATGCTGGAAGCTCTACCACCGGTTTTCAAATACCAGCAGGGTCACCCATGGTAGACGGGTTTCAACTGAGCTTCCAGACTAAGACAGACTAGGAAGTAGGACCCAGTGATCTACTTCTGAAAACAATTAACCAGTGAAAACCTTATGAATAGCAGTGGAACATTGCCTGGTATAGTGCTGGAAGATGAGTCCCTCAGGTCAGAAGTCATTCAAAATACAACTGGAGAAGAGCCACCTCCTCAAAGTAGAGTTGACCTAAATGACATGGATGGAGTCAAGCTTTTGGGACCTTCATCTGCTGATGTGGCATGATGCAAAATGAGAAGGAACAGATGCAAACATCCACTGATAATCAGAACATGGAATGTATGAAGTATGAATCCAGGAAAATTGGAAATCATCACAAATGAAATGGAACACATAAACTAGGCATTAGTGAGCTGAAATGGACTGGTATTGGCCGTTTTGAATCAGACAATCATATAGTCTACTATGCTAAGAACGACAACTTGAAGAAGAATGGCATTGCATTTATGGTCAAAAAAAAAAAATTTCAAGATCTATCCTGAAATACATCTCTGTCAGTGATAGGATAATATCCATATGCCTATAAGGAAGAGCAGTTAATATGTCTATTATTCAAATTTATGCACAAACCACTAAGGACAAAGATGAGGAAATTAAAAATTTTTACCAACTTCTGCAGTCTGATCAAACATGCAATCAGGATGCATTGATAATTACTGGGAATTGGAATTTGAAAGTTGGAAACAAAGAAGAAGGATTGATAGCTGGGAAAAAATGGCCTTGGTGATAGAAACGATGCTGGAGATCACATGATAGAGTTTTGCAAGACCAAAGGCTTCTTCATTGCCAATACCTTTTTTTAGCAACATAAACAGTGACTATACACCTGAACCTCACCAGATGGAATACACAAGAATCAAATCGACTACACATGTGGAAAGAGATGATGGAAAAGCTCAATATCATCAGTCATAACAAGGCCAGAAACAGACTGCAGAACAGACCATCAATTGCTAATATGTAAGTTCAAGTTGAAGCTGAAGAAAATTAGAACAAGTCCATGAGAGCCAAAGTATGACCCTGAGTATAGTCCACCTGAATTTAGAGACCATCTCAAGAATAGACTTGATGCATTAAACACTAGTGACTGAAGACCAGACAAAAAATCTGGGATAACATCAAGGACATTATCCATGAAGAAAGCAAGAGGTCATTAAAATACAGGAAAAAAAGAAAAGATCAAAATGGATGTCAGAAGATACTTTGAAACTTGCTCTTGAATGTCGAGTAGCTAAAGCAAAAGAAAGAAATGACTAAGTAAAAGAGCTGAAGAAAAGATTTCAAAGGGCAGCTCCGGAAGACGATGTAAGGTATTATAATGACATTTGCAAAGACCTGGAGTTAGAAAACCAAAAGGGAAGAACACAACACGCTTGTTATTTCTCAAGCTGAAGAAACTGAAGAAAAAACTCAAGCCTCTAGTTGCAATACTGAAGGATTCTACTAGGAAAATATTAAACGACCAAGGTGGCATCAAAAGAAGATGGAAGGAATACAGAGTCACTATACCAAAAACTATTGGTTGATGTTCAACCATTTCAGGAGGTAACATATGATCAGGAACTGATGGTACTGAAGGAAGAGGTCCAAGCTGCACTGAAGGCATTGGTGGAAAACAAGACTTCAGTAATTGATGGAATACCAACTGAGATGTTTCAATAAATAGGTGCAGCACTGGAAGGGCTCACTCATCTATGCCAAGAAATTTGGAAGACAGCTACCTGTCCAACTGACTGGAAGAGATCAATATGTATGCCTATTCCCAAGAAAGGTGATCCAACAGAAAGTGGAAATTATCAAACACTATCATTAATATCACACGAAAGTAAAATTTTGCTGGAGATCATTCAAAAGTATCTGCAGCAGTATATCGACAGGGAACTTCCAGAAATTCAAGCCAAATTCAGAAGAGGACGTGAAACCAGGGATATCATAGCTGATGTCAGATGGATCCTGTCTGAAAGCAGAGAATACCAGAAAGATGTTTATCTGTCTTTTATTGACTATGCAGAAGCATTTGACTGTAGGGATCATAACAAATTATGGATAACATTGTGAAGAATGGGAATTCCAGAACACTGAACTGTGCTTATGAGGAACCTGGTTTGAACAGAACAAGAGAATACTGCGTGTTGTAAAAACTGGAAAGGTGTGCATCAGTGTTGTATCCTTTCACCATACCAATTCAATCTGTATGCTAAGCAAATAATCCAAAAAACTGGACTATACGGAGAAGAAGAGGGCATCAGGATTGGAGGAAAACTCCTTCACAGCCTGTGTTATGCAGATGGCACAACCTTGCTTGCTGAAAGTGAAGAGAACTTGAAGTACTTACTGATGAAATTCAAAGACCACAGCCTTCAGTAGGGATTATACCTCAACATAAAGAGAACAAAAATCCTCACTACTATACCAATAAGTAACATAATGATAAATGGAGAAAAGATTGAAGTTGTCAGGGATTTCTTTTTACTTGGATCCACAATCAACACCCAAGGAAGCAGCAGTCAAGAAATCAAAAGACGCACTGCATTGGGCAAATCTGCTGCAAAACACCTCTTTACAGTGTTGAAAAGCAAAGATGGCACTTTGAGGACTAAGATGCACCTGACCCAAGCCATGGTATTTTCAGTTGCATCATATGCATGCGAAAGCTGGACAAGGAATAAGGAAGACCGGGAATAATTTATGCTTTTGAATTATGGTATTAGTGAAGAATACAGAATACCCCACGAACTGCCAAAAGAATGATTAAATCTATCTTGGAGGAAGTACAACTGGAATGCTTCTTAGAAGCAAGGATGTAAGACTACATCTCAAGTACTGTGGACACGTTGTTAGGAGAGATCAGTCCCTGGAGAAAGACATCATGTTTGGTAAGCAGAGGGTCAGCGAAAAAGAGGAAGACCCTCAACAAGATGGACTTACATAGTGGGTGCAACAATAAGTTCAAGCATAAAAACAATTGTTAGAATGGCATAGGACCGGACAGTGTTTCATTCTGTTGTACATAAGGTCGCTATGAATTGGTACTGATTGATGGCACATAACAACAACAACAATAAGGGTAAAACACCTACATATTTAAAAGGCTTAATTCTTAAACATAAGAGAAATGGTTCCATTAATATTTTAGGATACATGTAAAATGATAATAGTATATTTGGATATATTGGGTTAAATAACATACATTATTAAAATTAATTTAATCTGTTTCCTTGAAATTTTTTTTAGTGTGGCTCCTAGAAAATTTAAAATTACATATATGACTCATATATGTGGTTCACATTATATTTCTATTGGACAGCACTGCTCTAGGGGATTATCAGTTTATAATAAATGGCATTACTAATGATAACAGAGCTGAATGTAAAATTATAGTAGAGCAGTACAAAAAATACATGTCAGCATTTTATGTTTCTTGTAACTGATAAGATCTCTTGAGGTTCCTATTTCATTTTCCCTAGAACCTGGGGGAACTACATTCATTATACCTGTCATGTGCAGTGACAGGTGTAGTTACAACTGGAAAAGAATCTTATTTTATCTCTCTATTCTATGTTCTCAGAACTACGAATATTTCACTTTTCATCTGAAAATTTGCCTTTATTTGGCCTCAGGCTAAAAGCTTTGTACTTTCAACTTTTTGAAAGTTATCACTGGTGACAAAGATATACTTTTTTCTCCTCTATCAAATACTCTGAATAATATTATTGGGTTACCTAAATTGTAAATTATGAAAATGTAAAATTTTCAATATGGACAGTGTAAAACATACTCATTTTTCATAACAATAAGTACAATATTCATATCCCAAATGTGATTTACAATTAGCTTAGTAGTATCACAATTACTCAAAAGAAAAAAAAAATACTATGAATTTGAGTGCATAAAATATCTTTAAAAAATTAATCAGCCACTCACATTAATGATAAAGAAAGATCACGCATTGATTGGTTCATTGTTTTGTACTTCTGCCCATAATTTACCAGCTGCTATGAGAAGCTAGGGCTAGAAATTTTGCTTCAGAGGAAGCAGTTATAGAAATTATTTTGTCCCCCTTATCTCTCTGAAACATGTTTAAGTGAAATCTAGCAATCCTGTTACTTCTCTTGGAAATAGGAAGCTCCTGATAACAAGTGCTGGCTTGAGAAACTCATAAAAAACTTTCCTTTTTGCCTTGAGGTGATACTACAAGGATTGTTTAGAGTTCTTTGAATTTTTTCATTCATCCTGTGATTATAAATGTTATAAGATGAAATGGGCAAGGGCTCCAAAATTTTAGTAGTATTTATTTTTGGAATATCACATATAGACATATGAGTAAAGTTTCATCAGAGAACTTAAGAATTAATAAGGACTATGAGATTAACCTGTAGCCACTGAGTCGATTCCGACCCATAGCAACACTAGAGGACAGAGCAGAACCGCCCCAAGTAAACCACACACACATTTCTTCAAAGGCATTAATATGGAATATGTGTTGAGTGTTTATTACATGCCTTTCCTGTACATAATAAACACTAGATACATATTCCATATTAATTAATAACAAACAAACAAAACTCAATGCCATCGAGCCGATTCCAACTCATAACGACTCTATAGGACAGAGTAGTACTGCCCCATAGTTTCCAGGGAGTGGCTGGTGGATTCAAACTGCTGACCTTTTGGTGAATAGCTGAGCTCTTTACCACTGTGCTACCAGAAATACAAAGGTTAAAAACTAATAGTCCTACTTTCCGTGTCTGGTAACACGGCAACTAACATGACTTGGAAAACTTTCCCAATTCAAACAATTAAATGGGTAAAATGCTAAAAGAAAAAATAAAAACAAAAGCTTTATATACCTATCACTGAGCTAACAAAATGTAAAAAGTCTGCAAGAACAAAACACAGAGAAAAACATAACCCTGATATTCACCCTGAGGGTTTCTTACTTTTTTCTTTTCCTTTCAGTAAGGATGAAGTATATGTTCCCACTTCTTTTCCGCCTCTTTTATCGTAATGACTATGTAGTATATTTGAAAAACAGTTTTAAAATAGCATTATTCTTTAGGAACATATTAGTATCAAGCAGTGTCCATTGATATAACTATCAGCCAAATGTAGCAGTTCCTTAAATACTCCCTATTTGACTTTACACAAGTTAAAAAATACCTAGCAGCACTAATATAGTAACTCTTATGTTCTTATTCCATGAGTATTATACCTCCAAACATTCAGACACATACTTTGAAATCAACTGATTCTCAGATGCTATGGGGGTCCATCAAGTCAATCAACCCTAGATACAGAATACTAAAAAATATGTAAAAATGATGTATGGAAATTCTTGAGTTCAGAGGTGTGAGCAGGATTAAGGGAGAAAGGGATTTTAGAGTATGTAGAAACTAATCACAGCCAGAAGCTATTACCATGACTAGGGATGAATTGGTAAGTAAGGAAATAAGGTGACTTTTGTACACAGAAGAGGAGCCACTCAGTGTGGCTTTGTTATTGTTGTTATCAGTTCCTAAATCATAGCCACCCCATGCACAAAGGGGCTAACCACTACCCAGTCCTACACCATCCTCATGAGTGGGGGTTGAACAGATCATTGGGATTCACAAGATTTTCATTGCATGATTTTCAGAAATAGATCACCAGCCCTTTCTTACTAGTCTGTCTTAGACTGGAAGCTTTGCTGAAACCTGTTTGGCATCATAGCAACAATCAAACCTACACTGACATGTTAGGTGCATTGGCTAAGAATCCAAACTGCGTCTTTTGTGTGGAAGGTGAAAATTTTCCCACTTAATCTTGGTTTAATGCACGTACCACTAGACACAAAGTCCTGAGAAAGTGAGGGAGAAAGAAAGATATACCTGACCTCTTCAACTTTCAATTCTACAATTTCTTATTGCATCTGCCTTTAATTGAAACCACCCTGAAGAGTGTCAGTAAACTTTCTGAAATTTTCTTGTTCTATTTTTTAGCAAAGGGAATATTGAGCTATGAGATCACACGATAGATTTAAACCTCTAATGATGCAAATGACAACATTATGTAGACTCTTTAAATTATTGAGTTAAAAATAGGCACAATAACTTAGAAGACTAGAGACTGTCTTTTCCTCTTTAGTTAACCACAGGCTTCACATATTGGCATGCTGTCATCAAAAAACATTGACATCCGAAACAGAAGCAAATGTTTCTCTTTGTAAATACTATGGTACACTGGGGGAAGTGATATCTTTTTGTTTTCTTTTATGTAAAAACAAAATAATTAAATAAGAAGGCCAGGAATACAAAGTGCACTATTCCAGACAGAACAATTCATTTCTAATTGTCATGACTATATATTAGACAAGAAATTTGTAATGTTCCATCAGTAAAAATTTATGTTGTAATATATCATAAATTTACAAGACATAAGAGATTTTAAAAGGTTATAAATCTGAGTCAAATGTGGTCTCTTTTCTAAAGAATTTTATTTCATAGGGAATAATACGTATTCAATAATATAAGACACAATGTAGTGCTGCAAGAGATGTCAAACTCTTGGTAGAGGCAAATAGCTAGGTAATTTGTTTCTAAATGGAAATATACAAAAAGGCTTCAGGAAAAAAATTCAGGTTTTGAGCAGAGAATGGAAAGTAGTTAGGATAATGGATTATCATGTGGAGAGGAAACACCAAATTAAAAAAAAAACAAAAAAAACCTATTGCCATTGAGTCAATTCCAACACATAGCAACCCTATAGGACAGAGTAGAACTTCCCCATAGCGTTTCCAGGGCTGTAATCTTTATGGATGGAGCTCTGGTGGCACAATGAGTAAAGCACTCTGCTGCTAATAGAAAGGTTAGTGGTTTGATTCCACCAGCTGCTCTGCAGGAGAAAGATGTAGCAGTCTGCTTCCACAAAGATTTACAGCCTTGAAAACTCTATGGGGCAGTTCTACTCTGTTCTGTAGGTTTGCTAGGAGTCAGAATCAATTCAAGGGCAGTGAGTTTTGGGTGATCTTTACCGAAGCTGACTTTGAACCGCTGACCTTTTGATTAGCAGCCAAGTGCTTAACCACTGCGTGGCCAGGGCTCCTAAACTATATAAAAAAGAGAATAGCATGGAAAAATAAGCCAGGAATGTTGTTGTTGCTGGGTTTGAACCACCAACCTTTTGGTTAGCAGCCAAGCATTTAAACACTCCTTTCTAAAACTCATGGTGACCCTACACGACAAAGTAGAACTGCCCCATAGGGTGTCCTAGGCTGTAATCTTTACAGGAGCAGATCACTAGGCCTTTTCTCCTGTGGATCGCTGGTTAGTTTGAACTGCTGACCTTTGGTTAGAAGCCAAGTGCTTAACCACTGCACCACCACAGCTCCTTAATCCAGAAATAGAATCAGGCAACTCAGGACAAGATCAGAGATGTCAATATCTTAAACGGACTATGGAGTATATTTCCCCAGACACTGGAAATGAGTCAAAAATATAAGTTAGAGACTTCCTGGCAACATAGCGCTATAGACAGAAGCACCATGCCGTCCTCCCACAGCAAAGAACCAAAAAACTAAGTCAAACAGAGACATACATCAATCTTGAAACCCTAAGCATCAAAAGAAGAGATAAAGAACTCAGCCAAACAGTGAATGGAATAAGAAACTGACAGAAAACAGAGATTGAGGAGAGATACATGCAGAGGTCCTCTATCAGCTAACACAGCACAGATTTGCTATCTTGGACTCCTGTCAGAGACTGGTGAACATGGAGTATGGGAAAGCAGCTTCACAGAGCTCCCAGCAAGAGACAGAACATCAGGTAACCAGAAATATATGCTTTCCCACCCTCCTACCTCTCTTCACCTCTACTTGGCCTCTTCTGCTTCCTGCAGCCACAGTCCCTTGACCAGGAGGCACCAGCTTCAGCTGTGTGTGGCTTGGATTCCACCCGCTCACATTAGCTGGCTCCCAGATTGTTGTTTGTTGCTGGTGTTGCTTTTTTCCACTTCTTTTGGTTTTTTCCATACCTCCCACCACCTCCCCCTCCTTTCTCTCAAATATCTGGCTCCATGTGCCATCTTTGCTTCTTCTTGAAAGGCTGTGAAGCCACGTTTGACTGTGGAACTGCTTCCCAGCCCACGCTGCCACACTGGTGGGATCTCTAGGGATTTTTTTCTGTTAGTTTGTTTTGATTTGTCTCTTTGTTTGTTTTCTTTTTCTTTTCTTGGCTTGGGAGCCCCTTCTGGCCACGCTGTACTGTGAAGCTTGGAAGCTACTTCCTCAATCTGCACAGCCAACCAGGGGGAGCCTTGGAGGCATTTCCTTTTTCTTTTTGTTTTTTTGTTTTGTTTTCTGTTCTCTCTTTTGCCCTTTTTATCTTTTGTCATTTCTCAGTTTCTCATCTCTCTATACCTACCTTCTCTTCTTGTCTCCTGAATACCTTGTGCTGTGTGACACCTCCACCCCTTCTAGCCAGGCTGTACTTCACAGCCTGGTAGGCACTTCCCTAGTCTTCGCAGCTGCACCAGTGGGATTCCCGAGGGATTTACATTCCTTTCTTTTTTATTCTGATTTTTATTTACTTATTTGTTTCTTTTACCCTTTTTATTTTTTATTTTCCTTTTTGATTTTCTCCGTTTCTGTGTCTCTCATCTCTCCACTACAACAGTAAGCTCCCCTAGCACTCTTTTTTGTTTGTTTCTTTGTTTTTGGCTCCTGTTTCTCTCTCCTCTCTCCTGTAATCATCTTAGTGCCACACATGAAAATTTCCCCCCTCCTTCTTGCCTACCTGCATTGTTCACTGAACATCACACCCCAAAGCAGCACAGGCATGGTCTACCAGAACATGCCATGCATTTCCTAGCCCACCCTGTCTGCCCTAGTATGTGCCACAAACAACCCATCCCAGCAGCTCCCCTTCCGCTGGACCTGCCGTGATGCAGCATAGCTGAGTGACTGTCCGTATCCATTGGAGAAGGAGGCAAAAAGTATCAAGCCCACAGAGGAGCAAACAACAAAGAATACACAGTCTGCTCAGTCATAACCAAATAAAATTAAAAAGTGGGATGAAATAAATAAATCTACAAACAATGAGCTAGGAAAATAACTACTGAATGTCCCAAAGACAGCAGACAATATCAAAACATATTAAAAAAAAAAAAACAGGGCAGAATGGTTGCAGTAGATGTCCAAAATAAAATACCATTGACTTTCCAGTAGAAGAAAAGGTAGTAGAACTACCTGATAAGGAATTCAAATCTCTATTATTCACAGTTATCCAAGAGTTGAAGCAAAAAGCAAAAAGTTGAAGCAAAAAGCAGACAAAAATAAGGAAAAAATGGAAATGGCACACAAATTCATGGAAAATACAGACACAAAAAGGAAGAATTCAGGAAAATAATAAAGGAACAAAATTTCAAGATAAATTCACAACTAGAAATCATACAAAAACAACAATTAGAAATCCAAACGTTAAAAAAGATTTCAGAAATGAACAGTGTCTTAAAAGGGCTGAGGAGTAGGTTTCAAAAGACAGAAGACAGGATCGGTGAAATTGAAGACAAACACTTGAATACAACTCTGTTTGAGAAAAAATCAGAAAAAAAGAATGAAGAAAAATCAAGAAACCCAGAGAATTATGTGGGATACAACCAAAAGCAAAAATTTGCAAGTGATCAGAGGTCCAGAACAGCGGGAGAAAGCAGAAAACACAGAGAGGATCATTGAAGAACCGCTGACAGAAAATTTCCCCAATATCATGAAAGATGAAAAGCTTACCATCCAAGAAGCTCAACGAGCCCCATTAAGAAGAGACCCCAAAAGAAAATCACCAAGGCATATCATATTCACACTCACTAAAACTAAAGACAAAGAAATGATCCTGAGAGCAGCTTGAGACAAACAAAAAGTCTCATACAGAGGAGAAACAATAAGAGTAAGCTCTGAGTATTCAGCAGAAACCATGCAGGTGAGAAGGCAATGAGATGACATATATAAAACTTTGAAAGAAAAAAATTGCCAGCCAAGAATAATATATCCTGCAAAACTCTCATTCAAATATGATGGAGAAATTAGGGCATTTCCAGATAAACAGAAATTAAGTGACTATGTAAAAACCAAACCAAACTTACAAGAATTATTAAAGGGAGACCTTTGGCCTGAGAACAAACAACATCAGATCACAGGGTAAATCTAGGATGCAAGATCGTACCAGTCAGATAACAACCTAGAAAATGAACTCTCAAGCACTACCCAAAACCAAACAAAATTACAACAGGGAACCAGAGAGATTAATCTGTAAATGATAACAACATCAGAACAATAAAAGAGGGAATAAATCGTGTAGGTATAGAACCTTGTAATGGAGAGGAAGGCAAGGTGATACCAAGTAATATTAGACTGGCTCAAACCTAGGAAGATAAGGTAAATTTCAAGGTAACTACAAAGAAAGTTAACAAACCTACTCATCAAAATAAAGAAGAAAAGCAAAAAGTCTGCATAAAAACAAAACATATAAAAACAAAAGAAATGAAAAAAATCCACAAACAAAAAGAATTCAGCACAGGAGAGTAAGACGAACAAAGGCAACATCAGCACTACGAAATGACAGCAATAAACTCACACCTATCAATATTTACACTGAACGCAAATGGCCTAAATGCACCTGTAAAGAGACAGAGAGTCACAGAATGGATAAAAAAATAGGATCCATCAATATGCTGTCTACAAGAGACACTCCTTAGAAACAAAGGTATAAAGTTATTAAAAATCAAAGGATGGAAAAAAATATATCAAGCAAACAGCTACCAAAAAAGAGCAGGAGTGGCAATACTAATCTCAGATAAAATAGACTTGAAAACAAAATCCACCGTAAAAGACAAAGAACACTGTATAGTGATTAAAGGAAAGATCATCATGAAGACATAACCATAATAAACACCTGCACACCCAATGACCGGGCTCCAAAATACAAAAAACAAACTCTCACAGCACTGAAAAGAGACATAGACAACTCCGCAATAGTAGCAGGAGACTTCAACACACCACTCTCAGTAAAGGACAAAACATCTAGAAAGAAACTCAACAATGATAAAGGGCACAATCAGCGAACTTGACCTCATAGACATATATAGAACACTCCACCAAACAGCTGCAAAGTGCACATTCTTTTCCAATGCACGTAGAATGTTCTCCAGAATAGACCACATCTTAGGCCACACAGCAACTCTCAACAAAATCCAAAACATTGAGATAATACAAAGTATCTTCTCTGAACACAACACTATCAAAGTAGAAATTAACATCAGGAAAAGCAAGGAAAAAAAAAAACACAGTTACATGGAAACCGGATAACTCCGTGCTTATAAACCACTGGGTAATAGAAGAAATCAGAGATGGAATCAAAAAATTCCTGGAATCAAATAAGAATGAAAACACATCATACCAAAACCTTTGGGACACAGCAAAGGCCATCCTCAGAGGAAAATTTATAGCAACAGATGCACATATCAAAAAAGAAGGGGCAAAATCAAAACATTAACTACACAACTCAAACAAATAGAAACAGAACAGCAAAAAATGCCCACAGCCACCAGAAGGAAATAATAAATATTAGAGCAGAAATAAATGAAATAGAGAACAGAAAAACAATAGAAAGAATCAACAAAACCAAAAGTTGATTCTTTGAAAGGATCAACAAAATCAACAAACCACTGGCCAGACTGATAAATGAAAAACAAGAGAGGACGCAAATAATGCAAATACGAAATGAAATGGGGGACATTACAACAGACCTAGCTGAAATAAAAAGGATCATAACAGAGTGTTATGAAAAACTATACTCCAACAAATTTCAAAACCTAGATGAAATGGATAAATTTCTAGAAACACACTACCTACCCAAACTAACACAAAATGATGTTGAAAATCTGAACAGACCCATAACAAGAGAAGATATTGAAAAGGTCATTAAAAAAAACTCCCAACAAACAAAAAGCTCCTGGCCCAGATGGCTTCACTGGAGAATTCTACCAAAGATTCAGAGAAAAGCTTGTATCAGTACTACTACAACTATTTCAGAACATAGAAAAGAAAGTGACACTTCTGAATTCATTCTACGAAGCCAACATAACCATGATACAAAAAACAGGCAAAGGTGCCACAAGAAAATAAAATTACAGACCAATATCTCTCATGAATATAGATGCAAAAATTCTGAACAAAATTCTAGCCAATAGATTTCAGCATCATATCAAAAAAATAATACACCATGACCAAGTAGGATTCATACAAAGTATGCAAGGATGGTTCAACATTAGAAAATCAATCAACGTAATCCACCATATAAATAAAAGGAAAGAAAAGAATCACATAATCATCTCAATTGACACAGAAAAGGCATTTGACAAAGTCCAACACCCATTCCTGATAAAAACTCTCAATAAAATAGGGATAGAAGGGAAATTTCTCAACATAATAAAGGGCATCTATGCGAAACCAATGGCCAACATCATTCTTAATGGAGAGAGGCTGAAAACATTCCCCTTGAGAACAGGAACAAGACAAGGATGCCCTTTATCGCCACTCCTATTTAACATTGTGTTCAAGTCCTAGCTAGAGCAATAAGGCAAGAAAAAGAAATAAAGGACATCCAAATTGGTTATGAAGAAGTTAAAGTGTTCCTATCTGTGGATGATATGTTACTATACATAGAAAACCCAAAAGTTTCCATGAGAAAACTACTGGAACTAATAGATTCAGCAGAGTAGCAGGACACAAGATAAACATACAAAAATCGGTTGGATTCTTATACCGTAATAATCATTTAACTAGTATATCCAACAACTACCTTAAAAAAAGAATTAATACTTAAGACCA
Source organism: Dugong dugon (assembly GCA_030035585.1). NCBI lineage: Eukaryota > Metazoa > Chordata > Mammalia > Sirenia > Dugongidae > Dugong > Dugong dugon. The sequence goes on from CM057478.1 coordinate 16,321,672, forward strand.
TTGCTTCTCAAGCTTTCAGGTACACAGGTAGCTTTTTAATATACTGAATCTGATTCAGTAATCTGAGACAGAGCTTGAGTTTCTCCCAGATGATTTTACAGGTGATGCTGATGATGCTGGTTGAGGAACCTCTCTGGATAGCAAGTCTTTAGGTAACCTTTTTTAACCTTCCCTTATTTTACAAATGTCTTTTCCCACCAGAATTAACCATAATGCTGAATTTTATGTTAAATGTGACCTTGATTTTCTCTGCATTTCAACACCTAAATATGTTTTTCAAAACTGTGTGTGTGTATTATATTTTATCTCCCAATATTGAAACTTACATAAATGGAATTTTTTTTTATTTCTTAGTATTATATCTTAGGGGTTTACTTACAGCTTTGGTTAATTTATTACTCTAGAGGTTAAGTGCAATGGCTGCTAAGCAAAAGGTTGGCAGTCTGAATCCACCAGCCTCTCCTTGGAAACCCTATGGGGCAGCTCTACTCTGTCCTATAGGGTCACTATGAGTTGGAATCGACTCGAAGGCAACAGGATTTATTTTATTTATTTATTTTTTAGGGTATTTTATTCTATTATATGATTATGCTACAATTTTACAATTTATCTATTCTATTTTTGAGAATATTTTCCAATTGCTAGCATTATGTAAAGAGCAATACAGTTGTTAAACAAACTGCTGTAGACTGGATTCTTACTCATGGTGATCTCATGTATGTTAGAGAAGAACAGTGCTCCATTCAGTTTTCAATGGCTGAGTTTTCAGAAATAGATTGGCAGGACTTTCTTCTGGGTGCCCATGGGTGGACTTGAACCTCCAACCTTTCTCTTAGCAGCCGACCTTTCAACCGTTTGCACCACTCAGTTTATTACTGTTATAAAAATTCTTATGCAAGTATTCAGGGGCATGTGTCTAAGAATTTCTCTAGGGCATATAATGTCAAGAAAAATTACTGGAAAATAGTATAATAAAGAGTCTGACTCCATATCTAATGTTTCACTGCCAGCAGCTTTTAAGTCTCATTTCTCCTTCTTCCACTTCTGCTCCACATCTTACCAAACTGAAAAGAAAACCCGGTGCTCCCTTTTTGGTGCTAGTGGGAAGTTCAAACTCTCACCCTGCCAATTCCCATTTTTCATGTCTTTTCAATGCTTTATACCGTTAAACTTATAACTTATGGGAATCCAGTGGCAATAAAATTATATCTCATTGGTAGATTATTTATAGTTTATTTGATTATTAATCATGTGGAAACAACTTTTTGTATGTTTCTTCACCATAGGATTTCACCAGTAATTTTTCTTCTCTGAAATTATCTGTAATATTTTTTGTTCTTTTTTTTCCTCCCTTTTTTAACCTACTTAGTATTGGGTTTAAAATTTTAACATTTACATTTAGATCACTAATACATTATGTACTGAGAAGTGTATGATGTTAAAGTGGGATCAACTCACTTTTATTTTCTTTTCTTATGGATAACAAATTTTTCTAGAAACATTTATTTAGTAGCTCATTTTTCAAGTGCTAACATGCAATACCATCTCTGCATATAACAAGTGACCCATATATGTATGGAGTTATTTCTGGATCCTAAATTGTATTTTATTAGTCAAGTTTTTTAATCACTTTGCTTATAAGCAATGGTTAATTTCAATACATATATAAAAAATCTTGATGCTTGTACAAAAATTTTCCTCACCTTATTGTTTGTGTTCAAAAGTGTTTTGTTTTTCTTAGTCCTTTGCTTCTCCATTAAAAAATTAAAATAAATTTGTCCAGGTCTTCAAAGATATATCTGAATCTATAGGTCAGTTTAGAAGCCTAGGTGGTGCGATGGTTAAGCATTCAGTTGCTAACTGATAGGTGAGTTGTTCAAACCTACCCAGTCACTCTACCAGAGAGAAGACCTTGCTAACTGCTCCTGTAAAAATTACAGTCCAGAAAAACCTATGGAACAGTTCTACTCTATCACACGTGGTTGCTATGAATCGTAATAGACATGACAGCATCAAACAACAACAAGAGTCAACTCTGATAAAATTTACACATTTAGGTCATACAATATCTATTTTATCATCTTTTTCATAAAAGGTGGCATGTATAGCATATCTTTTTACTCTATTGTAGAGTAGCTTTTTATATTAAACGCTTTCAATTTGTAGCTGCATAAAAATACAACAGAGTTTTACATCGAACTCCTAAGTCCAGTTATCTAGCTAAACTTTCCATCATCTCTTTCCACAGAGGTACTTGATTTGATTCTTGTGTTTTCCATCTGGTGAGGTCCACATGTATGGTCGCCATTTATGTTGTTAAAAAGATATTTGCAATGAAGAAGTCAATGATCTCCCAAAATTCTATCGTGTGATCTTCAACATCATTTCTATCACCAAGGCCATATTTTCCAACTACCAATCCTTCTTCTTTGTTTCTGATAATTATCAATGTATCTTGATTGCAAGTTTGATCAATTTCAGACTGCAGAAGCTGGTAAAAATCTGCAATTTCCTCATCTTTGGCATTAGTGGTTGTTGAGTAAATATGAATAATAGTCGTATTAACTGATCTTCCTTGTAGGCATATGGATATTAGCCTATCACTGACGGCGTTGTACTTCAGGATAGATCTTGAAATGTTCTTTTTGACAATGAATGGCACACCATTCCTCTTCAATTTGTCATTCCCGGCATAGCAGAACATATGATTTTCTGATTCAAAACGGCCAGTACCAGTCCATTTCAGCTTACTAATGCCTAGGATATCTATCTTTATGCATTCCGTTTCATTTTTGATGACTTCAACTTTTCTAGATTCATATTTCGTACATTCCACGTTTTGATTTTTAATGGATGATTGCAGCTGTTTTTTGCTCCTTTAGAGTCACTCTACATCAGCAAATGAAGGTCCTGAAAACTTGACTCCATCCATGTCATTAAGGTCGACTCTACTTTGAGGAGGCAGCTCTTTGCCAGTCATCTTTTGAGTGCCTTATAATCCAAAGGGCTCATCAGACAATGTTCCACTGCTATTCATAAGGTTTTCACTGGCTAATTTTTTCAGAAGTAGACCGTCAGATCCTTTTTCCTAGTCTGCCTTAGTCTGAAAGCTCTGCTGAAACCTGTCTACTAAGAGTGACCCTACAGTCATTTGAAACACTGTGGCAAAGCTTCCTGTATCACAGCAACTTGCAAGCAACCACAGTAAGACAAACTGACAGACGTGTGGTGGAAAAAGATGATGGACAAGCTCAATATCATCAGTCAAAACAAGGGCAGGGGCCAACTGAAGATCAGACTATCAACTGCTCATATGCAAGTTCAAGTTGAAACTGAAGAAAATTAAAATAAGTCCATGAGAACCAAACTACAACCTTGAGTACATCCCTTCTGAATTTAGAGACCAACTCAAGCACAGAGTTTATGCATTGAACACTATAATTTTATTTTATATTTGTTTAGTGAGACCTAGCTTCTTGTTTTGTTTTGTTTTGATATACCCAAATAGGCTGCTCATGTGCACTAGTTTGATTATTGACACTTTTGAATCTCTAATGTCCTGTCACCAGGTAGTTAGTTCTGTAACTTAGTATGTGCACACAGGAGTCTGTTAATTTTCCTGTGTGGGTTCAGTTCAGGTGTCCAGGCAGTTGGTCACCAAGTGTGTGATGCAGGCTCTCACCCACAGTCCTAGAGAGGCGTGGGAGATTGATGCAGGTGCTGGACTCTGGCTGTGGTATGGGATCATGCGCTGAGCCAAGCAGGGGGCTGACAGATGCCCCTGAGAGTCTGAAAGGAAAGTGTGTCCCTATTCTACAGGGTGAGTAGGCAGGTGAGTTTTGCAGCTGGACTGTAAGCACTCCACTCTGTTTGCTGTAAAGACTTGAGGGCATCACTTTTTCTTGGACCCCTGTAGCAGGTGACAAGGAGGTTTAGGTGATGTCACCAGTCCTCAAGCCCCTGTTGCAGATCGATAAAAGTGCCTATGTAAGGGTCAGGGCTGTTTCGAGGGTCACAAATCTGCCACTTCACAGCTGAAACAGTTGAAGTTAAACTTCAGATGTTTTCCCTGTTGTACTGTGGTAGTGAGGGCTAACGCTGTTGAGATGGATCCCCACAAGTCTATACAGAGATGTAAGGCACTCAAAGTCTGCGGACCCCTTATACCTGTGCCTAGCAATGGAGCTGTGCCGACCCTGTGTTCCTGGCTTAGGGGAGCCAGTAGCTTATCTGTTCCCTCTCCAAGGCCAGCAGAATGGGTCAGGACGCATTTGGGGATCTACTTCGATCCCAGCAGAGCTCTGGTGCAGAGCGCCAAAGGAGGAGGTAAAAGGGAGAGAGGTTTTTCACAAATGCCCTTTTTTTTTTTAATCCCTGCAAAATACCACAAGCATGTACTTAGCCACTTAGGAGCTGTTTTTCACTGGTTCGGAGTGTCCAAGCAGAATCTCTGCTGCCAGGTCTCTCTCGATGTGGAAGCTGCTTCCCGAGTGTGCACAGCACAGCAGTTTGCCTGCTTCACTGCGGACTGGAGTGGCTGCAGCACTGCAGTTTCGACGCCGCGGCTCTGGCGCTCTTTGCTTTTTCCAAACCATCTCCCTCTCCCCTATCACTCAGTAGGATTCCTCAACTTTGCCTTGTTCAGGGCTCCTAGATATTCATATAGAATCAAATCACTTGTTTTTCCAGGTCTTTCTTGTACAAGGAATATAGGAAGCATCTAACTACACCGCCATCTTGGCCATTCCTCTCATTGAACACTAATGATCAAAGACCAGATGAGTTGTGGGAAGACATCAAGGAAATCATATATGAAGAAAGCAAGAAGTCATGAAAAAGACAGGAAAGAAAAAAAAGACCAAAATGGGTGTCGGAAGAGACTCTGAAACTTGCTCTTGAATGTAGAGTAGCTAAAGTGAACGGAAGAAATGATGAATTAAAAGAGCTGAACAGAAGATTTTAAAGGGTAGTTCTAGAAGACTAAGTAAAATATTATCATGAAATGTGCAAAGATCTGGAGCTAGAAAATGAAAAAAAAAGAACATGCTTGACATTTCTCAAGCTGAAAAAATTGACGAAAAATTTAAGCCTCAAGTTGCAATTTTGAAGGACTTAATGGGCAAAATATTCAATAACACAGGAAACATCAAAAGCAGATGGAAGGAATACACAGAGTCACTGTACCAAAAAGAATTGGTCAATGTTCAACCATTTCAGGAGGCAGGCATATGATCAAGAACCGATGGTAATGAAGGAAGAAGCCCAACCTGCACTGAAGGCATTGGTGAGAAACAAGGTTCCAGGAATTGATGGAATACCAACTGAAATGTTTCAATAGACAGATGCACAGCTGGAGGTGCACATACGTCTATGCTAAGAAATTTGGAAGACAGCTACTTGGCCAACTGCCTGGAAGAGATTCATATTTGTGAGCATTCCAAAGAAAGACGATCCAACAGAATGCAGAAATTATCGAACAATATCATTAATATCACACGCAAGTAAAATTTTGCTGAAGATCATTCAAAAGCGGTTGTAGCAGTACACTGACAGGAAACAGTCAGGAATTCAAGTTGGAATGAGAAGAGGATGTAGAAAAATGTTTTTCATTGCTGATGTCAGGTGGATCTTAGCTGAAATCAGAGAATACCAGAAAGATATTTACCTGTGTTTTATTGACCATGCAAAGGCATTCAACTGTGTGGATCATAACAAATTATGGATAACATTTCAAAGAATGGGAATCCCAGAACACTTAATTGTGCTCATATGAAACTTGTACATAGACCAAGAGGTTGTTGTTCGAAAAGAGCAAGATGATACTGCATATTTTAAAATCAAGAAAGGTGTGTATCAGGGTAGCATTCTTCCACCGTACCTATTCAATTTGTATGCTGAGCAAATAATCCAAGAGTTTGAACTATATGAAGAAAAATGGGGCATCAGGATTGGTGGAAGACTCATTAACAACCTGTGATATGCAGATGACACACCAATTTTACTTGCCAAAAGCAAAGTGGACTTGATACACCTACTGATGAAGATCAAAGACTACAGCCCTCTGTACAGATTGAACTTCAACATACAAAAAACAAAAAATCCTCACAACTGGGCTAATAAGCCACATCATGATAAACAGAAAAAATACTGAAGTTGTAAAGGATTCAATTACTTGGATCCACAATCAACATCCATGAAAGCAACAGTCAAGAAATCAAAAGACACATCACACTGGATAAATCTGCTGCAAAAGACCTATTTGAAGTGTTGAAAAGCAAAGATGTCACCTGGAAGACTAAGGTGCACCTGACCCAAGCCTCGGTGTTTTGAATTGCCTCATATGCATGCAAAAGCTGGACAATGAATAAGGAAGACCTAAGAAGAATCGATGCCTTTGAATTATGGTGTTGGTGAAGAATATTGAGTATACCATGGACTGCCAAAAGGATGAACAAATCTTCTTGGAAGAAGTACAGTCAGAATGTTCCTTAGAAGCAAGGATGGCGACACTTTGGCTCATATACTTTGGACAAGCTATCAGAAGGGATCAGTTCTTGGAGAAGGACATCATGCTTGGTAAAGCAGGGGGTCAGCCGAAAAGAGGAAGACCCTACACAAGATGGATGGACACGGTGGCTGCAACAACGGGCTCAAACATAAAAACGATTGTGAGGATGGCCCAGGATAGGGCTATGTTTCATTCTGTTTTACTAGGGTCTCTGAGCTAGAACGGACTTGAGGGCACCTAACAACAATAACAATATTTACTACCTGTCTCTTTACAGAAAAAATGTTTGTCAATCACTACTCTATACAGATAGTTTAGTTAGATGAATTGTTCTAGTCCACAAATTTTATTTTTCATGCTACCTAACCTGTAGTTTAATGTGTCAATATCAATTGAAAATTTTTTCGTTTCCAGAGTATTTATTTGAGTCTTTTTCAAATATATGCTTGATCTTTATTTATACTTTTATAATTTCCTGATCATATTTTTAATGTTTATACAAATATTTTATGTAGATTTATTTTCTGAGTCTGTTCATAATCATGGTGACTTCTTTCCATGATTTTATCTTAGAGGAAAAAATTGTAATTACATTTCTTCAGTTAAATATTCACAATGTGGAAAAACATGATAATAATACACCCTCTGTGTGAGATTTAATTAACCACACCAGTCATATGAATCTGGATAGAAAATTTCATGAAAACTACTTGTTGATTACACATTTTCAGAGTAAATCCCCTATACCCAATGCCACGTTTAAGACAGGCAGTTTCCTTTGCTGTTAACAATATTTTTCATTTCCCCTTTTTCCAGATTTTAGCTCCTTGTGGTGCCAGCACTATGTGTTAACAGTTCTACGCGGGCATTCCTGGTCTTTATAGTCTGTATTCCTAATTCTGTGAAGCAACCAATGTCTTCAAGGCAAAATTAGGCTGAAATCTTCCAAATCAGAAATATATGCTAGATGGAAGGAAATATTGGGTCATCTATAGAAAGGTAAAAGAATACTTCCCCAGAAATGGATGTATTTTGATGTTTCCTAGATCCTTACTAAGAAGATATGATAATCCTCTTGCTTCCATATTTTCAATGATGCCATTTCCTATTGATTTAAAAAAACAAAAATCTATCTCATTTTTTAAGATTCCACTTTTTATTCCAGGTTCTTTTCTAGCTTTCCCGCTCTTTTTTTTTTTTTTTTTTTTTTTTGCCTTATATGACATAAGTTCTCCAAATAACAGTGTGTGATCTAGCCATACCTGAAAGCCTGTGGGACTAAAGTCTGAATAACCCATACTTACTCATCTTGCGTGATCGTTCGTAAGAACTTGGCCTAGTGACTACTCTTTTCTTCATAGCTACTAAGATATCCTTCTTTCTACCTTTCATTTTTATTTTCTTTTAATTTTTTTTTCTTTTTGTTCAGTATCCTTCGTGGGTTTCTCATCAACTGCCTGCCCTTTAAATATTGTGATGCCCCAATGATCATTTTGCTCTTCAGATTACATTAATTTCCCCCTGGAATGCTTTTTTTGTTAATATGGCTCCACCTTTTATTTTATTGCTAGTGTCTCTCACAGCTGTGTCTACCTGCTAAGTACCAGGCATTCATATCTAACGGTGACTAGATTTTTCTCAGTCAAAGATCTCTTCCTCCAGGAATGCACAATATCCTTTTAAAAATGCACCTTTTCCTAATCTAGATTTTAAACTTCTAGAGAGTTAGGAAAATAAAATTTACCATTTTTATATGCCTCAGCTCTAAATACAATGTGTTTAACTTTGTAATGCTCATTCATTGAAGATGATTTTATAATTTTAAGCAGAAAATGCAATTTGGAATTGATTTTATTTTAATAAATGAAATAGAGAAGATATTAAGTGATATCAATTAAACATGAATCTCAAAAACCTAACATTTTAAACAAATACTTTGACATTTTTTATTTTATACCAGAAAAACTAAGAAGAATTCTCAAGGATTTAAGATTCATGTTTCTATAGATCTGTCAGTGTCTCCTTAACATAGAATCTATCAATGAAACCTTCCCACCATTCAATATTTCTGCTTCTCTAAAAATGTAGCTCTTAGGGCCATAAAACAGTGAGGGCATCTAAATGTTTGCTTCCCCCCACCCCGAGGAAAAACGCCACAATACTCTTATTTATTTTATACTTATCTAGTTTTATCTCCCATCAATACATATAGGTGGTTATTTTTAAGGCTTTTTTGTATTTCTTAGTTTTCTATATCATCTCTAAGATACCATCTCCTCAATCTTAATTATGTAGAATACATTTAAGCTCTGACTACAGAGGAGCAAAAAAGTGCTTAGGAGTTATAAGTGAGTAGGTAACAGTATAAGAGGTTGTGCTTCACGTACAGGCTTTAAGCATTGCTTTGTTTTTTTACAAGGCTAAAATAATAACTAAAATTCTAAGATTTACTTTATCATGAGACTAGATGATGAAAAGGGAATATTAGAAATTTTCAGGCTAGAAAGAAATGTTTACTCTGGGATGAAAGAAGTCTTTACATTCATAGAGGGTATACAAATTGGAAAAATAAGACTACCATACGATTCTTGAAAAACATTACTACATGATTCTTAAAAGCTTTAAATTTTGGATGGTAAACATGGAAGTTTGAGATATTTACAACATGAAATATATATAAGTAAAAGAACATTTTTATACACTCATAATGAGCTATAAACAATTTAGGAATATGTGAGTATATCTACAAACTTTAGAAAACTATTATATGAACAGAAAAACACCGTATATAAAAGATTCCTTGTCTTAGTGTCCAAAAACAAAGAAAATAGTAACATAAGTATTATATTTTCAACTTCACCTTGTCAAAAACAATTTAGGAGTTATCACCTTATTACATTTTAGATAGAAACATTTAGAAGGTAAAATAGTTAATTAATTCCCATTTCTGAAGCTAGAAGCCATCTCATTGTCTTTATCTGAATATGAACGATGACAAGGGAAATGATCATTTCTGAAAGACAACTATCATTCAGAAATGGTCTATATGTACCTGAACGAAGTACACATATTCATAATTATGAAAAAAAAATCTTTGGATCTGAAACCTCCAATGGATATACTATCTTCATCCAAAACTTGCAATTTAGTCATCATATAGGTCCTTAGATTCCATACTACCTTACCTTTCTGGATCATTTTAGATAGTGTTAATAACAAAATGAGAAGAGGTTTCTAAATCACTATAAACTACTTCTGTCTCAAGTCCATTGACTCTTTCAAAAGATTTTAAGATTAAAACATAAAAGTCATTTTGTTCTTCCATACCATCAAAAAGATACATGTCCAACATTAAGTTGTGATGAGAAGAATTTGACTTTTGAATCAGAAAACCAAGGTTCAAATCTAGACAAATCAGACTAACAGTGTGAACTAGGGTATATTTCTTGACAGTTTTTTTTTTTTTAATTGTACTTTAAGTGAAAGTTTACAATTCAAGTTAGTCTCTCACACAAAAATTTATACATACATTGTTATGTGATGCTAATTGCTCCCCCTATACTGTGACAGCACATTTCTCCTTTCCACCCCAGATTTCCCATGTCCATTCAACCAGCTCCTGACCCTCTCCACCTTCTCATCTTGCCTTCACACAGGAGCTGCCCATTTAGTCTCATGTAGCTACTTGAGCCAAGAAGCACACTCTTCACAAGTATCATTTTATTTCCCATTGTCCAGTTTAATCTTTGCCTGAGGAGTTGGATTCAGGGATGGTTTCAGTTCTAGGTTGAGAGAGACTCTGCAGGCCATGCTGTCTGAGATTCCTCCAGACTCAGTCAGACTATTAAATATGATCTTTTACTGGAACTTGAGTTCTGCACTCCACTTTTCTCCTGCTCCATCAGGGACTCTCTGTTGTGTTACTTGTCAGGGTGGTCATTTGTGGTAGTTGGGCACCATCTAGTTCTTCTGGTCTGAGACTGATGCAGTCTCTGGTTTATGTGGCCCATTCTGTCTCTTGGGGTAATACTTTCCTTGTGTCTTTGGTGTTCTTCATTCTCCTTTACTCCAGGTGGTTGGGACCAATTGATGTATCTTAGACAGCCACTCGCTAGATTTTAAGACCCAAGATGCTGATCACCAAAGTAGGATGCAAAACATTTTCTTAATAAATTTTGTTATGAAGGCCCAAAGTCCATTAATTGGGGATATGACAGTCTCTTTAACAAACGGTGCTGGCATAACTGGATATCTAACTGCAAAAAACTGAAACAAGACCCATACCTCACACCATGCACAAAAACTAACTCAAAAGGGATCAAAGACTTAAATACACAATCAAAAACGTTAAAGATCATGGAAGAAAAAAATAGGGACAACAGTAGGAGACCTGATACATGGCATAAAACAAAATACGAACCATAAGTAACAATGCACAAGCACCAGAAGAGAGACTAGATAAATGGGAGCCCCTAAAAATCAAACACTTATGCTCATCAAAAGACTTCACCAAAAGAGTCAAAAGACAACCTACAGACTGGGAAAAAAAATTTGGCTACGACATATCAGATCAGCATCTGATCTCTAAAATCTACAAGATACGGCAAAACCTCAACAGCAAAAAGATAAATAACGCAGTTAAAAAATGGGCAAAGGATATTAACAGGTACTTCACCAAAGAAGATATTCAGGCTGCTAACAGACACATGAAGAAATGCTCACGATCATTCGCCATTAGAGAAATGCAGATCAAAACTGCAATGAGCTATCATCTCACCCAAACAAGGCTAGCCTTAATCCAAAAAACACAAAATAATAAATGCTGGAGAGGTTGTGGAGAGACTGGGAACACTTTTACACTGTTGCTGGGAATGTAAAATGGTACAACCACTTTGGAAATCAATTTGACGCTTCCTTAAAAAGCTAGAAATAGAAGTACCATACAATCCAGCTATCCTGATCCTTGAAATATATCCTAGAGAAACAAGAGCTGTCACACGAATAGATACATGCACACCCATGTTCATCGCAGCACTGTTCACATAGCAAAAAGATGGAAACAACCTAGGTGCCCATCAACGGACAAATCGATAAACAAACCATGGTATATCCACACAGTGGAATATTACACAATGATAAAGAACAAGGATGAAGCTGTGAAACATCGTATAACATGGTGGAAGCTGGAACTTATTATGCTGAGTGAATTTAGTCAGTCACAGAAGGACAAATAGTTTATAAGACCACTATTATAAGAACTCAAGAAGAGGTTTAAACACAGAAGAAAACATTCTTTGGTGGTTACAGGGGTGGGGAGGGAGGGTGAGGATTATTCATTAACTAGATAGTAGATAAGAATCATCTTAGGTGAAGGGAAGGCAAGCACACACTACAGGAGGAGTCAAGTTTCCTGAATACAATCAAATACTTTGAGAGACAGAGTAGCAGGGGTAGGGGTCTGGGAACCGTGCTTTCAGCGGACATCTAGGTCAATTGGCATAACAAAGCTTATTAAGAAAATGTTATGCATTCTACTTTGGTGAGTGGCATCTGGGGTCTTAAAAGCTTGCAAGTGGCCATCTAAGATGCATCAATTGGTCCCAACCACCTGGAGTAAAGGAGAACAAAGAACTCCAAAGACACAAGGAAAGTATCAGCCCAAGAGACAGAAAGGGCCACATAAACCAAAGACTTCATCAGCCTGAGACCAGAAGAACTAGACGATGCCTGGGTACCACCAATGACTGCCCTGACAGGGAACACAACAGAGAGTCCCTGATGGAGCAGCAGAAAATGGGGCACAGAACTCCAATTCTGGTAAGAAGACCAGACTTAATGGTCTGACTGAATCTGGAGGTACCCCAGAAAGTATGACCCCTGGACTCTCTATCAGCCCAGAACTAAAACAATTTCTGAGGCCTACTCTTCAGACAGAGATTGGACTGGACTGTGGGACATAAAGTGATACTCGTGAAGAGTATGTCTCTTAGTCAAGTAGATACAAGAGACCAAAGGGGCAGCTTCTGTCCAGAGGTGAGATGGGAAGGCAGAGAGGGTTAGGAGCTGGTTGAATGGACGTGGGGAATCAGGGGCAGAAAGGAGGAGTGTGCTTTCGAAGAATGGTGTGAGCAATTAGGGTCACATAACAATTGATGTGTAAGATTTTGTATGGGAGACTAACCTGAAATGTAAACTTCATTTAACTACAACAATGAAAAAATAAAATACATAAATAAAAAATTAAAAATAAATAAACTTTGTTATGCCAATTGACCTAGATGTCCCCTGAAACCATGCACCCCAGGCCCCCACGACTGCTACTCTGTCCCTCAAAATGTTTGGTTGTATTCAGGAAACTTCTTAGCTTTGGTTTAGTCTAGTTGTGCTGACTTCCTCTGTAGTGTGTGCTGTCCTTCCCTTCACCTAAGATCGTTCTTGTCTACTATCTAGTTAGTGAATACTCCTCTCCCTCCCTACCTACCCTAGTAACCATCAAAGAATGTTTTCTTCTGTGTTTAAACTTTTTCTTGTGTTCTTATAATAGTGGTCTTATACAATGTTTGTCCTTTTGCAACTGACTAAATTCACTCAGCATAATGCCTTCCAGAATCCTCCATGTTATGTTTCACAGATTCATCATTGTTCTTTATCATTGCATAGTATTCCATTGTGTGAATATACCATAATTTGTTTATCCATTAGTCTGTTGATAGACACCTAGGTTGTTTCCATCTTTTGGTATTGTGAACAGTGCTGCAATGAACATGGATATGCATATATGTATTCATGTGACTGCTCTTATTTCTCTAGGATGTATTCCAAGGAGTGGGATTGCTAGATCATGTGGAACTTGTATTTCTAGTTTTTTAAGGAAGCGCTGAATCAGTTTCCAAAGTGGTTGTACCATTTTACATTCCCAGCAACAGTGTAAAAGTGTTCCAGTCTCTCCACAACCTCTCCAACATTTATTTATTTATTTATTTTGGATTAATGCTGGCCTTGTTAGGGTGAGATGGTATCTCATTGTAGTTTTGATTTGCATTTCTCTAACAGCTAATGATCATGAACATTTCTTCATGTGTCTGTTAGCCACCTGAATGTCTTCTTTGGAAAGTTGCCTGTTCATATCCTCTGCCCATTTTTAAATTGGGTTATTAGTCTTTTTGTTGTTGAGGTTTTGCAGTATTTTGTAGATTTTAGAGATTAGACGTTGATTGGATTTGTTGTAGTCAAAAAATTTTTTTCCCAGTCTGTAGGTTGTCTTTTCAGTCTTTTAGTGAAGTCTTTCGATGAGCATAAGTGTATGATTTTTAGGAGCTCCCAGTTATCTAGTTTCCATTCTGGTGTATGTGCACTGTTACTTATGGTTCATATTGTCTTTATGCCATGTATTAGGGCTCCTAGCGTTGTCCCTACTTTTTCCTCCATGATCTTTATTGTTTTAGATTTTATATTTAGGTCTCTGATTGATTTTGAGTTAGTTTTTGTGCATGGTGTGAGGTATGGGTCTTGTTTCAGTTTTTTGTTGATGGATATCAAGTTATGCCAGCACAATTTGTTAAAGAGACTGTCTTTTCCCCAATTAACCAACTTTGGGTTTTTGTCAAATATCAGTTGCTCATAGGTGGTTGAATTTATGTTTGGATTCTCATTTCTGTTCCATTGATCTATGTATCAGTTGTTGTACCAGTACCAGGTTGTTTTGACTACCGTGGCAGTATAACAGGTTTTACAATAAGGTAGTATGAGTCCTCCAACTTTGATCTTCTTTACAGTAATGCTTTACTTATCCTGGACCTCTTCCTTTTCCATATGAAGATAGTAATTTGTTTCTCCATCTCATTAAAAAATGCCATCGGAATTTGAATCGCGATTGCGTGGTTTCTGTAGATTGCTTTTGGTAGAATTGACATTTTCACAATGTTGAGTCTACCTATCCATGAGCAAGGAGTTTTTCCACTTACGCAGGTCTCTTTTGGTTTTTTGCAGTCGTGTCCTATAGTTTTCATTTTATAGGTCTTTTACATCTTTGGTTATATTTATTCCTAAGTATTTTATCTTCTTCGGGGCTATTGTAAATGGTATCGATTTGGTGATTTCCTCTTGGAAGTTTTCTTTGTTGGTGTAGAGGAATCCTACTGATTTTTGTATGTTCTTCATGTATCACTTTGCTGAAATCTTCTTTTAGTTCCAGTAGTTTTCCTGTGGATTCTTTGGGGTTTTCTGTGTATAAGATCATATCATCTGCAAATAGAGATATTTGATTTCATCTCTACCAATCTGCATGCCCTTTATTTCTTTTTCTAGCCTAATTGTTCTGACTAGGACCTCGAGCACAATGTTGAATAAGAGTGGTGATAAAGTGCATCCTTGTCTGGTTCCCATTCTCAAGGGGAATGCTTTCAAAATCTCTCCATTTAGGATGATATTGGCTGTTGGCTTTGCTTAAGTGCACTTAATTACGTTGGGGAATTTCCCTTCTATTCCTATTTTGTTGAGAATTTTTGTAGTGAATGGGTGTTGGACTTTGTTCAAATGCCTTTTCTGCATTGATTGAAAAGATCATGTGATTCTTGTCTTTTATTAATGTGATGGATTACATTGATTGTTTTTCTAATGTTGAACCATCCCTGCATACCTGGCATAAATCTCGCTTGATCATGGTGAATTATTTTTTTCGATATGTTGCTGAATTCTACTGGCTAGAATTCTGTTGAGGATTTTTGTGTCAATGTTCATGAAGATATTGGTTTGTAATTTTCTTTTTTTGTGGTGTCTTTACCTGGTTTTCATTCCAGGATTATGCTGGCTTCATAGATTAGGTTTGGGAGTATTCCATCCTTTTCTATGCTCTGAAATATTAGTGGTGTTAACTTTTCTCTGAACGTTTGGTAGAATTCTCCAGTGAAATCGTCTTGGCTAGGGCTTTCTAACGTTTGGTGTTTTTAAAGTAACTTTTCAGTCTCTTCTTTTGTTATGGGTTTATTTAGTTATTCTACCACTGTTTGTGTTAGCTTAGGTAGGTAGTGAGTTTCTAGAAATTTGTCCATTTCCTCTAGGTTTTCATATTTGTTAGAGTAAAATTTTTCATAGTGTTCTGTTATGATGCTTTTAATTTCAGCTGAGTCTGTTGTGATATCGCTCATCTTATTTCTTATATGGGTTATTTGCTTCCTCTCCTATTTTTATTTTGTCAGTTTGGCCAATGGTTTATTTATTTTGTCAGTCTTTTCAAAGAACCAGGTTTTGGTCTTGTTAACTCTTTCAATTATTTTTCTATTCTCTATTTCATTTAATTCTGCTCTAATTCTTATTATTTCCTTTCTTCTGGCTCCTGAGGGCTTCTTTAGCTGCTTTCTTTCTACTTGTTCTGGCTGCATGGTTAATGTTTTGATTATGGCCCTTTCTTCTTTTTGGATATGTGCATTTATTGCTATAAACTGACCTCTGAGCACTGCTTTTGCTGTGTCTCAAAGGTTCTGGTAGGATGTGTTTTCATTCTCATTTGATTCTATGCATTTATTTATTTCATCCTTAATTTCTTCTATAACCCACTAGTTTTTGAGCAAGGTGTTCATTTTCCATGTGTTCGGTTTTTTTCCTTGCTTTTTCTGTTAGTGATTTCTACTTTTATGACTTTATGGTCAGAAAAGATACTTTGTAATATTTTGATTCTTTAGGTTCTGTTAAGTCTTACTTTATGGCCTAATATGTGGTCTCTTCTGGAGAATGTTCCATGTGCATTGGAAAAGAAAGTATACTTGACTGCTGCTGTGTTGAGTATTCGGTATATGTCTATGAGATCAAGTTTGTTGATGGTAACATTTAGATCTTTTGGGTCTTTATTGAGCTTCTTTCTGGATTTTCTCTCTTTCACTGAAAATGATGTGTTGAAGTCTCCTACAATTATTATGGAGCTGTCTATCTCTCTTTTCAATGATGTTAGAATTTGCTTTATGTATTTTGGAGTCCTGTCATTGGGTGTGTAAATATTTATTATAGTTATGTCCTCCTGGAGTATTGACCCTTTAATCATTATATAACGTCCTTCCTTATTGTTTGTGGTGGATTTTACTTTCAAGTCTATTTTTTCAGAGATTAGTATTGCCACTCCTGCTCCTTTTGGAGTGTTGTTTGCTAGATATATTTTCTTTTTCATCCTTTGAGTTTTAGTTTGTTTGTGTCTCCAATTCTAAGGAGTGTCTCTTGTAGGCAGCATATAGATGGATGGTGTTTTTTATCCATTCTGCCACTCTCTGTCTCTTTATTGGTACAATTAGTCCATTTACATTCAGCATAATTATTGATAGGTATGAGTTTAGTGCTGTCATTTCGATGTCTTTTTTTTATGTGTTGTTGAGAGTTTCTTTGTTCTACTTAATTTTCTGTGCTGAGTCATTTTTCTTTATGTATTTTCTTTTCATCTTTTTCATTGTTGTTGATTTTGTATTTGCTGAATCTTTATATTTTTCTTCTTTTCTATTTTGATGTGTAGGATTGTTAGTTCTTTTGTGGTTACCTTAATATTTATCTTTATTTTTCTAACTTTAAATGAGTCTTTTATTTCTTTATATTGCCTTGACTTCCTCTCCATATGAGAAATCTACATTTTTTAGTCCCTCTTTTTTGTTTAATGTTGCCATCTTTTACATATTGACATCTCTATTTCCCTATTTTCAGTGCTTTAGCTTTGATTTATTTATGTGATTTCCCTATCTGAGTTAATATCTGGTTGTTCTGTCCTGTGCTCTAGTCTTGGGTTTTTATCTGATTTTATTGATTTTCTAACCAGAAGACTCCCTTTAGTATTTCCTATAATTTTGGTTTGGTTTTTGATAATTCCATAAATTTCTGTTTATCTGGAAATGTCCTAATTTCACCATCATATTTGAGAGACAGTTTTGCTGGATATATATTTCTTGCCAGGTAATTTTTTTCCTTCAAGGCTTTATATGTGTCATCACATTGCCTACCCTCTTGCCAGCATGGTTTCTGCTGAGTATTCCGAGCTTAGTCTTATTGATTCTACTTTGTAGATGACTTTTCATTTATTCCTAGCCACTCTTGAAATTCTTTATCTTTGGCTTTGGCAAGTTTGATTATAATATGTCTTGGTGACTTTCTTTTGGGATCTACCTTATGTGGGGTTCAATGAGCATCTTGGATAGATATCTTCTCATCTTTCATATCAGGGAAGTTTTATGTCAACAAATCTTCAACAATTCTCTCTGTATTTTCTGTTATCCCCCCCACTCCGGTTTCGTACTCCAGTCACTTGTAGGTTATTCCTCTTGACAGAGCCCCACATAATTCCTAGAGTTTCTTCATTTTCAAAAATCTGTTCATCTGATTTTTCCTCAAATAAGTTGGTGTCAAGTGCTTTATCTTCAGTCTCACTAATTCTGACTTCCATTGCCTCAATTCTGCTCCTATGACTTTCTATTGAGTTGTCTAATTCTGAAATTTTATTTTTAATCTTCTGGATTTCTGATTGCTGTGTCTGTATTGGTTCTTGCAGCCTGTTAAATTTGTCATTATGCTCTTCTCTAATCTTCTTTAAGTTCCTCTATTGCTTTGCCTGTGTGTTCCTTGGCCTGTGTGTTCCCTGGCATGGTCTGCATTTTGTTTGGTCTCCTTCCTAATATCTTAAAGAGTTCTGTACATTAATCTTTTGTATTCCGTCTCTGATAAGTCCAAGAAATTTTCTTCCTCTGGAAAATTTCTTGATTCTCTCTTTTGGGAGCTTACTGAAGTCATCAGGATCTGCTTCTTTATGTGATTTGATATTGACTATTGTCTCTATTACATCTAGAAGTTATTATGTTTATTTATTTTATATTTGCTTACTTTGTCCTATTGTCCTGTCATGAGGTGATTAGATTAATTACTAAGTATGTGAGCACAGTATTCTGTTTATTTTCTTGTATAGATTCACCTCAGGTGCCCAGGTAGTCAGTCACCAAGTTTTTGGTGCAGGGTCTCACCTACAGTCCTAGACAGGTTATGTGTGATTGGTGTAGGCACAGGCATCTGGCTGCTGTAAGTGGTCATGGTCTGAGAAAGACAGTGGGCTGACGGCTGCCTCTGAGTTTACAGGAGGAAAGCATCTCTCTGTTCCCTAGAACATGTAGGTGGGTGGGTTTTGCAGCTGGCCTGTGAGCACCCAATGCTTTTGGGTATAAGAACTGGGGGTCACAGCTTATTCTTGTGCCCCTGTCACAGTTGGCTAGGTGGCGAGGGTGGAGCCACCAGTCCTGAGATCCCTGAAGTGGGTAGGTGAAGACCTTGCTTAATGGGCAGAGAAGTGTCAAATATCACGAACCTGCCACTTCACAGCTGCAACAGTTGAAGTTAGACTTCAGGTATATACCCAGTTGTACTGTGGCAATGAGGACCTACGCTGTTGAAATGAGCCCACAGAAGACTGTACGGGGGAAAGGCACTCAAAGTATGTGGAACCCTTATGCCTGTGCCTAGGCAAAGGAGCTGTGCCTACCTTGAGTTCCTGGCTTATGTGAGCCAGTAGATTTATTTCCCGTTTGTTAATTTTTTCCCTCTCCAAGGCCAGCGGATGGCTCAGGGTGTGTGACAGGTCCTACTTCTGGCCCAGGGGACTCAGCAATTGCTGAAGCCATCCCAGACACAGTGCAGAGCAGGGAGCACGGAGGTAACTTGGAGGGTGGTTTTTCCCCAAGTTGGGTGTTTTTGATCGGCGCTGTAGGCCAGATGCAAGTATTTATCTTTTGCCAATCGAGGGCTGCTTCTCACTGGTTCTGAATGCCCTAGTAGACTTTCTGCTGCTGGATCTCTCCCAATATGGAAAATGCCTCCAGAGCACCACTGCCTGCCTTACCGTGCTCACGAGCTTAATCAGCCTGAAGGACTCTGGCTCCTACTGAGTTAGGTCTGGCAACTCCTTGCTGCTTCCGAACCATCTCTCCCTCCCCCTGCCACTCAGTCCTATTCCGGAACTTTGCCTTCGGTGTTCAGGGCTCCTAGATTGTCATATATATTGATTTACTTATTTTTTCAGGTCTTTGTTGTAAGAGGGACAACCGGAAGCATCTGACTACTCCGCCATCTTGACCCTGCCTCCTCTTGACCGTTCTTGAGCCTCAGCTTGTTTTGAGGAATGAAAGAGATAATGCAAGAAATCTAGACTGGAACCTGATTCATAGTGATTCTGTTTACTAGTTAATTAAACCTGAAATAGTAAATTGACAGTCACATACTGAATAGAAAATCGATTTCTTTTACTCGATTTATTCAACATTTAGGGTACTTAAAATATTAAAATGCTATAGTCTGACATTACCTTGCATTAAAATACATATTTTCTTGACAATTAAAATTTATAAAATAGAAAAAATAGAAAGTGAAAATTCCCTTCCTCCACATCAGTGTATTTACTAAGTATATTTGGGGACAAATTTTTTCATAATTGTGTTTGTATATGTGTATAAGATATACAATAACCATAACTACACTGTAATATAGTTCTATAATTTTCTTTGGCGAGTTTTCTAATCAGAGTATATATTAAACATTTCTTTATTTTTAATACATGCTTAGCAATTTATTGTATTGGTGTAGCATAATTTTCTTATCCAACCCTCCTAAACATGACAATTTCAGATGTTTTAAAATTTTTACCATCACAACCAAGTCTACAATAAACACCTTTGCACATATTAGTGGAAGTATTTCTCTGGGGGAGAACTGCTCAATTTTAGTATATTTTGTAGTTTTGATTGATATGCCTAAATGGGCTCTAAAAATGTTTCAATGAATTACCCTCCCATTAATAATAAATGAGGATGTCTATTTTTGGCATTCTTGACAGAATTGAGTATTATAGATCATTTTATTCCCTTTCTAAATTATAGCAATTATCAATAACTAATTTGGTTTTAATTTCAATTACATATCTTATAAATTATATAGCATGAGGTTGAATTATATTTAGCTATTTGTATTTCCTCTCTTATGAAAGAAAAAGACTATGTTTCAAAAGTAAAATTTACTGGGAGTATTCAAATTTGGAACAATATATCTAGAACTGTTGTGGAGGTTAAGAAAAATCCCTGTATGAATTCACATTGTATTACAGGATCCCAAAAACATATTTGAGGATTACAGTTTGAGTTTGGGAAGCAGGAGATGTACTCTGATTTTTTTATATACAGTGGTTATAAGAGGAATCAATGTGATGGAAAAATCATTTTGGGTAATGTATTCTGTATTAAGTCTTTAGAAAGTTCACTTTCTACCTGAAATGCTTTTATCTAGAGAATTGATAAGTCAAGATTAAAAATGCCTTTCATGTGAATACATGAAGCACAGATTAAAGAAAACTTGTCTTTATTTTCATATTAGTAGTTTGAGGAAGAAGAAAGTTTTAAAATGGCTATTTGTTTTAAAGGGTCTTTGATTTTGCCTTGAAAGCATTCAGTGTTTACATTCCTCAGCCTAGATGTTGTGTTTCTGCCCAAGGGAAGATGAATGTCGTTCCTTCGGAAACCCATCAGTGCCAGGTCTAAAATGGCCAGAGGAGTTGCTGCAGGCAGGGCAAACCAAGGCTTCCCATCTATCTCATGTTCTCTTTCCAGCTCTGCAGGTTGGGGACTTCCACAAACATCCGTGTGCTGTGCAATGACACTACCTGGTGTTGCTGCCTGTGGCTGCACACCAATAAATGAGAGAATGATAAAATCCCTAAGTGTTGCTTCAGAATTATAAAATCCCATATATCCATATGTATAAACTCAGTAGTATATATGGAACACAAATTGTTCATTTGAATTGTTAATTTGTGGTAATCAGTAGGTTAGTCAAATGGCAATTAGAGAACTCAACTCATTGTTTTCCAAATTTAAGAATAACTTAAATCTATGCACTTTTTCAAAATATACAATAATCAAGCACTGATTTGGGCTAAGTCTTCTCTCAGACTGCCTTCTTTGATTTCTAAAAGGCAAGATGTAGACTGTGAATGGGATGAAGCAGTCATATGTAGATGCTAGAATCTTTTCAAAAAGAAAATTAACTGAACATAATGCAAGTGAGGAATTTTTTTTTTTTTTTTTTTTTTTTTTTTTTAACTAACAGCTTCAATCAACAGAAATCTGAGGAGAACTACTAGATATCATTGGGCACGTGGGGGTAGACCAGGCACTTTGTCCACATGGGATGCCCTTCGTCTTTCTGCTCTTTTTCTAAAGCTTTAGGTTAAATATTTTTAATACAATTTTTTAAGATGTTTAATGTTATCAACTAAATTATGATTTGTGTCAAAATAATCAGAAATGTCTGTAATAAAATTAAAATTGATTTGAGTAATTGGATGTGACAGGGAAAACAAGTAACCATGAGACAAAGTGCCTAAGTGTTTATACTAGAGACATTCCCATGGCTAGCATTTTGCAAATTCAAAATATTCTGGAAA
This sequence comes from Dugong dugon, assembly GCA_030035585.1. Lineage (NCBI taxonomy): Eukaryota > Metazoa > Chordata > Mammalia > Sirenia > Dugongidae > Dugong > Dugong dugon. The sequence continues at coordinate 16,343,625 of CM057478.1, forward strand.
AAGCTTCACGCTAGCCTCACTACAGACTTCTGAAATGAATTTGAGGACAGCGTGAACCATTAACTTAGAAACACCTTCAAAGTAAAAAGAGGAAAAAGGGCTAAAATGAATTAATCTGGAATTAGCACTTATTGAAATTGTTTAGGCTAATGTTCAACACATTGCTGCAACAGGTATGAATGTAGACGTTATCCTAAACAGTTCATTAAAAAAAAATTTTTTTTGATTCAGAGATACAGTTAGGCTTCTAAGACTCGTGTAAGAAGCATCAAACACTATCAGTTATACCTCTCTATCTCTGCCTACTTCAGATTAACTGTTCTGATGGCAAATTTCCACCATCTGTCTGTTAGTTTGTTGTACTGTGGTGACTTGCATGTTGCTATGATGCTGGAATCTATACCACCCATGGTAGATAGATTTTACAGAGCTTCTAAACTATTCTAATTTTCATGGTAACATCATGAAATGTTATCTCTATCTCAGTTAAGGAGAAACAAAGTTGAGGGAGGTTCAATACCTTCCCCAAATCACAGACCTCCGTATGTTAGAACCAAGGTTTGAAATGTGACATTCTCATTGCAGAGACCACTTGTTTATATGCGAAAAATGCAATGGCTCCTGAAAAAAAAGCTTTAAAAACAAGGTTATTAATCCCATTAAATTTTTTTTGTCTTTCTCTTTTTTTATTTGAGCATTTTACCACCTACTTTTTAAAGTACTTACTTTGATATTTCACTTCCACTTAGTATACATTTTTTTATTTAAACCGGTAAACTCAAAATAGCCTATCTAAATACTTATTTAAGAAGTAATCAAGTGATTTTGTATTTTCCCAAATATATGTTAAACACACACACAGAGAACATCTAGAAAAGTATTTAAATATTTTATTTTTATTCCAAAGATTTTTTTTTATTTGATATAAACAAACAAACCAAAAAAAAACCAAACCCATTGCTGTTGAGTTGGACCTGAAATATTTAGTCCTATTTTCTCAAAAGATTGTGAACATTAAAGCTGGTTTTAATATTTGCTTCCTACTAATTATTATTATTTTTTACCTCTTAAATGGAAAACATAAAATAATTTTGAAACTATATTCTGGACTCTTCAAACATTTTCATTCCTCTGTTATTGTACAAGAGCATAAAAAATATCATGATTCTAATCAAAAACCTATAATTTATGAAATATCTTGCATGAGTTAACACCCATACAACTGTTAGCTTACAGTTAGCTGTACATATTGAGAAATATCTTGTGAATTTTAAAATCACATACAAAACTTGAAGGACAAGAAAGGATATCTAGTTCTCTCCCTAAATTTTATCCTGGCTACGTGCTCATCATTTCAGACAAATTAGAACCAATACGTAACCAAAAATCTCCAGAGAAGATGATTTTTTAATACACTCTGTAACGTTTTAACTCTCACTTTTAGGAGAATCACCTTATTGGAAACTTTATTGCTGCTAGTTAAGCCTGTTTCTGTTGCTCGTCCCTCTATGGAGATGGAGAACAGCTGGCCAATATCTTCTGTGTAAAGACATTTCAAATTCTAGAATGCAGTAATTAAAACACTCTTTTGCCTTTGAATAACATTTTCAAGGATTTATTTGAGAATGTAATATGTTTTTTAGGAGTTCCTACTTGCTTCTTGAGTTCTGGAATACTTCTTTTATATGAATCCCACATTTTTCTGTGAGATGTCTTCTGAGAAGCTAGGAGTAATAAAGGAAAGGGTTATATATAAATCTAATATATCCTTATCTTATTTGTTTTAGACATTGCTAGCTGAGATATGAGTAGATGCTCATATTTAAATTTCTTTTTCTGTTTCAAAAATTAAGAGAAATAGAACAAGTTACCAAAATATATTACTTTATATTTGTATCAAAATCTTTTACCAAATAATTTTGTTTGAGAATCTTGTCAAATTCACTCAAGAACTAGCAATACTTTGATACAGATTATATTTCTTTTGGTAATAAATCTATCAGTTGATAACAGAGACTCATGATCCACAAACTTGGTCACACCCATTATTTATTTGTACAAATGTTAGTGGCCCTGATTCCTGGCATAAACTCTAATTTTATCTTGAATTTGTTTGGCAAGAATTCATAACACAACAAAGTTAAAGAAGAAAACATGAAAATGGAAGCATTTATGCAAGGTGCACTACAGTATCAAGTCAAGAAGATGAACTGAGAGTTTTTTTATGCACAAAGCATAGACAAGGAGTGGCTGGTGGATTCGAATTGCTGATCTTTCGGTTAGCAGCTGAATTCTCAATTACCATGTAGTGTTAGATAATTGAAAAGACTCAGAAGGACCCAAGTAATCTCCAAAATGACATTGATTTCCTTTTACTATGAATATTTTACCTTGATTATTGTCCTCCATCCACAAATACATGATCTATATGCATTAGAATCAATGATGTTTTGATATGGTGTGAAAGCAAGAGATATTTATTAACATTGCATCAGGGCATTTTTCTTTAAAGATCATTTATTAAACTGAAGTTACACATTTTTCCATAGATCTGTTGCTGAGCCAAGTCCTTTGTGTGTATTTGAGAGGCAACAGTTCCCACCTTTTACCTAAAAAGACATCCTCTATAGTAGATAAAATGTCCCTAAAGGTTGGCAGTTTGAACCCACCCAGCAACACCACAAAAGAAAGCTTGGTGCTCTGCTTCCATAAAGATTACAGCCAAGAAAACCGTATGGAGCAGTTCTATTCTGTAACACAGGAGGTCATCATAAATAACCAATAGGTGCAGCTAGTAAGTAGGTAAAACCTATAAAACAAAAACCAAAAGATAGAGCAACATTAGAACTATTGCAGATGTCCATCCAGCTTCATCAAGGTGCATGACAAACATATACAACTCTAAAGTGAATACTTTTAAAATATGCCCAGGCCCATCCTGGACCTTTAGCTTCAAATAATGAAGAAAGTTTCTGCAGGCTTATTGATATCTCTAAATATAGTTATTGTTGTTATCTATTTGTATGATGTTGTGAAGAATACTACTTTATCTTTCCCATCGAATGCATTTTCTTTTCCTTCTTCAGTCAATGAACAGCCATTGAACAATTTTAATACAGCTGCCTTCTAGTTTGAATTTCAGCCCTCCACCTTTGAGCTACCATGTGTAATCCATGTTGCCTCTTGTTCAACTTCTGGTAACTAATCATAGAAAGTGATTGATTCGACTATGAATTAGATAACTCTTCAGGGGATCTAACGTAGGGCTTAAAGCTACTTGTTCAAGTGTGCAATGGGTACCCCAGTAGTGACCTGCCTCATATTATTGAATATACCTTTTCCATTTTATAAGGGTACTCCTCTTTGTGTTTCTCTATTAGAACGTTGTTCTGACATAAGGACATGATGAATTTTTCGGGTCTTAAAAAAATGTTATGTCTTTCTATAACAGAAACAATTTCAACTGAGATTCAATAATAGGCTAACAATTGCCTTTCAAAGGCACAATACCTGGAGGCATCCTCAGGTAATTTTCTAGTCCAAAAATCCCCCAAAGTCACCACTTGTTGGCAGTCATGGGCTTTTGTCAAAGACTCCAGCGTGTGTGTGAGTTGCTTACGCTTCTCATATCATTTGAACATCAGAGTCCTATGATCCCAAAGGAATTAACTGGATGAAGGCTCTTTGAAGCTCTGAGAGAGCCTGCAGTGGTCTAGAGTACCATGCAAATTTGCTTTCTCTCTGATGTTTTTGTGAACAATGGTCAATGAAACCCCCTAATGTGATAGGCAATTTCTTCACAAATCAAACATTCCAAACCAATATTGTACCTCTTGTTTTCACTTCAGTGATGAAAAAGACAGTAACCTCAGTTGTGATTGTTTAAGGAATGTATCTGATGAATCTGGCCTAATCACATGAGGCTAAAGATACAGCTGGAGAAATAAAGCAAAGGCAAACATAAACATAGAAAGCTATGAGATTTCTAGGTGCTACTCCCAGGACCCTTGCTTAGTTATATAGACCATGTTACACTTTCAAATTTTGATCCACTAAGATATGTGTGAGGAATCTTTGTCTCAGGGAAATCAAGGTACAAGTTTACTGATCATGTAGCTGTAACCACACTGGGTAGCCAGGAACAAAACATCAGTCTATACATTTTCAACAAGCAATGTAGATAATCTGTTACAGGGTTTCTCCAGAGGAGTTTTGGACTTTAAACAGCACATTATTACTCACTAGCTGGTGCATTTCATCCCTATTTTGGGCAAGAGGCACTACAGACTTTCAGATGTTCCTGAAGATAATCATAGAGTTACTAAACACCAGTCATAAGTTTACCTTATCTTCACACATACACTTAAGGAAATTGATATCAACCCTTGCATCTCTAAATAAATATTTAAGAATTTACTGGGTTGATACACACTACTTACCTACCTTAAAGAAGCTCCCAATTAAAGTTCTCAGAAGAGAAGAGATGTCAAGAATGATTAAAATCCGATATTTGTTTTTTGATCTGAATCTGTGCACACGGGTGAGCAACTGAAGACCAAGCAAAGTTGCCTTATTGATTGGCAGTACTTCCTGCTCCCTGAACTGCATAGCCATCTATATGTAGAAATATTTGATCCTTTATTTCTTAAAGGAATTCATCTTCTGTCTCTGGATGTTGGCATCCATCACCAAGTAAATTACTGTCATAATTGTGACAACTACACCAACAGGTGTCAAAAAGGATCCCAGACCATAATGGCTAAATTGATGCTGGAACCTATGGGAAACCAAAGGTGTACTCAGTGATACTGTAATATCAGGATTGTGGCTAGATGATTCCAAATAAATGGCAGCAAATGGTTAAATGTTCAGCTCCTAACCAGTTGGCAGTTCAACCCCACGAGAGGTGATTTGGAAGAAATTCCTGGTGATCTGCTTCCAAAAGGTCACAGTTATGAAAACCTTATGGAGTGCAGTTCTAGTCTGAAACATGAGGCGGCCATGAGTCAGAATTGACTTGATGGGGGAAAAATGTTGGAAAAGAGGCAGGATTATTTAGAAGTCCCAACCCAAGTTCCAGAGATCCAGGGAAACAGCAGACTGAAGCTGAACCAAAGTAAAAACACCCTCCATGTCACCTTACCCACATGACCAGGAAAGGAAGTATTGAAACCCATTTAATGGTGTCTACTTTTGGGGCAGGGTCAAGAGCATGAAGACACACTTTCTCTGAGCTCACAACAAAAAAGAAGACTTAAAACTGAGGATAGAGCAAACATGGTGGAAAAAAAAAAAAAAACCTCTGAAAAACTGGTCCACACTTAAATACATGGTAAAATTGGAGAAATATAAAGATTTTTCACTGAAGATAATCATAGTAATAAAAAACTCAAAGCTAGCTCAACTCCTGACAAGATTGACTCAAGCCCCCATACACTCCACTCAGAAAAAAATTGTACCTATTTCCAGATACAGATATTGTTTATCTCAATTTTTCCTGTCTTTCACTTATACCAAGCTTTCAACCAAAATTACAAGGCTCATGAAACAAGAAATTTTGCAGCAGAAACAAACTCAGGTATAAGTGTCGAAACTCTTACGCAGGGAATTTAAATAACTAAGGAGCCCAGGTGGTGCAGTGGTTAAGAGCTCAACTGCTTGAATTCAGTTCAAATTCAAACAGACAGAGAGATAAACAGAAAGAGAGAGATTTATGTCAAGGAAAAGGTTCACGCTATTGTAGAGGCTGGAAAGTCCAGAGTCTGTGGGTCAGGCATCAGGCTAGAGGGTTCTCCTGACTCACGTAGTTGCAGGGGCTGACAAACCCAAGTTTGTCAGGTCAGAAGGCAGGCTGCTGGCTCATGTGCTGAGTAGGCTGATGAATCCAAGATCGGCAGGTAAGATGGCAAGTTGCTAGCTTACAGGTTATTGAGGCTGACAAATCCAAAGATTGGCAGGCAACACAGCAAACCTCTGGCTCAAGTCCCAAGAACTGGAGGTCAGATGATGATGAGCTAAATGCAGGATCCACAGCAAACAAAAGCCAGAGAGCTTGGCCAGAAAGTTCATATATATTGGATGCAGGTCATGCTCCCAAGAAAACTTCCTTTTAACTGGCTGGCTACTCACAGCAGATCTCATCATGGAGATGATTATATCATTACATAATTGCCAAACTACTGAGAATCATGGGCCTGCCAAGTTGACAAACAACTTTAATCATTATAGTCCACCCCTTATCAACTTAGGACTGGTACACATCTCCTTAAATCGTACAGAATCTCTAAATAAAGACAATTATAAAGTAATATTTGTGCCTAACGTTATACAACAAACACATCTTATATTTTATAAGTGAAGAAAACAAAAATATTTGATGCACGCATACAAGAAAGAAATACTCATAATAATTACAGTTCTCGTTTCTGCAACTGGTCATGTGGTCATAGCCGGCATTTAGAACTACATTCTTCCATCACCAATTCTGTATTCCCTTTAACCTCCGCAAACACCTCAGTTGATCAGGGTTCTTTGCCTGGTGGGGTGACCCAAATCTTAGTTACTGAAGGGCCTGGGTCTTTAACAGTTATTTCAGAATTGAGTTGCTATAGTTTTCCATTGACTTTAATCATAGGGCATGGCAGAACTAAGAGACATCCTAAGGGATCTCCTGTTTTCCAGACATACTCTTCTTTACTTCCATTATGTAATATGAATCTGATTTCCTCTTGATAACCAAGATCAGTGACACCAACCAACAGAGTAACTCCCTATTTGCCTGTTGATTCAGAGGCATGAGAAGCTCAAAGTGGTTGGGTGATAGTCTTAACTTCCAGTTCAATGAAATCAGCGTTGTGTCTCCTGGTGGGAGCATTCTTCCCTTTGGAAAAATATTTCTAGACTCTCAGAGCACAGGATTGTGGTGACAGGAAGCAAACATTTTGGGAATGTTCACTAGGGGTAGTAGTGAGAAGGGTCACTCCCATTTCCAACCCTTGATTCCTGGATCCATGAATCCTGGCTATGGGAGAAACACCACGTATTGGACGCTGGTTTGGAGCATGTACAACCTCCTTAGAACATTGCCCCAAGCCTTCAAGCTATTGCCCTTTAGCTGGCACCATAATTGTGTCTTTAGAAGGCCATTCCATCGTTCTATCAAGACAGCTGCTTCAGAATGATGGGAAACATGGTAAGACCAATGAATTCTATGAGTATGGGCCCATTGCTGCACTTCATTTGCTGTGACATGAGTCTTTTGATCCAAGGCAATGCTGTATGGGATACCACGACAGTGGATAAGGCATTCTGTAAGTCCATGGATCCTAGTTTTGGCAGAAGCATTGCATGCTGGGAGGGTAAATCTGTACCCAGAGTAAATGTCCATTCCAGTAGGAAAAAAACTCTGCCCTTTCCATGATGGAAGTGGTCCAATGTGATCAACCTGCCACAATGTTGCTGGCTGATCACCTTGAGGAATGGAGCCATATCTGGGACTCAGTGTTGGTCTCTGCTGCTTGCAGATTGGGCTCTCAGCAGTGGCTGTAACCAAGTCAGCCTTGGTGAGTGAATTCCATATTTCTTAGCCCATATATAACCTCCATCTCTGCTACCATGGCCACATTGTTCATGAGCCCATTGGGCAATGATAAGAGTGGCTGAAGAAAGAAGATGACTAGTTTCCACAGAACATGTCATCCTATCCACTTTATTTTAAAATCTTCCTGCCTGCTGAGGTCATCCTTTGATGAGCATTCACATAAAACACAAATATCTTCACTTCTTTGGCCCACTCAGAGGTTTATCCTCATACCTCTTCTTCATACCCCCTTGTCTTCAATTTTACAATCATGTTCCTTCCAAGTCCCTGACCATCCAGCCAAACCATAAATCAGTATACAGTTGCACACCTGGCCATTTCTCCTTCCAAGCAAAGTGAACAACCAGGTGCACTACTCAAAGTTTGCCCATTGGGAGGATTTCCCTTCACCACTGTCCTTCAGGGAGGTGCCAGAAAGGTACTGGAGTACTGCCACTGTCCATTTTCAACTGGTGCCTGCATATCACACAGAACCATCTGTAAACCAGGCACAAGTTTTATCTTCCTCAGTCAACTGACCATAAAGAACTCCCCATGAAGGCATAGGTGCAGACTGGGAGACTGAAGATTAAGTGACAAGAGTGAAGACCATGGGCTTTTGGGCCAATTCCTCATGCAACTTACTTGTGTCTTCAGGTCCTGCTTGGGCCCAATCTCATATATATCACTTCCGTTTTAACGATAAAGTGCTGTTGTCAATGTCTGACTTTATGGCTCTGTGGGTCGACAACCTCCAGTTCAGGAGGGGCATCTCAGGCTAATGATGACTTGGTGGCCCATGGTTAAGTGTTCAGTTCCTACTAAGGCCCAGTAACAAGTGAAAAGCTGTTTCTCAAAAGGAGAGCAGTTATCAGCAGAAGATGGCAGGGCTTTGCTCCAAAATCCTAAGGATCAGTACTGTGATTCACCAATAGGGACCTGCCAAAGACTCCAAGCAGCATCTCTATCTGCCACTGCCATTTTACGCACAATTGGTTAAGCTAGATCATATGTCCTGGGGGCAGAGCTGCTTGCACCACAGCCTGAACCTGTTGCAGAGCCTTCTCTTGTTCTGGGCCCCATGCAAAACTAGCAGCTTTTTGAGCCACTTGAAAAATAGATCAGAATAGCACACCCAAAAGATGAATATACTGCCTTTAAAATCCAAAAAGTCACACCAGGCCTTCTGCCTCCTTTCCACTTGTAGTAGGGGCCAGATGCAATAACTTATCCTTCACTTTAGAAGGAATATCTTGACATGCTCCACACCACTGGACACCTAGAAATTTCACTGAGGTGGAAGGCCTCTGAATTTTTATCAGATTAACTTCTCACCTTCTAGCATGTCAACATTTTAAAATAAGTCCAGAGTCACTGACACTTCTTCCGTACTATGTTCAATAAGCAAATATCATCTATGTAATGGGCCAGTGCAATGTCTTTTGAAAGGGAAAGGTAATCAAGTTCTCTGAGGACTAAATTATGACATAGGGATAGGGAGTTGATATAGCTCTGAGGTAAGACAGTGAAGGTGCTTTTCTGGCCTTGCCAGCTGAAGGCAAACTGCTTCTTGTGTTCTTTCTAAACAGGAATTGAGAAAAAGGCATTGGCCAGATCAATAGCTGCATACCAGTTACCAGGAGATGTATTAAATTGTTTAGGCAATGAAACCACATCTGGGACAGTAGCTGCAATTGGAGCCACCGCCTGATTAAGTTTACAATAACCCACTGTCATTCTCCAAGATCCATCTGTTTTTTGCACAGGCCTAATAGGCAAGTTGAATGGGGATATGATGAGAATCACTTCCCCTGCATCCTTTAAGACCTTAATGGTGGCAATAATCTCTGCAATTCCTCCAGGAATGTAGCATTGCTTTGGTTTACAGTTTTCTTAGGTAAGGGCAGTTCTAATTGCTTCCTACCATTATAGCCCTTATTTGTTGGGGATCAAATGTGGGGGTTCTGCCAGTTGCTGAGTATATCTATTCCAATTATGCATTCTGAAACTGAGGAAATCACTACAGAGTGGGTTTGGGGACCCATTGGACCGTCTGGGAACGAACCTGAGCTAGGACTCCATTAATAACCTGACCTCCACACCTCCCTCCGACTGGTGGGCCACAGTGACTTTTTGGGTCTCATGTAATTAGTGTCAGTTTAGATCCAGTATCCAGTAATCTCTGAAAAAGTCTGATTATTTCCTTTTCCCCAATGAACTGTCACTCTTATAAAAGGCCGTAGATCCCTTTGAGGAAGGCTGAGAGAAAGACTAACAATATAAATTTTTAGCAGAGTAGTGGGGCCTTTCCTCAAGGGGGCCTGCCCTCCCCTTCATTCAAGGGGTTGTGGATTTGTAAACTGGCTCAGGTCTGGGGATAGACTGAGGGACCATGACTCTCTATTCTGGTTATTTGAGTTAGACTGCCATTCACTTGACCTAGAATTCTTCTGCTTGTACAGATCAAGTAACTCTTTAGTAGATTTTCTATCTATTTCACTTCTAGCGACACCATGACTAAGTAGCCAACACCATAACTCCATACTAGTCAAACTACTCTGATTACTGCTTTGACTTCACTATCTATTGCAGTAACCACACCCACCTTGTATTTGTTGATTAAGTGCTGCCACTTCGTCCCTACCACCACAGGGTCCGATCAGCCCCATTGTAGTTAGGTGTCTTAATTAAGTTACTGAAGCTCTCACAGTCAAATATGACTTACATAAAATAGCAATCTTAGCACTCTTCAAGGATGCTAGGGCTTCCTTCACAAATTTGTTCCTCACTGTTGTTGTAAAAGGTGTTGTCTCTGGGCACTCCATGTGTGGGTCTGTGAGTTTAACCTGATAAATCCATTGTAATGTGCCAATTTCCCTAAGACTTTGGATACCATCTTCTAGAATATACCAAGGTAGGTCTGATACTTCAACTTGATTTAGTGTAGGCCACTGTGTAATCCATGCTTTAGTGACTCAAATAAACTGTGAGATCCTTTCCCGATCTCTCTAGCTGAAACATTGAATGAAGTATCTGGGCTTAGTGAGCCCATATCAATAGACAGACTGATCAAACTTTATTTTCCTTGTACCATTATTCCACCTGCTTAATAGCCATTCCCACACATTTTCTCCAGGTTTCTACTTGCACATATTAGAAAAGTCAAGCAGTTCTTTTGGAGTGTAGCATAGCTCTTTTGTACTTCACCTTTTGGGGCTCACTGGGACTTAAGTTTAGTATTAGGTCTAGAAGCACAAATGAGTGATAGGAATGTGTTTTGAGAACATTCAGCAATGTCTTGTAATGCACCTGGCTCAGACAATGCCCCGGGCAGTGACTCAGACTCTTCCCAGGTCAATGAGTCAGATGCTGCGACAAGGTGATATCTCAGACTAAGGATCTTCAGACACAGATGGGTTAATTTCATCAGATGGGGGTGCAGGGTGTAATGGTTTTGTTGACAGGAATGATGCAATGGAATTTAGGGGCTCAGTTTCCCCAGCTTCCTGATTACCTCCCATATGTCCCCATCCCAAGTTTCAGGATCCCACTTCTTCCCAATCAATGCCCTCACTTTAACTTTGAGACATCATCTGAGGTTGGGAATTTAATTGGTGTTGAAATTCAGCTAGTTTTGTGATAAGATTCTGGGTTTGGTACTCGGCAATAGCAGCCGTTTACTACAAAAAAATTAGACTTTCTTTCAGGGCACATGTGGCAATTTTGAGATCATTTATGTGGCATTTAAGCTTTAACTCTGAAGCCCTGAGCTCATCTCTTTCTTTCACTACTTTGTCTAACAAAACGGGGATCAACCAACCAGCTTCCTTATACTTCTCATTCTGACAAAATTGTAGAAAATTATCAAACATGCAGTCACCCAGGACTTGCCTCTCACCAGTTCTTGATCTACTGGTGGTGATAGTTTGTGTATCTCTATTGCCATCTCATACCATGGATTAACAGTGACCTCCTTACTGCTGGAAGCAGAGTCATCGACATTTTTATGACTCATCAGACTTGAGAACTAATTGAGAAAACTCACCCTTACATTTCTGTTTCTCTAGAACCACTCTTGGTACCATATGCCTGGGTTCTCTCTCTCTCTCTATATATATATAGTTGCTTTGAGTTGGAACCGACTTGATGGCACCTAACAACAGCAACAACTATATATTTTTATATGTATATATATAGAGAGAGAGAAAGAGAGAGAGAGAGTGAGAAAGAGATTTATATCAAAGAAATGGCTCATGCAGTTGTAGAGGCTGGAAAGTCCCACGTCCATGGGTCAGGCTGGAGGCTCCTCCTGGCTCACATAGCTGCAGGTGCTGATGAACCCAAGATCAGCAGGACAGACGGCAGGCTACAGAGGTCAACAAATCCCAAGATTGGCAAGCAATATGGCAAGCCACTGGCTCAAATTTCAAGAAGTGGAGGTCTGATAATGGTGAACCAGATGCAGGATCCAGAAAGAGCAAAATTTAGTGAACTTTGCCAGAAAGTCCACATATATTGGATGCAGGCCACAGATCCAAGGAAACTCCCTTTCAACTGATTGGCTGCTCTTAGCAGATCTCATCAGGGAGGTGACTACATCATTACATAACTGCCAGACTACTGAGAATCATGACCTAGGTAAGTTGACAGACTACCTTAACGATCAAAGTAAATTGCTTGTTAAAAATTGTGTGAGCTAGAAGATAATGGTGTGACATCATTAAAGTGCTGAGAGAAAACACTGTAAATCCAGAATTTAATATCTGTACAAAGGAAAATGTAATCGTTTTTAGGCAAACAAAATGTAGAGAAACCATACTCAGAAGACCTGCCCGACATGATATTTTAAGGGAACTTGTTCCTTACACATAGCGTAAGGAAAAAGTTGAATCTGCACAAAGAAATCATTAAATCTGGAAATAATAGAAACCAAGGCAAATATAAAATTATTGTTTTTTAATTGTTGTATAAGATAAGCAACTAAAATGAAAATAGTATCACGATAGCACATGTTTACAGTGTATAAAGTAAAATGTATGGCAGTAATAACAGAATACTTAGTATGAAAACATAAAAATCAAGACAGTGTTGTATATCCCAAATTATAGAAATATAGATGAAATGAACAGATTAGAGAGTCTAGAAACAGACTTACTAACATAGCTAGCTGATTTTTGACAAAAGTATAGACACATTCAATGGAGAATGCCTAGCTTTTTAAACAAATAGTGCTGGAAAATTGGATATCCATATACAAAAAAAAAGAAAGTCAGCCTTGATCCACTCTTCGCAACATACACAAAACTTAGATAAAATACCTAATAAGGGTTATACTTGTGGCAGAACTAATAAACAATATAAATCCACAGATAAAGGAAACACAAAGTGTCCTAAACAGAATAATTGAAAATAAATCTAAATCTAGACATACTGAAAAAGAGAAAAGTGAAGACCTAAAACACTTCAAGAGAAAACAGATCATCTGAAAATGAACAAAAAGACTCTCAACAGGAGCTGTGGAGTCCAGAAGATGGTGAAATAGTATTTTCAAACTGCTCAGAGAAGAGATCTATCAACCAATAATTGTGTTCCCAGTAGTTTTCTGTTGAGAAAAGGGAATGAGGGTGAGATAGGTACATTTTCAGACTGACAAACACAGAGTTTAGCAGCCATAAACTTCTTATAAAAGTTCTATAGAATATACTTCAGGAAGAACAACAACAGATCCAGCAAAGATCTGAGATACAAGAAGGAAAGATGAGCAAGGGACTAAGTAAAGCTGTAAGTAATGGAAATATATGTTGTCACTACAAGAAAATAACATTTAATTTATAGAAATTTCAAAAACATCTGCTGCATGTAAGTCCAAGGCATATGATGGAGATTTAAATCCTCTAAGGGATGTGTAATTTTGAGTAATTTTTTTAAGGATGCAGGAGAGATATTATCACTAGATTTCTCTAATATGTCATCTTCATTTTGAAATAAAACATAAAAAAAGAATAGAAATAAGAAATAAAATTTCCAAAACATTAGTTGGAAAAAAATGAAATAAACAAAAAATTGATACTTGAAACATAAGAAATGAGTTAAAATTTAAAATAAAGCATTGAATAAGACAAGACGAATACAAAGCACAAAGTAAGGTGGAAGAAATAGGCCTAAATATATGAGTAACCTGAATAAATATTTTTGGACTAAAAATCCATCATTTAAAAGATAGAGGATTTTGAATATTTTTTTAAGTTCTGTTATAAGATATTTAAAAGCATTTTTGTAAAAAAACTGAAAATGAAACAGAAAAATGCCAATGAAAAGAAATTCAAGATAAATATATTTACATTAGACAATGTAGATTTCAAGGCATATAAAAGATTAATGGGGTTAAATGGATCCAAGAAGTTTTGACAATTCCAAACCTGTAAAAAAAAGAACTATTCATAAAATACATAAAATCAAAATTGATAAAAGTGCAAATAGAAATTGGTAAAAAAACACATCAACTTAAGAGAGAATTTAACAGACTCCTCAAATAGTCAATCAGAAAAAAATAATAAAATCATGGGCAGTCTTAATAGCAAAATTAACAAGATAATTTAAAATAGATACATAGAACTCTTAACTGACTCAAAACTGAAGAAGAATTGATGCAGTTTAATTATGGTGTTGGCAAAGAATACTAAGTATGCTATGAACTGCCAGAAGAATTAAAAAATCCGTCTTGGATGGTTAGACTTTGTATCACTTACTTTGGACATGTTGCAGGGAGTGACCAATCCCTGGAGAAGAACATCATGATTGGTAAAGTAGAGGGATCAGTGAAAAAGACGAATTAACACAAAGGGGTCAACAATGGGCTCAAACATATCTGCTATCGTTAGGATGGCACAGGACCCAGCAACATTTTGTTCTGTTATACAAAGGGACGCTGTTAGTGGGAACTGATGCAATGGCACCTAACAACAAAAACACATTTTTTTTTAAGCACTGAGAATGTTTATCAATATGGACTACACCACCATCAAAAAAGCAAGTTTCAGCTTCAAGTTTCAGGAAAAATTGGAAAATGGCAAAGGACAAATCTTTGGACAAATGTAACCAGGTAGCTGGCAAACTAACATGTAAACATGAGAAACACCTTTGGAAGCTGAAATTTCTCTAGAACTTCTAAGAGAACTGCCTAAAAGACGCAGCAGAGAATAGATGGTAGCCAGTTCTGCTTTTGCTTCTCTCACAGTTTCCTTAAGAAAATAATTGCCCTCCTCAATCAGTATAAAAGTGAGAAAATGTCCCAAGGTAGAGAAGCGAGTGTTGACTTGTCGTGAGGTTAGTAACCAACGTCACAAAACAGTATGTGTGCTAATTGTTTAATGAGAAACCAGTGTATTCTGTAAACCTTTATCTAAATTACAATTAAAAAAAAAAAGTGAGAAAGTGGCAGTTTATGAAATATAATGGACTTTTAGTTTTTGTGGCAACCCAGCATCTTGAATGCACTCTATATTTTGAAATATGCACATGTTATGAATTCTGCCTATGTAAATGTGGAAGCCAAAATGAAATTTCTCCATTTTCTTTGTAGCTCTACATTTTTATGACCTACCTTCTTCAACTGATATGCATTTAGGAGAATTTGTTTTAGAAGAGATAAAATGGAAGCGGCATCATTATCAGAACTCATTCTTGTTTTAGGTGTGTGACTGTGTCAAGTACCTGTTTATAGAGGTTCTAGTGACAATATCACTTGCTTACTGTAATAGAATTTTAAGATATCCTCAAGATTCCTGCTCCCTAATGTACACACTTAATATAATTTCTCTCTTTGAGTGTGGGCAGAGCTGTACCTATGATGGGGTATCAATCCTGTGATTAGGTTACTAATGAACATATTTGAATTAACAAGAAGTCGAGCTTTACCTAACCAGATAATCAGGGGTCCTTCCTAAAATCAAAAGAGATTCAAAGCATAAGAAGACCTATGGAAGGGGCTACATGGCAAGAAACTGTGGCCAGCCTCTAGGAGCAAAGAGTGGCTTTTAGTTGACAGTCAGCAAGACAATGGAGGCTGCAGTCATACAACTATAAAGAACAGAATTCTGTCAAAGGCACAGGAGTCCAAAAGAGGACCAAAAAGAAACATAGCCTAAAGCCACATGATTTCAGACTTTTGAACATATCCTAAAGCCACATGATTTCAAACTTGTGAGACTCAGAGAAAAAGACTACCTTTGCCTGGACTTCTGACTCCCAGAAACTGTGAAATAATACATTTCTATTCTTTTCAGACTAAATTTTTGGTAATTTCTAATACCGCAATAAAAACTATTATACCCACTGTTTTAGACTTTTAAAGTCTGCAGTGATGGGATGTCACACATCAACTCTTGTTGTTGTTTTTAGCTGCCATCAAGTCAGTTCCAAATCATAGTGACCGTACATACAACAGGACAAAACAGTGCCCGGACCTGCACCATTCTCACAATCCTTGTTGTGCTTGAGCCTGTTGAATTACAGTGGTGGCAAAGAAGATTGAATATACCATGGACTGCCAGAAGAATGAACAAATCTTTCAAGAAAAAGTCTCGAAAGAAGTACAGCCAGAATGCTCATTAGAAACGAGGATGACAAGACTTCGTCTCACATTCTTTGGACATGTTACCAGGGGCTACCAGTTGCTGGAGAAGGACATCATGCTTGGTAAAATAGAGGATCAGCAAAAAAGAGGAAGACCCTCAATGAGATAGATTGACACAGTGGCTGCAGCAAGGGGCTCCAGCATAGCAATGATTTGAGGATGACACAGGACTGGACAGTGTTCAGTTCTGTTGTACATAGGGTCGCTATGAGTTGGCACTGGCTCAACAGCACCTGACTACAACAACAATAATACCTGTAAATATGATCCTATTTAGAAATGGAGGTTTCTGTTGCTATGTTAATTAAACCATAAAAAACCTAAACCTAATCATTTCTGAGTTACAAAATGACCAGAATAGTCTCAGAAATACACAGGGCAAAGAAAGATGTCATGTAAGGATTGTCTACAAGCCAAGGAACAAACAAATACCTGAGGTTATCAATAAGGAAGGACTGACATGGCCGAGACCCTGATTTTGACTTTCAGCCTTCAGAACTGTGAGAAAATAAAAATCTGTTTTTTTTTTTAAGCCTTTCACTAATGGTTATTGTGTTACAGCAACAGTAGGCAACTAAAATACCCTATTCACAAAAGAATCTAATACTTTGTCTTCTCTGTGGTATATATTAGAGGTGTATCTGTAATCTAAAATATCATTGTACATGTGAGAGATCTTTCTACGAAAATAAAGACATAATGAAGCCCTTACTAGAGATTAATTAGCCTTATAATCACTTACACACAATGGAAATAACTTAGGTGCTGACTTCTCAATGCACAAAAACAGAGATTATTGTTTCTCTTTTGAGCTCCAAAGCACTTTTTGCACATCTAATGTTCTATTTTCCTTCCTCTTAAAATAACTTACATTTGATTTTCCCTAACAATTGATGACGTGTTTCTTAAGGGCAAAAATTATTTCTTATTCATCTTTGTATCCGCTGAGTCCAGGTTTTATTTTTATCTTGTTGTTTTTAGGTGCCGTCAAGTCAATTGCAACTCATAGAGAACTCATGTGATAGGGTAGAACTGCCCCCAGAGGGTTTACTAGGCTGTAATCTTTAGGGGAGCAGATCACCTGGTCTTTCTCCCACAGAGCAGCTGAGTGGGTTCAAACCTCAACTTTTCAGTTAGTAGCCAAGCTCATAACCTTTGCACCAGCAGGTCTCCCTTTAATTTCTTACAAATGCTTCTTAAAACTAAGTAATAAAGGAATAGAACGAATACAGCACATTTTAATTGAACAGTCAAAAATTAATTTTATTATTTTCTCCTTAGAAGACAAATAGTTCAATGACCTTTATTTTTACAAAAATGCTTGATTCATTATAAAAATATTAATTTATACTTTCAAATTGATAAAAGGACAGTACAAATGAGCATATAATTTTAAATACTGTGAGAATTAATAACATAACTTTAAACATTTAAATTATGCATTATAGCCTCCATTGATCTGAGCAAATCCAAGAACTCAAGGCACTTACCCAATTCACTAGGACACTGAAATATCCAAGGTCATCTTAACTGTATTTTCCATAAGTAGAGATTGATATAGGCTTATTATTAACAGTAGGTTAAAACTGAATAATTGCAATTATTACTAGAAAATCATTATGTATATTTTGCTGTTGTTAGGTGCCATCAAGTTGATTCCAACTCATAGTGACTCCATGTACAACAGAACACTGCACCATCCTCGTAATCGTTGCTATGTTTGAGCCCATTGTTACTTTGCCAAGCCATCCTTGCTTATGAAGAGCATATCTATTTTAGCTTTCTGAAAATGTTACCAATTAGTAAAATCTAATAGCTCAGAACTCACTTATATTAAAAATATATTTTTTCTCCAATTCTGAGATGTAAGAAACTTCATTTGGTAGCATTTAATAAGATAAATAAATATTTGATAATAAAACTTAATTAAATTGAAATAACAGAAAAAAAATTTTCTGTTACTTACTATAAATGATATAACTAAGCTATGGGCCACTGAATAAATACCAGTGAAGGAAAGCCAATTGCTAGAAGAAAACAAACATTTGAACTTGAAATAAAGGAAGCTTTGCATATATACCTGGCAAGAAATCCATTGATTAAAGCAAATTACATCTCCATTTTCTAGGCTGAATTGCTGTCCAGAACAAATAGAGACTAACCCATAGCAAAAGGGAAATCTCACAGAATGTTATAGTTGGCGGAACATCAATACAAATATTACTTTCCTGAAAATTAACTTTGAACTTCAAACATTACAAAACCAGCATGCAAATAATAGAGAAATGGGTCTCAGTGTGAGACAGCAGGATTGAGACAAAAAAGAGAGAACGAGATAAAAAGATAGATAGAAATAGTAAGTGAAAAGGGAAAAAGATGTGTCTAAATGGAATAGAATACCATTCATAGTTATTATACATAAATGTATACTATCATATGTAATATAAGAATTTCCTTTATATTTAGATTTCTTGAACTAAATGCCACTGAAATTTTAGTTTTAAAAGTCAACTACAGAGTTAAAATAAGGTCAGAGTTTTGCTTCATTGATAGATAACACTTTCATTCAATATGTTATGTTTTAGATGAAGAGGTATAAATCAGAACCTCTATTGTGTTAAATGATAAGTATAATAAACAACAGAAGATAAAATTCAACAATCATCTGAACAAAGTGGTGTCACACTCAGTGAAGGATACACATAAGAATCTTTCATATCTCTATCATCTATCTGTCTACCTACCTACCTACCAACATATCTACTTCTCTGCCTGTCTGTCTGTCCATCTATCCATCGTCTATCTACCTACCTACCTGTATATCAAAAGAGAGAGAAAGAAAGGGGAGAGAATTATTACTGAAACACACTTAAGGAGAATAAGAGAATAAAGAGTAAAAAGAAAATTTCATAATTGGCAGAAGACAGGTGTGAAAAATTATGTTGCTGTTTTGACAGCAAAGATATCGTTGGAAGCCATGGCATAGACAGATGCAAAATGAGATTTAAAAGGCGAGCAAAGACAACATAAACAAATTAAAAATTATGTCATTGATCCAATGTTTTTGGACATTTTATGTTTTCCAAAATATTTTCTATTTACTAATACGAACAGGAATTTCTATATATCTACAGTTAAAATTTTTCTTGGAATAGTTTCATAAAGATGAAATATCTAGAAGAGTGGACAAATAAGTATATATGTATAAATAAATATATATATATAAACCCTTGGAGAGTAGTGTTAAGAGCTATGGCCGCTAACCAAAAGGTAGGCAGTTTGAATCCACCAGGCACTCCTTGGAAATGTTATGGGACAGCTCTCTTCCGTCCTATAGGGTTGCTATGAGTCAGAATCTACTCGACAGCAATTTCTTTGTTTTTTTTAATATATACTTATATATAAATAAAAATATTTTTATGCAAATATCACACATCTTCTGTGTTTGTTTGCCAAATATGCCCTCCCCCTGTGAGGTATTTTCCTAAGCATGCTATGATAATTTTTTTACAATAACATGTAAAAAAATTGGCATAGTGGCACTTAGGAAAATACCTTGCCAGAGGGGAGGATGTGGTTAGCAAACAAATATAGAAGGCATGTGTTATTTGCATAAAAATGTGTGTGTGTATACACACACATATATGTTTCTGATATGTGGTGATATTTATCTGAACAAATATTGTCAAGTTGGCTTTGTTGTTGTTAGTTGCTATAAAGTTGATTCTGATTCCTAGCGACCCCATGTACACAGAGTAGAACTGCTCCATAGGGTTTTCAAGGCTGTGACCTTTCAGAAGCAGATTGCCAGGCCTGCCTTCTGAGGCACCTCTGGGTATGTTTGAACTGCCAACATTTCAGCTAATAGTCTAGTGCTTAACCATTTGTGCCACACAGGGACCTCTCAATTTTTCTTAGACAAGTCAAAATTAACCAGCTTTTGGGGTGAATCTGAGCTCTTCTCAACTGGGTTAGATAATCAAATTTGTTGATAATTCTATCAGCTACATTAAACCATTTTCTATTGTTTGTATATTATGGGCTGTTTTATTTTTTACCATACCATAATATTAATTCAAGCACGAAGTGTCCACTGTTTTCTATTCACTTCCTTGAAAAACATTCTCTGAATAAACTATTCCATTATTGGACATTCCCCCACTTAATTTCTTTAGGTGTCTGTGATACTGTTATAATACAAAACACAGGAAATGGGCTATAATGGTAGGATTGTTCTTGTTACCTGAAAGCATTAATTACTTGAAGATAATAACCATGTTGTATTTATCTTGCAGGCTGGAAAGTTTGTACTGAGTTTATAACATTGTGAGGATTTTAATAGCTACCTATTG
The DNA here is from genome assembly GCA_030035585.1 of Dugong dugon. NCBI lineage: Eukaryota > Metazoa > Chordata > Mammalia > Sirenia > Dugongidae > Dugong > Dugong dugon. Next base: position 16,364,191 of record CM057478.1, read on the forward strand.
AATAAACGAAAACCTGGTGGCATAGTGGTTAAGTGTTCCACTGCTAACCAAAAGGTCGGCAGTTTGAATCCACCAGCCACTCCTTGGAAACCCTGTAGGGCAGTTCCACTCTGTCCTATCAGGTCGCTATGATTTGGAATTAACTCGATGGCAATGGGTTGGTTTTTTAACTCACTAAATGGATGAATAAGTTCATGTATAAAATGAGAAGACAGATGAATTGGATCTTGAGGCTTCAAGAGAATGCAAAAAAAATATTTTATTCAGTCTTTTGGAGGAGGTAAAAACACAAATTATATTGGGTATCAATAAATCAATTGATAAGAAATATTGAGGATTTTTCTCAGAATTGTTGTTTTTGTTAGGTGTCGTTGAGTTGATTCGGACTCATAGCAACTCTATGTAAAAAAAAAAAAACAACCACTGCCCAGTCCTGTGCCATCCTCCCAATCGTTATGCTTGAGCACATTGTTTTGGCAACTTAGAGTGTCTTCGTCTTTTGTTGCTAACTCTCTACCAAGCATTATGTCCTTCTCCAGGGACATATCCCTTCTGATAACATGTCCGAAGTATGTGAGACAAAGTCCTGCCATTCTTGCTTCTAAGGCGCACTCTGGCTGTACTTCTTCCAAGACAGATTTGTTCATTCTTTTGGCAGTCCATTGTACATTCAATATTCTTTGCCAACACCATAATTCAAAGGCGTTATTTCTTTTTTGGTCTTCCTTATTCATTTGGTCTTCCATATTCCCTATGGGGAGATCGAAAACACCATGGCTTGAGTCAGGTGCACCATAGTTTTCAAGGTGATGTCTTTGCTTTTTAACACTTTAAAGAGGTCTCTTGTAGCAGATTTGCCCGATGCAATGTGTCCTTTGATTCCTTGACTGCTGCTTCCACGGGGGTTGATTGTGGAACCAAGTAAAATTAAATCCTTGACAACGTCAATCTTTTCTCCATTTATCATGATGTTACTTATTGGTTCAGTTGTAAGGATTTTTGTTTTCTTTAGGTTGAAGTGTAATCCATACTGAAGGCTGTAGTCTTTGATTTCATCAATAAGTGCTTCAAGTCCTCTTCAATTTCAGCACACAAGGTTGTGTCATATGCATATCGAAGGTTGTTAATGAGTCTTCCTCCAATACTGAAACTGCGTTCTTCTTCATATAGTCCAGCTCTCGGATTATTTGCTCAGCATACAAATTGAGTAAGTATGATGAAAGAATACAACCTCGACACACACCTTTCTTGACTTTAAACCATGTAGTATCCCCTTGTTCTGCTCCAACAACTGCCTCTTAGTCTATGTACAGGTTCCCATGAGCACAATTAAGTGTTTTGGAATTCCCATTCTTTGCAATGTTATCCATAATTTGTTATGATCCACACAGTTGAATGCCTTTCTGTAGTCAATAAAACACAGGTAAACATCTTTCTGGTATTCTCTGCTTTCAGCCATGATTCATCTGACATCAGCAATGACATCCCTCCTTCCATGTTCACTTCTGAATTCAGCTTGAATTTCTGGCAGTGCCCTGTCAATGTACTGTGCAACTGCTTTTGAATGATCTTTAGCAAAATTTTACTTGTATGTGATACTAATGTTATTGTTCGATAATTTTTGCATTCTGTTGGAACACTTTTCTTGGAAATAGGCATAAATATGGATCTCTTCCAGTCAGTTGGCCAGGTAGCTGTCTTCCAAATTTCTTGACATAGATGAGTGAGCACTTCCAGCATTGCATCCATTTGTTGAAACATCTCAGTTAATATTCCGTCAATTCCTGGAGCCTTGTTTTTTGCCATTGTCTTCAGTGCAGCTTGGACTTCTTCCTTCAGTATCATCTGTTCTTGATCATATGCTACCTCCTGAAATGACTGAACATCAACCAATTCTTTTTGGTACAGGGACTCAGTGTATTCCTTCCTTTTTCTTTTGATGCTTCCTGCATGGTTCAGCATTTTACCCATTGAAACCTTCACTATTACAACTTGGGGCTTGCATTTTTTCCTCAGTTCTTTCAGCTTGAGAAATGCTGAGCGTGTTATTTCCTTTTGGTTTTCTAACTCCAGGTCTTTGCATGTATCATTACAACACCTTACTTTTTTTTTTTTATTTTTATTTTTTTAATATTTTATTGTACTTCAGATGAAGGCTTACAGAACGAACAGTTTCTCATGTAACAGTAGTACACATGCTGTTTTATGACTTTGGTTAACAACCCCACAACATTTTAACCCTCTAAATTCTCAGCTTTTTTTTTTTTTTTTTTGAAAATACACATAGCCAAAGATACACCATTTCAAAACTTTTTATGTACACATTTAAGTGACATTGACTACGCTCTTCTAATTGTGCTGTTATTCTCAGTTAAGATGAAGACTTACAGAACAAGATAGTTTCTCATTTAACAGTTACCACAAATGTTGCCCTATAACAATGGTTAACAATCTCACAACACATCAACAATATCCTTACTCAACCTTGTGTTCCCTGTCATCAGCTTCCTACCCACCTTCTGCCTTTTGGCCCTTGTCACTGGACTCCTGTACCTCGTTAGTCTCATTTGGTTTTACTGGGCTGTCCACTCCCAGGCTGAACAGTGAACCTCGAAAGTAACTTCACCACTGAGCTAAAAGGGTGTCTGGGGGCCATACTCTTGAGGTTTCTCCAGTCTCCTTTAGGCCAGTAAATCTGGTCTTTTTTTTTTTTTGTGAGTTAGAATTATGCTCTACATCCTTCTCCAGCTCTGTCCAGAACCCTCTGTTGTGATCCTGGTCAGAGCAGTCAGCGGTGCTAGCCGGGCACCATCTAACTGTGCTGGACTCAGTCCGGTGGAGGTCTTGGTAGCTGTGGACATTAGTCCTTTGGACTAATCTTTTTGTTGTATCCTGTTCTCTTCATTCTCCCTTGCTCCTGAAGGGATGAGACCCGTGTAGTATCTTAGATGGCCGCTTACAGGCTTTTAAGACCCCAGACACTACTCACCAAGGTAGAATGTAGAACATTATCTTTATAAGTAGTGTCATGCCAATTGAGCTAGATGTTCCCCGAGACCATGGTCCCCAGAGCCCTCCGTCCAGCAACTCAGTCCCTCAGGGAGTTTGGATGTGTCCATGGGGCCTCCATGTCCTTTCCTTGTGCAGGTTGTGTTAGTTTCCCTTGTATTGTGTACTGTCTCACCTTTCACCCAAGATACCGCTTATCTATTGCCTATTTAGTATTCCCCCCCACCATCCCTGGTAACCAACAAGTATTGTTAAATTTTGCATGTGAACTTTTTCATGGGTTTTTACAATAGAGGTCTCATACAATATTTGTTATAACACCTTACCTTTTGCCTTCTCAAACCATTTTTTGAAAACTTCTGTTCAGCTCTTTTACTTCATCATTTTTTCTGTTCACTTTACTCGACATTTGAGATTATGTTTGAGTCTCTTCTGACATCCATTTTTGCCTTTTCTTTCCAGTCTTTTTAATGACCTCTTGCTTTCTTCATGTATAATGTCCTTGATGTCATTCCACAACTTCTCTGGTCTTCAATCATTATTGTTCAATACATCAAATCTATTCTTGAGATGGTCTCTAAATTCAGGTGGGATATACTCAAGCTCATACTTTGGCTCTTGTGTACTTGTTCTAATTTTCTTCAAGCTCAGCTTGAACTTGCATATGAGCAATTGATGGTCTGTTCCACAGCTAGCCCCTGGCCTTTTTCTTACTGACGATATGAGCTTTTCCATCATCTCTTTCTACAGATGTAGTTGATTTGATTCCTGTGTATTCCATCCAGCGAAGTCCACGTGTATAGTCTACTGATATTTTTTTTAAAAAAATATTTGTAGTGAAGAATTTGTTATTCTTGCAAAATTCTATCATGGAATCTTTGGCACCATTTCTGTCACCAAGGACATATTTTCCAACTACCAATCCTTCTTCTTTGTTCCAACTTTCTTATTCCAATCACCAGTAATTATCAATGCATCTAGATTGCATGTTCAATCAATTTCAGACTGCAGAAGTTGGTAAAAATCTCCAATTTCTTCATCTTTGGCATTAGTGGTCTTCCTTGTAGGCATATGGATATTATCCTATCACTGACAGTGTTGTACTTCAGGATAGATCTTGAAATGTTCTTTTTGATGATGGATGCAATGGCACTCTTCTTCAATTTGTCATTCCCAGCATAGTAGACCATATGATTGTCTAATTCAAAATGGCCAATACTAGTCCATTTCAGCTCACTAATGCCTAGGATATCAATGTTTATATGGTCTATTTAATTTTTGATGATTTCCAGTTTTCCTAGATTCATACTTTGTACATTCCACATTCCGATTATTAATGAGTGTTTGCAGCTGTTTCTTCTCATTTTGAGTCATGCCACATCAGCAAATGAGGGTCCCAAAAGCTTCACTCCATCCACATCATTAAGATCTACTCTAATTTGAGGAGGCAGCCCTTCCCTAGTCTGCTTTTAAGTGCCTTATAACCTGAGAGGCTCATCTTCTGGCACTATATCAGACAATGTTTCGCTGCTATTCATAAGGATTTCACTGGCTAATTTTTTTCAGAAGTAGGCTGCCAGGTCCTTCTTACTAGTCTCTGTTAGTCTGGAAGCTCAGCTGAAACCTGTCCATCTTGGGTGACCCTGTTGGTACTCGAATACTGGTGGTATAGCTTCCAGCATCAAAGCAGTATGCAAGCCCCACAGTATGGCAAACTGACAGATGTGTGGGGGTTTCTTAGAGTTGATGTTATAAATACTTAGACAAATATATCAGTGGTTAAGAGTTTGGCTGCTAACCAAAAGGTCAGCAGTTCCAATCCACCAGCCTATCCTTGGAAACGCTATGGGGCTATTCTACTCTGTCCTATAGGGTCACTGATGAGCACCAGTGACCACCCTAATGGCTTTTATTGGTCGACCTGTGCCCAAATGTTTTGGCTTATAGTGGCTCAGAGCTCTTTGAAATGGAATTACCTCTTTAATGTTTCAAATGCCCAAATTCGGACCTAAACTGCAGTTCACCAAGAGTTACTAGATATCACTCTTTACAAGCGATCAAGCAAAAATCTAAAAAACAACCAGTTTTTCAAACAAATATGCTGAACAAAACTTAAGAAAACATGAGAAAAAGAACAAAAAGAATAAGCAAAGGCTCGTTTTCTGAAAGCAGTCACCCGGTTGGTGTTGAAGGGACATGGAGTGTGAATACTTGGGTCCAGAAGACAGGACGTCTCTTTTTGCCGGCATCTGTTCCACAGTGCAGGTCTCCTCGAGGTTGACTGGATTCGTGGTTTTAGAATCTGTGCAGCAACCACACCATTAACTCTTGCAGGGTGAAAACACCACAAAGTTTAGTAAAGCAAAAAGAAAGATTTTATTCAGCATATATTTAAAGAGGCAAAAGTAGGAAAGGGACAAGCACTCTGCCAGAGCCATGTCTGTCCTAGTCTCTGTTCCCAGTTCTTAAAGATGCATCTTTGCAGACCGCATTCCAGGATCCCTTGAACATTCCCCATTCTCTAGATCCACACATTTACACACTCACACAACCTAATCTGGTGCACCAATTTAACAGGTATCTGAGCCTTTTATGCTCTCGGTAGTCAATTCCTCCCATATTTTGGGACTCTTCTAATGCCTTACGTAGGAGTTACCCTGTTACTTCCCAAAGAACCTCAGATTTCTAATGCCCTCAATGGTCAATTTCTCCCGCTTCTTGGGATTCTTCTAAGGCCTTACCTAGACACGTACCAAACAACCCAGGTAAGTTTCATGTCTCTCACAGAGCCATCATTTGGGTCCCAGGGGGGGATCGGCTTTCAGAGCAGCTCCAAGGTCTCTGGGAGAAATCTCCTGGTGATGCCAGATGTCAGGTCATTCTGTTTTCTGATCCATCTCAGGAGCCTAGCAGATGTCTCTTTTTTATAACTTTTATCTTTATTGATACTCTTTATTTTGTGAGGCATTGTCTCATACTTTTATTTAGGTTTTTTTAGACATTATTTCCTTTAGTTATTTGAACATATTTAAAGTACCCTATTTAATGTCTTTATCTAGTAAGTCCATAATCTGTACTCCCTGATGGTCAGTTTCTGTGACTGCTTTTGTCCCCTGTGTTGCACCATATTTTCTTGTTTCACTGCATGCCTCACAATTTTTTCATGAATACTAGACATTTTAAGTAATAAAATGTTACAACTCTGGAAATCAGTTTTTCTCCTCTTTCCCATGGTTTGTTGTTGTTTTTGTTTGTTTGTTGAGTAACTTTCTTGAACCGATTTTCTAAAATCTGTACTTTTTTTGTGTGTATAGCCACTTAAGGCTCTGTATGGTAGCTTATTTGTCAGCTGAAGATTGGTTAGAGATTTCCTTTAATGCCTGGAACCGGTAAGTATTCAAGATTTCCCAGTAGAACTGTGTATTTTGAGATATTTCTATAATGCTCAGGCAGGCTTGTTACAGCTAAGCCTTAGTGTTAGTTCCTGCTTGCACAGAGCCACAAGTACAAACAAATGTGAATGATCAGATCCTTCCCAATTAATTACTGAGCATGTGCTTAGCCCTGGACATAGACACAGTCCTAAGTATTCGTATGGACTTCTAAATTTCTTGGAATATGTCAGAGCTTTTCAAAGTCTCTTATGGTTATCTACTTTCCCAGCTTTTTTTTTTTTTTTTTTTTTAATGGTCAGTTAAATCCTCAGCTATTTATTTTAAGTCTGTTGCTAGCTTGCCGTTTGTTCCAACTGTTGTTGCCACCTCAGGGAGCTGCAATGTTAAATAATTGCCACTGATTGTTTTTGACAAACATCTCAAGGAAAAAGGCTGTTTCATGGTACTAGAACTCTGACTTGGTAAAACAAAGACAAGTCTTGCAAGTCAGATTTCTTAGAAAACTTAAAAACAGGTCAAATAATTACAGTAATCGGAAAATGTGGCTTTGGAGATCCAATCTATTTCTTCCTCCTCCACTGTCTGCTAGTCTGCTGATTTTCACCATAATTGTGAGGCTTCTTTTGTGTGTGTGTGTGTGTGTGTGTGTGTGTGCCAATTTTTTTTTTTTATTGTACTTCAGGTGAAGGCTTACAGAACAAATAGTTTCTCATGAAACAGTAGTACACATATTGTTTTATGACATTGGTTAACAACCCCACAGCATGTCAACCCTCTAACTTCTCAACCTTTTTTTTTTTTTTTTTGGTGAAAATACACACAGCCAAAGATACACCATTTCAAAAATTTCTACATGCACATTTCAGTGACAATTGTGCTGTTATTCTCACTTAAGATGAAGGCTTACAGAAGAAAATAGTTTCTCATTTAACAGTTACTACACATGTTGCCCTATGACAATGGTTAACAATCTCACAACACATCAACAATATCCTTACTCAACCTTGGGTTCCCTATCATCAGCTTCCTTGTCCCCTTCTTCCTTCTGGCCCTTGTCACTGGACTACTGTACCTCATTAGTCCCATTTGGTTTTATGGGTCTGTCCACTCCCAGGCTGAATGGTGAACCTCAGAGATAACTTCACCACTGAGCTAAAAGGGTGTCTGGGGGCCATACTCTCGGGGTTTCTCCAGTCTCCTTTTGGCCAGTAAATCTGGTCTTTTTTTGTGAGTTAGAATTATGTTCTACATCCTTCTCCAGCTCTGTCCAGAACCCTCTGTTGTGATCCTGGTCAGAGCAGTCAGTGGTGGTAGCCGTGCACCATCTAGCTGTACTGGACTCAGTTGTGAGGCTTCTTTTTCAGGGATACCTGGGAACTAGTGATGGGAATAATACAAGTTACAACATCGCAAAGCTTATTATACTTACAGACATTCTTCTCTTTGTCCTGAACATACATTCTCCAGATAATTGCAAGCCTTTGGTTAATCTTCACAGTTTTGAATGTTGATTTTGATGATTTTATCTAGTGTTCTTTCATTTTATAGAACAGAGGATTTTCAGAGGTCCTTTCTGTAACATTTCTGTTGAAACCCTGGTGGCGTATTGGTTAAGTTCTATGGTTGCTAACCAAGAAAGATTGGCAGTTCAAATCCACCAGGCACTCCTTGAAAACTCTATGGAGCAGTTCTAGTCTGTCCTGTAGGATTGCTGTGAGTCAGAGTCGACTCGATGGCAATGGATTTGGTTCTGGTTTTTTCTCTGACATTTCATTTGACATCACTCCTCCTTTTCTGTTTCTGATCCAATCATATTGGGCTTCATTGATTACTCTAATTTGCTATATTTCTCATTTCATAAAGTGTTCATACAGTTAATACTGCCTTGAAAAATTATATGTCCAATTCTAAAAATATTGCTTCTTTAAAAAAGGCTTTTTTTATGCTCCTCTAAATATAATCCTCTGTTATATATTAACACAGAATCCTATGCTTTTAAGTAACAGTCATCACATTTGTGTGTTTTTACTTGTGTGTCTATCATCATTAGTAGCTTGCAATATCTAAGATCATGAATCATTTCTGTCTTGTTCCATGCATAATTAGTAGGACTTTGAAGAATTCCTGAGTTGGTATCTTCCAATAAAAAAATTGTCTGAAGTCATGCGAGTTTAAGGATATTTATTGATAAATTATGTAAATATTTAGGTAATGCCAGGTGTTTACAGCTATACAACCAATAAATATTTGCAGGTTCAGTGGTTAAAATTGCCATATATTTGGGCCAAATCTGGCTTGTATAGTTATGTAGGTGATAATCATTTGAGGAAACATAATATTTGTAGGGATTCCATTCTTATTCTTCATATAAACGTTGATGTAGAGTGAAGAATCCCTATCTACACGTTATAATACCCAGATACACAAGGTCAGGAGAGAGAATAACTAAAAGTTATGTCTTTTTTTTTTATTCTGGGATGAATCTTGTGCTTTTTATAAGACAGCTTCTCCGTGGGAACTCTGATAAAGAAGATTCTATTATCAGATTTATCTTTGCTAAATCTCAGTTTTCCTCTTAACAGTAGAAAATTAAGAGATAAGTTTTAATAGGATGAGGAATACCTCAGAATATATATTTGCTGGTACACTTTTCTTCCAAGCATGGCATACATTCTTTATGAGGGAACAAAAATAGTGATGAATATGTAATGTATTTAGGTCATATTGTTATAGTAAAATAATAGAGTGTAATGAAGATCTTTGCTGCTTAGAGTTAAGTAATTTTATTACCAACTCAATTTCAGTAAGGCTTTATAGTGGCATTTTTACTACTTTATTTCAGGTAGGCAGGTTTTGGGCACTCATTCAAAGTGTCACAATCAGCTCCTCATTAATGCTCTATTATACGTGAGGATCCTGGGCATATTATAATCCCTAATAAAATGAAAAAGCCATTATATTTGGAGCTTACAAATACTGTTTCCTTGGTTCCTGACCATGTTTTCTTAATTGAGCAAACATATCTTACTGTCCTAAAATCAAGACGTTGGTTTCCCTGGTATAAAAAGATTGTTTCCCTTTTGTTCACCATAGGACTTGATGTAAAGTAGCATTCAAATGAATCACTGAAAATACAAGGGAGGTTATTATGTGTGAAAGAGTCAAGAGTCTTTCTTTCTTCCACTTCTCAATTGCCACACATGTTCATCAGGTGCAATTTATCTGGTTCATTAAAAAGTAATTCAATAAACTGATTACATACTAAATAAATTATGAAACAAATGGTTTGGAGGTGGAAAGTAAATGTTTACATCACCCAATTATTTGGGGCTAAAAAAAATCAAATCAGAAAAATAAGAACCACAATATGAAACAGCATCTTAGAAGGGTAGGCCTAGTTTAAAATTATTCAAAATTAATTTAAGACTTTAGATAAGTCACTGAAACAACATAGGGTCACAATGTTTATTTATTAGCAGCCATAGTTAAGTAAGAGTAGTGAATGGTCAAAATTCCTCTTAAATCTATAAGATGGCAACCTATACCATTGACAGACTGCTTCACCATAATCTTTGCTGTCATACTTATGGTGTATAGCACTTCCATCTGCATTTCAGTTAATTCACTCACTGATTTAACAATTACACCTGTCAGGTTTAGAATTATATTACATGACATTAGAAAATATTTATTACAGCTAATTCTATTGTTGAAGAGAAGATAATAATTTATATGAATTCTGAAACTGATTATTGGAAAAACTAAGACTACAACTCAGTTTATTTCAAGTCCAGTGTTTTTTCATTACTCTTAAATGCATTTTGATCTTTACTCTGTTGAGTTTGTCCCTCCAATTTATTTTAGTCTTTTGGAACTTATAATTGTGGTGATATATAAAATTCTGGTATAATTATTTTTCTTTTCTTCTTTTTGTTGCTGACCTAAGCAGACCTGCATCTTGCCTTACAGCATAGTAAATTGCCTCAGGAAGCGAGCACACAATTGACCTCACTCTTTTTACCATGATGGGGTTTACAGGGTGCTAAAAGCCTGGACTTTGCTCAACTACCAAGACTCCTCACTGAGCCAGCATTATTGTTTCACCCAAGCACCGCATGGAATTAATGGATTCCCTGCAAGACACTGGAGAATTAACACAAGGCCTTTGTTCTCTGGCAGTCTCCAACCTATCTCCAACAACAGGTTTCTGCTCAGACATTCAAAAGCATGACTTAGTTTCTCTATGAGTATACTCATTGCTCTCAACTGGTTAAATTTATCTCCATTGTAGAAGAAAACTAACTCAAAATTATGCTTTATTTTCAATATTTTGATTTATGTATTATACCCTTTAGACCAATTTTTAAAGCTTAGCTTTTATAATTCATAAATATCTGTCATTATATTTTTAAAAATTTATTGAGACATAATGTATATAAAATATGTTTAGCTGTTTTAGCATATAGTTCAATGAATGGTACTTTATTTACAGAGTTGTGTGTCTATCATCACAATGTAATTTTAGAGCATTTCCATTAACTCAAAAGCATCCCTCATGCCAATTTTCATCCAACTTTCTTTCTTCACCCTCCAGTTTCAGGCAACTTCTTATCTACTTTCTGTCTCTATACATTTGCCTTTTCTAGATAGTTTATATAAATGTAATAATACAATATGGAATCTTTGTACCTGGCTTAGAGGGTCACTATGAGTCAGAATCAAATTGATGGCAATGGGCACAGATTTTTCACATAATATACTTTTTAAGGTTATTCTAGGTGTATCATGTATCAGTAAATTATTATTTTTTTGATGAATAGTACTTCATGGTATTATTATACTACATTTTGCTTGTCTATTCACCAGTTCATGGACACTTGGATATTTTCCAATTTTGACTATTATAGATAATCCTGCTATGAACATTTGTGTATAAGTGTTAGTAAAGACATATACTTTCACTTCCCTTGGGTACTTGCTTAGTACTGGAATTACTGGATTATATAAGAAATCTAGGTCCGTGGGTGTCCCAAACAGTTTCTGCTCAACTACTAAACTGGAAGAAAGGCAACCCACCCAGCAGTGCCCTGGAAGAAAGGCCTGACGATCTGCTTCTGTTGACTTTTTAACTATACTTATTCTAATGGATGTGAAGTGTATTTTATTATGGTTTTAACTTCATTTCCCCAATGACTAATGGTGCTGAACTTCTTTTCATGTGATTATTGGCCATTCATGTATCTTCTTTGGTGTCTATTGAAATCCTTTGCCCATTTGTAAGATAGTGTTATTTTTCTTATTATTATTGGGTTGAAACTGATTTTTATATATCGTGAATTGTTAGTTGTTTGGTGCCATCAAGTCAGTTTTGACTCGTACGTAGCAACCCTTGTACAACAGAACAAAACACTGCCTGTTCTTGCGCCATCCTCACGATTGTTGTTATGATTGAGCTTATTGTTGCAGCCACTGTGTCAGTCCAACTCCTGGAGGGTCTTCCTTTTTTTCACTGATCGTCTACTTTACCAAGCATGACGTCTTTCTCAAGGGACTGGTCCCTCCTATATTGTGAATACAATGCCTTTATAAAATACATGGTTTGAAAATATTTTCTCCCACTTTTTGGTATACCTTTTTTCTTTTTCTTCTTTTCATACTGATGTCTTTTAAAGCTTGAAAATTTTAAATCTGATATATTCAAATTCATCTCTTTTTTATCTTTTACACATCATGTTTTGGTACCTGTCTAAGAAGTTTTGCCTAACACAAGGTCAAAAATATTTTCTCTTGTTATCTTCTAAAAATATTTTATTTTTTGCTTTTAAATTTGGATTTTCTTAGTATGATAGTTAATTTTATTTGTCACCTTGGCTAGACCACGGTGCCCAATTTTTGGTCAAACACTAGTCTAGACTCTGTTATGAAGTAGTTACATATGATTAAATCAGTTGACCTTGAGTAAAGCAGATTACCCTCCAAGATGTGTGTGGCCCTCATCCAACAGATTGAAGCCCTTAAGAGCACAAGGAAATTTTCCCTAGTTTGCATTCTGTTTCAAGAGTATAAATAGACATTTTGTCAAAACTCCCTTACTCTTCACTGTTTCTGTTGCTTGACCTAAGGATTTTTGGACTTCCCAGCCCCTCACAATCATGTGAGCTAAGTCCATAAAAACCACTATCTCTCTTTCTCGCTGTCTCTGTATATTTTTTTCTCTCTCATTGCTTCTTTTCTGTAGAGAACTCTAAGACACATCAATTTTATGACAATTTTATTTTTATTATGATTGGTAATGTATTCTATCAAATGATTTTCATATCTCAAGATTATCATACATCTTTTGCCTTTTATTTTAGTAATATGATACATTACATTATTTATTTATTCATTTACTTTACTTTAAATCAATCTTACATTCTTGGATTTTTCAGTTAACAGCTGAGTGCTTAACCACTGCACCACCAGGGCTCCTAAATAGTGACACGCTTTCCCTAAAATGTATTTGGAAACTTAAAATAGCCTAAATAGTGATTATATATATATGGCATAAATATATTTATGTATAATTTATTTTTGACAAGGTACCAAGAAAATTCAATGGAGGAGCTGATTGTGACACTTTGAATGAGTGCCCAAAACCTGCCTACCTGAAATAAAGTAGTAAAAATGCCACTATAAAGATATGGCAATTTGCTTCCATAAAGATTACAGCCTTGGAAACCCTATGGGGCAGTTCTACTCTGTCCTATAGGGTTGCTATAAGTCGGAATCTACTGGAAAGCAAAAGATTTTATTTAGAATAAAGCCAAAGCAATTTTGATAGACCTTGCATATCATCTATAGATAAATTGCCATCTTAATAATTTTTAATCTTTTTAATGAATAATATGGAATATCTCTCCATTTATTTAGATATTATTTGGTTTCTTGAAATATAGTTAGATGTCCCTTAAGGTCCATGATACATTGTGTGAAATAGAAGTTACATGATTTGGATGTTGTGCAAACATCATACTACATACAGGAGAGAGGTAATCAAGATAGTCAGGAGGCAGACGTGGGACCATGCTGCCGCTGAGCTGAGGGACTGCACGAAAACCTTCCCTCCACAACTGTAGCTCCTGTGTGGTTGCAACCTGGACTCCCAGAGCCTCACCAACCCCCAGCCTGCCCACCCGCGGCTCCTCACTTGCTGTCCAGCTGGCCACCCGCTGGCCCAGCTGCTGCCATCTCCCTTCCCTTCCTTCTTCCCTGCTTGCCTTACTCTTCTCTCCCAATAGGTTTAAATTCTTACAGACCCTCCAACCCTCCTCCACTTCCACCTCTGTGACAGGATAAGGTGGTCTCGAGACAGGCTAGAGCACTGGGCTGCCTGCCACCCACAAGAAAACTCTTGCACAACGAAGGTACACGTTGGTCTAAGTGAAACACTGTCCAAGTCCCGTGACGTTATTTGTTAGGTTTCTTTTTGTGGCTCAGGGAAAGCTTGGAAAATAGTGCTGTTTTGCCAGATTTGCAGGAAGAAGTGGTAGCTCCATACCTGTTTTATGATACGGTTTCTCAGTGAAAGACTCACAATAATATTCCTCCATCTTTTGCTCTGGCAAGTTAATAAGTTTTATATAAAAACTGTTATTTCCATTGAGTCAATCTTACCAAAAATTGCTATATACACTTTAAGAAACTAGAATCCCCATATCCTTGTTTTGTGTGGTATTTTTTGGTGAGTTTATGTGGTCTTTCTGTCTCCTTTTGTTCTGAGAGCTCGCTTCTGATCTAGAGTGTTTAGTTTAAGTTTCTGTCTTGTATCAGGTTGGAGGCTATGGCTGAGTTGAGAATTGCTGTTTTTTTGGTAAGGTTGTCTTAGAACCTCAGTTCTTTCCTCATCCAAGAAAAACTGTCTTGTGTCAGTCTTATGATTTAGATTTTTAGTGGCTACATTGAAAAACTTTATGTTTAAGTCCATCATAAAAGCAAAACCCTTCTAAGTTACTTAAGCTAGATAATTATATGAAAGGTGTTTTATTTATAGAGAAAGGATAATTTTGTCTTAAAGAAAACTAACAGTTCCAGAGTATGAAAAAGAGGCAAGCCTAGAAAAAAAATGTTAAAGTGCTTTGTTATTTACCAGGTAGATAAAAGGTTGTGATAAAGAGAAAGCCAAAGTGCTTTCCAGAAGAATAATAAAAGGGAAAGAATTTAGTAATCTTTTGCCTTTTGAAATGCTTAGATCAATTTAAACACAAGTAAATAAATCAGAATGGCCTAATTTTGTCTTCTACCATGAGTCAAAAAATAGAGTCGGCAGCATCAGGGTTCCCCAGGCCCCAGTCTTCAAGGTCACATAACTCTAGGGAAGCTTTTGAAAAATCCTTTCCAACTAGGTGGAGACCTTTACAAGACAAAAGATAAGAAAAATTGCCGCTTTACTATAGTTATCAGAAATCAGGTGGATCCCAATCATAAAAGAAGTGTAAACATGTTCTCACTATTGTAGGGGAACTTCAAGAAGCCATCAATCAATCAATCAATCAATCAATCACAATAAGACACACCTGAAATGGCCTGGGAAAATGTTTCCAACTCTAGCCAGACACTTCAGGTTATATCCATAACAATGAATTGGTCAGTTGAGCAGAGACTTTGTGATTTCCAAAGCCAGGTGATAAAATTTTTAAGGGCTAAAATTAGATTGGGAAAATACGGGAAATAGTAAAAGTGGAATGAAAACTTAAAATGTTTAAATAGACTTTCTTTCAACAACAGTTACGTTTTATGGTATACAGGCTTAAAATAATTTCTAAGACATTTTAGGCAACTTATTGATGTTAACTTGAGTTAATAGATATTTGTCATAACTTACGCTTATATACTTTTGCTTTTTATGCTGAAAGAAAAAGGATATATATATGTGTATATTTGGGTCTGCTCATGAGTGTGTTCATTTTTGCCATTTAAAAGAATGCAACAGAAGACGTATGCAAGAAAGACAACATTTGAGAGGTTTACTAAGAAAAAATTTAATAGATATGGTCAAAAGTTTTATCTATCCGACCAAAGTTTAATGGTTTAATTTATGAGACTTTAAAGAGATTTAACATTAAATAAAGTACAAAACAAAGATTAGGTTTCTTTCTATCAAAATATCAAAATTTTCTTTGATTACTGGGTTGAAGGGTTAATTTATGCTTTGTGTAAACTGTCTCGAAGGCAGAGGTTCAGCCTCTAATTAGAATAAGATTCCTGAGCCAAAAACCAAGCCACGTGGCTTTTAGGAAAAAAAAAAAAAAAAAGCTAAGGTTTTTACTTTAAGATCTTTGGTTAAATACCTGAAGTATTGTTTCACGGTGACCTACAATAAACTCTTGACAACTTTGAAACTTCATGGCAAGCCACAAAAAAATTTTTTATAATGGAAAAGTGCTGAAAAGTGCTAAAAAGTTTTATTTAGTAAATTACATGGAAGATGTCAAAATCCAGAAAAACGCCTGATTCTCTTTGGATTAAGATTATATGTTAGTATTTCCTCTTATGTTTTTGCCTAATATTAGACAGTAATCCATAATATTCTGTCATAATTTTAGTATTATTTCTTAATTGCTTACTTGACTGCAACTTTATCAAAGCCAATGACATCATTTACCCATGAAGTTTTTATTTTTTTATTACTATTCAGGTATTTAAAGACATGATAATCTTGGTATATTCTTGGTATATCCTGACTATATGATATTATGTCTCAAGATTATTATGTATTATATCTGAGGCTCTTAAAAAATACAGTTAATGGTTATATTTAGAAATATTTTTATCTAAATGTTTTTAACTGATTTTATTTGACCTTTAAGTTATGCTTGTAATTAATTTCTATCCAGTCTTTCACTATAACAGTATCGTTTTTATAAGATAATCATGGCCATATTAAGTTTTGTCATCTGCAGATAAGATTTTACTTGGCTGATTTGCTGATAATGTATGACTAAAATATCTTAACAGAAAGATGGACTATATTGGACTTGCGAAAAGGACTCTGACTAGACTGAATAAAATTTCCAGAACTGCTATGCAGAAGCTGATGGGTTCACAGACTGTGGCTGATTGAGAATCACATAGAACAGAAATTAACTGCATAAGACTGAGTAAAGAAATTCTATGGTTTTTATATGGGAACTTTGCTGATGTTTTAAGGTCCTACTTTCTGGAAATAAGAAACCATTTTCCTTTCTTGTAAATTAACTAACTAATGGGTTGAGATATTGTAACTCTTGAATTAGAAGTTCTTCTCTCCTAAAAACAGTTTTGTGACACTTTTGCTTCTGAGAAGGTGGCCCATGACTGTTAATAGGTAAACCAAGGAAAGGCAGCTTGCCCTCAAGAAGAAAACTTAGCATGTTTTAAACAGATTAATTGAAGACATCCGACAGGAGAGATTCATCCTATGTTATCTTGCTAATCGTGTATTCTCTAGTGAAAATCTTGTTGTCACATATGAATTTTTCTATACCTTCTGTTTCCTCTAGACAAACTTGGTGTATGGTGGATCCAACTATACTGGTTTTAAGTGATTCCTTTCCAACTGACAGTGAGTTTATGTGGGCAATCTCTTGTCTAGATTCCTGGTGACTGCATGGGCAATACACTTTGAGAATTTTAAGATTACCTTTAGGTATTCATAGCAATGATGCTAGTAAATATTGAAAATATAATGTTAAATTGTAACGTTCTATAAAATGAGAGTCAAAAAGAAACCCAGTGACCCAGCAGTCATGGTATGGTTGGTAGCTTTAATTCCTAGTTCTGATATAGCTGAATTGGAGAAATCTTTAAGAAATTTATCAATCTTTATGGGACAAATAACAGATGAAGTTGCTAACAAGATAAAAACACAACAGTAGTCTCTGACCTCATTAGCCAAGGTGACATAAGATAATAAAATAGCCTTTGATTTTTTTTTTTATTAGCCCAAGAAATTGTAGTCTGTGCTGTAGCAAATACCTCTTGTTGCATTTGGATAAATAACACGGGAAACGTAGAACAGGATATACACAGAATTAGATGGCCAGCTACTTGGTTACCCACTGTAATACCCTTAAAAACACCAGATTTATTTGGTTGGTTACCATCAGGAATGAGTACATGGGCTAGATCACTACTGCAAGGGATAGTAATGTTCTTAGTCTGTATACTGACGGTATTAGGCATAATAAAATTTATCTTCTATTGTCTTACATACCTGAAAGGGCAAAAGAAGGCCTCGAGTTAAAATGTTGATGTTCATTGAGGCTACTCATTTCGGAAATGAAATTGACATCACTCTTACTTAAGATTCTGGTGAAGAACCAGATGGTATCTGGTGGAAAACCAGCACTGTGAGTTTAAAGAGCCCTCCATGACCGCCATCTAATGGCGTGACTAAGTCCAGGTATTAATATCTCCAATCTCTGATCAAAAGAAAAGAATGCTTTAGGAGATATTGGAGCCATTATTCCCAGTCCCTGGGCATAAAGAATGTGACAGAGCTGGAGCTGGACTCACAAAGACTCATAAAGACTCATCAACTTGGCCCTGAAGTATAAAGACAACAGCTAAGAGAACCTGAAAAAAAAAAAGAGAATCTTTTAGAGAGACATTCACATAAACACGGCATAAAAGCCACTCTTTTTCTTTTAATATTTAGTAAATGGTTAGTTATAAACCAACAAGAGGTCAGTAGCCACAATGAAAAGCCTAGGTCCAATATTTGCCCCTCTCCGAAAATACGCCAAACAATTCCAAGCAAGGCTATAGTTCTTAATGGACACTGGTTTTTAATGACCAATGTCCAAAAACAAATAGAAGGAGTGAGACAGCCCCTACAGTACTGTATTAAAAATCCTATTTTCTTTGCTTGGCTTCCTTTCCCCCTCCCCCAGCTTTGCATTTGAACTCTGCTTTTATGTAAACCCCATTGTGCTGATGTAATTTATAGGAACTCCCTACTTGTAAACCCCTTTAAAAGTAACTGGCCTGCCTGCTTTGAGTGAGCAGTTTCAGCAGTAGCAGCTCAGACTGACTCCACTGCCTTGCACAATGAAATAAATGTGCCTTTCCTGTTCTCCCACCTCGGTCTCTCATTTATTGACCAACACGAGTCATGCCGAGTAAGAACTTAGGTTTTCCACCCAGTAACACACGTTATATTTTTAAGCTCTATAAATTCCTTTTGGTTTATTTTTATAATTTCTATTTCTCTGCTGACAATTTTTATTTTCCCTTTTGTTTAAAAAGTGTTTGCCTTTCCCTCATGGAACATGATTTCAACAGTGGCTTCGAGTTTTTGTCTAATAATTACAATATCTGAGAAATTTCATGTTTGATATCGGTTGGATGTCTTGTCCTATGATCACTGGTCAGATTTAATGTTTCTTAGTATATCAAGAAATTTTCTACTTTATTTTGGAAATTTTGAGTGTTATGCTGTGAGTCCTTGAGTCCTTTTAACATCCTCTTGATAATGTACTTTTTTTTATTGTTTTGGTAGACAATCTATCTTATTTGGTGAGACCTGCCTCTCCGTCTTTGGGTATTTCAAATATAAGATCAGCTTTCAAAGCCTTTGCTAAGCTGCATCAGCCTGCTTTGTATATACTCCTGTCATGTGATTTAGATTTTTACTTATATTATAGTTAAGTTAGCAAAGTTTTTGTTATCTTTTTCCATGTGAGTTGCAGGCATGTACATCTTGTGTTTGAGTCAGAGATATGGTTGGTCTGTATGCAGAATTAAGGTTCCTCTTCTTCAGCCCTCCCTTCTCTGGGACTTCCTCCACATGTTTTGGCTCTCAGGGTTTTATTTTTAAAGTTTCCCTGGCCAGAAGGATGGAGTTCCTTCAAACTTTTAGCTCCCTGAACTGTGGAGTAATACAGTGTGACTGGGGCCACCATCATTCAAAGATGTGAGACAAAAGAGAGGAAAAAACAATAGATATTCTTCACATTCTGTGCCCTTTTCCCATTTCTCCAGAACACAAAAGATTGACTTTCACTCATGGTATTTGGTGACTGTGCCACCACCATGGCTGCCACCACAGTCAGAGGTGTAGGGAGGGGGGGACAGAGGGAGGCAAGTCCAAGGGGGTACCAGAGGAGGCTCGGAATGACATTTCAAGGGACCACAAATAAGAAAGGCACCTGACTGAGGCAGCCTGACAAGAGCGGGGAAAGCATTTCTGCTGACACTAGCAGCTATCAATGTCTATTCATCTTGAAATTGCTGGGGGCTGGAGAGGGGGAAGAGGGAGCCCAGTTTAGAAACTGTCCCTGGGTGTTCCTTACCCTTGCTGTACCTCTTTCATGGCTACTGTGACAGTGCAGTTTCAGGACTGGGAGTGACTCTGGAGAAGGATTAGAAGAGAAAGAAGAAAGAAAAATGGAGCTCTCCCAACACACTTCACATAATAGGATCCCTCTCCCTGGTTCCTTTATATAGAAGAACAGGATTTCTCTTGAGTCTAACATGCTTGGGTTGCCCCAACCTGCATTCCTGCAGCAGTGCAGCTCCAGGATAGGGCTGGCTTCAGGACAGGGTGGAGAGAACAAAAAGACAAGTTTCCTCTGCCTCTCCAGATCACACGGCCTTTTTTCTAGATAGTCTGGCCAGAAGTGGGGATTCTCTTGGAGTTTTGCTGACTGAGACTCCTAATTTCTAAATCAACCTCCCCTTTAGTCAAAGGAAGGAAATGAAGGAGTTAAAAAACAAAACAGGAAACTGATTGCCAATATATTATGCATTCTTTCATTTAATGTGTGTGCTTGTGTTTACTCTCAGAGTCCTCAGGTAGTGGTTTTCTTTTAATTTTTATTTTTTATTTTATCACATTCCTTTTTAGTTCTAATCAGTGGGACATATAGTCTGCAAAGGGCTTACTCAACCTTAGCCAGATTCCTTTATATATATACATTTTGAAACAAGTGATCAAAAAAATAAAACTCAACAACAACAACAAATAAGGATAAAGCAAAAATTTAGAAACAATGATCAGACAATATTGATTAATAAAGGAGGTTGGATTCCTATAAACTTTAGTCAATACATAGGTTGTGGTTAACAGACTTTTTTCTGACATTGTTTTAGCATTTTCCCTCAGATAAGACAATTATAAATGAAGTATTGACACTCTATCAAAATTAATTCACTTAGAATGTGTAGGTAATGACGGTAATGGTTAGCAGCCATAGCTCTTAACCACTGTGCCACCAAAGCTCCATATATATATACTTATATGTACACACCACACACACATATGTATATATATATACACACACATATATGTGTATGTGTATGTATATATAAACATTATATATATACACACACACACGCACACACACACACACACACACACACAGAGAGAAAGCCAGGCTGGATCAAAATGAGATTTGTGTGATAAATATTTGAAACAAGCATTCTTTTTTTTCTTTTAGAAGCATGTTCATCACCTGTATTATTGTTTTATAAACCTGTCTAATCTTTGGCTGAAAGGTGGATTTTCAGGAGTGACTTCAGTTCTGAGTTAGCAGGGTGTCCAGGAGCGATAATCTCAGGGATTCTTCCAGTCTCTGTCAGATTAGTAAATCTGGTCTTTTTTTGTGAATTTGAATTTTGTTCTACATTTTTCTTCCACTCTGTCCGGGACCTCTACTGTGATCCCTATCAGAGCAGTCCACGGTGGTAGCCAGGCACCATCTAGTTCTTCTGGGATTAGGCTGGTGGAGGATGTGGTTCATGTGGTCCATTAGTCCTCTGGGCTAATATTTTCCTTGTGTCTTTGGTTTTCTTCATTCTCCTTTGCTCCAGACAGGATGGGACAAATAGATGTATTTTAAATGGCCACTCACAAGCTTTTAAGATCCCAGACACTACTCACTGAAGTAGGATGTAGAACATTTTCTTTATGAACTATGTTATGTCAATTGACCTAGATGTCCTGAAAGATCACGGTCCCCAGCCCTTAACCCCAGTAATTCGGTCCCTCAAGGAGTTTGGATGTGTCTAGGAAGCTTGTATGACTTTCAGTTGGTCCAGTTGTACTGACTTCCCCTATGTTGTGTGTCGTCTTTCCCTGCACAAAAGTTAACACTTGCATTCTATCTAGTTAGTGATTTCCCATCCCCACCTCTTCTCTCGCTTGTAACCATCAAAGATTTTTTCTTCCAGTGTGTAAATCTTTTCTTGAGTTTTTATAATACCGGTCTCATATAATATTTGTCCTTTTGTAATTGACTTATTTCACTTAGCATAATACCCTCCAAATTCATCAATGTTGTGAGATGTTTCACAGATTCATCATTGTTTCTTATTGTAGTGTAGTATTCCATTGTGTGCCTGTACTATAATTTGTTTATTCATTCATCTGTTGATGGGCACTTAGGTTGTTTCCCTCTTTTTGCTATTGTGAATGATGCTGAAATGAGTATGGGTGTGCATTATGTCTATTCATGTTATGGTTCTTATTTCTCCAGGATATATTCTTAGGACTGAGAATGCTTGATTGTATATTTCTATTTCTAGAGTTTTCCATAGTGATTGTACCATTTGATATTCCCACTAGCAGTGCATGAGAGTTCCAGTGTCCCCACAACCTCTCCAACATTTATTATTTTCTGTTTCTTTATTTTTTTTTAATTTTTTTATTAGTGGCAAGATGGATATCCAGTTTTACTAGCATCATTTGTTGAAGAGAATATTTTTTTCCCCATTTAATGGACTTTGGCACTTTTTCAAATATCAGCTACCTGTAGGTGCACGTATTTACGTCTGGGTTCTCAATTCTGTTCCATTGGTCTAAGGGTCTGTTGTTATATGAGTACCAGGCTGTTTTGACTACCATGACTGTATAAACCTGTTGTTGAGTTGATTCTGACTCACAGCGACTCCTTCTGTATAGTAGGTTCTAAGATCACATAGTGTGAGGATGACCTCCCACTTTTTTCTTCTTCTTCAATAATGCTTTACTTATCTGAGGCCTCTTCTCTGTTTATATAAAGTTGGTGATTAGTTTCTCTATCTTGTTAAAGAATACTATTGGTTTTGGATCAGGGTTGCATTATATCTGTAGATCACTTTGGATAATATTGACATTTTCACAATGTTGAGTTTTCTTATCCATGAACATGGTATGTTTTCCATTTATATTGGTCTCTTTTTGTTTTATGACAGTGGTGTTTTGTAGTTTTCCTTATGTAGGTTTTTTAAATGTCCCTGGTTAGATTTATTCGTAAGTATTTTACCTCTTGGGGGACTATTGTAAATAGTATTGATTTCCTGATTTCATTTTCAAAGTTCTCTTTGTTGGTATTTAGGTATCTAAATGATTTTTGTGTGTTAATCTTGTATTCTGCTAATTTGCTGAAACATTTCATCAGTTCTAGTAGCTTTCTTGTGGATCCTTTGGGGTTTTCTATGTACAGGATCATATCCTGTACAAATAGGGATAATTTTACCTCTTCCTTACCAACTTGGATTCCCTTTTTTTTTTTTTTTCTTTTTCTTGCCTTATTGCTGTAGGTAGGACTTCTAGCACAATGTTGAATAAGAGTGATGATAAAGGACATCCTTGTCTGTTTCTCATTCTCAAAGAAAATGCTTTCAATCTTTCTCCATTGAGAATAATGTTGTCTGTTGGTTTTGTATGAACCAAGAATTCTTTACTGGGCAATGTTGCCATTTATATGTGAAGGCAAGAGAAGAAAATATTTTAAAAAATCACAGGTACTTCCTTATTCTCTAATAAAACTTTATTTGAAATTATGTAACAGTCAGATATCATGGTTTAAAATGCCTAGTAGTGAACATTCAAGCCATTAAAAATAAGCTTGAAATAATAATTATAATTATGCTTACATAACTGTGGAGACATTATTACTGCTCAGTATCACTAATTCTCTTTTGTCTGGACACAGGAGAATTATTCATTCCTGGACCCTTGAAGTCAGGCATGCCCATGTGAATAGTTTTGATCAAGGAAATATGAAGAGAAGCTTTAAAGATTTGGTATATTGTTTTCCATTCTCTCTTCCTCTTCTAGAGCAAATCCTGAAGACATTCTGAGATAGTGGCACCTTAAATGGTGGAGTTGTGGTCAATTTAGCTTTCCAGGTGACTACAATTAGAAGATCAGTCTGCCATGGATATGCAGTGGAATGGAAAAATAAATCTTTTTTGTTAGTTGCTGACATTTAGAGTTGTCTGTCACTGATGAATAGTCTAATATGTACTGACTTGTACACATAATACACGTGTCACCATTTAGTTAATTACAATTCATAGAGACCTTATAGGAGAGAGTCGATTTGCCTCATAGGGTTTCCAAGGCTGTAATCTTTATGAAAACTCATTGCCATGGAGTCAATTCCAATTCATAGCAACTTTTGGGGTTTCCAAGGCTGTAAATCCTCACTCAAATGGAGTGGTCAGTGAGTTCCGATTGCTGGCCTCTCAGTTAGCAGCTGAGCACTTAAACTACTGCACCATCAGCAATCCATAAGAAGGGAGACCGGGGATCGTTTGATAGAATTTTGCAAGATAAATAATTTATTCAGTGTAAATACCTTTTTCAACAACATAAATGGCTACTATACACATGGACCTCACCGGACAAAATACACAGGCATCAAATTCATTACATCTGTGGAAAGAGAGGATGGAGAATCTCAATATTATCAGTCAGAACAAGGCCAGTGGGCAATTATGGAAAATACCATCAATTGCTCATATGCAAGTTCAAGTTTAAGCTGAAGAAAATTGAAACAAGTCCATGAGAGCCAAAGTGCAGCTTTGAGTATATCCCACCTGTATTGAGAAAACGAGTTAAAAATAGTATTGATGCCTTGAACACTATTGACAGAAGACCAGACAAGTTGTGGTATGATATCAGGACATGATACATGAAGAAAGCAAAAGGTCATTAAAAAGACAGAAAGAAAAAAAAAAGATAGAAATTAATGTCAGAAGAGATTCAGATTTGCTCTTGAATACACAGTAGCTAAAGCAAATGGAAGAAATGATGAAGTAAAAGCGCCCTACCATTGTCCCAGGGTGGAGACGTCAGCCCGGGGAATAAGAGACCGGGAATTTATCAGAAGTGACTGGCACCAGTAACAGCAGAAACCCTGGGCCCGGTAGAAGGCAGAACTGAGAGAAAAAGCAGCGAGGCCAGGAGAAAGCAGAAGCTGGAGGCAGCTGAACAGAGAACTGGCAGCATAGCGGTGTGAGAGGAGTGAGCCGAGAACTAGAACGCGCTTAGATCAGTGACAGCACGGGAAGCAGTGGAGATCATGAGTGGCCCGCAGTCAGAGTGGGTTGGGTCAGCGGCGGAAATCTTGTCTGAAGCACAGAAGGCCTGTCCAGAATGCAAAGGCGTCTGCCCGGTACCCCGCACCTGCTGACACCTAAGACATGCCCAATGACATAAGAGTAAACATTGACTGTTTATCATGAAACTATTGTTTAACAGTGAACATTGATTTCTACTTATTGTTTGTGATCTACTTCCCATGTGTCAATGCTCTGGGAGAGTCAGTATGTTCTGGTTCTGATTCAAGTACGTATTTGCGTTTTAAATTTTCAAGAAGCACGTATCCTCCTTTTACTTGTTACTCACCATATAATCTACTCTAGTTTCCTTCTTATTCTGAATTGATGACTTTACTTCAGTTTCATTACCATCTAACTATGAGAAAAGAACATCCCCTGAGCATCATTTTCAGTCATCAGCAAGATTCAGTTATGAACATTCTGCTTACAAAATATTGAGATTAAATTCTGTAAGCCATACATTTTTGCAAACCACGCATTTCCCAAAATGCCGTTTCCTCTCCTTAAGAACTGACTCCTATACCATTATTTTTATAATCTGTATGTCATTTTCCTTGCTACATCTTTTTACACCTCTCAAACCAATCCACTATACTGTTGGGAACTCCAGCTAGAAGATCAGTGAAGTTGTCTATAATATCTACTTATTTCTGATAGTTTCCTATAATTTTTTGCCTTTAAATTAAACACAATCATCTCCTGAGACCATATTTTTTCTTAGTTGGAAAAATGTAGCCTCATCTCAAATAACTCAGAGTGAACAGCTGGTGATATTTTCTTAATATGTTAGCCTCTGGATCATTGCCTCACCATTATTTTTTAAGAGATATTAGTAGTTTACTGCATTTGAGGACTGGCTATAAAATGTGCTCCTCCTTTTCTCAACGTCTACATATTGTTGTTAGGTTCCCTCGAGTCAGTTCCGACTGATAGCAACCCTATGTAAAACAGAATGAAACACTGCCCCGTCTTGTGCCATCCTCACAATTGTTGCTATCCTTGAGCTCGTTGTTGCAGCCACATAATGGATGTTTGCAGCTGTTTCTTCTCATTTTGAGTCATGCCACATCAGCAAACGTAGGTTCCGAAAGCTTGGCTCTATCCACATCATTAAGATTGGCTCTACTTTGAGGAGCCATCTCTTCCTCAGTCATATTTCGAGTACCTTCCAACCTGAGGGGCTCATCTTTCGGCACTATCTCAGTGTTCCGCTGCTATTCCTAAGGTTTTCACTGGCCAATTTTTTTCAGAATGAGACTGTCAGGTCCTTCTTCCTAGTCAGTCTTAGTCTGGAAGCTGCACTGAAACCTCTCCACCACGGGTGATCCTGCTGGTATTTGAAATACTGGTGACATAGCTTCCAGCATCACAGCAACACGCAAGCCACCACAGTATGACAGAGTGATAGACTCCTGGGTACTTTTTATTATTCATATATTTTGGCATCAGGCACAGGGAAATTTTTTCCAATACTACTCCCTGTATAATCCTGGATGATTTCAATATCTAACTGGACTTCTCAAGAAACGTTTTACCCTCTCAAGAATGTGGACCTTCTCCTTAGTCTCTATCTTAAACATCTACAGCTACATTAACATAGTGAAATTTGTTGTCATCTGAAATCCAACCACATTCTAAACTATTCATTTAATATTTCAGTGAACATTCCAATTAAAAATTCATGTTACTCTAACTTGATTCCGTGAATACCACCACTGAAAGTCATCCGAAACCATATTGTATCTCCGATTTCTTCACTCTCTATTGTGTTATTCTGTTCATTAGCATCCTCCTTACTTAACCATGTTGCCTGTGAGCTATGATTCAGTCTTCAATCCAATCTAGTCTTTAAAATTTCTGACTCAATTTCTCCTGTACGTTTTTATCAATCCTATTCATGTCTGCCCTCAAGCAGCCGAAAGACACTATAGAAAATACCACTAATAAGCAGATTCACACTAAAAAACTTAACTTCTGGACAATAAGTTTAAGTGTTTATCTATTTAGTTGTTCATCTTCTACCCTTTGCAATGACCATTTTCCACCTCTGCTTTCTTAAAACCTCCAATAATCATTTTCTCACTTTTTCTCTTTCATTATCAACAGATAATTTTACTGAAGAAATGGCCACAATCTGAGAGAAATGTCCTCACCTTCTTGACAATAAATCAAACTTC
Organism: Dugong dugon; assembly: GCA_030035585.1. NCBI lineage: Eukaryota > Metazoa > Chordata > Mammalia > Sirenia > Dugongidae > Dugong > Dugong dugon. Next base: position 16,391,123 of record CM057478.1, read on the forward strand.
CTTGATCTACACCTATGCTCTCTGCCTTCTTTTCCATTATGAAAATTAATGTATTCCTCCTTTAAATGTCAGGAACTTGAAACAATAGATTATCCCTATGCCTTCTATATATTAGAACTGACCATCTTTACTGAATGCTTTCAATTAGCATTAAAAAATATTCTAGGCCACTAACAACAAAAACAAACACAAGTAGCTTATGTCTGCTGGTAATAAATTCCCTCTGCTTTTGTTTGAATAAGTATCACATCTACTTTCATTTCTGGAAAGTATTTCAGGTCAGTATAAAATTCTAACCCCTCTCCTCAGTATGTTAAAGATAACTATCCCCTATGATTTTGTTTTAGTAGTTTCTGCTGAGAAGTCTGCTGTAATTCTCAGTACTCGGTATTAATGGTATTTAATGTTCCTGTTTTTCTCCAGCTGGCTTCAACATTTCTCTTTCTCTTTCATTTGATTTGAAGTGTCTAGTTGTGTGTGGAGGGGGTGTCCATATTATGGTGGTCTAATCTCAGACCTTTGTCTTTTTGTCATTTTACGAAAACTTTGTTATTTTTCAAATATTTTGTTTGTGCCCTTCTATAGTACTTCTTTTACTGAGAGTTCAATTACATGTATATTAGAAAATTAAATATTGTTTACAGATCTTTGGTACCCTGTTCTGTTTTTCACTCTTTTTTTTCCCAGTCTGGATTTTAGCTTGGATTTTTTTTTTTTTTTTTTACATATTTTCAAGCTCACTGCTTCATTTATTCTTTAATAGTATCCATTGTGCTCTTGAGGACATTGAAAGAATTATTTGCCTCTGATATACCACTACACCTTCTCCCCACTTATTGACTATCTCGTTATTAAATATTTCACATTTACAACAATAGTAAAAAATCCACTATCTGACTATTTTGCACATTAACGATGTACATCTGGCAGTAAAGAACACCAAGGTGTGAGGTAAGATTAACGCTAGCTTTGATGGTTAAGGTTATGTGTCACCTTGGCTGGGCCATGATTCTCAGTGGCTTGGAAGTTACATAATGATGTAATTTGTCAGTTATGTAATGTTGAAGTCATCCTCCATTTTGTAGTCTGATGTGGTCATCTATTTACACATAATACAAATTTCACATAATGAACTGGTCTTTGGAAACTAATCACGTCAAGAAGTGAGGAGAGAAATGTTTTTTTTTTTTTAATTTATAGCATTTCCATTTGAGTCTTTTTTTTACTAATCTCTTTCCTTTCATGCTGGTATTATTATTTTTTGATAGTTTTATTTATTTATTTGTATTATTGTACTTCAGATGAATGTTTACAAAACAAACTAGCTTCTCATTAAACATTTAGTACACATATTGTTTTGTAACATTGGTTACCAACCTCACAACATGTCAAAACTCTCCCTTCTTGAACTTGGGTTCCTTGTTACTAGCTGTCTTAGACATCTAGTGCTGTTCTAACAGAAATACCACGAGTGGATGGTTTTAGTAAGGAGAAATTTATTCTCTCACAGTGTAGTAGGCTAGAAGTCCAAATTCAGGGCATCAGCTCCAGGGGAAGGCTTTCTGTCTCTGTTGGCTCTGGAGGAAGGTCCTCGTCATCATCAGTCTTCCCCTGGACTAAGAGCTTCTCTGCGCAGGGAACTCAGGTCCAAACGACGTGCTCTGCTCCTGGTGTTTCTTTCTTGGTGGTATGAGATCCCCCACTCTCTACTTGCTTCCCTTTTCCTTTTATCTCCTGTAAGGTAAAAGGTGGTGCAGGCCACACCCTACAGAAACTCCCTTTACATTGGATCAGGGGTGTGACCTGGGTAAGGGTGGTGTTACAATCCCACCCTAATCCTCTTTAACATAAAATTACAATCACAAAATGGAAGCCAATCACACAATTCTGGGAATCATGGCCCAGCCAAATTGATACACACATGTTTTGGGGGGCACAATTCAAACCATGACACCAGCTTTCCTGTCCCCTCCTGCCATATCGTCCTTGCCCCTGGGGTGGTATGCTCCTTTAGTGTCATTTTGTTTTATGGGCTGTCTAATCTTTGGCTGAAGGGTGAACCTCAGGAATGACCTCATTACTGAGCTAAAAGGGTGTCTGGGGACCATACTCTCAGGGTTTCTCCAGTCCTTGTCAGGCCAGTAAGTCTGGTCTTCTTTTGTGAATTAGAATTTTGTTCTATATTTTTCTCCAGCTCTGTCTGGGACCCTTTACTGTGATCTCTGTCTGAGAAGTCAGTGGTGGTACCCAGTCACCATCTAGTTGTACTGGACTCAGTCTGGTAGAGGCTGTGGTAGTTGTGGTCCATTAGTCCTTTGGACTAATCTTTCCCTTGTCTGTTTAGTTTTCTTCATTCTCCCTTGCTCGAGACAGGGTGAGACCCAATGGAATATCTTAGATGGCCGCTCTCAAGCTTTTAAGACCCCAGATGCTACTCACCAAAGTAGAATGTAGAACATTTTTCTTTATAAACTATGTTATGCCAACTCAGCTAGATATTCCCTGAGACCATGGTCCCTCAGCCCTTACCCCAGTAATTCGGTCCTTCAGGGAGTTTGGTTGTGTCTATGACACTTCCATGACCTTGCCTTGTACAAGCTGTGCTGGCTTCCCAGTATTGTGTACTGTCTTACCCTTCCATTTGAGTCTTTAAGTGATTTTGTCTCTCTGCTGAATATTCCCATGCATCCATGCTTGTTGTCCACTGCTCCCACTAGATCCTTTGGTGTATTTATTATAGTTATTTTAAAAGCCTTGTCTGATAATTTTAACATATACTCCTCCCCCATCCCATAACTGTTGATTGTTTTATTTCCTGACGAATGAATCATTTTCTCACTTTTTTGTGAGTTTCATAAATTTTTATTAAATCCAAGATATTATCTGAGGAAGAAAATAGAAGTTGATAGTAAATATATTAATATAATTTATGCTTTGTTGTATTTTTTTGTCTTCTCTAATTGCTTTATAATGTGAATATATAGATCCAACATGTAAATTCAAATATAGATGATACTTATTCAGCATAAGAAGGATGACCTTTTAAAATTGAAATGTCATTCCTGTGTTAATGTTACAATATTCTGATCATTTATAATAATGTATTTCAATACTGAACTTATGAATATCTGTTTATATACATGACTTTATTTTCTGTACCTATGGTAAACATAAGAAGCCCTATTGGCACGATGATCAAGCACTCAGCTGCTAACTGAAAGGTCAGCTGTTTGAACCCACCAGCTGTTCAATGGCGGAAAAGCCTAGCAATCTGCTCTCATAATGATTACAGCTTACAAAACCCTATGGGGCAGTTCTAGCCTGTCATATAGGATCACTACGAGTTGAAATCAACTCAACTTCATATAGCAACAACATGTTAAACATATCTATCCTCAGTAGGCATCTTTATCTGATTGTTGTTGTTATTGTGCTTAATCATACCCACTTTCATCTTGTTTATTATGTCAGTGTTTTATTTGTCTAATGTTATTTATAATGATGTCTTTTCCAATGGAATGCGTTTAATGTTTTTAATGCCTTATGCTGCATTGGCTCTTATAATAAGTTTTTTAATATGTGACAATTAGTCATATTTCCAATGTTTGTAATGGTCAGATTGTTTAAAAAAATGTTACTTTAAAAATATTGAATTGTAATCACCATATACCTTTACCGTCATCAATATACTAGATAGTCTTTGTGAAAGGCCCATGGAATAGAAAAATAATATTGAATACATTTTTAAAAGATCATGTGTGCTGTTTAACATTTGCACTTTGGTTTGTAACTTTAGCACAGATGGAAATTAAATTGTTTGGCCATGTTTAGGATTGTATTAATTGAAATATTACAGCCAGCCATATAAATCAATCATAATGTTCTGTTTGTTCTACCTCATAATTATCTCTCACATTGCTTCATTCCTTACAATACCGTGTGTCACAGTCCTAGGCTAATCCACAATGCTGTTTTGCTTCCAATTCTGCAGTTGTCTGCCAACAGACCTACTGAATCTGCTCATGCCACACACAAATATAGTAAAATCAGAGTTATCTTTAAGGAAAAAGTCATACTCTTACTCTCTTGCTCTTAATCCATTAAAAAAAATTTGGAGGTGGCCTATTTCTTTTAGACTTGTGTCCAAAATTTATGACCTAAAAGGCCCTGCATCATTTAGCCCCTGCTTCCATCTCAAGGCCTCCTATTTCACAATTTCTTTTTTTTAATTGAGATTTGATTGCAATACCATAAACTTCTGCTTTCTAAAGAGTCCAGTTAAATGGGTTTTAGTATATTTACAAGGAAGTGCAACCTTCACCATTGTCTACTTCCAGAACATTTACATCACCACAAAAGGAGACCATTTATCCCTGGGTCATGTTCCAGCCAGTCACTGCTATTCCCTCATTCACACGGTGCATGGCAACCACTAATCTACTTTCTGTCTCTATGGATTTGCCTATTCTAGAAATTTTATATAAATGAGATCATACACTATGTGGCTGTCTCGTCTGGATTATCCCCTCTCCTTAGGTTTACAGAGAAATTGTGCAAAAAGTACAGAAAGTTTCTATATCCTCCCCCCATCCCATACATTGTTTCTTCTATTAATAAAATCTTGAATTCCTGTGGTACAGTTGTTACAACTGATGAACCAATATAGACACATCATTATTGTGTCATAATTTACATTAGAATTCACTCTTGGTGTTTTACAATCCTATTGATTTTGCCAAATGCAGTCATGTACCAGCGTTACAGTATCAGGGAATAGTTTTACTGTATGCCCTGTCCAATTCCCTGCAATTTACCTCTTTATTCCTCCCTCACTTCCTCTTAGACCCTGAGAAGCATTGATCTTTTTACTATCTCTATATTTTGCCTTTTCCAAATGTCATGTAGTTGGAATACTACAGTGTGTAACATTTTCAAAATGGCTTCTTTCACTTAGCAATATGCATTTAAGTTTCTTCCAAGTCATTCCTTTTTATCCCTGTATAATACTTGATTCTATGAATGTGCCACAGTATGTTTCTCCATTTACCTATTGAGGGATATGTTTGACACTTCTAATTTTTATCAATTATGAATAAAGATGTTATAAGCATTCCTGTGCAGGTTTTTACGTGGACATGTGTTTTCAACTCATTTAGATAAGTACCTAGAAGTGCAGTTGCTGGGATGTATTGTAAGCTTATGTTTAGCTTTGTAAGAAACTGCCAGACTGTCTTGCAAAGTAGCTCTACCATTTTTCATTCCCACCAGCAATGAATACAAGTTCCTGTTGCTCCACATTTTCACCAGAATTTGGTGTTGTCAGCGTTTTGGATTTTAGCAATTCTAATAGGTGTGTAGTGGTGTCTTCTTGCTTTAAATTGCAATTTCCTGATGACATAACATATTCATTGAGCATCTTTTCATCTGCTTATTTTCCATTTGTTTATCTGTTTGGATTTTTTGCCCGTTTTGTAAGTGGGTTGTTGGTGTTCTTATTTTTCACTTTTAAGGGTTCTTTGTATATTTTGGATTCAAATCTTTTATCAGAGATATGATTTGCATATATTTTATCCTACTCTGTGGTTTGTCTTTTCATTTTACTAACAGTGTCTTGCATAAGTTTTTAATTTTAATAAAGTCCAAATAATTTTTTAAATGATTTGTGCTTTTTTGTGTTGTATATGAAAGTCATTGCCAAACCCAAGGTCACCTGGGTTTTCTCCTACGTTATCTTTCAGTAGTCTAGCATATTACATTTAGGTCTATAATCTACTTCGAGTTAATATTTGTGAAATACACATACTCTGTGTTTAGATTCGTTATGTGACTTCTTTTATTTATTTAGTCTAATATTTTCAACATTCATCCAGTGGCTTCATGGGAGAAAGATATGGCAATCTGCTCCTGTAAAGATTGCATCCTTGGAAACCCATAGAGTTGCATTACATCTAACATCATACTTAATGTTGAAAGACTGTGTTTCAACTAAGATCAAAAACAAGGCAAGTATGTTCGTTATCACCACTCCTAATCAACATCATCCTGGGAGTTCTAGCAAGTGGAATATGGCAAGAAAAAAAATAAAAGCAGATTGAAAAGCTGTCTATATTTGCAGATAACGTGATTCTCTAAGTAGAAAATCCTTTGAAATCAACTTTAAAGCTCCTAGAACTAAAAATGAGTTTAGTAAGTTCTCAGGATATAAGGAAGATCAACTGTGTTTTTATACACCAGAAGGGACAATTGGAAATTGAGATTTAAAATACGGTACCAATTCCAATAGCATTAAAAAAAAGCTTTTTTTTTTTTTTTTAAGGAAAATAAAATAAATTAAGTGCAAAATTTGCATGCCAAAAACTAAAACAAAAAAGTTTAATAAAAATAAATAAATAAATGCAAGTAAATTAGTTAAAAATAGTCCTAAATAAAGGTGAGATAAACCCTGTTCATTAATTGGAAGATTCAATTCTGTTAAGATGTCAGTTCTCCTAAATTTGATCTAGAGATTCAATGCATTTTCATTTGTAATTCCAGTAGGGTTTTTTTTTTTTTTTTTTGTAGAAATTTTCAAGCTGATACTAACATTTATAAGGAAAGACAAAAGAACTATAATAGGCAAAACGATTTTTAAAAAAAGTAACAAAATCAGATGACTCACATGACCTGATTTCAGACTAACTAGAAAGTAACAATAACCAAAACAGTGTCACAATGGCAAAAGAATAGAAACATGGGTCAATGGAGCAAAATGTCCAGAAATAGAGCCACATAAATATATCCAATTAACTTTTCACAGCTATGCAGAGACAGTTCAATGAAAAAAAACTCTTTTCAACAAATGTTTTCAAAAAAAATTAGCATCCACATGCAAAGAAATAACCAGGATCTATACTTGATACTGTTTGCAAAACTTTTAAGATGACTACTAGACTTGGTGTAAAACATAAAACTTTAAGAAGACACAAGAAAATTTTTGTAAACTTTTAGGCAAAGTGTTCTTAGCCTTGACAACATAATCAAGCATAATCCATTAAAGATAAAATTGATAAATTGGAATTCAACCGTTTTCATTGGTACAAGAATAAAAGAGAAACCATTGACTAGGAAGAAATATTTTCAAAATACCTGTTTTGCAAAGGACTTATATCCAGAATATATACAGATACCTTAATATCCAACAATAAGAAAGTAAACACCTTGATGAAATTGGATGAAAGATGTGGAGACACTTCATCAAATAAAATATATAGTTAATAAATAAATGATTTACTAACACAAAATGATTCTTAATATCATTGACTAACAGGGAAGTACAAATTAAAATGACAATGAGATACCATTACACACCTATTAGATAACTATGATTTAAAAAAAAAAAAGTTCACACAAAAACCTGGATGACAGTTTTTATAACACCTTTAATTCTAAACACCAAATCCTGAAAATGATCCAAATAGCTCATAACTTGGAAATACATAAATAAAATATCACACCTATTCAATGTGAAAGGAACCCTGGCGGCATGGTGGTTTAGTGCTCTGCTGCTAACTGAAAGGTCTGCGGTTGGAACCCACCAACCACTCCTGGGACGAAGATGTGGCAGTCTGCTTCCATAAAGATTACAACTCTGGAAACCCTATGGGGCAGCTCTATCCTGTGCTATAGGATCGCTATCAGTTGAATGTACTTGAAGGCAATGGGTTATGCAACGTGATACTACTCAACCATAAATAGTAACGAGCTATTTATAGACACAACAGCATGGATGTATTTTAAATACGTTATGTGAAGTAAAAGAAACTAGACTTAAAAAAACACAATACTGTACAATTTCATTCATACGACATTCTTGAACAACTAGAACTAAAGGGAGGAAAACATACCATTTTTTTCGAGGGATTAAGAGAATTGGGTTGACTGCAAAGGGTAGCAGGAGAGTATTTTGGGGAGAATTTTTTTTTTTATTGTTGTAATTAAATGAAGTTTACATTTCAAGTTAGTCTCCCATACAGAATTTTTTTTTTTTGTTTACGTACATCCCAACCGCTCACCCCATTCTGTGACAGCACACTCCTCCCCTCCGCCCCTGATTCCCCATGAACACTCAATCAGCTCCTAAGTCTCTCTGCCTTCCCATCTCACCTCTGGACAGAAGATACTCCTTTGGTCTCTTGTATCTACTTGACTAAGAGGCACATTCTTCACAAGTATTACTTTATGTCCCGCAGTCCAGTCCAATCCCTCTCTGAAGAGTTGGCCTTGGAAATTGTTTTAGTTCTGGGCTGAGAGAGAGTCCAGGGGCCATGCTTTCTGGGGCGCCTCCAGTCTCAGTCAGACCATTACGTCTGGTCTTCTTACTAGAATTTGAGTTCTGCACCCCATCGTTCAACTGTTCCATCAGGGACCCTCTGTTGTGTTCCCTGTCAGAGCAGTCATTGGCAGTAGCCAGGCACCATCTAGTTCTTCTGGTCTCAGGCTGATGAAGTCTCTGGTATATGTGGCCCTTTCTGTCTCTTGGGATAATACTTTCCTTGTGTCTTTGGTGTTCTTCATTCTCCTTTACTCCAGGTGGTTGGGACCAACTGATGCATCTTAGATGGCTGCTTGCAAGCTTTTAAGACCCCAGATGCCACTCACCAAAGTAGGATACAGAACATTTTCTTAGTAAGCTTTGTTATGCTAGTTGACATAGATGTCTCCTGAAAGCATGGTCTCCAAAGCCACATCCCTGCTACTCTGTCTCTCAAAGTATTTGATTGTATTCAGGGAACTTCTAAGCTTTGGTTTAGTCCAGTTGTGCTGACATCTCCTGTAGTGTGTGCTTGCCTTCCCTTCACCTAAGATGATTCTCATCTACTATCTAGTTAGTGAATAACTCTCACCCTCCCTCCCCACCCCTGTAACCATCAAAGAATGTTTTCTTCTGTGTTTAAACCTCTTCTTGAGTTCTTATAATAGTGGTCTTATACACTATTTGTCCTTCTGTGACTGACTAAATTCACTCAGCATAATAAGTTCCAGCTTCCACCATGTTATATGATGTTTCACAGCTTCATCATTGTTCTTTATCATTGTGTAATCTTCCACTGTGTGGTTATACCATAATTTGTTTATCTATTTGTCCATAGATGGGCACCTAGGTTGTTTCCATCTATTTGCTGTTGTGAACAGTGCTGCGATGAACATGGGTGTGCATATATCTATTCGTGTGACGGCTCTTGTTACTCTAGGATATATTCCAAGGAGCGGGATAGCTGGATCATATGGTACTTCTATTTCTAGCTTTTTAAGGAAGCACCAAATAGATTTCCAAAGTGGTTGTACAATTTTAGATTCCCACCAACAGTGTAAAAGTGTTCCCAGTCTCTCCACAACCTCTCCAGTATTTGTTACTTTGTGTTTTTTGGATTAATGCTAGCCTTGTTGGGGTGAGATGGTATCTTGTTGTAGTTTTGATCTGCATTTCTCTAATGGCTAATGATTGTGAGCATTTCTTCATGTGTCTGTTAGCTGCCTGAATATCTTCTTTGGTGAAGTGCCTGTTCATATCCACATCAATTGGGTTATTTGCCTTTTTGCTGTTGAGGTTTTGCAGTATCTTGTAGATTTTAGAGATTAAATGTTGATCAGATTTGTCGTAGCCAAATATTTTTTCCCAGTCTGTAGGTTGTCTTTTGACTCTTTTGGTGAAGCCTTTGATGAGCATAAGTGTTTGATTTTTAGGAGCTCTCATTTATCTAGTCTCTCTTCTGGTGCTTGTGCATTGTTACTTATGGTTCGTGTTTTGTTTATGCCATGTATCAGGTCTCCTACTGTTGTCCCTATTTTTTTCTTCCGTGATCTTTAACGTTTTTGATTGTGTATTTAAGTCTTTGATCCTTTTGAGTTAGTTTTTGTACATGGTGTGAGATATGGGTCTTGTTTCAGTTTTTTGCATATAGATATCCAATTATGCCAGCACCATTTGTTAAAGAGACTGTCTTTTCCCCAATTAATGGACTTTGGGCCTTTGTCAAATATTAGCTGCTCGTAGGTGGAAGAGCTTATATCTGGATTCTCAACTCTGTTCCATTGGTCTATGTATCTGTTGTTGTACCAGTACCAGGCTGTCTTGACTACCATGGCAGTATAATAAGTCCTAAAATCAGGTAGTGTAAGGACTCTCACTTTGTTCTTCTTCAGTAATGCTTTATTTATTCGGGGCCTCTTCCCTTTCCATATGAAGGTGGTGATTTGTTTCTCTATCTCATTAAAAAATGTTGGTGGAATTTGGATCTGGATTGCGTTGTTTCTGTAGATTACTTTGGGTAGAATTGACATTTTCACTATGTTGAATCTACCTATCCATGAGCAAGGTATATTTTTCCACTTATGCAGGTCTCTTTTAGTTTCTTGCAGTAGTGTCTTGTAGTTTTCTCTCTAAACATCTTTCACATCTCTGGTTAGATTTATTCCTAAGTATTTTATCTTCTTGGGGGCTATTGTAAATAGTACTGATTTGGAGATTTCCTCTTCAAGGTTCTCTTTGTTGGTGTAAAGGAATCCAACTGATTTTTGTATGTTTATCTTGTATCCTGAAACTTTGCTGAAATCTTCTATCAGTTCCAGTAGTTTTCTTGTGGGTTCTTTGGGGTTTTCTGTGTATAAGATCATATCTTCTGCAAATAGAAGTACTTTGACTTCTTCCCTACCTATTTGTATGGCTTTTATTTCTTTTTCTAGCCTAACTGCTCTGGCTAGAACCTCCAGCACGATGTTAAAAACTAGTGGTGATAAAGGTCATCCTTCTCTGGTTCCTGTTCTCAAGAGGAATGCTTTAAAAGTCTCTCCATACAGGATGATGTTGGCTGTTGGTTTTATATAAATGCCCTTAATTATATTGAGGAATTTCCCTTCTATTCCTATTTTGTTGAGACTTTTTATCATGAATGTGTGTTGGACTTTGTTGAATGTGTTTTCTGCATCGATTAATAATGTCATGTGGTTCTTGTCTTTTGTTTTATTTATGTGATAGATTACATTGTTTTTCTAATGTTGAACCATCCCTGCATACCTGGTTTAAATTCCACTTGGTCATGGTGAATTAATTTTTTGAAATGTTGCTGAATTCTACTGGCTAAAATTTTGTTGAGGATTTTTGCATCAGTGTTCATGAGGGATATCAGTCTGAAGTTTTCTTTTTTTGTGGTGTCTTTACCTAGTTTTGGTATCAGGGTTATGCTGGCTTCATAGAATGAGTTTGGGAGTATTCCATCCTTTTCTATGCTCTGAAATACCTTTAGTAGAAGTGGTGTTATCTCTTCTCTGAAAGTTTGTTAGAATTCTCCAGTGAAGCCATCCGGGCCAGGGCTTTTTTTTTTTTGTTGGTAGTTTTTTTAATAACCTTTTCAATCTCTTCTTTTGTTATGGGTTTATTTAGTTGTTCTACCTCTGTGTTAATTTAGGTAGGTAGTTAGTTTCTAGAAATTTGTCCATTTCCTCTACGTTTTCAAATTTGTCAGAGTACAATTTTTCATAGTAATCTGTTATGATTCTTTTACTTGGGTCTGTTGTGTTATTACCCATCTCATTTCTTATATGGGTTATCTGCTTCCTGTCCTCTTTTTCTTTCAGCAGTTTGGCCAATGGTTTATCAATTTTGTTGATCTTTTCAAAGAACCAGCTTTTGGACTTGTTAACTCTTTCAATTGTTTTTCTAGTATCTATTTCATTTACTTCTGCTCTAATTCTTATTATTTCCTTCCTTCTGGCACCTGTGGGCTTCTTTTGCTGCTCTCTTTCTACTTGTTCCAGTTGTAGGGTTAATGTTTTGATTATGACCCTTTCTTCTTTTTAGATGTATGCATTTATTGCTATAAACTGACCTCTGAGCACTGCTTTTGCTGTGTCCCAGAGGTTCTGGTAGGATGTGTTTTCATTCTCATTTGAGTCTACGAATTTCTTTATTCCATCCTTAATTTCTTCTGTAAGGCAGTAGTTTCTGAGCAAGGTGTTGTTCAGTTTCCATGTGTTTGATATTTTTTCCTTGCTTTTTGTGTTGTTGATTTCCACTTCTATGACTTTATGGTCAGAAAAGATGCTTTGTAATATTTTGATGCTTTGGATTTTGTTAAGTCTTGCTTTATGGACTAATATGTGGTCTGTTCTGGAGAATGTTCCATGTGCGTTGGAAAAGAAAGTATACTTGGTTGCTGTTGGGTGCAGTGTTCGGTTTATGTCTATGATATCAAGTTGGTTGATTGTATCATTTAGCTCCTCCACGTCTTTGTTGAGCTTCTTTCTGGATGTTCTGTCCTTCACCAAAAGTGGCATGTTGAAGTCTCCTACTACTATTGTGGAGCTGTCTATCTCTCTTCAGAGCTGTTAGAGTTTGCTTTATGTAGTTTGGAGCCCTGTGGTTGGGTGTGTAAACATTTATTATAGTTATGTCCTTTTGAAGAATTGACCCTTTAATCATTATATAGTGCCCTTTCTTATCCTTTGTGGTAGATTTTACTTTAAAGTCTATTTTTTCAGAGATTAATATGGCCACTCCTGCTCTTTTTTGAGTGTTGTTTGCTTGATATATTTTTTTCCATCCTTTGAGTTTTAGCCTGTTTGTGTCTTTAAGTCTAAGGTGCATCTCTTGTAGCCAGCATATAGATGGATCATGCTTTTTTATCCAATCTGCCACTCTGCGTCTCTTTATTGGTCCATTAAGTCCATTTAGCGTAATTATTGATAGGTATGAGTTTAGTTCTGTCATCCTGATATCTCTTCTTGTGTGTTATTCACAGTTTCTTTGTTCTCTTCAATTTTCTGTGCTGAGTTGTTTTTTTTAATGTATTTTTTTTTTCATCTTTTTCATTGTAGTAGATTTTGTGTTTGTTGGGTCTTTATGTTTTTCTACTTCTTTATTTTGATTTGTAGGATTGTTAGATTCCTTTGTGGTTACCTTAATATTTACCCCTATTTTTCTAAATTTATGCCAGTCTTTTATTACTTTATATTGCCTTAACTTCCCCTCCATATAAAAAAATCAATGTCTCCATTTTTTAAGTCTCACTTTTTTGTTATAATTTTATCCTTTTTTACATATTGATATCTGTTTCCCTATTTTCAATATTTTAGCTTTGATGTATTTTCGATATCCGTATCTGAGTCAATATCTGGTTGCTCTGCCTGTGTTCTAGTCCTGTGTTGTTAGCTGGTGTTATTGATTATCTAACCATAGGACTCCCTTTAGTATTTCTTGTAATTTTGGCTTGGTTTTTGCAAATTCCCTCAACTTCTGTTTATCTGGAAATGCTCTAATTTTGCCATCATATTTGAGAGACAGTTTTGCTGGATATATAATTCTTGGTTGACAGTTATTTTCCTTCAAGGCTTTATATATGTTACCCCATTGCCTTCTAGCCTGCATGGTGTCTGCTGAGTAGTCTAAGCTCATTCTAATTGACTGTCCTTTGTAGATGAATTTTCTTTTATCCCTAGCTGCTCTTAAAATTCTCTCTTTATCTTTGGTTTTGGTAAGTTTGATTATATTATGACATGGTGACTTTCTTTTGGGATCTACCTTATGTGAGGTTCGACGAGCATCTTGCATAGATATCTTCACATCTTTCATGATATCAGGGAAGTTTTCTGTCAATAAATCTTCAACAGTTTTCTCTGTATTTTCTGTTATCCTCCCTGTTCTGGTACGCCAATTACTCGTAGGTTATTTCTCTTGATAGAGTCCCATATGACTCTTAGAGTTTCTTCATTCTTTTTAATTCTTTTAGCTGATTTTTCCTCAGATAAGTTTTTAAAGATAAGCTTTATCTTCAATGTCAGTAATTCTAACTTCTACTGCCTCAATTCTGCTCCCATGACTTTCTATCGAGTGTCTAATTCTGAAAGTTTATTGTTAATCTTCTGGATTTCTGATTGCTGTCTCTCTATGGATTCTTGCAGCCTGTTAAATTTGGCATTATGTTCTTCAATAACTTTTTTAAGTTCTGCTGCTCCTTTGTCTATACATTCCCTGGAAGTTCCTGCATTATTTAGAATTTCCTTTCTAATTTCTAGAAGGGTTCTGTATATTAATCTTTTGTATTCTGGCTCTGGTAATTCCAAGAAATTCTCTTCCTCCAGAGAATTTATTGATACTTTATTTTGGAAGCTTGCTGAAGCCATCACGGACTGCCTCTTTATGTGACTTGATATTGACTGTTGTCTCCTAGCCATCAATAATTTATTATAATTTTATTTTGTATTTCCTTAGTGAGACCTAGCTTCTTACTTTGTTTTGTTTTGATATGCCCCAATAGGCTGCTCATGTGCAGTAGTTTGATGTTTGACATCTCTGGATCTCTAACATCCTGTCACCAGGCAGTTAGTTATATAACTAAGTATGTGCACACAGGAGTCCATTAAATTTTCCTATATGGGTTCAGCTCGAGTGCTCAGGCAGTCAGTCACCAAGTGTGTGATGCAGGCTTTCATCCTTAGTCTTAGAGAGGCATGGGTGATTGGTGTAGACACTGGACTCTGGTTGTGGTAGGGGATCACGCGTTGAGCGAGGCAGGGGGCTGACACCTGCCCCTGAGAGTATTAAAGGAAAGCATGTCCCTATTCTCTAGGGCAAATAGGTAAGTGAGTTTTGCAGCTAGACTATGAGCACCCCTCTCTGTTGGCTCTAAAGACTTGAGGGCACCGCTATTTCTGGGACTCTTAGAATGTGACTAGGCACTTTAGGTGATACCACCAGTCCTCAAGCCCCTGCTGGAGATCGATAAAAGTGCCTACTTAAGGGGAAGGGCTGTTTCAGGGGTCACAAATCTGCCAGTTCACAGCTGAGGCGGTTGACATTAAACTTCAGATGATTACCCTGTTGTACTGTGGTAGTGAGGAGTAACACTGTTGAGATGGGTCCCCACAAGTCTATACAGGGGTGTAAGGCACTCAGAGTCTGCGGACCCCTGATACCTGTGCCTAGCAAAGGAGCTGTGCTGACCCTGTTTTCCTGGCTTAGGGGAGCCATTAGCTTATTTGTTCCCTCTCCAAGTCCAGGAGAATGGATCAGGGCGTCTTTTGGGATCTACTTCCGGCCCAGCAGTCTCCCGGTGCAGAGTGTGGAGGGAGGAGGTAAAAGGGAGAGAGGATTTTCCCAAATGGACTTTTCCTTTTTTTAATCCCACGTAAGGGTGCACACATGTACTTATCTTAGCCTTTTGGAAGCTGCTTTTCCCTGGTTTGGAGTGTCCAAGCAGAATCTCTGGTGCTGGGCCTCTCTCAATGCGGAACCTGCTTCCTGAGCGTGCACAGCACAGCTGTTTGCCTGCTTCACTGCAGACTGGCGTGGCTGCGGCGCTGCTGTTTCGCTGCCGTGGCTCTGGTCCTCTTCACTTCTTCCAAAGTGTCTGCCTCTCCCCTATCACTCAGATGGATTCCTCAGCTTTGCCTTGTTCAGGGCTCCTAGATATTCATATAGAATCAAATCGCTTGTTTTTCCAGGTCTTTGTTATAAGAGGGTTATAGGAAGTGTCTAACTACTCCTCCATGTTGGCCACACCACCCTCTTGGGGAGAGATTTAATGACTCTGTATTTCAATTATACTAGCATTACACAACCCTATACCTTTTTCAAAACATATAGAACTGCAAACAAAATGTGAATTTCATTGTATGTAAAAATAACTAAGTAAATAAATGTTAATGAAGTTATATTCTAGTGCTGTTTCCTTATGCGTTAATTATTTCAGGCCCTTTACTACTTCCGAATATCCTCTTAAAGTATGAAAATAATGACTTTTAAAAAGTAATACAAATATGGTTTGATATAAGTAAGTTCATTTAGCACTCAGAATTTCATTTGCTACATAAGAAACATGAAATATATGAGAAAGGGGCTGGGATGAATAACCCAATAGGTAGCACTCTGGACCTCTCCTGGTGGTTTCATTCATATAGAGTGTGTACCGAATACCTATCATCAAAGCAGACATTGAGGGAATGTTCTTCTAGAAAATTATATTTGAAATCTTTAACTCTCATTTCTCAGAAATGATCCAAACTATGTAAACTTAGAAAAGACACTTATCCAGTTCTTAAGTTTTTTATATGTAAAATGAGATGTTTGCTAAGCTCCCTTCTAGCTCTAAAATCCCCAAATATTAGCCATACCTCTTTAATATGGAGCTTAGTGGCACAGTGGTTAAGAGTTCAAAAGGTCAGCAGTTCAAATCCACCAGCCACTCCTTAGAAACTCTATGGGGCAGTTCTACTCTGTCCTATAGGGTCACTATGAGTTGGAATTGACTCAACGGCAACAGTATACCTATACTTTTTTGGGGGCCTTGGTGGCACAGTGGTTAAGTGTTGGCTGCTAACCAAAGGTTCAGAAGTTCAAATCTACCAGCCTTTCCTTGGAAAACCTATTGAGCAGTTTTACTCTGTTTTATAGGGTTGCTGTGAGTTGGAATCAACTTGATGGCAACTAAACATATCAACACTTTAAATATTTTCTGAATTTCTGATTGTGTTATTCAAAATTGTTATCACTTTGGGAATACATCCCAGAATCCCTCAGCTAGAAAATAATGACTTTCAGTGTAGTTCCTGTTTCTCTACAACATATACTCAAAGTTAGTTCTGGTGATATCTGGAAACCAGAGGGCTCCCTTTAATTCTCATACAGAGTCTCAAAGACCCCTCCACTTTATTTCAGTAACTCAGTGTAATTTAAATCATCTGGATCTAAGCTTATTCGAAGCTTATCAGATAGTTCACTTCTAATATGATCACCCATTAACACATATTTTTCTGTTTAATATATTTTTGTTAAGGATCCTTTAATTCAGTTTTTGACAAATCATTACACATTCAGTGTAAAAATACCGTAAAATATTTGAGCTATTCTTCGTGTGTTTTCACCATATACATTTTGGGCTATTAAAGGCATGCTAAAGGAACACTTTCTCACTACTGGTGTGTCCTTGTCTCAACGTATAAAATATAAACTTGCATCCTCTTTTGACACGTATTAAAATAGGAGACATTCCCCATACTGGAGTCCTCTGTTTGTCAGGATGCTTATGTGAAATATGGCTGAACAAGTGAGGCTTCTCTGGAGATCTGTGCATTCAGTGGTGTGAGGCAGTATGTGACCCTCAATGCAGAAGGCAAAGTTAGTGTCTGCCCTGCACGCTGAAATCTCCCGTTGTACAGCTCTAGTCCAGGGAGAGAAGGAGGAAATGTATCTTGACCTCAGGTCCAAAGCAGATCCAAATCCAGCTTTTCAATATTAAAATAGTATTATTTTCCCAGAATGACTTCTTTGTATATGTATCCACTAGTTCAGGACTTGGGAGTGAAAGTGGCCTTCTGTCTTTAAAGTCTACACTTTTTTCTCTGTATTTTGCGAGCCCACCACTATAGGATATGATCTAAGGGAAACCTGGAAGTGCAGAAAGGGCATAACCTCATAGTATATCTAAACACTGGTGATTAAAACCATTTTAAAATCAGAAAAAAAAAAAAGGTTTTTCTCTGACACTAATGGAGACTTATTATCTCTCTATATTTTGTCATGGATGTGAACTTTTTCTTATTAGAGTTGAAAAGTCTCTTATATGTGTTTAAACTCTAGGAAATAAGAAGTCTTTGGTCTTTCTTTGGTTCTATATATTTGGTCTTATAAAATTCTGAACACTGAAAATGAACTGAATGATGACTATAACACTATATTAAATTTAAAAACGATTTTGTGATTTGAGAGCACTATCTAGGATATTTTAATTTTCCAGGGTTTGTGGGAATGTTAGTGATGGTGACAAAGTTAATAGATATCATGGAGGACTTAGTAAATGAAAAAATATTTGAATTGGACCTTGAATGCTGAAAAAGAACTCACTAAGTATTATTTGAAAAGGGTTAATCAGTTGGTAACGTAGCAAGTGTTTCATTATTGTTAGAGCTTATGGTTTGTAGGTGAGAATCATGGGAGCTAAAAGAACCAAATTAATTAACAATTTAAAGGACATTGGTGACTTTTAAGGAGATATTTTAGTAAACATTCAATTGCCATAGTAATGCTGTTTCCAAAATATTTTCAGTACTTTACAAGGCATATCTTTAATTTTCATAATAACTTTGCAGAAAAATAGAGACAAATAGACTGATAATCACCATTAACTATTTTAATAATGTTGCTGCTTTTGTTAGGTGCTGTCAAGTTGGCTTTGACTCATAGCAACCCCATGTACAACAATATGAAACACTGCCCGATCCTGCGCCATCCTCACAATTGTTGTTATGCTTGAGCCCATTGTTGCAGCCACTGTGTCAATCCATCTCGTTAAGGGTCTTCCTCTTTTCTGTGACCCTCTACCAAGCATGATGTCCTTCTTCAGGGACTGGTCCCTCCTGATAACATGTCCAATGTAGGTGGGACATAGTCTCACCATCTTTGCTTCTAAGGAGCACTCTGCCTGTACTTCTTCCAAGACAGATTTGTTCATTTTTTTGGTATTCCATGGTATATCAAATATTCTTTGCCAACACCATGATTCAAAGGTGTTAATTCTTCTTTGGTCTTCTTTATTAATTGTCCAGCTTTCACATGCATATGAGGCGATTGAAAACACCACGGCTTGGGTCAGGCACACCTTAGTCTTCAAAGTGAAATCTTTACTTTTAAACACTTTAAATAGGTCTTTTGCAGCAGATTTGTGCAATGCAATACATCATTTGATTTCTTGACTGCTGCTTCCATGGGCATTGATAGTGGATACAAGTAAAACAAAATCCTTGATAACCTCAGTATTTTTTCTGTTTATCATGATATTGTTTATTGGTCCAGTTGCGAGGATTTTTGTTTTCTTTATATTGAGGTGTAATCCATGCTGAAGGCTGTGGTCTTTGATTTTCATCAATAAGTGCTTCAAGTCCTCTTCACTTTCAGCAAGCAAGATTGTATCATCTGCATACTGTCGGTTGTTAATGAGTCTTCCTCTAATCCTGATGCACCGTTCTTCTTCATATAGTCCAGTTTCTCAGTTTATTTGCTCATTGTACAGATTGAAGAAGTATGGAGAAAGGATACAACCCCGCCACACACCTTTCCTGACTTTAACCC
Organism: Dugong dugon; assembly: GCA_030035585.1. Taxonomy (NCBI): domain Eukaryota; kingdom Metazoa; phylum Chordata; class Mammalia; order Sirenia; family Dugongidae; genus Dugong; species Dugong dugon. The sequence goes on from CM057478.1 coordinate 16,410,222, forward strand.
ACCAAGTATCCCCTTGTTCTGTTCAAATGACAGCCTCTTGATCTATGTACAGGCTCCTCATGAGTACAATTAAGTGTTAAGGAATTCTCATTCTATGCAATATTATCCATAATTTGTTATGGTCCTAGCTGCACTGAAGGCATTGGTGAAAACAGGGCTCCAGGAATTGATGGAATACCAAGTGAGATGTTTCAACAAACAGATACAACACTGGAAAGCACACACTCATTTATGCCAAGAAATTTAGAAGACAGCTGTCTGGCCAACTGACTGGAAGAGATTCCTTTTTGTGCCCGTTGCAAAGAAAGGTGATTCAACAGAATGCAGAAATTATCAAACAATATCGATAATATCACATGCAAGTAAAATTTTGCTGAAGATAATTCAAAAATGGTTGCAGCAGTACATCGACAAGAATCTGCCAAAAATTCAGGACAGATTCAGAAGAGGTGGTGGAATGAGGACTATCACTGGTGATGTCAGATGGATCTTGGTTGAAAGAAGAAAATACCAGAAAGATGTTTACCTGTCTTTTATTGACTGAGCAAAGGGGTCCGACTATGTGGATTATAACAAATTATGGATAACATTTTAAAGAAAGGAAATTCCAGAATACTTAACTGTGCTTGTGAGAAAACTGTACTTAGACCAAGAGACAGTCATTGAAACAGAACAAGGGGATATTGCGTGGTTTAAAATCAGTAAAGGTGTGGGTTAGGTTTGTATCCTTCTACCACGCTTAATCTGTTGCTGAGCAAATAATCTGAGATGTTGGACTATATGAAGAAGAAGCCTACATCAGGATTGGAGGAAGGCTTATTAACAATCTTCAATATGCAGATGACACAACCATGCTTGCTGAAAGTGAAGAGGACTTGAAGCACTTACTGCTGAAGATTAAAGACTACAGCCGTCAATATGGATTGCACCTTAACATAAAGAAAACAAAAATCCTCACAATTGGACAATAAGCAATGTCATGATAAACTAAGAAAATATATTCTCTGTCAAATCTATTCCTGAGATGGTCTCTAAATTCAGGTGGGATACACTTAAAGTTGTATTTTGAATCTTATGGACTTGTTCCAAATTTCTTCAGCTTCAACTTGAACTTGCTTATGAGCGATTGATGGTCTGTTTTGCAGTTGGCCCCTGGCCTTGTTCTGACTGATAACTGAGCTTTCCATACTCTCTTTCCACAGATGTAGTCGATTAGATTCCTGTGTATTCCATCTGGTGAGGTCCATGTGTATAGTCTCTGTTTATGTTGTTGATAAAAGGTATTCGCAATTCTATCATTTGATCTCTGGTGGGGTTTTTATTACCAAGGCTATATTTTCCAACCACTGATCCTTCTTTTTTCCAACTTTCACATTCCAATCATCAGTAATTATCAATGTGTCTTGATTGCAGGTTTGATCAATTTCAGACTGTAGAAGTTGGTAAAAATCTTCAATTTCTTCAACATTGGTGTTAGTGGTTGTTGTGTAAGTTTGAATAATAGTGGTATTAAATGGTCTTCCTTGTAGGCGTTGCATTTCAGGATAGATCTTGAAATGTTCTTTTTGATGGTGAATGAAAAACAATTCCTTTTCAATTTGTCATTCCCAGAATAATAGACAGTATGATTGTCTGATTCAAAATGGCCAACACCAATCTATTTCAGCTCACTAATGCCTAAGATATTGATCTTTATGAGTATTCCGTTTTTGCGGACTTCCAGTTTTCCTAGATTCATACTTTGTACATTCCACATTCTGATTATTAATGGATAGTTCCAGCTGTTTCTTCTCATCTTGAGTCATGCCAAATCAGCAAATGAAGGTCCCGAAAGCTTGACTACATCCACGTCATTAAGGTCCACTCTAATTTGAGGAAGCAGCACTTCCTCAGTTATATTTTGAGTGCCTTCCAACCTGAAGAGTTCATCTTCCAACACTATAACAAACAATACTCCACCATTATTCGCAAGGTTTTCACTGGCTAATTTTTTTCAGAAGTAGACTACCAGGTCCTTCTTCCCATTCTGCCTTAGTTTGGAAGCTCTGCTGAAACCTGTCCACCATGGGTGACCCTGTCGGTATTTGAAACACTGGCAGCATAGTTTCCAGCATTAGCGCAACATGCAAACCAAAATTTTCCAGCATTCTATGTTATTTCCAAATGCTTTTGCATATATATAGTAATAATATTGAATCTAATTAAGCAGAACTAATTACTTGAAACATATTATTTCAGTTGAGTGGGACAAAATACATTTAGAATGTAAAAGTAAGTCATTTCACTAAAAAGAAATGTGCCTTGATATATTATAAAGTGTATTTAGATGGAAAAATGTTGAACACATGGTTTGTTGTCTTTTTGCTCGTGGAGAGAATTTTCTTTCTTGTGAGGGTTCCAAAAAGTGAATATATTTGTTTCTCAAAATACAAAATAGGAGATGACTAATGTGTGTAATCAACTCCCAGGAAAGCAGCTGTCAAGAAATCAAATGGTATATTGCATTGGGCATGTCTGCTGCAGAAGACATCTTTCAAGTATTGAGAAGCAAAGATGTCACTCTGAGGATTAAGGTGAGCCTGACTCAAGCCATGATATTTTCAATCACCTCATATGCATGCAAAAGCTGGACAATGAATAAGGAAGACTTAAGCAGAATTGATGCATTTGAATCACAGTGTTGGTGAAGAATACTGAATATACTATGGACTTCCAGAAGAATTAACAAGTCTGTCTTGGAACAACTACATCCAGAATGCTCCTTGGAACTGAAAATGGCCAGACTTCATCTTATGTACTTTGGACATGTTATCAGGAGGGACCAGTTGCTGGAGAAGACATCGTGCTTGGTAAAATAGAACGTTAGTGAAAAAGAAGAAAACTTCAATGAGATAGATTGACAAGGTGGCTGCAACAATGGGCTCAAACATAGCAACAATTGTGAGGATGGCACAGGATGGGGCAGTTTTTCTTTCTGTTGTACATAGGGTCACTATAAGTTGGAATTGACTCAGAGACATCAAACAGCAACAGTAACAATGTGTGTAGCATAACAATTTGATTCATATGGTATTCAAGAACCAGTCTTTTTAGTATGTGATGTCAAAAGTTGCCAGGGGAAACTTAGCAATCTTGGTACTTTCTAGGTGTTTCTTTTCCTAATTTATTAACATTCTTATGGAATTTCTACTGCGACTACAGCTGTGAGCCTGTAATTTTCACTAAACCAAAATGTAAACAGATCTTACAACTGAATGTATGCACAGAGAACAAGTAAATGTTCACTTTCACCTTGCCCACAGCAGTACACAAACATAACATTTTCATCTGATGCCATTGAGGCTAATGGAAATGTCTAAATGTCAAACCAATTTCTATCAATATGTACTAAACAAGTGCTTTTGGAATTATGATTATTTTGTAATTGAAAAAAATATTGAATTTCTGATGCCATATGTTTTCTGTATTAATAAGGATTCTTACTCCACATATGCATTTAGAGATAATATCTATATTTAAATATTAGTCATCTAGCCTAGAGATTTATTTTGTATATTGCTTAAGTATATATTTGGCATGATTTGAAACAGTGTGATTATTTATTTTGAAAACGTTCAAATATTTTCCGATATAATGAAGAATAATTACAATGATACTTTAAATTAATCAGATGGATGAGCAAAACAACTTAAGTGGAGTACAGTCTAGAAAAATAAACCATGCACTTTTATTTTCACTTAATTGCTTTTTCATTTTCTGCATGTCAATCAGAAATATGGTTGAATAGAACTATATAGTCAATCTTAACAGACACATAATTTTATAAATTTCTAAACCAGTTTTGTTTTCTTTAATATTGATACAGATCACATTAATTTAATAAATTTGATTGGGGTTCTGTGACTAAATCCACATAAAGCACTTTATATTTGAGTGGTACTTCATAATTTCACAGAGTATTCTCAGTCTTCATTTTATTTGTCCAAGAAATCCATGAGGATATTGGCCAAATTTTATTAATCTGATTTTACAGAATAGGAAACTATGTTAAAGGTTGGTTACATAAATAATACACAGCAAACATAGAATTTTGGCACTGTTTTTCTTTAAATGCCAGTTTAGTGTTTATTCCATGTTATCTTACTGTATCTTCAATAGAATATTTTTCAGTGGTAAATTTTGGATTGTACTATAATGAAGTCATAGGGCTTCCTGATGATTTGTGTCATTATATTTTAAAACATATCATTTGAAAAAGATACACACATTTATTTTCATTGTACTCAGATTATCCCACATTTTTCCCCGTTTCTACTTAATTATCTTAAACAGTTTTATGAAGGTGTAAACTAAACTGTGAACAGGTTGAGAAGGAACAAATTATTATTTGACAAAAATTAAAAGCTCACTTTATAGAAGTAATATTTAATACAATGTTACCACAAAAAACGGTTTCTGTCAAATAGAAAGTGCAAATAAAATGCAAAATTTAAATAAAGCCTTAGTAAGTAAGATTATACAATATTGTCAAAAAATGGTACATGAATAATTGTTCATTTTAATACCAGTTGCCGGCAAGTTAATTCCTACTCATAGCAACCCTATAGGACAGAACAGAACTGCCCTATAGGATTTCCAAGGAGCAGCTGATGGATTCAAACTGCTGACCTTTTGGTTAGCAGCCAAGCTCTTAACCACTGCCCTCCATATGATAAATAAATTTCACTGTATTTGTGAATAAGAAAACAAGGAAGGGTAGGATCATCTCCAAACATATTGAAAATATATTTCTTTCAACAGATCAAACATTTATGTGTATGTTTGTTTACTTATTTATACATATATAAATATATATATAAATCTGTTACTGTCAAGTTCATTCTGATTCATAGTGACCCTATAGGAGAGTAGAACTGCCTTATAGGGTTTCCAAGGAGTGGCTAGCAGATTTGAATTGCCTACATTTTGGTTAGCAGCAAAGCTGTTAGTCACTGCACCACCAAGGCTCTGTGTGTATATATATATATATGTATATGTATATGTATATATATATGTACATATATGTAATATATGATTATATAAACAAACATATACAAACACATTTATTGAGCACTTACTGAGAGTCACACATTAATTGCTTTACCTATAATTGTCTCTTGAATTCAGCATATTTCCTATGAATTAAGTACTTAACTCTTCTTGGCTTTTATTGAAGAAAAATAAATGTACGTACAGAGAATTTTAGTAATTTTTTTCAATATTATGCACAATGTAATGATGGAATCAGAGTATCACCTCAGGTAAATTAACTCCATACTTTCTGCTTCTATTTATGCATCAGGCTTCTTACCTCAATATGCTGTATAAAGACAACAACTCTCTGATATTAAAATCAGCTTTCCATTATAGTCAGGAACAACAAAAGTATTATCATTGATTTATCCTTTTGTTTTTAAGCATACTGACCAATGAAATTAATAAAAAAATAAATCAGAAGAATAAAATTAGTAAGAAGTCAAAATGATGATTATGACTATGATATATTTTATATGTAGATAAGCTAAAATCCTCACAACTGGACCAATAAGAACATCATGATAAATGGAGATAACATTGAAGTTGTCAAGGATTTCATTTTACTTGGATCCACAATCAATGCCAATGGAAGAAGCAGTCAAGAAATCAAAAGACGCATTGCACTGGGCAAATCTGCTGCAAAAGACGTCTTTAAAGTGTTAAAAAGCAAAGATGTCACTTTTGAGGACTAATGTGTGGGTCCAAGCCATGGTATTTTCAATCGCCTCATATGCGTGTGAAAGCTGGACAATGAATAAGGAAGACTGAAGAAAAATTGATGCATTTGAATTACGGCATTAATGAAGAATACTGAATATACCATGGACTACCAGAAGAACAAACATATGTGTCTTGGAAGAAGTACGTCCAGAATGTTTCTTAGAAGTGAGGGGTTGAGACTTCGTCTCATGTATTTTGGACATGTTATCAGGAGGGATCAGTCCCTGGAGAAGGACATCAAGCATGGTAAAGTAGAGGGTCAGTGAAAAAGAGGCAGACCCTCAACGAGGTGGATTGACCCAGTGGCTGCAACAATGGTTTCAAACATAGCAAGGATTGTGAGGATGACACAGGACTGGGCAGTCTTTCATTCTGTTGTACATGGGGTTGCTATGAGGAGGAACCAAATGGATGGCACCTAACAACAACATTGGGAAAACATTCTTGATAATATCTTTGATATTCCAAGTCATGGGAAGCCTTTAATCATTACTCAGTGTTAGAAGAGGTCTTTGCCATGCCCAAAAGTGATTAGAGTCACTGTAACTGCCCCATTAAGTCATAAACACACAGACACACAAGCTCACAGGGTACTATAACAAACAAAAAACAGTGATAATCTTAGAGCAGTAATTCTGTTTAAATACTTGGGCTGTCATTTTGAACTAGTTAGTATTTCTAGTTAAATTACGTTATTATCTTTTGCTCTTATTTTACTCTCCTGGGGGATTTTGTTTATTTACTGGAAAATACCCTTCATCAAACCTGTCATATTTTTATGACATACTTGTTTTAAACACTTTCCATATGTTCTCCAGCAAATTAAAACATATGATTCATATAACATTGCCATACGCTGGCAATGATATGCTTTACATTAGAGCAAATGCACGCACTTTTAATTTATACAGTAACTCAAATTATGTTTTTCCTTTTTGTCTGACTAATTTTAAATATTTTAATGGCACTTGTAAATTCTTCAACTCATCATAATTATACACTGAACATTAAAAGGAAAAGGAAAAACAAACTTAATGTATTAGAGAGAAAACACTGAAGGCTAAGTGTCTTATTGCTATAGTTAAGAATAATTTTACATATATAATGTATAGATGCTAATGTTTCCAGTTTGAAGAATACGAAGAAATTGCATGAAAAAATATTCAATGTAAAGGAAAAAATAAATAGTATATATTGCTGTTCAGAACATTAAAACGACTAGATCCAAGCTAAAACTTGTTATGTTTAAGTCCATTTTTGCCGCCACTATGCCAACCCATCTAATTGAGAGTCTCCCTTTGTTTTGCTGACTTTCTACTTCATCAAGCATGATGTCTTTCTCCAGCAATTGGCCCGTCCTGATGACACATGTCCAGAGTAAGCATGAAAAAGTCTTGTCATCCTCACTTCTAAGGAGCATTCTGGCTGTACTTCCTTCAAGACAAAGTTGTTCTTCATTCTGACAGTACATGGTATATTCAGTATTCTTCCCCAACAACACAATTCAAGTGAATCTATTTTTCTTCAGTCTTCCTTTTTCCTTGTCCAGCTTTACATGCATACAAGGTGATTGACAATACCATGGCTTGTGTCAGGCGCACCTTAGTCCTCAAAGTGACATCTTGGCTTTTTTAACACTGGAAAGAGGTCTTTTGCTGCACATTTTCCCAATGCAATGCATCGTTTGATTTCTTGATTGCTGCTTCCGTGGGCATTGTAAAACTGTACGGAGAAATATTTTAAGTCAAGCAGTAAATAAAGTGTAAAATCCTACTCAATGTCAGTTTTTTCTCATTATTATGAAATTATTTTTGCTTGATTTTGCCAGAGAATTTTCTCACTGAATCATGATCATAGAGGAATGTACGTGATTATGTCTTCACAGGGAAGCTGTATGTTGAGTTTAATTTTGTTCTCCTAGAGACAGTAAGTGTCTGACACTTATTTGATGCTTAAAACATGATTGTTGAACTGAAATTATCTAAACTATACTGGCAAAATCCAGCTCCACCTTTCATTTATCACTTAGCCTATGACTTTGCATGTAAGGAATATTCAGTATGTTTTCCACACTGAATTGAATATAAACAATGGAAGAGTTGGTCAGGCCAAGAGTGCTCAGTGCTCATAATTAGTATGGAATCTCTGTAATTATGGAATATATAGTGTTTTTTTGGTTTTGCTTTCATTGGTTTGATTTATTTTAAAGTGTAAGATTTTGGTTATTTTAATTGACCTCCAAAAGAGAATTAATAATCTCTGTTCAGCAACTAGTAATAAACTTATTTTCTATCATTGGCCCATGAGAGTAGGATATCTTTTGATACAGATAGTTTTTTAGCTGAATGACTAAAAGATGAAAAGTTTTATGCATCAACAGTCTGGAGTATTTAATTATATTGTCATTTATAGTAATGTAGTATATCAATTTTTAGCACTGGTTGCACATGATAGTAATATGCTTATTTAAAGGGTTCAAATGGCTTAGGAAATTATAAAAGTTAATTATTAATATTATAGCACATATGCCTTTTTTGATTGCAACATGATTCCAGTTTTGGCATCAGGATTATATCATGTCTTTTCTTAAATTTATAAATAAAACATATTTACTTGCAAGCATTAAAAATTTAACAAACTTAGGTTGATTTCTGCTATCTTGAATGTTCAGGCTAGTGGATTTTCTCTAACAAAAATTTGACTTGACAGGAACATAGTTTGCCACTGGAAGAAGTGATTAATCCATTTATTCAAGGATTAGTGAAATGACAATGTGAAAACTTGTCATAAATACTAAATTTAGCTGAGTATATTTTCCTTCCACCAAAAGATATGGGAAAAAGCTGCCTTCAACACTGTTACCACGGTTGTGTATGTGTGTGTGTATTGTCATTTTTCTTCAGTATTTGATTCTATTTCTAGTCTAGAAAAAATAATATTTCTCTCAAGTGAAATTTTACTTTTCTGTCTGTTTCATGGAAATGAGTCTTGACTATAGAATATTTTAGAGAAAAATATATGTGATGGCATCACTTTATGTGTCATTTTTTGTTACAACCTCTCTTGTTCTAAAGTAGAAAAATGTGTCGAGAGTATTTATTCCCATGTCACTGATATTAAATATTAATAATGCGTAAATAGTGGGTCGTTACAAGCAACATGGTCTCATTTAGATTAGACAGAATAGCCATTTAATTTATATTGCACTATGTGCTTACTAAAAGGTCAGCAGTTCGAATCCACCAGTAGCTCCTTGGAAACCCCATGGGGCAGTTTTACTCTGTCCTATAGGGTTACTATGAGTTGGAATCAACTTAACGGCAATGGGTTTGGTTTTGGTTTGGTATGTTATAATGGAAATTTTAAACAGTTAAAAATATGCAGAAGATAAAGGAATGTGAATTCTTAAAAATATCTTAAATTAACAAAATAAATAAAGTAAAAATCTGCGTAAAAATTAATTTGAAAATGTATATGAGCTTTAGAAATATCAAAGATGAATAACTCCTAATAGTTATATGAGGGTGGAGCAGGGTGTCCTCTGTCTAATGTGTAGGCTGCTGTATTTAAAAGCTTTGTCTGTGCCAGAAGAGACTTTTTTCCATTTTTTTAGATTGTAATGTGTGAATTTCCCATTTTTACAGACCAAAAATCGTTAAATATTTCCAATTTCATGTAACTCACCGTAGTAATTCACAAAGGCATAGCATTAAAATATTTCTGTCTGGTCTCCCTCCTAATCCTGGTCCACTCCTGTAAGCAAAGGGTATTGTATATATTGAAATAATTTCCAAAGGTGGCAGTTTAGAAACTTTATATGACAGACAAATGCAAGAGTAACACACACTTGTGTACTTGGACAGTAGACCATATATTATTACAAGGAATTGAGAGGAGATTTATAGAACTGATTTTAGATATGAGAGGGACCGTACAAGACATTAAAATAATTGATTGTTCGAATAAGAAAAATGACATTTAAAGAAGTTAACTGCCTTGTTCTAGTTCACACAACTGAGAGTAGAAACCATGTCTTCAAGTTTCCAATCTTAGTGTGGCTTTTCAAATGGTACTTAAAAAACAAAATCTGTTATGTGGTTTTTGAAGTGAAACATGCTTAGATGGGGTGGGGGGAAATGTGGTGACTCAAAAGAGCTAACGTAATGAATAGTAAAAGAAGGAAAAAAATTCTGTTTGAAAGCAGGGGCCTAAGAGAAGAATCAACAGTCACACACTTCAAGTGTGACAATTGCAGGCAATTTCAGTAAAACATTGAGATCCAAGAGGAATCCAGTCTGAGGTCTTGGGAAACAGCATGTTGGGTTATTAGAGGCTGACTATGATAATGACTGAGACAGAGTTTCTGGACTTGGATCAGAGACCAAAATCACTGAGTGAGTGAAATGGAGAATTTCAGTTTCTGAGGGAAAAAAAAAGAGCTCAGCTAGGAGTTTTGGAATAGAGAGTTAAAGGAGTTTGATTCAAAAATCATTTAAAATCATCAGAAAATCATTTAAAACACAAGAACCTACTGATTAGTAGAGTAAAAGTAATAGATTTCTTCTTTTTTTTTAAATTGTGCTTTAGGTATAAGTTTACAGACAAAATTAGTTTCTCACTAAATAATTAATACACACATTGTTTTGTGACATTGTTTGCCAGATTTTTTTTTTTTAAGCTGAGACATAAAATATATATCTGTGGCTAAATACTCCTAGAGATAGGCTTGTATTGGAACTAGTATAGATCCCATCATAAAGTCATTGCTCTTTCAAGATGTTCTAAAAAGTAGGAAAAATTATTTGATAATTACTTCCAAATATGTATATTGCAATGTTTGCAAGCCACATAGGAAGTAAAGCCTTGCTTCTCTGCTCCCCATGATACTTTTATTTTATCTCCAATTATAGCACTTTCTCTCTCTCTCCAGCATTAGATTCAGGTGTTTCATGTTGCTTTCTTTTCCAGATCATCAATTCCTAGGGATAGTGTTAACATGAGTATCTTCCACAGCAGTTAGCATGGTGCTTTACACGTAATAAAACTTTCTTAGCATGCTTTTAAAATGTGACATATTAATATTAGTACCTATCTCAAAGTTACAGTAGACGATGTATTTGAAACTGTTTGAAAATTTTTATGACTTGCAATGGAAAGAAGTTCTATGAAAACTGTCATTTGCTGAGTGAGTCAGGCACTGTTCTAAATGCTTGACATTGATTAACCCACTTAATCCCCCTAACAATGCTATAGGGTTGTTTTTGTTGTTGTTGTTGTCAGTTGCCATGGAGTGATTCCAACTCATAGCGACATCATACGTGCAGAGTAGGACATCTCCATAGGGTTTTCTAGGCTGTGACCTTTCAGAAGCACATTTCCAGGCCTGTTTTCTGAGATACCTTTGGATGGGTTCAAACTGCCAATCTTTCAGCTTGTAGTCGAGTGCATAACTGTATGTGTCATTCAGGGACACCTGTTAAGATAGTAATTCTCCCCTAAAAGGTTCTGTAGGTTTAATGCATAGTCTACCAAAATCCCATCAGTTTTTTTTTCTTCTTGGCAGAAATCGGCAAAATGATCTTTATGTGTATATAGAAATACTGTTCTTTTTTTAAATCATTTATATTGTTGTTTAATAAACATTTTATAATACTTCTCATGTACAAAACTATTCTAGTCCTTAGGTCATTTCATTAAAAGAAAAAAAAATGAATAATCTCCAATCTCTACTTTCAAGAATTTCATATTTTGTCATTTTGACCCCATATCGAGCCTTTTCCCAGTGCACTGTACTGCATCACAAAAATCTATAGGAAACTCCTTCTAGAAATATTTCAAACCAGGATGTCTATGTATTACTTAAGTATTTTAATGTTTATAGAAAACCATTTAAACTGTAAGCAATAGGTAGGACTACATCAATGAATATTTATACAATGTCCACGAAAATCACAAACTTCCTCCAGTATATTCTATATCAATGCAGGTTCCTTCTCACCTATTAAACCAAGGAAAAATTATTTGACTGTACATAATTTCCTCAGCCAACAAATGGTCATAATAATTATATTTACCCCTTGTAACACAGAAATCAGTGCACACTAGCATTACATAAAAGACCCTGGTCCTTGTTAGCTCAGTTTTTTGTTTTCTTGTATGTATTGTCTAAGAGACTTCAGTACCCTTGCTACCAGTTATGCTCTGCTTATTTGTGACTTTTTCCAAACAATGGCAGATCTCACCCACTCTCTTCATCCTCTTCCTGCACCTCAATCAATGGCTCATTCATTATATCTAATCCTGGCCAGTGGGGGTATGAACCTACTATCTGCCTAAACCAACAAATGGCATAGCTGCTGCTGTCTTAGAATGGCCCAACAGAGGAAGAAATTAAGGAGTGAAGTCTTATGTTTCTGTTATGATAACCTGTTATCGATTTCTCTTAGGATAATCAGTTAATTCTGATATATGGCAACCCCGTGTGTATAGAGCACAACCGTGCCTCAGAAGGTTTTCAATGGCTGATTTTTTTGGAAGTAGACCATCAGGCCTTTCTTCAAAGGTGCCTCAGGGTGGATTCAAACCTACAACCTTTTGGTTAGCAGCCAAGGGTGTTAACTCTTTGTATCATCCAGGGACTCCTTTTATGTTTTTGTAGATAAGGATGTTTCTCGAGTGGCTAACAGTCTGGACAAGAGACAGTGACATTATAAATATGAGCATTAGTATGCATACATAATGGAAAAGATAACATGTATTTTTATTTTAGTCCTTAAATATGCTTTGTTTTAGAAGATACACAACTATGTATTAAAATCATTAAAAATCTTGTGAATACCACATGCCATTTTAAGTGTTACTATGTCTTCAGTTTTCAGCCACATATCTGTGTCTTGTATTTGCTGGTGTATTGCCTCCTCTGGTAAGGAGGCCTTTAATGAATGATCCCAGTTGCAATGCATTTCCAAAGGTATCCCCACTTTTGACAAGCATGCCCTGCAAAATGAATGAAAAAATTAGGCTAAGAACATTCCAGACAAATTTATTTAAAGGAAGGAGAGTAATATAAGTTTCATTATCACTTTAGTAAAATTATCTTAAATTCCAAAAATTATTACTATAAAAGACAAAAAATAAATCTAAACTAAATTTTACATATGTTTTTTAGAACTGCTTCAGAATTAATACCCAGTCAAGTATGTTAGATATTAAAGAATAACAACACATACAAATATTAAATATTATGATAAATATTATCAATAGATCTATCAAATTGGACATAAATCCTCTATATGAATCTTCTACTTAATTAAAGTTTGCAATTGATTTGTTCATAATGGCATTTTTTTATTGTTTGTAAAATAAATATGCATTATCCATGCTTCTTGCTAACTAGGCATATATGTATACTTTTTCTATTTTCTTCAGCTATTCTTTTATTCTTCCTTAGTAAAGCATAATTACTATTGTAAATTTAAAAAATTGAGAAGGTCTGTAATTCACAAGTATAAAGATAATTAATACAACTGCTATTTAAGCAACAAATGTAACCTTTATTCATCACTGGCTTCATCAACGTTAAATTAGGCTTTTACATATCGTTGAGTTACTTGTAACCTCACCCCTTTTACTCTCATTTATGAAAATATACTGTGATACTCATGAGTGAGTGTTAGCTAATCACAGGGATAACAGTGATGCATTTTTGTCTATAAGTAGCAGATTACTTGAAACTCACATCACTACGACTGTTAAACGAGTATCGCTGCAGTTGAGAACTGACTTCCTTAACAAACATTGTATTGTAAGCTCTATGAATTATATTTAAAACAATGAGCTAAATAAGAACCCCTATATCCTTGTTAAAGTATCATTATTCTGTTTTTACAGTGTACTTTATCATAATAATGAAATTATTAAAAAGAAATAAGTGTAACTATTCAGAAAGTGGTTGGACCTGTCAGTTCTTCAGAAAACTGTTTTCTCAAAAATACTTACAAGTATATTAAATTCATGATGTTTAGAATTTATAACATAGTTTTTTTTTGAAGACATAAATGACAAAATAAGCCTTACGTATGATAGAAGTCAGAGAGATTGAAGCATGGGAGAGCCTATGGAGGGGAACACATAGCAACGAACTGTGGGTGACCTCTACAGGCTGAGTGTGATCCCTGGTAAACAGCAAGACATTAAGGGTTTAGTCCTGCAGCCACACAGAAGTGAATTCTGTCAATCACCCACAGTAGTTTGAAAATGAATCTTTCTCTAGCTAAGCCTCCAGATGAGGACCCTGAGGGCCAACACCTTGATTTCAACATTGTGAGAGCCTGAAAAGACAACTCAGCTACTTCATACAAGGACTACTGACCTAAAGAACTGGGAGGTAATAAATGGGTGATATTTTAAGCTATTAAGATGTGGTAATATGTTACAGAGCAATAAAAAAAAAAAAAAAGGAGCATAGAGTATCTTTTTAATTTTTTCTATATATTTAAAATCTGTTTATGCAGGCGGAATATGGCTGGTTCTTTTTATCTAATATTCTTATCTTTTCCTTTAATTTGCAGTGTTTAAATCATTATTATTTAATGTGATTATTACATATTAAGTTTCAGTTATGTCATGTTATTTGTTTTCTATTTGTCTTGTTTTTTGTTCCCTTTTCCCACTTTTTCTGGAGTAATTTTATGTCTTCTATTATTCTATTTTATCTCCTGTATTGGTTTATTAGGTATAATTTTTGTTTTGTTTTGTTATTCTATTGGTTTCTTTAAGATTTATATTATACATCTTTAACTTACCTTAGTATTTCCGTGAGTGTTATTACCTTGCTACACATCTAGTATAATACCTTACAATATTTTACTGCTACCTCCCTCCTTCCAAGTTTTAGGCTATTTTTTTCATATAATTTTCTTTTGAGTATGTTCTAAAAATGCCCATTACACTTTTATTTGCCCACATAGTTATCATTTTTGTGCCCTTCATTTCTTTGGGTACATCCTTATTGTCTACTGATATCACTTTCCTTCCACTTGAAGGACTTCCTTTAGAATTTTTTGTAATGTGGGTCTACTAATGATGAATTCTTTCTTTTTTGTACATCCAAATATACCTTATTTGCCTTAGTTTTCACTGGGTATCACATTCTAGGTGACAGTCTTTTTCTTTCACTACTTTAAAAATGAACTGTCCTGTCACTTGCTTTGTTTCTGATGGAAATCTGGCTGGCATCCTTGACTGTGTTCCTCTGTACAGCATGTATCACTTTTTCTCTAACTGCCTTCAGAAAAATCAATGGGTTTCAAAACAATGTCATTGTGGTAAAACTTAGTGCAATGTTCTTCATGTTTCTTGAGCTTGGAATTCATTGATGTTTTTGAATCTGTAAGTTTTCATCAAATTTAGAAAATCTGGTGTCATTTTCGTTCAAATATATTTTTAAGTCATTTTTCATTATATTTCTCTCTATCCATGGTAAAAAAAGAAAACAAACAAAAATAAATATTAAGATATTTTAAAACTTCACGTAATAACTTGGTAGTTACGTGGAAACTATGTATTATTAACTGGATTAAGCAGTAACTATTTGCAGAATAAAAACATCTAACTCATTTTAAGGTAAAATAAAGCATATTGATATAGGCATATGTTTTTGATAGACAAATTCAGTTTCAAGTCAAATTCTTATTTTTTACAAGTGATTTAAAAATAAATTTTCTGTAAATCCCCTCTTTATTTCAACATTACCTGAGAGCAGATTTTACTTGATCCTTGCAGGCAGAAATTAAGTTGACATAATTGTAATTGCTTAATTAGAATAAAGGACCTGGAAGTGCTGGAACTAAGATAATCAGAGAACTACACGGGGGAGTCAATTAACAGTAGCCTCAAAAATATTAGTCTTAAAACAAAATGAGAAATATTTTGAAAATTAATGTCTATGAAGATTTTATTACAAAATAATTTTTGTCAAACTAGGAAACTTCATTTTTTTCCTGTGTCCTTCTTCTATCCTTGAAGATTACTTTTACATATATATTCATCTGTTTGAAGATGTCTCACAGCTCACTCATGTTCTTTTTATATTTTGTATTCTATTTTTTCTATATTTAATTTTGAATAAAATGTCTTCAATTTACCCAATCTTTCCCAATATCTAATGGATCATTAAACCTACCCAGTGAATTTTTCATGTCACATTTTATAATTTTTATTTCTAGAATTTTAACTTGGATCCTGTTTTAGTCTTCCACGTCTCTTCTTATTATCTTGTGGTTTTAATTCTGCAGTTTCAACATTTTGAACATACAGAATACGTTTATGATAATTGTTTTAATATCTTTGTCTTATAATTCTCTCATCAGTTTCTGTAGTGGGTCTCTTTTGATTGATTGAATTTTCTCCTCATCATGGGTTTTCTGTTTCTCCTTGTTCACATGCCTGGTAATTTCTCAATAAATGTGAGATACAGTGATTTTACCTTTTGGGGTTCCCGATATTTTTGTATTCCTATGAACATTCTTGAGCTTCAGTCTTGGAGTCAGTTAAGATTACTTGGAAACAAAATGATTCTTTCTAACATTACTTTTAAGATTTCACTTTTAAGGTGTAGACAAGAACACTGTTTAGTCTAGAGTTAATTATTCTCATTATTAAGCTAAATGCCCTGGTATCATGATATTTTCCAGTCTGGTTCAGGGAAGAGGAATTATTCCAAGACCAAATACTGTTACCTCTGATCCAGTGAAGATTTTTTTCCCTGCATTTGGATAGTTTTGTCCGTGAACATATTGGTCATTGCACTGCTGAATTCTTGATGTAGATCTCCTTCATGTCTATGGAGTTCTCATTCTGTGCAGTGCTCTCCTTTCTGGTGTTCTGTCCTACGTTTACTGCTGACTAGGGTTTTGAAGGAGTCCTGGTGGTGCAGTGTTTAAGAGCTCAGGTAGGCTGCCAATCAAAAGGTCCGCAGTTTGAATTCACCATTCGCTCCTTGGAAACCCTATGGGGCGGTTCTACTCTGTCCTATAGCGTTGCTATAAGTCAGAATAGACTCAATGGCAATGGTTTTATTTTTTTTTTGGAGGGTCTTGTAAAACCAGTTTTTCAAATATTTTGTTAAGATTTTGGTTGTTTTATGCAAGAGGGTGAATCTGATTGCTGTTACTCTATAATGATCAAAAGCAAATATTTTCACTGTTTTTTTTAATTTTATTTTTTTTGTGTTTTTGGTGAAATTTTACACAAGAAATTAGGTTTTCATTTAACAATTTTTATACATATTGTAGGAGCCCTGGTGGTGCAGTGGTTAAGAGCTATAGTTGCTAACCCAAATGTCGGCAGTTTGAATCCACCAGTCACTCCGTGGAAACCCTATGGGGCAGTTCTACTCTGTCCTATGAGTCAGAATTGACTAGATGGCAACAGGTTTTGTTTTTTGGTATAGTTATTCATATATGCCTTCCCATACATATTTATGCATCCTTAATATATATTTTTTTATATATCTATGTAATCAAACACATACTTTTAGTTGTTACAGTTGTTGCAAAATTGTATCTCTCCCATTGAATTTTCACTAGATTTTATTTGATAAATTGTCAAATCATGAAATAAAATTAAATTTTATGTCTTCTTTTGACAAATTGTTTTTAAAATGCCTAAACTCAGAATAGATTTGTTTATTTAATTAAAAAGCAATTTTTTTTTTTTTTTAACTTTAGGATAATTAACTCTTCCCTTATGAGAAATATATCTGCACTATAGTAATTTAAAGGAACCCTGGTGGCACAATGGTTAAGTGATCAGCTGCTAACTGAAAGGTTGGCAGGTCTAATGAACTCACCAGTGGCTCTGCAGAAGAAAAGACTTGATGATCTGCTCCTGTAAGATTATAGGCTAGAAAACCTCATGGGGCAGTTCTACTCTGTCATTCATATAGGGTCGCTATGAGTTGGAATCCACTCAATGCCACACAATAGCACTAACAACATGTTAAGATGAGTAGTCTGCCTTTTTACGATTTTGATTTAAAAATAATTCTAATAGTATTTCTGTAACTCAAGTATGTAAGAGTTTAATCATACTATTTGGTGAAAATTTTAGAAAACTACATTGTGAATTTGTTAAAATTAATTTGCATTAATTACTTGGATGTTAACAAATATACCTATGTATAACTATTAAATGGCTAAATGTCCAATATATTTTTTTAATGAAAATTCATTTCTTTCAGAATTTTAACCTCATATTTGGAAATTATAAATATTGTATATTTTAATATTATTAATTATTTTCTTTATATATGTGTGTGTGTAAGTTTGTGTGTGTTGTCTAAATGCAACATACCTTTATTTTTAAACTATAAATTTCTTTATTTCCTCAAATCTTGCAATAATACTGAATATTGGTTTAATTCCCAAGATATTCTTTTATGTGCCTGAAAAATTATACTACCTGACTTTTTTGCAAATAATTTCTCAGTTAAATGAATTTGGCTTTGTTATAAACTTTTCCAATATTGAGAGTTCCAGAAATCCTATGACAGAATGTGTCCATTCATCTAGCATTTGGCAAGTTACAATTTCCGTTTGTTCTTGTTTCTCTTTTGAGACCCATCTAGGAAATGAGATTTCACTTTGAATGAAACAGTTTTTTGGTTGTATTTCTATTATGTTAAGGATATTTTTAATTAATATAGCGCTAGGGACTAAATGTGGCAATTGGTAGTACAGTTGTGTGTGTGTGTGTGTGTGTGTGTGTGTGTGTGTGTGTGTGTGTAATCTTATTGTTGTTTCAATAAAACAATGACCACACCCAGGACACCAAACCTTTTAGCACAGAGTGATTTTTTGTTAACATTTTTTACTATTTTGAAATTATTTTAACAATACAGTTTCTAAAACAGTCTGCCAACTTTTCCCTTAATGCACATATTTTTCTCTGAAATGAGCAATGGTACAACCACATAAATTGAGCTGAAAATATTTAAGCTCTTCCTTTAGAGCGAGGAAACATTTTCTCCCCAAAATTATCAGCATAAGAAAAAACATTTTATCATGACATGGAAATGATTCAGCAACAAATATTGTTTCAAGAGCTAGGCCATTATTTATTTGACAACATGTGATATGCTAGATATATTGAAGAAAGTAATAAAGGTCTTGATTTAACCAGAATATAGCTATAGTATCATCACAGCTACCACCTCACTGAAATATCATCCGTCTATCAAGAAACCTGAAGCATAGTGGGCAAAGTTCAATACATTTCAGATATGAAAAGGGAATATGAAGTAGTGAGGGGACAAGTGCAAGTTACAAGACAGAAAGTGAATATTGCTCTGTGTCACTTAGTAAAAAGCCAAACATACAAAATGATATTTATGACATAAAATAAAAACCAGAAAATATTTTTAGACCTGGGCATCAATATTTTCTTCCAATGAATGAAGCAATGAAAGAAAATCCTGAAGAAAGATTTATACAAAACTTACTTCAAACATTAGAGGGTCAATGGCAATAGTAATGTTTTTAATAATTCCATAAAAGATACCATTCAGGTGAAACACAGGTCAAGGAAGTCAACCACACATTCTATTTGTCATGAAGTATTTGTTTCACTGACACAAAATACTTACAAGAGGCCATAAATAGTACACTCATTTAGGTAAAGCAGGGAGTGGCTATTCAAGGAATAAATCTATACCTAGGTCCTGTCTGAAGAAATTTTCTGTGCTAAAATATACTCAGAGTAGTTTTAAAAATACACAAGTGATGAGCTGAGCACTATCATCCTTTTAACTTTCCATTATTAGTGATATTTTGATACATATGTAACTGTTTTGAGTCATACAACATAAATCTTATGTCAAAGTAATGTCTGCAGCAATAGCCTAGCCATATTTTGAAAACTGTTGTCATAACATGGGCAATGAAATGCTTAATTATAGTAACTCTGTTAAATGATACATAAGAGACAACGCAGCAAGAGTATGACAAGGAGGTTTTTCAATCTTTACAGCACCCATCATTTGACGATACTTCTTCTCTCATTCAAGAGAATCCATGGGCAGAGACGGGCAGATAAAGGAACCTGGAATAAGCTGCATGTGGGCCTCCTAGACTGCTTAGCAGGGGACGGTAACACGGGAATTTTGTTCACTTTGTTTTCAGCTTTGACATCAATTAATAGATGAAGATACGAAAACTATTACAGATGTGTTATGCTTCTCTCTTTTAGCTTTATTTCAAAGCTGCTTGATCTCAATAAAATAGGCAACAGACCATTTATATAACATTATGACCTAGTGAAGTTTTATCATAAAAGCATTGTAAAACGATTGGGAGGCAGGATATTCCTAATAATAATAATACTGTTTAAAAATAATGAAAGCTAATTCTTCTTCTGTAGCTATATTTCACATTTACAAAGATAATTAGATTTGGCAAAGTGTTTCAATATGTATATAAAATACATGTATACTAAATATATATGTGTGTAGGTATAGATTAGATATAGATGTAAACATAGATGATATACAGATTGAGATATAAGATCAAATTTTATCTTCCAAAAAGATACTTTGGATTTCTAAACCCTGGTACCTGCGAATGTGACCTTGAAGAGGGGTAGTGCCTGAAAATATTATCAGTTTATATGAAGTTATAGTTGAGTAGGGTGGGTCCTAATTCCATCTGAGTGATATTCTTATGAAAGAGGAGAAAAGATACAGACAGACAGACAGAAGAACGGTCATGTGAGGATACATCTATATGCCAAGGAACACCACCTGGACTACCAGAAGCTGAGAGAGACAAAATACAATGCTTCCCTAGAGACTTTGGAGGGAGCCTATCCCAATCACCAGGTTGATTTGGACCACTAACTTCCAGAACTATGCGACAATAAATTTCTATTCTTTTCAGCCTCCCACTGTGTGGTACTTTGTTAGGGCAGCACTAGGAAACTATACTCTGTCAAATCTAATTTAGTGATCACATATTAGCAAATGCATGCAAACCCACACACATTCACACAAAGGTAATCTATTTATCAAATCTTTCCTTGTGTTTACTTGTGTTTTTAAGTGTTAGTAACTCTACTTAATCTCATAATTTCCCTATGAGATAGGTATTAAAATCATCACTTCGTAGCCTCAAGATACATACTTGACAAACCTGAAGTCATTCAAGTAGTAAATGGTGGAAATTAAACTTGAACTCAAAACTTCCAGCTTCAAATCTTGTGTGTTTCCTATTATGTCATGTAGCCACTTATCAAATCTCACCTCACAGTCTGACTGCCTAACTGGCGGTGAGATACTTGAACCAAATGGGTCTTAAAAAGATCCATAGTATTTAATCCTGTAGAAGGTTAGGGACATAGAAATATGAAGTAATATATATATCCTGGGAATTGAAAATAAGTCAATTTAGTCAGAACATAGGACGATATAAGAGTTTGGGTGTTTAGAAGCGGGAAGTGATGATTCTGGAAGAAGCACTCTATAAAATATGAAATGTTTTCTATGCCAAGATTTGTAATTTGAATTTTATACACATAAGTGTAAATTGCAATAATTTTGAATGGAATGGAGCTTTATATTTATTCATTCATTTAATAAATTGTTATTGGTTGTCTTCTGTGTACCAGCCCTATTTTAGGCTATGGGAGTTCTATAGTATACACAATAGAAAATATTTAGGTTTTTGATGTTCCTTTTGGAAAATAGAGTAAATACATAAACAAATTTAGCTTTTATCAAGATAGACTGCAACTGTGGAGAACACTATATTAGGAGCATTGGTGGCTAATTTTCCTTAGGTTTTCTTTTTTTTCTATAGCTGATTGTACCAGAAAATCTAATTTCAGAGCTTTTTTCCCTAAGGTTTTGCTATTGATTAACACAAGTATCAGATATGAAAAAGGGAAATAATTTAAATGGTAGGCATTTACACATTTGTCTTAAGTGATACTCAGTTATACTATAGGGTTACTAAGCGTAAAATGTGATTATCTCAAGCCAATTCTGGAAGCAATTAAGTAAAGAAATTGGAAGGTGGTTGTTTCAAAAGCAAGAGAAAAGATAGGGATATTTATCTCTAAAAGGGAGAAAAGTGAAAAAAGCAAGGATATTGAGGAGTCTTGCAAATAAGATTTCCATTACTCAAAATGTCTAATTATGGAATTTGTATAATGAAAAAGAATAAACAATAATTTTCACTGAATTTTTTCTGCAACAAACTAAATGGAGAAGAAAAATGGGTATTTCTTTTGAGAATAACTTTTAAGTTTTCTTGAATGTGATATAAATGGAAAAGAAAAATATATTGGTGGCTATTAAAATGACAAATAATTAATGCCTAAGGGAAAAAAAAAAGATATAAAAACTTAAAACAAATTCCTCAAAGCTGTAACTTTGAAAATACTCCACTGTATTTCATTTGAAAAACTTAAATATAAATGTTCATTTGTCATTTTAGTGAAACGACTGCTTTATTCCTTGTTATAACGCACTGATTTTTTTCTCTAAGTTATCACAAAGAGTTCTTCTTGTGCTTAGCACAGTCATGCTTTCTTTTTTTAACCTTTGTTGAAATTTCTGAGGGTTTTATTATTATTTTTTATTTAAATCTGTGAATGCCATTCACTTGAAGAAACTGTAAAAATTTAAATAAAAATTGAAGAAAATGTGTAAAGAATTATAGGTTTCTTGGAAGGAGGATTTCTCAACCCTGAATCTTTTCATACTTATTGTTGTCATTTATTTTTAAACTTAACACTTTAAGGGAAAAATCAAACTTTATGAAAACAATCTTAGCACCTACAAATTTCTACATGCTTATTTTATTTTATTCTTAAAAATATTTTAATGAAATTTTTTGATTAGTATGTCCTGAATAAAAAGAATGAAATATTCTTCTTAGAAGTGTATTTACATGCCCTTTTTTCTGCTATAGCAAAATAAAATGCTAATAGAATGTATTCAGTGAAGAATAATGTTCTGGGCTCCTCTTCAAGTTGGAGAGGTAAGCAGAAGCACATCTCAATTCCCCTTTAACAATTATAGGAAAAAACTAGCAAAATAGAGATAAAAAAGAGATAGAACTGCAAATATAGAATCCTGGAAAACAACACAAAAGTTAAAGTAACAGGCCGTATGCTGAATGAAGAATGAATCAGCCAACTAGGTAGGGTGTTTCTTTTTCTCTGTAACCCAGGAACACCACCAACCCAACACCCATGGCAGTTAAGCTGGAGATACCGGCTCTAAACCATGTCCCACAACAGAGGCAGGTGGTGAAAGGAGGTAGACAGTGAAATACAGAATGCAATCAGTGAACTGTGCCCACTAGTAACAGAAAAGTGTCAGTGAAATTTAACTTTTGTTCACTACCTGCTGTATCAGAAACTTCACATCAGTAGGAGGGCAGCCAGAGAGACAAAGGAATCTTGGGGGTCAAACGGAAAAACTGACTCCACCCTAACCCCACTCCAGGCAAGTAAGAGAGAGAAAAAAGGGCAGCCTGCATTGACTCCAAGCCTCATCAAACAAGAGACCAATTAAACTTGATAGCTGTAATCAATAGATGGAATTCTCTAACCTGCCCTCTGAGACTTGAAACTTTCAGAGTATAAAGGGAAAGGAAAAGAGGCTTGAGAACCGTCTCCAAAACTAAATGTATATACCATGTGAAAAAATTATAGTCTACCTAGGGGCTTTGAAATGAAATTGGAGATGAGAAATCATTTTAATTCTCCTGCAATCCAGATTTCTGAGTCCATAGAGTTGGAGTGACCCACCCAGGACATTTACCCTTAAGTGTCCTTTTCAATCTTGAGCCTTTAAAGAACTGGTTTTCCTGGAGTCACCTTCAGGTTAGATAATAGCCTAGCAAGAAGCTTAGTGGAGACTGTTTGGCCTTAGGCATTGGCTTTTTTGGAGAATTATCTATGTGCAGCCAGTTTTGAGAAGTAGGAACTCCAGGATCTAACTGGAAGCTGTGTTCAGGGTATATGGCATGTCCTCTGTTTTTACAACTGACTGACCCGGAAGCCCTACACACGCTCTGAGAAACCAACGTTGAAAGAATTTACAATGACTCTCAGGAGACTACTCTGCCTGGATCCCACTTATATAACCTGCTTTCACTATCTCCTCTTTGGAGCACCCTCTTGATACTTTTGGTTTGAGTCTGACCAATTTGAATCACATCTACTCACTATAAATACATTCTGCTATACTAATTTTTAGTCTTTCTCAGCACATCTAGGTTTTTAACAGAGACTTATATTAATTAAGATTCTAAGTATTCTCAGAACACCTGGCTGGCACCAGAGCAGACAAAGGGGATACCCCCCAAGGGCTGTGGAGACACACATTCTACACAGAAAATCTGAAAAAGAACTGTATAAGTCCTGGAAGAGCCATTAGGTCAGAGAGCCCTCTAGCAGAATTTTGAGGTAGAGGGAAAAAATAATAGAAAGAAAAGCCCACACTGAAACCAATCTTGGGAAAGAGAGGATTCAGAAACTTAGAATTACTTCACAAAATTTTTCAAATGTCCCTGGTTCGGAAGAAAACAAAACAAAACATATATATATATATATATATATATATATATATATATATATATATATATATATATATATATATATATATATATATATATATATATATATATATATATATATATATATATATATATATATATATATATATATATATATATATATAAGGCATCCAAGAAAGGAAGAAAAAATGGCCTGATTAAAAGAACAGTAAGAAGAGGAAATCATTCCCAAGTGCCATGGATTGAATTGTATCTCCCCCAAATATCTGTCAACTTAGCTAGGCCACAATTCCCAGTACTGTGTGATTGTCCACCATTTTGTCATCTGAAGTGATTTTCCTATGTGTCGTAAATCCTATCTCTACGATGATAATGAGATGGGTTTAGTGGCAGTTACATAGACTTAATCTATTAGATTAATCTACAACTTAAGCCAACCTCTTCTGAGATATAAAAGAGAGAAGCAAGCACAGAGACATGGAGAACCTCATACCACCAAGAAAGTAGAGATAGGAGTCTGTGTCCACCAAGAAGGTAGAGATAGGGGTCCCTGCACCTGAGACACTCCTAGACCAGGGGAAGATTGATGAGAAGGACTTTCCTCCAGAGCTGACATAAAGACAAAGCAGTCCCCTGGAGGTGACGTGACTTCTAGCCTGCTAGACTGTGAGAGAATAAACTTCTGTTTGTTGAAGCCAACTACTTGTGGTATTTCTGTTATAGTAGCACTAGACAACAGACACCAAGTAAGTAAGAATAATGGAAAAAATAGAGGGCTTTCAAATAACAACTTTAAGTATGTTCAAAGAAATCAAAGAACATATAAATAACCAATTAGTGGAGATCATAAAACAATCTTAGTAAGGAGATACAAACAAACAAACCCTTTGCCATCAAGTCTATTCTGACTCACAGTGATAGAAAACATAGAAAAGAAACAGAAATATTGGAATTGAAGAAGAAAATAACTGAACTGGAAATGCAAGGGAGGAATACAACAATAGCCTTGAGAATGCAGAAGAAAGAGTAAGTGAGCTAGAGGACAAGCTATC
Organism: Dugong dugon; assembly: GCA_030035585.1. Lineage (NCBI taxonomy): Eukaryota > Metazoa > Chordata > Mammalia > Sirenia > Dugongidae > Dugong > Dugong dugon. The sequence goes on from CM057478.1 coordinate 16,435,651, forward strand.
TGAAGGTACCAGTTTCCAAGAGAAACAGAGGAAAAAAATCAAAGAAAATTGAAAAAAGCCAAATGGATTTGTGGGACACTATCAAGAGAACCAACATATACATTAAGGGAATACCAGAAGGAGAGAAGAGAAATCAAAAATACAGAAAGAATATTTGAAAAAAATAGTGACAGAAAACTTTCTAGACTGTTATAAAGAATTGAACCTGCAAATCCAGTAAGCTTGGCAAACTCTAAGGTGAGTGAAATCAAACAGGTCTTCACCAAGACACATTATAATCAAATTCCTGAAGAACAAAGACAAGTAGAGTATTTTGAAAGCAGCAAGAGAATGCACAGAATAACATACAAGGGCTCATCAATAAGATTAAGTGCCAGCTTCTCCACAAAAACCTCGGAGGCCAGGAGGCAATGGAATGATAGATACATAAATAGAGACAGAGACAGAGATAGAGAGAGAGGTAAAGAGATAGATATATATCACTGAAAGGAAAGAATTGTCAAAATTGGCAAAATTATCCTTCAAAAATGAGGGTGAATTTAAGACATCTCCTGATAAGAAAAGTTGTGAGAATTTGTAATTACCAAGCCTACCTTGCAAGGACTAGTAAAGAGAGTCCTTCAGGTGGAAAGGAAAGAACACTAGACATCTATCCAACCCAGTATATGGGGAAGAAATCTAAAAAAATTAAAAGACAATCTCCAATAAAGGTAATGTACAAGCAAACAAAAGGGTGAGTTGTAGGGCATTTTCAGTGGGTAAATTTAGTTGTTATGGGCTGCAAACATCATAACATCAAAATGTAAGAGAAATAACTATGAATTTATTCTAATAGACACAGGGTGTATAGTGATGTTAAAGGTGATACTATAACAGGCACAGGGGATTAGTTGTTGTTAGGTGCCATGGAATCAAATCCTACTCTTAGTGAACCTATGTATAACAGAGAAAAACACGGTCAGGTCCTGTGCCATCCTCATAATTATTGTTATGCTTGAGCCCATTGTTGCAGCCACTGTGTCAATCCATCTCATTTTGGGTCTTCCTCTTTTTTGCTGACCGTCTACTTTATCAAGCATGATGTCCTTCTCCAGGAAGTTGACCCTCCTGATAACATGTCCAAAGTACGTTAGATGAAGTCTTGCCATCTTTGCTTCTAAGGAGCATTTTGGCTGTACTTCTTCTACAGGGGGAGAGAGAAGCAAATTAGGATTAGAATTTAAGTATGTTAATATTGTATATTACTTGCTGTTTGTATATTAATTGTTGGTATCAAGTTAAAATGGGTTGCGGTAAAAGTAAGGTCCCAAATGTAATTTTCATGGAAACCACTCAGATAATATTTAAAAATATATACACATAGATTGTAAGAAGGAAGAAACCAAATAGACTCAACACAAGAAAACAACTTAACACAAATAATGACAAATTGTAAAAAAGGTAGGACAAGGAGAGCATAAGACACACACGAAACAAGTAACAAAATGACATTAGTAAGTCATTCTTCATCAGTAATTACCTTAAATGTAACTGGATTAAACTCTCCATACAAAAGGCAAAGAGTGGCAGAATGGATAAAAAAAATATGACCCATCCATTTGCTGTTCACAAGAGACACATGTTCCCAAGGACACAAAGAGACTGAAAGTGGAAGGATGGAAAAGAATATTCTATGCAAATACTAACCAAAAGAAAGCAGGTTTTGCCATACGTACATCAGACAAAATAGACTTTAAGTCAAAATCTATTATAAGAGATGAAAAAGGATTTTATACATTAATAAAAGTGAAAATCTATCAAAAAATATAATAATCATAAATTTATGTACATCCAACATCAATGCACCAAAATATATAATGCAAATACAAACAAAACTGAAAGGACTAATAGACTTTATTACAATAATAGTTGAGGACTTCAATACACCACTGTCAATACTGGACGGGACTTCTAGAAAGATTAGTAAGGAAATTAGGGGACTTAAAAGGCACCATAAACCAATTAGATCCAGTAAGCAAGTATAGAACTCTCCACCCAACATCAGAGCAATACACATTTTTCGCTAGTACACATGGGGTATTCTCCAGGGTAGATTATATGCTAGGACATAAAACAATTCTCAAAAAGTTTAAAAAGATTGAAATGGTACAAAGTATCTTCTCCAACCACAAAGCAATAATACTAGAAATTAATAATACAAGGAGAAGTGAAAAATACATAAAATGTGGATACTAAATAACACACCATCAAACAATCAAGAGTGAAGTTAAAAAGAGGAAATCAAGACTGAAATTTAAAAACAAAAAACAACAAAGTTCAAGTTAAACAAAAGCAAAAGCAACTTATCAAAACTTAGGGGATGCAAAGGCAGTCATTATTCTAGGAATGCAAGTATGGCCTCTAATTTTTTCATTTTTAATCTCTGTATATTTATTATAGATATTATAATTATCTCTTTAGATATTGGAAAGTAACTTTTAATATTCAATATTTTTAAAAAATTAGAACACAATAAAATTGACCATATCTCAGTCAATGTTTGATATAAAAACATAAGATTAATTGATTTGAAATTTATGAAAGAATACTAGTTTCAATAATTTAATATGACGTAGATTGAAATGGAGAAGAGAGGCAATAGAATTTGGGTACAATTTTTCCCCACAGTGCTCTCCAATTTTGAAAGTATAAACACTGCAATGCTGAGAAGCTAAGCAGAAATTTCAGTCCTCTCTATGCTGGCAGAAAATAAAATGAGGTTTCAGGCTGTAACAATGAGGAGAGGCCATGCATGGAAAGCACTTCAGGTTTTTTGTTTGGATCCGGGAAATGCTACATCAAAAGAGTGAAGATTAACTGGAAATAAAGCAATCTTTACAAAGGTTGCAGCCCGACTTTGATTGCATTAGAACGGTTTACGTCTAAGCTAACTACCTAATAGAAGCAAAAGTAAATTGTCTCTGGAAAAAGAAAACAGCAAGAAGAATCTCAAATTATCTTTATTATATTATTGTTGTTGACGTTGGATGTTATCCAGTCAGTTCTGACTCATAGTGACGCTACAAACAACAGAGTGAAAAATTGCCTGGTACTGCAGCAACCTCACAATCCTTGCTACGTTTGAGATCATTCTTGCAGCCACTGTGTCAATCTACCTCATTGAGGGTCTTCTTATTTTTCACTGGCCTTCTACTTTACCAAGTATGATGTCCTTTTTAAAGGACTGGTCCTTCCTGATAACCTGTCCAAAATAAGTGAGACAAAGTTGCTAGAGGAGCATTCTGGATGTACCTCTTCCAAGACAGATTTGTTCATACTTCTGGCAGTCCATGGTATATTCAATATTTTTCGCCAACAGCATAATTCAAATGCATGAATTTTTCTTTTACCTTCCTTATTCATTATCCAGCTTTCACATGCATACGAGGGGATTGAAAATAACATGGCTTGGATCAGGCACATCTTAGTCCTCAAACTGACATCTTTACTTTTTAATACTTTAAATCTTTTGCAGTAGATTTGCCTAGTGCAATAAATTGTTTGATTTCTTGACTGCTGCTCCCATGGGCATTGATTGTGGATCCAAGTAACATGAAATCCTTGACAACTTCAATATCAATATTTTCTCTGTTTATCATGATGTTGTTTATTGGTCCAGTTGTGAGGATTTTTGTTTTCTTTATGATAAAGTGTAATCCATACTGAAGGCTGTAGTCTTTGATCTTCTCAGTAAGTGCTTCAAGTCCTCTTTGCTTTCAGCAAGCAAGGTTGTGTGGTCTGCACTTTGCAGGTTCTTAATGAGTCTTCTTCTAATCCTGATGCACAGTTCTTCTTCATATTCCAGCTTTTCGGATATTATTTTCTCAGCAACAGAGTAAGTTTGATGAAAGGTTGCAATCCTGACATACACCTTTCCTGATTTTAAACCATGCAGTACCCTGTTGTTCTGTTCCAACAACTGCCTCTCGGTCTATGTACATACTGATTCCTCATAAGCATAATTAAATGTTCTTGAATTCCCATTCTTTGCAATGTTATCCATAATTTATTATGATCCACATAGCTGAATGCCTTTGCATAGTCAATAAAACAGGGGTAAACATCTTTCTGGTATTTTCTGCTTTCAGCTAAGATCCATCTGACATCAGCAAGGGTATCCCTCCTTCCACTTCCTCTTCTGAATCTGGCTTGAATTTCTGGCCGTTTCCTGTCCATGTACTGCTGCAGCCGTTTTTGAATTATCTTCAACAAAATTTTACTTGAGTGTGATATTCATGATATTCTTCAATAATTTCTCCATTCTGTTGGATCACTTGGGCACAAATATGGATCTCTTCAGATTGATTGGCCAGGTAGTTGTCTTCCAAATTTCTTGGCATATACAAATGAGTGCTTCTAGTGTTGCACCCATTAGTGGAAACATCTCAGTTGGTATTCCTTCAATTCCTCCTGTCTTGTTCTTCACCAATGCCTTCAGTGCAGCTTGGATTTCTTCCTTTGGTACCACTGGCTCTTGATCATATGCTACCTCCTGAAATGACCAGTTCTTTTTGGTAAGGCAACTCTGTATTCCTTCCATCTTCTTTTGATGCTTCTTGTGTCATTCAATATTTTGTCCATAGAATCCTTCAATATTGCAACTTGAGGCTTGAATCTTTTTTTTTTTTTTTTTTTTTTTTTTTAGTTCTATCAGTTTCATGTGTGTGCTTTTCCCTTTTGGTTTTCTAATTCCAGGTCTTTGCACATTTCTTTATAATAATTGCTTTGTTTTCTCTAGCCATCCTTTGAAATCTTCTCTTCAGCTATTTTACTTCATCATTTTTTCCATTCACTTTAGCTACGCTATGTTCAAGAGCGAGTTTCAGAATCTCTTCTGAAATCCATTTTGGATTTCTTTCTTTCTTGTTTTTTTAATAATGTCCTTGATGTCATTCCACAATTCGTCTGTTCTTCAGTCATTAGTGTTCAATGCATAAAATCTATTCTTGAAATGACCTCTAAATTCAGGTGGGATATACTCAAGTTTGTATTTTGGCTCTCATGGACTTGTTTTAATTTTTTCAGCTTCAACTTGAACTTGCATATGAGCAATCTATGGTCTGTTCCACAGCTGGTTACTTACTATTGCTCATACACAATGTAAACCATGAACCATAAGTTAATAATTCATACCGAATGATAAGATCTGACAAAAAATGCAATAAAATGAGACACAAAGAAAATCTTTACTTTAGTGTTAACTAACACAGACTTTCAAATAACTATAACTAGTATTTTCAAGAGAAAAATTGAAAAAATTGGAAACTTTCTCAGAACTGGATAATATAAAATAAGAATCAAATGGAAATTTCAGAGATGAAAATATATAACTGAAATTTAAAATCAGTGGAAGTAATCAATGGAAGACAGAATGAAATATGATTAATGAACTGATATAAGTCCATAACATATATACAAACTGAAATGTTGATAGAAAAATGAGATAACTTTCAGAAAAATTTTTACAGGACTACCAGACTTACTGAGTAGCTTAAATTATATATAATTGAAATTTCAAAAGAAAAGGAGATAGAAAATGGAGCAGAAGCAATATTTTAAGAGTTAGTAGGTGAGAATTTTCCTGAACTGATTAACATCACCAATTCACAGATTCAAGTTTTGCAAAGCTCTAGTAAATACACAGAAAAATGTATTTAGGCTGAATGTAGTAAAAATGGAGCCCTGGTGGCACAGTGGATAAGAGCTACAGCTACTAACCAAAAGGTCGGCAGTTCGAGTCTACCACCTGCTCCTTGGAAACTCTGTGGGGCAGTTCTACTCTGTCCTTTATGGTCGTTATGAGTCAGAATCAACCCTAAGGCAACCGGTTTAGATTTTTTTTTTTTTTTTGGTAATAAGAATGCACAAAATAAATACAAAGTGAAACATCTAAAAAGAAGCCTGAATGGAGATCACCATCTAAGGGGAAACTAGGATTTTTTTAAGAGGAGTAATGGTGTCAGTGCCTCTAGCCAAATACCATCAGGAGCACACCTGTTGTTAAAATATTTGGGCTTATTACTCTTTTGAATGAGGGATAGAGAACATACACCAAGGGGAACTGTGGATCATCTCAGCAAGAGGGTGTTGGGACTTATAGAATTTGAGTTTATTTAAATGGTGCTGTGGAAGAAAAAAGAAAGAAGCAGGGTTTATTCTGGATAGGTGTTGAGAGAAAGTGAGGACAGTTCTAGTATTGAATATTCCAGTATCTTATTTAGAAAGAGGACAGACTAAGAGTAGAAATAAAGCTATAATTGGCAAAGATGAGCAGTCACCTTTACTAGCCAGGAGAGTTTTTTTTGTGTTTGTGTATTTGTCGTTCTGTGTGTTGCACAGTGCCCTTGGTTTCGTCTGTGCATAGACAAAATTATGAAGTAGTCTTTTTGACTCACTTCATCAGGGTTGAAGAGTGATCTTTTCTGATGCTTATCTTCTGTGAGATTATGTCTAAATAAGAACAGCATGACCTAGCTGTGCACATCTGGCCAGGTTCTAACAACACTGAGGACCAGCTGTAAGTGTAAACCAGTTCCCAAATGTCAGAACTGCTTTTTCTTTCTCAATAGAAGCTATAAAATAAGCAGCTGTTGCTTTTGAAGTGCTGAAAATTAAAAACCAAGAATCTGCTATTCCAAACTCAGTGAAAATATTGTTCGGGTGTCAGCAAGGATGTGGAGCAATAGGATCCCTCATTCATCGCTGATGGGACTGTAAAGTGGTACAACTTCTATGCAAAACAGCCTGGTGGTTTCTCAAAAAGTTAAGCATAAAGTTACCATATGATTCAGGAATTGCACTCCTAGGTGTATATCCAAAAGAATGGAAAGCAGGAACACAAACAGATACATGTATAAACCAAAACCAAACTTGTGGCCTTTGAGTTGATTTCAACTCATAGTGACCCTATAGAACAGAGAAGAACTGTTCCATAGGGTTTCCAAAGAGCACCTGGTGGATTCTAGCTGCTGACCTTTTGGTTAGCAGCTAAAGCTCTTAACCACTACGCTATGTATAGCAATGTTTATTGCAACACTATTCACAATAGCCAAAAGATGGAAATGACATAAATGTTCATCAACAGATGAATGGATAAAAAATGTGGTATATACATACAATGGAATATTACTCAGTCACAAACAAAAATGAAGTCCTGATAAATGCTACAGCATGTATGAACCTTGAAAAGAGTACTCTGAGTGAAGTAAATCAGTCAAAAAAAGACAAGTATTGTATAATTACACTTACATGAAATATCTAAAACAGGCAAATGTATAGAGACCTAAGGTTATTAATGGTTGCCAGGGGTGGGGTGGGGTGGGGAGGGAAAAGGGGATTAGCTGCTTAGGAGACACTGAGCTTCTATAAAGAATGATAGAAGAACCTGGAAATGGATAATGGTGATTGTTGTACAATATGATGAATACAATCAATATTACTAAATTGTACATGCGAACAATGTTGAAACAGCAAATGTATTGTTACATATATATTTATCACAATAAAACATTAAAGCAATTTGAAGAAATTTTCAGACCTTTCAAAATAAAGACGATGTAAGTAAATACATATAAAAATGTATTCATTAATTACTAGCCTAAGGAAATTGGCATAATTATACTAAAACAAGATAAACTCTACTTCAAACCAAGAAGCATGACTAGAGATCAAAAGAAGGTCATTGAATAATGAAGAGTCAGTCTTCTGTGATAATATAAAAATTTTATAATTATATGCACTTAACATAGCCTCTGAAGATATCCATAAAAATTTAAAGGTATTAAAAGTGACTAACAGAAAATAGTTTGAAAGGCAGGCGAAAAATCATTAAGGATGTACAAAATTAGAATGTCATTAAGAGAAGACATACATACAATACATGTCATTGTAAAGAAGACAATACATGCAAATGGTGCACATAACAAGTATAGCATATGCATGCTTGTCAAATGTACACAGAACATTTAGTACACTTTTATGCTGAACAGAGGGCTATAAAGCAAGTTTCAATAATGTTGAAGAATTGCAATCATAATGAATACGTTCTCTTACCATTGTAGAGTTAATCCAGAAATTAAGTGCAATGGTCTTTTCAATCACTTCATATACATGTGAAAGCTAGACAGTGAAAAGAAATGACAAAAGAATTGATGCATTTGAATTGTGGTGTTGCAAAGAATATTGAATATAGCATGGACTGTGAGAAGAACAAACAAATCAGTCTTGGAGGAAGTACAGCCAGAATACTCTTTAGAAGCAAGGATAGCACAAGTTCGTCTTTCTTAATTTGTTAATGTCATCAGGAAACACTAACCAATAAAGAAAGACATTATGTTTAGGAAAGTAGAGGTCATTGAAAACAAGGAAAATCCTCAAAAATTTGCTCAAACATATCAAGACCATGGAGAAGATGCATGATCAGGCAATGTTTTCTTCTGTTATACATAAGGTTTCCATGAGTTGGAGCCAACTTGACTGCAACTAACAACAATAATAGCAAGGTAAATGAAACAAGACAAACAAACAGAAATCCTTATTCTAATGTTGGATATTTAACACAAAAATTAACATAGTTAAGGAGGCAGCATGCATACTAGTTATCAGAAGAGGTAACAGAGTCAGGCTTCTTCAGGTTAAATCCTGGCTGTAATATATTCTGATTAAGTGAACTTGGGAAAATTACTTATTTTCTAAGTGTCTCAGTTCTCAATTTATTTATTAGCAGGGCTTTCAGCACTACTACTAGGAAAGTCTTGAGACAATTGGGAAGTGTTGGTGATATTACTGTTCCATTTCTTGTTTTGACAAGTGATGACATGGGTGTGCTCATATTGTAAAATACAGCTTCACAAATATCATTTGTACATTTTTCTATAAGAAAAGCTTATTTAAAAATAAAGCATTACGTGTTTCATCGTAAACAGTTCATAGATTTTCATTAAGATCACTCTGTGACATAAAAAAACCACAAGTTCCCTTTATGACCAACTATTTATGATACTTAACTACCTTCAAGTGCTCTCTTTCAATGCATTTTTTTTCTCACCCCAGGATATACAGTCTATACATCTCTGTGTGCTTTGTTACAGGTTTCAAAATCTAGGGAGAAGAATCTGATTGGTGGCTCACAGATTGGACCAATTCCATTTCAAAATCCATTTTCAAAGTGGATAGGTGGGGACGGGCTGGCAGTCTTAGCAAAATCTTTTAGCTGGTGTGGATGGATAAGCTCCCCAAAGTTATCTGGGATGGTGGCAATGTTACCAGAATAAATGGTAAGCATGCCGGATGGTTGAAAGGTAAGAGATATTTATATTCCTAACTGCTCCTCAATAGATATTTTGTATCTACTTTATGTTATTGTATATAAAAGGGATATCTCTGATCCAGAAACACACTAGAATCAGGGGAAGATGAAACATAAATTTAATGGAAATACTTATAGTTAGAAGGGTCAATGTAGTCCATAGCTCTCCTATGTCTCTTTGTTTTCCTTCAGAGATAACACTGTGGAAAGTGCTGCAAAGGAAGATCCAATGTCCACCACTATATAAATTTATAGGGAAGCTGGGAGGAAGTCCTGGAACATCCAATTGAATAGTTAATTATGTACCCAAGAGACATTTCTGGACAGAGGTATGGCCTTGTTAATTCAGAGTTTAGCTGGTATCACCTAGAAGTCTTGTTCTTCTGTCTAGCTAATTCTGAAGACATAGTAAATTAGACAAGAGAAGAGAGAACTAGCCTGCAAGATTATCTAGCTTTGTGTCTCCTCAAACTCTCCACTGACCTTTGAGGTCTTATTGGGTATACTTATCATCATAAGTTCCAGCTGATGTCAGGTTGTAACAATTTCTACAACATTGCCTGGAAGTGAAAAGTCAATAAGTTTTCTTGTAGCTGGGTCCAACAGAGTAAATACTGACATAAAAAAATCACCACAAGTTCCCTTTATGACAAACTATTTATGACACTCAACTACATTCAAGCGCTCTCTTTCGATGTATTTTTTTTTCTTACCTCAGTATATACAGTCTATACATTTGCATTTAGTTACAAATGTCCCTATTTTCTATAGCTAAATTCATTTCAATGCCAAAATAATACAATCTGTATGAATGCTTGTATTACATACTATCTTTAATATGCTATCATAAAAAGTGGGATGCTTTTGCCTTTTCTCCAGTAGCTTTAGCTTTTACTCAAATAAGTGTTGTGATTATTGGTTGAAGTATTTTCTTTTTCTGATACTTAAAAAAAAATCTTCTTAGGCGGGGCCAAGATGGCAGAGCAGTCAGACACTTCCTGTGGTCCCTCTTACAACAAAGAGCAGAAAAAACACGTGAATTGATTATATATGACAATCTAGGAGCCCTGAACATCTAAGGCAAAGTTGAAGTCTAATTAGACTGAATAGCCGGGGGAGGGAGAGATGGTTCGGAAGCAGTGAGGAGTTGCTAGACCTGACCTGGTGGGAGCTGGCACCCTTCAGGTCAGATTGGCTGGAATGCGTGGTGAGGCAAGCAGTGGTGCTTGGGAGGCGTTTTTCACACTGGGAGAGACCAAGCGGCAGAGAGTCTACTCAGGCCTCTAGAACCAGTGAGAAATGGCTTTCAGTCAGCAAAAGATAAGTACATGTTTCTGACACGGATTAAAAAAAAACCCCTTTGGAAAAAACTCTCTCCCATTTGCCTGCCCCCTTCCCACTCTGCACTGAGTCCCAGACTGGCTTCAGTGATTGCGGAGTACCCTGGGCCGGAATTAGGGCCCATCACAGGCCGTGAACCATTCTCCTAATCTTAGAGAGGGAATAAATTAACAAACAAGAAAAAATAATCTGCTAGCTTCCCTAAGCCTGGATCTTATGGTAGGCACAGCTCCTTTGCATAGACACAGGTATAAGGGATTCATGGACTTTGAATGCATTTCATAACTGCATAGACCTATGTGGGCCCGTTTCCACAATGTAAGCCCTAATTACCACAGTATAGCAGGGTATATACCTGAAGCCTAAATTCAACAGTATCAGCTATATGGTGAAGTGACAGGTTAGTGACATTTGATACTACTCTGCCCATTAAGCAGGATCCTCACCTACCCATATCAGGGACCTGAGGACTGGTGGCTTCACCTACTCCACCTAGCAACACATGAGAGAGGTCCAAGGGTAAGCAGTGCCTCCCAGTCCTTACAGCCAACAGCACTGGGCACTTATAGTCCAGCTGCAAAACTCACCCACCTACACACTCTAGGGAACAGGGATATACTTTCCTCCCAGATACACAGGGGTAGTCGTCAGGCCCCTGCCTTGCTCAGCGCATGACCCTCTAGTGCAGCCAGATATTTGTGCCTACACCAATCACCCAAGCCTGTCTAGGACTGTAGATGAGAGCTTGTACCACACAGCTAGTGACTAAATACCTAGACGCCTGAGCTGAATCCATACAAGAAAAGTAAACAGACTCCTGAGTTGACATACCTAGTAACAGATCTAACCACCTGGTGACAGGACTTTAGAGCTTCAAAGGCACCAATAATAAAACTAGCTCATACAAGTAAACTATTTGGGCATATCAAAACAGAACAAGAAGCTATGACACTAATCAAAAATAAATTAAATAAATATAATAAGTTATTGATGGCTTGGAGACAACAGACAATATCAAATCACATAAAGATGCAGACCCTGATGGCTTCAGCAATGTCCCCAAAGAATTGAGAAAATATAAAGGAGGAAGAGAAATTCTTGGAATTACCAGAAGTAGAATACAAAAGAATAATGTACAGAACTCTTCAATATATCAAGAAGGAGATGAAGCACAACACAGAACAAGCCAAGGAACACACAGAAAAAGGAATGGAGAACTTAAGAAGATTAGAAAAGAGCAGAATGACAAACTTAACAGGCTGCAAAAATCCATAGAAAGACAGCAAACAAAAATCCAGAAGATTAACAATCAAATTTCAGAATTAGTCAACTTGATAGAAAGTCATAGGAGCAGAACTGAGGCAATGACAGTCAGAATTAGTGAGACTGAAGATAAAGCACTTGACACCAACTTATCTGAGGAAAAATCAGATAAAATAATTAAAAAAATGAAGAAACTCTAAGAATTATGTGGGACTCTATCAAGAGGAATAAACTAGAAGTAATTAGAGTACCAGAACAGGAGGAGATAATAGGAAATACAGAGAGAATTGTTGAAGATATGCTGGCAGAAGACTTCCTTGATATTGTGAAAGATGAGAAGATATGTATCCAAGGTGCTCATCGAACTCCACATAAGGTAGATCCCAAAAGAAAGTCAACAAGACATATAATCAAACTTGCCAAAACCAAAGATAAAGAGAGAATTTTAAGTGCAGCTAAGGATAAATGAAAAGTCATCTACAAAGAAGAGTCAATAAGAATAAGCTCGGACTACTCAGCAGAAACCATGCAGGCAAGAAGGCAATGGGATGACATATATAAAGCCTTGAAGGAAAAAAACTGCCAGCCAAGAATTATATATCCAGCAAAACTGTCTCTCAAATATGACGGCAAAATTAGGGCATTTCCAGATAAACAGAAGTTTAGGGAATTTGCAAATATCAAACCAAAATTACAAGAAATACTAAAGGGATTCTTCCAGTCAGAAAATCAATAACATCAGACAACAACCCAAGACTAGAACACAGGACAGAGTGACCAGATATCAACTCAGATAGGGAAGTCACAAAAATAAATCAAAGCTAAAACAGGGAAACAGAGATGTCTATATGTAGAAGATGACAACATTAAAACAAACAAAAAAAGGGACTAAAAATTGTAGTCATAGATCTTTCATATGGAGAGGAAGTCAAGGCAATATAAAGAAATAAAAGACTGGTTTAAACTTAGAAAAATAGAGGTAAATATTAAGGTAACCACAAAGGAAACTAACAATCCTACAAATCAAAATAAAAAACTAGAAAAATATAAAGACTCAGCAAACACAAAATCAACAATGAAAAAGACAAAAAAAAAAAAAAAATACATAAAGAAAAATGACTCAGCTCAGAAAATTAAGGAAAACAAAGAAACTGTGAACAACACACAAAAAGACATCAAAATGACAGAATTAAACCCATACCTATCAATAATTACACTGAATGTAAATGGACTAAATGCACCAAGAAAGAGACAGAGTGGCAGAATGGATTAAAAAACATGAGCCAGCTCTATGCTGCCTGTAAGAGGCACACCTTAGACTCTTAAACTTAAAGACACAAGCAAACTAAAACTCAAAGGATAGAAAAAATATATCAAGCAAACAACACTCAAAAAAGAGCAGGAGTGGCAATATTAATTTCTGACAAAATAAACTTTAAATTAAAATCCACCACAAAGGATAAGGAAGGACAGTACATAATGAATAAAGGGTCAATACACCAGGAAGATATAACCATAATAAACATTACGCACCCAATGACAGGGCTCCAAAATACATTAAAAAAATTCTAACAGCATTGAAAAGAGAGATAGACAGCTCCACAATAATAGTAGAAGACTTCAATGCACCACTTTTGGCAAAGGACAGAACATCCAGAAAGAGACTCAATGAAGGCACGGAAGACCTAAATGCCACAATTAACCCACTTGATCTCATAGATGTATACAGAACACTCCACCCAACAGCAGCCAAGTATACTTTCTTTTCCAATGCACATGGAATATTTTCCAGAAAAGACCACGTATTAAGCCATTAAAGCAAGCCTTAACTACATCCAAAGCACTGAAATATTACAAAGCATCCTTTCTGACCATAAAGCCATAAATGTAGAAATCAATAACAGAATAAGGAGGGAAAAAAAATTGAACACATGGAAACTGAACAACACCTTGCTCAAAAACTACTGGGTTATAGAAGAAATTAAGGATGGAATAAAGAAATTAATAGAATCAAATGAGAATGAAAAAACATCCTACCAGAACCTTTGGGACACAGCCAAAGCAGTGCTCAGAGGTCAGTTTATAGCAATACATGCACACATCCAAAAAGAAGAAAGGGCCATAATCAAAACATTAACCCTACAACTCACACAAGTAGAGAGAAAGCAGCTAAGGAATCCCTCAGGCTACAGAAGAAAGGAAATACTAAGAATTAGAGCAGAATTAAATGAAATAGAGAAGAGAAAAACAATTTAAAGAATTAACAAGACCAAAAGCTGGTTCTTTGAAAAGATCAACAAAATTAATAAACCATTGGCCAAACTGACAAAAGAAAAACAGGAGAGGAAGGAGATAACCCACATAAGAAATGAGAGGGGTGATATCACAACAGACCCAACAGAAATTGAAAGAATCAGAATACTATGAAAAACTGTACTCAAAAAATTTGAAAACCTAGAGGAAATGGACAAATTTCTAGAAGCTCACTACCTATCTAAACTAACACAAACACAGGTAGAACAACTAAATAAACCCGTAACAAAAGGAGAAATTGAAAAGGTAATTAAAAAACTTCCAACAAAAAACAAGCCATGGCCCGGTTGGCTTTACTGGCGAATTTTACCAAACTTTCAGAGAAAAGTTAACACCACCACTGCTAAAGGTAGTTCAGAACATTGAAAAGGATAGAATACTCCCAAACTCATTCTAAGAGGCCAGCATAACCCTGATACCAAGACCAGGTAAAGACACCATAAAAAAAGAAATTACAGACCAATATCCCTCATGAATAATGATGCAAAAATTCTCAACAAAATACTAGCCATTAGAATTCAGCAACGTATCAAAAAAATAATTCACCATGAATAAGTGGGATTTATACCAGGTATGCAGGGATGGTTCAACATTAGAAAAACAATCAATGCAATCCATCACATAAGTGAAACAAAAGATAAAAAACATATGATCTCATCAGTTGATGCAGAAAAGGCATTTGACATAGCCCAACACCCATTCATGATAAAAACTCTCAGCAAAATAGGAATAGAAAGAAAATTCCTCAACATAATTAAGGGTGTTTATACAAAGACCACAGCCAACATCATCCTAAATGGAGAGAGTCTGAAAGTATTCCTCTCGAGAATGGGAACCAGATAATGATGCCCTTTATCACGACTCTCATTTAACATTGTGTGGGAGGTCCTAGCCAGAGCAATTAGGCTAGAAAAAGAAATAAAGGGCATCCAAATTGGTAAGGAAGAAGTAAAAGTATCTCTATTAGAAGATGTATGATCTTACACACAGAAACCCCAAAGAATCTACAAGTAAACTACAGGAGCTAATAGAAGCAGCAAAGTTTCAGGATACAAGATAAACATACCAAAATATGTTGGATTCCTCTACACCATCAAAGAAAACTTCAAAGAGGAAATCACTAAATCAATACCATTTACAATAGCCCCCAAGAAGATAAAATACTTAGGAATAAATTTAACCAGAGACATAAAAGACCTATACAAAGAAAACTGCAAGATACGACTGCAAGAAACCAAAAGAGACCTGCATAAGTGGAAAAACATACCTTGCTTATTAATAGGAAGATTCAACATTGTGAAAATGTCATTTCTACCCAAAGCAATCTACAGTTACAATGCAATCCCCATCCAAATTTAATGAGATAAAGAAACAAATCGCCAACTTCAAGGGAAGAGGCCCCAGATAAGTAAAGCATTACTGAAGAAGAGCAAAGTGGGAGGTCTCACACTACCTGATTTTAGAACCTATTATACAGCTACGATATAACCTATTATATCAGCACCAGTCAAAACAGCCTGGTACTGGTACAACAACAGATACATAGACCAATGGAACAGAATTGAGAATCCAGACTTAAATTCATCCACCTATGAGCAGCTGATATTTGACAAAGGCCCACAGTCTGTTAAATGGGGAAAAGACAGTCTCTTTAACAAATGGTGCTAGCATAACTGGATATCCACCTTCAAAAAATTGAAACAAGACCCATACCTCACACCATGCACAAAAACTAACTCAAAATGGATCAAAGACCTAAATATAAAATCTAAAATGATAAAGGTCATGGAAGAAAAAATTGGGACAATGCTAGGGGCCCTAATGCATGGCATAAACATAATACAAACCATAAGTAACGACATACAAACACTGGAAAAGAAACTAGATAAATGGGAACACCTAAAAATCAAACACTTATGCTCATCAAAAGACTTCACCAAAAGAGTAAAAAAACAACCTACAGACTGGGAAAAAATTTTTGGCTACAACAAACCCAATCAGGGTCTAATCTCTAAAATCAACAAGATGTTGTAAAATGTCAGCAAGAAAAAGACAAACAACCCAATTTAAAAACGGGCAAAGGATGTGAAAAGACACTTCAGAAAAGAAGACATTCAGGCAGCTAACAGACACATGAGGAAATGCTCATGATCATTAGCCATTAGAGAAATGCAAATCAAAACTACAATGAGATAACATCTCACCCCAAAAAGGCTAGCATTAATCAAAAAATCACAAAAAAATAAATGTTGGAGAGGTTATGGAGAGACTGGAACACTTATACACTGTTGGTGGGAATGTAAAACAGTACAACCACTTTGGAAATCGATTTGGCACTTCATTAAAAAGCTAGACATACAAGTACCACATGATCCAGCAATCCCACTCCTTGGAATATATCCTAGAGAAATAAGAGCCATCACAGGAACAGACATATGCACACCCATGTTCATTGCAGCACTGTTAATGATGGCAAAAAGATGGCAACAATCTAGGTGCTTATCAAAGGACGAATGGACAAATTATCGTATATTTACACAATGGAATACTGTGCAACCATAAAGAAGAACGATGAATCCCTGAAACATCTTATAACTTGGAGGAATCTGGAAGGCATTATGCTGAGTGAAGTTTGTCAGTTGCAAAAGAACACATATTACATAAGGCCATTATTATAAAAACTTAAGAAATGTTTAAACTCAAAATAAATCATTCTTTGATAGTTATGAGGGAGGGAGAGTGTTATTCTCTAACTAGATAGTAGACAAGAATTATCTTAGGTGAAGGAAAGGATAGCACACACTACAGGGGAAGTCAGCACAACTGGATTAAACCAAGAGCTAACAAGTTTCCTGAATACTAGTGAAGACTTGGAGGGACAGAGTAGCAGGGGTGGGGGCTTGCGGGGGACACATAAGTCAATTGGCATAACAAAATTTATTAAGAAAATGTTCTATACCCCACTTTGGTGAGTGCTGTCTTGGGCCTTAAAAGCTAATGAGTGGCCATCTAAGATACATCAATTGGTCCCAACCCACCCGGAGCAAAGAACAATGAAGAACTCCAAAAATACAAAGAAAATATTAGCCCAAGAGACAGAAAGGGCTACATAAACCAGAGACTCCTTTAGCCTGAGACCAGAAGAACTAGATGGTGCCTGGCTACCACCAATGACCGTGCTGACAGGAAATACAACAGAGAGTCCCTGACGGAGCAGGAGAAAAGTCGAGTGCAGAACTCAAATTCTAGTAAAAAGACCAGACTTAATGATTTGACTGAGACTGGAGGGACCCCAGAAGACATGGCTCTTGGACTCTCTATTAGCCTCAAACTAAAACCATTCCCAAGGTCAATTCTTCAGCCCAAGATTAGACTGGACTATGGGACACAAAATGATACTGGTGAACAGTGTGCTTCTTAGCTCAAGTAGATACATGAGACTAAATGGGCAGCTCATGTCCGGAGGTGAGATGAGAAGGTAGAAAGTTTCAGGAGCTGTTTGAATGACAGAAGAAATCCAGGATGGAAAGGAGGTGTGTGCTGTCACAGTGTAGGGAGAGCAACTAGGGTCACATAACAATGTGTGTATAAATTTTTGTATGAAAAACTAACTTGAATTGTAAACTTTCACTTAAAGCACAATTAAAGAAAAAAAAAAAACTTCCTTAACTAAAGTATGTAATTTTTATGACAATTGTGGATGTTATTAAATCTATATTTTAGTCCAAGAAGATGTTTATTAATTCATGTTTTATTTTTTTAAATCTGTGTTTTTGTGAAACCTGATGGGGTCCTATATTCAATAAACACATGTGATGTTTACAATATTTTATGTGGTATGCTTGAATTACCCATATTTTAGTATACTTTCATAACTTCTGCAAGAGCACAAAATGATAATAACAGCAACAACCAATAACAACAACAATAATAATAAATGGTTTTGATTATTTACTATTTCAGGCCTTATTCTACAGGTTTTAGTTGAGCATCTCATTTAATTTTTAAAAGATGTACCTGAATATCACTGTTATGACCACTGAACAGATAAGTAAACTAAGGACTGAGACCCTGAGAGATTAAGTATTTGCCCAAGTTCAGAACATGTTAGAACCAAGATCTGACCCCAGAGAGGCTGACTCTGAAGCCTCTTCTCTTAACTAGGATGCATACAGCTTCCTTAACTGGGTTAACTAACATTTTGTTGTTGTTAAATCTCGAACATTACAACAAGATTTTTTTCTATTCCATTTTTTATGATTTGTTTTATTTAGCTTAAGGTGTTGATAATCTATGGTAAATGCTTCAGAGCTGTTTAAAACACTTTAGTTAAAAATACTAGACCAGAATTTCAAAGAGAACAAATAAGAATTAATTAAGTATTAATAAGATAGGAATGAGGAGAAGGAAATGTGCAGTTCCAAGGGTACAGCAAGGAGCCCTGGTGGTGTACTGGCTAAGCGTTTGGCTACTAACTGAAAGGTTGGTGCTTCTATCCCACCAGCCTGTCTGCAGGAGAAAAGACCTGGCTGTCTGCTCTGTAACGATTACAACCTAGGAAACCCTATGTGGCTGTCCTACTCTGTCCTATAGGGTTGGTAAGAGTCAGAATTGACTTGATGGAACCCAAAAACAACAAGAGTGCTGTTAATGTCAGCAAATCAAGGTGGGACATCACAATGAAATCAATAGGTCCAATCAAATGGAAGATAAGTAGGGAGAATGAGTCCAAGAAAGAGTGTACTATCATCTTTCCCTGCTTTGAAAATTTCCTCTGGGCTCTTTCTATTTGCATGTCTATTGGAAAAAAAAAAAAAAAGAGAGAGTAATAGAAATGAGATCCTTTCTAAAACAATGACCAAAAGGAACATTATATTTTAATAGGAAAGAAGTGGAAAGGGTTAAAATAAATTGGGACAGAGAAAATGTAAACTCCAATAGTTGAGATCCTTGACTGTCAGAGAGGGAGTAGTGTCCTAGGAGACAGAAAAGCAGGATATAAGGCATAGAAAGGAAAAGCGAAGCCTGGGGGCAGAGGAAAGAGCTTGCCTACCTTTTTAGGGTAGAGAGAATACGAAAGACAGAGAAATTAGTACCTGACTTGAATTAAATGGGAAGGAAAAGGAAAAATGTGATGTACCTAGAATTCTAAAAGATGACAAGCAAGAGACGGTGATATATTTGAAGATTTGAGATGAAACCATATTTAAATATTGCAGGTAGAATCATAAGCATTTTGCTCAGTAAATTTGGAATAATCTTCCCTGGTAATTTACCTTTCTTTGGATTGTCTGGCATAAAGTCATAAAACGCATGCTAGGTGATAAACAAAGACAGATTAATTACAAGAAGGCAACTTCAGTATGTCACATGAGTGACACTATTTAATATGAGGATAATTTTCAAATATTCAGCTTTATGAGCCTCTAAAATTTTACTAAATTTGTGCAATGTTCACACCTCTTTCATTTGAAAAGTGTATTTAAAATCCCCAACCCTTCATTAACTGGGCCTAATATATCAATTTTTACATTTTCCCTCTATTCTCCCATATAAACAATAAACGCAAACCCACTGCTGTCAAGTTGATTCTGACTCATGGCAACCCTATAAGACAGAGTAGAACTGCCCCATAGAGTTTCCAAGGCTCTAATCTTTAAGGAAGCAGATTGCCACATCTTTCTCCCACTGGTGGATTCAAACTGTTGACTTTTCGGTTAGCAGTCGAGCGCTTTTAAACACGGGGGTGCTAGGGCTCCTTATATAAACAATACTGGCTGTTAATTCTTCTCAGATACTTTTTTTTTTTTGACATAAACATTGCAGTGGGGAGAAATTAAAATAGAAATTAGAAGTCATTCAGGTTTTTAGAGAAAGAATCTATTATCATAATTTGAAATTAGTATATGAATAAATGGAAAACTAGGGTTACAAATTGATGCTGGCCATTACCAATACCTGTCTGAAATAACATATCCGTATGACTCTGCCAATTAGCAAGTTCTTTGGTATAGCTAATAAAAACAGCAGCATCAAAAAAGTTACTGAAACATTTGGATCCATCAAATTTTTTGAGAAACTCAAAGGCAATAGCACAGTCAGATCAGCAACTGGGCACCGTTTGTGTGTGGGGTCATCATGAGTTGGAGCTGGCATGAGAGCAGGTAACAAGATAGCAAAAGCTTCAAATCAGATAGAATGAATAGCATATTTATTTTCTCTGTACCTAGGGTTTTTTGATTACTGTAAGTACTGTTTCATTTCAAATCCTCACCTCAGTGAAGCTCAGTTTAATTTAGGATTGCTTAAATATACCTTTGCATTTTAAATGAGATCTATCCAATTTTTGCACTTAATGCCACATTTTTTTAAAGTAAGGTTTGCAAATTTATCTGCTTGACTAGAACTTTGTTGATATGTTCATCGTAAGTAAAAAGTTTTGACGTGGAAAAAATTCAATGTTTTTTTTATTTCGTATAAATGCTATTTATGTAAAACATCTTACAACATTATGGAATAACAATAAGTAAAAAGCTCTTGTCATTTGCATATAACATATACCCCAACATGAACTTCATTATTCTCTATTGACTTCCATGTTAGAAAGGAGTAGGTAACAGCAAATATCTTATATCCCACTCCTGAAAATTTGAGTCTTTGTTTTATTCCTGACTTTATAAATGAAAGGGACAATCTTTATCTAATACTTCTGCTTACTGAAACTACTTTAAGAAAACATTTATATCGCTTTGGGATATAAAGGAATTATCACTTACCTTAATTATAAATATAAAAAATACAATCATTTTAATAACTTGTACTTTGCAGTAAGTGTAATATGTTGATATCAAAATTAGCACATTGTATAAAAAAGAAAATATCTCCATATTAGCTTAGCAGCCTAGAAGAAGAAATCAGAAAACATGGTTACCATAAGATGCTACGGCAAGCTATTTTCTACTTGTCTGAATTATAAATAACAGGGCTACCAGTAACTAATACAATAAAGAAATCCACTTTCAAGTTAGTATTGAAGAATCACTGCATCAAGTTATAAAAGATTTTCAGGCTGCCAAGCTGTACATGGTTTAACTATAGATACCCTTTCCAGAATTTGAGTTGCATTTGAAAATTACATATAAAACTGTGTTGAAAAATGTGGAAGTTTTGTGAGGGGTTCCCTGTATTAATCGCTAGAGTTATATTAAAGATAGGAGATATTGGCCTGATCAATTAGTTATGGACAATTCTGAAAGAAAACCATAAAAATGTGCACAATTAAGTCAGATGCATTCTATAATCCTATAATCCTAAATAATGACAGTCTTAAAACTCTTTTAGTCTTTTTATTGACATATAACACACGTACAGAAGAGTGCACACATAGATGTACATAAATCAAACATCTATACTTTCGAAATAACAAAGTTCCCATGCTTAACAATAAAATGTTATGTTAACCCTTTATAATATACTTTAGGGATATATGCATCCTCTGTAAAAACAATGTGTTTTCATACACATTTACCTAAACAGAAATGAAAAGCCGAACCAGATTGCAATCATATATAATGTTTAAAAACGTAATGATTCATAGATACTTAAAACACTAAATATTTTTTAGTGAAACATATACACAAAGAATTTGATTTTTTTTCCACCCACAGAGTTCAAATCGATTCCCGTTGTGCAGAATAGACTCACATGAAGACCTTGATGGACACGCTGTGTGTGTGTGTGTGTGTGTGTGTACACACACGCACGTGATGGGCAAGATTCTTTCTAGTCTTTTGTGTTCTTTGAGGTTTATTTTATCGAGTTTTGCTGCTGTTAAGGCACCTGTACGCTCCAGCTGATATTCCAATTTATAGTTCTCTGGTTACAGAGTTTCTTTTCAACTTTAATAGCAACATCATCATTAATATCCTTACAAAAAAGACATCCCAATTTACTATTTTTCAAAGCAGCATATGTTTTATACATATTTTCAAATACAACTTTCTTTATTGAACTTCAGCTTTTGTATTCCCAAGAAAATCATGATGTGAAATTCTTACCTTCACAATGGAAAATCTTTGTGTGGAATACAGCTGTTCAAGGGACAGCTATGTATTAAGAAATGTTTGTAATTCCTGAGAAACAGGGAATTGTCCATGTTGATTAACATTGTAATATAAAACTACCTGTTTAGAAACAATAAAAAGAACTTTTAACCCTTGCAAATATTATCCTTATTTCATTTCTGTTAAATATGCTAAGCTTTGCATTTTAAAAGAATCAAGAAAATAGAATAGAATTTTTTTCTTTCCCATTATTTATGTTCTTCCCTATTCTTACATTAGTTACAAATGAAGATAACATGAAAAGTACAATATTTCAATTATAATACTATCTACAAAGTACTAACTCTTTATATAGGATATACTGGCACATATTCATTTTCTGAATATTTCATTTGGATATTGTCCTTTATATGATAATTAAAAAAGAAGAATTTATGTTCCAAATAAAATATCCTTTATAAGAATTACATCTGAAGAAGTCAGGACATAATTAAATTTTTTTAAATAAATAATTTATTTAAATTTTATGTAGAAGAGATATTATATTTAAAAGTTAGTGTTTTAGAATTTAAGTTAATATACTTAAATATACTTAATATAATTTTCAGTGTTATTTTCTTTGAATGATGATGTCAATTATCCAAAATATTATTAACTATTCCATTGATCCATGCTTTTGCAGTTCAACCCCTGTTATAGCAATTTAAATTAAAAGTTAATATTCTATCACAAGGATATACTTTATTGACCTAATTTTATTTAGGTTTAAAACATAAAATATACTATAAATTAGTGCATTTTAATATATATTATTAAATCTCACTCTTTAAATGCCAGTAATCTACGCATGATGAACATAAAATCTTCTAATAAATTCACATACTTGATTTATCACAAGACACAGTATTGAAGTTTTGCTAATATCTCTCTATAGCAAATGTCTTTTTGACAATAAACCATGCAATGAATTGTGTGCAGAAAATTGAAAACACGTAATAGTTTTTTGTTTTTCTTTTCCTTATATTGTCACTATTTGTCAGTCTTGTCTTTATACTGGTAGCTAGGTATCTACTATCCTTTGAATATATTTCACATATCTTAATTCATAAGGGTTAGATGTCCCCATTTACTACATGAAATAACAAATTTACATTTGTTGAGCAATTGCTATATAAAGGGCACTATATTGTATGATTTATTCTCATTGTATCAAATAATGATTAAAATAATCCAGAAAGTGCTTTTATAACCATGTTAGGAAGCTGAATTTCATAATGATTAAGTAACATGCCCAAGGCCTCTGAAGCTCTAAGCACTGTGGTGTCTGATCAAGAGGAGGAATAATGATGTCTACTTCCAAGACAATCTAAGAGATGAATGTGGTACACATACTGAGAGGTACTTTTAAAAAACATAGATATCCAGAATAAACTTACATAAGATTTAGTGGAAGTAGATACATTTCAAACACAGACAGTGCAATTCCTTGAACAATGAAAACAAACATTTGCATCAGAAAAAGTGGCCTGCATTATTGTGTAGGTGGCCATGAGAAATAGATTTTCCCATTTTGTACAAAGGCACAGTCTAAACATGGACTCAAGGGCAAAATTTAAAAATAATAATACAGGGGCACTAAGCTACTATAAAAACTAAAAAACCTACTGTCATTTAGTCAATTCCAACTCACAGCAATTGCGTAGGTCTTCCAAGGTTGTAAATCTCTATGGAGGCAGACTGCCATATCTTTTTCCCACAGAGTGGCTGGTTGTGTCCAACAGCCGAACTTTTGGTTAGCAGTCAATTGCTTTGATCACTGTACTACCAGGGCTCCTAATCTACAATAGTCCTTTATATATAAACAGTTGATAGAATTGGCCATGCTATTTTGGTGTTTTAGTCAAATATAAATGATATCTACTGATAAGCATGTAGCTTTTCACACACAAACAATTACAAAGAATCACTAAAAACATAACTGGAAAAAAGTAGATGAAACTTTTTTTTTTACCTTTTGGAAAAGAAGACTTTATGGGCAGAGCAGAGGAAAGACTGATCACTTAAAACTTGTCATCAGATTTTTCTAAAACTATAAATGTGTAAAATATAAGATAAATACGTTCCATTTCACTCAGTTACCCCTTTAGATATTGTCACTACTTTAGTCTAAAAAACAAAACTTGTACAATGGATAAGGAAGACTGAAGAAGAATTGACACCTTTGAATTATTGTGTTGGTGAAGAATATTGAATATGCCATGAACTGCCAAAAGAATGAACAAATCTACCTCGGAAGAAGTACAGCCAGAAGGCTTCTTGGAAGCAAGGATGGCAAGACTTCATCTCACGTACTTTGAACATGTCGTCAGGAGGAACCAGTCCCTGGTGAAGGAAATCATGCTTGGTAAAGTAGAGGGCGAAAAAGAGGAAGACCTTCAATGAGATGGATTGACACAGTGGCTGCTACAATGGGTTCAAACATAACAACGATTTTAAGGATGGAGCAGGACTGGGCAGTGTTTTGTTTTGTTGAACATACGGTCATTATGAGTCTGAACCAACAAGACGGCATCTAACAACAGCAACATCATAGTCTAAAAATTATTGAAAAGGAATTCAGTAATTTCATGTTTGGTATATCTACATGAAATTCTATTTGGTTTATTTGCCATGTTTTCAGACTGACCCGCTGATATTATACATTAGAATGATTGATAACGAATACCAGAAAGATAAGATACATAAATACATAAATATAATTTATAAATGTATATGACCATTGTTGTTTTTGTTGTTAGGTGCCATCAAGTCTATTTTCAACTCATAGTGACTGCATGTGACAAAATAGAACTTTCCCTAGGGTTTTCTAGGCTGTAATCTTTATGGGAGCAGATCTCCAGATCTTTCTCCCATGGAGCCTTTAGGTAGGTTCATACTGCCAACCTTTCATTTAGCAGCTGAATGAGTAACTGTTATGCCACCAGGCCTCCTTGTATATGACTACGTCACCTAAAATTTTACAATGCAAATTTATTTCCAAACATTCATAAAGCAGTATGTAATCACTAAAAATACTGGACAATTCTAATGGATAAGACACTGGGGAAAAAAATAAGCATTTCTTTCTTAAGACAGAAGAAGAGTAATCTTGAACTAAGATATTTTTAACCACATTTAAATATGAAGAAGTTTGCTATTTTGTTTTTATTACAAGTGTGTTGAGAGTGAAAAAAAAAAAACATTGTGCATTTAACTTGGAGTCTTGAGATGATTTTTATAGAGACTTGTGGTTAAAAAAAACTTAAAAATACTATTACCAAGTTCCGCCAAAATGGCGCTCTAGACAGAAGCACCACACCGTCCCTCCACAGCAAAAATCCAAAAAACTAAGCCAAACAGAGAATACAACAATCCTGAAACCTTAAAACATCAAATGAAGAGATAAAGAACTCAGCCAAGCACCAAATGTAGTGAGAAAACTTACAAAGAAAGGAGAGTGAAGAGAGATTCACGCAGAGGTCCCCTACCAGCTAACGCAGCACGGATGCGCCATCTTGGACTCCTACTGGAGACCAGCAAACAGGGAGTACGAGAAAGCAGGCTCACAGAGTGTCCAGCGGGAGACAAAACAACCAGTAATTTGTGATATACGCTTTCCCACCCCCTACCCCCTACCCTTCTTCACCCCGACTAGGCCTCCTCTGCTTCCCGCTGCCACAATCTCTTGACCGGGAAACACCGGCTGCTTGGATTCCACACACCCGAGCGAGCCAGCTCTCTGAATGCCATTTGTTGGCTGCTGGCGTTGCTTTTTTCCGCTTCTTTTGATTTCTCCCTTACCTCTCACCACCTCCCCCTCCTTTTGCTCAGATACCTGGCTCCGTGCACCATCTTTGCTTCTTCCTGAGGGGCTGCAGAGCTCTGGTAATTTGTGATATACGCTTTCCCACTCCCTACCCCTATTCACCCACTGTCAGCCCCCTCTGCTTCCTGTGGACAGTCTCTTGTGCGAGAAACACCTGCCTGCACTAGCTGGCTCTCTGAGTGCCATTTTTTGGCTGCTACTGTTGCTTTTGTTTTCTGCTTCTTTTCCTTACCTCTCACCACCTCCCCCTCCTTTAGCTCAAATACCTGGCTCCTTATGCCATCATTGCTTCATCCTGAGGGGCTGTGGAGCTCCATTTGAGTGTTGAGCTGCTTCCTGGTCTGGGCTGACGCGCTGGTAGGATGCCAGGACTTTTGTTCGTTCATTTGTTTTGAATCGCTTGTTTGTTTTCTTTCCCTTTTCTTGAGTTGGGAGCCCTTTCTGGCCAGGCAGTGCTGCGTGGCAAGGAGACATCCCCCTCGGCTTGCACAGATGTGCAGAGGGATACCTGAGGACATTTCTTTTTACATTGATTTTTTTTGTTTGTTTTTTGAGGGACCTTTTTTTTTTTTTAATTTGCTTTGTTTTCTTTTCCCTCTTTTTCCCTTTTTGTCTTTCTTCATTGCTCAGTTTCTTGTCTCTCTATCTCTTCCTTCTCTTTCTGTTCCCTGAATACCTGACATTGTATAACTCTATGCCTTATACCCAGGCTGTACTGCAACACCTGAGAGTGACTTCCCCAGATCTCATAGCTGCACCAGTGGGATCCTTGGGAACTTTGCAGTTCTTTAACCTTTCTGATATTTATTTATTCATTCTTTTCTTTTCTTCCTCTTCCCCTTTCATTTTTTCTTCATTTCATAATCTCTTATCTCTCCACTCCAACAGCAAGCTCCCCTAGCATTCTTTTTTGTTTGTAAGTATTTGATTCCTGTTCCTCTCTCCTCTCTCCCATATCCATTTTAGCTACACACATAACAATCTCCCCACTGCATCCTGCCTACCTACACTGTGCACTAGATATCACACCATCAAGCAGCACAGGCACGGGCTACTGGAATCTGCCCTGCACTGATTACCGACCAGCTTTCGTGGATGTAGTAAGTGTCACTAACAACCTGTCCCAGTAACTCTTCTTCAGCTACACCTACCCTACCATACCATATCTGAGTGACTGACACTGCCAATTGGAGAAGAAGGAGAAAAGTATCATGCCCACAGATGAGCAAACAACAAAAGACACACAGTCCACCTGCTCAGACATAGTAAATATTAAAAAAAAAGGGATGAAACAAACAAATCTATAATCAGTAAATGAGAAAAATAACTACTGAATGCCCCAAAGACAGCAAACAATATCAAAACATTTACAAAAACAGGACAGGATGGTTCCAGTAGGCATCCAAAATAAAACATTATATGACTCTCCAGTGGAAGAAAATGCACTAGAACTACCTGATAGGGAATTCAAATCTCTAATACTCAGAATTCTCTGAAAGATGAGGCAAAAAGCAGACAAACATGAGGAAAAAATAGACAAATACATGGAAAATGCAGACAAAAAATTGGAAGAATTCAGGAAAATAATGTGGAAATAAAATGACAAAATAAATTCACAACTATAAATTAAACAAAGTCAGTAATTAGAAATCCAAAAGATAAACAACAAGATTTCAGAAATGGACGGTGTCATAGAGGGGCTGAGAAGCAGATTTGAAACGGTGGAAGACAGAATCAATGGAATTGAAGACAAACACTTGGATACAACTCTGTTTCAGGAAAACTCAGAAAAAAGAACAAAGAAAAATGAAGAGACCCTGAGAGTTATGTGGAATACAATAAATTTTTTTTTTTTCCTAGTGATTGGAGTTCCAGAACAGGGGGAGAAACCAGAAAACAAAGAGAGGATCATTGAAGAACTGCTGACATAAAACTTCCCAAATATCATGAAAGATGAAAAGCTTGCCATCAAAGAAGCTCAATGAACCCCATACAGGAGAGACCCCAAAAGAAAATCACCAAGGCATATCATAATCACACTCACCAAAACCAAAGCCAAACAGAGAATCCTGAGAGCAGCATGTGAAAAATAAGAAGTCACATACAGAGGAGAAACAATAAGACTAAGCTCAGATTATTCAACAGAAACCACGCAGGCAAGAAGGTAATGGGATGACATATATAAAATCTTGAAGGAAAAAAATTGCCAGCCAAGAATAAAATATCCTGCAAAACTCTCATTCAAATTTGATGGTGAAATTAGGACATTTACTGATAAACAGAAATTAAGGGAATATGTAAAAGTCAAACCAAACTTACAAGAATTATTAAAGGGAGTTTTTCAATCTGAGGACAAACAGCTTCAGCTCACAGGCAGAATCTAGGACCCAGGATTGTACCAGCCAGATACCAATCTAGGAAATGAACTCTCGAGGACTATTCAAACCAAAAGAAATACACCAGGGAATCACAGCAGTTAATCAGTAAATGACAACAACATCAAAACAATAAGACAGGGAATAAACGACCTAGGTATAGAACTTTCTAATGGAGAGGAAGGCAAGGCGATACCAAGTAATGGTAGACTGCTTAAAACATAGAAAGATAAGGGTAAAATTCATGCTAACCACAAAGAAAGTTAACAAATACACTCATTAAAAAAAAGAGGAAAAACATAAAGTCACAGCAAAAATAAAACCTACAAAAACAAAAGAAATGAAATAAATCCACAAAAAAAAGTAACTCAGCACAAGAGAGTAAGAAGAACAAAGACAAACTCAGCACCACAAAAAGAAGCAGTACAAAATGACAGCAACAAACTCACATCTATCTATAATTACAGTGAATGTAAATGGACTCAATGCACCCATAAAGAGACGGAGAGTCACAGAATGGATAAGAAAACAGGATCCATCCATATGCTGTCTACAAGAGACACACCTTAGAAACAAAGATGTGAATTTATTAAAAGTCAAAGGTTGGAAAAAAATATATCAAGCTAACAACTACCAAAAAAGAGCAGGAGTGGCAATTCTAATCTCAGATAAACTTTAAAATGAAATCTACCATAAAAGTCAAAGAAGGACACTATATAATGAATAAGGAGACGATCCATCAGGAAGACATAACCATAATAAATATCTACGCACCCAATGATAGGCCTCCAAAATACATAAAACAAACTCTAACAACACTGAAAAGAGAAATTGACAATTCCACAATAATAGTGGGAAACTTCAACAGACCACTCTCAGCAAAGGACAGAAAAACTAAGAAGAAACTCAGCAAAGATACAGAAGACCTAAAGGGCACAATCAGCCAACTTGACCTCATAGACATATATAGAACACTCCATCAAACCGCTGCAAAGTACACATTCTTTTCCAATGCACATGGAAATTTCTCCAGAATAGACCACGTCTTAGGCCACAGAGCAATCCTCAACAAGATCCAAAACGTTGAGATAATTCAAAGTATCTTCTCTGACCACAATGCCATTAAGGTAGAAACTAACACTAGAAAGAGCAAAGAAAAAAAATCAACTACATGTAAACTGAATAATACCCTGCTTACACGTCATTGGGTAACAGAAGAAATCAGAGATGGAATCAAAAAATTCCTAGAATCAAATGAGAATGAAAACACATCATACGAAAACCTTTGGGACACAGCAAAGGCCATCCTCAGAGGACAATTTATAACAATAGATGCACATATCAAATAAGAAGAAAGGGACAAAATCAAAACATTAACTACAGAACTCAAACAAATAGAAAGAGAACAGTGAAAAAAGCCCACAACCGCTGGAAGAAAGAAAATAGTAAATATCAGAGCAGAAATAAATGAAATAGAGAACAGAAAAACAATAGAAAGAATCAACAAAACCAAAAGTTGGTTCTTAGAAAGAATCAACAAAATCGACAAACCACTGGCCAGACGGACAAAAGAAAAACAGCAGAGGACACAAATAACCCAAATAAGAAATGAAATGGGGGACATTACGACAGACCCAACTGAAATAAAGGATTATAAAAGCATATTATGAAAAACTATACTCCAGCAAATTTGAAAACCTAGAGGAAATGGATAAATTTCTAGAAACACACGGCCTACCCAAACTACAACAAAGTGATGTTGAAAATCGGAACAAACCCATAACTAGAGAAGAGATAGAAAAGGTAATAAAAAAAATCCCAAACAAAAAAACCCCTGGCCCAGATAGCTTCACTGGAGAATTCTACAAAATATTTACAGAAGAGCTTGTACCAGTACTACTCAAGCTATTTCAGAGCATAGAAGAGGAAGCAACACTTCCAAATTCATTCCATGAAGCCAGCATAACGCTGATACCAAAACCAGGCAAAGACGTCACAAAAAAAGAAAATTACTGACCACTATCTCTCATGAATATAGATGCAAAAATTCTAGCCAATAGAATTCAGCATCATATCCAAAAAATAATACACCACGACCAAGTAGGATTCATACCAGGTATGCAAGGATGGTTCAACATTAGAAAATCAATCACCACATAAATAAAAGGAAAGAAAAGAATCACATGATCATCTCAATTGATGCAGAAAAGTCATTTGACAAAGTCCAACACCCATTCCTGATAAAAACTCTCAATCAAATAGGTATAGAAGGGAAATTTCTCAACATAATAAACGGCATCTATGCAAAACCAACAGCCAACATCATTCTTACTGGAGAGAGGCTGAAAACATTCCCCTTGAAAACAGGAACAAGACAAGGATGCTCTTTATCACCACTCCTATTTCACATTGTGCTGGAAGTTCTAGCTAGAGCAATAAGGGAAGAAAAAGAAATCAAGGGCATCCAAATTAGTAATGAAGAAGTTAAACTGTCCCTGTTTGCAAAGGATATGATAGTATATGTAGAAAACCCTAAAGACTTCATGTGAAATCTACTGTAACTAATAGAAAGATTCAGCAGAGTAGCAGGATAGAAGATAAACATTCAAAAATCAGTTGGATTTCTATACACCAGTACGGAGAACGATGAAAAGGAAATCAGGAAAACAGTACCATTTTCAATAGCCCCTAAAAAGATAAAATACTTAGGAATAAATCTGACCAGGGATGTAAAAGACCTATACAAAGAAAACTACAAACACTACTGCATGAAACCCAAAGTGATCTACATAAATGGAAAAACATACTATGCTCATGGATAGGCAGACTCAACATTGTGAAAATGGCAATTCTACCCAAAGCAATTTATACATCCAATGCAATCCCAATCCAAATACCAACAACATTCTTCAAAGAGATGGAAAAAGTAATCATTAACTTTATATGGAAAGGGAAGAGGCCCCGAATAAGGAAAGCAGTACTGAAGGAGAAGAATAAAGTTGGAAGACTCACACTACCTGACTTCAGAAGCTACTATACAGCTACAGTACTCAAAACAGCCCGGTAGTGGTACAACGACAGATACATTGACCAATGTAACAGAATTGAGAACCCAGATGTAAATCCATCCACCTACGGTCACCTGATCTTTGACAAGGGCCCAAAGTCCATCAAAAGGGGAAAAGACAGCCTTTTTAATAAATGGTGCTGGCAAAACTGGATATCCATCTGCAAAAAAATGAAACAGGACCCATACCTCACACCGTATACAAAAACTACTTCAAAATGGATCAAAGACCTGACTATAAAGCCTCAAACTATAAAGTTCATAGAAGAAAAAATAGAACCAACACTTTAGGCCTTAATACATGGCATTAACAGGATACAATCCATAACCATTTACACACAAGCCCCAATAGATAAGCTAGATAACTGGGATCGTCTTAAAATCAAACACCTATGCTCTTCAAAAGACTTCACCAAAAGAGTCAAAAGAGAACCTACAGACTGGGAAAAAAGTTTTGGACAGTACAAGTCAGACAAAGGTCTAATCTCCATAATCTACAAGAAAATCCAACACCTCTACAACAAAAAGACAAATAATCCTATTAAAAAATGGGCAAAGGAAATAAACAGACACTTCACCAAAGAAGACATTCAAATGGCCAACAGACACGTGAGGACATGCTCGCAATCACTAGCCATCAGTGAAATGCAAATTAAAACCACAATGAGATACCATCTCACCCTGGAATTACTGGCACGAATCAAAAACACTGGAAATAACAAAAGTTGGAGGGGGTGCGTGGAGATGGGAACTCTTATGCACTGCTGGTGGGAATGCAAAATGATACAACCATTTTGGAAAATGATATGGTGCTTCCTCAAAAAGCTAGAAATAGACATATCATTCAATCCAGCAATCCCACTCCTAAGAATATATCCTAGAGAAAAGAGAGTCGTCATTCGAATAGACATGCACACCTATGTTCATGGCAGCATGGTTCACAATAACAAAATGATGGAAACAACCTAGATGCCCATCAATAGATGGATGGAAAAAAAAACTATGGTACCTACACACAATGGAGTACTATGCAACAAGAAAGAACGACAATGAATCTGTGAAGCATCTCATAACATGGATGAAACTGGAGGACATTATGCTGAGTGAAATAAGTCATTCACAAAAGGACAAATACTGTATGTGACCTCTATTGTAAAAACCCATAAAAACGTTCACATACAAAATGCAACAATCTTTGTTGGTTACCAGGGATGGGAGGGGTGGGGGGGAAATACTAAATAGGCAATAGATAAGTGGTATCTTGGGTGAAGGGTGAGACAGTACACAATGCAGGGGAATCTAGCATAACCTGTACAAGAAAAGGTCTTGGAAGCCCCATAGACACATCTAAACTCCTGAGGGTCTGAATTGCTGGGTGGAGGGCTTTGGGGACCATGGTCTCAGGGAATATCTAGCTCAATTGGCATGACACAGCTTATAAAGACAATGCTCTACATTCTACCTTGGCGAGTAGTGTGAGGGGTCTTAAAAGCCTGTGAGCAGCCATCTAAGATACTCCACTGGTTTCATCCCTTCAGGAACAAGGGAGAATGAAGAGAACAGGATACAAGGAAAAGATTAGTCTGAAGGACTAATTGTCCACAGCTACCAAGGCCTCCACTGGACTGAGTCCAGTACAGCTAGATGGTGACCGGCTACCACCACTGACTGCTCTGACCGGGATCACAACAGAGGGTTCTGGACAGAGCTGGAGAAGGATGTAGAACATAATTCTAACTCACAAAAAAAAAAAAAAGACCAGATTTACTGGCCTAAAGGAGACTGGAGAAACCTTGAGAGTGTGGCCCCCAGACACCCTTTTAGCTCATTGGTGAAGTTACCTCCGAGGTTTACTGTTCAGCCTGGGAGTGGATAGCCCTGTAAAACCAAATGAGACTAACGAGGTACAGGAGTCCAGTGCCAAGGGCTAGAAAGCAGAAGGGGACAAGGAAGCTGGTGATAGGGAACGCAAGGTTGAGTAAGGATATTGTTGATGTGTTGTGAGATTGTTAACCTTTGTCATAGGGCAACATTTCTAGTAACTGTTAAATGAGAAACTATTTTGTTCTGTAAGCCTTCATCTTAAGTGAGAAGAACAATACAATTGGAAGAGAGTAGTCAATGTCACTGAACTGTGCATGTAGAAATTTTTGAAATGGTGTATCTTTGGCCATGTGTATTTTCACCAAAAAATAAAGGTTGAGAAGTTAGAGGGTTGACATGTTGTGTATTTTTTAACCAATGTCATAAAACCATATGTGTACTACCGTTTCATGAGAAACTATTTGT
The DNA here is from genome assembly GCA_030035585.1 of Dugong dugon. Classification (NCBI taxonomy): domain Eukaryota; kingdom Metazoa; phylum Chordata; class Mammalia; order Sirenia; family Dugongidae; genus Dugong; species Dugong dugon. The sequence continues at coordinate 16,469,573 of CM057478.1, forward strand.
TCTGTAAGCCTTCACCTGAAGTACAATAAAAAAAAAAAATACTATTACCCTTGTCAGTGCTGATTTTGACAAGTCGATATGGATGTCTTTGTATCACTCTATGAATTCTGAGGATTGATATAGGGCTTTGATCCCCTTTTTGTCAATCAATCTCTCAACTTTCTCTATCAATAAATTCAACTGTATTAAGAAATAAATGTGTTCCCCCATTCAGTTGCCCTTTGGGTTTTAATCAAGTTTCTTAATCTAATAATGCCCAAATCTCTTCAGAATCGTCATTGGATATTAGTATTTTTTTTAGCATTAATTATGTTCCATAGATTACATAGAAAAAAAAACTTTGCATATATTTTAAAAATATTTTACACTTTTTCCTGAATAAATCTCTGAAAATATTGATTTAAATACAGTCTGGAGAGCTTATTTCACTTGCCAACGAAGTCTACTATTTACAGATCCAATATTTTCTGCTCTTGTCTGGTGAACATAATGTATCTTTGCAAATATCAGAAATCTGACTATTATGAGCAGTCATCCCAAAACAAAGCTGATATACAGAGTTAATTTATTTTACTATCTTCATTTCCCAAGGCTAGTTTCAAAAAAAATTAAATTGGAATTATTTTTTGAATTGTAAAAGAAAATAACTTTATTTTAAATTACAAATGATCTTTTGATCCTGAAACTTTGTACACTTTTTAGATATTATGAGATTAAATAATCTACATCATGTCAGTTTATAAGTATGTATAAATATCTTGACATATTTTGTGTTTTCACTCATTTTTATTGTTATATCTAGGAAATACATTATTTTTTATGAACAATACTCACTTATTCTGTCATTAAACAAATATTTATTGACCACATACAATCTACCAATTATTGTTCTTTGTATTGGTACCTATAGTAGGAAACAAGGAAATCCTTACTATATTTATATTTTTTGTATTAAGTTAGTATAGTTTAATTCTGTGGTACATACTAATATTATTTGGTATCATATTACTATTATTATCCTCCGTATTAAATTAAAGTCTTAATAATGTAAGTTTTCAATATTCTTATTTTAATTTATATTTCTGTATTTCTTTAAATAGATCATCTTTCATGACACATCTTTTTAAAATGTATGCCAAATAAGCATAATTTTAAAATCAAGCAAAGAACAATCTTATTGCACATACCTATAAAAATTGATAGTGGTGCAAGTATTGTGCACAACCAGCAAAACTAGAAAATTATTGTGCTGATCCTAATCAGATTTGCAAAAATGCAAATGCTGCAGTTTTTATCTCACATAGTTTAAACAGATAAATTTACAGAAAAACAATATATTATTTTCCTTTTTAAAGTAACAGTAAGCTTAAGTATCTTTTGATACAAAAATATTTGTAAGAGTAAAATATAAAGAAACTATTTGTCTGAGTCTTTGTAGTTTCTCCAAGGAGATGTTAATTTTCTGGCCTAGTTTATAAAATATGTATTTATATTTATACTTATGCTCTTATATGCATTTACACATATATTATAGAATAACTATTATCTCCTTTAAAAGTTACAGTAATGAGAGACTGGATACTAGCTTTTATAGTTAAAAAAAATGTTTCTCATAGCTCACTATATAACTTTGTACATAAGTAATCTCTTTCACATGAGTGATAAATTGGTACAAGCAGAAACAAGGTTAATATTTGATGCAATTTTACCTAGAAGAGGGAAAAATCAGTAACATGCAGCATACGTGTTATTAAACACCAAGAGTTAAGAGTCTCTTTTCCTGTGAAAATGAAAATTTGTGAGGTAAGTTTTGTAAAACTTGTTTCAGAAGGGTCTATGTAAGAAATAAAAGAAAACAAAACAAAACAACATAAAGTAAAAGAGAAAGAGTAAAACTCAAAAACTTTAAGTGAATATACACTAAAATTAAGCTGAGTTTTAATTACATATAAACTTGAGGCTGACGAAAAAAATGCAAAATTTCCTGGTAGGTAGGTGGCAGCTGAGATAGTTGAATAAATGAAGGAAATATATAGATTTCTGCTAGGAGTATTAGCTAAATGGGACATTAGATATTGAGGAAAATAGATGATTAGATATGTAGATGGTAGGTAGGTAGATAGGTAGAGATATATATAGAAAGAGATGATGGATGGATGGGTGGGTGGGTGTGTAAATAGGCAGACAGACAGACAGGTAGGTAGGTACAGACATAGATATAGATGATACAGATAGGTAAAAATATATAATAGAAAATTTAAACAATATGTGCGATGAGAAACATATGGTGTGATGGTCGACTCACTCGATGTATTAGACAGTATAAGAAACTTATTTTCTAGAAGGGAATGGGAATGAGGAAGAAAATAAAGATAATTAAGGAGAAACACAACAGAAAGAATTCACAGTGAATGGAATTCTACATCTCATTGAGCTAAGGTTATCTATTGCAAATTCTGACTTGAGAATGAAAAAGGGAACTTCTAAACTCATTTCTTCAGTTTTTCTGTCCTTTTTTCTATATTCTGTATTTGTATCTACTTTTCCCTATTTGCTTGTATCTCATACTCCAGGAAATCTTAAACTGGGAGTGATGGTGGCAAAAACCAAAGTAGCTAGCAATGGAAAACCGCAGAGGCAGAATCTCTAGAAAGTAAAATTCCCTCTCTGTTGGATAGAGCTATGGCCAAACCCATTGTTTTTTTCTTTCCCTCTGTCTCTCAGACTGAACGGTTGTGAATGTGGTAGTTTCAGGCTGTAGGACACAAAAGATCCAAAACTAAAATGAAACCCGTTGCCATCAAGTTGCTACTGATTCATAGCGACCCTATAGGACAGAGTAGAACTGCCCCATAAAATTTCCAAGGAGTGGGTGGTGGATTCCAACTGTGTAACTTTTGGTCAGCAGCTGAGCTTTTAACCACTGTGCCCCAGAGAGAAAGAGGTACCTTTGAAAAGCAAAACTGTTTATGAAACCCAGGCTCAACATAATCTGACCATGTGTTCATATGTATCCAATTAGAATGCAAAAAACTTTGAAAACTGAGGTAACCGGTATACTTCCATACAGATGTAAAGCTGACTGATGAGTGGAACACATGAAGCAGTAAATTTACTGCTTGAAAACTGAATCAACATTAGAACCATAGCCCACAAAACGCAGGTGAGACCCTGCAGCCTAAATCTAACAAGATCTAATATCTGATAAAATAAACATATCAATATTCTTTACAGGATTATAAAAAAGACTCAGTCTTATTAGGTAACATTCAAAGCCTTCTGGATACAATTAAAAATCTTTCGGCTTACAAAGAACCACGGAAATCTCAACTTCTAGAAGAAAAATAATCAACAGATGCTAACAAGAACACACAGATGTTGACATTCTATAACAAAGACTTTAATGCAGTATTTATAAAAAATACTCAACCAGACAATTTTGAAACCAAAGGTTAAAATAGAAAGTGTCAGTAAAAAAGATAAGGGATATAAGGAAGAAACAGATGGACATTTTAAAATGGAAAAAAATTCAACAACTTGAAAAAACTCACTGGAATAATTTAGTAGCAGAAAAGAGATAACAGAGAAAAGAGTCAGTGAACTTGAAGATAAATCAATAAACTTTATTCAATCTAAAAAACAGTAAAAATATATTGAATAAAAATGAACTGTAGATCAGAACAAAAGCTGTAAAATTTAATTCATCAGATTCCTTGCAGGAGAGGACAAAGAATGTAGAACTGAAAATAAAATTTGAAAAAATATAATAAAATATTTCCAAATTTGATGAAAGAAATAATCCCACAGACTCAGGAAGCTGAGTAAACTACAAACAGGATAAATCTAAAAACTGTGGTTACAAACACATCGTAAACTAGTGACAACCTAAGATAAAGAAACAATCTTGACTATAGAGATAAATGGAATATTACCAATAGAGAATCAATGGTTTGAATTGTTGTGAATTGCTCATTAAAAAGAATGACGGCCAGAAGGAATTAGACATAATATTTTAAAAGTGCTGACAGAAAAGACCTGTCAACTCATAAATCTAAATTTGTGAGGTATGAAAATTAAATAAAGACATTCTCTGATGAAGAAAAGGTAGAGAATTCTTCACCATCAAACCTTCTCTAAAGAATTGTCAAAGGAAGTTCTTCAGACAGAAGGGACATGATACCAGAAGGAAACTTGAATATTAGGAATAAAAGAAAAAAAAAGTGAAATATCTTGATAAATCTAATAGTCTTCTCATTTTGAGTACTTTCAATTGGTTTAGTGGCTGAAAGCAAAAACTATAACTACAATGTTATGCACATATATAGTGTATAAATTCCTATATAAAGTATAAATTATATACTGCATAAAGTAACCTATAAAGTACAACACAATGCATGTAGCTGTACTATATAATGTATTTATATCTAATATATAGCATAAAAGTGGGAGAGTAAGGAGACTTTAGTAAGATTTTGACATTCCAATTAAAGTAATACAATACTGATTCTAAATATATTGTTAAAACTGAGGTGTATATTTTGTAATTCCTTAGAACAACTACAAAATTAATTATACAAAGAAATATAATCAAAATCACAATAAAATTATTTATATGAATACTAAAACATGTTGAAACATCCCAAAACAGCAGAAAAGGAGGAAGAAAAAAAAAATCCCAGAAGGCACATAAAGAAAATAATGCACTGGCAGACTTAAGCCTTAATGTATCGACAAAATGGTAGAACTAAAGCATATCAACAGTTACATTAACTACAGATGGTTTAAGAAAACCAATACAAAGATAGACATAGCCCAACTATATGATCTCTACAATAAATTAATGTAAAATATAATGAAATAGAAAGAAAACTGCACACCAATATTCTTTATGAAATTGGGCTAAAAAGATGGAGATTTACTATATAAACACAAATCTAGAGCAAGATGGAGTCATTATATTAATACCACACAATATAGACTTTAGACCAAAGTAAATTATGAGGGAAACAGAGGGCCATACACATTGATAAAATGGTCAATTCACTGAGGAAACAGGACAATCCTAACTGTATGTACCAAACTGAATAGCTTCAAAATACATAAATCAAAAACTGATAGAACTGAAAGGCGAAATAAAAATCTGAAGTAATTGATGAAGACTTCAACACTTTCTTAACAACAAATAAGACTGCTAGGAACAAATTTTCAAGTATACAGAAAAATGAACAACACCATCAACCAACTTGATTAACTGATATTTATAGAACTCATCATGCAATAACAAAATAAGAGTCCATATCAAGTGAACATGACATGGAACATTTACAATAATAGACCATATTCTGGATCATACATCAAAACATAACTAAATAAAACATAAATTGCAATCATACAAAATATAGTCTCAGATGATACAGAATTAAACAAGAAATCAGTACAAAAGGATAACAGGAAAATCATCAAACACTTGTAAATTAAATAACACACTTCTAAGTATCGTGTGGGTCAAAGTGAAAATATAGAAAATATTTTGGAAGCAGTTCCGGCAAAATGGTGCTCTAGGTAGAAGGACCATGCTGTCCCTCCACAGCTAAGATCCAAAAAACTAAGCCAAACAGAGAAAACAGCAATCCTGAAACCCTAAAACATCAAATGAAGAGATACAGAACTCAGCCAAGCACCAAATGGAGTGAGAAAACTGACAGAGAATGGAGAGCTAGGAGAGATTCATGCAGAGGTCCCCTACCAGCTAATGCAGCGCAGATCCGCCATCTTGGACTCCTATCGGAGACCAGCAAACAGCGGATATGAGAAAGCAGCTTCACAGAGCTTTCAGCGGGAGACAAAACAACCGGCAATATGTGGTATATGCTTTCCCACCCCCCACCCTTCTTCAGCCCCACTCGGCCTCCTCTGCTTCCCGCGGACACAGTCTCTTAGCGGGGAAGCACCAGATGCTTGGATTCCACCCACCCGCACTAGCCAGCTCTCTGAGTGCCATTTGTTGGCTGCTGGTGTTGCTTTTTTCTGCTGCTTTTGATTTCTTCCTTACCTCTCACCACCAACCCTTCCTTTCACTCAAATACCTGGCTCCGTGCACCATCTTTGCTTCTTCCTGAGGGGCTATGGAGCTCCGTTCGAGTGTGGACTGCTTCACAGTCTGGGCTGCCATGCTGGTGGGATCCTGGGACTTTTGCTTGTTTGTTTGTTTTGAATTGTTTGTTCATTTTCTTTTCCTTTTCTCGAGTTGGGAGCCCATTCTGTGTGGCTTGGGACCTACGCCTCGACTTGCACAGACACACAGAGGGATCCCTGAGAGTATTTCCTTTTCCATGTTTTTTGAGGGGCTTCTCTTGTTATTATTTTTTTAAATGTTTGTTTTCTTTTCCCTCTTTTTCCCTTTTTGTCTTTCTTCACTACTCAACTCAGTTTCTTGTCTTCCTATACCTTCCTTCTCTTCCTGTTTCCTGAATATCTGGCAATGAATACCTCTACGCCTTCTAGCCAGGCTGTACTGCAACACCTGAGAACAACTACCCAAGACCAAGTAGCCACACAACTCGGATCCCTGGCAGGTTTGCTGTTCTTTTTCCTTTCTGATATTTATTTATTCATTTTTTTCTTTTCTTTTTTCTTCTTCTTCTGCTTTTTGTTTTTCCCCATTTCATAGTCTCTCGTCTCTCCACTCCAAAGGCAAGCTCCCCTATCAATCTTTTTTGTTTGTATGTTATTTGCTCCTGTTCCTCTCTCCTCTCTCCCATATCCATCTTAGCTCCACACATAACAATCTCCTGCCCATCCTGCCTACCTACACTGTGTGCTTAACATCACACCACCAAGCAGCATAGCCACAGCATACTGGAACCTGCCCTGCACTGACTACCGACCCGCCCTGGTGGCTGTGGTAAGTGCCCAAAACAACTCATCCCAGTAACTCCACTTCAGCTAGACCTTCCCTGCTGTACCATGTCTGAGTGACTGACCCTGCCAATTGGAGAAGAAGGTGAAAAGTATTGTGCACAAGACAAGCAAACAACAAAGAACACACAGCCCACCTGCTCAGACATAGCCAAATTAAAAAAAAAGAACAAAACAAACAAAACTACAATCAATAAACAAGAGAAATAACCACTAAATGCCCAAAAGAGAACAGACAATATCAAAATATTTATAAAAACAGGACAGGATGATTCCAGTAGGCATCCAAAATAAAACAACAGATGACTTTCCAGTGGAAGAAAAGGCACTAGAACTACCTGACAGGGAACTCAAATCTCTAATACTCAGAATTATCCAAGAATTGAAGCAAAAAGCAGACAAAAATGAGGGAAAAATAAACAAATTCATGGAAAATACAGACAAAAAATTGGAAGAATTCAGGAAAATAATGCAGGAACAAAATGTCAAAATAAATTCACAGCTAGAAATTATGCAAAAACAACAATTAGAAATCCAAAAGATAAACAACAAGATTTCAGAAATGGACATTGTCACAGAAGGGCTGAGGAGCAGATTTGAAATGGTGGAAAACAGGATCAGTGGAATTGAAGAGAAACACTTGGATACAACTCTCTTTGAGGAAAACTCAGAAAAAAGAACAAAGAAAAATGAAGAGACCTTGAGAGTTATGTGGGATACAATCAAAATCAAAAATTTGCAAGTGATTGGAGTTCCAGAACAGGGAGAGAAAACAGAAAACACAGAGAGGATCATTGAAGACCTGCTGACATAAAAATTCCCCAATATCATGAAAGATGAAAAGCTGGCCATCCAAGAAGTTCAACAAACCCTATATAGGATAGACCCCAAAAGAAAATCACCAAGACATACCATTATCACACTCGCCAAAACCAAAGACAAAAAATCCTGAGAGCAGCTCGTGAAAAACAAGAAGTCACACACAGAGGAGAGATAATAAGACTAAGATCAGATTATTTGGCAGAAACCATACATGCAAGAAGGCAATGGGATGACATACAAAAAATTGAAAGAAAAAAATTGCCAGCCAAGAATAATATATCCTGCAAAACTCTCGTTCAAATGACGGTGAAATTAGGACATTTCCAGATAAACAGAAATTAAGGGAATATGTAAAAACCAAAACAAACTTACAAGAATTATTAAAGGGTGTTCTTCAATCTGAGAACAAATAACTTCAGCTCACAGGCTGAATCTAGGAAGCAGGATCGTACCAGCCAGATACCAATGTAGGAAATGAACTCTCAAGGACTATAAAAAACCAAATTAAATACAACAGGGAATGAGAGCAGTAAACCTGTAAATGAGAAAAATAAGAGGGAATAAATGGTGCAGGTATAGAACCTTCCAATGGAGAGGAAGACAAGGCGATACCAAGTAATAATAGACTGCTACAAACTTAGAAAGATAAGTGCAAATTTCATGGTAACCAGAAAGAAAGTTAACAAATATACTCATAAAAGTAAAGAGGAAAAACCTCAAATCTCAGCAAAAACAAAATCAAAAGAAATGAAAAACTAATCCACAAACAAAACTGATTCAGCACCAGAGAGTAAGAAGAAAAAGAAAATGTCAGCACCACAAAAAATAGCACTACAAAATGACAACAACAAACTCACTCACATCTATCAATAATTACACTGAATGTAAATGGACTCAATGCATCCATAAAGAGACAGAGAGTCACAGAATGGATAAGAAAACAGGATCCATCAATATGAGACACACCTTAGAAACAAAGATGTGAATTTATTAAAAGTCAAAGGTTGGAAAAAATATATCAAGCTAACAACTACCAAAAAAGAGCAGGAATAGCAATACTAATCTCAGATAATATAGACTTTAAAACAGAATCCACCAAAAAGTCAAAGAAAGACACTATATAATGATATAATGATTAAGGGGAGGATCCATCATGAAGTATAACCATAATAAACATCTACGCACCCAATGACAGGGCTCCAAAATACATAAAACAAACTCTAACAACAATGAAAAGAGAAATTGACAGTTCCACAATAATAGTAGGAGACTTCAACACACCACTCTCAGTAAAGGACACAACAACTAAGAAGAAACTCAGCAAAGATACAGAAGGCCTAAAGGGCATAATCAGCTAAATTGACGTCATAGACATATATAGAACACACCATCCAACCACTGCAAAGTACACATTCTTTTCCAAAGCACATGGAACGTTCTCCAGAATAGACGACATCTTAGGCCACAGAGCAATCCTCAGCAACATCCAAAACGTTGAGATAATTTGAAGTATCTTCTCTGACCACAATGCTATCAACATAGAAATTAACAACAGAAAGAGCAAGGAAAAAAATCAATTACATGGAAACTGAATAATACCCTGCTTACCCATCACTGGGTAATAGAAGAAATCAAAGATGGAATCAAAAAATTCTTAGAATCAAATGAGAATGAAAACACATTATATCAGAACTTTTGGGACACAGCAAAGGCGGTCCTCAGAGGACAATTTATAGCAATAGATGCACACATCAAAAAAGAAGAAAGGGACAAAATCAAAACATTAACTACACAACTCCAACAAATTGAAAGAGAACAGCAAAAAACGCCCACAGCCACCGGAACGAAGGAAATAATAAACATCAGAGGAGAAATAAATGAAATAGAGGACAGAAAAACAATGGAAAGAATCAACAGGACCAGAAGTTGGCTCTTTGAAAGAATCAACAAAATTGACAAACCACTGGCCAGACGGACAAAAGAAAAACAGCAGAGGACACAAATAACCCAAATAAGAAATGAAATGGGGGACATTACGACAGACCCAACTGAAATAAAAGATTATAAAAGCATGTTATGAAAAACTATACTCCAGCAAATTTGAAAACCTAGAGGAAATGGATAAATTTCTAGAAACACACGGTCTACCCAAACTACGACAAAGTTATGTTGAAAATCTGAGCAGACCCATAACAAGAGAAGAGATTAAAAAGGTAATAAAGAAAACTTCCAACAACAAAAAAAGCCCTGGCCCAGATGGCTTCACTGGAGAATTCTACAAAACATTCATAGAAAAGCATGTACTAGTACTACTCAAGCTATTTCAGAGCATAGAAAATGAAGCAACACTTCCAAATTCATTCGATGAAGCCAGCATAAGGCTGATACCAAAACCAGGCAAAGACATCACAAAAAAAGAAAATTACTGACCAATATCTCTCATGAATATAGATGCAAAAATTCTCAACAAAATTCTAGCCAATAGACTTCAGCATCATATCAAGAAAATAATACACCATGACCAAGTAGGATTCATACCAGGTATGCAAGGATAGTTCAACATTAGAAAATTAATCAACGTAATCCACCACATAAATAAAAGGAAATAAAAGAATCACATGATCATCTCAACTGATGCAGAAAAGGCATTTGACAATGTCCACCTCCCATTCTTGATTAAAAACTCTCAATAAAATAGGTATAGAAGGGAAATTTCTCAACGTATTAAAGGGCATCTATGCATAACAAACGGCCAACATCATTCGTAATGGAGAGAGGCTGAAAACATTCCCCTTGAGAACAGGAACAAGAGAAGTACACCCTTTAACACCACTCCTATTTAACATTGTGCTGGAAGTTCTAGCTAGAGCAATAAGGGAAGAAAAAGAAATCAAGGGCATCCAAATTGGTAATAAAGAAGTTAAACTGTCCCTGTTTGAAGATGATATGGTACTATACATAGAAAACCATAAAGACTCCACGAGAAATCTAATGGAACTAATAGAAAGATTCAGCAGAGTAGCAGGATATGAGGTAAACATATAAAAATCTGTTGGATTCCTATACACCAGTAAGGAGAACGATGAAAAGGAAATCAGGAAAACAATACCATTTTCAATAGCCACTAAAAAAATAAAATACTTAGGGATAAATCTAACCAGGGATGTAAAAGACCTATACAAAGAAAACTACAAAACACTACTGCAAGAAACCCAAAAGGATCTACATAAATAGAAAAACATACCATGCTCATGGATAGGTAGACTCAACATTGTGAAAATGGCAATTCTACCCAAAGCAATTTACAAATACAATGCAATTCTGATCCAAATACCAACAACATTCTTCAAAGAGATGGGAAAACCAATCATTAACTTTGTATGGAAAGGGAAGGAGCCCCGAATAAGTAAAGTACTACTGAAGAAGAATAAAGTTGGAGGACTCACACTACCTGACCTCAGAACGTACTATACAGCTACAGTAGTCAAAACAGCCTGATACTGGTACAATGACAGATACATTGACCAATGGAACAGAATTGAGAACCCAGATGTAACTCCTTCCACCTATGGTCACCTGATCTTTGACAAGGGCCAAAAGTCCATCACATGGGGAAAAGACAGTCTTTTTAATAAATGATGCTGGCAAAACTGGATATCCATCTGCGAAAAAATGAAACAGGACCCATACCTCACACCATATACAAAAACTAATTCAAAATGGATCAAAGATAAAGCCAAAAACTATAAAGTTAGTAGAAGAAAAAAATAGGACCAATGCTACAGTCCCTAATACAAGGGATTAACAGGATACAAAACATAACCATCAACACACAAACCCCAAAAGATATGCTAGATAACTAGAATCTTTTAAAAATCAAGTACGTATGTTCTTCGAAAGACTTCACCAAAAGAGTAAAAAAGAACCTACAGACTTGGAAAAAAGTTTTGGACAGTACAAGTCAGACAAAGGTCTAATCTCCATAATCTACAAGAAAATCCAACACCTCTACAACAAAAAGAGAAACAATCCTATCAAAAAATGGGCAAAGGAAATGAACAGACACTTTACCAAAGAAAACATTCAAGCAGCCAACAGACACATGAGGAAATGCTCCTGATTCTTAGCCATTAGAGAAATGCAAATTAAAGCTACAATGAGATATCAGCTCACCCCGGCATTACTGGCATGAACCAAGAACACTGTAAATAACAAATGTTGGAGGGGCTGCAGGGAGATCGGAATACTTTTTTTTTTTATTTTTATTTTTATTTTATTTTACTTCAGGTGAAGGCTTACAGAACAAATAGTTTCTCATGAAACAGCAGTACACATGTTGTTTTATGACGTTGGTTAACAACCCCTCAAAATATTAACACTCTAAATTCTCAACCTTTTTTTTTTTGGTGAAAATACACATACCAAAGATACACCGTTTCAAAAATTTCTACATACACAGTTCAGTGACATCGACTACGCTCTTCCAATTGTGCTGTTATTCTCAATTAAGATGAAGGCTTACAGAACAAAATAGTTTCTCATTTAACAGTTACTACAAATGTTGCCCTATGACAATGGTTAACAATCTCACAACACATCAAGAATATCCTTACTCAATCTTGTGTTCCCTATCACCAGCTTCCTTGTCCCCTTCTGCCTTCTGGCCCTTGGCACTGGATTCCTGTACCTCATTAGTCTCATTTGGTTTTACGGGCTGTCCACTCCCAGGCTGAACAGGGAACCTCGGAGGTAACTTCACCTCTGAGCTAAAAGGGTGTCTGGGGGCCATACTCTCAAGATTTCTCCAGTCTTCTTTAGGCCAGTAAATCTGGTCTTTTTTGTGTGTGTGTGAGTTAGAATTATGTTCTACATCCTTCTCCAGCTCTGTCCAGAACCCTCTGTTGTGATCCTGGTCAGAGCAGTCAGTGGTGGTAGCCAGGCAACATCTAGCTGTACTGGACTCAGTCTGGTAGAGGCCTTAGTAGGTGTCTACAATTAGTCCTTTGGACTAATCTTTTCCTTGTATGATGTTCTCTTCATTCTCCCTAGCTCGCGAAAGGATGAGACCAGTGGAGTATCTTAGATGGCTGCTCACAGGCTTTTAAGACCCCACACACTACTCACCAAAGTAGAATGTAGAGCATTGTCTTTATAAGCTGTGTCATGCCAATTGAGTTAGATGTTCCCCGAGACCATGGTCCCCACAGCCCTCTGCCCAGTAACTCAGTCCCTCAGGGAGTTTGGATGTGTCTATGGGGCTTCCATGACCTTTCCTTGTATAGGGTCTGCTAGTTTCCCCTGTATTGTGTACAGTCTCACCCTTCACCCAAGATACCACTTATCTATTGCCTATTTAGTATCCCCCCCCCCCACCCCTCTCATCCCTGGTACCCAACAAAGATTGTTACATTTTGCATGTGAACTTTTTCATGGGTTTTTACAATAGAGGTCTCATACAATATTTGTCCTTTTGTGATTGACTTACTTCACTCAGCATAATGTCCTCCAGTTTCATCTATGTTATGAGATGCTTCACAGATTCATTGTCATTCTTTCTTGTTGCATAGTACTCCATTGTGTGTATGTACCGTAGTTTGTTTACCATTCATCTGTTGATGGGCACCTAAGTTGTTTCCATCGTTTTGCTACTGTGAACAATGCTGCCATGAACCTAGGTGTGCATATGTCTATTCAAGTGATGACTTTTATTTCTCTAGGATATATTCCTAGGAGTGGGATTGCTGGATCGAACGGTATGTCTATTTCTAGCTTTCTGAGGAAGTTCCATATCATTTCCAAAATGGTTGTATCATTTTGCATTCCCACCAGCAGTGCATAAGAGTTCCCATCTCCCCACAGCCCCTCCAACATTTGTTATTTCCAGTATTTTTGATTCGTGCCAGTAATGCCGGGATGAGATGGTATCTCTTTGTGTTTTTAATTTGCATTTCTCTAATGGCTAGTGAACGCGAGCATTTCCTCATGTGTCTGTCGGCCATTTGAATGTCTTCTTTGGTGAAGTGTCTGTTTATTTCCTTTGCCCATTTTTTAATAGGATTATTTGTCTTTTTGTTGTAGAGGTATTGGATTTTCTTCTAGATTATGGAGATTAGACCTTTGTCTGACTTGTACTGTACAAAAATTTTTTCCCAGTCTGTAGGTTCTCTTTTGACTCTTTTGGTGAAGTCTTTAGAAGAGCATAGGTGTTTGATTTTTAGAAGATCCCAGTTATCTAGCTTATCTGTTGAGTTTTGTGCATTGACAGTTATGGTTTGTATCCTGTTAATGCCATGTATTAAGGCCTGAAGTGTTGGTCCTATTTTTTCTTCTATGAACTTTATAGTTTGAGGCTTTATATTCAGGTCTTTGATCCATTTTGAAGTAGTTTTTGTATATGGTGTGAGGTATGGGTCCTGTTTCATTTTTCTGCAAATGGATATCCAGTTTTGCCAGCACCATTTGTTAAAAAGACTGTCTTTTCCCCATTTGATGGACTTTGGGCCCTTGTCGAGAATCAGGTGACTGTAGGTGGATGAATTTACATCTGGGTTCTCAATTCTGTTCCATTGGTCAATGTCTCTGTTGTTGTACAAGTACCAGGCTGTTTTGACTACTGTAGCTGTATAGTAGTTTCTCAAGTCAGGTAGTGTGAGTCCTCCAACTTTATTCTTCTTCTTCAGTAGTGCTTTACTTATTAAGGGCTTCTTCCCTTTCCATATAAAGTTAATAATTAGTTTTTCCATCTCTTTGAAGAATGTTGTTGGTATTTGGATCAGGATTGCATTGTATTTGTAAATTGTTTTTGGTAGAATTGCCATTTTCACAATGTTGAGTCTGCCTATCCATGAGCATGGTGTGTTTTTCCATTACGTAGATCCCTTTGGGTTTCATGCAGCAGTGTTTTGTAGTTTTCTTCGTATAGGTCTTTACATTCCTGGTCAGATTTATTTCTAAGTATTTTATCTTTTTAGGGGCTATTGAAAATGGTATTGATTTCCTGATCTCCTTTTCATCATTCTCTTTACTGGTGTATAGGAATCCAACTGATTTTGAACGTTTATCTTCTATCCTGCTACTCTGCTGAATCTTTCTATTAGTTCCAGTAGATTTCTCGTGGAGTCTTTAGGGTTTTCTATGTATAGTATCATATCATCTGCTAACAGGGAGAGTTTAACTTCATTACCAATTTGGATGCCCTTTATTTCTTTCTCTTGCCTTATTGCTCTAGCTAGAACTTCCAGCACAATGTTAAATAGGACTGGTGATAAAGGGCATCCTTGTCTTGTTCCTGTTTTCAGGGGGAATGTTTTCAGCCTCTCTCCATTAAGAATGATGTTGGCTGTTGGTTTTGCACAGATGCCCTTTATTATTTTGAGAAATTTCCCTTCTATACCTATTTGATTGAGAACTTTTATCAGGAATGGATGTTGGACTTTGTCAACTGACTTTTCTGCATCAATTGAGATTATCATGCGATTTTTTTCTTTCCTTTTATTTATGTGGTGAATTATGTTGATGGATTTTCTAATGTTAAACCATCCTTGCATAGCTGGTATGAATCCTACTTGGTCTTGGTGTATTATTTTTTTGATATGATGCTGAATTCTATTGGCTAGAATTTTGTTCAGAATTTTTGCATCTATATTCATTGGAGATATTGGTCTGTAATTTTCTTTTTTTGTGACATCTTTGCCTGGTTTTGGTATCAGCGTTATGCTGGCTTCATAGAATGAATTTGGAAGGGTTGCTTCCTCTTCTATGCTCTGAAATAGCTTGAGTAGAACTGGTACAAGCTCTTCTGTAAATGTTTTGTAGAATTCTCCAGTGAAGCTATCTGGGCCAGGGCTTTTTTTGGTTGGGAGTTTTTTTATTGCCTTTTCAATCTCTTCTCCTGTTATGGGTCTGTTCAGATTTTCAATATCACTTTTTTGTAGTTTGGGCAGGCCGTGTGTTTCTAGAAATTTATCCGTTTCCTCTAGGTTTTCAAATTTGTTGGAATATAGCTTTTCATAATATTCTGTTATAATCCATTTTATTTCAGTTGGGTCTGTTGTAATGTCCCCCATTTCATTTCTTATTTGGGTTATTTGTGCCCTCTGCTGTTGTTCTTTTGTCGTTCTTCTCATTGGTTTGTCGATTTTGTTGATTCTTTCAAAGAACCAACTTTTGGTTTTGTTGATTCTTTGTATTGTTTTTCTGTTCTCTATTTCATTTATTTCTGCTCTGATCTTTACTATCTCCTTTCTTCCGGTGGTTGTAGGCATTTTTTACTGTTCTCTTTCTGTTTGTTTGAGTTCTGTAGTTAATGCTTTGGTTTTGTCCCTTTCTTCTTTTTTGATATGTGCATCTATTGCTATAAATTGTCCTCTGAGGACTGCATTTGCTGTGTCCCAAAGGTTTTGGTATGATGTGTTTTCATTTTCATTTGATTCTAGGAATTTTTTAATTCCATCTCTGATTTCTTCTATTACCCATTGATGTGTAAGCAGAGTATTATTCAGTTTCCATGTACTTGATTTTTTTTCCTTGCTCTTTCTAGTGTTAATTTCTACCTCGATGGCATTGTGGTCAGAGAAGATACTGTGAATTATCTCAGCATTTTGGATCTTGTTGAGGATTGCTCTGTGGCCTAAGATGTGGTCTATTCTGGCGAACGTTCCATGTGCATTGAAAATAATGTGTACTTTGCAGCAGTTGGATGGATTGTTCTGTATATGTCTATGAGGTCCAGTTGGCTGATTGTGTCTTTTAGGTCTTCTGTATCTTTGCTGAGTTTCTTTTTAGTTGTTCTGTCCTTTACTGAAAGTGATGTGTTGAAGTCTCCTACTATTATTGTGGAACTGTCAATTTCTCTTTTCAGTGTTGTTAGAGTTTGTTTTATGTATTTTGGAGCCCTGTCATTGGGTGCGTAGTTGTTTATTATGGTTATGTCTTAATGATGTATCGTCCCCTTAATCAGTATATAGTGTCCTTGTTTGTCTTTTATGGTAGATTTTGTTTTAAAGTCTATTTTATCTGAGATTATAATTGCCACTCCTGCTCTTTTTTGGTAGTTGTTAGCTTGATATATTTTTTTCCAACATTTGACTTTTAATAAATACACATCTTTGTTTCTAAGGTGTGTCTTTTGTAGACAGCATATGGATGGATCCTGTTTTCTTATCCATTTTGCCACTCTCCATCTCTTTATGGTGCATTGAGTCCATTTACATTCAGTGTAATTATTGATAGATGGAAGTTTGTTGCTGTCATTTTGTAGTGCTTTTTTTTTGTGGAGCTGAAGTTTTCTTTGTTCTTCTTACACTCTTGTGCTGAGTTACTTTTGTTTGTGGATTTTGTGTTCATTTCTTTTGTTTTTGTAGGTTTTGTTTTTGCTGAGACTTTATGTTTTTCATCTTTATTTTTATGAGTTGGTTTGTTAACTTTCTTTGTGGTTACCATGAATTTTACCCTTATCTTTATAAGTTTGAAGCAGTCTACCCTTACTTGGTATCGCCTTGCCTTCCTCTCCTTTAGAAGGTTTTACACCTATGCCGTTTTTTCCGTCTTTCATTGTTTTGATGTTGTTGTCATCCTTTGATTGATTGCTCTGATTCCCTGTTGTATTTCTTTTGTTTTTGGATAGTCCTCAGTAGTTCATTTCCTAGAATGGTATCTGGTTCGTATGAACCTGCGTCCTAGGTCCTAGGTCCTTCCTGAGTGCTGAAGCTGTTTGTCCTCAGATCGAAGAACTCCCTTTAATAATTCTTGTATGTTTGGTTTGACTTTTGCATATTCCCTTAGTTTCTGTTTATCTGGAAATGACCTAATTTCACCATCAAATTTGAACGTGAGATTTGCAGGATATATTATTCTTGGCAGACAAGTTTTTTCTTTCAAGATTTTATATATGTCATCCCATTGCCTTCTTGCCTGCATGGTTTCTGCCAAATAATCTGAGCTTAGTCTTATTGTCTCTCCTCTGTATGTGTCTTCTTGTTTTTCACGAGCTGCTCTCAGGATTCTTTGTTTGTCTTTAGTTTTGGCGAGTGTGAATATGATATGTCTTGGTGATTTTCTTTTGGGGTCTCTTCTATATGGGGTTCGTTGAGCTTCTTGGATGGCCAGCTTTTCATCTTTCATGATATTGGGAAAGTTTTCTGTCAGCAGTTCCTCAATGATCCTCTCTGTGTTTTCTGTTTTCTCCCCCTGTTCTGGGATGCCAGTCACTTGTAAGTTTTTGCTTTTAATTGTGTCCCACATAACTCTCAGGGTCTCTTCATTTTTCTTTGTTGTTTTTTCTGAGTTTTCCTGAAATAGAGTTGTATCCAAGTGTTTGTCTTCAGTTCCACTGATACTGTCTTCCACGGTTTCTAATCTACTTCTCAACCCTTCTGTGACACTGTCCATTTCTGAAATCTTGTTGTTTATCTTTTGGATTTCTAATTGTTGTTTTTGTATAATTTCGAGTTGTGAATTTATTTTAGCATTTTGTTCCTGCATCATCTTCCTGAATTCTTCCAATTTTTTGTCTGTATTTTCCATAAATTTGTCTATTTTTTCCTCATGTTTGTCAGCTTTTTGCCTCAGTTCTTGGAAATTTCTGAGTATTAGTGTTTTGAGTTCCCTATCAGGTACTTCTAGTACATTTTTTTCCACAGGAGAGTTATCTGGTGTTTTAATTTGGATGCCTATTGGAGCCATCTTGTCTTGTTTTTGTAAATGTTTTGATATTGTTTGCTGTTTTCGGGGCATTCAGTAGATATTTCTCTCGTTTATTGATTGTAGATTTTTTTTTGTTTTTTCCTTGTGGCACAGCTGGGCAGATCTAGCTGAAGAGGAGTCACTGGGACGGGTTGTTTGTGGCACTCACTGCAGCCAGCAGGACTGTCGGTAGTCAGTGCTGGGCAGGTTCCAATAAGGCGTGCCTGCACAGCTTGGTGGTGTGATGTCAAGTGCATGGTGCAGGTAGGCAGGATGCAGCGGGGAGATGGTTATGTGTTAAGCTAAGCTGGATATGGGAGACAGGAGAGAGGAGCAGGAGTGAAAAGCATACAAACATAAAAGAATGCTAGGGGAGCTTGTCATTGGAATGGACAGATGAGAGACGGTCGTTCCGTCTCCCACTGGACGCTCCGTGAGGCTGCTTTCCAGTTCTCCCATTTGCTGGTCTCTGATAGGAGTCCAAGATGGTGGATCCGTGCTGCGTTAGCTGGTACGGAATCTCTGCATGAGTCTCTCCTCGCTCTCCGTTCTCTTTCAGTATTCTCACTCCGTTTGGTGTTTGGCTGAGTTCTTTATCTCTTCATTTGATGTTCTAGGTTTTCAGGATTGTTGATTCTCTGTTAGGCTTAGTTTTTCGGATCTTTGCTGTGGAGGGAAGGCGTGGTGCTTCTGCTTAGAGCACCATGTTGCCCCGCCCTCGAAAACTTCCTAAATTTTGTTTTTAATTCTAAAACCAGAAAAAGATTATTGAAAGTGAAAAGAATCTACTTCCCAAATGTAGACCAAAAAAAAAAAAAAAAAAAAATCTCAACAAACACCAGAAAATTAAACCCAAAATATGTATAAAAAATAGTACACCATAACCAAGAGGGGTTAATCCCAGGAATGTAAGCCTTCTAATATTTGAAAATCAATTGATGAAACTCACCTTTGGCATAAACCTTATTTGGTATTTAAAGAAGAAAAAAGATCATATGCCTATCAAACTTCAAACCTAATTGTGAAAGGCATAGTAGTATCCTTTTAAATCAGGATTCAAGCTAGGATATCCTGTTACACCACTCCTATTCAAAATAGTGTTGAAAGTCCTAGCTAGTGCAATGAGGTGATAAAAATAAAAGGTATTCGGAATGTAAGGAAAATAAGGATTACCTCTATTTGCAGACTGCTTGATTGGCTATGTAGAAAATCCAAAGGAATATACAATCAACAATAAAAAATCGATGAGATTTCTATATACTTGTTATTGTTAGGTGCTGTCAGGTTGCTTCTGACTCACAGTGATGTTATGCTCAACAGAATGGAACACTACCTGGTCCTGCACCATCCTCACAATCGTTGCTAAGTTTGAGGTCATTGTTGTAGCCACTGTGTCAATCCATCTTTTTGAGGGTCTTCTGCTTTTTGGCCGACCCTCTACTCTACCAAGGAAGATGTCCTTCTCCAAAGACTGATCACTCCTGATAACATGTCCAAAATACATAAGATGAAGTCTTGTCATCCTTGCTTCAAAGGAACATTCTGGCTGTACTTCTTCCATGATAGCTTTGTTCATTTTCCTGCAGGTCCATGGTATGTTCAATATTCTTTGTTGACACCATAATTCAAAGGCATCAAATCTTCTTCAGTCTTCCTTACTTGTTGTCCATTTCTCACGTGCGTATGAGACAATTAAAAATATCATTACTTGGGTCAGGTTCACCTTAGTTGTCAAAGAATATCTCTGCTTTTTTACACTTTAAAGAGGTCTTTTGGGGCAGATTTGCCTAATGAGGTATGTCGTTTGATTTTTTGGCTGCTGCTTCCTTGAAATTTTGTTTGTGGATTCAAGTAAAATGAAACCATTGACAAATTCAATAATTTCTGTTTACCATGGTGTTACTTATTGGCCAGTTGTGAGGATTTTTATTTTCCTTATGTTGAGGTTCAATCTATACTGACGGTTGTAGTATTTGATCTTCTTCATTAAGTGCTTCAAGTCCTCTTCACTTTCAGCATATGTGTCATCTGCATATCACAGGTTGTTAATTAGTGTTCCTCCAATCCTGATGCTATGTTCTTTTTCATATAGTCCAGTTTCTAGGATTATTTGCTCAGCATATAAATCAAATAAGTATGCTGAAAGAATACAACCCAGATAATACCTTTTCTGATTTTAAACCATGTTGTGTACCAGCAATTTGAATTTGGAAACTAAAGTTAATAAAGTTAGAATATAGCATTTATTATAGTCCAACATAAATTAAATACGCAGGTATAAATCTAGCAAAAATATGTGCAGCACGTATATGCTGAAAACTACAAAATGCTGATCAAAGAAATAATCAAACATCTCTAAGTAAATAGAGAGACATATCTTGTTCATAGATTGATTGGAAGACTTTATTCTAAAGATATCAATTTTCCACAAATGAATCCACAGATTTAACATAATACACAATACAAATCAAATGACAAGGAGATTTTTTTTGTTCAGTTGTTTTTTCTGTGGTTAGAAAAACTTGTATTCATTTATATAGAGGGGCAAGGAAATACGTTAGCTAAAAACATTTTTGTAAAAGAAAAATAAAGTTGGGTATTAACACTTACAGTAAAGCTACAATTATCAAGACTTGTGATATTAGGGAAATGCTAGACAAATAGATTTAATGTAACAGATAGAAAGACCATAAAAAAATCCACTGAAAAATGACATTTGATTATTGACAAAGGTACTAAGAAAATTTATTGGTAAAAGGATAGTCTTTTTAGAAAATGGTATTGAAAGAGTTGGTCATTTTTAAGCTAAAAATAAGTGAACCTCAAAATAAACCTAATATCTTATTCATCATAAAATTTTCAGGAAAAAAAATCAGAAAACATGTTTATAACTTGAGGTTAGGTGAAAAGTTTTAGACATAAAGCCAAAAGATAATATATTTATTTTAAAAAAAAGCAAAACGTTAATTGATGCCACAATTAAAAAAATTGTGTGTTTTTTTTTTTTTTTTTTTGGCTCTGTGAAGAATACTTAAAAGAAGAAAAGACAAGATTCTGACTGGGAGGAAATATCTGTAAATTATGTATCTGACAATGAACACAAGTATGTAGAGTACATAGATGCTCAGCAATTAAAACACAAACAGAACAAATAAAATATTGTCAAAAAACTTGAAAAGATGTTTCACCAAAGATACAAGAATGGCAAATTAACACATGAAATGATATTGAACATCATTACTCATTAGAGATGTGAAAATTAAAACCACTATGAGATACCACTACACATTTTTAGAACAATTAAAAAAAATGCTTACAATACTAAGTGGTGGAGAGGATGCACAACCACTGGAACTCTCATCACTGCTGGTGAGAATGCAAAATAGAACAGTAACTCTGGGAAAAGGCTTGGCAGTTTAAACAAAGTTAAATATACACAAATAACTCAACAATATAACTCAACATTCCCAGTTCTGAGTCAAACTTACGTTCACACAAAAAATCTGTACAGAAATCTTATAGCAGCTCTATTCGTACTTGCCCAAAACTATAAACAACTCAAATATCTGTTTCAATGGGTAAAGGAATAAATAAGCTGTAGTACATCCATACTACTACTTAGTGATTTAAAAAACAAAAAAACAAGCTATCGATATGTGCAACAACTTGGACACTATGATGAGTGAAAGAAGCCAGGCTCAAAAGGTTACAATACAGTCTCTAAGCTTTCATTTACATCACATTCTTGAAAACACAGAGCCATAATGTTGGAGAAAACATATGTGGTTGCCAGGGGATAGAGGTGGTGGTGGGTGCTATAAAGGAATATCACAATGGAGTCTTTGGGGGGCTATCTTAGTTATCAAGTGCTGCCATAACAGAAATACCACAAGTGGATGGCTTTAACAAACTAGACTGTGAGAGTTTATTTAACAAACTGGACTGTGAGAGGCTAGAAGTGCAAATTCAGGGCATCAACTCCAGGGGAAAGCTTTCTCTGTTGTCTTTGGAAGAACTTTCTTGTTATCTATCTTCCCCTGACTAGGAGCTTCTCCACGCAGGAAGCCTGGGTCCAAAGGATGAGCTCTGCTCCTAGTGCTGCTTTCTTGGTGCTATGAGGTCCCCACTCTCTGCTTGCTTCCTTTTCCTTTTATCTCTTGTAAGATAAAAGGTGGTGCAGGTCACACCTGATGGAAACTGCCTTTATATTGGATCAAGGATGTGACCTTAGTAAGGGTATTACAATCCCACCCTAATCCTCTTTAACATAAAATTACAATCACAAAATGGAGGACAATCACACAATACTGGGAATCATGGCCTGACCAAACTGACACATATTTTGGTAGGACACAATTTAATCCACAACAGGGGCTGATGGGGCTGTTGTGTATTCTGACTGATAAAGTGGCAACACAAATCTATGCGTATGTTAAATTTGTAGAACTGTACACTAGAAGAAAAAAAGTAAGTTTTCGTGTATGATAACTGCAAAATTATATGAAATAAAGAAACAGCTCAACTAACTTCCTCACTGAATATATTCAGCTAAATTCCAATAATCAGCACTGAGAGCAATTTAATAAATAAATACTGTTTAATGCACTAACAACATATATGAAGAACCTTGTTACCATTTAAATAAGTTATTGGAATAGTTACAAAATACCAACATGGTCTAAATATAGCAAGGCTTCAATCTTTAATGAGCAACTTAAGATAGAAAACGTCTAGTGTTTGCTTTGACATTAAAAATTTGCTCCAATATTTGATAGATAAAACAATAACTCAAGCAGTTACATCATTTCATCATTTATTGTCAATGTTTTATTGTTCAATCAATGGAATAAACAATTAGTTGGTTAAAAAAAAAAAGACAGAGTATCCCACAGACATTTCCACGACTCATGAAAAATAATTTGTTGCTAATGATACTTGACATAAGAAGTGTAATTTGTTATGGATAATAGAAATAAAAGAAATACTCTTGCTAAGTCAGCCATTCTCTATTGTTATCAAATATCTTCTAGTAAAGGCATTGATATATTTCTCTGCAATTGCATTTATAAATTCACATAATTTGAGATTTGTGCTAGGCAAATAAAACTGCATAATAATTCCAAGTGGAGTAATAATTCATGAAAGATAGATTTTAGAAAGAAACTAATTTAATATGTCTGAGACTTCCTTTGAGAAGTTTCTAAAATTAAACTTTAAAGTATGACAAGCTAATGTCATACTTTAAACTCAACAGTCAAATAATTTTATATAGTTTGTTTACCAATTTTATGCGAAAATAAGAAAATATTCTTTTCCCCTTATTATCCTTGTGGATTATTCTAGATCTTGGAGAAAATTTAGCACCAGTTTACTTCTAAAACATGTAATAGTTCTTTTACTAAAGTTTAAGAGGTCATTTTCTTTCCTCCAGCTCCTGCTTTATTCCTTTACTACAGTCTTTGCTCTTCCTTCATTCTAAGAATACATGTTATTTTTCTGCATGTACTAAATGGAGAAATTGATAGTTATCCCATCGTTTCATAACTGAGAACTTCAAGAAAAGTTTGAAAAATCCCATATATGGGGAAATGCTTTTATGGCTGCTGTGAATGTTCTCTAAAGGCTTTAAGAAAACTCAAGTATTTACCTGTCAAGTTTTTAAAGATATATAAATCAAAACCACAGCAATTTAAGACTTAATTGGCATTTTGTTCCAAACAGATTTTTATGTTTGCCTTTTTGAGTAGAAGTCAAGTGTGTTATGATAAATTTTGACTGAATTTCCAAGGTAGCAAATAAATTTAACAGTATGTTGTATTAATATTTATTATTTCTCTGTCATGTTTTACCAGGATTATGATGCTTCCTTTAATATTGGTTGTTGAAAAATTTATTAAAAAAATACTTGAAATAGGATCTGCATCCAATGGCTATTTGGAAAAAAAAATTATACTTTTTTTTCCAACATTTTCAAAAATTACTTCATTTCATATTTGTCTTTTACATACTAACTATTTCTCAGTGTTAGTAAAAGTAAAAACTCTGTATTTACTTCCTAGCTACATGAAAACATTGATCCTGTGCCTTGTAAATGATGTGTATTCAGTGATAGATAAGTTTGTAGGATGACTAATGAGATCGCTATAACATTATCTTGTATTTATGTGCAAAAAAAAATCATTTCACAAATTCGGAGACAGAGATCCAATTCTTATTTGTTGTTTCTCATATAACCTTGACAGTTAAAAATACTGGTAGCTTTATCATACTTTGTCATGTTATCATCTTTGCAGAAGATACATCCGAACACTTTTCACGTAAGTGATCAGTAAGTAGAGAAAACTAATAATGTGTTTTGAAGCAGTATATTAGGCTTGCTAAATGGTAATTTTTATTTTTTTAATAGACTTCTTACAGTTACACTATTTTTTCCCTTTAAAGCACAGGTCAAAAAACTATCTGCACATATGTTTACAAAATAAATATTTTTAAGAAAAAAATGTATGAATTTAATTATTACAGTTATGTCAAAGTCTTTCTAAGGCTAAACTTTTTCTGAGTGAAATATACTGTCAATATCACATTTGCCCATCAATATCATTACTTTTAAGAAGAATAAATAGATTCTTATTTTAGAGCACTACAATTATATTTGGACCTAAGGACGTGATAAGGGGGAAAAAAGGTTTCAGCAGTTTATGACAAAGTCTGTTTTCCATACTTTAAAGCTTTGACCTACTTATGGAATTTCAAAGCTCAATTGTCAAAAGCATTGAATCTGCTTTTGATCAGATTAGCTTCAAGTGGCCCATCTTACTATCTAGAATTCCATGTAACTAATATAGTTTTAGAGCCAGATCAACCATTTCCAGAATCTCTCAACTCAGTTTCCCAAGTTGATTTGGTAATAGAAATCACTGGGAAACAACAACAACAACAAAAAACAAATACCATTAACATCTAGTGAGACACTAAGATCAAACAAAACACAGTAAGGGAAATTACTTTCTATAGTGATGCTAAAAAATGTTAATTAACCAGTATTTTTTGCTCATCTTGTTATTTTTCCTGGAAAATCAGCAGACTAGTCCACTTTTCCTTACAAATGTTAATTCCATTTTTTAAGAAAGATGATTATACTGTCTGCGTGAGTGTGTGTTTGTGTGTGTGTGTGCGTGTGCATTTAGTAGATAATCTGTTTCAGTTTTTTATAGGAATGCATTTTACAGAAATATCAATTATGCAGTCATAATTATTGAATGTATTTAGGTCTTTTAAATACTCTTAGATCAAAAGTATGACTTTAAATTACACAGAGAAGTAAAAATAAGTTTCCAAAAATTATATTAATGTTAAAGCTTCAGGAATCACAGTTTAACATTCCAAAATTTCAACTATAGATGTATGGTAATTAATAAGGACAAAATTATATATTCATTTTTTCCAAATCAAAGTTTTGCCAGAAATGCGGAGAAACAGACCATGGATATCACATTAAATGAAATAGAACGTTAGACAACAAAGTATCCATTTTTCCTGTATGAAATACTCAGTCAAAAATATAAACTTGGAGAGGCAAGGCCAAGATGGTGGAATAGTCAGACACTTCCAGTGTTCCCTCTTTACAACAAAAACCAAAAAAAAAACCAAGTGAATCGATTATATATGACAATCTAGGAGCCCTGAAAAATCAAAGGTGAAGTTGAGGAATTGCAGTCAGTGTCAGGGAGAGGGAGAGATGGTTCAGAAGCAGCGAGGAGTTGCCAGACCTGATCCCGTGGCAGCTGTCACCCTTCAGGCCAGATCAGTTTACATGAGCAGTGAGGCAAGCAATGGCACTTGAGAGGCGTTTTCCACATCAGGGGAGGCCTAGAGGCAGAGAGTCTACTCAGACATCCAGAACCAGTGAAAAGGAGCACTCAGTCAGCAAAAGATAAGTACTTGCATCTGGTCTACCGTGCAGATCAAATAATACCCCCTTTGGGAAAAACCTCTCTCCCATTTACGTCCTCCTTCCCCTCTCTGCACTGGTCCTGTGCCAGCTTCAGGAATTGCCACATCCCCTGGGCCAGAAGTAGGACATGTCACATCCCCTGAGCCATTCTCCCTGCTTTGGAGAGGGAACAAATTAACAAACAGAGGAAAAGATAATCTGCCAGCTCCTCTAAGCCAGGAGCTAAGGATAGGCACAGCTCCTTTGCCTAAGCACAGGCATAAGGAGTCCATGCCCTTTGAAAGCCTTTCACCCCTGCATAGACTTGTGTGGGCCTATTTCAACAGTGTAGGCCCACATTACCACAATTCAACAGGGTATATACATGAAGTCTAACTTCAACTGTTTCAGCTGTGGGGTGGCAGGTCAGGGGCCTGAGGACTGGTGGCTCCATCCATGCCACCTAGCCACCTGCCACAGGGGTCTGAGAATAAGTAGTGCCCCACAGTCCTTACCGTCAACAGCACTGGGTGCTCATAGTCCAGCTACAAAAACCACCACCTACATGCTCTAAGGAACAGGAACACACTTTCCTCCCAGACACTCGAGAGTGGCTGTTGGCCCTCTGCCTTGCTCAGGGTGTGACCCCCTGCTGCAGCCAGACACCTCTACCTACACCGATAACTCATGCCTGTCTAGGACTGTAGGTGAGACCCTGCACCATACCTGAGCTGAATCCATACAGGAGAAGTGGGCAGACTCCTGGGCTCACATAGTTAGTGGCAGGACTGACCACCTGGTGGCAGGATGTTGGAGCTTCAGGGGTGCTGGTGATTGAGTTAGCTCACATGAGCAGCCTATCTGGGCATATGAAAACAAAACAAAACAAGAAGTTAGGACACAGTAAACAAACATAAATAAACATAATAACTTATTGACGGCCCAGAGAGAATAATCAATATCAAATCACACAAACAGGCAGACCATGATGGTTTCAGAAAACTCCCAAAATAAAGAATAAAGGAATTTTCTGGAGGAAGAGAATTTCTTTGAATTCCCAGAGGCAGAATACAGAAGATTATTATACAGAACTCTTCAAGAAATCCGGAAAGAGTTCAGGCAAAATGCAGACCAAGCAATAGAGGAACTTAAGAACATTAGAGAAGAGCACAATTATAAATTTAACAGGCTGAAAGAATCCATAGAGAGACAGCAATCAGAAATCCAGAAGATTAACAATTAAATTTCAGAATCAGACAACTCAAAAGAAAGTCATAGGAGCAGAATTGAGGCAATCGAAGTCAGAATTAGTGAGACTGAAGATAAAACACTTGACACCAACTTATTGGAGGAAAATCAGATAAAAGCATTAAAAAAATGAAGAAACCCTAAGAATTATGTGGTACTTTAACAAGGGGAATAACCTGCTACTGACTGGAGTATGAGAACAGGGAGGGATAACAGAAAATACAGAGAAAATTGTTGAAGATTTGTTGGCAGAAAACTTCCCTGATATCGCAAAAGATGACAAGATATCTATCCAACATGCTCATTTAACCCACATAAGGTAGATCCCAAAAGAAAGTCAGCAAGACATATTATAATCAAACTTGCCAAAACTAATGATAAAGAGAGAATTTTAAGAGTGGCTAGGGATAATGGAAAAGTCATCTACAAAGGAGAGTCAGTAAGACTAAGCTCAGACTGCTCAGCAGAAACCATGTAGGCAAGAAAGCAATGGGATGACATATATAAAGGCTTGAAGGAAAAAAAATTTCAGCCAAGAATTATATATCGAGCAAAATGGTCTGTCAAATATGATGGCGAAATTAGGGCATTTCCAAATAAACAGAAATTTAGGGAACTTGCAAAAACCAAACCTAAATTACAAACGTGCTAAAGGGAGTCTTCTGGTTAGAAAATCAGTAACATCAGATAACAATCCCAGAATAGAACACAGGACAGAGCAACCAGATATCAACCCTGATAGGGAAGTCACAAAAATAAATCACAGCTAAAACACTGAAAATAGGGAAACAGATATCAATATGTAAAATATGACAACATTAAAACAAAATAAAGGGACAAAAAATGTAGACATAGATTTTTCATATGCAGGCAAAGTCAAGGTGATATAAAGAAATAAATGACTGGTATAAACTTAGAAAAATAGGGGTAATTATTAAGGTAACCACAAAGGAAACTAACAATCTTACACTTCAAAATAAAAAACAAGAAAAATATAAAGACTCAGTAAATACAAAATCAACAACAATGAAAAAGATGAAAAGAAAATACATAAAGAAAAACGAGTGAGCACAGAAAATTAAGTGGAACAAAGAAACTGTGAACAACACACAAAAAAGACTTCAAAATGACAGCACTAAACTCATACCTATCAATAATTACGCTGAATGTAAATGGACTAAGTGCACCAATAAAGAGACAGAGAATGGCAGAATGGATTAAAAAACACGATCCGTCTATATGCTGCTGACTTAATCATCTAGTGCTGCTATAACAGAAATACCACAAGTGAATGGCTTTAACAAAGAGAAATTTATTCTCTCACAGTCCAGTAAGCTACAAGTCCAAATTCAAGGCATCAGCTCCAGGGGAAGGCTTTCTCTCTCTCTCTCTGTTAGTTCTGGAGGAAGGTCCTTGTGATGTGTCAGTCTTCCCTTGGTCTGGGAGCATCTCAGCACAGGAACCTCAGGTCCAAAGGATGAGCTCTGCTCCTGGCACTGCTTTCTTGGTGGCATGAGTTTCCCATGTGTCTCTGCTCACTTCTCTCTTTTATAACTCAAAAGAGATTGGGTTAAGACACTATCTAATCTTGTACACATCATCAGTGTAACTGCTGCTAATCCTTTTATTATATCATAGTGATAGAGCTTACAAAACATAAGGAAATCACAACAGATTACAAAATGGTAGACAATCATACAATACTGGGAATCATGACCCAGCCAAGTTAACAGATATTTTTGGGGGACAAAACTAAATCCATGACAGCTGCCTACAAGAGATACAACTTAGACTTAAAGACACAAACAAACAAAAACTCAAAGGATGGAAAAAATATATCAAGCAAACAACACTCAAAAAAGAGCAGCAATGGCAATATTAACCTCTGACAAAATAGACTTTAAAGTAAAATCCACCACAAAGGATAAGGAAGGACACTATATAATGATTAAAGTGTCAATACCAGAAGGACATAACCACAGTAAATATTTACACACCCCATGACAGGGCTCCAAAATACATAAAACAAACTCTAACAGCATTGAAAAGAGATATAAACAGCTCCACAATAAAAGTACGAGACTTCAACACATCTCTTTTGGTGAAGGACAGAACATTCCAAAATAAGCTCAACAAAGATACGGAAGATCTAAATGCTACAATCAACCAAGTTGATCTCATGCACATATACCAAACACTGCACACAACAGCAGCCAAGTATACTTTCTTTTCCAACACACATGGAACATTCTCCAGAATAGACCATATATTAGGCCATAAAACAAACCTTAACAAAATCCAAAACATCGAAATATTACAAAGCATCTTTTCTGACCACAAAGCCATAAAAGCAGAAATCAACAACACAAAAAGCAAAGGAAAAAACAAACAAATACATGGAAATTGAACAATACCTTGCTCAAAAACTACTGGGTTATAGAATAAATTAAGGATGGAATAAAGAAATGCAAAGAATCAAATGAGAATGAAAACATATCCTATGAAAACCTTTGGCACACAACAAGAGCAGTACTCAGATGTCAGCTTATAGCAATAAATGCACACATCCAAAAAGAAGAAAGGGCCAAAATCAAAATACTAACCTTACAACTCAAACAAGTAGAAAGAGAGCAGGAAAAGAAGCCCTTGGGCACGAGAAGAAAGGAAAAAATAAGAATTAGAGCAAAACTAAATGAAATAGAGAATAGAAAAACAATTGAAAGAGTCAACAAGACCCAAAACTGGTTCTTTGAAAAGATCAACAAAATTGATAAACCATTGGTGAAACAGACAAAAGGAAAACAGAAGAGGAAGGAAATAACCCGTATAAGAAAATAGATCATTGATATCACAACAGACCCAAATGAAATTAAAAGAATCATAACAGAATACTGTACTCTAACAAATGTGAAAGCCTAGAGAAAATGGACAAATTTATAGAAACTCACTACCTAGCTAAACTAACACAAACAGAAGTAGAACAACTAAATAAACCTATAACAAAAGAGGAAATGGAAAAGGTAATTAAAAAACTTCCAACAACAAAAACTCTGGGCTGGACAGTTTCACTGGAGAATTCTACCAAACTTTCAGAGATAAGTTAACACCACTACTACTAAAGGTATTTCAGAGCATAGAAAAGGATGGAATGCTCCTAAACTCATTCTATGAATACAGCATAACCCTGATAGCAAAACCAGGTAAAGACATCACAAAAAAAGAAAATTATAGCCTGATATCCCTCATGAACATTGATGCAAAAATCCTCAACAAAAGTCTAGCTAACAGAATTCAACAACATATGAAAAAATAATTCACCATAATTAAGTGGGATTTATACCAGGTATGCAGGGATGGTTCTACATTAGAAAAACAATCAATGTAATCCATCACATTAATAAAAAAAAGGACAAGAACCACATGATCTTATCACTTGATACAGAAAAGGCATTTGACAAAGTCCAACACCCATTCATGATAAAAACTCTCAGCAAAATAGGCATAGAAGAAAAGTTACTCAACATAATTAATGGCATTTATACAAAACCCACAGCCAACATCATCCTAAATGAAGAGACTTTGAAAGCATTCCCCTTGAGAACGGGAACCAGACAAGGATGCCCTTTATCTCCACTCTTATTCAACATTGTGCTGGAGGTACTAGCCAGAGCAATTAGGCTAGGAAAAGAAATAAAGGGCATCCAAATTGGTAAGTATCATGGTTTGAATTATGTCCCCCAAAAGATGTGTGTATCAGTTTGGCTAGGCCATGATTCCTGCTACTGAGTGATTTTCCTGTATGTTGTAAACCTGCCTCTATGATGTTAATGAGGGAGGATGGGTGGCAGTTGTGTTAGTAAGGCAGGACCTGATCTACAAAACCGGATTGTGTCCTGAGGCAATGTCTTGAGATATAAAAGACAGAAGTGAGCAGTGAGACAGGGGGACCTCATACCATCAAGAAAGCAAGGCCGGGAGCAGAGTGCATCCTTTGGACCAGGGTCCCTGCACCGAGAAGCTCCTAGTCTGGGGGAACACTGAAGAGAAGAAGGCCAACAGAGAGAAAAAGCCTTCCTCTGGAGGTGATGCCCTGAATTTGGACTTTTAGACTGCTTTGACTATGAGGAAACAAACTTCTCTTCATTAAAACCATCCACTTGTGGTATTTCTGTTGTAGCAGCACTAATAACTGAGACAGTAAGGAAGAAGTAAGTATCTCTGTTTGCAAATGATATGATCTTACACACAGAAAACCCCAAAGAATCCACAAGAAAACTACTGGAACTAATAGAAGATTTCAGCAAAGTATCAGGATAGAAGATAAACATTCAAAAATCAGTTGGATTCCTCTACACCAACAAAGAGAACTTTGAAGAGGAAATCACCAATCAATACCATTTACGATAGTCCCCAAGAAGGTAAAATACTTAGGAATAAATCTAATCAGTGATGTAAAAGACCTATACAATGAAAACCACAAGACATTACTGTAAGAAACCAAAAGAGACCTGCATAAGTGGAAAAACATACCTTGCTCATGGATAGGAAGACTCATTGTGAAAATGTCAATTCTACCCAAATCTACAAATATAACGCAATCCTGATCCAAATTCCAATGGCATTTTTTAAGGAAATGGAGAAACAAATCATCAACTTCATATGGAAAGGGAAGAGACTCTGGATAAGCAAAGCATTACTCAAGAAGAAGAACAAAGTGGGAGGCCTCACACTACCTGATTTTAGAACCTATTATGCTGCCACGGTAGTCAAAACAGCCTGGTACTGGTACAAGAATACATAGACCGGTGGAACAGAATTGAGAATCCAGACATAAATTCATCCACCTGTGAGCAGCTGATATTTGATAAAGACCAAAAGTCAGTTAATTGGGGAAAAGACAGTCTCTTTAACTAACGGTGCTGGCATAACTGGATATCCATCTGCAAAAAACTGAACAAGACCCATACCTCACACCATGCACAAAAACTGTTACCGCAATAATGCAGCTTGGAGTCACCTGCTGCAATGGTCAATTCTGATATGAAGTGAGGTGAGCAGCAACAGTTTTATTATGTATTGATATATAGGAGACAGAGGGGAATAGATTCCTCCAAAAATAAATAAATAAAACCGTCTCCCCAACTGGAGATCGACTGAAGGCTTTTACAGGGACAGGATTATGGGTTTTAGAAGGTGGTCATGACTCAGATGAGTTAATCTTTTGCTGGTATTCTTGGGGATTATCTGGTGACATTCTTGGTTTTCTTGTCACAAGATGTGTGCTTTGTTCAGTTTTTCATCCTTAGATCATTATCACTTGTTTTCCATCCTCCAAGATGGAACATCGCTTAATCTTAAACCTTTTGTAGAGACTGGAGCCGGAGGGAAAAACAAGATCAAGAGACAATGTAGCCGCTAGTAATGGGGAGTAAATGATAGTGAGCCGGGCCTATGCAGCATCTTCCAATCCCTCCTTTAGTTGGAAGTTTCTCAATCTTAGGAAACTGGACATCGCTTCTCTTCTGGCTACTTCCTGCTTGTTAGGATCACTGGCTGGGGTGAGAAACCTCCTGGTATCGACTCGCGGACATAGACGGGGGATGAGTTGGAGTGGAAATTGACTGCGTCTTGGTGAATTAGATGACGTGCATCCCCAGAGCCTGAAAAAGGTGCACCCAAACTTAGCAGGGTAAAAATTTCTCCAGCCTTAAGGGTATTGCAGTTCTTCCTGCCAATATTTTCATAAAACAGGGAACTCAGAAACAAACTAGAAGAATCACTATTCCTAAAGTTATTAAGGAGGTTAAGGAAGGTCCTAAGGAAGGAAAAATGCTGGAGAACCAACTCCATGCATCTTCTTGTCTTGATTTGGGATCTGTCCATCTAGTTACCTTATGAATGGCATCTAAACCTATTTCAACTTCTCTTGTAGTATTTATCCAAGTGAAACAGGTCTTATTTATTATAGCACATACCCCTCCTGACTTTGCCAATAAGAAGTCCAAGACAATTCTGTTGTCAAGGACCACCTCAACCAGGGAGTTCAAAGAGGTTTGTTGAGCTTTGAGTGCTCTCTCTGTCCCAAGAGCTAGTAGGTGAAGGGTAGCTGATAAATTTTTGATAGCCATTTCCATGTGGTATACTCCCAATCCTGGGATAATCATTCTTAGGAGCCACCAACCAAACCCAGTCTTTTCTAGGACAGGGTTGTTTTTTTATCCCTGTCACCTCCAGGGAGACAGGATCTGTGGAGAAGATATCCCATCTCTTCTGAGGGACCTTTACAATCACATGAGTGGGTGATGGATGAATCTGAGTAGGGAGTTAGAATCCCCAAAGTGCATTGCCCCACTTAGTGAATTCCAGTCAGACACTGGATTGCCCATGTATAGGGCGATGCCTTTGGGATGGGGTTCTCACTAGTGGGGTACGATTTTTTGCCACATAGAAAGGTGTACCATGATGGGGCACACAAGCACGAATTTCCATTAAAGCTGTCTGGGAAGATTGTGCTAAATAGGACAATTGGAAAATGACTAGACATTGAGATTACATGATGAGAGAAGTTGAAAATCTCAGAAAACTTGTTGGACAACCTTCGTCCAGTGATCTTGTGATTTAATTTCCCGTTTGTACCCTGAAGTATGTTTATAGAGCTCGGTGAGAGAGAAATAGGGTGTAGAAAGTGGGTGTTGAACAAACCTTGCTCGTAGCAGAGCTTTTGGGGCACTATGGGTTAGGATGCAATCGGGTATATCTTTGTTATAGTGGAAAACTGTCACTGCTAAAGGACTAAGGGAGCTCCTGACCAGGGGTGGTGATGGCATACCTAGTAGCTGCTAAGATTCCCTCCAGTAGCCACTGCTTGAAGCATGGTGACTAAGCCATTGGATGACCACTCCCATACATCTGGGAGATGGGCAGGTTCTTGATATCCCACAATAACAACTTGGATTCCCTCTCCCCTGCTGATCTCTGCATCCTGGGGTGACCGCTTTTTGTACTTTACACAATAGTATGTTCTAGTGTCAGATAAGGTTATATCTGAAACTGTGTTTGAAAAGTCCCGATCGTGTGATTGAGTGGTATCAGCCATAGGTGTTATCCGGTTGGAGCCAGTGATACTGAAGTCCCAGTTATCTGCCCTCTTTCGGGCTCTTCCATGATCCAATTAACTGGACCTATTGGAGTTAGGGATGATACTACACATGGGAGGGTTAAAGTGTCTCCAACCTGTAGGATTAGAGCTCTCCTGGCTTGTAGGACCACCGGAATTTTTCCCATTCACAATTCCTGGAGAAGTAAAAAGAAAACAAAGAACAGGGTTAGGATTATTATTCTGTAAGTTTCTTGAACTTGTATTTCAGATCTCAAATTGGAGTGCAGGAATATGGTAGTTCTTTGACTCTTCCTCCTTTGGGTGGAGCTTTTTTCACCCTCGAGTGATGCACCCACCTAGCTACTCCTGCTAATTTCAGAGATGAGTGGGTGGTCAGTAGAACTTCAAAAGAGCCTTCTCACTTAGGAGCCAGTTGATCCTCTGGGTGTTGGTTCTTCCAGGTTTTCAACAGGACTCGATCTCCTGGGTAGAACCTATGAAGGGGAATGTCAGAAGGAAAAGATAAGTGGGAAGAAGCATACTGATTAACAGTGTTTAAGACGGTTCCCAGAGAAAGGACACAGTCTCTTTTCTCCATCTCAGTCATTACGGAGGTGGGGAAAGTGGACTTTTTCAGGAATGGTCTCTCATATATTAATTCATAAGGGCTTAACTTGAGCTCACTTCAAGGGGCTACCCAGATTCTGAGCAGAACAATGGGCAAAACTTGTATCCAAGTGGAGTTTGTCTCTTGGCAAAGTTTCGCCAAGGTCTTTTTCAGTTTTTCCAGTTGATTGTGGTCTCCAAGCTGAGTGTAAGTTCCAGTTTATATCTAAAGCCTTACTGACTTCTTGTGTAATTTTTGCCATAAGAGCTCCTCCAATATCACTTTGGACTGATATTGGCAGACCAAAATGAGGTATGATTTCTTTGAGTAATGCTTTGGTCACTTCTTGGGCTTGTTCAGTCCGACAATGAAAAGCCTCTACCCACCTAGAGTAGGTGTCCACGAAGACCAACAGATATATGAAGTTCCCAGGAACCCAGGACATCACTGTGAAATCTACTTGCCAGTCTTCTCCCATGTTTGTTCCTCGGTGTTGGACTCCCAGTTCCGTTGGGTGGGGCACAGTCTTCAGGTTGTTTCTTGCACATAGGTGGCATCTCTTTGTAACATCCCGGATGGTTTTTAGAAGATTCGGCCTGGTGAGCACCTGTTGGATCCATTTGAGACTGGCATCTCTCCAGTAGTGAGTCCCTTCATGTAGAGCTGATACTATACCCTATACTTGGTCGTCTGGTAAAACTACTTTCCCTTCAGAGTTCATCAGCCATTTAGAATGAGAGGTAAGGTGATAGCCCCATTCTTTAGCCCTATCCAGGTCCTGGGTGGTGTAGATAGGTGTGGGAAGGTCGACAGGGTCCAGATGAGGGATCAAGGCCATTTCTGTTCCCATCCCATCTCCTCGCATTGCAGCCTTCTTTGCTTCTGCATCTGCTTTTGGTTCCCTATTGCCTCAGGAGATTGTCTGATGTCCAGGAAAATATGCTACTGCCACCTGAAAGGGGTCATTAACTGCCTTCAGGAGTTCTAGGATTTCTGGTACATGTTTTATTTCTTTGTTGGCTGATGTCAGGAGTCACCTCTCTTTCCACAAGGCACCGTGTGAGTGAAGGACCATATGGGTGTATTTACTATCAGTATACACAGTTATGCGTCTTCCTGCTCCTAGTCACAGGGCTCACCCAAGTGCTGTGAGTTCTGCCTTCTGAGCTGAAGTGCTGGAGGTGCCTCTAAGACCTCAGTTTGTGTTACCACTGCATATTCTGCCTTGCAATGTCCTTCATATAGAAAACTACTGCCATCTGTATACAATTCTATTTCTGGGTCAATCAAAGGGACATCTGAGAGGTCTGGTCTGCTACAATAAACTTCTTCAATTATTTCCAAGCAACCATGTATAAGAACATCTTCCAGGATGGGCAGTAGGGTGGCAGGGTTAAGGGAAGAGACGGCCTTTAAGGTTACGTTTGGGTTATCTAGCAAGATTGCCTGATATTTTCCCATTCGTCCTGACATGGGCCAAAACCCCCTTTTTTGTTCTAAGAGGGATAGAACGGTGCGTGGTGTATTGATTGTTACCTTTTGTCCAGGGGTGAATTTTTCAGCTTCTTGCAGCAGGTCGCATGTCACAGCCACAGCATGTACACCGGGGGCCTTCCCCGGGCCATGCTATCCAACTGTTTGGAAAAACAGGCCACCGGCTGCCTGGCTGGTCCCCACAGCAATTCCCTGTCTTTCAAGTACAAACAATTCAAAAGGTTTTTGAAGGTCAGGCAATCCTAGTGCTGGGGCTGTCATTAATTTGCATTTAATTTTCTCAAAAGGCTGTTGGCATTCTTTGGTCCATAGTAAACGCTCTTTTCCTTCTGCTTTTAGGGCCTCACAGAATAGAAATTAACAACAGGAAGAGCAAGGAAAAAAATCAATTACACTGAAACTAAATAACACCCTGCTTAAAAACCACTGGATAATAAAAGAAATTAAAGATGGAATAAAACAATTCCTAGCAACAAATGAGAATGAAAACACATCATATCAAAATCTTTGGGACACTGAAAAGACAGTCCTCAGAGGACAATTTATAGCAACAGATACATCAAGAAAGAAGAAAGGGACAAAATCAAAACTTTAGCGAGACAACTTGAGCAAATAGAAAGAGAAAGAAAAGAAGCCGACAGCCACCAGAAGAAAGGAAGTAATAAAGATCAGAGTAGAATAAATGAAATAGAGAATAGAAAAACAATAGAAAGAATCAACAAAACCAAAAGTTAGTTCTTTGAAAGGATCAACTAAATTGACAAACCGCTAGCCAAATTGAGAAAAGAAAAATAGGAGATGACACAAATAACCCAAATAAGAAATGAAATGGGGGGCATTACAACAGACCCAACTGAAATAAAAAGGATAGTAACAGAGTACTGTGAAAAAGTATACTCCAACAAATTGGAAAATCTAGAGGAAATGCACAAATTTCTAGAAACAGACGACCTACCCAAACTATCAAAAATTGATGTTGAAAATCTGAACAGACCCATAACAAAACAAGAGATTGAAAATGTAGTAAAAAATCTCCCAACAACAACAACAAAAAAGCCCTGGCCCAGATGGCTTCACTGGAGAATTCTACAAAACATTCAGAGAAGAGCTTACACTAGTACTACTCAAACTATTTCAGAACATAGAAAAGGAAGGGATACTTCCAAATTCGTTCTATGAAGCCAGCATAACACTAATATCAAAACTAGGGAAAAATACCACACAAAAAATAAAATTACAGACCAATATCTCTCATGAATAAAGATGCAAAAATTCTCAACACAATTCTAGCCAATAGAATTCAGCATTATATCAAAACAATAATATACCACGACCAAGTAGGATTCATACCAGATATGCAACAGTGGTTCAACATTAGAAAAATATCAATGTAGTCCACCATATAAATAAAAGAATTACATGATCACCTCAATAAATGCAGAAAATGCATTTGACAAATTTCAACACCCATTCCTGATAAAAATTCTCAGTAAAATAGGTATAGAACTGAAATTCCTCACATAATAAAGGGCATCTATACAAAACAAATGGCCAACGTCATTCTTAATGGAGAGAGGCTGAAAACATTCCCCTTCAGAACAGGAACAAGACAAGGATGTCCTTTATCACCACTCCTATTTAATATTGTGCTGCAAGTCCTAGCTAGAACAATAAGACAAGAAAAATAAACAAAAGACATCCAAACTGGTAATGAAGGAGTTAAACTGTCTCTATTTTCAGAAGATATGACACTATATACAGAAAACCCAAAAGACTCCACAAGAAAACTACTGGAACTAATAGAAAGATTCAACGGAGTGGCAGGATACAAGATAAACATACAAAAATCTGTTGAATTCCTACAATGAAGGGGAAATCAGGAAAAAAATACCGTTTATAATAGCCCCTAAAAAAATAAAATAGGGATAAATCTAACCAGGGATCTAAAGAACTATATAAAGAAAACTATAAAACACTACTGCAAGAAACCAAAAGAGATCTACATAAATGGAAAAACATACAATGCTCATGGATAGGTAGATTCAACATTGTAAAAATGACAATTCTACCCAAAGCAACCTGCAAATATAATGCAATCCTGATCCACATACCAACAACATTCTTTAAAGAGATGGAAAAATAATCATTAACTTTATATGGAAAGGGAAGAGGCCCCAGATAAGTAAAGCACTATTGAAGAGGAAGAATAAAGTAGCAGGACTCGCATTACCTGACCTTAGAACCTACTATACAGCTGCGGTACACAAAACAGCCTAGTATTGGTACAACAACAGATACATTGACCAATGGAACAGAATTAAGAAACCAGATGTAAATGCATCCACCTACTGTCACCTGATCTTCAACAAGGGCTAAAGTCTATCAAATGGGGAAAAGACAGCCTTTTTAACAAATAGTGCTGGCAAAACTGGATGTCAATCTGCAAACAAATGAAACGGGACCTATACCTCACATCATACAAAAAAACTAATTCAAAGTGGATCAAAGAGCTAAATATAAAACTAAAAGCTATAAAGGTCATAGAAGAAAAAATAGGATCAACACTAGAGACCCTAATACACAGCATTAACAGGATACGAACCATAACTAACAATATACAGACTCCAGAACATAAGCTAGATAACTGGGATCTTCTAGAAATAAACACTTATGCTCATCAATAGACCACCAAAAGAGTAAAAAGAGAACCTGCAGACTGGGAAAAAATTTTTTCTATGACAAATCTGACAAAGTTCTAATTTCTAACATCTACAGGAAAATTCAACACGTCTACAACAAAAATACAAATAATTCAATTAAAAAATGAGCAAAGGAAATGAACAGACTCTTCACCAAAGAAGACATTCAAGCAGCCAACAGACACATGAGGAAATGCTCTTGATTCTTAGCCATTAGAGAAATGCAAATCAAAACCACGATGAGATACCATCCCATCCTGGCATTACTAGCACAAATCAGAAAACAGAAATAAGAAATGTTGGAGAGGCTGTGAGCAGACTGGAACTCTTATGCACTGCTGGCTGGAATGCAAAATGGTACAATCATATTTTACAATGATATGGTGCTTTCTTAGAAAGCTGGAAATAGAAATACCATAAGATCCAGTAATCCCACTCTTAGGAACATATCCCAGAGAAATAAGAGCCGTCACACAAATAGACATATGCACATCCGTGTTCATTGCAGCATTGTTCACAATAGCAAAATGATGGAAACAACCTTGATGCCCATCAACAGAAGAATAGATAAACTATGATACATACACACAATGGAGTACTATGGAACGATAACAATGCTGAATCTTCAAAGTATCTCACAACATGGATGAATCTGGAGGACACTATGCTGAGTGAAATAGGTTAATCACAAAAGGACAAATATTGTATGAGACCACTACTATAAAAACTCATGAAAAGGTTTGCACACAAAAAGAAACAATCTTTAATGGTTATGAGGGAGGGGAGGGGTAGGGGTGGAAAAACACTGAATACACAATAGATAAGTGGTAACTTTGGTGAAGGGTAAGACAGTACACAATACTGGAGAAGCCCACACAACT
This sequence comes from Dugong dugon, assembly GCA_030035585.1. Lineage (NCBI taxonomy): Eukaryota > Metazoa > Chordata > Mammalia > Sirenia > Dugongidae > Dugong > Dugong dugon. The sequence continues at coordinate 16,509,957 of CM057478.1, forward strand.
TGTTCAGGGTAAGGTCATGGAAGCTCCATGGACAAATCCAAACTTGTGGAGGCACTGAATTACTGGGCTGAAGGCTGTGGGGACTATGGTTTCAGGGAACATCTAGCTCAATTGGCATAACATAGTTTATAAAGAAAATGTTCTACATTCTACTTTGGTGAGTAGCATCTGGGGTCTTAAAAGACTCTGAGCGGCCATCTAGGATACTCCACTGATCTCACCTCCTTAGGAGCAAGGGAAAATGAAGAAAAATAAAGACACAAGGGAAAGATTAGTCTGAAGGACTAATAGATCACAACTACCACAGCCTCCACCAGACTGAGTTCAGTACAACTAGATGGTGCCCAGCTACCACCATTGACTGTTCTGACAGGGATCACAATAGAGGGTCCCAGACAGAGCTGGAGAAAAATGTAGAACAAAATTCTATCTCAAAAAAAGACCAGACTTACTTGCCTGACAGACACTGGAGAAACCCTGAGAATATGGTCCGGACACCATTTTAGCTCAGTAATGAAGTCACAGTTGAGATTCACCTTTTAGCCAAAAATTAGACATGCTCATAGGACAAAATGAGACTACAGGGACATACCACCCCAGGGGCAAGGACAAGAAGGCAGGAGGGGACAGGAAAGCTGGTAATAGGGAACCCATGCTCGAGATGGGAGAGTATTGACATGCCATGGTGTTGTTAATCAGTGTCACAGAACAGTATGCGTACTGTTTAATGAGAAGCTAGTTTGTTCTGTAAACCTTCATGTAAAGTACAATAATAATAATAATAAAAAGAAATGTATGATAGTTCCAGTGTCTCCACATTTTTTGCCATCAATTGATATCGATAGTTTCTGTTTTTTCCCACCATTTTAATTGGTATGCAAAGTTATATTGGTTTCAATTTGCATTTTTCTATTGACTTATGATGTTGACCATCTTTTACCTGTATATCTTGTTTGCCATTCATATATGATAAGTGTATGCTAAATGACTGCTCAAATTATTTTGCCCATTTTTTTTTTTTTAATTATTGTGTTTTTAGTGATCTTCATATTTTCTGGATGTAATTTCATTTTTAGGTATGTACTTTGAAAATATCCATAAAACTGTGTGTTATCTTTGTCTTCTGAATAATATGAAAAACTTTATTCTAGTATGAATAGCAACTGTTGCCCTACTAGGCATTATAATACAGATGGAGGCAAAGAAGACAATTTGGAAAGCAGAGTTTGAAATACTTTGAGGCAGGAAAGATAAGACGGGTAAAAACAAAACAGAAATAAATTCAGTAGAATGACCACTAGATGTCAATTTTATATGCAATCCAATGAGAAAAATGAAACATTTGAGTTGTCTTCTAGAATTCATGTCTGTTTACGATGGGCTTACAATGACAGTTATCGTTTCTTAACCAACTCCCTCTACACCCCAACTAATGTTGTGATTCCAATTAAAATATTTACAAGTTAGATAACTAAACTCAGGATGGTTTAACAGTGGTGTATCATTTATTGATCCAAGTTAAATATTACATAGAAAGTATCCAAGGCATGTAAAATTTGCAGAATAGTTAGGAGCAGCAGGTATAACTGCACTCAAGATATGAGGAGGACTCTGAGAAGGAAAACGAAGACATAAAGATAGACCTGGTTGTAATATTTAAGCAGCTAAGGAAGTTTAAAGCTTGAAAAATATTTCGACTAGAAAGCAACATAGTTCTACTCTTTGAAATGATCTAAATATTTCCTATAGGAAGGTTTTGGGCAAGATATTGAAAATAGAGGCTTCTATTCAAGATTAACCATTGGTAACTGAAAGATTGGCGGTTCTAATCCACCCAGAGGTACCTTGGAAGAAGGACCTGGAGATCTACTTCCAAATGATCAAATCAATAAAAACAGTCTGGAGTGCAGTTCTAATTTAACACACACGGGGTTGCCAAGAGTTGAAATTACCTCGACTGCAACTGTTTTGTTTTTTGTTTTTTACAGTTTAGTGTTTACATATTAGTATAAAGTGCTAAATATGGCAAAAAAGCATTTGCTTGCACTACAGTTCTATTTGGTTTTATGTTTCAGCATATTTTGCACTGAAATGAGTTTGTTTTAGAGACTGAAGGTAAGAGAAAGTGACATCACCTCTTGTACTCACTACTGATCTCTACTGTGATGATTGTGACTACTTCACACTCCAGTGTCCATGAGTCCATTGACTTCCTGATCATAGACACTTGCAGAACTTTTTAGTGGGAGTTTCTTGTAAAGCTATTTCTTTATTTGTTTTTTTATAAATGAGGCAGGCATAGATAGCGCTGCTTTCTTTTGTCTGCCTTCCTGTGCTGGAAATAAATGTGTTTTTGGGAGAAGAATCAGTCATCTTGTGAAAAAAAAAAAAAGTAACAAGCATGGGAAATAAAACCAGCACACACTGTAGGAGAGAATACAGTGAGAGAAAAAGGCTGCTGTCTTTGATCAGCTGAATTGATGCAGGCTACATTGACTTTCAGACTTCCTGTTATGTGAGAAAAATAATACCTATTTTTTAAGACATTGTAGATTGTATTTTCTGTTCCTGGAATCAGTATACACTCTAAGCTGAACAACAGTCTAAATGAGCTTGTTTAAGAACTGCATATGTAAATATATATATATATATATTTCTTTTAAAATTTTTAAATAAAATTCAAGCATTAATTTGCCTTTTAGAATTACTAGTCACTTTCTCTCAATAAACTGTGAATATGTACATGTTAAATATTCTTACTTGCTATTATGTATGCTCAGATATAGGTATGAGATTCATCTCAGTGTAAGTTTTAAGAAATAATCTGGAATAGTTTTGATATTGATGGCAGTTACATTGTTGGTTTGTCCATAAGTTAGACTTTTATTATATATTTTCTTATTTTTTCCTGTTGAATTTGGGAAATTGTGTTAATTTATATAAAACAAACACAAAACATTAAAAAGAAGAAATGTACATTTTGCATAAAGTAAAAAGGCTATCTATATTTTCTTTCACTATATAAATCAAAGGTACGTTGTAGGTGCAATTTTATGTCATTGACAGAGTATCATTGCTATGAATTGAATTGTGCACCCTCAATATATGTGTCAACTTGGCCATGATTCCCAGTATCGTGTGATTGTCTACCGTTTTGTCAGCTGATGTGATTTTCCCATGGGTTGTAAATTGTACCTCTATGATGTTAATAGGGTTCTGGTGGCGCAATGGTTAAGAGCTACGGCTGCTGATAAGCGGACTGACTGTTCAAGTTCATCATCTGCTCCTTGGGAACCCTGTGGGGCAGTTCTACTCTGTCCTATGGGGTCACTATGAGTCAGAATTGACTCAAAGGCAATGGGTTTTTATTTGTTATGATGTTAATGAGGCAGGATTAGAGGCAGTTATGTCAATGAGGCAGGACTCAATCTACGAGATTAGGTTGTGTCTTAAGTCGATCTCATTTAAGATATAAAAGAGAGAAGTGAGCAGAAAGACAAGGGGAATTCCTACCACCAAGAATGCAGAACTAGGAAGGGAGCATGTCCTTTGGATTCAAGATCCCTACACTGAGAAGCTCCTAGGACAGGGGAAGATTGATGACAAGGACCTTACCCTAGAGCTGACAGAGAGAAAACCTTTCCCTGGAGCTGGCACTGTGAATTTGGACTTCTAGCCTCCTATAGTGTGACAGAATAAACTTCCATTTGTTAAAGCCATCCATTTGTGGTATTTCTGTTACAGCAGCACTAGGTGACTAAGACAATCATTATAGTGCAATGAGACATTTCAGAACCTTGGGAGGGAAGAATTATACTTTGCTATAAGAGGCACATTAATCATTGGTGACCAAGGACGAAACACCCAATAAGCAAGTTACCCCAGGGCTTTCTTACTAATCTGTGGTGCACAATTTCACCTGTTTTTCATCACAACAAAGCTATGGTGAAACCCATGTGAAATTGTGCACCGCACATTAGTAAGTGAACACAAGTAAGCCCATGCATACCTTGCTTAATGTAAGCCCGTGGGTACCTTGCTTACTGGTTAATCCACCCCTGAAGGTGACCAGGGGACTAACTATGGTAAGCAACTTCTAAGATGGCCCCTAATGATCCTCATCTCCTGATATTCACACCCTTGTATATCCCCTCACTTTGAGTGTGGGCTGGATTTAGTAACTTGCTTTTAACAAATGTAATATTACATAAATGATGAGCTGTCGCATCTGAAATTAGATTATAAAAGACCGCAGCTTCCATCTTGTATTCTCTGTCTCTGTCTCTCTCTCTTCTATCTCTCACTTTACAAGAAGCCAGTTGCCATGTGTTGAGACAGCCCCGTGAAGAGATGTAGAGAGACACATGGCAAGATCCTACGGCTTTCTAATAACCATCTGAGAGAATCTGAAAATGGAGCCCTCCCCTGTGTCAAGCCTTATGATGAGTTCACAGTCTTGAAAAGCAGCTTAACTAGAAACTTTTGAAAGACTTAGAGGCACAGGCACTCAGTGAATTTTTGCCCAAACAACACTGGGGATTCTGAATTCTGCTTATTGAACAATCATCTCTAAAAGCCACTCCTGGTAGTAGGAGAGAGACCCTTTATGTTAAGATTTAAATAGCCTATTGAGTGTGAGTCACCTCCAAGTGGTAGTGTTTGTGGTAACTGTAACTATATGTCAAAAGGCCTTTTTCAGTGATGTGAAAGTAGGATTTTTAGCAGTGGGTAAAGACTGTCTTGCGGTAAATTGCAGAGATTCAATTTTTTTTTCATAAATCAAAACAGCAATATAGGTGTATGTCATCAAAATGTCATATAGTTTCTTAGCGGTCTACATTATTTGATATCAGTAACAGAATCCTTACTTCTAGTTGCAACATTTTCCAGATATCTGTCTTAGCAGCATCCTGTATCCCAAATATCACCGTAAAATCCCATCCCAGAAACAGTAGCAAAACATTGCCATGAGACATGATAAGGGCCCAATTTCCATTGTTATATTTATCTCCAATTCACTGATGTCTATTCTCAGATATTTTATTTCCTAGTATACCTTCGATTTTAGATTGCCATCTTTTGTTATATTAACATTGATATTTTGGGGGGCAAATACATTTCGTATAAATAAGTGCAAAAAATTAAACCAGTTCTACTGAATTAATTCTAATTCTTGGAGAGTGACGTCTTGCAGCACAGAACAGGGTTTTCAAGGCTACAACCTTTTGAGAGCAGAATGCCAGGTCTATCTTCCAAGGTGCCTCTGGTGGATTCAAATCACCAACATCTGGTTAGTAGGTGAGCACTTAACCATTTGCACCACCTAAGGACTCCGCTCTAAATTGTAGAGAGTTATTACTCATTTACTCATCCACTTGTGAACTCCACAAATAGTTATTGAATTCTTACTGTGTTTTAGGCACTGGTATGGACTCTGAAGATACAACAGAAAAAGCCAAAATAACCAAACCTGTTGCCATTGAGTCGATTCTGATTCATAGAGACCCTACAGGACAGAGTAGAACTTCCCCGTAGGTTTTCCAAGGAGCAGCTGATGGATTCAAACTGCTGACCTTTTGTTAGCCGCCAAACTCTTAACCACTGTGCCACCAGGGCTCCTATCTCTAGTTTACTACTACATTAATCATTCTAATGGTAAATACAAAACCAAAAACTAAATAAATACATATTCATCTCTTGCTTGAATGAATAAAATACCCTCCAAACTAAAAGCCTGAATTAAGGGAAAGTAGTGGCAGTGTGGAGAATTGATCAGATAGCGGATCTATCTTAAAGGGAGTCTAAACACATTTACTAAAGAAATGGTTGTCAGGTGTGAGTGAAAAGGAGGAGTCAACAGTATCAGTGAGGATTATGGGTTGAAATACTGAAGAATGGAAATGACGTTTACTGAGTGGAAAGAACAAGTTGCGGGGGTACAAAATCAAGGGCTTAGTTTTGGGCATGTCAAGTTGGAAAAACCTCTTTGGTTTGTAGGAAGAGATCACCCTCTAGTAGGCACTTGGATATGAGTCAACCAGGGTGAAACATGGATTTGGATTAGGACTCTGTAGAGATAGCATCAGTAAGGGCATGAGAAGTTGAGATTTAATAGAGAGCCTGGGAATTTGGGGCTTTTTGTGGAGATTGATATAAATATTCTATAAGGCAAGGTGATATTAGTCATTTTTTAAAGTTATTTTGCTGAAACTTTATCAGAGTCAGGTGGTAGGAAAAAGGAAAATTTCCAGGAGCAAGGGGAATGTTTTATCATGCCACCTTTCCTGCTAACAGCAACATGGAAGCCAAGGGCAGGATGGTGTTACCAAGAGAACAAGAACACAGGCTTCCCTTTTTCCCTGTTGGGCTTGAATAAGATGTTCCAAAGCGGATATTTAAAGGAACACATTTATACAGAAGAATTGTTTATGGGAAACATATTAAAATTTTACAAAAGAAGATTTCCTACACATAACTAGTCTATAGTGGAAAAGAAAGTACCCACAGACAAAATTTTGTTTGTCTGATAGACAAAGTCTGGGAACCAAATCAAGAAACGCTGCCTCAGGTTCAGCTTATTTTGAAGGTGCGACTAGTCCAAACGTCTTTCAACCAATAACCCCATGTCATTGTAAACCAAACTAGTCTGGATGATTGTTCTCTTCGATTCATTTTTGGCAAGGGAATTAGTTAGTGAAAGGCAGGCATGAATCAAGTAATGTATTATTCTCTGAAAATTAAAAAAAATGTAGTTGTGTATCTTGCTTTTCTAATTGTATATTGGGGCAGATAGGAAAAAACTAAGATAATCATATTTGAAATAAATGTAGTAATTTTAAAGGATGTTCTTGTGTTTAATGAGGAATTTGAATGAAATCTAAAACCAAAACAAAAGAAAAAACTAATAGATACTAAGGACATGACATCGAGGCTTGTGCATAAACAAGAACCTGAGTGTAATCCAATAAAACCAATGACAGACACCACCAAAGACATCTCTTCAGTTCTCCCAGACTCTTAGCAAAGGAGAAAAATTCCAAAATTGTATATATCCTCCATGTCACTCAGGGCAAAAGCAAAGGCAGTGCAAGTCTTTATCAGACTAGAATGCATGTGACAAAGATGCAATGATGTGTAATCTTGGAGAACAAGGAAAGACAAATATTAATTCCTGACATTAGTTACTTAAGTGAAGAGTTCAGAATTGGGCCTCTTTCTATTTCCTTCTTTTTTGATTTCTTTCTGTTAGTCCCTTTTTCTTTCTTTCTTGCTCTCATATGGACTTTATATACACTTTACACATACATGCAAAAACAAATCCACCATACTTTCTCTTATCATTCTCATTAGAAATACTATATATATTTGGATGCTGAGTTAGGATGTTGTTGTTAGTTGCTGTTGAGGTGATTCCAACTCATGGCAACCCCGTGTATGGAGCTGGATACACAGCCCTAGAAGTCTGTATAACCAGGGGCACTTAAAGAAGTAAGCCTGTGAGTAGTCCGGCTTTCCAAAATGTCTCAGAAAGGAATTTCCCTTTATTTTTTTTTTTTTTTGTTTTTCTTTGCTTCCTTTTAACTTTGCATAAAGGTCAAGCAGTTTTCCTTTAGGTTGTAGTCTGTCAGTGAGTCAAGGATTCTTAAATAGAACCTATTGTATGTCCAACCAGTGGTAAGTGACCTCAACAGTGAATTGAGATAAAATGGACACAATAAATGTACTCTTACACAGGATGCAATCTGACTGATGATTTCTCCTATTAATCAATAATGGTATCATGAGCTACAAACCTTTATGAAAATAATAATAAAACTGTAAAATCACCCTTCTATAATCAAGATTATGATCAACAGTAACTATCAGGAGTGATTAATTTGACCTCTTCTCCCATACATACCAGAAGGCATCAGCATTACCTGGTAACCTGGAAGCTAGTCAAAATATGTTTCAAGAAAACAGTACCATAAGCATTACCTAGGAGTCAGATAAAGATATAGAATCTCAAATGCCCACTCAGACCTATTGAATCAGATCTACATTTTAATAAGACCCCCATGTGATTTATTTTCAAAGTTTGAGAAGCCTTGCCACGGAAGATGCAGAAGAACATCTTAGTTACATTGGAGAAAAATGAATGAAGTACTTGAATGATATTTTCTAAGTATGGTCAGAGTTCCTTGAATTATTAATGAAAATGAGCAGTTCCTTTTATTCTGTCAAGATCATATCCCTGAAAAACTATGACCCATTTTCCCTCACAGTATAAAATAATTAACAACATTTTCTAAAGAAAATCTGACTCAATTTATTCTTGTAGGCATTTCAGTCATACTCATGTTACTCAACCTGCCTTCCTCCTTATAAACAGAAAATGACAAACAGGATAAATTGTTGCTTCAGCAGAACAGACAGTAAAAAGGCTTTTTACAATTCTGATATTTGGATGCTGACTATGTTTTCCACATCCCCAAAATCTTTCTAGTAGTAATTCACTATATTGAATCCAAGTAGGCAGAAAGATTTAATACAATTCCCTAAGAACTTATTGTGCAATTTGAGAGGAGTTTAGATCCAGATAAAATAGATAAAGTTTCTATGGATTTGAAAGCTTGTAAATAATAATTTTCAGGATGATACATAAAATAATGCATACAGGTATAGAATTAGAAATATTTACTTCATTTAAATTATGGCCTATTCAGTAGAGAATCTCTGGAATTATATGTTTCACTGATTTGGAAAATGCAAATTTTGAGTTTTAGCCACCATTGTGTTAAATGGAGAAAGGATATGAAGTGTAAATATAAACATAGCTGTCAAAAGCCTTTTTTTATGAATCCAATGAGCTATCTCTAATTATTCATCTGTATCATGTCTTCCTTATTCATAACTGCAAATCTGTAATTTGTGTGAGTTTCTGACATGCAAATGTGATACCTATGTAAAGATTTTGTAATGCCTTAACTCAATATCACAGTTTAATTTTGAAAGTGATGTACTGAGCAGTTGTCACGTAAGTAAAGATGGCATAATGCATTATACTTTTGACTAAATTTCAGACCAATAGAGCTTTGCCATGTAGAGACGAATGTGGTCATTTATAAACTTAGGTGGCAGTGTAAACTAACAATGAGGTTGGAAGTTCATGTCCGAGAAGATGATTTATCAAAATGGTTGGTAAATTCATAGAAAACAATTGCCTGTGTTATAAACACACTAGGAGTACTTGCATTAAATTTATTGATAATTTGATAGTGAGCTTTCCTGAAACTTTTGTTTCACATTCCCTTAAATGAATGTCTGTGCCAACAGTCAGTCTAACATTCTTAATTTTGTGTTATTAGGACTTATATTGATAATTGGTAAAATTTAGAAAATTGACATCTCATTTCTATTCATAAGGTTTAATATATTATTGGTTGAAGTGATTTTTATAGGTAAAAGAAATACTTACAATGGGTTGTAAAATATATCTTAAGATTAAGTGCCCTAAAATCCAATTAGAAATATTACAATGACTTTAAAACACTACAACATTGAGTTAGAGTTATGTAATAGATACAATCATTTTTTTTCTCTAAAATTTAAGGTAGATATGTTAATTATATGCATTTACTTATTTATGTTCAAGTTTATATGATTAGAAGGTGGAGAGTAATAGTTTTTTTTTTTTAATCCAACAGAATTTTATGTCCTGACAGATGAGATAAGCTTTCATACAAATTCATCTTAATTTCAATGAATTTCTTTAAAATGTTAAAATACTTAAAATGTAATCATTTTTAAGATGTCAGTAGATGGTAGTTGTTAAAAAAATTACTGAATATTTGTCTCAATAGGACTCGAAAAAAATAGATTGCTTAAATTTTGGAAGAAATGTCCAATGAGCAAATATATCATTATAGTCCTGGAAAGGAAAAACTTACACATAAAATGAGAATTAACATAGATGAAATAATTTATTTTTATAAACTTCTGTGATATAATGTATCAATGTATATGTATATATCTTTAATAATCTAAGTGGAGGCTAGACTCTTATCTTCTGAACCTCTCACGTGAGGAAAGAACAATTACAGACACTAAAGAAGTAGCAGTGAGATTTTCTTTTTGCACCCAGCATGCACCTATATGGTCTGGAAGCAAGGGTTTTGACAGAGTAAATGGAGTAGTGGCTCTCTGAAAAAGAAGAAAATCAATGAATCTGTATTCAGCAGAAGCACCCTGCCTGTCTCAGCTGTTCAATGCTGAGCTATCAGTTTCCCTAATTGATACACAGTGGCTACTCCATTTACTCGTTTTAAAAGTGTTCTTTCTAGATGGCAATAAAAGAAAGATAGGAAGCATCAATATTGTAGGGACTCCCCCATACAAGCGCTCTGGTAAACAGAAGTTAAGAAAAATAGATCAAGTTTTTCTGGAGTTCAATGTTTGTGTAGCATCAGTTCAGAATGATAAACTCAATACTTTTAATTCTATTTGCTATGTCTGTGTAATTGTACTGAGCATATTTATAAATATATGGTTTTCTTCATTTTGACCAACTGATAGCTCTTGCTATCAGTTAATATAAAATCTGAGTGTAGCCTTCATATTTTTTCATACACAGGTAGCGATGATATATGACAGACTGAAGCTGTATAATATTAAAATAATGTATACCTCAGTTAGGAGAGAAAACAACATCACACAGAAAAGATTTTGGGATATATCTAGAGCTAAATTAGAATGTAAATACCAGTTTTGATCCAGATTTGCCACAGTATTTCTTCCCATAGAGTAATATTTACATACCCGCCATGAGTTGGAATCCACTTGACAGCAACGGGTTTGTTAAAAGATAACATAAAGACAGTATGTCTAACTACTTCCACATCTCCACTTGAAATCCCTGACCATCTATCTTCCCATTATTCTACTGGGACCATGCATGTTACATTTGCTCATCCTGACTTTATTTGCAATGCCTTTCATCTCTTGCCAAGCCTAGCTCTGATTTCTACATACCTTCTATTTGGGCAAGGCATTAAACGTTCTTATTTCCATTTCAAAGTGATCTTAGGAAAGTAGAACTCAGAGTTCAGCTCTTAACAGGATGAGACTCTTTGAAATAATCATTCCAATACTGTCCTTGAAATAACATCTGTAGCCTGTCTTCAGTGTTTTCTTTTCCTAATTCTGCTGTGACTTTTCTACCTGCTGGGTCATATAAAAATGATCAACTTTTTTTTCTTGAATATATCTGTTAAACTAATTGAAGAATTGTTTTCATATTGCCTTCAGGCACATGTAAATGTTACACAAAACATACCATTGTTATTTGCTAACATTACCGAAAGTGACAAGATAGGTGACGTTGCTTTGCAGTCACACATTTTGCTTTATTTGATTTTTTATTATCACAGTAAGATACACTTCACAATTTTGCATTATCTTAATTTGCAAAATGAATCCACAACTGTGAAATCAGGTAGACACTCAGCTAGAATATATGTCTTGCTAGATTATTATTTTTTAGTGTCAAAAAACATTAAATGCTAAAAGAGCCCTATATTTTTTTGGGTAACATCTTAGGCTGGGTTCTCCAGAGAGAGAGAGATTTATATCAAGGAAATGGCTCATGCAGCTGTAAAGGCTAGAAAATCCCAAGTCTGTGGGTGAGGCTGGAGGCTTCTGGCTCACGTAGCTGCAGAGGCTGACAAACCCAAGATCAGCAGGTAAGACATCAGGCCTTTTGGTTCATAGTCTGGAGAGGCTGATGAATCCCAAGATCGGCAGGTAAGCTGCTAGCTCAAGTCCCAAGAACTGGAGTCGAGATGCAGGATCCAGAGTGAGCAAAAGCCAGTTAGCTTTGCCAGAAAGCTCACATATATTGGATGTAGGCCACACCCCCAAGGAAACTCTCTTTCAACCGACCGGCTCCTCATAGCATATCTCATCATGGAGGTGATTACGTTATATCAGCTCTCATTATGGAGGTGATTACATCATTACGTAGCCGCCAAACCACCTCATAGCTGCCGAAGTGCTGAGAATCATGGCCTAGCCAAGATGACACACAACCTTAACCATCACAGGTAGAAACTAAGGTTTGTGTGACATACAATAAGCATGAAACAAAAGTCACTAACTTTTAGCAAGTACTCTACTGTGATCTAACAAAACACTGCATTTTACATTTTGAATAAACAAATGAAGCCTAGATTCATTTTTCAATTTGACATTGTATTATATATTATAATGTTTTGGAACCCATTCTTCATTCAAGACAAGAATCTTTTAAATATAACTTATTAGAAAACTTCTATGTGCATTATCATTGCTACCTGAGGAATGAAATACATTTACAAAATTAAAAGACAAAGTTACTTCTACTGTAGAAAGTGGTTGTGGCAAGTATACTTGTAATCAAATACCTTTTCACTCTTTCTTACTTAGAGATGAAATACCTTGTATTTAGCTAGACACTCAGTCATGTGTGGAATAAATATATTTCCCTGCCTTCTTTAGAAATAGATTTGAAAGAAAGAAGTATTATCAGTATTTAAAGATGATACTGTCTTCAGCCCGAGGATGGTGCAGAGGAAAGGCAATAGAAACAACAGACCAAAATACTGAAAATAAAGAAGCTTTCTGAATAAATTGATCAGGCTACAAGTGCATTTCTCTCCAACAGCAATGAAAATGATAGTAATAGTAAAAAATAAATATACTATAAAAGTAACTAAACTAATATATCAATAGAAATTACAACAGCTTAAAATAGGAACTGAACAACTGGAAAGACATACAATGCCACGTGTGAGTGATGTGATGTTATATAAGTCAAATTATCAATAATATCAACAAGTATAAAATTAAATATCTAATTAATTATCAAAATAAATATCAAATTAAATTCAATATCAATAAAAAAATTTGTGAAATTTTTTGGGTGATTTTCAAAACATAGTATTTAAATGAAACACTAAAGTTCTTTAATATAAATGAGTCTTTTTAAAAAGAAAAAAAGAGTGAAGTTTTTCCTACCATTTAATAAGACTTATTTCCAAAAACCCATTGCCTTTGAGTTGATTCCTACTCATAGCGACCCTACAGGACAGGTTAAAACTGCCCCATAAAGTTTCCAAGGCTGTAAATCTTTATAGAAGCCGACTGCCACATCTTTCTCCTGCAGAGCAACTGGTGGGTTCAAACCGCTGACCTTAACCAGGGCTCCTTGTAAGACTTATGACTGTGTTATAATAATACAAGTCATGTGGCATTTGCACAAAATGGAAAAATTGACCAATTTAACATAATGGAAAGTTCAAAGACAAACTCAATACTCATTACATTAGTCGCCTTAAATAAAAAGATAAAAGATAGATTGTTTAGTACATGATGAGAAAACTGTCAAACCATATAAAAAAATAAAACTGTTTCTCTACCTACCTAATGCAAGTTTAAACTCTAAATAAAGATTGAAAAATGAAAAGTAAATTAAAAAGGTAATAGAAGAAAATATAGGAGAATATATTTAGAATTGAGAAATTGGGAAAAATTTTTAAAATAAAGTTTATTTTGCTAAAACAATAAGGCAAAAACAAGATAAATTTGATAAATTCTAGATACTAGCTACTTGGAAGGAGAAGGAAAAAGAAGAGGATGAGAATTCCTTGTTTCTCATACAGCTGGTCATTGATGTATGCTAACTATGTCTGTCATGTTTCATTTTCATAGCCTGTTCAGATAAAATATTTTTGTATTCAATATTTAATATAATAATTAAAAAGTATAAAGTTACATCTTTAAAGGAAAAATATAGAAGATGATCTCAATTAAGATAATTGAGATTTAGTGATGATAATAGTCAGGGACTTAGGCAGAAAGAAAAAAAAAACTAGAAGAAAGACTCTTTCTGGAAGTAGCAAGACTAATTAACCCATTACTTCTGGCCACTGGAACCATTAGGGTAAACACATTCTAACTTCTCTACCTAAAAAGGACAAGAAAGCTTTCATTCACTTCAGAGCTTCCAGAAAAGGCCAGCCTCTGTTGTCAAATCCCACTCTAAAATGCTGCTGAGCAAAGCAATATTTCTGCCTATAAGAAGGTCACTGGAAATATTTCCACTTAGACTTGAGAAGAAGAAAGATATATTGAGGCACAAAATAGCTACGTGCCCTGAAAACATTGAGTAACTGAATTAAATTGGAATCCCTTGTGTTTCCTCTTTTTCCGGATTTCTTAGGGACTATTTCCTCTGCCCATGTATTGACTTAGTATCTTACATGTGGTCCCTGACAATAAACCTTAATCAAGTTCCCCTCGCAGCTCATAATGCTTTTGACTCTGTTTCTGGGCACCTACATTCTTCTTTTCTTTTGTGTGTGTGCACACTCCTTATACCACAGCTTGTATATGACCTATAATAAAAAGCATGGGTGGAGGTTTTAGGAGGGAGGAGAATTGAGTTGCACTTACTATTTATTATGCAAAGAACTGTAAGAAGGCAATTGACATTGTATGTCATCTACTATAATTCCTCAATTTACAGATGACGATCTAGTTGAGCAGCTGTAAAAAGTAACTTGGCATGGTCAAAAACACACAATAATGAAAGGTAAATCCAGATTCCCGCAAATGTCTTGACAATTCAATGCTTTTGTCTCCACAGCAATAGATTTCATCTAAAATTCTCTATAACACTAGAGTGCTTCAAGACTGACCTCAAGAGACCTCCAGCCATCCTCCCAGACTTGACCTGGGCAGCTTTGACTTTTTCTGCTATATAGTGAGGTTTAAAAATAATTTTTGGAAAAAGAAGTTGCTATTTTTAAAATGGAAAAAGAAAACTCTGCTTTAGTTAATAATTTTTTTTATTACTTTGCTGTTAAGTACCCTTGAGTCTGTTCCAACTCATAGCGACCCTATGTACAACAGAGCGAAACACTGCCCACTCCTGCATCATCCTCACAATTGCCGTTCTGCTTAAGCTCATTGTTGCAGCCACTGTGTCAATCCATCTCTATAGGGGTTTTCCTCTTCTTTGCTGACCCTCTACATTACCAACCATGATGTCCATCATCCAGGCACTGGTCCTTCCGGATAACATTTCCAAAGTACGTGAGACAAAGTCTCTCCATCCTTGCTTTTAAGGAGCATTCTGACTGTACTTCTTCCAAGACACATTTGTTCCTTCTTCTAGCATTCCTATTTAATATTCATCATCAACACCATAATTCAAATTGTCAATTTTTCTTCCTTATTCATTGTTCAGGTTTTGCATGCATATGAGGCGATTGAAATTACCATGCTTTGGGTCAGGCACAATGTAGTCCTCAGTGACATCTTTGTTTTTAAAACTTTAAAGAGGTTTTTTGCAGTGGATTTGACCAATGCAGTATATCCTTTGATTTCCTAACTGCTGCTTCCATAAGCATTGATGTGGCTCCAAGTGAAATGAAATCCTTTACAACTTCAATATTTTCTCCATTTAGCATGATGTTACTTATTGGTCCAGTTGTGAGAATTTTTGTTTTCTCTGTGTTGAGGTATAATCCGTATTGAAGGCTGTAGTCTTTGATCTTCATCGGTCAGTGCTTCAAATCCTCTTCCCTTTCATCAAGCAAGGTTGTTTCATCTGCATATCACAGGTTGTTAATAGGACTCCTGTAATTCTGATGCCACATTCTTCTTCGTAGAGCCCAACTTCTCAGATTATTTTCTCAGTATACAAATTGAATAAGTATGGTGAAAAGATACAACCATGAAACACACCTTTCCTGACTTTAAACCACATAGTATCCACTTGTTCTATGTACAGGTTCCTCATGAGCGTAATTAAGTGTTCTGGAACTCCCATTCGTCACAGTGTTATCCATAATTTGTTATGGTTGACACAGTCAAATGACTTTGCATAGTAAATAAAAGACAGGTAAACATCTTTCTGGTATTCTTGCTTTCAGCCTAGATTCACCTGATACCAGAAGTGATATCCCTTGTTCCAAGTCCCCTTCTTGATTCAGCTTGAACTTCTGGCAGTTCCCTGTCCATGTACTGCTGCAACCGATTTTGAATGATCTTCAGCAAAATTTTACTTGGGTGTGATATTAATGATATTGTTCAACAATTCCAAATTCTGTTGGATCATCTTTCTTTGGAATGGGAACAAATATGGATCTTTTCCAGTCAATTGGCCAGATAGCTGTCTTCCAAATTTCTTGATATAGATGAAGGAGCACCTCCAATGCTCCATCATTTTGTTGAAACATCTCAACTGGTATTCAGTCTATTCCTGGAGACTTGTTTTTTGCCAGTGCCTTCAGTGCAGCTTGGATTTCTTGCTTCTGTATCATCAGTTCTTGATCATATGCTACCACCTGACATGGTTGAACACAGACCAATTCTTTTTTGGTACAGTGACACTGTGTATTCCTTCCAACTTCTTTTGTTGCTTCCTGTGTCATTCAATATTTTTCTCATAGAATCCTTCATTACTGCAACTCCAGGCTTGACCTTTTTCTTCATTTCTTTCAGCTTGAGAAATGCTGAACATGTTCTTCCCTTTTGGTTTTCTAACTCCAAGTCTTTGTACATTTCATTATAATACTTTACCTTCTTGAACCACCCTTTGCAATCTTTTGTTCAGTTGTTTTACTTCATCATTTCTTCCATTCACTTTAGCTACTCTGTGTTCAACAACAAATTTCAGAGTCTCTTCTGACATCAATTTTGGTCTTTTCTTTCTTTCCTGTCTTTTTAATGACCTTTTGCTTTTTTCACGTATGATGGCCTTGATGTCATTCCACAACTCATCTGGTCTTTTGTCATTAGTGTTCAATGTGTCAAATCTATTCTTGACATGGTCTCTAAATTCAGGTGGGATATACTCAAGGCTGTACTTTGGCTCTTGCGAACTTGCTCTAATTGCCTTCAGCTTCAGTTTGAACTTGCAAATGAGCAATTGATGGTCTGTTTCGCAGTCGGCCCCCGACTTTGTTCTGACTGATGATATTGAGCTTCTCTATCATCTCTTTCCACAGATGTAGTTGGTTTGATTCCTGTGTTTTCCATCAGGTAAGGTCCACGTGTATACTCTCTGTTTATGTTGTTGAGAAAAGGTATTTGCAACGAATAAGTCACTGGTATTGCAAAATTCTATCCTGTGATCTCCAGCAGCATTTCTATCATCATTTCTGTTGGGATGGAATATGAAAGTTGTTTTCAACTTTCACATTCCAATCCCCAGTAATTATCAATGTCTTTGTCATGTTGTGCTGATTTCCTCCACGTAGTGTATTACCTTTCTTGTTTCCAATACTACCACGTGTTTTCTATCTATTTAATAATTTTCCCTCCCTCTACTTCCCTTCTCTGGTAACCATCAAAGAATTTCTTTTCTGTGCATAATTCTTTTCTTGTTCTTTTATAACAGTTATCTCATACAATGTTTGTCCTTTTGTGATTGGTTTACTTCACTCAGCATAATGTCCTCCAAATTGATCAACGTTGTAAGATGTTTTATAGATTCATCATTATTCTTTATCATGGTGAAGTATTACATTTTGTGTGTGTACCTCAGATTGTTTATTCATTCATCAGTTGATGGGCACATACGTTGTTTCCATCTTTTTGCTATTGTGAATAATGTTGAAATGAACATGGGTGTGCATATGTCTATTTGTGTCATGGCTCTTATTTCTCTAGGTTATATACATGGGAGTGGGATTTCTGGATTGTATGGTATTTCTATTTCTAATTTTTTAAGGTTGGGCCATATCGTTTTCCATAGTAGTTGTACCATTTTACATTTCCACCAGCAGTGTATATAGTTCCAGTCTCCCCACAACCTCACCAGTATATGTTTTTCTGTTTTTTTGATTAGGGCCATTGAAGTCTAGGTGTTATGGTATCTCACTGTATTTTTAATTTGCATCACTCTAACAAGCCCTGGTGGCACAGTGGTTAAGAGTCTGGCTGCTAACCAAAAGGTCAGCAATTTAAATCCACTAGCTGCTACTTGGAAACCCTATGGGGCAATCCTACTCTGTCCTATCGGGTCGCTGTGAGTCAGAATTGACTCGACAGCAATGACTTTGGTTTTTGGTTTTAACAGCTAATGATCACAAGCATTTCTTCAAGTATTTGTTAGCCACCCAAATGTCTTCTTCGAAGAAGTGTCTATTCATGTATTTGCCCATTTTTTCAATTGGATTGTTTTTTTGTTGTTGAGATGTTGAAGTTCTGTACATATTTTAGAGATTATCCCCTTGTCAGATATATTTTAGCCAAAAAATTTTTCCCAATCTTTAGATTCTCTTTTTACTCTTTTGGAGAAATCTTTTGATGAGTGTAAGTGTTTAATTTTTAGGAGGTCTCACTCATCTAGTCTATCTTCTGTTGTTTGTGCATCTTCAGTTATGGTTGGTATAATATTTATGCCATGCATTAGCATCCCTAGGGTTGTCCCTATTGTTTTCTTCCATGATATTTATTATTGTAGGTATTATATTTAGGTCTTTGATACATTTTGGGTTAGTTTTTGTGTATGGTTTAAGGTATGGATCTTGGTTCATTTTTCTACAGATAAATATTCAGTTTTTCCAGCACCATTAAATGGACATTGGCTCTTTGTCAAAGATTAGCTGTCCATAGGTGGATGGATTTACTTCTGGATTCTCAATTCTGTTCCACTATGTCTTAGTCATCTAGTGTTGTTATAACAGAAATACCACAAGTGGATGGCTTTAACAAAGAGAAATTTATTCTCTCACAGTCCAGTAGGATACAAGTCCAAATTCAGGGTGTCAGCTCCAGGGGAAGGCTTTCTCTCTCTCTGTCAGCCTTTTCATTAATCTTCCCCCAGACTGGGAATTCTCCACTCGGGAACCTCAGGTCCAAAGGATGCACTCTGCTCCCAGCACTGCTTTCTTGGTGGTATGAGGTCCCCAACTCTCTGCTTGCTTCCCTTTCCTTTTATCTCTTGTAAGATAAAAGGTGGTGCAGGCCACACCCCAGGGAAACTCCCTTTACATTGGATCAAGGATGTGACCTGGGTAAGGGTTGTGTTACAATCCCACCCTAACCCTCTTTAATATAAAATTACAATCACAAGATGGAGGACAACCACACAACACTGGGAATCATGGCCTAACCAAGTTGACATATATTTTTGGGGGACACAATTCAATCTATGAAACACTGGTCTATGTGTCTGTTATTGTACCAGTACCAGAGTAGATTCTGAGATTAGGAGTATGAGGTCTACTCTTTTGTTCTTCTTCTTCAATAATGCTTTACTTATCTATGGCTCCTTGCCCTTCCTTTCCCTTTGTAATTAGTTTTTCCATCTCATTAAAGAATGCTGTTGGAATTTGGGTTGGAATTGCATTATATCTATAGATAGCTTTGGGTAGTATTGATATTTTCGCAATGTTAAGTCTTCCTATCCATGAGTATGGTATGGTTTTCAATTTAAATATGTCTTTTTTGTATTTTTTCAGTAGCGTTTTGTAGTTTTCTTGTGTAAGTTTTTTATGTCCCTGATTAGATTTATTCCAAAGTCTTTTATTTGGGGAGGAGGGGTGTTGTAAATAGTATTGTTTTCCTTATTTCCTTTTCAAAGTTCTCTTTGTTGGCATAGAGGAATCCGACTGACTTTTGTATCTTGATCTTGTAGCCTACTACTTTGCTGAATCCTTTTATTAGTTTCAATAGCCTTCTTGTGGAGTCTTTGGGATTTTCTACGTATAGGATCATATCATCTGCAAATAGGGATAATTTTACTTCTTCCTTACGAATTTGAATGCCCTTTATTTCCTTTTCTTGCCTAATTGCTCTAGCTAAGACTTCAGTACAATGGTGAATAGCAGTAAAGTTATAGGGCGTACTTGTCTAGTTCCCATATTGAAGAGGAATGTTTTCAGTCTCTCTCCATTGAGAATAAAGTTGGCTGTTGGTTTTGTATAAATGCCCTTTATTATATTGAGGAATTTCCTTTCTATTCCTATTTTGCTGAGAGTTTTTATCAGGAATGTGTGTTGGACTTCATCAGATGCCTTTTTTGTGTTAATTGAGATGATCATGTGGTTCTTTTATTTTTGTGGTGGGTTATTTTGATTGACTTTCTAATGTTGAGCCATCCTTGCATACCTGGTATGAATCCCACTAGGTAATTTTTTTTTTTTATATGTTGTTGAATTCTATTGGGTAGAATTTTGTTGAGACTTTTTGTGTCTATATTAATGAAGGTTATCAGTTCATAATTTTCTTTTTTGTTGGTGTCTTTGGATGGCTTTGGTATCATGGTTATGCTGGCTTCATAGAATTAGCTCAGGAGAATTCCTTCCTTTTCTATGCTCTGAAATAGTTTGAGTAGTATTGGTATGAGCTCATCTCTGAATGTTTGCAAGAATCCCTCTGGGCTAGGGCTTTTATTAGTTGGGAGGTTTTTTTGTTACCTCATCAATTTCTTCTTTTGTTATGGGTCTGTTCAGACTTTTCTACTGCAGTTTGTGTTAGTTTATGTAGGTAGTGGGTTTCTAGAAATTTGTCCATTTCTCTAGGTTTTCAAATTTGTTGGAGTATACTTTTTCATAGTATTCTTTTATGATCCTTTTTATTTTAGTTAGTTCTGCTATTATATCACCTCTCTCATTTCTTATTTGGGTTATTTGCCTTTTTCTTTCATCAGTTTGGCCAGTGGTTTGTTGATTTGACTGATCCTTTCAAAGAACAAGCTTCTAGTCTTGTTGATTCTTTCTACTGTTTTTCTGTTCTGTTTCATTTATTTCTACTCTAATCTTTGTTATTTCCTTTCTTCTGATGACTGTGTGCTTCTTTTGCTGCTTTCTTTCTATTTGTTCAAGTTGTTGTAGCTTAATGCATTGATTTTTTCCCTTTTTCTTTTTTGATGTGTGTGTCCATAGCTATAAGTTGCACTCTGAGTACTGCTTTTGCTGTGTCCCAAAGGTTTTGGTATGTTGTGTTTTCATTCTCATTTGATTATAGGATTTTTTTCTTTTTTCTTCTGTCAATCATCTTTGATTCCTTCAATTACTCAGTGGTTTTTAAGCAAGGTATTATTCAGTTTCTATGTATTTGATATTTTTTCCTTGCTTTTCCTGTTATTGACTTCTAGTTTTATAGTGTGGTCAGAGAAAAATGCTTTGCATTATTTCAATGTTTTTGAATTTATTGAGACTTGCTTTGTGGCCTGAAATGTGGGCTATTCTGGAGGATGTTCCATGAAAGTTGGATAAGAACATGTACTTTGCTTCAGTTGGGTGGAATGTTCTGTATCTCTATGCAGTCAAGTTGCTTTATTGTGGTATTTAGATCTTCTATATCTTTGTTGAGTTTCTTTCTAGTAGTTCTGTCCTTCATCAAAAACGGTGCGTTAAAGTCTTCCACTATTATTGTGGAATTTTCTATTCTTCTTTTCAATGTTATTAGAGTTAGTTTTATGTATTTTCGAGCCCTGACATTGGATATATATATGTTTATTATGATTATGTCCTCTTGGTGAATTGACCCTTTAATCATTATATAATGTCGTTCCTTGTCTTTTATGGTGGATTTTGCCTTAGTTAGAGATTTAATATTGCCACTCCTGCTCTTTTTTGGTTATTGTTTCCTTGATACAGTTTTCCATCCTTTCATTTTTACTTTATTTGTATCTTTGTCTCTTAGGTGTGTCTCTTGTATACAGTATGTTGATCGGTCATGTGTTTTGTATCCATTTTTCTATTCTCCATCTCTTTACTGGTGCATTTAACCATTTACATTCATAGTGATTATTGATAGTTATGTGTTCACTGATGACATTTTATTATGCTTTTTTGTGTGTATGGTGTTGACAGTTTCTTTGTTCCACTTAATTTTTTGTACTGAGTTCTTTTGTTTGTGGATTTTCTTTTTATTTAACTTATTGTTGTTGATTTTGTGTTTACTGAGTCTTTATGGTTTTCCTTTTTTTTATTTTGATGTTAATGTTCTTTGTGGTTTCCTTAAGATTCATCTTCATCTTCCTAAATTTAAGGCAGTTTTTTATTTCTTAATATCACCTTGACCTCCTCTCCTTATGCAACTTCTATTAACTACACCCTCTATTCCTCCTTTTTTGTTTTGAAGTTGTCATCTTTTACAGTCTGACATTTCTGGATCCCAGTTTTCAGTCTTTTGTTTTTGAGAATTCTCTATCAGGGTTGGTATCTAGCTGATGCTCTCATGTGCCTTAATCTCAGGTTGTCTGATATTGTTGGTTCTCTGTACGTCTCTCTTTAACATTTCTTGTAAGGTTGATCTGGCTTTTACAGATTCCCTTAATTTTTGTTTATCTGAAAATATCCTAATTTCGCCATCATATTTGAAGGACAATTTTACTGAATATGTTATTCTCAGTTGGAAATTTTTTTCTTTCAAAGTTTTGTATATTTCTTATCATTATTTTCTTGCCTGCATGGTTTCTGCAGAGAACTCAGAGCTTATTCTTACTGGTTCCTCTTTGTAGGTGTTTTTTTTTTTTCCTTTTTCCCTAGGTGCTCTCAGGAACTTTCTTTGTCATTGGTTTTGGAGAGTTTGATTACAACATGTCTTGGTGATTTTCTTTTGGGATCTATCCTGAATGGGGTTCATTGTGCTTCTTGGATGGCTATGCGCTCATCTTTTATGATATTAGGAAAGTTTTCTCCCAGAAAATCTTTTTAAATTCTCTCGATGATTTTTATTGACTCTTCCTGTTCTGAGATTTCGATCACATGTAGATTATCCCTACTGATATTGTCCAACATAACTCTTAGGCTTTCTCCATTTTTCTTCACTGTTTTTTTATTGCTCCTCAAACAAGTTAGTGTCAAGGCATCCTCTATTTCACTTATTTAGTCTTTCATTGATTCATTTCTACTCCTATGTCCTTCCATTAAGTTGTCTGTTTCTGAGATTTTCTGTTAATCTTCTGGTTTTCTGATTGTTGTTTTTGTATAGTTTCTAATTGTTTATTTATTTTGTCATTTTGTTCTTGTATTTTTTCCTGAATTCTTCTAGTGTTTTGTCTGTGCTCCACTTGGTTTTGTCTATGTATTTCTTAGTTTTGTCTGTGTTTTCCTTGATCTCTTTCTTGGTCTCTGGTAGGGCTCTTTATATAAGTCTTTTAAATTCTTTATGCTGTAGTTGATTACCTCTTCTTCCTCAGTGAGGTTTTCTGGTTCTTTGTTTTAGTCATTTGCTAGTCATTTTGTCCTGCTTCTTTAGGTGATTTGATATTGTCCGTTGTCTCTGAGACATTAAAGTGCTATTATGTTTATTAATTAATTTTATATTTGTTTACTGTGTCTTGATTTTTTGTTTTGTTTTGTTTTGATGTATCCAGGCAGGTAATGCTTGTGTGGTACTCTGGTCAGTAGTCTGGCCACACTTGACTGCTCTCCACCTGTCTCTGGTTGGGTGTGGCAGCAGCTGGATATGTGAGAATGGGTCTCTGTTTGTTGGTCTTGCTGGGTAGCTGAGGACAGTCTGGGCAGGTATGGCCACCACTGGTCATCAGTCTGGTGGTGTAGGTACAGAGCATGATCCACTCTGAGTGGTTGGGGAAGCAGTTGCGGTGGATGTGTTGTATGAGCCAGGACATGGTCATTGCCACTTGCTGAGTGAGGAGCATTGGATGGCCAGTGGATGTACAAACAGTCATGCTGGGAGGGGAGCACCAGGTGGTGTGAGCACAGTCAGTCTGTTAGCACCTTTCACTGGGCAAGGGGAAGTGGAGTGGCAGATGGATACATGCACAGTCATGCCACCAGTACCTCTCGCCAGGTAGGGGTAAGGGGTTGCGAGTGGTAGGTGGGGTGCGCATCGTCTCAAATCTGTGACGCTCTCTGGGAGTGGGGAGGGAACATCAGGTGGGTGCATGCATTGTTGCAGCATTGGTGCCATTCACCAAGCAGAGGGGGCAGGCTGAGCAGTGGGAAGACATGCACATGATTGCAGTTCCTGGGCCTCTAACCAGACAGGGAGAGAGGAGAGACAGCAAAGGGTGCTTACAAGGATGTGCTGCTAGCATCTCTCAACGGAAGGGGGTAGGAGAGAAATAAAGGCAAGTGGGCACATACCTAGTTGCCCTGCAGCTGCCCACCACCAGGGCCAGGCAAGGTGCTGGCATAGGACAGGCATGCATGGGCGTATACTGTCTCTGCTGTTCTGTGAACTCTGGGAGGGTGTAGTTGGCTGGCAGATATCTACATGAGAGGATGCCTACCACCTTTAGTCTGGTGGGCAGAGGGAGATGGTAGACGGGGCTGGGTGAGGGGCTTGTGTTGTGGTTCCCAGTCAGATGGGATTTCCTGGATATGGGATTCCCCACCACTTCTGTTCAGGAGTGTGGGTGTAGGGGGTGTGTGCTCCTCTGGTTATCGAATGTAGGTGTTTGGGACCTTCATGTCCACTGAAGCCAGTAGTCAGGACCTGCTCTCAACCAAGTGAGAGAAGGTGGGAGCATCCAAGGTCCATTTGGAAGGGAGCCTCCTGCTGCTACTCCACATCTTCACCACCTTGTGTATGCCACTCACCCCCGAGGTCAGGGACTGCTGCTTGTTGGCATCTGGTTCTGTATCTCACCTGTCTCCATGCTCTTGCTTCTTCTCAGTCTGTTATGGGACTGCTGTGGGGTTGCCTCCATGTGTTCTTCCCCTGGGGTTTCTTCTGACTTTGTCTTAAGATGGCCATGATGGGTGGAGGAGGTTAGTAGAGCCCCTCCATTTCATGTTACTCCTTACTTGCTGTGTTTGTTCAATTTTTCCTTCCAGTCAACGTTCAATTCAATTTTTATCCTTCCTTTTTGATGTCCAGGGTTCCAGGATAGTTGTCTGCATTTGTTTCACTTAGTTTTCTGGGTCTTTGCTGTAAGGGAATGGGAAGGTGCATTTGACTAATCTGTCATGTTGGCTTCACCCTTCGTTTTTTTTTTTAAATTATTATTATTATAGCCATTCCAGTGTGGGTGAAGTTGTGTCTCAGTGATGTTTTAATCTGCATCTCCCTAATGATTAATGAGGAGTCCCTGGGTAACACAAATCGTTAAGTGCTTGGTAACTTATTGAAAGGTTGGTGGTTTGAATCCACCCAGAGGTGCCTTGGAAGAAAGTTCTGGTAATCTACTTCCAGAAGATCACAGCCATTGAAAACCCTAAAAAACTTATGGATCACACTTCTACTCTGAAACACAAGGGGTCACAATATGTGGCAATCGAATAAAGAGAACTGGTTTGATTTTTTAGTTTAATGACTAGTGACATTGAGCATCTTTTCATATGCTTGTTGGCCATTTGTATATCCTCTTTAGTCAAGTGTCTACTTATGTACTTTGCTAATCACTAATCCACAGAATTTTCACCTAAAAAACTGGATATTTATTTCTTTATATCGCCTTGACTTCTTTTCCATATGAAAAATTTATGTCTACATTTTTTAGTCCCTCTACTCTGTTTTAATGTTGTCATCTTTTACATATTGACATCTGTTTCCCTATTTTCAGCATTTTAGCTTGATTTATTTTTGCAATTTCCCTATCTGTTTGATATCTGGTTGCTCTGTTCTGTGCTCTAGTCTTGGGTTGTTATCTGATGTTACTGATTTTCTAACCAGAGGAATCCCTTTATTATTTCTTGTAGTTTTGGTTTGGTTTTTGCTAATTCCCTAAACTTCTGTTTGTCTGGTGATGCCCTAATTTCGCCATCATATTTGAGAGACAGTTTTGCTGGATACATAATTGTTGGCTGGCAGTTTTTTCCTTCAAGGCTTTATATATGTCATCACATTCCCTACTTGCCTGCATGGTTTCTGCTGAGTAGTCTGAGCTTAGTCTTATGGAGTCTCCTTTGTAGATGACTTTTCCTTTATCCCTACCCGCTCTTAAAATTGTCCCTTTATCTTTGGTTTTGGCAAATTTCATT
Organism: Dugong dugon; assembly: GCA_030035585.1. NCBI lineage: Eukaryota > Metazoa > Chordata > Mammalia > Sirenia > Dugongidae > Dugong > Dugong dugon. The sequence continues at coordinate 16,535,888 of CM057478.1, forward strand.
ATAATATATCTTGGTGACTTTCTTTTGGTATCTACCTTAGGTGGGGTTTGATGAGCATCTTGAATAGATATCTTGTCATCTTTCATGACATTAGGGAAGTTTTCTGCCAACATATCTTCAACAATTCTCTGTGTATTTTCTGTTATTTCCCTCTTTCTAGTACCCTAATCACTCGTAGGTTATTCCTCTTGATAAAATCCCACATAATTCTTAGGGTTTCTTCATTTTTTAAAATCCTTTTATCTTATTTTTCCTCAAATAAGTTGGCGTCAAGTGCTTTATCTTCAGTCTCACTAATTCTGACTTCCATTGCCTCAGTTCTGCTCCTATGACTTCCTATTGATGTTTAATTCTGAAATTTTACTGTTAATCTTCGGGATTTCTAATTGTTGTCTCTCTATGGATTCTTGCAGCCTGTTAAATTTGTCATTATGCTCTTCTCTAATCTTTTTAAGTTTCTCTATTGCGTGATCTGCATTTTTTCTAATTTCCTTCCTGATACCTTGAAGAGTTCTGTATATTAATCTTTTGTTTTCTGCCTCTGGTAATTCTAAGAAATTTTCTTCTCTGGAAAACTTCTAGAGTCTTTATTCTGAGAGCTTGCTGAAGCCATCATGGACTGCCTCTTTATATGATTTGATATTTACTGTTGTCTCCAAGCCATCAATAAGTTATTATATTTGTTTATTTTATGTTTGCTTACTGTGTCCTAGCTTCTTGTTTTCTTTTGCTTTAATATGCCCAAATAGGCTGCTCATGTGATCTAGCCTGCTCACAAGTGCCCCTGAAGCTCCAACATCCTGCCACCAGGTGGCAAGACTGCCACTAATTATGTGAGCCCAGGAGTCTGCCCACTCCTCCTGTATGGATTCAGCTCACGTATCCAGGTAACCAGCCAGCAAGTGTGTGGTGCAGGCTCTCACCTACAGTCCTAGACAGGCATGGGTAATTGGTGCAGGCATAGGCACCTGGCTGCAGCAGGGGGACACACACTGAGAAAGGCAGGGGGCTGACAGCTGACCCCAAGCGCCCATAAGGGAAGTGTGTCCCTGTTGCCTAGAGCATGTAGGTGGGTGGGTTTTGTGCTAGACTATGAGCACCCAGTGCTGTTTGCTGTAAAGACTGGAGGACACCTCTTATTCTTGGGCCCCTATTGCAGGTGGTGAGGTGGTGCAGGTGGAGCCTCTAGTCCCCAGGTCCCTGATGTGGGTAGGTGAGGACCCTGCTTAATGGGCAAAGCAGTGTCAAATGTCACAAACCTGCCACTTCACAGCTGAAAGAGTTGAAGTTAGATTTCAGGTATATATCTTGGTATACTGTGGTAATGAGGGCCTACGCTATTGAAATGAGCCCACACAGATCTATGCAGGGGGAGAGACACTCAAAGTTTGTGGATCCCTTATGCCTGTGCTTAGGCAAAGGAGCTGTGCCTACCCTGAGTTCCTGGCTTAGTGGAGCTGGCAGATTATTTTTCCCCATTTGTTAATTTGTTTACTCGCCAAGGCCGGGAGAGTGGCTCAGGGAGCATGACAGGTCCTACTTCTGGCCAAGTGTCTTGAACCCTGTGCAGAGCAGGGAGCAGGGAGGTAAATGGGAGAGAGGTTTTTCCCTAAGGTGGGTGTTTTTTATCTGTGCGGGAGGCCAGATGTAAAAACTTATCTTTCGCTGATCGAGGGCTACTTCTCACTGGTTCTGGATGGCTGAGTAGACTGTGCTGCTGAGTCTCTCCCACTGTGGAAAATGCTTCCCAAGTGCTGCTGCTTGCCTTCCTCACCACTCACCCCCTTGCTGATCCAGGCTGAAGGGCTCTGGCTCCAGCTGGGTAAGGTCTGGCAACTCCTCACTGCTTCCGAATAATCTCTCCCTCTCCCGTCACTCAGTCCAATTCCTCAACTTTGCCTTTGATGTTCAGGGTTCCTAGATTGTCATGCATAATTGACTCACTTGTTTTTTCCGTTCTTTGCTGCAAGAGGGACCACCAGAAGTGTCTGACTACTCTGCCATCTTGGCCCTGCCCTGAAAAACTGGATATTTCTTAAACTACTAAGTTTTGAAATGATTTTTAATGCTGCAGTAGACCTTCATTACAAGGGATAGACTATAAAATATTTGTTAGATTTGGGCCAACACATCATTGTCTCCTGTAGATTGTGGTATAAATTACTCCAGAATTTTTAAACAAACAAAATTTAATTATCCTGGGTTCTCAAAGACCATGGGTATTTGGGAGACATCTGATTAGCACTGAAATATTCATACATTGGTTGACAATTTCTAATTTTGAATATTTCTCAATATAGGTTTATAAAACTGCATATTCTGAGTCTACTCCTCTCACAGTTGCCTAAAAGACATTTCTATATGTATTTTTTTCCCCTTATATCTCTAAAAGTCTTTTCCCTTTTTCACTTTCCTTGATAATTTCCTTCTCATTTCCTGAAGGGAAGACAATTTTTAAAAAAATAAAAAAGAGGAGGAGTCATGATGGTAGAGTAGTCAGACACTTCCTGAGGTCCTTCTTACAACAAACACCAGAAATAACAAGTGAATCAATTATATATGACAATCTAGGAACCCTGAACATCAAAGGCAAAGTTGAGGAATTGGACTGAGTAGCAGGGGGAGGGAGAGACAGTTCAGAAGCAGCAAGGAGGTGCCAGACCTGACCCGGTGGGAGCTGGAGCCCTTCAGGCCAGATCAGCTCATGTGTTCAGTGAGGCAAGCACCTACGTTCAGGAGGTGTTTTTCACATAGGGAGAGATTCAGCAGCGGGGAGTCTACTTGGGCATCCAGAACCAGTGAAAAGCAGCCCTCAATCTGCAAAAAATAAGTACTTGTGCCTGGCCTACCACATGGATAAAAACACCCCCTTTTTGGAAAACCCACTCTCCCATTTACCTCTCCATTCCCTTCTCTGCACTGGGTCTGGGACTGCTTCAGTGATTGCTAAGTCCCCTGGTCCAGAAGTAGGACCTGTCACATGCCCTGGGCCATTCTCCTGGACCTGAGAGGGAACACATTAACAAACAGGGGAAAAAACGATCTGCCAGATCCCCTAAGCAAGGAACTCAGGGTGGGCACAGCTCCTTTGCCTTGACACAGGCATAAGGGGTCCACGGACTTTGAGTGCTTTTCACCCCTGCATAGAATTGTGTGGGCCCATTTACCACAGTACAACAAGATATTTACCTGAAGTCTAACTTCAACTGTTTCAGCTATATGCTGGAGTGGCAAGTTTGTGACATTTGACTCTGCTCTGCCCATTAAGCTGGGTCCTCACCTACCCACATCAGGGGTCTCAGGATGGGTGGCTCCACCCAAGCCACCTAGCCACCTGCCACAGGGGTCTAAGAATGAGTGGTGTCCCCCAGCCTTTACAGCCAAAAGCACTAGGTGCTGATAGTCCATCTGCAAAACCTATCCATCTATGCACTCAAGGGAACAGGGAGATATTTTCCTCCCAGGCACTTGAGGCAGCAGTCAGCCCCCTACCTTGCTCAGCGCGTGACCCCCTACTGCAGCCAGATATATATGCCTACACCAATCACCCATGCCTGTCTGGGATTGTAGGTGAGAGCCTGCACCACACACTTGGTGACTGACTACCTGGACACCTGAGCTGAATTCATACAAGAAAAGTTAAATGGAATCCTGTATTCACATACTTAGTGGCAGGCCTGGCTACCTGGTGGCAGGATCTTAGAGCTTCAAGGCGATAGAGAGTCATAGGAGAAGACTTGAGGTAATAGGAGTCAGAATTAGTGAGACTGAAGATAAAGCACTTGACACCAACTTATATGAGGAAAAATCAGATAAAAGAATTTTAAAAAAGGAAGAAACTGTAAGAATTACGTGGGATTCTATCAAGAGGAATAACTTACAAGTGACTGGAGTACCATAACAGGGAGGATAACAGAAAATACAGAGAGAACTGTTGAAGATTTGTTGGCAGAAAACTTCCCTAATATCATGAAAGATGATAAGATGCTCATTAACCCCACATGAGGTAAATCCAAAAATAGTCATCAAGACATATTATATTCAAACTTGCCAAAAGCAAAGATAGAGAGAGTTTTAAGAGCTGGTAGGGATAAAGGAAAAGTCATCTACAAATGAGGGTCAATAAGACTAAGCTCAGACTACTTGGCACAAACCATGCAGGCAAGAAGGCAATGGGATGACATATATAAAGCCTTGAAGGAAAAAATTGCCAGCCAATAAGTATATATACAGCAAAACTGATTCTCAAATATGAGGGCAAAATTAGGACATTTCCAGATAAATACAAGTTTAGGGAATTTGCAAAAACCAAACGAAAATTACAAGAGATAGTAAAGGGATTCCTCCAGTTAGAAAATCAATAACATCAGACAACACCCAACACTATAACACAAGACAGAGCAACCAGATACCAACCCACATAGGGAAGTCACAAAAATAAATCAATGCTAAAACGCTGAAAATAGGGAAACAGATGTCAATATGTAAAAGATGACAACATTGAAACAAAATAGAGGAGACTAAAAAATGTAGACATAACTTTTTCATATGGAGAGGAAGTCAAGGCAATAAAAGAAATAAAAGACTAGCATAAACTTAGAAAATAGGGGTAAATATTAAGGTAACCACAAAGGAAACTAACGATCCTACACATCAAAATAAAAAGCAAGAAAAATATAAAAACTCAGCAAATACAAAATCAACAACAATGAAAAAGATGAAAAGAAAATACGTAAAGAAAAATGACTCAGCACATAAAATTAAGTGGAACACAGAAACTGTGAACAACACACACAAAAAAGAGATCAAAATGACAGCACTAAACTCATACTTATCAATAAGTACACTGAATGTAAATGGACTAAATGCACCATTAAAGAGACAGAGAGTGGCAGACTGGATTAAAAAAACACGATCTGTATATATACTGCCTGCAGGAGACACACTTTACATTTAAAGACACAAACAAACTAAAAGTCAAGGGATGGAAAAAATATATCAAGCAAACACTCAAAAAAGAGCAGGAGTGACAATATTAATCTCTGACAAAATAGAATTTAAAGTAAAATCCACTACAAAAGATAAAGAAGGACACTATGTGCTGATTAAAGGGTCAATACACCAGGAGGACAAAACTATAACAAATATTTATGCACCCAAGTACAGGGCTCCAAAATACATAAAATAAACTCCAACGGCATTGAAAATAGAGATAGACAGCTTCACACTAATAGTAGGAAACTTCAACACACCACTTTCGGTAAAGGACAGAACATCCAGAAAGAAACTCAATAAAGATACGGAAGATCTAAATCCTACCATCAACCAACTTGATCTCATAGACGTATTCTGAACACTCCACTCAACAGCAGCCAAGTATACTTTCTTTTGCAACACACATGGAACATTCTCCAGAACAGACCACATATTAAGCCATAAAGCAAGCCTTAACAGAATCCAAAGCATTGAAATATTATAAAGCATCTTTTCTGACCATAAAGCCATAAAGGTAGAAATCAATAACAGAAAAAGCAAGGAAAAAAAATCAAACACATGGAAACTGAACAACACCTTGCTCAAAAACTACTGGGTTACAGAAGAAATTAAGGATGGAATAAAGAAATTCATAGACTCAAACGAGAATGAAAACACATCATACCAGAACCTTTGGGGCACAGCAATAACAGTGCTCAGAGGTCAGTTTATAGCAATAAATGCACACACCCAAAAAGAAGAAAGGGCCAAAATTAAAACATTAACCCTACAACTCGAACAAGTAGAAAGAGAAGAGATAAAGAAGCCCTTGGGCGCCAGAAGAAAGGAAATAATAAGAATTTGAGCAGAATTAAATGAAATAGAGTATAGGAAAACTATTGAAAGATTTAACAAGACCAAAAGCTGGTTGTTTGAAAAGATCAACAAAATTGACAAACCATTGGACAAACTGACAAAGAAAAACAAGAGAAGAAGCAAATAACCCATATAAGAAATAAGACAGTAGATATCAAAACAGACTCAACTGAAATTAAAAGAATCATAACAGAATATTATGAAAAACTGTACTCTAACAAATTTGAAAACCTAGAGGAAATGGACAAATTTCTAGAAACTCACTACCTATCTAAACTAACACAAACAGAGGTAGAACAACTAAACCCATAACAAAAGAAGAGATTGAAAAGGTAATTAAAAACTTCCAACAACAAAAAAAAGCCCTGGCCTGGATGGCTTCACTGGAGAATTCTACCCAGCTTTCAGAAAAGAGTTCACACTACTAAAGGTATTTCAGAGCATTAAAAAAGATGGAATACTCCCAAACTCATTCTGCGAAGCCAGCGTAACCGTGATACAAAAACCAGGTAAAGACACCTTAAAAAAAGAAAATTACAGATCAATATCCCTCATGAACATTGACAAAAAAGTCCTTAACAAAATTTGAGGCAATGGAATTCAGCAACATATCAAAAAAATAATTCACCACGATCAAGTAGGATTTATACCAGATATGCAGGAATTGTTCAGCATTAGAAAAACAATGAATAAATCACATTAATAAAACAAAAGACAAGAACCAACAAGAACCACATGATCTTATCAATCAATGTAGAAAAGGCATTCAACAAAGTCCAAAACCCATTCATGATGCAAACTCTCAACAAAATAGGAGTAGGAGGGAAATTCCTCAATATAATTAAGAGCATTTATATGAAACCAACAGCCAGAAAAAGAAAGAAAGGCCATCCAAATTGGGAGGGAAGAGGTCAGAGAATCTCTATTTGCAGATGATATGATATTATACACAGAAAACTCCAAACAAAGCTACTGGAACTAATAGAAGATTTCAGCAAAGTATCAGAATACAAGATAAATATACAAAAATCAGTTAGGGAAAAATGGCACTATAGGCAGAAGCACCACGCTGTCCCTCCACAGCAAAGATCCAAAAAACTAAGCCATACAGAGAATACAACAATCCTGAAACCCTAAAATATCAAATGAAGAGATAAAGAACTCAGCCAAGCACCAAATGGAGTGAGAAAACTGACAGAGAATGGAGAGTGAGGAGAGATTCATGCAGAGGTCCCTTACCAGCTAACGCAGCGCAGATCCACCATCTTGAACTTCTATCAGAGACCAGCAAACGGGGGTACAAGAAAGCAGCATCATGGAACGTCCAGCGGGAGACAAAACAGCCGGTAATTTGTGGTGTGCACTTTCCCACTCTCCACCCTTCTTCACCCACGCTCAGCCTCCTCTGCTTCCCACTGACACGGTCTCTTTTCTTGGGGCGCCGGCTTGCACTGGCTGGCTCTCTGGGTGCCGTTTGTTGGCTGCTGGTGTTTCTTTTTTTTTTTCTGCTTCTTTTGATTTCTTGCTTGCCTCTCGCCACCTCCCCCTACTTTTGCTAAAGTGCCAGGCTCCGGGCGCCATCTTTGCTTCTTCCTGGGGAGCTGTGGGGCTCCATTCTAGTGTGCAGCTGCTTCCCGGTCTGGGCTGCTGCGCTGGTGGGATCCCAGGGCTTTTGTTCGTTTGTTCATTTTGAATTGTTTGTTTGTTTTCTTTTCCTTTTCTTGAGTTGGGAGCCCTTTCTGGCCAGGCGGAGCTGCGTGGCAGGGAACTCCTCTTCTGCTTCCACAGATGTGTGGAGGGATCCCTGAGGACATTTCTTTTTTATTTGCTGTTTTTTTAGGGGGCCTTTCCTGTTCTTTTTTTTTTTTCTTTTCCCTCTTTTTCCCTTTTTGTTTTTCTTCATTGCTCAGTTTCTCATCTCTCTATATCTTCCTTCTCTTTCTGATCCCTGAATACCAGGCGTAGTAAGACTCTACGCCTTCTGGCCAGGCTGTGCTGAGACACCTGAGAGCAACTTCCCCAGATCTCATAGTTGCATCGGTGGGATCCCTGGGAACTTTACGGTTCTTCAACCTTTCTGATTTTTATTTGTTCATTCTTTTCTTTTCTTCCTCTTCCCCTTTCTGTATTTCTCCATTTCATAGTCTCTCATCTCTCCATTCCAAAGGGAAGCTCTCTAGCATTCTTTTTTGTTTGTTTGTTTGTTTTTTGGCTCCTGTTCCTCTCTCCTCTGTCCCATATCCATCTTAGCTCAACACATAACAATCTCCCCGCTCCATCCTGCCTACCTGCACCATGCGCTTGACATCACACCACCAAGCAGTACAGGCACGGTCTACTGGAACCTGCCCAGCACTGATTACTGACCCGCCGTGGTGGCTGTTGTGAGTGCCACAAACAACCCGTCCCGGTGGCTCCTCTTCAGCTAGACCTGCCCTGCTGGACCATATCTGAGTGACTGAACCTGCCAGTTGGAGGAGGCGAAAAGTATTGAGCGCACACACAACCAAACAACAAAGAGCACGCAGTCTGCCGCTCAGACATAGTCAAATTCTTTTTTTAAAAAGGGACAAAACAAACAAATATACAATCAATAAACAAGAGAAATAACTACTGAATGCCCCGAAAACAGCAGACAATATCAAAACATTTACAAAAACAGGACAGGATGGTTCCAGTAGGAGTCCAAATTAAAACACCAGATGACTCTCCTGTGGAAGAAAATGCACTAGAAGTACCTGATAGGGAATTCAAATCCCTAATAATCGGAATTTTCCAAGAACTGAGGCAAAAAGCTGACAAACATGAGGAAAAAATAGACAAATCCATGGAAAATACAGACAAAAAATGGGAAGAATTTAGAAAGATGATGCAGGAACAAAATGCCAAAATACATTCACAATAGAAATTATACAAAAACATCCACTAGAAATCCAAAAGATAAACAACAAGATTTCAGAAATGGATGATGTCATAGAAGGGCTGAGAAGCAGATTTGAAACCGTGGAAGACAGGATCAGTGGAACTAAAGACAAACACTTGGATACAACTCTGTTTCAGGAAAACTCAGAAAAAAGAACAAAGAAAAATGAAGAGACCATGAGAGTTATGTGGGACACAAATAAAAGCAAAAATTTATGAGTGATTGGCATTCCAAACAGGGGGAGGAAACAGAAAACACAGAGGGGATCATTAAGGAACTCCTGACAGAAAACTTCCCAATATCATGAAAGATGTAAAGTTGTTCATCCAAGAAGCTCAACGAATGCCATATAGAAGAGACCCCAAAAGAAAATCACCAAGTCATATCATATTCACACTCGCCAAAACCAAAGACAAACGAAGAATCCTGAGAGCAGATCATGAAAAACAAGAAGTCACATACAGAGGAGAAACAATAAGACTAAGCTCAGATTATTCGGCAGAAACCATGCAGGCAAGAAGGAAATGGGATGACATATATAAAATCTTGAAAGAAAAAAATTGTCAGCCAAGAATAATATATCCTGCAAAACTCTCGTTCAAATTTGATGGTGAAATTTGGTCATTTCCAGATAAACAGAAAATAAGGGAATATGTAAAAGTCAAACCAAACTTGCAAGAATTATTAAAGGGAGTTCTTCGATCTGAAGACAAACAGCTTCAGCCCACAGGCAGAACCTAGGACACAGGATCGTACTAGCCAGACACCAATCTAAGAAATGAACTCTCGAGGACTATCCAAAACCAAAAGAAATACAACAGGGAATCAGAGCAGTCAATAAATGGATGACAACAACATCAAAACAATGAAAGAGGGAATAAACAGCATAGGTATAGAACCTTTTAATGGAGAGGAAGGCAAGGCGATACCAAGTAATGGTAGACTGCTTCAAACTTGGAAAGATAAGGATAAAATTCATGGTAACCACAAAGAAAGTTAACAAACCAACTCATAAAAATAAAGTGGAAAAACATAAAGTCTCAGCAAAAACAAAACCTACAAAAACAAAAGAGATGAAAAAAAAAATCCACTAACAAAAGTAGCTCAGCACAAGAGAGTAAAAAGAAGAACAAAAACTTCAGCACCACAAAAGATAGCACTACAACATGACAGCAACAAACTCACATCTATCAATAATTACACTGAATGTAAATGGACTCAATGCACCCATAAAGAGATGGAGAGTGACAGAATGGTTAAGAAACCAGGATCCATCAATATGCTGTCTACAAGAGACACACCTTAGAAACAAAGACATGAATTTATTAAAAGTGAAAGGTTAGAAAAAAATATATCAAGCTAACAACAACCAAAAAAGAGCAGGAGTGGCAATTCTAATCTCAGATAAAATAGACTTTAAAACAAAATCTACCATAAAAGGCAAAGAAGGACACTATATAATGATTAAGGGGATGATCCATCATGACGACATAACCATAATAAACATCTATGCACCCGATGACAGGGATCCAAAATACATAAAACAAACTCTAACAACACTGAAAAGACAAATTGACAGTTCCACAATAATAGTAGGAGACTTCAACACACCATTCTCAGGAAAGGACAGAACAACTAAGAAGAAACTCAGCAAAGATACAGAAGACCTAAAGGGCACAATCAGCCAAATTGACCTCATAGACATATATAGAACAATCCATCCAACCACTGCAAAGTACACATTCTTTTCCAATGCACGTGGAATGTTCTCCAGAATAGACCACATCTTAGGCCACAGAGCAATCCTCAGCAAGATCCAAAACGTTGAGATAATTCAAAGTATCTTCTCTGGCCACAATGCCATCAAGGCAGATATTAACAATAGAAAGGGCAAGGAAAAAAAATAAACTACATGGAAACTGAATAATACCCTGCTTACACATCAAAGGGTAATAGAGATGGAATCAAAAAATTCCTGGAATCCAATGAGAATGAAAACACATCATACTAAAACCTTTGGGACACAGCAAAGGCAGTCCTCAGAGATGAATTTATAGTAATAGACGCACATATCAAAAAAGAAGAAAGGGACAAAATCAAAACATTAACTACAGAACTCAAACAAATAGAAAGAGAACACCAAAAAAAGCCCAAAACCACCAGAAGAAAGGAAATAATAAAGATCAGAGCAGGAATCAATGAAATAGAAAACAGAAAAACAATAGAAAGAATCAACAAAACCAAAAGTTGGTTCTTAGAAAGAATCTACAAAATCGACAAACCAGGTGCCAGACTGACAAGAGAAAAACAGGAGAGGACACAAATCACCATAATAAGAAATGAAATGGGGGACATTACAAGAGACCCAACTGAAATAAAAAGGATTATAACAGAATATTATGAAAAACTATACTCCAACAAATTTGAAAACCTAGAAGAAATGGATAAATTTCTGGAAACACACGGCCTACCCAAACTAAAACAAAGTGATGTTGAAAATCTGAATAGACCCATAACAAGAGAGGAGATTGAAAAGGTAATAAAACAACTCCCAACCAAAAAAAGCCCTGGCCCAGATGGCTTCACTGGGGAATTCTACAAAACATTCACAGAAGAGCTTGTATCAGTTCTACTCAAGCTATTTCAGAGCATAGAACAGGAAGCAACCCTTCCAAATTCATTCTATGAAGCCAGCATAACACTGATACCAAAACTAAGCAAAGACGTCAGAAAAAAAGAAAATTACAGACCAATATCTCTCGTGAATATAGATGCAAAAATTCTAAACAAAATTCTAGCCAATAGAACTCAGCATCATATCAAAAAAATAATAGACCACGACCAAGTAGGATTCATACCAGGAATGCAAGGATGGTTCAACATTAGAAAATCAAACAACGTAATCCACCACATAAATAAAAGGAAAGAAAAGAATCACCTGATCATCTCAACTGATGCAGAAAAGGCATTTGACAAAGTCCAACACCCATTCCTGATAAAAACTCTCAATCAAATAGGTATAGAAGGGAAATTTCTCAACATAATAAAGGGCATCTATGTGAAACCAATGGCCAACATCATTCTTAATGGAGAGAGGCTGAAAACATTCCCCTTGAAAACAGGAACAAGACAAGGATGCCCTTTATCACCACTGCTATTTAACATTGTGCTGGAAGTTCTAGCTAGAGCAATAAGGCCAGAAAAAGAAATCAAGGGCATCCCAATTGGTAATGAAGAAGTTAAACTGTCCCTGTTTGCAGATGATATGATATTATACATAGAAAACCCTAAAGACTCCACAAGAAATCTACTGGAACTAATAGAAAGATTCAGCGGAGTAGCAGGATACAAGATAAACATTCAAAATCAGTTGGATTCCTATACACCAGTAAGGAGAACAATCAAAAGGAAATTAGGAAAATAATATCATTTTCAATAGCCCCTAAAAAGATAAAATACTTAGGAATAAATCTGATCAGTGATGTAAAAGTCCTATAAACAGAAAACTATAAAACACTACTGCAAGAAACCCAACGGGATCTACATAAACGGAAAAACATACCATGCTCATGGATAGGTAGACTCAAGTTTGTGAAAATGGCAATTCTACCCAAAGCAATCTACAAATACAATGCAATCCCAATCCAAATACCAACAACATTCTTCAAAGAGATGGAAAAACTAATCATTTTAACTTTATATGGAAAGGGAAGAAGCCCCGAATAAGTAAAGCACTACTGAAGAAGAAGAATAAAGTTGGAGGACTCACACTACCTGACTTCAGAACCTAGTATAAAGCTACAGTAGTCAAAACAGCCTGGTGCTGGTACTATGACAGATACATTGACCAATGGAACAGAATTGAGAACCCAGATGTAAATCCATCCACCTACAGTCACTTGATCTTCGACAAGGGCCCAAAGTCCATCAAATGGGGAAAAGACAGTCTTTTTAACAAATGGTGCTGGCAAAACTGGATATCCATCTGCAAAAAAATGAAACAGGACCCATGCCTCACACCGTATACAAAAACTACTTCAAAACGGATCAAAGACCTGAATATAAAGCCTAAAACTATAAAGTTCATAGAAGCAAAAATAGGACCAACGCTTCTGGCCTTAATACATGGCATTAACAGAATACAAAACATAACCATCAACACACAAAACCCAACAGATAAGCTATATAACTGAGATCTTCTAAAAATCAAACACCTATGCTCTTCAAAAGACTTCACCAAAAGAGTAGAAAGAGAACCTACAGAATGGGAAAAAATTTTTGGACAGTACAAGTCAGACAAAAGTCTAATCTCCATAATCTACAAGAAAATCCAACACCTCTACAACAAAAAGACAAATAATCATATTAAAAAATGGGCAAAGGAAATGAACAGACACTTCACCAAAGAAGACATTCAAATGGCCAACAGACACATGAGGAAATGCTTGCGATCACTAGTCATTAGAGAAATGCAAATTAAAACCACAATGAGATACCATCTCACCCTGGCATTACTGGCACAAATCAAAAATACTGGAAATAACAAATGTTGGAGGGGCTGTGGGGAGATCGGAACTCTTATACACTGCTGGTGGGAATGCAAAATGATACAACCATTTTGGAAAATGATGTGACTCTTCTTCAGAAAGCTAGAAATAGACATACCATTTAATCCAGCAATCCCACTCCTAAGAATATATCCTAGAGAAATAAGAGTCGTCACTTGAATAGACATATGCACACCTATGTTCATGGCAACATTGTTCACAGTAGTAAAATGATGGAAACAATGTAGATGCCCATTAACAGATGGATGGATATACAAACTATAGTACATACTCACAATGGAGTGCTATGCAATGAGAAAGAACCACAATGAATCTGTGAAGCATCTCATAACATGGATGATACTGGAGGACATTATGCTGAGTGAAATAAGTCAATCACAAAAGGACAAATATTGTATGAGAGCTCTATTGTAAAAAGCCTCGAAAAAGTTCACACACAAAATCTAACAATCTTTGTTGGTTACCAGGGATGGGAGGGGTGGTGGGGAAATACTAAATAGGCAATAGATAAGTGGCATCTTGTGTGAAGGGTAAGACAGTACACAATACATGGGAAACTAGCACAACCTGTACAACGGAGGGTCATGGAAGCCCTTTAGACACATCCAAACTCCCTGAGGGACTGAATTGCTGGGCGGAGGGCTCTGGGGACCATGGTCTCAGGGAACATCTAGCTCAAATGGCATGACCCAACTTACAAAGACAGTGTTCTATATTCTACCTTGGTGAGTAGTGTGTGGGGTCTTAAAAGCCTGTGAGCGGCCATCTAAGATACTCCACTGGCCTCATCCCTTCCGGTGCGAGGGAGAATGAAGAGAACAGGATACAAGGAAAAGATTAGTCTAAAGGACTAATTGTCCACAACTACCAAGGCCTCCACTGGACTGAGTCCAGTACAGCTAGATGGTGCCCGGCTACCTCCACTGACTGCTCTGACCAGGATCACAACAGAGGGTTCTGGACAGAGCTGGAGAAAGATGTAGAGCATAATTGTAACTCCCCCCAGCAAAAAAGATCAGATTTACTGGTCTAAAAGAGACTGGAGAAACCTCGAGAGTATGGCCCCCAGGCACCCTTTTAGCTCAGTAGTGAAGTTACCTCCGAGGTTCACTGTTCAGCCTGGGAGTGGACAGCCCTGTAAAACCGAATGAGACTAACAAGGTACAGGAGTCCAGTGACAAGGGCCAGAAGGCAGAAGGGGACAAGGAAGCTTGTGATAGGGAACACAAGGCTGAGTAAGGATATTGTTGATGTGTTGTGAGATTGTTAACCATTGTCATAGGGTAACATTTGTAGTAACTGTTAAATGAGAAACTATTTTGTTCTGTAAGCCTTCATCTTAAGTGAAAATAACAGCACAATTGGAAGAGTGTAGTCAATGTCACTGAACTGTGTATGTAGAAATTTTTGAACTGGTGTATCTCTGGCTATGTATATTTTCACCAAAAAAAAAAAAAGGTTGAGAATTTAGAGGGTTAATATGTTGTGGGGTTTTTAACCAATGTCATAGAACAACATGTGTACTACTGTTTCATGAGAAACTATTTGTTCTGTAAGCCTTCACCTGAAGTACAATAAAATAAAAAAAAAAAAAAAAAAATCAGTTGGATTCCTTTGCCAAGAAAGAGAACTTCCAAGAGGAAATCACCAATCAATACTATTTTCAATAGCCCCCAAGAAGATAAAATACTTAGGAATAAATCTAACCAGAGATGTAAAAGACCTATAAAATGAAAACTACATTACATTAGTGCAAGAAACCAAAAGAGATCTGCATTAAGTGGAAATACATACCTTGCTCATGGATAGGAAGACTCAAAATTGTGAAAATGTGAATTCTTCCCAAAGTGATCTACAGATACAATGTAATCCCAATCTAAATTCCAATGGTATTTTTTAAGGAGATGGAGAAACAAATCACTAACTTCATATGGAAAAGAAAGAGGCCCTGGATAAGTAAAGCATTACTCAAGAAGAAGAACAAAGTGGGAGGCCTCACACTACCTGATTTTAGAACCTATTATACCACCATGGTAGTCAAAACAGCCTGGTACTGGTACAACAACAGATACATAGACCAATGGAACAGAATTGAGAATCCAGAATCAAATTCATCCACCTATGATCAGCTGATATTTGACAAGGGCCCAAAGTGCATTAAAATGGAAAAGACAGTCTCTTTAACAAATGGTGCTGGTGTAACTGGATATCCATCAGCAAAAAACTGAAACACGACCCATACCTCACACCATGCACAAAGACTAATTCAAAATGGGTCAAAGACCTAAATACAAAATAAAAAATGATAAAGATCTTTGAAGAAAAAAAATAGGGACAACACTAGGAGCCCTAATACACAGCATAGACAGAATACGAACCATAAGTAACAATGCAGAAACAAGTAGATAACTGAGAGCTCCTAAAAATCAAACGCTTATGCTTGTCGAAAGACTTCACCAAACCAGTAGAAAAAAACAGCCTAGGGGCTGGGAAAAAATTTTTGGCTATGACAAATCAGATCAGCGTCTAATCTCTAAAATCTCCGATACTGCAAAAAAAAAAAAAAAAAAAAAAACTCAACAACAAAAAGACAAGTAACCCAATTAAAGAATGGGCAAAGTAGATCAACAAGCGCTTAACCAAATAAGAAATTCAGGGAGCTGACAGACACATGAGGAAATGCTCTTGATCATTAGCCATTAGGGAAATGCAAATCAAAACTACAGTGAGATACCATCTCACCCCAACAAGGCTGGCATTAATTCAAAAAGCACAAAATAATAAATGTTGGAGAGGTTGTGGAGAGACTGTAACACATATACACTGTTGGTGGGAATGTAAAATGGTACAACCACTTTGGAAATCAATCTGGCACTTCATTAGAAAGTTACAAATAAAAGTACCATAGGATCCAGCAATCCTGCTTCTTGAAATATATCCTAGAAAAATAAGAGCCATCACACGAATAGATATATGCACACTCATGTTCATTGCAGCAGTATTCACAATAGCAAAATGATGGAAACAACCTAGGTTCACATCATCGGACAAATGGATAAACAAATTATGGCATATTCACACAATGGAATAGTATGCAATGATAAGGAGCAATGCTGAATCCGTGAAACATAATATGGAAAAATCTGGAAGGCATTATGCTGAGTGAATTTAGTCAGTCACAAAAGGACAAATATTGTATAAGACCATTACTATAAGAACTCAAGAAAAGGTTTAAAGACAGTAGAAAACATTCTTTGATGGTCACGAGGGTGGGGAGAGAGGGAGAGGTTTATTCACTAACTTGATAGTAGACAAGAATTATCTTAGGTGAAGGGAAGGACAGCACACACTACAGGGGAAGTCAGCACAGCTGGACTAAACCAAAGCTAAGAAGTTTCCTGAACACAACCAAACACTTTGAGGGACAGAGTAGCAGGAGTGGGGGCCAGTGGACCATTGTTTCAGAGGACATCTAGGTCAATCGGCATAACAAAGTTTATTAAGAAAATGTTCAGCATCCTACTTTGGTAAGTGGCATCTAGGGTCTTAAAAGCTAGTGAGTGGCCATCTAAGATACATCAATTAGTCCCAACCCACCTGGAGTAAAGGAGAATGAAGAACACCAAAGACACAAGGAAAGTACTAGCCCAAGAGAGAGAAAGGGCCACATAAAGCAGAGACTGCATCAGCCTGAGACCAGAAGAACTAGACGATGCCCGGCTACCGCTGATGACTGCCCTGACAAGGAACACAACAGAGAGACGTGGATAGAGCAAGAGAAAGGTGGGGTGCAGAATTCAAATTCTAGTAAAAAGACCAGACTTAATGGGCTGACACGACCAGAGGAACCCCAGAAAGCATGCCCCTGGACTCTCTGTCAACCCAGAACTAAAACCATTCCCAAGGCCAACTCTTCAGACAAACATTAGACTGGAGTTTAGTGAAATAAAATGATACTTGTGAAGAACGCGCTTCTTAGATGAAGCAGATACATGAGACTAAATGGGCAGCTCCTGTCCAGAGGTGAGACGAGAAGGCAGAGAAGGTCAGGAGCTGGTTGAATGGACACAGAAAATTCAGGGTGGAAAGCAGGAGTGTGCTGTCACAGTATAGGGAGAGCATCTAGGGTCACATAACAATGTATGAGAGACTAACTTGAATTGTAATTTTTCACTTAAAGTACAATAAAATAAAAAAAATTAAAAATTAAAAAAAATTGAAAAATTAAGCTAAAAAATATAAAGTAAAAGAAATGAGATCTGCCACTGTAAACAATCAACACATATACCTACCTGCCTGCATATTTGGCCATATACCATATTTTGCCTTCCTTTTTGTTATTATACACAAACTATCCTTACTCTAAACTAAGACCAGCCTTGCCCTTTCTATACTACATCTTATCTACTCATACTTTTTCAATCACAATTTTCCACTAATTCCTCCCATTTATTCTGGATCGTTTTTTGCTATTTTATTGGATCTTTCTCATACTGTAATTCCCTATTTTAACCTATATTTGCAAATCAAAATAGTAAGCATTGTAGATTTTAAAATAAATATGTATATTTTATTATCTTATATGTCCACCATTGACTTTTAGGAGTACATGATCAGGAAGATTAGATTATTTTAATATACATAAACAGCTTAATGTGGATAATTATTCTCTTGCACTGATCAGTTATCACAATACATACCATTTAGAGCAGTTATTGGCATTTTCAATACAAACTATTTTATCCTTCAGGGATGACATCTTATAACTTTTTCAAAAGGAAATTATTGATTATAGTGTTTTATCTTTCCTTTATATTTTTTGGATTATATTTATTAAATTTGAAACAATATTTTTGTCTTTTGTTCTTCAAAAATATTTTATATTATTGGTAAAATGCATTTAATATGAAATCAGGGAATTATTATCCATTTATCAACAGAAGTATAATAATAGATGTCAGCTGCAAGGTCTTGTGCTTCAAAATCTGGAATTCAAGAGTTCTGAAATAATAAACTCAGTTTATTGTTCCTGTTGCAGAAAAAGTGTTTATATTACATCTTCTAAGCAATAGACATGGTATGACATGATATACTTCACTGAAAATTTTATGCACATATTTTCATAGACCGCCTTGCAAATTTTTATGGCTTACATTTCCTTATAAAACATAATTAATTTTTGTTAATCATTTCCTTTGATTTTCCCATCATCACTTTATTAACCTGTTTAATATCTGAAAAGATGTTAAAAAATAGTTGCCAAAATATCAAAGAAAGTTGACTTTCATTCCCTTGTGATATTTTCTGGTGCACTAGAGAATAATGATGTGATTGCTTGAAGCAGTATCCCAGCTGTGCTCAGCAGTCAGGAGTTTCTCAGTCTAGACACACTTATCAAGTTTGTGTGCATGTATAGCATCACAGAAATTGGATGATGTGTCCTGGAGAAAGCTATGAATGATCAGTGGTTCAAAGGTACTATTAATACTGGCTTTTGGGGAACAATTCTGAATTAAAATATTTTGTCATATTTCCATTTAAGTGAAATTAATCTTGCTGGTTCATATATCTTGACAATTGATTTAGGAAAAACAAAAGATCTATCTCCTGTATTCAAGAAACTCAATAATACTGTGCTTTAAGTAATAACATCACACTCACTTTGCAAAAATTATTAAAATTGAGTTCTGGTATAGAGATATCATGTTTGCCACAGGTAAAACTGGAAAATATATGCACTTCTTATATCTACTTTATGATAAATATAAGAAGTCAGTTAGGCAACAGATGCTGAGGCTTATGGAGATGTGGATTTTTTTTTTTTAAGGTGATGGAAAATGTTTGAAACAGCTACTGTAGATAACACAGTTGGGAGAGAAGAGATGAATAAATGGAAATCAAATCATCAACAAAATCCTAGATAAATTCCAGTGGCAGGGATTTAAAATAGAAATAGTATTTTTATGACGTTGTACAACAATACTTAGCACTAGAGGAGAAACAGAATAATCAAAGAAATATGGGGTTGAGATTGACAAAAATTGACAAAAGAGAAGTTGGTTTGGGAATGAAGCATAGCGATACTATAAATACAATACTGCAGTATTTGACCAAGAGATGAAAATGGTTCAGGATATGGAGTGAAATTATAGCAGTAGTAAATGAGTGAGAACATTGATCTGGAGCATTTATCTGAAGATAAACAGACTAAGGTAGAAAGACAAAAGGAGAGAAGTTGAAAGAAAAATGAAACCATGGCAAGAAAAGAAGTTGCTGATTCCAAACTATTAAAGGTAGATATATTTTAAAGACTAATGGAATGTAGAATGAGATTGTGTTTGAGGATGAATAAAATGGAATGGAAATAGAGTGGATAACCACGATGAATACAAGAAGCTGTGAAACCAAGGTAAGAAATAATGTATGATAAGTAGATGGCAAGAATTTTCAAAAATGAAGGTTATCAGGAAAGATGGGGCATCAACAGTTCCTAATAACAATGGTGATCAAAGGGCATGCTAATAATGTCTCTTCCATACAATAATGAAGAAGGTGGTAGCATCAAGAGGAAATCAGTTTTCTACTAATTCAAGGAAGGAGACAAAGTATTTAACCACAAAGTTAATGCTGACGTGGCGCTTGCCACAACAGATTAGGAATTTGAAGGAAAGAGCAAAGGATTAGGATAGACCTACTATGTTTACAAGATTTTGGCGCTTTCCCAGGCAAGGACTTACAGTTCTGTACCTTTGCAGTTTGTAGGGTAGAGAACATCTAGGGTTGTTACATGCTCAAGGGTAGGCTTTCGTTAACTGTATTATGAACCAGGAATCTGCAGGGGGCCACTGCAGTGAAGGAAGAAGTGACCTAACTACAACCCAAACAAAACCAAACCCATTGCTGTCTATCGATTCCAACTTAGAGTGACCCTATGGGATAGAGTAAAATTAACTCATAAGGTTTCCAACGAGCAGCTGTTGAATTCGAACTGCCAACCTTTTGGTTAGCAACCACTCTCTTAACCACTGCACCATTAGGCTCCAACCTCACTATGTCAGCTGCCCGGAGTCAGTTTTGACTCATAGTGACCTTATGTACAACAGAAAGAAACACTGCCTGGTCCTGCATCATCCTCAAAATCGTTGTTATGCTTGAGCCCACTGTTGAAGGTACTGTGTCAATCCATCTCCTTTAAGGTTTTCTTCTTTTTCAATGACCCTCTACTTTACCAAGCATGATATCCTTCTCCAGGGACTGGTCTTTCCTAACAACATGTCCAAAGCATGTGAGAAAAATTCTCCCTGTCCTGGCTTCTAATGAGCATTCTGCCTGTACTTCTTTCAATACAGATTTGTTTGGTCTTCTGGCAGTTTAAGGTACATTCAATATTTTTCACCAACACTGTAATTCAAAGGCATCAATTCTTCTTCTGTCTTTCTTATTCATTATTCAGCTTTCACATGCATATGAGGTGATTGAACATACGGCTTGGGTCAGGCACGCCTTAATCCTTAAAATCACATCTTCACTGTTTAACACTTTAAAGAAGTCTTTTTCAGGAAATTTGCCTAATGCAATGCCTCATCTGATTTCCTTTTTTTTAATTCCTTTTTTTTAAATTGTACTTCAGGTGAAGGTTTACAGAACAAATAGTTTCTCATTAAACAGTCAGTACACATATTGTTTTATGACATTGGTTAACAACCCCACAACATTTCAACCCTCTTCCTTCTCGACCTTTTTTTTTTTTTTTGGTGAAAATATACATAGCCAAAGATACACCATTTCAAAAATTTCTACATTCACAGTTCAGTGACATCAATTATGTTCTTCCAGTTGAGCTGCTATTCTCACTTTAGATGAAGGTTTACAGAAAAAAGTAGTTTCTCATTAAACAGTACAGTGTTGTCCTATGACAATGGTTAATAGCCCCACTACATGTCAACTCTGTCCTTACTCAATCTTGGGTTCCCTATCGCCAGCTTTCCTGTCCCCTTCTGCCTTCTAGTCCTTGTCCCTGAACTGCTGTGCCTCATTTCTTTTATGGGGCCTCATCTGATTTCTTAACTGCTGCTTCCATGGGCGTTGTTGATTGTGGATCCATGTAAAATGAAATCCTTGACAATGTCAATATTTTCTCCTTTTATCATGATGTTGCTTATTAGTCCAGTTGTGAAGCTTTTGTTTTCTTTTGTTAAACTGTAATCCATACTGAAGGCTGTGGTTTTTGATCTTCATCAGTGTTTCAAATCCCCTTCACTTTCAACAGCAATGTTGTCTAATCTGCATATCGCAGGTTTTTAATGAGTCTTCCTCCAAACCTGATGCCACATTCTTCTTAATGTAGTCAATCTTCTCAGATTATTTGCTCAGCATACAGAATGAATAAGTATGGTGAAAAAATACAACCCTGATGCACACCTTTACTGACTTTAAACCATGCAGTATCCCCTTGTTCTGTTTGAATGATTGCCTCTTGGTCTATGTACGGGTTCCTTATGAGCACAAATAAATGTTCTGGAATTCCCATTCTTTGCAATGTTATCTATAATTTGTTATGATCCATACATTCGAGTATATTTGCATAGTCAATAAAACACAGGTAAATATCTTCCTCGTTTTCTCTGCTTTCAGCCATGATCCATCTGACATCAGCATCAATTTCCTTCATTCTAAGTCCTCTTCTGAATCAGGCTTGAATTTCTGGCAGTTCCCTGCCGATGTACTGCTGCAACCACTTTTGAAAAGATGTTCAGCAAAATTTTACTTGTGTGTGATATTAATGATATTGTTCAATAATTTCCAAGTTGTGCTGGATCACCTTTCTTTGGAATGGGCACAAATATGAATCTATTCCAGTTGGTTGACCAGGTAGCTGTCTTCCAAATTTCTTGGCATAGACAAGCGAGCACCTCCAGTACTGCATATATTTGTAGAAACATCTCAGTTGGTATTCTGTCAATTCCTGGAGACTTGTTTTTCCCAATGCCTTCAGTGCAGCTTGGACTCTTCCTTTAGTACCATCAGTTCTTGATCATATGCTAACTCCTGAAATCGTTGAACGTCTACCAATTCTTTTTGGTATAGTGACCCTGTGTATTGCTTCCATTTTCTTTTGATGCTTTTTGTGTAGTTTAATATTTTCCCTGTAGAATCTTTCAATATTGCAACTCAAGGCTTGAATATTTTCTCCAGTTATTTCAACTTGTGAAATGTCAAACGTGTTCTTCCCTTTTGGTTTTCTATCTCCAGGTCTTTGCACATTTCATTATAATACTTTACTTTGTCTTTTCGAACTGCCCTTTGAAATCTTCTGTTCAGCTCTTTCACTTCACTTTTTTCATTCACTTTAGCTGCTCTACATTCAAGAGCAAGTTTCAGAGTCCCTTGTGACATCCATTTTAGTCTTTTATTTCTTTCCTGTCTTTTTAATGACCTGTTGCTTTCTTCATGTATGATTTCCTTGATGTCATTCCACAACTCGTCTGGTCTTTGGTCCTTAGTGTTCAGTGCATCAATCAATTCTTGAGATGGTCTTTAAATTCAGGTAGGATATACTCAAGGTTACTGTAATACACTCACTATAGTAGCTGGAAAATAGGACAGTATAGTCAGAGGTCAACTAGAAGATACACTCTAAAGTAAGGAAACTGTTACGTCATTGAAACAAATGTAAAACTAAATCACTGAAGGAGGACCATTAGATCTTGACTGAGCCAAGAAAAAAAAAACCCATGAACTCACCAGCTGCACTTCAATGAGCATTAGTATGTCAGATTCCTTTTTAAAACCAAACTAACCAACTCCAAAAAGATAAAAGAACAATTATGGATTAAGAGCAACCTCTCCGCAGGCATCATCATATGATTAAAAATCATATTTCACACATACATCCAGAAAACTTTTTGAGTTGGAAAACAGAGGAGAAAAGAGTCTCAAAGATTGTATATTTACAGAAATAGATTGCTTAAAGTGAAATAGAATTAGATATTGTTTCACAGTGGATATAAATCCCTCTACCACACACATTATATTGATTGTGGGACTGCAGCACATTTTATCATTGTTCACAATTATTTACTCCCTTCCTGCTCTCACAGTGCTTTACTCTAGGTGTTGTATTGTTATCCACCCTACTGTCTTTTGTCTGGGCCACCTGAGTTGCTTTGTGCAATGGAATGGTTTCTCTGGGACTCTCTTAATTTCTATCCACCATGAGAAAGAAAAAAAGTCCCAAATAATAATCCTGCATTATATAATGACAACGTATATGAAACCAAGACTATCAGAGGCAGACGAGGCAGCCAATTAAAGCAAAGCTGTTACTGAACTGCAGCCTTCGTATAACATCCTCAAGGAATAAATGCTTATTTTTATATGCATTGAGGTACAGTAAGCTTTTGTTACCTGGAAAACAGATGACCAATTCACGGATTCAACTAAAGATTATATAAGTTATAGTTAAAATAATGTGAAGGGCCTCTGCAAACAAAGGATTCAATGAGATGATGATATGAGCTAGTTCTGACAGCCAATATCATTTGATTAGGTTGTTCAATGGGCCTGTCTCTTACTGCTAGTCATTTATTAATTGAATTTACTGAAACCAGGAGGACAGTTCAAGGTGTTTTATTTTCCATTAGTTTCTTATATTTTTTTTGTTGAACAATTATCTACATTACACTCAATTTTCATATATATTCATTATACTGAAATTATTTGTTTAGCTCCATATCTTCATCTTTTCTCCATTTGCCCAGATACTAATGTGCTTAGCAGATTTTTGTTTCATAAATTAAATCACTAAAAAGCTTGAGCTTATAGTATACTAATAGTGCCATTTTGTGGTGGTCAAAATTTTTATAGAATATAATTTATAAAATTTAAATTTAGTAATTCTGTCTGTAGACAAATAAGAAAAAATGAATAAACCAAAAAAGACAATTAAAAGTGTCTCTAATTTTACTATTTACTAATAACCACTACTGAAATATTGGCATCAATTCTTTCCCCCCAAAATGAGCTAATATTCAGTGTGAGCTACTTAAAAAATATATATATAGGATAACAATTTCCTATTATATATTTTTCAGTAGCTCACATTAAATATTACCACAGTTTTTTTGAGGGGGATAATTGACATCAATATTTTAATAGTGGTTATTAGTAAGTAGTAAAATTAGAGACAGATTTAATTATCACTTTTGTTTATTCATTTTTTTCTCATTTTTTCCACAGTTAGAAAATATGTAGCATAACAATTTCCCCACCATTTGTCAGTCAGTTTGTTGTACTCAGGTGGCTTGTGTGTTGCTGTGATGCTGGAAGCTATGCCACCAGTATTTCAAATACCACCAGGGTCACCCACGGTGGACAGGATTCAGTGGAGCTTTCAGGCTAAGACAGGAAGAAAGACCCAGTGGTCTAATTCTGAAAAAAATCACCAGTGAAAACCTTATGAATAACAGCAGAACATTGTCTGATATACTGCCAGAAGATGACCCCCTCAAGTTGGAAGGCAGTCAAAATACTAACGGAAAAGAGCTGCCTCCTCAAAGTAGGTTCAACCTTACTGATATGGATAGAGTAAAGCATTCGGGGCCTTCATTGGCTACTGTGGCATGACTCAAAATGAGAAGAAACAGCTGCAAACATCCATTAATAATCAGAATGTGGAATCTATGAAGTATGAATATAGGAAAATTGGGAGTCATCAAAAATTAAATGGAAGGCATGAATATCAATATCCTAGGCATTAACAAAGCTGATATGAACTAGTACTGGCCATTTTGAATTGGACAATAATATGGTCTACTATGCCAGAAATGACAAATGGAAGAGCAATGGCATCACATTCACTATTAGAAAGAACATTTCAAGCTTTATCCTGAGTACAACTTTGTCAATGATAGGAAAATATTCATCCGCCTATAAGGAAGATCAGTTACTAAGACTATTATTTAAACTTACACACCAACCACTGAGGCCAAAGATGAAGCCACTGAAGATTTTCACCAACTTCTGCAGTCTGAAATTGCACTATTTGTGTGCAGAATCCCAGCTTCAAAGCAGGGGTAGAAAATAATGTCACGTTTCTAATTTGCATGAGCTAAATAAGTAAACAAATAATAAATATATAATAAATACATAAGTAACATCAATATAATGAAAATATTCCTTGGTGGACATGTTATGCCTAACTTTTAATTGCCATGGGAAGGTTAGCCTTCAGAGAATGCCATTTAAACTTCCAGACACTGAAATACATTAAACTATGTATAAGATAGAAATAAATATCAAGTAGTGAAACAAATGAGGTTAAGTCTTGATGTCTTCTGTTATTGTAATGCTCTGCATTTTGTTTGGATGGAGAAAAAAAAATGGCTTTCTAATTCTTTCCCTTTCAAAAATGTTTATGTAAAGACTGAGTGGAAGTTTTTTTTTCAATGATTGCATTTTAAATGTGACATCCATATGACAGAGTGCTCATTAAAATCTGCAAGCTACTGTGACTAAGGTCTTCTGTCAAGTTTCCTGTGCATTTCCCCTCAGTTTCATAATTTTAATTGGTTTAACCAAAGAGAACATAATCTGTACCTGGTAACAGGAAGCTATCCAAGTTTCATATTAGCTTGCTTATCTCTAGTGGCTATCTCTAGCAATACAGAATACTAACGAACAAAACATAAGGACCTCTGTGACTAGAGAAAGGGAAAGACGATCTTCATTTTTGGAAACTTTTACCACCAGACCACATGGCTCCCTGCAATTTTCTGTAGTGTGGTCTCAAGCATATTGTAAGAAGACTTCCAATGAGTCAAATTCTTTTTATTATACCGTCAAGCTGTTAGAGTAATGCAGCTGGGTCTAAAATTGTGGCTTTTTCGTCAAAGCTGAACAGTGTCCATAGATTTTTCTGAGCCACTTCCAACATACAGTAGTAGCTGCTGTGTTTATGTACAATACCACTGTGCAAGTGGCAATTAAACTACAAACTTCTATATACGTAGCTGGGAAGCAGGGGGCAGTCAGCACGCAACTGGCATTGAGGTAAAACAGGAAAGATTCCTGCTTTTGAAATGTAAGTTAAGCTAACAAACTCCATGTCACTGTGTACATTAAATGGTCAGTAGAAGCCAACACTGTTTGATAGAATAGGACAAGAACCTTTAGAATTAAATACAATTTTTTTTCCTCCTTTTTTCTGCATGTGGCTTTACAAAGTAATTACTAGGATTATGAACTCTTTTAACACATGGTAAAACAAGAGTATTTAAGATTCCTATCTTATAATAAAGTACAATTTCAATGTATGTCTTATCTGCGAGGATTCCTAATACTTTTCTCAAAAGGGCAAACTATTTCAAAGTAATTACAGGTTTTGCTTTTGACATTTGGGCCATATGTAAAGTAAAACCTGCAAAAACCAGAACCCGTGTAAGGCAGAAACCTGTCAGAGAAGGAAAACTCAAATATTTTCCACTTAATAGAGAGCAATAGAAAAAGTGGTGTCTGCACCTGTGAAAGGCGGAAAACTTGCGGGACTGGGAAAAACAAGACAGTCCTGTCGAGTTCTGGTTCTCAAAGATTTCACTGTGTAAGAATGCCAACATGTCTCTGATAAAAAAAAATGCCATTGTAATCATAGCTATCACACTTACTGGGCATTTTCTCTCCTGCAAGTTCTGGATACAGTGTACATTTTCCTGAAAAGTATCAGCTTTCAATTCTAGACAAAGCTTTTTAGCCTTTGTCATTAACATATTTTAGATACTGATTATATTTTAGAGGTGATTGATGGCTTTCTGGATAGTATCGGGGCAAAATTACTCAAGGGAGCCTATTGTTGCTGTGCACCATCAAGTCGATTCCGACTCATAGTGACCCTACAGAGCAGTATAGACAGCCATAGGGTTTCCTAGGCTGTAATCTTTAAGAAAGCAGATCACAAAGTCTTTGCTCCCTTATAGCATCTGGTGGGTTCCAACTGCTGACCTTTTGGTTAGCAGCCGAGCCCTTAACCATTGTGGCACCAGGGCTTCTTCAAGTGAGCCTGTCTACCCTTAATATGGTGTCAAATGCTATAATTCTCCATATGTTGCTAGCTAGGTCTCTTCATGTTTTAAAGACCTAACACTATCATAACTAGCATATTTGGGAATTAATTTATTTTAATTATTTAGTTTTTATAAAGGATGTAAAAACATAGTTTTGATTAAATTATACTTATTTCCTCATCTAATAGAAGAAACCTTAAATACAAAGGTCAAAAATGTTGAATTCATATATTAACCTAACACAAAACAAACAGCAAAAAATTAGATTCTATTCTATTTTCTCTTCCTTTGACCTATTTGTAATATTTCAAACATCCCCAGAGTTGTCAGCATTACTTCTGTTTAAATCCTTGCTGATTTCTGACACTCCCTAATATCATTACGTTTCATTATTTTTAATGTCTTGATAAATCAACATTGATGGAGAGGTAAAACGCGGGGTACACTGCAGGAAAGATATCCAGGAGGGCTAAGATTTGATTCTGTCTGAATGACTCATTAGTTGTAAAATTTAGAATGCCAACTTAAATCTCAGGTGCCTGTAAATAATTAAGCCTACATCTCTCTCTTAGGAGTGTGTAAAGCAGATTATCTCAAATCAGGGTACATTTTCTCTAAAGGATAACTTAGAGTGTGACTGGAATAATACCAGATCAATTAAACTTTAAATTTCCTGAAGTTGGAAGCCACATGATCCTGCTCACTGCTATCTCCCCAGTCCTCTCCTTTATGCTTGTCATTGAGTAGGTACTCAACATATATTTGATGAACAGAAATGGAAGCATTTCACATATCTGGGGTATTGATATTACAAAAATTTATGCAATTGCAAAACATTTTTCTTTTTATACTAAAATAGCAGGCATATTATGTAGCAAACAGCAGTGTATAAATTTTAAGTTAAAATGAGACTGTCAAAGATTTATAATATAAATAGTAATTCTCATTGCCCTATGCCATAAGACTTCTTAAAACAATTAAGCTCACACTTGGAGAGGAGACTGCTATTTGGCCATCAAATTCTTATTCCCATTCTTTATTATCAGTATAATTTTAAGTGTGCTGTCCATCCAGCAACCAAATTCTCTAACCTCAGCATTAATAAAGTGTATTTGTGTTCACTGATATCCATTTCTCATCTTCTTCCCTGGCATGTATGTAAACTACATTCCTAAGTTCCTCTTACATCCTGGTGGGCCCATTTGACGAGTCCAGGGCATTACAATTGACGTTTGCCACTTTCTGGCCAAGTCAAGGAATTCCACCCTGCAAATGGCCACACAGTGCAGTTCAGCACTCAATTAGATGCAGAGAATAGAGCAGGGGAATCCAAGACTCAGAGACAGAAGAAATGTTAGATGAAGACAGCCTGTGTCTTTGAGTCATACTTGGAGGAGAACTACCCTGAAGATCTATACAAACCAGAACATCTGCATTTGTTTGAGCAGGAAATTACTGTCTTCATCATCTTAAACCCCTGAGCTATTGAGGTTTCTTTGTTACTACAGAATAACTTAATTTACTTTAAGTGAATCTAGAAATGGGGTCTATATAACAATTGGGTAGGAGACTTAGTGGTCAGGTAGTGTGTGATGAGGAATTTTACCCTGAAACTGGAATAAGTTATGTTATTTAACACCTAAGTATTTGGTACAACTGTCACCTGTGATAGCAGGCCATATGCTGCTCTGCTGGACATTATAAGGTTGTTAACAACTTTAATATGATATCTGTCTGTGATTTCCATTTATGACAAAGTCAGTTAATGCTACAATTATTTGTTTTTGCCTCTCATAATTGAAGGAATGTTATTTCCTACAGAAGTTACAACAAAGATGTAAACCTTTTATTCATCCAAGTTTATAGACATTGGGGAATGTGTGAACTATACAAATGAGGAGTTGCATCCCTAAATAGTCCCTTAGAAAAGGGACACTGTACCTGGAACATTGCCATTGGATTTGGGGTTAATAAGAAATGAAACTTTAATGTGATATAACATGTAACTCTGGGGTTTTATTTATTACCTCAGCATATCTCTGCCTACCCTCACTAATAACTACTCTCACTTGCGCCTGGGTGTGGATGTGCCATTAAGTTCTTGTCAATAGAAACAGAACAGAAATGATGAATTCTACTTACAGACCTGACCCATAAACCTTGCATGTTCACAAGTTGTCTCTTTCCAGTGGCCTACAATTGCCATGCCAAGGAAGTCACATAATGAAGCAAGAAAATTGCTGTTGCTATGGGTTTCTCCATGTATGCGTGAAAAAGAGCATACCATTACCACCAGTTCCAGCTCATCTACCACATCTGTCTTAAATCAGTTCAGTGAGTGATAGATCAACATTCAAGTTCACTTCATTTTCTTTCATATTTTTACATATTTTTAGCCTATAATAATTATTAGAAATCTTTTCCAACGTTAGGGGTGATTTGATGGAAGAAAATTTTAAATCCTGGATTAAGATATCAAATTAGATGGTATGTGGGAATGAGAGTTTTTGGTTTTATAATTGTCTTAGTTATCTAGTGATGCTGTAACAGAAATACCACAAGTGAATGGCCTTAACAAACAGAAATTTATTCTCTCATAGTTTAGGGGGCTGAAAGTCTGGGGAAATCTTTCTCTGTCTGTTGCCTCAAGGGAATGTTCTTGTCTCCTTTCTACATCTGTGGGCTTGGAGTTCCTTGGAGATCTCCATGTGTCTTGGCTTTAATCTTTCCCTGGATCTAGGAGGTTCTCAGAGCAAGGACCCTGGGACCAAAAGATGTGTTCCTCTCCTGGCTCTTCTTTCTTGGTGGCAAGAGGTCCCTCACTCCCTGCTCACTTCTCTCATCATTTATCTGTTGTAAGATAAAACGTGATATAGGCCACACCCCAGGGAAACTCCCCTTACTTGGAATCAGGGCTGTGACCTGAATAAGGCTGTTGCATCCCACCCTAATCGTCTTTATCATAACCTAATCTTGCCTCATTAACCACAGGCAGAGATTAGGATTTACAGCACATAGGACAATTATATCAGATCACAAAATGAAGGACAACCACACAATACTGGGAATCACGGCCCAGCCAAGTTGACACATATTTTGAGGGTACACAATACAATCAGTGACAATAATTAAACACTTTATTTCGAGATAATTATAAATGTACACGCAGTGGCAATAAATAATACAAAAAGACACTCCTGCCCTTTACCCAGTTTTCCCCAGTGGGAACATCTTTATAGTACAATTTCATGACCAGGATATTGACAATGTTGCAGCCAAGGAAGAGAGCCATTCCATCACCACAAGAATCCTTTTTGCTGCCCTTTTATAACCACAGAAGCACTTTCCGCCTGCTTCCCTAGCCCCAATCTTAACCCTTGGAAACCATTCCATTTCTATAATGTCTTTTTTAAATGGTATGTAAGTGGAATCATACAATATTTAACAACTTGGGATACGCTTTTTTTCACTGAGCATAATTCTCTGGAGATTCATCCAAGTTGTTGTGTGTATAGATAGTTTAGTTATTTTATTGTTAAATAGTATTCCGTGGTAAGAATGCATTCCAATTTGTTTAATCATTCACTCTTTAAAGGACATCTGGCTATTATGACTAGCCATGTTAGCTAGTTATAATAGCTTTTGGCTATTATGAATAAAGCTGGTATGACCATTTGGGAACAGGTTTTTGTTTGAACATAAGTCTTCCTTTCTCTGGGATAAATGACCAAAAGTACAATTGCTGGGCTGCAGATTAGCTGCATGTTTAGTTTTAAAACCAACAAACCAACAATCAAAAACTGTCAAATTGTTTTCCAGAGTAGCTGTAATATTGTACTTTCCCACTAACAACATATGGGTGATCCAATTTCTCCACATCCTCATCAACATTTGGAATCATCATTTTTTTAAATTTTTTTGTTTTAGACATTCTGAAAAAAAAAATAAAATTAAGGAAGACGTGTCGTGACTGCTCATTGTGATTTAAATTTGAACTTCTCTGATGGGTAATGATGTTGAACAACTTTTCGTGTGCTTATTTGCCATCCATATAATAGAAGAAGAATTGATGGTTTGAACTGTGGTGTTGAGGAAGAATATTGAAAATACTGTGGACTGCCAGAAGAATGAGTAAATCAGTCTTAAAAGAAATTCTCCTTAGAAGCGAGGATGTTGAGATTTTGGCTCACTTACTTTGGACAACCATCAGGAAAGCTCAGTCACTAGTAAAGGACATCACATTTGGTAAAGTAGAGGGCAAAAAAAAAAAAAAAAAAAAAACCCAAGGGAAACCCTCAATGAAACAAATTGACACAAGAGCTGCAAAGATGGACTCAAACATACCAATGATCATGAAGATGGCCTAGAACCAAGGAATGTTTCATTCTGTTGTGTATAAAGTTGCCGTGAGTTGGAGCCAACTCGAAGGCAATTAACAACGTATATCCTCTTCAGTGAAATATCTGTCTGTGTCATTTGCTCTTTTTCTAATTGGATTTTTTTTTTTCATTGTTGAGATTTGAGTGTCTTTTTATATACCTTAGATTACTAGTCCAAAGCCAGATATGTGATTTGGAATATTTTCCATCAAACTGTAGCTTGTCTTTGTGTCCTTTTGACAGAGTCTATTACAGAGCAAACATTTTAAAGTTTGTTTGGTAAACTTAATTTTTCCAGTTTTCCTTTAAGGGATCTTCTTTTGGTGTCAAGTCTAAGAATAGTGCATGGACTGAGGTGCTGAAGGTTTCTCTTATTTTTTTTTTCCCTAAAAACATTGTAGTTTTATATTTTACATTCATATCTATGATCCTCATTTTATGTAAAGAGTCAGGTTTAAACTGAGATTTTTTTAAAATTTCTTTTTATGTTCAAGCATAATTGTTGAAAAGGCTACCCTTTATATCTCTGCTGAAAATCAGTTGGGCCAATTATCTATTATCAATTATCAGATTATCTTTTCTGCTCCATTGACCTATGTGTCTATCCCTCCACTAAAACCACATAGTCTTGATTACTGTAGCTATATAAGTCTCAAAACAGACTGATTTCTCCTAATTTTTATTTTCTTTAAATTGTTTTAGCTATTCTAATTCCTTTGCCTTTTCATAGGAAATCTGTTAAATCTATAGATCATTTTGGTAAGAACTGACATCTTTACTATGTTGAGTCTTTCAATGAACACAATAGGCCTTTTTATTTAGGTTTTATTTGATTTCTTTCATTACTTTTTTTTAGTTTTCAGGATAAAAGTTGTTCACATGTTTTGTTAGATTTACATCTATGCATTTTTTCCTTTTTTTTTTGTTTTTTTTAGGGATTGTATATAGTTTTTTTTTTTTTTAATGTCTGTGTCCATGTGTTTGTTGTGCTTATGTAAACATACAAGGAGCTCTGGTGGTGCAGTGGTTAAGCACTCAGCTGTTAACTAAAAGGTCAGCAGTTTGAACCTACCAGCAGCTCCACGGGAGATAGACGTGGCAGTCTGTTTTCATAAAGATTACAGTCTTGGAAACCCTATGGGGCAGTTGTACTCTGTCCTATAAGGTCACTATGAGTTGAAAGTGACTCCATAACAGTGCATTTGGTTTGTTTTTTGGTTATTTAGACATACAACTCCTTTATGCATATTTATCTTGTATTCTGAAACCTTGCTGAACCCGCTTATTAGTTCTAGATTTGTATGTTTTGTCATTGGAGCCATAGTGGCCTAGTGGTTAAGCATTTGGCTGCTAACCAAAAGGTTAGCAGTTTGAATCCACCAGCTGCTCCTTGGAAGCCCTATGGGGTAATTCTGCTCTGTCCTGTGGGGTTGCTATAGAGTCTCTACGAGTTGGAATCAACTCGAAGGCAATGGATTTGTTTGTTGTTGTTGTTGTTTTTTGTTTTTTTTTCATCTATGTAGACCTTCATATACTTTGCAAATTGTAGTTGTTCTTAGTTGTTGTTCAGTTAGATCTGAGTCATAGTGGCCCTATGTACGACAGAACGAACTACTGGCCGGTCCTGAGCCATCCTCACAATCCCTGCTATGTTTAAATCCATTGTTGTAGCCACTGTATCAATCCATCTTGTTAGGGGTCTTTCTCATTTACACCGACCCTCTACTTTACCAAGCATGATGTCCTTCTCCAGGGACTGATCTCTCCTGATAACATGTCCAAATTATGTCAGACAAACTCTCACCATCCTCGCTTAAAAGGAGTATTCTGGCTGTACTTCTTCCAAGATGAATTTGTTCGTCCCATTGGCAGTCTATGGTATATTTAATACCATGATTAACACCGCAATTCAAAGGCATCAGTTCTTCTTAGCTCTTCCTTATTCATTGTCCAGCTTTCACATGCATATGAGGCGACTGAGAACAGCATGGCTTGGGGCAGGCACACCTTAGTCCTTATGGTGACATCTTTGCTTTTTAACACTTTAAGGAGATCTCTCGCAACACATTTGCCCAATGCAATGCCTCATCTGATTCCTTGATTGCTGCTTCCACGGGCGTTGATTGTGGATCCATGTAAAATGAAATCCTTGACAACTTCAATCTTTTCTCCATTTATCATGATGTTGCTTAGTGATCCACTTGTGAGGATTTTGGTTTTCTTTATGTTGAGGTGTAATCCATACTGAAGGCTGCGGTCTTTGATCTTCATCGGTAAGTGCTTCAAGTCCTCTTCACTATCAGCAAACAAGGTTGTGTCATCTGCATATCACAGCTTGTTAATGAGTCTTCCTCCAATCCTGATGTCCCGTTCTTCTTCATATAATTCAGCTTAATTTGTAAATACGGACTTTTTTTTCTTGATTTACAATTGTTACGTTTTTATTTTATTTTTCTTGCCTTATTGCTCTGGCTAGAAATTTTGGTAATATTTTGATTAAGAATGGTGACAGTTGATTGGCTTGCTTTGTTCCCAATCTCAGAGGCAAACCATTCAATCTTTTCCATTAAGTATAATGTCAGCTGTATATTTTCTTCAGTGGTGTTTTATCATATTGAGGACATTTTCAGTATTCCTATTTTTTCTGATTTTTCTTATTATGAATGGATATTGAATTTTTTTAGCATTTCTTTTTCTGCGTCTATTGATTTGATCTTGGATTTTACTTCTTAGTCTGTCAATATGTAGGATTACATTGATTGATTTTTTTAAGTATTGAACCAGCCTTGCATCCTTAGAATAATCCCCACTTGCTCATGATGTATAATTCTTTCTGTATATTACTAAATTCTCTTTGCTTGTATTTTGTTGGGAAACCCTGGTGGCATAGTGGTTAAGTGCTACGGCTGCTAACCAAAAGGTCAGCAGTTCAAATCCACCATGTGCTCCTTGAAAACTATATGGGGCAGTTCTACTCTGTCCTATAGGGTCTCTATAAGTTGGAATCAACTCAACAGCAATGGGTCAGGTTTTTATATTTTGTTGAGGATTTTTGCATCTATGTTCATAGGCGTATTGATCTGTACTGACATGATTTGAATTATGTCCCCCAAAAAATGTGTGTATCAATTTGGTTGGGCCTTGATTCCAAGTATTGTGTGGTTGTCCTCCGTTTTGTGATTGTAATTTTATGTTAAAAAGGATTAGGGTGGTGTGCTGGTTAAGATTGTGTGTCAACTTGGCTGGCCCATGATTCTCCGTGTTTTAATGTAATCACTCCCATGATTGAATATACTGTGAGTAGCCAATCAGATGAAAGGGAGTCTCCTTGGGGGTGTGGCCCACATCTGTATATAAGCAGACGTTCTGGCTTTTTGCTCTCTCTGGATCCTGCGGCTGCTTCCTGTCATCTCATCTCCCGTTCTTGGGACTTGAGCTGTCAGCTTATCTGCCAAATCTGGGATTCATTGATCTGCACAGCCTGTGAGTGGAAGCCCTGCTTTCCAACCTTCTGATCTTGGGCTTGCCAGCTTCTGCAGCTGTGTAACTTGGGAGAGCCCTCTACCCTGATCCACGGACTTGGGACATTCTAGCCTCTACAATCGCATGAGCTGTTTCCTTGATATAATCTCTCTATATATGTATGTTTATATACTTTACTGGTTTTGCTTCTCTAGAGAACCCAGCCTAAGACAGGTGGGACTGTATAACAACCTTACTAAGGTCACATCCCTGATCCAATGTAAAGGGAGTTTCCCTAGGGTGTGGCCTGCACCACCTTTTATCTCTCAAGAGATAAAAGGAAAGGGAAGCAAGCAGAGAGTTGGGGACCTCATACCACTAAGAAAGAAGCACCAAGAGCAGAGCACTTCCTTTGGACCCGAGGTTCCTGTGCAGAGAAGCTCCTAGTCTGGGGGAAGACTGATGATGACGACGACCTTCCTCCAGAGCCGACAAAGAGAGAAAGCCTACCCCTGGAGCTGACACCTTGAATTTGGACTTCCAGCTTACTAGACTGTGAGAAAATAAATTTCTCTTTGTGAAAGCCATCCACTTGTGTTATTTCTGTTAGAGCAGCACTAGATGACTAAGACATGTACCTTTATTTTTGGCACTGCTTTGTCTGGTTTTAGTAACAAGGTAATTTTTTTTTGTTACTGTTAGTTGCAATTGAGTGGATTCCGACTCATGACAATCTCATGTGTGCAGAGTAGAACTGCTCCATAGGGTTTTCAAGGCTGTGATTTTTCAGAAACAGATCACCAGGCCTGCTTTCTGAGGCCAAACTGTCAAACTTTCAGCTAGTAGTTGAGTGCTTAATCATAATACTAGCTTCATAAAACAAACAGGGAATAGCCCCTCCTCTTCTATTTTCTGGAAGAGATGGCACAGAATTTGTCTTCATTTGTTTTCAAATGTTTGGTAGAATTATCTAGTGAAACAATCTGGGCCTGAAAGCTTCTTTTTCATAAAGTTTTTAACTTAAAAATCAATTTTATTAGCAGTTATAAAGCTATTTAGATTACAGTTTGCATTTGACTACTAATCTAAAGGTTGGCAATTCAAACCCACCCAGTGACACCACAAAAGAAAGGCCTGGCAATCTGTTTTAGTAAAGATTATAGCCAAGAAAACCCTGTGGAGCAGTTCTACTCTGTAACCCATGGGGTTACCAGAAGTCAAAATTGACCTGACATCACCATGTTTGTTTTTTTGTTTTTTATTTCATGTGAGGGGGGCGGGGATTGTAGTATTTTCTGCTTTTTGAAGAATTGATACAGTTCATGTAAATTGTCAGATTTATGTGTACGTAGTTGATAAAAACCAAAACCAAACCCTTTGTCATCAAGTTGATTCCTACTCATAGTGGCACTATAAGACAGAGTAGAACTGCCCCCTAGGGTTTCCAAAGTTGTAATCTGTATGGAAACTGACTGCCACATCTTTTCCTGCTGAGCAGCTGGGTTGGTTTGAACTGCAAACTTTCTTTGGCTAGCAGCTGAGCTCTTAACCAGGATGTCACCAAGGCTCCTTTCTAGTTCACAGTGTTCCCTTATTAAGCTTTTGATGTTTGCAGGTTCTGTACTGAGATCCCTTGTTTCATTCCTAAAATCACTAATTTGTGTCTTCTATCTTTTTTGTCTCTGTAAGTCATGCGATGTTAGTCAATTTCATTGATCCTTTCAATATTTCAGCTCTGTTTTATTTCCTATTTTATTGGAATATCTAGTTCTTTTTCTCTATTTTTTCTGTTTTCAGTTTAATTGATTTCTGCAGTTATTATCTTCTTGTTTAGGTATATTTTCCTTTGCTTTTTGTAGATTCTTGAGGTAAGAGTTCAGATTATTGAGATTTTCTTCTTTCCTAATGTAAGCATTTAATGTTATAAATTTCACTAACACTGATTTAGCTATCTTTTAAATTTTGATACGTTCATTTTCATTTTTATTGAGTTTAATGCACTTTTTTTCCCCATGAAATGACGTCTTTGAGCCATGGATTATTTAAAAGTGTATTTATTAGTTTCCAACTATTTAGAGATTTTCCTGTTTTCTCTCTGTTTCTGATTTCTAGTTCACCTTTTTTTTGGTTAGAGAACACATTATTTATATATATACTCACTTCACTGGTTTTGCCGCTCTAACATAACCCAGCCTAAGACAGCAGCCAAGCTGTTAACTGTTTACAACACCCAAAGACCCCCTAGACATGCTACTAGGTGTATTTCAATTTAAAATTGGAGAATATTCCAGGTGATTTTTTTTATTATCATTTTTAGTGACTGCCACTAGTCCTATTAATAATTTTTTATGTAATATTCTTTTATTTTCCCTGTTAATCCACCATCATTAACTTCATTCTCAACTTTTAAATTTCAATCCTTTTATAGTCTTGTAAGTGGAATATAGCTAAATTAGGAGAAAACCAATCCAAACTGACAAGATCTTTTTATATTTTGCCATCATCATTGATCTCTGTACCCTATCTAATCTTCCTTTGAATTGATTGGATTTTAGTCTTCCATTTTTCCTCTTCCATTTTTTTTAGAAATTTAACATTATATTCCTATTCCTTTGTGACTAATTTTTTTATTATGTAAATTTGACTTTAAAAAGTTAATCGTATTGCTATCCTTCTTCAAAAATATATAGTATATTTAATAATGATGCAGTCTTCTGTATTATAACTCCACTCAATTATATGTTGCCAAATTAGTCATTACAGTTCCTTTCACACTCACTATCAATTCATCTGGTCATCAATTTTTTTTTTAAGTTTTTCTTTTAGAATCAATCCTCTTCTTCCCAAATGTTTTAATCCTATTTTCTAGGTTTGTTTTATCAGAAGTAAATTTCCTTTGTCTTTTTCTATATTGACTTTATTTGACCCACTTTTGTTGAGTCATGATTTCAATGCACATAATCATACTTTGTGTTTTCTCCTCTCCGGAAACTAGTTTATAAACCCACTGTCATTGAGTTGATCCCGACTCATAGCAACCCTATAGGACAGAGTAGAACTGTCCCATAGGGTTTCCAAGACTGTAAATCTTTACAAAAGCAAACTGCCACATCTTTCTCCCATGAAGCAGCTGAAACAATCATCCTTTTAGTTAGCAGCTGAGCGCTTTAACCACTGTATCACCAGGGCTCCTCAGAATAGAATAGTTTATAGCTTATGCAAATTATTTTAAGCATACACAATAATATGCATTATGAACCATTATTTCTTTGTATTTCACATTAGATATAAAACATGTTTCAATTTGAATAAAGTTTACTCAGTGGACCTTATTGCTCCAACTTGAATTGTATTCAGTTTCTTCAAACTATGACAGAGCTACTATTTTCCTCCTTGAAATTTGGTCACACTGACATCATAAGTACAGTATACCCCCAAAAAAACCCAAACACGTTGACATCAAGTCGATTCTGACTCATAGCAACCCTATAGAGCAGAGTAGAATGTTTACAAGGAGTGGCTGGTGGATTTGAACTGCCAACCTTTTGGTTAGTAGCCATAGCTCTTAACCACCGCACTACCAAGATTCCAAGTACAGTATAGGTATGTTTATTCCTCCATATCCTTGCTCTAACTCATGTCAGGTCAACTGAGAAAGTATTTGGTGACAACTTTCAGCTAGAGGTATAGGGGACATATTCCTTGGGATATGACATAGTCACACTACATATGATCTCATTTTAACTGTTTAATGGATATTCTATAAAAGAAATGATCACTTTGAAAACTTGATTCTAATATTGAAAGAGGTGAGTCAACTCAGCTCATAATGCAAGGCATTTGAAGTACAGTATGCTCTGGGTTGCTTAATACGCAGTGATTCTTCCTATTCTTGCTGGTGAACATGGCTGTTTTGACCTTGTTAAAGTTTACACGAGTAAGATATGACCGCATTGTGTTCTTTTGTCTTCTGAAATTTATTACTGTTTTTGAGAAATCTGCTGATAATCTAAATCTGATCATTGGTAAGAAACTTGATTTTTTTTTCATTTTTATTTTTTTGCTTTTAAAAAGTCTTCTCTATATTTTCACTACGAAATGTCTAGAAATGGATTTAAAAAAAAAAAAACTTCCCGACTTAATTAAGCTTCTTTAATAAGAAGATTATAGGTTTTGTCAATTCTGGAATATCTTATTTTTATTTCCTTTGAATATGCTCTCCCCTTAATTCTCTATTCTATGCACTGGAACACTTTCTAAACATTCTTTGATTCTTTGGACATTCTCATTCTGTCTCCATACCTTTTTAATTTTCTCTCAATTTTTCTATCCTTTTTTTTTTTTTTTAGACAAAGCTTGTAAAAACACAAGCCTGAGGCTATTCTCTTCCTTAGAATGTCCTTCTGGAAGTCAGTTAATCAGGAACAAATAAACTACCTTCAAGACTGAGAACCCACTTCTTTCTGGAGATCAAATTGGTCTTGATTTAAGTATAGGATTCTGACACTAAACGTAGCTTCAAATTTAGAGTTATCCATGATTTTCATCAATGTTGCTATACAGTTTAACTTTCTTCAGAAGAAAGGAGGATACTTTTCCTCAAAGATAATAACTCAGTTCTCTATAGTACTCCATTGTATGTTTCTAGGGTCAAAATTGTATACTATGCAAGTGAAATAAAAGAGCAAATATCTGCATACTAGCATACAGCTTTAATGGTTTCAATTTTATGAAAATTTTCAGCAAATTAAAATTTCAGTTTTATTCTCACCAGTAATTTGGTTTCAACGTTCTTCCAACTTCTTTTGATTGTATATTTTGATGAAATTTTTTAAAATTTCCAAAACTTTCATTTATGAGTAAAAATATAATGACTGAAGTTATATAAGAACAGATGACTTTACTCTATCACAAGACAGATCTTCAAAAGGAAATTTTTAATGAATCAGCAATTATTGCCTAGCTTAGAAAGTATTTGGTGATGCAAACTACAAGATATACAACCCCACTCCTTAGTAAGTTCTGGGGTACTTTCAGCTAAAATAGGAGCCCAGGTGGGGCACTGGTTAAGAGTTTGGCTGCTAACCAAAAGGTCAGCGGTCAAATCCACCAGTTGCTCCTTGGTAACCCTACGGTGCAGTTCTACTTTGAGTCAGAATCAGCTTGACAGCAAAGGATTTCAACTAAAATAAATATAAACAATATACCGGAAATGAGACACTCTGGGAAACAAATATGCCTTTTGAGTCATCATCAGTTACCCCTTTAGCAGAAAAGCAAAGCAAAATAGACTCAATTTTTCTATCATGTGCATAAGGAAATATTATTGTTAATGTTAGTTTTCATCAAGTCATTTCCAAGAATATTTGAGATACTATCCTTGAAAAAAGTGCCTATATATGATGTTCAAATTTTTGAACACAATAAAATGGCACTCTAAGGGGAAGAACAATAGAAAAAAAGTCAAAGAAACTATAAAGCCTAAGAAATTTCCCAAATTCACTTTACCCTTCATTATTTTGCCACTTCTTCCCTCAACTTCTTTATACAAGGTTATTTCCAGGACTTTAAGGCTTTTTTCCTTGTTTCTTTCTGTTTTCCTCTTCCATCTTATCTTGTTTAAACTGTAATGTCTACAATTTCCCTGAGAACATATTGTGAGATATATATGTTTATTTTTCTTTAAAAATATAAAGGTTTTAAATGTAAGATGCTATTTCTGTGGAAATTAAATGGGCTTTTGCTTTCTGCTCCATGGTCAACTCAAAGTAAAGATAAACGATTCTGTTAAATCTGTTTTTAATCGTATAATGAAATTGTCTCACCATTCAAAACCATTATGTTAGACACAAATTAAGGCATACACAAGACATTGCAATGGTATTTAAAGTGAAATATTTATGAAGTGATTTAAATACTAATCACACAGCATTCCTAAAGAAGTCACAAAATTAAAGGATAAGAACATTCCACACCAGCACTTCAGTCCGTGAGTCTGTTGCACGTTTATATTTTTTTTCTCATTACTCAATTCCGAGAAATGTAGCCAGGAAATAGAAGAGAAAAAGGGCTTGTGGGGAATGAAGAATTATGTTTGAAGGACATGTTCTCTCTTTTGACCCTTGACTATTACTAGGAAACACAGCAGCACATACTTTATGAAAAAGTCCCTTATCTGTTAATTTTGACCACTTCAGGCACAGTCTTGACATTTGTATTGGAGAGGATAATTTCTGTTATAGAGAACTGCACACCAATTAACTAACCTTCAGCTCAATCCTGCCATCATAGATTTAACTCTTTTACTGCAAATCTTTCTTATTTGCCACTCTCTTCCCTGCCATTCTCAGAATATTGGTAATCTCTTTCCTCATGGTTACAAGATGGCTAATGTAGTTCTAGTTGTTATATGCAGAAATAACAATGTCTAACAAGAATGAATACCTTCCTCCCATACATACCCTTTTTATACCAATAAGAAAAACTTTCCTGATAACCCCCAGCAAAATTCCCCTGATTCCCATTGTGTAAGTTTGGTCATATGTGCATGTGACCTTAAGCAATAATGGCCCATCCCTTAAAGAAGTTCTCCAGAGCACATGGATCTACAGATGATAAATAATTAAATAAAAGCAGGACTATGCCAACAATTAAGAAGGGGATTGAGTGGCTTTAAATTAGGAAACTGACTGTACCTGCCATATCTCATGAGCTTTTTGTTTAATT
Source organism: Dugong dugon (assembly GCA_030035585.1). Classification (NCBI taxonomy): domain Eukaryota; kingdom Metazoa; phylum Chordata; class Mammalia; order Sirenia; family Dugongidae; genus Dugong; species Dugong dugon. Next base: position 16,577,853 of record CM057478.1, read on the forward strand.
TTGAAAAGCAATTCTGAAGAAAAAACAAGAATTTATAAAATTGAAGTAGTGACTTTCAGCTGTCTAAAATTATATTGGCTCAAACTGACAAACACAGATTAATTAAAATATAAACTCAGAAATAGCACAACCAATGGTCGTTTTGCATGGGATTGGACAGTATTTTGTCCTACAAAGAGTTCTTGAAGCATCAGCGTATGAAAACCGAACATATTTGATGTTCTGGATGATAATTCTAACCAATACATTTTTTTAGTTTCTCCAGTGTTTAGAACACTGTTATAAGGAAGGAGGAAAAAAAAAAAAAGTCAACAGACTAAATTTTATAAGCACAGATAATTTAAAGCTTACATCTGAAGGAAAAAAAAAAAACAAACTACTATTCACTGGGTAATATCTCATTCGCAGATGAATTAAATAAATGAGATGTATTATGACTGCAAAATGAAGAAAATCTATTCTAGATGATTATTTTTTAAAAGTAGATTAGTAGACATATCTCCCATTAATGCATGCTATTTCATTTAGTAATTCAAAAATAAAATTGAAAACCAATAATAATAATAATAATAATAATTTTGTGTTCTTAAGATGCAATTCTCTTTAAATAGCTAATTTTAGCTTTCATTTAAATAAAATATTCTCTATGTTAAAAAGTTTGCATCTAAGCAGTATAATTAAATTCATAAGATAGTTTCAATAATTATATCTTAAAATATCAACATCTAATCATATTTCAGAGTTACCATATTTTAGAGATGGCATATATAAATGCAACTTGCAAATTGACTTAAGTGCTGCTTTGGTATTAAATATAGTAAGTACTTAAAGATATGATAGGTTACAGTATTTTCAGGGTATCAACATTATTGTTTTAAATTACTGAGTATAAAAATAGCTTAATATTTGCATTACATAACAGAAGATATCATTAAATGATTTTCATAATGTTATTTATATACAGTCAGATTACATATAAATGAAACTTGTGTAAAATAAAGATCTTTTAGAAAACTGCATGAGTGTACTACAACCAAAGCCTGCATGAGGGCAGTGGTTAGTCACTTCTGTGGAATTATTGAAGTACTTAATAGAGTAACATATATCAAGAACAATCTAATCTATCTAACGTCAGTGATCATAGCCAGAACCATAAAAAAGCACTCAATATTTGAAATGCATGAATCTCATATGCAGTATTATTATGAAAAATCTTCAAACTGAGGCAGGATATTTACATTCCAGTCCAGTTCTATCACTAAATGCTTCCAAGGTCTTGGCCAGGGTGCTCACTGATTTTAGGTTTCCATTTTTTATTTTCCTTGGGAGTAAAATGAAATGGTTAAGTTAATTAATATCTAAGATAGAAGCTACTTCAAACAATCAATGACACCATGAAACAAAGCATCAAGTCTTAACCATAGTATGCAATGTAAAATATTACATAAATTATTCATAAGCATCTTGAATTATGAATTATCTTGTTGTTGACTTAAAGCTTGCACTTTTTTTAATACCATATCACTTTAAAAGTCCTTTAGGTTCAATATAAGGGCCTTGTAAAATTTAGTTGATAATTAGTTAATCAAAGTATGTGTGTTTTCAATACTAGTCTCTCAACTCTGAAAAAAAATATATAATTGATCTGTTTCCCTGCAAAGTTGATAACCAGAAAGGCAGAGTTAACATGACACCCTAGACAGATGCATCATGTTGTCCCTCTGCAGCAAAGACCCAAAGAACTAAGTAAAACAGATACAAACATCAGTCCTGGAACACAAAGCATCAAATGAAGGGTTAAAGAACTAGATCAAACACAGAATGAAACTGAAGGAAAATAGAGAATAAGGAGGGATATGGAGTAGAGGTACCCTACCAAAAATCAAGGCATGGTTTCCCATCTTGGAACACAGCCAGCAATAACCCCAGACAGAGTATGTGAAAGCAACTTCATATAGCTCCCAATAAGAGACAGACTACCCAGTAATCAGATAAATACCCTTTCCCACCTTTCATACTTCTGTCCCATATGCCACTCCACCCCTACCCCCTCCCAAGGGACCATGCATTACTGCTAGGCTAGAGATAATATCAAAACATATAAAAAAGCAGGACAAGATGGTTGCAGAAGTGATCAAAATAAAGAATCAGATGATCTTCTGGTAGAAGAAAAGGCAATGGAACTAATTGATATGGAATTCAAAAGATTAATATTTAGGAATCTCCAAGAGATTAAGAAAGAGATCAAGGAAAACACAGATAAAATCATGGAAAACAGACAACACCAATGAAAACATAGCCAAAATCAAGAAAAACACAGACAAAGTAATAGAATAATTCAGGAAAATAATAAAAGAACAAAATGTCAAAACAAATAAGCAATTACATATTATACAAAAACAGCAACTAGAAATCCAGAAGTTAACAAAATTTCAGAAATGGACAACTCAATAGAAGCTTTAAGGAGGAAATTTGAAACAATGGAAGATGGAATCAGTGAGATTGAAGACAAATCCATGGATGCCACATTGTTTGAGGAAAAATCAGAGAAAAAAATGAAGAAAAACTAAGAATTATATGAGATACAATCAAGATGAAAAATTTTTATGTGACCAGAGTTCCAGAACAGGAGGAGAAAATAGAAAACACAGAGAAGATTCTTGAAGATTTGCTGCCGGAAAACTTCCCAAATATCATGAAAGACAAAAAGCTGACCATCCAAGCAGCTCAACAAACCTCATATAGGATAGTCCCCAAAAGAAAATCACCAAGACATATCATAATCACACTTGCCCAAACAAAGGACAAAGAAAGAATCCTGAGAGCAGCTTGAGAAAAACAAAAAGTAACTTACAAAGTGGAAACAATAAATAATATATAAAACCTCAAAAGAAAAAAACTGCCACCAAGAATATTATATCCTGTGAAACCTCTCTCAAATATGATGGCAAAATTAGGATATTTCCAGATAAACAGAAATTAAGGGAATTAGTAAAATCCAAACTAAACTTACAAGAAATATTAAACGGAGTCCTTGGGTTAGAGAGCCAACAACATCAGACAACAATGAAGTCTAGAACACAGGACAGCATCAGGCAGATACCAACCTAGGTAAAGAACTCTCAATAATAAAACAAAACTAAAAAACTTAAAACAAGGAAACAGAGATGCCAGTCTGCAAATGACAACAACTTTAAAACAATAAAAGGGGAATAAAGGTGTTGGTATAGAACTTTCAAATGGAGAGGAAGTTGAGGAGATACCAAGCTGTTACTTTTCTTAAAGACTGATTCAAACTTAGTAAGGTAAGGGTAAATTTCAAGGTAAACACAAAGATGGCTAACAAACCTACTCATCAGAATGAAAAATAAAACCTAAGTAAACACAAAATCTATAGTAACAAAAGAAAATTCACAAACAAAAGGAACTCAACACAGGAAAGTAAGAGGAACAAAGAAAAAATAAGCACAACAACAACAAAGCACAACAATATGAAAGCAATAAGCTTATACCTATCAATAATCACACTGAATGTAAATGGTATAAATGTGCCTGTAAAGAGACAGAGAGCAGCAGAATGGATTAAAAAAACACAACCCATCAATATGTGGTCTGCAAAAGACACACCTTATGCACAAAGACATAAATATATTCAAAATCAAAGAATGGAAAAAATGTATCAGGCAAACAGTAACCAAAAAGGGCAGGAGTGAAAATACTAATCTCAGATAAAATAGAATTTACAGAAAAATCGACCATAAAATACAAGGAAGTTTATTATATAATGATTAAAGGGACAATCCACCAAGAAGACATAACCTTAATAAATATCTACGCATCTGATGACAGGGCTACAAAATACATAAAACAAACTTTAACATCACTAAAAAGAGAAACAGTTCCACAATAATAGTAGGAGACTTCAAAACACTACTCTCCATAATGGACAGAACATCTAGAAAGAAACTCAACAAAGATACAGAAGATCTAAAAGCCAAAATAAACCTATTAGACTTCATAGTCATATATAGAACACTCCACCCAACAGCAGCAAAGTATAAATTCTTTTCCAATTAACATGGGACATTCTCCAGGATAGAACACATTTGAGGCCACAAAGCAACTCTCAATAAAAGCCCAAACATCAAAATAATACAAAGCATTGTATCTGATTACAATACCATAAAAGTAAAAATCAATAACAGGAAGAGCAAGGAAAAAAAAAAATACATGGAATCTGAATAAAACCTTGCTTAAAAACAACTGGTTAATAGAAGAAATCAAAGAGAGAATAAAAAAATTCCTAGAATAAATGAGAATGAAAACTCATTATGCCAAAAACCTTTGAGATACAGTAAAGGTAGTGCTCAGAGGTCAATTTATAGCAATAAAGGCACACATCGTAAAAGAAGAATAAGCCAAAATCAAAACGTTAGCACTACAACTCAAACAAATAGAGAAAAGCAAAAGGAGCCAACAGCCACTAGAAGAAAGGAAATAATAAAAAATTAGAGAATAAATAAATGAAATAGAAAACAGAAAAACAATAGAAAATATCAACAAGACCAAAAGTTGGTTCTTTGGAGAAAAAAAAAAAATTGACAAATCACTGGTCAAACTAATAAAAGATAAACAGAAGAGGAAGCAAATAACCAAAAAAAGAAAGGAGATGGAGGATATAACAACAGGCCCAATTGAAATAAAAAGGATCATAACAGAATACTATGAAAAATTGCACTCCAACAGTTGTGAGAATCTACAGGATATAGACAAATTTCTAGAAACACACTACATACCTGACTAACACAAAATGAGATAGAAAATCTGAGAAGAGCTCACACCATGTAATACTCAAACTGTTTCAGAACACAGAAAAAGAAGGAATATTCCTAAATTCATTCTATGATGCCAGCAAAACCCTGATACCAAAAACAGGCAAAGACACCACAAAAAAGAAAAGTAAAGACCAATACCTCTCAGGAATAAAGATGCAAAAATTCTCAACAAAATTCTAGCTGATAGAATTCAGCATCATATTAAAAAAAAAAAAAAATCATGACCAAGTGGGATTCATACCAAGTATGCAAAGATGATTCAACTTTAGAAAATTATCAATGTAATCCACTACATAAATAGAACAACAGAAAAGAATCACATGATCATATCAATCAATGCAGAAAAGGCATTCAATAAACTCCAACACCATTTCCTAATAAAAACACTCAGTAAAATAGGAATAGAAGGGACATTCCTCAACGTAATAAAAGGCATCTGTACAAAAGCAAAAGTGAACATCATTCTTAATAGAGACTGAAAGCATCCCCCCTGAGAACGGGAACAAGGCAAGGATGCCTTATATCACCACGCCTATTAACATTGTCCTGGAAGTCCTAGGTAGAGCAATAATGCAAGAAAAAGAAATAAAAGGCATCCAAATTTGAAGGGAAGAAGTAAAATTACCCCATTCACAGACATGATCCTATACACAGAGAACTCCAAAGACTCCACAAGAAAACTACTAGAACTAATAGAAGGATACAAAAATGAGTTGGATTCCTATACACCAACAAAGAGAGTTTTGAAAAATAAATCAGGAAAACAATACCATTTATAATACTCCTTAAAAAGATAAAATGTTTAGGAATAAGTCTAACCTGAGATGTAAAAGATCTGTACAAAGAAAACTACAAAACACTACTGTAAGAAACTAAAGAAGACCTACAGAAATGGAAACATATACCATGCTCATGGATAGGAAGATTCAACATTGTGAAAATGTCAATTCTACCCAAAATGATCTGCAGATGTAACACAATCCCAATCCAAATGCCAACAGCATTCTTCAAAGAGATGGAAAAACTAATCACCCAATTTATATGGAAAGGAAAGATGTCCCAGATAAGCAAAGCATTATTAAATAAAAAGAAGAAAGTAGGAGACCTCAAACTACTTGATCTCAGAATGTACTGTACAGCCATGATAGCCAAAACAGCCTGGTAATGGTACAATGACAGACACAGAGACCAAAGAACAGAATTTGAACCCAGATGCAAATCCATCCACCTACAGTCAGCTTATTTTTGACAAAGGACCAAAATCCATTAAATGGGGAAAAGACAGTCTTTTTTAACAAATGGTACTAGCAAAACTAGATGTCCATCTGTAAAAAAATGAAACAGGACCCATACTTCACACCATACATAAAAATTAACTCAAAATGGATCAAAGACCTAACCATAAAACCTAAAATGATAAAGATAATGGAAGAAAAAATAGGAATAAATGCTAGGGCCCTGCTTAATACATGGCACGAATTCAATACAAACCATAATTAATAATGCAAACACCAGAAGATAAACTAGAGAACTGGGAGCTCCTAAAAATTACACACTTTGCTCATCAAAAGATTTCACCAAAAAATTAAAAGAGAATCTACAGACTGGGGAAAAAAATTTGACTGTTACAAATCCTAAGAAGGTCTAATCTCTAAAATCTATAAGAAAATCCAACACTTTTACAACAGAAAGATAAATTACCCAATTAAAGAATGGGCAAAGTATATGAACAGACATTTCACCGAAGAAGACATTCAGGCAGTTAACAGACACATGAAGAAATGTTCGAGATCATTAGCAATTAGAGAAATGCAAATCAAAACTACAAAGAGATACCATTTCATCCCGACATTACTGACACAAATCAAAAAAAAAAAAAAAAAAGAAAATGACAAATGTTGGAGAGGTTGTGAGGAGATTAGAACTCCTATGTGCCACTGGTCGGAATTCAAAATGGTACACCACTATGGAAAACCATATGGTGTCTCCTTAAAAGGCTAAAAATAGAAATACCACACCATCCAGCAATCCCACTCCTAGGAATATATACAGCAATCACATGAATAGACATATGCACACCCATGTACATTGTAGCATTATTCACAATAGCAAAAAGATAGTAACAATCTAAGGGCCCATCAACAGATGAATGGATAAACAAACTGTGGTACATACGCACAATGGAATACTACACAACAATAAAGAACAATGGTGAATCTGTGAAACATCTCACAACATGGATGAATCTGGAGGGCATTATGCTGAGTGAAATAAGTCAATCACAAAAGGACAAATATTGTATGAGACCACTATTATAAAAACTCAAGAAAAGGTTTACACACAGAAAGAAGCAATCTTTGATGATTACAAGGTAGTAGGGAGGGGAAATCACTAACTAGATAGTAGGGAATGTCAACTTTGGTGAAAGGAAAGACAACTCACAATATAGAGTAAGTCAGCACAACTTGACGAAAGCAAAGTCATAGAAGCTTCCTAGACACATCCGAACACCTTGAGGGACTGACTTACTAGGGCTGAGGCCTGGGGACCATGGTCTCCAGGGACATGTAAGTCAATTGGCATAATACCACTCATAAAGAAAATGTTCTACATCCTACTTTGGTAAGTCGTGTCTAGGGTCTTAAAAGTTTGCAAGTGACCCTCTAAAATACTTCTTTTGATCCCATCATGTTCAGAGCAAAGTAGAATGAAGAAAACTAAAGACACAAGGAAAATATCAGCCAAAGGATGAATGCACCACATGAACCACAGCCACCACCAACCTAAGCCCAGAAGAACTAGATGATGCCTGGTTACCACCAGCTACCACTCTGACAGGGATCACAATAGAAGATTCCAGACAGAGGAGGAGAGAAATGTAGAACAAAATTCAAATTCACAATATAAGACTAGACTGTTTGACAGAAACTGGAGGAACCCCTGAGACTATCACCCCTGGACAGCCTGCTAACTCAGAACTGAAGCTACTTCTGAAGTTCACCTTTCAACCAAAGATTAGATATGCCCATAAAACAAACAATAATGCTCATGAGGAACGTGCTTCTTAGTCCAATCAAGTTACAAGACCAAATAGGCAACACCTACACAAAAGCAAAGACAAGAAAACAGGAAGGGACAGGAAAACTAGGTGAGGATCCATCCTGATGTGTAAAGGGAAAAAGGGAGAGTGCTGACACATTGTAGGAATTGTAGCCAATGTCACAAAACAATTTGTGTATAAATTTTTTAATGAGTAACTAAAAAAAAAAAAATCGGTGAAAAAGAAAGTTGATATCCATTGAATAAACATTAAACTGTAGAAAGTTTAGCCAGGGAAAACTTATTTAATTCACAGTCTACTGAATTCCGGAGTCCCTGGGTGGTGCAAAAGGCTAAGCACTAAGCTACTAACCAAAAGGTTAGTGGTTCAAATACAGAGGCTCCGCAGAAGAATGGCCTATAATCTACTTCTGAAAGATTACAGCCATTGAAAACCCTATGGAGCAGTTCTCCTCTGACACACATGCGGTTGACATGAGTCGGAGCTGACTTGATGGCAACTGGGTATGCATTATTAGTCTTAGCAATATCTTGTAATTATTGAATTCAAATGCATATATTTTCAAATATAATATATTGACAGTCAAAATAATTAATGCTTATGGCCATTTTACAGAGAAAAATTACAATGAGACTCAGATAGCATATATACTTTAACAGTTGCATCCTCATTCTATAGTATTTCTAATTAGGAAGAGATAGTTATCTGCGCAATTTGTGATTAAAACTGATTATTGAGTATAAGCCACAATCTTTGAGGCCAGGAATTGAAACAAAAGAGGCTGTAGCTGACTTTTCATTTTACTTGTAGAATTAAAAATAATAATAATAAAAAAGCAAACTTGTTTTGAAAGTTTACTTTATATAAGAGACAGTTTAAGTACTATCACTATAGTACTAATCTGATTTAATTCTTATAACCAAAACAAAGCAAAAAAACCAAACCCGTTGCGGTCCAGTGGATATCAACTCATAATGACCCTATAGGACAGAGTAGAACTGACCCATAGGGTTTCCAAGGAGCAGCTAGTGGATTCCAACTGCTGACGTTTTGGTTAGTAGCCAAGCTCTGAACCACTGCTCCACCAGGTCTATTAACATGTCTAAGGTTATGAGGTATTCCAGTAAGCAATTATCAGAGGGACTTTTTTACGTTTTCAGGAAAGTTTATTGTTTTAGTGTAACTCTATCTATTGTGAGCTGGAATTTATAATTTCATAGACCTCAGAGGAGCATTTCTAAGGTGCTAGAACTATATATAGTCATTCATACCGAGATGATATTTAAAGACGTGACTGGTAGATATTTCTGAAGGACACAGATATAAATATATTTAGAGAGCAAAGGACAGAGAGAGAGAGAAGAAAGAGGAAAAGAAAGGACTGGATAGGAAAGGAAGAAAAGGCAAGCAAAGGGAAAGAAGGAGAAAAGCAGATGAACAATTTGGAATGCCCAGTACAGTGAGAGAGAGAAATCACAGCGAAGAAAAATAGACAGTATACAGTTAGAACCAGAAGAGCTCAGTGTCAGGGAAACCAAGAGAGAAGAGTTGTTTCTGAAGGGAGATGGTTAGATCTTTTGGTTGCTGCGTTTTTTTGTTTTGTTTTTTTTAACTAATATGCTCTAATCCTTTATTATTTCTTCATTCCTCTAATCTTCTTGCATACTTTCAGCTTTCAGCTTTCTTCCCCCAGCTACTTTCCTGTTTCAAAAACTTTTAAAACATTTTGGTAGATGACAGAATAAGCTCCAAATGTCTTGAAGACTGTCAAAAGCTGGCTTCAGACTATCTTTTAACCTTGTTGTTGTTAGGTGCTGTCGAGTTGGTTCCCAGTCATATTGACCCTGTGTACAACAGAATGAAACACTGCCTGGTTCTGTGCCATTCTCACAATAGCTGCTATGCTTGAGTCCATTGTTGCAGCCACTGTGTCAGTCCAACTCCTTGAGGGTCTTCAATCTTTTTTTTTGTTCTTTTACCCTTAGATCTCACTGTTCTCTATCACTGTGACTGACTAGAGTATGTTTACATATTTCTAAAAGTGTAGCAAGTTATGAAAATTGCAAAAACCATTCTAATTTTCAAAACAATATTCTTATTTCCAAAATATATTCTTAGTTTCAATAATATTTTTATCTCTAAAAGTATACTTTTTAATGAAGAAACATTATATCAGGAAGTTAATAAATGTCATATTTAAGTAAAATGGGAGGTTTAATTAATACAGATAAAGTAAATATCAGTATATATCTTCTTTATCATTTTAGTTTGGAAGCAAAACAGCTCAAAGATTTATAGTGTGTTAACTAATTAATGAATTTTGTATTTGCCTCTTATTGTTAATAATACTGCTGGGAAACAAAATTTTTCAGTTCTATTTATTCTGTTAAATTTTTATGCACGTGATCTTATTTGATCATGAATTGTTGACAAAATAACAGAAATGTACAGTTTTTCTTACTGTGCTACAAAAGAATTCTTTTTGAATAGTTGCAGCATACCAATCTCAGTCAATTCCAGTGCAGCAAAGTCAGGAAGCCAGCATTTAACTCCTTTGCTAAAAAATAGCCTGCAAAATAAAATGTAAAATACAGATGCTCTCCCTAGAATCCAAGGAGCAGCATATTCTCTTTCCCTGAATACAAAGGAACTAGAAAATTCAAACACCTGAGGGTTTGTAACAGCTATAGGTCAACAATTCTGGCTGATGCTAAGTATCCCTCCTACTATAAATTTTTACTTTAAAAGAGCTGCATGAATCGGCATCTGAGTCTATGGACAAAATATTTCAAATTATATTATACTCCAGTGAAACCCACCTATGACCAGGTGTTACAATGAAAATGTTCCTGTGAAATTCCATGGACAGATAATATAATGATTAATAATTTTTTTAAAGTACTTCCTACATATAAACATGGAGATGTCAAATAAAATATTGTAGACTGAAGTTCTGCTGTTCGGGGTAGCACTTATCCATGCTAAAAGTAAGCTAATAAAATATTAGAACAAAAACTATATTTTCCTGTGGAAATATATGCAGTTGAAGGGAGCCAGGTGTTCATTGGCTTCAGAACGCAGAGACAAAATTCTCTCAGGGAAATTATACATTGAAGCAGATTTCTGGAAAGGAATCCAAGCAAGGAGTGAGGTGAAGGGAACAAAAATATCTCATTTTTAATGCTTGCTGATAAAAGTTACATAGCATCATTTGGCAAACCCTTGACTTTTTCATGTTTAATGCAATACACTACCCTGAACTTGGGAACAAAGAGAGAGAAAACACAGATTTTGTCCCTAAAGGATTTACAATCCTGAAAAAGAAGACACCTTCAACTTTGAAACAAGTTGAGGAAAAAAGTAATAGTAAACTGGTATCAGCTATCATATAACAGAAATCATATATTGTACTTCTATGTAGAAGATAATGAAATAGCCTAAGCAAATTTCTGAAAGGAGATGAATTTTGAATCTAGTTAAGAACGTGAATTTGTGGAAAGTAAGTTAGATGCCATTCACACAGCAATAACAATATGAGAAAAGACAGACACGAATAAGGAAGCTCTCTGAGGTTGTTCTGAATTGAGACAGAGGGGCCACGTTCTCTGATCTGATCTTCTACTCGTTCCTTCTTGCTTACTAGGTTCCAGCCACATTCTCTTCTAGTTTCTGGTAACTCAGGAGTTCCAATGAAGGGATTTGAAGTAATCGGACTTTGGAAGAGGAAACACTGTTCCGCTGCTGCTGGTATCTCCAAGAGAGTGTAAGAAAGCTAGCTCTGAGGGTGAAGAAGAAAGCTGGAGTGATGGCTCCAACTGCTGCAGCTGGATACTTGGGCCAAGTGCCCACGGTGTGTATTGTAATTATTCCCATTTAGAATCAGAAAATCAAATCACAGGGCCATGCACTAGGCTTCAGACCTCATCAGTAGAGTCCTCAAGCCCACACTTGGTCCTGCTATGCGCATGGTCTCTCCACACATGCCACATAAGGTTTATTTTATCATCGTATCTCAAATAGTCATAAGTTATCTCTCACACCACACACAGGGAAATCAAATGTTAGCTTGGGAAACGTGTGGTGGTGCTATAATTATCCCCAATACACTTCACGACTAAACTTTAGAATCTATCACAAAATAGTTGTTAGTAGCCATTTGGCTTCTAAATAAAACACTACCTGCATTTAGGCTTAATGCAATACAGTGCTGAAAGTTTTACTTAAGACTCTTAGGTCACTAAGGTGTTATTAGTCAAATTATTACAATAGCGCTGAAGTCCTGAAGAGGTTCTAATTTAATTCCAATGAGAAGCTAAATCCACATTTGAGAAGTTGTTAGTGATTCTTTAATCCTTTAGCAAATCATTTCATCAGTATGGGTGATCAGAAGCTAAACTGCAGTTTAGGCATTTACTACCAAAAATGTGTTGCAGTCATAAGGATAAAGATACTCTTTTTTTATATATATATATATTTTATTGTACTTCAGGTGAAGGCTTACAGAACAAATAGTTTCTCATGAAATAGTAGTACACATGTTGTTCTATGACATTGGTTAACAACCCCACAACATATTAAGCCTCTAAATTCTCAACCTTTTTTTTTTTTTGATGAAAATACAGATAGCCAAAGACACACCGTTTCAAAAATTTCTACATACGCAGTTCAGTGACATTGACTACACTCTTCCAACTGTGCTGTTATTCTCACTTAAGATGAAGGCTTACAGAACAAAATAGTTTCTCATTTAACAGTTACTACACATGTTGCCCTATGAGAATGGTTAACAATCTCACAACACATCAAGAATATCGTTACTCCACCTTGTGTTCCCTATCACCAGGGGACTTTCTTGTCCCCTTCTGTCTTCTGGCCCTTGTCACTGGACTGCTGTACCTCATTAGTCTCATTTGGTTTTTTTTTTTTTCTTTAACACCATTTCAAAACTTTTTAATTACACATTTAAGTGATATTGACTATGCTCTTCCAATTGTGCTGCCATTCTCGCCCAAGATGAAGGCTTACAGGACAAAACAGCCTCCCATTTAATAGTTACTACAAATGTTGCCCTATAACAGTGGTCAACAATCTCACAACACATTGACAGTGTCCTTACTCAATTTGTGTTCCTTATCATCAGTTTCCTACTCCCCCTCTGCCTTCTGGCATTTGTCACCGGACTCCTGTACCTCGTTAGTCCCATTTAGTTTTACTGGGCTGTTTACTCCCAGGCTTAACATCGAACCTCGAAGGTAACTTACCTCTGAGCTGAAAGGGTGTCTGGGGGCCACACTCTTGAGGTTTCTCCAGTATTCTTTAGGCCAGTAAATCTGGTCTTTTTTTGGGGGGGGGGAGTTAAAATTATGCTCTACATCCTTCTTCAGCTCTGTCCAGAACCCTCTGTTGTGATCCTGGTCAGAGCAGTCAGTGGTGGTAGCCGGGCACCATCTAGCTGTACTGGACTCAGTCCAGTGGAGGCCTTGGTAGCTGTGGACAATTAGTCCTTTGGACTAATCATTTTGTTGTATCCTGTTCTCTTCATTCTCCCTTGCTCCCGAAGGGATGAGACCAGTGGAGTATCTTAGATGGCCGCTCATAGGCTTTTAAGACCCCAGACACTACTCACCAAGGTAGAATGTAGAGCATTATCTTTATAAGTAGTGTCATGCCAATTGAGCTAGATGTTCCCCGAGACCATGGTCCCCAGAGCCCTCCGCCCAACAACTCAGTCCCTCGGGGGGTTTGGATGTGTCTATAGGGCCTCCATGAACTTTTCTTGTGCAGGTTGTGTTAGTTTCCCCTGTACTGTGTACTATCTCACCTCTCACCCAAGGTACCACTTATCTATTGCCTATTTAGTATTCCCCCCCCCTCCCCTCCCATCCCTGGTAACCAGCAAGGATTGTTATATTTTGCATGTGAATTTTTTCATGGGTTATTACAATAGAGGTCTCATACAATATTTGTCCTTTTGTGATTGACTTATTTCACTCAGCATAATGTCCTCCAGTTTCATCCATGTTATAAGATGGTTCACAGATTCATTGTTGTTCTTTCTCATTGCATAGTACTCCATTGTGTGTATGTACCATAGTTTGTGTATCCATTCATCTGTTGATGGACATCGAGGTTGTTTCCATCGTTTTGCTATTGTGAACAATGGTGCCATGAACATAGGTGTGCATATGTCTATTCGAGTGATGACTCTTATTTCTCTAGGATATATTCCTAGAAGTGGGATTGCTGGATCGAATGGCATGTCTATTTCTAGCTTTCTGAGGAAACGCCATATCATTTTCCAAAATGGTTGTATCATTTTGCATTCCCACCAGCAGTGTATAAGAGTTCCCATCTCCCCGCAGCCCCTCCAATATTTGTTATTTGCAGTATTTTTGATTTGTGCCAGTAATGCCAAGGTGAGATGGTATCTCATTGTGGTTTTAATTTGCATTTCTCTAATGGCTAGTGATCACGAGCATTTCCTCATGTGTCTGTTGGCCATTTGACTGTCTTCCTTGGTGAAGTGTCTGTTCATTTCCTTTGCCCATTTTTTGATAGGATTGTTTGTCTTTTTGTTGTAGAGGTGTTGGATTTTCTTGTAGATTATGGAGATTAGACCTTTGTCTGACTTGTACTGTCCAAAAATTTTTTCCCAGTCTGTAGGTTCTCTTTTGACTCTTTTGGTGAGGTCTTTGAAGAGTATAGATGTTTGATTTTTAGAAGATCCCAGTTATCTAGTTTATCTGTTGGGTTTTTTGTGTTGATGTTTATGGTTTGTATCCTGTTAATGCCATGTATTAAGGCCCGAAGTGTTGGTCCTATTTTTTCTTCTATGAATTTTATAGTTTGAGGCTTTATATTCAGGTCTTTGATCCATTTTGAAGTAGTTTTTGTATATGGTGTGAGGTATGGGTACTTTTTCATTTTTCTACAAATGGATATCCAGTTTTGCCAGCACCATTTGTTAAAAAGACTGTCTTTTTCCCATTTGATGTATTTTGGGCCCTTGTCAAAGATCAGGTGACCGTAGGTGGATGGATTTACATCTGGGTTCTCAATTCTGTTCCGTTGGTCAATGTCTCTGTTGTTGTACCAGTACCAGGCTGTTTTGAGTACTGTAGCTGTATAGTAGGTTCGCAAGTCAGGTAGTGTGAGTCCTCCAACTTTATTCTTCTTCTTCAGGAGTGCTTTACTTATTCGGGGTTTCTTCCCTTTCCATATAAAGTTAATAATTAGTTTTTCCATCTCTTTGAAGAATGTTGTTGGTATTTGGATCGGAATTGCATTGTATTTGTAAATTGCTTTAGGTAGAATTGCCATTTTCACAATGTTGAGTCTGCCTATCCATGAGCATGGTATGTTTTTCCATTTATGTAGATCCCTTTGGGTTTCATGCAGTAATGTTTTGTAGTTTTCTTTGTATAGGTCTTTTACATTCCTGGTCAGATTTATTCCTAAGTATTTTATCTTTTTATGGGTTATTGAAAATGGTATTGATTTCCTGATCTCCTTTTCATCGTTCTCTTTACTGGTGTATAGGAATCCAACTGATTTTTGAATGTTTATTTTGTATCCTGCTACTCTGCTGAATCTTTCTATTACTTCCAGTAGATTTCTACTGGAGTCTTTAGGGTTTTCTATGTATAGTATCATATCATCTGCAAACAGGGAGAGTTTAACTTCTTCATTACCAATTTGGATGCCCTTTATTTCTTTCTCTTGCCTTATTGCTCTAGCTAGAACTGCCAGCACAATGTTAAATGGGAGTGGTGATAGAGGGCATCCTTGTCTTGTTCCTGTTTTCAAGGGGAATGTTTTCAGCCTCTCTCCATTAAGAATGATATTGGCTGTTGGTTTTGCATAGATGCCCTTTATTATGTTGAGAAATTTCCCTTCTATACCTATTTTATTGAGAGCTTTTATCAGGACTGGGTGTCAGACTTTGTCAAATGCCTTTTCTGCATCAATTGAGATAATCATGTGATTTTTTTCATTCCTTTTATTTATGTGGTGGATTACGTTGATGGATTTTCTAAAGTTAAACCATCCTTGCATACCTGGTATGAATCCTACTTGGTCGTGGTGTATTATTTTTTTGATATGATACTGAATTCTATTGGCTAGAATTTTGTTCAGAATTTTTGCATCTATATTCATGAGAGATATTGGTCTGTAATTTTCTTTTTTTGTGATGTCTTTGCCTGGTTTTGGTATCAGCGTTATGCTGGCTTCATAGAATGAATTTGGAAGTGTTGCTTCCTCTTCTATGCTCTGAAATAGCTTGAGTAGTACTGCTACAAGCTCTTCTGTAAATGTTTTGTAGAATTCTCCAGTGAAGCCATCTGGGCCAGGGCTTTTTTTGGTTGGGAGTTTTTTTATTACCTTTTCAATCTCTTCTCCTATTATGGGTCTGTTCAGATTTTCAATATCACTTTTTTGTAGTTTGGGTAGGCCGTATGTTTCTAGAAATTTATCCATTTCCTCTAGGTTTTCAAATTTGTTGGAGTATAGTTTTTCATAATATTCTGTTATAATCCTTTTTATTTCAGTTGGGTCTCTTGTAATGTCCCCCATTTCATTTCTTATTTGGGTTATTTGTGCCCTCTGCTGTTTTTCTTTTGTCAGTCTGGCCAGTGGTTTGTCGATTTTGTTGATTCTTTCAAAGAACCAACTTTTGGTTTTGTTGATTCTTTGTATTGTTTTTCTGTTCTGTATTTCATTTATTTCTGCTCTGATCTTTACTATTTCCTTTCTTCTGGTGGTTGTAGGCTTTTTTTGTTGTTCTCTTTCTATTTGTTGAGTTCTGTAGTTAATGTTTTGATTCTGTCCCTTTCTTCTTGTTTGATATGTGCATGTATTGCTATAAATTGTCCTCTGAGGACTGCCTTTGCTGTGTCCCAAAGGTTTTGGTATGATGTGTTTTCATTTTCATTTGATTCTAGGAATTTTTTAATTCCATCTCTGATTTCTTCTATTACCCATTGATGTGTAAGCAGATTATTATTCAGTTTCCAGGTGTTTGATTTTTTTTCCTTGCTCTTTCTAGTGTTAATTTCTACCTTGATGGCATTGTGGTCAGAGAAGATACTGTGAATTATCTCAGCATTTGGATCTTGTTGAGGATTGCTCTGGGGCCTAAGATGTGGTCTATTCTGGAGAACGTTCCATGTGCATTGGAAAAGAATGTGTACTTTGCAGCAGTTGGATGGATTGTTCTATATATGTCTATGAGGTCCAGTTGGCTGATTGTGTCCTTTAGGTCTTCTATATCTTTGCTGAGTTTCTTTTTAGTTGTTCTGTCCTTACTGAGAGTGGTGTGTTGAAGTCTCCTACTATTATTATGTAACTGTCAATTTCTCTTTTCAGTGCTGTTAGAGTATTTTTTTATGTATTTTGGAGCCCTGTCATTGGGTGCATAGATATTTATTATGGTTATGTCTTCATGATGGATCATCCCCTTAATCATTATATAGTGTCCTTCTTTGTCTTTTATGGTAGATTTTGTTTTAAAGACTATTTTATCTGAGATTAGAATTGCCACTCCTGCTCTTTTTTGATAGTTGTTAGCTTGATATATTTTTTTCCAACCTTTGATTTTTAATAAATTCACATCTTTGTTTCTAAGGTGTGTCTCTTGTAGACAGCAAATTGATGGATCCTGTTTTCTTATCCATTCTGCCACTCTCCGTCTCTTTATGGGTGCATTGAGT
This sequence comes from Dugong dugon, assembly GCA_030035585.1. NCBI lineage: Eukaryota > Metazoa > Chordata > Mammalia > Sirenia > Dugongidae > Dugong > Dugong dugon. The sequence continues at coordinate 16,595,459 of CM057478.1, forward strand.
CCATTTACGTTCAGTGTAATTATTGATAGATGGAAGTTTGTTGCTGTCATTTTGTAGTGCTTTTTTTTGTGGTGCTGAAGTTTTCTTTGTTCTTCTTACTCTCTTGTGCTGAGTTGCTTTTGTTTGTGGATTTTGTGTTCATTTCTTTTGTTTTTGTAGGTTTTGTTTTTTTTTTTGAGACTTTATGTTTTTCATCTTTTTTTTAATGAGTGTATTTGTTAACTTTCTTTGTGGTTAGCATGAATTTTACCCTTATCTTTCTAAGTTTGAAGCAGTCTACCCTTACTTGGTATCGCCTTGCCTTCCTCTCCTTTAGAAGGTTCTATACCTATGCCGTTTGTTCCCTCTTTCATTGTTTTGATGCTGTTGTCATCCTTTGATTGCTCTGATTCCCTGTTGTATTTCTTTTGTTTTTGGAAAGTCCTCTGTAGTTCAGTTCCTAGAATGGTATCTGGTTCATATGAATCTGTGTCCTAGGTCCTAGGTCCTGCCTCGGGGCTGAAGCTGTTTGTCCTCAGATCGAAGAACTCCCTTTAATAATTCTTGTAAGTTTGGTTTGTCTTTTGCATATTCCTTTAGTTTCTGTTTATCTGGAAATGACCTAATTTCAACATCAAATTTTAACAAGAGTTTTGCAGGATATATTATTCTTGGCTAACAATTTTTTTCTTTCAAGATTTTATATATGTCATCCCATTGCCTTCTTGCCTGCATGGTTTCTGCCGAATAATCTGAGCTTAGTCTTATTGTTTCTCCTCTGTATGTGACTACTTGTTTTTCATGAGCTGCTCTCAGGATTCTTTGTTTGTCTTTAGTTTTAGCGAGTGTGAGTATGATATGCCTCGGTGATTTTCTTTTGGGGTCTCTTCTATATGGGGTTCGTTGAGCTTCTTGGATGACCAGCTTTTCATTTTTCATGATATTGGGAAAGTTTTCTGTCAGCAGTTCGTCATGATCCTCTCTGTGTTTTCTGTTTTCTCCCCCTGTTCTGGTATGCCAATCACTCATAAGTTTTTGCTTTTAATTGTGTCCCACATAATTCTCAGGGTCTGTTCATTTTTCTTTGTTCTTTTTTCTGAGTTTTCCTGAAACACAGTTGTATCCAAGTGTTTGTCTTCAGTTTCACTGATCCTGTCTTCCATGGTTTCAAATCTGCTTCTCAGCCCTTCTATGACACCATCCATTTCTGAAATCTTGTTGTTTATCTTTTGGATTTCTAATTGTTGTTTTTATATAATTTCGAGTTGTGAATTTATATTGGCAGTTTGTTCCTGCATCATCTACCTGAATTCTTCCAATTTTTTGTCTGTATTTTCCATAAATTTGTCTATTTTTTCCTCATGTTTGTCAGCTTTTTGCCTCAGTTCTTGGAAAATTCCGAGTATTAGTGATTTGAGTTCCCTATCAGGTACTTCTAGTGCATTTTCTTCCAGAGAAGAGTTATCTGGTGTTTTAATTTGGACGCCTATTGGAGCCATCTTGTCTTGTTTTTGTAAATTTTTTGATATTGTTTGCTGTTTTCAGAGCATTCAGTAGATATTTCTCTCGTTTATTGATTGTAGATTTTTTTTTTGTTTGTTTCATCCTTGTGGTAGAGCTGGGCAGATCTAGATGAAGAGGAGCCACTGGGACGGGTTGTTTGTGGCACTCACCGCAGCCACCAGGATGGTCAGTAGTCAGTGCTGGGCAGGTTCCAATAGGGCGTGCCTGCACAGCTTGGTGGTGTGATGTCAAGTGCACGGTGCAGGTAGGTAGGGTGCCGCGGAAAGATAGTTATGTGTGAAGCTAAGCTGGATATGGGAGAGAGGAGAGAGGAGCAGGAGCAAAAAGCATACAAACATAAAAGAATGCTAGGGGAGCTTGTCGTTGGAATGTACAGATGAGAGACTATGGGATGGAGAAAACCAGAAGGGGGAAGAGAAAGAAAAGGAAAGAATGAACAAATAAAAATCAGAAAAGTTAAAGAACTGCAAAGTTCCCAGGGATCCCACTGATGCAGCTATGAGGTCTGGGGGAGTCGGTCTCAGTTTTCACAGCACAGCCTGGCCAGAAAGTACAGAGGCATACATCGCCTGGTATTCAGGGATCAGAAAGAGAAGGAAGAGATAGAGAGACGAGAAATTAAGCAATGAAGAAAGACAAAAGGGAAAAAGAGGTAAAAGATGACAAAACTAATCAAAAAGAAGAATAATAAAATTAAAAAAAAAAAAGGAAAGCAACACCAGCAGTCAGTGCCAACAAATGGGACCCAGAGCCCCCACTCAGGGGCGCGAATTCTAAGCAGCCGGCAGTCTCGGGGTTAAGAGACCGTGGCCACGGGAAACAGAGGGGCCAACGAACAAAGGCCCCGGGATCTCACCAGCACAGCAGCCCAGACCTGGAATCCGCCACAAGCCCGAACGCAGCCCCACAGCCCCACCAGAGAGAGCAAAGATAGCGCTCGGAACCAGGCACCCGAGCAAAAGGAGGGGGAGGCAGTGATAGGCAAGCGAGAAACCAGAAGAAGCAGAAAATGCCACACCAACAGTCAATAAATGGGACCCAGAGAGCCCCCACTCAGGGGGGCAAATTCCAAGCAGCCGGCAGTCTCGGGGTTAAGAGACCGTGGCCACGGGAATTAGATGGGTGAACGAACAAAGGCCCTGGGATCTCACCAGCGCGGCAGCCCTGACCTGGAAGCAGCCACACGCCCAAATGCAGCCCCACAGCCCCGCAGGAGAGAGCAAAGATGGCGCTCGGAACCAGGCACCCAGGCAAAAGGAGGGGGAGGTGGCAGAAAAAGCTTCGCCAGCAGCCAGCAAACGGCTCTCAGAAAGCCGCCAGCCCGGGCGCGCGGAATCCAAGCACCGGTGCCCCGCAGCCCAGGGACCCTGGCCACGGAAAGCAGGGGAGCCCCAGCCAAGGCGGAGAGGGGTGGGGGGGTGGGAAAGCGCGCACCGCAGTTTACCGGTCGTTCTGTCTCCCACTGGACGCTCTGCGAGGCTGCTCTCCCGTTCACTGGTCTCCGATAGGAATCCAAGATGGTGGATCTGTTCTGCGTTAGCTGGTAAGGAATCTCTGCATGAGTCTCTTCTCGCTCTCCGTTCTCTTTTAGTATTCTCGCTCCGTTTGGTGTTTGGCTGAGTTCTTTATCTCTTCATTTGGTGTTCTAGGGTTTCAGGATTGTTGATTCTCTGTTAGGCTTAGTTTTTCGGATCTTTGCTGTGGAGGGACGGCGTGGTGCTTCTGCCTAGAGTGCCATCTTGCCCCGCCCACAGGATAAAGATACTCTTAATCACTGATAAAAAATGTCATGCTGCCTATAATTCTACATTTAAAAAATAGGAGTAGAAAGCAAATTAAACGATCAAGATTTAAATGCAGTATGTAACAGTAACAAGGACTGCCCTTGCCTTTATGTAATGTGCACCTTATGTTATTAATGACTGTTCTGCATGCTGTTTTTGAACATGGATGGCATTTTTGGTCTCAAGTTTAAGTAGCATTGAAAATGAGATTGATTAAAAAAAAAAAAAAGAATCTTCAGGTAAACTAATAGCAGTAAATTTAGCAAGATCACTGGATATAGTTAATATACAAAATTTAATTGTAAAAATATAACAATTATATTTCTACATAATGGTAACAATTAAAAAACACTATTTATAATAACATCCTCTGAAAGAATCAAATACCCAAAAATAAGCCTAACAAAAGATGTGCAGGATGTCTACACAGACAAGGATAAAACATTACTGAGAAAAATTAAGAACTAAGTCAATGAATATACCATGAATTAGAAGGCTCAATACTGTCAACATTTTATTTCTCCCTCAAATTGATATACAGAATCAATAATGCCCTAATCAAATTCCCAAAAAAAAAGAAAAGAAAGGAAAAAGAGATTTACTGACTATATTCATTTGAGGTCTATATTCACAAAAGGTGAAAATGACTTAATGAAGTTTTGTTCCTACCTGTCCTATCTTGATCTTTATTTATCTCTGCATGATAACGTGCTTTCACTTTCTCTGAATATGAACACTTAATAACAGCTGTTAGAACTGTCATTGTGAATTTTTACCATATATTTTGTAAATACCTAAGCATTAAGCCAAAGAAGCAAGTTTCACTTCTGATAAATAATGAAAAAATATTAGACTTAAAATTAATAATGAAGGATTCAATGATTAATAAAAAGTAGATTGTTGGATTTAGACATGAGTAAAATTATTACACTCTATTACTCACTTTTTCCAATGTTAGGATTGTTTTCTCAACCTAATAACAAAAAGATGAAAATAAAATTGGATGTGAGAATATGCATATATTTATATATATAAGCTTATAAATATACACATATACATAAGAAAGCAAAAAGCCAAACCTGTTGCTGTTGAATCCATTCCAACTCATAGTGACCCTATAGAACAGAGTAGAACTGCTGCAGAGTTTCCAAGGAGCAGCTGGTGGATTCGAACTGCTGATATTTTGGTTAGCAGCCATAGCTCTTAATTACTGCGCCACCAGGGCTCCTCGAATATATATGCTCACCTATAAATTTAGTATTTTTGTAAATCAAATTACTTAATGTTGTATGTATATACATATATATATATCCTATTTAAATTATTGTACAAAGCACTTTTCACCCATTTTCTATAAACGTTCTTTCTTCTTTTCAATATTATGCACAGTAAGAATTCAATAACTAATGTATAAACCCTACAATAATAACAAGTGCACAATGAATTTATATATATATATATATTTTTTTTTTTCTATAAGAAGCTCATAGTACTTTCAGTATATTATCTCATTTATCCTCACAGATTTTTATTAAAAAATTTCTAGGGTGACATCTCATTTATCCTTACAACATTTTTATTGAAAATGTTTTGTATCTTCTCTCTAAACTAGCTTTAAAACAGTACATTGATCTTTGAAAGTCAATGTTTTTTATGTTGTTGGACAGACTGATCTGTTTGCAATCAACATTTTTACATATAAACACGTTACGTAAGAAACTTAAAAACAATTAACTAAGTGTTTTCATGCTGTCTTCCTAAATCTGTTTTTTTTTTTTAATTTTCTCTTTCATTCACCATCTCCACTTTCTTGAAATACTTACAATGTAACCTAAAAACAGTGTGCTTCTCTTCTGTATCAGTCTCAGATATATCCCTTCTTTGCCCTGCTTCATTTTGTCTTCATGCTTTCAATGAACTTCCTCCAGAATATTCCAGCATGTCTTGTTATTATCATGCCTCTCCCTATAATAGTATTCACCTCAGACTTGTATCAAAGCTCATATCATCTTGTCTTGCTGTCACTCCCATTCCATGTTCTGATTTTCTTGATATTGAATCTAAACTTTCCCACCAATTTCAGTTGTAGAGGAGAAATCTTAAAATTAATTCTTTCTCTACCAGTTTTTGTTTGAACAGTTAAAAAAAAAAAGAATTTAATTCTTCCCACAGAAAGTTCGTATCTGCTCATATCCACGTTTTTACAGATATTCATTTCTCTCCTAGCTTTGCTACTAATTCTTTAAGTAGTTGGAATTATTTACTATACACCTTAAATGCAACTGGATCAATAAGGCTGTCCTGAGATAGTAAATTCTTTGTAGAGATAAATTTCATTTTAAAAAATTATATTTTTATTCTTACTAGGATTCTCAATATGCTGCTCATTTGCAAAACCTCCAGGTGCCCTTTTTAGACTTCCAGGGTTTTACATAGAGGTTCAATTCTTCCAGACCTTCACGCCCTCACGAAAAATTTACAGAAGTTTTATTGTTATGTCACCACTCTAGGCTCCAGACCTCTGTTTTTACCTTGTTTTCTCTTATGTTTTCATATCCTCGTTTATCTTATATTTTTGAATCTTATTTCCTAAGGTAAACTATAAGTTTATTGAAAGTAGGAATGCTTTTTATCTCTTAATAATGCAAACGATGACTAGCGTACATAATAAAGTCAGCCGGTAACACACTGAGCCCCTCTGCATTCGCCTTTCTCTTAGGTTAGGTCTCCATTTAGCTATCATTTCTTCTACAAAACCTTCTCTGACATTCTCAGTGGACTCTGTTTTCTGGGTTACAGCCTTCTTATGCTGAACTCAAGCAGTGGTGACACGCTTGGTCTTAGCATCTAGAATTGTGCTTGGCTCATGGAAAATGCCAGGAAAAGTTACTGAAAGAATAAACAAAACGTGCTAAATTACTCTCAGATGATATATTGAGAAATTTACTGTTTGTAAGAATGCTACATATTTCTAACATTTTTACTACACATTAAACATGGACGTGATAAGTTCTGAGAAGACAGGTATGTTTTACTTACCTGAGTACTTCTTACAGCTCCTATTATAACACCTTATATATAGTTTATAATAGATTCTAAGATATTATTGTAATGGAAAAATAGCAATATCATATGGAAACTTCTGAGATTAGCTAAGAGATGCAAAACATTTGTATTTCTATGTCTGTTAATGTGTGTGACCAGCACATTTCCATTTTTCCCAGATCTAATTTTATATCTACTATTTAATTTTTACCCATAACTTGAAATTTAGATTGTTTCTCATGTATTTCTGAGAAAAAAATTTATCAATTTACAGGGAAAAATGCAAACAAAACAGCACAGGATAATTAAATCAGCACAAAGTCTTTAGCTTTTTTCATAAATAGATCTAAATCGGCAGCCACATTATAATCAAGAATAGAGTGGTAGCATGAATAAGGACAGGGGTAGGAAATCATAGAAATAAAAAACTTAATGTCAGTCCCCACCATACATTTATTTATTCAAGTTCAGAGCTTTTTGAAATTAAGTTTCAAAATCACCATTGTACTATATATACAAAGTTCAATTCATGATAGTTATTTACAAACAGATTGCAAGTATTCAAATTCACGATACAAAGAAAAGGATATCCATTTGTGTTCCTGAATTTCCTACATGAAATTATGGCATTTATATATGTAAGAATATTGAAGAGTAAAAAAAGAACATCCAAAGTGCTTTATCCAAAAGGCTTTTTTAAGGGGTCACATAAAGAGCATTTCTGTGAAACCGAGAATCACAATTTAGATTGAAATAAAATTGACAGTAACTCTTTTTATCAAAAGAAATGGAGGTTAGTGTTAACTTCAATTCTGCAGCAAAGAAGATCTCAGCATACACAGACAATTGGACAAAACAAAACTGAAGAAAGAAGTAACTGGAATCAAAGTGAAAGAATAGAGACAAATAATTTCACACAGTGAGACACCATTGCTCTGTAGAATTTGACTGTTGACAGATGTCCCTCACTGGCAACCAAGTAGATAAGAAGCTGGCATTTCAAATGTGAACTTTGAAAACTTGTGGACAAAATAGGTAACCAGTAATGAAGACACTGGTACAATAAATGTATAGCAAGAAATGACAGTGGGGTGACTTCAGCTTCTACTTGCGGTGTGGAAAACTGGAAAAAGCCACACTGAAATTTACAACAGCAACAACAACATCAAAGCCATTACATTGGCAAAGCCACAACTTTTCTTGAGCACTTCAGAGAGCAGAGTTTGAAGGGCAACTAACTAATCTAAAATTTAAGAAAAAATAAATACCTGCAAAGAATGAGGGATGTAACCACCTTGTGTAGATGCTGCTAAATACTGGTGAGAATTCACCTAAATTTGTTAATCAAATGGCAAAGTGCAACTGTGTATTAGCAAAACAATAAGCAATCTTGGGAGACAAGAGATAAAAGAGCAATTTCCAACTTTTGTCCCTTTATGACACAAACTGTTAAGAGATTGACTACTAGCTGAAAGGTTGGCTGATCAAACCCACCCAGAGGCATCTGGGAAGTCAGGCCTAGCGATTTGCTTCTGAAATGTCACAGCCTAGAGAATCCTATGGAGCAGTTCTACTCTGCACACATGGGGTCACCATGGGTCAGAACTGATTCAGTGGCAACAAAAACAACAACATCCAAGGATCTCATTGAGAAGGTACAAACAAAATATACTCAGTAGCCACAGAGGAAAAGGTATGAAACCCTGTCCAGAACTTTCTTAGTTATTTCATCTAAGGGGAAAAAAAGCCTTAAAATGATGGGAAAGGGCAGCAATCACTGTCATTCTGAGAATGCTGACAAAAATCCAAAGTCTAGAGGAAGGAAAGAGAAAGAAAAATTCTGTCACTGGGGCAGATACGTTTTGGGCCAAGATAAAGATGGGGAAGAGGTTGTAGAACTGAGAACACACACCTAGCAACCAGAGAGACAACACTTGCCTGAGTCTGAAGCTTAATGAGAACAAACAGAGGATGCCCCCTCCTATTCATCCTCACTAGGGTAACAAGCATCAATCAGTAAATTGCAATGGACTACTTCCAGGAGAGTTACTAGAGCTTGCAGAGAGACCACGTGTGAGTGTTCAAAAAATGGGATAGCTGTGAGCGGAGCAGGCACTGAGAAAAATTCTCCAGTAAACAAGACTACAAGCTAAATACAAGGTAATTAACCACAGATATCTGGTTTTCAACAGAAAGTTTAGGATACATACAAAAAAGGGGAGGAAAAGCAAAACTGTGTTAAGGGATAAAGGAATTAACAGACCAGATTTATATATAGTAAAGTTGTTGGAAATAAAAACAGGGAACTTAAAACAACTATGATTAATATGTTAAAAAGCTCTGATGGAAAAGGGAGACATTCAAGCTCTGAAGATAAATTTTAACAGGAAAAAAATGAAAGTATAACAAAAAAACAAGTGGAAATGCTAGAAACAAATAATATTGTAATGGAGAGAAAGTATGTCTTTAACAGATTCATTAGCAAACATGATTTAACCAAGGAAAAAAGCAGTGGACTTGAAGACAGGTGGATAGAAATTGCTCAAATCAAAATAATAAAGAGAAAAATAGGGTAAAACAACCAAACAAAAAAATCTACCATGCACACAAGAACTATGAAACAATAGCAAGTAGTGTAAGATACTTTTAATTAGAATCACAGAAATGTATGAGACAACAGGAAATAGAAATAGTTGAAGAAAAAATGGCAGGAGGGTTTTTTTTTTTAAATTAATGATAGACATGAAGTCATAGATTCAGGAAGTTTAGACAATATCAAGTAGGATACATATTAAGACACATGAACATACACACACACTCACCGTTAGATGTATCACACCCAATCTGCTGAACAGCAAAGACAATGAGAACCCTGAAGGCAGCCAAAGAAAAGATACATTACATACAGCTTACCAGAAAAATAAGAATTAAGACACACTTCTTCTCAGAAATCATGCAAACCAGAAGACAACACAGTCAAATCTTTAAAGTGGTGAAAAAGAGAGAGAGAAAGAATGAGTATACACTGAGAATTAGACACTCCAGAGAAAATATCTGAAAAATGAAGGATGAATATTTTTCCAAATGAAAAATTTGTGAGAAAAGTAATTGTTATCATACTTGCACTACTATATATATACACACACACATATATGCATATATATATTTATATACATATATGTGTGTGTGTGTTGTTGTTGTTGTTGTTAGGTGCCATCCAGTCAGTTGTGACTCATAGCGACCCTACATACAACAAAACAAAACACCGGCCAGTCCTGAGCCATCCTCACAATGGTTGTTATGCTTGAGCCCATTGTTGCAGCCACTGTGTTAATCCATCTCATTGAGGGTCTTTCTCTTTTTTGCTGACCTTCTACTTTGCCAAGTGTGATGATCCCTCCTGATAACATGTCCAAAGTATGTGAGACAAAGTCTCATCATCCTTTCTTCTAGGTAGCATTCTGGTTGTACATTTTCTAAGACAAATTTGTTTGTTCTTTTGTCAGTACCTGGTACATTCAGTATTCTTCGTCAACACCACAATTCAAAGGTGTCAGTTCTTCTTTCGTCTTCCTTATTCACTGTCCAGCTTTCACACGCATACAAGGCAATTGAAACACGCTGGCTTGGGTCAGGCCCACCTTAGACTTCAAGCTGACATCTTTGCTTTTTAACACTTTAAAGGAGTCTTTTGCAGGAGAATTGCCCAATGCAATGCATCTTTTGATTTCGTGACTGCTGCTTCCATGGGTGTTGATTGTAGATTCAAGAAGAATGAAATCCTTGACAACTTCAGTCTTGTCTCCATTTATGATGACGTTGTTTATTGGTCCATTTGAGAAGATTTTTGTTTTCTTTATGTTGAGGTGTAATCCATAGTGGAAGGCTGTGGTCTTCGATCTTCATCAGGAAATACTACAAGTCCAGTTCATTTTCAGCAAGCCAAGTTGTGTCATCTGCATAATGCAGGCTGTTAATGAATCTTCCTCCAATCCTGATACCCCGTTCTTCTACATACAGTTCAGCTTCTTGGATTATTTGCTCAGTATACAGATTGAATAATATGGTGAAAGGAAACAACCTTGACGCACACCTTTCCTGACCTTAAACCACAATGCATCCCCTTGTTCTGTTTGAACTACTGCCTCTTGACCTACGTACAGGTTCCTCATGAGCACAATTAAATATTCTGGAATTCCCATTCTTTGCAATGTTATCCATAACTTATTAGGATCTACACAGTCAAATGCCTTTGCATAGTCAATAAAACACAGGTAAACATCTTTCCGGTATTCTCTGCTTTCATCCAGGACCCATCTGACATCAGCAGTGATATCCCTCATTTCACATCTTCTTCTGAATCTGGTTTGAATTTCTGGTAGTTCCATGTTGATATACTGCTGCAACAGATTTTGAAAGAGCTTTAGCAAAATTTTACTTGCATGTGATATTAATGATATCGTTCAATAATTTCCACATTCTGTTGGATCACTTTTCTTGGGAATAGGCATAAATATGGATCTCTTACAATCAGTTGGCCAGGTAGCTTTCTTCCAATTTTCTTGGCATGTATGAGAGAACATTTCCAGGGCTAAATCCAATTGTTGAAACATCTCAATCGGTATTCCTTCAGTTCCTGGAGCCTTGTTTTTTGCCAATGCTTTCAGTGCAGCTTCAACCTCTTCCTTCAGTACCATGATCTTGATCACATGGTACCTCCTTAAATGACTGAATGTCAACCAATTCTTTTTGGTACAGTGACTCTGTGTATTCCTTACATCTTCTTTTGATACTTCCTGCATCATCTAATATTTTCCCTGCATAATCCTTCAATATTACGACTCCAAGCTTGAACTTTTTCTTCAGTTCTTACAGCTTGAGAAATGCCAAGCATGTTCGTCCTTTTTGGATTTCTAACTCCAGGTCTTTGCACATTTCCTTATGATACTTTGTGTTGTCCTCTAAAGCCACCGTTTGAAATCTTCTGTTCAGTTCTGTTACTTCATCATTTCTTCCTTTCACTTCAGCTACTCGATGTTCAAGGGCAAGTTTCAGAGTCTCTTCTGACATCCATTTTGCTCTTTTCTTTCTCTCCTGTCTTTTTAATGACCTCTTAATTTCTTCATGTATGATGTCCTTTCACAACTCATCTGGTCTTTGGTCATTAGTGTTCAATGTGTCAAATCCATCCTTGAGATGGTCTCTAAATTCACATAGGATATACTAAACATTGTACTTTGGCTCTCTTGCACTTGTTCTAATTTTCTTCAGTTTCAACTTGAACTTGCATACAAGCAACTGATGGTCTGTCTGTTCCACAGGTGGTCCCTTACCTTGATCTGACTGATAATATTGAGGATTTCCGTCTTATCTTTCCACAGATGTAGTCTATTTGATGCCCGTGTATTCTATTTGGAGAGGTCCACGTACAGTTGCCATTCATGTTGTTGAAAAAAGATATTTGCAATGAAGAAGTTGTTGGTCTTTCAAAACTCTATCATGGGATCTCCAGCATCATTTCTATCACCAAGGCCATGTTTTTCAACTACTGATGCTTCTTTGTTTCCAACTTTCGCATTCCAATCACCCGTATTTATCAATGCATCCGGATTGAACATTCCATCAATTCAGAATGAAGAAGTTGGTAAAAATCTTCAATGTCTTCATCTTTGGCCTTAGTGGTTGGTGTGTTAATTTGAATAATAGTCTTATTAACTGGTCTTCCTTGTAGGGATATGGGTATTATCCTATCACTTACAGTGTTGTACTTCAAGATAGCTCTTGAAATATTCTTTTATGACAATGAATGCAGTGCTATTCCTCTTCAAGTTGTCATTCCCAGTATAGTTGACCATATGATTATCTGATTCAAAATGGCTATATCAATCCATTTCAACTCATTAATGCCTAGGATATTGATGTTTATGCATTCTGTTTAATTTTTGACGATTTCCAATTTTCCTAGATTCATACTTCGTACATTCCAGGTTCTGATTATTAATGTATGTTTGCATCTGTGTCTTCTCATTTTGAGTCGTGCCACACGAGCAAATGAAGGTTCTGAAAGCTTGACTCTATCCAAGTCATTAAGGATGACTCTACTTTGAGGAGGCAGCCCTTCCCCAGTCGTAATTTGAGTGCCTTCCAACCTGAGGGACTCATCTTTTGGCACTACATCAGACAATGTTCCACTGCTATGCATAAGGTTTTCACTGGCTAATTCTTTTCAGAAGTAGACCCTCAGACCCTTCTTTCTAGTCAGTCTTAGTCTGCAAGCTCAGTTGAAACCTGTCTGCCATGGGTGACCCTGTTGGTATTTGAATACCAGTGGCATAGCTTTCAGCATCACAGCAACATTTAAGCCCCACAGTACAACAAACTGACAGACATATGGGACACACACAGACACATATCTGCTGGAAAAGACCTCTTTAAAATGTTGAAAAACAAAGATGTCACCTTGAAGACTAAGGTGCACCTGACCCAACCATGGTGTTTTCAATCACTTCATATGCATGTGAAAGCTGGAAGATGAATAAGGAAGACCAAAGAAGAATTGACACCTTTGAATTGTGGTGTTGGCAAATAATATTGAATATACCATGAACTATCAGAAGAACAAAGAAATCTGTCCTGGAAGAAGTACAACCAGAATGCTCCTTAGAAACAAGGATAATGAGACTTAGTTTCAAGTACTTTAATCATGCTATCAGGAGGGACCAGTCCCTGGAGAAGGACAACATGCTTAGTAAAGTAGAGGGTCATCGAATAAGAGGAAGACTCTCAACAAGATAGACTGACAAGTGCTGCAACGATGGGCTGAAGCACAACATCGATTGTAAGGATGGCTCAGGACTGGGCAGTGTTTCGTTCTGTTGTACAGAGGGTCACTATGAGTCGGAACCAACTCAATAGCACATATCAACATACATAAACATTTCTGGTCAATAAAATACGGCCCAAGTAGAAACATGGACATACACAGGCAAAATAAAAAAAAAAAAAAAAAGAGATTTGGAAATTAAATATAGACAAAATAAAATTTATTTTTTTAAAATAATTGGTCTAAAGAAAAATAATTACAATATATTGTACTGTGCATTAACAGCATATGTAAAACAAAACGTGTAATAATAATAGCATAAGGATAGGAGGAAGAATTTGGGACTATATTATTTTAAAGTCCTATACTACATGTTAAATAGTGTAATTTTCCTTTAAAGTAGACTCTAACTAATGGTGAATAATGCAAATTTTAGGGCAACCATTTTAAAAAGTTGAAAAGCAATATAAATAATAACCCAAAAGAGGATATAAAATGAAATTATAAAATACTCCCAACTGATAGAAAAGAAGAGAGAAAAGGAGAGGGGAACCTGGGGAAAAAAAAAGGAAAAATAGATAACAGCTAGTGTTCTTAGCTGCCATTGATTCAGCTCTAACTCATATTGACCTTATATATAACAGGACAAAATTTTGCCCAGTCCTACATCTTCATGACTTTTAGTGTAACAGCTAATAAGATGGTATATTTTAGTTCAGCCATATCAACAATTACATCACTCAGAAATTGACAGAACAACTTAACAGAAAATGAGTGATCATATAAGAGACCTAAACAACACTACCCTCACGTGTCTGTCAGTTTGTCGTACTGTGGGGGCTTTTGTGTTGCTGTGATGCTCGAAGCTATGCCACCGGTATTGAAATACCAGCAGGGTCACCCATGGTGAACAGGTTTCAGCGGAGCTTCCAGCCTAAGACAGACTAGTAGACCCAGCAGTCTACTTCTGAAAAAAGTTAGCCAGTGAAAACCTTATGAATAACAGCGGAACATCGTCTGATATAGTGACAGAAGAGCCCCTAAGGTAGGAAGGCACTCAAATTACGACTGGGGAAAAGCCGCCTCCTCAAAGTAGAGTCGACCTTAATGATGTGGATAGAGTCAAGCTTCCCCGACCTTCATTTGCTGATGTGGCACGACTCAAAATGAGAAGACACAGATGCAAACATACATTAATAATCGGAACCTAGAATGTATGAAGTATGAATCTAGGAAAATTGGAAATTGTCAGAAATGAAATGGAATGCATAAAGAGTGATATCCTACACGTTAGTGAGTTGAAATGGACTTGTTTTGGCCATTTTGAATCAGACAATCATATGCTTTGCTATGCCAGGAATGACAAATTGAAGAGGAATGGCATTTTGTTCATCCTCAAGAATTACATTTCAAGATCTATCCTGAAGTACAATGCTGTCAGCAGTATGCTAACATTCATATGCCTACAAGGAAGATCAGTTAATATGACAATTATTCGAATTTATGCACCATCCTTTAATGCCAAAGATGAAGAAATTGAGATTTTTTCCAACTGCAGCAGTCTGAAATTTATCAAACATGAAATCAAGATGCATTGATAATTACTGGCAATTAGAATGGAGCCCTGGTGGCATAGCGCTTAAGAACTCAGCTGCTAGCGAAAAGGTCAGCAATTCGAATCCATCAGTCACTCTTTGGAAACCCTATGGTGCGATTCTAGTCTATTCTATACAGTTGTTATCAGTCAGAATCAACTCGATTGAAATGGGTTTGCTTTTTTTTTGGTTTGACAATTGGAATGCGAAAATTGGAAACAAAGAAGGAGGACTAGTAGTTGGAAAGTATGGCTTTGGTGATAGAAATGATGCTGGTGATCGCATGACAGAATTTTGCAAGACCAACAACTTCTTCATTGCAAATATCTTTTTTCAACAACATAAATGGTGACTACACATGTGGACCTTGCTAGATGGCATATGCAGGAATCAAATGGACTACATCTCTGGAAAGAGAAGATGAAAAACCTCAATATTATCAGTCAGATCAAGGTAAGGGACCACCTGTGGAACAGACAGACCATCAATTGCTCCTATGCAAGTTCAAGCTGAAACTGAAGAAAATTAGAACAAGTCCACGAGAGCCAAAGTACAATCTTTAGTATATCCTATGTGAATTTAGAGACCATCTCAAGGATGGATTTGACACATTGAACACTAACGACCAAAGACCAGATGAGTTGTGAAAGGACATCATACATGAGGAAAGCAAGAGGTCATTAAAAAGACAGGAGAGAAAGAAAAGACCAAAATGGATGTCAGAAGAGACTCTGAAACTTGCCCTTGAACATCGAGTAGCTGAAGTGAAAGGAAGAAATGATGAAGTAACAGAACTGAACAGAAGATTTCAAATGGTGGCTTTAGAGGACAACGTAAAGTATCATAATGAAATGTGCAAAGACCTGGAGTTAGAAATCCAAAAGGGACGAACATGCTTGGCATTTCTCAAGCTGTAAGAACTGAAGAAAAAGTTCAAGCTTGGAGTTGCAATATTGAAGGATTATGCAGGGAAAATATTAAATGATGGAGGAAGCATCAAAAGAAGATGTAAGCAATACTCAGAGTCACTGTACCAAAAAGAATTGGTTAACATTCAGTCATTTGAGGAGGTACCATGTGATCAAGATCTTGGTACTGAAGGAAAAGGTTGAAGCTGCACTGAAAGCATTGGCAAAAAACAAGACTCCAGGAACTGAAGGAATACCGATTGAGATGTTTCAACAATTGGATGTAGCCCTGGAAATGCTCTCTCATATATGCCAAGAAATTTGGAAGAAAGCTACCTGCCCAACTGATTGTAGGAGATCCATATTTATGCCTATTCCCAAGAAAAGTGATCCAACAGAATGTGGAAATTATAGAACAAAATCATTAATATCACACACAAGTAAAGAAATCTTATCAAAGCTTATCTAGTCACACATTAGGTAACCATAAATCAGAACTAAATCCACAGGAACCAGTACATTTGTTCGTTTGTTTGTTTTTGATTTAAAGCAATTTAACTATAAATGGAAAAAAGAAAGATAATTAAGAAATTCCCAAATATTTTGATACTAAATAAACTTTAAAAGTAACCGTAAGTCAAAAAGAAAATTGCAAAAAAAATTAAGAAATTTTTTTTTCAACTGAATAAATTAGAGAATACAACATACTAAGATTGCTGGAATGCAGATAAAGTGGTACTTAGAGATAATATTATAGTATTGTCCAGTAAAACCTGCAAAAGGCAGAACCTGTGTTAGGTGGAAACCTGTAAGAGATGGAAAACTCAAATATTTTCCACTAAAACAAGCAATAGAAAAGTCGTAAGACTGCTCCTTGTCAAAGGTGCAAAACTTGTGAGACCCAGGAAAACAAGGCAGTCTTGTTGAGTTCTGGCTGTCACAGTTTCACTTTATTTTTTTATTGTTGTATAACAAGTTACCTTAACTGTAGTGACTTCAAACAACACCCATTTATTAACTTATAGCTCTGTAGGTCAGAAGTCCTAGCATGATGTGGCTCATAGTCTCACATGGCTGAAATCAAGGGGTGTGCCTGCTTCACTGGTATCTGGCACTTGCTGTCCTATTTCAAGGTCTTTTAGGTTGTTGGCAGAATTCACTTGTTTGTTGGTTGTAGGCCAGGAGCCATTCTCAGATTCTAAGCCCACTAGAAATAATGGCCACTTGGTCCTCTCCATCTTCAGTCAAGAACAGATAATTTCTTTTGCATCAAATCCCTCTCATACTTTGAATATCTTGCCTGGACCAGCCCAGTTGCTTTTAAAGTTCTCATGTGATTTACTCAGCAGTCTCTGAGCGGCATAAATGGTTAAGTGCTTAACTATGAGCCGAAAGGTTGGTAGTTCAAACTCACCTGGATTCACAGGCCTGGCAATCTGTTTCTAAAAGTTCACACCCATGAAAACCCTATGGAGCCATTCTACTCTGCAGCTAACAACAATAACATGATTAAGGCCCATTGCTGATTTCTTCTTTTCTTAAGGCCAACTAATTTAAGGTCTTAGTTGCATTTGTAAAATACTTTCTGCAAGGTACGGAATCACCTTGCAAAAAGCAATTTGGCCTTTTGGTCTTGGTTCCCGAGAGCCCAGAGGACAGAAGGTCATCTGTGGGCCCGATACTGACTAAGCCTCAAAAAGCATGATGTAATTTACTATGGCCAAGTGGTGAGGATGATAAAACTACTGAGCCCTGACACTCAGGTGAAGCTTCCTGCTTGGTGACCATGCATGGGAGGATAACAAGCCCTGTTTGAGACATGGAAGCTCTGCTCTGGGATCCTTCCCGTATCATTAAATTTGTTATCACAGGTGTAATGTTTCCTGTGAACTCTGTGAGTTGCTTTAGCAAATTACAGGACCCAAAGGAGCAGGGGAGCTGGCCAGTCTATAGTGGAGGGTGTCATGTGGACATTTGGGCTTGTGGTTGGCACCCTGAGGGCATACAGGAAAACTCCAAATTTGAGACTGACTGGTTTGGAGTGGAGGAGTTATGTGGACTCCCAAGTTGCAGCCAGTACCTGATGACCTAGCCCTGGGTTGTAGGGGATGAGAGAGAATAGCTGCATAGACCATCAGGGGTCTAAACTGAACAAGGAAGGTATGCTGAGATTTCCAAAAGACAGAACTGGCATGTGGTGTGGAATTTGTTATCCATCCTACAATTTGGCATCATATCTTAGATTCTCTGGACTGATTTTCACAATTGGTGTAGTCAGCAGGGTTAGCTAGAGAGAACCCTGACACTGTACCATCACGGCAATACCTAGAGTTAGTGTTTGATTGTATCATTGGGAGAAGGTATGTATACAGTGGGGTAGGAATCTTGGGGGTTATCTTAGATTTCTTCCTCTATAAAACAATATTAAATTTTTATGTTACAAAAGAAGAAAGTTCTCAGTTTAGGAACCAAAGATTTCACACACAAAAAAAAATAATAATAATAATAATAAAATAAAAATAAAACAGAGAAAAAGTGAAGAGTCAAATTAAATTTAAAACAAGCATAGGAAGAATATATAAACACAAGAGCAGAAATAAATTAAATTTAATGAGAAAAACAATAAAGTAAATTGATAAAAAAGCAAAATCTGGTTTTTTAAGATCAATAAAATTAGTAATCTTCTAGACAAACAGATGAGGAATAGAGATTGAGAGAGAGCGCGAGAAGACACAAAGCACAGTATCAGGAATGAATGAGAGTGCTTCACTATAGACTCCAGGACATTAAAAGGGTAATAAGGGAATATTACAATCATGCATCGTGAAATAGGACGTTATGCAATATGGAAGTGGTGCAAACACCATCTTACATACAGGCAGTTCCAGTACAATCCATAGTTATGAACCAACCTTCATAAAGCTTACTATATGAAAACCTTATGGGAGGTCACCAAACCCCGAGACCTGTATCCACTGGTTACAGGAGGCTGACCCTTGTCAGATGTGCAACTGTGGCCCTGGCCAGGCCTGCACCGGCAGCTAGATCGGGACTTTGCACACGCATATCTGGGCACAGAGCAGGGGGCACTAGAGGGAGGTCTTGGAGAGGTGGCTGCAGGGACTGGGTGAGGATGGAGTGTGCGTATGCCAGGGAGTTCAGGAGGCAGTGGCAGCCCTGGTTGCTGCTGCTTCTTGATCATGTGCGGCCACCACCATCACCACCCCAGGGAGGCTGTGAGCGCCACGGGGCCCAGCGGGCACCCAGTCAGCGCCCCTGGAAGAAGCAGAAGTGTAGCGGCAAGTGCTGCCCTGCACTGGGAGTGAAGGGCTACAGGGCCAGTGCAGGGCAGCTGGGTGGATGAGCGAAGCCAGGAGGCTGGAAAGGAGGAGGTGGAGGAGGAAGAGGAGGTGCTGTGGTAATGGGGGTGTGCCCTGGAGGTGCGCTGCCCATTCACTCTGGGGTTCGGGGCGTTTAAAAAGAGAGCTGCTTTCGGGGCCTTTAAAAAGTAAAAAGAGAGCGGCTTTCCCTTAAAAAAAAAAAAAAAAATCTTATGGAACCGTGGATGTGTATGTTATCAGACATTGCCTAAAGGGGCATTATGTGACACTGACTGTATATACAATGCTTATGTCAAGCAATTATCAACTTAGAGAGCAACTCCTTAAAGACACAAATTACCAAAATGTACTTAAAATATGTAGATAACCTGAAGTGTCATATATCAAATTCAGAAATTAAATGTGTAGTAAAACATTTTCAACAAAGGAAACTCCAGTTCCCGATAGTTTTACTATTAAAATCTACTAAATATTTAAGGAATAATTAACACCAATTCTCTAAAAATCTCTTCCAGAAAATAGAAAAGAAGAAAATATTCCCAAGTGATTTTATGAAGCAGAAAATACATGATACTAAAATCAAATAAAGATATTACAAGAAAAGAAATTTATTTGCCAGTATATCTCATGAGCATAGACTAAACATTACTTAAAAAAAAAAAAAAAGAGTATAGATATAGTAATATATTGAAAGGGTAATATGTCATAACCAAGTGAGTTTTATCCTAGGAATACAACACTGTTTTATCCTGGGGTTGGGGGGAGTTCATCTCAATAGATCCAGATAAAGTATTTCAGTAAGTTTAATATCCATTCGTGATAAAAGCTCTCAGAAAACTGAGAGTAGAAAGGCATTTCCATAACCTGAAAAAGAGCATCTACAACACCTGTAGCTAACCTCATCCTTAATGGTGAAAACTGAAAGCTTTCCCCTTAGGATTGGGATCAAAGCAAGAATGACTTTTCTCACATTCCTATTCAAAATCATTTTGGAAAATCTAGCCAGTACAATGAGGTGTGAGAAATAAATAAAGTGAATACCTATAAGAAAGGGGAAAAAAAAAGTTTATATTTCTCTTCATTCTGAGAAAACATAATTGTGTATATAGAAAATTCCAAAGACTTAAAAAAAAAAAAAAAACTCTTAGCTCTAATAAGTAAATTTGACAAGGCCACAGGATACAAGGTCAATATCAAATAATTAATTGTTTTTCCATATACTAGCAGCAAAAATTAGAGTTCAATTTCTACCATTAAAGAGAGCACCAAGAAACTTAGATATAAATCTGTCAAAATACGCAAGGATATGTATATATGCATGCTGAAAGCTATAAAACACTGATTAAAGAAATCATAGTTAAACTAATTTCATATCCACGATCATGGGTATACCTTGTTAATAGATTGGAAGACTAAATATTGTTATAATACCAAATCTACCCAAATTGATTTACACCTTGAATGCTATCCCAAATCCCAACCCAAAACTCAATAGGATTTTTTAAATTTTTTTAGATATCAACAAGGATACACATGTATATATATGTACATACATATATACGTATATGAAAAAACAAAGGATTTAGACTAACAAACCAATTCTAGAAATGAAGAACAAAACCGGAGAATTCAAACTACCTAATTTCAATATTTACTATAAAGCTACAGTAATCAAGATGGAGTTTTCATAAAATGAAATGGAATATAGTCCTGAAATCAATATTTTATTTTGAAATGATTATAGATTTACAAAAGAGGTGCAAAATTAGTACAGAGGATCCCTGTATACCTGTCACCCTGATCCTTCTAAAGTTAAAATCTTATATTACTGTGGCACATTTTTCAAAACAAAGAAATTTATATTGGTACGATACTATTACTTAAACTTGTTTCGATTTCACCCCAAACCCAAACCCACTGCCGTCAGGAAGATTCCGACTCCTGGTGACACCACAGGGTTTCCAAGGCTTTAAATTTGTATGGAAACAGAGTGCCACATCTTTCTCCCAAGGTGCTGCTGGGGTTTTGAACTGGTGGCCTTTTGTTCAGCAGTCGATTGCTTTAACCATTGTGGCACCAGGGCTCTTTTTGATTTCAAGTTTTCCGCTGATTTTCTATTGACATTCCAGGTGCCAAGACAAGATACCTTGCTACATTAATTATGACTCTATAGTCTCCTCCAATCTGTGGCAGTTTCTCAGTATTTTTTTATTTTTCATGAACTCAATAGTTTTTTAAAAGTACTTGTCAGGTATTTTTTATAATGTCCTTTATTTTTAGTTTATCTGACATTTTCACACAGTTAGACTGTCGTCGTTGTTGTTGTTAGGTGCCATCGAGTCAGTTCTGACTCATAGTGACACTATGCACCACAGAACAAAACACTGCCCAGTCCTGTGCCATGCTCATAATCGTTGTTATACTTGAGCCCATTGTAGCAGCCACTGTGTCAATCCCTCGTCTTGAAGGTCTTCCTCTTTTTCAATGACCCTCTGCTTTACCAAGCATGATGTCCTTCTCTAGGAACTGATCCCTCCTGACAACATGTCCAAAGTATGTAAGAAGTAGTCTCGCCATCCTTGCTTCTAAGGAGCATTCTAGTTGTACTTCTTCCAAAACAGATTTGTTCATTCATTTGACAGTCCATGGTATATTCAATATTCTTCACCAACACCACAATTCAAAGGCGTCAATTCTTCTTTGATCTTCTTTATTCATTGTCCAGTTTTCACATGCATATGATGCAGTTTAAAATACCATGGCTTGGGTCAGATGCATCTTAGTATTCAAGGCGACATCTTTGCTTTTCAACACTTTAAAGAGGTCTTTTGCAGCAGATTTGCCCAATGCAATGCATCTTTTGATTTCTTGACTGCTGCCTCCATGGGTGTTGATTGTCGATCCAAGTAAAATGAAATCCTTGACAACTTCAATCTCTCCTCCATTTATCATGATGTTGCTTATTAGTCCATTTGTGAGGATTTTTGTTTTCTTTATATTGAGGTGTAATCCATCACAATTAGACTAGAGTTACGAATTTTGGGGGAGAATATACAAGGTTAAGTTCCCTTCTCATTACAATATATCAGGACGTGTACTTGGTAAGACACACTTGCCCCATGACATAGCAATCTCTTCTAGGTGTTTACCCAGGATAAATAAATAGAGGCAGTCCCTAGTTTACAAATGTCTGACCTACATACAACTTGTAGTTATGAACAAACAACCTCCATAAAGCCTATTATGTTCAAAATTCCAGGTATATACAATGGTTTATAACAGCAAACGTGAGTCAATACGTTATTATTACTGCATTATGTTAAAGATGTTTTAGTGTTTCTGGAAGTGTTTCTTTAATGTTTTTATGCATAGAAAGGTACACTATATACTATACACTAAGACAAACATTAGACTGATGTTAGGTACAAACTGTACGTAACTGTTTCAACTTACATACAAATTCAACTTAAAGACAGACTTAGGAACAGAACTCATTTATAATCAAGGAAATATTTGTAATTATGTTCATTCAGAGACCTGCCTATGCATACTAACAGTAGCTTTATTCATAATAGCCCAAGCTGGAAATAATCCAACTGTCTTTCAGCTTCTTAATGTTATAGCTATACAATAGAATACTACTCAAATGTAAAAACAAATAAGTTAACAAACTGTTGATACTCTCAATAATGCAGATATATCTCAAAAGCATTTGGATAAGTGAATGAAATCAGATCCAATGGCTATATTCTGTATGCTTCCATTTCTGTGACACCCTAAAAACAGGCATTAGTATAGGGACAGAGAACAGACCAGTGGATTGCAGGTGTTGGGCAGGGGCTTCACCAGGTTTTTCACCAGGCAGATGGTGAAAAAAATTTTGGTTGTTGGAACTATTCTGCAACCAGACTGTAGTGGCTTACAAATGACTCTATACATTTGTCACAACTCATAGATATGTATACCACTTAGAATGAATTTTATTTTATGTAATGAAAAAATAAATTAAAAAAAAAATAAGAGAGAAGAATAGCTCAAAACACACAGCACTGTGTAAGGAGAACATTCATTACCAAAGAACAAACAGAGAATCAGATGTAAAAATTAAAAAAAGAAAGAAAATGTTTGAGTAACACTAGGCTAAGAATTTCCCTAGAACTTTAAAGTGGAAAACTAAAAGTTAGCTTCTGAATCTCACTGGAAAATATTCGTAGTGTTTTGTGTGGTGATTATGCTCAAGGTAACTTTTATCATATTTTATCTAGATTTCATTCAATAACATAGTATTAATTTTTCTTCATTTCCTCAATTTTCCATTATTTTTAGTTGTAGGATCTAAGGAACTAGTACAGAACTAATTCTTGTTATGTATTTATTTAATAAATAAACCACTTTTGCTATATTTATATTGTCTTAAGTTTGAGTCAGTTAATACAGACTGATTTTCAGACGGTGTCTATACTACCTGAATATTACTTTAAAGAATATCTTCCCAAGCCAGCACAACTTGTACAAGGAAATGTCATGAAAGATTCATAGACACATCCAAACTCCCTGAGGAACTGAATTGCTGGGCAGAGGGCTGTGGGGACCTTGGTCTCAGGGAACATCTAGCTCAATTGGCATAACACAGTTTATAAAGACAATGTTCTACAGTCTACCTTGGTGAGTAGGGTCTTAAAAGCCTATGAGCAGTCATCTAAGATACTCCACTGGTCTCACTCCTTCAGGAGCAGGGGAGAATGAAGAGAACAGGATACAAGGAAAAGATCAGTCCAAAGGACTAATGGACCACAGCTACCAAGGCCTCCACCAGACTGAGTCCAATACAGCTATGTGGTGCCTGGCTACACCACTGACTGTTCTGACCAGGATAATGACAGAGGGCCCTGGACAGAGCTGGATAAGGATGTAGAACAAAATTCTAACACACAAAAAAAGACCAGATTTACTGGCCTGACAGAGACTGGAGAAACCCTGAGAGGAGAGCCCCCAGACACTCTTTTAGCTCAGGGATGAAGTCACTCCTGAGGCTCACCATTCAGCCAGGGATTTGACAGCCCCATAAAACAAAACGGGACTAATGAGGCACAGCAGTCCGGGGACAAGGGCTAGAAGGCAGGAGGGTACAGGAAAGCTGGTGATAGGGAACCAAGGTTAAGAAAGGACAGTGTTGACATATCGTGGGGTTGTTAACCATCGTCTAGGGCAACATGTGCACTAACTATTTAATGAGAAACTATTTGTTCTGTAAACCTTCATCTAAGGTATATAAAAAAAAAAAAAAGAAAAGAACTATCTATGTGAGATCAAATTGACAACAGCAACTCAAAAGTTTTGATGGGAAGCCTAGGGGACAGTGAGTTGAAGATAATGATGATGGAATAATTTGGAAAAGGATAGTGAGAATAGCAGCACAACTGGAAGAATGTAATTGATGTCACTGAATTGTACATGTAGAAATTTTTGAAATGGTGTATCTTTGTCTATGTATATTTTCACCAAAAAAAAACAAATGTCCTCCAAGGTTGAGAAGGGAGAGTGTTGACATGTCAAAGCGTTGTTAACCAATGTCATAAAACAATATGTGTACTGACTGCTTAATGAAAAACTATTTGTTCTGCAAACTTCATCTAAAGTACAATAAAAAAAAAAAGAATGTCTTCTCAGAAGGGTCAGAATGGGATAGCGATCTTTATAGAAGGCTTTCTTTATCAGGTTGGGTCATATATGGATAACTTACAAAGTTAAATTCATCTGAAAGACAAGGTTAAATATATTTTGATTCCAACTCATAGTGACCCTATAGGACAGAGTGGAACTGCCCCTTAGGGTTTCCAAGGAAACCCTGGTGTATTCGAACTGCCAACCTTTTGGTTAGCAGCTGAGCTCTTAACCACTGCATTACCAAGGCTCCTATTATGATGCATCTTTTCAATTAAACATAATTATTTTATAGTATACAGTCATTATCTTTTAAAAGTGGCATATTTCTAATATGTTCCTCCTTACATTAAAAACATAGTAGCTCATACATCAGGAATTTTGTCATTTCCCCACTCCCTGTGTATCATATGTATAATAATATACACAACTCTTACTCCTTATTTATTTATCTGTACTCATAATTTCATTGAGTGTCATGGACAAATTGTGTCTCCCCCAAAATAGGTATCAATTGGCTAGGCCATGATTCTCACTACTGTGTGATAGTTCTCCATTTTGAGATCTGATTATCCTCTATTTTGTTATGTGTTGTAACTTCTAGCCTCTATGCCTATGGTTATAGAGCTGTAAGATGAGCCCCTCAGATTGGAAAGCACTCAAAATACGACAGGTGAGGAGCTGCCTCATTGAAGTAGAGTCAACCATAATGACATAGATGGAGTCAAACTTTCAGGACCTTCATTTGCTGATGTTGCACCACTTAAAACAAGAAGAAACCATTGCAATCATCCATTAATAACTGGAACATGGAATGTAAGAAGTATGAATCTAGGAAAAATGGAAGTCGTCAAAAATGAAATGGAACACATAAAGATCGATATCCAAGACACTGTTGTCAGGTGCCGTTGAGTCGGTTCCAGCTCGTAGTGACCCTGTGTGAAACAGAAAAAAACACTGTCTGGTCCTGTGCCGTCCTCACAATCATTGTAACATTTGAGCCCATTGTTGCAGTCACTGTGTCAATCCAACTAGTTGAGAGTCTTCCTCTTTTTCAATGACCTTCTGCTTTACCAAGCATGATGTCCTTCTCCAGGGACCGATCCCTCCTGATAACATGTCCAAAGTATGTGAGAGGAAGTTTCTCCATCCTCACTTCTAAGGAGCATTCTGGCTGTACTTTTTACAAGATGGATTTTTTCGTTCTTCTGGCAGTCCATGGTATATTCAGCATTCTTCACCAACACCATAATTCAAAGGCATCAATTCTTCTTCCATCTTCCTTATTCAATGTCCAGTTTTTGCATGCATATGAGGTGATTGAAAACAACGTGGCTTGGGTAAGTTGCACCTTAATCTTTAAGGTGACATTCTAGGCATTAGTGAGCTGAAATGGACTGGTATTGGCCATTTTGAATCAGATAATCATATGGTCTACTATGCCAGGAGTGACAAATTAAAGACGAATGGTGTTGCTTTCATTGTCAAAAAGAACATTTCTAGATCTATCCTAAAGAGCAACTCTGTCAGTGATAGGATAATATCCATATGACTACGAGGAACATGACTTAATATGACTATTATTCAAATTTACTAACCAACCGCTAATGTCAAAGATGAGGAAATTAAGATTTTTATCAACTTTTGCAGTCTGAAATTGACCAAACATGCAATCATCAAATCAAAAACCCATTGCCACTGAGTTGATTCTGACTTATAGCAACCCTATAGGACAGAGTAGAACTACCCCATAGGGTCTCCAAGGAGGTCCTGATGGATTCAAATTGCTGACCTTCTAGTTAGCAGCCATAGCTCCTAACCACTATGCAACCAGGGTTTCCAACATGCAATCAAGATGCATTGATAATTACTGGTGATTGGAATGTGAAAGTTGGAAACAAATATGAAGGATTCACAGATGCAAAATATGGCCTTGATGATAGAAATGAACCTGGAAATCACACGATACAATTTTGCAAGACCAATGACTTATTCACTGCAAATACACATTTTCAACAACATAAACAATGACTATACATGTGGATCTCACCTGACAGAAAACACAAGAATCAAATCGACTATCCTATCTGTGGAAAGAGACGATGGAGAAGCTCAGTATCATCAGTGAGAACAAGGCCAGAGGCCAAGTGCAGAACAGACCATCAGTTGCTCATATGCAAGTTCAAGTTGAAGCTGAAGAAAATTAAAACAAGCCCAAGAGAGCTAAAATATGACCTTGACTATATCCCACCCGAATCTGGAAACCACCTCGAAAATAGATTTGAAGCACTGAATACTAATGATCAAAGACCAGGTGAGTTATGGGAAGACATTAGGACCTCATATGCAAAGAAAGCAACAGATTATTAAAAACACAGGAAAGAAAGAAAAGACCAAAATGGATGTCAGAAGAGACTCTTAAACTTGCTCTTGAATTTAGAGTAGCTAAAGTGAATGGAAGAAATGATGAAGTAAAAGAGCTGAACAGAATATTTCAAAGGGCAGCTCAAGAAGAGAAAGTAAAATATTATAATAAAATGTGCAAAGCCTAGAGTTAGAAAATGAAAAGGGAAGAATGTGCTCGGCATTTCTCAAGCTGAAAGACCTGAAGAAAAAATATAAGACTTGAGTTGCACTTTTGAAGGATTCTATGGGCAAAATATTGAATGATGCAGGAAGCATCAAAAGCAGATGGAAGGAATACAGAGAATCACTGTACCTAGAAGAATTGGTTGATGTTCAAATGTTTTAGGAGATAGCATATGATAAAGGACAGATGATATTGAAGGAAGAAGTCCAAGCTGCGCTCGAGGCATTGGCAAAAAAGAAGACTTCAGGAATTGACAGAATGCCAATTGAGATATTTCAACAAATGGATGCAGCACTGGAGGTGCTCACTCGTCTATGTCAAGAAATTTGGAAGACAGCTACTTTGCCACTCATCTGGAAGAGATCCATATTTGTGCCCATTCTAAGGAAAGGCGATCCAACAGAATGCAGAAATTATTGAACAATATCATTAATATCACACACAAGTAACATTTTGCTGCCGATCTTTCAAAAGCAGTTGCAGCAGTACATTGACAGGGAACTGCCAGAAGTTCAAGCTGGATTCAGAAGAGGACTTGGAATGAGTGATATCATTGCTGATGTCAGATGGATCCTGGCTGAAAGCAGAGAATACCAGAAAGATGTTTACCTGTGTTTTATTGACTATGCAAAGGCATTCAACTGCGTGGATCATAACAAATTATGGATAACATTGTGAAGAACGGGAATTCCAGAACATTCAGTTGTGCTCAAGTGGAACCGTTATCTTAACTTCTTAATAGTTAGGACTTCAAGGTTTTTCACTTCCCTTTTCTTTACCTTTTACCATGAGCTGACATTAGTCTTAAGATATGAACAAACTGGGTCCCGGATAGAGCTGGAGAAAAATGTAGAACAAAATTCTAACTCACAAAAAAAGACTAGACTTACTGGCCTGACAGAGACTGAAGAAATCTGAAGAGTATGGCCCTTGGACACCCTTTTAGCTCGGTAATGAAGTTGCGCTTGTGTTTCACCCTTCGGCCAAAGATTAGACAGGCCCAGAAAACAAAACGAGACTAAAGGGGCACACCAACCTAGCGGCAAGGACTACAAGGCAGGAGGGGACAGAAAAGCTGGTAATAGGGAACCCAAGGTCGAGAAGGGAAAGTGTTGACATGTCTTGGTGTTGGTAACCAATGCCACAAAACAATATGTGTTCTGTTTAACGAGAAGCTAGTTTATTCTGTAAACCTCCATCTAAAGTACAATAAAAAAAAAAGAAGCATTTAACTTTACCCAAAAAAAAAGACTTGAAAATGATAAGTTATTATTTTTTAAAAAATTAAAAAACCAATTATTTTTTCAAAAGATTTTGGTTATTAGACATTATATTTAATATTAATTGCCTTGCTTAACTTTCTCTTTTATGCAAGCATGGCATCATTCAAATAATACCTACTTCTGTTATCAGCAGTGTCAACCAGTAACTTGTTCTGTTTTTTTCCCCCCAGGGGAATTGAGGCTTATGGAATGTTTTTTTCTCCCATTCTTGTCTGACAATCAGATTTCTTTTCTTTCAGGAAAGCAGTGCCTCTAAACCTAACTATTTAATCAAATATCTGCTTTTTTTTTTTTTTAAATTATTAATCTATTACGCATGTTTATAACCCATTGCCGTCAAGTTGATTCCAACTCATAGCAACCCTACAGGACAGAGTAGAACTGCCGCATAGGGTTTCCAAGGCTGTAATCTTTATGGAAGTCAACTGCCACATCTCTCCTGAGGATAGGCTCTTGGGTTAGAACTGCTGACCTTTCTGTCAGTAGCCAAGTGCGCCACCACTTAACCACAGGGCTCCTCATGCATCTTCATAGTGATTTATTTTCTTCTTTCCAAGAATTTATCTTCATGTTTTAATATTCACTAATCTTACATTTTTTTTCTGTACCTATTTTTTGACCCCGATCAATGCCTATCTAACTGAGTTTCATTTATATTTTTTCCTTTCCTCCATCCTCACTGTTTTTTTTTTTTTTTTTTCCTTGCATTAACTTTCTGTAAGCTTCTTGCTCTTTTAGACTTTGCTTTTACTTTTCCTCTGGGCTTCTTTTTGAGATGCTAATCCCTGTATGATTGTCTCCCTTCTCTTTTAGCCCTGAACCCTGACTTGACCATTTGCCAATCAGCCACAGCCAGGCTGCTTGGCTCTGAACCTGGGTTAGCCTTTATTGCTTACTTCACAGATGGAAGAATGATCTTGCTAATTTTCATCAAATTTTCTTGTACATTTCCTCCTACTTTTTAGTTTTCTCATTTCTCTGTTTCTGATCAATTTGAAATTTCTCTTCTTTTGTCCCACTTCCATTTATTTCAAGCTTTTCTTATACATGTTAAATTGTTCCTTTCTTCTCTGTCCAGATGCCTACAGTTCATTTTCCCCACAAATAATTAAAGCAAGCTGCCTTTATATTTTCCTTCCGTTTTCCTTCTCTTGCTGTCTCCCTGCTCTGTGGTCTCAGACCTTGCTCAGAGGCAAGGAACTGACCAGTTAAGCAAGCACTTTGGTATTCCACAGAAAACAAACGAACAAAAAACAACCAAAACTTTACAATGGAATTTTGACTCAAGGCATGAAATGGGGAAGAGAAATGTACATGATATGCCACTTAAGCAAAATCTTAAATTAAAGGAAGCAGAGAGAGAAAGAGAGAGAAAATGGTGGGTAAGTTGATTAACTTGAGTGAAGGTCAGAGCAGACATGTAAGGAGGGAAGTTATGCAAAGTCTGAAATAATTTACAGTTCGTGATCTGGCATGTTAATGTGATACAAGTAGCTGTTGTGAGTGACTAATAGGGACATATGCCTGTATGAAATACGTTCTGCTTTTCTGCACTTACAGGGATTGCCATGAAAACTAATCTGAAAAAGAATAGAAAGAATAAGCAAAGCACATTGAAATTTTCATCTGGATGGATGACTGCCATTAATACTGCTGACTTACTTCCATTAACCACACCCTAATTAGTTTCTGCATACAATGTCAGCACTTATTTTCATGGTTGAATTGTCTTATATATGAAATGAAACAAAATTTGACCACTCTTTTCAAATCCAAATTGTATAATAAAATCCCCAATATACTATTTTACCAATGACGTTCTTAATAACATTTGGATTCCATTCACTGGGCTATTTGGGAAAGTAATTCATCTTCTCATAATGGTTTTCATTCTACATTTTAGATGTTACACCCTTAACAAGTTTTATGTAAAATGCATCATTGTCCTTCATATCTAAAGATGTTATTGCAAAAGTCAATGCTATTTTTGTATGTAGGACTGATAAAACTAGCGGCTTTATGTTGTGAGAAAAATTTTAAGACTAATTTAAAAATATGGTAATATAGGTGTAGCTTTTTTATTTACTGTTTGATATAAACACATTATCTTTAAAGTAGCTAAGATAAAAACATCAACAACAAGCTTTTGCTTTCAATTTTTTTTATAAAATAATTTTATTATACAGTCTTCTTAAATTTCAAGGAATTTGTTTTAGATTATGGCCATTATTCACATCAGATAGACTATCAGTTATTTAGTCATTTGGAGAGGGTGGGTAGAAACAGTGAGATAAAGTAATAAGGATAAAACCTTTTATTAAAAACAAATAGGTAAGACAAGACTTTTAAATAAAGCTCTAACTAAAATGCCACAAATCTAGACTACATCCCTCATCTTATGAAACGTATTAGTCCTAAATCCAAAGTTACCTAAATCATTTTTGTTTTCATCCTTGCTGTTTTTTTTAAAGGTCAGGTAAGTTAAGTATTCGGCATTAACAAACACATCTTTAGATTTCACTTTGTTCAATAGTAGAGATGGCATCACAATCAGAAGCTTAGGATGATTGCTGCATCAGGTTCTACCAACAAGACTTTTAAAACTTCATGCTCATCAGGAGTTAAAACCATTAATATTTCTAAGTAGAAACTGAACAGGTGGGAAAGAATCATGCATCATGGCTGAACTCTGTTTTACGTTCCAATCCAATATTGTAGGCAATTTTATGTCTTAATAAACAATTTGCTATCATTCTAAACATTAATCTTGTGTTGCTTGAACAAGAGTTAATTAGAGTAACTATTAACGGCTCTTAAAGAGCCCTGGTGGCACAGTGGTTAAAGGGCTCGGCTGCTAGTCAAAAGTTGGCTGTTGGAACCCACCAGCTACTCGTGGGAGAAAGATATGGCAGTCTGCTTCTGTTAAGATTTACAGCCTTGGAAAGCCCATGGGGCAGTTCTACTCTATTCTATAGGGTCGCTATAAGTCAGAATCCAGTGGACTACAGTAGGTTTGTTTGTTTTGTTTGTTTGTTTGTTATTAAGTTCTCTGAGGAGCCCTGGTGGTGAAATGGTTAAGAGATTGGCTGCTAACCAAAAGGGTCGGCAGTTCAAATCCACCAGGTGCTTCTTGGAAACCCTAAGGAGCAGTTTTACTCTGTCTTATAGGGTTACTAGGAGTCGGAATCCACTGGATGGAAACTGGTTTGGTTTTGGTTTAGTCTCTTAGGGTTTATTACATAAATGTGTATCCCCACAAATAAATTAGTCCCTCCTAAGATTATTGTAATGATACATATCCCATAATAAATTACATGAATGTATGTGAAATTATATATATGAAAATAAACTACATGCATTTCACATATACAGGAGTCCTCTGGGTGGCACAAATGATTACTCATTCAACTACTAACTGAAAGCATGGTGATTCAAATCCACCCAGAGGCACCTTGGAAGAAAGGCCTGGAGTTCTACTTCTGAAAGATCACAGCCACTGAAAACCCTATGGAACACAGTTCTACTCTGAAACACATGGGGTCACCATGAATCGGAATCAACCTGTGGCAAATGATTAAGCTAATACCATATATATATGCTATATATAAAAAAAACCATTGCAATACTATGTATTATATATAGTACTATACTATGTATGTTGTATATGGATATAGAATAATTCTATATATACCAATTATAAGCATAATTATTAAAAATGAAAAGAATTCCCAACCCAATGACAAAGTACCACTTAATTTGATAACAAACAAAATAAAGTAAAAATGTATCTTCATATATACTCCAAATTTTCTATCTTTTTCCTCTAGGATTGTATGTTTAATGCACCAATTAATGAATTTGGAGTCAAAGTATATTGTTTTGTCTCCTAGATCAAATCTCTTCTACCTGTGTAACTTTGGCTATGACTGAACTGCAATACATCTAGTTAGCTTTGGAAAATAGGCCTTTTTATGAAAATATTGTGAAGATGAAATGAAATTTTAATGAACATATTTTAAAGGAATTTCAATCATTTTACATATGTAAATGTCTTAAAAGAAAATTGTTTATATTTCTCTTACCTTCTTCAGTTCTTACTTCCTTCTACATTTGGGCCTAAGAATCCCTTTATACATCTTTAATATTTACATATTAAAACAATATAATTTATCCAGGATGTTCATTTACTTTTTTTTATTTTTAATTTTTTTCTTATTGTACTTTAGGTGAAGGTTTACAGAACAAATAGTTTCTCATTACACAGTCAGTACACATATTGTTTGAAGACATTGGTTAACAAACCCATAACATGTCAACACTCTTCACTT
Source organism: Dugong dugon (assembly GCA_030035585.1). Taxonomy (NCBI): domain Eukaryota; kingdom Metazoa; phylum Chordata; class Mammalia; order Sirenia; family Dugongidae; genus Dugong; species Dugong dugon. Next base: position 16,628,323 of record CM057478.1, read on the forward strand.
CTCAACCCTGGAGGACCTTTTTTCTTTTTTTGTGAAAATATACATAGCCAAAGACACCATTTCAAAAATTTCTGCATGTACAATTCAGTGACATCAATTACGTTCTTCTAGTTGTGCTGCTGTTCTCACTATCCTTTTCCAAATTATTCCATCGCCATTATCTTCAACTCACTGCCCTCTAGGCTTCACATCAAACCTTTGGAGGTACTGTTGCCAATTTGATCTCACATAGATAATTTTTTTTTTTTGTACTTTAAATGAAGATTTACAGAACAGAATACTTTCTCATTAAACATTTAGTACACATATTGCCCTACGACAATGATTAACAACCCCACGATATGTCAACACTGTCTTTTCTCAACCTTGGATTCCCTGTCACCAACATTCCTGTGCCCACCTGCCTTCTAGTCCTTGTCGCTGGACTGCTGTACCTCATTAGTCCCGTTTGGTTTTATGCAGCTGTCCAATCCCCGGCTGAACCGTGAAACTCGGGAGTGACTTCACCACTGAGCTAAAAGGGTGTCTGGGAGCCATACTCTCAGGGTTTCTCCAGTCTCTGTCAGGCAAGTAAATCTAGTCTTTTTTTTGCATGTTAGAATTTTGTTCTACATCCTTCTCTAGCTCTGTCCAGGACCCTCTGTTGTGATCCCAGTCAGAGCAGTCAGTGGTGGTAGCCGGGCACCATCTAGCTGTACTGGACTCAGTCTGGTGGAGGCCTTAGTAGCTGTGGACCATTAGTCCTTTGGACTAATCTTTTCCTTGTATCCTGTTCTCTTCATTCTCCCTTGCTCCCGAAGGAGTGAGACCAGTGGGGAGTATCTTGGGTGGCTGCTCACAGGCTTTTAAGACCCCAGACGCTACTTACCAAGGTAGAATGTAGAACATTGTCTCTATAAATTGTGTTATGGCAATTGAACTAGATGTTCCCTGAGAGCATGGTCCCAACAGCCCTTCACCCAGCTATTCAGTCCCTCAGCGAGTTTGAATGTGTCTGTGGAGCTTCCATGACATTTCCTTGTACAAGTTGTACTGGCTTCCCCAGTATTTTGTGTTTATTTACTTTTAATGGGAGAATTGGTTCAAATAATCTGTCCCTCCTTAGTCTGGGAAATTGAAGTTGATCTGAATATATTTTAGAAGCTATTTTACTGTGATTGTAAATAATTCCTAAGAATTTATATTTGGATATTTTGCTGGATTTTCAGAATCATCATTAGGCCCCATTTAAAATATTTTATTCAATCTAACATTCCTTTGCTTTTGCCTGTATTCTGTCTTTGTTCTTCTCTTTCTTCTATATTTTTATACTTTCTTAAATATGTATTAAAGCCTACATAAGATAATTTTTATTCTTAATTATGGTTTTAAATTTTACCACAGTTTCCACTGTGACCTCATCTGACATTTAATTTTTTCTTTGTCTTCGGATAGCAGTATATTTTTTTTTCCCCAAGTCATTCAGAAGTCTATTTTACAAAATCATGTTTTTCAATTTTCCGTTTAATTTCACAAGCATGTTCCTAATTCACACTGGCACTAATTTAGGCTTAACAAACTTTGAAACGTTTGTCCACCTTCAGTCCTTCCTTATTTCAATGTACCCTATAGACTAGTGTTAGCTGGCTTTCTGTTTGTTTATTTTTGATAGAAAGTAAATCTAATAATCTGATAGAAATAAAGACTAACACACTGTGAATAAAATAAAAAATAAAAGAAATTTTGTTCAGCCATCAAAACCTCCACCTAATACTCTATTAACTTTCACATTTTTCAGATCCACCCGGCATACACTGAATTTGAATCTCAGATCTACAGCTCACTAGCTATATAAACTTGTTAAAATTACTTAATATCTCAATTTTGTCTTCTGTAAAATGAGAATATTAATATTTTACATATTTGTGTAATAATGAAATTAGTTAATATATGGGAATTGCTAAGAGTGCCTGACAGACAAGAAACATTCAGTGGTTTACCTACTACCTACTAGCAGGTGAGTATTACTATCAGTAGGCAGCCTTAGTGGTGCAGTGGTTAAGCGTTCAACTATTAACCAAAAGGCTGGCAGTTTGAAACCACCAGCTGCTACACAGGAGAAAGAATTGGTGGAAATGTGTAAAGATTTACAGCCTTGGAAACCTTATGAGGCAGTTCTACTTTCCTGTAGGGTCATTATGAGTCAGAATTGGCTTGATGGCAATGGATTTGGTTTTTGGGGGAGCGTATTATTACTACCTTGTAGAAGTAGGTCCATTCGGTGGCACAAGCACTCTGTTGCTAACTAAAAGGTTGGTGGTATGAAGCCACTCAGAGGGGACTCAGAAGAAAGACCTAGTGATCTGTGTCCAAAAGTTCACAGCTTTGTAAACCCTATGGAGCAGTTCAACTCTATATACATGGGATTGCCATGCATCAGAATTGACTCAAAGGCAACTGGTATTTTACTGGTAGAAGTAAGAACTATTATTACATACTGATAATTATTGTCATTATCATTATTATTCTATCTTCCCATAGCATAGGCTATTTTTTTCCCAGAACACTTCCTGAAAATGCCTCTCCTTAAGATTTTGCCCATGGATACTGTTACAAGTATCATCTTCATTTACTTTTCTGTTTAACCATGTTCTGACCATTACTCAATGAGAACTTTTTTACAAAAAAATTCCTCAATTTTCAACAGAGGGTTCTGGGCAGAGCTGGAGTAGGATGTAGAGTATAATTTTAACTCCCAAAAAAAAAAAAAAAAAAAAAAAAAAAGAAGACCAGATATACTGGCCTAAAGAATACTAGAGAAACCTCGAGAGTGTGGCCCCCAGACACCCTTTCAGCTCAGAGGGGAAGTTACCTTCAAGGTTTGATGTTAAGCCTGGGAATGGACACCCCAGTAAAACTAAATGGGACTAACGATGTACAGGAGTCCGGTGACAAGGGCCAGAAGGCAGAGGGAGAGTAGGAAACTGATGATAAGGAACACAAATTGAATAAGGACACTGTCGATGTATTGTGAGATTGTTGACCACTGCTATAGGGCAACATTTGTAGTAACTATTAAATGGGAGGCTGTTTTGTCCTGTAAGCCTTCATCTTGGGCGAGAATGGCAGCACAATTGGAAGAGCATAGTCAATATCACTTAAATGTGTAAGTAAAAAGTTTTGAAATGGTGTTTAAATAAAATAAAAATAAATAAATAAATAAATAAATAAATAAATAAACAAATGAGACTAAAGAGGTACAATAGTCCACTGACAAGGTCCAGAAGACAGAAGGGGACAAGGAAGCCCCCTGGTGATAGGGAACACAAGGTGGAGTAAGGATATTCTTGATGTGCTGTGAGATTGTTAACCATTGTCATAGGGCAACATGTGTAGTAACTGTTAAATGAAAAACTATTTTTTCTGTAAGCCTTCATCTTAAGTGAGAATAACAGCACAGTTGGAAGAGCGTAGTCAATGTCACTGAACTGTGAATGTAGAAATTTTTGAAACGGTGTATCTTTGGCCATCTGTAATTTTCATCAAAAAAAAAGGTTGAGAATTTAGAGGCTTAATACGTTGTGGGGTTGTTAACCAATGTCAAAAAACAACATGTGTACTACTATTTCATGAGAAACTATTTGCTCTGTAAGCTTTCACCTGAAGTACAATAAAATATATATTAAAAAAAAAAAAAAAATTCCTCAATTTTTTTATTAGAAAAAAACTCTGTCTCCTAATTTCCCTTTGAAATCCATTCATTTATTGTAACAGTCAATCATCTGCTTTTATGGGTCTCTCTGAGTAGAACGTAAAGTTTTACATTTGGGGAATTTGACAGATTGATCATTTGATTTTCAATCTTTAGTGCAGTATTTTGCATCATATAAGTGTCAAAAACTGCTTTATGATTTAACTTTAAATAATACAAAATGGCATATAACAATCATCAACCTCAAACATATTTCAAATTTTTGTGTGTTTTATTGTGTAGTATCAGATGGTACTAATTGTGTTCATAGCTTATATAATCCTCCAGGAAATTATGAGTTTTTTTTAAATCTCTAATTATATATTTTCAATATATCATATTTTGTACTTCTGCAAGTAAGGGTCAGTTTAATTCACTAATAATTCTTCCTTTATAATTTCTTTAACCCTCCATGTGTCTGTCAGTTTGTCATACCCTGGCAGTTTGCTTGTTGCTGTGATGCTGGAAGCTATGTGACCAGTATTCAAATACCAGCAGGGTCTTCCATGGTGGACAGGTTTTGACTAAGCTTCCAGACTAAGACAGACTAGGAAGAAGGACTTGGCAGTCTATTTCTGAAAAAAAAATTAGCCAATGAAAGTCTTATGAATAGCAGCGGAACATTGTCTGATATAGTGAGGGGAGATGAGCCCCTCAGGTTGGAAAGCACTCAAAATACAACTGGGGAAGAGCTGCATCCTCAAAATAGAGTCAACCTTAATCACATGGATGGAGTAAAGCTTTCGGGACCTGCATTTGCTGATGTGGCACAACTCAAAATGAGAAGAAACAGCTGCAAACATTAATAATTGAAACCTAGAATGTACAAAGTATGAATCTAGGAAAATAGTAAATCGTCAAAAATGAAATAGAACACATAAACATCAATGTCCTAGGTATTAGTGAGCTGAAATGGACTAGTATTGGTCATTTTGAATGGGCCAATCATATAGTTTAGTATGCTGGAATGACAAATTGAAGAGGAAAGGTGTTGCTTTCATTGTCAAAATGAGCATTTCGATATCTATCCTGAAGTACAAAGCTGTCAGTGATAGGATAAAGTTGATACACCTATAAGGAAGATCAGTTAATAAGACTATTATTCAAATTTATGCACCAACCACTAAGGCTAAAGTTGAAGAAATTAAAGATTTTTACCAACTTCTGCATCTGAAATTGATGAAACATCCAATCAGGATGCACTGATAATTACTGGTGATTGGGATGCGAAAGTTGGAAACAAAGAAGAATGATCGGTAGTTGGTAGTTGGAATATATGACCTTGGTGATAGAAATGATGCCAGAGGTCACCTAATGGAATTTAACAAGATCAATGACTTCTTTATTGAAAATACCTTTTTTCAACAACATAAATGGTGACTATACAACTAGATCCCTCTGGATGGAATACAGAGGGATCAGATCTACATTTGTAGAAAGAGATGATGAAAAGCTCAAAATCATTAGTCAGAACAAGGCTGGGGGCTGAATGCAGAACAGATCATCAAGTGCTCATAAGAAAGCTCATATTGAAGCTGAAGAAAATTAGAACAAGTCCACAAGAGCTAAAGTAGGACCTCGAGAATATTCCTCCTGAGTTTAGAGACCATCTCAAGTATAGATTCGATGCATTGAACACAAATAACCGAAGACCAGATGAGTTGTGGAGGACATCATACATGAAGAAAGTCAGAGGTTATTAAAAAGACAGGAGAGAAAGAAAAGGCCTAAATGGATGTCAGAAGAGACTCGGAAAGTTTAGTAGCTGAAACAAGTGAAAAGATGTTGAAGCAAAAGAGCTGAACAGCAGATTTCAAAGGGCGGTTCTAGAAGACAAAGTAAATTATTATAATGACATGTGCAAAGACCAGGAGTTAGAAAACCAAAAGGGAAGAACACACTAGGCATTTCTCAAACTGAAAGAACTGGAGAAAAAATTCACGACTCAAGTTGCAATATTGAAGGATTCTGTGGGAAAAATATTAAATGACGCAGGAAGCATCAAAAGAAGATAGAAAGAATACACAGAATCACTACCAGAAAAAACTGGTTAACATTCAATCACTTCAGGAGGTAGCATATAATCAAGAACTTATGATAGTGAAGAAAGAAGTCCAAGCTGCCTGAAGGCATTGGTGAAAAACAAGGCTCCAGGAGTTGACAGAATACCAATTGAGATGTTTCAACAAATGGATACAGAGCTGGAAGTGCCCACTCATCTATGACAAGAAATTTGGGAGACAGCTACCTGGCCACGCAGCTGGAAGAGGTCCATATTTATGCCTATTCAAAAGAAAGTTGATCCAACAGAATGCAAAAATTCTCAAACAATTTAATATCTAATGCAAGTAAACTTTTTCTGAAAAATCAATCAAAAGTGGTTGCAGCAGTACATCAACAGGGAATTACCAGAAATTCAAGCCTGATTTAGAAGAGGGCTTGGAACAAGGGATACCATTGCTGATGTCAGATGGATCCTGGCTGAAAGCAGAGAATACCAGAAAGATGTTTACCTGTGTTTTATTGACTATGCAAAGGCATTTAATTGTGTGGATCTTAATAAATTATAGATAACATTGCAAAGATGCGAATTCCAGAACACTTAACTGTGCTCTTGAGGAACTTGCTCATAGATCAAGAGGCAGTTGTTCAAACAGAACAAGGGGATACTGCTTGGTTCAAAGTCAGAGAAGTTGTGCGTCAGGATTGTGTCATTTCACCATACACATTCAATCTGTGCACTGACCACATAATCCAAGAAACTTGATTATATGAAGAAGAACATGGCATCAGGATTGGGGGAAGATTCGTTAACAACCGGCGATATGCCAATGACACAACCTTTCTTGCTAAAAGTGAAGAGGATTTGAAGCACTTACTGGCGAAGATCAAAGAGCACAGTCTTTAGTGGAGGATAATGCCTCAACTTAAAGAAAACAAAAATCCTCACAACTGAATCAATAAGCAATATCATGATAAATGGAAAAAAGATCGAAGTTGTCAAGGATTTCATTTTGCTTGTATCCACAATAAACATCCAAGGAAGCAGCAGTCAAGAAATCAAAGGGTGCATTGCTTTGGGAAAATGTGCTGCAAATGACCTCTTTAATGTGTTGGAAAGCAAAGATGTCACCTTGAAGACTAAGATGTGGCTGACCCAAGCCATGGTGTTTTCAATCCCCTCATATGCATGTAAAAGCAGGGCAATGAATAAGGAAGACTGAAGAAGAATCTATGCTTTTCAGTTATGGTATTGGGGAAGAAAATAGAATGTACCATGGACTGCCAAAAGAATGAAGAAATCTGTCTTGGAAGAATGCATCCAGAATGCTCCTTAGAAGTGAGGATGATGAGACTTTGTCTCACATACTTTAGACATGTTATCAGAAGGGGATCCAACCCTAGAGAAAGACAATGTGCTTAGTAAAGTAGAGGGTCAACAAAAAAGAGGAAGACCCTCAATGAGACTGATTGACACAGGGAATGCAACAATGGGCTCACGCATAACAACGATCATGATGATGGATCAAGCCCTGGTAGTTTTTTGTTCTGTTGTACATAAGGTCGCTATGAGTCAAAACAAACTTGACGGCACCTAACAACAACACCAATTTCTTTTACGCATTTTAATTTATCTCTCACAAATATGAAAGTTTGATTAATAAAATTAATACTAAAGTATGGTAAGGGGAAGTATTTTGAATATTCAAACTAGTGGCATAGTGATGAATTTGTTTCACAACCACTTAAAATGTAACTAAACATAAATTTCTCATCCCAGAAGTATTATAAAAACATATAGAAAAAAAAAATGGGCAGAAGAGTGTTAGTCTCACTAAAAATGCATGCACATTCTATAGTCCTCATATGTTCTTGCCAACACACATTTGTCAACATATTTATTACTTTTGATCCAAGGTGAAGGAAAACCAATACCATTGCCATCCAGTCGATTCCAACTCATAGCAACACTGTAGGACAGAGTAGAACTACCCCACAGGGTTTCTAAGGATGTAAATCTTTTCAGAAGCAGACTGCCACATCTTTCTCCCATGGAGCAGCTGGTGGGTTCAAACCACCAACCTTTTGGTTAGCAGCCAAGCTCTTAACAACTGTGCCACCATGGCTCCTTGCTGATCAAGGCAGTAATGTACAAATACTTATTTTCTACATTCTTCTATTTATACAACTAGAAGACAGTCAATTCAAAAGCTGCAGAAGCCTGACTGACTTAGAGGAGTGCCATGCCATATAGAAGAGTCACTCATTAAATTATGTATCTATGTAAACCAAGCGACTGTCAGTTTGTCATACTGTGGTGGCTTGCTTGTTGCTGTGATGTTGGAATCTTTGCCACCAGTATTTTAAATACCAGCAGGGTCACCAATGGTGGATAAGTTTCAGTAGAGCTTCCAGACTAAGGCCAACTAGGAAGAAGGATCCGCCAGTATAATGCGAAAAAAAAAAATCGTCACTGAAAAACTTGTCTGATACACTTCCAGAAGATGAGCCTCTCAGGTTGGAAGACACTCAAAATATGACTGGGAAAGAGCCGCCTCCTCAAAGTAGAGTCACCTTTAATGACTTAGGATGCAGTAAAGCTTTTGGAACCTTTATTTGCTGATGTGGCATGACTTAAAATGAGAAGAAAGAGCTGCAAATGCCCATTAATAATCAGAATGTGGAATGTATGAAGTAAGAATCTAGGAAAATTGGAAATAGTCAAAAACTGAAATGTGACACATAAAGATTGCTATCCTAGGCATTAGTGAGCTGAAATGGACTGGTATTGATCACTTTGAATCAGATAATTGTATGGTCTACTATGCTGGGAATGACATAATAAAGAGGAATGGTGTCACATTCGTTGTCAAAAAGAACATTTCTAGATCTACCCTGAAATACAACGCTGCCAGTGAGAGAATAATATCCATATGCCACAAGGAAGACCACTTAATACGACTGTTATTCAAATTTATGCACCAACCACTAATGCTAAAGATGAGGAAACTGAAGATATTTTACCAACTTCTGCAGTCTAAAAATGATCAAACATGCAATCAAAATGCATTGATAATTATTGGTGATTGGAATGTGAAATTTGGGAACAAAGAAGAATCACTAGTTGGAAAATATGGCCTTGGTAATAGAAATGAGGCCAGAGATCACGTAATAGAATTTGGCAAGACAAATGACTTATTCATTGCAAATATCTTTTTTCAACAACATAAACAGTGACTATAAACATGAAACTCGCCAGATGGAATACACAGAAATTAAATGAACTACATCTCTAGAAAGAGAGGATGAAAAAAGCTCAATATCATCAGTCAGAATAAGGCCAGGGGCCGACTGTGAAACTTGAAGAAAATTAAAACAAGTCCACGAGAGTCAAAATACGACCTTGAGTATATCCCACCTGAATTTGGAGACCACCTCTAGAATAGATTTGATGCATTGAATGCTAACGACCTAAGATCAGACGGGTTGTAGGATGACATCAAGACCATCATGTGTGAAGAAAGTAAAAGTTTATTAAAAAGACAGGAAAGAAAAGACCAAAATGGAAGTCAGAATAGACTCTGAAATTTGCTCTTGAACATAGAATAGCTAAAGCGAATGGAAGAAATGATGAAGCAAAAGAGTTGAGCAGAAGATTTCAAAGGGCAGCACAAGAAGACAAAGTAAAGACCTTGAGTTAGAAAACCAAAAGGGAAAAACACACTCAGCATTTCTTAAGCTGAAAGAACTAAAGACAAAATTCAAGCCTTGAGTTAAAATACTGAAGGATTCTATGAGCAAAATATTGAACAATGACAGAAGAATCCAAAGAAAATGGAAAGAATACACAGAGTCGGTGTACCAAAAAGAACTGGTCGGCGTTCAACCATTTTAAGAGGCAGCATATAATCAAGAAATGATCATACTGAAGGAAGAAGTCTAAGCTGCACTGAAGGCATTGGCAAACGACAAGACTCCCAGAACTGACAGAATATCAACTGAAATGTTTCAGGGAATGGATGCAGTGCTGGAAGTGCTCACTCGTCTATGCCAAGAAATTTGAAAGACAGCTACCTGGCCAACAGACTGGAAGAGATCTGTATTTGTGCCCATTCCAAAGAAAGGTGATCTAACAAAATGTGGATATTATTGAGCAATATTATTAATATCACACACAAGTTAAATTTTGCTGAATGTAATTCAGAAACTGTTGTAGCAGTAAATCAGGAGGAAATTTTCCCTGATCCTGAAGAGGATGTGGAAGGAAGGATATCATTGCTGATGTCAAATGGATCTTGGCTGAAAGCAGAGAATAATAGAAAGATGTTTACAAGTGTTTTATTCACTATGCAAAGCTTTGGACTCTGTGGATCGTAACATATAGCAGATAACATTGTGAAGAATGGGAATTCCAGGACACATAATTGTGATTTGGGGAACCTATACATAGACCAGGAGGCAGTCGTTCAAACAGAACAAGGGGATACTGCATGGTTTAAGGTTAAGAAAGGTGTGTTTTGTGGTTGGATACTTTCACCATACTTATGCAACCTGTATGTTGAGCAAATAATCCGAGAAGCTGGACTATATGAAGAAGAAGGTGTCATCAGGATTAGAGGAAGACTCATTAACAACCTGGGATATGCAGATGACACCGACTTGCTTGCTGAAAGTGAAGAGTACTTGAACACTTACTTCTGTTAGTTATTCTAACTAATAATACTGATTAAATAAGCTAAAGAATCGAAAGCCTTTAGGTAGGCATTCATTTTCAAGAATGAAAACATTGGAGATAAAACCCTTCATTTTTTCTCAGCCATTTAAACCTGACTAGCAAATAAAATGTTTGTTTCTATAGTTGTGTATAGATTTCATTTGTATTTAAGCACTTTTCTTTACATTGGTTTTCAGTTTTGGTAGTGAACCCACCTTCCTCAAAGTAGATTCAGTGAAAGACTAGATCTGCAGTATATCACTAAGATGATTTCTAAGGGAAGAAATACCACACAGAATTTGCTAATCTTATTTGTGAAGCATCTTAGGTTAGGGTTTTTATTTTCCAAAATCAAGCTCAATAAAAACTATAGATCAGTAACGTCTAAAACAATAGATTCTTAGTTAAACCTAATAAGAGCTTAATTCTTTTCCCTCAGCTTTTCCTCTGACATCGCCTTGCATCTATCAAGTTGAAAATATCAGCCCCTCATCTCTTTTAGTTCAACCCACCCTAAAATTTTTCTAAAATAAACAGCAATAGTGAGCAATATGCACTTTACTAAAAACATTATTGTGTTGAAGAGGAGAAGAGGGTATTTATTTCAGACATCACACACTAAAAATTTCCTTTCTTTGGGAAACTTCTTCATCCCTGCTTCCCTGTTTTTTAATTGTTTGTTTTTTATTCTTCTCTTCTTCCACTCTACCTTATACAGTCTTTGAGATTTTAGCCCTCTCTCACTTTTTTTCCTGCTTCCCATTTATCTACTTTTTTTTTAGTCCCTAATACAATAACTTATACATACATTGCTATGTGACCCTACTTGCTCTCCCTATACTGTGACAGCACACTCCTCCTTTTCACCCCTGATTTCCTGTGTCCTTTCAACCAGCTCCTAACCCTCTCTGACTTCTCATCTCACCTCTGGACAGAAGCTGCACATTTAGTCTCTGTACTTACTTGAGCTAAGAAGTACACTCTTCATAAGTATCATTCGATGTCCCACAGTCCAGTACAATCTTTGTCTTAAGAGTTGGCCTCAGGAATTGTTTTAGTTCTGGATTGACAGAGAGTCTGGAGACCATGCTTTCTGGGATTCCTCCAGTCTCAGTCAGACCATTAAGTCTGTTCTTCTTACTAGAATTTGAGTTCTGCACCCCACCGTCCTCCTGCTCCATCCAGGAATCTCTGTTGTGTTCCCTGACAGGGCAGTCATTGGTTGGTAGCCGGGCACCATCCAGTTCTTCTGGTCTCAGGCTAATGAAGTCTCTGGTATATGTGGCCCTTTCTGTCTCTTGGGCTAATACTTTCCTTGTGTCTTTGGTGGTCTTCATTCTCCTTTCCTCCAGGTGGTTCAGACCAATTGATGCATCTTAGATGGCCACTTGCAAGCTTTTAAGACCACAGATGCCACTCTGCAAAGTAGAATGCAGAACATTTTCTTAATAAACTTTGTTAAGCCAATTGACCTAGATGTCCTCTGAAAGCATGGACCCCAGACCCCTGTCCCTGCTACTGTGTCCCTCAAAGTGTTTGGTTGTATTCAGGAAACTTCTTAGCTTTGGTTTGGTCCTGTTGTTCTACTTCCCCTGTAGTGTGTGCTGTCCTTCCCTTCACCTAAGATAATTCTTGTCTACTATTTAGTTAGTGAATTACCCTCACCCTCCCTCCCCACCCTAGTAACCGTCAAAGAATGTTTCCTTCTGTGTTTAAAACTTTTCTTGAGTTCTTATAATAGTGGTCTTATATAATATTTGTCCTCTGTGACTGACTAAATTCACTCAGCATAATAAGTTCCAGCTTCCACCATGTTATATGATGTTTCACAGCTTCAGCGTTGTTGTTGTTTTTTATCCTTGCATAGTATTCCATTGTGCAGATATACCATAATTTGTTTATCCATTCATACATTGATGATCACCTAGGTTGTTTCCATCTTTTTGCTATCGTGACCAGTGCTGCAATGAACAGAGGTGTGCATATATCTATTCGTGTGACGGCTCTTGTTTCTCTAGGATATATTCCAAGGAACAGGATAGCTGGATCGTACGGCACTTCTATTTCTAGCTTTTTAAGGAAGCACCAAATCGATTTCCAAAGTGGTTTTACCATTTTACATTCGCACCAACAGTGTATAAGTGTTGCAGTCTCTCCACAACCTTTCCAGCATTTATTATTTTGTGTTTTTTGGATTAACATTAGCCTTGTTGGGGTGAGATGGTATCTCATTGTAGTTTTGATTTGCATTTCACTAATGGTTAAAGATCATGAGCATTTCTTCATGTATCAGTTAGTCATGGGAATGTCTTCTTTGGTGAAGTTCCTGTTCATATCCTTTGCCCGTTTTTTCAATCTGGTTATTTGTCTTTTTGCTGTTTAGGTTTTGCAGTATCTTGTAGATTTTGGAGATTAGACACTGATTGGGTTTGTCATAGCAAAAAAATTTTTCCTAGTCTGTAGGTTGTCTTTTTACTCTTTAGGTGAAGTCTTTTGATGAGTATAAGTGTTTGATGTTTAGGAGCTTCCATTCATCTAGTCTCTCTTCTGGTGCTTGTGCATTGTTACTTATAGTTCGTATTCTGTTTATAACACATATTAGGGCCCCTAGCATTGTCTCTATTTTTTCTTCTGTGATCTTTATGGTTTTTGATTTTATATTTAAGTCTTTGATCCATTTTGAGTTAGTTTTTGTGCATGGTGTAAGGTATGGGTGTTGTTTCAGTTTTTCGCAGATGGATATCCAGTTATGCCGTGTCTGCATTTGTTAAAGAGACTGTCTTTTCCCCAATTAATGGACTTTGGGCCTTTGTCAAATATCAGCTGCTCATAGGTGGATGAATTTATGTCTGGATTCTCAATTCTGTTCCATTGGTCTATGTATCTGTTGTTGTACCAGTACCAGCCTGTTTTGACGACCGTGGCAGTATAATAGGTTCTAAAATCAGGTAGTGTGAGGACTCCCACTTTGTTCTTCTTCTTGAGTAATGTTTTGCTTATCCAGCACCTCTTCCCTTTACATCTGAAGTTGGTGATCTGTTTCTCCTTCTCAATAAAAAATGCCAGTGGAATTGGGATTGGGATTGTATTGTATCTGTAGATCACTTTGGATAGAATTGACATTTTTACTAAGTTGAGTCTTCCTGTCTATGAGCAAGGTATGTTTTTCCACTTTTGCTGGTCTCTTTTGGTTTCTTGCAGGAGTGTCTTGTAGTTTTCATTGTATAGGTCTTTTACATCTCTGGTTAGATTTATTCCAAAGTATTTTGTCTTCTTTGGGCCTATTGTAAATGGTATTGATTTGGTGATTTCCTCTTTGAAGTTCTCTTTGTTGATGTAGAGGAATCCAACTGCTTTTTGTAGCTTTATCTTGTATCCTGATACTTTGCTGAAATCTTCTATTAGTTCCAGTAGTTTTCTTGTGGATTCTTTGGGGTTTTCAGTGTATAGTAAGATCATACCATCTGCAAATAGAGATACTTCAACTTCTTCCCTACCAATTTGGATGCCCTTTATTTCTTTTTCTAGCCTAATTGCTCTGCCTAGGACCTCCAGCACAATGTTGAATAAGAGTGGCAATAAAGGGCAACCTTCTCTGGTTCCCCTTCTTCGAGGGGAACGCTTTCATACTATCTCTATTTAGGATGACGTTGGCTGTTGGCTTTGTATAAATGCCATTAATTATGTTCAGGAATTTCCCTTCTATTCCTATTTTGTTGAGAGTTTTTATTAATTATTGGTGTTGGACTTTGTCAAATGCCTTTTCTGCATCGATTGATAAGATCATGTGGTTCTTGTCTTTTGTCTTATTTATGTGATGGATTACATTGATTGTTTTTCTAATGTTGAACCATTTCCTGCATACCTGGTATAAATCCCACTTGATCATGGTGAATTATTTTTTTGATATGTTGTTGAGTTCTATTTGCTAGAATTTTGTTGAGGATTTTTGTATGAATGTTCATGAGGGACACTGGTCTGTAATTTTGTTTTTTTGTGGTGTCTTTACTTGGTTTTGGTATCAGGGTTATGCTAGCGTCATAGAATGAGTTTGGGAATATTCCATTCTTTTCTATGCTCTGAAATACCTTTAGTAGTGGTGGTGTTAAGTATTCTCTGAAAGTTGGGTAGAATTTGCCAGTGAAGCCATCCAGGGCAGGGCTTTTTTTTTTTTTTTTTGGTTGGGAATTTGTTAATTACCTTTTCAATCTCTTCTTTTGTTATGGGTTTATTTAGTTGTTCTACCTCTGTTCATGTTAGTTAAGGTAGCTAGTGAGTTTCTAGAAATTTGTCTATTTCCTCTAGCTTTTCAAATTTATTAGAGTACAGGTTTTCATAGCATTATGTTATGATTCTTTTAATTTCATTTGGGTCTATGGTGATATCACCTATCTCATTTCTTACACACTTCATTTTCTTCCTCTCCTGTTTTTCTTTTGTCAGTTTGGCCAATGGTGTATCAATTTTTTTATCTTTTCAAAGATCCAGCTTTTGGTCTTAACTCTTTCAGTTGTTTTGCTATTCTCTATTTCATTTAATTCTGTTCTAATTACAATTATTTCCTTTCTTCTGGCACCCAAGGACTTCTTTTGCTGCTCTCCTTCTACTTGTTCCAGTTGTAGGGTTGATGTTTTGATTTTGGCCCTTCCTTCTTTTTGGATGTATGCATTTATTGCTATAAACTGACCTCTGAGCACTGCTTTTGCTGTGTCCCAAAGGTTCTGTTAGGTTGTGTTTTCATTCTCGTTTGAGTCTATGAATTTCTTTATTTCATCCTTAATTTCTTCTATAAGCCAGTTGTATTTGAGCAGGGTAGTGTTCAGTTTCCATGTGTTTGATTTTTTTTTTTCCCTTGCTTTTTCTGTTTTTGATTTCCACTTTTATGGCTTTATGGTCAGAAAAGATAGTTTGTAATATTTTGATTCTTTGGATTTTGTTAAGGCTTGCTTTATGGCCTAATATGTGGTCTATTCTGGAGAATGTTCCATGTGCATTGGTAAAGAAAGTATATTTGGCTGCTGTTGGGTGGAGTGTTTGGTATATGTGTATGAGATCAAGTTGGTTAATTGTAGCATTTAGATCTTCTGTGTCTTTGTTGAGCTTCTTTCTGGATGTTCTGTCCTTCATAGAAAGTGGTGTGTTGAAGTCTCCTACTACTGTTGTGGAGCTGTCTATCTCTCTTTTCAAGGTTGTTACAGCTTGTTTTATGTATTTTGGAGCCCTGTTGCTGGGTGCATAAGTATTTATTACAGTTATGTCCTCCTGGTGTACTGACCCTTTAATCATTATATAGTGTCCTTCCTTATCGTTTGCGGTGGATTTTACTTTAAAGTCAGAGATTAAGATTGCCACTCCTGCTCTTTTTTGAGTGTTGTTTGCTTGGTATATTTTTTTCCATCCTTTGAGTTTTAGTTTCTTTGTGTCTTTAAGTCTAAGGTGTGTCTCTTGTAGGCAGCATATAGATGGATCATGTTTTTTATCCAATGTACCACTCTCTGTCTCTTTATTGGTGCATATAGTCTATTTACATTTGGTGTAATTATTGATAGGTATGAGTTTAGTGTTGTCATTTTGATGTCTTTTTTGCTGCATTGTTGACAGTTTCTTTGTTTCACTTAATTTTCTGCCCTGGGCCATTTCTCTTTATGTATTTTCTTTTGATCTTTTTTCATTGTTGTTGATTTTGTATTTGCTGAGTCTTTATATTTTTCTTGTGTTTTATTTTGATGTGTAGGATTGTTAGTTTCTTTTGTGGTTTCTTTAATATTTACTCCTATTTTTCTAAGTTTATACCTGTCTTTTATTTCTTTATATCGCCTTGACTTCCTCTCGATATGAAAAATCATGTCTACATTTTTTATTCCCTCTTTTGTTTTAATGTTGTCATCTTTTACATGTTAACATCTGTTTCCCTGTTTTCAGTGTTTTAGCTTTGATTTACTTTTGTCACTTCCCTATCAGGGTCGATATCTGTTTGCTCTGTCCTGTGTTCTAGTCTTGGGTTGTTATCTGATGTTATTGATTTTGTAACCAGAGGACTCCCTTTAGTATTTCTTGTAATTTTGGTTTGGCTTTTGCAAATTCCCTCAACTTCTGTTTATCTGGAAATGCCCTAAGTTTACCATCATATTTGAGAATCAGTTTTGCTGGATATGTAATTCTTGGCTGGCAATTTTTTTCCTTCAATGCTTTATGTATATCGTCCCATTGCCTTCTTGCCTGCATGGTTTCTGCTGAGTAGTCTGAGCTTATTCTTATTGACTCTCCTTTGTAGATGACTTTTTGTTTATCCCTACCCACTCTTAAAATTGTCTCTTTATCTTTGGTTGTGGCAAGTTTGATTACAATACGTCTTGGTGACTTTCTTTTGGGATCTACCTTCTGTGGGGTTCAATGAGCATGTTGGATAGATATCTTCTCATCATTCACTATATCAGGGAATTTTTCTGTGCAAAAATCTTCAATAATTCTCTCTGTATTTTCTATTATCCCCCCTGTTCTGGTACTCCAATCACTCTTAAGTTATTCCTCTTGATAGAATCCCAAATAATTCTTAGGGTTTCTTCATTTGTTTTTTAATCCTTTTATCTGATTTTTCCTCACATAAGTTGGTGTCAAGTGCTTTATATTCAATCTCACTAATTCTGATTTCCATTACCTCAGTTCTGCTCCTATGACTTTCTACTGAGTTGTCTAATTTTGAAATTTTATTGTTAGTCTTCTGGATTTCTGGTTGCTATCTTTCTATGGATTCTTGCAGCCTGTTAAATTTGTAATTATGCTCTTCTCTAATCTTTTTAGGTTCCTCTATTGCATGTTCTGCATTTTGCCTAATTTCTTTCCTGATGTCTTGAAGAGTTCTGTGCATAATCTTTTGTATTCTGCTTCTGGTAATTCCAAGAAATTTTCTTCTCCAGAAAATTTCTAGATTCTTTATTTTGGGAGCTTGCTGAATCCATCATGGTCTGCCTCTTTATGTGATTTGCTATTGACTGTTGTCTCTGAGACATCAATCAGTTATTATATTTATTTATTTTATATTTGCTTGCCGTGTTCCAGCTTCTTGTTTTGTTTTGTTTTGGTATGCCCAAATAGGCTGCTCGTGTGAGCTAACTTGGTCACCAGTGCCCCGAAGATCCAAAGTCCTGCCACCAGGTGGTCAGACTTACCACTAAGTGTGTGAACCCAGGAGCCTGCTCACTCCTCCTGTGTGGGTTCAGCTCAGGTGTCCAGGTAGTCGGCCACCAAGTATGTGGTATAGGCTCTCACCTACTATCCTAGACAGGCATGGGTGATTGGTGTGGGCAGAGGCATCCAGCTGTAGCAGGGGGACACATGCTGAGCAAGGCAGGGTACTGATGGCCACATCTGAGTGTCCAGGAGGAAAGTGTGTCCCTGTCCCCTAAGCACTTAGTTGGGTAGGTTTTGCAGCTGACTATGAGCACCTAATGCTGTTGGCTGTAAGGACTGGGGGACATCTTTTATTCTTGGGCCTCTATCATAGGTGGCTAGGTGAAGTGGGTGTAGCCACCAGTCCTCAGGCCCCTGACGTGGGTAGATGAAGACACTGCTTAATGGGCAGAGCAGTGTCAAATGTCATGAACCTGGCACTTCACAGCTGAAACAGGTGAAGTTAAACTTCAGTTATATACCCTGTTGTACTGCAGTAACGAGGACCTACACTGTTGAATGGGCCCACACATGTCTCCAGGGAAAAGGCATTCAAAGTCCGTGAATACCTTATGCCTGTGCCTAGGCAAAGAAGCTGTGCCTACCCTGTGTTCGTAGCTTAGGGGAGCTGGCAGATTTTTTTCCCCCCTGTTTGTTAATTTGTTCTGTCTCCAAGGCAGGGAGAATGGCTCAGGGCATGTGATGGGTCGTACTTCCTTATGGCCCAGAGGACTCGACAATCCCTGAAGCCATCCTGATCCCAGTGCAGAGCAGGGAGGTAAATGGGAGAGAAGTTTTCCCTAAGGGGGGTGTTTTTGATTCGTGTGGTAGACCAGATGGAAATACTTATCTTTTGCTGATCAGTGGCTGCTTCTCTCTGGTTATGGATGGCCGAGTAGACTCTGTGCCTCTGGGTCCCTTCTGATGTGGAAAACACATCCCAAGCACTGCTGCTTGCCTGCATCACCACTCACCCCTGAGCTGACCTAGGCTGAAGGGCTCTGGCTTCCACCACGTCAGGTCTAGCAACTCTTTGCTGCTTCTGAAACTTCTCCCCCTCCCTCTGCCACTCAGTCTGATTCCTCAACTTTGCCTTTGATGTTCAGGGCTCCTAGATTGTCATATATAATCAATTCACTTGTTTTTTCAGCTTTTGTTGCAAGAGGGACCACAGGATAAGTCTGACTACTTTGCCATCTTGGCCTTGCCTCACTCTCTCATTTTCTGATCTATTGAAACTGAACAAATTCATCATCCTTGTCTTGATCAGAGAAGCTGAACAAATTTCTCTGAAGGTACATACTGACATATATGAGTCTATACCTACCACTAACAAGTTCATTCTCTTCTTCAATAACAGTAGTTTCTCCTCTAAGAAATGCTCTTGAACTCAGTGTTGTCACTGTCATTACACTTAGGTGGCACAAACTCTCTGACTAATTTATCTGACCCTTTCACATTCATAAAATGTCAGTTTAAGTGTTTTTTCCTCTTTAAAGACTTCTGTCTTAATTTCCTAGGGCTGTCATACAAAAACACCAGAGAGTAGATGGAGTTAAAAAAAAGAAATATGTTATCTCACAGTTCTGTGAAGCTAGGAGTCTGAATTTAGCACCTTGGCTAGTCCACACTCTGTCTGCCTTCTCTAGGGGAAGATATTTCCGTGTTTCTTCCAGTTTCTGTTAGTCCTGGGTGTTTCCTGATCTTCCTTGGCGTTTAGTTACATCTTCACATAACATCGGTCTACCCGCTATGTGCTTCTGCCTCCAAGTCTGTTCTCCCCTTTTGTAAGACACCACTCTGAAAGGATTAGAATCCACCCTAATTCTGTATGACTTTATTAACTTAACAGAAGACAAAAGAAAAGTCCTATTTCCAAACAAGGTCACATTCACATTTTTAGGGCACAATTTAGTCCATAACTACTTCTTTGAATCCTTAAATCTTCTGTCCCATTAGGTTTCTAGATAGTAATTATCCTGCAGAGTAACAAAAAATGGTTCCACTCAATTGATACATCAAGTCATTTAAGGGAATTTTCCATCCCACTAGATAATTAAGAAAAAACAATGTTGTTACTGTCAAATATGGTGGAGATCAAGCATTGAGCGCTGAATTTAGCAACATAAAGTCATTAACAGCCTGGAAAACAGTAGTATTGGTGAAGAGACAAAGTACAAAACTCTAAATAAATTTTTTTTAGTAAAGCATGAGAATAGAGAAGAGAAATAGGTAGTAATTATAAAAATCACTTTGAGGACTGTCTTTGCAAATTGGAGCAAGTAAATGGTTCCTTCCCTGTCTGATAGGAAGTGTGGATTCAAGCGAAGTATTTTAAAATTGAGGACATAATATCATGTTGTATGCTTGTTGATAGAACATCCAGAGTTTAAAAAAAGAATGTCCTTTAAGAGAAAGTGGAAAAATGCTGGAGGAATGTCCTTGAGTAAACAGTGGTGGGATCTAGTGAGCAAGTGCAGGGTTGGTTTGAGTTAGGAGCACACTGTATTTATTCAAGCTAATGGATAGGACATCACAGTATATGGCTTCAGAGTTTGCAGGTGTGTTGTAAAAATCTGCAAGACTTTTCTTTTTCTACTTTACTATTTTTTAGTGAAATAAAAAGCAAGTAATCAGCTGAAAATGTAGTTGGGGAAGAAATTTTTGAGTTTGAGGAGAGAGAATTTATGAAATAGTCATCATCTAGGGGAATAAGATAGTGTAATGGAATTATGATTCCACTTGAGAATATCCATTGTGTATATAGAGAAATTGGTCAGCCTGATTGTTTTTCTTCAGCCATATGCAGCTTCAGGGGTGCAGGCATAATGTAGATGAAGAGTTGATTTAGCCAAGGCTGTGGTCCTCTGAAACAAGCACAACAAATTAAGAAAGATATCAATGGCATGAGGAAAGAGAAAGCTGGTTGGGTAATAGAGTGGAGGCCCAAATAAGCTGACAGATTTTTGACTTAGGGTACTGCACTGAAGTAAAGAGTTAGATGGAGTTTGGGTGCAAGTAATTTGAGATTATGAAAGGATTCATGAAAATGATTTTCTGAGTTATTAGTGATGTCTTTGTATACAGCAGGAGGTATCAAAGAGTCTTGATGCATGCTGGTCTTTCTGCCAGAGTGGTTTATTTATTTGTTTATTTATTCATTTATTTTTGGTGACACCTCAAGATAAAAAAAAGACAAAACAAAACAAACAAAAAAAGTAAGTGTTCCTTTTAGTAAACAGTGATATATAAATAACTTAATAAACACTTATATTCTAAGAGCTTAGTAGTCTTTTAAAAGTATTACACAGAAACTGATAATATACATACATTGATAATACTCATAAATTGATAATATACATACATTGATAATACCGATGCATTTATTCCATTTTTTAATTATTTCATGTCTTGTTCATAGAAGACATTTGGTATTTAGGGGACTTTGAGTTATAAAGACATAGTGAAAGGGTTTCAAGACTTGGGGAGGAATGTGCAGAGTTTATGGGGATGGTAATCTGGGAGATAAGGGTTGATTTGTCATTCTGGAACTTTTTATCATAACTGACATGAACAGGAACAGAAGGCCTAATGATCTTCGAGGATTCAAAGCAGATAGTGATGGTGAGGCTGTGGGTAAAAGGAGGGGGGAGGTAGAAGTATGTATTTAGGTTCTTTCTTGACTCTTGTACTTAGAAACAAATAGACATGGGAAGTAGTTTATTATTTTAATTATATTGATTCTTTCTTGACCTCTGATGGTGAAGGTAAATGGCCTAGTGGAGACCAGATTTTAGACTCAGGATGAGGGTTGCTTCTTCTGTTGTGTTGAAGGAGGGGCAAACCTGCACCAAGTTCACAAACTTCACATTTGACCACTCTTGATGGGATTGAGCACCTCCAGGAAATTAGAATACTATTCTGATGTTAAATCCATTTTTTAACCCTTGATGAAAGAAAGGGAAGACTAAGAAAGGAGTAGTCTTGTACTTCTGTGTGAGTCTCCATCTCGTCCTCTTTTCACCTAGGGAGGAGTAGTCTTAGCCTTGGGATAGTTTACTCTTGGTTTCCATTGGGGAGTCATGAATTAACTGTGAGTGTGCTGGCTCTCCCTTGATGCCATGGATTGAAGCAAATTTGATTGGATGATTGAACAAATAATCAATTAATTAATATAATAACCAATTAATTATTTCAAATAAAAATAAGTAGGAAAAAACCTGTTCATTTTTCCTGGTCACTTTTTCCATCCATATAACAAGCATGATAAAAAAAAATGAAATAAATACTGAGAATAATAAATATTTATACTCTGTGTAGGTTTTTCAAAGACTAATGCTAAAAGAAACGCTACATGTATTGTTATTCCAAAATGTTTAATGCAGAAGAGAAGTATATCATGAGTATTATTGTCAAAGCTAGGCAAAGAAAAATAAGAGTAGCAGTGGTGTTTATAAGAAGTGTTCTTGGTCGAAAGTTTTACTGCTGGGTAAGATGAGTGAAACGTAAAATATAAGATGATTGCACATTACATCATATTGAGAACATCAATGATGTGGGTTTAAGTAAGCAATTTCACCTCAGTTTCATTCAGTAGTTCAGTATCACTCTGCATTAATTTCAGGCTCTTGCTAGGAAAGCACGTATCAGGGTCTCTCTAACTACCACTGTGTTTGCTTTATTTTTATCTTTTCCAAACTTTACTTATCCCTTTTATCCGTTCCGTTTTGTCTCCTTAATTGTTTTTCCCATGTCTATCATCGTTCTTCACATATACATATTACTTTATTTTTATCTTATCCTTCTTTCACAGAGAACTCCTAAAAATCATTATTATCAGATTTTATCAACAAAATTTCCAATTGAAATCAGCAAAAGAATGTTGTTGTTTTTGCTGTTATTGTTGTTGCTGTTGTTGTTGTTGCTGTTGTGTGCTGTCCAGTCGAATCTGACTCATAGGCACCCTACGAGACAGAGTAGAACTGCCTCCTAGGGTTTTCTAGGCTGTAATCTTTACAGGTGCAGATCACCACATCTTTTCTCCCACAGAGCGGCTGGTGGGTTTGAACTGCCTACCTTTTGGTTAGCAGCTGATTTCTCCTTAAAAGTGTGTTAACGGTGTTAATTTTAAGTTATGCCTATTCTGCTCTGATCTTTTGCTTGGCTGGGAACTATGATAAATTAACCTGTTAAGATTATGACCTTCAGACTTGTGAACTTTCATAAAGGAAGAACTAAATACTATAATTCCATCTGATTGATACAGAATTAAAGGAAAAACACTTTGGAAATAATATGAAAGTACTTCCACTTCTTTTTTCCTATTTATTTCATATTTTTCTGGACATATTTTTCTTACATTAAAAGAAGCAGTAATAGAATGATGTCTCTGAGACATGAGATAGGGCTGAAGTGCTCAAATAAATCTACGTAAGTTAAATTTTCAATGAACTATAATGTTATGTTTATTATTTTTAATAAGAATGAAAGTTAAATAATAGCAATATTAGATACATGTGTTTATATATTTTATGTGTATATAAAACAACATTACAAATACTCTCAGTAAATATAACCGACTGATTAGATAATCTGTCTCTTTTTAGGAAGTCATTAAAACACAATAATTATCTGAGATAATCAAATTTCGAGGTGATTGTAGTATTGATAAAGGTTTAACTCAGCCCTCAATAGCATATTTTGTTCAAACAAACTAGCAAAAATGTTTTAAGGAATCTCAAAATTGAACACTTGCAAGTAGACTTAGGCTGGATATGTGACACTCTAAGATAAAATAACAGTTAAGTGTTATACCTCATTTATAATAAACTAGAGTTGTATACTACATTGCTCTCTTGCAAAATCCCTGGATGTTTAATTCCACTTCAGTATATTTATTCAGAACTGTAATGGTTACTGTACACATTGATTATGTGCCCTCTATCAATGTCTTCAAAAATGAATAAAGAAGGAAAGATGAACAGGAACACAGAATGAAAACTGAGCCAAGCAGAGACTGAACAGTAAAAGAACCAGACACTGCACTGCTTAGAAATGTATGAGTATTATAACCCATTTGAATGTGATTTATGAAAGACAGTGTCACGGAGAAGGTGAATGTACAGACTATATTGCAGTATCTTAATTAAGCAGCTTTTCAAAGAATGAAACCTTTCATATGCATAAAAATCTTACCTTATCTGCTATTGCAGGTTTGTAGCTTTTGTATTTATAAATATCTTTTTAAATATACATGCAAATTTATTGTTGAAATTACAATATTTTGCTATTCTTTCTAATACGTATCACAGTAATGATTTTATGTGACACCTGGAGGCAAAACAGCTTCCTCGCTATCACATTTAATTGGTATATCATCCATTATTGATTTTGTATTGCATCTAGATGTAGCAATAGTTGATGTGAAATCTAGGAAGCATTATGAAATTTATTATTATCAAGAGAATACAACAAGTAATATGAAATGACTTAGTCAAATAAAAGAAATGTTCTCTGTTGTCTAGCAAATGCAAATCCCTGTAACTGCATTACAGTATGAATTGAATAATAAAAAGAATTAAATTGAACAATTACAATGTTCACTACCAAAAGCAGATAAAGGCTTACCTGTGTTTGATTCTCTTGAAATTTATAAAGTCTAAACTAATATATGTTAAAATATCTCACAAATATATGAATGAAGTGCGTAAATTGACTACTATCTTTCTTGTCTGTAGATAGATAAGAATAATAGAAAGAATATGAGATTGCCATAAATCATACAAAATATTCATTAGCAGTGGTTATTAATGATAAATAAATATAACTCATGCCCAAAGTGAGTTGATTAAATAAAGTTAAACTAATAAAAAAGTGAGAATTTGGCAACAAATATCCTGTGAAGCTCATATTTTTAACTGAGTTTAAAGTGTAAAGTCCTTTAAAATAAAAAAAAAATTCCTATACACTTTGAGATCATTTCAATAGTTAGCCATTTGAGTTTCTTTAGTTTTTTGTTTGTTTGCTTTTAACCAAAAAAAAGACTAAGTAATAGACAAAGAAAAATAATAATATAAATTTTTAAAAATCATCTAGTGACTGTTACAACATGCAAAATAAATAGTTTTTAAGAGTTCAAATATGCCTACAATCTTTTATCATGTATCTAGATAAGTAATCTACATTCTCAAGAGATATTAATTGTATATGTTGTTTTCTATATTTTTTACAGGGTTGAGTGTATGTGAAAATTACCCTTCTACTCCTGCCCACTTATAGAAATTCTAACTGGTTTAGTCAGGACATGACTCTTGGAGAAAAATGTCTGTGTATATAAAGAAGTAAATATAAATATAGAATAAAATTTTTTAGAAGTGTTAATATTGAGAAATACCATCCAACAAATGCCAGATCTTCTGGTGCTTTCAAGTAGCTGTGATGCAGATAGGATTAGTGAAACTAGTGCATGCAGCTCTGGAGTCAGACAGACCCAGGTTGAAATTTTGCTTCTGCCACTCCCCTGCTTTCATATTTTGGGCAAATAATTTAACTCAAAGCTCAACTGCATCTTTTGAGAAACAAGAAAACAGTTGTTTTAAATCATGATTGTTTGGATTATTAAATGCAATAATACTAAGTGCTTAAATCAATGCCTGATACAAAGTAAGTGGTCAGTGACTTGTTACCTGATACAAATAAGTGGTCAATGACTTGCTATATATTGTAGTTTTCATCACCTTCTTTGTTGTCATTATCTTCATCATCAACATCACTACATTAAGAAAAGTCTCCAAGATCTGACTAATAACTTTTAATGAGATCAGTGAAGTATTGCTAGAATTATGTGACTGATATTGAAAAACTCACCCTACACTTTGTACAGAAAGTTTCAGTTCTAGCTACAAACAACAGATAATGCAACCAAAATGGTATAACAAGAAAAGATCTTATTTTTATTACTTACAATGAGATCTAAGGAATCTGAGGTAGTTGTCACTTCTCTAGACCCTGATGTCTTCTTGTTCCACTGTTCTTAAAGGTGTGCTGCTTTTGTTCGCGTGATTGCAATATGGCTATAGTCCTTCCCAGCATCAAATCTATATTAGCTATATCTAACATAGATAAAATGGAGAAAGATAAGGCACAAAAATATAAAGAACAAAACTCCAAAAGCCAGCTAAACCCATCCTGTCATCAGCTTGGCTGAGAGCTTCACCAGGGACTTGTGCTTACATCTCATTAACAGAACCAGATCACAGGACTTCTATTAATTGGAAGAGAGTCTGAGAGTCTTCCAATAGAACTGTCAACCTCTATCAGTAGAGGAAGGTAAAGGAATGCCTTTTCAGAGGTAATCCACAGTCTGTGTAGCCACAAGAGTTCATGAGAATAAGAAAAATGTCATATAAAATAGAAATCCATCAGTCCATGGGTGTTCTTAATATCTGTACAGGACTACTGCAGCTTCTAGAAGTATTTTTCTAAATTTAAACTGAAAAATCTAATTTGGATGGGCTGGCAATTAAGGGCAGGCTGAGGAGGAGAAAGAGATCTTCTCCTTAAAAAGTATTAAAAAAGACAAAAAGGTTAGCATTAATCACAGTCCTAAACACTGAGGCTGGAAAATGTAAGTGACTAAAGAAGCCAGAATGTTACCTGGAGACAGGGCATTGTTGTGGCCTAAATTTTGATGAAATGATTTGAATACATCATGTAATGCTGAAACATAGGTCTCTTTCCTACATGTACAATAAGATAGAATTCTACAACTTTGTGAGAGAAAGCATCTAGAAAGTGTTTGGAGCCAGCTTTACCAAGAATACTAGAATTCAGAAAAAATATAAAATATATACAATATTTGGAACTCTAATGATAGATTAGGTATTTCTATATGCATAAATGAGATGATTCAGTTAACATTTTTCACAAATGGAATTATAATAAAAATATATCTTGGATGTCAATACTACCCAAAGCAATTCATAAATTAAATGCAATCCCCACCAAAATTTTAGTAGCCTTCTTTGCAGAAACAGATAAACCAATCTTCAGATTTATATGAAATGGCAAGGGGCCTCAAACAGCCAAAGCAATCTTGAAAAAGAAGAATAAAGTAGGAGGAGTCACATTTTCTGATTTCAAAATATACTAAGAAGTTACAGTAATCAAACCAGCTTGGTACTGGTATAATGATAGACTATAGAAAATGGAATAGAATTGAGAATCCAGAAACTTAACACTCTTTTCAACAAGTGTGCTAAGTCTATTCAACTGAAAAAGAATTATCTCTAATAAATGGTGCTTGGAAAACTGGATTTCCACATGCAAAAGAATGAAGCAAAATCCATACCTAGTACCATACAAAAACTAATTAAAAATTGATCAAGGACACAAATATGAGGTCTAAAACCATAAAGCTGTTAAAGAAAACATAAGGGTATTTCTATAGGGACCTAATTTTCACAATGGGTTTTTATATATGATACCAAAAGCATGAGCAGAAAGACAAAACAGATAAACAGGACTTGTAAAATTAAAAAAAAAAAATTGTTCATCAAAGAACATTATCAACAAAGTGAAAAGACAATCTACAAATTGGGAGAAAAATTTTGGGAATCATATGTCTGGTGGCACAACATTTAAGCACTTTGTTGCAGACTGAAAGGTTGGCAGTACGAACATGCCCAGTGACTCTGAAGGAGAAAGACGTGGTCATCTGCTCCCAAAATGATTTAAAGAAAAAAAAAGAAAAGAAAAGAAATCAAACCCATTACCATCGAGTCAATTCCTACTCATACTACTCCCTAGGGTTTCCTAGGCTATAAAGGAAACTATAAGGAATCGGACTGCCACGTCTTTCTTCCACGGAACGGCTGGTGAGTTTGAACTCCAACCTTTCCGTTAGCAGCGGAGCTCTTAACCACTGGACCACCAAGGCTCCTCCATAAACATTACAACCTAGATAACCCTATTGGACAGTTCTAGTCTATCACATGGGGTCGCTATGAATCAAAGTTGATTGGATGGTACCTAACAATAACAAGCACATATCTGATAAAAATTTGATATCCAGAATATATAAAGAACTTCTACAACTTAACAATACAACGAACAATCCCAATCAAAAAATGGGCAAAGATGTTAAATAGACATTTCACCAAAGAGGATGTATAAATGGTCAACAAACACATGAAAAGATTCTCATCATCATTAGTCATTAGGGAAATGCAAATCAAAGCAAATCAAAACCACAATGAGATACTACATCATACCCACTAGAAGGACTATGACAAAAATAAAACAAAAAGAAAATAACAGTATATGGAAAAATTAGAACTCTCATTCATTGGTGGGAATGCAAAATAATACAACTCCTGTGGAAGAGTTTGAGGATTTCTCAAAAATTTAAATATAGAACTACCATATGACCCAGCGATTCCTCTCCTAAGCATGTATCCAAAAGAACTGAAAGGAATGCAGAAAGAAATTTGTACTCTAATGCTCATTGCAGCACTATTCACAACAGCTAAAAGGCAGAAATAACCAAAAAATCCATCAACAGATGAATAGATAAACAAAATAGGGCATATACATACAATGGAGTATTATTTAGCCATAAAGAAAATAAAGTCCTAATAGATGCTACCACATGGATGAACTTTGAAAACATAATGATGAGTGAAATTAGTCAGTCACAAAAGGACAAATACTGTTATGATCCCACTTATGTGAATTAGGCAAGTGTATAAAGACCAAAGCTTGTAAGTAGATACCAAAGGTGGGAGGGAGGAGGAAAGGAGGAGTCATTGCTTAGGAGGCATTGAGTTTCAGTTGAATAATCTGGAAAAAGATAGTGGTAATGGTTGTACAACATGATAAAGGTAATTAGTGTCACTGAATTGTATGTGTAAAAATTGTTGGAACGGCCAACGTGTTGTTATTTACATTTTTATAACAATAAAAGCAAAAAAAGTTTATATCTTACCCTAAAATACCATAAATGTCCTTTACAGTAATGACATTATATTTATTAGGCTCGGTGAATAGGAAGCAGCCTAGAAGACTTAAAAAAAATATATACCCTACCCCAGATGGAAGACCAGCCCATTCCCTTCACAAGTTGAGGGGTGTTGGTGTCTAAATAAATATCAATCATAATGATCTAATTACCATTAACAGTAATTGGGTTAGGCATGGGCATTAAGGGAAGGCAGCTGATAACATGCTAGGCCAGGCATAGGAGTGGGTGAATTCCTAGGAAAAAATGTCCTCAATTCAAAGAGAGAATTTTGGAATATGTAATATATTATGTCTTCTTCCTCTGGACATTTTGTAGTGGTGTGTCACAATGCTACATACCTCTTATTACCATAAGGGAAACTAGTCTGATATAAAATCCAATATGCAAATGTGGCAATAAATGAAGAGAAAACAATGTATATTCTTTTTTTTTAAAATTGTGGTAAAATATATATAACATATATTTGCCATTTTCACCATTTACATTTTTTAGAAATTAATTGAAATTTATTTAATATACGATTTTCAAATCAAGGTATCATTTCAACTAGAGAGTCAAAAATGTTCCAAAGATGAGAAAACTTCAAAATACTCTTATACCATTTAATTAATTTCAGTGGCATTAATTACACTCACAATGTTGTGCCACCATCACCAATTTTTCTTCACCCCAAACAGACACTCTGTACCCATTTGCAAAACTATTCTATTTCCCCTTCCCCCAGTCCCTGGTAACTTCTAAAAGACTTTCTGTCTCTATGAATTTTCCTGTACCAGATATTTCATGGAAATAGAATCATGCAATATTTGTCTTTTGTGTCTGACTTATTTCATTGGTTTAATGTTTCCATGGTTCATTCACATTGTACAATGTATCACAACTTCATTCCTTCTTACGGTTGAGTAATATTCCATTGTATGCATATGTCACAATTTGTTTTTCTATTTATCTGTTGATGGACACTTGGTCTATTTCCACCTTTTGACTATTGCCAATAATGCTGTGTGAACTTTAGCCTATTGGTATCTAAGTCGTTTTCAGTTCATTTGTGGTATGTATGTACAGAGGAGTGGAATGCTGGGCCACATGGTAATTCTAATTATTTTCCACAGTGGCTGCACCATTTTATATTGCAACTAATAATGTACAAAGTTTCCAATTTCTCCACAATCTATCCAACACTTGTTATTGTCTGTTTTTATTTTTAGTATAACCACCCTAGTGGGTGGGTGTGAAGTGGTATCTCATTGTGGCTCTGAGTATTAAACCCAGATATATGACCTGCAAATATTTTCTCCCATTCTGTGGGTAGTCTTTCCACTGTCTTGATAGTGTTTTTTGGTGTGTATATATATATATATATATATATATGTACATATATATACACACACATATAATATATGTAGTTCATTTTAATGAAGTCTAATTTATCTGTTTTTTACTGTTGTTGTCTGTACGTATGGGATTATCCTTAGGAAACCATTGCCAAATTGAAGGCCATGAAGATTTGCCCCTATGTTTTCTTCTAAAAGGTTTATGGTTTTAGCTCACAAATTTAAACCTTTTATCCATTTTGATTTAATTTTTTTATATGATGTAAGGTAAGGGTCCACCTTCATTCTTCTGTATGAGAAAATCCAATTTCCCAGCATCATTTGTTGAAGAGCTATTGAATGGTTCATTCAATATCCATTGAATGGTCTTGGCATCCTTGTTGAAAATTAATTTATCATAGATGTGAGGGTTGATTTCTGGGCTCTAGTTTCTATCCCATTGGTCTAGATGTATACAGGGGAGCCCTGGTGGTGCAGTGGTTAAAACACTTGGCTACTAACGCAGAGGTTGGCACTTTGAAACCACCAGCCACTCCACAGGAGAAAGATGTGGCAGTCTGCTTCCATAAACATTACAGCCTTGGAAACCCTATGGGACAGTTTTACTCTGTCTTACAAAGTCACTGTAAGTCAGAGTTGACTCTACAGCAGTGCGTTTGGTATACGTGTTACTGTGCTAGTGTTGTTATTAGTTGCGTTAAGTTGACTCTGACTCATGGAGACCTTATGTAAAACAGAATGAAACATTGCCCGGTCCAGAGCCACCCTCACAAACTTTGCTGTTTAAGCCCATTGTTGCAGCCACCATGATAATTGATCTTATGGAGAGTTTCCCTTGTTTTCTCTGGTACTCTGCTTTACCAAACATGATACCCTTTTCTAATGATTGGTCTTTCCTGATGACCTGTCCAAAGTAAACAAGACAAGTCTCTCTGGCCTTGCTTCTAAAGAGCATTCTAGCTGTACTTCCTTCAAGACACATTTGTTTGTGCTTCTGGCAGGCCATGATCTATCCAATATTCCTCACCAACAATTTAAATGCATCAATTCTCCTTTGATCTTCCTTTTTCTTTGTCTAGGTTTCAGCACTCAGGATCCAAATGAATGGTTGGCAGTTTGAATCCACCCAGCAGCACCAAAGAAGAAAGACCCAGAGAGATGTATTCTTCTGTAAAGGATACAGCCAGAAAACCCTATGGAGTTCAGTTCTGCTTTGTAACATATTGGGTTGCAATGAGTTGGAATTGACTCAACAGCAACCAGTTTGGTTTTACTATGCCAGTACCACATTGTGTTTTTTTGTTTTTTTTTTTTTAACTTAGTTTTGTATTAAGTTTTGAAATCACTATGTGTGGGTGCTCCACCTTTATTATATTCTTCTTTTTAAAAATTTTTTGGCTATTTTGAGTCATTGAAATTAGATAAGAATTTTAGAATATGTTTTTCCATTTCTGCAAAAACACATTGTTGGGATTTTGATAGGCATTACATTAAACCTGAATATTTCTTTGTGTAGTATTGTCATCTTAACAATATTAAGTCTTGCTATCCGTGAACCTGGGAAGTCTTTAATTTAATTAGGTCTTCTTAGAATTCTTTCAGAAATATTTCATAATTTTAAGTTTACAAGACTTGTGCTTCCTTAATTAAATTTATCCTTAGGTGTTTTATTATTTTTTTAACTATTGTAAATGAAATTGTTGTCTTAATTTCTTTTTCTAATTGTTCATTGCTAGGGTCACTATGAGTTGGAATCAACCTGAAGGCAACAGGTTTGGTTTTTTTGGTTTAGTGTATAGAAATATCACTAACTTTTCTGTGTTGAGTTTGTTTCCTGCAACTTTGCTAAATATGCTTATTAGCTCTAACAGTGTGTGTATGTGTGTTCTTCCGGATTTTTATATATAGGATCATGTCATCTGCAAATAGAGATAGTTTCACTTCTTTCTTTTCAATTTTATTTTGATAAAAAATGCTTTCCAGTACCATGTTGAATAGAAAAGGTGAAAGTGGGCATCATCATGTTCCCAAATTTAAGAGAAAAGCTTTTAGTTTTTCACCATCAACGATGACGTTACCTATGGGTTATTCAAATATGGCCTTTATCATGTTGAGGAAGTGCCCTTCTTTTCCTAGTTTATTGAGTGCTTTTTGTGATGAAAGGGTGTTGGATTTTATCACTTTTTTTATTTCATTAGTAGAGATGATTATGTGTTTTTCCTTCCTCATTCTGTTAATTCTAGTCTATTATATGGATTAATTTTCATCTGCTGAACCAACCTTGGAATCCTTTGATAAATCCCAGTTTGTTGTGGTATACAATCCTCTTAATATGCTGCTGAATTAGGTTTTGCCAGTATTTTGCTGATAATTTTTGCATTTATATTCATAATGGATATTGCTGTGTAGTTCTGTTTTCTTGTAGGATCTTTGTCTGGCTTCAGTATCAGGGTAATGCTGGTCTCATAGAATAAATTTGGAAGTGTTGTCTCTTCTTCAATTTTTTGGAAGATTTTGCAAAAGATTAGTGATAATTTTTCTTTAAATATTTGTTAAAATTCACTGTTGAAGTCATCTGGTGCTCGGCTTTTTTGTTGGGAGGTTTGTGATTGTTGTTGTTAGCTGCCATCAAGTTGGCCCTTAACTCAAGCTGACTAAATGTGTTACAGAGTAGAACTGCTCCATAAAGCTTTCTTGGTTGTAATCTTCACAAAAGCAGACTGCCAAGCCTTTCTTCTGCAGAGCTGCTAGGTAGGTCCAAACTGCCAACCTTTCAGTTAGCAGCTAATTGCAAACCACTTGCAGCACCAAGACTCCTTCGTTTTCGTTTACTGTATACTTTATGATGCCATTAAGCTCCTGAGTTAGCCTGTACTGAGGACTCCCTATCTTGATTTCTTTTTTTCTCACATGGGATAAATTTCTTTACTATTCAAGGTATTTTTAAGTTGTGTGTGTTTGGGGGTTTTTGTTATTTGTCTTCCAAGATAACCAACCTAATACAACAGGATTGTGTAATATATAAAAGAAGATGATGGATGGAAAGGACAAAACATGGTATTAAGTTAGAGTTCAGAATATCTTTTTACAGGTTACATTAACAATGATTCAATTCTTATTCCTATTTTCTTGGGGTAAATGTAATCCTTGGTTGTCTAGATCAATATTTATTTACTTTTATTACTAAAAATGTTACTGAGATAATTACAGACTCACATGAAATTGTAAAAAATAATACAAGGAGATCCTGTGTAACTTTAACTATAGAACTATATCACAACCAGGATATTGACATTGATACAATCCATTAATATTATTCACATTTCCCTAGTTTTACTTCTACTCATTTGGGTGTGTGCATATATAATTCTATATAAATTTGTCATATGTGTTGTTATTGTTGTTAGGTGCCATCCAGTCAGTTCCGACTTACAGCAACCCCATGTACAACAGAAGAAAACACTGCCCGGTCCTGCACCATTCTCATGATCATTGTTATGCTTGAGCCCATTGTTGCAGCCACTATGTCAATTCACCTCGTTGAGGGTCCTCCTCTTTTTCGCTGACCCCCTACTTTACTCAGCATGCTGTCCTTCACCAAGGGCTGGTCCCTCCTGATAACATGTCCAAAGTACGTGAGACAAAGTCTTGCCATCCTTGCTTCTAGGGAGCATTCTGGTTGTACTTCTTCCAAGGCAGATTTGTTCATTCTTTTGGTAGTCCACGGTATATTCAATATTCTTCACCAATGCCATAATTCAAAGGCATCAATTCTTCTTTGGTCTTCCTTATTCATTGTCCAGTTTTCATATGCATATGAGGCAATTGAAAACACCATGGCTTGGGTCAGGGGCACCTTAGTCTTCAAGGTAACATCTTTGCTTTTTAACACTTGAAATAGGTCTTTTGCAGCAGATTTGCCCAGTGCAATGCATCCTTTGATTTCTTGACTGCTGCTTCCATGGGTGTTGATTGTGGATCCAAGTGAAATGAAATCCTTGACAACTTCAATAGTTTGTTCATTTATCCTGATGTTACTTATTGATACGGTTGTGAGGATTTTTGTTGTCTTTCTGTTGAGGTGCTGAAGATTGTGGTCTTTGATCTTCATCAGTAAGTGCTTCAAGTCCTCTTCACTTTCAGCAAGCAAGGTTATATCATCTGCATATTGCATGCTGTTAATGAGTCTTCCTCCAATCCTGATGCTGCATTCTTTTTCATATAGTCCAGCTTCTCAGATTAGTTGCTCAGCACACAGATTGACTAAGTATGGTGACAGGATACAACCCCGACACAAACCTTTCCTGACTTTAAACCATGTGGTATCCCCTTGTTCTATTCAAACGACTGCCTCTTAATCTATATACAGGTTCCTCACGAGCACAATTAAGTTCTTTGGAATTCCCATTTTTTGCAATGTTATCTATAGTTTGTTATGATTCACACAGTCCAATGCCTTTTCATAGTCAATAAAACACAGGTACACCTTTCTGGTATTCTCTGCTTTTGGCCAGGATGCATCTGACATAAGCAATGATATCCTTCATTTCACATCCTCTTCTGAATCGGTCTTGAATTTCTGGCAGTTTTTGTACTGCTGCAACTGCTTTTAAATGATCTGCAACAAAATTTTACTTGTGTGTGATGTTAATGATATTGTTCGATAATTTCTGCATTCTACTGGATCATCTTTCTTTGGAATAGACATAAATATGGATCTCTTCCAGTCAGTTTGTCAGGTAGCTGTCTTCCAAATTTCCTGACATAGATGAGTGAGCACTTCCAGCACTGTATCAGTTTGTTGAAACATCTCAATTGGTATTCCAATTCCCAAAGCCTTGATTTTTTACCAGTGTCTTCAGTGCAGCTTGAACCTCTTCCTTCAGTACCATTGCTTCCTCATCATATGCTACCTCCTGAAATGGTTGAACATCGACCAGAAAGCAAGAACTCATTAAAAAGACAGGAAAGATGGAACAGACCAAAATGGATGTCAGAAGAGATTCTGAAATTTGCTCTTGAATGTAGAGTAGCTAAAACATATGGAAGAATTGATGAAGTAAAAAAGTTGAACAGAAGATTTCAAAAAAATACTTTCATTATAAAATATTATAATGACACATGCAAAGATCTGGAGTTAGAAAACCAAAAAGGAAGAACACACTCGACATTACTGAAGCTGAAAGAACTGAAGAAAAATTCAAGCCTTGAGTTGCAATATTGAAGGATTCTATGGGGAAACTGTTAAATGATGCAGGAAACCTCTCATGGGTAGGTTCATATATCTGTATCATAGTCAAGACATAGAACAGTTCCATCACCACAAGACCTCTTTGTGTTACCTTTTGTAACCACCACCACTTTCTTAAATCCCTTTCTTCCTGCCCTAACCTCTGGCCACCATTAATCTGTTCTTGATCTCTAAAATTTTGTCATTTCAAAAATATTGTATAAATGAAACCATATTGTAACCTTTTGAGATTGTCTTTTTTCTTTCTGCATAATTCCGTGGAGATTCATCCAAGTTGCCAAATATGTCAATACTTAGTTAATTGCTATTGCTCAATAGTATCTCATGGTATAAATATACCAGGATTTGTTCAACCATTCACTCATTAAAAGTTATCTGGATTGTTTCCCATTTGGGTTTTATGAATAAAACTGCTATGAATGTTTATGTATAGGCTTTTGTATGAATATAATTTTCATTTTTCTGCAATAAATGCCAATAGTACTCCATAATTGTTCTTTTAATGGCTGCAAGTTATGTAATGATATTCCCTGTTTCATTCCTGATATTGGTAATTTGTGTCTCCTTTTTTATTTTTGTCAGTCTTCCTACAGATTAATCAATTTTATTGTTCTTTTTTAAAGAACCAGAATTTTCATTTCATTTATTTTCTCTATTGTTTTCCTAGTCTCAACTTTGTTTATTTCTACCTTCATCGTTATTGTTTCCTCCTTTCTGTTTCTTTGGGTTTGTTTTGCTCTTCTTTTTTGAGATGCTTAAGTGAGAGCTTTATTGTTGTTAGGTACCATTTAGTTGATTTTCAACTCACAGAGACCCCCATGGTGCAATAATTAAGCTCTTGGCTATAACCAAAAGGTTGGCAGATTGACCCTACCCAGAGGCTCCATGGGAGCCTTAGTAATTTGCTTACATAAAGATTATAGCCCGGAAAATACTACGAGGTAGTCCTCCTCTGTCACGTGGGATTTCTATGAGTCAGAATAGACTCGATGGCACTCAACAACAGCAAGTAGAAGCTTTGATTTTTTACATTGGTTCTTTTCTCATTTCTAATGTAAGCATTTAATGTTATTAATTTTCCTTTCAATACTACCTTAGCTACATCCCACATATTTTGATAAGTTTTATTTTGATTTAGATATATGCATATATATGAATTATACATATATAAATATACATACTTAAATTACTTTTAGACTTCCTCTTTGACACATGGATTATTTAGAAGTTTGCTGTTTTAATTTCCATATCTTTAGAGATGTTTCTGTTGTCTTTCTGTTATTGAGTTCAAGTTTGAGTCTGTTATTATCAGACAATATTTTGTGTATGATTTTGATTATTTTAAATAAGTTGAGGTTTGTTTTATTGCCCAGGATATAGTGTATATTGGTGAATTTACATGGCTCTTGAAAAAAGTACATTTGCTGGCATTGAGAGGAGAGCTTCGTATACATCAGTTTGGTCCTGATGGTTTATTGGGTTGTTTAGATTTTCTATATCATTGGTAATTTTCTATCTAAGGTTTATCAGTTCCTGAGAAGAGGATTTTGAAGTTCCCAAGTGGTATTGTGAATGTATATATTTCTCCTTTCAGTTCTATCAGTTTTTGCTTCATATATTTTGAGCTTGTTTTGTATGGTATGTACATATTTCAGTTATTACATCTTCCTGGTGGATTGATAGATCTATCCTTATGTAATGTCTCTCTGCCTCTAGTAGTTTTCTTTGCTATCATCTACTTCTTTGAATATTAATATAACTACGTCTGTTTTTTATTAACTTTTACATATTTTTACATTTTTTTAACTTTCATCTTAAGTCGTTAAATTAAATGTGAGTTTCTGTAATCAGCATTCATGTATGCCATGTTTTTATAATCTACTTTATCATTATTTGTCTTCTAGTTGGTATACTTAGACTGTTTATATTTTTTATAATTATTGGGATGTTACAACTTTGTCATTTCATTATTTGTGGTTTACTTGTATCATCTGATTATTGTTCCTTTGTTGTTTTTTTTTTTTTTTTGAGCTTCGTGTGGGTTATTTTAACTTTTTTTTATGATTTCCTGTCAGATTATTTATAATGATTTTTAAATGTATCTATTTGTAGTTCTTAAAATACCATTTGGAAGTTCCACAACCACGTTTCTATGATCATATTTGCTAGTATAGGTAAATATAATGCAATAAGATAAAGAGATTGAGAATCTAATTCACAAAAATGCCAAGACATTTTTTTTTTTGTTGTAAAATGATGACTTTGGCACTTGGCTTACTGACTTTCTTTACAAAGTGTGTCGTGTAACATTTTTGGATAGCTTAAAGATCTCTTTGGATTGCTGTTCAAGCAATTTAGCCTCTCTGCTCTTACAACTATTACATAATTTTCTTTCCTACTCTACTTCAATTATCTAATTTCATCATCATATCCTTGACCTTGATATCACTGAAATGTCAGCCACTGAACACT
The DNA here is from genome assembly GCA_030035585.1 of Dugong dugon. Lineage (NCBI taxonomy): Eukaryota > Metazoa > Chordata > Mammalia > Sirenia > Dugongidae > Dugong > Dugong dugon. Next base: position 16,666,015 of record CM057478.1, read on the forward strand.
CTCTAAACACAACTTCTTACTATTCTTTCTTCCTCAATTTTTTCTATTGCCCTGTATTTGACATCAATGGGACATTCCATCTTCTGACTCTCTATGATTTTTTTTCTGACCATTGACTCTTCAATTTGCACTCCCTGAGATTGCATTGCAAATGATTACTATAATACTTTCTGACTAAAATTATTCAGAACGTCTTGTTGTTGTTAGTGGCCATCTAGTTGACTCTGACTCATGGGGACCTTATGTATAACAGAACAAAACATTGCCCAGTTCTGCACTGTCTCCATTGTCTTTGATATGTTTGAGCTCATTGTTGAGGTTATTTTGTCAATCCATCTCATTAAGAGTTTTCTTCATTTCTTCTACTTTCTACTTTACCAAACATGATGTCCTTTTCTACTCACTGGTCTTTCTAGACGATGTGTCCAATGTAAGCAAAATGAAGTTTTACCATTCTTGCTTCTTAGGAGCATTCCAGTTGTATTTCTTCTAAGACTGATTTTTTCAACATTCTAGCAGTGCATGATATACTCAATACTATTTGCCAGCACCAGAATTCAAATGCATCAATTCTTCTTTTGTTTTGTTTTCTTTTTTTATTGTTCAGCTTTCACATGCATATAGGGCCGTTGAAAAGATAATGACTTTGGTCAGGCACACCTTAATCATAAAACTGATATCTTTGCTTTTTAACACTCTAAAAGGTCTTTTGCAGCAGATTTGACAGATACAATATGTTGTTTAATTTTTGACTTCTTCTTCAATGGACACTGATTGTTGATCCCAAAAGAATGAAATCCTTCACAATTTCAATTTCTTCACCATTTATAATGAAGTTTATTTGTCCAATTGTGAGGATTTCCATTTTTTAATTTTATAGTTTCAGGTATAATCCATACTGAAGGCTGTGGTCTTTGATTTTCTTCAGTAAGTGCTTCATGTTGTTTTAATTTTTGGTAAGCAAGGTTGAGTCATCTACATATTACATGTTGTTAATAATTCTTCCTCAGTCCTGATGCTGCATTCTTCTTCATATATTCTAGCTTCTCAGATTATTTGATACATGGGAAAAATATACCAAATTAGAGGAATCTTTATGTCAGTGTTCTCTGTGACTGCTGCTAGACCTTAAACAGGGCTTCAATACTGCCCCGACATTTAACTTTCCTAAAGAAGTTATCTTCTGACTGATTTAGGAAATAATATTGGAGTGATTATTCCCTGTCCTTGAGCATGAAGAATGTGACTCAGCTGGAGCTGGGCTCACAAGTGCTCACAAGAACTCACAAGGACACATTCACTGGGCACTGAGGTATAAAAACAATAGCTAAGATAATCTTGGAAAATATCTTTTAGGGGAACTTTCACATAAACCAATCATACAGAACACAAAAGACTTTCCATTCTTGTCTTTTTTCAGTGAATATAAATTTGATGGACCAATGAAGACCCTCCTGACTGTCATTACTGAAACCTGTACCAATGATTGTTAAGAAAGACAATTCAAAATGTAGGATCACAGTTTCTGACCAATCTGTGAAAAGGTGAATCTTTCAGTGGTTTGGCCCGTTTGTAACGTTAATATATACCGATGCCTCTGTAATGATTCCTTGGACTTGAACAGACATAGCTCTAGCAGCATGCTTGTCCATTTTCCTGCTTTTGTTGGTTGTGTGATATTTCTTTGGACTTAGGTAGACATGACTATGGCAACATGCTTGTCCGTTTTCCCATTCTTGCTTATTCTGTAATATTCTTTGGACTTGGGTAGACATGGCTCTAGCAGCATGGTTGTCCGTCTTCCTCTTTTGTCCCTTTGAATATATACCACATAAAACTTTCTTTTTGCTTTACTAGACTTTGTGATGTTTTTACCTTACAAAATGACTATGAACCTATGAAAGAATAACCTGAAATCTGAGTGTATAATTTAGAATGATTATCACTGAAATATTAGTTATATGTGGGTTAAAGAAGGAGATAATAAGCAATTAGTAAATAAGAACATTTCCAAGTCTTTTAGTCAAGTTACTGGCCTATGTCATCAAGGAACTAAATTCTTTTCTTTCTGAAATCTCCAGCTTATTGTTACTACCTTCCCTCATGGTCGTGGGATAGATTCTGTAATTCTAAGCATTGCATGAAGAGGCAATGATATCCAAAAAAGAAGAGAGGTGTTTCTCCTCTACTCTATGTAAGTATTTGTATAAACAATGAAAACCTTTTCCAGAATCATACCCACACACATAATCTCAAGTCCAATCAGGATACGTACGCATTCCTATACTAAACATCAGCAAGGAGAATAAGACTACGGTTTTTTTTTTTTTTAACTATTCTAAATTATCACTTATGTTGGCATAAGGTGGTAAACATGTTTTCAGTAAATAATATGGAGAATATCTCCATAAAATTGAAACTCTTATAGCAAGAAAAGGGAAAAGATATGGCTTTAGTAGGCAACCAAAAACAGTAGTAATGTGGTGTCCCGAAAGATAAGGAAGCAACTGTTTTAAGAGGAAGAATCCAATGGACTAAATCTAATTATTCTGAAAAAAAGTGAGATATGAAAGTAAAAATAAATAGAAGTTTCATATTAGCAAAGTGAATGTCATTAATAACTGTTACCGAAAAAATTTTTTGTGGAGTGGTGGGAGTATGCAGACTTTGAAGAAGTGGTTATAATTTCTAAAATACTATGTTCCTATAAAGTCGTACTGTTTAAGGATGACTCTGCATTACTCTAACATCATCTTCTTTTTTTTATTGTATTGTACATGAAGGTTTACAGAACAAACTAGCTTCTCATTAAACAGTGCACATATTGTTTTATGACATTGTTTAACAACCCCATGACAAGTCAACACTCTTCCTTCTCGATCTTGGGTTCCTTATTACCAGCTCTCCTGCCCCCTCCTGCCTTGTAGTCCTTGCCCTTGGGCTGGTGTGCCCATTTAGTCTCGTTTTGTCCTATGGGCCTGTTTAATTTTTGGCTAAAAGGTGAACCTCAAGAATGACTTCACTACTGAGCTAAAGGAAAATGGTCCGGGGGCTATACTCTCAAAGTTTCTCCAGTCTCTGTCAGGTCAGTAACTCTGGTCTTTTTCTGAGTTAGAATTTTGTTCTACATTTTGCTCCAGCTCTGTCTGGGACCGTCTATTGTGATCCCAGTCAGAGCAGTCGGTGGTGGTAGCTGGGCACCATCTGGTAGTACTGGACTCAGTCTGGTGGAGGCCATGGTAGTTGTGGTCTATTAGTCCTTTGGACTAATCTTTCCCTTGTGTCTTTAGTTTTTTTTTAATTTTCCCTTGCTTCTGAAGGGGTGAGGCCAGTGGAGTATGTTAGAAGGCCGCTTACAAGCTTTTAAGACCCCAGAAGCTACTCACCAAAGTAGAATGTAGAACATTTTCTTTATAAACTATGTTATGCCAACTCAGATAGATGTTCCCTGAGACCATGGTCCCCACAGCCCTCAGCCCAGCAAATCGGTCCCTCAGGAAATTTGGATGTGTCTATGGAGCTTCCATGACCTTTCCTTGTACAAATTGTGCTGGCTTCCCCAGTATTGTGCACTGTCTTACCCTTCACCAAACTTACCACTTATCTATTGTCTATTTAATGTTGTTCCACCCTCACCCCTCCCCTCCCTCATAAACACCAAAGATTGTTTCTTTTTGTGCGTAAACACTTTCATGAGTTTTTATAGTAGTAGTCTCATACAATATTTTTCCTTTTGTAATTCACTTATTTCCCTCAACATAATGCCCTCCAGATTCATCCATGCTGTAACATAATCTTCTTTTAAGTGTTAGAAGAAGAAAAAGAAAAAAAGAAACAGAATTTGGGATTACATAGAATGATTAAAATGATAATATTGCATGTGTTGACTTAAATAGATGGTCTCCACGTGAACTGTTTCATGAGCTACTCTAGATGGAGTTCAGGAAGTAATACAAAAGTAATCTTTGAAGATAAACCTTAAAATAATGCGTGCTTTTGCTTTGGATGGAAATACAACTCATTTGACATCCTGTGGAATTTATTAATGTTTCACATTTTTCCTAAAAGACAGATTCTTCCTCTACAAAACAACAGATGAATTCCCTTGAGGTTATTAAAGCGTGTTCTGTGTAGTGATACACAGAGAATACTTCAAGACCTGACATGAGGGAGGGAGTCTATTAGCTCTAGGAAAAATCTAGTGTTGAACACTGTCTTAGAAAAAAGAGAAATTTAAGAAATGTTGTGAATATTCATAATATTACATTAGGACATACAATAATTGTCAGTTCCATAACTGAGCATGCTGTTACCTCTGTTTCTGGCATAGTTAATATTTCACAAAATGTTCTGATACACTGGAGGGTTACTAACACTGTCTTTAATGTAACATTTTTCTTTGAAGGACTGAAACCAAATGGTCTCTCCAGGGCATCATAAATTTTAGTTTTCATTTAGAATATAGAAATCATAAAGAACATAAAACAATATTTAAGCCTCAGAGAAGACCAATTTCCAGTAGCAAATGGGATTGTTATGACAGTAAAGGAATGAGCAGATCAGCATAGGAACACTGCAATTTACACAAGGCTGCCAGAAACAAAATAAAGGAGGCATAGGAGCACCAGAGATTGTACACGATAGAGCAGTGACCAGAAAACTGAAAGGGTCCACATGGACTATTCTTTGTTTTCAGCCATCTGTATCAAAGACTATAGAAATCAACATTTAAATATTAATAAAGACGTAAGCTAATTTTTTTTAAATTATATGTAGTGAAATTAAAGCATATCAGGAATTTAATGAGATATCTAATTTTGTGCACATTTATTGCATGATTCATTTCTTATAAGTTCTTGTGAGTCAAAATGTGGGTGGGGAACTTTTAGATTGTTTATATCCCAATAATATGTTATTATTCTATTTATATGTATACCCTGGGATTTGCAAAAACAAAGATGGATTTTCTTATGATCATCAAAAATATCTCTATTTGCATATTTAAAAATAATTTTTCCTGTGAAACTTTATTATGTAAAATAACACAAAACCAAAAAAAAAAAACCTCGAATCCACTGCTGTTGAGTCGATTCCGACTCATAGCGACCCTATAGGACAGACTAGTACAGTCCCTCAGGGTTTCCAAGGAGTGGCTGGTGGATTTGAATTGCTAGTCTTTTGGTTGGCAGCTTTAGCTCTTAAAACACCAGAAAGGTATCAACATATTCTATCATTTTCTTGGTTAAAATAAAGCAAATTTATTAAATAATAATTGACTTAATATCCCAAATTCACAGGTATCAGAAGTTAATTAATAGACTCATGTGATATATGAGGCAGTCTTATAAATATTTTAAATGTTTTAACTCATTTCATCTTCAAAATAACTTTATGAAACACTTTTTTTTTTTAAGAATTTTATGGATTTGGATGCAAGACACAGATAGCTTAAATCATTCAGCACATTAAAAACTGGGACTTGACCCCAGCTAGTCTGGCTCCAAAACCTGTGCCTGTAACATTTATGCTATTCTACAAACTTGCTTGGGAATTGTTTTCATTCATAGACAAGTAAGTAAAGTCACTATTTTTATCTAAACTAATTTATCGACAATACTGGCATCTTTTATAGAGATGATACAAAAATATTTATGATACTGTTTAAGAATTTTACAGAAAAAAAAAAAATTTCCCTTCCCACTTCCTCATTGTTTTTGTTGTGAGTCCACTAATAAAAGACTAATTAAAATAATAACATTAAAATAAAAGTGCTATGGGTGGAGAAATACTTCATGTTGTAGCTAATCACCTATTCTTTTATACAAACTTTCTAGGAATTCCCTGAAATTAGAATTACCATTCATGCTGATTATTTAAACATGTTTGTAATTATGCTGGAATGTTTGAATCAAAGTTTCTTCTGGTGGAGACTGAAAGCAGGTATTAAACAAGCTCACAGGTGATATATATGTACAGTAAAATTTCAAAACTTGACTTTAATAAGAATGAATTACAATATTTTCCTGAACATAAGACTTGGGGTGAACCTGAAGATATTGGTCCCTTATGCTACTTCGGTGAGTAGTGTCTGGGGTCTTAAAAGCCTGTGAGCAGCCATCTAACATACTCCACTGATCTCACCCATTTGGGACAAAGGAGAATGAAGAAAGCAGCATACAAGGAAAAGATTAGTCCAAAGGACTGATGGACCACAACTACCATGGCCTTCACCAGACTGAGTCCAGTACAACTAGATGCTGCCTGGCTACCACCACTGACTGCTCTGACAGGATCACAACAGAGGGTCCTGGACAGAGCTGGAAAAAAATGTACAACAAAATTTTAACTCACAAAAAATGACCAGATTTACTGGCCTGGCAGAGACTGGAGAAACCCCGAGAGTATGGCCCCTGGATACCCTTTTAACTCAGTAATGAAGTCACTCCCAAAGTTCACCCTTCAGCCAAAGATTACACAGGCCCATAAAACAAAACGAGGCAAATGGGGCACAAGAGCCCAGGAACAAGGACTAGAAGACAAAAGGGTACAGGAAAGCTGGTAATAGGGAACTCAAGGTTCAAAAGGGAGAGTGTCAACATGTCATGGGGTTGTTAACCAATGTCATAAAACAATACGTATACTGTTTAATGAGAAATTATTTGTTCTGTAAATCTTCATCTAAAGTAAAAAAAAAAAAAAAAAGAAAGAAAGATATTGGTCCCTTATGTTGTTGAGCTATAAAGCTACTGAAGATGGAAGACAGTGTATACAGAAGATGTGGAAAAAAGGAAATAGATTATTGCATAATTTACAATGACGCATACAGATGCCCTTGATTTGATGATAACTTCAAGACAATTTTTGTCATAATTATTTCTGCAATATTGCAAAATATCATCAACTACTAAATTATTCTAATATATAGAGAAGATCTCATTTTCTAGTGATTTTCATTTACCAAAATATACAGTACTTAAGTTGCTTTGAGTTGGAATTGACTCAATGGCAATGGGTTTTTTTCCTAAAGTTTATTAAAATAATTATTGAAAATTAATTTTAATGTAATGATTACAAGCCAAATACTACTAAAATACATTTTAACAATGACTATTTTTGTTGTTTTTACAGACTTATTGTATATCACTTTATTTATTCATTAGTCTTTTTTTTTTAATTGTTGTACTTTAAGTGAAAATTTACAATTCAAGTTAGTCTCTCATACAAAAATGTATACATACATTGTTATGTGACCCTTGTTGCTCTTCCTATAATCTGACAGCACACTACTCCTTTCCACCCCTGATTTCCCATGTCCATTTAACCAGCTCCTGACCCTCGCTGCCTTCTCATCTCGACTCTGGACAGGAGCTGCCCATTTAGTCTCATGTATCTACTTGAACGAAGAATCATGCTCTTCACGAGTATAATTTTATGTCCCATAGTCCGTCTAATATTTGTTTGAAGAGTTGGCCTCAGGAATGGTTTTAGTTTGGGGCTAACAGAGAGTCTGGGGGCCATGTCTTCCAGGGTTCCTCCAGTCTCAATCAAACTATTAAGTCTGGTCTTTTTACTAGAATTTGAATTCTGCACCATCCTTTTCTCCTGCTCCTTCAAGGAATTTCTGTTGTGTTCCCTGTCGGGGAGGTCATTGGTGGTAGCCAGGCACCATCTAGTTCCTCTGATGAAGAACTATCAGGCTGATGAAGTCTCTGGGTTATGTGGCCCTTTCTGTCTCTTGGGCTAATACTTTCCTTGTGTCTACGTTATTCTTCATTCTCCTTTACTTCAGGTGGGTTGGGACCAATTGATACATCTTAGATGGCCGCTTGCTAGCTTTTAAGACCCCAGATGCCACTCACCAAAGTGGGATGCAGAATATTTTCTTAATAAATTTTGCTATGCCAATTGACCTAGATGTACCCTGAAACCATGGTCCCCAGAACCCTGCTGCTCTGTCCCTTGAAGTGTTTGGTTGTATTCAGGAAACTTCTTAGCATAGGTTTAGTTTAGTTGTGCTGACTTCCCCTGTAGTGTGTGCTGTCCTTCCCTTCACCTATGACAAATCTTCTCTACTGTCTAGTAAGTGAATACCCATCTCCCTCGTTCCCCACCCTCGTAACCATCAAAGAGTGTTTTCTTCTGTGTTTAAACCTTTTCTTGAGTTTTTGTAATAGTGATCTTATACAATATTTGTCCTCTTGCAACTCACTAAATTCACTCAGCATAATGTCTTCCAGATTCTTCCGTGTTATAGATGTTTCATGGATTCTTTGTTGTTCTTTATTTTTGTGTAGTTCTTTGCGTTGTTCTTTATTGTGAATATACCATAATTTGTTTATCCATTCATCCACTGATGGGCACCTAGGTTGTTTTCATCTTTTTGCTGTCTTGAACAGTGCTGCCATGAACATGGGAATTTATATATCTATATGTGTGATGGCTCTATTTCTCTAGGATGTATTCCAAGGAGTGAGATTGCTGTATCATACAGTACTTCTATTTCTAGCTTTTTAAGGAAGCGCCAAATCGATTACCAAGGTGGTTGTACCATTTTACATTCCCACCAACAGTGTATAAGTGTTCCAGTCTCTCCACAACCTCTCCAACATTTATTATTTGGTGTTTTTTGGATTAAAGCTAGCCTTGTTTGGGTGAGATGGTATCTGATTGTAGTTTTGATTTGCATTTTTCTAATGGCTAATGATGGTGAGCATTTCCTCACATGTCTGTTAGCTGCCTGAATGTCTTCTTTGTCAAAGAGCCTGTTTACATCCTTTGCCCATTTTTTAATTGGGTTATTTGTCTTTTTGTTGTTGATGCTTTGTAGTATCTGGTAGATTTTAGAGATTAGACACTGACTGGATTTGTCATAGCCAAAAACTTTTTCCCAGTCTGTAGGTTGTCTTTTGATTCTTTTGGTGAAGTCTTTTGATGAGCATAAGTGTCTGATTTGTGTCTATCACTTTAAATATCTATATAATTGACTGGCCCTTTAAGGTTTTTGTCATACAAAATTCCCTGTTACAGATTATTTTTGAAGAGAAAATTGGTTTGTATTTTGAGAATTTTAAAAAACCAAGGCCCAAAATTTTAACGAATTGTCCAACATTAAGAAAAAGAAATTAAAAAAAAAAAAAAACTATTTACAAAAACAGAATAATGTGTGGGAAGGAGGTAAAGAGAAATTAAAGGAAAAGGCAGCAGATTTTAAAATTCCTTTCTTACTCAAATGACCCAATTGAGCTGGAATATTACCCATGCAATCTGCAGAGTGTCAGTTAAAAACAAAGCAGCAGATGAGTAGGAATTGACATCTGTGTCTTGGGAAAAAATTTGGCAAGGAGAGTAAAAAACAAGTTGTTAAAGAGCTCTAAATGGCCATAAAAATGCAGTATTCTGGGAAACATAGGGCAGTGTAAATTCTTATTTTTATTTTCTTCCTCTACTAAGTAATACATATCTGAGAGTACAGCTATAAGCAAGGAAACAAAATATTCATTTTGGAAATAATACATATATTTGATGAAGTTTAGTCACAGAGAGAAATATTACTCTTATATTAAATAGATAATTGAAAATATGTAATGTAGATCAGCAATACTTCAGAAAGTTTATTTTAAGTTCCATCTATGATATTGTTGCAAAACTCAGAATTGTGATGTTTAAGAACATTCTGAGGTTTATGTAATCTTTCCCCCAGAAAACAAATCTTGTGAGAATAGTTGAATACATTGCTTTTACGCTAATTTCTCTAAGTTTAAAGCAATCGATAAATTATCAGGACAAACTATAGAGATATTAAATCAATACAGGACTCAACTTTACTGATACAATTTTAAATATTTATTTAGAATAAAATAGACAATGTTGAAATTCATTACCATAAATTAAAAGTCATATTATTTTAAGTCAGAAATAAATGCTTGAGAATACATGCATATGATGTATTGAAATGCTGAAGCAAAATGCTTTTCTGCTGTAGTATTATACCAGACTTCTCTTTGTTTATGATTTATAGAAAAAACTTAAAAACCCAGTAAATCCCATAACTACTCCATAATAATAGAAATTTGGATAGAACGTAAATTGGTAATTAAATCTCATTACCCAAGTAAAGTTTTTTTTTTTTTCTGCTTGGATGTGGGGTGGCAGAGACAGAAGGAGGTTATTAAACGATAGTCTCATAATCATTTGGAACTTTCTAAGTATACTGTTTGGTCAGATGTGCACATAAGAAATTTCACGACCCTTAATTTTGTGATTTTTGTGATAGTACAGACTGGCTGAAAAACATTACTTTTCATTTTCCTCGTCATAACTTGTCTTCACATTTTACTTGATTGATAGTTTTGGGCTTTGTTTATTGTGTTTGGGTGGAGTATTATAATATTAGAAATAAAATAACAAGCAAACAAAAACATCAAAAAATCATCCTTGGTTCTTCATATTTCCACAATTAGAACATCTTAATAAGCTGTGACCTCCAGAATATCACAGATGAAATAGCAATATCACTGAAATATTGTGTTCACAAAACATTACATGCATAATAGATATTATATTTTGAAAATATACTAATCATAGGTAACAAACCCATTTTAGTATATTACTTATTTTTTTATAACATATATCCCATGACTACAAAATGAAGTAAGATATTTATAGATATATTCTTCACTAGCCCCGTCCCAAGTCAGTACTTTAGTATGAGTCTGCTACACAGCCCCTGCTGATTTGCCTGTAAGCCTTGCTCCAGCATATGGAGGTAAATGAATTTATCTTATAGCTACCTTCTTCGTTCTCTGAGAACGGACTAGAGACAATCTGTGGATTCAGACAATCTTGGCCAGTCTAATTTGGACTGAGTCACCAAAGTCATAATTACAGCTGTAAGATAATATTTTTATCATAGTCTTTGACTATATTCAAAAGACCAATTCAATTTCTAAGAGCTTACCTCCCACTGGCACATTTTCTTCCTTAGATGTGTCTCATTAGGATCCAAAAAAAATACTCTTGAAGCAAGTTTTATGTATTGTTTTTATGTATTAATGCAAAGTTGTTTCAAGAAGCTTGAATTTCAGAAAGCCTACTTCTTGATATATAAAGGATTTAGATCTTGCTAAGTGGTCTCACTAAATATGTTTTAAAAATAATAAGAAAACACCAGGGTAAGTGTTATGTGTGACACGTGATAGGTGCTCAGAAATATTTGTTGATGGGTTGATTGAATGAATGAATAGACTCACCTTCCTCATCTTTATGATGATTATTACCAAAGAAGATTATTCCAGTTTTAATTTGAATGTTTTTAAACCAAGTATAATCAAAGCATGCATTTCACCTATTGGGGCTTGTGAATTTTGCTTGGTAAAGCTCTGCACTGCTACAGACATTTAACACATATTTATTGAGTGCCTACTATGTGCCAGTGTGTAAGAAAAATGTAAGCTATAGCTGAACTGGGAGAGCCTATGCTTAACTCCAGGGTGGGCTGGATGTATTCTGCTGGCTCTTGACAAGAAGAGTGAGCTGACTAATGATTTTGAATACGTTGTTTAAAGTTTGGATCTTCCCTGGATGGCACCCAGGGTAAACTTTTTTATTGATAGCTTTTACTTGGTGTAATCCCCAACACAGCCTGTCTTGGCAGCATGACCTGAAGAACATAGAGGACTCCACTGAAATCTTTTGTGGGAGCTCTCCTAAAACCAACATTTCTTGCATATATCTTGGTTGTTCATAATCCAGAGGTAAAGCTTATCCTGTATGACTGAAAAAATACACTGGGAGCTGTGTAATTTTCTTGAGTCCCCAATGCTTGTTTGTGTTGCCTTTCTTTTACTTTACTTTTATTGCCTTTAATAAAGTCTTACATGAAAATACCATGGCGTTTTGTGAGTGCTTTCAATTACCTAAACTTACTAAGTGAAAACCAAACACAAACCAAACCTATTGCTATCCAGTAGAACTGTTCCATGGGGTTTCCTAGGTGGTGATCTTTAGGGAACAGATCACTAGGTATTTTCTTCCACAGACTGGTGGGTTTGAACCACTGAACATTCAGTTAGCAGATGACTGCTTAACCATTGGGCAACCAGACAGTCTTATTCTGGTGACTAGAAGTGGATATTCCAATTGATAATTAAGAAAATTATATTTATTATCTAAGGAAAGAGACCTAGAACTTTGAGAACATAGAACCTTGTTTCGTTATTGCATATAATGTTTACCTTAATAAGTGGATAAAACGTTTAACATAGCTCATATTTTTCAAATAGAATTTCTATTGTTATAAAAATAATATTGTTGTTGTTAGTTGCCATCAAGTTAATTCCAACTCATGGCAACCCCATGTTGGACTGCTCCATAGGGTTTTCAAGGCTGCACCTTTTGAAAGCAGATCACTAGACCTGTCTTCAAAGTTGCCTCTGGATGGGTTTACACTGCCAATCTTTTGGCTAATGGTGTATTTGTGCCACCCCCCATACTACATAAAGTAATAGAGGTGTATATTAAAAAAAAAAAAAAGTGCTAAAGACCTACTGAAAAAAGGTTGGCAAAATCTTTTGGTATTTACATTCATAATTCTAAATATAAATGGTTATAAAACAATTTTTGATTGATCAGTTCTAGACATCCTCTTGCATGTGAAAGCCGGACAGTGAATAACAAAGACTGGAGAAGAATTGATGCTTTTGAATTATAATGTTGGCAAAGAATAGTGAATACACCACAGACTGCCAAAAGAATGAACAAATTTGTCTTGGAAGAAGTACTGCCAGCATGTTCCTTGGAAGCTACGATGGAGAAACTTTGTCTCTTATCAACAAAAAAAAAAGGAAGACCCTCAACTAGAAGGATTAAAACAGTGGCTGCAACAACGGGCTCAAGCATAGCAACAGTTGTGAGGATGGCACAGGACCAGGCAGTGTTTCATTCTGTTGTCCATAGGGTCACTATGAGTCGGAACAAACTCAACTACGCTTAATAAAAAGAACAATAGACATCATCTAAATAACTCTATTTGTAGTACAAGAAGATTTTTTTAAGTTTCATTGTCTCCCCTCCACCATCAAACCAATAAATATATGACATGTTAGTTAAACCACATGTTAGTATTTATTATTATTTTGACAATGTTCACTATGAGACAAAACCTTTATGATCATGATTTATTTTCCTAAAATATTTTCATTACTTAAGGTTAATAAGTGACCTTTTTTTGAACATTTTATAGGCACCTATGAACATACTGTGGATTTTTATTCTCCAAATTTTATATGGATCTTTCAGATGCTTAACAAAATATTTTTCCAAATAGTCTGACACATCAAGTATTCTATTAGTTTCATATTTTTTCTTGTAGAAACTGCCTACAAAGTTCTGTTGCTGTATTATTCTCAAAATGACTGCCAGCACTGCTGTACATGTATCATCATATTCCTGGCATCTAATGAAATATAAATGGGGGGAGTGGTGGTTCAGTGGTAGAATTCTTGCCTTCCATGTGAGAGAACTGGGTTTGATTCCCAGATAATGCACTTCAAATGCAGCTACCACCCATTCATCTCTCAGTGGAGGCCTGTGTGTTGCTATAATACTGAACAGGTTTCAGTGGAGCTTCTATACTAAGACCGCCTAGGAAAAAAGGCATGGTGATCTACTTCTGAAAATCAGCCAATTAAAAACATATGGATCACAATGATCTAATCCCTAACCGATCATGGGGATGGTGCAGGACAGGGCAGCATTTTGTTCCATTGTGTATGAGGTCACCATAGTTGGGAGCAATTAGATGGCAGGTGTGATGGTTAAGGTTGTGTGTCAGCTTGGCTGGGCCATGATTCTCAGTGACTTGGCAGTTATGATGTAGTTTGGCAATAGTATGATGATGTAATCACTTCCATGATGAGATCTGATATAATGTGATCATCTCCATGATGGGATCTGCTATGAGTAGCCAGTGAGTTTCCTTGAGGGTGTGGCCAGCATCCAATATAGGTGGACCTTCTGGTAAGCCTCCAGGGCTTCTGCTCTCTCTGGATCCTGCAGCTGGCTACTGTTCGTCTGACTTCTGTTTCTTGGGACTGAAACCAACAGTTTATCTGCTGATCTTGGGATTTGTCAGCCTCCAAGGTCTAGATCTTGCTTTCACTAGCCCCTGCAGCCATGTGAGTCAGGAGAAGCCTCCAGCCTGATGCACGGATTTGGGACTTTCCAGCCTCTACAACCGTGTGAGCCATTTCCTTGATCTCTCTCTCTGTCTCTCTCTCTCTCTCTCTCTCTCTCTCTATATATATATATATATATATATATATATATATACACATATATATATATATATATATATATGTGTATATATATATATATATATATATGTGTATATATATATATATATATATATATATATATATGCTTCACCAGCTTTGCTTCTCTAGAGAACCCAGCCTAAGACAGTGAAGTATAAAGCAACAGTGACGTATAAAACCTACCCCAGACTTAGTGACTTGAAACTTCAAGTTATTAATTTGATAAGGAACCTGCAGTTTGGTTAGAACTTGGCAAAGACAGCTTACTTTTGCTCCAAATGGTGTCAGCTTGGGCAGTTGGAATGGTGGGAGTGGCTAGGGAGCTATGTTCTCTCATATATCTGGAGATTAATATAGGCTATAGACTGGGATCACCGGTGGGTCTTCTGGCTGGAATAACTACATGGTACCTCTTCATATAATTACATGGCTGCCTCACAGCATGATGGCTGTGTTCCAAGAGCCAGCATCCTAAGCATCCCAAAAGAACAAGATCATGAAGTTTTCATACCTTGTTTTGGAAGACACATGGTTTTACTTCTGCCGTGCTCTACTGATTGTTCATCCAACTGAAAGAAGAGGAATGGAAACCTCAGTCAAAGGTACAAGTATAAGAAGAAGAACAAATCATAAGAAGAGTATATGGAATGAGATACACTATAGTGACCTTCTCTGGAAAATTCAATTAGCCATATATCATTTTAACTCTCCTGTGTTAAAGTCCTTAAGCCTATATTTTCTTTTTTCTTGGTTTACATCTCTCATTAGCTGAAGCACATCTTCCAAGAGCTACCTGAGAAATAATTGATGGGTGGTACATAGAATTTCCAACTGGATTTTGTCAAATTTATTTTAAAAAAATCATTGGACAACCAGATTACCAACATTTGAGAAAGAGCAAAACAGGAAAATAAAATAGAAAATACAGAGATTAAACTTGGAGAAGAGAATAAAATGACGGAAAAACAATCATTACTACCTTCTGAGAGATAAAAGGAGCTGTTATGTTCATAAACTAAAGCCAGGATACTATTAAAGTAACAATTAATTTTAAAAAGTTCTTTCAAATTACTTATATAATATTAAAATAATAATAAAAAATGGTTGAAAGGATATGTCCCAGAAAGTAGAGCAAATATATATATACTTGTTTAGAGAGTAAATCATGGAATTAGAAACCAATTAGTGGAAGTTCCAGAAAGAGGAAACATATTAAAAAGTGGGTAAAAATTAATCAAAGATGTAGTTTCCAAGCAATGAAGAAATTGCTTATTCAATTGTCCAAAAGGATACATTTAAATGACCCATATTAATACATATCATCAACAAATTTTAGAAAAATTTGAGGAACAGAAAAAGCTGATCATCACAGCTCCTGGAACTATGGGGGTGGGGAAACAGAGTCACAAAAGTCGGGTATTTGAATGGCATCAAATTTCTTTCTTAACAGCACCCTTAAAGCTAGAAGACAATGAAGAAAGTTTTCCAAACTTCTGAGGTGTAATAAGTTCCAGCAAAGAATTTTATATCCAGAACATTATTATTCACAGAAAGAACAGAAAAAAGACAAAAAAAAGGAAACATTGAAGGATGATTTGGTTTTAAGTGGTGCATTTTTAAAATAAATTTCAGAATATTGGTTTCCATAAGTTACTTTTAAACGTACCAAACTTCTCTGGAAAACAAAAAAGACCTCCAAATATCTGTTCGAGTAGATTTAGAGGGAGTGTGTAGTTCTACTCTGATACACGTGGGAGCATTAGGAGTCAGAATTGACCTGACAGCAACTGATTTGATTTGGTTTTTCATATCCCTACCTGTGTGTATTCCAGAGCAGGGCAGGGGAACTGGGCTGATGGTCCAATAGTCACATTTATTAATTTTACTTATTCCTTTTGTTTTCAGCCACACACCTTTCCTCTGCTCTAAATTTTGATTGTCTCAATTTCATGTATAATTTATACAAAGTATAACTCTACCATTAGAGTATCTCTTGTGTGTGTGTTGGTGGTGGTGGTAAAGACTTCCATGGGTTCCACAATTGTAAACCCAACTATCTATTCAACATTCCCACGCAGATCTCTAATAGTGATCTACAACTATTTATGTCCAGTGTGAAATTTTTATCCCCCTAAATCTCTTTTCTAACATTCTTTTAAATCTCACTTAATGACACATCTTTTTTTTTCTAGTCACTTGCTACCCAAAATTTTAAGAGTCATCTTTGAATCGTCTTGTTACAACAGACTCCATATACAATGCAAAATAAAATTCTGAGGGCTATTCCTTGGAAATATATCCATGATTCAATTTTTCCCTAATACCTTTACTTTCACCCCTGGTCAAAATCAGAATAATCTCTCAACTGATTAATTTCAATAGTCTCTTAACTGACCTCTTACTTCCACCATCACTAGCCTTCCCTTCTTTTCAGAAAATATTTTCTTTACATACAGAGTAATTATTATGGTGTAATGAGGATCATTCTTCAATCCTGAACTGTTAAAGGATTTTGCATCCAATAAAATAAAAGACAAGTCTTCCACCTTATAAAAGTGACAAGCCCCACACTACTTTTAGGACTTCATTTTCTATCATTTTTCTACTTTCATCAGATTCAATCACCTAGTCTCTTTGTTCTTATCTAGACAGGCTAAGCATGCCCTTACCTTAGCACCTTTAAACGTGTTCTTTTTGTCTGGAAAATTTCACCTTAGATCTTCATGACTGGCTTCCTAACTAATATTAGGTCTTTGTTCAAATGGCGTCATGTCAGGAAAGTCTTCCCTGACTCTAACTAACCATTGAGAACACCAGCCCTAATATACTATTTTTATCTTCTTCTCCATGTGATTTTTTTTTTTTTTACTATCTGACACACTATATATTTACTTGATCATCTATTTATTGTCCATTTCTACCATTAGAAGGTAAAGTTTTTTTTTGTTTTTTTTTTTGTCTATTGTGCTATTTCCAGAGCATAGCATAAACCAAAACAACAAAAAGAACAACAAACCCATTGCCTTCAAGTCAATTCTGACTCATAGCGACCCTATAGGACAGAGTAGAACCGCACTATAGCATTTTCAAGGAGCAGCTGGTGGATTCAAACTGCTGACCTTTTGGTTAGCAGCCATAGCTTGCCGTAGCTCTTAACCACTTCTCCCAGGGCTCCAGAGCATAGCATAGGCCCTAGTAAAAAGCAGGTGCTTAATAAATATTTGTTAAATAAATAAATGACTAGAAAAGTGATGCAGCTAGAAATATAGTCTTAGTTTGGCCTGTCTAGAAGAATAAAACTAGTGAAAAACATCTCCATATAGGAGCCCTCGTGTCACAATGCTTAAGAGCTGAGCTGTTAACCAGAAAGTTGGTGTTCAAACCCATCCAGTGGCTCCATGGGAGAAAGACCTGGTGATCTGCTCTGGTAAAAGTTACAGCCCGGAAAACTCTACAGGGCGGTTTTGCTCTGTCATAAAGGGTAGCTGTGAGTTGGAATTGATTCATTGGCACACAACAACAACAACAACATACATGTGAAGAGAGAGATTTATGTCAAGGAATTGGCTCTTGCAATTGTGGCGATTGCAGTACAGTAACTCTATTACTTCATCATTTGTTCTGTTCACTTTATCTACTCTGCACTCAAGAGCATGTTTCAGAGTCTCTTCTGACATCCATTTTGATATTTTCTTTCTTTCCTATTTTTTTAATGTCTGTTTACTTTTTGTATGTATGATACCCTTGATGTCATCTCATAACTCTTCTAGTCTTCTCTTCGGTCATTAGTGTTCAGTGCATCAATTTTTTTTTTTTTTTTAAAGGGTATCTAAATTCAGGTGGTATGTACTGAAGATTATACTTTGGTTGTCTTTGACTTGCTTTGATTTTCTTCATCTTCAACTTGAACTTGCTTATGGGTAATTGATCATCTGTTCAACAGTCATCCTTCAGCTTTTTCTTGACTGATAATATTGAGCTTCTTCATCATCTCTTTCCAGAGTTGTAGTTGATTTAAAACCTGTGTAAACCACCAGTGAGATCCATGTGTACTGTCTTCGTTTGTGTTGTTGTAAACAAGTATTTTCTGATAAATAAGTCATTGGTCTTGCAGAATTCTTTCATGCAATTTATGGCATCATTCCTATCACCAAGACCATATTTTTCAACTACTGATCCTTCTTTGCTGTTTCCTACTTTCTCTTTCCAGTCACCAGTAATTATCAATGCACCTTGATTGCACATTTGATCAATTTCAGACTGCAGCAGTTCATAAAAACCTTGAATTTCTTCATCTTTGGCATTCGTAGTTAGTGGTTAACTGTGAATAATAGTTCTATTAACTGGTCTTCCTTTTAGGCATATCTATATTAAGCTATTACTGAAAGCATTGTACTTTGAGATAGAACTTGAAATTTTCTTTTTTGACAATACAAGGCTGTTCTTCAGTTTGGCATTTCCAGAAGAGTAGACCAATGATCGTTGGATTAAAATTACAAATATCAGTCCATTTCAACTCACTGATGCAAAAATTACCAGGAGAGGGTACTCAGCTATAAGATGTCATTTGTCAATAATTCTAGCAGGAGATAAATTATACCTTTAGGGGTGAATGTGGCTGAGGTGGAATCTTAGCACCACTAGGGAGTTCAAAAATAGACCTACACCTCAAGGTCAATTGATTTACAACATATGTGAAAAAGCAAGTAAACGAAAAAGTATAGACTTTTCAGCAGGTATTACTATAACAGTTATAGAAAACACACATAAAAACAAACAAAAATCTTTGACTGATTCTTCATACCGTATACAAGAATTAACTCAAAATGAATCAGAGACCTAAATGTAAAACCTAAAACTATAAAATTTCTAGGAAAAATACATAGAAGAAATAATTTTTCAAAATTAAATTTTATCCCATGGAAAAAGAATTAACCATAAAATTGGGGAAAAAAAGATAGATTGGATTCATTTAATTTAAAAACTTCTATCTGAAAACACAGGTGAGAAAAATGAAAGAAAAATAAGACATAAAGAGAGTATATAAAGAACTCTTACGACATCATTATGATAATCATCATCAACATAATAATAAAGTGGGCAAACATTTGAACAGATGATTTTCTAAACAGAATATATTGATTATAATTAAGTGCATACTGAATATTTCTGTATTTGACATTAAACCAAACCAAACCAAACTTGTTGCCATCCAGTTGATTTTGACTCATAGAGACTCTACAGGACAAAGTAGAGCTACTCCATAGGGTTTTCAAGAAGCGGCTGATGGAGTCTAACTGCCAACCTTTAGGTTAGTAGCAGGGCCTTTAACCACTGCACCACCAGGACTCCCATTTGACGTTGGTGTTGTTAGGTGTTGTCAAGTCACTTCTGACTCATAGGGACCCTATGCACCACAGAACAAAACACTGCGTGGCCCTGCACCATTCCATGATCATTGTCATGTTTGAGCCCATTGTTGCAGCCACTGTGTCAATCCATCTTGTCTAGGGTCTTCACTTTCTTCCCTGACCCTCTACTTTACCAAGCACGATGTCCTTCTCCAGGGAGTGGTCCCTCCTGATAATATGCCCAAAGTATGTGAGAAGAAGCCTTCTCATCCTTGCTTCTAAGGAGCATTCTGGCTGTACTTCTTCCAAGACAGATTTGGTCATTCTTTTGGCAGTCTATGGTATGTTCGATATTCTTCTCCAACACCATAATTCAAAGACATCAGTTCTTCTTTGGTCTTCCTTATTCATTGTTATGCATGCATATGAGGTGATTGAAACCACCATGGTTTGGGTCAAGGGCACCTTAGTTTTCAAGGTGACACCTTTGCTTTTCAACACTTTAAAGAAGTCTTTTGCAGCAGATTTGTCCAATGCAATGCGTCTTTTGGTTTCTTGACTGCTGCTTCCATGGGTGTTGATTGTGGATCCAAATAAAATGAAATCCTTGACAACGTAAATCTTTTCTCCATTTATCATGATGTTGCTTATTGGTCCAGTTGTGAGATTTTTGTTTTCTTTATGTTGAGGTATAATCCATACTGAAGGCTGTGGTCTTTGATCTTCATCTCTAAGTGCTTCAAGTCCTCTTCACTTTCAGCAAGCAAGGTTGTGTCATCTGCGTAATACAAGTTGTTAATAAGTCTTCCTCCAATCCTGATGCCACGTACTTCTTATAGTCCAGCCTCAGATTAGTTGCTCAACATACAGATTAAATAAGTATGGTGAAAGGATACAAGCATGAGACACACCTTTCTGCACTTTAAACCATGCAGTATCCTGTTGTTCTGTTCGAATGACTGCCTCTTGATCTATGTACAAGTTCCTCATGAGTACAATTAAACTTTCTGGAGTTCCCATTCTTCACAATGTTAGCTATAATTTGTTATGATCCACACAATCAAATGCTTTTGCATAGTCAACAAAACACAGGTGAACATCTTTTTGGTATTCTCTACTTTCAACTAGGATCCATCTGACATCAGCAATGGTATCCCTGGTTGCATGTGACATTAGGAAAATTTAAATGAAATACAACAACAACAACATTCTATTGTTAAGGTGTCACTTCTGGAAAGGCGGGTAAGGACATCTGAAAATCCATCCTTCTCAAAAGCAATGAGAACAACAGTATTTTTTTTCCAAAGTCAACTTTTTCAGAACTCTCAAAATTAAACGATGGATTCCAAACAAGTGAAGGATGTTTATTCAAGAACAACTGTTGAATGTCAGTAGAAACAGCAAGCTTAGTGGCATTTTACTTGTTTATTTCCATTCCCATCTCCAAGATCTGTGATATAATTGAATACCAGCAGTCTCAGTATCATTATAACTGTGAGAAACAACACCTGATCAGACATAGGAAGAAAGACATTGGGTTTGAAGAGTCTTAAAAAACCCTATCCCCAAAGAATTGTCACTATCTAACCTGTGGAAGCTTCATATAAAAGATTCATTGACAGTAATTGTCATTATTTAACTTGTCTCAACATTGACTCAGGGGAAAATTCCTATTCCTAGAATGGTTGACAAATCAATCAGCAATAATTGTTTAATATCACAATGGCTGAAGATGGTGAGGCCATTTGGCACACATAAGAAGCTGCCCAAAATCTT
This sequence comes from Dugong dugon, assembly GCA_030035585.1. NCBI lineage: Eukaryota > Metazoa > Chordata > Mammalia > Sirenia > Dugongidae > Dugong > Dugong dugon. Next base: position 16,687,454 of record CM057478.1, read on the forward strand.
AAAAGGAATATATTGGAAATGAAATGTCTATAGGGAGCTTTGTAAAGCTATGAGATATTCTGCGAAATTTGTAAGGCCACCTGCACAAACAGGGCAGTGTGTTGTGTATGTTCAAGAAAGACCTATATTATGTTACATCTTCTCCTCTCTTATTGAGTAGCTCATTATCTGACATTTTGCATTTACAACAATAGGTAAAAAATCTACTATCTGACTCTTTCGAGCATTAACAATGTATGTCTGGCAATAATGAACTCCAATTTATGAGGCAAGAATAATGCTGGCTTTGATGGTTAAGATTATGTGTCAACTAGTTTGGGCCATGATTCCCAGTGGTTTGGCAGTTATGTAATGATGTAATTTAGCAGTTATGTAACAATAAATTTGGCAGTTATATAATGTATGATGTAGTCATCCTCCATTTTGGATCTAATGCAATCATCCTCCATTTTCGCGTAACACCAATTTCACATAATGACTTGGTCTTTGGAACCTAACTAAATCTGTAAGTGAGAAGAGGGTGTATTTCAAATATTCAGTTTTCAGTGCAAAACAAGTATGAGATATGCAACAAAACAGCAAAGTATGATTCATAAACAGGAAAATCTCAGTCAATAGAAAATGTACAAAAGATAAACCAGATGATGGACTAACTTAACAAAGACTTTAACTTAGTTATTATAAATATATAAAGCAGTAATGGAAACTGTTTTTAAAGAATTAAAGGAAAATATGTAAATGATATCTCACCAAAGAGAGAATATCAATACAGATATGAAAATTGTTATTATTGTTAGGTCCCCTTGAGTCAATTCCAACTCATAATGATCCTATGTACAACAGAATGGAATGCTGCCCAGTCCTGTGCCATCCTCACAATCGTTGTTATGTTTGAGTCCACTGTTATAGCCAATGTGCCAATCCATCTCATTGAGGGTCTTCCTCTTTCACACTGATCCTCTACCAAGCATGATATCCTTCTCCAGGGACTGGTCCCTCCTGATAGCATGTCTAAAGTGAGACAACAAAATCTCACCATCCTCACTTCTAAGGACAGTTCTGGCTATACTTCTTCCAAGACAGATTTGTTCCTTCTTCTGGAAGTCCATGGTATATTCAATGTTGTTCAACAACATCATAATTAAAATGAATCAATTCTTCGGTCTTCCTTATTCATTGTCCAACTTTCACATGCATATGAGGTGGTTAAGAACCATTGCTTGGGTCAGGTGTATCTTAATGCTCAAGGTGACATCTTTGCTTTTTAACACTTTTAATCTTTTTCAGCAGTTTTGACCAGTGAAGTACAGGCTATTCTTTATGAATGAGTTCCATTTCTAAGCCTGTCTTTATGTCAAATTTGTATGTAAGTCAGAACAGTTAGGTATGGTTCGTGTCTAATGTCAGTTGATCAAATGTTTGTCTTAGCACATAGTACACAGTGTACCTTTCTATGTGTAAAAAACATTAAAGAAACACTTCCAGATATACTAAAACATCCTTAACATAATAATATAGTAATAAAATAATATTTTGATGCATGTCTCAAAGTAGCACCCATTAGTTATTACTAACCATTGTATGTAGCCTGAATTTTTCATATAATATGCTTTAAGTCTATTGGTTTATAACTATGGGTTGTATGTAAGTCAGACATTCATAACCCAGGGACTGCCTCTATGTTGTCTGATTTCTTGACTGCTACTTCCATGACATTGATTGTGTTTCCAAGTAAAATAAAATCTTTGATAACTTCAATATTTTCTCTGTTTATCATGATGTTGTTTATTGGTCAAGTGGTGATGTTTTTTTTTTTTTTTTCTTTATGTGGAGGTGTAATCCATATTGGAGTTTATAGTCTTTGATTTTCATCAGTAAGTCCTTAAGGTCTGCTTCACTTTCAGTAAGCAAGGTTGTGTCATCTACGTATCGCAGGTTGTTAATGACTCTCCCTCCAATCCTGATATCGTGTTCTTCTTCATATAATCCAGCTTCTCAGATTATTTACTCAGCATACAGATTGAATAAATATGGTGAAAGGATACAACCTTGACACATATCTTTTCTGATTTTAAACCCTGCAGTATCCCCTTGTTTTATTTGAACAACTGCTTCTTTGTTTATGTACATGTTCTGCGTGAGCACAATTAATGTTCTAGAATTTCCATTATTTGCAATGTTATCCATAATTTGCTATGACACACACAGTCTAAAACCTTTGTATAGTCAATAAAACACAGGTATATAATATGTATAAAACTTAAATACAAATTACAAGAAGAAAATAAAAATAGAAATTCAAAAGTTGACACGTAAAATAACTAAAAAGTTCCCTAGACTGACTCAAAGCAGATTTTAGTTGGTAGAAAAAAAAAAATCAGAAAATTTGAAGATAGGTCAATTAAAATTATCCAGTCTAAGGACCAGAAAAAAAAAAAAATGGAAAAATAAAAATAAAAATGAACAGAGACTTAGATACCTGAAGAAAAGAATCAGAAGTAACAAGTTACATATATTTCCAAGAAAAGAAAAAGAGACAAGAAGAAAGACTATTTGGAGAAATAATGGCTGAGCACATACCATATTTGATGGAAAAACATCAATCTACACTCTCAAGATACTAAATAAATTCCAGTGGGATAACTCAAAAGTCCACATGTAGCTATATCAGAGTCAAATATTTGAAAGACAAAGAAAAAGAGAGACTCTTGATAACAGAATTGGAGAAAACAACTCATTGCTTAAAAAGGAGACCCAGTAAGATGAACTTGTGACATCTTAACAGAAACCAAGGAGGTCAAAAGCAATGGGATCTCATATTTAAAATTCTAAGGAAAAGAATGTCAACCAAGAATTATATATCCAGCAAAATTCTTTCAAAAATGAAAGAGAAATTAAGAGACTCCCAAAGAAACAAAAACTGAGAGAATTTGTCATTAGCAGTTATCACTACAATAAATACCGAAAGAAATCTTTGGCTAAAATGAAATTGCACTAAACATTAAGTTTGAATCCATAAAGAAATAACAGGCCCCAGTAAAGATAACTACAAAGTTAATATAGAAGACAATGAAAATGTATTTTTCTTGTAACATTTATCTTCTATCTGAAGTAAAAGGCAACTGCAGAAATGACTGATTTAAAAAGTCTTATAGTATGTCATAATATATAATGATCTAATTTGTATGTCAATAACCATAAAAAAAGAGGGAAGGGAATACAACTATATTGGAGCAAAGTTTTGTATGTTGTTGTAGGTTGCTGTCAAATTGATTCTGGCCCATGATGACCCCATGTATGCAGAATAAAATGTGCCATAGGGTTTTCAAGGCTGTAACCTTCTGGAACAGACCACCAGGCTTGTATTCCTAGGAGCCAGTGGGTAGGTTCAAACGGCCAATCTTTTGGCTAGTATCAAGTGTTTGTGCCACCTAGAGATTCCTAAAGTTTTGTATATAATTTATACTAAGTTGGTATTAATCCAAACAGTATTCTTAAATTTATTAATTGTAATTCTCAGGTGAACTTCTAAGAAAAACCTAAAACAAATACCAAAATAAGCAACAAGAGAATAGAATAGTACCCAGAAGCTATCTATTTAACACAAAGAAAGGGGCAGTGGAGGAATAGAGGACAAAATGATATAAGGCATATGGAACACAAATGATTGGCAGATGTGAATTCTACCATATCATAGTTACTAAAATGTAAATAGATTAAACATGCCATTCCAAAGGCAGAGATTGGCAGATGAATTTTTTAAAAAAACTAAATATAGGCTATCCACAAGAGATACACTTTAGTATCAAATCTCAAATATCATTTAATGATAAAATGTCAATCCTTTAGAAACATATAACAATTACAAACATATACACTAACAAAACAACTCAAAAATACATGAAGCAAAAATTGCAGAACTTAAAGAGGTGTTTTAGTCTTCTAGTGCTGCTACAAAAGAAATACCACAAGTGGATGATAGATTTAACAAATGGATGTTTATTCTCTCACAGTCTAGTAGGCTAGAAGTCCAAACTCACGGTGCCAGCTCCAGGACAAGGCTTTTTCTCTCTGTCTATTCAGACAAAGGTCCTTGTCATCAATCTTCCCGTGGTCTAGGAGCTTCTTAGCGCAGAGATCCCGGGTCCAAAGGATGCAATATGCTCTCAGTAGTTCTTTCTTGGTGGTATGACATCCCCATGTCTCTCTGCTCACTTCTCTCTTTTATATCCCCAAAGAGATTGACTTAAAACAAAATCTAATCTTGCAGATTGAGTCCTGCCTCATTGACATACCTACCACTAATCCCATTTCATCAGCATTATAGAGATAGGATTACCAACATGTAGGGAAACCACATCAGATGACAAAATGGTGGATAATCACACAGTACTGGGAATCATGGCCTAGCCAAGTAGATAGATATTATTTGGGAGGCACAATTCAATCCATGACAGGAGGAAATAAATAATTCAACATTAATCAATGCTGGTATCAATATCCTATTTACAATAATGGATAGAACAACTAGACAGAAGATCAAGAATTTTTGACTAATACTATAAATATTTAGGGCTAATACATACCTGTAGAACATAAATTCTCAAATACACATGGGGCAGTCTTTAGTAGAGGCCATAAAAAGTCTCCATAAATGTAAAATGATTTGAATCATACAATGTGTGTTCTCCAACCACAATTCAATAGAATTAGAAATCAATGAAAGAAGGAAATTTGGGTAATTCATAAATATGTAGAAACTAAACAGCACACCCCTAAATGATTAGTCAGTGAGTCAAAAAGAAACCCCAAGTCATATTAGAAATTAATTTAAGAAAAATATAAATAAAAGCAAAGCATACCAAAATTTAAGAGGTGAAGCTAAAGAAGTGCTTAGAGGGGAATTCTTAGCTGTCAATGCCTGTATTAAAGAAGAAAGGTCTCAAATCAATAACCTAACTTTCTACCATAAGAAACTAATAGGAAACAAAAAACAGCAAGCTAAATGCAAACCATTCAGAAGGAAGGCAATAATAAAGATTATGGTGGAAATAAATGAAATATAAAATAGAAAAACTAGAGAAAGATCAAGTTACTAAAATCGGAAATAAAAGTGGGGCATTGCTATTGATGTTACAGAAATAAAAAAAAGATAAAAGAATAGTACATAGAAGTTATGCAAACAAATGTGATAACCTGGATGAAATTGTTAAACTCCTATAACATACAACTACTAAAACTGACTCCAGAAGAAAATCTGAACACCAAATTAAAGGGGAAAAAAAAGAGAGCTGTATTTAGAGTAATAATAATTACCACAAGGAGCTCAGGGCCAGATGGCTTTACTGGTGAATGCTGCCTACCAGTTAAACAAAAATTAATACCAATTCTTCAGAAATTCTTCTGAAAACTAGAAGAGGATGGATCACTCTCCAACTCCCTCCATGAGGGCAGTTTTATTCTGATCCCAAAACAAGACAAGGAAGAAAACTATAGATCAAGAGTCTTTTTTTTTGTTTGTTTTTGTTTATGCACAAAAGTTCTCAACTGGAGCCAACTTCTGTAAGAATCAATGGCTTCTTCCATGCAATAGATGAAAGTTAATAAAAAGCCAGGTGGCAAAGGAGAAATGTGGTGCATGTGGTCTCAGTCTCAGCACCACCAAGCAAAGAGTAGAAGGGTACTTTTGGATCTGAAGGATAACAGCTTATAACTGGCACTCTCAACTATTGAAAGCTTTCAGTCTCACAGTCAGCAGCAGAATCAACTGTCCCTTGTATTTCCTTAGCCATTATGAATATATGTTGCAGAGATGGCTAGTGGCCCATCAAAGACACATAACGCCATATGCAGTATTGAATTGTTGCTGGAAAACATCTGATCAGTCAAGGACAACATTTTGCCGCCTTCTTACAAATAGATTGGGTCATGTGCTGAGTTCTGGCCTATGAATTTTGGTAAAAGCTATAAAAGCCATCTATAGATATATTCCTTTAAAAAAATCTACATTTTTTTCTCTTCCTCCATGTGCTGATTAGATATTAAAATAATGTTCAGTAAACTCTTGGGAGAAAAGTATCAGCCTTGTTTCCTGAATCACTTGAAGTAGATCATCCCCCCTGACATTAGTTGGACATAATGTGAATGGGAAATAATTTCCTTTTAGGCAAATCCATTATTATATGTGTTTTATCTGTTAAAGCATCTCGTGTTATTCTAATACAGGGGTCAATTTTTTTGTTTTTTTCTCAAAAGGGCCAGAGAGTAAATATTTTAGGCTTTGTAGACAATACAGTCTCTCTCATGACTACTCAACACTATGGTTGTACAGTGAGAACAGTCACAGACAATACACGACCATGGTTGTATCTCAGTAAAACATTATTTACAAAAGCAGATGTGGGGCCAGATTTTCCCTGTAGTTTGTAGTTTGCTGACTCCTTCTCTAATACAATGGGAAAATCTAATGTCAAGGCTTAATTACTGTCTCCCCTTCCTGATGGGTGTTATTGATAGAATTTAGGACAGAAGAGGAGAAATTTTCACTTGGAATCAAGGTTAGAAGAAGGTGTAGTTATGAAGAGAAATTAAAAAAAAAAATTGTAGACCCAGAGGAAGGGATTAAATATGCATAGAAAATATATACAAGTGAGGAAGTATAGACTTAATTGATGAAGCAAGGGTAGAAGGAGCTGAGTACCAACCATATGCAAGAGCTTTAACTTTGGAAATGAGTGAGATACTTCTTATAAACAAGAGGAACGATACTAAGGGGAGGTTAAAGAAATGGGGATCTTACATAAGATAGAGAGAAATAGTAACCGAAGAATGTAAGCATAGATATCATATATCATCAGATACCCAAAGATGCTAATTAGTATAGTAGTAAAATGTACTTTTTAAATGATCCTTTAAAGCCAGAAAGAAGAACAATCATTATTTTAATGAAGACTTCATAAAATATGATGGTGGTTTGTATGCTGATGCTAATAATAAATGAGAAGGCCATTTTATAGAAATTTTATATATAGAAATGTATAATAATCAGGCTATTTTGGATGACAGTGAATGCTAGAGTTTAAAATCTAAGAAACAATGCATAGTTCAGGATGACAGGATCAAACAGTTGACTGTGCGTTTAGGAGACTGAAACTAAATAAAGATACATTTCATTGGGGTATGAAGATTTAAAAACTATTCAGCAAAAATGAGACCAGAAATAAGTCATCAACAAGAAATCAGAAGTCGCCAAGTTTGATGGTACAAAATAACTTAGCAAGGCTCTGAAGCTGCTGTAGACGTCCTGGGTATAAATGAATGAAAGCAGTGAGAATAGTAATTCGAAGGGTAGCAGCAGATCAAAAATTTGCAAATGAAAGTGAGCAGGTAGTAATATGGCAGTCTGTAATAATGTTTTTTATGGATTAGTTAGGGGAGTGGGGTGCACACATTATCCCTGATTGAGAGGGAAGTTCATTTGAACTGACTACATATATTTACTGAAAGTAATAGGTCATTCAAATTAAAATCTCTGTACCTGGGGAAGAAAAAAAAGCCTATGCATTAATTGTAGGATAAAATACAAACACAGACCCAAGGAGAAAAGAGCAACAGATGTTTCCCTCTAGGAAAAAAAAAAATGCAGCTAATTTTATATTTTTAACCCCATGCAGGAGATTGGATCACCCTTAGTGACAAATACAAGTACAAATTGCAATTCTAAATCATGGAGCTAATTATGAAGCACCACACGTGTTAAATGTGTTAAAATAAGAAAAACTCCTTTTATTCAGATATGTGTGTTCCAAAAATATTATTTTACTCTAAATATCATTTTTACGGAAAGATCATCTAGTGTTGCACAGTTTATAATAGGAACAGAAACTGGGTATCATAAAGATCTGTTTGCAGTTTGATGAGTACATAAAAACAGAATTAAAATACCTCTGAACCAAAATGCATGTGCTATAAACAAAAAAAAAGCTCTTAGTGATTATTGGAAAGTGAATCAGAAATAACAATAAAACAAAAAAATAGAAATTTGAATCAGTTTTTCAATAAAAATATTTTAAATTATGCCATCTTTGAGGAGATACTGTATTTGCTTTAAAACAATATGAATAATACAGTTTTGTAAGTCATTTGGTTTGTGGTATAATGAACCAAATGGCTTGCTGAAAATTTGAATGAATTCCAGTTCAACAGCCACTATTCAAATTGATAGTGACAGCTCAGGAGGAAAAAAAATGTGAGGAAAAAATGTTATTTTCAAATGATTGATACGAACTCAAAGGGGTGTGAAGGACTATAGTGTACTTTGCACACAGGAGTTGTGACAGGTTGGCACATCTCTAATTCTGATTTAAAACAAGCCAGGGCCCTGCAGTTTCCAATGCCATTAAGCTTATATAACACATTAAATTATTTGATTCACTGGAATATTCCACAAAGCAAAATGTGCTAAAGTTTTCAAAACTGGAAGTCTGATTTTCATGTTAGATTGTCACATTATCTATTAAAACTAATTCAATGTTTTCTTTCTTTAATAAGAAGAAACCTTCATATGTAGTAATTCAACTTAATTATAATTTAGTAAATATTATTCTCTAATTGTGAAATTTAGAAGCATATCAGGTGATGGAATATAAAATTCTCTACATAAAAGTGTAGCATTAAAACTTGACATTGAAATAATGGTGTCATAACTCTATTGGATGATGAATGGGGCTAAATACAGATTAATGGCAAAATTTTTCAACTCTGCTCATTTACAGTTTACTGATTCGGCATGTATGTATGTTAATTCCTTAATTATATTCCCATAAAGACCAATTAGTGTTTTTCTAGCACAAAAGCATTCAAAGGAGAAAATTTGTACAATGGGGGTGGGTGCTTTTTTTTTTTTTTTAAACAGTTCTGGTTTTTCAAAGATTCCATTTCCACAAAACTGAATCACCTCACAGAAACATATCCTAGAAGTAATATTTTTAGTAGTTACAGCTTCTGAAAAAACTTACAGTGATTTTGTATTTAACACCAAAAATCCAAAGATGATGTATATTTTAATTTTATTCAAATGAACTGTAGCTCCCTTTTTCCTAATTTGCATATGTAGAGCTTCATAGACTTCTAGATGCAATACTAGCCAGGAAAGAAAAAAAAAGAATCACAGATTAAGGAATTAACTGCATGCATGCTTTTATTTATGAGTCCATTATCTTTCTATGAAAATGACAGGCATCCAAGTCAAATGTGTTCAAAATCTCTGAGTAGTTTTAGGCAAGTTGATAAAATCATGAAAAAAAAAAACAACGATGCCTTCGAGTCAATTCTGACTCATAGCAACCCTATAGGACAGAGTAGAACTGCACTATAGGGTTTTAAACGCTGTAAATTTTTACAGAAGCAGACTGCCACGTCTTTCTCCCCCAGAGCGGGGCAGTATCGAACCTCTGACTTTTCTGTTAACAGCCAAGCACTCAACCACTGCACCACCAGGGCTCCTTTAAGGCTTGATAGAGGTATTCAAAAACGTCTTCAGAAAATGTCTGGTTGTCTTTTGGCTCCGTGTTCCCGTACGTAGACTCCATTCCCTTTTGTAGTTAGAGAAATAATGGCACACGATGGCACAAATAAATGCCAGAAGATCTAAGGTTTAGTGTATTTTACTGCCAATGATCTTTAGTGGAAAATGTTGTCTTTTTCTTAGTATTCCTTTCAATTTATTTAAAAAAAAATCTATCCCTCTTTGGACTGTGTGCCCATTTCTCTACCAAAACTCATGTCCAAGACTATGGGACATGCTGGCTAACCTGGATCAGCATTCTACCGCTATGTTTCTTATACTGAAGGCTTCATTTCTTGGCCACATAAAGTAAGGGGAAGTCAGTTCCCAAAATAAAGAAAAGATCTATTACCAGAGTGAAGGAGAGGGGCAGTAGATGTTTTAAAAAATCATGAGATACCCGAATTCTCTCCCCAATAACCTTCTGTGACATTATATTCTCTTTAACATATATGTAATTCTCTTTTTTAAAATCCAACATTTATGTTAATGCAGATCATCATCTCCAAAGGACAACTGTAATGTGCTGTTTAACACTGAGAAATAAAAAAAAAAAAAAGTCCATTTGTTGAAACAAGAGGAAAGGTTTTCACCACAAATACAATTCGTTATTGTACCAGCACAGATCAATTTGATCTTATTTTCCACTTGAAAATACACATCAAGACTTTTGTTTGTCAAAGTGCAGGACTCTTTGATCTAACTGGGAGAATTAGAATGGAGAGCATTGGAGGAAGAGCTTCAACAGAGCCCTGTATTGAGAGAAATCACAGATCACTAATTTTTCAAAGCAATTTTCAAATGGATTAAATATTTGAAGATGTATGTCTAGGGCTTCCTACCAGTTTAAAGTGAAAGTTTTTAACTATATGAATTCAATATTTTTATTTTCATTCGTGCACATTGTCATATTTCATTATTCTACTTTTTATATCGTGTGAAGTCATGCTTTGTAAAAATTATATAGAAAACTCATGTCATCTTGAAATGTTTCCTCTACAAAAGCTATCAAATCGATTGTGCCGTACATGGACATATATCACTAATGTTCTAATGGTAGTAGAATTTTAATTAAAATAAACATCAACTCTAGTTTATGCTTGGAACTTCAGGGTACATGGACAGTTTCCACCTTAATCCAATCATCTTTGCTTCTTTTTTTTTCTGTTCACCAAGAAATCCTAATCGAGATACTCTGAGGTTTCAGGTACATAGAAACAAGCAAAGGAATATGGCAAGGAGAAAAAAACAGCAGAGCGTGTAAAGGCTGAGAGAGCAGTGGAAACATTCAACATGAACTTTAAAAAGTGAACTTGATAGATTGTGAGTTATATTTGTTCTAGGAAGACTTAAGCTTTGTAACCAGGACAAATGAACCAGACAAGTTAAAATTCCATTGACCTTGACAGTGTCTGAAAGGAAATATATTCATGGAAATCAGCTCTGCTGAAATTAATCTCTTATGCTGATAAAAAAAAAAAAATTGCTGATTTTTTTTTCCCTCAAAAGAATAAAGACATATTTTGGCTTCTGTTACCTTCCGGATGCTTGGTACAGAAAAGCAAAGCTAGTCACTGTGGCACTGTAGTATGTAAAAAAAATTTAATTTACTATTTGTCACAGTAAGTCAGTCATGGAGTATCAGTGCAGTAAGGCAGTTTAATAATCTATGTTTCTTTTAATCTCTCTTTCAGAGTTTACAAAAGACACCTTTGAGTATTTGGTGACGTTTTACTGTGCAGTTTGGGAGGAAAATCATTTTATTCTTTTAAGGATGTAGCGATATAAAACTTCAGTTTGTACTTTACCTGAGATTGAGCAATACATTTATTATCAGAGTGCATTAATGTTTATTAGGATTTCAGAGCAGGAACCTCAAGAAAATGAAAAAATAAAATAAAATAAAAGGCACTCTGTATCTGTTTTTAAAATAAATTACTTATATTGGAGTAGTTTAAGTTTGGCATACAATTTGCAAAAATTTTATAGAATTCAATACCCCCACACCCTGATTTCCCTATTATTAATACCTTCTATTAGTATAGTATATTTCTTACAATGAATCGATATTGATTATTTAATTAATATTTAACTATATTAAATTATTGTTAATTAAAGTCCACCCCTTTTTCCAAATTTTTCAGTTTTTACCTTTTATCCTTTTTCTGCCTCAGGCTGCCTTCTGGGATATCGCCTTCTTATAGGATGTCACCTTCTCATATCCCCTTAGTCTCCTCTTGACTGTGAGAATTTGTCCGATTTTCCATGTGTTCTATGACCTTAAAAGTTTTGAGGAATATTTATCAGGTATTTTGTAGACTCTCCTTCAATTTTGTCTGATTTCTGTGATGTTTTTCACATAATTACTGCAGAATTATGTCTTTTAAGGAGGAAAATCACAGGGCCAAAGTGCCGTCTTTATTACATCATATAAAGGGTATCGGAGACCTGGTGGTGCAGTGGTTAAGGATTCGGCAGCTAACCAAAAAAAAAAGGTCAGCAGTTCAAATCCACCAGGCGCCCCTTGGAAACCCTATGGGGTAGTTCTACTCTCTCCTATAGGGTTGCTATGCGTCGGAATCCACTCGATGGCAATGGGTTTGTTTTCTTTTCTTTTCTTTTTGTATCAAGAGTATAAACATGCCTTATCTCTGTTGACATTGACCTTGATCGCCTGGCTAAGGTAGGATTTGTCAGATTTCTCCACTATAAAATTACTCGTTTCCTTTTTTCACACTTTATTCTTTGAAGTCACTATGCACAGCTAACTTGGGAATAGGTAGTTATGCTCCACCTTCTTGACGGTGCAGTATCTATATAAATAATTTGAAATTCTTCTTGGGAGATATATTTATTCACCCCCATTTATTTATTTATTTAATCATTTATTTATAACAGTATGGACTCATGAACATTTTTTCTATACTTTGGGTTATAATGCAATATTATTTTATTAATTTTCTTGCTCAAATTTTTCCAGCATTGACTATTGGCAACTCTTTCCATTGGTGCTTATGTCCCTTTAACATAACCCCATCATTGTGAGGTCTTTTTTTTTTTAGTGCTTCCTTAATTTCTGGCACAACAAGATACTCCAGGTTAATCATGTATATTCCCCCCAGTCCCATTTAAGGAACCATGGCTCCTCTTGTTGGAGAAAGGTATTAGAAGTCTACTAGGCCCCCTCTACTGACAGAACAAGGAAGTACGTGTGAACACTAAACTGTGTTTATACACATATCAATAAATTTTTCTATATGTATCCATCTGTATTTAGTTATGGGTCAGAATCAACTTGACAGCAACATTTTTATTTTGGTATTTAGCTAAACATGAGTTTATACTAAAATCTCCAATTTTAATGCATTATCATATGGATCACTCTAGCCTCTTTCACCTGCTTATTTGTAACCTCACGCTCCAACAATAAAAAATTTGTCTCCAATCATCCACAATCGAATTATTTGATTGCAGTATGCACATATAGTGGTCTCAAAATTGACCATATCCTCGTGGGAAAAATAAATAAATAAAATTTTATCAGAGTATAGTGCTTGTGTACAGTTGTTTTGTTTTAATATACAGACTCCACTCAGTTCTAAAGTTAGTTAAAACCATAACAAAACTAGTTGCAGGGGGACTCAATTCCTGACTCACGGTGACCCAACATGTTGCAAAGTGGAATTGTACTCCAAAGGCTGTAACTATTCAGAAGGAGATTGATTGCTAAGCCTTTTTTCCAAGGCATTAGTAGTGAAGTGGTTAGCCGATTATATCATCCAGGGACTTTTCCAAATTGTTTAGGTAGTGCTTTTTCCTCCCACCCCATTCAGTGACACTGAGTCAAATATTTCTAATAAAATTAGATTAATTTTCACTTTCTGCATTCCATCCTAGAATCTCTCAAACTTCCAAAAGATTTTTTTGTTAATTTGCATACATTAAGATTTACTGTTTCTACTGTAAAGTTCTATGGGTTTTGAAAAATGCATAGTTTCATGTGTCTACCATTATGATATTACACAGAATCGTTTCATTGCCCTAAATAATACCTTATGTTTCATATACTCAACACTTCCTCAAACTTCTGTCCGTCACTGATCTTTTACATCCTCTATAAAGTTTTATATTTCCAGAATGTTACATAGTTGGAATCACACAGTATGTAGCCTTTTAAGATTGGCTTCTTCCAAGTAGCAATATGCCTGTAAGATTAATTCATGTGTTCTTATGGCTTTTTAGCTTATTTCTATTTATTCTTAAATAATACTCCATTTTATGGATGATCAAGTTTGTTTTTTTAGCTTGCCTATTACAAAACAACTTCATTGCTTCCAGTTTTTGGTGATTATGAACACTGCTGCTATAAATATCCACATGCAAGTTATATAAAATCAGTCAGGTAAACACCCAGGAGGGCAATTGCTGAATTTTATGGTAAGACTATGTTTAATTGTATAAGAAACTATCAAATTCCCTTCCAAATTGACTGTACCACTTTACATTCCCAACAAATGTGAACGAAAAGTATCTGTTGCTCCACATCCTCTCCAGCAATTGGTATTTTCATTTTTTTGGATTTTGGTCATTCTAATGTCTTGTGGTTTCTCATTGTTGTTTTATTTTACAGTTTCCTAATGGTAAATGATGTTAAGCATCTTTTTGTATGCTTATTTGCAATCTTTGTATCTTCTTTGAGAAAATGTTCAAATATTTTTATTATTTTTAAAAATTTGGTTATTTGTTTTCTAACTGTTGAATTTTCAGAGTTCTTAGTATATTGTGTATAGAAGGCTTTTACTTGATATACATTTGGAAAATATTTTCTCCCAGTCAGTGACTTATCTTTCACTCTCTAAACAGTGTTTTTGACAGAGCAGAAGATTTAAATATTAATAAAATTCAACTTATCATTATCCATGGTGTTGTATTTAAAAGTACCTCACCAAATCCAAGTCATGCAACGTTGATTTGGATTGTGTTGAATCTATAGATCAATTTAGGTCACTCTAGGTACATTTTTAAATACTCTAGATGTGTTTTTGAGTAACACAAAATAAAATTACATGTTTCAAATACTTTATATTGAAGCAATGTCCGTTTTTGGCAAGTATGTCCAATACAAAAATTTCCTACTAAAACTCAGAACAGAAGAGAAAGAGAAGAGAACGTACTAAATTCACTAAAATATTTTTTAGATTTTTGCTTCTAACTTCATAAGTGGAATTACCTGTTTTTTTCTTTGTTTTCATGTTTCTGTTTTCATGAATGCTTTCAGAAAGATTAGTATTACATTGAAGTATAATTCACAAGTTGTTTCTAACGCAATGTCCCTTTGTGGGGAAATTTATCACTCAGTTGGCAATGGACCTAGATTTTCTTAACGCTTCTTTTAATTGATGGACTTCAAAATTGTTAATCAATTTGATCTTCTTACAAAAAAATATCCTATTGGATTTAAGTTTACTTTTCTTTCATTGACTAATTTGTTTTGTTTTTATAGCAATGGGTTTTTTAAATTGTACTTTAGATGAAGGTTTACAGAACAAATAGTATCTCATTAAACAGTTAGTACACATATTGTTTTATGACAATGGTTAAGAACCCCATGACATGTCAACACTGTCCCTTCTCAACCTTTGGTTCCCTATTACTAGCTTTCCTGTCCCCTCCTGCCTTCTAGTCCTTGACCTGGACTGTTGTGCCCTATTAGTCTTGTTTTGTTTTATGGCACTGTCTAATCTTTGGCTGAACGGTGAACCTCAGGAGTGACTTCATTGCAGAGCTAAAATGGTGTCCAGGGGCCATACTCTTAGGGTTTCTCAAGTCTCTGTCAGGCCAGTAAATGTGGTCTTTTTTTGTGGGTTAGAGTTTTGTTCTACCTTTTTCTCCAGCTCTGTCTGGGACCCTCTGTTGTGATCCCGGTCAGAGCAGTCAGTGGTGGTAGCCAGGCACCATCTAGTTGTACCGGACTCAGTCTGGTGGAGGCCGTGGTAGTTGTGGTCTATTAGTCCTTTGGACTAATATTTTCCTTCTGTCTTGTTTTCTTCATTCTCCCTTGCTCCCAAAGGAGTGAGACCAGTGGAATATCTTAGACGGGTACTCACAGGCTTTTAAGACTCCAGATGCTACTCACCAAAGTAGAAAGTAGAACATTGTCTTTATAAACTGTGTTATGCCATTTGAGCTAGATATTCCCCAAGAACATGGTCCCCACCGCTGTCCACAGCAATTCAGTCCCTCAGGGAGTTTGGATGTGTCTATGGAGCTTCCATGACCTTTCCTTGTACAGGTTGTGCTGACTTCCCCAGTATTGTGTACTGTCTTACCCTTCACCAAAGTTACCACTTATCTATTGTCTATTTAGTATCCCCCCCCCCACCCCTCCCATCCTTCATAACCAACAAAGATTGTTTCTTTTTGTGTGTAAAGTTTTACATGAGTTTTTACAGTAGAGGTCTCTTACAATATTTGTCCTTATGTGATTGACTTATTTCACTCAGCATAATGTCCTCCAGTTTCATCCATGTTATGAGATGGCTCACAGATTCATTGTTGTTCTTTCTTGTTGCATAGTACTCCATTGTGTGTATGTACCATAGTTTGTTTATCCATTCATCTGTTGATGGGCATCTAGGTTGTTTCCATCTTTTTTGCTATTGTGAACAATGCTGCCATGAACATGGGTGTGCATATGTCTATTCGTGTGATGGCTCTTATTTCTCTAGGATATATTCCTGGGAGTGGGATTGCTGGATTGTATGGCATTTCTATTTATAGCTTTCTAAGAAAGTGCCATATCATTTTCCAAAATTGTTGTATCATTATGCATTCTCACCAGCAGTGCATAAAAGGTCCGATCCCCTGCAGCCTCTCCAACATTTGTTACTTCCGGTTTTTTTGTTTTGTGCCAAAAATGCTGAGGTAAGATGTTATCTCATTGTGGTTTTAATTTGCATTTCTCTAATGGCTAGTGATCGAGAGTATTTCCTCATGTGTCTGTTGGACTCTTGAATGTCTTCTTTGGTGAAGTGTCTGTTCATTTCCTTTGCACATTTTTTAATTGGATTATTTGTCTTTTTGATGTAGAGTTGTTGGATTTTCTTGTATATTTCAGAGATTAGATCTTTGTCTGACTTGTAACATCCCAATTTTTTTTTTTTTTCCCCAGTCTGTAGGTTCTCTTTTTACTCTTTTGGTGAAGTCTTTTGAAGAGCATGAGAGTTTAATTTTTAGAAGATCTCAATTATCTAGCTTATCTTCTGGAGTTTGTGTGTTATTGGTTATGGTTTGTGTCATGTTAATGCTGTGCATTAGGGCCTCTAGTGTTGATCCTATTTTTTCTTCTATGAACTTTATAGTTTTTGGCTTTATATTTAGGTCTTTGATAAATTTTGAATTAGTTTTTGTGTATAATGTGCGATAAGGGTCCTGTTTTATTTTTTTGCACTTGGACATCCAGTTTTGTCAGCATCATTTGTTAAAAAGACTGCTTTTTCCCCATTCGATGGACTTTGGGCCCTTGTCGCAGATCAGGTGACCATAGGTGGATGGATTTACATCTGGGTTCTCAATTCTGTTCCATTGGTCAATGTATCTGTTGTCGTATGAGTACCAGGCTGTTTTGACTCCTGTAGCTGTATAGTAGGTTCTGAGGTCAGGTAGTGTGACTCTTCCTACTTTATTCTTCTTCTTCAATAATGCTTTACTTACCTGGGGCTTCTTCCCTTTCCTTATAAACTTAATGATTAGTTTTTCCATCTGTTTAAAGAATGTTGTTGGTATTTGGGTCAAGATTGCTTTGTATTTGTAAATTGCTTTGGGTAGAATTGTCATTTTCACAATGTTGAGTCTACCTATCCTTGAGTATAGTATTTTTTTTGATATGATACTGAATTCTATTGGCTAGAATTTTGTTGAGAATTTTTACATTTATATTCATGAGAGATACTGGTCTGTAATTTTCTTTTTTGTGGTGTCTTTGCCTTGTTTTTGTATCAGGGTTACACTGGCTTGATAGAATGAATTTGGAACTATCGCTTCCTTTTCCATTTATGTAGATCCCTTTGAGTTTCTTGCAGTAGTGTTTTGTAGTTTTCTTTGTATAGGTCTTTTGCATCCCTGATTAGATTTATTCCTAAGTATTTTACTTTTTTAGGGGTTATTATAAATGGTATTGTTTTTCTGATTTCCTTTTCATCGTTCTCTTTATTGGTGTATAGGAATCCAACTGATTTTTGTATGTTTACCTTGTATCCTGCTACTCTGCTGAAACTTTCTGCTAGTTCCAGTAGTTTTCTCATGAAGTCTTTAGGGTTTTCTATGTATAGTATCATACCATCTGCAAACAGGGACAGTTTAACTTCTTCATTACCAATTTGGATGCCCTTGATTTCTTTTTCTTGCCTTGTTGCTCTAGTTGGACTTCCAGCACAATGTTAAATAGGAGTAGAGATGAAGGGCATCTTTGTCTTATTCCTGTTCTCAAGGGGAATGTTTTCAGCCTCTATCCATTAAGAATGATGTTGGCCGTTGGTTTTGCATAGATGCCCTTTATTATGTTGAGAAATTTCCCTTCTATACCTAGTTTATTCAGAGTTTTTATCAGGAATGGGTGCTGGACTTTGTCAAATGCCTCTTTTGCATCAGTTGCAATGATCATGTAATTCTTTTCTTTTCTTTTATTTACTGGGTGGATTACGTTGATTGATTTTCTAGTTTTGAACCATCCTTGCATACCTGGTATGAATCTTACTTGGTAGTGGTATATTATTTTTTGATATGATGCTGAATTCTATTGGCTAGAATTTTGTTGAGAATTTTTGCATCTATATTCATGAGAGATACTAGTCTGTAATTTCCTTTTTTTGCGGCATCTTTGCCTGGTTTTGGTATCAGGGTTATGCTGGCTTGATAGAATGAATTTGGAAGTGTCACTTTCTTTTCTGTGTTCTGAAATAGTTTGAGTAGTACTGGTATAAGCTCTTCTTTGAATGTTTGGTAGAATTCTGAATTCTCCAGTGAAGCCATCTGGGCCAGGGTTTTGGTTGTTGTTGTTGTTAGGAGTTTTTTTTTATTACCTTCTCAATCTCTTCTCTTGTTATGGGTCTGTTCAGATTTTCAACATCACTTTGTGGTACTTTGCGTAGGTAGTGTGTTTCTAGAAATTTATCCATTTCCTCTAGGTTTTCAAATTTGTTGGAGTATAGCTTTTCATAATACTCTGTTATGAACCTTTTTATATCAGTTGAGTCTGTTTTAATGATCCCCATTTCATTTCTTATTTGGGTTATGTGTCCTCTCCTGTTTTTCTTTTGTCAGTGTGGCTGGTGGTCTGTTGATTTTGTTGATCCTTTCAAAGAACCAACTTTTGGTTTTGTTGATTCTTTCTATTGTTTTTCTATTGTCTATTTCATTTATTTCTGCTTTGATGTTTATTATTTTCCTTCTTCTAGTGGCTGAGGGCTTTTTTTCTTTATCTTTCTATATGTTCCAGTTCTGTAGTTAATGTTTTGATTTTATCCCTTTCTTCTTGTATGTGTGTGTGTGTGTGTGTGTGTGTGTGTGTGTGTGTGCATCTTTTGCTATAAATTGTCCTCTGAGGACTGCCTTTGCTGCTGCAAAGGTTTTGGTATGATGTATTTTTATTCTCATTTGATTCCAGGAATTTTTTTATTCCATCTCTGATTTTTTCTATTACCCAGTGGTTTGTAAGCAGGGTGTTTTTCAGTTTCCATGTAATTGATTTTTTTTTTTTCCTTGCTCTTTCTGTTGTTAATTTCTACCTTGATGGCGTTGTAGTCAGAGAAGATACTTTGTATTATCTCAACGTTTTGGATCTTGCTGAGGATTGCTCTGTGGCCTTAGATGTGGTCTATTCTGGAGAAAGTTCCATGTGCATTGGAAACGAATGTGCACTTTGCAGCTGTTCGGTGGAGTGTTCTATATATGTCTATGAGGTCAAGTTGGTTGATTGTGCCCTCTAGGTCTTCTGTATCTTTGTTGAGTTTCTTTCTAGATGTTCTGTCCTTTACCGAGAGTGATTTGTTGAAGTCTCCTACTATTATTGTGCAACGGTCAATTTCTCTCTTCAGTGCTGTTAGAGTTTGTTTTATGTATTTTGGAGCCCCGTCATTGTGTGCGTAGATGTTTATTATGGTTATGTCTTCATGATGGATCATCCCCTTAATCATTATAGTGTCCTTCTTTGTCTTTCATGGTGGATTTTATTTTCAAGCCTATTTTATCTGAGATTAGTATTGTCACTTCTGCTCTTTTTTGGTAGCTATTTGCTTGATTTATTTTTTTCCAACCTTTGATTTTTAATAAATTTATGTCTTTATTTCTAAGGTGTGTCTCTTTTAGACAGCACATTTATGGATCTTTTTTTTTTTTTTTTAATCCATTCTGTCACTCTCCATCTCTTTATGGGTGCATTTAAGCCTTTTACATTCAATGTAATTATTGATACGTGTGAGTTTATTGCTGTCATTTTGCCTTGCTTTTTTTGGTAGTGTTGACGTTTTCTTTGTTTCTGTTACTCTTCTGTGCTGAATTCATTTTTGTGGATTTTTTCTATTGTTTTTGTAGGTTTTGTTTTTGCTGAGACTTTATGTTTCTCCTGTTTATATTGATGGGTAGGTTTGTTAACTTTCTTTGTGGTTACCTTGAAATTTACCCATATCTTACTAGGCTTGAACCAGTGCATTATTCCTTGGTATCGCCTTCCCTTCCTCTCCATTACAAGGTTCTATACCTACACCGTTTATTCCCTCTTTTATTGTTCTGATATTGTTGTCATTTATAGATTAACATCTCTAGTTATCTGTTGTAGTTCTTTTGGTTTTGGATAGTCCTTGAGAGTTCATTTCCTATGTTGATATCTGGCTGATATGATCTTGCATCCTTGATTCAGCCTGTGGTCTGATGTTGTTCGTTCTCAGATTGAAGGACTCCCTTTAATAATTCTTGTAATTTTGGTTTAGTTTTTACATAGTTCTTTAATTTCTGTTTATCTGGAAATATCCTAATTTCACCATCATATTTGAACAAGAGTTTTGCAGGATATATTACTCTTGGCTGGCAATTTTTTTCTTTCATGGTTTTATATATGTCATCCCATTGCCTTCTTGCCTGCATGATTTCAGCTGAATAATCCAAGCTTAGTCTTACTGTCTCTCCTTTGTAGGTGATTTTTGTTTTTCTCAACAGGAGCCAAAAACATACACACACATACACAAACAAACAAAAATGTGTGTTAAGGGAGATTGCCACTGGAGTGGAGAGATGAGAGACTGAGAAATGGAGAAAAACAAAAAGAAAAAAGAAAAAGGTTAATGAAAAAAATGAATAAATAAAAAAATCAGAAAAAACAAGTGCTCCCAGTGATCCCACCAGTGCAGCTGCAAGGACTGGGGAAATTTCTCCCAGGCTGTGAAGTACAGCCTGGCTAGAAGGGGAAGAATTGTCACAAAGCACCAGGTATTCAGAAGACAGGAAGAGAAGGCAAGTCTAGAGAGACAAGAAACTGAGATATGAAAAAAGACAAAAAGGGAAAAAGAGAGAGAAGAAAAGAAAACAAAGAAACAAAACAAAACAAGAAAAAAGAAATGTCCCCAGGGATACCACTGCACTTGTGCACAGACTAAGTGAGTAGCTTCCAAGTTGCACGGTACTGCCTAGCTAGAAAGGGCTCCTAAGCTGAGAAAACCAAAAAGAAAACAAACAAACAAATCAAAGCAGAACAAATCAGAACAAACAAACCCCAAGGATCTCACCAGAGTGGTGGCATGCACCAGGAAGCAGTTTCACAGTCAACCGTGTTTCACAGCCTTTCAGGAAGAAGCAAAGTTGGCACTTGGAGCCAGGTATTTGAGAGAAAGGCGTGGGAGGTGGTGAGAGGTAAGGAAGAAATCTAAAGAAGTGGAAAAAAGCAACACCAGCAGCCAACAAATGGCACTCAGGGAGCTGGCTAGTGCAGGCAGGTGGAATCCAAGCAGCACAGGGGTGAAGTTGGTTTTTCCTGGCCCAGAGACTGTGGCTGCAGGAAGCAGAGGAGGCTGAGTGGGAGTGAAGAGGAGTTGGAGGTGGGAAAGCATATATCACTGGTTAGTGGTTGTTCTGTCTTCTGCTGGAAGCTCCGTGAAGCTGCTTTCTCATACCCCCATTCACCTATCTCCAATAGGAGTCCAAGATGGTGGATCCTTGCTGTGTTAGCTGATATTGGACCTCTGCATGTATCTCTCCTCACTATCTGTTCTCTGTCAGTTTCTTATTCTATTCGGTGCTTGGTTGAGTTCTTTATGTCTTCATTTGATGCTTAGGATTTCTGGATTGATGTGTGTCTCTGTTTGACTTAGTTTTTCAGATCTTTGCTGTGGAGGGATGGCATGGTGCTTCTGCATATAGCACCATGTTGCCGGGAAGTCCCAATTTACATTTACATTTTATTAACTATATTGGTTAATGAAGTTAAAAAAAAAAAAAGAACAGATTAGTCAATGAAAAAAAGTAAACTTAAATCCACTAGGATAGTCTTTTCTAAGAGGATCAAATTGATTAACAATTTTGAAGTCTGTCGATAAATAGAAGCTTTACTAAAAGCTAGCTCCATTGCCAAATGAGTGATAAATTGCCCCACAAAGGAACACTTCATTAAAAACAACTTGTGAATTATACTTGAATGTAACACTAGTCTTTCTGAAAACATTCATGAAGACAGAAATATGAAACATTAATATAAGAGCTAAGCTTTTTTAGTATTCTTAATAGAATTTCATGACTATCTCCATAAAAATCTTATACATTTTTATGCTTATTTTAAAATAATTAATAATGCTTGTTTTCTTCAATAAATACACTGGTAAATCCATTTTTATCATTAAATATAATAACCAATATTAATATATAGAAAAGTAATTTTTTTATATTTATTTTATAGTCACTAAATAGTTGAAATATCTCATCAATTCTGAGATTTGGCACTTGATTCCATTTAATATTTCAAGGTAAGTAATCATGGGTAAAACAACTTTAATTTTTCCTTTCAATTTTTAAATCAATTCTTATTTTCATAATATAAATACATTATTTAGAATGTTCTCCAGAAGATTTAAGTAAAAATATGTTCAGCCTTCTGCCAGTCCATAAGAAGAACAATCCCATAGAAATTCTAAGACTTACGCTACCTCCTGATTTGAAGTCACCTTATGTTTTTATACTTTTAAATCTACCCTTTAAATCTATTGACTGACCTACAGACTTTGGGACTTGCAAGCTCCACAACTGTGACACATTTCTTTGAGATAAACCTCTCTCTCTCTCTCTCTATATATATATATATATATATGTTTGTTGTTTTTGTTAGATGCCATTGAGTTGATGCTGACTCATAGTAACCCTATACAACAAAACAAAATAATGCCTGATCCTGCGTCATCCTCACAATTGTTGTTTTGCTTGAGCCATTGTTACAGCCACCATGTCAATCCACCACATTGAGGGTCTTCCTCCTTTTTGCTGACCCTCTCCTTTACCAAATATGATGTCCTTTGCCAGGGGCTAGGCCCTTCTGATAACATGTCAAACGTACATGAGATGAAGTCTTGCCATCCTATCTTTTAATGGGCATTACAGCTGTACTTCTTTGAAGACATACTTGCTCTTTTTCTGGCAGTCCATGGTATATTCAATATTCTTCTTTTATTTTACTTACTCATTTATCAGCTTTCGTATGCATACGAGACTCTTGAAAACACCATGGCTTGGGTCAGGTGCACCTTAGTCCTTAAAGTGACATCTTTGCTTTTTAATACTTTAAAAAGATCTTTTGCATCAGCTTTGCCCAATGCAGTACTTCGTTTAATTTCTTGACTGTTGCTTCTATGGGCATTGATTGTGGATCCAAGTAAAATGAAATCCTTGGCAATTTCAATCTTTTCTCTGTTTATCATGATATTGCTTATTGGTCCAGTTATGAGGATTTTTGTTTTCTTTATGTTGAGGTGTAATTCATACCGAGGGCTGTAGCCCTTTATCTTCATTAGTAGTGCTTCAAGTCCTCTTCAGTTTTAGCAAGCAAGGTTGTGTCATCTGCATATCATAGGCTGTTAATCAGTCTTCCTCCAATTCTGATGACACATTCTTCTTCATATAATCCAGCTTCCCAGGTTATTTGCTCAGCGTGCAGATTGAATAAGTATGATAAAAGGGTACAACCCTGATGCATACCTTTCTTGACTTTAAACCATGTATTATCCCTTTGTTCTGTTTGAATGACTGCCTCTTGATCTATATACAGGTTCTGCATGAGAACAATTAAGTGTTCTGAAATTCCCATTCTTCACAATGTTATCCATAATGTTTATGATCCACACAGTCGAATGCTTTTTTATAATCAATAAAACATAGGTAAGCATCTTTTTGGTATTCTCTGGTTTCCGCCATGATCCATCTGACATCAACAATAATATCCCTCATTTCACGTCCTCTTCTGAATCAGTCTTGAATTTCTTAAAGTTCCCTGTCAATATAATGCTACAACTACTTTTGAATATATGCTTCATTAGTTTTGCTTCTCTAGAGAACGTAGCCTAAGGTATTTGGTACTGAGACTGGTTCTAGAGAAACAAAATCGTAAGGATGAGTTTTCTAAATTGGTTCTCAAGTCTGAATAGTCTTAAGGGTGTCTCCAGTAATAAAGAGGGTGCTGCTAATCCCTAGAATGAGGTGGAAATAGTAATATGCAAAATATCACCACCAAGAGATTACATATTTGTGAGAGGAGAGGCTCTTAGTGATCGCATATTTGATACTTTTCTATAATTTTTTTAGAATGAGAAGCATAGAGAGCTGGTTCTTTGGTCCTACTTTCATTAGACAAAGTGGCGAAAAAAACAGATGGCTTCAGAATCACTGCTTAAATATCTAATAAAAGACCTTAAATTGCCATATATGCCCTGAAAGAAAGCCTTATATCTTGTAGTAACAAAGCTTATATTACCGAAAACCAAACCCAGAGTTTTATTGAAACAATGGATGAATTACAATACCAATTAAATTCCCAAACTCAAATGGTGTCTGAAGTTAAAGTGAGGGTATTGAATGGGAAGAAATGGTTACCTGAACCTTGGGATGGGGCCATATGGGCAGATAATTAACAAGCTGGCAACACTGAGCCTCTAAATTGTATTGAATCACTCCTGCCAAAAGAACCAGCGCTCTTATTGCCATCTGAAGAGATCATTCCATCTTTGTCTGCTAGGCCACCCTCCTCAAGAAAACCATTATCCCTTCCACCTCCATCTGATTAGATTAACCCAGCTATGCCTCAAGAGTCTTTGTCTGAGATATCAGCTGGGGTGGTACCTGGGCATTGCCTGAAGCAGATGCCTTACAAGACATGGCTGAATGTGGTCAGGACCAACCCCCACCACCCATTTTTGATTCTAGACCTCTAATTAGACTTAAGTCCCAGCAAGCCCCAAAAGGTGAAGTACAAAGTGTGACACAGGAGGAGGTACTCTACATTCCAAAAGAACTGCTTGACTTTTCTAATATGTACTAACAGAAACCTGGGGAATATGAGTGAGAATGGCTATTAAGAACATGGGAAACTGGTGCAAGGAATATAAAGTTGGATCAGCCTGAATTTGCTGATATGGGACATGAAGCACAGATCCTTCATTAAATGTTTCAGCTCAGGAGGTTAGAAAAGTATCTAATAGTTTATTTAGCTGACTTGCTGAAGCATTTATTAAATGGTGGCCTGCATTAAATCAAACTGAAGTACCAGACCTGCCTTGGTATATGATAAAAGAAGGTATCTGAAGTCTTAGGGAAATTGGCACATTATAATGGATTTTTCAGGTTAGACCCAATGACCACAACAGAGAGGAAAAAAATTTTGAAAGGAGCCCCAGAATGCTTGAAGACTGCTGTGATTGTCGTTTTATAGTGGGAACTGCCCTAACTAAATTAAGACACCTAACTACGATGGGGCTGATTGGACCCCATGGTGGTAGGTGTCAATTGGCTGCATTTAATTGAAAAAGACAAGGTGGATGTGGTTACCATAATGGACAACAGAGTCAAAGAAGTAATCAAAATAGTCTTACTTGTGTGGATTCATAGCATTGGCTGCTTAATCATGGTGTCCCTAGAGGTGAAATAGATGGGAAATCTACTAAATATCTATTTGATCTGTACAAGTGGATGAATTCTGGGTCAAGGGAATGGCAGTCTAACTTGAATTGCTGGAATAGAGTGTCACAGCCCCGCAATCAATTCCCAGACTTGAGCCAGTTTGCAGACCCTCAATCCCTTGAATGAAGGGGAGGCTGGGTCCCCTTGAGGAAGTAACTCACTACACTACCAAAAATTTATACTGTTGATCTTACTCCATGCCTTCCCCAGAGGGATCTACAACCTTTTCCGAGAGCGACTGTTCACTGGGGAAAGCAAATAATCAGACATTTCAGGGATTACTGGACACTGGATCTGAACTGACACTAATTCCAGGAGACCCAAAACATCACTGTGACCCACCAATCAGAGTAGGGGCTTATGAAGGTGAGGATATTAATGGAATGGAATCTTAGCTCAGGTCCGTCTCACAGTGGGTCCAGTGTGTCCCCAAACACATCCTATGGTGATTTCTACATTTCCAGAATGCATACATAATTGGAATAGACATACTCAGCAACTGGCAGAACCCTCACATTGAATCTTGACATGTGGAGTAAGGTCTATTATGGTAGGAAAAGCCAAGTGGAAACCATCAGAACTACCTCTACCTAAGAAAACAGTAAACCAAATGTACTGTATTCCTGGAGGGATTGCAGAGATTACTGCCATCAAGTACTTGAAGGATGCAGAGATGGTGATTCCCACCACAACCTCATTCAACTCGCCTATTTGGCCTATGCCAAAAATAAGTGAATCTTGGAGAATGACAGTGGATTATTGAACACTTAACCAGGTGGTGACTCCAATTGCAGCTGTTGTTCCAGATGTGGTTTCATTGCTTGAGCAAATTAATAGACCTCCTGGTACCTGGTATGCAACTATTGATCTGGTCAATATGTTTTTCTTGATTACAGTTTCAAAGGTTGGCCAAAAGCAGTTTGTCTTCAGTTGGCAAGGCCAGCAATAAACCTTCACTGCCCTACCTCAGTGATATATCAACTCTTCAGCCGTATGTCATAATTTAGTCCACAGGGACCTTGATCACCTTTTCTTCCACAAGATGTCACACTAGTCCAGTTTATTGATGACATTATGCTGATTAGACCTAGGAAAGATGAAGTATCAATGACTCTATACCTATTGGTAAGATATTTGTGTACTAGAAGGTGGGAAATTAACCAGACAAAAGTTCAAGCACCTTCTACCTCATTGAAACTTCTAGGAGTCCAGTGGTGTGGAACATTTCAAGATATTCTATCTCCAGTGAAGGATAAGTTATTGCATCTGGCCCCTCCCACAAATAAAAATGAGGCACAATGCTGGTTTGTCTCTTTGGATTTTGTAGGCAACCTATCCCTTATTAGAGTGTGCTACTCTGGCCTGTTTATCAAGTGACTTGAAAAACTGCTAGTTTTGCATGGGGCCCAGAACAAGAGAAGGCTCTGCAACAGATTCAGGTACTGTGCAAGCCTCCCTGCTACCTGGGCCATATGATCTGGCTGATCCAATGGTACTTGAAGTGTCAGTGGCAGATAAAGATACTGTTTGGAGTCTTTGGCAGGCCCCTACTGGTGAATCATAGGACAGACCCTTAATATTTTGGGTCAAAACCCAGCCATCCTCTGCAGATAACTACTCTCCTCTTGAGAAACAGCTTTTGGCCTGTGACTTAGTACAGCCTGAATGCCTAACCGTGGACCACCAAGACACCATGCTGCCTGAGCTGCCTATCATAAACTAGGTGTTGTCTGACCCACAGAGCCATAAAATTGTATGTGCACAGCAGCAGTCCATCATTAAATGGAAGTGATATATACAGGATTGGGTTTGTGCAGAACCTGATGGCATAAGTAAGTAGAAAGAGGAAGTAGCTCAAATGTCCATGGTCTCCACTGTTGTCAAATTACCTTCCTCTTCCCTATCTGTACCTATGGCATCAAGGGGAGCTCCTTATGATCAGTTGACTGAGGAAGAGAAACTCGTGCCTGGTTTATAGATGGTTCTGCACAATATGCAGGCACCACTTCATAGTGGACATCAGCAGCACTAGAGTCCCTTTCTGGCACCTCCCTGAAAAACAGTGGTAATTGGAAATCCTCCCAATGGGCAAAACTTTGAGCAGTGCGCCTGGTTGTTCACTTTGCTTGGAAGGAGAAATGGCCAGATGTGCTATTGAAAACTGATTCATGGGCTGTGGCCGATGATTTGGCTGGATAGTCAGGGACTTGGAAGGAACACAACTGGAAAATTGGATACAAGGAGGTATGGGGAAGAGGTATGTGGGTAAACCTCTCTGAATGTGCCAAAAAAATGATGATATTTGTGTCTAACGTGAATGCTTACCAAAGGGTGACCTAACAATCAAGTGGATAGGTGACGTATTCTGTGGAAACTAGTCATCCTCTTTCCCAGCCACTCCTGACATTGCTCCATGTGCTTATGAACAAAGTGATCATGTTGGTGGGGATGGAGGTTTTCTGTATGAGCTCAGAAACATGGACTTCCAATCACCAAGGCTGACGTGGTTACTGCCACTTCTAAGTGTCCAATCTGCCAGCAGCAGAGACCAATACTGAGTCTCTGAAATATCACTATCCCTGCAACCTGGTGGCAGGTTGATTACACTGAACCCCTTCCATCATGAAAGGGCAGCATTTTGTTCTTATTAAGATAGACATTTATTCTGGATGTAGATTTGTCTTCCTTACCTGCAATACTTCTGACAAAACTACCATCCATGGATTCACAAAATGCCTTATCCACCCTCATTTTATCCCACACAGCACTGGCTCTGATCAAGGGATTCACTTCACAGCAAATGAAATGTAGCAATGGACCCATGCTCATGAAATTCACTGGTCTTACAATGTTACCCAACATACTAAAGCAGTCGGCTTGATAGAACAATGGAATGGACTCCTAAACACAAAATTACAGCACCAGCTAGGTGTCAATACTTTCTATGTCTGGAGCAATGTTTTCCAGGAGGCTGTATATGCTCTAAACCAGCATCCAATATATGCTGCTATTTCTACCATAGCCAGGATTATGGGTCCAGGAATTATGGGATGGAAATGAGAGTGGCACCACTCACTATTACCGCTACTGACCCACTTGCAAGATTTTTGCTTCCTGTCTCCACCACCCTATGCTCTCCAGGTCTAGAGGTCTTAGTTCCAAAGGGAAGAATGCTTCCACCTGGAGACACATCACTGATTCCACTGAACTGGAAGTTAAAAATGCTATTCTTCCACTTTGGGCTTCTTGTACCTCTGAATCAACAGGCAAAGAAGGGAGTTACCATATTGGATGGTGTGATTGATTCTGATTACCAAAGGAAAATCAAATTGATATTAAATAATGGAAGTAAAGAAAAGTACACATAGAATACAGGACATTCCTTGGGCGTCTCTTAGTACTACCATGCTCTGTGATTAAGGTCAATGGAAAACTACAGCAAACCAATTCCAAGATGACTGCTAGTGGCCTTGACACTCCAGGAATAAAAGTTTGGGTCACCCCACCAGGCAAAGACCAACTACCAGCTGAGGTAATTGCTGAGGGTAAAGGGAATATGGAATGGGTGGTGAACGTAGGTAGTTCTAAATATTGTTTAAGACCATGTGTCCAGTTGCATAAATGAGGATTGTAATTTTTATGAGTACTTCTTTCTTATTTTATTATACCTGTCTGCGTTTATATGTTGTTGTTAGGTGCAGTCAAGTCTGTTCCAACTCGTGGTGACCCTATGTACAACAGAATGAAATACTCTCTGGTTCTGAGGCATCCTCACAATCATTGCTAGGCTTGAGCCTATCATTGCAGCCACTGTATCAATCCATCTCATTGAGGGTCTTCCTGGCTTTTGATGACCCTCTACTTTATCAAGCATGATGTCCTTCTCCAGAGACAGGTTCCCTCGATGACCTTTCCAAAGTACATGAGACAAAGTCTCACCATCTGCACTTTTAAGAAGTCTTCTCCCTGTACTTTTTCCAAGATAGATTTGTTTGTATTTCTGGCAATCTATGGTACATTCAATATTCTTCAACAACACCATAATTCAAAGACCTCAATTCTTCTGCTTAGGTTTCCTTATTAATTGTCCAGTTTTCATATGCATAGGAAGCAATCGAAAATATCACGGATTGGGTCAGGCTCACCTTAGTCCTCAAAGTGACATACTTACCTTTTAACATTTTAAAGAAGTCTTTTGCAGCATATTTACCCAGTGTAATATGTTATTTGATTTCTTGACTGCTGCTTCCATGGATGTTGATTGTGGATCCAAGTAAAATGAAATCCTTGCCAACTTCAATATTTTCTTCGTTTATCATAATGTTGATTATTGGTCCAGTTGGGAGGATTTTTGTTTTCTTTTTGTTGAGATGCAATCCACAATGAAGGCTTAAAGTTCTCTTTGCTTTCTGCAAGCAAGGTCATGTCATCTGCATGTTGCAGATTGTTAATAAGTCTTTCTCCATTCCTGATGACACTTTCTTCTTCATATAGTCCAGCTCCTTGGATTACTTAGTCAGCATACAGACTGAATAAGTATGGTGAAAAGATACAACCCTGATGTACACCTTTCCTGAATTTAAACCACACAATATCCCCTTGTTCTGTTTGAACAATTGCCTCTTGATCTATGTACAAGTTCCTCATGAGCACAATTAATTGTTCTGTAATTCCCATTCTTCACAATGTTATCCATGATTTATTATGATCCACACAGTTGAATTCCATTGCATAGTCAATAAAACACAGGTAAACATCTTTCTGGTATCCTCTACTTTCAGACAAGATCCATCTGACATCAGCAATGATATCTCTCATTCCACTTCCTTTTTTTGAATCTGGCTTGAATTTCTCGCAATTCTTTTTCGATAGATATATTGCTGCAACAGTTTTTGAATGATCTTAAGCAAAATTTTACTTGTGTGTGATATTAATGATATTGTTCAATAATTTCTGTATTTTGTAGGATCACCCTTCTTTGGAATGGTCACCAATATGAATCTCTTCCAGTAGGTTGGCCAAGTAGCTGTCTTCCAAATTTCTTGGCAATCCTTTTGTTGAAACATCTCAGTTGTTATCCCTCCAATTCCTGGAGCCTTGTTTTTTGCCATTGCTTTTAGTGCAGCTTGGACTTCTTCCTTCAATACCATCCATTCTAGATCATAAGCTGTCTCCTGAAATGGTTGAACATTGACCAGTTCTTGTTGGTACAGTGACTCTCTGTATTCTATCTTCTTTTGGTGCTTCCTGTGTCTTACAATATTTTACCCATAGTATCCTTCAATATTGAAACTCGAGGCTTGAATTTTTTATTCAGTTCTTTCAGCTTGAGAAATGTGTGTTCTTCCCTTTTGGTTTTCTAACTCCTGGTCTTTGAACATTTCATTATAATATTTGCTTTGTCTTCTCAAGCCGCACTTTCAAACCTTCTCTTCAGCTTTTTACTTCATCATTTCTTCCATTTGTTTTAGCTGCTGTATGTTCAAGAGCAAGTTTCAGAGTCTCTTCTGACATCTATTTTGGTGTTTTCTTTCTTTCCTTGATGTCCTTGATGTCATCTTACAACTTGTCTTGTTTTCAGTCAATAATGTTCAGTGCTTAAAATCTATTCTTGAGAAGGTCTCTAAAGTCAAGTGGAATATACTTAAGTCGTATTTCTGCTCTTGTGGAATAGTTTAATTTTCTTTAGCTTCAACTTGAACTTACATATGAGCAATTGATGTTCTGTTCCACAGTCAGCACCTAGCCCTGTTCTGATTGATGATATTGGGCTTCTCCATCATCTGTTTCCACAGATGATTTGATTCCTGGGCATTCCATGCATTGAGGTCCACGTGTTGCCATTTATGTTATTGAAAAAAGGTATTTGCAATGAATAAGTTGTTGATCTTATAAAATTCTATCACGTAACCTCAGTGTCATTTCTATCACTGAGGCCATGTTTTCCAACTATGGATCCTTCTTTATTTCCGTCTTTCACATTCCAATCACCATTAATTATCAATGCATCTTGATTGAGTGTTTGATAAATTTTAGACTGCAGAAGTTAGTAAAAATCTTCAATTTCTTTATCTTTTTGTGTAAATTTGAATAACAGTCATATTAACTGGTCTACCTTGTAGGCATATGGATATTATCCTATCACTGATAGCATTGTACTTCAGGATAGATCTTGAAATTTTCTTTTTGATGTTGAATGTGACACCATTCTTCTTCAATCTGTCATTCCTGACATAGTAAACTATATGATTTTCTGATTCAAAATGGCTAATACCAGTCCATTTCAGCTCACTAATGCCTAGAATATCAATCTGGACATTATATGTGTGTATATAAATATATATATGTATATATATGTGTAGATATATATATTTATATAAGCGTATATATAAACATGTATTTATATATGTGTGTATATATAAACATATATTTATATATATGTACGTATATATAAATATAATATTTTTGTTTTCTTCCTTCTCTTATTCTATCACTTATAAATATAAGATGTAAATGGATCTAGTATAATTTAAACTGTATGTATGTTAATTGTTTCATGTTAGGCACAATTATGACTTTATAATTGTCTTTATGTAGACATTATGTATGATTTGAGAAGATGTGTACCAGTGCCAAGTTGACAAGGGGTGGACTATGATTTTTAATGCTATGTTTCAACTTGGCTAAGTTATGATTCTCAGTATTATGTAACTATTCTTCATTTTGTGACCTGATATAATTATCTTCCATTTTTGTGATCTCCTATAAGTAATATAATGTAATCACCTCCATGATATGTTCTGATGTGATCAATTAGTTGTAAGACAAGTTTCCTTGGAATGTGCCCTGCACCCAATATATATATATATATATGGATGTTCTGGCAAAGCTTACTTGCTTGCTTTCAATCCTGTCTCTGGCTTGGCATCATCTGGCCTCTAGTTCTTGGGACTTGAGCCAGCAGCTTGTCTTCTGACCTGCTGACTTTGGTATTCACCAGCTCCACAACTTTGTGAGCAAGCAGCTTGCCATCTGACCTGCCTATTCTGGGTTCTTCGGTCCCTGCAACCATGTGAGTCAGGAGAAACGTCAAGCCAACTCCTGATCCATGGAGTTTGGGACTTGTAAACCACTACAGCCATGTGATAAATTTCCCTGATATTAATCTCTCTCTCTCTATGTATATATATATATATACATATGCATACACACACACACACCTTTCACTAATTTTGTTTCTCTAGAGAACCCAGCCTAAGACATTTAAGTACACATAAAATAATATGGATGAGAAGGAGTTGGGACCAAGATGGCAAAGTAGTCAGACGCTTCTGGTGTTCCCTCTTACAACAAAAACCCCAAAAATCAAGTGAATCAATTATGTATGACAATATAAGAGCCCTGAACATCAAGAGAAAAGTTGAGGAACCGGACTGACTGGCAGGAGGAGGGACAGATGGTTCAGAAGCTGTAAGGAGTTTCCAGACATGACCTGGCAAGAGCCTGAGCCCTTCAGGCCTGATCAGCTCATGGGTGAGCAGTGAAGCAGGCAAGAAGCAGCACTCGGGAGGCATTTTGCACACTGGGAGAGACCCAAAAGCAGAGTGTCTACCCAGCCATCCAGAACCAGTAAGAAACAGCCTTCATCGGCTAAAGATAAGTACTTGCGTCTGGTCTACTGCATGGATCAGAAACACCACCCTTAGGGAAAAACCTCTCTCCCATTTACCTCCCTGCTCCATGCTCTTCACTTGGTCCTGGACCAGCTTCATCAATTGCTGAGTCCCCTGAGCTGGAATTAGGAACCCTTATGTGCCCTTAGCCATTCTCCTGGCCTTGGAGAGTGAACAAATTAACAAACAGGGGGAAAAAATAATTTGCCATCTCCCCTAAGCTAGGAACTCAGGGTAGGCACAGCTCCTTTGCCTAACCATAAGCATAAGGGATCCACGGACTCTGAGTGCCTTCCCACCCGCACAGACTTGTGTGGGCCCATTTCAACAGCATAGGACCTCATTACTGCAGTACAACAGGGTATATACCTGAAGTCTAACTTCAACTGCTTCAGCTGTAAAGCGGCAGGTTCTTGATATTTGACACTGCTCTTACATTAAGCAGGGTCTTCACGTGCCTATATCAGGGGCCTGAGGACTAGTGGCTCCACCCACGCCATCTAGCCACTTGTGACAGGGTCCAAGAATGAGAAATCCCCCCTGTCCCCAGTCTTAACAGCCAACAGCATTGGGTGCTCACAGTCCAGCTGCAAATCCCATGCACCTACGTGCTCTAGGGAACAGGGACGCACTTTCCTCCTGAACAATTGGGGGTGGCCGTCAGCCCACTGCCTTGCTCAGAGAGTATTCCCTTGGCACAGCCAGATACCTGTGCCTACACCAATCACCCATACCTGTCTAGGACTGTAGATGAGAACCTGCACCACATGCTTGGTGGCTATCTACCTGGACACCTGAGCTGAGTCCATACAGGAGGAGTGGGCAGACTCCTGAGCTCACATACCTAGTAACAGATCTAACCACCTGGTGACAGGACATTAGAGCTTCAAAGCTGCCAAAAATCAAACTAACTCACACGAGCAGCTTATTTGGGCATATCAAAACAAAACAAAACAAGAAGCTAGGACACAGTAAGCAAACATAAAATAAATAAATAGAATAAATTATTTATGGCCCAGAGAAAACAGTCAATATCAAATCACATAAGAAGGCAGTCCATGATGGCTTCAGCAAGCTACCAAAATAAAGAATCTAGAAATTTTACAGTGGAAATAAATTTCTTGGAATTACCAGAGGCAGAATAGAAAAGATTAACATACAGAACTCTTCCAGAAATTAAGAAGGAAATTAATCAAAATGCAGAACACGCAATAGAGGAAATTAAAAAGATTAGAGAAAAGCATAATGACAAATTTAACAAGCTGCAAGAATCCATACAGAGACAACAATTGTAAATCCAGAAGATTAACAAAAAATTTCAGAATGAGACAACTCAATAGAAAGTCATAGGGGCAGAACTGAGGCAATGGAAGTCAGAATTAGGGAGAGTGAAGATAAAGCACTTGACACCAACATATTTAAGGAAAAATCAGATAAAAGGATATGAAAAAATGAAGAAACCCTAAGAATTATGTGGGACTCTATCAAAAGGAATAACCTACAAGTGATTGGAGTACCAGAACAGGGGGAAATAACAGAAAATACAGACAGAGTTGTTCAAGATTTGTTGGCACAAAATTTCCCTGATGACAAGATATCTATCCAAGATGCTCATAGAACCCCACACAAGGTAGATCCCAAAAGGAAGTCACCAAGACAAATTATAATCAAACTTGGCAAAACCAAAGATAAAGAGAAGATTTTAAGAGTGGCTAGGGATAAAAGAAAAATCATCTACAAAGGCGAGTCAGTAAGAATAAGTTCAGACTACTCAGCAGAAACCATGCAGGCAAGAAGGCAATGGGATTACATATATAAAGCCTTAAAGGAAAACAACTGCTCAGCCAAGAATTATATATCCAGCAAAACTGTCTCTCATATATGATGGCAAAATTAGGGCATTTCCAGATAAATAGAAGTTTAGGGAATTTTCAGGAACCAAAACAAATTACAAGAAACACTAAAGGGAGTCCTCTGGTTAGAAAATTAGTAACATCAGATAACAACCCAAGACTACAACACAGGAGAGAGGAGCCACATATCAACCCAGATAGGAAAGACACAAAAGTATATCAAAGTTAAAAACGTGAAAATAGGGAAATGGATGTCAATATGTAAAAGATGAAAATATTAAAACAAAACAGAGGGACTTAAAAAATGTAGATATAGATTTTTCATATGGAGAGGAAGTCAAGGTGATATAAAGAAATAAAAGACTGGTATAAACATAGAAAAATAGGGGAAGATATTAAGGTAACCACAAAGGAAACTAACAATCCTAGAAGTCAAAATAAAAAACTACAAAAATATAAAGACTCAGCAAACACAAAATCAACAACAAGGAAAAAGATGACAAGAAAATACATAAAGAAAAACAACTCAGCACAGAAAATTAAGTGGAACAAAGAAACTGTGAACAACACACACAAAAAAAAGACATCAAAATAACACCACTAAACTCATACCTATCAATAATTACATTGAATATAAAGGGAGTAAATGCATCAATAAATAGAATGGCAGAATGCATAGAAAGAACATGATCCGTCTACATGCTGCCTACAAGAGACACACCTTAGAATTAAAGACACAAACAAACAAAAATTCAAAGGATGGAAGAAGTATATCAAGCAAACAACACTCAAAAAAGAGCAGGAGGGGCAATATTAGTCTCTGACAAAATAGACATTAAATTAAAATCCACCAAAAAGGATAAGGAATTACACTGTATAATGATTAAAGGGTCAATACACCAGGAGGACTTAACTATAATAAATATTTACATACCCAACAACAGGGCTTCAAAATACATAAAACAAAATCTAACAGCCTTGTAAAGAGAGATAGACAGTGCCACAATAATAGTAGGAGACTTCAACACAAATTTCAGTGAAGGACAGAACATCCATAAAGAAGCTCAGCAAAGACATGGAAAACCTAAATGTTGCAATCAACCAACTTGATCTCATGGACATATATGAAACATTCCACCCAACAGCAGCCAAGTATACTTTCTTTTCCAATGCACTTGGAACATTCTCCAGAATAGACCACATATTAGGCCACAAAGCAAGCCTTAACAAAATCCAAAGCATTGAAATATTACAAAGCATCTTTTCTGAACAAAAAGAAATAAAAGTATAAATCAATAACAGAGAAAGCATGGGAAAAAAAATCAAACACATGGAAACTGAACAACACCTTGCTCAAAAACTATTGGGTTATAGAAAAAATTAAGGATGGAATAAAGAAATTCATAGAATCAAACAAGAATGAAAACACATCCTACCAGAACCTTCGGGACAAAGCAAAAGCAGTGCTCAGAGGTCAGTTTATAGCAATAAATGCACACATCCAAAAAGAAGAAAGGGCCATAATCAAAACATTAACCCTACAACTGGAAAAAGTAGAAAGACAGCAACAAAAGAATCCCTCAGGAGCCAGAAGAAAGGAAATAATAAGAATTAGAGCAGAATTAAATGAAATTGAAAATAGAAAAACAATTGAAAGTGTTAACAAGACCAAAAGCTGGTTCTTTGGAAAGATCAACAAAACTGATAAACTATTGGCCAACGTGACAAAAGAAAAACAGGAGAGGAAGCAAATAACCCATATAAGAAATGAGATGGGTGATATCACAACAGATCCAACTGAAATTAAAAGAATCATAACAGAATACTATGAAAAACTGTAGTCTAACAAATTTGAAAACCTAGAGGAATTGGCCAAATTTCTAGAAACTCACTACCTACCTAAACTAACACAAAATGAGGTAGAGCAACTAAATAAATCCATAACAAAAGATTGAAAAAGTAATTTAAAAACTCCTGACAAAAAATACCCCTACCCAGATGGATTCACTGGAGAATTCTACCCAACTTTCAGAGAAGAGTTAACACTACTACTACTAAAGGAATTTCAGAGCAGAGAAAAGGATAGGATGCTCCCAAGCTCATTCTATGAAGTCAGCATAATCCTGATACCAAAACCAGGTAAAGACACATCAAAAAAAGAAAATTACAGACCAATATCCCTCATGAACATTGACACAAAAATCCTCAACAAAATTTTAGCCAATAGAATTCAGCAACATATCAAAAGAATAGTACACCAAGTGGGATTTATACCAGGTATGCAGGGATGGCTCAACATTAGAAAAATAATCAATGTAACCCATCACATTAATAAAACAAAAGACAAGAATCAAATGATCTTATCAATCGATGCAGAAAAGGCAATTGACAAAGTCCAACACCCATTCATGATAAAAACTCTCAACAAAATAGGAATAGAAGGGAAATTCCTGAACATAATTAATGGCATTTATACAAAGCCAACAGCCAACATCATCCTAAATGGAGAGACTTTGAAAACATTCCCCTTGAGAAAGGGAACCAGACAAGGATACCCTTTATCACCACTCTTGTTCAACATTGTGCTGGAGGTCCTAAGCAGAGCAATAAGGCTAGAAAAAAAAATAAAGTTCATCCAAGTTGGTAGGGAAGAAGTCAAAGTATCTCTTTTTGCAGATGATATGACCTTATACACAGAAATCCCCAAAGAATCCACAAGAAAACTACTGGAACTAATAGAGGATTTCAACAAAGATTCAGGATACAAGAAAAACATACAAAAATCAGTTGGATTCCTTTACACCAACAAACAGAACCGCGAAGAGGAAATCACTAAACCAATACCATTTACAATAGCCCCCAAGAAGACAGAATACTTAGGAAAAAATCTAACCAGAGACGTTAAAGACTTATACAATGAAAATTACAAGACCCTACTGCAAGAAACCAAAAGAGAGCTGCATAAGTAGAAAAACATTCTTTGCTCGTGGATAAGCAGACCCAACATTGTGAAAATGTCAATTTTACCCAAAGCGATCTACAGATACAATGCAATCCTGATCCAAATTCCACCGGCATTTTTTAATGAGATGGAGAAAAAAATCACCAACTTCATATGGAAAGGGAAGAGTCTCTGAATAAATAAAGCATTACTCATGAAGAAGAACAAAGTGGGAGACCTCACAGTGCCTGATTTTAGAACCTATTATACTGAGACAGTAGTCAAAACAACATGGTACTGGTACAACAGATACATAGACCAATGGAACAGAATTGAGAATCCAGACATAAATTCATCCACCTATGAGCAGCTTATATTTGACAAAGGCCCAAATTCCGTTAACTGAGGGAAAAGACAGTCTCTTTAACAAATGGTGCTGGCATAACTGGATATCCATCTGCAAAAAACTGAAACAAGACCCATACCTCACACCAAAAACTAACTCAAAATGGATCAAAGGCTTAAATATAAAATCAAAAACTTTAAAGATCATGGTAGTAAAAATAGGGACAACTTTAGGGGCCCTCATAAATAGCATAAACACAATACAAACTATAAGTAACAACGCACAAGCACCAGAAGAGACACTAGATAACTGGGAGCTCCTAAAAATCAAGCACTTAATGCTCATCAAAAGACTTCACCAAAAGAGTCAAAAGCACAATTGGAAGAGCATAGTCAATGTCACGGAATTGTGTATGTAGAAATTCTTGAAACGGTGTATCTTTGGCTATGTGTATTTTCACCAAAAAAAAAAAAAAAAAGAGAAGTTAGAGGGTTAATATGTTGTGGGGTTATTAACCAATGTCATAAAACAATATGTGTACTACTGTTTCATGAGAAACTATTTGTTCTGTAAACCTTCACCTGAAGTACAATAAAATATGTATATATATAAAAGAGTCAAAAGACAACCTACAGACTGGGAAAAAAATTTTGTTTACTACAATTGCGATCAGCATCTAATCTCTAAAATCTACAAGATACCGCAACACCTCAACAACAGAAAGACAAATGACCCAATTAAAAAATGGACAAAGGATATGAACAGGCACTTCACCAAAGTAGATATTCAGGTGGTTAACAGACACATGAAGAAATGCTCACGATCATTAGCCATTAGAGAAATGCAGATCAAAACTACAATGAGATATCTCACCCCAACAAGGCTAGCATTAATCAAAAACCACAAAATAATAAATCCTGGAGAGGTTGTGGAGAGACTGGAACACTTATACATTGTTAGTAGGAATGTAAAATGGTACAACTACTTTGGAAATCAATTTGGTGCTTCTTTAAAAAGCTAGAAATAGAAGTACCATATGATTCAGCTATCTCACTCCTTGGAATATATCCTAGAGAAATAAGAGCCATCACACTAATAGATACATGCACACCCATGTTCACTGCAGCAGTGTTCAAAATAGCAAAAAGATGGAAACAACCTAGGTGGCCATCAACTGACAAAGGGATAAACAAACTATGGTATATCCACACAATGGATTACTATGCCATGATAAAGAACAAGGATGAAGCTGTGAAACATAACACGGAGGAATCTGGAGATCATTATGCTGAGTGAATTTAGTCAGTCACAGAAGGACAAATATTGTATAAGATGACTATTATAAGAACTCAAGAAAAGGTTTAAACACAGAAGAAAACATTGATGGTTATGAGGGATGGTGAGGGTTATTTACTAACCAGATAGTAGATAAGAATTATCTTAGGTGAAGGGAAGGACAGCACAACTGGACTAAACCAAAGCTAAGAAGTTTCCTGAATACAATCAAACACTTTGAGGGACAGAGTAGCAGCGGTAGGGGTCTGGGGACCATGCTTTCAAGGGACATCTAGGTCAATCAACATAACACAGCTTATTAAGAAAATGTTCTGCATCCTACTTTGGTGAATGGCATCTGGGGTCTTAAAAGCTTCCAAGCGGCCATCTAGGATGCATCAATTGGTCCCAACCACCTGGAGTAAAGGAGAATGAAGAACACCAAAGACACAAGGAAAGTATTAGCCCAAGAGACAGAAAGGGCCACATAAACCAGACTTCATCAGCCTGAGACCAGAAGAACTAGATGTTAGCTGGCTACCACCAATGACCACCCTGTCAGGGAACACAACAGAGAGTCCCGGATGGAGCAGGAGAAATCTGGGCTTTGGAACTCAAATTCTAGTAAGAAGGCCAGATTTAATGGTCTGACAGAGACTGGAGGAACCCCAGAAAGCATGGCCCCTGGATTCTCTATTAGCCCAGAACTAAAACCATTCCCAAGGCCAACTCTTCAGACAGGGACTGGATTGAACTGTGGGACATAAAATGATACTCATAAGGGTGTGCCTCTTAGCTCAAGTAGATACAAGAGACTAAACGGGCAGCTTTTGTCTGGAGATGAGACGGGAAGGCAGAGAGGGTTAGGAGCTGGATGAATGGACATGAGGAATCAGGGATGGAAAGGAGGAGTGTGCTGTTACAGTATAGGGAGAACAATTAAGGTCACATAACAATGTATGTATAAAGTTTTGTGTAAGAGACTAACTTGAAATGTAAACTTTGACAAACTACAACAATAAAAAAAAAGTGTGAACAATCAAAATAATGTAGATGAGATTTAAAAAAAATCTAAATGTAAGTACTGAAACTTTAAACTCTTAGAACAAAACATAGGGATAAGGCTTTGAGATCTAGTGTCGAGAACAGATTCTTAGATATGACCACAAAAGTATAAGCAGCAAACAACAAAAAAGATAAAGTGGATTTTATCGAAAGTAAAGACTTTGGGACATCAGAGGACTTTATCAACAAAGTAAAGAGACAACCTACAGTTTGGGAGAAAATATATGGAAACCATGTATGTGATAAGGGTTTAATATCCAGAATATATAATGAACTTCTATAACTCAACAACAAAAAGACAAACAACCCAATCAAAAAATAGGCAAAGGTCTTAAATAGAATATTGTGTACCCCCAAAATATGTGTTGTAATCCCTTTACCCGTGGATACAATCCATTTGGAAATAATGCTTTCTTTGTTATG
Organism: Dugong dugon; assembly: GCA_030035585.1. Lineage (NCBI taxonomy): Eukaryota > Metazoa > Chordata > Mammalia > Sirenia > Dugongidae > Dugong > Dugong dugon. The sequence continues at coordinate 16,728,798 of CM057478.1, forward strand.
TTAATGAAGTCATACCAGTGTAAGGTGTGTCTTAAACTTAATCATTTTTTAGTTTAAAAAAGAGCAGATTAGACACAGAGACAAGCAAACACAAAAGGGTGAAACATAAATTCCAAATGTAGATCACCAAGGAACGAAGGGATATCCAGGCTAAAGAAGATGAGACAAGTATTTTCTCCCAGAGCAGAAATATGCAGAGCCTTCCCCTAAAGCTGGTGTCCTGAATTCATACTTCTAGCCTCCTAAACTCTGAGAAAATAAATTGCTATTTGTTAAAGCCATCCACTTGTAGTATTTTTGTTAAAGCAGCACTAAGAATCTAAAACACACTTGAAAAAATGTTCAAAGTTATAAGACATAAGAGAAATGCATATTAAAACAACGAGATACCACTTCATCCCCAGTAAAATGGCTATCATCAGAAAATAGCAAGTGTTGGAAAGGATGTGGAGAAATTGAAATCCTCATGCGTTGGTGGTGGGGTTGAAAATGGTGCAGCTGCTGTGGAAAACAGTTTGGAATTTCCTCAAAAAGATAAACATGAAATTACCATTTTATCCAGCTTTCTACTCTACTCCTAGGTATATGCTCAAAAGTATTAAAAGCAAGTATGCAAATAGATACACCAGTATTCACTAGTGCAGCTCTATTGACAAAAGCCAAAAGGTGGAAACAGCTCAAATGTCCCTCAATAGGTGGATGGATAAACAAAATTTGGTATGTATACATATATGCAATGGAATACTGTTTAGCCATATAGACACACAAAGTTCTGATGCATGCTATGACGTGATGTATCTTGAAAATACTATGCTGAGTAAAAACAAACAAAAATAAATAAATATAAAAGAACAAATACTGTATGATCTTATATAAATTATCTAGAATAGGCAAATGCACAGTGGTTACTAGGGATGATTGGGAGGGGAGAAAGGGGACGTTATTGCTTAAGGGATGCTGAGTTTCTATAAAGGGTAGTGGGAAAATTTGAAAATGATAATGGTGGTGATTCTGTGACATGGTGAAAGTAATTAGTGTTACTGAATTTCACACGTAAAAATGCTTTAAATGGTAAACGTTTTGTTATATATATATTTTACCACAATAAAACAAATCCAAAAAATAATAACATTGATGAACCTCAAAATCACATTTTTGAGTAAAGAAAGCAGAATTAAAAGGGAATACATGATTTCACTTGCAAAATGCTCAAAACCTGGCAAAACTTGTCTATAGCACTAGAAATCAGAATAGTGATTATCCTTGAAGAGCTTAATGATTGAAAGGGGCAAATTGGGATTTTCTGATTCTGCTATGTTTTGTTTCATTATCTAGCTGCTGGTTACATCGACATGTTCACTTGGTGAAAATTCATTCAACAGTACACTTATGATTTGTGTGATATATGATATTTCAATGTAATTTTACAAATAGAAAGGAAAATGTGTCACATTATCAAGGATTACTATTTACAAAGTCAAAGTAATATGATATGGGAGGATTCCATCATGGGAAAAAAAAAAAAAAACAGGCAAACAACATTGTTGTTGTTAGGTGCTTTATTTCAACAACAAAAACGGCGACTATACATGTGGACCTTGCCAGATGGAATACACAGGAATAAAAATCCACTACATCTGTAGATAAAGACAATGGAAAAGCTCAATATTTTCAGTCTGAACAAGGCCAGGGGCTGAATGCGGAACAGACCATCAACTACTCCTATGCAAGTTGAAGTTGAAGAAAATTAGAACAAATCTATGAGAGCCAAAGTACGACCTTGAGTATATCCCACCTGAATTTAGAGACCATCTTCAGGAATAAACTTGACACAATGAACATAAATGACTGCAGACCAGACAAGTTGTGGAATGACATCAAGGACATCATACATGAAGAAAACAAGAGGTCATTAAAAAGACACGAAAGAAAGAAAAGACCAAAATGGATGTCAGAAGAGATTCTGAAAGTTGCTCTTGAAGGTAAAGTAGCTAAAGCAAAAGGAACAAATGAATTCAAAGAGCTGAAGAGAAGATTTTAAAGAGTGGCTCGTGAAGAAAAAGTAGATTATTATAATGAAATGTGCAAAGACCTGGAGATAGAAAGCAAACAATAGCAACAACAAAACCTAAGCTCTGCATCCCATAATCAGCAACCCACAGCACTAAAGATAGTGTGCATTTTCTTCCTATGAGGTAGATTGCCTCATGCCTTCCACATCACATCACATCCACATCACTGCTTTCATAAGTGACTCCCCATTGTGGTCCTCAAATGTAGTAGCCTATGTTTATAAGATTCAGTTGTTCTTCCTTCTTTTCACAGTTGATTTATATTCTTCTTTCATGACACCCCATAAGAAAAGCATTAAGAACATACAAACACCCTTTAATAAAGTTACAAATACTGATGTAAATTATATGTTTTCAATACAGAGATTTCATTCATCTTTGACTATAAATATCCACATGAGGACTCATAGAAAATATTTTGCAAATATGACTGAATATATCACCATCGATGGGCCTATGACATGCCAATGACATGTCAATTTTTATTATATCTGTTTTTAGCTAAACTTTCATGGACCTTGAATCCAAAACTTAAAGTTTCTAAGTATCTTGAAAAGTATCCTGTGCTTTGCTTTGTTTTCTTGTTATATGCATGCACGTTGTATACATACATACATATAGATTGTTATATGCATACATTCAATGGTGTTCCTTATTCTATGAAAAATATAGGATTCATTCATTACCATAATAGATTAATAAAGATATATAACAAAGGTATCTATCAAACAGATATCAAAACAAAGGAAAATGAATATAAATTAGATTAATCCTTCTACGAGAAAAGTACACAAGATGCATTGTTATAAGGAAGTAATGTATTTTTGTTACATAATTTCTATCTACTAATTTGAGAATGAAACATGAGCAAGTATATGGTTCAAAACATATGTAGGGAATGAAAACAAACAAACACACAAAAAAACAGATGTATTAAGACTTTCTGATCAATCACAGAAAAATGCAAGCTGGACATGTTATTTCATGAGTCTGCTGGCCACAGTAAATGGTTTTTTGTCCTACCAAGTGTGTTATCCAATATTATCCTAGTTTAAGGCATTCGTCTTTACATATTCAGAAGATACAAAATGCTGATTGAAGTTCATGGAAAATAATAGGTAGAAATAGTAAATATACATGAGAGTTTTGGCAAATGATGTGATGGGCACCACACAAATTCAATGAATCTAAAGCTGTCATGTATTATATCATGGATTGAATTATGTACCCCCAGAAATGTGTGTATCACTTTGGCTGGGCCATGATTTCCAGTATTATGTGGTTGTCCCCCATTTTGTGATTGTAATTTTATGTTAAAGAGGATTAGGGTGGAATTGTAACACCCTTACTAAGGTCACATCCCTGATCCAATGTAAGGGGAGTTTCCCTGGGGTGTGGCCTGCACCACCTTTTTTCTCTTGTAAGAGATAAAAGGAAAGGAAAACAAGTGGAGAGATGGGGACCTGATACCACCAAGAAAGCAGTGCTTGTGGGGAGAAGCTCCTAGCCTGGGGGAAGATTGGTGAGAAGGTCAACAGGTAGAGAAAGCCTTCCTCTGGAGCTGACGCCCTGGATTTGGGCTTTTAGCCTACTTTAGTGTGAGGAAATAAATTGCTCTTGGTTAAAGTTGTCCACTTGTGGTATTTCTGTTGTAGCAGCACTAGGTGATTAAGACATATTAACTCCAATGAAGCAAGATTAAAAAAATGAAACATAAATTTTCTCTTTTTTTTTTTTGAAACAGCATTGTTAGTTATACCCAAAGAATAAGAAAGACAATGACCATGTAGGACTTTAGGATATTTTCTAGTTCATGGTACCTGAGGTACTTCTATATTCAATTTATAATCAACTAAGTGACCAAATTTTATTTTGGTGATGTCTTTCAGGAAAAGAAACAGTATTTGTAATTTCTAATTCTGGTTATGTACTCTTAAAAGCACAATACTGTACTCTTCTTTTAGTGAGTCCTATATACCTGTTAGATCATCCTCTTTTCTCTCCTACAATAAAATGGTTAGAACAGCACACATAGTAGAATGAATTTCCTGGGTGGTGACAGAGAACTGGCTAGTCTGCTAAAATGGCTTCAATACTTACTAGAAGTTACACTTGGACATGTTCCTCCTCCACTGAGTGCATCAGTTTCCTTATCTGTAAAATGGTGACAAAAATAATCAGCTTTTTATATGAATAAGTATTTCTAATTAACTGAGAATTAACACATACATAACTCATTTTTAAAAAAAAGTTGCCCTTGAGTCAATTCCAACTCATGGCAATCCCATACGTGTCATAGGGTTTCAGTGATTGATTTTTCAGAAGTAGATGGCCAGGCCTTACGTCTGAGGTGCCTTTGGGTAGACTTGAACCTCCAGCTTCCAACATTTTGGTTAGCAGCTGAGCTTGTTAACCATTTGCACCATCCAGTGACTCCCATATAATCCATAGATTCCAACTTTTGCATAGCCAGAATACAATGACCTGCATCTAACACTACAACTGCACTGAATAATAATGATCCAAATCTGGGCAGTTAAGCTCCAGAACCTGAACCTTAACAAATACGCTATCTTCTTCTTCTGATAGTTTAATTGATGCTAATCACTTTTTGTATGTTATATGCATGCTTTGTCTAATACACTTTCAGTGTTTTATTGTAGAAAGTATGATTATGAATATAGGATCTGGACTGACCATAGTCTCTAAGTTGCATTTATGAAAATAGTCATGGTATCAGCTTGTTTATCATCACTTGTTTCTCATAAAATTACAGAGCATGGAATAAATTCCAGTTTTTTGGATTCTCAGTAAAAGTGATTTCTCAATAGATGCTATTAAAAACAGAAGAATGAATACTAAGTCCTAAATTATATAACAGAATAGGCACTGTAGGTAATTTCCTGTTGCTTTCCAAATGTAAATTTGGAACTCATGCAGTGAGTTGATGGCAGAAGTAGAGCTGGTCTTATGAATGTTGAGCTGGCAGTGGAATCATTAAAAAAAAAATTGCCCCTTATAAAAACCTCACAGATCTAGTAACAAATTGAATGCAGTTATTTCAGTCAGAATCCTAGCCAGTTAAACAAACCTCTTTCTAACTCAATGTATTGATAGCTTTCGTTTTAGCATTTTTGTCACCCCTTTATTAGATATTTCAGTTCATGTCAAAAAAGTGATTTTATTGAATATTACAAACTATTTGTATTAAGAAAAATATCGGAGACTTGAGTATACTGATGCATTAGACATGACATTCCATTTCTGTTAAGATTGGTAGTTACTCAGAATGAATGAAAAAAGAAACTAATCTTTTCAATGTAATCCATTCAGAAAAGATGGATGTTACAATAATTTCCATATACTGACTTGAGGACTTGTCCTAGTTGAATTTGAATCAAAATCTTGAAAGTTTGGGTTCCTCCATATTAAATAAATAAATTAGTTTTAATTTATTAAAAGATAAGGTAATTCTCTTTTCCAAATAAGTGGTCACATATCAAACTTCTTATGAGGACTACAAATAGTGTTATTGTTTTTCTTCCCTTGGGTTTACCTTTGTGAGTTATCTTAGTTTCTTAGTGCTGCTATAACAGAAATAACACAAGTAGGTGGCTTTAATGAACATAAGTTATTTTCCAACAGTTTAGGAGGCTAGAAGTCCAAATTCAGGGCACTGGCTCTAGGGGAACACTCTTTCCTTCCACTCTGGGGCAAAATCCTTGTCTCTTTTAGCTTCTGTTCCTTGGTTCTTTGGTGATCTCCATGTGACATCAGTATTTCCCTATTTGTACTTGTTTCCTTCTGTGCCTGATCTGCTTCTTTAGTATCTCAAAAGTGATTGGTTTTAGACACATCCTACACTAATATGGCCTCCTTAACATAACAAAGAACACTCTATACCCAAATGGGATTTCATGCACGTGTTTAGGGGTTAGGATTTACAAAACATGTTTTTGGGAGGCACAATTCAATTTATAGCTTGAGTATAACTGGAGAATCATGAGTACTTCTTTCGTTGTTGTTGTTAGGTGCCGTCAAGTCTGTTCCAACTCAGAGTGACCCTATGCACCACAGAAGGAAACAATGCCCGGTCCTGCACCATGGTCACAATCGTTGCTAGGCTTAAGCCCATTATTGCAGCCACTGTGTCAATCCATCTCATTTAGGGTCTTCTTCTTTTTGGTTGACACTGTTCTTTACCAAGCATGATGTCCTTCTCTAGGGACTGATCCCTCCTGACAACATGTCCAAAGTATATAAGATGCAGTCTCGCCATCCTTGCTTCTAAGGAGCATTCTGGTTGTACTTCTTCTAAGACAGATTTGTTCATTCTTTTGGCAGTCCATGGTATATTCAATATTCTTCGCCAATACCACAATTCAAAGTCATCAGTTCTTCGGTCTTCCTTATTCATTGTCCAGCTTTCACATGCGGGTACATCATTACATATGATAATATGAATTTAAGCATTCTATATGGTCAAACAAGGAGCCCTGGTGGTGCAGTGGTTAAGCACCTGGCTACTAACCTAAAGGTCAGTGATTCAAACCCACTAGCTGTTCTGCAGGAGAAAGATGTGGCAGTCTGCTTCACAAGATTACAGCTTTAGAAACCCTATATGGAAGTTCTACTCTGTTCTGTAGGTCAGAATTGACTCAAAGACAACAGAGATTTTTTTTGGTTTACACGGTCAAACATAGCAATGATAGTGAGGATGGCACAAAACCGGGCAACATTTTGTTCTGTTTTACATAAGGTCACTATGAGCTGGAACTAACTCAATGGCAAATAACAACAACATATAAATTTAAGGAGCCTACAGGAGTCCTGGGAGTGCAATGATTGAGAATTCAACTGCTAACCAAAAGGATGGCAATTCTAATCCACCCTGTGGCTCCAGGAGAAAAAGACCTGGCGATCTGCTCCAGTAAAGTTTACAGCCTAGGAAACTCTATGGGACACTGCTACTTTGTCACGTGGGGTTGCTGAGTCAAATATCAATTCAGAACCCTGAAGTTCTGTAAGGTTGTGAAGAAAATAAAGCACAGACACCTGAAAGATGTCTGAAAATTCCAGTGACAGGGATTCATCTTGTGGTTGGACTGTCATCAGTCATGAGGGGTCTGATATAGAGACGGGGAATTCTGAACATGGCGTAGCCAGTGACAGCCGGGAGCTCACTCCAGAATGTTCATCTCTAGAGCAAGAGGAGCTACAAGTATTGCAGTTAGAACAGGGAGGTATCTGAGAATGGATTTTCCAAACACCTTGGATTGAAATGTACTTTGTTATTGTAAGAAAACAGCCAAAATTGCAGAATGTTAATGGGAGAAACTGCTTATTCAGCTATGGAAGAAGCAAAGTCAGCTCTTGAGGCAGAGGAAGAGAAGTCACCTGAAGACAATGTGTATTTTGGAACTGTCAGTGATGATTCTGGTATTGTTACCCTTGAGCCACCTAAGTTAGAAGAAATTGGAACTCATGAATAAGCTATAATTGTTAAAGAAGCACAGAGCCCTGAAGACTTTAACATGGGCTTTTCCTCTAGCAGCCAGTGTACATTATGTCAGCCAGAAACTGTATTTCCATCTCAACCTAGCGGCAATGAATCAAGTAGTGATGATACGAGTCATCAGCCCAGCCCAGCTCTTAGACGGCGCTGTACCAGGAAGAAGACTGTTTCCGGCTCCAACTCTGAAGACTGAGAAACCCACCCTTCCAAGGAGGGCATGCCTAAGTGCCAGTTCACTAGTGGCCTTAATAGATGTGTTATACTCACTTTGGTGATTGTGGTCAGCATGGGATTTGGAGATTTCTATGGCACAATTCAGGTTCAGAAGCATCAGCATTTGGTCAGAAAGACACAGGAAGATGAACTGAGTGATGTGAAGGATTATCTTTCTCAATTTCAGCAGGAACAGGAGTTTGTAACAGAATATAAGTCATTGAAGAAAAACCTTGCAAGGTGTTGGACCCTTACTGAAGCAGAGAAAATGTCTTTTGAAACTCAGAAAAAGAACCTTGCTACAGAAAATCAGTATTTAAGACTATCTCTAGAGAAAGGAGAAAAAGAGTTGTGTTCATTACAAGAACAGTAAGGAAACTACGAGAACAGATTAGGGTGTTGGAAGATAAAGGAACAAGCACTGAATTAGTTACAGAAAACCAGAGACTTAGGCAGCATTTGGAAGAGGAACAGAAGAAGACACACAGTGTTCTCAATCAAAGGGAGACGTTATTGGCAGAAGCAAAGATGCTGAAGAAGGAACTGGACAGAGAACGACTATTAACCGCGGCCCTAAGAGTAGAAGTCCAGCAGTTAAGCAGTAGTCAGTCATATGGCAACCCAGACTTTCCCAATGTATTGACTGAAAAAAAGGAAATAGAAACCTTACGGGGAAGACTTAGTGCACTGGAGCAGAAGCTGACCTTTGAAAAGCAGTGTTCTGATTTGTGGGAAAAACTGTATGTTGAGGCAAAGGATCAAAATAGAAAGCAAGAAACTGATGGAAAAAAGAAAGGTGGCAGAGGAAGCCACAGGGCTAAAAATAAGTCGAAGGAAACCTTTCTGGGTTCAGTTAAGGAAACATCTGATGCAATGAAGAATTCAACCAAGGAGTTTGTGAGGCATCATAAAGAAAAAATCAAACAGGCTAAAGAAGCTGTGAAAGAAAATCTGAAAAAATTCTCAAATTCAGTTAAATCTACTTTCAGACTTTTCAAAGATACCACCAAGAATATCTTTGATGAAAAGGGGAATAAAAGATTTGGTGCTACAAAAGAAGAGGCAGCTAAAAAATCAAGAACAGTTTATCGTATTTACATCCACAATATAAGGCAACCACACAAAACCAGAATAGTAGAGGCCCCACTGGGCAGAGAGTGGGAAGGAAGGAAAAGACCATTCACTTTGGAAAAATCACAAATTCACAGAAATGCAGTGCTGAGCATGACTGTAGTCAAAATTATCATTCTTTGAGACAGGGTTCTTCTGCTGTATTTGACTGTGCGCGACAGGAATCCATTAGCCTTTATAATGTAGTATTGAATCCCATAAGGATAGACAAATTTAGACAGTTAATACAAAGATACTTATTAAAAGATCTGGATGGTTTCCATTACTGGAAAGAACTTGATCAGTTCATCAATCAGTTTATCCTAAATGGTGTCTTTATACATGACTGGAAGCTCTTCATTGACTTTATTAGTGATGTTAAAGACTGTCTGAAAGCCATGAAGGAGTATCACGTAGATGATGATGGAGCATTTGAGAATCTGGATGGAAATATTTACAGACACTTACTTGGTGACACTTTTTCCCTTCCATATGGACCCAGATCGGTTTACACAGCACCGTGTTATCATAATAGCTTCTGACATCTACAGTTTGGATAGATGTTTATCATTTGACAAAGTTTCTTGAGAGGTTACTATTTGTAAAAGGCATACTTTACTTCCACTGAGAATTTAGAAAAAAATTAAAAAGATGAAAATTTTTAAAATTATAGCTATTAGAAAACTTAAAATTTCACATAACAATCAATTTGACTTCAACGAATGCTTTCTTACCTTAAAAAATCAGTTGAGAATATCTATATATATTGAATTCTCTTTTAGCCTATTTTGTTTCTTTTTAGTATACTATATATGAAAAGATAACCACCTTAAGTAAAATTATTTTAATTTACACTTTTATTTAGATACTCACCTTGGGAATCTAGGAGTGAACACCAGTTTTACTTTGGATTCAGAAGAGCTAGTATAAAACAGTTCTAATAACTCACCTATTTTCATTTGTCCATTCTATTTACCAAGTTAATTGTGGCATTTTATACACTTATTACAGAACTATTGTTGATAAAGTTAGCCGCACGATTCAAGAGGAAAACTCAGCAAGCCAGAAGTTTGAATGTGTGTGCTTCTGATATAGAACTTTTTTTTTTTTTTATTGTACTTCAGGTGAAGGCTTATGGAACACATAGTTTCTCATGAAACAGTAGTACACATATAGTTTTATGACAGTGGTTAACAACCCCACAACATGTCAACCCTCTAACTTCTCAACATTTCTTTTTTTTTTGGTGAAAATACACATAGCCAAAGATACACCATTTCAAAAATTTCTACGTACATGGTTCAGTGACATTGACTACTCTCTTCCAATTGTGCTGTTATTCTCACTTAAGATGAAGGCTTACAGAGCAAAATAGTTTCTCATTTAACAGTTACTACACATGTTGCCCTATGACAATGGTTAACAATCTCACAACACATCAACAATATCCTTACTCAACCTTGGGTTCCCTATCACCAGCTTCCTTGTCCCCTTCTGCCTTCTGGCCCTTGTCACTGGACTCCTGTACCTCGTTAGTCTCATCTGGTTTTATGGGGCTGTCCACTCCCAGGCTGAACAGTGAACCTCGGAGGTAACTTCACCACTGAGCTGAAAGGGTGTCTGGGGGCCACACTCTCTAGGTTTCTCCAGTCTCCTTTAGGCTAGTAAATCTGGTCTTTATTTTGTTAGTTAGAATTATGTTCTACATCCTTCTCCAGCTCTGTCCACAAACCTCTGTTGTGATCCTGGTCAGAGCAGTCAGTGGTGGTAGCTGGGCACCATCCAGCTATACTGGACTCAGTCCAGTGGAGGCCTTGGTAGCTGTGGACAATTAATCCTTCGGACTAATCTTTTTTTTGTATCCTGTTCTCTTCATTCTCCCTTGCTCCCAAAGGGATGAGACCAGTGGAGTATCTTAGATGGCCTCTCACATGCTTTTAAGATCCCAAACACTACTCATCAAGGTAGAATGTAGAGCATTGTCTTTATACGCTGTGTCATGCCAATTGAGCTAGATGTTCCATGGGACCATGGTCCCCACAGCCCTCCCCCCAACAGTTCAGTCCCTCAGGGAGTTTGGATGTGTCTATGGGACTTCCATGACATTTCCTCGTACAAGTTGTGCTAGTTTCCCCTGTATTGTGTACTGTCTCACCCTTCACCTAAGATACCACTTATCTATTGCTTATTTAGTATTTTCCCCCCACCTCTCCCATCCCTGGTAACCAACAAAGATTGTTACATTTTGTGTGTGAACTTTTTCATGGGATTTTACAATAGAGGTCTCATATAATATTTGTCCTTTTGTGATTGACTTATTTCACTCAGCATAATGTCCTCCGGTTTCATCCATGTTATGAGATGCTTCACAGATTCATTGTTGTTCTTTTTCGTTGCATAGTACTCCATTCTGTGTATGTACCATAGTTTGTTTCTCCATTCATCTGTTCATGGGCATCTAGGTGGTTTCCATTGTTTTGCTCTTGTGAACAATGCTGCCATGAACATAGCTGTGCATATGTCTATTCTTGTGATGACTCTTATTTCTCTAGGATATATTCCTAGGAGTGGAATTGCTGGATAGAATGGTATGTCTATTTCTAGCTTTCTGAGGAAGCACCATATCATTTTTCAAAATGGTTGTATCATTTTGCATTCCCAGCAGCAGTGCATAAGAGTTTCCATCTCCCCACGGCCCCTCCAACATTTGTTATTTCCAGTGTTTCTGATTCGTGTCAGTAATGCCGGGGTGAGATGGTATCTCATTGTGGTTATAATTTGCAGTTCTCTAATGACCGGTGATCGCAAGCATTTCTTCAAGTGTCTGTTGGCCATTTGAATGTCTTATTTGGTGAAGTGTCTGTTCATTTCCTTTGCCCATTTTTTAATAGGATTATTTGTGTTTTTGTTGTAGAGGTGTTGGATTTTCTTCTACATTATGGAGATTAGACGTTTGTCTGACTTGTATTGTCCAAAAATTTTTTCCCAGTCTGTAGGTTCTCTTTTTACTCTTTTGGTTAAGTCTTTTGAAGAGCATAGGTGTTTGAATTTTCAAAGATCCCAGTTATCTAGCCTATCTATTGGGGTTTGTGCATTGATGGTTATGGTTTGTATCCTGTTAATGCCATGTATTAAGGCCTGAAGTGTTGGTCCTATTTTTTCTTCTATGAACTTTATAGTTTTAGGCTTTATATTCAGGTCTTTGATCCATTTTGAAGTAGTTTTTGTATATGGTGTGAGGTATGGGTCCTGTTTCATTGTTTTGCAGATGGATATCCAGTTTTGCCAGCACCATTTGTTAAAAAGACTGTCTTTTACCCATTTGATGGACTTTGGGCTCTTGTCGAAGATCAGGCGACCGTAGGTGGATGGATTTACATCTGGGTTCTCAGTTCTGTTCCATTGGTCAATGTATCTATCATTGTACCAGTACCAGGGTGTTTTGACTACCGTAGCTGTATAGTAGATTCTGGGGTCAGATAGTGTGAGTCCTCCAACTTTATTCTTCTTCAGTAGTGCTTTACTTATTCAGGGCTTCTTCCCTTTCCATATAAAGTTAGTGATTAGATTGTCCATCTCTTTGAAGAATGTTGTTGGTATTTGGATCGGGATTGCATTGTATTTGTAAATTGCTTTGGGTAGAATTGTCATTTTCACAATGTTGAGTCTGCCTATCCATGAGCATGGTATGTTTTTCCATTTATGTAGATCCCTTTGGGTTTCATGCAGTAGTATTTTGTAGTTTTCTTTGTATAGGTCTCTTACATCCCTGGTCAGATTTATTCCTAAGTATTTTATCTTCTTAGGGGCTATTGAAAATGTTATTGTTTTCCTGACTTCCTTTTCATCGTTCTCCTTATTGATGTATAGGAATCCAACTGATTTTTGAATGCTTATCTTGTATCCTGCTACTCTGCTGCATCTTTCTATTAGTTCCAGTAGATTTCTTGTGGAGTCTTTAGGGTTTTCTGTGAATAGTATCATATCATCTGCAAACAGGGACAGTTTAAATTCTTCATTACCAATTTGGATGACCCTTATTTATTTTTCTTGCCTTATTGCTCTAGCTAGAACTTCCAGCACAATGTTAAATAGGAGTGGTGATAAAGGGCATCCTTGTCTTGTTCCTGTTTTCAAGGGGAATGTTTTCAGCCTCTCTCCATTAAGAATGATGTTGGCTGTTGGTTTTGCATAGATGTCCTTTATTATGTTGAGAAATTTCCCTTCTATACCTATTTGATTGAGAGTTTTTATCAGAAATGGGTGTTGGACTTTGTCAAATGCCTTTTCTACATCAGTTGAGATGATCATGTGATTCTTTTCTTTCCTTTTATCTATGTGGTGGATTACATTGATTGATTTTCTAATGTTGAACCATCCTTGCATACCCGGCATGAATCCTACTTGGTCGTGGTGTGTTATTATTTTGATATGATGCTGATTTCTATTGGCTAGAATTTTGTTGAGAATTTTTGCATCTATGTTCATGAGAGATATTGGTCTGTAATTTTCTTTTTTCGTGACATCTTTGCCTGGTTTTGGTATCAGCATTATGCTGGCTTCATAAAATGAATTTGGAAGTGTCGCTTCCTCTTCTATGCCCTGAAATAGCTTGAATAGTACTGGTACAAGCTCTTCTGTAAATGTTTTGTAGAATTCTCCAGTGAAGCCATCTGGACCAGGACTTCTTTTGGTTGGGAGTTGTTTTATTACCTTTTCATTGTCTTCTTTTGTTACGGGTCTGTTCAGATTTTCAACATCACTTTGTTGTAGTTTGGGTAGGCCGTGTGTTTCTAGAAATTTATCCGTTTCCTCTAGGTTTTCAAATTTGTTGAGTATAGTTTTTCATAATATTCTGTTATAATCCTTTTTATTTCAGTTGGGTCTGTTATAATGTCCCCCAGTTCATTTGTTTGGGTTATTTGCATCCTCTCCTGCTTTTCTTTTGTCAGTCTGGCCAGTGGTTTGTCGATTTTGTTGATTCTTTCAAAGAACTAACTTTTGGTTTTGTTGATTCTTTCTATTGTTTTTCTGTTCTCTATTTCATTTATTTCTGCTCTGATCTTTACTATTTCCTTTCTTCCAGTGGTTGTGGGCTTTTTTTTGTTGTTCTCTTTCTATTTGTTTGAGGTCTGTAGTTAATGTTTTGATTTTGTCCCTTTCTTCTTTTTTGATATGTGCATCTATTGCTATAAATTGTCCTCTGAGGCCTGCCTTTTCTGTATCCCAAAGGTTTTGATAAGATGTGTTTTTATTCCCCTTTGATTCTATGAATTTTTTGATTCCATCTCTCATTTCTTCTATTACCCCTAGATGTGTAAGCAGGGTATTATTCAGTTTCCATGTAGTTGATTTTTTTTCCTTACTCTTTCTGTTGTTAATTTCTACCTTGATAGCATTGTGTTCAGAGAAGATTCTTTGAATTATCTCAACGTTTTGGATCTTGTTGAGGATTGCTCTGTGGCCTACGATGTGGTCTATTCTGGAAAAACGTTCCAAGTGCATTGAAAAGAATGTGTACTTTGCAGTGGTTGGTCTATGAGGTCAAGTTGGCTGATTGTGCCCTTTAGGTCTTCTGTATATTTGCTGAGTTTCTTCTTAGTTGTTCTATCCCTTACTGAGAGTGGTGTGTTGAAGTCTCCTACTATTATTGTGCAACGGTCACTTTCTCTTTTCAGTGTTGTTAGAGTTTGTTTTATGTATTTTGGAGTTCTGTCATTGGGTGCATAGATGTTTATTATGGTTGTGTCTTCATGATGGATCATCCCCTTAATCATTATATAGTGTCCTTCTTTGTCTTTTATGGTAGATTTCATTTTAAAGTCTATTTTATCTGAGATTAGTATTCCCACTTCTGCTCTTTTTTTGTAGTTGTTAGCTTGATATATTTTTTTCCAACCTTTGACTTTTAATTCACATCTTTGTTTCTAAGGTGTGTCTCTTGTAGACAGTATATTGATGGATCCTGTTCTCTTATCCATTCTGTCACTCTCCGTCTCTTTATGGGTACGTTGTGTCCATTTACATTCAGTGTAATTATTGATAGATGTGAGTTTTTTGCTGTCATTTTGTAGTGCTTTTTTTGTGGTGCTGAAATTTTCTTTGTTCTTCTTAGTCTCTTGTTCTGAGTTACTTTTGTTTGTGCATTTTTTTTTCATCTCCTTTGTTTTTGTAGGTTTTGTTTTTGCTGAGGCTTTATGTTTTTCCTCTTTTTTTTATGTTTGTTAACTTTCTTTGTGGTTACTATGAATTTTACCCTTATCTTTCTAAGTTGAAACAGTCTACCATTAGTTGGTATCGCCTTGCCTTCCTCTTCATTAGAAGGTTCATTACCTATCCTGTGTATTCCCTCTTTTATTATTTTGAAGTTGTTGTCATTTACTAATTAACTGCTCTGATTCCCTGTTGTATTTCTTTTCTGTTTGGATAGTCCTCGAGAGTTCATTTCCTGGATTCATATCTGGCTGGTATGATCCTGTGTCTTAGATTCTGCCTGTGAGCTGAAGCTGTTTGTCCTCAGATTGAAGAACTCCCTTTTATAATTCTTGTAATTTTGGTTTGACTTTTACATATTCCCTTAATTTCTGTTTATCTGGAAATGACCTAATTTCACCATCAAATTTGAACGAGAGTTTTGCAGGATATATTATTCTTGGCTGGCAATTTTTTTTTCTTTCAGGATTTTATATATGGCATCCCATTGCCTTCTTGCCTGCATGGTTTCTGCCGAATAATCTGAGCTTAGTCTTATTGTTTCTCTTCTGTATGTGACTTCTTGTTTTCACGAGCTGCTCTCAGGATTCTTTGTTTGTCTTTGGTTTTGACGAGTGTGATTATGATATGCCTTGGTGATTTTCTTTTGGGGTCTCTCCTATATGGGGTTCGTTGAGCTTCTTGGATGGCTGGCTTCTCATCTTTCATGACATTGGGGAAGTTTCCTATCAGCAGTTCCTCAATGATCCTCTCTGTGTTTTCTGGTTTCTCCCCCTGTTCTGGTATGCCAATCACTCATAAGTTTTTGCTTTTAATTGTGTCCCACATAATTCTCAGGGTCTCTTCATTTTTCTTTGTTCTTTTTTCTGAATTTTCCTGAAACAGAGTTGTATCCAAGTGTTTGTCTTCAATTCCACTGATTCTGTCTTCCACCGTTTCAAATCTGCTTCTCAGCCCTTCTGTGACATCGTCCATTTCTGAAATCTTGTTGTTTATCTTTTGGATTTCTAATTGTTGTCCTTGTATAATTTCTAGTTGTGAATTTATTTTGGCATTTGTTCCTGCATTATTTTCCTGAATTCTTCCAATTTTTTGTCTGTATTTTCCATGAATTTGTCTATTTTTCCCTCATGTTTGTCAGCTTTTTGCCTCAGCTCTCAGAGAATTCTGAGTATTAGAGATTTGAATTCCCTGTCATGTAGTTCTAGTGCATTTTCTTCCACTGGAGAGACATCTGGTGTTTTTTTTTGGACGCCTACTGGAACCATCCTGTCCTGTTTTTGTAAATGTTTTGATATTGTCTGCTGTCTTAGGGGCATTCAGTAGTTATTTTTCTTGTTTATTGATTGTATATTTGTTTGTTTCGTCCCTGTTTAAAAAAAATTGACTATGTGTGAGCAGATGGACTGTGTGTTCTTTGTTGTTTGCTCATCTGTGGGCATAATACTTTTCACCTCCTTCTCCAATTGGCAGGGTCGGTCACTCAGATATGGTGCTGCAGGGCAGGTCTAGCTGAAGAGGAGTTACTGGGATGGTTTGTTTGTGGCACTTACTATAGCCACCAGAGTGGGTCAGTAATCAGTGCAGGGCAGGTTCCAGTAGGCCCATCCCCGTGCTGCTTGGTGGTGTGATGCCAAGCGCATGGTGCAGGTATGCAGGTTGCAGCGGGGAGATTGTTATGTGTGGAGCTAAGATGGATATGGGAGAGGAGATAGGAACAGGAGCCAAAAACATACAAACAAAAGAAAAAGAATGCTAAAGGAGCTTGCTGTTGGAGTGGAGAGATGAGAGATGGTTATTTTGTCTCCCGCTGGATGGTCCGTGAGGCTGCTTTCTTGTACCCCCTGTTTGCTGGTCTCCGATAGGAGTCCAAGATGGTGGATCTGCGCTGCTTTAGCTGGTAGGGAACCTCTGCATGAATCTCTCCTCACTCTCCATTCTCTGTCAGTTTTCTCACTCCATTTGGTGCTTGGCTGAGTTTTTTATCTCTTCATTTCATGTTTTAGGGTTTCAGGATTGTTGTAGTCTCTGTTCAGCTTAGGTTTTCGGATCTTTGCTGTGGAGGGACAGCACGGTGCTTCTGCCTAGAGTGCCATTTTGCTGGAACTCCCTGATATAAAACTTTTAAAAATAACTTTTTATCCATTGTTTATCAGCTTTATTCTGTAACATAAAACTTATCTTTTTTGTATAAATGTAATGTGTCTGTAAAATAAAAATAAAAATCAATTCATAAGCACCTAACAACAACAACTGTAAATTTAAAACTTTAAGCTTTCATAAATTCTACAACATGGAATATATAAGAATGTCACAAGAGTTCAGTAAACTTGAGTTCATAGTAACTTATTTCTTTGAGTGAGAAAGCTGTCATGAGAACTTATTATTTATGAAATATTTCAGTCGCTTGAGTTTCAAAGGTTAGAAAAGCATTTCTTTTCCTTAGAAAGCTTAAAAACACAGGTGTATATTAAATACAGTCATTAACCAGATAACATCCATTTGGGCTACATCTGACCTCATATATGTTCATGGTCTCATGAAGTTATACAGGTAGTACCTAGAACCCATAGTTAAGAACCAACACCCTAAAGCCTGTTGTATTCTAAGAAGCACATTGCTCACAAGTGTTATTGTTTATTTTGTAGGCCAATCTATTATTTGGCCTAAGGGTGGCCTCTGGGGGTGGCTTCAGTTCCAGGTTAAAGATGTTTTAGGGCAATAGTCTCAGGGGTTCCTCCCATCTCTATTAATCCAGTAAGCCTGGTCTTTTTTATGAATTTGTGTTTTCTTCTACTTTATTCTCCCATTCTAACCAGGACCTTCGATTGTGTCCCTAGTCAGAGTGGTCAATAGTGATAGCTGGGCACCATCTAGTACTTCTGGTTTCAGGCTAGAGGAGGTTGTGGTTCATGTGGGCCATTAGTCCGGTAGACTAATTGCTTCTTTGAGTCTTTGGTTTCCTTTGCTTTCCTTTGCTCCTTATGGGAAGAGACCGATAGTTGTATCTTAGGTGGCCACTCACAAGCTTTTATTATCCCAGATACAACTCACCAAACCAGGATGTAGCACATTAGCTGTATGAACTGTTGTTGTTATTTTGTTATTAGGACCTAGTCAGTTCCAACTCATAGTGACCTTATGTAGAACAGAAGGAAACACTTCTATGGTGCTGCACCATCCTCATAATTGGTGTTGTGCTTGACCTCATTGTTGCAGCCATTGTGTCAATTCATCTTGTTGAGGGTCTTCCTCCTTTATCACTGACCATCTACTTTACCAAGCATTAATGTCTTTATGAACTATGTTACGCCAATTGACCTAAATGTCCCGGGAGACTATGGTCCTTGGCCTAGAACCCCAGTAACTCAATCTGACAAAGTGTTTGGATATTTGTAAGATGTTTCCATAACTGTGCCCCCTATGTACTCTGTTATATATATAAATATATATTCAGCACATACAAATATGTATATACAAACTCCCACAACTATACCTATTTATGGATGTACATGTACTCCCATACGCTCTCCCACACCTATATAGCATACATATCTACCTACATAACCACTCATAAATTTTTGGTTATTATTACTGTTGTTCTGGAGCCTGGTTGAGCAGTGGTTAAGAGCTCAACTGTTAACCAAAGGTCAGAAGTTCAAATCACCAGCTGCTCCTTGGAAACCCTATGGGGCAGTTCTACTTTGTTCTATAGGGTCACTATGAGTCAGAATCAACTCCAAGTCAACATTTTTTGTTTGTTTGTTTGTTTGTTTTGGTATTACTGTTGTTGTAGAATTGTATGTGTTATAGTATTTACCATAGTTGTCCTTTATTCTTGCATACCTCTCAGTGTCTTCATTTACCTTGTGCTGACTTCCCCTTCATCTGTGTCTGCTATCTAGTAACCATAAAAGAATGTTGCTTTCTGTGTGTAAACCTATTCTTGCCTTTTTATAAAAGTGGTATCATAAAATATTCATCCTTTTGTGGTAAACTTATTTCACTCAGCATAATGTTCTCCAGATTCATCTATGTTATAAGATATTTCACGGACTCATCGTTATTCTTTATTGGCGCATAGTATTGCATTGTATGTATGTACCACATTTTGTTTATCCATTAATTTGTTGATGGACACTTAGGACTTTTCCATCTTTTTGCTATTGTGAATAATACTGCGATGAACATGGGTGTGCATATGTTTATTCGAGTCACTGCTCTTATTTCTCTAGGATATAAGCCTAGGAGTTGGGTTGCTGGATCATACGGTATTTCTATTTCTAGCTTTTTGAGGAAGTGCCATACCATTTTCCATAGTGGTTGCATCATTTCACAATCGCACCAGCAGTGTATAAGAATTCCAATCTCCTCACAAACTCACAACCACTTGTTGTTTTCTGTTTTTTTGATCAGTGCCATTTTTGCAGGGGTGAGCTAGTATCTCATTGTAGTTTTGATCTACATCTCTCTAATGGCTAATGATTGAGAGCATCTACTCATGTGTTTGTTAGCCACCTGAATGTCTTCTTTGGTGAGATGTTTGTTCATGTCCTTTGCCCACTTTTTGATTGGAGTGTTTGACTTTTTGTTCTTGAGGTGTTGAAGTTTTCTATATATTTTAGAGATTACACCCTTATCAAACATATTGTTGCCAAAACATTTTTCCCAGTCTGTATGTTCTCTTTTACTATTTTGGTAAAGTCTTTTAATGAGCATAAGTATTCATTTTTAGGAGTTTCCAGCTATCTAGTTATCTTCTGTTGTTCTTGCATTTTTAGTTATGTTTGATAGTGTATTTATGTCATAAATTAGGACACCTACATTGGTCCCTATGTTATCTTCCAAGATCTTTATAGTTTTAGGTGTAACATTAGGTCTTTGATCCATTTTGAATTAGTTTTTGTGTATGGTGTGAAGTATGGATCCTGTTTCATTTTTCTGCAAATGGATATCCAGTTTTGCCAGCACCATTTGTTGAAGAAACTTTTCCTTCTCCATTCAATAAACTTTGGTCCTTTTTTGAAGATTAGCTGTCCATAGATGGATGGATTTACATCTGGGTTCTAAATTTTGTTCCTTTGTTCTATGTGTATGTCATTGTACCAGTACAAGGCTGTTTTGACTGTCATGGCTGTATAGTAAGTTCTGAGATGGGGAAGTATGAGGCCTCCTACTTTGTTCCTCTTCAATAGCACATCAGATAGTCGAGGCCTCTTTCCTTTCCATGTAAAGTCAAAGATTAATTTATCCATTTCATTAAAGAGTATTGTTGGGATTTGGAATGGGATTGTATTATATTTATAGATTGCTTTGGGTAGTGTTGACATTTTCACAATGTTAAGTCTTCCATTCCATAAGCAAGTTATGTTTTTCCACTTATGTCCATCCATTTTGGTTTCTTGCTGTAGTATTTTGTAGTTTTCTTTGTATAAGTCCTTTACATCCTTGGTTAGATTTATTTCTAGTTATTTTATTCTTTGGGGGAGTGTTATGGATTGAATTGTGTCCCCCAAAAATGTGTGTCAACTTGGCTGAGCCATGATTCCCAGTACTGAGTCATTTTCCACCATTTTTTCATCTGATATGATTTTCCTATGTGTTGTAAATCCTGCCTCTACGATGTTAATGAGACAGGATTAGAAACAGTTATGTTAAAGAGGCAGGACTCAATCTATAAGATTAGGTTGTATATCTTGAGTCAGTCTCTTTTGAGATATAAAAGAAGATACCCAAGCAGAGAGACTGGAGACCTCATATCACCAAGAAAAAAGAGCCAGGAGAATAGCAGGGCCTTTGGACCTGGGATCCCTGCACTGAGAAGCTCCTAAGACCAGGGGAAGACTGATGACAAGATCCTTTCCCCAGAGCCAACGGAGAGAAAAAGCGTTTCCCTGGAGCTGGCAACTTCAACTTTTTCTTCAGTTCTTTTAGTATGAGAAATATCGAGTGTGTTCTTCCTTTGTGGTTTTCTAATTCCAGGTCTTGTACAATTAGTTATATTTACTTTGTCTTCTCGAATCGCCCTTTTAAATCTTCTGTCAGCTCTTTTACTTCATCATGTCTTCCATTCACTTTAACTGCTCTACATTCGATAGCAAGTTTCAGAGTTTCTACTGATATGCATTTTGGTCTTTTTTTAAATGTCTTTTTGATGACTGTGATGGTTAAGATTGTGTGTCAACTTGGCTAAGCTGTGACTCTCAGTGTTTTGGCACTCTTATAATGTTGTGATTCCCTGTTGAGATTTGTTATGTAATCACCCCAGTGATGGGATCTGCTGTAAGTAGCAAATCAGTTGAAAGGGAGTTTCCTTGGGTATATGGTATGCATTTGAATATAAGCAGACATTCTGGCTTTTGCCTGCTCTGGCTCCTGCAGCTGGCTCCTGTTCGTCTGACCTCTGGTTGTTGGGACTTGAGCTAGCAGCTTACATACCAATCTTGGGTTTGTCAGCACTTGCAGTTAAGTGAATCAGGAAAGGCCTTGTGGTCTTATCTGCTGATGTTGGGATTCATCGATCTCCACAGATTTTGAGCAAGAGCCTTTCTCTCCGACCTGCTGATTTTGGGTTCGCCAGCCTCTGAGGCTATGTGAATCAGTAAAAGCCTCTATCCTGGTCCATGGACGTGGGACATTCCAGCCTCTACAACTGCGTGAGCCATTTCCTTGATTTAAATCTCTCTCTCTCTCTCTCTGTATATATATATTTATATGTTTTACTGGTTTTGCTTCTCTAAAGAACCCAAACTAAGACCTTTTGCTTTCTTTATGAATTATGTCTTCAGTCATTAGTGTTAAATTCATAAAATCTATTCTTGAGATGGTCTGTAAATTCAGGTGGGATATACTAAAGATTGTGCTTTGGCTCTCATAGATTTCTTTTAATTTTCTTCAGCTTCAACTCGAAGTAGCATAAGAGTAATTGATGATCTGTTTCACAGTTGACCCCTGGCCTTGTTCTGACTGATAATATGGAGCTCTCCATAATCTCTTTCCACTGATGTATTTGATTTGATTCCTGTGTATTCCATTCAGCAAGGTCCATGTGTATAGTCTCTGTTTATGTTGTTGAAAAAAGATGTTTCCAATGAATAAGTCATTGATCTTGCAAAATTTTATCAGGCAATATTCTGCTTCCTCTCTATCACCAAGGCCATATTTGGCAAGTTTATATGGGATCAACATAATAGGATACATGCCAAGATCTCTCTTGTTTAGTAGGGGTTAGTGTGTGCTACGTTAGCACAAAATGGGAATAGTTTGCATATCTTTGGACAATATTCCCTCAGTATTATTTCTCTAAACTGAGATCTTGACAAATCTTCAAAAAGATTAAATGTAAGATTATAGTCCCTGGCATAAACTTGACTGATACCTATTATAAAATACTCATTGAGTAGTATTGAACTGAAGAGGAACTAATATCCTTTCATGAAAGCTGAACAGCCTAAATTTAAAGGCATTTGAATTGAAGAATATCTACCCATGCTCAAATATGCAGCCAGGCTGAACCAGGAGAAAAAAGAATTTACCCCATCCTCACCCCCAGGCTAGCAAGCACTAGGTAAGAAAGCACACATGAAAAGACAAGAAATAATTTCTTCCCAGAGCAAATAGAATAGAGTCCTGCCAACACCCCTATTTGGACTTCTAGCCTCCAGAATTGAGACATAATAAATTTCTAGTATATATAAATACAACCAATTGCATAAGTTTATCTTGCACTTATGGTCTTGCTGGACTCACTTATTAGTGTACTCACTTATTAATTTTGCTTTACCTGTAGATTCCTAGAGATTTTATACCTAGACAATCACATCATCTGTAAAAGAGTAGTTTTATTTGATTCATAATTTAAAGCATAGAGAAGAGCTTCATTCTTCTGGGATCAGTAGTTAGAAAAGTTACATAATCCTGGATATTCTAAAGTATTCTTTAACCATATATGGAAAATAATTGAGCATGAAACCCCAGGAAAGCAGCACCAAACTAACTGAAAGAGAGAGAAAAGTATCCTTTATATTTTGTCTGTGGTCATTATCTCTTGACTTTCCAAGAACGTGTTAAAAGCTTGGATTTGAATCAAGATTTGAAATAAGCATGATCTAATAAATACATTTCAACTGTTCACATCCAAACGCAGTAAACATTATTTCCAAACCTACATGAGAAATGAATAACTATTGGTCAAGTGTTTTAGCCACCAACTCTCAGTGAAAACTCCCAGTGGTCTGTGTTGGCTCACAAACCATCCCTGATTCAAGCACCATGGCTAAGGGGAAAGAGAATCTGTTAGGCAGCCTGGACATTATGTCCACCCTGAAGAATGCATTGAGGGTGGGAATATTTGATGCAAAGTCCCAGTACCATATTCAGTGAGACAGAGGTGGAGATAGAATATGCAGGCAGTTAGAAACGTCTCATGTCTGAATTTCCTGCTAATATTTCTTTATGTAGATGAAGGAATAAAAACTTCTGGTCAATCAATCATAAGCCACTTATACAGGAAAAGATTTTCAGACTATGCTTCTCAAAGCTCCCTCAAGTGGCTCTACTGGGAGAAGGGTGCATCAGCCAGCATGTAGAACCCCATGACAAAAGAGTCACACCACTATGCTCTTTCAGTATTCTCATTTAATTATTTATTTCTTATTGTTTCCATAGCCCTATTGGAATGTCGTTCTATTTATGGATGTTGTCCACGTTTTCCACTAGAGTTTGTTACATATTTATAGTTTTGTTTTTTTTTTTTAATTTTCTATATCTATGCTTCCATGGGTCCTGTCTAAGTCTAATTTTATTGATAACTTTCTTGAGAATGTGTTGTTTGTATGCATGTTTTGTAATTCTTTCTTGAAAGCTGGATATCTTATATATAGAACAACAGAGGCTGAGGCAAATGTGTACACTTTGTTTTTGCTAGATCTTTAGTGTGAGAGATTAAGTCAGTCTACTGCAAGTTGAGCTGGATTTGGTTTTGTTATTGTTGTGGGTACTCTCACTACACCACAGGCTTCAGATTCCTTTAGTGATACTTAATGTTTGTAGTGGGAGCTGAGGTTTTTATTTAGTGTCTGTATCACCCTAAGTTTTCAGTCTTCCCTTTGTGACTGTACTTGGGAAACAGTGTCTATCGCGCTCTTGAACCTCCCCAACAGTATCTCGGCTCAATATTATAAATCAGTCATCATACTCTACCATAGTAAATAGCTGAAGAACAAAACAGGACATTATTGTAAGAACTGATGCAGAAATCACCTTTCTTAATAGAGAGGAACTTTCTCAACTTGATAAACAACAAACAAATTTGTGGTTAACTTATTACATAATGGTGAATTGCTAAATGCTTTCTCCCTAAAATTAAGAATGGGGCAAATATGTCCCCTCTCACCACTATTATTCACAACAGTGCTGGAAATTCAGTCAATACAACAAGGGAAGGAATATAAAAATAAACACATACATACATACCTATGTACAGTTTAGAAAGGAAGAAACAAATAACATAATGTACAATGAAAATATATGTCAGAACTTGTCACAAGATCTTTCTTGCCTCCTATAATTATACAGAAGAATTATAAAGCAAGATTCATTTCAAGTGTAAGAAATTTATATAAATGTAATAATAGTGTGATAATTTAGCCTTCAAGAAAGTCCAATTTATACAAGTATTATTCAAATTTATGCACCAACCACTAATGCCAAAAACGAAGAAATTGAATATCAACATCTGCAGCCTAAAATTGATCAAACATGCAATCCAGATGCATTGGTAATTACTGGTGATTAGAATGCTAAAATGAGAAACAAAGAAGAAAGATCAGTAGGTAGAAAATGTGGCCTTGGTTATAGAAATGCTGTCAGAGATTGCATGGTAGAATTTTACAAAACAAGTGACTTACTCATTGTACCAGAAGAAATACACAGAATCAAACTGACTACATCTGTGGAAAGAGACAATGGAGAATCTCAATATCGTCAGTCAGAACGAGGTCAGGAGACTACTGCAAAACAGACTATCAATTACTCATACGCTAGTTCAAGTTGAAGCTGAAGAAAATTAAAACAAGTCTATGAGAGCCAAAGTAAGATCTTCAGTATATCCCAACCTGAATTTAGACACCACCTCAAGAACAGATTTGACACATTGAACCCTAAAGACCAAAGACCAGATGAGTTGTGGAATGACATCAAGGACATCGTACATGAAGAAAATAAGAAGTTATTGAAAAGACAAGAAAGAAAGAAAAGACCAAAATGGATGTCAAAAGAGACTCTGAAACTTGCTCTTGAATGTAGAGTTGCTAAAGTGAGTGGGAGAAATGATGAAGTAAAAGAGCTGAACAGAAGATTTCAAAAGGGGACCCGAGAAGACAAAGTAAAGTACTATAATGAAATGCGCAAAGACTTGGTGTCAGAAAACCAAAAGGGAAATATATGCTCAGTATTTCTTAGGTTGAAAA
Source organism: Dugong dugon (assembly GCA_030035585.1). Lineage (NCBI taxonomy): Eukaryota > Metazoa > Chordata > Mammalia > Sirenia > Dugongidae > Dugong > Dugong dugon. The sequence continues at coordinate 16,754,390 of CM057478.1, forward strand.
AACTGAAGAAAAAATTCAAGCCTCAAGATGCAATATTGAAGAATTCTACGGGCAAAATATTGAACAATGCAGGAAGCACCAGAAGAAGATGCAAGGAATACAGAGTCACTGTATCAAGAAGAGTTGGTTGACTTTCAACCATGTCAGGAGGTAGCATATGATCAAGAACTGATGATACTGAAGGAAGACATCCAAGTTGCTCTGAAAGCGCTGATGAAACACAAGGCTCCAGAAACTGATGAAATAACAATTAAGATCTTTCAACAAATGGATGTGAGGCTGGAAATGCTCATTCATAGCTGCCAAGAAATTTAGAAGCCAAATACTTTACCAGCCAACTGGAAAAGATCCATATTCTTGTCCATTCCAAAGAAAGGTGATCCAACAGAATGTGGAAATTGTCAAACAATATCACTAATATCACATGCAAGTAAAATTTTCTGAAGATAATTCAAAAGAAGTTGCAGCAGTACATCAACAGGGAACTGCCAGAAATTCAAGCCAGATTCAAAAGAGGATGTGGATCAAGGGATACCATTGCTGTTGTCAGATGGGTCTTGGAAGAAAGCAGAGAATACTTAAAAAATGTTTAGCCTGTGTTTAATTGACTTTGCGAAGGCATTTGACTATGTGGATCATAACAAATTACGGATAAGATTGCAAATAATGAGAATTCCAGAACACTTAATTGTGCTCATGAGGAACCTGTACATATACCAAGAGGCTGTCATTGGAACAGAACAAAGGGATACTGTGTGGTTTAAAATCAGCAAAGGTGTGCTTCAGGATTGTATCCTTTCATCATACTTATACAATCTGTATGCTGAGCAACTAATCTGAGAAACTGGACTATATGAAGAAGAACGAGGCATCAGGATTGGAGGAAAACTCATTAACAACCTGCCTTAAGCAGATGACACAATCTTGCTTGCTGAAAGTGAGGAGGACTTGAAGTACTTACTGATGAAGAACAAAGACTACAGCCTTCATTGTGGATAGCTTCTCAATGCAAAGATAACAAAAATCCTCAAAACTGGACCAATAATCAACATCATGATAAAAGGAAAAATTATTCAAGTTGTAAAGGATTTCATTTTACTTGGTTCCACAATCAACGTCTGTGAAAGCAGCAGTCAAGAAATCAAATGGCATATTGCATTAGACATATCTGCTGCAAAAGATTAATGTGTTAAAAAAGAAATCACCTGAGGACTAAGAGGCACCTGACCCAAGCCATGGTATTTTCAATTGCCTCATATGCATGCGAAAGCTGGAAAATGAATAAGGAAGAATGAAGAAGAATTGATGCCTTTGTGTTTGTGAAGAGTATTGAATATACTATGGACTGCCAAAAGAATGAACAAATCTCTCTTGGAAGAAATACAGCCAGAATGCTCCTTAAAAGCAAGGATGGTGAGAGTTTCTCTCATGTACTTTGGACATGTTATCAGGAGGGAACAGTCCTTGGAGAAACACATCATGCTTGGTAAAATAGAGGATCATTGAAAAAGAGGAAGACCCTTAACAAGATGGACTGATACAGTGACTGCAACAATGAGCTCAAAACATAGCATAAGATTGTGAGGATAGTGCATGTTATGGTTAATGCTGTGGCAACCTGGCTGGGCCATGATTCTCAGTGGTTTGGCTGTTATGATGTAGTTTGAAAGTCTTATAATAATGTAACCATGTCCATGATGAGATCTGATATAATGTGATTACCTCCATGATGGGATCTGCTGTGAGTAGCCAATCTGTTGAAAGGGAATTTCTTTGCGAGTGTGATCTGCATCCAACATAGGTGGACCTTCTGGCAAGACTCTTAGTCTTTTGCTCATTCTAGACCCTGCAGCTGCATTCTGTTCATCTGACTTCCATTTCTCAAGATTTGAACTAACAGTTTACCTGCCGATCTTGGGATTTCTCAGCCTCTACAGCCTGTGAGCAAGAGGCCTGTTGTCTGACATGCTGATCTGATCTGGAGTTCACCAGTCCCTGCTGGTTCACTAGCCCCTGCAAGAATCAGGAGAAGCCTCCAGCCTGACCCATGGACTAGGGACATTCCAGCCTCTACAACCAAGTGAACCATTTCTTTGATATAAATCTCTCTCTCTCTCTCTCTCTCTCTCTCTACCATGTGTATATATACATATACATACCATGGACTGCCAAATGAATGAGCAAATCTGTCTTGGAAGAAGTACAACCAGAATGCTCCTTAGAAGCAAAGATTGAGAGACTAAGCCTTACATACTTTGGACATGTTTTGAGGAGGGATCAGTCCCTGGAGAAGTGCATTATGGTCGGTAAGGTAAAGGGTCAGCAAGAAAGGAGAAGATCCTCAGCAAGATGGATTGATGCAGTGGCTGCAACAACGGGCTCAAGCATAGAAATGATTGTGAGGATGGCGCAGGATCGGGCGGTGTTTCATTCTGTTGTACATAGGGTCACTATAAGTCAGAACCAGCTCGACGGCACCTGACAACAACAACAACAAATATATGTATATACTTATACGCTTCACTGGTTTTGCTTCTCTAGGGAACCGATCCTAAGACAGCGCAGGACCAGGTAGAGTTTCCTTCTGTTGTGCATAGGGTGCCTGTGAGTGCCCCTGAGGGCACTTAACAACAACAACAACCCTCCTACGCTCAGAGCCTTGAGAGTTCCCTGAGGCTGGGCTTCAAAAAATAACCTCAGATAGTGCTTTTGAATTTTCTTTACCGCACAGTTGACTTGAGAATTGAGCTCACAAAGTTCACTATCATAGCATGGCTGAATTGGTTTTACCTCAAACACTTTTAAACGCAGATAGAAGCCGATGTCTGCTTAAGCCAACATAAAATATTGGTAAACCCCATAGAGAATTTCAAGGAGAAAAAGGGAAATCAAGAGTGTCAAATGTCACAAAAGAGTTTAAACAAGGTAAGAGCTATAGAGTGTTCAACAGTCTTGTGATAAAGTCATTTATAAACTTACTTAGAAAAGTTTCAGTGGAGTGTCGGATACAGGATTCAAATTGAAATGGGTTAAGTTGTGGCTGGGAAGTGAAAAATGTGGCCTGTGAATAAAGTTTCTCTTTCTAAAGCTTGGCTATAAAACGAAAAAGAGCCGCACAGTCCTGGCAGGATTTTTTTTTTTTTTTAAGGTATTACAAACTTAAACACATTTATGCGCTCAGGGAAATAAACCAGCTGAGAAGGAGAGGATGCACAGTAAAGAGACTGGAAGATTGATGCACTTACTTTGCTAATCTACAGGAAGGGTAGAGCTCTGTAGCACAGAGGCATGAATTTTCTTTGCATAGGAAGGAGAGTGCCTGTCTGACTAAGACGAAATGAAGACGTCATGATGGATAGACATTCAGATAAATTTATATACAAGCCTGTAAATCAATGAGCTGCACACCTAAAAACCTCTGTGTGATAGGAAGAAAAGTTATCATCTGATTTCAAGAAGGATAAAGGTAATGTTGAAAGCATGAGGTAATGCATTTAGTAAAGTTTATGAAGGGATTTGGGAAAACAATTATAATAGATTTTGTTTGTAATATGGCTTTGCCTTTTTCTCAGTCTTCACAACTGAGAATTTGGTAATCAAAGTTGTATAATCTATCATATAGTTTGCTCCATAATAACTGGTGGGGCAGGATGGTTAAAGGTGAATATCCATGATTGAGTTGTTCTTCCTTGTAACTTTATGGATAAGTTGTGTCCACTGGACCTTATTATGACTCAAGGCCAAATTTTCAACCTAGCTTTCCCATAGTTTTATATGAGTGAATGGAATAATAATCACTTAGATAATAATAAAGTGGTATTTTTTTCTTATTTATATAATAATCTTTGGAACTCTATTAGGAAAAAATTATGTTAGGTAAGACAGGGTTTTTGCCCTTGGCCATAATTCACCAGGTATAATAAATATATTCCATAAGCATTTTAGAATTTAGTTTAGAAAAGGAAAGAGGAGAAGATGGGGACAAATAAAGTTGATAAAAAAAAGAAGAATGAAGGCGCTAGAATTCAAATTAAGGATGTTGAATCAGCTGGTAGCAGTCAATGAACACGTGAGTGAAAAGGATAAAAAGTCAGAATCAGAGAATGGTGTGTTAGGATTTAAAAATTTGAGATGGAGTTACTCCAAATTATAACGAGGTCTTAACTATAGTCAATAGTCATGGTTGCTGTGGTAGGCAACATCTAAGTTGGCCCCAAATATTGCCCACCCCTGGGTTATCATGTCCTTGTATAATCTCTTATACTTGAGTGTAAGCTGTTCCTAATGACTAGCTTCTAACAAATACAATATAGCAACAGACATGGCATATCACTTCTAAAATTACGTTACAATGATGGTGGTTTCCATCTTGGACTTGGAATATCCTCTTTTGTTCTTTCTCTTTCTCTCACTCACTCTGAGAGAAGCAGGCTGTCAGGCTGTGAACTGCCCCATGCAGAGCTTCACATGGTAATCAACAGATGCTTCAGACTGAAAGTCAGTGAAGACCGGAGGAATGTCAACATCCATGTGAGCCTGGAAGCAGATTCTCCTCCAGTCAAATCTTGAGATGACACTAGCCTCAGCTGACAACTCAGTTACATCCTTATGAGAGACCCTGAGCAAGAGGCAGCCAGTTAAGTTTCACCCATATTTCTGATCCTCAGGAACTGTGAGTTAATAAATGTTATAGTTTTAAGCCACAGAGTTTTTGGATAACTGATAATACAGCTATAGACAACTATAATATAATTGTGGATAGCTGAAATGGAGTGGAAGCAAAGAAAAGAACTGATCAGGTACCTGATCAGTATTATCACCATGGCTTTTGATGATACTTAGATAAATAGTGATAAATATAACAGAGGGAAAATATTCATACCCATCTCATAAAATTATTATGAGAACTAATTTAGATATTTCATTTAATCCTCAGCAAATCGACACACAAGTCAATAAATATTAATAATGATCATATGTCGCTGCTGATGATATGAGGTTTGAGGGTGCTTATAAATAATATCTTTTTCTATACATCTGAGATTGGACTCTCAGACAGACAAGGAATAAGTAAGCATATAAAGTTCAAAAATATTCCTTATAATTGTTAAGGTTTCTATGAGGCTCTGTGATGTAGATGAATGGCAGCAATAGGTTTACAAATCCCAGGAATAGACAACTTGTCCACCCAGTCATTGGTAGTTCTGGAACATTTCAGGAATCCCCATGTGCAGACTGCTTCTATAAGGAGCAGATATTTGAAGGAGCAGAGCAAAATGTGTGCTCCCAAAAGCCTGACATGCAATATTAGAGAAAGGGATATGGACTGAGGTACACATTTCCAAGTCCACTCTCAAAGTCACTAATAAACATTTATTCATCCTCCCATAAGTAAGGGGGAAGGGAGAGAGTGAGAGAACAGAAAAGTTCTCCTAACAAAAGATCCTTTATATGAAAGGAAACATTTGGAGTAAGGAATAGTTGCTGTCTTAGTTTCTTAGTGCTATTATAACAGAAATACGACTAGTGGGTGGTTTCAATGAACGAAAACATATTTTCTCACAATTCTAAAAGGCCAAAAGTCTTAATTCAGGGTACAGGTTGTAGGGGAAGGCTCTCTGCTCTGGGGGAAAACTCTTGTCTCAGCTTCTCTAGTGTTCTTCTCAGCTTTCCTTGGAAATCTCCACTTGGCACCTAATCGTTCACCATTCATGCTTGCTTGTTTCTATGTCTAGTCTGCTCTTTTTATATCTCAAAAGTGATTGACTTTAGATACATCCAACACTGATATGGTCTCATTAACATAAAAAAGAAAATCTTATTCCCAAATGGGATTACATTCACTGTTATAAGGGTTAGGATTTACAGCATATATTTTTTGGGGAAACAATTCAATCCAAAACAGTTGCCCATCTTCTGAATAATGATTATGTTCATTTTCACATGTGGTCCACACTTAGCATAGGCTTTGTAAAGTTATCCATCTCGTAAATAGTACTGAATAAAAGGATAAATGAGAAAATGGAATATTGTGAATAAAAATGTCTTTTAAATTAAGGGGAGAACTTCTGGCTTTTGCGTTATATAGAAAAAATTGGAAAGCGTGTCATTCCCACATGTATAATAAGAAAAGCCAGATAATCTAAAACATATTGTTTCTTGTTGTTACTTGTTGTTAGGTGCCTTCGAGTCAGTTCCGACTCACAGGGACCTTATGTACAACAGAATGAAACACTGCCGAGACCTGTGCCATCATAACAATCATTGTTATGGTTGCGCCAATTGTTGCAACCACTGTGTCAATCTATCTCCTTGAAGCTCTTCCTCTTTTTCACTGACCCTCTACTTTACCAAGCATAGTGTCCTTCTCCAGGAACTGATCCCTCCTAATAACATGTCCAAAGTATGTGAGACTTACTCTCACCATCCTTGTTTCTAAGGAACATTCTGGTTGTACTTCTTCCAAGACAGATCTGTTCATTCTTTTGACAGTCCATGGTATTTTCAGTATTCTTCACCAAAACCACAATTCAAAGGTGTTAATTCTTCGGCCTTCCTTATTCATTGTACAGCTTTCAAATGGATATGAGGCAATTGAAAACACCATGGCTTGGGTCAAGCGCACCTTAGTCTTCAAGGTGATATCTTTGCTTTTCAACACTTTGAAGAAGTCATTTGCAGCAGATTTGCCCAATGCAATGCATCTTTTGATACCTTGACTGCTTCTTCCATGGGCATTGATTGTAGATACAAGTAAAATGAAATCCTGGACAACTTCAATCTCTTCTCTGCTTATCATGATGTTGCTTTTTGGTCCATTTGTGAGGATTTTTGTTTTCTTTATGTTGAGGTGTAGTTCATAATGAAGGCTGCGGTCTTTGATCTTCATCAGTAAGAACTTCAAGTCCTCTTCACTTTCAGCAAGAAAGGTTGTATCATCTGCATAACACAGGTTGTTAATGAGTCTTCTTCCAAACCTGATGCCATGTTCTTTTTCATACAGTCTAGCTTCTCAGATTATTTGCTCATCATACAGACTGAATAGGTATGGTGAGAGGAGGAAACCCTGACACACACCTTTCCTGACTTTAAATCATGTAGTATCCCTTCATTCTGTTCTAACAACTCCCTCTTGATTTATGTACAGGTTCCTCATGAGCACAATTAAGCATTCTGTAATTCTCATTCTTCCCAATGTTATCCATAATTTGTTGTGATCTACCCAGTTGAATGCCTTTGCATAGTCAATAAACACAGGTAAACATCTTTCCGGTTTTCTCTGCTTTCAGCCAGGATCCATCTGACATCAACGATGATATTCCTCAGTCCACTTCCTCCTCAGAATCTGGCTTGAATTTCTGGCAGTTCCTTGTCAATATACCACTGCAGCGACTTTTGAATGATCTTCAGCAAAATTTTACTTGCATGTGATATTAATGATATTGTTCAGTAATTTCCACATTCAGTTGGATCACCTTTCTTGGGAATAGGCATAAATATGTATCTCTTGTAGTCTGTTGTCCAGGTAGCTGTCTTCCAACTTTCTTGGCAGAGACAAGTGAGCACTTCCTGTACTGCATCCGTTTGTTGAAACATCTCAATTGGTATTCCATCAATTCCTGGAGCTTTGTATTTCACCAATGCCTTCAGTGTAGCTTAGACTTCTTTCTTCATTACCATCTGTTCCTGATCACATGCTACCTCCTGAAATGGTTGAATGTTGACCAATTCTTTTTGGTATCTATATCACACAATGTTCCGCTGCTATTCATAAGGTTTTCACTGGCTAATTCTTTTCAGAAGTAGACCACTGGGTTCCTCTTCCTAGTCTGTCTTAGTCTGGAAGCTCAGCTGAAACCTCTCTGTTATGTGACCTGGCTGATATTTCAATACCAGTGGCATAGCTTCCAGCATCACAGCAATACGCAAGCCCCCACAGTATGACAAACTGACAGATGGAGGATTGTTGCTTAGACTTTCCAAAAAACTCTGTGGTACACACTGAATGATACAACAAAAATAAGTTTTGAGTTCTTGACCTTTTTTTGGAAACAGAGGTTTTCTTTATCTTGTTAATGAGATCATACCAGTTTGTCTCAGTCATCTAGTGCTACTCCAACAGAAATACCACAATTGGATGGTTTCAACAAAGAAAGTCCATTCTCTCACAGTCCAGTAGGCTACAAGTCCAAATTCAGGGCATCAGCTCCAGGGGAACCCTTTCTCCATTGGCTCTGGAGGAGAGTCCATGTCATCAGTCTTCCTTTGGTCTGGGAGCTTCTCTGCACAGGAACCTCAGGTCCAAAGGATGCGCTCTGTTCTCAGCACTGTTTTCTTGGTGGTATGAGGTTCCCATGTGTCTCTGCTCGCTTCTCTCTTTTATATCTCAAAAGAGATTGCATTAAGACACTGATCTTGTCAACCTCATCAGTATAACCTCATCACAGTGATAGAATTTACAACACATGAGGAGATCACATATAATCTCATCATAATGGTAGAGTTCACAACACATAAGGACATCACATCAGATAACAGAATGATACAATACTAGGAATCATGACCTAGCCAAGTTGCTACCCACATTTTTGGGGGGACACAATTCAATCCATGACACAGTGTAAGGTGGATTCTAAATCTAATCATTTCTGAGTTATAAAAAGACCACAGCAACACACACGGGGAAAGACAGACATCATGAGGATCACCACAAGCCAAGAACCAAGGAACACTAATGAAGAAATTAATATGTTCAAGACCCTGATTTGAACTTTTAACTTACAGAACTGTAAGGAAATAAATTTTGTTGTTAAAAGCCACCTACTTGTGGTGTTTGTGTTATAGCACTAGGTACTAGGATAGTGAGATAACATGACAAGCAACTACCCTGGAATATAAGGAAAACAGATGACTCTAAGCACTTACAGGACTTAAGCACTTGCATATCTGCAGTAAAAATCACGTGCTAGGAATAATTAAGATAATTTTTTTCAAAGAATTGTTAAAAACAAATGTGGGCTAGTATGAGGGACATACCCTCAATAATGCATAAACCCTGGGAGCTACATCCATTCGCAAGCTCTTCTCTATGAACCTGCCTTATGTGAAAGACTGGAGGCAGGATGAGAGACTGGAGAAAGAACCTTCTGTTCCATAAACCTGGAGGAGAGAAGTAGTACATGCTGTGGGAAAAGTACAAAGACACAGAAGGATCATCACCCTGTTGTCCCCATCTGAATAAATCTTCAAGCTGCCAGGAGAAGAGTAGCAATCACTGTGCCCTCAGAGTGCCGGTAATGATTCGTTGCATCTGGGTGAAGAGAACAGAAAAAAAAAAAAAAAACCTCCCTCTACCCCTGCAAGAAGTATAGAAATAGCTCCTAGTCCCAGTCCATTAGAGATCCTCTATCAATGGATAATGGGCAAGATCACCAAAAGGGACCCACTACAAGGCACAGGAACACAGGGCATGCCTAAGTCTGAGGCTGAACCAGGAGAACAGAGAATTTACCCCATCCCTGTTCCCAGGCTAACAAACACTAAGTAAGAAATAACAGCAAGCTACTATTGGGGAGGTTCAAGAGCATGAGAGACACTGTTTCCCAAGCACAGTCACAAGGGAAGACCTAAAACTTAGGGTGGTGTAGACAGTGAATATACACCTCAGGTCCCACTAAAGCATTAAGTAACACTAGAAGACTCTGAAGCCTATGATGCAGTGAGAATAGCCATAGGAATAACAAAAGCAAACCCAGGTCAACTTCTGAGTAGATTGACTCAACATTTCACACTAAAGATCTAGCAAAAATAAAGTGTAAGCGTTTATCTCAGCCTCTGTTGTTCTATATAAGACACCTAGCTTTTAAAAACAAATTTATAAAACATGAAAAGAAACAAGAGAAACAGCACATTCTCAAGAAAGTTATCAATAAAACTTGATTCAGACATGACCCAGGTGTTGGAAGCATGAGATAGAAAATTTAAAAAAAAAGAAAAAAATTATAAATATGTAACAAACTCTAGTGGAAAAGGTGGACAATATGCATAAACAGAAGGCCGTTCCATTAGAGATATGGAAGCAATAAGGAATAAATAATTAAATGAGAATACTAAAAGAGCAGAGTGGTGTGACTCTTTTGTCATGGGGCTCTACATGCTGGCTGATGCACCCTTCTCCTGGTAGAATCACTTGAAGGAGCTTTAAGAAGCATAGTCTGAAAACTTTTTCCCTATATAGGTGGCTTATGATTGGCCAGAGGTTTTTATTCCTTCATCTACATAAGGAAATATTAGTAGGAAATTCAGACACAAGACATTTCTAGCTGCCTGCATATTCTGTCTCCACCTCTCTCTCGCTGACCAAGGTCCTACTGGGAGTTTACATCAAGTATTCCTACCTCCAATGCATGCCTCAGAGTGGATATATTTTCTAGGCTGCCTAACAGATTCTCTTTCTCCTTAGCCATGATGCTTGGGTCAATGATGGCTTGTGAGCCAAAGCAGGCCACATGGAGTTTTCACTGAGATTTGATACGTAATTAAGGAATAGAGAGTATCCCCATTCTGCTGGGATCAGTAGTTAGAAAAGTTAGTTAATCTTGAATATTCTAAAGCATTTTTTGCCCATATATGGAAAATAACTGAGCATGAAACTTCCAGAAATCAGAACAAACATACTGAAAGAGAGGAAGATATCCCTTTATATCATTTTATATTTTGTCTAGGGTCTATATTTCTTGGTTTTACAGGAATCTGTTAAAAGCTTGGATTTGAAATAAACATGATCTAATAAATAAATTTCGACTCTTCATACCCGAACACAATAAATGTGATTTCAAAATCTACACAAAGAATTAATAAAAATTGGCCGAGTGTTTAAGACAAAAAAAATTTCAGCAAATATATAAAAACAGAAATCATAGCCATATTTAATCGCAAAACAAATGTTTTCAGTATAAACATGATTTTTACATAAATAGGTATAAAAACTAATACCTAAATAAAAAAAAATTTATATAGCAAACTGAAAATATTGTTTGTTAATTTTAACATTTGGATTACATTGGAAAATAGAAGTGTAATCCAATTTTAAAAGACATTCATAGAAAGCCCTGCATATGAAAACATGTGAGATACAGGAATGTGGTTATCAAAGGGAAATTTTTGTTTTCAAATGAGTTTACTGGATGCACAAAAGACAACAAAAAAATACATGAAACATTTAAATCTAAAAAAAAGGAAACCAAAGTTAACTCAAAGAAAGAAAAATAAGAAAACCATAATAAACATAAATAAAAGGAAAGAAAAAAACATGACAGATGAAATAAACATGATGAATTAGAAAAAAGGTATAATGACACTTATTGTGGTACAAAATACTATAAAATATACTGTTTTTATTTTGTAGCAGTGGATTTTGAACTCTAGATTGTGTGATTTTCTAAGAAAATATAATTTATAAAAATGACTCAAGAAGAAGAAAAACCTGAAATTGATGAATAGCCAATAAGAATTTGAGAAAAAGTAGTGATGATGTATCCAATAAAGGCACAATTCCACCAAACCACAAGCCATTTCTATTACCCATAGGACATGCAGTATTTCCAGGGTGTAAAATGATTGATGCATTTCCAACTCAAACCATAAATCTAGCATAATCTCAAAAACAAAATAGAAAAAGTAACATACATTTCCACACATATACAGGAAAACACACACCCACACACTCACAGACAGAAATCATACGAATGTAGATATAAAGACCCAAAGTAAAATACTAGCAAATTGAATCAAGTAGAATATTATTTAACTCATACATGAACACATAGTTCAACATTTAAGAAATCTGTTGATTGCAATGTTAATAGATTAAAGATGAAAAAGTTTGAGACAATTTCTAAAACTTGATTCTTGATACAAATTTGTAGCTTGATAAAAAAATTTAAAAATTTCCATATCTACCTGTGATCCTTACGGTTGTATGCCAACTTTGCTGGGCCATAATTCTCAGTGGTTTGGCAGTTATGATGTAGTTTGATAGTCCCATAATGATATAATAACCTTGATGATGAGATCTGATATAATGTGATAACCTCCATGATGGGATATGCTGTGAGTAGCCAACTGGTTGAAAGGGAGTTTCCTTGGGGGTATGCTCTGCATCCAATATAGTTGGACTTTCTGGCAAGGCTCCTGGGCTTTTACTCACTGTGGATCCTGCAGCTGGCTCCTGTTCATGTGACCACCATTTCTTGGGACTTGAGCTAGCAGATTACCTGCCAATCTTGGGATTCGTCAGCTTCCATAATCTGTGAGTCAGTGGTCTGACAGTTTACTTGCTGATCTTGGGATTTGTTGGCTTCCTCAGCCTGTAAGCCAGAGGCCTGCTGTCTGACCTACTGATCTTGGGTTTGCCAGTCCCTGTAGCTGTGCGAATTAGGAGAAGCCTCCAACCTGACCCATGGACTTGGAACTTGTCAACTTCTACAACCGTGTGAGCCATTTCCTTGGTATAAATCTTCCTCTCTCTCTCTATACATAGATGATTCACTGGTTTTGCTTCTCTAGAGAACCCAGCCTACCAGAAGCATAAAGAAAAAATATTTAATTGCAAAACAAGTCTTTTCAGTATAAACATAATTGTTTAACATTAAACTTTACGTCTGAGAAAAAAACAATATGAAAAATAAAGATTTTATATACATTTTGCATATGAAGAAAATTTATTTCAGTGATTTGGCTGTCTATTCAGAGAATTCAAAAGAAAAATCTAATAAAAGTTAGTGCAAATAAAATCTTTCAGCAAGTAGACTGTATTATGATCTGTATTATAAGTTAAGCATATAAGTAGATACATTTTTCTTACTACATGATGTTAAAAGTTGGAAAAATGTTTTAAAAGAAAATGCTCCTTAATTACACAACTACATACTACCTAGAAATAACATTAAAGAGAAACATTCAATGTCTATATACTCAGTGTACATAGTAAAAGTACTTTTTTTGAAGTAAAAATACTGAAATAAAACATCTGGAAAATAAATGGAAAGATACACTCTTTTCCTGAATATAAACAAATAATAGAATAAGAATGTAAATTCTTCTTCCAGATATTAAAAAATAATAATGAAATCAAATATTTTTATAGATTACCAAACTCATTTTAAAATTCATTTTGATGAGAAACCTGAAAATTTTCTTTGAAAAAAGAAAAAAAAGTATAGTGAGGTGTAATAAAGAGATAGACAAAAAAAAAAATAAGGCATTATTTATTAAAACTTGTTTTGTTTGGCTTAGGAATATACTGAAATTTGATAATACAGAATAAAGATGTTAAAAATAATATGCATATATAATGTGTATCTACATATTTGGATATATAGAAAAGGTGTCCTGGTGGCACAGTGGTTATGTGCTCAGCTGTTAACTGAAAGGTTGGTTGTTTAAATCTACCAGCCGCTTCACGGGAGAACTATGTGGCAATCTGCTTCTGTAAAGATTACAGCATTGGAAACTCTATGGGTCAATTCTACTCTGTCCTATTTGGTCGCTATAAGTTGGAATTGACTCCACGGCATTGGATTTTTTTTGGGTACATATATGGATATTATGTATGGATGCTGATATATATGATGACTGTGGAATTTCAAATTATGGGGATAATATAAATTGAATCGCACTCAAAAAGAAATTCTGTATGGATCTATAAGTGAAATATGATAACAATACCAACAACAGTAATAAAATTACCAAACCTATAGGGAATATTTTAAAATATTGCAGAATTTTTAACAAAACAGAAAATTCAGAATCAATTAAAAAAATTAGTATGTTTCATGAAATAAAAATGCAAACAATTTTAAAAAACACCAGTGTCAGGTTTCTTCAGAGAAAGAGAGCCAGTTCCTGAAAATATCTCTCTCTTAAATTGCAATTGAATCAACTATTCTGTTATTCAGCTCATGAATGTAGCAGACAGAGAGATGTTATTTATTCTAAGAAATTGGCACACAGGATTATGGGGGCTGAAATCTGCAGGGAAGACCAGAAGGCTGGAAACTCAGGCAGGATTTCTAGGTTACAGTCTTGAGGTAGAATTCCTTCTCAGGAAAACCTCAATTTACTCTTAAGGCCTTCAACTGGTTTGATGAGGCTCACCTCCATTAATTGGGGTTGTCTCCTTTACTTACCATCAACTTATTGTAAATGTTAATCACACATATAAAATACAGGAAAGCATGCAAAAGCCGGAACCTGTGTACAATGGAACCCTGTCAGAGATGGAAAACTCAAATACTGTATTTTCCACTAATAGTCAGCAATCTAAAAGTGGTATGACTGCACATGTCAAAGGTGGGATACTTGTAAGACCCAGAAAAACAGGCCGTCCCTTCGAGTTCAGGCTCTCACGTTTCACTGTATCTTCACAACAATATCTAAACTAGTTCTTCACCAAACAACTGTGCTTTATAATCCAGTCAGGCTGACATATAAAATGAACTATCACAGCACCATAAAACAATTTAAAAAAAAAAAAAATTATTTGCCACAAATATAAAAAATATTTGTTTTCCAAAATTTTAAAAATTCTAATACAGCAATAATAACAAGAGAGAAATCAAAAATCACTAAACTATATGAAGAAGCATTTTATGAAAAAGATAAGATCAGATAGCAATGAAAGTATTTTTTAAAATTCTCTCTCAGTTATACAAAAAGTGCAAAGTAGAATGAGTTACTCTTTCTTATTGTTCAAATTATCCAACAAAAAAGTCTACACTATTTATTATAGACACATTTTAATCCAGAAATTCTCTTTTGTGACATTTACTTTAAATATTTTTTCATATATGCACAGAAAGAAGCATGGCTAAGATATTCTTTATGGCATCTTTGTAATAACAAATATTAGGAATATTTAATATCTATTAATAGATGAATATTTAAATCAATTATGGTGTATATAAATTAGGGAATCTAGGTCCACTGTAAAAATGACTAAGAATGCTTGCATGACCTGTCCTGGAAATATTCCAAGTTTTAAATGAGAAAAGCAAAGTCTAAAATACACATATTGCACTCTATGATTTTATAATAAGCACACACCTTAGAAACTTTATATTTCTATATGTACACGTATATGTGAGAATATAGAAGAAGAATTGGTGCGTTTGAATTATGCTGTTGGCGAAGAATATTGAATATACCATGGACTGCCAGAAGGATCAGCAAGTATGTCTTGGAAGAAGTACAACCAGCGAAACAGAAGACCTTCAAAGAGATGGACTGACATAGTGGCTGCAACAACGAACTCAGTCATAGCAACAATTGTGAGGACAGTGTAGGACCAGGCAGTGTTTCATTCTGTTGTACATAGGGTAGCTATGAGTTGGAACCAACTCAATGGCAGATAATAACAACAACATAGAATAAGTTCTAGAAGTATAGACATTGTGTTGATAAAAGGAGCAACCCCTGGAGCAAGGTTTTAATATTTGTACATATTGTTTAATTTTTTAAAGGTGGTAAATGTACTTTTTTGGAATTATCTAACTGTATTTTATACAAGTTTTGTCATGGCCAAGCCTCTTGAAAAATAATTATTATATAATAATTTTACTTTTTGAAAATGCATTTATATTATTTTCACTTAGAAAATGCTTGAAAAATCATAAATGATCTGTACATTTGTTGCAAGTTTATAATTATATAAAATAAATAAATTAATGAGAAAAAAAGAGAAGAAAGAACAAGGAGAAAGAAAGAAGGTAGGGAAGCATGAAGACAATATTCCATTGAAATTAAATTCTCTTAATTTCTACTTCAAGTATTCCATTTTCAAGTTCAATGGCTTTGGGCAAATTTTCTAAATTTTCTATGTCTCATATTCCTTCTATCAGATTCTACAATTGTGTTTTATGGGGGCATGCATAAATAATTATATTCGCTTGGGGTAAAGTTGTTGTCTTAGTTATCTAGTACTCCTATAGCAAACATACCACAAGTGGGTGGGGTGGCTTTAACAAACAGAAGTTTATTTCCTCATAGTTGAGGAGGCTAGAAGTCTAAATTCAGGGCAGAGGCTCCAGGGGAAAGCTTTCTCTCTCTGTTGGCTCTTGGGGAATGTCTTGGTTTCCTGGTGATCTGCATGTGATGAGGCATCTATCTTTCCCCATCTCTGCTTGCTTCTATATGGTAATCTGCTATTTTTTCCTCAAAGGTGATTGACTTAAAACACACCTTACACTGATATGGCCTCTTAACACAACAAAGAAAATCCATTCGCAAATGGGATTATAACAATAGATATAGGGGTTAGGATTTGCAACATTATTTTTGGAGGGACACTATTTAACCTGTATTGATTATTAATATAATATTTCTATTTATAGTAGGAACTTGTCAATAGTAGTGACAAAATATCTCAAAGACGTATTTTTTCTCTTCTATATGATTTTTAAATTACACAAATAATATAAGTTTTTTTAATCTATCAAAAGGAAAGGAAAAGTCAATCTCCAAACTACAATCTCTACCACCTAAAGATAGGAAAAAAAAAAGCACTGTGTTCTTCTATATATTTATCATGAATACATTCAGTATTATATGTTTCTTTAATAAACTTTTGAACCCTGAAAATATTGATTTTTAAGGAATTTCAAAAGTTAAAAAATAGCTTTATTTTTCCTTTCATAATTCTATAAAATATTTTTCCTATAGTCACCGAACTGTGTCAAATGAAGACTACCCATATGTTTACCTTATATAATAACTAACAGTTTAATAATTTAAAAAGTAAAATTGGAAGGTGCCCTAGATTAAACTGTCAATTTTCTCAAAAATATAATCTTCAGGACTTCCAGCAAAATGTCACTGTAGGCAGAAGCACCATGCCATCCCTCACAGCAAAGATCCAAAAAACTAAGCCGAACAGAGAAAACAACAATCCTGAAACCCTAAAACATCAAATGAAGAGATAAAGAACTCAGCCAAGGACCAAATGGAGTAAGAAAACTGACAGAGAACAGAGAGCGAGGAGAGATTCATGCAGAGGTCCTCTACCAGGTAACGCAGCACGTATCCGCCATCTCGGACTCCTATCGGAGACCAGCAAACATGGGGTATGAGAAACCAGCTTCACGGACCTTCCAGCGGGAGACAAAACAACCGGTAATTTGCAATATATGCCTTCCCACCCCCAACCCTTCTTCACACCCACTCGGACTCCTCTGCTCCCCGGGGCCACAATCTCTTGACCAGGAAACGCCGGCTGCTTGGATTCCACACACCCGAACGGGCCGGGTCTCTGAGTGCCATTTATTGGCTGCTGGTGTTGCTTTTTTCTGCTTCTTTTGATTTCTTCCTTACCTCTCAACACCTCCCCCTCCTTTCGCTCAAATACCTGGCTCTGTGCGCCAACTTTGCTTCTTCCTGAGGGGCTGCAGAGCTCCGGTAATTTGTGATATATGCTTTCCCACTCCTTACACTTCTTCACCCACACTCGGCCCCCTCTGCTTCCTGCGGACACAGTCTCTTGTCCGAGAAACACCGGCTGCTTGGATTCCACCAGCCTGCACTAGCTGGCTCTCTGAGTGCCATTTGTTGGTTGCTGGTGTTGCCTTTTTTTTCTGCTTCTTTTGATTTCTTGTTACCTCTCACCACCTCCCCCTCCTTTCACTCAAATACCTGGCTCCGTGCACCATCTTTGCTTCTTCCTGAAGGGCTGTGGAGCTACGTTCGAGTGTGGAACTGCTTCCCGGTCTGGGCTACCATGCTGGTGGGATCACGGGGCTTATGTTTATTTGTTTGTTTTGAATTGTTTGTTGGTTTTCTTTTCCTTTTCTTCAGTTGGGAGCCCTTTCTGGACAGGTGGTGCTGTGTGGCAAGGAGACTACCACCTCGGCTTACACAGATGTGCAGAGGGATCCCTGGGGGCATTTCTTTTTTGTTGTTTTTTTTTTTTTTTCCTGTTTTTTTGGGGGCTTTTCTTGTTCTTTTATTTTTTAAATTTCTTTTGTTTTCTTTTCCCTCTTTTTCCCTTTTTGTCTTCTATCGTTACTCAGTTTCTCGTGTCTCTATACCTTCCGTCTCTTTCTGTTCCCTGAATACATGGTGCTGTATACCTCTACGACTTCTAGCCAGGCTGTACTGCAACACCTGAGAGCGACTTCCCCAGACCTCATAGCATACTGGTGGGATCCCTGGGAACTTTGTGGTTCATTAATCTTTCTGATTTTTATTTATTCATTCTTTTCTTTTCTTCCTCTTCCCATTTCTGTTTTTCTCCATTTCATAGTCTCTCATCTCTCAACTCCAATGGCAAGTTTCTATAGCATTCTTTTTTGTTTGTATGTTTTTGGCTCCTGTTCCTCTCTCCTCTCTCCCATATCCATCTTAGCTCCACACATAACAATCTCCCCACTACATCATGCCTACCTCCACCTTGCGCTTAAAATCAAACCACCAAGCAGCACAAGCATGGCCTACTGAAGCCTGCCCTGCACTGATTACCGACACATCCTGGTGGCTGTAGTAAGTGCCAAAAACAATCCATCCCAGTAACTCCTCTTCATCTAGACCTGCTCCACCATACCATATCTGAGTGACTGACGCTGCCAATTGGTGAAGGAGGCGAAAAGTATTGTGCCCACAGAAGAGCAAACAACAAAGAACATGCAGTCCACCTGCTCAGACATGGTCAAATTAAAAAAAAAAAAAAAAAAAGAAGGGACAATACAAATCTATAATCAATAAATGAGAAAAATAACTACTGAATGACCTGAAGACAGCAGAAAATATCAAAACATTTACAAAAACAGGACAAGACGGTTCCAGTAGGCGTCCAAAATAAAACACCAGATAACTTTCCAGTGGAAGAAAATGTACTAGAACTACCTGATAGGGAATTCAAATCTCTAATACTCAGAATTCTCCAAGAGCTGAGGCAAAAATTGACAAACATGAGGAAAAAATCGACAAATTCATGGAAAATACAGACAAAAAATTGGAAGAATTCAGGAAAATAAAGCCAGAAAAAAATGCCAAAATAAATTCACAACCAGAAATTATATACAAAGACAACAATTAGAAATCCAAAAGATAAAACAAAAAGATTTCAGAAATGGACAGTGTCATAGAAGAGCTGAGAAGCAGATTTGAAATGGTGGAAGACAGGATCACTGTAACTGAAGACAAACACTTGGATACAGCTCTGTTTAAGGAAAACTCAGAAAAAGGAACACAGAAAAATGAAGAGACCCTGGGAGTTATGTGGGATAAAATCAAAAGCAAAAATTGGCGAGTGATTGGAATTCCAGAACCGGGGGAGAAAACAGAAAACACAGATAGGATCATTGAGGAACTGCTGATAGAAAATTTCCCCAATATCATGAAAGATGAAAAGCTGGCCATCCAAGAAGCTCAAAAAACCCCATATAGGAGAGACCCTAAAAGAAAATCACCAAGGCATATCATAATCACACTCACCAAAACCAAAGACAAAGAATCCTGAGAGCAACTCATGAAAAACAAGAAGTCACTTACAGAGGAGAAACAATAAGACTAAGCTCAGATGATTCAGCAGAAACCATGCAGGCAAGAAGGCAATGGGATGACATATATAAAATCTTGAAAGAAAACAGTTGCCACCCAATAATATATCCTGCAGAACTCTCATTCAAATTTGATGGTGAAAGTAGGTCATTTCCAGATAAAAAGAAATTAAGGGAATATGTAAAAGTCAAACCAAACTTACAAGAATTATTAAAGGGTGTTCTTCAATCTGAGGACAAACAGCTTCAGCTCACAGGCAGAATCTAAGACACAGGATCATACCACGCAGATACCAATCTAAGAAATGAACTCCCGAGGACTATCCAAAACCAAAATAAATACAACAGGGAATCAGAGCACTTAATCAGTAAATGACAACAACATCAAAACAATAAAAGAGGGAATAAACAGCATAGCTATTGAACCTTCTAATGGAGAGGAAGGCAAGCCGATATCAAGTAATGGTAGACTGCTTCAAACTTAGAAAGATAAAAGTAAAATACATGGTAACCACAAAGTAAGTTAACAAATATACTCATGAAAAAAAAAGAGCAAAAACATAAAGAAACCAACAAAAACAAAAGAAACGAAAAAATAAAACACAAACAAAAGTAACTCAGCGCAAGAGAGTAAGAAGTACAAAGAAAATTTCAGCACCACAGAAAAAAGCACTACAAAAAGACAGCAACAAATTCACATCTATCAATAATTACACTGAATGTAAATGGACTCAATACACCCATAAAGAGATGGAGAATGACAGAATGGATAAGAAAACAGGATCCATCAATATGCTGCCTACAAGAGACACACCTTAGAAACAAGAAGTGAATTTATTAAAAATCAAAGGTTGGAAAAAAATAAATCAAGCAAACAGCTACCAAAAAACAGCAGGAGTGGCAATACTAATCTCAGATAAAATAGACTTCGAAACAAAATCCACCATAAAAGACAAAGAGGACACTATATAATGATTAAGGGGATGATCCAGCATGAAAACATAACTATAATAAACACCTATGCACCCAATGACAGGGCTCCAAAATACATAAAACAAACTCTAACAACTCTGAAAAGACAAATTGACAGTTCCAGAATAATAGTAGGAGACTTCAACACACCACTCACAGTAAAGGACAGAACAACTAAGAAGAATCTCAGCAAAGATACAGAAGACCTAAGGGCACAATCAGCCAACTTGACCTCATAGACATATATAGAACATTCCATACAACCGCTGCAAAGTACACATTCTTTTCCAAAGCACATGGAAAGTTCTCCAGAATAGACCACATCTTAGGCCACAGGGCAATCCTCAACAAGATCCAAAACGTTGAGATAATTCAAAGTATCTTCTCTGACCACAATACCATCAAGGTAGAAATTAACAACAGAAAGAGCAAGGAAAAAAAATCAATTACATGGAAACCGAATAATACTTTGCTTACACATCACTGGGTAATAGAAGAAATCAGAGATGGAATCAAAAAATTCCTAGAATCAAATGAGAATGAAAACACATCATACCAAAACCTTTGGGACACAGCAAAGGCAGGTCTCAGAGAACAATTTATAGCAATAGATGAACATATCAAAAAAGAAGAAAGGGACAAAATCAAAACATTAACTACAGAACTCAAACAAATAGAAAGAGAACAGCAAAAAAAGCCCACAACCGCAGGAAGAAAGGAAATAGTAAATATCAGAGCAGAAATAAATGAAATAGGGAACAGAAAAACAATCAAAAGAATCCACAAAACCAAAAGTTGGTTCTTTGAAAGAATCAAGAAATCAACAAACCACTGGCCAGACTGACAAAAGAAAAACAGGAGAGGACACAAATAACCCAAACAAGAAGTGAAATGGGGGACATTACAACAGACCCAACTGAAATACAAAGGATTATAACAGAATATTATGAAAAAATATACTCCAACAAATTTGAAAACCTAGAGGAAATGGACAAATTTCTAGAAACACATGGCCTACCCAAACTACAAACAAGGGATGTCGAAAATCTGAACAGATCCATAACAAGAGAAGAGATTGAAAAGGTAATAAAAAACACCCAACCAAAAAAAAGATCTGGCCCAGATGGCTTCACTGGAGAATTCTACAAAACATTTACAGAAGACCTTGTACCAGTACTACTCAAGCTATTTCAGAGCATACAAGAGGAAGTAACACGTCCAAATTCATTCTATGAAGCCAGCATAACGCTGATACCAAAACCAGGCAAAGACGTCACAAAAAAAGAAAATTACAGACCAATATCTCTCATGAATATAGATGCAAAAATTCTGAATAAAATTCTAGCCAATAGACGTCAGCATCATATCAAAAAAATAATACACCACGACCAAGTAGGATTCATACCAGGAATGCAAGGATGTTTCAACATTAGAAAATCAATCAACGTAATCCACCACATAAATACAAGGAAAGAAAAGAATCACATGATCATCTCAATTGTTGTAGAAAAGGCATTTGACAAAGTCCAACAACCATTTCTGATAAAAACTCTTAATAAAATAGGTGTACAAGGGAAATTTCTCACCATAATAAAGGGCATCGATGCAAAACCAATGGCCAACATCATTCTTAATGGAGAGAGGCTGAAAACATTCCCCTTGAAAACAGGAACAAGACAAGGATGCCCTTTATCACCACTTCTATTTAACATTGTGATGGAAGTTCTAGCTAGAGCAGTAAGGCAAGAAAAAGAAATAAAGAGCATCCAAATTGGTAATGAAAAGTTAAACTGTCACTGTTTGCAGATGCTATGATACTATATCTAGAAAACCCTAAAGACTCCATGAGAAATCTACTGGAACTAACAGAAAGATTCAGCAGAGTACCAGGATACAAGATAAACATTCAAAAATCAGTTGGATTCCTATACACCAATAAGGAGAACAATGAAAAGGAAATCAGGAAAACAGTACCATTAATAACAGCACATAAAAAGATAAAATACTTAGGAATTAATCTGACCAGGGATGTAAAAGACGTATACAAAGAAAACTATAAAACACTACTTCAAGAAACCCAAAGGGAGCTACATAAATGGAACAACATACCATGCTCATGGATAGGCAGACTCAACATTGTAAAAATGACTATTCTACCCAAAGCAATTTACAAATACAAGGCAATCCTGATCCAAATACCAACAACATTCTTCAAAGAGATGGAAAAACTAATCATTAACCTTATATGGAAAGGGAAGATGCCCCGAATAAGTAAAGCACTACTGAAGAAGAAGAAGAAAGTTGGAGGACTCACACTACCTGACTTCAGAACCTACTATACAGCTATAGTAGTCAAAAGAGCCTGGTCCTGCTACAACAACAGATACATTGACCAATGGAACAGAATTGAGAACCCAGATGTAAATGCATCCACCTGCAGTCGCCTGATCTTCGACAAGGGCCCAAAGTCCATCACATGGGTAAAAGACAGTCTTTTTAACAAATGGTGCTGGAAAAGCTGGATATCCATCTGCAAAAAAAGGAAACAGGACCCATACCTCACACCGTATACAAAAACTACTTCAAAATGGATCAAAGACCTGAATATAAAGCCTAAAACTACAAAGTTCATAGAAGAAAAAATAGGACCAACACTTCAGGCCTTAATACACGGCATTAACAGGATACAAACCATAACCATCAACACTCAAACCACAGAAGATAAGCTTGATAACTGGGATCTTCTAAATATCAAACACCTATGCTCTTCAAAAGACTTCACCAAAAGAGTAAAAAGAGAACGTACAGACTGGGAAAAAATTTTTGGACACTACAAGTCAGACAAAAGTCTAATCTCCATAATCTACAAGAAAATCCAACACCTCTACAACAAAAAGACAAATAATCATATTAAAAAATGGGCAAAGGAAATGAACAGACACTTCACCAAAGAAGACATTCAAATGGCTAAGAGACACATGAGGAAATGCTCGCGATCACTAGCCATTAGATAAATGCAAATTAACACCACAATGAGATAGCATCTCACTCTGGCATTACTGGCACGAATCAAAAACACTGGAAATAACAAATGTTGGAGGGGCTGTGGGAAGATGGAAACTCTTATGCACTGCTGCTGTGAATGCAAAATGATACAACCATTTTGGAAAATGATATGGTGCTTCCTCAGAAAGCTAGAATTAGACATACCATTCGATCCAGCAATCTACTCCCAGGAATATATCTTAGAGAAATAAGAGTCGTCACTCCAATAGACATATGCACAGCTATGTTCATGGCAGCATTGTTCACAATAGCAAAACAGTGGAAACAACGTAGATGTCCATCAACAGATGAATGGATAAACAAACTATGGTACATACACACAATGGAGTACTGTGCAATGAGAAAGAACAGCAATGAATCTGTGAAGTATCTCATAACATGGATATAACCGGAGGACATTATGCTGAGTGAAATAAGTCAATCACAAAAGCACAAATATTGTATGAGACCTCTATTGTAAAAACCCATGAAAAAGTTCACACACAAAATGTAACAATCTTTGCTGGTTACCAGGGATGTGAGGGGTCGTGGGGAAAATACTAAATAGGCAATAGATATGTGGTTCCTTGCGTGAAGGGTGAGACAGTACACAATACAGGGGAAACTAGCACAACTTGTACAAGGAAAGGTCATGGAAGCCCCATAGACACATCCAAACTCCCTGAGCGACTGAATTGCTGGGCAGAGAGCTGTGGGGATCATGTTCTCGGGGAACATCTAGCTCAATTGGCATAACACAGTTTATAAAGATAATGTTCTACATTCTACCTTGGTGAGTAGTGTCTGGGGTCTTAAAAGCCTGTGAGCGGCCATCTAAGATACTCCACTGGTCTCATCCCTTCGGGAGCAAGGGAGAATGAAGAGAACAGGATACAAAGAAAAGATTAGTCCGAAAGACTAATGGTCCACAGCTACCAAGGCCTCCACCAGACTGAGTCCAGTACAGATATATGGTGCCTGGCTACCACCACGGACTGCTCTGAGCAGGATCACAACAGAGAGTTCTGGATAGAGCTGGAGAAGGATGTAGAACATAATTCTAACTCACCAAAAAAAGACCAGATTTACTGGTCTAAAGAAGACTGGAGAAACCCCAAGAGTATGGCCTCCAGACACCCTGTTAGCTCAGTGGTGAAGTTATCTCCGAGGTTCACCATTCAGCCTGGGAGTGGACACCCCTGAGTTACAGTAGTCCAGTGATAAGGGCCAGAAAGCAGAAAGGGACAAGGAAGCTGATGATAGGGAACCCAAGGTTGAGTAAGGATATTGTTGATGTGTTGTGAGATTGTTAACCACTGTTATAGGGCAACATGTGTAGTAACCGTTAAATGAGAAACTATTTTGTTCTGTAAGCCTTCATCTTAAGTCAGAATAACAGCACAATTGGAAGAGCATAGTCAGTGTCACTGAATTGTGCGTGCAAAAATTTTTGAAATGGTGTATCTTTGGCTATGTGTATTTTCACCAAAAAAAAGGTTGAGAAGTTAGAGGGTTGACATGTTGTGGGGTTGTTAACCAATGTCATAAAACAATATGTGTACTTTCATGAGAAACTGGTTTTTTGTAAGCCTTCACCTGAAGTACAAGAAAAAAAATGTAAAATACTAAATATATATATATATATATAAAATCTTCAAAACCTGTATCAGTGGCTCTCAAATTGTAGTTGGAACAAATCGGTAGATAAATTTATTCACAGGAATGCGCATTCTTAACAGACAACCAACTTGAATCTGATTTAATTGCTTTTGGATTGTACTTTAAGAAACGCTGCATTAAACTCTCTCCCTTCATTTTCAGCCCCATAATAAACTTCACTGAATACTCAAGAGTTAAAAGTGTACACACATCTACATTAGTGTAGAAGTTACCTATTCACCAGCATGGATTTAGAGAAAAGGAAGCCCATGATAATACTACTTATATGCAGCAGTTACATAAAAATTCAGTATGCAAAAATACAAAGAATTATGACATAACATACAACAGTGAAGTAGAGAAACAATGTGCAGAGAGATTTGTTATGATAGATAGGCTTTCATAGAAGCTTTTTCTATTTGCAACACCAGGGATACCATTTAGTAGCGAGAAGTCAGATGTTTCGTAGAACATTTATTATTAACCTAATAATAGACTTTGTAATTCACTGCCCATAATGCTAACTATAATCACCCCTTACATAAGCCAGGCTGAATGATTGCTCCTTAAATTGTTATCAGTAACTAGTAGATTACACAATTAAAGAATACTTTTCTTGATAATTCTGCATGACAGTTTATATAAAACTTTGTATCCGATTAACATAAAAAGGGAGCTAAAATGAGATTATATGATTAAAAATTTTAACTTCAAGATTTCCCTTTAAAGTTAAGTAAATCACTGCATTATTTCATGAAGATTTGTAATAAACATGTCTTCTTCAGAGAAAATTATCTAATAAAATATTTTCATTCTGACAGCAAAACAAATAAAATGTAAAATCAAAAATACCAAAAATAATCTTGTTTAATGGGAAAAAGATGTGGCAGTCGGCTTCCTTAAAGATTACAGCCTAGGAAATCCTATGGGGCAGTTCTCTTCTGTTCTGTAGCGTCATTATGAGCCGAATCAACTCTATGGCAATAAGTTAACCTTGTTTAGATCAAAAATACACACACTAGCTATTGTAGAATATAAATTTGAACAAGGAATATTGAGTCATGAGTGTATAATATCAACATGCAGGAGTATCTGTAGTATGAAGGAGCCCTACTGTCACTGTAGTTAAACCCTTGCCTGCTAACCAAAAGGTCAGCTGTTTGAACCCATGAGCTGCTCCATGGGAGAAAGATGTGGCAGTCTATTTCCATAAAGACTGTTGTTGTTAGATGCCATCAAGTAGGTTCCAACTCATAGTGACCCTATTTACAATAGATGAGACACTGCCCAGACCTGCACCATCCTCACAATCATTGATATGTTTGAGCCCACTGTTGCAGTCACTGTGTCAATCCATCTCATCGAAGGTTTTCCTCTTTTTTGCTGATACCCTTATCTTACTAAGTATGATGTCCTTCTCCAGATTCTGGTCACTTCTGATAATATGTCCAAAGTATGTGAGATGAAGTCTCATCATCCTTGCTTCCAAGGAATACTCTGGCTGTACTTCTTCCAAGACAGACTTGCTCAACTTCTGACAGTTCATGGTAATTCAATATTCTTCGAAAACATTATTCTTCCATCTTCCTTATTTGTTGTCCAGTTTTCTCATGCATATGAGGCTGTTGAAAACACCGTGCTTGGGTCAGGTGCACCCTAGTCTTGTTGTTCAATACCTTAAAGAGATCTTTTGCAGCAGATTTGCTCACTGAAATGTTTTGTTTGATTTCTTGACTGCTGCTTCCATCAGTGTTGATTGTGGATTCAAGTAAAATGAAATCCTTGACGACTTCAATATTTTCTCCATTTATCATGATATTGCTTATGGGTCCAGTTCTGAGGATTTTGTTTTCTTTATATGGAGGTGTAATCCATACTGAAGGATGTGGTCTTTGATCTTCATCAGTAAGTGCTTTAAGTCCTCTTCACTTTCAGCAAGCAAGGTTGTGTCATCTGCGTACCTCAGGTTGTTAATGAAACTTTCTCCTAGTCTGATGCTACATTCTTCTTCATATATTCCAACTTCTCAGATTATTTGCTCAGAATACAGATTGAATAAGTATGACAAAAGAATACAACCCTGAAGCACAACTTTCCTGAATTTAAACCAGGCAGTATACCCTTTTTTTGTTTTAATGACTGGCTCTTGGTCTATGTACAGGTTCCACATGAGCACAATTAAGTGTTCCGGAATTCCCATTCTTTACAATATTATCCATAATTTGTTATGATCCACACAGTCGGATCCCTTTGCATAGTCAATAAAACACAGGTAAACATCTTTCTGGTATTCTCTGCTTTCCGCCAAGATCCACCTGACTTCAGCAGTGATATCTCTTGTTCAACGTCCTCTTCGGAGTCTGTCCTGAATTTCTAGCTGTTCCCTGTCAAAGTACTGCTGCAACAGTTTTTGAATGATTTTCAGCAAAATTTTACTTGCATATGATATTAGTGATTATTGTTCAAAAATTTCTGCATTCTGTTGGATTCCCTTTCTTCGGATTGGGTACCAATATAGATCTCTTCCAGTCAATTGGCCAAGTAACTGTCTTCCAAATTTCTTAGCACAGACAAGCGAGCACCTCCAGTGCTGCATCTGTTTGTTGAAACTTCTTAGTTCGTATTCTATCAGTTCTAGAAACCTTGTTTTTCATCAATGGCTTTAGTGCAGGTTGGAGTTCTTCCTTCAATACCATCAGTTCTTCCTCATATTCTACCTAGTGAACTGTTTGAATGTTTTTTTGATACAGAGACTGTGTATTCCTTCCACCTTCTTTTGATGCTTTCTGCATTGTTCAACATTTTGTCCATAGAATCCCTGAAAATCGCAACTTGAAGCTTGAATTTTTTCTACCGTTCTTTCAGCTTGAAAAATACTAAGGGTGTTCTTCCATTTTGGTTTTCCAAGTCTAATTCTCTACACTTTTAATTATAATACTTTGTCTTTTCGAGCTGCCCTTTGAAAACTTCTGTTCAACTCTTTTACTTCATCATTTCTTCCTTTCGATTTAGCTACTCTATATTTAAGAGCAAATTTCAGAGTCTCTTCTGACATACATTTTGGTCTTTTCTTTCTTTCCTGTCTTTTTAATGACCTTTTACTTTCTTCATGTATGATGTCCTTGATGTCATCCTACAACTCTTCTGATTTTTGGTCATTAGTGTTCAGTGCATCAAATCTATTCTTGAGATGGTCTCCAAATTCAGATGTGGTATATTCAAGGTCATATTTTGGCTCTACAGCATTGGATATCCTATAGGGCAGATCTACTCTGTCCTGTAGGGTCACTACTAGTCATAACCGACTCAAAGGCAACGAGTTATCTATGGTATGAATGATTATTGGACAAAAGTAGGGGAAAAAAAAAAAGAGAAAAACTCCAGTGTTGATCTAAGATGTCTTGGTGTAGAATGAGGGCATACTTTGTATTAAAGAACGAGAACAAGGGTCCGAGTTACACGTAAAGGGGGTAGAGCTGCTTCTGGATCAAAAATGATAAAAAGCTGTGTGACAGAAATGTTTGACCTCACAATTTTGTTTATGTCAGTTACATATATAGGCCCTTGTGTTAGCTCAGCATTTAATTGAAGTGACAACTTGGAAATCACAATTTAAAGCATTCTCATCAGAAAATTGAGGAGATTGAACAAGTTTACCTTAAAATATTCCTTCAGTTTTAGAAGGTAGTACGTTTTCCATAACATTAAATCATCTTAATAGATTTGGGCTTTATGAACATAATCCAATGTTATTTGAAGATACTTTCTATGTATAATACTCAAACATTTTTAAGTTTATTGTAATAGCTTATTAAATTCAGAAATGTGAAAGATATCCAATTTACAATTTCCCATATATTGTCTTATTTGAGTATTCTAAATCAATCTTACTTTGTAACATACATTCATATGAAACAATGTTTTCAAAGGAAATGCTTTTATTAGAAGTAGCTGTTAAAATAGATTATAAAGAGTATATTATCTATTTAAAGCTAATATTGTATTAATTCACATTAAATTTTATGATTCAAATTAATAATTCTATCAGAACTGAATTGAAATATACCTTTGAACTACAGACTCTATTTGAAATACCTTGCCGAGAATATTGTGATTATCATTGAAACATGATCCGCCATTTTCAAGTAATATTAAATTTATCTAAAAAAGAATATAGGTCTTAATCATCACAACTACAAACATCACACACACAAAAGAAGCAAGCAGATATATTTGCCATCTGATAGATGAACATAATTCCACTTATGAAGCAATCTTCCTAAACTATTAAACCTAAATCTTATGAAACATCAAGATCTAACCAGCCATTTAAAGAAATATAGATGTCAGAGAAATATGTTAACCAATAGTATGAAGATGTTACAAGAAAACACAGTTTATATGAATTTCTACAAGAAAAAAAAAGATGTTTTGTCAACAAATAAATTATAAAAAAATAATAAAGACAGAAATGGGGCAGACACTTGAAGATATAAGAGAATGTGTATTTACATATGCTTAATTATTTGGATTTTGTTTCAAACAAAAGGAACAAAATGGATTTTTCAGTCAATCTGGGTGATATAAAAAAATGGCTGAATATTTAATGATATTATAAATTATTTTTAAATGTGAGTGTGATAATGGTATCTTTTTTTTTTTTTTAAGAATGATTATCTTTTAGAGATACAGAATGAAATACTTACAAATGAAATATATGATGTCTGGACATTGGTATGGCATAGGTAACACAAGTTTAGACATGAGTTGATAATTATTGAAGTTATGTGATGAGTAAATAATGTTTGAAAGTTTTCAGAATAAAAAGTTAAAATCATTGTACAGCTCCAATTTTACACAAACCATCAGAATGTAGCTTATTAATGATGTCTATCTTCTTACTGGAGCCCTAGTGGTGCAGCGGTTAGAAGTTCAGCTGTTACCCAAAAGGTTGGCATTGTGAATCCAGCAGCTACTAGTTGGAAACTCTGTGGGGCAATTCTACTCTGTCCTGTAGGGTCGCTATGAGTCAGAACATACTTAATGGCAACAGGTTTGGTTTTTTCAGTTTTATTTTCTTATTAAGTAGTCAATGACTTTTTATTATTCAAAATACATTGATTTACATTGTCACATTTCACGTGTAATGTGAAAAAACTTTGCATTCTCTTTAAAATGTGTAATTAAGAATTTCCACTTGTTACATTGACTGAAGTTGCTGCAAATGGTTAACTTAATTATCTACTACTTTCACTATTAGTGTTGTTCTCCTATTAAAGGATTTATAAATATTAACTTGATAAAGTGAGTAGTAAATGAGGAATCAAGAATAATTATTTTTTTTGGACTTCTTATCTCAAATTTCTGTATCCACAATTATACTCTCACACCCTCAAATAATGTAACATGTTGTATAGAGATTAGTTTGAATGTACTAGTTCCAATGATGTTAATAAGAAGAGAGTATCCAAACATTCATGTGAAGATATAAGGAAACTGAAAAATGAACTAAATTTAGTTATTCTGAACTGGAATGATTTGACGAACGAAGAGGTTGAAGTAAGTTTTGCTACAGGAAGTCATATTGTAATTAATGGTGAGGACTCATCAAATGTGAGGAGCTTGTTGAGAACATTGTGTCATGTTCTGGCTTCTGGTGAGAAGTAAACTTCAGGAAGAAAAACGAAAGTAGGAAAACCAGTATAAACCAACGTAAGGATCCTTGAAATAGTTCGGGATAAGACTGTACTTGTGTAAGTAATGAAAAGTGGTCAGATACATGTATTTTGGACAGAGAGTTGATTGTTTTGAGGTTGGAGGAAAGGGAAGAATAAGAAAACAACAAACCTCTCTCCACCTGTTCCTGCCCAAGCAGCTGCCCTAATAGTTCTGTCATTCATCAAGATGAAGAAGCTGGGAGTAGAGCAGATGTTGGAAGACAGAGTGTGGGATTTACATTTTTCTTTCTTTTTTATTGAAGTTTAAGGTCTATTTTATACTTGATTGAAGCTGTTAAGCAGACAATTGTATATAAGCCTGAATTGCTCATCAGAAAGAATCTTCTAGAGGTATAAATTTGACAATATTATTTATACAGATTACTCTGTAAAGCTGTAAAATCAAATGAGATGTTCTAGGCCTTGTATATAAAGCAGAGAAAGTTAAAAGCTGATTTGGAACAGTTTACTATTTAGAAATTGAGATGAACACAAAGCAAAAATTTTGAAAACTTAGTGAGCATTTTTTATATCTTTATATTTTTAGGGGGTTAAGTATCAGTAACTTTTTGCACTATAAGTTTAGCTAAAATATAACATCTTTGACAAGAATGTATGAATTAATCAATGTGTTGTTGTTGGGAGCCATTGAATCTATCAACTTATAGTTCATAAGTTAAAAAAATAAAAAAAGAACTCCAATAACCTAAACCTCACACTTTATACAAATATTAATGCAAAATGGATCTAAATATAAAACATAAAACTGTAAATCACAAGAGAAAATTTTTGTGACTGAGTGTTAAAAGAAGATTTGGGTTTAATAACTGAAAGCACAATCCACTAATAATATGAAGAAAAAGCCACATCAGTTATTACAAAAGGTATGTCTCTAGCCTGAAGAATTTTTAGGGAAAATAGTCAAGCAGTCTTTTTTGCATAATCAAAGCCCTTCAAAGCACAGAAATAATATTGTATGAAAAATACATATATGGATGCACATGAATCAAAAATTGATACAGAATAGCCAGAATATAAATATGGAAAAGTTTTAGGCATAACTTAACCAACTTTTTTCTCTTATTTTATAAGTAGGCAGAAGAATAATAAAAGGAGCCCTGGTGGTGCAACCTGAAAGGTTGGAGATTGGAACCCACCCACTGGCTTCAAAGGATGAATACTTTGTTCTTCTTCTGTAAAGATTACAGCCATGAAAACCTTATGGGACAGTTCTACTCTGTCACATGGAGTTGGTATGAGTTGAAAACCAACT
This sequence comes from Dugong dugon, assembly GCA_030035585.1. Taxonomy (NCBI): domain Eukaryota; kingdom Metazoa; phylum Chordata; class Mammalia; order Sirenia; family Dugongidae; genus Dugong; species Dugong dugon. The sequence continues at coordinate 16,786,606 of CM057478.1, forward strand.
TGAAGGACCTAGTAACAATAACAGTAATATATGATAAAAACTTATCTCTAAATAAGTCTAAAAATCTCTTTCAAAATATATAAAGCATAAGTAACAGAAATATTGTCTAGTAGTTTATTTGTCAATATTACTGAAATGGCTTTTATATCACATAAAATAGTAGTGAATATTACACTTTATGGCATTTCTACTATCCCTGAAAAGGAGTAAAAATTAAACTATCAAATAGTGTACATACACATAAAGTCATAAAAGCAGAAATCAACAACAGAAAAAGCAAGGAAAAAACATCAAACACATGGAAGCTAAACAAGACCTTGCTCAAAAATTACTGGGTTATAGAAGAAATTAAGGATGGAATAAAGAAATTCACAGACTCAAACAAGAATGGGGGGCTTGGTGAACATGGCGGAGTAGTTAGACGCTTCCTATATCTCTCTTACAACAAAGACCTGGAAAAACAAGTGATTTGATTCTATGTGAACATCTTGCAGCCCAGAACAAGGCAAGGTTAAGAAATCCGTCTGAGTGATATGGGAGAGGAAGACAGTTTGGAAGAGGTAAGGAGGGCTAGAGCCGCAGTTGCAAAACTGCAGAGCTACAGCCATGCTGGTCCGCAGTGAAGCAGGCAAACAGCTGTGCTGTGCGCGTGCTCAGGAAGCAGTTTCCACACTGAGAGAGACTTGGCAGCAGAGATTCTGCTTGGACACTCTGAACCAGTGAAGAGCAGATCCCAAGATGCTAGGATAAGTACGTGCATGCACCCTTTTGTAGCGATTAAAAATAAAAAAGAAAAGTCCATTTGGGAAAAACCTCTCTCCCTTTTACCTCCTCCCTTAGTGCTCTACACCGGCAGTCAGCTGGGCCAGAAATAAATCCCTAAAGGCACCCTGACCCATTCTCCTGGCCTTGGAGAGGGAACAAATAAGCTGCTGGCTCCCCTAGGCCAGGAACACAGGGTCAGCACAGCTCGTTTGCTGGCCACATTTATCAGGGGTCTACAGAATTTGAGTGCCTTACTCCCCTGTATAGACTTGTGGGGACCCATCTCAACAGCGTTAGCCCTCACTGCCACAGTACAACAGGGCAAACATCTGAAGTTTAACTTCAACTGTTTCAGCTGTGAAGTGGCAGATTTGTCACCCTCGAAACAGCCTTGCCCCTTAAGTGGGCACTTTTATCAATCTGTAGCAGAGTCTTGAGGACTGGTGGTAACACCTAAAGTGCCTAGTCACCTGCTACAGGAGTTCAAGAAAAAGTGGTGCCCTCGAGCCTTTACAGCCAACAGAGTGGGGTGCTCTTAGTCCGGCTGCAAAACTCCCCTACCTACTCACTCTAGAGAATAGGGACATGCTTTCCTTTCAGACTTTCAGGGGCAGCAGTCAGCCCCCTGGCTGTCTCAGCGCGTGATCCGCTACCACAGCCAGAGTCCAGTGCCCGCACCAATCACCCATGCCTCTCTAGGACTGGGGGTGAGAGCCTGCATCACACACTTGGTGACCGACTGCCTGCACACCAGAGCTGAACCCATATAGGAAAATTTAATGGACTCTTGTGTGCACATACTTAGTTACAGAACTAACTACCTGGTGACAGGACGTTAGAGATCCAAAGGTGTCAAAAATCAAACTAGTGCACACGAGCAGCCTATATGGGCATGTCAAAACAAAACAAAATAAGAAGCTAGGTCTCACTAAGCAAACACAAAATAAAATTATAATAAATTATTGATGGCTCGGAGACTACAGTCAATATCAAGTCATGTAAAGAGGCAGTCCATGATGGCTTCATCAAGCTCCCAAAATAATCAATAAATTCTCTGGAGGAAGAGAGCTTCTTGGAATTCCCAGAGGCAGAATACAAAAGATTAATATATAGAACTCTTCTAGAAATAAGACAGGAATTCTACAGAATGCAGAAACAGCCAGGACATACAGACACAGTAGTAGTGGAAATTAAAAAAGTTATTCAAGAACATAATGCCAAATTTAACAGGCTGCAAGAATCCATAGAGAGATAGCAATCAGAAACCCAGAAGATTAACAATAAAATTTCTGAATTAGACAACTCAATAGAAAGCCATAGGAGCAGAACTGCGGCAGTAGAAGTTTGAATTAGTGACATTGCAGATAAAGTTCTTGACGCCAACTTATTTGAGGAAAAATCAGCTAAAATAATTAAAAAGAATGAAGAAGCTCTAAGAGTCATGTGGGACTCTATCAAGAGAAATAACCTACGAGTGATTGGAGTTTCAGAAGGGGGAGGGGAATAACAGAAAATACAGAGAGAACTGTTGAAGATTTGTTGACAGAAAACTTCCCTGATATCATGAAAGATGAGAAGATATCTATCCAAGATGCTCGTCGAACCTCACATAAGGTAGATCCCAAAAGAAAGTCACCAAGACATATTATAATCAAACTTACAAAAATCAAACAGAGAATTTTAAGAGTGGCTAGGGATAAAAGAAAAGTCATCTACAAAGGAGTCAATTAGAATAAGCTCGGACTAACTCAGCAGAAACCATGCAGGCTAGAAGGCAATGGGATGACATATTTAAAGCCTTGAAGGAAAATAACTGTCAGCCAAGAGTTATATATCCAGCAAAACTCTCTCTGAAATATGATGGCGAAATTAGGGCATTTCCAGATAAACAGAAGTTCAGGGAATTTGCAAAAACCAAACCAAAATTACAAGAAATACTAAAGGGAGTCGTATGGTTAGATAATCAATAACACCAGCTAACAACGCAAGACTAGAACACAGGACAGAGCAAACAGATATTGACTCAGATACAGAAATCAAAATTACATCAAAGCTAAAACATCAAAAATAGGGAAACAGATATCAATATGTTAAAAAAAAGGTAATATTAAAAGAAAAAAAAGAGGGATTCAAAAAATAGAGACATTGATTTTCTATAAGGAGGGGAAGTTAAGGCTATATAAAGTTCTAAAAGACTGGTATACACTTAGAAAAATAGCGGTAAATATTAAGGTAACCACAAAGGAATCTAACAATCCTGCAAATCAAAATAAAAAAGTGGAAAAACATAAAGACCCATCAAACACAAAATCCACAACAAAGAAAAAGTTGAAAAAAAAATACATAAAGAAAAAAGACTCAGCACAGAAAACTGAGGAGAACAAAAGAAACTGTGAACAACACACAAAAAAAGATATCAGGATGACAACACTAAAGTCATACCTATCAGTAATTACACTGAATGTAAACGGACATAATGCACCAATAAAGAGAAGGAGAGTGGCAGATTGGATAAAAAAGCATGATCCATCTATATGCTGCCTACAAGAGATGTACCTTAGACTTAAAGACACAAACAGGCTAAAACTCAAAGGATGGAAAAAAAATATATCAAGCAAACAACACTCAAAAAAGAAGAGGAGTGGCAATATTAATCTCTAACAAAATAGACTAAAGTAAAATCCACCATAAAGGATAAGGAAGGGCACGATATAATGATTAAAGAGTTAATACACCAGGAGGACAAAACTATAATAAATATTTACGCACCCAACAACAGGGCTCCAAAATACATAAAACAAACTTTAACAGCTCTGAAGAGAGAGATACACAGCTCTATAATAGAAGTAGGAGACTTCAACACTCCCTTTTCGGTAAAGGACAGAACATCCAGAAAAAAGCTCAACAAAGACACAGAAGAGCTAAATGCTACAATCAACCAACTTGATCTCATAGACATATACTGAACTCTGCATCCAACAGCAGCCAAGTATACTTTCTTTTCCAATGCACATGGAACATTCTGCAGAATAGACCACATATTAGGCCATAAAGCAAGCCTTAACAAAACCCAAAACATCTAAATACTACAAAGCAACTTTTCTGACCATAAAGCCATAAAAGTGGAAATCAACAACACAAAAAGCAAGGGAGAAAAATCAAACACATGGAAACTGAACAACACATTGCCAAAAACTACTGGGTTATAGAAGAAATTAAGGAGGGAATAAAGAAATTCATAGAAGCAAATGAGAATGAAAACACATCCTACCAGAACTTTGGGACACGGCAAAAGCAGTGCTCAGAGGTCACATTATAGCAGTAAATGCACACATCCAAAAACAAGAAAGGCTCATAATCAAAGGATTAACCCTACAACTGGAACAAGTAGAAAGAAAGCAGCAAAAAAGCCCACAGGTGCCAGAAGGAAGGAAATAATAAGTATTAGAAAAGAATTAAATGAAATAGAGCATAGAAAAACAATTGAAAGAGTTAACAAGTCCAAAAGCCAGTTCGTTGAAAGATCAACAAAATTGATAAACCATTGGTGAAACTGACAAAAGAAAAACTGGAGAGGAAGCAGATAACCCGTATAAGACATGAGATGGGTGATATCACAACAGACCCACCTGAAATTAAAATAATCATAACAGAATACTGTGAAAAATGGTACTCTGACAAATTTGAAAACGTAGAGGAAATGGACAAATTTCTAGAAACTCACTACGTACATAAATTAACACAAATAGAGGTAGAACAACTAAATAAACCCATAAGAAAAGAATTGATTGAAAAGGTTATTAAAAAACTGCCAACGAAAAAAAAAGCCCTGGCCCGGATGGCTTCACTGGAGAATTCTACCAAACTTTCATAGAAGAGTTAACAGCACTTCTACTAAAGGTATTTCAGAGCATAGAAAAGGATAGAATATTCCCAAACTCATTCTATGAAGCCAGCATAATTCTGATATCAAAATCAGGTAAAGAAACCACAAAAATAGAAAACTATAAACAAATATGCCTCATGAACATTGACACAAAAATTATCAACAAAATTTTAGCCAAGAGAATTCAGCAACATATCAAAAAAAAATTCACCATGACCAAGTGGGATTTATACCAGGTATGCAGGGATGGTTCAACATTAGCAAAACAATCAATGTAATCCATCACATTAATAAAACAAAAGACAAGAACCACATGATCTTCTCAATCTATGCAGAAAAGGCATTCAACAATTCCAACACCCATTCATGATAAAAACTCTCAAAAAAATAGGAACAGAAGATAAATTCCTCAATATAATTAAGGGCATTTATACAAAACCAATAGCCAACATCATCCTGAATGGAGAGACTTTGAAAGCATGAGCAGTTAGCCTAGAAAAAGAAATAAAGGGCACCCAAATAGGTAGGGAAGAAGTCAAAGTATCTCTATTCACAGATGATATGATCTTATACACAGAAAACCCCAAGGAATCCACAAGAAAACTACTGTAACTAATAGAAGATTTCAGCAAAGTTTCAGGATACAAGATAAACATACAAAAATCAATTGGATTCCTTTACACCAAAAAAGAGAACATTGAAGAGGAAATCACCAAATCAATACCACCACAATAGCCCCCAAGAAGATAAAATATGTAGTAATAAATCTAACAAGAGATGTAAAAGATCTTTATATAGAAAACTAAAAGACAGAGTGGGAGACAGAACGACTGGTAAACTGCGGTGCGTGCTTTCCCACCCCCCCACACCTCTCTGCCTCAGCTGGGGCTCCCCTGCTTTCCGTGGCCAGGGTCCCTGGGCTGGGGGGCGCCGGTGCTTGGATTCCACGCGCCCCCAGGCTGGCAACTTTCTGAGAACCGTTTGCTGGCTGCTGGTGAAGCTTTTTCTGCCGCCTCCGCCTCCTTTTGCCTGGGTGCCTGGTTCCAAGTGCCGTCTTTGCTCTCTCCTGCGGGGCTGTGGGACTGCGTTCGGGCGTGTGGCTGCTTCCAGGTCTGGGCTGCCACGCAGCAAGATCCCGGAGCCCTTGTTTGTTCACCCCTCTGCTTCCCGTGGCCAAGGTCTCTTAACCCCGAGACTGCCAGCTGCTTGGAATTCGCGCCCCTGAGTGGAGGCTCTCTGGGTCCCATTTGTTGGCACTGACTGCTGGTGTTGCTTTTTTTTTTTTTTTCCTTTCTTTATTTTAATTTTATTTTTCTTCTTTTTTGATGAGTTTTGTCATCTTTTCCCTCTTTTTCCCTTTTGTCTTTCTTCATTGCTTAATTTCTCGTCTCTCTATCTCTTCCTTCTCTTTCTGATCCTTGAATACCAGGCGATGTATTCCTCTGTACCTTCTGGCCAGGCTGTGCTGTGAAAACTGAGACCGACTCCCCCAGACCTCATAGCTGCATCGGTGGGATCCCTGGGAACTTTGCAGTTCTTTAACTTTTCTGATTTATATTTGTTCATTCTTTCCTTTTCTTTCTCTTCCCCCTTCTGGTTTCCTCCATCCCATAGTCTCTCATCTGTACATTCCAACGGCAAGCTCCACTACCATTCTTTTATGTTTGTATGCTTTTTGCTCCTGCTCCTCTCTCCTCTCTCCCATATCCAGCTTAGCTTCACACATAACCACCTTCCCGCTACACCCTACCTACCTGCACCATGCACTTGACATCACACCATCAAGCTGTGCAGGCACGCCCTATTGGAACCTGCCCAGCACTGACTACCGACCAACCTGGTGGCTGCGGTGAGTGCCACAAACAACCCGTCCCAGTGGCTCCTCTTCAGCTAGATCTGCCTAGCTGTACTGCAAGGACGAAAAAAAAAAAAAAAAATCTACAGTCAATAAACGAGAGAAATATCTATTGAATGCCCCAAAAACAGCAAACAGTATCAAAACATTTACAAAACCAAGACAAGATGGCTCCAATAGGCGTCCAAATTAAAACACCAGATAACTCTCCTGTAGAAGAAAATGCACTAGAAGTACCTGATAGGGAATGCAAATCACTGATACTTGGAATTTTCCAAGAACTGAGGCAAAAAGCTGACAAACATGAGGAAAAAATAGACAAATTTATGGAAAATACAGACAAAAAATTGGAAGAATTCAGGAAGATGATGCAGGAACAAAATACCAAAATAAATCCACAACTCGAAATTATACAAAAACAACAATTAGAAATCCAAAAGATAAACAACAAGATTTCAGAAATGGAAGGTGTCATAGAAGGGCTGAGAAGTAGATTTGAAACCATGGAAGACAGGATCAGTGGAACTGAAGACAAACACTTGGATACAACTCTGTTTCAGGAAAACTCAGAAAAAAGAACAAAGAAAAATGAAGAGACCCTGAGAGGTATGTGGGACACAATTAAAAGCAAAAACTTATGAGTGATTGGCATACCAGAACAGGGGGAGAAAACAGAAAACACAGAGAGGATCATTGACGAACTGCTGACAGAAAACTTTCCCAATATCATGAAAAATGAAAAGCTGGCCATCCAAGAAGCTCAACGAGCCCCATATAGAAGAGACCCCAAAAGAAAATCACCAAGACATATCATATTCACACTCGCTAAAACTAAAGACAAACAAAGAATCCTGAGAGCAGTTCGTGAAAAACAAGAAGTCACATACAGAGGAGAAACAATAAGACTAAGCTCAGATTATTCGGCAGAAATGATGCAGGCAAGGCAATGGGATGACATATATAAAATCTTGAAACAAAAATATTCTCAGCCAAGAATAATATATCCTGCAAAACTCTCATTCAAATTTGATGTTGAAATTAGGTCATTTCCAGATAAACAGAAACTAAAGGAATATGCAAAAGACAAACCAAACTTACAAGAAATATTAAAGGGAGTTCTTCGATCTGAGGACAAACAGCTTCAGCCCTCAGGCAGGACCTAGGACCTAGGAAGCAGGTTCATATGAACCAGATACAATTCTAGGAACTGAACTACAGAGGACTTTCCAAAAACAAAAGAAATACAACAGGGAATCAGAACAATCAATCAAAGGATGATAACAACATCAAAACAATGAAAGAGGGAACAAACGGCATAGGTATAGAACCTTCTAAAGGAGAGGAAGGCAAGGCGATACCAAGTAAGGGTAGACTGCATCAAAATTATAAAGATAAGGGTAAAATTCATGGTAACCACAAAGAAAGTTAACAAACCAACTCATAAAAATAAAGACGAAAAACATAAAGTCTCAACAAAAACAAAACCCACAAAAACAAAAGAAATGAACACAAATCCACAAACAAAAGTAACTCAGCACAAGAGAGTAAGAAGAACAAAGAAAACTTCAACACCACAAAAAAAAGCACTACAAAATGACAGCAACAAACTTCCATCTATCAATAATTACACTGAACATAAATGGACTCAATGCACCCATAAAGAGACGGAGAGTGGAAGAATGGATAAGAAAACAGGATCCATCAATTTGCTGTCTACAAGAGACACACCTTAGAAACAAAGATGTGAACTGATTAAAAATTAAAGGTTGGAAAAAATATATCAAGCTAACAACTATCAAAAAAGAGCAGGAGTGGCAATTCTAATCTCAGATAAAATAGACTTTAAAACCAAATCTACCATAAAAGACAAAGAAGGACACTATATAATGATTAAGGGGATGATCCATCATGAAGACATAACCATAATAAATATCTATGCACCCAATGACAGGGCTCCAAAATACATAAAAAATACTCTAACAGCACTGAAAAGAGAAATTGACAGTTCCACAATAATAGTAGGAGACTTCAACACACCACTCTCAGTAAAGGACAGAACAACTAAAAAGAAACTCAGCAAAGATACAGAAGACCTAAAGGACACAATCAGCCAACTGGACCTCATAGACATATATAGAACAATCCATCCAACCACTGCAAAGTACACATTCTTTTCCAATGCACATGGAACGTTCTCCAGAATAGACCACATCTTAGGCCGCAGATCAATCCTCAACAAGATCCAAAATGCTGAGATAATTCACAGTATCTTCTCTGACCACAATGCCATCAAGCTGGAAATTAACACTAGAAAGAGCAAGAAAAAAAATCAAACACATGGAAACTGAATAATACTCTGCTTACACATCAATGGGTAATAGAAGAAATCAGAGATGGAATTAAAAAGTTCCTAGAATCAAATGAAAATGAAAACACATCATACCAAAACCTTTGGGACACAGCAAAGGCAGTCCTCAGAGGACAATTTATAGCAATAAATGCACATATCAAAAAAGAAGAAAAGGACAAAATCAAAACATTAACTACAGAACTCAAACAAATAGAAAGAGAACAACAAAAAAAGCTTACAACCACCGGAAGAAAGGAAATAGTAAAGATCAGAGCAGAAATAAATGAAATAGAGAACAGAAAAACAATAGAAAGAATCAACAAAACCAAAAGTTGGTTCTTTGAAAGAATCAACAAAATCGACAAACCACTGGCCAGACTGACAAAAGAAAAACAGCAGAGGGCACAAATAACCCAAATAAGAAATGAAATGGGAAACATTACAACAGAACCAACCGAAATAAAAAGGATTATAACAGAATATTATGAAAAACTATATTTCAACAAATTTGAAAACCTAGTGGAAATGGATAAATTTCTAGAAACATAAAGCCTACCCAAACTACAACAAAGTGATATTGAAAATCTGAACAGACCCATAACAGGAGAAGAGATTGAAAAGGTAATAAAAAGACTCCCAACCAAAAAAAGCCCTGGCCCAGATGGCTTCACTAGAGAATTCTACAAAACATTTACAGAAGAGCGTGTAACAGTTCTACTCAAGCTATTTCAGAGCATAGAATAGGAAGCAACACTTCCAAATTCATTCTATGAAGCCAGCATAACGCTGATACCAAAACCAGGCAAAGACATCAAAAAAAAGAAAACTACAGACCAATATCTCTCATGAATATAGATGCAAAAATTCTGAATAAAATTCTAGCCAATAGAATTCAGTATCATATCAAAAAAATAAGACACCACGACCAAGTAGGATTCATACCAGGTATGCAAGGATGGTTTAACATTAGAAAATCCATCAACGTAATCCACCACATAAATAAAAGGAAAGAAAAAAATCACATGATCATCTCAATTGACGCAGAAAAGGCATTTGACAAAGTCCAACACCCATTCCTGATAAAAGCTCTCAATAAAATAGGTATAGAAGGGAAATTTCTCAACATAATAAAGGGCATCTATGCAAAACCAACAGCCAACATCATTCTTAATGGAGAGAGGCTGAAAAGATTCCCCTTGAAAACAGGAACAAGACAAGGATGCCCTTTATCACCACTCCTATTTAACATTGTGCTGGAAGTTCTAGCTAGAGCAATAAGGCAAGAGAAAGAAATAAAGGGCATCCAAATTGGTAATGAAGAAGGTAAACTCTCCCTGTTTGCAGATGATATGATACTATACATAGAAAACCCTAAAGACTCCAGTAGAAATCTACTGGAACTAATAGAAAGATTCAGCAGAGTAGCAGGATACAAGATAAACATTCAAAAATCTGTTGGATTCCTATACACCAGTAAAGAGAACGATGAAAAGGAGATCAGGAAATCAATACCATTTTCAATAGCCCCTAAAAAGATAAAATACTTAGGAATAAATCTGACCAGGAATGTAAAAGACGTATACAAAGAAAACTACAAAACACTGCTGCATGAAACCCAAAGGGATCTACATAAATGGAAAAACATACCATGCTCATGTATAGGCAGACTCAACATTGTGAAAATGGCAATTCTTCCTAAAGCAATTTACAAATACAATGCAATCCTGATACAAATACCAACAACATTCTTCAAAGAGATGGAAAAACTAATTATTAACTTTATATGGAAAGGGAAGAAACCCCGAATAAGTAAAGCACTCCTGAAGAAGAAGAATAAAGTTGGAGGACTCACACTACCTGACTTGAGAACCTACTATACAGCTACAGTACTCAAAACAGCCTGGTACTGGTACCACAACAGATACATTGACCAGTGGAACGGAATTGAGAACCCAGATGTAAATCCATCCACCTACGGTCACCTGATCTTCAACAAGGGCCATCAAATGGGGAAAAGACAGTGTTTTTAACAAATGGTGCTGGCAAAACTGGATATCCATTTGTAGAAGAATGAAACAGGACCCATACGTCACACCATACACAAAAACTACTTCAAAATGTATCAAAGACCTGAATATAAAGCCTCAAACTATAAAATTCATAGAAGAAAAAAATAGGACCAACACTTCAGGCCTTAATACATGGCATTAACAGGATACAAACCATAAACATCAACACAAAAAACCCAACAGACAAACTAGATAACTGGGATCTTCTAAAAATCAAACATCTATACTCTTCAAAAGACTTCACCAAAAGAGTAAAAAGAGAATCTACAGACTGGGAAAAAATTTTTGGACAGTACAAGTCAGACAAAGGTCTAATCTCCATAATCTACAAGAAAATCCAACACCTCTATAACAAAAAGACAACCAATCCTATCAAAAAATGGGCAAAGGAAACGAACAGACACTTCACCAAGGAAGACATTCAAATGGCCAACAGACACATGAGGAAATGCTCGCGATCACTAGCCATTAGAGAAATGCAAATTAAAACCACAATGAGATACCATCTCACTCCGGCATTACTGGCACCAATCAAAAATACTGGAAATAACAAATGTTGGAGGGGCTGCGTGGAGATGGGAACTATTATACACTGCTGGTGGGAATGCAAAATGATACAACCATTTTAGAAAATGATATGGTGTTTCCTCAGAAAGCTAGAAATAGACATACCATTCGATCCAGCAATCCCACTCCTAGGAATATATCCTAGAGAAATAATAGTCATCACTCGAATAGACATATGCACACCTATGTTCATGGCAGCATTGTTCACAATAGCAAAACGATGGAAAAAACCTCGATGTCCATCAACAGATGAATGGGTACACAAACTATGGTACATACACACAATGGAGTACTATGTAACGAGAAACAACAACAATGAATCTGTGAACCATCTCATAACATGGGTGAAACTGGAGGACATTATGCTGAGTGAAATAAGTCAATCACAAAAGGACAAATATTATATGAGACCTCTATTGTAAAAACCCATGAAAAAATTCACATGCAAAATGTAACAATCCTTGTTGGTTACCAGGGATGGTGGGGGGGAATACTAAATAGGCAATAGATAAGTGGTACCTTGGGTGAGAGGTGAGATAGTACACAGTACAGGGGAAACTAACACAACCTGCACAAGGAAAGGTCATGGAGTCCCTATAGACACATCCAAACACCCCGAGGGCCTGATTTGTTGGACGGAGGGCTCTGGGGACCATGGTCTCGGGGAACATCTAGCTCAATTGGCATGACACTACTTATAAAGATAATGCTCTACATTCTACCTTGGTGAGTAGTGTCTGGGATCTTAAACGCCTATGAGCAGCCATCTAAGATACTCCACTGGTCTCATCCCTTCGGGAGCAAGGGAGAATGAAGGGAACAGGATACAACGAAATGATTATTCCAAAGGACTAATTGTCCACAGCTACCAAGGCCTCCACCGGACTGAGTCCAGTACAGCTAGATGGTGCCCGGCTACCACCGCTGACTGCTCTCACCAGGATCACAACAGAGGGTTCTGGACAGAGCTGGAGAAGGATGTAGAGCATAATTTTAACTCCCAAAAAAAAAAAAAAAAAAGACCAGATTTACTGGCCTAAAGAATACTGGAGAAACCTCAAGAGTGTGGCCCCCAGACACCCTTTCAGCTCAGAGGTGAAGTTACCTTCAAGGTTCGATGTTAAGCCTGGGTGTGGATAGCCCAGTAAAACTAAATGGGACTAACGAGGTACAGGAGTCCGGTGACAAAGGCCAGAAGTTAGAGGGGGAATAGGAAACTGATGATAAGTAACACAAATTGAGCAAGGACACTGTCGATGTGTTGTGAGATTGTTGACCACTGTTATAGGGCAACATTTGTAGTAACTATTAAATGGGAGGCTGTTTTGTCCTGTAAGCCTTCATCTTGGGCGAGAATGGCAGCACAATTGGAAGAGCATAGTCAATATCACTTATATGTGTAAGTAAAAAGTTTTGAAATGGTGTTAAAATAAAATAAAATTTAAAAAAAAAAAGCCAAATGAGACTAATGAGGTACAGTAGTCCAGTGACAAGGGCCAGAAGACAGAAGGGGACAAGGAAGTCCCCTGGTGATAGGGAACACAAGATGGAGTAAGGATATTCTTGATGTGTTGTGAGATTGTTAACCATTGTCATAGGGCAACATGTGTAGTAACTGTTAAATGAATAACTATTTTGTTCTGTAAGCCTTCATCTTAAGTGAGAATAACAGCGCAGTTGGAAGAGCGTAGTCAATGTCACTGAACTGTGTATGTAGAAATTTTTGAAATGGTGTATCTTTGGCTATCTGTATTTTCATCAAAAAAAAAAAAAGGTTAAAATTTAGAGGCTTAATATGTTGTGGGGTTGTTAACCAATGTCATAGAACAACATGTGTACTACTATTTCATGAGAAACTATTTGTTCTGTAAGCTTTCACCTGAAGTACAATAAAATATAAAAAAAAAAAAAAAGAAAAAAGAAAACTACAAGACACTACTGCAAGAAACTAAAAGAGACCTGCATAAATGGAAAAATACACCTTGCTCATGGATAGGTAGATTCAACATAGTGAAAATCTCAATTATACCCAAAGCAATCTACAGATACAATGCAATCCAGATCCAAATTCCAGCAGCATTTTTTTAATGAGATAGAGAAACAAATCACCAACTTCATATGAAAAAGGGAGAGGCCCTGAATACAAAAAGCACTACTCAAGAAGAAGAACAAAGTGGAAGGCTTTACGCTACCTGATTTTAAGACCTATTGTACTGCCACAGTAGTCAAGACAGCCTGTTACTGGTACAACAACAGATACATAGACCAATGCAACAGAGCTGAGAATCCAGATATAAGGTCATCCAGCTATGAGCAGCTAATACTTGACAAAGGTCCGAAGTCCATTAATTGGGGAAAAGACAGTCTCTTTAACAAATGGTGCTGGCATAATTGGATGTCTATATGCAAAAAACTGAAACGAGACACATATCTCACACTATGTACAAAAGCTAACTCAAAATGGATCAAAGACTTAAATATAAAATTGAAAACAATAAAGAATATGGAAGAAAAAATAGGGATAATGCTAGGAGCCCTAATACATGGCATAAACACAATATGAACCATAAGTAACAATGCACAAGCACCAGAAGAGAGATTGGATAAATGGAAGCTCCTAAAACTCAAACACTTATGCTCATCCAAAGACTTCACCAAAAGAGTAAAAAGACAACCTACAGACTGGGAAAACATTTTTGGCTACGACAAATCCAATCAGCGTTTAATCTCTAAAATCTACAAGATACTGCAAAACCTCAACAGCAAAAAGATAAATAACCAATTAAAAAATGGGCAAAGGATATGAACAGGCACTTCACCAAAGAAGGTGTTCAGGCAGCTAACAGACACATGAAGAAATGCTCACAATCGTTAGCCATTAGAGAAATGCAGATCAAAACTGCAATGAGATATCATCTCACTCCAACAAGGCTAGTATTAATCCAAAAAACACAAACTAACAAATGCTGGAGAGGTTGTGGAGAGAATGGAACACTTATGCACTGTTGGTGGGGATGTAAAATGGTACAACCACTTTGGAAATCGATTTGGCGCTTTCTTAAAAAGCTAGAAATAGAAGTACCATACAATCCAGCTATCTTGATCCTTGGAATATATCCTAGAGGAACAACAGCCATCACTTGAATAGATATATGCACACCCATGTTCATTGCAGCACTGTTCACAATAGCCAAAAGATGGAAGCAACCTAAGTGCCCATCGGTGGACGAATGAATAAACAAACTATGGTATATCCACACAATGGAATATTATGCAATGTTAAAGAACAATGATGAAGCTGTGAAACATCGTATAACTTGATGGAAGCTAGAATTTATTATGCTGAGTGAATTTAGTCAGTCACAGATGGACAAATACTATATAAGACCACTATGATAAGAACTCAAGAAAAGGTTTAAACACAGAAGAAAACATTCTTTGATGGTTACGGGGGTGGGGAGGGAAGGTGAAGTTTATTCACTAACTAGATAAGAGATAAGAATCATCTTAGGTGAAGGGAAGGACAGCACACACAACATGGGAAGCCTGCACAACTGGACTAAACCAAAGCTAAGAAGTTTCCTGAATACAATCAAATACTTTGAGAGACAGAGTAGCAGGGATGCAGGGTCTGGGGACCATGCTTTCAAGAGACATCTATGTCAATTGGCATAACAAAGCTTATTAAGAAAATGTTCTGCATCCTACTTTGGTGAGTGGCGTCTGGGGTCTTAAATCTTGCAAGCGGCCATCTAAGATGCATTAACTGGTCCCACCACTTGGAGTAAAGGAGAATGAAGAACACCAAAGACACAAGGAAAGTATTGGCCCAAGAGACAGAATGGGCCACATAAACCAGAGACTTCATCAGCCTGAGACCAGAAGAACTAGATGGTACCTGGCTACCACCAATGAACGTCCTGACAGGGAACATAACAGAGGGTCCCTGATGGAGCAGTAGAACGATGGGATGCAGAACTCAAATTCTAGTAAGAAGACCAGACTTAATGGCCTGACTGAGACTGGAGGTACCCTGGAAAGCATGGACACTGGTCTCTCCATCACCCCAGAACTAAAACAATTTCCAAGGTCAACTCTTCAGACAGGGATTGGACTGGACTATGAGACATAAAGTGATACTTGTGAAGAATTTGCCTCTTAAACAAGTAGATAAAAGAGACCAAAGGGACAACTTCTGTCCAGAGGTGAGACTGGAAGGCAGAAAGAGTTAGGAGCTGGTTGAATGTTCATGGGGAATCATGGGTGGAGGGCAGGAATGTGATGTTGCAGAATGGGGCAAGCATTTGGGGTCTCATAGCAACATATGTAAAAAAAAAAAAATTCTGTATGGGAGACTAAAAAAAAATTACAGCCAAGAAAACCCTATGGAGCAGTTCTACTCTGTAACACATGGGGTTGGCATGAGTCGCAATCAACATGACATCAACCAGTTCTGTTTAGAATGTCTCCAACAAACTGATCAAATCTTTATCTTGGCTTTCTTAGGGAAAGAAAAAAATATAAAATATAAGTTTTCTCTTGATGACAAGGGTCTGATAAAGTAAAGTTACATGGGGAAATAAGATGATGAATTTTGGTATTACCAATTCCTGTGAGATTTGAAATCATCTGTTACAATTACATTTTCATAGATGTTTCATTAGCTTTAAGATTAGAAATTTTAAAGTTCAAGTTTCTCAGAAATTTCATTCTTAACTGAAGAACTTTCAACATGCTTTCATTTTATTTATACTGTTATGGATTTTACTATAATAAAAAAGTAGTATATGTGCATTATACAAAATGTAGAAATGTTAGAAAATAAATAAAAATAAAACATAAAAAAAAAAAAGAAAAGAACAAGAATGAAAACACAGCCTACCAGAACCTTTGTGACACAGCAAAAGCAATGCTCAGAGGTCAGTTTATAGCAATAAATGCACACATCCAAAAAGAAGAAAGGGCCATAATCAAAACATTAACCCTACAACTGGAACAAGTAGAAAGAGAGCAGCAAAAGAAGCCCTCAAGCACAAGAAGAAAGGAAACAATAAGAATTAGAGCAGAAGTAAATGAAATAGAGAATAGAAAAACAATGGAAAGAGTTAACAAGACCAAAAGCTGGTTCTTTGAAAAGATCAACAAAATTGACAAACCATTGGCAAAACCGACGAAAGAAAAACAGGAGAGGAAGCAGATAACCTGTATAAGAAATGAGATGGGTGATATCACAACAGGCCCAACTGAAATTAAAAGAATCATACCAGAATACTATGAAAAATTGTACTCTAAAAAATTTGAAAACCTAGAGGAAATGGACAAATTTCTAGAAACTCATTACCTACCTAAACTAACACAAACACAGGTAGAACAACTAAATAAACCCATAACAAAAGAAGAGATTGAAAAGGTAATTTAAAAACTCTCAAAAAAAAAAAGCCCTGGCCTGAATGGCTTCACTGGGGAATTCTACCAAACTTTCAGAGAAGAGTTAACACTACTACTACTAAAGGTATTTCAGAGCATAGAAAAGGATGGAATACTCCCAAACTCATTCTATGAAGCCAGCATAACACTGATATGAACACCAGGTAAAGACACCACAAAAAAAGAAAATTACAGACCAATATGCCTTATGAACATTGATGCAAAAATACTCAACAAAATTCTAGTCAATAGAATTCAGCAACACATGAAAAAAATAATTCACCATAATCAGGTGGGATTTATATGAAGTATGCAGGGACGGATTAACATTAGCAAAACAATCAATGCAATCCATCACATTAATAAAACAAAAGACAAGAACCACAATATCTTATCAATAGTTGCAGAAAAGGCATTTGACAAAGTCCAACACCCATTCATGATACAAACTCTCAACAAAATAGGAATAGAAGGGAAATTCCTCAAGATAATTAAGGGCATTTATACAAAGCCAACAGCCAACATTATCCTAAATGGAGAGACTTTGAAAGCATTCCCCTTGAGAACAGGAAGCAGACAAGGATGTCCTTTATCACCACTATTATTCAACGTTGTGCTGGAGGTCCTAGCCAGAGCAATTAGACTAGAAAAAGAAATAAAGGGTATCCAGATGCGTAGGGAAGAAGTCAAAGTATTTATTTGCAGATGATATCATCTTATACACAGAAAACTCCAAGGAATCCACAAGAAAACTACTGTAACTAATAGAAGATTTCAGCAAAGTTTCAGGATACAAGCTAAACATACAAAAATCAATTGGATTTCTTTACACCAACAAAGAGAACTTTAAAGAGGAAATCACCAAATCAATGCCATTTACAATAGCCCCCAAGAAGATAAAATACTTAAGAAAAAATCTAACCAGTGACGTAAAAGATCTATACAATGAAAACTACAAGACACTACTGCAAGAAACCAAAAGAGACCTGCATAAGTGGAAAAACATACCTTGTTCATGGATAGGAAGACTCAACATTGTGAAAAAGTCAATTCAACCCAAAGTGATCTACAGATACAATGCAATACCAGTCCAAATTCCACTGGCATTTTTTAATGAGATGGAGAAAAAAATCACCAGCTTCATATGAAAAGGGAAGAGTCTCCGAATGAATAAAGGATTACTCAAGAAGCAGAAGAAAGTGGGAGGCCTCACACTCCCTGATTTTAGAACCTATTATACCTCCATGGTTGTCAAATAGCCTGGTATTTGTACAACAACGAATACATAGACCAATGGAACAGAATTGAGAATCCAGACATAAATTTACCCACCCATGAGCAGCTGATATTTGACAAAGGCCCAAAGTCCATTAATTGCAGAAAAGATAGTCTCTTTAACACATGGTGCTGGCAAGACTGGATAACCATCTGCAAAAAACTGAAACAAGACCCATGCCTTATACCATGCACAAAAACTAGCTCAAAATGGATCAAAGACTTAAATGTAAAATCGAAAACAAAAAAGATCACGGAAGAAAAAACAGGGACAACGCTTAGGAGCCCTAATACATGGCATAAACATAATACGAACCATAAGTAACAATGCACAAGCACCAGAAGAGAGACTAGATAAAAGGGAGCTCCTAAAAATCAAACACTTATACTCATCAAAAGACTCCACCAAAAGAGTCAAAAGACAACCTACAGACTGGGAAAAAAATTTTGGCTATGACAAATCCAATCAGCATCTAATATCTAAAATCTACAAGAACTTCAAATCCTCAACAACAAAAAGACAAATAACCCAATTAAAAAAAGGGCAAAAGATACGAACAGACACTTTGCCAAAGAAGACATTTGGCTAACCGACACATGAAGAAATGCTCACAATCATTAGCCATTAGAGAAATTGCAGATCAAAACTACAATGAGATATCATCTCACCCACAACAAGGATAGCATTAATCCAAAAAACACAAAATAAATGCTGGAGAGGTTGTGGACAGACTGGAACACTTATACACTGTTGGGGTAATGTAAAATGGTACATCCTCTTTGGAAATTGATTTGGCACTTCCTTGAAAATCTAGAAATAAAAGTACCATAGGATCCAGCTGTCCCACTCCTTGGAATATATCCTAGAGAAGTAAGAGCTGTCACACGAATAGATATATGTACACCCATGTTCATTGCAGCACTGTTCACAATAGCAAAATAATGGAAATGACCTAGGTGCCCATCAATGGACGAATGGAGAAACAAATTATAGTATATCTATGCAATTATAAAGAACAATGATGAAGCCATGAAACACTTATAACATGAAGGAAGCTGGAGATCATTATGCTGAGTGAATTTAGTTAGTCACAGAAAGACAAATATTCTATAAGGCCACTATTATAAGAACTCAAGAAAAGGTTTAAACACAGAAGAAAACATTCTTTGATGGTTACAAGGGTGGGGAGGGAGGGTGAGGGTTATTTACTAACTACATAGTAGATAAGAATTATCTTAGGTGAAGGGAAGGACAGCACACACTACAAGGGAAGTCAGCACAACTGGACTAAACCAAAGCTAAGAAGTTTCTTAAATACAATCAAACACTTTGAGGGACAGAGTAGCAGGGGTAGGGGTCTGGGGACCATGCTTTCAAGGGACATCTAGGTCAATTGGCATAACAAAGCTTATTAAGAAAATGTTCTGCATCCTACTTTGGTGAGTTGCTTCTGGGGTCTTAAAAGCTTGCAAGCAGCCATCTAAGATGCATCAATTGGTCCCAACCACCTGGAGTAAAGGAGAATGAAGAACACCAAAGAGACAAGAAAAGTATTAACCCAAGAGACAGAAAGAGCCACATAAACCAGAGACTTCATCAGCCTGATACCAGAAGAACTTGATGGTACCCGGCTACCACCAATGACCGCCCTGACATAGAACACAACAGAGAATCCCGGATGGAGCAGAAGAAAGGTGAGGTGCAGAACTCAAATTCTGGTAAGAAGACTAGACTTAACGATCTGACTGAGACTGGAGGAACCCCGGAAAGCATGGCCCCTGGATTCTCTATCAGCCCAGAACTAAAACAATTTCCAAGGCCAACTCTTCAGACAGGGATTGGACTCGACTGTGGGACATAAAGTGATACTCATGAGGAGTGTGCCTCTTAGCTCAAGTAGACACAAGAGACTAAACGGGCAGCTTCTGTCTAGAGGTGAGATGGGAAGGCAGAGAGGGCTAGGAGCTGGTTGAATGGACATGGGAAATCAGGGATGGAAAGAACGAGTGTGCTGTCACAGTATGGGGAGAGCAATTAGACTCACATAACAATGTATGTATAAATTTTTGAATGGGAAAAAATTTAAAAAACAAACAAACAAATATTATAGGTCCAAAAATTTAAATTATAAATCAAGCTATTTCTAAATAAAATATTCTCTATCCTACTGTTTTGAAAAATATATCTTCATTGCCATCTGGAAGGTACATGGCCCATTCCTATTCTTTCCCTAACCCCACTTCCATATGGCATCATGTAGGGCCTCCCGTTCACTCATGAGTTTACCCAAGCCCACCCTTTCATGCTGTCTCCATGGTGTAGACTTTACAGAACTACAAACCTTTGACCAACACTCTGGAATAAGAGTTGGGCCTATGTTGGTGGTCTGTCCTATGGAGGACTGCCTGGCAAAGAAGCTGGCACAGTTCCTGGAGCCAGGCTTAGGTCTATTTGGGCATAGAGTACCTGGAGCGTGGGCAGAGGTTGTATCTTGGTTTGGGCAAATCATTTGGCCCTGCAGGAAAGGCTATAGCCCTAAAATGTGCCAGTCTAAGTCAGAGTCCCTTGTACCCAAGCCACCTGTGATGTGTAAGGTATAATGCATGAAATTAACTTATGAGAGATGTACCATGGGATGATCAAGTTGTGGATAAAACTCTGGGGGTGGCATTTTGTTAAATAAAATACTTCAGTGCCATAAGCTCCTGACGTGAGATTCTGAGTCATATGTTTACATTTTTTTCTTTCTCTCCTTTTAATTGTGTAGGTGGTTCATTGATCTTGTCCTTGTTTTTGTCTACAAAGTGTGCAAATATTTTCCCTAATGAATTAGAATATAACCATTTGTTGAGTGAGAGCCTCTCAGTGATTCAGATATCTCTGGGAAAGCAAGTTATCCAGAGAATCTGTGTTAATTGTTCATTTAACTATCTAGATAGTTCAGCAAAACAACCATACCGTATGGTCACATGACTGACTGGCTAGATTTAAATCATAGGAATACTTTAATAAGTGCTGCATTCATCTATTGAATAAGGTAGAATTTTTTTTCTATAAATGAGAATTAATAATATTTTTTAGTGAATGGGTTTTCTTTCATGTTCTGTATTCTACAAGTAAAATGTTATCAAAATCTCACTTTACTAAAACAAAAGTTTTGTTTCATCAGGAAGAATTAGTAAAGATCATAAATAAAGGATGACATCAGTGTTAAAATAAAAAAAAAAAACTGTTGGAAAAAAATAGTTCCTAGTACTATAGTTAATTTAATATCTTTCATTTTTTTCACTATATATGTGCAAAGAAGAGATAATACTTGGCTATATGTAGATAGATGGCTCTTCCAGTTTATCAAGCTGAAAGATTATCATCTTCTGAAATCCCTCCCTAGTTGCATTATTTTGATTAAAATTATTTCATATGTACCTTAGAAGATGCTCTTTCCATCACTTAAAACTTTACATTGATATCTTTGTGTTTTCCCTAATGAATCACTTTCAATGTTAAATCAAAATAATAAAGAAAAATTAAATTAATTAGAGATAAAAGAAAAATGATTCAGAAGGCAAGTTGAATCATTAGGTCATAGCAGTACTATTACTTCCATTGAATTAAAAAAATAATTTAATACTGCAATACACAAATAGCTTGTTTGTGTTGTTATATTCCCATGTCCTAAAGTGTTAATTGGCTGCCTTTTGAGCCAAAAAAATTACCACAGGAAGAACTAATATGTCAATTATTATTCAGGTAACTGCATTAAAAAGTCAGTATATGTTTATATACTCACATTGCTTAACAGTAAAATGTAGTTATTTAGTAGGAGAGCAGTGACATAGAAGATTGGCAAAGCAGGGGTCAATATAATGATTCAATTTTCACATGGTCTTAGTTACTCTCTGGTCACCAACCAGGCACCTTGTGAAAGGAACTCTTATACCTCCAGTGTACTATTTAGTACACTTAATACCAACTTAATTACAACACAGAGAACTGCAGGAATGGAAATGTGATTAATATTAAAGAGACGTCAGAAGTTCAGACCATTTCCTATCCCTTAGTTCTCGCACATTAAAGCACCAACTTTAACGGAACCCCAGTGAGCTGAAAGAATTAATGAAGCATCATGTAGCCCTGAAAATCTGATGTTTCAAAATGGAGAAAAAATTGAGTTCGACATTGAAACACCCATTGTAGAGGGGATAAATAGAAGAACAGATCAAAGTAGTATTGTAATTTAAGCATACATTTTCCATCCAATCTTATATATCTGGCTGATAATTTTCCCCTCTATAGATTCTAAGATTTTCAGAAAGTCACAAGAGCTATTATCTCAACTACCAGAAAAAGTATGTGAAATAAGTTCTGTAATTAATATATCTACAACCAAATGGCTGAGCAACAAGCAAGAGACTCTCAAAGTTAATGGTGGAGAAATCAGTCAATAATTATTTCTAGTTTGACTCTATGCCGAGAAGTAGAAATCGTTTTAATGAAATATGTAATAGGCAAAAAAGGAACACTTGAGCAAGCTACAGGAAAATAAAAACTTCACTGCTAGATAGGAAATTACTGATGCAGATAAAGAGAAACTGTAACTTTACTCTTTTTCTTTTTGTGAGAGAGGGCGCACAGAGAAGGCTGAGTAGTTGGCAGAAGAACAATGGAAAGAAGCTTCTCCTTACATGCTTACTGGTAACTGAAGAAAAAAGATGATGAATGTGAGATGGATGGAATGAGGCAACCTACAATTCAGAAGGAAGGTGTGCTGCACTTGGAAAATCATTAAACATACTGCCATGGGATGCCAAAAAACAACTTCTGGAAAGTCTGATAGGCTTTGTGACTGTATCAGTTTCCTAGGGCTGCCATAACAAAATACTACAAATTGGGTGGCTTATAAAAACAAAAATGTATTGTCTCATAGTTCTAGAGGCTAGGAGTCCAAGTCAGTGCATCCACTGTTTTCATTCCTTCTGAGGGAAACACTGTTCCATGCCTTTCTCCTAGCTTCTAGGAGCTCCAGGCGTTCCTCGACTTGCAGCTGTAGTGTCACATGATGTCCTTCCTCTGTCCCTCTATTCTTGCATCTCTTTTATCGGACACCACTCAGATAGGAATAGATACTGGTCATACTGCAGTATGACCACATGTTTACCTAACTGATAATATCATCAAAGACTCTGTTTTCTAACAGGGTTGCATTCACAGGTACCAGGGATTAAGATATCAACATATCATTTTGGGGGACACGATTAAATCCATACTAATGACTTAGCTGTTTGGGCAAAGTACTGAATACAAAGAGCTAGCCAGGTTTGATACTGATTTGTATTTACAAAAGAATGCTGTTGTGTTGTTAACTACCCTTTAATTGGCTCTGATTTTAGGTATAATAGAAAGAAACATTTGACAGGCCTATTTGCGGACTTTCTAATCTGTGGGACTCATCTTCCAACACTGTATATGACAATTTTCTGTTGTGATCCATAAGGTTTGAAACGGCTGATTTTTGAAAGTACATCACCAAGCCTTTCTTCCTAGTCAGTCTTAGTCTGGAAGCTCCTCTGGAACCTGTCCACCATGGGTAATCCTGCTAGTATTTGAAATACTAGTGGCGTATCTTCCAGTATTATAGCAACATGCAAGCCACTGAATGGACAGACAGGTGGTGGTATAAAAGAATAGACAAAGCTAATTCAACAAAGGAGCCCTGGTGGCATAGTGGTTAAGATCTTGGCTGCTAACCAAAAGGTCAGCAGTTCAAATCCACCAGTTGCTCCTTGGAAACCCTACGGGACAGTTCTACTCTGTCCTGAAGGGTTGCTATGAGTCGGAACCAACTCGACAGTACCTAACAACAACAACAAATTCAATAAAACATGTATACATCAGAGAAAGACAATATTTCATTTGGAAAATAAAAATCTAGCAAATGAAACTGAACATAAAAATCAATTACTATTGAGTTGATTCCTAATCAGGTGATACTATGGGTGTCAGAGTGCTTTACATCATTTTCAAATAGCTGATTTTTCATAAGTAGATTGCCAGGCCTTTCTTCAGAGGCACCTGTGGATGGACTTGAACCACCAACTTTCTCAGTTAGAAGCCACTGTTGTTATTGTCATCCGTTATGCCACCAGGGCTTCTTGGTGTTTGCCATTTGCCCCATAACCAAAAATCAAATCTGTTGCCGTTGAGTCAAGTCTGACTCATAGCAACCCTATCGGACAGAATAGAACTGCCCCATAGGGTTTCCAAGGCTGTAATCTTTATGGAAGCAGACTGCCACATCTTTCTCCCACAGAACAGCTGGTGGGTTGGAACAGCCTTCCTTTTAGTTAGCAGCCAAGGACTTAACCACTGAGCAAGCAGGGCTTCCTATTTACACCATAAAGGATCACTAATTATGTGGGTATAGGGAGCTCTGGTGATGCAGTTGTCCAGTGCTTAGCTGCTAATCAAAAGTTCAGAGGTTCAAACCCACAAACCACTCCTCAGAAGAAACCCTGTGGGGCAGTTCTACTCTATTCCATAGTGTTGCGATGAGTTGGAATTGACTCAAGGCAATGGTTTTGGTATTGTTATATACATACATGGTCTACATGAGTCAAAGTCAACCCCACAGCAACTAACAACAATTGTTACTGATTAAAGAGAAAAAAACTAATAAATGAATTCAAAGACTACATTCAAACATGCAAAATATTTTATATTAATGTGCCCAGTGAAGTATCAATTGCTTACTTGATATCATTTAATTTTCACAATATTTCAATAAGCCATACTATTTTATTTTCTACAACACAGGGAAGCTGGGGTTTAGAGTTCCGGTGAGAAATATATGTGAATATAAATCCCAATGTCATTCACTCTAATGTTCTTCTGGACTCTTAAATGATATATCCTATTCCTGTGTTGAGTACTTTTTATCACACTGCTTCATTCAAGCCCTCACTTCCACCTCTTCTGTTTATCAGCCTTGTTGTTACACCCAGACCTTTGAAATAATCATTTTCTCCTAATTTAATAACCCCATTTATTTTTTGACTCTTTTTTTTTTCCTGGCCAATCTGGACAATACAGGTCATCATCCCAACCACATTCTTCATTATTTATAAAACTCCCTTTCCCTCAGGATACATCGTCCCCTATACCTGAATCCTGCATCAATCCTGCAATAATTGTTCACTTCTGCTTTACCCAGGTTGCTGAACCCTATACCAGCAAATCACACAGCCCTGTCCATCTACGTCACCGAAGATTCAGGGACTCTGTTATCAGTAATCCTTCTGTAATTTTCCAATTTCTTTGCCAGCTTTGTAAAATGTTTACTGATAGCTTTAGTTTTCTATGTTTCTCACACTTGCTTCAGTCATCAGGGAAACTCAACCACCTCTAACCTTACCTACGTCCGAAAAAATCTTTTCTTATTTCTCTGCTACCTATGGTGAAGATGCGCTTTGTTTTGTTTTCAATTTTTGTTTTTCTTTGTTTTGTTTTTTTAACTCTGAGACTAATCTCATCTTTCCTGGCTTGGGTCATTGTGAAGTCTGTTTCATTTTAAATATGACATGAATTCAATAGTTCCAACCTCAATTATATGGTCTGTATGAACATTTGTAATTCTGCAAGAAGAGAAGCATGATGTTGCATAATTCATCTTGAAGAAAATTTGTAATATGTATCTAGACATCATAAAATATTGTGTAGGTTAATGTGACAAATGCATAAATAGAAAGGTTAGTTTAAAAGGAGTTATTCCACAAAGAAAAAGTCACAAGCCTAAATCTATGCACTTTCACATATATTTCTCACCGGAACTCTAAACCCCAGCTTCCCTGTATTGTAGAAAATAAAATAGTATGGCTTATTGAAATATTGTGAAAATTAAATGATATCAAGTAAGCAATTGATACTTCACTGGGCACATTAATATAAAATATTTTGCATGTTTGAATGTAGTTTTTGGATTCATTTATTAGTTTTTTTCTCTTTAATTTGACAAATGCATAAATAGAAAGGTTAGTTTAAAAGGAGTTATTCCACAAAGAAAAAGTCACAAGCCTAAATCTATGCACTTTCATGCTTTTGATATAAATATAGATTTTCTTTGTATAGACTGAATTAAATCAATTAGAAATATCACACCTTTCATTTCAAATTTTTCAAATTTCAAATATTCATCTTTTGAAGTTATAGAACCATAGTCCATGGTCTTTTTTTTTTTTTTAATTTATTTTTTCCCTTTCTTTCCCCTTCACCCCTCATTGGAAAGATACAATGACAAAATTATTTGGGCTGCAATGAATTTTTTGTATAAATCACTAAGTAATCAGAAATGACTGACATAAGTTGAATATTAAATTTAAAAGGGACATGTCTTATCATTAAGAAATTAAATCAGCTTTTCCAGGCCTCCAGTGTTAACAGGGAAAATAAATTGTATTATTCAAAACTTATTAAAAAACAACAGATTTTTAAAAGTTCTGCTTTACTGTTCTGTAAAATCAATTGTAATTAATTCCTGGATTTGCATGTGATTTAAAGTTGAATGAGAATAAACTACAATATCTTGTCATGAAATTATTTGTAATATTGGACAATATATTAAATGCTTTTCCACCATGCACAAATAATTATATTTTTAATATGAGCTAGTATTAGTATGCTCAATATTTACCTCAGTAGAGGTCTGAAGTACTATAGTTGATAAGTGCAAAAGATAGCTATTAACTTAGCAAAGATTTTAAAAGAGAAACATTCACTAAATAAATATATATTTCATATTTGACTTATTTCAATAATATTTTATTATCAAATATTAGATGTGAATCTATGAGTTTGGTTTTGAACTCTAAAGATGAAAAATGGCATACAACAATTTCAATTAATATTTCCAGTGAATGATTAGGAAATAAATTATTAAGATTGTGTTATGGTTGGAATGGTATTCCTCAAAAATATGTGTTGTAAATCCTAACCTCTGTGCCTGTGGTTATAATCCCATTAGGTAATGAGTTGTCTTTGTTACGCTAATGAGGCAGGATTAGCGTAGGGTGATAAAAAAAGAGATTAAACAAGCAAGTGAGCAAAAAGAGAAGGAGGAAGAGTGATACGAATCCACATGAAGTTCACCCAGGAGCCGAAGCACAGAGACGAGGACCTTCCTCCATAGCTGACAGAGAGAGCCTTCCCCTAGAGCTGGCACTCTGAATTCAGACTTCTGACCTCCTAAACTGTGAGAAAATAAATTTCTCTTGGTTAAAGCCATCCCCTTGTGGTATTTCTGTCATAGCGGCACTAGATAACTATGACAGATGGAAAGAGAATAAAGGATAAGAAACCCTGTGAAAAATGAAGAAAGATATAGCAGACCTTTGATCTTATGGTACTAATTAAAGTTACATATATTTAGGCCAGCGAACTGTTTTTCAAATATGAAGATGTTGTATAGAGAATTTAGATGAGGATAATGTAGCAATAACAAATAACTTAGTTTGATTTTTTAAGCCATCCTGAACCCTACAAAGTGATTTTAGACTTTCATTGTTAATTTAATATACTTTTCATTTTAATATTAAGTGATTGATTCATTGGTTTGTTGGAAAACTGTAACTTCTAACATCATTGCTACTTTAAAGCGATTTAAAACAGACTTGTAATCAAATGTACTCAGGTAAGCTTTAATAGTTTAAAATATTAATTTTTAATGTCATTTATATTTGAAAGGTGTTCAAAATATTATACTACTAAATATTTAATAAAATCTTTACAAAAAATTTAAGTAATTCATGCACAGACCACAGAGGCATAGAGAATGCTACCTACTGGTTTTCGTAACACCAAACAGGTCCATTGAGATTTATGAATTTTTTTCATAATTTAATAATGTGGTTTAAGTTGTTGCTAGTGCTGCAAAAATGTAGCATAATAGCACGGAAGTGACTGTTAATTAAAAATTCTCTTATGAGAGCAAATAGGTTTCTGGATGATGTTTTGAGCAAGATTATGTCATTTAGAAAATTCTGAGTACACAAAATTCTGAACTTATACACATAATGTGCCTAAGAGACTACTTTTTTTTTTTTAATCCCTCACCACCTCATCAAGGGAAGAGACCTGAAGGTAATTTACACCTAAGCCTGAATATTTTTATATTTCCTTTAAGTAAGCCACATTGCTATCTTTAGTTTTTGACAATGAAGATCTACAATTAAAAAAAAAGTTGTTGTTTATCAGGTTGATGACAGGTGTATTTGTGTCTTTATATCAATCTTCAACTTAGTGATTTCAAAATGACTGAAATTTGTCAAAATAAGATTTCTTAAATAATTGATTACATTTTACATAAGCTTAAATTTAAGAAAAAGTCAACATGCAATTCTAAATAATCAGAAAAATATGTATATGTAAACATAACCAATTCAACTGTTAATTGGTGCTCAGATATTTTGTGCATGATATATCTTAAATTATTTTTTCTAAAATTATCCAGATATTTTATTTAAATCATGATGACTATTATGCAGCCCACATAAATTAAATAAAATCTATCAGAAGGCATGCATGAGACACGATTGTTGCTATTAAAGGGTAATTTAATATTATCTGTGATAGTATCATGCATTTTGTAATTGCTAAGTTAAGACAAATTTTTCCAGCACGTAAAGGTTTTCCAAGAATAAATCAAGCAACTTAGCCAACTGCTTAATTTTGTGGGGAAAATAGAGATAGTGATCCCATTCTCTTAGACATGTGCAACCACATTCACAAACACAAACATATACACATACAGTCACGCAAACATAAGCATATATGAACTAAAAAATGTGGAGTGTGCATGCATGCCTGTATGAGTGTTTGTATCTTTAAAAATATAGCTTTACCAGAATATAGAAGAAATCTGTTGATTAGTGTAGATTTATAAGCTGTCATCATTGATGTTTACCAACTCTATAACAGAAATTTCAGCAAATATGGCATCAATTCTAGAATTTAGTGTTATTGTAAGTTTCTTATCGTTTTGTTTATGTGCTCAAGAGTTTTATACACTCATGAAAGTACATGGTATTATTTAGTAGATAAACTTTCTTTTCTTTCCAGGCACTAATCACAAGAAAAACATCAGACAAATCCCAATAGAGAAATATTCTGCAAAATTCTTGAGCAATAATTCTCTAAATTAGTACGGTCACCAAAAAAAAAGGGAAAATCAGAGAAATTGCCTCAGTTTAGAGGAGCCTAGGAGAGACAACTAGATGCAGTATAGTATCTTTAATGGAATTCTGAAAAAGAAAAAGGACACAACTAAAAACTAAGGTGACCTAAAAAAGTATGGAATTTAGTTAATACTAATGTATCCATATTGGCTCATTAATCATAGCATATACAGAGTACCAAAACCAGAAAACCAAATCAGTTGCCGTGGAGTCAATTCCAACTCAAAGTGACTCTGTGGGACAAGTAGGACTGCCCCATAGGGCTTCCAAGGAGCAACTGGTGGGTTTGAACTGCTGACCTTTTGTTTAGCAGCTGTAGCTCTTAATCACTGCACCATCATGACTCCAAATGCAGCATAGTTATGTAAAATGCTAACATTAGGGAAAGCTGGGTGTCTGGTATATGGGAACTCTCTACACTATTACCTTTACTTTTTCTGTAGTTCTGAAATCATTCTACAACGTTTGCTTTTAAAAAAAGAAGGAAAAATGGATATGGGGAAATAATTCATTATATTACGTGTAATTTATTTCCAACTCTTTACTACCACATGAACAGGCTTAACAGAGGGAAGCTGAAATGAACGTACACTTGGGCAGGCCATCTGTAATGTGTACTGTGCCAGAGCACAGTTAGGTGAGCCTCCTAAACGAATGCATGTTGGGTTAAAAAGCTTAGGTTCCATTAGCAATCAGTTACAGGTTAACTCTTAAACCTCATTTGGAACTCAGAAATCAAGGAAGTGGTTTTCTGGTTGACAAGAAACAATAGCCTGAAAAAGGGAAGTCCCTGCACTTTTTGACCTAGAGTGATCTCTCCAATCTTATCAACCCAAACCGAGCCTTCTTGTGGGATGAAAAAGCAAGGTAGTGGGAACCACCAATGTTCTGACATCATTCTTAAATTTTTACTCTAAATTACTAAATTTTCTTTTTCAAAGTAAAGTAAGTTTGTCACAGCCATAAGTATGTGAATGTTCTAATTCTGCTGACCAACTAACCTAATGGGGATGCTAAGGTCATCTCTTTTCACATTTAATTATAAGACCATGAATTAGAAACTCTCTGCTAGTCAGCAATAGGTAAGTATGAATTTGATATCTCATACTTCCATTACTGCATGTAGCTCAGCAAGTAATTTTTTTTTCCACATTGTTTTTTCTTTTGCCTTTGGCTGAACATATTTAGTAGAAATGAAAGTGTAAAGAAAAATCAGGTGCTTACCTGTGGTTGAACAGTCTATAAAAGATTCTTTAAATTTTCAATATACTCTTAGAGTATATAAATTTATTTATTGAAATTATTCTGACATCCTATTGTTTTAGTAATTTGAAGTAATAAAGACATTTCCTTTGACATCTTGAATATGTGGCAAATGCCTTGATATATAAAGGTAAAACAGTTTTTGGACAGTGAATTTTGCGTATGGCTCCAGCTTTCTTTCTTTTGTTCTTTTTGTTTGTTTGTTTTTCTTTTGCTCTTTGTCTTGGTGCTTTTCTTTCTTTTGTTTTGGTGTGGATTTGTAGTCACTGTAGATTGGTATTGTGCTGCAGGGGAGGTATTATCAGTGAACTCAGGCCAGAACCCTTGGGTAACTAATTCACATATTCTTTTGAGAAAACGGTAAAACACAAAAAGACAAAAATGAAATATATTTTGGGAACAATTTTTTAGTCTAGCGAACTTTAATAATTTTTAGCTTTCTACATATGCTGGAAGCAATCTTCCAGTGATGTAGACTGCAAGTGTGAAAGGAAGGGTGAGTGGGTCATCTAGCTAATTTTGTTTAAAATCAATAGATATTTCAGGACTAAAATTCATGAATAAAACTGACTATTTATTTGTAGGATGGTGCTTCCAGGTCATAGGGTACTTTCTGAAATGCATTCTCTTCAGTTCATAAATCCTCATCAATACCAACACTAATATTCCAAGGGTGAGTATTTCTACACATTTAAAATTTAATCATGCAAATAAGTTTGTGATTTGTCATATCACAAATAGGTATATAGGATTCTTATTTCAAATAACCACTATAAAATGTAATAAATTTTCACATAATAAGTTTGCCAGATATTTCCGGTTGAAAAAACACATTTAAATATATTTCTTATCCGTTATAACAAAGATATGAAAATTAGTAGTTTGGATGGTAGCTATTCAAAATAAAATGTTGATTTCTCTCTCTCTCTCTTTTTTTTTTTTTTTACTTACAGGAAGTACTTGGTTAAGAATACAAAAGTAAGTGGGTCTGGCATTTTCTCTGTTTAAGCATTCTTTCTGGTTTGTGCCTTGCAGTACCTCGAAGTAGGTCTTAATTGTATTCTGAACATATTTTCCTAAACAAAATGGTCTGAAAAGGTGACCAAATATTTGAAACTACAACACTCCAAAAATAGCTATTACATGGTTGGCATACTCAGTTAACTTAAAAATCTCATTGAGTTTAGCATTTAAACTGTCAAACTCAGGGCACTTAATAGAAAAACTTTCAATATATTACACCTTTTTGCCATCTTAGCAGTTGAAATTGCACAAATCTCTAATTATTCAATGGTTATTTTAGCCAAATAACTATATGTATCATTTATTTGTAATGGATCATCAAAAGATCCAGAAAATCAGCAGAATAAATTCAAGCCTGTTAGTATAAAATACATAATAAACATTAGAATTAGTTCGCAATTCGTGAAGTATTTTAATACAAAGAATCTAGAAGCCGCATGTTTGACATTGTATTCTTGAGGAAGTATAAGATTTCTCCAAGAGTAGCTGTATCTATTCTCTCTTTCTCTCACTGTCTCTCTCTCTCACACACACACAAAAAAATCTTAAAAGACCTTTCTGAATGACTGCTTTATATAGTAGAATTAAAACATTTATTCTGTAGAACAGTATATATTTCAATAAATTGTCATTAAAGCAGAAATCTGTGAAGTAAATTCTTATGTGTATTATTAAAAAGGATAGTTATATATCCCAGGGATTAAAAGCCTCAATAGATCGAAATAAAAATGTTCGACTATCCGAAAGTTAAGACAGAGCCCAGTCTTTTGAATGCCATGTGTGTGTGTGTCTTAGTCATTTAGTACTGCTTTAACAGAAATACCACAAGTGAATGGCTTTACCAAAGACAGAGTTTATTCTCTCACAGTCTAGTGGGCTGGAAGTCCAAATTCGGGGCGTCAGCTCCTGGGAAGTCTCTCTTTTCTCTGTTGGCTCTGGTGGAAGGTTCTTGTCAATCTTTCCCTGGACTAGGAGCTTCTCTGTGAAGAAACCTCAGGTCCAAATGATGCTCTCTGCTCCCAGCACTGCTTTCTTGGTGGCATGAGGTCCCCAATTCTTTGCTTGCTTCCCTTTCCTTTTATCTCTTGTAGGGTAAAAGGTGGTGCAGGCCACACCCTAGGGAAACTCCCTTTACATTGGATCAAGAATGTGACCTGGGGAAGGGTGGTGTTACAATCACAAAATAGAAGACAACCACACAACACTGGGAATCATGGCCTAGCCAGATTGATACACACATTTTTGGGGGGACACAATTCAATCCATGACAGTGTGTGTGTGAGTGTGCATGTTAAGAATATAAAACATACCAGGTATTATAATTCTTTCTAATAATTGGAGACACTTTCTTGATTCCAAGTGTGGTGGACAGAATAATCTCCCTTTAAAGATGCCCACACCCTAATCCCCAGAACATGTGACTATGTTACTTTCATGGCAAAAGGGATTTTACAGATGCTTTTAAATTAAGAATCTTGAGATAGAAATATGATCCTAGCTTATCTAGGTGGGCTCAGTGTAATCACAAGGGTCCTTATAAGGTAGAGGCAGGAGGGTTTAGGGCCAGAGAAGATGTGACAAGAGAAGCAGAGGTCAGGATGCTGTGAGAAAAGGGTCATGAGACAAGAAGTTCAGGTGGCTTCTAGAGCCTGGAAAATGTAAGAAAACAAATTCCCCCCAGAGCCTCCATAAGGAACACAGCTCTGCTAACTATTTTCGATTTCTGATGTCCAGAATTGTAAGATAATATATTTGTGTTGTTTTAAGGCATTAAGTTTGTGGTAATTTGTCACAGCAGTAACAGTAATCTAAAACACCAAGCACATTCTAATGGAAGCAGTCACATCCAGGGCAGTATGTTCAATTAAATGCTTCTTCCCCCATAATTATGGTTGTATCATTAAAAAAAAAGTTTACTTTATAATTTAAATAGAAATAAAAAATATCAAGTAGATTATAGCAGTTTAGAAACAGCAAATTTTTAGGATTCACTGTCAACATATTAAATAATCAGTAATTTCAGATTAATTCTGTTTTTTGTGAGTTTTAGTGATATAGAAAGTAAAACCCTATTACGAAGAACTTGGTAACTGACAAAAAAAAAAAAAAGAACTTTTAGTCCTGTGACACATTTGGGTTAAGATTCTTGGGAGCAGTAACAATAGAGACTACTTCATGAAATATCTGTGTTTCTAGGTAGCATCTAGCTTGATAACTCTAACAGAGGCATAGAATATGACCATGTCTCAGGAGAACCATCAGTCTCCCTGGTATCCTGCAAGTTGGAGAATGACCTCCTCTATTTGGCCACCAGGCTCCCTAATCAGGTCTTCATTGTTGAAGTATTTCTTGGCCTCCCTGTTTTGTGTCTTGTTCAAAGGACTCTTGCTGAGGCTGGGAGTTCAGATACATAGGATCTATTCTATCAAGGTACCTCACACAGATCTCGTCTCAGCAGTTTTGCCAGTTCACTGGAAGGCAGAAAATGAGCAGGATGTGGGTCCTTTTTGGGAACCATAGATTTCTATTCCTTTCCCTTGCTACTTACAGGGAAAATGTTCTTTTTGTTATTCTCAAAGGCCCTCTACAAGTAAACTTAGTGAACTTCCACTTTGTAGCACTGATCACATATTTTTATTTCTATTCCCTCCCCAAGCCCCACTAACATGACAGTAGAGGAAATACAAACTTTTAATTATATACCAACAAGGACAGAAAGAATGAAGAAGGTGACAAATACAGATAAGAAATGTCAAGAAATTTTGAGAGAGAGAAAGTGGGTGGATGAGTGGCAACTGACTGATCGCAGCTGAGAAAGAAATTCTCAAGGGCATGAAGCAAATAATAAATTAGCCAATTCACCCCCAGAGAAAACCAGAAAGCTCTGGCCCTGGAGGTAACGAGTTCTTCTGAAGGATAGGTAAGGACGATGAAATTAAAAACAGTATGATTTTAATGTCCTCAGATTTCTTCCCCACATTTTTGCTGCCAGGCAAATGTACCACTCCTTTGCTAGCAAAATAGAAATATACTCTCTGAAAAGGCTGGATCAGTAAGGCTTTGGACTCAAAGAACCAAGCACGGTGGAGAAGAGGGGTAAAATTATTAACGCAAGTATAAATAATTCATGTCGATACCCTTTTGCTCTCTTCCTTGACATATTTTCTGTGATTCTTTCTGCACAGTGGTCAGACCGAGGGTAGATCTATAGATAATGGAGTTTTGGGATTTCACCAATGGAGTAACAGGGTCTGTCACTGGTAATCTTATGGTGATGTTCCTCATTCTATGAGACCCGTCTAGAAAGAGCCTCCAATTGTCACTTTAGTCCCTCACTATTAATTAAAAATTGCTAGCCAGAAATCATGATGTATCTACCAAAACCAGTAGCAAAAAAGAACTCAAAAGAAACAGGCAATTAAGGAAAAAAATAAATAATTAAGTAACTCTATAGAATCAAGAAGAATAAAGAAAGAAAAACTATTTTAAAAAGAATAACAAAAGATTATCACAAAAAGGGCAGTCACAAAGTAAAAGAGCCGTATGACTATATTCTTGCCCATGAGATATGAAGGAATTAATATGTGTAACTTCCTCGTACTTCTGTTAAAGGAAAGGAAAAATTCCTCCACTTCCCTTTCTCTACTTTCTGCTGGTTGGCATGCATGCATGTGGCTGGATCAGCCATCACAAATAATAAAATGGAAGCCATGTGTTGAAAATAGCAGATAAAGAAGACAGAACAAACTTAATCCCTAATATTGTGGGATTACCAAGTCAGCTCTGGATTGCCCATATTTAGACAGTTACTTAAGAAAGAAATATTTCTCTTCTAATTAAGCCACTGTTACTTAGAGATTTTCTATATCAACCAAGTCTGATAAGGATACGTACTTGCATCTTTTCAGTAAGCACCCTGCCATTCTTCCCTAAAGTAAAGGAGAAATGATGCAAATGAATATTGGAAGCAAATAGCAATCACTGTCACGAAGCTAAGAATAAAACACCTTCAGTTAAGAAGAGAATAGATTTCAATCTAGAATGACAAGCCTAATTTGAGGGTATAAAGAAGATCATTTTAGAACAGCAATGTTTCAAAATGCTTACCTCTTATTCATTGTTTATCAAGATGCTATTTATGATGCTATTTATGAATGTGTACTTCATACAAAAGATAAACCATTAAAGGAAAAAAAATATGAGAATCAGGAAACAAGTATTCAACCTAGGAAAAAGGCACCAAGACTTCCCAGGAGCACAGTAAGAAGCTATTACATGACAACAGTGGATAGCAGGCATAGAATGCAAGGAAATCAAATTGGAAAATGAAGACAGAGTGTTCCCAGAAGAATGAGTCAAAGGAAAAAATGGAATTGATAGTTTACCTCATCAAGTATTAAAGCATCTTGAGAGAAGTTTCATACTCCTTTGAAAAAGTTTGATGTTAGTCAGTGATACCAAAAACCTGTTGCCATCGAGTCAATTCCAACTCATACCAACCCTATAAGGCAGAGTAGAACTGCTCCATAAGTTTTCCAAAGAGCTGCCGGTGGATTCCAACTGCTGACCTTTAGGTTAGCAGTGGTAGCTCTTAACCACTGCACCACCAAGGCACCACTAATTAGTAACAAGCAAAAAGAATATGTATACACACCTAAATCATACAATTGTTAATTAGAGAAAAAGGAAAAAAATGGTCAAAATGGGAAATGCAATCACAATAAACACTGGAAGTCATTTCTAAATAATACTATTGTCACAAAAGTGTAACCACGGAATATTGAACAGGAAATAGAGATAGAACAGTATTGATTTGAGTCTGTGGCAAGGGAAATATGTTAGAAGACATCGAATAGGAAGGTTACATTCTCCTTTCCCATAGTAGACTGTCAGTTATTTTCTAAAATAGAAAAATTTAGACAGGTTAATAAAGGTTATACCAATATTTAGAATATGATGATGCCTCTGCAGAGTGGAAATCAGAAGCGTGGAGGAGCGGGGAAGAAACTCCTCTTATTAGTTACACACCTTGTAGCAGCTCTATTTTTATAAATAAAATCTATCAAATTTAAAAAGACTCATCTTCTTACAGTTCCTGTTTTCAGCTCCATAAAAGATCCCCAGTCAAGGAAATGCATTTACTCTACCTGTTTGGAAGTGGAGGAGGGTAAATATGTTATTTCAAGAAATTTTCCTGTTACATCAGTTATAATATTGCCCCCAGGCCTCAGTTTGGATCACCATTCCTCTGATATGGAACAAGGAAAGGAGATTTTGTTCTCGTTTCTTGTATTGTTGTTGTCATGGCAACCTTATGTACAAAAGAACTCACACCCAAAATTCACCAATTAAATCCCAAAATCTTAGTTGCAAGGGAGTATAAAAATGAGACAAGATTTAATGTTTCCTAACCATGTGTGTTCAGCAGACTTCATTAATTGGTAATCTCTTACCTGAAATTTAAAAAGAGATGCTCATTTAGTATTAATTTACCTTGAAGGTATGTCACTACTCTTGATATAAAAAATAATAAAATCTATTATATTATTTATATTGTACTATTTTCAAACAATTTAATAGCATTGAATAATAATAAGTAGCTCTATGGGGTTGAGCAGAGCATAACAAATGTTTCTATAACTTTTATTAAATATTATTTTAATTGTGTAATATAATTAAGGAATCAATTTAAACCTTTTCACTTTTTCTTTCTTTGCTTCTCTTTTTCGTCCTCTGTCTTCTTATTCTTCTTTGTATCTTTTTATATTTTTTCTGTTGAAAAGACTTATCTTTATCCCTTCCAGAAATACTACCTAATTGTCGTATTGCTTTCAAACAGTAGCCTGAGAAAACCTCATCAATTTAAGATTGGAGAGTGCATCACATAATGAGTTTATGTCTGTATCTCAGTTACCAGATGGATCTAAAGTGACATCTCAGGACACTGTTAATGAGATTGTCTTATGTAAGGGAATCTGGTAATAGGATCATACCAAATCTGATTATTTAGAGATAATGTTAACACAAATTAAATTAATTAATGATCAAGTTGCCCTTCACAAGCAAAAATACAAAAGAGTTAACCAGAAATGTAGAGAGATACTAATGATGAAATAACAATTTTAAAATCAAAGTCTAGAATTTGCAAATTGGGAAGCTGACAGAATGAAAGTAGCTGTGCTTTGGAAAAGGCGTGTGAAAGAAAAATGCTTTCAAGCCCATGGACAACTGATTCTCCTTGATCATTGGGGGCTACATTAGGCAGGTCATTCCTAAGTCTAGAAATCACATACACTACATTATTATCTGAAGTGCTCCTCTTCTTTTATTTACTGTATGTCTTTCCTTCAAAACTACTAAAAAGTCACAAGTAGCATTCTTAGGCGAAGTTTCTGTCGTTCTTTAAGAGTTCTGTTATATAGAGATTGCAGCCATCAACCTCTCTATATAACTGTACTGTTAAAGATATAATTGAATATGTTTATTGTCATGGATTGAATCATGTTCCCCCAAAAATGTGTGCTTAGCTGGGCCATGATTCCTGGTATTGTGTGATTTTCCTACATGTTGTAAATCCTGCCTCTATGATGTTAATGAGGGAGGATGGGTGGTAGTTGTGTTAGTAAGGCAGGACTCAGTCTACAAGATTGGATTGTGTCCTGAGGTAATCAAACTCTTGAGATATAAAAGACAGAAGTGAGCAGAGGGACGGGGGACCTCATACTCCCAAGAAAGCAGGGCCGGGAGCAGAGTGTGTCCTTTGGACCTGGGGTCCCTGTGCGGAGAAGCTCCTAGTCTGGGGAAACACTGATGAGAAGAAGGCCCACAGAGAGAGAAAGCCTTCCCCTTGAGCTGATGCCCTGGATTTGGAGTTTTAGCCTACTTTGCTCTGAGAAAATAAACTTCTGTTTGTTAAAGCCATCTACTTGTGGTATTTCTGTTATAGAAGCACTAGATGATTAAGACATTTATCACATACCAATGGCTGTGCCATTGGTAAAGGAAGTGTACATCTCACAGGAATCACAAGATCTTTCTGGGAGATTTCTTTGAGGTAGAAGTCCCTTAGTTGGTTTGTCACACTGTATAGAAATGAGTTGAGATGTAAAGTTAAGATAACGTACTGTTACGAATCATAGCTTTTTAAGGAACTGACGGTCACAAATGTACGTCCAAGTGAAAATATCTTTAAAATAATGGATTTGATTGCTTTTGATACTAAGTGCTGCATCTCTATATTATGTTATACATTAGCTAACATGATATTTATCTCTATCTCATGCAAACATGAAAAGAAAGAGGAAAATATAACAGTCTATTATCTTCACATACCATAAAATTGTGTTAGAATCACAACATTTTATTTGTTCATTACATCACTTTTTTGAAAAACAACGGTTATGGATTGAATTGTGTCCCCTACAAGTGTGTGTCACCTTGGCTAGCCCATGATTCCCAGTATTGTGTGATTGTTCACCATTTTGTCATCTGATGTGATTTTCCTGTGTGTTGTAAATCCTACCACTAGGTGTTAATAAGGCAGGATTAGCAGCAGAGCAGTTATGTTCATGAGGCAGGACTCAATCTACAAAATTAAGTTGTGTCTTAAGTCAATCTCTTTTGAGATATAAAAGAGAGAAGCAAGCAGAGAGATAGGTGGGCCTCATACCACCAAGAAACAAGAGCTAGGAGACTAGTGCATCCTTTGCACCCAGGGTCCCTGAACTAAGAAACTCCTTGACCAGGGAAGATTGATGACAAGAACTTTTCTCCAGAGCTGACAGAGAGAAAAATCCTACCCCTGGAGCTGTCACCCTGAATTCAGACTTCTAGGCTCCTAGACTGTGGGACTATAAATTTCTGTTTGGTAGAGCCACCCACTTGTATTTCTGTTATAGCAGCACTAGATAACTAAGACAACTACTATACACCAGGCACTCTTCTAGGAACAGGGAGCATAGCATAGAAAAAACAACAGCTCTCAAGGGTCTTACCTGCATTCATTTTGATGGGGGTGCAGAATAAAGAGACATTTAAACAACAGAAAGAGTGAACGATTAACTGGACAATGTATTTTCAGGTAGAGATTAATGCTATGAAATAAAATGAAAAAATGTGGTAGAAGGTAATGATGGAGATCGTGTGCATTTCGTTGTTAAAGAAAATATATCTGAAGGGATGAAATTTGAGTTGAAACCTGAATGGCAACTAGGAACCAAGTGTTTTAAGATCTGGGGCCTAAGCATTTCAAGCAATGGAAACAGCAAATGCAAAACCCTGTAAAAGAGTCAGTAATTTCTCCTAAAATCTCTCTCTGCTTTTCCCTTAAAAAAAAAAAAAAAAAAAGCCTCCTCTAAGTTTCAGCTGAATACATGTGCACCTTGCTACGTGTGTCCAAGTTAAATGAGCAATCAATGGGATATGAATGGAAATATTTACTGCTTGTAAGTCAAGCTCCTTAAAGAGGGAGTTGCTTCTCTCCAACATTCTGTTTTCTTCTTCTCAAGGGTAGGAATCTACATATGGTATTTGTTATGGATTGAGTTGTGTCCACTTAAAATCTATATTGAAGTTCTGGCCCCTGTACATGCGGCTATGAGCTTGTGTTTTAAAATAGGATTTCCTTTTTCTTATGTTAATGAGAGCATACCTGAGGAGGGTGGGTTCTAAACCTATTAAATTCTATCTTATAAAAAGAGTCTAACAGAAACAGAGTAATACACAGGGGAAGATAGATGTCATGTGAGTGCCTGTCTATGTGTAGACACCACAAAATAGGAGAAAGGCCTACAGAAAGAATCAACACACCTAAGACCCTTATTTGGGCCTATAGACTTTAAACTGTGAGAAAAGAAATTTCTGTTATTTAAAGCCACCCCCTTGTGGCATTTGTTACAGCACTAGGTAACTAAGACAGTATTGATGATTAGCTTAAGTTATGCAAATGAAGACAAAACCGTTGAAGCTACCAGAGCAAGAAGATGGAAGAATCCTTAGCCTACCACATTTTGATACAAGAATGAAAAATCAGTATCTATCTGGCTTGAATCACTTTTTTTTTTTTTTTTTTTTTTTGGTGGGAGTTTAGCCTGTACACTGCATGATACTGGCCTTATAGCAGAAATACCTTTGGTGCATTGAAGAATACAAAAAAGAAAACTACTGTACAATGAATACAGTCAGCTAGTAGAAAAATGAAAAGCAAAGATTTTTGAGAATTAGGCAGTGATCAATTTATGGATGACTTGTAGGCCTTGTAAATCCTTTCATTTTGATTGTATTCAATGGAACATTTTAAGAGGAGAATGGCTTAATTTTACTTTCTTTTTAAAAAGGCCAGTTTGTTGTAAATAAAATTGATTCTAATGGGTCAAATACAGCATAGAGACTAGTAATAAAGCTATTTAAACAATCCAGCTGAGACATTAAGTAGGGTCCAAAAAGCATTGGATTGTATTTTAATCTATGACATTATAGATAATAATATCTAACTATTCATTTACAATTTACCCTGAATTGTTCACATTTCTGATTATATCCCTAGATTAGAGTAAAACGGTGCATGGTCTTTTCCTTAATCGTTTTAGATTTTGAAAGGAATATTATTTTTTGCAAGTCTTTAAAGGCCACTATATTAAAAACTAGATGCACAATTATGAATGAGACATAATCCTTAACTTTTTTGAAGACTATAAATAACACACAATAAATACATAATTTATAATTGGAAGAAAAGCTGCAAAGATATTGGATAGGGTGATTCAAGGGAGAAGGTAAAGTTTACTTAAATTAGATTATGCCTCTCTAAGGAAATATTTAGGAGTCCCTGAGTGGTACAAACGGTTAAGCACTTGACTATTAGCCCAAAGGTTGGTGGTTTAAACTTACCCAGAGATGCCTCAGAAGACAGGCCTGGTGATTTGCTTCCAAAAGGTCACAACCTTGAAAAGCCTAAGGAGCAGTTCTACTTTGTACAAATGGGGTCACGATGATTCATAATTGACTCGACAGCAATTAACAACAACAAGGAAATATTTAACCTAGTATGTAAAATGTAAGTGGTTGTTAACCCAGATAAGAGCTGGTGTAGGCGAGAGGGCT
Source organism: Dugong dugon (assembly GCA_030035585.1). NCBI lineage: Eukaryota > Metazoa > Chordata > Mammalia > Sirenia > Dugongidae > Dugong > Dugong dugon. The sequence goes on from CM057478.1 coordinate 16,828,413, forward strand.
GTGACTAATTCTAAGCAGAGACATGAACAAAGGGTGTGAAGTGGGAATGAGCTTGACTGAATGTATGAAATGCAATGAAAAAATAAAACTGTTTTTATCAGGCATAAAATGTAAGGATTTAATATCTCAAATGTGACAATAATAATTATAATGTATACACAAGATTTTAATAATTTAGATTAAATTTAATGTACAAAATATTTGCTGACAGAGTATGCTTTTGACAGAATACTTCTGAAGTCATGAAGACCATATTTTGAATAGACATCATAGGTAAGTCCATCTTCGTTTTTTCCCCTCAGAAAGACAATTATAGCGTTATTGAAATAAATAAATTTAACCTGAATTGTTCACACTTTCTGATATCTTTTAGATTTGACTGAAAAAAGTTGGGTGGTTTTCTCCCTAATCATCTTATGTTTTGCAAAGAATAACATTTTTATAAATTAAAAAAAAAATGCATTAATGAAGCTTGTTTTAAAATTTATGATTTAACTTTATTAGATAGATTTAGGAAAATGAAATGCATGTGTTAACTCCAATTTAGAGATGGTGAAACAAACTTCACTGGAATACATTTCTGTATAAAAGAATGATAGTAGTATTAAACCAGAGAATGATGGAAAGGACTCTGAAAAAAGTATAGATCAAAACTATCTTTACTATTTGTAGCAAGTGTTGAGTTCAGTTTTGTATCATAATCATTTTTGAAGCATGGAATCAAGTGTGTTGTTTGCAGATATTTATTGGCTAAGGGAGTAAAAAAAAAATTTAAACTTATGAAGAATTTTTATACAAAATATATTAAAAAAAATCAAAACAGAAGACTTCTTTGAAAGACTATTAAATGAAAAAGCTGTCAGAAGTAAATGTATAATATTTTACATATTTAACATATTATACATCAGTGTGTTGGAAGCTTCTGAGAAAGTAGCACTCTGATTTTTTTTAAGACCAAGAAACCATATTCAATAGGTACATTTTCCATGACATTAGTAAAAATGTTAAAGATATTGACAGGAAATGTTAGGTAAATATGCTGCAAAGAAGGAAGGTTTCTAATGACATCATACCTCAGCATAGTCAAGAATTGGCTGAAGATATAAAAGACCAACCCACTGAACCAATAAAGTAAGTATTTTACTGCTACTTGATACATGCACAGATATTCTTACCATGGAATTATTTCAGTATAAGTACTATTTGATATGGTGATATGAGGAAGAATTCCTTTTTTATAACCATTGCCCACAAACACAACAAACTCCAAGCTATATAAATCCACAAGGAATAAGATATAGATTTGAGTTTACGTTTTGTGTAGGAATGTGTTCTAATGGCAGGAGATTGCAGCAAACCAGAATGTAAATCAGCCACTACTTTCTTTACTGAGAGGAACTTGCAATAAATATAAAAAAGTTGCACAAACGAATGTATTTAGTGAAGTATTAAAATTGTGAATACATAAAAGCTCCTGTATTAAATTTGAATTCTGCTCTATTAAGTAATATATAAAAATAAGTAGAAAGAAATATTACTCCATTAACAAACTCTCCATATTTATGCAAGATGAGAAAGCAGCTGGTACCAACTTTTTATAGATGTGAATTGGTTTGTCAAACTTGCTTATTTGTCTCATATTTTTGATGTTGATAATGATCTTCATCCTTCCATGCAAACTAAGAATTGCAACCTGCTTTTCAAAGGCTGATAAGATCAGAGGGCACAAGGGAATAAGATCAGAGGGCACAAGGGAAAATTAGAGATTTGAAAAGAAAGTATTTCTAGGAACTGTTACAACATACTCCCTAATTTAACAGCAATTATCAGTGAAATAAGGAGCCTTGGTGGTGCAGTGGTTAAGTGGTTAGCTGCTAACTGAAAGGTTGGCAGTATGAAACCGACAGCCACTTAGCAGAAGAAAAATGTGGCAAGCTCCTTCTGTAAAGGTTTACAACCTTGGAAACCCTATGGGGCAGTTCCACTCTGTCCTATAGGGTCACTGTGAGTCAGAATCGGCTTGATGGCAATGAGTTTGCTTTTGTTTTTTTATCAGTGAAATGGGTCTTGATCTTGATATCACACCTCTTTGAAAACTTCCATCCATCGCCTTAAGAATCTGAAATAATCTTTTAAAATATATTTTCCATTAAAATTAGTTCATGCATATGAAATCCGTGGAGCTGAATCCACCACTTCTTTTATCAAAAAGACTATTTAAATAAAACAGCTTTACAATATAAAATTCTAGGTTAATGAATTTCAAATATAAAGCATAAATTTCTCATTTGGATAAAAATTAAAAATTAATATCATGAGGACACTTCTGGGCAACATGGCACTCCAGGCAGAAGCACCACACTGTCCCTCTACAGCAAATATCCGAAAAACTAAGCCAAACAGAGAAAACAGCAATCCTGAAACACTAAGCATCAAATGAAGAGATAGAGAACTCAGCCAAGCACCAAATGGAGTGAGAAACTGAGAGTGAGGAGAGATTCATGCAGAGGTCCCCTATCAGCTAACATAGTGAGGATCCACCATCTTGGACTCCTATCAGAGACCAGCGAGTAGGGGGTACAATAAAGCAGCTTCATGAAGCTTCCAGCAGGAGACAGAACAACCAGTAACCAGCGAAATAACACTTTCCCACCCCTACCCTTATTCACCCCCACTCGGCCTCCTCTGTTTCCCTCAGCAACATTCTCTTGACAAGGAAGCACCAGCTGCTTGGATTCCACCTGCCTGCACTGACCGACTCCCTGAGTGCCGTTTGTTGGCTGCTTGTGTTGCTTTTTTCCACTTCTTTTTATTTCTTCCTTACCTCTCACAACCGCCTCCTCATTTCACTCAAATACCTGGCTCCGTGCGCCATCTTAGCTTCTTCCTGAAAGGCTGTGAAACTCTTTTCAAATGTGGAACTGCTTCACAGCCCATGCTGCCAAGCTGGTGGGATCCTGGGGCTTTTTGTTTGTTTTTAATTGTTTGTTTGTTTTCTTTATCTTTTCTCGAATTGGGAGCCTGTTCTAGCTGGGCAGTACTGTGCAGCTTGGGAATTACCCCCTCAGTGTGTGCAGACCTGCAGAGGGATCACTGAGGGCATTTCTTTTTTCGTGCAGTTTTTTCTGTTTTTTTGAGGACTTTTCTTGTTCTTTTTTTTTTAATTTGTATTGTTTTCTTTTCCCTCTTTTACCCTTTTTGTCTTTCTTCATTACTCAGTTCCTCATCTCTTCATACCTGCCTTCTCTTCCTGTCTCCTGAATACCCGGTGCTGAGTGACACTTCTACATCTTCTAGCCAAGCCATATTTCAAAGCCTGAGAGCAGCTTCCCCAGACCTCATAGCCACACCAGTAGGATCCCTGGGAGCTTTGTTTTTCTTCTTTCTTTCTAATTTTTATTTATCCATTTTTTTCTTTTCTATTTTCCTTCTTCTTCTCCATTTTATTTTTCTCCATTTCATAGTCTCTCATCTCTCCACTCCAATGGCAAGCTCCCCCAGCACTCTTTTTTGTTTGTTTGTATGTTTTTGGCCCCTGTTCCTCTCTCCTCTCGCCCATACCCATCTTAGCTCCACACATCACAGTCTTTCCCTTCCATCCTGCCTACCTGCATCACACCACCAAGCAGCACATGCACAGCCTACAAGAACCAACCCTGCACTGATTACTGGCTGGCCCTGGTGGACATATTAAGTGCCACAAAAAACCCATCCCAACAACTCCTCTTCAGCTAGACCTGCCCTGCTATACCATATCTGAGCAATTGACCCTGCCAATTGGAGAAGGAGGTGAAAAGTATAGTGCTCACAGGTGAGCAAACAACAAAGAACATACAGACCGCCTGCTCAGACACAGCCAAACAAAACAAAAAAAAAGGATGAAACAAAAAATCTACATTCAATAAATGAGGAAAATAACTACTGAATGCCCCGAAGACAGCAGACAATATCAAAACATTTACAAAAAGAGGACAGGATGGTTCCAGTAGGCATCCAAAATAAAACACCAGGTGATTTTCCAGTAGGAGAAAAGGCACTATAAATACATGATAGGGAATTCAAGACTCTAATACTCAGAATTATCCAAGAGTTGAAGCAAAACGCAGACAAAAATGAGGAAAAAAATAGACAAATTCATGGAAAAAACACACTAATTCATGGAAAATTCAGACAAAAAAATAGAAGAATGCAGGAAAATAATGCAGGAATAAAATGCCAAAATAAATTCACAACTAGAAATCATACAAAAACAACAATTAGAAATCCAAAAGATAAACAACAAGATTTCAGAAATAGTGTCATAGAAGGGCTGAGGAGCAGATTTGAAACAGTGAAAGACAGGATCAGTGAAATTGAACCTAAACACTTGGATACAGATCTGTGTGAAGAAAGCTCAGAAAAAAAGAATGAAGAAAAATGAAGAAACCCTGAGAATTATGTGGGATAAAATAGAAAGCAAAAATTTGCAAGTGATTGGAGTTCCAGAACAGAAGAAGAAACAGAAAACACAGAGAAGATCATTGAAGAACTGCTGACAGAAAACTTCCCCAATATCATGAAAGATGAAAAGCTGGTCATCCGAGAAGCTCAAAGAACACCATATAGGATAGACCCCAAAAGAAAATCACCAAGGCATATCATAATCACACTCGCCAATACCAAATACAAACAAAGAATCCTGAGGTCAGCTCAAGAAAAACAAAAAGTCACATACAGAGGAGAAACAATAAGACTAAGCTCAGATTATTCAGCAGAAACCATGCAGGAAAGAAAGCAATGGGATACCATATATAGAACCTTGAAAGAAAAAAAAAATGCCAGCCAAGAATAATATGTCCTCCAAAACTCTTGGACAAATATGATGGTGAAATTAGGACGTTTCCAGATAAACAGAAATTAAAGGAATATGTAAAAACCAAATCAAACTTACAAGAATTATTAAACGGAGTCCTTCAATCTGAGAACAAACAACTTCAGCTCACAGGTTGAATCTAGGACACAGGATCATATCAGCCAGATACGAATCTAGGAAATGAACTCTCTAGGACTATCCAAAACCAAAAGAAATACAACAGGGAATCAGAGCAGTTAATCTGTAAATGGCAAAAACATCAGAACAACAAAGAAGGACTAAACAGTGTAGATATAGAACCTTCTAATAGAGAAGAAGGCAAGGCGGTACCAAGTAATAATAGACTGCTTCAAGCTTAAAAAGATAAGGGTAAATTTCACCATAAACACAAAGAAAGTTAACAAACCTACTCATAAAAATAAACAGGAAATACATAAAGTCTCAGTAAAAACAAAACCTACAAAAACAAAAGAAATGAAAAAAACATCCACAAACAAAAGGAATTCAGCGCAGGAGAATAACAGGAACAAAGAAAACATCTGCACCACAAAAAAAAAGCACTACAAAATGACAGCAACAAACTCACATCTATCAATAATTACACTGAATATAAACGGCCTCAATGCACCCATAAAGAGACAGAGAGTGACAGAAAGGATAAAAAACAGGACCATCATTATGCTGTCTACAAGAGACACACCTTAGAAACAAAGATGTAAATTTATTAAAAATCAAAGGTTTGAAAAAATATAACAAGCAAACAACTACCAAAAAAGAGCAGGAGTGGCAATACTAGTCTCAGATAAAATAGACTTTAAAACAAAATCCAGCCTAAAAGACAAAGAAAGACACTATATAATGACTAAGGGGATGATCCATCACGAAGACATAACCATAATAAACATCTACACACCGAATGACAGGGCTCCAAAATACATAAACTCTAAAAGCACTGAAAAGAGAAATTGAAACTTGACAGTTGACAGTTCCACAATACAAGTAAGAGACTTCAACACACCACTCTAAGTAAAGGATAGAACATCTAAAAGGAAACTCAGCAAAGATACAGAAGACCTAAAGGGCACAATCAGCCAACTTAAACTCATTAGCATATACAGAACACTCCATTCAACAGCTGCAAAGTACACATTCTTTTCCAATGGACATTGAAAGTTCTCCAGAATGGTGTACATGTTAAGCCACACAGCAATCCTCAACAAGATCCAAAATGTTAAGATAATAACATATCTTCTCTGACCACAATGTCACCAAGGTAGAAATTAACAACAGAAAGAGCAACAAAAAAGATCAATTACATGGAAACAGAGTAACACCCTGCTTACACATCACTGGGTAATAGAAGAAATTGGAGATTGAATAAAAAAATTCCTAGAATCAAACAAGAATAAAAACACATCATACCAAAACCTTTGGGACAATTTATAACAATAGAGTCACACATCAAAAAAGAAGAAAGGGACAAAATCAAAACATTAACTACACAACTCAAACAAAGAGAACAGCAAAAAAAAAAAAAAAAAAAAAAAAAACCCACAGCAACCAGAATAAAGGAAATAATAAAGATCAGAACAGAAAAAAATGAAATAGAGAATAGAGAAACAATAGAAAGAATCAACAAAACCAAAAGTTGGTTCTTCGAAAGAATCAACAAAATCAACAAATCACTGGCCAGACCAAAAAAAGAAAAATAGGAGAGAATGCAGATAACCCAAATAAGAAATGAAATGGGGGACATTACAACAGACCAAACTGAAATAAAAAGGATCATTGCAGAATATTATGAAAGACTATGCTCCAACAAATCTGAAACCCTAGAGGAAATGGGTAAATTTCTAGAAACACATGGCCTACCCAAACTACAACAAAGTGATGTTGAAAATCTGAACAGAACCACAACAACAGTAGATATTGAAAAGGTACTAAAAAAACTCCCAACATAAAAGCCCTGGCCCAGATGGATTCCCTGGAGAATTGTACAAAACATTCAGAGAAGAGACTGTACCAGTACTACTCAAACTATTTCAGAACATAAGAAAAAAACACTTCCAAATTCATTCTATGAATCCAGCATAATCCTGACATCAAAACCAGGCAAAGACACCACAAAAAAAAGAAAATTACAAACCAATATCTCTCATGAATATAGAGGCAAAAATTCTCAACAAAATTCTAGCTAATAGAATTCAGCATCAAACCAAAAAAAATAATACACCACAACCAAGTAGGATTCATACCAGGTATGCAAGGATGGTTAAACATTAGAAAATCAATCAAAATAATCCACCACATAAATAAAAGGAAAGAAAAGAATCACATGATCATCTCAATTAATGCAGAAAAAGCATTAGACAAAGTCCAACATCCATTCCAGATAAAAACTCTCAATAAAATGGGTATAGAAGGGACATTTCTCAACATAATAAAGGACATCTATGCAAAACCAATGGTCAACATCATTCTTAATGGACAGAGGCTGAAAACATTCCCCTTGACAAAAGGAACAAGGATACCCTTTATCACCACTCCTATTTAACATTGTGCTGAAAGTTCTAGCAAGAGCAGTAAGGCAAGAAAAAGAAATAAAGGGCATCCAGATTGGTAATGAAGAAGTTAAACTGTCCCTGTTTGCAGAGGATATGATACTATACATAGAAAAGGCTAAAGACTCCATGAGAAATCTACTGGAACTAATAGAAACATTCAGCAGGATACAAGATAAACATACAAAAATCAGTTGGATTCCTATAAACCAATAAAGAGAATGATGAAAAGGAAATCAGGAAAACAATACCATTTATAATAGCCCCTGAAAAAAATAAAATACTTAGGAATAAGTCTAACCAGGGATGTAAAAGACCTGTACAAAGAGAACTACAAAGCACTGCTGCAAGAAACCCAAAGGGATCTACGTAAATGGAAAAACATACCAAGCTCATGGATAGGTGGACTCAATATAATGAAAATGATAATTCTACCGAAAGCAACTTACAAATACAATGCAATCCCAATCCAAACACCGACAACATTGTTCAAAGAGATGGAAAAACTAATCATTAACTTTATATGGAAAGGGAAGAAGCCCCGAATAAGTTAACCACTATTGAGGAAGAAGAATAAAACAAGAGGACTCACACTATCTGACTTCAGAACCTACTATACAGCTATGGTAGTCAAAACAGCCTGGTACTGGTACAACGATGGATACATTGACCAATGGAACAGACTTGAGAGCCCAGATGTAAATCCATCCACCTATGGTCACCTGATCTTTGACGAGGGCCAAAGTCCGTCAAATGGGTAAAAGACAGTCTTTTTAACAAATGGTACTGGCAAAGCTGGATATCCATCTGCAAAAAAATGAAACAGGAACCATACCTCAAATCATATACAAAAACTAATTCAACATGGATCAAAGACCTAAATATAAAGCCAAGAAGTATAAAGTTCATAGAAGAAAAAATAGAATCAATGCTCCAGGCCCTAACACATGGCATTATCAGGATACAAACCATAACCATCAACACACAATAACTGGAATCTAAAAATCAAGCACCTATGCTCTTCAAAAGACTTCACCAAAAGAATAAAAAGAGAACCTACAGACTGGGAAAGAAATTTTGGACATTACAAGTCAGACAAAGCTCTAAGGTTCATAATCTACAAGAAAATCCAACACATCTACAACAAGAAGAAAAATAATACTTTTTAAAAATGGGTAAAATATTTGAACAAACACTTAACCAAAGAAGACATTCAAGCATCCAACAGACACATGAGGAAATGCTCGTGATCACTAGCCATTAGAAAATTCAAATTAAAACCACAATGAGATACCATCTCACCCCAGCATTACTGGCACAAATCAAAAACACTGGAAACAACAAATGTTGGAGGGGCTGCAGGGCGACCAGAACTCTTATGCACTGCTGGTGGGAATGCAAAATGATACAACCATTTTGGAAAATGATATGGCACTTCCTCAGAAAGCTAGAAATAGACATACCATTCGATCCAGAAATCCCACTCCTAGGAATATATGCTAGAGAAATAAGAGTGGTCACAAGAATAGACATATGCACATGGCATATGTCATGGCAGCATTGTTCACATTAGCAAAAAGATGGAAACAACCTAGATGCCCATCAACAGATGAATGGATAAACAAACTATGGTACATACACACAATGGAGTACTATGCAACGAGAAAGAACAACAACGAATCTGTGAAGCATCTCATAACATGGATGAAACCGGAGGACATTATGTTGAGTGAAATAAGTCAATCACAACAGGACAAATATTGTATGAGACCTCTACTGTAAAAACCGATGAAAAAGTTCATACACAAAATGTAACAATCTTTGTTGGTTACCAGGGATGGGAGTGGTGGGCAGGGGGGAATACTAAATAGGCAATAGATAAGTGGTATCTTGGGTAAAGGGTGAGACAGTACACAATACAGGCGAAACCAGCACAACTTGTACAAGGAAAGGTCATGGAAGCTCCATAGACACATCCAAACTCCCTGAGGGACTGAATTGCTGGGTGGAGGGCTGTCGACACCATGGTCTTGGGGTATATCTAGCTCAATTGGCATACACAGTTTATAAAGACAGTGTTATACATTCTACCTTGGTGAGTAGCGTCTGGGGTCTTAAAAGCCTGTGAGCAGCCATCTAAGATCCTCCACTGGTCTCATCCCTTCTGGAGTAAGGGAGAATGAAGAGAACAGGATACAAGGAAAAGATTAGTCTGAAGGACTAATTGTCCACAGCTACCAAGGCCTCCACCAGACTGAGTCCAGTACAGCTAGATGGTGACTAGCTACCACCACTGACTGCTCTGACCAGGATCACAACAGAGGGTTCTGGACAGAGCTAGAGAAGGATATAGAACAAAATTCTAACTCACAAAAAATAAAGACCAGATTTACTGGCCTAAAGGAGACTGGAGAAACCCTGAGAGGGTGGCTCCCAGACACGCTTTTAACTCAGTGATGAAGTCATTTCCGAGGTTCACCATTCAGCCTGGGAGTGGACAGCCCCATAAAACCAAATGGGACTAATGAGGCACAGCAGTCCAGGGACAAGGGCCAGAAGGCAGAAGGGGACAGGAAAGCTGGTGATAGGGAACCCAAGGTTGAGTAAGGATAATGTTGATGTGTTGTGAGGTTGTTAACCATTGTCATAGGGCAACATGTGTAGTAACTGTTAAATGAGAAACTATTTTGTTCTGTAAGCCTTCATCTAAAGTGAGAATAGCAGCACAATTGGAAGAGCATTGTTGATGTCCCTGAACGGTGAATGTAGAAATTTTTGAAATAGAGTATCTTTGGCTATGTATATTTTCACCAAAAAAAAAAAAAAAAAAAAAAGGTAGAGAAGGGAGAGGGTTCACATGTGGTGGAGTTTTTAACCAATGTCTAAATCAATATGTGTACTACTGTTTCATAAGAAATTATTTGTTCTGTAAGCCTTCACCTGAAGTACAATAAAAATAAAAATAAAAACCCTAAAAAAAAAAAATTCTAACACACACAAAAAGGACTAGATTTACTGGCCTGACCGAGACTGGGCAAACCCCAAGAGTATGATCCCCGGATACCCTTTTAGCTCAGTGGTGAAGTCTCTCCCAAGGTTCACCCTTCATCCGGGTATTGGACAGCGCCATGAAACAAAACGGGATTAATGAGCCATGGCTGTCCGACGACAAGCCTTGGAATGCAGAAGGGGACAGGAAACCTGGGGATAGGGAACCCAAGGTTGAGTAAGGACATTGTTGACATGTAGTGGGTTTCTTAACCATTTTCATAGTGCAATATGTGTAGTAACTGTTTCATGGGAAACTATTTTGTTCTGTAAAACTTCATCTAAAGTGAGAATAGCAGCATGACTGGAAGAATGTAATAGATATGACTGAATTGTACATATAGAAATTTTTGAAATGGTGTCTCCTTGGCTATGTATATTTTCACCAAAAAAAAAAAAAATTTTGAGAAAGGAGAGGGTTTTCATGTTGTAGGGTGGTTAACCAATGTTATAAAACAATATGTGTACTGGCTGTTTAATGAGAAACTATTTGTTCTGTAAACCTTCATCTAAAGTAGAATAAAAAAGAGAGAGAGAGAGAGAGAGAAAAAGAATATCATGAGCTTGCTTAATTTGCTTTATAATACGATCTTCTTCCACTCTTGTCAACATGTATCTCTGACACTGGCTTCTCCATCATGAATGTTTGTAAAATTTAAATATGTATTATTACCTCATGCAAGTGATGAGGTCATAATACAGTCTAGATTTTATAAATTAAAAAGCAAATAGATGGCTCAGTTACCACGTTAAGCACTTCTCAAATACTGATATGCCTGTTTACAGCAGGCCTAAAATGTTTTATATAAAAACCAAAACCCAAACCTGTTGCCACCGAGTCAGTTTTGACTCATAGCGACCCTATAGGACACAGTAGAACTGCCCTATAGGGTTTCCAAGGAGTAGCTGGTAGATTCAAACTGCCGACATTCTGGTCAGCGGCCTGAGCTCTTAACCACTGTGCCAAGCTTCATGGAAGGCATCCTTGAAAAATAAGCCTCCAGGAATTAATGGAATATGAACTGAGATGTTTCAACAAACAGATACAGTGCTGGAAGTGCTCACTCATCTATGCCAAGATATTTGGAAGACAACTTCCTGACCAACCAATTGGAAGAGATCCATACTTGTACCCATTCCAAAAAAAAGGTGATCTAACAGAATGCAGAAATTACTGAACAATATCATTAATATCAAACACATGTAAAATCATTAAAATGCAGTTGCAGCAGTACATCAGCAGTGACCTGACAGAAATTCAAGCCGGATTCAGAAGAGGATGTGGAATGAGGGATATCACTGCTGATGTCAAATGAATCTTGGCTGAAAGCAGAGGATACCAGAAAGACGTTTATCTGCGTTTTATTGACTAGGAAAAGGCATTCGATTGTGAGGATCATAACAAATCATGGACAGCATTGCAAAGAATGGGAAATCTAGAACACTTAATTGTGCTCATGAAGAACCTGTACATTGATCAAGAGGCAGTCTTTCAAACAGAACAAGGGGATACTGTGTCGTTTAAAGTCAAGAAAGTTGTGCATTGGGGTTGTATCCTTGCAGCATTCTTATTCAATCTGTATGCTAAATTAATATAATAATCTGAGAAGGTGGACTATATGAAGAACTCGGCATCAGGATTGGAGGAAGAATCATTAACAACCTACAATATGCAGATGATGCAACCTTGCTTGCTCAAAGTGAAGAGGACTTGAAGCATTTACTAATGAAATCCAAAGACCACAGCCTTCATTATGAACTACACCTCAACATAAAGAAAACAAAAATCTTCACAACTGGACCAATAAACAGCATTTGATAAATGGAGAAAATATTGAATTTGTCAAGTATTTTATTTTATTGGTTCCACAATCAACATCCATGGAGGCAACAGTCAAGAACTCAATGTACTGCACTGAGAACATCTGCTGCAAAAGACCTCTGTAAAGTGTTAAAAAGCAAAGACATCACTTTAAGAACTAAGGTGTACTTAACCCAAGCCATGGTGTTTTCAATTGCCTCATATGCATGTGAAAGCTGAACAATAAATAAGGAAGACCAAAGAAGAATTGATGCCTTTGAATTACAGTGTTGTTTAAGAATACTCAATACACCATGGACTGCCAGAAGAACAAACGTATCTGTCTTGGAAGAAGTACAGCCAGAATGCTCCTTAGAAGCAAGGATGGCGAGACTTTGTCTCACATACTTTGGACATGTTATCAGGAGGGACCAGTCCCTGGAGAAGGACATCATGCTTCCTAAAGTGGAGGGCCAGTGAAAAAGAGAAAGACCCTCAACAAGATGAATTGACACAGTGGCTGCAACAATGGGGTCAAGCATAACAACAATTGTCAGGATGGTGCACGACCAGGCAGTGTTTTGTTCTGTTGTACATAGGTATGCTATGAGTCAAAACATACTCTATGGCACCTAACAACAAGGAAGACCAGTTAATATGACTATTATTCAAATTTACTCACCAACTACCAAAGCCCAAGTTGAAGAAATTGAACATTTTTACCAACTTTTGCGGGCTGAAATTAATCAAGCATACCATCAAGATGCATTGATAATTACTGGTGATTAGATGTGAATGCTGGAAAAAAGAACTAGAATCAGCAGTTGGAAAATACGGCCTTGGTGATAGAAATGATGCCAGAGATCACGTGATAAAGTTTGGTAGGACTAACAACTTATTCATTGGAAGTACATTTCTTCAACAAGAAAAACAAAAACTATACACATGGAACTCAGTGGATGGAATACACAGAAATCAAATCGACTACGTCTGTGGAAAGAGATGATAGAGAAGTTTAATTTCATCGGTCAGAGCAAGGCCAGGAGCCAACTGTGGAACAGACTTTCAATTGCTCATAAGCAAGTTCAAATTGAAGCTGAAGAGAATTAAAACAAGTCCACGAGAGCCAACATATGGACTTGAATATATACCACATGATTTAGAGATCATCTCAAGAACAGATTTGACACACTGAGCATTAATAATCAAAGACCAGAAGAATTGTGGGATGACATCAAGGACATCATACATGAAGAAAAAAAAGGTCACTAAAAAGACAGGAAGAAAAGAAACACAAAAATGAATGTCAGAAAAGACTCTGAAACTTGCTCTTGAACATCGAGTAGCTAAAGTGAATGAAAGAAATGATAAAGTAAACGAGCTGAACAGAATACTTCAAAGGGTGGCTTGAGAAGACAAAGTAAATTATTAGGATGAAATGTGCAGAGACCTGGAGTTAAAAAACTCAAAGAGAAGAACACACCAGGCATTTCTTAAGCTGAAAGACCTGAAGAGAAAATTCAAGACTCGAGTTGCAATACTGAAAGATTCTATGAGTAAAAAATTGAACAACGCAGGATTCATCAAAAGAAGATGGAAGGAATACACAGAGTCACTGTTCCAAAAGAACTAGTCTATGTACAACCATTTCAGAAAGCAGTATATGAACAAGAACCTATGGTACTGAAGAAAGAAGTTCAAGCTGCACTGAAGGCATTAGTGAAAAATAAGCCTCCAGGAATTGATGGAGTACTAGTTGAGATGTTTCAACAAATGGATGCAATGCTGGAAGTGCTCACTTCTCTATGCTGATAAAATTTGGAAGACAGCTACCTGGCCAACTGACTGGAAAATATACATGTTTGTGCCCATTCCAAAGAAAGGTGATCCGATAGAATGTAGAAATTATCAAACAATATCATTAATATCATACACAAGTAAAATCATTCAAAAATGGTTGCAATGGTATGTTGACAGAGAACTGCCAGAGATTCAGGCCAGATTCAGAAGAGGACATGGAACAAGGAGTATCATTGCTGATGTCAGGTGAACCTTGGCTGAAAGCAGAGAGCACCAGAAAGATGTTTAGCTGTGTTTTATTGACTATGCAAAGGCTTTAAACTGTGTGGATCATAACAAATTATGGATAACATTGCAAAGAATGAGAATTCTGGAACACTTAATTGTGCTCATGAAAAGTCTGTCCATAGATCAAGAAGCAGTTGTTCAAAACAGAACAAGGGGATACCGCATGGTTTAAAATCAGGAAAGGTGTCCGTAGGGGTTCTGTCCTTTCACCAGACTTATTTAATCTGTATGCTGAGCAAGTAATCAGAGAAGCTGAACTTATATGATGAAGAAAGGGGCATCAGGATAGGAGTAAGACTCATTAACAACCTGCACTATGCAGATGACACAACTTTGCTGACTGAAGGTAAAGAGGACTTGAAGCACTTATTGATGAAGATCAAAGACCACAGCCTTCAGCATGCATTACACCACAACATAAGGAAAGGAAAAATCCTCACAACTGGACCAATAAGCAACATCAGGATAAACGGAGAAAAGATTGAAGTTGCCAAGAATTTCATTTTACTTGGATCCTCAATCAACACCCATGGAAGCAGCTGTTCAGGAATTTAAACAGTGTATTGCATTGAACAAATCTGCTACAAAAGATCTGTTTTAAAGTGTTAAAAAGCAAAGATGTTACTTTGATAACTAAGATGGGCCTGACCCAAGTCATGGTACTTTCAATAGCCTCATGTGCATGTGAAAGCTGGATAATGAATAAGGAAGACCAAAGAACTGACACATTTGAATCATGATGTTGGCAAAATATATTGAATATACCATGGCCTTCCAAAAGAACTAACAAATCTGTCTTGGAAGTAGTACAGTCAAAATGATCCTTAGAAGTGGGTATGGTGAGACTTCATCTAGCTTACTTTGAATACATTACTAGGAAAGACCAATTCCTGGAGAAGGATATCATGCTTGGTAAAGCAGAGGGTCAGCGAAAAACAAGAAGATCCTGAATGAGATGGATGACATAGTGGCTGCAACAATGGACTCAAACAGGAAGGATTGTAAGTATGAAGCAGTATCAGGCAACATTTCATTCTGTTATACATATGATTGTTCTGGGTCAGAGCTGATTTGACTGCACCCAACAACAGAACACAACAAACCTTTCAATGGTATATTATTTTTGTAGTTAAGCTAAGTAGTATTAAAATTACCCAGTGCTTGATATTTTTAGACATAATTGACAAGAATTTGACAAGAAAAATTAGACTTTCTTTCAATTCAAGGAGGCCAAGTCGTGTAGAAACCAGGAGGTTCTGGAAATGTTTGGATTTAAAGTGAAATGGATTCTCAATTTGAGGAGAATCATGTATACGAAAAGTGATTCTCCAAGATTCCAATAGCATTTGTCCGCTTTATTCAGGTTGCTCTGATTTTGGGTGATTATTATTTTCTCTTTAAAGCTCTGCTATAATTCCCTTTATTCCAAATGTATAGGTGATATTTTAGCAATATTTAATCTGGGTCCAAATTCAACTTCAACGTATACAGCCAACATGTCTGACTAAACCTGACTTTTTTTTTTTGTTTGTTTGTTTCATATGTTTAATTAATTCAGTATTACATAAAATTTTAGGAAAACAAAAATATAGGTTTATCAAGTGGCTTGTGTTAGTACCTCAATTAGATCAAAGACATAAGAAAAATTATACTTTTTAATCCATTACTCATTCAACTAATAGTTATTGAGAATTTACTATATGTTGGGAATGTTATATGTGTTACATGTACAGTAAAATGAAAAAGCAGGCATAAATCCCCACTCATTAAGGTTTATTTCCCATGTGTTAGAATGAAATCAATATTCACAATAACTCTTTTCAAAATCATCAGAAAAATAGTTAATATTGGCAAGCTGAAATAACACATTTAGATAATCATGTTACCGTATAATGTCATTTCTACCATTTTAATTATTAGCATCTAAGTCTTTTATAATATACAGATACAACAAATTATCTTTGAAGATCACTTTCCTCATATTTACAGTGGTTCTTCTACCTTGTAGTTAACATTCTTTACAGCATATTTCTCAAAATAAGAAACACTGCATTGAGCTTACTTAGCACCTCATCAATTATACTCATGTAGTGTTTAAAAGAGAAAAAAATACATATAACATGTCCAAAGAAGTTAACACTATACCCCTCAGGTCTTTGAGAAATAGGATTATTATACTTAATAAAGTATTCTGCAGTGTTATACATTCCAACTAGGATAAATTATTCATTTCCTAGCACTTTTTCCCCACATATGCTACTTTATTGTTTTAAACTAGTTGATTTATAAAAACGTCATCAACATAGGGCAAATTAATGATTCCAGCAAAACACATTTGCAATACCTAGGTATGTGACAGGCAATTAGAAAAAGTTGTATTGATTTGTCTAAAATGTTAAATGACATAATAGCCATACAGTAAGGTATTGAATAATTTAAGTAAATCAATGTTTTCTGAATTTTGTAGGAGTAGAAACTGTCTTGGGTGCTAAGGTAAATCAATATAATAAAATAAAAATGAAGCGGTTTATAATGATGAATGTATGGGTTGATAATAACCAGAGGTAGAATCTCATTTAGCCATTGTAACAAACAACTTCCAGCCAACTTTTGTGCACTATTCCCATCAGAAAACACGGCATTATATAGTCAATTGATTTTAGCACTTAAATAGCTTTTCATTTGCAAGACACCTAGCCTCAGTATAAAGTAAACCTTTACCAGAGTGTCATTAGTTATGGCTTGAGTTAGAATGATAATACATATTTACTACCATTAGTGCTATTTTGTGAGTTTTAGGTGGTTTGTAAATAATAATATATTTTATGAGGAAATGAGAAGTGTTCATTTGTGGTGCTCCTATACATATACAGGATTTAGGATTTAACATTTTTTCTGCTTTCACTGATCTTTTTTACTCTCATTTCCAACGGTAAATTTCTTAAGTGAATAATCCAGTTGAAAATATCTATTTTTCATTTCATGTAGCTAGGTCTGTATGCAGTTTTGTTCTCCCCATTTTATTTAGAAAATAGAAATAAGCTCAGAGATGTGTATATAGGTGCATGTTTGTTTCTACATAGTGTCTTTTGTGGTTTGCAACAATTTTAAGAGTCTAATAAAAACTATGAACACTTTCCTCAGGGGAAGAAAATGCAAATGTAGACATAAACACAATATTACATATAATTTAAGATAATTCAGATTTATCCTGGATTCTTTTCATATTCAAACAAAAAGGACAATAATTAAAACAATAGAAATAGCCACAATCAGCTGGAAAGTTTAAATGTTTCAGTGTTGTAGCTAGACTTAAAATGATGAAAGTATATATGTTAGTAGCTAGAAATGTTGTACTCATAATACTTACCCTTATCAAAAAATTCAGAAGTTCTCACGGAACAGGCCACAGGACCTAATATATCACCAATATAACAGAGGTGGAGAGCAAAGGAACGTTATTCCTGGATGGCAGGCACAAAGTGGGTAAAGAACTAACACCAGGTTACAAAAAAAGAGAAATACAAAACAGTCTATTATTGCGTCTTGGCAGTAAAACATGGTGAGTTAAGGCATGGATGCCAAAGCCAAATTGTCTGGGATTGGACCCTTGCTCAATTATTATATACAGTGGCCTTGATGAAAATTAGTTAAATTTTCTTTGATATCATCCTCTTCTGTGGACTTGGGATAGTAATAGTATTTATTTCATAGAGTTAATGTGGGAATTAAATGATTAAATCCATATACAGTGCTTAAAAGAATGCCTGGCATACATTAAGCAGACAAGATGATCAACCTTGGATGCATCCCTTATAGCAGCCCCTGTGTAGTATGAGTTGCTCTGAATTAAAATGTGGCAAGTCTGGGGAGTAAGAAAAACTCTGGGATGATTGTTTGGATAAACAGCCAGGCTAAATAGACTCTCCTCAAATGTTTATATCAAACAGTAAGCATTAGAAACAGTTGCTTGGAGGAAGGAGTCCTTTGAACACAAAGCAGGGTGAACACAGTGCAGGAGACACTGGGGTGAATTAAAAGCTTCCATGCCCAGAGATCAAGCAAAGACATTTACTTCTGATGGTATATCCCATCTCTCCTTCATCATCACCCTAAGAAAGGCATAGTAAGCTTATGTAGTATTCATAAAACAGGTCAGTGGGGAATCTCAGATACAAAATATGAGCACAAAACCAAAAAAGCACACAAATTTCAGAAAAAGAAATCACATAAAAGTAGGTGATCAAACTTAATAAACACTAAAAGAATATGAAAATATGAAATTTAGTGTATAAAATAACAGATCAAGACACTAAAATGAATATAAATAATAACTTCAGGATGATATGAGAGAAAAGTGCATCCATAATTAGCAAACTAGAGATTTTTAAATTAAAATATTTTGTGTGTGAACTTTTTCATGGGTTTTTACAATAGGGGTCTCATACAATATTTGTCCTTTTGTGATTGATTTATTTCACTCACCATAATGTCCTCCAGTTTCATCCATGCTATGAGATGTTTCACAGATTCATTGTTGTTCTTTCTCATTGCATAGTACTGCATTGTGTGTATGTACCATAGTTTGTTTATCCATTCATCTGTTGATGGGCATCTAGGTTGTTTCCATCGTTTTGCTATTGTGAACAATGCTGCCATGAACATAAGTGTGCATATGTCTATTTGAGTGACGACTCTTATTTCTCTAGGATATATTCCTAGGAGTGGGATTGATGGATCGAATGGTATGTCTATTTTCTACCTTTCTGAGGAAGCGCCATATCATTCACACACAAAGTGTAACAATCTTTGTTAGTTACCAGGGATGGGAGGGGTGGGGTGGGGGGAATACTAAATAGAGAATAGATAAGTGGTATCTTAGGTGAAGGGTGAGACAGTACACAATACAGGAGAAGCTAGCACAACTTGTACAAGGAAAGGTCATGGAAGCCCCATAGACACATCCAAACTCCCTGAGGGACTGAATTGCTGGGCGGAGGGCTGTGGGGACCATGGTCTCGGGGAACGTCTAGCTCAACTGGCATGACACAGCTTATAAAGACAATGTTCTACATTCTACCTTGGTGTGTAGTGGCTGGGGTCTTAAAAGCCTGTGAGCAGCCATCTAAGATACTCCACTGGTCTCATCCCTTTGGGAGCAAGGGAGAATGAAGAGAACAGGTTACAAGGAAAAGATTAGTCTGAAGGACTAATTGTCCACAGTTACCAAGGCCTCCACCAGACTGAGTCCAGTACAGCTAGATGGTGCCTGGCTACCGCCACTGACTGCTATGACCAGGATCACAACAGAGGATTCTGGACAGAGCCGGAGAAGGAAGTAGAACATAATTCTAACTCACAAAAAAAGACCAGATTTACTGGCCTAAAGGAGACTAGAGAAACCCCGAGAGTATGGCCCCCAGATACCCTTTTAGCTCAGTGGTGAAGTTATCTCCGAGGTTCACCGTTCAGCCTGGGAGTACACAGCCCCGTAAAACCAAATGGAACTAATGAGGTACAGTAGTCCAGTGACAAGGGCCAGAAGGCAGAACGGGACAAGGAAGCTGGTGACACGGAACCCAAGGTTGAGTAAGGATATTGTTAATGTGTTGTGAGATTGTTAACCATTGTCATAGGGCAACATTTGTAGTAACTGTTAAATGAGAAACTATTTTGTTTTGTAAGCCTTCATCTTAAGTGAGAATAACAGCACAATTGGAAGAGCGTAGTCAATGTCACTGAACTGTGCACGTAGAAATTTTTTAACTGGTGTATCTTTGGCTATGTGTATTTTCACCAAAAGAAAAAAAAAAGAGGTTGAGAAGTTAGAGGGTTGATATGTTGTGGGGTTGTTAACCAATGTCATAAAATAACGTGTACTTCTGTTTCATGAGAAACTATTTGTTCTGTAAGCCTTCACCTGAAGTACAATAAAAACAAATAAATCTAAAAAAAAAAATTAAAAAATTTTATTGTGGAAAAATATGAAATCTGAATAACAAGCTAATAGCAGAATGAGAGAAGAATGAGAAGAGATATGCAATGAACAGGTAAATGAAATGTAGCATTTCTCCCAGGAGGAAAATACAAATGCTCCAAGATAAAAACTATGAAAGAAATACCAATAGATACAGATGAAAAGGCATAACTTCTGGAAGGTATGAAGTAGAAGGCAGGGTGGAGAAGGAAGTAAAGGAGAAAAGCATTACTCATCATTCTAAAATATACAGAAAAATATTAAAATACTGACTATGTAAAAGTAGTGATCTAAGATACTTTAAAGAAAAAATGTAAGTAAAAGAAGAAATAAAATAGTAAGATAATTTAAATCTCCAACCC
Source organism: Dugong dugon (assembly GCA_030035585.1). Classification (NCBI taxonomy): domain Eukaryota; kingdom Metazoa; phylum Chordata; class Mammalia; order Sirenia; family Dugongidae; genus Dugong; species Dugong dugon. The sequence goes on from CM057478.1 coordinate 16,849,102, forward strand.
TGACTTCTTTCCAGATAGACTCATAAAATCAACTTCCCATTTAATATCTCCATTTTCATGTCTAAAAAACCAAAAAAAAATAAAAGCTGCTTTTGAGTCGAATTGTGACTCACAACAACCCTATAGGGCAGAGTAGAAATGTCCCATAGGATTTCCAAGGAACAACTGGTGGATTTGAACTGCTGGCCTTTTGGTTAGCAACCAAGCTCTTAACCACTGCCCCACCAGGGCTCCCACTGTACCACCAAGGCTTCTGTGTATCTAATAGACATCTCAAGTACAATATTTTGTAACAGACTTCTTGACTTCCTTCCAACACAGGAAAAATTTCTCCATAAGTCTTTTCCACCTCAGTAAATGAAAATTGATTTACCAGTTGCTAAGACCAAGGATCTTAAATTATAATTATCTCTGACTCTTCTCTGACCTTCATCTTTATATCCATATCAATAACAAATTTATTTGGCTCTTATTTCAAAATATTTGAAAATTCCTACCTCTACTTAATACTGCCACCACTTGCACACTTTTCTAAGACACCATCATTGGTTGCCTAAATATCTATCTAGCTTATCTCTCTACATAAATCCCAAGTTAGCCTCTAAGTCAGATACAACTCAGATAAAATCACCTATTTGCTCAAAACTCTCTAAAAACTTTTCATCTCACTTTAAATCAAATTTTTCCAAATCCTACTTGTGTCTACATGATTTGGCCTCCAGTTACCTTTCTGACCTACTCTCACATCTCCGTTCTCCTTGGCTTTCTTGTTGTGTCTTGAACATGCCAAGTGGCCTTTGTCTCTTACAGAATCTATGCACTTGATTTTCCCTCTGCCTAAATCCACTTTGGTCATCACTTGCCTTTCATTGGCAGGGGCCAAGAGTGAGTTACCGACATCCTCTCTCCCTCTCCTACAATACTCACAGCCTTGCCACCATCATCTGCATCAAATACATTGCAACTGATTTCGTTATTTCCTCTCATCCTATGTACATAGGTCATCACAGAAAGCCCAAGATTCTCATTTTACCAGCCAAATCCTATAAGGCTAATCCACAAATGATATAAATCTTCCTTATTCTCATTATGTCAACTTTTCCAATTCCTAGAATTTTTCTATTATGCCTTCTGAAATGTGTGGCTCATCATCTGCAAAATCCAGTTTATCTTCTATTGTTTCTCTGAACATCCTCTTCATCATCTTGTTCCAATGAAACTGGGTTCACTTGGACAGGTCAATGTTTCTGCACCTGTTTCTCAAGTGGTGGCTCTCCCTCATTACTTCTCCTGCCAAAGATCTTGAACCACTAGCTCTGGATATAGGATAAGTATCCTTCTTGCTTCTCATTACATATTTGAGACCTTTCTTTCTACAACTTCCCTAAAAATGCCAGCTTTAAAACTCAGCAGAGTACTTCATACTACCAATTATGAAATTTTTTTGCTATAATTTTCAAATACCTGGATCATTCACTCTTATTTTTGGATGACTTCAGTTCCTAGTTCTCTGAGATTTTCTTTACAAATAACTTTGTCTTCTTTCTTCATGATTTTAGTATGTGTATACATAATTCTTCCTATACCATAGCTTCTCAATTCCTTGAGTGCTTGCCCTTAATGCTCTTATTTGTCACTCTGTTTAAGCAACTTACCACCAACATTGTCATTACAAATATCTTAAACCCATTCATAATCTCAATTTCATGCATCTCATTGTCTGCCTACTCTCATGAGGTTACTTTCTCCCAGACCTGGTCTCTAACAATCCTTCTCCATATTGTTGTTGTTGTTAGGTGCCAGAGACTCAGCTGCTACTCATAGTAACCCTACTTAGAACAAAATGTTGCCTGGTCCTGTGCCATCCTCATAATAGTATGAAGATGTTTGGGCCCATTGTTGCAGCCACTATGTCAATCCATCCCATTGAGGGTCTTTCTGTTTTTATTGACCCTCATGATTACAAGCATGGTGTCCTTCTCCAGAAATTGGTCCCTATTGATAATGTGTCTAAAGTAAGGGAGACAAAGTCTCACCATCCTCATTCTAAGGAACATTCTGGCTATACTTCCTCCAAGGCAGATGTGTTCATTCTTTGGACAGTCCATAGAATATTCCATATTCTTCACTAACACTATAATTCAAATGAAACAATTCTTCTTCAGTCTTCCTTTTGTTGTCCAGCTTTCACATACATACAAAATACCATGGCTTGGGTCAGGCTCACCTTAGTCATCAAAGTCACGTCTTTGCTTTTTAACACTTTAAAGAGGTCTTTCACAGCAGATTTGCTCAATGTAATACATTGTTTGATTTCTTCACTGCTGTTTCCATGGGGGTTGATTGTGAATCCAAGTAAAATGAAATCATTAACAACTTCAGTCTTTTCTCCATTTATCATGATGTTACTTATTGATCCAGTTGTAAGAATTTTTTTTTTCTTTATGTTTAGGTGTAATCTATACAGAAGGCTGTAGCTTTTAATCATCATCAGTAAGTGCTTTAAATTCTCTTCACTTTCAGCAAGCAAGGTTGTATCATCTGCATATTGCAGGTTGTTTACGAATCTTCCTACAAACCTGGTAGTGTTCTTCTTCATATAGTCCAAATTCTCTGATTATTTGCTCAGCACACAGATCGAATAAGTATGGTGAAAGGATACAACCCTGATGTACATCTTTCCTGATTTTATACCATGCAGTATCCCCTTGTTCTGTTAGAATGACTGCCTGTAATAGCCATTAGCACTGTTAAGTGCTAATGAGCACAATTATGTGTTTGAGAATTCCCATTATTTGCAATGTTATTCATAATTTGTTATGATCCACATAGTTAAATGCCTTTGTGTCAGCAATAAAACTCATGTAAATATCATTCTGGTATTCTTTGCTTTCAGCCAAGATCCATCTAACGTTGCATGAGCACAATTAAGTGTGTGGAATTCCCATTTTTCACAATGTCATTCATAATTTGTTATGAACCACAGAGTTAAATACCTTTGGGTCATCAATAGAACACAGCATTTTTCTGGTATTCTCTGCTTTCAGCCAAGATCCATCTGACATCAGCAATGACATCCCTCATTCCACGTTCTTTTCTAATCTGCGTAGAATATCTGGTAATCCTCTGTTGATGTATGGCTGCAGCTGTTTTTGAATTATCTTCATCAAAATTTTGCTTGCATGTGATATTAATGATATTTCTAGACAATTTCTGCCTTCTGTTGGATCCTCTTTCTTTGGAATTGGCATGAATATGAAGCTCTTCCGGTTGGTTGACCAGGTAGCTGTCTTCCAAATTTCTTGGCATAGATAAGCAGGTGCTTCCAGTGTTGAACACATTTGTTGAAGCATTTCAATTCATGTTCCATAGATTTTTGGAGTTTGTTTTCCACCAATGCCTTCAGTAAAATCTGGACTCTTCCTTCAGTACCACTGGATCTTAATCATATGCTACCTCCTGAAATGGATGGACATCAATCAATTCTACAAGAGTTTCAAATCTTTCTGCACTTTCACTGTCCCTCATACAGTTCATATCATCTTTCTTGCCCTTAGCCAGCTTACATTCCACTGCTAATCTAACTAAAGTATTTTTCACATATCCTTTTTATTCTCTTGCCTTTCTACACTGTTTAAACTCACTTGGTAAAAACACCACTTTTGGATTAAACCCAACTCTCTACCTTGGCTCCTGCATGCATACATCTGACTTTCCTCACTTATGTTAATGACACAAAACTTCAGTGACCTTAAATGCTGTCTAGCACATACTTCCTTAGGCCATTCACTCTCTGTATTAATTTCTTAGACCAATTGTAACAGATTACCACTAACTTGATGGCTTAACCCTTTGATGACCCAACTATTTTCTGTTTTGAATTTTTTGTTGATACCATGTGTTTAATTAATGAAAACATGCTGCATCATTGAGCATGTCTGAATTTTTTGTAGGTAGTGTGGATTTTTCTTGCCTCCTCTCACAAACTTACCCAAATGTTTAGTGGTACGTATGAAATATCACTAATTGTACCCCAGAACCTCCACTGGGGTCTATTAGTACATATGTGTAACAAATAAAAAAATTCAAAATTTTTCTTTTTTCCAACCAAAAATTCAGGCACCACGTACAATACCCTGTAAAAACAGTAATTTGTGACATTTCTTTGGTTTCAAACAGTCGTAAAATCCCCTGCCTTGTGGTAGCGTGCACTGTCAGTGGTACAGCAGCTTCCCAAAAAACCCAAGAGGCTGAAAAATTTCATGGCCTCTATATGTACCACTGGCATGAAATGGTTAAAATAACATAAACTTATTGAGACCAGAAGTCTGAATTCAGGAATCTAGCAGGGCCATGCTACCTATGAAGACTTTAGGGAAGCATTTTCTCCTTGTCTTTCTCTTAGTTTCTGATATTCCTGAAATTTTTGGTTTTTCTTGGCTTGTACACATGACTCGAATCTCTGCCTTTGTCATCACATGACACTCTCCCTTTGCCTCTGTGTCTTCAAATGCCAGTCTTCCGTCTGTGTTTGTCTCTGTGTTCAAATGTTCATCTTCATATAAGGACATCAGTCATATTGGATTCGACCCCATCCTACTCCATCCAGTATGACCTCATTATAACTTTTCTAACTACATGTGTAAACATCCTATTTTCATATAAGCTCATATTCTGTGGTTCTGGGAAAGACATAAATTTGGGGAGCAGTCACTATTCCACTCAGTACATTCTCCCAGTTTTCTAGACGGCTCTTTACTTGTTTCTCACCTCAAATCTCCGACGCTCTATCTTTCACTAATCTCAGGAGGTATCCTTGATTTCTCCTTTGCTGATGTTATTGAAGCATTAGGGAAGACATTGTACAGACTCCCACTACCTTATCTACCTACCTAACTGCATCTGTACCCACATGCTCTGCCTTTCCAACTGTTATCTAAATGCATTCCCAAAGCTATAGTGCTAAGACAATCCTCCACTTATTTTCTAGATCCTACCCTCTTTATATTAAAATATATAGTTCTGGGAGTTTTCATCTTACTGATTTTGGATTTTGCACTGTGTTCTTCTGAGTAATATAAAGATATACTGTTTCTATTCACATATCAGTGAAGCACAGATGGCTTCACTTGAGAATTCTACAAAACATTTACAGAAGACCTTGTACCAGTACTACTCAAGCGATTTCAGAGCATAGAAGAGGAAGCAACACTTGCAAATTCATTCTATGAAACCACCATAATGCTGATACCAAAACCAGGCAAAGACATCACAAAAAAAGAAAATTACAGAACAATATCTCTCATGAATATAAATGCAAAAATTCTGAATAAAATTCTAGCCAATAGAATTCAGTATCATATCAAAAAAATAAGACACCACGACCAAGTAGGATTCATACCAGGTATGCAAGGATGGTTTAACATTAGAAAATCCATCAACGTAATCCACCACATAAATAAAAGGAAAGAAAAAAATCACATGATCATCTCAATTGACGCAGAAAAGGCATTTGACAAAGTCCAACACCCATTCCTGATAAAAGCTCTCAATAAAATAGGTTTAGAAGGGAAATTTCTCAACATAATAAAGGGCATCTATGCAAAACCAACAGCCAACATCATTCTTAATGGAGAGAGGCTGAAAAGATTCCCCTTGAAAACAGGAACAAGACAAGGATGCCCTTTATCACCACTCCTATTTAACATTGTGCTGGAAGTTCTAGCTAGAGCAATAAGGCAAGAGAAAGAAATAAAGGGCATCCAAATTGGTAATGAAGAAGGTAAACTCTCCCTGTTTGCAGATGATATGATACTATACATAGAAAACCCTAAAGACTCCACAAGAAATCTACTGGAACTAATAGAAAGATTCAGCAGAGTAACAGGATACAAGATAAGCATTCAAAAATCAGTTGGATTCCTATATACCAGTAAGGAGAACGATGAAAAGGAATTCAGAAAAACAATACAATTTATAATAGCCCCTAAGAAGATAAAATACTTATGAATAAATCTGACCAGGGATGTAAGAGAACTATACAAAGAAAACTACAAAACATTACTGCATGAAACCCAAAGGGATCTACATAAATGGAAAAATATACCATGCTCGTGAATAGGCAGACTCAACATTGTGAAAATGACAATTCTACCCAAAGCAATTTACAAATACAACTCAATCCCGATCCAAATACCAACAACGTTCTTCAAAGAGATGGGAAAACTAATCATTAACTTTATATGGAAAGGGAAGAAGCCCCGAATAAGTAAAGCACTACTGAAGAAGAAGGATAAAGTTGGAGGACTCACACTACCTGACTTGAGAACCTACTATACAGCTACAGTAGTCAAAACAGCCTGGTGCTGGTACTACGACAGATATATTGACCAACGGAACAGAATTGAGAACCCAGATGTAAATCCATCCACCTACGGTCACCTGATCTTTGACAATTTCCCAAAGTCCATCAAATGGGGAAAAGACAGTCTTTTTAACAAATGGTGCTGGCAAAACTGGATATCCATTTGCAAAAAAATGAAACAGGACCCATACCTCACACAGTATACAAAGACTACTTCAAACTGGATCAAAGACCTGAATATAAAGCCTAAAACTACAAAGTTCATAGAAAAAAAAATAGGACCAACACTTCAGGCCTTAATACACGGCATTAACAGGATACAAACCATAACCATCAACACTCAAACCACAGAAGATAAGCTTGAAACTGGGATCTTCTAAAAATCAAACAGCTATGCTCTTCCAAAGACTTCACCAAAAGAGTAAAAAGAGAACCTACAGACTGGGAAAAAAGTTTTGGACAGTACAAGTCAGACAAAAGTCTAATCTCCATAATCTACAAGAAAATCCAACACCTCTACAACAAAAACACAAATAATCCTATTAAAAAATGGGCAAAGGAAATGAACAGACACTTCACCCAAGAAGACATTCAAATGACCAACAGACACATGAGGAAATGCTCGCGATCACTAGCCATTAGAGAAATGCAAATTAAAACCATAATGAGATACCATCTCACCCCGGAATTACTGGCACGAATCAAAAACACTGGAAATAAAAAATGTTGGAGGGGCCGCGGGGAGATGGGAGCTCTTATGCACTGCTGGTGGGAATGCAAAATGATACAACCATTTTGGAAATTGATATGGCACTTCCTCAGAAAGCTAGAAATAGACATACCATTGGATCCAACAATCCCACTCCTAGGAATATACCCTAGAGAAATAAGAGTCGTCACTCGAATAGACATATGCACACCTATGTTCATGACAGCATTGTTCACAATAGCAAAACGATGGAAACTACATAGATGCCCATCAACAGATGAATGGATACACAAACTATGGTACATACACACAATGGAGTACTATGCAATGAGAAAAAACAACAGTGAATCTGTGAACCATCTCATAACACGGATGAAACTGGAGGACATTATACTGAGTGAAATAAGTCAATCACAAAAGGACAAATATTGTATGAGACCTCTATTGTAAAAACCCATGAAAAAGTTCACACACAAAACGTAACAATCTTTGTTGGTTACCAGGGATGGGAGGGGTGGGGGGGGGAATACTAAATAGGCAATAGATAAGTGGTATCTTGGGTGAAGGGTGAGACAGTACACAATACAGGGGAAACTAGCACAACCTGTACAAGGAAAGGTCATGGAAGCCCCATAGACACATCCAAACTCCCTGAGGGACTGAATTGCTGGGCAGAGGGCTGTGGGGACCATGGTCTTGGGGAACATCTAGCTCAATTGGCATAACACAGTTTATAAAGAAAATGTTCTACATTCTACCTTGGTGAGTAGTGTCTGGGCTCTTAAAAGCCTGTGAGCAGCCATCTAAGATACTCCACTGGTCTCATCCCTTTGGGAGCAAGGGAGAATGAAGAGAACAGGATACAAGGAAAAGATTAGTCTGAAGGACTAATGGTCCGCAGTTACCAAGGCCTCCACCAGACTGAGCCCAGTACAGCTAGATGGTGACCGGCTACCACCAGTCACTGCTCTGACCAGGATCACAACAGAGGGTTCTGGACAGAGCTGGAGAAGGATGTAGAACAAAATTCTAACTCATAAAAAAAAAGACCAGATTTACTGGCCTAAAGGAGACTAGAGAAACCCCGAGAGTATGGCCCCCAGACACCCTTTTAGCTCAGTGGTGAAGTTATCTCTGAGGTTCACCATTCAGCCTGTTAGTACACAGCCCCGTAAAACAAAATGGGACTAATGAGGTACAGTAGTCCAGTGAAAAGGGCCAGAAGGCAGAAGGGGACAAGGAAGCTGGTGATAGGGAACCCAAGGCTGAGTAAGGATGTTGTTGCTATGTTGTGAGATCATTACCATTGTCATAGGGCCATGTGTAGTAACTGTTAAATGAGAAACTATTTTGTTCTGTAAGCCTTCATCTTAAGTGAGAATAGCAGCACAACTGAAAGAGTGTAGTCAATGTCACTGAACTGTGCATGTAGAAATTTTTGAACTGGTGTATCTTTGACTATGTGTATTTTCACAAAAAAACAAATGTTGAGAAGTTAGAGGGTTGACATGTTGTGGCGTTGCTAACCAATGTCATAAAACAATATGTGTACTACTGTTTCATGGGAAACTATTTGTTCTGTAAGCCTTCACCTGAAGTACAATTAAAAAAAAAAAAAGCCAAACAAACGAACAACAAATACTTGCTTGGCCAAGTGATTTTGCCTTTTGAAAATTTTTTCTCTTTTCTCTCTTGAATTCACTCAAGTTTGGCATTTATCCCTACTAATCTATTAAAATAAAGTTTTCAGGTGTAACTTTAAGCATTGAGAGAACTATTTCACAACATCTTCTTTGAAAATATTTTTTTCATTGAATGATTTAATTTTGAGAAACTGAAGTTTTGCTCACTCCTAATATTAAAGGGACAGATTAAGAGTTTTTATTTATCTATTTTTAGAAAGGATATTATTGATAGATACTTGTCATCATAGAAAAGGTAAAGAAAATTGGAACCCTTTGTTGTTAGCAGAATAAAAAATATGTCATTAATCTTTAAATTTAAACATCTGTACATGTATCTTACAAGAGATTACCAGCAAAATTTCTGGAGGGAAAAAAAAAAGTGCTCACTCCACATCACATTACTCTCTAATTGAAAGATTAGTATTTATGTGAATAAAATTATCCACATCTGAGACAGCCTATAACAATTTGTGCACTTCTTACTTTAAAGCTGTTATTACAATAGCTTACCTATTAAAAATGCTGTAAATCAATGCCATATTTAGGACTATCTTTGTAATATTATCCTGGAATCAAATACTTCTTTATTATATCCTTTTAATAAGTAGGTTTTTTAAGTGCCTTTATTTATAGACATACATATAATTTCTATCAATCAAATACAGATATTGTACTAGTACTTTTAGTAGAAACACTTTTTCTATTTTTCTTTTATCTACCTACCTATTTATTTATTTATATTAGCTCTCCCCTAAACTTACATCAACATTTTCCCTCATCCCTATCTCTTACTGTATATTCTAAACTTCAGTATTTCTCCATATTCATATACACTTATTGGTAAGGATATTTATATATATGTGTGTGTGTATAGATATATTAAACTTGTTGCCGTTTAGTTGACTCTGACTCATGGTAACCCCATGTGTGTCAGAGTAGAACTTTGCTCCGTAAAATTTTCAAAGGCTGACTTTTGGGATGTAGATAACCAAGTCTTTCTTCTGAAGTGCCTCTGGGTGGACTCAAGCTTCCAGTCTTTTGGTTAGCAAACCATGCACTTTAATTGTTTGCACCACCCAGGGAAACTCATTATAGATATATAGGCATGTAGATTTGTCTTGAGTGAATTTCTCTGCCTGCTGAGATTCTTTTTTTTTTTTTTCCCCTTTGTTAGTTCTTTAGGATCTCAGATATAGCTATAAGTACATCAAAGGGCTTTCCATCTTTCATGTGGTAGAAGGCAAAGTAATTTCTCTTTCTGTCTTTCCATGGGCACACTGCATGTACAGTCACAGTTAAAAGTTCTCTGGTAATGCATTTGAAGCAATATTCTTGGTTCTTATGTCTTACATTCTCCAAAGATCAGAAGCAGGTAGACATGAACTTCCTCACCCAGTGTCTAGTTAGCATCTTATGTGCTAGAAAAAGAATCACATTCATGAAGAACCTTTGTTGATCTTCTTCCAGTGGATCCACAGGTCTCTGAAGAACAATCTGTTCCAAAATCATTGACATTCTAATCTTTACTCTAGGTCTTCCTATCACTGGATTATAGGTACAGACTCAGCCCCTAGGAAGATATCCTCACACCATTTCTTTCTACAGGGACCACAAATAATCCACATTTTCAATTGCACCCAATTGGCTCCAGAGGCCATCTGCTTCAGGGAATAAATTGAGTTTATGTGGCAGATTGTATTCTCCTAAAATGTCCACAGTAACATTTCTTATCCAACAGATTTTTTACACAATGTGACTTTAACAGTTTATCCATTGAGAGATGGTATCTATGTCTCCTTGCCCTGAATCTTGATGGGCTTATGACATCAGTGCGAGTGATACTATGACTTCTGAGGAGATGCAATAAGACTTCTACATGATACTTTTGGGAGGTTTACTCTTGGTACTCAACTCCATTACATAAGGAAGCTCAAGTACCCTGGGAGAGAAGCCATGGAGAAAATTCAAGACCCACAGACCACAACCCCAGCTGAATTCTCAACTGAAAATCATTATCAATATACCAGCTATGTAAGTGAGTTCTTTTCAAAGAGAAACATTTAGTACTCAGTTGAGCCATTCCAGCTGACATTGCATTGAGCAGGGATGAGTAGTCCTGGCCAAGATTTCTGAAGATTAAAGATTTATAGGCAAATAATTTTTTTTCTGTTTTTCTTTTAAACAGTAAGGCAGTCTTACTTAGGTTGCCAAAAAAATTCACCAACTTTGCTAAGGTATCTTTTAAATTGTCTTACAACAATATTTAATTTTATATATATATATATATGATTAGTATTTGGAAAATGACCTTGGTGAAAGAAAAGATGCTAGAGATCACATGATAGAATTTTGCAAGACCAACAACTTATTCATTGTAAATACATTTTTTCAACAACATAAAATATTTTTTATACACCTGGTCCTTACCAGATAGAATACACAGGTATCAAATTGACTACATCTGTGGAAAGAGATGATAGAGAAGTTCAATATCATCAATCAACACAAGGCCAGGAGCCAACTGTGAATCAGACCATCAATTGCTAATATGCAAGTTCAAGGTGAAACTGAAGAAAATTTAAGAAAGAGTCCATGAGAGCCAAAGTATGACCTTCACTATATCCCACTTGAATTTGGAAGTTATCTCAAGAATAGATTTGATAAACTGGACAATAATGGCAGAAGACCAGAAGAGCTGTGGGATGACATCAAGGACATCATATAGGAAGAAAGCAAAAGGTCACTGAAAGGAAGAAAAGAAACACAAGAAAATTCATGTCAGAAGAGACTCTGAAACTTGCTCTTGAACATAGAGTAGCTAAAGTGAATGAAATAAATTATGAAGTAAAAGAGCTGAACAGAAATTTTCAAATGGTTGTTCAGGAAGACAAAGTAAAGTATTATAATGAAATGTGTAGAGACGCAGAGTTAGAAAATCCAAAGAGAAGAGCATATTCAGCATTTTGCAAGCTGAAAAAAAACTTAAGAAAAATTTCAAGTCTTGAGTTGCAATACTGAAGAATTCTATGGGCAAAATATCAAAAGACGCAGGCAACATCAAAAGAAGATAGAAGGAGAGGTTACAGCAGGATGGTGAAGTGAGTAGATGCTCCATTTTCTTCCCCGGCAAATAACCTCCTGCACAACAAATTTTAAAAAAAAGCACAGATTTAGATTTCAGCTGAGGTTTTCGAGAGTCAGAATGAGTCCAGAAGCAGGGGAAAGGAGGCAGGGATGGCACAGAAGCTGGGAGAACCTACCAGCTAACGTCTGGAGCACTTGCTTGCTTATCACCACCATTTTGGGACAGTGCTAGGCAACACCCTAACAAGGAACACTGAAAGGGAACTAATCTGAGGAAGGTGTAGCCCGATTTTTTAAGGTAGCATAGAATTGCAGTGGAGTTCGTGGGTCACACAATTGGGAGGGGCGAAGGGAGACGATAGTACAGTGAGAGAGTGCTGTTGAGCCTCACTAAGGCCTGAGGCAGATGAACACTAAGACCAGCAGGAACTGCAGGGGCAGCAGGGTGAGGGGAATACTTCAGACAGGTAACACAGATGTAAATGGCTGACTCACAGCCCACAGAAAGACAGAAGGGAGAGCTTGTGCAGGGGAGCCTGTGAGGTAAAGATAAAGAGACTCCCCACCTATGCCACAGGAAAGTTGTGCCCCACAGCTTACATCGGTGCCTGCAACTTGCTAACGCCCTCCCTCCCCATGCACGCATATTGCATTTCAGAGATCAAGTATCCAGAACTCCTGAATCAGCACCGAAAAAAAAGCCTAATGATAAGAATATCCTCCATTGGTTCTCAGGAGAAGATACCACGCACACTGCTGCAGGACTCATCCTGTCTCATGGAGACCCTGTGGGGTGGAGTGGAGTTGACCTGTGGGCTTCCAAGGACTGTGAGTCTTTGTGGAGGCAACCTGCTTCATCTTTCTCTCATGGAGAAGCTGGTGGGTGTGGTCCCTGGCCTTTCAATTGATAGCCAGGAGCTTGGCTGCTGAGCCACCAGGGAACCCAAACAGAAAATTTCCCCACAAAAACGAGAATATGAAATGTAAAATAAAAAAAAAAAATAGCAAGATGGCCCAAGTTCAATGAAAAATAGTGAAATTCACAAAATCACAAGAGAAGAAAGACAAATTAAAAGCAAAACATGAAGAAGAAGAAATTTATCCTATGGAGGTCAGATTAATGGAACAAATTGAAAACTTTCAGACAATGGTGCTAAATATGTTCAAAGAAAGCAAAACGCATCCAGAAAGCAAACTGGTGGAGATCAGGAAACAAATGGAAGAACAAAATGAGAGACTCAACAAGGAAATTAAAACATAAAAAAAAAGAGAGAGAGAGAGAGAGAGAGAGAGAGAGAGAGAGAGAATTACTGGAACTGAAGAACAATGTAACTGAATTAGAAAAAGCAAGATAAACATTCAATAATGGATTTGAAAAGACCAAAGATAGAATAAATGAACTAGAAGACAAAATAACTGCTCTTATCAAGTCTCAACAGAAAAGAACAAAGAAAAGTGAAAAAAACCAAATGGAAATATGGAATTCAATTAATAAATCTAATATTAGAATTATTGGAGTCCCAGAGCATCATGACAATAAAAGCACAGAAACAATTTTCCATGGGTTAATCAGAGAATTTCCCATACCTGAACAGAAAATCAAGCCTGCAAATACAGGAAGCTATGAGGACCCCAATCAGAAGATACAATCACAAAAAAGTCAACTCTGCATCATATCCTAATAAAATTCTTGAAAATCAAAAAAAAAGAGAGAATTCTGAAAGCAGTAAGAGAAAAAAAAAATATACAAATGGTCTTTCATAAGAATCTCTGTAGATTTATCCCCATAATCTCAACAGGCCAGAAGACAATGGAGCAATATATATAAAATACTGAACCAAAACAATTGTCAACCAAGAATTCTTTACACAACAATGTTGTCATTCAAAAACAAGGAGGAAATCAAAACATTCCCAAACAAAGAGAAGCTCTGGGAATTTGCTACTACCAGACCAGCTTTGCATCTATTATTCAAGGGAGTAATCCAAATGGAAAGGCATGAGCATTAAGAAGTAAGTAGAAAGTAAACTTATGAATATAGAAGGTATATTGATAATAATGGAGACACACCAACAGAAATGGGAGAGGGAGGAGCGTATCAGGAATACATTTACTAAGGTCGTGTGTTAACTGTTGCTCATATGTTAAAAACTGAAAATTGTGTAATGTAACATATTTGGTAACAACTAAGAAATCACCAAGAAAAAACATTCAGAAGACAAGAAGAAAAATAACAAAAAGGCTCATCACAAGAAAGCACCACAAAACAAACAAAAACAGGAAATCAAAATTTAAAAAAGAAGATACAAAACACAAATAGCAAAATAAGTGAGGTAGACACTACGTTTTCAGTCATAACCTTAAATGTAAATAGTCTAAATGCCTATGCAAAAGGCAGAGAGTGGCAGAATGGATTAAAAAAAAAAAAAAAGATCCATCTTTAGACATAAGAACAAACAGACTGAAAAGAAAAGGATGGAGAAAAATATTCCACACAATCAATTAACAAAATGAGCAGAGATCGCCAGATAAAATACACTTTAAATTAAAATCTATTATAAGAGATAAAGAAGGACATTGCATAATAATGTAAAGATCAATTCAGCAAGAAGATGTAACATGAAAAAATGCATCTAAATACACAAAAGAAATACTGGCTAATATGAAAGGAGATATAGAAAAAGCCACAATATTAGTAAGGGACTTCTGCACACCACTTTCAATTATAGACAGAACATCAAAAAAGAAAATCACTAAGGACAATGAGAACTTAAATAAAACTGTAAGTCAATTGGACCTAATGGACATATATAGAACACTCCACCCAGCATCAGAACAATACATATTCTTCTCTAGTTCACATAGATTATTTTCCAGAATAAACCACTTCCTAGGACACAAAACAAGTGGTAACAAATTTAAAAAGATGGAAATCATATAAAGTACTTTCTCTGACCATAATGATATGAAGCTAGAAATCAAAAACAGGGAAAATAAGGGGGAAAAATACCTGGAAACTAAATAACACCACTAAAAAACTATTGGGTCATAGAAGAAATCAAAAGTGAAATAAAAAATTTCCTAGAAGTAAATGAAAATTGAAACACAATGTATCAAAACTTTTGGGACACAGCAAAAGCAGTACTCAGAGGGAAACTTACAGCAATAAATATCAACATTAAAAAAAGAAGAAAGATCCAAAATCATTGACTTAAACTGATAACTTGAACAAATAGAAAAGGAAGAGCAAAAGAAGCCAAAAGCAACAAGAAAAAAGGAAATAATAAAGCTAAGGGCAGAAATAAATGAAATACAAAATAGAAAAACAATAGAAAGAATCAACAAAACCAGAAGTTGGTTTTTTGAAAGGATCAATAAAGTAAGATAAATCATAGGCTAGATTGACAAAATAAAAAAAAACAGAAGAAGCAAATTAAGAAATGAAAGTGGTGACATTACAAACAATCCAACAGAGGTAAAGAAGATCATAACAGATTACTATGAAAGATTGTACTCTACCAAATTCAAAAACCTAGATGTAATGGACAAATTCCAAGAAGCACACTACCTACTCAAGCTAACACAAACAAGTGGAAAGTTTAAACAGACTCACATAAAAAGAAGAGATTGAAGATGTCATTAAAAAAAAAAAAAAAAAAAGAAACCCTTCCAACAACAAACAACAATAAAAAAAAGTCCAGGATCAGATGACTCTACTGGAGAATTCTACCAAACATTCAGAGAAGAGTTGACACCAATCCTACTCAATGTCTTTAAAAACAAAGAGGAAGGAACACAACTGAACTTTCTATGAAGCCATCATAACACTCATACCTAAAACAGGAAAAGAAAATCACAGAGCAATATCCCCTATGAACAATGATGCAAAAATTTTCAACAAAAATTCTAGCTAGCAGACTTCAGCAACATATGAAAAAAAATCACACAGCATGATGAAATGGGATTCATACAGGTTTACAAGTGTGGTTCAACATTAGAACATCAATCAGTATACTCCACTATGTAAATAAACTGAAGGAAAAGAACCATATGATCAAATCAATTGATGCAGAAAAGGCATTTGATAAAATTCAACACACTTTTCTGATAAAAACTCTCAGTAAAATAGGAATAGAAGGGAAATTCCTCAACATAATAAGACTGTGTGTGCAAAATCAACAGCCAACATTATACTCAACAAAGAAAGACTGAGAGTCATCCCTCTGAGAATGTGAACCACACAAGGATGCTCATTATCACTACTCTTATTCACCATTGAGCTGGAAGTGGTAAGCAGAGCAATAAGGCAAGAAAGAGAAATAAAAAATATCCAAATAGGAAAGGAAGAAGTAAAACTATATTTGCAGACGACACGATCATATGCATGTTGAAGTTGTTGTTAGGTGCCCTTGAATTGGTCCAATTCATAGAGACCCTGTGTAGAACACTGCTGGGTCCTGCACCATCCTCAAAATCGTTGTTATGTTTGAGCCCTTTGTTGTAGCCACTGTGTCAATCCATCTCATTGAGGAGCTTCCTATTTTTCATTGACCTTCTATTTCACCAAGCATAATGACCTTCCCCAGGACCTGATCCCTCCTGATAACATGTCAAAAGTACAAGAGACGAAGTCTCACCTTTCTCACTGTAAGGAGCATTCTGGCTATACTTCTCCCAAGACAGATTAGTTCATTCTTCTGGCAGTCCCTGGTATATTCAATATTCTTGGCCAACATCACAGTTCAAACACATCAATTCTTCTTCAGTATTCCTTATTCAATGTCTAGCTTTCACATGCAAATGAGGTGTATGAAAATGTGACAGCTTGGGTCACCAGCACCTTTTTCATCAAAGTGACATCTTTCATTTTAAAACTTTAAAGAAGTCTTTTGCAGTAGATTTTCTCAAGGCAATAGGTTATTGATTTCTTTTTTCTTTTTTTACCATACAAAAATTGATACATACATTGTTATGTGACTGATTGTTGTCCCCATATTGTGACAGCACCCTCCTCCTTTCCACCCCTGATAGCCCATGTCCATTCAACAAGCTCCTAACCCTCTCTGCCTTCCCATCTCACCTCCAGACAGAAGCTGTCCGTTTAGTCTCTTGTATCTACTTGAGCTAAGAGGCCACTCGTCACAAGTATCACTTTATGTCCCACAGTCCAGTCCAATCCCTGTCTGAAGAGTTGGCCTTGGAAACTGTTTTATCTCTGGGCTGATAGAGAATCCAGGGGCCATGCTTTCTGGGGTTCCTCCAGTCTCAGACCATTAAGTCTGGTCTTTTTTAGTAGAATTTGAGTTCTGAACCCCTCCTTTCTCCTGCTCCATCCGGGACTCTCTGTTGTGTTCCCTGTCAGGGCAGTCATTGGTGGTAGTGAGCATCATATAGTTCTTCTGGTCTCAGGCTGATGAAGTCCCTGGTTTATGTGGCCCTTTGTGTCTCTTGGGCTAATACTTTCCTTGTGTCTTTGGTGTTCTTCATTCTCCTTTACTCCAGGTGGTTGAGACCAATCGATGTATCTTAGATGGATGCTTGCAAGCTTTTAAGACCCCAGATGCCACTCACCAAAGTAGGATGCAGAACATTTTCTTAATAAGCTTTGTTATGCCAGTTGACCTAGATGTCCCCTGAAAGCATGGTACCCACACCTCTGCCTCTGCTACTCTGTCCCTCAAAGTTTATGATTGTATTCAGGAAACTTCTTAGCTTTGGTTTAGTCCAGTTGTGCTGACATCCCCTATAGTGTGTGCTGCCCTTCCCTTCACCTAAGATAGTTCTTAACTACTATTTAGTTAGTGAATAACCCTCACCCTCCCTCCCAGCCATTGTAACCATAAAAGAATGTTTTCTTCTGTGTTTGAACTTTTTATTGAGTTCTTATAATAGTCGTCTTATACAATACTTGTCCTTCTGTGACTGACTAAATTCACTCAGCATAATGATCTCCAGCTTCCTCCATGTTATGTTTCAAGGCTTCATCCTCATTCTTTATCATTGCATAGTAATCCACTGTGTGGATATACCATAATTTGTTTATCCCTTTGTCAGTTGATGGGCCCCTAGGTTGTTTCCATCTTTTTGCTATTGTGAACAGTGCTGCAATGAACATGGGTGTGCATATATCTATTAATGTGATAGCTCTTATTTCTCTACGATATATTCCAAGGAGTGGGATAGCTGGATTGTATGATACTTCTATTTCCAGCTTTTTAAGGAAGTGCCAAATTGATTTCCAGAGTTGTTGTACCATTTTATATTCCCACCAACAGTGTGTAAGTGTTCCAGTCTCTCCACAACCTCTCCAGCATTTATTGTTTTGTGTTTTTTGGATTAACGCTATCCTTGTTGGGATAAGATGATATCTCATTGTAGTTTTTATATACATTTCTCTAATGGCTAATGATAGTGAGCAGTTCTTCATGTGTCTATTAGCCACCTGAATATCTTCTTTGGTGAAGTGCCTGTTCATATCCTTCGTCCGTTTTTTAATTCAGTTATTTGTCTTTTTGTGGTTGAGGTTTTGCACTATCTTGTAGATTTTAGAGATTAGACACTGATTGGATGTGTCATAGCCAAAAATTGTTTCCAAGTCTGTAGGTTGTCTTTTTATTTTTTTTTTTGGTGAAATCTTTTGATGAGCATAAGTGTTTGATTTTTAGGAGCTCCCATTTATCTAGTCTCTCTTCTGGTGCTTGTGCGTTGCTACTTATGGTTCCTATTGTGTTTATGCCATGTATTAGGTCTCCTACTGTTGTCACTATTTTTACTTCCATGACCTTTATCATTTTTGATTTTCTGTTTAAGTCTTTGATCCATTTTGAGTTAGTTTTTGTGTATGGTGTGAGGTATGGTCTTGTTTCAGTTTTTTGCAGATGAATATCTGGTTATGTCAGCACCATTTGTTAAAGAGACTGTCTTTTCCATAATTAATGGACTTTGGGCCTTTGTCAAATATCAGCTGCTCACAGGTGGATGAATTTATGCCTGGATTCTCAATTCTATTCCATTGGTCTATGTATCTGTTGTTGTACCAGGCTGTTCTGACTACCGTGGCGGTATAATAGGTTCTAAAATCAGGCACGGTGAGGTCTCCCACTTTGTTCTTTTTCTTGAGTAATGCTTTATTCATTCGGAGACTCTTCCCTTTCCATATGAAGTTGGTGATTTGTTTCTCCATCTCATTAAAATGCTGGTTGAATTTGGATGGGAATTGCATTGTATCTGTAGATGGTATTGGGTAGAACTGACATTTTCACAATGTTGACTCTACCTGTCCATGAGCAAGGTATGTTTTTTCCATACCTTTTGGTTTCTTGCAGTAGTGTCTTGTAGTTTTCATTGTATCGATCTTTTACATCTCTGGTTAGATTTATTCCTAAGTAATTTATCTCCTTGGGGGCTATTGCAAATGGTATTGATTTGGTGATATCCTCTTCGAGGTTCTCTTTGCTGGTGTAAAGGAATCCAACTGATTTTTGTATGATTATCTTGTATCCTGAAACTTTGCTGAAGTCTTCTATTAGTTCCAGTAGTATTCTTGTGGATTCTTTTGGGTTTTCTGTGTATAAAATCGTATCATGTACAAATAGAGATACTTTGACTTCTTCCCTGCCAAATGGGATGCCCTTTATTTCTTTTTCTAGCCTAATTGCTCTGGCTAGGACCTCCAGCACAATATTGAGTAAGAGTGGTGATAAAGGCCATCCTTGTCTGGTTCCTTTTATCAAAATGAATGCTTCCAAAGTCTCTTCATTTAGGATGATATTGACTGTAGGCTTTATATAAATGCCCTTAATTATATTAAGGAATTTCCCTTCTATTCTTATTTTGTTGAAAGTTTTTGTCATGAATGGGTGTTGGACTTTGTCAAATGCTTTTTCTGCATTGACTGATAAGATCATGTGGTTCTTGTCTTTTGCTTTATTTATGTGATGGACTACAATGATTGTTTTTCTAATGTTGAACCATCCCTGCATACCTGGTATAAATCCCACTTGACTGGGATGAATTATTTTTTTGATATGTTGCTGAATTCTATTGGCTAGAATATTGCTGAGGAGTTTTACATCAATGATCATGTGGGATATTGATCTCTAATTTTCTTTTTTTCTAGTGTCTTTACCTGGTTTTCGTATTAGGGTTATGCTGCCTTCATAGAATGAGTTTAGGGCAATTCCATCCTTCCCTATGCTCTGAAATACCTTTAGTAGTAGTGGTGTTAACTCTTCTCTGAAAGTTTGGTAGAATTCTCGAGTGAAGCCATCCAAGCCAGGGCTTTTTTTTTTTTTTTTTTGGGAGTTTTTTAATTACCTTTTCAATCTCTTCTTTGGTTATGGGTTTATTTAGTTGTTCTACCTCAGTTTGTGTTAGTTTGTGTAGGTAGTGAGTTTCTAGAAATTTGTCTGTTTCCTCTAGATTTTCACATTTGTTAGAGTACTATTTTTCATAGTATTCTGTTATGATTCTTTTAATTTCAGTTGGGTCTGTTGTGATCTTGCCCATCTTATTTCTTATACGGGTTATCTGCTTCCTCTCCTGTTTTTCTTTTGTCAGTTTGGCCAATGGTTTATCAGTTTTATTGGTCTTTTCAGAGAACCTGCTTTTGGTATTGTTAACTCTTTTCATTGTTTTTCTGTTCTCTGTTTCATTTAATTCTGCTGTAATTCTTACAATTTCCTTTCTTCTGGCACCCGAGGCTATTTTTGCTGCTCTTTTTCTTCTTGTTCCAGTTGTAGGGTTAATGTTATGATTATGGCCCTTTCTTCTTTTTTGACGTGTGCATTTATTGCTATAACGTGACCTGTGAGCACTGCTTTTGCTGTTTCCCAAAGGTTCTGGTAGGATGTGTTTTCATTCTCGTTTGATTCTATGAATTTCTTTATTCCATCCTTAATTTTTCTATAACCCAGTAGTTTTTGAGCAAGGTGTTGTTCAGTTTCCATGTGTTTGATTCTTTTTCCTTGCTTTTTCTGTTATTGATTTCTACTTTTATGGCTTTGTGGTCAGAAAAGATGCTTTGTAGTATTTTGTTGCTTTGGATTTTGTTAAGGCTTGTTTTATGGCCTAATAAGTGGTCTATTCTGGAAAACGTTCCATGTGAGTTGGAAAAGAAAGTATACTTGGCTGCTGTTGGGTGGAATGTTCGGTATATTTCTATAAGATCAAGTTGGTTGATTGTAGTATTTAGCTCTACTGTGTCTATGTTGAGCTTCTTTCTGGATGTTCTGTTCTTTATGGAAAGTGGTGTGTTGAAGTCTCCTGCTACTAATGTGGAGCTGTCTCTCTTTTCTGTGCTGTTAGAGTTTGTTTTATATATTTTGGAGCCCTATCATTGGGTGCATAAATACTTATTATAGTTTTTCCCTCCTGGTGTATTGACCCTTTAATCATTATATACTGTCCTTCGTTATCCTTTGTGGTGTATTTCACTTTAAAGTGTATTTTGTCAGAGATTAATATTGCCACTACTGCTCTTTTTTGAGTGTTGTTTGCTTGATATAATTTTTCCATCCTTTGAGGTTTCATTTGTGTCTTTTAAGTGTGTCTCTTGGAGGCAGCATATAGACGGATTGTGGATTTTATCCCATCTGCCACTGTCTGTCTCCTTATTGGTGTATTTAGTCCATTTACATTCAGAGTAATCATTGATAGGTATGAGTTTAGTGCTGCTATTTTGATATCTTTTTTGCGTGTTGTTCACCGTTTCTTTGTTCCACTTAATTTTCTCTGCTGAGTAGTTTTTCTTTATGTATTTTCTTTTCGTCTTTTTCATTGTTGTTGATTTTGTGTTTGCTGAGTCTATATTTTTCTAGTCTTTTTTATTTTGACTTGTAGGACTGTTAGTTTCTTTTGCAGTTACCTTAATATTCACCCCTATTTTTCTAAGTTTCTACCCATCTCTTATTTCTTTATATAGCCTTGACTTCCTCTCCATATGAAAAATCTATGTCTATATTTATTAAGTCCCTCTTCTTTGTTTTAATTTTGTCATCTTTTATGTATTGACTACTGTTGCCCTATTTTCAGTGTTTTAGCTTTGATTTACTTTTGGGACTTACCTATCTGAGTCAATATCTGGTTGCTTTGTCCTGTGTTCTAGTCTCAGGTTGTTATCTGATATTATTGATTTTCTAACCAAAGGACTCCCTTTAGTATTTCTCGTAATTTTGGTTTGGTTTTTGAAAATTCCCTAAACTTCTGTTTATCTGGAAATGCCCTGATTGTGTCATCATGTTTGAGACAGTTTTGCTGGATATATAATTCTTGGGAGGCAGTCCTTTCCTTCATGGCTTTATATATGTCATCCCATTGCCCTCTTGCCTGCATGGTTTCTGCTGGGTAGTCTGAGCTTAGTCTTATTGACTCTCCTTTGTAGATGAGTTTTCATTTATCCCTAGCCTCTCTTAAAATTCTCTCTTTATCTTTGGTTTTGGAAAGTTTGATTATGTCTTGGTAACTTTCTTTTGGGATCTGCCTCCTGTGTAGTTTAATGAACATCTTGAATAGATATCTTGTCATCTTTCACAATATCAGGGAAATTTTCTGCCAACAAATCTTCAACTGTTCTGTTTGTATTTTCTGTTTTCCCTCCCTGTTCTGGTACTCCAATCACTCATAGGTTATTCCTCTTGATAGAGTCCCACATAATTCTTAGGGTCTCTTCATTTTTTTTAAATCCTTTTATCTGATTTTTCCTCAAATAAGTTTTTGTCAAGTGCTTTATCTTCAGTCTCAATAATTCTGACTTCCATTGCCTCAATTCTTCTCCTAAGTCTTTCTACTGAGTAGTCTAATTCTAAAATTTTATTGTTAATCTTCTGGATTTCTGATTGCTCTCTCTCTATGGATTCTTCCAGCCTGTTAAAATTGTCATTATGCTCTTCCCTAATCTTTTTTTTTTTTTTTTAATATATATTTTATTGTACTTCAGGTGAAAGCTTACAGAGCAAATAGTTTCTCATGAAATAGTAGTACACATGTTGTTTTTTGACATTGGTTAACAACCCCACAACGTATTAAGACTCTAAATTCTCAACCTTTTTTTTTGATGAAAATTACAGATGGCCAAAGATACACCGTTTCAAAAATTTCTACATTCACAGTTCAGTGACATTGACTACGCTCTTCCAACTGTGCTGTTATTCTCACTTAAGATGAAGGCTTACAGAAAAAATAGTTTTTCATTTAACAGTTACTACACATGTTGCCCTATGACAATGGTTAACAATCTCACAGCACATCAAGAATATCCTTACTCCACCTTGTGTTCCCTATCACCAGGGGGCTTCCTTGTCCCCTTCTGTCTTCTGGACCTTGTCAGTGGACTATTGTACCTCTTTAGTCTCATTTGTTTATTTATTTATTTATTTATTTATTTATTTTTATTTTATTTAAACACCATTTCAAAACTTTTTACTTACACATTTAAGTGATATTGACTATGCTCTTCCAATTGTGCTGCCATTCTCGCCCAAGATGAAGGCTTACAGGACAAACAGCCTCCCATTTAATAGTTACTACAAATGTTGCCCTATAGCAGTGGTCAACAATCTCACAATACATCGACAGTGTCCTTATTCAATTTGTGTTCCTTATCATCAGTTTCCTACTCTCCCTCTGCCTTCTGGCCCTTGTCACCGACTCCTGTACATCGTTAGTCCCATTTAGTTTTACTGGGGTGTCCATTCCCAGGCTTAACATCGAACCTTGAAGGTAACTTCCCCTCTGAGCTGAAAGGGTGTCTGGGGGCCACACTCTCGAGGTTTCTCTAGTATTCTTTAGACCAGTATATCTGGTCTTCTTTTTTTTTTTTTTTTTGGGAGTTAAAATTATACTCTACATCCTACTCCAGCTCTGCCCAGAACCCTCTGTTGTGATCCTGGTCAGAGGAGTCATTGGTGGTAGCCGGGCACCATCCAGCTGTACTGGGCTCAGTCCCGTGGAGGCCTTGGTAGCTGTGGACCATTAGTCCTTCGGACTAATCTTTTCCTTGTATCCTGTTCTCTTCGTTCTCCCTTGTTCCCGAAGGGATGAGATCAGTGGAGTATCTTAGATGGCCGCTCATAGGCTTTTAAGACCCCAGACACTACTCACCAAGGTAGAATGTAGAGCATTATCTTTATAAGTAGTGTCATGCCAATTGAGCTAGATGTTCCCCGAGATCATGGTCCCCAGAGCCCTCCGTCCAACAACTCAGTCCCTCGGGGGGTTTGGATGTGTCTATAGGGCCTCCATGACCTTTCCTTGTGCAGGTTGTGTTAGTTTCCCCTGTACTATGTACTATCTCATCTCTCACCCAAGTTACCACTTACCTATTACCTATTTAGTATCCCCCCCCCCCCATCCCTGGTAACCAACAAGGATTGTTACATTTTGCATGTGAATTTTTTCATGGGTTTTTACAATAGAGGTCTCATACAATATTTGTCCTTTTGTGATTGACTTATTTCACTCAGCATGATGTCCTCCAGTTTCATCCATGTTATGAGATGGTTCACCGATTCATTGTTCTTTCTCGTTGCATAGTACTCCATTGTGTGTATGTACCATAGTTTGTGTATCCATTCGTCTGTTGATGGACATCGAGGTTGTTTCCATCGTTTTGCTATTGTGAATAATGCTGCCATGAACATAGGTGTGCATATGTCTATTCGAGTGATGACTCTTATATCTCTAGGATATATTCCTAGGAGTGGGATTGCTGGATCGAATGGTAGGTCTATTTCTAGCTTTCTGAGGAAACGCCATATCATTTTCCAAAATGGCTGTATCATTTTGCATTCCCACCAGCAGTGTATAAGAGTTCCCATCTCCCCGCAGCCCCTCCAACATTTGTTATTTCCAGTGTTTTTGATTCGTGCCAGTAATGCCGGGGTGAGATGGTATCTCATTGTGGTTTTAATTTGCATTTCTCTAATGGCTAGTGATCGCGAGCATTTCCTCATGTGTCTGTTGGCCATTTGAATGTCTTCCTTGGTGAAGTGTCTGTTCATTTCCTTTGCCCATTTTTTCATAGGATTGGTTGTCTTTTTGTTGTAGAGGTGTTGGATTTTCTTGTAGATTATGGAGATTAGACCTTTGTCTGACTTGTACTGTCCAAAAATTTTTTCCCAGTCTGTAGGTTCTCTTTTAACTCTTTTGGTGAAATCTTTTGAGGAGCATAGATGTTTGATTTTTAGAAGATCCCAGTTATCTAGTTTATCTGTTGGGTTTTTTGTGTTGATGTTTATGGTTTGTATCCTGTTAATGCCATGTATTAAGGTCTGAAGTGTTGGTCCTATTTTTTCTTCTATGAATTTTATAGTTTGAGGCTTTATAGTCAGGTCTTTGATCCATTTTGAAGTAGTTTTTGTATATGGTGTGAGGTATGGGTCCTGTTTCATTTTTCTACAAATGGATATCCAGTTTTGCCAGCACCATTTGTTAAAAAGACTGTCTTTTCCCCATTTGATGTATTTTGGGCCCTTGTCAAAAATCAGGTGACCGTAGGTGGATGGATTTACATCTGAGTTCCCAATTCTGTTCCATTGGTCAATGTCTCTGTTGTTGTACCAGTACCAGGCTGTTTTGAGTACTGTAGCTGTATAGTAGGTTCTCAAGTCAGGTAGTGTGAGTCCTCCAACTTTATTCTTCTTCTTCAGTAGTGCTTTACTTATTCGGGGTTTCTTCCCTTTCCATATGAAGTTAATAATTAGTTTTTCCATCTCTTTGAAGAATGTTGTTGGTATTTGTATCGGAATTGCATTGTATTTGTAAATTGCTTTAGGTAGAATTGCCATTTTCACAATGTTGAGTCTGCCTATCCATGAGCATGGTATGTTTTTCCATTTCTGTAGATCCCTTTGGGTTTCATGCAGCAGTGTTTTGTAGTTTTCTTTGTATAGGTCTTTTATATTCCTGGTCAGATTTATTCCCAAGTATTTTATCTTTTTAGGGGCTATTGAAAATGGTATTGATTTCCTGATCTCCTTTTCATCGTTCTCTTTACTGGTGTATAGGAATCCAACTGATTTTTGAATGTTTATCTTGTATCCTGCTACTCTGCTGAATCTTTCTATTAGTTCCAGTAAATTTCTCATGGAGTCTTTAGGGTTTTCTATGTATAGTATCATATCATCTGCAAACAGGGAGAGTTTAACTTCTTCATTACCAATTTGGATGCCCTTTATTTCTTTCTCTTGCCTTACTGCTCTAGCGAGAACTTCCAGCACAATGTTAAATAGGAGTGGTGATAAAGGGCATCCTTGTCTTGTTCCTGTTTTCAGGGGGAATGTTTTCAGCCTTTCTCCATTAAGAATGATGTTGGCTGTTGGTTTTGCATAGATGCCCTTTATGATGTTGAGAAATTTCCCTTCTATACCTATTTTATTGAGAGCTTTTATCAGGAATGGGTGTTGGACTTTGTCAAATGCCTTTTCTGCATCAATTGAGATAATCATGTGATTTTTTTCTTTCCTTTTATTTATGTGGTGGATTACGTTGATGGATTTTCTAATGTTAAACCATCCTTGCATACCTGGTATGAATCCTACTTGGTCGTGGTGTATTATTTTTTTGATATGATACTGAATTCTATTGGCTAAAATTTTGTTCAGAATTTTTGCATCTATATTCATGAGAGATATTGGTCTGTAATTTTCTTTTTTTGTGATGTCTTTGCCTGGTTTTGGTATCAGCGTTATGCTGGCTTCATAGAATGAATTTGGAAGTGTTGCTTCCTCTTCTATGCTCTGAAATAACTTGAGTAGAACTTGTACGAGCTCTTCTGTAAATGTTTTGTAGAATTCTCCAGTGAAGCCATCTGGGCCAGGGCTTTTTTTGGTTGGGAGTTTTTTTATTACCTTTTCAATCTCTTCTCTTGTTATGGGTCTGTTCAGATTTTCAATATCACTTTGTTGTAGTTTGGGTAGGCCGTATGTTTCTAGAAATTTATCCATTTCCTCTAGGTTTTCAAATTTGTTGGAATATAGTTTTTCATAATATTCTGTTATAATCCTTTTTATTTCAGTTGGGTCTGTTGTAATGTCCCCCATTTCATTTCTTATTTGGGTTATTTGTGCCCTCTGCTGTTTTTCTTTTGTCAGTCTGGCCAGTGGTTTGTCGATTTTGTTGATTCTTTCAAAGAACCAACTTTTGGTTTTGTTGATTCTTTCTATTGTTTTTCTGTTCTCTATTTCATTGATTTCTGCTCTGATCTTTACTATTTCCTTTCTTCCGGTGGTTGTAGGCTTTTTTTGTTGTTCTCTTTCTATTTGTTTGAGTTCTGTAGTTAATGTTTTGATTTTGTCCCTTTCTTCTTTTTTGATATGTGCATCTATTGCTATAAATTGTCCTCTGAGGACTGCCTTTGCTGTGTCCCAAAGGTTTTGGTATGATGTGTTTTCATTTTCATTTGATTCTAGGAATTTTTTAATTCCATCTCTGATTTCTTCTATTATCCATTGATGTGTAAGCAGATTATTATTCAGTTTCCATGTGTTTGATTTTTTTTTCCTTGCTCTTTCTAGTGTTAATTTCTACCTTGATGACATTGTGGTCAGAGAAGATACTGTGAATTATCTCAGCATTTTGGATCTTGTTGAGGATTGCTCTGTGGCCTAAGATGTGGTCTATTCTGGAGAACGTTCCATGTGCATTGGAAAAGAATGTGTACTTTGCAGCGGTTGGATGGAGTGTTCTATATATGTCTATGAGGTCCAGTTGGCTGATTGTGTCCTTTAGGTCTTCTGTATCTTTGCTAAGTTTCTTTTTAGTTGTTCTGTCCTTTACTGAGAGTGGTGTGTTGAAGTCTCCTACTATTATTGTGGAACTGTCAATTTCTCTTTTCAGTGCTGTTAGAGTTTTTTTTATGTATTTTGGAGCCCTGTCATTGGGTGCATAGATATTTATTATGGTTATGTCTTCATGATGGATCATCCCCTTAATCATTATATAGTGTCCTTCTTTGTCTTTTATGGTAGATTTTGTTTTAAAGTCTATTTTATCTGAGATTAGAATTGCCACTCCTGCTCTTTTTTGATAGTTGTTAGCTTGATATATTTTTTTCCAACCTTTGATTTTTAATAAATTCACATCTTTGTTTCTAAGATGTGTCTCTTGTAGACAGCAAATAGATGGATCCTGTTTTCTTATCCATTCTGCCACTCTCCGTCGCTTTATGGGTGCATTGAGTCCATTTACGTTCAGTGTAATTATTGATAGATGTGAGTTTGTTGCTGTCATTTTGTAGTGCTTTTTTTTGTGATGCTGAAGTTTTCTTTGTTCTTCTTACTCTCTTGTGCTGAGTTCCTTTTGTTTGTGGATTTTGTGTTCATTTCTTTTGTTTTTGTAGGTTTTGTTTTTGTTGAGACTTTATGTTTTTCGTCTTTATTTTTATGAGTTGGTTTGTTAACTTTTTTTGTGGTTACCATGAATTTTACCCTTATCTTTATAATTTTGAAGCAGTCTACCGTTACTTGGTATCGCCTTGCCTTCTTCTCCTTTAGAAGGTTCTATACCTATGCCGTTTGTTCCCTCTTTCATTGTTTTGATGTTGTTGTCATCCTTTGATTGATTTCTCTGATTCCCTGTTGTATATCTTTTGTTTTTGGAAAGTCGTCTGTAGTTCAGTTCCTAGAATGGTATCTGGTTCATGTTAACCTGCATCCTAGGTCCTAGGTCCTGCCTGAGGGCTTAAGCTGTTTGTCCTCAGATCGAAGAACTCCCTTTAATAATTCTTGTAAGTTTGGTTTGACTTTTGCATATTCCTTTAGTTTCTGTTTATCTGGAAATGACCTAATTTCACCATCAAATCTGAATGAGAGTTTTGCAGGATATATTATTCTTGGCTGACAATTTTTTTCTTTCAAGATTTTATATATGTCATCCCATTGCCTTCTTGCCTGCATGGTTTCTGCTGAATAATCTGAGCTTAGTCTTATTGTTTCTCCTCTGTATGTGACTTCTTGTTTTTCCCGAGCTGCTCTCAGGATTCTTTGTTTGTCTTTAGTTTTAGCGAGTGTGAATATGATATGTCTTGGTGATTTTCTTTTGGGGTCTATTCTATATGGGGTTCGTTGAGCTTCTTGGATGACCAGCTTTTCATCTTTCATGATATTGGGAAAGTTTTCTGTCAGCAGTTCCTCAATGATCCTCTCTGTGTTTTCTGTTTTCTTCCCCTGTTCTGGTATGCCAATCACTCGTAAGTTTTTGCTTTTAATTGTGTCCCACATAACTCTCAGGGTCTCTTCATTTTTCTTTGTTCTTTTTTCTGAGTTTTCCTGAAACAGAGTTGTATCCAAGTGTTTGTCTTCAGTTCCACTGATCCTGTCTTCCATGGTTTCAAATCTACTTCTCAGCCCTTCTATGACACCGTCCATTTCTGAAATCTTGTTGTTTATCTTTTGGATTTCTAATTGTTGTTTTTGTATAATTTCGAGTTGTGAATTTATTTTGGCATTTTGTTCTTGCATCATCTTCCTGAATTCTTCCAATTTTTTGTCTGTATTTTCCATAAATTTGTCTATTTTTTCCTCATGTTTGTCAGCTTTTTGCCTCAGTTCTTGGAAAATTCCGAGTATTAGTGATTTGAGTTCCGTATCAGGTACTTCTAGTGCATTTTCTTCCACAGGAGAGTTATCTGGTGTTTTAATTTGGACGCCTATTGGAGCCATCTTGTCTTGTTTTTGTAAATGTTTTGATATTGTTTGCTGTTTTCGGGGCATTCAGTAGATCTTTCTCTCGTTTATTGATTGTAGATTTTTTTTTTTTTTTTTCGTTCTTGTGGTACAGCTGGGCAGATCTAGTTGAGGAGGAGCCACTGGGATGGGTTGCTTGTGGCACTCACCGCAGCCACCAGGACGGTCGGTAGTCAGTGCTGGGCAGGTTCCAATAGGGCGTGCCTGCACCGCTTGGTGATGTGATGTCTAGTGCACGGTGCAGGTAGGTAGGGTGCAGCGGGAAGATGGTTATGTGTGAAGCTAAGCTGGATATGGGAGAGAGGAGAGAGGAGGAGGAGCAAAAAGCGTACAAACATAAAAGAATGCTAGGGGAGTTTGTCGTTGGAATGTACAGATGAGAGACTATGGGATGGAGGAAACCAGAAGGGGGAAGAGAAAGAAAAGGAAAGAATGACCAAATGAAAATCAGAAAAGTTAAAAAACTGCAAAGTTCCCAGGGATCGCACCGATGCAGCTATGAGGGCTGGGGGAGTCGGTCTCAATTTTCACAGCTCAGCCTGGCCAGAAGGTACAGAGGCATACATCGCCTGGTATTCAGGGATCAGAAAGAGAAGGAAGAGATAGAGGGACAAGAAATTAAGCAATGAAGAAAGACAAAAGAGAAAAAGAGGTAAAATATGACAAAACTAATCAAAAAAGGAAGAAAAATAAAATTGAGAAAAAAAAAAAAAAAAAGGGCAACACCAGCAGTCAGTGCCTACAAATGGGACCCAGAGAGCCCCCACTCAGGGGCGCGAATTCCAAGAAGCCGATAGTCTCGGGGTTAAGTGACCGTGGCCACGGGAAGCAGAGGGGCCAACGAACAAAGGCCCCAGGATCCCACCCGCGCGGGAGCCCAGACCTGGAAACAGCCACACGCCCGAACGCAGCCCTACAGCCCCGCAGGAGAGAGCAGAGACGGCCCTCGGAACCAGGCACCCAGGCAAAAGGAGGGGGAGGCGGCAGAAAAAGGTCCGCTAGGTGCCAGCAAACGGCTCCCAGAAAGCCCCCAGCCCGGGCGCGCGGAACCCAAGCACCGGCGCCCCCCCGCCCAGGGACCCCGGCCACGGAAAGCAGAGGGGTGAACGAACAAAGGCCCCGGGATCCCACCCACGCGGGAGCCCAGACCCAGAAACAGCCACACGCCCGCACGCAGCTCCACAGCCCCGCAGGAGAGAGCAGAGACAGCACCCGGACCCAGGCACCCAGGCAAAAGGAGGGGGAGGCGGCAGAAAAAGGTCCGCTAGGTGCCAGCAAACGGCTCCCAGAAAGCCCCCAGCCCGGGCGCGCGGAACCCAAGCACCGGCGCCCCCCCGCCCAGGGACCCCGGCCACGGAAAGCAGAGGGGCGAACGAACAAAGGCCCCGGGATCCCACCCACGCGGGAGCCCAGACCCAGAAACAGCCACACGCCCGCACGCAGCCCTACAGCCCCGCAGGAGAGAGCAGAGACGGCACTCGGAACCAGGCACCCAGGCAAAAGGAGGGGGAGGCGGCAGAGAAAGGTTCGCTAGCTGCCAGCAAACGGCTCCCAGAAAGCCGCCAGCCCAGGCGCGCGGAATCCAAGCACCAGCACCCCCCAGCCCAGGGACCCTGGCCACGGAAAGCAGGGGATCCCCAGCTGAGGCGGAGAGGGGTGGGTGGTGGGAGAGCGCGCACCGCAGTTTACCGGTCGTTGTGTCTCCGACCAGATGCTCTGCAAGGCTGCTCTCCCATTTGCTGGTCTCCGATAGGAATCCAAGATGGTGGATCCGCGCTGCGTTATCTGGTAAGGAATCTCTGCCTGAGTCTCTCCTCGCTCTCCGTTCTCTTTTAGTATTCTCACTCCGTTTGGTGTTTGGCTGAGTTCTTTATCTCTTCATTTGGTGTTCTAGGGTTTCAGGATTGTTGATTCTCTGTTAGGCTTAGTTTTTCGGATCTTTGCTGTGGAGGGACGGCGTGGTGTTTCTGCCTAGAGCGCCATCTTGCCCCTCTCCTCCTTCCCTAATCTTTTTGATTTCCTCTATTGCATGTTCTGCATTTTGCTTAATTTCCTTCCTAATTTCTTGAAGAATTCTGTATATCAATCTTTTGTATTCTACCTCTGGTAATTCCAAGAAATTTTACTTCTCTGGAAAATTTCTAGATTCTTTATTTTGGGAGCTTGCTGAAGCCATCATGGTCTGCCTTTTTGTGTGATTTGATATTGACTGTTGTCTCCGAGCCATCAATAAGTTATTATATTTATTTATTTTTTGTTTGCTTACTGTATCCTAGCTTCTTGTTTTGATATGCCCAAATAGGCTGCTTGTATGAGCTAGTTTGATTATTGGCACTTTTGAAGCTCTAATGTCCTGTCACCAGGTGGTTAGATCTGTTGCTAGGTATGTGAGCTCAGGATTCCGCCCACTCCTCCTGTATGGATTCAACTCAGGTGTCCAGGTAGCTAGACACCAAGTGTGTGGTGTAGGCTCTCATGTACAGTCCTAGACATGCATGGGTGATTTGTGTAGGCACAAGCATCTGGCTCCAGCAGGGGGACACACTGTGAGCAAGACAGGGGGCTTACCGCCATCCCTGAGTGTCTAGGAGGAAGGCATGTCCATGTTCCCTGAAGTGCATATTTGGATGGGTTTTGCAGCTAGACAATAAGCACCTAATACTGTTGGCTGTAAGGACTGGGGGCACCTCTTATTCATGGGTCCCTATTGCAGGTGGCTATGTGGCATGGGTGGAGCCACCAGTCCACAGGCCCCTGATGTGGGTGGGTGAAGACCCTGCTTAATGGGCAGAGTAATGTCAAATGTCAAGAACCTGCCACTTCACAGCTGAAACAGTTGAAATTAGAGTTCCAGTATACACCCTGTTGTACTGTGGTAATAAGGGCCTACGCTGTTGAGATGGGCCTACAGAAGTCTATGTAGGGGGAAAGGCACTCAAAGTCTGTGGATCCCTTATGCCTGTGCCTAGGCAAGGGAGGTGTGCCTCTCCTGGTTGCTGGCTTAAGGGAGCTGGCAGTTTATTTTTTCCCTGTTGTTAATTTGTTCATTGTCCAAGGCAGGGAAAATTGCTCTGGGTGTGTGACGGATCCTACTTCTGGCCCAGAGGACTTGGCAATTGCTCAAGCCCATCAAGCACCCAGGGCAGAGCAGGAAGTGGCGAGGTAAATGGGAGAGAGGTTTTTCCCTAAGTGGGGGGGTGTTTTGATCTGTGGGGTAAGCCATATGCAAGTACTTATCTTTCCCCGATGAGGGCTGGTTCTCACTGGTTCTGGGTGGCTGTGCAGACTCTCAGCGGCTGGGTCTCTCCTGGTGCAGAAAATGTGCCTCACGAGCACTTCTGCTTGCCTGCCTCGCTGCTCACTCACGAACTGATCAGACCTGAAAGTCTCAGGCTCTTGCAACTCCTTGCTTCTTCTGAATTTTCTCTCCCTCCCCCTGCCACTCAGTCCAGTTCCTCCACTCTGCCTTTGATGTTCAGGGCTCCCAGATTGCCATGTATAATCAAATCACTTGTATTTTTCATGTCTTTGCTGTAAGAGGGTTCACTGGAAACATCTGACTACTCCGCCATCTTGGCCCCGCTTCCAGGTTATTGATTTCCTGACTGCTGTTTCTATGGGCATTGATTGTGGATCCAAGTAAAATGAAATCCTTGAAAACTTTATTATTTTCTCCATTTATCATGATGTGACTTATTGGTCCATTAGTGAGGATTTTTGTTTTCTTTATGTTGAGATGCAATGTACACTGAAGGCTATAGTCTTTGATCTTCATCAGTAAGTGCTTCAAGTCTTCTTTCAGCAAGGTTGTGTCATCTGCATATAGCAGGTTGTTATTAAGTCTTCCCCAAATCCTGATGTCATGTTCTTCTGCATATATTCCAGCTTCTCAGATTATTTGTTCAACATACAGATTGAATAAATATCGTGAAAGGATACAACTCTGACATATACCATGTCTGATTTTAAACCATGCAGTATCTCTTTGTTCTGTTCAAATGACTGTTGCTTAATCTATGTACGAGTTCCTCATGAACACAATAAAGTGTTCTGGAATTCCCATTATTTGCAATGTTATCCATAATTTTTTATGATCCACACAGTCAAATACCTTTGCATTGTCAATCAAACAGAGGTAAATATCTTTCTTGTATTCTCTGCTTTCAGTCAAGATCCACCTGACATGAACAAGGACACCCCTTATTCTGTGTCTTCTGAATCTGGCTTGAATTGCTGGCAATTCCATGTCGATGTACAGCTTCAACCATTTTTGAATTATCTTCAGCAAAATGTTTCTTGAGTGTGATGTTACTGATATTGTTCAATAATTTCCACATTCTGTTGGATCACCCTTCTTTGGAATGGATATCAGTATGGATCTCTTCCAATAAGTTGGCCAGGTAGCTGTCTTTCAAATTTCTTGGCATAGACCAGTGACACTTCAAGCATTGTATCTGATTGTTGAAACATCTCAATTGGTATTCCGTCAAATCCTGGAATCTTGTTTTTGCCAAGGCTTTCAATGCAATGTGAACTTTTTCCTTCAATGCCATTGGTTTTTGATCATATGCTGTCTTCTTGAATGGTTGTTTGTCAATCAATTATATGGTACAGTGACTTTGTATATTCTTTCTATCTTCTTTAATGCTGCCTGTGTTGTTCAGTTTTTTGCCCATAGAATACTTCAATATTGCAACTTGAGGCTTACATTTTCTGTTCAGTTCTTGAGCTTTAGAAATGTGTAGCATGTTCTTCCATTTTGGTTTTCTAACTCCAGGACTTTGCACATTTCATTATAATGCTTTATTTTTCTTCTCTTTGAAATTTTCTGTTCATCTCTTTAACTTCATCATTTCTTCCATGTGCTTTAGCATTAAAGAGCAAATTTCAGAGTCTCTAGTGACATCCATTTTGATCTTTTTTTTCTTTCTTGTCTTTTTAATGACCTTTTGCTTTCTTCATGTATGACGTCTTTGATGTCATTCCACAATTTGTCTGGTCACCAGTCAGTCATTAGTGTTCACTGCATGAAATCTATTCTTAAGATGGTCTCTAAATTCAGGAGGGATATACTTTGGCTCTCATTGACTTGTTTTAATTTTCTTCTGCTTCAAATTGAACTTTCATAGGAAATTGATGATGTCCTTTTCTGCAGTCGTCCCCTGGCCTTATTCTGATTGGTGATATTGAGCTGCTCCACCATCTCTTTATACAGATGTAGTTGATCTGATTCCTGTGTATTCCATCTGGTGAGTTCCACGTGTATAGTCACCATTTATGTTGTTGAAAAAATTTATTTGCAATAAATAAGTCATTTGTCTTTCAAAATGCTATCATGCAATTTCTAGTGTCATATCTATCACCAAAGCCACATTTTCCAAATTCTGATCCTTCTTCTTTGTTTCCAACTTTCATATTTAAATCACCAATAATTATCAATTCATTTTGATTGCATGTTTCATAAGTTTCAGACTGCAGAAGATGGTAAAAATCTTTAATTTCTTCATCTTTGGCATTAGCAGTTGGTGCGTAAATTTGAATAGTAATCATATTAACTGGTGTTCCTTTTGGAGTAGGGAAATCATCCTTTCACTGACAGTGATGTACTTCAGGACAGATCTTGACGTGTTCTATTTGACAATGAATGTGCTGCTGTTTCTCTTCAATTTGTCATTCCTGGCACAGTAGATCATATGATTATCTTATTCAAAATGTCCAATACCAGTCTATTTCAGCTCACTAATGCCTAGGATACTGATAGCCACACGTTCCATTTTATTTTTGAAGAGTCCCAATTTTCCTAGATTCTTAACTTCATACATTCCACACTCTGATTATTAATGAATGTTTGCAGCTGTTTCTTCTCATTTTGAGTTGTGCCATATCAACAAATGAAGGTCCTGAAATGACCCCTTCCATATCATTAAGATTGACTCTACTTTTAGGAAACAGCTCTTCTCCAGTCGTATTTTGAGGGCCTTCCTTCTTCAGGGGCTCATCTTCCAGCACTATACCAGCCAATCTTTTGCTGCTATTTATAAGATTCTCACTGGCCACTTTCTTTAGAAGTTGACTGCCAGCTCCTTTCCCCTAGTTTATCTTAGTCTGAAAGATCCATTGTAACCTGTCCACCAAAGGTGGCTCTGATGGTATTTAAAATATAGCTTCCAACATCACAGTAATACGCAAGCCACCACAAACTGACAGACAAGTGGCAGGATCCTATACATAGAAGATTACAAAGATTCCAAGAGAAAATGGCTGGAACTAATAAAAGTATTTAGCAACTTTGCAGGGTAAAAAATCAACACCAAAAATCAGATGAGTTCCCCTACACTAACAGAGACTACTCTGAAAAAGAAATAGAGGAAACAATACCATTTGTAATAGCCCCTAAATCAATAAAATACCTAGGAATTAACCTAACCAGGGACATAAAAGTCTTATACAATGAAAATTATAACATACTTCTAAGAGAGACTAAAAGAGACCTACAAAATGGAAAGATACTCCATGTTCATGGATTGGAAGACATAATATAGTAAAAATATCATCTCTACCTAAAGTGATCTACAGATACTATGCAATCCTGATACAAACCCCAACAACATTCCATACTGAAATGGAAAAACTAATGGCCAACTTTATATGGAAAGTAAAAAACTCTGCATAGCCAAAGCAATATTGAAGAAAAAGAACAAAACAGAAGGCCTTACGCTCCCTAATATGAAAGCATACTATACAGCAACTATAACCAAAAGAGGCTGGTATTTGTTCAATGATAGACACACAGACCAGTGGAATAGAATTGAGAACTAAGAATTACACTCAGCCATCTATCAACAACTCATTTTCAACAACTTTTCAAATTCCTTTCAGTGGGGTAGAAACAGTCTCTTTAATAAATGGTGCTGGCAAGACTGGATATCTACCTGCAGAAAAATGAAACAGGACCCATACCTCATACCATACACAAAAACTAACTCAAAATGGATCAAAGACCTAAATGTTAAACTTAAAACTATAAAATTCCTGGAAGAAAACAGGGAGAAAACTATGAGACCTAATATTTTGTAAAAATAGGATAACAAATATTACAACAAATGCACAAATAGAAGAAGACAAATTAGATAAATGAGGCCTCATAAAAACTAAAAACTTATGCTCATCAAAAATCTTCATTAAAAGAGCAAGTAGACAACCTACTGATTGGGAAAAAATCTTTGGAAATGACTTATCCAGTAAGGGTCTAATCTCTAAAATTTATAGAAAACTGCAACAACTTAACAACAGAAAGACAAATACCCAATCACAAAATGGGTGAAAGACATGAACAGAACCTTCACAAGAGAGGACATGTGAGCAGCCAACATATGAAAAGATGTTCACAGTCATTAACCATTAGAGAGACGCAAATCAAAACTACAATAAGATACCATCTTACCCCAGCTAAAATGGCACTAATAAGAAAACAAAACAAAACAAAACAGATAACAAGAAATGTTGACAAAGATGTGGGGAGATTGGAACCCTTATATATTGTTGGTTGGACTGTAAAATGGTGCAACCGGTATGGAAAATTGCATGGAGCTTTCTCAAAAAAAAAAAAAACCCTACAAATAGAACTACCCTATGATCCAGCTATCCCTCTCCTAGGTATATACCATAAAAAAACAAAATCAAACCCTTTGCAGTCAAGTCGATTCCAATTCATAGCAACCCTACAGGACAGAATAGAACTGCCCCATAGGGTTTCCAAGGAGCAGCTGGTGGATTTGAACCACTGAACTTTTGGTTAGCAGCCCAGCTCTTAACCATTACGCCATCAGGGTTCCAATATGTACCCTAGAGACCTAAAAGTAATGACATGAACAGATATACGCACAGCTACGTTCATTGCTGCTTTATTCATAATAGCAAATAAATGGAAATAACTGAAGTGCCTATCAACAGATGAATGGATAAGCAAACTGTGGTAGAGTTTGGAATACTACGCAACCATGAAGAACAACGAGTTGTTGAAGCATAAAGTGGATGGACCTGGAGGGCATAATGTAATAAGTCAAGCATATAAGGACAAACATTGTATGATCCATCTTTTGTAAGAAGACAAAAATATATAGAGAGAGAAGGACCAATGTTCATTGGTAGTTACCAGGAAGAGAAAGGAGGGAGGGGAAAGTACGCTTTATATTGTAGAGACTTGTTATTTTTGCTAATAGGAAAAGTGACACCAGATGTGGATGTAGTGAGCATAGCACAACCAAAGTAAAAACAAGTGTTTGAGCATATATAGATGGATATAGGCATATTGGTATATGGGTACGTACAGGTGTATACATAGGTGAGAACAGATAGAAGAATTTACAGATATGTGTAAATACAAACATGTGGATGCAGGCACTTATATTCATTTAACACATAAATACAGATACTCCTCAGATATAACCACACAACTTCCCCAAGATTGTTTTTCTGAGTTTGAAAGCTTAGGACCATAGTCTCATGGGACAACTCAGTCTATTGGTATAACACAGTTCATAAAAATCATAATTTGCATCCTAGTGAAGTGAGTAGCATCTTAAATGCTTATGAGTGGCTATCTAAGATACAACTACTAGTCTCTACTCACCAGAAGCAAAAGAGTAACAAAGTAATAAAAAGCTCAGAAAAGAAAAAAGTCTACACAAGCCATGACCTCATTCTGAGACCAGAAGAAATAGATGGTGCCCAGCTACCACCACTGAACATTCTGACCAGTGTCACAGTAGATTGTCTCAGATAGAATGGGAGAAGAATGTAGAGGAGAACTCAAATTGTTTTTTAAATTTTTTTTTTTTTTTACCGTACTTTGAATGAAGGCTTACAGAGCAAATTAGTTTTGCATTAAACAATTAGTGCACATAATATTTTGTGACATTGGTTGCCAACTCCACGACATGTCAGCATTCTCCCCTCCTCCACCTTGGGTTCCCCATTACCAGCTTTCCTCTCCCCTCCTGCCTTCTCATCCTTGCCCCTGGGCTGGTGTGCCCAGTTAGTTTTATTTTGTTTTATGGGCCTGTCTAATCTTTGGCTGAAGGGTGAACATCAGGAGTGATTTCAGTACTGAATTGAAAGGATGTCCAGTGGCCATACTCTCCAGGATTCTTCAGTCTCTGTCAGACTAGTAAGTCTGGTCTTTTTTTGTGTGTGTGACTTAGAATTTTGTTCTACATTTACTCCAGCTCTGTCCAGGAGCCTGTATTGTGATCCCTGTCAGAGTAGTCAGTGATGGTAGCCAGGCACCATCTAGTTGTACTAGTCTCAGTCTTGTGGAGGCTGTGTTAGTTGTGTTCCGTTAGTCCTTTGAACAAATCTTTCCCTTGTGTCTTTGGTTTTCTTCATTCTCCCTTTCTTTAGACAGGGTGGGGCCCTTGGAGTATGTTATATGGCCTCTCACAAGATTATAAGATCCCAGATGCTACTCACCAAAGTAAAATGTAGAAAATTTTCTTTATAAACTATGTTATGCCAATTGATCTAGATGTCCCCCAAGACCATGGTCCCCACAGCCTCAGCTTAGTAATTCAGTCCCTCAGGGAATATGGATATGTCTATGAAGCTTCCATGACCTTGCCTTGATCAAGTCGTCCTGACTTTCCCAGTGTTGCATACTGTCTTTCCCTTCACCAAAGTTACCATTTATCTATTGTCTATTTAGTGTTTTTCCCTTCCCACCGTTCTCCTCCCTCATAACCATCAAAGATTATTTCTTTCTGTTTGTAAACCTTTTCATGAGTTTTTATAATAGTGGTCTCATACAGTACATGACCTCATCTACCCTGAGACCAGAAGAAATAGATGGTGCCAGCTGCCACTACTGACCATTCTGACTGGTGTCCAAGTAGATTGTCCTGGGTAGAATGGGAGAAAAATGTGGAGCATAACTGAAATTCTTAAAAAAAAAAAAAAAAAAAAAAAAAAGCCAGACAAACTGGAACAGCAGAGAACAGAGGACTTCCTGAGACTATCACTCTGAGACAATCTTTAAATCTAGAACTGAGCCAATCCACCGAGATCACCTTTTAGCAAAATAGTAGAGTGGCACACAAAATAAAGAATATTACCTGTAAGATTGATGCACTACTTTAAAACTATCTGTATGAGACCAAAATGTCAACAATTACTCAAAAGCAAAAATGAGAAAATAAGGGGGCAGGGAAACTAGAATACTGGAAATGGAACAAATAGAACACAATTAAAGAAAATGTTGACACAATGTGATAAATACAACTAACGTCACTGAACAATTTGTGTGGAAATTATCTAGTGGGAACCTAACTTGCTGGGTAAACTTTAAACAAAAAAAATCAGTAAAATGTCATTTTAAAAAAAGGAATAAAGTAAGAACTTAATCGTAATATGATGGTTAGAATTTCCTGTTCTGTGATCAACAGATTGTATTTCTCATCTCACATCTTTAATTTGGCTGTAGGGACTGAAGGCAAGTTACTAAAGTGTTCTGACCTAAGTTTTCTTTTCTACAAAATAATAATAATACCATATTGATTGTGAAAATTTTATAATACAGGGTTTAGTCAAGTCTCTGGCATGTAGTGATAATTCAATGAATATTAGTTATTATTGTTATATTGACATTATTTTAAATACATAATTTAACAATAAGAATACTTGTAATTTCTAATAATAATAATAATAAGGTAAAACTGTGAAAGAAAGTTATAGAGGGTGTAGAACTAGAACTCTGCATTCCTGTTGACTAGGGCACGCTTGCTCTCCGAGCCCAGGCTGTGGCCAACCCAGCAAGGAGGAGTGTGGACGCCATGTCAAGTCCAGAGCCGTGTGAGAGTGGAGTATTGTGCACTTCTGTTAGCAATGGAATAGTCCTTCCCTGTTCCCTTTGTAATGGAAACTCAGAAATATTCTCCACTCTCCTCCTCACTTGCTCTGACAGCAACATCAGATCAGGAATTGGTCCAGAGTTAACCAGTCACGTGTTAATTTAAGAGTGGATCTCCTAGCCAGGCCAAGAGCCTGGCAAATACCAGAGGGGTATACCTGAAAAGAAAAAAAAAAAGAAGAAGATAGAAGAAATAAATACAGTCACTGTACGAAAAAGAATTGGTTGATGTTCAACCATTTCAGGGGGTAATATGATCAAGGACTGATGGTACTGAAGGAACAAATCCAAGTTGCAATGAAGACACTGGTGAAAAGCAAAGCTCCAGAAATTGACAGAATACCAATGGAGATGTTTCAACAGATGTGACACTGGAAGCATTCACTCAGCTGTGCCAAGAAATTTAGACGATAGCTACCTGGTCAACTGACTGTAAGAGGTCCATATTTGTGCCCATTCCTGAGAAAGGTGATCCAACAGAATGAAGAAAATATCAAACAATATCATTAATAACACATGAAAGCAAAATTAGGCTGAAAATAATTCAAGAAATGACTACAGCTGTACATTGACAGGGTACTGCAAGAAATTCAAGCCAGATTCAGAAGAAGATGTAGAATGAGGGATATCATTCTGATGTCAGATGGACCTTGACTAAAAGCAGAGAATACCAGAAAGATTTTTACCTGTGTTTTATTGACTATGCAAAGGTATTCAACTCTGTGGATCATAACAGATTATAGATAACGTTGTGAAGAATGAGAATTCCAGAACACTTAATTATGTGCACGCAGACCTGTACATAGACCTCAGGATGTTATATTATATCCCCAAAACAGAAATCACTTCCCTTATAGTGACTACTACTAACATTATATCAATAACATAATGAATGACGGTACAGGTGTCTGTTATGATAGCCAGATATTTCTTTATTAAGTTATGATAGTAAGAAAGAAAATGAACACAGTTGTGTGGCAGCTGGCTGAAATTGCAAATGCCTTGATTGTCTTCATAGTAAGATGGAAATGAAGATCAATTCCATCATAATATGCTCCTCCAGATGCCTATAACTTCTTTAGTCATAGTTATCATGTCACGACTTACTGAAAATTTGGGGAGGGATCCCATTGACCAATTTCACTAGACAGAATGGGCTATTAAAAAATTCAAAATAAGTGCATATTTATTCATCATTTTAAAATTTAAAATCATTATTATTATTACCCTGCAGGTATTCTCTATGGTTTTCAATGAACAGATAAAATTGGGAGAAGATCAGGTGTGTAAAATTCTAGCTTCATCAACAGGATTGTCGATACTCAACACCAACAACATATTCATCTCTTAAACTAACACCACCACATCTCTCAAAATGCAACTCATATTGACTATTTTTACATTAACCAAGAACTTGTGCCCTTTGACAATCACATTCCTTAGCCTTCCATTCTTTTTAGGGGAGCCTGGCACAGTATTAGGAATTACTGTTGGTGGATCTCCAGAATCTAGAAATCCAAGAAATTGTGATTTGATCAAAATATAAGGACTCTTCAAATTCTGGAAACATGGTAAAAGAGATGTTTTCCTGACTGCCCATGGGAATTATTATTCCATCCTTTAGGAGTTATTAACTAATTAATTAATTAGCCTAGGAGGAGGGCTAACCTTCATTCTTTTTTACTGTTGTAGTTTAAATGACGTTTACGTTTCAAGTTAGTCTCCCATACAAAAATTCATACATACATTGTTATGTGACCCTAATTGTTTCCCCATACTATGACAGCACACTCCTTTCCACCCCTGATTCCCCATGTCCATTCAACCAACTTCTAACCCTCTCTGCCTTCCCACCTCACCTCTGGACAGAAGCTGCCCATTTAGTCTCTTGTATCTACTTGAGCTAAAGGGCACACTCGTCACAAGTATCACATTATGTCCCACTGTCCAGTCCAATCCCTGTCTGAAGAGTTGGCCTTGGAAATTGTTTTAGTTCTGAGCTGATAGAGAATCCAGGGGCCATGCTTTCTGGGGTTCCTCCAGTATCCTTCAGACCATTAAGTCTGGTCTTCTTACTAGAATTTGAGTTCTGCACCCCCACCTTTCTCCTGCTTCATCGGGACTCTCTGTTGTGTTCCCTGTCAGGGCAGTCATTGGTGGTAGCCGGGCACCATCTAGTTCTTCTGGTGTCAGGCTGATGAAGTCTCTGGTTTATGTGGCCCTTTCTGTCTCTTGGGCTAATACTTTCCTTGTGTCTTTGATGTTCCTCATTTTCCTTTACTCCAGGTGGTTGGGACCAATTGATGCATCTTAGATAGCCATTTGCAAGCTTTTAAGACCCCAGATGCCACTCACCAAAGTAGGATGCAGAACATTTTCTTAATAAGCTTTGTTATGCCAATTGACCTAGATGTCCCCTGAAAGCATGGTTCCCATATTCCTACTCCTGCTACTATGTCCCTCAAAATGTTTGATTCTATTCAGGAAAATTTTTAGCTTTGGTTTAGTCCAGTTGTGCTGACTTCCCCTGTAGTGTGTGCTGTGCTTCCCTTCACTTAAGATAATACTTGTCTAAGATCTAGTTAGTGAATACCCCTCTCCCTCCCTCCCCACTTTTGTAACCATCAAAGAATGTTGTCCTCTGTGTTTAAACCTTTTCTGGAATTCTCATAATAGTGGTCTTATACAATATTTGTCCTTATGTGACTGACTAAATTCACTCAGCATAATGAGTTTCAGCTTCCTCGTTGTTATGTTTCACGGCTTCTTCCTTTTTCTTTATTGTTGTGTAGTATCCCATTGTGTGGGTATACCATAATTTGTTTATCCATTTGTCCGCTTATCCAAACAACCATGGGCACCTAGGTGGTTTCCACCTTTTTGCTATTGTGAACAGTACTGCAATGAACTTGGGTGTGCATCTGTCTATTGGTGTGATTGGTCTTATTTCTCTGGGATATATTCCAAGGAGCAGGATAGCTGGATCCTATGGTACTTCTATTTCTGGCTTTTTAAGGAAGCACCAAATCAACTTCCAAAGTGGTTGTACCATTTTACATTCCCACCGACAGGGTATAAATGTTCCAGTCTCTGTACAACCTCTCCAACATTTATTATTTTGTGTTTTTTGGATTAATGCTAGCCTTGTTGGGGTGAGATGATATCTCATTGTAGTTTTGGTCTGCATGTCTCTAATGGCTAATGATCATGATCATTTCTTCATGTGTCTGTTAGCTGCCTGAATATC
Organism: Dugong dugon; assembly: GCA_030035585.1. NCBI lineage: Eukaryota > Metazoa > Chordata > Mammalia > Sirenia > Dugongidae > Dugong > Dugong dugon. The sequence goes on from CM057478.1 coordinate 16,892,775, forward strand.
TTTTTTGGTGAAGTGCCTGTTCATATACTTTGTCCATTTTTTAATTGGGTTCTTTGTCTTTTTGTTGTTGAGGTTTTGCACTATCTTGTAGATTTTAGAGATTAGACACTGATTGGGTTTGTCGTAGCCAAAATTTTTTTCCCAGTCTGTAGGTTGTCTTTTGACTCTTTTGGTGAAGTCTTTCAATGAGTGTAAGTGTTTGATTTTTAGGAGCTCCCGTTTATCTAGTCTCTTTTATGGAGCTTGTGCATTGCTACTTATGGTTCATATTGTGTTTATGCCACCTATTAGGGCTCCTAGCATTGTCCCTATGTTTACTTTCATGAACTTTAAAGTTTTTGATTTTATATTTTAGTCTTTGATGATCCATTTTGAGTTAGTTTTCATGCATGGTGTGAGGTATGGGTCTTGTTTCAGTTTTTTGCAGATGGATATCCAGTTATGCCAGCACCATTTGTTAAAGAGACTGTCCTTTCCCCAATTAATGGACTTTGGTCCCTTGTCAAATATCAGGTGCTCATAGGTGGATGAATTTATGTTTGGATTCTTGATTCTGTTCCATTGGTCTATGTATCTGTTGTTGTACCACTACCAGGCTGTTTTGACTACCCTGGTAGTATAATAGGTTCTAAAATGAGGCACTGTGGGGTCTCCCACTTTGTTCTTCTTGAGTAATGCTTTATTCATTCAGAGACTCTTCTCTTTCCATATGAAGTTGGTGATTTGCTTCTCCATGTCATTAAAAAATGCTGGTTGAATTTGGCTCAGGATTGCATTGTATCTGTAGATTGCTTTGGGTAGAGTTGACACTTCCACAAAGTTGAGTCTTCCTATCCATGAGCAAGGTATGTTTTTTCTCTTATGCAAGTCTCTTCTGGTTTCTTGCAGTAGTGTCTTGTAGTTTTCATTGTATAGGTCTTTTACATCTCTGGTTAGATTGATTCCTAAGTATTTTATCTCCTTGGGAGCTATTGCGAATGGTATTGATTTGGTGATATCCTCTTCAAGGTTCTCTTTGTTGGTGTAAAGGAATCCAACTGATTTTTGTACATTTATTTTGTATCCTGAAACTTTGCTGAAAGCTTCTATTAGTTCCAGTAGTTTTCTTGTGGATTCTTTGGGATTTTCTGCATATAAGATCATATCATCTGTAAATAGAGATACTTTGATTTCTTCCCTACAAATTTGGATGCCCTTTATTTCTCTTTCTAGCCTAATTGCTGTGGCTAGGACCTCCAGCACAAGGTTGAGTAAGAGTAGTAATAAAGGCTATCCTTGTCGTGTTTCTGTTATCAAAGTGAAAGCTTCCAAAGTTTCTCCATTTAGGATGATGTTGGCTGTCAGCTTTTTATAATTGCCCTTAATTATATTGAAGAATTTCCCTTCTATTCTTATTTTGTTGTAAGTTTTTGTCATGAATGGGTGTTGGGCTTTGTCAAATGCCTTTTCTGCATTGACTGATAAGATCATATGGTTTTTGTCTTTTGCTTTATTTATGTGATGGACTACATTGATTGTTTTTCTAATGTTGAACCATCCCTGCCTCCCAGGCATAAACCCCACTTGATCATGTTGAATTATTTTTTTTTGATACTTTGCTGAATTCTATTGTCTAGAGTTTTGTTGAGGATATTTGCGTCAATGTTCATGAGAAATATTGGTCTGTAATTTTCTTTTTTTGTGGTGTCTTTACCTGGTTTTGGTATCAGGGTTATGCTGCCTTCATAGAATGAGTTTGGGAATATTCCATCCTTTTCTATGGTCTGAAATACCTTTAGTAGTAATGGTGTTAATTCTTCTCTGAAATTTTGGTGGAATTCTCCAGTGAACCCGTCCAGGCCAGGGCTTTTTTCTGTTGGGAGTTTTTTAATTACCTTTTCAATCTCTTCTTTGGTTATGGGTTTATTTAGTTGTTCTACCTCAGTTTGTGTTAGTTTGTGTAGGTAGTGAGTTTCTAGAAATTTGTCCTTTTCCTCTAAGTTTTCAAGTTTGTTAGAGTACAATTTTTCGTAGCATTCTGTTATGATTCTTTTACTTTCAGTTGGGTCTGTTGTGATATCACCCATCTCATTTCTTATATGGGTTATTTGCTTCCTTTCTTTTTTTTTTTTTTTAATTTTGTCAGTTTTGTCAATGGTTTATAAATTTTATACATCTTTTCAGAGAACCAGCTTTTGGTCTTATTAACTCTTTCAATTCTTTTTCTGTTCTCTATTTCATTTAATTTTGCTCTAATTCTTATTATTTCCTTTCTTCTGGTGCCTGAGGGCTTCTTTTGCTGTTCTCTTTCTACATGTTTCAGTTGTAGGGTTAATGTTTTGATTATGGTCCTTTCTTCTTTTTTGATGTGTGTATTTATTGCTATAAACTGACCTCTGAGCACAGCTTTTGCTGTGTCCCAAAAGTTCAGATAGAATGTGTTTTCATTCTCATTTGATTCTATGAATTTCTTTATTCCATCCTTAATTTCTTCTATAACCCAGTAGTTTTTGAGCAAGGTATTGCTCAGTTTCCGTGTGTTAGATTTTTTTCCTTGCTATTTCTGTTGTTGATTTCTACTTTTATGACTTTATGGTCAGAAAAGATGCTTTGTAATATTTTGATGCTTTGGATTTTGTTAAGGCTTGCTTTATGGCCTAATACTTGGCCTATTCTGGAGAATGATCCACATGTGTTGGAAAAGAAAGTATACTTGACTGCTGATGGGTGGAGTGTTCGGTATATGTCTATGATATTAAGTTTGTTGATTGTAGCATTTAGATCTTCCATGTCTTTGTTGAGCTTCTTTCTGGATGTTCTGTCCTTCACTGATAGTAGAGTGTTGAAGTCTCCTACTATTATTGTGGAGCTATCTATCTCTCTTTCCAATGCTCTTAGAGTTTGTTTTCTGTATTTTGGAGCCCTGTAGCTGGAAGCGTAAATATTTATTACAGTTATGTTCTTCTGGTGTATTGATCCTTTAATCATTATATAGTGTCCTTCCTTATCCTTCGTGGTGGATTTTACTTTAAAGACTTTTTTGTCAGAGGTCAGTATTGCCACTCTTGCTCTTTTTTAGTGTGGTTAGCTTGATATACTTTTTTCCCTTCCCTGAGTTTCAGTTTGTGTTTAAGTCTAAGGTGTGTCTCTTGCAGGCAGCATATAGACAGATCGTGTTTTTTTATCCAATCTTCCATTGTCTGTCTCTTTATTGGTGCATTTAGTCCATTTACGTTCAGGGTAATTATTGATAGGTATGAGTTTTGTGCTGTCATTTTGATGTCTTTTTTTGTGCATTGTTTCACAGTTTCTTTGTTCCACTTAATTTTCTGTGCTGAGTTCTTTTTCTGTATGTATTTTCTTTTCATCTTTTTGATTGTTTTTAATTTTGTGTTTGCTGAGTCTTTATATTTTTCCTGTTTTTTATTTTGACTTGTAGGATTGTTAGTTTCCTTTGTGGTTACTTTAATATTTACCCTTATTCTTCTAAGTTTATACCAGTCTTTTATTTCTTTATATTGCCTTGACTTCCTCTCCATATCCAAAATCTATGTTTATATTTTTTAAGTTCATCTTCTTTGTTTTAATGTTGTCATCTTTTACGTATAGACATCTGTTTCCCTATTTTCAGTGTTTTAGCTTTGATTTATTTTTGTGACTTCCCTATCTGGGTTGATATCTGGTTGGTCTGTCTTGTGTTGTAGTCTTGGGTTGTTATCTGATGTTATTGATTTTCTAACCTAAGGACTCCCTTTAGAATTTCTTGTAATTTTTGTCTGGTTTTTGCAAATTCCCTGAACTTCTGTTTATCTGGAAATGCCCTAATATCACCATCATATTTAACAGATAGTTTTGCTGGATATATAATTCTTGGCTGGCAATTTTTTTCCTTTAAGGCTTTGTATATGTCATCCCATTTCCTTCTTGTCTGCATGGTTTCTGCTGAGTATTCCAAGCTTATTCTCATTGAGGCTCCTTTGTAGATGACTTTTCTTTTTTCCCTAGCTGCTCTTAAAATTCTCTCTTTATCTTTGATTTTGGCAAGTTTGATTATAATATGTCTTGGCGACTTTCTTTTGAGATCTACCTTATGTGGGGTTCAATAAGCATCTTGGATATCTTGTCATCTTTCACAATATCAGGGAAGTTTTCTGCCAACAAATCTTTAACAATTCTCTTTGTATTTTCTGTTAGTCCCCCCCCCCACCACCACCCTGTTCTGCCAGTCTAATCACTTGTAGGTTATTTCTCTTGATAGAGTCCCACACATTTCTTAGGGTTTCTTCAGCTTTTTAATCCTTTTGTCTGATTTTCCCTCAAATAAGTTTTTGTCAAGTGCTTTATCTTCTGTCTCTTTAATTGTGACTTCCATTGCCTTAATTCTGCTCCTATGAATTTCTATTGAGTTGTTTAAGTCTGAAATTTTATTGTTAATCTTCTGGATTTCTGATTGCTGTCTCTCTATGGATTCTTGCAGGCTGTTAAATTTGTCATGACGCTCTTCTCTAATCTTTTTAATTTCATCTATTGCATGTTCTGCATTTTGCTTAATTTCCTTCCCAATTTCTGGAAGAGTTCTGTATATTCATCTTTCCTCCTCTGGAAAATTTCTAGATTCTTTATTTTGGGAGCTTGCTGAAGCCATCATGGTCTGCCTCTTTATGTAATTTGATATTGACGGTTGTCTCTGAGCCTTGAATAAGTTATTATATTTATTTATTTTTTGCTTGCTTACTGTGTCCTAGCTTTTTGGTGTATTTTGATATGCCCAAATACATTGCTCGTATGAGCTAGTTTGATTATTGGTACGTTTGAAGCTCTAAATTCCTGTCACCATGTGGTTAGATCTGTTACTAAGTATGTGAGCTCAGGAGTCCACCCACTCCTCTTGTATGGATTCACCTCATGTGCCTAGGTAGATAGCCACCAAGTGTGTTGTTTAAGCTCTTACCTACAGTCCTAGACAGGCATGGGTGATTGATGTAGGCACGGGCATCTGGCTGCAGCAGTAGGACACATTCTGAGCAATGCAGGAGGCAGACGGCTGTGTCTGAACGTCCAGAATGAAGGCATGTCCCTGTTCCCTAGAATACATAGGTGGGTGGGTTTTGCAGCCAGACTATGAGGATTCAATGCTGTTGGCTGTAATGACTGGAGGCACCTCTTATTCATGGGCCCCTGTCACAGGTGGCTATGTGGGGTGAGTGAAGCCTCCAGTCCTTAGGTCCCTGATGTGGGTAGGTGAAGACCCTACTTAATGGGCAAAGTAGTGTCAAATATCATGAACCTTCCAGTTCGCAGCTTAACAGTTGAAATTAGACTTCAGGTATATACCTTGTTGTACTGTGGTAATGAGGGCCTACACTCTTGAGATGGACCCACACAAGTCTATGCAGGGGAAAAGGCAGTCAAAGTCCATGCATCCCTTATGCCTGTGCCTAGGCAAAGAGCTGTGCCTACCCTGGATTCCTGGCTTAAGGGAGCCGGCAGTTTATTTTTTCTCCTGTTTGTTAATTTGTTCACTCTCCAAGGCTGAGAGAATGGCTCAAGGCATGTGATGGATCCTACTTCTGGCCCAGGGGAGTTGACAATTGCTGAAACTGGTCCAGGACCCAGTTCAGAGCAGGGAGCAGGGAAGTAAATGGGAGAGAGGTTTTTTTTCCCTAAGGGGGTGTTTTTGATCCGTGCTGTAGGCCATACACAAGTACTTATTTTTCACCGATGGAGGTCTGCTTCTCACTGTTTCTGGATGGCCAAGAAGACTCTCTGGTGCTGGGTGTCTCCCAGTGCAGAAAACGTGTCTCCCAAGCACCATTGCTTGCCTGCCTAACTGCTCACCCATGAACTGATCAGGCCTGAAGGTCTTAGGCTCTCATGGGCTCAGGTCTGGCAACTCCTCACTGCTTCTGAACCATCACTACCTCCCCCTGCCATGCAGTCTGGTGCTTCAACTTTACCTTAGTAGTTCAGGGCTCCTAAATTGTCATGTATAATTGATTCACTTGTTTTTTTGAGGTCTTTGTTGTAAAAGTGTCCATCAGAAGCATGTCTTGGCCCCGCCTCCTAACATTCATTCTTTTGTTAGGAAATTATTATAGGTTATATCCTCTACCTTTTCTTTGAACTCATCAATATTACCAAAAACCCAAGCAAACCCATTGCCATCCAGCCTATTCTGACTTATAGTGACTCTATAGGACAGAATAGAACTGTCCCCATAAAATTTCCAAGGAGAGGCTGATGGATTTCAACTGCCAACCTCTTGGTTAGCAGCTGTCTTAGGCTGGGTTCTCCAGAGAAGCAAAACCAGTAAAGCATATAAATATATATATATAGAGAGATTTATATCAAGAAAACGGCTCCCATGTTTGTAGAAGCTGGAATGTTCCAAGTCTGTGGTCAGGATAGAGGCTTCTCCTGATTCTCATAGCCGCAGGGGCTGGAGAACCCAAGATTGGCAGGTCAGAGAACAGGGCTGTTGCTCACAGGCTGTGAAGACTCACAGATCCCAAGACTGGCAGACAAGACCACAGGAAAGCTGCTAGCTCAAGCCCGAGGAACCGGAAATCAGGTGAACAGGAACAAGCTGCATGATTCAGAAAGAGCAAAAGCCCCCGAGCCTTGCGAGAATGTCCACCCACCCTTGATACAGGCCAAACGCCCAAGGAAATTCCCCTTCAGCTGATTGGCTACTCACAGAAGATCCCATCATGGGAGTAATCACATATCAAATCTCAACAGGGAAGTGATCACAACATTATACAACTGCCAATAGACTGCGAATCATGGCCCAGCCAACTTTACACGCAATCTTAACCAACACAAGCTATAAAGAAATCAAACAATGTATTGTGTTGGGCAAATCTGCTGTAAAAGACCTCTTTAAAGTATTGAAAAGCAAAGATGTCACTTTGATGACAAAGGTGCACCTCATCCAAGCCATATTATTTTCTTTCACTTCATATGCAATTCAAAAACTGGACAATGAAAAAGGAAGACAGAAGAACTGATGCTTTTGAATTATGTATGGCGTTGGTGAAGGATACTGAATATACCATAGACTGCCAAAAGAGCGAGTAAATCTGTCTTGAGAGAAGTACAGCCAGAATGCTCCTTAGAAGCAAGGATGGTAAGACTTTGACTCATGTACTTTGTACACGTTATCAGGAGGGACCAGTGCGTGGAGAAGAATGTCATGTTTGGTAAAGTAGAGGGTCAGTGAAAACAGGAAGACCTTCAACAAGATGGACTGACATAGTGGCTGCAGCAATGTGCTAAAACATAGCAACGATTGTGAGAATGGCACAGGATCAAGTAGTGTTTAGTTCTGTTGTACACAGGGTTGCTATGAGTTGGAACAGAATCCACAGCATCTAACAATAATAACAACAAAATATCTTTGTGATGAAAAAATAGGTTACCTGCAAAGTAAGGAAAATTAAATGACCATCAAACTTGTAATCAACAATACAAAGTGCTAGTCTCAGTCTTGACCAATAAATGTTTAACAGCTGTCCCAAATACAGTTTTCTGTAGTCTTAGAAAGATATTGATGGACAGAATACAAAGATTAGTAAATAGCAGGTGAAAGTATTCAGGTTTAATCACTATATCCAAGTGGGCTCTCTTCTCAGGGTTGTGTGCATAGGAAATTGGCAAAAAGCTTTTTTTTTTTCTTTCTGAAAATGTTATGCAAAAGAGACCACAATTAGCCTATAGAAGCTTCTGACTGTTCTACCCTAAACTGCACCAGCAAAATTTAACTGCAAATGCTCTGTAAATTTCAAAAGAGTAAAGAGGGTAATAGAAAAGTAAAGACGTCGTAGAGAACTAAACTAAGGTCACAGACAATAAGGGACAAGCAGATGAGGACTGACAAATGAATTCACCAGGAAATTTACCTCATTGCATGGCTGAAAGTCCCCAGAAGTGTTACCAAAGAAGATAAGCTTTGTAGACCTTGTTTCAGTGTTCATTTGTTCGTTTTCTTCATTTATCCCTTTTCCAAATGATATGTTGCATTGTATTTCTCCTATTTCAGCAAAACCATTGTAAATTTGGTGTGAATTGGAGCAGGATGTGCAAATAACTTGCTTTTTTTTTTTTTTTTAAGGTTAACTTAGATGTGGCCCGAACACAGGGAACAACAATTAGCCCTGAAAGAGAAGACCACGTATCAGTCAGAAATTCTGGAGCTTTGAAGTGGATAAGCTAATGTGTTAGGATTCTGTGATTGCTGTTTGTGACTAGAATGTTATACATGCACAGTTTTGGCTTTTCAAGAGTAACTTATAGCAGAGACAGCTGGCTGTCTCCTAATAGTTCTTCTTATTTTGTAGAAAAGTGTTTAGTTAAACAATAGTCACCTAACTGAAGATGAGATCTCCCAAACTCTCTTATAAGTAGATACAGCTCTATACCTAGATTCTGACTGTAGCAAAGTGAATGTAATAGTCGTCTGGGTTCTTTCATTAAAGGAAAGGGAACCTCCTTCCTCCCCAAGACCCTGCTTTTTTCATTTCTTCCTTTCTCTTGCATAAGTAGTGATAAGATACAGAGAATTGGAGCAGTCCTCTTTGCTTGTCCATTGTTTGTTTAGTTCTCAAAGAGGTCTTTACTTTTTTTATTGGAACAATGAGAGACAGTCATGTCTTGAGGAAACTCTGTGAGCAGTATTCCATTGTGAGAGTCTATTTTTTCAAACAGTAATTTTATAATTGTACTATATAGCCAGTCATATTTGCAATAATTTCTGAGTATTTTATTCCCCCTTTCACACATAAAACAAATACACATTAAATTATAATTTTATTTAATAATTAAATTATAACTAAGTTATAAATTTTAAAGATATTTCTGATTTAGAGATGATACTATATATATTGCATTTTAGTTACAAGTGTTTTATTTATTCAATGGAAATAATTTATCAAGGAGAGATAAAAGTTAATTAGTCAGAAATTGATTCCTGTAGGTTTGCCTCCCAAGAAAAGGAGTTGGTCTCCTGCAAACTCCCTGACACTGAAAAAGGCCAACCCCAGCCATGGCAATGGTCACATCAGGGGCATAGCTATTATTCCCCCTACTACAAATGTTAAAGTAGCAAACCATACATCCAGCTTATTTAATCATATAGAAAGCACTTTCTAGACTTGGACCTCAGCCCCTGACCATGGAAGGAGAGGAAATAGCATTACTCAGCCACGAGCCTAGCGTTGGTAAACTAGTGCTGGAGTCCAGACTCTACCATGTCACACTGTGGTGATCTCAACTCCTGATCACACCAGTGTAGGAGTCAGATGCTTCCATAATTATGATGTTTAAAGACCCCACTGACCACCTTTTATGGACTCCAGGTACAAACTGGGCAACTGGGGAATCACACATTCACCTATACTTTTCTCTCCATGAGATTTTCCGATTAATGCTGCTCCAGCAAGTATGATGTATGCATCTCATCATTTGCTCTTGAGTGTAATTATATTTTTACACAGAGAGAGAGAGAGATAGACTAGAAAAAAAATTATAAAGAGAAATGAAAAGCACACAATAACCTATTTACAGAATGGAAGCAATCAAGAGTAAAGCTAGGTGTGTCAGTTTAGCTGAGTAGAAGTACTAGTCCAAAGGATTATCTAAGAATATAGCAATGTATCATTTGGAAATCAGAATGGACTCTGACATTAAAATAAATAGTAGGAAAGTGAGATAATTACTCATCATTTATAGATAAATTAGTCACTGAGATAAACACATATAAGCATGTATATTAATGACAAAGATAGAAATGGTAAAGATTTGAAACACTAGTTTGCTAATGATACCTCTCTCTGGCACGTTTGATGGTTTTAAACATTCATGCAGTTTTCTAAATTTACCTTTCTATGTTTTGGCTTAAAATAAATGCCTTTCATTTGAAATAGAGATGAAACATCTGCTGAAGCTGCCTAAATAATACTCAGATAGCACTAGTCATAAGTAATGTTCATAAGTAATGTTAATTTTTAAGAAGAAATAATTTATCATTCTTCAGTTCACTTTGTTTTTGTTCCGTGTATGTGACAATATACCGATCAACATCATTATGCTTTTGTGGAAATTTTAATAAAGTTTAGACAAATGAGCAGCTTCAAAATCTTTTTAATCTCCCATTTATTCCCTTTAAGGCTGTGTCTAATTTTGTAACTGGCACTTGACAAGGCAATGAGTCTTTCTTCCAGCCTGCTGTTAAAATATTACTTTTGCATGAAGTTCCAATTGGAATGATATGCCTAGCAATATGTTTCTAAATCACTTTCTCTACGATGGAAAAATTACATATCTTCAAAATATTTAGCTACATAGAAGATTAAAATTTAATTTTTAAAGTCCACATTATAGTGAAAAATCTGAACATCTTGAATGTCTTTTTGATTAGTAACTATTAAATATGTAAATACATTTATTGATGAAATTGAACTATTTAAATTAATATTTTAGTTTTTACCTTTTGCTATGATTGAATAATACTTTTGATGAATTTTAATGTAATAATAGTAATGTGACCAATATCTATTTTATTCATGAATTGATGTTATACACTAAATATACACCAAAAACTTCAAAAAAATAAGTATTTTAAAATGTTGTTTTAAAGATGTTCACACAATTCTCTGATGTCATGGCTTCAGGATCTGAAAAAACATTTGCTGTCTAGTTGATTCTCACAGTGACCTTATAGGACAGAGTAGAACTGCCCTGTATGGCTTCAAAGGCAGTAATCTTTATGGAAGCAGACTGCCACATCTTTCTGCCACGGAACCCATGGTGGGTTCAAACTGCCGACCTTTGGAGAGGTTAACCACCGTGTCACCAGGGCTCAGTAAAATTTACTCTATTTTCATAATTCAGAATCCTCACAAAGATCATTGCAGTTTTTCAGATTTCTCATGCAATTTTAGATTACAGACTATGAGTTTTGGTTTCTTTTTTTTCTTCTTTTAGTATTTTGCCTAACTTTAATAACTATTTTTCATTTTGTTATAGCTTCTAGTACCTTCTTACACATATACATGGAAAACAGAAAATGTTCTAATACATGCCTTTAAACCAAAAACCAAAACCATTGCCATGGAGTCGATTCTAACTCATAGCGACCCTATCAAACATAATTGAACTGCCCTATAGGTTTCCAAGGCTGAAAATCTTTATGAAGCTGACGGCCACATCCTTCTTCCTCAGAGCAGCTGGTGGGTTCGACCAGCCCACCTTTCAGTTAACAGCTGAGCGATTAACCACTAAGCCACCAGGGTTTCCCTTACATGCCTTTACATGACATAAATAGTCACCTGTGGAGGCAGTGTGGCAAAGACATTGCTACGAAAGGATAAATTATAGTCAAGTGGGAAAATAAGGAGTTCCAAATTATAGCAGAAGTGATTTTAATAAGAATTTAAAAAACATCATAGGCTAAATTTGGAGAAGAAATGTGATAGATAATCCCACCCACCGCCACCCCCAGGGGAAAGAAGAGAAGCTAGTCCTCTTGAAAGAAAAAAATCAGTTTCTTCAGTCTACTGGTGTGTAGCTTATAGAAGATTTGTGTATGATCTGTTGGTTACAAAAATACCAAGTCATCTAACAGGGATAACTAGGAAACCTGATGTTACAAAAAGGACACGAAGTAGAGCAGCTGAGGACAAAACTCTTCATTGTGGTCCGTGGACCACCTGCATCATTCATATCTGGGGTCTTCTATGAGAAATGCACTTTCATGGCCTCTGCACAGGCATACAAAAACAGAATGTTTCTTTTTTGGGACCTATAAAATATGCACTCTTTGGCAATTTTTCTGCATTTTATCTTTGTGAGGGATTTGATGATGAGCGTTGCCGCTCCCTATCAAAGGAGGTACTTCTCAGTTTCGTACAAGAATTACTGAGTTAATGATTGTAACAGTTAATTTGATGTGTCAACTTGGCTAAACTATAGTACCCAGTTATTCAAATAAACACTTGTCTATGTGCTGCTGTGAAGATATTTTGTAGATATGGTTAACAGCTATTGTGTGTGGATCTCATCCAATCAGTTGAAGGCATTAAGAGCAAAAACTAACATTTCTGGAATAAATTCTGCCTCAAGACTGGAGTGTCAATATATCTCAATTGATTCTCTTTCTCTGAAGAACCCTGACTGATACAGATTTTCATACCTACAGTGGTTCTACAGGAACAGAATCTTAATCAAGATTCTTAAAAACTGAGAATCTTGAGGGTTTTTTTTTGTTTTGTTTTGTTTGTTTTAATTGGTTGTGGGGTTTCTGGTATTGGTTCTCTAATCTCCTTAGATTTAAAGGTACTAATGATGGTTTCCAGTGGTAAAGAAGGGTACTGATAGTTCATGGTATGATGTGGCAATTGAAATAAGCAAAATATCACCTTTGGGTACTACTAATTAAATATTTATAAAAGGCAAGGTTCTGGGTGATCATGTATTTGGTAACTTAGACAACTTTTGTCAAACGAAGTATTATAATGAGATGGGAAGATTACTCCTAACTGCATTGGAGAAAGCAAGGGAAGTAAAGAATGAGCTCCGGGCTCAGAGCTTCAGATTCCCAGCTTGAGTTCTGCATAAACGACCTTAAAATTTTTATGTCTGTCATAAAAGAAACACTTATCTCCTGTAGCCTCAGATATGAGATTTCTGAAAACCAAACCTAGAGCTTTATCCTGCAAATGGCTCTATTATATGGCAAATTGAATTCCCAACCCACCATGGTGTCTACTGTTATAGTGAGAGAATAGATTGGTAAAGATTGAGATTCTAAACTTTGGAATGGGAACATATGAGAAGACCCCAATGAAGCTGGGGACATTAAACCCAAAAACTCTTCTGTCTTTTTTGCAATAGACACAGACATTCCACCCGTCTGAGAAGGTTAACTGCTTTTCCTGAATAAAGCATAATGGCCTTTCCTGAAGGTGTTATTTTGTAAGATACTTCTGATTTTCCTAAGGACCTACCTTAACCCACCCCTTTATTTTTCTAGACCTATAACTAGACCTAAGTTCCAGCAGGCCACAATGGGTGGAGGTAAAAAATGAGATACATGAGAATGTGCACTACAGACTAAAAAAAACTGCATGACTTTTCTAATTTATACAGACTAAAATCTGGGGACTATGTGCAGGAATGGATGTTAAAGGCATGGAATAATGCTAGAAGGAGTATGAAGTTGGATCAGGTTAAATTTATTGATATAGGTCCACTAAGCAGAAATTCTAGATTCCATGGTTTTAGTTCAAAGTGTTAGGAAGGGCTTTAACAGTTTGTTTGGTTGTTTGGCTGAAACATAGACCAAAAAGTACCTATACTAAAGGAAGTTGAAATGCAAGAACTGCTTTGGTATACTGTATAGGAAGATATCAAAAGGCTTAAGGACATATGAAGAGTAGAGTAGAGTTATATTGTAAAACCTGCTTACTCATCCCAGGAGGGTCTAGTGGACACACCTTTCACCAGGACTGTGAGGAATAAATTTTTGAGAGGAAACTCATCATCCTTGAACAGCTTTGTCATTGCTCATCTCTATAGTTCAGAATTACAGTCTAAACTGTTGCCTCTTAAATGTAATGGGGAACCTTAAATGCAATGGGGATAATTGAATCCCAGGGTGTCAGGGGCCAACTGGCAGCATTTAACTTACAAAAACAATGTGAGTGTGGTTATTATAATGGACAGCAGAGTCAAAGCAATTATCAGAATGGTCTGACTCACAGAGTCTTATGGCATTGGCTAGTCGATTATGGTGTCCATAGAGCAGAAAGAGATAGTCTACTGAATTCTTACTTGATCTGTAGAAGCAGAAAAGTTCTAGGTTGAGTGAACAGAATACCAGCTTAAATCACCAAGGCAAAATGTCACAGCCCTTCAATCAATTCCCAAACTTCGTCTAGATAACAGACTCAGGATGGGAAAGTCAAGTCCGCTTGAAAAAGAACTTCGGTGCACCACCAAAAATTTATTTTGATGATCTTTTGCTCAGCCTTCCCTAAAGGGATGTATAACATTTTACCAAGGTGACTGTGCCTTTGAGGTAAAAATTATCAGACTTTTCTGGGATTACTGGACACTAGCACTAAACTGACACTTATTACAGAAGAGTCAGGCATCAAGGTGGCCTACCACTAAGAGCAGCATTTATGGCGATCAGGTGATCAATGGAATTTTAGCCCACACAGTGAGTTCAGTAGGTACTTGAACGCATCCTCTGCAGATTTCCCCAGTTCAGGAATGAATAGCTGGATTAGACCTCCTTAGCAATTGGCAGAATCACATTGGTCCCCTGACCTGTGAAATGGGAGCTATTAAGGTAGGAAAGCTCAAGTGGGAGCCGCTAGACTGCCTTGACCTAGGCAAATAGTAAAACAAAAGCAATACCACATTTCTGGAGGAATTACAGAGATTAGTGCCACCTTCAAGGACTTGAAGGATACAGGGGTGGTGATTTTTACCCCATCCACACTCAACTTATCTATTTGGCCTGTGCATAAAACAGATGGATATAGAGAACTGTAGTGGATTATTATAAACTTAACCAGATGGTGACTCCAACTGCAGCTGATGTTCCAGCTGTGCTTTCATTGTTTGATCAAACTAACATATCTCCTGGTAACAGGTATGCAGCTATTGAACAGGAAATTTTTTTTTTTTTTCTGGATTGCTGTTAGAAAAACCACCAGAAGTAGTGTTGGTTTGTTTTGGTTTTTTTTCCATTGGCAAGGCCAATAATACACTTCATTGTCCTATTTCAGGAGTATATGAACTCTTCAGCATTATGTCATAATTTAGACTACAGAGATTTTGATAACCTTTCCCTTCTGCAAGATATCTTACTGGTCCATTACACTGATGACATTATATTAATTGACTTGATGAACAAGAAAAATCATTACTGCAGATTTATTGGTACAACATTTGTGTGTTAGACAGTGAAAAATGAATTCAACAAAAATTTAGGTGCCTTCAACCTCAGTGAAATTTTTAAGGTTGCAGTGGTGTGGGGCATGTCAAAATAGCCCTTCTAAGGTGAAGGACAAGTTGCTGTATCTTACCCTTCCTAGAACCAAAAATGAGGTACAATGCCTAGTGGACCACTTTGGACTTTGGAGGCAATATATTCCTTCTTTGAGTGTGCTATTATGGACATTTGCTGAGTGATGAAAGAAGCTGATATTTTTGAGTAGGGCCCAGAAACTGAGAAGGGTCTTTAACAGGTTCAGGTTGCCATGCAAGCTGCTGTGCCACTTGGGCAGTGTGATCTGGCACATCCAGGTGTGTTAATGACAGATAGAGATGCCTTTACATCTTTTTCAGTGTTTAATAGGTGAATTGGCATGCAGACCCTTACAATTTTGGGGCAAAATCATGCCATCCTGAGTGGATAAATACTCTCCTTTTGAGAAAAAGTTTTTGGCTTTAGTAGAGACCCAAGGCTTAACCACTGTCCACCGTTTTACCATGAGACCTGAGCTGTCCATCAGGTACTGGTTGTTGTCGGATCACCAAGGCATAAAATTAAGCATGCACAGCAACAGTACATCATCAAATGGAAGTGCTATATAGGAGATATATATCAGATTGGGCTAAACAGGCCTGAAAGCACAAGTAAGTTACACAGGGAAGTGGCCTAAACATGTATAGTCCCCACTCCTGCTATATTATCTTCTCTCAGAGCCCATACATGTGGCCTCATGGAGAGCTTCCTATTATCAGTTGACTGAGGAAGAGAAAATTCTTCCCTGGCTTACAGATGATTCTGCATGACATGCAGGCACCACATGAAAGTGAACAGCTGTAGCACTAAGCCCCTTTCTTATCTTTGAAAGATAGTGGTGAAATATAAATCCTCCCAATGGGCAGAAATTCAAGCAGTGCACGTGATTTTTCATTTTTCCTGGAAGGAGAAGTCCCCAGAGGCATGGGTATATAACATTTCATAGAGTGACCAACGATTTGGCTGGAGGGTCAAGGACCTGGAAGGAAATGAGAAAATTAGTGACAAAGAGGTCTGGGCAATAGGAATGTGGGTAGTCTTCTGTGAATGGACAAAAACTTTAAGATATTTGTTTTTCATGTAAATACTAACCAAAGGGTGACCTCAGCAAAAGAACACTATCACTATAATAATCAAATGACAGGATGACTCATTCTGTGGATACCACTTAGCTTCTTTCCCAGTAACTCCTGTCATTGCCTAATGGACTCATGAACAAAGTGGCCATGATGATAGGGAGGTTATACATGGGCTCAACAACACAGGCTTCCACTCACCAAGGATAACCAGGCTACATACTCTGCTGAAGCACCCAATCTGCCAGCAAAGGCAAGTAATGAATCTCTGAAATGACACAGTTCCCCATGAACATCAGCCAGTTACTTCGTGGCAGGTTGATTGCATTAAATTGCTTCCATCGTTGATAGATGTTCTTACTGAAATAGGTACTTTATCTAATATGGGTTTGCCTTCCCCGTATGCAAAACTTCTGGCAAAACTACCATCCATAGACTTGCTGAATGTCTTGTTATGGTATTCCACACAGCAGTGTTTCCGACTAAGGAGTATACTTCATAACAAATAAAGTTGCGTCAGTTTGTCATATTGTGGTGGCTTGAGTGTTTCTGTGATACTGGAAGCTTTGCCACCGGTATTTCAAATACTAGCAGAGTCACCCTTGGTGGACAGGTTTCAGTGGAACTTCCAGACAAAGACAAACTAGGAAGAAGGACCTGGCAGTCAACTTCTGAAAAAAAATTTGCCAGTGAAAAACTTGTGAACAGCAACAAAACATTGTCTGATATAGTGCCAGAAGATGAGACTTTCAGGTTGGAAGGCATTCAAAAAACGACTGGGTAGGAACTGTCTCCTCAAAGTAGTGCCAACCTTAATGATGTGGATAGAGTCAAGCTTTCGGGACATTCATTTGCTGATGTGGCAGGACTCAAAATGAGAAGAAACAGCTACAAACATCCATTAATAATTGGAACATGGAATGTGCGAAGCATGAATCTAGGAAAATCAGAAGTCATCAAAAATGAAATAGAATACATAAACATTGATATCCTAGGCATTAGTGAGCAGAAAAGGACTGGTATTGGCCATTTTGAATCAGACAATCATATGGTCTAGTATGACAAGCATATCAAATTGAAGATGAATGACGTTGCAGTCATCATCAAAAAGAACATTTCAAGATGTGTCCTGAAGTACCACACTGTCAGTGAAAGGATAATTTCCATACTCCAAAAGGAAGACAGGTTAATATGACTATTATTCAAATTTACACACCAACCACTAACCCAAAAGATGAAGAATTTGAATATTTTTACCAACTTCTGCAGTCTAAAATAGATCAAACATGCAATCAAGATGCACTGATAATTATTGATGATTGGAATGTGAAAGTTGGACACAAAGAAGGATTGGTAGTTGGAAAATATGGCCTTAGTGATAGAAATGACATCGGAGAGCACATGACAGAATTTTGCAAGACAAATGACTTATTAATTGCAAATACCTTTTCTCGATAACATAAATGGCGACTACACATATAGACCTCACCAGACTAAATACACAGGAATCAAATCGATTACATCTTTGGAAAGAGATAACGGGCAAGCTCAATATAACCAGTCAGAACAAGGCCATGGGGTCGATTGTGGAAAAGGCCATCATCAATTGCTTATATGCAAGTTCAAGTTGAAGCTGAAGAAAATTAAAACAAGTCCATGAGAGCTAACGTACAAATATGAGTATATCCTACTTGAATTTAGAGAACATCTCAAGAATAAAATTCAAGCCTCGAGTTGCAATATTGAAGGATTCTACCAGGAAAATATTACACAATGCAGGAAGTATTAAAAGAAGATGGAAGGAATGCACAGAGTCACTATACCAAAAAGAATTGATCCATGTTCAACCATTTCAGGAGGTAGCATATGATTAGGAACTGATGGTACTGAAGGAAGAAGTCCAAGTGGCACTGAAGGCATTGGCTTAAAACAAGTCTCCAGGAATTGATGGAATACCAACTGAGATATTTCAACCAATGCATGCAGCACTGGAAGTGCCCACCCATCTATGACAAGAAATTTGGAAGACAGTTACCTGGTCAACCGACTGGAAGATATTCATAGTTATACCTATCGCCAAGAAAGGTAATCCAACTTAATTCAGAAATTATCTAACAGTATCATTAATATCACACACAAGTAAAATTTTGCTGAAGATCAAAAGTGTCTACAGTAGTACATCCACAGGGAACTGCCAGAAATTCAAGCCAGATTCAGAAGAGGACATGGTACCAGGGATATCATTGCTGATGTCAGATGGATCCTGGTCGAAAGCAAGGAATACCAGAAAGAGGTCTACCTGTGTTTTATTGACTATGCAAAGACATTCGACTGTGTGGATCATAACAAATTATGGATAACATTGCAAAGAATTGGAATTCCAGAACACTTAATTGTGCTCATGACAAATCTATAAATAGATCAAAAGGCAGTTGTTCAAACAGAATGAAGGGATACTACGTGGTTCAAAGTCAGGAAAGGTGTGCATCAGGGTTGTATCCTTTCGTCATACTTATTCAATCTGCATGCTGAACAAATAATCCAAGAAGCTGGACTATATGAAGAAGAGTAGGACATCAGGATTGGAGGAAGACTCATTAATAACTTGAGATATGCAGATGACACAACCTTGCTTGCTGAAAGTGAAGAGGACTTGAAGCACTTACTGATGAAGATCAAAGACCACAGCCTTCAGTATGGATTACACCTCAACGTAAAGAAAACAAAGATCCTCACAACTGGGCCAATAAGCTACTTCATGGTAAACGGAAAAAAGATTGACGTTGTCAAGGATTTCATTTTACCTGGATCCACAATCAACACCCATGGAAGCAGAAGTGAAGAGATCAAAAGACACATTGCAGTGGGCAAATCTGCCGCAAAAGATCTCTTTAAAGAGCTGAAAAGCAAAAATGTCACCTTGAAGACTAAGGTTACTTCTGACCCAAGCCATGGTTTTTTCAATAGCCTCATGCATGCAAAAGCTACACGATGAATTAGGAAGACCAAAGAAGAATTGAAGCATTTGAATTGTGGTGTCAGTGAAGAATACTGAATTTACCATGGACTGCCAAAAGAACAAAAAAGTCTGTCTTTGTAGAGGTACAATCAGAATGTTTTTTAGAAGCCAGGATGGTGATGCTATCAGGAGGAATCCATCCCTGGAAAAGGACATCATGCTTGGGAAAGCAGAGGGTCAGCAAAAAAGAGGAAGACTTTCAACAAGATGGAGTGACACGTTGGTTGCAACAATGAACTCAAGTGTAACAACGATTGTGAGGATGGCATAGGACCAGGTAGTGTTTTGTTCTGTTGTACATGGGGTCACTAAGAGTCGGAACGAACTCGAAGGCATCTAACAACAACTCAAGAACACATTTGACACATTTAACACTAATGACCGAAGACCAGACACGTTGTGGACATCAAAGACATACTATACGAGAAAAGCAAAAGAACATTAAAAAGACAAAAAAGACCAAAACGGATGTCAGAAGAGACTCTGAAACTTTCTCTGGAACTTAGAATAGCTAAAGCAAAAGGAAGAAATGATGAAGTAAAACACCTTAACAGAAGATTTCAAAAGGCTGCTCAAGAAGACAAAGTGAAGTATTATAATGAAATGTTCAAGGATCTGGAGTTAGAAAACCAGTAGGGAAGAATATGCTCAGCATTTTTCAAGCTGAAAGAACTGAAGAAAAAATTCAAGCCTGGAGTTGCAATCTTGAAGGATTCTATGGGTAAAATGTTCAATGATACAGGAACCATCAAAAGAAGATGGAAGGAATACACAGAGTCACTGTACCAAAAAGAATAGGTCAACGTTCAGCCATTTCAGGAAGTAGCATATGATCAAGAATTGGTGGTATTGAAGGAAGAAGTCCAAGTTGAACTAAAAGCAAGGGAGATATTCACAGCTCCAGGAACTGACAGAATTCCAACTGGATGCAGTACTGGAAGTGCTCACTAATCTATGCCAAGAAATTTGGAAGACAGCCACCTGGCCAACCAGCTGGAAGAGATCCATATTTGTGCCCACTCCCAGGAAAGGTGATCCAACAATGTGGAAATTACTGAATAATACCACTAATATCACACACCATTAAAATTTTGCTGAAGATAACTCAGTAGTGGTTGCAGCAGTACATCCACAGGGAACTGCCATAGATTCAAGTTGGATTCAAAAGAGGACATAGAAGGAGGGATAGCATTGCTGATGTCAGATGGCTCTTGGCTGAAAGCAGAGTAACCCAGAAAGATGTTTACTTGTATTTTATTGACTATGCAAAGGCATTTGACTGTGTGGATCATAGCAGATTATGAATAACATTGGGAAGAATGGGAATCCCAGAACCCTTAATTGTGCTCCTGAGGCACAAGTACATAGACCAAGAGCCAGTCATTTGAACAGAATGAGGGGATACTACGTGGTTAAAATCAGGATAGTTGCATGTCAGGTTGTATCCTTTCACCATACTCATTCAATCTGTATGCTGAGCAAAAATACCCTGAGAAGCTGGACTATATGAATGAGAATATGGCATCAAGATTGGAGGAAGACTCATTTACAACCTGCAATATGCACGTGACACAATCTTGCTTGCTGAAAGTTAAGAGGACTTAAAGCACTTACTGATGAAGATCAAAGACTACATCCTTCAGTATGGATTACACCTCAACGTAAAGAAAACAAAGATCCTCACAACTGGACCAATAAGCAACATCATTATAAACAGAGAAAATAGTGAATTTGTCAAGTATTTTATTTTACTTGGATCCACAGTTAACATCCACCAAGACAGTAGTCAAGAAATCAAACTACCTATTGCATTAGACAAATATGCTGCCAAAAAAAAAAAAAAACTCTTTAAAATATTAAAAAGCAAAGATGCCACTTTGAGGACCCAAGCCATGGTATTTTCAATAGTCTCATATGTGCACAAAAGCTGGACATTGAATAAGGAAGACCAAAGAAGAATTGATGTTTTTGAATTATGGTGTTTTTGAAGAATATTGAATATACCATGGACTGCCAGAAGAAGGAACAAATGTGTCTTGGAAGAAGTACAGCCAGAATGTTCCTTAGAAGGAGGATGGGGAGACTTCATCTCACTTAATTAGACATGTCATCAGGAGGGACCAGTCCCTGGAGAAGGACATCATGCTTGGTAAAAAAGACAGCAAAAAAGAAGAAGACTCTCAATGAGATAGATTGACTCGGTGGCTGCAACAATGAGCGCCAACATAACAGCAGTTGTGAGGATGGTGCAGAACCGGGCAGTGTTTGCTCTGTTGTACACAGGGTTGTTACGAGTTGGGACCGGCTCTGTGGCACCTAATAATAACAACAGCAACAACTAATAAATACTACTACTAATAATACTAATAAAATAACAATGATAATAAAAATAGTAATAGTAATACTAATAAAATTAGTAATACTGATAAAAATGTGGAAGATATAAGATAAAATTCAAAATATTTTAAGATCACTTTAAGTTGCACAACAGTTTTAATTTAGTAATTTGAATGTCACATACTATTTAACAATTAATTTTCCAGTATCCAACTTCCTTAAAAATTACAAGTACTTTCATTTCCCGGATGAAAACTTCTGTAAGCAAGAACTCTCAGTGGTAGAAAGAAGGCAAGATTTTTCTACTTTTTTCTCCCTGTCCTTCTCTCCATTCTGGAAACTCTAATTCCAACAGTCTTAAAAAGAGGAAAAATAGGCAAGTTGAACATAGCAAGAACGATTTTACTTACTGATCATATTGGCTTTGCATTCTGTAGGCTGAAAACATTTGTTTGCAGATGTCCATGATGAGGGTTTTTTCATATTCTCAGTGTAAATGGAAGATTTTTAACAGTTATATAACTGATTTCAGCAATGTCCTTTGGAAGTTTGCATTTTGGTCTGGCCTTTTGGCATTTCCAGTCTATTTTACTGCAGTGCTTCAGTGAAAGCTTCCACTTTAATCTCATTACAAAGGTAGAGCATATTTAAAATTATAATAAAACTCTTTTATGATTTATTTAAGAATAATTTTATTTTGGATCTATGTTCAGGATTCCATACATTGTATGTGCACTAATTTTATAAGGAAATATAAACATAAAAACTTCCCTTATGTAGATGTACATTGACCTCTAGATAATGGATATCATAAACATCTCTTTATCTATTGCCACTCAGTTGGGAAGATCAGTGATCTTGTCTTTTTTTATTTCATTTCCAAAAGAGAGATAATACCTAGTCTTACAGATCAAATGTATTTGATTGGGCAATGTACTTCAAGAGAGGAACTTAGAGATTAACATACTGAGAACAGAAATGACTTTAAAATTTGTCTTTAGAATTTCTATAAGCAGCTTCTACACATATCTAGTCACTCTCATTTCTTTGGGCCAAGGGTGTTTCTGACTCCCAGGTTTCATAGTGGTAGTCTGAACACATTTCTCTTGAAGAATGATAAATTCTGAGACTCACATTTGGACTTTCAGGTGTTTTATACATTGCAAAAGCCTCATACACTATATTTGTTTGAAGCTACTTGGCCCTGGCTATTTAAGAAATGCAACACACTTACTAGGGGTGCTACCTAAAAAATGTATGATTAAGTCACAATAAAAATAATAAGGCGTTACTTGTCTTTTCTCTACATTTTTTGTTACGTATACCTCCCGTGTAGACATGATATATGGTAGGATTGGTGAGAGCAGGATCTGGGCAATTCTTTATTTTCTGATTATGCATTTAGGAGTCCAAATGACCATAATGGTATGTTATTTTCCTTATGTCAATTAATGCCATTTCAATATCAAAATATTTAATTTGCATGTTTTCAAATTATTCAATATGTGTGTCATTATAATAATCTGCATCTAATTCTAAGCATTCTTCCCAGTTTCTCCTCCCCCCTCCCCTGAAAATATCATCTTCTTTTTTAAGGGAAAGTCTAAGAATCATAAAATGTTCAATTTCTTTAAAGATACTAAAAATAGTAAATCTCACACTATGTTAATTACTGTATTTTAATTTTCATTTTATCTTCTATTGTTTCCTTTAATAATACTGGGAAAATGAGTAGACTTTAGTAAAACAAACATAGAATTAAGTCCAATACACTATATACTGTGTTTTCTTGATGCTTTAATATGTATAGTTTAACATACACCAATAAAAAGGAAAAAAACAAAAAAAAAAGTGCCAAATAATTATGACATGCCATCCATTCTAAGACTGTGATATTAATTTAACAGATATTAAAAATGTGAAAAACCTGTGCACCTTAAAATTGATAAAATGTATTGTACAACAATTAGTAACTAATGGCTGTTCTGAGATCTCACTTTCGTTAATTTTCTTAGTAGAAATCTTACCATGTCCAAAGTGATAAAATATAGCTTGAAACCTTTGAAAGTAAGCACATACACATCTTCATAAATATATTATTTGATGGATGAGGTTTTCAGGCCCAAGGGTACTTGAAGATTAGATATGGCGTGGTATTTTACACATTTTTAAGCTTCCATTCTCCAGTTTACAAAATATTTCAAACTAGAGAATGTTACAGAAAGTCAGTATCATAAATTACTTTAAACAGTAATTGAGTTTATATCAAACCTGCTCTCGTGAGAGCACTAAACCAATAACATTTGGGCTAAATATAGAAAGAACTGCTAAATGTCTCCTCAGCTTCTATAATTCAGGGAGACATGTCTGGGCTTACATCTTAACACTTCCTTTTCTTTTCCACAGGGAATGAAAAGTTTAAGAACATTTAGAGTCAGGAATCATAATTTATGTTAAATCATTCTTCTCCCATTTCTTAAGGATTTGTTCTAGTACTTCTATAGCTGCTTCCAATACTTATCATCTAACAGCAATTTAGAATTATATAAAAGATCTAAATCACGGTAAATATCATTAGTAAGGATTTCCCAGATTAACAAGTAAACATTTTTCCTTTGAATAAATTAAGTGAAGAATATAGTGGAAAAATGGCCCTTCTTGAGGATATGCTTGGAAAACAAATCTGTGCCACACTTCTATGTATCAATTAAAAAATGTTGAACTCCACAATGTAATGCTTGATGGTAAATAGACAAGGGAAGGATGCTATAATGTCATTCGTTCAAGAAAAATTTCTTAATATCATTACATATTATTACTGCTATTACATATAGAATTTGTCAAAGATTTCATTTTGCTTGGATCCACAAGCAACGCCCATGGAAGCAGCAGTCAATATATCAAATGGCGAATTTCACTGGGTAAATCTGCTGCAAAATAACTATTTAAAGTGTTAAAAAGCAAAGATGTCACTTTGAGATCTAAGATGTGCCTGACCCAAACCACGGTACTTCCAATTGCCTCATATGCATGTGAAAGCTGGACAAACACCAAAGAAAAATTGATGCCTTTGAGTTATAATGTTGATGAAGAATATCGAAGATACCATGGAGAATGAATAAATCTGTCTTGGACAAGTACAGCCAGAATGCTTATTAGAAGCAAGGATGGTGAGACTTCCTCTCACATACTTTGGACGTGTTATAAGGAGGGACCAGTCCCTGGCGAAGGACATCATGCTTGGTAAAATAGAGGGTCAGTGAAAAAGAGGAAGACCTTCAACGAGATGGGTTGACACAGTGGCTGCAGCAATAGCTCAAACATAGCAACAATTGTGAGGATGGCACAGGACCAAGCAGTGTTTCTTTCTGTTGTACACAGGGTCTCTATGTGTCGGAACTGACTCAACTGACACATTAACAACAACAATTTTGCATAAGATTGTAAGAAAAGATCTCTCTGATGAGTTAATTATCTGAAATAATGCTCTCCTTCACACTCTGTCGCTTACTATGTTTGTTTTTTCTTCACAGCACTTACCACCTAAAAGCCTAACATATTTACATGTGGTTTTACTGTTTGCCTCTCCTTGATGTCAAGTGTTTTATCTTACTCAATCAGATCTACTGTGTTTAGAAGATAAGCTCATGTAAAATGGGAGTTTAGTAAATATATAATGACTGGATAAAAAACGAATATATACAAAGAATATTTCACCAAGATATATATGTTTTAATGTTTAATATCTTCATTTAAGAAAGAGGTTAACTCTTAAACTTTATTTCTTATAAATTGAGAATTTCTAACTTATAGTTATGAATTTATCAGTTGCTAATCAACAAGATGGCACCAAAAACATGGAAATATCAGCATTTCAGTGTGGGAAAGAATGGGAATTGGATTCTAAATAAAAGAATTACATTTACAGGCTGGCTAGTTCCATGACGTGCCTAAGGTCTGGTGGTAGCTACTGGTTTATACAACCCTGCCTCTAAGTCTAGAAATGAGAGGAATTTCTTTTCTGATCAATTCCAAAGAGGATGAAATTATTTTATTTATTTGTTTGTTTATTGTTGTCATTTAAGTGAAAGTTTACATTTTGAGTTAGTCTCTTATACAAAAATTTTCACATATATTGTTATGTGATCCTAATTGCTCTCCCTATACTGTGACAGCATACTCCTCCTTTCCACCCCTGATTTCCCATGTCCATCCAACCAGTCCTAGCCCTCTCTGCCTTTCTCATCTCACATCTGGACAGGAGCTGCCCTTTTAGTCTCATGCATCTACTTGAGCTAAGAAGCACACTCTTTATGAGTATCATTTTATGTCCCACAGTCCAGTCCAATCTTTGCCTGAAGAGTTGGCCTCGGAAATTGTTTTAATTCTAGACTGATAGAGAGTCCAGGGGCCGTGCTTTCCAGGGTTTCTCCAGTCTCAGTCAGACCATTAAGTCCAGTATTTTAACTAGAATTTGAGTTTTACACCCCACCTTTCTCCTGCTCCATCAGGGACTCTCTGTTGTGTTCCCTGTCAGGGTGATCTTTGGTGGTAGCTGGGCACCATCTAGTTTTTCTGGTCTCAGGCTGATGAAGTCTCCAGTTGAAGTGGTCCTTTCTGTCTCTTGGGCTAATATTTTCCTTGTGTCTTTGGTGTTCTTCATTTTCCTTTACTCCAGGTGGTTGGGACCAATTGATGCATCTTAGATGGCCGCTCACTAGCTTTTAAGACCCCAGACACCACTCACCAAAATAGATGCAGAATATTTTCTTAATAAACTTCGTTATGCCAATTTACCTAGATGTCCCCTGAAAGCATGGTCCCCAGATCCCCACCCCTGCTAGTCTGTCCCTCAAAGTATTTGATTGTATTCAGGAAATTTGTTAGCTTTCGTTTAGTCCAGTTGTGCTGACTTCTCCTATAGAGTGTGCAGTCCTTCCCTTCACCTAAGATAATTCTTGTCTACTATCTAGTTAGTGAATAACCCTCACCCTCCCTCTGCACCCTCGTAACAATCAAAGAATGTTTTCCTCTGTGTTTAAACCTTTTCTTGAGTTCTTATAATCGTGGTCTTATACAATATTTGTCCTTCCGTGACTGACTAAATTCAGTCAGCATAATGACGTCCAGATTCCTCCGTGTTATGCTTCATGCATTAATCATTGTTCTTGATAGTTACATAGTATTCCATTGTGTGGACACACCATAATTTGTTTATCCATTTGTCCTTTGAAGGGCACCTAGGTTGTTTCCATCTTTTGGCTATTGTGAACAGTGCTGCATTGAACATGGGTGAGCATATATCTATTCGTTTGATGGCTCTTACTTCTCTAGGATATATTTCAAGGAGCAGGATTGCTGGATTGTGTGGTACTTCTATTTCTAGCTTTTTAAGGAAGGGCCAAATCATTTTCCAAATTTGTTGTACCATTTTACATTTCCAAAAATTCTGAAATTATTGCTGGTTATTGTTTACTTATATATCTGACACAATATCTGATGGCCAGGGGATACAATGCTGTGGCTGGACCCATATCATGTGAACACTTCCAGGTGGAATCAACTCCATACAAAACACATGCATTGAGTTAGAGTATGTTGATGAATTAATATTTGGTTATTATAACAAGGATAATATGGATCATCAACTTGAGGGGGTGGGGGAAGAGGATAACTGTCCACAACATTTAAGAAAACCCTCAGCTATAGAGAAAGCATCAAACTCTTACCAATCTGTCTCTTCTGTTCCCATTCAGTCTTATATGAAATTCTGATATATTTTATCCAGTATCAAAAGCTGTGGTATATTGACTCTGATGTGATAAGTTTAGGCAAATGTCTATATTGAATACATTTATGTGGTAAGATACATAAACTAGGCAATGTGAATAAAAAAGATGGTCCTCACAGATAGAAGCATTGCTGTAAACATGTTTTATTTTATCTCAACTCTTTTTATAAAAACTTGTTTTAGCATGTTAATCTCCTGTTAAGAGACTGTATACTTCACTGTGAAAGCTAGTTTTGTATTGCTACTTATTAAGCCCATATGACTTTGAAAGGATGAATATTCACTTGTAATTTTTATGGATTTCTCAACACTGAAATAGGATTAGCAGTCATTATTCTTTCATAAGAAACAAAATATGTGCCACTAGGTGATTAAAATAAAAGCTAATTTATTTTCTAAAAGAAAAGATAGTTCTAGTCAACATTGTATTGTATGTTCTGGCCAGTGTACTTCTGGGAAAAAAAAATTCATCTATATTGGAAAGGAGAGAGGTCCCTGAGTGGCCTAAGCAGTTTGTGATTGGCTACTAACCTCAAGGTTGGCATTCTGAACCCACTCAGTGGCATCACAGAAGAAAAGCCTGGTTATTTGCTTTCCTAATAACATCAAAGAAAACCCTATGGAGCAGTTTTGCTTTGTAACACAGGAGGTCACAATGAGTAGGAATCGACTGGACAATAATGGGATTTTTTTTTTCTTTTTAATATTAAAAAAGTAGAAATAAATCTATCTCCATTCACAGATGACATGAACTTCTAATCCTGTAACAAGGAAATTATAAGGAATTCACACACACACACAGAAGAATTATTCAAACTAATAAACAAGTTCAGCAATATTGCAAGTATAAGATCAATATACAAAAATTAATTGCACTTCTATATAATAGCAATGAATTATCCCAAAAGGAAATTAACAATTCCATTCACAATAGAATCAAAAAGAATAAAATACTTGGGAATAAATGTTCAAGACTTGTATTCTGAAAATTACAAAACTTCATTGTCTAAGTTTCCGAGGATGGTCATAACAAAATACCACAAAATTGGCTGTAAACACACGAAATTCATTGTCTTACAGTTCTGGAGACTAGAAGTCTGAATTCAGGGTATTAACAGAACCATGCACTCTCTGTCCTCTCTAGGAGAATATACTTTCTTATCTTTCCAGCTTTTGGTAGCCCTGACTTCTCTTGGCATTTCTTGTCTTGTAGGTATATCTTCTGTAGAAGAATATTGAATATACCGTGGACTTCCAGAGGAACAAACAAGTCTGTCTTGGAAGAAGTACAGCAGAATGCTCCATAGAAGCAATGCTGGGGAGACTTCATCTCACATACATTGGGCATGTAGTCAGGTGGGATCAGTAGCTAGAAAAGGACATCATACTTAGTGGAGGGTCAGGAAAAGAGAGGAAGACCCTTAACGAGATGGAGTGACACAGTGGATGCAACAATGGGCTCAAACGTAACACAATTCTACGGATGGCACAGGAATGACTGGGCAGTGTTTCTGTTGTCCGTAGGGTAGCTATGAGTCGGAATCGACTCAGTGGTACATAACAACAAAATAGGTGTATCTTCACATGGCATCTTCACCTCTGTGATGCTGTCTTCATGTCCTTGCCTTTTATAAGACACCACTCAGAAGGGAATAGGATCCATTCCACTCTGGTGTGGCCTCTTTAACTTAACTGATAACTTCTTCAAAGAAACAACCTATTTCCAAACAAAGTCACATTCACAGGTACAGATGTTAGGACCTCAATATGTCTTGCTGGGAGACACTTCAATCTGAAACACCCCACCCTCTGCACCCCAAAAATGCGTGCCCTTCCCACATGCAAAGTACATTTCACTCTATCAAAGCATGCTCAAATTTTTTTTTTTCTGCGTTTAGGAAATTTTTTTATTGTTGTAATTTAGATGAAGTTTACATTTCAAGTTAGTCTCCCATACAAAAATTTATACATACATTGTTATGTGACCATAAGTACTCTCCCCCTACTATGACAGCACGCTCTACCTTTCCACTCCTCATTCCCCATGTCCATTCAACCAGCTCCTAACCCTCTCTGCCTTCCCATCTCACCTCCAGGCAGAAGCTGCCCATTTAGTCTCTTGTATCTACTTGAACTAAGACACACACTCCTCACGAATATCACTTTCTTTCCCACAGTCCAGTCCAATCCCTGTCTGAAGAGTTGATCTCGGAAATTGTTTTATTTCTGGGCTGAAAGAGAATACAGGGGCCATGCTTTTCAGGATTCCTCCAGTCTCAGACCATTAAGTCTGGTCTTTTTACTAGAATTTGAGTTCTGCACCCCACAATTCTCCTGCTCCATCAGGAACTCTCTGTTGTGTTCCCTGTAAGGGAGGTCATTGGTGGTAGCTGGGCACCATCTAGTTCTTCTGGTCTCAGGCTGATGAAGTGTCTGGTTTATGTGGCCCTTTCTGTCTCTGGGCTAATATTTTCCTTGTGTCTTTGGCGTTCTTCATTCTCCTTTACTCCTGGTGGTTGGGACCAATTGATGCATCTTAGATGGCTGCTTGCAAGCTTTTAAGACCCCAGACATCACTCACCAAAGTAGGACGCAGAGCATTTTCTTAATAAGATTTGTTATGCCAATTGACCTAGATGTCCCCTGAAAGCATGGTCCCTAGACCCTCCCCTTGCTACTCTGTCTCTCAGAGTGTTTGTACTCAGGAAACTTCTTAGCTTGGGTTTAGTCCAGTTGTGCTTACTTCCCCTGTGGTGTGTACTGTCCTTCCCTTCACCTAAGATAATTCTTGTCTACTATCTAGTTAGTAAATAACCCTCACCCTCCCTCCCCACCCTTGTAACCATTAAAGAATGTTTTCTTCTGTGTTTAAACCTTTTCTTGAATTCTTATAATAGTGGTCTTATATAATATTTGTCCTTCTGTGACAAAATTCAGTCAGCATAATGCCCTCCAGCTTCCTCCATGTTATAAGATGTTTCATGGCTTCATCTTTGCTCTTTATAGTTGCATAGTATTCCATTATGTGGATATACCATAGTTTTTTCATCCATTCATCTCTTGATGGGCACCTAGGTTGTTTCTATCTTTTTGCTACTGTGAACAGTTCTGCAATGAACATGGATGTGCATATATCTATTCGTGTGACAGGTCTTTTTTCTCTAGGATATATTCTAAGGAGCGGGATAGCTGGATCATATGGTACTTCTACTTCTAGCTTTTTAAGGAAGTGCCTAATCAATTTCCAAAGTGGTTGCACCATTTTACATTCCCACCAACAGTGTATACGTGTTCCAGTCTCTCCATAACCTCCCAGCATTTATTATTTTGTGTTTTTTGGATTAGTGTTAGCCTTGCTGGGGTGACAGGATATCTCATTGTAGTTTTAATTTGCATTTCTCTAATGGCTAATGATCGTGAGCATTTCTTCATGTATCTGTTAGCCGCCTGAATATCTTCTTTGGTGAAGTGCCTGTTCATATCCTTTGCCCATTTTTTAATTGGGTTGTTTGCCTTTCTGTTGTTGATGTTTTGCAGTATATTGTAGATTTTAGAGATTAGATGCTGATTGGATTTGTCTTAGCTAAAATTTTTTTTTACTGTTTGTAGGTTGTCTTTTTACTCTTTCAGTGAAGTCTTTTGATAAGCATAAGTGTTTGATTTTTAGGAGCTCCCATTTATTTAGTCTCTCTTCTGGTGCTTGTGCATTGTTATTTATGGTTCGTATTGTGTTTATGACATGCATTAGGGTTCCTAGCCTTGTCCCTATTTTTTCTTCCATGATCTTTATCGTTTTTGATTTTATATTTAAGTCTTTGATTCATTTTGAATTAGTCTTTGTGCATCGTGCCAAGTATGGGTCTTGTTTCAGTTTTTTGCAGATGGATATCCAGTTTTGCCAGCACCATTTGTTAAAGATACTCTCTTTTCCCCAATTAAAAGGCTTTGTGCCTTTGTCAAATATCAGCAGCTCATAGGTGGATGAATTTATGTCTGGATTCTCAATTCTGTTCCATTGGTATATGTATCTGTTGTTGTACCAATACCAGGCTGTTTTGAGTACTGTGGCAGTGTAATAGGTTCTAAAATCAGGTAGCTTGAGGCCTCCCACTTTGTTCTTCTTCTTGAGTAATGCTTTACTTATTTGGGGCCTCTTCCCTTTACATATGAAGTTGGTGATTTGTTTCTCCATCTCATTAAAAATGCTGTGAAATTTGGATTGGAATTGCATTGTATCTGTAGATCATGTTGGGTAGAATTGAGATTTTCACAAAGTTGAGTCTACCTATCCATGAGCAAAGTATGTTTTTCCGCTTATGCTGTTCTCTTTTGGTTTCTTCCAGTAGTGTCCTTTAGATTCCATTGTAAAGATCATTAATGTCTCTGGTTAGATTTATTCTTAAGTATTTTATCTTTTGGGGGTCTATTGTAAATGGTATTGATTTGGTAATTTCCTCTTCAAGGTTCTCTTTGTTGGTGTACAGGAATCCAGCTGATTTTTGTATGTTTATCTTGTATCCTGAAACTTTGCTGAAATCTTCTATTAGTTGAAGTAGTTTTCTTGTGGATTCTTTGGGGTTTTCTGTGTATAATAAGATCATATCATCTGCAAATAGAGATAATTTGACTTCTTCCCTACCAATCTGAATGCCCTTTATTTCCTTTTCTAGCCTAATTGGTCTGGCTAGGATCTCCAGCACAATGTTGAATAAGGGTGGTGATAGAGGCTGTCATTGTCTGGTTCCCATTCTCAAGGGGAATGCTTTCAACGTCTCTCCATTTACGATGATGTTGGCTGTTGGCTTTGTATAAATGCCCTTAATTATCTTGAGGAATTTCCCTTCTATTCCTATTTTGTTGAGAGTTTTTATCATGAATGGGTGTTGGACTTTGTCAAATGCCTTTTCTGCATTGATAAGATCATGTGGTTCTTGTCTTTCATTTTATTTATGGCGTGGATTACATTGATTGTTTTTCTAATGTTGAATAATCCCTGCATACCTGCTATAAATCCCACTTGATCATGGTGAATTATTTTTTTGATGTGTTGCTGAATTCTGTTGGCTAGAATTTTGTTGAGGATTTTTGCGTCAATGTTCATGCGGGATATTGGTCTGTAATTTTCTTTTTTGTGGTGTTTTTACCTGGTTTTGGTATCAGGGTTATGCTGACTTCATAGAATGAGTTTGGAAGTATTCTATCCTTTTCTATGCTCTGAAATACCTTAAGTAGAAGTGCAGTTAACTCTTCTCTGAAAGTTTGGCAGAATTCTCCAGTGAAGCCATCTGGGCCAGGGCTTTTTTTGTCAGGAGATTTTTAATCACCTTTTCAATCTCTTCTTTTGTTAAGTTTATTTAGTTGTTTTACCTCTGTTTGTGTTAGCTTAGGTAGGTAGTGAGTTCCTAGAAATTTTTCCATTTCCTCTAGGTTTTCAAATCTGTTACAGTGCAATTTTTTCAAAGTATTCTGTATTGATTCTTTTAATTTCAGTTGGGTCTGTTGTGATAACACCCATCTCATTTCTTATATGGGTTATCTGCATCCTCTCCTGTTTTTCTTTTGTCATTATGGCCAATGGTTTATCAATTTTGTTGATCTTTTCAAAGAACCAGCCTCTGGTCTTGTTAACTCTTTCAATTGTTTTTATGTTCTCTATTTTATTTAATTCTGCTCTAATTCTTATTATTTCCTTTCTTCTCACTCCTGAGGACTTCTTTTGCTGCTCTCTTTCTGCTTGTTCCAGATGTAGGGTTAATGATTTGATTATGGCAATTTCTTCTTTTTGAATGTGTGCATTTATTGTTATAAACTGACCTCTGAGCACTGCTTTTGCTGTGTCCCAAAGGTTCTGGTAGGATGTGTTTTCATTCTCGTTTTGATCTATGAATTTCTTTATTCCATTCTTAATTTCTTCTGTAACCCAGTAGTTTTTGAGCATGGCATTGTTCAGTTTCCTTGTGTTTGATTTTTTTTTCTTGCTTTTTCTGTTGTTGATTTCTACTTTTATGGCTTTATGGTCAGAAAAGATGCTTTGTAATATTTCAATGCTTTGGGTTTTTTTAAGGCTTTCTTTATGGGTTAATATGTGGTCTATTCTGGAGAATGTTCCACATGTGTTGGAAAAGGAAGTATACTTGGCTGTTGTTGGGTGGAGTGTTCAGTATATGTCTATGAGATCAAGTAGGCTGATCATTTAGCTCTTCCATGTCTTTGTTGAACGTCTTTTTGGATGTTCTGTCCTTCACCAAAAGTGGTCTGTTGAAGTCCCTACTACTATTGTGGAGCTGTCTATCTCTCTTTTCAGTGCTGTTAGAGTTTGTTTTATGTATCTTTGAGCCCTGTCATTGGGTGCATAAATATTTATTATAGTTATGTCCTCTGGGTGTATTGACCCTTTAATCGTTATATAGTGTTCTTCCTTATCCTTTGTGGTGGATTTTACCTTAAAATCTATTTTGTCAGAGATTAATATTACCACTCCTGCTCTTTTAGGAGTGTTGTTTGCTTGATATATTTTTTTCCATCCTTTGAGTTTTAGTTTGTCTGTGTCTTTAAATCTTAGGTGTGTCTCTTGTAGGCAGCATATAGACAGATCAAGTATTTTTATGCAATCTGCCACTCTCTGTCTCTTTATTGGTGCATTTAGTCTGTTTACATTCAGCGTAATTGTTGATAGGTATGAGTTTAGTGCTGTCATTTTGATGTCTTTTTTTGTGTGTTGTTCAGTTTCTTTGTTCCCCGTAATTTTCTGAGCTGAGTCATTTTTCTTTATGTATTTTCTTTTTGTCTTTTTCGTTGTTGTTGATTTTGTGTTTGCTGAGTCTTTATATTTTCCTAGTTTTTTTATTTTGATTTGTAGGATTGTTAGTTTCCTTTGAGGCTACCTTAATATTTGCTCCTATTTTTCTAAGCTTATACCTGTCTTTTATTTCTTTATATTGCCTTGACTTGCCCTCCATATGAAATATCTATGCCTACATCTTTAAGTCCCTCTTTTTTGTTTTAATGTTGTCATTTTTTAAATATTGATAATTCTTTTTCCTTATTTTCAGTGTTTTAGCTTTGATGTATTTTTGTAACTTCCCTATCTGGGTACATATCTGGTTGCTCTGTCCTGTGTTCTAATCTTGCTTTGTTATCTGATGTTATTGATTTTCTAACCGGAGGACTACCTTTAGTATTTATTGTAATTTTGGTTTAGTTTTTGCAAATTCCCTAAACTTCTGTTTATCTGGAAATGCCCTAATTTCACCATCATATTTGACAGACAGTTTTGCTGGATATATGGTTAGTGGCTGGCAATTTTTTTTCCTTCACGGCTTTATATATGTCATCCCATTGTCTCCTTGCCTATATGGTTTCTGCTGAGTAGTCCGAGCTTATTCTAATTGACTCTTCTTTGTAGATGACTTTTCCTTTATCCCTAGCTGTTGTTAAAATTCTCTCTTTATCTTTGGTTTTGGCAAGTTTGATTATATCTTGGTGACTTTCTTTTGAGATCTACCTTATGTGGGGTTCAATGAGTATCTTGGATAGATATCTTATCATCTTTCATGATATCAGGGAAGTTTTCTGTCAACAAATCTTCAACAATTCTCTCTGTATTTTCTGTTATCCCTTTCTGTTCTGGTATTGCAATAACTCGTAGGTTATTTCTCTTTATAGAGTCCTGCATAACTCTTCATTGTTTTTAATTCTTTTATCTGATTTTTCCTCAAATAAGTTGATGTCAAGTGCTTTATCTTCAATGTCACTAATTCTGACTTTCATTGCCTATATTCTGCTTCTCTGACTTTCTTTTGAGTTGTCTAATTCTGAAATTTTATTGTTAAATCTTCTGGATTTCTGATTGCTGTCTTGGATT
Source organism: Dugong dugon (assembly GCA_030035585.1). Classification (NCBI taxonomy): domain Eukaryota; kingdom Metazoa; phylum Chordata; class Mammalia; order Sirenia; family Dugongidae; genus Dugong; species Dugong dugon. Next base: position 16,927,878 of record CM057478.1, read on the forward strand.
CTTGCAGCCAATTAAATTTGTTATTATGCTCTTGAATAACTTTTTTACATTCTGCTACTGCTTTGTCTGTGTGTTCTGTGGTTTTTGCTGAGTTGTGTCAAATTTCCTTTCTAATTTCTTCAAGAGTTCTATATATTAATCTTTTGTATTCTACCTCTGGTAATTCCAAGAAATTCTCTTCCTCCAGGAAATTTATTGATTCTTTATTTTGGGATCTTGCTGAAGCCATCATGGACTGCCTCTTTATGTGATTTGATATTGACTGTTGTCTCTGAGCCATCAATAAGTTATTGTAATTTTAGTTTTGTTTAGTGTGTCCTAGCCTCTTGTTTTGTTTTGTTTTGATATATCCAAATAGGCTGCTCATGTGCTCTAATATGATTATTGGTGCCTTTGAAGCTCTAACATCCTGTCAGCAGGTAGCTAAGTCTATAACTAAGTACGTGTGCCCAGGAGACCATTAAATTTTCCTGTATGGATTCAGTTCATGTGTCCAGGCAGTCAGTTACCAAGTGTGTGGTGCAGGCTCTCACCTACAGTCTTAGAGAGGCATGGGTGATTGGTGTAGGCACAGCTATCTGGCTGCAGTAGGGGGTCACATGCTAAGCAAGGCAGGGGGCTGACCGCTGTCCCTGAGCGGCTGAAAGGAAAGTGTGTCCCTGTTTCCTAGATTGAGTAGGTAGGTGAGTTTTGCAGCCAGACTATAAGCACCCTACTCTGTTGGCTGTAAGAACTGGGGGCCACGACTTATTCTTGGACCCCTGTAGCAGGTGGCTAGGTGGCGTGGGTGGAGCCACCAGTCCTCAAGCCCCCGATGAGGACAGGTAAGGTGACTGCTTAAAGGGCAGAGCATTGTCAGTGTCACAAATCATCCACTTCACAGCTGAAACAGTTGAAGTTAGACTCCAGGTGTGTACCCTGTTTTATTGTGATAATGAGGGCTTATGCTGTTGAGATGGGTCCACACAAGTCTATATAGAGGTGGAAGGCATTCAAAGTCTGCGGACCTCTTATTCCTGTGTTTAGACAAAGGAGCTGTGCCAACCCTGAGTGCCTGGATTAGGGTAGCCAGAAGCTTATTTTTTCCCTGTTTGTCAATTTGTTCCTCCTCCAAGGCCAGGAGAATGGGTCAGGGCACCTTATGTGATCTGGCCCTGGAGACTCATAGATCACTGAAGCCAGCCAGACCCGGTGCAGATCGGGGAGGGAGGAGGCAACTGGGAGAGAGGTATTTCCCAAATGTTTTTTTTTTTTTGAACCCCACGAAAGGCTACACACATGTACTTTTCTTTAGCCACTTGGGTGCTGCTTTTCACTGGTTCGGAGTGTCCAAGCAGAATCTCTGCTGCCGGATCTCTCTTGATGTGGAAACTGCCTCCCAAGCGAGCACAAGGAGCTGTATGCCCTCCTCACTGCACACCCTGAGCTGGTCCAGGCTGAGGGGCTGTGGCTCCTGCTGGGTCAGTTCAGGCAACTCCTTGCTGTTTCTGAACCATCTCTCTCTCTCCCCCGCCACTCAGTCCGATTCTTCAACTATGCCTTGTTGAGGGCTCCAAGATATTCATATACAATCAAATCACTTGTTTTTCCAGGTCTTTGTTGTAAGAGGGACATAGGAAGCCATCTGACTACTCCACCATCTTGGCCCCGCCTCCCCAGCATCCCCAAAATTCTTAACCCATTCTAACATCAACTCTAAATCCAAAATCCCATCTTCCAAATCCTCTAAATCTGTTATGAGTGCAACTCTAGGTATGATCTACCCTAGGAGAAAATTTCTCTTTGTCTGTGAACTTGGAAATCTAGAATATAAGCTATCTTCTTCCAAAGTACAATGGTGGGACAGGTGTAGGATAGACTTTCCAATTTAGAAAAGGGGTAATTGGAAGGAAAGAAGGGGTCACAGGACTCAAGCAAATCTGGATGAATTTTGAGGGTGCAGAGGACAGACTGTATGGACTGAATTGTGTTCCTCAAAAATTAGTTTTATAGTGTTGTTGTAACAAAAATACCACAAGTGGTTGGCCTTAAAGAATAGAAACTTATTTTCTCACAGTTCAAGAGACTAGAATTCAAAATTTAGGGCACCAGCTATAGGGGAAATCTCTCTGTTGGGTCTGGGGAAAGTTTCTTGTTTCTTTCAGCTTCTGTATCCCTGGAGTTCCTCAATTCCTTGGTGTTTTTCATGTGGCCTTATCTTCACCCTGTTTGTGCTTCCTTTTGTGTTGAATCTGCTTTATTTATAGCATGAAATTTTATTTATAGCAGACTGCTACATCTGTCTCCCATGGGCCAGCTGGAGGATTTGAATTGTCAAACTTTCGAATAGTAGCCTAGTACTTCAGCACTGTGCCAACGCTCCACGGATATGGGGTTTAGAAATCCAACACGTTTTTTTTTTTTTTAGTGGCGCATACAATCCAATCCATAACAAGCCCTAAACCCCGTACCTATAAATTTGACCTTGTTTAGAAATAAGGCCTGAAAAATGTTATCAGTTAAGTCAACATGAGGTCATACAGGAGTAGAGAGAATTCTAATTCAATCTGGGTGTTTTTCTATAAAAGAGGAAAAGAGACACAGAGGGAAGATGGAAAGCACAGTTACTTTCTGCATATACAGCTAGTGCTCCATCAGTCATGATTCTACTTAACAATTTCCTGTTATATTGCATCACACAGAATCATTAATTAAAAGATAATATTTATCTGAGCTTAGACTATTTTTTAGGTTTTAATATTTATTTTGTACCTTTTAAAAATTTGTCTTTTCAGAAAAATGATTGTATACATATTGGATTACATAATAAATGTTTTATTTTTAGAAGTCATAGATTGCAAAAATAGTAGAGATGTCTGTATGCCCTACAACCAGTTTCTCCAATTATTAATGTCTTACATTAGTATATTTTGTCAAAATGATTGAATCAGTTTTGATACATTATTATCAATTACAACCCATAATATATAAGATTACTTTGTTATTGTTGTTAGGTGCTGTCAAGTTGGTTTCAACTCATAGTGACCCTACGTACAACAGAATGAAACACTGCCCAGTCCTGTGCCATCCTCACAATCGTTGTTATGCTTTAGGTCATTGTTGCAACCAATGTGTCAATCTATCTCTTTGAGGGGCTTGCTCATCTCCACTGACCCTCTACTTTACCAAGCAGGATGTCCTTTTCCAGGAACTGATCCCTCCTGATAACATGTCCAAAGTATGTGAGACATAGCCTTGCCATCCTTGCTTCTAAGGAGCATTCTGGTTGTACTTCTTCCAAGACAGATTTGTTAATTCTTTTGGCAATCCATGGTATATTCAGTATTCTTTGTCAGCATCACCATTCAAAGGCTTTAATTATTCTTCGGTCTTCCTTATTCATCATCCAGCTTTTGCTGGATGTTCTCTTTCTGTTCCAGGATTGTTTCCAGGATACATCATTCTATTTAGTAGTCAGATTTCCTTCGGCTCCTCTTGGTTTTGCTGATTTCTCAGACTTCCCTTGTTTTAGATGATGACAGTTTTGAGGAGCACTGGTGAGGCATTTTGTAGAATGCCCTTAAAGTGGGATTTGCTGGGCGTTTTTATCATTGTTAGTCTGGGGTAGTGTCTTTTGGGCAGGAAGACCAGAGAGGTAAAGTACAATTCTCATCACATCATATCAAGGGCACATATAATCAACATGACTTATCACTCAATGTTAATCTTTATCAAGTAGCTTGAGGTAGTGTTTGGCAGGTTTCTACACTGTAAAGCTAGTCTTTTTTTTCCCTCCCCTCTTACCATACTGTTCTCTTTGGAAGTAAGACACACTATACTTAGCATACACTTAAGGAGAAGGTATTTATGCTTCACCTCCTTAAGGACATATTTTATATAAAAATTATTTGGAACAGTTCTGCATGAGAGATTTGTCTAATCTCCCTATTTGATATTCAACTATTTATGTTTATCAGTATGGATTCATGGATATTTAATACTTTGGTTAAGGATCCAACACTATTCTATGTATTTTTTGCTCAAATTATTCAAGCTTGTCCATTGGGAGATCTTTCGGCTGGCTCCTGTCACACCTCATCATTGTGTTTTGTTTTTTGTTTGTCTTTCCAGCATATTATTACTTATGACACTCTAAAGTGCTCCTAGCTCTTCTTGTATATATCCCACCTCAGTCCTAGAATCAGCCATATCTCCAAAGGAGCCCTGGTTTTGGTTAATTTTGAATGTTATTAGAAACCACAATCTAAGTATTAAGTGTGATCATTGCTACTAGTGTTTCTTTGCTTCTAAGCTCTCTCAACTGACAGAGAAAGGATACGTATGTGTCATACTAATGCATGTATATGCTTATATTTACAAATATTATTATATGTAGCCATTTATATCTAGATTCAGCAAAATCTAAATTCATACTGACGTTTCCAACTCTAATCCATTACCACCCGGGTCATGGTAATCTTCCTCGCTTGCTGATCTATAACACCTACCCAGCAATGAGAAAACTGGCTTCCACCATCTGACATCCATTTACCTAACTGATAAATTCCAGTATATGTGTACAGTAGTTTCCTAATTGTTACTTCATATGCCCACTAGGGAAATTTTATAGACAGACTACAGAATTTATGTATAGCTCTTTATTTACTCTCACAGACTCTACTCATAGCTAAAGTTACTTATGTATGTAACTTACTCTACCTTACGGCCCCACACTTTTTAAGTGAAATTGCTTTGTCCTTTTGTAACAGGTTGTTTTGTCACATTACGTGACATTATCCCTGATTTCCAAACTGATTTCTAAACAATTTGCATACATTTAGGTTTATTCTTTGTGCTGTAAAGTTCTATGGGTTTTGATAAAGGCTTAATTTCTTGATTCACCATTACAATATCATAAAGAATAGTTTTACTGCCCTAAAAAATATGCTTTACTTTTTCAACCTGCCAACCTTCCCCAAACGCTGGCAACAACTCATCTGTTTAGCATACAGTTTTGCCAGCATATCTTATAATTTGAATCATGCAGTATGTTGCTTCTTTCTGAATGGCTTCGTCCACTTAACAATATACATTTAAAGTCATCCGTGGCTTTTCTTAATTTGATAGTTAGTTTCCTTCTATTTATAAATAATATTTCATTTTATAGACATACTATAGTTTATTTTTCCAGTCTTCAGTTGAGGTGCATCTTGATTGCTTCTAGTTTTGGGCCATTATGAGTCAAGTTGCTATAAAAATTTATGTGCAGGTTTTTGTGTAGAGCTAAGTTTTCAAATTAGTTGGGTAAATACTTAGCAGTGTTATTGCTGAATTGTATAGTTAAGACTACATTTAGCTTTTTAAGAAATTGCCAAATTGTCTTCTAAAGTGCTTCTACCATGTGAATTTCAATCAGTCTTTGGTTAACTGGGAGTTACTGTTGTTCCACTTCCTCATGAGGAACAGCTAGTATTGCCAATTTTTGGATTTTAGATATTGAAATAGGTATATTAAAGTATGTAAATGTGGTTTTAGTTTTCAATTTCCTAATTAAAATGATGCTGAACATCTCCCTATGCCTTTTTTCCATCTGTATATCTTTGGTGAAGTGTCTGTTCAAATCATTTACCCATGGTAGAGTTTCCATGTACCGAGGTACATGCTACCCTCTCATGTATATCAATGTCTTTCATCAACCTGGAAGCCCACAGAGCTTCAGTGTTCAGAACTTTTATGGGAGTCTCATTACATAAAACAACTTCCAGCCCTTCTTGCCTGAGGTCAATGGATGTCACAAGGTGTTTAAAAAGTATTACACAGTGGGTGTTGTTCAGTTATTTTCCTGTTAGTTATATCTAGTTTGATTCCATTTTGATTTGAGAAAGTGCATTGTCTGATTTCTATTCTTTTAAAATTTTAAGTTGTGTTTTGTGGCCCAGAATGTGATCTACCTTAATGAATACTCCATGTAAGATTGGATGAATGTGTATGCTTCTATTCTTGGATGGAGTATTCTAAAAATTCCAATTAGGTCAAGTTGATTGATAGTGCTGTTGAGATCAATTATCTTATTTTCTGCATATTTGATCTATAAATTATAGAAGGGTTTTGAAATATTTAAATTTATATTTGGCTTGTCTATTTTTTCCCTGTGAGTTCTATCAGATTTACATACTATCTTTTTAGATGCATACATATTTTAGGATTTTTAGGTCTTCTTGGATAATTGACCCCTGAACATTATGTAGTACCCTCTTTTTATCACTAATAATTTTTGTTGTTATTGTTGTTCTTACATTTACTTTATCTGAAATTAATACAGCTACTTAATTTTTTTTTGATTAGTGTTATCATGGTATATCTTTATCCATTGCATTATTTTTCTCTTATGAGAAGCCTTATTTTTAAACCGGGTTCCTTGAGATAACCTATAGTTGGGTTTTGTGTTTTTATCACTCCAAAAATCTCTATCTTTTAGTCAGTGCATTTATATTTTTCACATTTGAAATTACTATTGATATATTGAGATTAATATCAACCATGTTCATATCAGTTTATATGATTTTGAGTGGTTCCTTTTTCTGACTTCTAACGTTTTAATAAAGCATCTTATAATCCCATTGTACCTCCTCTCAGATATTCAGTTATAATTCTTTTAAAAAAAGTAGTTGCCTAATTTTCACAATATATATTTTAACTAATCTGTGTTAGTTTTAACTAATCAAATATTGGCATTCTGCTTCACTTGTAGTACAGGTACCTTATAACAATAGAAAACCTGTTGCCGTCGAGTTGATTCTGACTCAGAATGACCCTATAGGACAGAGTAGAACTGCTGTCCCATAGGGTTTCCAAGTCTGTGATCTTACAGAAGCTGACCTTTTCATTAGCAGGGGAGCTCTTAACCACTGCACCACCAGGGCTCCTATAATATTCCTAATTCTTCCTTCTTTTCTCTAGTGTCACTAATGTAGTTCATTTTACTTATAAATGTGCTATTATTACCCAGTACACTGTAACCAATATTATTTTAAACAAATTGTTATTTAGATTGATTAAGAATTTAAAAATGTAAGATTCTATTTTACTTTTATTTCTTCCTTTTCTGAATATTTTCCTTTCTTAATGGAGGTCTAAATTTCTGATCCATATCGTTATCGTTTTACCTAAAGAAATCCTTTAACATTTATTGCAGGTCTAGTCTGCTGATCATCAATTCCTTTTTCGTTTCTTTGTCTTAGACTGTCTTTATTTCTATTCCACCCTTGAAGAAAAATTTCACTGGGTATAGAATTCTAGGTTGGTGTGTCGGTCTTTCAACACTTTAAATATTTCTCTCCACTCTCTTCTTGCACACAGTTTCTGATGAAAAGTCTGCCCTAATTCTTTTCATTATTCTTCTATAGGTAAAGCAGTTTGTTTAGTTCTTGTTTGTTTGTTTTGTTTTCTGCATTTCAGTTGTGGGAAAATTCTTTTGATCTATTTTCAAAATTACTATTTTTTTTCCTCAGCAGTGTCACATCTACTTGTGAGAGCATAAAATGTATTCTTCATTTTTGTTAAATGTTTTTGACTTCTAATATTTCCATTTTATCATTTCTTAGAATTTGCTGCTCTCTGTTTGCGTTACCTTCTGTTCTAGCATGCTGTCTACTTTTTGCGTTAGACTTCTTAATATACTAATCATAGTTATTTTAAATCCTGATCTGATAATTCCAACATCTGTTTCATAAATGTGTCTGATTTTCATGCTTGCTTTTTATCTTTAGATTTTTTTTTCCTTACCTTTTGACATACCTTGTAACATTTTGTTGAAGACTGGTCATATTTTATTGAGAAACAGGAACTGAGATAAACAGGACTCTTGTTAGGATTTATGTGAATTTGAGTAGAAATCATTCTTTATCACTGTACCTACAGGGGCTAGAGACTTCAAGTTTTTTAGTATCCTTGTTTGGTCACCCTTCTTGACTTTGGGCTTCCCTACATACTACTTCTCCAGGAAAGCCTGTGTCTTGCAGGTTTTCACCTGTAAGACGTCATTATTACACTGGATCCTGCTGGTGTAGTGGGAGTATTCTATAGTCTTCTGAGTAAGTCTTAGTCTTTTAGTGGGTCTGTTTTTCCACCCTTTGACCTTAATGAGTGTTTCTTTTTATATAGCTTTCCCTCCCTCCTCTTTAGGTAAGAGAATAAGGCTACAGAGGCTGGGATGGTAATATTGCTTTTCTCCAGTTGGCGTAAGGTGTTGGTAAAGTCTTTTCCCCTGGAGAATAGTCCTTTTATTTCATTTATTTTATGAAGAAGTCTCTGATATACAATTTCAAAGGATTACGCTTTCCCTCCCCTTGCCAAAGCTACAGGGAAACTTTCTTAGATCATGAAAAACAGGATGTAAAACCCATGAAAGTTTTCCCTTTCCAAATACTGCATCCCCTAGAAGTTTCTCACATGCTAGATCACACTTATACTCCAGTTATTAATCAAAATTTCTATTTAAGCATTGCTTCCTATGTGATACAAATGGTTTGTACTCAGCTATTAACTTAAGGGTTGGTGGTTTGAACTCAGCAAGCTGCACCATAGAAGAAAGACCTGGTGTGATGGTTAAGATTATGTGTCCACTTGGCTGGGCTATGATTCTCAGGGTTTTGGCAGTCTTATAATGTGATCACTTCCCTGTTGAGATTTGATATTTGTTCACCCCCATGATGGAATCTGCTGTGAGTAGCCCATCAGTTGAAGAGGAGTTTCACTGGATATGTGGCTTGCATCTGAATACAAGCTGAGGTTCTGGTAAATCTTAGGGGCTTTTGCTCATTCTCGATCCTGCAGCTGGCTCCTGTTCTTCTGACCTCAAGTTCTTGGGACTTGAGTTAGCAGCTTAATTGCAGTCTTGCCTGCCAATCTTGAGATTTATGGATCTTCACAGCCTGTGAGCAAAAGCCTTGCTCTCTGACCTGCCAATCTTGGGTTCACCAGCCCCTGCAGTTACATGAATCAGGAGAAGCCTCTATCCCGACACACTGACTTGGGACATTCCAGGATCTACAATTGCGTGAGCCAGTTCCTTGATATAAATCTATCCCTCTATATATTTCTACAATTTACTGGCTTTGCTTCTCTAGAGAACCCAGCCTAAGACACATGGTTATCTACTTCCGGAAAGATTACAGCTAAGAATATCTATGGAGCAGTTCTACTCTATAACACATGTGGTTGCCATGAGTTGAAATTGACTTGATGGCAACAGGGATTTTTTTGTTGTTGTTGCTGTCATTACCAGATTATAGCATTGGCAACTTCTGTTCCAGGTAAGCAGATCTTTGTTGTGGTCTATATTTGTCTGTCTTTCCAGATTTCAAGGGATTGGTTTGCCCTACAAACTAATTTATCTGATTGGATCAAGAAAAGTCATTGATTTTAAGTTTATACATTTTTTTCTGGTTATAAAAATGGACTGATGACTTCCAAGTGCTTTATATATGGGAACAGAAGTCCTGGGCTTTGGATTTTTAGTGATAAACAGAATAAAAAATGTTAAGCATTTCTTCCTTGTATATATACAACACATGTCAGGCTTTGATTAATTTTATGACCATCAGTGTTTTTTTTTTGGTTGTGGTTTGTTTGTTTTTTCCCCAAATGAAAAATAAAATATATTTGCATCCCCAAGTTATAATACTCATGTTTTATGTCTAATTTCCTTATAAAATAATGTGATTTTATCGACAAATATTCCCAGAAAACTTTTGTAATTTTTCTTTGACCATAACTCTCAATAACTTTGAAGATACATGTCAAATCTCTTTGTAGGAAAGTGACTTCTTTTAGGGACTAAGATTAAGGGATTCCCAGTGCAAAATAAACATAAAAATTAAAAAAACAAATTGGTTTTTTGAACTTTTTTAATCCATAAATGTATGAAATTGGTTTTGAACATTAATTTTCATAGTAAATATATCCATCTACTATTTGAGTTCATTTATGTTCATTGTATGAATTTATAATATTAGACTCAATTATTTTGTGTTACTATTTCCATTACCACTTAGTAAATCAAACTCTGAACAATTGAATCATTTATGTGTTTGAGTGACAAAATACAACACAATAGTTACATTTAACAAATGTAAACAATAGCAGGAGAATTATTGGAAATATGTTAGCTGGTATTACTGTGAAAGCAAATGTATATTTTCTGAGTCTGGTTATTAAATTTCCTTTTTTTGTCAATGGCAAGAATACATTCTACTATACTGTGTTTGTTTATTTTCTTTGAAACAACAAAATATCTGAAAAAACTTGAGAGATAACTTATCTCAAATAATTGTACCATGCTTTGAGTAACACTAATGTTAAGTAATTCTTTCATACAACCAGCGTTTCCTTCACATAATTATGATTAAAATTCTGCAGCTATATTAAATAAATATATTGGAAAATTTGTGTATGTAAGTGACATAGATCCATAATTATAACAAATTAGATAGATTAATAGATAGAGAGACATATACACACAGAACAAGTGTATACCTGGATTCAAATTAAAATACTTTTTTTAACCAACCTTTTAGAGGAATAGTTGTCTAAAACCAATTGTTTAATTCTTTATTTCAGGGGAAGATATGAGGGTGAAACACTGAGAAGTGCGTGCTTTTTCCATAACTTCCTAATTTTATAGTCACATATATTTATAAAAATTAACATTCCTACACAATTTATTAATAGGCCATAAATGTACTACTTGGTTCAAAAAATGATTTTTCAGGTTAAAATATAAGCTTATAAATAGAAAAATATTCTTAGCTATTTTTAGTAATCTGTTAGTTGGAAAGATTTGATTTTCAAAAACCTTGACCTTGTTGATAATGTATACTGAGAAGATTTGAGATCATGTAGTTAGTTTTGCATGTATTACATACCCATCTGCTTCTCCATCTGGCAGCGCACACAGAAAAGTTATGTACATTCTTTTCACCAACACCCCAATTGTTAACTTCCTGCTGATAGCCCTAGTGTAAGCTTCATTACGTAATTATTTCAGGCAGAAAACAACGAACCCACATGTTCAAGAATAATTACTAGTTCAATTAACTAACCAAAAGCAGGTGATATTTTAATGTCCACAAGTAGAAACAATTTCAATTTCTGCAGCACTTCCATGAAAATATTTAGATAACAGATGTACTATTTAGTACCTCGAGAAAGTAGCAAAATAAAAATAAACACTCCATATATAACAAAATAAGTTTACAATAACTGATGAAGTTTTCTAAAACGTATTATTCCTCCGTAGCTAAGTTTTACTGTACAACAATTGAACACTCACAAAAAGTAACAACCATGATAGCAAGTCAACCAATTTTAAGTGTCTTAAAAAAATGATTATCACTTACTGATATAATCAGTATCATCAAAATACCATTTGTATTGAAATATCAGAAATCTAAAACATTCATACATATTTATATTAACAGTTTAAATGTAAAATTATCTCTAATTGAAATATCTAAATGTTAATTTTATAATGTATTTTGTAAAATATGATTCGTTTTGAAAACTAAAATTGAGTTTTCATTATAGATACATATGTTTGAATACAAAATTGGCGCTGATAGTGTTCATGTTGTTGTTTTTTATTTAAGTACATAATCTTTTTTCACCTATATAATTTTATGAACTCAAATTATAGCTGTAATATAATACTCATTTTTTAAATTAAAACAATTAACTGAAATTTAAAAAAAAAATTCTACTGAAGGAAAAATGTGTTACAGACAGCCACAAATGTAGGACCATCTTAATGCTTCTAGAAATATGTCATTTGTAATTACACACACACACAAACAGACACAGAAAGAAGCAACTATTGCATGTATGTGTTTTCTGTTGTCCATTACATTTCCCACTGAAAATTATATTTTACAAAATTTATACAATTATTTTCATTTAAGTTATTTTACACATTTAAATTCTAATGTACACAGAAACTGGGAGCTGATGTTAAATTATGGTAAGGTTTTATTGTAATATTTTACATAAAATAAGAAGACTAAGAATGGCTGTATTTAACAATGTATGGAAAGAGTACATTTTAATTCAATATGTTCTTATAATAAACTAAGAAAAATCATAAGTAAAATTAGAAAAACACGTCGCTTCTAAGTAATTATGCAGTAATTTAATTATAATTTTTTGATGATATAAGTAGTATATATTCATTATAGAAAATATGGAACGCTATGCAAAGAATAAAGAAAAGAATCATTGTCTTAAGTTTTTTTATCTATCAGTAATACACCCTCTATCTGTAATATAGGTATCAATTCTCTGCTAAATTTTTTAACCTCTTATTTAATTTAACAATAATGTATGTGTATTTTTCCAAGTTAATAAACATTATTTAAAACAAAATTTTGAATGACTCTTTTATCACACAATAAAGGTACCATAGTTATTTTAAAAATTCTCTGTTTTAAATATTTACCTTCAATCCAAAATCTTATTAATATAAATAATGCTAAATATACATGTATTCTTGTAAATCTTTCTATATACCTCTAACGATCTCTTTGAAACAGATCTCTAGATGTAAGTTTGCTGGTTCAAATGGCCACAAATTTTCTTTATAGTTTTTATTTCCTTCTAGCAACATTTTTCCAGAAATTCTATGATAATCAACAAAATCTCCAGCACTTTATCAATACGCCTTTTTCAAGAAATATTCTACAGATAGTTTTATATTTCTATGACTTGACCCTATGTACAACAGAACAAAACACTGCCAAGTCCTGTGCCATCTTCATAATCATTGCTATGTTTGAGCCACTGTTACAGCCGCTTTGTCAATCCATCATGTTGAAGGTCTTCCTTTTTTCACTGACCCTCTACTGGTCCCTTCTGATAACATGTCCAAAATACATGAGAAAAAGTCTCACCATCCTTGCTTCTAAGGAGCATTCTGGCTGTACTTCTTTCAAGGCAGATTTTTTTGTTTTTCTGGCAATACATGGTATATTCAATATTCTTCACCAACACCATAATTAAAAGGCATTGAGTTTTTCAGTCTTCCATATTTATTGTCCAGCTTTCACATACATATGAGGTAATTGAAAACACCATGGCTTGGGTCAGACATATCTTAGTCCTTAAAATGACATCTTTGCTTTTTAAAATTTTAAAGAGGTCTTTTGCAGCATATTTGCTCAATGCAATGGGTCTTTTCATATCTTGACTGCTGTTTCCATGGGCATTGATTTTGGATCCAAGTGAAATGAAATCCTTGACAACCTCAATCTTTTCTCCATTTATCATGATGTTGCTTATTGGTCCAGTTGTGAGAATTTTTGTTTTCTTTATGTTGAGGTGTAGTCCATACTGAAGGCTATAGTCTTTGATCTTCCTCAGTAAGTGCTTCAAGTTCTCTTCACTTTCAGCAAGCAAGGTAGTGTTATCTGCATAATGCAGATTGTTAATGAGTCTTCCTCCAATTCTGATGCCCCGTTCTTCTTGATACCATCCAGCTTCTCAGATTATTTGCTCAGCATACAGAATGAATAAGTATGGTGAAAGGATACAACCCTGACACACCTTTCTGACTTTAAACTGACTTGCCTGGGCCATGATTCTCAGTGTTTTGACAGTCTTATAATGTTGTGATCACTTCCCTGTTGAGATTTGATATTTGATCAACCCTATGAAGGGATCTGCTGTGAGTAGCCCATCAGCTGAAGAGGAGTTTCCTTGGACATGTGGCCTGCATCTGAATATAAGCAGATATTCTGACAAAAGCTCTGGGGCTTTTGCTCATTCTGGATCTTGTAGCTGGCTCCTGTTCATCTCACCTCTGATTCTTGGGACTTGAGCTAGCAGCTTACCTTCAGTCTTGCCTGCCGATCTTGGGATTCATGGATGTTCACAGCCTGTGAGCAAGAGCCCTGTTTTCTGACCTGCTGATCTTGAGTTCACCAGCCCCCATGGCCACGTGAATCAAGAGAAACCTCTATCCCAACCTACCGACTTGGGGTATTCCAGCCTCTACAATTATGTGAGCCACTTCCTTGATATAAATCTATCTATCTGTATATTTATATAATTTACTGGTTTTGCTTCACTAGATAACTCAGCCTAAGACACCTGGTTATCTACTTCTAGCAAGGTTACAGCCAAGAAAATCTATGGAGCAGTTCTACTCTATAACACATGTGGTTGCCATGCATTGAAATCAACTTGATGGCAACAGGGTTTTTTTTGTTGTTGCTGTCATTACCAGATTATAGCATTGGCAACTTCTGTTCCAGGTAAGCAGATCTTGGTTGTGCTCTATATTTGCCTATCTTTCCAGATTACAAGTGATTGGTTTGCCCTGCAAACTAATTTCTCTGATTGGATCAAGAAAATTCATTGATTTTCAGTTTGTACATTTTTTTCTAGTTATAAGAATGGAGTGATAATTTCCAAGCACTTTACATATAGGAACAGAAGTCCTAGGCTTTGGATTTTTATGCGTGAAGATAAATTAAAGATATTCTCAGACCTGTAATGGTTCAGGAAATATTTCACTCAGTAGACTTCATGAAAAAAGAAAGTACTTTAAGTGTTACTTTCGTTGAATAAAGCTCTTTCATCTGAAAAGTTGAAAATCATTCTAAAATTAAGCACTCTTAGAAATGCTAAAACCAACTGGTGTTTATTCTAAAATTATGTAAAGAACTAAAAATATGTAAATTATTACAGAAAAAAGTTATCATATAAATAATAATAAAATATATGCATTTCTTAATATTTTATTGACAAAGAATAAGAATTGAGTATAGAAAGTAGTTAGAGAAAAAAGTGTATACTCACTTCCTTGTCTCAAATGACTTGTGGTCTGTAGGGTGGCATAGATTCAAGACACAGCATTTAACTATTAAATCTAATAATTAGATAAATGTAGAAAAGATAATAGGTAATAGAGTAACAATTAAACTTATATATGGCAAACTATTACAGATGATATATAAAGACATAGTAATGACCATGCAAAAAAAAAAAAAAAAAAAGAAGAAACAAGAAAGAAATTAGATAATAATATAAAAAGATGACAAAGACAAGACCATATATTGGTAGAAAAATAATTGTAAATGGAATATACGTCCTAACATAAAAAATAAAATTAAAATTAAAATCAGAATTTGTAATAAGACTTTAGAAAACAATCACACAGAGTAATAAAGGAGCAGCCAAATACACATCAGCAAGATGTAACTTAAAGGAAGTAATGGATACAATATTAATTAATAGCAAAGTATAAGGTACAATGATCCAACTATTGTGATTATTTAAAACATTTTAATAATGATGCATTGATGTGTGTTTTAAGGAAGTTGACAAATAATTGTTTGTATGAAAAATACAACATGGACATCTGTTAGTTTAATTAATACAAATGAAATACTTAGCAAGAAACAAGTGTCCTGAGATAAATTTGCTGGTGTACATACTTTTCTGAAGAAAATTAAATAGAGATCTCGTGGATAGACTGATATCAAAATATATAAGCAAAATGTCACCTTAGTGTGAGGGTCTCTGCCTCAACAACATCAGAGCTAGGTTTGTAGGCTCAATAACATTTTTTCTATTTCTTATTTTTGCATTTGTTGTAACAGTTGAACCCAGAGATCTAAGACCCTGACACAATAAAGTTTTGTTTGTTTTTCTTCTCCATAAAAATTTAGCTACTTCTACAAACATGCAATAATGTAAAAATTATCATCTGAGGATGTATGTACCAAGCTTGGTAAGTATCAGAAAGACATCTATTGACTAACAAGATCTCAAGCAAGCAAAAAAATCAAAGAAAGAATCTTGTATTACAGTAAAGAGACTTTATAACTCTTGACGTATTCCAGTTATTATTTCACAACAGTGAGGTTGCTTCCCACTTCTTCCTGAGAGATATATCTGATTATATTATGATAATCATCTGCCTCTCTGTGCACTGTGTGTGTATTTTATGTGTATTTGAACATAATAATATTGAACATTAGAATTCTATGTTTCATGACACTTTGTTTTAAGCTTTTTCCTTAGATATTCATATTTTCTCTTTTTTCTGACAAAAGAAAAATCTATTAAAAAGTGAAAAAATGAGTAGGTAATTTTAAATGAAGTATACAATTAACAATATCATTCATTAGTATGGTACATTTGTCACAATCAATGAACAAATAGTCCTAAGTTATCGCTAAAGTCAACATTTTCTTCCAATTTCTTCAGTTTTTCCATAATGCCCTTTCTATGTTCCATTTTCTCATTCAGAATACCACATTACATTTCGAGGTCGTGTCTCTTTGCCAGCTTCTAAAATTCTCCTTGGTTTTGATGACCTTGACAGTTTTGAGTTCTGATCAGGAATTTTGTAGAACGTCTCTCAATCAGAATTTGTCTAATGATTCTCCATTCATTGAGGTAATGTGTTTTGGGCAGGAAGATCACAGAGGTAAAGTGACATTTTTATCACATCATATCAAAGATCCGTGTATCAATATGAATTATCCCTGCTGATGTTAACCGTGATCACCTAACTTGATGCAGTGTGTAACAAGTTTCTTCAAAGTCATCTCCCCCACCCCTCCATTTCCATGAGGTACTCTGGAAGGAAGTCACTGTGCATAATCTACACTTAAAGAAGTGGATATTTAATGCTTCTACAACCAGAATGACCCTGAGAAGTGAGGATGGCAAGACTTCTGCTTGGTTACTTTGGATACGTCATCAAGAAAGACCAATTGCTAGAAAAGTGCACTATAGTTGGTAAAGTACAGGGTCAGTGAAAATGAGGCAAACCATCAATGAGATGGATTGAAATAGTAGCTGCAGCAATGAACTCAAACATACCAATGACCATAAAGATGGCACAGGACCTGGCAATGTTTCATTAGGTAATAAATAAGGTTACTATGAGACAAAGACAACTTGATAACAACTAACAACAATAGCATTTATGTTCCACCTTCTTAATGGCTGAGTATCTACATAAATTATTTGGAATCTTCTGCATAGGAGATTTGTCTATTATCTTATATTTATTTATTTATTCAAACATCTATTTATATGCATGAATTCATGGATATTTATTTTATGCATTGGGTCATACTACAATACTACTTTCTTTTGTTGTGTAAATTATTCAGCTTTGGCAATTGGAAACCCTTGGTTAGCTTCTGTATCCTTTTGACATACCCTTATTATTTTTTAGATTTTATATTTTTAAGACTTTCTCACTTTGAGGCATTTCAAGATGCTTCAGGCTCATTTTATATATTTCCTACTTGAGTCGAAGAGTCAGTCATTTCCTCAAGGTGCACTAGTTCCTTTTATTGGAGATGGTATTAAAAATCAAGATCTGGACACTAGTTGTGTTCATTGCTACTAGTGTGTTATTATTTCTAGGTCCTCTTAGCTGACAAAGCAAGGAGATATAGGTGTGCATACCAATTCAAGTATATACACATGCCTATAAATATTTATTGGAAGAAGTACAACCAGAATACTACTTAGAAGTGAGGATGGCAAAACTTTGTCTCACTCACTTTGAACATGTTGTCAGGAGGGACTAATCTCTGGAGAAGGACTTTATGCTTGGTAAAGTAGAAGATGAGCGAAAAAGAGGACGACCCTCAATGAGATAGACTGACACAGTGGCTGCAACAATAAGCTCAAACACAGCCATAATTGTGAGGATGATCAGTTGCTATGAGTTATAACTGACTGGATGGCACCTAACAACAATATAAATATGTTTATATGCAACCATCTGTCTCTGTATTAATCTAAACATAAGTAAATAATACTGAAGTCATCAACTCTACTTCGTTACTACCACATAGATCATTCTAGCCACCTCCTCTTTCTCATCTGTAACCCCCTAATCCAATAGCGACAAATTTGGCTCCCACCAGCCACCATCCACTTACATAAGTGTTCAATATCAGCACACGTATATAATGGTTTCAGAAATATTGACATGTAACTCTGTGCAAAATAACTTTATAATCGAGAGTACAATATTAATGTAGAGTTTGTTGACTTTAGTCTAACAGAATCTACTTATTTCCAAAGTTACTTAGACCAGGATCTTATGCCCCCTAAACCTTCATGATGTTATTTCATAAATTTTGAATATATTCTGCATTTCATCCTTGGATTCCACAAACTCCTAATTTTTATTTTTAATTTTCATACATTACAGTTTACATTTGGCACATAATATTCTATGGATTTAAACAATGCATAATGTCATGTATTCACCATTACAACATCATACAGAATAATTTTACTTCCCTAAAAAACATCTCCATTGCTTCACCTATCCAAGCTTCTCCTGCCATGCAAAACCACCAGCAACCACTACTTTATGTACTGTTTTTATAGTTTTGCTTCATCTAGATGTCACTTAATTGGACTTACACATTATGAAGCTTTTTAGACTGTCTTCTTTCACTTAGTAATATGCTTTTAAGATTTACTCACATTTTTTGTGCATTGATAATTCATTTATTTTTATCACTGAATAATATCCCATTATACGAATATACCACAGTTTATCTAAACATTCATTTATTGCAGGACATCTTGGTTGCTTCCAGGTTTTGGAGATTATAAATAAAGTTTCTATAAATATTCACATGCAAGTTTTTCTGTGGCCATAAGTTTTAAAATCAATTGGGTAAATAACTAGATGCATGATTGCTGGAGTGTATTGTAAGACTATGTTTTTATAAGAAAGTGCCAAACCATCTTCCAAAGTATCTGTACAATTTTTAATTTCCACCAGTAATGAATGCAAGTTCCTGTTGCTCAGAATCCTTGCCAGTAGTTGGTATTGTCAAATTTTCAATTTTAGCAATTTTAATAGGTGAGATCTCATTACTGTTTTAATTTGCATTTCCCTAATGACAAATTATGCTAAGCGTATTTTCATATGCTTATTTGTCATCTGTATATTTTCTTTCGTGAGGTGTCTGTTCATAGCTTTTGCCCACTTTTGAGTTGGGTTTTTGTTGTTGTTTAGTCCTGTGGGTTCTTTGTATATTTGAGAAAAATTCCTTACCAGATATGTGCTTTGCAAGTATATTTTCCTAGTCTGTGGCTTGCTTTTTCATTCTCCTAAGACTATGTTTCACAGAGCAGAAGTTTTAGCATTATAGGAGAGGAATCCACTTATGTCTGAAAGGGGACCCCCTCATCCTTCCCAAATTACCTGTGTCCATTTCTTGGCACACCATGTATACAGTGTCAACAGCTCTCTTTCTCAGAATAACCATCTTTCTGATTATACTTTTCCATTAGAATCCTGAACATATTAATCGTAGTTATTTTACATTCCCTCTCTGACATTTCCAACATATGCATTATATCTGAATCTGATGCAGATGCTTGCTTTATCTTTTCAAACTGTGTTTTTTTTTTTTTTTTTTTTTTTTTTTTTGCTATATGGTGTGGCTGATCATTTTTTTGGTGAACATCAGGCAAGTTGTATTGGGTAACCAGAATTTACATAAATAGGCTTTTGCTGTGATAAATTATGTTAATCTGATTAGAAGTTTGGCTTTGTTTAATGTTTGTTGTACCTATAGGTGCCAGGGAGTTCAAATTCCTTTGTTGTGGTTGTTAGGTGCCATGGAGTAGCTTCTGACTCATAGCAATCTGATGTACAGCAGAACAAAATGTTGCCTGGTCTTTTTTTTGTAATGCCTCTGTGTATTATTTTAGTGTTGCCTAAGTAGTCCTCTTCAGAAAGAGGCTGTGTCTTGCAGCACTGTCAGCTGTAATCCACTATTATTTTACTAGAATCTTGTTGGTGTGGTAGTAAGGTATGGCAGAGGAGAGCATTCTATAACTTATCAACTACATCTCGGTCTTTTAATAGGCTTGTGTCTATAGCCTATGACCTTCACAAATGTTTCTTCTTGTATAGTTTCTCCCATCTCCCCCTTCAGTTATGTAAGAATATTAGGAGCTTCTTGAGTAAGAAGAATGCCCTTATACCAAGGCTCTGGGAAAAGACTCATCTAAAGCCTTTCTTCCTGAAGAGGAGGCGTTTATTATGAAGAAGAATCTGGGCATAATTCACAAGAAGACACAAGCTAACAAAAGAAACCACAAGCTGTCTGTCAGTTTGTGGTACTGTGGTGGCTTGATTCTTGCTATAATACTGGAAGCTATGCCATCGATACTTAAAATATTAGCAATGGGGACTTCTGGCAACATGGCGTTCTAGGCAGAAGCACCACTTGGTCCCTCCACAGAAAAGATCCAAAAAACTAAGGGAAACAGAGAAAACAGCAGTCCTGAAATCTAAGCATCAAATGAAGAGATAAAGAACTCAGCCAATCACCAAATGGAATCTTAAGGACTATCCCAAGCCAAATGAAATACAACAGGGAATAAGAGCAGTTAATCTATAAATAACAACAACATCAGAACAAAAAAAGAGGGAATAAACAGTGTAGATATCAAACCTTCTAATGGAGAAGAAGGCAAGGCAATACCAAGGAATAATAGACTGCTTCAAACTTAGAAAGATAAGGGTAAATTTCACGGTAACCACAAAGAAAGTTAACAAGCCTACTCATAAAAATAAAGAGGAAAAACATAAAGTCTCAGTGAAAACAAAACCTACAAAGACAAAAGAAATGAAAAAAAAGTCCACAAACAAAAGGAATTCAGCACAGAAAAGTAAGAGGAACAAAGAAAATGTCAGCCCCACAAAAAAATGCACTACAAAATGACAGCAATAAACTCAAATCTATCAGTAATTACACTGAATGTAAATGGCCTCAATGCACCCATAAGGAGATGGAGAGAGACAGAATGAACACAAAAACAAGATCCATCCATTTGCTGTCCACAAGTGACACAGCTTAGAAACAAAGACGTGAAATTATTAAAAATCAAAGGTTGGAAAAAAATATATCAAGCAAACAACTACCAAAGAAGAACAGGAGTGGCAATACTAATCTTAGATAAAATAGACTGTAAAACAAAATCCACCATAAACAACAAAGAAGGACACTATATAATGATTAAGGGGACGATCCGTCATGAAGACATAACCATAATAAACATCTACGCACCCAAAGACAGGGCTCCAAAATACATAAAATAAACTCTAATTGTACTGAAAGGAGAAATTGACAGTTCCACAATAATAGGAGACTTCAACACACCACTCTCAGTAAAGGACAAAAAAAACTAAGAAGAATCTCAGCAAAGATACAGAAGACCTAAAGGGCACAATCAGCCAACTTGACCTCACAGACATATACAGAACACTACACCCAACAGCTGCAAAGTGCACATTCTTTTCCAATGCACATGGAACGGTCTCCAGAATAGATAACATCTTAGGCCACAGAGCACTCCTCAACAAGATCCAAAACGTTGTGAAAATACAAAGTATCTTCTCTGACCACAATGCAATCAAGGTAGAAATGAACAACAGAAAGAGCAAGGAAAAAAAAAATCAATTACATGGAAACTGAATAACACCCTGCTTACACATCACTGGTAATAGAAGAAATCAGAGATGGAATCAAAAAATTCCTAGAATCAAATCAGAATGAAAACACATCATACTAAAACCTTTGGGACACAGCTAAGGCAGTCCTCAAGGGACAATTTATAGCAATAGATGCACACATCAAGAAAGAAGAAAGGGACAAAATCAAAGCATTAACTACACACCTCAAACAAAGAGAATGAGAACAGCAAAAAAAGCCACAGCTACCAGAAGACAAGAAATAATAAAGATAAGAGCAGAAATAAATGAAATAGAGAATAGACAAACAACAGAAAGAATCAACAAAACCAAAGTTGTTTCTTTGAAAGAATCAACAAAATCTACAAACCACTGGCCAGACTGACAAAAGAAAAAACAGGAGAGGAGCAGATAACCTGTATAAAAAATGAGATAGGTGATATCATAACAGACTCAACTGAAATAAAAAGGTTCATAACAGAATATTATGTAAAACTATACTCCAACAAATTTGAAAACCTAGAGGAAATGGATAAATTTCTAGCAATACACTACTTACCCAAACTACAACAAAGTGATGTTGAAAATCTGAACAGAACCATAACAAGAGAAGAGATTAAAAAGTTAATTAAAATAAACTCCCAACCAAAAAAAGCCCTGGCCCAGATGGCTTCACTGGAGAATTCTACAACACATTCACAGAAGAGGTTTTACCAGTACTACTCAAACTATTTCAGACATAGAAAAGGAAGTGACACTTCTGAATTCATTCTATGAAGCCAGCATAACCCTGATACCAAAACCAGGCAAAGACATCAAAAAAAAAAAAAAAAAAAAAAAGGAGAAAATTACAGTCCAATATCTCTCATGAATATAGACGCAAAAATTCTCAACAAAATTCTAGCCAATAGAATTCAGCACCATATTAAAAAAATAATATACCACAACCAAGTAGGATTCATACCAACTATGCAAGGATGGTTCAACATTAGCAAATCAATCAACGTAATCCACCACATAAATAAAACAAAAGAAAAGAATCACATATCATCTCAACTGATGCAGAAAAGGCATTCAACAAAGCCCAACACCAATTCCTGATAAAAACTCTCAATAAAATAGGTATAAAAGGGAAATTTCTCAACATAATAAGGGGCATCTATGTAAAACCAACAGCCAACATCATTCTTAATGGAGACAGGCTGAAAACCTTCCCCTTGAGAACAAGAACAAGACAAAGATCCCCTTTATCACCACTCCTATTTAACATTGTGTTGGAAGTTCTAGCTAGAGAAATAAGGCAAGAAAAAGAAATCAAGGGCATCCAAATTGGTAATGAAGAAGTTAAAATGTCCCTGTTTGTGGATGATATGATACTATACACAGAAAACCCTAAAGACTCCACAAGAAATCTACTGGAACTAATAGATTCAGCAGATTAACAGGATACAAGATAAACATACAAAAACCTGTTGGATTCCTATACACCAGTAAAGAGAATGGTGAAAAGGAAATCAGGAATACAATACCATTTATAATAGCCTCTAAAAAAATAAAATACTTAGGGATAAATCTAACCAGGGATGTAAAAGACCTATACAAAGAAAACTACAAAACGCTACTGCAAGAAAACCAAAGTGATCTACATAAATGGAGAAACATACCATGCTCATGGATAGGTAGACTCAACATTGTGAAAATGACAATTCCACCCAAAGCAATTTACAAATACAATGCAACCCCTATCCAAATACCAACAACATTCTTCAAAGAGTAGGAAAAACTAATCATTAACTTTATATGGAAAGGGAAGAAGCCCCAAATAAGTAAAGCACTATTGAAGAAGCAGAATAAAGTAGGAAGACTCACACTACCTGACCTCAGAACCTACAATACAGCTACTGTAGTCAAAACAACCTGGTACTGGTACAATGACAGATACACTGACTAGTGGAACAGAATTGAGAACCCAGATGTAAATCCATCCATTTATGGTCACCTGATCTTTGACAAGGTCCCAAAGTCCATCAAATGGGGAAAAGGCAATCTTTTTAACAAATGGTGCTGGCAAAACTGGATATCCATTTGTAAGAAAATGAAGCAGGACCCATACCTCACACCATATACAAAATCTAATTCAAAATGGATCAAAGACCTAAATATAAAATCAAAAACTATAAACTTCATAGAAGAAAAAATAGGACCAATGATACAGGCCTTAATACACAGCACTAACAAGATACAAACCATAACCATCAACACACAAACCCCAGAAGATAAGCTAGGTAACTGGGATCTTCTAAAAATCAAACACCTATGCTCTTTAAAAGACTGCACCAAAAGAGTGAAAAGAGAACCTACAGATTGGGAAAAATTTTTGGACAGTACAAGTCAGACAAATGTCTAATTTTAATAATCTACGAGAAAATCCAATACCTCTACAACAAAAAGACAAATAATCCTATTAAAAAATGGGCAAAGGAAATGAACAGACACTTCACCAAAGAAGTCATTCAAGTGGCCAACAGACACATGAGGAAATGCTCGCGATCACTAGCCATTAGAGAAATACAAATTAAAACCACAATGAGATACCATCTCACCCCGGCATCCTGGCACAAATCAGAAGCACTGGAAATAACTAATGTTGAAGGGGCTGCGGGGAGATCGGAACTCTTATGCACTGCTGCTGGGAATGCAAAATGATACAACCATTTTGGAAAATGATACGGCACTTCCTTAGAAAGCTAGAAATAGATATACCATACGATCCAGCAATCCCACTCCTAGGAATATATCCTAGAGAAATAAGAGTCATCACAAGAACAGACATATGCACACCTATGTTCATGGCAGCATTGTTCACAATAGCAAAAAGATGGAAACAACCTAGAAGCCCATCAACAGATGAATGGATAAATAAACTATGGTACATACACACAACGGAGTACTATGCAACAATAAAGAACAATGATGAATCTGTGAAACATCTCATAACATGGATGAAACTGGAGGACATTATGCTGAGTGAAATAAGTCTATCACAAAAGGACAAATATGGTATGAGATCTGTATTGTAAAAACGCATGCAAAAGTTTACACACAAAAAGTAAAAATCTTTGTTGGTTATGAGGGACGGGAGGGGTGGGGTAGAAGTACTAAATAGATAATAGATAAGTGGTATCTTTGATGAAGGGTGAGACAGTACACAATACTGGGGAAGCCAGCACAGCTTGTACAATGAAAGGTCATAGAAGCTCCATAGACACATCCAAACTCCCTGAGGGACTGAATTACTGGGCGGAGGGCTGTGGGGACCATGGTCTCAGGGAACATCTAGCTCAATTGGCGTAACAGTTTATAAAGACAATGTTCTACATTCTACCTTGGTGAGTAGCATCTGGGGTCTTAAAAGCCTGTGAGCAGCCATCTAAGATACTCCACTGGTCTCAGCTTTTGGGAGCAAGGGAGAATGAAGAGAGTAGGATACAAGCGAAAGATTAGTCCAGAGGACTAATGGACCACAGCTACCAAGGCCTCCACCGGACTGAGTCCAGTACAGCTAGATGGTGCCTGGCTACCACCACTGACTGCTCTGACTGGGATCACAACAGAGGGTTCTGGACAGAGCTGGAGAAGGATGTTGAACAGAATTCTAACACACATACACACAAAGACCAGATATACTGGCCTGAAAGAGACTGGAGAAACCCCGAGAGTATGGCCCCCAGACACCCTTTTAGCTCAGTGGTGAAGTCACTTCTGAGGTTCACTGTTCAGCTGGGGATTGGTCAGCCCCATAAAACAAAACAGGACTAATGAGGCACAGCAGTCCAGGGACAAGAACTAGAAGGCAGAAGGGGACAGGAAAACTGTTGATAGGGAACCCAAGGTTGAGTAAGGACACTGTTGATATGTAGTGGGGTTGTTAACCATTGTCATAAGGCAACAAGTGTACTAACTGTTTAATGAGAAACTATTTTGTTCTGTAAACCTTCATCTAAAGTGAGAACAGTAGGACAACTGGAAGAATGTAATCAACATAACTGAATTGTACATGTGGAAATTTTTGAAATGGTATATTTTTGGCTATGTATATTTTTACCAAAAAAAAAAAAAAAGTTGAGAAGGGAGAGTGTTGACATGTTGTGGGGTTGTTAACCAATGCCATAAAACAATATGTGTACTGACTGTTTAATCAGAAAATATTTGTTCTGTAAACCTTCACCTAAAGTACAATAAAAAAAAATAATAAAATATCACCACAGTAACCCATAGTGGACAAGTTTCTGAGGAGCTTCCAAACTAAGATAGACTAGAAAAAAGGCTTCCAAAAATTAGTCAATGAAATTTTGTGGATAACAACAAAACATTATTTAATATTGTGCTAGATGATGTGTCCCTCAGGTTGGAAGTCTCTCAAAATATGACTGTGGAAGAGCCGCCACCTCAGCGTAGAGTCAACCTTAAAGATATGGGTGGAATAAAGTCTTTCAGACCTTCATTTGCTGCTGTGGCACAACTCAAAATGATAAGCAAAAGCTGAAAACATAGATTGGTAATTGGAATGTGTGACGTACAAAGTTGTAAATAATGAAATAAAACACTTGAAGATTGATATTGTAGACATTTGTGAACAAAAATGGACAGTATTAGCCATTTTAATATGAAAATCATACTGTCTACTATACTGAAAATGACAACTTAAAAATGTCATTACATTCATCATCAAAAAGAAATTTCAAGACCTATCTTGAAGTACAATGCTGCCAGTGATAGGTTAATATCCACACGCCTACAAGAACAATCAGTTAATACAACTACTATTCAAATTTATGCACCAACCACAAATGCAAAATATGAAAAATTTGAAGATTTTTTACAAACTGCTGCTGTCTGATATTGTGCAATCATGATGCATTGATAATTATTGGTGACTGATATACAAAAGTTGGGATAAAAAGGATCAGTAGCTTGAAAATAAGGCCTCGGTGATAGGAACAACGCAAGATAGGAGACCACATGATAGAATTCTGCAAGACCAATGACTTTGTCAACAGATATACTTTTTTTCAACAATAAAAACAGACTATACATATGAACCATACCAGATGGAATATGAAGAAATCAAATTGACTACATCTATGGAAAGAGACATTGGAGAAGCACAGTATTATCAATCAAGAAAAACTAGGGCCCGGCTGCAGAACAGAACATCAATTACTCATATGCAGGTTCAAGATGAAGCTGAAGAAAATCCAAGGAAGTACAAGAGAACCAAGTTTGACATTAAATATCTCCTGCATGATTTAGAGACAATCTCAAAAATAGATTTGATGCACTGAACACTAATGATGGAAGACCAGAAGAGTTGTGGGATGACCATCAAGGACATTATGTATGAAGAAAGTAAAAGGTCATTAAAAAGATAGGAGAGAAAGAAAAGCCTGAAATAGATGTCATAATAGACTGAAACTTGCTCTTTTGTGCAGAGTGGCTAAAGCAAACACAAAAAATAATTAAATAAAAGAGCTGAACAGAAAATTTCAAAGGGTGGCTCAAGAAGACAATATATTATAATGAAATGTGCAAACCCCTAAAATTAGAAAACCAAAACGGAAGAACATGATCATCATTTCTTAAGCAGAAAGTACTGGAGAGAAAATTCAAGCCTCAAAGTGCTATTATGAAGGATTCTATAAGCAAAAAAAAAAATTGAATGATGCAGAAAGCATCAAAAGAAGACAGAAGGGATACACAGAGACACTGTGCCAAAAGATACTGGTCGATATTCAACCATTTCAGGAGCTATCAAAGGATCAAGAATTAATGGTACTGAAGGAAGAAGTAAAAGCTGCTCTGAAGTCATTGGCAAAAAACAGACTCCAAGAATTTATGGAATACCAATTGAGATGATTCAACAATCAAATGCAATGCTGGAAGCACTTACTAATCTATGACAAGAAATTTGGAAGACAGCTACCTGGCCAATCAACTGGAAAAGATCCATAGTTATGCTCATTCCAAAGAAAGGAGATCAAACAGAATGTAAAAATTACCAAACAGTATTATTAATATCATATACGAACTAAATTTTGCTGAAAATAATTCAAAAATGGCTGCAGCCTTACATGGACAAGGAACAACCGGAAATTCAAACTGGATTCAGAAGAGGACACGGAATGAATAATATCGCTGCTGATGTCAGATGGGTCTTGCCTGAAAGCAGAGAATACCAGAAAGATGTTTACCTGTATTTTATCTACTATGTGAAGGCATTCGTCTGTATGGATGATAGCAAATTATAGATAACATTGCATAGAACCCTTAATTGTGCTCATGTGGAACCTGTACATGGAGGAAGTTGTTTGAACAGAACAAGGAGATACTGTGTGGTTTAAAATTAGAAAAGATGTTCAGCAGGGTTTTATCTTTTCACTTGACTTATTCAATCTATATGCTGAACAGATAACCCAAGAACCTGGGCTATATGAAGAAGAACACAGCATCAGGAATGGAGGAAGACATTAACAACCTGAGATGTACAGGTGACACAACCTTGCTTGACAAAAGTGAAAACGACTTGAAGCACTGACTAATAAATGTCAAAGACTATATAGCTTTCAGTATGGATTACACCTGAACATAAAGAAAACAAAAATCTTTACAGCTAGACCAATAAACAACATCATGATAAAAGGCAAAGAAATTGAACTTGTGAAGAGTTTCATTTTTCTTGGATCAATAATCAATGCCTATGAAAGCAGCAGTCAAGAAATAAAATGATATATTGCACTGGGCAAATCTGTTACAAAAGACCTCTCTAAAGTGTTAAAAAGTAAGTATGTTACTTTGATGACTAAGATGCTCTGAACCAAGTCATGGTATTTTCAGTCACCTCATATGCGTGTGAAAGCTGGACAATGATTAGGGAAGAGTGAAGAAATCTTACTTAATTAAATTGTGGTGTTGGAGAAGAATGTTGAATATACCGTGGACTGCCAGAAGAAGGAACAAATCTGTCTTAGAAGAAGTACAGCCAGGATGCTCCTTAGAAGTGAGGATGGAGAGACTTCATCTCACGTACTTTGGACATGTTATCAGGAGGGACCTGTTTCTGCAGAAGGACATCATGCTTGGTAAAGTAGAGGGTTGACGAAAAAGAGGGAGACCCTCTATGAGATGGATTAACACTGACCGCAAGAGTGGTCTTAAACACAGCAATAATTGTAAGGACTGGGCAACATTTCATTCTGTTATACATTATGAGTCACCTAACAACAACAACAACAAAGAAAGAAAAACCAGAAAGATGTGAAAAAATAAACAGAGAGGTAAGAAGAAGGAAAAGAAAGAAAAAACAACTCCAAAGTAGTTCTATTACCTTGGTATTACAAGGAAACATGGTTCTAAAATTCCATATGAATTGCTGTGAGAAAATAATAGACAAAAGAACAGATTCTTGAATTCAGATAATGTATAATCAGATGAAGAAACATTACAAAGATAAAAACTTTAGTGGTAACAACAAAGATTAAGTGCTTGTGATATACCAGACATTACTGTCATGTTCGATACCATTATTTTGTAGAATTCTTCCAACAATCCAACGAGAAATACACTGTTGTCCCCAATAAGCAAGGTAAGCACGGGCTTACTTGTGCTTACCTACTGATCTGTAGTGACCAATTTCACAGAACAGAGTGGTACAGTGGTTAAGACCTTTGCTGCTAACCAAAAGGTTGGCAGTTGGAATCCACCAGCCACTCCTTGGAAACCCTGTGGGGCACTTCTACTCTGTCCTATAGGGTTGCTATGAGTCGGAATCAACTGGACGACAACACGTATACTTTAACTAGCTAAGTTAAATGCACAGGAAGTCATTCAAATTAAATATTCCCTTAACTTATTTTCCATTGCCAAATTACCTCTGACCCCTTGCACCAAAGCCTTTAGGAAACAATCGTCCTTTTTAAACATATTACCATACACCATCAGCCCCTTTTCACAACCTGCCACCCAAATATTTTCCTTCACTGAAACTTAGCTCTCAAGAATCCTGCTACCATAGCAGCCTTCTTAAAAAATACCTCTCATTCATTCCACCATGGTCCACGTATCACCAGCAGTTGCTTTCTCCTAAAATTCTGCCTAACAAACACTTGTGAACCTTACATTTTAATTCCATCATAATTTCTGCTTTTAAACTGAGGAACTTGAATTTCATACAGATGTTCCTTTCACAACTTAGCCTTACAGTTCCCCATCCTAATAAATTCTAGTACCTTTGATATCTACTCCATTTCAACCATTCATCCCATATACCTAGCACACTGTCAAAATCCAGAACTGTAAAATGTTTCAAAAAATACACCATGTTCTGACCATCCTTTCAAATATTTCGTGTCCTGTTCGCATGATTTTTTCCCATCTCATGCTAATTGATAGTTTGTTGATTCTTCCTTATTTGTCAGTTCTACCAGACATTGTATTTCCTTAATTACTTATTCTTAGGT
Source organism: Dugong dugon (assembly GCA_030035585.1). NCBI lineage: Eukaryota > Metazoa > Chordata > Mammalia > Sirenia > Dugongidae > Dugong > Dugong dugon. Next base: position 16,957,902 of record CM057478.1, read on the forward strand.
GAATCATTTTAATGATTCTCTTGCCTGGATGGAGTTAAAATGGGGATTTAATGTATTCGTTGATATGTTGATATTTTCCTCAGATACTCAGAAATGCCTGGTTGCTATGAGTCAGAATCAACTCTATGGCAGTAACCATGGTTTTTTGTTTTTTTTTTTTTTTAGTTTAGTATCTTCCTATTGCAGGGTTCTACAATTGAGAAATAGCGTTTTATTATTATTTATGTGATGCCAAATACTCTAATTGAAATAAAAATGATAAAATTGGGTAGGGAAATCAATTTAATACTGAAGACATAAATAGGACTTCTTGCTTCCCCAAGTACAAATATTAGAATTTTTTTATCTTCTGTTCTGTACAGAAATTTAATATAATGACCAGTGTTTTCCAGCATGACTAAGGAAAAAAAAGGGGGGTGTGGATGAAAGGCACAGAATTGGGCCCATCCTGGGAAGCTGGACCCTAGGTCAACCCAAAAACTTAACAGAAGAGGAAAAGAAAAAGGGAGTAAACCATGGGCTAGTGCCTTTTAAATCAATGGTCCCTCCTACCATATAACAGCAAAATCCAGGTATCTGATTATGTCAAAGCACATTAGTTATTCCCTTTGTCTCGAGATGCTGGGAGGGATGTCTAGGAAAGGAGTGGAGAATGTATATAAGCACATAGATCACACAATACTTTCTCTGGTGTAGCCAATTTTTTTTTTAAATATAAAATTCATAATTCCCATGACTGCTGCATTGGACCCAGTTGTAACTGCACCTAAACTGTACCTGCCTCTGAATTCATTGGTTTCTCCCGGGTCTTGTCCTTCACTCAAAGGAGATTTCTGCTTCTACTACCACTGCCTACTTACCCACTTCCACAAAAGTTTGGGATGCCAGCAATCATATGGCAGGCAAATGGAGGGTGAGGGCAGCAAGGTACACCCCAGCACCTTCCCTACTAACTGCATATGCTGGCAGGTGAACAGGTCTTTGTGGAGTTAGGCCTCCAGGGCAGGCTCTGTGTAGCACAGCAATAGCCAGAAATCCTACTCTGAGGACAGGTTACCTATGTCTAAACTCAGATTTAGTTATTTATATTCTATGGAATTTGTGTAGGTCAAATAAACTAATCCATGTAAAAGCAGAACAGTGCCTAGAGTACAGCAAGCACTCAATAAATATTACATGTTAGAACTATCTTCTTAACAATGCTACTTAACAAATTTACTCACTTCTTTCATTTTTTTGCAAGAATTAAATAAGATCATCTATGAGTTAAATGATCTTCAACTAATCTGAATTTAATAAATACTAACTGCTATGTTGTTGGACTATGTATTATATTATAATGAGCTACAATAAAAGATAATACTTTGGAGTCAGATAGACTTGAATTTTCTCTAAGTACTTGAATAAATTATTTAACACTGTAACTGTTTTCTTTCTTGAAAGATGGTATATCATTGCCTTCTTAATAAATGCTATCTTAACCATATCATATCAACTATTTTATATAAAATATATCATCAGTTCTGATGCATAGTAGGTACTCAATAAATGACTGTTTCCTTCCCAGAGGTGACACTAATTCTTCAAATTTCTTCTAAATAATAAACTGCTAAAATATTAAACTGTGCAAAAGATACTCATGAATACAGATGCAAAAATAGATGATAGACAGTGATAGATACAGAGATAAGCATCGTGATTCTATGCCTGATAAAGTAGGGCTTTTTTTTTTTTTTTTTTGATCACTACTATAGAGATAAACTGTATGTTTGGTCTTTCACCTTCTATACATACGTCCTCTTGCTTCTTTTCCTTGTCCAATGTGTCCTTCATGATCATTGACCATATAAAGTACACTCAGTGGAGTATTTTACTTTTTGAGGTGGTTTAAGTATTATATAATTTCACTATTTAAACTTCAAATTTCTAAGAAGAGATATTTTAATTGGCAGAATTTTTATCACTATTGTAAAAGCCTACTATGTTGTATATTATTCTCTAAAACAAATCTACTGTCATGCATTGAATTATGTCCCCCCAAAAATGTGTATATAAATTTGGCTGGGCCATGATTCCCAGTATTGTGTGATTTTCCTATATGCTGTAAATCCTGCCTCTATGTTGTTAATGAGGGAGGATGGGAAACAGTTGTGTTAGTAAAGCGGGAGTCAATCTACAAGATTGGATTGTGTCCTGCGGCAATCTCTTGAGACTTAAAAGAGATAAGCAAGCAGAGAGACAGGGGGACCTCATACCACAGAAAGCAGCACCAGGAGCAGAGTACGTCCTTTGGACCTGGGTCCTTGTGCAGAGAAGCTCCTAGTCCAGGGGAACGTTGATGAGAAAGCCAACAGGGAGAGAAAGCCAACAGGGAGAGAAAGCCTGAAGCCCTGAATTTGGACTCTTAGCCTACTTTACTGTGAGGAAATAAACTTTTCTTTGTTAAAGTCATCCACTTGTCATATTTCTGTTACAGCAGCACTAGATGACTAAGACATCTACCATACATTAATTGTTCCTCAGCATTTTCTTTTCGAGAACTTGAATGCATACGTTAAGAGATGCCTGTGACTTTTTAGCATGTATGTAGTTAGTTGAATAAATAGCTCAATAGTTAAATAGATGTTAAATATGATGACGTGGCTAACTGTTGCTCGTTCAGTATACAAAATGCTATAATCTTTCATGACTCTTTTGCATAGCCACACTACCACTATTATGTGAAAAGTCATCTTTTCTGTATTGTCTTTTCCTAATATTGACTTTAATTATATAAAGAGAATGCATTGTATAGGAGGGATTTTAATTCATTATGGATACGTGCTTGTTTTATAAAGTAATGATGGTATGTTTCAAAATATCATGAAAAATTATATATATATTTGTTCAATAAGAAAGACAAGGAAACATATTTTTAATCACATTCAATATTCATAAAGCACAATTCTTCACTTTGATTATACACCTACTCCTCACTTATCGACTACCTCATTATCCAACATTTCACATTTCCAACAATAGTAAAAGATCTACTATCGGACTATTTTGTTCATTAAGGAAGAGCTGAGTCAAGAGGGAATGAGGAGCAGGGCAAGGTTTGTGAGAGGGAGTGAGGCCATGTGGGCCCCTGTTGGTTCATATTATTCAATTTGGGCCAGCCCTCAGCAAGCATGGGGCAGGCAGGTAACAAGCAGGAGGCCTGGGCAACAGGGCCTTGAGGAAGGGGCAGTTATCCAGAGCCGCAGGCGTCGGGTGGGGCTTGGAATTCTCTTCTTCCAAAGAGGGCTCCTGTCACCTTCACAGCCTCTGCTGGCTTCAGGTAGCCAGGCCTCACCTGCCCACAGGACCGGAAGCTGCCCCCCACCAAGGCCCTTCTTTAGGGTCTGTGAAGAAGGAAGGTGAAGACGTGAAGTGCAGAAGTTGACAAGAAGGCCTGGGGCACAGCCAGGTGATGCTGTGCCCCTGCTGCTCTGGAGGTGGCAGGCAACCCCCAACCCCAACCCCTGTGGGCTCAGTGGTAATGGGGAAGGGGAGCCTGCCATGCCAGGCGCATTCTGAGATGCACCAGGGGTGCCCCATGTTTGGTGAGTGGGTCAGGGTACACAGGCACTGAAGATAGTGGATGTCTCCAACTCTTGCATAAAGCAGATTTTTGCGTAAGACCTCGTCTTTGGAACCTAACTATGTCAATACTTGAGGAATGGGTGTACACTAAAACAAATTACTAAATAGAGCTATCACTACTTTTTAAAAAATTTTATTGTGCTTTAGGTGAAAGTTTACAGCTCAAGTTAATGTCTCATACATAAATTTATACACATATTGTTATGTGACACTAGTTACAATCCCTATAATGTGACAACACATGCCCCCTTTCCACCCCCTGTTGCTGGTGTCCAACCAAGCAACTCCTGTCCCTTCCTGCCTTCTAATGCTGCCTCCGGACAGTAGCTGCCCATTTGGTCTTGTGTATCTGTTGAACTAAGAAACACATGTTTCATGAGTATTATTTTATGTTTTATAGTCCAGTCTAATCTTTGTCTGAGGAGTGTGTTTGGGAATGGTTTTAGTTCTTGGTTGACAGAGCATGTGGGGGCCATGGTTTTGAAGGTTCCTCCAGTCTCAGTCAGACCATTAAGTCTGGTCTTTTTACGTGAATTTGAGTTCTGCACTACGCTTTTCTCCTGCTCCATCAGGGACTCTGTTGTGTTCCCTGTTAGGGTGGTCATTGGTGGTAGCTGGGCACCACCTAGTTCTTCTAGTCTCAGGCTGATGGGGTCTCTGGTTTATGTGGCCCTTTTTTCTCTTGGGTTAATATTTTCCTTGTGTCTTTGGTGTTCTTCATTTTCCTTTGCTCCAGTTGGGTTGGGACAAATTGATGCATCTTAGATGGCCTCTCACAAGCTTTTAAGACCCCAGACTTCACTCACCAAAGTGGGATGCAGAACATTTTCTCAATAAACTTTGTTATGCTGACTGACATAGATGTACCCCAAAACCATGGTCTGCAGACTCCCCCCACCCCCCGCAACTCTGTCCTTCGAAGTGTTTGGTGTTGTTCAGGAAACTTCTTAGCTTTTGGTTTAGTCCAGTTGTGCTAACTTCCCCTGTATTATGTGTTGTCCTTCCTTTCACCTAAGATGATTCTTGTCTCCTACCTAGTTAGTGAATTCCCCTCTCCCTCCCTCTCCACCCTCGTAATCATCAAAGAATATTTTCTTCTGTGTTTAAACCTTTTCTTGAGTTCTTATAATAGTGGTTTCATACAATATTTGTCCTTTTGTGACTGACTAATATCACTCAGCATAATGCCTTCCAGATTCATCCATTGTTCTTTATTGTTCTGCAGTATTCCATTGTGTGTATGTACTATGATTTGTTTATCCATTCATCTGTTGATGGGCACCTGGGTTCTTTCCATCTTTTTGTGATTGTGAACAGTGCTAAATGAACATCGGTGTGAGTATATCTATTTGTGTGACAGCTATTATTTATCTAGGATATATTCCAAGGAGTGGGAGGTTGTGGAGAGATTGGAACACTTATACATTTCTAGTGGGAATGTAAAATGGTACAATCACTTTGGAAATCGACTTGGCACATCCCTTTTTTTAAATTAAAATAACTAATCTGATGTCAGGACACCTATTCAAATTACAGTTTGGGATAATAATATTCAATGTATCTTAAATTTGGTACCTGTTTTATGAGATCTCCAGTATAAATTATATTAGAGGATCTAGTTTCACCTTATTATAATTTTGAAATGAGTATGATCATAATTTATTTAACAGTTAAGTCTGATCAATTTGAATTTTTAAAAAGTTCACATAATTTAGAGAGGTGTGTGGGAGTGTGTGTGTGTGTGCATGTAATAGTTTAGATATGTAGATATGTAGATATTACAGATAAAGATTGAGATTCAAATAAAAGAACATAATTAAGAAAATCATTTACTATATGAGTTGTTCTTGAGTGCATTTATTTTAAAAAATTCAGCATGATTAAAATAATTGATAATTAACTGTGTATTAAAGAGTTATATTTTGCCTGTATAAAACCATTTTATACTTCTTTTCTCAAAGGCAAGCCTTTCTTAAATGAAACACATTAGCTTCCCTGATTTTGTGGTAATTTTCCCCCTTGCCTGCATAGATTTCTGCCAACTTCTGCAGTTTGAAATTGATCAAACATGCAATCAAGGTGCATTGATAATTTCTGGTGATGGGAATGCAAAAGAAGAAAACAAAGAAAGAGGATCAGTAGTTGGAAAATGTAGCCCTGGTGATAGAAAGGACCCCAGAAACCTCATGTTAGACTTTTGCAAGACAAACAACTCAGTCATTGCAAATACCTTTTTTTAACAACATAAAGGGCAACTCTACACGTGGAACTCGCTGGATGGAACAGAGAGGAATCCTATCGACTACATCTGTGGAAAGAGATGATGGAAAAGCTCAATATCACCAGCCAGAACAAGGCCAGGGGCTGATTTTGGAACAGACCGTCATCAGTTGCTCATATGCAATTTCAAGTTGAAGCTGAAGAAAATTAAAACAAGTCCACAAGGGCCAAAGTACAAACTTGAGTATATCCCACCTGAATTTAAAGACCATCTCAAGAATAGATTTGATGTATAGAACACTAACCACCAAAGACCAGACGAGTTATGGGATGACATCAAGGACATCACATATGAAGAAGGATGAAGATCATTAAAAAGACAGGAAATAAAGAAAAGACCAAAATTTATGTCAGAAGAGAAACTAAAACTTGCATTTGAACATAGAATAGCTAAAGTAAGTGGAAGAACTGATGAAATAAAAGAGCTGAACAGAAGATTTCAAAGGGTGGCATGAGAAGGCCAAGTAAAGTATTACAATGAAATGTGCAAAGAACTGGAGTCATAAAACCAAAAGGTAAGAACATGCTCAGTATTTCTCAAGCTCAAAGAATTGAAGAAAAAATTCAAGCCTTGAATTGCAATAATGAAGGATTCTCTGGGCAAAATATTGAGTGGTGCAGGAAGCATCAAAAGAAGATGGAAGGAATACACAGAGTCACTGTACCAAAAAGAATTGGTCGATCTTCAACCATTTCAGGAGGTAGCTTATGACCAAGAGCTGATGACACTGAAGGATGAAGTCCAAGCTGCACTGAAGACATTAACAACAAACAAGCCTCCAGGAATTGAAGGAATACCAACTGAGACATATCAGCAAACAGATGCACTGCTAGAAGCCCTCACTCATCTGTGTTAAGAAATTTGGAAGACAGATATCCGGCCAACCAACTGAAAGAGATTCATATTTGGGCCCATTACAAAGAAAGGTGGTCCAACAGAATGCAGAAATCATTGAACAATATCAGTAATGTCACAGGCAAGTAAAATTTTTGTGGAGATAATTCAAAAAACGGTTGCAGCAGTAAGTTGACAAGGAACTGCCTGAAATTCAAGCTAGATTCAGAAGACAATGTGGATGAGGGATACCATTGCTAATGTCAGCTGGATCTTCACTGAAAGCAGAGAATACCAGAAAGATATTTACCAGTGTTTTATTGACTATGCAAAGGCATTCGACTGTCTGGATCATAACAAATTATGGATAATATTGCAAAAAATGGGAATTCCAGAACAATTAATTGTGCTCATGTGGAACCTACACATAGATCAAGAGACAGTTGTTCCAACAGAACAAGAGGACACTTAGTGGTTTACATCAGATAAGGTGCACGGGTTGTATCCTTTCCCCATACTTATTCAAACTGTATGCTGAGCAAATAATCTGAGAAGTTAGATTGAATGAAGAAGAAAGTGGCATCACGATTGGAAGAAAACTCATTAATAACCTGTGATATGCAGATGACACAACCTTGCTTGCTGAAGTTGGAGATGACTTGAAACACTCATTGATGAAGATCAAAGACTGCAGTCTTCAGTATAGATTACACCTCAACATAAAGAAAACAAAAGTCCTCACAACTGGACCAATAAGTAACATCATGAAAAATGGTGAAAAGATTGAAGTTGTCAAGGAATTCATTTTACTTGGATCCAGAATCAACACCCATGGAAGCAGCAGTCAAGAAATCAAAGGATAGATTGCATTGGGCAAATCTGCTGCAAAAGGCCTCTTTAAAGTGTTAAAAAGCGAGAGGTGGAGCCAAGATGGCAGAGTGGTCAGACGCTTCTGGTGGACCTTCTTACAACAGATTTGAAAAAACAAGTGACTCAATTATATATGGCAATCTGGGAGCCCTGAACATCAAAGCCCGAGTTGAGGAACTGGACTGAGTGGCAGGGGGAGGGAGAGATGGTTTGGAAACAGTGAGGAGTTGCCAGACCTGACATGATGAGAGCCTGAGCCCTTCTGTCCTGAGCAGCTCATGGGTGAGCAGTGAGGCAGGTGTCATGGATTGAATTGTGTCTCCCCAAAAATGTGTGTATCAGTTTGGCTAGGCCTCGATTGCCAGTGTTGTGGTTTTCCTCTATTTTGTGATAATAATTTTATGTTAAAGAGGATTAGGGTGGGATTGTAACACCACCCTTACCCAGGTCACATCCCTGATCCAATGTAAAGGGAGTTTCCCTAGGTTATGTTCTGTACCACAGGAAAGAGAGAGTTGGGAACCTCCTACCACCAAGAAAGGGGCACTGGGAACATGTCCTTTGGACCCAAGGTTCCTGTGCAGAGAAGCTCCTAGTCTGGGTGAAGACTGATGACGACAAGGACCTTCCTCCAGAGCTGACAGAGAGAGAAAGCCTTCCCCTGGAATTGACGCCCTGAATTTGGACTTCTAGCCTACTAGACTGTGAGAAAATAAATCTCTTTGTGAAAGCCATCCACTTGTAGTATTTTTGTTGAAGCAGCACTAGATGACTAAGACAGCAGGCAAGCAGCCGAGCCCCGGAGGCACATTTTCCTTACCGGGAGATACCCATGCCAGAGAGTCTATAAAGCCGCGCAGAACCAGTGAGAAGCTGCTCTCCAAGATAGATAAGTACTTGTGTATGACTTATCAAGGGAATCAAAAACACCCCCCTTAGGGAAAAACTTCTCTCCCATTTACCTCCCACCTCCCCGCTCTGCACTGGGTCCCAGATCAGCTTCAGCAATTGCCGAGTCCCCTGGGCTGGAAGTAGGATCCATCACATGCCCGGAGCCATTCTCCCTGCCTTGGAGAGTGAACAAATTAACAAACAGGGGAAAAAATAAACTACCAGCTCCCCTAAGCCAGGAACCCAGGATAGGCACAGCTCCTTTGCCTAGGCACAGGCATAAGGGATCCATGGACTTTGAGTGCCTTTTTCCTCTGCATAGACTTGTGTGGGCCCATCTCAACAGCATAGGCCCTCATTACTGCAGTACAACAGGGTATATATACCGGAAATCCTAACTTCAACTGTTTCAGTTGTGAAGTGGCAGGTTCTTGACATTTGACACTGCTCTGTCCATTAAGCAGGGTCTTCCCCTACCCACATCAGGGACCTGAGGACTGGTGCCTCCACCTATGCCACCTAGCCAGCTTCAAGATGGGCCGATGAATAAGAGGTGTCCCCTAGTCCTTACAGCCAACCGCATTAGGTGCTCATAGTCCAGCTGCAAAACCCACCCACCTACACACTGTAGGAAACAGGGAGAAGCCTTCCTCCTGGACACTAGGGGGTGGCCATCAGCCCCCTGCCTTGCTCAGAGTGTGTCCCCCTGCTGCAGCCAGATGCCTGTGCCTACGCCAATCACCCAATTCTGTCTAGGACAGTGAGTGCCTACACCACACACGTGGTGGCTGTCTACCTGGGCACCTGAGCTGAATCCATACGAGAGGAGTGGGTGGACTCTTGAGCTCACATACCTAGTAACAGATCTAACCACCTGGTTAGAACCACATTAGAGCTTCAAATGGAGTCTGTGGTTTATGTGGCCCTTTCTGTCTCTTGGGCTAATATTTTCCTTTTATCTTTGGTGTTCTTCATTCTTCTTTACTCCAGGTGGGTTGGGACAAATTAATGCATCTTAGATGCTGCTGGCTAGCTTTTAAGGCCCCAGACACCACTCATTAAAGTGGAATGCAGAATGTTTTCTTAGTAAACTTTGTTAAGCCAGGTGTTCTCAATCGTTTCATATGCATGCCAAATATGGACAATGATAAGGAAGATCAAAGAATATTTGATGTCTTTGAATTACTGTGTTGGTGAAGAATATTTAATATATACCATGGACTGCAGAAGAACTAATAAATCTCTCTTGGAAGAAATATAGCCAGAGTGCTCCTTGGAAGCAATGACGGTGAGACTCTGTCTCATGTTCTTTGGACAAGTTATCAGGAAGAACCAGTCCCTGGAGAAGGACATCATTCTTGGTAAAGTAAAGGGTCAGCGAAGAAGAGGAAAACCCTCGACGAGATGGATTGACACAGTAGCTGCAACAATGGCTGAAACATAGCAACAATTATGAAGATGGCACAGGACTGGGTCAGTGTTTTGCTACGTTGTACATAGGTACACTATGAGCCAGAACCATGTGAAAGGCACCTAACAAAACATGGGAAAAAAAGGACAGTTATCTTTGAAAAATAAGTTATTATTTATACACATTGGATGGTACATATTTATACAGCGGAATATAATTTAAGTCATCAAAAGCAAGATTTTAACTGGATGAGAATTTTAAATTACTAATTGGTGTATTTGCCTATATATATATATACATATATATATATGTATATATATATGTATTTAACCAGGTTGGTGATGGCAATGTATCCTTTTTTTTTTTTTAAATTGTACTTCAGGTGAAGACTTACAGAACAAATAGTGTCTCATGAAACAGTAGTAAACATATTGTTTTATGACATTGGTTAACAACCCCACAACATGTCAACCCTCTCACTTCTCAACTTTTTTTTGGTGAAAATACACAAAGCCAAAGATACACCATTTCAAAATTTTCTACATAAACAGTTCACTGACATTGATTACGCTCTTCCAATTGTGCTGTTATTCTCACTTAAGATGAAGGCTTACAGAACAAAATAGTTTCTCATTTAACAGTTACTACACGTTGCCCTATGACAATGGTTAACAATCTCACAACACATCAACAATATCCTTCCTAAGCGTTGGGTTCCCTATCACCAGCTTCCTTGTCCCCTTATGCCTTCTGGCTCTTGTCACTAGACTACTGTACCTCATTAGTTCCATTTGGTTTAACGGGGCTGTCCACTCCCAGGCTGAACGGTGAACCCCGGAGGTAACTTGACCACTGAGCAAAAAGTGTGTCTGGGGGCCTTACTCTTGGGGTTTCTCCAGTCTCTTTAGGCCAGTAAATCTGGTCTTTTATTTGTGAGTTAGAATTATGTTCTACATCCTTCTTTAGCTCTGTCCAGAACCCTCTGTTGTGATCCTGGTCAGAGCAGTCAGTGGTGGCAGCTGGGCACCATCTAGCTGTACTAGACTCAGTCTGGTGGAGGCCTTGGTAGCTGTGGACCATTAGTCCTTCAGACTAATCTTTACCTCGTATCCTATTCCTTTCATTCTCCATTGCTCCCGGAAGGATGAGTACAGTGGAGTATCATAGATGGCCACTCACAGGCTTTTAAGACCCCAAACACTACTCACCAAGGTAGAATGTAGAACATTGTCTTTATAAACTATATTATGCTAATTGAGCTAGATGTTCCCCAAGACCATGGTCCCCACAGCCCTCCGCCCAGCAATTCAGTCCCTCAGGGAGTTTGGATGTGTCTATGGGGCTTCCATGACATTTCTTTGTACAAGTTGTGCTGCTTTCCCCAGTATTGTGTACCGTCTCACCCTTCACCCAAGATACCACTTATCTATTGCCTATTTAGTATTTCCGCCCAACCCCTCCCATCCCTGGTAACCAATAAAGATTGTTACATTTTGGGTGTGAACTTTTTCATGGGTTTTTACAATAGAGGTCTCATACAATATTTGTCCTTTTGTGACTGACTTATTTCACTCAGCATAATGTCCTCCAGTTTCATCCATGTTATGAGATGCTTCACAGGTACATTGTTGTTCTTTCTTGTTGCATAGTACTTCATCGTGTGTATGTACCATAGTTTGTTTATCCATTCATCTGTTGATGGGCATCTAGGTTGTTTCCATCATTTTGCTATTGTGAACAATGCTGCCATGAACATAGGTGTGCATATGTCTATTCGAGTGACGACTCTTCTTTCTCTAGGATATGTTCCTAGGGATGGGATTGCTAAATCGAATGGTATGTCTATTTCTAGCTTTCTGAGGAAGTGCCATATCATTTTCCAAAATGGTTGTATCATTTTGCATTCCCACCAGCAGCGCATAAGAGTTCCAATCTCCTCGCAGCCCCTCCAACATTTGTTATTTCCAGTGTTTTTGATTCGTGCCAGTAATGCCAGGGTGAGATGCTATCTCATTGTGGTGTTAATTTGCATTTCTCTAATGGCAAGTGATCGCGAGCATTTCCTCATGTGTCTGTTGGCCATTTAAATGACTTCTTTGGTGAAGTGTCTGTTCATTTCCTTTGCCCATTTTTTGATAGGATTATTAGTCTTTTTGTTGTAGAGGTGTTGGATTTTCTTGTAGATTATGGACATTAGACCTTTGTCTGACTAGTAGTGTCCAAAAATTTTTTCCCAGTCTGTAGGTTCTCTTTTTAATCTTTTGGTGAAGCCTTTGAAGAGCATAGTTGTTTGATTTTTAGAAGATCCCAGTTATCTAGCTTATCTATTGGGGTTTGTGCATTTATGGTTATGGTTTGTATCCTGTTAATGCCATGTATTAAGGCCTGTAGTGTTGGTCCTATTTCTTCTTCTATGAACTTTATCGTTTTTGGCTTCATATTTAGGTCTTAGATCCATTTTGAATTAGTTTTTGTATATGGTGTGAGTTATGGGTGCTGTTTCACTTTTTTGCAGATGGATATCCAGTTTTACCAGCATCATTTGTTAAAAAGACTGTCTTTTCCCCATTTGATGGACTTTGGGCCCTTGTCGAAGATCAGGTGACCATAGGTGGATGGATTTACATATGGGTTCTAAATTCTGTTTCATTGGTCAATGTATCTGTCGTTGTACCAGGACCAGGCTCTTTTGACTACTGTAGCTGTATAGTAGGTTCTGAAGTCAGGTAGTGTGAGTCCTCCAACTTTATTCTTCTTCTTCAGTAGTGCTTTACTTATTCGGGGCATCTTTCCTTTCCATATAAGATTAATGATTAGTTTTTCCAACTCTTTGAAGAATGTTGTTAGTATTTGGATCGGGATTGCATTGTATTTGTAAATTGTTTTGTGTAGAATTGTCATTTTTCACAATGTTGAGTCTGCCTATCCATGAGCATGGTATGTTTTTCCATTTATGTAGATCCCCTTGGGTTTCATGCAGTAGTGTTTTATAGTTTTCTTTGTATAGGTCTTTTACATCCCTGGTCAGATTTATTCCTAAGTGTTTTATCTTTTTAGGGGCTATTGAAAATGGTATTGTTTTCCTGATTTCCTTTTCATTTGTTCTCCTTATTGGTGTATAGGAATCCAACTGATTTTTGAATGTTTATCTTGTATACTGCTACTCTGCTGAATCTTTCTATTAGTTCCAGTAGATTTCTCGTGGAGTCTTTAGGGTTTTCTATATATAGTATCACAACATCTGCAAACAGGGACAGTTTAACTTCTTCGTTACCAATTTGGCTGAACTTTCTTTCTTTTCCTTGCCTTATTGCTCTAGCTAGAACTTCCAGCCCAATGTTAAATAGGAGTGGTGATAAAGGGCACCCTTGTCTTGTTCCTGTTTTCAAGGGGAATGTTTTCAGCCTCTCTCCATTAAGAATGATGTTGGCCATTGGTTTTGCATACATGCCCTTTATTAAGTTGAGAAATTTCCCTTATATACCTATTTTATTGAGAGTTTTCATCAGGAATGGGTGTTGGACTTTGTTAAATGCCTTTTCTGAGTCAGTTGAGATGATCATGTGATTCTTTTCTTTCCTTTTGTTTATGTGGTGGATTACATTGATTTATTTTCAAATGTTGAACCATCCTTGCATTCCTGGTATGAATCCTACTTGGTCATGGTGTATTATTTTTTTGATATGATCCTGAATTCTATTGGCTAGAATTTTGTTAAGAATTTTTGCGTCTATATTCATGGGAGGTATTGGTCTGCAATTTTCTTTTTTTTATAATGTCTTTGCCTGGTTTTGTTATCAGTGTTATGCTGGCTTCATAGAATGAATTTGGAAGTGTTGCTTCCTCTTCTATGCTTTGAAATAGCTTCAGCAGTACTGCTACAAGCTCTTCTGTAAATGTTTTATAGAATTCTCCAGTGAAACCATCTGGGCCAGGTCTTTTTTTGGTCGGGAGTTTTTTTTATCACCTTGTCAATCCCTTCTCTTGTCATGGGTCTGTTAAGATTTTCAACATCACTTTGTTGTAGTTTGGGTAGGCCGTGTGTTTCTAGAAATTTATCCATTTCCTCTAGGTTTTCAAATTTGTTGGAGTATAGTTTTTCATAATATTCTGTTATGAACCTTTTTATGTCAGTTAGGTCTGTTGTAATGTCCCCCATTTCATTTCTTACTTGGGTTATTTGTGTCCTCTGCTGTTTTACTTTTGTCAGTCTGGCCAGTGGTTTGTCGATTTGGTTGATTCTTTCAAAGAACCAACTTTTGGTTTTGTTAATTCTTTCTATATTTTTTCTGTTCTCTATTTTGTTTATTTCTTCTCTGATCTTTACTATTTCCTTTCTTCCGGTGGTTGTGGGCTTTTTTTGATGTTCTCTTTCTATTTGTTTGAGTTCTGTAGCTAATGTTTTGATTTTGTCCTTTTCTTCTTATTTTGATATGTGCATCTATTGCTATAAATTGTCCTGTGAGGACTGCCTTTGCTGTTTCCCAAAGGATTTGGTAAGATGTGTTTTCATCCTCCTTTGATTCTAGGAATTTTTTGATTCCATCTCTGATTTCTTCTATTACCCAGTGAGGTGTAAGGAGGGTATTATTCAGATTCCATGTCGTTGATTTTTTTTCCTTGCTCTTTCTAGTGTTAATTTCTACCTTGATGTCATTGTGGTCAGGGAAGATACTGTGAATTATCTCAACGTTTTGGATCTTGTTGAGGATTGCTCTGTGGCCTAAGATGTGGTCTATTCTGGAGAAAGTTCCATGTGCATTGGAAAAGAATGTGTACTTTGCAGCAGTTGGATGGAGTGTTCTATATATGTCTATGAGGTCAAGTTGGCTGATTGTGCCCTTTAGGTCTTCTGTATCTTTGCTGAGATTCTTCTTAGTTTTTTTTGTCCTTTACTGAGAGTGGTCTGTTGAAGTCTCCTACTATTTTTGTGGAACTGTCAATTTCTCTTTTCAGTGTTGTTAGAGTTTGTTTTATGTATTTTGGAGCCCTGTCATTGGGTGCATAGGTGTTTATTATGGGTATGTCTTCATGATGGATCGTCCCCTTAATCATTATATAGTGTCCTTCTTTGTTCTTTTATGGTAGATTTCATTTTAAAGTCTATTTGATCTGAGATTAGAATTGCCACTCCTGCTCTTTTTTGGTAGTTAGCTTGATATATTTTTTTCCAACCTTTGACTTTTAATAAATTCACGTCTTTGTTTCTAAGGTGTGTCTGTTGTAGACAGCATGTTGATGGATCCTGTTTTCTTATCCATTCTGTCATTCTCCATCTCTTTATGGGTGCATTGAGTCCATTTACATTCAGTGTAATTATTGATAGATGTGAGTTTGTTGCTGTCATTTTGTAGTTTATTTTTTTTTTTTTTGTGGGGCTAAAGTTTTCTTTGTTCTTCTTACACTCTTGTGTTGAGTTTCTTTTGTTTGTGGATTTTTTTTATTTCTTTTGTTTTTGTAGGTTTTGTTATTGCTGAGACTTTATATTTTTCCTCTTTTTTTATGAGTATATTTTTTAACTTTCTTTGTGGATACCATGAATTTTACACTTATCTTTCTAAGTTTGAAACAGTCTACCATTAGTTGGTATCGCCTTGCCTTCCTCTCCATTAGAAGGTTCTATGCCTATGCCGTTCATTCCCACTTTTATTATTTTGATGTTGTTGTCATTACTGATTAACTTCTCTGATTCTCTGCTGTATTTCTTTTGTTTTTGGATAGTCCTCGAGAGTTCATTTCCTAGATTTGTATCTGTGTGGTACGATCCTGCGTCCTAGATTCTGCTTGTGATCTGAAGCTGTTTGTCCTCAGATCAAAGAACTCCCTTTAATAATTCTTATAAGTTTGGTTTGACTTTTACATATTCCCTTAATTTCTGTTTATCTGGAAATGACCTAATTTCACCTTCAATTTTGAACAAGCGTTTTGCAGGATATATTATTCTTGGCTGGCAATTTTTTGTCTTTCAAGATTTTATATATGTCATCCCATTGCCTTCTTGCCTGCATGGTTTCTGCCGAATAATCTGAGCTTAATCTTATTGTTTCTCCTCTGTATGTGTCTTCTTGTTTGTCACGAGCTGCTCTCAGGATTCTTTGTTTGTCTTTGATTTTGGCAAGTGTGATTATGATATGCCGTGGTGATTTTCTTTCGGGGTCTCTCCTATATGGGGTTCATTGAGATTCTTGGATGGCCAGCTTTTCATCTTTCATGATATTGGGGACATTTTCTGTCAGCAGTTCTTCAATGATCCTCCCTTTGTTTTCTTTTTTCTCCCCCTGTTCTGGAATTCCAATCACTCAAAAATTCTGTTTCTAATTGTATCCCACATATCTGTCAGGATCTCTTCATTTTTCTTTGTTCTTTTTTCTGAGTTTTCTTGAAACAGAGTTGTATCCAACTGTTTGTCTTCAGTTCCACTGATCCTGTCTTCCACTGTTTCAAATCTGCTTCTCAGCCCTTCTATGACGCTGTCCATTTCTGAAATCATGTTTATCTTTTGGATTTCTAATTGTTGTCTTTGTATAATCTCTAGTTGTGAATTTATTTTGGCATTTTTTTCCTGCATTATTTTCCTGAATTATTCTAGTTTTTTGTCTGTATTTTCCAGGAATTTGTCTATTTTTTCCTCATGTTTGACAGCTTTTTGCCTCAGCCTTTGGAGAATTCTCAGTATTAGAGATTTGAATTCCCTATCACTTAGTTCTAGTGCATTTTCTTCCACTGTAAAGTCATCTGGTGTTTTATTTTGGATGCCTACTGGAACCATCCTGTTGTGTTTTTGTAAAATTTTTGATATTGTCTGCTGTCTTCGGGGCATTCAGTAGTTATTTTTCTCGTTTATTGATTGTAGATTTGTTTGTTTTATCCCCCTTTTTTTTTTTTAAATTTGACTATGTCTGAGCAGGCAGAGTGTGTGTTCTTTGTTGTTTGCTTGTCTGTGGGCACAATACTTTTCACTTCCTTCTCCAGTTGGCAGGCTCAGTCACTCAGATATGGTACAGCAGGGGAGGTCTCGCTGAAGAGGAGTTACTGGTATTGGTTGTTTGTGACACTTACTATAGCCATCAGGGTGGGTCGGTAATCAGTGCAGGGCAGGTTCCAGTAGTCCATGCCTGTGCTGCTTGGTGGTGTGATGTTAAGAGCACAGTGCAGATAGGCAGGATGTAGCAGGAAGATTGTTATGTGTGGAGCTAAGATAGATATGGGAGAGAGGAGAGAGGAACAGGAGCAAAAAACATACAAACAAACAAAAAAGAATGCTAGGGGAGCTTGCCATTGGGGTGGAGAGATGAAAGACTATAATATGGAGAAAAACAGAAAGGGGAAGAAGAAAAGAATGAATAAATAAAAAACAAAAAGGTTAAAGAACCTCAGAGTTCCCAGAGATCCCACCAGTGCAGCTATGAGGTCTGGAGAATTCACTCTCAGGTTTGCAGTACAGCCTGGCTAGAAGGCATAGAGATATACAAAGCCAGGTATTCAGGGAACAGAAAAAGAAGGAAGATATAGACAGACAAGAAACTGAGTAATGAAGAAAGACAAAAAGGGGAAAAGAGGGAAAAGAAAACAAAACAAATAGAAAAAAAAGCCCCCAAAAAACAGAAAAAAAAGAAAAAAAAACAACGAATAAAGAAATGCCCTCAGGGATCCCTTTGCATGTCTGTGCAAGCCTAGGGGGTAGTCTCCTTGCCACGCAGCACTGCCTGGCCAGAAAGGGCTCCCAACTCAAGAAAAGGAAAAGAAAACAAATAAACAATTCAAAACTAACAAACAAACAAAAGCCCTGGGATCCCACCAGGGTGGCAGCCCAGCCCAGGAAGCAGCTCCACACTGGAACAGAGGTCCACAGCCCCTCAGGAAGAAGCAAAGTTGGTGCACGGAGCCAGGTATTTGAGCGAAAGGAGGGGGAGGTGGTGAGAAATAAGGAAGAAATCAAAAGAAGCAGAAAAAGAAGCAACACCAGCAGCCAACAAATGGCACTCAGAGAGCCAGCTAGTGCGGGCTGGTGGAATCCAAGCAGCTGGTGTTTCTTGGACAAGAGACTGTGTCTGAGGGAAGCAGAGGGGGCCGAGTGTGGGTGAAGAAGGGTAGGGAGTGGGAAAGTGTATATCACAAATTACCGGAGCTCTGCAGCCCCTAAGGAAGAAGCAAAGATGGCGCACAGAGCCAGGTATTTGAGCAAAAGGAGGGGGAGGTGGTGAGAAGTAAGGAAGAAACCAAAAGATGCAGAAAAAAGCAACACCAACAGCCAACAAATGGCACTCAGATAGCCAGTCAGTTCGTGTGTGTGGAATCCAAGCAGCTGGTGTTTCCCGGACAAGAGATTGTGGCCGCAGGAAGCAGAGGAGGCCGAGTGGGGGTGAAGAAGGGTGGGGGGTGGGAAAGCGCATATCGCAAATTACGGGTTGTTTTGCCTCCCACTGGAAGCTCTGTGAAGCTGCTTTCTCGTACCCCCGTTTGCTGGTCTCCGATAGGAGTCCAAGATGGTGGATCTGAACTGCGTTAGCTGGTAGGGGACCTCTGCATGAATCTCTCCTCACTCTGTTTTCTGTCAGTTTTCTCACTCCATTTGGTGCTTGGCTGAGTTCTTTATCTCTTCATTTGATGTTTTAGTGTTTCAGGATTGTTGTTTTCTCTGTTCAGCTGAGTTTTTCGGATCTTTGCTGGGGAGGGACGGCATGGTGCTTCTGCCTAGAGCGACATTTTCCCAGAAGTCTGTATACCCTTCTTTTATGTTTTTATATTCTTCTCAACTTCCTTTCGGTTTCTAAATGTTTAAGTCACACAAAGTTCTTTTAAGAATTAAAACAGGAGGGAAAAAAAAAAAGCCAATAACCATCCTTCAAGAAAAGGTAAATCCATTTCATGATGAACTTTAGCTTCCAAACAAATTCCAAATCAATGTTCTCCAGTCTGAACATAGTTTTATGTGACCTGGAATAGGGTGCTCAGATACTGCCCACTCAGGGCAGCCAAGAGAATGACAAAAGACAGGTA
The DNA here is from genome assembly GCA_030035585.1 of Dugong dugon. Taxonomy (NCBI): domain Eukaryota; kingdom Metazoa; phylum Chordata; class Mammalia; order Sirenia; family Dugongidae; genus Dugong; species Dugong dugon. The sequence goes on from CM057478.1 coordinate 16,976,813, forward strand.
AATTGTAGAGTAGTGGCTTTGGGGGATCAGCCAACAAGTGAGAAGATTCTGTGTCCTGATGGTGGAGGTTATCTGTATTGTTTTATTAGAAGATAGATCTGATTTGGGTAGTCTATGATAAATTTCCCCCATATACTGGTATATTATAGCTTTGACAACTGGCATATTGGTGGCATGCATCATTAGTGTTATGCCTTGCCCTTTTCGAATCTTCACGACACCTTTGAATACCTGTTGATTATTAGAGCAGACAGCCAAAGTATCTATGGCAATTACCTGTGGAACAGCACAGAAGTTAAACACACTTTGGTTTCTAAGTCTTGAAAGGTAGGTGATAACATCTGGGATGTCCTGTCATGTGTTGATTACAAGTTCATTCAGGCACTGGGCAGCCAAATCAATATTGTCTGGTTTAGTGAAATCACCCAGCTCCTTAACATACCTGCTCCAAACGTCTTGAGGCCAAAACCCTCTTTCTTCTTGCTGGTCTTCCACGAACGATGTTTGTTTTCTGCAGAAACAGGCCCATAGAGTTGGCAAGCTCTGTATCTTCACCAACCACAGAGTCTTCTAACTCTGAAGCTGAAAACAAAAGGGAAAAGCCAATTTCCAGCAGCCCAGAAACAGTGACAGTACTTGTCCCACTCCCATTCTGAGGTCATGTGCATATCCAAAGACCAGGGATGATCCATTGGTATATTCTATGTGGTAGGAACAAAAAATATATTTATCCAATTATCACAGTGGTGCTTGAGAGGCTGTGGAATCTGCTCCTCCTTATCTGTAGTTAGTATGAAGTGAGCTTACGAAGCATAGCTCAAGCAAAGCGTTGTCCTTCTTTGCCATGGATCAGAAGGACATTATTCTCCCCTCATGTTTCTTAAGTCATGGAAATCTGTCAGTTATTCACTATTTGTAGAAAAAATATTGCCTATATAGTTCATTTTTTTAGAAAATAAATAACTTGCTTAAACTTTGAAAAGCATTATAAACTAAGAGCATTTTATATGGTTCTAGAAAATATATCTCTGAAGAAATGTTATAATTCTGAAAGATACAAGGAGCACAATATTCCTTTTGGAGGAGATATACTTAAGGTCTCAGTTCAATTTGTTTGTCAGGCAAGAAGAACAAAAATAAAAGGAAAAAAAATTGAATAACATCATCAGATTATAACACTCCAAACAATAAAATGTAAGGAAAAACAAAAGTAATAGAACAATGTGTATGTGTGTGTGCGTGTGTGTGTGTGTGTGTGTGTGTGTGTGTGTGTGTGTGTGTGTGTGTGTGTCTTGTGAAGGGGATTTTCCCTAATCGTAAATTAAATTCTCTCAGAACTCAAGATACTTCCCAGATAATAAATAATTCCTTCATTTTTTGATACAACATTCATTCATGAACCATTAAAAAACTATGTTCTAACCTAAATGTCATTAAAGTGTGATCTAAAAATATTAGACTGTCTTTAATGCATCTTATTTTTTTAAATAATGAACAAAGAAGGATATTCTGTAACTATGATAAATGATTACACCAATTTAGAATTATCCATTCCATTTATTGCACATTAACAAAGTTAAAACATCATCATATCAACCTTTTAAATATATGTCCTAGGCATTTTTTATTTCCTCCTTTTTTTATGAGAAGTTTTTTTTTAATTTTCAATTTATTAAATCATTTTCCCAAGTGTCTCAGATATATGAGCCAGTATGATTCTCAATGGGGGGCTAAATCAAAGAGGCTATTGCTTAGAAGATTATTATGACCACTCAAGGCAGTTTCAGTTTCAAGTACATTTTTTCAGGTCATTGGTTCCTACTTAAAGCAATCTCTCTGAAGTTCAATTTGGGGCAGCAAAAAGAGAAAGAGTATCCCTTTTCCCATTTGTAATCAGACCTTAATTGATCTCAGCAGATTTGCTAATTGCAGAGGTTACCTCAGGTAGGTCATCTATTTCTTCAACTGTGGAATCTCGCTGCCATCATAAGCACTTTAGGAGCTACACTGGGGCAGTGGAAATCCCCTTCCCTATGTATAATAAAGAGAAGAATTATTATAGCTTGTCCCCAAAATAATACATTTGGCTTTAAGTTAAAAGCTACAAAGGAAGACTATAAATTTTAAGAAATGAATACCTTGATTTTGTGACTAAAAAAAAACCCACGGTATTTAGTAATTAAATACTATTTATATCTTCTTATACATTAAAGACTTGTGGGATACCTGTTTCGGGGGGTCAGTGCTTTATACTATTTAGTAGAATAGATTTGCCATGAACCTACATGTTTTTTTAAAGTTATTTAAGTAGGACAGAGAGAAATTGATGAGACCAATGACATAAGAATTACTTTGATTAAAGTCTTTGTACATATTTCTATTTTATCCATCTAATACTTACAATAGTTATATTCCATTAAAAAATTAGGTGAAATATGATTTACTTATACTAACTAGACAATTAACTAATAGTAATTATTATTACTACTAAACCAAAAAAAAAAAAAGAAACCCCAAACCCATTGCTGTCAAGTCGATTCTGACTCATAGTGATTCGATATAATACAGAGTAGAACTTTACATAGAGTTCCAAGGCTGTAAATCTTTAGCGAAGCAGACTGCCGCATCTTTCTTCCGTGGGCTGCTGGTGGGTTCCAACTACCAACCTTTTGGTTAGCAGCCAAGTGCTTAACCACTGCACCACTTATTATTGTTATTAATCAGTGTCTAAACTTTTTAGCATAATAGGGGCCCTGGTGGCACAGTGGTTAAGCACTCGGCTGCCAACAAAAAGGTTGACGGTTCAAATCCACCAGTCGCTCCTTGGAAACTTCATGGGGCAGTTCTGCTCTGTCCTAAGAGCTCGGCTGCTGACCAAAAATCAGCAGTTCAAATCTGCCAGCTGCTACTTGGAAACCATAAGAAACAGTAATATTCTGTTCTACCGGGTCGCTATGAGTCGGAACCAACTCCATGGCACCTAACAACAACAACGACAATCTTTTTAGCAGCTATCAAATACATGGGAAAAAAACCCTACCCTTCCATACTTTTATTCTAATGTAACTATTGTGTTAGGTTTCTGGCACTGCAGCAACAAAATACCAGAAAGTGGGTACAACAGAATTTTATTGTCTCAGTTTGGAAGACTGGCAATCCGAGATCAGTGTGTTGGCCATGTTGATTCCATTTAGGCTTTGAGGGAGAATCTCTTCTAAGCTTCTCTGTTAGCTTCTGGTGGCTCCAGACTTTCCTTGGCTTGCAGCTGCAGCATCGTATGGTGTCCCTCTTCTCTCTCACTGTTTCTATGTGTCTTCTCTTCTTTTATAAGGACATTAGTTATGTAGGATTAAGACCCTTCCGACTCCAATATGAACTCTTATTAACCTAACTGATAACATCCTCGAAGAACCTATTTCCAAATAAGGTCAGATTTACAGATACTGGGGATTAGGACTTCAGCGTATCTTTTCGGGAAACACAATTCAATCCGTAACAGTTATATACCCAATTATTTCTAAGGTATATAAGTCGTTGATATGGCAAGTTTTTATTTAATTTATTTTTTATCATTATATTTAATTGTAAGTTGTCCAATTTATACTCTACTTGCTTTCTGAAGAACAAAGTAGGTTCCATTCAAAAATAAAATTGTATTTTATTTCTTATATTTTAATCTCTTCTGTAATAACTAAATGTGAGCACTTCAGATCATTAATTTTTCACACAGTCCATTAAGCCCTACTAATCACGAGGTCAAAATTTTGTTGTGTGAGCGTATAAACGTATTTTATTTTGGTTTCACCACTGGTCATATACTGAGTTGTCTTAAAAATGATGCTTAATAGGAAAAAATAACTACTACAGTTATACAATGATTTCCAAAACTCCTAAATATTTACATTTTACATATTATCTTATAGTCTCACATGAGAATAAATTATATACAGAATAATAACTATGTCTCAATCATAATTAGTACCATGAGGTCTACACTACTCTGCCAAATATATACGTGGAAGAATTTCTGAATAACCTGTAACTACTATAGATGTCAGGTACAATTGTGCTTGTGTCTTTACACAAATATATACACACATGCACACATATACGTGCAAGTTATAAACAAAAATCCATTTTTTAATTAAAGCAATTTGAAATGTTAAGCTAGTGGTATTGCAACTTTTAAAAATATATGAAGTTTAAGGGCTATTGATATACTACTATATCAGTCTTGACCATTTCAATTAAGAGAAAGAAACTTCTACTTCAACCAGGTTAAGCAAAATATATATGTGTATGTATGTGTGTGTGTGTGTGTGTGTGTGTGTGTACACACACATATATAGATAGATTCACATTAAAGAACCCCTTATGTAATGTTAACATCAGCCATGGTTGGTTACAGGAGATCAAAAATGCCATCTTTCTCACCCTTATTTGGCTCTTCTTTTCTCTCATGGCATAATTCTCAAGCATATCAATCTCATGGAGATCTCTATGAAGGCCCCCAGCTGCTCCAGGATTTCATTATCTCATCTTACTAACTTCTACAAAATGAGTTTTCCACTTTGGCAATAATTCCATATGAGCTTCAAACTGACTCCTTAAACCCGTTCTTAAACAAATCACTGTGGCCATGTCTGACTGAGTATCTCTGGGATATATGCCTACTCCTGGAGCTGGGACATACGGACAATTCCACCAAACATACGTGAAATAAGGGAAGGCAAGTGTGTTTCCTAAAGAGAAATTGGAGAGCAATTACAAGGATGCTGAAGTGTAGCTGTTCAGTAGGCACTACAGTCTAGCCCTTAGCTGCTCAACATGTACACATACGCTGTTCATCCTGTACTTCAGTTTAAAAAATACCAGTGACTAACATCCCAAAAACAATGGAAGAAATCATGTACACAGATCAAAGTCATATCCAGTTATTGCATCCTGGCCCAAGACAAGAATCCCTAAAAGATGTTAGTTCATTTATGTAAGATTCAGAGGAAGCTACTCAGACACAAAAACCCATGGCTAAATAATAACTTTATCCACTACTCAACCACATTTGCTTCAGGATAACTGCACTAATAAATTACATTTGAAAAAAGGAATAAGTAGAAACAAGATAGAGCAATCATTTGTCTACAGCATCAGTGACATCCTTTGAGTAAAGAATAGCAAGGACTTTGAGCCCTGAAGGTTCAGTGATTTGCTGCAACAATCGATATAGGTTGCCCAACCTTTTTTATTATCTTAAAGGATTTTCCTTGCCCATTGTTCTTTGTGTCTTGTCCTAATAAACCTTGCTAAGTGTTCTTCCGCTGGAGAGTGTACTGCTTTAATTAGCTAATTTAATTGTAGTGTGGGTTTTGAGGCTTGAAAAATTTTATTTGTGATTGAGAAATTAAAAGTCTTTATTTTATAGGCTTAGGGTTTTTTTTCAGAAATAAATCTTTTTTAAAACCTTGTTTTTTATTTTTATTTTTTTAATAGCAGTGAAGCAATTCCATGGGCAAATTACCAATGCCAGAGATGCTATAATCTAGGACAGGGAATGGAGTAGTTCTGAAACATAGCAGCATATCTGTCATCTGATCATTCCCCTAGCTCTCAGTTCAATGGCTTCCACCTTGGAATCTGACTCAGGGTCACCTTTCAATTAGCTTGAGAGGTGAAGGCATGTTTAATCTGTCATTCATTTTAGGATGCATACAAATTGATGTTCTTTAATGAATATGGCAGAAAGATTTCCAAGATCCTAATCCTAGCCCACTTTTCCCCTTGCTTCTCTATCCTTTCATATTTTCAAGATATAAGATTATCTGACTTTTAGCTTTCTTTTATTCTTGGTCTTGTGCAGATATGATCCCTTTGTTTTCAACTTTCAGATGGGCTAGATTTCAGAACATTCTTTCTTAGAGGACATTACTGCAGGCTGCAAGAAGTACACAGCATACATGAATATCTTGAGATATTTCCACCAAATATCCTAAAGGTCCAGACCACCTAAACACTTGATCTAATTTCAAGATGAAACAAATACATAGTAAGCTGTTATTTTGCTACTGCATTAAAAGGATTGCAAACTTTTCAGCCAAGGGAGGGAGGATACACTCTACCTCATACTCAAACTTAGTCAATTCTACATTTTAGAGCCTCTCATTTGCAACACAATTCTTTGAGAAACTCATTCCTTAATTAATAACATTTTAGTTATAAATCCATGAAACTGTGATTCAAATCGATTTAACCAAAAAGTGAAGGAAATAGTTTAACCAGTTGCAGTCGAACTGATTTCAACTCATAGCAACCTTATAGGACAGTGTAGAACTGGCCCATTGGGTTTTCAAAGAGCAGTGGTGGATTCAAACTGCCAAGATTTGGTTAGCAGCCAAGCTCTTAACTACTATTTACTTAGATGAAAAAGCCAAGGTAAGGGCAAAACAGGAACCAAGAATTCAATAATGTCATATCTCTATCTCATCACTTTGATTTCTGAGTTAGAAGCATGCTTCAATAGTTTCTCAAAAAAATTCCAAGGTTGGACTTCACAATTCCATGCTCGTTATTTCCTTTATAGAAATAAATTTAAAACAAAAGCATTGCTGTCCAGTCAATCCCGAGTCATAGTGACCCCCATGAGACAAAGTAGAACTGCCCCATAGGGTTTTCAAGACTGTCATTTTTATGAAAGCAGACTGCCACATGTTTCTCCTGTGGCGTGGCTGGTGGGTTCAAGTTACTGACCTTAAAGCTGAGGGCTTTAACCACTGCACCACCAGAGTTCCTCCTTTATAGGAATGGAATATCTTAATTAGACAGATTCTGGACTCATGCCTCTGGAAAGAAGGAAATTAATAAACCCTACCCAAACAATTACAGTCTGTGACTAAGGAAGATGCTTTGGATTTAGTTGATGAGTACACAGTATTACATTTCTACCTTCTTCTAAATGCATTCCCATTCTACATAGGTCATGTGAATGTCATGTGATATCAAGTGATGTTCATGTAAATGGCACGTGAAGGTCATGTTGTGTGATGTCATGTGAGCATCATGTGAATGTTGTGTGATTTCCATGTGATAGACATGTGAATGTCATCTGATTGTCATATGATTATCATGGGAATGCATGGGAACATTGATGGTCATGTGATGTCAGGCAAATGGTATTTGAATGTCTGAGAACAGCATGTGATGCCAAGTGACCATCATATGAATGACACACAAACATCATGCAAATTTCATGTGAATGACATGATGCCATGTGAACATATGATCATGAGGTGTCATGTGAGTGTAATGTGAATGCAATGTGAATGACTTGCTGCTCAGATGACCATCCTGTGTTGGTCATGTGAATGACGTGATGTCGTGAACATCCTGTGTTGTCATGTGAATGTCCTGTATTGATCATGTGAATTTCATGTATGATCATGTGATGTCTTATGAATGCCATGTGACCAGCTTCATGTGAATGTTATGTGATTATCATGATTGCTGTGTGACATGTGAATGATGTGTGAATGACGTGATGTCATTCAAATGACTTGTGAATGTCAAGTGAATGACACATCTGTGTAGTTTTTTTTAGAAAATGAAATTATGCAGTCTTCCTGTAATCAGAGCAGCAATTCCTCAAAACAATTTAGAAAGAAAAAAAGCAATTGTAGAACTGCCCCATAGGGTTTCCAAGGAGCAGCTGGTGGATTCAACCTGCTGACCTTTTGGTTAGTAGCCAAGCTCTTAATTACTGCGCCACCAGGGCTCCAATTGTATCTTTACTAAGTACTAATTTAAAAAAAAATGCAAATTACCGATATTCAGTACTAAGAAAGATTACATGAGGTATGACAATCCATGAAGGTTATATATGGCCCTTCTTTCTTATTAGATACCTGTACATTCTTTAAGGGTAATCATATTTTCAGCTAATTAACATTCCAGAACAAAAAAAAAAGGAGAACCAAAGATTTGAATCCTCAAATAAGTACCAGAAATTTTTGAGAACACATAAATAATGGAAGCATCAGGAAATTTTCCTCAGGTTTAATTTTATTCCCAAGGAAAGTTATGAAATGACATAGTATGGAAGCATTAGGTGCAGACAAATAAGTCGTAAAATCTTTTGCAAATTTATTTTGGAAAAGCAAAAGAAAAAAATTCAGTTGAAAGAGGCATCCTAAGATTTTGTTTAAAAGGAAAAAGAACAGAGTAAACTAGGATACTTCTTACCAAACAATTAAAGGCTGATAAGTTTTCTGAGCCAGCAAATCAAAAACCTAAATTCTATACAAACCCTTTTACTAAATTTCTTAAGGTGAATCATGTGTTGCCAATTACATGCTCTTGAGGTATGCTTGAAAGGAAGAAGTCAGGCAGAGGTGATTTCACTGCTGCTTTTTTTTTTCTTTCTTTCTTTCTTTCTTTCTTTCTCTTTTGCTAGGAATAAAGAGCAGTGATACATAAATGGCAAGAACAGTTTTGGTAGCTGGACTCTGTTTCAATGTCTACTCATTAGTTGTCAGAAAGCAGCTGGAATGCTAGGTGCTATGGAGATTTTCTGATCCCTGAGGTCCTGCTAAACGGAGTCTAAACACTTTTCTCTTGACTTCAGTATGTCTGAACTTTCCAAAAAAAGTTTTATTTCTTAATAAATTTTATTTTCATAAATATTTTGAGATTTACAAAAAAAATTTCACAGAGCTATAGAGGGAAATGTTTATTTTGTTGCTCAAATTGTTCCAGCTTGACCATTGGGAGCCCTTTCCTCTGGCTTCATTGACATTTCTGCCTCATTGTGGTTTTTAGTTTGTAATATTTCATTACTTTTGATTTTGAGCACTTCCTTACATAATGACACGATGTTCCAAGATCATTTGTATACGTTCTTCCCCAGTCCTAGAATCAGCCCTTTCTCCAGGCAGCACTGGTCTCTTTGTAGTATGATATTAGAAATCAATGTCTGGGCACTAGGTATGCTCATTGTTATTGGGTGTCATTGCTTCTAGACACTCTCAGTTGACAAAGAAAAGTCATATAGATGTGTGTGCTAACTCTTGTATATATATATGTATATATACATGTATCCGTCTGGATTAAGCTAAACTTATATCTCCAATTCCATACCACATGAATCACTCTTGTCTCCTCCTCTTGCTTATGTGTAAACCCCACTCCAACAGTGAGAAATCTGGCTCCCACCATCCACTATCCATTTACATAATGTTCAATTCTAGTACACTTGTATAGCACTATCAGAAGTGTTAGCTTGTACCCCTATGGGATGTAATTTTATCAACTAGGATACAGAGCTTATGAACAGTTTCTTTTGCCTTTATCTTACAAACTCCACTCATTTCCAAAGCTGCTTAGGTCAGCATCTTTTTCCCTTGTCCCCTTCAGTTCCTTTATACATTTCAAATATATATATATATATATTTTAAAAAAATACATATATATATATAGTCACATTCTGTATTCCATCCTGGGATCTCCCAACCTCCTAAATGATTTTTTTTTAATTTGTCTAAATTAAGGTTTACTTCTTGTTATATAAGTTTCTATGTGTTTTAACAAGTAATTAGTGTCATGTACCCACAATTACAGTGTCATACAGAAAAATTTCACTGCCCTAAAAATACCCAGTGCTTTACCTGTTAACTTCCTGAATTCTTGGTGACAACAAATACTTTGTCTCTATAGTTTTGCCTTTCCCAGAATACTTTATAACTGGAATTATACATTATATATCTTTTTCATAGACTGACTTATTTCATTTAGCAAAATGTATTTGAGATTCACCTATGTCTTTTGTGGATTGATACCTCATTTCTTTTTATTGCTGAATCATATTTCACTGTACTGATACACCACAGATTGTTCATTCATTCACCTGTTAAAAGACATCTTGGTTGCATCCAGTTTTGGGCTATTATGAATAAGCCTTCTATAACCCTTTGTGTGCAGGTTTTTGTGTGACTAAGTTTTCAGATATGTGGGTAAATTAATAGAAATATGATTGCTGGATAGAATGGTAAGGCTATGTTTAGCTTTGTAAGAAAGTGACAAGTCTTCCAAAGTGGTGGTACCATTTTGATTTTCCACCAGCAATGAATGAGAGTTACCATTACTCCACATCCTTGCCAGCAATTGCTATTATTTTTTTTTATTTTACCACTCTAATAGGTGTGAGTATTATCTCATTATTGTTTTAATTTGCAATTCCCTAATGAAAAATGATGTTGAATATCTTTCCCATGCTTATCTGTCCTCTGTATATTTTCTTTAGTGAGGCGCCTGGTTAGTATTTTGCCCATATTTTATTTGGGTTGTGTGTTTTCTCATTGTTGAATTTTAAAAAGTTTTTTTTTGGATATTTTGAAAACAAATCCTTCATCTGATATGTGCTTCACAGATATTTTCTTCTACTTTGTGGTCTGTCATTCCATTTTTTTAACACTGTCTTCCCAGAGAAGAAGTTTTTCATTTTAACGAATTCCTACTTTAAAATCTTTTTAGTTCGTGGATCATGTTTTTAGGGTTGTATCTAAATCTCATCAGCAAACCAAAGGTCACCTAGACTGATTTTTCTCTTGTTTTCTTCTAGAGATTTTATCATTTTATGTTTTACATTTTGAGTTAATTGTTGATCCATTTTTGTTAAGGATGTAAGGTCTGTGTCTAGGCTCTTTTTTTTTTTTTTTTGCATACGGTGTCTAACTGCTCTAGTAACATTTGTTGAAGAGAATCCTTTCAGTGTTGTATTGCCTTAACTCCTTTGTCAGAGATCAGTTATCTATGCTTGTGTATGCATATTTTGAGCTCTCTAAACTGTTCTATTGCTCTATATGCTTATTATATCAGCAATACCATGTTGTCTTGATGACTGTAGCTTAATAGTAAGTCATGAAATTGGATATCAATACCGTAAGTCTCCCCATTTATTCTTCCTCTTCAATATTGTGTTGGGTATTCTAAGTCTCTTTTTTGTTGTTGTTCTTATCGTTTTGTTTTGTTTTTACCTTTCCATATAAAATATTGAATCAGTTTATTGGTATCTATGAAAGAGTTTTCTGGAATTTTGATCAGGATTGTGCCCAATCTACAGACAAAATTAAAAAAAAAAAAAAATCCCATGGCAGTCGAGTTGATTCTGACTCACAGTGACCTTAAACAACAGAGTAGAACTGCCCCATAGAGTTTCCAAGGAGCACCTGGTGGATTTGAGCTGCTGGCCTTTTCGTTAGTAGATGTAGCTCTTAACCACTGTGCCACCAGGGTTTCCAACTATACAGCAAGTGAGGAAGAATCTTAGCATTATTGAGTGCATTAGATTCCTATGGCTACTGTAACAAATTACCACAAATTTCATAGCTTAATTTAACACAAAAGAAATTTATTAGTTTACACTTCGGGAGGCAAGATGTCTGAAATAAGTTTTACAGGGCTAAATTAAGGTGTTGGTACAGGCATGTTCTTCAGAGGATCTAAAGGAGAACCATTTTCCTTAACTTTTACAGTCTCTAGAGCTCCATTTTATTTTATATGTTTATTTATTTTTGCATTTCTTGGTTCAAGGCCACTTCCCTATCTTCAAAGGCAGCACATAAGCATTTTATCTCTCTGATTCTGCTTCCCTCTTCTTCCTTCACATAACTTTCTTCTCTTCTTTCTGTAATGAAATGTACCTCTAACTCCCTTTTAAAGATATTTGTGATTACATTTAGGGCCAATACAGACAATCCAGAATAATCTTCTCATCTCAAGATCTTTAACATAACAACATCTGCAAAGAATATTTTTCCATACCAGGTAATAGTTACAGGTCCTAGAAATTATGAGCTTGTGTCTTTGAGGGCTATTATTCAGCCTACCACATAGAGTCTTCTAATTGATTCACATGAAATAGCCTCCCCTTTATTTATATTTTATTTGATTTATTTTTCACCACAATTTTGTGGTTTTTTACGTGTAGATCCTGTGAGTATTCTGTTAGATAAAAATGTAGTGTTTAATATTTTGGTGCTATTGTAAATGATGCTGTTTTGTTTTTAAATTTCAAATGCCAATTGCTAGTTGTTGATATATATAGGAAAGCCATTAACTTTTGTATGTATATTTTTTTATATACCAAAATTTTTTTTTTTTAAATCCAAGCAATTTTAACTTTTCTGAAAAGCATTTTTTTTATTATTTTATTTTATTGTACTTCAGGTGAAGGCTTACAGAACAAATAGTTTCTCATGAAACAGTAGTACACGTGTTGTTTTATGACATAGGTTAACAACCCCACAACATATTAACCCTCTAAATTCTCAACCTTTTTTTTTTTTTTTTTGGTGAAAATACACATAGAAAAAGATACACCATTTCAAAAATTTCTACATACAGTTCAGTGACATTGACTACACTCTTCCAATTGTGCTGTTATTCTCACTTAAGATGAAGGCTTACAGAACAAAATAGTTTCTCATTTAACAGTTACTACAAATGTTGCCCTGTGACTATGGTTAACAATCTCACAACACATCAACAATATCCTTACTCAACCTTGGGATCCCTATCACCAGCTTCCTTGTCCCTTTCTGCCTTCTGGCCCTTGTCACTAGACTCTTGTACCTCATTAGTCTCATTTGGTTTTACAGGGCTGTCCACTCACAGGCTGAACAGTGAACCTCGGAGGTAACTTGACCACTGAGCTAAAACGGTGTCTGGGGACCAAAATCCCGAAGTTTCCCCAGTCTCCTTTAGACCAGTAAATCTGGTCTTTTTTTTTTTTTTTTGTGAGTTAGAATTATGCTCTACATCCTTCTCCAGCTCTGTCCAGAACCCTCTGTTGTGATCCTGGTCAGAGCAGTCACTGGTGGTAGCCGGGCAACATCTAGCTGTACTGGGCTCAGTCTGGTGGAGGCCTTGGTAGCTGTGGACAATTAGTCCTTTGGACTAATCTTTTCCTTGTATCCTGTTCTCTTCATTCTCCCTTGCTCCTGAAGGGATGAGACCAGTGGAGTATCTTAGATGGCTGCTCACAGGCTTTTAAGACCCCAGACACTACTCACCAAGGTAGAATGAAGAGCATTGTCTTTATAAGCTGTGTCATGACAATTGAGTTAGATGTTCCCCGATACCATGGTCCCCAGAGCCCTCCACCCAGAGATTCAGTCCCTCAGGGAGTTTGGATGTGCCTATGGGGCTTCCATGACCTTTCCTTGTACAGGTTGTTCTAGTTTCCCAGGTATTGTGTACTGTCTCACCCTTCACCCAAGATACCACTTATCTATTGCCTATTTAGTATTTCCCTCCCACCCCTCCTGTCCCTGGTAACCAACAAAGATTGTTACTTTTTGTGTGTGAACTTTTTCATGGGCTTTTACAATAGAGGTCTCATACAATATTTGTCCTTATGTGATTGACTTATTTCACTCAGCATAATGTCCTCCAGTTTCATCCATGTTATGAGATGCTTCACAGATTCATTGTTGTTCTTTCTCGTTGCATAGTACTCCATTGTGTGTATGTACCATAGTTTATTTATCCATTCAGCTGTTGATGGGCATCTAGGTTGTTTCCATCATTTTGCTATTGTGAACAATGCTGCCATGAACATAGGTGTGCATATGTCTATTCGAGTGACGACTCTTATTTCTCTAGGATATATTCCTAGGAGTGGGATTGCTGTATCGAATGGAATGTCTATTTCTAGCTTTCTGAGGAAGTACCATATCACTTTCCAAAATGGTGGTATCATTATGCATTCCCACCAGCAGTGCATAAGAGTTCTGATCTCCCTGCAGCCCCTCCAACATTTGTTATTTCCAGTGTTTTTGATTTGTGCCAGTAATGCCGGGGTGAGATGGTATCTCATTGTGGTTTTAATTTGCATTTCTCTAATGGCTAGTGATTGCGAGCATTTCCTCATGTGTCTGTTGGCCATTTGGATGTCTTCTTTGGTGAAATGTCTGTTCATTTCCTTTGCCCATTTTTTAATAGGATTATTTGTCTTTCTGTTGTAGAGGTGTTGGATTTTCTTGTAGATTATGGAGATTAGACCTTTGTCTGACTTGTACTGTCCAAAAATTTTTTCCCAGACTGTAGGTTCTCTTTTTATGCTTTTGGTGAAGTCTTTTGAAGAGCATAGCAGTTTGATTTTTAGAAGATCCCAGTTATCTAGCTTATCAGTTGGGTTTTGTGCATTGATGGTTATGGTTTGTATCCTGTTAATGCCATGTATTAAGTCCTGTAGTGTTGGTCATATTTTTTTCTTCTATGAACTTTATACTTTTAGGCTTTATATTCAGGTCTTTGATTCATTATGAAATAGTTTTTGTATACGGTGTGAGGTATGGGTCCTGTTTCATTTTTTTGCAGATGGATATCCGGTTTTGCCAGCACCATTTGTTAAAAACACTGTCTTTTCCCCATTTGATGGACTTTGGGCCCTTGTCGAAGATCAGGTGACCGTAGGTGGATGGATTTACATCTGGGTTCTCAATTCTGTTCCATTGGTCAATGTATCTGTTATTGTACCAGTACCAGGCTGTTTTGACTACTGTAGCTGTATAGTAGGCTCTGAAGGAAGGTAGTGTGAGTCCTCCAACTTTCTTCTTCTCCTCCAGTAGTGCTTTACATATTCGGGGCTTCTTCCCTTTCCATATAAAGTGAATGATTAGTTTTTCCATCTCTTTGAAGAATGTTGTTGGTATTTGGATTGGGATTGCATTGTATTTGCAAATTGCTTTGGGTAGAATTGACATTTTCACAATGTTGAGTCTGCCTATCCATGTGCATGGTATGTTTTTCCATTTATGTAGATCCCTTTGGGTTTCATGCAGTAGTGTTTTATAGTTTTCTTTGTATGGGTCTTTTACATCCCTGTCAGATTTATTCCCAAGTATTTTATCTTTTTATGGGCTATTGAAAATGGTATTGTTTTCCTGATTTCCTTTTCATCATTCCCCTTACTGGTGTATAGGAATCCAACTGAATTTGAATGTTTATCTTGTATCCTGCTACTCTGCTGAATCTTTCTATTAGTTCCAGTTGATATCTTGTGGAGTCTTTAGGGTTTTCTATGTATAGTATCATATCATCTGCAAACAGGGACAGCTTAACTTCTTCATTACCAATTTGGATGCCCTTTATTTCTTTTTCTTGTGTTATTGATCTAGCTAGAACTTCCAGCACAGTGTTAAATAGGGGTGGTGATAAAGGGCATCCTTGTCTTGTTCCTGTTTTCAAGGGGAATGTTTTCATCCTCTCTCCATTAAGAATGATATTGGCCATTGGTTTTGAATAGATGCCATTTATTATGCTGAATAATTTCCATTCTATACCTATCTGATTGAGAGTTTTTATCAGGAATGGGTGTTGGACTTTGTCAAATGCCTTTTCTGCATCAGTTGAGATGATCATGTGATTCTTTTCTTTCCTTTTATTTATGTGTTGGATTCTGTTGATTGATTTTCAAATGTTGAGCCATCCTTGCATACCTGGTATGAATCCTACTTGGTCGTGATGTATTATTTTTTTGATATGATGCTGAATTCTATTGGCTAGAATTTTGTTCAGAATTTTTGCATCTATATTCATGAGAGATATTGGTCCATAATTTTCTTTTTTTGTGACGTCTTTGCCTGGTTTTGGTATCAGCCTTATGCTGGCTTCATAGAATGAATTTGGAAGTGTTGCTTCCTCTTCTATGCTCTGAAATGGCTTGAGTAGTACTGCTACAAGCTCTTCTGTAAATGTTTTGTAGAATTCTCCAGTGAAGCCATCTGGGCCAGGGCTTTTTTTGGTTGGGAGTTTGTTTATTATCTTTTCAATCTCTTCTCTTGTTATGGGTCTGTTCAGATTTTCAACATCACTTTGTTGTAGTCTGGGTAGGCTGTGTGTTTCTAGAAATTTATCCATTTCCTCTAGATTTTCAAATTTGTTGGAGTATAGTTTTTCATAATATTCTGTTATAATCCTTTTTATTTCAGTTTGGTCTGTTGTAATGTCCCCCGTTCCATTTCTTATTTGGGTTATTTGTGTCCTCTCCTGTTTTTCTTTTGTCAGCCTCGGCAGTGGTTTGTCAATTTTGTTGATTCTTTCAAAGAACCAACTTTTGGTTTTGTTGATTTTTCTACTGATTTTCTGTTCTCTATTTCATTTATATATGCGCTGATCTTTACTATTTCCTTTCATCCGGTGGTTGTGAGCTTTTTATGCTGTTCTCTTTCTATTTGTTTGAGTTCTGTAGTTAATGTTTTGATTTTGTCTCTTTCTTCTTTTTTGATATGTACATCTATTGCTATAAATTGTCCTCTGAGGACTGCCTTTGCTGTGTCCCAAAGGTTTTGGTACAATGTGTTTTCATTCTCATTTGATTCTAGGAATTTTTTGATTCCATCTCTGATTTCTTCTATTACCCAGTGAGGTGTAAGCAGGGTATTATTCAATTTCCATGCAGTTGATTTTTTTTCCTTGCTCTTTCTAGTGTTAATTTCTACCTTGATGGCATTGTGGTCAGAGAAGATACTTTGAATTATCTCAGTGTTTTGGATCTTGTTGAGGATTGCTCTGTGGCCTAAGATGTGGTCTATTCTGGAGAACATTCCATGTGCTTTGGAAAAGAATGTGTAGTTTGCAGTGGTTGGATGGATTATTCTATATATGTCTATGAGGTCAAGTTGGCTGATTGTGCCCTTTATGTGTTCTGTATCTTTGCTGAGTTTCTTCTTAGTTGTTCTATCCTTTACTGAGAGTGATGTGTTGAAGTCTCCTACTATTATTGTGGAACTGTCAATGTCTCTTTCCAGTGTTGTTAGAGTTTGTTTATGTATTTTGGTGTCGTGTCATTGGATGCGTAGATGTTTATTATGTTTATGTATTCATGTTGGATCATCCCCTTAATCATTATATAATGTCCTTCTTTGTATTTTATGCTAGATTTTGTTTTAAAGTCTATTTTATATGAGATTAGAATTGCCACTCTTGCTCTTTTTTGGTAGTTGTTAGCTTGATATATTTTTTTCCAACCTTTGACTTTTAATAAATTCACATCTTTGTTTCTAAGATGTGTCTCTTGTAGACAGCATATTGATGGATCCTGTTTTCTTATCCATTCTGTCACTCTCCATCTCTTTATGGGTGCATTGAGTCCATTTACATTCAGTGTAATTATTGATAGATGTGAGTTTGTTGCTGTCATTTGTAGTGCTATTTTTTGTGGTGCTGACGTTTTCTTTTTCATCTTACTTTCTGGTGCTGAATTAGGTTTTTTTTTTTGTGGATTTGTTTTTCATTTCTTTTGATTTTGTTTTTGCTGAGACTTTATGTTTTTCATCTTTATTTTTATGAGTTGGTTTGCTAACTTTCTTTGTGGTTACCATGAATTTTACCCTTATCTTTCTAAGTTTGAAACAGTCTACCATTACTTGGTATTGCCTCTCCTTCCTCTCCTTTAGAATGTTCTATACCTATGCTGTTTATTCCCTCTTTCATTGTTTTCATGTTGTTGTCATCCATCGATTGACTGCTCTGATTCCCTGTTCTATTTCTTTTGGTTTTGGATAATCCTCAAGAGTTCATTTCTTAGATTGGTGTCTGGTTTTTACAATCCTGTGTCCTAGGTTCTTCCTGTGGGGTGAAAATTTTTGTCCTCAGATTGAAGAACTCCCTTTAATAATTCTTGTAAGTTTGGTTTGACTTTTACATATTCCCTTAGTTTCTGTTTATCTGGAAATGACCTAATTTCACCATCAAATTTGAACCAGAGTTTTGCAGGATATATTATTCTTGGCTGACAGTTTTTTTCTTTCAAGATTTTATATATGTCATCCCATTGCCTTCTTGCTTGCATGGTTTCTACCAAATAATCTGAGCTTAGTCTTATTGTTTTTCCCATGTTGCTCTCAGGATTCTGTTTGTCTTTGGTTTTGGCAAGTGTGAATATGATATGCCTTGGTGATTTTCTTTTGAGGTCTCTTCTATATGGGGTTCATTGAGCTTCTTGGATGTCCAGCTTTTCATCTTTCATGATATTGGGGAAGTTTTCTGTCAGCAGTTCCTCAGTGATCCTCTCTGTGTTTTCTGTTTTCTCCCTGTTCTGGAATGCCAATCACTCATAAATTTTTGCTTTTAATTGTGTCCCACATAACTCTCAGGGTTGCTTCATTTTTCTTTGTTCTTTTTTCTGAGTTTTCCTGAAGCAGAGTTGTATCCAAGTGTTTGTCTTCAGTTCCACTGATCCTGTCTTCCACAGTTTCAAATCTGCTTCTCAGCCATTTATGAAATCTTGTTGTTTATATTTTTGATTTCTAATTGTTGTTTTTGTATAATTTCTAGCTGTAAATTTATTTTGGCATTTTGTTCCTGCATCATCTTCCTGAATTCTTCCAATTTTATGTCTGTATTTTCCATGAATTTGTCAATTTTTTCTCATGTTTGTCAGCTTTTTGCCTCAGTTCTTGGAAAATTATGAGTATTAGAGATTTGAATTCCCTATCAGGTACTTCTAGTGCATTTTCTTCCACAGGAGAGTCATCTGGTGTTTCAATTCAGATGCCTACTGAAAACATCCTGTCCTGTTTTTGTAAATGTTTTGATTTTGTCCGCTGTTTTCAGGGCATTCAGTAGTTATTTCTCTCATTTATTGATTGTAGATTTGTTTGTTTTGTCCCTTTATTAATAAAAAAGTTTTGACTATGTCTGAGCAGGCAGACTGTGTGCTATTTGTTGTTTGCTCGTCTGTGCGCTCAATACTTTTCACCTCCTTCTCCAACTGGCAGGTTCAGTCACTCAGATATGATACAGCAGGAAAGGTCTAGCTGAAGAGGAGCCACTGGGATGGGTTGTTTATGGCACTTACTATAGCCACCAGGGCAGGTCGGTAATCAGTGCTGGGCAGATTCCAGTAGGCCGTTCCTGTGCTACTTGGTGGTGTGATGTCAAGTGCACGGTGCAGGTAGGCAGGATGCAGTGGGGAGATGATTATGTGTGGAGCTAAGATGGATATGGGAGAGAGGAGAGAGGAACAGGGGCCAAAAAACATACAAAGAAACAAAAAAGAATGCTAGGGGAGCTTGCCATTGGAATGGAGAGATCAGAGACTATGAAATGGAGACAAACAGAAAGGGGAAGAGGAAGAAAAGAAAAGAATGAACAAGTAAAAATCAGAAAGGTTAAAGAAATGCAAAGTTCCCAGGGATCCCACCGATGCCGCTATGAGGTCTGGGGAAGTCGCTCTCAGGTGTCACAGCCCAGCCTGGCCAGAATGCTCAGACACATACAACGCCTTGTATTCAGGTATCAGAAAGAGAAAGAAGATATAGAGAGATGGGATACTGAGCAATGAAGAAAGACCAAAAGGGAACAAGTGGGAAAAGAAAGCAAAACCAATCGAAAAAAAGAAGAACAAGAAAGGCCCCCCTCAAAAAACAGAAAAAAAAAAACCAGCGAAAAAAGAAATGTCCTCAGGGATCCCTCCACACGTCTGTGGAAGCCTAAGGGGAGTTCCTTGTCACGCAGCTCTGCCTCGACAGAAAGGGCTCCCAACTCACGAAAAGGAAAAGAAAACAAACAAACAATTCAAAACGAACAAACAAACAAAAGCCCCAGGATCCCACCAGTGCAGTAGCCCAGACCGGGAAGCAGCTCCACACTCTAATGGAGCTCTGCAGCCTCTCAGAAAGAAGCAAAGATGGTGCAGAGAGCCAGGCACTTGAGTGAAAGGAGGGGGAGGTGGTGAGAGGCAAGCAAGAAATCCAAAGAAGCAGGAAAAAAAAAAAAAAGCAACACCTGCAGCCAACAAATGGCACTCAGAGAGCCAGCTAGTGCAGGCTGGTGTTTCTGGACAAGAGACTGTGTCTGCAGGAAGCAGAGGAGGCCGAGTGTGGGTGAAGAAGGGTGGAGAGTGGGAAAGCGTATATCACAAATTGCTGGCACTCTGGAGCTCCTCAGGAAGAAGCAAAGATGGCGCACGGAGCCAGGCACTTGCGTGAAAGGAGGGGGAGGTGGTGAGAGGCAAGTGAGAAATCAAAAGAAGCGGAAAAGAAAAAGGAACTCTAGCAGCCAACAAATGGCACCCAGAGAGCTGCCCGCTTGGGTGTGTGGAATCCAAGCAGCTGGCGCCTCCCGGTGAAGAGACTGTGGCCGCGGGAAGCAGAGGAACAAACAAACAAAAGCCCTGGGATCCCACCAACGCGGCAGCCCAGACCAGGAAGCAGCTGCACACTCGCAAGGAGCCCCACAGCCCCTCAGGAAGAAGCAAAGAAGGCGCACGGATCGAGGCACTTGAGCAAAAGCAGGGGGAGGCAGCGAGAGGCAAGTGAGAAATCAAAAGAAGCAGAAAATAAAAGCAACACTAGCAGCCAACAAATGGCACCCAGAGAGCTGCCCGCTTGGATTTGTGGAATCCAAGCAGCTGGCACTTCCCGGTCAAGAGACTGTGGCCACAGGAAGCAGAGGAGGCCGAGCCGGGGTGAAGAGGGGTGGGGGGTGGGAAAGTGCACACCGCAAATTACCGGTTGTTTTGTCTCCCGCTGGATGCTCCGTGAGGCTGCTTTCTTGTACCCCCATTTGATGTTCTCCAATAGGAGTCCAAGATGGTGGATCTGTGCTGCGTTAGCTGGTAGGGGACCTCTGCATGAATCTCTCCTCGCTCTCCGTTCTCTTTCAGTATTCTCACTCCATTTGGTGCTGGGCTGAGTTCTTTATCTCTTCATTTGATGTTTTAGGGTTTCAGGATTGTTGTATTCTCCGTATGGCTTAGTTTTTCGGATCTTTGCTGTGGAAGGACGGCGTGGTGCTTCTGCCTAGAGCACCATTTTGCCAAAACTCCTAACTTTTGTGTATTCACTTGTATCTTGTGAACTTGTTTTACTTGCTTATTAGTTTCATGAGTTTTTTGTTTGATTGTTTCTTTTTTAATTCTTTGGAATTTTTCACATACACAATTATGTCTTGTGTAAACAAAACAGTTATATTACTTTCTTCTCAAACTGTATACATTGTATCTCTTTTTCTTGTTTTATTGCACACTATCTAGGGATTTAGGCATGATATTAAATAGGAGTGTTGAAAGAAGCCATCCTTGCCTTGTTCTTATTAGACAGGCATTGAGTTTCTCACCATTAAGAGTGAAGTTGGAGCCCTGGTGGTGCAGTGGTTAAGAGCTCAGCAGCTGTAGGTTTTCTTTTTTTTTGAAGGGCGGGAGGGGGTTTAGATGTTTTTTATCAAGCTGATTCTTAGTTTGCTTAGAATTTAATCATGAATGGTTGTTAGATTTTGTGAAATATTTTTCCTGGATTAATTGATATGACTATATAATATTTCTTTAGCCTACTGATCTGGTAAACTATTTTGATTGATTTTAAAATGTTGAATCAGCTTGCATACTTGAAATAAACCCCATTTGGTGGATAACTTTTTTTTTTTTATTTGATAATATATTTTTGCATCTATGTTCATGAGAAATATTGATCTGTAATTTTTCTTTCCTTAATCCTGTCTTTGTAATAGGGTAACGCTTGTCTCATAGAATGAGATAGGAAGTGTCTGCTCTGTCTTATTTCCTGGAATAGACTGTGGAGGATGGAACCATTTCTTCTCTAAATAATTGGTAGAATTCACCCAGTAAAATCATTTGGCCCTGGCGACTTGTTTTTTGGAAGACTCTTAATTATTTATTCAATTTTCTGTAATATACAGAGGGCTATTCAGATTATCTTTTTCTCTGTTTGTGATTCTTAGTAGTATGTGTTTTTCAAAGATTTTGTTCACTTATTGTAGTTATCGAACTTGTGAGATAGACTTTTCCATAATATTCTTTTTATTCATTTAAAGAACATATAAGCTGTAGCAGTAACACCTCTTTCATTTCTGATATTTGTAGTTTGTGTTTTCTCTCTTTTTTTCTTAATTAGTTTGGCTAGAGTTTTACCAATTTTATTAATTTTTTCAAAGAAACAACTTTTGATTTTGTTGATTTTGTCTATTTTTTTTTCAACTTCATTGCTTTTTTTCTCAATTTTTTATTATTATTTCGTTTCTTTTGTTTGTTTAAGGCTTAACTTGATCTTTTTTTTTTTTAATTTTCCTAAGATGGAAGCTTAGGTTATTGATTTTAAATCTTTCTTTGTTTCTAGTGTACGTATTTAATGCTGCAAATTTCCTTAAAGCATTACTTTTGCTGTAAACAACTTTTAATAAGTTTATTTTCATTAGTTCAAAATATTTTTTAAAAATTAGACTTCTTCTTTGATCCATGTGTTATTCAGAAGTATGTTATTTAATCTCAAATATTTGGTGATTTTCAAGCTATCTTTCTGTTACTGATTCCTAGTTTGAATTCATTGTAATCTGAGAATATATTTTGTATTATTTTTATATTTTAAAATTTGTTAGGGTGTGCCTCAGTCTCAAAGGGTGTAATTGCCACTCAGACTAGGAGAATGGAGCTTCACAAAGTCAGGGGAGCAGAGTTGCCATTCCAGTGGGCCTGGAAGACAGAACTGAAGCCCAGGGCCAAGGGGCCTCCACTTAGAATCTGAAGAATGTGGTCAACACCCAGAGTCTTTAGGGCAGGACCATTGTGTAAATGGTCATAGAGAACAGAGGATCTTCAAGCCTTGAGAGCTAATGTAATGTGTTCTGCTGACTTGCTTGGTGCCTGTTCCACCATTGTAATTTGGAAGCAGGTAACTTGGATTCTAGATTTCACAGATGAAGAGAAATTTTTGGATTTTGGACTTGGAGGTGATTTAAGACTTTTGCTATGATATGCTTGGGTGAATGTGTTTTACATGTGGTAAGGACATGAGATTTGGAGGGCCAAAAGGTGGAATGTTATGGATTGAATTGTGTCTGCCCAAAATATTTGTCAACTTGGCTAGTCCGTGATTCCCAGTATTGTGTGATTGTCCACCATGTTGTCATCCGATATGAATTTCTTATGTGTTGTAAATCCTACATTTACTATGGAAATAGCAGCAGTTATGTTAATGAGGCAGGACTCATTATCGGGTTGTGTCTTAAGTCAGTCTCTTTTGAGATATAAAAGAGAAGCAAGCAGAGAGACATGGGGACCTCATACCACCAAGAAAGCAGTGGTGGGAGCAGAGCATATCCTCAGGACCTTAGGTTCCTGAGCTGAGAATCTTCGAGACCAGGGGAAGATTGACAACAAGGACCTTTCTCCAGTGTCAACAGAGAGAAAAATTCTTCTTCTGGAGCTGGTGCCCTGAATTCAGACTTCTAGCCTACTAGACTGTGAGAGTATAAATTTCTTTGTTAAAGCCATCTACTTGAGGTATTTAAGTTATAGCAGCACTAGTTAACTGTCATAGATTGAATTGCATCCCCCAAAAATATTTGTCAACTTTGCTAGGCCATGATTCCTCCAAAGCCTCTTGTACTAACAAAATGTCCACCATTTTGTCATCTGATATGATTTTCCTATGTGTTGTAAATCCTATCTCTATGATGTTAACGAGATGGGATTAGTGGCAGTTATGTTAATGAGGCAGGACTCAATCTACAAGATTAAGTTGTGTGTTAAGTCAGTCACTTTTGAGATATAAAACAGAAGCAAGCAGAGAGACATGGGGACTTCATACCACCAAGAAAGCAGTGTTAGCAACAGAGCATATCCTTTGGACCTGAGATTCCTTCGCAGGAAGGATCCTAGACCAGGGGAAGATTGATGACAGGGACCTTCCTCCAGAGCTGACAGAGAGAGAGAAAGTCTTCCCCTGGAGCTGACATCCTGAATTTGGACTTCTAGACTATTAGAAGAGACAGTGAGAGAATAAACATCTGTTTGTTGAAGACATCCACTTGTGGTATTTCTGTTATAGTAGTCCTAGATCACTAAGACAATAATTAAGACAGGGTGTGTTGTATGGCCCAGGGTGTGGTTTATCTTGGTGAATATTCCATGTGAGCTTGTTGTGGAATGCCAAGGAATGTCAACATCCAGAAGAAGCTATGAGAGATTCATGTAACGGATTCTCCTTCACAGCCTCAGAAATAACCAACCCTGTAGAGATGTTTGGAAACCCTGGTGGCATAATGGTTAAGAGGTATGGTTGCTAACCAAAATGTCCACAGTTCAAATCCACCAGGTGATCCATGGAAACACTATGGGGCAGTTCTACTCTGTCCTATAGGTTCTCTATGAGTCAGAATCTACTCGATGGCAACAGGTTATTATTATTATTATTATTATTTTTGTAGACACGTTTATTTTGGGCTTCTGGTCTGCAAAACTCTGAGGGAATAAACTTCTGTTGTTTTAAGCCACAAAATTTGTGGTAATTTGTTACGGAAACTCTAGGAAACTAATGCAGACATGGACAGAGAACTGGTGAATTTATATGATGTCCTAAAGAATGTCTTATGTCTTAGAACTTGAGGCTAAATAAGCCCAATTCAGACAAAGTGCCTGATCCAAGAGATTGCAACAACCCAAGAAATGTTTAATTCAAACATCTCAAACTTTATCTATTGGAAGTTTAGAGTAATAGATAAAAGAATGGGACATAGAGTCAACTGAATGTAAGTTTTCTGATACCGCAAACTTCTCTGTGCCTTCCTCATCAGAAAAAAAAGTGCAAAACAGAAGGAGGGACAGGGATGTTGACAATGAAATACACTCCTTGATTTCAAAGAAAAAGATGAAAACTCAAAGTGGTAAAAGTCAACTGGTGGTGCATAACCACTCAAAACAATTTGGGTCACAGTTCTAACCAGTAAGCTTTGATCTGCAGAGAGCTTGGGAGGTGATCACTTAGTGATCGTTCTCCAAAGCCTATTGTACTCACAAAATGGAAATAAAGAAAACAAAGTTTTTAAAAAGACTGTAAGTCTGAAGAAGAGAAGCCTGACTTTAATCACTATATTGGGAAGATGAGGAATCACTTCTCTTACTCAATTCCCAACTTTGCAAATTAACATATCTAAAATACTTCAATAAAGAAGAGGCTGCAAACAAATGAGGTAGGCCCTTAGATTCTGCCATAAGGAAAAATACTGTGAAATTTCCCTTTGTCTTTCAATAAATGGTCCTGCACCAATTTAGCAAGGTAACTATATAATGTAGAAAAAAAATAAATAACCAGTATTTTCAGGAATTTCTGGACAGTTTATGAGCTAATATTAATTATTGGGCCACAAAATGTAACTGTGGTCCACAAGTGAGAATATAAATTTATGAGGTAAGATGACATACTGTGTAATGAACTAAATCTGTCTCCCAGTGGTTGCAGTAAGAACATATCTTGTGGGAATTTCACTACTTCGGAAAATATATTTATACTGAACATTCCTGGAGCATTAATTCCCTAAGGCTGCCATAGCATAACAAAACTCACAAACTTGGGAGTTAAGACAACAGACATTTATTCTCTCACAGGTCTGGATGCTAAAAGTCCAAATTCAGATATTGGCACTGTTGATTACCTCTGAGGGCTCTAAGGGAAAAATCTGTTCCATGCCTCTCTTCTAGCAGCATCGCTCCAATCTCTGACTCCATTTTAACATGATTAGTCTTCTCTCTGGCTCTCTCCCTTTTTCTTATAAGGATACCAGTTGTGTTGGATTAAGGCCCTCCGTTCTCCTGTATAACCTCATGTGAACTTAACTAATTACATCGGCAAAGAGAATATTTCAAAATAAGTTCACCTTCATAGGTACCGAAGGTTAGGAATTACAACTTTTATGTTAAACAAATCAATGTATAATGCTTGGCAGCTGAAGGAATTCCACATTTGCTCTATGAACTATGAATTGATGTTTAGTATGGTATAAAGGATCAAGTGTAAACCTACATAAATAAAACTCTTACCAAACAACAAACCAAATCAAAATTGAATCACTAGAGGATTTATAGAAGTAATGCTGTAAAAATAATTGGAAGGGACGAGGATGGCAATTCCTGTCACAATCCCGTTTACACAACTGATTGGCCTATGCAATGTGCAAAAATAATTTAGGACTTAACAGATGATAGTGCATCAAGGCAAACTTTACAAAATAATTAAAAAGATAGTGACTCCCAATGAAATTCCATTTCCAGATGTTGGAACAAATTAACGTCAATCCTGGCACTTGATATACAGCAATTATTTTGGAGGAAAAAGAAGTTTTTTGGGGGGGAAGTTTTCCTTCAACAATAACAACAATAACAAAGGAATAAACAGAACAGTAGAAACAACTTTTTCCTGGAGAGGACAGCAGAACAGGTTCACTATCAGAGTCTTATTTTAGGGCCACATCAACTCTCTGCCACTTGAAAAAAAATTTTTGTTTCCCAGCAGAGGCCCTGACCTCATGTGGGACTGCATCATAGATAACAACATATTGATGTATGTTGCAACTAGGAATAGGATTTTACAGGCAGGAAATAAAGAAAAAAGGATCACAGATGCTTGTTAAGACAAATTGCTGTATTCTAGAGTGTGAAAGATATGCCTAATAAGATTTCAGGATTCTGTAAACATTGATGAATATTTGAGTTTTAGCGGTATGATTTATCTTCCATATTCAAAAGTAAAGTGATGCATGTTTCACACCCTACTGCTAAGAAAGAGGTAAGGTCCCATCATGCTTCAATCAGACCAATACGAAGTCTGACTCCAGAGTGAAGACTCTTTGGATTTCAGAGGTAACATATTCTGCACATGATAGTTCTCCTCAAATGTATCACCAAGTGAAATACATCTTTCAGTATTTCAGTGGGGTCCCAAGAAGCAAGAGGGTGCTTTCTAGTATTTTTAGTTTGCAGCTATGCTGCTTTGACCTTATTTTCTAACAGATCCATGAAGATAGAATATGCAACAGAGTGTTAATCTCATTTATGATAATCAGATCACAGGTCCCTAGAAATTTAGAGAAAAGACCCTACTCTATTTGATTAGTAACTATTCTCTTCATGAGAAAGTTTATTTTTTCTTACTAAGTCCTAGAAGAAAGTAAGTATCAAACTGTGGGACACCAAGTGATTATGCCCATCATTAAGCAGGTGATATTTGACACCCAAAACCATAAAGTTGTTATGTTCTGAAGCACTACATGAGAAAGTAGAAGTTGTATATATGAGACCAAACTTGAGATACCCCTGAAGGAACAAGTAAGTTACCTAATTATGTGGCCAACACTAGGAATGTACCTCTTCCCGAAGCACTGACTTTTCTCCTTAAATCTATACCAGTAACCTTGGAGGAAGTTCCCCATGCCCAGTGGAATAAAGAAGATACAGTTTGGACTTGATTCACAAATGGTTAAAAATAATATACAGGTGCCAGAGAAAATCTAATGATTTAATATTGCAATCTTACAGAGAAGAGTTTATGTCTTGAAGAAAATTCTCTCATCAGACAAACCATCTGGGGGGTCAACTTTACCCGGAAATAGAAATAATCAGAGATATGTAAGTGCATGGAGCCATTGAGAGTAACTAACAATTTGACAAAATACTCAGGAATACATAAAGATAAGATTTGAAAAATGATGACAAGGGATCATGGGTAAATTATGTGTGGACTGACCTTTCAGAATGGGCCAGCCTCTGAGCATATTTGTGATACACGTGAATACTTACCAAACAACACCTCTTACTCAGGGACTCAATGATCAAGTGGATAAAAATTACCCGTTCTGTGAATGTCATCATCTTCCTTCTCCAGTCATCACAGTGCTTGTGAATATGAGCTAAGTAGCTGCTGTGATAGGGATGAAGGTTAAACATGGTAAAAAAAAATTGGCCTTTCTGATCCAAGGCTAATCTAGATTCTCTTACTGCTGTACCCAATCTGCCAAAAATGGGACTGGAGGTGATCATTTTTCCAGGAATATTCAGCAATAGTTCAATGGAAGATTGATTACACTGAAATATTTTCATTGTGTCAAGGACAGCACATTGCCTGCATTAAAATAGTCACTTATTCCAGCTGCAGATTTTCCTTCCCTACTTACATACCAGCAATACCATCTGAGAATTAAAATAATTCCATATTCACTGCCACAATATCGCACAGTATATTGTTTCTGAACAAGGATCTTATGTTACAGTAGAAGAACTGAGGTGATCACATCATGCATATGAGTTGTAACTAGTGTTTCATTATAACCTATCACCCTGACATAGTTGTCCTTGTAGAATAGTGGAATAAACTATTGAAAACTCAATTATAGCACATGCTGGAAGACATCACCTTGGGTTCTGTTCCACAGAATGCAGAATGTACTCTGAACAATATATAGTGCTGTTTCTCCTGTAGCTGCATTTGACTGGTAAGCAATAGTGTATGTATGATGGCCATATATCTCTATTATAGTAATTATATTCTTAAAAAATTTTTTTATTCCTTTCCGTGTGATTTTGGATTTTACTGGTTTGGAGTTCTTAGTATCCAAGGAATGCATGCTTACAGCAGTAGATATAATAATGTTTCAGTTAAACTGGAAGATAAAACTGCTATGTGGCTACTTTATAATTCTATTGAATCAAAACTCAAAATTATAGCTACTGCAGAGCCACTGACTTTTATTAGTAAGGGAAATATGTTACTGCTACAATTAGAAACAGGCAGTAACATAATAGACCATCATGAAATCCTTTATAGAAAAGTTTACCAATTATTTACAGCCCACAGGAATGAAAATTTGCTTAACCTCATCAATTATAGATTTCCAAACAATTCAGGTATTGGCTAAGAGAAAAAGGGAAAATGGAATAGACAGTAGAGAAAGAAATCCAGACATACATTCCCAGACTCCCTTGCAGCTATAGTTCCAAATGTAAATTATCTTTTGCCATTAACATGTACTTCACTGAGAATTGTTGGATGAATGCAAGGTTGAAGACATCTTTCTGCTTTTGTTTTTGGTAAAAGATAGGTCATGATATTCTGAACCTCAAGAGGCAACTGTGGTCATTTTATTGAGCGCTCCTTGTTTAGTCATCACTTTTGTTAGTGTTGAGAAGTAGTGGTGGTTGATGTGGCATTTTGAGCCATGGGCCATGTCTATAACAGTGGATTCAGTTGTATCATTAGGTTCCTCCTGACTCCAAATTCTCTAGAACTTCCAGTGATTTTATAAGCACTTATTTTTCTGTATAAGACATACCTCTGCTTAAGATACCTCTACTGGTTCCATTTTCCTGCACAGAACACTAAATGATACAAAAATTTTTGTCCCTATAGGAAAATTTAGGTACTATATAACAGAAAAAAAAAGGAAAATAAATGTTATTATAAAAATACTATTCAAAGCAGTACATAAATCAGAAATAAAATATTTCCATTACTGTATTACCTAAATGGGTGTAATGTCTTATTAGTGAGAGAAACTCAGATTTAAAATTATCAGTATTTCTCTGAGCAGGTGAAAGAGAAAATTGGAATCATTTCTACATGTTCTGAAAAATGTACATTGAGTGACTTGCAGACAACCATTGGCTTGGTTAAACAGTGCTACAGGATAATATGAGCTTTAAAAATGAATGTAGTTTCTTACACTGCTTAGCATAATAGAGTAGTTTTTCTGGAGAATGGGTGGGTAAACTCACATACAGAACAAGGGGTCTCCTGTGGGGAAGTCAGCAAACCTTGACCAAGTCAAAGTCATAGAAGCTTCATAGACACATACAAAGTCCCTGAGGGACTGAGTTACTGGGCTGAGGGCTAGGGATCATGGTCTCAGGGGATGTGTAACTCAACTGGCATAACATAGTTTGTAAAGAAAACATTCTACATCCTACTTTGGTGAGTAGTGTCTGGGGTCTTAAAAGTTTGTGAATGGCCATCTAAGATATTCCACTGGACTCACCTCTGGAGCAAGGGAGAATGAAGAAAACCAAAGACACAAGGGAAAGATTAGTCCAAAGGGCGAATAGACCAAAAGTGCCACAGCTTCCACCAGACTGAGTCCAGCACAACTAGATGGTGCCTGGCTACCACCACTGAGTGCCTTGACAGGGACACAATAGAGCATCCCAGATACAGCTAGAGAAAAATGTAAAACAAAATTCTAACTCACAAAAAAAAAAAAAAAAAAGAAAAAAGACCAGACTTACTGGTCTGACAGAGACTGGAGTAACCCTGAGACTATGGCCCCCAAACACCCTTTTAACTCAACGCTGATGTCACTACTGAAGTTCACCCTTCAGTCAAAGATTAGACAGGCCTATAAAACAATAATACACGTAGTTCAACCATGTATACAAAACTTAAAGGGTACATCAGCCCAAAAACAAAGATGAGAAGACAGGAAAGAACAGGAAAACTGGACAAATGGAAATGGAGAACCTGAAGTCAAGAAGGTGAGAGTTGTTTCATCGCAAGGTTGGCAACCAACATCACAAAACAATTTGTGTATTAATTGTTTAATAAGAAACTAATTTGCTCTGTAAATTTTCACCTAAAGCACAATAATGAAAAAAAAAAAAAAGGAAGAAAGAAAGAACAATGAGTCTCCTGACAAGAAAAGAGAATACACTCTGACCCTTTTATTTGAACATTTAACTGTGATATAATCTCTGAGATGGATTAAAATAACCCTGTTCTAAAGACAGTATGCTATTTCATCCAAAATAGAATTCTAAATAAGAATATGGTGTGCCTTGGTGGTCAGTTATAGGGACGGTTCTCTTTCTAGCTAAAGAGGAATGTTAGTATCTTGCGTATCTGACAAGCTGATTCTTAAACTGTTTAACATTTAAATATGTAAAATATATATGTATGTATATATATATGTATATGCCTGTATGTGTTCTCCAGTTGAAGTTAAACAGGTATTACAGAGTCATATTCCATTCAAGGTACTCAAAATTCCACTAAGCTATTATTTGGGAGTGATTTCTGTACTGAGACTAACTAATATCAATGATATCAATTAGTGTAATATAGTCCTTGTACCTTTTTTTTTTTGGACTCTTGGGCCTCACTCAACCCAGGGAAGAAAGTAGGGAAGTCCTCTTTTAACTCCATGTGAGAAGTGAAGAAATGGAGGCAAGAGGAAATGACTAACTTGCCTGAGACCATAGATAGTTAGTGAGAGAATCAGGAAGAGCAACTAGTTCCCTGATTGTCATCTCTGTGATCTCTATACTGGCCCATTTAGTTAAGAGCTCAGAATCTTCTGACCGCTCTGGCAATCCTTATTTTGCCACTTATTCACCCCATGACCTTGGGCAAAATGTTTAATTTCTCTAAACTTCAAAGTCCTCCAAGGCTAAATGAAAGAAAGAAGTTAATTGTCCATTTTTCCTTTAATAGAATCCATTAGCTCCTTGTCAAGATAGTCTCTTTATCACCTCAACGCACATCTCAAGCATTCCACTTCCAAGCATCCTTCCTTCTGCAAGTCTTGCTTAGAATGCAGTTTATTATCACCAGTAGCATAACTTTCTGTCCATTTATCATTCCATTCAGAAAATATTACACACCTATTATGTGTCTTGTGCACTAAATGACATGGGAGATGCATTAGGAAGCACAGAACATGAAACCTAGTTAGGGAAAGGGGTCACAGTACATGCTGGTGTTATCCAGAGCACCAGTGATCTCTTAAGAGACTAGTTAGAAATCTCAGAACACTGGTCTTGCTTCCTTTACTCAGAATATTTGATATTACTGAAAATACATCAATTTCTCCTGTATAGAATGATTAAAGTACACAAATGGCCTAAATAAGTAACTGACACTGTGCATAATATTCAACCAGGTAATAATTGTTTTGCAAAATAGGGGAATTTTGTATTTATATCATTTTTTAGTTGATAACTGATATGTTTCCTTTATTAAAGATTATGGAATTAGGAATAATTCGGCACCTTTTTAAAGTATTAAGAAACAATAAGAAAAAAGGCAATAAAAATAATGTAAACCAAAAGCCAGAAGTTAATTGAGTCAAAATTTTCACGTACATTTAAATTATTCTAATATTTGAATAAAGTATTGCTTCCAAAAATTATGTGCTTCCTCATGGTTTTTTGCAAACTTTTGCCTAAGCACTTCACCAGCAGATTTAGTTATGGCTCATGGCTTGCTGTCATTTCAAATTTAATTTCTATTGCACAGAATTATTTAAAATAAATAAAAATGATTACAACACTTTTTAAATTTTTTCAGTTACTTATTTAAATTATTTTTAGTGATTACAATATTTAAAAGAATAATCAGTGAATTAATCTAAGTGATTAATCAGCCACTTACTGTGTTTATTTTTCAATATAAATTTGATTCCATCTCTATTTATGTGAAAATCCATCTTAAAATGTGCTCCTCTTGCCAACACAGTGTATATTTTTATTTGAAAAGAAAGGGAAATTTTCTTTGAAGAAGCAGATTTTTCAAGTTTTAGGAAATAATCAGAAGGTGTTTAAATTGACCGTTTCATTGCTATCACTAAATCTGAAAGTAGCCATAAAGAAAACAAGCAAACAAACAAAATCATCTACACATTTAACCATGTAAATACCCAACCTTTGGTATGCACAATTTTTATTTATTCCATATCCTGTAATCAATAGTTTACCATTTAACCATAAAAATAAAAGATGGGCAAAGGAGTTCAACTTTTGTCCAATATATAAGATGGATTTAAGTATATACTCCACATACTGAACACACTTGGTGCTTGTTGATTTCCTTCCGATATTCAAATTGCCCCATTCAGGGACAGAGTGATCAGTCTATTGGCAGTTCAAGAAAATAGAAACAGGAAGTCAGCCTCCCTTCAAACTAGTACCATATCCATTTTACCTTAGATTATATAAGACAAAATTATTTATAAAATAATGACTATTATTATGCTTTAGATCATCTGAAATTTTGTTAACTATAAAATAAATCTAATAAATTTAAATTTTAATAGTTTAAATAATTATTACATGTACCTATTCACTATTAAGTGAATTAAATATTCTGTTAGCAGTATCCTCAGCCCCTTACATCAATGTACTGTCATCTCCTAACCAAATTCACCACACGTTTCCAGATGCAGAACACTGTTGGAAATAGTCGCGCAGGCATATAATTGGTGTCGCTGTGAATTCATGTTCGCCGGCCTCAACTGAGCCCTTGATGTGGTTTCTTCTAGTCCTGTTTCCTAGTTTATAAAGGATTTGTTTCAAACATCTTCCACTCTCCTCAAATCTCTGAATCCTCCTCCTTTGCTGACAGTCTTGCCTTCTCAGAGAAAATGCACCATCATATGGGAGTACCTGGATTTACAAAAGTATAATTATTATACACATGTGTCTGCTGTTACAAAAGAAATGTTGTTGTTGGGTGCTGTCAAGTCTTTTCTAACTCATAGTGACCCTATGTATACAACAGAATGAAACATTGCCTGGCCCTGTGCCATCCTCACAATTGTTGCCATGTTTGAGCCCAGTGTTGTAGCCACAAAAGAAATAATGCCTTTCATAAAGTTTCCCTCCACTCTGAATGCCCTCACTTCCTTCCTTTTCAAAGATCTTGTTCTCTTGGAACTATCTCCTCTCTCTAGTTACTCTTGCTTCTCTACCTGCCATTTCCTCAACATTAGCTTCTAAATGTGCTCATATGTCTTTTATTTTAAAAAAGTCAGGATTAAAACCTCAGGAAGTCGATTGCTGAAGGAGGTTAAACTCACAGCCGAGGCAGGTCTTCTTATCACCTGGATGTCTCTCAGAAATGTGTAGAAAGTTATGGCTCATAGTAAGTGAGGTTTACATGCCAGATTTGCCACGGCAGATGATGTACGAAGGAATTAAAAGATAGGGAAGTGGGCATGCTGAAGGGAGTATACTTAGTAAGATTAAAAACCCACCAAATATTTATTTCCATGGGAAGGCCTGAAGAATAATATTTACCAAGGTCACACGGATGCACTGATGAGGAAGGCGCCGGCGTTCAGTGGTGGCTGTCCTCTGTAAGCCATGGCTAATGGTAGAAACTTTGTTACAATACTGGTTCTTTGATAGTGATAAAATAGTAAGATTTTGAGAACATAGACTAAGTGGCAGCAGCTAACTGTCAGGAGCCAGGTGGATTTAATTATTGTAATCAGCAGATTATGTTGACAGGGAACTGCCAGAAATTCAAGCTGGATTCAGAAGAGGGCATAGAAAGAGGGAGATCATTGCTGATATCAGATAGATCTTGGTTCAAAGTAGAGAAAGCCAGAAAGATGTTTACCTGTGTTTTATTGACTATACAAAGGCATTCAACTGTGTGGATCATAACAAATTATGGATGACATTGGGGAGAAGGGGAATTCCAGAACACTTAATTGTGCTCATGAGGAACCTGTACATAGACTAAGAGGCAGTCATTCGAATGGAACAAGGAGATATTGCGTGATTTAAAATCAGGAAAGGTGTGTGTCAGGGTTGAATGCTTTCACCATACTTATTCAATCTGTATGATGAGCAAATAATCCGATAAACTGGTCTGTATGAAGAAGAACAGGGCATCAGGTTTGAAGGAAGACTTATTAACAACCTGCGATATACACATGACACAATCTTGCTTGCTGAAAGTGAAGAGGAGTTGAAGCATTTACTGATGAAGATCAAAGACTATAGCCTTCAGTATGGATTGCACCTCAACATAAAGTAAACAAAAATCCTCACAACTGGACCAATAAGCAACATCATGATAAATGGAGAAAGGATTGAAGTTGTCAAGGATTTCGTTTTACTTGGATCCACAATCAACATCCATGGAAGCAACAGTAAAGAATTCAAATGATGTATTGCATTGGTCAAATCTGCTGCAAAAGACCTCTTTAAAGTTTTAAAAAGCAAAGATGTCATTTTGAGAACTAAAGTGTGCCTGAGGTGAGCCAAGGTATTTTAAATCACCTCATATGCATGCCAGAGCTAGGCAATGAAAAAGAAAGACTGAAAAATTGATGCCTTTGAATTATGGTGTTGGCAAAGAATATTGAATATACCATAGATTGCCAGAAGAACAAACAAATCTGTCTTGGAAGAAGTACAACCAGAATGCTCCTTAGAATCCAGTGTACCAATAAAACATTGATATTCCTTGCTTAGTTTTCAGAACTGAGCCAGTTTGGATTCAGAGTTTATTGTGTGAAGAGGGAGCTGATCCTCAGAAGGAAATACTCTGCAACACCAATGGTAATATATGTTAATGATTCTTTGCCCTTTCCCAAATAGACCACTGCCCATTTATTCAGGTAACTATACACTGTGTTATGGAGAATTCCTAAGCATTTTCAAGGTCCTCAGGCACAAGATCTAGGGAGAAATTGATATCTGGAGACCCAAAAGTCTTCATGTCCCCTCTCTGGGTAATATGAGGGCCAGATAATAAATGCAGACCTGACCAGGTCTAACTCTGAATAAGTCCAGTGGATCTGAAGACCCATTCAGTGGCTATTTCCTTGCTCCTTAGATTTATAATTAGAATAAACATGCTCAGTAGTTTATGCAAAACCTGCATTGGGGTCCTTGGCCTATTTGTTGTTGTTTTTGTTATTAGTTGATCTTCCAGAACTATACTGGGCAATGTTCTGTTGTGATCCATAAGGTTTTTATTGGTTGGTTTTCAGAAATGGATCACCAGTCCTTACCTCCTGGTCTGTCTTAGTCTGAAACTGTGCTGAAACCTATCCACCACGGGTGACCCGGCTGGCATTTGAAATACTGGTGGCATAGTTTCCAGAATCAGCAACATGCAAGACACCACAGGGCAACAAACTCACAGAAGGGTAGTGTTTGGCTCATTAGTAAGAGCTATTATAGTGAGAAAGGCCAAGTGGAAACCTCTGAAACTGCATCCCACCAGACAAGTTACTACATCAGTAATGATACTGCATTCTAGGCAGTGG
This sequence comes from Dugong dugon, assembly GCA_030035585.1. NCBI lineage: Eukaryota > Metazoa > Chordata > Mammalia > Sirenia > Dugongidae > Dugong > Dugong dugon. The sequence goes on from CM057478.1 coordinate 17,012,642, forward strand.
GGCAGAATTAGTGCCAATCTTAAGGTTCTAAAGTTTTTGAGGATTGTGGTCCCCATAATATCTCTATTTAATTCACTGAATGTCATCTGTAGAAACTACATGGATCCCAGAGACTGACAGTAAACTACTGCAAGAATTGCTGAATCAGATGCAGTATATCTACTAGAAGTGATTTACTTAGATCCAGGAATATGGAAAATAATTATAGCTTTGGTGCTCTGGTGACACTGTGGTTAAGAGCTCAGATGCTAACCAAAAGGTCAGCAGTTGGAATCCACCAGCCACTCTGTGGAAACCCTATCGGGTAGTTCTACTCTGTCCTATAGGGTTGCTAGGAGTTGGAATCGACTCTTGATGGCAATGGGTTTGGTTTTTTGATACCCCTTTCATCTGCAAATATTTATACCAAAGGCACTCTTTAATCAACTTTCAGATAGACTCCTCCTCCAAGTTTGCTTCCTGGAGAATCCTGCCTGTAACATGGTACCTCACAGCCAAACTCTTTAAGTTGTTAGTAATTATCATCTCCTCTTATTCAACTCAAATTCGCTCTGTAACCCTTTGCTATGTGCTTCAACTTTTACTATTCCTTTCAGGAAAGTTATCATAGCCCTTTTATTATTAATACCAAGGATGTTTCAGACCTTATCTAGATCTCTCAAAAGTTTACAGAACAGTTAATTCCTTCCTCCTTTTGAAAATGATAGATATGATAGCACACTTCCATGGTTTTCTTTTTACCTTTGATTGGTTGCTCTCAATCTTCTTTTTAGGGAGAATTTTTGTATTTTTCTCTTTTTGTAAACCTTAATAACACTTTAAAGTTACATCTTAGACATTATTCTCTTCACATTACACCTTTGTTTTGGGAGATCACATTCATTCTCATGTATTCAAGTAGCATTTACAGGCTGACGACTTCCAGCTCTATAACTGCTTCCTTAAATAGCTAAATAGCTAACTAGTTGTGACCATCGTGATCACAACTAAACTCACCATCTTTCTTCTCAAACTACCGTTCCTCTGCTTGTTTCTTTCTTTGTTTTCCCAAATATATAAAAGACATTTCCTTGCTCCCAGGTGTCCATGTCAGAAAAATAGAGGCAATATTGCCCCCCATGCTTATCCACTATTGCTCCATATCCATCCAATTAATCATCAATTCTGCCATTTTGTCCTCTTAAATATTACTTTTTAGAAAAGAAAATTTCCTCCTTTCCCATTCCTCTTCCCAATCTAATAAAGAATCATCCCTCCAAATTGGTCTCTTTGTAAATGAGCCTTGGCCCCCTCAAATACACTCTGCAAATTGCCAACAGTATGATTCCTATAAAACACAAATGAGGAAATGCCACCCCTCTGTTTAAAACCAGACAATGATTTCATACTCTTATGATTGTACAAATATTTTCTTACCTGGCTTATAGGATCCGTCAGATGTAGCTCCTGCCTTTCTCTTGGACTTCCTTTACCACTCTCCACTTCAACTTTCTCTGATTCAGTCATGCTGAAAATCTTTTGGGTTTCAGTTCTTTGATTGTTATACTTTCTCTTACTGCTCTGTTGTTGTTGTTGTGAGTTTCTGTCTAGTTGACTCTGACTCATGGCAACCCCATATGTACAGTGTAGAACTGCTCCATAGGGTTTTCAAAGCTGTGATCTTTTGGAAGCAGATTGCCAAGCCTGTCTTCCGAGGCCTTTCGGTAGGTTTGAACCTCCAGTCTTTCATCTAGTAGTCAAGTGCTTAACCATTTGTATCACCCAGGGACTTCTTGCCAAATGCAGTTTGCTCCTCCTGGAAACTTCCCCTAAATCCAAACTTCCCCTTTGACTCCTATTCATTCATCTGTTTAGTATTACTCTAGTTGTCACTGCTTCTGAGAAGCCCATCCTTACCAAATGCATCTTTCTTTGACAAGTCCTCCCGTGATACCCTGCACTTCATTATTATAGCATTTATCACCTTCTTATGAACTCTTATCTGTCTCTTTTTCTCTATTAGACAGAGAGGGCTACATCTAACTTGCTTTCCATAGTATCCTTTGTACCTAGCAAGCTATAAATATTTGTTGAGTTAGTAAATGAGCAGCTTTTTTGTAAATTATTTCATTCCCATTTCTCATTTTGGTACTCCTTCCTCTCAAAGTGCCCCTAACTTCTCTATATCCTGTCTTCCTCCATCAGTTGCTAATACTTGTGACATTATCCTTACAAAAGTATTTAAAACTGTTTAAAGTGACAGCCAAAAAATCCATAGGAGTGACTCTCTAGTGGTGTGATTTCAAATACTAGGTCAGGAGTCCTAAAACTAGGCATATGGTAAAATGGGGTCCTAATAAGCATTTTACAATGAACTTATTAATTTCTTTTCTACATGTGTTTATTTAGTAGATTAAGATCCAACTTATTATCCTATCGGTCACTGACTATTTTGGCAAATTCTCCAGGCACATATGATGCCTCAAACTTTAGAAGTAGTATAAATGATAGGGGAATAAGAGGTTTTGTTCTTATAAAATAAGACATGGCCCTAGAGTTACAATGATTTCTCATTTTATTATTTTGTAAAAACCTGTGTTGCCTCTCCTAGTGCCTTCAGAGAGAGCCACAGATGACAGTGCCTGACACAAACCTAGCTCAGTGATGGCCTCAACCATTCTGTAAGTTACCCCTCCCCACCGACCTAGTTTATCATACCTTCTGAGAAGACGAGCTATTCTTAGGGCACCCAGGTGCACTGACTGAGCAGGTTTGCAGAGGCATTTTTGTCACAGGTTAACTTGTGATTAATATGAAATATTGAGTTATTTCATCAAATTTGCTTTATAGAGATTTCCTAAATGGTCTGTTAGGGTTTCTTTTTTTATACACTTATATCTGGACTGTGTTTCATCATAAATGCAAAGTTTTATAAAGTAAGCTTAAGAGTGTTATTTACAGTTCTATATTAAGAATTTGCAGCATGTTTATTGACAAGAAGAACACTACATGACAACTGGGATAGTTAGAATTAGGTTGGAATTGGCAGCACTCTTGATATGAAAATAAAGAGAATTTAAAAGAATCCTCTTTTACAAGATTCAAGAGACTCTTCAGTTGGTCAGAGTTTTGCAGAGCTATTTAGAAGGCATGATGTTACTGGGAATTACCAGGGCTATTCCCTATTTAATGGGTTGCATATCAGACATTGTATGTATGTATATGTAAATGATTTGTATCTGAACTTTGAAAGGGATTTTCTGTTGGATGGCACTTTACTTCATGTCCAATTGTGTATGTACACAATCCAGAACTCAAAAAATATTTAAAAGACCTAAAAAGGTCATTGTAAATTAACATAGATGTTCTTTTCTCCTTATACTTCATATTGGAGAACTTCTGGAACAAACCAAGGGGATAAAATCATCTTTCCCATTTCCCTCACCCCTGTCTTCTGACTCTGAAGTCCTCAAATAAAACGTGCACTTGTAAAAATGGTGTTGAGGTGGTGTCTTAGTTCCTCTAACTTCACAAGGGGAAAGGAAAATCAAGATCAACAGCTCAAGGCTGATTCCTATGAGGCCAGGAGTGGGGGCAGGATGGGGGGAGGGGTCAGACATCCCTCTTCTCTCTGCCATCTTTATCAACTATGACACCAACCATCCCTCCCACAGCACTGTCTGCTTCTCTGCTGGTTTCGACAACTCATTGTAATGGCCACACGAACTCACAGACCATACTCACAATTACGGGATTGACCAGGGAAGTAAGAGGTTACAATTCAGGCTCAGGAACACTCAAGGATACATTTCTTCCACCAGGACAGCCTCCTCCCAGCCATGCTCACAAGTACGCCTCTCCCTGACCCTAGGCCCCTGCCCAAAGGCGCTCATCTTTCTCTCTGTGGGCCAGGAAGCCCACCGCACCGTCTCCTGCTGCCCAGTCACTCCTGCCACCGCTTCTCGCTTTCTTCAGGGTTACAGCTTCAGGGTTACAGCTTCTCCACCCCTGGCTCTTCTTCTTTGATGGTGGTAGGATCTTTTCTCTCTGCTCTGGAATTGTCTCTCTTGTAAGGCAAAACTGACCAATCCCCTTGGTGAGCCACAATTATCCCATATGCACAGCCCTGCCCAATCACCAGAGAGGGAGTTATAAAACCATAGCTAGAAAGATCACACAGAAGCAATCCGTCACTGCCCAGCACGTCTTACAGTCACACTTACGGCCAGCGTTCACTTATGACGGAAGAAACTAGAGAAGAAAAAGAGTCAAAATTTTCAAGAGCACCATAAGAGAGAAAACCTTCATTGATTTGGTTCTGTTTCTCTCTCAGCAATATATTTCCTTATTGTTTGCAAATTTAAATTTTGGTAATGAAAATTATTAATGTATGTAAAAAAGAACATATTCCTTTCATTATTTGGATACAGTGAGGGACTAAAAACTAAAATTTATGAGGTACCTACCTTGTATAAGGCACTATGTTTCCTGCCTCATGTAAACATATTTTATTAAATTTTCACAAAACTTATGAAGCAAATAGGAGTTTTCTTATGTTACAAATGAGATCATTGAGATTCTAAGAGCTAGAAAGACTTGCCCAAGGTCTCTCATCTAATAAGTGGCAAATCATAGATTAAAATCAGGTCTATCTGATTACTATGCATGTGTCTTTTATTTATTTCTTTTTCATAATTTTTTTCTTGCAGTCTTTCCTTCCTTCCTCCCTAAGACATACCAATAAAAGGATAAGAAATAATCTGATATCTTGCATTTGCACAATAACAATATCTAAAAAATATGTTAACAAAAATTAGCTCACAGAAATCATGGTAGGTACTTTTCTAGTATCCATATTGATGTTGAGGAAATTGAGACAAGCTAACTTTCTCCAGGTCCCTCAGCCCGTTAAGGTCAGCAGATGATTGTCTTTGTTGCTCTTCATTCCAAACCCAGTCATTTCTTCTACACCAGGCTGCTAAAATATTTTATTTAAATCTCGTCTTTCTAATTATAAAACATTCAGCCTTGCCTTGGCATAAAATATCATCATATGTATGTTAAGTTCTTCCCAAATTGAAATATGAACATTTTGGATAGAAGAGGATTGTGGAAGAGGGCATATTTATTTATACACCAACAAAATTTAAAATGTGTAGTCATTTATGGACACTGCTTATTGTACTGGCATCTAGAATGTAATCTTGTTTTAGTCACATTTTTAACTTTTCTGAAACATGCCTCACCAACTGTTCGATGTTGTCAGACAATTCAAATTAGTTATGGTGACAATGACTTTTAAAGGAAAATTATAGTTTAAATCATACACTTTAAAAATAGATCTTTTAAAAATCATTAGCTTTTTATGGGCTGTTTTAATTATTTTAATCTCACATTTCAGAAGGGAAATCCTTTCCACTGCCAAGTTAAATCTTCAGAAGAAAATGAAATACAATTATCTTTTTATATGACATGAAAATTAATGATACCATCAACATTTATTATGTAAGTTCATTCAGGAAGTTAACCCATTGCAGTATCTTAATTTAAAATAAAAAGTTCTTTTAAATATTGGCCCAAGAATATATAATCAGAATTAAAGGGGGGCTTATTCATATTCAGTATTCTTATATATGGCATATATATGTCCAAAAGGAAAAACAAATTGAATTAACACAGAAAATTTTTAAACTAAACAGATTTTATTTTACCAGTCCAATTCAATTTTCCTACCTCATGTAGAAAAATATCAATTTCATTGTTTATTTGAATATGGAATACACATATATATGATGAGCATATTTTCTCAACCAAAAATTAAGAATAAGCCAAAGCGTACCATGAAAACTTCCGGAACTAATACTTCTACAACTGACACTGCCGTTTGCTGTCTTTGAGTGCCTGCTGTGCAACATGTGGACTTTTGCTAATTTTCTCTAATTCTCTCATCACTGTTTCAAAATTGGTATCATTATATCCACTTACATTTGAGCAACAGAGACTAAAATGTATCAATTATCTTGACTAAAATCCCACAGCACAATAGTGTGATTAGAAATTTATTTCTGGGTTTGTTCAATTTAAAATTTGATCTTTTTCCCGTATACCCTAGTTCCAGAACACACTGTGAAATTGTCAAAGTTGAATTTTATTCCCTATGTTGTAGCATTTTTCTACTTTTTTAGTGTGTTTTTTCATGGTCCCTTTAGGCAGAATTGGATCGAAGAAAGAAGTGTGCCTTACCATTAAGCTTAAAGAACCTAATGTGTTACTTCTCCCTATAGTATTTATAAAAAAGAAAAGATAGAAAAAAGAAAACTATGAAAAATAAAAGATGGTTAATACATTGTGTAGTTTTCAAAGCATCACTGAAGATTATTTTGGGGATGTGGTTTCCTAGTATTCAACTCAATCTATTCGTCATGTCAGTTCTGGAAAGAATAATTATTCTCTTTTCATCAAATGTTGTTCTATAATTTGCATATGTTCAGTATTGGACTTTGCACTATAAGTTACTTAGTGCTTGAGTCTGCCAGTCCTCAAGAATATCTACTACCTTTCCTCTTTGAAGACCCTGCCTCATTCCTCAGCCAGAGTTCTGTTACTCAGGTGGCAGCTAAACTCTAGTCCCCAAGGAGTTAAATGAGAGCAGGGGAGAAGCAGCTAATTGGAATCTGAAACTTCAGTAAGATTTAAAAATGTTGCTTAATTTTTATTTTGCTCTTAATATTATTTTGGTTTCATTTTGCACTGTTTTTCCTTCTGCTTGGCTTTGCTTTTTAGTTATCCTCAAGAAGTTTGGCAAGATCTATTTTTGGAGAATGCTCTTCTAGGTTGTATCTTTTCCCTATGCCAATTAACCCTGGTTTCATTTGCACATCCTTAACCCCATAGTGGTTGGAAGAGAGGGAGATCGATTAATACGGCATCTGTGAAAAATGGAAGAATATTACAATATTTGACTTCTCAAATATTTATTTGTTTGTCCATGTTATTTCCTGAGATGGGAAGACAGAGAGGGTTAGGAGCTGTTTGAATGGACATGGGGAATCAGGGGTGGAAAGGAAGAGTGTGGGGTCACAGTATGGGGAGAGCAAGTAGAGTCACATAACAATGTATGTATAAATTTTTGTATGGGAAAAAATAAAAAAAATTAAACTTTTGAAACCACTTCTTGAAACTCATTGTGGTAGGCACAATAATGGCCCCTCAAGGATATTCTGGAGCCCTGGTGGTGCAGTGGTTAAGAGCTCGGCTGCTAACCAAAAGGTCAGCAGTTTGAATCCATCAGCTACTCCTTGGAAACCCTATGGGGCAGTTCTACTCTGTCCCATAGGGTCACTGTGAGTTGGTATCAACTCGATGGTAGTGGATTTGGTTTTGGTTTTTAAAGTTATTCTAACTCTCAGAATTTGTGAATATGCTAATTTACAGGGCAAAAGGAACTTTGCAGATGGGGAGACTGTCCTGGAATATTTTGGTGGGCCCAATCTAATCACATGGGTCCTTAAAAGCAAAGAACCTTTCCAGGCTGTGGTCATAGGGAGATATAGCTATGGAAAAAATGGTCAGAAAAAGGCAACAATACTAGCCTTGAAGATTGAAGAAGGAACAAAAGCCAAGAAGGGTGGGTGGCCTCTGGAAGTCTGAAAAGGCAAGGAAGCAGATTTTCCTCCAGAGCCCCCAGAAAAGAATGCAGCCTTACTGACACCTTGGTTTTAGTCCAGTGAGACCCATGTCAGACTTCTGATCTACATAAATGTAAGAGAGTAAATTTTTATTGTTTTAAGTCATGAGGTCTGGGTGATTTGTTATAGCAGCAATAGAAACCTAGTATACTCATATCCCCACCCCCTTTTTTTTTTAGCAGTGGCATACTTTCTCCTGGCCTCACATGGTGTCTATCTTCAAACACTGTTTTCCTTCTGTATCACAGACTCTTCTTTCTTCCTCCATATTTACTGATTCTCTGTGAGGATTTCTGCAATATTTACTTTCTTTTTTACCCACTTTGTATATGATCTATTCCATTCCATGTCATAAAAGCAATTGACTAAAACTTTTGAATGTCTACACTTAATCATGAAATCATGCTGAAGTGCCTTTGCAACAACCTGCAGGGGATAAACCTCTTTGGAAATTCCCACATGTACCTTGAGCTATGTTTGTCCAAAACTGAATTTATTATCTCTTGCAAGGACCACATTTCTACACCCAAATAAGTCATTTCTTGAATTCCCTAAGATGTCCAGTTGTATTATAATCTACGCAGTACAACGAGATAGAAATTATGCTGCTATTTTTAATACATTCCTCTCTCAGAAAATCATAATTGATCAGTCATTTTCAGCACTCAAATACAATTTCTCCTCACCATTTTCACTCCTAATGACCTAATTAAGCCACTCATTATTTCTTTGCTAAACCACTGAAAACAGTACATAATGATGTTCTAAAAGTGAGTAAAATTATTCATTTTTTTAAAACTGAAACCCCACCCTCTCTTATATCTAAGGTTGTGTGTGTGTGTATTGTGTGCTTAGCAAGTGAAATGATATCTTGTTGGGGTTCTCTATATTCCCCAAGGGAAGAAATTTGTCCAGTGGCTGAGAGCCTCACAGGCAATAAATTTAGGTTTGAAGATATGTGGTTGATTATGATTGACAAGTTTGACTAATCAGACACATGCTCACCTTTGCAGAATCATCAATAATTTTTCTTATTACATATTTTTAAATTTCTACAATATTACTTATAGGCTTGCATGCATTCCCTCAAACTTAAAATGCTTAACTATGGAACTATGACTTGCAGTATACCATGCTATATTTAAGCAAAGCTATGCAAAATGTCACACTGAGCTCTGAAAAATTAAAATGTTAATAATTTTTTATGAATAATTGCCTAATTTGCACATTCTGGGGCTTAATTTGAATGCTGTACTGATTATACAAGCTTTTGAATAATTCACTTATAGACCTTCTCCATTACCCTGACAATCAGAGAGTTCTACGCTGGTTCCAAAAAGCTGCCTTGTGACAATTTTACCTATTATGATTGGGGATGTAATCCTATATTAACTATTTTCAGGAATAAAAATAAAAGCAGAGGAGTACCTGCAGAAAATTAATTGACAAATTTCTGTTTCAGCTGACCTTTAATAGAACATACGTAAGGGTATCTTTGTCATTTCCTTTTATACTGATCTTCTTACTGATGACCTTATGAACACTTTAAATATAGATGTAAATTTCTTTATCCAACAGAGAATCAAGATAAAGAGACAACACAGTTGTCTATGAAGTATAATCATAGTTTTCATTTTCTAATAGAAAAAGTCTTACATGCTCTTTGAGCTTCTGCAAAGCACTGGGTGTATTGTAAAGCTTTACAAGGAAAGATTCTCAAAGTCAGGCTAATAAGTACATACACAGCTCTAAAGACACTCAGCTGTCTCTTTCCCAAAAAAGATCCACAAAATTATCTTTAGAGGTAATTGTCTTTACCAGTGACCTTTCTATCACCTAGAAGCAATCCTACCCGCCTATTGGGGCACCCTTTCTCCAACAGGCATCTTCATTCCTGAGACATGCGATCCACCACAAGAATTCAATTCTGTTCTACTTCATACTGATACGTTTTACTGATATTTGCCAGATCAGTGGTTAAGAATAGAGGCTCTAGAGTCAGACTACCTGGGATTCAGTCACACTAGGCCTCTTCCTTCCTATGAGATCTTGAGCAAGTTACTTAATCTCTGTAAACTTTAGTTTCTCAGGTGTAACAGTGGAGGTGGGGGTTGGTGGTAATAATAGTACCCATCAGTTTGAATCCACCAGCCACTGCTTGGAAACGCTATGGGGCAGGTGCACTTTGTCCTACAGGGTCACTATGAGTCAGAGTCGACTCGACAGCAACAGGTTGTTTTGGTTTGGTTTATTGTATATATTTAATTGAGAAATGAATGTGATAATCTATATTAAGAATTAGCATATTGTGCAGCATATAGTAAGTGGTATTTGTTTTCTCTGTTAATGTTTCACATGTGTTATCTTTTGTCTTCTAGCTTTTCCCTTTTGTCTTAGAGCTAATCTATTTTGAGTATGGAGGATGGCCTGAAGAATGGCAGCTCCTTCTTCCTTAGGGACTCTTAGTTCAGGCTGACCATGCTATTCCCCTGGGCAATTTCTAAAAATGATAATTGCAGCTTTCCTATCCATTCTGATTCAGTATGTCTTAGATGACAGCTGAGGTATCTGTATTTTTAAAAAGTGCTCCCATTTTATTTTCATAGCCAAACTCATCAGAAACTCTTAATTATTTGTATTCAACCTGGGCTTCAGGAGAACCATGAAATTCCCAAATTTATTTGTAATATTTCATGTGGTTGGCATTTGTGCACTTTTCTGGGTAAGGGAGTTATTAAATTTTGTCACTAAAAATGTAAAAAATATTCTAAATTTACTCACTCCACACCTAGATGCAGTCAGACAGAGTGCCACAAAATTAGAACGTATGAATTTGATCTCCTATACGAATTGTGTTTACTAACTTGTGATTTTTTTGTGACCTATATAGAGGGAAATTAGAATGAATGCCACCATGAACTTTATTTCTATAATGAATTTCATTTCTGTTAAGGGTTTTTATGAAAAATATCTCACTGCAATCATTTTTTGGTCTGAGTATCAGGAATAGATGAGTTTCCTTAAGTTTTTGCTTAGTTTTTTATTGTAAGTATTGTAACACTTTTTTTGTGAGTGGCAAAACCCACAACCATCAAATATGTTGAAAAGACATTACCTATTCCTACACTCATATGTCTTTTTTTCTGAATTCATCAGCTACACATTGTCTACTTTATTTCATCTCATTATAAAATATGTAAAGCACCTTAAAACTTCCCTGAAACAGGATAAGGTGTAAATGTGTTGATTATAATATAACCTTAATATTTAGTGTTATGCATCTGACAAGAATGAGAATTTAAAGAAATAATTTTTCTAAGTAAATTACTTAATATGTAACCATGGTTATCAATGATAACTTCTATAAATCATGAGCAATAAATTCTCTTTTATAAAATAAAAATATAATTTACAATAGGACTAAATTTAAAGATTGATATAAAACTTGTTTTTCTATTATTTTAATTTATACAAATGTACCTTTTATTATTCAATATACATGTCCTTAAAATATTACTTATAAAATTAATAAAAACTGGAAATAATTATTTATATAGAGAGAGACACACACATATACAACACACGCACGTGTACATAGTTTATTATTGAAAAAACACTATGTTAACATGTCAATATCTTGGTTAAAACATTGATAAAACTAAGTTTTCTATATTTGTTTTCATTATTTGGAACTTTGCCTGGTGGATTTCTATTGTAAGACACACATAGTTCTATTGGTGTTCACCGTCCAGGTCCAGAGAATACATTTTTGTTAATATTAGAAGTCTGAGTATTTTTATAGAAACCTAGCTGAAACATTGGCCTTTTGGGCCCACGTATGTTTGTTACAAATTGGTAAACTCAGGGATTATTTCCTGAGTAGAGAGACTGTGTGTTTCCCCTTAGGTGGTAAGGATAGCATGTAGAGATGGGAGGGAATACAAAGAAGAAGAAGATTGGGGATTAATACCTTAAACTAGAGGCAGTGGCAGGTCAGGTTATACACTTGGGTGACAGCTGACCAATTGTAATCAACTGACCCAGGGCCAAAGACATATGGATTTTGAAATATTGAAACCAAAAGCTCACAGTATCTCTGACCCAGCTAGGCTTTAGCCTCATTAGGTACAAGACCCTGTCTTTCTTGGGTTGTATTGTATATGAACACTGATTCAACAAATATCTACTGAGCATGTTCTATTTATAAACTATCTTATCAGGCTTTGTTCTGTTTTAGAATAAATAGATCAGTGTAAACTAGAGTAACAGAGATACAGAAATACAAAATACAGAAAAATACAAAAAGACAGAAAGATACAGAAATAGAGGAGGAGAGGAGTACAAAGATGGGAGAGAGACAGGTTTGTGAAGAATAAAGATGCAAAAAAGAACAAAGTGAAGGGAGACAGTGAAAAACATAAAGAAGAAAAGAAATAAAACAGTAACTGTATTACACATGAACTACCAACAAAAGGACTAAGACAATTTAGCTGGTAGTCTATCTCTGATCATAAAAAATATTTTTTTAAAAGTAGAGGATAGATGTTATCATTATAATCACTCAAATGCCATTATTTCATATGCATGCATTGCTGGGAGCAAGTCTTTTCTTCATTTTATTTGAAAATTTGGCTTAAAATATGCAGTGATCCATCATCTGTAAGAGAAATGTGCAGAAAGATAAATTATACATTAGTGTGACAAATCTTATTAAAGCAACATATAGAAGAGGAAAAATTAACAGCTAATCCATTATAAATGTCAAAACCACAGAGCCACTTTCTTCATAACTATTGTATTTCCATTTCTTTCTCATTAATTCTTAGTCCTTATGAAACAGTTTTCATTGGTTGGTCAGTCATGTATGTCCATGAATTTCTAATCAAATATGTTACTATTCCTTTAATTTAAAAGCATCATTACAAAAAGTCAATGACAATTTTGTTTTTTTCTGAAAAAAAGAATGTACAAATGCATACCTAAAATTAATCACTTTGGTCTTTTAAGTAAAGTATAAGGGGAAAACCTTATTTTATTTTATTTTTTCAATTTTAGACCACATAATTAAATGGATTGTCAGAAGAAGAAAAGAAAAAATGTTATTATATTAGTATTTTCATAAAGTTAACATACAAATAATATAAATTTACCATATTGTTTAGGGAGAAGATTGATATTTAGATAATGATTTTGGGGAATCTATTTATGAATGATGCTTGTTAGTTTTTATTTTTTCCTGCACAGCACTTTTTTCTTTTTCTTTCTTTTGAATCCATTAGTGAATCATCTGTTTTCCTTACATGTAAAGATATAGCAGAAGCAGAAAAAGAGTCAACCAAGATCTTTCCTAGGTTTTGTAGATTAAAGATCTCATTAAGAAGCTGAGTTTCTTTTCCCTTTCTTTGATCCTGGGCTGGCCTTAGTGACTTGCTTAAACAATTGGATATGGAAGAGGTGATGTTATGCCAATGTCATGCCTTGGCTTTAAGAAGGCTCACAGCTTCCCCATTGCCCTTCTGGAGCCATAAGGCAGCCTGTAAGAAGGCCAATGACCCTAAGGCCACCATTCTGGAAGAAAGCCCAAACTACATGGAGATGCCATGTATAAGTACTCCAGTTGACAGTCCCATCTGAGCCAGGTAATCTAGTCATTCTCACAAAGGTAGGCAATATGTGCATGAAGCCAGCTTGGATCTTCAGACCAGACCAATAGTCAGTTGAATACTACCAAATAATTTCCATCCCTACCCAAATTTATGACCTACAAACTTGTAAGATATAAAAAATTTCTTGCTGTTTTAAGCCACTATTTTGTTTTTGTAGTATTTGTTACATTAGGTTTAATATATAGATATTGGAAGTAAAAAGATGTCTTTCTTCTCGAGTTGTTAAATTGAATATACAGAAACCTAGCTGACTAAAGGAAGATCCACCCCATGACTTAAGTGTACTATGATCCAACAAATTAATTCAGATTCTAGTACTTGAAACATAAGCTAGTTTGACTTTTGTCTCTAGTACTTGCAACTTTAATTAATATGATTTGCATATCATCCTGATAATCAGTTAAAATTCAAAATTTGCTAATAGTCTTCTAGTAACAAATATAAGCACTAATCTAGCTACCAATCTCCTAGTTTCCACAGTTGACAAGTATATAGATCAAAATAACACATTTGGGGCTATTTTGATGACAAAATTAATGTGAAAAGTTCTATTGAATATGCAGATTATTTAATATGACATAAAGCGCTTCACCTTCATGTTATTTTACTATCCTGGGACTTTCACCTTTCTGAATGCTTTCTTTTCATGGACTTTCTTCTTTCGCTTTTTCCTTTCACTTCAATATTCTAACATTCTATTCCTGCTCATTTTTCTCTCTTCTATATATTAACTTGGAGCCCTAGTGGTGCAATGGTTAAGAGCTACGGCGTGTTAGGCTGCTAACCAAAAGGTCAGCAGTTCAAATTCACCAGTTGGAAACTCTGTGGACCAGTTCTACTCTGTCCTATAGGGTTGCTATGAGTCAGAATGGAGTCAATGGCAATGGGTTTGGTTTTTTTGGTATATATTAACTTTAATTAGTTTCAAATTCACCTTTTGTCGATCCTTAATCAACAGGAAGGCCAAACTTCTCTTCTTACACCACAAATGTTACTTTTCCTTTTCCTACCTAAACCTTTTGATGGCTCTTCACTACCCATGCAGTGCAGTCCACAAATGGCATCTGCTGTTCCAGGCCAATAAAACATAGTGTCTGCTTATTGTTAGCTCTTTCTTCTTCTAGGGAAAAATGCATACTTTATTTTTTGACCTAACTGGGTTAAAGTTCCTTAAAATGTAATGCATTAACAATTTGTCAGAATTAATTGGATAAAACAAGTTTTGCATTATTTCTTTTCCAAGTATCAAATCTATTACCAGTTTTATAACATTCTATGTGCATATAACTTAATATGAGATAAATATTTTAAATTTTAGTTATGATACGACACTGTAATTAAAAAAAAGAATTTATGAGGTATTAAGTACTATATTTTTTTTTTCTTTCAGCTATGTGTAAGACAGAAGAGGGAGCTGAGAAAAATGAATTTAAAAACACAGGTGTTATTTGTTATTGTGCTAATGTCCATAACTTCAGACACAATTATATAAACCCAATGAATAGATAAAAATATATTAATTTCAGTGATCATCTCTTTTATAGAGATATTAAAGTATCCTCAAGAATCATTACAGTTCAATTAAAATAACAAAAAAAAAACCAGATCTTCTTCATACAAACTTGAAAATACAAACAACTTACTTTATAAGACTCCAACTATGTTTTATTCTCTAGTTTATAGTTACATAGACTCTGGAAAAATTAAATGGATCTTTGATGACTTCAAAAGTATTTAAGCTAAATTTTACATTATTTGCAGATTAATCTCCCTTTGAATAGTAAGAAAGTCCTAACTCTCAAAATCTGTAGTTCTACCTTACACGTTGTTCTTATGTTTAACACATCATACTGACTGGAGGTTTTCATCATGTCTAGCTTAACTATCTTTTCTTATAAGGTATGTCCTACCCATTTCTTGAACCCACTCTCTGGAGAGATACAGTAAAATGGCTATGGAAAATTAGATCAGAACTAATGTTATTCTTAAACAAAACTAGAGTGACAGTTACCGTACTATTTTTATAGCACACATGTACGTTTAATTTCCTGACATCTTAAGCAAATACTATTCAGAGTTCCAGTGAAAATGGTGGTGTATAATTAAACTGTAACCCCATACATCACTGTGTCAACTCCCACCCCAAACCAGGAATTTGAGACCAAGTGAGAACTGCTATTTTTAAAATCTTGTATGCTCTAACAATACAAAGAAGAATTTAGTACTTTTCTTGTCAAAACATCTATAGCTAAGAAAACAGACTAGTAAACAATCAATTACAAAAAGTTTGATCATTGCGTGACAAAATCAAGTCGATTCTAACTCATAACACTATAGGACAGAGTAGAACTGCCTCATAGGGTTACAAAAGGGCAGCTGATGGATTCAAACTGTCGACTTTTTGGTTAGCAGCTAAGCTCTTAACCACTGCGCCACCTGTTATAGAGTCATGCAAATAGCATCTAATCCAGACCTGGGGTGGATGAAGGGAGGATTTGGGACTCAGTTGTCTCTTAAGATGACTGCTGTCTAAACTAAATCTTGAAGGACGTGAGGAAGTTAGTCAACGGGAGCAGTTGGATGTTTTAGGAGTGAGATTGGAGAGGTCAAAAAGGAACATTCCAGGTTTAAAAAACATCATGTTCCAAAGAAGACAAAAATGTGACAGGGCATTGTGATATTTGCAAACTGCATGTATTCAAGCATTTCAAAATACTTAATAATATGAGATAATACGGAAGCAATAAGCAATGTTTAATTCAGAACAAGTCTTTCCATGCCATGATAAGTAGCTCAAATATTATAATGCAAGGTGAAGGGAAGATTGATGATTTTAACTTAATAATAAATACTGTACTTTCAAAAATCACTTTGGTGAAAGAGGAGCAATTTAAAGAGACATGCCAAGATTCATGCACATAGGACAAATATGTTGAAGTAAGAAAAAAAAAAAATTAAGATTCTAAACCTAGCCAGGAATAGTTGAAATGATGAGAAGAGAGGCATTTGAAAGATATTAAAGATGTAAAATTGACAAAATTTAGTGACTTCTTGAAGGACGGACAATGGGATGGATGTTGTCAAGTAAAAGAGCTTTCAAGGAAGATGCGTTAGTTCTGATTTAGGCAACTGGGTGGATGGTGGTATTATATTCCAAAATTGGGAATATGAGATTTGGATCAGACATGAAAAAGAAAAAAAAATGTATAGAAAAAAAAAAGTGCTTCATCAAAACAGTGCTAGAGTCAAAGGGTAGAAAATACCTTGTGAATGGTTAAGTAGAAAATGAAAGAAAAGGGGCAAACAATAACTTTTATTGCACATGAGTATATATCAGACAGTTCTTTCATGAATTTCTCAGCCTTATTTTATCACTTCCAATTTTACTCATAAATAAACTGAGACTCAAACTGTGTATGTGATTTAGCCCAAATCACACAAGTAGAAGGTTAAATGCCAGAAATCAAATCCAGTTCATTCTGGTGACCAAACATTTATCTTTCGACTACACTCCGAATAAACCAAACCAAGCCCGTTGCTGTCGAGTCGATTCCCACTCATAGAGACCAAGGAGGTAGAAATTGAAACATTGATTATTGGGGCTGGAAAGCATCTAAACTAGACACATTGACAAAATTTACAAATCTGGAATCTTGGTTATTGCTTATCCATGCAGGAATAATCTTGGTGTAAAGTCATACTAGAATCTCTCTAATTCATTTTACTTTTCCCAGATTCTGTTCAATAATTATACAAATAAAATCATTCAAATGCATTTTTTTTTTCAAGAACAAACTAGGCGCCTGAGGTGGCATACACTTCAGTTTGAAAAGTTACTTATGTCTTATAATAAAATATCTTCACATAAATCAGAATGATAAGAAATTTGTAAATCAGAATGGTAAGAAAAAAATTAAAGATACCCATCCTGTCATGTAAGAACATATTAATTAAAAGGACAGAAAGCTCACTTAAATTATTCATTTTAATCGAGGTATTGTGTTTAAATGATAACATAACATTTATATCACAAAATATAGTTTATATCTGAAAACACACGCATTAGACTGCAAATTTGAATTAAATAATTTAAAAAGAACAGAGCAGAAATACTCTAAGTACGTTTCATTTGGTCAAAAACAAATGAATTTAAATTAGCTAAGCTCTTTCATGAATCCCTTTAAGAAGTTTTATAATGTACTGTTAAGAAAGAATTATTGGTTTCAATTTGTCTAGGCTTAAATAGAATACAGAAAGATAAACATTAAATTATAGATGGAGATTTCTTTTTCAAAGAAGTTTTATTTTTGTTTCAATTTATATGTAAATTTAAACCTAAAGTAACATACATTTAAACACAACAACAGAGAAGGTTTAACATGAACTTCAAGTACAACTGTACGCAGCAAGAGATCCATATCCCAAACAAAAACAAAACACTTGAAATAAGGCTTTAGATTTTTGTAATAATATGTTATAAATAACAGGGAACAGTGTGGAAATGGCTAAGCATAAATACTTTGTAATCTCCTTCATTATAATTTATTAATTAAAGTTCACATCACAATGTGCAAACGCATTATACTGCAGGCATGATTCAAATCTGAATGCTGAAAACCCTAATAAATATCAATTTCTGACATCTTGCTATATGCTAATTACAGTGCTAGTATTTTTTACAGGCAGCATTTCATTTCATCCTTTTCTAAAAACGTGGTGCTATCTGAGTCAAAATCTATCTGGACCAGTATACCAACCTTCATTTATCATTCAGTCAACCTGATTACTGCAATTATATTCATCTTTTTTCATCTATCTCTATTGTTCTTTTCCCTTTTTATTTAAAATTTTCTTCTTTTTTTTTGAAAATGGGAGATCGGACCTAGATTAATTAATATTAGAACATTTGAGAGTTTTAAGGCAAGTTGTCAGAAACTAACTGACATGTTAGCTGTTCACAATGAAACAGTTTTCTCCAGGCTGATACACAAAATGAGAGATAAATGTTTTAGGAATAAATAAAAAGTCACAGAAACTAAGTCACACCCAGACTATTTAACATTTCATTGAGTCATATGGAGATTATTGAATTCTGTTATATAGAAGAGATTATCTTTTTATTATTATTATTTTTAATGCAACTAGGTAATAATTGAGATTGGTATTGTCTATCTCACCCATTATTTCAGAGATTTAGTGGGTTGTACTACTGAGCATAAACTTCTCCAATTCCTCCAGGAATTTTGGCTTATCCAAAATTCCCAAGGGAACATAGTCAAGGGAGAGATCAATCTGGCATGAATCGTAAGAGACATCTTAGCAGACTTAGAAGATGGTTATATAATGTCTTAATACCCAGCTCAACAAATGTGTTATAGATAAATGATAGAAATTTCTATTGAGGAGTTTTT
This sequence comes from Dugong dugon, assembly GCA_030035585.1. NCBI lineage: Eukaryota > Metazoa > Chordata > Mammalia > Sirenia > Dugongidae > Dugong > Dugong dugon. The sequence goes on from CM057478.1 coordinate 17,031,386, forward strand.
TTTTTCTTTTTTTTTAAGTGTTTTGATTTGTGATATTACAGGCACTAATGTATCTGAAATTTAAAGTCCTCTTCTGAGTCAAGATCTCAAGGGATCTTGCTATCAGAGATATTATTCAGAAGTAGCCCCTTTCCCAAAGTAAACAGATTGGATAAATTCTAAGGATTTCAACTGTGGTTATAAAATGGTAGACCTATAACAAGCAGAGACTGTAAAATCCACTAGCCTTGAACTGAGAAAAAAATTGAGAGTTCTGGCAAAATGACACTCTAGGCAGAAGCACCACACCGTCCCTGGACAGCAAAGATCCGAAAAAGTAAGCCAAACAGAGAATACAACAATCCTGAAACCCTAAAACATCAAAAGAAGAGATAAAGAACTCAGCCAAGCAACAAATGGAGTGAGAAAACTGACAGAGAACAGAGAGCAAGAAGAGATTCATGCAGAGGTCCCCTACCAGCTAACGCAGCGCGGATCCACTATCTTGGACTCCTATCGGAAACCAGCAAAAGGGGATATGAGAAAGCAGCCTCACAGAGCGTCCAGCGGGAGACAAAACAACCGGTAATTTGCGGTGTGCGCTTTCCCACCCCCCACCCCTCTTTGCCCTGGCTCGGCCTCCTCTGCTTCCCGCAGCGACGGTCTCTTGACCGGGAAGCGCCGGCTGCTTGGATTCCACACACCCAAGAGGGTGGCTCTCTGGGTGCCATTTGTTGGCTGCTAGTGTTGCTTTTTTTTTCTGCTTCTTTTGATTTCTCACTTGCCTCCCACCACCTCCCCCTCCTTTCACTCGAGTGTCTTGCTCCATGCATCACCTTTGCTTCTTCCTGAGGGGATCCAGAGAGCCAGCAATTTGTGATATACGCTTTCCCACTCTCCACCCTTCTTCACCCACACTCAGCCTCCTCTGCTTCCCGTGGACACAGTCTCTTGTCCAGAAACACCAGCCCGCACTAGCTGGCTCTCTGAGTGCCATTTGTTGGCTGCAGGTGTTGCTTTTTTTTTTTTTCCTGCTTCTTTTGATTTCTTTCTTGCCTCTCGCCCCTCCCCCTCCTTTCTCTCGAGTGCCTGGCTCTGTGCGCCATCTTTGCTTCTTCCTGAGGGGCTGCAGAGCTCCATTCGAGTGTGGAGCTGCTTCCTGGTCTGGGCTACTGCACTGGTGGGATCCTGGGGCTTTTGTTTGTTTGCTCGTTTTGAATTGTTTGTTTGTTTTCTTTTCCTTTTCTTGAGTTGGGAGCCCTTTCTGGCCAGGTAGAGCTGCATGGCAAGGAACTCCCCTTCAGCTTCCACAGAAGTGCAGAGAGATCCCTGAGAGCATTTCTTTTTTCATTGGATTTTTTTTTCTGTTTTTTTGGGGGGGATTTCTTGTTCTTTTTTGTTTTTTAATTTATTTTGTTTTCTTTTCCATCTTTTTCCATTTTTGTCTTTCTTCATTGCTCAGCTTCTTGTCTCTCTATATCTTCCTTCTCTTTCTGATCCCTGAATACCAGGCATTGTATACCTCTACGCCTTTTAGCCAGGCTGTACTGTGACACCTGAGAGCAACTTCCCCAGACCTCATAGCTGCACAGGTGGGATCCCTGGGAACTTTGCGGTTCTTTAACCTTTCTGATTTTTATTTATTCATTCTTTTCTTCTCTTCCTCTTCCCCTTTATGTTTTTCTCCATTTTATAGTGTCTCATCTCTCCATTCAAACGGCAAGCTCCCCTAGCATTCTTTTTAGTTTATTTGTATGTTTTTGCTCCTGTTCCTCTCTCCTCTCTCCCATATCCATCTTAGCTCCACACATAACAATCTCCCCAATGCATCCTGCCTACCTGCACTGTGCGCTTGACATCACACCACCAAGCAGTACAGGCACGGCCTACTGGAACCTGCCCTGCACTGATTACCGACCCGCCCTGGTGGCTGTACTAAGTGCCACAAACAACCCATCCTAGTAACTCCTCTTCAGCTAGACCTGCCCTGCTGTACCATATCAGTGACTGACCCTGCCAGTTGGAGAAGGAGGTGAAAAGTATTGAGCGCACAGACGAGCAAACAACAAAGAACACACAGTCCGCCTGCTCAGACATAGTCAATTTTTTTTTTAAAAAGGGATGAAACAAACAAATCTACAATCAATAAATGAGAAAAATAACTACGGAATGCCCAGAAAACAGCAGACAATATCAGAACATTTACAAAAACAGGACAGGATGGTTCCAGTAGGTGTCTGAAGGTAAAACACCAGATGACGCTCCTGTGGAATAAAATGCACTAGAAGTACCTGATAGGGAATTCAAATCTCTAATACTTGGAATTCTCCAAGAACTGAGGCAAAAAGCTGCAAACATGAGGAAAAAATTGACAAATTCATGGAAAATACAGACAAAAATTGGGCGAATTCAAGAAGATGATGCAGGAACAAAATGCCAAAATAAATTCACAACTAGAAATTATACCAAAAAAAAAAAAAAATTAACAATTAGAAATCCAAAAGATAAACAACAAGATTTCAGAAACGGATGATGTCATAGAAGCGCAGAGAAGCAGATCTGACCGTAGAAGACAGGATCAGTGGAACTGAAGACAAACACTTGGATACATCTCTGATTCAGGAAAACTCAGAAAAAAGAACAAAGAAAAATGAAGCAACACTGAGAGTTATGTGGGACACAATTAAAAGCAAAAATTTTCGAGTGATTGGAATTCCAGAACAGGGGGAGAAAAAAGAAAACACAAAGAGGATCGTTGAGGAACTGCTGACAGAAAACTTCCCTAATATCATGAAAGATGAAAAGCTGACCATCCAAGAGCTCAACGGACCCCAGATAGAAGAGATCCCAAAAAAAAATCACCAAGGCATATCATATTCTCACTTGCCAAAACCAAAGACAAACAAAGAATCCTGAGAGCAGATCATGAAAAACAAGAAGTCACATACAGAGGAGAAACAATAAGACTAAGCTCAGATTATTCGGCAGAAACCATGCAGGCAAGAAGGCAATGGGATGACATATATAAAATCTTGAAAGAAAAAAATTGTCAGCCAAGAATAATATATCCTGCAAAACTCTCGTTCAAATTTGATAGTGAAATTAGGTCATTTCCAGATAAACAGAAATTAAGGGAATATGTAAAAGTCAAACCAAAATTAGAAGAATTATTAAAGCGAGTTCTTCGATCTGAGGATAAACAGCTTCAGCTCACAGGCAGCACCGAGGACACAGGAGTGTACGAGCCAGATACCAATCTAGGAAATGAACTCTCGAGGACTATCCAAAATCAAAAGAAATACAACAGGGAATGAGAGCAGTTAATCAGTAAATGACAACAACATCAAAACAATGAAAGAGGGAATAAATGGCATAGGTATAGAACCTTCTGAAGGAGAGGAAGGCAAGGTGATACCAAGTAATGGTAGACTGCTTCAAACTTAGAAAGATAAGGGTAAAATTCATGGTAACCACAAAGAAAGTTAACAAACCAACTCATAAAGATAAAGATGAAAAGCATAAAGTCTCGGAAAAAACAAAACCTACAAAAACAAAAGAAATGAAAAAAAATCCACAAACAAAAGTAACTCAGCACAAGAGAGTAAGAAGAACAAAGAAAACTTCAGCACCACAAAAAAAAGCACTACAAAATGACAGCAACAAACTCCCATCTATCAATAATTACACTGAATGTAAATGAACTCAATGCACCCATAAAGAGATGGAGAGTGACAGAATGGATAAGAAAACAGGATGAGTCAATATGCTGTCTACAAGAGACACACCTTAGAAACAAAGATGTGAATTTATTAAAAGTCAAAGGTTTGAAAAAAATATATCAAGCTAACAACTACCAAAACAGAGCAGGAGTGGCAATTCTAATCTCAGATAAAATAGACTTTAAAACAAAATCTAGCATAAAATACAAAGAAGGACACTATATAATGATTAAGGGGTCGATCCATCATAAAGACATAACCATAATAAACATCTACGCATCCAATGACACGGCTCCAAAATACATAAACAAAACTCTAACCGCACTGGAAAGAGAAATTGACAGTTCCACAATAATAGTAGGAGAGTTCAACACATCACTCTCAGTAAATGATGGAACAACTAAGAAGAAACTCAGCAAACATACAGAAGACCAAAAGGGCACAATCAGCCAACTTGACCTCATAGACATATATAGAACAATCCATCCAACCACTGCAAAGTACACATTCTATTCCAAAGCACATGGAACGTTCTCCAGAATAGACCACATCTTAGGCCACAGAGCAATCCTCAACAAGATCCAGAACATTGAGATAATTCAGAGTGTCTTCTCTGACCACAATGCCATCAAGGTAGAAATTAACAATAGAAAGAGCAAGGAAAAAAAAATCAACTACATGGAAACTGAATAATACCCAGCTTACACATCACTGGGTAATAGAAGAAATCAGAGACGGAATCAAAAAATTCCTAGAATCAAATGAGAATGAAAACGCATCGTACCAAAACCTTTGGGACACAGGAAAGGCAGTCCTCAGAGGACAATTTATAGCAATAGATGTACATATCAAAAAAGAAGAAAGAGACAAAATCAAAACATTAACTACAGAACTCAAACAAATAGAAAGAGAACAGCAAAAAAAGCCCACAACCACCAGAACAAAGGAAATAGTAAAGATCAGAGCATAAATAAATGAAATAGAGAACAGAAAAACATTAGAAAGAATCAACAAAACCAAAAGTTGGTTCTTTGAAAGAATCAACAAAATTGACAAACCACTGCCAGACTGACAAAAGAAAAACAGGAGTGGACACAAATAACCCAAATAAGAAATGAAACGGGGGACATTACACCAGACCCAACTGAAATAAAAAGGATTATAACAGAATATTATGAAAAACTATACTCCAACAAATTTGAAAATCTAGAGGAAATGGATAAATTTCTAGAAACACACAGCCTACCCAGACTACAACAAAGTGATGTTGAAAATCTGAACAGACCCATAACAAGAGAAGAGATTGAAAAGATAATAAACAAACTCCCAACCAAAAAAAGCCCTGGCCCAGATGGCTTCACTGGAGAATTCTACAAAATATTTACAGAAGAGCTTGTAGCAATACTACTCAAGCCATTTCAGAGCATAGAAGAGAAAGCAACACTTCCAAATTCATTCTATGAAACCAGCATAACGCTGATACCAAAACCAGGCAAAGATGTCACAAAAAAGAAAATTACGGACCAATATCTCTCATGAATATAGATGCAAAAATTCTGAACAAAATTCTAGCCAATAGAATTCAGCATCATATCAAAAAAATAATACACCACAACCAAGTAAGATTCATACCAGGTATGCAAGGATGGTTCAACATTTGAAAATCAATCAACAGAATCCACCACATAAATCAAAGGAAGGAAAAGAATCACATGATCATCTCAATTGACTCAGAAAAGGCATTTGACAAAGTCCAACACCTATTCCTGATAAAAACTCTCAATCAAAAAGGTATAGAAGGGAAATTATTCAACATAATAAAGGGCATCTATGTAAAACCAACGACCAGTATCATTCTTGATGGAGAGAAGCTGAAAACATTCCCCTTGAAAACAGGAACAAGACAAGGATACCCTTTATCACCACTCCTATTTAACATTGTGCTGGAAGTTCTAGCTAGAGCAATAAGGCAAGAAAAAGAAATAAAGCACATCCAAATTGGTAATGAAGAAGTTAAGCTCTCCCTGTTTGCAGATCATACGTTGGAGGGGCTGCGGGGAGATGGGAACTCTTATGCAATGCTGGTGGGAATGCAAAATGATACAACCATTTTGGAAAATGATATGGCACTTCCTCAGAAAGCTAGAAATAGACATACCATTCGATCCAACAATCCCACTCCTAGGAATATATCCTAGAGAAATAAGAGTCATCACTCAGACAGATGTATGCCCATGTATGTTCATGGCAGCATTGTTCACAATAGCAAAATGATGGAAACAACCTAGATGCCCATCAACAGATGAATGGATAAACAGACTATGGTACATACACACAATGGAGTACTATGCAACGAGAAAGAACAACAATGAATCTGTGAAGCATCTCATAACATGGATGAAACTGGAGGACATTATGCTGAGTGAAATAAGTCAATCACAAAAGGACAAATAATGTATGAGACCTCTATTGTAAAAGCCCATGAAAAAGTTCACACACAAAAAGTAACAATCCTTGTTGGTTCCCAGGGATGGGTGGGGTTGGGGGGAAATACTAAATAGGCAATAGATAAGTGGTATCTTGGGTGAAGGGTGAGACAGTACACGATACAGGGGAACCCAGCACAACTTGTACAAGGAAAGGTCATGGAAGCCCCATAGACACATCCAAACTCCCTGAGGGACTGAACTGTTGGGCGGAGGGCTTTGGGGACCATGGTCTCGGGGAACATTTAGCTCAATTGTCATGACACAGCTAATAAAGACAATGCTCTACATTCTACCTTGATGAGTAGTGTCTGGGGTCTTAAAAGCCTGTGAGCGGCCATCTAAGATATGACACTGGTCTCATCTCTTCAGGAGCAAGGGAGAATGAAGAGAACAGGATACAAGGAAAAGATTAGTCTGAAGGACTAATTGTCCACAGCTACCAAGGCCTCCACCGGACTGAGTCCAGTACAGCTAGATGGTGCCCAGCTACCACCACTGACTGCTCTGACCAGGATCACAACAGAGGGTTCTGGACAGAGCTGGAGAAGGAGGCAGAGCATAATTCTAACTCACAAAAAAAAAAAAGACCAGATTTACTGGCCTAAGGGAGACTGGAGAAACCCCAAGAGTATGGCACCCGGACACCCTTTCAGTTCAGTGGTGAAGTTACCTCCGAGGTTCACCGTTCAGCCTGGGAGTGGACAGCCCCATAAAACCAAATGAGACTAATGAGGTACAGGAATCCAGTGACAAGGGTCAGAAGGCAGAACGGGACAAGGCAGTTGTGATAGGGAACCCAAGGTTGAGTAAGGATATTGTTGATGTGTTGTGAGATTGTTAACCATTGTCATAGGGCAACATTTGTAGTAACTGTTAAATGAGAAACTAGTTTGTTCTGTAAGCCTTCATCTTAAGTGAGAATAACAGCACAATTTGAAGAGCATAGTCAATGTCACTGAACTGTGTATGTAGAAATGTTTGAAATGGTGTAGCTTTGGCTATGTGTATTTTCACCAAAAAAAAAAAAAAAAAAAAAAAAGAAATGGTTGAGAATTTTAGAGGGTTAATATCTTGTGGGGTTGTTAACCAATGTCATAAAACAACATGTGTACTACTGTTTCATGAGAAACTATTTGTTCTGCCTTCACATGAAGTACAAAAAAATATATAAAAGAAAAAAGAAAAAAATTGAAACTACCACTGTGATCATTAAGGTTGTGTGTCAGCTTGGCTGGGCCACAATTCTCAGTGGTTTAGCAATTATGATGTAGTTTGGCAGTCGAATGATAATGTGATTACCTCCATGATGGGATCTGCTGTGAGTAGCCAATCTCTTGAAAGGCAGTTTCCTTGGGGAAAACTACAATATCAGTGGGCTTACTGGCAAGCCTCGGGGACTTTTGCTTGCTCTGGATCCTGCAGCTGGCTCCTGTTCATCTGACCTCCAATTCTTGGGACTTGAGCTAGCAGCTTACCTGCCATCTTGCTGACGATTTTGGGATTCGTTTGTCTTCTAAGCCTCTGAGCCAGAGCCCTGCTGTATGATCTGCTGATCTTGGGTTCACCAGAACCTGGGGTTACATGAATCAGGGGAAGCCTCCAGCCTGACCCACTGACTTGGGACATTCCAGCCTCTACAAATGTGTGAGCCATTTTCTTGATATAAATCTCTTTATATACAGGGTCGCTATGAGTCAGAATCAACTCAATGGCAACAGATTTGGTTTGGAGCCCTGGTGGCACAGCAGTTAAGCTTTCAGCTGCAAACCAGAAGGTTGGCAGTCTGAATCCACCAGCTGCTCCTTGGAAACCCTATGCGACAGCTCTGACCTAAAGGGTGGCTATGTGTCAGAATCAACTTGACAGCAATGGGTTTTATATATATACATATATTTTACTGGTTTTGCGTGTCTAGAGAACGAGTTGATTTAGTAAAGAGAGAGAGAAAAAAAAAAAGTGGGGTTGCATTTAAACTAAAACTTGAAACAGTGCTTTTCTCCGTTTTAAGAAAAAGGAAAATGAATATCACTCAGCTGTGCATAGCCCGTATAAGACTTTAACAAATAGAAACAAAGAGGAAAAAACTTTCTGACAAGAAGGTGTTGAATATCAGCTCATTGAGAACTGGTGCCATTTTAACTTTGATTCTATTAGTTTACCCCTTTTTAGTGTTCCCAATGCACTGCAATGACTCACAATCAGACCCCGAGCCTGGAATCTCATGTGTCTTATTTTAATTACATCATGATAATGCTGTGCTGTGATTCTCCACTTAATTTCACCGCTGTACCCACCAGCAGCTAAACAGAATGAAGGAATTTACAACTTAGAAACAGCTTCCCAAAAGCAAAGTAATAGTTTCCAGCAATTTGTACATGCAGACCGTATTTCCACTCTTGCTTGTTGCTGAGAAAGTAGTAAGGGATTGAGATAAGAAGCTATGGTTCACAAAGCATGAGGAAAAATGAGAGATGATTAACTGGGCTAGATAAGACATTCTCAAAGCATCGTTTCTTGCAAGAATAAATCACTAGAAGAAAAACACGGGATTTGTGTTTGTGCTGAATATTTCCCCATGGGCAAGGCATAGTCCAGCAAACAAACAAACAATATTCATTTGAAGATTAAGAAAAGAAATAGTAATGGGAAATAACACTTCAGACCTTAAGAGTTAGCCTATCTCTCCAGAGTTCCTCTTCTGAGTTTATTCTCTGCAATGCACATTTGGCACATGGCTTTTCCTGTCATGTCATTCTGTGGTATCCTGATAAACTATCTTATAGTTCCTTGAGAAAGGGATTCTTGTTTATACATCTTTGTATCAAATACAGCAACTGACAGAGTTACACAATTAAATACCAATTTATTGATTTGCCATATTTCATTAAATGATAGTAATCATGGAACTCACTAGAGTATCTAGGTAGAAGGAGGGAAAAAAAAAGATCAGCAGCATCTGTCTCTTAATATACTTAATAAATTTGCATTAAGCTTCTAGTATGTGCCAGGCATTGTTCTAGGCACTGGAGACATAAGAGTAAACAAAACAGACAAAAATCCCTGCCCTCGTGGAGGTCACATTCTAGTCTAAAAAGAGAGACAATAAGTAAAATAAATAGGATGTTAAATGGTGGTAGAGGCCAATGTGCAAAATAGAGCAGAGAAGGGGTACAGCTGTACTTGGATGGTCATTGTACTGCAGAGATTTTGTTTGTGTGCTTGTTTATTTGCTTGTTTCACTTATGCAAATTTCTTTTATCATTATCCAAAAGAGTTCAGCCACTTTCTGAAAGTGCTAAAAGAGGTTAATGAAGCCTGCAAATCCTATGAATTATTGATCTACTCAAGGCATACTCATAGATATTTTAGTGTATGTCTGGGTGGGTTTTGGTGCATGAGGAGATGCCACTTAAACTACAAGTATTTTTTGTTGTTGTTTTTCAATAGGTGAAAAAAAAAATCACTTTTTTATTTTTAATTAATTACTCCAAGCCATGTTACATGTCAGTCATCCATGATGCCAACATTAATATATAAGAAGAGTTACTCCTCAGAGCATCATTTTTCTGCCTTCCCTCCAAAAATAGCTCTGCTAGCTCCATCTCTAATGGGCGAAGGAGTTTATTTCCAGGGGAGTCTGTTAACCAGTACCATGGAAATATACCTGTGTATAGTACAGGCTAAACATATTTCACTAGTAATCTAGAGTAGAAACACTTCAAGGCTTATATGCTCTAAACCATCTCTCTCTATCTCTCTCTCCCTTCCCTAATCACACAAGCAATAAAACAGCTGCATTGCAAAACCGTGTTAGTGTTTATAAATGTGAATTAATTAGCCATCAATAAAAATATAAAATCTCAGAAGCACAGAGCTTAACTGTTGGATATGTATATAGTAGGAGATGTAGATTCAGTAGAAATGAATCGCCATCCTAAAAGTGTGCAAGAGGGAGAAAGCATAAATAGAGATAGAACAGTATTACTAAATTAACAAAGAAAATTACTATGAAATTCAACTTCTTGTTTGGGCTAGCTTTGTAATTTTGAGTTATTACTTTACTCTTTTTGATTTCTCTGTTTTTGATCCAAAGTTTTGACAATATTTTTATGATCCAAGGTCTAGTTTAATTAGCAAGATTAGTTTGAGATTTGTCACAGAATTAACTTATGTGTCCTTGCTCACTCATTTTAAGAGCTCCCTGCGAGGATCATATTCAAAGAAAATGCTTAGCATATAGTGATTTTATTTTTCTCTTTGGATTTTAGCCCCATTTTTCTTCTTTAGGAAAAAGGTTCTTTATGTACACTACTACTAAACTTATTCTTCAATACCAAACCCATTGAGGTTGAGTTGATTTCAACTCATAGTGATCCTGTAGGACAGAGTAGAACTGCCCCATACAGTTTCCAAGGAGGAGCTGGTGGATTCCAACTGCCAACCTTTTGGTTAGCAGCCGAACACTTACTGCGCCACCAGGGCTTCTATTCTTCAATAGCTGTGTACATATTATCCCATACCTTTTGAGGCAGGATATATAAGTATAGAAGATATTCCAATTTAGCTCAGAGCAATAATTTTTGGGGGGCAGACTAATAAGTAAATCAGAGTTCATAAACAGGTGAAAACAAGATTAAAGAAATAACAGTGTAGAACTAGAATAGTTTTAGAGGGCTAATGAAAATGATTGATATTACGCTACATCAACAATAATTATTAATATGAATTTGAAACTGCATAATGAAAATCTCAGAGTATATAATCGTTACTTCATAAACTGCACAACCATTTTCCTCAGACTGATGGACCTTTTCCAATGGCTGTAGATACATGGAACTGTCTATGGCTTTGAATTTCCAGAAATCCAACAATTCAGTATTCTAACCAGTCAGCATTTTACTTAGTGCTCCAAATACTGAGGAAGAATCTGTGCATAGACCTGAGCAGCACATTAGTTACTTTCTTCAGGAAATTAGCAAGCAAGCATCCAAAAAATGGATGACACTTTACAAAATCATACTAAACACCATTTCTGGAAGGAAAAGAAAAAGAGTAGGGCTTAAATTCTGGATCTCTTAAAGAGAAAGCCATGGGGTACATTTTGTGAAGTTACTGTTTATTAAAATGGAATAGGCCTGCCACCCACTTAAACTTTATGGTTGTAAATTCTTGGGAAAATGGGACACTGTCAGACTGTCAAGTCCTAACAGTACTTTACACTGCACAATGTCTTGACAGCAAAATAGGAAAGAGTGTTAAGAAGGTCACTTAAAATCATTCTGCTACTGCCGGGAGGTTTACTCTTTGTTGACGATGACATACAGCTAGTCCAGATTTCACACTCACCATACTTTCAGAGATGGACAATAAATATCTTTCAGGCCATTATAAATTGCTTGGGCAAGCTGCAGAGGATTGGGTGGCATGTTGACACAATTCTGCAGCACAGCCAACTAAGAGGCTACACTCAAAGCACAGTCCCTCTGGTGAGACATCCCAGCCCAAGAAAATTATGACAACCGCAGGATCCTAGGCATCCTCAGAAAACCAATCCTGTAGGTGAGGTATGTACAACGCATTCCATTATGGAAACGACCTGGCCTCACATAGTTCAGTTGCTTTGAAATGCTAAAAGAAAACAGTTCAACAAAAAGTGTTCAGTAGGCCCCATTCTTTTTAAGATTTGGATAGCCCAATAATTGTGTGTGGACATTTAAATGTATATATACACAGAGATATATATGTGTGTGTGTGTGTGTGTGTGTATTGGGGTAGAGGAGGGTTGCAATTGTGTTTACGTACATGCATGTGCATGGTTCAGAAAGAGCAAAATGGAAACGTTGACATGTTTTCCACATTTTACTTTTTATCAGTAACTCAGTCTGACGTTGAAATGAGAATAAAGATTGCTGATACTAAAAAAGAAAAAATCCATGTCAAAGTTACTAAGTGACACATCTGGCTCAGAATAGCATCTTTTATGTCAATATTGCCAATACTTTCCTCCAGTGTATCTTTCTTCGAGTTCTTGATTGCAAATATAGCTTGCTTATTGGCTTGATATTCCTATGGTCTTAATGAACATAGAGAGAAGCATCATAAAAAGGAAATAAGTTAGGCAGATATTGAAATGCTGAAATAATGTTAACAAGTATGCAACGTTGTTTTCACCTTGCTTTTAGTTTGCCAACTTTGAGAGTATTTTATTTCTCTTACAGCATGCTTCATTTTTGTCATTTCAGTATCTGGGAGCTATCTTACAGGACATTACTTTTGTCTGAGTCTGTGCAATTAGTACAGAATGTAAATGTTGGCCCTTAAATATTTTAGTTATGAAATCAAGAACATTTCAATAATAATTGATTTTAATTAAAAATGCTGTCATAATATTTATGCCATATTTTCTACGAATATAAGGCGCACCTTCTATGTTTGTTTGCCAACAACTCCCTCCCCCCATGGGATATTTTTGTAAGTGCCACTATGACAATTTTTTTTAACATGTTGCTGTAAAAAAAAAATGTATAGTATGCTTACAAAAATACCTCACATGGGGAGGGAACAGTTGGCAAAAAAGAACAGAAAATGTGCCTTATTTGTGTAAAATACAGTAATAACTTTTTTAGATCATTTTTTATCATTCAATGGTGATAGGCTAAGAAAACATATTTTCTTTATAATTTAGTATATTATTTTAATGTGTAAACTGTAACTTGACAACATCTGGCACTTTAATGCAAGATGATATGGCACTGATTGTAAGATCGAGTTTATAGAATTTGACACAGGTTCTTCATGCATAATAAAGCTAAAAACCAAATAAAAAAGCCATTGCCATCAAGTTGATTCTGACTCATAGTGACCCTATAGGACAGAGTAGAACCACCCCATAGAATTTCCAAAGCTTTAATCTTTACAGCAGCACATTGCCACATCTTTCTCTAGAAGAGCAGCTGGTGGGTTTGAACTGCCGACCTTTTGGTTAACAGCTGAGCAGTTAACGACAGCACCACCAGGGCTCCTTATGAAAATAGCAATGATTAATTCAAAACTGTGACTGATTGCATCCTGATACCTTTTGAACTTTGAAAAGAGAAAGTCTGTGGTATCTTCTTAATTGGTGCAGAGCAGTAACAGAAATGAATAATAGAAATATGATGTATTTTAATACCTTTAGCATCTATGACAGTTAAATAAAATAGGTTAAGTGGTCAGTGAGATCTAATGTATTACTGACTCTGTGTCTTTGCAAACCAGTGATAATCTACTATTAAATTCACTGTATTGTGAGCTAGTTTTATTAACATAACATACTTTAGTATGTTTTATAAATATCTCAGATGAGATTGAACAGAAAACTCTATGTTATTAGTCTTAAACTCATACAGATTTTTATTGTAAAATAGGAGCTATTATGTTGTTCATAATGATGGGTTTAAAATAAAGTTATTTGAAAGAGATACTTTACATATTACAGGCAATAAAACACACAAATATATTGCACATATATAACTAGGAATTAATAGAAAACACAATTTTATCAACAGGTAGCTAATCATTTCTTCAAAAGCATTCAAAATAAGGCAAATTATTTTTAAAAGTTAAATTTAAAAGAAAGCATTTAAAAATGTACATGAATTTTACTCACTAATTAGTGTTCTGTCAGTTGGTGAGAAAATGCTCAATATGTATGTTTTTATATAGCACATTACAAACATGATTACGTTTTGTTAGTGAGAGAAAAAAATGCTTAACTTTTTTAATCTACTTTAAGTGAGTGTAAAAAGAAATGTTAAGCTGAAAACTGTAACAAAAATAGAACATCATTAAGCTGACGTAAAAAATATCAAGTTTTGTGTTAGTGCAAATTACTTAATCTATTCAAGAATATTCTTAAAGAATATATAATGCTTGTTACCTCCGAAATGCTTTAAAAGTTACTGCTTGAGTTATCTAGTGCCGCTATAACAGAAATAGCACAAGTGGATGGCTTTAACAAAGAGAAATTTATTCTCTTACAGTCTCGGAAGCTAAAAGTCGCAATTCAGGATGCCAGCTCCAGGGGAAGGCTTTCTCTCGCTGTCACCTCCGGAGGAAGGTTCTTGTCATCAATCTTCCATGGTCAAGGAGCTTCTCACCACAGGGAGTCCAGGTCCAAAGGACAGGCTATTCTCTTGGCTCTTGTTTATTGGTGGTATGAGGTCCCTATGTCTCTCTGCTCGCTTTTCTATTTTATATATCAAAAGAGATTGACTTAAAACACAACCTAATCTTGTAGATTGAGTCCCACCTCGTTAACATGATTGCTGCTAATCCCTCCTCATTAACATTATAGAGGTAGGATTTGTAACACATAGGAAAATCACATCAGATGACAAAATGGTGAACCATCACTCAATACTGGGAATCATGGCCTAGCCAAGTTGACACACTTTTTGGGGGGGCACAATTCAATCCATAACAGTTACTCCAAGAAGGTTTATAAACAACAAGGACATTTTATTTTATGAATAATCAATAAGACAACGAATTGAAAATTTCATAAAGATTTAAAATATGTCTTTAGTGGCATTAGGCTTGTGGGTTATCTGAAAAGGCAACATAATCTAACACACAGAGCAATGAGTCAGAAGTCATGAACTTTATTTCAAAACAGAGCTACACATCTTCACTCATTCTGAATTTCAAAATTAATCTCAGAATAAAAGAGTTTTATGCAGATAATTTTTTCTTGGTTAAAATGTCATGGACTTGACAAAAGATTTAGTGTCTTGGGAAAGGATGTATATCTGAATACATTTTCAGAAATGAAACTTGTGTGGTTTCTCTTTAGATATTTTAAATAACATAAAAATATGAAGGATGGCTTTCTGGCTCATCACAAAGATGGACCATGTCATAGAAGATGACGTGAACATTAAGGACGGATAGGTCATTTCCCATGATCTGTTGGTCTTCCTACTTCTGACTTCATTCCAGTTTATTAAGAAAGAAAGAACATTATGTTAGCAAGCAGGGTCCTCAATCAAATCCAAAATTATGGATCAAACATAGACATTGAATGGTCAGGTACAGGTAAGAAGCCATGAAACTAAAGAAGAAGCATGGTATAAATCAGAATCTTTCCCTTAAAAAGCTTCAACTCATTTCATCTCAATACAAACCTCTCAATGGGAATCATTAATTTTTTTATGAGTGAAGAAACTGAAACAAATCATGATTAAATAAATTATTGAGAATCACAATGATGGTGGCAAAGTTGTTATTTACAGACAAACCACCTGACTCTAAATCACTTTCACTTTTGGAGTAGTACTAGAAAATAGATAATGCTCTTAAGATCAGAATGTTTCATTTGTTAAGTGAGAATGATTGAGTCAAATTAAACTACCAGAAATAAAATTTCTCATTCGACACAAAGGAAAAAATAAAAAAATATATATATATATATATGTAGATAGATAAAGATAGTGATAGCAGTGGAGATAGAGATATCACCCTGTGGTGTAAGGCCTGAAAATAAGATTAAATATCCTGTGCTGTCTTGACATTTGGTGAAATTGGGAAGGTCTCAAATGGCCTAACTGTAGGTACCCCTCCCACTGTGCCCCCATGTATAAGGACTGCTAGCCAAACAACCCCCCTTATCATTAGGACAAGCCACAGTGCCTACTTACACTTAAGAAGGGGGCTTCAGTTCTCCACCAGTCCACGTAATTATTCAAACAAGCCAATCAGATCCTAGGCATGAACAAGGGGTCTCCTACCCTCTTGTTACTACAAAGCCTGCCTTCCACAGCCCCTGCTCGTTCACTCTGTTGTCAAGTGCAACCCCTGTGTGGCCCTGCACAGTGTGGTGACTGCCTCCTCCTATCACGAGCCATATGTATATGTAACTAATAAACTGCTGTCAAACTTATCTGTCCAGTGTTGATGTCAGATGTTTGGCCATCTTCATAACCTGAGGATGGGAATCTCTCCCTCACCAATGGGGTGAAAAGGAAATGAAAAGAAAATGCTCCTCCTTCTACGTACTACACTTTTGAAGAGTTCTTGGCCAACCCTTTTTAGCTATCATGTTGCTGAGGCAGATTCTGCTCCTTTCACATACTTGATGGTGACTGCCTACTTTTAGCACATGTAGAAAACGTTACAACTCTACAATCTGCCCGAATAACGTTTTCTCTATCTACCTGAAACAGATAGAATGAAGTTGGATACGTGACCAAAGAGAAAATTACATAGAAACATTAGCTGAGTTTTACAACATAATTTTAAAATGCACTTATGTGTTCAGATATAGAAAAAATCAGTATTATAAGAGAAATACATATGCACATTTTCGTTCATATTAGTGCTTTGTCTGCAAAGTACTGCTTTGAAAAAATTTGAGTACAATGAGTTCTATGATGATTAATAAAAGAGCTATATTGCTATTTTATTTTATAATTATTACTAAAAAAATCATGTCCTAAGTTTATGTGTAAACATACTCTAAGCCTCAGTGTTTCTTGGGACAGTTGTAAAATGGTAATGGGACATGTATACTGTAGATTTTCATGGACAAGTAACCAAGACATTTTCACGTAAGCTTTTCACAGTTCACATTCCAGATTTTCCCAACTTCAGCTATTGATACATCTGAGGGTAAAATTTCCAAATAGAGAACTTCACAATACCCATCAAAATTATATCTGCATTTACTTCTTATTTTCCTGGGTTATAGACTGAACAGAGAAGACTTATTTATATTCAGCCAAAGACCCAGTTATAGACCCTGCAGTACATCATCACACATTGTTTTTTTAATTGAAGATGTCTTTTCAAAGCAGTTTTTCTGTGGAGTCATAACTACATAATCAAATTAAATTCTCCTTTGTATTTATTATGTTCCTGAACTTTTAAAGACACACCATAAAGTAAGTAAAGATGCTTTGGGTCAAACAACCAGTTAACTACAGAAACCTTGAGTGAGAAGATACTCTAAAAATTACTTAGTTGAATACCTAGTTTTACCTACTACAAAAAAAATCACATACACCTGAAGAGGTTGAGTGGATTGTCCACAACCACATAGTAATGTCCAGTTAACACCCAAAACAAAATTATAACAAAAAATATACTGTTTCCCAGAGCAGTGTTCTGAGTATGATTAACTTTAGGCAGGTATTGTCATCAAAAACAAGAGTAAGTTGTTTTCAGATTTCAAGGAATATGAAAATATGGATGCCTTTGCTTTCATGGCCTTTATCATGATAAAATAAAAGTAATTTAGACTGGGGAATATAAGATTAATTTTCAAATAAATATATACATACAAATATGGAACATGTGAGTAAAATTTTCACATGTGTATATGCATATATACATACACAAACTTCAAATATCCTTTAAAATGGAGAGATTTAAGTAAGAGCCCCACAGAATGAAAGCAGCAATAGTGTATTTTTTAGTTTTTTTTAATTTTGATTTAAAATACTTGTTTATTTATAAAGACAAACTGTGTTCAAACTTACACATAGAATAAATACACATTTAATTCCTTTTTTTAATTAAATGTGCAGAAATGGAATAAAGATTTTTTTTGTTCAATATTTTCTACTACATCCACATTTTTGTATCATAACTAATTTCAGTGTTGCAGTGACTTTTAGCTTTCCAGCCATAAAAAGGTATAATGCTGTATCTCAGCCTCATACACAGTGGAAAGCTTGTACAATGCCTTACTCTGTCTGTGATGGGTGCAATTAATCATTGTTTTCCAACTTTACAGTGCCTCCAAACTTTATTTGTGTGAAAGAGAGAAATAAGTTTCTATAGAAGCAGAGGAAAATTCTGCTGTGTCTCTTCACTGAAATAATACATATCAACACAGATTTATACATTTCAGAGCAAAGAATATCAGGAGTGAAAAAAAAAAGAGCTCATTTCATAAAGAGAAGCTGGTTAATTTATCAAGAGGACTTAACTATGTTAAGTTTATGCACCTAATAACAGAGTTTCAAAATAGATGAAGCAAAAATCTGCCAGAAGTACAAGAAGAAATAGACAACTTGACAATTTTGCTTGGAGATTTTAATATGACTTTTTATGAAATTGATGGAAAAAGTAGACAAAAGATAATCAAGGTTAATATAAACTTAAACAGCACTACCTAATTTGTCTTGTTACTTATAGAACATTGAAACCAATAACAGCATATTACATGTTCCTTTAAAGTGCACACAGACCAATTGCCAAAATAAATAATACTGTGAG
Source organism: Dugong dugon (assembly GCA_030035585.1). Taxonomy (NCBI): domain Eukaryota; kingdom Metazoa; phylum Chordata; class Mammalia; order Sirenia; family Dugongidae; genus Dugong; species Dugong dugon. The sequence continues at coordinate 17,049,831 of CM057478.1, forward strand.
CTATAAAAGAAATCTCAAGCATAAAATGACCTAAATCATGCAAAGCATGCTCTCTGAGAATGATGAAATTATATTGGAAATTAATAACAGAAAGATACTTAGAAAATCCAACAATATATAAAAACTAAATAACACTCGTACAAAAAAAAATCCATAGATAGAAAAAGAAGAAAAAGAAATGAGAAAGTATTTTAATTTAATAAAAATTAAAAATAACATCAGAATCTGTGGGATGAAGCTAAAGCAGTACTTAACAGAAAATTTATAGCACTAAGCATGTGCAATAAAAAAGAAGGAAATATCTAAAATGATCTCAGAAGAAGAAAAATAATAAATATCTAAGTGGAAATCAATGAAATAGAAAACACAAAATCAATGAAACCAACAATTGGTTCTTTTAAGAACATAATAATATAGATAAAACTCTACCTACGCTGATAGGAAAAAAAAAATATGATAGAAATTATCAGTATCAGGAATGAAGCAGATAGTATCACCATAGATACTGCAGATATTAAAAGGATAACAAGCAACATTACAAACATTTTTATGTCTATAAATTTGACAACTTAGACGACATACACAAATTCCCTATAAGACAAAAGGTACCAAATTTTATTCAAGAAGAAATAGAAATCTGAATAGCACAGTAACTACTGAAGCTTTCAATTTGTAATTAAGACCCTTCCCACAAAGAAAATTCCAGACCTAGGTAATTTCCAAGGTGAATTATACCAAATATTTAAGGAACAAAGTAATATCTATTCTACTGAGACTTTCCAGTAAGTTGAAGAGGAAGAAATAATTATCAACTGATTCTTGAGGCAAAACCTACCATGATACTAAACCCAAATAAAGACATCACAAGAGAAGAAAAAACAAACAAACAACAACAAAACCAGAACATTTTTCCTCATGAATATAGATGTGAAAGTTATTCCCAAATTGAGACATAAAGTCAATGCAATCCCAATCAAAAGGCCAATAGGCCTTTTGTAATAATTGACAAGGTGCTTCTAAAATTCATATGGAAATGCAAAGTTCCTAGAATAGGCAGAACAATTTCAGGAAAAAAAAAAAAAAAGGCTGAAGAGTAAACACTGTTTAATTTCAAGACTTCTTATAAATCTACAGTAATCAAAATACTGTCATATTGCCCAAAAGATAGACAAATACACTAATAGAGCAGAATAGATAGTCCAGGTATGAACCACACATATATGGACAACTGATTTTTGACAAAACTGCAGAGGAACTTCAATGAAGAAAGGGTAGTGTTTTCAACAAAAGTTGCTGGAAAAATTAAATATCTAAAGGCAAAAAACAAAAACAGTTTGATCCACGCCACTCACTATATACAAAATTAACTCAAAATGCATCATGGTACTCCTCAACAAATTGAAAAGAACAGAAATAATTCAAAGTATGCTCTCAAGCCACAACAGAATTAAGTAGAAATCAATACCAGAAAAATAAATGGAAAGGCCTAAAATATTTGGAGATTAAAAAATGCATTACTGAATAATACATAGGTCAAAGAAGATGTCTGAAATTAAATTTTTTAAGAATTGAGCTAAATTAAAATAAAAATATAACTTTTCAAAATGTGTGGCATGCAGCAAAATCAAGGCTTAGAGGAAACTTTATAGCATTAAATTCATGCATTAAATTAAAAAAAAGAAAAAAGAAAGATGTAAAATCAATATTCCAAGCTTCCACTTTAGGAAACTAGGGGGAAAAAAAAAAGTGCAAATTAAATCCAAAGTAAGCTGAAGAAAATAAATAATAAAAAATAGAGCTGAAATCAATGACTTGAAAACAGGGAAACAATAAAAGAAATTCATGAAACCAAAAGTTCGATCTTTGGAAAGGTCAATAAAACTGATAAATGTCTAGAGAATCTAACTGGGGGGGTGGTGGAGATAAGACACAATTACTAATACTAGAAATAAAAGAGATCCCATTACTGTTGATCCTATGGATATGTTACTGCAATGGCGGGTCTGAGCTGCCTGCTGCAGAAGCCAATACAAAGACGGGGTGAGGTGAGTAGCAAGAGGGTTTTATTGTATATCTACATACAGGAGACAGAGGGGAATGAGTCCTCCAAAAGCTGCCTCCCAGTCTGGAGGCTGATCAGAGGGTTATATAGGAAGAAATCAAAGTCCAAGGAATCTGTGGAATGTTGGTTCCCCTCTGGGGTGGCCGGCCACATTAACCATGCTCCAGACGTTTTGATCTTTGGACACCATCCTGGTTTTGGCCACAAGATGATTTGTCCTTGTTCAGGCATTTTACCTCCAGATTCACTTGTTGTTTGACCTCCCATAGAGGAACTTAGGTTAAATTTAAACTTTAAAAATCATGGGACAACAAGAGGAAAGAGAGAAGAAAAATAAATCAGAATCATGGGAACACGCAAAAGTGAACTATGCAAGCTAGGCATTGACGATACCTCAATACTGGAGATGCTAGGTCTACACTGCTGACAATAAACAATAAATGTGAAATTCCCACACAGCCCCTTTCAGATACCAAAAAATAATAATAATAATAATAATCAAAGAATACTGTGAACAGTTCTGCATGGTGAAGAATCACTGCACTAAAAAAACAATTTGGCCTTTTTGTTTGGGTTCCAAAGCCTCAGCAGTAGCTGATTTTTACTAGGATTGGCTGGTGGGTGCCACTCGAACACGTATTGGGGTTGGTGGGAGAGGTCCCATCCAGTCGTTAACTTATAACAGGATTGGCTGGTGGACACTACCCATTCTGAAATTTACCAGAACTGGTCTTCCCTGATGATACAACCAAAGTAAGCAAGTCCAAGTCTCCTCATTCTTTTTCTAAGGAGCCATTTTTCTTCTAAGACTGATTTCTAAATTTTTTGGCAGTCAATGTTATATTTAATATTCTTTACCAACACCAAAACTCAAATGCATCAATTCTTCTTCTTTCTTCTTTTTTTTTCATTGCCCATCTTTCATATGCATAAGGGGCAATTGAAAAGACCATGGCTTGGGTCTGACATATCTTAGTCATGAAAGTGACATCATTGATTTTTACAATTTTGAAGAGGTCTTTTGTAGCAGATTTGCCCAAAGAAATATGTTCTTTGATTTCTTGACTGCTGCTTCCATGGGCATTGATTGTTGATCCAAGTAGAACGGAATCCTTGACAATTTCATTTTTTTTTCTATTTATCATGATACTGTTTGTTGGTCCAGTTTTAAGGATTTTTTTCTTTATGTTGCTCTATAATCCATACTGAAGGCTGTAGTCTTTGACCGTTGTCAGTACATGCTTCAAGTCCTCTTCACTTTCAGCAAGCAAGGTCATGTCATCTGCACATCGTAGGTAGCTACTGAGTCTTCCACCAATCCTAATGCCACATTCTTCTTTGTATAGTCAACCTTCTCAGATTATTTGTAAATTTTTTCAATACAGATTGAAAAAATTATTAATAAGTATTAGAATGACTAAAATCTAAATCACTGACAACACCAAACACTGGGAAGGATATGCAGCAAAAGGAACTCTCATTCATTGCCAGTGGGGATAGAAAATGGTACAGTCACCTTGGAAGACTTATTCAGTCTGTATGCTAAGCAAATAATCTGAGAAAGTTGACTATATGAAGAAGAATGTGGCATCAGGATTGGTGGAAAATTTATTAACAACCTGAGATATACAGATGATGCAACATTTCTTGCTGAAAGTGAAGAGGACTTGAAGCACTTACTGATGAAGATCAAAGACTATAGCCTTCAGTATGGATTACACATCAAGAAAATAAAAATCCTCACAACTGGACCAATAAGCAACATCATGATAAATGGAGAAACGATTGAAGTTGTGAAGGATTTTGTTTTACTTGAATCTTCAATCAATGTCCATGGAAGCAGCAGTCAAGAAATCAAATGAGGCTTTGCACTGGGCAAATCTGCTGCAAAAGACCTCTTTCAAGAGTTAGAAAGCAACGGTGTCATTCTGAGGACTAAAGTGTGCCTGACCCAAGCCATTATATTTTCAATCACCTCACATGTATGCAAAAGCTGGACAATAAATAAGACCGAAGAAGAATTGATGCCTTTAAATTGTGGAGTTGGCAAAGAGTATTGACTATATCATGGACTTCAGAAGAAAGAACAAGTCTGCGTTCCTTGGAAGCTAGGTTGGCAAGAATTTGTCTCATGTACTTTGGACATGTTATCAAGAGGGACCAGTCCCTGGAGAAGGATATCATGCTTGGTAAAGTAGAGGGTCAGCAAAAAAGAGGAAGACACTCAATGATATGGATTGGCACAGTGGCTGCAACAATGGGCTCCAAAATAACAGTTGTGAGTATGGCACAGGACTGGGCAGTGTTTCTTTCTGTTGTACATAGGGTCACTAGGAGTCAGAAATGCCTCAGGGGCACCTAACAACAACTTTGGAAGTCATTCTGGCCATTCTTACAAAGTTAAACATAGACTTACCATACAATCCAGCAATTGTACTACTAGATATTTTCTCAAATGATTTGAAAACTTAGGTCCACACAAAAACGTAACCACGTATACAGTAACACCTGCAAAAGCTTGAAACTGTTTAAGGCAGAAATCTGTCAGAGAATGAAAACTTAGATATTTTCTACTAAAATGAGAAATAGAAAAGTGGCAAGACTGCACCTTCTCAAAGGCAGAAAAGTTTCAGGACACGGAAAAACAAGGCTGTCCCATCAAGTTCCAGCTCTCACAGCTTTCATTGTAATTGCCAAAAATTGGAAGGAACCAAGGCGTCCTTCAATTGGTGAATTAATAAACAAACTGTGGTTCATCCATACAATGGAATATTATTCATCAATAAAAATTAATGAGTTACTAAGCTGGAAACAGACGTGGAAGGATCTTAAATGTATATTGTACATGAAAGAAGTCAGTCTGAAAAGGCTACATACTGTTGATTCCAACTATAAGACTTTCTGGAAAAAGACAAAACTATGGAGACAGTGAATGATCAGTGGTTTCCAGGAATTCTAGGGGGAAGGGTTGAATAGGTGGAGCAGAAGTCACTTTTAGAGCAGTGAAACTATTTCCTTTGATATCATAATGGTTGATACATGACATTATTCATTTGTCAAAACCCATAGCACTACATATAGTACAGAGTGAATCCTAATGTAAACTATGAACTTAGTTAATAATAATGTAGCAATATTGTTTAATCAATTGTAACAAGGGATAAATGGGAAGTTTGTGTGCATTCAGTGAAATTTTTTTGTAAATTTAAAACTGCTCTAAGACTAAAGCCTAAAAAATATAAAAAGCAAAATTAAAAATGGGTCATAAATCAAAAGTTAAATGCTAAAACTATAAAATCCTACAATAAAACATAGGCAAAGACCTTTGTAATCTTGACTAAGTAAAGATTTCTTAGATATACCTCCAAAAGCATGAATCAGGAGTGAATAAATTGATAATTTGAACTTTATCAAAATTTAAAAAAAAAATTCTTGAAAGAAAAGAACTGTTAAAAGAATGAAAAGACCAGACACATATTTTGAGAGTATATTTGCAAAATATGTATCTGATAAAGGACTTGAAGCCAGAATATGTAAAATATTCTTAAAGTTTAATTATTAGGAAAAAAAAAAAAAGCATCTCCATAAAAGAATAAAAGGACCAAAAACTTGAGAAAACCCTTCACAAAGATCTACAGATGAGAAATAAATATATCAAAATATGCTCAGCATTGTTACTCATAAGAGAAATACGAAGTAAAAACCTGTTGAGGAAGTACTACACACTTAATTGATAGTTAAAGTTAAAAAAAGATTAACTACACCAAGTGTTAGGGAGGATGTGGCGAAATTTGAACTTTGATAGACTTTTGGTAGGAATGTAAAGTGGTAAAAACCACTTTGGAAATGATCTGGTAAGTTATTAAAAAGTTAAACAGATGCCTTTCATAAATCCAGCCATTAAAATTTTAAACAATTTCCCAAAAATAATGAGAGTGTATATGTATATATATACAAAGCCTTGTCCCTGAATGTTCATAACAGCTTTGTGTTAACCAAAACCTTGTAACAACACAAATACAAATTATCAGGAGAATGGATAAGCAAAGACAAAACAGCAGTGGACTTATTCAAGGGGGTACAACCTAAAAGCAAATCCATTGCCATTGAGTGGGTTCTGACTCATAGCGAGTCTACAGGACAGAGAATAACTGCCCCATACATTTTCCAAGGAGCACCTGGTGGATTCAAACTGCCGACCTTCTGGTTAGCAGTCGTAGCTCTTAACCACTACGCCACCAAGGTTTCCATATAAGGGCATACTACTCAATAATAAAAGGAATTATTTGTGGATATACCAACAATATGAATGGATCTCAGAAAAACTATGCTGAGTGAAAGAACCCAACCAAAAAGAGTACATTTGTAAAATGTCTAGAAGGTACAAACTAATTTGTAGTCACAGAAAGCATATCAATGTTTGCCTGAGGTAAGGAGAGGTGGAGAGGATTTGTGGATTATGTTCATTATCTTGATTGTGGTGATAGTTTCATGGGTCAAAACTTTTCAAATTCTACACTTTAAATATGTGCAATTCATTTCATGTCAATTATTTGTCAATGAACCGTTTTTGTAAAAAAAAAAAAAAACTTTCTATAGTCTACAGTTATTTAGAAGATTAAATCAAATAGAACAAAATGGAGAACATTTTGAAATTCACAAATTAAGATTTTAAGTTTATTAGAATACAGAATAATAAGATAACCATGGTTTTACACATTTATTTTTACAAAATATAAATGAAAAGAAAATCCTTGTCGGTGCAAAATCTGAAGAAAAAGTCAGATTCAACGTATCACATATACTGTAGGAAAGAGAAAAACTTTATATTTCAGATTTTCACTTTTCTTTGTAACAAATAGTACTTGTTTATTTTATTTATCTCTACACTACAGTACAGTGGTGAAGAATACATGCTCTAGATGGTCTGGATACCATTTCCAAACCACCACTGAATGTAAATATCTGTTTATTCTTCTGTATGTGAGACAGTAGCAATGCGTATGTGAGTTTTTTGAGGGTTAAATGGGTTTAATTTAAAGAGTTCCTGGCACATATCGATGCTGAAATAATGTTAGTCAACGTTATCAGAAAGCTTTATCTTATGAGAATTGTTTACTGCAATTTTATTGTTTATCTACTTACTTAAAACAATTATTCATAAACTGCTAATCTTTTTAATATCTATTATACTGGACATTTTGAAAAGCAAGCACAGAATTTTGGAAATGCAATTCAAAATGTTAGAAATTAATTTATAATATATTTTCAATTAATTAAATTCTAAGATATACCAGTTAAAATTTCCTTCAATAAGACAAAAATGTTACTTGTATCCAAATGTCATTCTATTATGGACACCTATAACTTAAACTGTGAAGGTGCAAAATAAAATATATGATATGCTTAAAAATGAATAAACACTAAAAATAACTGTGTAAAATATTATTTAAATATAAAATTAGAGGAAGACCATAGATATTCACCTTTATACATTTGATATTTTATGTAAGAATGTTTTGATTTTAGAATAAAATGTTAAAACATCAAAAAAGTAATTAAGGTAATAGCTAATGCTCACGTTGTTGTTGGTGATGGTGTGCCATGGAGTCCATTCTGATTCAAAGCAATCCCATGTGACAGAGTAGAACTGCCCCACAGGGTTTCCTAGGCTGTAATCTTAGTACTTACTAATTGCCAGTCACTAATTTACATTCTTTACATATATATCACTAGTTTAATCTTTATAATAACCTTAAGAGTTAGTCACATTTTTATTCTCTTTTCACACATAAGGAAACTGAGAAGCTGAATTAGTTGCCCAAGATAATGCAGATAGTAATAGTCAGAGTAAGGGTTTGTCAAATCATTCTCACATACAACTACCTACTGACATTTGTTTAATCAACTCAACGGCAACAGGTATTTTGGATTTGGCATGAAAAATATACTCTACCACAGTTTGTCTATTTAGCTATCTATTCATCTATTTGTCTAGTTCTCCATACATCCTGATATCGTTACCAATATTTCACTCATTTATGATGTCAAATCCTCAAAGTTCAATAACTCTCAGTAATATTCTCACTAGCATATGAAGAAATCTGGACTTATCCATTGTCCCTGTCTAGGGTTTTTACAATATTGGGTCTATAGCAGGAAATCTGTGCAGTAGGCATTATATAAACATTAGTACTACTTTGGCAGTGATGGCCTTAGAATATTGCATGCCCTACCTCAATATGTTTTATTCTGTGATCTTGATATTTGCATACATCTCAGCTATATATGAATTTTAAAAATGAATAAAATATTGATGATGAGGTTATACCCAGGTTGAAGGTTATATGTATATTGTTCAAGTAAATGCATTGTAATTCCAACTGTCCTATATGCAGTTTATTTCCCATTGTCTGTATCATAAACATAGAGAATGTTTCTCTGTAATAAAAATAAAAATTTGTTTAATTCCGTGTATTTCTTAAGTGTTTTCTTCCCTGATAAAGTTCAAATTGAAGAAAATCCATTTGGGCTTTACATATACAGGCCAGATGGACATGGAAAAATGTACTCTGTGGAGTAGAAATATTATTATTGTATAAGACATGTAAATTATTGTTCCATGTATATTTGAATAAATTTGTCAATACCTGAAGAAAATGCAACAAAGTGATAATTATCTCTAGCTCTTTGCTCTGCTTCTGGTAAGGAAAAAAGAAATATGAATTCTAAGAACTACTCTACAAATATAATTATGATAAAATTTGATATAACAAATTTCAAAATCTAATATTTTTCCAAACAAATATTAAATAAAAATTCACAGTCAGATTATATTTTAAACCTGGATCTCAAGCTGACACGTTGGACTGCTGACATAAATTCAAGGGACACTATAGGATATTTCTAATTTTTAAGGGAACGCTAGTATCTATGCAACATTCCACAAACTACTGCTGTTAACTTTTCATACTTGGCTGCTTAATAAATAGAACTGTTAGTCATTTATTTTGACTCAGATACGCTTTGAAATTTCCTAAGACCCTAAGGGCTCCATGGACTGAGAAAGTTTGAGAAACTCTGTTTTAGACACTTCCTTGATGTTTGGTATATTGCAATTTTAACTATTGTGGAAAAGAGATGGTACAGTGGTTAAGAGCTTGGCTGCTAAACAAAAGGTTGGCAATTCAAATCCACCCACCGCTCCTTGGGAAACCTATGGGGCAGCTCTATTCTGTCCTATAGGGTGACTATGAGTCTGAATCAACTTGATGACAATAAGCAACTTGATTTTTGATTAATAAAACAGACTCCAGCCTGTGTATAGTGAGAATCTGAGGTAACAAGCATTGTAACATGCTGTCCCAATCATCATGCTCTAGTTCCCAAGGAGGTCTGTGTCATTAGAGAATAAGAAAAAAGAAATTAATTTATTCTCTCAACAGAGTATATGTTTATTTTCTGTCAACAAAGGGTAAGAGATCAGAAATCACTTTCTAAAATTTTGCTTGTGCATGATATTTATTAAAACCCCTCTCCCAATAGCTTCCAGTAGTCTCCTAGACTAATCTTGCCTTTTCACATTTTTTTCTATATTTTTCTACCAAGCATTTAGCCAGATGTTTTGGTTTCAATTAATATCTAGTCTCTCAAGGAGAAAATATTTATCACAGGATACACTTTCATATTCAGCATTAATTTCTAGAGAAATAAATCTAACCAACCCTGTGACAGAGCATACAAACTAGAATAATACACCTTGTCAAAGAAATTAAAAAATCGTCGTATTAACAGATCCATCTCTAATGAACAAAGATTTCTTCTGAGAACCTAATATTTCCTAGAGAACTATCAACACCTCTTATACTTCCTATAAATTTCAGATGTATTTTAGCTGCATATAATTATGTGACTTCTTCAAGTGTTTGAAACGGAACCCAGATGAATGAAGATTCTTAAAGCCTGATAATACAGGAGCAAAGTGTTAAGGGGGTCCCCATATTGTGACTACCATGACAACCCTTATCTTTCAAAGCTGAAATTCAGCTTTTTTAGAGTAGCTACTTCTCAGTTCCATGGGGTGAAACTCACTTTATATCACTGGCTGCTGTGCTGTGAAGGAGGTTTTCGATGCCCTATTGAATACTAAATCTTTTTGTTCATTTGTTTGCTTGTTTGTAGAATAATCTTTACACTGATACAATGACACATGCCATAAGATTTCCTGAACGGAACTGTTTGCTTCCCTCTGGAAATGATGACACTGGAAGGAAAAAAAAAAAAAAAAAAAAAGACTTGGTAATATAAAACAGGATTACAAAATAGAGCCAGGTCTTGTTTGCAGTCAAGGAAACACAGGGCTTGTTATTGCGGTATATAAATGGCTTTATCAGAGAAGATATTTAAAAATCCTTAGTGAAACTGCAGAAGAAAGTTCTGCTACTTTCTGAGAATACCTAAATACCTAAAGAGACCGAACTGATAGTGAGCATTCTTAGAAGAATGGACCATTTCTGAGCAATAAACTAATAAAAAAGACAAAAGCAGAAAACCAATTTTGTTGCCTTAGAATTGATTCCCACTCATGGTGACTGCATGTGTTACAGAGCAGAACTGCTCTATAGGGTTTTCTTGGCTGTTACCTTTATGGAAACAGATTGTCAGGCCTTTCTTCCACAGCGCTGCTGGGCTGGTTTGAACCACCAACCTTTAGGTTAGTAGTCAAGGGCATACCATTTGTGCGAGCAAGGAACCTGATCTAATTAATTAAAAGGAGATTAATCAATTTGAAAGAATTTTAATTTTTAGAAATTAAAAAGGAAAACATTCAGATGAAACCCTACTCTAAGAGGTACGCTTCTCAAACAGGTTAAATACATACATACACAGATAAAGATTAAAAATCTCATACGAATATAACAAATACACACATACACAGATAAAGATTAAAAATCTCATACTAATATAATAAACTCATATTAATATAACTAATATGTCCTTATATGCCGTTAAGGAGTCTCTGGGTGGGGCAAAGTATTAAGCAATCAACTACTAACTGATAGGTTGGCAGTTTGAACATACCCTGAGGCAACTCAGAAGAAAGATCTGGCGATCTGCTTCAAAAGTCTCAGCCTTGAAAACCCTGTGGAGAGCAGTTCTCCTTTGTACACATTTGGTTGCCATGAGTCAGAACTGACTGGGCAGCAACTGGTTAAGTATGTGATTAGGGACGGTAAACGGAGGAAATGAGGTTATTACTTAGTAATTTACACTGTGCTGTACTCTGAATTTTCTGAAGATGACCCTAATTATTTTAATGTCATATAGGTTTTAAGGTAAGTTTGATTTTGATTTGTTTGCATATTCATGTTTAATCTTTTCTATACTGAAACTTACAATCAATGTAATAAGAAATAAAACAGCACATACAAAATTTCCTAGTTGAATTCATTTCTTAAAATTTTGTTTGAATATCTATCAGATTTTTGTAAATTATGAACATAAAATAATTATTTTGCTGTATTAAATACTTTCTAGTTGAATTCTGCTTAGTCTAAAATATTTCTACATCTAAATTCTCTGTTATTTTATTTATTGGCTATTTTACCATTAGAGCTATAATTTTACTTATTGTATTTTGTCGTTCTGTTTTTCACTGACAGCTTGATTTGATGAACCAAGTTTTAGAATTTGTGTCTTCTGATTGGGGAATTTAGCCCATTAAATTTACTGTCATAATTGATAAATTGGTATTTTTTACTTTAGCACTATCATTTTCTATTGTCCACTTACACAGTGCTATATTTATGTATTTATTTTTATCTTCTAATTGCAGCCATTCATTCTTCTTCTGTGGTTGCTTTCGGCTAATTAAATTATTACTTAAATCTACATTTTCTACCACGGCCAAGAAATAAACAAGTTCTTTTTTTTTTTTTTTTTTTAAATTTGCAGCAAGGATCAAACACTTGATCAATAATCTTCACATTTCAGCCTCCAAACCTTCTAAAATGTGATCTGGCATAATGGAATTAGATTAATATTATACAATTTTAACCTATGCTTCTTTTCCAAAATTGACTTTTGTCTTCTGTATTTTATATTTTAATAATAATCATAGCAGGTATTATACTTTACTCTCTGACTACTAGAAATTTTCTTCTTGAGTTCTGGATTGTGGTTAATCTTTAACTAGTGTAATATTTGTCCCGTTGGTGAAAATGGTCACATGGATAAGATCCCCTGAAGACACTGAAAACTCCCAGAGTGTGAACTGCTCCTCTCAGCTTTTCTACTCCAGAGTGCCTAAAGGAGACGTCATTATTCTGGTAATGCCGGAATGACCATAGGCTACGACATTTGCTTGATCCTTGGAATTATACATATTGTGCTACTGCTACTTATGAGTCCTCATTAATCCTGCCTAAAATTTGGCAAGTTATTCTGATTGTTGCGTCTTTGTGCATCCTTGATCTGTATTTCTTTCTTTTTCTCTGCCTCCCTCCAATGTATTCCTGCTTCTCTATTTATATACTGCCTTCATATTCTGAAATCCGAAGTTTGTTCTTTATAACAAAAAAAAATGTTATTTTTTCCAGTGAAAAATGTTCTTTCGTCTTACTGAATTGATATATTTGTGTATTCATTTTTGCTTCAGTTTATTTCAGTTATCGCTATGTGCATGTTGCTTTATGTCATGCTTTTCCCTTTTTTTGACTCTCTGCTACTATTTCATGGAAGCCATTGTACTTTCATCTTTTTCTTAAGAAATCAGGCAGATGTTAGTTTATTTTTTTCTGATTCTACTGGAAAGTTATTGTAAAGATTGTACCCTACTGAGTCCATCCAGACTTGGCGTTTATCTGCATGTATGAAGTAGCTGAAAAATTTTAATGTTGCTCACTGTTCTCAGTGATGCTGGCAACCTCTTCCTTTTTGGAACAAAACCTCAAAGTCACCTGTAAGGGACTACACTTTAAAACTGACAACTAACAGGTTTTATGCAATACAGGTTTTCTGGGAGATGTGCACTTTCTTGCTCTCTCAAGTTTTCTGACTTAACTAGGAAGTCAAATCTAGTTTTTCTTTGAATAGTTTAGAATCTAGTGTGATAACCCACACTTGTCTCCAAAAAATACACGTACTCACTGTGCTTCCTGTGGCTGCTCTGTCCCCTGCTTCAAGGTTGGTGTCCGGGCAGGGGATAAAATAGAAATATTTCCTTGTATGTTTCTTACCTACAATCAAGACTACATTTAAACCTGAAAACCCAAACCCATTGCCTCTGAGTCAATTCTGACTCATAGTGACCCTATAGGACAGAACAGAACTGCCCCATAGGGTTTCCAAGGAGTGGCTGGTGGATTCGAACTGCTGACTTCTGGGTTAGCAGCCAAGCTCTCATTTACACACCATTATATTTGGGTCATAGTTACTGATTGTTCTTGTCAATAAAATGAATTTTCCTTAGAACTAGGTTTAGAAAATGCCTTTGGATCCTTTCTTTGGTAAAGCTGAAAAGTCAAACGTGAATGTATGTGCCTCTCAATCCCTTCATATAAATTAAAAAGAAATATAATCAGGAGGTTTTGCTAACCTTCTCTTCAGCATGGCAGTGTGGTATAGCTAAGAACAAAGGATTTTGATTCAAATAGGCCTGAGTTTTAGACTTAACTCTGAACATATTTGCCATGTGACATTGGATCAACATGTAACCTTGCTGACCTTCAGTTTACTCTTTGGGTTTTCCTAGCATTGTAGCAAGGTTTTACACCAGAAAATTTTCGTAACTATGTAGCAGAGTACTTGAAGCTCAATTAATGCTAGCTATTATTAGTGTTTTCTGGTTATGTAATGTGCATCTTTGTGTATAATTTAATGGAATATTTGTAGAGGACATGATATGCATGCTAAGCGGATCACCATTTTAAGTTAGGAATCACCTGTTGTAACATGCTTTAATCTATTCCAATGTCATGATGCTGCATCAGGGTTAAATGATAACCATTTTTACAAGTGGTCAAATAAATTCAATCAAGTATGAGTATGGAATGAATCAAGTTTTCTTTTAAAGTAAGGAGTGAATAATTGTCATATATCTCTAATTATTGTATTTAAACATGACTTTCACAAATAATTATCAAGGTTATATCAGCATCAAAGTTAAATTTTCGCTAGTGAATTAACAAAAGAAACTAAATATAAAAGACTCGTAAAATAGGAGAAAAAAACCTTTGTAATTCACTTCCAGCATTTGAAATTGTGATCATATGTGTGTGTGTGCATGTGTTATATATGTGGGTGGCAAATGTATCTATTTTGCATAGTGCAGTAACGGTGAGAAAGAGTGCATGGGAGAGTTTTTAAAATGTTTAGGTTGCTGAAAATGAGGGAAATTGATTGAAGTATAGATTGTTTAGTAACGGAAGAACAGCAGTTAATGTTGCAAATATAGCTCATCATGCTTCAAGACTTTGTGGATACATTTAATGTGAGGGCAAGGAGATGAAAGCCTAACTTTCTTATATTTGTAGAGGTTTTATTTTGCATTTGTATAAATTAGCTGTGATTACTATAGACTACTACTATATTTATCAGAATTGACATGTTGTTGCTGTTGTTGTAGGATGCCGTCAATTCGGTTCTGACTGATGGCAACCCTTTGCACAACAGAACAAAACACTGGTTGGCCCTGCACCATTCTCACAATCACTGCTATGCTTGAGCTCTGTGTCAATCCATGCCGTTGAGGGTCCTCTTCTTTTTCGCTGATGCTCTACTTTACCAAGCATGATGGCCTCAAGGAACTGGTCTCTTTGGATAACATGTCCAAAGCCGTAGTCTCACCATCCTTTCTTTTAAGGAGCATTCCGGTTGTACTTCTTCCAAGACAGATTTCTTCATTCTTCTGGCAGTCCATGGTATATTCATATTCTTGGCCAATACCTAAATCAAAGGCATTGATTCTTCTTCCGTCTTCCTTCTTCATTATCCAGCTTTCATGCATATGAGGCAATTGAAAACTCCATGGCTTGGGTCAGGTGCACCTTAGTCTTTATGCTGACTTCTTTGCTTTTTAACACTTCAAAGAGGTCTATTGCAGCAGATTTGCCCACAGCAATGTGTCTTTTGATTTCTTGACTGCTGCTTCCATGGTTGTTGATTGTGAATCCAAGTAAAATGAGATCCTTGACAACTTCAGTCTTTTCTCCATTTATCATGTTGTTGCTTATTGCTCCAGTTGTGAGGATTTTTGTTTTCTTTTTGTTGAAGTGTAATCCATACTGAAGGCTTTGGTCTTTGATCTTCATCAGTAAGTGCTTCCAATCCTCTTCACTTTCAGCAAACAAGGTTGTGTCATCTGCATAATGCAGGTTGTTAATAAGTCTTCCTCTAATCCTGATGCCCTCTTCTTCTTCATACAATTCAGCTTCTCAGATTATTTGCTCAGCATAGAGATTAAATAAATATGGTGAAATGATACAACCCTGATGCACAACTTTCCTGACTTTAAGCCACACAGTATCCCCTTGTTCTATTTGAACTACTGCCTCTTGATCTATGTACAGGTTTCTTACGAGCACAATTAAGTGTTCTGGAATTCCCATTCTTCCCAATATTATCCATAATTTTTTCTGATCCACATAGTCAAATGCCTTTGCATAGTTAATAAAACACAGGTAAACATCTTTCTGATATTCTCTGCTTTCAGCCATGATCCATCTCACATCAGCAATGATATCCCTAGTTCCACATCTTCTTCTGAATTCGGCTTGAATTTCTGGTAGTTCCCTGTTTATGTACTGCTACAGCTCCTTTTTCAAAGATCTTCAGCAAAATTTTACTTGCCTGTGATATTAATGATATTGTTTGATAATTTCTGCATTTGGTTGAATCACCTTTCTTTGTAGTAGGCATAAACATATATCTCTTCCAGTCAGTTGGCCAAATAGCTGTCTTCCACATTTCTTGACATAGACTTGGCATGAGTACCTCCAGCTCTGTGTCCATTTGTAGAAACATCTCAGTTGATATTCTGTAAATTCCTGGAGCATTATTTTTCGACAATATCTTCAGTGCATCTTGGACTTCTTCCTTCGGTACCATCGGTTCCTGATCATATGCTGCCTCCTGAAATGTTTGAACATCAACCAATTCTTTTTGGTGTAATGACTCTATGTATTCATTCCATCTTCTTTTGATGCTTCCTGTGTCATTTAATATTTTCACCATACAATCCTTCAATATTGCAACTCAAGGCTTGAATGTTTTCATCAATTCTTTCACCTTGAGAAATGCTGAGGTGTTCTTTCTTTTTGGTTTTCTGACTCTAGGTCTTTGCACATGTCATTATAATATTTTGTCTTCTTGAGCTGCCCTTTGAAATATTCTGTTCAGTTCTTTTACTTTATTATTTCTTCCATTTGCTTTAGCTACTCGATGATCAAGAGCAAGTTTCAGAGTCTCTTCTGACATCCATTGTGGTCTTTTCTTTCCTTCCTATCTTTTAAATGACCTCTTGCTTTCTTCATGTATGATATCATTCCACAACTAGTCTGGTCTTCGGTCATTAGTGTTCAGCATATCAAATTTATTCTTGAAATGATCTCTAAATTCAGATGAGATATGCTCAAGGTTGTACTTTGGCTCTTGTGGACTTGTTCTAATTTTCTTCAGCTTCAGTTTGAACTTGCATAAGAACTAATTGATGGTCTGTTCCACAGTCAGCCCCCGGCCTTGTTCTGACTAATGATATTGAACTTTTACATCGTCTCTTTCCACGGATATAGTCGATTTGATTCCTGTGTATTCCATCTGGCAAGGTCCAAGTGCATAGTCACCATTTATGTTGTTGAAAAAAGGTATATGCAATGAAGAAGTTGGTCTTGTAATATTCTATCATGCAATCTCCAGCATCATTTCTATCACCAAGGACATATTTTCCAACTACCAATCCTTCGTTTCCAACTTTCATATTCCAATCACCAGTAATTATCAATGCATCCTAATTGCATGTTTTGTCAATTTCAGACTGCAGAAGTTGATAAAAAATCTTCAGTATCTTCATCTTTGGCCTTAGTGGTTCATGCATAAATTTGAACAATAGTCGTATTAACTGGTCTTTTCTGTAGGCATATGGATATTATCCTATCTCTGACAGCATTGTACTTCATGACAGATCTTGAAATGTTCTTTTTGACAATGAATGCAATGTCTTTCCTCTTCAAGTTGTCATTCTCAGCATAGTAGACCATATGATTGTCCAATTCAAAATGGCCAATACCAGTCCTATGCAGTTTACTAGGAAATCAATGTTTATGAATTCCATTTCATTTTTGACTATTTCCAATTTTCCTACATTCATACTTCATACATTCCACATTCCAATTATTAATGAATGTTTAAAGCTGTTTCTTCTCATTTTGAGTCATGCCACATCAGCAAATGAAGGTCCTGAAAGCTTAACTCCATCCACGTCATTAAGGTAACCTCTACTTTAAGAAGGCAGCTCTTCCCCAATCATCTTTTGAGTGCCTTCCAACCTGCAGGGCTCATCTTCAGGCACTATATTAGACAATGTTCCACTGCTATTCATAAGGATTTCACTGGCTACTGCTTTTCAGAAGTCGACTGCCAGGTCCTTCTTTCTAGTCTGTCTTAGTCTGGAAGCTCAGCTGAAACCTGTGTGCTATGGTTGACCCTGCTGGTATATTGAATACTGGTGGCATAGCTTCCAGCATCACTGCAACACGTAAGCCTCCATAGTACACAAACTGACAGATGTGTGGTGGAGAATTGATATAAGACTGGATTATAATAAATTTTTTTTTGTAAAAAACATAATGTTTTAGACTTCTATCTGAAATCCCAGTAGCTATCACCATATATATATACTGTACAGTTTCAGATTGTTGATGGAGAAGCCGTGTGTGAAAATGACATGGGGGTGATGTCTGACCTACTCGTTTAACTTCCCAAGGGGGATGGAGAATCAAGATAAATAGCCCGAGGCTGATTCCTATGAGGCGGAGGTCAGACATACCTCCTTTCTCCACCGTATTTACCAATTCTGACACCAATCATCCCTCCCACAGCACTCTCTACCTCTCTGCTGTGTTTAATAATTTCTTGCAATGCCCACACAGAATTCATAGACCATACTCACAGTTATGGGGTTTATTACAGAACTAACAGGTTGAAATTCAGAATCAGGAATGCTCAAGGTACAGTTCTTCAATCAAGACAGCCTCTTCTCAGCTATGCCCCCAGGCATACCTCTCTGTGGCCCTTTGAACTCTTGGCCCCTCAGCCCAGCCTGGCCTCTGCCCTGCTCGGGCAAGTGTTACAAAGCTCTTTTAGTTATGCCGATAAGTGCCCAGAGGCACCCCATTCCACTAGTAAGCCTCGTGCTCGAAGGCACTCAGCTTTCTCCTCTGAGGGCCAGGAAGCTCACCACAGCTGTCTTGAATCAGTGTCCTGGTTCCTGTTGTCTCACACCACCATCTCTCGCTGTCTTCCGTTTTACAGCTCACTCTCTCTGTCTCCCAGATCTCGGAGGTTCTGAGTGCAGGGATCCCAGGTCCAAAGGATGCACTCCATTCCTTGTGTTTCTTTCTTGGGGTGGTGAGATGATTCTTTGGGGTGGCTCATTTTAAGGTTAGCAGAATGGCAAAACTGACTAATTCCCTTGGTGGGCCTTATTTGCATATTCCCACCCAATTACCTGAGTAGGAGTTACAAGATCACGGCAAGCAAGGCCATAAAAAAGCTATCCATCACACCACACCATGTAAGTTACATCTTTATCACATATTGTTAAATGAGAAGGTAATAATCTAATCAAGATATTTGTTTTTCTACTGACAGTTAATTCATTATTAAAATAACCTAAATGTACATAAACATATTTGTGTTTGTATAGGTATGTTTGTAAAGCAACATATATAGATAAATATATTCATATGCATAGTAATATATACTAGTTTATATTTAAATATCAAGAACATATTGAAAGAGTATGGTATAGTATTCTTACATCTCTCCACCTCAACTATCTACACTTCACTCATTTTATTAGTTTTTCTCATGATTTTATGGTTTCCCACTCCTCTGCGACACTATAGTGAGAGTTTCCTTTTGAATTTTCCAATAAATGTATTAATAAAAATAAGTTATTTTTGATGTTTGAAATCAATCATATCTTATGTAAATTAACGACAAATACGCCATTATTTCAAGTCACAATCCGTAACTTCTGCATATTCAAAGAATTTCTTACTTTTGTTAAATAAGATGCTAAAATCAAGGGGATGGTTACTAATTTAAGTATCATCTGGTCCCAGTATGAAATTAATGGCACAAATTGTTGTGAAAAAAGATTATAGAAAACCATTTTGATAACAAATTGTAGAGAATAGCTTCAGGTTAGAGGAATAAAGTTTCTCGTGACTTGAAAGGAAAACTGAAGCAGAAATGAAATCATGGTAGGCAAAACCGCAGGCACAGAGGAGCCCTTATGATCAGTGAAGAAGTCAGACTCATGTGGCTCTTAAAAATCTTTTTCCATGAGGATTACTGATGACAGGAGCTATCTGCTAGATATTGATTTCTGCCATATCATCCCCTTGAATGCTGCTGCCAGGAAAAGAAACAGTTTATGTTATAATTATAATGATAAAAAATATAAATGAAAATACAGGTTCTTAATAGCTTCTAAGGGGAAAATTAGATTTTATGTGGACTCTAGTCTGCATTTTTTTTCTTTAACCTCAGCTCTCACTCATACTAGAAGGAAGGAAATAAACCCAATATGCACTTCGTGTGAACAAAGATCAATGAGCCTGCCTCATATCCGGCAATTTTGTGGGTAACCTACCTGAGAAAAATCTATTTGTTTTCAAATGCTAACTCCACAACTCAGCTGTTGGACAAGAAATCAAACACAAATGCCAAAGGAGATGTTTTCCAGAGAAAATCTCTGGAAAATACGTGTATCACTAACCATGCCTTGGCATCCTTCTGTTATTTAGTAAATACATTTTGTCAAAAATATCCAATTTCTAGAAGATCTTATAAGAAGTAATAGAAAAATTAAGTTCCACAGCCCTCAGATTGGCATTAATGCCAATAGTGTCAACACTAAGCATAATAAATGAGACCAAACATTTAATCCAATACAGAAATTGTGATTCCTTAATTATTTCACCGATGGACAGTAATAACATGGACAATGCTACATTATTTTAGGTTTTAAGAATGTATATTTTTTGGTTCAGATTCAGAAAAGATAAAATTGTTTCTATTAATGGATGAATAAATTTGCTTTCTTCTTTATTTTTTACTTTTTAGTATTGCAGCCAGGTATAAGTAAACTATTAAGTTCCTCTCTTTACATAAAAGTCAGTATTAAAGCATAAGTTAGAGAGGAGATGCAATACCTTCCCCTGCTCTTAGTACAGTCACTGAGTTGTTAAGGGAAGATTGTCCATATTCCATGCCTGCTGTGTTGTCTTTCACTTGGCAATAATGATATGAAATTAGACACAGAAGAGCTATAACTATATTTACTTATTTATTCCACTGAGTTTGGAAAGGATACTGAACATTTTAGTGGAAATAACACAGGGTTTAGTAATACTACGTAGTGGAAAGAGGGGACTGATTGCGAATTAGACAGTTCTGCAATTAAGTGTTGGTGTCTTCTTACTGAGGAGCCCTGGTGGTACAGTCATTATGAGTTTGACTCCTAACCAAAAGGTCAGTGGTTTGAATCCACCAGCTGCTCACTGGAAACCCCCGTAGGGCAGTTCTACTCTGCCCTATAGGGTCGCTATGAGTCAGAATCAACACAACGGCAATGGGTTTTGGTTTGGTCTTCTTACTAGTTACTTGGCGTTATTTAAAACGCCTGGAGACTTCAAGCTAACAAACTCTAAAATGGAGATAATAGTGAGGCTAATAATTCCTACCTTATTGTATTGTAAGAAATAATTCAGAATATGCATATAAAGTGCCTAATGTAAAGCATGCTACACATAAGTGGGGGAAATTCTTATTACTGTGATGTGGTAATTTTTAATTTGTTATTGCCAGAAAACCTCTTTAAGTTTCAGCTCTGTGCTTTTCTAGGTTAATAAAATTGTACACGTCAGAAATTGTACACTGATTTTCACTTTCCTCTTTTGTAAGATACTAATCATATCATCTGCCTTACCTAAGGAAAAAAAAAAAAACTCTCCGTAGAGTCGATTCCAACTCATAGTGACCCCATAGGACAGAGTAAAACTGCCCCATAGGATTTCCAAGGCTATATATAAATCTTTATGGAAGCAGACTGCCACATCTTTCTCCCATGGAGTGGCTGGTGGGTTTGAACCACTCACCTTCTGGTTAGCAGCTGAACACTTTAAACACTGCACAACCAGGTTTCTCTTACCTAAGAAGCTTAATGTAAGTAAGATTTTAACTTTAAATTCTATGTAAACACATGTTTTATTTTATTATTATTATACTGAACTGACTAATCTAGTTGGGTAGTGTCATGGATTGAATTGTGTCCCTCAAAAAATGTATGTAGCAACTTGGCTAGGTCATGATTCCCAGTATTGTATGATTGTGTAATCTGATGTGATTTCCTTATGGGTTGTAAACTCTATCACTAAGATGAGGTTATATGTGATCTCCTTGTGTGTTGTAAATTCTATCACTGTGATGAGGTTATGCTGATGAGGTTTACAAGATTAGATAGTGTCTTAATCTAATCTCTTTTGAGATATAAAAGAAAGAAGTGAGCAGAGACACATGTGAACCTCACACCACCAAGAAAGCAGTGCCAGGAGCAGAGTGTGTCCTTTGGACCTGAGGTTCCTGTGCTGAGATGCTCCCAGACCAAGAGAAAACTAATGCATCACAAGGACCTTCCTCCAGAGCCAACAGAGAGAGAGAAAGCCTTCTCCTGGAGCTGATGCCCTGAATTTGGATTTGTAGCCTACTGGACTGTGAGAGTAAACTTCTCTTGGTTAAAAGCATCCAGTCGTAGTAGTTTTGTTAGAGCAGCGCTAGATGACTAAGACAGGTAGATTAGTAGATTAGCTAACTATCAACACTGTGACTGAATTCCAATGTAGGCTTCACTGATTCATTTTTTTATTCATTCAAAAGATAGTTTTGAGCACCAATCTTGTGCCAGCATTAATCTAGGTACATTCATCTCTTAGATCTTATGGTCCTAGTAAGAGAAATAGACAATAAAAGAAATAAACACATACGCAACATGATCTCAAATAATTATGTATTCTGTGAAAAAAATAAAATAGCTGAGAAACAAATGTCCAGAAGTAGCAAGCCATTCAAACATTAGCTGACTATTTTTTCCAAACAGAAAGATCAAGTGTATAGCCTTAAAAAAAAAAAAAAAAAGGCTTTAGTCCTTAATAAGAAACAGAACAGAATTTTAGTCAGCCACAAGAAAAGAGGATGCAGACGATCTCTGAGCTATATTTAAGTGATATTCAGTGTTCTGGGCATGTGAGGCCTTGAAAGTTACAATGTGGAATTTGGGTTTTGTCTTTGTGTTATGGGCAGCAATTAGAGAATATAATTCATAGGAGGATACGAACTAATTTATAACTCTCAAATGCAGTATAGCGTATGTGTAGAGTGTAGAGTGTAGAGCGTAGAGAATGGATTCAAAAAGGGCCTGAGTAGAAGCTGGTAGGTCCAATGGGTGTTATTCAGCATAGACTGACTAAGAAAGTAGTGATGGTATTTTTACAAAAATAACATGTGTGTTCTATGTTTTTTTACTAGGTTCCCCCCCCCCAACAAGTACTTTCCTAAGTACGCTATGCTATTTTTTTTTACAGCAACAGTTAAAAAAATTAGGTACAAATACAGTAGTGAATGAGAAGAAAAGGCAAATTACTCAGATTTTCAAGTTATGTTGAATCCTTCTATTTTTCTCTAAAGAAAAACCAGAGGAAAAAAGAGAATATTATAACAGATACAATTATTCTTCATTTAAGTCTGGATGTCACATTTCTTACAACCAAATAATGAACTAAATGATATATCCATTTATATTATCTACTAAGAATTTGTTATTTGAGTTTAAAATGTATCTAAAAAAAATACATGTTCTAGTGTTTGAGACTTGTTTACCGAACTGTACGGTGTTGTCGTTGATTTTTTTTTTTTTTTTAATAGAGCACCTCCTGCCCATTACCCATCCCCATCCAAGTATGGGTGCAATAAAATAATTCAGAATCTGTGGCACTGACACTCACTCTGATGGTAGCTAAACATAGTATGTGACTTCAGACATAGAGTCAAGAGGCATTAAAGTTGGAGGAGACTTTAGAAATCACATTCTAGGATTATTTAACAGATGCAGATATAGGAACTTAGAATAGTATCATGACTAAACTAAGAACCTATGACTATTGATCCCCAAATAAGAATTTTGAATACATATCACCCGACTCACACATCAGTGTATACACTGAGAACCGAAGGTCACATTTACCAGATTGAGTAAATGCCCTTATCACGAAAGCCAGGCTTACAACGAATACCTGCTTTCACTTAGTTTTATTATTCTGAGTAAACCTTACTACTTGGCTAGTAGTGTTTGTTTAGTTCCCCTTAAAGAAGACAAAAATGTGTGTTCATGTAGTTTATTTGGATCCCAGAAAACACCAGTAGGAAAGTGAGTCGAGAGAGAAAGAAGCTAAAACGGGTGTTTTGCTTTGTCAAGTAAGCTTCTCTTCTGGATGATTGAAGCTTGATCTCCCTGATGAACTCTCTGAAACAGTAAAGGATATGCCTCCTACTTGCCTCACCTCTGTCAGGGGCAAGGAAGTTGAGTTATTCATCCGACAATTCTCTACCCTCAGCTGGCTGAGTGCTGTTCCTGGGATGTTTTATTTCTGGTAGTCCCAGCCTGCTTCTTATGAAGTGTTAGTAAGGTGGTGAGTTGTAGGTTATGCTATAATATATCAAAGGTATGAGTTGGGATGGTGAGTACCAAAGGGACATATACAGGGCACCAACAACTGGCTACTCAAGCAAATCACCGCATACTGAATATTTTTTTAAAACTCCCATAGCATTTTTTTGGTTGTTTTCATCAAGAGGCTCAATCAGGGATACTAATCCACCATGGAATGGCACAGTGGCTGCAACAATGGGCTCAAACATAGCAATGATTTTTAGGATGGTGCAGGAATGGACAACAACTTGTTTGCTGTGAGTTGGAGTTGACTCAATGCACCTGACAATGACAACAACAATCTACCATACTGCCAGAAAGATAAATAAAAAATCATATTGTATAATTTTTCCTATACTCAAATTTAAATAAGAAGTAAACCTTTGGATATTTAATGCCAAGGCAAATAATTGAATGGCATGTTTAATTTCTTTGAGGTTAACAATAATGAAATTCTAAGTAACCAACAAAGTAATATGTTTTCTTAAACTGAAATCAGAGTGAATATTAATTTCTTACACTTATTTTACATAAAAACATTTCCATTGACTCAGGACTATATTTGTCATTAGACAGACCTAGGCGTTGCTTGCTCCTCTTCCCTTTACTCTCATTTCTGTGATGTTCATATTCATTTCCCCTCCTTTCAAATTCCCTTTAAGCAGTCAGAATCAAAACTATCTGGTCCATGCTTTACTTCTTAAAAAGATCTGTACTTAAAAAGCGTATTAAAAACTAATTTGTATTTTGTTTTGTAGCCCTAATAGTGCTGGACGTGTCCTAAGTAATTGAACAGTAGAGGTTGATTGACTAATATCTAAAATGTTATGTTTCTTAGTGGAATTTACACTTTAAAAATATGATGTCTAGAACCAAAGAAGTTTAAACAACAGCCAATATGTCTTCATTCTTCCATTTCACTTTTCTCCTATGGCTTTGACCTTTTCAGCATCACTGGACGTGATTCTCTAGGCTCTCATAGCTTTTTATGGTCACTTTTGTACTATATTTTTGGAAGAATCCCCCTTAAATTCCCTCTATGTAACAACTTCATCTAACAATCTTCTAATTAGTATTTTCTTTCATTTGCCTTTTCCTCTTCATGCTAACTCCTAATTTTAATTAATCAGAGAAATCCTATAATAAGCAAAAAGGAATGAAAAATCTACTGGGGTGAAAAAGATGCTGTTATGGATAGAATTGTGTCCTTCAAAAATATGTGTTGAAATCCTAACCACTATACCTATAAATATGACCCTGCTTGAAAATAGGAGTTTTCTCTTGCTTTGCTAGTGAGACCATACCACTGTAGGGTATGTCCAAAACCTAATTACTCTGACTTATAAAAAGAGCAGATTAGACACAGAGACACGCAGAGAGGAAGACAGAGGACATGTGAGGACCTGTCTAGGGGCACAGAAACAATGCCAAGGATTGCTGCTAGACACCAGAAACAAGGGGAGAGGCTCACAGAAGGAGTTAACAGAGCAGAGACTCTCTCTGATTCAGACTTCAAGACTCCTGAACTGTGAGAAGGTGTGGTACTTTTTTGTTACAGAAGCACTGGGTAACTAAAGCAGATGCTTAAAAGATCTCATACTTTTTACTTTTAAACCAATTGCTGTATTGAATTAAACAGGTATTCTGGCACACACATGCATATACATTCACACGTACCTATATTTAATTGAAAAACCAGGACACGATACTATAAATAACAAAGATCTATATGGTATAGTCTCTGGCTATACACTTGGGCTTTAGAGAAATTCATCTTCTGATTACAAAAGTCCTACATTCAACAAACCAAGAAGCAAAAATTACACATCATCAAGGCCATAATAAATTATCACTTTCTTTTGCCTACACTTCTTTACAACTTCAGACTATGCTAATTATTGACACTAAGCTTCAACAGGAGTTTAAATACTTATTGCATGAGCACAAAAGTTGAATAAACAGAGAATCAAAATACAGTTTTAGTTACAATCCTTAACATTCTACAAAATAATTATTTGATTTTTATTTACATTTGACTTGTTTATTCCATAGATAGATATAGGTGTATATAGATAGAAATAAAGATACAGATGTAGATATGTAGGCAGGTAGGTAGGTAGATAGACAGAGAAACAGACAGATAGATAGATAATAGGTAGATAGGTAGTTAGATAGGTAGATAGGTACATAGATACATAGATATAGAGGTAGCTTGAAAAGATTACCTAGAAGAAGAGTCAGCAGTCTATCGTCTGTGGACCAAATCCAACTGTCACTTGTTTTTTTCAATCAAGATTTATTGGAATACAGCCATGCCCATTTGTTTATGTATTATCAATGGCTGCTTTCACAGTGCAAAGCAGAGGTGAGCAAAGGTGACAGAGGCCTCATGGTCTGTAAATCCTAAGGTATTGACTATATGACGCTTTATAGGAAAAGTTTGCAAATCATTGACGTAGAACAAATGCCAGCCTGGAATAATATAAGAAGATTGTGCTAAAAATAGTAATCATTTTATCTGTTCATGATTCTTTGCCTCAGGAATTAAGGCAACCCTCCTCTGTGTGTTTCTTTTATTCCTCATGACATTGGCTTAGGTTCATTCAGCTGCTGCCTAGAATGGTTTGGAAGGTTTAACAAGGTATCACTCATGTGTTTAGCTCCTTGGAGTTTCTGCACATAGGGTTTCTCTCTTTCTCTCTGGCTAGACTGACGTTTTTATCACAGCAGGGTAGTCTTAGGGTATTCAGACTTCTTATATATGCTGACTGTTTCAAAGAGCAAGCTTTCCAAGGGGCAAAGTTGGAAGCCTCAGATATCTTAAGTTCCATACTTTCTGTCACACAGAACAGATTACAGGGTCAGCCTAGATCTGAGAGAAGAGGAAATAAACTCCACCTCTTTATGGGCAAGTGGCAATCTCACATTGAAAAAGAGCGTTTGCCATGAAAGATACTGTTGCAGCAATCTTTACAATAACAATCTACCAGAAGTGTCCTTGGTGACTGTGAGGGTTAATTTTATGTGTCAACTTGACTAGGCTATGATTCCCAGTGGTTTAGCCAACACTAGACTAGTTGCTGTTCTGTAATGTAATGGAGGTAATATAATGTGATTACTTTCCATAATGTAATCTAGTGTAACATGATCAATCAATTAGTTGGAAAGGGAATTTCCTTATGGCATGTTCTGCCTCCAAATATAGACAGATATTTTGGCAAAACTTGTTCTCTCTCTCCACTCTACACACTTTCCATCACGTGACCTCTGGACCTTAAGACCAAAACCTGCAAAAGTCTCCAGGCCTTTCTCGCAGGCATCTCCGGGTCGGTTCGAACTAAAAACCTCTTGGTTAGCAGTTGAGCATGTTAACTGTTTGCAAAATATACATGAAATTATATATACATATATATATATGTATATATCTCCCTGGTTCTGTTTTTCTAGAGAACCCTGACTAAGATAGTAACATGTTCAATCTACATTCTGGCACGAGAATGGCTGTTCATCTCCTTGGCACAGGTTTGTAGAAGGATAGCCAGTCTGAGGAGCACACTGAGAAGCAGCACTGACCTAGAATCTAGAACATGACACAGCATATTCAGGCTTCTTTTGATGATCTTACTAAGATAGTGTAACATATTAAGTTTGAGTTGAATTATATATTTAAGTATAGAGAAAATCTAGAGAGTAGTTTGCAAATACTCAAAATTGCATTTCTGAAACGTATTTATGCCAAATGTGATACTATTTGAAATTTGTCTTTGTTTAATCAAATTCTTAATTCTTTAAGTGTTGAGTATGGATCCATGAAAACAACCTTTATTCTGCTTAAAAAATTGTGCCTTTCCTTCCATATAACTTGACCTTATACTTAGCAGGTGATATAAAATCTGATTGAAATATACTCTTTTTCTGTACAAAGGAGATGTCTTAAGTCTAACTATAATTAACGAAGTTACGGGTCATGATCTTTCAAATAATTTCAAGGCTCTCAATCTTTAACAAATTATATCTCATGAAGCAAAGGATTTTCACTCATTATAACCTGAAAAAGTGGAAAAAAATGCATTTGGTACTTAAAGCAAGCAACTAGATTTATTCTGTATTTCTATGAGGCATAGGAATTTTCCCTTATTTTGTAGATTGCTGTGAGGTTTTTTTTAAGTTGATTGACAAAAAAATTTTAAAAAATATGAAGTTAAAATTGTATTTCTTAGTAAACACGGAAAGGTAATTTATTAAAGCAATGCCACATAGAAAATCAGTTGAAATTTACTTAAGTATGATAAATATACATTGTTTAAGCCTTTTAAATGGCCTCATATTGTATTATATAACTTAAGGTGAAGATATAGAGTCATTATAAGTAAAAAGTTCTAAATCAAAAGACTTTTGCTCAGAAAAAACTATGTGGAATTTTATGTCATTGGTAATTTCTACAATCATGTATTTCAGAGCCTCTCCATTAAGTAACAATGTGAATGATGCTGTGTAGAGTGGTTATTGGCCATAACTATTGTAGGATAAGGCGAGGACAATATATCCTAAAGAAAGTTTTCATTTGAAATCTTTTAGGGTCTTTCCTTTTTAAGGGTTTATATTTTTTAATAAAAAAATTTAGTATGCAATATAAAGGGAGCCCTGGTGGCTGAGCAGTAACATATTCTATTCTAATATATTGCATACCTGGAGATATAGAACTCTAGTGAAGATAACATCTGCTATGGAAGAGGCACATGGAAGCCACACTTTTAGTTATGTATTCTCAAATACTTGCCCTCTGGCTACAGTAATGAACATTATCCAAACTGCTCCCACCCTCATGCCTTTATTGACTCATAAATAGGATTAATGGCATAAAGAGTTGACTTCTTCTTTTGCAAAATGAATAAAATTGAATTTCTCTTTTTATAAACATAAGAGAATAGGTTGGCTCTTCAAATTTTCCTTATTTTATTAAACACCTCTTACTTGCTTAATCTGGAGCCCTGGTGGTGAAGGGCTTAAGAACTTGGCTGCTAACCAAAAGATTGGCAGTTCAAATCCACCAGCCACTCCTTGGAAACCATATGGGGCAGTCCTACTGTGTCTTATAGGATTGCTATGAGTCGGAATCGACTCAATGGCAAAGGGTTTGGCTTTTGCTTTTTTATGTGCTTAATTTGAGGAGCTCTGGTGATGCAGTGGTTAAGTGCTCGGCTGCTAATGGAAAGATCAGTGGTTTGAACCCACCAGTAACTCCTTGGGAGAAAGATGCAGCAGTCTGATTTGGTAAAGATTTATAGCCTTGAAAACCCTATATGGCAGTTCTACCTTGTCCTGTAGGGTCACTGTGAGTCAGAATTGACTCAACAGCAACAGGTGGATGTGCTTAATCTACCACCCATTTGTCAGTGTTATACTGTGGTGGCTGATGTGCCACTGTAGTGTTGGGACCTATGCTACCAGTATTTCAAATACAAGCCGGGTCACCCATAGTGGACAGGTTTCAGCAGAGCTTCCAGACTTAGACTAAGAAAAATGACCTGCCAATCTGCTTCCAAAAATTAGTCAATGAAAACCTTATGGATCACAATAGAACACTGTTGAACTTGCTTGGTTTGGATACATTATCAGGAAGGATCAATCACTAGAGGAAGATGTCATGTTTGGTGAAGCAGAGGGCCAACAAGGTCAGGGGAGACCCTTGGTAAAATGGATTGGCACAGGAGCTGCAACAATAAACTCAACCATGCTGGCAATTGTGAGGATGACAGAGGACCAGGCAAGAAGATCCAGGCAAGGTTTAGTTCTGTGTACCTAAGTTTGCCATGAGTTGGATGGCAGCTGTCTATCTATCTACTTAATAGGAAAACAATAAGGGTTGGGGAAGAAAAAGACAGAGAGAGAGAGAAAACCAAGTCTACATCAGAGAGATCACTGCTCACCACTTAGTGTGGAAAATAAATAAGTGATTTCAAATAAGATCAGATAGCAATACTATTTAAGAGTAGCAAAACAGAAGCATTTCAGCTGAGCATTGTAATTCAGGGCACAGACTCAGGATTCTCCCTGCCTGAGTTCAAATCCCAAACACACCAAGTTTGTTGTATGACCTAAAAATTGTATCTCAATCTGTCAATGCCTCCATTTTTTCATCTGTAAAATGAGGATATTAACAGTATATGCCTCATAGTGTTATAATTAGTAAGTGATTTATTATTTGTTTATATGCTCAGAATAGTGCCTGGAACCTATTAAGCACCATGTAAGGGTTTACATTTATTATCATAATTAACATTGTTACTATCTTTAGCATGATTTTTACTATTTCCTTGGGTATCATAAACTCAGTAGAGGGTCAAACAGAAAGAAAATAAATTTTGTGGTTAATGAGACTCTTTCAAAGAAAGAGAGCAAATCAAAAAAGCTTGAAAAATCATGAGTTGGCCAAGAAATTCAAATAGTGTAGTAGACTAGAATGTGGGGGTGTGGCAGAAAGTTTAAAAGCTGCTTATCCAAGCAAGTCATTGGATAAATGCTCAGATGAGATGTAATAGAATCAGATTTGCATTTAGTCATGGTAATTTCAATGAGAATGTGGAATGGAAACACAGTATAGAGAAATAGGATTAGAATTGAAACTCTTTGATGTGAGACTCCAGGTAGTAAGGTCCCTCAGTTATGTAGCTAGACTCTATTTTAAGATACTTCAAAGCATTGTTTGCTAATGAGTTTTTCATGCCAAAGCAAATTTTGGAGGTAGGGAATGAGAAGATTAACCATATATTCACATACCAACCTGGTCAAGTCTAAGACACAGTTCTAGCAATATTAGATACAATATTGTTACTGCTATAACGTGGATTGGAGCCTCCTGCCACAATAGCCAATTCTGAGACAGGGGTGAGGTGAGCAGCAAGGGTTTTATTATATATATCAATATATAGGAGACAGAGGGGAATAGATTCCTCCAAAAACCTGTCTCCTCGAACTGGAAACTGGCCAAAGGCTTCTTAGGGGCAGGATTATGAGTCTTAGAAGTTTCTGTTAGTTCCTCCTTGAGTTGTCACAGGGGTAACATCCCAGATGAGTTAACCTTTTACTGGTATTCTTGAGGATTATCTGCCGACATCCTGGTATTCTCATCACAAGATAGGTGCTTTGTTAGGTTTTTCATTCCTAGATCATTATCACTTGTTCTCCACCCTCCAAGGAGGAACCTTGGTTAATCTTAAACTTTTTATAAAGACTAGAATAGGAGGGGAAAAAAAAGAACATGAGACAATGTAAGGGTTAACAATGGGGAGTAAGAATAGTGAGCCAGACCTATGCAGCCTCTTCCAATATGAGTAACACAAATAAATATGTGGATAAGACTACATTTAGAGGCTACTAACTTGACTGATAATGGTGTAGGAGGTAGGATAATGGACCTCCCAAAGATGTCCATGTCTTAATTTCAGAAATCTGTGAATATTTTAGGTTACATGGCAAGGAAGAATTAAGATTGTGGATGGAATGAAGTATGGTTGCTAAGCACCTGACTTTAAGAAATGGATATTATTCTGGATTATCAGTGTGTGCCCAATATAAACAGTAATTATTGATAAGTGGAAGATGAAGGTGGAAAAGTTAGAGACAGAGCAATGCGACGTGAGAAAGATGTTGAGTCTTTCTCACATTGCTGACTTTGAAGATGAAAGTGGGGCACAAGGCTAGAAATGAGGGTAGCCTCTAGAACTCTGAAAAGGCAAAGAAACAAATTTTCCTCTAGAGACTCAAAAGGAACACAGCACTGACAATATTTTTATTTTATCCCAGTGAGACCCATTTCTGACTGACCCCAAAAAATATAATAAATTCATTAATTTTCTACAGTAGCATCATAAATAAATATGTCTTGACTCATCTACATGCACTGAGCATATACTGTGCGCTTGTGTAAGGCTGTAAAACCAAAAAAGAAACATTGCCATCGAGTAGACTCTGACTCATAGCGACCCTATAGGGCAGAGTAGAGCTGCTCCATAGGGTTTCCAAGGAGTGGCTGGTGGATTCAAACTGCCAACCTTTTGGTTAGCAGTCGAGCTCTTAACCACTGCACCACCAGGGCTCCAAGGCTATAAACAACCTAAAAAAAATTCAACAGGAGACTTTGTTCTCCTACCCAACTCTCAACTTTTTTGTTGTTTTCTTCATTTCTCTTACGACCTATCCTATAATAATAACCTCCCTGCACACACACATAAAAAGCCTGCAACTATAGCCTTTGTGATGTGTTGTTGTAGTTGTTGTAAGGTGTCATCGAGTCCATTCTGACTCAGAACAAAACACTGCCCAGTCCTGCGCCATCTTCACAGTCGTATTTGTGCTTGAGCCCATTGTTGCAGCTACTGTGTCAATCCATCTCACTGAGGGTCTTCCTCTTTTTTTGCTGACCATCTACTTTGTGCTATACTACTATGTATTTATGATATGTGAATATTTACAGTGTTATCTGAAAAATAAAACTGAGGAAAAAAACAGACAGGAAAAGATAGATATGGAAATTAGACTGCAATAATGAATCTACCAGTATAGTCCTTATAATTATGCCAAGAAATTTAAAAAAAAAAAAAAAAGACTTGCATTCACACTGAAGACTACATTTACAGGCTACTAATTTTACTGACAATGGTGTAGGAGGTAGGATAATGGACCTCCCAAAGATGTCCATGTCTTAATTTCAGAAATCTGTGAATATTTTTGGTTACATGGTAAGGAAGGATTAAGATTGCAGATGGAATGAAGTATGGTTGCTAAGCACCTGACTTTAAGAAATGTAGATTGTTCTGGATTATCAGTGTGTGCCCAATATAAACAGTAATTATTGAAAAGTGGAAGGTGAAGGTAGAAAAGTTAAAGACAGAGCAATGCGATGTAAGAAAGATGTTGGAGGAAGTAAAAAAAAAGTAAAACAAGTTTTTTTTTTTGTCACTGCCACCAGAAATGAGCTGATTTAGGAAACTGAAGTAGTATGGAAAAGGAAACAATTTTCTTTCCACTTGGGATAATGCACAGAAACACAGCACACACGCGCACACACACACACACACACACACACACACTGAA
Organism: Dugong dugon; assembly: GCA_030035585.1. Lineage (NCBI taxonomy): Eukaryota > Metazoa > Chordata > Mammalia > Sirenia > Dugongidae > Dugong > Dugong dugon. The sequence goes on from CM057478.1 coordinate 17,082,977, forward strand.
CTGGTCTGAAATATTCCAGTGCCTGCGAGGTTCCTGCAGGTTAATTCCTGCTGAGGTGGGAACTGTCTTGATTTGCACAGACATGCAATACTCTTCCTGGGAAAACACCTCTCACAGAGCAGTGCCTGCAGGTTGTTCCTGCTAGGGACAGAACATTGTATTGTACATACACGTTTATATCTTATTTACTTTTGGACACATTTGTTTTATATAAGAAACCTTTTTGATTTCTATCACTGTAGCTTTTGTTTAACTTCAAAAATAAATTATTCACCTTACCAAACCCAGAGACAGAGAAACAATAAGTATGGTGTCATATTTTTAAAAGGAAATGGAATACATGATGAATCATAATAAAAGGCTGGAATAATATTCTCATTAAATTCAGAGAGCCAGCTTTGGGACTTGTCAGATGAGATATCTGATGACAATAACTATAATTAATCTTGCATAAAATTTCACCTAATCCTGTAATACCAAAACTTTATTTTTTTTTTTTTTTTATCATCTAATAGTTTATTCTGAAGTGAGTAGAAACCCTTTGCCAACTAGGTCAAGGAGACTAAGAAAATTTGAAATAAAAGAGAATAGGCAAAAAATGTATACAGAATAAAGTCAATAGTTTTCCAGTATGTTGCAACCCATTTGCAGGCACCTATCAAAGGAGGTTTATTTTGTTTCATTTTTTTAACCAGTCAGTCCAACAATATTTTAATAACAAAGTGATAGATAATTTGCTGTTTTATATATATACCCATATTTTAAATTTTAATGCTCTATCAGAACTGTCATTTATGTAATTATAAATTTGATGTTAATTATAAATGGGGGATAGTAATAATATATGCTGTAATTTGTATGTCATAACTTAATACTAAACTCTCTTTAAAAAGCAATGTTAATAGCAAATCTCATTTCAAAAATAACAAACAGAAGGCCTTCTCTTATGATTTAAGCCTGCCAAAATTGTTTCAGATTTGCAACATTATCAGTAAAATAGCACCATTTAAATAAGTAAACAATAAGTAAATCATTACTTGTTTGAAACATTCATCACTGATGAGGCATCCTGATTGATATTAAGAGTAGGCATATAATTTTTGGAATATATCATATATACTCAACAGTGGACAATTCAGAAGCATTCCATTTGATAAATTTTCACAGTTAGCACATCCACTCCCTAAGTACAATGGTCTAGGCAATGTTTTGTATTGTACTATTAAAGGATCAGTGGAGTTTTGATTTTCCAGAAGTGGTGGAAGGTGAAATCTACAAACTGTTAAATAGAATATCATTGTAATTTTACATAAATTCTAAAAAGGAAAGGAAGTTGTTTTGAATACTGTTAAAATAAAGCAGAGTCAGAGAAGTTAAAGTACCGTATGCTTCAAGCAAAGTCTGACCCAAAAATCCTGTTTATTTTTTGACAGTTGTTAGACTAGACATCAGGGAATTGTTGATGGGGAACATAGTGGATCTACCATATTGAATTTGAAGAAAGAGTCTACATATATTTCCAAAATGTGATATTTTTATAAAATTAGTCAAGGAAAAAGTAAGAAAGGGTTTCACATGGATGGCATTATTTGAGTTAAAGATACAATATTAAAGTTGGCTTTTTTGTTTGTGCCTGATGATGTTTAGAAAGGAGAATTCTAATATTTTTAGACTTCTTTTTGTTCTTTGTAGAGTACCTGAAAATTAAACCTCAAGGAGAAACAGAGCTTACTTTTAGAAATTGAAAGGAAAACTATGAATCACATTAATACTTCCTTTTTTTTTAATTTTTAAAAAGCAGCTTTACCTTAATTAACACCTAGTAAATTTGAAAGCAGCAGGAGAAAAAAAAAAAAGGAAGAAATATTTTGGGTTTTGTTGTTGTTCTTTTCTTCTGAAAGAGATGATTGGATACAAACATTATTTCAAAGTATTTTCAGTACTTCAAAGCATGATCCCCCAAACAGTCATGTAGTCAAGCCAAGAAATTTGAAACATTTTATTTCTCCTAACAAGATGGACTCTCTCTGAAAATTCTTATCCCATTCTCTTAGAGCAGAGTGCAATGAATTACCACAGGAATTTGCTTACCATTCAGTTCTCTGGACCCTATGACACTGATTTGGCAAATCTGGGATGAAACAGAGGATTCTAAATTTCTAACAAGTACCCTCAGGTGATTTTGTGGAAGCAAATTAGTAGCAATGACTCAGAAACCCAAGTACTTCTATTCACAACACAATGTTGTTCATCAGTGTATTTCACAGTACTTTGTGATTTAGTCAAAAGTTTTGGCATTAGAGCTCACAGTTATTCCATGACATACATAAATACACAAAACACTATTTGAAGTACCATTGATTCTTCCAAGCCACATCCTGTTGTTTAACCCATTATTACTTTATTATTTACTTTATTTACATTATTTACTTTATTACCCTATGCCTCTGCAGAAATGGCAGCTAGGGAAAGAAGCAATGAGAGAATCTGCATTTACTGAATAACCATGAAAAAAAGCACCATGAAAGAATTTTATTTCCTCATAGACACATAAGGTACAAATACATTTAAACACTGAATAAGTTTAATCATGACTTACTCTGTGCAAAGGGGAATGGTGAATAAAATGTGGGTACTGCTGGGCAACATTTCATTCTGTTATACAAAAGATTGCTATGAGTCAAAGCCAACACAATGGCAACTAATGACAACAACAACAAAACTTCTATAAAAAGAGTGATATGTGATATCAAGTGTAGGATGTGTGTGTGGATAGCTGTCTGTCTATTACTCTAGTTAGGTCACAAAAAGCCTCTCTGAAGAGATGATAATGAATTGTGACCTGATGCTGATAAAGAAGTGGGAGCACACAGCATTAGAGTCATAGGAAACAACAAAGCTACCTAAAACCAAAAAAGTGTCCTAAATATTATATTCACTAAAATATTAAGCTTCTATTGTATAACATTATCCTTATAGGTATCCGTTTTTCACCAATAAATAGGGGAATGAAAGAAAATGAACTTTTATCATACGTCAACTCTGAATCAGTCTTCTATTTTCTTTGCATGTATTAACCTTGTATGCTCAAAAAAGCTTCATAGGAAAGGTTCCTTCTCCCATTTTACAGGTGAATAAGGCAGGCATGAGAGTCATATAACTTGCCAAGGTTACATATAGTACCAGTTTTGGAACTTCTAATGTGTTTCATTCCTATGGCTTTTTACTAGCAGGATTCTCAGCTTAATTTCATGCAGTTTAATGATGTATATTATTATTGCATGCTAGACTTGTCATTGATATATGAATCTTGAGGTTTCAACAGGTTTGTCTCAAGAGTGGGTAAAGCATTTGACTACTAACCAGAAGTCAGTGGTTCAAACCCACCAGCAGCACTGTGGGAGAAAAAATGTGGCAGTCTGCTTCCATTAAGATTTACAGCCTTGGAAACTCTATGGGGTCACTATGAGTCGGAATCGACTCAACAGCAGTGGGTTTGGTTTTGATAGGCATTAGGTGGTTTCTGTAAGTTGGACAGCCTTCACCCTTGAAAGGTTTGTCTACCACTATCAGAGCAGCTGTTCCTACTTGACCTTTAACAATTTCCTGCAGACTACCACCCAACATTGCCACTGCCACTGGAACTGAACTCTGACAAAAACATAATTAAAGTGGGTTTCAAAGTCCCATACAATTCAATGACCATTACTTTTATTTTTTTCAACAAATGCTTTTTGAGTAACTGGTTAACAACAGAAACTTGTCTAGGCCCCTTGGGTAGACATATCAATGTACAGAAACAAAATTTCCTTCTTTGTATGTCTCTGAGTGCTTACATTCTTGTCAGGGGAGAGAGATAATAAGCAATAAAGATAATAAACAGATAAAGTACATTGCATGTTAAGCGGTGATAAGTCAATGGGAAAAAATAAAGTTTAGAGGAAGGTATGAGGGTCTAGGGGTGCTTCGGGTAAGGTATGGGAGGCAGGTTGCATATTAATAGGGAAGTCACAGCAGACCTTTTTGAGGAAATGAGATCTGAACAAAGACTTAAAGAAGATGAAAATAACCAAGTGTATACATATCTGGGAAAAGAACTTTCTAAGCAAAGGGGAAAAAAAAGCTAGAAGGAGCAAACAAACATCAAGTGTAACAAGCACATTGAAGGAGCATCAGGGAGGTCAAAGTGAGGGAGCTTGATGGGGTTGTAAGTAATGACAGCCTTGTAGGCCATCATCCTCATTTTCCTCTTACTCTGAGTGAAGGGCGAGCTGTTAAAGACTTGGAGCACAGAAGTGACATGATCTGGGCTACCTTTTAAAATGATCTCACTGACTCTGTTGAGAATAGACTGTAATGGAGTCAAGCACACAAGCAGGGAGACCCATTAGGAACCTCCTTCTCTGACTCTTGCTGATTCCAATCCTTTTTCTCCCTGATTTCTGAACATTGAAGTGCCTAAGGCTCATTTTTTTGCTCTTCCCTTCCTCTACACTCAGTCTCTTGGTGATTTCATCCTATACCATGGCATCGTCATTGTTATGTGTTGTCGAGGCAATTTTCAACTCATAGCAACCCCATATGATAGAATAGATCTGCCCCATAGGGTTTTCTAGGCTGTAATCTTTACAGGAGATGATCGGCAAATCTTTCTCCTGTGGAGGTGCAAGGTGTGTTCAAACCACCAACCTTTAGATTAACAGCTAAGTGCTTAACACCAGGCTTTACATGCTATCAATTTGCTATCAATTCCCAGATTCATACTTTCATCTGGGACCTCACTCCCACATTTCCATCACATATACTCAATTCGCCTCCTAGAAATCTTCACTTGGGTCCTTAATAACAAGTTGAAAAGTCAACCTCCATCTTCCTCAAAACCTATTTCATCCATAGCCTTTCCTATTTTCATTGATCAAAATCCTCTCTCCCTAATTGCCAGGCCAATGAGGGTAAGTTATGAACCTGAGGTTCTTGTTGTGATTGACATAAAAAGAGAATACTTATATACAGTGGACTCAAGAAGCATAGTGGTGGGTCATGAATGTTGGGGGCATAGGGTTGGGAAAGCTTCATGATTCCCTTTTAATCAATGATGATGCAGTAGAAAGTCTGGTAGGGATGCCAGGACTCTGTGTATGGTCTTCTTAAGATTCTTCTGTCTCGCACTCTAGGCGTATGTAGACATTGAGTAAGAAGAATTTCAGTTGCTTATTCTTCAAGATGTCCAGCTCTAGGACCCTAGCACCTCTTTTGTTCATACACAGAAAACTTCAAAAATCCTTTTGAATGGAGATTCTTAACTAAGGAAAAGCAAACGCTGAAACACTGCCATCATCAAGATACCTTTACTGTCCACTTTGCTGACCTCACTGTAGTAAGATTAACAACCAGTCAGGGGAACAATTGTGGAGTAAACACCAGTGCATGTCTCCCTGTAATGTCTCTGTTTGAAAACTTTATTTTTTTTTTAAATTTATACCTGTAGTAGTATTTTCATAACCTCTAACTGACCCTGTTGTTCCAAAGCCCAAATTACAGAGCTAAGATAAATACCTTCTTTAGCCTTATCTTCTGCAAATCTATGTGCCCACTTCAATCTTCAAGACAGATATATGCCTATAGAGAGTATTCTGATATTTAAAGCTTGTAGCATTAAGTATAATATATATAAATGTATATATTCTTTTTGCTTTCTGCTTAAATCCCAATATATCAACGAAAGGATCATAAAGTCTTGCATGTGGGGTTTTGAGGAGGTGAGACCATCGGCTTTTAAAGTTTCTGGCATTTTGACATGTACTTCCAAAAGAGAATGAAACTATTATGCTCAAGCTGCACAATCAACATAGATACTAATCTTGAATATAAATTAAGGAAGTAACACTATGGCATAGGTGATAAACTAGGAAGATCTTGATCATATAGTATATAACCAATGGCTCACATATATCCTGAACCTTCAGAAAACCATTGCTGTTGAGTTAATTCTAACTCGTAGCAACCCTATTGGTCAGGGTAGAACTGCTGCATAGGGTTTCTGTGGCTGCAATCTTTATGGAAGCAGACTACTATTATCTTTCTCCCACGAAGTGGCTAGTGAGTTTGAACAACCAACCTTTAGGTTAGCAGGAGAGCACTTTGACCACTGTGCCACTAGGGCTTCTTGTCCTGAAACTTAGTAGATCTTAATTTTTTTTCCAGCAAGTTATTTATACACCATCTTCTAAACACAAAAACCAGGGTGATGCTAACACAGCAAACAAACAACACAATCTATTTTACTACAATCCCCAAATGCCAGAAAGTTTACTTCTCCTTTGACAGCTTGAAAATTGCAATTTGGTACTGAAAGTTGATCCCTGCAATAAAGAGTGGCTAGTGAAGTTTTACAAAGAAATGAGAAATCTGGCAGCTGTTTGTATTTGAATTTTGTTGGAAAGGAGGCTCTCACCACAAAAGGTGTTGTTGTTGATGTGTCCACTTAACCCAAAGGTCTATTCAAATATTTCAAAGAAATTGTAAGCTGTCACATGCCTTCCAAATACATGAAGGCAGTCCTGTTAACAGCAGAAAGTCCTTGTGTAAGTACCAAGTGTGTTTACTGAGTCTGAAGCCTGAGCCCCAGCTGTGAAGCTGGAAATGGACCAGGTTAAAAAGAGAGAATTCTTAAATTAGTTTTTGATTACACTGACTCCAAATATATGAACTTAGGTCCTCTAAGACAGTGGTCTTCTAGGTCATCAGTCATCAGTCTGAAACCTCCGTATTGTAAAACTTACTGAAGCTACTTAGGTCTTTTTTTCTTTTTAACCATTTAAATTACAAGTGTCCTGGGATAAATTTCTAACTATCTACTGTGGTCTGTACATTCCTTAGGCAGACAGTCAAAGCTCTTTATTTCTTAGGTCCAATCTACTTCTGTCCTATGTTGGAGTCCAGCTGGCTTACGCTTTGTTTCTTACACATCCTTTAAAATTCCTTACTTTTGTACAATTTATCATGCATTTTCTGAGTTATAAATATCTTAGCTCAAGAATAAAAACATTCAGTTCTGGCAAAATGGCGCTCTAGGCAGAAGCATCACGCCGTCCCTCCACAGCAAAGATCCAAACAACTAAGCCGAACAGAGAATACAACAATCCTGAAACCCTAAAACATCAAATGAAGAGATAAAGAACTCAGCCGAGCACCAAATGGAGTGAAAAACCTGACAGAGAATGGAGAGCGAGGAGAGATTCACGCAGAGGTCCCCTACCAGCTAACGCAGCGCAGATCCACTGTCTTGGACGCCTTTTGGAGACCAGCAAACAGGGGGTATGAAAAAGCAGCTTCACGGAGCTTCCAGCGGGAGACAAAACAACTGGTAATTTGTGGTGTGCACTTTCCCACCCCCCACCCCTCTTCGCCCCAGCTCGGCCTCCTCTGTTTCCCGCGGCCACGGTCTCTTGACCAGTAAGCGCTGGCTACTTGGATTCCACACACCCAAGCGGGCAGTTCTCTGGGTGCCATTTGTTGGCTGCTAGTGTTGCTTTTTTTTTCCTGCTTCTTTTGATTTCTCACTTGCCTCTCGCCACCTCCCCCTCTTTTCACTCAAGTGCCTGGCTCCGTGTGCCATCTTTGCTTCTTCCTGAGGGGCTCCAGAGTGCCAGAAATTTGTGATATATGCTTTCCCACTCTCCACCCTTCTTCACCCACACTTGGCCTCCTCCGCTAGCTGGTTCTCTGAGTGCCATTTGTTGGCTGCTACTGTTGCTTTTTTTTCTGCTTCTTTGGATTTCTTGCTTGCCTCTCACCGCCTCCCCCTTCTTTCACTTGAGTGCCTGGCTCCGTGCGCAATCTTTGCTTCTTCCTGAGGGGCTGTGGAGCTCCATTCGAGTGTGGAGCTGCTTCCCAGTCTGGGCGACCATGCTGGTGGGATCCCGGGGCTTTTGTTCGTTTGTTCGTTTTGAATTGTTTGTTTGTTTTCTTTTCCTTTTCTTGAGTTGGGAGCCCTTACTGGCCAGGCGGAGCTGTGTGGCAAGGAACGCCTCTTCAGCTTCCACAGACGTGCAGAGGGATCCCTAAAGGCATTTCTTTTTTCATTGGGTTTTTTTTTTTTCTTTTTTCTGTTTTTTATGGGGGGCTTTCTTGTTCTTTGTTTTTTCTTTTTTTTAATTTGTTTCATTTTCTTTTCTCTCTTTTTCCCTTTTTGTCTTTCTTCATTTCTCAGTTCCTTCTCCCTCTATATCTTCTTTCTCTTTCTGATCCCTGAATACCAGGCATTGTATACCTCTACACCGTCTAACCAGGCTGTGTTGCAACACCTGAGAGAGATTTCCCCAGACCTCAGAGCTCCACCAGTGGGATCCCTGGGAACTTTGCAGTTCTTAAACTTTTAAGATTTTTATTTATTCATTCTTTTCTTCCTCTTCCCCCTTCTGTTTTTCTCCATTTCATAGTCTCTCATCTCTACACTCCAATGGCAAGCTCCCCTAGCATTCTTTATTGATTGTTTGCATGTTTTTGGCTCCTGTTCCTCTCTCCTCTCTCCCATATCCTTCTTATCTCCACACATAAGAGTCTTCCCACTGCATCCTGCCTACCTGCACCGTGCACTTGACATCACACCACCAAACAGCACAGGCACGGCCTACTGGAACCTGCCCTACACTGATTACTGACCCACTCTGGTGGCTGTAGTAAGTGCCACAAACAACCCATCCCGGTGCCTCCTCTTCAGCTAGACCTTCCCTTCTATACCATATGTCAATGACTGACCTTGCCAGTTGGAGAGGGAGGCGAAAAGTACTGACTGCACAGATGAGGAAACAACAAAGAACACACAACTTGCCTGCTCAGACATAGTCAATTTTTTTTTTAAAAAAGGGAAGAAACAAACAAATCTAAATCAATAAATGAGAAAAAGAACTACTGAATGCCTCGAAAACAGCAGACAATATCAAAACATTTACAAAACCAAGACAGGATGGTTCCAGCAGGCGTCCAAAATAAAACACCAGATGACTCTCTTGTGGAAGAAAATGCACCAGAACTACCTAATAGGGAATTCAAATCCCTAATACACGGAATTCTCCAAGAACTGAGGCAAAAAGCTGACAAACATAAGGAAAAAATAGACAAATTCATGGAAAATACAGACAAAAAGTAGGAAGAATTCAGGAAGATGATGTAGGAACAAAATGCCAAAATAAATTCACAACTAGAAATCATACAAAACTAACAATTAGAAATCCAAAAGATAAAAAGATTTCAGAAATGGATGATGTCATAGAAGGGCTGAGAAGCAGATTTGAAACCGTAGAAGACAGGATCAGTGGAACTGAAGACAAACACTTGGATACAACTCTGTTTGAGAAAAACTCAGAAAAAAGAACAAAGGAAAATGAAGAGACCCTAAGAGTTATGTGGGACACAATTAAAAGCAAAAATTTTCCAGTGATTGGAATTACAGAACAGGGGGAGAAAACAGAAAACAAAGAGAGGACCATTGAGGAAATGCTGACAGAAAACTTTCCCAATATCATAGAAGATGAAAAACTGGCCATCCAAGAGATCAACGAACCCCATATAGAAGAGATCCCAAAAGACAATCACCAAGGCATATCATATTCACACTTGCCAAAACCAAAGACCAACAAAGAATCCAGAGAGCAGCTCATAATAAACAAGAAGTCACATACAGAGGAGAAACAATAAGACTAAGCTCAGATTATTCGGCAGAAACCATGCAGGCAAGAAGGCAATGGGATGACGTATATAAAATCTTGAAAGAAAAAAATTGTCAGCCAAGAATAATATATCCTGCAAAACTCTCGTTCAAATTTGATGGGGAAATTAGGCCATTTCCAGATAAACAGAAATTAAGGGAATATGTAAAAGTCAAACCAAACTTATAAGAATTATTAAAGCGAGTTCTTTGATCTGAGAACAAACAGCTTCAGCTCACAGGCAGAACCTAGGACACAGGATCATATAAGCCAGATACCAATCTAGGAAATGACCTCTCGAGGACTACCCAAAACAAAAAGAAATACAACATTGAATCAGAGCAGTTAATCAGTAAAAGGCAACAACATCAAAACAATAAAAGAGGAAATAAACGGCATAGGTATAGAACCTTGTAATGCAGAGGAAGGCAAGGTGATACCAAGTAATGGTAGACTGCTTAAACCTAGAAAGATAAGGGTAAAATTCATGGTAACCACAAAGAAAGTTAACAAACCAACTCATAAAAATAAAGAAGAAAAACATAAAGTCTCGGCAAAAACAAAACCAACAAAAACAAAAGAAATGAAAATAATTCTACAAACAAAAGTAACTCAGCACAAGAGAGTAAGAACAAAGAAAACTTCAGCACCCCCCCCAAAAAAAACACCACAAAATGACAGCAACAAACTCACATCTTTCAATAATTACACTGAATGTAAATGGACTCAATGCACCCATAAAGAGATGGAGAGTGACAGAATGGATAAGAAAACAGGATCCATCAATATGCTGTCTACAAGAGACACACTTTAGAAACAAAGATGTGAATTTATTAAAACTCAACGGTTGTAAAAAAATATATTAAGCTAACAACTCCCAAAAAAAAGCAGGAGTGACAATTCTTTAAAACAAAATCTGCCATAAAAGACAAAGAAGGACACTACATAATGATTAAGGGGATGATCCATCATGAAGACATAACCATAATAAACATCTACACACCCAAAGACAGGGCTCCAAACTACATAAAACAAACTCTAACAACACTGAAAAGACAAACCGACAGTTCTACAATAATAGTAGGAGACTTCAACACACCACTTTCAGTAAAGGACAAAACAACTAAAAAGAAACTCAGCAAAGACACAGAAAACCTAAAGGGCACAATCAACAAACTTGACCTCATAGACATATATAGAACACTCCATCCAACCACTGCAAAGTACACATACTTTTCCAATGCACATGGAATATTCTCCAGAATAGACCACATCTTAGGCCACAGAGCAATCCTCAACAAGAGCTAAATGTTGAGATAATTCAAAGTATCTTCTGTAACCATAATGCCATCAAAGTAGAAATTAACAATAGAAAGAGCAAGGAAAAAAATTCAACTACATGGAAACTGAATAATACCCTGCTTACACATCACTGGGTAATAGAAGAAATCAGAAATGGAATCAAAAAATTCCTAGAAGCAAATGAGAATGAAAACACATCATACCAAAACCTTTGGGACACAGCAAAGGCAGTCCTCAGAAGACAATTTATAGTAATAGATGCACATATCAAAAAGGAAGAAAGGTACAAAATCAAAACATTAACTACAGAACTCAAACAAATAGAAAGAGAATAGCAAAAACAGCCCACAACGACCAGAAGAAAGGAAATAGTAAAGGTCAGAGCAGAAATAAATGAAATAGAGAACAGAAAAACAACACAAAGAATCAACAAAAACAAAAGTTGGTTCTTTGAAAGAATCAACAAAATCGACAAACCACTGGCTACACTGACAAAATAAAAACAGGAGAGGACACAAATAACCCAAATAAGAAATGAAACGGGGGACATTACAACAGACCCAACTGAAATAAAAAGGATTATAACAAAATATTGTGAAAAACTATACTCCAACAAATTTGAAAACCTAGAGGAAATGGATAAATTTCTAGAAACATACGGCCTACCCAAACTACAACAAAGTGATGTTGAAAATCTGAACAGACCCATAAAAAGAGAAGAGATCGAAAAGATAATAAAAAAAACCTCCCAACTAAAAAAAGCCCTGGCCCAGATGGTTTCAATGGAGAATTCTACAAAACAATTTCAGAAGAGCTTGTACCAGTACTACTCAAGCTATTTCAGAGCATAGAAGTGGAAGCAACACTTCCAAATTAATTCTATGAAGCCAGCATAACGCAGATACCAAAACCAGGCAAAGACGTCACAAAAAAAGAAAATTACAGACCAATATCTCTCACGAATATACATGCAAAAATTCTCAACAAAATTCGAGACAATAGAATTCAGCATCATATCAAAAAAATAATACACCACGACCAAGTAGGATTGATACCAGGTATGCAAGGATGGTTCTACATTAGAAAATCAATCAAAGTAATCCACCACATAAATAAAAGGAAAGAAAAGAATCACATGATCACCTCAATTGATGCAGAAAAGGCATTTGACAAGGTCCAAAACCCATTCCTGATAAACACTCTCAGTAAAATAGGCATAGAGGGAAAATTCTCAACATAATTAAGGACATCTATGCAAAACCAACGGCCTACATCATTCTTAATGGAGAGAGGCTGAAAACATTCCCCTTGAAAACAGGAACAAGAGAAAGATGCCCTTTATCACCACTCTTATTTAACATTGTGCTGGATGTTCTAGCTAGACCAATAAGGCAAGAAAAAGAAAGAAAGGGCATCCAAATTGGTAATGAAGAAGTTAAACTGTCCCTGTTTGCAGATGATACGATACTATACATAGAAAACCCTAAAGACTCCATGAGAAATCTACTGGAAGTAATAGAAAGATTCAGCAGAGTAGCAGGATACAAGATAAACATTCAAAAATCAGTTGGATTCCTATACACCAGTAAGGAGAACGATGAAAAGGAAATCAGGAAAACAATACAATTTTCAATAGCCCATAAAAAGAGAAAATACTTAGGAATAAATCTGACCAGGGATGTAAAAGTCCTATAAAAAGAAAACTATAAAACACTACTGCATGAAACCCAAAGGGATCTACATAAATGGAAAAACATACCATGCTCATGGATAGGCAGACTCAACATTCTGAAAATGGCAATTTTACCCAAAGAAATTTACAAATACAACACAATCCCAATCCAATTACCAACAACATTCTTCAAAGAGATGGAAAAACTAATCATTAACTTCATTTGGAAAGGAAAGAAGCCCCGAATAAGTAAAGAACTACTGAAGAAAAAGAATAACGTTGGAGGACTCACACTACCTGACTTCAGAACCTACTATACAGCTACAGTAGTCAAAACAGCCTGGTACTGGTATAACGACAAATACATTGACAAATGGAACAGAATTGAGAATCCAGATGTAAATCCACACACCTATGGTCACCTGATCTTCGACAAGAGCCCAAAATTCATCAAATGGGGAAAAGACAGTCTTTTTAAAAAATGGTGCTGGCAAAACTGGATATCCATCTGCAAAAAAATGAAACAGGATCCATACCTCACACTGTATACAAAAACTACTTCATAATGGATCAAAGACCTGAATATAAAGCCTAAAACTATAAAGTTCATAGAAGAAAAATTAGGAACAACACTTCAGGCCTTAATACATGGCATTAACAGGATACAAACCATCACCATCTATGCACAAAACCCAACAGATAAGCTAGATAACTGGGATCTTCTAAAAATCAAACACCTATGCTCTTCAAAAGACTTCACCAAAAGAGTAAAAGGAGATCCTACAGACTGGGAAAAGATTTTTGTACAGTACAAGTCAGACAAAGGTCTAATCTCCATAATCCACAAGAAAATCCAACACCTCTACAACAAAAAGACAAATAATCCTATTAAAAAATGGGCAAAGGAAATGAACATACACTTCAACAAAGAAGACATCAAATGGCCAACAGACACATGAGAAAATGCTCACGATCACTAGCCATTAGAGAATTGCAAATTAAAACCACAATGAGATACCGTCTCACCCCGGCATTACTGCTACAAATCAAAAACAGTGAAAATAACAAATGTTGGAGGGGCTGTGGGGAGATGGGAACTCTTATGCACTGCTGGTGGGAATGCAAAATGATACAACCATTTTGGAAAAACCATATGGTGCTTCCTCAGAAAGCTAGAAATAGACATACCGTTCGATCCAGCAATCCCACTCCTAGGAATATATCCTAGAGAAATAAGAGTCGTCACTCGAATAGACATATGCACACCTATGTTCATTGCAGCATTGTTCACAATAGCAAAATGATGGAAACAACCTAGATGCCCGTCAACTGATGAATGTATAAACAAACTATGGTACATACACACAATGGAGTACTATGCAACGAGAAAGAACAACAATGAATCTGTGAACCATCTCATAAAATGGATGAAACTGGAGGACATTATGCTGAGTGAAATAAGTCAATCACAAAAGGACAAATATTGTATGAGACCTCTATTGTAAAAACCCATGAAAAATTTCACACACAAAATGTAACAATCTTTGTTGGTTAACAGGGATGGGAGGGGTGTGGGGGAAATACTAAATAGGCAGTAGATAAGTGGTATCTTGGGTGAAGGGTGAGACAGTACACAGTAAAGGGGAAACTAGAACAACCTGTACAAAGAAAGGTCATGGAAGCCCCACAGATGCATCCAAACTCCCTGAGGCACTGAATTGTTGGGCGGAGGGCTCTGGGGACCATGGTCTCGGGGAACATCTAGCTCAATTGGCATGACACAGCTTATAAAGACAATGCTCTACATTCTACCTTGGTGAGTAGTGTCTGGGGTCTTAAAAGACTGTGAGTGGCCATCTAAGATTCTCCACTGGTCTCATCCCTTCGGGAGTAAGGGAGAATGTAGAGAACAGGATACAAGGAGAAGATTAGTCTGAAGGACTAATTGTCCACAGCTACCAAGGCCTCCACCAGACTGAGTCCAGTACAGCTCGATGGTGCCTGGCTACCACCAGTGACTGCTCTGACCAGGATCACAACAGAGGGTTCTGGACAGAGCTGGAGAAGGATGTACAGCATAATTCTAACTCACAAAAAAAAAAAAAAAAAAGACCAGATTTACTGGCCTAAAGGAGGCTGGAGAAACCTCGAGAGTATGGCCCCCAGACACCCTTTTAGCTCAGTGGTGAAGCTACCTCCGAAGTTCACTGTTCAGCGTGGGAGTGGACAGCCCTGTAAAACCAAATGAGACCAACAAGGTACAGGAGTCCAGTGACAAGGGCCAGAAGGCAGAAGGGGACAAAGAAGGTGGTGATAGGAAACCCAAGTTTGAGTAAGGAATTGCTGATGTGTTGTGAGATTGTTAACCATTGTCATAGGACAACATTTGTAGTAACTGTTAAATGAGAAACTATTTTGTTCTATAAGCCTTCATCTTAAGTGAAAATAACAGCATAATTCAAAGAGCGTAGTCAATGTCACTGAACTGTGCATGTAGAAATTTTTGAAATGGTGTCTCTTTGGCTATGTGTATTTTCACCAAAATAAAAAGGTTGAGAAGTTAGATGGTTAATATGTTGTGGGGTTGTTAATCAATGTCATAAAACAACATGTGTACTACTGTTTCATGAGAAACTATTTGTTCTGTAAGCCTTCACCTGAAGTACAATAAAATATTAAAAAAA
This sequence comes from Dugong dugon, assembly GCA_030035585.1. NCBI lineage: Eukaryota > Metazoa > Chordata > Mammalia > Sirenia > Dugongidae > Dugong > Dugong dugon. Next base: position 17,098,345 of record CM057478.1, read on the forward strand.
AAAAAAATCAAAAGAAAAAAAAAGAATAAAAACATTCATCCTTTAATGTCTAGTAAAAATGCCTTAAATTCCAATAACATATCTTCTGTTCATTCTCTTAATTTAAGCTGCTAGTATGTGATTTTTAAGCAACTGGCTTTGTCTTAGTTTCCTAGTGCTACAGTAACAAAATATCACAAAGGAGGTGGCTTTAAAGAACAGAAATATTGTTTCACAGTTTTGGAAGTTAGAGTTCAAATCAGGATATCCTCCCTAGAGGAAGTTTCCTCCTTGTTGGCACACCTGGAGGCTCCTTGGCTTGCAGAATATTCCTCACATGGTATATTCCCCCGTATGTGTCTCACTGTGTCTGTTTTGCCTTTTTATCAGACACCACTCGGAAGGGATTAGGTTTAGGACCCAGCCTACTCCCTAAGTAAATAGCCTCATTGCCATAAGAAAAGAAAAGCCGTATTTTTAAACAGAGTCACAATCACAGGTACAAGGATTATGATATCAATATATATTTGGTATATTGGGAAGCATAGCTTCCAGCTTCACAGTAACATGCAAGCCCCCTCAGTATGACAAACTGACAGATGGGAATGACAACTTGAAGATGAATGGCATTACATTCATAGTCAAATATAACATGTCAAGATCTATCTGAATTACAACACTGTCAGTGATAGGATAATATCCATACGCCTACAAGGAAGACCAGTTAATACTACTATTATTCAAACTTACATAGCAACTACTAAGGCCGAAGATGAAGAAACTGAAAATTTTTACCAACTTCTGCAGCCTGAAATTGATTGAACATGCAATCAGGATGCATTGATAATTACTGGTGATTGGAATGATAAAGTTGGAAACAAAGAAGAAGGATCAGTAGTTGGAAAATATGGCCTTGGTGATAGAAACAATACTGGAGATTGCATGATAGAACTTTGCAAGACCAAATACTTCTTCGTTCCAAATATCTTTCTTCATCAGCATAAACAGCAATTATACACATGGACCTCGCCAGATGGAATACATAGGAATCAAATCTACTACATCTGTGGAAAGAGACAATGGAAAAGCTCAATATCATCAGTCAGAAAAGGCCAGGGGCTTACTACTAAACAATCAATTGCTCATATGCAAGTTCAAGTTGAAATTGAGGAAAATTAGAACAAGTCCACAAGGACTGAAGTATGACCTTGAATATATCCCATCTGAATTTAGAGACCAACTCAAGAATAGACTTGATGCATTGAACACTAATGACCAAAGAGCAGATGAATTGTGGAATGAAATCAAGGACGTCAGACCTGAAGAAGGCAAGAGGTCATTAAGAAGACAGAAAAGAAAGAAAAGACCAAAATGGATGTTAGAAGAGACTCTGAAACTTGCTATTGAAAGTCAAGTAGCTAAAGCAAAAGGAAGAAATGATGACGTAAAAGAGCTGAACAGAAGATTTCAACCGGCAGCTCAAGAAGACAAATTATCACAATGACATGTGCAAAGAGCTGAAGCTAGAAAACCAACAGGGAAGAACGCACTAGGCATTTCTCAAGCTGAAAGAACTGAAGAAAAGATTCAAGCCTTGAGTTGCAATATTGAAGACTTCTATGCGGAAAATATTAAGGGAAGCATGAAACATCAAAAGAAGATAGAAGGAATACACAAAGTCACCATACCAAAAAGAATTGGTGGACGTTCAACCATTTCAGGAGGTAACATATGATAAGGAGCCAATGGTACTGAAGGAAGAAGTCCAAGCTGCACTGAAGGCATTGGCGAAAAACAAGTCTCCAGAAATAGACAGAATACCAATTGAGATTTTTCAACAAATGGATGCAGCGCTGGAGGTGCTCACTTGTCAATGCCAAGAAATTTGGAAGACAGCTACCTGGCCAATCAACAGAAAGAGATCCATATTTATGCCTATTCCCAAGAAAGGTGATCCAGCTGAATGCAGAAATTATTGAACAATATCATTAATATCACATGCAAGTAAAATTTTGCTGAAGATCATTCAAAAGCAGCTGCAGCAGCGTATCGACAGGGAACTGCCAGAAATTCAAGCTGGATTCAGAAGAGGATGTGGAACCAGGGATATCATTGCTGATGTCAGATGGATCATGTATTCTCTGACAGCAGAGAATACAAGAAAGATGTTAACTTGTGTTTTATTGACTATGCAAAGACATTCAACTGTGTGGTTCATCGCAAATTATGGATACCATTGTGAAGAACTGAATTCCGGAAGACCTAATTGTGCTCGAGAGGAACCTGTACATAAATCAAGAGACAGTAGTTCAAACAGAACAAGGGGATACTGCGTGGTTTAAAGTCAGGAAAGGTGTGTGCCAGGGTTGTATCCTTTCACCATACTTATTCAATCTTTATGTTGAGCAAAATAATCCAAGAAGCTGGATTATATGAAGAAGAACCAGCCATCAGAATTGGAGGAAGACTCATTAACAAACAGCGTTATGCAGATGACACAACCTTGCTTGCTGAAAGTGAGGAGGATTTGGAGCACTTTCTGATGAAAATCAAAGACTATGGCCTTCAGCATGGGTTACACCTTGACATAAAGAAAACAAAAATCCTCACAACTAAACCAATAAGTAACATCATCATAAATGGAGAAAAGATTGAAGTTGCCAAGGATTTCATTTTACTTGGAGCCACAACCAACACCCGTGGCAGCAGCAATCAAGAAATCAAACGATGCATTGCATTAGGCAAATCTGCTCCAAAAGATCTCTTTAAAGTGTTAAAAAGCTAAGAGGTCACCCTGAAAACTAAGGTGCTTGAAGACTAAGGTGAGCCTGAATCAAGCCATGCTGTTTTCAATAGCTTCATATGCATGTTAAAGCTGGATAATGAATGAAGAAGACAGAAGAGGAATTGACATCTTTGAATTGTGGTGTTGGTGAAGAATATTGAATATACCATGGATTGCCAAAAGAATGACTAAATCTGTCTTGGAACAAGTATAACAAGAATGTTCTTTAGAAGCAAGGATGGCAAGACTATGTCTGACATACTTTGGACAGGTTATCAGGAGGGATCAGTCCCTGGAGAAAGATATCAGGTTTGGTAAAGAAGAGGGCCAGCAAAAAAGAGGAAGACCTTCAACGAGATGGGTCGACACAGTGGCTATAACTATGGGCTCAAGCATAACAATGATTGTGAGGATGGCGCAGGACAGGGCAGTGTTTCATTCTGTTGTACATGGGGTTGCTATGAGTTGGAACAGACTCAACAGCATCTAACAACAACAGCTTATTTGGGGGAGGGGGCACAATTAAATTCATAACTTATATAGTACTAATAATAATAATGTGTTTTTCTAAATATTATTTCTTAAATGAAAGTATGTGTTCATTCTAGAATTTATGTCTCTAGTCTGGGCCCAAATTTTGTACATATTTATATAAAACCAACAAGAACAACATATGTATATTTACACACACAAACATAGGTGTATGTATATATATATATATATATATATATATATATATATATATATACACACACACACACACGCACACATTGGATACATATATATATATGTTGGTGGTGGTGGTGGTTGTCATAGAGTCGATTCTGACTTATGATGACTGCACTTAGGCAGAGTAGAACTGCACCCCATATGGTTTTCAAGGCAGTGATCTTTCTAAAGCAGATTGCCAGGCCTTACTTTTGAGGCAACTCTGGGTGGGTTTGAACCACCAAGTTTTCAGTTACTAGTCCAGCACTTAACCATTTGCACCACCCTGGGACTCCAAATATATATATATATATATATATATATATACACACATCTATGTATGTATGTGTGTGTGTGTGTGTGTGTGTGTGTGTGTGTTTATATAACTATATTTCTCTATGTCTATAGTATATAATATTTGGAGAGAAGTTTTTGAAAGAAGTAGGTTCTTAAAATGTTACTATCTTATTGAATAAAACACATTTGGATTTTTTAATAGTCCATAGAATTACATGAGCAAACATTGTAAGAAGAGAAAATTTGTTGAAACTCATTAGAATCAGAGGGGAAAAAAAAGGATACTCCAAAATATATTTCCATAATATTATTTAGAGAGCTGATTGTTTTTTACCAACTGACTCTTCAAACAAAATTTATTCAAAGAATGAAAATCCTGAGTCAGTCCCTTGGCATCCATTTTCCTTCTTGTATTGTGATTTGTAGTACATGACTGGCATCTATTAGGTGATTGCTCCATGCCAGAGATCTTGCCTTCCAGCGTTGTACTGGATCTCCCTCAGTTTTATCTGGGCTAGATGCTTAATCTTAGTCTATGTTTTCTGTGCTGAGCCAATGTCTTTACATCAGCCAGGTCTGCTGTAATTCAGCTAGTGACCCTGGGTCTGGCATTCGTTGCAGACTGTCTTTCAAAGAGGCAACTAAAAGCTAACATTTAATTTTAACTAGAATTAATACCACACAAATGAAAACAAAAACCTTAAGGAAAAATGTAATGTAAAGCAGGGCAACTTGTTAGAATGTCTACATAGTTATAATAACATATAATTTAACAGATTTGCAGACACGTTGAATTTTAATTTATGTCACATTAAGGTGAACATTGTCTTAACGCTTACACAATAGCCACAACTATGTACTCAAACATATCAAAGATGATGAAGATGGTGCAGGACCAGGTGAAATTTCATTCTATTGTACATAAAGTCGCCACGAGTAGGAGCCAATTAGATGGCAACTAACAGTAACAAAGGCAAGGAATTTTCAATGTATATGATATGATAAAAAGGAAAGATGTCATTTTAAAGACTAAGGTGCACCTGACCCAAGTCATGGTATTTTTAATCACCTCATATTCATGTGAAAGCTGAAAATTAATAAGGAAGACCGAAAAAGAATTGACGCCTTTGACCTATGGTGTTGGTGAAGAATATGGAATATGCCATTGACCACCAGAAGAAGAAACAAATCTGTCTTGGAAGAAGTGCAGCCAGAATGCTTCTTAGAGGCAGGTGTGGTTAGACTTTGTCTCATGTACTTTGGACATGTTAAGAGGAGGGACCGGTCCCTGGAGAAGGACACCGTATTTGGTAAAATAGAGGGTCAGCGAAAAAGAGGAAGACCTTCAACAAGTTGGATTGATACAGTGGCTGCATAATGATTGTGAGGACGGTGCAGGACCAGGCAGTGTTTCGTTCTGTTGTACATAGGGTCACTATGAGTTGGAACTGACTGGATGGCACCTAACAACAACAGTATGATATTATTTTTATTTTATTTTGTTTTATCACATTTATCTATTTTTAATTTTTAATCTTTCTTTAAAAGCATGCTAGATTTGGGAATGGGATGTTTGTATTAACATGAAGATACAATTGCTCTTCCAGAATATATTCTTTCTTGAATGCTGAAAATATATACAAGGAGATTTAGGAAAATGGTCTTCTCTCTCTCATGCTCAATCCCTCAAAAAACAAAAACACACCAAAAAAAAAAAAAAAAAACCCAACAAACACATAAACAAAATTAACTTAAAAAAAATTAAGACTGATGGCTGTATTTGACCTCCAAAGCTTATGGCTAAGTATTTATTTACAAAATTACTCATGTACCATTTTAAGATAATACTATTATCTTGTTTAATAATTGTTATTGTGTCAATCCATCTCACTGAGGGGTTGCTGCATTTTCACTGACCCTCTACTGAACACGATGTCCGTTTCAAGCAACTAGTCTGTCCTAATGATGTGTCCAAAGTAAATGAACCGAAGTCTTACCATCCTTGTTTCTAAGGAGCATTCTGGTTGTATTTCCTCTAAGACTGATTTGTTCCTTCTTCTGGCAGTCCAGGGTATATTTAATATTCTTTACCAACACGACAATTCAAATGCATCAATTCTTCCTCTGTCTTCCTTTTTCACTGTCTAGCTGTCTCATGCATATGAAGGGATCGAAAAGCTAGGGCTTAAGTCAAGGGCACCTTAGCCATCAAAGTGACATCTTTGCTGTTTAAAGAGTTTTTGTTGCGGTAGATTTGCCCAATGCAATGCATTGTTTGATTTCTTGATGCTGCCCCCATGGATGTTGATTGTTGATCCAAAGTAGATAAAATCGTTGACAACTTCAATTTTTTCTCCGTTTACCATGATGTAATTTAGCAATGCAGTTGAGGATTTCCATTTTCTTCAGGTTCATCAATAAGAAATCAATTGATTGAATGTATGAAACTTTAATTAAATTCTTTTTATCATATTTATTTAGTACGTATTTATTAAATAACCTATACTACTGTCTGTGCTAGACACTAAGACAGACAAGGGGAAAAAAAGGTGAATATAAACAACTCCTTGTCTCAAAGAGCTCACAGTTATATGGATAAAGCCATTCACATAAATAAGTTTGCTAATTAGACTTGTTGTCTACCATAAAACAAGTGATTATTTAACTTCAATTATTTCTATATTTTTACTTTATTTTCCTTAAAATTAAGCACAATAAATTTTCAAAGACAAATACTATGCAAGTAATACTCTAAATATTCAGAGGAAAGTATCTTCATACTGAGAAGCATCTATTTCATCCAAAGATGAAAATACACTCTCCTATTATTTGATCATAATACATTTTTACTAAAATCAAGCAATCATGTGTGACAAAATTTTTGTTTAACAGTACTTAAAATCAGATGAATTACTTTTAGAAATGTAACATAGACATATGATTCGTTTTTTTTTTTTAAATTAAAACATACTGTAGTAGTATATGAACACTCAAACAATTCTGGACACTTCATTTCTTTAGTTACATAATATTAATTTCAATTTCAGGGCCAACACGTATTAGAATAGAAATTCTACTACGTTAATAATGTAATAAATGAACCAAATAAAGTTTTAAAATACGTTTGTGTGTGTATAAAGACATACTCATCACACATGTATAATATAAACACACATACACACACACATATATATATATCCATATTTTTTTGGTACTTGAGGGGAGTCACTCACATGAAGGGAGTAACTTATATGAAAGATGAAAAATCAATATAATGTGAGAATTATATTGAGCAGCTTTGGCAAGATCAAGGAGAAATTTGTACCCTCATACATTTTTACTGAGTCTGTAAAGTGGTGAAGCTACTGTGGAAAACAGTGTGGCAGTTCCTCAGAAAGTTAAACATAGAGTTACCATATGATTCAACAATTTCACAGCTAGGAATAGAAAGAAGCCCTGGTGGTGCAGTGGTTAAGCACTCAGTTGCTAACCAAAAGGTCTGTGCTTCGAATCCGCCAGTCACTCCAAGGGAGAAAGATGTGGCAGTCTGCTTCCATAAAAATTACAGCCTTGGAAACTCTATGGGGCAGTTCTACCATGTCCTATAGGGTTGCTATGAGTTGGAATCGACTCAACAGCAATGGGTTTAATGTATAGAAATGAAACTAATGTTTTATATTGACCTTGTATCCTGCAGCCTTACTGAACTTGTTATTAACTCTAATATACTTTTTAAATTCCTTAACATTTTCTATATGCAAGATGTCATCTGTATATAGAAATAGATTTACTTTTTCCTTTCCAATCTAGATTTTCTTGACCAATTTGTTCTAGCTAAAACTTCCAGGAAATGTTGAGTGGAAGTGGCAAGAGAAGACATCCATGAAGACTTTCCTAAACCTAGGGGGAAAGCTTTCATTATTTAACCATTAAATATGATGTTAGCTTCATGAATGCCCTTTATTAGAATAAAAAAGTTCACTTTTTGTAGCTGTCCTTTATTAGAATAAAGAAGTTCCCTTTTTATTCCTGATTTGTTGTGCACTTTTATCGTGAAAGAGTGTTGGATTTTGTTTTGTACTTTTTTGGTGTCTATTGAGATGTTTGGAAACACTGGTGGCATAGTGGTTAAGAGAAATGGCTCCTAACCAAAAGGTCGGCAGTTGGAATCTACCAGGTGCTCCTTGGAAACTGTGTGAGGCAGCTCTACTCTGTCCTACAGGGTCACTATGAGTTGGAATCGACTCAATGGCAACGGGTTTGGTTTTCTGGTTTACTGGGATGTTCGTGTGTTTTTTCCCTTTTTATTCAATTAAAATCGTATATTGTTATGAGTGATATTTAAGATTGAGCCAACTTCGTATTTTTCAGATTAATTCCACTTAATTATGGCTTATATTACTTATTTCTGGTTTTTGTTTGCTAATATAGTATTGAATATTTTTGCAATTATATTCATTAAGAATGTTGGTCTGCATGGTCTCGGGGAACATCTAGCTCAAATGGCATAACACAGTTTACAAAGACAATGTTCTACATTCTATCTTGGTGAGTAGCGTCTGGGGTCTTAAAAGCCTGTGAGCAGCCATCTAAGATACTCCACTGGTCTCACCCCTTGGGGAGCAAGGGAGAATGAAGAGAACAAGATACAAGGAAAATATTAGTCCAAAGGACTAATAGACCAAAGCTACCACAGCCTCCACCAGACTGAGTCCAGGACAGCTAGATGGTGCCTGGCTACCACCACTGACTGCTCTGACCAGGATCACAATAGAAGGTCCTGGACAGAGCTGGAAAAGGATGTAGAACAGAATTCTAACTCACAAAAAAAGACCAGATTTACTGGCCTGAGAGACTGGTGAAACCCAAGACTATGGCCCCCGGACACTCTTTTAGCTCAATGGTGAAGCCCCTCCCGAAGTTCACAGTTCAGCCAGGGTTTGGACGGCCCCGTAAAACAAAACAGGACTAATAAGGCACAGCAGTCCAGGGACAAGGACTAGAAGGCAGGAGGGGACAGGAAAGCTGGTGATAGGGAACCCAAGTTTGAGAAGGGACAGTGTTGACATGTCATGGGCTTGTTAACCGTTGTCATAGGGCAATATGTGTACCAACTGTTTAATGAGAAACTATTTGTTCTGCAAACCTTCATCTAAGGTACAAACAAACAAAAAAAAAGAATTACCTATGTGAGATCAAATTGACAACAGCAACTCAAAAGATTTGATGGGTAGCCTGGGGGACAGTGAGTTGAAGATAATGGTGATGGAATACTTTGGAAAAAGATTAGTGAGAATAGCAGCACAACTGGAAGAATGTACTCGATGTCACTGAATTGTACATGTAGAAACTTTCAAAAATGTTATAACTTTGGCTATGTATATTTTCACAAAAAAAAAGTCCTCAAGGTCGAGAAGGGAGAGTGTTGACATGTCGTGGGGTTGTTAACCAATGTCATAAAACAATATGTGTACTGACTGTTTAATGAGAATTTATTTGTTCTATAAACCTTCCTCTAAAGTACAATAAAAAAAAATTATAATTAAAACTGTAGAGAGGTGAATCTCCAAAGAAAAACTGTGGATTTTTGCTGGAGAAAGAAGTAATGGATTATTTGAGGGCAAGCAATAAATATCTACTAAGACAAAAAAGAAAAGAATGTTGGTCTGTACTTTTCTTCTCTTGTGATGTTTGTCGGTTGTGAGTATCAGTGTAACACTGGCATCACAGAAGAAGTCTGAAGGTAATCTCTCCTCTATTTTTTAAGAATTTGTGAAGGATGTGTGTCATTTCTTTTTTAAATGTGTGGTAAAAGGCACCAGCAAAACCATCTACTCCTATGTTTTTCATTACAGGAAATTTTTTGCATACTAATTCAATCTCTCTACTTGTTATGGGTCTTTTAAAGATTTCTATTTCCTCTTGAGTCAGTTTCAGTAATTAGTGTCTTTCTAGGAATTTGTCCATTTTATGTAGGTTATCAGTTGTTCGGCATGGGATTGATTGTTCATTGTATTCCCTTATAATCCTTTTTATCTCTGTGAAGTTAATATTCCCCTCTTATATTCTCAGTTTTAGTAATTTTAGATTTTTTTTCTTATTTTTCTCTGTCAGCCTACCTAAAGGTTTGTCAATATTGTTGATCTTTAAAAAAAATACACTTTTATATTTGTTGAATTTCTTTTCATTTTTTTTCTTGATATCATTGATTCCCGCTATTAGTTAGAATTTCTCTTTTTCATCTTATAAGGTGAATAGGTTGGTCATTGAATTGACTTCTTTGTTTTTTAAGATAAGTGTTAATTACTTATATATTTCTCTCTAAGCACTACATTTGCTACATCCCATAATTTTGGTTTATTGTGTTTTTATTTTCAGTAATCTCAAAGTATTTTTTAATTTTCCTTGTGATTTCATCTTTCGCCCATTTGTTTTTTATGAGCGTGTTGCTTATTTGGCACATATTTGTGAATTTCCTAAAAATTTGTTTTTGACTTCCCATTTCATTTCATTGTGGTCAGAGAACATATTTTGAATGAGTTCTATTTTTTTAAGTATTTGAGCTTGTTACATGGTCTGCTGTATGATCTATCCTGGAGAATGTTCCAGGTGCACTAGAGAAGAAAAGGTAGTCTGGTAATATTTGCTGGAGTGTTCTGTAGATGTCTGTTAGTTGTGGTTAGTTTACAATGCTTTCAAAGTCTCTTATTTTAATTTTTTTTCCTGTTCAGTTGTTCTATTAATTATTAAAAGTGGGATATTGAAGTCTCCAACTATTAATGTTAAATTTCTTATTCTTACTTTAATTCTATTACTTTTGCTTCATGTATTTTGGGCCTCTGTTGTAAAATGCATATATGTTTATAATCATTCTATCTTCTTGATGGGTTGACTATTTAATAAAATATCCTTCTTTGTCTCTGATAAAATATTTTTTAAACTTTTTTTTTCTGATATTAACATAGCTGCTCCAGCTCTCTTGTGCTTACTGTTTGTGTGTTACATATTTTTCAATTTTATTTTCAATCATTCTGCTTCTTTGAATCTAAAGTGTGCCTCATATAGACAGCATATAGTTGAATCATGTACTGATAAGGTACAATTTTCTGATAATCTGTCTTTTTAATATTTGTTTTCTATACATCTTAGGTCTTTTTCATTCCTCTGTTCCTCCATAACCACCATGTTTGTATTAAGTAGATTTTTCTAATGTAACAGTTAAAGGCCCTTGTCATTTATTTTTGAGTTATTTTCTTAAAGAATATTAAAATTAATTCCTTAACTTACAGCAATCTACCTCAGTTAACACTAACTTAATTTCAATATTGTAAAAAATTTTGCACCTTTGTACATCAAGTCCTTCACCCTCCTCTTTATTGTTATTTTCATAAGGATTATGTCCTTTTATATTGCATATGCACTGAACACAGATTTAAAATTATCACATTATGCAGTTATCTTTGTCTTAGTTTCTTAGGGTTGCCATAACAAAATACCTCAAAGTGGGTGAATTTAAAGAATTTATTTTCTCACAGTTCTAGAAACTAAGTCCAACTCAGAGTCTTAGCCATGTTGATTCCTTCTGTGGGCTTCTTTCCTAGTTTCTGGTGACTTCTGGCAACACTTGGTTTTCTTTTGCAGTTTATAGATGCATCTGCCTCCGTCATTGTCTTAGTCATCTAGTGCTGCTATAACAGAAATACCACAAGTGGATGATTTTAGAAAGAGAAGTTTATTCTCTTACAGTCCAGCAGGCTACAAGTCCAAAATTGAAGGCAACAGCTCCAAGGGAACGCTTTCTCTGTCAGCTCCTGAGGAAGGTCTGTGTCATCAATCTTCCACTGGTTTGGGAGCTTCTGTGCAGGAACCTCAGGTCCAAAGGACACATTCTGCTCCTGGCACTGCATTCTTGGTGGTGTGAGGTTCCCAAGTGTCTCTGCTCACTTCTCTCTTTTTTATCTCAAAAGAGATTGACTTAAGACACTATCCAATCTTGTATACCTCATCAGTATAACTGCCACTAATCCATTTTATTAGATCATAGTGATTGAATTTACAACACATAAGGAAATCACATCAGATTACAAAGTGGTACACAGTTATACAATACTGGGAATCATGACCCAGCCAAGTTGACAGATATTTTTGGGAGACACAATTCAATCCATGACAGTCATCACAGGACATCTCCCCTGTGTATGTGTGTCTCAGTGTCTGCATTCACTTTTATAAGACACCTTTCAGGAGGGATTAGGTTTAGGACCCACCATTCTCCAGGATGACCTCATTTGATCCAACAGATAACAAAACAGAAAACCTATTTCCAAACATTTTGAATTTTCACAGGTACAAACATTAAGACTTCAACATATATTTTTTGGGGAACATAACTTAATCCATAACATATTTTAAATTATATATGTTTTTAAAAAAGAGTTATAAACAGCAACAACAAAAAAAAATTTATAATGTCTTATATTTACTTATGTTTTTTGCCTTTGCCAATATTCTATTTCATCATACAGATTGAAATTGCTATCTAATGTCACTTCACTAGTGATTCTTATCTGAGACATTACTGTAGGGAAGGTCTTGCAATCAATAGTCTCAGTTTTTGTTTATCTGGGAATGTCTTTTTTTTTCCCTCCAGTTTTGAAGGATACTTGTGATGAATATAGAATTCTTAGTTCACAGTTTTTGTTGTTGCTGTGGTTTTTTTCTGCACTTTGAATATGTCATCCCTCTGACTTCTGGCCTCTGTGGTTTCTAATGAGAAATCAGCTGTTAATGTCACTGAGGAGTTCTAGTATGTGATGAAACACTTCTCTCTTCCTGCTTTCAAGAATCCTGCTTTGTCTTTGGCCTTCATCAGTTTGATTATCATATGCTGTTTGTGGATCTCTTCAAGTTTATCCTACTTGGAATTTTTTTAACTCATTGGTTGTATAGATTAAAAGTATACCAAAATATTTGCTTATAATTACTTCTTGAATCATAATTTTTCCTTCTGAATTTATGTTTCTGATTTCATTCTTACTGAAGATATATTTTGGAGAAGAAAGAGCAAAAATTGAGAATGTATCATTTTTGTTGCTTGTTTCCTTCAATTAGGTTTCAATGAAAGATATATATATATATACACACACATACATATTCATTTATATCTGTGTGCATACACACACACATGCATATATATGTATTTTTTTTCCTATCCTCCTGCTTTAGCTGGATATGAAATTGTAGCATAACAATAAGGTTTCCTCATCTTTGAATTTCCAAGTCTGTATTTTTGCTGGTGAGATGTGTGTTGTATGCCATAACCTAAATGCTCTTCCTTTGAAGTAATCAAACTTTTTAAATGAACAATCATTTGATATTTCCTTTTTTCTGATCACTGTTTAGTAGTTGTTTCTTAAATATATATAAATATATAATGTATGTATATATATATTTTTTTAATTGATCAAAACTTGTTGAGCTTCTCTATTCAGAGTTGTCAAAATTTTATCTATCCTGGAAAATTATCAACACAATCAATTTAATATTATCTCCCCACATTCTTCTATTATCTCATTCTGAAATTTGACAAATAGACATTATTTTCTATTATTTTTCTCTCTTTTTCTATTTTGACGCCTTTGTTTGAAATGCACTCTAATTAATGTGTCAATGATTTCTTTTCTTAGGAGACCTTTTTTTTCTAAGTTTTAGGCACATTGCTGCCAAGCAATTATGAATTTTCTTCTCTCCTGTAGCTATTTTTCTATCTTATAATCAATTTTACATTAGTTTTGAATCTTGATGGCTCATGGCTCACTTGTATAGTATAAACTGGACTCCAAATCCATGTGAGTTAGAGGCTTAAAGTAGATATTTTGAGCCCACCTGTATGTTGTATTATGTTACTTTATGTCATGTCATATCATATCATATATTACGTTATACTATACTACACTACATTATTATAATATTTTGTTATACATTCTATTATTTTATATAATTTTATCACAGATGTTTATTTGTTTTAGCAGAGAAAATCTCTAATTGGCTTAATGTCATATGTGACCAGAAACAAACTCATTATCTTTTTCTAATCCTTTCACTCATGTTGTTCCTGTGGTGCTATAAAGACATCGTAACGTCTGTATACTGCCTTGCCTTGTTTTCTATTTATATCAACTTTTCTAAACTTTAGTATTCAATTGTTTTCGACTTGAATATTTATAACTGGTATTTATCAGTCTCGAAGGCACCTAACCATTTATCAGTAGGAAATATTATGTATGTTTAAAAACAGAAAATCCATAACAATACTTGTTGTTGTTAGATGCCATTGAGTTATCACCAACTCATAGTGGCCTTACGTACAACAGAATGAAATGTTGCCAGGTCCTGTGCCATTCTCATAATCATTGCTATGTTTGAGCCCATTGTTGCAGGCACTGTGTCAATCCAATAACTATCTTTATAATTAAGCTTCTAAATGACTTTACAGTATGAAGTATGTTTGTCTTGGGAAGAATTTTAAAATATATAAATATGTAAAAATAGTTTCTAAAAAAAGAAATTAAAACTATATGGAATATACTTCTCTCATTTTCTAGAAAGGCACTGCATATATGGCCCTTAAGTCCCTAAGAGGCAGAGAAAGACGAGGAGAACTCTCAGCCACCCTTTTGGACTCTGTAGTTAATGATGATAGAACTAAAATAACTGATTCTAATGGTGTTCATAGATGATAGTACATCTGTAGTAAGTATTATATTTTAATCAAATGGTCGAGTTCTACAAAGGAAGATGGTAGGTACATTGGTGCAGAAGTTGCCTGGTCTGGAAATCTCTGAGTCTGGGTCATAGTGACCTGTCATCTCAGCTTGCTCACTTCTGTGTGTGTGATCTCTAACAGGTATGCTCTAATTAATCATTAGATTCTCCATTTGTATATAAAAATCATCATTTATAGTACTATTGCTATTCTTAGATTATGGGGGTATGTATAATTATTATTGTAATCACGAATGAGAAAGAACATACAAATGTCTCTATTTTAACTGGAATCTTTTCTCAGATATATTTCAAGTGGGAAGGCTATTAGAGGTCATATATGGCAATTTCATACCCATGATACCATTCTTTTCACAAAATCTGCAACAAAAGGCCATCCTTGTTTCTACATACATTCAGATATGTGATACTCTCTATTTTCAATGGCAATTAATTATACATTAATAGTGTGAGATGTTACAAATCATATATATTATTAAAATGTTTACCCCTCAATATCCTAACAAAGGTGTCCCAGTATTGTCCCCTAGAAAGACAGTTCTTAACATTTTAATCCATGTGGTCTCCTGATAACTATATAAACCTGGAAGATCTCATGTCTTCTCCAATTCCCGTACCCTACCAAAAATGCTGATACGTCCTTGGAAAATATCACATCATCTTCTTAAGAATCACAACTATATAGAAATCAGTTTTCTCTGTCAAACTACGTTTCTTCCCCTCTCTGATATTATGGTACCTCACTAGTTAAGAACTACTTCTCTAAAACCATACAAAATTAATCTCTGTCTATTCCATGAGGTAAATGGAAGAAAATTATTGTTTAACAAGTGCCTAATCTATGCCGGAAACCCTGGTGGCATAGTGGTTAAGTTCTACGGCTGCTAACCAAAAGTTCAGCAGTTCAAATCCACCAGGCGCTCCTTGGAAACTCTATGGGGCACTTCTACTCTGTCCTATAGGGTTGCTATAAATTGGAAT
Organism: Dugong dugon; assembly: GCA_030035585.1. NCBI lineage: Eukaryota > Metazoa > Chordata > Mammalia > Sirenia > Dugongidae > Dugong > Dugong dugon. The sequence continues at coordinate 17,113,880 of CM057478.1, forward strand.
CAACTCGACAGCAACAGGGTTGGTTTTTTGGTTTTTAAGCTATGCCAGAAGGAGCCCTGGTGGTGCAACAGTTAAGTGTCCAGCTGCTAACCAAAAGGTTGGTGGTTTGAACCCCACTAGTGGCTTTCCAGAGAAAGACCTGGTGATCTGCTTCCGTAAAGATTACAGCCAAGAAAACCCTACGTGGAAGTTCTACTGTGTCATATGGGTTGTTACAAGTTGGAATTGACTTCACGGCACCCAACAACAATAGCATTCTATGCCAGACATTGTACTAAGTGTTTTACTCCCTTTAGCTGTCAAAGGCGGTTACTGAAATAGAGTCCTTTCTGATAAAATACTGTAAAATGTTATAATTTCATTCATGTTATCTCTGATTACACAAATTATATGATACGTTACATCATACTTATCATGTAGTTAACCAAACATGTCAGTTTCCACCCATAAATTGTTATTCTTAAGTGAATCAGTGTCCTTTTATGGTATAATAGATGTCTTTTCATCTAAATACAGAAATTCATATTTATGGATAGAACAATTTTTTGTCTTGCACATTTTTAACTTCTGAGATATTGTAATATCCCAATTCTTTCTTATCACATTAGCTACGGTTTCTAATTTTTAATCATTTTCAGTTTTGATTTGTATGTCATTTCTAAGTTCAAGTTGATGATTATAATGCTACCTAGGACATGATCAAAAGGAGCCCTGGTAACACAGTGGTTAAACTCTTGGCTGCTAAACGAAATGTCAGTTGTTGGAACCCACTGGCCACTCCAAAGGCAAAAGACAAAGCAATCTGCTTCCATAAAGATTATAGCCTTGGAAACCCTATGGGGCATTTCTACTCTGTCCTATAGCATTGCTATGATACCAAATCAACTCTATGTCAAACAACCACAGGCTGTTTTTACTCTATGTAGCTTATATAGGGCTTTAGTGATCTCATAATGTCATAAATGTTAATGTAGGAAATTCTTACTTGTTAAGAAAATGACTATCAAAAGAAGTTGAAATTTGAGAAATTCTGCTTTTCCTCTACGTAATCTGTTAACATAAAAATATTATTTCCACACTCAAAAATATTTTCCTTTTTTATGCTTCTTATTACATATATGAGGATGCACTTTGTTTTCAGTGTTTTTTCATTAAGTATAGCACATTTGTACTGCTAACTGCAAGATTGGAGGTTTCAGGTTCCTCAGAAAAAAGGCCTGGCAATCTACTTCCAAACAATCAGCCATCGAAAACCCTATGGAGCACAGTTCTACTCTGACACTTGGGGTTGCTAGGAGTCAGAATTGACATTATGGCAATTTTATATGTGCCTGCACCTTTTTAACAATCTCCTTTATGCAATTTGATCTTGTTTTTTAAAAAGGAGATTTATGAGTGCAGATAAAGAATAAATAATATCTGGGTTTACCAAGTATTTATATTGCTTTTATATAATTCAAAATAGATAGAAAGGCACACCCTCTGAGTAGACAAATGGCAAATAATTACCCCTTCCTCTGAGCTAATGCTGCCTCTTCTAAGGCAAGTAGCTTGATGGAACACTATTAGCTAGATTTTAGTCCCAATTCCATCCCTTGACTGGGCCACAGCCTCCAAACCTTATACCTTCTAAGATTCCCGTTTACTCAGATAGTTTCACTTGACTAGGTGCTCACTTAGAAGTTCATACTTATGTGTCATGGAGATTATGATAACCATGACTTGGATTGTAACTATTTATACAATTATATTGCTGTTGATATAATACTGTTGGAACATATATTGCTATTTATAATAATTATCAATATTTGAATAAAGACAAACTTAGAACTAAGATTGCTGAGAAACTATCTCAAGTTACTCATTACCTCCAAATCACAAACTTTATTTGCCATTCCAGATTAAATTCTATTCATTGCTTTCTCAATATACATAGAAATATAATTATATAATTTATCAAACATTATAATTTATCAGAATGAGACTTTCTACAGGTACCTGAAGAGAAACGTGCCCACTTTATTAGATTGTGCACACAGTTTATAATCAAAATTAGAAAAGATAACCGGTTTTTTCTTCTCAACTGAATGGTCTCTAAGAATTTGTTTCCATAACAAAATGCTCCTCTTTTATTTTAAAGCAACTGTTTGTCACTTAATTCCAATCACTTTGTTCAATAATCTCCACACATAAACTGCAGCTCCTCTTATGTCTTTTCCTTATGAGATTCTTTGAAACAATGCTCAGACTTATATGTATAAATTCATTATCACTTCCTTACATTAGAATGCATTACATTTCTTATCTGAATTTACGTGTACATGTGAATTATGTAGAGACTATTCATGTATAAATTCACAGATACTATTCTTAGCAGATATTCCTCTCATTCCCCAATAAAACAACAGAATCTCACTTCTATGCCATTTAATATACCTGATTTTCCTACAATATATAATTTCAGAAATTTATTTGCCTGTATTTCTTCCTCCTCCAAATTTCTTTTAAGATAGTGTTTTTTCAATCAGTTGATGATTCTTCTTCCACACATATTCAATTCCTCTAGCTTATTTCTTGTTCCAAAGTCCCTACATTAGACTAAAAAGAACAGATTAAAGCACTTACTATGTATCAAATTCCAGCATTTTACTACACAGGATCATAAAAATCACTAGAGAAACACTTCAGATTAGTGGAAGCATTTCAGTGAGATTTGACTCTCTCTCTCATGTTGCAGGAATACTTTCCAGTGCAAGAACATGCCGGCCATCGTGCCATATCTATAAATCAACGCTTCGTACTCCTCAACAGGGAGACATCACATACTACAAAACTTGGAGACAATTGAATTAATAGAATAAATGAGTGAATAAATGAATGAATATTAGTCATCAAAAAGATCCCATGAACTTGTTTGTATTTGTGATGTCTTCATTAGTTAATGGAACATGGAATTCTGCTTCTGCCAATATTCTTAATTAGTAATTTTTTAGAAAAGTTTTGTAATTGTTCATAAATCTATATGCATTGTTTCTCCTTTTCCCCTCTGAATTTTTCCTTTCTCACATATTATTTTCATTGTTATTGTCTCTTTCTCCTTGGCTACTTTTTTTCTTTCTGGTTTTATCCTTGCATTCTTTCTTGAAACCATTTAGCCTTTTAAAAACTGCAGCCCTTCAACCTTATGGCTTAGCAGAGAGACTAGCTTGCATTTATAGTATAGGTATTTGGTGGCTACCTGAGGCAAAAGACAAATTTAGCATACACCCTGCAGGTCCCTGAAATAGTTCCCTTGGCGTCCATACTTCCTTTAGTTAAACTCAAGTCCTTTGTTACTCTTTCTGGAATCTCTTTGTGCTCTGCCAAGTCACACTGGTAGCCAGTTGTGCCTGTTTGCTGGGGACTCATGATCTCAAGGGTAATACTGACTTTAAGACAGGCTGACCATTATAATCTCCTAATGTAAATCTCTAATAACTTGTTCTTTCCTGCTAGTTATCAATAATTTGTGCCCACTAGATGATAAGCCTAGACCCTTCAACAAAGTCTATAGTATCTAATCCATACCTTGAAAGCATTGGTACAAAATATGTTCTCCAACTCTCATCTCTTTTGCAATGTATATTTGCACAAAGCTTAGAGTAACTTCTGTGTGTGTATATTATACTTTGTTGCCATATCATTTAGCACATTAAAACATATATACCTGTCAAAGTAAGAAGGAATTTAATCAAGCTTGCTATTTATTTGAAGAAAGGAAAAGTGGGAGGAGCTATATTTGATCACTGTCCTATTAATAACTGGTAGTTTAATGGTGTCTATATTGTTGTCGTTAGATGCCTCTGAGTCTGTTCTAACTCACGGCAATCCTATGTACAACAGAATAAAACACTGCCCGGCCCCATGCCATCCTCCCAATTGTTGCTGTGTTTGAGACCATTGTTGCAGACACTATGTCAATCCATCTCATTGAGGGTCTTCCTCTCTTTCGCTGACCCTCTACTATACCAAGTATGATGTCCATCTCCAGGAACTGGTCCCTCCTGATAACTCGTCCAAAGTATGGGATACAAAGTCTTGCCATCCTAGCTTCTAAGGAGCATTCTGACTCTACTTCTTCCAAAACAGATTTGTTCATTCTTCTGGCAGTCTGTGGTCTATTCAGTATTCTTCGCCAACACCATAATTCACACGCATCAATTTTTCTTCAGTGTTTCTTACTCATTGCACAACTTTTGCATGCATATGAGGTGATTGAAAATAACATGTCTTCTATATTTAAGAGCATAAAGGTATTTTGGTAAGATAGTACATATTCAATAAAGAATGTCAAAGCACTATTAGTGATAGTCACAGACTATGAGTAGATGTCAAATTTAATATGATATCTTTGTCACAGAAGGTAGTTTAAAAATAATCTCAGGAAGAGAAAATTTAGCTTGAAAATGATACTTCTAATCTTTAAACTTTATAGTGACTCATTTTGCCCTCACACTTGTACACACATGTATACACATTGACTGTTTATCAGTTATATTCAGAAGAAAACTGGGTGACATTCTATTATGGCATATTTGAAGATTGAAAACTATTTGTTCACTTGATTACAAAACTGTAATATTATTTGAAAAATCACTGACTTTTTAGTCTTAGAAATGTGGAAAAGTACAACAAAGTATAGCAACTTTCAAGGAAAGATGTCAGCATAGCTTCTATGTCTTCATAATTCTATGCCACATATCATGGGGTCAAAGCACATTCTGAAAGGATGAAACGGCGGCACCTTTAAAGTTTCCTATATCAAATGCATGAGAAAGAGAATCATTCCTTCTACTAAAAAAAAATTTAGCTTAGTTATTCACAGTATAGCACCTTCAAAGATCATCCTGAAAAAGAAATTTTGGTGAATAATTTATAAGTCAAAAGTAAAGTCAAGGGTGCAATTCAATATATATATACATAAATGTTACCTCATAGCACACAGAATTCAGACAAGATATCGAAGTATGAAGAAAAACAGACAAAACAAACCAAAGTTTACATTTACACAAAAAATAAAAATTAGCCTTAAGAAAACAGCTAGGTCATAAACCATCAAAAGGATGATATTATGTAGAAGCATAAGCAAATTTAAAAATTTTGAAAGATATATGTGTACCAATAATTATTTTATGGAGAGGTAGCAAGATTCTGAAAAAGAACAAACATATTTCTAAAACATCTAATTCTTACTGTTTTCACGCATACCACATTGTGCTGCTCAAATAGGAGGAAAAAAACAAGCGTTTCTTCCTTGAAATGACAAACCAAAACACTACCATTTTTTATTTTTTATTGCAACATTCCTGGGCCTTCTACGGTGCCTACAGCTCATTCTCTTACCCACTCTCAACCCCCAACCCTTAGTTATTTTTGTGTTTTGTTTTAGTTTTCCACTCTACATCTGGACACAAGGAATCAATACTAAGATCTGCCTTCATCAGCGTAAGCATTGATGATAGCAGCTGCTGTGAAAGTAAGAACTCTGAGCCTGCAATGGCAAAATACGGAGCTGATTTTTTTTTCAGTAATAATTTACAGAAATAAAATGTAGAAAAATACATTGACTTAAATTTCACCACTTTAGATATTCATAATATAAAATCTGTCAAAATAAGGAAGTTACAGCCCATTGAGGGTAGGATTATAGGCTTTGAATCAGACAGAAAAGTATTATAATTCTAATTCTACCCTTAAAAATCATATAACAAAAAAAAATTAAAAGCTATATGACTGCTTTGAATCTCAGTGTTCTGGTCTATTAAAGGGATATAAAATAGTTCCTTGTCTATCTTAAAACGTGGTTTTTAAGACCAGAGTAGATAACAAAGACTTAGGCAGCACTTAGTATAGAGTCTGGCACAGAGCAGACTTTCTACTAATGCTATATATTACTACTACTAATACCACTACAACTAGTAATACCCATACAATTTCTGCTACTATTACTTGTACTAATGGAGGCTTATTTTTTAATACTTCCCTAGTCATTTCCTAAGATGTACTAGAACATAGTTATTCACTATCAACCAAGTAGGTGCCACACCAGTGCATTCAAACTCGTGAAATCCCAATAAGTTCAAATCTGTGTTACCCTCAAGAATCCTTCCCTCTACAATCTATGACAGTGGCACCATTAGTTTCCCTAGAGCAGTCGGTTTATTTCTCTCTTGTGTATCAAGTCCCACATTCTATGGAAAAGGCAGCACAGGAGCTTTAGAGGTTCCTCAAGTTGAGTTCAAATTCTGGAGTTAGCTATATAAACAATGAGGAAAGTATTTAAGTTTTCTGAGCCTCCTTTTCCCATCTATAAATTGTAGACAATATGCTCTATCTCAGAAGTTTATCACCTACACTTTTGAAACTCAATGATACTAACTTACTCAGACCCAACTGCACATTTATTCATCATTCTACTATTCTTATAGTCAATATTAGAGAATAAGCATTTTAAGAGTAGAAATCATATCCTATGTATGTTTCAGTCCTCTTCTTTCCCCTCCTCCAAGACTTACACGGTGTAAGTAGGCACTAAACGATAATTGTTAATTAATTATACATTCTAAGATAAATTGTTTATAATGATTATTTTTCTGAATAGAGGACTAGGCCCCTGAGAGCCTAAATGGAGGAATGGAGTTGGATATTAGCCCACCAAAGCAAGCAAAAAATTCAGAGAACAAAAATCCAGGGCAAGAGGAGAAAAAAAAAAAAAGAGATTGATGCAATAGACAATAATGCTGTGGAGAGGGTTTTATGCTCCATTACATAGTTTGTTTAAGGAAGAAGTTCGCTTAGAAATTGTCATTTGAGATGTTCTTTGAAGATGGGAAGAAATTTCCATGCCTGGGGAAGAATATTCCATACAGAGAACACAAAGAGCAAAGGCTCTGAAGATGGAGTGAAGTTACCTTTCAAAGAATGTCAGAATGGTTTCAAAAGAGCAAGTTTAGAGTAGAGGATAAGATGAAGAAGCCGCCTGATACACCATATCTTATAGGGACATATACATTTGTGGCTAGAGCTGAATCCTGTAGCTTACTGGCTTGCAAGAGCCAACTGTGCACATTGCTTTCCAACTCGTTGTCAGTGAAGTCAGATTGGTTGCTTGAAATTGGCCATGGTCGGCATATTTGCACCATGAAATGTGCAAAGGCTACAAATCACTCACCTCCTCCTTCTCCCCCATCCCCCACTACACACAGTTGGTTTAGCAGCACCCCACTGGACAAATGAAGAAAAAACATGCCACTAGTTTCTAGATCTTTAGAAACATTTTCCTAGTATGTAGATTAGTTCTTTGGCAGGCAAAGCCTGTATGCCTACTTCAGGCTGAATATTTTGGAATTAAGCAATTAGTGTGTTTTTTCCCACCACCCCTCCTGCTTGACAATTATCCTAAAAATAATAGGTGCTGAAGTTCTTCGTGCATTTATGTCTGGGCTTTACTGAGTGTGAGAACTAGGAAAAGAAGTTTCTCCCACAGTGCCCCCCTGCCATCGTAGAGACAGGACTGCCCTATGGATATTACATAGTTGGAGAGGAGACCTCCAGACACAATGTACAAGTAAACTGGTGATGATAGGGTATCCGTAAAATAATGCACATCTTCTCTCTGCAGAAATGTACACAAGTGGGTTATCCAGAGATGTAAAAGGGAAAAGAAATCGTCACTATTTTATTTTTGTTCCACTCAAATTTGTCACATGTGAAAAACTTGCCAGTATATCATGCACTTATCTCAGTTAGTTTAGTATTTATTTTTGAGAGGATGCATAGCACATGAAATTGAACATAAACTTTGCAGCGTGACACAAATTTGAGTTCCAATGTAATCTATGCCATTCACTAGCTGAGTATACATTGGCACTTTGCCAAACCTCTCTTTACTTGCGTTTCATGATCTGAAATAGACGTATTACTATCAACTTCTTAGGGTTCATCAACTACTCAAAGTGATTGTATATATAAAAGTATCAAGCACATGATGTGGTACAAAGTAGGACAAGATGGTATAGTCTAAAATATCCGGCCTTCAGAATTTGACAGACTGTTTGGAATTTGTCCTAGCCACCAGTTTAACTGAAGTACATTGCAAAACTTCTGAGAAACTCAGTTTTCTCTAATATTAAACGGAGATAAATTTATTACTATTTGCAGGATTGTTGTGAAGGTTAGAAAAATGTAATCAGCTGCTTTCTATAGCATTGTGTACTTAATAGGCAAGCAATAAATAGTGAACTTGATTACCATTAGGGCTATCATTCAAAATTCATATGCAAATGAATTTTTGAGCAAAACCAAACATCAAATAGACCAGATCAATGTTAAAGCAAGTAAACAAACACAAAGCTGGCAATAGCTTGAGACACTTGAATTTGTTTTGGTGCATTTCTTTTATTTGTTTTTCTGTACATTCAAATTCAGGTTTAAAAACTCTTGAAGGAAATTAAGTCTGAAGGAAAAGATGACATGGGTATAGGTGAGAGTCTTTGTCAAGGACACAGCCCACTGATTCTCCTTGGTACAAGCCTCTAGTCCATTCTGCTTCCGTGTCACTTTTTATTATGATGTTTAAATCTGTATATGGTCTGAGACTGGACTGACTGAAGGATTTTAACTCCTGAAACTGCGGTGTGTGAGATTTCATAGAATCTCCTTTAGGTTCTGTAACGAATATCTAAACCCTTGTTTTGGGGGATCACTTCTTCAGAAAATAGACCCCCTTTGGAGGTTTGCCAAAGTTCATCTTAGCAGCATTCAGAAAATATGTCCGGCCTGATTAATCAAGTCTATTTTTAAACTTGATAACCAGAAGGGCTGTTTTATACTTCCTTCACTAAATAAGAGTCCAGATTTTCCTTTGTATGTGCCTGTTTGCTTGTGTCCTTTCTGTATGCTACAAAATTGTCAAAATTTTGTCAGGGACTCATTTATGGCTTTGAAAGTTACAGTTACTGCACATCCGGAAATGTGTCCACGCTGAATGTCTTGGTGACCTAGTAGATGGCCATGCAATTTATATGTGCTTCCAAATAGGAAGTGAATTCTCAGTTCAGTGTTTGCATCATTGTTTATCTTTGTTGATGTCTTTAGACCTAGAAATTTAAAGCTTTCTTCTCACTTCTTAGTTGAGGTACTATAGATGTTTGCACTCTCTCCTGGCACCAGTTAAAATAATTACTTGATTCTATGGGAAGCAGTGATAATGCAACGGCCTCCTTTTTTTAGCTAGATCTCAGCTGGCGACGTACCTGCTTTCATATCACCTTTACACATCCCACAGATCTGCTTATTAATGAGCCACTAGCTTCACACCAGTCTAATAAAGACCCTAATATAGTTGCTTGGAAAGGTCACAGCTCTTTCCAGCACAGGCAAGAAATGTGACCCCACTGTGCCAACTGCTCTTCTACTGTAATGCTCAGGCGAGACTGTGTACGCCTAGCCTCTCTCAGGAATAAATATTCCCATGCAAGCTTTATATGAGAGCAAGAGACTTGAGCCAAAGTAACTGAAGTGGCTTGCCACACATTTCCAATCCCCCAGAATATACTCTATGTGCTTTTCTCAGACATTTCTCCCCTGGCCAGTCCATATGTTCTGACCCTTGACATCTTCAAATTCCTTTCCTACTAACACCCCCCCTAAACTGTGTTTCCAGAGTCCTAAGTAGTGCAAATGGTTAACGCAATTGGCAGGTAACCAAGATCCCACCCAGAGGCACCTCAGAAGAAAGACTTGGTAATTTACTTCCAAAAAATCAGCCATTGAAAACCCTAAGGAGCACAATTCTACTCTGACACACTTGGTAGCCATGAATCCGAATCGACTCTATGGCAATTGGTACTGGTAAACTGTGTTGCTAGATAATCTGTCAGACTATGCAGAGTTGTTATGAGTTGACAAAAGTTTAACATGATATGTTTATCAGCAACTCTTTGCTGTTTTTATGAGGGAGCTTTAATAACTGTATCAAAAAGGGGGGAAAATAGTTAGATATCATTTCTCTGGGTTACCAAAGCATACCGTCATACCATCTATCACGTTGTATTGCAACCACTGATTTGTTTTCTTTATACACTAAGCTTTGTTTCCCAAGAGTAGGTATGATGTTCCTTTTGACTTTGCATCCTGGACGTCCACAACAGTTCCTGGTACATGCTAAGTGCTGGAAAACATGTTTGCTGAGTGAATGATGGATGATGCTCAAATAGTACACACCATTTGGGGAATAGGGCTTCAGCAGTACAACAGTACAACTCATTGTTTTTCAGTGTGTAGCTATCTAAGTGAGGTGAGCCCAGACTTCATCAGCTGGGGGGATGGGGGGAAGTATACTTCTGTCATTCCAGGGAATTAAAGACCTAAGGCATTTAACATACAAATGTGTTCTGTTGGCACTTTGAACACATGCTAATGTCATTCCCTTAAGTGAGAATCAAAAAAGGGAATCAACAAACCCTTTCCTGTTCCAAAGCCACAAGGAGAGAAGTGCCTCACGGAGAAGACAGGGGAGTGGCATTTTGCTTCAGTGCATCCTGAACCCACATATAAAGAATCAAAATGCTTCAATGGACCAGTGTCAGCTGATATGTACAATCTATGCAGAAAGAATACATGCATTTAGTGACTTACTGATAAATCAGTTAGTTAATTCTTCCCATTTTAAAAGCAATATATGCTTATATTTGAACGAATGAGTTTCTAAATTATGTGCAGATATTATAAGATTAAAAAACCTTAAAATAGATGCATTATTTTTGGCATGGTTGCTATAAATATATAATTTATAATTAAGAGTTATTTCTCCTCAAAGAATGACTCTAAATGTCATTTGAAAAAAATCAAGAGTGCTACCTGCACAATAAAATTAATTGACATTAACATTTTCAGATACTAGTTTTTTGTTAGTTTTAATTTATTTATGGCAGTTAACATTGTGATTATGTTGGGGGTGGGTATGCATCTATGTGTATTATTAACAGACCACTGTATTGTGGCTTCGGTGTTTTGTTCGTATTTTACCTAAAAGCAAATTATAACAAAGTGAAAATAAAAATGTTACCATCATCTCTCTCTATAAATACTCATGAAGATATATTTTAGGAATATATTTTTAAAGTTGAGAATTTATAAAATACTTTACTGGAAAAGTTAATTTTCCTTCCAACTTTAGGCAAGACAGAAAGAGTGAATAGGGAGACTTTCTTTCTAGCACTATAGGCTATGCTGAACTAACAGCAAAAATAAGAATAAAATTGAAAGCACAGAAATAAAATGTCCATTTAATGGGTATTTATTTTCAGAGAACTACTATGTAGCATGCATCAACCATGTGATGGCAATTATTGTACAATTTTTCAAGATATGTGGTGGGAGTCAGTTATTCACTGAGTTAGGACTTATTTTTGGATTTGTAAAAGATCTCTATGTTGGAATAATAACATGGTGTCAGCCCAGCACGAGAAGATTAAATGAATGATGAAGTCTAAATTGTTCTGAATGCCTGCAAATGGATAAAATGTCTTTCAAAATAATAACTCAATTTTTTTATTAGGACTGAGTATACTGCCAACCTTTCAGATATACGTTCATTAACATACAAAATATGCTGTACAAAATTAGTAAAATATGTTGTCATAGAAAAGAAACAAATTATGTAAAAGAAGAAATAATGGAATGAACTGCTAAAAAAAAAAAAAAAGAATCACAGGGAAAACAGCAGGTTAATAATGTGTATTCAAAATATTTTTTGCTAGTAAATGCAGCCAAAATCTCCCTACCTTATACCCTATTACTTGTTTATGCTTTAAAAGCTTCAATGGACCAGTGGTAAGTTTTATTATTTTGTGTTCTAAAGATAACACTTTGCTTTTACTTCCCTTCAGATGGCTCTGAACACTAAAAATAATCTGGTTTATTATAAAACATGCAAAATAAATATCTTGAGAACGTTCAAAGGAAAAAAATAAGACTATGGGAAAATTCAATTTTATTTTAGAACTGAATTCTTGTGTTTTCCATATGAATATATTTCTCATAAAATTATAGCATTTTCCCCATATTATTCTGATATAGCTACAAACAGAAAAATGAGAAATTCTTTCACCAAAGTATTAAATGTTGTTGGAGCTTGGTGACAGGTTTTCATACTTCAATAGCATTGATTAAGCTTCATAATTGTATTAAAAAAATAAAAGCAGATGAATGTATGATGTGTAAGGACATGAGAAAGAAGGGGAAGGAATTAAGAGAAACAAAAGGAAGTTGGTGCAGTTCCGTTTCTGTCTCTCCCAAATCTAATTTTAGCCAGTGATGTTCTCCTGTCTTCCATGGAGGGTCTTCAGGAACAACTTCCGCCACAACTTAATTATGCTTGGCTACTGCACCGTTATCAGGGTTCCCATGCCGGTGGCACAAACAGCGTATCATTTCTATCATTAGCCAGTTTCACACTGAATCTTTGGACATACTCTAAGAGTGTTTTGAGGTTGGAATGGCATTTGCTTTACAATTTCATGGTTTATTTTTTTTAATTTTTTCATAGCTATACTATTATCTTGTACAGAATGAAAGCTAGCACTGAATTTCCAAGGTTTTAGAATGACCTGTGCCAGATCTCTTCTCACAGGGAAGATTATGCATTATTCATAATGTTCAACCTCTTCAGAATTCCACAAGCATGATTCAATTTTAGACAGGTAGATTAAAATTAGTATGACACTATTGGCATTGTTATTAATTTTAATAACAAAAAACAATTGATTATCCTAATATTGCCACAAAAAATCTGTTTAATAGCATACTTTTAGAAATCCATGTATACAGGCCCAACCTATCTTCATAACAGGCAGTTAAGGTATTTCTTTCACATGTGTTCAAATAGTACTTAATAGAGCAAACTTTTTTTTTCCTTAAGAATTTAATAATCTGTCCAGAAACTTATCTGGTCGTAGTTAGAGTGGAGAGACTGACATTTCAGAATCCAATCTATTCTGCTCTACCTTGAGGTTCAAAACCTTTGATCAATTATACAATAGCAGCCTTGAAGATCAAAGAATACCTAACTGCTAGTGGCAAATATGGGGAAGCAGGATAACGCTACAGTGAAGTCATTCATAACATGCTGCTGCAGGAAAAAGAGAATAATGATCTACGAGTATATTTAGTTTTCATTTTTTATCTTACAGAAAATAACGATGGTGTAAAAGGATATAATTCTACCAAAGCTTATCAAATACATATTTTAAAGTGAGCATAATTTTAATTCTGATAGCTTTTAAAAAATAATTTAGAGAAAAAAATCAATATGCTATAATGTCAAGAAATCTTTTGAATATCATGCTATATCCTTCATTACTCTCCATCCAGGGCCAGTTCTACGCTGGCCTAAAATGTAACAACTGTAGAAGACAATCAGATGACCCACTCATACTGTTGTATTTAGCTGTTGTTGAGTTGGCTTAACTCATGGGATGCTGTGCACAATGGAATCATACCTTTGTGATCCGTAGGGTTTTAATTTACTAATTTTTGGAAATAGATTGCCAGGCCTTTCTTCTTAGACTTCATTAGTCTGGAAGGTCCCCTGAAATCTGTTCAGCATCATAGTAACACACAAGCCTTCACTGTCAGATGAGTGGTGGCTATCCATGAGGTGCATTGGCCAGGAATCAAACCCACATCTCCTGCATAGAAGGCAAGAATTCTACCACTGATCTGGCAGCTATGATGTAGTTTGTCAGCTGTATAATAATGTAATCACCTCCATGATGAGATCTGTCATAAGCAGCCATTCAGTTGAAAGGGAGTTTCCTTAGGGTTGTGGTCTGCATCCAACATAGGTGGACTTGCTGGCAAAGTGCATTTGCTTTTGCTTGCTCTGTATCTTGCAGCTGGCTCCTGTTCATCTGACTTCCTGTTTTGGGGACTTGAACTAGCAGCTTACCTGCTGATCTTGGGATTCATCAGCCTCCGAAGCCTGGGAGCCAGAGGCCTACTATCTGATCTGTTGACCTTGGCTTCACCAGCCCCTGTAGCTACATGAGTCAGGAGAAGCTTTCAGCCTGACACCTGACTCATGGACTTGGGACTTGCCAACCTCTTCAACCGTGTGAGCCATTTCCTTGATATAAATCTCTCTCTCTCTCTCTCTCTCTCTATATATATATATATATATATACATACATATATATATACACGCTTCAGTGGTTTTGCTTCTCTAGAGAACTCAGCCTGAGATACCAAGCCACATGAAGATCACTTAGGAGGAGAAGCTCAAAGAGACAAGGACATTCCTCCAGAGCCGACAGAGAAAGAAAGGCTTCCCCTAGAGCTGGCGACCTAAATTCAGACTTCTAGCCTCCTAAACTGGGACAAAATAAATATCTGTCAGTTAAAGTCACAAGGGGGAAAAGGAAAAGAACTCTACCACAGAACCACCATTGCTGCCAACCCATGCTTAGTAACACCAAATTAGTAATTAAAAAAATAAAAAATACTTAGTAGGAAATACTTCCTTACTCAGGGAACATCTAGCTCTATTGGCATAACATAGTTTATAAAGAAAATGTTCTACATTCTACTTCGATGACTAGCATTTAGGGTCTTAAAAGCCTGTGAGTAGCCATCTAAGATACTCAACTGTTCTCATCCCTTCGGGAGCAAGGAAAAATGAAGAAAACTAAACGTACAAGGAAAGAATAGTCAAAAGGACTAAAGGACCGCAACTACCACAGCCTCCACCAGACTGAGTCCAGTACAACTAGATGGTGCCCGGCCACCACCACTGACTGCTCTGACAGGGATCACAACAGAGGGTCCCGGACAGAGCTGGAGAAAAATGTAGAATAAAATTCTAACTCACAAAAAAGACTAAACTTACTGGCCTGACAGAGACTGGAGAAATCCTGAGGGCATGGCCCCCAGACACCCTTTTAGCTCAATAATGAAGTCACTCCTGAGGTTTACCCTTCAGCCAAAGATAAGACGGGCCCTATCTTAGTCATCTAGTGCTGCTATAACAGAAATACCACAAGTGAATGGCTTTAACAAAAAGAAGTTTATTCTCTCACAGTCCAGTAGGCTACAAGTCCAAATTCAGGGCATCTGCTCCAAAGGAACGCTTTCTCTGTTGGCTCTGGAGGAAGGTCCATGTCATCAATCTTCCCTTGGTCTGGGAGCTTCTCTGCACAGTAACCTCAAGTCCAAATGACACTTTCTGCTCCTGGCACTGTTCTCTTGATGGTATGAGGTTCCAATGTGTCTCTGCTTGCTTCTCTCTTTTATATCTCAAAAGAGGTTGGCATAAGACACTATCCAATCTCGTATACCTCATCAGTATAACTGCCACTAATCCATCTTATTAGATCATAGTGATTGAATTTACAACACATAAGGAAATCATATCAGATTACTAAATGGTACACAATCATACAATACTGGAGATCATGACCCAGCCAAGTTGACAGACATTTTTGGAGGATGAAATTCAATCCATGACAAGCCCATAAAACAAAATGAGACTAAAGGGGCACATCAGCCCAGGGACAAGGACTAGAAGGCAGGAGGGAACAGGAAAGCTGGTAATAGGGAGCCCAGGGTCAAGAAGGGAAATTGTTGACATATTGTGGGGTCATTAGCCAATGTCATAAAACAATATGTGTACTAACTGTTTAATGAGAAACTGGTTTGTTCTGTAAACCTTAATTTAAAGTACAATAAAAAAAGAAAGAAACAGAAATACTTCCTTAATTCAGTAAATCAAAGTTTAAAGCAATAGAATAGGTATATTGTGAAATACACTAGCTAAACAAGAAATATATTTTGGAAATATTTTCAAATATGCTAATTACAGGGGTAAGAAAAAAATGTTTAAATTCATATTTTAAAGATAAACTATGTAGGTAAAGTGGTTTTGTGCACCATATGAAGAATAGATTTTGTGTGGCTTTGTAGCCAATTTTCTTGATTAGTATAGACAATTTAAGCAGCTTAAAGGTATTTCCTGGTGATTAAACATTCTTTTTATAAACTACTAACCTTACAAGAATAGATTTATAATGAATTCATTCTCAGCAGCATTTATTGAGTTTAGAAAATTTTGAAAACAATGTGCTACCTTCTTGTGCATGCTACTACTTACATGCATAGTCCCCTTTTATAAATTACTACGTTATTTAGCAGTTGGAAAAGAACAAATCTTTGGTTAATAATGGTCAGACTAGTTCTACTGACCTATTCTACCTTTTAGTCTATTTAATCAAATTTCTTATACCCTGAATGCCTTGGGAATGTATACAAGTATGTACATTTTATGTTAGATTCTATTTATTGTATTTAAGAAGTGGCTTGCTATTTCTTGTGCCATCTGGTAGGAATAGAGAACATCTTTTTGGGAGTTGACCCTGTATTAAGAATTTATGAGTGGATTTGTATGCAATATCTGTACTACAGAAGAGAGTCTAAACCCTTTGCCAAACTGAAGAGGACTTGTGAAGTGAGCAAAACATATTGTAAGTAGAAGGCCTGCAATGTAAAACAAACAAAACAAACAAAAAGTAAACAAAAATCTCATCAAATGCCATGCTACTGCAGACTTACTATGTCCATCTTTATACCGGTGGGAAGCAGTGGAAAGAAATTAATCATGCACGAATCTACACAGATTCTCCTGTTCCATATGGGGTTGTTGCTTTATGGAGGGAAAGTCATGTAACTGAAGATACTAGATTTCATTCTCTTGCTATAGGGACTTCTGTGGTTTCACTTAAATTACTAGAGGCTTGCTAAATTCGTTGTTCTCCTGAGCTCCCATTGTCCCCAAACTGGGTCATGTCCACTCAAGGGGATAGGCTAGAAGCAAGAGAAAGTCAATAACAAACTAAGGACAGTATATGTATTGTCTAATTTTCATACCCACAAAAAATATGAAGTTGGTGCTACTATTAGAGTTGTTTTATCAGTGAAGAAATTTAGAATTAAGAGTATTAAACAATTTACTGAAGATCAAATATATAGCTTTAACATATCCTGACATCAAGCACTGGCTTCTCCAATATAAATAATATTACATTCAGAAATGCAGTAAAAACATCAGAAAATAAAAGTAAACATAATTGTGTTGGCTCTATATGAATGAACTCCAGGCTATATACTGCAAAAAATGAAGGAAAATATGGAAAAAATAACTTATGTTTTCATTGAAGTTCTAAAATTTGTGAATATTTATTAATTAATTCATCATCTTAGTCATATAGCACTGCTATAACAGAAATACCACAAGTGGATGGTTTTAACAAAGAGAAGTTTATTTCCTCACAGTTAAAGTAGGCTAAAAGTCCAAATTCAGGGCATCAGCTCCAGAGGAAGGCTTTCTCTCTCTGTGGGCCTTCTTCTCATCAGTGTTCCCCTGGACTAGGAGCTTCTCTGCACAGGGACCCCAGGTCCAAAGGACACGCTCTGCTCCCAGCACTGCTTTCTTTCTTTTTTTATTACTTTATTTTAATTGTACTTCAGGGGAAGGCTTACAGAACAAATAGTTTCTCATGAAACAGTAGTACACATATTGTTTTATGACATTGGTTAACAACCCCACAGTACATCAACCCTCTCCCTTCTGGACCTTTATTTTTTTTTTTGGTGAAAATATATGTAGCCAAAGATACACCATTTCAAAAATTCCTACTTGCACAGTTCAGTGACATCAACTATGCTCTTCCAATTGTGCTGCTATTCTCACTTTAGATGAAGGCTTACAGAACAAAATAGTTTCTCATTTAACAGTTAGTACACATGTTGCCCTATGACAATGGTTAACAACCTCACAACACATCAACACTATCCTTACTCAACCTTGGGTTCCCTATCACCAGCTTCCCTGTCCCCTTCTGCCTTCTGGCCCTTGTCCCTGGACTGTTGTGCCTCGTTAGTCCCATTTGGCTTTATGGGGCTGTCCACTACCAGGCTGAACGGTGAACCTCGGCGATGACTTCACCACTGAACTAAAACGGTGTCTGGGGGCCATACTCTGGGGGTTTCTCCAGTCTCCTTTAGGCCAGTAAATCTGGTCTTCTTTTTGTGAGTTAGAATTTTGTTCTACATCCTTCTCCAGCTCTGTCCAGAGCCCTTTGTTGTGATCCTGGTCAGAGCAGTCACTGGTGGTAGTTGGACACCATCTAGCTGTACTGGACTCAGTCTGGTGGAGGCCTTGGTAGCTGTGGACAATTAGTCCTTCAGACTAATCTTCTCCTTGTATCCTGTTCTCTTCATTCTCCCTTGCTCCCGAAGGGAGGAGACCAGTGGAGTATCTTAGATGGCTGCTCACAGGCTTTTAAGACCCCAGACACTACTCACCAAGGTAGAATGTAGAACATTGTCTTTATAAACTGTGTTATGCCAATTTAGCTAGATGTTCCCTGAGACCAGGGTCCCCACAGCCCTCCGCCCAGCAATTCAGTCCCTCAGGGAGTTTGGTGTGTCTATGGGGTTCCCATCACCTTTCCTTGTACAAGTTGTGCTAGTTTCCCCTGTATTGTGTACTGTCTCACCCTTCACCCAAGATACCACTTATCTATTGCCTATTTAGTATTTTCCCCCCCACCCCTCCCATCCCTGATGACCAACAAAGATTGTCACATTTTGTGTGTGAACTTTTCATGGGTTTTTACAATAGAGGTCTCATACAATATTTGTCCTTTTGTGATTGACTTATTTCACTCAGCATAATGGCTTCCAGTTTCATCCATGTTACGAGATGGTTCACCGATTCATTGTTGTTCTTTCTCGCTACATAGTACTCCATTGTGTGTATGTACCATAGTTTGTTTATCCATTCATCTGTTGATGGGCATCTAGGTTGTTTCCATCTTTTTGCTATTGTGAACAATGCTGCCATGAACATAGGTGTGCATATGTCTTTTTGAGGGACGACTCTTATTTCTCTAGGATATATTCCTAGGAGTGGGATTGCTGGATTGAATGGTATGTCTATTTCTAGCTTTCTGAGGAAGCTCCATATCATTTTCCAAACTGGTTGTATCATTTTGCATTCCCAGCAGCAGTGTATAAGAGTTCCCAGCCCCTCCAACATTTGTTATTTCCAGTGTTTTTGATTCGCCAGCACTGCTTTCTTGATGGTATGATGTCCCCCTGTCTCACTCCTAACTTCGGTCTTTTTTATCTCAAGAGATTGCCTCAGGAGATAATCCAGTCTAGTAAATTGAGTCCCACCTCACTAACAGGACTGCAGCCCATCCTCCCTCATTAGCATCATAGAGGCAGGATTTACCACACCTGGGAAAATCACACAATACCGGAAATCATGGCCTAGCCAAATTGATACACACATGTTTGGGGGGACATAATTCAATCCATGACATTCATTAAGCAAGTATTTGTTAAACACCTATATGCCAGACATTGTTCTAAACACTGGTTATGTAGTGTTAAACAAAGATAGAAAACACTTGTGATTTTAAAGGGCTGAAGAATTAGTGCAGGGAAAAAGAAAATACTCTAAACAAAAAAGAGACTGAGCACGTGATGTGACAAGGCATAACTGGGTGGCTGCTTTAGACTGGGTGATTTGGAAAACCATCTCTATGAAGGAGCTATCCAAGCTAACACAGGAATGACAATGAGAACCCATCTGAATGAATACCACAGGAAAAGGGAAAAGAAGAAAAGGTTTCTGTGTTGAAACAGTGGTTGAGATTGACAGTGGTAAAAGGTGACTTCAGTGAGAAAGAGAAGAGGCAAATCCAATAAACTTTGTAAGGCAGGTGAGGTGTATTTGTATTAAGTTGCATGTCAGTATGTGTCCTTACTATAGTGCTGATAAATGTATTTAACAATCGTATTACAATTCTCTCAAACAAAATGAAAAACAGGGATGTACAATGGATAAACATGAACAAAGAGCCTGAAATGGGATTGACAAAATAACACAAGTAGTTGAGGAACATGTGAAAAAAGATTCAACTGAGTATTGCTCAAAGGAATTGATAATAACATATATAATAATCCAATTTTCTATGATTCCATTGATAAAAATAATAGTAACTGATGTTGGCAAGGTTGTGCAGAAATAAGCACCGTTATTCATTTCTGGTGGAAATGTACATTGCTACAGCCTTTCTCAAAAGCAATTTGGAAATATGTAGGCAAACTAAAAACATATCCATAGACTTAACTAATAAATTCCAGTTGTGGGGTATTGTGCTAACCTTCCAAAACCAAAAACCAAACGTACTGCCTTCTAGTCGATTCCAACTCATAGTGGCCCTATAGAACAGAGTAGAATTGCCCCCATAGAATTTCCAAGAAGCAGCTGGTGGATTCGAACTGCTAACCTTTTGGTCAGCAGTCAAGCTCTCAGCCACTGCATCACCAGGGACCCGTGCTAACCTTACTTGTGTGTATAATATTGGTTTATACTCCTTTTTGTTAAAAATATTAGTATAGTTTGACTTCTTTTAGTGAAACTAGAAATTTGAGAAAGAACCTCTCACTGGGCCAAATTATAGCTTGGATTTTTCGATCACAATATATGTTGAATTACAGGACACCACAAAACAAAGAAAGAAAAATGAAAGAGTTTTCCTTATTCCCTATCAAATACAATGCCCAAACCATACCTACATTAAACTATTAGGTAGCAGACTGGCCCTGGTCCCTAGAATTATATTGCTCAGTGACGACTGGCTGACTACAGCCTAGAACTTAGTTTCTGGAGGGCATATTAGCATACCTTCCCAGAAAGAGTACAGGTTATTCTGCCTTTCTAAAACTTATGTGCAGATTTTACTTCCCTCTGTTTAGGTGTATAGTCTGTATTTTAAAATGACTGCAAAGCTTCTGGCATATATTTCTTAAGGACAGTGGTTATCATTTTAATCACATCTATTCTTATAAAAGTATAAAACCATCTCTGTCTATTGATCTATTCATGATGCATATATAAGTATATACACATATACATGTATATATGCATGTATATATCTATATACATGATTTATTCCTATACAAAGGTATAAATTATATATAGAGATACTATAAAACTGTACACACACATTCAACCAAACACACCTACTTATAAGCTATTGTGCAGTCTCTAGGGCATTTGAAGATTATCTGAAGAATCTCTTTTAAGTATCCTGCAGTAGAAATTTTTGTGATCAAAGAATTCTCTAAGCTATCAGTATGAACTAGTTTAGGATGCAATATTTATAATTTGCGGCAATATTTATAATTTGTAGGAAATCTGAATTCAAATTAAGGAGGAAAACTAATTATCTGGTTCAGTGGTGTTATAGTTCTGTTAATTTAGCCGAATTAATTAATGAAATGACCTGTGTTTGTTTATCCACTAGAATCTTCCTTTGCGTTTAGAACCAGTTATTTAAGCGCATGCAAAAATTATGAGTGAAGTCTTTGTGACAGGACAGCAGCTAGTTTAGTTATTCCTACAGGAAAGGGAAATATCACTTTCAAAGACTAATAGTATTTTCCACAATACAATACAGAAAACTGCTTATAATAATCAAAAGGGCAATCATATAGCTTCAAAAATGCTAGCATCTTATAGACATCAGGTAATTATTTGTATAGTGATTCCATCCTATGAATAAATAAGAAAGTTCCTAAAAGTTTAACCAGAGAGTAGTGTGCATCCCAGCAGTGTGCATATTAGTGAGAAATTGTTAGCAGCATAAATAGCCAAGAATAGTGGCTTTGACAACAAAGTCAAATGCCATACAGCTTACAAGAATGATTTTTAAAATTTACTTACTTGTTTTTGTTCCTCAGTTCCCTCATCTAGAATATAGAAATAATAATAACAACAACTTCATAAATTTGTAAAAGGATTAGTTGACTAAATACTTATTTATACTACTAATAATTGTGTCTGGATTCATAGAAATTATTTAAAATGCTAACTCTTATCAATATATTGTTGTTCTAGGAAGGGCATTTAATTATATGAAATTGGTAATGAAAACAGATGTGGTTACACTAATATCTAATTCAGTGATAAGTTTTTAGAAATGAAATTATTAATGATACAAACCCAAATCTGGGGCATTGGTTTTCTATATATAGTGAACTTACAGTGATTTCTCCCTTTATTAGTCATCTGAATTTTCAACTCGAATACACTATATAAAATTTACTTCTGAAAAATAAGAAACACATTTTGAAAAAGAAGCAATAATTTTCAGTATTCTCAAGTAACTCAAGGAAATAAAATATCAAACTACCTCAATAAAAACTTTAAATACCTTAATTCTTAATCTTTTAAAAATGTTCATGCACAAAGAAAAATTCAGCACCACAAAAAAAAGCACTACAAAATGACAGCAACAAACTCACATCTAACAATAATTATACTGAATGTAAATGGACTCAATGCACCCATAAAGAGACGGAGAGTGGCAGAATGGATAAGAAAACTGGATCCATCAATATGCTGTCTACAAGAGACACACCTTAGAAACAAAGATGTGAATTGATTAAAAATCAAAGGTTGGAAAAAAATATATCAAGCTAACAACTACCAAAAAAGAGCAGGAGTGGCAATTCGAATCTCAGATAAAATAAACTTTAAAACAAAATCTACCATAAAAGACAAAGAAGAACACTATATAATGATTAAGGGGATGATCCATCATGAAGACAACCATAATAAACATCTATGCACCCAATGACAGGGCTCCAAAATACATAAAACAAACTCTAACAGCACTTAAAAGAGAAATTGACAGTTCCACAATAATAGTAGGAGACTTCAACAGAAGAATCTCAGTAAAGGACTGAACAACTAAGAAGAAACTCAGCAAAGATACAGAAGACCTAAAGGGCACAATCAGCCAACTGGACCTTATAGACATATACAAAACAATTCATCCAACTGCTGCAAAGTACACATTCTTTTCCAATGCACATGGAATGTTCTCCAGAATAGACCACATCTTAGGCCACAGAGCAATCCTCAACAAGATCCAAAACGTTGAGATAATTCACAGTATCTTCTCTGACCACAAAGCCATCAAGGTAGAAATTGACACTAGAAAGAGCAAGGAAAAGAAATCAACTACATGGAAACTGAAGAATACCCTGCTTACACATCAGTGGGTAATAGAAGAAATCAGAGATGGAATCAAAAAATTCCTAGAATCAAATGAGAATGAAAACACATCATACCAAAACCTTTGGGACACAGCAAAGGCAGTCCTCAGAGGACAATTTATAGCAATAGATGCCCATATCAAAAAAGAAGAAAGGGACAAAATCAAAACTTTAACTACAGAATTCAAACAAACAGAAAGAGAACAGCAAAAAAAGCCCACAACCAGCGGAAGAAAGGAAATAGTAAAGATCAGAGCAGAAATCAATGAAATAGAGAACAGAAAAACAATAGAGAGAATCAACAAACCCAAAAGTTGGTTCTTTGAAAGAATCAACAAAATCGACAAACCACTGGCCAGACTGACAAAAGAGAAACAGGAGAGGACACAAATAAGCCAAATAAGAAATGAAACGGGGGACTTTACAACAGACCCAACTGAAATAAAAAGGATTATAACAGAATATTATGAAAAACTATACTCCAACAAATTTGAAAACCTAGAGGAAATGGATAAATTTCTAGAAAAACAAAGCCTACCCAAACTACAACAAAGTGATGTTGAAAATCTGAGCAGACCCATAACAGAAGAGATTGAAAATGTAATAAAAAACCTCCCAACCAAAAAAAGCCCTGGCCCAGATGGCTTCACTGGAGAATTCTACAAAACATTTACAGAAGAGCTTGTACCAGTTCTACTCAAGCTATTTCAGAGCATAGAAGAGGAAGCAACTCTTCCAAATTCATTCTATGATGCCAGCATAACGCTGATACCAAAACCAGGCAAAGACATCACAAAAAAAGAAAATTACAGACTAATATCTCTCCTGAATATAGATGCAAAAATTCTGAACGAAATTCTATCTAATAGAATTCAGCATCATATCAAAAAAATAATACACCCCGACCAAGTAGGATTGATACCAGGTATGCAAGGATGGTTTAACATTAGAAAATCCATCAACGTAATCCACCACATAAATAAAAGGAAAGAAAAGAATCACATGATCATCTCAATTGACGCAGAAAAGGCATTTGACAAGGTCCTACACCCATTCCTGATAAAGGCTCTCAATAAAATAGCTATAGAAGGGAAATTTCTCAACATAATAAAGGACATCTATGCAAAACCAACAACCAACATCATTCTTAATGGAGAGAGGCTGAAAACATTCCCCTTGAAAACAGGAACAAGACAAGGATGCCCTTTATCACCACTCCTATTTAACATTGTGGTGGAAGATCTAGCTGGAGCAATAAGGCAAGAAAAAGAAATAAAGGGTCATCCAAATTGGTAATGAAGAAGTTAAACTGTCCCTGTTTGCAGATGATATGACACTATACACAGAAAACCATAAAGACTCCACGAGAAATCGACTGGAACTAATAGAAAGATTCAGCAGAGTAGCAGGATACAAGATAAACATTCAAAAATCAGTTGGATTCCTATACGCCAGTAAAGAGAACGATGAAAAGGAAATTAATACAATTTTCAATAGCCCCTCAAAAGATAAAATACTTAGGAATAAATCTGACCAGGGATGTAAAAGACCTATACAAAGAAAACTATAAAACACTACTGCATGAAACCCAAAGGGATCTACATAAATGGAAAAACATACAATGCTCATGGATAGGCAGACTCAACATTGTGAAAATGGCAATTCTATCCAAAGCAATTTACAAATACAATGCAATCCCAATCCAAATACCAGCAACATTCTTCAAAGAGATGGAAAAACTAATCATTAACTTTATATGGAAAGGAAAGAAGCCCCGAATAAGTAAAGCACTACTGAAGAAGAAGAATAAAGTTGGAGGACTCACAGTACCTGACTTGAGAACCTACTATACAGCTACAGTAGTCAAAACAGCCTGGTACTGGTACAACCACAGATCCATTGACCAATGGAACAGAATTGAGAACCCAGATGGAAATCCATCCACCTACGGTCACCTGATCTTCGACAAGGGCCCAAAGTCCATCAAATGGGGAAAAGACAGTCTTTTTAACAAATGATGCTGGCAAAACTGGATATCCATCTGCAAAAAAATGAAACAGGACCCATACCTCACACCGTATACAAAAACTACCTCATAATGGATCAAAGACCTGAATATAAAGCCTAAAACTATAAAGTTCATAGAAGAAAAAATAGGAACAACACTTCAGACCTTAATACATGGCATTAACAGGATACAAACCATAACCATCAATGCACAAAACCCAACAGATAAGCTAGATAACTGGGATCTTCTAAAAATCAAACACCCTATGCTCTTCAAAAGACTTCACCAAAAGAGTCAAAAGAGAACCTACAGACTGGAAAAAGATTTTTGTACAGTACAAGTCAGACAAAGGTCTAATCTCCATAATCTACAAGAAAATCCAACACCTCTACAACAGAAAGACAAACAAACCTATCAAAAAATGGGCAAAGGAAATAAACAGACACTTCACCAAAGAAGACATCCAAATGGCTAACAGACACATGAGGAAATGCTCGCGATCACTAGCCATTAGAGAAATGCAAATTAAAACCTCAGTGAGGTGCCATCTCACCCCAGCATTACTGGCACGAATCAAAAACACTGGAAATAACAAATGTTGGAGGGGCTTCGGGGAGATCAGAACTCTTATGCACTGCTGGTGGGAATGCAAAATGATACAACCAGTTTGGAAAATGTTATGGCGTTTCCTCAGAAAGCTAGAAATAGGCATACCATTCGATCCAGCAATCCCACTCCTAGGAATATATCTTAGAAAATAAGAGTTGTCACTCGAATAGACATATGCACACCTATGTTCATGGCAGCATTGTTCACAATATCAAAATGATGGAAACAACATAAGTGCCCATCAACAGATGAATGGATAAACAAACTATGGTACATACACACAATGAAGTACTATGCAACGAGAAAGAACAACAATGAATCTGTGAAGCATCTCATAACATGGATGAAACTAGAGGGCATTATGCTGAGTGAAATAAGTCAATCACAAAAGGACAAATATTGTGTGAGACCTCTATTGTAAAAACCCATGAAAAAGTTCACATGCAAAATGTAACAATCTTTGTTGGTTACCAGGGATGGGGGGGGGGTAATACTAAATAGGCAGTAGATAAGTGGTATCTTGGGTGAAAGGTGAGACAGTACACAATACAGGGGAAACTAAAACAACCTGTACAAGGAAAGGTCATGGAAGCCCCATAGACACATCCAAACTCCCCGAGGGACTGAGTTGCTGGGCTGAGGGCTCTGGGGACCATGGTCTCAGGGAACATCTAGCTCAATTGGTATGACACTACTTATAAAGACAATGCTTTACATTCTACCTTGGTGAGTAGTGTCTGGGGTCTTAAAAGCCTGTGAGCAGCCATCTAAGATACTCCACTGTTCTCATCCCTTCAGGAGCAAGGGAGATTGAAGAGAACAAGATACAAGGAAAAGATTAGTCCAAACGACTAATTGTCCACAGCTACCAAGGCCTCCACCGGACTGAGTCCAGTACAGTTAGATGGTGCCCGGCTACCACCGCTGACTGCTCTGACCAGGATCACAACAGAAGATTCTGGACAGAGCTGGAGAAGGATGTAGAGCATAATTCTAACTCACAAAAAAAAAAAAGAGACCAGATTTACTGGTCTAAAGGAGACTGGAGAAACCTGGAGAGTATGGCCCCCAGACACCCTTTTAGCTCAGTGGTGAAGTTACCTCCGAGGTTCACTGTTCAGCATGTGAGTGGACAGCCCGGTAAAACCAAATGAGACTAATGAGGTACAGGAGTCCAGTGACAAGGGCCAAAAGGCAGAAGGGGACAAGGAAGCTGGTGGTAGGGAACCCAAGGTTGAGTAAGGATACTGTTGATGTGTTGTGAGATTGTTAACCATTGTCATAGGGTAACATTTGTAGTAACTGTTAAATGAGAAACTATTTTGTTCTGTAAGCCTTCATCTTAAGTGAGAATAAGAGCACAATTCAAAGAGCATAGTCAATATCACTGAACTGTGTATGTAGAAATTTTTGAAATGGTGTATCTTTGGCTATGAGTATTTTCACCAAAAAAAAAAAAAAAGGTTGAGAATTTAGAGGGTTAAAATGTTGTGGGTTTGTTAACCAATGTCATAAAACAACATGTGTACTACTGTTTCATGAGAAACTATTTGTTCTGTAATTCTTCACCTGAAGTACAATAAAATATTTTAAAAAATATTAAAAAATAATGTTTATGCATGGCTTGATATATACATATGTATGAATTTATATCATGAATAAAATTATATATATATATATATAAATAATACACTGAAAAATGATCAAATAATCATAAATTTATTTTACCAACCTGGTAGCTTTTCTAGTCTCAAATCATCACAATAGAATTCTTCCAATAATTGAGTGTTGTTTTCTCTAGTTCATATTCATGAGTATAACTCAACTTTGCAACCTAGAACTTTTTTTTTTTGGCCGAGAGTGGTATTTTTACTCCTACTTCTTCAGTTAAACACATTACTACTTCTAGTAATCTAAGGTTCTGTTCTAGTAATCTAAGTTTCTGTAAATATTTGTTATCTTTTGCCACTTATCTAATTTAAATTTAAACGTAAAACATCTGCAGAAACTACTTTATGGAATTTTTCAGATTTGTAAAAGATCTAGATCAAGGTTTCATGTCAATTGAACCCTCCCAACTCAGCAGTATTCTTATTATAAAACACACAGAGCATCCATACTGTCTTAAAACAACAGTTTTCAAAATAAAGTATACTGTACGTAATACCAAGAGGCTACATTTCAATCTTACATTTTTGAAGGGTTAAAGAATATGAAAGCCAAATTTGAAGCATTTGACTATTTGTACCATTGCTTGTTTATACAAAATGTAAGCAATCAATACTTAATGTTGAAATGTCTTAGACTTATTTTTCATCTAGATATTTAGTATCACAAAAGTGTCATGCAAGGAAGGAAGGTTTTTGTGCCAGATATCTCTTCAAGCTAGAGCGCAAAAGTTATGAAAATCCCCTGAAACTTTCATGATTTCTTCACTTTTCCCATTTTGTTTGTGATGATGTTTGAGCTGATCACAGGTGGTCACCCATGTAATGTGATTTCAGAAACAGCTGTTACCTTGTTTCCTCAAACACTTCTATCAGAGTCAGTGATTCCCGTAGATTAGCAAAATGTTCCTAGAGAAAAGCAACCTATTAAACTGCCAGTAATAAGAATTAAGTTGAGCTTCATTGGCAGAGAGTAGAAAAAAGGTCTGCGTATTTTGATATCTAGTTGATTGCATGAAGATCAGAGCTTGGAAAAATGTGTGAAAAGGGGATAAATTTAGCTAATATTATTGTCAAGTCAGATCCTGCTTGGGATGTTTGCTTCTCCATTTCACTAGGGTGGCTACTTACAGATACTTCTAAATTTCAATGTTTCTGTTTTAAGGACAATTACTTGAAAAATATGGCTTTCCATCATATAGTGTACAAACAGGTGTCAGGTGTAAAATCACGATGAAAAAATAAAGGAACCAAAATTTTTAAATATAAAAAATAGACTAATTATCTAAATATAGCATCTTAGTACAAACTAACCTTTTCCTAATTTTTCCACCTATGAGATTCATTTTTTAATTCAGGCTATTCAACCCAAGAACAGTGAGAATTGAAGTAGTAGCATCTTCAGACTCTTCTACATTGTATTTTTTTCTTTTGCACTGACTTCTCTTTTTTATTCACTTATTCATTCCCCAAACATCTAACATTACTCCAGGTCTTATAAATACACCAGTAAGCCCAAACAGGCAGTATTTTCACTTTTATGGAGCTTAGAGGCTAGTTGGGAAGGCAGACATTAAATACCACTTCACTGCTGGAGTGAGACTTAGTTAAGATCTGAAGCATGGGATCGTTAATCAGAGGAGAAAGAGTCTTCGACAAAAGTAACATAATGTGTAAGGCCCTGTGGTAGGAGCTAACAAACTAAATTTGAAATGCTCAATGTAGGTCACTGTGACTTTAGCACACAGCCCCAGGATGTGTGTGGTACAAGATCTGGCTGCAGATTTAAGCATGGATTATACTTTGTATGACATTTTTAGGCTACATTAAGAATTTTGGTTTATATTCTATGAGCAATAGTAAAGTATTCAAATGTTTTAAACAGGCAATCATAATTAGATTTCTTTTTAATATCCTTCTCACCAAAACCTTAAAAAAAAAAAAAAAATAGGGGCTAGTGAATATGGAGATGACAGAAGCCTTGTCTCGAGAAGTAGCAATGGATATGGAAAGAAATAGAGTATACTTAGTGAAAAATAAAGCTAGAACTTGTTGATTGCTTGGGTATGAGAGAATAAAAAGGGAGAAGCTTGGGTTTCTAGTTTAACGAGATTTTTATAGGTCGAATTTCTGGATGGAGACAATGACAGTCACAGAAATGAACAAACCCTATTTTTGTAGGAGCTATGAGCTGGAATCGACTGTATGGCAACTAGGTTCATTTTTTTATGGTTTAGTAAGAGTTGGAGCCTTGGTGGCACAGTGGTTAAGAGCTCGGCTGCTAACCAAAAAAATTGCTAGTTCGACTCCACCAGCCACTCCTTGGAAACCCTATGGGGCAGTTCTACTCTGTCCTACAGGGTCACTATGAGTCAGAATCCACTCGATCGCAATGGGTTTGCTTTGGTTTCGGAGTAGGGATTAGGAGTTTAGTTTGACTTTTGTGAAAACATCACACAGAGAAGTCTTGCCTGGAGACATGAATACGGGATTATGCATGTATGGATAGTAATCACAGCTCTGAGAACAGACACTGATATATAGAGTCAAACAAGGAGAGGGCCAGTTTCAGAGTCTTAAATAACTTCAGCATTCAGTAGCTGGTTAGAGGACAATGAGCTACGAAAATATCTTAGGTAGGAAAAAAAAAAAAAAAAACAGGAGATTATAGTATCATGGTAAACAAAGGAAGAGATTATTTTTGCATGAGACAGTGGTTAACAAAATGCTATTGTAAAGTTAAAAAAAAAAGAATATTGGAAAAATTATCATTAGGTCTAGAAAGATTTATGTTATGGATGACCTTGTTGGATTTACGGTGAAATAACAAGCATGGGAGCCATGTTTGAGGGCATCCAACAGTGAGAAAGAGGTAAGAACACAGAAACAAGGCTCTAAACGGGTGGAGATACATAGAGTGAGCATTATCTCGTATATATATGTATATATATGCTCAATTGTACATCCTAAAACAAACATTTTAAAAAACAATAACATAAAAATGTTTCTTCAGTTTCACTTCATCTTCAACTGTTGCCTATTTTATCCTTTTGTCTTACTGCTAAACCATTTTAAATAATATTCTACCTCTTTCTCAAATTCATTTACTCTTCAAGCAATATGGCTTATAGTATACAGTTTTTACTCTCTCACTCATCTTCAGAAATGCTCTAAGGTATTATATTTTATTATCACTGATGTATACAGTATTTTATCCAAAAGATTGTTTTCAATTTTCCTCCTACTTCTCAAAAGTTATTTGAATCTATTAAACTCCACTAATTTCTCAATATTTGTACCCTCTATCGTTTTATTTACCCACTATATTGAATTTTCTTTCACAAATTTTTCTTTAATTTTGTAAGTATTTGTCTAATGTGGGTCTAATTGTATTCTCTGGCATGGTTGCCACTGCATTATTCTGATGTGACTATTAAACTTCTACATGATGTGACTACTAAAATTCTACTAATTCTACATGCACACACATATACGATTGAATGTACTAACCTTGGGTACATGCAGGTATTACAGGACCTGAATCCTACAAAATTTAGGGGAACTCTTTAAGAAAAGAATTCAAAATTACACATAAGAAAGTGGGAATGAAAGTAAATATTTTACATGAATACAATAAATCACAACAAATTAAAAACTGTACAACTGGCAAATTCCACAAACACCACAAAACCTAAAAAATATATGTATTTTTATTAGTTAACTAAGTGATATAATTCCAAAACATTATTTTCACCTTTATTTTTGGCTGAATATTTTCTACCAGCTCTTTTATATAACATGTTAAAAATATTTTCTGTAGGGAGACAATGACTATAATTTAATTTCTTCTCTTGAATTGTTCATATACATTTATTTTTAAATATTTGATACTTTACACATTTTTATTTTCACAACTAGTTATTAGTGGTATTATGTAAATGTTTAGATGTGGGGATACGTTCCATTAAAATGTGGATGTATAAAGGCCTCTATGCTGCACAACATGTTGAGACTTGCTACAACTTGTTTTTCCAAACCCGTTACTGATTGGCTTGTTTACCTGAATTCCTCCTCCCTTGCCCAAAACTTATTGTTATTCACCCAAAGCCCATTGTTCTGTTATTTGCTTCACTGCTTGCTGTATTGACTATAAATAAACTCCTGGGACTGAAGCTGGGGTTCCATTCCTAAGCATGACCCTCCTGGCCCCACTTCTCTGTAAGAGTTGTAACATTGGTTATCGTCTCTGCCGCCCCGACATTCGCCACTGCTGCGACAGATGGTGCCCCGTGTGAGGGAACTGTAGACCCCTTGCACTCAATCCCTTCAGGTGGTATCGGACATCCTGTTTAAAGGCACAGCCCGAGAGCAGCGGGGTTTTTCTGTGGGCAGAATTTTCCCGAATGCTCTCAGATCAGGCTGCTTTAGCCCCAGAATGGCAGGTCTTTCCTGACCGCTCCCAAGGGATTTCAGGCTTCAGGCCAGGAGCTTTCCTATCATTCTTTTCTTCATTTT
Organism: Dugong dugon; assembly: GCA_030035585.1. Taxonomy (NCBI): domain Eukaryota; kingdom Metazoa; phylum Chordata; class Mammalia; order Sirenia; family Dugongidae; genus Dugong; species Dugong dugon. Next base: position 17,145,848 of record CM057478.1, read on the forward strand.
CCTATTCCTCCTCACTATGGGGAATTCTCTTTCTCCTGAGCAGCGTCAACACAAAACCCAGTTGTTGGGATTATTAAAAGCCTCTAAGCTTAAGGTGTCAGAAAAAGCCCTTACCCAACTTCTGCTTTTAATAGAATCTGCCATTTCCTGACAGGTGGACAATCAACAAGCAGCTGAATTTCTTTGTCTCCAGCTTCATTGTGAAAATGCTAATGCTGACTGTCGGGCTGTTTTACCTTTCTTAAAGGTACAGAGTCTTAATCTAGTTGAAATTATTAGAGCATGTCAAAATGTTGGCACAGAAACTCATAAGGCACAAGTATTAGTGGCAGTTCTCCATCCATCCACTGCCACCTGTTTTGGGTGTGGTAAACCTGGACACTTTAAGAAAGACTGTCATAGTTCAAAAAGCAAAAATGCCAACACTAAACCTCCAACCCGAAAGTGTCCTCGCTCTGGTAAAGGCTTTCACTGGGCTAATATATTCTGGGTTTCTCTATGCTATAGCCCTTTCTGGAAAACATTTTACTCATGTCTGTCATCATTTCACCCAAGCCATTGCAACTATGGGATGTCCCCAAGCCCTTAAAACTGATAATGGGCCTGAATATACTTCTGCTAAATTTCAACAATTTTGTGCCACTTGGACTATTCTTCATACCACTGGCATTCCTTATAACCCTCAAAGGCAAGCCATAATTGTACGTGCCCATCATACCCTCAAACAGCCCTTAAATAAACAAAAGGGGGGAGATGATGGGTCTAGAGTACGTGACCAAAATGAAAGACTTGCCAAAGCTCTCTTTATTTTTAACTTTTTATCGGTTGCTAAAGATGGTCATACTGCTGGAGAACGACATTTTATCCCCTCTGACACCCAACCTTGCCCACAGGTCCTCTATAAAGATCCTCAAAATCTCTCTGTCTGGCAAGGACCTGTAGAATTACTAACCTAGAGGCGAGGGTATGTGGCTGTTTTGTCTCCTACAGGTCCACTTTGGATTCCCCCTCCAGCTGCGGCACGGCCCGCGCTCCATCCCTCCCATGGCACTCCAAGCCCAGTCCCAGGTTGCCGCTGCCCGGGCTCACCGGCCCGGTCGCCTTGGGTGTTGCCACCAGGGACGGCCCCACCTGGAGGCTCTGGGCAGGCGAGAGTGGGCTCTGCGCTCCGGCCATTACTAAGGGTCCCAGATGTGCCCTGCGCTGCGGCTCCACCACGCACCAGCACACCCTGCCCTGCGCCTCCGCCCCTTCCCTTCTCTGAACCGCTGCCACCACCCATTTGGCGGCTGCCATCCGACCCGACTCCAGAGCTACAACTGACACCAGCACCCCTTCCCCCGGGGATGGACACTGAACAACGGAGATCTGCAATACCGGTAACATGGGAAGGTCTGAAAGCCCTCTCCTCCAAAGCTGAACATATCCTCTCAACTACAGGTGGCCCACTTACACCGGAAAACCTGTTTCTAGCTATGGTTTCCCTCGTGATAATCAATCCTCAATAATCATCCTATCTTATCTTGTTAATCAGTAAGTTCCCAATGAAAATTTGTTATGTGTAAATTCCTCTATATTTTCTGCTTCTCCTAGTTAGATGCTTCTGTATAGATAGATTTCTAAGTTAGATGATTCCTTTCCAATTAATAGTAAATTTGTGTAAATCAGTGTTTGTTTGATTGTTAAATCTGTTATGATGTATAAATTGCCCTTCCTAGTGATTCCCTTCCAAGTAATAGTGAAGCTGTGTAAATCATTGCTTGTTTGATTGTTAATGAATCTTTGAGCCCTTATAAATCTTTAAGCCTTTAAGAATAATAATTTCAGTGAATGTTAAAAGTTAACATTTACCTGACAAAATGAAAGTCAGAGGAAACCCATTGGTCCAACAATATAATATCTGTATAAGATCTTCCTCTACTGTCATACACACCTAAAAGGCACATTGAGTCCGCTCACTCCAGCTATGCAATTAATAAGAGCATCGCTCTTACTTAGTAACCTGGTGAAGAACCAGATGGTATCCGGTGGAAAACCAGCACCATGAGTTTAAAGAGCCTGCAATGGCCGCCATCTAAGAGCACTAAGCCCAGGCATTAAGTAACAACCTGGTGAAAAACCAAATGGTATCCGGTGGAAAACCAGCATCGTGAGTTTAAAGAGCCTGCTATGGCCGCCATCAAGGCGACTAAGTCCAGGTGTTACTCGTAGCTATGCTACTTCTCTTCCTTAAACATATGGAGTGTGCCCCAGCCGTAGCTGGGCTCACAAGGACTCACTAAGATGCCAGGCCCTGAGGTGTGGAGACAGTAGCTGAGATAATCTTGGATTTTATCTCGTAGAGAAAATTTTACTTTATCCTAACGGGCATTTGTTGGACCAGTGAAAATCCTCTTGATTCTTATTCCATTAACTAAACAAAAGGGGGGAAATGTGGGGATATGTGCCATTAAAATATGGATGTATAAAAGCCTCTATGCTGCACAACATGTTGAGACTTTTCCCCAACATGCTGAGACTTGCCACTATTTGTTTTTCCAAACCCGTTACTGATTGGCTTCTTCACCTGAATTCCTCCTCTCTTGCCCGAAACTTATTGTTATTCACCCAAAGCCCATTGTTCTGTTATTTGCTTCACTGCTTGCTGTATTGACTATAAATAAACTCCTGGGACTAAAGCCGGGGTTCCACCCCTCAGAGTGACCCTCCTGGCCCCACTTCTCTGTAAGAGTTGTAACATTGGTTACTGTCTCCGCCGCCCCAACATTCGCTGCTGCTGCAACAGGTGGTGCCCCATTTGAGGGCGCTGTGACATTTAGATTCTAGTCAAATTATTTAAAAATCTGTTTTTCATATATATATTAAGATTTAAGGGTATTTTAAGCTTTCTTTTACAGAGTCTCACCTCAATTACAGTTTGAATGAACAACATTCATTAATTAGTTTATCAAGGAGGCATTGTAGCATAAAATTATGAATCTTATGTTATTTAATAGGAAACAGCCACCATTTTTTTATTATAGTAAATATATATGTACATATAAACATACTGGAGCCCTGGTGGTGCTGTGGTTAAGAGCTTTGGCTGCTAACCAAAAGGTCAGCAATTCAAATCTATCAGCCATTCCTTGGAAGCGCTGTGGGGCAGTTCTATTCTGTCCTATAGGGTAGCTTTGAGTTGGAACCGACTGTACAGCAAAGGCATTTTTTTAATATACATGTGTATATATATACACATCTATAACAAAACATTTGTCATTTCAATATTTTAAATGTACCATTCAATGACATTAATTGCATTCATCATGTTGTGCAACCATCAGTATCCTCTGTTTCCAAATTTTCCCATCACCCTTAACAGAAGCTCAGTGGTTCCCAAGCAATACTCTCTCTTTCTTCCTCCATCCTGCTCCTGGAAACCACTAATAAATTTTGTTCTCTATAAACTTGCCTATTCTAGTTATTTCATATAAATGGGGTCATACAATATTTGTCCTTTTGTGACTGACTTATTTTACTTAATATGATTTCAAGATTCACCCATGTTGTAGTATGTATCAGAACTTCATTTCTTTTATGTTAGAGTAATATTTCATTGTATGTATTACCATATTTTGTTTGTCCATTCATCTGTTGATGGACGTTTAGGTTATTTCCACATTTTTTACTATTGTAAGTAATGCTGCAATGAACAGTGTCATACATGTATCTGTTCTTGTTCCTGCTTTCAATTTTTAGGATATATACCTGGGAGTAGAATTGCTGGATTATATGGTAATTCTATGTTTAACTTTTTGAGGAATCTCTAAACTGTTTTGCACACTAGCTGTCCTATTTTAAAGTTCCACCAGAAATGAATGAGGGTTGCAGTTTCTCCATATCCTCACCAACACATGTGTTTTTGTGTTTTTTGATCCTAGTCACCTTAGTCAGGGTGAAGTGCTGTCTTATTGTGGTTTTGATGTGTGTTTCCTTAATGACTAATGATATTGAGCATCATTTCATGTGCTTATTGGCTATTTGTATTTCTTCTCTGTGAAATGTCTATTCAAGTCCTTTGCCCATATTTTAATTAGGTTGTCTTTTTGTTGTTAAATTGTCAGAATTCTTTATATATTCTGGATATTAAACCCTTATCAGATATACAGTTCTCAATCTTTTCCCCCAAACTGTAGGTTGTCTCTTCACTCTGTTGATAAGTTCCTATGATGAACAAAAATTTTTAATTTTGATGAAACCCTATTTATCTATCTTTTCCTTTGTTGCTCATGCTTTGAGTATCCAAAAGAATAAAATGCCTAGAAATAAAAATTAACCAAAGTGATGAAAGACTTTGTACACTTAAAACTACAAAACATTACTGAAAGAAATTAACGAAGACCTAAATAAATGGAAGGGCATTCTGTATTTATGGACTGAAAGACAAAGGTAATTTAATAGTGAAAGAATAGTCTTTTCAGCAAGTGATACTGTAAAAATTGGAAATCCACATGCAAAAAAAAAAAAAAATTAAGACACAGAAAGTAATTCTTTCACAAAAATTAACTCAAAACAAATCATAAACCAAAATGTAAATGCAAGAGTATAAAATTTGTGGAAGATAATATAAAGTGAAATCTAGAACCAGGTGACTTGGGGCTTGGTAATAACTATAGATACAACACAAAAACCATGATCCATGAGAATAAAAATTGTTGTTAAACTTTAATAGAATTGAAACCTTCTGCTCTATGAAAGTCAGTTAAGAAAATGAAAAGACAAGTACAGACTTGAAGAAAATATTTGCAAAACAAAATTCTGTTAAAGGACTTGTATCCAAAATATACAAAAAACTTTTAAAACTCAACAATAAGAAAGGAAGCAACCCAATTAAAAAGATGGGAAAAACACACACACACACACACAACTTACCAAAGAAGATATATAAATGGTACATAAATATTTGAAAAGATATTCAGTGCCATATGTCCTTAGGGAATTGCAAATTAAATCAGCAATGAGATACCACTATACATCTATTAAAATGTCAGAAAACCAAAACACAACATAAATGCTGGCAAGGATATGAAGCAAGAGGAACTTTCATCCACTTCTTGTTTTATTGTTAAGTGCCCTCAAGTCAGTTCCAACCCATAGCAACCATACGTACAATAGAATAAAACACTGCCCAGTCCTGCATCGTCCTCACAATCCTTGCTATGTTTGAGCCCATTGTTGCAGCCACTGTGTAAATGTATCTCCTCCAAGTTCTTCCTCTTTTTTGATGACCCTCTACTTTACCAAATGTGATGTCCTTCTCCAGGGACTGGTCTCTCCTGATAACATGTCCAGAGTACGTGAGAAGTCACACCATCCTCCCTTCTAATGAGCATCCTGGCTGTACTTCATCCAAGATAGATTTGTTCGTTCTCCTGGCAGTCCATTGTATATTCAATACTCTTTGCCAACACCATAACTCAAAGGCACCAATTATTCTTCTGTCTTCCTTATTCATTGTCCAGCATTTGCATGAATATGAGGCAATTGAAAATACCATGGCTTGAGTCGGGTGCACCTTAGTCCTCAAAGTGATATCTTTGCTTTTTAAAACTTTAAGAAGTTCTTTTGCAGCAGATTTGCCAAATAAAATAGGTCATTTGATTTCTTAACTACTGTTTCCATGGAGGTGGTTGATTGTGGATCCAAGTAAAATGAGATCCTTGACAACTTCAATCTTTTCTCCATTTATCATGATGTTGCTTATTGGTCCAGTTGTGAGGATTTTTGTTTTCTTTATATTGAGGTGTAATCCATACGGAAGGCTGTGATCTTTGATTTTCATCAGTAAGTGCTTGAAGTCCTCTTCATGTGCAGCAAGCAAGGTTTTGTCATCTGCATAGTGCAGGTTGTTAATGAGCCTTCCTCCAATCCTGATGCCCCGTTCTTCTTCATATAGTCCAGCTTCTCGGATTATTTGCTCAACATACAGTTTGAATAAGTATGGTGAAAGGATACAACCATGACACACACTTTTTCGGATTTTGAACCATACCGTATCCCCTTGTTCTGTTCCAACAACTGTCTTTTGGTCTATGTACATGTTCTACATGAGCACAATGAAGTGTTCTGGAATTCCCATTCTTCACAATGTTATCCATAATTTGTTATGATCCACACAGTTGAATGCCTTTGCATAGTCAATAAAACACAAGTACACATCTTTCTTATATTCTCTGCTTTCAACCAACATCCATCTGACACCAGCAATATCCCTTGTTCCACATCCTCTTCTGAATCCGGCTTGAATTTCTGGCTGTTCCCTTTCAATGTACTGCTGGAACTGCTTCTGAATTATCTTCAGCAAAATTTTACTTGTGTGTGATATTGACAAATTGTTTGACAATTTTTGCATTCTGTTGGATCACCTTTCTTTAAAATGAACACAAATATGTATCTGTTCCAGTCAGTGGCCAGGTAGCTGTCTTCCAAATGTATTGGCATAGACGAGTGGGTGCTTCTAGCACTGCATTCATTTGTTGAAATATCTCAATTGGTATTCTGTCCATTCCTGGAGCTTTATTTTTCACAAATACCTTTAGTACAACTTGGACTTCCTTCTTCAATAGCATCGATTTTGGATCATATGCTATCTCCTGAAATGGTAGCGCGTCAACAAATTCTTCTGGTATAGTGACTCTGTGTATTCCATCCATCTTCCCTTGATGCTTCCTCATTCAATATATTGCCCATAAAACCAAATCAAACCAAACTCATTGTCATCAAATCAATTCTGACTCATAGCGATCCTATAGCGCAGGGTAGAACTGCCCCCATGAGGTTTCCAAGGAGCTGCTGGTGGATTCGAACTGATGACCTTTTGGTTAGCAGCTGAGCTCTTAACCACCCCACCACTAGGGCTCCATATTGCCCATAGAATCCTTTAATATTGCAACACAAGGCTTGAATTTTTTCTTCAGGTCTTTCAGCCTGAGAAATCCCAAGTGTATGCTTCCCTTTTGGTTTTCTAACTCTAGGTTTTGCATGTTCCATTATACTACTTTGTCTTCTCAAGCCACCCCTTGAAAATTTTCTGTTCAGCTCTTTTACTTCATCTTGTCTTCCATTTGCTTTAGCTACCCTAGGTTAAAGAGCCAGTTTCAGAGTCTCTTCTGACATCCATTTTGATCTTCTCTTTCTTTCCTCTCGTTTTTGATGATGTTTTGCTTTCTTCATGTATGATGTCCTTGATGTCATCCCACAACTTATCTGGTCTTCGTTCAGTTGTGTTTAATGTGTCAAATTTGTTCTTGAGATGGGCTTTAAATTCAGGTTGGATACACTCGTCTTAATTATCTAGTTCTGCTATAACAGAAATACCACAATTTGATGGCTTTAAGAAAGAGAAATTTATTCTCTCACAGTCTCAGAGGCTACAAGTCCAAATTCAGGGTGCCAGATCTAGGGGAAGGCTTTCTCTCTCTGTCTGTTCTGGAGGAAGGTCTTTGTCATCAATCTTCCCCAGTCGAGGAGCTTCTCAGTGCGGGGACCCTGGGTCCAAAGGAAGTGTTATTCTCCTGGCTCCTTTTGGTGGTATGAGATCCCCACATCTCTCTGCTTGTTTCTCTGTTTTGTATCTCAAAAGAGATTGGCTCAAGACACAATTCAATATTCTATATTGAGTCCTGCCACATTAACATAACTGCCTCTAATCCCATCTCATCAACATCATAAAGATAAGATTTAAAATATATAGGAAAATCACATCATATGACAAAATGGTGGACAATCACACAACACTGGGAATCATGGCCCAGCCAAGTTGACAGATATACTGGGGGGACACAATTCAATCCATGCCAATACTCAAGGTTGTACCTTGGCTTTAATGGACCTGTTTAAATTTTCTTCAGCTTTAAATTGAAACTATCATATGAGCAATTGATGGTCTGTTCTGAAGTCAACTCTTGGTCCTTTTTTTTTTTTTTTTTAATTGTACTTTAGATGAAGGTTTACAGAACAAATAGTTTCTCATTAAACAGTACAGATATTGTTTTATAAAAATGGAGAACCACCCCACAACATGTCAGCACCGTCCCTTCTCAACTTTGGGTTCCCTATTACCAACTTTCCTGCCTTCTAGTCCTTGTCCCTGGACTGTTGTGCCCCATTAGTCTCATTTTATTTTATGCATCAGCCCCTGGTCTTGATCAGACTGATGATATTGAGCTTCTCCATGGTCTCTTTCCACAAACATATGGTCGATTTGATTCCTATGTATTTCATCTGGCAAGGTCCACACTTATAGTCAATATTGATGTTGTTGAAAAAAGGTATTTGCAATGAATAAGTTGTTGATCTTGCAAAATTCTGTCATGCCATCTGCGGCGTCGTCTCCATCACCAAGGCCATATTTTCCAACTACAGATCCTTCTTCTTTGCTTTCAACTTCTCATTTCAACCACCAGTAACTATTAATGCATCTTGATTGCATGTTTGATTAATTTCAGACTGAAGAATTTGGTAAAAATCTTCAATTTCTTCATCTTGGCATTAGTAGTTGATATGTAAATTTGAATAATAGTTGTATTAACTGATCTTACTTGTAGGTGTATGGATATTATCCTATCACTGACAGTGTTTTATTTCAGGAAAGATTTTGAAATGCTCTTTTGGATGTTGAATGTGATGTCAGTCCTCCTCAATTTGTCATTCCCAGTATAATAGCCCATATGATTGTTCAACTCAAAATGGCCAATACCAGTCCATTCTGCTCACTAATGCCTAGGATACCAATCTTCAAGCATTTCATTTTATTTCTGACAACTTTTAATTTTCCTAGATTCATATTTCATACATTTCATGTTCCAATTATTAATGGATGTTTGCAGCTATTTCCTCTCATTTAAGTCATGCCGCATCAGCAAATGAAAGTCCTGAAAGCTTTACCCCACTTGCATCATTAAGGTCTACTCTACTTTGAGGAGGCAGCTATTCCCCAGTCATATTTTGAGTGATTTCCAGCCCGAAAAGCTCATCGTCTGGCACTACACCAGACAATTTTCCCTTGCTTTTCAAAAGGTTTTCACTTGCCAGTTATTTTTAAAGTAGATCACCAGGTCCTTCTTCCTAGTCTGTCTTGTCTTGAAACTCCACTGAAACCTGTCCACTATGGGTCACCCAGTTGCATAACTTCCAGAATCACAGCAACATGCAAACCACCACATTACAACCAACTTACAGATGAATGGTACAGCTTTGGAAAACAATTTGGCAGTTTTTTTACAAAGCTAAATATAGGCATGCCATATAATACAGCAAGCAGCTTCTAGGTATTTATCCAAATTAGTTGAATACCTGTGCTCACTCAAAAGCCTGCACATGAATGTTTATAGGAGCATTATCCATAATTGTCAAAAATTGAATGAAACTAAAATGTATTTCAATAGGTGAATGGATAAAAAAACTATGATACATCCATTCAATGGAATAATATTCAGCAATAAAAAGAAATGAGCTATCAAACTCTGAAAAGATATGGAGAAATCTTAACTGCGTATTGCTATGTAAAAGAAGCCAGCCTGAGAAAAGTACATGCTGTATGATTTCAACCATATGGCATTCTTAAAATGGTAAAACTATAGAAAAAGTAAAAATATCAATGATTGCCAAGAGTTCAAGGGAAAGGAGGATGAATACGTAGAGCACAGAAAATTTTTAGGGCAGTGAAATCATCCTGTATGATAATGTTGTTGTTGTTATTGGCCTTTGAGTTGATTCCGACTCATGGTGACTCCATGTGTGCTGAGTAGAACTGCTCCATAGGGTTTCAAGGATGTGAACTTTAGAAACAGATTGCCAGGCTTCGCCTCTGTTTGGATTTGAACCACAAATATTTTGGCTAGCAATTGAACGTTTAACCATTTGCATCACCCAGATAAATAACTATGCATTTTTAAAACCGATAGTACTGTACAAAACAAACGTTGAATGCTAATATAAACTATGGACTTCAGTTAGTTAATGTATCTATATTGCGTCAGTTTTCACAAGTTTACCACAATAACGCAAAATGTTAATAATGGGAGGTAATGCGCACAGGGGAGACAGGTGGTATATAGAAACTCTCTGTACTTTCTGCACAATGTTTTTGTAAATATGAAACTTCTCTAAAAAATAAAGTCTATTAAAATAAAAGAGAATAGAGGAGTCAAAGGTGTGAATAATTGAGAGAGAGAGAGAAGGCTGGGGGAGAAAAAGGAGAAGAGACCTATGGGTTGCAGATCAGATAATTTGCCTGACCCTTTCTCTGGGTTTACATAACATGTTCTTTGGGATAAGGCCACATTTCAGGCAATCCTGGACCTACTCTCCAGGTCTTAGTACACATAATCTATCCCCTGCTGACACAGGGCATGGACTCCTTATGCTGTACCACTTGATTTATATCCCCATCCATACTCCATGCAGCCTTCGTGTCAACGACTTGACTCTTGCTGTCTTTCTAGTAGTTTCTGATTTGCCTTTTGTTTTCTTAGTTTTCTATGCCTTTCAAGATTGAAATTAGTTCACTTTCAAAGGGGAGAGAATTTAAGTACCCACTTCCTTTGCTCCCAGATGAAAAGACTGTATGGGTACCCAATGGGATTTTTAATGAGAGCCCTTCCTAAAGACCTGTGTGCAGGGGCTATCTGCTTTACCTGCTCTGGGTAGGGAAATTTTCAACATTTACAGTTTTGTTGGAGTGTGAAATGTATTCCTATCAATTTTAACCCAGAACAGTTCTTATTATGTCCATGGTAGATTTTGTTTACATATCCAAAAAATGATTTAAGCACCTGACCTGAATCCAACATCGTTCGTAAACTTCAAATGTTAGAATCGAGTAGCTTAAGAATGCCAGGCATAACATGATGTTCCGAGACCTTCTCTGGCTACTACACTTTATAGCCACTTTTCCTCCTCCTAGTGTTATAGGCAAACGTTGACATCAGTTAATCAAGCAGACAGAAGAAAAGTGGCAAAAAGAAGGTTTAAGGGTAATTTTGAAATAGTTCTGTAACATTGGCTCATGAATAAAATGTAAATCAAATTACATGGTTGAGTATATACAGATTTCAAAGCAAGAGACCAGGAAGTTTAAGAATAAAAATCTCTTCAAACACTTGAGACAACAAATGTAATACAGTTTGAGTCACTGTAAGAAACAAATTGCTTGTAACTTCACAGATAGGACATTAACTTGAGGAAAAAGAAAGTTTGCTTCATTATACATTTATCAATTCAGCAAAATACCTTAAGCATGTAGGAAGAAGGGTACTAGAGACACAAAAATGTATAAGCTATAGTTACCAGTATCAAAAAAAGCTACAGGTTAGTGAGAGATCCCAATAAATTAACAGGGCCTTACACTCAATATGGAATTCCTGGAGGACATAAAAGGTTAAGTACTTAACTGCTAACAAAAACATTGTAGGTTCAAGTCTACCCAGTAGTGCCTCAAAACAAAGGCCTGACAATCTACTTCTGAAAAATCAGCACTTGAAAATCCTGTGGAGAGCAGTTCTACTGTGACACACATGGAGTTGCCATGAATTGGAATCAACTTGATGGCAACTGGTTTGGTTTGCTTCTTTGGTTACACTGCATTTAATGTGTATAGTGCTAAGACTGGCATAAGATAGTGGAATAACTTATAGTTCCTATATCAGAAATACCTAGCGTGCTATTTAAATTGTAAATTAATGCTTTCCACCCCAGAACTTCAGAAATAAAATCTGTGGGGATAGGAGAATGCTTTTTTTTGGAAAATTACCCAAGTAACTCTTATGCAAGTTAAAATTTGAGAGCTTTTGACAATCCACGATACTCTCCTCCTTTTAATTATTTTCAGGAAATGTCTAGAGAAGAGGTGCTTTAGATAACTGTGCAGTTCTGGGAATGTGACTGTTGTTAAGGCATCATATAATTTATGGATTATTCATTTAAAGTATTTTGAAAAAAGGTTGCTAACTGTAGGTGTGACTTGAAAACTTTAATTCCATGTGCATGTGAAGAAATCCAAAGATAAGGCCTGCCTTACCAAAATAAAAAAAAAAAAAAAATCATATCAGAAAGGTACAAAATAAAATAGAATTTGAAAAGAAAATAGAAAAAAAAAATCCACTCTTGAGAGTAAGAGATTGAAAAAATTATTTATTCAGTAAGGCATTATAGTTACAGTGAGAGAACATAGAGAAAAGCACAACAAAAGCTCCAAAAATTCTATTTTTGTAAGATAAGGGCAATAGGATGTTGTTGAAGACATATAAATAGTTACTAGAACTGTTGATCATGAAAAAATACGGGCAGCCCATGTACAACAACGTCATTACAATATGCCAATATCCTGGGATGTCAGCCAAAATGGAGGTAATTTTTTGAAACAGCTCAGTTCTGAAGTTGATCCAAAAGGCATCCGTTCATAACAAAGTGTTCCTTTCAGTAAGAGTAAAGGCTAAGCCAGATAAAGCAATCTGCTGATATCTTTTCATTATAAAAATAAACAGCACACACCACTAAAAATCCTTCTCATTTGGAATGAATTTTGAACGTACCTAAATAAAATTATTCAAATATTAGGAATTAAAAAAGCATGTTTGCTTTTTTTTAAAGTTTTTTTTTTAAGTACCAGATACAAATAAAACAGGGAAGACCCTGAAATACCAAGCTATACTGAATTTATAGGTGGGCTTATTTAAAATTCAATCCAGCTTCTCTACTTTGATAATCCTGTAGTAATGTTAAACCCTGAACACTGAAACCAACAAGGAAATAAGATAGATTATTCATATCCAGTTTAAATCTACTTCATCCTGGGAGAAATTATTTTGTGAAATAAAAATCAGAGAAAGGAAAATAAATAACCAGGCTCATGAATTTTTACTTTGGTGAATTGTATTTGCAGCAAAGTTCAAAATGAGTTAATATCAGCTCTCTGTTTCAAAGAATTGAAGAATAATTAATTCGTATCTACTAGAATGTTAAAATATTTAAACATTCATTGAAGTTATTGTACTATTAATCCATTCATACAAGACATTAATCAAATGCCTTTTATGGGCCAGTGACTATGCCAGGTAATAGTGATACAGGGGATCAATGAGTCTAGGGAAAGAAACTGTGTGATAAGATATAAATGTTATGTATATAAATATTATATGTGTGTAGGATTGCGTGTATACAGATATCTACTTATGCATATATATACTATATACATATTATGATGGTTAATTTTATGTGGTACTTCGCTAGGCTATGGTGCCTAGTGGTTTGGTCAAACACTTTTCTAGATGTTACTATAAAATATTTATATGTGATTAACATTTAAATCCTTTGAGCTTAAGTAAAGCAGAGTACTCATCATAATGCAGGTGGGCCTTATCCCATCACTTGAAGGCCTTAAGGACAAAATAAGAGGTTCCCCAAGGGAGGATTCTATCTCCAGTGAATAGACATGCTGCCAGAATTCCTCTCGATCCCCCACTGCCGGATCTATTGATTTGGGACACAAGGCTGCCAGAATTTCTAGTCTGTCCCCTAACCTATGGATTTCGTACTTGCCAGACTACGCAATCATATGGGCCAATTCCTTAAAATAAATAGAGTCGTTATTAGTTAGGATCAACTTGATAGCAACAACAACAACGACGACAAATATATTTATGAGGCATTGGTGGTTCAATGGTAGAATTCTTGCCTTCCATGCTGGACACTAAAGTTTGATCTCTAGCCAGTGCAGCTCACTTGCAGCCACCCCTCATCTCTCAGTGGAGTCTTGCACGTTTCTATGATGCTAAACAAGTTTCAGAAGAGCTTCCAGACTAAGACAGACTAGGAGAAAGGCCTGGTGTTCTACTTCCAAAAATCATCGAATGAAATCCCTGTGGATCAAAACCAATCATGTGGATGGCACAGGACTAGGCAGCGTTGTTTCATTGCGTGTGAGGTTACCATGAGTCAAGACTGACTTGACAGCAGCTGACAGCAACATCAATATACATATATGTATTTATCTAGAGAACTGTAAGATATATATGCATGTGTGTGTGTATATATAATTCCACAGTACCATATAATTCCATGGTACTGATTTCTGGGAGGGTGCAATTCAGATGAATAGAATAAAATAGAAATCAATTAAGAAGATCAATTGCTTAGTGGAGTCATTCTGCACGTGTAAAAAACAAAGGATAAACATTGAGAGAATTCCACAAGTTTAAGAAACTGAAAAAATTTGATATCATTAGGGTCTATGTTGAGGCTTAGGGGTTTAGGTTGGGAAGGTAGGTGTATTATAGGTTGTTAAGCCTAAAGAGTTTGAAGATTATCTTGAAGATTCTTGTTCCTTGTGTCTGGGTTGAAGTACAGAAATCAGTGTTTAATGAGGTTCATCAGGTGATTTTGATGGGAAGCCAGGTTTAAGAACCACTTGGAAGCAGTAAAACTCAAGTTTAGGTGTGAAAATTGGCTGACTCCATAAATGTGGCCCTGAATCAGTTGGTTATTCTCTTTCCATCTGGTTTCTTCTATTTTGAAAATTAAGATCTTAAAGCTACCTGCCTGATGAATTGATTTATGGAACTGATGTAATGTATGAAAAGCACCTAATTCAATGCCTGATGATAGGTGGAATTTAATAAATGATAAACATTACTACTACAGCTACTACTATTACAAAACATTATAATTAGGCACTCACGTTCTAGTGGAGAAGAAGAGAAGAAAAACTAGCATTTAGTTTAGTAAGTACAAGATAGAAGGAAGCACAGAGCTACAGGAGTGAGCAGAGGAGGTTGTTATTCCTTTCTGGGCTATCAGGAGAGCCTTTCTGGAAAAAGTAACCCCTAAATTTAATGGACAGCTAGGTGTAATTATAGAAGTCCCTGGATGGTGCAAATGGTTTTAAGCATCCAACTCCTAGGAATATATCCTGGAGAAATGAGAGCCATCACACGAATAGACGTATGCACACGCATGTTCACTGCAGCATTATTCACAATAGCAAAGGGGTGGAAACAATCTAAGTGCCCATCAACAAATGAATGGATAAACAAACTACAGTATATACACACAATGGAACACTACACAAAGATAAAGAACAATGATGAATCTGCAAAGCATCTCACAACATGGATGAAACTAGAGGGCATTTTCCTGAGTGAAATAAGTCAATCACAAAAGGACAAATATTGTATCAGACCACTATTATAAAAACTCATGAGAAGGTTTACACACAGAAAGAATCAATCTTTGATGGTTAGAAGGGAGGAGAGGGAAAAACACTAACTAGATAAACTAAACAGACAATAGATAACTGGTAATTTTGGTGAAGGGTAAGACAGTACACAATACTGTGGAAGCCAGCACAACTTGACCAAGACAAAGTTATAGAAGCTTCATGGACACATCCAGATTCCCTGTGGAACCGAATTACTGGGCTGAGGGCTGGGGACCAGACCATGGTCTCAGGGGACATCTAGCTAAACTTGTATAACAGAGTTTATAAAGAAAATGTTCTACATTCTACTTTGGTGAGTGGTGTCTGGGTTCTTAAAAGCTTGTAGGTGCCATCTAAGATACTCCACTGATCTCACCCCATCTGGAGCAAGGGAGAATGAAGAAAACCAAAGACACAAGGTAAAGATTAGTATAAAAGATTAATGGACCACAACTACCACAGCCTCCACCAGACTGAGTCCAGCACAACTAGATGGTACCTGGCTACCACCACCGGCTGCTCTGACAGGGATCACAACAGACGGTCCCAGACAGAGCTGGTTAAAAATGTAGAAAAAAATTCTAACTCACAAAAAAAGACCAAACTTACTGGCCTGACAGAGACTGGAGAAACCCTGAGAGTATGGCCCCCCAACCCCTTTTAACTCAGTACTGAAGTCACTCCTGAGGTTCACCCTTCAGCCAAAGATTAGACAGGCTCATAAAACAAAAATGAGACTAAATGGGCACACCAGCCCAGAGACAAGGATGAGAACGCAGGAGGGGACAGGAAAGCTGCTAATGGGGAACCTAAGTTCAAGAAGAGGAGAGTGCTGACATGTTGAGGGGTTGGCAACCAATATCACAAAACAATAAGTGTATTGTTTAATGAGAAACTAATTTGCTCTGTAAACATCATTAAAAAAAAAAAAGATTGATGGTTTATGCCCACTCAGAGATGCCTTGGAAGAAAGGTCGAATACACAAAGTATTGCACGTAAATGTTTTATTTAGAATAATTATTTTTATTAATTTTTTCTTTAAAAAAAAAAAGTAGTGGCATTTTAAGTGTGCCCAACATCAACGCCTATAGAATTTATTATCTCTTCAAGAAAGTATGAGCTCAGACTGTGCTGCTCTTTCTTATCAAATAGACCCAAACTGGTTATATATAAGTCAATAATCTGAAATGTATAATTAAATATTGATGCTTTGGGTCAAAATTTCAAGAAGAGTAGTTTTTTCTTTTTCACATTGGAGAATATATATCTCTAAAACACGTACGGCAACAACACAGGCCCATTTCAGCACACGATTATTGAACTTCTAATTTGTTCCCAGTACTAAGTGAAGGGGTATTAACATGAATAAAACAACTTATTTCCTATGTTATTATCCTTTAGTGAAGGAAAACAAATGGGTAAACGGATGATTTTGTTGTAATTCAAAAGTATTTTGTTAGGAATATGCAAATCACTCCATTTAGACAGGAAAAAGCTTCAGGGAAGACATTTCTGGAGAAGTTGAGGGAGACTCCTTAGGTGACTAGCAGAAAAATATAAGGACTCTCATCGCCACAGACTGTGTTGTTGTACTTGTTAGACCCCTTTGAGTCTATTTGGACTCATAGTGACCCCATGTGACAGAGTATAACTGCCCCAGAGGGTTTTCTAGACTGTAATCTTTACAGAAGTAGAGCAGGTTTTTCTCCTGTGGAACTGCTGGGTGGGTTGGAACCGCCAACCTTTTGGTTAGCACCTGAGCACTTAACCGTTGTGCCACCAGGGCTCCTTCCAGTGAATATATGCAGATATATTTGAGAGGGTGCTGGCTTTATGTGACATGGGAACCTAGACATCAAGGAAGGAATGATACCAAAAGTTTGGATAATTTAGAGACATTCAAATCACACTGACAAAAAATAATTATACAAGACCAAAACAAATTATATCAACAAAACAGGGATTAACAATAAGGTAGACATTAACATTACAAATTCTAATTCAAATGGAATGGCCTGATTTTATTATTGCTATCATAATAGCTATATTTTTTACAAAGTCAGATATGCTTATGAGGCCAGTGTGATTTGGCTTTCAATACAGGAGAAATTTCGAAATAAATAAACATTGAATCCAACATCTTTATTGATAAAAACAGGTCTCTACTTACAGTGAATCAATAATCAATAGCCGTCAACCCCATTTATAATATCCAGCCATTTATACCCAAGTAATATTGTTTTGATTTTTTTTTTTTTTGCTTATATAGCAGGCAGGTAGCAGCTAAATTTGCTTTTGAATATTTAAATGTGGCCACATCTTCTCTCCTCTATTTCTGCCTGTGACCTTCCTCACCCTGCAGGGGGTATTATTGGTCACTCCTGGTTTGCACCAATAGAAACTTTTCCTAGATATATTGATCTATCATAACCAACATGTATGTGCTTCCATATTATTGAAGTCAACACAGAGGGGATAAATAGGGAGAAAGGGCATGCGAAATGCAAAGAAGACAGAAATCAAGTGTGGCTGATAACGATTATCAATTAATTTGCGTATTTTCTTTTATATCTGTACATATTTTAGAAAAAATGAAAAAAATAGCATTAACAATACATATTTCAATCAGGAACTCTGTACTCATTTAATCCTTGCAAATTCTATGAGGGGTTATGCAATTAGCCCTGCTTTAAAGACAAATCTATTGGTTTTCAGAGATATTTGGTTACTTTTGGAAATTTATATAACAAATTAAAGAAAGACACAGTGTTCAAATTTTTATCTGATTCTCTAATGAACCTTGTTCATTCTTTCAAAGCATAAAATAAGCCCACAATTCTTTACAAATTTTTACAATTTCAAATTTAATGCAATTGTAATAATAAATATATTGTAAACCAGTAAGAAGATAATGCGTTGTTTCAGAGACACTTGGAGAAGAAAAGTTTTTGTTTTTGTTTTATGGTAGGATGTGAGAGGAAAAATTAAATATACTGAGTCTCTCTGCTTTTGAAAGAATCCATCACTTATTTAATGCATATATTTGATTATCTCTGACAAGTCATAGTGCCACTATTTAATAATAAGAAATTTGTAATAATTTTGATAAACAGATTATTCAAAATAGCAAAAAAAATGAACATAATTAAATTATATTTCTTTTTCTTAAATGTATTTTCATGTACAAACAGACAAAGTTTCCTTTCCAAAAATTTCATATGTAAAGATCCTGTCTTCTTCAATATTATAAGGGGCCATCAGTATATCCACAGTGCATCTTCCAGACCACCTTCATATTTCATTGAGCCATTATTCTGGGACAGACGTGTTTTCAAGCATACTGTTTTCTTTAACCTCAAGTAGTTTTGTTTTGTTGGACTTTGCCATGATTTGGGGGAAAAAAGATGTTTCACTCCATGAGGTAAATTTCTAAATGATGTTCCAGAAATAGACCAAACAAACAAATTATTTGCGTGGATTGGTTCAACTGATAGAATAATGTGCTCCTACAGCCTCTTTGTCTTAGATCCCACACTGGAAGATGTTGAAAGATCCTGCTCACAGACTCATTAAAGAAGGGTGTTTCCGTTCTAAATAAACAGTGACAACTCTCCCTCAATTTGAATTATTAGCATCTGGAAATGCTATGCATCTCTTATGATGAGGATATAGGTGTACCAGAAAATATTGTTTGTACTTAGCTATACACCAAACGTTTTCTGGTTTATTTTGCTTGCTTCCTTGTTTGTTTCACTCATTCTTTAATTTAAGAAAAAAAAAAACTTCAATATACAACACTTTCACTTAGGAGTTTTGGAATTTTATTAACAAAATCAGCTGAAATTTCTTAAAAATTGTCAGTCTTTCTATAGTCCAAACAAATTTTAGGTACTAAATAGCAAATGGTATTTTTTTCCCAGTTTAGTGCATTCACATAATGGGATGTGTGTGTGTGTGTGTGTGTGTGTGTGTGTGTGTGTGTGTGTTTTGTGACCATTCTGATGTCTCCAGTGTGGATTTCAGTATCTTATTTTTTATAACTGGAAGATGGCTGGCATTTACGAATGCATTGATTTACTTTTGCATGTCATGTATGGAAATATAGCTTTTCTCTCACATGATTACTAATGAGCCTGTCTGTAGAACGGTGTTTTACAGAGTTTTATGCAACAAAGGACTATTGGCTACTTTTTATTCTGTACCCAAAGCAGCAAAACATGACAAGCAGAACAAAAATGTCAAATGTAATCTATCATGCCTCAGTTACATGTAACAGGGAACATAAAAGGAAAGAAATATATTTTAGATAAATTTTAAAAAGCATATTAGATAATGAAAAGATTTTACTTATTTCTCATAATGCATTTATGTCATCAATAAACATGTATTTCTAGTTGAATTTCCATAAACCATAATTATGATACACACAAATACTTCCTATTTCACATCTGTTTGTCTTTGATTATTGTAAGGCAAGGTACAATATTTTTATATTTGTCACTAATTCTTTCAAATGAGATAGTAATAGGAGGAGACTAGTCAACTTCCATTAAAAGAAACATATGAGTAGTTCCAATATTACCTTGTCAATAAAATGTAAAAATTCCAGATTGTTATAATTTCCTAGAGCTGGTAGTGGAAATTTTAGACAAAAAAAAAAAAAAAAATTCATTTATCCAGACATCAGAAAAGAAACTGAACATACAAATCTCAGTCAGCATCTTCCTGTTCAGTTAGGACACAAGCATCATAAAACTTCCCAGGAGCAAATTTTGGACTCAGATGTTCTCAGAACTGAAGTAGACTCCATTGAAGTAATAGTGGGCCCCTGGGAGATTTTGAAAACTTTTCTTCCAGGAACCCTCACCAACATCAAATAAAAGCTGCTTTGTTCACACTTCCCATCACGGCTTTTCTGTTGCTCTTTCAAGCCTAGAGGTAGTCACTTGTCTGCAGAATTGCTGGAGACTTCGCAGGCCTAGAGCTGCGCTGTCCGATACTGTAGCCACTAGCTCCACATGGTTTTTTAAATTTAAATTTAAATTAGTTACAATGACATACTTTCACATTTAAATTAGTTACAATGACATACATTTAAGTTTAAGTTTAAATTAGCTACAATGACGTACCTTTACTTGTAAATTAATTATGATGACATAGGTAGCTTTACGTTTAAAGGAGTTACCATGGCCTACATACATTTGTGTTTAAAGGAGTTACCATGGCCCACATACCTTTAAATTTAAAGGAATTTCCATGGCCCACGTACCTTTACGTTTAAAGTAGTTACCATGGCCGACGTACCTTTACATTTGAAGTAGTTACCATGGCCCAGGTACCTTTACGTTTAAAGTAGTTACCATGGCCTACCTACCTTTACGTTTAAAGTAGTTACCATGGCCTATGTACCTTTACGTTTACACGAGTTACCATGGCCTACGTACCTTTATGTTTAAATCAGTTACCATGCCCTATGAACTTTTACGTGTATATCAGTTGCCATGGCCTACATACCTTTAGGTGTAAATCAGTTACCATGGCCTACGTACCTTTACGCTTAAATCATTTACCATGACATACGTACCTTTACTTTTCATTGAGTTACAATGATGTACCCTTACATTTAAACTAGTTACAATGACATACATTTACTTTTAAACTAGTTAAAATGACATATATATATTTACATTTAAATTGGTTACAATGACATATATTTACGTTTAAATTAGTTAAAATTACATACATACATTTATGTTTAAATTGGTTACCATGACATACATTTACGTTTACTTAAGTTACAATGACATACCTTTATATTTAAATTAGTTACAGTGACATACTTTTACGTTTCAATTAGTTACACTGACATAACTTTACCTTTAAATTAGCTACGCTGACATATCTTTACATTTAAAATAGATACAGTGACATACCTTTACATTTAAATTAGCTACAATGACATAGCTTTACTTTTAAATTAGCTACAATGACATAACTTTACATTTAAATTAGCTACAATGACATAGCTTTATGTTTAAATTAGCTACAGTGACATAACTTTATGTTTAAATTAACTAAAATGACATACATTTACGTTTATATTCAACGACATATATACATTTGCGTTTAAATTAGTTACAATGACATACATACATTTATGTTTAAATTAGCTACAGTGACATACAATTACATTTAAATTAGTTACAATCACATACATTTATGTTTAAATTAGTTACAATCACATACATACATTTACGTTTGAATTAGTTACAATGACATACATACACTTATGTTTAAATTAGTTACAATGACATACATTTACGTTTAAATTGTTAGAAAGACATACTTTTATGTTTAAATTAGATACAATGACATCCCTTCACTTTTCAATTTGTTACAGTGACATACCTTTACATTTAAATTAGCTACAGTGACATACCTTTACATTTAAATTCATTAAAATGACATACTTTTACATTTGAACTAGTTACAATGACATACTTTTATGTGTAAATTTGTTACAATGTCATACATACATTTATGTTTAAGTTAGTTACAATGACATACTTTTACGTTTGAATTAGTTACAATGACATACATTGATGTTTAAACTAGTTACAATGACATACATTTTCGTTTAAATTCGTTACAATGACATACCTTTACATTAAAATTCATTACAATGACATACTTTTACCTGTAAATTTGTTACAATGTCATACATACATTTACGTTTTAGTTTCAGTGAGATACTTTTACATTTAAATTAGTTACAATCACATACATTTACATTTAAACTAGTTACAATGACATAAATTTACGTTAAAATTCGTTATAATGACATATTTTTACATTTGAATTAGTTGCAATGACATACTTTTATGTGTAAATTTGTTACAATGTCATACATACATTTATGTTTAAGTTAGTTACAATGACATACTTTTAGTTTGAATTAGTTACAATGACATACATTTATGTTTAAACTACTTACAATGACACACATTTTCATTTAAATTTGTTACAATGACATACCTTTACGTTCAAATTCGTTAACATCAGATACCTTTACGTTCAAATTCATTACAATGACACACTTTTACATTTGAAGTAGTTACAATGACATCCCTTTATGTTTAAATTTGTTACAATGACATACTTTTACGTTGAATTAGTTACAATGACCTACATTTATATTTAAACTAGTTAAAATGACAGATTTACATTGAAATTAGTTACAATGACATACATTTACGTTTAAATTGTTTACAGTGTGATACTTACATTTATGTATAACTTAGTTACAATGACATAATTTTACGTTTGAATTAGTTACCATGACATGCATGTACGTTTAAATTTGTCACAATTACTTACATACATTTCCGTTTATGTCAGTTAGAATGACATACAATTACGTTTAAATTTGTTACATACATATACATTTAAATTAGTTACAATGAAATACATTTACATTCAAACTAGTTAAAATGACATACATTTAAGTTGAAATTAATTACAACGATATAGATTTACATTTAAATTAGTTGCAATGACAACTTTACGTTCAAATTTGTTACAATGTCATACATACATTTACGTTTAAGTTAGTAACAATGACATACTTCTACTGTTGAATTAGTTACAATGACATACATTTATGTTTAAATTTGTTACAATGACATACATTTACGTTTACATTGGTTACAATGACATACATTTACATTTAAATTAGTTACAATGACATAAATAGATTTGCGTTTAAATTAGTTTCAATGACATACATTTACGTTTAAACTAGTTAAGGTGAAATATGTTTACGATGAAATTAGTAACAATGACAAAAATTTACATTTAAGTTCATTACAATGACATACTTTTATTTTTGAATTAGTTACCATGACATACCTGTACATTTAAGTTTGTCACAATTACCTACATACATTTCCCTTTCCGTCAGTTACAATGATGTACATTTATGTTGAAATTCATTACAATTACATACTTTAAAGTTTGAATTATTTAAAATGACATACATTTACGGTGAAATTAGTTACAGTGACATACATTTACGTTTAAATTAGTTAAAATGACACACATTTTTGTTTAGATTCGATACAATGACATACTTTTAAGTTGGAATTAGTTACAATGACATACATTTACGTTTAAATTGGTTACAATGACATAAATAGGTTTATGTTGAAATTAGTTACAATGACAATCATTTATGTTTAAATTAATTACAATTACATACATTTAAGTTTGAATTCGTTATAGTGACATACTTTTATGTTTTAATTAGTTACAATGACATAAATTTATGCTTAAATTTGTTACAATTTCATATATACATTTACATTTAAGTTAGGTACAATGACTACTTTTGCGTTTAAATTAGTTACGATGACATCCCTTTACATTTAAACTTGTTACATTGACATACTTTTATGTTTAAATTCATTAGAATGACATACATTTATGTTTAAATTCATTACAGTGACATACTTTTACATTTAAATTCGTTACACTGACATACTTTTATGTTTAAATTAGTTACAATGACATACATTTACGTTTAAATTAGTTACAATGACTTACATTTACGTTTCAATTTGTTACAATGGCATGCATTTACATTTGAATTAGTTACAATGACATAACTTTACGCATACATTTGTTACAGGACCTACATACATTTATGTTTAAATTAGTTAGAATGACATACATTTACCTTTAACCTAGTTAAAATGATATACATTTATGTTGAAATTAGCTGCAATGACAAACATTTACTTTTGAATTAGTTACAATGGCATACATTTACATTTGAATTCGTTACAAAGACATACTTTCACGTTTGAATTAGTTACAATGACATACATTTACTTTTAAATTAGTTACAATGGCATACATTTACATTTGAATTCGTTACATTGACATACTTTTACGTTTGAATTAGTTACAATGACGTAACTTTATGTTTCAATTTTTTACAATGTGATGTATACATTTAGGTTTAACTTAGTTACAATGACATAATTTTAGGTTTGAATTAGTTACCATGACATACTTGTACATTTAAGTTTGTCACAATTACTTACATACATTTCCCTTTCCGTCAGTTACATTGACGTACATTTACATTGAAATTCGTTACAATGACATACATTAACGTTTGAATTATTTAAAATGACATACATTTACGGTAAAATTAGTTACAATGACATACCTTTATGTTTAAAGTTGTTACAATTACATACATACACTTACATTGAAATTACTTACATTGACATACATTTACATTGAAACTAATTAAAATGGCATATGTTTACATTGAAATTAGTTACAATGATATATATTTACTTTTACATTCCTTACAATGACATACTTTTACGTTTGAATTAGTTACAATGACATACATTTACATTTAAATTTGTTACAATTGCTTACATTTACCTTTACTATACTTACAATGACATACATTTACGTTTAAATTAGTTACAATGACATACATAGATTTACGTTTAAATTAGTTACAGTGACATACAGTTACATTTAAACTAGTTAGAAAGCCATACATTTACGTTGAAATTAGTTACAATGACAAACATTTACATTTCTATTCGTTACAATGGCATACCTTTACGTTTGAATTAGTTACGACGACATACATTTACATCAAAATTTTTTACAATGACATACATTTATGTTTGAATTCATTACAATGACATACATTTACATTTAAATTAGTTACAATGACATACCTTTACGTTTAAATAATTTACAATGACCTACATTTATGTCTACATTCATAACACCTGAAACAAATGTCTATTGCTATGGAGTGGAGAGAAATAGAATCTATGAAGTAAAAATAAAACAAAATGTTGTAGTGGTTAAGTGCCAATAGTCTGAGAGAAATCAATGATATCAATACCTAGGGGAATAAGAAGTTTGGTGATGCCAAGAGAAAGAAGAAAGAAAATATAGAAAGTGATTGCCTGATACAATGCTAGCCTTAGTTTTATCTTAATCAAGATTATTATAATTTTCTGCATCTCTGTATCAGAAAAAAAAATTAAAATGTAAGTGAGAAATAATCACTTCAGACTAGAGAAGTAAGACATACCTACAAAGAATAGAAAAATTTGAAAGGAACAACCAGTACTTAACTAGCATGACAAATGCATGACCTGAAAGAAAGTGCTTTGCAGCAGAAATTTGAAAGACAAGGCTATATATATTGTATAATCTCATAGAATTTAGGGCCTCAGTAGAAAAATAATCCCATTAATCTCACGTTGAAATATCAATTCTGAATAACTATTGCTAAACACCTGTTGGCTTGATGTGATTGTATGTTCTTTTAGATGACAATGTTTTAGAGTTCTTGATTAGACAAAATATCATGAGATAGCTTTTTGCAGGGGCCTGGGATACTGTTTCTAAAAGTGTGTTAGACACATTTTGCAATATGTTAATAAGCATATTTTATATGATGTAATAAGATCCTTGACAATATGGCCACATCACAGAAACTCAAGGTCAAATAATAGACTGCTAGAAACAATCCCTAAATAAGCATTAATCACACTATGTTTGTATTATAGGAAATGAAAATTATAGCAAGCAAAGCCCAGCAGCGCCTGTGTAGAGATGAATTTTTTAATGTATATTTCTCAACTCTGAAATTATAACAACTTCTGGCATTAATATCTTATTTACTGTTGTGACAGAACGGGTTCCATGAAGAGTGCATCTAAACTTAACCTTTTCCTACAAATAAAACTGTTACTATTGGCAGAGCTTCAACTTGGCCACCTGCTACACCAAGTCCCAATCATTTTATTAATATTCAATCTTCAAAGAAACTTTCTATTTGTAAGTCATTATTGTAAACTATGTATTTTTCTGGAGGTTCAAAAGTCATAAAAATATTGGTCTATATGGGTGGGAACTTTTCATAAAGTTATTTATAAATTACATAGATTTTCATTTTCCAAATATCCCAGGTAGGCAGAAGGGCAAGAATTGTAGCAACAAGCAATTATATAATTGTCTTATTATTAAAAAAACAAAACAAAACAAAAAAAACTTTAGGTCAATAGCTAAACAAAGTTTTACTCTCATCTAAAGTAAAATATATAAGCTTTGGTAATTTTCTGGACCTGAATCTGGGACTATCCATTAATTACAAAGAAGGACTAACTTAATTACTCTTTAAATGAATACTAACATATTTTTGTAATATACTTGTGAAGAATTACAAGATTTTCATAAAGCATTTTGGATCAATTATCAGTAGAATATAATGGATGTATTGATAAAAAAGTCTTTCAAATTGAACTTTTTTTATTTGGGCATAATTACAGATCCATATGCAATTAAAAGAATGTTTTCTTTACTCAGTTTTGTCCACTGACACATCCTGCAAAGCTGTAAGACTATATCAAAACCGGGATATTGGCAATAATAAAGTAAAAATACAAAACAGTTCCATCACCATAAATGTCCCTCATGTTGCTCTTTATGGCCTCACCCATTTCCGTCCTAATCCCACCCTTCCTTAACTCTTGACAACAACTAATCTGCACCTCATTTCTATTATTTTGTCATTTTAAGAATATAGTGTATATATAAATACAGTATTCATTATTTGGGATTGACATTTTTCCTGAACATAATTCTCTGGGGAGTCATAGAGCTTGATGTGTGCAGTTTGTTCCTGAGTAGTATCTCATGGTATAGATATACCACAGTTTGTTTTAACCATTCACAAATTGAAGGACATCTGGTTTGTTTCTAGCTTTTGGTTATTACAAATAAAGCTGCTATAAACGTTTATGTACAGGTTTTCATGTGAAAATAATTATTAATTTCTCTAGGATAAATGTTCAAGAGAGTGGTTGCTAGGTCATATAGTAGTTATATATTTAGATGTTAAGAGACTGTAAAACTTTTTTCATAGTGGTTGTACCATTTTACACCCCCACCAGCAATGTATGAGTGATCCCATTTCTCTGCATCATTGACAGCATTTGGTGTTGTCGCTATTTTTATTTTAACCATTCTGATAGATGCCTAGTGAAATCTTATTGCGATTTTAATTTTCATTTCCCTAAGCACTAACGCTGTTGAATATCTTTCCAAGAACTTATTTGCCATTTGTATATACACATTGGTGAAATATTTGTTCAGGTCTATTGTTAAATTTTTAATTGGACTGTTTGATTTTTTGTTGTTGTTGTTGAGTTTCGAAAGTTTTATATAGTCTAGATATTAGATCTAGTTCTGTCATTGCTGATTTTATGTTTAGTTCTATCAGTTGTTGAGAGAGGTATGTTCAAATCACCAACTATAATTGTGGATATGCCTATTTCTGCTTTCAGACCTATGAGTTTTTGCCTCAAATATTTTGCATCTACTATTCGGTGCATATAATGTAGGACTGCTATGTTTTCTTGGTGGGTTGACCCCTTTCATCAGTATATACCTCTCTCTTTATTTGCTAATTCTCATTGCTCTGATGTCTAAATTATCTGACTTTACCATAGCCTTGTTTATTTTGATTAACATTTGCATTATATTTATTTTCCATCCTTTCACTTTCAACTGGCTTATACCATTATATTTAAAGTGAATTTCTTATAGATAGCATATATTTGGTTCATGTATTTCTTTAAAGCACTTTACCAATCTCAGTCATTTCATTTGTGTATTTAGATAGTTTTCCATTAATATAATTACTGATATAATGTTGTCTTTGTTAGGTGCCATCCAGTCAGTTCTGACTCATAGCTACCTTACATACAACAGAATGAAACACTGCCCAGTCCTGTGCCATCCTTGCAATCATTGATATGTTTGACCCAGTCTTGTAGTCACTGTGTCAATCCATCTTGTTGAGGGTCTTCCTCTTTTTTGCTGGCCCTCTAACTTACCAAGCATGATGTCCTTCTCCAGGGACTGGTCCCTCCTGATAACATGTCCAAAGTAGGTGAGATGAAGTCTCGCCATCCATGCTTCCAAGAAGCACTCGGGCTATACTTCTTCCAAGACAGATTTGTTCATTCTTCTGGCAGTCGATGGTATATTCAATATTACAACGTAATTCACAGGTATCAATTCTTCTTCACTCTTCCTTATTCATAGTCCACCTTTCACATGCATATGAAGCAATTGAAAATATCATGGCTTGGGTCAGGTGCATCTTAGTCCTCAAAATGACATCTTAGCTTTACAACACTTTAAAGAGGTCTTTTACAGCAAATTTGCCCAATGCAGTACATAGTTTCATTCCTTGACTGCTGCTTCCACGGGTGTTGATTGTGGATCCGAGTAAAATGAAATCCTAGATAACTTCAATGCTTTCTCCGTTTATCATGATGTTACTTATTTGTCCAGTTGTAAGGATTTTTGTTTTCTTTATGTAGTCCTTGATCTTCATTAGTAAGTGTTTCAAGTCTTCTTCACTTTGAGCAAGCAAGGTTGTGTTTTCTGCATATCTCAGGTTGTTAATGAGTCTTCCACCAATTCTGATGCCATGTTCTTCATCATGTAGCCCAGCTTTTCAGATTATTTTCTCAGCATACAGATTGAATAAGTACAGTGAAAGGATATAGCCCTGCCCCCCACCTTTCCTGATTTTGAACCATCCTGTATCCCATTGCTCTGTCTGAATGACTGCCTCTTGGTCTATGTACAGGTTCCCATGAGCACACTTAAGTGTTCTGGAATTCCCATTCTTCATGATATTATCGATAATTTGTTATGATCCACACAGTCAAATGCCTTTACATAGTCAATAAAACACAGATAAACATCTTTCTGGTATTCTCTGCTTTCAGCCAAGCTCCATCTGACATCAGCAATGATATCCCTTGTTCCACGTCTTCTTTTTAATCTGGCTTGACTTTCTGGTAGTTCCTTGTCGATGTTCTACTGTAACCAATTTTGAATTATGTTCAACAAAATTTTACTAGAGTTTGATATTAATGATGTTGTTCCATAATTTCTGCATTTGGTTGAATCACTTTTCTTTGGAATGGACACAAATATGGATCTCTTCTAGTCAGTTGGCCAGGTAGCTGTCTTCCAAATTTCTTGGCATAGACCAGTGAGCACCTCCAGCACTGTATTCATCTGTTGAAACATCTCGATTCATGTTCTGTCAATTCCTGAAGCCTTATTTTCAGCCAATGCCTTCAGTACATCTTGGACTTCTTCCTTTAATGCCATTGGTTCTTGATCATATGCTACCTCCTGAAATGGATGAACATAGACAAATTCTTTTTGGTACGGTGACTCTGTGTTTTCCTTCCGCCTTCTTTTGTTGATTCCTGCATTGTTCAATATTTTGCCCATAGAATCCTTCAGTATTGCAACTCGAGGCTTGAATTTTTTTCTTCAGTTCTTTCTGCTTGAGAAATGTGGTATGTGTTCTTCCCTTTTGGTTTCCTACCTGCAGGTCTTTTCACATTTCATTATAATACTTTACTTTGTCTTCTCGAGTCAGCCATTGAAATCTTCTGTTTAGCTCTTTTACTTTGTCGTTTCTTCCGTTCACTTATCTGCTCTACATTCAAGAGCAGATTTCAGAATCTCTTCTGACATCCATTTTGTTCTTTTCTTTCTTGCTTGTCTTTTTAATGACCTTTTGCTTTCTTCATATATGATGTCCTTGATATCATCCCACAACTTGTTTGGTCTTCTCTCATTAGTGTTCAATGTATCAAATCTATTTGTGAGATGGTCTCCAAATTCAGGTGGAATATACTCAAGGTCGTATTTTGGTTCTCATTGACTTTTTTAATTTTCTTCAACTTGCATATGAGCGATTTGTGGTCTGTTCCACTGTTGGCCCCTGACCTTGTACTAACTGATAATATTTAGCTTTTCTATCATCTTTTTCCATAGATGTAGTTGACTTGATTCCTCTGTTTTCCATCTGGCGAGGTCCACATATATAGTTACTGTTTACATTTTTGAACAAATGTATCTGCAACAAATAAGTCATTAATCTTGCAAAATTGTATCATGCAATCTCTGTCCTCATTTCTATCACCAATGCAGTATTTTCCAACTACAGATCCTTCTTCGTTTCTAAATTTTGTATTCTTGTTATTAATAATTACAATGCATCTTGATTGCATGTTTGATCAATTTCAGACTGCAGAAATTGATAAAAATCTTCTATTTGTTCATCTTTGGCATTAGTGGTTTGTGAGTAAATTTAAATAATAGCTGTATGAACTGGTCTTCCTTGTAAGCGTATGGATATTTTCCTATCACTAGCAGAGTTGAACTTCAGGCTAGATTTTGAAATGTTCTTTTTGACAATGAAAGTAAAGCCACTCCTCTTCAAGCTGTCATTCCCAGCACAGTAGAAAATATGAATGTCTGATTCAAAATAACCAACACCTGTGCATTTCAGCTCATTAATGCCTATGATATCGATGTTTAAGCATTCCGTTTCATTTTTGATGACTTCCAATTCTCTTAGATTCATGCTTCGTACATTCCATGTTCTGATTATTAATGGATATTTGCAGTTGTTCCTTCTCATTTTAAGTCATGCCACAACAGCAAATAAAGGTGACTCTGTCCACGTCATTAAGGTCAACTCTACTTGGAGGAGGCAGCTCTTCCCCAGTCGTATTTTGAATGCCTTCCAACCTGAGGGGCTCATCTTCTTACACTATATCAGACAATGTTCTGCTGCTATTCATAATTTTTTCAGAAGTAGATTGCCGTACTTTCTTCCTAGTCTTTCTCAGTCTGGAAACTCCCCTGAAACCTGTCCACCATGGTGACCCTGCTGGTATTTGAAATACCGGTGGCATATATTCCAGCATCACAGCAACACTCAAGCCACCACAGTATGACAAACTGACAGAAGAGTGGTGGATTATTGATATATTAAGGTTTAAATATGCTTTTTTTTTTCCTATTTGCTCTCTCTATATTTTACCTGTGTTTTATATTTCCTGCCGTAGTATAGATTTCTTGTTTACTTCTTAGAATTTAATTTCCATTTATCTGTTGATATTTTGAAGTGGTTAAGTGCTCCGCTGGGAGTTTGAACCCACCAGCCACTCCATGGGAGAAAGATATGACAGTCTTCTTCTGTAAAGGTTACAGCCTAAAAACCCTATGGGGTAGTTCTACTTTGAACTGTAGGGTCACTATAAGTAAAAATGGACTCAATAGCATTTTTTTTTTACTTGTGTTTTGAGTGGTCTGTATTCTTTGTATTTTTCTTAGTATTTTTTGTATGTTTCTTACACTAGGTATTATACACTGTTGTTGTTCTTAGCTGCCACTGAATCAGCCACTGACTCATGGCAACCCCATGCACAACGGAATGAAATACTGCCCTGACCTACGTCATCTTCATGACAGGTTGTGGATTGGGCCATTGTGATTCATAAGGTTTTCATTAGCTGATTTTCAAAAGTAGATTTCCAGGCCTTTCTTTCTAATCTGTTTTGTTTATGAACCTATTCAGCATGATAGCAACGTGCAAGCCTCCACCGACAGGTGGGTGGTGGCTGGGCATGATGTGCATTGACTGGGAATCAAACCCAGTTTTCTCTCATGGAAGGCAAAAATTCTACCATCGAGCCAACATTGTCCCCATGGTATTATATGCATATTTCATGTACATACATGTACATAACATCGCACAGTCTACTAGTGTCCTCATTTTACAAATTAAAGTATAGAAACATTACCTCCCTTTATACCTCTTTGCCTTTCCCCATTTATAATTGTATTAAATATTTCTTCTACATATATTTAGATCCACATAAGACAGTGTTAACTTTGTTCTCCTACTACCAAACAATCAAACATAATTTAGAAAACTCGGGAAGTGAATGGAAGTCAATTGTATTTACCCATATTTTTGCTTATCTGTATTTTCATCTTTCCTGATATTTTAAGGTTCCTTTTGTTTATTATTTTGTTTTTGTCTGTAGAATTTCCATTTGCCATTTATTTTTAGGGTTAATTTTCTGGAGAGAAATTATCTTAGTTTTCCTTTATCCTAGAATGTCTTGATTTCACCCTCATTCCTGAAGGACATTTTCACTGGGTACAGGATTCTGGGTCATCTGTCCTTTTCTTTCACCATGTAAACAATATTAATCCACAACCTCCTAGCTTCCAGGGTTTATGATAAGAAATCTATACTCCTTTGGATTCTTTATCCCCTGTGGTTAAGATCTCAGCTGTGAACCAAAAGGTCAGCAGTTCGAATCCAGCAGCAGCTTCTTGGAAATCCTATGGGGCAGTTCTACTTATAGGGTCGCTATGAGTCAGTAGGAATTGACTCAACAGCAATGGGAGGTAGAATGTCACTTTCTCTGGATGCTTTTAAGCTGTTTTTTCTTTTTTTTTTTCCTCCTGTCATTAGTTTTCAGAAGTTTAATTATGCTGTTTCTTGGAGTGGATCTTTTGGTTTATCATATTTAGGGTCTACTCAGATTCTTGAATCTGTGTGTTTGTTTCTTTTGCTTATTTTGAGATGTTTTTGATCATTATTCCTTTGAGTAATTTTTCAGACTTGCACTCTTTTTTCTTTTTTTCTGGACTCTGATGAGATGAATGTTATAACTTTTGTTATCATCCCACAGGTCTCTGATGCCCTGTTTATTTTTTATTTAGTCTATAATCTCTTTGCTGTATAGATTGGTGATTTTTAATTTTCTGTCTTCAAGTTCACTAATTTTTCCTCTTCCTTCTGCATTCTGCTATGCATCCCATCTACTGAGTTTTTATGTTAGTTATTGTCTTTTTTAGTACTAAAATGTTTATTTTTTTAATACAATTTATTTTTATTTGACTGAAATTTCTATTTTGTTTCTGAGGCTTTCTTTTTCTCATTTCTTTAAAATGTATTCATAATTGCTTCTTGAAGCATTTTTATCATGGCTTTTTTAAAGCACTTGTCAATATTTGTCAGATAATTCTAACATCTCTGTCATTTCTGTGTTGACATGTATTGACTGTGTTTTTTATTTCAGATGGAGATGTGCCTGGTTCTTGGTATGATGAGTGATTTTTACTGAAACCTGGATATTTTCCTATTATGTTATGATTCTCTAGAATGTATTTTAAGCTTGTTTTAAACTGACTTTCTTTGACACTACTCTGGCAGGAGAAGATGGGGTGCAGCCTTGTTTCCCCATTCAGCTTCCAGTGTTAACTGGGGATGCTCCTTGTTACTGCTGGGTGGGAGTACAATTCTGCATCCCCATCTGGTCTCCACTGACCCAGCAGTGTGTGTGCTCTTATTACCAATGGGCCATCGTGAAAGTCTTGATTCTGCACTGTGCTGTGATGTCACTCTTGGCAAGAGGGGGAAGATTACCTTATTCCTACTGGGTTGGAATGGAAATCTAGCCTCCCCATGTGGTTTCCACTGACACTGAGGTAGGTGGGGATCAAAGTCCAAGCTCCTTATTCAGCCTTCTCTGACACCGTCCCAGTGGGACATTGGGATATCTCACAAAGCCTGGTAAGGGTGGCGATCTAGGCTCTCCATTCAGCCTTGCTGGCGTTGATGGGGGTGGGCCACAGCCTTTTCTGTGGCATAAGGCTGCAATAGAGGTGGTATTGTTTAAGAGCTTTCCGTCTTGTTAGGCTGCACCTTTCCTTTCCTTTGGCTAGAAAATGCAGGCTTTTATTGATGCTTTTTGTGTGTACAACCATGGTGTGTTAGGTTGCTGACTTCTTCAGCTCCAACTTTGTGATACATGAGGCAAAAACAAAACCCAGGAAACTCAACACCATGTTATTACTTGGGTCTGTAATAGGTTCCTAGCTGGTCTGACTTTTTTCCACTTTTTAAAATTTACCTATGCTTGTTTTCATGTGCAATTTTTAGTTGTACTTAGCAGGAGGAATCAGAAAAATACATTTACTTCATCTTCTTGTAATTAAGAGTCGACTTGTTTTTTAAATCAAATTTTTCTAATTTTCCATTTCATTCCTTTTTCCTCACCTTTCTGGTAACACAAGCTAAGAACATAATGAGTTGTCTAGTTATAGAACACATGTACCATTAGAACAAAAGTAAATACCAATTCATGGAGCCTCTTTTTAGTGTAAGGCCCTTAACTTGTGTCCCATGAATGGGATTCAGTAAGAGTATTATGAAATACTTGCAATTTCAAACAAAATAATGCATCCTTCTACATTTTTCTGATCCCTGATGTTCTCTCATTTTCTTTAACTTTATAATTTATTTAGGTACATATACAACAAAAGTAAACAGAAAAAGTTGTAAAGATAGTAAAAATTATGGCGTGCAAATATTAACCAAAACATAACAACATTAATAACAGAAAAAAATAATAAGACTAA
Organism: Dugong dugon; assembly: GCA_030035585.1. Classification (NCBI taxonomy): domain Eukaryota; kingdom Metazoa; phylum Chordata; class Mammalia; order Sirenia; family Dugongidae; genus Dugong; species Dugong dugon. Next base: position 17,180,455 of record CM057478.1, read on the forward strand.
GAGCAATCACAAAGATGGGAGGTAACTATACAATAAGAACCCACTGTCAAGAAGACATTTTTTAAAGTGAAGTTCGTATTCATTAAGCAGCATAACCTTAAAAAAAACTCTATCAAAATATAGTTACAAGGAAAATTAACAAGTACATATATATAATTATATACACAAAGTAAAAAACATAAACTTGCATTTCTACAAAAGAAAGTCACTGGTAAAACCGTTGCATCAGTCTCTCCTGCCTCCAATCCTCACTAACAACACAACCAGTACCTGTTGCTATACAGTCAATTCCAACTCATAGTGACCCTATAGGACAGAATAGAACTGCCCCATAGGGTTTCCAAGGAGTACCTGGTGGATTCATACTGCTAACTTTTGGTCAGCTGCTGTAGCTCTTAACTAGTACACCACCAGTGTTTCCAACAACAAAACAACACTCCTAAAAATCATTGTACTATGACATCTTCTTCAAAAGCTTTCAAGGACTACATAATTCCTACAGAAACAGATTTAAAACTCTTGAGCTGGCTTTTCAGATGTTCCATATCATGATTTTGAGCCACAATGCCAAATCAACTAAATTTCAATACACTTTTTTCTTTTTTTCAATCCAACCAGGCCAGGTCCTCATCATCCTCATCATGTAATGTGTATTCCCTCTTCTGGAGCCTTTCTCATGTTGTGCCTCCTGTTTCTATTGAGACAGACAGCCTAACAGGAAATCTGAGTGATACTTTATTCTCTGCCATAAATATAATTTCCATTTGGCTTCTCTTCTAAATCCCATTCCTCTCTATCAGTTTTCCAAAATGAAAAGTAGGGGTCAAGATGATGGAGTAGTCAGACACTTCTTCTCGTCCCTCTTACAACAAAGTCACAAAAAACAAGTGAATCAATTGCAGATGAGAATCTAGAAACTTTGAACATCAGAAGCAAAGTTGAGGAATAAGACTGAGTGGCAGGGAGAGGGAGAGATGGTCCAGAAGCAGCAAGGTGTTGTCAGACCCAACCTGGTGGGAGATGGTGCCCTCTGGGCCAGATCGGCTGGTATGCACAGTGAGGCAAGCAGTGGTGTTCGGGATGCATTTTCCATGTTGGGAGAGACAGAGTAGGGGAGAGTCTGCTCAGGCCTTAAGAGCCAGGGAAAAGTGGCCCTCAATCAACCAAATATAAGTATGTGCATTTAACCTATGGTGTGGATCAAAAAAAAAAAAAACCCTTGGGAAGAAACTCTCCCATTTACCTGCTCCCTCCCCACTCCGCACTGGTCCTGGCCTGGCTTCAGTGATTGCAGCATCCCCTGGGCTGGAAGAAGGACCCATCAGGCTCCCTGAGCCATTCTCCTAGCTATAGCTCTTAACCAAATTAACAAATAAGAGAAGGAACAAATTAACAAATAGGAAAAAATAATCTGCCAGCTCCCTTAAGCCAGGAACTCAGGGCAGGCACAGCTCCTTTGCCTGGACACAGGCATAAGGGATTCACAGATTTTGAGTGCCTTTCTCCCCTGCATAGACCTGTGTGGACCCATTTCAACAGCATAAGCCCTCAATCAATAGCACAGTACAAAACAGGGTATATACCTGAAGCCTAACTTCACTGTATCAGCTTTATGGTGGAGTGGCAGGTTCATGACATTTAATACTGTTCTGCCCATTAAACAAGGTCCTCTACTACCCACATCAAGGGCCTGAGGACTGGTGACTCCACCCATGCCACCTAGCTGTCTGTTACAGTGCTCAAAGAATAAGTGCTGCCTCCCAGTCCTTAAAGCCAACAGCACTGGGTGTCTGTAGTCCAGCTGCAAAACCCACCCACCTACGCACTCTAGGGAACAGGGACACGCTTTCTTCCCAAACACTCAGTGGCAGCCATCAGTCCCTTGCCTTATTCTGCACCTGACCCCCCATTTCAGCCAGATACCTATGGCTACTCCAATCACCCCTGTCCATCTAAGACTGTAGGTGAGAGCCTGCATCATACACTTGGTGACCAACTCTGGACACCTGAGCTGAATCCATACAAGAAAAGTAAATGGACTCCTGGGCTTACATACGTAGTAACAGATCTAACCACCTGGTGACAGGACATCAGAGCTTCAAAAGATAACTAAAGTGTTACTGAAGAAGAAGAATAAAGTTGGAGGACTCACACTGCCTGACCTCAGAACCCACTATAGCTACAGTAGTCAAAACAGCCTGGTACTGGTACAAGAACAGATACATAGACTAGTGGAACAGAAGGAGAATCCAGATGTAAATTCATCCACCTATGAGTAGCTGATATTTGACAAAGGCCCAAAATCCATTAACTGGGGAAAAGATAGTTTCTCTAACAAATGGTGCTAACTAGATCGATAGTAGATAAGAACTATCTTAGGTGAAGAGAAAGACAGCACACAATACAGGGAAGTCAGCACAACTGGACTAAAACAAAAGCAGTTTCTTGAATACAGCCAAACACTTCAAGGGACAGAGTAGGAAGGGCTGGGGTCTGGGGACCATGGTTTCAGGGGACATCTAGGTTAATTGGCATAACAAAATTTATTAAGAAAATGTTCTGCATCCTACTTTGGTGACTGGCATCTGGGGTCTTAGAAGCTAGTGAGCAGCCATCTAAGATACTTCAATTGATCCCAACCCACTTGAAGTAAAGGAGAATTAAGAACATGAAAAACACAAGGAAAATATTAGCCCAAGAAACAGAAAGGGCCACATAAACCAGAGACTCTATCAGCCTGAGACCAGAAGAACTAGATGGTGCCAAGCTAGCACCAATGACCACCCTGACAGGGAGCAAAACAGAGAGTCCCTGACAGAGCAAAAGTGGGGTACAGAACTCAAACTCTAGTAAAAAGACCAGACTTAATGATCTGACTGAGACTGGAGGGACCCTGGAAGACATGCCCCTGGACTTTCCATTAGTCCAGAACTGAAACCATTCCCAAAGCCAACTCTTCAGACAAAGATTAGACTGGACTATGGGACATAAAATGATACTCATGTAGAGAGTGCGTCTTAGCTCAAGTAGATACTTGAGACTAAATAGGCAGCTCCTGTCCGGAGATGAGATGAGAAAGCAAAAATGTACAGGAGCTGGTTGAACGGACAAGGGAAATCTGGGGTGGAAAGGAGGAGTGTCCTGTCACATTACAGGGAGAGTAGCAAGGCTCACATAGCAATGTGTGTATAAATTTTTGTATGAGAAACTAACTTGGACTGTAAACTTTTACTTAAAGCACAATTTAAAAAAAAAAAAGTGCAACACAGCAATCATCAGGGTAAAAAAAAAAAAAGAAAAGTAGGTCTTTTTGTTTTTTTATAACGCATTCCTTTTTCAGGCCAAAATGAGAAGAAGCAAGGAGGGAAAGCAGGGTCTTGCCCATGCTATTCTATCACCATCTGTTCTGTGTCTCAGTTTTGTGAAGTCTGCTGTTAGGAAGGCTTAGCCTTGAATCTTCATATATGTGCCTTTCTTTTTTTTTTTTTTAATGTTAAGAAGGGTATATTCAAATCAGATGATTAAATCTGCTCTCATTTTCTTTGATTTTTCCATATTTCTCATGGCTCCTTATCATTTTCTCATATCTCCATCATTATACCATTATGTGTCAAGGAGAGTGCTTCTCAAAATACCTCTGTGGGGCACCAGATTTATTTTTGTTCTGTTTGGTTTTCCCAATTTGTCATGAACCAATATATTTCCAATTTACCATAGAGATGTATCCATGTAAGAAAAAGTAAAAACAAAGACAAACAAAACATAAATCTCTTTTTTATATTCAATTCATCATATATAAAATTACTCTGTCAAATTACTATACACCTTTCTTGACATTTACTTTTAGTTTCTGTATTACCATAGGCCAGTTAAGGAGCAGTTCACGACTGACATTGATCCCTGGGTCACATGTTGGTCTAAGCTTCCTTGTAATTGCATAGGCATAATGGGAAGCCAAATCAACATAGGGTTGCTGTCATGGATTGAATTATGTCCCCCCAAAAATGTGTGTATCAATTTGGTTGGGCCATGATTCCCAGTACTGTGTGGTTGTCCTCTATTTTGTGATTGTAATTTTATGTTAAAGAGGCTTAGGGTGGGATTGTAACACCCTTATTAAGGTCACATCCCTGATCTAATGCAAAGCGAGTTTCCCTGGGGTGTGACCTGCACCACCTTTTATTTTACAAGCGATAAAAGGAAAAGGAAGCAAGCAGAGAGTTAGGGACCTCATACCACCAAGAAAGCAGTGCCGGGAGCAGAGCCTGTCTTTTGGACCCAGGGTCCCTGTGCAGAGAAGCTCCTAGTCCAGGAAAAGATTGATGAGAAAGCCAATAGAGAGAGAAAGCCTTCTTCTGGAGCTGATGCCCTGAATTTGGACTTCTAGCCTACTAAGACTGTGAGAAAATAATTTTTTCTTTGTTAAAGCCATCCACTTGTGGTATTTCTATTATAGCAGCACTAGATGACTAAGATAGTTGCCCATAACCTCCTCAGACAAAATCTTAAGATTAAAATAAAATCTTGTGAATTGCTCCACTCTAAAGAAGTGTGCTTCTTGTAACTCCTATCATGTTTAATACTCACTGCCAAACTTTCTCACTTTTTCTATTGATTATATAGAAAAATCCCTAGTTTTCCCTTCTTTTGATTGCTTAATGCTTCTATCTTTAATTCTGTCGTGCAACTGGCTCTTTGCTTCCTTTGTGTTGCTTCTAAACATAGTAATTCAAAGAATTGTACATGACATTAAAAAAACGTTCCAACGAAGAAAGTTCCCTGCCCAGATGACTGTATTGGCAATTCTACTAAACATTTAAGGGCCATATAATACCAATTCTACACTAATTCTTCCAAAATATTGAAGAGGATTGACTATACCCCATCTTTAACTATGAGCTCAGCATTAATCTGTTACCAAACTAACACAAACACATGAGAAGACTACAAACTAATATTCTTCACAAACTAGATAAAAAGAATAACAAAAATTTTATCAAATAGATTCCAGGAATATATTAAAATTGACCAAGGGAGGGGAGATTGATCAAACAACCAAAAATGGAAGATTGATTTAACTTTCTAAAATACAAGAATCTAGTTTACCACATTGAAATATTAAAAAATAATATATATATCCCTCACAAAATGAAATATATGTATCATATGTATATAATAAATATATATTATATGTATTTATATAATGTATATTTTACATTATATATATTCATCTCAAAAGATGAAAAAAAAATTGGAAGCTTTGAAGAAATCCAAATTCTATTCTTAATAAAAAATCTAAGCAATCTGAGCATGGAAGAAAACTTTTTCAAGTTCATAAAGGGCATCTATGAAAAACTTCTGTCTAATAATACTCTTAATGGTAAGAGACTTAATGTTATCTTCTTAAGTACAAGTAAAAGACAAGGATGTCTCACTACTGTTTACCAAAAACAAAAACAAAAAACAGCAAACCAAGCCCATTGCCATCAAGTTGATTCCGACTCATAGCTACCCTGTAGGACAGAGTAGAACTGCCCCATAGCGTTTCCGAGGAGTGCCTGGTAGGTTCGAACTGCCGACCTTTTGGTTAGCAGACATAGCTCTTAACCACTATGCCACCAGCGTTTACGACTGTTTAATACTACTTAATATAGTATACGGGAGCCAGTCCCTTGATGGCATAAATAAGTGCTAGACTACTAGATGAAAGGTTGGCAGTTTGAACCCATGCAGAAGCACTTTGGAAGAGAGGCTTGGTAATCTGTTTACAGAATGTCACAGCCTTGAATACCATGTGGAGCAGTTATCCTCTGCATACTTGGGGTCACCCTTAGTTGGAATTGACTCCATAGCAACTAACAACAGCAACAATAACAACATGATATAGAGGTTCTAGTCAGTGCAATAGGTAAGAAAAATTCTTAAAGAAAGATATACAGATAGGAAACAAAGATGTAAAACCGTCTTTATTCTCAAATGACCAGATCATCTTTGTAGCAAATCCGATGAAATAATTTAAAAAAACTATTTATTAAAACTAGTAAAGTAAAGTAGAAGGTTGCAGGATACAAGGTCAGTACACAAAATAAATTATATTTCTCTATACTGAATCCATTGCCTTTGAGTTGATTACAATTCCTAGCAACCCTATAAGACAGAGTAGAACTGTCCCATATGGTTTCCAAGGCTGTAATCTTTACAGAGGCAAATTGCCACATCTTTCTTCTGTGGAGTGGCTGGTGGGTTCAAACCACAAACCTTTCAGTTAGCAACTGAGCACTTAATCATTGAGCTACCAGGGCTCCTTCTTCTCCACACTAACAATAAGCAATCAAAATTTGAAATTCAAAAAATAATACCAGAACAATAACATCAAAAAATGTGAAATACTTAGAAATAAATCACCCAGAAAATTGGCAAGACTCAGACATTGAAAATTACCAAATTGATATAATACAATCCCAATCAACATTCCAGGAAGTTTTCCTTTTTCTGTCTTTCTTTTTTTGTAGAAATTGTCATGCTGATTCACAAATTTACAGTGAAAGTCAAAAGGCATAGAAAAACAATTCTGAAAAAATTACAAAGTCAGATGACTCATTCTAGCTGATTTCAAAACTTATTATAAAGCTACAGTAAATTGTTACACTCTGGTATTGTTGTCAAGAAATAAAAATACATTAATTGAGCAGAATAGAGATTTCAGAGACAATTAATTGTTGAGAAAGATAAAAACGCATTTCAGAAGATATAACAATTTTCAGTAATTGTGCTGGAACAATTGGATATCCATATGTAAATATTAAATTAAATCAACTTAAAAAAAAAAACCTCTAACTCGAATCTCACAAAAAATTGACTGAAAATATATCAAAGATACAAATGAAAAACTTAAAAGTATAAAACTTCTAGAATAAAATGTTGGGTCAAGCAAATACTTCTTAGATATAACATCAAAAACTCAATCCATAAATGAAAAATTGATAAATTGGATTTCATCAAAACTGAGAACTTCTGCTCTTCAAAAGACATGGTTCAACTATGTTGCTTGCTATATAATATACCATAAGACTTGTGAAAATAATGATATTTGTTGAAGCAGGTCACAAGTAAAGTCTTATTTGGAAACTATTTAAGCCCAAACCGTCTCTGTCATTACAAATTTTCTTGTATTAGTATATTCTTGTCCATGTTCAAAACATTTTCTAGCAGATAATTCTGGCTCCTTCTGCAGTACATCTCTTAAATTTAGTGGAAAGCATTCTGAACGACTTCCTTAACTTTCAAATAAAATCTTAAGTCTAAAATCTGAGAATTTCAATTTGAAAAGATATGACTCAGCTCTCAATAATATACAAAATTGCACACCATGAAAGACTATCCACATGAATCAAGCCACAAATAATTTTCATCACAAGTAATATGAGAGAAGGATTTTTTTACAGGTAATATCTGTTTCTAGTCTTAATTGAGGCTGTGAATATTATCCATAATAAAACCATTTTTTTATTGTCAAATATTTTCAGGGAAGATTAGTCTTCATTTCACTGATAGATTTCCTCTTACATGGTAATGTATGATACATACATTTCATTTTATTTTTGCTTTTATTTGCATGTTATTTTAAGCTGAATTTACTAAAAAGCCATAAGTTTTTGTTTCTTCAATTTCTTCTGGAATATCTTTTTCTTCTGTGTAACCTCCTCTTCTGGTTTAGCAACAGTTTGTTCCTTTTCATTAAGGACCATCTCAATGAGGCAGGGGGAGCTCTTGTATGGGTTGATCTGACCACGAGCTCTATAAATGTGGTGGCTCATCTTGGGAGCTTTGTTCACCTAGATGTGCTCAATGACCAGAGAATCTACATCTAAGCCCTTAAGTTTAGCATTACTCTCTGAATTTTCAAGCATGTGCAGCAAAAATTAGCACTCTTTTTGGGCAGCTGGCCCTATGTCCATGCCCACTGTTTGGCCTGGGAATGTCTATCAGCCCCAGCATTGTAACATGGGAATGACACACATTGCTTCTGCAAAGTGACATCTTTCAGATACTTGGTGGCTTATTGAATATGCATACTCATGATGGCTGGGCAGTTTCACTGGTGTTCTTAAAATGGACCTGAAGATTTGAACCTCTTGATTTACATGATTTCATGGGATTTTATGGGTCAAGTGATTAGGGTCTTCTTTTTCACTGACCCCCTACTTTACCAAGCATGATGTCATTCTCCAGGCACTGATCTTTCCTGATAATATGTCCAAAGTATGTTAAACATAGTCTAGCCGTCTTTGCTTCTAAGGAGCATTCTGGTTGTACTTCTTCCAAGACAGATTTGTTCGTTCTTTTGGCAGTCCATGGTATAGTCACTATTCTTCGCCAACACTGCAATCCAAAGGCATCAATTCTTCTTCAGTCTGTCTTATTTATCATCCAGCTTTCACGTGCATATGAGGCAATTGAAAATACCATGGATTGGGTCAGGTGCACCTTAGTCTTCAAGGTGACATCATTGCTTTTCAACATTTTAAAGAGGTCTTTTGCAGCAGATTTGCCAATGCAATGCGCCTTTTGATTTCTTGACTGCTGCTTTCATGGGTGTTTATTGTGGATCCAAGTAAAATGAAATCCTTGACAGCTTCAGTGTTTTCTCCATTAATCCTAAAGTTGCTTATTGGTCCATTTGTGAGGATTTTTGTTTTCTTCATGTTGAGATGTAATCCATACTGAAGGCTGTGGTTTTTGATCTTCATAAAAATATAGAGAGATTTATATCAAGGAAATGGCTAATGTGGTTGTAGAGGCTGGAACATCCCAAGTGCTGGATCAGGATAGAGTCTTTTCCTGATTCACGTAACTGCAGGGGCTGGCCAACCCAGACAGCAGGGCTCTTCCTCACAGGCTGTGAAAATGGACAAATCCCAAGATTGGCAGCCAAGACCACAGGTAAGCTGCTAGCTGAAGTCCCAAGAACAGGAAGTCAGGTGAACAGGAGCCAGCTGCAGGATCTAGAACGAGCAAAAGCCCACCAGCCTTGCCAGAATGTCCACTTACATTTGATACCAGCCCCATGACCAAGGAAACTTCTTTTCAACTGATTGACTTCTCACAGCAAATCTCATCACAGAAGTGATCACAACATCATATGACGACTAAACCATTGAGAATCATGGCCCAGCCAAACTGACACACAACCTTAACCATCACACTTGCCTGAGTTTCTCCTCAAGAAGAAGGGTCATCAAAGCCCTGAAGGAATTGCTGTCTACACATGTATAAAGAAGTAAACCCATAAAATGTAAAGGGTGGGTTGTGGAAGACACAAAGGTGTGTCACTCAGATAATCTTTCAAGAAAGGACTTGCTGTTAAGCTGTGAATAGTATAATTAGATAACAGGCATCAGTTATCACCCAGCTTTTCCAACCAAGGCCACACATTTTTTTGAGGTGGCCTCTATAAAATATCTGTGCAAGCTACAGTAATTGTACACTCTGGTATTGTTGTCAAGAAATAAAAATATGTTAAATGAGCAGAATAGAGATTTCAGAGATAATTATTGAGAAAGGTAAAAAGGCATTTCAGAAGATACAACATTCTGTGTCTGTCTAAACGAGTGGCTTATATCTTGGATTCTTCTAAATTATCAGACTTTTAAAATTCTTATTTTTATAACATCAGACATAGTTCTTCTCTCACCAAAACTCAACACTCTATAAATAAGAAAGGAGCTATTCTTGTATGGAGCCCTGGTGGTGCAGTGGTTAAGAGCTCAGGCTGCTAACCAAAATGTTGGCAGTTCAAATCCACCAGCCACTCCTTGAAAATCCTATAGGGCAGTTCTACTCTGTCCTACAGGGTCGCTATGAGTCAGAATCAACTTGATGGCAGTGGGTTTGGTTTTGTCTTGGTATTCTTGTATACTTGTATAAGTGGATTCTATGATTATACATGGAATATTTAATTGGATAAAAAGAGAAATTAGTATAATTTAGATTAGAGTACTAGAAAGATCGCTGTAGTGATAAGCAAATATAATCTGCATATAATAGCCAGTCAATAAAAATGTGATGAGTGAAAACAAATGTTGACAACACTGTTTTAGCTTACTTTCCTGATAAACATTAAAGATTCAATTTTGTTTCTGAAAGAAATAGCAACAATTAAAGACCAAAAAAAAAAAGTATGAAAACCTGTCACAAAACCATAGTTTATGCCACCATCAAGTCTTCCTTCAAGTTGAACTCAAAACATTTTGTGCTTCCCTTATTGAAATAAAAACAAGTAAGCTAATATTTCTCTTATCATATAAAAAAGAAAATGTGACTTGTCAAGACAAGATAAATATTGTACCAAGAATGATAATAACGTGTGAACTCTGCTAACACTTATATAAGTAATGCATACTTTGACTATGAATTTGTTAAATGCTATTTGCTCTAAGTATTATCTTTTGTTTCATTCTTTAGTCCTGAATTTGTTTTTATTGCTTTGTTTATTTTTGAATTGCCCAATTAAACTGTTTATAATGATTTTTTTTGCTATGTAACACTGCAGTGTTAAATATTTTGACACACGTATACCGTTACTTGATTTGAAAAAAATATATATATAGTGTATGTGTGTGTGTGTTTCTAAAGCTACAAAGAAACTTTTTTAGAAAAACTGCATAATATTCAGTGATTTCATTTTGTTTTGTTTTCACATTTAAAGGTTGACTTCTTTTAATGTTCGTTTATGAGAGCCTTTTATTTCTTTCCAGAATGTAACGTTCCTGTTACACTGCTCACTGGAAGCTGAACTTTTACTACTGCCAGTTCACTCTCATTTAAAATATTAGTAGTTGTCATCCTAGTTTGTCAAAACACTGTTTCAAAATATGACAGTCATTACATCATCCACATTTCTTAAATCTGTGGGTTGCTTTGATTTAGAGACTAGATTATTTGTTTGACTAGTGATTTGTGAGCAACTTGAATTGAAGTTCATATACACAGAAACACTGTGGAACTAAATAGTTGTCTGGAGACTTTTTCTTTTGATATATGTATTTGAAATTAGATAAAGATGACTTTCTGCAATTTAAGATGGAACGCAAGCTAAAATACATATAAGGATAAGACTGAAATTTATTATCCTGTTAAATTCTTCATTTTTATGTTTGATACAGTAGTTTATTAGATGTTTTTTCCTCCCCAATTTGCAGTGGAGACTTATTATGGGACTCTGACATATATCTAAAATGTTATTGTCTTTAGACATGATATCTTTGAAAAGAGAGTTTTATGGACAAAGAATTTTTGGGAAATTATAGGTTTATACTTTTATTTTCCAAGAAATATTGTAAAATAACTAAAAAGTAATGTTCCGTAGACACACAGTATAAGGCATCATGCTATCCCAATAGTGTGATAAATCTATGTGTCAATCGATGGCCTCAAATGTGCACACCATCAAGCATACTGTTTCTCTTTTGTTATTGAAATTCTTATAAAATTTCTGTAGTTCCTGCCTCTAGAAACTGTTGAAGTATTGTACTTGCATATGTCATTTTATACATTTTCAAAATAATGTCTTTCAGAAAATTGATTGAAATATTTTAACACAACAAAGAACTATTGGCATTTTTATTCCTTGAGACAAAGAATATAGATCATCTGAAGAAGACTCATTTTTACCTTTTACTAAAGAGTATCATTTTCATTGTTTACTAACAGGTTAGAAATCAATGACGTGGTGTTGCACATTAAGGAAAATGGTTAAACCTGCCTTTAACATACTGGTTTTCTGTGAAGTTCAGCTCACAAACCTTTGACCTGTTCAGATCTCATCAACAGCCCATCATCTCTTGCTTGTGCAAAACTCTTAAACTACTTCAGTGCACATTGACTTCCCCACTTTTACGCCTGACATATTTCACTATGGCCCCGTGAAAATCAGTTTATTTATGTTTAATGCATGACATCTGACAGCACTTTTCCACCATAGCAGGGCCTAACAGTCTATCAAATGTCAGATCTGAAGTATGCCAATAATCCCCATCTGTGACTATGTGTCTACAACTGTCAACAGTCTGATCTTTGAAAATATCATCTTGCATACTGTTATAATACCATAACATTTTTTAGCTTTCTCTTTTAAAGTAAAAAATCTATGGCTCTTGACCCCAGCTGCCTATCCCATGAAATGATATTTTCTTAAATATATTAGTATTCCTCAATATAAAATATTTATCTAGATGATATACAAAGTTAGTTGGATAAAGAAATGACTTTTAATTCTTACGTTTAAAAAAGAATCATTTGGATATTTGGTTTACTAAGCTCTAAGGAAAAACATTTCATTGTCTATCATGTGTCATCTTTTTGATTCAAAACAGTTTGAAATTTAGTTTGATTGCATTGGACATTTATACCACTAAATTTTCATTCAAAAAAAAAAAGCAAAGAAAGAAAGAACAAGAGGAAATATATATTTGTTATTGTCTTTATGTACTATTACTCATATTGGTTAAATCTGACTTTCAAACAGAGCAATAAAACCATAAAAGTAGGTCAACACTACAACAAACACTGGCTTTAATTCCAGACAATCACAGTAAAACTCGTGAAAGTCAGAATGTGTATAAGGCTGAAACTTTTCAGAGAAGGAAAACTTATATATTTTCCAAGAATAGAGAGCAATAGAAAAGTGGTAAGACTGCACCCTGTCAAAGAAGGAAAACTTGTAAGATGCAGAAAAACACGGCAGTCCCACTGAGTTCCAACTCCCACAGGTTTCACTGTACTTCTGAAACCAAAACAGAAACTAGACAATGAAATAGATTATGCAACTTGTCAATAGTAATAAGAAAGGACTTCTGGCAAAATGGTGCTCTAGGCAGAAGCACCACACTGTCCCTCCACAGCAAAGATCCAAAAAACTAAGCCAAACAGAAAAAACAGCAATCCTGAAACCCTAAAACATCAAATGAAGAGATAAAGAACTCAGCCAAGCACCAAATGGAGTGAGAAAACTGACAGAGAATGGAGAGCGAGGAGAGATTCATGCAGAGGTCCCCTTTCAGCTAACACAGCACAGATCTGCCATCTTGGACTCCTACCAGAGACCAGAAAATAGGGGACACAAGAAAGCAGCCTCCTGGAGCTTCCAGCAGGAGATAAAACAACTGGTAATTTTTGATATATGCTTTCCCACCCCCCACCCTTCTTCACCCCCATATGGCCACCTCTGCTTCCCATGGCCACAGTCTCTCTGCCGGGAAGCACTGACTGCTTGGATTCCACCCGCCCACACTGGATGGCTCCCTGAGTGCCATCTGTTGGCTGCTGGTGTTGCTTTCTTCTGTTTCTTTGGATTTCTTCCTTACCTTTCACCACCTCCCCCTCCTTTCACTCAGATACCTGGCTCTGTGTGCCATGTTTGCTTCTTCCTAAGGGGCCGTGGAGCTCTGTTTGAGTATTGAAATGCTTCTGGGTCTGGGCTGCCACGCTGATGGGATCCTGGGGCTTTTGTTTGTTTGTTTTGAATAGTTTGTTTGTTTTCTTTTCCTTTTCTCAAGTTGGGAGCCCGTTCTAAAAGGGTAGTACTGCACTGCTTGGGACCTACCCCCTCAGCTTGCGCAGATGCGCAGAGGGATCACTGAGGGCATTTTATTTCTCGTGTTTTTTTTTTTTTTTTTTTTTTTTGGGTGGGGCTTTCTTTGTTCTTTTTTTTAAAAATTTTATTTTTTTTTTCTTTTCCCTCTTTTTTCCTTTTTGTCTTTCCTCATTGCTCAGTTTCTCATCCCTCTATACCTTCCTTCTCTTTCTGTTCTCTGAATACCTGGTGCTGAATATGTCTACACCTTCTAGCCAGGCTGTATTGTAACACCTGGGAACAACTTCCTCCGACCTCATAGCCACACCGGTGGGATCCCTGGGAGCGTTGTTATTCTTTCTAATTTTTATTTATTCATTTTTTTCTTCTTCTTCCCCCTTTTGTTTTTTTCCATTTCATAGTCTCTCATCTCTCCACTCCAACGGCAAGTTACCCTAGCATTCTTTTTTGTTTCTTTGCATGTTTTTGGCTCCTGTTCCTCTCTCCTCTCTCCCATATCCATCTTGGCTTCACACATAACAATCTCCCCTCTCCATGCTGCCTACCTGCACCATGCGCTTAACATCACACCACCAAGCAGCACAGACACAGCCTACTGGAACCTGCCCTGCACTGATTACCTACCCTCCCTGGTGGCTGTAGTAAGTGCCACAAACAGCCCATTCCAGCAACTCCTCTTCAGCTAGACCTGCCTTGCTGTACCATATCTGAGCAACTGACACTGCCAACTGGAGAAGGAGGCAAAAAGTATCGTCCCAAAGACAAGCAAACAACAAAGAACACACAATCCACCTGTTCAGACATAGCCAAAATTTTAAAAAAGGATAAAACAAACAAATTCACAATCATAAATGAGAAAAATAACTACTGAATGCCCTTAAGAGAGCAGACAGTATCAAAACATTTACAAAAACAGGACAGGATGGTTCCAGTAGCCATACAAAATATAACACTAGAAGACATTCCAGTGGAAGAAAAGGCACTAGGACTACCTGATAGGGAATTCAAAACTTTAATACTCAGAATTATCCAAGAGTTAAAGCAAAAAGCAGACAAAAATGAGGAAAATATAGACAAATTCATGGAAAAGGCAGACAAATTCATGGAAAATACAGACAAAAAAACCTGAAGAATTCAGGAAAATAATGCAAGAACAAAATGCCAAAATTAATTCACAACTATAAATTATACAAAAACAACAATTAGAAATCCAAAAGATAAACAACAAGATTTGAGAAAAGGACAGTGTCATAGAAGGGCTGAGGAACAGATTTGAAATAGTGGAAAACAGGATCAGTGGAATTGAAGACAAACACATGGACACAACTCTGTTTCAGGAAAAAGAACAAAGAAAAATGAAGAGACCCTGAGAGTTATGTGGTATACAATCAAAAGCAAAAATTTGAAAGTGATCGGAGTTCCAAAACAGAGGGAGAAAACAGAAAACACAGAGAGGATCATTGAAGAACTGCCGACAGAAAACTTCCCCAATATCATGAAAGATAAAAAGCTGGCCATTCAAGAAGTTCAACAAAATCCATATACGATATACCCCAAAATAAAATCACCAAGGCATATCACAATGACACTCGATATAACCAAAGAGAAGCAAAGAATCCTGAGAGCAGCTCAAGAAAAACAAAAAGTAACATACAGAGGAGAAACAATAAGAATAAGCTCGGATTATTCAGCAGAAACCATGCAGGCAAGAAGGCAATGCTATGACATATATAAAACCTTGAAAGAAAAAAATTGCCAGCCAAGAATAATATATCATACAAAACTCTTGTTCAGATATGATAGTGAAATTAAGACATTTCCAGATAAACAGAAATTAAGGGAATATGAGAAAACCAAAACAAAATTACAAGAATTATTAAAATGAGTTCTTCAATCTGATAACAAACAACTTCAGCTCATAGGCTGAATCTAGGACGCAGGAGCATACCAGCCAGATACCAATCTAGGAAATGAACTCTCAAGGACTATCCAAAATCAAAAGAAATACAACAGGGAATCAGAGCAGTTAACCTGTAAATGACAACATCACAACAATAAAAGAGGGAATAAATGGTGTAGGTATGGAAACTTCTAATGGACAGGAAAGGAAGGTGATACGAAGTAATAATAGACTGCTTCAAACTTAGAAAGATAATGGTAAATTTCACAGTAACCACAAAGAAAGTTAACAAATATACTCAAAAATAAAGAGGAAAAACATAAAGTCTCAGCAAAAACAAAACCTACAAAAACAAAAGAAATGAAAAAAGAAAAAAACAAAAAAAGTAACTCAGCACAGAAGAGTAAGAAGAACAAACAAAACAACAGCACCACAAAAAAAAGCACTACAAAATGACAGCAACAAACTCACATCTATCAATAATTACACAGAATGTAAATGGACTCAATGCACTCATAAAGAGACAGAGAGTGACAGAATGGATTAAAAAAAATTAGGATTCATCAATATGCTGTCTAGACGAGACACAACTAGAAAAAAAGATGTGAATTTATTAAAATTCAAAGGTTAGAAAAAAATATATCAAGCTAAAAACTACCAAAAAAGAGCAGGAGTAGCAATACTAATCTCAGATAAAATAGACTTCAAAACAAAATCCACCATAAAAGACAAAGAAGGACACTATGTAATGATTAAGGGGATGATCCATTATGAAGACATAAGCATAATCAACATCTACTCACCCAATGATACGGTTCCAAAATACAGAAAATAAACTCTAACAACAATGAAAAGAGAAATTGACAGTTGCACAATAATAGTAGGAGACTTCAACTACCACACCCAATAAAGGACAGAACATCTAAAAAGAAACTCAGCAAAGATTCAGAAGACCTACAGGGCACAATCAGCCAACTTGACCTCATAGACATATATACAACACTCCATCCAACAGCTGCAAAGTACACATTCTTTTCCAATGCACATGGAACATTCTCCAGAATAGACCACATCTTAGGCCACAGAGAAATCCTCAACAAGATCCAAAACGCTGAGATAAACCAAAGAATCTTCTCTGACCACAATGACAGCAAGGAAAAAAATCAATTACATGGAAACTGAATAACACCCTGATAACACATCACTGGGTAATAGAAGAAATCAGAGAGGGAATCAAAATTTCCTAGAAGCAAATGAGAATGAAAACACATCATACCAAAACCTTTGGGACACAGCAAAGGCAGTCCTCAGAGGACAATTTATAGTGAAAAATGCACACATCAAAAAAGAAGAAAGGGACAAAATCAAAACATTACCTACAGAACTCAAACAGAAAGAGAACAGCAAAAAAGCCCACAGCCACCAGAAGAAAGGAAATAATAAAGATCAGAGCAGAAATAAATGAAATAGAGAACAAAAAAACAATAGAAAGAATCAACAAAACTAAAAGTTGGTTCTTTGAAAGAATCAGCGAAATTGACAAACCACTGGCCAGACTGACAAAAGAAAAACAGGAGACAATGCAAATAACCCAAATAAGAAATGAAATGGGTGACATTACAACAGACTCAACTGAAATAAAAATGATCATAACAGAATATTATGAAAAACTATACTCCAACAAATTTGAAAACCTAGAGGAAATGGATAAATTTCTAGAAACACACTACTTACACAAACTACAACAAAGTGATGTTGAAAATCTGAACAGAGCCATAACAAGAGAAGAGATTGAAAAGGTAATAAAAAATCTCCCAACAAATAAAAGCCCTGGCCCAGATGGCTTCACTGGAGAATTCCACAAAACATTCACCAAAGAGCTTGTACCAGTACTACTCAAGCTATTTCTGAACATAGAAAAGGAAGCAACACTTCTGAACTCATTCTCTGAAGCCAGCATAACGCTGATACCAAAACCAGGTAAAGACGCAACAAAAAAAGATAACTACAGACCAGTAATTATCATGAATATAGATACAAAAATTCTCAACAAAATTCTAGCCAATAGAATTAAGCATCATATCAAAAAAAATAATACACCACAACCAAGTACGATTCATACCAGGTATACAAGGATGGTTCAACATTAGAAAATCATTCAAAGTACTCCACCACATAAATAAAAAGAAAGAATCACATGATCATCTCAATTAACACAGAAAAGCATTCAACAAAGCCCAACATGAATTCCTGATAAAAACTCTCAATAAAATAGGTATAGAAAGGAAATTTCTTAACATAATATAGGGTATCTATGCAAAACCAATGGCCAACATCATTCTTAATGGAGAGAGGCTGAAAACGTTCCCCTTGAGAACAGGAACAAGACAAGGATGCTCTTTATCACCACTCCTATTTAACATTGTGCTGGAAGTTCTAGCTAAAGCAATAAGGCAAGAAAAATAAATAAAGGGCATCCAAATTGGTAACGAAGAAGTTAAACCATCCCTGTTTGCAGATGATATGATAGTATACATAGAAAACGCTAATGCCTCCCCGAGAAATCTACTGGAACTAATAAAAACATTAAGCAGAGTAGCAGGATACAAGATAACCATAGAAAAATCAGTTCGATTCCTATACACCAAGAAAGCGAATGATGAAAAAGAAATCAGGAAAACAATACCATTTATAATAGCCCCTAAAAAAATAAATACTTTGGAATAAATCTACCCAGAGATGTAAAAGAACTATACAAAGAAAACTACAAAACAATAATGCAAGAAACCCATAGGGATCTACATAAATGGAAAAACATACCATGCTCATGGATAGGTAGACTCAAATGACAGTTCAACGCAAAGCAATTTACAAATAGAATGCAATCCCAATCCAAATACCAACAACATTCTTCAAAGAGATGGAAAAACTAATCATTAACTTTATATGGAAAGGGAAGAAGCCCCAAATAAGTAAAACACCACCGAAGAAGAATAAAGTTGGAGGACTCACACTACCTGACCTCAGAACCTACTATACAGCTACTGTGGTAAAAAGAGCCTGGTACTGGTACAATGACAGATACATTGACCAATGGAACAGTATTGAGAACCCAGATGTAAATCCATCCACCTACGGTCGCCTGATCTTCGACAAGGGCCCAAAATCCATCAAATGGGGAAAAGACAGTCTTTTTAACAAATGGTGCTGGCAAAACTGGATATCCATCTGCAAAAAAATGAAACAGGACCCATACCTCACATCACAAACAAAAACGAATTCAAAATGGATCAAAGACCAAAATATAAAGACAAAAACTATAAAGTTCATAGAAGAAAAAATAGGACCAACACTACAGGCCCTTATACACGGCATTAACAGGATACAAACCATAACCATCAATGCACAAACTCCAGAAGATAAGCTAGATTACTGGGATCTTCTAAAAATCAAACACCTATGCTCTTCAAAAGAGTTCACCAAAAGAGTTAAAAGAGAACCTACAGACTGGGAAAAATTTTTGGACAGTACAAGTCAGACAAAGTTCTAATCTCCATAATCTACAGGAAAATCCAACACCTACTATTAAAAAATGGGCAAAGAAAATGAACAGACACTTTACCAAAAAAGACATTCAAGCAGCCAACAGACACACGAGGAAATGCTCACAATCACTCATTACTGGCACGAATCAAAAACACTGGAAACAACAAATGTTAGAGGGGCTGGGGGGAGATTGGAACTCTTATGCACTGTTGGTGGGAATGCAAAGTGATACAAACATTTCGGAAAATGATATGGCACTTCCTTAGAGAGCTAGAAACAGAAATACCATATGATCCAGCAATCCCACTCCTAGGAATATATCTTAGAGAAATAAGAGCCATCACTCGAATAGACATATGCACACCTATGTTCATGGCAGCATTGTTCACAATAGCAAAAAGATGGAAACAACCTAGATGCTCATCAACAGATGAATGGATAAACAAACTATGGTACATACACACAGTGGAGTACTATGCAACAAGAAAGAACAATGATGAATGAATCTGTGAAGCATCTCATAACATGGATGACACTGGAGGACATTATGCTGAGTGAAATAAGTCAATCACAAAAGGACAAATATTGTATGAGACACCTAATGAAAAAACCTATGAAAAAGTTTACACACAAAAAGTAACAATCTTTGTTGGTTACCAAGGATGGGAGGGGTGGGAGGGGAATACTAAATAGGCAACATATATGTGGTATCTTAGGTGAACGGTGAGACAGCACAATACTTGGGAAACCAGCCCAACCTGTACAAGGAAAGGTCATGGAAACTCCATAGATACATCCAAACTCCCTGAGGGACTGAATTGCTGGGAGAGGGCTGTGGGGACTATGGTCTTGGGGAACGTCTAGCTCAACTGGCATAACACGGTTTATAAAGACAGGGTTCTACATTCTACCTTGGTGAGTAGCGTCTGGGGTCTTAAAAGCCTGTGAGCAGCCATCTAAGATACTCCACTGGTCTCATCCCTTCGGGAGCAAGGGAGAATGAAGAGAACATGATACAAGGAAAAGATTAGTTCGAAAGACTAATTGTCCACAGCTACCAAGGCCTCCAGCAGACTGAGTCCAGTACAGCTAGATGGTGCCTGGCTACCACCACTGACTGCTCTGACCGGGATCACAACAGAGGGTTCTGGACAGAGCTGGAGAAGGATGTAGAACAAAATTCTAACTCACAAAAAAAGACCAGATTTACTGGCCTAAAGGAGACTGGAGAAACCCTGAGACTATGGCCCGCAGACACACCTTTAGCTCAGTGGTGAAGTCACTTCTGAGGTTCACCGTTTAGCTGGGGATTGGACAGCCCCATAAAACAAAATGGGGCTAATGAGGCACAGCAGTCCAGAGACAAGAGCTAGAGGGCAGAAGAGGACGGGAAAGCTGGTAATAGGAACCCAAGTTGAGTAAGGACAGTGTTGATGCATAGTGAGGTTGTTAACCATTGTCATAGGGCAACATGTGTACTAACTGTTTAATAAGAAACTATTTGTTCTGTAAACCTTCACCTGAGGTACAATAAAAATAATAATAATAAATAAATAAATAACTAATAGGAAATAAGAGAATGATACCTCAATGATTTTCTGAAGGATGCACTGGTCTTCCTGGTATTGCTATCAGGCTCTAGGCAAATGGTATTCAAGTAGAAATGCTATGATTGGATTAAGTTTCTTAAATGTTAATACTCTCATTCCTTAAATTCTACATTCTGTACTACCCTACTCTCTTAAAATTTCTCTGATCAATACTTATTTATATAACTCATTAACTTAATTTCCTTAATATCAAAAATAAAATCCCAAAGAAAAGACATTTTAATATGCCTCTGTACTTAAATGGAGGTACATGGTAATATATTACCGTATTTTATTAAGTATGAAGTACAACACCAATTTTTAGCTATTAATGGCCAGTATGGATAACCAAGGACCAAACCTTTTGTCATTGAGTCAGAATGTCCATTACGGACACCACAGGTAAAACGTAAGAATTGGTACTTGCAATGGCTGGAATGTAGGGATTTATCACATACGAGTTGATAGATAGACAGCCGCTTTCAAGTTGACTCTGACTCATAGTGATCTTATGTACAATAGACCAAAATGTTTTCCAGTGCTGCATCATCCTTACAATTGCAAGCATCTTTGAATTCATTATTGTGGCTATTGTGCCAGTGCATCTCACCCATGGTCTCCCTTACCCTCTGTGGCCCTCTACTTCACCAAACATGATATACTCTTCCAGAGATTGATTCCTCTTGATGGCATGTTAAAGACAAAGGAATTGGAAAATGTTCTGTTATGATCCATAAGGTTTTCATTGGCTAATTTTCATTCTAGTCTGTCTTAGTCTGGAAGCTCTGCTGAAACCTGTCCACCATGGATGACTTTGCAGGTATTTGAAATACCAGTGGCGTAGCTTCCAACATCACTGCAATACTCAAGCCACGACAGTAGGACAAACTGATAGACTGGTGGTGGTTATCACATAGAATAACTCTTTAAATCACCATTTTCTGTTCATCAAGTTTTGGCTTCAGCATTCTGTGGTCTCATATCAAACTTATACTATTTATATTGAATATTATGTCTAAAAAATATTTCTCCTTTGCTCCTTTTCATTATATAATTTGACAAAGCATATGTAGAATATATCTTATTCATTTATTTCCACTTTCCATTGACTGTTTCTTGAATTGTTGCAATAATATTCTACCTAATCTCTTTCTTCATACTATAGAAGTTTATTTTTTCTTTGCATACTGAAGAACAATGAAGTGTTTTTCATTTTTTAAAAAATTTTTTAAATATACCCAGATCAAAGCCCCCCCCCCCATAAAGGTGAATAGTACCATGAAAAATACAAATATCTGAAGATTGCTCTCTTTTGTATATCAGAGTCAAGCCTGCATTCTGTCTTAAAGGAGGTGAGACATTTTACATGTGGGTTTCACCATGAATTCTTGATCCTGATCAGCAGAAATGGATATGAATAGATAAATCAATCCTGAAATGTTTGCTAAGCATTCACATAATCTTTCCACACAAGAATCTCAAGTGCAAGAGCACTCTTTAAAGTGGCAGCTTAGCCAGACAAGCCATGTTGTTCCTCTACAGCAAAGACCCAAGAAGCCAAGTGAAACAGATACAGATGACAATCAAAAGGAAAGATAAAGAATTTAATTGAACATTGATTGGAAGAAGAAATTGAATGAACACAGCAAACAAGGAATGATACAGCTAACCTGGACAGCAAGGTCATCTTGAGACAAAGCCAGTAGCAAGCCTGGGTGAGGAGCACAGGAAGGCAACTTCAAGGAATTCCCACTAAGAGACAGAGAAACTGTAGGCATACCCAGAGTGAAGCAAGGTGAGCAGAACATGATCCACGTCTAAGGAGGGGAAGTACAGGAAGGATGGTGAGAGCTCCAGAGATCCTGGCATCCACAGAATAGGAATGGAACCAAGATCCAGAGACTGGTATACACACCAACAGCAGTCCCTGACCATTACGGTGGGTGGCACACACAAAATAATAAATGCATAGATTGTCAGCAGTTCTCCCACCTGACCCAACTCCAAGCATCACCCCCCTCCTTGCACTTGGTGGGGGTCAAGTCCTGACTGCTGTCTACAACCAACAGGAAGTGTCCAGGCACTCACATCTGGTGACCAGAGTATCATCCTCCCCTCACTCCCCCCTACTGATCGCTAGTAGCGAAAAACCCCACACCCCTCCCACCTTGCCTTCCTGGGGACTGTATTATGAGACCGCCTTCCCCCCTACCCAGTCCTGTCTGCCACCTCTTTGCCCACTCAATAAGCAGCAGTAAGCATAATCTTGTGGTCCTGCTGGCCCACCACCCACCCCAGCCTGCCAACCCAGCAAGTAGAGTAGAGCAAGCTACTGCTCCCCTGCTCATCCACCAACTGCCCTCTGCTTTCTGACCAGATGAGCGGAAACGAGTGCGCTCTCGCTCACCCACCACCAATCCCTCTGACCTGGCGAGCAGCAAAGAGCTCACTTCCATGCCCCCTACTCACCCACTGACCTCTTCCACCTGCTGACCTGGCAACCTACCCCTGCCTACTGACCCAGTAATGAAGAAGAAAGTGCTCCCACACCATTGCTTGCCCACCACACACCCCCACCCACCAAGCACAGTGGCCAACACCCTCCCAGCATGTCCTCAGCCATCCCACATGACTAGCAAACAGAGTTGTGAGCTCACACTGTCAGCTGCTGCCCTGCCCACCTGGAGACAGGTGGTGAGTGCTTACGTGGTGCCATACCAGCATAGGAAGCCCAGCAACCAGCACAGAAAGCCAACCCAACCCATTTGGATATATCAAAACAAAACAAAACAAAAAAACAGGATGAAGCAACCATACAATCAATCAATAAATAAAATAATACCTTAATGTCTCAGAGACTACAGACAATATCAGGGCATATAAAGAAGGAAGACAAGAGGACTCAAGTAAATGACCAAAATAAAGGGTTAGAAAACCTTCCTGAGGAAGAAATGGTAATGGAACTACCTAATAAGGAATTCAAAGGGCTTGTATGTAGGATCCTCAAAGAGATCAAGAAAAACACAGACAAAACTCTAGAAGAACTGAGGAAAACAATACAAGAAAAAATGAAAAAAATAGACAATTAGGAAAAAAAAATCAGCTAGAAATCCAGAGGATTAACAACAAATTTTCAGAAATAGATAACTCAATGAAAGAAAATAGAAGTGAATTGAATCAATGGAAGACAGAATCAGCTAAATAGAGGTCAAATCCCCTGATACGAATTTGTTTGGACAACAACTAAAAAAAAGTGAATGAAGAAAAATGAAGAAAGCCTAAGAGTTCTGTGGGACACTATCAAGAGGAATAATTTAGGTGTGATTGGAATTCCAGAACAAGAGGAGAACAAGAAAAAAAAAAAGTGCAGAGAGAGTATATAAAGATTTGCTGGCAGAAACTTTCCTAACATCATGAAAGACAAGAAAGTTTCCATGCAAGAAGCTCAATGAACCCCGTACAGAATAGCCCCCAAAAGAAAGTCACCAAGATATATCATAATCAAACTTTCCAAAACCAAAGAGAAAGAAAGACTCCTGAGAGCAGCTTGGGAAAAATGAAATGTCACTTACAAAGGGAACCAATAAGACTAAGCTCCATTTTCAGCAGAACGTTTTCAGGCAAGAAGACAATGGAATAACATATATAAAACCCTGAAAGAAAAGAATTGCCAACCAAGAATCATATATCCAGCAAAATTATCTCTCAAATACAATGGGAAAACTAGGATGTTCCTAGATAAGCAAAAATCAAGGGAATTTGCAAAAACCAGAACAACCTTACAAGAAACATTAAAGGGAATCCTTCAGAAAGAGAACAAATGATATCAGACAACCTGAGATTAAGACACACAATAGCATCACCCAGACACCAACCCAGATAACAAATTTCAAAAGTAAAATAAAGCTACAAAACTGAAAACAGGGAACAAGAGATCAATTTGTAAACGAAGACAACTTCAAAATAAAAACGGTAAACAAATGGTGTAGTTATAGAACTAGCATATGGAAAGGAAGTCAAGGAGATATCAAGAAATATCAGACTATTTTAAACTTATGAAGATAAAGGTAAATTTCAGAGAAACTACAAAGAAAATTAATAAACCTATTCACCAAAATAAAAATGAAGAAAATCATAAAGACTCAGTGAACAAAAAATCAACAACAACAAAGGAAATGAAAAGAAAATCCATAAACAAAAACAACTCAGCACAGAAAATTAAGCATAACAAAGAAACCGTCAACACTAGATATACTAGATAACTAGGTAACTGGGAACTCCTTAAAAATAAACACTTACGCTCATCAAAAGACTTCATCAAAAGAGTAAGAACAGAACCTGCAAACTGAGAAAAAATTTTTGGCCACGACATATCCAACAAGGGTCTAACCTTTAAAATTTAGAGAAAGCTTCAACACCTGAACAACAAAAAGACAAATAATCAAATTAAAAAAAAATAGGCAAAGGACATGGGCAGACATTTCCCTAAAGATGACATTCAGGCAGCTAACAAACACATGAAGAGATGCTCGCTATCATTAGCCATCAAAGAGATGCAAATCAAAATTACAATGAGATTCCAACTCACCTCAACATTAATGACAATGATCAAAAAAACAGAAAACAACAAATGCTGGCGAGGTTGTAGAGAGATTGGAACTCTTATACACTGCTGGTGGGAATGTAAAATGGTACAAACACTATGGAAAATGGTATGGCACTTTCTTAAAATGCTAGAAATAGAAATACCATATGTTCCAGCAATCCCAATCCTAGATATATATCCTAGAGAAATAAGAGCCATGCCACAAATAGACATATGCACACCCATGTTCATTGCAGAATTATTACCAATAGCAAAAAGATGGAAACAATTTAAGCACCCATCAATGGATGAATAGATAAACTGTGCTACCTATACGCAATGGAATACTACTTAATGAAAAAGGAATAATGATGAATTCACAAAACATTTCACAACATGGATGAATTTGGAGGATGTTATGCTGAATGAAGTAAGTCAATCACAAAAGGACAAATAGTGTATGAGACCACCATTACAAAAAGTCAAGAAAAAGTTACGTGCAGAAAGAAACATTCTCTGATGGTTATCAGGGAAGAGAGGGAAAAGGAGGGAGAATTACTAAGTACATAGACACGTGTTAATTTTGGTGAAGGGAAAGGCAATACACAATATGGAGGAAGTCAGAACAATGTGACCAAGGCAAAGGAAGACCCTGAGAAGTATGAAGAATAAAGGGCAACTATGGTAAAACCTGTGTTAAAAAGCAAAGATGTCACTTTGAGTACTAAGGTGTGCCTGATGCAAGCCATGGTATTTTCGATTGTCTCATATGCATGTGAATGCTAGACAAGGAAGACTGAAGAAGAATTTATGCCTTTGAATTATGATGTTGGCAAAGAATATTGAATATACCATGGACTTCCAGAAGAACGAACAAATCTGTCTTGGAAGAAGTACAGCCAGAATGCTTCTTAGAAATGAGGATGGTGAGACTTCATCTCACGTAACTTGGGCATGTTATCATGAGGGATAAGTCAAGGAAGCAATTAGTCCAAAGAACTAACGGCCCACATGAACCGTAGCCTCCATTAGCCTGAGGCCAAAAGAACTATATGGCACCCACCTACCACCACTATCCCCTCTGGCCAGGAACACAATAGAAGGTCTCGGTTAGAGTGGGAGGAAAATGTAGAACAAAATTCAAATTCATAAAAAAGACAGACTTACTGGTCTGTTAGAGACTGGAGGAACCCCTGAGACTATAGCCATAAGACACCTTTCTAACTTGGAGCTGAAGCCATTCCCAGAGGTTTCCTTTTGGCCAATATACTGGCCTATAAAATAAAACAATAACACCCAAGACGAATGTGTTCCTTAGAACAATACTGTCTGAGAACAAAAGGGCAACATTTGCCCAAAAGCAAAGATAAGAAATCAGGAAGGGAAAGGGAAACCAGACCGATGGAAATGGGGAACCCAGGGTGAAAATGGGGAGAGTGCTGACACATTGTGTGGGTTGCAACCAATTTCACAAAACAATTTGTGTATAAATTATTGAATGGGAAACTAATATGCTGCGTAAACTTTCAACCAAAGCACAATAAAATGTTCAAAAATAAATAAATGCAACAAAGTGTCACTAGCCTAGGCCAAAGGAGATTCTTAGAGCAGAGTTCCCTCCCTTCGAAGGAACATTGACTTCCACTGAGAGAGCCAGTGTCCCCCAGATCCTGCTTGAGATAATAGGCACCGTTTGTTGCTCTTTCAGATTAATGGTGGTGACTGAATTGTCACTATGCGGGGAGTAAAGACCCTTCTGCTGCCCAGAAAGGCTGATATAAAAACTGGTGCAGAAGTGAGTGCTGCCTCAATAGCTTCTATTACTCTGCAGGCATAAGAAATCAGTTGAAGATATCTGTACAGAAAAAAAGAACTGGTATAAAAATGCACTTCAGTCACAGTGGGAACAAAAACACAATCCTTTTAAATTAAGCTTGCTCGGGACCCATATGATATCTCTGAACTGGCTTTGTAGCCTGAGCAAGGTCTGACTAGTGGGGCAGCTTTCTGACCTGCCAGGACCATTTAACTAGACAGGTCTCTTCTGTCATCCACCTGGCTCTTGAGGCAGCCATAACCATTCTATGGTGACACACAAAAAGATACGCTATTTATTTTGCTATTAATCTCCCCTTTGTTGGCTTCCGTTTTCCAAAGTGGCCTAACAACCTGAACCCCTTGCCGTCAAGTCGATTGCAACTCATAGTGACCCTATAGGACAGAGTAGAACTGCCCCATAGGGTTTCCAAGGGGAACCTGCTGAATTTGTACTGCCGACCTTATGGTTAGCAGCCATAGTTCTTAAGCACTATGCCAGCAGTGTTTCCTAAAGTGGCCTATAGCTCTTTAAAGAGATAGAGAAGTTTCAAGTCAAACAGCCAGTTAATATTTGATGACAAATGCAGGTCCTTTAATTTAATGTATATACTCATACTAATTTTTATCATTGACTTCCACCTGTTCTAGTTGTTGCTAATTCTGAGAAGTTTATATTTCCAATACTTTTTCAACACGCCCTACACACCTCTGCCCCAATTCAATGGAGTTTACCCGTAAAATCAGATTTATTTTTTTAACTCCTCCAGAGACAGTCAATTGGGTTAACTGTTTTGCCTCATCTTCTGTCCTAGAGCCCTTTCTAAAGCCAAATGGTAAGAAGGAAGAAACTAAACTGGAGTGAGAGTGGTTGAAAACAAGTTAACTAAAGTCTACCAAATTTTGAACTAGCCATCTCCTCCCTTATCTTATTCTCGCTATGCCAGAATATTGCAGAATTCAACCAATTCTTAGCTTCAAGAGTGGCTTTTTCAAGTAAATGTATTATTTGTCTTTTTATCATAAAGTTCTCTTAAGAATCGGGGAGGATAGTGTTAAGTGTTGGAGACAAAGGTTATTAGTCATTACCAGGGGCAGATGGGTAGGGGAAGGGGGAGGTTAACAGTGATGAACATATCACGTTGATTAAGGGTGAGGTTGCACAGCTGATTATTGTGATTGCTGTCAATAAGTTGTACACCTGTAAAAGCTGAATTGACAAAAGTTGTGATAGACATATTTACAACAAAGACAAAAATAAAAAATAAAAAAGAGTAGCTGCTGAGGCTGCTTATGTACAACCAAAGTCCTCATGGCATTTGGTTTCTTGGTTTGGCAGTTTAGGGTCATGGTTTCATGGTACATCCCAGTTAATTGGTGTAATACTTTTTTTAGTGCTTCTGTTCTACCTCTTAGTTAACTGTGTAGTGTCTGGCATCTTAAAAGCTAGCAAATGGTCATTTAAAGCACAACAATTGGTCTCTAGTCACCTGGAGCAAAAAAGGAAGAAAGAGCATCAGGAATAGTAGAAGGATATGGAATGTGTGGCTAATTGCCTCCATAAACAACTGCCTCCTTTGCATGAGACCAGAAGAACTGGATGGTGTCTGGCCACCATTACTGAACATTTTGATCAAACATTCCTCTGAAGAATCCTTATCAAAAGGGGAAAAATGTAGAATAGAATTTCAGAGTCTCACGGACTCCAGACTTCCTGGAGCGATGAAGGTTGGATGAACCCTTGGAACTATTTTCCTGAGATAATCTTTAAACCTTAAGCCAAAAATACCCCTCCAGTTTTTTTAAAACCAAACAGTAGTTTAGC
Source organism: Dugong dugon (assembly GCA_030035585.1). Classification (NCBI taxonomy): domain Eukaryota; kingdom Metazoa; phylum Chordata; class Mammalia; order Sirenia; family Dugongidae; genus Dugong; species Dugong dugon. The sequence continues at coordinate 17,209,309 of CM057478.1, forward strand.
TTAACAACTTAAAAGTGTCTGCCTTAAACATTATGCTCTTTTGAGAACTCTCTATGTGGGATCAAATTGACACCAGCAACTTGAATGATTAGATAGGAATCTTAGGGGACAGTGAATTTATGTTAATGGGGGAGGAATAATTCAGAAAAGGAGGGTGAGAATGGTTCCACAACTCCAAGACTGTAATTAATGTCCTAAATGGTAAATGTAGAAACTGTAGAATTGGTGTATGTTTTGCTGTGTATATTCTAAACAACAACAAAATAAATAAAATTAAACTTCCACCCAAAAAAAGGGGGGAAGAATAGTATTAAGTGTTGGAGACAGCATGCTATATTGTCACAAAGATTTTTATCGTTTCTATTTTTTTCCCCATTCAACTTCCACCCTGAACTTTTTAATTGATATTCTTCCTTATTTTTCTAAAGAGGTGTAATGACTGCTTGTTATTCACTGACAACCTAGTACAAGTTTTAATCTAACATAGAACACCACTGAAATCTGGCCCAAAACAAACATACCAGCCTTGTGTACTAATACTCCCTCGCTCATACAGTCAGATTTCAGAGTCTGAAGAGGTAATAACCTCAGAGCTCTAGAGAGGGGTCTAAGTTGAAGTCCTAGTCAAATTAAATTTTATCTGTCACACTTTTTATATTTCTAATCACTTCTTTTCCACTCCACTATTTTCCTTCTCAGTCGGTATGCATACTTATGCTATCCCCTACTTTCTAACTTGAATTGTTCCCTCAGGGAAAAACCCATTCTCCATCTTCTCTTCCTAGTCAAGATTCTTGAAAAGTAAGGTCACTTTGACTCCCTCCACTTTTTCCTTCCTCCACAATCCTTTCCCTTTACCCAGGGTAATCTAGCTTTAACCACACCATGTTAAGTACATTAAAGTCACTGATGTTCTCCTAAACTCCAGTCACAATGATTGATTTGTATTCTGCTTAGCCCTTCTGCAGAATTGGTAACTTTCTACCACACACTACTTAATTCTCCTTAGATGACATTCAATATATTAGTTTTTTTGGTTTTAATCTGAAAAATTTAATGATTTTGGTAAGGACTCTAAAAATTCTTTCTTACACACTTACCTACTATGCCCCATCTCAGGTCTCTTTCCACTGAATAATGGAGGTCTTTAGGATTTGATCTTTGTTCTTTTCTCCTTTTACTAGTTCTTCCTTGGTATCTCATTCTCTTTTTTTCTCTAAAATGTGCTTCTTTTCTCTTCTTGCACCAATTTTGCCAGTGAAGGAAACTATTTGTGTCATAACCCAAGTTAGTTTTGAAACCTGGGAGCCATTCTTGGCTCATTATTTTTCCCTGCACTTCCAAATTAATCAATCATATGTTCATGTTTAATTTGTCACCTAAATTCACACATATCCATTCTTCTTCTCAAAGCACAAGACTAACTTCTTTAGTCCAGTTACTCATAACTTCTTCGGTTTTCTAAAGACTATGGCCTTTCAAACTTTCATAACATTTTCCTTCAAATCATTATCTGCATAATCATCAATGAATACATCTACATTACAAAAATTAATAATATTGTTTCCTATTAACATTGTGTTTTATCTGAACTGTATTATACCATAGCAACATTTCCCAAAGTGTGGTCAAATAACCTCTTGGATCAGAATTAAGCATAGTGTGCTAATAACACATGCACTAGAGTTTCAGCTAAGAATACTTGGGAGAGTATACCAAGAAATTCCATTTTAAAATATGCACTGCAAAGATTGATATCTAGGTAATCTAATTGCTACCCTGCTTTAGGACAGTAGTCCCACGGAGTAGTATTCCCCTTCAAGGGCTTCACGTGATATTACAACATTAATTAACATTTATATTTTACCTAATAGATAAAAACACGAAAATATTTATCAATACTTAAATATAGCAATCTAAACGAGTTGGCTGAACTGGTCTATTTTGGATGGTCATGTGTTGTGGACAGTACATGAGGAATGTTGAGAATACAACAATCCAGAGCATTGACAGAGTCATTCTCATTTTAAATTCTTAGCAAATTTGAACATACTATTAGTCTATATTAAGTGCCATTAGAAGAAATATGATTCTATAATTACTCTAAGGCATTTTTTCCTCTGTTTCCTTTTTTTACTGTATTTTAGAAGAAGGTTTACAGAACAAAGTAGCTTCTCATTAAACAGTTAGTACACATATTGTTTTATGACATTGGTTAAGAACCCCACGACAAGTCAACACTCTCTCTGCTCAAACTTGGGTTCCCTATTACCAGCTTTCCTGTCCCCTCCTGCTTTCTAGTCCTTGTCCCTGGGCTGGTGTGCCCCTTCAGTCTCGTTTTGTTTTATGGGCCTGTCTAATCTTTGGCTGAAGGGTGAACCTCAGGAATGACTTCATTCCTGAGCTAAAAGGGTGTCTGGGGACCATACTCTTGGGATTTCTCCAGTCTCTGTCAGACCAGTAAGTCCAGCCTTTTTTTGTGAGTTAGAATTTTGTTCTACATTTTCCTCCAGCTCTGTCTGAGACCCTCTAGTGTGATCCCTGTCAGAGCAGTCAGTGGTGGTAGCTGGGCACCGTCTAGTTGTATTGGACTCAGTGTGGTGGAGGCCGTCGTAGTTGTGGTCCATTAGTCCTTTGGACTAATCTTTCCCTTGTTTCTTTAGTTTTCTTCATTCTCCCTTGCTCCTGAAATGGCGTATCTTAGGTGGCCACTCACAGGCTTTTAGGACCCTAGATGCTACTCACCAAGGTGGAATGTAGAACATTTTCTTTATAAACTATGTTATGCCAATTGAGCTGGATGTTGCCCGAGAGCACAGTCCCCACAGCCCTCAGATCAGCAATTTGGTCCTTCAGGGAGTTTGGATCTGTCTATGGAGCTTCCACGACCTTACCCTAAGACATTTTTTGAGTATATGTTCAATGCAATCCACAATCTCTGTTCTCTTAAGGTCTATAGACAACATTTCTCTCTGGTTTCAGTAACAGGAGTAGTAATACTTGCTTTGAAAAGTTGATTTTACTCATACAGAAGTATTTATCGCATTAAACTCACTCTTCACTTATCAACATGATTGGGTTCCAAAGACCAGGTCATTATGCAAAAATCGGCATCTTCTGAAAATGGAGGATGACAGCATCAGATCACGAAATGGAGGATGATAACATCATGACATAACTGGAAAATGACTTCATTACATAACTGCCAAACCACTGAGAATCATGGCCCAGTCACGCTGACACATAACCACCCCGGCCAACATTATTCTAACCTCATACCTCGGCCTTTCTTACTGTCAGACATACATCATTATTGTGCAAAATAGGCAGATAATAGTTTTTTTACTATTATCATAGATGCAAAATGTCAGAAAAGAAGATAGTCGCTAAATGAGGAGTAGGTGTATATAATTGTGACAGACTAGGAAGAAAGGCCTAGCAATCTACTTCCGAAAATCAGCCGGTGAAAACCCTATTGATATATAATATATAATGCTGGAAGATGAACTCTCTAGATTGGTAGACCCCCAAAATACTTAGTGGCCACAACAATGGACTCAAGCGTACCAATGAGGATGATGAAGGACCAGGCAACATTTTGTTTTCTTGTATATGTGGTTGCCATGAATTGAAGCTGACTCTACATCATATAACAAAACAATATCATAGTTGTGAATAAAATAGACAGGATAAATGGTTACAGCGTAATGTGGAAACAGACAATAAACAAGTAACTGAATGAGTAATAAGAACAAGTTTTTATATGTGTTATAAAGAAAATTAACAGAACAAAGGAGATTTTTCTTTTTTTATTCATTATTGAGGCTTGTCTACTTACATAGGAAGATATAGAAAGCTCTCTACAAGTTGATAATAAGCAGAGAAATGGGATCAGAAGGTTAACAAAAAACATTGAGACACAATGCCATCAAGGTAGAAATTAACAATAGAAAGAGCAAGGAAACAAAAATCAACTACATGGAAATTGAATAATACCATGCTTACACATCAGTGGGTAATAGAAGAAACCAGAGATGGAATCAAAAAATCCCTAGAAACAAATAAGAATGAAAACACTTCATACCAAAACCTTTGAGACACAGCAAAGGCAGTCCTCAGAGGACAATTTATAGCAATAGATGCACATATCAAAAAAGAAGAAAGGGACAGAATCAAAACATTAACTACAGAACTCAAACAAATAGAAAGAGAACAGCAAAAAAAGCCCACAACCAACGGAAGAAACGAAATAGTAAAGATCAGAGCAGAAATCAATGAAATAGAGAACAGAAAAACAATTGAAAGAATCAACAAAACCAAAAGATGGTTCTTTGAAAGAATCAACAAAATTGACAAACCACTGCCAGACTGAAAAAAGCAAAACAGGAGAGGACACAAATAATCCAAATAAGAAATGAAATGGGGGACATTAAAACAGACCCAACTGAAATAAAAAGGATTATAACAGAATATTATGAAAAACTATACTCCAACAAATTTGAAAACCTAGAGGAAATGGATACATTTCTAGAAACACATGGCCTACCCAAACTACAACAAAGTGATGTTGAAAATCTGAACAGACCCATAACAAAAGAAGAGATTGAAAAGGTAATAAAAAAACTCCCAACCTAAAAAAGCCCTGGCCCAGATGACTTCACTGGAGAATTCTACAAAACATTTACAGAAGAGCCTGTACCAGTTCTACTCAAGCTATTTCAGAGCATAGAAGAGGAAGCAATACTTCCACATTCATTCTATGAAGCCAGCATAAAACGGATACCAAAACCAGGCAAAGACGTCACACAAAAAAGAAAATTACAGACCAATATCTCTCATGAATATAGATGCAAAAATGCTCAACAAAATTCTAGCCAATAGAATTAAGCATCATATAAAAAAAAAAATACACCACGACCAAGTAGGATTCATACCAGGTATGCAAGGATGGTTCAACATTAGAAAAATCTATCAGTGTATTCCACCACATAAATAATTGGAAAGAAAAGAATCACATGATCATCTCAATTGACGCAGAAAAGGCATTTGACAAAGTCCAACACCCATTCCTGATAAAAACTCTCAATCAAATAGGTATAGAAGGGAAATTTCTCAACATAATAAAGGGCATCTATGTAAAACCAACGGCTAACATCATTCTTAATGGAGAGAGGCTGAAAACATTCCCCTTGAAAACAGGAACAAGACAAGGATGCTCTTTATCACCACTCCTATTTAACATTGTGCTGGAAGTTCTAGTTAGAGCAATAAGGCAAGAAAAAGAAATAAAGGGCATCCAACTTTGTAATGAAGAAGTTAAACTGTCCCTGTTTGCGGATGGTATGATACTATACACAGAAAACCCTAATGACTCCCTGAGAAATCTACTGGAACTAATAGAAAAATTCAGCAGAGTAGCAGGGTACAAGATAAACATTCAAAAATCAGTTGGATTCCTATACACCAGTAAGGAAAACGATTAAAATAAAATCAGGAAAAGAATACAATTTTCAATAGCCCCTAAAAAGATAAAATACTTAGGAATAAATCTGACCAGGAATGTAAAAGACCTATACAAAGAAAACTACAAACCACTACTGCATGAAACCCAAAGGGATCTACATAAATGGAAAAACATACCATGCTCATGGATAGGCAGACTCAACATTGTGAAAATGTCAATTCTACCCAAAGCAATTTACAAATACAATGCAATCCCGATCCAAATACCAACAACATTCTTCAAAGAGATAGAAAAATTAATCATTAAATTTATATGGAAAGGGAAGAAGCCCTGAATAAGTACAGCACTACTGAAGAAGAATAAAGTTGGAGGACTCACACTACCTGACTTGAGAACCTACTATACAGCTACAGTAGTCAAAACAGCCTGGTACTGGTACAATGACAGATACATTGACCAATGGAACACAATTGAGAACCCAGATGTAAATCCATCCACCTATGGTCACCTGATCTTCGACAAGGGCCCAAAGTCCATCGGATGGGGAAAAGACAGTCTTTTTAACAAATGGTGCTGGCAAAACTGGGTATCCATTTGCAAAAAAATGAAACAGGACCCATACCTAACACTGTATACAAAAACTACTTCAAAATGGATCAAAGACCTGAATATAAAGCCTCAAACTATAAAGTTCATAGAAGAAAAAATAGGACCAACACTACAGGCCTTAATATATGGCATTAACAGGTTACAAATCATAACCATCAATGCACAAAACCCAACAGATAAGCTAGACAACTGGGATCTTCTAAAAATCAAACACCTATGCTCTTCAAAAGACTTCACCAGAAAAGTAAGAAGAGAACCTACAGACTGGGAAAAAATTTTTGGACAGTACAAGTCAGACAAAGTTCTAATCTCCATAATCTACAAGAAAATCCAACACCTGTACAATAAAAAGACAAATAATCCTATTAAAAAATGGGCAAAGGAAATGAACAGACACTTCACCAAAGAAGACATTCAAATGGCCAACAGACACATGAGGAAATGCTTGCGATCACTACCCATTAGAGAAATGCAAATTAATACCACAATGAGATACCATCTCACCCCAGCATTACTGGCACAAATCAAAAACACTGGAAATGACAAATGTTGGAGGGGCTTCGGGGAGATGGGAACTCTTATGCACTGCTGTTGGGAATGCAAAATGATACAACCAGTTTGGAAAATGATATGGCGCTTCCTCAGAAAGCTAGAAATAGACATACCATTCGATCCAGCAATCCCACTCCTAGGAATATATCCTAGAGAAATAAGAGTCGTCACTTGAATAGACATATGCACACCTATATTCATGGCAGCATTGTTCACAATAGCAAAACAATGGAAACAACCTAGATGCCCATTAACAGATGAATGGATAAACAAACCATGGTACATACACACAGTGAAGTACTATGCAATGAAAAAGAACAACAATGAATCTGTGAACCATCTCATAACATGGATGACACTGGAGGACATTATGGTGAGTGAAATAAATCAATCACAAAAGGACAAATATTTTATGAGACCTATATTGTATAAACCCATGATAAAGTTCACACACAAAATGTAACAATCTTTGTTGGTTACCATGGATGGGAGGGATGGGGGGGGGAATACTAAATAGGCAATAGATAAGTGGTATCTTGGGTGAAGGGTGAGACAGTACACAATACAGGGGAAACTAAAACAACCTGTACAAGGAAAGGTCATGGAAGTCCCATAGACACATCCAAACTCCCTGAGGGACTGAATTGCTGGGCGGAGGGCTGTGGGGACCATGGTCTCAGGGAACATCTAGCTCAATTGGAATGACACAGCTTATAAAGACAATGCTCTCCATTCTACCTTGGTGAGTAGTGTCTGGGGTCTTAAAAGCCTGTGAGCAGCCATCTAAGATACTCCACTGGTCTCATCCCTTTGGGAGCAAGGGAGAATGAAGAGAACAGGAAACAAGGAAAAGATTAGTCCAAAGGGCTAACTGTCCACAGCTACCAAGGCCTCCACCGGACTGAGTCCAATACATCTAGATGGTGCCCGGCTACCACCACTGACTGCTCTGACCAGGATCACAACAGAGGGTTCTGGACAGAGCTGGAGAACGATGTAGAGCATAACTCTAACTCACACAAAAAAGACCAGATTTACTGGCCTAAAGGAGACTGGAGAAAGCTCTAGAGTATGGCCCCCAGACACCCTTTTAGCTCAGTGGTGAAGTTACCTCCGAGGTTCACTGTTCAGCCTGGGAGTGGGCAGCCCCGTAAAACCAAATGAGACTAATGAGGTACAGGACTCCAGTGACAAGGGCCAGAAGGCAGAAGGGGACAAGGAAGCTGGTGATAGGGAACACAAGATTGAGTAAGGATACTGTTGATGTGTTGTGAGATTGTTAACCATTGCCATAGGGCAACATTTGTAGTAACTGTTAAATGAGAAACTATTTTGTTCTGTAAGCCTTCATCTTAAGTGAGAATAACAGCACAATTCGAAGAGTGTAGTCAATGTCACTGAACTGTGTATGTAGAAATTTTTGAAACAGTGTATCTTTGGCTATGTGTATTTTCACCAAAAAAAAAAAAAAAAAAAAAGTTGAGAATTTAGGGGGTTAATAGGTTGTGGGGTTGTTAACCAATGTCGTAAAACAACATGGGTACTACTGTTTCATGAGAAGCTATTTGTTCTGTAAGCCTTCACCTGAAGTACAATAAAATATAAAAAATAAGAAAAAAAAAAAAAAGGCATTGAGAAATGTGTTCCTGACCAAGGGAAATAGCATGTGTAAAGATTCTTATTTAGAAAGGAGCTGACTTTCATTAAAGAATTGGAAATGACTTGTGTTTGAAGCATTAAAGGAAATAGAGAAAAATTTGTTGTTAGGTGCTATCGTCGGTTCTGACTTGTAGTGATCTATGGTCAAAAGAATGAAACACTGCTTGGATCTGTGCCATCTTCACAGTCTTTGCTATACTTCAGCCCATTCTTGCAGCCACTGTGTCAATTCATCTGGTTGAGGGTCTTCCTCTTTTTCACTGACCTTCTACTTTACCAAATATGATATCTTTCTCCAGGGACTGGTCCCTCCTGGAAAAATCTAAATTTGAACAGATCAGCATAAAGCAGAATACACTGGTTTTTCTCATGGATTGGATTTATTTGTGTTCAATATAAAACCACTGATGGGTTTTAAGCAGGGAGTGTCATAGTTTCAATTTTATTTTCAAGGTATTAATACATTAAATTGTAAAGACTAGATTAGAAAAGAATAGATAATTGCCTTAAAAAGAAGTTATTATAGTAATCTACCATTTATTAGTCATGTATTGTTGCATAACAAACTACCACAAATGCAGAGGATTAAAACATCATATGTTTGTTATCTCACAGTTTCCATGGATCAAGAGTGTAAATGTGCTTTAGCTGGGTCCTCTGATAAGGGTCTCACAAGGCTGAAATAAAGCTTCCAGCTTGGGACGGAGTCTCATCTAAGGCTTCGGTCCATTTCTATTCTTAAATATTTGTTGATAAAATTCATTTTCTTACAGCTATAGATGTTATGGCAGTTTCCTTCTCCAAAATAGCAGGAGAGAGGATCTCTGACATCTAGGCCCTCTTTTAAGGGCCTAATTGATTAGGTAAGACTTACCCAAGATAATATACCTTTTGATTAACTCAAAGTCAACTGATGAGGGACCTTAACTGCATCTACAAAATCCCTTCACCTTTGCCACCTAACTTAACCTAATTATGAGAGTGATATCCCATCATATCCACAGGTTTCACCCACACTCAAGGAAAGGAGATTATACAAGGTATGGACAACAGAGAGCTCATTCGTGGGGACTATCTTAGAATTCTGCTGAACATGGCCCATCCTCTGCCCCCAACAATTAACTTCCCCACCACATGCAAAATAGTTTCACTCCTATCCAAGATATCCAAGAGTCTCATTCATTACAGCATCAGCGCAATGTTCAAAATCTTGATTTAAATCTACATTTTATCATCTCATTAGCTCAAGGTACAAAATGACATTATGTAAATCAGGTATTGATGACGCTCCCAAGTGCAATTCATAAGTACAGGTTCTGGGACACAATACCTCCCCACTTATAGACCTGTGAAACTAAGGAAGTAAGTTATCTGCCCTTAATCAAAAACCAAACCTATTGCTGTTGAGTTGATTTTGGCTCACGGCAACCCTGTAGGACAGAGTAGAACTGCCCCATCAAGTTTCCAAGGCTGTAAATCTTTATGGAAGCAGATTGCCACATCTTTCTCCCACTAAGAGGCTGATGGGGTCGAACTGCCCACCTTTCGGTTAACAGCCAAGCTGCTTAATCAATGTGCCACCAGAGCAGACAGTAGGCATACGATGACAGATATAGATATTTAACCTTAAAAAGGTAAAAAAAGTTTCTAGTCCATAGTAGTTCTGAAACCCAGTGACCAAGTGTGCAGTTTTCCTTGATTAGGTTTCATGACCTGGGAATAACCTGCCATGGCCGTTTGTTCTGTCCTCTGAGGCATCCTTCTCTTCTCATGAAATGCAGTATATGTTTGCAGCTGAATAGGTTTACCAGCCTGCTTCTTGCTTTTATAGTTTTGGAACAGTCCAACAGCCTCCTTTCCTTTTGTACTGTCTTAGTCTATTTCAATCCAAGCTGGTAGTATTTCTACTGAAATAAATTTGTCAAAACATTTGTGGGTCTTGTGTGGATTTCACTGAGTTTTACTCCATTAAACAAAAGCCACAGTCACAGATCTTTATGATAAAATCTTTATCTTGAGTTAGTGCTGAAATGGGTGAGGAGAAATACCCTTAAGCTTCACAGAGTCCCTCTTGTTCCACTGAGAACTCTGAGGAACATCCATAATCGATTGAAAGTGTCCCTTCTGTGACTGACTACTCTGATATTTTGATCAATTTGAGGTTTCACAAAAGATTGTACAGTCACACATTCAGTCTTTTTTCCTATGACACTCTTTTGGCAGACATTTCTGACTGTTCATAACATTTCACCTTGTTATACACAAGTTTGCCATAAGTCAGATCTGATTCGATGGCGACTAATAACTAATAATAACATCTCCTTCTGAGCCCAACATGGCAGGATTTAAAGTCCAGATTATAACTAACAATTTGTTGAAGATGATTTAGACCTTCTCTAAAGTGATTAAGGCTTTCTCTAACATGCTTCTCAAAATTTTTCTGCCTCTGCACACTACCCAATTTCAAAACTGCACTAACATTTTAGATATTTTTAACATTTGCATCCCATTTTCAAGTGTTACAGTGTTACAGCACTTTATCTCCTGGTTCTGGAAGGTTCTCAGCACAGGGACCACGTATCCAAAGGACACATGCTGCTTCTGACTCTTCTTCTTTGGTGGTAGTGAGGTCCCTCTCACTCTGCTTGCTTCTCTCTCCTTTTATCTCTTGTAAGACAAAAGGTGTGACTTAAGCAAGGGTGTCACTTGAGTAAGGGTGTCACTTGAGTAAGGGTGTGACTTCAGTAAGTGATTTGAGTAAGGATGTGACTCAGGATACATCCTGCTCTAATCCTGCCTCACTAACATATAGAAGTTTAGGGTTTACAACACATTAAATGGAGAATAATTACACAGTAACACAAAATGGAGGATAATTATATCACATCAAAAAATGGAGGGCAATTACACAATGCTGTAAATTATGGCCAGCAAAGTTGGTACGTATTTTGGGGGGACCAAATTCAATCCATAACACATGCCCACACTCAAGGGAAGGAGCTTATAAACTATAAAAAATTCTATACTTTTCTATTTCAATTATGATATTATCATCTATCATCACCTAGAGCTTGGATACCAAGTGATAGGAATCTTGGAGAGGGGGCATTGTAGAATTCTACCTATCACATATGTCACAGTGTTTGTTACATGAACTAAAATAATAGCAGTGAATATAAAAAGTTGATTCTTATGATATGTTTTAGAGGCAGATACAACAGAAATTATTGGATGATGGTGTGTGCGGGGTGAGAGAAAAATCAAAGATGATGGCAAGGTCATACCATTATCACTCAGCTCAGATGGACAATAATGCCTTCACTGAAATAAGAAAGCCTAGAATTCTTTACAGATTATAAACTCTGCTAAATTGTGTAAATATATGTGTTTTTGTTTTTGTGCTGATTGCCAGAACACTTAAACTTCTTAGTCACCATCTGGCAAGAAGATACATATTCCTAGCATTTATTTTTGTTACTGTTGTTCAAATATCACTTCTCTTTTGATTGTATTTTTATGCCTTCATTTTTGGCTGTTGTCCTAGTTTTCTCAAACTTTTAATATTATTTTCACAGTATTTTCTTCCTTAATATGATCTGTCATTGTAGGATGTCTTAATTTATATTTAGAGCAAGGTAGGATATAACTGAATGAATGATTACACACACACACGTCTGGCATGTCTTTTAAAGTTTTTATAGTTTGCAGTTTACTTGCCTCACCTCCTTCGTTTTCTAAATTCAACTCCCATAATTCTGAGTACCGGTAACAGAAGTACATGTAACTCACAAATTTGCCATGAGATTTCTCATCCCCATGCTTTATCACACAGTATTTCTTCTGTGTGTGACATGTTCATTCCCTTTCTCTATCTTGAGAATTTCTATTCATTATTTAGAACATAGCTCAATCATTTCCTTTTTAGAGGAGGTTGATTGTTGCCTTCTATCAGAACTTTTCATTCAAATGTTTGGAACAGGACAGACTTTATTATATTTTATTTCTGTTTTCACATCTATTTTTTCTACTAGATTATAAACTCTTAAAATGCATGTATCATTTCTTATCCACCTTTATGTGCCCAGAATTTAGCACTGAGTTTAAATAGTATCACCGTTTTAATAAGACAAGCAATGTAAATAGTTTGTGTTTTCTCTCTGTTGATTCCTAAATGCTAAGATCAAAGATTATGACCAATCCCAATTAGATAATAGCTGATCAATAACATTTGTTTTCAATTAATGAATGGAAATATAAATCATATTTAGTCTCAGCATTTATGAAGATAATCTCTAAATATCACACAAATGTGGGGATGATTGATTACACACCATACTCACTCCTCATGCTGTAGATGTATAAACATGTAAGCCAAAGGCAAAAAAAAAAAAAAATCACAGATTTCCCTGAAATATGATTTTCTTTCCATAGCTAATTAAAGAAAAGTAAAAGTATTTAAACATATGCTTTCCAAATCTATTTGATTAATAGAATCACTTAGAGAATTGAAAAAAAAAATCATGCTCACTCTTGAAGATTTTCATTGTCTGATTAGAGCCCAGATATCGATAGATTTTAAAGTTTTCTAGATAAGTGCTCCTTAAACTATGGTCCACAAATCAACAGCCTGTTTGTGAAACGTTCATTATCAGGTCCATGAAAGGTTAAGGAACCTTGATCAGAAGGTAAATCACAATCATCTATCTGTGAACACACTGTTTAGTTTGACTTGCTTTTTTTTCTCGTAGCAAACTTTATCAATGAAGGACATAGCATTCTACGTAGCTCTAGTCTAGGTGATTGTCATGATGTGATCTGCTGATGTAAATTGTTTTTCTTGTTTAGATATAGGTTTCAATAAAATGAAATTTTATCACTAAAATTCTATGCAAGTAATCTTTTCTAACAGTAATGAATACTATTTTCAAATAAATCCTTATTCATATTGCTTATTTCATCAATGGTAAAAATTAATATAGTCTACCTCTTCCCAAAATTCTATTATTTTTATATGTCTCCAATATTTTCTACTATGCTTTATAGAGTTTCCACTATGCTTATTTCTTATATTTCTTCTTACCTTTAAAAATATCAATTTTTATATCATTTCTTCAGTAATTCTTTCACTTTCAGATGAAAATAAAGTAGTATATCCAAAAACAAAGTAGCTATTGCAGCATATCATATGACAAATAAGCCAATATATATAAATTATGAACTATAAAAATATTTTATTTCATTTTAAATATATGAATTTGAAAAAAATAAAATAAAATTGATATGAAAGCAATATTCATAAAGATTAATGTGCAAAAACATAAAAATTCCACTTTAGCATAGTTAAGATATTTCAGATTATTGAATTGAGCTTCTTGCCTCTCTTATATTGTCCACAATTGTTCAATTTTAATTCATATATATTCAGTAATACTCATATTTTTGTTAACATTTTTCTCATAACTTTCTTAAAATAATCATATTTCTCTGCTGCCTGGTGCCTTAGTATTTAGAAAGTTATGAACCATTATAAATAAGGTCAGAATGCAAATATATATATATATATGAATTTTAAAATTATATATATATATTTATATAAATATCCATATAAATATACTCATATAAATACATATCCAGTTTCCCAAAACTATACTTCTGTATGCAAATAAATAAACAGAAACAACTTTTCATTTCTTGTAGCTTCTATTGGAAAATAATTGACAGCTCTCATTTCCACAAAAAGCTCTTAATAAGGTTACCAAAGACTTCCATATTGTAAAATCCATTGACAGTTTTCAATCTTCGCTTTTCTTGATCTTTCAACAGCATTCAACATTGTTAACCAGTTTCATTTCCTTCAAACACTTTTTCCCCCCCCCTTGGTTGTCATGTGTTAACACTATTTTTGATTTACTCCTATGTCTTGGACTACTCCTCTGTATGCTTTGCCATCTTATCTTCTTCTACTCAGCCATTGCATGTGGTAATTATTGCAGTTGCACCCTAGGCCATCAGCTATCTTTTTGTCTTATTAAATAATGACTTCCATTCATTTACACAGGTGACTGAAAATGGCCCTGTACATGGATGTTTCACTATGTCTCCAGTCCACACAATTGCTCCAAATTCCAGGCCTGCATAGGCAACTATTTAGCAAATCAAATTAAATATGTTGGAGGGTCCTCAAATTCAACTTGTCAAGAAAATGGAACTCTGATTCCCTGCCCTCACCCACAAAATGAAGTCCTTTTCTGATATTCCATCTCTTAATAAATGTCAGCTCCATTTATCTAGCAATGCAAGTCTGAAACCTAAGAACCATTCTTGACACACTGTCTTTCTTCTCTACATCCAATATATTCTAATTCCTGTCATCATTTTCTGATAAATATACTACAAACCTATATAGTTCTCTCAATTCCAATACATCCTTGTCCAAACCACCACTATCTCTCACCTGAATAAATGCAATATGCTACAGAATTTCTCTACATCTAGTTTTGTCCATTTCCAAGTGATCTACTATGTTGCAAGGACATAGAAAGTGAAAAAAAAAAGTCAGCTTTTGGTCATGTACGTCCCACTACTTTATCAGAATAAAGACAAATATCTTTAACGTGTTCCTTGAGATTCTGCACAGGTTGCCCTTACCTGTCTCTCCACCTGCAACTTTGACCACTTTTTTTTTTTTCACTCTCTATGCTCCAAACACTTTGGCCTCTTTCCTACCACCGAGCCTTTGAACATAGAATTATCATTGTCTGTAACACTTTCTCTTCCAACCCCATCCTTTTCAGTTGGTTATATTAAAGACTTCTTTCACATCTTTCCTCAATCATCTCTTCTATGGAGCGTTTTCTGACCTATCTGGCTGGACCACTACCCCCACTAGAGGGCAGAGCAATTTTCAGTTCAATCCTGCAGCTACAGAGCATGAAAGTAACAGACATCTAAAAGACACATAATAAAGGTGTCAGCATGAATAATTAAGTTCTCATAAAGCCATGTAGGTCTCCTTCATTATATTTATTTTTACAGTTATTTATCCGATTTTTTAACAAATGCCCATGTTTCTACATAGAAAATCGGCTCCATGAAGGTAGGAACTTCATCACTTGTTGTTCCACACGGTGTCTCCAGCAACAAGCACAGTGCCTTATCCAGAGTAAATGCTTTACAAATAATAATGTGAATAAATATTGCCTGAAAGAAGAAAGCATGAACTCTCCTTCTAAAGCTATTTATATATTTTCTTATGTTTGATTGTGAGGATGGTGCAGGAGCGGGCAGTGTTTAGTGTTTCATTTTGTTGTATGTAGGGTTGCCATGAGTTGGAACCAACTCAATGGCACCTAACAACAACAACAACATATTCGGACAAGCAGTGCAACAATTCAAGTTGACGAGATTTTACCAGGTTTTCTAATAAAGTCAGGAGATATATTAGATCCACTCTTACCCCAGTTGTTCATAGGAAACCATATCTGAAGTCCCTTAAATTAAAAAAACATAAATACATCTCTGAAGGCTAACCAAAAAATAAACAAATAAATAAAAACCAAACCCGTTGCCCTAGAATCAATTCCGACTCATAGCGACGCTATAGGACAGAGTAGAACTGCCCCATAGAGTTTCCAAGGCTGTAATCTGTATGGAAGCAGATTGCCACATCTTTCTCCCATGGAGACACTGATGGGTTCAAACCACAGACCTTTCTGTGAGTGGCTGAACAGTTAAACTGCTGCACCTGCAGGGCTCCTTCTGAAGGATAAACAGACTCTAAAATATTGTTTTTATCACTTGATGAAAGAAAAAAAGTAATAGCCAAAGAATCCTAAAATTCTGTGTATGATCAAGAATTCAGAAGCATGGTTAGAAGAAAGAATATAAAATATTAACTTAATGAATTTGTGGCAGAGATTTCCCAACACTAAATATTTTAATAATCTCTTCTCTCAAATGGTGGTGGATTGTTAGAGAAAGACGAGAGAGAAAGAAAAAGAGAGAAGGAAAATGTAACTCCTGAAATGTATTTATATAGCATTAGACTAAATGATACCTCAAATATGTAAATAAATCTTATTTAATGACTTGTTGTATTATCAGGTGAAACATAGTCACTGAGAACTGCCTGACTCATTAAATGTTAAGGGAAATCTAGAAGCAAGCACTAAATAAATAAACTGCGCAGCTGCACAGGGCGCTCAACAGTTGTATAGGCAAAGAAGGTGGTATTCTGGGAATAATGTCTAGTGACTGATTTTAACCAATCATCACGCCATCCCCAACCAATGGGAGGGTAAAAATGATAAAGAAATCTTTGTCTACATTTGGTTTAAATTTGTGCAGGTTAGAAATTTCTCCCTATTCTTTCAGGAAGAAAAATAAACTGTTGTATATTTACATGCAGAAGTAGTTTCCTTTCTCTCAAACTGCACTGGAAACAATATATTTACTAATAAACTCAGTATCATGTTTCTACCTCTGTGTATGCTAATATAAATAATGGGTCTTTTCCACCTTCCTGCACCAACACTATACTTCCAGGGGAGTGTTTGACCAAAAACTTGACTTTCCTGCAAATCATTAAGTGAAAGATTTCATACCTTCCTTTGCAACAATAACTGTTCCATTTCACATAAAATCAAAGAAATAATATTCTCTCAATAATACTTGTTATTCATTCACTTATTCACTTTTCCAATAAATATGTATTAAGCAACTATTTTATGTCAAGAACTATTAAATACTAGTTAAGTTGAAAATAAGAGGATAAAAAATGGTGTTAAAAGTACGATACTCTAGACTTTGGGTAAGAAGTGGATATAGAATGTGAGAGCTAACTAGGAGTAAAAGGTTGGTAAATGGAGCATCCACGTCTCTTAACAGAGTAGAGACAGCTGATGGGTAATACTGGAACTGGAAATGAAGTAAACTCTGAGGCCATCTAGGCCAGATTCTCAATAGGTTACAGACATCTGAAAACCATAGATAGAGATTTATGAAGCAGGGAGAGGTATTTAAGAAATCTGTGCAAGGTAGAGTTTAAAGAAACTGAGATCAAGTAATGATGTAGAAAAATTAAGATGAAGACTCAAAATTATCCACTGGATTTAGTAATTTGAGGTAATTACCCTGGCAAATAATTACTGAAAAGTGAATTCACGGAATACCATAGAAATGTTTCAACAAACTGATGCAGCCCTGGAAGTGCTCACTCATCTATGCCAAGAAATTTGGGAGACAGCTACCTGGCCAACTGACTGGAAGAGATCCATATTTATGCCCATTCCAAAGAAAGCTGATCCAACAGAATGCGGAAATTATCAAACAATATAATTAATATTACACGCAAGTAAAATTTTGCTGAAGATCATTCAAAAGTGGTGGCTGTATTTCCATTGACAGGGAACTACCAGAAATTCAAACTGGATTCAGAAGAGGACGTGGAATGAGGAAAATCACTGCTGATGGCAGATGGATCCTGGCTAACGGCAGAGAATACCAGAAAGATGTTTACCTGTGTTTTATTGACTATGCAAAGGTATTCGACTGTATGGATCACAACAAATTATGGACAACATTGCAAAGAATGGGAATTCCAGAACACTTAATTGTGCTCATGAATAACCTGTACATGGATCAACAGGCAGTTATTAGAATACAACAAGGGGACACTGCGCGGTTTAAAGTCAGGAAGAGTGTGTGTCAGGTTTGTATCCTTTCATCACATTTATTCAATTTTTATTCAGAGCAAATAATCTGAGAAGCTGGACTATATGAAGAAGAATGGGGCATCAGGATTGGAGGAAGACTCACTAACAACCTGCATTATACAGATGACACACCTTGCTTGTGGAAAGTGAAGAGAACATGAAGTACTTACTGATGAAGATCAAAGACTACAGCTTCAGCATGGATTATACTTCAACATAAAGAAAACAAAAATCCTCACAATTGGACCAATAAGCAACATCATGATAAATGGATTAAAGATTGAAGTTTTCAAGAATTTCATTTTGCTTTGATCCACAATCAACACACGTGGAAGTAGCAGTTGAGAAATCAAATGACATGTTGCATTCGGCACATCTGCTGCAAAAAACCTCTTTAAAGTGTTAAAAAGCAAAGAGGTCACCTTGAAGAATAAGGTGCGCCTGACCCAAGCCATGGTGTTTTCAATAGTCTCACATGCGTGTTAAAGTTAGGCAATGAATAAGAAAGGCTGAAGAAAAACTGAGGCATTTGAACTATGGTGTCGACAAAGAATATTGAATATGCCAAGGATTGACAGAAGACCATACAAATCCATCTTGGAAGAAGTACAGTCAGAATGTTCCTTAGAAGCAAGGATGGTGACACTACATCTCACATACTTTGGGCACATTGTCAGGAGAGATCAGTCCCTGGAGAAGGACCTCATGCTTGGTAGAGTAGAAGGTCAGTGAAAAAGAGGAAGACCCTCAATGAGATGGACAGATACGGTGGCTGCAACAATGGGCTGAAGCATAAAAATGACTGTGAGGATGGTGCAGGACCAGGCAGTGTTTCGTTCTGTTGTTCATAACGTCACTATGAGTCAAAACTGACTCGATAGCACATAACTATAACAACAGTGATACAGTATCTTTGGGTCCCTAAAGCATGGATATAATGAGATCATCTAAAAGACAAAAATTTTGGCTACCGCAAATCAATAATACAGACAAGTTGTCAAAAATCTTGACAGTCAAGACTTCCGACAACATGGCACTCTAGGAAGAAGCACCACGCCATCTCTCCACAGCAAAGATCCTGAGAGCAGCTCAAGAAAAACAAAAAGTAACATACAGAGGAGAAACAATAAGAATAAGCTCAGATTATTTCGCAGAAACCATGCAGGCAAGAAGGCAATGGGATGACATATATAAAACGTTGAAAGAAAAAAATTGCCAGCCATGAATAATATATCCTGCAAAACTCTCGTTCAAATATGATGGTTAAGTTAGGTCATTTCCAGATGAACAGAAATTAAGGGACTATGTAAAAACCAGACCAAACTTACAAGAATTATTAAAGGGAGTCCTTCTATCTGAGAACAAACAACTTCAGCTCACAGGCTGAATCCAGGACACATGATCTTACCGGCCGGATACCAATCTAGGAAATGATCTCTCAAGGACTATACAAAACTAAAAGAAATACAACATGGAATCAGAGCAGTTAATCTGTAAATGACAACAACATCAGAACAATAAAAGGGAGAATAAAGGGTATAGGTATAGAAACTTATAAAGGAGAGGAAGGCAAGGGGATACCAAGTAATAACAGACTGCTTCAAACTTAGAAAGATAAAGGTAAATTTCACAGTAACCACAAAGAAAGTTAACAAACATACTCATAAAAATAAAAAGGAAAAACATACAGTCTCAGAAAAAACAAAACCTACAAAAACAAAAGAAATGAAAAAAAGAATCCACAAACAAAAGGAATTAAGCAAAGGAGAGTAAGAAGAACAAAGAAAACGTCAGCACCACACACACACAAAAAAAAAAAGCACTACAAAATGACAGCAATAAGCTCACAGCTATCAATAATTACACTGAATGTAAATGGACTCAATGTACCCATAAAGAGACGGAGAGTGACAGAATGGAGAAGAAAACAGTATCCATCAATATGCTGTCTACAAGAAACACAACTAGAAAATAAGATGTAAATTTATTAAAAAGGTTGGAAAAAAAAATATCAAGCAAACAAATACCAAAAAAGAGCAGGAGTGGCAAAACTAATCTCAGATAAAACAGACTTTAAAACAAAATCCATTATGAAAGACAAAGAAGGAAACTATATAATGATTAAGCAGATGATCATCACGAGGACATAACTATAATAAACATCTATGCACCCAATGACGGCACACAAAAATACATAAAACAAACTCTAACAACACTGAAAAGAGAAATTGACAGTTCCACAATAATATTAGGAGACTTCAACACACCACTCTCAGTAAAGGACAAAACAACTAAAAAGAAACTCAGCAAAGATACATAAGACCTAAAGGGCACAGTCAGCCAACTTGACCTCATAGACATATGTTGAACACTCCACCAAACACCTGCAAACTACACGTTCTTTTCCAATGCACATGGAACATTCTCCAGAATAGACCACATCTTAGGCCACAGAGCAATCCTCAACAAGAGCCAAATGTTGAGATAATGCAAAGTATCTTCTCTGACCACAACGCTATCAAGGTAGAAATTAACAACAGAAACAGCAAGGAAAAAAAAAATCAGTTGCATGGAAACTGAATAACACCCTGCTTACACATCACTGGGTAATAGAAGAAATCAGAGAGGGAATCAAAAAATTCACAGAATCAAATGAGAATTAAACACACCATACCAAAACCTTTGGGACACAGCAAAGGCAGTCCTCAGAGGACAATTTATAGCAATAGATGCACATATCAAAAATGAAGAAAGGGACAAAATCAAAACATTAACTACAGAACTCAAGCAAATAGAAAGAGAAGAGCAAAAATAGCCCACAGCCACCATAAGAAAGGAAATAATAATATCACAGCAGAAATAAATGAAATAGAGAATAGAAGAACAATAGAAAGAATCAACAAAAACAAAACTTGGTTCTTTGAAAAATTCAATAAACTCGACAAACCACTGGCCAGACTGAATAAATAAAAAACAGGAGAAGATGCAAATAACCCAAGTAAGAAATGAAACAGACCCAACTAAAATAAAAAGGATCATAACAGAGTATTATGAAATACTCCAACAAATTTGAAAACCTAGAGGAAATGGATAAATTTCTAGAAACACAATACCTACCCAAACTACAACAAAGTGATGTTGACAATCTGAAGAGAACCACAACAAGAGAAGAAATTGAAAGGTAATAAAAAAAACTTGGGACAAAAAAAAAAAAAAAAAAAAAAAAAACCCTAGCCCAGATGGCTTCAGAGGGCAATTCTAAAAAATATTCAAAGAAGAGCTTGTACCAGTACTACTCAAGCTATTTCAGAGCCTAGAAAAGGAAGCAACACTTCCAACTTCATTCTATGAAGTCAGCATAACCCTGACACCAAAACCATGCAAAATGCCACAAAAAATAAAATTACTGACCAATATCTCTCATAATTATAGATGCAAAAGTTCTCAACAAAATTCTAGCGAATAGAATTCAGCATCATATCAAAAAAATTATACACCATGACCAAGTAGGATTCATACCAGGTATGCAAGGATGATTCAACGTTAGAAAATCAATCAACATAATCCACCACATAAATAAAAGGAAAGAAAAGAATCACATGATCATCTCAATTGACGCATAAAAGACCTTCAACAAAATCCAACACCCATTCCTGGTAAAAACTCTCAATAAAATAATTATAGAAGGGAAATTTCTCAACATAATAAAGGGCATATATGCAAAACAAATGGCACTCATCACTATTAATGGAAAGAAGCTGAAAATATTCCCCTTGAGAGCAGGAACAAGAGAAGGATGCCCTTTATCACCACTCCTATTTAACATTGTGCTGGAAGTTCTAGCTAGAGCAATAAGGCAAGAAAAAGAAATAAAGGGCATCCAAATTGGTAATGAAGAAGTTAAACTGTCCCTGTTTACAGATGATATGATACTATATATAGAAAACTATAAAGACTCCATGAGAAAACTACTGCAGCTAATAGAAAGATTCAGCAGAGGAGCAGGATACAAGGTAAACATACAAAAATCAGTTGGATTCCTATAAACCAATGAAGAGAATGATGAAAAGGAAATCAGGAAAACAATACCATTTATAATAGCCCCTAAAAAAAAAAAAAATACTTAGAAATAAATCTAACCTGGGAAGTAAAAACCTATACAAAGAAAACTACAAAACACTACTGCAAGAAACCCAAAGGGATCTACATAAATGGAAAAACATACCATGCTCATGGATAGGCAGACTCAACATTGTGAAAATGTCAATTCTACCCAAAGCAATTTACAAATACAATGCAATCCCGATCCAAATACCAACAACATTCTTCAAAGAGATAGAAAAATTAATCATTAAATTTATATGGAAAGGGAAGAAGCCCTGAGTAAGTACAGCACTACTGAAGAAGAATAAAGTTGGAGGACTCACACTACCTGACTTGAGAACCTACTATACAGCTACAGTAGTCAAAACAGCCTGGTACTGGTACAATGACAGATACATTGACCAATGGAACACAATTGAGAACCCAGATGTAAATCCATCCACCTATGGTCACCTGATCTTCGACAAGGGCCCAAAGTCCATCAGATGGGGAAAAGACAGTCTTTTTAACAAATGGTGCTGGCAAAACTGGGTATCCATTTGCAAAAAAAATGAAACAGGACCCATACCTCACACCGTATACAAAAACTACTTCAAAATGGATCAAAGACCTGAATATAAAGCCTAAAACTATAAAGTTCATAGAAGAAAAAATAGGACCAACACTACAGGCCTTAATACATGGCATTAAAAGGATACAAATCATAACCATCAATGCACAAAACCCAACAGATAAGCTAGATAAGTGGGATCTTCTAAAAATCAAACACCTATGCTCTTCAAAAGACTTCACCAGAAAAGTAAGAAGAGAACCTACAGACTGGGAAAAAATTTTTGGACAGTACAAGTCAGACAAAGGTCTAATCTCCATAATCTACAAGAAAATCCAACACCTCTACAATAAAAAGACAAATAATCCTATTAAAAAATGGGCAAAGGAAATGAACAGACACTTCACCAAAGAAGACATTCAAATGGCCAGCAGACACATGAGGAAATGCTCTCGATCACTAGCCAGTAGAGAAATGCAAATTAAAACCACAATGAGATACCATCTCACCCCAGCATTACTGACACGAATCAAAAACGCTGGAAATAACAAATGTTAGAGGGGCTGGGGGGAGATTGGATCTCTTATGCACTGCTGGTGGGAATGCGTAATGATACAACCATTTTGGAAAATGATGTTGCACTTCCTTAGAAAGCTAGATATAGAAATACTTTATGATCCAGCTTTCCCACTCCTAGGAATATATGCTAGAGAAATAAGAGTCATCACTCGAATAGACATATGCACACCTATGTTCATGGCAGCATTGTTCACAATAGCAAAAAGATGCAAAGAACCTAGATGGCCATCAACAGATGAATGGATAAACAAACTATGGTACATACACACAATGGAGTACTATGCAACAAGAAAGAACAATGATGAATCTGTGAAGCATAGCATAACATGGGTGAAAATGGAGGACATTATGCTGAGTGAAATAAGTCAATCACAAAAGGACAAATATTGTATGAGACCTCCATTGTAAAAACCCATGAAAAAGTTTACACACAAAAAGTAACAATCTTTGCTGGTTACCAGGGATGGAAAGTGTTGGGGTGGGGAATACTAAACAGGTAATAGATATGCGATATCTTTGGTGAAGGATGAGACAGTACACAATCCTGGGGAAACCAGCACAACTTGTACAAGGAAAGGTCATGGAAGCTCCATAGACACATCCAAACTCCCTGAGGGACTGAATTGCTGGGCAGAGGGCTGTGGGGACCATGGTCTCAGGGAACTTCTAGCTTAATTAGCATAACACAGTTTATAAAGTCAATGTTCTACATTCTACCTGGGTGAGTAGCATCTGTGGTCTTAAAAGCCTGTGAGCGGCCATCTAAGATACTCCACTTGTCTCATCCCTTCGGGAGCAAGGGAGAATGAAGAGAACAGGGTACAAGGAAAAGATTAGTCCAAAGGACTAATTGTCCACAGCTACCAAGGCCTCCACCAGACTGAGTCCAGTATAGCTAGATGGTGCCCGGCTACCACCACTGACTGCTCTGACCAGGATCACAACAGAGGGTTCTGGACAGAACTGGAGAAGAATGTAGAACAAAATTCTAACACACACAAAACAGCTCAGATTTTCTGGCCTAAAAGACACTGGAGAAACCCTGAGAGTATGTCCCTCAGACACCCTTTTAGCTCAGTGGTGGAGTCACCTCCGAGGTTCACCATTCGTCCTGGGATTGGACAGCCCCATAAAACAAAACGGGACTAATGAGGCACAGCAGTCCAAGGACAAGGGCCAGAAGGCAGAAGGGGAGAGGAAAGCTGGTAATAGGAACTCAAGGTTGAGTAAGGACAGTGTTGATGTGTCGTGAGGTTGTTAACCATTGTCATAGGGCAACATGCGTACTGTTTAATGAGAAACTATTTTGTTCTGCAAACCTTCATCTAAAGTGAGAATAGCAGCATGACTGGAAGAGCATAGTCGATGTCACTGAACTGTGCATGTAGAAATTTTTGAAATGGTGTATCTTTGGCTATGTATATTTTCACCAAAAAAAAGAAAAGGTCAAGAAGGGAGAGTGTTGACATGTTGTGGGGTTGTTAAGCAATGTCATAAAACCATATGCGTACTACTATTTAACGAGAAACTATTTGTTCTGTAAACCTTCACCTGAAGTACAATAAAAGAAAACAATCTTGACAGTCAGAATGAGTTAGTATATGCAAAGAAGAAAAATAGATATGAAAATGAAAGAAGGAGACATGTATAAAAACTGAATCAAGAGATTTAAAATATAGCCTAAAGAAAGAGAAGCTGTGTGAATATAGGGAAGCTATTTAACCTCTCTAAGACCCTGTTTCCATATCTGCAAATCATAGATAATTGTAGTGCATTCCTCTTATGGTTTTGGGGATAATAAATTGAGATAGTGCTTAGCACATAGTAAATACTAACAATAATAATAAAAATGATAATAATAATATAAAAAGTTGTTTTTGTAAACTTCATTAAACCAGCAGACAGGTTGCTGATATTTGTTTGATCACTATCCTCTCAAGCACCTATTTGCAGTGTTTATGGTAACATCTAGAAATCTGAATTTTTTGAAAACTTTAAAAGTAATTTTGATGCCACTGCAGGGTTGTCAATAACTTATACCAGTTAGGACTATTCTGGTTGAGGGTACAGGTAGCTACTCAGGGGAGAACAGGCCCTCCACTTTGCCTTATACCTTAGAAAATAAGAGCAGAGCACTAATATTTATTTATCAATTATTATGTGCCAAGCACATACCAGTTGCTTTACAGACATTATCTCTTTTAATTCTCACGACAAATCTATCTGTCATTTTTGTTATTTCCATTTCTTATACGAGGAAACTGAAGCTATAAGAAATTCAGTGTTTCACAATTTCAAACTTCATCTTACAATCTTAGATTGGCATACTAAGATTAGGATGCCAGGTAAGGATAATAACCTCAGTGAGGCTAAATAATTTCACAAGTGGCTGAACTCAAATTCCAAGTCTCTAGCATGTCCACTGCTGTATGCTGGCTCTTTTAACAATTCCCTTAGTTTCATGTGAATGGGTAAGAGGGCAGTAGGAAAATGCATTTGAGGATAAAAAGACAATTTACTTGGAAGATTTGCTAAATGCAGACAAGGTCATCTTAATCAGGTGACAATCTTTCTAAATAAATTTAATACACTAATAGGTAAAGGTACGTTGCCTCTGTAGTCTGCCTTCTATGAAGTTATGACATTTTCTATGGAGAAACGATGCTCTCTGGCATCCTCTGTCAAGGGTTTCCTTTCATTATTTAACTTGGACCTACCACATCACCAGCAAGTTATCCAGACAATTCTTTGTGTGGAAGTTATTATATCGTCTCAGATACACTAGGATTTAAAGAGATTGGCAGAACAGTTCAGAACGAAAAGAATTTACAAAATGTAGCCCATTTATTTTCTTAAAGTGCACTGAAAAATTATCATGAAATTCTACACACACAGGCCAACTTGCTTTAAACTCCAAAAACTCCCAGAGTTGCCTAAATTTAAATGTTTCAGCTCAGTTAAACCTCCTTATATTTATTTTAAATCTAAATGAATATAATGACTTCTATAGATACAATTTGCATTTGATAACCTAATTAATCCTTACATCATAACTAGCATAGTGGTTTTTAACTTGGTGAGTGTAAACAATATTAGAGGCAAACTATTAAACTACTATAATATCTTTACATTAAAAAACCTGTAAAATTATGCCTTAAGGTAGCAAAATTAACTTGAAAACTTGAAGTTTTTAAATATTCATATGATGATAGAATATTGTCATACATACATATCCCAGAATTGGGTAGATAATTAATAATCAATTAGAAAAATTAAGGAATAGATGAACAGACTTCATATTCTTGTAATGTCAGAAAAAGAAAGTGAACTCAACGTAATGATCAAAATTTCTGTGGAAATTCATACTTTGCTTGGCACGAGGAGCATACTTTCAGTACATATTAGGCCAACACTCCAAGTCAATGTTTCCACAATTTGAATATGTCCCATTCAAAAGATGATATTCCATAGCACCAAAGCCCAGCACTAAAATATAATGAGTCACAGGAAGAGAACGTTCCTCCCTTTAAATTTTCCCCATTTATGAAAGAACTTAATCAACAAATATTTATTGGGATCTTCTGTCAGTCACTGACGTAGGTGATGAGGATACACCTTGAACAAAACAAGACCTCTTATAAGCATTTATTGAGAAGGGGAAAAAATAAACAAGGTGGCAAGTAATAAGTACTTTATTTAGGGATATGAAAAAAGAGAGAGATCACTTCAATTTCAAGAGGATTTCAAACACTGTGGTATTTCAAATAAATAGGATAACACTGTTTTGTTTTCATAGTTAACTTTATATTATATTTAAATGTAATATATTTTTATTTATGGTAATAATGCACAGTTTTCTTTTTAAAAACTAGTATTAAAATACATATTATTTTTTAAAAAATTAAATAAGCAAAATAAAAGGGGTAAGTGAATGGAGTGAAACAATGAGATGGTATGCAAATTACTACATTTGTGAAACACTCCTCTAGAAGACCAAAATTTTTTTGATAGGAGATCATTTCTCTACTGTGAAAAACCATGAATTGCTATCACACATTAATATCATTTCTTCTGGAAATCAAAGATATTGATAAAAAAATAAGCTGAGTTCATCAGACATAAAGGGACAAAAATAAAAAATAATAATAAAAGGAAAAAACTCTGCAATGCACATATGGCATTTGTTTTGACCACTAGATATTTAAATAGCTTTCTTATGAAATGTGTGAATTTATCTGAGGGAATAAGTTAATAATTCCCTGTGCTCATTTCCCAGCCTCCCTTCCAGCTAGGATGCAGGCTTGGCAAATCAGATGCACATGATGCATAAAATGGGGAGCTGGGGCAAAGAACAGGGACAGTGAAGTATCATCTATGGCAGTAGTGAGGATTGATGCAATAATATCCAGCGGGATCCCATTCCCAGGGCAGAGATGTGGACGATCAAATGCGGTTTCTTCTGATGGTCTCATAGTAACAGATCCCACATGTGACTTTGGGTGTTTTTTCTAGCTCTGTAACAGTTAAGCCTGAATAAAATCAGTTATTCAATACAATTTTAATCAATTCTTCTATGTTTAAACCAACCACAGTAATTTCTGTTGCTTGCAACTAAGAACTTGGAAGGATACCAACATACATAATGGGAGAGGATATAAACTGATTACCCCATTGCTTACTTCAGTCCTCGGCACAGAGTATTTAATAAACAATAAACATTAAAAGAATAAATAAAATAAGAAAAGTAAATAACTTTTCCATCTTCCAAACTAAGTGAAATACTTCCGCATGAATCTTTTAGCTTTTCACTATCTTTTCTCCATTTTCTTTAACTTAGATTCTAAAAGAGTAAGAAAATTCTAATAATACTGTGCTGTGTTAATAAGATTTTTTCAGCACTAATAGCGTAATCTGCTCCCAAAATCTTCAGTAGCAATACTGATAGATGAAACAATTCTGACATGAATTTCAGCTGCTTTAAAATATAAATATGGCAGAAATTTCCATAGCAAATGAAAATGTATTAAGCAATAATTTGAGATGAATATGAAAACAGTTGGAAAATTATGAAATAAAACTATAGTTTAAATTGTCTTTATTGAGAATACCTAAATTAGAGGTACTGGGAGTATGAAGAACTTTCTCACTTTTGACTGTTGAAAGAGATTAAATTTATCTTGCATTGAAATTCACAGACTACTGTGCCACAAGAAAGTGGCAAAAGATCTTGAATGATATATTAAGAAATGTGCAGAAATGCAAAATATTTGAACTTCATATAAGAACAGAAACTGAAAAATCAAATGGATTACCTTGATACGTAATGTACGTTTACGTAGAGACCATAAAGTTTTGGAGAGATAAGATGAAAAATAAATATTTCTTTCAGAATGAACATTCTAATAATGGAATGTACCTACCTAGAGCTTTCAAATCACAGAGGAATTATTAAAAGTTTTCTTTTTAAAAGACTACTGGTATACCAAATCATACAAAATGAGAAAACTGCTTTTGCTGTAGTCCTCTCAAGTGAAGGATATTTTACTTTTGTACTTCACATATCTCAGGGCCTGGAGTGTTGTTAGTGTTTTCCTTGGTCTTAATCTCTAAAGTCATTTCTAAAACGTTTCTTCATTTTCCTCCTTCAAATTATCCAGCTACATTGAAACAAGTCATTAGCCTTTGCCAGTGATTACTTATTCTTGCCATCAAAAGATCTCCCAGCCACTAGTTTTCATTTGCTCATGCCTTTGACAAAGTGTTCACTCTCTCCATCACTGTTATTTTCATAATCATTAATGAATTACATACACTATACCCAGACTCTCGGTTTCACTTGCCATCTCACCCTTTAAGGGATCATGTTCCAGGCGTCGCCAACCCCTTACATCCTGCAACATAATTTTTCCCAAGCTACTATTCATTAGCATAAAAGTAGAATAGGATGCTTTAAAAAAAAAAAAAAAGCACACGCTTTCTCTTGATATCACTTCCTATTCTGTTACCATATTTTTACTCCTTCTTAAAAAGTCATTTATATTTGGATATCTCCTTCTTTCCTTATATTCTCCCTTAAAGCCTTTTAACCTGTCTTAGGCTGGGTTCTCTAGAGAAGCAAAACCAATGAAGCTTATATCTATATCATCTATCTATCTGTCTATCTATCTATCTATCAATATATATATAGAGAGATTTATATCAAGGAAATGGCTCACAGAGTTGTAGAGGCTGGAAAGTCCCAAGACTTCAAAGCTTCAGGTTGGAGATTTCTCTTGATTCATGTAGCTGCAGAGGCTGATGAACCTAAGATTGGCAGGTCTTATGGCAGGCTGCTGGCTCAAGTCCCAAGAACTGGAGGTCAGATAATGATGAGCCAGATGCAGGATACAGATTGAGCAAAAACCAGAAAGTTTTGCCAAAAAGTCCATATATATTAGATGCAGGACACACTCCCAAGGAAACCCCCTTTCAACTGATTGGCCACTGATAGAAGATCTCCTCATGAAAGTGATTACATTATATCAGATCTCATCATGGATGTGTTTATATCATTGCTTAACTGCCCAACTACATCTTAACTGCCAAACCACTGAGACTCATGGCCCAGCCAAGCTGACACACAACCTTAACCATCACCGTCCACCCCTTGTCAACTTAGCACCTGTACACATCTCCTTAAATCATACATAATCTCTAAATAAAGGTAATTATAAAGTCATACTTGTGCCTAATACATACAACTAAGGCATACAACTAAAATGCATATGCGTACAACCAAAAATGCACTAGACTGTTTACATCTTATAATTTGTAAGGGAAGGAAACAAGCATATGTGATGCAAATATACAAGGAGGAAATACTCATAACAATTACAGTCTCTGTTTCTGCTATTGGTGACATGGTCATAGCTGGTATTTAGAATAACCTTCTTCCACCACCCATTCTGTATTCCCTTTACCCTCAGCAAGTACCTCAGCTGGCCGAGGATCTTTGCCTGTGGGGTGACCCAAACCTTCATCCTGAAGTCTGGGCTATTAGTAGTCATGTTAGAATTGCGTTGCTGTGATTTTCCACTGACTTTAATCACAGAGCATGGTAGCACTAAAAGACGTCCTGTATTCCAGACATACTCTCCTTTACCTCCCTTACATAATAACAACCTGATTTACTCTTGGTAATCAGGATCAATCACACCAGCCAATACAGTAACTGTCTTCTTTGCTTGTTGATCCAGAGGCATTAGGAGCTCAAAGTGGCTGAGTGGTTTTCTTAACTTCCGGTTCAATGGACTCAATGATGTGTCTCCTGGGTGGGGGCATTCCTCCTTTTGGAACTAAGACCTCTAGCCCTGTACAGCATAGGGTCACAGGGACAGGAAGCAAAAATTTTGTGAGTGGGTTGCTAGATTCAATAGTGAGTGATGCCACTCCCATTTCCAGCCCTAGATTCTTGGACACATGAATCTTGGCTATGGAAGAAACAACACTATAAATTAGATGCAGGTTTGGAGCATATACAGCCTCCTGGAGAACATTACCCCAACCCTGCACAGTACTGCCCAATAGATGGCACCATAAGTATGTCTTTAGAAGGCCATTTCATTATTCTACCAAGTCATCTACTTCAGGATGATGGAGAACATGTTAATAGCAATAAATTCCATGAGCATGGGCCCATTGCTGCACTTCATTTACGGTGAATTCCTTGATCTGAGGTGTTGCTGTATGGGATAGCATGATGGTGGACAATGCCTTCTGTAAGTCCACAGATGGTAGTTTTGTCTGAAGCATTGTGTGTAGGGAAGGCAAAACTATATCCAGAGTAAAAGTCTATTCCAGTAAGAGAAAAACACTGCCCTTTCCATGATGGAAGCTGTCCAATGTAATCAACCTGCCACCAGGCTGCTGCCTGATCACCTCAAGGAATGGTGCCATATTGGGGACTCAGCGTTGACCTCTGCTGCTGGCAGATTGAGCACTCAGCAGTGGCTGTAGCCAAGTTAACCTTGTTGAGTGGAAGTCCATGTTGCTGAGCCCATGCATAACTTCCAGCCCTGTCACCATGGCCACTTTATTCATGAGCCCATTGGGCAATGACAGGAGTAGCTAAGGTGAGAAGGTGACTGGTTTCCATGTAATGCGTCATCCTATCCACTTGATTGTTAAAATCCTCCTCTGCCGAGGTCACCCTTTGGTAAGCATTCACGTAAGACTCAAATATCTTCACTTCTTTGGCCCTTTCAGAGAGGTATATCCACATACCTCCTCCCCATAACTCCTTGTCTCCATTTTCCAATCATGTTCCTTCCAAATTCCTGACTCTCCAGCTAAACCATTGGCCAAAGCCCATGAATCAGTATACAGTTGCACTTCTGGCCGTTTCTCCTTCCAAACAAGTGAGCAACCGGGTGCACTGCTCTAAGTTCTGCCCATTGGAAGGATTTTTCTTCACTACTGTCCTTCAGGAATGTCCCAGGAAGGAGACGTAGTGCTGCTGCTGTCCACTTTCAAGCTTATGACATAAGGCTAGAGAGCTGACATACCCCTGTAGTAGGACACTGCAGTGTATTGCTGACTTTGCCAGATGAAATCAAGCTGCTTCTGGTGGTCCTTCAAAATAGGTATGGATAACAAGGCATTATTCAGTTCAATAAATGCATATCAGGTACCAGGAAATGTATTAATTTGCTGAAGCAATGAAACCACATCTGGAACAGGAGCTGCAGTTGGAGTCACCATCTAGTTAAGTTTTCAATAAACACTGTCATTCTCAAGGATCCACCCGTTTTTTGCACAGATACAATAGATGAGTTGAATGAGAATGAGGTGGGAATTTACCACCCCTGCATCCTTCAGGTCCTTGATGATGGCAGTAATCGCTGCAGTCCCTCCAGCAATGTGATATTGCTTCTGGTTTATTACCTTCCTGGTTAGAGGCAGTTCTAATGACTTCCATTTAGCCTTTCCTACCATAATAGCCCCTCCTTCACATGTCAGAAATCCAATGTGGGTGTTCTGCCAGTTGCTGAGCATGTGTATTTCAATTATGCATCCTGAAACTGGGGAAATCACTACAGGGTGGGTTCGGTGACCCACTGGACTCACTACGAGGCAGACATGAGCTATTATTCTATTACTATCCTGACCACCATATGCCCATATGCTCCCATTCTGACTGGTGGGCCACAGTGATGTTTTGTGTCTCCTGGAATTAGTGTCAATTTAAAGCTGGTATCCAGTATTCTCCCAAAAGTCCAATATTTCCTTTTTCCTAGTGAAGAGTCACACTTATAAATGGCTATAGATTTTTTGGGGGAAGGCTGGGAGAAAGATTAAGGGTATAAATTTTTGGAAGTGTGGTGGGGTTGTGGGTCTGTAAACTGGCTATCTTAGTTATCCAGGGATGCTATAACAGAAATACCACAAGTGGATGTCTTCAATAAACAGAAGTTTATTCTCTCACAGTCGAGCAAACTAGAAGCCCAAATTCAAGGTGCCAGCTCAAGGGGAAGGTTTTCTCTCTCTGTCAGCTCTGGAGGAAGGCCTTTATCATCAATCTTCACCTAGACTAGGAGCTTCTCAGTGCAGGGATCCTGGGTCCAAAAGACACTCTCTTCTTCTGGCACTGCTTTTTTGGTGGTATGAAGTCCCCCTGTCTCTCTGCTCACTTCTCTCTTTTGTATCTCAAAAGTGATTAACTTAAGACACATCTTAATCTTGTAGATTGAGTCCTGCCTCATTAACATAACTGCTTCTAATCCTGCTGCATTAATATCATAGAGGTTGTGATTTACAACACATAAGAAAATCACATCAGATGACAAAATGGTGGACAATCACACAACACTGGGAATCATGGCCTAGCCAAGTTGACACATAATTTTGGGGGACACAATTCAATCCATGACATTGCCCCCCCAAAATTCATGTCATTGCCACATGTAAAACACATTCACCCCATCATATCATAGCGAAAGTCTTAATTCAACTCCAAGTCCAAAAATCCAAAAATTGCTCTTCATCTGTGAAATCTAGAATACAAGTTATCTGGTTCCAAAGTACAATGGTAGAACAGACACAAGCTAGATATTTCCATTACAAATGGGAGAAACTGGAGGGAAAGAAGGGATAACAGGCAACAAACAAGTAAGCAGAATGCATTACATTAGCCAGCAAGGGTTGAAAATAATCCTCTGTTCTCTGAGACCATTTTCACCATGGCCCTGCATTCCAGTCTCTAGGGATTGGCCACTCTCCTGATTCTGCGTGGAGGCCCCTTGGCCCTGGGCTTCAGCTCCACCTTCTAGGCCCACTGAAATGGCAACTCTGCTCCCTCAGCTTTGGGCAGCTAGTTTCTCCTAGTCCGTCTGAGTGGCTACTCCACCCTTTGAGACTGAGGAAGCTCTGCTTCCTGTGTTCCTTGTCTCTTCAGTTTCTGCTTCCTGGTTACTTGGCCTCTTGGCCCCGTGGACCTCACTGCTCACATCTGCCGTGCTGGAGCAAGTGTTCCAAAGCGCTTTAGTTTCACCAGTAAGTGCTTAGAGTCAATCTACTCTGCCAGTAAACTTCGACTGGAGGGCAATCAGCTCTCTTGCTTCATGGGTTGGCAAGCCTAGCTCCACCAATAAGTGCTTGGAAGCACCCCAGACAGCCAGGAAGCCTCCTGCACAAAGGCACTCAGCTCTCACTCCATAAGTCGACTCCAGCACTGTCTCTTTCTGGTCTTCTGGTTCTGCTTCTGCCATTTCTCTGCTGCTGTTGTTCCCCAATGTTACAGCACTGCTCACTTCTTCTGAGTCCTCACCAGAATTGGCTTTGATATCCATAACTCCACCAATAGTCTCTGTAAGACAATATAGGCTTTTACTGTTAGACACTTTAAAACTCTTGCAGCCTCTATCCATTCACAGTTTCAAAATCGCTTCCATATTTTAGATATCTGTTAGAGCAACACCTCACTCCCAGTACTAAATTCTATCTTAGTTATCTAGTGCTGCTGTAACAGAAATACCACAAGTGAATGACTTCAACAAACAGAAGTTTATTCTCTCACAGTCTAGTAGGCTAGAAGTCCAAATTCAGGGCATCAGTTCCAGGGGAAGATTTTCTTTCTCTGTTGTCTCTGGAAGAAGGTCCTTATCACATCAATCTTTCCCTGAACTAGGAGCTTCTTAGCTCAGGGACCATGAGTCCAAAGACATGCTCTTCATTTGGCACTACTTTCTGGTGGTATGAGGTCCCCCTGTCTCTCTGCTCACTTTGCTTTTATATCTCAAAAGAGATTGACTTGACACAACCTAATCTTGTAGACCGAGTCCTGCCTCATTAACATTATTGCATCTAATCCTGCTGCATTAACATCATAGAGGTAGAATTTACAACACATAAGAAAATCACATTGGATGACAAAATGGTGGACAATCACACAAAACTAGGAATCATAGCGTGGCCAAGTTGACAAGTATTTTGGGGGGACCCAATTCAATCCATGACTCTGGCTTAATCTGGGAGTTAATTGGGGAACATGACTCTATTCTGGTGATTCAAGTTAGACTGCAGTCCACTTGACCTAGAATTCTTCTGCTTGTACAGATCAGGTAAATATTTAGTAGATTTCCTATCTATTTCTCTCCTAGGGACACCATGACTAAGTAGCCAATACCATAAGTCCATATGAGACAGAGTATTCTGATGAGTGCTTTGACTTTGCTGTCCATTATGATAACCATATCCACCTTGTCTTTATCTATTGAGTATGGCAACTTGGTCCCTACCATCATGGGGTCCAATCAGCCCCACTGAAGTTGTTGTTATTGTTGTTAGGTGCCATCAAGTTGGTCCCAACTCATAGCAATCCCATGTACAACAGAATGAAACATTGCCCAGTCTCATGCCATTCTCACAATCATTGTAGTTAGATGTCTTAATTCAGTTAGGGCAATTCCCTCTGTTGAATCATACTTACATGAAATAGCAATCACAGCAGTTTTCAAGAGGGCTGGTGCTCCCTTCACAAATTTGTTACTCACTATTGTGATAAAAGGTGTGTCTTCTGGGCACTCCATGTGTGGGTCTATACATCTAACTTGACAAAAATCCACTCTAACATGCCAATTTGCCTAAGCCTTTGAATATCTTCTTATACAGTATACCAAGGCAGGTCTGGTACTTCAACTTGATTTAGTGTAGGTTACAATGTAATGGGAAAGCCTTGTGGTGTAGTGGTTAAGAGTTTGACTGCTAACCAAAAGGTCAGCAGTTTGAATCCACCATGTGCTCCTTGGAAACCCTGTGGGGCAGTTATACTCTGTCTTATAGGGTCACTATGAGTTGGAATCGACTCAATGGCACTGGGTTTGTGTTTTTTTGTTTGGTGGGGGGGTGGGTTACCATGTAATACATACTTCAATGAACCAACCAAAACAAACGGATCCTTTACTAACCTCTTGAGCTGAAACACTGAATGAAGAATCCGTGCTTAGCAGACCCATATTAATAAATTCAGACTGATTCAACTTTATGTCCCTTGCACTATTAGCCCCCACCCTTAATAGACATTCCCACACATATTTCCCAGGTTTCTGTTTGTACATTTTAGAAAAATCAGGCAGTTTTTTTGGAGTGTAGTGTACCTCCTCCTGGCTCACATTTTGTACTTCACCTTTTGGGGCTTGCTGGGTCTTAAGTCTAGTTATATATCTAGAAGGAAAAATGAGTGGTGTGCATGTGTTTTGAGAACATTCAGCAATATCTTGTAAGGTATCTTCCTTAAGTGATACCCCAGGCAATGACTTAGATGCCTCCCCAGGCAATGACTCAGAAGAAGGCTCTTCGGACACAACTGGGTTAATCTCATCAGATGGGGCTGGAGGGGTTAATAATTTTGTTGTCAGGAGTGATCTAATGGAATTTATGGGCTCAGTGTCCCCACCTTACAGATTATCTGCCCATATGTTCCCATCTCAAGTTTCAGGGCCCCATTTCTTCCCAATCAATGCCCTCACTTTAAATTCAGACATCATTTGAGGTTGGAAATTCAACTGCCATTGTAATTCAGCCACTCTTATGATAAGACTCTGGGTTTGGTTTTCAGCAATATCAACTCTGTTACTATAAGAA
This sequence comes from Dugong dugon, assembly GCA_030035585.1. Classification (NCBI taxonomy): domain Eukaryota; kingdom Metazoa; phylum Chordata; class Mammalia; order Sirenia; family Dugongidae; genus Dugong; species Dugong dugon. Next base: position 17,245,658 of record CM057478.1, read on the forward strand.
ATAAGACTTTCTTTCAGGGCACACGTGTCACTTGTACTTTGAAGCCCTGAGTTAATTTCTTTCTTACACCACTTTGTCTAGTGAAAGTAGGTCCAACCAAGCAGCTTCTCATTCTGACAAAATTGTAAAAAGATATCAAACATGTGATCTCACAGAGCCTCACCTCTCACCAATACTTGATCTATTGGTGGTGATATTTTGCATGTTTCTAATGCCAACTTATGCCATGGTTTAGCGGAGAACCCTTTACTACTGGAAGCAAAGACATCAACATCTTTAAGACTAATCAGACTGTAGAACCAATTTAGAAAATTCATCCTTACGATTTTGTTCCTCTAGAACAACTCTTAGTACAAAATGTTTTAGGCTGAGTTTCCTAGAGAAATAAAAGCAGTAAAGTGAACTTATATATAGAGAGAGAGAGCAAGAGAGAGATTTTTACCAAGGAAATGGCTCATGCAGTTGTAGAGGCTGGAAAGTCCCAAGTCCATGGGTTAGGCATCTGGCTGAAAGCTTCTCCTGACTCATGTAGCTGTAGGGGATGATGAATCAAAGATCGGCAGATCAGACAGCAGGCTGTTGGCTAAAGTCTCAAAAACCGGAGGTCAGATGATGAAGAGCCAGATGCAGGATTCAGAGTAAGCAAAAGTCAGTGATCTTTGCCAGAAAGTTCATGCATATTGGATGCAGACCTTATTCCCAAGGAAATTCCCTTTCACTTGACTGGCTGCTCATATCAGATCACATTATGGTGGTGATTGCATTATATCAGATCTCATCATGGAGGTGAATACCTAATTATGCAACTGTCAAACTACATCATAACTGCCAAACAACCGAGAGTCGTGGCCCAGCCAAACTGACACAAAGCCTTAACCATCATATAAACCATTCAAGTTTTGCCCCAAAATCTCTTCAAAACTTTTTTTTTAGTTCAGTCACAAAATCAAATTCTTAACGCATAATTACTACCTTATTTGCTACACCTGGAAATACATGTGTCATTGGACATACAAGATGATACACTGTATTAACCAGTGTTCAACCAGAGAAACAGAACCAATAGGAAATTCATAGAGAAATTCATAGAGAAAGCAATAAGGAAAGGCAGGCTGGAACTTTTCACCATGTGCTCAAGCTACTGTCCACAGATGAGTTTGTATTTTCTTTAGGAAAACTTCAGTTCTACTGTGTAGAACTTCAATTGATTGAAACAGGCACACTCAAAATATTTAAAATTAATCTCCCTTACTTAAAATCAACTGATTATGTACTTTAATCACATCTACAAAATATCTTCACAGCAAAATCTAGATTAGTGTTTGAGTGAATAATTAGAGATTGTAGTCTAGCTAAAGTGACACATCAAACAGCCATCACAATCCAGCCCTTGTCAACTTGACTTCCATGCGCTTATCCACAAACTATTCTGCAACCATTTCCAAATAAAGAAAATATCAGTCTACATATGCCTGAGATAATACAACTATCCTGCATAATCTCCAACATGCTAACCTTTTACCCACAAGTGGATGCAAAGTACTTGGGTGATGTTCACACTTCTCTTTTGATATCCTGCAACTTAAATACTGTTAGCACAGTGGTTAAGAGATCAGCTTCTAATGAAAAGGTCAGCAGTTTGAATCCACCAGCCTCCTCCTTGGAAACTCTATGGGGCAGTTCTACTCTGTCCTATAAGGTTGCTGTGAGTCAGAATCGACTCAACAATGGCAAGGAGTTTTTGTTTCTTTTTTATTTTTATTTTTTGTTTTATTACTAATACATCATATATACTATGTTTGTATTCCTCCTATTTCTAGAGTCTCTTCTTAGTTGTCTTTGTTAGTTCCTATTCTTTTATCTTCATTAACTCTTACTATTGCAGCACTCCTGGACTCGTACTCTGGATTATAATCTATTCTCCTTCAATAGTCAAACTTTTTGTAATTTTATCACTGTCTGTCAATTTAAAATATCCTATGTGGAAACTGACACAAGAAAAAATAGAAAATCAAATGTTTTCCAACTGTTAATTAAATTTGTTGTTTTAATTTAAACAAGTTATTTTTATTCAAATGATTTGAAATTAAAATAATCCCATAAAGAAAACTCCAGACCTAGATGGCTTTACCAGTATATTCCTCTTGACCTTTAAGAAATAAATAAAACCAATCCCATATAAACACCTTGGGAGAGCAGAAATAGAGAGTACACTCCGCAACATTTTATTTATTTATTTATTTATTGATGAAAATATACACAGCAAAAAGTAGATAATTTCAACAAATTTTACATATAAAATTCAGTGACATTGTTTACTTTACTCACATTGTGTAACTGTTCTTGCTATCCTTTTCCAAATTATTCTACTACCTTTAACATAATCTCACTGCCCCCTAAGCTTTTCATTTAACCTTATAAAATGCTCTTGTTAATTTGATCCCACATAGAAAATTCTTTGAAAGAGAATAATGCTCAAGGTTAATATACTTTACAATTAAGCTAAACTATTGTTTGGTTCAAAGAAGACTTCAGGGGATAGTTTTGGTTTAAGGTTTAAAGATTATCTCAGGACAATATTTTTGGGTGTTCATCCAGCCTCAATAGCTCCAAAAGATTTGGATTCCATTAGCCATCACAGAAATTCAGAAGAAAATCACAGGGAGATACCACTTCACTCCCAATAGCATGGCTAAGATTAAAAAAAAAAAGAAGAATGTAACAAATGTTGGCAAGGATGTGGGGAAATTGGAACATTTATTCATTGCTTGCGAAAATTCAAAATTGTAGAGTCATTGTGGAAAACAATGTGGCAGTTCCTCAAAAAAACTAATAATTAAACTACCATATGACCCAGCCATTCCACTACTAAGCGTATACCCAGAGGATCTGAGGGCAGTGATGCAAACAGACATATTTACAACAATGTTCATTGCAGAACTATTCACAACCGACAAAAAAGTGGAAACAACCTAAATGCCCATCAACAGATGAATGGATAAACAAAATGTGGTATATACATGCAATAAGTAGCAAGAAAGAGAAATGAAATCCTGATACATGCTACAACGTGGATGAAGCTTGAAGGTATTAGGCTAAGTGAAATAAGTAAATCATAAAAGGACAAATACTGTATAAACTCACTTATATAAAGTTGATAAGAGTAAGCAAATATATAGAAACCAAAGTGTATTAGTGGATAACAGGGGCAGGTGGGAGGCAGTGAGTTGCTGTTTGTTGTGATGGGAAACTTGGCACAGATAAAGGGCAATGGTTGTGCAACCTATTAATGTGATTGATATCACTAGGTTGTACACTTTAAAAATATTGAATTGGCAAGCTTTGTGTTATACATATCTTTACCAAAAATAAAGGAGCCTCTAATGCTGCATATGCTGCATATACAACCAAACACATTACAAGATTTGTTTTCTTAGTTTGGAGGTTTAGGGACATGATTTCATGGGATAGCCCAGTCAACTGGCCTAATAATGTTTTTCAAAGCTCCTGGTCTACCTCCTAGTTCAGTACGTAGTGCCTGGGGTCTTGAAAGCTTGCAAGTGACCATGCAAGCTACAACAGTAAGTCTCTATTCACCTGGAGTAGTAAAGGAAGAAGGAGAGTCAGGAATAGGGGGAGAAAATGGAATGCATGTCTGATTTCCTCTATGAACAACTGCCATGAGACCAGAAGAACTGGATGGTGCCCAGCTACCATTAATGAATGTTTTGATTTAAGATTCTATAGAAAAATCCTAACAAAAAAGGGGATAAAAGCACAACAGATTTCCCGACTGTTTTTATGATGATAATGTAATCTGATATGAAAACTTAACCCCTAAAAAAAAATGAAAGAAAGAAAATTATAGACTAATTATTTTTATAAACATAGAGACAACAAAATCCTACATAAACTATTAACACATTAATTCTAGCAATGCATAAAAAGGATAATATGTCAAGATCATTTGGAGTTTTAGTCCCATTATGCAAAATTGGTTAAGTATTTGAAAGTCAATCAGTATAATGATTTTTTAGTGAAGCATATACTGTAGTGAGCCACTAAAATACACTGACTCTTCAAACTAATCACTCAGTTGGTGGAAGTATTGATGGCTGACAGATCTCAGCTGTCTTCCTCTCTAAAAATTGCAATTGCCTCAGGAATAACATCTTTTCCAAGATTATGCCCCTTTATGGGAATATACTGCATCCCATGGTCTGACAGGATATAATGCCCCAGCCACTTTTACATCTATTCAAGAAAATTTTATAAGGCCATTGGTAAGTCCACAGCTTCCCAGAGGATGTCTAAAACCCTTGTTTTCACTGTATTGCAGCTGAAATTCTCACTCTGCCCATGCCTACTTCATTCACTTCCTCACAGGGTTTGATCCTGATAACATTCACTTACAGATACCTTACATGCAAATCTTTATCTCAAAATCTGTATACTAAGAGACCAGTCCTGTGACATTACATTAACAAATACAAGGGGAAATACCATATGATAGTCTCAACAGGTTCTTAAAGTTCAGCTTTAACAAATTCAACACATATTCTTTGATCTTGTCTCATACGAAACAAGAAATAGAGGCACATGTTTAAAGATAAAGTATATGGACAAAAACTGCAGCAAAAATCATATAGAAAGTGATTTTTTGGAGTTTCCCTGATATCTAGATCTAGTTGCCCAGTAATGTAAAGTTTATCCAACATTGCAGTAAAGCAAATGTTGACAAACTTTTTCTATAAAAGGATGTATAGTAAATATTTTTGTTTTTGTGGATCATAGAATCTCTGTCACAACTACTCAACTAAGCCATTTTCATATGAAAATAGTCATAGACAATACATAAATCTTTGGGCACGACTATGCTGTAATAATACTTTATTTACTAAAAGAAATGGCAGGACATATTTGACCTGTGGGTTTTAGTTTGTCAACCCTTGTACTAAAGAGTCTAGTCAATACAAAAAAAAAAAAGAAAAAAATAGAGAAAAAAACTGGAAGGCTCAAGGATTAGGAAAAAGGAAGAAAGAAAGAAAGGAAGGGAGAGACGGAAGGAGGGAAGGAAGGAAGGAGTAATTATTAGCAAATTAATGATTACATACTTAGAAAATCTAAAGGAATCTAAAGATTCAATAATAGAATTAATAAGCATATTTATTAAAACTTCAAATTTCAAAATTAATTGGATTTCTATTCCCAGTACTTATAGAGTAACTCATATCATACCAGCTGTCCCACTGATAACACATAAATTCTAGACAGAAAATTTTTTTGTTTAAATTATGTTAAGCCACCAAGAGCAATTAAAAGCTGAGATTGGAGTAAAGACATGGGAGAAGGGAAAGACACTAGATGGACTTTCCACGTTTATAGCTTTTCTTCTGATGACAGGTCCCAGTTGATTCTACCTAGTGGGGTCAGCTGACATTTATATAGAAACCCAAAGCCTTAATAGCTTTAAGAAGTAAGGGTTAAAACTGTGGTCTACCTGAGCAGCTAGAAAGGTATGGAATAAATTCAAAAATGGGAGCCAGAGGAAGAGGGATTCAAAATTCTGCCCAAATCTCTGACTGACCTCTAAACTACACATACTTAAACCATGTTCCAACAAACACAGTTAAAGATTAAAGAATTGGAAAGAGATTTTAGCTACCTCATGCAACAGAGGACACAGTTTCTTTTTTTTTTCTTTTTTAGTTCTAATTAAGCCAAAATGATAGAAAAACACACACAAACAATAAAACATCTTTAATGTTCTTCACATAAATAAAATAGAATCTAGTTTCTGAAAAATATTATTCACAATGACACAATAACCAGGATAAAATCCAAAATTGTAGAAACAGGAAACAAGAAACATGACCTATGCTTGAGAGAAAAGGCAATCCATGGTGACCAACACCAAGATTACCCAGATGTTGGAATTGGCAGGAAAATGTTTTAAGGAAGCTATTTTAACTACGGAGTCTCTGGTGATGCAAATGGTTAATGTGCTTGGCAGCTTTTCAGTTGAAAGATTAGAGTTTCTTCCAGAAGTGCTTTGGAAGAAAGGCCTGGCTATCTAATTCCAAAAAATTAGCCATTGAAAACACCATGGAGCACAGTTGTACTCTCACACACATGGGTGGCCATGAGTCAGATTCAACTCGACAGCAACTGGTTTTTCTTTTAACTGTACTCAAAAATGTAAAATTAAATATGCTCATAATGAATGAAAAAATTTTCAGCAGAAATTCTTTATAATGCAAATATAAAATCTATAATAAAATATCCAGTCTGTGAACTTGAATAGAGAAAAATAGAAATTATCCAAAACGAAGAAAAGAGAGAAAAATATATATAAAATAAAAGGAACACAATCTCCTTAAGCTTTGGGATAATATTCAAAGTTATAACAAATGTGTAATTGGTATCCCAGAAGGAAAGGAGTGAGAGAAGATACAGAAAAATATTTGAACAAAATAATGGCAAAATTTTCCTAAATTTTCGAGAAGACGTAAATATACTGAGTCAAGAATCTAATCAAAACCTAAAGAGGATAAATACAAAGAAAAGCACGAGTAAGAACAGTATAGCTTATTCACTGTCAAACAGTGATAAAGAGAAAATCCTAAAAACATCCATTAAAAAAATGACATATTACATACAGGGGAATAACATTATGATTAACGGCTGACTTTTTCTTGAAAGTAATGGAGGCCCTAAAACAGAGGATCAGCATTGTTGAGGAAAGGAAAAAACAAAACAAAACAAAACAAAATAATCCAATAAACCCTGCCAACCTAAAATTTTATATCAAAGAAAAATATCCTTTGAGAAATAAAACAATGTAAAGTCATTTTCAGATAAATGAAAACAAAGAATTTATGGAGAGAACCACTTTACTACAAGAAAAACTAAAGAAAGTTTGTCAATATTAATGGAAAAGGTACTAAAGGATAGATGGATTTTCATGAGGGAATGCATGAGAATACATATAAAGCTGCTATAAAGATATAATCTTTAAAGCTTATATGATTCTTTAATATAAAAATTACAAGTCTGTATTGTGGATTTATAACATTAAAATGTAAAACAAATGATAATCATAGCATAAATAATGGGGGCGGGGGCAGGCAACAGACCTATACATTTATAAGGCTCTTATTTTTTACACAAAGTCGTACAGTATTAAATCAGATAAACTGAAAATAATTTAAGAATATATGTCTTAATTTTACAGCAACTGATGGCTGCTAATAAGTTAATATACCCTGAAATAACTACACGTATAACAAAAGAAAGAGTTATAGAAAATAAGCCAACAAGGAAGATGAAATGACATCATAAAAGCAACTAACCCCCAAAAAAGACAAAAGGGGAAAGAAAACATATTAAAGTTTTCATCTCTAGAAGTTTCATTTTGAGGTTTTTTTTATAACTTAACTTTTTGAACTTTTATGTATGCAGAATGCAATTATAATAACTGGTTTAAGATCCCTTTATGCTAATTCAAACATCTATGTCATTCTGATTGATTTCCACTGATTGATCAATCTCCTCATTATGTATGGGTCATATTTTCTTCCTTCTTGGCATGTCTGGTAATGTTTATAGGCTGTTGAAATTTTATTGTGAAATTACTTTGTTGGTGCTGGATATTTTTGTATTGCTGTAAATATTCTTGAGTTTTATACTGGAACACAATTAAGTTACTTTAAAATAGTTTGGTCCTTTGTGTTATTGCTTTTAAAATTTGTCAGGTGGACCCTGAGTAGTACTCAGTCTGGGATTAATTATTCTTCACTAATGAGCCAAGACTTTTCTCTGTACTCTAATCAATATTCCATGAATGTTTAAGTTTTCCAGTCTGGCTGCTGGAAGCAGGCACTATTTCCAGCCCTCTGAGAGTGCCAGGCATTGCTAACTCTAACACTTTTGGGAGTTCTTTCTTTCATTTTTTTAGTTTCCTGACAAAAGTACTAATTAATTCTCAGTTGAAAACTTGAGGGGGATATGCCGCAGATCTCCTGAGTTCTCATTCTATACATTTCTTCAATCTCCGATACTCTGTCCTCCACATTCTATTTCTAGCTGCTTTGTTCTCTCCAAACTTTCAGCTTTGTCTTTCAACTCAGGAAGTCTCCTGGGCTCTGCTCCCATCTCTCATTCCTGCACAGTGACCTGGAAACTCTCTCAACAAAATATACTGGAGCAGACACGTCTCACCTCTTTTGTTTCCCATCTCTTGGAGATCATATTCCTTCACATTTTGATGTCCAGTGTCTTGAAAATTGTTGTTTTCTGTTATTTTGGTTATTTATTTAGCTAAATTGGAAGGATAAATGGTACCCTACAGGATGAACAACCTGGCAATCTGTTTTCATAAAGATTACAGCCAAGAAAACCCTAGGAAGCAGTTCTACCCTGTAACACATGGAGTCATCATGAGTCGGAATTGACTAGACAGCAAAAGGTCTGTTACTCCAACTTAATTGGAAGTGCAGGTCTCCCTTATTTATTTTTCCCAGAGTATGTGTAGCCTTCAACATAATATAAAATTTACTGATATATAATAGTACTGTGTATTATGAAACATGTATTTCCTTTTCATATAGTGTAAGCACTATTTTGTTGTTGTTAGTAGCCATGGAATGGGCTTCAACTCATGACGACCATATGTATAACAGAACAAAACGTTGCCCTGTCCTGTACCATCTTTATGATCGTTGGCATGTTTGAGTCCATTGTTATGACTGTTTGTCAATCCATCTCATAGCAGGTTTCCCTTGCTTTCACTGACCTTCTACTTTACCAAACATGATGTCTTTTTCTGGTGGTTGCTCTTTCTTGATGAAGTGTCCTAAGTAAGCAAGGGGAAGTCTCACTATGAAGGGCAGTCATTTTTTTTCTTTTTAGTATTTAGTGACAAGAATGTTGTCATTGTTGTTAGGCGCCATCCAGTAGCTTCCAACTCATAGCCACCCTATGTACAACAGAAGTAAATACTGCCATATCCTGCCCCATCCTCAAAACCATTGTTATGCTTGAGTCATTGTTGCAGCCAATGTGTCAATTCGTCTCATTGGGAGCCTTCCTCTTTTTTGCTGACTGTCTTCTTTACCAAGCATGCTGTCTTCTCCAGGGACTGATCCCTCCTGATAGCATGTCCAAAGTATGTGAGAAGAAGTCTCACCATCCTTGCTTCTAAGGAGCATTCTGGGTGTACTTCTTCCAAGACAGATTTCTTCGTTCTTCTGGCAGTCCATGGTGTATTCAATATTCTTTGCCAATACCATAATTTAAAAGCATCAATTCATCTTCGGTCTTCCTTATTCATTGACCAGCTTTCACATGTATGTGAAGTGATTGAAAATGCCATGGCTTGAGACAGACACATCTTAGTCCTTAAAGTGACATCTTTGTTTTTTAACACTCTAAAGAAGATTTTTGCAGCAGATTTGCCCAATGGAATGCAATGTTTGATTTCTTGACTGTTGCTTCCATGAACATTGATTAGGAATACAAGTAAAATGAAATCCTTATTAAATTCAATATTTTCTCCATTTATCATGATGTTGCTTATTGGTCCAGTTGTGAGAATTTTTGTTTTCTTTATATTGAGGTAGAATCTATACTGAAGGCTGTAGTCTTTCAGCTTCATCTGTACATACTTCAAGTCAACTTCACTTTGAGCAAGCAAAGTTGTGTCATCTGCATATGACACAGCTTTGTTGTTAACGAATCTTCTTTCAATCCTGATGCCACGTTCTTCTTTATATAGTTCAGCTTCCTGAACTGAGGGGCTGAGGGCTGCGGGGATCATGGTCTCAGGGAACATCTAGCTCAACTGACATAACATAGTTCATAAAGAAAATGTTCTACATTCTACTTTGGTGAGTAGCGTCTGGGGTCTTAAAAGCCTGTGAGTGGCCACCTAAGATACTCCACTGGTCTCACCCCTTCTGGAGCAAGGCAGAAGGAAGAAAACTAAAGATACAAGGGAACGATTAGGTTAAGGACTAATGGACCACAACTACCATGGCCTCCACCAGACTGAGTCCAGTACATCTAGATGGTGCCTGGCTACCACTACTGACTGCTTTGACTGGGATCACAACAGAGAGTGCTGGACAGAGCTGGAGAAAAATGTAGAACAAAATTCTAACTCACAAAAAAAGATTAGACTTACTGGCCTGACAGAGACTGGAAAAACCCCAAGAGTATGGCCCCAGGACACCTTTTAGCTCAGTAATGAAGTCACTCACTTCATCCAAACATCAGATAGGCCCATAAAACAAAACAAGACTAAAGAGTCACACCAGCCCAGGGGCAAGGACTAGAAGGTGGGAGAGGACAGGAAAGCTGGTAATAAGGAACCCAAGGCCTAGAAGGGAGAGTGTTGACATGTTGTGGGGTTGTTAACTAATGTCATAAAACTACATGTGAACTAATTGTTTAATGAGAAGCTAGTTTGTTTTGTAAACCTTCATCTAAAGTACAATAAAAAAAGGGAGGAGAATAACTCATGTAGTCCAGCTTCTCAGATTATCTGCTCAGCATACAGATTGAATAAGTATGGTGAAAGGATACAACCCTTTCCTGATTTAAACCATTCAGTATCCCCTTGTTCTGTTTGAATGACTGCCTCTTGATCTATGTACAGGTTCCTTATGAGCAAAACTAACCTGTTGCCGTCAAGTCGATTCCAACTCATAGAGACCTTATAGGACAGAGTAGAACTACCCCATGGGGTTTCCAAGAAGGGTCTGGTGGATTCAAACTACTAACCTTTTGGTTTGCAGCTATAGCTCTTAACCACTGTGCCATCAGGTCTCTGAGCACCGTAAAGTATTCTGGAATTCTCATTCTAAGCAATGTTATCCATAATTTATTATGATCCACACAGTTGAATGTCTTTGCATAGTCAATAAAACACAGGTAAATGTCTTTCTGATATTGTCTTCTTACATCTAAGATCCATCTGACATCAGCAATGATACCTCTTGCTCCACATTGTCTACTGAATCCAGCTTGAACTTCTGGCAGTTCCCTGTGGATAAACCGCTGTAACTGCTTTTGAATGGTCTTCAGCAAAATTTTACTTGTGTGTGATATTAATGATATTGTTAGATAATTTCTGCATTCTGTTGGATCACTATTCTTGGGAATGGGCACAGATAAAGATCTCTTCCAGTCGGTTGGCCAGATAGCTGTTTTCCCAGTTTCTTGACATGAACAAGTGAGCATTTCCAGCTCTGCAACCATTTGTTGAAACATCTCAGTTGGTATTCTGTCAATTCCTGAAAGTCTTATTTTTCACCAATGTTTTCAGTGCAGCTTGGACTTCTTCCTTCAGTACCATTGATTCCTAATCATATGCCACCTCCTGAAATGGGAGAACGTTGACCAATTCTTTTTGGTACAGTGACTCTGTGTATTTATTCTATCTTTTTTGACACTTCCTACATCTTTCAGTATATTCCCCATAGAATCCTACAATATTGCAACTTGAGGCTTAAATGTTTTGTTTTGTTTTTCAGTTCTTTCAGCTTGAGAAATCCCAAATGTGTTCTTTAGCATTGGTTTTCTAACTCCAAGTCTATGCACATTTCATTATAATACTTTACTTTATCTTTTAGAGCCACCCTCTGAAATCTTCTGTTCAGTTCTTTTACTTCATCATTTCTTCCTTTCACTTTAGCTATTCTACGTTCAACTGCAAGCTTCAGAGTCTCTTCTTACATTCATTTTGTTCTTTTCTTTCTTCCCTGTCTTTTCATTTACCTCTTGCTTTCTTCATGTATGATGTCCTTGATGCCATTCCACAACTTGTCTGGTTTTTGGTCATTAGTGTTCAATGCTTCAAATCTATTCTTGAGATGGTCTCTAAAATCAAGTGAGATATATTCTCTTTGGATGTTTTGGACTTGTTTAAATTTTCTTCAGCATCAATTTGAACTTGCATATGAGCAATAGATGGCCTGTTCCACAGTCATCCCTCTTCTTGTCCTGACTGATGATATTGAGCTTTTCCATTTTCTCTTTCCATAGATTTAGTCTATATGATTCCTGTGTATTCCATCTAGCAAGGTCTACGCGTATAGTCACACTTCTGTGGGTGAAAATAATGTATTCACAATGAAGAAGTCATTGGTCTTGCAAAATTCTATCATGCGATCTCCCTCATTGTTTCTATCACCAAGGCCTTATTTTTCAACCACTATTCCATCTTCATTTCCAACTTCCACATTCCAATCACCAGTAAATATCAGTGCATCTCAATTGCATATTTGATCAATTTCAAACCACAAAAGTTGGTGAAAATCTTCAGTTTCTTCATCTTTGGCATTAGTGGTTAGTGTGTAAATTTAATAGCAGTCATATTAACCGGTCTTCCTTATAGGCATAGAATATTATCCTATCACTGACAGCATTGTACTTCAGGATAGATCTTGAAATGTTCTTTTCAGGATGAATGCGACTCCATTTCTCTTCAATTTGTCATTCCCAGTATAGTAGACCATATGATTGTTCAATCCAGTATCGATCCATTTCAGCTCACTAATGCCTAGGATATTGGTGTTTATGTGTTCTATTTCATTTTTGACGATTTCTGATTTTCCTAGATTCATACTTCATACATTTACGTTACTATTAATAATGGATGTTTGTAGCAGTTTCTTCTCATTTTGAGGTGTGCTACGTCAGCAAACGAAGATCCTGAAAGCTTGACTCCATCCACATCATTAAGGTAGACTCTACCTTGAGGAGGTATCTCTTCCCCAGTTGTATTTTGAGTGCCTTCCAACCAGAGGGGCTCATCTTCAGGTGCTATATCAGACAATGTTCCACTGCTATTCATAAGGTTTTCACTGGGTAATTTTTTTCATAAATAGACAGCCAGATCCTTCTTCCTAGTCCTAGTCTGGAAGCTCAGCTAAAACCTGTCTACCATGGATGACCCTACTTGTCCTTGAATCACCAGTGGCATAGCTTCCAGCATCACAGTAACACTCAAGCCACCACAGTATGACAAACTGACAGATGCATGTGGAGTGACTAGAATTGTGCCTGACAAATAACAGAAAGTAAATAGATACTTGTAGTGTACACCAAGCTCTTACCAATAACTGCAAACCTTCTGAAATCTTGATCTCCAACACTACCCTAGTACCTCTTCCTGTTCTAGCTTTTTGGCTCCCATACTCTTATTTCACTTCTTCAACCTCACAGTAACTTAGCAATCACTGGTGCTATCTCCTTTTCCTATTATGTCACCTCACTCATGCCCTTAGTTCTCTCCTCATTCAGCTTGGATATCACTTTCCTGTATTATAATTATTGTCTTTCGATCCCCTTATATTTCCTTGTTCCCATTTCTCTCCATTACACTAGGCACAACTTCTGTTTTATTAAACCTAAATATTCATCTATTTCATTCTTAAACCCAAATAGACAAATTTTGCTAAAGAAAATGGCATGGCTGGTTTGACTGATCCCACACTAAAAATATGAATACATATCTTAAATGGGGTCTACACTTTGTCAGTATATCCTTCTGCACTTGTCAAATACATTCACTGCCTCCACCTGAGACAGATAATTCACACCTGGTGGCATAGTCATTAAGAGTTTGGCTGCTAACCAAAAGATCAGCAGTTCAAATCCACCAAGCATTCCTTGGAAACCCTATGGGTAGTTCTACTCTGTCCTATAGAGTCACTGTGAGTAGAAATTGACTTGATGGCAGTGGGGTTTTTGGGTTTTCTTGTCTTTTCAAGACTTATCTCTATTCTTACCTGATAACCTTTCCTCAAGCTTTTATGATAAAATTAGATTAAGTCTAAAGAGAATTACCTATCATCATAGAACTAGCCTATCTTCATCTATACCCATATATTCTGAATTACTTCATAATCCAGTGCAAGAAGTAAGTATCCTTACTCCTATCTAAGGCATCCCTGCTATTTGAATGTTATCTGTTCTTACTTATTCAAGAATCTTTGTCTTGCATGTATCCCATTTGTCTGTTTCACCATCAGATTATCCCTTACTCATAGGTAACTCTCATTGGTATACAAACATATCATAATATTTCACATCCTGAATTTAAAATTATTAAAATAGGATAGAAAAATAATACCTTATAATCACTCTTCTTCCAAATCTTTAATCAATTTCTTCCGACTACCACATTATTCATCTCTTCTCGCAATAACTGCTGGGATTATCTAGGTTCATTGGTTCTACTTTGTGAAATTTCCAGCTTTTTCCTCAAGTCAATCTATTTATCCTTTTACTTCCATTATCCCACTAGATTATCTTTCATTAAAGTTACTGACAGCCTACATATTGCCAAGCCAGAATTAATCTTGTGACCTTACTTTACTTGACTATGTAACACAGTTGACATAGGTAAACATTCTTTCCTTCCCAAACACATTTTATTTTCTTCTACAAGAATCAGTGTTTTTTTGTCTCCTGATTTTTTATACCTAAATTCTTATTCTCAGTTTCCAGTCCTAATTTTTCTTTATTTTTACTTCTAATGAATGCAGTAAACCAGGACTCTGTCCTGGGGCCTCCCCTCCTCTGGTATACTTTTCCCTGAGGGGCTATAATCCAATATCTTAGCTTTAATATCTAGTATTTCTTAAAAGTAAACCACATTAGATGATTCATAAAACTTTTGTTTGCTTTAAATGATGGAGGAACAGATAGTAATAATAATGATATTAACACTTATATTAATTCTCACAACACATTTCTGAGGAAAATATTGGTCTTTAAAACATTTCAGAAAACAACATACCAAAAGTTCAATGAACTAACTTAAATATTATTTTCTTATGTAAACATTTTTAATTATGAGACTAATATACACTGTCTTAGAATTTATTAAAAAGTACAAACTATATATATTAAAACCACCCATAATGTTAACATTTTTAAATAAACATTATGAATATTTTTATTATTTTATGTTTTTATTTTTGTTGTTATTTGCTTCTTTTACTTACATATAAATTTCAGCTATGAATAAATTGCTTCTTAAACATATTTGAAATAGCCCTTAACAGTCCATTCAAAACATGTATAATAAATTATTTATCCCTACCCCTATTACCTAGAGTCCTGGTGGCACGGTAGTTAAAGCACTCAGCTGCTAATCAAAAGATCAGCAGTTCAAATCCACTAGCCACTCCATGGGAGAAAGATGTGGCAGTCTGCTTCCATAAAGATTACAGCCTTGGAAACCCTATGGGGCAGTTCTTCTCTGTCCTACAGGGCCACTATGAGTCAGACTTGACTTTATGGCAATGATTTTTTGGGGTTTATCCCCATTATGGGATAGTATGGTTGTGATTTCATAACTTCTAAAAAAAATTTCTGAATTAAACAACTCACAAGGAGAAAAACCAGGTCCAAAAGTATAAAAGTATTTAAGGCTTTTGATACATATTATAAAAATAGTTTCTCCATATTGCATCAATTCCATTTCTACCAATTCATGAGAGCATTCTTTTCATACATTAAAAAAAAGCTTATTTTTTCTAATTTACTACAAGTGATAGTAGATTCATCAAAACTTTTATCAGGGAATTTTAGCAATACATACAAAAAAATCATATATGATTAATACGCTTTGTAGCCACAAATTCTAGGAATATGGCCTGAAGAAATATTTTAAAATATGTAATTTGTTTTTTGTGTAAGGAACTCCAACCTTTCAGTGCTCAGTTCAGGCATCATGTCCTCTGAGAAACTTCTTTGTCCCTATAGTCAATCTACTTCCTTTGTGCTAATAGAGTACTTCGCATACACCTCTAATAGCACAGCATGTACGATATTATGTTATAATCAATGAAATTATTAGTTAAAAGTTATTAAATACTTATAGCATGCTTGATAATATTCTAAGCAATTTTTTTACTCATTACAATATTTATTTGTAAAAACAAATGTATGCTATAGGAATGATTTTTCATACTTTATAACTGTTTCATCATGACTTAGAAAGGACAAATAAAAAGCTAAAGTTCAGGTAGGGAATAAGTAGTAGACAAGAGTTTAAATCCAGGCATATTGAGTTGAATTAATATCAGTAAGTAATATACATCTTTTTTTTTTTCTGATTCAAACATTAAATACTTAGGGATAAAGGGAATTTGAAAAATCTTAAAAATACTGAAATTCATAATTTTAGTATTTAGAGCATTAGTTTTGAATATCTACCTTCAAACAGCTCTCCTTAACCCCAAAAATATATAAACTCTCTTAGCTACACTGATATTTGCACCTTAAATTGGGAGAAGCAAAGGCTTATTGAAATGAGAGCAGAGACAGTGCGTGAAAGTAACTGACTTCAAGTGTGAATATTAGCTAATAAATGCACTTCAGTCAGAAAGTCTGGTCAAAAATGAATATGAGTGATTGCATATGAGAAGTTCTTTGCAAATACGTGTGAAGATGACATGAGTCTTAATGACAAAAGGCTCAGATAAGTGTATTTTTCATTTGTATCTGACGTAATCAATTAAATTAGGGAAGTTTGCATGAGCCAAGTTTTCAATAAATATTATATTTTTAAATTATACAAACAGTAAATGGGAAAAATGGATGCTGTGCTTTTATAAAACACCAAAAGCACTTTTGACAGGAAACAGGATTATCTGAACAACTGAATATTTATGGTGGAATTATCTACTTAGTATAGAGAGATTTAAACTATTAATCAATAAATCATTCAGATACTGAGCACTCTAAGGAAGGTGAAAATGTAAATCAAAATATATATGTATATAAATCATTATTTTTAAGGAGACTATTTCAGCAGAGCAACTAGTAGAAATGAAATATTTTATTTGGTGCTCAGATTCCAATAGTACCAGGATGTAGCTAAGAAATGAGAAGAAATTGTCTTTGTATATTTTTTTTCTTTTTTTTTATTGTGCTTTAGGTGAAAGTTCACAGCTCAAGTTAATTTCTCATACAAAAATTTATACACATGTTGTTAAATGACACTAGTTGCAGTCCCTATAATGTGACAGCACACTCTCCCTTTCCACATTGGGTTTCGATCCAACCAGCTCCTGTCCCTTCCTGCCTTCTCATCCTTTCTCCTGGCAGGAGCCACCCATCTGGTCTGGTGTATCTGCTTGAACTAAGAAGCACACTCTTCATGAGTATTATTTTATGTTTGATAGTCTAGTCTAATCTTTGCCTGAAGAGTGGGCTTCAGGAATGATTTTAGTTCTGGGTTAATAGAGAGTCCGGGGGCCATGTCTTCTGTTGTTCCTCCAGTCTCAGTCAGACCATTACGTCTGCTCTTTTTACATGAATTTGAATTTGGCACCACACTTTTCTCCTGCTCTCTGTTGTGTTCCCTGTCAGGCTGGTCTTTTCTTAATGTTTAAAGGCTGTCACTGAAGAGAAAGTGAACTGAGTCTTGGGCCATGGTTTTAAGAAGAGAAAGATGAGTTTTATTTAATTTATTAATTTATTTAATGTGTGTGCCCTAATATCTAGAATGAATCAACTTTTCCAAGCTAAAAATCAACAATAATATTCCTTAGCTCCATACTTCTTAACACCTTGCAATTCCTTTGTACATGTTTCTTAAATTAGATGCATTGCCATCAAGTGGATTCCATAAGCATTTATTTTCACACACACATATAGAACTCTAGTAAATATTCCTTCCTTGGCAGCTGTGTAATTGTTTAAACTCTGAGCTCTAGTCAAAAGAAGAAAAACATTGAGAAAATCTCTTTCTGATTGTCAGCCAAATAAATATCTCTCTAGAAGAGGACACTTTCTATTTTCCTTGATGCCTCTTGAAACAATGTACTCTGATTGTATACAACTGTTAGCAATGGAACCATCTTCCTATACAATCATGTTGCTGTTGTTAGGTGCAGTCGAGTTGGCTCCAATTCATAGCGACCCCATGGACAACAGAACAAAACACTGCCCGGCCCTGTGCCATTTTCATGATTGTAGTTATGCCTGAGCCCACTGTTGCAGCCACTGTGTCAATCCATCTCTTTGAAGGTCTTCCTGTTTTTCGCTGACCCTCTACATTACCAACAGTAGATTATTTGCCTATCTCTGTTGTTCCCATGGGCTAAAGCTCAAAGGAGTGTCACTGAAACAAACATCCAAAATGCTAAACAGTTCGGTTGTTGTCAGGTACCATCGAGTCAGTTCTGAATCATAGCAACCCTGTTACCGCAAAACGCAGGCCTGAGCCACCCGCTGCAAAAGCCAATACTGAGACAGGGATGAGGTGAGCAGCAAGAGTGTTTTATTGTATATCAATAATACAGAAGGCTGAGGGGAATGACCTCCTCCAAAATCTGCCTCCCCCTCTGGAGGATGATCAGAGGATTTTCTAGGGACAGGGTCAGGGTCTGAAGAATCTGTGGAATGTTAAGTTCTCCTCTGAGGTGGGCACAACGGCCTCTTTCCAGACATGCTGACCTTCTGTGGGCATTCTTGAAGATCTTTGTTCAGTTGTCTCACCTTCAGATTTTGTCACTTGTTGTTCTACCTCCCAAAGAGGAACTTAGGTTCATTTTAAACTTTTTATAAAATCATGGAAAACAGGAGGGAAGAGAGAAGGAAAATAAATCAGAATCATAGCAGCATGCAGGAGTGGGTAATAAATCAGAATCATAGCAGCATGCAGAAGTGAACCATGCAAGCTATGCATCAACAATACCACAATATCCAGGATGCTAGGCATACAGAGCTGACAATAAATGCAAAATTCCCATGCAGCCCCTTTCAACCCTATGTACTACAAAACGAAACACTGGTCCTGCAGCATTCTAACAAGCATTGCTATGTTTCAGCTCCTTGTGGCAGCCGCTATGTCAATCCATCCAGTTGAGGTTATTCCTCTTTTTCACTGACCATATACTTTATGAAGCATAATGTCCTTCTCCAGGAACTGATCCTTCCTGATAACATGACAAACTATGTGAGATGTAGTCTTGCCATCCTTGCTTCTAAGGAACATTCTGGCTGTACTTCCTCCAAGACAGATTTGTTCTTACTTGTGGCGGTCCATGGTATATTCAATATTCTTTGCCAACACTGTAATTCAAATCCATCTGTTCTTCTCTGGTCTTCCTTATTCATTGTCCAGCTTTTGTACGCATATGAGGCGATTGAAAACACCATGGCTTGGGTCAGGTGCACCTTAGTCTTCCAGGTGACATCTTTGCTTTTTAGCACTTTAAAGAGATCTTTTGCAACAAATTTGCCCAATACAATACGTCATTTGATTTCTTGACTGTTACTTTTATGGGCATCAGTAGTGGATACAAATAAAATGAAATCCTTGACAACTTCAGTATTTTCTCCGTTTATCATGATGTTGCTTATTAGTCCAGTTGTAAGGATTTTTGTTTCCTTTAAATTAAGGTGTCCTTCATACTTTGATCTTCATCAGTAAGCACTTCAATCCTCTTCACTTTCAGCAAGCAACGTTGAGCCATCTACATATTGCAGGTTGTTAATGAGCCTTTCTCCAATCCTGATGCCCTGTTCTTCATATAGTCCAGTTTCTTGGATTATTTGCTCAGCATACAGACTGAATAAGTATAGTGAAAGCATACTAACCCTGACACACACCTTTCTTGATTTCAAACTACTTAGTATCCACTTGTTCTTTTCAAAAGATTGCCTCTTGGTCTATGTGCAGTTTCCACATGAGCACAATTAACTGTTCTGGAATTCTCACTCTTCAGAACATTATCCATAAATTGTTAGGGTCCACACGGCCTTTGCATAGTCAATAAAACACAGGTAAACACCTTTCTGATATTCTCTGCTTTCAGCCAAGATCCATCTGACATCAGCAATAATATCCCTCATTTCTTGTCCTCTTCTGAATCCCACTTGAATTTCTGGCAGTTCCCTGTTGATGTACTGCTGCAATTGTATTTGAATTATCTTCAGCATAATTTTACTTGCTGTGAAATTAATGATATTATTTGATAATTTCTGTATTCTGTTGAATCAGCTTTCTTTGGAATGGGCACAAGTATGAATTTCTTCCAGCTGGTTGGTCAGGTAGCTGTCTTCCAAATTTCTTGACATAGATGAGTGAGCACTTCTAGCTCTGCATCCATTTTTGAAACACCACAATTGGTATTCCATCAATTCTTGGAGCCTTGTTTTTTGCCAATGCCTTCAGTGAACCTTGGGCTTCTTCCTTTGGTATCATCAATTCTTGATCATAGGCTACCTGCTGAAACAGTTAAACACTGACCAATTCTTTTTGGTACAGTGACTCAGTGTATTCCTTCCATCTTCTTTTCATGCTTCCTACTTCATTCAATTTTTTGCCCATAGAATCCTTCAAGATTGCAACTCAAAGCTTGAATTTTTTCTTTAGTTCTTTCAGCTTTAAAAATGCCAAGCATGTTCTCTCCTTTTGGTTTTCTAACTCCAAGTCTTTGCACATTTCATTATAATACTTTACGTTGTCTTCTCAAGCGGCCCTTTGACATCTCATGTTCAGCTCTTTTCCTTTGTCATTTCTTCCATTTGCTTTAGCTACTCTGTGTTTAAGAGCAAGTTTCAAAGTCTCTTTTGACATCCATTTTGGTCTTTTTTTTTTTTTTGTCTTTTAAATGACCTTTTGATTTTTTCATGTATGATGTTCTGATGTCATTCCACAACTTGTCTAGTCTTCAGTCATTAGTGTTTAATGCATCAAATCTATTCTTGAGATGGTCTCTAAATTCAGATAGGATATACTCAAGGTCATATTTGGCTCTTGTGGACTTGTTCTAATTTTCTACAGTTTCACCTTGAACTTGCATATGAGCAATTGATGGGCTGTTCCATAGTTGGTCCCTGTTCTGACTGATGATATTAAGCTTCTCTGTTGCTTGTTTCCACAGATGTAGCCAATTTGATTCCTGTGTATTCTGTCTGGTGAGGTCCACGTGTATAGTCACAATTTATGTTGTTGAAAAAATGTATTTGCAAAAAAGAAGTTGTTGGTCTTGTAAAATTCTATCATTCAATCTCCCTAATTGTTTCTATCACTAATGTCATATTTTCCAACTACTGATCCTTCTTCTATGTTTCCAACTTTTGCATTCCAATCACCAATAATTATCAATGCATCATGATTGCATGTTTGATCAATTTCAGGACACAGAAGTTGGTAAAAATCTTCAATTGCTTCATTTTTGGCCTTAGTGGTTGGTGTGTAAATTTGAATAATAATCCTATTAACTGGTCTTCTTAGTAGTAGTATGGGTGTTATCCTATCACTGACAGTCTTGTATTTCAGGATAGATCTTGAAATGTTCTTTTTGACTGTGAATGTAACGCCATTCCTCTTCAATTTGTTATTCCCAGCATAGTAGGCTATATGATTGTCTGATTCAAAATGGACAATATCAGTCCTTTTCAGCTGACTAAGGCCTACGATGTTGATCTTCAAGCACTCTATTTCATTTTCGACAACTTCCAATTTTCCTTGATTCACACTTCATACATTCCACTTCCAATTATTAGTGGATGTTTGCAGCTGTTTCTTCTCATTTGAGTCATGTGACACAGCAAATGAAGGTTCTGAGAACTTTACTTCATCTATGTCATTAAAGTTGACTCTACTTTGAGCAGACAGCTCTTTCCCTGTTGTCTTTTCAGTGCCTTCCAACCTGAGGGGCTCATCTTCAGGCACTATATCAGACAGTGTTCTGCTAATATCCATAGGTTCTCACCTGCTGATTTTTTGAGAAGTGGCTTACCAGGTCCTTCTTCCTAGTCTCTCTTAGTCTAGAAGCTCTGCTGAAACCTGTCCACCATTGGTGACCCTGTTGGTATTTGAAATACCAGTGGCATAGCTTCCAGCATGACAGCCACTCACAAGTCACCACAGTACAACAAACTGACAGGCAAGTGGTGGATGCAAAATAGAAACAACATAAATTTATGGAGTTGGATACTAATAGGCTCGGGAAAAATCCCTCCTTATCATATATCTAAAATGTAGGTGTTGGAGAGTTGGAGTTCAGGGTGGAATGACAACCAATAATAATAATAATAATAAAAATAAAAGAAAGGAAGAAGAGAAGAGAAAATAAAAACAAAAATACAGCAAATTGAAATGAAAGGTCAGGTTTTGATTTAGGCTAAGCATTAGAAATTGCAGCTAGACAACTTTTTCCCATCAATGTGATTTATAAGCTTCTAGAGCTTTGTTGCTTGGGCAAACCAGATCCATTTAAATGGTCAAGGATTATATTTGAATAAATGATTGACATTTAAAACAAGAAATTGTATGATTTCCTCTAAAAAAAAACAAAAAGCAAGTAAGATGCTGAAATTCACCCTCTTTGATTACATAGGCTTTGTGGAATGGAATATGGATGCAAACAGTTAAATCCCCAAAAGCAGTACCATTAAAGAAATATTAGTAGACACACACACTCACACACTGTCTCACACAGGCTGCCACTTCTCTAGGGAAGACCAATTTGAGGTAAATGTTGGTATATAAAATAAAATGAAGTGATTTTCATTTTTTTTTTTTGAAGTGCAACTCTTCGTACGGTTTTCAATGGTCAGCACGTGGTCTGTGTCTGAAGGCAAAATAAAACAGAGTTTCTCAGAGAAATGTAAGCTGTTCTAACAAAGGCTAATACTGAAATATCAAGATAACTATATTATGATGCTAAAAATTAAAGATATATTCAAATTTGTATGGTGTTATAAGCAGCTTGATTTATTTTAAAAACTGAATGTACTCAACTCCTTGAAAATAATGATCTTTGTAGTAATCCAGCTGCATAGTTGCTCAGCATTAGCAAATGTCTTCAGCAGGGAAATTCACTTAGAGGTTAATGAATTAGATTTCTCAAATTTATCCATGGCTATTATGTGAGTAAATGGTATTAGTTACATTTTTTTTTTGTCACAAACTATAGAAAACAGGCTTAAGACAAAGAGGAAATATATGGCTTAAGTAACTGAAAAGTCCAGAGTGTACCATTAATTTCAGGCATGGCTGCATCCAGAGGTTCAAATAACATGAATCAAATTATCCTTTCTTGATCTTTCAGTTCTGCTTTCTTCTACATGTGCTTCAGCCACAGGTAGGCTCTCCCTTCATGGTGACACTCCACATTTCCTGGCTTACACCACCTCATCTCTAAATTTTCACAAAATCTTAGGATGAGTTCTGATTGGATCATATAATCCTTCCTGTACCAATCACTGCAGTTTGCAGCAAGTGAAGCTCTGATTCGACAAGCCTGGGTCACATGTTCGTGCTTGAAACCAGGGTCAGAGTTAACTTGTTCTCAGAGTGAGGGAGAACATTTGGGGTATTGTTGTCAGATGGACATAGAAAAGAATGCTGCATAAGTAAACCATAAATGAACACTTCGCAAACCAGTCCTGCAAAACACCTAGCATCTTTACTCACAGGTCTTATTTCATTTGCTCTGCATAACCTTTTTATATGAATAAGAACAATTTTTAACAATAAGCAAGTGACTATAAACTTTATCAGATGCAGCTGCCGTCTCAAATGACATTTTCATATGCTGACTATGAAATCACTGCAGGATTACCCTCTCTTAATCTTTCTGTTCTGATTTCCTCTACTTTCTTTCTTCTCACTTGTTTTAACAAACTTTCATTAGACATAAGAAGGTATAAAAAAAATCAGAATTGTAGACTAATAATAATAAAAATATTAGAATCTTTTGGAATGGTTTTTCCAGTTGGTCCTTTCTATGATGAAGATAGTAGACATTAGGTTAATTATAGTTATGAAATCACATAATTTTAAAATTATAGAATATAAAGAGACCAGCTGAACAGTAATAAATAAGATTCATTTACTTCAAGTAACAATGATTCAATTCTAACAATTCTAACAAGCCTTCTGAAGAAACACTACTTAGGCTGGAAAATATGAGGAATATTGTTTTCAGTCTTGTTAGTATTAAAATGGGCTCATTGCAGATGAGGAAAAAATATAAGCTAGTGGAGCTGTTTTTGCCTTTTTACATAACTACCTTGTGAAATGGTTGCAGAAACACTGAAGTGTACTAGTGACAACCCCGCCACAAGAGCATAGTTCTCCTTTGGATAGCATTTATTTTTATTATTCATACTGACCTTACTATTACTTAGCACTGACACTCCAGTTCTTTTTAATGGATTTAGAATTCTTCCGTGTATTTGATAAATCAATAGAAGTACTTTACAGGAGGAACACTTTACACATGATTCTAAAAGATGACACATTATTCCTTAAGCAATGCAGTTTCTTGTTTGTTGCATTTGGCTAAAAACTAAAACGCCCCTTTAATGAGGAAAGTTGTCTGTCTAAAATATGTCAGTTTTGACATTTCTGTTTTCAAAGTTCAGTAAATCAAAGTTGTTTTTTTTAATGTGAAATGCCAATATAACAATAAATCTTCCTCAGCATTCCATTTCTTAGCATGAAAACTCTTAGCTAGTTGTCTGTAAAAAAGCCAGTGAATGAAAAGAAGAGAAATGTAAGTCTGGAAATTTCATTACGTTCTTACGGACACAACCAAATCGAGTTTCAATATTTTTCAGATCTAGACACACAAGGTTTTCAGATCTCTCCCCCCACCCGGTGGGGGTGTATCTTGTTTGCAATTCAGACAAGACAGACCATCCAACAAAAAGAAATCACAGGATAAGTAATGCACTGACTGACTTGGGGAAGTCAGAAATGCAGAATAACAATTTTAAGAATATCTAATTTACTGGCCTAGAAAAGATGGAGAAAATATACAGGCCTCCCTGGTGGCACAATGGTTAAGCATTCAGCTGCTAACCAAAAGGTCAGCAGTTGGAATCCACCAGCCTCTCCTTAGAAACCCTCGGGGGCAGAAACCCTCGGGGGCGGAAACCCTCTGGGGCAGTTCTACTCTGTCTTATAGGGTCGCTATGAGTCGGAATCTGGGTTTTGGGAAGAAATATGGTGTTCTAATCTTCAAACTTTAATTGAAAATTAAAGTCTAAAATTTTCACTGACAACAAATGGCAAGGCTTTTAAGAGATGGATTAGCACAGTGGCTGCAACAATGGGCTGAGACATAAAAACGATTGTGAGGATGGTTCAGGACTGGGCAATGTTTCATTCTGTTTTACATAGGGTCGCTATGAGTCAGAACCAACTTGATGGCACCAAACGACAACATGGAACAGCCAGTCAAATCATATAAGCATAATGTTACCATCAATATCGAGGGTATACATGCATCATTTATTTTATTTTATTTTCAAAACTCAAACAATACTTAAGGCCAAATTTTTTAAGTAAAATCAGAAATATTTATTCAAAATATAGATATATGATAGATGTGTCTAAGATTTATATCCATTTGTGGGCAATGGGCTACTGGCTTCAAAACCGCTGTATGAACCTCTGAAGACTTTCTTCACACCAACTGAATCAGAATTTCTTGGAGGAAAGAGAACATCAAAAAGTAAATTTGGCAACCAATAACCCAGCATTTAAACTTTCAACATGAAAATACAAACACCAACAAACACAAAATAGGCTATTACTTCCAGTTGACAGCCTAGCACCAGCCCTAATCTTTCAAGTAAACCAAAAAAAAAGAAAAAAAAACACAAAGCTGTTGCTGTCAATTCCTACTCATAGTGACACTCCAAGGCTGTAAATCTTTATGGAAGCAGACTACCACATCTTTCTCCTGCGGAGTGGCTGGTAGGTTCCGACTGTTGACCTTTTGGTTAGCAGCTGAGTGCTTAACCACAGCACCACCAGGGCTCCTTCTTTCAAGTAAACAGGGCAAGAAAACAAAACAAAACAAAAAAAATCCAAGCAGCTTCTGTAATTAAAAAAAAAAAAATGTTGCCACCGAGTCAATTCCAACTCATAGGGACCCTGTAAGGACAGAGTAGAACTGCCCCATAGGGTTTCTAAGAAGAGGTTGGTGGATTTGTACTGCCGACCTTTTGGTTAGCAGCAGGACTTTTTTTTTTTTTTTTTTAATTATTGTAGTTTAAGTGAAAGTTTACAATTCAAGTTAGTCTCTCACACAAAAATTTATACACGCGTTGTTATGTGACCCTAATTGCTCTCCCTGTACTGTGACGGCACACTCCTCCTTTCCACCCCTGATTTCCCGTGTCCATTCAACCAGCTCCTAACCCTCTCTGCCTTCCCATCTCACCTCTGGACAGAAGCCGCCCATTTAGTCTCATGTACCTACTTGAGCTAAGAAGCACACTCTTCACAAGTATCATTTTACGTCCCCGGCCAATCTTTGTCTGAAGAGTTGGCCTCGGGAATAGCAGCAGAATTGTTAACCACTAGACCACCAGGGCTCCTCTGTAATAAAAGTAAGTAAGATAATTAATATTGTAGTAAATTATGTAATTTGTCTAATGTGTAAATACAAGTTTTTCCTATCATAGTATAATGAAAAAAAATCTATGCTTTAGGATATCAAGTGAGACATTCTTTTCTTTCTTGAAAATACAGTTGAGTTTTAGAACTGATGACAAAGAGGCTAATTACCTCATACCCTAAGTTCTGAGAAGTGGTACAGGTGGGGCCAGCCAGTATCTTCTGTCCCTCCTTTTTCCTATCAAATGAAAAAGGCTTGAGAAGTTCTCATGCAAAAAACTATCTCTGTCAGCCCTTAAACCTATACTTGAAAGGACCCTGCTCTTGTCTTCCTCCCAACTTCCTCATGAAATAAGGAGCCAAGAAACATGCCCACCTTGAGTCTGAGACAAGCCCTCCTCTCCTTTCTAGAGCATTCTCCTGTTCCTAAGACTCCTGAATTCTTTTCCCAAGGGGTCCTGAGCCTGCTTTGTGGGCCTGCATGTGCCCCTTTGCCTGCCTGACCTCCCTAGAGTTGGCCAAGAAGGTCTGCATAACTAAGCGGAGATCAAGGAGAAGGAGGATGCACTAATCTTAAACACTTCTTGGCTGGACTGTCCGGGATGTGAGTGCAAGTGCAGTTGGTAGGGTATCTCTCAGATTTCTGGGCCCTCTATCTGAATAAAAAACTTTGTAGCAAGTGGAAGAATGCAAAAACCACACCAGACACTTTAAATGGAAAACATAGTAAACAGAGAAGCAAATAAAAAGTCTGGGCCCTACAGCAGTAGAGTCACCTAGAGAGAAGAGGCGTAACAGCTCAAGTTGACCTATTGATATTTGCCACAGTTCAAGCTCCTCCATACTCCTCTCTGAGTATTGTGTCCTTGCTGTTCATGTGACTTATGTTCTCTATGAGGAAAAATTTTAACTCCATAAGGGTAAACAATAAAAAAATCCAAGAAAAACCCACCTAATCTACTGCCTAAAGAAAATCAAAGTCAAAAGAACACACTCCAAACAATGATAAAAAGTAGAAAAAAACATGAAATAAAACAAATTACAAAAAAAATTCTTCTTCAATGCACATGGATCATTTTCTAGGATACACCATATGTTAAGACACAAAACAAGCATCAATAAATTTTAAAAAATTGAAATCATACAAAGTATCTTCTCCAACCATAGTGGAATGAAGCTAGAAATCAGTACTAGAAAGAAAACTGATATGTTATGCTGGTTCCTCAAAATGAATATATCTAAAGCTTAAGATCATCAAGGATTTCTTCCTAGTTTTCCTCAGATAAGGCTGTCTTATACAGGAATCCTTTCTTGTACTATACACTATTTACCATTCTAGTATTTTCATTAATGGTTTGTGACCTGCCTTCTTGGGAATGTCATCTCTACCTTTGTGTTTATCCAATGGTCTTATTTACTTTCCATCCCTCTCCTTACTTAAGCATTTTTGACTTAAGGCTTGGTGTACTTCAGTCTTCAGCTGGAAGATAATCCTAATAGCAGAGAAATTTATTACAGGAAGGACATTAACACCATTAACACCACAGTAGGCTGTTTTTGGAAATGTACTCAATCTGCACTCAGTAAGATCGATTTGCAATCCAGATTTGGGAGTACGTAACAAAAAACAACATCTATAATAAAAGTAAGTAAGATAACCAAACATTGTAGTAAGTGGTATAATTTATCTAATGAGTAAATATATATATTTTTTTTCTAGCACAGTATATTTTTACATTTTTCAATCCTAATGGCCAGTCAGAATGTATTAGATGTCCTACGAGAAATATGGTTCTACTACCTTGAGAATCAATTTAACTAAAGGTGAAAAAGTTTTGAATATATGCACTTTTAAAAGGATTTTTACTTGTATGTGCATATAAAAATGCAGAATCATTCATTTTCATGTTTTATATAAAACAGAAGATTTCAAAGGAGCTTTGCATTTTCCAGGCTGCTTCAGGCTCTCTGCTCAGACTTCCCAGAGATATGCACATACATTGTCCTCTGCTTTAAGGAGCACTTCAGAGGAAAAGTTTGAGAAGCAGTGGTTTAGTTGAAAGAATAGTAAACTTATTGCTGGAAGAACTGAGAATAAATTTTAACTTTGATTGTTAAGAGCTATGTCACCTAAAATTCTCAAAACTTGAGTTTTCTGTTCTGTAAAATGGGGTGCATACTACAAGCTTTATAGGTAGATGAGAGGATTCAGTAAATTGGTACATCTGGAAGAACTTGAAAAGTTGTTAAGCATTATTTACTTAAGAAAGTATTGTTTGGGGCAAGATTAAAAAACACAGAAGAAACAAGGCTCATTCTGACAAAATTACCATCTAAATGTTATACTTTTACAAACCCCTTGATCGTCACAGAAATTTTTCATGCTATCTCTCAGCCTCAGGAGTTCCCTAGTCCCCTGACAGTTTTGATGTCCATTCTTGCTTTAGCAACAGGCATTTGTAGGTGTTATGTCTTATTGAAATGATTAATGCTTCTGAGGTATTTACAAAACAAAAACAAACAAACAAAAATGCTGTTGCTGTCGAGTCGATTCTGACTCACAGCAACTCTATAGGATAGAGTAGAACTGCCCCACAGGGTTTCCAAGGAGTGGCTGGTGGACTTGAACCGCCAACCTTTGGATTAGCAGCAGTAGCTCTTAACCACAACACCATCAGGGCTATTTGCAAATCAAAGTCTTGTTTTGTTTTTTTAATCTAGTACCTTCTACCTGTAGACATTCAGTGAAAGCTTCTTGAATAAAGGGATTAATAAATTACTAATATGAAAATATAATATAACCATTTGTTTAAGTCTATGAGTTTAGAAATCAGACTCCCTGAATATGAATCTTGCTTCTACTACATACTAGCTCTGTGCTCTTTGACCAATTATTTACCGAAGACTCAAATTGCTTATCTGGAATATGAGAATTACAGTATTATTGTGAACATTAAATATGATCATGCATGTAAAATGTTAGCACACCTTCTGGCACATACTAATTATGTAATAAATGATCATTTCTGTGATGTCTTTGCCTGGTTTTGGTATCAGTGTTATGTCGTCTTTATAGAATGAATTTGGAAGTGTTACTTCCTCTTCTGTGCTCTGAAATATCTTGAGTAGTACTGGTAGAAGCTCTTCTGTAAATGTTTTGTAGAATTCTCCAGTGAAGCCGTCTGGGCCAGGGCTTTTCTGGTTGGGAGATTTTTATGACCTTTTCAATCTCTTCCCTTGTTATGGGTCTGTTCAGATTTTTAACATCACTTTGTTACAGTTTGGGTAGGCCATGTGTTTCTAGAAATTTATCCATTTCCTCTAGGTTCTCAAATTTGTCAGAGTATAGTTTTTCATAATGTTCTGTTACAATCCTTTTTATTTCAGTTGGGTCTGCTGTAATGTCCCCCTTTTCATTTCTCATTTGGATTATTTGTGTCCTTTCCTGTTTTGCTTTTGTCAGTCTGGCCAATGGTTTGTCGATTTTGTTGATTCTTTCAAAGAACCAACTTTTGGTTTTGTTGATTCTTTCTATTGTTTTTCTGTTCTCTATTTCATTTACTTCTGCTCTAATCTTTACTATTTCCTTTCTTCTGGTGGTTGTGGGCTTTTTTTTTTTTTTTTTTTTTTTGCTGTTCTCTTTCTATTTGTTTGAGTTCTGTAGTTAATGTTTTGATTTTGTCCCTTTCTTCTTTTTTGATATGTGCATCTATTGCTATAAATTATCCTCTGAGGACTGCCTTTGCTGTGTCCCAAAGGTTTTGGTATGATGTGTTTTCATTCTTATTTGATTCTAGGAATTTTTGATTCCATCTCTGATTTCTTCTATTACCCACTGATGTGTAAGCAGGGTATTATTCGGTTTCCATGTAGTTGATTTTTTTCCTTGCTCTTTCTAGTGTTAATTTCTACCTTGATGGCATTGTGGTCAGGGAAGATACTTTGAATTATCTCAGCGTTTTGGATCTTGTTGAGGATTTCTCTGTGGCCTAAGATGTGGTCTATTCTGGAGAACATTCCATGTGCTTTGGAAAAGAATGTGTACTTTTCAGAGGTTGGATGGAGTGTTCTGTATATGTCTATGAGGTCAAGTTGGCTGATTGTGCCCTTTAGGTCTTCTGTATCTTGCTGAGTTTCTTCTTAGTTGTTCTGTCCTTTACTGACAGTGGTGTGTTGAAGTCTCCTACTATTATTGTGGAAGTGTCAATTTCTCTTTTCAGTGTTGTTAGAGTTTGTTTTATGTATTTTGAAGCCCTGTCACTGGGTGTGTAGATGTTTATTATGGTTATGTCTTCACGATGGATCGTCCCCTTAATCATTATATAGTGTCTTTCTTTGTCTTTAATGGTAGATTTTGTTTTAAAGTCTACTTTATCTGAGATTAGAATTGCCACTCCTGCTCTTTTTTGGTAGTTGTTAGCTTGATATATTTTTTTACAACCTTTGAATTTTAATAAATTCACATCTTTGTTTCTAAGGTGTGTCTCCTGTAGACAGCATATTGATGGATCCTGTTTTCTTATCCATTCTGCCACTCTCCGTCTCTTTATGGGTGCATTGAGTCCATTTACATTCAGTGTAATTATTGATAGATGTGAGTTTGTTGCTGTCATTTTGTAGTGCTTTTTTTTTTTTTTTGTGGTGCTGAAGTTTTCTTTGTTCTTCTTACTCTCTTGCGCTGAGTTACTTTTGTTTGTGGATTTTGTGTTCATTTCTTTTGTTTTTGTCGGTTTTTTTTTTTTTTTTTTTTGCTGAGACTTTATGTTTTTCCTCTTTATTTTTCTGAGTATGTTTGTTAACTTCCTTTGTGGTTACCATGAATTTTACTTTTATCTTTCTAAGTTTGAAGCAGTCTACCATTACTTGGTATCGCCTTGCCTTCCTCTCCATTAGAAGGTTCTATACCTAGGCCGTTTATTCCCTCTTTTATTGTTTTGATGTTGTTGTCATTTACTGATTAACTACTCTGATTCCCTGTTGTATTTCTTTTGGTTTTGGATAGTCCTTGAGAGTTCATTTCCTAGATTGGTATCTGGCTGGTACGATCCTGCGTCCTAGATTCTGCCTGTGAACTGAAGTTGTTTGTCCTCAGATTGAAGAACTCCCTTTAATAATTCTTGTAAGTTTGGTTTGACTTTTACATATTCCCTTAATTTCTGTTTATCTGGAAATGACCTAATTTCACCATCAAATGTGAATGAGAGTTTTGCAGGATGTATTATTCTTGGCTGACAATTTTTTTCTTTCAAGATTTTATATATGTCATCCCATTGGCTTCTTGCCTGCATGGTTTCTGCTGAGTAATCTGAGCTTAGTATTATTGTTTCTCCTCTGTATGTTACTTTTTGTTTTTCTTGAGCTGCTCTCAGGATTCTTTGTTTGTCTTTGGTTATATCGAGTGTCATTATGATATGCCTTGGTGATTTTCTTTTGGGGTCTCTCCTATACGGGGTTTGTTGAGCTTCTTGGATGGCTAGCTTTTCATCTTTCATGATATTGAGGATGTTTTCTGTCAGCAGTTCCTCAATGATCCTCTCTGTGTTTTCTGTTTTCTCCCCCTGTTCTGGAATTCTAATTACTCGAAAATTTTTGCTTTTGATTGTATCCCACATAACTCTCAGGGTCTCTTCATTTTTCTTTGTTCTTTTTTCTGAGTTCTCATGAAACAGAGTTGTATCCAAGTGTTTGTCTTCAATTCCACTGATTCTGTCTTCCACCGTTTCAAATCTGCTTCTTATCCCTTCTATGACACCGTCCATTTCTGAAATCTTGTTGTTTATCTTTTGGATTTCTAATTGTTGTCTTTGTATAATTTCTAGTTGTGAATTTATTTTGGCATTTTGTTCCTGCATTATTTTCCAGAATTCTTCCAATCTTTTGTCTGTATTTTCCATGAATTTGTCTATTTTTTCCTCATGTTTGTCAGCTTTTTGCTTCAGTTCTTGGAGAATTCTGAGTATTAGAGATTTGAATTCTCTATCAGGTAGTTCTGTTGCATTTTCTTCCACTGGAATGTCATCTGGTGTTTTATTTTGGATGCCTACTGGAACAATCCTGTCCTGTTTTTGTAAATGTTTTGATATTGTCTGTTGTCTTCAGGGCATTCAGTAGTTATTTTTCTCGTTTATTGATTGTAGGTTTGTTTGTTTCGCCCCCTTTTTTAAAAAATTTGACTGTGTCTGAGCAGACGGATTGAGGGTTCTTTGTTGTTTACTTGTCTGTGGGCACAATACTTTTCGCCTCCTTCTCCAATTGGCAGGGTCAGTCACTCAGACATGGTACGGCAGGGCAGGTCTAGCTGAAGAGGAGTCACTGGGATGGGTTGTCTGTGGCACTCACTACAGCCACCAGGGTTGGTTGGTAATCAGTGCAGGGCAGATTCCAGTAGGCTGTGCCTGTGCTGCTTGGTGGTGTGATGTTAAGAGCACAGTGCAGGTAGGCAGGATGTAGCGGGGAGATTGTTATGTGTCGGGCTAAGATGGATATGGGAGAGAGGAGAGAGGAACAGGAGCCAAAAACATACAAAGAAACAAAAAAGAATGCTAAGGGAGCTTGCCATTGGGGTGGAGAGATGAGAGACTATGAAATGGAGAAAACCAGAAAGGGGAAGAGGAAGAAAAGAAAAGAATGAATAAATAAAAATCGGAAATGTTAAAGAACTGCAAAGTTCCCAGGGATCCCACCAGTGCAGCTATGAGGTCTGGGGAAGTCACTTTTAGGTGTTGCAGTACAGCCTGGCCAGAAGGCACAGAAGCGTACAAAGCCAGGTATTCAGTAAACAGAAAGAGAAGGAAGGTATAGAGAGACAAGAAACTGAGTAATGAAGAAAGACAAAAAGGGAAAAAGAGGGAAAAGAAAAGAAAACAAAAAAAAAAGAACAGGAAAAGCCCCCCAAAAAACAGGACCAAAAAAAAAAAAAACCCGATGAGAAAAGAAATGCTCTCAGGGATCCCTCTGCACGTCTGTGCAAGCTGAGGGGGTAGTCTCCTTGCCACGCAGCACTGCCTGGCCATAAGGGGCTACCAACTCAAGAAAAGGAAAAGAAAACAAACAAACAATTCAAAACAAACAAACAAACAAAAGCCCCGGCTTCCCACCAGCACAGCAGCCCAGACCAGAAAGCAGCTCCACACTCGAACGGAGCTCCACAGCCCCTCAGGAAGAAGCAAAGACAGTGCATGGAGCCAGGTATTTGAGCAAAAGGAGGGGGAGGTGGTGAGAGGTAAGGAAGAAATCAAAAGAAGCAGAGAAAAGCAACACCAGCAGCCAACAAACGGCACTCAGAGAGCCAGCCCGTTTGGGTGTGTGGAATCCAAGCAGCCGGTGTTTTCCAGACAAGAGATTGTGGCCACTGGAAGCAGAGGAGGCCGAGTCAGTGTGAAGAAGGGTGGCGGGTGGGAAAGCATATATCAAAATTTACCAGTTGTTTTGTCTGCCATTGGAAGCTCCGTGAAGCCGCTTTCTCGTATCTCCTGTTTGCTGGTCTCCAATGGGAGTCCAAGATGGTGGATCCGTGCTACGTTAGCTGGTGGGGGACCTCTGCATGAATCTCTCCATGCTCTCCGTTCTCTGTCAGTTTTCTCACTCCTTTGGTGCTTGGATGAGTTCTTTATCTCTTCATTTGATGTTTTAGGGTTTCAGGATTGTTGTTTTCTCTGTTTGGCTTAATTTTTCGGATCTTTGCTGTGGAGGGACGGCATGGTGCTTCTGCCTAGAGTGCCATTTTGCCAGAAGTCGTCATAAATGATCATTTCTGTTAATAATAAATAATTTCTAAAAAATAATAGTGAGAAAGAGGAAATAGCATGACATTTGTTATATGTCCCTGTCTATAAAATCTCGGATTCCCCTGTCTAACTTCTAGAACTCTTGACTGTATGAATTATTGTAGGTCAGATTTTTGTATGTATCCTTATCTAGAGACTTGTTGCTCTCAACGTCTCTCTCCCTCCTCCTGCCCCTACTGTACCTCCCTTAAGTACCTCTTCTTGGATCTAGTTATTACATGGCTGCAGATCTCAGTTCTCTCCCATCAGCCCTTTTACCCCTTCCTTCCACATGATTCGGCACAACGTGTCCTTTTGAATAACTGCACCTTGTTATGAAAATTCTTAGGTTTATGTCATTATTCTTCAAAGACATGGTTATAAATTATTGTTTTCACTTTTTATTTATTTTCATATTAAGTAAACTGCTAGTTAAGAAAGTTTTTTTTTTTTTTTTTAGTTCAGTTCTGTTTAAATATTTCTTTGTCTATGTAGGTACTCAATGCGTGTTATTGACTGCTTTAAAATGCTTCCCATCGCCTATACACATTACAATAGAGGGGCATTTGTTCAAGCATAAAAAAAGAACTTCCTGACTTTGAGATCATTAGATTCATAAAGACTTGATCCACCTAGGCAGATAACTTTCTTCCCGTGATTTTTTTTTTTTTTTATACTTTAAATGGAAGAGGCATTCAAGTTACTTCAATAAGGTGAAGGCTGCTCTGATACACTGACAATAAAAATAGCCATGTTTTTCAGTGCCAGATTGTAGCTCTTTTTTTTTTTTCTTATGGAACATAAAACATTAAGAGAAAATTAAAAGTTTTCATACACAGAAAGAAATGATAGGATATTATCTTTCCTTTCATATTATTTTGGAGCCAAATTTTTGACTCAATTCAAATCAATAAAAAATAAAATCTTTGAACTCCTACTCTGTTTCAGGTATCAGATTATGATTAGAAATAGATAAATGACAAGGCCTGGGCCTTTTTCTCAATACTCTCACAGTCTCTTTGAGAAGACAGATGTATAAAAAATACAATTAAACAGTAACCATATGAGCAAGAGATAAAGTCAGTGTAGAGAAATGATTGATTACCTCTGAGACAGATTCAGAAGACAAACTCAGTGATAACACTAATAGTCGGTCTGAATTCTGAAGGATTAATAGAAGTATGTCAGACTGGGCCAGAAGGAGCTTTCCAAACAAAAGGAATAGGTGATTTGATGGAGTGTAAATTTCAAGAGAGGAGAAGTACAAGAGATAACAAAGGGTCAGGTCGTGAGAAATTGTGTGGCCCAACCACAGAGATATGGGAGAAACAAAGCTGTAATAAAAATCTGTGGAAATAGGAGGTTAGATATAACCACTGTTCTGACAAACCAAAAATACCAAACTTGTTGGGTCAATTCCAACTCATAGTTATCCTATAGGACAGAGTAAAACTTCCCCATGGGATTTCCAAGGAGTGACTCATGGATTCAAACTGCCAACCCTTTGGTTATCAACTGAGTTCTTAACCACTGGGCCACCAGGGCTCTCTATTCTGACAAGCATTACTAAAAATGTTGCTCCTAAATGCAGTGCCTTACAGAGCACCAGGCACAGGTGACTATTCCTCCACTCACGAAATCATGGTGCAATATACTACATTGATCCTATTTTCTCAACCCCTCATATCATACACTTTATTCAAAAGTTAAAGTGTTGTATGTTTTTACCCCATCTGAATTAACAAAAAGGGTCCCTTTAAGTCCTGCAGATGTGTTTATTTCTGGGTTGTCTGTAAGATTCTGCCATCCGGATCTCTGGCCCAGAATTTACAGTTTAAAGTGTCAGATAGTAAGAGCTTTTCCTAAATTCATTCTAATCAAAAGAAAGCCATCGGTAGTTAATCATGTGATAGGGTAGAATGAAGCTGATTAAGGATGATTTGCTTCAGTAAAAAAGGTTTTCAGGAGAACAGTTACAGACTGCACAAGTAGCCAAGACAGAGGGGAGTTTTTTATAATTTGTCTTTTCTTTTTCTGTTTTGTAAATAGCCAGTGAATACCCTTCCTAACAATCCAGTCCTCAACCAATCATGGGGATGGTGCAGGACAGGGTGGCATTTTGTTCCACTCTGAGTGGGGTTGCAATGAATTGGGGGCCACTGAACGGCAGCTAACACCAACAGCTTTTCCTGAACAAGCTCTTTCCCTAGATCCCCTTTCTCTTCTTGTTTCTCTGCTGCTCTAAACCTTCTACACATAGTCCACTTCCTAGATTTACTCTCAGATTATTCCCTGTTTTTTTGTTTCTATTTTTACTTTTGTTTTATCTTAAGCTCTTCCCTCTCTCATTTGATGAGTCAATTCTAGCTCATGATGGCCCCTTGTATGTCAGAGTAGAACTGTGCTCCACAGGGTTTTCAATGGCTGATATTTTGGAAGTAGATCACCAGACCTTTCTTCCAAGGCACCTCTGAGCAGACGCCAATGTCCAACTTTTCAATTAGCTGTCTAGCACTTGAACCATTTGCACCCATGGGCTGCCCTCTCTCTTTCATGACTACATACATTTTCAGCAGTCAAAAGGGCATCAAAGCTGATTATGCCTGTTCTCAAAATGAATATATCCAAAACATGACTTCTTATGTTTTGTCCAGATAGACTTCTTGGGAATCTCCCTGTCTGCTAATGGAATTTCATCTGCACAAGATTTCTTCTCCACAAACCTCAGAGATCTCTTTGTTTCTCTCACATACCACTTTCTCCAAATTCTAGACATCTTGTTATAATGAGAATCCTTCAAAAGCAATACCTGTTTCAAATCGTCCTTCCTCAGACTCGATGTAGCCACTTTCCTAGTTTAGACTGTCTAAATAAGTAAAATTCTTTCATACCTTATTTTTCTGTCCCCTATTTTCTCCTTCTTTTAAACTATCACATGTAGTGCTGATGTATTGATATTTTAATGATTTGTTGTCATTCTTCTTTGCTGTCCAGTCGGCTCCGACTCATGGAGACATTGCCCGGTCCTGCAGCATCTTCATGACTGTTCGTATATTTGAGTCCATTGTAGTGGACTTTGTGTCCACTCATCTGATTGAGAGTTTCCTTCACCTTGGTTAATCCCCCACATTAGCAAGCATGATGTCCTTCTCCAGCGATCAGTCCCTGTTGATGACATGTCCAAAGTAAGCAAGCCAAAGTCTTGAAAAATATCCTATGATCCATAGGTTTTTATTGGTTAATTTTTATAAGTAGATTGCCAGGCCTTTGTTCCTAGTCTTAGTCTGGAAGCTCCACTGAAACCAGTCCATCGTGGTGACCTGGCTGGTATTTGAAATACCGGTGACATAACTTACAACGTCACAGTAACACACAAACCACCATAGTACAACAGACAGGTGTTAGATTTTAAAGACTAGCATTGGCCGTATGCTGAAAAGCCTCACAAACTCATCACTTTTTACAATGCCTTAGATGAGCATTAAAGATCTTTGTCTTTGATCTACTCTACCTTTCCATCATTAGCTTCTAGTGCATCTTATTATGTACTTTACTCCCATTATAAGTGCTGTTTGCTGTTTCAAATTTAGCATTTACCTCTGTCTATGTTTATGCTTTTTATTCCAGATTTCTGTGCCTGAAAACCCTTCTTCACACATGCAAGTGCTATGAATCAAAAACAAAAAATACTTGTTGCCCTTGAGTCAATCGACTCATCGCAACCCAATAGGACAGACTAGAACTTCCCTGTAGGGTTTCCAAGGCTGTAAATCTTTATGGGGGCAGACTGCCACATCTTTCTCCCACACAACGACTGAAGTTTGAGACACCAACATTTCCATTAGCAGCTGAGTGCTTTAACCACTGTGCCACCAGGGCTCCTTGTAATTGCTATACACCCATTAAAATCCTGTTCAAATGCCATATCTGCCATAAAGCTTCCATGATCACTCTACTTAGAAGGTAGTATTTCTTCCATTGCACACTCACAGCTCATTCTCTGTACCTCAGTAGTAGCACATATGCCTTTTATCTCATACAGAGAGAGTCATAGTGACAGGCTAAATTTCATACACTCCTTAGCATTTATGGGATTAAAGGCAGACCACTAAGTTTTGTATTTTCCTGGGGATTTTGAAATATCTGGGGAGAAATCATAAATATGACTTTAGGATTTAAGACTGGTTTCCAGAGCATTATTACTAAAATTTTAAAAATGAGTTGACTAAGTTGCTCTAAAAAGATGAAAAGGCTGGACAGTAACTCAGACTTGAAAAACCTGTCTGGTGTTCCTTTGAGTGTGAAAAAGAATTTTGGTACTAAAATGTTTTAAACCCAATTCTTGAAACTTATTCTAAGTTTGTCAAAAAGGAAATTTTTTAGAAATAAGGTTAACTTTGTATTTTATTTCTGTATCTTTTTGGAGGATCATATAATCTGCTGTTGGTTGTCTGCACTGACTATGGTATATATATTCTGAAAATGTCTGTAGAATGTATGGTGATAGGAATGGAGGTCAATGACAGAGGGGAGCAGCAGGATGGAACGTGAAGGAAAGCAGAACGATGACCTGACCGTGCTAAGCAGCTATTAGCACTGTATAGTAAATAGTAAAGAACAAAGCCACCAGGAAATGCGAAAAAATATATTACACCTGATTTGCAGCACAATGGCTTCACTTAAAATTGAAATGTGTTACCATGGCATCCTCTGGTGCTTTCCACCCAATCTGCCTGAGACACTGTCCACTTGGGGGCAATCAGGAAGGTTCTCCGGCCTCTATGTTAGTCATGGCCTAGGCATGGATCACCTCAGATCATGAATAACTCCCTTCATTTATCCCAAGGGACCACAATTATATGGTTATTTAGTATTTTGCTGTATATAAAAAAGATTGAAAAGCTTTAACCCACTTCTGCCACTCTCAAAGTACCTCGTCACAATATTCCCTTGCTAACTATGCTCTAGCGAGTAGCCTTCCTTTTGTTGTTGTTGTTCTTTTGTTGTTAAATAACACACAGGGTTTCTGCTTCAGGGTCTATTTGTTACCCCCACCTGAATTTTGTTTCTTGAGTATTTCCCATGGACAACAACTTACTGTCATTCAGCTCCAGTCAGCAGGGTTTTTGTTACTGTTTTCTTGTAATCTGTCTCCTGCACTAGAATTAAGATCATGAAAAAAGAATCCAGTCTATACAATCAAACTTATACACGAAGCCAGTTTTTTATATATGTATATATAAAATTGTGTATATATGTATATATAATTGCATGTATATAAAATTATGTGTATATAATTATGTACATATATACATACTTGACTTATATATTAGATTATATAGATAGAGTGTGTATCATTATTGTTAAAAAATCAGCAAAAGATAGTATATTTAATCCATTAGATGTCTAAAATGTTTTATGAATTTTCTTTTAAAAATCTCTTTTTTCCCTTGAAGATGGATTAATTAATTCTTGTTTTTACATCAAGGACAAATCAGCAACAGAAGAAAGGTATTATGTTATATTTAATTTTCCTTAACTTATTTACATATATGTTGGCATTCTTCTTTCAACTTACATGGATAGAAAAGAAGGAATGAGATAAAAAAAAAAAAGATATTGAAATCTTTGTATATGTCTCAAATAGTATGAAGACTTCTCGCAAACCCTTGCTTAATAAATCATCACATTAAACATGTGAGTTAAGTAGATTTAGACCCATTTGTTCCAGAATAGAACACCCATGATATCAATGGAGGTTGGAACTTTAACTCAGATGTTCTCACTCCAAATATAAATCTCAGGCCCCTAAATCATTCTATCCCTGGTAAACCATAATTCCTTTCATTTCCTGACTGCTATAAACTACCACTTCTTAGTTTGAATCTGATATTAGATTACCTCTAAATTTTCTTACATGTTTAAGTTTTTATGACAATGATTGTCAATCATTTTTGTATGGTGGTAATAAAATCAGTTACAGGAACGTGTTTTCTAATTACTCATGCCTGTATTACAGGAAATAAAGGGAGTTTATGAGAATATTTAAAAGGCAAGCAAGAATTACAGGCGAACTACCAAGAGTTCCTAAGTAACTCTATCTTCCCCTGTTCAAAAAGCTAATGTAACAAGAACTGTGTGATTTCTACATGTAAATACCAAAAAACAATAAATCTGTGTCTGGAAAATATCAAATATTCATGGCAAAAAATTACCTAAAACTCAAGATTAGCGATAATCTGAATATACGATTTTTGTCGTACTACTTTTTCAGAGAATCTATTAGTATTTTCAGCTGCATCTTAGTATTTAGGGTATATACAGTTTTATAAACTATCATATAGACATAAGCCAAATGGTAAAAGCATCCCATTGTCGTTGAGTAGATTCCAACTCACAGCGACCCTATAGGACAGAGTCGAGCTGCTCCATGGGATTCCCAAGGAATGGCTGGTGGATTCGAACTGTCATCCTTTTGGTTAGCAGCCAAGCTCTTAACCACTGCACCACTAAGGCTCCATATAGAAGCGTAGCATACAGATAGGTAGATATGCAATTATATAAATACAACAATTCAATATTTGGGTCTCAGATTAGACTTCTTATGAACCTTTAAGAGTTCTCTTTGATTTATCAATATAATATTTTACAAGCTAACAGAATTTTATTTATGAAAAATAAGTGATGGGTGAGCCCCAATATTGCTATATGATTTATAAAAAATAACTATTTCAAATAGACAAGCTTTTACCAATATAAACATTCAAAAAGTGAAATAATTTACTAATTTTGCATTATTCATATATGTTAACTCACAGAGGTTTGTGGCTAAACTCTACGTATAGGACATGTTTGTATGTAAAATGATGCCTTAAGGGAATGGCATAGACCTTTTTATACCATATGCTAATAAAAGCAGCAAAAGTATTTCTTAGAAGTCAAAATGCTTTATACAATAACCCTAAGCTGAATTAGTAAATTTATTGACTATTTTTTAAAGAAAGTAATTTATGCTGACTCTAGTTATTTAATAATTTTATTACTATCCATGTACTGAGAACATTTAAAAAAAAAAAAAAAAAAGATGGCTTCAATATCTCTCTGGATAAAATGAATAAAATGTCACAAATGTAAAAAATGTTCAGGTCAGCAAATGTTTTGACTCTCAATTATGACAATATACTAATCTTAAAATGGAATTGATAATGGTTAAAGCAATCTCATTATAATATCTTTGGAACACTGCAGGGATTGTCAAACTTATAAAAGACAAATGATTGCATATATAACCACTTTATCACAGTACTTCATCTAAACGTTATTTTAATTCTGGGACATTTGAAAAATTATCTGTTTTAAGATTAAAATCTGTTTAGTAGAAACAGGGTAAATGTAGAGCAACTTGTTTCCAGTCCATAACTATTATTGTATATCAAGCCTTTGGTACTACACTAGGTAAATATCACAATTTTGTAAATTGAATACCTCTACTTGCTAAAGCAACACTATTTTCACCTTCAACTATTTAGGTTTATATATCTTTCCTCTTTTGGTTTATCAAAATAGATTTTATCTAGATATCCTTATCCTTCTTGAGAAGAGCTAGACACTAAAAGCGGAGACGGATATGTGGACTTCCGTGTGTTTGTATGTGTGAAGTCAATTGTTTTGCTGTTTTTTATTAAGAAAGTAAAGTTCTCTTGGCTTCTTGTCATTATTAGAGTTGTATTCTTAGTTCTTTAAAGTACTAAAATAAAAATAACGCACATGCCTTCAACCAAATAATGGACATATTTGGGAACCATGTATAATTTATAGATAGGGAACAATAGGACTAGGGTTTTTTGTTTTGTTTTTTCAAGTGTATAAATATTCATGTTTAAAGCAATTGAGGAAATTATTTTTATATAATGCATTTGATCTTTCTTTGATTTATGCAAATAATTTACGTAGAGTAGAAGACAAATAAATTTAGGTGGCATTTTACTGTCTATTCCTAACGTTTTTAAAGCCTGACTTCTTAAACTTCATTTCTTTACTTTCAAGTTCATTATTCTACTTATGAATCAAAACAGCTTTCTAAACACACATCTTACGCACATTTTACTTTAAATCCTTGGATGTTCAGTATCAGAGACACTTAGTTCTTATCACAAATTATGCACGAAAGTAGTGTTGAATGGCCAAGTACAAAAATTTAAGAATAGGCATTATTCCTAAAGTTTATATCCATGAGGGTAATTACTATGTGAAATATAATGAGACTCTCTTTATGTCCACAATCAGCTAACAAAAATAAAATTATTTTGCAAGGCTGTATAGATGTTCATTATGCATTAAGGAGACCCTTCATCCATTAGAAAAATAATTCTTCATCTTGCCAGTAGTGACTACTATTCAGAGCCAAGCCAAGTGTTGTTTACACTAAATCTCTCTCTCTTGCTCTTGCTCTCTTTCTTTCTTTCAACAGTAGGGATGGTAAGGGTGGGATAGGAAGAAAATCCTAAATAGTCACATAAGTACTATCAAATATTAAAGTAAAACTTCACAATATTATGACTCAACACCAGAATTGCTGAACCTAAGATCAAATGCCTTCCAGCACTATTTGATAGATAACAAAGTCTTCTTGAAAAAGTCTTATTTATTGTGTTTTAAAAGTGAAATTTTAAAGTTTGAAAATGGTCTCATCTGATCTTTTCCTTTATCTGTCAACTCAGACAATTCTGGAAGTGTGTTTTGCTTGAGGTTTCTAAGAAAATAGTTTAACTAGTATGTCTGAAAAATATGTTAACTGACTGTAGTTATTTAATAATTTTATTACTATCCATGTACTGAGAACATTTTTTAAAAAAACAAAAAAGATGGCTTCAATATCTCTCTGGATAAAATGAATAAAATGTTACAAATATAAAAAAATGTTCATTCAGGTCAGCAAATTTTTTGATTCTCATTTATGAAAATATACTAATCTTAAAATGGAATTGATAATGGTTAAAGCAATCTCTTATATAATGATGCTATGTAACTAATTAGAAAATATCATTTAAAAATTTCACCAAAATAAGATGGGGAACTCAAGTTTGAGAGGGGACAGTGTTCACATGTTGTAGGGTTGTTAACCATTGTCATAAGGCAATATGTGTACAAACTGTTTAATGAGAAACTATTCTGTAAATCTTCATCTAAGGTACAAAAAAAAAGAATTATCTATGTGAGATCAAATTGATAATAGCAACTCAAAAAGTTTGATGGGAAGCCTGGGGGTAGTGAGTTGAAGATAATGGTGATGGAATAATTTGGAAAAGGATAGTGAGAATAGCGACACAACTGGAAGAATGTAATCGATGTCACTGAATTGCACATGTAGAAACATTTGAAATGGTGTAACATCGGCTATGTGTATTTTCACCCAAAAAAAGCCCTCCAATGTCGAGAAAGGAGAGTGTTGACATGTTGTGGGTTGTTAACCAATGTCATAAATATGTGTACTGAATGTTTAATGAGAAACTATTTGTTCTGTAAACCTTCGTATAAAGTACAATAAAAAAAAAAATTTAAAAAAAAATTTCACCAAAATAATATCTACTTACTTTAAAAACTAAACTTTCAGGTATCACTT
Source organism: Dugong dugon (assembly GCA_030035585.1). Lineage (NCBI taxonomy): Eukaryota > Metazoa > Chordata > Mammalia > Sirenia > Dugongidae > Dugong > Dugong dugon. Next base: position 17,289,435 of record CM057478.1, read on the forward strand.
TCAAATGTTGATTCTTCTGATATGCAATAACTTTTTCTACATTTAGATCCATGTATTTCTCAGTTAAAAATTTAGTAAAATAAAAACGGCATAATTCACAAAAAATGGCTTCATTGTTTTATTTTATACAATATTAAGAATTGCCTTTTGGTTTTGCAGCTTCTTTGCTGTACAATTTTGTTATGCCCTCAGACTTGTGGAAAACGCTTCCATAGATCTTACAGCACCAACAACTGTCAAATATGTCATCTCAACAGAATGAAGAATGTTCTCTTAGTTTATGGAAGATTGTTGTATTTTTACATTCTTTGATGCCATCAAAGTCTGCCCTGAAAATGGACAGCTGCATCATAGGTAATTCCGTCTTGAATCCCTTTTTCTTATTTTGGTGAATCAATGACTGTCTTACATATATTGTATAAAACATATTTTAGAATCATCTATACTGGCCTACAAAATTAAATTTCTTTACTGTTCTAAAATACCCAGAGAATATAGAAACTGTGTGTGAAACAAATCCTGTTTCCTTTCAGAAGTGTCAAATATGCATCTGTCTAGCTATTTTCACACCTTTGTTTTATTCTGAGTCCCTCAATAGTGACCAAAAATACATGTTGACAGGAGCTGCAGCACATTACTGTTGAAACTGCAAGAAAATTTTATTTAAGGGCTTTATTTTATTTTGCACTTTAAGTAAGAGAAAGGACTAAATTTACTATGATTTAAAGTAAAAATATACATCTCTGGTGTGATTGCATATCTGTTAGCTGTAAGGGAAACTACAAATGTGATGTTCCAGCCCTTAAATTGTTGCTGTTAACTTCCAAAAACATCAAGCAAGTTTTACTTATCCCAGCTAGTTTAATTATATGGGCTAATTAAATAAGAAATGACAGAGGAGAAATGTACTGTAGGTATCAGATACTATATACCTATCTCTATCTATCTGTCTGTCTGTCTATCTACCTATGTACATAGAGTATCTGATATATTTTATTCACACATGAACAGTAACCAGAATTTTTTTTAAAAAATTCACTTGTGGACTAAGTACATACTGGCATATGTTAATGAAATATAATGGCATTCTCTTGTCATAATTATTACTGTGTATTATAGTTTTCATTTTCTTTTTTCTGAATGTATTCATTTTTAGTCTGTTAGCTTAAACAAAATGCAAATATATATATTCTTGCATTGTGATAAGAAGTAAATGAGTCAAAATTCCTTTCCTTCGTGGGAGGGAACACACACAGAACCATGAAAGAAATTGCTCCAGGGAACCCAGGACAAGTCTGAGAGCTAATCTCAAAAGCACTCCTTTTAGTTCAATGGCTCTGATTATTCATTGTCCTCCTTACTCCCTGTATAAAATAATTATTTACAAGTACTTTAAAAAAGTGTTAAAAAAATGCATGGGGTATTTTGAACATGGTCAGTTTTCTCTGAAATTTTTTACTTCTAAAACTTCTCTATCAAGCATACAGTAAAAATATTTATGCTTACATGGTTGTGTTTGTACAAACTCCCTTGAATCCCCAAGATGCCTCTATCTAAGATTACATGACTATAAAAATATTCTTTTCTTCTTTTTTCCCCTCACTCTCCATTCTTTCTTCCCTCTCCTTCTTCCTTCCTTCTTTGTTTTCTTTATGTTTGTTCTCTAACTAAAAAGGGTATTGATTTATCTATCACCCATCCTTTACATGGTGGAGCCCTGGTCACTCAGTGGTTAAGAGCTCGGCTGCTAACCAAAAGCCACTCCCTGGAAACCCTACGGGGCAGTTCTACTCTGTCCTATAGAGTTGCTATGTGTCAGAATCGACTCAAAAATCAACAGATTCTTGGGTTTTATTTACATGGTAGAGTGGCTTGATAAGATTAATATCATCAAAGCTTTAAAATATTTACTTCAGGCATGCAGTCTCCCCATCAGAGCCTTATTATTCAGAAACATAATAAAAACAGTAACAATAATTGTCCTACCCATGTACTAGGTATACTTTTACATTTTCAGTCAATCTCACATGAGGTTCAGGCTGGTCCATTCTGCTTATTGGCCTCTGCCAATATAATCCTCCCACTTCCACGTTATTTCTTTCTACATTTGAACTGCTTTGGATAGTATTTTTGGTTCAAATGCTACAACTGTTTTATGCTTACAAAGCCCTATCTTCAACAAATCTCTTTCTAGTCAAAGTCTAAAATAATAAAGATAGAAGCAATATCTGTATGAAAAAACTGATTTGATATTTTCAAATGATATTTGTCAGTTAAATAAATCACAGTATCTTCATTAAAAGTTAATTTGTTCCTTTAACAAATTACTCAGTACCAATTACATGCCAGGCACTGGGGGTATAACAATTAACAACACCAAGAAAAATCCCCTCCTACATAAAACTTGCATTCTGATGGGTAGGGAGTGGAGGAAAACAAAAACAAGATAAATACATAAAACATATGATATGTTTAAAAAGTGTCCAAGACAAAAATAAATGAGAGAAGCAGTACAGAAAGTTGAAGGTGTGAGACTTTAGTAGAGTAGTGAGAGAAGGCTCTATTGAGAAGGCGATACTCAAATATAGACCTGATAGAAGTGAGAGAGAACTTGTGGACATTCGAGGAAGACACATTTCAGGAAGATTGAATAGCAAATTCAAAGACTCTAAAACATGATTGTGTCTCACGTGTTCCAAGATCTTCAGAGAAGTCAATGCAGGTGGAGCTGAGAGTAAAATAAAGAGCAGTAAGAAATAAGGTCAGAGACTACCAGAGGCCAGAGCATGCAAGACTTTTTAAACTATGTTAATAGCTTTAACTTTTAATCTCAGTAAAATTGGGAATTCATTTGAAGATTTTGAGCAGATGAGTACCATGATCTGATTTATGTTAAAATATGAGATGTAGTACAGCACAGCCATTATGAGAATGAACTCTGGTGCCAGATAACCTAGGCTTTAATCCCATCTCTGACATTAATCAACTATGGGAATTTGATCAAGTTGCTTAGCCTTGGTCTGGATCAACTTTCTCATGAGTAAACCAGGGATAATAGTTGAATCTACTTCATAGGAGTATTATAAATATTAAGTGAGTTAATATTTATAAAGCACATGGTAAGGTGTATATAAGTGAGTGTTAAAAAAAGTGAAGAGGGCTTGAAACACTTACTGATGAAGATCAAAGACTACAGCCTTCAGTATGGATTACGACTCAACATATAGAGAACAAAAATCCTCACAACTGGACCAATAAGCAACATCATGCTAAATGGAGAAAATGTTGAAGTTGTCAAGAATTTCATTTTACTTGGAGTTACAATCAACCTCCGTGGAAGCAGCAGTCAGTAGATCAAACGATACATTACATTGGGCAAATCTGCCGCAAAAAACGTCTTTCAAGTATTCAAAAGTGAAGATGTGACTTTGAGGACTAAGGTGCCCCTGACCCAAGCAATGGTATTTTCAATCACCTCACATGCATGAGAAAGCTGGACAGTGAATAAGGAAGACCAGAGAAGAATTTATGCCTTGGAATGATGATTTTGGCAAAGGGTATTGAATATACCATGGACTGCCAGAAGAACGAACAAGTTTGTCTTGGAAGAAGTATAGCCAGAGTGCTTCTTGGAAGCTAGAATTGCAAGACTTCATCTTATTTATTTCAACATGTTATCAGGAGGGATCAGTCCCTGAAGAAGGACATCATCCTTGGTAAAGCAGAGGATCAGTGAAAGAGAGGAAGATCTTCAATGAGATGCATTGACTCAGTGGCTTCAACAGTGGGCTCAAGCATAGCAATGATTGTGAGGATGGAGCAGGACTGGGCAGTGTTTCATTCTGTTGTGTATAGGGTTGTTATGAGTTGGAGCCAATTAGACAGCACCTAACAACAACATGTGTTTTGTTGTTGTTGTTGTTAGGTGCCTTCAATTCGGTTCTGACTCATAGTGACCCTATTCATAGGGTCCACCAGGGCTCCAACAACAACAAGTGTACTGTGTTAAAAGTGGAGTGTGTAGTCAAAGGATAAAGCAAAGAAACCAATTAGGAATGTATTAAAATAATACAACTGAGAACTAATGTAAGCTTGGATTAGGGCGGTAAAAGTACAGGTGGAAAGAAGTAGTCAGTTTCTGCATATATTTTGATGATGGACTCAACAGAATTTGTTTAACTTGGATGTGACATGTAAAGGATAAATAGGAATGGAGGTTGGATCTAAGGTTTTTGGCTAAGCAATTGGAAATGTTATTTACCATTACTTAAAATTGGGAAAGCTATGTGGGGATGGGGCACGCTTGGAGTTGCATAGGGAAAATTTTTTTAAAAATGATTTTTTTTTACAAGTTTTTTTTACAGCATTGTAAGTTTGAGATGCCTGTTAGACATTCAAGGATTGGTTAGATATATGAGTTAGGAATTAAGGGAAAATTTCTGGGTTAAAGCTATAGATTTCAGATTTGTCAGCCTATCTAAGGTTATGACAATTGATGGTGTTTCTGAGTAAGTGTAGTTACAGAAGCTTTCCAGAGAGTAAATCTTGGGACACCCCAGTATTTTGATGTCAGGGAGACAAAGAGGAAACATGAATAAAAGGAAAAGTAGGAGAACATCACGGCCGATGAGTCAAGTAAAGATAAGAAGTAGTAATCAATAAGAATCAATAATAAATAGTAATCAAGTGTGGAATAAACAATATTTAGATCATTATTTACTTCAACACAAGTAGTTTCTGTAGAGCTGTGGATGAAGTCCTGAAAGTAGTGGGTTCAATGGAAAATGTAAGGAAGGCAGTTAGAAACAACTCAAAAAGGAAACTCTTTGGAAGAATCTTTCTGTAAAAAAAAAAAGAAAAGAGAGAGAGAGAGAGAAAAAAGGATTAATAGCTGTTATGGATTGAATTGTGTACGCCTAAAATATGTGTCAAGTTGGTTAGGCCATGATTTCCAGTATTATGTTGTCCCCCTTTTCGTGATCTGAGGTAATTATCTTCCATTTTGTGATGTGTTATAAATCCTAACCTCTATATGTTAATGAGGCAGGATTAGGGTGGGTATATGTTAAGTCACTTCCTGAGTCACACCCTTACTCGAGTCACACCCTTACCCTTACTCAAATCACAACTTTACTTGAGTCACACCTTTATCTTACAAGAGATAAAAGGAGAGAAAAGCAAGCAGAGACAAGGGAACTCACCACCACCAAGAAAGAAGAGCCAGGAGCAAGACCCGGAGTCCCTGGGTTGAGAACCTCCTAGACCCAGGAGACAGAAAGCTGTAACACAGGAGACAGCACAAGATGCTGAGAAGTGGCAGCAGAGAACCAGCAGCAGCAAAATCAGGAGACTGGCAGGAGATGGTAAAGTGGCTGTGCCAATCCACAGAGCAAGAGAGCTGAGCACCTTCAGGCAGGAGGCTTACTGGTGGAGTGGTACCTCTGGGCATTTATCCATGGAGCTAAAGAGCTTTGTACACTTGCCCGAGCAGGGCAGAGGCCGGGCTGAGCCTAGGGGACAAGGACTAAGAATGAGAAGAAGAAGCCTGCCTGTGGGCATGGCTGAGAAGCTGTCCTGATTGAAGAACTGTATCCTGTGTCTTTTTTGATCCTGAATTGTAACCTTTTATTCTAAGACATATGACACACGCAGATCTCCAAGGAATGCCAGGCTCACAGATGTTGAAAAGAGACAGACCTTCCCCCAGAGCAAACACAGAGAGAAAGCCTTCCCCTAGAGCTGCTCCCCCGAATTTGGACTTCTAGCATCCTAAACTGTGACAGAATAAATTTCTGTTTGTTAAAGCCATCCACTTATAATATTTCTGTTATAGTAACACTAGATAACTAAAATACTAGCTAAAGGAGAAAGTAGACTAAATAGTATTTTATTTACATGAAAAAAAATGTGCCTTGAGTTTAATCTGTTAGAAAACATCCAGTAGAAATTAAAAAAAAAAAAATTATGGTGATGACGCAGGAAAAAAAAAGGGGGAATAATTGCTGGAGTAAAATTCTTCAGTAGGCAAGGGTTGCTAAATTTAATTATCTGGATGGATGGTCAAGTGAATCAAAGCTATCAAATTAATATGCCCAAGTATATAGAGCTTTTAATTTATGATTATACGGTAGGTAGAAATAGTTTGAGATATCTGCACAACTCGTTATGTCTCCTTCTCTGTGAACCACTTCCCTCAACCACAACATCACAGAGGTGAATTTCCAGCAGCCATATATTGAAATATATGAAACTATTCCTCTTGATGTAGTCAATTAGGTCAAAAATGGACACTTGACACAATATAGACTAACAGGATTCTCTCTTCTGTTAGTTGGAACTGTAATTGAGGAATCACAGTGAGTTTTGCCATGTACCTTGTGTATCATTCAGGGTCAGTCAGGAAAATAGCACCATGCTATGCATTTCAAAAATAGATGATTTAATGCAACAGATTTGTTACTCAGACATTGGAATACTGCAAGAGGAAAATGAAACCTTGAGGTAACTTCGATATTATCTACCCTCCAAATCAGATGTGACCTACAGAGCTGAGCTGACACTGGTGTTAGTAACTAGGAAGGGACCTATAAGGTTTTGTTAACCCCAATATTAGTAATTGTCTGAAGAAGATCCTACCCAAAGACAATAGTGAAGAACAATGTTTACCAGAATCTAGGGGCTCAGAGACCCTAAAGTCTTCGAAGAGAACACCACGTGTCTGCTTCTTCAATAAGGAGACATCTAGCTGGCGCTAGCACCTATTAAGGAACATGACTATTGACTGCCAGAGTAATGTGGGGGATAGAGCTGTACCTATCATCATCTGTTACCAGAGTGAAAGTGACAGGAATTGGAAATAAGAAACCTCTCATCTTCTTGTCTTTCATTCTCCCTCTAGATTTTAAGAAAAAAACAGAAACAAAAAAACTAGTGCCTACCTAGTAAGTAATGCTCATGACAGTAATTTGCAAGACCCAGGTTCAGTCTTATAGAGAAGAAAAAGAAGAATGGGCTACGGGCTAAAGGACAGTAGGTAAATAACTGGCACGGTGAGTAACCTCAGGAGTTTTAGGATAAACATCCTTCACAAACTATGTTATGCAGAGAGGAGACAGGTGTTTCCCTACAAGGAATGAGAAGGAGAAATATGTTCTTTCGAAGTGGAGAACATGACATGAGAAAATGAAAATGAACTTCCTATTGATTTTATACTTCCTACTTCCAATCACTGAAATCTAGTTGAATTCCTGTTCTTGGATTTTCCAAAATATCCTTCTCTCCTTAAAATTAAGTTCCTCCCTTTTAGTTTATCTACATGAAGCACTCAGCAAAATATCTCACACCTATTAGATGTCTAAACAACACTTACTGAAAGAGAAATTAGATACTATTTTCTAATACTTGCCATTAAATGTTCTTTTATAATATTCTGTATCTGTGTTGTCCAATAATATAAACTCACTGCCGTGGAGTCAATTCTGACTCGTAGCAACCCTGTAAGACAGAGTAGAACTGCCCCATAGAGTTTCCAAGGAGTGGCTGGTGAATTCCAACTGCCAGCTTCTTGGTTAGTAGCCTAACTCTTAACCACTGGGCCACCAGAGCTCTGTCCAATATTATATGTACCGTTATATAGGGTCGCTATTAGTCGAAATTGACTTGACAGCAGTGGTTTTGTTTTTTTTTGTTTGTTTGTTTTTTTGTTATATATTACAGAGTCATTTGGCACCAAGCATTTGAAATGTGGCATCTTAGAAACAAAGTTATAATTTTATTTAATTTTAATTGATTTAAATTTAATTCAAAAACCGGTGGTGCTCAATTCAGTTGTTAGAAAACTTTAAGCTTGGACCAACTCGAAATGTAAATCTACTCTTTCACTTGTATATTTTATGAAATCTAAATAAATATCATGTATTTCTGATAAAAACTTAGCATTCAAATAGAGATGTATGATAAAAGAATGCAAAATAGTTGATAAAATTTTTATCAACTATTTTGAATATAAGATTTTCAATATATTGATTTAAATAAAATATATTATTATAAAATTAAATCTACCTATTATTTTTATTTCTTAATGTGACTGCTAGAAAATTTTAAATTGCCTATATGGCTCACAGTATATTTCAATTGCTGTTCTACATTCTTATTCCTCAGCGTATACATTGTGGACCAACAACATATGCATCAATCACGTAGGAGTTTATTAGAAATGCAGAATCTTGTGCCCTTTCCAGAGAAACTGAATCTGAATCTGCTTTTCAACAATATCTCCAGGTGATATGTATGAATATTACAGTTTGAGAAGGACTGATCCAAATGACTTTTATATTTATCTGTTCCTCTAGAGCAAAGATCAAATGCAGTCTGTTCTGTCTGTCTCTAAACATACTTTGGCAATAAATATTAGGAGATGAGAGTTTGGTAAATAGGGGAATGATGTCTGCTTAGGTTAGAAGTTGCACTGAATAATACACAGTATTTCCAAACACATTAATGTTTTATGCCACAGAGTAACAACAGTTTAGCACCAACTACTCTAACAGAGCAAAACTCAGCAAGTTACTGGGAAATATAGTATTGTATGATGCCAATTCACTTTGAATTTTCCACTTTGTCTCATTTCAGCCCAGTGATTTATTTTGGAAAGTTTACTGGAAAGTTCTCCCTCATTATTACAAATTTCTTTTTTTTTTTTTTTTTTCATAATCAGCAGCCTCAATCCTTCTTTATATCCTCTTCCATCAAGATACTTTTGTATTATTTCTAAGTTCAGGTATAAATAGTTGCATTCTTTATGTATCAGGATTATACCGTATCTTTTGAACCACCAAACCCGTTACTGTCAAGTTGATTCTGACTCATAGTGACCCTATAGGACAGAGTAGAGCTGCCCCAAAGGGTTTCCAAGGTTGTAATCTTTACGGAAGCAGACTCTACATCTTTCTCCTGCAGAGCAGGCTGGTAGGTTCGAACCACCGACCTTTAAGTTAGCAGCCGAACACTTAACAACTGCACCATCAGGGCAGTAGTATTATTATAAGAACTATTACTTTTGTTTATTCTCTGATTACAAAAGCTTTAGTTAGCCTACTCTAGTCTCATTATTTTTCTGTAAGCCTTAAAGTTGTCAGTGTGTGACTTTGCAGAATGCACTGTTTTACAGCAATCTTATATTGACTGAGCAGACATGCCTATGTTTGCTATTTTATTCATAAATTGTGGTATTATTAGAAAATGCAAGATCTTCCTTCATGCCTCCTGCTTCAGTTGTTAGGTTAATGGATAATTTTTAAAGAAGACTAAAATATGAGGATTGATTGCTGGAGGAATTGTGTAAAACTAGAATAGATTTTCAACCATTGTAATTTTATTTATACTGTGCTTAATTCTAAAAAGTGTCTGAAGTTGAGTACAATGAAGGATACAGATTCAAAACTATCATTAAAAAACAGTGAATAGTAACTGAAAGGGCAGAAAAAAGAAAAAGGAGAAATATAGATGTGCTACAAAATCCTGACTCAGAAGAGCTATTATTTCTGAACTTCAAACATATTTAAGCTTTCTGACAATGAAGACCAAATAACCTAGATAATATGAGAAATAATATAATATCTTAAGTGTCTTTAAATATTTTTACATAAAGGACTTGGAAAACTCACTGGCTATTTTATTCAAAATCAATCTTTTAAAGTTACAAAATGCTTTCTTCGTAAGGCTATTTCTTATATTAATATTCATCAAAATCTGAGCACACATTAAATCATGGTTCTATGACACGATTCTAAGAGAAACTGATGAAACCTTTGTTTATTAAAAGAAAACTATGTCTACTATGTGTCATGCATTGAAATGTGCAGAGGATGCAATAATAGATAAAGCATACACGGCTCTGGTGCCCATGGAACAGTAAGGAAGGAAGACAGGCATCAACCAAGCAGCTGAAAGTTATGTTTAAAAATTTCAGGATGCTTCAAGAGCATTTATCAAGCAATTTTATCCTAGACTGAAGGTCAGAGAAACTTGCTGGAGGAAATGACATTTAAGCTAAGACTTGAAAAATAAGTTAGAGTTCTCCAGAGTAAGAACAATTTGTGTAAAGTTTCTAAAGTGAAAAATAAGTTCAAATGGCTTGAGGGTAAAGAGTGAGGTGGACTATTGCCGAAAAGGTTAAAGCAGACTAAATGGAAAAGGTACTTTGGGCCAAGAAAGTGTTACTATTAATCATAGGGATAACAGGAGTGAATTGAAGCATTTTTAAAGTAAGAGTTATTTACATTTTTTGAAGATATTTTGGCTACAGTAGAGACTGGATTATTCAGAGGCACTAGTTGATAGAAGAAATCAGTTACGAGGTTATTGAAAGGGTTCAAATCAGAAATACTGATGATTGGTTTCAGAGAAAGACAGTGGGAACAGAGATGAGAAAGCAGATATAGAGAGGCAAACTAGACAGAATGGAGGTTGAAGTAGTGAGTCACTAAGACTTCCCAGGATCTTTGGTTAAGCAAAATGGTTCAGGTTTATCCATATTGAAAGTTTAATTGTGGCGCTAGATGAACACATGAGTTCTCAAGGGTGTTTACAAGATACTCTTTTTATTTATTTGTTTATTTATGCATTTATTTATTTTGCATCAGTTGATATTGCTAGACTTTAAGACAGAACCTGGGATATTTGATGTTGTCACTGGAAATCATATAGTTTTGCCCTGTGGAAGGAGAGATATTATCATTCCATAAAAACAAAAATTTGAGAATGATTTTAGCACCTGGATTGGTGCTTTATGCTAACTGGTTCACCAACAGATTGCCTTTCCCTATTATATGTCATAAAACCAGACAGTTTCCAATAGTAGGACCTCCTGCCATAGCAACCCACCACCCACCCTCCAACCAACCAAGAAAATAATAAACAAAATGAAAAAAAAATATCATTTGCTTTTGATATCAGAAGAATTACCTGTCAGGAACCCAGATTTAGCAGACATATAATGAAATTCCAGGCTTCAGTATAATTATGGCTGTGTTATAAGCAGACTGTAACATTATCACATAACTCTTCTAAAAAAACATTGCTTTAATCCTGGATTTCTTTCAGTCCCGATGCAATTAGAGCTCCTAAAGCGCTATTTTCTTTACTCATGAAATAATGGACATTAATAAATCATGTGAGTCTTTTTAGTTTATAAGAAACTCCAGCTTTCCAAATAGCCATTTTCTCTGAGGAGCGAGACTTCTAATTGAGACAAGTTCCCAGATGTATTTTATATCCTTGTAATTGTTTTAAAGCATATGGCAGTAAAAAAGTTATGCCTCTTTAGTGTATTTTTATGTATTCTTGTCGTCTTACAGATTCAAATGGCAATCACCATTTTGAATCATTTGTTTCTTTGCTTCCAAATACAATTATTATTCAATAAGGAAAATATAGGTTTATTATAAAGTATGCACACGTTTCATTTCCTAAGCAGTTTTAGTTTATTTAATAATTTAATCATTTTTAAAGTTTTATTTATAAATTTTAATTGTTAAATTTATTACCTGTTTGCCAGACACTGCCTAATCAATTGTCCAGTCTGCAAATAGAAAATTAGCAAATGAGCTTAATTCAGTTCTTAAAACATTAGCTGTGTGAGTCTTTTGTCTGGACTTTTGTTAAATATTCAGGTTTGTTTTCTTGAGATTCTGACAAAGGAGATCTGGGATGGGCTCCAGCACTCAACATATTTTATCAGTACTCAACTGATTCCGATGAAAATGGTTCAATGATTACTTTTTGAGAAACCTTGGTCTAATAGTCATAACTTCCTCTTTATAAAATGAAGACTTAGATAATGAAGCTGTGCTGCTCTATGTCTTAAATGGCAATAATGAAAAAAGATAACAACATAAAATAGGAAAATTCTACCACACAGAATACAGTGATTGGTACTTGTTACCTAGAGGAATTTTAATTAGTTCACAAATGAATTATAGCCCTGAATAAAGAAGGTGTCATATTAAGATATGACTCATTTCATAAAAAATTCATTAAAAAAATCCATAAAAGACTCAAAGTATGACTGTATTAAGGATCCCACACATCATACTTTGAAACTTAAAATGAAAAAAAATAAAAAAGGAATATGAAATTGAGATGTTTGTCAGTCAGTGTTAAGGGAACAAACAAGGAGAAATGGGGCACCCAGACTAGCCACAATAGGAGAACTCTGGGGCTAAAGGGAAGAGGGGACAGTAGAAGGAAATCGTGCTCTAAATCTCAGTGAGAACAGAAACAATGCAGGAAGCACCACCCTACAGAAGCTGTGGTCTTGGAGTGGCACAGCAATTACCAGTATCAAGCAGTGAAATGAGAGAATAAGGAAGAAACGATCCAGCTTCTCTCTCCCAATTCACATCTCCTTCCAGTGCCTCTGTCTTAGATTTCCTAGTGCCGCTATGCCAGATATAGCACAGGTGGGTGGCTTTAAAGAACAGAAAGTTATTTTCTCACAGTTCTGGAGGCTAAAAGTCCAAATCAGGGTCTTGGCCATGTTGATTCTTACCTTGTTGGTAGCCCGGGCATTCTTTGGTTCTTTGACACTCTTCACATGGCAGCTAATTTCACCAGTATGTGCTTACTTCTCCGTCTAAACTGCTCTTTCTATAACTCAGAAGTGATTATGTTTAGGACACTCCCTATACTCATTAATATAACAAAGAAAACCCTATTCCAGAACAGGATCACATCCAAAGGAATAAGGGTTGGGATTTCAACACAGATTTTCGGGAGGGGGGTAGGGCACAATTCAATCTGTAACAGCCTCTCATTAGCAAAAGTGTATAAAAGCAGTCAGTAGGGGAGCTCAAGTGATTTAGTCCTTAGGGTTCAGCCTCCTGGGCAATAGCAAGTCAGAAAAGGGTAAAAAGTGGATCTGGGATGGTCAATGAAGGGTTGGGTGCAAACAGAGAATGCATGTTTGCAATGACCCCTGCTCATTTTTCTGGTCATGAGGTAAGAATGGATTACTCTAAGTTAATTCCTCCATCATCCATTTTGGGTTCCTCCTATTTTCTTTCCGCACATTGGCTAGTCAGGGTTCTTAATCTTGATAGGATGACTAAAAATTACATTCTCAAAGAAGTTGAGTCCTTAGTTGTCTGTCTTAATGAGTTATTGCAATTTTTCATTGACCTTTATTACTGTACACTGGAGTATGAAGATGTTCTCCAGTGAATCCCCTTGGGTTTCAGAAATAGTCTTTTTCTCCCCCATTGTGTAGTAGTAGCCTCAACTTCCACTTGGTAATTAGAATTAACTGTCAGTATAGTGTCTCTCTTCTTTGTTGTTTCAGTGTAAAGAGCCCAAAATGATCAGTTGTCACTATACCAGTCAAGAACAACTCCGATTTGATCTCTAAAAGCCTTCTCTTTCACCGCATGATAAGGATAATTTGAATAACTATATGGTAACACTTATTCAAATTATTTTTATCAGGAGGTGAAAGGAAAAGCTTTTGGAGATCAAATGCCTGTGGTACTTGCTTGCTATAGTGACTATTGTGATTCTAAATGTGAGTTAGATAAATTGCTTCTGACTACACTGGAGAATTTACAAAACAATGACAGGTACAAAATAATCTAGGGGTTTGAATCATCAACTCAAGGTTTTGAGCAGAGAAACAAAAAACATTTTTGGTGACCTTGAAAATAATCCTTTGTGGTTCTAATCAACCTGAGAATTAATTTGAATAACCATGGTAAAACTTGCTGCAAAATACCTCTTTAAAGCATTAAAAAGCAAAGATGTCACCTTGAGGACTAAGATGCCCTAGACCCAAGCCATAGTATTTTCAATTGCCTGATATGCAAAAGAAAGCTGAATAATGAATAAGGAAGATCAAAGAAGAATTGTTGTCTTTAAATTATGGGGTTGGCAAAGAATACTGAATATACCATGGACGCCAGAAGAACAAATAAATCTGTCTTGAAAGAAGTACAGCAAGAATGCTCCTTAGAAGTAAGGATGGCAAGACTTCATCTCACTTATTTTAGACATATTATCAGGAGAGATCAATCCCTGGGAAAAGACATCATGCTTGGTAAAGTAGAAGGTCAGCAAAAAGAGGAAGACACTCAATGAGATGGACTGACACAGTGACTGCATCAATGGGCTTACACATAGCAATGATTGTGAGGATGGCACAGGCCCAGACAGTGTTTTGTAGTGTTGTACATAGGGTCATTATGAGTCAGAACTGACTCGATGGCACCTAACAACAACAACATGGTAACACTGCATGACAAGGGTCATCAGTGCCATTCCGTATTTCCCAACCTTGTTCTGAATTCTATCTTAAGGACCATTTCCAAAACAAAGCATTGTCAATCAGAGTCCACAGAAAATGGAACTGACCCCACATGGTTTAAATAAAAAGAATTTATGAAGGAACTATTTACAGATTTATCGGAAGAATCAAGGGATCCAACAATAGCTGTTGAGGCATAGTCCCAAAAGACTAGCAATAGTGTGAAGATATTAGCACATCTAGTGCCAAAGATACAAGGGGAGTGTGTCATCTTGGCTGGGCCATGATTCTCAGTGATTTGGCAGTTATGATGTAGTTTGGCAGTCCTATAATGATGTAATTACTTCCTTGATAAAATCTGATATATTATGATCACCTCCATGATGGGATCTGCTGTGAGTAGCCAGTCAGTTGAAAGGGAGTTTCCTTGGGAGTTTGGCCGGCATCCAATACATGCAGGATTTCTGTTAAGGTTCACAGGTTTTGCTCTTTCTGGATCCTGCAGCTGGCTCCTGTTCATCTGACTTCTGGTTCTTGGGATTTGAGCTAGCAGATTACTTGCTGATCTTGGGATTCGCCAACCTCCACGGTCTGGAACTTGGATTCATCAGTCCCTATAGCTACTTGAGTTGGGAGAAACCTCCAGCCTGACCCATGGTTTTGAGACTTTCAAGCCTCCAAAGCTGTGTGAGTCATTTCTCTGATATAAATCTCTCTCTCTTTACACACACACACACACACACACACACACACAAGTATATATATAGACACTTTACTAGTTTTGCTTGGCTAGAGTAACAAGCCTAAGACATTTGGTACCTGGAGTATTTCTAGAGAAACAAAGTTGTTAAGGATGAGTTTTCTAAATTAGTTCTGAAGCCTGGTTAGTCTTAAAGATGTTGATGACTCTGCTTCCAGTAGTAAAAAGGGCATTGCTAATCCATGGCATGAGGTGGCAATAAAAATATGCAAAATATCACCACCAATAGATCAGGTATTGGAGAGAGGCGATGATCTGGGTGATTGCATATTTGATACCTTTCTACAGTTTTGTCAGAATGAGAAGTATAAGGAAGCTGGTTTGTTGGTCTACTTTCGCTAGACAAGGTTATGAAAGAAAGAGATGAGCTCAAGGCTTCAGAGTAAAAGCTCAAGTGATCATAAATGACCTCAAAGTTCCCACTTGTTTCTTGAAAGAAAGCCTTATTTCTTGCAGTAACAACTGATATTACCGAAAAACAAACACAGAGTTTATCGAAAGAGTGGCTAAATTACATTGCCAACTGAATTCCCAAACCTAAGTGATGTCTGATGTTAAAGTGAAGGCATTGATTGAGAAGAAATGGGATCCTGAAACTTGGGATGGGGATATATGGGCAGATAATCAGGAAGCTGGGGATACTGAGCCCCTAAATTCCATTGATTCACTCCTGCCAACAGAACCAGCCCTCTCAGTCCCATTGGAAGAGATTATTCCATCTTTGTCCACTAAGCAACCCTCCCCAGTAAAACCATTTGCCCCTTCACCCCCATCTGATAAGATTAAACTATCTGTGTCTAAAGAGCCCTTGTCTGATTCATTGCCTGGAGCATCACATAAGGCAGATGCATTACAAGACAACACTGCATGTTCTCAAAACACATCCTCATCACCCGTTTTGGCTTCTTTACATGTAACTAGTCTTAAGTCCCAGCAATCCCCAAAAAATGAAGTGCAAAGTGTGACCCAGTAGGAAGTACACTACACTCCCAAAGAACTGCTTGACTTTTCTAATATGTACAAACAGAAACCTGGGGAATATGTGTGGGAATGGCTATTAAGGGTGTGGGATAATGGTGAAAGAACATAAAGATGGATCAGTCTGAGTTTATTGATATGGATCCACTCAGCACAGATTCTTTATTCAATGTTTCAGTTCCAGAGGTTAGGAAAGGGTCTAATGGGTTGCCGAAGCATGGATTATGCGGTGGCCTACAACTAAATCAAGCTGAAGTACCAGACCAGCCTTGATGTACTGTAGAAGAAGGTATCCAAAGGCTTAGGGAAATTGGATGCTAGAGTGGATTTATCAGGTTAGACCCACAAACCCGCACATGGAGTGCCCAGAGGACACATCTTTTACCAAAACTGTGAGGAACAAATTTGTGAAGGAAGCCCCAGCATCTTTGAAGACTGCTATGATTGCTATTTCATGTAAGTCAGATTTGACAGTGGGAACTTCCCTAACTGAATTAAGACACAGACCCACAACTCCTTGAATGAAGAAGAGGCCAGGTCCGTTTGAGGAAGGACCCACTACACTGCCAAAAATTTATACTGTTAAACTTTCTCCCAGCTTTCCCCAAAGGAATCTATAGCCTTTTGCGAGAATGACTGTTCGTTGGGGAAAAGGAAATAATCAGACTTTTCAGTGATTACTGGATACTGGCTTTGAACTGACACTAATTCCAGGAAACCCAAAACATCACTGTGGCCTACCAGTCAGAATGGGGGCATATGGAGATCAGCTTATTTATGGAGTCTTAGCTCATGTCCGTCTCACTGTAGGTCCAGTATGTCCCCGAACCTATTGTGTAGTGATTTCTCCAGTTCCAGAATGCATAATTGGAATAGATATACTCAGCAACTGGCAGAACCCTCATATTGGATCCTTGACAAGTGGAGTAAGGGCTATTATGGTAGGAAAAGCCAAGTGGAAGCCATTGAAACTGCCCCTACCTAGGAAAATTGTAAACCCAAAGCAATATCACATTGCTGGAGGGATTGCAGAGATTACTGCCAACATCAAAGACTTGAAGGATGCAGGGGTGGTAATTCCCACCACATTCCATTCAGCTCGCTTATTTGGCATGTGCAAAAAACAGATAGATCTTGGAGAATGACAGTGGATTATCAAAAGTTTAACCAGGAGGTGAATCCAATTGAAGCTGTTGTTCCAGATGTATTTGCATGAGGAAGTGGCCCAGATGCCCATGATCTCCTTTCCTGTCACATTACCTTCCATCTCCCAGTCTGCATCTATAGCCTCATGGGGAGCTCCTTATGACCAGATGACTGAGGAAGAGAAACCTTGTGCCTGGTTTACAGATGGTTCTGCGTGATGTGCAGACACTACTGGAAAGTGGATAGTGGCAGCACTATGGGCCCTTTCTGGGTCCTCCCTGAAGGACATCAGTGAAAGGAAATCTCCCCTATGGGAAGAACTTCTAACAGTGCACCTGGTTTTTCACTTCGCTTGTAAGGAGAAATGACCAGATGTGTGACTGTATACTGATTAATGGGCTGTGGCCATTGGTTTGGCTGGATGGTCAGGGACTTAGAAGGAACATGATTGGAAAATTGGAGACAAGGAGGTACGTGAATAGATCTCTCTGAATGGGATAATGTATGAAGATATTTGTATCTCATGTGAATGCTCACAAGGGTTACCTCAGCTGAGGAGGATTTTAATACTCAAGTGGATAGGATGATGCGTTCTATTGAAACAAGTCATCCTCTTTCCCTAGGCACTCCCATCATTGTCCAATGGGCTTACAAAAAAAACGGCCATGGTGGCAGGGATGGAGGTTATGCATGGACTCGGCAACGCGGATTTCCACTCACCAAAGCTGACTTGGCTACAGCAACTGCTGAGTGCCTGATCTGTCAGCAGCAGAGACAGACACAGAATCTTTGATATGGCATCATTCATTACCTTAGGTGATCAGCCAGCAACCTGGTGGCAGGTTGATTACATTGAACCTCTTCCATCTTGGAAAGGGCAGCTTTTTTTTTCTTACTAGAATAGCCACTTACTCTGGATATGGATTTGCCTTCCCTGCACGCAATGCTTCTGCCTAAAATACCATCCGTGGACTTACAGAATTCGTTATCCACTGTCATGGTATCCCACACAGCATCACCTTGGATCAAAGGACTCACTTCACACCAAATAAAGTGTGATAATGGGCCCATGCTCATAGAATTCACGGGTCTTACCATGTTCCTTAACATTCTGAAGCAGCTGGCTTGAAAGAACAATGAAATGGCCTTCTAAAACACAATTACAGCACCGGCTAGGTGGCAATACCTTGCAGAGTTAGGGCAATATTCTCTAGGAGGTTATACATTCTCTAAACCAGCATCCAATATATCATGCTGTTTCTCCCATAGCCAGCGTTCATAGATCCAGGAATGAAGGAGTAGAAATGGGAGTGGCACCACTCACTATTACCTCTAGTGACCAACTTGCAAGATTTTTGCTTCCTGTCCCCATGACCCTATGCTCTACAGGTCTACAGGTCTTAGTTCCAAAGAGAGGAATGCTCCCACCTGGAGACACATCACTGATTCCACTGAATTGGAAGTTAAGTATGCCACCTGGACATTTTGGTCTCCTTATGCCTCTGGATCAACAGGCAAAGAAGGGAGTAACCATACTGGCTGGTGTTACTGATCCTGATTACTAAGAGGAAATTGGACTGATACTATATAATTGAGGTAAAGAAGAATATGTTTGGAATGCAGGACATCCATTAGGGAATCTCTTAATACTACCATGCCCTGTGATTAAAGTCCATGGAAAACTACAACAACCCAATTCCAACATGGAATGGGCCAGACCCTTCAGGAATGCAGGTTTGTTTCACCCCACCAGGAAAAGAACCACGATCAGCTGAGGTGCTTATGAGGGCAAAGGGAATACAGAATGGGTGGTGGAAGAAGGTAATTCTAAATACCAGTTACGGCCAACTGACCAGTAGCAGAAATGAGGACTGTAATCATTAGGAGTATTTCTGCTTTGTATATGTGCATCAAATACTTTTTTTATTCACTTATAAAATATAAGGAAGTAAACACGGCTAGTGCATTTTCAGTTGTACGAGTGTTAATTGTATCATGCTAGGTAAAAGTATGACTTTATAACTGTCTTTATTTAGAGATTATGTATTGCTTAAGGAGATGTGTAACATGTCCCAAGGTGACAAGGAGTAGACTGTGATTGTTAAGGTTGTGTGTCAACTTGGCTGGGCCATGATTCTCCGTGGTTTGGCAGTTATGATGTAGCTTGGCAGTTGTAAAATGATGTAAAAACTTCCATGATAAGATCTGATGTAATGTGATCACCTCCATGATGGAATCTGCTGTGAGTAGACAATCAATTGAAAGGGTGTTTACCTGGGAGTTTGGCCTGCATCCAGTATAGGTGGACTTTCTGTTAAGACTCACAGGCTTTTGCCAGCTCTGGATCCTGCCAGCTGGCTCCTATTCATCTGACCTCTGGTTCCTGGGACTTGTGCTAGCAGCTTGACTACAGATCTTGGGATCTGTCAGCCTCTGCAGTCTGGATCTTGGGTTCGATAGCCTCTGCAGCTACACAAGTCAGCAGAAGTCTCCAGCCTGACCCACATACATGAGACTTTCCAGCCTCTACAACCGCATGAGCCATTTCCTTGATATAAATCTCTCTCTCTCTCTCTGTATAGATGCTTCACTGGTTTTGTTTCTCTTGAGAACCCAGCCTAAGACAGGGACAAAATGGCATTGTCAGAATCCAGCGAGACATGAGAACCTGAGGAAGATCTGCCCAGAGTTAGCTGTTGTCTTAGAGGGATGCATCTAAGTGTAAAGTAAATTCAGACTCCTGTCCTCTTATCTTTTGTTAGGGCTTTCCTTTAGCAAATCCACCCAGAAGACAGTTGAGGACAAGGCTATGGCAAAGAAAGGAGCTAGATGAAATGTAGGATAACAGCATAGTATCATGACCACTGTATTTACTCTTTTAGTATCTTTAACAATTGTGTTAAAAGTAATAAAATATTTTTATGTTCATTAATAAACCCAAAACCAAACCCACTGCCACTGAGTTGATTCCAACTCATAGTGAGCCTACAGTACAGAGTAGAACTGCCCCATATGGTTTCCAAGGCTGTAGATCTTTACAGAAGAAGACTGGCACATCTTTCTCCCATGGAGCAGCTGGTGGGTTCAAACCTCAGACCTTTCAGTTAGCAGCTGGGTACTTCAACCACTGCGTCAGCAGGGCTCATGCTTATTAACATAAAATAAAAATGTATGATATGTCAATGGGTAAAAGATTAAAATATAAATATCAATACTCAGAGCATATAAATAATAAAAAAACAATTAATATATTGGAGTACTTAGAATGAACCAGGTACTTCGTAATTGTTTAAATATTTTATCTTCCTTGATCCTAACAAATCCTTATGAAATACCTATTATTAGTAGTTTTCTTCAGGAAAAGGAGCTCTACAAGTTTAAGGTCACATACATGATAAGTGGTAGAACCAGAATTGAAATCCAGGCTACCCCAAGGTCAATGCAGTGATATAAAAAAAAAAAAAAAAATGCTTTGAACTCTTAACTCTAGTATCTCTCTCAGATAGACAAAATGGATTTAATTATTCCTGTCTTACAGATTGTGCTATTAATCAAAGGGAGGTAAAACTAAAACACTCTGCCCAAGGAAGAATGCAGCTAATGAGCATCATGGTTGGGGAGAGAACCTGAGTCTTTGGAATCAGAGGCAAGCAGTCTTCCCCTTGTGCCCATTTCAGATTCTTCAAACAAGCTGTCACTCTGCTATTGCCACGTCCCATATAATTACGCCATAATTGCACCCCTTAAATTAAGTTTCGATGTATCCTTCCAATATTTCTCCTGCCCACTTTGTGTACAATCAGCCTTAAAGAATTATGTAAATATCCTGTTTAGGTTCCTTCTGCTGCAAATTGCTTTTTAATTCTAAAGGGCATTTGTCTCTTCTCATATGCAGTAATTAGGTGTATGTATGTAGGCAAAGTTATTGATCTTCGGCAATGCTTCTATAGCGTATAAAATTTATATTTTTATTTTAATTTATTTTATGTTTATATTTTATTTTTCTCCATCTGGTACATATATATATGAAGTCTGTCTACGTGTGTATCTGTGTGTTCTCAACTCATCTATTACTAGGGCAAAACATTTCTTAAGAAAGGAAATGCATTAAAACCAAACCAACTGCCCTCAAATCAGTTCTGACTCATGGTAACCCCATGTGTGCAGAATAGAACTGTGCTCCATACGGTTTTCACGACTGTGATCTTTCAGAAGTAAATCCCAAGACGTTTCTTCAAAGATGTCTCTGGGTGGGTTCAAACCATCAACCTTTCAGTTAGTAGCTGAGCGCTTAACCATTTACTGCACCCAGGGACTCCTAAAAAAAAAAAGCAATATCTAGTGCCAAAACTAGATGCACATGTCTACTCATCTCTGTTTAGAAAAGCAGATACACAGTGCTTCCTCAGTCTGCACTACAGCCCTAATGGTTTCCTGTGACCTAGACAACAGCTAGTTGCTGCCACTGCTACCATATTAAGCAACCTCATGATCTGAATTAAATAATAGCCTATTTGATATACACAAATCTCTGCATATGCATAGAGCATATAATCACCACTTTCTAGGTTGATTCACGAGTGGGAGCCCAGGTCTGAAAACTACGAAATCACAAGGAGATTGAGGAATACAACTAGTTGTGAAAGTGGTTTTCCCTGATCATCTCCCATCATCCATGCTTACTAAACACCATTCTGCTATGATGGGGTCCTTTAGAAAGCCACTACCAAATCTGCTGTGCTCAATTCCTGATAGAGCAGAACAGTGGTCATGTTCTTCATTCAAAATTAAGCCTAGTCATTCGTTTTCTTTACTTCAAATACATAAGAAATAACTAAAAAATTATCTCATTTCTGTAAGCTCTTGTTGATAGTTACTAATTCAAGCACTCAGAATAAAAGTGATTCTGAGAGTGCATATTTGATTCATTCAGTCAGTCAGTCTGCATTTCTTCTTGAGCACCTATCAAGTGACAGGCACCTTTCTAGATGCTGTGGATCCATCAATAAACAAAGAGATAAAAGCTTTGCCTTCATAGAGCTTACATTCTGGTTGGGAAGAATAGACAATAAGAGAATAAAAAGTGCACTATATAGTACATTAAAAGTTAACAAGTGCTTTAGAGGAAAAATAAAGTGATAATGGGAAAAAGAGGTAGGCACTGTGGTTAAGCACTCAGCTGCTAACCAAAAGGTCATCAGTTCGAACCCACCAGCTGTTCCATGGGAGAAAGACATAGCAGTCTGCTTCTGTGAAGATTACAGCCTGGTAAACCCTATGGAGCAGTTCTACTCTGTCCTATAAGGTCTCTATGAGTCAGAATCTACTCGATGACAATGGGTTTATTGCAATATTAAATAAGATGGCAAAGTAAGAACTTAATGAGACAGTGCTATTTTAGTAGAAATTGAAGGAGCTGAGTGAGTAAATGTATTGTGTGGGAAGAATATGTTAAGCAGAGGAAGCAGCAAGAATGGCCTCCTAAAGGAAGGAACATGCCTGTGTGTCCAGGAACAGCCAAAGATTCTGTGACCAGTGGAGTGTAAAAGAAGAAGGAATTAACTGGACAAGAGGTTAGTTAGGGATGGGGTGTGGGTAGGGATGGGGCATATCTTGATGGGCAGATGGGAAACCATAAGAAGAAATGAGTTGAGGCAGTAAATGAACTAAAATTGCCCTTGGAATGAGAGCTCTCCATTCTTAATTCTGTATGACCAATAGGAGCATAGTCCATCTCTGTTTTCTGAAAATGTATACATCAAACAAATGGGAGTGCCTGGGTGAGGGTAAGTCTTCAAAATCTCCAGTGGATAGTTATTGACTGACTCTGCTTTGATTTCTTTTTATTGAGCAAAAATAAATTTTAAAATGAGGAGAAATGATTTTCATAGGTAAAATACAGTGTGGATATATTTAAAACATGTCAAGGTTTAAATTTTCAGTAGAAAAATTTGAAAATTCAGTGTAGTTAAAATATCTCACTTCTATCATTATCATACAATATCCCACTTCCTCCACATTCCCAAGACAATTGAAATTAAAGTTGAACCAACTCCCCAGTCATTCCAGGTTCATAGTTATAATTATTTGAATACCCACAATATTAAGTTTATGTAGGAAAGAAAAAATTGCCTTGACCAAATAATTTACTTTACTGCAATTAATAAAATTAGCCACTTAAGCCTAGCATCTTTCCCATACTGTCATGGCAATGGGAAATACAATTAGTATATTTTAAATACAGATTTTGAACTGAAACGGCTTATTATGGTTGTCATGTATTGAATTATGTCCCAAAAAATGTGTGTATCAATTTGGCTGGGCCATGATTCCCAGTATTGTATGGTTGTCCTCCATTTTGTGACTGTAATTTTATGTTAAAGAGAATTAGGGTGGGGTTGTCACATCCCTAATCCAATGTAAAGGGGGTTTCCCTGGGCTGTAGCCTGTACCACCTTTTCTCTCTCAAGATATAAAAGGAAAGGGAAGCAAGCAGAGAGTTGGGGTCCTCATATCACCAAGAAAGCAGTGCCAGGAGCAAGGCACTTCCACTGGACCTGAGGTTCCTGTGTTGAGATGCTCCCAGACCAAGGGAAGACTGACGACAAGGACATTCCTCCAGAGCCGACAGAGAGAGAAAGCTTTCTCCTGGAGCTGATGCCCTGAATTTGGACTTGTAGCCTACTGGATTGTGAGAAAATAAATTTCTCTTTGTTAAAGCCATCCACTTGTGGTATTTCTGTTATAGCAGCACTAGGTGACTAAGACAATGGTCCATGAAGAAAAAGGAATAATTGATAGAACTACATGCAAAGCATTTGACAAATGAGTACCTGGCAGAGTGAGACCAGTTAAAGATTGAAGTAAAAAAAAAATAAAAAAAGATGATGGTTATCTTAGTTACCTAGAGTGCTATAACAAGAAATACCACAAGTGGATGGCATTAAGAAACAGAAATTTATTTTCTCACAGTTTATGAGGCTAGAAGTCTGAATTCAGAGAGCCAGCTGTAGATGAAGGCTTTCTTTCTCTGTGTCAGCTACAGGGGAATGTCCTTATCTCAGTCTTTTCCTGGATCTAGGAGGTTCTCAGTGCAAGGCGCCTAGGTCCAAAGGACGAGTTCCACTTCTGGCTCTTCTTTCTTGGTGGTAATGAGGTCCCTCTCTCTCTCTGCTCGCATATCTCTGCTTTTATCTCTTATAGGAAGGTTAAGGGTGGTGATTCAAGATACCTCCAGCTCTAATCCTGTCTCATTAACATAACAAACTGAATCTAATCCTCATTAACATGACCTAATCCTGCCTCATTAACATAACAGATGGCTCACTTCTACATAAGACCATAACCACAGGCATAGAAGCTAGGATTTACAACACATTACAAAATGGAGGATAATCAGATCACAAAATGGAGGACAACCATACAATACTGGGAATCATGGCCTAGCCAAGTTGACACATGTTTTGGGGGGATACAATTCAATCCATGACAATGGAGCATATAAAAAGAGAATGATGTGCATATTAAAGATTAAGTTAGATTCTTTGGAAATTGATAAAACAAGCTAATTTTTTTTCAAAAAATGACAACCTGTAAGATCATGCTACAATTCAAATATGAATGAAGAGAAGCTATATTGTGTTACCACCACTCATCTGTCAGTTTGTCATGCTGTGGTGTCTTATGTGTGACTGTGACGCTGGAAGTTATGCCACTGGTATTTCAAATACCAGCAGAGTCAACCATGGTGGACAGATTTCAACAGAGCTTCTAGACTAAGACAGACTGGGAAGAAGGACCTAGCTAACTACTTCTGAAAAAATTGGCCAGTGAAAACCTTATGGGTAGTAGCAGAACTCTATCTGATATAGTGCCAGTAAATGTGCCCTGCCAGTTAGAAGGCACTCAAAATAAGACTGGGGAAAAGCTGCCTCCTCAAACTACAGTTGGCCTTAATGAAGTGGATGGAGTCAAGCTTTTGGAACCGTCATCTGATGATATGGCACGACTCAAAATGAGAATAAACAGCTGCAGACATCCATTAATAATAGGAATATGGAATGTACGCAGCATGAATCTATGAAAATTAGAAGCTGTCAAAAATGAAATGGAACACTCGAAGATAAATATCCTAGCAGGACCAGATTACCCAATAAGTAAGATAAACACAGGACCAATTGTGCCTTTCCCACCAATCTGCAATGCACAATTTCACCTGACCTCTACCACGTCAAACATATGGTGAAACCCGTGTGAAATTTCTCATCACAGATTAGCAGATAAATACAATTAAGCCTGTGTGTGGCTTACTCAATAAAAGCTGATGCATACAGTGTTTACTGGTTAATCTGCCCTTGTACCCTGGGCATTAGTGAGCTGAAATGGACAAGCATTGGCTATTTTGAAACAGATATGGTCTATTAGACTGGGAACACAGACTGAAGAGAAACAGTGTCTCATTCATTGTCAAAAAGAACATTTCATGTTCTATCCTGAATTACAATGCTGTCAGTAATAGCAATAGTATCTGTACGTCTACTACAAGGAAGGTAGGTTAATATAACTTTTATTCAAATTTACACTCCAACCTCTAATGTCAAAGAAGAAGAAATTGAAGATTTTTATCAACTTCTGCAGTCTGAAATTGATCAAATATGCAATCAAGATGCATTGATAATTACTGTGATTGGAATGTGGAAGTTGGAAACAAAGAAGGATCAGTAATTGGAAAATATGGCCTTGGTGAAAGAAACAATGCTGGCGATTCCATGATAGAATTTTGCAACACCAAGGACTTATTCATTGGAAATACCTTTTTTCAACAACATAAACAACACCTATACATGTGGATCTTGCCGGATAGAATACACAGAAATCAAATCAAGTACATCTGTAGAAAGACACAATGGAGAAGCTCAATATCATGAGTCAGAACAAGGCTAGCCGATAGCAGAACAGGCCATCGATGCTCATAGGCAAGTTCAAGTTAAAGCTGAAAAAAATTAAAACAAGTCCACGAGAGCGAAAGTATGACCTTGAGAATATCCCACCTGAATTTAAAGACCATCTCAAGATTACATTTGATGCTTCGTACACTAATGACCAAAGATCAGAAGAGTTGTGGGATAACATCATACGTGAAGAAAGCAAAAGGTCATTAAAAAGACAGGAAAGAAAGAAAAGACCAAAACTGATGTCAGAAAAGACTGAAACTTGCTCTTGAACCTATAGTAGCTAAAGCAATTGGAAAAAATGATGAAGTAAAAGAGGTGAACAGAAGATTTCAAAGGGTGGCTTGAGAAGACAAAGTAAAGACTCATTAATGACTTGTGATATGCAGATGACACAAACTTGCTTGCTGAAAATAAAGAGGACTTGAAGCACTTACTGATGAAGATCAAATTCTACAGCCTTCAGTATGGATTATACCTCAACATAAAAAGAACAAAAATCTTCACAACTGGACCAATAAGAAACATCATGATAAATGGAGAAAATATTGAAGTTGTCAAGGATTTCATTTTACTCAGATCTACAGTCAATGCCTATGGAAGCAGCAGTGAAGAAATCAAGTGATGCATTACACTGGGCAAATCTGTAAAACACCTTTTTAAAGTGTTAAAAACAAAGATGTCACTTCGATGACTAAGGTGAGTTTGACCCTTCCCATGACATTTTCAATCACCTCATGAGCATGAGAAAGCTGGACAATGAATCAGGAAGACCAAAGAAGAACTGATGTCTTTGAATTATAGTATTGGTAAAGAATATTGACTATACCATGGACTGCCAGAAGAAAGAACAAACCTGTCTTGGAAGAAGTACAACAAGAATACTCCTTAGAAGCAAGGATGGTGAGACTTTGTCTCATGTACTTTGGACATGTTATCAGGAAGGACCAGTCCTTGGAGAAGGACATCGTTCTTGGTAAAGTAGAAGGCAAGTTAAAAAGAGAAAGATGCTCAACAAGAAGGACTGACACAGTGGCTGCAACGATGGGCTCAAACACGGCAATGATTTGAGGATGGCACAGGACCATGTAGTGGTTCATTCTATCGTACATAAGGTCACTATGAGTCAGAACCAACTAGATGGCACCTAATAACAACAACAATAGCATATTGTGTTATGATTCATGTTATCTTTAAAATTATGCAAAATATCTCCACTTGAGTAATTTTTGTCATGAACTAGCATTTCAGTGTAATTAATTGATAAATAAAAGAAAAAACCGTCATAATTTTTCTTTTCATTTTTGGGGAGAAAATGCATATCACTTTTATTCCATCTCCTATGAAATGTTAGTCCTTGTTTTAAGTTGAATTATTTAAAAAGCCATTTTTTTTCCTGTACTAATTATTCTTGGAAGCCTGGTGGCACAGTGGTTAAGAGCTCAGGCTGTTAATCAAAAGGTAGGCACTTCAAATCCATCAGCCGCTCCTTGGAAGCCCTGTGGGGCAGTTCTACTCTGTCCTACAGGGTTGCTCTGAGTCTGAATTGACTCGATGGGAAATTATTCTCAGCTATTGAGAATATCTCATATGATATTTAGATAAAGTAATTAATCAGCAATATATCACTGTCTTAAATAGTCTTTCTTCTAAATTATTTAACAATAAGTGAACTATATTATTTTTTAGACCATTACTTGCAGACCTCTGATTTTCTCAAGGAAGGAAATAAACTTTTATTGCATCCTGTAGTGATTAACATTATATGTCAATTTGGCTAGACTGTGATTCTCAGTGGTTTGGCAGATATTACATAATCATCTTCCGTTTTGTGATCTGATGTGAGAAAGGCATCAGATAAAAGTTGAATTTCCTTGTGGGTGTGGTCTCCATCCAGTATATATAGATGTTCCTGCAAAGATTGCCTTCTCTGGATCTTACGCCCGACTTGTCATCCTCTGACCTCTGGTTCTTGAGACATGAGCCAGCAGCCTGTTGCCTGATCTGTAGATCTTGCATGAGCCATTTGCTTGAGATAAATCTCTCTCTCTCTCTCTCTCTCTCTCTCTACATATATATGTACACGAGTCTCTGGTTTTGCTCCTCTAGAGAAGCCAACCTAAGACAAGTCAAAAAGTATATTTTGCCTATTATTATATATATAACTCACTTCACTAAATTTTCTCAAAAATATCAAGAGGCATGGATGAGACTTAGAGTCTTTAAAGTAACTTATACCAAGTTAGAAACTTAATAAGGGACAATTTAAACTCAAGTCTTTCTGATTCCAAGGTAATTTTGAACACCACATTTGCTTATTTCAGCCTCTGTGTTCAACTGCCAACTGATTTCTCTGGAAACTCATATGTATTTTGCAGAAAAATAAGTCAAATACTTGAATCTTGTTTTGCATGGTTATTAAGTTAAACATAATGAAAGAACAGGAGGGATTAAAACTTTTCTTTTTCATATTGCATAGCTATATGACCAGCTAAAAAATTACTTACAGACTTGTAATTAGTGATTAGTTTTCCTCTTTGTAATAAAGTAAGGATTTTATGCCTTAAAAGACTAGTTAAAAGCTACACTAACCAACTAGTCAGCAAATATGTGTTAAGCATTGTGGTCTTACTGTGTTCAATAATTATGTTTGTAATAAAAAATGCTTACCCTCAAGGAATTTATAATAAAATTGAGAATACATATACACATGAAAAAAAAATTAAACAACATAAAATCCTATGTTAAAGTCTAAATGAATTGTTAACTTGTTTTTTTTTCCTAAAAAACATTTTTAAAGATTTTACTGTAATTTTAAACATTATGTTAATTTATCCCTCCCTGTTATCCTGTAGCCTCTTTTTTTTTTTTGCCAAAGAATAGTAACTGGAGAGTAGAAGTTTCCCTGTAATGCTTGACCCTCTGCAAATGAATGTTTCCTACAGCAAGTTACACCCTAAGGACAAATAATGATTGTGAATTAAAAAACAGCAGCTAGGGCTTGTTTCTATTCTAGAACAAATATGTCTAGTCATAAAAGAAGTGGTGATTGTATCCCACAGAACTTTCCATATGTCCTTCTGTCATTTACAGGCTTAGAGAAATGAATGAAACAACCAATAAGCTAATGAATAAAATGTGTAGAAAAATAGGATTGCAGAATGTTGACAAATGTAAATTTCTTCAGTCCTGACTAAAAATTGGCTCATGACAGAGTCATCAAAATTAAATGCCAGAAGCTCAGTACAAAAAGGGCTCAAGATGTTTAACAGTAGGCATATTGAGGTTTCTAATTCAGCCAGATTTCAACACATGCTGGAGACTCTGGTAATAGTGGAACAATCAGCTGTGTGTTTTGACATCCAAGTTGGCATCCCTGAAAGTCAAGCTCTGAAGGCTGCAGTGCAGAAAGGCTAAAGAATCAGTTTTTCTTTGTTTTTATGAAAGATATTTAATGGTCTTGATGTGATTCCAGCTCCAAAATGTTACTGGCACAAAATACCACACATTATCTAGGCTTCTTTTGCCAAACCACATGGAAACTGAAGCTATTTTCCAGACTTTTTTTTTTTTTAATTTTGTAAATGGTAAGCTTTATGATTCCAATGCTCTGCATGACTTTGGCAACAAGATGTTGATACAAAAGAATAATGTAAAAATAACCTGAATATTATACCACAGGTTCTTGCTGCTTTGATCCGTGTCTACATTTATAAATCCTGTTTTTTGGGGAAACAAATATCAAAGTCACTAAAAAGAAAAAATAGTTTATAATCAGTGGCTTGACTCATTTGAAATTGAACTGTGTATTTCGAAAATTTTATTAAGGAAGCAGCAAAATTTGTTCACATCACTGAGAAATTTAAACTTGTGGATAGGCACAGATATTCTTTCAAGGTATGAGTACCTCTATATTCTTTTTTTCAGACCACTACATATATAACACACACAAATTCTATTGTATTTCTAAGCATTCAAATGTGATTTCTTCATCTTTAATCCCAAATAAACTTTTCAGAGATATAATGGGAAAGATATATGGTATTTATAATTAGGTCTTTGTCACCAAAACTGCAAAGTTCACTTGATCACTAACTTATCGTTCCCTTTTTTAAAATATATATATGTATATCTGTGTGTGTGTGTGTGTGCGTGTGTGTGTATCATATTGGTCCTCCAACACTTGGACTACTCTCTTATCACCAGAGAGAGGCAACATCCAAACTCTAATTTTGATACGCCAGTGAAAGAAACCTGTGACTATCATATGTCTTTGCAACAGAGGGATGAAACGTTTTGTTATAGTTCCACAAACTTCTATAAATTCTAAAGAAAGCCACTTGTTTTAAAAGCATGTTCATGAATATCCATAAGAATATTTTTCATGTTAGGGTACTATAATGAATATATCTGATTTAAACCAAAATCTATAGTTGTTTTGATTTTTACAGTTCAATTTTTACTTCCTCTTTATTCAGAATGGTAATGGTTACAATTAAAATCTTTATGCATAGCTTATTAAACCATAAATTCAGTCGTCTTTTGGAGATTAGTATACAGTAAAAGTGCAGGATAAATGATTTGCTATGAAATGCCTTTCTTTGAGAGCACAAAGTGTGTGTGAATCATGATAAAGAATGCAAACCTAGTGATAAGAAATGACATAGGTTAGTAACACTCTAGAGCATTTTACAGCTTATCTTTATACACCAAATGTTAAAAACAGAATGCATCTATTATGTATAACAGACGTATGTACTATTTATTTAATTTCTGATTCAATTCAATAGTTTGCTTTTTGGGCTTTGCAATTTTAAAAGAAACCTAAAAGATCACCACCATAAAATGAATATCTAATATTGCTTTATTTTATTGTATTTTATATAATGTTATATGTATGTGTTTTTCCACTAATGAGTTTTTGAAAGAGTATAGATACATGTGCTTATATACTTCTAAGTCCTAATATGTAACTGTGAACATACAACACTTTAATAATATAAACCTCTGTGTCTTAAAATCTGCAATACATGAATCATTCCAGATGCACATATTGTAATCTTTGGAAACATATTCTGTTTCCAAAGAAATCAATTTATCTTCTTCCTTTGGTAGCACTTCTGCTTTCTGACTCTTTCATATTTTGTTTTCTTATCTTCTCTCCTCAACCTTGCAAATCTTTCTCTCTCTTACTGATTTAGCTTTTGTTTCTGAGATAATTGCACAAGTATGAATTCTCAGAAGGTATTTTTATATAGTGTTCATGCATTTTCTTCTTTTTTTTTTTTTTTTAGTCAGTTTATCTGAATAAGGTGACTGATTTCTCCAGCTGTGCTGCATATATTAGTTCATCATTTATTACTTTTGAGAAAAGGGCACAAACAAAACTCCAAGTGCTAAGGCACACTAACCATTTTCTAGATGTACTGATACTATGAAATTGAGGAAAGTTTTGCATTATTTAAGTATAATTAGCTAGTTTTTTTTTTTTTAAACCAAATTTGAAGGTTTTGTTTAGAATAGGATTTATTATTCTGTGATCAAATCAACATTGGAGAGATTCAGAAGGTATTTTTAAAACAAACATAGACACCCTTAAGAGTGAGTGAAGCCCGGGTAAAATAAGAAACCCATGTGAGTGCCAATTTTGAGAGACATAGAAAATATATAATTGTTTCCAAAATTTTCTCTACTTCAAAAGACAAATGTTGTTTATGATGAAGCTGCTTTTCTGACTGGAAGATCTATGCATTGTGCCCCAAAGTTGATGACATATACCTATTTATTGTAAGGTATTTAAGGATTTTCATGAATAATCCTCATAGGGCTGCCACACCCACTCTTCATTTATTGGCATGGCTAGTCTCCAAATACCAGGTCATTGTGAGAAAGTAGAGGATGACCACTTCACAAAATATTATGTAGAACACATGTGTCCCTCTGGACATGAAAGTGGAAAATGTAGGTGGGTGCTATATGTCCCACTGGTCATGAAAGGATTATTGCCAGACATACATCATTAATGTGCACAATAGTTGGATGGTTACTTTTGTTGTTTTGTTTTTTTTTTTTAGTAAAGTAAAAAGAAAGTTTTATTTGGCATATATTCAAAAGGACAAAAGTGGGAAAACGGACAAAAGGCTGCCACAGCCATGTCTGCCTGAGTCCAAAGAAGGTTACAGAATCATCAGTATATATCGACATCACAAAATGGATAGAATCATTGAAATCGTCACCTTTTCACTGATTGGCTAGAAATTGTAACCTTACATTTTAAATCATCTTTCTTAACAATCATTGGTACGCGTTTCAGTAACAAAAATCAAGAGGGTCTTCATTGGTCCAACAAATTCCTATTCACTAAATGCTAATAGAAAAAGATAAGAGTAGAAAGTCTTTTGTGTTCTGTTTGATGGGATTTATGTGAAATTTTCCCTAAAAGATACTTTCCAAGATTATCTTAGCTATTGTCTTTATACCTCAGGGCCCAGTTGATGTGTCCTTGAGAGTCCTTGTGAGCCCTTGTGAGCCCAGCTACAGCTGGGTCACATTCTGTATGCTCAAGGAGATGGAATAATAACTCCAATATTATTTCCTAAATCAGTCCCTCCTTTTGATTGGGGATTGGAGATAACATATTGATGATCAGTACCTGGACTTAGTCGAGCTCCTAGATGGAGGCCATTGCAGGCTCTTTAAACTCACGGTGCTGGTTTTCCACCAGTACCATCTGGTTCTTCACCAGGTTATTAAGAGCAATGCTCTCATCAATTGCATTGCCGGAGTGAGCAGACTCAATGTACATCAACATTTTAGCCCGAGGCCTTTCTTTGCCTTTGTGTGTAAGACAATAGAGGATAAATTTTATTATGCCTAATAGTACCAGGATGTAGACTAAGAATAGTACTATCCCTTGCAGTAGAAATCTAGACCATGTAATTATTCCTGATTGCAACCAACCAAATAGATCTGGTGTTTGTAAGGGTGTGACAATGTGTAATCAAGTAGCTTTCTGTCTAATTCCATGCATATCTTGTCTACAGCACAGACTACACTTTCTTGGACTAATAAAAAAATCTAAGGTTATTTTGTTATCTCATGTCACCTTGGCTTATGAGATCAGAGATCACTGTTGTGCTTTGGATGGTAGATTTTTACTATTGTCATAAAGGCAAAAATGTCAGAAAACAATATAATCAGTAAGTGAGGAGTAAGTGTAGTTTATAACATAAGAGAATATGCCTGGCTGCTGAGGGCACCATTTTGCTT
This sequence comes from Dugong dugon, assembly GCA_030035585.1. NCBI lineage: Eukaryota > Metazoa > Chordata > Mammalia > Sirenia > Dugongidae > Dugong > Dugong dugon. Next base: position 17,322,832 of record CM057478.1, read on the forward strand.
GGATGTGCACATGTGAGCATAGGTGCCCTGGTGCAGATTTCAGTGGGAAATATTCTGTAGATTTTTATTTTTAACCACTTGAAGTGGTAAACACAGGCAGTTGAATTAAAAGACTTGCAAATGTGCTTAGTAGTCAATTATGACCTCACTCTTTAGCCTTATACCAAAAGGCTGAATATTTTCACTCAGAAGTTCTGCCAACACTTTAACCTCAGAATAATTAAAATCCAAACTTCAAATCTTTCAGGAAAATCAGGACTATCTTCCAATGTTCCCATTATTTTTGTCAGTGGTGGCAAAAGTTAACCATGTGCCCAGGGTTAAAATATATTTATCACTTATCAAGCCTTGCCAATTTTATTCTTAATGAATATTTGCATCATCATTTATGCTATAGATTGAATTAAGTTCCCAAAAATTGTTTTGAAGTCCTAAGCCATATACCATAACTATGACCCTGTTTAGAAATAGGCCTTTTCTTTGGTTGTGTTGAGGCCATCCCAGAGTAGAATGGGTCCTAAGTCTAATCACTTCTGAATAGTGTCTTATAAAAAGAGCAGAATAGACCCAGACTCATACACACAAGGGGAGGATGAGTTCTATGTGAGGATAGTCTAAGCTAAGGAACACCAAGGATTGACGGCAGTCACCAGAAATTAGGAGAGAGGCCCACAGAAAAAATCCACACTGTGAAGACTCTGATTTGGAATTTTAGCTTTCACAACTGTGAGCAAATAAATTTCTACTCTTTAAAGCCACTCATTTTTGCTATCTTTTCTTATAGCAGCACTAGGTAGCTAGTCTTCATTAAGTTATGAAGGTTTTTCTCAGGATTCCATTGGCAGGAATATGGCAAAAAGTTTCTAACTTATCTTTCTTCTTCAAATCTCTACTGCTTCAATATCTACAACTTCAAACTTTCTGTATGAATCTCCCTGGGAAAAAAAAAAGTTCTGTTTTGTTTTGTTTTTCTAAATAAATGTTCAGATTCATAAATTTATGTCTAAATGGCATGACTAGGCCTTATGGAACCTTGACTCTTATACCCTACCTACACACTGTATATTAATTCTGTACAATTCTCTAATATGAACCAATTTTAAACTCAGTTGATTCTACTTATTCATTTTCCATAAATGTCTATTAATTTGAACTCCTGATTATTGATTTCTACCATCTCTTCTACTCTTTCCTGTTTTCCATGATCTGTCTATTCTTTAAGATTCAAGCATGCAAGCAGCTTCCACACATGATAACTTGCCTAACATAGCCAATTAACTCCCCTCCTCTAAATAACAGCAAAATGTCTGGCCGTCATAATTCACGTGCCATTGGCAATACAAGATAGCACCTGGTATTTTTAATATTCTTAATAGGATCTGATTTCAAAATAGACTATAAACACCTTGAGGGCAAAGGTCTTAAACACAGTTTTCCTTATAGACAAGTCCATGGCTTGCATTAGTTAGCCTTTGCTGCATAACAAACTACCCCAAAACTTAGTGGCTTAAAACATCAACCATTTATTTAGCCCATGATTCTGTGAGTCAGCAATCTGGACCAGGTCCAGCTGAAAAGTACTTTCAACCTCAGCTGAGTTTAGTCATTCATCTGCAGTCAGCAGTCTGTCAGCTAGATAGCTCTGTTTTTGGGATTGGCTGCCTGTCAGCTGGCAAAATTAAGACAAGTCGGCCACAGGTCTTTCATTATCCAGCAGACTAGCCCAGAATTTTTCACATGGTGAACTGGCAAGTTTCCAAAAGGGGACTGAAATTGTGAGAACCCTTTTGAGTCCTAGGATTAGAGTTGGCACAGTGTCACTTCTGTCACTTTCTAATGGCCAAAGCAAGCCACGAATTAGACCAAATTCAAGAGGGGGAAAGAGACCTCTTTACTGTGGGAGAGGAAACCCTGTTTGTGTAGTGTTAAGAGCTACCACTGCTAACCAAATGACCAGCAGTTCAAATCCACTAGGGGCTCCTTGGAAACTCTATGGGGAAGTTCTACTCTGTTATAGGGTCGCTATGAGTTGGAATCAACTCAGAGGCAACTGGTATTGTGGGAGGAGCTTCAAAGTTCCATTGTAAAAGGCCTTAAAAAAAAAAATAACCGTTGCCATCCAGTGGATTCTGACTCATAGCGACCCTAAAGGCCATAGGAAGGAGAAATATTAGCCATTTGTGCAAACATTCTATTACACAATGCTGTTTTGGAATGAATGTGATGGATTTAAGGTATGGCAGGTATAGAATGTGCCCTGGGCACCACAAAGGTGGCGAGGACCCCACTGAGCAGTTTGTATTAGCCCAGTATGCCCAACGTCCTTCCTCAAGCACAGCAGACAGAGATATAGCGAGGGGAAGATGGAGGGGGGGCACTTTCCCCCTCCCAAGTCCACAGGGGCGTCAGACCACGTGCGGAATAACAATCTGAGGTGCCACAAATACGAAGCGTGTCTGACTGAGGTAGCCGGACATGAGGGGAAGATGTTTCTGCAGATGTGTCGTCACTATCAATGCTTACTCATCTTGAAATTGCGGGGGTGGGGGAGGGGCAGCACAATTTAGAGATTGCTCCTAGGTGCTCATCACCTGCGCTATGCTCAGAGGAGCAATTTCAGTGTTTGTCATAGGCTCTATTATTCATAGATACACCTCTGTGGATATGTATATATATATATATATATATATATATATATATATTTTAAATAATGTAATGTAAATTTACTGCGTATTTTTCTTTTTGATTCACAGTTAATATGTAAAACCATGATAAACATGGACACAGTATCTCTAAACCATCTAAATTTTAAGTACAACCTGGTTAATCTGGTATAATTTACACTTGTTGCCTTGAAAAGTGGAACTGAAAAAAAAAAAGCTTAGAATATTGAACTAGAACACATCAAAATGTGTTGTTAGGTGCTGTCAAGGGGGTTCTGAATCATAGCGACCCTATGTACAACAGAACAAAACACTGCCCGGCTCTGCGCCATCCTCATGATCGTTATGCTTGAGCAGGGTGTTGCAGCCACTGAGTCAATCCATCTCCTTGAGGGTTTTCCCCTTTTTCACTGACCCTCTACTTTACCAAGCGTGATGTCCTTCTCCAGGGACTGATTCCGCCTGATAACATGTCCAAAGTATATGAGAAGTCTTACCACCCTTGCTTCTGAGGAGCATTCTGGCTGTACTTATCTCAAGCCAGATTTGTTCGTTCTTTTGGCAGTCTGTGGTATATTCAATATTCTTGACCAACAGAGGCATCAATTCTTCTGCCTTCTTTATTCATTGCCTAGCTTTCAAATGCATATGAGATGATTGAAAACACCATGGCTTGGATCATACTGGTGTAGGTTTACATGAGAAGTACAGCAAATCAGGATGCTAATGCAGTAAGCTTATTAGGAGGCATGTCTGATATCTCACTCATGTGAAAAAAAAATATGCTGATTCATTAATATTAAAATGAACACAGAAAAAAATGTTTATGAAGCAGGATTTCTTTGTAAAATCTAGGAAGTACAGTCCATTTCCACAACCTAGTAGCATTTATGTAGCAGTATACAGGGGAGCTATGAGAACTTTGAAGAACAGAAAAGAATTCAGTACTAAGCTTACCAAACCAAAAACCAAACCCATTGATATCGAGTCAATTTTGACTCATAGCAACCCTAAAGGACAGAGTAGAACTGACCCAGATGGTTTCCAAGGAGTGGCTGGTGGATTCAAACTGCCGACCTTTGAGTTAGTAGCCAAGCTCTTAACCACTGCACCACCAGGGCTCCATACTATGCTTAAAGGATGAATTATTAGGCTCCCCCATGGCCTCAATTAACTGCTTACCAAACCCATGTTACTCTGATTGCTATTTCTGTAAATACTAAATAATCTTCCGATTTCCAGTTTGACCACTCAGGCACTTTACTGCCAGGAGGGGAATCCTTGATATGTTAATATGGGAATCTTTGACCCACAAAATTATGAACCAGTTGTAAATTAAATTTGATGCTCTGGTGTATAAATAGAAATATAAGTAGAAAAAGACTTGCTTGTGTAAGTCAGTTCCTATGCACTTTATCAGCACCAAGGGCATAGATAAAACTGAATTTCTGATCTTGGAAAGTTGATGATGTGGCTCTGAATCCCATCCAGTGAACTCACCAAGATAGTTCCAATCTGTGGAACCAACAAATTTCTTCTAGAAAATGACTGGCCTACCTTTGTTTAATTTAAAAAAAAAAAAAAGTATAATATTGACACATAAATTCTGTTCTACTACTTATGAAAAAATTCAACTGAATATTTACATATTTTTTCAATGACTGTTCCCCAAATTAGTACCTAACATTATTTAGGGGAAAATATGATGGGAAGATTTCATTATTATGTAATTTCCATGACCATATGAATTTATTAACAAAATAAGCTGCACATATTATAATATTATGATACCCTGTTTCCAATATTATTCATGAACTATTTTAATTCACTTTTGCCGTAGAGTCTTCTATTGCCTTGGGTTGGGAAAGGTAGGAAGATTTGGATCTTATTTTGCTATTCTTCATTTATTTCCAACAGCGTAACGTTCTATCAAGATGCCTAAAGGATTTTTCTGAGGGTTGAATTTAGAGATAATGGTTACAAAGAAATACAACTTAAAGTAATAAAACATGACCACTGATTTCTGCACAGTGACAGCTGCTAGAAAATCCGTACTTGCCACAGAGATATGTTAGCTTAAGGAAAAAGTATAGGAGGCTGAAGTAAAGGGGTCAAGTTTCACATGGAGAAAAGCCCTAAAAGCACTTGTCACAACAGTCTTGGTTATGTGCAAAAAGTTTCAATACTCCAAGGAGAGGCATTTGTCTTTACACACCTATATATTTGTACATCCACAGGGAGTTCTGAAATTCTGACTTTGGCAGTACCAGGGAACAAACTTGTATATCATATGGGTATTTTCAGTCAAAGAAAATGCTGCTGATGGCTCTTATTCATTTAGGAGTTGAAGCCAAGGATGCTGATACATAAGGCCAGCCCTTTGCTTCACAGACAAAACCAGATTTAAATAGCATCACTGGTTCTTTAAAATTGTATATTTTCTCTTTATTCCATCACTACTGGTTTGTAATCTTATTCAGGACAAGGACCGTATATTATTTATATATTTTGGCTGATGATGTAAGAATCCAAGACTTGGTGTCAAGTAGATACAGGTGGGAGTCTTGGCTGTGCTTCTGTCTAGCTTGGACCTTGAGAAAACCAACAAACCATCTGTCATGGATTGAATTGTGTCCCCCCAAAAATGTGTATATCAATTTAGCTGGGCCATGATTCCCAGAATTGTGTGGTTGACCTCTATTTTGTGATTGTAATTTTATGTTAAAGGGGATTAGGGTGGGATTGTAACACCACCCTTACCCAGGTCACACCCCTGATTCAATGTAAAGGGAGTTTCCCTGGGGTGTGGCCTGCACCACCTTTTGTCTCTCAAGAAATAAAGGGAAAGAGAAGCAAGCAGAGAGTTGGGAACCTCATACCACCAAGAAAGCAGTGCCAGGAGTAGAGTGCATCCTTTGGACCTGAGGTTCCTATGTAGAGAAGCTCCCAGACCAAAGGAAGATTGATGACACTGACTTCCTCCAGTACCATCAGAGAAAGCCCTCCCCTGGAGCTGACACCCTGAATTTGGACTTGTAGACTCCTGGACTGAAAGAATAAATTTCTCTTTGTTAAAGCCATCCAACTTATGGCATTTCTGTTGGAGCAGCACTAGATGAGTAAGACACCATCCAAGCATCTGTGTCTTTACCTGTAAAATTAATAATAATCATCATAATATCAAAGGATTATTTGGATAAACAAAAAAATGATATGTGCAAAATTTATTTTGTAAAAAACTAGAATACTATGGAAATATTAGCCTATATAGCACTGGCATTTAGTTACACGTAAAGTATAAGCAATAAAGAAAAGCTAAGCAATTTGATGAAATTTTTTTCCCCCAAAAAGTAATCATCTTATATGTAATCGTTGGCTATCTAAGTAAACTGCTGGTTGGTGGTATTTTCAAATATTTTATGCAGTATTTTAGACTGTGTATGATTTTTTTTTTTCCACGTTGGCTTTCTCTAAGTTCTATTTATCTCATTTCGTGTCTTTACAAATCACTTATTTGACTACCTTTCCTTTTTCTATTTTCCATGTACATTGAGCTACCTGGGTTTAATACTGCAACAAGTTTCCTTCCTATACTGGTAGAAATGCTTCATCTATATAAATCAAACAAAATTTCTGTTTATCTTCATCATGCAAAAAACACCTGTGGTATGACTAACTACTTTTGTGTGTGGCCTTTCTAGCCATGGGCTTGTAATTCCCACCTAGGTAATTGTGTGATAGAGTAATTGTGGCCTACAAAGGGGATTGGTCAGTTTTCCCTTAAAAGAGAGCCAATTTCAGAGCAGGGAAGAAGAGCTCACCACCACCACCAAGGAAGGAGAGACCCAGCAGGAGAGACCCTATAGCAGGAGACAGCATGGTGGGCTTCCTGGCCAACGGAGAGAGAAAGCTGAGTGCCTTTGGGCAAAGACTGAGGGTCAGGGAGAGATATACCTGTGAACATGGCTGGGAAGAGGCTATACTGATGGAAGAATTGTATCTTGAGTGTTCCTGAGCTTGAATTGTAACTGTTACTTCCTTAATAAACCCCATAATTGTGAGTATAGGCTGTGGGTTCTATGCTACCATTGCAATGAATTATCAAACCCAGTAGAGAGTGCTGTGGGAAGCAAAATTGGTGTCAGAATTGGTAAAGATGGTGGAGAGAGGAGGCATGTCTGACCTATAGGAATCAGCCTTGGGCTGCAGATCTTGGGTCTCCTTCCCCACTGTGAGATTGGAGGAGTTCAAACACTGCCCCCAAGCCATTTTTACAAGAACAATAGAAAAAAAAAAAAAAGACCTCAAAAGATTTTTCCCAAATTAAAAGGACATGTTTGGGACAATCTAATTTAAAATATGAGCTATATGTATGCAAGAAGTTCACTTTGGCAGATCCCAAGGAATACTTTCTTTTGAGTAGCTGCAGGTGTTTACTTGCAATTTTGTGCAATTATACTGCACAATTCTGTATAGGGTGTCCCAGGATGAATAGCAGCAGGGATTTATTTTTTTTAAACAGTAGTTATTTTGTCACCAAAACAATACAGGAGAACACACCTGGTTTAAATACAGAATGACATTAGGGAATACAGTTTTTATTACCCACAACATTTTATTTAGGACTGTCAGTGACAACAGTATGCTAGACCAATACCATATGCTAATTTGTTTACTCTTAGATTAACATGGTGAAGAAATATTTAGGAGCCCTTACTGATGGTGATGGATAGACCAAACACAAACAATATCTCCATGACAGAAACACACTTGAAAAAGAGGTCAGAAAAGGCAGGCTTTAATCTGACTGAGGTCCTCAGACTGACATCTCCCAATGGACACTAGAAGATACTGAGGTGACGAGTATGGATAATTACCAGCTATTGCCAGGTGATATTCTCTTTCAAAACCTTAGAGCCACCAATTGTGCCAAACCTTATGTTAAACTTACAAATGCAGCATAGAAGTCATCAGGATACTTTGTAAAAGTCTTGCTTTGTATTCCAAGTTGTAGTTTTGAAACCACACTGCAAATGTGTGCTATAGGCAAAAAAAAAAAAAACCTAAAATGTCACAATGATAGGTCAGAGTTTTCAGGGTGTTTTTTAAAAATATAGTAATAATAATAATTTTGTTACATTTATGTATTTATTCTTCATTCCTTTAAACACATTTTTGGACACTTAGTATATGAAATGCCAGATATATTCTTCCCCCGAAGTATTTAAACCAAATAAAGACACACACACACACACACACACGTAACATTGTGTGCATGTCAAACACTTAGTCTTTACAGGAGAAATATGAGCAAACATTGCAATACAAAGAGATCACCATTTTTATTTCTGTATATTGGTAGTGTCAAGTATGGGCTCCTTTTTCTTGTTTCTTTTTTTATTTTTATTAAATTGTTTTATTGTACTTTAGGTGAAGGATTACAGAACAAATAGTTTCTCATTAAAGAGTCAGTACACATACTGTTCTATGACATTGGTTAACAACCCCACAACCTGTCAACACTCTTCTTTCTTGACCTAGGAGGACCTTTTTTTTATTGGTGAAAATATGCATAACCAAAGATACACCATTTCAAAAATTTCTACATGTATAATTCAGTGACATTGATTATGTTCTTTCAGTTGTGCTGCTATTCTCACTATCCTTTTCCAAATTATCCCATCACCATTGTCTTCAACTCACTGTCCTCTAGGCTTCCAACCAAATCTTTTGAGTTGCTGTTGTCAATTTCATCTCACATAGACAATTCTTTTTGTTATTGTTGTTATACTTTAGGTGAAGGTTTACAGAACAAAATAGCTTCTCATTAAACAGTACACATACTGCCCTATGACAATGATTAACAAACCTACGACATGTCAACACTGTCCTTACTCAACCTTGGGTTCCCTATCACCAGCTTTCCTGTCCCCTTTTGCCTTCTCATCTTTGTCCCTGGACTGCTGTGCCTCGTTGGTCCTGTTTTGTTTTATAGGGCTGCCCAATCCCTTGCTGAACAGTGAACCTTAGGAGTGACTTCACCAGTTCATCCCGAAGGAATGAGACCAGTGGAGTATTTTAGGTGGCTGCTCACAGGCTTTTAAAAGCCCAGACACTAATCACCAAGGTAGAATGTAGAACATTGTCTCTATAAACTGTGTTATGCCAGTTGAGCTAGATGTTCCCCAAGACCATGGTCCCCAAGCCCTCTGCCCAGCAATTCAGTCCCTCAGGGAGTTTGGATGTGTCTGTGGAGCTTCCATGACCTTTCCTTGTACAAGTTGCTGGCTTCCCCAGTATTGTGTATTGTCTTACCCTTCAGCAAAGTTACCACTTATCTATTGTCTATTTAGTATTTCCTCCCCACTCCTCCCATCCTTCGTAACCAAAAAAGATTGTTACTTTTTTTTTTTTTTTAATTGTACTTTAGGAGAAAGTTTACAGAACAAATATTTTCTCATTAAACATTCGGTACACATATTGTTTTATGACATTGGTTAACAACCCCAGGACATAATAACCCTCTCCCTTCTTGAACTTTTTTTTTTTTTTGGTGAAAATATACATCGCCAAGGATACACCATGTCAAAAATTTCTACATGCACAGTTCAGTGACATCGATGACATTCTTCCAGTTGTGCTGCTATTCTCACTTTAGATGAAGGCTTACAGAACAAAATAGTTTCTCATTAAACAGTTAGTACACATTTTGCCCTATGACAATGGTTAACAACCCCACTACATGTGAACACTGTCCTTTCTCAACCTTGGGTTCCCTATCACCAGCTTTCCTGTCCTCTTCTGCCTTCTAGTCCTTGTTTCTGGACTGCTGTGCCTCATTAGTCCCATTTTGTTTTATGAGGCTGTCCAATCCTCGGCTGAACGGTGAACATCAGAAGTGACTTCACCACTGAGCTCAAAGGATGTCTGGGGGCAATAGTCTCGGGGTTTCTCCAGACTCTTTCAGGCAAGTAAATCTGGTCTTTTTGTGTGTGTGTTAGAATTTTGTTCTATATCCTTCTTCAGCTCTGTCCAGAACCCTCTGTTGTGATCCCGGTCAGAGCAGTCAGTGGGGGTAGCCGGGCACCATCTACGTTTACTGGACTCAGTCTGGTGGAGGCCTTAGTATCTGTGGTCCATTAGTCCTTTGGACTAATCTTTTCCTTGTATCCTGTTCTCTTCATTCTCTCTTGCGTCCGAAGTGGTGAGACAGTGGAGTAAAAGATTGTTACATTTTGTGTGTAAACTTTTTCATGAGTTTTTACAATAGAGGTCTCATACAATATTTGTCCTTTTGTGGTTGAGTTATTTCACTCAGGATAATGTCCTCCAGTTTCATCCATGTTATGAGATGTTTCACAGATTCATCATTGTTCTTTATCGTTGCATAATACTCCATTGTGTGTATGTACCATAGTTTGGTTATCCATTCATCTGTTGATGGGCATCTAGGTTGTTTCCATCTTTTTGCTATTATGAACAGTGCTGAAATTAACATGAGTTGCATATGTCTATTCGTGTGATGGCTCTTATTTCTCTAGGATATATTCCTAGGAGTGGGATTGCTGCATCACACGGTATTTCTATATCTAGCTTTCTGTGGAACCGCCATATCATTTTCCAGAATGGTTGTATCATTATGCATTCCCATCAGCAATGCCTAAGAGTTCAGATCTCCCCATGGCCTCCCCAATATTTGTATTTCCAGTGTTTTTGATTCATGCTAGTAATGCCAGATGAGATGGTATCGCACTGTGGTTTTAATCTGCATTTCTCTAATGGCTAGTGATCGCAAGCATTTCCTCATGTGTCTGTTGGCTGCATGAATGTCTTCTTTGGTCAAAGTGTCTGTTCATTTCCTTTTCCTATATTTAATTAGATTATTTGCCTTTTTGTTGTAGAGTTGCTGGATTTTCTTGTAGATTATTAGAGATTAGACCTTTGTCTGCCTTGTAATGTCCAATAGTTTTTTTCCAGTCTATAGGTTCTCTTTTTACTTTTTTGGTGAAGTCTTTTGAAGAGCATAGGTGTTTGATTTTTAGAAGACCCCAGTTATCTAGCTTATCTCCTGGAGTTTGTAGGTTGTTGGTTATGGTTTGTATCCTGTTAATGCCATGCATTATGGCCTCTAGCATTGATCCTATTTTATCATCTATGAACTTTATAGTTTTTGGCTTTATATTTAGGTCTTTGATCCATTTTGAATTGGTTTTCATATATGTTGTGAGGTATGGGTCCTGTTTCATATTTTTGCCTATGGCTATCCAGTTTTGCTAGCACCATGTGTTAAAAAGACTGTCTTTTCTCCATTTGATGGACTTTGGGCCCTTGTCAAAGATCAGGTGACTGTAGGTGGATGGATTTACATCTGGGTTCTCAATTCTGTTCCATCGGTCAATGTGTCTGTCATTGTACCAGTACCAGGTTGTTTTGACTACTGTAGCTGTATAGTAGGTTCTGAAGTCAGGTAGTGTGAGTCTTCCTACTTTATTTTTCTTCTTTAATAGTGCTTTACTTATTCTGGGCTTCTTCCCTTTCCATATAAAGTTAATGATTACTGTTTCCATCTCTTTAAAGAAAGTTGTTGATATTTCGATCAGGATTACATTGTATTTGTAGACTGTTTTGGGTAGAATTGTGATTTTCACAATGTTCAGTCTACCTATCCATGAGCATGGTATGTTTTTCCATCTATGTAGATCCCTTTGGGTTTCATGCAGTAGTGTTTTGTAGTTTTCTTTGTATAGGTCTTTTACATCCCTGGTCAGATTTATTCCTAAGTATTTTATCTTTTTAGGGGCTATTGAAAATGGTATTGTTTTCCTGATTTCCTTTTCATCATTCTCCTTACTGGTGTATAGGAATCCAACTGATTTTTGAATGTTTATCTTGTATCCTGCTACTCTGCTGAATCTTTCTATTAGTTCCAGTAGATTTCTTGTGGAGTCTTTAGGGTTTTCTATGTATAGTATCATATCATCTGCAAACAGGGACAGTTTAATTTCTTCATTACCAATTTGGATGCCCTTTATTTCTTTTTATTGCCTTATTGCTCTAGCTAGAACTTCCAGCACAGTGTTAAATAGGAGTGGTGATAAAGGGCATCCTTGTCTTGTTCCTGTTTTCAAGGGGAATGTTGTCAGCCTCTTTTCATTAAGAATGATGTTGGCCGTTGGTTTTGCATAGATGCCCTTTATTATGTTGAGAAATTTCCCTTCTATACCTATTTGATTGAGAGTTTTTATCATGAATGGGTGTTTGACTTTGTCGAATGCCTTTTCTGCATCAATTGAGATGATCATGTGATTCTTTTCTTTCCTTTTATTTATGTGGTGGATTACATTGATTGATTTTCTAATGTTGAACCATCCTTGCATACCTTCTATGAATCCTGCTTGGTAGTGGTGTATTATTTTTTTGATATGATGCTGAAGTCTATTGGCTAGAATTTTGTTGAGAATTTTTGCATCTATATTCATGAGAGATATTGGTCTGTAATTTTATTTTTTTGTGACATCTTTGCCTGGTTTTGGTATCATAGTTATGCTGGCTTCATAGAATGAATTTAGAAGTGTCACTTCCTTTTCTATATTCTGAAATAGTGTGAGTAGTACTGGTACAAGCTCTTCTGTAAATGTTTTCTAGAATTCTCCAGTGAAACCATCTGGGCCAGAGCATTATTTTTTTTTTTGTTTTTGTTGAGAGTTTTTTTTTAAATTACATTTTCAATCTCTTCTCTTCTTATGGGTGTGTTCAGAATTTTAACATCACTTTGTGATCGTTTGGGTAGGTACTGGTTTCTAAAAATTTATCCATTTCCTCTAGGTTTTCAAATTTCTTGGAGTATAGTTTTTCATAATACTCTGATAAGATCCTTTTTATTTCAGTTGGGTCTGTTATAATGTTGCCCATTTCATTTCTTATTTGGGTTTTTTGCGTCCTCTCCCATTTTTCTTTTGTCAGTCTGGCCAGTGGTTTGTTGATTTTGTTGATTCTTTCAAATAACCAACTTTTGGTTTTGTTGATTCTTTCTATTGTTTTTCGACTCTCTATTTCATTTATTTCTGCTCTGATCTTTATTATTTCCTTTCTTCTGGTGGCTGTGGGCTTTTTTTTTTTTTTTTTTTTTTTGCTATTCTCTTTCTATTTGTTGGAGTTGTGTAGTTAATGTTTTGATTTTGTCCCTTTCTTGTTTTTTGATGCGTGCATCTATTGGTATAAATTGTCATCTGACGACTGGTTTTGTTGTGCCCCAAAAGTTTTGATACAATGTGTTTTCATTTTAGTTTCATTTTAGGAAATTTTTGTTTCTATCTCTGATTTCTTATATTACCCTGTGATGTGTAGGCAGGGTGTTATTCAGTTTCCATGTAATTTTTTTTTTTTCCCCATGGTCTTCCTGTTGTTAATTTCTACATTGTGTTCAGAGAAGATACTTTGTATTATATGAAAGTTTTGGATCTTGTTGAGGATTGCTCTGTGGCCTAAGATGTGGTCTATTCTGGAGACCATTCCATGTGCATTGGAAAAGAATGTGTACTCTGCAGCTGTAGGGTGGAGTGTTCTATATATGTCTATGAGGTCAAGTTGGCTGATTGTGCCCTTTAAGTCTTCTGTATCTTTGTTCAGTTTCTTTTTAGTTGTTCTGTCCTTTACTGAGATTGGTGTGTTGAAGTCTCCTATTATTATTATGGAATTGTCAGTGTCTCTTTTCAGTGCTGTTAGTGTTTGTTTTATGAATTTTGGAGCCCTGTCTTTGGGTGCATAGATGTTTATTATGGTTATGTCTTCATGATGGATCATCCTCTTAATCATTAGATAATGTTCTTCTTTGTCTTGCATGCTGGATTTTGTTTTAAAGTCTATTTTATCTGAGATTAGTATTGCCCCTCCTGCTCTCTTTTGGTAGTTGTTTGCTTGATATATTTTTTTCCAACCTTTGCTTTTTAATAAATTTACGTCTTTGTTTCTAAAGTGTGTCTCTTGTAGACAGTATATTGATAGACTCTGTTTTTTAATCCATTCTGTCACTCTCCATCTCTTTATGGGTGCATTTAGGCCATTTACATTCAGTGTAATTATTGATAGCTGTGAGTTTATTGCTGTCATTTTAAAGTGCTTTTTTTTTTTTTTTTTTTTTTTATGGTGCTAACGTTTTCTTTTTTCCTCTTACTGTCCTGTGCTGAATTCCTTTTGTTTGTGAATTTTTTTTTCTTTCGTTTTTGTAGGTTTTGTTTTTACTGAGACTTTGTGTTTTTCCTCTTTATTTGATGAGGAGGTTTATTAACTTTCTTTGTGGTTACTTTGAAATTTACCCTTATCTTTCTAAGTTTGAAGCAATTTATTATTACTTGGTATTGCCTTGCCTTCCTCACCATTAGAAGGTTCTATACCTACACCATCTATTCCTGCTTTTATTGTTCTGATGTTGTTGTTGTTTACAGATTAACTGCTCTGATTCCCTGTTGTATTTCTTTTTGTTTTGGATAGTCCTTGAGAGTTCATTTCCTAGACTGGTATCTGGCCGGTACAATCCTGCGCCCTAGATTCTTCCTGTAAGCTGATGTTGTTTGTTCTCAAATTGAAGGACTCCCTTTAATAATTCTTATAAGTTTGGTTTGGTTTTTACGTATTCCCTTAATTTCTGTTTATCTGGAAATTTCCTAATTTCACCATCATATTTGATTGACAGTTTTGCAGGATATATTACTCTTTGCTGGCAATTCTTTTCTTTCAAGTTTTTATATATGCCATCCCATTGCCTTCTTGCCGCATGGTTTCTGCTGAATAATCTGAGCTTAATCTTATTCTTTTTCCTCTGTATGTGACTTTTTGTCTGTCTCGAGCTGCTCTCAGGATTCTTTGTTTGTCTTTGGTTTTGGTGAGTGAGCTTATGATATGCCTTGGTGATTTTCTTTTGGGGTCTATCCTATATGGGATTCATTGAGTTTCTTGGATGGTCAGCTTCTCTTCTTTCATGATATTGGGGAAGTTTTCTGTCAGCAGTTCTTCAATGATCCTCTCTGTGTTTTCTGTTTTCTCCCCCTGTTCTGGAACTCCGATTACTCGAAAATTTTTGCCTTTGATTGTATCCTACATAATTCTCAGGGTCTCTTCATTTCTTCATTCTTTTTTGAGTTTTCCTCAAACAGAGTTGCATTGAAGTGTTTGTCTTCAGTTTTGCTGATCTTGTCTTCCACTGTTTCAAACTTGCTCCTGCCCTTCTATGACACTATTTCTGAAATCTTGTTGTTTATATGGTGTTTCTAATTGTTCTTTTTGTAGAATTTCTAGTTGTGAATTTGTTTTAGCATTTTGTTCCTGCATTATTTTCCTGAATTCTTCCATTTTTTGGTCTGTATTTTCCATGAATTTGTCTATTTTTTTTTCCTTATTTTTATCTGCTTTTTGCTTCAACTCTTGGATAGCTCTGAATATTAGAGATTTGAATTCCCTATCAGGTAGTTCTTGTGCCTTTTCTTCTACTTGAAAGTCATCTGGTGTTTTATTTTGGATGCCTCCTGGAACCATCCTGTCCTGTTTTTGTAAACGTTTTGATATTGTCTGCTGTATTTGGGGCATTTGGTAGTTATTTTTCTCATTTATTGATTGTATATTTGTTTTTTTTGTCCTGCTTTTTTGTTTTTATTAGCTATGTCTGAGCAGGCAGGCTGTGCGTTCTTTGTTGTTTGCTCATCTGTGGGCATGATACTTTTCACCTCTTTCTCCAATTGGCAGGGTCAGTCGCTCAGATATGGTACAGCAGGGCAGGTCTAGCTAAAGAGGAGTTGCTGGGATGGGATGTTTGTGGCACCTACTATGGCCACCAGGGTGGGCCAGGAATCCGTGTGGGGCAGGTTCTGGTAGGCCATGCCTCTGCTGCTTGGTAGTGTGAAGTTAAGTGCATGGTGCAGGCTGGAAGGATGGAGGGGAGAGATTGTGACCTGTGGAGCTAAGATGGTTATTGGAAAGAGGAGAGAGGAACAGTAGCCAAAAACATACAGACAAACAAAAAAGAGTGCTGGGGGAGCTTTCTGTAGGAGTGGAGAGATGAGAGACTATGAAATGGAGAAAAACAAAAAAGAGAAGAAGAAAAAAGAAAAGAAAAGCTCCCAGGGATCCCACCAGAACGGCTAAGAGGTATGGGGAAGTTGCTCCCAGGCCGTGAAGTACAGCCTGGCTAGAAGGGGTAAAAGTGTCACTCAGTTCCAGGTATTCATGGGACAGCAAGAGAAGGAAAGAATAGAGAGATGAGAAACGGAGTAATGCAGAAAGACAAAAAGGGAAAAAGAGAGAAAAGAATACAAAACAAACAGAAAAAAAGAACATAACAAGGAACTCCTCCCAAAAAAAAGAAAAAAGAAAAAAGTAATGTCCTCAGGGATCCCTCTGAGTGTCTGCAGAAACTGAGATGGTAGGTCCCAAGCTACGCATTATGGCCCAGCTAGAATGGCATCCCAATTCGAAAAAAGAAAAAGAAAACAAACAAACAAACAAACAAACAAACAAAAACAGTTTAAAAGAAACAAAAAAGGTCCAGGATCCCACCAGCATGGCAGCACAGACCAGGAAGCAGTCTCACATTCAAGCAGCATTTCACATCCTTTTCGGAAGAAGCAAAATGGTGCATGGAGCTAGGTATTTGAGAGAGAGGAGGGGGAGTTGGTGAGAGGTAAGGAAGTAATCTAAAGAAACAACACCAGAAAAAAGCATCACCAACAGCCAACAAATGGCACTTAGGGAGCCAGCCAGTGCAGGTGGGTGGAATCCAAGTGACACCAGGGTGAAGCCAGTGCTTCCTGGTCAATAGACTGTGGCTGCAGGAGGCAGAAGAGGCCGAGTGGGGGTGAAGAAGGGTGCCAGGTGGGAAATTGTATATCGCTGGTTACCGGTTGTTCTGTCTCCTGCTGGAAGCTCTGTGAAGCTGCTTTCTCATACCCTCTGTTTGCTGGTCTCCGATAGGAGTCCAAGATGGAAGATCTGCACTGCTTTAGCTGATAGGGGACCTCTGCATGTATCTCACCTTGCTCTCTGTTCTCTGTCAGTTTCTTATTTTATTCGGTGCTTGGCTGAGTTCTTTATCTTTTCATTTGATGCTTAGGGTTTCATGATTGCCATTTTCTCTGTTTGGCTTAGTTGTTCAGATCTTTGCTATGGAGGGATGGTGTGGGGCTTCTGCCTGAAGCACCATGTTGCCTGAAAATCCAAGTATGGGCTTCTTAAGAAATTTGTAGAAAAGACATAATACTTGAAATTCTCAACAAATAATTTTGTAGGTTAGAAATTTTAACCTGGTCACTGTTTTTAGAGCCAAAAACCTCTTAGAAAATTTTCTCTTCATAAAATTAGGATGATAATCCCTTGTTATTGAAGACCTATGGAGGACTTGATACATATTTTTGTGATTTGTGTCTAAGCACATGTGAACAATATCTTTGGCTTTTACTGAGCATGTGCTAAATATGTGCTATGTTTTAGAGATAGAGTTGAATACATTATGGTACACAGATGTAGAATCTTTAGAAGAGAAAGCTACACATATATTGATTATATAATTGTTGTGTTTTCTATGTGTCATATATATTTCATGATTTAATATCAATATTTTCTAGAAAAACTGAAATTAGTATTTTTTAAAAAAATCTTATCATTCAAAATATATGATACTTACCTTCTGTAAACTCCCAAATTCCCGATCTTATCTTTCTCATAAACATTTCACTTTTGATTTTGTTTTACATTTGTTCATATAAATACAAGCATTAAAGAATTTCCTATGGTCTTTGAAGAGAGAATACAAATCTGACTGGTCTCTATAATGCTTGAAAAGGAAATACTTATGCATTATTTTCTCAATAATTTAATTTTTATTAAATTAAATAATTTAAAAGCAAAATGTTATGTATGTCCACAATGCAGTTTAAATCTAACTGCTCAAAAGCCACAAATAACCCATGTATTATCATTTATCTACAATATTTTTTCCTAAATTATGACCTTTTCATAAAGTTTTACAATACAAAGAATGTATGTTGAGTGCACATACTAGTTAATATTTTAAATTAAAGATAATTTTGAATTAACTTTTATATTAGGACCAAACCAAAAACCAAAGCCATTGCCACTGAGTCAGTTCTGACTCATGGCGATCCCATGTGTTACAAAGTATAGGACTATCTTTGCTGTAATCTTTACAGAAGTAAGTTGCCAGGCCTTTCTTCTGTGACACTGTTGGGTGGGTTCAAACTGCCAACCTTTAGGTTAGTAGTCAAGTATAAATCACGTTCACCTCTCAGGGACTATCATGTTAAATAGTATGATATAGAAGCACAGATATAATTCTCAACATTTTCCTAAAGTATGAACTAGTCTTGAAGTTCACCTGTGAGCTTTGCTTAATGATTACCACATCACTACTTAATAATGTAGTTTTTCAAGGATGACATGGAACATTTCCTGAATAGAAGACAGTGTTTAGATAGATATGTAGATAGATAGATAGATAGATAGACAGACAGATGGATAGGTACATAGGTGGGTAGATACTATTATATTATAAATTTGGTATGCAAACTATTCAGAAACTACCTGTCTTAGTTATCTAGTTCTGCTATAACAGAAATACCTCAGGTAGGTGGCTTTAACAAACAGAAATTTATTCTTTCACACTCTAGGAGGCTAGAAGTCCAAATTCAGGGTGCCAGCTCCAAGGGAAGGCTGTCTTTCTCTGTCAGTTCTGGGGGAAGGTCCTTTCATCAATCTTCCCCTGGTCTAGGAGCTTCTCTGTGCAGGGAGCCCAGGTCCAAAGGATGTGCTCTGCTCTGGGCAATTCTTTCTTAGTGGTATGAGGTTCCTCTTCTCTCTGCTCAACTCTCTCTTTTGTATTTCAAAAGAGATTGACTCAGGATAAAACCTAATCCTGTTGCTTGTGTCCTGCCTCATTAACATAACTGCCTTTAATGCTGCCTGTTTAACATTATTAAGGTTAAGATTTACAACACTTTGGAAAATTACGTCAGATCACAAAATGGAAGACAAGCACACATTACTGGGACTCATAACCTAGCCAAGTTGACACTCATTTCTCGGGGGCACTGTTAAATCTGTAACATTCTACCATTTGGACCTGAAAAATTCATGTCCTTGCTACATGTAGAACACTTTTACCCCAACATATCATCCCCAAAGTCTTAAATCAACTCCAAGTCCAAATTTCATTCTGGGGCAAAATTCCTCTTCATCTGTGAAATCTAAAATACAAATTGTCTACTTCCAAAGTATGATGGTGGAACAGACAGAAGGTGGATATTTCCAAATGGGAGAGACTGGAGTAAAAACAAAACAAATCCTTTGCACTAGGTAAGTCAAAAACCCAGCAGAACACATTACATTAGCTCTCAAGGCTTAAAAATAATCCTCTGTTCTCTGAGACCACCTAGGCAATGGCCCTGCCCTCCAGACTCTGGATGTTGACCATGCTCTCTGGATTCTAGGTGGAGGCCCCTCAGACCTGGGCTTCAGCTCTACCTTCCAGGCCGACTGGGACACCAACTCTGCTCCCTCAGTTTTAGGCAGCCCCATTCTCCTAGTCCATCTAGATGGTGACCCCATCTCCTTGGCCCAGGCAGGACACGTTCTTCTGCCCCTTGGGCATGGCAGCCCTGCCCCCTTAGCTTTGGGCAGTGGATCTGGCCCCATCCCCTGGCACTAGTGAATGGCAGCCCCACACTCCAGAACCGAGTTGGTGAAAATCTGACTCTTTGAAACCTAGGAGGCTGTGGCCTCACCCTTTGAGATCCAGCAGGCCATGGTTCCATGTTTTGAGACTGAGGCAGCTCTGCTTCCTGTGCTCCTTGTCTCTTCAGCTTCTGTTTTGTGGTTCCTTGGCCTCTGGGCCCTTCAGGCCTCTTGGGCCAGCCTTGTTTCTGCCGTGCTCAGGCAAGTGTTACAAAGCACTTTACCTCTACAGATAAGTGCCTGGAGGCACCCCATTCTGCCAGAAAACCACAGCTGGAAGGCACTCAGCTCTCTCGCTCTGTGGGCCAGCAAGCTGAGCTCTACCAATAAGTGCCTGGAGGCACCCCACTCTTCCAGGAAGCCTCCTGCCTGAAAGCACTCAGCTCTCTTGCTCTGTGAGTTGGTACCTGCACCATCTCGTACCGGTCTCCTGGTTCTGCTGCCGCCATTTCTCTGTGCTGCTTCTCACCATCTGTGCCATCTCTGGTATAAACAGCTCCCCTCATTTCCTTCTGAGTCCTCACTAAAATTGTCTTTGATGTCCATAATTCCACCAACAGTCTCTTCAAGGCAATCTCGGCTTTTACTATTAGGCACTTTAAAACTCTTCCAGCCTCTACCCATTCACAGTTTCAAAACCGCTTCCATGTTTTAGGTATCTGTTACAGAAGCACTCCATTAAGATAAATTCTGTCTTAGTTATCTAGCGCCGCTGTAACAGAAATAACTTAAGTGAATGGCTTTAACAAGCAGAAATTTATTCTCTCACAGTCTAGGTGACTAGAAGTCCAAATTCAAGGCATCAGCTCCAGGGGAAGGCTTTTCTCTCTCTGTCGGCTCTAGGAGAAGGTCCTTGTCATCAATCTTCACCTGATCTAGAAGCTTCTGGTGCTTCTTTTTTGATGATATGATGTCCCTCTCCTCTCTGCTTGCTTCTGTCTTTTATATCTCAAAAGAGACTGACTGAACATACAACCTAATCCTGTAGATTGTTATATCTCATTAACGTTAACTGCCTCTAATCCTGCCTCATTAACATCATAGAGGTTAGGATTTACAACACACAGGAAAATTATATCAGATCACAAAATGGAGGACAATCGCAATACTGGGAATCGTGGCCTAGCCAAGTTGACACACTTGTTTAGGAGACACAATTCAATCCATAACACTACCTCTTGTGATTGTTTTAGCACAAGTTAATTCTTTAGAATCTGATCAACTGCAAAATGATTTTCTGTTCTGAATGTGGTTCACCATTAGTCCCCACATGATGTAGGCAGCCCAGTGCTGATGTTTATACTTATGATATGGTTTACTTATTGATTTTCCATGTGCAATGTGTGTATAAATTAATATAACTCTTGTACTACTAGAAATAAGTGTAGTTAGAAACTCGTTTTTGTTTTGTTGTTGATATTGTTAAGTTTTTTTGAGATTTTTTTGAATAATATACTTGAGATGTTTTTGAATTATATACTTGGAAAATATACTCAAAGAGTGTTGAAAGGATTTATCTTTTTTTTGGTTCTAATAAATAATACCACCATTAATGTACGAAAGTAACCGATTCTTTTGGATTGCTTAATTTTAGAATAACACTACAAAATGACATCAATCATAAGTGACATATGTATTACATAAAGAAAAAATTCTATCTTTGCTATTCTAAAAGAGATTGAGAGGAATAGTGATTGTTACCAAAATTTGAATCTCTCCACATCTATATATGTTTGGAGTTTCACCCAAAACCATATAGATCAAGAAGAAGAAGAAAAATTGAAATCACTCAGAGTTAATGCCTTCAGCATAAATAGGAGACAGGGAAGACTACATCTTTCCATTTCTATGTGAGTGGATAAATAACCTTACAGGAGAATTGGCACCAGAGCCCATGCCAGAGAAGTCATTCAGATGAGAGTTTCATGGAGAAGAGGTAAGTTTGAAATGTTATAATGGTGCAAGAACACAGGTAGCTACACCTAGTTTTCACCTTTACCAGAAGAAGGCTCAAATATGAGTAGGAATTCTGAGACTAGGTCTTAGACCTGGAGAATGAGGACATTGGATACTAGTAGTATTTTTATTATAAAGATTAACATAAAAGCAACACTTCCTTAAAAAAAAAAAAAAAAAACACCCATTGCCGTCGAGTCAATTCCAACTCATAGCGACCCTACAGGACAGGTAGAACTGCCCCATATGGTTTCCAAGGAACACCTGGTGGATTCGAACTGCTGAGCTTTTGGTTAGCAGCTGAACGCTTTACCACTGTGCCACCAGAGCTCCAAAGCAACGCTAGTTATTATAAAGGAGGGTGTTGATGGATGAAGAAAGGAAGAAGAATATATTACTACTTAATTACTACTAATTTTAAAAAGCAAAAAAATAGACTATGCATAAAAATATGTTTAATAGTAAATTACAAAGGTGTTAGTTTAAAAATAACCTCTTTGTACAACAGAACAAGCTCTGCCCTGTTCTGAACCATCCTCACAATTGTTATGCTTGAGCCCATTCTTGCAGCCACTGTGTCCATCCAAGTCTTTGAGAGTCTTCCTCTTTTTCACTGATGTCCTTCTCCAGGGACTGCTTGTTCCTGATAACACGCCCAAAATATGTGAGATAAAGTCTTACCATCCTTGCTTCTAATGCGCATAGTAGACCGTATGATAGTTCAATTCAAAATGGCCTGTATCGATCCATTTCAGCTCACTACTGCCTAGGATATTGATCTTTATGCATTCCATTTCATTTTTGACGATTTCCAATTTTCCTAGATTCATACTTAGTACATTCCATGTTGCAATTATTAATAAATGTTTGCAGTTGTTTCTTCTCATTTTAAGTCATGCCACATTAGCAAATGAAGGTTCCAAAAGCTTGACTCATCCGTATCATTAGGGTCGACTTTACTTTGAGGAGGCAGCTCTTCCCTAGTCATCTTTTGACTGTCTTCCAACCTGAGGAGCTCATCTTCTGGCACTATGTCAGACAATGTTCCACTGCTATTCATAAGGTTTTCACTGGCTAATTTTTTCAGAAGTAGAACGCCAGGTCCCTCTTCATAGTCTTAGTCTGAAAGCTCAGCTGAAACATGTTCACCATAGGTAACCCTGCTGGTATTTGAAATACAGGTGGCATAGCTTCTAGTATCACAGCAACACACAAGCCACCACAGTACAACAGACTGACAGACACATGGAGTGTTTCAGATTGATCATTAATTTTGTCAGTCCTGTATCACCTATGTGAAGGGAGAACTGCCTGTACTCACTAAATGTTCTGTGCTAACTCCTGTTCTTGTCAATGAAACATGCTTGTTTTGTTTTTAATAACTAGCTACTAAGCAGATTCCTCCCATGTTGGCTTGGTTGGTACCAGACTACCATCAAGCATGTCTCTACTTCAAATACTGACCTTACTAAAAAGTAGTATATAATATAACATTTCAGCTACATTGTGACAATAGACTTTTGTGGAGTGTACTAGGAACCTAAATATGGTTTATTATTCTGTTTAAAACTATATATTCTGAATTTGAGGCTTTGAACTATGAACTTTTCACATGTTTAGCGTATCTAAATATCTCAAATAAGAAGCTTATATATAGTAAATGGCTGATTCCATTCCACAAGTAAAGCTTCCAGGAATGACAAAAACAGGTTCTTCTATTTCTTCCTGGTAAATTATTTTAGTTCAAAATTCTTCCAAAATCAATAATTCATGATTAAAATAATTTTTTATTTAAAGTAGCCTTGTTTCATAGAATTATTTATATTTTATATTACTAGTGTTTATAGGAATTGTTATGTGTGAAAGAAACATTCATTCACTTCAATTAATAAGCATTTCTGGTACACTAACTAATTTTCCGACACTTTTAAGGAGAACCTGGTGGTGTGGTGATTAAGCCCTCAGCTGCTAACCGGAAGGACAAGAGTTTGAACCCACCAACTGCTCCCCGGAAAGTGACATGACAGTCTGCTTCTGTAAAGAGTATAGCCTTGAAAACACTATAGGGCAGTTCTACTCTGTCCTATAGGGTCGTTATGAGTTGGAATGTACTCGATGGCAATGGGTTGATTTTTTTCTTCTAGAGATTAAAAAAAAAGAATAAGACCAAATCACTGCCTCCAGGTGACTTATTTTCTATCAGGCTGTGCAGAGATGTAAGCAACGATTAATATAGTCGTGTTGAGATTTAAGGTAAAATGGCTTATCAATACCAACCAAAAGTTAGTTTGTAACTATGAAGCTTCCATTCTACATTATTGTGTTTCTGGGGCCAAGATATGTCACAAAGCCTACATACCTAAAGATATAACGTCATGAATATTTTGTAAATTATGTTTGAACTGCATTTTAGTGTTAATTATTATGCCACCAAGAATGGTTAATGCATAAGAACGTACTCAAAATAAGAGAGTTAAAATAAAGAACATGACATTTATTATGTCTTTAAATTTGATTTGCCTGGAATTCACTCTAAATATGTAATCAAAGATATGCTAAACTCACAGACAAGTTAAAAAGAGTTTGGCAGTGATCAGCTTCTTGTTCCAAACAAGGAAATTATTAATATGATATTTAAGTTTGCCAACAAAATATGGATTTTTAAAAATGACACTCAATACTAATTGGATTCTACAATATTTTAAGAAATTTCCATTTGCCCTTTAGAAACAATAAAATAAATAACATGAAACATTATTTAATTTACCCTAAAAAACATTATTTTATTACCTCAGGAAAGCTTATTTTCCTACCATGTCAAAATATTGTGGGATTTTAATATGTTAATAAACATATTGACATATCCTCAGTATCTTCTACAATAAAGTTACTAACGTTTGCATAAAAACATCTGATTTTGTAGAACAATGAAAGGGAATGTTTATATTGATTAGCTATATATAAACTTCAGAATCAGAATGAATGAGCTCAAATTTCAGCTTTCAAAGATGTTTATTTCTATTACTATGGTAAATTACTCAATCTCCCTAAAACTTAATTTTTCTATCTATAATATTGAGAAAATAAAAGCTCTATCATGGATTTGAGATACCAATAAAATTAATAATATATTTTAAAACTCAGTAATAATAATAGTAATTAGTATCTGCTCGACATTGTTTATGTTGTTGCTGATTGTAATAACAATCATACTGCTATTATAAATTCAAATTCTCAGGACTCCTATGCCTCATAATTTCAGGTGATTTTCACTTTCCATCAAAGTAGCAAAAACAAAAAATAGTTTGCACCTGAAATTTATCAATACCTGTACCATGACTATTACTCACTTATTTAGTCCTCTAACATGTTGCTAACAGTTTAATAATAAACATGTTATGATTGGACACATTTGCTAGATATTTGTTAGTAAGTATAAATTTGCTTAGCTAAGTTTAAAAAATAAAACCAGTTGTTGTCGAGTTAATCCCAACTCATGGTGACTCCATGTGTGTCAAAATAGAACTGTGCTCCATAGGGTTTTCAACTGGTTTTTCAGAAGTAGATCATCAGGTATTTCTTCTGAGGTGCCTCTGGGTGAACTCGAACCTCTAACATTTCAGTTAGCAAGCAAGCACATTAATCATTTGTACCATCCAGGGACTCCTAGTTTTAAAAATAAGCATTGCATAAATATTAAGGAAACAATAAAAACAGTGTTTAAAAAAACTCATGATCTGATTAATATACTTGTGAAAAAAAAAACTCTTATATCAGTTATGGTATACTGGGAAGCCTCAAATTTCTTGTAGAAGTAACATTAAACTTTTTCCTTTAAGCATGCTTAACTTTACTTTCTAACCAGAACATATAAAGGTCTGGGATCTACTTATCCTTTATGTAGCAAATGACTAATTCCACTTGATAAGTACAACTTCCAGTAACAAGAAAAGCAAGTTATGCTATTTCTTCCTGGTAAAATTCTTTAGGTCAACATTTCTTAAGAATCAATTATTCATGGATAAAGAAAATTATTCATTTATTACATGCTCTCCTTTAGAAAATATCTCATATACATAATTTCTGCAAGAGTTAGTATTGTTTCTTAGAGCTTTCTTTTTCTTAGCCCTCATTCATCTGGCAGACATTATAATTCAGATGTATCTAACATTAAAAAATTGGAAATATGAAAATTTTAACTGAAAACACTGGCAGGAGAGTATTTGCATTGTGAAATCTTTTCTTTCTTTTCATAAACAATCTACTACAGCATTATTTGAAGTGAGAAGTTTATTTTTTAAAACTGCATTTAAAACATCAAATAAATTACATAAATAAAATTGTAAGCCATACAAAATTTTTAGAACTGTAACTATCTGCGGAGTTTGACATGTTTAATAAGGGAATTAAAATGTGAAAAATAAAAATGAATTCACATATAGATACACACATAGTTGGTTATAGTAAAAGGCAAAAAAGTAAAAGTAATGTCAAATATACAAATCACTGCAGCGCAAATGAACCATGCTGGAGCCCCACTCCTAATCTATTCTCAAAGAAAAAAGAGTCACTAAAAATCCCAAAACTCTACATGTTGACGTTGCAAAATTTTAACTGAAAATCCACAAGCAACCCATACTGGCAATACTAATACTATAATTATTTGAATATTCATTGTATTTTAATTGCATTTTCAGACTAAGAGGATTAATTAGTGGGATTCTAGTAAATCCAGGGTAGTCAGCCAAACAGTACATATTGAGTATCTAATTCCATAATTTACACAAATACCCTTATAAATAAAATATTTGTAATTCATTATTTAAAAATGAAATAGTATCCTGATGGAAACTTGATTAGGAATCCTGAATTAGGATTCCTGAAAACCTACTATCTCTCCAGTAGTGAAAAGCAAATTCACCATGATGCCTTTAAAAACAGAGGGACTCCAAACTCAGAGTAATTATTGTAGTAGAAATAATAAGGACAATAAAAACATCAACAGCTTATATTTAGTGACTGTTTTCTATTTGCCAGGTATTTATTATGGACTCTCTCATACTAATCCTCACAGCAACTCTATGATTAGGTTCTATTTATTCCCCATTGTCTAATGAGAAATCTGAGGTACAAGAAGGTGAAATAACTTGACCAGTTCGTACAGCTAGGAAGTAACACGGTCAAGGTGAAAACTCAGTGAAATGGAGCAAAAATAAGGTGTAGACTGGGATGAGAGTACAACACTTTGTACAATTCCTAAGGCTGGCTGTGATGAGGGCACAAAGACCAGGTCTTATGTTGCACTGTTACTCTACTTCCCATGTGCTGGTTGAACACCTTCAGAGCCACTTGGAGAAAAAAGTAGCTATTTCAAAAGACTTTACAGTTTACTACACTCCTGGATCCTCTCGATATTTCTTTCCCATTGCTCATGGAATGGTCAGATCAAATGAAAGTAATTTAAAATGCAATACTTAGTTCGATGTTTTAAAAAGAAAGATAACTTCCTTCCAGCAATACAAAAGGCCACTTGGGTCAATATATTCCTAAATTTACATTAGAAGTATGATAGTACTTTATTTATCTATATTTCATTTATGCTTTAAAATAGCTTAAATTAAAAATAATCAAGAAAGGTGTTTGGGAACCTACTGAAGTGGAGACTCGATTCAGGCTAAAAAATACACTCTCAAATAAAATGTACATTTGTTCCAGATGGCCTGCAGTGGTGGCTCCAACCATTTTAACCATAACATTGAAAATGAAAACTGAATGTCTGATACAAATATCTAATAAATAAAAACAGAGCAATTCCTAGGAGAAATCCTCCGATTTCCAAAACTATTCTTGGTTCTATGGGGATGCAAGAATTTCTCACAGAGATGCTAATAAAGAAAATCGTGGGATAAAATAAGCAACTTTAAATCTCTGTTTTGTTACATTTAAAATTGGGATTAAAAACCCCATCAAACAGATTTGTTAAGACAATTCAGCACCATGAGTGTTATGGATTGAACAGTGTCCCTCAAAACACGTGTTGTAAATCCTCACCACTTCTGTGGATATACTGTGCTTTCTCGAAAATAATGCCTGCCTTCTACATTTGTTTGCCAACTGTGTCCTCCCCCAACGAGGTATTTTTGTAAGCATGCTATGCTAATTTTTTTACAGCAGCATGTAAAAAAAATCAGCATAGTGGAGCTTATGAAAATACCTTGATGGGGGAGTGACTGGTTAGAAAACAAATGTAGAGGGCAGCTGTTATTTGGGTAAAATAACGGTAATCCCATTTGGTAATGGGGTTTTCTTTGTTATGTTAATGAGACCATATCAGTGTAGAGTGTGTTCTTAACCTAATAATTCTGAATTACAAAAAGAGCAGATTAAGCACAGAAGTGAGTAAAATAGGGGGAAGATAAGGAATTGAGGAACTCTGGGGCCAAAGAAGCTAAAAGAGACAAGGAGCTTCCCCCAGAGTTGATAGAGAGGGAGCCTTCTCCTATGGCCAGTGCTCTGAATTTGGACTTCTAGCCTCCTGAACTGTGAGAAAATACATTTCTGTTCTTTAAAGCTACCAACTTATGGTACTTCTGCTATAGCAGCACTAGGTAACTAAGACAATGAGTTATATAAAGTATCGAGTACAAGACTTGACTCTTAGGAAGAGCCCAAGAAATAGTAACTACACAATCACAAATTAAAACAAAACAAGTAAAAACTCTAGTATTCCCCACTGTTTATATATTGTTTGGCATGCATACTAGTGGTGAAGTTTAGCAAAAGTAACTCTAGACATCCATTTTGATGGAATTCAAGTACATAGAAACTAATCTGTGAATTTGTTTTCATCCAAGGGTTGAATGCAATAAAGCAAGACATGTATAAAGGTAGTCCATAAAATGCTATTTTGATAATCAATGTTCTACAGTCACTATAGCAACACTTATTTCATCATTTCCATTATATACGCTAAGATGTCACTTCTCTATCTTTAATTTGCCTAATATTTTCGAAAAGTTAGCATTAAAAAGAGAGAGAGAACCAGGCACTACTTCTAAATAAATTGTTTCTACTCCATGATAATATGGCTGTATTTACCACTTGGGAATTACCCTTCTAAACTAGTATGATAGTTACAGTTTCGTTTGAGGATTATGTTGCTCTAATGCTGCAGCTTGGAATCCCTGGGTGGTGCAAATGGTTAAGCGATTGAGTACTAGCCCAAAGGTTGGAAGTTTGAACCCACTCAGAGAAGCCTCAGAAGACAGGCCTGGTGATGTGCTTTTGAAAGGTCACAGCCTTGAAAATCCTGTGAGTGAAGCACTTCAACTCTGCACACAGGTTGTCAACATGAGTCAGAATGGACTCCACAGCAACTAACACCACACTGCTGTTGATAAATTAACATAGATTTGGATTTACCTTAAATAAAGCATATGTATTTTTCTACATTTGTATGCTGTTGCTGATTCTCACTATGCCTCCCTTCTGGGGAAAAAAAATACAAATGCGAGTAAAAAAGAAACAAACAAACTTCACATATTACTATGTACCATGGAAATAACTGCCACCTGTATACATCTTGACATTTTTATTTCAAATACAAGTTTCTCACTGAATGTATAAGTTTTTGATAATACGCATCAGTGGTGAGCTATTATCCCCATATTCCATTTTTCAGCACATGTACACATTTTTTCTCTTTTCAAGAGTTGCATTTGTGTTTGGATCAGCCCAGTAATTTCAAACGTCAACAGTAAATATGGAGGCGTCATAATGTTAAAAAGTTCTTATAGAGAAATAATTAATGAATAAATGTAATGGAAAGAAGGAAAATAGGGAGGAAGAGAAGAAGGGAGGGAGGGAAAGAAGGCGTAAGGGAAAGGAAGGAAGGAAGGAAAAGAGAAAGAAGGAGGGGAACGAAGAACAACAGCACTACCATTGTCTCCCTATAGTATTTGCAAACAGTAAGGAGTATAAATAACACGTTTGCTGGCCCCTGAGAGAGTAGAATAAAAGTGATAAGTTCGTAAATATATTTGAAAGAATAAATAATAAAACAAGAAAATAAAAGTGAATCATCAACGCAATGGAATTGAATTTCAGAGAAAAAGAGTTGAGAATGCTAAATATTTCAGATATATTTGTTATATTTTGATAGAGTCCAGTGGCTGAATGTACTATTATATTTTTCACTAGAATTTAATTTTAGCTGATTAGCCAAAAGTTCACTATTTGTTAAGGAATGTCAATGTCTTCTTAATAAATATATGCTATTTAGTTTGGGTTACCAAGTCCAGGAGGTATATACCAAGCCTACAGATATATCAAGGTAAAGTTCTCTTTATGATTGAAAATACAGAATTCATTGGAAAGAAGCAGCTGTGTTCCTAAGGTTAGAGCACTTTGTTGTGGAAAGAATATCAATGGAGTGTTTATGGGATAACAAGGGAACATCACATCACAAAGAGCAATGAAAGCCTCTAAAAACAATCTGTATAATAAACATGTCTATGTTTATGGTTATGGTTCTGGCAGATTGCTACAGAGAAAATATTAGAAAAAAATCTCATGCTCATACATTTTTCATGAAATGTTCTGTATTATACATCACAGCTGCAAATCTGCCATCTGAAATTTGCAGCTTCTTAATGACACCAGAAATTTAGGACAGAGGGTGGAGTCAGGCTGACATGTGACTGATGAGGTGGAAGTGCGAGTCTGAGGGCCATTGAACACAGAGAATTTTCCCAATGTATCATAATTACAGGAACACCTGTGCTGAAGAGTTTGTGCTGATTCAGACAGAATACGTAGAACTTAATGGTCTGCAAGATCCTCCGTTACAGACCCAAGACTGTTGGGAGTAAAGCATACGGTTGCATTAAAAAAAAAAAAAAAAAAAAAAATTTTAAGGCATTGGTTTTTGCCTTTCCAGTAGATAAAGTTTCCATCACCTAAATATGTTTGTCTCACTTGGTAATGGGAAATTGGATCTCAAAACACAGGTGAAATGCATTAGGAACATTTTCAGAAAAATTATACAGAAATGCGAAGTCATAAAATACTCGATGAAACAATCAGAGCTGGATTATTCTGAAATTATTCCATATTATGAAGTTCATTATTGATTGAAAAAAATTGAAAACTCAATATTGGTAAAGAAAGTAACACATCATTTGATAATTGTTATTCTTCAAGTTAGAATTCTTACCACAACGTACTTTTAACCATCTAGTATATCTCTAGGTGGGTTTATAACAGTCTTATATATTTTTTTCCCTTCAAATAAGAGTTTAAAAAAGGTTCAAAAATTAAAATATATGTAGAATATGATTTGAAAAATAGAAGAAAGAAAGAAAAGAACAGGATAAAACAAAATGTGTCCATTAGAAAGGAAATGAAGTCCAGTATTTATAAGAAGAAAATAATATTTCAGTTAATGAGAGCACTTTCTTCTGCTTAATCTGTAATGTTCTTTAAATGAATATTTTTCAGACTACATCTGAAATTATGTATAACAAGATTTACATCAATAAGCATATATTTTAGGCAATGTCTTTCCTTATATGAATTCTTCAGCATTAATTCTTTTGAGTATTCTAGTGTAAGAATAATGAATAAAATTATAAATAAAATGTATTATTATTTTATTATAGAAACAACATAAGGTTACTTTTAAAATTTTTTAATAAAAATTATAGAAAATAAAAAGTGAAAAACAATAAAAATTGACCATAGCCTCATCAGTAAAATTATTGCGCCATAAATCTTTTTAAAAAATGCATCCTATATCATCAAAATAAATAAAAATAGAAATGACATTGTGTTTTTTAAATAACTTTAGGATCAAAGATCTGTGGATCTATTTAGAGTTTTATATATTTCTTGAATACAGCTTACTACAGGTAGAGAGTATTTGCATAAATAAAAGATATAAATTTATTCTTAAATAAGAATAATATTATTTACATTTACATGTGAACAATAAAGCAGAAGGTTGCATTTAATGATAAGTAGAAAAAAAGGAGGGATACAGCAAACAAAATTCAGTAGTCTAAAAATTGTAGGAGGATTAAAGAAGGATAAAATACACAGACCTAACACATGTTCACATCTGATAAGCAGATACACTGGTTAAGGCCTTGGACTCTAGAGCCCAATTCCTTGGGTTCAAATCCTAGCTCCAGCATTAACCAGTTTCACTTTAAATGGGAAATACATCATTGAAATCTTAAGAATTTTTAGTAAACTAGGACTTAAGGGAAATAATTGGGCTCTTTAAGCCTGAGGTTTTTTTTTTTTTTTTTGTCATAAAATGGGGTCATTGAGGACTAAATAAGTTATTGTTTGTAATGGTTTTGGATCATTGACATACAACATACAGTCAAGTACTATGCAAGTATTATTTTTAAATAAATAGCTTACTTTACAGTTTATTTTTTAGAAGAATTTGAGCCTTAAAAAGTTTTGATTTTCCCATCAAAATCATTGTAGAAGTCTGTAGCATAATGTCCAGTTTTCTGTCAAATAAGTTTTCAGTTTCCTCAGGGTTTTTTTTTTTCTTAATATTTCCCGTAATTTTCAAGTAACTAAATTAAAGCTCTGGTGGCACAGTAGTTAAGCACTAAGCTGCTAACCAAAAGGCTGGTGGTTTGAATCCACCAGCCACTCCTTGGAATCCCTATTGGGGCAGTTCTACTCTGTCCTATAGGGTTGCTTTGAGTTGGAATTTACTCAATGGCAATGCATTTTAAGCTCTTAATTACATTATTATATATGGATTCACAGTAACAAAACTACCAAATAAATTAAAGACTGTGAATTTTAATGAATTTGATGTGCTTTTTTTTTATGGTTTTATTTTTTCTTATATCATCTACCCAACTTACCCTCACACAACCCTATTAGATCCTGTCCTTATTTAAAATTTAATATTTGTTCATCAGGTATTCTTTTTGCTTTTTTTTTGAACTATTGCATTAGAACATTATCTTGATTACCAAGTTTTTCTGGTGACCTCTTAAGTTTTACCCCTGATATGAATGCCTCACAGTGTTTGCCTTTATTCCCTCCACCAGTGATGGTGAATATGAAGCTGGAAAGATAAACAGAGGCTAGTTCATAATGGCCTTATTAGACATTTTAAAAAGTTTGGCTTTTCTTAAGGACAGTGAGATGAATAAGAGGTAAAGTCAAAAGGACATAGTATTTGAGTGTCCAAGGGTGTTGTGGTATAGTAGAGGAAGGAGTCAAAGACTACACCAAAGTTTATGCCTCAGTTAACTGTACGGAGAATAGCACCAGTCTCTGACAGGCAAAACCAGGAAGAAGAGCGTATTTAAGAGGGGGAGGTCTTATTATGAGTTCAGATTTTAGATTCTGAGCTAACTTTAAGAATTCAAATGAAGAGGTACTGATAGCAATAGGAAATGTTTCAGGTGTAGAGATGTACCATGGAAATTTTCAAAAAGTGTTTAGCAGTGAAAGTCACGGAAGCTGATGAAATCACCCAGGAAAGTATTCAAAAAAAAAGAGAGAGAGAGACAAAACAACAAGGGCTAGGCAAGATGACTTAGGAACAATAGCAGAAGGAACTGAGAGAAATAGAAGGCATGTTGAAACTGCTTCAGGTCAACTTGGAAACTTTGTGATATCAAATACCTTAAGATACTGGAAGGTTTCTTTTTAACAGAGATTCAAATAGTCCCGGATTTGCATCTGGCCTGTACCCATGGCCATCTGTGTTACTTTTATAAAACGGTATCTTTTGTATAAGGTTTGGCTTCCTCACTTTGAAACTAGAATTTAATAACTGTATATATGTTGTAGGGTAGCTTCAAGAATTTCATGAAAAAGAAGAAAGACTTTAAACAGAAGAAAGGTTTTAAAACACTGGCATAAAGTCAGTGTTCAAGTAATAAGAATGATTAATAATAATAACTGGAATGATCACAGGCTCTGAAACTAGACTCCTTGGTATGAGAAGCATCTCTTCCAGTACTAGCAAGGAAACCTTGAATAAGTTATTATCTGTGCCTCAGTTTAGCTCAATCACTGAACATGTGGGAGGTTTTTTCCCCCTACTCTTTATCATTCTTTAAAATTATTGTCAATTTATTTCATTGCTTATTAAAAAAAAAACTAAGGGAAAGACCAGTTACAAATAAACTCAATGAAGAAAACAAGAGTCAGTGCCAATAATCCAATCAAAAAATGGACAAAGGACAGGAACAGACGCTTCACCAAAGAGGACATTCAGGCAGCCAATAAATACATGAAAAGATACCTCCAATCATCAGCCATTAGAGAGATGTAAATCAAAACTACACTGAGATACAATCTTACCCTGCAAAAATGGCAATCATCAAAAAAACAGAAAACAACAAATGCTGGTGAGGTTGTTGGAAGAATGGGACTCTTATACATTGCTGGTGGGATTGTAAAATGGCACAAGCACTGTGATAAACGGTGTGGTCCTTCCTCAAAAATCTAGAACTAGAAATACCTTATGATCCATCATTCCCACTCCTAGGTATATATCCAAGAGATAAAAGAGCAGCGACACGAATAAACATATGCACACCTACATTCATTGTAGCATTATTCACAGCTGCAAAAAGATGGAAACAAGCTAAGTGATCATCAGCAGATGAATGGATAAACAAATTGTGGTACATGCACACAGTGGAATATTACACAACTGTAAAGAATAAAGAGGAGTCCGCAAAACATAACAGGTTGAATCTGGAGAACATTATGCTGACTGAAATGAGTCAGTCACAAAAGAACAAATACAAAGGTCCCACTATGATAAAAAGTCAAGAATGGATATATACACAGAAAGCAATATTCTTTGATGGTTACCAGGGAGGAGAAGGAGAAGAAGGGGAATCACTTTCTACATAGTAGGCACTTGTTATTTTTAGTGATGAGAAAGGCAATACCAACTATGGGTGAAGTCAGCACAACCTGGCCAAGGTGAATAAAGAAAGACACAAAGAAGTACACAAGAAAAAGGGGCAATTTCGGTAAATAACATATACAATTTTGTAACAACAGTAACAACAGCCAAAAATGCATGTGTGGTTATACAGGTAGATACGGATGCATGTCCGTGTGTATGTATATACATATTTGAGTGTGCTGCATATATACCCATATACATGACAAAGCACATAGGAGACAGTTTTGGAGCCTTCCTAGACACATCCAAACAACTTGTGGGATTGGTTTACTAGGTTAAAAGGCTTAGGACCATAGTCTCAGGGGACAGCTTAGTCAATTGGCATAATATAGTTCATAATGATAATGTTCTATATCCTAGCTTGGTGAGTAGTGTCTGGGGTCTTAAAAGCTGACCAGTGGTCATCTAAGATACAACTGTTTGTTTCTACTCCTATGGATGAAAAGAGAATGAAGGAAATCAATGGCTCAGAGAAGAAACTTGTCCACAGGACTAATAGCCCACTCTAATCACTGCCTTTTTTAACCTGAGACCAGAAGAACTAGATGTTGCCTAGCTATCACTACCTACCATTCTGACCAAGGACACAATAGAAGGTCCCAGATAGAATGGGAGAAAAATGTAGAACCAAATTTAAGTTCCTAAAATGTGCAGATATACAGGACTAATAGAGACCAGAGGAACCCCAGAGATTATTTCCCTAAGGTAACCTCCAAACTTGGAACTGAAGCTATTTCTGGAGGTCACCTTTCAGCTAAATAATAGATTGGCTTATAAAATGAACAATATCACCCGTGAGTAATGTCCTCTTTTAAACAATCAACTATATGAGACTAAATGGTCAATATTTACCCAAAAGAAAAGACGAGAAGACAAGGAGGGGAAGTGAAGCTGGATCAATGAAAACTGAACAAACAGAATGGAAATACTTTACCGACACATTGTGAAAATTGTAACTAATGTCCCGGAACAATTTGTATAAAGATTGTTAAATGGGAACCTAATTTGCTGTGCAAACTTTCACCTAAAACACAATAAACTATTATTTTTTTTAAAGTGCCATTATAAAACAAAAGCAAGCAGTGATTTCAAATAATAGCCATTATTGATAGTATTACGTCAATAGGCTTATTCTAAAACAGTTCAATAGCTTCTTATCTTTAATCAAAACAACAATAACAAAAAAAAAAAAAATCAAACCCATTGCCTTCAAGTCAATTCTGACTCATAGTGACTCTGTAGAACAAAGTAGAACTGCCCCATAGAGTTTCCAAGGAGCAGCTGGTGGATTTCCACTGCCAAAATTTTGGTTAGCAACCTAAGCTTTTAACCACTGCGCCACCAGAGCTCCTTTTTAACCTTAAAGCAACTCAATTCCTGCATGTCATAAGAGTTGATTGGGATAACTGTGTTTAGAAGGTTAATCAAGATAATACTGTGGAAGGAACATGATCTTTAGAATCAAGCAAAGAGAAAATCAAATCCTCTTCTCTTAAAAGACTGATTCTTAAAATCCTTGTTATGCTTGAGCCCATTGTTGCAGCCACTGTGTCAATCCATCTCGTTAACTGTCTTCCTTTTTTTGCTGAACCTTTACCTTACCAAGCATGATGTCCTTCTCCAGCTACTGATCCTTCCTGATAACATGTCCAAAGTATGTGAGATGTATTCTCACCATTCTTGCTTCTAAGGAGCATTCTGGCTGTATTTCTTCCCAGACAGATTTGTTCGTTCTTTTGGTAGTGCATGGTATATTCAATATTCTTTGGCAACACCACAGTTCAAAGACGTCAATTTTTCTTCCATCTTCTCTATTCTCCGTCCAGCTTTCACGTGCATATGGGTGATTGAAAACACCATGGCTTGATTCAGGCACACCTTAGTCTTCAAGGTGACATCTTTGCTTTTCAATACTTTAAAGAGCTCTTTTGCAGCACTTTTGCCCAATGCAATATGTCCTTTGATTTCTTGACTGCTGCCTCCATGAGTGTTGAGTTGATTGTGCATCTAAGCAAAAGGAAATCCTTGATGACTTCAATCTTTTCTCCATTTGTCATGATGTTGCTTACAGGTCCAGTTGGGAGGACTTTTTTTTTTCTTTTGTTGAAGTGTAATCCATACCGAAGGCTGTAGTCTTTGATCTTCATCAGTAAGTGCTTCAAGTCATCTTCACTTTCACCAAGCTAGGTTATGCCATCTGCATAATGCAGGTTGTTAATGAATCTTCCTCCAGTCCTGATGTCCCATTCTTCACATAGTCTAGCTTCTCGGATTATTTGCTCAACATACAGCTTGAATAGGTATGGTATGGCTAAAGGATACAACCCTGATGCACACCTTTCCTGACTTTAAACCACTGCAGTATCCCCTTGTTCTGTTCGAACGACTGCCTCTTCATCTATGTACAGGTTCCTCATGAGCACAATTAAGTGTTCTGGAATTCCCATTCTTTGCAAAGTTATCTGTAATTTGTTGTGATCTACACAGTAGGATGTCTTTGCATATTCAACAAAATTCAGGTTAGCATATTTCTGGTATTTTCTGCTTTTAGCCAGGATCCATCTGACAACAGCAATGATATCCCTGGTTGCACATCCTCTTTTGAATCAGGCTTGAATTTCTGGCAGTTCCCTGTTGATAAACTGCTACAGTGGCTTTTGAATGTTCTTCAGCAAAATTTTACTTGTGTGTAATATTAATGATATTGCTTGATAATTTCTGCATTTGGTTGGATCACCTTACTTGGGAATAGGCATAAATATGGATCTCTTCCAGTTAATTGTCCAGATAGCTGTCTTCCAAATTTCTTGGCATAGGTGAGTGAGCACTTCCAGCACTACATCTGTTTGTTGAAACATCACAATTGATAATCTGTCAATTCCTGGAGCCTTGTTTTTTGCCAATGCTTTCAGTACAGCTTGGACTTCTTCCTTCAGTACCATTGGTTCTTGATCATATGCTACCTCCTGAAATGGTTGGATGTCCACCAATTCTTTTTGGTATAGTGACTCTGTGTATTCCTTCCATCTTCTTTTGATGCTTCTTGCATCGTTTAATATTTTCCCTGAAGAATCCTTCAGTACTGCAATTCAAGGGTTGAATTTTTTCTTTGGCTCTTGCAGCTTGAGAAATGTTCTGTGTGTTCTTCCCTTTTGGTTTTCTGTCTCCAAGTATTTGCACGTCATTAAAATACTTTTGTTTCTCTTCTTGAGCCGCCCTTTGAAATCTTCTGTTCAGCTCTTTCACTTCATCATTATTCCTTTTACTTCAGCTACTTGATGTTCAAGAGCAAGTTTCAGATCTCTTCTGACATTCATTTTGGTCTTTTCTTTCTTTCCCTTCTTTTTAATAACCTCTTGTTTTCTGCATGTATGATGTCCTTGATGTCATCTCACAACTTGTCTGGTCTTCTGTCATTAGTGTTCAACTCATCAAAATCTATCCTTAAGATGGTCTCTAAATTCAGATGGGATATACTCAAGGTCGTATTTTGGCTCTCGTGGACTTGTTCTAATTTTCTCCGGTTTCACCTTGAACTTGCATATGAGCAATTGATGGTCTGTTCTGCAGTGGGCCCCGGCCTTGTTCTGACTGATGATATTGAGCTTTTCCATTGTCTCTTTCCACAGATGTAGTCAATTTGATTCATGTGTATTCCATCTGGTGAGGTGCATGTGTATAGCCACCGTTTATGTTGATGGAAACAGGTATTTACAATGAAGATGTAGTTGTACTTGCCAAATTTTATCATGCAATCTCTGGCATGATTTCTGTCACCAAGGCCATATTTTCCAACTTCTGAGCCTTCATCTTGTTTCCAACTTTCACCTTCCATTCTCCAGTAGTTATCAATGCCTTCTGATTGAATATTTGATCAATTTCAGACTACAGAAGTTTGTAAAAAATCTTCAATTCCTTCATCTTTGGCCTTAGTGATTGCTGCATAAATTTCAATAATAGTCACATTAACTGGTCTTCCTTGTAGGTGTATGGATATTTTCTTATCACTAGCAGCATTGTACTTCAGGATAGATCTTGAAATGTTCTTTTTGACGATGAATGCAACGCCATTCCTCTTCAAGTTATCATTTCTGGCACAGTAGACCATATGATTGTCTGATTCAAAATGGCCAATACCAGTCCATTTCAGCTCACTAATGCCTAGGATATTGATCTTCATGTGTTCCATTTCATTTTAGACGATTTCTAATTTTCCTAGATTCATACTTCGTACATTCCACGTTCTAATTATTAATGGATGTCTGTAGCTGTTTCTTCTCATTTTGAGTCATGCCACATCAGCAAATAAAGGTTCCAAAAGCTTGACTTCATCCATGTCATTAAGATCGACTCTACTTTGAGGAGGCAGTCCCTCCACAGTCCTATTTTGAGTGCCTTCCAACCTGAAGGGCTCATCTTTTGGCACTATATCAGACAATGTTCTGCTGCTATTCATAAGGTTTTCCCTGGCTAATTCTTTTCAGAAGAAGACCTCTGGGTCCTTCTTCCTAGTTTGTCTTAGTCTGGAAGCTCACCTGAAACCTCTGCTGTGGGTGACTCTGCCGGTATTTGATTTTCAGTGTGGCATAGCAGGCTTCCAGCATCACAGCAACATGCAAGCCCCCACAGTGTGACAGATGGACATGTGGGGGAATACAGAGTGTGGAGGGTGGAAAAATGACCATACACTATAGTATAAATGCCAAGTAATATCAAGATGGATATGGGAGTAGATCAGAAAAAAAAAAAAAAATTCTGAAAAGGACCTGATGGAACAGGGGAGTCTTCTGCAGTGGATACACAGAGGCATTCAAGACCAGAGGCTGTGAAGTCAGAACTACTTTTTCAGTGCTCAGCACATTGTGAACTCTCAAAACTACAAAAGAAGCTTGGAATATCTTTGTCCTAACTAATGTATGTTATCAAATGAAACACCTGTTCACAAATGTGTCAGTAGTGTCTTTGTTACTAACAATTATTTATGAGTTATTTTTTGTGAATCTTGATTACATTTTAATTAAAAATGGACACTTTCTACTAAGTTTTATAACCCTGTTAAAATCTTTTTAAAACGCAAAACATTAACCATGTCACTTTTCATTATAACACAAAGTTATACAATAACTGTTTTGCTTTGATTTACTTTCACCCAATAATATATCAAATTACATGACTTTTTTTCTGAAATGAAAGTCATGTAAGAACAGAAAGGCAATCTAACCACAAATATCTGGAATAATTGGTAGTAAATATTCTATATAGTTGTACTGAATTTTTTGATGTCCTATCTCTAAAGTAAATAATTTAATAAATGGAGAGATTACATTTTTTATATATCACAAATGTAATCTAAAGGACTAGAATTTTAAATCAGTTGGCATGTGGCTTAATGTACTGGAAGTACTCAAATATTTGCTGAACGTACAAATTAAGCCATTTGTTATATACAATATAATTTGCATATCTTTTGAAATAGTAAACTAAATAAGAAATAGCATTTGGGCCTATTTGCTGCATTCAGAAAACATTTCTTCAGTCAAGTATCTTCATTATCCAACTGAAAACTTAATTTTCAGACTATTAGAGTGCTATTCAAGAAATTAATGCTTTCACAGAATTAAGAGTTAATCCTGCTTTCAGAGAACTTTAGGCGCAGGGAAACTCTAGCTCACTGACTTCAATGGCTGAGATCAATTATTGAGGAGAGTCAGTCTTGGTGAATTTAAGAGAAGAACAACATAAAAAGTAGAAGAACAATTATAAGGAACTATTGGAGTATTTTTTACTTTTAAAACCCCAGAATGAGTTCCAGTTTTATCCTCAATAAAATGAGTAATGTCCAACAGTGAAAAACTTGTATGCAAATATTGCCTATATTTTCAACACTTTAGTATTCATGTTAATATCAGAAGATATTTTCCCGTCTCAGGACATCTGGGGAGATATTAGAGGTGATGATCGGGGGTGAGAGAGGTTAGAGCCTGGAGCCTGGACAGTAATTATATTTAATCTTAATGGTTTTCAAATATTTAAAAATAGTAAGATGCAGGGCTAGATAATTTGGTGTTTGTCAAGGATTTTCTACCACTCCTTTTATTTCTTTGCTTAATTGTTAGTATTCTATTTAAACTGAAAAGTTTTGTCTATGCTATTACAGTAAAATCAAATTCATATTTCCATCATCATGTAGCCATTGATTTATACATGAAACTGATTTTGAGGTGAAAACCTCATGTTGGTCACTTGGACTTGCTAGCGGTAGAAAGATGTGGCAGTCTGCTCCCATAAAGATCACAGCTTTGGAAAGCCTATGGGGCAGTTCTACTCCTACAGGGTCACTATTAGTCGGAATTGACTCGTCGGCAATGGGTTTTGGATCTGGGCTTTCTATGGATGTGCACCTGAAGTGTTTCTTAAAACAAATTGATCTTGTTACTCTGAGTATTACTCTTATTGGGGTGCTATGGAGAGAAGCACTACCTGATGGTTCTCTTGAATTACTTGCAAGACAGTGTTCATTTCAGTATCAATGCTAGACTCAAATCTCAATCTAAGTGTTTTCTTTCAAACAAGTATTAGGTATTTTCTTTTGTTACAAATATAAATATTAAATACAAAGCATAAAAGTCTGTTTCAGAGCCTTGGATTTATGAAAAAGTAGCCAAATCTAAACATCTAAATGAAGTTATAATCATGGTATTTAAATTATACCTCTAAAATTAAAGCAATCTAGGAAAAGAAAAACTTTTATTATATGCTGATTGTTTAAAAATGTTACTGGAATGCCGCACCTCAGCTTTTTTTTTTTTTTTAGATAATTGCAGATTCACACACAGTTATAAGAAGTAATACATACAGTTGCTATGAGTCAGGATCGACTTGATGCCAGAGGGTTTGGTTTTTTTGGTGCACACTTTTCCATTTTCCCACAATGGCAACATTTTACAAAACTGTATCACAGTATCACAACTATTATATTGACATAATTCACTAATCTTAGATCACTTTGTCCAATTTTATTTGTACTCATTTGTGTGTATGTGTGTTCCTGTGTTAAGCTTTATACAATTTTATCACCTGTGTAATTCTTGAATCCACCACCACAGTCAAAATACTAAGTTTCAACACAGCAAGGATCCTTCACATTGCCCTTTTTGAGGGACATTCATCTCCCCGTCCTTTCCCCCATAACCCGGTCCAAACTTCTGACAACCACTAGTCTGTTCTCCATTTCTAAAATGTTGTAATTTCAGAATTGTTAGTTATATAAATGGAATCATATTGTATACAATATTATGGGATTTGCTTTTTTCTCAGCATAGTTTCATGGACATCGACCAAGTTATTGCATGTACTGTAGGTCATTCCTTTTTATTGCTAAAGTATTCCATGGTATTAGATGTACCACAGTTGGGTTTAACCACTCACCTTTTGAAGGAAATTATGGCTGATTACAAAAAAGCTGCTATGAACATTTTATTTTTTTAATTTTGTGCAACCATCACTACTATTTATTTATAAAGTTTTTTCACCCCAAACAGAAACTCTGTAGCCATGAAGCAATAATTCCCGATTCCCCCTCCACCCAAACACTGGTAACTACTAATCTACTTTGTGTCTGTGTGCATTTGCCTATTACAGATATTTAATAAAAGTGGGATCATGCAGTAGGTATTCTTTTGTATCTGGCTTATTGCACTCAAAGTAATATTTTCAAAGTTCATCCATGTTGTAGCATGTATGAGAACTTCATTTTGACTAAGTAATACTCCATTGTTTGTATTCACCACATTTTGACTTTACATTTATCTGTTGACTAACAATTGTGTTTTTTTCATCTTTTGATTATTATGAATGGTGTTGCAACAAACATTGGTATACAAGCAACTGTTTGCATCCCTGCTTTTAAGTCTTTTGAGTACATACGTAGAAGTGGAATTGCTGGGTCATATAATCACTCTGTGTTTAACTTTTTGAGTTTTCCATTGCAGCTACACCTTTTTACATTCCCACCAGCAATCCACATCCTTACCAACACATATTATTTTCCATTATTTTGATAACAGACATTCTAGTGGGTATGAAAGAATCCTGGTGGCACAATGGTTAAAGCATTTGGCTGCTATATGAAAATCTGCTCCGAGGGAGAAAGATGTGGCAATCTGCTTTCTTAATGATTTACTGCCTTGGAAACAATATGGCACAGTTCTACTCTGTCCTATAGGGTCTCTATGAGTTGGAATTGACTCAAGGGCAGAGGGTTCATTTTTTTGGTTTAGTGGATATGAAGTTGTATCACTTTCAGGCTTTGACTTTCATTTTTCTAGTGACTAATGATATTAAACATCTTTTCATGCATTTCTTCACCACTGGTAAATCTTCTTTGCAGAAATTTTTATTCATGTCTTTTGCCAATTTTTAAGCTAGATTGTTAGTCTTAACGCTTGCTTTGTAGTTGTAGGAGTATCTTTTTTTTTCTTTTTATTGTGCTTTAAGTGAAAGTTTACAATTCAAGTTAGTTTCTCATACAAAAATTTATACACACATTGTTATGTGATCCTAGTTGCTCCCCTATAATGTGACAGCACACTCCTCCTTTCCATCCCAGAAATCCCGTGTCCATTCAATCAACTCCTGTCCCTTTCTGCCTTCTCATCTTGCCTCTGGACAGGAGTTGCCCATTTAGTCTCATGTATCTACCTGAGCTAAGAAGCACATTCTTCACAAATATCATTCTATGTCTTACAGTCCAGTCCAATCTTTGCCTGAAGAGTTGGCCTAGGGAATGGTGTTAGTTTTGGGCTAACAGAGAGTCCAGAGACCATGTCTTCTGTGATCCTACCAGTCTCAGTCAAACTATTAAGTCTTGTCTTTTTACTAGAATTTGAGTTATGCACCCCACTTTTCTCCTGTTCCATCAGGGATTCTCTGTTGTGTTCTCTGTCAGGGCAGTTATTTGTGGTAGCTGGGCACCATCTAGCTCTTCTGGTCTCAGGCTTACGGAGTCTCTCATTTATGTAGCCATTTCTGTCTCTTGGGCTAATATTTTCCTTGTGTAGTTGGTGTTCTTCCTTTTCCTCTGCTCCTGATGGGTTGGGACCAATTGATGCATCTTAGATGGCTGCTCACTAGCTTTTAAGACCCAGACGCCATTTACCACAGTGGGATGCAAAAATTTTCTTAATATACTTCTTTATGCCAATTGACCTAGATGTCTCCTGAAACCATGGCCCTCAGACCCCATCACTACTACTGTGTCCCTCAAAGTGTTTGGCTGTATTCAGGAAACTTCGTAGCTTTTGATTTAATCCAGTTGTGCTGACTTCTCCTGTATTATGTGTTGTCCTTCCCTTCACCAAAGATAATTCTTGTCTACTCTCTAGTTAGTGAATACTCCTCTCACTTCCTTCCCACCCTCATAACCATCAAAGAATGTTTTCTTCTGTGTTTAAACATTTTCTTGAGTTCTTACGATAGTGGTTGTCTTAGTCATCTAGTGCTCCTATAACAGAAATACCACAAGTGGATGGCTTTTAACAAAGAGAAATTTATTCTATCATAGTCTAGTAGGCTACAAGTCCAAATTCAAGGCATCAGAAGAGGGATTTCTCTATCAGCTCTGGAGAAAGTCCTTGTGATGCATCAGTCTTGCCTTGGTCTGGGAGCCTCAGGTCCAAAGGATGTGCTCTCCTCCCAGCACTGCTTTCTTGGTGGTATGCGGTCCCCATGCATCTCTGCTCACTTCTCTCTTTTATATCTCTAAAGGGATTGGCTTAAGACACTAACTACTCTCATAGACCTCATCAGTATAACTTCCGCTAACCTATCTTATTACATCATAGCGATAGAGTTTACAACACATAGGGGAATCACATCAGATGATAAAATGGTAGACAATCATACAATACCAGGAATCGTGACAGATATTTTG
Organism: Dugong dugon; assembly: GCA_030035585.1. Classification (NCBI taxonomy): domain Eukaryota; kingdom Metazoa; phylum Chordata; class Mammalia; order Sirenia; family Dugongidae; genus Dugong; species Dugong dugon. Next base: position 17,367,086 of record CM057478.1, read on the forward strand.
GGGGGACACAATTCAATTCATGACAGTGATCTCATACAATATTTGTCCTTTTGCAACTGACTAATTTCACTTAGCGTAATGCATTCCAGATTCATCCATGTTGTGGGATGTTTCATGGATTCATCTTTGTTCTTTATTGTCGCATAGTATTCCATTGTGTGAATATACCATAATTTATTTATCCATCATCCTTTTATGGGCACCTATGTTGTTTTCATCTTTTTCCTATTGTGAACAATGCTGCAATGAACATGAGTGTGTATATGTTTATTCGTGTGATGGCTGTTATTTCTCTAGGATATATTCCAAGTACTGGGATTCCTGGATCTTATGGTACTTCTATTTCTAGCTTTTTAAAGAAGTGCCAAATTGATTTCCAAAGTGGTTGAACCATTTTACACTCCCACCAACAGTGTATAAGTTTTCCAGTCTCTCCATACACTCTCCAATATTTATTATTTTGTGTTTTTTGGATTAATGCTAGCCTTGTTGGGGTGAGATGGTATCTCATTATAGTTTTGATTTGCATTTCTCTAATGGTTAATGATCGTGAGCATTTCCTCATGTGTCTGTTAGCCATCTGAATGTCTTCTTTGATGAAGTGCCTGTTCATATCTTTGCTCATTTTTTAATTGGGTTATTTCTCTTTTTGTTGTTGAGATTTTGTAGTAACTTCTATATTTTACAGATTAGATGCTGATCAGATTTGTCATAGCCAAATTTTTTTTCCCAGTCTGTAGGTTGTCTTTTTACTCTTTTGGTGAAGTCTTTTGATGAGCATAAGTGTTTGATTTTAGGAGCTCCCAGATATCTAGTTTGTCTTCTGGTGTTTGTCCATTGTTACTTATGATTTGTATTTTGTTTATGCCATGTATTAGGGCTCCTAACATTGTCCTTATTTTTTCTTCCATGATCCTCATCCTTTTAGATTTTATATTTAGGTCTTTGATCCATTTTGAGTTAGTTTTTGTTCATGATGTGAGGTATGGGTCTTGCTTCATTTTTTTTTGCAAATGGATATCCAGTTATGCTAGCACCGTTTGTTAAAGAGACTATCTTTTCCCCATTTAGTGGACTTTGGGCCTTTATCAAATATCAGCTGCTCATAGGTGGATGAATTTAGGTTTGAATTCTTAATTCTGTTCCACTGATTCATATATCTGTTGTTGTACCAGTACCAGGCTGTTTTGACTACCCTGGCAGTATAATAGGTTCTAAAATCAGGTAGCGTGAGGCCTCCCACTTTGTTCTTCTTCTGGAGTAATGCTTTACTTATCCATGGCCTCTTCTCTTTCCATGTGAAGTTGGTGATTTGTTTCTCCATCTCATTAAAAAACACTGTTGGAATTTGGATCAGGATTGCATTATACCTGTAGTACGCTTTGGGTAGAGTTGCCATTTTAACTGTGTTGAGTCTACCTATCCATGAGTAAGGTATGCTTTTCCACTTATGCAGGTCTCTTTTGGTTTCTTGCAGTAGTGTTTTACAGTTTTTTTCTTATAGGTCTTTTACTACTGTGGTTAGATTTATTCTTAAGTATTTTATCTTTTGGGGGTTTGTTATTAATGGTATTGATTTGGTGATTTCCTCTTCAAAGTTCTCTGTGTTGGTGTAGAGGAATCCAGTTGATGTCTGTGTGTGTATCTTGTATCCTGATACTTTGCTGAAATCTTCTATTAGTTCCAGTAGTTTTCTTGTGGATTCTTTAGGATTTTCTGTGTATAAGATCATATCATCTGCAAATAGAGACACTTTTACTTTTTCCTTTTGAATTTGGATGTCATTTATTTCTTTTTCTAGCTTAATTGCTCTGGCTAGGACCTCCAGCACAATGTTGAATAAGACTGATGATAAATGGCATCCTTGTCTGTTCCCGTTCTCAAGGGGAATGCTTTCAGACTCTCTCAATTTAGGATGATGTTGGCTGCTGGCTTTGTATAAATGCCCTTAATTATGTTGCAGAATTTCCCCTATATTCCTGTTTTACTGAGAGTTTTTCTCATGAATTGTACTTTGTCAAATGCCTTTTGTGCATCAGTTGATAAGATCATGTGATTCTTGTCTTTTGTCTTATTTCTGTAATGTATTATACTGATTGTTTTTCTAGTGTTGAAGCACTCCTGCATACCTAGTATAAATCCCACTTGATCATGGTGAATTATTTTTTTGATATATTGTTTATTTCTATTGGCTAAAATTTGGCTGAGGATTTTGCATCTATGTTCATGAGGGATATTGGTCTGTAATTCTTTTTTTTTCTGGTATCTTTACCTGGTTTTGGTGTCAGGATTATGCTTGCTTCATAGAATGAGTTTGGGAGTATTCAATCCTTTTCTATACTCTGAAATACCTTTACTAGTAGTGGTATTAATTCTTCTCTGAAAGTTTGGTAGAATTCTCCAGTGAAACCATCAGGGCCAGGGCTCTTTTTTGTTAGGAGTTCTTTTAATTACATTTTCAATCTCTTCTTTTGTTATGGGTTTATTTACTTGATCTACCTTTGTTTGAGTTAGTTTAGGTAGGTAGTATGTTTCTAGAAATTTGTCCATTTCCTCTAGGTTTTAAAATTTGTTAGAGTACAATTTTTCATAGTATTCTGTTATGACTCTTAATTTCAGTTGGATCTGCTGTGATATCACCCATCTCATTTCTTATTTGGGTTATTTGCTTCCTCTCTAGTTTTTCTTTTGTCAGTTTGGCTAACAGTTTATCGATTTTGTTGTCATTTCAAGGAATGATCTTTTGGGCCTGTTAACTCTTTCAGTTGTTTTTCTATTCTCTATTTCATTTATTTGTGCTCTAATTCTTACTATTTCTTTTCTTCTGGCACCTGAAGGCATCTTTTACTGCTCTCTTTCTGCTTATTCCAGCTGTAGGTTTAATGTTTTGATTTTTGTCTTTTCTTCTTTTTGGATTTGTGGATTTATTACTATAAATTGACATCAGAGCACTGCTTTTGCTGTGTCCCAAAGGTTATGATAGGATGTGTTTTCATTCTCATTTGATTTAGTGAATTTCTTTATTCTGTCCTTAATTTCTTCTATAACCCAGTAGTTTTTGAGCAAGGTGTTATTCAGTTTCCACGTGTCTGATATTTCTTTCTTGCTTTTTCTGTTATTGATATCTACTTTCATAACTTTATGATCAGAAAAGATGCTTTGTAATTTTTTGATGCTTTGGATATTGTTAAGGCTTGCTTTATGGCCTAATATGTAGTCTACTCTGGAGAATGTTCCATGTGTGTTGGAAAAGAAAGTATACTTGGCTGCTGATGGGTGGAGTGTTCTGCATATGTCTATGAGATCAAGTTGGTTTTTTGTGGCATTTAGATCTTCCATGTCTTTATTGAGCTTCTTTCTGGATGTTCTGTCCTTCACTGAAAGTGGTTGGTTGAAGTCTCCTACTATGATTGTGGAGCCGTCTATGTCTCTTTTCAATGCTGTTAGTTTTTTTTTTTTTTTTTTTTTTTTTTTAATGTATTTTGGAGCCCTGTGGTTGGGTGCATATATATATATAATGGTTATGTCCTCCTAGTGTGTTAACCATTTAATCATTATATCTCATCCTTCCTTATCCTTTGAGGTGGATTTTACTGTAAAATCTATTTTTGCAGAGATTAATATTGCCACTGCTGCTCTTTTTTGATTGTTGTTTACTTGATATATATTTTTCCAACCTTTGAGTTTTAGTTTGTTTGTGTCTTTAAGTCTAAGGTGTGTCTTTTGTAGGCAGCATGTAGACAGATCTTTTTTTTAATCCATTCTGGCACTCTTTGTCTCTTTATTGGTGCATTTAGTCCAATTACATTCAACATAATTATTGATAGGTATGAGTTTAGTGCTGTCATTTTGATGTCTTTTTCCGTGCTGTTCACAGTTTTTTCGTTCCACTTAGTTTTCTGTGCTGAGTCGTTTTTCTTTATTTCTTTTCTTTTCATCTTTTTCATTGTTGTTGATTTTGTATTTGCTGAGTCTTTATATTTTCTTGCTTTTTATTTTGTGTGGGACTGTTTCCTTTGTGGTTGTCTTAATATTTACCTCTATTTTTCTAAGTTTAAAACACTCTTTTATTTCTTTATATCACCTTGGCTTCCTCTCCATATGAAAGATCTATGACTACATTGTTTAATCCCTCTCTTTTGTTTTAATGCTGTCATCTTTTCCATACCGACATCTCTGTTTCCCTATTTTCAGTGTTTTAGCTTTGATTTATTATTGTGACTTCTCTATCTGGGTGGATATCTGGTTGCTCTGTCCTGTGTTTTAGTCTTAGATTTTTCTCTGATGTTATTGATTTACTTACTGGAGGACCCCCTTTAGTATTGCTTGTAATTTTTGTAGGTTTTCACAAATTCCCTAGACTTCTGTTAATCTGGAAATGTCGTAATTTCACCATCATATTTAAGACAGAATTTTGCTGGGTATGTAATTCTTGGCTGGCAATGTTTTTTCTTCAAGGCTTTATATATGTCATCCCATTGCCTTTTTGCCTGCATGGTTTCTGCTGAGTAGGTCGAGCTTAGTCTCATTGACTTTCCCTTGTAGATGACTTTTCGTTTATCCCTAGCCACTCTTAAAATTTTCTGTATCTTTGGTTTTTGCAAGTTTGATTATAATATGTCTTGGTGACTTTCTTTTGGGAATGACCTTACGTGGAGTTCAATGAGCATCTTGGATAGATATCTTCTCATCTTTCATGACATCAGGGAAGTTTTCTTCCAACAAATCTTCAACAATTCTCTCTGTATGTTCTCTTATCCCCTCTGTTCTGATACTCCAGTCACTCGTAGGTTATTCCTCTTGATAGAATCCCACATAATTCTTAGGGTTTCTTCATATTTTTTTAGTTCAATTTTTGTGATTTTTCCTCAAGTAAGTTGCCATCAAGTGCTTTATCATCAATCTCACTTATTCTATCTTCCATTGTCTCAATTCTGAGTCTATGACTTTCTACTGAGTTGTCTAAGTCTGAAATTTTGTTATTAACCTGAATTTCTGTTTACTGTCTCTCTATGGATTTTTGCAGCCTGTTAAATTTGTCATTATTCTCTTATATAATATTCTTAAGTTCTTCTGTTACTTTGTCTGTATGTTCCTTGGATTGTTCTGCCTTTTACATGATCTCCTTCCTGATCACTTGAAGAGTTCTGTATATTAATCTCTTGTATTCTACCTATGATAATTCCAAGAAGTTCTCTTCCTTCAGAAAATTTCTTTGTTTTGGGAACTTGCTGAAGCCATCATGGTCTGCCTCTTTATGTGATTTGATATTGACTGTTATTTTGTTTTGATATGCCCAAATAGGCTGCTCGTGTGAGCTGGTTTGATTTTTGACACCTTTGAAGCTCTAACATCCTGTCACCAGGTAGTTAAATCTGTTACTAGGTATATGAGCCCAGAAATCCATTTACTTTTCTTGTATGGATTCAGCTAAGGTGTCCAGGTAGTCTGCCACCAAGTGTGTGGTGCAAGCTCTCACTTATAGTCCTAGGTGGACAGAGGTGATTGAAATAGGCACAGGTATCTGGCTGCAGTAGGAGGTTAGGCACTGTGCAGGTATGGGGCTGATGGCTGCCCCTGAGTGTATGTGAAGAAAATGTATCCATGTTTCCCAGAGTGCCTAGGTAGTTGGGTTTTGCAGCCAGAGTATGGGCACCCAGTACTGTTGGCTGTAAGGACTGGGAGGCACCACATATTCTTGGACCCCTGTCATGGGTGGCTAGGTGGAATGGGTGGAGCCACCAGTCCTCAGGCCCTGATGTGGGTAGGTGAGGACACTGCTTAATGGGCAGAGCTGTGTCAAATGTCATGAACCTGCCACTCCATCATATAGCTGAAACAGTTGAAGTTAGGCTTCAGGTATATGCCTGTTATACTGTGGCAAAGAGGGCCTATGCCCACACAAGTCTATGCAGGGGTGAAAGGCATTTAAAGTCCATGGATGCCTTATGCCTGTGTCTAGGCAAAGGAGTTGTGCCTACCCCGAGTTCCCAGGTTAGGGGAGATGGCAGATTATTATTTCCTGTTTGTTAATTTGTTCTCTCTCCAAGGCTGGGAGAATGACTCAGGGCACATGACGGGTCTTAATTCCAGTCCAGGGGACTCGGCAATCACTGAAGCTGCTGCAGAGCAGGGAGGGGGAAGGTAAATGGGAGAGAGGTTTTTTTTTTCCCAAAGGGGATTTTTTTTCATCCGCATGGTAGGTTAGACACATGTACGTATCTTTTGCCGATTGATCGCCGCTTTTCACTGGTTCTGGGGGTGTGAATAGACTTCATTGCTTGGTCTCTACTGATGTGGAAAATGTGTCCTGACCACCACTGGTTGCCTCACCATGTAAGTCAGCCTATCCTGGCTGAAGGTTGCTGGTTCCAACCAAGTCAGGTCTGGCTACTCCTCGCTGCTTCTGAACTGTCTCTCCCTCCCCCTGCAGCTCAGTCTGATTACTCAACTTTGCCTTTGATATTCAGGGCTCCTAGATTGTCATATTTAAGAGATTTACTTGTTTTTTTGGGTTTTTGTTGTAAACGGGACCGCAGCAAGCGTCTAACTACTCTGCCATCTTGGTCTCACCTAGGAGTATATTTTTTTATTACTATTCTGGATATTAAACCCACCAACTATAAAATTTCCAAATATTTTCCCCCATCCTGTAGGTTGTCTTTCACTTTCTTGATAGTGTCATTTGATTCATATTTTTTTTTTATTTTGATGAAGTCCAAGTTATATATGTTTTCTTTTGTTGCCCATGCATCTGGTACCATATATGAGAACCCATTGCCAAATAGAAAATCCTGAACATTTACCCCTATATTTTCTTCTAGGAGTTTTATTGTTTTAGGCTTTATACTTAGGCCATTCATCCATTTAGAGTTAATTTTCCTATATGGCTTGAGGTAAGGGTCTAACTACAAGCTTCTGCATGTGGAAATTCAGTTGTCCCAGAACTTTTTGTTGAAGACACTGTTCTTTTCACATTGAACATAGTACTTCTGTCAAAAATCAGTTGGCTATAGACATATGGTTTTATTCCTGAACTCTCGATTCTATTCTGTTGGTCTATATGTCTATGGAGCCCTGGTGGCATAGTGGCTAAGAGCTCAGCTGATAACCAAAATGTCCTCACTTTGAATCCACCAGCCACTCCTTGGAAACCTTACGGGAGCAGTTATACTCTGTCCTATAGGGTTGATATGAGTCAAAACAGACTCACTGGCACCTAACCCACACACACACATATCTACAGTTATGCAATACTGTGCTGTTTTGATTACTATAATTTTGTACTGTTTTGAAATGAGAATCATCCCACTTTGCTTTTTTTTTTTTTTTCAAGATTGCTTTAGCTCTTCAGAGCCCCATGGAATTCCATATGAATTTGAGGATTGGGTTTTCCATTTCTCAAAACAAGCAAACAAAAAAAAGGGGATTTTTTTAATAGGGATTACACTGAAACTGTAGATTACCTTGGGTAGTATTAACATCTTAACAATATTAAGTTTTCCAATTCATAAACATGGATATCTTTCCATTTATTTAGGTCACTGTTCATTTCTTTCAGCAGTGTTTCATAATTCTCTGTGTACACATCTTTCACTTCATTAATTAAATTTATTTCTAGGTATTTTATTCTTTTAGATGCTAATTTAAATGGAATTGTTTTCCTCACCTTTTCTGATTGATCATTACTGATGTATAGAAACATAATGGATTTTTTTGTTTTGATCTTGTACTCTACAACTTTGGTAAATTGGTATAGTAGTTCTAGTAGCTTTCTTGTGGAATCATTGGGATTTTCTACATATATAGGATCACGGCTCCTGCAAATAGACATGGTTAAACTTTTTAATTTCTGAGTTGATTGCCTTTTATTCATTTTTCCTGTCTAATGGCCCAGGCTAGAGCTTCCATTATAATATTGAATAGCATTGATAAAACTGGGCATCGTGGAGTTCCGGCAAAATGGCCCTCTAGGCAGAAGCACCACGCTGTCCCTCCACAGCAAAGATCCGAAAAACTAAGCCATACAGAGAATACAACAATCCTGAAACCCTAAAACATCAAATGAAGAGATAAAGAACTTAGCCAAGCACCAAATGGAGTGATAAAACTGACAGAGAATGGAGAGCAAGGAGAGATTCATGCAGAGGTCCCCTACCAGCTAACGCAGCATGGATCCACCATCTTGGACTCCTATCGGAGACCAGCAAATGGGGGTACAGGAAAGCAGCCTCACAGAACGTCCAGCGGGAGACAAAACACCTGTTAATTTGCGGTGTGCGCTTTCCCACCCCCCACCCCTCTTCTCCCCGGCTCGGCTTCCTCTGCTTCCCGCGGCCACAGTCTCTTGATTGGGAGGTGCCGGCTGCTTGGATTGCACACGCCCAGGCGGGCGGCTCTCCGGGTACCATTTGTTGGCTGCTAGTGTTGCTTTTTTTTTCTGCTTCTTTTGATTTCTCACTTGCCTCTCACCGCCTCCCCCTCCTGTTGCTCGAGTGCCTGGCTCCGAGCGCCATCTTTGCTTCTTCCTGGGGGGCTGCAGGGCTCCATTTGAGTGTGCAGCTGCTTCCTGGTCTGAGCTGCCACGCTGCTGGGATCCCGGGGCTTTTGTTCGCTTTTTCCTCTGCTTCCCGCGGCCATGGTCTCTTGACCAGGAGGTGCTGGCTGCTTGGATTCTACACACCCAGGCAGGCAGCTCTCTGGGTGCCATTTGTTGGCTGCTGGTGTTTTTTTTTTTTTTTTTTTCTGCTTCTTTTGATTTCTTGCTTGCCTCTCGCTGCCTCCGCCTCCTTTTGCTCAAGTGCCTGGCTCCGGGCACCATCTTTGCTTCTTCCTGGAGGGCTCCAGGGTGCTGGAGATTTGTGGTGTGCACTTTCCCACTCTACACACTTTTTCACCCACACTCAGCCTCCTCTGCTTCCCGCGGACACAGTCTCTTGTCCGGGGGTGCCGGCCTTCATTGGCTGGCTCTCTGGGTGCTGTTTGTTGGCTGTTGGTGTTGCTTTTTTTTTTTCCTGCTTCTTTTGATTTCTTGCTTGCCTCTCGCCTCCTCCCCCTCCTTTAGCTTGAGTGCATGGCTCCGGGTGCCATCTTTGCTTCTTCCTGGGGGGCTGTGGGGCTCCATGTGAGTGTGCAGCTGCTTCCTGGTCTGGGCTGCCGTGCTGGTGGGATCCCGGGGCTTTTGTTCGTTTGTACCTCTGCTTCCCGCAGCCACAGTCTCTTGGCCGGGGGGCACCAGCTGCTTGGATTCTGCACACCTGGGTGGGCAGCTCTCTGGGTGCCATTTGTTGGCTGCTAGGGTTGTTTTTTTTTTTTTCTGCTGCTTTTAATGTCTGACTTGCCTCTCGTCACCTCCCCCTCCTTTCACTCAAGTGCCTGGCTCCGTGCACCGTCTTTGCTTCTTCCTGAGGGGCTCCAGAGCACCGGCAATTTGTGATATATGCTTTCCCACTCTCCACCCTTCTTCACCCACAATTGGCCTCCTCTGCTTCCCGCGGATGCAGTCTCTTGTCCAGGGGCACCGGCCCGCAATGGCTGGCTCTCTGAGTATCATTTGTTGGCTGCTGGTATTCTTTTTTTTTCTTTTTTCTGCTTCTTTGGATTTCTTTCTTGCCTCTCACCGCCTCACCCTCTTTTTGCTCGAGTACCTGGCTCCATGTACCATCTTTGCTTTTTCCTGAGGGGCTGCAGAGCTCCATTCGAGTGTGGAGCTGCTTCTCTGTCTGGGCTACCACGCTGGTGGGATCCTGGGGCTTTTGTTCATTTGTTCGTTTTGAATTGTTTGTTTGTTTTCTTTTCCTTTTCTTCAGTTGGGAGCCCTTTCTGGCCAGGCGGAGCTGAGTGGCAAGGAACTCCCCTTCGGCCTCCACAGATGTGCGGAGGGATCCCTGAGGACATTTCTTTTTTCGATGTTTCTTTTTCCTGTTTTTTTTTTGGGGGCATTACATGTTCCTTTTTTTTTTTTAATTTCTTTTGTTTTCTTTTCCCTCTTTTTCCCTTTTTGTCTTTCTTCATTGCTCAGTTTCTCTATATCTTCCTTCTCTTTCTGATCCCTGAATACCAGGCGTTGTAAGCCTCTGTGCCTTCTGGCCAGGCTGTGCTGCAACACCTGAGAGCGACTTCACCAGACCTCATAGCTGCATCGGTGAGATCGCTGGGAGCTTTGTGGTTCTTTACCCTTTCTGATTTTTATTTGTTCACTCTTTTCTTTTCTTCTTCTTCTCCTTTCTATTTTTCTCCATTTCATAGTCTCTCATATCTCCATTCCAATGGCAAGCTCCCCTAGCATTCTTTTTTCTTTTTTTGTTTGTTTTTTGGCTCCTGTTCCTCTCTCCTCTCTCCCATATCCATCTTAGCTCCACACATAATCATCTCCCTGCTGCATCCTGCCTACCTGCACCGTGTGCTTGACATCACACCACGAAGCAGTGCAGGCATGGCCTACTGGAAACTGCCCAGCACTGATTATCGACCCACCCTGGTGGCTGTAGTTAGTACCACAAACAACCCATCTGAGTGGATCCTCTTCAGCTAGACCTGCCCTGCTGTACCATATCTGAGTGACTGAACCGGCCATTTGGAGAAGGAGGCAAAAAGTATTGCGCGCACACACGACCAAACAACAAAGAGCATGCAGTCCGCCTGCTCATACATAGTCATTCTTTTAAAAAAAGTGACGAAACAAACTCTACAATCAATAAATGGGATAAATAACTACTGAATGCCCCAAAAACAGCAGACAATATCAAAACATTTACAAAAAACAGGACAGGATGGTTCCAGTAGGCATCCAAATTAAAACACCAGATGACTCTCCTGTGGAAGAAAATGCCCTAGAAGTACCTGATAGGGAATTCAAATCTCTAATACTCGGAATTTTTCAAGAACTGAGGCAAAAAGCTGACAAACATGTGGAAAAAATAGACAAATTCATGGAAAATACAGACATAAAATTGGAAGAATTCAGGAAGATAATGCAGGAACAAAATGCCAAAATAATTTCACAACTAGAAATTATACAAAAACAACAATTAGAAATCCAAAAGACAAACAACAAGATTTCAGAAATGAATCATGTCATAGAAGGGCTGAGAAGCAGATCTGAAACTGTGGAAACAGGATCAGTGGAACTGAAGACAAACAGTCGGATACAACTCTGTTTCAGGAAAACTCAGAAAAAAGAACAAAGAAAAATGAAGAGACCCAGAGAGTTATGTGGGACACAATTAAAAGCAAAAATTTACAAGTGATTAGCTTTCCAGAACAGGGGGAGATAACAGAAAACACAGAGAGGATCATTGAAGACCTGCTGACAGAAAACTTCCCCAATCATGAAAGATGAAAAGCTGGCCATCCAAGAAGCTCAACGAACCCCATATAGAAGAGAACCCAAAAGAAAATCACAAAGGCATATCATATTCACACTCGCCAAAACCAAAGACAAACAAAGAACCCTGAGAGCAGCTCGTGAAAAACAAGAAGTCACATACAGATGAGAAACAATAACACTAAGCTCAGATTATTCAGCAGAAACCATGCAGGCAAGAAGGCAATGGGATGACATATATAAAATCATGAAAGAAAAAAATTGTCAGGCAAGAATAATATATCCTGCAAAACTCTCATTCAAATTTGATGGGGAAATTGGGTCATTTCCATATAAACAGAAACTAAGGGAATATGTAAAAGTCAAACCAAACTTACAAGAATTATTAAAGGGAGTTCTTCGATCTGAGGACAAACAGCTTCAGCTCACAGGCAGAACCTAGGACACAGGATCGTACAAGCCAGATACCAATCTAGGAAATGAACTCTCAAGGACTATCCAAAACCAAAAGAAATACAACAGGTAATCACATACATTTTAATAATTAATCAATAAATGACAACAACATCAAAACAATGAAAGAGGGAATAAACAGTATAGGTATAGAACCTTCTAATGGCAAGGCAAGGCAATACCAAGTGATGGTAGACTGCTTCAAACATAGAAAGATAAGGGCAAAATTCATGGTAACCACAAAGAAAGTTAACAAATGAACTTATAAAAATAAAGACGAAAAACAAAAAGTCACCACAAAAACAAAAGAAATGAAAAAAAATCCACTAACAAAAGTAACTCAGCACAAGAGAGTAAGAAGAACAAAGAAAACTTCAACACCACAAAAAAAAGCACTACAAAATGACAGCAACAAACTTCCATCTATGAATAATTACACTGAATGTAAATGGACTCAATGCACCCATAAAGAGATGGAGAGTGACAGAATGGATAAGAAAACAGGGATCCATCAATATGCTGTCTAAAAGAGACACACCTTAGAAACAAAGACGTGAATTTATTGAAAGTCAAAGGTTGGAAAAAAATATATCAAGCTAACATCCACCAAAAAAGAGCAGGAGTGACAATTCTAATCTCAGATAAAATAGACTTTAAAACAAAATCTACCATAAAAGACAAAGAAGGACACTATATAATGATTAAGGGGAGGAGCCATCATGAAGACATAACCATAATAAACATCTATGCACCCAATGACAGGGCTCCAACATACATAAAACAAACTCTAACAACACTGAAAAGAGAAATTGACAGTTCCACAATAATAGTAAAGGACAGAACAACTAAGAATAATCTCAGCAAAGATACAGAAGACCTAAAGGACACAATCAGCCAACTGGTCCTCATAGACATATATAGAACAATGCATCCAATCTCTGCAAAGTACACATTCTTTTCCAAAGCACATGGAATGTTCTCCAGAATAGACAACATCTTAGGCCATAGAGCAATCCTCAACAAGATCCAAAACGTTGAGATAATTCAAAGTATCTTTGCTGACAACAATGCCATCAAGGTAGAAATTAACAATAGAAAGAGCAAGGGAAAAAAATCAACTACGTAGAAACTGAATAATACCCTGCTTACACATCACTGGGTAATAGAAGAAATCAGTGATGGAATCAAAAAATTCCTAGATTCAAATGAGAATGAAAACACATCCTACCAAAACCTTTGGGACACAGCAAAGGCAGTCCTCAGAGGACAATTTATAGCAATAGATGCACATATCAAAAAAGTAGAAAGGGGCAAAATTGAAACATTAACTACAGAACTCAAACCAATAGAAAGAGAACAGCAAAAAAAGCCCACACCACTGGAAGAAAGGAAAGTAAAGATCAGAGCAGATATCAATGAAATAGGGAACAGAAAAACAATAGAAAGAATCAACAAAACCAAAAGTTGCTTCTTTGAAAGAATCAACAAAATTGACAAACCACTGGCCAGACTGACAAAAGAAAAACAGCAGAGGACACAAATAACCCAAATAAGAAACGTAATGGGGGACATTACGACAGACCCAACTGAAATAAAAAGGATTATAACAGAATATTATGAAAAACTATACTCCAACAAATTTGAAAACCTAGAAGAAATGAATAAATTTCTAGAAACACATGGCCTACCCAAACTACAACAAAGTGATGTTGAAAATCTGAACAGATCCATAACAAGAGAAGAGATTGAAAAGGTAATAAAAATAATCCCAACCCAAAAAAGCCCTGGCCCAGATGGCTTCACTGGAAAATTCTACAAAACATTTACGGTAGCGCTAGTGCCAGTTCTACTCAAGCTATTTCAGAGCATAGAAGAGGAAGCAACATTTCCAAATTCATTCTTTGAATCCATAATAATGCTGATACCAAAACCAGGCAAAGACGTCACAAAAAAAGAAAATTACAGACCAATATCTCTTATGAATATAGATGCAAAAATTCTGAACAAAATTCTAGCCAGTAGAATTCAGCATCATATCAAAAAATCATATACCACGAGCGAGCAGGATTCATACCAGGTATGCAAGGATGGTTCAACACTAGAAAATCAATTAACGTAATCCACCACATAAATAAAAGGAAAGAAAAGAATCACATGATCATCTCAATTGACGCAGAAAAGGCATTTGACAAAGTCCAACAACACCCATTTCTGATAAAAACTCTCAATCAAATAGGTATAAAAGGGAAATTTCTCAACATAATAAAGGGCATCTGTGCAAGACCAATGGCCAACATCATTCTTAATGGAGAAAGGCTGAAAACATTCCCCTTGAAAACAGGAACAAGACAAGGATGCCCTTTATCACCACTCCTATTTAACATTGTGCAGGAAGTTCTAGCTGGAGCAATAAGGCAAGAAAAAGAAATAAAGGGCATCCAAATTGGTAATGAAGAAGTTAAACTCTCCCTGTTTGCAGATGATATGCTACTATACATAGAAAACCCTAAAGACTCCACGAGAAATCTACTGGAACTAATAGAAAGATTCAGCAGAGTAGCAGGATACAAGATAAACATTCAAAAATCAGTTGGATTCCTATACATCGGTAAGGAGAACGATGAAAAGGAAATCAGGAAAACAATACCATTTTCAATAGCCCCTCAAAAGATAAAATACTTAGGAATAAATCTGACCAGGGATGTAAAAGACCTATACAAAGAAAACTGTAAAACACTACTGCATGAAACCCAAAGGGATCTACATAAATGGAAAAACATACCATGCTCATGGATAGGCAGACTCAACATTGTGAAAATGTCAATTCTACCCAAAGCAATCTAAAAATACAACGCAATCCCGATCCAAATACCAACAACATTCTTCAAAGAGATGGAAAAACTAATCATTAACTTTATACGGAAAGGGAAGAAGCCCTGAATAAATAAAGCACTACTGAAGAAGAAGAATAAAGTTGGAGGACTCACACTACCTGACTTCAGAACCTACTATATAGCTACAGTAGTCAAAACAGCCTGGTCCTGGTACAATGACAGATACGTTGACTAATGGAACAGAATTGAAAACCCAGATGTAAATCCATCCACCTATAGTCACCTGATCTTCGACAAGGGCCCAAAGTCCATCAAATGGGGAAAAGAAAGTCTTTTTAACAAATGGTACTGGCAAAACTGGATATCCATTTGCAAAAAAGTGAAACAGGACCCATACCTCACACCACATAGAAAAACTACTTCAAAATGGATCCAAGACCTGAATATAAAGCCTAAAACTATAAAGTTCATAGAAGAAAAAATAGGACCAACACTTCAGGCCTTAATACATGGCATTAACAGGATACAAACCATAACCATCAATGCAGAAAACCCAACAGATAAGCTAGATAACTGGGATCTTCTAAAAATCAAACATCTATGCTCTTCAAAAGACTTCACCAAAAGACTCAAAAGAGAACCTACAGACTGGAAAAAAATTTTTGGACAGTACAAGTCAGACAAATGTCTAATCTCCACAATCTACAAGAAAATCCAACACCTCTACAACAGAAAGACAAATATTCCTATTAAAAAATGGGCAAAGGAAATGAACAGACACTTCACCAAAGAAGACTTTCAAATGGCCGACAGACAAATGAGGAAATGCTCGCGATCACTAGCCATTAGAGAAATGCAAATTAAAACCACAATGAGATACCATCTCACCCCGCCATTCCTGGCACGAATCAAAAACACTGGAAATAACAAATGTTGGAGGGGCTGCGGGGAGATCAGAACTCTTATGCACTGCTGGTGGGAATGCAAAATGGTACCACCATTTTGGAAAATGGTATGGCGCTTCCTCAGAAAGCTAGAAATAGACATACCATTCCATCCAGAAATCCCACTCCTAGGAATATATCCTAGAGAAATAAGAGTCGTCACTTGAATAGACATATGCACACCTATGTTCATGGCAGCATAGTTCACAATAGCAAAACGATGGAAACAATGTAGATGCCCATCAACAGATGAATGGATAAATAAGCTATGGTACATACACACAATGGAGTACTATGCAATGAGAAAGAACAACAATGAATCTGTGAAGCATCTCATAACAAGGATGAAACTGGAGGACATCATGCTCAGTGAAGTAAGTCAATCACAAAACGACAAATATTGTATGAGACCTCTATTGTAAAAACCCTTAAAAAGTTCACACACAAAATGTAACAATCTTTGTTGGTTACAAGGGATGGGAAGGGTGGGGGTGAAATACTAAATAGGCAATAGATAACTGGTATCTTGGGTGAAGGGTGAGACAGTACACAGTACAGGGGAAACTAGCACAACCTGTACAAGGAAAGGTCATGGAAGCCCCATAGACACATCCAAACTCCCTGGGGGACTGAATTGCTGTGCTGAGGGCTCTGGGCACCGTGGTCTCGGGGAACATCTAGCTCAATTGGCATGACACAGCTTATAAAGACAATGCTGTACATTCCACCTTGGTGTGTAGTGTCTGGGGTCTTAAAAGCCTGTGAGCGGCCATCTAAGATACTCCACTGGTCTCATCCCTTTGGGAGCAAGGGAGAATGAAGAGAACAGGATACAAGGAAAAGATTAGTCCAAAGGAGTAATTGTCCACAGCTACCAACGCCTCCACCGGACTGAGTCCAGTACAGTTAGATGGTGCCCGGCTACCACCGCTGACTGCTCTGACCAGGATCACAACAGAGGTTTCTGGACAGAGCTGGAGAAGGATGTAGAGCATAATTCTAACTCACAAAAAAAAAAAAAAAAGACCAGATTTACTGGCCTAAAGGAGACTGGAGAAACCTGGAGCGTATGGCCCCCAGACACCCTTTTCACTCAGTGCTGAAGTTACCTCCGAGGTTCACTGTTCAGCCTGGGAGTAGACAGCCCGGTAAAACCAAATGAGACTAATGAGGTACAGGAGTCCAGTGACAAGGGCCAGAAGGGGAGAAGGAAGCTGGTGGTAGGGAACCCAAGGTTGAGTAAGGATACTGTTGATGTTTTGTGAAATTGTTAACCATTGTCATAGGGCAACATGTGTAGTAACTGTTAAATGAGAAACTATTTTGTTCTGCAAGCCTTCATCTTAAGCGAGAATAACAGCACAATTGGAAGAGGGTAGTCAAAGTCACTGAACTGTGTATGTAGAAATTTTTGAAATGGTGTGTCTTTGGCTATGTGTATTTTTCTCCCCCCCCCAAAAAAAACGGTTGCGAATTTAGAGGGTTAATATGCTGTGGGGTTGTTAACCAATGTTATAAACCAACATGTGTACTACTGTTTCATGAGAAACTATTTGTTCTGTAAGCCTTCACCTGAAGTACAATAAAATATATTTAAAAAAAAAAAGTGGGCATCCTTGTCTTGTTGCTGGTCTTTGTCTTTCACCATTGAGTTTGATGTTAGCTGTGTGTTTTTCCTAAATGCCTGTTAACATATTGAGTAATTTCTCTTTTATCCCCAGTTTTCTAAGTGTTTAAATAATTAAATATGTCATATTGTGTTAAATGCATTTTCTATATCCACTGAGAAGCTCATGTGTTTTTTCTTCTTCACTCTATTAATGTGGTGTATTATATTGATGATTTTTTTTACTTTGAAGCATTCTTGTATTCCTAAGTCTTTTCTGGTCATGGTGTATGCTTTTTAAAATATGCTTTTGGATTCTGTTTGCTAGAACTATTTTATTGATGATTTTTTGCATCTATATTCGTAAAGGATTTTGGTCTATACATTTTTTTCTTGTGCCATTATCTGACTCTGGTATCAGGGTAATAGTGATCTCATAGAATGAGTTAGGAAATGTTCCCTCTTATTCTGTTTATTGGAAGAGCTTGAGAAGGATTGATGTTAATTATTTTAGAATAAACCAGTGAAGCCATCTGGTCCTAGACTTTCCTTTGCTGAAGATTTTTAATTCCTTTACTATTAAGATGTTGTATTTCTTACTAGTCAGTTTAATAGTAAGTTGTGTGTTTCTAGGATTTGTCCATTCCATTTACTTGGTTGACATAAAATTATTCAAAATATTATAATAGCTCCACATTCATTTTAATTACTTGCACATTATCTTTTTTTCTTCGTCCATCTAACTAAAGGTTTGTCAATTTTATTGATCTTTTTAAAAAAAGTTTTGATTTTATTGATTCTATCATTTTTCTAGTCTTTATTTAATTTATCTCTGCTTTAATCTTTATTATTTCCTGTTATGCTAGTTTTGGGTTTAGTTTGATCTTCTTTTTCTAGTTCTTCAAAATAAAGTTAGGTTACTGATTAAGATCTTTTTTCTTTTTTAATTAGGCATTTTACAGTTAAAAAGTTCTCTCTGAGCACTGAATTCTCTGCATTAGGTAAGTTTTAATTTGTTGTACTTCCATATTCATTCATACTGAAGTATTTTCTAATTTACCTATTATTTCTTCTATAACCAATTGGTTGTTTATTAGTATGTTGTTTAATTTCCACATATTTGTGAATTTTCCAGTTTTCTCTGTTGTTAATTTATAGTTTCATTTCATTGTGGTTGGCGAAGTTATTTTGTATGATTTCAATCTTTTTTAATTTATTGAGATTTCCTTTATTTCCTAATATATAGTCTATCCTGGAGAATGATCTATGTGCAGTCTAGAAGAATGTGTATTCTATTGTTGTTCAGTGGAGTGTTAAGAGTTGAATTGTGTTCTTCAAAATATGTGCTGGAATCCTAACCCCTATACATGTGGATGTGATCCCTTTTGGAAATAGAGTTTCTTTGTTATGCTCTGGTGGTTCACATGGTAAGAGCCTGGCTGCTGACCAAAAAGTTGGCAGTCCGAATCCACCAGTCACTCCTTGGAAACCCTATGGGGCAGCTCTACTCTCTCCCATAGGGTCACTATGAGTCAGAATAGACTCAAAGGCAATGAGTTTTTTTTTTTTTTTTTGGTTTAATGAGGTCACATTGGTGAAGGGAGTGTCTTAAGCCAATCACTTTGCGATATAAATGGAACAGATCAGTCACATAAAAAAGCAAGCGCAAATGGGGAAGATAGATGACATGCCACATGAAGATCACCAGAAACTGAGGAACAGAAGCTAAAGAGAAACAAGGACCTTCCCCCAGAGCCAACAGAGAGAGAAAGCTTTCCCCTATAGCCAGTGTCCTGAATTCAGACTTCCAGTCTCCCAAACTGTAAAAAAATAAATTTCTGTTCATTACAGCCACCCAATTATGCTATTTTTGTTGAAGCAGCACTAGATAACTAAGACAGTGGAGTGATATATATACATATAAAATGTGTATATATGTATATATATATAACACACACATATACACATATATATACATATATACACGTATATATATTTCTTGTCAGTTAGGTATGGTTGGTTTATAGTGTTATTCAAGTTTTCTATCCTTATTGATCTTCTGTCCAGATATTCTATCAGTGTTGAAAGTAGTTTGTTGAAGTTGCCAACTATTACTGTAAACTGTCTATTCCTTCCTTCATTTCTGTCAATTTGTTTCATATATTTTGGGTTTTTTGCTGTTGTTGTTGTTAAGGTCACATATATGTTTGCAATAGTTATATTTTATTGACAAATTGTCCCTTCTGTCAATTTATAATGTCCTTCTATGTCTCTTGTAACTGTGTTTGACTTAAAGCCTATTTTTTCTGATGTGAATATAGTTACCTCAGCTCTCTTTTGGTTACAATTTGCATGGAATAATTATTCCAATCTTTTACTTTCATTTTTTTTATTTTTTTCCCATACAAAAATCTATACATACATTGTTATGTGACTCTAATTTCTCTCCCCATACGGTGACAGCACACTTCTATTTTCCACCTCTGATTCCCCATGTCCATTCAACCAGCTCCTAACCCTCTCTGCCTTCCCATCCCACCTCCAGACAGAAGCTGCCCATTTAGTCTCTTGTATCTACCTGAGATAAGAGGCACACTCCAAATGAGTATCACCTTATGTCCCACAGTCCAGTCCAGTCCAGTCCTTGTCTGAATAGTTAGCCTCAGAAATTGTTTTAGTTCTGGGCTGATACAGAATCCAGGGGCCATGCTTTCCAGGGATCCTCTGGTCTCAGTCAGACCATTAAGTCTAGTCTTCTTACAAGAATTTGAGTTCTGCACTCCACCTTTCTCCTACTCCATCCGGGACTCTCTGTTGTGTTCCCCGTCAGGGCGGTCATTGGTGGTAGCCAGGCACCATCTAGTTCTTCAGATCTCAGGCTGATGAAGTCTCTGGTTTATATCGCCCTTTCTGTCTCTTGGGCTAATACTTTCCTTGTGTCTTTGGTGTTCTTCATTTTCCTTTACTCCAGGTGGTTGGGACAAATTGACGCATCTTAGAAGGCCACTTGCAAGCTTTCAAGACCCCAGACACCACTCACCAAAGTAGTATGCAGAACATTTTCTTAATAAGCTTTGTTATGCCAATTGACCTAGATGTCCCCTGAAAGCATGGTCCCCAGACCCCTACCCCTGCTACTGTGTCCCTCAAAGTGTTTGATTATATTCAGGAAACTTCTTAGCTTTGGTTTAGGCCAGTTGCGCTGACTTCCTCTGTAGTGTGTGCTGTCCTTCCCTTCACCTAAGATAATTCTTATCTACTATCTAATTAGTAAATAACCCTCACCCTCCCTCACCAACTTCGTAACCATTAAAGAATGTTTCTTTCTGTGTTTAAACCTTTTCTTGAGTTCTTATAATAGTGGTCTTATGTAATAATTGTCTTCCTGTAACTGAATAATTCACTCAGCATAATGAGTAACAGCTTCCTCCATGTTATGTTTCACAGCTTCATCGTTGTTCTTTATTGTTGTGTAGTATTCCATTGTGTGGATATACCATAATTTGTTTATCCATTCGTCCAGTGATGGGCACCTAGGTTATTTCCATCTTTTCGCTTTTGTGAACAGTGCTGCAATGAACATTGGTGTGCATATATCTATTCATGTGATGGCTTTTATTAATCTAGGATATATTCCAAAGAACTAGATAGCTGAATTGTATGGTATGTCTATTTCTAGCTTTTTAAGGACATGCCAAATCGATTTCCAAAGTGTTTGTAACATTTTACGTTCCCATCAACAGTGTATAAGTGTTCCAGTGTCTCCACAACCTCTCCAGCATTTATTATTTTGTATTTTTGGGAATAATGCTAGCCTTGTTTGGGTGAGATGATATCTCATTGCAGTTTTGATCTGCATTTCTCTAACGGCTAATGATCGTGAGCATTTCTTCAAGTGTCTGTTAGCTGCCTGAATATCTTCTTTGTTAAAGTGCCTGTTCATATCCTTTGCCCATTTTTTAATTGGGTTATTTGTCTTTTTGTTGTTGACGTTCTGCAGTATCTTGAAAATTTTAGACATTAGATGCTGATCGGATTTGTCATAGCCAAAGTTTTTTTCACAGTCTATATGTTGTCTTTTGACTCTTTTGGTGAAGTCTTTTGAGCATAAATGTTTGGTATTAAGGGGCTCGCATTTATCTAGTCTCTCTACTGGTGCTTGTACATTGTTACTTACGATTCATATTCTATTTATGCCATGTATTAGGGCTCCTACTGTAGTCCCTACTTTTTCTTCCATGATCTTCATGGTTTTCGATTTTATATTTAAGTCTTTGATCCATCTTGAGTTAGTTTTCATGCATGGTGTGAGATATGGGTCTTTTTTCAGTTTTTTGCAGATGGATATCCAGTTATGCCATTTGTTAAAGAGACTGTTTTTTCCCCAATTAATGGACTTTGGGCCTTTGTCAAATATCAGCTGCTCATAGGTGGATGAATTTATGTCTGGATTCTCAATTCTGTTCCACAGGTCTATGTATTTTTGTTGTACCAGTACCAGGCTGTTTTGACTACCATGGCGGTATAATAGGCTCTAAAATCAGGTAGTGTGAGGCCTCCCACTTTGCTCTTCTTCCTGAGTAATGCTTTAGTTATTCAGAGCCTCTTCCCTTTCCATATGAAGTTGGTGATTTGTTTCTCCATCTCAATAAAAAATGCTGGTGGAATTTGGATTGGGGCTGCCTTATATCTGTAGATCGCTTTGGGTAGAATGACATTTTCACTATGTTGAGTCTACCTATCCATGAGCAAGGTATCTTTTTCCACTTATGCAGGTCTCTTTTGGTTTCTTGCAGTAGTGTCTTGTAGTTTTCATTGTATAGGTCTTTTACGTCTCTCGTTAGATTCATTCCTAAGTATTTTATCTTCTTGGGGGATATTGTAAATGCTATTGATTTGGTGATTTTGTCTTTGAGGTTCTCTTTGTTGGTGTAAAGGAATCCAACTGATTTTTGTATGTTTATCTTATATCCTGAAACTTTGCTGAGATCTTTTATTAGTTCCAGTAGTTTTCTTGCGGATTCTCGTGGGTTTTCTGTGTATAAGATCATATCATCTGCAAATAGAGATACTTTGACTTCTTCCCTACCAATTTGGATGCCTTTTAATTATTTTTCTAGCTTAATTGGTCTGGCTAGGACCTCCAGCAGAATGTTGAATAAGAGTGGTGATAAAGGGCATACTTGTCTGGTTCCCATTCTCAAGTGGAATGCTTTCAAAGTCTCTCCATTTAGGATGATGTTGGCTATCGGCTTTGTATAAATGCCCTAAATTATATTGAGGAATTTACCTTCTATTCCTATTTTGTTGAGAGTTTTTATCATGAATGGTGTTGGACTTTGTCAAATTCTTTTTCTGCATAAATTGATAAGATCATGTTTTTCTTATCTTTTGTTTTATTTATGTGATAGGTTACAATAATTATTTTTCTAATGTTGAACTATCCCTGCGTACCTGGTATAAATCCCACTTGATCATGATGAATCATTTTTTGATATGTTACTGAATTCTATTGGCTGGAATTTTGTTGAGGATTTTTGCGTGAAAGTTCATGAGGGATATTGGTCTGTAATTTTCTTTTTTTCTGTGGTGTCTTACCTGGTTTTGGTATCAGGGTTATGCTGGCTTCATAGAACGAGTTTGGGAGTATTCCATCCTTTCCTATGCTCTGAAATACCTTTAGTAGTTGTGCTGTCAACTCTTCTCTGAAAGTTGGGTAGAATTCTCCAGTGAAGTCATCCAGGCCAGGGCTTTTTTCTGATGAGAGGTTTTTAATTACCTTTTCAATCTTTTCCTTTGTTACGGGTTTATTTAGTTGTTCTACCTCTGTTTGTGTTAGTTTAGTTAGATAGTTTCTAGAAATTTGTCCATTTCCTCTAGATTTTCAAATTTGTTAGAGTATAATTTTTCGGAGTATTCTGTGACGATTCTTTTAATATCAGTTAGGTCTGTTGTGATATTACCCATCTCATTTCTTATATGGGTTATCTGCTTCATCTCCTGTTTTTCCTTTGTCAGTTTGGCCAATGGTTTATGAATTTTGTTGATCTTTTCAAAGAAGCAGCTTTTGGTCTTGTTAACTCTTTCAATTATTTTTCTGTTCTCTATTTCATTTAATTCTGCTCTAATTCTTATTATTTCCTTCTTTTTGGCACCTGTGGATTTCTTTTGCTACTCTCTTTCTATTTGTTCCAGTTGTAGAGTTAATGTTCTGATTATGGCCCTTTCTTCTGTTTGAATATGTGCATTTACTGCTATTAACTGGCCTGTGACCACTGCTTTGGCTGTGTCCCAAAGGTTCTGGTAGGATGCGTTTTCAATCTCATTTGATTCTATGAATTTCTTTATTCCATCCTTAATTTCTTCTATAACCCAGTAGTTTTTGAGCAAGGTGTTGTTCAGTTTCCATGTGTTTGATTTTTTTTCTTCCTTGCTTTTTTTGTTGTTGATTTCCACTTTTACGGCTTTATGGTCAGAAAGATGCTTTGTAATATTTCAATGTTTTGGATTTTATTAAGGCTTGCTTTATGGCCTAATATGTGGTCTATTTTGGAGAATGTTCCATGTGCGTTGGAAAAGAAAGTATACTTGGCTGCTGTTGGGTGGAGTGTTCAGTATATGTCTATGAGATCAAGTTGGTTGATCGTAGCGTTTAGCTCTTCCGTGTCTTTGTTGAGCTTCTTTCTGGATGTTCTGTCCTTCACTGAAAGTGGTGTGTTGCTGTTTCCTACTACTATTGTAGATCTGTCTATCTCTCTTTTCAGTGCTGTTAGAGTTTGTTTTATGTATTTTGGATCCCTGTTATTCAGTGCATAAATATTTATTATAGTTATGTCCTCCTGGTGTATTGACCCTTTAATCATTATATAGTGTCCTTCCTTATCCTTTGTGGCAGAGTTTACCTTCAATTCTATTTTGTCAGAGACTAATACTGCAAGTCTTGCTCTTTTTTGACTGTAGTTTGCTTGATATATTTTTTCCATCCTTGAGTTTTAGTTTGTTTGTGTCTTTAAGTCTAAGGTGTCTCTCTTGTAGTCAGCATAAAACAGGTGGATCGTGTTTTTTTATCCAATCTGCCACTCTCTGTCTATTTATTGGTGCATTTAGTCCATTTACATTCAGCGTAATTATTGATAGGTATGAGTTTAATGCTGTCATTTTGAAGTCTTTTGCTGTGTGTTGTTCACAGTTTCTTTGTTCCACTTAATTTTCTGTGCTGAGTCGTTTCTCTTTATGTATTTTCTTTTCATCTTTTTCATTGTTGTTGATTTTGTGTTTACTGAGTCTTTATATTTTTCTAGTTTTTTGTTTTGACTATAGGATTGTTAGTTTCCTTTGTGGTTACCTTGCTATTTACCTATTTTTCTAAGTTTATACCAGTCTTTTATTTCTTTGCATCACCTTGACTTTCTCTCCATATAAAAAAATCTATGTCTACATTTTTTAAGTCCCTCTTTTTTGTTTTAATATTGTCATCTTTTACATATTGACCTCAGTTTCCCTATTTTCAGTGTTTTATCTTTGAGTTACTTTTGTGACTTCCATATCAGGGTTGATATCTGGTTGCTCTGTCCTGTGTTCTAGTCTTGGGCTGTTATCTGATGTTATTGATTTTCTAACCAGAGGATTCCCTTTAGCATTTCTTGTAATTTTGGTTTGGTTTTTGCAAATTCTCTGAACTTCTGTTTATCTGGAAAAGCCCTAATTTTGCCTTCATATTTGGGAGACAGTTTTGCTGGATGTAGAATTCTGGCTGGAAGTTATTTTCCTTCAAGGCTCTCTATATGTCACCCCATTGCCTTCTTGCCTGCATGGTTTCTGCTGAGTAGTCCAAGCTTATTCTTATTGACTCCTTTGTAGACAACTTTTCGTTTATGCCTAGCTGCTCTTAAAATTCAGTCTTTATCTTTGTTTTTAGCAAGTTTGATTATAATATGTCTTGGTGACTTGCTTTTGGGATCTACCTTATGTGGGGTTGAATGAGCATCTTGGATAGATATCTTGTCATCTTTCACAATATCAGGTAATTTTTCTGCCAACAAATCTTCAACAATTCTCTACATATTTTCTGTTATCCCCCTCTGTTCTGGTACTCCAATTACTCATAGGTTATTCCTCTTGATAGAGTCCCACATAATTCTTAGGGTTTCTCATTTTTTTTAATCCTTTTATCTGATTTTTCCTCACATAAGTTGGTGTCAAGTGCTTTATCTTCAGTCTCACTAATTCTGACTTCCATTGCCTTAATTCTGCTCCTACGACTTTCTATTGAGTTGTCTAATTCTGAAATTTAATTGTTAATCTTCTGGATTTCTAATTGCTGTCTCTCTATGGATTCTTGCAGCTTGTTAAATTTGTCATTATGTTCTTCTCTAATCTTTTTAATTTCCTGTATTGCATGTTCTGAGTTTTTGTAATTTCTTGTAATTTGTAATTTCTTGAAGAGTTCTGAATATTAATCTTTTGTATTCTGCCTCTGGTGATTCCAAGAAATTTTCCTCCTCTGGAAAATTTCTAGACTTTTTATTTTGGCAGCTTGCTGAAGCCGTCATGGATTGCTTCTTTATGCAATTTGATATTGAATGTTGTCTCAGAGCCATCAATAAGTTATTATATTTATTTTTTTATGTTTGCTTACTGTGTCCTACTTTCTTGTTTTGTTTTGATATGCCCAAATAGCCTGCTAGTATGAGCTAGATTGATTATCGGCAGCTTTGAAGCTCTAATGTCCTGTCACCAGGTGGTTAGATGTGTTACTAGGTATGTGAGCTCAGGAGTCCACCCACCCCTCTGTATGGATTCAGCTCAGGTGTCCAGGTAGGTAGCCACCAAGTGTGTGGTGTAGGCTTTCACTTAGAGTCCTAGTCAGGCATGGGTGATTAGTGTAGGCACAGGCATTTGGCTGCAGCAGGGGGGCAGACTCTGAGCAAGGCAGGCAGCTGACTGCCATCCTCGAGTGTCCAGGCGGAAGCTGTGTCCCTCTTTCCTAGAGCACGTAGGTGGGTGGGTTTTGCACCCAGACTATGATTACCTAATGCTGTTGGCTGTAAGGACTGGGGTTCACCTCTAATTCATGGGCCCTTGTCGCAGGTGGCTAGGTGGCATGGGTGAAACCACCAGTCCTTAGTCCCCTTGATGTGGGTAGGTGAAGACCTGACTTAATGGGCAGAGCAGTGTCAAATGTCAAGAACCTATCACTTCACAGCTGAAATAGTTAAAGTTAGGGTTTAGTATATACTCTCTTGTACTTCAGTAACGAGGCCCTATGCTGTTGAGATGGGCCCACACAAGTCTATGCAGGGGGAAAGTCACTTAAAGTCCGTGGATCCCTTTTGCCTGTGCCTAGGCAAAAGAGCTGTGCTTACCATGGTTCCTGGCTTAGGGGAGATGGAAATTTATTTTTTCCCCTGTTTGTTAAGTTGTTCACTCTCCAAGGCAGGGAGAATGGCTTCGGGGGTGTGACTGATCCTACTTCCAGCCCAGGGGACTTGGCAATTGCTGAAGTTGGTCTGGGACCTAGTGCAGAGTAGGGAGCTGGGAGGTAAATGGGAGAGAGCTTTTTCCCTATGGGAGGTGTTTTTGATCCATGAGGTAGGCCCTACTCAATTACTTATCTTTCTCTGGATCAAGGGCTGCTTCTCACTGGTTCTGGGTGGCAGTGTAGACTCTCAGCAGCTGGGTCTCTCCCAGTGTGGAAGAAGTGCCTCTGGAGCATAGCTGCTTGCCTGCCTTACCGCTCGGCCTCTAGCTGATCAGGCCTGAAGAGCTCAGGTTCTCCCTGGAACAGGTCTGCCAACTCCTCGCTGCTTCCAAACCATCTGTCCCTCCCCCTGACACTCATTCTGGTTCCTCAACTCTGCCTCTGATGTTCATGGCACCCAGATTGCCATATATAATTGAATCAATTGTTTTCTCGGGTCTTTGTTGCAAGAGGGTCCACCAGAAGCATCTGACTACTCCACTGTCTTGGCCCTGCCTCCCAATCTTTTACTTTCAAACTATTTGTGTCTTTGTATCTAAAGTGAGTCCCTTGTAGACAGCATTTAACTTTTGTTATTGTTGTTGTTATCCATTCTGCTGACCTCTGCCTTTTGAGAGAGTTCAATTCATCTACATTTAAAGTAAGGACTGGCAAGGAAAAACTTATTTCTGCTATTTTGCTATTTGTTTTCTGCTTGCATTATACCCTTCCACCTTTTTTCTTGTCCCTTGTTTTCTATAATACTGCTTGCTTTTTCATTTGGTTGATTTTTTGTAGTGACTCATTTGATTCCCTTCTGAGTTTCTTTTGTGTATATAATCATTTAATTTTTTTATTGTTTCTGTTATAAATAGGAAACTATTTATATAGCTTTTTTTTTTTTTTACTTTATTTTATTTTATTTACTTACATATTCATATAGCTTTGATTTACTATCTGGTGTCCTTTGATTTCAACCCAAAGAACAAACTCCATTTAGCATTTTTTGTAGGGGCGGTTTAGTTAAAAAGAACTCCCTCAGCTTTTGTTTCTCTGGGAATATCTTAATTCACCATCATTTTTTAAAGACTATTTTGCTGAATATAGATTAATTGTTTGACAGTTCTTTTTTTTCTTTTTCTTTTCTTTTTTTCAACACTTTAAATTTCATGCCACTGCCTCTCATTTTCAGTATTCTGATAAGCAATTGGCTTTAATATAATTGTGGATTCCTTGTATGTGACATTTTGCTTTTCTTTTGCTGCTTGCAAGATTTTCTCCTTGTCTTTGGTTTTTGAAATTTTGATTATAACGTGTTTTGGTGTGGATCTCTTTTTGTTTACCCTACTTAGGGCTCTTTGAACTTCTTGGATATGTAGATGTGTACCTTTCTTCAAAGTTTGGAATTTGGAGCCATTATTTCTTTAAATATTCTTTCTTCCCCTTTTTCTCTCTCTCCTTCTTCTGGAACCCCCAAAATTCATATTTAATTGTTTACCACAAGTTAACTTAATGATGTACCACAAGTCCTGTAGCCTGTTTACTTTTCTTCTTTTTTTAATTTTTATTTTTATTTTTATTTTAATAAATATTTTATTGTACTTCTGGTGAAGGCTTACAGAACAAACAGTTTCTCATGTAACAGTAGTACACATGCTGTTTTATGACTTTGGTTAACAACCCCACAACATTTTAACCCTCTGAATTCTCAGCCTTTTTTTTTTTTTTTTTTTTTGGTGAAAATACACATAGCCAAAGATACACCATTTCAAAACTTTTTACTTACACATTTAAGTGACATTGACTATGCTCTTCCAATTGTGCTGCCATTCTCGCCCAAGATGAAGGCTTACAGGACAAAATAGCCTCCCATTTAACAGTTACTACAAATGTTGCCCTATAACAGTGGTTAACAATCTCACAACACATCAACAGTATCCTTACTCAACTTGTGTTCCTTATCATCAGCTTCCTACTCCCCCTCTATCTTCTGGCCCTTGTCACTGGACTCCTGTACCTCGTTAGTCTCATTTAGTTTTACTGGGCTGTCCACTCCCAGGCTGAACAGTGAACCTCGAAGGTAACTTCACCTCTGAGCTGAAAAGGTGTCTGGGGGCCACACTCTTGAGGTTTCTCCAGTCTCCTTTAGGCCAGTAAATCTGGTCTTTTTTTTTTGGGGGGGGGGGGAGTTAGAATTATGCTCTACATCCTTCTCCAGCTCTGTCCAGAACCCTCTGTTGTGATCCTGGTCAGAGCAGTCAGCAGTGGTAGCCAGACACCATCCAGCTGTACTGGACTCAGTCCCGTGGAGGTCTTGGTAGCTGTGGTCAATTAGTCCTTTGGACTAATCTTTTCATTGTATCCTGTTCTCTTCATTCTCCCTTGCTCCCGAAGGGATGAGACCAGCGTAGTATCTTAGATGGCCGCTCACAGGCTTTTAAGACCCCAGACACTACTCACCAAGGTAGAATGTAGAGCATTATCTTTATAAGTAGTGTCACGCCAATTGAGCTAGATATTCCCCGAGACCATGGTCCCCAGAGCCCTCCGTCCAACAACTCAGTCCCTCAGGGAGTTTGGATGTGTCCATGGGGCCTCCATGACCTTTCTCTGTGCAGGTTGTGTTAGTTTCCCTTGTACTGTGTACTGGCTCACCTCTCACCCAAGATACAACTTATCTATTGCCTATTTAGTATTTCCCCACCCCTCCCCTCCCGTCCCTGGTAACCAACAAGGATTGTTACATTTTGCATGTGAATTTTTTCATGGGTTTTTACAATAGAGGTCTCATACAATATTTGTCCTTTTGTGATTGACTTATTTCACTCAGCATAATGTCCTCCAGTTTCATCCATGTTATGAGATGCTTCACAGATTCATTGTTGTTCTTTCTTGTTGCATAGTACTCCATTGTGTATATGTACCATAGTTTGTTTATCCATTCATCAGTTGATGGGTATCTAGGTTGTTTCCATCATTTTGCTATTGTGAGCAATGCTGCCATGAACATAGGTGTGCATATGTCTATTCGAGTGATGACTCTTATTTCTCTAGGATATATTCCTAGGAGTGGGATTGCTGGATCGAATGGTATGTCTATTTCTAGCTTTCTGAGGAAACGCTTCTCAGACTCAATAATTTCAATTTTCCTGTCTTCATGCTCTCAGATTCTTTCTTCTGCCCGCTCATATTTGTTGTTGAACTCCTCTAGCCAATTTTTCATCGCAGATATTGACCGTTTTAGTTTTGATAGTTATCTTTGATTCCTTTTTATAATTTCTATATATTTATTGATATTTTCATTCTGTTCATGTATTTTTTTCTCGATTTTCTTTAGTTCTTTGTCCATGTGTCATTTTAGTTCTTTGAGTTTATTTTATATCATTGTTTTAAAGTCTTTTTTTAGTAAGTTCGTTTTTTTAGGTGGCCCCATGGATGGTTTCTGTGCTTTACTTTGTTTTTTGAATAGGACATCACTTCCTGTTTCCTTTTACGTGTTGTGATTTTTTTTTATTGAAAATTGAACATTTGAATAATATAATGCAGTAACTCTGGAAATCTGTTTTCCAAATTTCCAAGGGTTTCTTTCCTTCTTTTTTTTTAATTACTGAAGTTCTTTGGTAGTCCATTTTTTAAATGACCCCCCCTGACTATTTTCCAAAAACTGTCTTCCTGGTAGTGTGTGGTCACTGAAGTCTCTGTTCCTTAGCTTGTGGTCAGCTAGTGTTTTGATAGAGATTTCCTTGAATGCTAGGTGAAAACACACACACACACATCTCCTAGTCTTTGCAGATTGATTCTTTGCTAGGAAACTCCTTCAACACTTAGCCAGGATTGCAATG
Source organism: Dugong dugon (assembly GCA_030035585.1). NCBI lineage: Eukaryota > Metazoa > Chordata > Mammalia > Sirenia > Dugongidae > Dugong > Dugong dugon. Next base: position 17,397,551 of record CM057478.1, read on the forward strand.
AGCCTAGGGATCAGCTTGAGATAAAAATGTATGGTCTTCTCTGGCGTTTTCTGAGCAGGTGTCTTATCCTAGGCATGCATATTGTTTTCTCCTCATATACACAAGTGCTTTTGAATGCACCCATTTCCCAACGCTTCTTTCCCAAGCTTCTTCTCTCAGTCCTAGACATCTGTCATCTACCTCATTCACACTATTTAGTGCTAGGTGACCATTGGCAGGTACATATTGGGAGCAATGCCTACCATTTTTTTCCCCTGTTTGTGTTATGAGATAGTCCAAATAGAGATGAGACTCTTTTGTCACTTCTTCAAATAGCCCCCAGGCAGATTAAAATAGACATATACAATAATGTGTCACAATAATCTGATCTGCTTCCTCTGCAGTCATGGACCATGGTTCCTCTTTGGGAATACAGGGTGCCATTGCTGTAAGTCTTCCACCAAGCCAGAGAAGGAGTGGGGTATAGACACATAGAAAACCAAATCTTTCTACCATTTTGAAGTCACCTTTTTTCATAATTCAGCATTTGTTTGCATGTTGTAAACATTTGAACGTTTCAGATTTCTAACAAGATGTAAACCTTTGACTGATTAACAGAGTTCTGACAAAGTTAAGCCTGCCAGTTTGTGCTATTTTTGTTTGTTTTTTGAGGTTTCTATGTGGGACAGAAGAGTGGAGTTGCTTATGCTGCCATCTTGCTGACATCATTCCTTCTATGAATACTTGTGTATAAGTTTCTGGGTGAACATAAGTTTTATTTTCCTGGAATAAATGCCCAGGTGTACAATTGCTATGTTATAATATAGTTGAAAATTTGTTCTTTTTTTCTTTTAAAAAAAAATCTGTCATATTATTTTCTACAGTGACTGTAATGTTATACTTTCACACTAGCAATCCAGTTTCTGTGCATCCTCACCAGCATTTGGTGTAGTCACTATTTTTTATTGCAGCCATTCTGATAGGGATGCAGTTGTCTTAGTTATCTAGTGCTGCTATAACAGAAATACCACAAGTGGATGGCTTTAACAAAGAGAAACTTATTCTCTCACAGTCGAGTAGGGTACAAAGCCAAATTCAAGGTGTCAGCTCCAGGGAAAGTCTTTCTCTCTCTGTCTGTTCTGGAGGAAGGTCATTATCGTCAATCTTCCCCTGGTCGAGGAGTTTCTCAGGCACAAGAACCCCAGGCCCAGAGGACATGCTCTGCTCCAGGTGCTGCTTTCTTGGTGGTATAACGTCCCCAGGTCTCTCTGCTGGTTCTCTTTTATATCTCAAAAGAGATTGGTTCAAGACACAATCTAACCTTGAAGATTGAGTCCTGTCTCACTAACATAACTGCTGCTAATCCCATCTCATCAACATTATAGAGGTAGGATTTACGACACATAGGAAAATCACCTCAGATGACAAAATGGTGGACAATCACACAATACTGGGAATCATGGCCTAGCCAAACTGATACACATATTTCTGGGAGACACAATTCAATCCATGACAGTAGTGATATCTTACTATGATTTTAATTTGTATTTTCCAAGTGGTTAATAATCTTAAACATCTTTCCATTCACTTATTTACAATGTCTATATGGAACTGACTCAGTGACATGCAACAGCAACAATATATCTTTTTTGATGATATGTCTGCTCATGTTTTTGGTCCATTTTCTAGTTCAATTCTTTATTCTTCTAGTGTTGAGTTTTCTTTATGCTTTGTAGATACTAGTGTTTTGGTGATATGTCCTTTAAAAATATTTTTTCCCTGATGTAGCTTATCTTTTGTCCTCTTAACATGGCATTTAACAGAGCAAAAGTTTTTAATTTGAATGAGTTCCAGTTAATTATTTTTTTTTTTAATTTTATGGGTTGCCTTTTTGGCGTAAAGTCTAAAAATGCTTTACTTGCCTTAGATCCTGAAGATTTTTCTCTACATATTTTTTCTAAAAATGTCATTACTTTCTACATTTAATTTTTGTGTAAGGTGCGTGGATTAAGGAGAGGTTCATTGTTTTGACTGTTCATGTCCATGTGTGCCAGCACCATTGTTGAAAAGTCATTCATCAACATTTACCTGGGGTCTGTTTTTGTGTGCATGCATGTGCACAAGCACATGTGTTCCCAAGTGTGTTTGTGTATGATTGTGTGTGTGTGTGTGTGTGAGATAGAGAGAGAGATAGACAGAGACAGAGAACAGACTCATGGATCCTCTTGCTCTTTTTCAGTAGGATTTTTGATACATGTTGTCAGAAACAAATAAGCATTTTTTTCAACTGACTCACTTGCTAATGTTCCATTTATGTCAATCATCATTATCTTTAATCAGTACACTGAAATTTTCAAAATACTATGGTTATTTCTGCCTAAAAAGTAGTATTTTTAATTTGTTTTTATAGTAAAATTGATCATTTGTAGCCAGTATTCCTTGTGCCACATAGGTGTCAGGGATGACAAATTTTAAAAGACCACATGATATCCTCTTGGCTTAATAATATATGTTCATGTTCATTAAGTAAATCAATTGAAATTGGAAACAGATTTTAAATGAGGGGGGTTTTAGTGTTGAAACGGCATAATTTAGAGAATTGACAAATGTATACAGCACATGCTAATGTACGCTTCTCAAAATAGGAACTTGATTTCTACTCTATTGTGCAAAACTCAAATTACGGGGCACTATAGGTATGATGTTCATTCTTAACTATGAACATCAAGAAATAAGGCTTAATTTATTTATATGAAATAAATGAATTGCATAGTTTGACATATATAGCAACCTGAAGAAATATTGAAATTTTATCTGAAATGTTAATTTTAATGTGTTCAGTGTTAAACATTTTCTAACTTGAAATAATGCCTTTGATTACTATACAGTATGACCATAAATTACTAATTTGTCAGTAGAGGTTTATCTAAAACACACACATGCACACACATACACACAAACATCAAATGTGGGCCGCAGAACAAGTGAGGCACTGGTAGAAAATTTTCATTTTATTTTTCTTATCTACTTTGTTAACCAACAGGCATACTGGTATCTTAATAACAGTTAAATGGAATTATTCTATGCCCTGAGAAGGATTAAGTCTTTAACTTTGGATAAATGCAATAAAAACTCTTTATTTTTTGAAAATATTTTTTGGGATCATTTCATAATTCCTACTGATTCTATTTAAATCCCGGATAAAAAGTCTGACTTCTTTTCCTCATGATTCAAACAAGTTTATATTTTCCAAATAAGAAAATGATGTACCTAAGCTTCATAAATGACATCTCCCATATCATCAGTAAAAATGATGTACATCTTGCTGTGGAAATATTCAGCAAACAGTTCTCAGAAATCACCTTTATTACAGGGAATAAAACAGATGTATAACTCCCTCTTTTGTATGTTAGATTTACACAAAGAGGCAACAATGTACTCCCAAGTATAATATTAAAAGAGCATTAATTTCAGTGATGTTTCGCTCAATAGATACTGTGTTTATTGTAAATACATTTTTAAAATCTTTGAATAACTGACTTGTCAAAAAATAGTAAAGAATCTTGGCACATAAATAAAAGAAATTCCCAACTCAGTCTATATAACATTTAAGAAGTTAAAACCAGCACTCCATGAACAACAAAACACAGGTAAAGGCAAATTTAATCCATCTATCTGACACCTTCCTTCTGTAAACTATTTTATTGTCTGAAGTTACCCAGGATGTAAATATAACAATGGAAATAAATCAACCTGAATTTCCTTTTCTAGTTCCATTCTAAACAGTATATGTCCTTCCAGAGGAAGCCCCATTCATTCAGATTTTGCTTTTCAAGGTTGATGAGACTTGCATTTCCTAATTTGATTAATTTAAAAAAAAATACTTAAATGACTTCTCCATATTTTATTTAAGTGATGTACACATCACTTGTCTGAATTAAGTATAATTAGATAACAAAATGGATATTATTAAACTAACTCCAAGGCATATCTTCTTATTCCTTGAAGTCTTTTCATAGATCAAAATGTAAATTTTACATCCATATATATATACACATTTAATTCAGCAATGGGAAAGGAAGTCTTTATTCTCAGATGAAACATAATACTAAGTTGTATAAATGTATATAATATGCATCTGTCGGAAGATAGTTATTTATCTATCTATTATCTACCTATCTATCTATCCATTTCCTATTGCTCAGCATTCAGTTGCACTCATTTATGATCCTGCTACATATGTCTCATAATCATAATCTAATAATCTGCAAGTGTTGAAGACATGGGGAAGGACAGAAATTGCTAGCAAACTGCTATATAATAACTATTATTAACAATAGAGAATAGAGTGAAATATGAAAAATTATAATATCATAAAGAAACTGACAGTATCCTCTCATTCTCTGCTTTTCATGAAAAGACCAAACAAATACATAGAATTAAGAATAGATAAAAATTATTCACTTCCACTTATTCTGTTATATATATAATGTATGGTTTCCAAGGCTATAAATATCTACAGAAGCAGACTGCCACATCTTTCTCCTCAGACCGCTTGTGGTTTCAAATCATCACCCTTTTGGTTAGCAGTCTATAGCTGTAACCACTGCACCACCAGGGCTCCATACATATATATATGTTTACTTTTTTAAATATATTCAACTTATTGTTAAGTTACTACAGAAACTTAGCATGTATTTGTTAAGTGTATTATAATGTTTTATTGAATATAAAAATTAATTTCGGTTCCACCCTTTTGAATAGTTCTGTTATCTATGCAATTAAAAAAAAAAGAATGTAGTCACTTCCTCCAGTAAGATATGAGAACAATGGAAATTTGACTATATAAAAATAATTTAAGGAAAACATGCTTAACATTTGACAAGCAGTTTCTGGTTCTTGGCTCAGTTATTTTCACAATTATGTAAGTTACTCAGGTCAAGTTATAGAAAGTTTATACAACTTGGAGAACAGAGGAGGGCTATCCATTCCAGTTGGTAGGACCTACCTGCCCCTACATCCTATCTCCTGCCAAGTACTGGCAGACAACACCCTCTACAATCCTTCAGTGTGAACTTAAACAGAACCATGTTCTTCTGAAACCAGAAATGTCCATTTCCTCCACCTGTGGTAGAAAATTACATGGGCAACAGTGTACAAGCACACTTGCTTTGTGCTTTGGAAACACCAGAGTAAGCGAGGTTGGGAATGCCTGCTGTTTTTGCTCCTCTGTCTTCATGTTGTCATAAGTGCTATCTCCTTTAACCAAAATATTCTATTTTTCCATCAGCTTCCTACAGGTGCTTCCTCCACTTCTGCACATTCTTTCTCATAACCAGCAAATATAGTGTGGAGTGTGGTATGTATGATATGTCCAAAAACAAGTTAAGTTGTATATGATTGCTGTGGGTATTCCTGCTGCCTAAGCATAAGATGTATAACAATGATCTTAATGCATTGGTTTTGGGATTTATTTGTATAATTTATTAGCCATCAGTGTTCATTCCATTTCAGTAAGGGGACAAAAGCTCATTACTTTTCATTACTTTCATACACCAGAGAGATACTCTAATGACAAAACAAAGACAGTGGGATGGTTTAGGTTCAAAACCTATGAAGGAAGGAAGAAATTAAATTTGGCCTAAATATTTGTTTTACACATCAGTCAGAAAGCCAATTTGGAGGGAGCAATGACTCTCCTAATGGATAGATTTTTGTAGCAATTTTTTCAAGTGATATAAATGTTGTATCTAATTAATAAAACTCCTTCAAACTCTGTTGTGGCTGATACATTCTCTAGTGTATCCAAGAGATGTACTATAATGCATAAAAGATTGGGTGCAGGGAAAAGTGACGTATTTTCCCTTCCCTACCTAGGACTTTTACTTGAATCCACAATCAACACCCATGGAAGCAGCAGTCAAAAAATCAGACAATGCATTGCATTGGGCAAATCTGCTGCAACTGACCTCTTTAAAGTGTTAAAAAGAAAAGATGTCACTTTAACTAAGACTCTCCTGACCCAAGCCATGGTGTTTTCAATCACTCCACATGCATGTGAAAGCTGGACAACGAATAAGGAAGGCCAAAGAAGAATTGATGCCTTTGAATTATGGTGCTGGCGAAGAATACTGAATATACCACGGACTGCCATAAAACAAAAAATCTGCCTTGAAAGTAGTATAGCCAGAATGCTCCTTAGAAGCAAGGATGGTGAGATTTCGTTTCACATAGTTTGGACATGTTATGAGGAGGGATCAGTCCCTGGAGAAGGACATTATGCTTGGTCAAGTAGAGGGTCAGCGAAAAAGAGGAAGACCCTTAACGAGATTGACACAAAGGCTGCAACAATGGGCTTAAGCATAACAACAATTGTGAGGATGGCACAGGACCAGGCAGTGTTTCGTTTTGTTGTACATTGGGTCACTGTGAGTCGAAACTGACTTAGTGGCGTTAACAGCAGCGACAACCTATAAGGACAAAGAAGTAGGAGACTCAAACAGAAGAGGGAGTAACTATCAGTTAAGTGAATGTAGAAAGGAATCAATGGGAACATTTAGATGTGGTAGCTCCACTTCACAATGGACCTGCCATTAGCTATTGGCCACTTAAAGAATAACTGGATGGCCTGAGGCAGCAGATGTTAATAGGACAGGCAGAGACGGCATCACCCACTGCTCACATTATAATGGCCCAGTCATTCTGATGAGCACACCCAGAATCCAATAACTTCAGTACTTGGAACCACAAGAAAATTGACAACTATCAGATTTAATGACCCAAAGACTGCATAAACAAAGCATATTAATCAAATCTTTCTAGTTAAAATTCAGGTCAGGGTAAACTTATTTTTAAGTGATGAATTTAACAAAATATCCATATTTGTGGTATTTCACTTGCTAAAAGCAGGCTAATTGATAACTCACTGATTGCAATTTTTATAATTTAAACACCTCAAGAATTTAAAATGGGCACTATAGACTTCAGCAAAATTACTCAACCTCCCATAAATAAAAAACTTTGTGGAAAATTCGTCAATATTTTATAACAGATTTACAATAAAAACAACACACAACTCACACTCATGCCATATTTCACACAAAATTAGCCTAATTAGTACCAGAGGAAATACCCGAAAGCCAAACCACTTTCTATTTTTGTTTTCAGAAACTGTTTTGAATCTGTATAAAGTGGGGCAAGGTTACCAATCAATAGAAAATAAATACAACCTCATTACATTCAATAGGGATGTTTTCCTTTTGTTGTTGTTGTTTTGACTTTTAACTCTATTGGATTAAAGATTATGTACAAGCTTTTGCAAATGAACCCACAAAATTTCAAATACTTCAGCTTATTTACACATAAAACACATCTATCTTGTGAAATAAAACCAGTAATTAAAGATTCAATTAAATTCTGACAACTTAAAATGACAAATGGCTGTGCATATATAATAACTGATCCTAGATAGATATAGCTAATTAAATGTATGTGATTTTGTAAATCACACGTGCTCTCCTTTCATTGCCACACAAGAGAGCGTGTGGTTTTTAAATATCAAAATTCCCCAAAGCTGACGAAAACCCTTTGCTGTTGAGTCGATTTCGACTCATAGCAACTCTAAAGGACAGAGTAGAACTGCCCCATAGTGTTTCCAAGGAGCACCTGGTGGATTGGAACTGCCAGCTTTTTGGTTAACAGCCGTAGCCCTTAACCATTATGCCACCAGGGTTTCCAAAGTTGGTCAGGCGAATCTTAATTCTTTGCATTCAGAAACTCCTTTTTGAGCATTTACCATGTATTCTGCCTTCTGGCAAGCATGGAATAGAAAGAAAATATAAACCCAGGCCTTTATTATAAGACATCCATAAACTCATTGGTGAGAAGAGACACAGGATTAAATAGGACCTTAAGTTAAATGATGAATTGTATTACAAAGAAAATAAATGTCTTAGAAATTCAGATTATGTAGGAAAGAAACTCATTCATGATTTCTTGAAATGACCAAGATTTAAGGTAGGTGGAGGATTAGCAGAAAGAATTTTAGCAATAGTAAACGTTGAGTGCTAAGTGTAACCATCTAGAGGAGATGGGAACAAAAACATGATTATAAAATCTTACCTATTAACTTAACCTATTAATTTAAGTGTTTAATATTAGTTGCCATAACCAAAAAATTAAAAAATAGTCGTTCCCAAAAAATCCAAAGAGTAATCCAATTTTCAATCAGCTATTTTTAATGTTTATTTTGAGAGTCTAAAGGAATTCGATTAGTTTACCTTAAAATAAAGCAAAAGTATTGATAAAGAATGCTAAATAATCTTAATTTCTTTTTTAATTAAAGAAGTGTTTTCTATTATATTACACATCGTAAGGAACAAGATCATGCCTCACCCTCCCCCAATTAAATTAACAACTTCTGGATTATCTTGCTACCTCTATTCTGCACAACATGGCTTACAGTCATTGCTTGACATTTATCTGGTAAATGAATGAATGGATAAACAAAATAGTAAAAGTTATATTTTATTTTGCAGAAAAAAGTTTATCTTTCATGAAACTACCCATCAAATAAATTCTTTCTTGATATTCTGGACCTTGAATTGTATGGGAATTATAATTAACTTACCTTCTTACCTACTAATTAGCATAATAAATGATTTTTCAAATGTGAATAAATATAAGTAAATATAAATGACTATAAAGATATATTGGCACAGTGGTTAAGCGCTGCACTGCTAACCGAAAGGTAAGCATTTTGAACCCACCAGCCGCTCTAGGGGAGAAAGATGTGGCAGTCTACTTCCGTAAAGATTATAGCCTAGGAAACCCTATGGGGCAGTTCTACTCTGTCCTATAGGGTCCCTATGAGTCAGAATTGACTCAACAGTGTTTTTTAAGTATATATGTATATACACTTATGTACATATGCACATGTATATGAAAAAACATAATGCCTCTATGGCCACTGCATTATAAAGTCCTTTAAGAGGACCAGGAAGAAATAGCACCTATATGAATCAAACAAGGACATAGAAGGAAGGCAGTGCAGTGAACTTTCACGGCAGGGAGATCAGGGACATCCCCAGGGAGGTGCAGTGATATGCACTTCTCATTTCCCAAAAGCCCCACCCAAGGAATGCAGTTTCAGATGATAAAATCTGAATGACTGAGGGTTCCATCAGACCTCCAGAAAGTTCCACTGGCCCCCTAAAATTCAGCCTTTTGAACATCTGCCTTGAGCAGTTGTGCATGGAGGCTAATCTGGATTTGAGTTGTTCTTCAGCTGAACCAGGAAGCATTTTATGAACTTTGTGTTATAAATTTAGAATAAGATTACAGAGGGAAAAACAGCACAGAACATTCAGCCACAAATACAGGCCTCCCTTATCACCCTCACCCTCCCCAGATTAACACAGCCTGGTTCAAATGCTTTCCTAAACCTAGACCTGCTGAACTGCAACAAAGGTCCGTCACCCAGAAATCAGTGGGGTGTCGTGCTAACTGGCCCTTAGATCAACTGTAAGACTTAACCTGTGATGTCAAAACACATTAAATAGCACTTGGGGACAATGTCAGTACATTGTTGGAGCAACATCAACAGAATAAACTTTTTAAAACTAGCTTCTTTATAGATAAAATCTACAAATTAAGGCTACTTTCAAAACTTGTGATATAATTCTAACTTGTGAATTAGAGTAAATGATGTATGTCTCTCTTCTAATAAAATATCCCTGAAAAATGATTAAAAGTCAGCATACAATCTAAGAGTATATATGAAACACAGAAATAACACTCGCTGATATCAGTCAGCATTAGCTCCCGAGGAAATAAAAACTACTAATGCCAGATTTCTCATATATGCTTGTTCACAATAAATTTAATGTTTCTAAAGAAAACTATTAATTTATTGAGTAAAGCAAAAGCAAAACAGAACCTGCAAACCATGGGAAAAAATTTAAAAGCTTAAATACTAAGCATACAATAAAAACTTTGGCCACGGGAATTGTACTAGATAAGTTCTACTTAAAATGTAGTTGACAAACAGTTACTGGTCTGCTATAAAATATGGACAGAAATTGACAGTAAATATTTAGAAACATTTTGAACATTTGCCATTGTTGTGACACCTTGTCATGGATTGAATTGTGTCCCCCAAAAATATCTGTCAACTTGGCTAGGTCATGATTCCCAGTATTATATGATTGTGTAATCTGATGTGATCTCCTTATGTGTTGTAAACTCTATCACTATGATGAGGTTATACCGATGAGGTTTACAAGATTAGATAGTGTCTTAATCCAATCTCTTTTGAGATATAAAAGAGAGAAGCAAGCAGAGGCACATGGGAACCTCATACTACCAAGAAAGCAGTGCCCAGAGCAGAGCACGTCCTTTGGACCTAAGGTTCCTGTGCTGAGATGCTCCCAGACCAAAGGAAGACTGATGTATCACAAGGGCCTTCCTCCAGAGTGACAGAGAAAGAAAGCCTTCTCCTGGATCTGATGCCCTGAATTTGGACTTGTAGCCTACTGGACTGTGAGAGAATAAATTTCTCTTTGTTAAAACCATCCATTTGTGGTATATCTGTTGGAGCAGCACTAGATGACTAAGACACACCCAAACATGTGTTTACAAATATTACCACATATATGTACCACATATGATTACAAAGTATTAGGCTGTAAAGATTGGAAAAAAAAATACTGGTACTCCGTCATAGATATTTTGAGAAACACTGTTAAAAATCACTTCTTCCAGTTAATATCTTCTCTATTACTTAGAAAAATCCTTTCTTTGTTGGAGGAAACACACACACACACACACACACATACACTAAAAGACCATGCTTGTAAATATAGTGATTACCTCTTGGAAAGTATTACGTATCTGAAGAAATACATTTGGCAATAATTGATTCAACATGATTTTATCAGTTTAGGGTGTACGTATCCATAAGTAACCAAATGTAACCAAGAAAGAAATTTTAATAGTTCACATAGCAAGACATTTGGATGTAGTACCACATGAGCAGTAGTTAAGTCAGAGGTTCAGTCATGGATCCAGTTTCTTTCATCTATCTACTCTGCCTCCATGAGAATCCCAGTTTTTGAGAAGGCTGTCACAGATCTAGTCATCATTTCTTCATACAAAGAAAGGAAAGTGTTCTCCCATATGCCACTCTTTTCATAGAGCAAGAAAACGTTATCAAAATATTTTCAAACTAACTTCCCCTCAGTTTGCATTGCTCAAAATAACTAAAGCAAATTTGCACCAAGGGGACTGGAATTATCATGTTTGTCATATAGTAATAAAGATTCACTCACCTTCCAGTTGAAGAAAGGTTAACCACTCATGAAAGATGCTGAAATGTAGGTAAAATAAGGGTCTGTAATTAAGGAAGAAGGAGAGACTGATGGTTGGGTAGTTAACCAACTTGTCTTCCAGAATAGTATTTCAGTTTTGGGATTAAATAATATTTCCTCAGGGAACATGTATGTGATAAGAACTGAAAAGAGTTCAAGAACAAGCTCTGAGTGGATCCAATATTTTGAAGTTGGAAGAAGAGGAAGATCCAACAATAGAAATGGAAAAGCTATCTAACTAGTATCATGTTGTTGTTGTTATAAGTTGCCATCAAGAAGCAGATCTCCAGACGTGTCTTCTGAGACGCCTCTCAGTGAGTTTAAATCTCCAAGCTTTCCAATAGTTGTATAGCACTTAACCATTTGCACCACCCAGGGAATCCTCAATCAGAAGCACATAGTGTCATGGCAATAATGGAAGAATTTTTTAAGAATGGGAGTGGTTAACTGTAATAAAAGATAAAAAGAAATCTAGTAAAATGAACACTGCTATTTTAAAATTATATTTAGTGAAAGAAAGTCATTAGGAATTTTAGGATAAACATGTCAGTGGAATGGTAGGCATGAAACCAAATGGAATGGATGGACAGTGAATGGGAAGTAAAGTGAAAAAAAGAGTACCAAAAGGTTTGCAAGATTTGGAAGTCAAAACTAATTAACCCTTCATGACCCATGGGAAGTACAGTATCCCAACCACTTTTTATGCCTCTGGTAGATAGCCTGATTTTAAGTGGTTAGCCTCAAGGTGGGTGCTTTTTGAAATGCATGAAACTCAAAAACCCTCAGTAGGAGCCTCATTTTTATGTAGATTGAGCATTGTCTTAGGTGATGCCTCCTGGATGTGTGAGTTTTCTAAACTTTTGACAGGTTTTCCTTTATTTCTGTGAGATAAACCTCCTCACTATGATTTCCCGTTACTATGTCCTCAGGACAATGTTCTTAACTCGAGAATAAGCAATTCCCAGTCTTCATTGAGTCATAGTGGCCATTTCCTCCCTCCACCATTTATTGTTTCCAGGTGTTACTGGCTCCCTGCTTTTCTAGCTTTGAACAGTAAATAACGCCTTTGCGATAAGGAATAATGCATTGCAATTTTACTTTTCAAGATACCTGAACTCCTATAAGTTATTCTTACACTGCATTTGGTCTTAGGACCCAGTCATTGCTTCCATGTGTAGCAGGTGGAATGCACTGCTGTAAGTAGTTCTGCAATATTCCAGGGCAGCTATTTCTGCTTCTTAGCTGTTAGTACCACTTTGTTATAATGAAGAATACATCATAGTGGTAATTTTCCTAAGATTCAAATTCCTTTAGTTTTATTTATTTGGCCTGTAAGTACTGCGTTTGCAATAATGAAGAATGCATTGTACCATGTTTTGAAATGTTTCATGAAAAGTAATAAAAAGACTAAGAAGAAAGAGACTAGAATAAAATATATGTGCAGTCATTGTCAGGTGTAGTTATGTTTGACGTCATGTTTTGCAAATTTTCAAGAAATAAAATTTTTAAAAAAATCTTATCTTTGACTCATATCACCAGTATTTATTACATCCAGGGTTTGCTGGGCCACATGGGATCCCATATAATGGGTATCCAAATCCATAACTCATAACAAATATTCTGAATTCGTCCTTTAATCAGCATACCTTCCGTTAGTGAAAACACACAGTATCAACAAAAAATTCAAAGAAATAAATAATTGGGTCTTGAACAAGACCAAATCAGCTGAGAAGTTGTCCTAGGCAGAATAATGGTATCCCAAACATGTCCCTGATAACTTTCCATAGGCTAATTTACACGGCAAAAAAGAGTTTACGTATGTAATTAAATTAAGGATCTTGAGACAGAAGGATTATTTTAGATTACCAGGGGAGGAAGAGCTCTAATATAATCACAAGGGTCCTTAGAAGAGAAAGGCAAAAGTGACAGAGTCAGAGAAACAGATCTGAAGGTATTTCACTGCTGGCTTCAGCCCATTTTTAAATTAAGTTTCTGTTAATTTAATTGATTGTAATTGATTCATATTTTTAAATCAAGTAGTAGTGCAAACCCTATTGAGATCTTCTTCAAAATTGTGTTAATCAAATTCTTCTTCATTATCAAAAAAAATTGGTAATCAGCATGTTAATTTCTATCAAAAAAAAAATCACCAAGGATTTGATTGTGATCATATGGAAATCTATAGAGTAATTTGGGGAAAACAGACATTTTAGAAATATGGAGTCCCCCAGTACATAAACATACATGTCTCCATTAATTTAGGTCTTAATATATTTGTCTCAGCAATGTTCTGTAGTTATCACTCTACAGGCATTGCGTATGTTTTGTTAAACCCATTGCTGTCAATTCTGACAAATAGTGACCCTATAGGACAGAGTAGGACTGCCCCATAGGGTTTCCAAGGAGCTGCTGGTGGATTTAAACTGCTGACCTTTTTTTTTTTAATTTTTTTTTTTTATTGTACATCCGGTGAAGGTTTACAGAACAAATAGTTTCTCATTAAACAGTCAGTACACATATTGTTTTATGACATTGGTTAACAACCCCACGACATGTCAACGCTCTCCTTCTTGACCTTTTTTTTTTTTTTTTCTGGTGAAAATACACATAGCCAAAGATACACCATTTCAAAAATTTCTACATGCACAGTTCAGTGACATCAATCACGTTCTTCCAGTTGTGCTGCTATTCTCACTTTAGACGAAGGCTTACAGAACAAAATAGTTTCTCATTAAGCAGTACACATGTTGCCGTATGACAATGGTTATCAACCCCACTACATGTCAACACTGCCCTTACTCAGCCTTGGGTTCCCTATCACCAGCTTCCCTGTCCCCTTCTTCCTTCTAGTCCTTGTCCCTGGACTGCTGTGCCTCATTAGTCCCGTTTTGTTTTATGGGGATGTCCAATCCCCAGCTGAAGGGTAAACCTCAGAAATGACTCCACCACTGAGCTAAAAGGTTGTCTGGGGCCATACTCTCGGGGTTTATCCAGTCTCTTTCAGGCCAGTAAATCTGGTCTTTTTTGTGTGTGTTAGAATTTTGTTCTACATCCTTCTCCACCGCTATCCAGACCCCTCTGTTGTGATCCCGGTCAGAGCAGTCAGTGGTGGTAGCCGGGCACCATCTAACTCTACTGGACTCAGTCTGGTGGAAGCCTTGATAGCTATGGTTCATTAGTCCTTTGGACTAATCTTTTCCTTGTATCCTGTTTTCTTCATTCTCCCTTGCTCCTGAAGGGGTGAGACCAGTGTAGTATCTTAGATGACTGCTCACAGGCTTTTAATACCCCAGATGCTATTCACTAGGGTAAAATGTAGAACATTGTTTTATAAATGTGTTATGCCAATTGAGCTAGATGTTCCCTGAGACCATGGTCCCCAGAGCCCTCCACCCAGCAATTCAGTCTCTCAGAGAGTTTGGATGTGTCTAGGGAGCTTCCGTGACCTTTCCTTGTACAAGTTGTACTGGTTTCCCCAGTATTGTGTACTGTCTCACACTTCACCAAAGATACCACTTATCTATTGCCTATTTAGTATTCCCCCCACCCCTCCCATCCCTCTTAACCAACAAAGATTATTACTTTTTGTGTGTAAACTTTTTCATGGGTTTTTAGAGTAGAGGTCTCATAAAATCTTTGTCCTTTTGTGATTGACTTATTTCACTCAGCATGATGTCCTAGTTGTTTTCTTTGTGGTGCTGACGTTTTCTTTGTTCTTCTTACTCTCCTGTGCTGAAGTCCTTTTGTTTGTGATTTTTTTTTTCATTTCTTTTGTTTTTGTAGGTTTTGTTTTTACTGAGACTTGATGTTTTTCCTTTTTTTTTTTGAGTATTTTTGTTAACTTTCTTTGTGGTTACAGTGAAATTTACCTTTATTTTTCTAAGTTTGAAGCAGTCTATTATTACTTGGTATTGCCTTGCCTTCCTCTTCATTAGAAGGTTCTATACCTACACTGTTTATTCCCTCTTTTATTGTTCTGATGTTGCTGTCATTTACAGATTAACTGCTCTGATTCCCTGTTGCATTTCTTTTGGTTTTGGATAGTCCTTGATCATTCATTTCTTAGATTGGTATCTGGCTGGTATGATCCCTCATCCTAGATTCAGCCTTTGAGCTGAAGTTGTTTGTTCTCAGATTGAAGGACTCCCTTTAATAATTCTTGTAAGTTTGGTTTGGTTTTTCCATAGTCCCTTAATTTCTGTTTATCTGGAAATATCCTAATTTCACCATCAAATTTGAACGAGAGTTTTGCAGGATGTATTATTCTTGGCTGGCAATTTTTTCCTTTCAAGGTTTTATATATGTCATCCCATTGGCTTCTTGCCTGCATGGTTTCTGCCGAATAATCTGAGCTTAGTTTTATTGTTTCTTCTCTGTATGTGACGTCTTGTTTTTCACGAGCTGCTCTCAGGATTCTTTGTCTTTGGTTTTGGCGAGTGTGGTTATGATATGCCTTGGTGATTTTCTTTTGGGCTCTCTTCTATATGGGGTTCATTGAGCTTCTTGGATGGCCAGTTTTTCATCTTTCATGATATTGGGGAAGTTTTCTGTCAGCAGTTTTTCAGTGATCCTCTCTGTGTTTTCTGTTTTCTCCCCCTGTTCTGGAACTCTGATCATTGGCAAATTTTTGCTTTTGATTGTATCCCACATAACTCTCAGAGTCTCTTCATTTTTCTTTGTCCTTTTTTCTGAGTTTTCCTCAAATAGAGTTTTATCCAAGTGTTTGTCTTCAGTTCCGCTTATCCTGTCTTCCACAGTTTCAAATCTGCTCCTCAGCCCTTCTGTGACACTGTCCATTACTGAAATCTTATTGTTTATCTTTTGGATTTCTAATTGTTGTTTTTGTATAATTTCTGTTTGTGAATTCATGTTGTCATTTTGTTACTGCATTATTTTCCAGAATTCTTCCATTTTTTTGTCTGTATTTTCCGTGAATTTGTCTGCTTTTTCCAGGAATTTGTCTATTTTTTCCTCATTTTTGTCTGCTTTTTGCTTCAACTCTTGGAGAATTCTGAGTATTAGAGATTTGAATTCCCTATCAGGTAGTTCTAGTGCCTTTTCTTCCACTGGAAAGTCATCTTGTGTTTTATTTTGGACTCCTACTGGAACCTCCCTGTCCTGTTTTTATAAATGTTTTGATATTGTCTGCTGTCTTCGGGGCATTCAGTAGTTATTTTTCTCATTTATTGATTTTAGATTTTTTTTTTTTAATTTGGTTATGTCTGAGCAGGTGGGTTGTGTGTTCTTTGTTGTTTGCATGATACTTTTCACCTCTTTCTCCAATTGGCAGGGTCAGTTGCTCAGATATGGTACAGTAGGGCAGGTATAGCTGAAGAGGAGTTACTGGGATGGGTTGTTTGTGGCACTTACTATAGCCACAAGGCAAGGTCGGTAATCAGTGCAAGGCAGGTTTTGGTAGACTGTGCCTGTGCTGCTTGGTGGCGTGATGTCAAGCGCATGGTGTAGGTAGGCAGGATAGAGGGGGGAGATTGTGATGTGTGGAGCTAAGATTGGTATGGGAGAGAAGAGAGAGGAACAGGAGCCAAAAACATACAAACAAACAAAAGAGTGCTAGGGGAGCTTGCCATTGGAGTGGAGAGATGAGAGACTAGAAATGGAGAAAAACAAAATGGGGAAGAAGAATTAAAAAAAAGAAAAGGAAAGAATGAATAAATAGAAATTAGAAAGAAAAAAGAACAGCAAAGCTCCCAGGGATCCCACCGGTACAGCTATGAAGTCTGAGGAAGTTGTTCCCAGGTGTTGAAGTACAGCCTGGCTAGAAGGCATAGAGGTATTCAGCTCCAGGTATTCAGGGGACAGGAAGAGAAGGAATGTATAGAGAGATGAGAAACTGACTAATGAAGAAAGACAAAAAGGGAAAAAGAGGGAAAAGAAAACAAAACAAATAATAATAATAAAAAAGGAACAAGCCCCCCAAAAAAAACAGAAAAAAAAAAAAACCCATGAATAAAGAAATGTCCTTAGGGATCCCTCTGCGTGTCTGTGCAAGCTGAGGGGGTAGGTCCCAAGCTGCATAGCACTGCCTGGCCAGAACAGGTTCCCAACTTGAGAAAAGAGAAAGAAAACAAACAAACAATTCAAAACAAACAAACAAAAAAAGCCCCGGGATCCCACCAGCATGGCAGCACAGACCAGGAAGCAGTTCCACACTCTAACAGAGCTCCACAGCCCCTCAGGAAGAAGCAAAGATGGCCCACAGAGCCAGGTATTTGAGCAAAAGAGGCGGGGGAGGTGGTGAGAGGTAAGGAAAAAATCAAAAGAAGTGGAAAAAAGCAACAATAGCAGCCAACAAATGGTGCCCAGGGAGTTGGCCAGTGCGGGCAGGTGGAATCCAAGCAGCTGGTGCTTCCAGGCCAAGAGACTATGGCCGCGGGAGGCAGAGGAGGCCAAGAGGGGGTGAAGAAGGGTGGGGGGTGGGAAAGTGTATCTCGCCAGTTACCGGTTGTTCTGTCTCCTGCTGGAAACTCCGTGAAGCTGCTTTCTCATACCCCTTATTTGCTGGTCTCTGATAGGAGTCCAATATGACAGATCCGTGCTGCGTTAGCTGTTAGGGGACCTCTGCATGAATCTCTCCTTGCTCTCCATTCTCTGTCAGATTTTCACTCCATTTGGTGCTTGGCTGAGTTCTTTATCTCTTCATTTGATGTTTTAGAGTTTCAGGATTGCTGTGTTCTCTGTTTGGCTTAGTTTTTTGGATCTTTGCTGTGGAGGGACGGAATGGTGCTTCTGCCTAGAGCGTCATGTTGCCGGAAGTCTCCTAAACTGCTGACCTTTTGGTTAGCATCCACGCTCTTAACCACTGCATCACCAGGGCTGATTCTAAATATTTCAGCATCTTTCACATTTAGTTTTTCAATCAATTGTTGCTAGCATGTATAAACAAAAATAGTTTTTGTATATTAACATGTTGTCCTGAAAACTTATGAAATTCTTTTTCTTTTTGGTTCTAGTAGCATTTTTGTAGATTTCTTAGGGCCACTAGTACAATGTTGAATGAAAAGGTGAAAGTGAGCATCTGTGTCTTGTTCTCAAATTTAAGGGATAAACCTTCAGTCTTAAATCATGAAGTACAATGTTATTGTTTTTACGTATTTGTCCTTTATGGAATTAGAAAATGCCTTTCAATTCTTAGCTTGATGAAAGTTCTTACATGAATGTATGTTGAATTTTGTCACATAAATTTCCTGCATCTACCCAGATATTCTAATGATTTTCCTTTTAGTCTATTAACACTGTGAATTTGCTTGATTGATTTTTAGTTGTAACCAACATTGCATTCCAGAATAAATTCCAATTTGTCTTGGAGTATTACACTTATTATCAATTTCTAGATTGATTTTGGAGATTTTTTTTTTAAATTTGTGACACTATGTTCATAGGGGATACCAAACCTGAACCCATTGCCATTGAGTCAACTTGGACTTATAGCAACCTTACAGGACAGAGTTGAACTGCCCAGTAGTTTCCAAGGCTATGATCTTTACAGAAGTACACTGCCACATCTTTATCCAGCAAAGTAGCTAGTGGGTTCTAATTGCTGACCTTTCAGATAGCAGTAGAGCACTTTAATCCCTGTACCACCAGCACTCCTCTCATGAGGGATATTGAGCTGTAATTATTTTCTTTAATTGTCTTTCTCAGGTTTTAGTATCAGAGTAATGACGACCTCATAAAATAAGTTGTCACATGTCTATTCCTGTTCAATTTTCTTGAAAAGTTTGTGTAGGATTGCTTATTTCTTCCTTAAATTTTTTAAAAATAGAATTTTTATCTGAAATTAGAGATTACTTTGTGAAATGTGTATCTGTATATGCATATATGTGTTGTTAGCTGCTGTCCAGTTGGCCTCCAACTCATGGCAACCCTGGGTGTTAGAGAGGAGAATTGCTGTATAGGATTTTCTTCACTGTGATCTTTATAGAAGCAGTTCTCCAGGCTTTCCTCTGCGGAGTCACTGGGTGGGTTCCAACCACCAACCTTTGAGTAAGTAGTTGAACACAAACTGCTTGTGTCACCCAGGGTCCTATGTGTGTATGTGTGTGTGTGTGTGTGACTGTGTATTTCAATTTTTAATAGATACAAAGCTATTCAAGTTTCTATTCTTAAATTAGTTTTACTAATTTGTCTATTCCCAGTAATTTGTCTTTGTCATCTAATTTCAAATTATTTTGCCAAGGTTTTTTCTTTGTTCAATCTTGTTGGATATTTATTAATTTTATCATTTATTTATTGTATCTTTATCAAATTTGGTCCTAAGTTCATCAAGTTTTGCTATTGTTTTTCTTTTTTAGTTCTATTAGTTTCCAAACTCATCTATATGATATAATTTTTTTCTACTTATTTTGGATCTTCTTTTTCCCTCCGTTCTCTCGCTTTTTAATATATGATGCTTAAATAATTGGTTTTAGAACATTGTTTCTTTTCTTTTGAAGGTAAGCATTTGACACTGTAAATTTCTCGCTAAGTACAGCTTATTCTGCATCACACAATTATACTCTTCATAGTAGCAATCCTAAATTCATTGATACTGGTTTTATGGTTCAGCATACAATTTTTGTTGAAGAATGTTCTGCAAGTACCTAAAATAAGCGTGTATTCTGCTGTTGTTGGGTGTAGTATTATATAAATGTCAGTTAGGTTTATTATTTTACAGTTTTGCTGAATCACTCTCTATCTTTATTGGTTCTATATCTGTTGATTCTACCAGTTATTGAAAAAGGAGTGTTGGAACCACCATTGTAATTGTGGATTTATTTCTCCTTTCATTTTTATCAGTTTTTGTATCATGTATCTTGAAACTCTGTGCATAGATATTTAGGATTGTAGTATCTTCTTGACGTATTCACCCTTTTATCATTATAATACACCCTTTTTATGTCTGAAATATATTTTTATTGTGTTTTAGATGAAATTTTACAGTGCAAATTAGTTCCTCGTTCAAAAATTTATGTACAAAATTTTTTGTGACATTGGTCACAACCTCCGCAATGTGTCAGCAATCTCTTCCTTTCCTTTTACATCTCAGGTTCCCCATGTCCATTCTTCAAAGTTTCCTCTCCCTTCCTGCTTTCTTGTCTTTGCTTTTGGACAGGTGTTGCCCAGTTGGTCTCTTATACTTGATTGAACTGAGAAGCATGATCCTCATGCGTGTTTCTGTTTGTTTTATAAGCCCGTCTAATCTTTGACTGAAAAGTGGACTTCAAGGGTGGCTTCAGTTCTGAGTTATCAAGGTGTCCAGGGGCCATAGTCTCTAGGGTTCCTCCAGTCTCTGTCATACCAGTAAGTCTGGTCTTTTTATGAGAATTTGAATTTTGTTCTACATTTTTCTCCCGCTCTGTTCAGAAACCTGTATTGTGATCGCTGTCAGAGTGGTTGGTGGTGGTAGCCTGGCACCATCTAGTTCTTCTGGGCTCAGGCTGGTGTTTCATGTGTCCCATTAGTCCTCTGAACTGATATTTTCCTTGCATCTCTGTTTTTCTTCATTCTCCTTTGCTCCAAATGTGGTGGGACCAATACATGTATTTTAGATGGCTGTTTGCAAGCTTTGAAAACCTCAGTATGTCTGAAATATATCTTGTCCTGGTGTTATATTTGTCTAAGTATTCTTCTAATTATTTACAGGTGGAGGGCAAGTCTGGTACCAGATACTCCATAATGGCTGGAAGAGAGGTTTGCCTGCATGGATTTAGAAAATGAAGACAACGAGTTCAAATAGGAGAATAGTTCTGCCACTGAGTGAAATGAAGACTTACTTATGGAAACATGTTTTTCACAATCAGTGTTGGGTTTTACTTTAGATAAAATGAGATTGACTTAAACGTTAGGGCATCCAAATAAAAATAGTCTATGCATGTTTGGAAACATGAATTTAGTTTGCTGGTAGGTTGTCAAGTGTGAATTAAACTATGACAAATTGCATAAATCTTCCTTAACATATACATATATATGCACTTATATAATGAATTACATGTAAATCAAATGTATGATATAGTAATGATACAACAAGAAAATTATTAGAGTAAACTTCGAGTGGGAAAATTAAGCAGGAAAACAAAATGTAATGTATTTTATAAAAAATCAAGTAAGGTAAAAATATAGATAGAACTAAAAGAAAAAAGTCACAAATCAGTTAATATTTGATTATAATTAGTCCAGTTACAAGTTTAAAGGACATAAAGGATACATACACGTAACACATGTATGTGGGGTAGAGTATGTTTAGGTAACATACATACTCTAAGTACTCTCTTGCATTAGGATTTGCTAAAAAGTGTGGGAAAAAGCCATTAACTTTCAGTAGTGACAAGATAAAATAGCAATTTTTTTTCATTTTTATTGAATTGACAGTTGTTTTATTGCAATGGTTAAATCAAGCTGTTATTTTGGCATCAGGTGTAAACAGACGGACAATAGTTTTATATTCAGTCAAAGGAAAATCTTCAGTGCAATTCTGTGTGGTAAAAGTTATTACAACTTTATTAAAGATGACATTATGATAAAAAGAGTTTAGACAACATATCCAAGGTCAAGATGTGAAATAAGAAATATGTGTATATGATAACAGAAACCTTGGAATTTTCAGGTATTATTATTAAAGTAATACTATTTGTTTTCCAAACTCTAGTCAGATTATATATCTCTATTGCTTATTTCTTGCTTTTAGAAGTTAAGGAAATATTTAATACAATTTCTCCCTTTTTCTCTTTAATGTCACACTTCTCTTGAGAGGTGACAATACCAGTCATCACGATATTTGTTACAACTGATCTTTCCCATTATGGTTTTATTAATATGCTTTCATTTCAAGACTCCTTCAAAAGTGAAAATTTTCAATTAAAATGATAAAAAAGAGATTTCAGTGATGAACTCAGAGCAAACAAAAAGATTCACAAAGTGCTAATGCTTGCACTCAACATTGTGTACATTACATTTGTTGTTGTTGTGTGCCAGAGTCAATTCTGACCCATAGCGACCCTATAGCACAGAATAGAACTGTCCCATAGGGTTTCCTAGGCTGTAATCTTTATAGTAGCAGATCACCGGGTATTTTGTCCTGAAGAGACTCAGGTGGGTTCGAATCTCTGAGCTTTCGGTTGACAGAGGAGAGCTTAACCATTGTGCCATCAGGGATCCTTCTACACCTTATAATTGTAAATGAAGTTGTAAAGGAATCTATTTTTCTTGTGTACTGAATAAAGTGTTCATTTTTATTTGTAAAAAATATCACAGATATTCCTTGGCATGTTTAATACCAAACAGATAATAGAGTATCTATTCAGGCTTCATTCGTATCAACATTTCTTTAGTAAAACTGAGTTCCTGCTTCACCTGGGGTGTCCGTAAATAATGCTGACCAGGATCATGTTGCCAGAGGAGACCACATAAACACATACACAGAAACAAGTGCAGAAAGACTATGAAGCTAGAGTAAGTCTATGGTTTGATAAATCAAGCATACATACACATATGAAGAGAGACAGAAACAAGGAAGACAGAAATGCAGTACGTCTCATTGCAGTTTTTTTCGATCCTCAAAAGCTATAGACAGAATATGCCTAGAAGAGAGAGTCTTGCTGGATTTACTAGGCTTGTTTTTCAACACATGCATATTCCCAACTATTTAATTTTATTTCTAAGTCATATTTATTTAGAATTATTTCCCATACCATAAAACTGACCCATATAAATGGCATAGTTCAATAGCTTTTAGTATACTCACAGAGTTGTCCAACTATTACCTCAATCAATTTTGGCAAATTTTCACCACCCCAAAAAGAAATCCCATAGACTTTAGCCAAAAAAAAAAAAAAAAAACCTGTTGCCGTCGAGTTGATTCTGACTCATAATAGACATTAGCAGTCACTCCCTTTTTCACCCAAATACCTGACCTCTAGCACAGTGGTTGAAGACTCGACTGCTAACCAAAAGGTTGGCAGTTTGAATCCACCAGCTACTCCTTGGAAATCCTATGGGGCAGTTCTACTCTGTCCTATAGGGTCACTATGAGTCAGGATCGATTCTACAGCAACAGATTTTTTTTTGGTTAAACAACTAATAACCTACTTTCTGTCTCTATAAATTTTCCTGTTCTTGATATTTCATATAAATGGAATCATGCAATAAGTGGTCTTAAGTGACTTTCACTTAGCATGTTTTCAAGTTCATCCATATTGCAGCATGTATCACTTCTTTACCCTTTTTTATTGATTAATCATATCCCAGTGTATGCATATGCCATATTTTATTTATCTGTTAATCAGATGATGGCTATTTGGGTAGTTTCCACTTTTTGGTGTTATGAATAAAGCTGCTATGGGCATTTTTGTACAGGTTTTTTTTTATGTATATGTGTTTTTCTTTCCCTGGTATAGATACCTAGGAGTGGAATTGCTGGATCATATGGTACTCCAGGTTTAACGTTTTCAGAAACTGCCATATGCATCCTTTTACATTCCCATCAGCAACGTATAAAGGTTCAAAGTTCTCCACCTGCTCACAGTATTTAATATCTGTCTTTCTGATTATAGCCATTGTAATGGGTTTGAAATGGTATCTCATTGTGGCTTTACTTTGCATTTCCTTAAAGATGATGCTGAGAATCTTTTCATGTTCTTATTGGTCACTTCTATATATTTTTGGAGAAATGTCAATTTGGATTATTTTGCTACTTTTTATTTGTATTATTTGTCTTTTTTATTGTTTAGTTGTGAGAGTTCTTACAGTTTTAGCCTTCCCATGATCCATTAAGAGTAAAATTTTTATATGATATGAAAAGGGATCCAACTTTATTCCTTGGCATATGGATATATACTGGTATCAACATTATTTATTGGAAAGATTATTCTTTCCCCATTAAACAGTCTTGCTACCCTTGTCAAAAGCTAATTGATTATAAATGTAAGGGTTTATTTCTGGATACTCAGTATTATCCCACTGATCTATATGTTAGTGAAGTCTCTATCTTTTGTAGTGCGAAGCCTCAGATGTCTCCTCAGAGGACTTGGTCTTGGACATGTGAACAGTCACCGCGGGATGGCAATCATTTTAGTAAGGTTCTCTTGAGTGTCTCTTTCCCTAATTTAACTGTGAAGTTGTCTACCTCTGTTGGTATCAGACCCAATTAGTAGGCTCCACTAGTTGTCTGCCGATAGTTATGTTGTTTTCAACAATATCCTGGGAAATAAATTGCTTCACAGTTTGCTCCAATTAGACTCCTTTGCAAAGGTAGTTTTTGTGGCTGGTCTCTAAATTTGTTCTGACCTGTGAAAAAAAAGCTGCTTATTCATAGTGACCCTATAGGACAAGGTGGAACTGCCCCATAGGGTTTCCAAAGAGTGGATGGTGGATTCAAACTTCTGAACCTTTTGTTTAGCAGCTGAGCTCTTAACCACTGTGCCACCAGGGGATCCCTGAAGCTACCAAAACCAAAAAAAAACAGACCTGTTGCCACTGAGTCAGTTCTGACTCATAGCGACCCTATAAGACAGAGTAGAACTGCCCCATACGGTTTCCAAGGAGCACCTGGTGAATTTGAACTACCAACCTTTTGGTTAGTAGCTGTAGCTCTTAACCACTATGCCACTAGGGTTTCCCTGAAGCTACCAGCCTCCTCTTAATTGTTTACCACTAATATTTCTATTATTTTCTAGAAGACCCTTAGGCTCGAACTTCCACATTGTTCTCTTAATAAAGTCAGTTCTCTGGGGAGAACTCTAGGGCTCTCTTTCCTTATGGCCTGCCTTTTCCTCTGAAAAATATATCTGAGCCCCTGCTCTAGAGCTAGGGGTGGAAGAGTGGTCTGCTCCTCTCAAAGGTGTCCTGGGTCAAATCACCACACAGTTGTAGTAAAACAAGAAGAAAGATTTTATTGAACATATGTCCTAAGAGGCAAAAGTGGGAAATGGACAAGCATGCTGCCAGAGCTATGTCTGCCTGAGGCCAAAGAACATTACAGAATCATTAGTATATATAGACGTTACAAATGGATAAAGTCATTAAAGCTTCAGTTTTTCACAGATTGGCTAAAAACTGCTGAATCACCATGATTCTCATTTTGAGTTGTCTTTCTTAATAATCATTTTGACAAGTTTCAGTAAAAACAGTCAGGAAGGTCTTCGTTGGTCCAACAACTCTTACTATTTACTAAATGCTAATAGAAAAAATAAAAGTGTAAAATATGTGGGTCTTTTGTGCTCTAAGTAATTTGTTTATATGAAAGTTTCCCTGACTCACGCCTATATCCCCATACTCCCCAGATTTTAAGCTACAAGTAGGCCGCAATAAAATCACAAAGATCACAGTTCAGAAAGACAGTGACTTCAGTGTTCTATTTATCCCTAATTTTTCCTAAATCAAAGAATGACAACAAAGCTCTATTTCTCCAAAAATGATATGGCCCATTAAGAGGTGAGAATGTTCTCAATATAAATATTCTGTGCTTCTGAGCAAGCCCCCAAGTGTCTAATATTGCCACATACAACAGCCACTCAGTATACATTGGTTTAATAAATGAATGAATGGTTATTGTAACACCTGCTTCATTTACAGAAAATAGAAAAGTATGACATCTACATGCTTAAATAATAGAGAGGAATTTGTGCTTGATACAATATAGACCTAACTGAAATGAATAAAAGGTGGACTTGAATGATACCTTTCTCTGTGTGAAGCATGAGCTTGTCTGGATAGTACGTGAAAGAGACCTAGAGAGGCTCCACTAATATTCTAAGCTGACTGAAGGAGGAAATAATAGTGTAGGCTAGATATGGGGGTATCTAGATTTCACCACTGATGCTAAGATTAACAGCAAAATAGGTGAAAGTGCAATATCAGGGATGTTACTGTGCATTTTCTCTTGTTTCATAATAATTGGGCCCTCCAGGTGCAATAGACCTAACTGCCTCCAAGTCATAGCAACTGTGGCAACTGTGCAGACAAAGTTTGTGAGCATTACTTAGCGGCCTAAGGAGCCTTGGTGGTGCAATGGTTGAGCTTGGCTGCTAACACAAAGTTTGGTGTTTAGACCCACCCAGCCACTCCATGGGAGAAAGACATGGCATTCTGCTTTGGTAAAGATTATAGCCTAGAAAGTCATATAGGGGAGTTCTACTCTGTCACATGAGGTCACTATGAGTCAACTAGACAGCATGTCACAACAACTTAGCTGCCTAGAAAAATCTTTGGTATGGCACTTAAAATTCTTTCTGCAACTATTTCTAAATTCAGACTTGACTTTCTGCAAAACTTCTCCAGCTTTATGTTCTACAATCCCTCTATTGGTAAAGTGAAAACAATAAAATGAACTTTCCTCCTCTTTTTTTCACATTGATCTTAGGCAATGAAGGAAATTTTTTTATGTAATAACTTCTGAAATATATTATTATTGCTTTCTCTTCTACAAGGATGAGTGTGTGAAATGATTCCTTGACAAATTAAAACATGTGAGAGTAAAAATAAAAATAATCACTATGGAATCACAACTTTTCTTTTTCAGCCCAACTCTTGGACATGGAATCATTTAGAGTTGGATTTCTTTGTATTTTAGAACACATTCCATTATCTAACTCAAGAACATGTTTAAGAGTTTGCAATCAAACTCATGACAATTCTGAGGCAAAATATATGAATATTCACACTAAGTGGGAAACATAAAATATAAATTACTTTGCCTCAGTTCAGGCATCAGATTTTGATACCATATGACTTGTAGCAAAATAAACATAAATAACCATAGTTCAACCTCCGACACTGATCTGCACGATTTCTCAGGGAAAAAAAATAATAAAGCTTAGAATTGGGTAAGACTGAATGAGTGAGGGTGCAAACAGTTAATGCATTCAGCTGCTAACCGAAAGGTTGGAGGTATAAGTCCATCCAGAGTTGCCGCAAAACAAAGGTCTGTTGGAGTTCCGGCAAAATGGTGCTCTAGGTAGAAGCACCACCCCCATCCCTCCACAGCAAAGATCCAAAAAACTAAGCCGAACAGATAATACAACACTCCTGAAACCCTAAAACATCAAATGAAGAGATAAAGAACTCAGCCAAGCACCAAATGGAGTGAGAAAACTGACAGAGAACAGAGAGCGAGGAGAGAATCATGCAGAGGTCCCCTACCAGCTAACACAGCGCAGATCCACCATCTTGGACTCCTATCAGAGACCAGCAAACAGGGGTACAAGAAAGCAACCTCACAGAGCATAGAGCGGGAGACAAAACAACCAGTAATTTATGGTGTGCGCTTTCCCACCCCCCACCCCTCTTTACCCCGGCTCAGCCTCCTCTGCTTCCTGTGGTCACGGTCTCTTGACCAGGAAGCACCGGCTCCTTGGATTCCACACACCCAAGCGGGCGGCTCTCTGGGTGCCATTCGTTGGCTGCTGGTGTTGCTTTTTTCTGCTTTTTTTGATTTCTTCCTTGTCTCTCACCACCTCCCCCTCCTTTCGCTCGAGTGCCTGGCTCCATACGCAATCTTTGCTTCTTCCTGAGGGGCTACAGAGCACTGGCAATTTGTGATCTACACTTTCCCACTCTCTACAGTTCTTCACCCACACTCGGAATCGTCTGCTTCCCATGGACACAGTCTCTTGTGCAGAAACACCAGCCAACACTAGCTGGCTCTCTGAGTGCCATTTGTTGGCTGCTGGTATTGCTTTTTTTTTTTTCTGCTTCTTTTGATTTCTTGCTTGCCTCTTGCCGCCTCCCCCTCCTTTCGCTCAAGTACCTGGCTCCATGCGCCATCTTTGCTTCTTCCAGAGGGGCTGTGGAGCTCCATTCGACTGTGGAGCTGCTTCCCGATCTCGGCTACTGCGCTGGTGGGATCCCAGGGCTTTTGTTCATTTTGAATTGTTTGTTTGTTTTCTTTTCCTTTTCTTGAGTTGGGAGCCCTTTCTGGCAAGGCAGAACTGCGTGGCAAAGAACTCTTCTTCATCTTCCACAGATGTGCAGAGGGATCCCTGAGGGCATTTCTTTTTTCGTTGGGTTTTTTGGGGGGGCGTTTCTTGTTTTTTTTTTTTTTAATTTCTTTTGTTTTCTTTTCCCCTTTTTGTCTTTCTTCATTGCTCAGTTTCTTATCCCTCTATATCCTCCTTCTCTTTCTGATACGTGAATACCAGGCGATGTATAACTCTACACCTTCTAGCCAGGCTGTATTGCAACACCTGAGAGCGACTTCCCCAGACCTCATAGATGCATCTGTGGGATCCCTGGGAACTTTGCGGTTCTTTAACCTTTCTGATTTTTATTTATTCATTCTTTTTTTTTCTTCCTCTTCCCCTTTCTAGTTCTCTCCATTTCATACTCTCTCATCTCTCCATTCCAACAGCAAGCTCCCCAAGCATACTTTTTTGTTTGTTTATATGTTTTTGGATCCTGTTCCTCTCTCCTCTCTCCCATATACATCTTAGCTCCACACATAACAATCTCTCTGCTGCATCCTGCCTACCTGCACCGTGCGTTTGACATCACACCACCAAGCAGAACAGGCACAGCCTACTGGAACCTAGCCTGCACTGATTACCAACCTGCTCTGGTGGCTGTAGTAAGTGCCACAAACAAACTGTTCCAGTAACTCCTCTTCAGCTAGACCTGCCCTTCTGTACCATATCTGAGTGACTGACCCTGCCAGTTGGAGAAGGAGGTGAAAAGTATTGAGCGCACAGATGAGCAAACAACAAAGAACACACAGTCTCCCTGCTCAGAAATAGTCAATTTTTTTTTTTAAAAAGGGACAAAACAAACAAATCTACAATCAATAAATGAGAAAAATAACTACTAAATGCCCCGAAGACAGCAGACAATATCAAAACAGTAGGCATCCAAAATAAAACACCAGATGACTCTCCAGTGGAAGAAAATGCACTAGAAGTAACTGATAGGGAATTCAAATCTCTAATACTCGGAATTCTCCAAGAACTGAGGCAAAAAGCTGAAAAACATGACAAAAAAATAGATAAATTCATGGGAAATAGAGACAAAAAATTGGAAAAATTCAGGAAGATGATACAGGAACAAAATGTCAAAATAAATTCACAACTAGAAATTATACAAAGACAACAATTAGAAATCCAAAAGATAAACAACAAGATTTCAGAAATGGAGGATGTCATAGAAAGGCTGAGAAGCAGATTTCAAATGTTGGAAGACAGGATCAGCGGAATTGAAGACAAACACTTGGATACAACCACATTTGAGGAAAACTCAAAACAAAGAACAAAGAAAAACGAAGAGACCCTGAGAGTTATGTGGGACACAATTAAAAGCAAAAATTTACGAGTGATTGGAATTCCAGAACAGGGGGAGAAAACAGAAAACACAGAGAGGATCATTGCAGAACTGCTGACAGAAAACTTCCACAATATCATGAAAGATGAAAAGCTGGCCATCCAAGAAGCTTAATGAACCCCATATAGAAGAGACCACAAAAGAAAATCACCAAGGCGTATCATATTCACACTTGCCAAAACCAAAGACAAACAAAGAATCCTGAGAGCAAATCCTGAAAAACAAGAAGTCACATACAGAGGAGAAACAATAAGACTGAGCTCAGATTATTCAGCAGAAACCATGCAGGCAAGAAGCCAATGGGATGACATACATAAAAGCTTGAAAGAAAAAATTATCAGCCAAGAATAATATGTCCTGCAAAACTCTTGTTCAAATTTGATGGTGAAATTAGGTCATTTACAGATAAACAGAAATTAAGGGAATATGTAAAAGTCAAACCAAAATTACAGGAATTATTAAAGGGAGTTCTTCTATCTGAGGACAAACAGCTTCAGCTCACAGGCAGAACCTAGGATGCAGAATCATACAAGTCAGATAACAATCTAGGAAATGAACTCTCGAGGACTATCCAAAACCAAAAGAAATGCAACAGGGAATGAGAGCAATTAATCAATAAATGACAACAACATCAAAACAATAAAAGAGAGAATAAATGGCATAGGTATAGAACCTTCTAATGGAGAGGACAGCAAGGCGATACGAAGTAATGTTAGACTGCTTCAAACTTAGAAAGATAAGGGTAAAATTCATGGTAACCACAAAGAAAGTTAAAAAACCAACTCATAAAAATAAATGAAAAACAAAGTCTCGGCAAAAACAAAACCTACAAAAACAAAAGAAATGAAAAAAAAAATCCACTAACAAAATTAACTCGGCACAAGAGAGTAAGAAGAACAAAGAAAACTTCAGCACCACAAAAAAAAAAAAGCCTTACTAAATGACAGCAACAAACTCACATCTATAAATAATTACACTGAATGTAAATGGACTCAATGCACACATAAAGAGACCGAAAGTGACAGAATGGATAAGAAAACAGGATCCATCAATATGCTGTCTACAAGAGACACACCTTAGAAACAGAGATGTGAATTTATTAAAAGTCAGAGGTTGTAAAAAAATATATCAAGCTAACAACTACCAAAAAAGAGCAGGAGTGGCAATTCTAATCTCAGATAAAATAGACTTTAAAACAAAATCTACCATAAAAGACAAAGAAGGACACTATAAAATGAATAAGGGGAGGAGCCATCATGAAGACATAACCATAAAAAAAATCTATGCACCCAATGACAGGGCTCCAAAATACATAAAACAAACTCTAACAACACTGAAAAGAGAAATTGACAGTTCCACAATAATAGTAGGAGACTTCAACACACCACTCTCAGTAAAGGACAGAACAACTAAGAAGAAACTCAGCAAAGATACAGAAGACCTAAAGGGCACAATCAGCCAACTGGACCTCATAGACATATATAGAACACTCCATCCAACCACTGCAAAGTACACATTCTTTTCCAATGCACATGGAATGTTCTCCAGAATAGACCACATCTTAGGCCACAGAGCAATCCTCAATAAGATCCAAAACGTTGACATATTTCAAAGTATCTTCTCTGACCACAATGCCATCAAGGTAGAAATTAACAATAGAAAGAGCAAGGAAAAAAATCAACTACATGGAAACTGAATAATACCCTGCTTACACATCACGAGGTAATAGAATAAATCAGAGATGGAATCAAAAAATTCCAGAATCCAATGAGAATGAAAACACATCATACCAAAACCTTTAGGACACAGCAAAGGCAGTCCTCAGACAACAATTTATAGCAATAGATGCACGTATCAAAAAAGAAGAAATGGACAAAATCAAAACATTAACTACAGAACTCAAACCAATAGAAAGAGAACAGCAAAAAAAGCCTACAACCACTGGAAGAAAGGAAATAGTAAAGATCAGAGCAGAAATAAATGAAATAGACAACAGAAAAACGATAGAAAGAATCAATAAAACCAAAAGTTTGTTCTTTGAAAGAATCATCAAAATCGACATACCACTGGCCAGACTGACAAAAGAAAAACAGGACAGGACACAAATAACTCAAATACGAAATGAAATGGGGAACATTACAACATACCCAACAGAAATAAAAAGGTTTATAAAAGAATATTATGAAAAACTATACTCCAACAAATCTGAAAACCTAGAAGAAATGGAAATATTTCTATTAACACATGGCCTACCCAAACAACAACAAAGTGATGTTGAAAATCTGAACAAACCCATAACAAGAGAAGAGATTGAAAAGGTAATAAAACAACTTCCAACCAAAAAAGCCCTGGCCCAGATGGCTTCACTGGAGAATTCTACAAAACATTTACAGAAGAGATTGTACCAGTACTACTCAAGCTATTTCAGAGCACAGAAGAGGAAACAACACTTCCAAATTCTTTCTATGAAGCCAGGATAACGCTGGTACCAAAACCAGGCAAAGACGTCACACAAAAAAGAAAATTACAGACCAATATCTCTCATGAATATAGATGCAAAAATTCTCAACAAAATTCTAGTCAATAGAATTCAGCATCATATCAAAAAATAACACACCATGACCAAGTAGGACTCATACCAGGTATGCAAGGATGGTTCAACATTAGAAAAATCTATCAATGTATTCCACCACATAAATAATTGGAAAGAAAAGAATCACATGAACATCTCAATTGATGCAGAAAAGGCATTTGACAAAGTCCAACACCCATTCCTGATAAAAACTCTCAATCAAATAGGTATAGAAGGGAAATTTCTCAACATAATAAAGGACATCTATGCAAAACCAACAGCCAACATCATTCTTAATGGAGAGAGGCTAAAAACATTCCCCTTGGAAACAGGAACAAGACAAGGATGCCCTTTATCACCACTCCTATTTAACATTGTGCTGGAAGTTCTAGCTAGAGCAATAAGGCAAGAAAAAGAAAGGGCATCCAAATTGGTAATGAAGAATTTAAACTGTCCCTGTTTGCAGATAATATGATACTATACACAGAAAACCCTAAAGACTCCATGAGAAATCTACTGGAACTAATAGAAAGATTCAGCAGAGTAGCAGGATACAAGAGAAACATTCAAAAATCAGTTGGATTCCTATACACCAGTAAGGAGAAAGATGAAAAGGAAATCAGGAAAACAATACCATTTTCAATAGCCCCTCAAACGATAAAATAATAAGGAATAAATCTGACCAGGGATGTAAAAGACCTATACAAACAAAACTACAAAACACTACTGCATGAAACCCAAAGGGATCTACATAAATGGAAAAACATACCATGCTCATGGATAGGCAGACTCAACATTGTGAAAATGTCATTTCTACCCAAAGCAATTTACAAATAGAACTCAATCCCGATCCAGATACCAACAACATTCTTCAAAGAGATGGAAAAACTAATCATTAACTTTATATGGAAAGGGAAGAAACCCCGAATAAGTAAAGCACTACTGAAGAAGAAGAATAAAGTTGGAGGACTCACACTACCTGACTTCAGAACCTACTATACAGCTACAGTAGTCAAAACAGCCTGGTACTGGTACAACCACAGATCCATTGACCAATGGAACAGAATTGAGAACCCAGATGTAAATCCATCCACTTACGGTCACCTGATCTTTGACAAGGGCCCAAGTCCATCAAATAGGGAAAAGACAGTCTTTTTAACAAATGGTGCTGGCAAAACTGGATATCCATTTGCAAAAAAAGGAAACAGAACCCATACGTGACACCGTATACAAAAACTACTTCAAAATGGATCAAAGACCTGAATATAAAGCCTAAAACTATAAAGTTCATAGAAGAAAAAATAGAACCAACACTTCCGGCCTTAATACATGGCATTAACAGGATACAAACCATAACCATCAATGCACAAACCCCAATAGATAAGCTAGATAACTGGGATCTTCTAAAAATCGAACACCTATGCTCCTCAAAAGACTTCACCAAAAGAGTAAAAAGAGAACTTACAGACTGGGAAAAATTTTTTGGACAGTACAAGTAAAACAAAGGTCTAATCTCCATAATCTACAAGAAAATCCAACACCTCTGCAACAAAAAGACAAATAATCCTATTAAAAAATGGGAAAGGAAATGGACGCTTCACCAAAGAAGACATTCAAATGGCCAACAGACACATGAGGAAATGCTCGGGATCACTAGCCATTAGAGAAATGCAAATTAAAACCACAAAGAGATACCATCTCACCTCGGCATTACTGGCACGAATCAAAAACACTGGAAATAACAAATGTTGGAGGGGCTGCGGGGAGATCGGAACTCTTATGCACTGCTGGTGGGAATGCAAAATGATACAACCAGTTTGGAAGATGATACGGCGCTTCCTCAGAAAGCTAGAAATAGACAAACCATTCGATCCAGCAATCCCACTCCTAGGAATATATCCTACAGAAATAAGAGTCGTCACTCGAATAGACATGTGCACACCTATGTTCATGGCAGCATTGTTCACAACAGCAAAAAGATGGAAACAACCTAGATGCCCATCAACAGATGAATGGATAAACAAACTATGGTACATACACACGATGGAGTACTATGCAACGAGAAAGAACAACAATGAATCTGTGAAGCATGTCATAACATGGTTGAAACTGGAGGACATTATGCTGAGTGAAATAAGTCAATCACAAAAGGACAAATATTGTATGAGATCTCTATTGTAAAAACCCATAAAAATTTCACACACAAATTGTAACAATCTTTTTTGGTTCCCAGGGATGGGAGCGGGGGGGGGGGGAAATACTAAATAGTCAGTAGATAAGTGGTATCTTGGGTTAAGGGTGAGACAGTACACAATACAGGGGAAACTAGCACAAGGTGTACAAGGAAAGGTCATGGAAGCCCCATGGACACATCCAAACTCCCTGATGGAGTGAATTGCTGGGCGGAGGGCTGTGGGGACCATGGTCCCGTGGAACATCTAGCTCAATTGGCATGACACAGCTTATAAAGACAATGCTCTACATTCTACCTTGGTGTGTAGTGTCTGGGGTCTTAAAAGCCTGTGAGCAGCCCTCTAAGATACTCCACTGGTCTCATCACTTCAGGAGCAAGGGAGAATGAAGAGAACAGGATACAAGGAAACGATTAGTCCAAAGGACTAATGAACCACCGCTACCAAGGCCTCCACCGGACTGAGTCCAGTACAGCTAGATGGTGCCTGGCTACCACCACTGACTACTCTGACCAGGATCACAACAGAGGGTTCTGGACAGATCTGGAGAAGGATGTAGTGCATAATTCTAACTCACAAAAAAAAGACCAGATTTACTGGCCTAAAGGAGACTGGAGAAACCTCGAGGATATGGCCCCCAGACACCTTTTTAGCTCAGTGGGAAGCTACCTCCGAGGTTCACTGTTCAGCTTGGGAGTGCACAGCCCCATAAAACCAAATGAGACTAACGAGGTACAGGAGTCCAGTGACAAGGTCCAGAAAGCAGAAGGGGACAAGGAAGCTGGTGATAGGGAACCCAAGGTTGAGTAAGGATATTGTTGTTATGTTGTGAGATTGTTAACCACTGTCATAGGGCAACATTTGTAGTAACTGTTAGATGAGAGATTATTTTGTTCTGTAAGCCTTCATCCTAAGTGAGGATAACAGCACAATTGGAAGAGCGTAGTCAATGTCACTGAACTGTGCATGTAGAAATTTTTGAAACGGTGTATCTTTAGCTATGTGTATTCTCCCCCCCCCAAAAAAAAAAGGTTGAGAATTTAGAGGGTTAATATGTTGTGGGGTTGTTAACTAATGTCATAAAACAACATGTGTACTACTGTTTCATGAGAAGCTATTTGTTCCGTAAGCCTTCACCTGAAGTACAATAAAATATAAAAAAAAAGAATAAAAAAAGAAAGTTCTGTTGATTTACTTCTGAAAAATTAGCCCTTGAAAATCCTATGGAGCACATTTCTACTCTGATACACATGGGCTAGCCATGAGTTGGAATTGACTCCACAGCAACTGGTTGAATGATTGGGAGAGGTGGGTACTAAGTGTGTTATTTTATAATTTTATATGGTGAATGTTTAATTGTTTATTGATTTGTTTTTTAACCCAATTCTAAGTTTCAAAAAAGACCAGTTAATACATCCCTAATATCAGCTACTTTACTGACAAAAGATCACAAATAATGCTGCCTCTCTTAAATTTATATATGTAGATAAACAGATATACTTATATAAACAAGGTATACTCATATGAACTTCAAGCAAAGTCAGTTCTATTTTTAATGTCTAGTTAGTTTTCAATTATTTGTAGGCTTATAAATGTTATTGAGACTTGTTTTTTAATAGTCGGCTACCCTTATATTCTGAACAAATTCAGCATAAGATATTCATCACCAGTTACCATTCTGTCTTAAACAGTGATGATACTTCTATTTTTTTACCACAAATAATGATAAACAAAAAATAAGAGAAAGTATACGTGTGCTAATGAAGGACCAAAATTTCTCATCTAGCTCAAGCTCCTACCAATCATCTTGTTGCCCCAAATCTCTCTGATATGGAAAATCTAGAGTGTCATTTGGTCCATTGTGGTGCTGATGGGGATTATTCCTGGAAAGAATTTTTGTGGGTCATTGAAAACCTTGTCAGTGGTAACTCATGGAAAACAATTTGAGGGCAGAAAAATCTGAGATCAGCCCTGCAGAACCCTCCCACCTAAATCCCTTGATTGATTAGTTCATCTCACAGCGGGAATTGCAGCCTTGGGAGAAAAAAAAAAAATAGATAAAATAATCTCCTTTTTTAAGTAAAATATTCTCAGACAATATGTTATTTTAATTGAATATAAAACATATTCTCTTCAGAGGAGTTATTCTTGAAGATACCAACAATGAGTGTTTGTTGGACTGAAATATATAGGAGCAGCCTTTGGGTTTCAACGAAGTTTTCCAACTACATTACTAATGATTTTAGGACAATAAGGAAAACATTGTCAATGAAGTATCAGCCCCAGTTTTTAGAAGAAACAGTGCCCATTCTACCAGACTCTCACTCCCCCTTCGCTGAGCATTTCCTCTGCTTGTCCATGCCCTGCCGTAGTTTGTTCCGCTCTCTGATTCTCACTCTGCCTCACTAAATCTTATCTGCTTATTTATGTGATTAAAACTAATCCCAAAGCTTTAGAATAAAAACAGAAGTCAGCTATTCTGAAGGAGGGGATGTGAAATAAGTTTACATTAGTATACCATACTACCATATTTTAATGCAAATAATGCGTGCCTTCTACATTTGTTCACCAACCGAGTCCTCCCCTTGGGTGGTATTTTCATAAGCATTGCTGGTCAATTTTTTTTACATGTTGCTGTAAAAGAATTAGCATAGGTCCTTTATGAAAATACTTTGCAGGGAGCACGCAGTTGGGAAATTTAGAAGGCATGAGTTATTTGCATACAAGTGCAATAGTTACCCAGTGCATTACTTGATCGAATGATATGAGAATTTTTACTGAAATAAGATTTTTGTTCATTTAAGAACTTAATTTCTCTTAATCAATCAAACCAGAATTGATTCTAAAATAACATGGTTCTCATATTTAAAGTTATTTACATTTTATTGACAAAATTATCAAATTTGAACTTGCAACAATAATTTCTACTGTCTTGTAAAAAGATTTAGAATTTATTATGTAAGAACTCTTTTATATAACTCCAAAAATATATTAAGAACAAGAAAGTAGTAACCAACTCACAAGTACATTTTTGGTTAAGATATTGTCCTAGTCATCTAGCGCTGCTATAACAGAAATACCACAAGTGGATGGGTTTAACAAAGAGGAGTTTATTCTCTTACAGTCCAGTAGGCGTCACAGTCCAAATAAAGGGCATCAGCTCCAGGAGAAGGCTTCCTCTCTCTGTCAGCTCTGGAGGAAGGTCCATGTTATGCATCAGTCTTCTCTTGGTCTGGGAGAGCATCTCAGCAGAGGAAACTTAGGTCCAAAGGATGCACTCTGCTGCTGACACTTTTATCTCAAAAAGAGATTGGCTTAAGACACTATCCAATCTTGTAGACCTCATCACTATAACTGCTGCTAATCCATCTTATTAGATCATAGTGACTGAATTTACAATACATATGGAAATCACATCAGATTACAGAATGGTACACAATTATACAATTCTGGGAATCATAACCCAGCCAAGTTGACAGATATTTTTGGAGGACACAATTCAATCCATGATAGATATATTCACAAAAATTGTCAACTTCATCAATAACCTTATCCTACAGTACAAGTAACAAAAAACACAGCTTTCATTATGAAGATATAGTTATTACCAATTTGTAATTCAGTGTCATTTCAATGAATTTGCATTTGCATATTTCTACAGCGGTTTTGGTATTGTTCTTAGGTGCCGTCAAGTTGGTTCTGACTCATAGCGACCCTCTAGGACAGAGCAGAACTGCCTCATAGCATTTCCAAGGAGTGGCTGGTGGATTTGAACTGCTGACCTTTTGGTCAGCAATCAAGCTCTTAACCACTACACCACCAGGGCTCTGCAGAGGTTTGAGAGGATATTTTTTCAACTTAAAAATAATTTAGCAGTTTGCCACTTTAATTTTCAACAGATTTTAAATGTATCTGTGTCATGTAACTAATGAATATTAAAAACAATATTTAAAACTTGAATGTATTTATTTTTAAAAGAATAGTTTAAATATGAGGATTATTGCACACACAAGTCCTCTTTGCTGTCTTGAATTTATGCATTCTAACTTAGCACACAGGGTATAAAAAGGAATATGGGCAAAAGATAGCAGTGTATTTTGTTTTGTTTGCTTTTTAAGTGAAAATACATGGGCTTTATCTACCCCAGAAAGTAAACTTCTTTCTGCAATGTGACTGAGTCTTTAAGGATCAAATTTCAAATGAGGATGTTATTACAATCAATAAAAAATTATTAATGGCTCCTGAATGAAAATCCTATTAAAGTCTGGAATCCTCTCCCATGTTTTGTCAATGGTATTACCCTTTGGAGAGTTATGAGGCAGTGGCAACTGCAGCTCTCTGGAGCCTACCTTGGCATTCTGTCCATTGCTTGTGTGAATGATACACAATAAACATTTGCTGGACTAGTCTTGTTAGGTAAAGTCCGCCAGCATTTCAGTAAATCAAACTGCAAACAAACCACCCTGGAATATTTGTAATCCTTCTGCTGAATGTACATTTCATTTAAAGTAGGAATGCAATAAGTTTGCATCATGCAATTGATCCACACTATGCTGGCTATTGTAACAATACCTGTTAGGGGTATAAATTAATTCTACATGAAGCATTTTGCCCTATTGTATATAACTAATAATAAGAAATTATAGTGTTGATACCTAAAAGGAAATATCCTATAAAAAAATCAAGACAACAACATCTTATATTTATCCCTGGCTTAAAACTGAAGTTTAGAAGCAGTTCTGACTTTCAGAACTAGTGACATGTTCAGGATAAGTAAAAAAGGAGAGAAAAAGAGACATAAATTATACCCAGAACTAAACCATGAACCTTTCTTTGTTCAGTTGTGGATCGCTGAGCTGCAGCAATAGTTGATTCACAGTTCTGGTAGCTGTATATGGCACAGGTTTAGCCTTTGGCTGTGCCTCAGGAAAAATACTTTAACAGCTAAATCTATATAAAAATTCATATCTTTCAATTATCACTGCCCAAGAATGGCTTTGCAGCTCTGTGCCCAAGATCAGAACAAGGTTAATCCATTTAACATTTTAAAAAAAAAATGATTTTTAATGATAGCTACAGGGAGGCATCATGAGTTGCCTTCTTTTGACAGGTAAATCTCCAAGCGGCCTTTGTATCTCAAAAGCCTACAACAAAGAAAGGTGATGTAGCCCAGGTGAGAAGATGCAAGTATATTCTCACAAGGTAGACAGTGATGCTTTTTCTTCAGGGACTTTAATTGCAACATAATAAGAAAATATCAAGAATATTGATGATAAATTGGAGTTTCTGTTTTGTTTCCTTTTTCTATATAAGCATTTCTAAAACTGAACTCTGAGGATAAAGATGTGTTACACTATTATAATGACCAAACATCTCCCTTGAAGCTAGGAGCTTAAGCAAACATTGTGCAGATAGCAGTAATATAGTAAATATTCACCTGTTTTTGCATAGTTTAAATATATATTTTTCTTTCACAGCCTTTGGCAACATACATAAACATGGATTGCTCACAGCATATGCTGTTTCAATAAACACAATACATATTTGTGTGACAAAGGCTTATGGGAAGAGGGCATGGAAAGATCCCTGAACACAGTTTTAAACTTGCTCTTGGTGACGGTTAGAAGTCATTGAACATCTAGTATAAGACACCAAAGTCATTGCATATAACCTGAAGGTATACTGCATAGTTGTTGTATGCTGTAAAGTAGAAAAGAGGAGGGAAGAACAAAATAAAACTTTGAAAATCTGTTTCAACAGAAGAATGCTTTTTATGCCTTAGACACAAACTTTTGTTCTATCCTAATGCTGCAAATTTAGGGGACAGTTTTGAGTCAGTGCCAATATGGTCTCAAATAATAAAAACAAAACCCAATAATAATAAACAACCTTAGCTGTCTACACCTACTTGTCTTATATAGACTCCAAAGTGGAGTAAGATTCACCAACCTGTGCTCTCATCTATATGACTTTCATAAAACAGAAGATGAATCAGGCAGGAAATTTACAAGAGAACAATGTTTGAAACATCTAATTCTTATAGCGAAAGTTTTTATGTGAAGAAAAGATTGTCATACCAGACTAAAATCAGAAGTATTTATTATATACATATATAATAAAGATATATATATATATATATATATCCATTGTCGATACCAACTCATAGCAACAGAGTAGAAGTGCCCCATTGGGTTTCCAAGGAGCAACTAATGGATTTGAACTGCCAACCTTTGGTTAGCACCTAAGCTCTTAACCACTGCGCCACCAGGGCTCCATATATATATATATATATATATATATATGTGTGTGTGTGTGTACATATACATATATATACACATAAATATATATTTAATGCATAGATTTTGTGCTTATCCTGTTTTTGTTCATTTTCCTGAATTCTCTTCATTCTTATTCTATTTATTACATAAGTATTAAACAAAGTTTTATAGTTATTTAATGTTACAAATCATTTAACCTTAATAATGACTAGATGTAAAGCTGTTTTGACCTTTTTTAATGTATCATTTTACATCCAGGAATAATAAAATCCCAGAAATGTATAAAAATCTACTTTAGATAAATATTTTATCAGGAGAAATCCTGCATATTTACAGACTTAACAAAATAATTATTTTATTAAATTAGGCATATTTTATATATATTTTTAAAATTGGTCAATTCAGTTTAAAACACTAATTCAACAAGATATTTCATACTAACTAAGTAAATTGAAAATCTGACCAAATTTTCTACTCTGGAAGGGGTTGTGTAGACTTACTTAAAGGATAAGTGTGTGAATGTACCAGGGAGGGGTTGTGTGTGTGTGTGTGTGTATTGGACTAGAAATTAGATGATCCATGTTATGCTTCTAGTGGTTGGCCTCATATAAGCCATTTATCTTCCATCTGGTAGGTCATATTTTTAATTGGAAAAATGGGGTTACTGGTAATCTGTCTTACCAGCTACACAGTCATCCTGATACGATGTATATATGGATGTATGGAGAAAATTGTAAAGTGGTTCATAATTAATTAGCTGCATTTAGAACCAGATTTGAAAAGGGTGGATGGAAAGCATTAGTGAAAATAAAGAGAGTTAACTGAAACAGTCCATCTGATTTTCTTGTACTTGTGTTGTTTACAATAGTAAACTTCAGAGGTGGAAAATTTTGTCAATTGGTTGCTAGTTGACAACAAATGAATTATTTAGCTGATTTTTTAAGACTAAATTGACTGAAAGGATGAGTTGTTTTGTAAACATGTCAACACAGCCAGAGGAAAATTTAACCTTTTCTAACCTCCATTATCTCTCTGAGTTTGAAACCAAATGCAGATGGAGAACTCATCACTGAAGTGACAACCTCTGTTGTAATTAAAAAACATGGGATCTATTTCTAAAGTAGGTGTATGGCAAAGGGCAAGGAAAGGTCTGAGCCTTTCTGTGCGTTATCCCAAAGCTTCTTAACATGAAAATGTTGCAACTGTTTCAAGCAGAAATACTGACCTTGACTGACTAGCTAATAGAACCATGACAGAAAATTTTAAGTGCTATTAGTTAGCCACCAGAGTACAATAGTCAAAAGGTGAAAATTAGAATACATTGGAGCTTATCTGTGGATTCTTCTCACAAAATTGCATCAGCTTCAGAGTTCTCTTGAAAATTGATATATTTACACCAATATAAAATGACTAAATTGACAGTGATTTTTTTTTTATTTTGTTTGTGTGTTTTTGACAGCTTAAATGTGTCTATTGAGCTCCAATTCAAACAGTTGTGTTTTTACACCACGTTTTGTCCTACTGTCAAACTAAACCTATTCCTTTCCACATAGTTTTTCTTGAACCGGGATTGCCATTTCAAAATGTGCACCATAGTTGTTAGTACAGTTTAGAAAAGGGAACCTGGTGGGTTCACATGTCTTAGCAGATAAGCTGGAAGCCAAAACCAAGTTAACTAAGCCAAAAATTGTTTTTTAATTAGGTTTATCTTTTATTAAAGGAAAAACAAAATAACGGAGTGTGAAAATAACACAATGATAACAACAAAACCAGTTGGAAATAAAACTCTACTGTGCTGAAATTCTTTGTCTTGCAATCTTAGGTCTATGAGATCGCCCTTTAAAAACAGAAAACAAACTTTACCCTTCTGATGCTTTATAATATTAAGTCCTCTAATCTAGCTGCTTTGTCTCCACAGGGCATATTATTTGTATCCACTTAAAACTTGTAAGCAGTAGTCATAGAAATTAATTAATTTTCTCTCCATTAAAATTACACTTTAACTTCACCTTTCTACAACTTGGATTTTGGTACAGTGTGGACACGATTTTATTCCTCATCTTCATATACCTCTCATTTTCCGTATTGAATGGTAATTCCAGGATCCAGTTGCCAAACTGCGAAAATATTCTTCCAGCAGCAGCATATGGTTCCTTGGCAAGTTTCTCTAGCATCTGTACAAAAAGCTTATAGTTTCCTCTGGGTATGTAATACTTCTGGCTGCTAGGAGGCTATTTGTGCAGTGTTTTCCTCACAGACACCATTTCTCTTGACAAACCTTCGTTTCTAAGCAAATTTTGCACATTTTTTTGTCCATTTGAGAATCAACGATATACATAAGCTTGCTTTACAACCAGACAGCTATCCAAGGACTCTGATTCTACGACAAGGGGGTGAATCTGGCACTGATACAAATTTGTTTTAATGTAATCGGAGTTTATTTAGCTACCTTGATAGGCAACATTTTGTTGCTACCAAAATATGAAGAGTATCTAAATTGTGATACCTCTTTGTAAGGGTTATCAAGGTCAAGAAAAATAGCATTCAAACTAAAAGCTGCATAAGGTAACAATATTTGAAAACATACCCTTGTTCAGCATTCATGCTGTTGTCTGTGGTGTGTGTGTGATGTGTAGTTACTCATATGCAACTTTTCCCTCAATGAAAATTCAGCTTCTGCACAGCTGTTCAGACAGAGCGCCCCAGGTGGTACATAGTACTGGTATCTCCACCACAGTTACTGTGGGGAACAGTTTCGTCAGTCACCATTTTATCTAAGCACTAAAAACAACTGTTTTACCAGAATTAGAGGTTGTTTCATACTGAAGAATTTATCAGCTAAATTATACCAGACTGAAAACAGAAACTTTTATGGCTTCCCACAGCCTTCATATGACATCTTCCCAAAAGACAGTAACTAAAACTTATAAAAAGAATTATCTTTCAACAGGACTCATTATTCTTGCTGAAAAGCTAGGACACAGCAAAAGGTAACAATAAATATTAATAACCATGCTCTTCTATGTATGTAATGTTCCTGGAAATTAACATTCTTAATATTCCATGTCCTTGCTGCATGTTGTTTTTAAGAATATATTTTGAAATGAGCGCTTAACAATATAGAAGAGAAGCACATTTGCATTATATGTAATTCCTCATGGATGGTTACATGATGTAAGATTTCTGAAAAAATAATATTTTAAGGAACTTAAAGCTAGACATGAAAGGAAGTCGATTGATAAAGACCCTTAAGGATGCCAGTCTCTTGTGTGTTGAATATTTTAAAATACAACAGTATTTCCCAAATCACAATCTATAGAGATTATTCAAGTTAAACATATATAAAGAATGAGGAGTTCCTGGTGAGATAAGCACTAACTGAATTTAAGCAAATTTAAACAGATTTCTCAACTGAAAGACATACTACAGCCTTCATCATACTCATGTGTGTTGTGAACTACTAAAGGAAGATATTTGATAAACACTTACTTGACTCTGAAATATTCTTTCTTGAGCAAATTCTACTGAAATGGTACTATACAAAATACATTCTAGGGAATTCTGTTATGTAGAAAAGGTCTACATCAGCATTTCCTCAATAAATTGCGTTTTACTTTGGTAGCCGTCAATATGCACTCCAAAAACAAGAGGGTCTGTGATGAAACGAACTCACTTAATGCAAACAATACTAGAAAATCCCAATACAGTTTTAGCATAATAAAGACTTGGAATATCAAAGTAAAACAAGTATCTAATGACCTGAGATCATGGTGGACTGGAAGGAACACTGGTGGGGCAATGGTTAAGCCTTAGGCTGCTAATCGAAAGTT
Source organism: Dugong dugon (assembly GCA_030035585.1). Lineage (NCBI taxonomy): Eukaryota > Metazoa > Chordata > Mammalia > Sirenia > Dugongidae > Dugong > Dugong dugon. The sequence goes on from CM057478.1 coordinate 17,442,068, forward strand.
GGCAGTTGGGACCCACCAGCCACTCTGCAGGAGAAAAGACTTGGAAATCTGCTCTCATGAAGATTACAGCCTAGGAAACCCTATGGGGGCAGTTCTACACTGTCATATAAGATTGCTGTAAGTCAGAATTGGCTCCATGGCACACATCAACAATAACATGGTGGCCTGGACTGATGTGAATAAATTATACTGTCTTACTTCAAAGACAGGTAAATACTGAATAAGATATTGTTCAATACATGAAAGAATTAAAAGAGAAGAGAGGGAAATCCCAAGATGCTGGATATAAACATTAAGCACTTAAAGGATGCCAAGGAAAAATAGTTTGCTGCATCATCAAAACCAGGTGTGGGGAGGAAGGGGTATTATGGCTGAGTTTTTAGTTTTCTTCATTAGTTTACTCCAGTTTTCAAATTATTCTTGAGTAAATATTTTCTGATTTATAGTTTTATTTTAAGCATTGCCATTTCTAACCAAGTTTGCAAATTCATTGGTATAAAGTTGTTTCAATTTTCCATTTTGATTTTCTTGAAATTTCCATTAGATAAATAAATTGGGGGAGAAGAAACTTATTAACCAACTTACAAATGGACTTGGAAAATTGTTTGGTTCCAAAGTTTAACACTTAGAAAATAACTAGACTTTTCGCCTCCTTCTCCAACTGGCAGGGTCAATCGCTCAGATATGGTACACCAGGGCAGGTCTAGCTGAAGAGGATTTGCTGGGATGGGTTGTTTGTTGCACTTACTACAGCCACGAGAGCAGGTCGGCAATCAGTGCAGGGCAGGTTCTGGTAGGCCGTGCCTGCACTGCTCAGTGGTGTAATGTTAAGTGCACGGTGCAGGTAGGCAGGATGGAGGAGGGAGACTGTGATGTATGGAGCTAACATGGGTAAAGGAGAGAGGAGAGAGGAACAGGAGCCAAAAACATACAAAGAAAGAAGAGTGCTAGGGGAGCTTGCTGTTGGAGTGGAGAGATGAGAGACTATGAAATGGAGAAAAACAAAAAGGGGAAGAAGAAGAAAAAAAGAAAAGAAAAGAATGAAGAAATAAAAATTAGAAAGAAAAAAGAACGTCAAAGCTCCCACGGATCCACTGGTGCGACTACTAGGTCTGGGGAAGCTATTCTCAGGTGTTGAAGTACAGCCTGGCCAGGACACATAGAGGTGTCACCCAGCACCAGGTATTCAGGGGACAGGAAGAGAAGGAAGGTATAGAGAGACAAGAAACTGAGAAATGAAGAAAGACAAAAAGGGAAAAAGAGGGAAAAGAAAACAAAAAAAAATTAAAAAAAAAAGACATGAAAAAACAGAAAAAAAAAAAAAAAAACCATGAAAAAAGAAATGCCCTCAGGGATCCCTCTGCATGTTTGTGCAAGCTAAGTGGGCAGGTCCCAAGCCGCGCAGCACCGCCCATCCAGAACGGGCTCCCAACTCGAGAAAAGAAAAAGAAAACAAACAAACAAACAAAAGCCCCGGGATCCCACCAGCATGGCAGCATGGACCAGGAAGCAGTTCCACACTGGAAAAGAGCTCCACAGCCCCTCAGGAAAAAGCAAAGATGGCTCATGTAGCCAGATATTTGAGTGAAAGGAGGGGGAGGTGGTGAGAGGTAAGGAAGAAATCAGAAGAAGCGGCAAAAAGCAACACCAACAGCCAACAAATGGCACTCAAGGAGTCAGCCAGTGCAGGCGGGCAGAATCCAAGCAGCCAATGCTTTCTGGCCAAGAGACTGTGGCCACGGGAAGCAGAGGAGGCCTAGTGGGGGTGAAGAAGGGTAGGGGGTGGGAAAGCATATATCGCCAATTACCAGTTGTTCTGTCTCCTACTGGAAGCTCCGTGAAGCTGCTTTCTTGTACCCCCTACTTGCTGGTCTCTGATAGGAGTCCAAGATGGCCGATCCATGCTGTGTTGCTGCTAGGGGACCTCTGCATGTATCTCTCCTGGCTCTCTGTTCTCTGTCAGTTTCTTATTCCTTTTGGTGCTTGACTGAGTTCTTTATCTCTTCATTTGATGTTTAGGGTTTCAGGATTGCTGTTTTCTCTTTTTGGCTTAGTTTTTCTGATCTTTGCTGTGGAGGGACGGCGTGGTGCTTCTGCCTAGAGTGCCATGTTGCCAGAAGTTGTAACTTCTAGTTTAATATCTATAACCTCAGAAATGTGTTTTCTCAAGCTTTTGTTGCTTGGCACACTTGAATGAGAATTATCAAGGGTACTTGTAAAACATGTAGATTCTGGGTTGTACCGTAAATCAACTGTACTAGAATCAGTTATGTAATCTGTTTCCTTGCTGGTGAGGCCCAGGAGCTTGGAAGTTCATAAGCAAATTAAAGTATGATCACGTATTATCATGCATTTCAACAATCCAACATCTATTGTGAATCACATAATGAATCCAAAGGAAACTATTATTAATACTGCTTTATTCATAAGGTTGAGAGTAGATAATGGAAGCTAGTGAGTAAAGCAAACTAGAGATAAAGAAGCAATATGAGGGCTTGGGGAGAACCCCTGATTTGTTCACCTGCTTGAGTAGGACGTAAGCTTTTAAGTTCTTTCTTTTAAAAATTTGAGAGATGTACAGTTTCTCTAGTTTTCATCATTTCTCTTCTTTGTTACAATTCTGTTTCGTAGTTAGTTCAACTCTATAGCAAAGATGTACACCTAAAGTTTTATATTCTGTGGATGTCATTTTGGGGAGACTGATAAGACTGAGTATTAAAGGGAAAAGAGGCTGGTCTTATCCCATCATCTCACTGGCTTCAGTGTGAATAGATTTCAGTTATTCTGGGGGACCAGACTGAGTTCTTCATGTTGACTCTAGTTTAGAGAACACCACATAGAAGTTGTAAAATGAATAGACTTAAGAAAGATATATATCTAATCTACTTCTTACCTCTACCTGTAAAGGAAAGAAAAGGGAAAAAGCAAAACCTATGTACATGAGTTATGTATGGAGCTAAGTACACTTGGAGCACAGAGTTCTATCCAGATGATCTATTTTGTTAGTCATTTAATCATAAGGATTAACTATAGTCATCAGAAGAGTCTTGTATAATCATAAAAATTGAACTGAAATATATTATTTTTAAAAAATAAATGACAGAAGAACCATGTATGTTTGATGACAGATATAACCATTTCACTGCATTATTTGATTTGTCCTTAGAGTGTCAATGGTTTCTGTCTTTGAATCCAGTATTAGAGCTTAGAAGAAATTTACATGACTTTTATTTATCAGTTATTTGTAATTATGTTGCACCCTCCCCTAATGCCTGATTATAATAACTTCCTTTGCATGTGCCTTAGTGGTTTCAATCTCACCTTCCAGAATATATTCAAATAGAAAGTTTTTCTTGACCTTCTCTCTACAGAAGAACATACCGTGTGCCCTAGAGCAGTTGAGCTCTGTGGTTACATTCTAAAGGGGCCTGGTATCACCCCTTCTTACTTCTAGAAGCCATTTTTAAACTGTTAGTTTAGGCTTAAAGGTACTGATTCAGTGGTAGAAGTTCAGAAAATATTCTGTAATTTCTAGGACTATTAAATTCTGCCATTTCAAAGAAAACTTTAAACTATTCATCTTTTATATAACACTCGTTTTAAAACAAGTATGCTTGAATTGCATTACATACTTGTATTTTTGAATGTGTGTCCATATGCAGGCATATTATTAAATTACAACTTTCACCATATAATTATTGTGGGTACCTAGCAGTCCTTGGGAATACTAAGGAACAAAAGCTATAGAGAGATACATTTTATTTAATTAAAAATATGAATGGTTAGCATTAAATATGTTTAAGGAAATTTAGATTTGATTCATGGTCTAGGTAAGGAGAGTACTTTATTCAAACAGAGAATTCCTGCTACCAGGTTCTGTAAAGTTGTATAAACAAGATGGTTCAAGTTTATGTAGGCTTATAGCGTTATTCCTGTGTAGTATAATTCAAATATTGTTTTATTTACCACAAATGGTGGGTAACCAGAAATACAGTCAAGGAATGATATTGAATTTTTGACACACCCATATTCCAATTTCCAGTTGAACCTCTTCAGACATAGTGATTCCAAGCAGTCTATTCTACCTAAATGAGGAAAAACTATAGTGGAATGTAAATAATGTATACTGTATTTAGAAAAAACAATGTAAATACTTTATAGACTGTTCAGTAAATAATGTATATACTTAAAAAAATATATAAATATTTCATGGACTGCTGAGCCACTGTTACGGCTCAGATTAAACTTCTGGGTTTAGAGAATACTGTTTGTCAAAACTCAGTTTCTTCTATCCGATAGAATCCTGAAAGGTTATGGATAAATTGCTGTATGTAAACTATGTATTCATGAGAAAGTCCTACTGTAGTCACTATATTAACTGTACATTATATTTTCTAGCTGCTGTGCACTAAAAGCAGATGTACTTTGAAGTTTGAGCTATGTTTTATTGTTATAAAATGTACAGAAAGACTTCCTGTCAAGCCCTTCCCAACCTTGCCAATCCCATTTAAATTCATGTTATGTTCTTGATCCATTAGGATTACAGAGTCACGTATTTCTAGCATTAATGTTACTGTTCTCAAACTTTGATTCCATTATAAAAATTAATTTCATTCCTTGCTCCTTTCAAAATTGCACCACTCTGTCTTTATGTATGTTGTATAATAATGCTTTTAAAAAAAATCTTTTTTCTCTTTCTTTTAAATCACGGCTGAAATGTGTTTTTCACATGTTGTCCTTTCTGTACTTCAGAACTATATCATATCATTTCAGCCCCACATATAAAATTCAATAACTATTGTTAAATTTCTCATGAAGTGCCAGTAACTGCTCATATGTTCTAATTAATAGGCATAGTGTGGAGGCCATAACCAGCTTCACAGAGGAGAACAATGAGCTCACAGATCACAGCTGCAATCCACCAGAGGTTGGATGTGAACATTCCCTCCTCAACTGCCGAGTATTTCAAGAAGGAGCAGCTGGCAAGCGAACAGAACCCGTGATGCAGTAACAGTTTGCTGGCTCCGTGAAAAACTGGAGATGTCAAATGCATATCAGATAGTATCCTATACCAACTGGTTAACATTGTTTGTCCCAAAAGATACACAATATAAAAATGGAGATTTCCCAGTACACTTACCTGGTATTTAGAGGGATAAAAGAATAATTCATCTTTCAGAATGTTTAAAGTCCAAAATGTTGCTTTATGGCATTTAGGGTGAGAGTGGAAAAAAGTTTTAAGTAATGTATTTTATGATATTCAGCCATAGGGACACAAAATCCATTACAATATGGGCGTTTGATTTGGGGTAAATAAATAGTACGTTCCACATTTGTAGACATGTTTATTCCTAAAGCAAGATGGAAATCAAACAAAATGTCATTGGCTTAACACAAAGGTGAACCAGGTGTTCCCAGCCTAATCTATCATTACTGCATGATATACATGTAATTAAAACATTACATGATTAAAACAACTCAATGTATATGCTGCTACCAGTATAATTGTTATATTAACAGATTTACAGTTGAATTATTTGCACTTCTAGCTTTTTAAATAACACTACTAAACTTGAGCTAGAAACATTTGGATCTGTTTTAAGGAATCCCTGGATGTAAGTTATGAGGAAAAGAAAGTAAGAGAAAGTGATAAATTGATCTGAGTAAGGATGGTTTGGTAAGAAATTAAAAGAGAGAAAGAGAGAGACAATCAACAAGGAAAGATTATAGAAGACAAAAGATTTTGATTAAATATACAAAGTGAACTTACATTTTAACAGCTTTCTTGCTCACTGAGTAGAAATAAGATATTTAAAAATTTCTATTTCCTTCTTTAAGCTGTCTTACATTTGAGAGAAAGGCTAGGGTCTGGTCCAGGGCTTCCCAAACACCAGAGCTTGAGCATCTGATTCAAGGTAGTAAGTGACAGTTCAGTGGTATGGCCATACCTAGAAATTAAAACTACTGGAGGCCCTTTTCAACTAAATTATCTGTATCTAATTGTCCCAACATTAGCACTGTGCACTTTGCCCATTTTTCTTAAGTATTATACCCGGTTCTGATATTATTTAAAAATTACACATTGCTTTAGAATTTAAAGAATGTTTATACACGTATTATCTCATCTGGTTCTCAAAATAAAGCTCAGAAATAAATAGGCATTAACTCCATTTTATAGCTGAGGAAATTGAGACCCAGAAGATTAAGTAACTTGCCTAAAGTCTATCATTAGTTGCGGTTGAGTTGGCAGAATGTACCACAGAATGAAACGTCTCGGCCTGCTTCATTTTCCTGACTATTGTTTGTGTCTATTGTTATGGTTATTGTGTAGTGCCTTCCAACCTAGGAGACTCATCTTTCAACACTATATCGGACGATGTTCTGTTGTGATCCATAGTGTTTTCAACAGATAATTTTCTGAAGTAGATCACCAGGCCTTTTTCCTAGTGTGTGTTAGTCTGGAAACTCTGCTGAACCCTGTCCACATGGGTGACCCTGCTGGTATTTGAATTACTGGTGGCAAAGCTTCCAGCCTCATAGCAACACAAAGCCACCACAGTACAACAAACTGACTAACAGATGGTGCTTAAAGTCTATATCCAGCAAAAGGCACATGGTACCCAAGCCTAAAGGTGCTTAATCCAACTGAAGGATCTCTCTCTTATAAAATGCTCAAAAAACAAAACCAAAAAAAAAGAAAGAAAGGAGAGGAGAGAAGGGAAGAGAAAGGAAGAAAGGCAGGGTAGGAGAAAGGATGGAAGAAACAAAGCCAAACTAAACTCTCAGGACTGAAAGGGAAATTTGAGTCTGGTACCTTAGGACTGCAAGAGCATAAGAGCCAGAGCTTAACATCTATAAAGTAAGACTCAAGGATAAAAATAAAGTAGAACATAAAGAAAGAAATTCAAAACCTTTTAAATATATTTAAAGTCTAAGAATGCATTTCCAAATTACCTCCCACTAAATACTGAATACAGTGGGGAAAAAAACACCACCATGTTTTTACCTAGGTTTGTTATTAATAACCTGAAGTATCCCTATACTTGAAAAAACAGTAATTTTCACGTTAAGCAGGTTCTCAACTGTAACAAAAAAGTACACAGATATTTCCTTCCATTTCATACTATTCTTTCTATATTTTCACTTACATTTCTCTACGTACTGTAAACAAGGCACAGAAATAACAGGATTAGGCAATTAAATTAAGAAATACCCTTTTCATAAACAGTTCTGTTTGCATGTGAAAGAGTTTATTCTTTTTAAATTCTGACAACGGTAGTAAATGGAAATATTCCCACTCATGATTTTTGCATATCAGCAGCAGTACAAGTTGACAATGATCCTGTTGACCAAAAAATGTAGCTGCTAATACTCACTGGCCCATTTAGGAGTGTACTCTATTTGTCAAAATAAAGAGAGCTTGTTTTTTAAAAACAGAGCTTAACCACACTTGACCCAAATATATTGTTTACAACCCTGGAAAGATGTGCAGTTCTGAAGATCCAGTATACCATTCCACATCGGCCCAATTGTATCATGAACTTTTGTTCTGTTTGAACAGCACAAATTAAGAACTGTTTCTGACTAAACTATTGAAATTTGTTAATTATTGCAATTCAATTATTTTTGAAAGATGCTAATATCGTTTATCTTGGAATCTTGGATATCCTGGATATCATTGCTGATGTGAGATGGATCTTGGCTGAAAGCAGAAAATGCCAGAAAAATGTTTATCTGTTTTTTTAACTATGCAAAGGCATTGAACTGTGTACTTCATAACAAGTTATGAATAACATTTCAAAGAATGGGAATTCCAGAACACTTAATTGTGCTCATGAGAAACCTGTACATAGGCCAAGAGGCAGTTGTTAGAACAGAACAAGGGGATACTGCATGGCTTAAAATTAGAAAAGGTGTGCATCAGGTTTGTATCCTTCCACTATACTTATTCAGTTTGGCTGAGCAAATAATCTGAGAAGCTAAAGGCATCAGTATTGGAGGAAGATTCATTAACAACCCAGGATATGCAGATGATACGACTTTGCTTGTTGAAAATGAAGATGACTTGAAGCACTTACTGATGAAGACCAAAGACTACAGCCTTCAGTATGGATTGCACCTCAACATTAAGAAAACATAAATCCTCACAACTGGACCAATAAGGAACATCATGATAAATGGAGAAAAGATTGAAGTTGTCAAGGATTTCATTTTACTTGGAAACACAATCAATGCCCATGGAAGCAACAGTGAAGAAATCAAACGACTTTGACTGCATTGAGCAAATGTGCTGCAAAAGACCTCTTTAAAGTGTTCAAAAGCTAAGATGTCACTTTAAGGACTAAAGTCCACCTGACCCAAGCCATGGTATTTTCAATCGCCTCATATACATGCAAAAGCTGGACAATGAATAAAGAAGACCAAAGAGGAATTCATGTCTTTCAATTATGGTGTTGATGAAGAATATTCAATACACCATGGATTGCCAGAAGAAGGAACAAATCTGTCTTGGAAGAAGTAAAGTCAGAATGCTCCTTAGAAGCCAAGATGTCAAGAATTCATCTTGCATAATTTGGACATGTCATCAGGAGGTACCAGTCTCTGGAGAAGGATATGATTCTTGGTAAAGCAGAGGGTCAGCGAAAAAGAGGTAGACCCTCAAAAAGATGGATTGACACAGTGACGGCAACAATGGGCTCAAGCATAACAAACGATCATGAGGATGGATGGCATAGGATCTGGCAGTGTTTTGTTCTGTTGTACATAGGGATGCTATGAGCCAGAACAGACCAGACAGCACCTAACAACAACAATAATATTGTTTATATGTATTAATTAAAATTTCTTAAAGGTTTCTCTTCAAAGAATATCCTACAGAATTAGAATATTTGAAACAAAATCATTGTCCCAGCACTTACTAGCTATGCAAGTCATTTCAAATAACTTTAGTTTTCTATCAATAAAATGAGTCTAAGAAGTCAAAGTTTGCACACTTACAAGGTTGTCATTAATATATAATAAAATAATATGCATGCAAGTATTCTTTGAACCATATTAAAAAAAACAAAAACCCACTGCCATCAAGTCGATTTCCAACTCATAGCGACCCTATAGGACAGAGTAGAACTGCCCCATAGAGTTTCCAAGGAGCATGTGGTGGATTCGAACAGCTGACCTTTTGGTTAGCAGCTGTAGCTTTTAACCACTACACCACCAGGGTTTCCTTAAACCATATAGCATACTTGAATACTGATTATTATTATTTAGTGTATAGTTATCTATTTGTCTATGTACCTATCAATCAATCCATCAGTTAGCTATGTGTCTGCTTATCTATCTTATGGTAAGATTTGTACAGGACCAGACTTTTCATTCCGTTATACCTAAGGAGCTGACTCTATGGCACTTAATAACAACAAAATTTACTCATGTCCCATGACACTAGGAATAATTTAGGTAATATATGCAAATATATTAAAATCTGCACCTAAAGTATTAAAAAGCAAAGATGTCCCTTTGTTGACTAAAGTGTGCCTGACCCAAGCCATGTTCTTCTCAATCACCTCATGTGCATGCAAAAACTGGAAAATGAAAAAGGTAGACCAAAGAATAACTGACACAGTCAAATTGTGGTGTTGGTGAAGAATATTGAATATACCACAGACTACCTGAAGAACGAAACCCTACAGGGCAGTTCTACTCTGTCTATAGGGTCACTATGAGTTGGAATCGACTCTTCGGCAACGGGATACCAGGAGAATGAAAAAATCTGTCCTGGAAGAAGTATAGCCAGAATGCTTCTTAGAAGTGAGGATGGGGAGACTTTTTCTGATGTATTTTGGACACGTTATCTGGAGGAACCAGCTCCTGGAGAAGGACATCATGCTTGGCAGAGTAGAGGGTCAGAGAAATAGAGGAAGGTCTCAATGAGATGGAATGACACAGTGGCTAAACCAATGGGCTCAAATATAGCAACAATTGTGAGGATGGCATAGAAAAAGGCAACATTTCATTTTGTTACACATGAGGTCATTGTGAGTCGGAGCCAACTGGAGCACACCTAACAACAGCATGCCTGTCAGAGCTCTCCTCTGTCTTATTTCTTTTTTTTTTTTTTTTTTTTAAAATATATTTTATTGTACTTCAGGTGAAAGCTTACAGAGCAAATAGTTTCTCATGAAATAGTAGTACACATGTTGTTTTTTGACATTGGTTAACAACCCCACAACGTATTAAGCCTCTAAATTCTCAACCTTTTTTTTTGATGAAAATTACAGATGGCCAAAGATACACCGTTTCAAAAATTTCTACATTCACAGTTCAGTGACATTGACTACGCTCTTCCAACTGTGCTGTTATTCTCACTTAAGATGAAGGCTTACAGAAAAAATAGTTTTTCATTTAACAATTACTACACATGTTGCCCTATGACAATGGTTAACAATCTCACAGCACATCAAGAATATCCTTACTCCACCTTGTATTCCCTATCACCAGGGGGCTTCCTTGTCCCCTTCTGTCTTCTGGACCTTGTCAGTGGACTATTGTACCTCTTTAGTCTCATTTGTTTATTTATTTATTTATTTTTATTTTATTTAAACACCATTTCAAAACTTTTTACTTACACATTTAAGTGATATTGACTATGCTCTTCCAATTGTGCTGCCATTCTCGCCCAAGATGAAGGCTTACAGGACAAAACAGCCTCCCATTTAATAGTTACTACAAATGTTGCCCTATAGCAGTGGTCAACAATCTCACAATACATCGACAGTGTCCTTATTCAATTTGTGTTCCTTATCATTAGTTTCCTACTCTCCCTCTGCCTTCTGGCCCTTGTCACCGGACTCCTGTACATCGTTAGTCCCATTTAGTTTTACTGGGGTGTCCATTCCCAGGCTTAACATCGAACCTTGAAGGTAACTTCCCCTCTGAGCTGAAAGGGTGTCTGGGGGCCACACTCTCGAGGTTTCTCTAGTATTCTTTAGGCCAGTATATCTGGTCTTCTTTTTTTTTTTTTTTTTTTTGGGAGTGAAAATTATACTCTACATCCTACTCCAGCTCTGCCCAGAACCCTCTGTTGTGATCCTGGTCAGAGGAGTCATTGGTGGTAGCCGGGCACCATCCAGCTGTACTGGGCTCAGTCCCGTGGAGGCCTTGGTAGCTGTGGACCATTAGTCCTTCGGACTAATCTTTTCCTTGTATCCTGTTCTCTTCGTTCTCCCTTGTTCCCGAAGGGATGAGATCAGTGGAGTATCTTAGATGGCCGCTCATAGGCTTTTAAGACCCCAGACACTACTCACCAAGGTAGAATGTAGAGCATTATCTTTATAAGTAGTGTCATGCCAATTGAGCTAGATGTTCCCCGAGATCATGGTCCCCAGAGCCCTCCGTCCAACAACTCAGTCCCTCGGGGGGTTTGGATGTGTCTATAGGGCCTCCATGACCTTTCCTTGTGCAGGTTGTGTTAGTTTCCCCTGTACTATGTACTATCTCATCTCTCACCCAAGTTACCACTTACCTATTACCTATTTAGTATTCCCCCCCCCCCCATCCCTGGTAACCAACAAGGATTGTTACATTTTGCATGTGAATTTTTTCATGGGTTTTTACAATAGAGGTCTCATACAATATTTGTCCTTTTGTGATTGACTTATTTCACTCAGCATGATGTCCTCCAGTTTCCTCCATGTTATGAGATGGTTCACCGATTCATTGTTCTTTCTCATTGCATAGTACTCCATTGTGTGTATGTACCATAGTTTGTGTATCCATTCGTCTGTTGATGGACATCGAGGTTGTTTCCATCGTTTTGCTATTGTGAATAATGCTGCCATGAACATAGGTGTGCATATGTCTATTCGAGTGATGACTCTTATTTCTCTAGGATATATTCCTAGGAGTGGGATTGCTGGATCGAATGGTACGTCTATTTCTAGCTTTCTGAGGAAACGCCATATCATTTTCCAAAATGGCTGTATCATTTTGCATTCCCACCAGCAGTGTATAAGAGTTCCCGTCTCCCCGCAGCCCCTCCAACATTTGTTATTTCCAGTGTTTTTGATTCGTGCCAGTAATGCCGGGGTGAGGTGGTATCTCATTGTGGTTTTAATTTGCATTTCTCTAATGGCTAGTGATCGTGAGCATTTCCTCATGTGTCTGTTGGCCATTTGAATGTCTTCCTTGGTGAAGTGTCTGTTCATTTCCTTTGCCCATTTTTTGATAGGATTGGTTGTCTTTTTGTTGTAGAGGTGTTGGATTTTCTTGTAGATTATGGAGATTAGACCTTTGTCTGACTTGTACTGTCCAAAAATTTTTTCCCAGTCTGTAGGTTCTCTTTTAACTCTTTTGGTGAAATCTTTTGAAGAGCATAGATGTTTGATTTTTAGAAGATCCCAATTATCTAGTTTATCTGTTGGGTTTTTTGTGTTGATGTTTATGGTTTGTATCCTGTTAATGCCATGTATTAAGGTCTGAAGTGTTGGTCCTATTTTTTCTTCTATGAATTTTATAGTTTGAGGCTTTATATTCAGGTCTTTGATCCCTTTTGAAGTAGTTTTTGTATATGGTGTGAGGTATGGGTCCTGTTTCATTTTTCTACAAATGGATATCCAGTTTTGCCAGCACCATTTGTTAAAAAGACTGTCTTTTCCCCATTTGATGTATTTTGGGCCCTTGTCAAAAATCAGGTGACCGTAGGTGGATGGATTTACATCTCAGTTCTCAATTCTGTTCCATTGGTCAATGTCTCTGTTGTTGTACCAGTACCAGGCTGTTTTGAGTACTGTAGCTGTATAGTAGGTTCTCAAGTCAGGTAGTGTGAGTCCTCCAACTTTATTCTTCTTCTTCAGTAGTGCTTTACTTATTCGGGGTTTCTTCCCTTTCCATATAAAGTTAATAATTAGTTTTTCCATCTCTTTGAAGAATGTTGTTGGTATTTGTATCGGAATTGCATTGTATTTGTAAATTGCTTTAGGTAGAATTGCCATTTTCACAATGTTGAGTCTGCCTATCCATGAGCATGGTATGTTTTTCCATTTATGTAGATCCCTTTGGGTTTCATGCAGCAGTGTTTTGTAGTTTTCTTTGTATAGGTCTTTTATATTCCTGGTCAGATTTATTCCTAAGTATTTTATCTTTTTAGGGGCTATTGAAAATGGTATTGATTTCCTGATCTCCTTTTCATCGTTCTCTTTACTGGTGTATAGGAATCCAACTGATTTTTGAATGTTTATCTTGTATCCTGCTACTCTGCTGAATCTTTCTATTAGTTCCAGTAAATTTCTCGTGGAGTCTTTAGGGTTTTCTATGTATAGTATCATATCATCTGCAAACAGGGAGAGTTTAACTTCTTCATTACCAATTTGGATGCCCTTTATTTCTTTCTCTTGCCTTACTGCTCTAGCGAGAACTTCCAGCACAATGTTAAATAGGAGTGGTGATAAAGGGCATCCTTGTCTTGTTCCTGTTTTCAGGGGGAATGTTTTCAGCCTTTCTCCATTAAGAATGATGTTGGCTGTTGGTTTTGCATAGATGCCCTTTATGATGTTGAGAAATTTCCCTTCTATACCTATTTTATTGAGAGCTTTTATCAGGAATGGGTGTTGGACTTTGTCAAATGCCTTTTCTGCATCAATTGAGATAATCATGTGATTTTTTTCTTTCCTTTTATTTATGTGGTGGATTACGTTGATGGATTTTCTAATGTTAAACCATCCTTGCATACCTGGTATGAATCCTACTTGGTCGTGGTGTATTATTTTTTTGATATGATACTGAATTCTATTGGCTAAAATTTTGTTCAGAATTTTTGCATCTATATTCATGAGAGATATTGGTCTGTAATTTTCTTTTTTTGTGATGTCTTTGCCTGGTTTTGGTATCAGCGTTATGCTGGCTTCATAGAATGAATTTGGAAGTGTTGCTTCCTCTTCTATGCTCTGAAATAACTTGAGTAGAACTGGTATGAGCTCTTCTGTAAATGTTTTGTAGAATTCTCCAGTGAAGCCATCTGGGCCAGGGCTTTTTTTGGTTGGGAGTTTTTTTATTACCTTTTCAATCTCTTCTCTTGTTATGGGTCTGTTCAGATTTTCAATATCACTTTGTTGTAGTTTGGGTAGGCCGTATGTTTCTAGAAATTTATCCATTTCCTCTAGGTTTTCAAATTTGTTGGAATATAGTTTTTCATAATATTCTGTTATAATCCTTTTTATTTCAGTTGGGTCTGTTGTAATGTCCCCCCTTTCATTTCTTATTTGGGTTATTTGTGCCCTCTGCTGTTATTCTTTTGTCAGTCTGGCCAGTGGTTTGTCGATTTTGTTGATTCTTTCAAAGAACCAACTTTTGGTTTTGTTGATTCTTTCTATTGTTTTTCTGTTCTCTATTTCATTGATTTCTGCTCTGATCTTTACTATTTCCTTTCTTCCAGTGGTTGTAGGCTTTTTTTGTTGTTCTCTTTCTATTTCTTTGAGTTCTGTAGTTAATGTTTTGATTTTGTCCCTTTCTTCTTTTTTGATATGTGCATCTATTGCTATAAATTGTCCTCTGAGGACTGCCTTTGCTGTGTCCCAAAGGTTTTGGTATGATGTGTTTTCATTTTCATTTGATTCTAGGAATTTTTTAATTCCATCTCTGATTTCTTCTATTACCCATTGATGTGTAAGCAGATTATTATTCAGTTTCCATGTGTTTGATTTTTTTTCCTTGCTCTTTCTAGTGTTAATTTCTACCTTGATGGCATTGTGGTCAGAGAAGATACTGTGAATTATCTCAGCATTTTGGATCTTGTTGAGGATTGCTCTGTGGCCTAAGATGTGGTCTATTCTGGAGAACGTTCCATGTGCATTGGAAAAGAATGTGTACTTTGCAGCGGTTGGATGGAATGTTCTATATATGTCTATGAGGTCCAGTTGGCTGATTGTGTCCTTTAGGTCTTCTGTATCTTTGCTAAGTTTCTTTTTAGTTATTCTGTCCTTTACTGAGAGTGGTGTGTTGAAGTCTCCTACTATTATTGTGGAACTGTCAATTTCTCTTTTCAGTGCTGTTAGAGTTTTTTTAATGTATTTTGGAGCCCTGTCATTGGGTGCATAGATATTTATTATGGTTATGTCTTCATGATGGATCATCCCCTTAATCATTATATAGTGTCCTTCTTTGTCTTTTATGGTAGATTTGGTTTTAAAGTCTATTTTATCTGAGATTAGAATTGCCACTCCTGCTCTTTTTTGATAGTTGTTAGCTTGATATATTTTTTTCCAACCTTTGATTTTTAATAAATTGACATCTTTGTTTCTAAGATGTGTCTCTTCTAGACAGCAAATAGATGGATCCTGTTTTCTTATCCATTCTGCCACTCTCCGTCGCTTTATGGGTGCATTGAGTCCATTTACGTTCAGTGTAATTATTGATAGATGTGAGTTTGTTGCTGTCATTTTGTAGTGCTTTTTTTTGTGATGCTGAAGTTTTCTTTGTTCTTCTTACTCTCTTGTGCTGAGTTCCTTTTGTTTGTGGATTTTGTGTTCATTTCTTTTGTTTTTGTAGGTTTTGTTTTTGTTGAGACTTTATGTTTTTTGTCTTTATTTTTATGAGTTGGTTTGTTAACTTTTTTTTGGTTACCATGAATTTTACCCTTATCTTTATAATTTTGAAGCAGTCTACCGTTACTTGGTATCGCCTTGCCTTCTTCTCCTTTAGAAGGTTCTATACCTATGCCGTTTGTTCCCTCTTTCATTGTTTTGATGTTGTTGTCATCCTTTGATTGATTTCTCTGATTCCCTGTTGTATATCTTTTGTTTTTGGAAAGTCGTCTGTAGTTCAGTTCCTAGAATGGTATCTGGTTCATGTGAACCTGCATCCTAGGTCCTAGGTCCTGCCTGAGGGCTTAAGCTGTTTGTCCTCAGATCGAAGAACTCCCTTTAATAATTCTTGTAAGTTTGGTTTGACTTTTGCATATTCCTTTAGTTTCTGTTTATCTGGAAATGACCTAATTTCACCATCAAATCTGAATGAGAGTTTTGCAGGATATATTATTCTTGGCTGACAATTTTTTTCTTTCAAGATTTTATATATGTCATCCCATTGCCTTCTTGCCTGCATGGTTTCTGCTGAATAATCTGAGCTTAGTCTTATTGTTTCTCCTCTGTATGTGACTTCTTGTTTTTCCCGAGCTGCTCTCAGGATTCTTTGTTTGTCTTTAGTTTTAGCGAGTGTGAATATGATATGTCTTGGTGATTTTCTTTTGGGGTCTGTTCTATATGGGGTTCGTTGAGCTTCTTGGATGACCAGCTTTTCATCTTTCATGATATTGGGAAAGTTTTCTGTCAGCAGTTCCTCAATGATCCTCTCTGTGTTTTCTGTTTTCTTCCCCTGTTCTGGTATGCCAATCACTCGTAAGTTTTTGCTTTTAATTGTGTCCCACATAACTCTCAGGGTCTCTTCATTTTTCTTTGTTCTTTTTTCTGAGTTTTCCTGAAACAGAGTTGTATCCAAGTGTTTGTCTTCAGTTCCACTGATCCTGTCTTCCATGGTTTCAAATCTACTTCTCAGCCCTTCTATGACACCGTCCATTTCTGAAATCTTGTTGTTTATCTTTTGGATTTCTAATTGTTGTTTTTGTATAATTTCGAGTTGTGAATTTATTTTGGCATTTTGTTCTTGCATCATCTTCCTGAATTCTTCCAATTTTTTGTCTGTATTTTCCATAAATTTGTCTATTTTTTCCTCATGTTTGTCAGCTTTTTGCCTCAGTTCTTGGAAAATTCCGAGTATTAGTGATTTGAGTTCCGTATCAGGTACTTCTAGTGCATTTTCTTCCACAGGAGAGTTATCTGGTGTTTTAATTTGGACGCCTATTGGAGCCATCTTGTCTTGTTTTTGTAAATGTTTTGATATCGTTTGCTGTTTTCGGGGCATTCAGTAGATATTTCTCTCGTTTATTGATTGTAGATTTTTTTTTTTTTTTTTCGTTCTTGTGGTACAGCTGGGCAGATCTAGTTGAGGAGGAGCCACTGGGATGGGTTGCTTGTGGCACTCACCGCAGCCACCAGGACGGTCGGTAGTCAGTGCTGGGCAGGTTCCAATAGGGCGTGCCTGCACCGCTTGGTGATGTGATGTCTAGTGCACGGTGCAGGTAGGTAGGGTGCAGCGGGAAGATGGTTATGTGTGAAGCTAAGCTGGATATGGGAGAGAGGAGAGAGGAGGAGGAGCAAAAAGCGTACAAACATAAAAGAATGCTAGGGGAGTTTGTCGTTGGAATGTACAGATGAGAGACTATGGGATGGAGGAAACCAGAAGGGGGAAGAGAAAGAAAAGGAAAGAATGACCAAATGAAAATCAGAAAAGTTAAAAAACTGCAAAGTTCCCAGGGATCGCACCGATGCAGCTATGAGGTCTGGGGGAGTCGGTCTCAATTTTCACAGCTCAGCCTGGCCAGAAGGTACAGAGGCATACATCGCCTGGTATTCAGGGATCAGAAAGAGAAGGAAGAGATAGAGGGACAAGAAATTAAGCAATGAAGAAAGACAAAAGAGAAAAAGAGGTAAAATATGACAAAACTAATCAAAAAAGGAAGAAAAATAAAATTGAGAAAAAAAAAAAAAAAAAAAGGGCAACACCAGCAGTCAGTGCATACAAATGGGACCCAGAGAGCCCCCACTCAGGGGCGCGAATTCCAAGAAGCCGATAGTCTCGGGGTTAAGTGACCGTGGCCACGGGAAGCAGAGGGGCCAACGAACAAATGCCCCAGGATCCCACCCGCGCGGGAGCCCAGACCTGGAAACAGCCACACGCCCGAACGCAGCCCTACAGCCCCGCAGGAGAGAGCAGAGACGGCCCTCGGAACCAGGCACCCAGGCAAAAGGAGGGGGAGGCGGCAGAAAAAGGTCCGCTAGGTGCCAGCAAACGGCTCCCAGAAAGCCCCCAGCCCGGGCGCGCGGAACCCAAGCACCGGCGCCCCCCCGCCCAGGGACCCCGGCCACGGAAAGCAGAGGGGTGAACGGACAAAGGCCCCGGGATCCCACCCACGCGGGAGCCCAGACCCAGAAACAGCCACACGCCCGCACGCAGCTCCACAGCCCTGCAGGAGAGAGCAGAGACAGCACCCGGACCCAGGCACCCAGGCAAAAGGAGGGGGAGGCGGCAGAAAAAGGTCCGCTAGGTGCCAGCAAACGGCTCCCAGAAAGCCCCCAGCCCGGGCGCGCGGAACCCAAGCACCAGCACCCCCCAGCCCAGAGACCCTGGCCACGGAAAGCAGAGGGGCGAACGAACAAAGGCCCTGGGATCCCACCCTCGCGGGAGCCCAGACCAAGAAACAGCCACACGCCCGCACGCAGCCCTACAGCCCCGCAGGAGAGAGCAGAGACGGCACTCGGAACCAGGCACCCAGGCAAAAGGAGGGGGAGGCGGCAGAGAAAGGTTCGCTAGCTGCCAGCAAACGGCTCCCAGAAAGCCGCCAGCCCAGGCGCGCGGAATCCAAGCACCAGCACCCCCCAGCCCAGAGACCCTGGCCACGGAAAGCAGGGGATCCCCAGCTGAGGCGGAGAGGGGTGGGTGGTGGGAGAGCATGCACCGCAGTTTACCGGTCGTTCTGTCTCCGACCAGATGCTCTGCAAGGCTGCTCTCCCGTTTGCTGGTCTCCGATAGGAATCCAAGATGGTGGATCCGCGCTGCGTTAGCTGGTAAGGAATCTCTGCCTGAGTCTCTCCTCGCTCTCCGTTCTCTTTTAGTATTCTCACTCCGTTTGGTGTTTGGCTGAGTTCTTTATCTCTTCATTTGGTGTTCTAGGGTTTCAGGATTGTTGATTCTCTGTTAGGCTTAGTTTTTCGGATCTTTGCTGTGGAGGGACGGTGTGGTGTTTCTGCCTAGAGCGCCATCTTTGATCCTGTCTTATTTCTTAATAACTGGTGTTTCTTTCCTCTTTCAGAGTGGCTACTGCTTACTAACTCTGTAATAGCTTTTCATTACTGTTACTACTTTACTATTGTTGTTGCACTTCTCCCTTGTTTTTTTTTTTGTTTGTTTGTTTCTTTGTTTTGTTCCCCCTCCTATTTTTTTTCGACTCCTGACTCCTTTTCGTAAGTGTTTTGTCTTTCATGTAAAAAGGCTAACCTGGCATAATAGAAAAATATCTTCACAAGACCTCTGATAAGCAGTAAGGTGTTACACATAGAGTATAGAGTTATTGTGAGTTAGTCACAACACCCCTTGCTGTAGAAGGAAGAGGAGGCCAAAAATTGGTTATAGATTTTGTAGTTATCCTATTATTCTTTTAATTGTATGTGGCTTAGATTTTACAATATCATATAGATACCAAAACCAAACCCACTGCTGTCCAAGATTCCCACTCATAGTGACCCAATAGGACAGAGTAGAACTGCCCCCATAGGGTTTCCAAGGTTGAAATCTTTATGGAAGCAGACTGCCACATCTTTCTCCCTCAGAGTGGCTGGTGGGTTGGAACCACTGATCTTTTGGTTAACAGCTAAGTGCTTAACCACTGTGTGACCAGGCCTCCTATTTATGCATATTATAATATCCATCAACAAACTAATCATTTTTTATGCTGTCAGTATTGGTTTGTTTATTTAGCTGATGTTGTTTATTAGTAGCTATTAATTCATATTTGTTTAATTTAGCAAACATATGAATTGTATGTTTGCATTATTTTCAAGACTAATTTAGTATCTTGAGAACCTAATAAGGATTCTTTAAATAAGGTATTTAGTTACCAAAAGAAAACACAAGTACACTACACTTTGTTAATTATTTCTGACCATGAAAAACATGGTGAGTATCTGTGTTTGGGTGTGAGATAACACTGCAATGTGTTACTCTCATTTTTATAGAGGAAGCTAAGAGAAGTTAAGTAATCTACCTAGGTTTACACAGCTAATAAGTGATAGTATTAAGATCCTGTCCTTCATTCCTGCAGTATATTTCATTCTAACTAATTTAACTTTTGAGATGGAGAGAGGAATTGCAAGAAGCCTACCATAAGAATAGTAAGGAAATAAAGGGAGTTGTGGTTAAGGTTGTGTGCCAACTTGGCTGGGCCGTGATTCTCAGGGATTTGGCAGTTATGATGTAGTTTGGCAGCTGTGTAATGATGTAATCACTTCCATAATGAGACCTGATAGAATGAAATCACCTCCGTAATGAGATCTGTCATGAGGAGCCAATCAGTTGAAATGGAATTTCCTTGGAGCTATGGCCTGCATCCAATATAGGTAGACTTTCTGGCAAAGCTGGCAGGCTTTTACTCACTCTGAATCCTACAGCTGGCTCCTGTTCATTTCACCTCTGGTTCTTGGAACTTAAGCTAACAGCTTATCTGCCTTCCTAGCTGCCAATTTTGGGATTCGGAGGCCTCTGCATCCTGTGAACCGGAGGCCTGCTGTCTGACCTGCTGATATCTTGGGTTCACCTGCCCCTGCAGATACATGAGTCAGGAGGAGTCTTCAGCCTGACTCACAGATTGGGACTTTCCAGCCTCTACAACCCTGTGAGCCATTTTGTCGATATGTCTCTCTATGTATATATTTATAGGCTTCACTGGTTTTGCTTCTCTACAGAACCCAGCCTAAGACAGGAATAAACAAAAAAGTGAGAGACTGTACATTACATTCTACGTAGGAAGGATAAGAGGGACAGGGGTCAAGCCATCTGGATGAGTATCCCCAAAGTCATCTCAGAATAGGGTATTTTTGGTGTGAGTAATTAAATGAGTGTTTTCCAGGCTACCAATGGAATGGGGAAGTTAGTTCTGAAAGAGGAAAACCTGAAGCAAAAGTACCAAAGTAAAAAATAGTTTGAGACCAAAACATTCTGGCTACATACTTACATAAATCTCTCTCACACAGTAATAAAATTGCTGTTATAAAAGCTAGGTAATAGCCATTGAACACTTAGCATTTGTCTAACATTCTATATGACATATATATTATACTATGCTCACAATAGGTAATGAACTAGGTCATTCATTATTACCATGTTACAGGTAAAGAAAATAAGTACAAGATTGGACAAAATGCCCAGGATGGCATAGCTAGTATGTGGCAGAACAAAAAGTTGAAACCAAGTAGTCAGAATCCAGAGCCTGAACTTTTAACCACTATACCAACTACATAGCAACTTCCAAGTCATTATTATCATCATTACAACTTACTATCTATTAATTACCTAATATCCAAGCTTCTAGCACCGATAATACAATATCATCTTTCCACAATGAACATTTGAAGAATGCTTTCAAATGTGGTTATAATAGAAAAATGTAATGACTGGGAAAATCTTGTTAGTTAAGAGCCTTTGTAGACTCATTTCATTGATAAATCACCACCTGAGGAAAGTCAAACAGACGAACAAAAAATTTGGAAATGGTTGCTGCCATAGGCGCGTTCTTGCACTGCTTTTCAAGCTAGGTCTTTTCTAGACAGTCAATTACTTTGTGTGTGTGCATGTGGGCATGTTTTAAGGTCTTTTGTGTTCCCAGGGAATATTAAGGGATTTGATTCCAAAAAGACTTTGTTGAGAACTATCATGCTCAGTGGTGGTTACATAAATGTACGTTTTTATATATTAAATGAGAAATTGCCCCAAAGCAGCACACACCATTGATTTATCAAGAGATAGAAGAGCAGTTAGGCCATCAAGGGTATCACTTGGCACATCCCTTTCACGTAATGAAATTTACAGTGAGAAAGGCAAGGATCCAAAAAGGGAAGAAGGGGTGTTGTGGCCAATGGGGAAAAGACTCAGTTCTAACTGCAGGTTAATTCCTGCTGAGTAGGCTATTGAAGTGGTAATAAGGCAGAGGCTTTGCCTCTGGCCTTCGCATTTGTAGCTCTCAGCCTAGATGTTCACAACCCATCAAGGACATTATTCAGCAAAGCAGGCTGCAGCCTCAGAGCTATCAGCTTCATCTCTAGCTGAACTTGGACAGTTATGGGCTATGAATACTAGTTGAGAAGCACTGAAAAGTCGTCTTTGTTCCCAAACATTTCTGTATCTTTTTCAATATTGTTTCTTTGAACATTATTTACTTTAAATATCATTATCATCCTAAAGGTTTTTTTCCAAGTCCCCAAATTATCTCTGCCATGACTGAAAGATTAATAGGATATCATCTTTCCCATAAATCAGTGCAAGTCTCATAAATCAGTGCAAGTCTCATGCTTTGGGGCCAAAAAGAATTGGAAGTGAGAGCTTTTTGGTAATGCTCTGTGCCCTAAAAATCTAAACAAAGTACAGTTCAGAATCTTCCTCAAAAATCATTTTGAAACAGAGCTTCATTGAGCCTCTAATTTCTGAATCAAAGTCCTTGTTGGAAAGAACCATGGACCATGCAGTAATGCTCAGAACCAGGTTTACATCTTGGTCAAAATATGTTAAGCAAACTTTAATGAGGCAAAGTCATTAGGTAAAAATTCTATAATGAGAGTCACTAAATTAAAACTGCCCAAAGTTCATTATTCTGTGCAATTATTTACAGAATAATCAAATTTAAGAGAAACAAGAATTCTAATATGCCTACTCTCAGTGAATACTCAGATGCCCAGGAAAAAAAAAAAAGACCAAAATGATTTGTTTCCTATTTCTCACATGGCAGTTGATGGAAAAATCAAACTTGGAATCTGCTTCTCATGATTTCTTCAACAGTGTTTCACTCCACACAGCTCACTTTGTTTCCTCCTTTTAGAGTTAAGTAGATCCCTGATTACATAACAGACCTTATGGCACAGTAGCAAAAGAACTGATATGTGACATTCCAGTTCCATTTTACTCTGCAGCTCATTAGTAATCATAAATGCACATCACCATTTTGTAGATTACAGGTATGTTTCAGTATTTTGTTTTTTGTATTTGGTTTATTTAATTGTATGAAAGTGCTTTGTAAACTTTGAAGTGTGCTACACTTCTGAGATAATATGATTGTATATCATATTTTCATCCTTAAAACAGACTAAGAAGAAAGGCCTATGATCTACTTCCAGAAATCAGCCAGAGGAAACCCTCTGGATCAAAACCATCCATAGGGTCACCAAGCGTGAGAGGGTGACTTGAAGGCAGCTAAAAACAAAGAGCTCAAAGATTAAGACAGTGAAATTTCCTCTGATGGTCAACCTCCTTTTATCGAGGTTGCCATGTAACTAGGAAGACTAATGGAATTTAGAATCATCATTCTTTAGATTCCACACCTTGCCTTCAGACTTAACCTTCTGGCTCATTTTTTGTTCAAGAAATATTTATTTCATGGATAAATAGTGGGTAAACAATTGTATAGAAAGGTAATTGCAGAATAACAGAAGTCTTCATAAATCAAACTTTCATTCACTTGCAAGTAATGCCATAGAACTTTCATGTATTTTAACAACTTACTGTGTGCACAACAGAGTATTAGAATTTATTTAATATTAGAAGGGACTGGTAAGTGATGCCCAGGATAGTTTCCTTAGTAGGGCATTGGACCCAACTTGAAGCTCTGCTGCACAGTAATAGTTTTACAAACGTGGAAGACTGACAATCAGTGACAGATTGATATGATGACCAAATGGTGAACATGAAAACAGACAGTTGACTTTTCAAGGTTCCCGCCAAAGCTAAAGTCCCAAGATTCTTTCTATAATCTACAAAATACGCAAACAATAGAAACGAAAAGATTTATGCCCTCAGGTTATCTCAGTGTTTAAAAAGCAAATCACAGATAGCAAAATACTTTGGAGAATGGATAAAGTATAGAGAAAAGATGAAAGAATTGGTAAGAACAAAGAAGTAGAAATAAAGAAAACTATGGCAAGTTTAATCAAAAGGGAAAATGCTGAATTTCAAATGACACAAGGAGTTATAGTTTAAAATAGAAAATAAACATTTTTACATGCTTGTAAAAATATCCAAAAATTATAGAGGACCTGTGGAAAGATATGTTCCTACAAAGCATTAATATCTTCAGTAATTTATGAATTCTTTAAGGAATAACTATGTGTGTGTGTGTGTGTGTGTGTGATTTTTTGAAATCTCTACAATATTAACCTACTATAGGGTTGCTAAGAGTCTGAATTGACAGCAATGGGTTTATTTACCTCCTAAGTGTAAATACAAAACATATATTTACCCCAAATCAAATGTAGTGTCATTTTAGAGTTTGAAGGGATCTTAATGATCATTTTGCTCAATCCTTAAGTTTTTCAAATGAACACACAAGGACATAGAAACATGAGGAGGTCACCCAAGGACCCACATCTGAGCTGTGGAAGAAACGTGACAAGAATACAGGGTTTCAAACCCCTGGCTAAACCTGCTCTGTGTATGTGTGTGAGCCTTGTTTTAATGTTTTCTTTATAAGAAACTTACTTAATACATGTAAATATTTTGTAGAACATTAAGTACCTGACAGAGACTAGAATAAAAAAGTCTTAAAACCAAAATATTAGACAAGTAACACTAAAATAGAAAAAAAAAAAAAGATCTTTTATGTATTTATCACATAAGTAAATAAGGAACATACTCATTAAGTGATATAAAACCTAGACAGAGCTTTAGTTCAATTTGAAGATTGTGTAAAATTTCTGCTTTCCTGAATTCTGTCAAATTTCATTTAGATGTCCTCTCTGGATGAGATGTACTATAATACTATAATTTGAAAGTGGTTAAATTGTGACAATAATAACTACCAGGAAAATATCCTTTAAATCATCACAACAGAACCTCCTTGTAGGATCCAAAGAAGGGGTCTGAGGTGTTTTGACTTCAGGCATAGGACTCATTGTTTCTTGCGTATAGTTTGATGAGTCTTGTTAAATGCATACTGTCTCAAAACAACCACACAATCAAAATTCGGATCAGTTCCGTTAATCCCCAAGTTTCCTCTTGCATTGAATTCCCTCCACTCAGTCCCAGCCCCAGGTAGGTATTAATTTGTTTCCTCTTCCTATAATTTTCCCTCTTACGTGTCAAATAAATAGAATCATATAGTATGCAGTATTCTGTGTCTAGTTTTGTTTACTTAGCGTAATGCTTTTAAGATTCATCCATGCTGTTTCATATAAGAGTAGTCTGTTCCTTTTTATTGCTGAATAATATTCAGTTGTATGCATGTATATAACAATTTATTTATCCATTCACCAGTTCACAGTTGAAAAATATTTTAAGCTTTTCCTAGTTTGGGGTTATTATGAATAAAACCACTATGAACATTAATGTACTGGTCTTTGTGTAGAACTTTACAATTTTTAATGGAAGAAATTATGGCTTACAAAATACTGGATACGTTACAGAAAAATACTAGAGGGAAAACCAATGAGAGCATCCATTTTCCTGTATGGGAGCAGGCATGTTAGCAGTGGAGTCAAAGGGCAGAATCCGGAATATCTTTATTGTCTCCTTTAGTTAATGAAGAGGAGGGGATTTGTCCGGGAGAGAGTAGATGGGAAAAGTGAGAAGAATGTGGCTGGAGCACTGTCTGCATTTTTTTAACTATATGCTTTACTCCCTGTAGATTTGTCCTCTTTAAATGTATAATCATAATAATGACAACAATATGAATAGGAATAACCATAATAATATTTACATAGTGATTACTATGTGCCAAGAATTGTTCTAAGTATTTTACCCATGTTAAATCACTAAATTCTCCTGTCAACTCTTATCAATAAATTAGTGTTGTTATCACCAGTTTAGAGAACTGAGGCCCAGAGAGGTTAAGTGACTGGACCAGTTCACATAGCTTATCAATTGTGGAGCTGACATTCAGAAACAGGTAGACTATTACAGAATCTACACTTTTAAACCTTATTTAGTAACACTGTAATAAAATAGCTATCTTATTAACAAACTAAAGTCTCCTTAAGTGAGTAGCATTTATAAAATAGATGCATAGTTGCTGTCAAGTCACTCCAACTCACAGAGCTCTTGTGTACAATAGAACAAATTGTTGCCCTGTCCTGCATCATCCACATGATTGCAGCATGTTTGAGTCCATTATTATGGCTATTGTGCCAGTTCATCTTACTGAGCGTCTCTCTCATCCACACTGGTACTCTACTTCACCAAACGTTATGCTTTTCTCCAGCGATTGATCCCTCCTGGTCACATGTACAAAGCAAGCGAGTCAGACAATGTTCTGTTTTGATCTACAAGGTTTTCAAAGGCCAGTTTTTGGAAATAGATTGCCAGGCCTTTCTTCTTATTCTGTCTTAGCCTGGAAACTCCACTGAAACCTGTCCGCCCTGAATGACCCTGCTGGTATTTGAAAAATACCAGTGGCAAAGCTTTCAGCATCACAGCAATACACAAGCCACTACAGTAGGACTAACTGACGGGAAATACAACATAGTCAAGACGTAATAATAGATACTCACTCTGTCCTATTATCTATGTATCCTCAGGTGTATCCTTTATTGTATTTCTCAGGCACTACTACATGCCTGCATTATTAGGAATATTGAGAAAATAGCCTTTAAATGAAACTCATAATGAAAGCTTTTTAGCTTTCAAAAAAACTATATTGTCTTTCCGTGGCCGGAGTCCCTGAGCTGGGGGGCGCCGGTGCTTGGATTCTGCGCGCCCGGGCTGGCGGCTTTATGGGAGCCGTTTGCTGGCAGCTAGCGAACCTTTTTCTGCCGCCTCCCCCTCCTTTTGCCTGGGTGTCTGGTTCTGAGTGCCGTCTCTGCTCTCTCCTGCGGGGCTGTAGGGCTGCGTTTGGGCGTGTGGCTGTTTCCAGGTCTGGGCTCCCACACGGGTGGGATCCCGGGGCCTTTGTTCATTGGCCCCTCTGCTTCCCGTGGCCACGGTCTCTTAACCCCGAGACTACTGGCTTCTTGGAATTCGCGCCCCTGAGTGGGGGCTCTCTGGGTCCCATTTGTAGGCACTGACTGCTGGTGTTGCCCCTTTTTTTTTTTTTATTTCAATTTTATTTTTCTTCCTTTTTTGATTAGTTTTGTCATCTTTTACCTCTTTTTCCCTTTTGTCTTTCTTCATTGCTTAATTTCTCGTCTATCTCTTCCTTCTCTTTCTGATCCCTGAATACCAGGCGATGTATCCCTCTGTACCCTCTGGCCAGGCTGAGCTGTGAAAATTGAGACCGACTCCCCCAGACCTCATAGCTGCATCGGTGGGATACCTGGGAACTTTGCAGTTCTTTAACTTTTCTGATTTTTATTTGGTCATTCTTTCCTTTTCTTTCTCTTCCCCCTTCTGGTTTCCTCCATCCCATAGTCTCTCATCTGTACATTCCAACGGCAAGCTCCCCTAGCATTCTTTTATGTTTGTACGCTTTTTGCTCCTCCTCCTCTCTCCTTTCTCCCATATCCAGCTTAACTTCACACATAACCATCTTACCGCTGCACCCTACCTACCTGCACCGTGCACTAGACATCACACCACCAAGTGGTGCAGGCACGCCCTATTGGAACCTGCCCAGCACTGACTACCGACCGTCCTGGTGGCTGCGGTGAGTGCCACAAGCAACCCATCCCAGTGGCTCCTCCTCAACTAGATCTGCCCAGCTGTACCACAAGAACGAAACAAAAAAAAAAAAAAATCTACAATCAATAAACGAGAGAAATATCTACTGAATACCCCGAAAACAGCAAACAATATCAAAACATTTACAAAAACAAGACAAGATGGCTCCAATAGGCGTCCAAATTAAAACACCAGATAACTCTCCTGTGGAAGAAAATGCACTAGAAGTACCTGATAAGGAACTCAAATCACTAATATTCGGAATTTTCCAAGAACTGAGGCAAAAAGCTGACAAACATGAGGAAAAAATAGACAAATTTATGGAAAATACAGACAAAAAATTGGAATAATTCAGGAAGATGATGCAGGAACAAAATGCCAAAATAAATTCACAACTCAAAATTATACAAAAACAACAATTAGAAATCCAAAAGATAAACAACAAGACTTCAGAAATGGACGGTGTCATAGAAGGGCTGAGAAGTAGATTTGAAACCATGGAAGACAGGATCAGTGGAACTGAAGACAAACACTTGGATACAACTGTTTCAGGAAAACTCAGAAAAAAGAACAAAGAAAAATGAAGAGACCCTGAGAGTTATGTGGGACACAATTAAAAGCAAAAACTTACAAGTGATTGGCATACCAGAACAGGGGGAGAAAACAGAAAACACAGAGAGGATCATTGACGAACTGCTGACAGAAAACTTTCTCAATATCATGAAAGATGAAAAGCTGGCCATCCAAGAAGCTCAACGAATGCCATATAGAAGAGACCCCAAAAGAAAATCACCAAGACATATCATATTCACACTCGCTAAAACTAAAGACAAACAAAGAATATCCTGAGAGCAGCTCGTGAAAAACAGGAAGTCACATACAGAGGAGAAACAATAAGACTAAGCTCAGATTATTCAGCAGAAACCATGCAGTCAAGAAGGCAATGGGATGACATATATAAAATCTTGAAAGAAAAAAATTGTCAGCAAAGAATAATATATCCTGCAAAACTCTCATTCAGATTTGATGGTGAAATTAGGTCATTTCCAGACAAACAGAAACTAAAGGAATATGCAAAAGTCAAACCAAACTTACAAGAATTATTAAAGGGAGTTCTTCGATCTGAGGACAAACAGCTTCAGCTCTCAGGCAGGACCTAGGACCTAGGACGCAGGTTCACATGAACCAGATACCATTCTAGGAACGGAACTACAGAGGACTTTCCAAAAACAAAAGATATACAACAGGGAATCAGAGAAATCAATCAAAGGATGACAACAACATCAAAACAATGAGAGAGGGAACAAACAGCATAGGTATAGAACCTTCTAAAGGAGAGGAAGGCAAGGCGATACCAAGTAACGGTAGACTGCTTCAAAATTATAAAGATAAGGGTAAAATTCATGGTAACCACAAAAAAAGTTAACAAACAAACTCATAAAAATGAAGACGAAAAACATAAAGTCTCAATAAAAACAAAAGAAATGAACACAAAATCCACAAACAAAAGTAACTCAGCACAAGAGAGTAAGAAGAACAAAGAAAACTTCAGCATCACAAAAAAAAGCACTACAAAATGACAGCAACAAACTCACATCTATCAATAATTACAGTGAACGTAAATGGACTCAATGCACCCATAAAGAGACGGAGAGTGGCAGAATGGATAAGAAAACAGGATCCATCAATTTTCTGTCTACAAGAGACACACCTTAGAAACAAAGATGTGAATTTATTAAAAATCAAAGGTTGGAAAAAAATATATCAAGCTAACAACTATCAAAAAAGAGCAGGAGTGGCAATTCTAATCTAAGATAAAATAGACTTTAAAACAAAATCTACCATAAAAGACAAAGAAGGACACTATATAATGATTAAGGGGATGATCCATCATGAAGACATAACCATAATAAATATCTATGCACCCAATGACAGGGCTCCAAAATACATAAAAAAAACTCTAACAGCACTGAAAAGAGAAATTGACAGTTCCACAATAATAGTTGGAGACTTCAACACACCACTCTCAGTAAAGGACAGAACAACTAAAAAGAAACTCAGCAAAGATACAGAAGACCTAAAGAACACAATCAGCCAACTGGACCTCATAGACATATATAGAACAATCCATCCAACTGCTGCAAGGTACACATTCTTTTCCAATGCACATGGAATGTTCTCCAGAATAGACCACATTTTAAGCCACAGAGCAATCCTCAACAAGATCCAAAATGCTGAGATAATTCACAGTATCTTCTCTGACCACAATGCCATCAAGGTAGAAATTAACACTAGAAAGAGCAAGGAAAAAAAATCAAACACATCGAAACTGAATAATAATCTGCTTACACATCAATGGGTAATAGAAGAGATCAGAGATGGAACTAAAAAGTTCCTAGAATCAAATGAAAATGAAAACACATCATACCAAAACCTTTGGGACACAGCAAAGGCAGTCCTCAGAGGACAATTTATAGCAATAGATGCACATATCAAAAAAGAAAAAAGGGACAAAATCAAAACATTAACTACAGAACTCAAACAAATAGAAAGAGAACAACAAAAAAAGCTTACAACCACCGGAAGAAAGGAAATAGTAAAGATCAGAGCAGAAATCAATGAAATAGAGAACAGAAAAACAATAGAAAGAATCAACAAAACCAAAACTTGGTTCTTTGAAAGAATCAACAAAATCGACAAACCACTGGCCAGACTGACAAAAGAAAAACAGCAGAGGGCACAAATAACCCAAATAAGAAATGAAATGGGGGACATTATAACAGACCCAACCGAAATAAAAAGGATTATAACAGAATATTATGAAAAACTATAATCCAACAAATTTGAAAACCTAGAGGAAATGGATAAATTTCTAGAAACATACGGCCTACCCAAACTACAACAAAGTGATATTGAAAATCTGAACAGACCCATAACAAGAGAAGAGATTGAAAAGGTAATAAAAAAACTCCCAACCAAAAAAAGCCCTGGCCCAGATGGCTTCACTGGAGAATTCTACAAAACATTTACAGAAGAGCTCGTACCAGTTCTACTCAAGTTATTTCAGAGCATAGAAGAGGAAGCAACACTTCCAAATTCATTCTATGAAGCCAGCATAACGCTGATACCAAAACCAAGCAAAGACATCACAAAAAAAGAAAATTACAGACCAATATCTCTCATGAATATAGATGCAAAAATTCTGAACAAAACTCTAGCCAATAGAATTCAGTATCATATCAAAAAAATAATACACCACGACCAAGTAGGATTCATACCAGGTATGCAAGGATGGTTTAACATTAGAAAATCCATCAACGTAATCCACCACATAAATAAAAGGAAAGAAAAGAATCACATGAACATCTCAATTGATGCAGAAAAGGCATTTGACAAAGTCCAACACCCATTCCTGATAAAAACTCTCAATCAAATAGGTATAGAAGGGAAATTTCTCAACATAATAAAGGACATCTATGCAAAACCAACAGCCAACATCATTCTTAATGGAGAGAGGCTAAAAACATTCCCCTTGAAAACAGGAACAAGACAAGGATGCCCTTTATCACCACTCCTATTTAACATTGTGCTGGAAGTTCTAGCTAGAGCAATAAGGCAAGAAAAAGAAATAAAGGGCACCCAAATTGGTAATGAAGAAGTTAAATTCTCCCTGTTTGCAGATGATATGATACTATACATAGAAAACCCTAAAGACTCCATGAGAAATTTACTGGAACTAATAGAAAGATTCAGCAGAGTAGCAGGATACAAGATAAACATTCAAAAATCAGTTGGATTCCTATACACCAGTAAAGAGAACGATGAAAAGGAGATCAGGAAATCAATACCATTTTCAATAGCCCCTAAAAAGATAAAATACTTAGGAATAAATCTGACCAGGAATATAAAAGACGTATACAAAGAAAACTACAAAACACTGCTGCATGAAATCCAAAGGGATCTACATAAATGGAAAAACATACCATGCTCATGGATAGGCAGACTCAACATTGTTAAAATGGCAATTCTACCTAAAGCAATCTACAAATACAATGCAATCCCGATACAAATACCAACAACATTCTTCAAAGAGATGGAAAAACTAATTATTAACTTTATATGGAAAGGGAAGAAACCCCGAATAAGTAACGCACTACTGAAGAAGAAGAATAAAGTTGGAGGACTCACACTACCTGACTTGAGAACCTACTATACAGCTACAGTACTCAAAACAGCCTGGTACTGGTACAACAACAGAGACATTGACCAATGGAACAGAATTGAGAACTCAGATGTAAATCCATCCACCTACGGTCACCTGATTTTTGACAAGGGCCCAAAATACATCAAATGGGGAAAAGACAGTCTTTTTAACAAATGGTGCTGGCAAAACTGGATATCCATTTGTAGAAAAATGAAACAGGACCCATACCTCACACCATATACAAAAACTACTTCAAAATGGATCAAAGACCTGAATATAAAGCTTCAAACTATAAAATTCATAGAAGAAAAAATAGGACCAACACTTCAGGCCTTAATACATGGCATTAACAGGATACAAACCATAAACATCAACACAAAAAACCCAACAGATAAACTAGATAATTGGGATCTTCTAAAAATCAAACATCTATGCTCTTCAAAAGATTTCACCAAAAGAGTTAAAAGAGAACCTACAGACTGGGAAAAAATTTTTGGACAGTACAAGTCAGACAAAGATCTAATCTCCATAATCTACAAGAAAATCCAACACCTCTACAACAAAAAGACAACCAATCCTATCAAAAAATGGGCAAAGGAAATGAACAGACACTTCACCAAGGAAGACATTCAAATGGCCAACAGACACATGAGGAAATGCTCGTGATCACTAGCCATTAGAGAAATGCAAATGAAAACCACAATGAGATACCATCTCACCCCGGCATTACTGGCACGAATCAAAAATACTGGAAATAACAAATGTTGGAGGGGCTACGGGGAGACGGGAACTCTTATACACTGCTGGTGGGAATGCAAAATGGTACCACCATTTTGGAAAATGATATGGCGTTTCCTCAGAAAGCTAGAAATAGACATACCATTCGATCCAGCAATCCCACTCCTAGGAATATATCCTAGAGAAATAAGAGTCATCACTCGAATAGACATATGCACACCTATGTTCATGGCAGCATTATTCACAATAGCAAAATGATGGAAACAACCTCGATGTCCATCAACAGATGAATGGATACACAAACTATGGTACATACACACAATGGAGTACTATGCAACGAGAAAGAACAACAATGAATCTGTGAACCATCTCATAACATGGATGAAACTGGAGGACATTATGCTGACTGAAATAAGTCAATCACAAAAGGACAAATATTGTATGAGACCTCTATTGTAAAAACCCATGAAAAAATTCACATGCAAAATGTAACAATCCTTGCTGGTTACCAGGTATGGGGGTGGGGGGATACTAAATAGGTAATAGATAAGTGGTAACTTGGGTGAGTGGTGAGATAGTACATAGTACAGGGGAAACTAACACAACCTGCACAAGGAAAGGTCATGGAGGCCCTATAGACACATCCAAACCCCCCGAGGGACTGAGTTGTTGGACGGAGGGCTCTGGGGACCGTGATCTCGGGGAACATCTAGCTCAATTGGCATGACACTACTTATAAAGATAATGCTCTACATTCTACCTTGGTGACTAGTGTCTGGGGTCTTAAAAGCCTATGAGCGGCCATCTAAGATACTCCACTGATCTCATCCCTTCGGGAACAAGGGAGAACGAAGAGAACAGGATACAAGGAAAAGATTAGTCCGAAGGACTAATGGTCCACAGCTACCAAGGCCTCCACGGGACTGAGTCCAGTACAGCTGGATGGTGCCCGGCTACCACCAATGACTCGTCTGACCAGGATCACAACAGAGGGTTCTGGGCAGAGCTGGAGAAGGATGTAGAGCATAATTTTAACTCCAAAAAAAAAAAAAAAAAAAGAAGACCAGATTTACTGGCCTAAAGAATACTAGAGAAACCTCAAGAGTGTGGCCCCCAGACACCCTTTCAGCTCAGAGGTGAAGTTACCTTCGAGGTTCGATGTTAAGCCTGGGAATGGACACCCCAGTAAAACTAAATGGGACTAACGAGGTACAGGAGTCCGGTGACAAGGGTCAGAAGGCAGAGGGAGAATAGGAAACTGATGATAAGGAACACAAATTGAATAAGGACACTGTCGATGTGTTGTGAGATTGTTGACCACTGCTATAGGGCAACATTTGTAGTAACTATTAAATGGGAGGCTGTTTTGTCCTGTAAGCCTTCATCTTGGGCGAGAATGGCAGCACAATTGGAAGAGCATAGTCAATATCACTTAAATTTGTAAGTAAAAAGTTTTGAAATGGTGTTTAAATAAAATAAAATAAATAAATAAACAAATGAGACTAAAGAGGTACAATAGTCCACTGACAAGGTCCAGAAGATAGAAGGGGACAAGGAAGCCCCCTGGTGATAGGGAACACAAGTTGGAGTAAGGATATTCTTGATGTGCTGTGAGATTGTTAACCATTGTCATAGGGCAACATGTGTAGTAACTGTTAAATGAAAAACTATTTTGTTCTGTAAGCCTTCATCTTAAGTGAGAATAACAGCACAGTTGGAAGAGTGTAGTCAATGTCACTGAACTGTGAATGTAGAAATTTTTGAAACGGTGTATCTTTGGCCATCTGTAATTTTCATCAAAAAAAAAAAAAAAGGTTGAGAATTTAGAGGCTTAATACGTTGTGGGGTTGTTAACCAATGTCATAGAACAACATGTGTACTACTATTTCATGAGAAACTATTTGCTCTGTAAGCTTTCACCTGAAGTACAATAAAATATATATATAAAAAAAAATTCATTCCATTTAAGGAGCTACATTTAGAAATTAAAGCCTCTAAATACTCTAGAAAAAAAAAAAAACTATATTGTACTGATACTGTATCATTTTGGGTATACGCATAAAAAAAAAAAAAAAAAACCTCTATATGCTGTAAAGTCAAGAGAGCATGTACTACCAGAAAAAGGATTTTAATATTTAATATTGAAAGATCATCTCACATATTTCCGTTTTTACTTGAAAAATACAGTTGGGACAATAGTTTGAGGCTCAGGCTTAGAGATTAAACAGATATTTAAAACTAAAAAATTGAAATAATACTATCAACATATTTTATTAGACCAAAAAAATAACAAGCAATTAGAAGAGGGACCTGATTTTTAAAGAATCAGGAAATTGTCAGATAATGACATGTGATTCCTTTGTATGGATATATCTTATACACAATCCATATTAGCTCACCATTAAAACATCTAAAACAGAATGCTAGTCGCTCTTAGTTCATAAATGAAACTGTCTTTTTCATTTGTTTACAATAAATTTAACCCACAATTTACCTGTTTATTACTTAGACGTATGAGCTTTGCTAGGCAAAAATTAAAGCATGTCATTATCTAAAATCAGTCCTGACAAGTAACAAGATTGATACCACAGATTTAAGGAAAACTAAGATTCCTGACTGTTTCATTTTGCCATCATATTAGTGATTAGCAACATAGTAATAGTCTGGGTAAGTCCAACAATACTATTATAAATAGGCATCCAAGCAGCAGGACATCGAATAGGAATCATGTCCTTTTGAAGGGCAGGCAAGTATTTTGATTTCTGGACCACTTACTGGATTCACATTAAGGTCTTTGTTTTTTTATGTGAGCATTTTCCAATTGTCTATAACATGAATTCTCTTGTTTGTCATGTGTATGATGACATTGTTTGTTCATTCCAATGTTATATACCACTCAATTGTGTCATATAAAGGTGAAATTGGCATTTCATGCAAAAGGAAATAGTGTACTAATGAACAAAGAAGTTGAAGAGGCTGTAAGATAGGAGGCATGCTATCAAAATCTTTACTCTCTCCTTTTTATAAAGGGTTTGAGGAACACAGGGTCATCCTGAGGGTTGTCCAATATCTCATTAAAGAAAAGAAAGTGGATATCAAAATAATACACCAAGGCTTCTGTGTCTGCCCTCAAAGCCTTCTTGGAAGAATTGCTGAATATTTTAAATATTCCATTCAGCAATCACAATACATGAAAAGAGCAGTCATTGTATTTATGTTAAATATTTTGTGGCTTATTAACTTGGCATGACTTATCCTCACCTTTCCCTCTACTGAAACTTAGAATCCCGATAGAAATATCACCTTCAGATTCCAGCAATCAATAGCAGATTTTGAGTACACTATAGTAATAAACTTGGAAAGAACATCATCAGATTGGTTAATTCAGTGAGATGATTTTACTTGCAGATGAGCTAGATTCTATTTGTTACCTGCCAACTGTGACAGCTCAATACTCAGCCCGACATTCAAGATCAGGGGAAAAGTAGTGCTAAATGAGCCTAGCTGTCAACACGTCCTCTCACTGCAACATCATCAGCCTCTCCTGGCTTCAGCCCTCTCATCCCAAGTCCACACACACATCATCCTTCCCTCTGCTAGCACGGCGGGTTGATGTTACAACAAACCAATTCCACCCCACGTATTGATTTACATTCTGTTTCTCTAGACATCAATTTCACTAAAAATCTCTCCTTCTGACTTTTTATTTTCAGTTTGGGCATGGATTTTTTTTTTAATTTGTTATTTTTTTAGAAAATAAAAGAAATTGAAGGCGCAGATAGCGAAATCACTTGAAAATATATTTTTTGACTATGCTAAGGACAGCTAGCTTCTAAGTGAAAAAATTTTTTTTAAATGTTGATACAATTAACAGTAACAGGGTTTGTGCTTTATTCAATTCCTTTAAGTAACTTTCTGTATGTATATGGATGGAGACTCTACATGGAGAATAGATTCTATGGTAGGGATTGAAACCTGGGCTGACAAAACTGAGAGGTACTAGAATCATTAGATGTGTCATTTTGTTCTCTGCACAGTACTCTGCAAAGATATTATAGCTCAGGCACTCACTGACATGAGAATTCTCCAACACCTGGACTCAAAGCTATCAGAAAAGGGTAGTAATGACAATCCCATGATTATTCCCTTTATGGTCAATTTCAATCAGTTTCTTAATGTGACTTTAACGATGTTTTTTAGTGTTCATTTCTTTTTATTTTCTTAAGACTACACCAATAGCAGTCCACTTCAATCACCGTGAGGTTTTCATTAGTATGGTTATAATAGAAGATGACTCTCAGTGGAGATGTATGAGACACTCTTGTTATCCATGCACTATTGTTAGTGTACACTAATTGCTCCAGTCTGTCATGCGAATGAGTATTTAAGGAGATTTGAATCCCTGAACCACCACATTGATTGTAATTCTGTATGCTAAAGACCCTTATGACATTATAGTGATATAAGCGGTAGCTTTACACACATGCCCAGATCTCGCACAATTTAAACATAGTTAAAGTGTTTGCATGCATTTTAGTTTGTAAATAATTTGCTTCTAAGATAAATTGATGAGTGTTAAGTTATAGTTTGGAGTAAACTTTACAGTTAAACTTTCCTGAATACATCTTAAGAGGGGACTGGATTCTTCGGTTGATTTCTTGCTCTCATTTGCAAACCATGCTTCAATTAAGTTCCTGGTAAGAGTAAGCGTTTATGAATAATGTCTGGCTATCACAGCTCCATGCATCTATGAGAAAGATGTCAAATGCACTGAACCCATCAAGACAGGGATTTAGGTCATTAACTCAGCCATAGATCTGAAAGTATTTCTAAAAGTGGGTCAGTTTGTCAAAGGTACAAACATGACATGACAGACCTGTTTCTAAAACTGCACTGCACAATTACAACTCACATCAAAGTTAATCAATGCAGTTCATTACACAATCTGTTGTTTAGGGCAACCACGGCAAGGTTGAAAATGAAAGGTATACTTGTCTCTGTCTAGGAATGATAAAAAGGCTAGGATGATAAGATGGCAACATTATCAAAGAGTTGTAAGTATATGACATACTGTGTTGGCATTTTAAAAAGTTTCTTTTTTTCAGCAGAGAACTTCTATCACCATAGCAATGGATTTTACAAAGACTGTATTAATTAGATACAAATGGCTGCAAGGGAAAAAGAACCTTTTAGTTTTTGAGAACCAGAGCTTAAATCTGATGTATTGTAGAGTATGATATGGAAAGCATACTGTCAGTGGAACATACTGAATTTGATATATAATCTCTCAAGAAAAGGTCATCTAAGTTGGCACGATTGCAATTGTTTTGAAGCAGGTATGAAACTGCCAGTGCTAAATAAAGTTGTGGTGATACGAAATGCAAGCAGTGGAACATAGAAATGAAATAAAATAATACGTACAAAAAAGGTAGAGTGAGGTTCCAAGTGTTCACCTCCAATTAATGATGAATAATTAATTGTGTAGAAAATCAAATAATATTACAAATAGTTCTATGCCTATCAAGTGATAGTTTAACAACCGTTTTTAACTCTTAGTTCAACTTTAGGTAAGTTTATACCCTTCCAAATATGTTAAAATCTATTGTTTTGACAACAGTTGAGGTGGGAAGAACATTATCTCATCTTGAGGTTTGTGGATAATTGAGGGGACACAAATCAGGATGACTCTGGAGACTCATTTCTTCCCCTTCCTGGTAGCTTAGTAGAGAGAGAAGGTCAGAAGTAGCTGAAAGAAACACAGGCTGATGCTAGACCGTGGGTTCTGTGTGCTTTGGCAAACAAGGTAATCTGGAATATAGAAGTTCCATTCCTGCGTATTCACATAGAAACCACCCACTT
The DNA here is from genome assembly GCA_030035585.1 of Dugong dugon. Classification (NCBI taxonomy): domain Eukaryota; kingdom Metazoa; phylum Chordata; class Mammalia; order Sirenia; family Dugongidae; genus Dugong; species Dugong dugon. Next base: position 17,480,325 of record CM057478.1, read on the forward strand.
CCATTTAGAGAACTAAGAGCAGGAACCCTCTCCATTGACCACTGGTCACAAGGTGTGCAATTGTTAGGCTGGACCTGAGCACACCTCTGTGGGAAATAAGGAGACCTCAAGGAATTGTGTCCATTTTGCTATATCTTAATTGTGTGTATAAGTATCATATGTGTATGTCCTCTTTGCAGGACAAGAGCAGTTAACCATTTGTCCACACTTTGATTATTTGGAAGCTGACCTATGAGAATGTCAATACTTCAGCTTAGGTGTTGGCGTGTTTAAATGAACTCTTTGTAATTACCCATAGACTGTTCTCATTGTTCAAAGATAGATGTGAAACTGGCAAGTGTAGTGAACTCTCATGATAATACTATTGTGATTTTTGTTTTTGATTCTCTGTTTTCTATGGCCCCCACACTTGAAGAATATTGGTCCTGAGCTGTCTGCAGTGAGAAGCCCCTCTGCAATGGGAGAGAATGAAGAGGTGGGTTTTAATGATCTATGGATTTGGTTGTCCATGAAATGAGTGTCTTCCTTGCTCTTTCTACGTTTGCTACTTAACCCAAAGAAATTCTATGAAAAATTTGGCTATTCAAGTATGTTTGAGATGATACTTACAAGAGGATACTTACATGTGCTATGTCTGTATGTTATGTGTTATATTATGTCTGTGTGTTATATATGTAAGTTTATGTGTTGTGTCTGTGTAGGTTGGGAGCAGAGGGGACCAGAAGTGAAACCAGCAGTGATCGTGGGCAGGGGGACAAGTTAAGCACTGAAATGAAAGGAGGAGGATGTGCAAAGGCAACCAGAAGGAATTAGCGTGCCATATTCAGGGAAGTGCACATAATTCAGTGGAATTTAAAGATCAGGAGATTAGATATACGGAGCAAGGAAAAAGTAGGGGAAAGAGTGTTTGCTGTGTACCAAACACCACATTTAGCATTTTACACATTATCTTAATTCTCTCTAACCCTCATAACAACACTACGAGACATGTACTATTGTTGTCCTTATGTTTCCTATGATAAAACTAAGAGATAAGCACATGCAGCTGCTAAAAAGTAGAAGAGGTGCTTTAAGCCTTGGCAATCTGATTGCAAAGTCTGTGTTCGTAATCCCTGTGCTATAGTTACCTTTCAATGAGTTTGGACAGGTAGAGAAGGCAAGATCAAGAGAGTTCTTGCCTGCTCTGTAGAAATCAATGGGGAGACATCAAAAGATGTCTTAATGCAGAGGGTGAAATGATAAGATTGATTTTAGATAATTCTGGATTCAACAGTAAGAATAAATTGCAACAATGAAAATGACTCAAGGCAAGGAACCTAGTTAGGAAGCTTTTTAATTACGTAAAAGTTGATGAGTATCTTATTATACACAATGTCAGTGAGAATGGAGAGGAAATGATAGATTTAGGGATATTCAGAGGGCACAATTGCTATCGTTTAGTAATTAAATGTATGTAGAGTCAAAGTTATTTTAATTTAATATCTGTCTTAGTTATCTAGTGCTGCTATAACAGAAATACCAGAAGTGGGTGGCTTTAACCACTACAAATTTATTCTCTCACAGTCTAGGAGGCTAGAAGTCTGAATTCAGGGCACCAACTCCAAGGGAAGGCTTTCTCTCTGTGTTGGCACTTGGGAAGATCCTTATCATCAATCTTCCCGTGAGTCTAGAAATTTCTCAGCACAGGGACACCATGTCCAAAAGATGCACTCTACTCCTGCCTCTTCTTTCTTGGTAATATGAGGCCCCATTCTTCTCTTCTCACTTCTCTCTTTTGTACCTCAAAAGAGATTGACTCAAGATGCAACCTAATACTATAGACTGTTGTATCTCATTAACATAATGCCTCTAATTACTCATTAACATCATAAAATCCATCACCTTCAAGTTGATTCTGACTCATAGTGACCGTATAGGACACAGTAGAACTGCCCCACAGAGTTTCCAAGGAGTGGCTGGTGGATTAGAACTGCCAGTGGTTTGGTTAGTAGCCGTAGCTCTCAATCACTGTGCCACCAGGGCTCCATTAACATCATAGAAGTTAAGATTTATAACACATTGGATAATTACATCAGATCACAAAATGGTGGACAACCACACAATACCAGTTATCATGGCCTAGCCAAGTTGACACATATTTCTGGGAGACACAATTCAATCCACAACAATATCCAAGCCAGTCCTATCTCTATTAGTTATCCAATTTCTCAATGTTTATTCAAGGTTTCAGGAGCCCAAATCTAGATGTTGTCCCTTAAGCAATGCAGGTGTCTTTTCATATTTCTTCATATTGAACCTGAAGCAAAGATTGGGAGATAAGATTAGGGAGAATTCGGATAGCTGAAATCTCAATAGCCTCACTCCCAGTTTGTTTTTTTCTGGCTTGAGTATAAGTCATCATCCATCAAGCCTAATCCTATTCCTCAACACCTCCTCTGGGACCCATTTTTATTCTTCATTTCAGGCACCACAGAGTGAAGATGTACCTTAGAGTCATTTTTTCTGACCTCTAGGAATTCATTTCTGACCTTGAGAGGAAAAAATAAAAAAGTCTCACAGCAGAAAATAAAAGTTTCTGTCTTTCTCAACAAAGAGAATTATTGAAGAAAAATACTGTATTGAGTTCCCTTCAAACTCTCAAATATTACCTATAAGAGCATTATATAGCAGCTACTCTTCTCAGTAATGTTCTTGGAAGACAATGAAGACAATCCCTCACCAATGGGGAGAAGAAAAGCCTACATGGTTCCATTATAAGATTCGTCAATTATACCCAATGCCATGATAAACAGAGCCTAAAGTGATAATTACCTTAGATGTATACCTCAGTGTCAACTTCCTGAAATAAAGCTATTAATAACTACATCCTTCAGTTAAGTATGCAAAGAATCATGGAATGCTGTAGGTCACATATCACAGTTTTCCAGGGACAATACATGAAATCTGCTAAGCAAAATTCCATTGAAAAGAGTTTATAAAACTCTACCTCTTTTCCACATCAAACACACTGTTTGCAACTCTTTCCAACTAACCCTTACTTGTCATATTTATGGATTTCCCAAAACTCCTAGGATACTTTATAGTTCCAAAATACTTATTTACTGAATGGAAGAAAAATTTTTAAGTGAATCCATTTCTCCTTTATACCTAAACTACTCTGGATGATTACTATATATATTTGTTTTCTGCCTTTGTGGGGGAAAAATAAATAAGTGAAATCTTGAAAATATGCACAAAATATTCTAAGGAAAACATAAGTAAAATAATCAGAAAAGGAAAACCATGAGTAGAGAAGCAAGATGGAAAAGGAATAAGGCTAGAATGTATAGAGATCACCATAAAGATCTGTATATTTAACTAGAAGTTAGCCCTAAATTCTATTTTCTTTACTAGCAATCAACTCATAGACAGAAATACCCATCACATTTTCCAGATAAAATATAACAATCACTCAGAAAAGGATATTGAAACTGAGGGAAAGTTCTCAAATGGTTAGCCACTGGGGGAAGGGACAGTACATATAATGAATAAAATCCTTGCAACAAAGCAGCAAATTGTTTTAATGTCTCTCAATATTAGCTGAAATTGTTGTTGTTGTTAGTGCCATCAAGTCAACTCCAAATTATGAAAACCTTGTATATAACAGAACAAATGTTGTCCAGTCCTGTGCCATCTTTAAATCGTCTGCATTTTTGAGTCCATTGTTCTGACTATTGTGTCAATCCATCCCAATGAGCATTTTACTTATTTTCATTGACCCTCTATTTACCAAACATAATGTCATTTTCTAGGGATTGGTCTTTCCTGATGACTTGCTCAAAGTGAGCAAGTGGAATTCTCTCCATCTTTTCTTCCTTTCTGGTTGTATTTCTTCTAAGACTTGATTTGTTTTTGCTTCTGGCAGTATATTCAATACTCTTCAGCAACACCACAATTTGAATTCATCAGTTCTTCTGTCTTCCTATTTATTGCCCTGCTTTCTCATCCATGTGAAGTGGTTAAAAAGACCATGGCTTGGCTCAGGCACAACTTAGTCATCAAAGTGACATCTTTGCTTTTTAAAATTTAAAGAGGTCTTTTGTAGTTGATTTCTTGACTGCTGTTTCCACGGTTGTTGATTGTTGATTGAAACAGAATGAAATCATTGACAACTTCATTTTTTATTTCAGTTGTTACACATAATGTTTTCCTTAGCTAATTTTAAGAAGTAGATCCCCAAGCCTTCGACCTATTAGGAAGAGAAGATAAATGTAAGAAGGAGAGGTTTGTTAGAAAGATGAAGAATTACTCAAAGCCTTAAAACATCAAAAGTTCAGCCAAAGAAAGGTGTGTGCCTGACTTTTAATAAGCTCTTCTCCTAGGCCATTTAAATTATCTTAATAGGTAGAATTTAAATTTTTATTTAAGAAAAAATATTCAGAGAGTTTTTATTTAAAAATAAACAAATAGCTATCATAATGTGGAAGATTTCCACGTGATGAAATCTTTCCACAGGTAGACATATTGTCTATGTTTGCATCATATTTGAAAAGAAAAACTAGAGAATTCAGTTAATGAGGATTAGTTCTAAATAAAAAAAATGCCTTTATATTATTCGAGATTAAATTTAAAAATACTTTAGTCACTCAAAGGAATTATGTAACATGTGACATATCTATAAGTTTCTAATAATTAGTATTCAGGATAATATTCTACCTTAGTTAAAATCAGTCAAAATTAAATAATTGTTTAGTAGAAACAATTCATTTAATGAAGGCTATTTTTTAAGCCCCTGCAGCATGAACTGTCCTTTGGGGTATAAGTATAGCTTCCTAGAACTGCTAATGTTCAGTCTATAGGTGTCTGTGCAAACACAAACATCTTTGCTCTATCAATATTTATGGCTTGAAAACACGTTATTGTTACAAATACAACAGGATGATGAAAAATATCCGTTTATAATGGGAATACATAACAAAGGGGCACTTAAGCAATATACTTTATTTCTATCACTTATTGAATGACTCATAAGTAATAAACGAAGCTACAATTAAATTATGAAGGTCATCTCCTCTCATGTATGAAAATGCATAAATTGTTTATATCATTATCTGTTATAAGGCATTCTATCCATTGAAACTTTTGAAAATTATGAGCCAGATGTCTGTACTCTATACTGTGAAAGTTGCCCAAATGGACTTTCAATCAGCCATAATTATGTGCAGTTTCCTCTGTGCTTCACAGAGAATACAGAAGTGGTTTGGAGTAAGACTCAGCTCTTTTCTTAATTTAATTTTATATTAAAATGTCATCTGAACCAGCTACAGAGTTAAACTTTATCTGATATGAAATAGATTAGAATTTAGTTGCTGTCATTAAGGATAAATGATAATAAAAGCTTACATTTGTGTTATTTATCATTTTTAAATGCTTTAGAATGTTCTTTTGTAAAAATCTCCCACATAAGCATTAATATCTCTATTTTAACACTTGAGAAAACTCAGGCTTAGAGCAGGTACTCAATTTGCCAGAAGACCCACAGCTGGTAAGCAGTCTAAACAAGAGTCCAGGAAGCTAATTTCCTAGGGTTGTCATCTCTCAGTTACATCACGGTTCCTTCAGAGAATAAGTAATAATTCAAATTGCTGATACTTATAGGATGTTATATGAATTTTGCATGGATTATTAAATTTAATCCTTTCAACTGTTCATGTAAGTTGGTAATTAATAAGCATGTAATACAAATCAGGAGACTGAGCCATAAGGAAGTTAAGAGACTCCAGGGTAGGTAGCAGAGATGGGATTTGAAATCAGATATCCTGAACTGTAGGGAGAGCAACATTATTATCCAGAACAGTGTTTCTCAACTGTTACTGAGCTGCAGATTATCTGAATATATTATTAATATACAGATTATTATTCAGTACCTCTCCAGTGACTCTTAAGATTCTGCATTTTCAGCACACTACCTGTGACAGTGATGACCTAGGTCACTTACCATCTCCCAATTTTTTTCAAACCCTCCCTCTACTTAGAGGTAATTTCTCTTTTATTATTATTTTGATCAAAGTGCTTCTCTCCCTTTCTTTCCATTCCTCTCTCTCATCTACTCTTTTACATCTCTTCCTCTCCAACACTAACACCATAATCTTTTGAGTAAAAAAATGCCCATCAGGATGAATGACATTGAGAACTAAATAATTACTACTATATTTTATGTTTGCATGATTGTGATTGTTCTTTGATATAGTTGATTCAAGAAGGCAAATGGTTGGAATAATTTGTTCCTCAAAAATGTCCACGTTATAATCTCCAGAACCTGTTTAAGTATTATACCTTAAAGAGAAATTAAGTTTGCAGATGAAGTTAAAGTTGCTGGTCACTTGACCTTAAAATAGGGAGATTACCCTGGATTATCCATGCAGACCCAGTATAATCACAAGGTCCTTAAGGGTGGAGGAGGGGCGCAGGAGAAAGAAAACCAGAAGGATAGAAATGTAAGAAGAACTTGACCTGCTATTGCTAGTTTTGAAGATGGAGGAAAAGGGACACAATAAAAGAGTGTAAGTGGCCACTAGAAGCTGGGAAAAGCAAGGAAACGATTCTTCCCCTTAGAGTCTCCAGAAAAAACATAGCTCTATTTACATGCTGATTTGACTCCAGTGATATCCACTGGAGTTTTGATGTGCAGAAATTTAAGATAACAGATTTGTATTGCTAAAGCCTCTAAGTTGGTTGTAATTTGCTATAGCAACAATAGAAAATGAATAAAACCAAAATCAAACCAGTTGTATAAAAACAAAACAAAACCAGTTGCTGCCGACTCGATCCCGATTCATGGCGACCCCACACGTGCAGAGTAGAACTGTGCACCAAGGGTTTTCATGTCTCTGACCTTTTAAAAGCAGATCATCAGATCTTTCTTCTGAGGCACCTCTGGTGGATTCAAACTGCTTAACTTTCAGGAAGTAGCTGTGCAGCGAAACATTTCCACCACACAGGATGTTTCACAATGGAGTTGACCTTAGCAATTTTAGTGATGTCTACACAGTTCAAGGAGCCCTGGTGGTGCAGTGGTTAATAGCTCAGCTGCTAACCAAAAAGTCAGCCGTTGGAATCCACCAGCTGCCCCTTGGAAACCCTATGGGGCAGTTCTACTCTGTCCTGCAGTGTAGATATGAGTCAAAATTGACTCCACAGCAGTGCAGTGAGTTTCACACAGTACAAAGTTTATTCTCCAGCCTTGAAGACTTAGTGCATGTATATCATTTTCTGGTAGGATTAAAAAATTAAAATAAAAAAACTCAAAGATTCATGTTGATTAAAAGTAATTTCTTTTCTTCAAATGAGAATTATCTCTGTCAGCTGGACAATATACTACCACTGCTCCCCATAATGGTACCAAAGCACAAAGTAAAATATCAGAATATATTTAAAAGGAGAAGAAAGTGAAAACAGAAAAAAACATTCCAGGGGAAATGTTCTTCTACTATAGAAAATTACAAGGAAATATAAAAAGAGTGGAGGACAAACACTGATTAAGAGAGTCAATTGATTCAGGGGAGAGAGATGGTTACCACCAGTTGTTCCAGAGTCTGGATACTGGTTTGCAGAAATAGTGTTTGGAAAGTGGCTGCTTTCTTCTGCCTCTTGTGTTCCCTTTTCTGGGACCCAGGAGGAATCTACCCTTACCCCCTTATCTGGAGAATTTGAATAAACAAGGAGAAATGTATACAACGAGGCTTCTACTTATTAAATGCATAATAAAGGAAGTTTCTAGTCTGTGTCTTTAGATATTTACAATGTCTGAGTTGTTGTCCTTAGTTGACAAAACACTTTACTTACATTTCAGTTTTGCTAGTTAAAAATTTAAAGGGCATGACAGGGAACATAACAGAGAGTTCCTCATGGAGCAGGAGAAAAGTGGGGTAAAGAACTCAAATCCTAGTAAAAAGACCAGGCTTAATGGTCAGGCCGAGACTGGAGGAATCCCAGAAAGCCTGGCCCCCAGACTCTCCGTCAACCCAGAATTAAAACCATTCCAGAGACCAACTCTTCAGACAAAGATTAGACTGGACTATGGGACATAAAATCATACTCATGAAGAGTGTGCTTCTTAGTGCAAGTAGATTCATGAGACTAAATGGGCAGCTCCTGTCCGGAGGGGAGATGAGAAGACAGAGAGGGTCAGAAGCTGGTTGAATTGATGCAGGAAATTGGGTGGAAAGGAGGAGTGTGCTGTCACAGTATAGCGAGAGCAACTAAGGTCACATAAAAATGTATGTATAAATTTTTGTATGAGAGACTAACTGGAATGGTAAACTTTCACTCAAAGTACAACAATAAAAACAAACAAAAAATTTAAAGGGCAGACTCTGTTTCCTTTGTTACCTTATTCTTGAATTTATTGTGAGAAGAAGCCCAACTCTTCCTACTACCCACTATCCACCAGATTTACTTATCTGTTAGATCTGAGTTCAGGACATTATTTAATACATGACCAAAGTAGATAATCTTGTTCTTCATCTTCCTGCCTCAGTACTAGGCGAGGTTTAACTATTTTGCTGCCCACCCTCCCCCCACCTCTCTCTCATTCCCTCCTTTCCTTTCTATTACTCTAATCTATCTTTTACTAAAAAGTCCTGAATGGTACTTTTATCAGGCTTGAACAAAGCTTTTTATTAATTGAAATAAATAGCATTTGTTACAACAAATGGTTTTTTGATATCCGGCTTTTATTGTCCAATGTGCATCTGTCCTTGAGAGGTGCAAATGGTTCACTTGCTCACCTGCTAACTGAAAAGCTGAGGTTTGAGTCCACCCAGAGGCACCTTGGAAGAAAAGCCTGGTGATCTATTTCTGAAAATCAGCTGTTGATAACCCTATGGAGCACAGTTGTACTTTGACACACATGGAGTCACCATGAGTTGGAAGGAACACAGTGGCAACTTGTTTGGTTTACTAGTTAATGTGCATCTACATACTATATCTTGGAAAATCTTAGAAAAAGATTACAGTATGGAATTTTGACATTCTTAGTTATTTGGCCCCAATAACATCATAAGAGTGCCAAAACTTAACCTAAGTCCTTACATTATGGGACACCATACAGTCATAATCATTTACAATGTTTTAGATATGTATTTGTATTATTGTAATGAATCTCATGCCATCAGATATCTTAACACTGATTTGTGGTGTAAGGAATTTCATAAAAGACACACTGGAATAAAAGTTGACAGAAATATCAACCACTATATTTTTCAGAGGTTTTTCTAAGTATACTCAATCTCCGCTCTGTTAGTAACTGCCTCTTAACATTGTCCTTTTCACAAGAACTTTCTTGTCTAAGCCCTTACCCTGAATTAAACTTCTAGAATTAAATTGACCCTTCTGATGGGTTTCAGGGTTTGTTCAGGCTGGCAATCAGTATAAAAGCATCAGCTATAAGTTTCAAGTTCAAAGTCATTTTTCCAAGTCAGCCCATCGTTGAGTCCTGCTATGCCTTAAACTGTACCAGACCTAATGCCATTTGATTTTAGACTAACTTCATGAAGACTGAGTAAAGGGTAGTCAAGAGTGATGTTGAGATTTGAGATATAGTTGTAACATACAATATTCTTGGTAGGATAGAAGGGCAGAAATGCAGCAGAATGACACCTATGGATATAGCAACAAAACTAGGTCTGTGCCTTCCAGCAGAGTTAATGGAGGGGAAATAATGGAAAAACAAGGAGACTAAAGAACAAAAGTTAGTTTACCTATGCAGTAAATCATTATAATTTGTATGTGTGTGCTGCTTGGACACTCCCTTGTAGGTTGACAAATAGTCAGAAAACAAACCAAAAATAAATATCGTATTCTTTATGTTTCTATATGACTTATGTATTATGGTGTCAAATCTGAAGTCAGGTAAGCAAATATTCTGTAGGATGAAGTGATAATAGGATAAAAGCTGCAGTACCAAAGGCTGTCCATATCAGGGGTGCTATGGTAGATGTAGGAAGGAAGGTAGACAAGTTCCCTCCTCAACTTATTATCTGAGTCTTTTTCTCAAGGATGTTTCATGACATTAGCAATAATTTCTCTCTGAAAAATTAATATTAACTCCACACATTGATACTACTAGTATTTATAAAGAAAACATTTAAATGTTAGTTAACAATTACAAAAGTAGTTAGAATTGTGTAATATTATTGCACTGTATCTTTAGAACATCAAAGGCACTTTTGGAAACCCTAGTGGCATAATGGTTAAGAGTTCAGCTGTTAACCAAAAGGTCGGCAGTTGGAGCACTTTTCATAATTTGTTTACATTGACTTGATATGTCATTGAGATGAAAAGTGATATAGAAATGTATCTGAACATAAATCATTTCTCTCCATCTCTATCTCTATTTTTATAGCAGTTAATGAAACTCATGGCTAAATTTAGTGTGAGAAACACTACATTACATTTATTTCTTTAAATTCAATCAATTCAGAGTCTAAGTCCATATTCTTCCTTCCACATCCCACCAGATTATGAAAAGGCCAAGTTCCAAGTCAGTGGAGGAAGCATTCTACATGGTCCCTTCTTCTACACCACCTTGGGACACAGGATGAGGATGGGCGTTCTTTTGCTCAATTAGATCGGTGTGTTCTTACCTCCATTTTCATCTAAAGTCTTGCTTTCTCCCGCTTCTACCAGGAAGTAGGGCCAGATCCTGGAAGACTTTCCCCTCTCTAATCTCTTAAAATCGAATCCCTTTCTGTCTCCTTGATTGACTTCAATGTCTTTCTCCTTCTCCTCTCCTTCTTAGACCCAGCTCACTTCATTGTATCAATGGGATTTTACTTTAAAAAATAGAGGGGGAAGCCTTGATATTGAACTGTACTTTCCATCTGTCCTGTAAAAAAAAAAATTCTGAAGTAATGAATTCTAAAAATGACTATTATTTTTATAATGCTAGAAAAGAAAATACAAAGGGAAAAATACAAATTACTATTTTAATAAATTACTCTGTAACCATTTTAGCTTAATTAAAATTTTGAAGCAGATGTTTTCTGGATACACATTTAATGCAGAAATGGGCATAAGTAACAGACAATTCTAGAACTTTAACGCACGCATCAGTCAATAGTAAATCCTTCACAAAAATTCAGGAAGTAAATTAGAACAATTTGAACATATGTTCTTATACGTATCCTTATTTAGTTGCAACAACATTCTTAATATCATGTGTTTATTTCATGTAAAACACCATAACACAAGCCAAGTCAACCAGAAACTAAATAAAAATATGTAAAATCATATTTTATACCACAAAGAAAAACAGGGTTATCACAGAAGTTGTTTCCTATAAAATAAAAAAAACACATTTTCCTCACCCAAAACTCAGGAGTACTGATATATTATGTTGTTGAGATTTGAAGCTCTCTCTCCAGCTATGATTAACACTCTTGCATATAACAAGCAATGCCTTAAAATGAAAACCTATTTTCCTCCTTTTTCACAACATTACTTTCTCTCAGCTACCACTTAAAATTCAAGTAGAGTTTTTTTTATGACTAAGGTCACATTATAAAATAGCACATAAGAGAAAGTAATAGAGTGTAGCCAGAGAGGGGCGTGAAAATGAACACATCAGAAGCCAGCTTGCTTGAGTGCAGTTTTCGAGGTGTTCATTTTCATTGGATCTTTAAGGTAGGCTGACAGGAACAATTAGGTGCCTCATAGATCACTGACAGAACCTCAGGAAGACAGATGACATGGAGAATAGCAAACCCCACAGAAATTAAACGAAGTGCTGGAACAACAATTAACATCTTTTGGGATAAAAATGCCAAGGAGGAACGTTGCTAATTTTAGGGCACAAAACCAAACCCAAATGATAACTTCATCACAATGGCAGTTAAGCCTAAAAAACAAATGCAGCAATTCTACCTACAAATCCAACATGTGTTTTCATATAATTTTATTACATGTAGGCAATTCCTGAGCAGGTTGCAGGCAGATATACTTGCATGTCTCAAGAACTCACATAATTTTTACATGGCACAGATAATTTTGAAGCTCAGCTCACTCTCATGACAAGAACATAGTGTACTAATAAGAAGTAGGACTAAATTTTACTGAGACTTGTTAGAAAGAATTCCATTCCCTCTTATCTATGGAAATGACTCACCAGCTGGATAATGGGAGCTGGAAGCTGTAGAAAGCCATCCTAGGGTAGGGTGCTGCTGTGCTCATAAAGCAAGGGAAAAGCTTGGAGACTAACAACATGGGACAAGGAACTTTTCAGTGAAGAATGCACTCAGTCCTGGCAGAGAATTCCTCAACCCGAATGAGTTGGGGACATCATATTATAAGGCTGAAAGACAGAAAACTGCCTGTATTCAGCTCGGAGGTGTGCAGTGTTCTCTGAAGTGGCTATCAGAACTGCTACTCCCCCAAATTTAAGTGTTTATTATATTCTTTCAGTATTTTTTTTTTAAATTATTATTTTGAACAATTACAAACTTACCGAAACATTAAAGGCTTATATACCAAAGAAAAATCGTACTGACTTTCAGGATCACACAGTTTGTAGTATAATTCAACTTTGCATTTATATATGATCAATAAAACATTACCCCATTGATGACTGAACATTTTGTATTACTTAAATTTATACTAATGGGCTCCACTCAACCCATTATTTTAAACTATAATTACATTTCCAGATGCCTTAATAATTTTGCTTGATGCTAATTTTGCTGTTATTTTCTAATCCAATTCCATACTTGCTGTGGGAACAAAGACATATATGTATGGTGGACTTAAGAAACGAAAAGCAGTGTTAACAACAACAGAAAAGATAGTTACCATAGCGTCCACTACAACTCATGACAACCCTGAGATGCCTCTGAGTGGACACAAACTTCAAACCTTTTGTTTAGCAGCCGAGAGCATTAACCATATGCATCACCCAGGGATCTACATGAATAGTAAAGTGGGCTCCTATTGGGAAGCTGTTACAGACAGTTCTATGTGTCACTAACTACAAATAAAGGAACAAAAGATTCACTACCTAACCCTGTTCCCTGTAACATAAGAGTAGTATAATATTCAAATATATTAGCTAATGTAGATGGCTTATAAGAAAAATTCTATTTTATCCCTCTTAGTTTTGAGTGTACATGATTCCAAAGTGCAAATGGAATGTCCTCACCTCCACATCTCCAGTGAATTCCCATCATGTAATTAGAAATACTCACCTTTCAGACACCATGTAAAAGTCATATCACAGTATTTTATCTGGATATTTTAATACATGAAAATCTTCAGACAATATTTAACTATATCATATAAAAATGCATAATTAACTACTGACTTAAGTGTGGAAATTCTGCTTCTCTGAAAGAAAAAAAAAAAAAACCTGCTTTCCTGAAAGATAATTTCTCTAATATTTTACTAATTGTGAATACATATGATTTTATGTTTTTATTGTGTACTAAACACTAAGTGTAAGCTTGTTTACTCCAGTGTCAGGTATTCAGGTTTTGCTCATTGCAAGAGTAAAGTTGCCTAAACTCATTCAGCAAAGCAGAAATGTCAGTGACATTAATATGTACCGAATTTTTTATTTGTCCAGAAATCTATTCCCAGTGTCCTGTAAACTTTATCAACTCTTCCACAATTCAAATCTAAATAAATTAAAAAGGAAATTCAGAGCATGTCCTGTCATTACCAGATATACGTGTAGAGATGGAGCTTGTGAGGACCTGAGCTGTCATACTTAATTCACGTTAGAGGTCTTCATTAATACGTGCTTGTTGCTTAGCAATAAAATGCCTTTCCTATCTTGACACTTAATAAGATAAGTAACCCACAGATTTCTAGGTATAGTTCTTCCAATTAATGGTTGGAAACAGAGAGGTTACTTATAAAATAAACATAATCATATTTTTTTAAGATTAGATGGCCACAAAAGGAATACTGACCTAAAAACACAGCAAACTACCAACTGTGGTGTTAGGGATTTTGCCAGCTGGGGAAAAATGATCCCCGGTTGAGAACCACTACTACTGTTGTTGTTTGTTGTTAGATGCCTTCGAGTCTGTTCCAACTCACAGGGATCCTATGTGCAACAGAAGGAAATGCTGTCCAGTCCTGTATCATCCTCACAATCTTTGCTATGTTTCAGGCCATTTTTGTAGCCACTGTGTCAATCCATCTCACTGAGAGTCTTCTTCTTTTCCACTGACCCTCTACTTTACTAAACATGATGTCCTCCTGCAGGGGCCAGTCCCTCCTAATAACATGTCTAAAGTACATGAGAGGAAGTCTCCCATTCTCCTTTCCAAGGAGCAGCAGTCTGGCTGTACTTCTTTCAAGACAGATTTGTTTGTTCTTATAGCAGTCCATGGTATATCCAATATTCTTCGCCAGCGCCATAATTCAAATGCGTCAATTCTTCTTTAGTCTTCCTTATTCACTTTCCGGCTTTTACATGCTTGGGTTAGGCACACCTTAGCCCTCAAGGTGACTTTTTTTTGCTTTTGAACACTTTAAATAGGTCTTTTGCAGCAGATTTGCCCAATGCAGTATGTCCTTTGATTTCTTGACTGCAGCTTCCACGGAAGTTGATTGTGGAACCAACTAAAATGAAATCCTTGACAACTCAAGTCTTTTCTCCATTTATCATGAAACCTGCCCACCATAGGTGACCCTGCTGGTATTTGAAATACCAATGGCCTAGCTTCCAGCATCACACCAACGCACAAGCTACCATAGTACAACAATCTGACAGAAGAGTGCTGGATATAAGTAATAATACTTCACTTTTATATGGCACCTCTACTTTTTAAAAAATATTTGTATATAAATTATCTCATTTAGTACTTACAATTTCATATAGTTGATAAGGCAAATATACCTTTATATTTTATAGAGGTCTAAGGAATAGAGAAAGAAAAATGTTCAGAGGTTGACAGACTGTAATACCAGTTATCCAACTGTTCCAATTCACCTTCTCTTTACTTTTCTTTGAAATTCACTTTAAAAAATATCACACACACAAATACAAATTTATAAAGGTTGTACCATAGGCAGATGGAATCTACAGAGGGAAGAGAAGCCAGGGGAACTTTTGATGTTCATGTGCTCTGCCCTGATGGACTGGAACCCCCAAATGCACCACTAGTTCCTTTCTGCTTCCTGAGTGCTGGGGAGACTGGAGATTTAGGAAGCCAAGTTCCTTTAGAGAAAGGGGATTCCAACATGAAAATCAATGTTATCTGCCAGATTTTCAACCTGCAGACACATAAGGCTAAAAGTTCAACTCAAAATTTCCACAGAGCAAAATTTTCAGGCAGAGCTGAACAGACAGAGACCTGCAGGGAGTGTATCCTTTAAGCCAGAAAGATAGATAAAATAGGGCCAGTCTTATGATGTTTAGGGAAAAAGTGCCACCAGAAGGTGGGGCCTGGATCAAATGCACTGCTCTCTCCCTTTCAAGACATTCTCTAGATTTTGAAAGTTTATAGCTGCAAAACTAGAGTCCAATCTCCAAAGGACCAAAATTAATCCCCCACAGGTGCCAAAGACATACCAGTCAAAACTCTGGAGGCCACACTCAAGAAACAGGAACAAGTCAAGATGCACTGAGTCTAAACTATAAATGGAGCTACTCCACGTGGCTTAATGCCAGATTGGGTTCAGCTCCAATCACACTTTCTGCCTAACAGACCAAAGGAAAATAACTTTTTCAGGCATAAGAGAGCCTTGTCTAATGCTGGAAATGTTTTTTTTTATCTTGATTTGAGGTGTGTTTATGTGTATGTGCATAACGCAAAAATGTGTCAAGTTAAAAGTAGTATACTTTGTTCACTTCTCTGCATTAGGTTTTACCTCAATTAAGAAATAAAATAATAATGATGACATACTGTTGTTGCTGTGTGTCGTGGAGTTGCTTCCTATTAAACAGAGTAGACCCTATTAAACAGAGTAGCACTGCCCTATAGAGTTTCCTAGACTGTAATCTTTATGCAAGCAGTTCACCAGGTCTTTTCTACCGTGGAGCTACTGGTGGATTTGAACCACCTACCTTTTGGTTAGTAGCCTATCAATTGCTTTAACCATTGCACACCAGGGCTCCTGATGAGGTACGTATTAAAACAAACAGACAAACAAACCAGTTGCTGTCGAGTCGATTCCTACTCATAGCAACCCTATAAGACAGAATAGAACCGCTTCATACGGCTTCCAAGGAGCGCCCGGTGGATTCACACTGCCGAGCTTTTGGTTAGCAGCCATAGCTCTTAACCACTAGCCACGAGCATTTCCATAGACACCCACAAATCCATTATCAAAACAAAGCTAGGTCCTTGACAATAACCTATATCTAATCATACCACCTTTTCACTGTTCTAACTTTCTGCTTCACCTACTCAAGTCTGAATCTCATGCTTATTATTCATTATAACATTATTATGATGTTCATTATTGATACCCCTTTTATAGAGTTTCATTACATCCATTTATATTTCCAAATCCTCTCTCTATATATATATACATGCAAAGACATGCATACAAATGCATAATTATATTTTATATATCTGTATACATAATTGAACAGTTTTCAACTTTATGAAAGGAATACTATTCTAATATGGAGCCCTGGCAGTGTAGTGGTTAAGAGCTTGGCTGCTAACCAAAAGATCAACAGTACGAATCCACCAGCCACACCTGGGAAACTGTATGGGGCAGTTCTACTCTGTCCTATAGGATCACTATGAGTTGGAATTAACTGGATAGTAACAGGTTTGGTTTTTTTTTGGTTTTCTAATATAATATTTTGGATTCCGTTTATTTCAGTTTTCTTACTTTCTAGAACACACATCTGACATTATGCATTTTTTCTTTTTTCATTTTCTTACTGCATTGGTCACATCATCAATGTGTTGTTCTCTCATCATTGTACCTTAAAATGGAAGTTAGTATCAATGGTGACATTTTCTTAATTCATGCATTTGGATCATAAAATGTTATTTTATTTTACTGATGTATGAGAATATTGTTTGTTGCATAACTGCTTGTTGAAATTTTTGACATTTTGACAGAATAATATCTAGAAAATATATGTAAATATTCCATGTATACTTGAAATTAATATTACTCTCTAGATTTATGTAATATATTTATGTAATTTATGTAATATACTCTCTATGTTCATTAGATCAGTGTCGGCAATTTTGTTTTTAAAAGTCATATTTTTGTACTTCCTTATTTGATAATTGGTTTCCAAGATAGAATTATGAATGTTTCTCACAATAACTGTTGACTTGTTAAACACTTCTTGTATTTTAATTGTTCTCTTTTTTAAAAACTAAGTTTTGAAGTTGCAAGAGTGTATGTTTTTTGTATAGTTTTTATCCACATGAAATAATACTCTTTGCCCATTTATTGCTTTTCACTCAAAATTCTAAATTTCCTAGTGTTATTTATTCTACCTTTTTATTTTGATTAGTAAGGACAGTAGTGGTCTAGTAGTAGAGTTCTTGTCTTTCAGGCAGGAGACCCAGGTTCGATTCCCTGCAATGCACTTCATGCACAGCCACCACTCATCGTGCTGCAAGGATGCTGAACAAGTTTCTGCAGAGCTTCCAGACTAATATAAACTAGGAAGAAAGGATCAGTAATCTAACATCTGAAAATCAACCAATGAAAACATTATGGATCAGAATAGTCCAATCCATAATCGATCATAGGGATGATACAGGAATGGGCAGCATTTTGTTGGTTCCTTTTGCATGAGGTTGCCATGAGTTGGGTTCAGACTGGAGGGAAGCTAACAATAACAACAATTTTGACTAATATTGGCCAGTAATGTTATTTTTTTATCTTATGCAGTTTTCAATTTGCTTTTATTATTGATGTACTATTGTTAATTGTGTGTTATTTCTGTCTTTTAGATATAGGTATTTATATTTTGGCCAATTTGGAAATCCTTGTCTTTTAGTAAAAGTTATGTAATCACTCATATTTCATGGGATTAGTGAGCTTGAATCTTATCTATCTTAATTTATGTTTTCCATTTAGCAAGGATTTTTATTAATCGCTTTTATTCAAGTTTCTTTATTTGACTCTTTCTATTTAGTTATTTGGAAGACAAACTTATTACTTCTTTCTTATTCCCATTATTATTAAATTTAGAATAAAGTCTTCGTTGTTATTAATAATAGAATGTCACCATAAACATTCAAGTAAAAGGTAAAAAAGAAAAATTAGCTTAAATCCCATCATCTAGGAAAAATGTTAACATTTGTTGAGTAAAATTTCAATATTTCTCTATAAATGAGTGAATAGATACATAATAAGTAAGAAAAAGACAATTTTAATAGGACTCTTAAATCATACTTAGAAATACAGTAAATGAAAGTTTATTAAAGTTTACTAAAATAATGACTAAATTTTAGGTATATATTTCCTTACCACAGTTATATTAATTTCTAATTATACCTCTATGGCTAAAAGAAATATTATGATAATCATGAAAATCTTGGAGCTGTTATTTTTAATTGCAGATTTAAATTTTAGACAGTAAAATTCATACTCCAAGCTGTTGAGTATTAATGTGAGAGGTGAGGGGAAACTTACACTTTCTCTTCCATTTATTTATTTATTTATTTTTTTGCTTATGATACATTCACTTTTTCAGGATTCACAGAATTTGTATACTATTCAAGAACTATAATTATCATAGGTGTAGTATTTTTGAGGTCCTTAATATTTGGGTTTTTTCTTTTTTTGTCTTTATAGTGATAACTTGACTAAGAATAATGTTTTGAATATATTTTCTTTCTTTCAACATTTTTTGAATATTGTCTTCAGGCATTGAATTTTGTGATTTTCCAGTTGTAATGAACTACTTTCTATGTGAGATGTCTAAATTCATCCTTCTTACCTGTGTGTCAGTATCTTAAAGTAATATGCCTCAAGGTCAGTGGTCTATAGTAATTATTCCCAGTGTGCCATTTATTTTATGGGTAGACTTCCTGTTTAAATAGATTTTTGAGGCCAAATGTTTTGAGTTCGTCTCTTCAGGAAAAGTTGGTGTGTCTTTTTTACCCTCCATATCTATCTTGTTTTCCCTAATGGCTATAATCAAATTGTCTTTATTTTTTTTTTGTCCTTGCTTTGAGTATGATTGTATCAGTCATTTCTTCTATCCCATTAGTTTTATTTTAAACACACTGTATATTGTTCTTTTCTCTAAATTGCTCATTATTGCTACAATGGCATTAGGTTTGTTCTCATTTTGTTTCTTTTACTATGTATACTTATTTCAACACATTCTTTTGTTTTATCAGCTTGTGTTTGAACAAGATGGTTTACTGAATACACACTACATTCAATTTTCATATGAAATAAACCAGAACTGAGAAATCTGCTTCTTTTTCTTGACTTACAGCTTTTATGCTC
Source organism: Dugong dugon (assembly GCA_030035585.1). Classification (NCBI taxonomy): domain Eukaryota; kingdom Metazoa; phylum Chordata; class Mammalia; order Sirenia; family Dugongidae; genus Dugong; species Dugong dugon. The sequence continues at coordinate 17,499,750 of CM057478.1, forward strand.
TCTGTTCCTGACTAAATTTTTCAACTGCATTCTGCATGCTTTGTTCTCACTCTCCTTCTTTTTCGGTAAATTTGCATATTATCCCTTCCATTTATTTCATGTTACTTAAGTTTGTTATGTGTTTAAATATTCCATTTTCACTGAAAAAATGAGGTAAATTCTTCACACCATCCCTGTTTTCTTTTAACCAACAACCCTAAATATTTTACCTTTACCCATTTTTGTTTCTGAACTAGAAAACTCTCTTAGACTGAAGGCAATCCATTCACAGGCATTGAGCTTGAATCATTTGTGCTATCTCCCTAAATGTCCAGTCCTATAATTCATTCTAGCAAGCCAGGTTTGCGGCTTATACTTGTGGCTTTAGCTCATTTCCCTTTCTGAACTGTGTGCTAGCATGTAGGAATCCATGAAATATGACAAAGCCTGAAATACTGCAGGCCCTGAATAGGACAAGGACACAGATTATGGAAGTCCCCGGCATAGTGAAGACCCTCCCAGCCATTCCTACTGAGACACAGTGCTGCTCTGTAGACGTTTCCATAATCAAGGGTTGTCTACTCACCCCTCAGTTACCATTATGAAAAGAAGAAAACAGAATAAAAATAATAATGTCGATAGTGGTTTTGAATGGTAACGCTGAATAACATTGACTACTCATAGGAGAGGAGAGAGGAATTATATGACAAGATCTGGTCGAAGATTTGAATTTTTTCAGCAAGAAATTTTGAATAATTGGTTATTCAAACACCATGGCTGACACGAAGTTACTACATGGCTGATCTTGGCACAAGTATTTTTTATGAGAATTAGTGCAGTAAAACATCATCCAAGAGTAGTTACTGACAATATATCCATTTCAGCAGCATCCATCTCAATGGAGAACATCTAGACTGCGTTTACCTTAAACCTGAGATTTAAAGCTGGATAGATGATAAGGGAAGTGGTGATTTGTGACATTTCCTTCCATGACTGACAAACCCAATACATTAATTTGTCCATTGTTAGTTAAAATCATAATGATTAGTGCTCAAATTGATCATTACATGTATGTGGCTTTGTAATGATTAGGCTAAGCTATTTTCATTACTCTTAACTCTACAATCTGACTCAGAGCCTCCAAAAACAGGAGAGTATAGGTAGGTACATGACCCTCCACCTTACCAAGCATGATATCCTTCTCCAGGAACTGGTCTCTCCTGATAACATGTCCAAAGTATGTGAGATGAAGTATGTGAGACAAAGTATGTGATGACAAGACATTCTCTCACATACTTTGGACGTGTTATCAGGAGGGACCAGTGCCTGGAGAAGGACATCATGCTTGGTAAAGTGGAGTGTCAGTGAAGTAGAGGAAGACCCTTAACCAGATGGATTGACACAGTGCCTGCAACAATGGGCTCAAGCATAGCAATAACCGTGAGGATGGCACAGGACTGGGCAGTGCTTTGTTCTAGTCTACACACGGTCGCTATGAGTCAGAACCGACTCAAAGGCACCTAACAACAACAATAGGTGCATGAAAAAGAAAAACCCATTTTATGAAATACTCTAGAGAGGTTAAATCAGATGAGAAAAAGTGAATATATATATATGTGTGTGTGTATATATATAGATATACTTTTTTTTTTCTTTTTGTGTTTTAGCAACAAAGGGACCAATGGCAGTTTTAGGACAGGTGAGATTGCAGTAGAGTGCTGAGTGAATAGGAGATGCAAAAGTACCGTCATATTCAGCATCCCAGACTCGCTAGAAAGACAAAAGTTAGCAGGAAACAAAGAATAAAGGAAATTCATTTTTCTGAAAATAGAAAATACATAAGAATATTTACATATTAATCAGACAATGCCAGTGTGATTCTATGTGAGAGGATGCTTGATCTATGTCCATGAGAAAAAAAAAAGACATAGTAAAGATTGGTTGTCCCAGACTTCTCCATAGTCATATGAAGAGAAGAAAATAAGTCGCCTCTTTTTTTCCCCAAGTTAGATTAATTGTAGCAAAGACTAATATAGACTAGGAAGAAAGATGATCTACTTCCGAAAATCAGCTGATGAAAATCCTATTGATCACAAGAGTGTGATCTGCAACTGATCATGGGGTGATGCAGGACTGGGCAAGGTTTTGTTTCATTTTGTATGGAGTCTGACTTGAAGGCAGCTAACAACAACAACGTCCCATTGTCTGACCATGCCACAGTTTGTTTATCCATTCCCCAGTTGAAGACATATGGATTATTTCTAGTCTTTGACCCAACAATCACATGTATAATGAAAGCTTATGTTCACAAAACACTGTACACAAATATTTATAGCAACTCTATTCACTTTAGCCAAAACTTTTCAAATTATTTTAATCACAAAAATGTTTACAAGAATTCAACTGTATATGATTAGTTTTGTATAAATGTATACATGTGTTCCCATGTTGACTATATGATAAAATAATTATAGTTCTCATTCTAGAGATTGCAATCAATGATTCTAAAAAAATTTTTTACTCTCTTCTTGAAGCTACAGTAAAAGATCCAAATATTGTTATAATGATCTAAACTGCGAAGACATTTCTTGTTTCATTGTTTCTTAGGAATAAGAAGAAAGAAAACAGAGATGCAGCACCCTTTACAAACTATGGCCTTAACTAGGAGTTTTGAATTTCTTTCAGTCTGTTTGTGTTATACATAATAGAGGTATGCCTTGTAATGAACCAATTTACAAATTTGTTTTAAGGTACAATAATCCAAATATAGATAATAGGCATATGGAAGATCATATGAGAAATCACCCAAGATACATATCCTTATTTCTATGGGACAAAATCTTCTTTGATTTTTTTCAAAGCAACCAATTAGCAGTTTGCAAATTTACTTTAATAATGATACTGATTCCAATTTACCTTTGTTAAGTCTCATTTCTATAAAAAGTCTTTAACCGATATTATCACGTTTTTGTTTTCCCTTCAGTGTCAACCTCAGCCAAGAAGGGATTTACAATCTGGTTTTAAAGAAAGAGACAGCAAAGCTTTTAATTCTGCAAGGTACAATGTGACTTCCACAATCCTCGTATGTTGTTGACTAAAAATTATACCTGTTAGACTCTTAGTTACTTCTGCTTTTGACATGATTATTTAGGCTTTGATGACTCTTGCCCAAGCAAAATAACACAAAAGAGAACAATGATGACATTGTAAAAATAAGAAGTTCAGATAATGGTAATATTGATGATAATAATAATCCTTACCCTGAAATTAAATGGAACATTTTCTGACCTCATATTATTCTCTCTAACAATTTGAGGTGCTCACTTTTGTAATCTCTATTGTCTCTGAAAGAAGGGCCTGCATGAACATGAATTTGCTTCAAATAAGTGATAGAACATGGCCCAGTAACTCTGGTCATTAATTAACTTACTCCCTTACAAAGCTGGGTCATTTAGTCCATTTGCCTCTTCCATCCCCAAATAAGTTGAGTATATTGCTAACATCCTGATTTTAAGGTTTGCCCAGGGAGTGTTCCTGAGGACAGTGTTACAAGTGAAGAAACGAGTGGAGATAGGCTCACAGAAACTCCAGAACACAAAACAAAATATCTCTTACTCCCTTCACCAGTCAGTGATTGTTCTGCATGGGGGTTTCAGTGTCACCTCCTCTCTATAATCAGAAGAAACTCAGTGTGATTTCGAGTCTGCCTATTAAGTGAAATTCTGGAACACCGTGATGTCACACTGTTTTCATGTTTACTGTAGAGGAACAGTCTAAAAGAATGGCCAATTTTTTGTGTGTGTGTCCATCAATCAATCAATCAATCTCTCTCTCACACACATATTTACATATACATACAGACACATTCACGTATACATACACATATTATCATTCCCATCACACTTACTGATCATACTTACTAACAACTCTATGGATAAGCATCAATAAATTATAATTTTATCACTGAAAATGTTTTTTTCTTTATATTTTTACATTTGGAGATAGCATTTAATAACAGTTTACATTTGTCATGTTATGTACTTCATCTTTTTTTTTATTTTGCAAAGCCAAAATAACCTGCAAAGCAACTCTATGTCATAAGTGAGAAAGAAAATCTTACTTTCAGTTTCCCAGATTAAAGAAAAGGCAAAATACAATTAAATTTAAAGGGGTTAAATAATTTGTTAAAGATAGCCTGGCTAATAAGCAATGGAGATGGGAACAAAATATTGTCTTATGTATTTATATTTAAAATCTGAGTATTTATGATACAAAGAATAAAATTTGTATTCTCACTACATTTTCTGTATTAAAAATATAATTGGCAGAAGTTATGTGATAGATATATCTATGTCAAAAAAAAAAAAAGAGTAGCTGTTGAGGCTGCTTATGTACAAACAAAAATTTCATGGGATTTGATTTTCAGGTTTGGAGGTTTAGGGTCGTGGTTTCCTGGGACATCCCAGTTGACTAGCCTGATAACATATTTAGTGCTTCTGTTCTACTTCCTAGTTCAATATGTAGTGCTTGGGGTCTTAAAAGCTTGCAGGTGGCCATCAAAGGCACAACAATTGGTCTCTATTTGCCTGGAGCAACAGAGGAAGAAGGAGAGTCAGCAACAGGATGAGAATACGTAACGTGTGGCTAACTGCCTCCATGAAAATTGCCTCCTTTGCCGTGAACCCTGAAGAACTGGATTGTGCCTGGCTACCATTAATGAACGTTTTGATCAAAGATTCCATAGAAGAATCATGAACAAATGGGAAAAAAAGCAGAACAGAGTTTCAGATTCTCATGGACTCCAGATGTCCTGGAGCCATGGAAGTTGGCTGAACCCCTAAAACTACTGTCCTGAGATAATCTTTAAACCTTAAACCGAAAGTATATCCTAAAGTCTTCTTAAAGCCAAAAAATAATTTAGCTTAACTAGTAAAAAATTTCTGCCTGGAGCATTATGGTCTTTTAAGAGCTATCTACATGGGATCAAATTGACAACAGCAACTCCAAAGATTAGATAGGAATGACAGGGGGCAGTGAATTTATGTTAATGGGGGAAGAACAACTCAGAGAAAAGGAGGGTGAGAATGGTTGCACAACTTGAAGAATGTAATCAATGTCACTGAAGTGTACATGTAGAAACAGTTGAACTAGTGTATGTTTTGTGTATATTCTCAACAACAGCAACAAAATTTAAAAAATAAAGAAATAAAAACTGAAAAAAATAGATTACAATCATAAAAGCCAACAAATTCTTATTTTTTAAAAACAAGATAACACCAAATCTACCTTTATTTCTCAATTTATATTTAAAATATTTCTAAGAGTTTATTGGAAAACACTAGTGTTTTCTTTACACAGAGTGGCAAAGAAAGGCAAACTAATTCACTACCTTCAGGTTAAGTGGTCTATAATCATTTTTGCCCAAGATTTATCACATGAACTTAAGAATCCCACGTTACGTATGTCATTCATAATTTTTTGCTTCTGTTTTCAAACATTATGCCATATAACAATAACACCATATTTTGTATCTTTATTTCTCTAATTAATATGACTTTCACAGAAACAAAAATTTTCATCTGAAATGTTTGCAATAGCTATTGTAGTATTTAAATATAATATCAGGTGACTTAGATATCAATGTTTAAAAATACAAAATAAAAAATTGGTAATATGATGAAAGCTATATTGTTAGTATCAACAAAATGCAAACTGAGAAGTGTATTTCTAATCAGTCTGTGCTGTGGGTAAATTTCTTAGTATTCTCCACTTCAGCTTTTAGTATTTGGTAGTCTTCTTATTTTTTCTGATGTTAAAAAAGAAAAAATAATAAACATCTAACATAAAAAAATACAAAATACACTCTAGCATGCATTCGTTCCATTACTATGGCTCCTACAATTAAATAAGCAAGTAAAATTCTTTTCTTATTCAAGGATTACTTTATTTCAACTGTCATTTTTTAATTCAAAAAGACAAACCTAATAGTCTATTCTGGTTTTGCTCATGTAAGTATACGTATGTATCAGTAGGATCATGAGACGTTCTCTAAAACAGGTAGCTTTAAATTGAAAATACAGATTTTTTTTATTTCCAGCAAGTAATCTCCAATTCTTGTTTGCCCCTTCAGGCTCTTTTCAAATAGAACATTTTATACTAACTCTCACGGTCACGTAAAGATATGCGAAATCTATAAAATAAGCATGTATTTTGTTAAACTGTCTAATAGACATAAATATGAAAAAATCCATTAAACATAAATGTTTGTTTTTTGTTCACTGAAATTTTGAAGAAATTTAACGAGGTAAGTCAATATATTTATACTCTATTTTTACAGTTTATATTCGTTTGTTTACATCTTTAATGGAGTATCTCCTTCATTAGACTGTTGGTGCCACTGTGATAGAAACTTTGTCTATTTTACCCATAAACTCATGCTTAACACCTAGAATTGGTGCAGTCACACAGATTAATTTCAATAGTTTTTTATATAATAAATGAATTAATTTCATTTTTACCAGCATAAATGTTTATGATACAAAGTGTGTTATAGGTATTACTATCAGCATCAATTACTAAACTTTATGAAAGTAGAAAATAGTCTCTTACTAAACATTTGCTCTTTTGTTATCGGTTCATCTACTAGTCAAAAGATAAGCTTCTATTCATCAAAATGAATGCTATAGTGGCATAATATTAGTATCAACAATAATTTCAATTATTCAATAATATTCAAAAATATTTAATACTTAAAGACTCTATAATTTTTCCTGATACAAAACTATGCCATAAATAATTTCTTTTTTCCTTTTTGCTTCTAAACCAAGTAAACTACTGTGTAATATGATGAAGTCATATGGGTAAAAACCACCAGAAGTTTGAAGATGAAATGTCAAAATAAAATTTCATAATAACATAAGGGTACCTGGCAATAATCAGGTGAAAGAACTGAAGAGAAAATTTGAAGCTCAAGTTGCAATATTAATGGATTCTGTAAGTAAAAACTGAATGACTCAAGAAACATCAAAAGAAGATGGAAGGAATACACAATGTACCAAAAAGAATTGGTTGATATTCAACCATTTCAAGAGATAATATATGATCAAGAGTGGCTGGTACTGAAGAAAGTAGTTCAAGCTGCACTAAAGGCATTGGCAAAAAATAAGGCTTCAGGAAGTGATAGACTACCAATTAAGATAGTTCAACAAATGTATGCAACACTGAGAGTACCTGCTTCTCTATGTTAAGAAATTTGAAAGACAAAGAAAAGTGATTAAATAGAATGTGAAAATTATCAAACAGCATCGATAGTAAATACTAGTAAAATTTTGCTGAAGATAATTGATTAAAAAATGACTGCAGACAGATATTGACAGGGAACTGCCAGAAGTTCAAGCTGGATTCAGAAGAGGACATGGAATGTGGGATATCATTGCTGTTGTCAGATGGATCTTGGCTGAAAGCAGAGAATATCAGAAAAATGTTATCAAGTATGTGAAGGTATTTGACTGTGGATCATAACAAATTATGGATAACATTGTGAAGAATGGGAATTTCAGACTCTTAATTGTGCACATATGGAACCTGTACATGGATCAAGAAACAGTCATTCAAACAGAGCAATGGATACTACATGGTTCCAAACTGGAAAAGTGTCTGCCAGGATTGTATCCTTTCACCTTACTTACTCAGTCTTTATGATGAACAAATAATCTGAGAAGCCAGACTATATGAAGAAGAATGTGGCATCAGGATTGAAGAAAGATTCATTAACAATTTATGATATACGGATGACACAACTTTTCTTTCCCAAAATGAAGATGACTTGAATGAAGCTCTTACTGATGAAGGTCAAAGAGTACAGCCCTCAGTATGGATTATGGCTGACCATGAAAAAAAGAATCCTCACAACAACAGCACAATAAATGGAGAGGAAATTGAGCTTGTCGATGATTCCATTCTACTTGGATCATCAATCAAAGTCCATGGAAGTAGCAGTAAAAAAAGTCAAGGGAGTATTTCATTTGGCAAATCTCCTGCAAAAGACCTATTTAAAGTTTTAAAAAGTAAACATGTCACTTTGATGACTTCAGTGTGTCTGACCCAAGCCATGATCTTTTCAATCACCTCATATGCATGTAAAAGTTGGTTAATAAAAAACGAAAACGGAAGAAGAATTGATGCATTTGGACTGGGATGTTGGTGAAGAACATTGAATAACTGTAGGCTGCCACTGTTCTCAGCTACTAACTGAAAGGGTGAAGGTTCAAATTCACCCAGTAACGCCATGGAAGGCCTGGAGATCTGCTTCCATAAAGATTACCATCAAGAAGATCCTTTGGAGCTCAGTTCCACTGTGTAACACATGGAGCCAGTATGAATTGGCATCCACAGCAAGAGGTTTGGTTTTTGTTTTGTTTGTTTGTTTTTTGGAAGAGTGAGAAAATCAGTCTTAGAAGAAATAATACCAGAATGTTCCTTAGAAGCAAGGACGACGAGACTTCAACTCCCTTAGTTTGACATGTCATTAGGAAAGGGCATCATTTTGGGTACAGTGGAGAGCCAACAAAAACAAAGAAATTCCTTAATGAGAAGGATTTACATAATAGCTGCAACAATGGATTCTTGATCGTGAAGATGGTTCAGGATGGGGCAACATTTCATTCTGTTATACATAACCTGGCCATGAGTTGGCACTGATTCGATAGCAATTAACAACCACCCATTAAAAACCAAACCCATTGCCTTCGAGTCTATTGTGACTCATAGCTATGCTATAAACAGAGAGTAGAACTGCCCCATAGGATATTTAAACAGCAGCTGATGGATTCAAACTGCTGACCTTGTGGTTAGTAGCCGAGCTCTTAACCACTGTACCACTACAACATCTGGCAAAATAAGAAAAAAAAAAAAACATTCAGGATATAAGATGGATGCCATGTGAAGTTAATAATGTAAAATTCCTGTCTTGAAACAAAGTTCCTCCCACCTTTTCGTTACTAATAAAAAAATAAAGTATGCCCTAAGAACTGAAATAAGACATGCTTTGTGTTTATGGAGGAAACATATCCTAGGAAAAGTTCACTAGCCATCCAAATTATCTAGGACAGTAATTCTAGGATGGAAGTTCTACAATTGGTGCCTGAAGACCTCTGGGGATCCATGAAGCACTGACAGGGAGACTGTGCTGTTTCATTTTCTAACTTTACACACGTAAACCAAAACAACATTTTGCAACATGCTGAATGCAGAACCAGACATAAGAATCCAACTATCTTCTATTAAGGAAGACGTTAAAGAAATTTGCAAAGACGTAAAACACTACCACTCAAATTATGGTACATACACGCAATGGAATACTATGCAATGATAAAGAACAATGAGGAATCTGTGTGGTTACCAAGGTGGGGAGGGAGGGAGAGGGGAATTCACTATATAGTAGACAAGAATCATCTTAGGTGAAGGGAAGAACAACACACAATACAGGGGAAGTCAGCACAACTGGACTGAAGTAAAAGCTAAGAAGTTTCCTGAACACAACCAAACACTTAGAGGGACAGAGTAGCTGGGGCTGGGATCTGGGGACCATGGTTTCAGGGGTCATCTAGGTCAACTGACATAACAAAGTTTATTAAGCAAATGTTCTGCATCCCACTTTGGTGAATGGCGTCTACGGTCTTAAAAGTTTGCAAGCAGCCATCTAAGGTGCATCCATTGGTCCCAACCCACTTGGAGAGAAGGAGAATGAAGAACACCAAAGACACAAGGAAAATATTAGTCCACATAAGCCAGAGACTCCATCAGCCTGAGACCAGGAGAAGTAGATGGTGCCTGTCTACTAACAATGACCACCCTGACAGGAAACACAACAGAGAGTCCCTGACCGAGTGGGAGAAAAGTGTGGTGGAGAACTCCTCAAATTCACATAAAAAAATCCATACTTAATGCTCTGACTGAGACTGGAGGAACCCCAGAAGATATTGCCCCTGACGCTCTGTTAACTCAAAACTAAGATCATTCCTGAAGCTTAATCTTCAGACAAAGATTAGACAGGACTATAAAACATAAAATAATACTTGTAAAACTGTGCTTCTTTGTTCAAGTAGATACATGAGATCAAATGGGTGGCTCCTGTCTGAAGGCAGGATGAGAAGGCAGGAGAGGACAGGTACTGACTGAATGGGCACAAAAACTGGGGGTGGAACAAGGAAGGGTGCTGTCATATAGTGGGGATTGCAACTAATGTCACATAACAATATGTGTAGTTTTTGTGTGATGACTTGAGCTGTAAACTTTCACCTTAAGCACAATAAAAATACAATAACTACAAACACTACCACTCTACTCATTAACTTTTGGGAAATTACAGTTATTTTGGTAAAATTATTGTTTAATATTAGTAAGTGTATAATTAATATTTTGAATACATTAATGAATGGATGTTTTAAGCATTAACCGTGTTAATTTCCAATATGGCAAATGTTGATAGATATAACCCACAGTGACAAAAACTCTTTTCAGGGACCTCAAAATTTTTAGGAGTGTAAAGTGGTCCTGATATAGCAGGAAAATGTTTCATTTTTTTGTATTTTATTTCCTCACCTACAATTATGTTAAGCCTCAGTTTTAAAACTTTTTACCTCAGGACCCCTATACAGTCTTAAAAATTTTGATGGTCCCTGAGGAGTTTTATTTTCTCAACATAAATACGCAAGTAAAATTTTGCTGAAGATCATTCAAAAGTGCCTAAAGCAGTATATTGACGGGGAACTGTCAGAAATTCATGCTGGATTCAGAAGAGGACGTGGAACCAGGGATATCATTGCTGATGTCAGATGGATCCTGGCTGAAAGCAGAGAATACCAGAAAGATATTTACCTGTGATTTATTGACTATGCAAAGGCATTCGACTATGTGGATCATAACAACTTATGGATAACATTGCAAAGAATGGGAATTCCAGAACACTCAATTGTTCTCATGAGGAACCTGTACATAGATCAAGAGGCAGTTGTTCAGGCTTAAAGTCAGGAAAGATGTGTGCCAGGGTTGTATCCTTTCACCATACCTATTCAATCTGTATACAGAGCAAATAATCCAGGAAGCTGGACTATATGAAGAAGAACTGGGCATCAGGATTGTAGGAAGACTCATTAACAACCTGCTTTATGCAGATGACACTACCTTGCTTGCTGAAAGTGAAGAGGACTTGAAGCTTTTACTGATGAAGATCAAAGACTACTTTGTGGTCTACTTCAGTATAGATTACACCACAACATAAAGAAAACAAAAATTCTCACAACTGGACCAATAAGCAATATCATGATAAACAGAGAAAAGATTGAAGTTGTCAAGGATTTCATTTTACTTGGATCCAAATCAGCACTCATGGAAGCAGCAGTTAAGAAATCAAAGGACGCTTTGCATTGGGCAGATCTGCAAAAGACCTCTTTAAAGTGTTGAAAACCAAAGATGCTACCTTGAAGGCTCAGGTGCGCCTGACCCAAGCCACGGTATTTTCCATCACATCATATGCTTGTGAAAGCTGGACAATGAATAAGGAAGACCGAAGAAGCAGTGCTGCCTTTGAACTGTGGTGTTGGCGAAGAATACTGAATATACCATGGACTGCCAAAAGAACGAACAAATCTGTCTTGGAAGAAGTACAACCAGAATGCTCCTTAGAAGCAAGGATGGCAAGACTATGTCTTATATACTTTTGACAAGTTGTCAGGAGGGATCGGTCCCTGGAGAAGGACATCATGCTTGTTAAAACACAGAGTCAGTGAAAAAGAAGAAGACCCTCAAGCAGATGGATTGACAAAGTGGCTGCAACAATGGGCTCAAGCATAACAATGATTGTGAGCATGGCGCAAGACAGGGCAGTGTTTCATTCTATGGTACATAGGGTTGCCATGAGTTGGAAACAACTCCACAGCACCTAACAACAACAACAACATAAATATAAACGATATTATGTATCATCTTCAAAATGTGTATTTCTCTAAACCTATTTATTTTAAAGACGATTCTACAAAATACTGTTTTCTGTAAATGAAGGTACTCCTCCTTCACAGAAGGAGGCCTGGTTGCACAGTGGTTAAGGGCTTTGCTGCTAAGCGAAAGGTCCGCGATTTGAACCCACCAGTCACTCTGCAGGGGAAAAGAACTAGTAATCTACTACTATAAAGATTACAGAATAGGCAACCCTATGGAGCAATTGTACTCTGTTCTATAGGGTCGTTATGAGTCAGAATGTAACAAGTAATTGATTATCCTTCACAGAACATAAATAATTCAGTCGGTATCAGCACAGTCATCAGATTAAACACACAAAAAAATGTAATTTAAAAATAAGAAAAAAAATCCAAATGGAAAACATACTTTAGAAATTTCATGCATTTTATATATAAATAAAATATATTAAGAATTTTTTATACATTCCTAAGCCAGAACATAGAATACAATCTTGTGGTCTACTATGCTGGGAATGACAAATTGAAGAGAAATGGTGTCAAATTCATCTCAAAAAGAACTTTTCAAATCTACCCTGAGGTATAATGCTGTTGGTGATAGAACATCCAAACACCTGCAAGAAAGACCAGTTAATATGACTATTATTCAAATTTACACACCAACCACTAATGCCAAAGATGAAGAACTGGAAGATTTTCACCAATTTCCGCAGTCTAACATTGTTCAAACATGTAACCAAGATGCATTGATAATTACTGGTGACTGGAATGCGGTAGTTGGAAACAAAGGAGGATCAGTAGTTGGAAAATATGGTCTTGGTGAGAAAAATGACACTGAAGTTGACACACAATCTTAACCATCACAGATATGACTGCTAATGTCAGATGGATCTTGGCTGAAAGCAGAGAATACCAGAAAGATGTTTACCTGTGTTTTTTTGATTATGCAAAGGCATTCGACAATGTGGATCATAAAAAATTATGGCTAACGTTGCAAAGAATGAGAATTCGAGAACACTTAATTGTGCTCATGTGGAACCTGTCCATTGACCAAAAAGCAGTGATTCGAAAAAAAGAAGGGGATACTCTGTGGTTTAAAGTCAGGAAAGGTATGTGTCAGGGTTGTATCCTTTCGCCATACATATTCAATCTGTATGCTGGGCAAATAATCCCAGAAGCTGGACTATATGAAGAAGAATGGGACATCAGAATTGGAGGAAGACTCATTAACAACCTCTGATATGCAGATGACACAACCTTCCTTGCTGAAAGTGAAGAGGTTTTGGAGTACTTATTGATAGAAGACTGCACCCTTTAGTATGGATTACACCTCAACATAAAGAAAACAAAATTTCTCATAAATTGATCAATAAGCAACATCATAATAAATGGAGAAAAGATTGACGCTGTCTAGGATCATTTTAATGTGATCAACAATCAACACCCATGGAAGCAAGAAAACAAACAAAGTATTGCATTGGACAAATCTGTTGCAAAAGGTCTCCTTAAAGTTAGTTTAAAAGCAAAGTTGTCACTTTGAGGACTAATGTGCCTGTAAACCTAAGTTATGGTATTTTTAATCACCTCATATGCACACAAAAGCTGGACTGAAGAAGAATTGATGCATTTGAATCTTAATGTTGGTGAAGAATATCGAATATATCATGGTCTACCAGAAGAACAAACAAATACATCTTGGAAAAAGTACAGCCAGACTCTTCCTTAGAAGTGAAAATGGAGAGACTTCGTCTCACTTACTTTGGACATGTTGTCAGGAGGTACCAATCCCTGAAGAATAACATCGTGCTTGGTAAAGCAGACAGTCAGTGAAAATAGGAAGACCATTAAGAAGATGGATTGACACACACTGACTGCAGTGATCGGCTCAAACATAGCAAAGATTGTGAGGATGGTGCATCACCAGGCAATGTTTTGTTCTCTTGCACATGGGGAAGCTGAGTCAGAGGTGACTTGATGACATCTCACTACAACATTTGCAACCATAGAGAAGTTTCATTTCAGATCTATTTTCCCAACTCATGTACAATTATGTTTCCACTTACCATCTAACTAATATTCTAAAATAGAAATAAAATGATCTCCTTTCTTTATTCAAAATCTTCAAGATTTCTCATTAGATATAGAATAAAATTTTAATTCATCTCTTGACCTCTGAGAGTTTAATGAAATCATTCCTTTTGTGGTATATTTATTGCAAAAATGGTTTCAATGCTTTCTCTTTTCTTTTGCAATATGTTTTGCGGTCTCCAAATAAGAGAAAGTGTCTATTTCGCCTCTCCATAATCTAGGTTTGCCTTATGACTTGTTTTACCGAATAGAAGGCAATGAAAGTGAGTTTGGCATTTCCACATCTAGAATATAAGAGGCCTTGTGTGTTTTGTTGTCTGTTGTAGACCTCTGCCTCTATACTAAGAACATGCTTGAGCTATGCTGCTACAGGATGAGAAACCACATTGAGTAGACATGAGCCATCCCACAGAGACCATTTTAAACCAGGTAGCTGCCAGATGACTTACTAGGTGACATTAGGTGCATAATCAAGCCCAGTGGAAATTCCTTGATCTATATCCATATGTAGACACATGTGCAATAATAAATGGTTGTTGTCAGCTACTAAAATTTTAGAGTGACTTGTTACACAGTAATGGTAATTGATGCACCTATTCATCTTCCAAAGTTATTTATTTTCAATATCAATCTGTCTCCCTTTTCACTACCATAAATGGCGTTAAAGGATACTTGTCTTAAATATTTGTACCTACTGTTTCCTATATGGAATGCTCTTAATTCTTTTTTTTTTTTTTTTTGCTATTAGTAATTCTAAGTGTTTTTTTGTTGGTACTTCAGGTTAAGGCTTACAGAACAAAGAGTTTCTCATGAAACAGTAGTACACATATTGTTTTATGACATTGGTTAACAACCCCACAACATGTCAACCCTCTAACTTCTCAATCTTTTTTTTTAGTGAAAATACACGTAGCCAAAGATACACCATTTCAAAAATTTCTACACGCACAGTTCAGTGACATTGACTGCGCTCTTCCAGTTGTGCTCCTATTCTCACTTAAGATGAAGGCGTACAGAACAACATAGTTTCTCATTCAACAGTTACTACAAATGTAGCCCTATGACAATGGTTAACAATCTCACAACACATCAACAATTTCCTTACTCAACCTTGTGTTCCCTATCACCAGCTTCCTTGTCCCCTTCTGCTTTCCGGCCCTTGTCACTAGACTCCTGTACCTCGTTAGTCTCATTTGGTTTTACGGGGCTGTCCACTCCCAGGCTGAACAGTGAATCTCGGAGGTAAATTCACCACTGAGCTAAAAGGGTGTCTGGGGGGCGTACTCTTGGGGATTCTTCAGTCTCCTTTAGGCCAGTAAATCTGGACTTTTTTTTTGTGAGTTAGGATTATGTTCTCCATCCTTCTCCAGCTCTTTCCAGAACCCTCTGTTGTGATCCTGGTCAGAGCAGTCAGTGGTGGTAGCCGGGCACCATCTAGCTGTACTGGACTCAGTCCGGAGGAGGCCTTGGTAGCTGTGGTCCATTAGTCCTTCAGACTAAACTTTTCCTTCTATCCTTTTCTTTTCATTATCCCTTGCTCCCAGAGGGATGAGACCAGTGGAGTATCTTAGATGGCCGCTCACAGGCTTTTAAGACCCAA
Organism: Dugong dugon; assembly: GCA_030035585.1. Taxonomy (NCBI): domain Eukaryota; kingdom Metazoa; phylum Chordata; class Mammalia; order Sirenia; family Dugongidae; genus Dugong; species Dugong dugon. The sequence continues at coordinate 17,515,392 of CM057478.1, forward strand.
GACACTACTCACCAAGGTAAAATGTAGAACATTGTCTTTATAAGCGGTGTCATGCCAATTGAGCTAGATATTCCCCGAGACCATGGTCCCCACAGCCCTCTGCCCAGCAATTCAGTCCCTCAGGGAATTTGGATGTGTCTATGGGGCTTCCATGACCTTTCCTTGTCCAAGTTGTGCTAGTTTCCCCTGTATTGTGTACTGTCTCACCCTTCACCCAAGATGCCACTTATCTATTGCCTATTTAGTATTTCCCCCGCACACCTCCCATCCCTGGGAACCAACAAAGATTGTTTCTTTTTGTGTGTAAACTTTTACATGAGTTTTTACAATAGAGGTCTCATACAATATTTGTCCTTTTGTGATTGACTTATTTCACTCAACATAATGTCCTCCAGTTTCATCCATGTTATGAGATGCTTCACAGATTCATTGTTGTTCTTTCTCATTCCATAGTACTCCATTGTTTGTATGTACCATAGTTTGTTTATCCATTCATCTGTTGATGGGCATATAGGTTGTTTCCATCATTTTGCTATTGTGAAAAATGCTGCCATGAACATAGGTGTGCATATGTCTATTCAAGTGACAACTCTTATTTCTCCAGGATATATTCCTAGGAATGGAATTGCTGGATCAAATGGTATGTCTATTTCTAGCTTTCTGTGGAAGCGCCATATCATTTTCCAAAATGGTTGTATCATTTTGCATTCCCACCAGCAGTGCGTAAGAGCTCTGATCTCCCCGCAGCCCCTCCAGCGTTTGTTATTTCCACTGTTTTTGATTCGTGCCAGGAATGGCGGGGTGAGATGGTATCTCATTGTGGTTTTAATTTGCATTTCTCTACTGGCTAGTGATCAAGAGCATTTCCTCATTTGTCTGTTGGCCATTTGAATGTCTTCTTTGGTGAAGTGTCTGTTCATTTTCTTTGCCCATTTTTTAATAGGATTGTTAGTCTTTTTGTTGTAGAGGTGTTGGATTTTCTTGTAGATTATGGAGATTAGACCTTTGTCTAACTTGTACTGTCCAAAAATTTTTTCCCAGTCTGTAGGTTCTCTTTTACTCTTTTGGTAAAGTCTTTTGAAGAGCATAGGTGTTTGATTTTTAGAAGATCCCAGTTATCTAGCTTATCTATTGGAGTTTGTGCATTGATGGTTATAGTTTCTATCCTGTTAATTCCATGTATTAAGGCCTGAAGTGTTCGTCCTGTTTTTTCTTCTATGAACTTTATAGTTTTAGGCTTTATATTCAGGTCTGTGATCCATTTTGAAGTAGCTTTGTATATGGTGTGAGGTATGGGTACTGTTTCATCTTTTTGCAACTGGATATCCAGTTTTGACGGGACCATTTGATAAAAAGACGGTCGTTTCCCGATTTGATGGACTTTGGGCCCTAGTCAAAGATCAGGTGACCGTAGGTGGATGGATTTACATCTGGGTTCTCAATTCTGTTCCATCGGTCAATGGATCTGTCATTGTACCAGTACCAGGCTGTTTTGACTACTGTAGCTGTATACTAGGTTCTGAAGTCAGGTAGTGTGAGTCCTCCAACTTTATTCTTCTTCTTCAGTAGCGTTTTACTTTTTCGGGGCTTCTTCCCTTTCCATATAAAGTTAATGTTTAGTTTTTCCATCTCTTTGAAGAATGTTGTTGGTATTTGGATCGGGATTGCATTGTATTTGTAAATTGCTTTGGGTAGAATTGTCGTTTTCACAATGTTGAGTCTGCCTATCCATGAGCATGGTATGTTTTTCCATTTATGTAGATCCCTTTGGGTTTCATGCAGTAGTGTTTTATGGTTTTCTTTGTATAGGTCTTTTACATCCCTGGTCAGATTTATTCCTAAGTATTTTATCTTTTTAGGGGCTATTGAAAATGTTATTGTTTTCCTGATTTCCTTTTCATCGTTCTCCTTACTGGTGTATAGGAATCCAACTGATTTTTGAATGTTTCTCTTATATCCTGCTACTCTGCTGCATCTTTCAATTAGTTCCAGTAGATTTCTAATGGAGTCTTTAGGGTTTTTTATGTATAGTATCATATCATCTGCAAACAGGGACAGTTTCACTACTTCATTACCAATTTGGATGCCCTTTATTTCTTTTTCTTGCCTTATTGCTCTAGCTAGAACTTCCAGCACAATGTTAATTAGGAGTGGTAATAAAGGGCATCCTTGTCTTGTTCCTGTTTTCAGCCTCTCTCCATTAAGAATGATGTTGGCCATTGGTTTTGCATAGATGCCCTTTATTATGTTGAGAAATTTCCCTTCTATATCTATTTTATTGGGAGTTTTTTATCAGGAATGGGTGTTGGACTTTGTCAAATGCCTTTTCAGCGTCAGTTGAGATGATCATGTGATTCTTTTCTTTCCTTTTATTTATGTGGTAGATTACGTTGATTGATTTGCTAATGTTGAACCATCCTTGCATACCTGGTATGAATCCTACTTGGTCGTGGTGTATTATTTTTTGATATGATGCTGAATTCTATTGGTTCGAATTTTGTTCAGAATTTTTGCATCTGTATTCATGAGAGATATTGATCTGTAATTTTCTTTTTTGTGACGACTTTGCCCGCTTTTGGTATCAGCGTTATGCCGGCTTCATAGAATGAATTTGGAAGTGTTGCTTCCTCTTCTATGCTCTGAAATAGCTTGAGTAGTACTGGTACAAGCTCTTCTGAAAATGTTTTGTAGAATTCTCCAGTGAAGCCATCTGGGCCAGGGCTTTTTCTGTCCCAAGTTTTTTTATTACCTTTTCAATCTCTTCTTTTGTTATGGGTCTGTTCAGATTTTCAACATCACTTTGTTGTAGTTTGGGTGGTCCGTGTGTTAATAGAAATTTATCCATTTCCTCTAGGTTTTCAAATTTGTTGGAGTATAGTTTTTCATAATATTCTGTTATAATCCTTTTTATTTCAGTTGGGTCTGTTTTAATGTCCCCAACTTCATTTCTTATTTGTGTTATTTGTGTCCTCTCTGTTTTTCTTTTGTCAGTCTGGCCTGTGGTTTGTCGATTTTGTTGATTCTTTCAAAGAACCAACTTTTGGTTTTGTTGATTCTTTCTATTGTTTTTCTGTTCTCTAGTTCATTTATTTAAGCTCTGATCTTTACTATTTCCTTTCTTCCTGTGGTTGTGGGCTTTTTTTACTATTCTCTTTCTATTTGTTTGAGTTCTGTAGTTAATGTTTTGATTTTGTCCATTTCTTCTTTTTTGATATGTGCATCTATTGCTATAAATTGTCCTCTGAGGACTGCCTTTGCTGTGTCCCAAAGTTTTCGTATGGTGTGTTTTCATTCTCATTTGATTCTAGGAATCTTTTGCTTCCATTTCTGATTTCTTCTATTACCCATTGATGTGTAAACAGGTATTATTCAGTTTCCATGTCACTGATTTATCTTCCTTGCTCTTTCTGTTGTTAATTTCCACCTTGATGGCATTGTGTGCAGAGAAGATACTTTGAATTATCTCAACACTTTGGATCTTGTTGAGGATTTCTCTGTGGCCTAAGATGTGGTCTATTCTGGAGAATGTTCCAAGTGCATTGGAAAAGAATGTGTACTTTGCAGCAGTTGGATGGAGTGTTCTATATGTCTATGAGGTCAAGTTGCTGATTGTGCCCTTTAGGTCTTCTGTATCTTTGCTGAGTTTCTTCTTAGGTGTGCTGTCCTTTACTGAGAGTAGTGTGTTGAAGTCTCCTACTATTATTGTGGAACTGTCAATTTCTCTTTTCAGTGTTGTTAGAGTTTGTTTTATGTATTTTGGAGCCCAGTCATTGGGTGCTTAGATGTTTATTATGGTTATGCCTTCCTGATGAATCATCCCCTTAATCATTGTATAGTGTCCTTCTTTGTCTTTTATGGTAGATTTTGTTTTAAAGTCTATTTTAACTGATATTATAATTGCCACTCCTGCTCTTTTTTGGTACTTGTTAGCTTGATATATTTTTTTCCAACCTTTGACTTTTAATAAATTCACATCTTTGTTTCTAAGGTGTGTCTCTTGTAGACAGTATATTGACTCATCCTGTTTTCTTATCCATTCTGTCACTCTCCATCTCTTTATGGGTGGATTGAGTCCATTTACATTCAGTGTAATTATTGATAGATGTGAGTTTGTTGCTGTCATTTTGCAGTGCTTTTTTTTGTGGTGCTGAAGTTTTCTTTGTTCTTCTTACTCTGTTGTGCTGAGTTACTTTTGTTTCTGGATTTTTTTTTCATTTCTTTTGTTTTTGTAGGTTTTGTTTTTGCAGGTTTTGTTTTTGCTGAGACTGTATGTTTTTCCTCTTTTTTTTATGAATATGTTTGTTAACTTTCTTTGTGATTACCATGAATTTTACCCTTATCTTTCTAAGTTTGAAGCAGTCTACCATTACTTGGTATCGCCTTGCCTTCCTCTCCATTAGATGGTCTATACCTATGCCGTTTATTCCCTCTTTTATTGTTTTGATGTTGTTGTCATTTCCTGATTAACTGTTCTGATTCCCTGGTGTATTTCTTTTGGTTTTGGATATTCCTCAAGAGTTCATTTCCTAGATTGGTATCTGGCTGGAATGATCCTGCATTCTAGATTCTGCCTGTGAGCTGAAGCTCTTTGTCCTCAGATCGAAGAACTCCCTTTAATAATTCTTGTAAGTTTGGTTTGACTTTTACATATTCCCTTAATTTCTGTTTATCAGGAAATGACCTAATTTCACCATCAAATTTGAACAAGAGTTTTGCAGGGTATATTATTCTTGGCTTGCAATTTTTTTGTTTCAAAATTTTATATATGTCATCCCATTGCCTTCTTGCCTGCATGATTTTTGCTGAATAATCTGAGTTTAGTCTTATTGTTTCTCCTCTGTATGTGACTTCTTGTTTTTCAGGATCTGCTCTCAGGATCCTTTGTTTGTCTTTGGTTTTGGCGAGTGTGATTATGATATGCCTTGGTGATTTTCTTTTGGGCTGTCTCCTATATGGGGTTCTTTGAGCTTCTTGGATGGCTAGATTTTCCTTTTTCATGATATTGAGGAAGTTTTCTGTCAGCAGTTCTTCTATGATCCTCTATGTGTTTTCTGTTTTCTCCCCCTGTTCTGAGATTCCAATCACTCAAAAGTTTTTGCTTTTGATTGTATCCCACATAATTCTCAGGGTCTCTTCAATTTTCTTTGTTTTTTTTTTTTTTCTGAGTTTTCCTTAAACAGAGTTGCATCCAAGTGTTTGTCTTCAATTCCACTGATCCTGTCTTCCACTGTTTCAAATCTGCTTCTCAGCCCTTCTGTGACATCGTCCATTTATGAAATCTTGTTGTTTATCTCTTGGATTTCCAATTGTTGTCTTTGTATAATTTCTAGTTGTAAATTTATTTTGGCATTTTGTTCCTGCATTATTTTCCTGAATTCTTCCAATTTTCTGTCTGTATTTCCCATGAATTTGTCTGTTTTTTCCACATGTTTGTCAGCTTTTTGCCTCAGCTCTTGGAGAATTCTGAGTGTTAGAGATTTGAATTCCCCATCAGGTAGTTCTAGTGCATTTTCTTCCACAAGAGAGTCTTCTGGTGTTTTATTTTGGATGCCTACTGGAACCATCCTGTCCTGTTTTTGTAAATGTTTTGATATTGTCTGCTGTTTTCAGGGCATTCAGTATTTATTTTTCTCGTTTATTGATTGTAGATTTGTTTGTTTCATCCCTTTTTTAAAAAGAAAATTTGACTATGTCTGAGCAGGTGAACTGTGTGTTCTTTGTTGTTTGCTCATCTGTGCGCTCAATAATTTTCACCTCCTTCTCCAACTGGCAGGGTCAGTCACTCAAATATGGTATAGCAGGGCATGTCTAGCCGAAGAGGAGTTATTCAGACAGGTTGTTTTTAGCACTTACTACAGCCAGCAGGGCAGGTCGATAATCAGTGCAGGGCAGGTTCCAGTAGGCCATGCCTGTTTTGCTTGGTGGTGTGATGTTAAGCTCACAGTGCAGGTAGGCAGGATGCAACAGGGTGATCATTATGTGTGGAGCGAAGATGTATATGGGAGAGAGGAGAGAGGAACAGGAGCCAAAAACATACAAAATAACAAAACAGAATGCTAGGGGACCTTGCCGTTAGAGTGGAGAGATGAAAGACTATGATATGGAGAAAAACAAAAAGGGGAAGAGGAAGAAGAGAAAAGAAAAGAATGAATAAATAAAAATCAGAAAGTTTAAAGAATCGCAAGGTTCCTAGGGATCCCACCGGTGCAGCTATGAGGTCTGGGGAAGCCACTCTCAGGTGTTGCAGTACAGCCTGGCTAGAAGGTGTAGAGGTATCCAATGCCAGGTATTCATGGAACAGAAAGAGAAGGAAGATATAGAGAGATGGGAAACTTAGCAATGAAGAAAGACAAGAAGGGAAAAAGAGGTAAAAGAAAACAAAACAAATTAAAAAATAAAACAACAAGGAAGGCCCCCAAAAAAACAGAACAAAAAAAGAAATGTTCTCAGGGAACCCTCTGCACATCTGTGTAAGCCGATGGGAAGTCTTCTTGCCACACAGCACTGCCTGGCCAGAAAGGGCCCCATCTCAAGAAAAGGAAAAGAAAACAAAGAAACAATTCAAAACAAACAAACGAACAAAAGCCTCGGTATCCCACCAGCACGGCAGCCCACACCGGGAAGCAGCTCCGCACTCAAAAGGAGCGCCACAGCCCCTCAGGAAGAAGCAAAGATGGCACACAGAGCCAGGTATTTGAGCAAAAGGAGGCGGAGGTGGTGAGAGGTAAGTAAGAAATCAAAAGAAGCAGAAAAAAAAGCAAGACTAGCAGCCAACAAATGGTACTCAGAGAGCCAGCTAGTGTGGGCTGGTGTTTCTCAGACATGAGACTGCATCCGTGGGAAGCAGAGGGGGCCGAGTGTGGGTGAAGTAGGTTAGGGAGTGGGAAAGTGTATATCACAAATTACCAGAGCTCTGCAGCCCTTCAGGAAGAAGCAAAGATGGCGCACAGAGCCAGGTGTTTGAGCGAAAGGACGGGGAGATGGTGAGAAGTAAGGAAGAAATCAAAAGAAGTGGGAAAAAGCAACACCAGCAGCCAACAAATGGCACTCAGAGGCCCAGCCCATTTTGTTGGGTGGAATCCAAGCAGCCAGTGTTTCCTGGTGAAGAGATTGTGGCTGTGGGAAGCAGAGGAGGCCAAGTTGGGGTGAAGAAGTGGGGGGGGTGGGAAAGCGTATATCGCAAATTACCAGTTGTTTTGTCTCCCGCTGGATGCTCAGTGAGGCTGCTTTCTCGTACCCTATTTGCTTGTCTCTGATAGGAATCCAAGATGGTGGATCTGCGCTGCGTTAGCTGGTAGGGGACCTCTCCATGAATCGCTCCTTGCTCTCCATTCTCTGTCAGTCTCCATTTGGTGCTTGGCTGAGTTCTTTATCTCTTCATTTGATGTTTTAGGGTTTCAGGATTGTTGTGTTCTCTGTCCGGCTCAGTTTTTCAGATCTTTGCTGTGGAGGGAAGGCGTCGTGCTTCTGTCTAGAGTGCCATTTTGCCAGAACTCTGATTCATTTTTTTTTTAAATATGATTTTTGCCTCACTATCTTCTATCCTTTGCTCATATATCATCCCCTCAGATAGGACTTCATCATTATCATACTTCCCACTTATCATGCTATTTTTTTCTATAACAAGCATCCTTACCTGATAAGGTTGCTAGGTGGTGAAAATGGTTTGCGCTAGATTGCTAACCTAAAGGTTGGTAGTTCAAAGTTACCCAGCAGTACCACAGAAAAAAAGTCCTGGTGATCGGCTTCTGTAAATATCACAGCCATGAAAACCCTATGGAACAGTTCTACTCTGAAACACATGCGGTTGCCATGAGTCAGAATCGTCTTGATGGCAACTAACAATAATACCAATTCTTACCTGACATAGATTGCGTACTTATTTTTCATTTTAACCATACTAGAATGTAAATTCAATGTGTGCTGTGACTTTGTATACCTAGGGCCTAAAATAGTGCATGTGACATCAGAGAATGAATCAGAAAAAACTCTACATGTAAAGGAATGATACACTTGCATATTTAAGAGATATATGTTAAATATATTATATCATTTACTAGAAAAAGAATAACTCTCACGTTCTTCTGAAATATTTCCGTATGATAATATTAGCTCAAATAAGAGAACATAGAGAAAATTCAGTTATCACTGTAGCCTATGACTAATTGAATAAAAGTATTGTTAAACTTTCTTAGGTTAAAATACACTGTTTTAAAATAATAATGCCAAGACACATCTAAATTGTCCATATTGGAGCGATAGTTAATGACAGAAAAACTGGCACTTAAGAAAATAATTTAAAGTGAAATTTTATGTCTATTTATAAACAACATGCTTTAAGCCAACTTAAAACTCAGGCATCTGTACTAATGTCACATAGATGCCTTCTCTCTTATCAATAAGAATGATGTACAACCTGCCATAGTTATTCAATCAAAAATTCCAAGAGATCACCTTGGATGTGGAGTCTGAAACAGACCTGGGATTACCTCACTTGGATATTAAGCTTTATGGAGCAGCAACTACTCATTTGTTTGTACTTTGTATGAAAAGGACAGCACTTCAGACATAGAGCAGTACATTTTCAGCAAGCTACTCTAGGAATGGGCCGTGATAGTCTCAGTGATGCTTGTAGAAGTTGCTCTACTTAATCTCTGAAAGCATTATTACTCAGTGCCTCTACATTATTCAAGACTGTCAATGTCTTTTTATGACATAATAATATAGACCCTGTGTAAGAAAATGTGGACTTGTGCTTTAGCAAAGTTAAATTTCATTGTTCATCCCCTCTCAAAAACTGTATAGGTCTATCAGCAAAGGCTGACAGCAAGTTTAAAAGTTAAGGAGACAAGAATAGATGACTTTGTATTTTCATTTCAGTGCAAACAAAGAAGAGGAAAATATTTTAAAAGCAAACATACGAATTTAGTTTACCTTCAGTCCGGAACCCAATGCCAACACAAAATGTAAAGGAAAATTTGTCTATTTCTATAGCATTTCATGCAGTGCACTATTTAGATTTTGGAACCTCCACGATGTCACAGAAATATGATAGATATTTAAATATAAATCATATTTTTTGTGTGTAATGATAAATAAGCATTACAATAGTCAAATAATTTGAAAAAGTTTCTTCATGTCACTTCAGTGGTATTAGAGACTGTTACAATTTCAGAAATGTAATGTTTACTTCCCATTACCGTTTAATTATTCAAGTTGGTTGTTCTCTGATCATTATACGGTTTAATGATAATGTATTTTCCTTTTCTTTTAACATACGTGTGTTTGTATCACATATTTTCTCCCCTTTTCTGGATTATTCTTAGTTTTTAAAAGCAAATATTAATGATATATTTAGCTTGGAAATAATGATAGATTAAGATAGCTTCAGTTCCTTTGACACACTTCTTTGAAGATGTGGGATACATTCTGTTGTTTGTTGTTAGGTTCCACGGAGTTGGTTCTGACCCATAGAGACCCTATGCACAGCAGAATGAAGCACTGCCATCCTTACAACTGTTGTTATGTTTTAGCCCATTGCTACAGCCACTGTGTCAATCCATCTCATTGAAGATCTTCTTTTTTGCCGACTGTCTGCTTTACTAAGAATGATGTCCTTCTCCAGAGGCTGGTCCTTGTTGATAAAATGTCCAAAGTACGTAAGACAAAGTTTTATCACCCTAGTTTGTAAGAAACATTCTGGGTATACTTCTTCCAAGACAGATGTGTTCATTCTTATGGCAGTCCATTGTATATTCAATATTATTCCTCCATACCATATTTCAAAGGCATCAATTCTTCAGTCTTCCTTACTCATTATCCAGCTTTCCCATGCTTCTGAAGCAACTTGAAAATACAATGGCTTGGATCAAGTGCACCTTAGTCCTTAAAGTTACATCTTTGCTTTTTAATACTTTAAGGAAGTCTTTTGCAGCATATTTGCCCAATGCAATACGTCCTTAGATTTCTTGACTGCTACCTCCCTAGGTGTTGATTTTGGTTCCAAGTAAAATGAAATCCTTGGCAACTTCAATATTTTCTCCATTTACCATGATGTTGTTTACTGGTCCAGTTGTGAAGATTTTTGTTTTCTTTCTGTCGTGGTGCAATCCATACTGAAGGCTGTAGTCTTTGATCTTAATCAGTAAGTACTTCAAGTCCTCTTCATATTCAGCAAGCAGAGTTGTGTCATCTACATATCATAGGTTGTTAATGAGTCTTCTTCTAAACCTGATGTCACACTCTTCTTCACTAGACCAGCTTCTAGGATTATTTGCTCAGCATACAGATTGAATAAGTATGGTGAAAGGATACACCCTGATGCACACCTTTCCTGATTTTCAACTACACAATATCCCCGTGTTCTGTTCAAATGACTGTCTCTTGGTCTATGTACAGGTTCCTCCAGAGCATGATTAAACGTTCTGGAATTCATATTCTTTGCAATGTTATCTATAATTTGTTTTGATCAACATAGTCGAATGTCTTTGCATAGTCGACAAAACACAAGTAAACATCTTTCTGGTATTCTCTGTTTTCAGCCAAGATCCACTTGATATCAGCAATGAAATTCCTCCTTCCACGTCCTCTTCTGAATCCAGCCTAAATTTCTGGCAGTTTCCTATGGATGTACTACTGCAACCATTTTTGAATTATCTTCAGCAAAATTTTACTTGCATGTTATATTAATAATATTGTTCAATAACGTGTGCATTTTGTTGGATCATCTTTATTTGGGATTGGTACAAATATAGATCTCTTCCAGTTGGTTGGCCGGGTAGCTGTCTTCCAAATTTCTTGGAAGCACTCCAGTGTTGCATCCATTTGTTGAAACATCTCAATTGGTATTTCATCAATTCCTGGAGTCTTGTTTTTTGCCAATGACTTCAATGCAGCTTAGACTTCCTCCTTCAGTGTCATCGGTTCTTGATCATATGCTACCCCACAAAAGGTTGAATGTCGACCAATTGATGTTGGTACATTGACTCTATATTCCTTCCATCTTCTCCTGATGCTTCTTGCATAGTTCAATATTTTGCCTGTAGAATCTTTCAGTATTGCAATTCGAAGCTTGAATTTGTTCTTCAGTTCTTTCAGTTTGAGAAATGCCAAGCATGTTCTGCTCTTCTGGTTTTCTAACTCCAGGTCTTTGCATATTTCATTATAATAGTTTACCTTGTCTTATCAAACAGCTCTTTGATATCTTCTGTTCAGCTCTTTTACTTCATCATTTCTTCCTTTCACTTTAGCTACTCTATGTTCAAGAGCAAGCATCAAAGTCTCTTCTGATATCTATTTTTGTTCTTTCCTTTCTTTACTCTTTTTAATGACCTTTTGCGTTCTTCATGTATGATGTCCTTGATGTCATCTCACAACTCATCTCGCCTGTAGTCATTAGTGTTCAATGTGTCAAATCTATTAGTGAGATGGTCTCCAAATTCAGGTGGGATATACTCAGGTCGTACTTTGGCTCTTGTGAACTTGTTCTAATTTTCTTCAGCTTCAACTTGAACTTGCATATGAGCAATTTATGTTCTGCTTCACCATCAGCCCCTCGCCTTGTTCTGACTGATGATATTGAGCTTCTCCATTGTCTCTTTCCACAGAGGTTGTCAATTTGGTTCCTCTGTATTCTGTCTGGAGAGGTCCACATGTATAATCGTCATTTAAATTGTTGAAGAAATATATTTGCAATGAATAAATCACTGGTCTTGCAAAATTCTATTATGCAATCTCTAGCATCATTTCTATCACCAAGGCTATATTTTCTAACTACCAATCCTTCTTTGTTTCCAACCTTTGCATTCCATTCACCAGTAATTATAAATGCATCTTGATTGCATGTTTGATCAATTTCAGACTTCAGAAGTTGGTAAAAATCTCCAGTTTCCTCATCTTTGACATTAGTGGTTCGTGTATAAATTTGAATAATAGTCCTGTTAACTGGTATTCCTTGTAAGTGTGTGGATATTGTCTTATCACTGACAGCATTGTACCTCAGGATAGATCTTGAAATGTTCTTTTTGACAATGAATGCAAGCCCATTCCTCTTCAATCTGTAATTCCCAGGATAGTTGGCCATAGGATTGTCTGATTCAAAATGGCCAGTATCAGTCCATTTCAGCTCACTAATGCCTAGGATATTGATATTTATACTTTCCATTTCATTTTTGACAACTTCCTATTTTCCTACATTCATACTTTGGACAGTCTGCATTCTGATTATTAATGGGTGTTTGCAGCTGTTTCTTTTTCATTTTGAGTCATGCCACATCAAAAAATGAAGGTCTCAAAAACTTTACTCCATCCATGTCATTAAGGTTGACTCTATTTTGAGGAGGCAGTTCTTCCCCAGTCGTATTTTGAGTGCCTTCCAACCTGAGGGATCTATTCTACTGCTCCTCATCTGGACTAAATTGTGACTACTTTGACAAATTACACACTGTTGGAGTGATGTTATGTCAGTCTGGTACCCATCTTTAACAGGGCCAGGAGTTTTTGCCTTTCTCCTAAGGGTGCTGAGCCACCATAGAAAGTCTCACTATCCTTCTGAAGAGCCTATGTGGGAGGCACTGAAGATGTAGAAGGGCCCATATAAATCCAGCCTTCCATGTGTCCTCAACAAAGCGCTGGCATATGAGAAATGCTCTCTTACACCCTGAATATTGTCAGTCAAATATCAACTGACCTAGTAAACAACATAAGAACCAGAAGACTCATCTAGCTGAGCCCAGCTACACACAAAATCATAAGATATAATAAAATCTTTGTTGTTTTAATATATTTTTGGGTGATTCATTACAAGTGATTGGTTAATAGGAACCATATCCCATTAGTCTATACCCCTTAACTGTATACCGTGTGTCATGGATTGAACTGTGTCCCCCAAAAATATATACATCAGTTTGGCTAGGCCATGATTCCCAATATTGTGTGACTGTCCACCATTTTGTCATCTGATGTGAATTTCGTATGTGTTGTAATCTTACCTCTGTGATATTAATAAAGTGGGATAGATAGCAGTTATGTTATTGAGGCAGGACTCAATCTATAAGATTGGATTGTCTTGAGTCAATCTTTTTTGAGATATAAAAGAGAGAAGCTAGCAGAGAGATCTGAGGACTTCATACCACCAAGAAAGCAGTACCAGGAGCAGAGCACATTCTTGTGCGGAGAAGCTCCTAGTCCAGGGGAAGATTGATGAGAAGGACCTTCTTCCAGAGCTGGCAGAAAGCCTTCCCCTGGAGCTGATGCCTTGATTTGGACTTCTAGCCTACTAGACTGTGAGAAAATAAATTTCTCTATGTTAAAGCAATCCACTTGTGGTATTTCTGTTATAGCAGCACTAAATAACTAAGACACCATGCTTTGGCAAACTTTTTCTGTTAATGGCCATATAGTAAATATTTTAGAATTTGCATGCCGTACAGTCTCTGTCACAACTACTTGACTTTGTTGTTGTGCCACAAAAGCATTTACAGTTATATGTAAATGAATGGGTATGACTGTGTTCCAATAAAAATTTATTTACACAGACTGGTTGTGAGCCAGATTTGAAATCAGGATACAGTTTACTGACCCCTGGTCTACAAGAAACTATTGTCTGTACTTAAAGTTCTGCATACATTTAAAAGGAACACTTTAGATACAAGTACATTCAGAAACTCAGGAAATGAAAAAGGGTATTCATTTCAACTCACAAGGAATCTGTAAATTCAAATATAGTTATATGTAAGATTGTGATAATTTTGTTCTAAAAAATTTTACTATTTTAATAAATATTGAAATCTGAAAGGCATAATGGTGAGGTATAAAAGGTACAATATTTGAATTGTTCTAACCTAGGTCAAATACCAAAAGCACCATGCATATACTATTTTTATATTTATGGTATGTCAACTGTAAAGAAAAGATCTTTTACACAACTCTTACACTAAGAGTTGCAAGGCCTTGTCCAAAGTTTTCCTTGCTAAGCCCCAAAATATTTAATATAATCTCTTTGACTTTTGTTAACTGGCAATTCCTTTGCTAAATTCAAACCTCCAGAATGCACGTTCCAGATCTGCTTACACTTCTGAAAGCTGATGATTGAAACTTTACCTGACACCACACCTCATTGCCCTGTTTCCTTGTTTTTGATATTTTCTTTTGACCAGTCTGAGTACGTGTAACATTATAAAACCTCCGTGTGGTGCAAATGGTTAACACACTTGTCTGCTAATTGAAAGGTTGGAAGTGCTAGTCCATCCAGAGTTGCATCAGAAGAAACATCTGGTGGTCTGCTTCTGAAAAATTAGCCATTAAAAACCCTAGGGAATACAATTCTACTCTGACATACATGGGGTCACCATGAGTTGGATTTAATTCGACAGCAACAGTTTCTGTTTGTTTTCTTTTTAACTGCCGGAGGGCAGTGCAGTCCAATCTTCATAGTGAAACTCTTGCTCACATGGAGTAAATAGGGTAAAAAAATGTATATTCTGCAGATATTAGGTAAAGTTCTCTTTATATGTAATTAGGTCACACTAATGATAATGTTTAGGTCTTCCTTGTTGACAGCTGATTGTTAAGAAAGAGGTGTTGACACTTGCAAATGTAATACTTAATTTGACTATGTCCATTCAGTTCTCTCAGTTTTATGCTTCACACGTAGTATGGATTTATCATAGTTTGTTTAAACATTCTCTCATTGAAGAACATACAGTTGTTTAAAGTTTTTTACAATGATGAATGAAACTGCTATGAACATTTATGTACAGGTTTTTATGTGAATATAAATTTTCATTTCCCAAAAATGCAATTGCTGAGTCATATCATAGACGTGTTTAGTTTTCTAAGAGTGGCTGTAGCATTTTACAGCAATGTATGTATTACTCAGTTTATCCTTCTTTGCCAGCCTATGGTGTTGTCATTATTTTTATTTTATCCATTCTGTTAAGTATGTAATGATGTTCCAATGCTGCTTTGTATTGCATTTTCCTAATAGCTGATGATGTTGAACATCTTTTTGTATACTTATTTTACATCTGCCTTTCCTCTTTGGTGAAATATCTCTTCATGCCCTTTGTAATTTTCCTAATTTGATTGCTTGTTTTTTTAATGTTGAGAGTACGAATGTTCGTTATATATTCTAAATGCTGGTCCTTTGTCAGATACGTATTTTGCATATATTTTTTCACAGTCTGTAATCTGTCTTTGCATCCTGTTAACAGTCTCCAAAACAGCATTTTTATTTTATTTTGATACAGTCCAATTTACCAATTTTTCCTTTAATGGAACATGCTTTTGATGTGAAACTCTTGCTTCACACACACACACACACACACACACACACACACACATAGAAAAAAAACCATTGCTGTTGAGTCGATTCCAACTCATATAGACCCTATAGGACAGAGTAGAACTGCCCCAGAGGGTTTCCAAGGAACACCTGGTGGATTTGAACCGCCAACTTTTTGGTTAGCAGCCATAGCTATTAACCACTATGCCACCAGGTTTTCAAAATCCCCCCAATTTTCCCCTGTATTATTTTCTTTTAAGTTTTAGTTTTACATTTTATGTTTAGGCTGTGACCTATTTTCAGTTAATATTTGTGTAAGATATGAGACATACTTAGGTTCTTTTTTTTTTTTTTTGATCTTAGGGATGGTCAATTACTTCAGCACCATTTGTTGAAAAGAGTATCCTTCTTCTATTGAGATGCTTTTGCAACTTTGTCATAAATAAGATGGTATATTTTGTGTGACTCTATCTCTGGATTCTCCATTCTGTTCTACTAATCTATGTATCTCTCCTTGTAGCATTACCACACTATCTTGATTGTTGTTGTTGTGTGCTGTCAAGTCAATTCTGACCCATAGCAACCCTGTAGGACAGAGTAGAACTGCCTCATAGGGTTTCCTACACTGTAATCTTTATGAAAGTAGATCTCCAAGTCTTTTCTGCCATGGAGTGGCTGATGGGTTCAAACCACTTGGTAGATGGATTCTTTGAAGTTTATTATTCTTTTTAAAAATTGCTTTAGCTATTCTAGATCTTTATATTTTCCTATAAATTTTAGAATATTCTTATCTATATCTAAAAATATTCTTAGTAGGATTTTGATTGGGATTTACAGTAAACTTATATGTCTATTTGGGGATAATTGATATATTTACTATATTGAGTCTTCTAATCTATGAGCATTGCATGTCTCTTTAATTATTTGGATCTTCTTCGATTCCTTTCTTTAGAATTTTGTAGTTTTCAGCATATAAGACCTGTATTAGGTTTTTTTAGATTAACACATAAACGTTTCATATTTTTTGAGTGATTATAAACATTTTTTAATATTACACTGAATTTTTAATTTTAGGGTCCACTAGTTCATTGCTAGTATATAGAAATAAACAATTTTTGCATATTTACCTTGTATACTGTGACCTTGGGGGACTCACTTGTTCACTATAGAAGTGTTTTTATAGAGTCTTTGTAACTTTTTTATCTGGATTATCATGCCAAATAGAGCACTTTCATTTCTTCTTTTCTATTCCGAATGTCTTCTATTTCCTTTTCTTGCTTTGCTGCACTGGATAGAACTCCCAGTACTGAGTTAACTCAGAGTGGTAAGGGTGAACGTTCTTGCTTTGTTTCCAATCATAGGAGGAAAGCATTCAGACCTCCTACGTTAAGCACAATGTTATATGTAGGTTTCTTTTTTTTTTTTTTTTTTTTGAATTATTTTTATTAAGTTCGAAATGTTCCCCTCTATCTCTATTTTTATATTGAGTTGTAGTAGTATTGCCTTATTAGCCTATTGATGTTTCAGGGTCTGTAGTAATATCTCATTTTTTTCCTAATTTGCATAATTTGTATCTTCTCTCTCTCTCTCTTTTGATTGGTCTTCCTAGAGTTTTGTCAATTATATTGATCTCTTCAAAGAACCAGCTTGTCATTACATTGGTTTTCTTGGGTCCACAGGTCACTAGCCTGTCTGTCTTTTTCTCTCTACGTTTTAGAAACTTCAGATGATTGTTTTACATATAATATCCAGGGTTTTTAATTGTATTTAGCAGGAGGAATGGGGAAAATTACATGTACTCCATCTTCCCAGAAGTGAAAGACAGAAATAATCTGTGTCTTTTATTACATGTATTTAAACCATTATATTTCATTGTTCATATTGTTGGATTTAGATCTATTATTTTTTTCTTCTATCATTTATTCTTCTAATTCCCATTTTATACTTCATTTTTTACTACTAAAATATCCTTTTTTTATTGTTGTAATTAAATAAAGTTTACATCTCAAGTTAGTCTCCCATACAAAAATTTTTATACATACATTGTTATGAGACCCTAATTGCTCCCCCCATTCTGTGACAGCACACTCCTCTTTTCCACCCCTGATTCCCCATGACTATTCAACCAGCTCCTAACTCTCTCTGCCTTCCCATCTCACCTCTGGACAGAAGCTGCCCCTTTGGTCTCTTGTATCTACTTGACTAAGAGGCACACTCTTCACGAGTATCACATTATGTCCCACAGTCCAGTCCAATCCCTGTCTGAAGAGTTGGCCTTGGAAATTATTTTCGTTCTGGGCTGATAGAGAGTCCAGGGGCGATGCTTTCCTGGGTGCTTCCAGTCTCAGTCAGACCATTAAGTCTGGTCTTCTTACTAGAATTTGAGTTCTGCACCCCATCCTTCTACTGCTCCAACAGGGACCCTCTGCTGTGTTCCCTGTCAGGACGTTCATTGGTGGTAGCTTGTCACCATCTAGTTCTTCTGGTCTCAGGCTGATGAAGTCTCTGGTTTATGTGGCCCATTCTTTCTCTCTGGCCAATACTTTCCTTGTGTCTTTGGTGTTCTTCGTTCTCCTTTACTCCAAGTGGTTGGGACCAATTGATGCATCTTAGATGGACACTTGAAAGCTTTTAAGACCCCAGACACCACTCACCAAAGTAGGATGCTGAACATTTTCTTAATAAGCTTTGTTATGCCAATTGACATAGATGTCCCCTGAAAGCACGGTCCCCAGACCCCTACCCCTGCTACTCTGTCTCTCAAAGTATTTGATTGTATTTAGGAAACTTCTTAGCTTTGGTTTAGTCCAGTTGTGCTGACTTCCCCTGTAGTGTGTGCTGTCCTTCCCTTCACCTAAGATGATTCTTATCTACTAGTTAGTTAATAACCCTCACCCTCCCTCCCCATCTCCGTAACAATCAAAGAATGTTTTCTTCTGTGTTTCAACCTTTTCTTGAGTTCTTATAATGGTGGTCCCGTACAGTATTTGTCCTTCTGTGACTGACTAAATTCACTCAGCATAATAAGTTCCAGCTTCCACCATGTTATACTGTGTTTCACAACTTCATCATTGTTCTTAATCGTTGTGTAATATTCCATTGTGTAGATATACCATAATTTGTTTATCCATTCGTCTGTTGATGGGCACCTAGTTTGCTTCCATCTTTTTGCTATTGTGAGCAGTGCTGCGATGAACATGGGTGTGCATATATCTATTCATGTGACGGCTCTTGTTTCTCTAGGATATATTCCAAGGAGCAGGATAGCTGGATCTTATAGTACTTCTATTTCTAGCTTTTTAAGGCGGCACTAAATTGATTTCCAAAGTGGTTGTGCTATTTTACATTCCCATCAACAGTGTATAAGTGTTCCAGTCTCTCCACAACCTCTCCAGCATTTATTATTTTGTTTTTTTTGTATTAATGTTAGCCTTGTTGGGGTGAGATGATATCTCACTGTAGTTTTGATCTGCATTTCTCTAATGGCTAATGATCGTGAGCATTTCTTCATGTGTCTGTTAGCCACCTGAATATCTTCTTTAGTGAAGTGCCTGTTCATATCCTTTGCTCATTTTTTAATTGGGTTATTTGTCTTTTTGTTGTTGAGGTTTTACAGTATCTTATCGATTTTAGAGATTAGACGCTGATCGGATTTGTCATAGCCAAAAATTTTTTCCCAGTCTGTAGGTTGTCTTTTTATTCTTTTGGTGAAGTCTTTTGATGAGCATAAGTATTTGATTTTTAGGAGCTCCAATTTATCTAGTCCCTCTTCTGGTGCTTGTGTACTGCTACTCATGGTTCGTATTGTGTTTATGCCATGTATTAGGGCTCCTAGTGTTGTCCCTATTTTTTCTTCCATGATCTTTATTGTTTTCTATTTTATATTTAAGTCTTTGATCCATTTTGAGTTAGTTTTTGTTCATGGTGTGAGGTATGGGTCTTGTTTCAGTTTTTTGCATATGGACATCCAGTTTTGCCAGCACCATTTGTTAAAGAGACTGTCTTTTCCCAATTAATGGACTTTGGGCCTTTGTCAAATATTAGCTGCTCATAGGTGGATGAGCTTATATCTGGATTCTCAACTCTGTTCCATTGGTCTATGTATCTGTTGTTGAACCAGTACCAGGATATTTTGACTACTGTGGCAGTATAATAGTTCCTAAGATCAGGTAGTGTAAGGCCTCCCACTTTGTTCTTCTTCTGGAGTAATGCTTTATTTATTCGGGGCCTTTTCCCTTTCCATATGAAGTTGATGATTTGTTTCTCCATCTCATTAAAAAATGCTGCTGGAATTTGGATCGGGATTGCATTGTATCTGTAGATTGCTTTGGGTAGAATTAACATTTTCACTATGTTGAGCAAGGTATATTTTTCCACTTATGCAGGTCTCTTTTAGTTTCTTGCAGTAGTGTCTTGCCGTTTTCTCTGTATAGGTCTTTCACGTCTCTGGTTAGATTTATTCTTAAGTATTTTATCTTCTTGAGAGCTATTGTAAATGGTATTGATTTGCTGATTTCCTATTCAAGGTTCTCTTTGTTGGTGTAAAAGAATCCAATTGATTTTAGTAAGTTTATCTTGTATCCTGAAACTTTGCTGAAATCTTTTATTAGCTCCAGTAGTGTTCTTGTGGATTCTTTGGGGTTTTTTGTGTATAAGTTCATACAGCTACAAAAAGAGATAGTTTGACTTATTCCCTACCTATTTGGATGCCCTTTATTTCTTTTTCTAGCTTAATTGCTCTAGCTAGGACCTCCAACACAATGTTGAATAATAGTGGTGATAGAGGGCATCCTTGTCAGGTTCCTGTTCTCAAGGGGAATGCTTTCAAAGTCTCTCTATTTAGGGTGATGTTGGCCGTTGGTTTTGTATAAAAGTGTTTAATAATATTGAGTAATTTCCAATAGATTCCTATTTTATTGAGAGTTTTTATCATGAATGGGTGTTGGACTTTGTCAAATGCCTTTTCTGCATCTATTGATAAGATCATGTGAATCTTGTCTTTTGTTTTATTTATGTGATGCATTACATTGATTGTTCTTCTAATGTTGAACCATCCCTGCATACCTGGTATAAATCCCACTTGGTCATGGTGAATTATTTTTTTTGATATGTTGCTGAATTCTATTGGCTAGAATTCTATTAAGGATTTTTGCACCAATGTTCATGAGGGATATCTGTCTCTAATTTTCTTTTTTTGTGTTGTCTTTACCTGGTTTTGGTATCAGCATTATGCTGGCTTCATAGAATGAGTTTGGGAGTATTCCATCCTTTTCTATGCTCTGAAATACCTTTAGTAGAAGTCGTGTTATCTCTTCTCTGAAAGTTTGATAGAATTCTCCAGAAAAGCCATCAGGGCCAGGGCTTTTTTTTGTTGGGAGTTTTTTAATAACCATTTCAATCTCTTGTTTTGTTATGGGTTTTGTTATGGGTTAGTAGTTCTACCTCTGTTTGTGTTAATTTAGTAGGTAGTGAGTTTCTAGAAATTTGTCCATTTCCTCTAAGTTTTCAAATTTGTCAGAGTACAATTTTTCATAGTAATCTGTTATGATTCTTTTAATTTCAGGTGGGTCTGTTGTCGTATCACCTATCTCATTTCTTATACAGGTTATCTGCTTCCTCTCTTGTTTTTCTTTTGTCAGTTTCGCCAATGGTTTATCAATTTTGTTGATCTTTTCAAAGAATCAGCTTTTGGACTTGTTAACTCTTTCAATTGTTTTTCTATTCTTTATTTCATTTAATTCTGCTCTAATTCTTATTATATTTCCTTCCTTCTGGCACCTGAGGGCTTCTTTTGCTGCTCTCTTTCTACTTGTTCCAGTTGTAGGATTAATGTTTTGATTATGGCCCTTTCTTCTTTTTGGATGTGTGCATTTATTGCTATGAACTAATATGTGGTCTATTCTGGAGAATGTTCCGTGTGCGTTCAAAAAGAAAGTATATTTCGCTGCTTTTGGGTGCAGTGTTCACTATAATTCTGTAAGATCAAGTTGGTTGATTGTAGCATTTAGCTCTTCCATGTCTTTGTTGAGCTTCTTTCTGGATGTTCTGTCCTTCACCAAAAGTGGCACACTGAAGTCTTTTACTACTATTGTGGATCTGTCCATCTCTCTCTTCAGAGTAGTTAGAGTTTATGTATTATGGAGCCCTGTTGTTGGGTGCGTAAATATTTATTAGTTATATCCTCCTGGTGTACTGATGCTTTAAGCATTATATGGTGCCCTTTCTTATCCTTTGTGGTGGATTTTACTTTAAAGTCTATTTTGTCAGAGATTAATATTGCCACTCTTGCTCTTTTTTGAGTGTTGTTTGCTTGATATATTTTTTCCATCCTTTGAGTTTTAGCCTGTTTGTGTCTTTAAGTCTAAGGTGAGTCTCTGGTAGACAGCATATACATGGATCATGCTTTTTATGCAATCTGCCACTCTCCGTCTCTTTATTGGTGCATTAAGTCTGTTCACATTCAGCGTAATTATTGATAGGTATGATTTTAGTGCTGTCATCCTGATATCTCTTTTTGTGTGTTGTTCACATTTTCTTTGTTCCCCTTAATTTTCTGTGCTGAGTCGCTTTTCTTTATGTATTTTTTTCATCTTTCTCATTGTTGTAGATTTTGTGTTTGCTGGGTCTTTACGTTTTTCTACTTTTTTATTTCAATTTGTAGGATTGTTAGATTCCTTTGTGGTTACCTTAATATTTACCCCTATTTTTCTAAGTATATACCAGTCTTTTGTTACTTTATATTGCCTTGACTTCCCCTCCATATGAGAAATCAACGTCTGCATTTTTAAGTCCCTCTTTTTTGTTTTAATGTTGTCCTTTTTTACATAGTGATATCTCTATTTCCCTATTTTCAATGTTTTAGCTTTGATGTATTTTCAACTTTCTTATCTGAGTCAATATCTGGTTGCTTTGTCCTGTGTTCTAGTCTTGCATTGTTATCTGGTGTTATTGATTATCTAACCGTAGGACTCCCTTTAGTATTTCTTATAATTTTGGTTTGGTTTTTGCATATTCCCTAAACTTCTGTTTATCTGGAAATGCCCTAATTTCACCATCATATTTGAGAGACAATTTTGCTGGATATATAATTCTTGGCTGGCAGTTGTTTTCTTTCAAGGCTTCATATATGTCATCCCATTGCCTTCTTGCTTGCATGGTTTCTGCTGAGTAGTCAGAGCTTATTCTAATTGACTCTCCTTTGTAGATGACTTTTCTTTTATTCCTAGCCACTCTTAAAATTCTCTTTTATCTTTGGTTTTGGTAAGTTTGATTATAATATGTCTTGGTGACTTTCTTTCAGGATCTACCTTATGCGGGGTTTGATGAGTATCTTGGATAGATACCTTCTCATCTTTCATATCAGGGAAGTTTTCTGTCAACAAATCTTCAACCATTTTCCCTGTATTTTCTGTTATCCTCCCCTGTTCTGGTACTCCAATCACTCGTTATTTCTCTTGATAGAGTCCCACATGACTCTTAGAGTTTCTTCATTCTTTTTAATTCTTGTATCTGATTTCTCCTCAGATAAGTTGGCGTCAAGTGCTTTATCTTCAGTGTCACTAATTATAACTTCTACTGCCTCAATTCTGCTCCTATCACTTTCTGTTGAGTTGTCTAATTCTGAAATTTTATTGTTAATCTTCTGGATTTCTGATTGCTGCCTCTCTATGGATTCTTGCAGCCTATTAAATTTGTCATTATGTTCTTGAATAACTTTTTAAAGTTCCGCTACTGCTTTGTCTCTATGTTCCCTGGAAATTTCTGTATTTTGTCGAATTTCCTTTCTAATTTCTAGAAGAGTTCTGTATATTAATCTTCTGTATTCTGCCTCTGGTAATTCCAAGAAATTCTCTACCTCCAGAGAATTTATTGATTCTTTATTTTGGGAGCTTGATGAAGCCATCATGGACTGCCTCTTTATGTGATTTGATATTGACTATTGTTTCCAAGCTATCAATACGTTATTATAATTTTATTTTATATTTGTTTAGTGAGTCCTAGTTTCTTGTTTTGTTTCATTTTGTTATGCCCCAGTAGGCTGCTCATGTGTGCTAGTTTGATTATTGGCACCTTTGAAGCTCTAATGTCATGCCACCAAGTAGTTAGTTCTGTAACTATGTGCACACAGGAGTCTGATAAATTTTCCTATATGGGTTCAGCTCAGGTGTCCAGGCAGTCAGTCATCAAGTGTGTGGTGCAGGCTCTCACCTGCAGTCCTAGAGAGGCATGGGTGATTGGTGCAGGCACTGGATTCTGGCTGTAGTAGGGGATTACGTGCTGAGCCAGGCAGGGGTTGACAGCTGCCCCTGAGAGTCTGAAAGGAAAACATGTCTCTGTTCCCTAGGGTGAGTAGTTAGATGAGTTTTACAGCCAGACTATATGCACCCTACTCTGTTTTCTGTAAAGACTCGAGGGCACCACTTTTTCTTGGACTCCTGTAGCAGGTGACTAGGTGGTTTAGGTGACGTCACCAGTCCTCAAGCCCCTGTTGAGGATCTGTAAAAGTGCCTACTTAAGGGGCAGGGCTGCTTCGAGTGTCACAAATCTGCCAGTTTACAGCTGAAACAGTTGAAGTTAAACTTGAAATGTTTGCTCTGTTGTACTGTGGTAGTGAGGGCTAACGCTGTTGAGATGGGTCCCCACAAGTCTGTACAGGGTGTAAGTCACTCAAAGTCTGCGGACCCCTTATGCCTGTGCCTAGCAAAGGAGCTGTGTCTACCCTGAGTTCCTGGCTTAGGGGAGCCAGTAGCTTACTTGTTCCCTCTCCAAGGCCAGGAGAATGGGTCAGGGTACCTTTTGGGATCTACGTCTGGCCCAGCAGACTCCCAGTGCAGAACGTGGAAGGAGGAGGAAAAAGGGAGAGAGTTTTTTTCGCAAATGGGCTTTGTTTTAAAATTTTTTTTTTTTTAAATCCCCATCAAAGGCCGCATGCATGTACTTATCTTTAGCCACTTGGGAGCTGCTTTTCACTGGTTAGGAGTGTCCAGGCAGAACCTCTGTTGCCGGATCTCTCTCAATGTGGAAACTGCTTCCTTTGTGGATACACAGCTGTTTGCCTGCTTCATTGTGGACTCGGAGCAACTGAAGAGCTGCAGTCCCATCACCACTGCTCTGGTGCTGCTGGCTTCTTCCGAACTGTCTCCGTCTCCCCCTGCCACTCAGTCCAATTCCTCAACTTTGCCTTGTTCAGGCTTCCTAGATATTCGTATATAATCAAATCACTTATTTTTCCATGTCTTTGATGTAAGAGGGATGTAGGAAGCGTCTGACTACACTGCCATCTTGGCCCCACCTTCTAAAATATTCTTAATTTAATTCAATTTTATCTATTGTTTTTATATAATATATGCGTATTTTTTTTAGTAATTGCTCTATTGTTAGTAATATGTACTTTTCCTTTCACAGTGTACTAATTGTTAAACTTTTTCTAGTTTAAATAAGTTTTAATAAGATACTTAGCCATATAGATCTGCTTCCCCTTCCATCCCACCTTATTTTGTAGTTACTGTAAGTATTATGCCTACATACCTTGAAAATGCTGCCAAACACTGTTATATTTTTTCTTTCAAAAATAGTGTAATATAGCCATCCTGTCATTAAATATTTGTATTGGTATTCTTTCATTCCTAATATTCTATCAGTCCTTTTTTTTACCATTTCCCTTTGGCTTGACAAACTCTCTTCAGCATTTCTTTTAGACTGGTTCTTATAGTGATGAATTCTTCTGGTTTTCCTTCATCTTAAAATTTATTCATTTTGCTCCCCTTTCTGAAGGCTATTTGTGCTCATTATTGAATATTGATAAATACTTCATTTCATTCAGATTTTTAACAGTGTTGTTCCACTGTTTTCTGACTTCCATTGTTTTGTTGAGAAATCTTCAGCCACTCAAATCATCATTCCTCTGGAGGTAATGTGTCATTTTTCTCTATTTTCAATTTTGATTTACTTTGTTTGATTTTCAGTCAATTAATTATGATGGATCTGAGTATTTATTTTAATTGATCCTGCTTGGATTTTGCCAATATTCTTGAATTTGTAAATTTATATTTTTCACCATATTTGGTAAGTTTGGCCATTATCTTATTAAGTATATTTTGTGCAGCAATCTCAGGCTTCTCTCTCAGGCTTCTCAGATGGCATTTATGTAAGATCATTTTTATATTGTCCCACATGCCCCTTGGTTGATTTTTTGTTTTTAATCTTTTTTTAAATTTTTTTTGTTTAGATTGTATAATTTCTATTGATGTATCTTCAAGTTCACTCCATTCAGTCATTTCCATTTTACTATTAAACTCATCCAAATGAGGTTCCTTTGGTTTTATTTTTTTTTCATTTCCAAAATTTTCATTTGATTTCTTTTTTTATAACTTCTATTTTTCTGCTAGAGCACTGGTGGTATGGTGGTTAAGAACTCAGTTGCTAATCAGAAGTTCAGCAGTTCAAATCCACCAGTTGCTCCTTGGAAACTCTATTGGGCAGTTCTACTCTGTCTTATAGGGTCACTATGAGTCAGAATCAACTCGATGGCAACGGGTTTTGGTTTTTTGTTTTTTAATTTATCTGCTGAGAATCTTTATCTTTATATTATTTCAAGACTGCTTACTCTAACTATGAGGAGCTTGCTTAAAATAGGTGCCTTAAAATATTTGATAGCTCAACATTTTGGTCATTTCATGGTTCCTTTGTGAGTTCCTGAGAGTTTTCTTTTCTTTGTATGAAGAGTAATATTTGAGTACAGCTGAGACATTTTGAAATTACATTTTTGAGATTCTAGGTGCTGTTAAAATCTTATCAAAAATGTTCATTCTATTTTGTTTTGTGTTGTTTTGCGTTAGCCAGTAATCATCCTGATTAGTTTCAGGTTGCAAGTCCTGAACCACCTTCTGTGGTCTGTGGATACAGCATCAGTTCAGTTTTCAAAGCCTTTGCAGTGATATTTGGATCTACTCCAAGAGGTCAGTTTGCAACCTGCATTGGACATCCATTGTAGTTAGTTCTCCAAATCTTTTCTATACATTTTGGGTTAGGTTTAAATGTGTACACCTGGTTAATGAGTGCAGAACTTCACACACAGTTCTGTGAGATAGCCCTCTCAAGCTTCTTCCTCTCTAACAACAATGCAACACTTTTCAGCCTCAGGAAAGAGAGACAAAGAGATAGTTTCCATGCCCATTGAGCAGTTGTGGGATTTGGGTTGTCCTGAGTCTTAGATATGGACATAAAATAACAGACTTTATTGTTGTGTTGTTCTTCTTTGATATTTCATTTACCTCTTTAGAGTATATTAAGGTAGTTGTTTTATATTTTATGTCTAGGGATTTTGGAGTCCCTTGGTGGCACAACAGTTAAATGCTTGCCTACTAGTCAAAAGGTTGGCAGTTTGAACCCCCTACCCTGAGAAATGCCTTGGAAGACAGGCCTGTTGATGTACTTCCAAAAGGCCACAGCCTTGAAAACTCTATGGAGCACAGTTTTACTCTGATACACATAGGGCTAAAAAGAGTTGGAATCAACTCAACAACAATTAACAACAATAATGAGAGGCATAGCATGTTATGCTTTAATCCATTTACATTTAAAGTAATTATTTATATGATTAGATTTAGCTCTACTATTTTATCATTTATTTTATGTTTGTTCTTTCCAAATTTATTTTTCTCTTCCCCCTTTCCTGCCTTCTTTACATTTTTTTGAATATTCATTTTGTACTGTAATTTATCTATTGGCTTTTTAGCTACATCTCTTTGTATTCTTTTGTAGTGATTTCTCAATAGATTATAATAGACACACATAAACTTTCACTTACTACTTAGATTTACTATTATATCACTTCAAACAAAATTTAGAAACCTTCAAACTATATAAATCCATTTACCACCTTATGACCTTTTGTCGTAGTTATCATATGTATATCTACATACATTAAAAATTCCACCTGAATTTATTATAATAATACTATAATTTTTGTTTTCAATAGTTATCTTTTGAAATTTACAGAAGAAATTACCTATTTATACATCCCAAGATAGTTACAATTTCTGCTACTGCTCTTTCATTTATGAAGATTCATATTTTCCTCTAGCTTTAGCCTGAAAATAGTTCTTCAGCGTTATTTCAGAGCAAGGCCTGGAAACAAAATTTCTTAGTTTCTTTTTATATTATGTTAATTCCTGAAGTGTAATTATTATGAATATAGAAATATGGGTTGACAATTCTTCTGTTTCAGCACTTGAAAAATGTTGTTCCACTGTCTACTGACCTCCTTGGTTTCTGGTGAGACATTTGCAGTAATTTATGTAATTTTTCCCACGTATTTAAAGTGTCATTTTTCTCTACTTGCCTTCACATTTTTTCTTCTCATCTTTTGATTTGAACAGTTTGATTATGACGAATCTTGACTGGTTTTCTTTGAGATTATCTTGTTTGGTGCTGGATGAGATTCTTGAGTCTGTAAAGTCATGTTTTCCTTTCCAAATGTGGAAGTTTTTGCTATTATTTTGTTTTGCTTTTTTTCTGTCCCTGTCTCTGTTATATCTCCATCTAATACTCTGACAACATGTATATTAGATATGTTGGTATTTTCCACAGGTCCTTGAGGCTCTGTTACTATTGTTTTAAATATTTTATTTTCTTTATGACCTTTAGATTGAATAATTTCTATTGATCTATCTTTGAATTCACTATATTTTCCTTTGTCTTCTCCATTCTGCTATTGAGCCTATCCAGTGATTTTATTTTCAGCTATTTTATTTTTCTGTTCTAAAATTTCTTTTTGATTCTTTTTATATTTTTTGTTTCTGCACTGAGAACACCTACAGTTCAATTTATTCCATGTATGGTTACCTTTTCCTTATGCAATAAATTTATGTTAGGTGTTTCAAAGTCCTTGTCTGATAATTGAAATATCCAGGTCATTTTACGGTTAATAGCTGTTGATTTTTATCTCCATTGAAAATTAACCACATTTTCCTAGATTTGTTTGATTTACATAATTTTGGATTGTATCAGCAACATTTTGAATACAATATTTAAATTATGGGCCTTGTTATAATCCTGTGTCAGATGTTTATTTTTGTCTTTTTAGTTTTTGCAGGTAATCAAAACAATGGCTTCAGAAGCACTGGTACCAATCTCAGTTTTTTAAAGCCTTTACTATGTTGCATTGGTCTGCCCTATGTGTATACAGCTCATAGGTAAGCATGAAATTAGTGTAGATTTATGCATATAATTGTGGAATCCCCTTTTCTAGCTCTTTCCTCTCTGGGATGTTCTGCCAAATTTACCAGCCTGCAGGGTTCTCACTACCCAGTTCCACTGGCCATAAGTAATAGGGTTTTTATTGTAGTTTTAGCCTCTTACTCTTCCTCTGCTTTGTGCAACTGTACTACTGGAATCTGTCTTTGGAATAAATTCATAAGGAAAAAAAAAAAAAAATAAGAGAAAACTCAAACCCTTTCAGGTTTCTTCTCAGTTTGGCTTTCGTCCAGTCTGCCTACTCTTTTAAATTTTTTTTACATTCCTCAAATAGCTTTTTTTTTGCATTTTATACAGAATTTTCAGCTTTGCTGGATAAGAAAGATAGCTCCTAGTGGACATATCCTGCCATATTTGGAAGCAGATAACCTGAGTGTGGAGATTTTAATTTTAGATGAATCAGATGACTCTGAAGATTTTACTTGTTGCCTTGAGGATATTTTTTTAAAAATAGAATCAATCTTTAAGGGAAAATGACCAAAAGACTATGGAACTGAAAAAAATAAATAAATGAGATTATGTTCCTTTTCCAGAGAGAAAAAAATTTCTATGTATATTGCAGTGAAAGTTTAGCTTTTAACCACCAATACTTCTTCCTCTGAAGATTCTTTTTAATTTAGTTCTTAAAAGATATTATTTTAAACAAGCTTCTGATCCTATTAGATAATTGTTATGAGAAAAAAAGTCATTTGATGAAAATTGTTAAATAACTAAGTCAGAAAGATATTAAACAAAACTATAAATATGACTCTCTCTTTTTCATTTACTAACATTTGAGATACACGGGCACAACTAATTACAATTCTGAGACTTGTTAGCAAGGAGTAACATTGTCCTTCTTTGGATTCTACATGCACACAACAATTAAATATAGGTTCTCATCCATACCTTGCTTATAATCCAAACAGAAATATCTGCAAAATGTGGTAAACAAGTTATTACAAAAACTAAACATAACTTCCAAACAGATTGAAAGTACATAACTATTATTGATCCTGATGTTACCAAGCATATTAAATTTTGTTTTACCTATTACATATAATTGAACTTGTATAACCATAGTATGTGCAAATATTGAGAATTACAGATACTGTTGATTAATATAGTAGATGATCTGATGCCCCAGGGTCTTACTGCTGTGCTATAAAGTGGGTTATATATTTAAAAATAGTAATAATAAGTTAAGCAGCCCTTGAAGACTTAGCTTCACATTCTCTCAGTATTCATTCAGTTTATTGGAATGTAAACTCATCCGGCTGTCCACATCCACAATTTAAATTATCCTGATGTTTTAAAAAGGACTATTTATCATTTATATTTTATAGTTGGTCAAACTTTATTGAACTCTAAATGTTTTTCATTCATTTATTTATACCAAAAATGTGAATTTGGTAAGTACTACAAAATTTACTATCCTAAAGTGATAAAATATAGTTTCTAGCCTGCAAGAAATGTAAATAATTAAGATGAAAAGTCATACACTGACTAAATATATATCACTAAACCAGGCAGAATGTGTTAGATGATCTTGGGCAAATAAAATTCTGCCACTTAGTTTTTCTCATCTGTGAAATTAGTTTGTCTCTGTTGGTTTCAAGCTTCAAAAGCAGTCACCAAATTAGTGCTTTAGACAAAACTGCTATACACCAAAGGATGGAAAAGGAGTGATTGTTAGACCTGTTTAGAAAAGAGTTAGAGTTTTCCAGTTACTAGTATAAATTCATTAACAGTGAACCAGGTAAAGGGATTATAGCACCCTAAAATGTGTATCTGTATCTATATATAATATGAATTATAACTATATAATTTAGAATTAATAAACTATAATTCTATAGAATAAACTATATAGAATTAGAAATTTGACACTATCACACTATTCAACACTGACCAAATCATGCCTAAATATTGTAATATCTGTTTTCTATTAATAAAAGGTAACATTTTTAATGGTGCACCCTCTCAAAATATTTCAAATGAGAAAAAGGCCCAATAAGATATTGAAGAAAGAATATAACCTATTTTTTCAATCTGTTGAAGGATAGTCTTTGATAAGTTTGTATAAACAAAAGCTACGTATTCTTAAAGATTTTTTTAAAGAAGAATGAATAAGAAGAAATGAATATCTCTTTTAAAAAAAAATCTGCTATTCCATAAAATTCTCCAATCAGATGCTATTTTAAAAATGTTCTTATAGTTAAGTAATTTGGGGAAACATGAAATATCAAACTCTCTCAGAAATTTACAACACATTTGTCTGTGGGGATATATGCCATTTAAACATGGCTGCACTATTGACAACTGCAGCCCCCACAGGCCTCTATGCTTCACAGCATGTTGAGACTTGTCTCCAACATGTCGAGACTTGTCCGGATGTGTTTTCCCAAACGTATTGTCCCTTTACTGATTGACTTGTTTACCTGAGTTCCTTCTTCCTTGCCCGTATTCAAAGCCCATTGTTTTGTTGATTTCCTTATTGATTGCTGTATTGACTATAAAATAAACTCCTGGGACTGAAGTGGAGGTCGACTCCTCAGAGTGACCCTCCTGGCCCCACTTCTCTGTAAGAGTTGTGCAGTTGGTTACTGTCTTCACCGTCTCGATTACTGTCGCCGCTGCGACATTTGTCTATTGAAAATTCTGAACAGTCCTTTTGAAAGGAAAGTTATTTAATATTGTTTATAGCAGTTTTTGCTGTGCTTATGAGGCCATAGAATGTTTTTATATTTTTTAGTAACTATGAACACACTTTGGAATTAGTATATCCAGAAATAATTTGTGAAACACTTAGCAGTATTACACAGATTATAGGTCAGTTATTGTTTCTCATAGAGCTAGCTAAAGATTTAAATTAGGAAATTAAATGAGACTTTGTTGTTTGACTCCATATTTGCCTATCCGCAATCTGAGAATAATAGGCATCGGGTACTATCCCATCCTAAAGAAAAGTGCTAGATTACTAAGTAGGGACACATGTCAGTTCAAAGACCAAAGTCCATCACCCTGCTTAATACATATATAGGAAAGGCAAGGGAACTAAAATATAGATGAAAGAATATTTCTCTTTTTTTTTTTTTTGAGCTACATATATTATATTTTAAATTTTTTTTATTGTACTTTAGATGAAGGTTTACAGAACAAATAGTTTCTCATTAAACAGTCGGTACACACATTGTTTTATGACATTGGTTAACAACCTCATGACGTGTCAACACTCTCCCTTCTTGACCTTGAGGACCTTTTTTTTGGTGAAAATATACTTAGCCAGAGTTACACTATTTTGAAAGTTTCTACATGTACAATTCAGTGACATCGATTACATTCTTCCAGCTGTGCTGCTATTCTCACTATCCTTTTCTAAATTATTCCATCACCACTATCTTCAACACACTGTCTCCTAGGCTTCCCATCAAACCTTTCGAGTTGCTGTTGTCAATTTGATCTCACATAGATAATTCTTTTTTTTTTTTTTTTTTGTACCTTAGATGAAGGTTTGCAGAACAAATAGTTTCTCATTAAACAGTACACATATTGCCCTATGACAATCGCTAACAACCCCATGACATATCAACACTGTCCCTTCTCAACCTTGGGTTCCCTATCACCAGCTTTCCTGTCCCCTCCTGCCTTCTAGTCTTTGTCCCTGGACTGCTGTGCCTCATTAGTCTTGTTTTGTTTTATGAGGCTGTCCAATCCCTAGCTGAATGGTCAACCTCAGGAGGAGCTTCATCACTGAGCTAAAAGGGTGTCCGGGGACCATACTCTCAGGGTTTCTCTAGTCTCTGTCAGGCCAGCAAATCTGGTCTTTTTTTTTTTTTTTTTTTTTTTGTGAGTTAGAATTCTGTTCTACATACTTTTCCAGCTCTGTCCAGGACCCTCTATTGTGATCCCTGTCAGAGCAGTCAGTGGTGGTAGCCAGGCACCATCTAGCTGTACTGGACTCAATCTGGTGGAGGCCGTGGTAGCTGTGGTCCATTAGTTCTTTGGACTAATCTTTTCCTTGTATCTTGTTCTCTTCATTCTCCCTTGCTCCCAAAGGGATGAGACCAGTGGAGTATCTTAGACGGCTGCTCACAGGCTTTTAAGACCCCAGATGCTACTCACCAAGGTAGAATG
Organism: Dugong dugon; assembly: GCA_030035585.1. NCBI lineage: Eukaryota > Metazoa > Chordata > Mammalia > Sirenia > Dugongidae > Dugong > Dugong dugon. The sequence goes on from CM057478.1 coordinate 17,548,045, forward strand.
TAGAACATTGTCTTTATAAACTGTGTTATGCCAATTGAGCTAGATGTTCCCCGAGACCATGGTCTCCACAGCCTTCTGCCCAGCAATTCAGCCCCTCAGGGAGTTTGGATGTGTCTATGGAGCTTCCATGACCTTTCCTTCTACAAGTTGTGCTGGTTTCCCCTGTATTGTGCACTGTCTTACCCTTCACCAAAGTTACCACTTATCTATTTAGTTCCCCCCCATCCCTCCCATCCCTCGTAACCAACAAACATTGTTTCTTTTTGTGTGTAAACTTTTACATGAGTTATACAGTAGGGGTCTCATACAATATTTGTCCTTTAGTGATTGACTTATTTCACTCAGCATAATGTCCTCCAGTTTCATCCATGTTATGAGATGTTTCACAGATTCATCATTTTTCTTTATCTTTGTATAATACTCCAAGGTATATATGTTCCATAGTTTGTTTATCCATTCATCTGTTAATGGGCATCTAATTTGTTTCCATCTTTTTGCTATTGTGAACAGTGCTTCAATAAATATGGGTGTGCATATGTCTATTAGTGGGATGGATTTTATTTCTCTACAATATATTCCTAGGAGTAGGATTGCATTTTGTAGTGATTTTTTGTGGTGCTGATGTTTTCTTTGTTCCTCTTACTCTCCTGTGCTGAGTTCCTTTTGTTTGTGGGTTTTTCTTTTTTCATTTCTTTTGTTTTTGTAAATTTTGTTTTTACTGAGACTTTATGTTTTTCTTCTTTATTTTGATGAGTAGATTTGTTAACTTTCTATGTGGTTACCTTGAAATTTACCCTTATCTTCCTAGATTTGAACCAGTCTATTATTACTTGGTATTGCTTGACTTCCTCTCCATTGGAAGGTTCTATACCTACACCATTTATTCCCTCTTGTATTGTTCTGATGCTGTTGTCATTTACAGATTAACCTCTCTGGTTCCCTTTTGTAACTCTTTTGGTTTTGCATGGTCCTTAAGAGTTTATTTCCTAGGTTGGTATCTGGCTAGTACAATCCTGTGTCCTATATTCAGCCTGTGGTCTAATATTGTTTGTTCTCAGATGGAAGGACTTCCTTTAATAAGTCTTGTAAGTTCGGTTTGGTTTTTATATATTCCCTTAATTTCTGTTTATCTGGAAATGACCTAATTTCACCATCATATTTGAACAAGAGTTTTCCAGGATATGTTATTCTCAGCTGGCAATTATTTTCTTTCAAGGTTTTATATATGTCATCCCATTGCCTTCTTGCCTGCATGGTTTCTGCTGAATAATCCAGGGATAGTCTTATTGTTTCTCCTCTGTATGTGACTTTTTGTTTTTATCGAGCTGCTCTCAGGAGTCTTTGTTTGTCTTCAGTTTTAGCGTGTGTCATTATGATGTGCCTTGGTGATTTTCCTTTGGGGTTCATTGAGCTTCTTGGTGGTCAGCTTTTCATCTTTCATGATATTGGGGAAGTTTTCTGTCAGCAATTTTTGAGTGATCCTCTCTGTGTTTTCTGTTTTCTCTCCCTGTTCTAGCACTCTAATATCTTAGAGATTTTTGCTTTTGATTATATCCTACATAATTCTCAGGGTTTCTTTAGTTCTTTTTTCTGATTTTTCCTCAAACAGAGTTGTATTCAAGTGTTCGTCTTCAATTCCGCTGATCCTGTCTTCCTAGCATCTTATACTCTGATGTTATAGGAAAGCTTCATTATGTAATAACTTTTTTTTTATTGTACTTCAGGTGAAAGCTTACAGAACAAATAGTTTCTCATAAAACAGTAGTACACATATTGTTTTATGACATTAGTTAACAACCCCACAACATGTCAACCCTCTAACTTCTCAACCTTTTTTTTGGTGAAAATGCACATAGCCAAAGATACACCATTTCAAAAATTTCTACATGCACAGTTCAGTGACATTGACTACGCTCTTCCAATTGTGCTGTTATTCTCACTTAAGATGATGGCTTACAGAACAGAATAGTCTCTCATTTAACAGTTACTACAAATGTTGCCCTATGACAATGGTTAACAATCTCACAACACATCAACAATATCCTTACTCAACATTGGGTTCCCTATCACCAGGTACCTTGTCCACTTCTGCCTTCTGGCCCATGTCGCTGGACTACTGTAACTCGTTAGTCTCATTTGGTTTTATGGGGCAGTCCACTCACAGGCTGAATGCTGAACCTCGGAGATAACTTCACCACTGATCTAAAAGGGTGTCTGGGGGCCATACTCTTGGGGTTTCTCCAGTCTCCTTTAGGCCAGTAAATCTGGTCTTTTTTATGAGTTAGAATTATGTTCTACGTCCTTCTCTAGCTCTGTCCAGAACCCTCTGTTGTGGTCCCGGTCAGAGCAGTCACTAGTGATAGCCGGGCACCAACTAGCTGTGCTGGACTCAGTCTGGTGGAGGCCTTAGTAGCTGTGGGCCATTAATCCTTTGGACTAATCTTTTCATTGTATCCTGTTCTCTTCATTCTCCCTTGCTCCCAAAAGGATGAGACCAGTGGAGTATCTTAGATGGCTGCTCACAGGCTTTTAAGACCCCAGACACTACTCACCAAGGTAGAATGTAGAGCATTGTCTTGATAAGCTGTGTCATGCCAATTGAGCTAGATGTTCCCTGAGACCAGGGTCCCCACAGCCCTCTGCCCAGCAATTCAGTCCCTCAGGGAATTTGGATGTGTCTATGGGGCTTCCATGACCTTTCCTTGTACAAGTTGTGCTAGTTTCTCCTGTACTGTGTAGTGTCTCACCCTTCACCCAAGATACCACTTATCTATAGCCTATTTAGTATTTCCCCCCGTATCCCTCCCATCCCTGGTAACCAACAAAGATTGTTACATTTTGTGTGTGAACTTTTTCATGGGTTTTTACAATAGAGGTCTCATACAATATTTGTCCTTTTGTGGTTGACTTATTTCACTCAGCATAATGTCCTCCAGTTTCATCCAAGTTATAAGATGCTTCACAGATTCATTGTTGTTCTTTCTCGTTGCATAGTACTCCATTGTGTGTATGTACCATAGTTTGTTTATCCATTCTTCTGTTGATCAGCATCTAAGTTGTTCCCATCATTTTGCTATTATGAACAATGCTGCCATGAAGATAGGTGTGCATATGTCTATTCGAGTGATGACTCTTATTTCTCTAAGATATATTCCTCAGAGTAGAATTGCTGGATTGAATGGTATGTCTATTTCTAGCTTTCTGAGGAATCACCATAGCATTTTCCAAAATGGTTGTATTAGTTTGCATTCCCACCAGCAGTGCATAAGAGTTCGATCCCCCCGCAGCCCCTCCAACATTTGTTATTTCCAGTGTTTTTGATTTGTGCCAGTACTGCCGGGGTGAGATGGTATCTCACTGTGGTTTTAATTTGCATTTCTCTAATGGCTAGTGATCGCGAGCATTTCCTCATGTATCTGTTGGCCATTTGGATGTCTGCTTAGGTGAAGTGTCTGTTCATGTCCTTTCACCTTTTTTTAATAGGATTATTTGTCTTTTTGTTGTAGAGGTGTTGGATTTTCTTGTAGATTATGGAGATTAGACCGTTGTCTGACTTGTAATGTCAGAATTTTTTTCCCAGTGTGTGGGTTCTCTTTTTACTCTTTTGGTGAAGTCTTTTGAAGAGCATAGGTGTTTGATTTTTAGAAGATTCCAGTTATCTAGCGTATCTATTGGGGTTTCTGCGTTGATGGTTATGGTTTGTATCCTGTTAATGCCATGTATTAAGGCCTGAAGTGTTGGTCCTATTTTTTCTTCTATGAACTTTATAGTTTTAGGCTTTATATTCAGGTCTTTGATCCATTTTGAAGTAGGTTTTGTATATGGTGTGAGGTATGGGTCCTGTTTCATTTTTTTGGAGATGGATATCCAGTTTTGCCAGCACCATTTGTTAAAAAGACTGTCTTTTCCCCATTTGATGGACTTAGGGCCCTTGTCAAAGATCAGGTGACCGTAGGTGGATGGATTTACATCTGGGTTCTCAGTTCTGTTCCGTTGGTCAATGTGTCTGTCGTTGTACCAGTACCAGGCTGTTTTGACTACTGTAGCTGTATAGTAGATTCTGAAGTCAGGTAGTGTGAGTCCTCCAACTTTATTTTTCTTCTTCAATACTGCTTTACTTATTCGGGGCTTCTTCCCTTTCCATATAAAGTTAATGATTAGTTTTCCCATCTCTTTGAAGAATGTTGTCGGTATTTGGATCGCGATTGCATTGTATTTGTGAATTTCTTTAGGTAGAATTGTCATTTTCACAATGTTGAGTTTACCTATCCATGATCATGGTATGTTTTTCCATTTATGTAGATCCCTTTGCATTTCATGCAGTAGTGTTTTGTAGTTTTATTTGTATAGGTCTTTTACATCCCTGGTCAGATTTATTCCAAAGTATTTTATCTTTTTAGGGGCCATTGTAAATAGTATTTTTCCCCTGATTTCCTTTTCATCTTTCTCCTTATTGGTGTAGAGGAATCCAACTGATTTTTGAGTGTTTATCTTGTATCCTGCTACTCTGCTGAATCTTTCTATTAGTTCCAGTAGATTTCTCATGGAGTCTTTAGGGTTTTCTATGTATAGTATCATATCATCTGCAAACAGGGACAGTTTCACTTCTTCATTACCAATTTGGATGCCCTTTATTTCTTTTTCTTGCCTTATTGCTCTAGCTAGAACTTCCAGCACAATGTAAAAATAGGAGTGGTGATAAAGGGCATCCTTGTCTTGTTCCTGTTTTCAAGGGGAATGTTTTCATCCTCTCTCCATTAAGAATGATGTTGGTCCTTGTTTTTGCATAGATGCCCTCTATTATGTTGAGAAATTTCCCTTCTATACCTATTTGATTGAGAGTTTTTACAAGGAATGAGTGTTGGACTTTGTCAAATGCCTTTTCAGCATCAGTTGAGATGATCATGTGATTCCTTTCTTTCCTTTTGTTTATGTGGTGGATTATGTTGATTGAATTTCTAATGTTGAACCATCCTTGCATACCTGGTATAACTCCTACTTGGTCATGGTGTATTATTTTTTGTTAAGATGCTGAATTCTATTGGTTAGAATTTTGTTCAGAATTTTTGAATCTATATTAATGAGAGATATTGGTTTGTAATTTTCTTTATTTGCGACGTCTTTGTCTGGTTTTTGTATCAGGATTATTCTGGCTTCATAGAAAGAATTTGGAAGTGTTGCTTCCTCTTCTATGCTCTGAAATAGCTTGAGTAGTACTGGTACAAGCTCTTCTGTAAATATTTTGTAGAATTCTCCAGTGAAGCCACCTGGGCCAGGCTTTTTTTGGTTGGGAGTTTTTTTTATTACCTTTTCAATCTCTTCTCTTGTTATGGATCTCTTCAGATTTTCAGCATCACTTTTTTGTAGTTTGGGTAGGCCATGTGTTTCTAGAAATTTGTGCATTTCCTCTAGGTTTTCAAATTTGTTAGAGTATAGTTTTTCATAATATTCTGTTATGATCCTTTTTATTTCAGTTGGGTCTGTTGTAATGTCCTCCATTTCATTTCTTATTTGGGTTATTTGTGTCCTCTCCTGTTTTTATTTTGTCAGTCTGGCAAGTGGTTTGTTGATTTTGTTGATTCTTTTAAAGAACCAACTTTTGGTTTTGTTGATTCTTTCTATTGTTTTTCTGTTCTCGATTTCACGTATTTCTGCTCAGATCTTTACTATTTCCTTTCTTCCAGTGGTTGTGGGCTTCTTTTGCTGTTCTCTTTCTATTTGTTTGAGTTCTGTAGTTAAAGTTTTGACTTTTTCCCTTTCTTCTTTTTTGATATGTGCATCTATTGCTATAAATTGTCCTCTGAGGACTGCCTTTCTATGTCCCAAATGTTTTGGTATGATGTGTTTTCATTCTCATTTGATTCTAGGAATTTTTTATTTCCATATCTGATTTCTTCTATTACCCAGTGATGCGTAAGCAGGGTATTATTCGGTTTCCATGTCATTGATTTCTTTTCTTTGCTCTTTCTATTGTTAATTTCTACCTAGATGGCATTGTGGTCAGAGAAGATACTTTGAATTATCTCAACATTTTGGATCTTGTTGAGGATTGCTCTGTGGCCTAAGATGTGGTCTATTTTGGAGAACTTTCCATGTGCATTGGAAAAGAACGTGTACTTTGCAGACGTTGGATGAAGTGTTCTATATATGTCTATGAGGTCAAGTTGGCTGATTGTGCCCTTTAGGTCTTCTGTATCTTTGCTGAGTTTCTTCTTAGCTGTTCTGTCCTTTACTGAGAGTGGTGTATTGAAGTCTCCTAGTATTATTGTGGAACTGTCAATTTCTCTTTTCAGTGTTGTTAGAGTTTGTTTTATGTATTTTGGAGCCCTGTCATTGGGTGTATAGATGTTTATTATGGTTATGACTTCTTGATGGATCGATCGTCCCTAAATCATTATATAGTGTCCTTCTTGTCTTTTATGGTATATTTCGTTTTAAAATATATTTTATCTGAGATTAGAATTGCCACTCCTGTTCTTTTTTGGTAGTTGTTAGCTTGATATATTTTTTCCAACCTTTGACTTTTAATAAATTCACATCTTTGTTTCTAAGGTGTCTCTCTTGTAGACAGCATATTGATGGATCCTGTTGTCTTATCCATTCTGTCACTCTCCATCTCTTTATGGGTGGATTGAGTCCATTTACATTCATTGTGATTATTGATAGATGTGAGTTTGTTGCTGTCATTTTGTAGTGCTTTTTTTTGAGGTGTTGATGTTTTATTTGTTCTTCTTACTCTCTTGTGCTGAGTTACTTTTGTTTCTGGATTTTTTTTTTCATTTCTTTTGTTTTTGTAGGTTTTGTTTTTGCTGAGACTTTCTGTTTTTCCTCTTTTTTTAATGAATATGTTTGTTAACTTTCTTTGTGGTTACCATGAATTTTACCCTTATATTTCTAAGTTTGAAGCAGTCTACCATTACTTGGTATCGCCTTGCCTTCCTCTCCATTAGAAAATTCTATACCTATTCCATTTATTCCCTCTTTTATTGTTTTGATGTTGTTGTCATTTACTGATTAACTGCTCTGATTCCCTGGTGTATTTCTTTTGGTTTTGGATAGTCCTCGAGAGTTCATTTCCTAGATTGGTATCTGGCTGGAATGATCCTGCGTCCTAGATTCTGCCTGTGAGCTGAAGCTGTTTTTCCTCAGATCAAAACTCCCTTTAATAATTCCTGTGAGTTTGGGTTGACTTTTACATATTCCATTAATTTCTGTTTATCTGGATTTGACCTAATTTCACCATCAAATTTGAACAAGAGTTTTGCAGGATATATTATTCTTGGCTGGCAATTTTTTTCTTTCAAGATTTTATATATGTCATCCCATTGCCTTCTTGCCTGCATGGTTTCTGCTGAATAATCTGAACTTAGTCTTATTGTTTCTCCTCTGTATGTGACTTCTTGTTTTTCACGAGCTGCTTTCAGGATTCTTTTTTTGTCTTTGGTTTTAGTGAGTGTGATTACGATATGCCTTGGTGATTTTCTTTTGTGGTCTCTTCTATATGGGGTTCATTGAGCTTCTTGGATGGCCAGCTTTTCATCTTTCATGATATTGGAGACGTTTTCTGCCAGCAGTTCTTCAATAATCCTTACTGTGTTTTCTGTTTTCTCCCCCTGTTCGGTAATTCCAATCACTCGTAAATTTTTTTTTTTTTTTTTATTGTATCCCACATAACTCTCAGGGTTTCTTCATTTTTTTTTTTTTTGTTGTTGTTGTTCTTTTTTCTGAGTTTTCCTCAAACAGAGTGGTATTGAAGTGTTCTTCTTCAATTCCACTGATCCTGTCTTCCACTGTTTCAAATCTGCTTCTCAGCCCATCTATGACACAGTCCATTTCTGAAATCTTGTTTATCTTTTGGATTTCTTATTGTTGTCTTTCTAGTTGAGAATTTATTTTGGCATTTTGTTCCTGCTATATTTTCCTGAATTCTTTCAATTTTTTGTCTGTATTTTCCATGAATTTGTCTATTTTTTCCTCATGTTTGTCAGCTTTTTGCCTCAGCTCTTGGAGAATTCTGAGTGTTAGAGATTTGAATTCCCCACCAGGTAGTTCCAGTGCATTTTCTTCCACAGGAGAGTCATCTGGTGTTTTATTTTGGATGCCTACTGGAATTATCCTGTCCTGTTTTTGTAAATGTTTTGATATTATCTGCTGTTTTCGGGGCATTCAGTAGGTATTTTTCTCATTTATTGATTGTAGATTTGTTTAGTCCCCCCTTTTTTTTTTTAAATTGGTCTACGTGTGAGCAGGCAGACTGTTCTTTGTTGTTTGCTCATCTGTGGGCACAATACTTTTCACATCCTTCTCCAATTGGCAAGGTCCGTCATTCAGATATGGTATGACAGGGCAGGTCTAGCTGAATAGGAGTTACCGGGGAGGGTTGTTTGTGGCACTTACTACAGCTACCAGAGTGGGTCAGTAATCAGTGTAGGGCAGGTTCCAGTAGGCTGTGCCTGTGCTGCTTGGTGGTGTGATGTTAAGAGCACGGTGCAGGTAGGAAGGATGCAGCAAGGAGATTGTTATGTGTGGAGCTAAGATGCATATGGGAAAGAGGAGAGAGGAACAGGAGCCAAAAACATACAAACAAACAAAAAAGAATGCTAGGGGAGATTGCCGTTGGAGTGGAGAGATGAGAGGCTATGAAATGGAGAAAAACAGAAAGGGGAAGAGGAAGAAAAGAAAAGAATGAATAAATAAAATTCGGAAAGGTTAAAGAACTGCAAAGTTCCCAGGGATCCCACCAGTGCAGCTATGAGGCCTGGGGAAGTCACGCTCAGGTGTTGCAGTACAGCCTGGCTAGAAGGTGTAGAGGTATACAATGCCAGGTATTCAGGGAACAGAAAGAGAAGGAAGATATAGAGAGACGAGAAACTGAGCAAAGAAGAAAGACAAAAAGGGAAAAAGAGGGAAAAGAAAACAAATTAAAAAAAAGAAAAAACAAGAAAGGCCCCCAAAAAAACAGAAAAAATAAATGCCCTCAGTGATCCCTATGCACGTCTGTGCAAGCCAAGGGTCAAGTGTCCTTGCCACGCACCTCAGCATGGCCAGGAAGTGATCCCAACTCAAGAAAAGGAAAAGAAAACAAACTCTTGAAAATAAACAAATGAACAAAAGCCCTGGGATCCCACCAGCATGGTAGCCTAGGCAGGGAAGCAGCTCCACACTCAAATGGAGCGCCACAGCCCCACAGGAAGAAGCAGAGATGGCGCACAGAGCCAGGTATTTGAGCGAAAGTGGGGGAGGTGGTGAGAGGTAAGGAAGAAATCAAAAGAAGCAGAAAAAGAAAGCAACACTAGTAGCCAACAAATGGCACTCAGAGAGCCAGCTAATGCGGGCTGCTGTTTCTCGGACAAGAGACTGTGTCTGCGGGAAGCAGAGGGGGCTAAGTGTGGGTGAAGAAGGTTAGGGGGTGGGAAAGTGTATATCACAAATTACCAGAGCTCTGCAGCCCCTCAGGTAGAAGCATAGATGGTGCACGGAGCCAGGTGTTTGAGCGAAAGTAGGGGGAGGTGGTGAGAGGTAAGGAAGTAATCAAAAGAAGTGGAATAAAGTAACTCCAGCAGCCAACAAATGGCACTCAGAGAGCCGTCCCATTTGGGTGTGTGGAATCCAAGTAGCCGGTGATTCCTGGTCAAGAGATTGTGGCCGTGGGAAGCAGAGGAGGCCGAGTCTGGGTGAAGAAGGGTGCGGGGGTGGGAAAGCATATATCGAAAATTACCAGTTGTTTTGTCTCCCGCTGGATGCCCCCTGAAGCTGCTTTCTTGTACCCCCTGTTTGCTGGTCTCTGATAGGAGTCCAAGATGGTGGATCTGCGCTGCGTTAGCTGGTAGGGACCTCTGCATGAATGTCTCCTCGCTCTCCACTCTTTGTCAGTTTTCTCACTCCATTTGGTGCTTGGCTGAGTTCTTTATCTCTTCATTTGATGTTTTAGGTTTTCAGGATTGTTGTGTTCTCTGTTTGGCTTAGTTTTTTGGTTCTTTGCTGTGGAGGGAAAGCGTCATGTTTCTGCCTAGAGCACCATTTTGCTGGAACTTTTTTGTGTAATAACTTTCTTTAAAGTAAGCATTATTATTTAAAGTATTATCACCAATAAAAAAATTCTCTTTTATTAAATCTTATCCAGAGAAGATAGCTCATGAGTTCACCAGAGTGCAAAAAAAATTTACAAAAAAATATAATCTTCCTTGAATAATCTTAGTAACAGCAGTGTAAGGAAACTGTTGCAAGATGGCAAAATATATATTTCGACACTGTGTCTATATGTACTAGGTAAGGCATTCTGATCTTAACTGTCAGTATGGATTTTTTTGTTTCAATTTATAAAGACCACACTCATATTTTTGAAGTGCATTATTATTGCATATCTTCATTTAAGGTCAAGCAAAGTTTTGAACATGTTAATCAAAGAGAATACTTATTGTCATATCTCACTTCTGACATTTAAGAAAAACTCTTCATGCAAATTAGGTATGTGACTAAACTGCCAGAAGAGTATATCAAGTAATTAACCCAGAAATACAATGAGCTTCTCTGTATTGACTGAAGTCCTTCAAGTGCCTCCTCTCAAGTGTGAATTAGACTTCGATTTCTCCTCTTTGAAGTAGAGTTACTTTTGTATGTATGCTGCTTAAAGCATACTGATGTCTATCATGAATCAAAATTAAAGTATCACTTTAAAATATTTCCAGGCACAGAACTTTTATTTCTTCCAAAAACATATCCAATCCAGAAGAACTGTTAAATTCATCAGGCTATTTTGTGTAACTTATAATTGGCTTTTAAAACTTGAAATATTGGCTCTTTTTTCCCTAAGATAATTTCCTTCAAATACTTGACTTTATTATTGCCTCAGTTTTTTAATGATTAACTACCTATTTTTCTCTAATTTAGAGTGTCTCTATTTATTACACAAATTGTACTTCATCAAATATTAATTGGATGTAATTGGGTAGAGGTGCTCTCACTCAGGTTTTAGCAATCTTTAAGGCAGGAGATAATGACAAATAAGCAGGGATGCTGTGTTGTCATACAGCCTTCTCCCCACAGCAGGCCTTTTCCAGGGGACTGAGATGTTGTAGCTGCTCGCTCTTCACAGAGTTTACATTGTTGGAGTGGCCACTTCAAATGTAAGAGTCTTTTATTTATTTAAATGTCCATTAGCAATCACAGAAAGCAGAAAATAGTACCTTGTTTAATCAAAAAAGTGTTTTCCCAAAACCCAAATGAATAAATACAACCAGAAACCTAGACGAGGTTAGAATGACAGAGAAAAAATAAAAACAAAAAACCAAACCAAACCCTTTGCCGTCGAGTGGATTTCAACTAAAAGTAACCCAATAGGACAAAGTAGAACGGCCCTATAGGGTTTCAAAGGCTGTTCTACTCTGTCTTATACAGTTGCTATGAGGTGGAATTCACTCAGTGGCAATGGGTTAATCTTTATGGAAGCAAACTGCCACATTTTCTCCTGTGGAGCCGCTGGTGGGTTAGAAACAATGACCTTTCGGTTGGCGGTAGAGTACTTAACCACTGTACCACCAGGGGTCCTTATAGAAAGAATAGAGATTGTTTTATACTAATTTGATAAATATTTGTTTAGCGTATACTATGCCCCATCACAACATCAGACAGTTAACACTGTACAGGACGTGGTATTTGCCCTTGGATATCCTCAGATTCCACTCTAATTTATGTCTAGGATTTATCTTTGATTGTATTGCTTTTTTTTCCCCTCTCTCTCTTGATTTCAAATTTAATTGTCCTTTCATCATCTAGAGAGACTCACACTATTTCCAAGAATAAAATATTGTTGTTTAGTTCTATTGGATCATTTAATTAATTTGTTTTCTAATTTTGGTATATTTATCTACTATTCTGATCAGTAAACAAAAGGACAGTGGAATTTGATCATATATTTTAAAATCTATTTTAATTTCTACCAGGTAGTTTATTTAATTATAATTTTTTGGCACCAGAATTAATCTGGCTATTATTGTTTATCCAGTATAAGCCAGTGAGACACTTGAAAATCTTCATACGATAAAATGATGCAGAAATTTCATTATATTTCTGTGAAAAACCATACACTTGCTATTCCAAGTTAGACTTCCTGAGAAATAGACTCTGAAATAAAGATTTATGTGCTGGAAATAAATTAAGAAGTGGTCTCAAGAACAACTTCCGTGCGGAAGAGAAGAAAAAGAGATCGAGTGGGGAGAAGTTGGGCTGCTGTACTGTCACAGAGAAGGCCTCAGTTAATCCCTTAAGTAGCTCTGGACGTAGGTTGGTCCTACAAAATTGTCCATAGTTAAGGCAGGGTAGCTGGTTCAGTAATGGGACACAGGCCACCACAGACAAGGAGGTTGACCTTGGACAAACAAATCTCTTCAATCATGGGCACACATGAGGAAAGAGACACTGCTGTGGCATAACTGTCAAAGGTGCCAGTATCTGGGGAAATGCATACTTCCATCCTGATAGGGGTTGGGTGGGGTGGTATGGGGGCACCACACCATAGCATCCATTAACCAAAAACCAAACCCATTGCTGTTGAGTCAATTTCAACTCATAGTGACTGTGTAAGACAGAGTAGAACTGCCCCCATAGAGTTTCCAAGGCTGTAATCTTTACAGAAGTGGAAGCAGACTGCCACATCTTCTCCCACAGAGCAGCTGGTAGGTTCATTAACAGCCAAGTGCTTAACTGCTATACCAACAGGGCTTCTTTTTAGCATCCACTACTCATATCTAAATGTATCTGGATTAGGCAATATTCTTTTTCCTGCATTTTTGGAGTTAAAAGGCTAGGGAACACTTGTCCATTGAAAAGTCAAATATTTTCTTGTTGTTATCACAGGTTTCCTGGTGCCCTGATAGAACCAAGACACATAAGTCATCAAAACAGTACATTCTATTCCTTTCTTTTTTACCCTATCATTGATTCTTGTTTCTAATCTTACTTGTGCATATTTTTTGAAGCAGATCTCGGAGTAGCAGAGTAAGTGTTCAGTTATTCGTATGTCTCCTGTTAAAAGAAGGAGAATGTGTCTCTCCAGTGTGAGAGTAGACATAGCCATGTAGTTTGTGAGTATCCACAGAAATATTGGCAGAAATGTGATGCAAAAAGAGAGCATGCTGGCAACTCTGTTTGATAGACTAGTGTATACACAGTATTCACTGGGTGGTTAGTAGCACTTGATTAGTAGCTGAAAGGTTGGCAGTTTGAACCCACCCAGAGGCACATCAAAAGACTGGCCTGGAGATCTGCTTTTGAAAGGTCACAGCTCTGAAAACCTTATGGAACTCTTCTATTCTGTACATATGGTGTCACCATGAGTCTGCATCAACTCTATGGAAAACAACAACAAGCATAGGTACAATTTTTTTTCTTTCCAGTTTAAATCCAACTATTTGGGCAGATATAGCAGTAAATATATCAACATAGATTAATATATAAATTTTCACATATAAATAGAGGTTACATCTCATTGTGAAATAGATAAGTGGCATAAAGCAAAAAGCAGAATGAACAGCAATGTGATAATTTGAAAACTCAATAAATAGGTTTTGAAAACTTTTAAATTCACTGTACTATGAAATATTGAAAAAAGATTAAGAAACAAGATAGAAGAAGTATTATGCATGAAATAATTGGATCCTATAGAAATATGTCTATTTAGTGGAGCATCATTTGATACTTTTTCTGAGAAACACTTAGGATGAGCTCTGAATAGAGGCAGGCTGGGGATGGGCAGCTAGAACTCAGGTCCTAAATATTGAGTCAGGGGTATGGAATATATCACAGATTTAAACAAAGCATCCAGGATTTAGAAACGGTCATAAAAGCCCAAGCAAAAGGTCAACAGCTAGGACTCAGTGAATACACAGAAGACGATGATCAAATATGGGGAAAATCACGGCCCAGTAGTGAATCTGACTGTTGGAAGAAGAGATGGTGCTACAAAAGCATTAAAAGGGCTGTGACATGATTTCATTCAGAATATATTCTATTACTCAAAATGTTCAAGCACTGAGCTATTTCCATTTTTTCAAGTTTTGTCTTCAAATAACAGGGACTATAGAGAAATAGGTAAGCTGATTGTCTTAGTTGTCTAGTGCTGCTATAATGAAAATACCTAAGTGCATGGCTTTAACAAACAGAAATTTATTCTTTCACAGTCTACGAGGCTAGAAGTCCAAATTCAGGCCACCAGCTCCTTGAGCATGCTTTCTCTCTCTGTTGGTTCTGGAGGAAGTTCCTTGTCATCAATCTTCCCCTGGTCTGGGAGTTCTCAGCACAGGAACCCCAGGTCCAAAGGATGCACTCTGGGCACTGCTTTCTTGGTGGCATGAGGTTCCTCACCTCTCTGCTTGATTCTCTTTTTTATATCTCAAAAGAGATTGACTCAACATAAAACCTAAACCTGTAGGCAGAATTCTGTCTCATTAATATAACTGTCTCTAATCTAGCCTCATTAACATCATAGAAGCAGGATTTACAGCACACAGGACAATCATATCAGATCATAAAATGGTGGACAACCACACAATACTGGGAATCATGGCCTAGCCAAGTTGATACACATTTTGGGGAGGGAACACAATTCAATCTATAGCATTGATAATAAGAAAAGACTAAAAGAGGAAAACAGCTTTTCTTAATAGTTCACTTATATGCCAGATATTGGCTAAGCAGAATACATAATTATGTCTTTTACTTTTTTTGTATAAATATGAGATAGGCATGTTATATTTGAGGAAACTGGCTTGGGAAAATTAAGTAACTTGCCAAGGTGAACACAGTCAGTAAGTAAGTAGTAGACCAGATTACAAATCCTGTATGTAGTGGATATATGAAGGTGATTCATAAAGTCCATGAACTGACAGGTCTCTCTCTCTTTTTTTTCCCTCCAATTTCTTTTTCATTTTTCTGAAAACTACTTTAAAACAGGCACATAATGTAATAAATTTTTAATTTCACTTCAAAAATAAGGATAACATTTAACCATATTTCCAATTGTCCAAGAAGTATTCATTTTTGTCACAATATCTGTAAGAGTGCTTATTTACTTGACAAAATTTAAAAGACAAGTACCCAACGAATATTATGATTATGGGCAAATGTCTTTATGTATACAGGGCCCAGTGAATATTGAACAATATTACACAAAAAAGGACCAAAATTCACATTTATTCATTTCCATATTTATTTGAAACCAAAACTCTGGTATTATTGGGGTGGTTTGCATGAAGCTAGCAAAGCTAAAATAAAATAACTTTTCCAGGAGGAAATGATCTCATTTGAGAAGGCTAGGGTTTTAGCAAAAAGCTTTGATACGAAGTATCCCTCTGAGTTGTTGGCTGAGTGGCAAATCAAAAGAAGTCACTTGAGAGTGGAGGGAGGTTGGTAAATCCGTGTATCCTGGAAATGACTGAGCTATTACATAAATTTAAGTAAAGGAAGGAAATGGAAGTATTATCTCTGTCGAATGATGTCAGAATTTCTGAATCATCAGTCTGGCTTCAACACTGTGAAGTAGGTCATGGTAGAATTCTCAGCTAGGCCATTTCCTGTCAGCATGTACCTTTGCAAAAGTATTGGTACTTCTCAGTAGCCCTATTTCTAAGACACCGTCTAAAGTCATGCTAAGTATTAAGAAAGAATTTCTATTTTGTACTATAAGGCCCTTTTAGAAGCTGAAAAGGCTGTTGATACATCCCAAATCATGAATCATTTCTTTTCTAAATAAAATCTTGACTGGAAGAATCGTCTCATCACCCTGAGCTCAGAAGGAAAACGTGGTGCTGTGTATCACATTTCATTTTGCTGCATGAATGAAGGATACAACTGCAGATGTCTTCGTGACTCCTGGCTTTCCACGTGAATATCCATTAGCATCATCCTCTTCTAATGATATTGAAAAAGTGGTTGCCTATAAACATGAAAATTTTAATTTCATAATCCGGGTCATAAGAAAACCTTGGTTAAAGAAAGTTTATCAAGAAACTACATAAAAATACATATTATTCTTGTCTCCTGTATAGTCAGTGGCCTTTTAAAAGTAGGACATGTCTTAAAACTTACCTTTGAGTAAGAGTGTTATTTGTATTGTGAAACAAGAAAGTTCAATTTCAGAATAACTCAAGAGGGAGGAATTCTTTCAGTGCTTCACAGATTTGTATAATTTTGACCACATTTATGATAACCATCTTTCTTTTTTAAGACCCCGAGGTCACCATTACAGAAGCTGTTAAAAGAACCATGCAGTCTTTTTCCATGCTCCCACTCTGGAAGAGGAGATAGAAAACTCAGTTATGCAAACTTTGCAAAGCTGGAAAAAGCAATTCTTCAAGATGGAATTGATAACTACAAAGTCTTGTCAATTTCTCTGTGGACAGAAATCTCCAGATACCTGAAAATAAAGAACACTTTAAATATTTCCTTCAGATGACTTTAGAATTGAAACGTGGATTCATAATACCTTCCTTGCTAATAGAGATAGCATTAATAATGCAGCCCTAATAAAATTGACTTTAGTACTGATGATAGATGAAAATGGAAACAATGTGACATTAATTTAATTCAAAATAATCATGAAGAATTCTGGCATTATTTGACACAATTCTTCCTTATCTCTAAGAAAAGGTAAATATGAAAGTTCTGATTATATCTGAAGTAACATTTTTTTGTGAGTCAGGTTTTACATTTCCAAAGTCATAAAAATATAGAAAATATTATATTTGTTTATATTCTTTGCTATCAGGATAAGGTAAGTTGCTTTCATAAATTATCCAAGGAAATTATCATCTAAAAGTGCAGCTATGCCAATTTTTTTTTTCTTGTTGCTGTAAAAAAAAAAAAAAAATAGCATAGGGCATTTACAAAAATACCTTTCAGGAGCAGGGAGCAGTTGGCAAACAAACATAGAAGGTGTGTGTTATTTGCATAAAAATACACTAACTGCTCAACATTATGGTTCTTCTGTAACAAATAAAAGTCTACTACCGTTATAAAAACAGTATGTATTTATATATCATTTAATTAACATCATCATCTTATGAGTTTTGATCTCCACATTTTACAAATGAGAAATATATAACTCAGAAAAGTTAATTGACTTAAGGTAACACAACTGATAAGTGGCAGATCCAAAATTTGAACTGGTGTCTTCTCACTCCAAAGCATACACAACACTGCTTCCCTAGAAGGAAAGGTAAATAAAGGGCAGACTCTTGCGAGGAACGGTTAATTTCTGTAAGTCTCTTAGAGAAGTTTTTAACTACCAGTGTGAACTGGGGCTTGAAACAAGAGTAGGATATACAGTAATGCTTTGCTTAATGTCAACGAAATGTTCTGTGAAATAGAATGTTATGTGATTTGATGTTGTGAGAACATGCCTAAATGGCAAGCAATAGCATTCACTTATTTTCCACCTTTATGTTGTTTGATAACCTTCTGTTTCACTTCCAAATCAATACTTCATCTTTGCCTCTTGCTGCTACTATCACTACCACTGATTTTGCTGCGTTTGGGAGCCATGATGCACTTCACGGTAATATTTTAGAAAGAAAATTAAACAGAGAGATAACGCTACAACACTCAAGAGAAGTGTGATACAGGAGATTGTATGCTGCTGCCTATGAGTCGAAGCATACACTGTTACAAGGTAAACTTTTTATTTGTAAATAGGGAAAGTTCACATCAAGATAAAGTACAGTACAGTGCATACCCAAGGCAGTAACATAGGCATTTATTATGACTATAGGGTCACTATGAGCTGGAATCAAATGGACGGCAAAGTTTCTGGCTTTGGGTTTTTTGGATTAAGACTTATGTATTATAGGTTATGTATGTACTATGCCATTATATTCCTGGCAGTGCAATCACTTTGTATACAAGAGACATGAGTTACACGTGTTGTGTATGGGGGAGCTGTTGTGTTCGCTATGTCCGGTTACGTCTGCTACATTCTGTTTTCCGATGGGGATTTCTGAACTATAGGGTCACCATGAGTCAAAACTGACTAGACAGCAATGGATTTTTATTATAACCTATCGGACCAGGAATGTATACATGGTCAGATGTTGCCCGAATGGACGTTATGCAGTGCAAGACTGTAATTGGAAAGGAAGACATCTAATTCAAGATAAAAATGATCGGGGACTAAGATGTGTACTTGTGAAGACAGGCTGAGTCGAAGCATGCAGGTCTTTAAATGGGAATTTGAAAAATTATTGTTATGGTCATCTCACTTTAGAAAATGAGGAAAGGGAAAGCAAGTAGCCCCAATTTGGGGATTTCCTACAGCATGTTATCATAATTAACTTGGTTTGGATGAAAGGAAAGATAAGAGGGCATATGTTCAGGTTTTAGACTTCTTTGGTTCATAAAATTCTGTGAATCAGAGACAATTAGTAAAACTAGAAATTTAAATTTTGAATAGGATTAAAGTTCATCAGTCTAAGCATGTTAGCTTTGACCTGACAATGATTAAGCCCTCATTTTCTCTGAGTTGAGTCTTTAGCAGTCATTGCTGAGAGGCTAAGAATAGTCATCTGTCCTTCTTCCATGCTGGCTGACATGCAATTTGTTCACTTGTTTTCCCTCTTCCCTGAGACTCAGAGGCAAATCTTTATTTGTGTGATTTAATCATTTAAGTCTTGTTTCCCTTAGAAATTATTTATTTACTCATAGACATGATGGTTAAGGTTGTGTGTCAACTTGGCTAGGCCATGATTCTCAGTGGTTTGGCAGTGGTATGATGTGATCACTTCCATGATGAGATTTGGTATAATGTGATCATCTTTGTGATGGGATCTGCTGTGAGTAGCCAATCAGTTGAAAGGGAGTTTCCATGGGCCATGGGCACGTGGCTTGCGTCGAGTGTAAGTGGACATTCTGGCAAGGCTCTTGGACTTTTGCTTGCTCTAGATTCTGCAACTGGCTCCTGTTTTTCTGACCTCTGGTTCTTGGGACTTGAGCTAGCAGCTTATCTGCGATCTTGCCTGCTGATCTTGGGATTTGTCTATCTTCACAGCCTGTGAGCAAGAGCCCTGCTCTCTGACCTGCCGATCTTGGGTTCACCAGCCCCTGCAGCTATGTGAATCAGGAGAATCCTCTATCCTGAGCTTTGGCCTTGGGGCATTCCAGCCTCTACAACTGTGCGAGCCATTTCTTTGTTATAAATCCCTCTCTATATATATGTATATTTAATGCTTTACTGATTTTGCTTCTCTGGATAACCCAGCCTAAGACAATAGATACATATGGCTATTTTTATCAAAGGAGTAGGAGAAGTAAACTCCTACAACGCACTGTCATCAAGAAGGTGCTAAACCAACATGCTGTTGATGGAAGAACAAGAAAAGAAATAATGTGGGTCAGATGATGACATTGATTCACTGAACTAAAGTGCTCCTCAAACCACCCTGTCTTGGAATGTTTGTTTGGTGCACTAATAAACACTCCTTATTTTTTAAGGTGGTTCAATTAGTTTTCAATGCCTTATAACTTAAAGTATCTAACTGATATTTAATCTTAGTGAGATTAATTTCAACAAGATATAAGCCCTTTCTTCTGACGAGAGGATTAAAACCCACTGTCATTTGTTTTTCTAGTTAAATCAGAAAGCTTATAATAGGATACAAAAGATAAGATGATAATAAGGTATAACAACAAATGAAGGAGAAAAGAAAATATTTATACTAAGAGGGTGGACCCAGCATGGTAATTAAGAGTTTTTGATAATAAAATATCAGCCTTGTGTTTTAGGAAAACATCCTGACAGAATTTCTGTATAAAATTACAAAAGTGCAGAAATGTAAGAGACGTCAGAAATCCCAGGGTAAAGATGGCCATAAATTCTTCGTTGCCACAGGGAAAACTGACAGAAAGATGGCAGCACATTTTTATTGATATTACTCCCAGTGTGGGTTGGGAAGTTCTCCCTCCGCTTGAATCTGAGCTAGCCTGTAACTGCTGTTGACCAATGAAGTGTGGTAAGCACTGCGCATCACTATGCAAGAGCTGAGCCTCCCCTTTAAGAGGCCTGGAAGCTTCCTTGTTGCTGTCTGGCAGCTCTCCTGAGATTCCATTTCTGAAGTCTACCCTCCTATTGAGACCACATGGAGAGTCTCAGATATGACCTTAGGAGGGAGAGTGTCCCAGGTGAAACCATTCTTCCAGTAGTCCATACCAAGATGTCAGGAATATGAGTTAAGTAATTTTGGACTCTTAAAAGCAACCCAATAACCATGTCAATACCACCAACTAACCATAGATGAAGCCACATAGAGCACAGAAGTTATCCAAATTTCTGATCCACAAAATGGGTGAGATAAAATGGCTGTTGTTTTAAGTCTCTAAATTCTAGGATATTTTTTTTTTCTTTTTACACATCCATAAATAGTTGAAATGGATATAGTCACCAATTCTGAGATTATTGTGGTAACTTAAACCCAAATTACAAAGCGCCTAAGTAAGGTAATAAGAATAAAAACTAGACAAGATAAATTAAAAGTATAACATTTATAGAACTTTGTGATAAATTACATTTTGAGAGTTGGAAGGAGAGGTACATGCAAGGACGATTATTGATGCTAACCAAAAAAGCAGGATACATTTTGTCAGCAGTCTTAACTGATATCTAGAACTGAGCAGAAAAAAGACATTTGTAGGGAAGAGATAAACAATGAGTTTCCCTTTTCCTATATTAAGTTTGATATTTCAGTTGGACATTCATGGGAACCTGAAATGTCAGAATATGAACAAAACTGTGGATAACATTTGGAAGTCAAAGTCAAGCCAAATTGTTCAAGACACAGGAGCAGTTGGTATTAACAGAGAGTGTAGATTGCAAAGAAGAGAGGAGAGAGGTGGCTATAATTTTAGAGGGAGTTTTACTTCAAGGGATTATAGGAGTCATTAAGCTTGTTATGGTGCTTTTCCTTTTCCTATTAAAAGAAAGTTCTGTCTTTTCTTAACATGACTAACTCATAATTTATAAGAGGGCTACAGATTTCCATATGGGTGTTGGGATGGCCAGCATTTTTCTAAGAGCTAGATGAACCTTACAGAAATCTCAAGACACTGTGAAATCTAGAAACAATTTAAATATATGTGGGTCACTATCATGGATTGAATTATGTCCCCCCAAAAATATCGGCCAACTTGGCTGGATCATGATTTCCAGTATTGTATGATTATGTACCATTTTGTAATCTGACGTGATTTCCCTATGTATTGTAAACTCTATCACTGTAATGTAATAAGATGGATTAGTGACAGTTATACTGATGAGGTCTACAAGATTAGATAGTGTCTTAAGCCAATCTCTTTTGAGATATAAAAGAAAGAAGCTAGCAGACACACATGGGGACTTCATAACACCAACAAAGCAGCACCGGGAGAAGAGCACATCCTTTGGACCTCAGGTTCATATGCTGAGATGTTCTCAGACCAAGGGAAGACTGATGACAAGGACCTTTCTCTAGAGCTGACAGAGAAAGAAGGCCTTTCCCTGGAACTGATGCCCTGAATTTGGACTTGTAGTCTACTAGACTGTGAGAGAATAATATCTTTGTTAAAGCCATCCACTTATATTTCTGTTATAGCAGCACTAGATGACTAAGACAGTCATTTATCATGCCCCAGGATGGACCAAAAATATTAGATTAACACTTGAAAAAAATCATTCAGATTACACCTTCCTTCGAACCATTTGAAATGTTTTACAACTGTAGTAATAAGAAGAAAATAGGCTATTATTCAATGTCTATGTCCTGTATGTACAAGGATGTCACCAAGTTACTGACCCTGAAGGGTGAGAATGACTTTGTGTAAAGTGTTAAAAAACAAAGATGTCACTTCAAGGACTAAGGTGCGCCTGACCCTGGCCATAGTGTCTTTCAATAGCCTCATATGGATGTGAAAGCTGGACAAAGAATATGGAAGACCAAAGAAGAATAGATGTCTTTGAATTATGGTGTTGGCAAAGAATATTGAATATACCATGGATTGCAAAAAAAAAATGAACAAATCTGTTTTGGAAGAAGTACAGCCAGAATGCTCATTAGAAGTGAGAATGGTGAGACTTCATCTCACATACTTTGGACATGCTATTGGGAGGGATCAGTCCCTGGAGACGGACATCATGCTTGGTAGAGTAGAAGGTCAGGGAAAAAGAAGAAGACCCTTGTCTTAGTCATCTAGTGCTGCTATAACAGAAATACCACAAGTGGATGGCTTTAACAAAGAGAAATTTATTCTCTCACAGCTCAGTAGGCTACAAGTCCAAATTCAGGGTGTCAGCTCTAGGTGAAGGCTTTCTCTTCTCCATTGGCTCTGGAGGAAGGTCCCTGTCATCAGTCCTTCCCTGGTCTGGGAGCTTCCCTGCACATGAACCCCAGGTTGAAAGAACGCACTGCCCTCCTGGTGGTATGAGGTTCCTGTGTATCTCTGCTTGCTTCTCTCTTTTATATCTCAAAAGAGATTGGCTTAAGACACTATCCAATCTTGTATATCTCATCAGTATAACTGCTGCTAATCCATCTTATTACATCATAGTGATGGAGTTTACAACACATAAGGAAATCACATTAGATTACAAAATGGTACACAATCATACAATACTGGGAATCATGACCCAGCCATGTTGACAGATATTTTTGGTGGACACAACTCAATCCATGACAACCCTCCACAAGATGGATTGACACAGTGGCTGTAACAAGTGGCTTAAGTATAACAAGGATCATGAGGATGATGCAGGACCCGGCAACATTTCAATTTGTTGTACATAGGGTCACTATGAGTCAAAACCAACTTGACAGCACCTACCAACAACAACAACATAAAAGGAATGATTGAAGAACTTACCTTATGTGGTGTAATGGATCGCTTTTTTGTGGCCTTTCTCACCATGGTCTTGTAATTCCCACCCAAATGATTGGGTGGGACCACGTTAATAAGGTATATAGAAACCTAATGAGTGCATTGGTCAGTTTTTCCATCCAGCTAGGCTTAAAATGAGTCCCAGAGACAGGAAGGAGAGGATATCACCAACACCAAGGAAGAAGGGCCAAAGTGGAGCATGTCATTTGGACCTGGGATCCCTGCACTGAGAAGTTCCTGGAATCAGGAGACCAAGAAAGAGAGAGGCAGAGCCGTAATACTGAAGACAGTGAGAAGCCATGACAAAGAAATGGTGCCAGGAGAGACTGGCAGGGGAATTTGCAGTGGGCTTCCCAGCCCACAGAGCGAGAAAGCTGAGTGCCTTTGGGCACGAGGTGTGCTGGAGGAGTAGGGTGCTTCTGGGTCTTGCTGGAGCTAGGTTTGCTGACCCTGGGAGCTAGAGCTGAGCACCTTCAGGCCAAAACTTACTGGCTGAGAAGGACAGAGCTAAAACAGCTTTGTAACACTTGCTTGAGTAAAGGCCAAGGGGCCAGAGAGAGGCATGCTTGTGGGCACAACTGAGAAGAGGCTGTTCTGATGGAAAAACTCTGTCCTGAGCATTCCTGAACCTGAGACGTAACCTGTTACTTCCCCAATAAACTCCATAACTGTGAGTATGATCTGTGAGTTTTGTGTGGCTATTGCAATGAATCATTGAACCCAGCAGAGAAGTAGAGAGTGCTGTGTGAGGGACTGTTGGTGTCAGAATTGGTAAAGATGGTGAGACAGAAGGCATGTTTGACCTCTGCCTCATAGGAATCAGCTTTGGGCTGTTGATCTTGATTCTCCTTCCCCCTTGTGAAGCTAGAGGAGATCAGACACCATCCCCATGCCATTCTTACACCTTAAAAAACCTATATATTTTATTTAGGGTGATATTTAAACTATGAATAAAAATGTGTCAAATCCATAATTATGTATATTATTTAATTCAGTTGCTGAAAAACCTGAGATATTTCCTACAATTCTTGGTTTCACAATAGTATTCAAATAAATGATTTAAATCTAAAATTTGGCTGAACCTTAGCTTGCTCAAGAACATTTAAATTATTTTTTAAAGAATAATTTCAAACATAAGTTTGATTCTGTGATAAATGCTCTTTTGATGCAAATGAATCATGCTCCTGAAGGTAAATAACTCTCTTACTGAAGTAAATTACCACTTCAGAGTGTTCTTTAAGCCTCAGTAATTTGATGACCAGTTCTATAGCATGAATATGTAAACTCTTAAAATCTATTTGATAGATAGTCAGTGTGAATGGTGTGACTCCAAAAATCACAACTGTAGATCTGGAGGGGAAATAATATTACTACTAGTGTCACCTTCTCATAGCACTAACAAATAGCTATTTCTGGAAAAAATGTCTATAACATATTCTGTAAAAATAAAATTTCAAGTTAAGCCTATTTGAATTTCAGAATTACCTTTTTTCCTCCTGACCACGCATGAATACATTTCACGGTACTTAAAACTGAATAAACTTCAGATGATATGGCTCTCATCTAGAGGTCTTTTTGCATAAGCTTCCTGCTTTTTTTTTTTAATTTTTGCTTTACACACACGTGCATGCACACACAATTTAATAACAAAGATGTGACAATTCAAAATACATTGTTCTTTAAAAATGAGCAATTCATAGCATGTATATGCTATATACAGTATAGATATGTATAAATATACATAAGCACATATCTAGTTTTACATAATTTGAATTTTTTTATTCAAATTCAAGGGAGATACATATGTATATTCATAAAATCACATATTTTCATATATATAATTTTTTCTCTATTATGGACATATAATTCGTAGAAAATCCACTACAAATGAAACTTTACATCCTAAAATATTAGACCATTTATATAAATAACATCTTATAGTTTATCTTGAAGTAATGTGAAAAACATCCTTATGCTTACTCTTTCACCACAAAAATGTCAAAATGCTCACAACTTGTCTATTAAATAACATCACAGTAAACTGAGAAAAAATTGAAGTTGTCAAGTATTTCATTCTACTTGGATCAGCAATCAATGTCCATGGAAGCAGCAGTAAATAAATCAAACAACACATTGCATTGGGCAAATATGCTGCTTTAATGACCTCTCCAAATTTTCAAAAAGCAAAGATGTCATTTTGATGATTAAAGTGTCTGATCCAAGCCATGGTCTTTTCAATCACCTCACATGCATGTGAAAGTTATACAATCAAAATAGAAGACAGTATAATTGATGCATTCAAACTGCAATGGTGGCAAAAAAATATTGAATATGCAGTAGACTGCCAAAAGGATAAATGAATCTGTCTTAGAAGAAATACAACCAGAATGGTATTTAGAAGCAAGGATTTTGGCTTGCTTACATTGGACACATCATTAGGAAACATCAATCATTAGAAAAGGACATTATAGTTGGTAAAGTAGGGAGGTCAACGAAAATGAGGAAAACCCTCAATTAGATGGATTGACACGATAGCCACAAGAATGAACTCAAACATAGCAACAGTTACGAAGATGCCATACGACTGGGCAATGTTTTGTTCTATTATACATAAGGTTACCATGAGTTGGCACCACTTACAACAACACAAAAATCACAATGGATGAGCAGTAAAAGACCTATAAAATTGTAAATGTCAATAAATAAGAGATAAAAATTGAAGATATGATTGAAATTTTCAAATATCTGTCGCTACCTGGGCCATCTTAAAAGCTAGTCCCATCAGCTCTTGGTCTGTGGATTCATACCAGAGCCTTTCCTCTAGGAAGAATGCGCTTTGATCTTTATCCTTCTAGAGTCCACAGAGGCATCAGATCTTCTGGGCCTAGAACTCTCTAACTTTAGGGGACAGACTGCAGAACCTAAGGACTCACAGAAAAGGATTAGAGTTTTGGGGTTCTGCAGAGCAGCAGTGACACAAATGTGAGCTATTGGTGTGCTGTCAAAGGAGGAAGACATAGAATGGATTTGTGCTCCCTTTACAGCTTGTGATCCATTAAACTAAAAAGCACAAAAATAATTTAAAAGGGATCACATTTAGAGCTTCCTAGGGTGCTTTACAAAAACAAGAACAAGAACAAATTCCATTTGGAGGGAAAAGTCTTCAACCCAAGACTCCCGGGTTTCCCTAAATAATACCGCATGGAATTTTAGCTTACTGATCAAGTTGCAAAACACAGGAGGACACAAGCCATTATTAGCCAGAGACACCAGGAGCAACAAGGAGCAGGAAATCTCAAAACACCTAGATTTTGAGTAAATCTGTTAAAGACTATAAAATAAGTATTTTAAAATGTTTAAAGAACTGAAAGTTTGATATGCTATCAAAAATACTAGTAAATTTGAAAAGTAGAATGGAGTGCTTTTAAAGAGTAAAAAAATACTAAAATTAAAATTAAAAAAAAAAATGCCTTAAACTGATGATTAAAACCCCCTAAAGAGTGTCTTAGTGATATAAGCATTTCACAGAATACAGCCAAGTGAGATAAAGAAAAGCTTAAATAATCAAAAGGGTAAAGAAACATAAGCTAGAGTGAAATAATATATATGATTGAACTTTATAAGAACCAGGGAGAAAGAGTAGAGAAGAAACTATATTTAATAAAGTAATAGCTGATGACTGTGATTATTTTTCCAAAAATAATTTTAAAATTGATCTTCAAATTTAAGAAGTATTTAGAAACCAACTTTACAAATAAAAACAAATCCACAAGTAAATATATTATAGTAAACCTGCAAAAGAAAAAACAAAACAAAAAAAAAGGAGAGTATCATAAAAGTAGACAGAGAGAAAAGACAAGTTCTTTACTCAGGAAGAACAAGTAGAGTGAAAGTAATCGTTCAAAGAGTAGCAATATAAACCAAGAGGACAGTGGAATTATATCCACAGAATGCTGACATGATAGCTATTAGCCTGGAATATTAAAAACAGCAAACATATCTTCAAGTAAGGGGGATAAAAACTGAGAGATTAGCATCATCCTCAGAAAATGAACTTCTAAATGTTAGGCTAAGGTTATAACACTTGAATACACCTATATCTGTTAAACAAATAGAATTAGGAGGCATAAACAAGTCTAAAGGTATGTCCTGAAAAACAGTGAAGGCAGAAAATCGTCATTTGATACAAAACTAGCCAAAGATTAGAGAAAGGTGAAATGCTCTACAATTCATTTTGTGTTGTCAGTTACTACCACACAACCAAAACATGCCTAAGAACAGTGTGAGAAGTAGGCTAGGCTAACACTGAGAAGACTAAAACAAACAAACAAAAAATAGTGCCTGAATATGATATATATGATTTGATTTTCTCATTCAAGATTTGGTTGGTTTTCCAGGGCATCTTTCCTTCATGCAGTTACCAAACAATCCAGGCTACTTATAAGATGTAGCTCTCTAAAATCAACTTGAAGCAGGAAAAGTGAACACATGGTGAACTCAGACCCATTTTTCCATGTTTTGACCTAGAAGCGACATACATCAATTCTGTCCGAGTTCATTGGCCAGAATTTGCCACACGGCCCCACCTAACTGCAAACATCCAGGGAAGTGCAAGTTTCTTAGAGGGGCTATTAGCTTGGAATATTCTGTGAGCATAACCACCTCTCCCACACACAAAAAGGCCAAACTTGGTCATGAACTTAGATGAAACAATCATAAATTCATTTCTCCAGGAATCTTGATTAATATTCTTAGGCATAAAGATTCTGCAGATCTGTGAAAGAGAAGGAACATAAACTTATGAAACAAACGTAATTCTGATGGGCATTTTCTAATTGTCAGCCATGTGATAAGTCTTCTACGTACATTATCTGATTCAGTCATCATAGCAATCCTCTCGCTACCTCCCCCTCCTTCCACTTGAGTGCCTGGCTCCATGCGCCACCTTTGCTTCTTCCTGAGGGGCTGCAGAGCACTGGCAATTTGTAATATACTCTTTCCCACTCTCCACCCTTCTTCACCCACACTAGGCCTCCTCTGCTTCCCGCGGACACAGTCTCTTATCCAGAAACACCAGCCCGCACTAGCTGACTCTCTCAGTGCCATTTGTTGGCTGCTGGTGTTGCTTTCTTTTTTTCTTCTTCTTTTGATTTCTTGCTTGCCTCTCGCCGCCTCCCCCTCCTTTCGCTCAAGTGCCTGGCTCCATGCGCCATCTTTGCTTCTTTCTGATGAGCTCCAGAGCACCGGCAATTTGTGACATACGCTATCCCACTCTCCACCCTTCTTCACCCACACTCGGCCTCCTCTGCTTCCCGTGGACACAGTCTCTTGTCCAGAAACACCAGCTCACGCTAGCTGGCTCTCTGAGTGCCATTTGTTGGCTGCTGGTGTTGTTTTCTTTTTTTTTTTCCTGCTTCTTTGGATTTCTTGCTTGCCTCTCGCTGCCTCCCCCTCCTTTTGCTCGAGTGCCTGGCTCCGTGCACCATCTTTGCTTCTTCCTGAGGGGCTGAGGAGCTCCATTCGAGTGTGCAGCTGCTTCCCAGTCTCAGCTACCGCTCTGGTGGGATCCCGGGGCTTTTGTTCATTTGTTCGTTTTGAACTGTTTGTTTGTTTTCTTTTCCTTTTCTTGAGTTGGGAGCCCTTTCTGGGCAGGTGGAGCTGCGTGACAAGGAACACCCCTTCAGCTTCCACAGACGTGCAGAGGGATCCCTGAGAGCATTTTGTTGTTGTTGTTGGGTTTTTTTTTCTGTTTTTTTGGGGGGGCCTTTCTTGTTCTTTTTTTTTTTTATTTGTTTTGCTTTCTTTTCCCTCTTTTTCCCTTTTTGTCTTTCTTCATTGCTCAGTTTCTCATCTCTCTATATCTTCCTTCTCTTTGTGAACCCTGAATACCAAGAATTGTATACCTCTATGCCTTCTAGCCAGGCTGTACTGTGACACCTGAGAGCAACTTCCCCAGACCTCATAGCTGCATAGGTGGGATCCCTGGGAACTTTCCGGTTCTTTAACCTTTCTGATTTGTATTAATTCATTCTTTTCTACCTCTTCCCCTTTCTGTTTTTCTCCATTTCATAGTCTCTCATATATCCATTCCAATGGAAAGCTCCCCTAGCATTGTTTTTTGTTTGTTTGTGTTGGCTCCTGTTCCTCTCTCCTCTCTCTCATATCCATCTTAGCTCCATACATAACAATCTCCCGGGTGCATCCTGCCTACCTGCACCATGCGCTTGACATCACACCACCAAGCAGTACAGGCACGGCCTACTGGAACCTGCCCTGCACTGATTACCGAACCGCCATGGTGGCTGTAGTAAGTGCCACAAACAACCCATCCCAGTAACTCCTCTTCAGCTAGACCTGCCCTGCTGTACCACATCTGAGTGACTGAACCTGCCAGTTGGAGAAGAAGGCGAAAAGTACTGAGCGCACAGATGAGCAAACAACATAGAACACACAGTCCACCTGCTCAGATATAGTCAATTTTTTTTTTAAAAAAGGGATGAAACAAACAAATCTACAATCAATAAATGAGACAAATAACTACTGAATGCCCCTAAAACAGCAGATAATATCAAAACATTTACAAAAACAGAACAGGATGGTTCCAGTAGGTGTCCAAAATAAAACACCAGATGACTCTCCTGTGGAAGAAAATGCACTAGGAGTACCTGATAGGGAATTCAAATCTCTAATACTCAGAATTCTCCAAGAACTGAGGCAAAAAGCTGACAAACATGAGGACAAAATAGACAAATTCATGAAAAATGCAGACAAAAAATTGGAAGAATTCAGGAAGATGATGCAGGAACAAAATGCCAAAATATATTCACAACTAGAAATTATACAAAAACGACAATTAGAAATCCAAAAGATAAACAAGATTTCAGAAACGGATGATGTCATAGAAGGGATTAGAAGCAGATCTGAAACTGTGGAATACAGGATCAGTGGAACTGAAGGCAAACACTTGGATACAACTCTCTTCCAGGAAAACTGAGAAAAAAGAACAAAGAAAAATGAAGAGACCCTGAGAGTCATGTGGGACACAATTAAAAGCAAAAATCTAAGGGTCATTGGAATTCCAGAAGAGGGGGAGAAAACAGAAAACACAGAGAGGATCATTGAGCGACTGCTGACAGAAAACTTCCCCAATATCATGAAAGATGAAAACCTGACCATTCAAGAAGCTCAAAGAACCCCATATAGAAGAGCTCCCAAAAGAAAATCACCAAGGCATATCATATTCACACTTGCCAAAACCAAAGACCAACAAAGAATCCTGAGAGCACCTCGTGAAAAACAAGAAGTCACATACAGAAGAGAAACAATAAGACTAAGTTCAGATGATTCGGCAGAAACCATGCAGGCAAGAAGGCAATGGGATGACATACATAAAATCTTGAAAGAAAAAAATTGTCAGCCAAGAATATATATCCTGCAAAACTCTCGTTAAAATCTGATGGTGAAATTAGGTCATTTCCAGATAAACAGAAATTAAGGGAATATGTAAAAGTCAAACCAAACTTATAAAAATTATTAAAGGGAGTTCTTCAATCTGAGGACAAACAGCTTCAGCTCACAGGCAGAACCTAGGACGCAGGATCATACAAGCCAGATAGCAATCTAGGAAATGAACTCTCGAGGACTATCCAAAACTAAAAGAAATACAACAGTGAATCAGAGCAGTTAATCAGTAAATGACAACAACATCGAAACAATAAAAGAGGCAATAAATGGCATAGGTATTAGAAAGTTCTAATGGAGAGAAAGGCAAGGCGATATAAAGTAATGGTAGACTGCTACAAACTTAGAAAGATAAGGGTAAAATTCATGGTAACCACAAAGAAAGTTAACAAGCCAACTCATAAAAATAAAGAGGAAAAACATAAAAATAAAGAGGAAAAGTCTCAGCAAAAACAAAACCTACAAAAACAAAGGAAATGAAAAAGAAATCCACAAACAAATGTAACTCAGCACAAGAGAGTAAGAAGAACAAAGAAAACTTCAGCACCACAAAAAAAAGCAGTGCAAAATGATAGCAACAAACTCACATCTATCAATAATTACACTGAATGTAAATGGACTCAATGCACCCATAAAAAGATGGAGAGTGACAGAATGGATAAGAAAACAGGATCCATCAATATGCTGTCTACAAGAGACACACCTTAGAAACAAAGACGTGAATTTATTAAAAGTCAAAGGTTGTAAAAAAATATATCAAGCTAACAACTACCAAAAAAGAACAGGAGTGGCAATTCTAATCTCAGATAAAATAGACTTTAAAATAAAAATCTACCGTAAAAGACAAAGAGGGAACCTATATAATCATTAAGGGGATGATCCATCATGAAGACACAACCATAATAAACATCTACACACCCAATGACAGGGCTCCAAAATACATAAAAAAACTCTAACAACACTGAAAAGAGAAATTGACAGTTCCACAATAATAGTAGGAGACTTCAACACACCAATCTCAGTAAAGGACAGAACAACTAAGAGGAAACTCAGAAAAGATACAGAAGACCTAAAGGGCACAATCAGCCAAACTGACCTCATAGACATATATAGAACACTCCATCCAAACACTGCAAAGTACACATTCTTTTCCAATGCACATGGAACGTTCTTCAGAATAGACCACATCTTAGGCCACAGAGCAATCCTCAACAAGGTCCAAAACACTGAGATAATTCAAAGTATCTTCTCTGACCACAATGCCATCAAGGTAGAAATTAACAACAGAAAGAGCAAGGAAAAAACATCAATGACATGGAAACCGAATAATATCCTGCTTACACATCAGTGGGTAATAGAAGAAATCAGAGATGGAATCAAAAAAATCTTAGAATCAAATGAGAATGAAAACACATCATACCAAAACCTTTGGGACACAGCAAATGCAGTCCTCAGAGGACAATTTATGGCAGTAGATGCACACATCAAAAAAGAAGAAAGGGACAAAATCAAAACATTAACTACAGAACTCAAACAAATAGAAAGAGAACAGCAAAAAAAGCCCACAACCACAGGAAGAAAGGAAATAGTAAAGATCAGAGTAGAAATAAATGAAATAGAGAACAGAAAAACAATACAAAGAATCAAAAAAACCAAAAGTTGGTTCTTGGAAAGAATCAACAAAATCAACAAACCACTGGCCAGACCGATTAAACAAAAACAGGAGAGGACACAAATAACCCAAATAAGAAATGAAATGGGGGACATTACAACAGACCCAACTGAAATCAAAAGGATTATAACAGAATATTATGAAAAACTATACTCCAACAAATTTGAAAACCTAGAGGAAATGGATAAATTTCTAGAAACACACAGCCTACCCAAACTATAGCAAAGTGATGTTGAAAATCTGAACAGACCCATAAGAAGAGAAGAGATTGAAAAGGTAATAAAAAAACTCCCAACCAAAAAAGCCGTGGCCAGATGACTTCACTGGAGAATTCTACAAAACATTTACAGAAGAGCTTGTACCAGTTCTACTAAAGCTATTTCAGAGTATAGAAGAGGAAGAAACACCTCCAAATTCATTCTATGAAGCCAGCATAACGCTGATACCAAAACCAGGAAAAGACACCACAAGAAAAGAAAATTACAGACCAACATCTCTCATGAATATAGATGCAACAATTCTGAACAAAATTCTAGCCAGTGGAATTCAGCATCATATCAAAAAAATAATACACCACCACCAAGGAGGATTCATACCAGGTATGAAAAGATGGTTCAATATTAGAAAATCCATCAACGTAATCCACCACATAAATAAAAGGAAAGAAAAGAATCACATGATCATCTCAATTGACGCAGAAAAGGCATTTGACAAAGTTCAACACCCATTCCTGATAAAAACTCTCAATCAAATACATATAGAAGGGAAATTTCTCAACATAATAAAGGGCATCTATGCAAAACCAACAGCCAAAATCATTCTTAATGGAGAGAGGCTGAAAACATTCCCCTTGAAAACAGGAACAAGACAAGGATGCCCTTTATCACCATTCCTATTTAACATTGTGCTGGAAGTTCTAGCTAGAGCAATAAGGCAAGAAAAAGAAATAAAGGGCATCCAAATTGGTAATGAAGAAGTTAAACTGTCCCTGTTTGCAGATGATACGATACTATACATAGAAAACCCTAAAGACTCCATGAGAAATCTACTGGAACTAATAGAAAGATTCAGCAGAGTAGCAGGATACAAGATAAACATTCAAAAATCAGTTGGATTCCTATACACCAGTAAGGAGAACAATGAAAAGGAAATCAGGAAAACAATACCATTTTCAATAGCCCCTCAAAAGATGAAGTACTTAGGAATAAATCTGACCAGGGTTGTAAAAGACCTATACAAAGTAAATACAAAACACTAGTGCACGAAACCCAAAGGGATCTACATAAATGGATAAACATACCATGCTCATGGATAGACACACTCAACATTGTGAAAATGGCAATTCTACCCAAAGCAATCTACAAATACAACACAATCCCAATCCAAATACCAGCAACATTCTTCAAAGAGATGGAAAAACTAATCATTAACTTTATATGGAAAGGGAAGAAGCCCCTAATAAGTAAAGAACTACTGAAGAATAAGAAGAAAGTTGGAGGACTCACACTACCTGACTTCAGAACCTACTATACAGCTACTGTAGTCAAAACAGCCTGGTACTGGTACAACGACAGATCCATTGACCAATGGAACAGAATTGAGAACCCAGATGTAAATCCAATCACCTATGGTCACCTGATCTTCGACAAGTGTCCAAAGTCCATCAAAAGGGGAAAAGACAGTCTTTTTAACAAATGGTGCTGGCAAAACTGGATATCCATCTCCAAAAAAATGAAACAGGACCCATACCTCACACCATATACAAAAACTACTTCAAAATGAATCAAAGACCTGAATATAAAGCCTAAAACTATAAAGTTCATAGAAGAAAAAATAGGACCAACACTTCAGGCCTTAATACATGGCATTAACAGGATACAAACCATAACCATCTACGCACAAAACCCAACAGATAAGCTAGATAACTGGGATCTTCTAAATATCAAACAACTATGCTCTTCAAAAGACTTCACCAAAAGAGTAAAAACAGAACCTACAGACTGGGAAAAAATTTTTGGACAGTACAAGTCAGACAAAGGTCTAATCTCCATAATCTACAAGAAAATCCAACACCTCTACAACAGAAAGACAAATAATCCTATTAAAAAATGGGCAAAAGAAATGAACAGACATTTCACCAAAGAAGACTTTCAAATGGCCAACAGACACATGAGGAAATGCTTGTGATCACTAGCCATTAGAGAAATGCAAATTAAAACCACAATGAGATACCATCTCACCTTGGCATTACTGGCACGAATCAAAAACACTGGAAATAACAAATGTTGGAGGGGCTGTGGAGAGATGGGAACTCTTATGCACTGTTGGTGGGAATGCAAAATGATACAACCATTTTGGAAAATGATATGGTGCTTCCGCAGAAAGCTAGAAATAGACATACCATTCGATCCAGGAATCCCACTCCTAGGAATATATCCTAGAGAAATAAGTGTCATCACTCGAATAGACATATGCACACCTATGTTCATGGTAGCGTTGTTCACAATAGCAGAACGATGGAAACAACCTAGATGCCCATCAACAGATGAATGGATAAACAAACTATGGTACATACACACAAGGGAGTACTATGCAACGAGAAAAAACAACAATGAATCTGTGAACCATCTCATATCTTAGATGAAACTGGAGGACATATTTATGCTGAGTGAAATAAGTCAATCACAAAAGGACAAATACTGTATGTGACCTCTATTGTAAAAACCCATAAAAACGTTCACATACAAAATGCAACAATCTTTGTTGGTTACCAGGGATGGGAGGGGTGAGGGGGAAATACTAAATAGGCAATAGATAAGTGGTATCTTGGGTGAAGGGTGAGACAGTACACAATACAGGGGAAACTAGCACAACCTGTACAAGGAAAGGTCATGGAAGCCCCATAGACACATCCAAACTCTCTGAGGGACTGAATTGCTGGTCAGAGTGCTCTGGGGACCATGGTCTCGGGGAACATCTAGCTCAATTGGCATGACACAGCTTATAAAGACAATGCTCTACATTCTACCTTGGTTAGTAGTGTCTGGGGTCTTAAAAGCCTGTGAGCGGCCATCTATGATACTCCACTGGTCTCTTCCCTTTGGGAGCAAGGGAGAATGAAGAGAACAGGATAGAAGGAAAAGATTCTTCCAAAGGACTTATTGTCCACAGCTACCAAGGCCTCCACCGGACTGAGTCCAGTACAGCTAGATGGTGCCCGGCCACCACCACTGACTGCTCTGACCAGGATCACAACAGAGGTTTCTGGACAGAGCTGGAGAAGGATGTAGAGCATAATTCTAATTCACAAAAAAAGACCAGATTTACTGGTCTAAAGGAGACTGAAGAAACCCCGACAGTATGGCCCCCAGACACCCTTTTAGCTCAGTGGTGAAGTTACCTCCGAGGTTCACTGTTCACCCTGGGAGTGGACAGCCCTGTAAAACCAAATGAGACTAATGAGGTACAGGAGTACAGTGACAAGGGCCAGAAAGCAGAGGGGGACAAAGAAGCTGGTAATAGGGAACCCAACGTTGAATAAGGATATTGTTGATGTGTTGTGAGATTGTTAACCATTGTCATAGGGCAACATTTGTAGTAACTGTTAAATGAGAAACTAGTTTGTTCTGTAAGCCTTCATCTTAAGTGAGAATAACAGCAAAATTGGAAGAGCATAGTCAATGTCACTGAACTGTGTATGTAGAACTTTTTGAAATGGTGTATCTTTGGCTATATGTATTTTCACCAAAAAAAAAAAAAAAAAGGTTGAGAATTTAAAGGGCTAATATATTGTGGGGTTGCTAACCAATGTCATAAAACAACATGTGTACTACTGTTTCATGAAAAACTATTTGTTCTGTAAGCCTTAACCTGAAGTACAATAAAAAAAAAAGAATACGGGCTGTGAAATTGCCATATCCTGGGCTTGACCATAGATGTTATTCTTCCAATTAGATAAATTTCACAGATGACAACAGTGACATTTATGTGAAGTTAATTTTTTGTTTTTAATTTAAAGAATCCACAGCATTTGTGGAAGAGGTTATATAATGAAGAAAGTAGCAACTATAACATAATATCTTAGCATCACTGAATCCTAAACTTCATTTTTTACAAATCATATACTTGATTTGCATGAGTGAAGAATAAGCCTAAGGTTATAGATACAATGGGGAGAAAATAAAACTTAGTTTTTTAGAGTCCACTTTATGTAAGCTATCTCTATTTAGGAAATATTTGCATAATACTAAAAATACATACAGAACAGATACAATTGATTTATTTGCGCAATTGAAAACAACAAGTATCTTGTAGTTATTTTTAAAAACTGAATGCATTTGATTTGACATTCTTAATAATTGTTATGACTTTTTTCAAATAACATCCAACTCACCTGCTACAATAGGCAAATATCCTGGTGATCACCTTTTAAATATAGTTCTTAGTAAAATTTAAATCATGGAAAAGTGCAGAATTAGGGGCTTTAAAGAAATAAATCAGTTCAACTACAGCATGGTCTTGCCTCATCTTATTCATGTTTTCCTTGCTGTTCATTATCCAAACTCTGCTGCCATGGTAATTATTTATACTGTGGATTATTGTCATACTGTTAAATACAGCTTTGAAAATGACAAGACCAATCTTTTTTATTTATCATAAACCAATCATCCTGCCTAGAACCAACAAAAGTAAATTATATTTCTGTTAAACATTTATTGAAAACATCACATATTATCATTCTACTTCTTAGAAGAAGGGAGCCAACTGGGAAGGTAAACAAAGCAAATAAAATAGCTAAGATTTCCTTTTCTCAAACACCCCTAAATACATATGAAGTAGCCTAAAAGTAATATTCATAGTTACTACAATAAGAAACAAGAAATGAATTTATGATCATCATCCTTAACACCTGTTTTTCCCACATATTTTCCCATATCAGTTTCTCTTTTACTCCATATCTGATTGTTTTTTCTTCAAATATATCCAATTTCTGACTATTTTTTTCCATCTCCACTGCTACTGCCCTGGTACAAATCACTATTGTCTCTACTCAGATTCTTGCAACAGCCTTCTAATTCACCTCCACCCATTTCTCTGCTTTTGCCATTCTCCATACATTCTCAATCCAGCAGGCTCAGTGACACTATTATAAGAAAGTCCTCTGCTCAAAGCCCTCTGATGGCTTTCTTGTTTACCCTAATGGTTTTCAAGACCCTAAAGGACTTAGCCTGCCTGTTCTAGATTGAATTGTGTCCCCCAAATAGATATGTCAAAGCCCTAATCCCTGCATCCATGAATATGACTGTGTGGTTAAAAACTGTTTTACCTTCAGAATTTGGTCTCTGTATTTGGTTCATGATTCAATCAAACATGTCTTCCTAATGAGGCTCCAAAAAAGACTCTGGATATGGAAGCTCCATGGGCTTCCTGGCTGGTGAAAGACATTTATGCATGTAAGAGGTTAGTTCACCTCTTTTGGGACATGGAAGCTTCACATCGGTAAACTACTCAGACTTTTCCCTAGGTGTCTCTTCATTTGTATCATTTTTGCTATAATAAAACTGTAATCATAAGCATACCCCTTTTCCTGAGTTCTGTGAGTCATTCTAATGAATGAGTGAACTCAAGGGAGTAGTGGGAGTCATCAGGTCAGAAGTAGGGGAGACTATGGGGACTCTTGACCTTGCTGCTGGAATCCTGAAGGTGTAGTGGGAAAACCTCACGTTTGTAATCACAGGTCAGAAGGAGATTGTCATGTGGAGCTCCAAGCTTGTAGCTGCCATCTGAAGTCCTGGGCAGACTTGGCAGTCTGGAGGGCTGTGCCCTTTAACTTGTGAGGTCTGACTTAGCCCTGGGTGGTTAGGGTCAGAGGAAGAACTGCTGCTTGTGCAGCTGGTGTCAGAGCAGAAGTAGAATGAAGGAGAACAGAAATGATAATTGATTTGGATTTATCAACCTAGTTCGGTGTTGGAGAAGTGAAGAAGGATTTGATTTTCTAACAGTGACCCTGTTTGGAAATAGGGTCTTGAAAGATGCTATCAGTCTTACTGGAGTAGGGTAAAGTCCTAATCTTTTATTGGGAATCTTATAAAAGGAGAAGATATACAAAGACAGGGAAACAGAGGAAGGACATCATGTGACACTGAAGCTGCAAGCCAAGGAACACTCGGAGCTACTAGAAGCTAAGAGGGAGGCATAGAACAGTTTCTCTCTGGGAACCCTCAGAAGAACCAACATGGCCGATATCTTGATTGGGACTTCTAGCCTCCAGAGCTGTGAGATGATAAATTTCTGTTCTCATAAGCCACCCGGTTTGTGATATTTTGTTACAGCAGTTCTAGGAAACTAACATACCCCAACACTTCTATGAGACCCCAATTAGTTGTGGAACAAAAATTTCATAATTAAATTAAAAATAAACTGTTAAAAATCTCAAACAAATGCACTTGTCATGTGGCCTATGATGTAATATAATCAACCTAATACAAATTAAATTTTATTGTGTTTAATTTTATCAAATCAGAAAAAAATCACAGAATGCGTGTTAATTTCTGAGGAAAACAAAATCTGGGAAATAGGTTATTTTTTTTTTTTTTAATTTCAATACCTGAAGCTGGGTTTTTCTTCCCATCTAAGACTTTTATGTTCAATAACTCACCAATCTTCCTCAGTGCCAGATCGTAGAAACTTAACCCTCTAACAGAGGCAATCTCATAAAATTAAAGGCCAAGAGTGAATTGCACTCCAGTTGTGAGTCACATCCCTCAGGCATGGATGGGTTTATTCCTTAAATCCACTGCCCATTTTGCTTTTATTGTCACATCTCATATGATAAGGAAAAACAGGATATCTAATCAGTAAAATCTGATAAATAAAATACATCAGTACTACATAGCAAATTGAAATAAAAACAAATAACATTTAAGCACAAATTTGAATTTAATCTTACTAAGTATATCAATAAATCTGATGAATACAATTGGATTTATACCAATTATCAATTAATATGATAACTAATAGAATAAAATTATATTGATTTTCTCCAAATTTAGTCCAATCAATGTTTTCCAAATCATTTAATAATGGCTCGGGCTAATTGTTTTCAGAACTCTGCTTACCAAATCAACAATTTGATCACATCTTTGGAATAAGTTAGCAATGAGACCTGACCTCCCATTGCCTCTCTATATTTTAGAAAACTTTTTAAGGTAATTGGTAGAGTAAGTTTTTCCGGTAACTGTGTATTTTCAAAAATAAAGCCAAA
Organism: Dugong dugon; assembly: GCA_030035585.1. Classification (NCBI taxonomy): domain Eukaryota; kingdom Metazoa; phylum Chordata; class Mammalia; order Sirenia; family Dugongidae; genus Dugong; species Dugong dugon. The sequence goes on from CM057478.1 coordinate 17,587,332, forward strand.
TTCAACCAAATAAAGAAGACAAAGATTTCTGACATCCTTCTTAGTTAAAAAAAAAAAAGTAGAATATTACCCTTTCTGTCAATGGATAGAACTTTCTTTTTATTGTGCATAAACAAAAAGTAAAGAAGATTCATGTTTACATTAAACATACCCGTATTGATATAACAGAGGCATAATTTATAATTTTTGATAACCATAACTAATTTGCATTTACCTATTTATCTATCTATCTATCTATATCTTCTGATCATATATAGCCTTCTCTCCGTACCTGGCATTAGGCTATTATTTGTAAAGCATGAGTTTGTTATATATCTATTAAATTCTTGCCTCTGATCTGACCAATATAATAATAAATTCACTGTGAGTCCATACTGTTAAATATCACCACACAGTTTCCTCAGACTTCATCAATCTTTCTTTCCCATCAAGTGTGTTCTCTCAAACCTCATCACATACTTTCTAATATTAAAAAAAGACAGTAAATAAATATGTAGTGTGTGTATGTGTATAGTAGAATAAGTGATTCCAAAAATAAAGTCTTGACAGATGATTCAAAAGTTGCATCTTTAGCTAGCCTTTTTATTTTTCCATATAGTCATCAATTACTTAGCAATGTATGAAAAGTATTAACAGTTAGTTTAAGGACTTCCTGACTTAATGCCATACATTATATAAAGATAAAGATTGTATTTTACATCAACAACATAAACTTTTTCTTTGCTCTTTTACCAAAACAACTGTTTTTTAAAAAAAGTTTGATTTGCATTAAGGTTCTTTAAGATTTATTATTATGGGTCTTCTACATATAAGTAATTTCCATAAGTTTGGCTTTATATATCTTTGTATAGAGATATTTCGCTCATATTAAATGTAATTGTGGTCAATTTCTTTAGGTGATGTATCTTTCAGAAGCTCAAACCTAAAACAAAGTCTTAAAATATAGTAACTCTTACTGTACTGTGTCCATTCTGTAAGTTTCCTCATGTTTCCTGCAAGTAACTATAGAAGTTGCTGTGTGATGCAAGTGATTAAATCTGGACTGCTATCTGAAAAGCTGACAGTTCAAACCCAACCAAAGGCACCTCAGAAGACAGGCCCGGTGATCTGCTTCCAAAAGTTTACCCTATGGAGCAGTTCTGCTAGCCAGATACTTTCTAATATTAAAAAAGACACATGGGGTTGTCATGAGTCAGAATCGACTTGACGACAAAAGAACAACAATCATGTGATACTTAAGAGAAGGAATCCTTGCTCTACATATTTGAAAAGTAAGAAATAACAGCCTTCTTGCCAAGAAGTCTCCTTCAAGGCTCCATAAAAACTGGCCATCAGTTCTGGCGGAGTGCTGATGTGGTGAATGAGGTCACCTGTCAGGCAGGTGATAAGTGCTGCAACAGCAAGGCTTGGACCCCAGCCTCTTGATTACACCAAGGGAGGGGCTGGTGTTTTAAAACCACAGAAATGCTGAGACAGCAAATCAGGCCACTGATCGACCTTGTCATATAGCTAAGGCCTGGATCATTCTAGGAGATGGGATGATACCCTCATTCTATGAATAATAAGTTGGCAAATTTGTTGGAGTCAGATTTTTGTTTTTTTTTTTTTTTGTTGTTAGGTGCCATCAAATCAGTTCTGACTCATAGTGACCCTATAAGACAGAGTAGAACTGCTCCATAGGGTTTCCAAGGAGCACCTGGTGGATTTGAACTGCCGACTTTTGGTTAGCAGCTGAGCTCTTAACTACTATGCCACCAGGCTCTGGTGGCAGGACTAGTGCTTGCCTAATCTCCCAGAGTCTGATAGCTGATGCTTCTGGATCCCTGTACACTGTATCTGGATGCCTTGTGTAGTAGGCCATCTACGTGCCTGTTCTTTCACTTGTTTCCATGAAGTCATCTTAGTAAATACAATGCCAGCAAGCTTAATGTGGTGCTAATGACAAATTACTTGTAATTTAAGTTAATAAATTACAAGAACATGAGCCATTTCACGATTTCTTGGAGAATTCTATTTTTACTGAGAGATCCTTGACTTTAAAATGAATAAAATGACTGAATAGGACTGTGAGATGTTTCCCTTGGGAAGGGGATGAATGTGTTCTATGTGTGAGAAGAAGGGTCCATGAGATTGTTTTGGTGTTGTAAAAGTACAAACAACAAAACATTTATATATAAATTTGCCAATTCAACATTTTTCAAGTGTACAATTTAGTGATAACAATTGCATTAATCGTGTTTTGCAACCATCACCCATAATCCCACAATTGTTGCCAAATTTCCAATCACCATAAACAGAAACCCACTGTTTCTGCAGCAATGACTCCCCTTTCCCCTGCCACACGGTTTATGAGAGCCAGAAGGATGGACTATGGCCAGCTGGCTTACCGAATTCCATTTTTCTCTTTTATATTACATGGAATAGAAGTCGGGAGTGGCTGCCTATCAGGAGCTACATATCACGTTCCCTCTAATAGCTAGGTATGGTCATGTGATTAATCTTGTCAAAGGGATGTGAGTAATGTGATGTATGCTTCTCCCAGGCAAAGAGCTTAAAATGCACCAGTGCCTATTCAAGCTATTTTCCCACTTTGCCATTTGAAAACATTCAATAAAGAGGTGTTCAGAGATGATGGATCCATACAAATGAAGAAGCCAGGGTCACTGAAAGATCACATGGAGAAGATCACAGGAATGATCTCCCCACAAAACTCCTAGGACTATTGTTTGAGCAAGAAATAAATTTCTATGTGCAGTGCCTTTATGTACTAGACTCTTTCTTTTTGTTACAGTGCAGTAACTTTCTTTTCCCCTACAATAAGCATTTATCATTAAAAATAAATTTTCTTATTGTGCATTAGGTGAAAGTTTACAGAGAAAATTAGTTTCCCATTTGGACAGTTTGTACATATAGTGTTCCGTAACATTGGTTCCATTCCTTACAATGTGTCAGCACTCTCCCCATTTCTGTCGTAGATTCGCCGGTTCCTTTCAGCCTAATTTTCTATCACTTCCTGCCTTCTTGTCTGTGCTTTTGGGCCATTATTGCCCATTTGATCTCATATAATTGATTGTTCTAAGGAACACGTTTCTCTCTGGTGTTATTGTTTAAACTGTCTATGGTTTGGCTGAAAGGTGGTCTCTGGGAATGGCTTCAGTTCCATTTCTGAAGGGTGTCTTAGGGGGATACTCTCAGGGATTCCTCCAGTCTCTATCAGACCAATAAGCCTGGTCTTTTTTTCGAATTTGATTTTTTGTTCTACAATTTTTCTCCCACTCTGTCAGGGACCCTCTACTGTGATCCCAGTCAGAGTGGTCAGTAATTGTAGCTGGGCACCATCTAGTTCTTCCAGTTTTGGGGTCATGTAGGCTGTGGTTCATGTGGTCCATTAGTCCTTGGATTAATTGCTCCCTTGAGTCTTTTTTTTTTTTTTTTTTTTCACTTTCCTTTGCTCCGGATGGTAATAGACAAATACATGTATCTTAGATGGCTGCTCACAAGCTTTTAATATCCCAGATGGTACTCATCAAAGTAGGATGCAGAGCTTTATGAACTTTGTCGTGCTAATTGTTGTAGATGACCCATGAGTCTTTGGTCCTTTGTCTTCGAACCTACGAACTTCATCTCATGAGGTGTTTGGTTATGTCTAAGAAGTTGCCCTGACTATGGCCCTTGTGTGTTCTATTGTCTATATTAATATATAAGCTGCACCTACAGTTATATATGTAGAAATATCCACCACCATACTTATATCTGCAGGTGGGTGTGCTCCCTCACACCCTCCCATACCTCTTGGTATACCTATCGGCTATATACACATGTGTAAATTAGTGTTGGTTAATACCATTGTTGCAAAATTATCCATGCTATAGTAGCAAATTATCATTGTTGCAAGTACCATTGTTGCCCTTTGTTCTTGTGTTCCTCTCTGTGTTAAGCGTTTATCGTTAATATCCTGTATTCAGAAAACCGGAAGAACTGTCTGGAGATACCGCAAATAAAGCAAGTGAATCTGGGTTCAAATTAGTTGAAAGAAAATCTTCCTATTTTCATAAAGGGACAGATTTAATACTGTTTATTGTACTTGTTACGGGTCATTGGTGGCTCAGTGGTAGAATTCTCATCTTCCATCAGGGAGACCGAGGTTTGATTCCCATCCAATGCACCTCGTGTGCAGCCAACACCCATCCGTCATCAGAGGTTTGCTTGTTGTTATGATGCTGAACAGGCTTCAATGGAGTTTCCAGGCTAAGATGGACTAGGAAGAAAGGTCTAGTGATCTACTTCTAAATATCAGCCAAGGAAAACCCTACCAATCTGCAACCCTCACCCCTCTCCCGCCTCCTTTGTGCATAGGGTCGCCATGAGTCAAAAGCCAGTTCGACAGCAGCTAATAAAAACCACAATTGTACTTGTTGAGCAACCAGATGACCCAGATTCACATATACAGAGAAATGGTCTTAAATTGGGTAATTTGGGGAAATACATGGTGTACTCCAGTAATACAGATAATAGAAAAAAAAAATTTTTTTAGAAGAGATTAGTAAAATCCCAAAGAAAGAAGTAATTCTAGAATGGTAGTTTCTATTCACTGACATTCTGGTTTTCCAAAACATTAGTTAGTAACAAAGTCTAATGATGAGATCGTATAGCTAATTTCAATATTAGGTGTACTTTAATATGTGTGCTATTATAAGTCACCAGCTCATTAGTTCTTACTGATATGTTAGACTTCAAAATCTTCAATTAGACTGTAGTCTAGGACAGCAAATATGTCTGTTTCTTTTTTATTGTAATAAATTATTTGCCTGATTGGACTTTCAGGTAAGTATGTGTGTAACATTTACAACAATTCAGAGGTCTAAATGGCTGCACTAAATGGTCTGATCTTCTCTCAGGATTCTCTTCTGTATTGAATCCCCCTACCTGTCTCTGGGGCCAGATTGTCATATATCATTAGAACCATTGGACCCAGGTCTACAGCTCTCTGCCCTGGTGTCCTTTTGTTCTTTCAATGACCATCGCTCTGCAGCCCCCTTGTGGTAGCCTAAGCCACCCTCTGTGACATTGCTGATCTCCAGAATTCCATTCCCCAGTATGCCCACTATGGCTTGTACAGCTAGTGCCTTTTACACAGATTACAAAAGGTTCAGCGTTCTTCACCTTTTCTAGGCAGTAGGAAAAATTCTAATAATTGTTTGTAATCCATTCTTGCAGAAAACAGACAGACAAAAAAAAAAAAAAAAAAAAACCCCATTGCTATTGAGTTAATTTTGACCCATAGAGACTCTATAGGACAGAGTACAACTGCCCCATAGAGTTTCTAAGGCTGTAATGTTTGTGGAAGCAGACTGCCACATCTTTCTCCCACGGATTGGCTGGTGGGATCAAACCACTGAAAATAGTGGTTATGGACTGGCTCTAAATTTCACAGTTCTTTCTTTTAGCAAAACCTACCCCTTTTCTTATCTAGAATGGATCAGGAAAAGGTGGTAAAAGGAGAGAGGTTGGGTAAAAAGATACTTGGGGATAACTTCACATTATAAGTGGAACCACTGATCATTGTTTTCTCCAGCATCCATGGCTGATAACTTGCTCTAGCATAAATGTTCATACATTATGACTTTGTGTCAGAAGTCTCATTTTTCTTCCTCTAAGGTGAGCCCTTTTTAGGGAATCCTAATACATCAGAATAGTCTGTATATGTTTAATTACCAACTACCAGATAATGTTAAAGTTGTCTGCCACAGAACTGATGGTGGGAGAAAAGAGAGAGCCACAGAATTTTGTTTGCTCTGCAATACCATTCGCAGAGGTCAGTACTAAGTCTAAAATCTCTGCATTTTCAAAGTATAACACTTTGTCAACAGCCCACACTTAGAGCCTAGGCACTGCAATCTGCCTTAAAGTCTTCAGAACTGATGGAATTGTCCTTTGTCCCTTTTTATATTATATACCCTTTTTATGTTAGTTACTACAATAAACCAATAATACAAGGACTCCTGGTTATCCTTCAATCCTTGGATTCTTATCACCTCAAGATTCTATTTTCCTTTTGAACATTACTTCCAAACCCTTCCAACTCTTAAAACCTTTATTATGCCTCTGAAACTTACAACCAGTCATCCACAAACTACCTTATATTTTAACCCCTACTCTAACATTTCTTTCACTTTTCTTCTCTAACTGAAAACTTACTGTCCCTAAGGACAACTTCCCTGCAACTCCATTATGAAGTATATATAATATGTAATATGAATAATAATAATAACAAATAATGTAAAAACATAATTTATGATATAAATAAACATTAAATATCTATCTTTTTATTTATATATTATCAATACCTACCAGATTAGTAACAAGATGTTGAACTGTTGTTTTTTTTTTCCCTGTGTCCCAGAATCTGGAGATGAAAACCACAGCTAAAAGTAATAGGCACTAAACTTTACCTCATTGTCAGAGAAGCTGCAAGGAACCATCTACAGCCAATTCTACAACATATCTTTTTGTGGCTTCATAAGAGATGGCTGCATTGCTTTACTATATTGATCAACCACCCTCATCCTTCCCAAAGTTTAGTGTAGTGTTGGAGGGGTTCTCAAAGGTAATTATTCATATAGATTTATCATTCCTCCAAAAAGTAGAGGCTGGTCTTCACAGTTACCGGCTGGTTGCTGTTGGGCCATGGGATCTGCAGGTTATTCAGCCATGGGTTACCTCTGGGACACAGCACAGCCTGATAAGAGATTTTCCCAGATAACATGAAAAATTTTCTCAGGAATATGACAACTCATATGACTATTTAAGTTATTTATTCCTGTGTATCAAACCACCCTACTATGTAGTGAAAATAATAAGTTTATTATACTTTCTAAGGATTAAATTGTGTCCCCCAAAATGGTAAGTTGAAATCCTAACCCCTGTACCTGTGAATGAGATCTTATTTAGAAACAGGGATTTTCTTTTGTTGTCAGTGAAGTAAGGGGGAGTCCTGGTCCTAATCCCTTCTGAGTGGTGCCTTATGGAAGAGAAGGACAGACATGGAGACAGAGTCAGACACAGTGGAGGTGTCATATGAAGATACATCTACAAGCACCAATGGAAAACCAAGGACTGCCAGCGACCACCAGAAACTAGAAAAATTATTTTGCATCAAATGGTCATTTGAGAAAAAGTAAAATTGTATTTTGAGAGAAAAAAAAAAAAAAAGCTCACTCAAATGAATTGTGCTTGTATTTTTATTCTATTGACCTTTTACAAAGAGATTTTGATAATAGTAGTCACTTCATTGGGCCATATTATACTTTTCTAATTTGTAGAGTCACAGTTTGTCAGTCACTATATATGCAAGAAATAGATGATACACACAAAGGGTAATTGGAGAAAGCTTAATGAATAGAGTATTTACAAAGTTGAGGGTAGGACTGAAGAACTAACAAGAGATGTTGAAGAACTCAGGGACTAGAAACAGAGGAAATCTTCACCACCTGAGGGACAGAGACAGTGCTGCACTCGTGGGAAAAGGGTTCCAGACAAGCGCTCTGGCCTTTGGTACAGGACAAACAAGGCAGGGATGGGATGAAGAAAATAAAAATCCCAACCCTCTCTCTTCTTGCTCTCTGGTCTCCAATGGCTCCCACTAGCCAAACCCAACTAAATCCATAAGGAGTCCATTGAGTCAGGCTCCCAGGAGGACACAGAGCAAGATGGAGAAGATGAAGAATGGATCTGGGAAGCAAAGGAAGACAATATAGGATATACATTTAAAAGATACTCATTTAATGTGATCATGAGAAATGGAGATTTCCTTTTGTATTCAATCCAAGAACCATGTAAGGGCTTTCTTAAAAACTTCTTTGCACCATGACAAAGCACTTCTAGTTCTATGAGTAAACTCTAAGAACTTAATAGCCATGTTTTGTACTTTATTATTATTATTTCAATATCACATGTGTAATTTTCATTTTATTCTTGGAGATAAATTATCTAGTTTTCCAAAATGAACAAAGGTTTCAGATTGGCCATGTTGGATAAGTCTTTGGATTTTTTTATAATGAACCAAGTAACTGATTAAATTTTCTATTTATGTTGGCATCAAGTAAACAACCTCAGTTATGTATTTTTTTTAATAATTTAAAAAGTTCCTCAAAACCATGTATGCAAAGGCATATTTTAACTGACACAGTTGAAAATAAAATACAATAAGCATTGGTTAATTATTATTATTATTATTATTATATATATGGTTTTCCAGAGATTTTGGGGAAAATTCTTTTAATTTTTAAACACCTACTCCTAGAAATTCTGACTCATAGTGACCCTATGGACTCAACGGCAATGGGTACTCCTAGAAATAGAGGATGCCTTAAAACTCATAATTTAAATTGTTTTTTCTACTAGTTTGCAAGTCAAAATATTGAGATAAATGTATTTAAGTTTCATTTCTAAACATTTGAGAATTAGATAATCTTACCTTTCAAATTACCATTATGTAATTTGTAAGATCCATTTTTTTGGCCCTGAATATAGCATATCTATGAAAGTATTTTAAGTCAATTTAAATAACTTGTTTAGAAATTTATTAGTGAAAGAATATAGGAATATTTAATATTGCTTATGAAACATATTTGTTATACAATTGTGGAATTCTGTCTCCAGTTTGATTACCTAAAAGGTATTATTGTGAGATAGAGTGACTGTTAGCATGAAGCCATTTTCTTTCTCTCCAGTTAGGAGTCTAGAACTATTAAAATATATATAAGTATGTATAAAATATATTTAAATAGAATAATATATAATTTTACTAAATAATGTATAATTTTAATAAATAATATATATTTAAACATTTAAATATATATGTATAAAACTATTCTCAAACACAAATACTGATGTTGCAAAACCCTCAGCAAAAAATTCTAGCAACACTTTCTACATATATAAATATTCAATTTCAAACATGATTTTTTTTTTTTATGATCTAGTAGAACAAAGACAAAATTTAGATGTTCCTTGAAGAAATAGAGGAAGAAATTGTTTTTATTGTTTTGTCATAATTATGTTGTTTTTTTTCCAAAGATTCCTTAGGGAGAATAGAATGTAGTCCCCAGACACTCTTATAATGCAATAATCATATCTTTTTTTTTTTTTAACTTCTGTATTTTAATGCTGTCTTACTCCATTCTCTTCTAAAAGTTGATTTCTGTCTTGGTATGAAAATCTCCCAGTGATTTCAAAGAAACTAAAAAAGGTTATAGAAAAGTTGTCTATAGATGCTCAAGATGTCCTAAGACAACATTTGTTGTAACTTAAAGTTAGCCTAGTACAGTGAAACACTTCATGGGATTTGGTTTCTTGGTTTGGAGGTTTAGGGATATCCCAGTTAATTGACCTAATAATGTGTTTAGTGCTCTGTTCTACCTCCTAGTTTGTTACAAAGTGCCTGGGGCCTTAGAAGCTTGCAGGTGACTATTTAAGGTACAAAGATTGGTCCCTATTTGTCTAGAGCAACAAAGGAAGAAGGAGAGTCAGGAATAGGATGAGGAAATGGAATGTGTGGCTAATTGTCTCCATGAACAACTGCCTCCTTTGTTATGAGACCAGAAGAACTGAATGGTGTCCAGCTACCATTACTGAACATTTTGATAAAAGATTCTATAGAAGAATCCTGATAAAAAGGGGGACAATGCAGAAGAAAACTTCAAATTCTCATGGAATCCATACTTTCTGGAGCCATGGAGGCTGATGAACACCCAAAACTATTGCTCTGAGATAATCTTTAAATCTGAAACCTTAAGCCAAAAATATCCTCTGAAGTCTTCTTTAAGCTAAACAAAGGATTAGCTAGTAATGAATGTCTGCCATGAATATTTTACTCTTTTAAGATCTGTCTATATGGGATCAAACTGACAACAGTAACTCAAAAGATTAGAAACCTTCAGGGACAATGAGTTTATGTTAATGGGGGAGGAACAACTTGGAAAAGGAGGGGGTGAATGGATGCACAACTCAAAGAATGTAATCAGTGTCACCAAATTTTACACATTGAATTTGTTGAATTAGTGTATGTCCTACTGTGTATATTCTCAAAAACAACAAAAATTAAATTATTTTTTAAAAAGTTATCCTAGAAGCATAATGTGTTAACCAGTAATAACACTGAAAAATGATGACAATAATACCAATTTTCTCTTGAATGTTGTTAAAGATAAACTGGGATTTGGATTTATCCAAATATACTAGTTTATGGGGCCTTGGTGGCAGAGTGGTTAAGAGTTCAACCGCTAACCAAAAGGCTGGCAGTTCAAATCCACCTACTGCTCCTTGGAAACCCTACGGATCAGTTCTACTCTGTCCTATAGGGTCACTATGAGTGGAATTGACTTGACAGCAATAGGTTTTTTGGTTTATACTAGTATACAAGTGCTGAAAAACACATTTTAATGTGTTTTTTAGGATGTTTTAATAAGATAGTATAAATGCAAAAGAGGATAATGTTCCTATTTTATTTTTCAGAAGATAAAGGAAAAAATCTCTTAATCAAAATGAAAGGAGAAATTAAAGAGAACAATGTTAATTATGCAAAGGTGGAGTGCAAAGAATTTTGAATGACTTTGTTTTCTATGAAATATCTTTGAAAATCTGCTCAAAAAGTTACCAAGGTTATGAAGGGACCTGAAAATGCTCACTGTCACATTTAAGATCAGTGGGTTTTACATGGAATTTTATTTCTCCTAGTCTATATGTCTATAAAGCAGCTCAGCATCAACAACAATAAAAGCATTTTTAAAGACCTAAATGAATATTTATTATATTTAGTTGATACCTGATAAACTAATAGAAATTTTCACTAAATTGCCTAGTAATTTAACTAAATTGATTGATTCTACTGGGTTACATGTCAACCTGGTACATAACTAAATGAAGAAATGGACATCTGTATCAGTGATTATATAATTTTAGCAAACTAGTTAATATAAATAACTAAATTTTATTTTGGTGAAAAATCAGTAAAACACAGTATTTCTGTAATTAAGCAGACAAAAATAAGGGTCTGTTATTTATGCTGTCATTGCATTGATTCAGTATATTGAATACCTTTACAATTGATTTCGGTTATTTCTGAAATTTCCAATATTTAAGGCTATCTGTTAAAATAAAATCAATGTAGTGCTATACTTTAAAATATAAGTATGACCTAATTTATAATTATACCCAATACAGTATTTGCCATTTGTAAATTAAGTTATTAAAAGTTTCCTGTATTTCATTTTATTCAAAAAGCAATTGTAAGAACAGAAGAAGAATGGTGTAATTATAATGCACTAATGACAGAATTTTAGTCTTGTACCACACTCCTCACATTGTTCAAAACGTGAGTGCCACAGTCATACAATAATCAGAAGACATACTCTTATTTTATATTTCTTTATGAACAAAATTTAAAAATGAAGATCACTTCAGTTATGGGAGCATTGTTAGTTCAACTTTCAAAAAATATACAAAAAGTTGAGTTTATACTCTTAAATGGATGGAAATTTGGTGTATATATACAATGTTAAATAAAGATTTTTATTATTGCATTGGTTTTATATTGCCTTATTTTCAATTTCTTTCTTAACTTTTGATCTGCATAATTAATCTGGTTAAGGAAGATAATATAATAAGTGAATAAAAGAAGCACACAAAGGAAAAGAGATTATGCTTTCATTGCTGAATATGAGGAGTGAAATTAAAAGCATCCTTACTGGAAAATAAAAATAATATCCACTTAGGAAGTCCCTCCTGCCAGGGGACCTCTAAGTGTCTGTAAGCCTTAATCAATACTCACACTACCCTTGAAGTATAAAATGGAAATAAAATTACTTTTCAACAGATTAAGAGAATTGTTGTTTCTACATTCTGCCACGGAGAAGATAAAATCTAGAAAGTTATGTAGTTAATAGAAGAAATTTATTCGGTTAACCTATTTATGAACCTTATGATATCAGTTAACCTATACTGATTTTTTTACTTGATACAGTCATATAGTTACCTGAGTCTTTTATTTAACTTTGTTCATAAAGACCATGTGAAATGAAGATAATTTAAAATATAATCATTTTAGTTGTCCATATATGTAATTTCAAAAATTATTGCAATTTTCCCCAGTTTCCTTCTAATCCTTGATTAGTTGGCTAACTGCATAAATTTTTATGTGTACAATTGAACAAAAGAATAAACTATCAAAGTAGTACAATATTATTTTCTCTGTAAAATTGGTGGCATTTTCTTAAAAACAGTTTTATGTTAACAAGACAGGAGACTACTTTTTAAAAAATCAGACTGTAAGTTTAACCATGCTAAAACTTTTTTTTTTTTTTTTTTTTTTTGGTGAAAACTAATGTTCTTCGAATTAAACCAGCTTTCTTCAACTTGATTCAAACTCATGGTGACCCCCGCCCCATGTGTATCAGAGTAGAACTATGATTCATAAGGTTTTTGATGGATGATTTTTCAGAAGTAGATCACCTAGTCTCCTTTGAAGCACCTCTAGGTGGAGTCAAATCACAAAACTTTCTGTTAGCAGTTGCGTATGTTAACCATTTGCACCACCCCGGGACTCCACTTTAAATTAATAGCCCTTTATTGGAGGTTTTGGGAGGTAAAAATTTTTTCTAGAGGAAGAGTTGCCATAAGGATTCGAAGTTTGGGAAACATGTGTGGTGGCTTCACAGGTAAGAAAGGACATAAAGAACTTCAAAGTGAACCCTACCATAGGAGAAGGAAAGAGTCTAGCCTAAAGTCACAGAAAGTATCAACTTGGGACTCTAGTATGTAGTGCTATTGCATTGGTAGGGAGCAAGTTATTTACGGAAGCCCTCGATAACAACCCTTCAGGCTATGCAGAACAGTTTGAATGCATGCAGCAGCATCAGAAGCAAACAGCACCTGGTGAGTATTAGATTCTCCATTTTGCTTTCTTCCTAAGCGTAGAAGTGAGCAAATTAAACATTTTAGAACAAATAGGAAGAGGAAGAAGATACAAGCAATTACATCATTAAAGGTCAGTGGTGCCTAAGTACTTACTTAGAAAATTAAATATGATACTAATATAGTTCAGGTCTGAGTTTATGAAATGCAGAATAACTATATGGAGTCCCTGACTTACAATGTATTCCAATTAGGACAAACCGCACTTACAACCACTTCTTTTTTTTTTTTACATCTTATCTTTAGTAATATGTACTACACACAATGTTGCAGCATGTAACTTGTTGATGTTATCATTCTCAGATGTTCACTCACAGATGTTCAGTGTTATGATTTATATAGATATTGATAATAAAAGGCAACAGTAATGAAAACTAAAAAAAAATAAGGTATTCGACTTGAGTCAGTCATTGAAAAGGAACCTCACGATAAGTCAGGAACTATCTGTATTATATTTTATTGTTAAGGTATCTTGTCAAACTTAGCTCTGATTTAATTCAGCAAATCTTTATTGAACATCCGTTAATCTGTTATCATATATTTATACAAATAGTGCACACCTTTTACATTTGTTTGCCAGCTACTCCCTTCGCCTGTGAGGTATTTTCGTATGTGCGATACACTAATTTTTTTTACAGCAACATTTTTAAAAAATTGGCATAGTGGTGCTTATGAAAATACCTTGGGAGGGGTAGGGAGCAGTTGGCAAAGAAACGTAGAAGGTACGCCTTATTTGCATAAAATACGTTATGTGTCAGACATTTTAATAATGCTGCATAACTGTAATAGAATCCATTAGTCATTTTCCACTGGCAAGTTCTGAAAATATGTTAAATATTAAGCTAATTCATGCTTACATAAATTTCCATTGCAAATCAAAATTTCTGGATTGCTCCAAAAATGTTTTTTAGTATCAAATGACATCTAAATGTACTGTAGTTTTCTACTCGCTGTGTCATAGACACTTTCAAATATCATTTTCTCTATGCTTCATTTTTATTGCTTATTAAGGGCATTAATTTAGTGATACTTCTTGCATCCTTATAGAAGATCCAGTGGTTATGTCCATATGGCATCAAATCACTTGGATAAAAAAGAAAAAAAATCCAATTATCCAGATGTTGAATTTAAATAATACCAAACATCAGGTGTTGCCAAATAAACTTTTGGCATTTTCAAAGCTTTAATTCCAGATAATAAAGACTTCAATACAAGGCCCAAAATAGTTCTTAGCTTAAAATTAACACTCAAGTATTTTTGATAGGTGGGGAAGAAGTTATTTCAAGAGGTGGGCTGAGGCAGAAATGCAGAACCTGATGCTTTAGAACTACATCCAAAAGAATTGTTCTATCATATCACCATACAAGCAAAAAAGATATTAACTTAAACATTCTGCCTTTTAAAGTTTCTTTTTCACTTACTTAACCAATGGCCTAGTCCATCTGCTCAGCTTCTCAGAGTTAATAACTATTCAATCCTCAAATTAGAAAAGATCATTTAGTTTTATAAATGGTCAGGACCTGAATGATTACAAATTAACAACATGTCTGCAGTTTATATATTTAAACCACAAAAAAACACAAAGATTAGAATAGCAAAGTTAATTTCAACATAAGATTTGCAACGTAATATGGGAAACACCATATGTTAAGAATTTTTTTAAAAACTTAAACAACTTAAATGTCTTGGAAAACTATTAAATATGTCACAAATTTGATAATCAATCCACCTAGATCTGATTTTTTTTTTTAATCTGGTGTAAAGTCAAGGTCAACATTAATTTGTTTCTAGAGTGTACCTAGCACAACTTATTGCACAGATCATTCTTTTCCACTTTCAAACAAAGCCATATTTGTCACAGACCTAATGTTATACTTACTAGAGTCTGTTCTGGATTTATTTGATCTGTGTATTTGCCTGTTTTGTGTCACTACCATACTGTTGTAGTAACTGCACTCTTTAATAATTCCAGGAAAATAACAAGAGGGGGGTTAGTGTGAGTGACCATCTTGGAATGGAGAAATATTTTATCAGTGATGCTGGTTAGAATTGCTTGTCCATGTTGATAATAAAAATCAACTAACATTTAGTCACTTTTATCCTGGTTTTAAAACTTGTATACACAATTCACCCCTTTATCTCCCAAACCTGTGGTAAACTGCTCTCATCTTCCCTCAACTTGGGAGTCTCTATATAATTATTTTATCTGCTAGAGAATATTCTCCAGAACTTGTCCTAAAGCATGCCTTCTCTAAACTTGGTAAATTTTAATTCTATGTAAAATTTCTAATTATTCAATTAAGAAAAAAAAAGCTACAGCTTCAACAACAGAAACAACACCAAAAATTGTGATTTTCATTTCAATTACAGTGAAAATATACAGCATTTTAGGATTTATTGTCATGTTTATATTAAGTTGTTCCAACCATGTACATGAACTCTCCCTTTATTTACTTTATTCTTATTTTTATCGCAATAATGTTTTATATATATTCTGCATACAGAATTTGTTTACTTTTGTTATATTTCTTCAAGTATTTAATTTTTGATGCTATTCTGAATGGCATCCCTAAAAAACTCACTAAACACATTTATTACTTACAAAAAATTATCTATGATTTACTTAGTAAACCATTCCACTACCACCTGTCTGTCAGTTTGTCATACTGTAATGGTTTGTGTGTTGCTGCAGAAGCTATGTCACTGGTATTTCAGATACTAGCAGCGTCACTCATGGTGGACAGGTTTCAGAGGAGCTTCCAGACTAAGCCAGACTAGGAAGAAAATCCTGACAATGTACTTCTGATAATTAGTCAATGAAAATCCTGTGGATCACCACAGAATATGGTCTGATACAGTGCTTGAAGATGAACCTCCTAGATTAGAAGGCACAGTGGCCACAACAATGGACCCAGACATGATCATGAGTGTGGCTCAGGATTGGGCAATGTTTTGTTATGTTGTAAATGGTGTCCCCATGAGTCAAAGCCAATTCAATGGCAACTAACAACAACAACAAACCATACCATCTGAGAATAATTTGGATGGTAAATGTAAATGCAAAAACAAGAAACGTAAGGAGTATTATCTTTATGACTTTCATGTAAGGAGATCCTTTTTAATAAAACACAAAACACAAAAAGGGCAAAACTGATAAATCTTGTTGTGTAAGAAATTACCTCAAATTTAGCAATTTAAAACAGCACCCATTTATTAGCTCATAGTTCAGTAGGTCACAATTGCAGGCATGGCATCACTGGGCTCTCTGCTTGGAGTCTCAGAATATTAACAAAAAAAAAGGTGTTGGCTATGATGAGAAAGTATTTGTTGTTATTATTTGCCGTGGTGTCAATTACAACTCAAGGTGACCCCATGTGTGCAGAGTAGAACTTCTCTATAGGGTTTTCAGGACTTTGATCTTCCAGAAGCATATTGCCAGGCCTGTCTTCTGAGGCACCTCTGGGTGGATCCGAACAGTCAAACTTTCATCTGATAGTCAAGCACTTAACCAGTTGAGCCACTATAATTTTGTACCAGTTTAAAAGGTTTCGACTCACCTCTGAATGAACCAAAATGACAATACTTATTGCCTAAATAATTCTAGCACCAGAAGTCTGAAGGTGTAATAAACCCACTCCTCACTTATCAACATGGTTAAGTTTCAAAGACAGAGTTGTTATACAAAAATTAGCATTATGCAAAAACAGAGGATGATCACGTCAGATCACAAAAGGGAAGATGACTACAGCATTCCATAACTGCCAAAGTACATCATTACATAACTGCCAAAATACTGAGAATCTTGGCCCAGCCAAATTAACACATAACCTGAACCATCACAGACAGCTTTACTCTTACATAACACCTTGACATTCTTTACTGCCAGACGTACATCATTAATGTGCAAAATAGCCAGACAGTAGATTTTTTACTGTGTTGTAAATACGTGGAATGTCAGATAACGAGGTAGTTGACAAGTGAGGAGTAGGTGTACATAGTTGTGCCCTAAAAAACAGCCAGCAGTTTGGGGTAGGGAAAACTACTCATCTTCATTATTTGTGGAAATGGCACCTGCAGAAATTTAACAAGGTATTGCAAAAACACTTTCAAACATTCTACTTGCTTTGCTTTGCTTTACTTTTTCAAATTAAGTTTCAGTCTGAGCATTAGGAGTATCCCCTACTCACAGGTAAATGACCTTTGTTCCCGAAAACTTATGAGACTTTTCACAACATGAAATAGCCTTTGACAGGCATTTTTCATCTGTTTGCTTTGAAACCCACCACCTTTCTTCACTGTCCCAACTGGGCTGACAAGAAACCATTCATGAGTCTTCTGAAGCCTGGAAAATCACTTCATTATGTAGTACATTCTACCCAGTGTAATCACTATTTTTATGCTGTTAGTTGAAAGTTGAGTAATCATTTTTAAAAGTCGCTTGGAATACTTTTGCTGCCGGGGTGCTTTTGGTGTCTGCTAATAGACGTTATTTTCTGTTGAATTCTACGTAAGTTTTTTAGAGGGAAATATGATTGATTTTGTGTGTGTGTGTGTGTGTGTGAACAAATGGGAAGCTAATTTTGTAATTTTTGTTCCTGGGTCTAGGTGCATAAAGGGGAAAATTAATCTACTTCCACAGATGAGAGGATTAATAAAACCAAGATAATAATTTTGATCTCAGTATAAGTTAGTTTGCTTTTGCCTATCCCATTGAAAAATATAAATTTTTTTGCAATGGTGGGGAATTGGAGCGCTGAAAAGGGCAGAAGGCCACTGAGTGGTCAATTAGTGCTAAGAAGCATTCATTTTGTCACAGCAGAAAAAAACATGTGAGATGAGAAAAATAAAATAGTCATTGTCAAGTTTAGGAATTTTAAAACTCGAAGCCCCTTTCCCTATCCTTACAACTTAAAATAGAGTAAAAAGATCACAGTTATTATCCTTTCCCTAGAAATTTGCTTGAGGAGCTATATCTTATTTAAATTTTAAGCTCAGATATTACTGGGAGGCTTTCTCTGGTCAACAAATTTCAACTGAAATCCCTGCCAGGCACTCTCCATCACGTTCCAAAACCAAATCCATTGCTGTTGAGTTGATTTCGACTCATAGCGCCCCTGTGGGAAGGAGTCGAACTACCCCTCAGGGCTTCTAAGGCCGCGAATCTTCACGGAAGCAGACTGCCACATCTCTCTCCCATGGAGCCGCTAATGGTTTCTAACTGCCGACCTTTCAGTTAGCAGCCAAGTATTTGAACCGCTGTGCCATCAGGGCTCCTTTTCAGTCACATTACCTGACCATTATCTTCTTCATAGTATCTACCACTAACTAAAATTATCTAACTTATTTAATTGCACATTGGTTTATTATCTGATCCTTTTTATAAGAATATTGTTTGAACTCCTGGTCTCCAGTTATTCACCTTCAGTTCTCTTAAGTCACTAGAACTCAACTTTCTCTCCTACAACTCCACTGACGCTGTTGTTGCTAAGAGCACCAATGGCCTGCAAGCTTGAAAATCTAAGGGTCATTTCTCCTTAGTGATCTTAATGGACAGCTCAGTAGCATTCTAAACATTCGAACACAACCTCCTTGCCCCTGACCTGGGGCCCCAGTTAAATACTTTCTTATCTCCCATCCTAGAGTTCAATATATTCTTGGTTTTTCTCCACTTCACTGGCCATTCCTTTAAAGATTTTTTTTTTCTTTAGAGTTTCTTTTGGTAAATCAACATTTTATACTAGAAGTGTAAAGGTTGGAGAGCCTGTGATCCCCAACTTGGATGCTGTTATCTTTCCTTCTGCAAGTTCTCCCTGACTGTTTCATTCAGTCCAGTGGCTTTAAATACGATCTATAAAACCAATGTCTCCTCTGTTTATATATCAAGCCCAAAATTTCCTCCAGCTGTGTGTTCATATATGCAAGTGCCTATATGACACTTCCATTCGAATATATAAAAGATATCTCAAACCTGACACATTCAAAATGGAATATTTGTTCCCTGCTCTGTGCCCCAAATGTATTTTTCACTGTTCTACTTAGTGATTAGGAAATATCTATTGGTGTTAAATCACCTTTTTGATTACCAACACATAACAATTTTTTTCTTCCTCTTGCAAGAAAAAACAATTAACAGCAATCATTATTTTGTTTTATTGGATTCATCTCCTGATTGTTGATTTGGTTGCTAATTTTTCAAGTTTTGCTTACATTTTAGAATTTTGGTTGCATACTTGAGTGGAATGAATTTTCTCTCTTTGTTTTAGTGATTTTTTTTTCCTGTTTCTCTCACAAGACTTTATAGGATACTTAATTCTGAAATATATTTGCAGACCTTCCACTAACTATGGCAATGTTGTCAAATCAGGAGCTAAAGCAGGTGCCTGGCATGGATGAGGTCTTCAGTCAGCTTCCTCCTACATTCCTAGGTTGTTTGTTGTTAGGCGTTAATGAGTTAATTTTAACCCATAGTGACCCCATGAAATGGAGTAGAAATGCCCAATAGGGTTGGTTTGGCTGTAAACTTTACAGAAGCAGATCACCAGGTCTTTCTCCTGCACAGCTGCTAAGTGGGCTAGAATTGTCAATGTTTTGGTTAACAGCCAAGCTCTTAACCATGACACCACCAGGGCTCCTTACATTCCTAGGTAAACAGCTTTATATAAGCTCTAGTTACAGGCAGCACTCGCTCAGTAGTAGCACTTTTCAGCCTCCTCTCAGGAGCAGAGGGATCCCACAACAAACCTATACTTCAAGCAGTGTATCTGGCTCCAGTTCCGTGTGTCATATTGGTTGATTTAAGAACTCATTGTCCTTCAGGAAGGAAAGCCAGGCCACCTTTTTTGCTTCTACTTCCAGAGCAAGAGCAAGCCTGCAGATCTAGCTTTACTTTATTATTGTTTTTCTTTTTGTTTGATTTTTGTTCTGTTTCTTGTCCATGCAAATTTTTTTTTTCAAGGCAAGTTTTTAATCTCTGTTTGACATTGCTCTATACGTGGAATGGAGAAAGAGCTCAGTGTGTGAACTTCCAATGCCTTCTAGATCCGGAGTTTACTTAACACTGAAGCTTTATGCAAGAAGATGACAGTACTGGTTTTTGTCTTTGCTCCTTAAATACAAACTACAATAATTATTTAAATAGCTTTTCACAATGTTGTAGACCCTGTGCCTTTATTTTAAAGAGCTACGTCTTTATTGGATTCTACACATTAGGTTAATTTCTCCCTCTCTATAACATATTCTAACACAAAATACTATTTTTCTCTTACTTTTTCTGCAAAAGGAGTGCAATGTAAAGGCTAGTTACTAAAGTATGACATTTGGAAAAAAGGAAGGCTGATGACACAGGTGAGATCTTAAAAAATAAAAATAAATGAAGGCATGCCCAATCTGTGACTCCTCTTATTTGTAGTTAAGGAGTACTTAAGAACTCACACATTATATATTACTTTAAATCTTCATTTGACAATTCTTTAACTTCAGTGTTTTCCAGATTATCTAAAGGTAATTAAATATTATATGTAAGTATATACATGTTACATACTATGTATTATATGACATGTATATACATTTTCTTTTACTCTTTTTTTTTTTATTGTATTTCAGGTGAAGGCTTACAGAACAAATAGTTTCTCATGAAACAGTAGTACACATGTTGTTTTATGACATTGGTTAACAACCCCACAACATATTAACCCTCTAACTTCTCAGCCTTTTTTTTTTTGGTGAAAATACACATAACCAAAGATACACAGTTTCAAAAATTTCTACATGCACAGTTCAGTGACATTGACTACACTCTTCCAATTGTGCTACTATTCTCACTTAAGATGAAGGCTTACAGAACAAAATAGTTTCTCATTTAACAGTTACTACAAATGTTGCCCTATGACAATGGTTAACAATCTCACAACACATCAACAATATTCTTACTCAACCTTGGGTTCCCTATCACCAGCTTCCTTGTCCCCTTCTGCCTTCTGGCCCTTGTCACAGGACTCCTGTACCTCGTTAGTCTCATTAGGTTTTACGGGTAAGTCCACTCACAGGCTGAATGCTGAACCTCGGAGATAACTTCACCACTGATCTAAAAGGGTGTCTGGGGGCCATACTCTTGGGGTTTCTCCAGTCTCCTTTAGGCCAGTAAATCTGGTCTTTTTTATGAGTTAGAATTATGTTCTACGTCCTTCTCTAGCTCTGTCCAGAACCCTCTGTTGTGGTCCTGGTCAGAGCAGTCACTAGTGATAGCCGGGCACCAACTAGCTGTACTGGACTCAGTCTGGTGGAGGCCTTAGTAGCTGTGGGCCATTAATCCTTTGGACTAATCTTTTCATTGTATCCTGTTCTCTTCATTCTCCCTTGCTCCCAAAAGAATGAGACCAGTGGAGTATCTTAGATGGCTGCTCACAGGCTTTTAAGACCCCAGACACTACTCACCAAGGTAGAATGTAGAGCATTGTCTTGATAAGCTGTGTCATGCCAATTGAGCTAGATGTTCCCTGAGACCATGGTCCCCAGAGCCCTCAGTCCAGCAATTCAGTCCCTCAGGGAGTTTGGATGTGTCTATGGGACTTCCATGACCTTTCCTTATACAGGTTGTGCTAGTTTGCCTGGTATTGTGTACTGTCTCACCCTTCACCCAAGATACCACTTATCTATTGTCTATTTAGTATTTCCACCCCTATCCCTCCCATCCCTGGTAACCAACAAAGATTGTTACATTTTGTGTGTGAACTTTTTCATGGGTTTTTACAATAGAGGTCTCATACAATATTTGTCCTTTTGTGATTGACTTATTTCACTCAGCATAATATCCTCCAGTTTCATCCATGTTATGAGATGGTTCACAGATTCATTGTTGTTCTTTCTCATTGCATAGTACTCCATTGTGTGTATGTACCATAGTTTGTTTAGCCATTCATCTGTTGATGGGCATCTAGGTTGTTTCCATCGTTTTGCTATTGTGAACAATGCTGCCATGAACATAAGTGTGCATATGTCTATTCGAGTGACGACTCTTATTTCTCTAGGATATATTCCTAGGAGTGGGATTGCTGGATCGAATGGTTTGTCTATTTCTAGCTTTCTGAGGAAGCGCTATAGCATTTTCCAAAATGGTTGTATCATTTTACATTCCCACTAGCAGTGCATAAGAGTTCCCATCTCCCCGCAGCCCCTCCAGCATTTGTTATTTCCAGTGGTTTTGATTCGTGCTAGTAATGCTGGGGTGAGATGGTATCTCATTGTCGTTTTAATTTGCACTTCTCTAATGGCTAGTGATCGCGAGCATTTCCTCATGTGTCTGTTAGCCATTTGAATATCTTCTTTGATGAAGGGTCTGTTCATTTCTTTTGCCCATTTTTTAATAGGATTATTTGTATTTTTGTTGTAGAGGTGTTGGATTTTCTTGTAGATTATGGAGATTAGACCTTTGTCTGACTTGTACTGTCCAAAAATTTTTCCCAGTCTGTAGGTTCTCTTTTTACTCTTTTGGTGAATTCTTTTGAAGAGCATATGTGTTTGATTTTTAGCAACTCCCAGTTATCTAGCTTTTCTGTTGGGGTTTCTGCGTTGATGTTTATGGTTTGCATCCTGTTAATGCTATGTATTAAGGCCTGTACTATTGGTCCTATTTTTTCTTCTATGAACTTTACAGTTTTAGGCTTTATATTCAGGTCTTTGATCCATTTTGAAGTAGTTTTTCCATACGGTGTGAGGTATGGGTCCTGTTTCATTTTTTTGCAGATGGATATCCAGTTTTGCCAGCACCATTTGTTAAAAAGACTGTCTTTTCCCCATTTGATGGACTTGGGCCCTTGTTGAAGATCAGGTGACCGTAGGTGGATGGATTTAAATCTGGGTTCTCAATTCTGTTCAATTGGTCAATATATCTGTCGTTGTACCAGAACCAGGCTGTTTTGACTACTGTAGCTGTATACTAGCTTCTGAAGTCAGGTAGTGTGAGTCCTCCAACTTTATTCTTCTTCTTCAGTAGAGCTTTACTTATTCGGGGTTTCTTCCCTTTCCATATAAAGTTAACGATTAGTTTTTCCATCTCTTTGATGAATGTTGTTGGTATTTGGATCAGGATTGCGTTGTATTTGTAAATTGCTTTAGGTAGAATTGTCATTTTCACAATGTTGAGTTTACCTATCCATGAGCATGGGATGTTTTTCCATTTATGTAGATCCCTTTGGGTTTCTTGCAGTAGTGTTTTGTAGTTTTCTTTGTATAGGTCGTTTAAATCTCTGGTCAGATTTATTCCTAAGTATTTCATCTTTTTAGGGGCTATTTAAAATGGTATTGTTTTCCTGATTTCCTTTTCATCGTTCTCCTTATTGGTGTATAGGAATCCAACCGATTTTTGAATGTTTATCTTGTATCCTGCTACTCTGCTGAATCTTTCTATTAGTTCCAGTAGATTTCTCATGGAGTCTTTAGGGTTTTCTATCTATAGTATCATATCATCTGCAAAAGGGGACAGTTTAACTTCTTCATTACCAATTTGGGTGCCCTTTATTTCTTTTTCTTGCCTTATTGCTCTAGCTAGAACTTCCCGCACAATGTTAAATAGGAGTGGTGATAAAGGGCATCCTTGTCTTGTTCCTGTTTTCAAAGGGAATGTTTTCAGCCTCTCTCCGTTAAGAATGATGTTGGCCGTTGGTTTTACATAGATGCCCTTTATTATATTGAGAAATTTCCCATCTATACCTGTTTGATTGAGAGTTTTTATCAGGAATGGGTGTTGGACTTTGTCAAATGCCTTTTCTGCGTCAATTGAGATGATCATGTGATTCTTTTCTTTCCTTTTATTTATGTGGTGGATTGCGTTGATTGATTTGCTAATGTTGCACCATCCTTGCATACCTGGTATGAATCCTACTTGGTCATGGTGTATTATTTTTTTGATATGATGCTGAATTCTATTAGCTAGAATTTTGTTCAGAATTTTTGCATCTGTATTCATGAGAGATATTGGTCTGTAATTTTCTTTATTTGCGACGTCTTTGCCTAGTTTTGGTATCAGCTTTATGCTGGCTTCATAGAATGAATTTGGAAGTGTTGCTTCTTCTTCTATGCTCTGAAATAGCTTGAGTAGTACTGGTACAAGCTATTCTGTAAATGTTTTGTAGAATTATCCGGTATAGCCATCTGGGCCAGGGCATTTTTTGGTTGGAAGCTTTTTTATTACCTTTTCAATCTCTTCTCTTGTTATGGGTCTGTTCAGATTTTCAACATCACTTTGTTGTAGTTTGGGTAGGCCATGTGTTTGTAGAAATTTTCCCGTTTCCTCTAGGTTTTCAAATTTGTTGGAGTATAGTTTTTCATAATATTCTGTTATGATCCTCTTTACTTCAGTTGTGTCTGTTGTAATGTCCCCCATTTCAGTTCTTATTTGGGTTATTTGTGTCCTCTCCTGTTTTTCATTTGTCAGTCTGGCCAGTGGTTTGTTGATTTTGTTGATTCTTTCAGAGAACCAACTTTTGGTTTTGTTGATTCTTTCTGTTGTTTTTCGGTTCTCTATTTCATTGATTTCTGCTCTGATCTTTACTATTTCCTTTCGTCCAGTGGTTGTGGGCTTTTCTTGCTGTTTTCTTTCTATTTGTTTGAGTTCTGTATTTAATGTTTTGATTTTGCCCCTTTCTTCTTTTTTGATATGTGCATCTATATCTATAAATTGTCCTCTGAGGACTTCCTTTGCTTTGTCCCAAAGGTTTTGGTATGATGTGCTTTCATTCTCATTGTATTCTACCAATTTTTTGATTCCATCTCTGATTTCTTCTATTACCCACTGATGTGTAAGCAGGGTATTATTCAGTTTCCATGTAGTTGATTTTTTTTCCTTGGTCTTTCTATTGTTAATTTCTATCTTGATGGCGTTGTTGTCAGAGAAGATACTTTGAATTATCTCAGCATTTTGGATCTTGTTGAGGATTGCTCTGTGGCCTAAGATGTGCTCTATTCTGGAGAACGTTCCATGTGCATTGGAAAAGAATGTATACTTTGCAGTGGTTGGATGGAGTGTTCTATATATGTCTATGAGGTCAAGTTGGCTGATTGTGCCCTTTAGGTCTTCTGTATTTTGCTGAGTTTCTTCTTAGTTCTTCTGTCCTTTACTGAGATTAGTGTGTTGAAGTCTCCTACTATTATTGTGGAACTGTCAATTTCTCTTTTCAGTGTTGTTAGAGTTTGTTTTATGTATTTTGGAGCCCTGTCATTGGCTGCTTAGATGTTTATTATAGTTATGTCTTCCTGATGGATCATCCCTTTAAGCATTATGTAGTGTCCTTCTTTGTCTTTTATGGTAAATTTTGTTTTAAAGTCTATTTTATCTGAGATTAGCATTGCCACTCCTGCTCTTTTTTGGTAGTTGTTAGCTTGATATATTTTTTTACAACCTTAGACTTTTAATAAATTCACATCTTTGTTTCTAAGGTGTGTCTCTTGTAGACAGCATATTGATGGATCCTGTTTTCTTATCCATTCTGTCACTCTCCATCTCTTTATGGGTGCATTGAGTCCATTTACATCCAGTGTAATTATTGATAGATGTGAGTTTGTTTCTGTCACTTTGTAGTGCTTTTTTTTGTGGTGCTGAAATTTTCTTTGTTCTTCTTACTGTCTTATGCTGAGTTACTTTTGTTTGTGGATTTTTTTCATTTGTTTTTGTAGGTTTTGTTTTTGCTGAGAATTTATGTTTTTCCTCTTTTTTTTTTTTTGTCAGTATATTTGTTAACTTTCTTTGTGGTTACCATGAATTTTACCCTTATCTTTCTAAGTTTGAAACAGTCTACCATTACTTGGTATCATCTTGCCTTCCTCTCCATTAGAAGGTTCTATACCTATGCCATTTATTCCCTCTTTTATTTTGATGTTGTCATTTATTGTTTAACTGCTCTGATTCTCTGTTGTATTTCTTTCAGTTTTGGATAGTCCTCGAGAGTTCATTTCCTAGATTGGTATCCGGCTCGTACGATCCTGCATCCTAGATTCTGCCTGTGAGCTGAAGCTCTTTGTCCTCAGATCGAAGAACTCCCTTTAATAATTCTTGTAAGTTTGGTTTGACTTTTACATATTCCCTTAATTTTTGTTTATCTGGAAATGACCTAATTTCACCATCAAATTTGAATGACAGTTTTGCAGTTTCTTGGCTGACAATTTTTTCTTTCAAGCTTTTATGTATGTCATCCCATTGGCTTCTTGCCTGCATGGTTTCTGCTGAATATTTTGAGCTCAGTCGTATTGTTTCTCCTCTGTATGTGACTTCTTGTTTTTCAGGATCTGCTCTCAGGATTCTTTGTTTGTCTTTGGTTTTGGGGAGTGTGAATAGGATAAGTCTTGGTGATTTTCTTTTGGGGTCTCTTCTATATGGGGTTCGTTGAGCTTCTTGGATGGCCAGCTTTTCATCTTTCATGAACTGGGGAAGTTTTCTGTCCGCAGTCCCTCAATGATCCTCTCTGTGTTTTCTGTTTTCTCCCCGTTCTGGAATTCCAATCACTCACAGATTTTTGTTTTTGATTCTGTCCCACATAACTCTCAGGATCTCCTTCTTTTTCTTTGTTCTTTTTTCTGAGTTTTCCTCAAACAGAGTTGTATCCAAGTATTTGTCTTCAATTCCACTGATCCTATCTTCCACCATTTCAAATCTGCTTCTCCGCCCTTGTATGACATCGTCCATTTTGGAAATCTTGTTTTTTATGTTTTGGATTTCTAATTGTTGTCTTTGTATAATTTCTAGTTGTGAATTTATTTTGGCATTTTGTTCCTGCATTATTTACCTGAATTCTTCCAATTTTTTGTCTGTATTTTTTATGAATTTGTCTATTTTTTCCTCATGTTTGTCAGCTTTTTGCCTCAGTTCTAGGAGAATTCTGAGTATTAGAGATTTGAGTTCCCTATCAGGTAGTTCTAGTGCATTTTCTTACACAGGAGAGTCATCTGGTGTTTTATTTTAGATGCCTACTGGAAACATCCTGTCCTGTTTTTTATATGTTTTGACATTGTCTGCTGTTTTCAGGGCATTCAGTAGTTATTTTTTTCTCGTTTATTGATTGTAGATATTTTTGTTGTGTCTCTTTTTTTAAAAAAAATTTTGACTACGTCTGAGCAGGCGGGCTGTGTGTTCTTTGTTGTTTGCTCATCTGTGCACTCAATATTTTTTGCCTCCTTCTCCAACTGGCAGGGTCAGTCACTCAGATATTGTACGGCAAGGCAGGTCTAGCTGAAGAGGAGTTACTGGGACAGGTTGTTTGTGGCACTTACTACAGCCACCAGAGCAGGTTGGTATCATTGCAGGGCAGGTTCCAGTAGGCCATGCCTATGCTGCTTGGTGGTGTGACGTCAAGTGCATGGTGCAGGTAGCCAGGATGCAGTGGGGATATTGTTATGTGTGGAGCTAAGATGGAGACGGGAGAGAGGAGAGAGGAACAGAAGCCCAAAACATACAAACAAACAAAAAAGAATGCTAGGGGAGCTTGCCATTGGAGTGGAGAGATGAGAGACTATGACATGGAGAAAAACAGAAAGGGGAAGAGGAAGAAAAGAAAATAATGAATAAATAAAAATCAGAAAGGTTAAAGAACCCCAAAGTTCTCAGGGATCCCACCGATGCAGCTACGAGGTCTGGGGAAGTCACTCTCAGGTGTTGCAGTACAGCCTGGCTAGAAGGCGTAGAGGTATACAACACCTGGTATTCAGGGATCAGAAAGAGAAGGAAGATATGGAGAGACAAGAATCTCAGCAATGAAGAAAGACAAAAAGGGAAAAAGAGGGAAAAGAAAACAAAGCAAATTAAAAAAAAAAAAAAAGAACAAGAAAGGCCCCCCAAAAAAACAGGAAAAAAAAAAAAACAAGAAAAGAAATGCTCTCAGGGATCCCTCTGCATGTCTGTGGAAGCCGAAGGGGAGGTTCCCTGCCACACATCTCCACCTGGCCAGAAAGGGCTCTCAACTCAAGAAAAGGAAAAGAAAACTAACAAACAATTCAAAATGAACAAATGAACAAATGCCCCGGGATCCCACCAGCACGGTAGCCCAGACCGGGAAGCAGTTCCACACTCGAATGGAGCTCCACAGCCCCTCAGGAAGAAGCAAAGATGGCGCATGGAGCCAGGTACTCGAGCGAAAGGAGGGGAGGTGGCGAGAGGCAAGCAAGAAATCAAAAGAAGCAGAAAAAGAAAAAAAGCAAAACCAGTAGTCAACAAATGGCACTTAGAGAGCAGCTAGTGCGGGCTGGTGTTTCTGGACAAGAGACTGTGTCTGTGGGAAGCAGAGGGGGCCAAGTGTGGGTGAAGCAGGGTAAAGAGTGGGAAAACGTATATCACAAATCACCGACCATCTGCCGCCCCTCAGGTAGAAGCAAAGGTGGCACACAGAACGAGGCACTTGAGCGAAAGGAGGGGGAGATGGCGAGAGGCAAGGAAGAAGTCAAAAGAAGAGGAAAAAAGTGGCACCAGCAGCCAACAAATGGCACCCAGAGAGCTGCCCGCTCAGGTGTGTGGAATCCAAGCAGCCAGCGCTTCCCTGTCAGGAGACCATGGCCGCGGGAAGCAGAGGACGCTGAGCTGGGGTGAAGAGGGGTGGGGATGGGAAAGCGCACACCAGAAATTACTGGTTATTTTATCTCCCACTGGACCCTCTGTTAGGCTGCTTTCTCGTACCCCCTGTTTGCTGGTCTCCGATAGTAGTCCAAGATGGTGGATCCGCACTGCGTTAGCTGGTAGGGGACCTCTGCATGAATCTCTCCTCGTTCTCCGTTCTCTGTCAGTTTTTTCACTCCATTTGGTGCTTGGCTGAATTCTTTAACTCTTCATTTGATGTTTTAGGGTTTCAGGATTGTTGTATTCTCTGTTTGGCTTAGTTTTTCGGATCTTTGCTGTGGAGGGACGGTGTGGTGCTTCTGCCTAGAGCGCCATTTTGCTGGCCAGACAAGTATATACTTTTAATTTTCATTTTGAAATTATTTCAAATTTACAGAATATTTCTGGGAATAGTACAGAGACTTTTCCTGTATCCTTCACATCATTTGAATTCCTCAAATGTTTATCTCTTTTCTCTCTCTGTGTCTCTGTCTTCCTTTCTCTCTTCCCAAAACATTTGATAGTAAGTTACTGATATGATGCTCCTTTACTTTTTTTTTTTTAATTTTACTTCAGGAGAAAGCTTACAGAACAAATAGTTTCTCATGAAACAGTAGTACACATATTGTTTTATGACATTGGTTAACAACCCCACAACATGTCAACCCTCTAACTTCTCAACGTTTATTTTTTTTTTGGTGAAAATACACATAGACAAAGATACACGATTTCAAAAAATTCTACATGCACAGTTCAGTGACATTGACTACACTCTTCCAATTGTGCTACTATTCTCACTTAAGATGAAGGCTTACAGAACAAAATAGTTTCTCATTTAACAGTTACTACACATGTTGCCCTATGACAATGGTTAACAATCTCACAACAAATCAACAATATCCCTACTCAACCTTGGGTTCTCTATCACCAGCTTCCTTGTCCCCTTCTGCCTTCTGGCCCTTGTCACTGGACTACTGTACCTCATTAGTCCCATTTGGTTTTATGGGGCTGTTCACTCCCAGGCTGAATGGGTGAACCGCAGCGATAACTTCACCACTGAGCTAAAAGTGTGTCTGGGGGCCATACTCCCAGGGTTTCTCCAGTCTCCTTTAGGCCAGTAAATCTGGTCTTTTATTTTGTGAATTAGAATTATGCTCTACATCCTTCTCCAGCTCTGTCCAGAACCCTCTGTTGTGATCGTGGTCACAGCAGTCAGCGGTGGTAGCCAGGCACCATCTAGCTGTACTGGACTCAGTCCGGTGGAGGCTTTTGTAGCTGTGGTCCATTAGTCCTTCGGACTAATCTTTTCCTTGTATCCTGTTCTCTTCCTTCCCCCTTGTTTCTGAAGGGGTGAGACCAGTGGAGTATCTTAAATGGCTGCTCACAGGCTTTTAAGACCCCAGACGCTACTCACCAAGAAAGAATGTAGAACGTTGTCTTTATAAACTGTGTTAAGCCAATTGAGCTAGATGTTCCCCGAGACTATGGTCCCCACAGCCCTCCACCCAGCAATTCAGTCCCTCAGGGCTTTTGGATATGTCTAGGGAGCTTCCATGACCTTTCCTTGTACAAGTCGTCCTGGTTTCCCCAGTATTCTTTACTGTCTTCATTCTCCCTTCCTCCTGAAGGGAAGAGACCAGTGGAGTATCTTAGATGGCTGATGACAGGAATTTAAGACCCCAGATACTTCTCACCCTGGTAGAATGTATAACATTGTCTTTCTAAACTGTGTTATGCCAGTTGAGCTAGATGTTCTGAGACCATGGTCCCCATAGCCCTCCACCCAGCATTTCAGTCCCTCGTGGAGTTTAGATGTTCCTATGGAGCTTCCATGACCTTTGCTTGTACAAGGTGTGCTGGCTTCCCCAGTATTGTGTACTGACTTACCCTTCACAGAAGTGACCCCTTATCTATTGTCTGTTTAGTTCATCCCCTACACCTCCCATCCCTAGTAACCAACAAAGATTGTTTCTTTTTGTGTGTAAACTTTTACATGAGTTTTTACAATAGAGGACGCATACAATATTTGTCCTTTTGTGATTGACTTATTTCACTCAGCATAATGACCTCCAGTTTCATCCATGTTATGAGATGCTTCACAGATTCATCGTTGCTCTTTTTCATTGCATAGTACTCCACTGTGTGTATGTACCATGGTTTGTTTATCCATTCATCTGTTAATGGGCATCTAGGTTGTTTCTATCTTTTTGCTATTGTGAACAATGCTGCCATGAACATGGGTGTGCATATATCTATTCGAGTGGCGGTTCTTATTTCTGTAGGATATATTCCTAGGAGTGGGATTGCTGGATCGTATGGTATTTCTATTTCTAGCTTTCTAAGGAAGCACCATATCATTTTACAAAATGGTTGTATCATTTTGCATTCCCACCAGCAGTGCATAATCGTTCCAATCTCCCCGCAGCCTCTACAACATTTGTTATTTCCAGGGTTTTTGATTCATGCCAGTAATTCTGGGGTGAGATGGTATCTGATTGTGGTTTTGATTTGCATTTCTCTAATGGCTAGTGATCATGAGCATTTCCTCATGTGTCTGTAGGCTGCTTGAATGTCTTCTTTGGTGAAGTATCTGTTCATTTCCTTTGCCCATTTTTTAATAGGATTATTTGTCTTTTTGTTGTAGAGGTGTTGGTTTTCTTGTAGATTACAGAGTTTAGACCTTTGTCTGACTTGTAATGTCCAAAATTTTTTCCCAGTCTGTAGGTTCTCTTTTTACTCTTTTGGTGAATTCTTTTGATGAGCATAAGTGTTCAATTTTCAGAAGATCCTAGTAGTCTAGCTTATCTTCTGGGGTTTGTATGTTGTTGGTTATGGTTTATATCCTGTTAATGCCGTGCATTAGGCCTCTAGCATTGATCATATTTTTTCTTCTATGAACTTTATAGTTTTTGGCTTTATATTTCGGTCTTTGATTCATTTTGAATTAGTTTTTGTTTATGGTGTGAAGAATGGGTCCTGTTTCATTTTTTTGCAGATGGACATCAAATTTTGCAATCACCATTTATTAAAAAGACTGTCTTTTCCGCATTTGATGGACTTTGGGCCCTTGTCCAAGAACAGGTGACCGTAGGTGGATGGATTCACATCTCAGTTCTCAATTCTTTTTCCATTGGTCAATGAGTGTGTCACTGTACAAGGACCAGGCTGTTTTGACTACTATAGCTGTCTAGTAGGTTTTGAGGTCAGGTAGTGTGAGTCCTCCTACTATATTCTTCTTCTTCAATAAAGCTTTACTTATCTGTTGCTTCATTCCTTTTCATATAATGATAGTTTTTTCCATCTCTTTAAAGAATGTTCATGGTATTTCGATCGGGATTGCATTGTATTTGTAAATTGCTATGGGTAGAATTGTCATTTTCACAATGTTGAGTCTACCTATCCAGGAGCATGGTACGTTTTTCCATTTATGTAGATCCCTTTAGGTTTCTTGCAGTAGTGTTTTGTAGTTTTCTTTTTATGGGTCTTTTATATCCCTGGTTAGATTTATTCCTAAGTATTTTATTTTTTTAGGGCATATTATAAATGGTATTGCTTTCCT
Source organism: Dugong dugon (assembly GCA_030035585.1). NCBI lineage: Eukaryota > Metazoa > Chordata > Mammalia > Sirenia > Dugongidae > Dugong > Dugong dugon. The sequence goes on from CM057478.1 coordinate 17,619,437, forward strand.
GATTTTCTTTTCATCGTTCTCTTTATTGGTGTATAGGAATCCAACCGACTTTTTTTATGTTTGTCTTGTATCCTGCTACTCTGCTGAATCTTGCTATTACTTCAAGTAGTTTTCTCGTGGAGTCTTTAGGGTTTTCTGTGTATAGTATCTTATCATCCGCAAATAGGGACAGTTTAACTTCTTCATTACCAATTTGGATGCCCTTTATTTCTTTTCTTGCCTTATTGCTCTAGCTAGGACTTCCAGCACAATGTTAATTAGGAGTGGAGATAAAGGGCATACTTGTCTTGTTCCTGTTCTCAAAGGGAATGTTTTCAGCCTGTCTCCATCAAGAATGATGTTGGCTGTTGGTTTTGCACAGGTGCCCTTTATTATGTTGAGAAATTTCCCTTCTATTCCTATTTTATTGAAAGCTTTTATCATGAATTGGTGATGGGCTTTGTCGAATGCCTTTTCTACATCAGTTTAGATGATCATGTGATTCTTTTCTTTCCTTTTATTTATGTGGTGGATTATGTTGATTGATTTTCTAATGTTGAACCATCCATGTATAACTGATATGAATCCTACTTGATTGTGGTGTATTATTTTTTTGATATGATGCTGAATTCTGTTGTCTGGAATTTTGTTGAGAACTTTTGCGTCTATATTTATGAGAGATATTAGTCTGTAATTTTCTTTTTTTGTGGCATCTTTGCCTGGCTTTGGTATCATGGTTATGCTGGCTTCGTAAAATGAATTCAGAAGTATCCCTTCCTTTTCAATGTTCTGAAATAGGTTGAGTAGTACTGGTATAAGCTCTTCTCTGAATGTTTTGTAGAATTCTCCAGTGAAGCTATCTGTACCAGGGATTTTTTTATTTGAGAGTTGTTTTATTACCTGTTCAACCCCTTCTCTTGTTATGGGTCTGTTCAGATTTTCAACATCACTTTTGTTAGTTTGTGTAATTAGTGTGTTTCTAGAAATTTATCCATTTCCTCTAGGTTTTTGAATTTGTAGGATTATAGTTTTTCATAATACTCTGTTATAATCCTTTTCATTTCAATTGGGTCTGTTTTATTGTCCCCTATTTCATTTCTTATTTGGGTTATTTGCTTCCTCTCCTGTTTTTCTTTTGTCAGTCTGGCCAGGAGTTTGTTGATTTTGTTGATCCTTTCAAAGAACCAGCTTTTGGTTTTGTTGATTCTTTCTGTTGTTTTTCTATTCTCTATTTCATTTATTTCTGCTCCGATCTTTATTATTTCCTTTCTTCTAGTGGCTGTGGGCTTTTTTGCTGTTGTCTTTCTATTTGTTGGAGTTCTATAGTTAATGTTTTGATTTTGTCCCTTTCTTCTTTTTTGATGTGTGCATCTATTACTATAAATTGTCCTCTGAGTACTGCCTTTGCTGTGTCCCAAAGGTTTTGGTACGATGTGTTTTCATTCTTGTTTGTTTCTAGGAATTTTTTAATTCCATCTCTGATTTCTTCTATTACCCAGTGATATGTAAGCAGTATGTTATTCAGTTTACATGAAATTGATTTTTTTTTTTCCTTGCTCTTCCTGTTGTTAATCTCTACCTGATGGCATTGTGGTCAGAGAAGATACTTTGTATTATCTCAACGTTTTGGTACTTGTTGAGGATTGTTCTCTGGCCTAAGATGTGATCTGTTCTGGAGAACATTCCATGTGCATTGGAAGGAGTGTGTACTTTGCAGCTGTTGCCTGGAGCGTTCTATATATGACTGAGGTCAAGTTGGCTGATTGTGCCTTTCAGGTGTTCTGTACCTCTGCTGAGTTTTTTTCTAGATATTCTGTCCTTTAAGAAGAGTTGTGTGTTGAAGTCTCCTATTATTATTGTGGAACTGTCAGTTTCTATTTTCAGTGCTGTTAGAGTTTGTTTTATGTATTTTGAAGCCCTGTGTTTGGATGCATGTGTGTTATGGTTATGTCTTCATGATGGATCATCCCCTTAATCATTATATAGTGTCCTTCTTTGTCTTTTATGGTGGATTTTGTTTTAAAGTCTATTTTATCTGAGATTAGTATTGCCACTGCTGCTGTTTTTGGGTAGCTCTTTGCTTGATATATTTTTTCCAACCTTTGATTTTTAATAAATTTACATCTTTGTTTCTAAGGTGTCTCTTGTAGACAGCATATTGATGGGTCTGGTTTTGTTTTGTTTTTTTTTTCCATTCTGTCACTCTCCATCTCTTTATGGGTGCATTTAGGCTATTTACAGTCATTTTAATTACTGATAGGTGTGAGTTTATTGCTGTTATTTTGTAGTGCTTTTTTTGTGATGCTGAAGTTTTCTTTGTTCCTTTTAGTCTCCTGTGCTGAATTCCTTTGTTTGTGGATTTTTTTTTTCATTTCTTTTGTTTTTGTAGGTTTTGTTTTTACTGAGACTTTATGTTTTTCTTCTTTATTTTGATGAGTAGGTTTGTTAACTTTCTTTTTGGTTACCTTAAAATTTACCTGCATCTTCCCAGGTTTGAACCAGTGTATTATTACTTGGCATCACCTTGCCTTCCTCTCCATTAGAAGGTTCTATACCTACACCGTTTATTCCCTCTTTTGTTGTTCTGATGTTGTTGTCATTTACATATTAATCTCTTTGGTTCCCTGTTGTAATTCTTTTGGTTGTAGATAGTCGTTAAGCGTTCATTTCCTAGGTTGGTATCTGTTTAGTACAATCCTGTGTCCTAGATTCAGCCTGTGGTCTGATGTTGTTTGTTCTCAGATCGAAGGACTCCCTTTAATAATTCTTGTATGTTTGGTTTGATTTTTACATACTCCCTTAATTTCTGTTTATCTGGAAATGACCCTAATTTCACCATCATATTTGAAAGCGAGTGTTGCAGGATATATTATTGTTGGCTGGCGATTTTTTTCTTTTACATTTTATATATATCTTTCCATTGCCTTCTAGCCTGCATGGCTGCTGCTGAATAATCCAAGCATAGTCTTATTGTTTCTCCTTTGTATGTGACTTTTTGTTTTTCTTGAATGGCTCTCAAGATTCACTGTTTGTCTTTGGTTTTATTGAGTATGATTATGATATACCTTGGTGATTTTCTTTTGGGGCTCTATCCTATATGGGGTTCATTGAGCTTTTTGGATGGTCAGCTTTTCGTCTTTCATGATATTGGGGAGGTTTTCTGTCAGCAGTTCTTCAATGATCGTCTCTGCTTCTCCCGTTTTGGAACTCTGATCATTTGCAGATTTTTGCTTTAGTTGTATCTGACATAATTATCAGGTTTTCTGTTTTTCTTCATTCTTTTTCCTGGTTTTTCCTCAAACAGAGTTGTATCCAAGTGTTTGTCTTCAATTTCGCTGATTCTGTCTCGCATTGTTTCAAACATGTTCCTTAGCCCTTTTATGACACTGTCCATTTCTGAAATCTTGTTGTTTATCTTTCAGATTTCTAATTGTTGTTTTTGTATAATTTCTAGTTGTGAATTTATTTTAACATTTTGTTCCTATATTATTTTCTTGAATTCTTCCATTTTTTGTCTGTTTTTGCCATGAAGTTGTCTGCCCTTTTCCATGAATTTGTCAAAGAAACAAATTGAAACAGAACAAATCAGAGCAAACAAACAAAAAAAGCCCCGAAGGTCCCACCAGTGTGGCAGCATTGGCCGGGAAGCATTTTCACAGTTCAGCTGCACCTCGCAGCCCCCCAGGAAGAAGCAAAGATGGCCACTGAACCAGGTATTTGAGAGAAAGGAGGGGGAGGTTGTGATTGATAAGGAAGAAATCTTATGAAGCAGAAAAAAACAATACCAGCACACAACAAATGGCACTCATGGAGCTGGCCAGTGCAGGTGGGTGGAATCCAAGCAACACCGGGGTGAAGCTGGTGTTTCCCGGCCAGAAGACTGTGATTGAAGGAAGCAGAGGAGGCCGAGTGGGGGTGAAGAAGGGTAGGGGATGGGAAAGCGTATATCATTGGTTACCAGTAGTTCTGTCTCCTGCTGTAAGCTCTGTGAAGCGTCTTTCTCATACCCCCCATTCGTTGATCTCCAATAGGAGTCCAAGATGGCAGATTCATGCTGTTGTACCTGATAGGGGACCTCTGCATGTATCTCTCCTCAGTCTCTGTTCTTGGTCAGTTTCTTATTCCATTCAGTGCTTGGCTGAGTTCTTTATCTCTTCATTTGATGCTTAGGGTTGCAAGACTGACATGTGACTCTGTTTGACTTAGTTTTTCAAATCTTTGCTATGGGGGGATGGTGTCGTGCTTCTGACTATAGCGCCATGTTGCCCAGAAGTCTCTCTGTTTTCTTTCTATGGAGAATGTATTTAGAAACCAAAATCTTGGCACCAGTTGTTCTTCATGCTATTGGAATGTCATTGTTTTTCATCTTTTTCAGTAGACAGATGTATGAAATGCCAACAGCTAGCCCCTCCTAATTTTTCAACTTTATAATAAATGAGGAACCATTTTCTCTGTCATAGTAATAATTTTCTTTTTCTTATCCAGCACATTATGAGTTTGTTGTCATATCTATAGTTCATAGCTCCTGTACCTGTTAAAGAGGAAGTGCAATGAAATTGAGTTTTCTCTTTTTCATATATTTCAAGATATACAGTGGAAACTGATGATAATGTCAGACTTTATATGTGTAGATTTGACAGTTTTGCACATTTACAATAACAAAGTCAACAAAGTTATTTCAGACATAGACTTTAATTGATTGCCTAAATAAACTTGCTATGTTATTGTCCAGTTAAAGAAGTGTATATATTGTGTATTTTCATACGTGTTATATATTAAAGCTGCCATGTTAGCTATATCAGCTGAAGGGACTAATTAATCATGCTTTTTTAAAATTGCTTTTTTAAAAATGCATTTTTACCTAAAGTAAAATAGTGTGTTCATCAGAAAATTATTTTTTCAGTTTGGTATTATTCAATTTTTTAAATATTTAGCAAATTTGGAAATATTTTACACAGAACCCCTGTATGTTTACAACCTAGAGTAGCTATTAACTTTATTATATACCAATCTGTCTATCAATCCATCAATGTATCTTATTTATAATGCCTTCTAAAGTAAATTGCAAACATCAATGCACCTCTTCTTAATACATCAGCATTCATATAATTATCAAAGAGTCAGTATTTGGTTGCAATATTTTTTATCTTAATATAAAGATTATTAATAATAAAATGTGCAAATTTCAGTTGTACATTCGCTAAATTCTGAAAAACACATACACCTGTGAAACCTATGTCCCTATTAAGATGTAGAACAACAACATCATCAGATAGTTCAGATAGTTCTCTTAATGCCACTTTGTAGTTGATCCTGTCACTTTACTCCCAAGATAACCAGGGTTCTGATTTTTTTGCAACATATCTTAGTTTGGTAATCATCAAAGCGTTCTCTGGAGGAATCAGTCCCTGGAGAAGGACATCATGCTTGGTAGAGAGTCAGCAAAAAAGAGGAAGACCCTCAATGAGATGGGTTGACGTAGTGGCTGCAACAATGGGCTCAAGCATAACAATGATTATTGTGAGGATGGCCCATGACCAGGCAGTGTTTAGTTTTGTTGTACATAGTGTTGCTATGAGTCTGAACCACCTCAACAGCACCTAACAACAACATTGTTTTTATATTCATCAAAATTGTTGCATGTATCAGTAGTTTATTTCTCTTTATTGCTGAAAAAGCATTCAATTATTTGAATATACTACAAGTTCATGCATTCTCCCATTGATTGATATTGGGGTCATTTCCAGTTTTGAATTATTATAAATAAAACCATTATGAATATTCTTTTACAATTTTTTGTGAACATATTTTTCGCCTTTCTTGAGTGTATAGCTAGGAGTAGAATTACTGGGTCTTGGGGCAGGGGAATATTTAGTTTTATAGGAAACTTCCAAACTATTTACCAGCCCAAACCTGTGCCCTCGAATGGATTCCGACTCATAGTGACCCTACAAAACAGATTAGAAGTGTCCCATAGGATTTCCAAGGGGCAGCTGGTGGATTTAAACTGCTGGCCCTTTGGTTAGTAGCCAAGCTCTGAACCACTGCACCACCAGGGCTTCTCTGTGTACCAAAGTAATAGTTATTTAAGTTTCCACTATAAAGTTATGAGAGTTCTGATTGCTTCACATATTTGCCAACATTGGTTTGTCAGTCTTTCTCATTTTTAGTTATTGTGGTGGGCATGTCATGGTATCTCATTGTGGTTTTCATTTGCATTTGCATAATGGCAAATAAGAGCACTTTTCCAGCTGCACAGTGGCCATTTATCTATCTTCTAAGTGTCTGGATTTTTTTGTTTTTTTGTTCATTTGCTTTACTTTTTCATATTATGTTTATTTTAGGAAATATTTGTATATTCTATGTAGGAGTCTTTCCTCAGATATATATTTGGTGAATATTTTCCCTTAGGTTAATATTTGCCTATGTATTTTTAAATGTCTTTTAAAGAGAAGATTTTTTTTTTAATTTTAATAAAATCTGATTGATCATTTTTCCTTTTCTGATTACTGCTTTCCATGTCCCCTCTGAAAAACCTTTGCTTATCCTCAAGTCACAAAGATATTTTACTTTTTTTTCTAAAAACTTTATGATTTTAGCTTTTATATTTATGTATATGATCCATCTAGAATTAATCAATGTGTATGGTACAAGGTCTGAGCAGAGTTTCATTGTTTTTGTATGGATATCCAATTATTCCTGTGTTACCATTTGTGCAAAATAATGCTTATATAAATCAGGTGGCTCCGATGTTTTTGTTGAAAATCTAATGACTCTGTAAGAGTGGGTCTATTTGTGGAATATCTATTGTTTTTTATTTATATATTTATTGGTACTTGTGCAAGTACCACACTATCTTAGTTATTAAGGTGTCTAAAAAAGTATACATTTATAGCAAGTCATGAAATCAAATAACGTACATTATTTTTCTTTTCATTTTCCAAGATTTGTTTGGATATTTTATGTCCTTGGCATTTCCATATAAATTTTAGAATCATCATATCAATTTTTAAAAAAGCTTCCTGGATTATGATTAACATAGCTGTGAATATATAGATCAATGTGGGAAGAACTTAAATTTTCATAATACTGAATCATCTAGTCCATAAACCAGTACATCTCACTATTTTTTTAAGTCTCTTTTAATTTTTCTTACCAATAGTACATGATCTCTGGAATTTGTAAGAATACTATTAAAACATTTGGTTGTTAATTTATTAAAGAAATGTTTCCTTTAGTTAGTAAAAAGGAAACTTCTATACCTTTAAAATGCTATGAAACTAAGACACGATTCTATTTAACAAACATCTAGGCTGATAAGAGCTATGCATAGCTAATACTTGAATTCCAAGACCTAAGTTGTCTTGATTCTAGGCAACGTAGCAAACTCTTCTAAGACTTTATATAATTGGTCTGGATTCTGGAGTCTGATCACCTGGTTATTATACCTCATTTATAACAAGTAACCCTGGGAAATTACTCTCTATGACTCTGTCTCCTCAACTCTAAAATGGGTGAGATAGTGATGGGTTGTAAGAATACAAAGATATAATAGAAGTAAAGTTTTGCAATTGTGTTTGAAACACAGTAAAGCATCAATAAAAAGTAACTGCTATCATTATTATTGTTTTGCCAGTTGTTTCCTTTCCTTCCTTTTAGTTTAACATGACAAGCCCTTTCCTATGTTAGTGCCTTCTTACTAACTTTGCCTACTTTCTAACTCCTCTGAGGGAAAATTCCTTTTTATATTTTATACCATGCTTATATGTTCCCTCCTTAAACAGGCCTCCCAATCATTTAATATGAAGAAGATTTCTCTGTTTGTTCTCTATCTCAATAATTTCTTTGTTACTTCCATAGTAAATAACTTGTTTTTTATCTTATTTTTGTATTTTTTTTTTGTTTTTACTTTGTGTATTTGTTTTTAGCATCTAATGTAGACATTAGGCACTATTAGGCTGTGTTCAAGGAGCCCTGATGATGCAATGGTTAAGTGCTTGGCTGTTAATTGAAAGGTTGGTGGTTGGGACTCACCTAGTGGCTCTGTGGGAGAAAGACTTGGCAATCTACTCCACAAAGGTTTAAAAAAACCAAAAACCTGTTGCCATTGAGTTGATTCCAACTCATAGCAAAGCTGTAGGACAGATTAGTACTGCCCCATAGGGTTTCCAAGGTGGATTAGAATGGTTGACCTTTTGGTTAGCCACCAAAAGTTTAACTATTGCACCACCAGGGCTCCTTGTAGATTACAGCCTAAAAAATACTATAGGATAGTTCTACTCTATCACATGGGATCGCTATGAGTGGAAATTAAATCGATGGCACTTAACAGCAACAATAACTATTCTGTTCACCAATATAGCCTAACAGTATATAAATAGACAGTACCTGTGTAATGTAAATAATCATTTAATATTTATAATATAAATGGATATTCAATGAGAAATAGCATATTTTCCATTTTAGAAATTTTGATAATAGTTCATAAGTAGAATTTTTCATCTTTCCAAATTAAATTCTAAGTATCATCTGTAATTGAGTTCTTGTTTTGAAATACCATTTCAAAGTTTGAGTTTGAGTCTGAATTTGAGATAAGAAAAATAGAAATAGAACTGTTTCCTTTCTTAACAGTAATCTGCAAGTAAGATGTGACTCTAGATGATTTTGAAGCTTCCAGCTTTTGTCAACAAAATGGTCCTTTTTTCCTCCAGAATTAACTCTCCAAATACGGTTATAATATCTTTGTTTTTGTTCATTTGTTTTTTTCAAGACAGTAGTGTTCAGAACCTTATTAATTATTCATTTAATAAACCCTGATTTACTTTGTTTTAGGTACCAAGCAATTTTTCTTTTTATTGTTGTACTTTAGGTGAAAGTTTACAATTCAAGTTAGTCTTTCTTATAAAAATTTATACATACGTTGTTATGTGACCCTAATTGCTCTCCCTAAGCTGTGACAGCACTTTCCTCCTTTCCACTGCTGACTTCCCATGTCCGTTCAACCAGCTCCTGACCCTCTCTGCCTTCTCATCTCACCTCTGGACAGGAGCTGCCCATTTAGTCTCACGTATCTACTTGAGCTAAGAAGCACACTCTTCACAAGTATCATTTTATGTCCGAGAGTTCAGTCTAATCTTTGACTGAAGAGTTGGCCTCAGGAATGGTTTCAGTGCTGGGTTAACAGAGTCTGGGGGCCATGCTTTCTGGACTTTCTTCAGTCTCAGTCTGACCATTAAATCTGGTCTTTTTACTAGAACTGGAGTTTTGCCCCCTACTTTTCTCCTGCTTCAACAGGGACTTTCTGTTGTGTTCCCTGTCAGGGCAGCCATTGGTGCTGCAGTCTCCAGTAGCAAGCACTTTTTTAAGGATTTAGAAAACATAGATGGACAAAGCATAATTTAGGTAATAGAGTGTTAGAAGGCAATAGATGTTTTAAAATATATATTTAAGAGTAATTGAACAAAGACTTGAAGGAGGTAAGCTATCTTTTGAAACTCACTTTCTACCCTTTTTTCTTAAAGACTCACCATTGGCTCTGGCCACAAAAAGTAACTCAAAACTCTCTTGATATATTCGGTATATTCCCACCTCCATCTTCTTTTTTACACTTTATTTTCTCCACTCAGAATAGGTCTCCTGTTGTTGCGACTGCAAAATTTCTACCTGTTCTCAAGTGGCACCTACATGAATCTTTTACTGTGTCCTCAGTGGCTATCACTCTTTCCTTTCTCTGAGTCACTAACAAATCCCACCAAGCTTTAGCCTCTGAGTTTACTTGTTACCATAATCTTATTCTACAGATTGTAAATTCCTATTGGGTCAGAGGCCCTATCTTATTCATTTGGGAATCAATTTGATTTCATTCTTTTCTCTACCATCAATGTATAATTAACCACCAAATCATGTAAATTCTACTTTAGACTTTTGTTTTTAATCTTTCCACTTCTCTGCCACACCCTGGTTGTAGTTACTATTATTGTTACTTGTCTACTCCAATAGCCTCACTCACCGTCTGTCAGGTATTATTGAAACATTAGCCAGAATGATATTTACTACTAATGATATTGTTTACATACTTAAAATTCCTCAGAGGCTCCTGTTTGCTCTGATGATAAAAGAGAAATATTAACATGGGCAACTATGAGGTGTGGAATCACCTTTTAGAAAGCAATTTGTATTTGTTCTCAGTTCTTTCTAGCCAGAAAATCACCTAAGGCTAATGAGTGGGGGCTGACCAGACCAAGAGGGACCAACAGAGGGCTTAATGTGGACTAAGCCTCATGAGGCATGACATAATCTACCATGGCTACCTGGTGAGGCTGATAAGAGCCCTGAACCCTAAGACTTGAGGAGCTTCCTTGTTGGTAACTATATATGGGAGAGGGTAGAGTGTTCCTTTTTAGGACATGGAAGCTCCCAGACTTCACCCTATGTGTCTCTTCATTTGCATCATTTTGTTTATAAGAAAATTGTATCCATAAACATGACATACCCTGTGACATTCTATGAGTCATTCCAGAGAATTAACAAATCCAGAAAGGCAGTGAGAGTAGCAGTCACTGACATCTGCCTGTTTATCAGCCTGAAAGAAGGCACCCTTCTAATGTGTGGGCTCTGACCTAGCTCTGTGAGGCTCAGGTCCAAGAAATGTTGAATGGACAGCTGGTCTAAAAGATGATGTCCATCTAACTTGTGAGCTCTGACCCAACTCCAGGTGCCTCGGGTTGGAGAAAGAGTGCCACATGAGCAGCTGGCCACAAGGATAGAGAAGTGAGAATGTGAGAACTAGATCCATTTCTACATTTTGGAAACTGGATTCATGCTGATCCTTACTACTCAGTTAGCAACAAAGGTGGAATTTGCCCACTGTGCTTCTTGTTTAGTTCACCAACACAGCCCTGCCTAACATGCTACTGATGTCTACCAGAACGGCCTCTCATTATCTGCCAGGCACTACCTTGTTACCGCCTTGTCTCTCTTCAAGTTCTTAAGCATGCCATTGTCCTTCCTGCATATGCTGCCTCTCTGCCTGGGCCATTCCTCTCTCACTCCATCCAATCACTTACCAACATAATCTCTGCTCATGTTGAAAAGTTTAGCTCAAACTTCAGTTCCTTAAGAAATTTTTCACTTACCACCATTCCATACCTGTCCTTGGAGAATAGGTCTATTCTTCTCTTTCATGAGCTTGAAGCACCCCATTGTAGTATTGTATAAAATATTGCTTTATTAGTTGTTTCATGTCCATTCTCCCTTCAATAATATTACAAGGATTGTTTTTGTTTTGTTCAGTGCTATGTCTCTTCTATTTACTGCAATGTTTGTATATAATAGATTTCTAGTAAATGGTTGTTGAAAACTTACCTACTTTTTATTTATGGAAGTGAATGCTTATTTAGAAAGAGAGTAGAAACACCAGAAAATGAAACATTTTGTAAAAGCTGACAAATACTAAACAAAATTTTTTAAAAAAATGATAAAAGCTTTTTATTAACAGCCTGTCATATCCCTGTAATACATTTTCTATACATTTGTCTACTGTTTGGCTGCCTCTTCACATGACAATGTTGTAAATTTTTCATGAGACAAATGAAATACTTCTAGCATGAAGTATTTTTTTTTTAATTTTTGAAAACTGGGACACATAAATCATGCAATTTCACACCCAAATGTACTCACTTCTATCTATGAATCTTTGAACATGGAAATTCTGATAATTCTGTATCTATTGCACACAATATTCATCAAAAATACAGGGAGCATTTATAGTGATATACGTTGCATTATCAGTTACAGTTATTTTTATTTTATTGTGGTAAAATATACATAAAAATTAGCCATTTTAACCATTTTTTAGTGTACAATTCAGTGATATTAATTGCATTCACCATGTTTGGCAATTATTACCACTGTACACTTTTAAATGTTTTTCATCACCTGGAGCCCTGGTGGCTCAGTGGTTAAGAGTTCAGCTGTTAACCAAAAAGGTCAGCAGTTCGAATCCACCAACTGCTACTTGGAAATCCTATGAAGCAGTTCTACTCTATCCTATAGGGTCACTATAAATTGGAATCAGCTTGATGGCAACAGTTCTTCTTCTTCTTAAACAGAAACTCAGCACTTCTAAAGCAATAATTCTCCATTTTCTCCTCCCCTTACCTCTTGGTAACCACTCCACTAATAAACTTTTTTTGCTATGCGTTTACCTATTCTAAATATTTTATATAAGGGGAATTTCACTCAACATAAATGTTTTCAAGATTTATCCATGTCATAACATGTATAAGAACTTTATTTCCCATTATTGCTCAATAATGTTCTATTGTATGTATATACCACAGTTTGTTTATCCACTCATCTATGATGGATATAGGGATTGGTTCCACCTTTTAGTTATTGTGAATAGTGCCGCATGAACATTGGTATACACATATCTGTTTGAGGCCCTGCTTTCATTTCTTTTAGGTATATACCTAGGAGTGGCTATCTCCATATTCTCACCAATACTTCTTATTTTCCATTTTTTTCTGAAAATAATCATCTTAATAGGTGTGAATCAAGTATGTTTTTGATATGGGAAGATTATCTTTTTTTGACTAGGCATTGGTAAGAAGTAAATTCTCTGTTTTTAATCTTACATACTTGATGATTTGATGAATTTTCCACAAACTAGCTTCTTACTTTGCATCTTTCTAATTTTGCTTTTCTTTGAATCCTCGAACTTTTAGTTCTGGATTTCATAGTACATGATTTTGCAGTAATATAGCCACTGGTCTTGCATCTTTGTATAATAAGGCTGGTGAGTCAGCATAGTGGGTCATAGGAGTATTTCCTAAGACTATTTCTATCCCTAATGATAACAGCTAGGAGCCCCTGGGTGGTGCAAATTGTAAAGCACTCTGTCGCAGCCCCTCACATGGAGCACCATCTGTCGCAGCAGCGATGGTAATCGGGATGGCAAAGACAGTAACCAACTGCACTACTCTTGCAGAGAAGTGGAGCCAGGAGGGTCACTCTGAGAAGTCGACCCCCAACTCTGTCCCAGGCGTTTATTTATAATAGATACAGCAAGCAATAAAGCAGATCACAAGACAGTGAGTTTTCAGGTGGATAACAATCAGTTTTGGGTAAAGGGAAAGGAATTTGGGTATGTACAAGGCAAGCAGTAAAACAGATCACAAGACAGGTTCAGAAAAACAGGGCAATTAAACAAGAGTGGCTGGCCTCAGTCATTTATACTGACATAGATAACACAGAGGCCTGTAGGGAGCTGCACTTAGCATAAGTGCAGCCATATTTTATGGCTAAGAATACTAAAGCAATAATTGTACCCACAGCACTCAACTGCTAACCAAAAAGTTGGTTATACAAATCCACCAACAGGCATCTCTAAAGATAGGCCTGGCAATATTTATGGAAAGGTCACAGCCTTTAAAACCATATGGAGCAGTTCTTGGCGTCCCTAGGACTTGGAATCAACTCAACAGTAACTAACAACAACGACAGCAATAACAGCTAGTGAGAACTTAAGTATACACAAAAGAGATCTTGAACTCCATAAATATATCCCAATAACCCAAAACTAAATGTCTCCCCAACTCGACTTCCTCTTAACCAAATCCTTAAAAGTGCCTACATGCCATTCCAAATATTATCTCAGAGGAAAGGAGGTCAGAGTGGAAAGACACAACCCTCATAAATCATTTAAATAACTTTCTTTTGAAAAGTTTATAAACATTTGACATTGTAAGAACCTATCCTTGAACTTGGAAGGGACCCAAGTAAGTGACAGTCATTGAAGTTTAAGCATCATTAGTTTCATGTAAAATTTCTCTCTGTTACTAATTATTTTGGGTTGATTGTATGCTATCTTACTCAAACATTAAGAACCTAGCAAGATTTCGTTACTTAGATTTGCCATTTAGAATGAATAGGTTCCATTCCTTCAGTTTTGTTTTCTTTTCTTTTTTTCTGGAGACTCATATACAGAGGAAGAATTAGCACTTCTTTTTAAAATTATTTTATTCGTCTGTTTTTCTTTCAGTCTCTTCCTTTTCAACCTCACCTCATTTTTCTCCCTCTTTTGTTTCTGGATCTTTCCCTTTACCAAGATCAAAGAGATTATTTTCATGAGATAGCTACTACCCTGAGATACGATGCCCTCACAGTGTTGTGGACTTTGGAAGAAGGGTTCCCCACTCTTCCATCATGAAATGCAAGGCAAGAGCTTGGAGAGAGGACTTGACAGATACAAAGAAGCATTTGCAAGGGAAAAACAAAAAATAAAAAAACTCTTCTTGCAGGTGAAGACATTGCAGGTGAAGACATTTTATGATGTCCTTCAAACAGTGTGGAAACCCTTGTGGCATAGTGGTTAAGTGCTATGCTGCTAACCAAAAGGTCAGCAGTTTGAATCCACCAGGCACTCTTTGGAAACTCTATGGGGCAGTTCTACTCTGTCCTATATTGTCTCTATGACTCAGAATAGACTCGATGGCAATGGGTTTCAAAGAGCATAGCTGCTTTGTTGTTATATTTACAGCCTTGGAACTGCCTGCTGAAGTTGTTAGGTTTCAAATTATGCCGGTAGCAGGACAACTCTGCCTAAGTTCAGTGTGAACTTCACTCTTGCCATCAGTCTCACAGTGATTTCTCCTTCCTTCCTTCCTCCCTCCCTCCCTTCCTCCCTCCCTTTCTTCCTTCCTTTCTGTTTCTCTTTCTTTCTACCTCCCTCCCTTCCTTCCTTCAATCCTTCCTGCTGTATATTTTTGTTGTTCTTTAGGTTTATTGTATCTATTTTCATGAGAAATATCAACCTCTAACATTCTTTCCTGCAATGTCTATGTTATGTTTTCTGATCAGGGGATTTTCTGACTTAACTTAGCAAGACAAGAAGTGTTCCCTCTGTCTATTTTGTGAAAATATGAAGGAAGACTTTTTAAACAAAAATTCCATATATCTTGGACAAGCATATAATAGGTGCTCAATAAATGATTATTAATTTAATTTCTTGCCAATGGCTTAAGCTTGCTGCGGTCATTTCATCCTCTCCAACTTTATGCCTTTGCATTAGTGTCATCCTATTATCTATAATTGCATAACCACTACAATAGACTTCCAGGAACCAATCCCCTGAATTCTTTGGCAATGTTGTCTAAGTGGCTGGCATGGTTTGACGTGTATGTGGTTGTGTGTGTGTTTTTCTTCCAGAGCCTTTTGTTTTTCATTTTATTAGGGGAAAAGGAACATTGTTCTAATGTAAAATTTCAGGGATTTTGTATTTTCTGTGGGGGAAAATTCATGTGTGTTTGTGTGTGTGTGTGTGTGTGTGTGTGTGTGTAAGAGGGCTTTGATAACATTCTGATGCCCACAGAAGAGGCAATAAACACCATTTCTTCATGAGCCTGGACCCATACATTGCCCCAAACATAATCATGGGAACTAGCCCAATCAGGATCCAAAATGCAATTAAAATCTAATGCAGGTGGGGTACAACAAGGGTTTAACTTCCTTATGGTTGTAACAGCTCTTTTCCACCTGAACCTGTGTGAGACTCCCAAATGATGAGGGCTGTATTTACAGAGAATATAAGAGGGATATGTGTGATTTGTCTCCCATTTCCCTAAGAATTCCAATATTAATACCCTTCCGGATAAAGTCAGAACTGAGATAACCATAGAAAGTTTAATGGGGAACATAAGTGTACGTAGAATTGAGAGTAAGAGGACAGTTTTATCTTGTCTATGATATGTTTAAAGAAGGAAAATCTCCCAGCAATACCTATGGTACTAAAAAGAGCTTTATTATTTAAGCCTCATATAGTACATATCACCATGAAAAGCACGTAAATAAGCAAAAGCAGGCAAACATTTGAATATGTAAATAGAAACAAATATTTGGCACACCTACTATTTTCTGAAAAGAACTTTGTCATTTTTTTCTTTGGAGAGTTTTACTAAGCACTTCACATAAATACAGTGAAATGGCATATTTACACTCTTCCTTAGATATCATTAATAAAACTCAGTCACTGATACTGATCATCTAATATTTGTGGTTTTTTGATTTTTCATAACAGTGTATCATGTGTACCTATCTAGATTGTAGATTCTTTAAATTCTTATAATTATTTTATTCCTTATGATATTAGCTATGTGACATTACTAAAATAAATGTTTGAACAATTGAGTCGAACTAAAATAAGCAGATTTTTCCCAAGTAAAAAATAGTTTTATTGTTATTTCTTAATTCTTTTGGTCATGAGTCTTTTATCCAGTAAAAACATTGAAACACTTAAAGAAACAGAAAAGTACAGCCTCAGTTCAAAATATAATACACAATAAGGTAATTCTTACTAGAACAGGGAGCTCAGCAATGTTTTCCAGATAAACCGAACCGAACCCATTACCGTTGAGTCGATTCCGACTCATAGCGATCCTATAGGACAGAGTAGAACTGCTCCATAGGGTTTCCAAGGAGCGCCTGGTGGATTCAAACTGCCAACCTTTTGGTTAGCAGCTGTAGCACTTAACAACTACACCACCAGGGTTTCCATTTAGGTGTTCCAGATAGAGCCAGATAATAAAGAATTTAAGTTTACTCATTTCTACTGTTGTAATGTGAAAGCAGCTATCATAATAGGTAAACGAATATGCCTGTATTCCAACAAAATGTTTTTAGCAAAACAGATATCATGCTACATTTGCCCTGAGGGCCATTGTTTGACAACATTTTAGCACTAGAAGATTCATTTGCACACTCAACTAAATAACTAACATCTTACACCCATCCAGCTGCAAAACTGCCCTGTCATGGATTGAATCGTGTACCGCAAAAAGTGTGTATCAATTTGGCTGGGCCATGATTACTAGTATTGTGTAGTTGTCCTTTTGTGATTGTAATTTTATGTTAAAGAGGATTAGGGTGGAATTGTAACACCACCCTGACCCAGGTCACATAGCTGATCTAAAGTAAAGGGAGTTTCCCAGGGGTGTGGCATGCACTACCTTTTATCTCTCAAGAGAGAAAAAGGAAAGGGAAGTGAGCAGAGAGGGGGGCCCTCATATCACCAAGAAAGCAGTGCCAGGAGCAGTGCACGTCCTTTGCACTTGGGCTCCCTGCACAGAGAAGCTCCTAGTCTGGGGGAACATTGATGAAAACGGCAACAGAGAGAGAAAGCCTTCCCCTGGAGCTGACGCCCTGAATTTGGACTTCCAGCCTACTTTACTGTGAGGAAATAAATTTCTCTTTGTTAAAGCCATCCACTTGTGTTATTTCTGTTATAGCAGCACTAGATGACTAAGACACCCCATCTTTCTCTTTTTCTTTTTTTAGGAGGAAGAGGGGGATTGGGGGTTGGTTACTAGTTTTGTTTGATGAAATCTTACTTGAAAAAAAATTTAATTAAGTGCAATGCAATAATGCTTTTAGCTAGACATGCCATTTTTATGTATTCCATACAGGGAATCCTTTGCAGAAACATAACTTTTACTTTCTGATTGTAATTAGCATACCTACAAGTTTCTTCCTAAGCTTTACTGCAGCCTCACAATCTGTGGGACAAAGACATACTAGCAGGTATCCTATCAGAATGGAAACTGAACATGTTAGCTTATTTTGTTTACATTTATCATGAAAAGCATCAATTAACTCAATATCAGCTTGTCAACTGAACCAGTTTTCTCCCTTTTCATCTCGGTTAGCTGCATAATTTGTTTTGGAAGGTATCTCCTTTGTTGTTTCTGTCTCAGTGAACTCTCATTTCTTAGACCCACTGCCATAGGGTACTACTTTTTAATAAAGCTCCATTTCAGAAACACTACAAGTAATGAAAAAAAAACACAAAAGAGAAATTCAGTGACAGTCAATAATTCCTGGTCACACAGGTGAGGCTCTCTCAATCAACCTTCACTGTGTATTGCATGGCCAGAGTTTACTCGTAAGATGAACGGATTCTGATCTGTATCACCGTTGTTCACACCCACTCTTATATAAATGTCATTTTTAAAGGAGATTTCTTTTGTTAAGCATTTCAATGTTATTAACATAAGGCCATTATTATTTAAGCATCTGTGATAGGGTTTTCTGTCATTCTCATGATTATTAATTTTATCTAGATTGTATATTTGCTATTAAAACCATTTGTACTTTGGGAATGCTACTAGGAATCATATTAAGAATCATCATTATGAACTAGGAATCATAATAAGAATAATATAGTAATATAACAATATTGTCAGATGTCTTTATCATGAGCAGTGGGAGCTCTTAACCACTGCACCACCAAGGTTCCTTGAGAAACATAAAGTAGGGTGAACATATGAAATTTCTACCTTAATCAATGAAGTATATTGTTTTGGAAAAATTAAACTTGCTTTATATGAAGCAACTAACACTACTTATACTAAAGTGATCAGCTTTACAATACAGACAATTTTGTATGTTATACTTGTATATTTACTAGGAAGATTATTTGTTCAAAATAAGAAAAGTTTAAAAAATACTGATTTGAACTGAGTTATCATATAAGAATTAATAAATAACTTATTTTTGCTTATAAAGAAATATGCATTAAGGGTGTTTATCACCAAAATTAATATTAAAATAACTATTTTTTTGTATAAATAAGGCTTGATGAATATGACAAAATTTTAGCATAAGAACAGAAGGATGGAATTAAGGTAGTGTAGCAAATACAGTACCAGAGCACAGTACTGGATAATTCTGATTTGCTTATAATTTTGGAGTTGCAATAATGAGAGAATTAATCTGTGTGAATCTAATTATCTACATTTGCAAAGGCAAACTTTTTACTCAATTTTCAACAATTTTAAGTGATTTCTGAGTTATAAAGCTTGAAATATTATCACATTTCAAATGTAATTTAAAATTTGGACAGTTTTTCATTGTCATAACTAAGTCCTGCTACTATATCAAAACCAAACCCATTGCTGTAGAGTCAATTCCAACTCATAGTGACCCCATAGGACAGAGTAAAACTACTCCACAGGGTTTCCAAGGAGCGGCTGGTGGATTCGAACTGCCGATCTTCTTGTTAGTAGCCATAGGTCTTAACCACTGCATTTGTACATTTTCCAAGTTAAATAAAACAGAAAGTTGGAATACCAAAGTCTAGAATTGTCTCTTCTTCAATATGTTTTTCAAAAATCTTTAATTAATTGCAAATCTGCCTCTATGGAAAGATTACCATGTTATGTAATTTTTGTCATTAAGTTTCAATTATTGTGTAAATTCTCCAAATTTCTCATATAATGTAAAAACCGCAGCATTTCATTTAACCATAAGTGAGTATGTCTAAACAAGCCATAGAACAGTTAAATGGATTTATTCTCTTATAATAAAAGCTAATCTCTACAGAATTACTTGCATTAGACTTATGGATATCCAAGTGTATCATTAAGAAAATCGAAAATAATTATTTCAAATGAGTGATGTTAAAATATAAGTACATAAGTTTAGGCTAATAAAATATTCATCCTTCCCCTAAATCAACACTGTATGAGAAATTATGTGTAATTTTTTCTAAGCTTAAATTTTAAAATACCACATCTACTGTAGTTGTTGAAATTTAAGTAGATAAATGTCTGCTTTTAAGAGTATGGATAAAAAATGCAATCAAAATTTCTTCTTTAAAGACATAAAGATTGCTTAGGGTGAGAAACTTTTGCTTAAATACTCTAAGTATAAGGTAAATAAAGAGCTTTGGTGGATCAACAATTAAGTACTTGTCTGCTAACTGAAATGTTGGTGGTTCAAGCCCACCCAGCAGCTTCATGGGAGAAAGACCCAGTGATCTGCTCCTGTAAAGTTCACAGGCTAGAAAATCCTATGGGGCTATCCTAGTCTGTTACATGGGGTCACTGTGAGTTCAAATCAACTCCATAGCACCCAGCAACAACGTATGGAAATAGTTAAAACTTTATGAGATTGTTTTGGTAGTATCAATTTTTCAGTTTCTTTCAAATGTAAATCACTTCAGAATTTAAAAATTGTATCAGTTTGTTTTAGAAGTTCTTTGTTTTGCAAGAAATCAACACATCAAGTAAGCAATAACATTAACGTCACTCCTACATGTGTGCATTACAGTCCATTCAAAGATATTTTTAAATCACCTGTAATGTCAGTGAAATTTAGCAAATATTTGTTTTACTTAATATTTAATTTTGCTAGAATATGTTATATAGATATTTTAGTCCTGATATTTTATTATAGTCATTTGAATATTAATATTAGTGTAATTATGGTCATCAAGAATATTAACAGTAAGAGCTAATTATTAAAATCTACTGACATGAATTCTCATGTGGGAAGACTTCTCAGGTCTTCTAGAAAGTGCTGGTTGTTCTATTTTTCTCCTCTAGAACACCCCTTTCATCATTAAAAGGGTCATCAGTTGCTATTATAATTACTGGCCCAGTTCTACCCTTCAGTGGGAAGATTCTCAAGGGCAGAGTCAAGGTTTTATTCCTCTTCATAATGACAATCACCAGCACACAACAGTTGTTTAATAAATGTAACAGTTAAACTAATTCGCTCATAACCATATTAGAAATAAAATAGAAAAAGAATCTTTTCACATAATTATGAAAAGTGTCTCATTACTTCAGAAATTTCTGACATGGTTATACCTTTTCTTTCATTCTATTGATATTCAAAGAATGCGCTTTGTGCTCAGGCCACCAGGATGATTGTGACCTAGAACCCAACAGAATATCAGGGTCTTAGTCATCTAGTGCTGCTATAACAGAAATACCACAAGTGGATAGCTTTAACAAAGAGAAATTTATTTCTTCACAGTAAAGTAGGCTAAAAGTCCAAATTCAGGGTGTCAGCTCCAGGGGAAAGCTTTCTCCCTCATCAATATTCTCCAGGACTAGGAGCTTCTCCACAGAGGGACCCCAGATCAAAAGGACGCTTTCTGTTCCTGGCACTGCTTTCTTGATGGTATGAAGTCCCCACTCAAAACTAGCAGCTTTTCGAGTCACTTAATAAATAGGCCAGAGTAGCACACCCAAATGAGGAATATGTTGCCTCCAAAATCCACAGAGGCCCACTAGGCATTGTGCCTCCTTTTTAGTTGTGGGAGCAATAAGATGCAATAACTTATCCTTCACTTAGAAGGAATGTCTCAACATGCCCCACACCACTGGACCCCTAGAAATTTCACTGAAGTGGAAGGTGCTTGAATTTTTGTGAGATTAATTTCCCACCCTCTCACTCTCAAATGTTTTACCAGAGTCCAGAGTCATTGACACTTCTTCCTTACTAGGTCCAATCAACATAATGTCATCAATGTAATGGACCAGCGTGATGTCTTGTGGAAGGGAAAAGTGATCAAGGTCCCTGCGGACTAAATTATGACATAGGGCTGCAGTTGATGTAGCCCTGAAGTAAGCAAATGAAGGTGTATTGCTGGCCTTACCAGCTGAAGGCAAACTGCCTCTGGTGGTCCTTTGAAATAGGTATGGAGAAAAAGGCATTAGCCAAGTCAATAGCTACATACCACATACCAGGAGATGTATTAATTTGCTCAAGCAATGAAACTACATCTGGAACAGCAGCTGCAATCAGAGTCACCACTTGGTTAAGTTTTCGATAATCTGTCTTTCTCCAAATTCCATCTGTTTTTTGCACAGGCCAGATAGGTGAGTTGAATGAGGATGTGGTGGGAATTACCACCCTTGCATTCTTCAGGTCCTTGATGGTGGCAGTAATCTCTGCAATCCCTCCAGGAATGCAGTATTGCTTTTTATTTACTATTTTCCTAGGTAGGGGCAGTTCTAATGGCTTCCACTTGGCTTTTCTACCATAATAACCCTCACTCCTTTTGTCAGGGATCCAATGTGGGGTTTCTGCAAGTTGCTAAGTTTATCTATTCCAATTGTGCATTCTGGAACTGGGGAAATCACTACAGGATGGGTTCGGAGACCCACTGGACCTACTGTAAGATGTACATGAGCCAAGACTCCATTAATAACCTGACCTCCATATGCCCCCAACTCTGACTGGTGGCCACAGTGGCGTTTTGAGTCTCCTGGAATTAGTGTCAGTTCAGAGCCAGTACCCAGTAATCCCAGAAAAGTCTGATTATTTCCTTTTTGCCAGTGAACAGTCACTCTTAAAAGGCCATAGATCCCTTTGGGGAAGGCTGGGAGAAAGATTAACAGTAAAAATTTTTGGCAATGTATTGGAGTCCTTCCTCAAGGGGACCAAGCCTCCCCTTCATTCAAGGGATTGTGGGTCTTTAAACTTGCTCAAATCCGGGAATTGATTGAGGGACTATGACTGTCTATTCTGGTGATTCGAGTTAGACTGCTGTTCACCTGACCTAGAATTCATCCGTTTGTACACATCAAGTAAATATTTAGTAGATTTCCCATCTATTTCACTCCTAGGGACACCATGACTAAGTAGCCAATGCTATAAATCCATGAGTCAGACCATTTTGATTAGTTCCTTGACTCCACTGTCCATTACTGTAACCACGACCAGCTGAGGTGCTTGCTGAGGGCAAAGGGAATACGGGATGGGTGGTAGAAGAAGGTAGTTCTAAATACCAGTTACAGTCACGTGACCAGTTTCAGAAATGGGGACTGTAATTGCTATGAGTATTTGTGTTTTGTATGTGTGCATCTTTTTGTTTCCTTCACTTATAAAATATAAGATATAAACAGGGTTAGTGCGTTTTCGATTTTACACGTGTTAGTTGTATCATGTTAGGCACAAGTACGACTTTGTAATTATCTTTATTCAGAGATTATGTGCAGTTTCAAGAGATGTGTACAGGTGCCAAGTTGACAAGAGGTGGACTGTGATGGTTAAGATTGTATGTCAACTTGGTTAGGCCACCATTCTCAGTGTTTTAGCAGTTGTATAATGTTGTGATCACTTCCCTGTTACAATTTGGTATGTGATCACTCCCATGATGGAATCTGCTGAGTGCTAATGGCAGAGGCGGGGCCTGTGGCAGCTCACCGCCCCCTCAGTTTCACTCTCTGCCTTCCACTGGTTACTTTCTGCCTGCTCACCTTGCCAAGGTTTTTGGCTTGTTCCAGACTCAGCAGCTGCCTCTTGTTGTCACACCTCTGGTTCTTGGGACTTGAACTAGCAGCTTACCTGTTGATCTTGGAATTCATCAATCTTCTCAGCCTGAGAGCAAGAGTCTGCTTCCCTGACCTACTGATCTTGGGTTTGCCAGCCCCTGTAACTATGTGAATCAGGAGAAAGCTTGCGGTCTTGTCTGATGATCTTGGAATTCACTGACCTTCACAGCCTGTGAGCAGAAGCCCCTCTCCAACCTGCCGACCTTGGGTTCCCAGCTTCTGTGGCTCCGTTAATTGGGAGCGGCCTCTACCCTGATCCATGGATTTGGGAAGTTTTAGCCTCTACAACTGCGTGAGCTCTTTCCTTGATATAAATATATATCTATATATACGTTTTACTGGTCTTACTTCTCTTGAGAACCCAGCCCAAGACATTCAGAGATGAAGAAAAAATGGAAACAGTTGAAAGCACTATATAGTGTTATCAAATACTGACAACTAAATTTTGTTATTCACATTTCCTAATTATGCCATCTGGAGCCCTGGTGGTGCTGTGGTTAAGAGCTTGGCTGCTAACCAAAATGTCAGCAGTTCAAGTCCATCAGCTGCTCCTTGGAAACATTATGGGGCAGTTCTAATCAGCCCTATGAGGTAGCTATTAGTCAGAACCAACTCAATGGCACATAACAACAACAACAGTTATGTCAAAGATAGTAATTTATACAAAAGATTCAAAGTACAGAATAAATATACATGTAAGAATGAACTCTCAGATTTTGTTGTTAGTCTACTTTTTATGAATGCACTCCATGTAACAATTTAGGATATAAACTTCTAAGAGTCAGGGCTCATGACTGTCAAATTTTAACCAAATGTAAACTATAGAAAGTAGAGTCAGAGAGATTTGGATTCAACTTTGAAATCTAACAATTATCTAATATGACCCTTTGAATTTGAATAACTTAATCTCTTATAAATTGTTTCTTCATTTGTAATCATCACTTACTTATTCTATATCTGCAATCATTCCTTTGATGATTGCATCCAGGATTATATATTTAAATACTAAAAATATATAGAAAACTTCTAAATTTAATTTAAATTTAAGTCTCTACTCCAGAACTCTCATCTGAACATGCAACTACAATTGTCTTCTCAACATCTGCACTAGGATATCTAATAGCTTTTACAAATGTAAAATGTCCAGAAATAAACTTCTGATCTTTCCTCCAAACCTTCTTAATCCCCAGTCTTTCCCCTTTCATTTGATAGAAACCCATCTTTCAGTTGTTGATGCCAAAAATCTTGAATTTACCTTTGAATCATCTCTTTCTCTCATATCTTATATACTATTTGTCAGCAAATTCTGTTGGATCTAACTTTAGGGCATAAAATCTGATCACTTCTCATCACCTTCACTGATAATACCTTAGTCCACGCTGACATTTTTATTTGCCTGGATCACTGGAATTGCCATCCTTTCCCCTTTATGGACCATTCTCAGCAGATTGGTTGGATTGATCCTTTTAAATATGTTGAATCAGGTTATTCCTACAATGATTCTCCTTTTCATTCATAGTAAAAATCAATTTATTAATAGCCTTCATGAACTGACAAGTTCTTCTAGTACCCAACTACCATATTTCGTTGAGTAAATTTCTCATTACTCTCTACTCTATCAGTTATAGGCAAACTAGCCTCCTTGCAAGTATAGGACACCAGAGCTACTGCCACAGCACTTCTCTGTAAACTCTTCCCTCTGCCAAAAACAATATTATTCTAGATATGAGCCTATTTTACCAATATAATGGCTTCAAGCCTTTGCTCATTATATAAGGATAAGAGGGTCAATTCATCAAGAAGCTATAGCAATTATAAATATATGTGCATCTGACATCAGAACCCCAAAATATATGAAAGAAGCACTAACAGAACTGAATGGAGAAATAGACAGTCCTACCATAAGAGCTGAAGACTTCACTACACTACTTCCAATAATGGATAGGACATATAGAAAGAACACCAATAAAGAACAAAAGTATTTGAACTATGATATAAACCAACTAGACAATATATGCATATACATGTACATATACATATATATATAAAACAGCTCACCCAATAACAGCACAATATACATTCGTCTCCAGTGCACTTGAATCACTTTCCAAGATAGATCATATGTTAGGTCATATAGCAAGTCTCAATAAAGTTAAAAAGATTGAAATCATGAAAAGTATCTTCTTAACCACAATCGGATAAGCTAGTAATTAACAACAGAAGGAAAACTGAAAAATGCACAAATATTTGGAAATTAAGGAAGAAATCAAGAGTAAAAGTGGAAATTAAAGTAAAATGAAAATGAAAGTACAACATACCAAAATTTATGGTATGCAGCAAAGACAGTGCTCAGGGGGAAGATTATATCAGTATATCTCTACATTTAAAAAGAATGAAGATCTCAACTCAATAATCTAACTTTACAACTATAGGAAATAAAAAAAGAAGAGCAAGCAAAGCACAAATCTATTTGAATGAAGGAAATCACCAATATCAGCAGATATAAATGCAATAGAGAATAGAAGAACAATATAATCAACAAAACCAGAAGCTGATTTTTTGAAAATATCAATAAAATCAATTAACCTTTACGTAAACTGACAAAGTAAAGGAGAGAAGATGTAAATACATAAAATCAGGAATGAACATGGGTATATCATCACCTATTTCTATAGAAATAAAAGATCATAAGAGAACAATATGAACAATTATGAACCAGTAAATTAGACAACTTAAATCAAACAGAAAAATTCCTAGAAATACTTACTACCTTGATTCTAGAAGAAACAGAAGATCTCAACGGATTCATAAAAAGTGAAGAGATTGAAGCAGCAATCAAAAATCTCCCAACAAAGAAAAGCCCTAGATTAGACGGCTTCACTGAAGAATTTTACCAAATATTTATAGAAGTGAATCCAATTCTTCTTAAACTTTTCCAAAACATAGAAGAGAAGGGAATACTTCCTAACTCATCTATAAGGCTAGCATTATTCTGGTTCCAAAGCTAGACAAAAACACCTTAAGAAAAGAAAAATACAGACCAATATCCCTTACAAATATAGATGCAAAAATCCTCTACAAAATATTAGCAGATTGAATTTAAAAGCATATTTGTCATGGATTGAATTGTGTTCCCCAAAAATGTGTGTATCAATTCGTCTAGGCCATGATTTTCAGTATTGTGTGATTGTCCACCATTTTGTCATCTGATATGATTTTCCTATGTGTTGTAAACCCTACCTCTATGATGTTAATGAAGTGGGAGAGGCAGCAGTTACATTAATGAGGCAGGACTCAGTCTATAAGATTGGACTGTGTCTTGAACCAAACTCTTTCGAGATACAAAAGATATATATATATATATATATGTATGTATCCCCAAAGAATCCACCAAAAAGAAGATCTGATAAATGAATTCAGCCAATTGACAGAGTAAAACGTCAGCACGCAAAAATTAGTCTGTTTCTAGACATCAGCAATGAACAATGTGAAAAGGAAAATAAGAAAAACAACTCCATTTACAGTAGCATTTAGAAAAATAAAATGCGTAGGAATAAATTTTACCAGGGAGGTAAAATATTTCACACTGAAAACTGTAAAACATTATTGAAAGAAATTAAAGAAGATCTCAATAAATGGAAGAATGTGCTTTGTTCATGGATTGGAAAACTTCGTACTGTTAAGATGTAAATACTATTCAAAGCAATCCATATATATTTAAATTCAACCCCCATCAAAATTTCAACAGGCTTCTTTGCAGAAATGGAAAAGTCAACCTTCAAATTTGTATGGACTGTCAAACCAAACCAATCCAAACTCATTGCCGTACAGTCCAACTCATAGTGACCCTAGAGGGCAGAGTACAATGTCCCATTGAATTTCCAAGGAGCAGCTGGTGAATTCGAACTGCCGACCTTTTGGTTAGCAGCCTGAGCTCTTAACCACTGTGCCACCGGGGCTCTGTATGGACTGCAAAGTACCCCAAATAGCCAAAAGTCTTGAAAAAAGAACAAAGTAGAAGGCACACTTCCTGATATTCCATTTCAAAACCTGCAATGGAATATCAACCAGCTATAAAGAAAACATAAAGTTCTGATACATGGTACAACACGAATGAATTTTGAAAACATTGTGCTGAGTGAAGTAAGTCAGTGCTGAGAGGACAAATATTGTATGGCATAATTTACACGAAATAACTAAAATAGACAAATGTATAGAGAACCTACATATAAAAAAAATGTTGAAATAGCAAGTTTTTTGTAATTATATATTTTTTTAACCACAATAAAAAGGAGCCAATTATTCAACTGGAGAGGCTGAATTAAAAACAGAGTAAAAAACAAATAAGTAAACTGATGGCAGATGGTGGAACCAGTTTCTCACTGGTGAAGTGGGATGTTACAAATAGTGATGGGGTGGATATTAGAATGTGGTAATGGATTAAAGCTTTAAACGTCATTGCATATGATGTTTTGTTTAGCATATGAACATATGAATGCATGTTTAGATTATTATAGCTAGAGATGTCATATATAGAAATATTTATAAATATGTTTATATTCACACCTTAGCATAAGCACATGTATTTCCTTTCTCTTTCAGGTGAGATGGCCTAGAAGCAACACCACCCAGGAAAAACAAACACACCTAGTGTCCAAATCTTGTTTTCTAATAGCATTCTTCAGTTAGAGAAATGGCTGATTCTACCACCGGGGCAGGAAATATACAAGATGAACCTGGAGCATATTGTAGTGCAAGAATGTGAAGAAGTGCTGAAAGATAATAAGAATGATGGAGTATGTAAAAGTGCATAAAAGCCAACTGAAAGAGCTCCCAATGGTCATAGCTTGAGCAACTGGAGCAACAAAATAAATAAAATTGTATTGGATTATAACACAAAGTATAAAATAAATACCCATGAGTGTATACAGCCATAAATAAATGATTAAGTAAGTAAATAGTAGAGAAAATACAAATTTCCTATGCAGAAGAATTCCAAATAATTAATGCAGATACTCTGCTTTTAAAGAGGTAGAGCATAACTTCCCATTCCTTAAGTGTGGGGTGTACATGGTGACTTCCTTCCACAGAGTACAGTTTAGAAGGAGGAAAAAAGAGTTAACTTTACAGTAGACAAAGCTCAAAAACACTACCTAACCCACATGATCAAGGTTAATTAACAGAAATAAGTCATGTTGTTAGTATGTACCCTTATGATGTGATATGATTATCATGTTACCTCTGTGATCTTCCTCCCCAAAGCTCCTTAGTCCCAGTCTAATCATGTGAAAAACATTAGACAAATCCCAGTTGAGGGATAGCATATAAAATATCTGATCAGTACTTCTCAATAATTGTCAAGGTCATAAAAAACAAGGAAAGTCTGAGAAACTGTCACAGTCAAGAGAAACCTAAGGAAATATGCCAACTAAATGCAACTGTGTATCCTGAATGGGATCCCAGATCGGAAAAAGGACATTTGTGTAAAACTAAGGAGATATGAATGAAGTATAGACTTTAGTTTATAATAATGTATCATTATCAGTTTAATAATTCTGACAAATGCAGCATACTAATGGCGCTTATTAATAATAGGAGCAATAGGGTGTGGAGTATATGGGAACTTTCTGTACTATCTTCACATTTTTTTCTACAAATATCTAACTATTCTAAAACAAAAATGTATTAAAAGAAGGAAAATTAGATATTTCGATGTATAAATGTGGCTTAACAAACAGTAAATAAAATATTAGAAGAAATTAAGTAATTTAAATAGGTAATATTAATGAAAGAAAAAATAAAATAGTTAAAAAAATCAAAAGCAGGTTATTTGCAAAGACTAAAGGAGACAAGATGTCACCATACGTCAAAAAATAATACATACATACACACATAATTTTAGAAATAAAAAATGGAACAGATGACATTCGGCACAATGAATAGAGTAATACTTTAAATGCACTAGGAAGAACCAATTCTAAACCTAGAATCCAAAGCCAATTAAGTGCGTAGGAAGATGTTGTTTGCATCCTTCATCCTCTTTTTGAGAATTTTTTTAAAAGGCTTAAGCAAAATGAGAGTAATACCAGGAATGAGGAAGATGGTCTTTGCAATAAACATTATAATTGACCCCGGAGTGACCCTGGAGGGAAATTTCAGAGTGAGAACTCTGCCAGTGTTTTGTTTATTATTTTGCATAAATTAGAATAGAAACTCATTTGAGCCCGAAAGACTATCATTAAGAAGAAAAATGGAATGATTTCTATTTAAAAGATAGAGTCTGTAAATGCCAATCCCAACCTTAGTGATTTGGTAAAGAAGACATATGAAAGAGAAAATAAAAAGCTGCCTGATGAGGTCATGTTCCAGAATAGAAAGAAAGCAATTAAAATGTAGTGTGATTTGAGCAAGGGGTTTTGTAATAAATAAGAAGTCAAAAAAATTTAACTCTGACAACAGAAACAGAAATCAAGTTATTGTAACAATGTTCTCCATCAAGTCATGCGCAGATCTTAAGACATTGCATGGAGGAGATTCTGTAGCAAATAATTATTTGCCACATTATTGTGATTTATTAGTATTCAAATTCTGCCATCAAACTGTTGTCAATCTTGGATATTCTAATTTGAGCTACATAACAGAATATAAAGTTCTGAATCTTGACCAAATAAAAGTTAAATTTATAAAATGTTAGATGATAGAATTTGAAAAAGTGGTTGGAGAGATGGAGCATAGGAAAGAAAAAGTGATATCCTTATCCTACACATAGAGTAATTAAAACACTAAGGAGTAGAATCCTAAGTATTTTATTTAAAATTATATAGATAATGATTAGATAATAATATAGCTAATGTGTTTTTAATAAATTATTAAATCCAAATATTGTACTGCAGCCTATAAATGGATAATGTCTACACCTAAATCAAAACAGCAACAAAACCACAACACTTAATTAAACAGCTACCCATTAGTGAAGATAAAAACATAAGTGTTTGAAGATGATTGCCTCTGAGGGCAAATTATCAATAGGGAAGGGGATAAATTTATTCATTCTACATCTTTATTATTTGATTTTAAACAGTTTCATGCTTCAGACAGTTTTGATTCAAAAAGGGGAAAGAAAACATGCAGAATGCAGCACTATCAGTGACATTGTGTGAGAGAGGAATTTTGCATAAACCTGGACTCTACACCCCTGAAAGTATAAGAGCTGCATTTCCTACTTCCTCTGCATCTCATCATAATACATAGCAGAGTGTTTTGCACATGGTGGGGCTTAACAAATATTGTTGACTCACAAAATTTATGTTAACATGGAGATACACGCTGCACTGATGCCCCAAAAGAGTTGTTACCTTCGTGGTTTATTTGGACCAGACGCTTAGGTAAGGACAAAAAATTGATCAGTTTGTAGTCCAGCTCATTAAATTAATAATGAAGGCCAGGGATATAGGGACCATAGATCCTGTCATTTGCCTTTATAAACAATGAGGGTGCTTACAACTTTAGGAGGAATAAAACATAAAAATCTAAACTTGACCTGAGAAAGTTAACTCATCATGCACATAGTTTAATCAAATTTTATTTCTATTTCTTCTTAATTGACTTTAATTGCCAATTCTTGTCAACAAGGACAAAGAGACCTTGCATTTTAAATGAAATGATGCTAGCCATATTAAATGCTGTCTTGAAGTTTTTAAACCATTTCATATGCATGAAGCAATAGCTTCTAGTGGCCTTTGCTTCCAGTGGAGCAGAAAGAGCCACACTATACTTTAGTCTCAGAAAACCATATCCTGAAAAAGGCATATTCCATGAAATACTTACATTGTTTTCCTCTAGAAAATCTATGATAAGCTTGCATGCAAAAAGAAATGAAATGATCTTAGAATGTCAACATTATTTTTTCATTATCTACTTTGCACTATATCAAAAGAGAAATGTTTTTTGCCTTAGATTTTAAGATAACAACATGCAGATTCAAACCAAATGAAACAAACTCTCTAGGTTATTACCACGATATGAAACCTCTGGGGCTAACTATAAGAATATGAGACTTATAATCCTCCATAACTGATATAAGCATCTGAAAAAATATACTCCTGACCATGATTATATTTTTCAAACTCCAATTCTAATCTCGTTTCATGCTAAGCTATCACATTGGTCAAAAGCAGTCCACGAAAGTGTGCTTGGAATATGAATTATTCATGGACTCAAATAAAAATAAACAGTAAGTCTTTTAAAAATTTGTTTATCACAATCAAGCTGTAATATCAAAGCTAATATCAATTTCTTTCTAGAGTGTTTCTGTTCCTTAGCCAGAGAATCACGAAGGAGCCATTAAACCTAATAATGTTCTTGCTTGTCCCATTTCAGGAGAATTAGTACAAATTCAACTTTATGTGACCCTTCCAGAAAGTAAGAGTGCTCCTTTAAGTTTTTGCCCTTTAAGAACATATTAAATTTTAATTGAAACATCATATTGAACAATATGTGAACAGAGCAAATATAATTTTGAGAGATATAATCCATAAAATGTATAATATACATAGTGATGTATAGTGATCACTATGGAACATTTTTCTTTGTCCAAAATCTTCTGATACAATTTACCCTTTGTATCGTATTTAATATTCCATAAATTGATAATCATATATTTTCTTGTTAAACATATATATATGTTATTTATTAAAGAGATGAACACTTTTTTTTAATTTTATTTTATTTTATTTTTTTAATATTTTATTGTACTTCAGGTGAAGGCTTACAGAACAAATAGTTTCTCATGAAACAGTAGTACACATGTTTTATGACATTGGTTAACAACCCCACAACATATTAAGCCTCTAAATTCTCAACCTTTTTTTTTTTTTTTGATGAAAATACAGATAGCCAAAGATATACCGTTTCAAAAATTTCTACATACACAGTTCAGTGACATTGACTATGCTCTTCCAACTGTGCTGTTATTCTCACTTAAGATGAAGGCTTACAGAATAAAATAGTTTCTCATTTAACAGTTACTACAAATGTTGCCCTATGACAATGGTTAACAATCTCACAACACATCAAGAATATCCTTACTCCACCTTGTGTTCCCTATCACCAGGGGACTTCCTTGTCCCCTTCTGTCTTTTGGCCCTTGTCACTGGACTACTGTACCTTATTAGTCTCATTTGGTTTTTGTTTTTTGTTTTTTTTTCTTTAACACCATTTCAAAACTTTTTACTTACACATTTAAGTGATATTGACTATGCTCTTCCAATTGTGCTGCCATTCTCACCCAAGATGAAGGCTTACAGGACAAAACAGCCTTCCATTTAATAGTTACTACAAATGTTGCCCTATAACAGTGGTCAACAATCTCACAACACATCGACAGTGTCCTTACTCAACTTGTGTTCCTTATCATCAGTTTCCTACTCCCCCTCTGCCTTCTGGCCTTTGTCACCAGACTCCTGTACCTCGTTAGTCTCATTTAGTTTTACTGGGCTGTCCACTCCCAGGCTTAACATCGAACCTCGAAGGTAACTTCACCTCTGAGCTGAAAGGGTGTCTGGGGGCCACACTCTTGAGGTTTCTCTAGTATTCTTTAGGCCAGTAAATCTGGTCTTCTTCTTTTTTTTTTTTTTTTTTTTTTTGGGAGTTAAAATTATGCTCTACATCCTTCTCCAGCTCTGTCCAGAAACCTCTGTTGTGATCCTGGTCAGAGCAGTCAGTGGTGGTAGCCGGGCACCATCTAGCTGTACTGGACTCAGTCCGGTGGAGGCCTTGGTAGCTGTGGACAATTAGTCCTTTGGACTAATCTTTTCGTTGTACCTGTTCTCTTCATTCTCCCTTGCTCCCGAAGGCATGAGACCAGTGGAGTATCTTAGATGGCCGCTCATAGGCTTTTAAGACCCCAGACACTACTCACCAAGGTAGAATGTAGAGCATTATCTTTATAAGTAGTGTCATGCCAATTGAGCTAGATGTTCCCTGAGACCATGGTCCCCAGAACCCTCCGTCCAACAACTCAGTCCCTCGGGGGGTTTGGATGTGTCTATAGGGCCTCCATGACCTTTCCTTGTGCAGGTTGTGTTAGTTTCCCCTGTACTGTGTACTATCTCACCTCTCACCCAAGGTACCACTTATCTATTGCCTATTTAGTGTTTCCCCCCCCTCCCCTCCCATCCCTGGTAACCAACAAGGATTGTTACATTTTGCATGTGAATTTTTTCATGGGTTTTTACAATAGAGGTCTCATACAATATTTGTCCTTTTGTGATTGACTTATTTCACTCAGCATAATGTCCTCCAGTTTCATCCATGTTATGAGATGTTTCACAGATTCATTGTTTGAACACTTTTCATATGTTATTTTTTAACTAGAATTTTTTAAACAAAAGTACAAGGCTCTTCTATTTAGATGTCCTTTATTTTTCCTTTGTAGAAAATCTGCCTTTGATTTTACTGCTATTGATCATAGAGTTCAATAAAGAATTGAGATATAGCTATCCTATAAATAAAGACCCAAATTCTATACCCAAAGCAACATTACTCTCTGTGTAAACTATTATTGATATCCCTGGTGAGCTTTACTCCATAGTTCCTGCCACTTTTCATTTATGAAAATAAAAATACCACTGAGCCACCAGGGCTCCAAAAATATACGGTGAGCCCATAAAAATATATGTTTTGGTGATGACAAACAAAACATGGTACAGTTTCTTTGTTATCTTTTTTAAGTTTCTGGTTACAATTAGGCAATTGTTTTCATAAAAAGTGAGATAACAGTGCTTGCATTAGTATCAATGATACACATCGGTAGGCACTTAGAAGCCAAACTGTTAGTCATAAAAAGGTGAACTTTTTTTTAATCAGTAAACATCCAGTCTACATGTATGCAATGAGACGGAGGGAATCGAGGGTTGATCAAAGAAAAATATATGGCCACAAAATAGCAACTTTGCACAGCAACCTATGTATTAGGGCCCAGAGATTCACTGACAGCCTCATGCAGGAGGTGGTCTCCCACAGCAGGAAGTCTTTCAGAGGCAAGGGGAACAGGGAGCCACCTGGGAAGAGGAGAAGGGAAGAGGGCTTAAATGAGTCCTCACGAAGTCCTTCTGCAGCAAGATGGGGAGTCTTAGGACCAGAAAGCTCTCAAGTACAGTGTAGCTAGGGGTCCTTATTAGAACATGGCTTTCTCTTATCTAGGGCTAGCAGATGTTGAGTGCAGTTTTTCAAAGTATGTAAAAGAATGCAGGCTCTAAGTGGCTAAACATATGTTTATTTGGGATAACTTTAAAACAACTGGGTATGAACAAATTTGAATATGGTGCCATTAAGCTTTTTTGGGCTAACAGCCTCAGCTTGTTATGAAGAATAAACAACTTGGGGCCAATACACAGAGGCCATCTTTTGCTCATTTATATAACAATCTGTAACACATTTAACAATTACATCTATTAGAGCAGTTTGAGAAAATAATTTGTTACTCTATGTTATTAAATAAAAAGAAAAATAGGCTACCAAATAATACCCTCACACGTCTGTCAGTTTGTTGTACTGTGGGTACCTGTGTGTTGCTGTGATGCTGGTATTCGAATACCACTGGTATTCAAATACCAACAGGGTCACCTATGGCAGATAGGTTTTAGCTGAGCTTCCAGACTACGACAGACTAGGACAAAGGACCTGCTGGTCTACTTCTGAAAAAAAATTAGCCAGGGAAAACCTTATGAATAGCAGCAGAACATTGATGTAGTGCCAGAATATGAGCCCTTCAGGTCAGAAGGCACTCAAAATATGACTGGGGAAGAGCTGCCTCCTCAAACTAGTCAACCTTAATGACACAGATGGACTCTAGCTTTTGGGATCTTCATTTGCTGATGTATCAAGAATCAAAATGAAAAGAAACAGCTGAAAACATATTAATAATCATAACTTGGAATATACGAAGTATGAAAATTGGAAATCATCAAAAATGAAATGGAACACATAAATATCTATACCCTAAGCATTAGTGAGCTGGAATGGACTGGTACTGGCCATTTTGAATTGGAAAATCATATGGTCTGTTATGCCAGGAATGACAAATCAAAAGGGAATGGTGTTGCATTCATCCTCAAAAAGAATGTTTCAAGATCTATCCTGAAGTACAACACTGTCAGTGATAGGATAACATTCATACGCCTACAAGGAAAACCAGTTAATATGACTATTATTCAAATTTACGCACCAAACACTAAGGCCAAAGATGAAGAAGCTGAAAATTTTTAGCAACTTCTGCAGTCTGAAATCGATTGAACTTGCAATCAGGATGCATTAATAGTTACTGGTGATTGTGGGGAGTGGACAGCCCCATAAAACCAAATGACACTAATGAGGCACAGCCATCCAGGGACAAGGACTAGAAGGCAGAAGGGTACAAGAAAGCTGGTGATAGGGAACCCAAGGTTGAGTAAGGATAGTGTTGATGTGTTGTGAGGTTGTTAACCATTGTCATAGGGCAACATGCATACTGTTTAATGAGAAACTATTTTCTTCTGTAAACCTTCATCTAAAGTGAGAATAGCTGCACAATTGGAAGAGCATAGTTGATGTCACTGAACTGTGCATGTAGGAATTTTTGAAATGCTGTATCTTTGGCTATGTATATTTTCACCAAAAAAAAAAAAAAGAAGGTCGAGAAGGGATGGGGTTGACATGTCGTGGGGTTGTTAACCAATGTTATAAAACAATATGTGTACTACTGTTTCATGAGAAACTATTTATTCTGTAAACATTCATCTGAAGTACAATAAAAAGAAAGAAAGAAAAATAAATAAATAATTATTGGTGATTGAAATACAAAAGTTGGAAACAAAGGAGGATCAGTAGTTGGAAAATATGGTCTTGGTGATAGATGTGATGCTGGAGATCACATGATAGAATTTTGCAAGACCAACAACTTCTTCATTGCAAGTACCTTTTTTCAACAACATAATGACAACTATATGGATGGACCTCACCAGAAGGAATACACAGGAAACAAATTGACTCCATCTGTGGAAAGAGACAATGGAAAAGCTCAGTATCATCAGCCAGAACAAGGCCAGGGGCCGACTGCAGAGCAGACCATCTATTGTTCATATGCAAGTTCAAACTGAATTTGAAGAAAATTAAAACAAGTCCATGAGAGCAAAAGTACAACCTTGAGTATATTCCACCTGAATTTAGAGACCATCTCAATAACAGATTTGACCCATTAAACTCCCATGACCGAAGACCAGAGGAGTTGTGGAATGACATCAAGGACATCATCCATGAAGAAATCAAGAGATCATTAAAAAGTCAGGAAAGAAAGAAAAGACCAAAATGGATCTCAGAAGAGACTCTGAAACTTGCTCTTGAATGCCAAGTAGCTGAAGTGAAAGAAAGAAATGATGAAGTAAAAGAGCTGAACAGATGATTTCAAAGGGTGGCTGAAGGAGACAAAGTATTATAATGACATGTACAAAGACCTGGGGTTAGAAAACCAAAAGGAAATGATATACTAGGCATTTCTCAAGCCAAGAGAACTGATGAAAAAACTCAAGCCTTGAGTTGCAGTATTGAAGGATTCTACAGGGAAAATATTAAACTACTCAGGAAGCATCAAAATAAGATAGAAGGAAAAAAAAAAGAGTCACTACACCAAAAAGAATTGAATAACATTTAGTCATTTCAGAAGATAGCACATGACTAAGAACTGATGGTACTGAAGGAAGAGATCTAAGCTGCAGTAAAGCCATTGGGAAGAAACAAGGCTTCAGGTATTGGCTGAATACCAGTTGAGATGTTTCAACAAATGGATGCAGTGCTGGAAGCACTCACTCATCTATGCCAAGAAATTTGGAAGATAGTTACTTAGCCAACTGAATGGAAGAGATCCATAGTTATGCCTATTCCAAAGAAAGGTGATCCAACAAAATGCAGATATTATCCAACAATATCAATATCACACACAGGTAAAATTTTGTTGAAGATCATTGAAAAGTGGTTGCAGCAGTATGTCAACAGGGAACTGCCAGAAATTGAAGCTGAATTCAGAAGAGGATGTGGAATGAGGAATATCATTGCTAATGACAGATGGATCTTGGCTGAATACAGAGAATAATAGAAATGTGGTTACCTGTGTTTTTTTGACTATGCAAAGGCATTCGACTGTGTGTATCATAACCAGTTATGGATAACATTGGGAAGACGATGAATTCCAGAACACTTAACTGTGCTCATGAGAAATCTGTGCATAGATCAGGAGGCAGTGGTTTCAAACAGAACAAGGGGATACTATGTGGTTTAAAATTAGGAAAGGTGTGTGTCAGGGTTGTATTCTTTCACCATACTTATTTGATCTGTATGCTGAGCAAATATCCGAGAAGCTGGACTATATGAAGAAGAACAGGGTGTCACGATTGAAGGAAGACTCTTTAACAACCTGCATTATGCAGATGACACAACCTTCCTTGGTGAAAGTGAAGAGGACTTGAAGCACTTACTGATGAAAATCAAAGACTACAGCCTTCAGTATGGATTATGCCTCAACATGAAGAAAGCAAAAATCCTCACAACTGGATCAATAAGCAACATCATGATAAACGGAGAAAACACTGAAGTTGGCAAGGATTTCATTTTACTTGGATCCACTATCAACCCCCATGGAAGCAGCAGTCAAGAAATAAAATACTCATTGCACTGTGCAAATCTGCTCAAAAAACCTCTTTCAAGTGTTGTCTTAGTCATTTAGTGCTGCTACAACAGAAATACCACAAGTGGATGGCTTTAACAAAGAGAAGTTTATTCTCTCACAGTCTAGTAGGCTACAAGTCCGAATTCAGGGGAACGCTTTTTCTGTTGACTCTGGAGGAAGGTCCATGTCATCAATCTTCCCTCCATCTGGGAGGTTCTCTGCACAGGAACCTCAGGTCTATAGGATATGCGTTGCTTCCGGCACTGCTTTCTTGGTGGTATGAGGCTCCCATGTGTCTCTACTCCTCTCTTTTATATCTCAAAAGAGATCGGCTCAAGACACTATCCAATCTTGTATACTTCATCAGTATAACTTCCGCTAATCCATCTTATTGGATCATAGTGACTGAATTTACAACACCTAAGGAAATCACATCAGATTACAAAATGGTACACAATTATAAAATACTGGGAATTATGACCCAGCCAAGTTGACAGATATTTTTGGGGGACACAGTTCAATCCATGACAAGTGTTAAAAGAAAAAGTCCTCTCTTTGAGGACTAAGGTGAACCTGACCCAAGCCATGGTGTTTTCAGTTGCTTCATATGTATGTGAAAGCTGGACAATGAATAAGGAAGACGTAAGAAGAATTTATGGTATTGGTGAAGAATGTTAAATATACCATGGACTGCTAAAAGAATAAACTGATTTGTCTTGGAAGTACAGCCAGAATGCTACTTATAATCAACGATGGCAAGACTTCGTCTCACATACTTTGGACATGTTATCAGGAGGCACCAGTCCCTGGAAAAGGACCTCTTGCTTGGTAGAGGGTCAGTGAGGAAGAGGAAGGCCCTCAATGAGATGGATTGACACAGTGGCTGCAATAGTGGGCTCAAGCATAACAATGATCACGAGGATTGCACAGGAATGGGCAGTGTTTCCTTCTGTTGTACATAGGGTCCCTAGTCAAAACCAACTGGAAGACATCTAACAACAACAACAACAAATAATATGTACAGCATAATCCAGCTGTTAAAAAAAAGTATCCATTAAGTAAGAATAACTAAGACCTTTTTTATAAATTTTATGTTTTACTCATATCCTTGTTTTCAAGTTTATCACAATGAAAATACATTATTGTTAAAAGTAAGCAATTATAATCAGAATAAATTATTCCTCTTGACCTCTACTAGAATTACCTAGCAAAGGTGACTTGAAACGTTTTAGCAGAATCAGAGTTATGATTCCCTAAAATTAAAGATGCTGTTCAAAATTTTCAAATACAGATCATAGAAAAATAACTTTTGAAATATCTTTCTTTTACCCCTGGATTGAACAACTAATACTAACAACTAATACTAATGAATTACTCTTATTTCACCTCCCATAGCCAGTCTGCCCAAACCAATTCTTGCTGTGAGCTCAGAAGCAGCCTTCAACAACTCTCCTTGGGGAAGGATACCATGTAGGGCCTGCTGCTGTTGCTATTAAACGTGCGTTTCTTTTTAAGGTCAGGATGAGTAATAAGTAATTATATCACTCAGGGTAGAGTTAAAAAATACTTGGTATTTACATGACCTCCTATGTGGAGTTTAGTGTATTTATAAATGTTTGCCATTCATTCACCTTTTGTCATTGACTAAGGATTGACCTGTGTCACTTGTCACTGACACCTAACACCAAAATGAATTGAAACTCTGTCTTTAGAAATAGGTTTCCTTGATACTGTGACATTTATAAATGGGTCTTTAAAGACCCCACTTTTTCTGTACTCTTTGTTTCAATTTCCTGTCACTCTCAAGTGGAGAATTTTATAATACTGAATTTATCACATCTTTCCAAGATCATTTCTCTGGCTCTAAGCTCCTGGTATACACTTCATCTCAGAAAGAATCTATATTTACTTCCTCTCCCTTCAACTCACTACAGTGTATAGATAAAGGCACTATCAGGACAGGAAATGACATTCCTTTTTTTGAGAATTACTGAAATTATGATGAATCATTGGTATTAACATCCAAGTTAATTAGAAAGCTTATCATCCTGTGGTTTTTGAAGATAAACCGTTTTCTAAAAATGTTAACCTCAGTGTCTTTCCTTTGTTTTGAGATAGAGAAGTTTAGAAACAGGAGGATATTTAATTGGTTTTGCCATTATTTAAGCTACAGCTTACCTACAGTTCTTTTTTCCCTCCTTTCTGTCTGGAATGGCTTTTATGCATCTTATTTTCTCTTTTCCTTTTATGAAGGAATTGATGGCAACTTTAAGATTTCCTCTGGTGTGTGAATTATGTTGCCTACTGCCATCATTTTTGCACTTTCTGCTTTTTCTTAACATCTTTGTAATTTTTTATAGTCTGTTATTTTTCATGAAGACAGGCAACTCAGGATTTTCTTAATATGGCTATCCAAGTTCTAGGATTTTTTTTTTCTTCATGCCACATAGAAGCCTATGCTAGCTACCTCCATATCAACTCAAAATAAAAAATTAAAATATCAAAAGAAAAGAAAATCTCAATTTTAGAGATTAACAATTACTTTATTTTCAAGAGATTAATGCAGAATAAATCTGAATTGTGCCTCGTTCAATGTATTGCCACTGTTGATGCAAAAAAATGCCAGGTTCCTAAATAACCCAACAAATTTAATGGCACACTTCATTCAGTGTTTTAATTATACATTTTAGTCCATTCTTCGGTTTATTAGGTTCCTTTTAATATGTATAGTACAGCACTATTGCCACACGAAGATAATGTCTGAAACTTAGATGCCCATTGGGCACAACTATTGGCGTTTTTCCTCTGCTGAGGTCATGAACCCAATTAATCTTCACTGCAGAAAGGATAAAGGAAATATCAGTGATCATACACACTAAATGTTATCTGAATCTAATCTGACATTCATTGCTGAATGTA
Source organism: Dugong dugon (assembly GCA_030035585.1). Classification (NCBI taxonomy): domain Eukaryota; kingdom Metazoa; phylum Chordata; class Mammalia; order Sirenia; family Dugongidae; genus Dugong; species Dugong dugon. The sequence goes on from CM057478.1 coordinate 17,660,156, forward strand.
CTTGGTATACCCTGAAGCCTAAAAAAGCAGTCTTAGCAGGCATATATATTTCTCTGTATTTTACTAACAGCCACTCCAAATGCTTTGAAAATAAGCAAAAATGCAACCACATTATTTTTTTTATTTTTTTATTACATAGGCTATATTCATATATATTGCATAGGCTATATTCAGTGTAAATATATGAAAATACCTCATAATTTTATAAGAAAATATACATCTTATTTATTTAAATAAAAAAAAAACACTTTCCTGTTTTTCTTCTAATATCTGTTATGTGAAATTGATTACCCATGGAATAAAATGTGAGTAATTTAATCCTAGTAGGTGTCTAAATATTTTCCATTCTTTCTAGTAAGGCAGGGTCTTGGTGATATCTCTAATTCTAGTCTTTTGCATAATTCTTGAATCATGTTAAACTGTCAGTAAATCTTCTCTGAGCTTTACAGAATCATATGTAAATATGTACATCTGGCTGAACATAATCTTTTAGAGATTTGCAATCACAGTTTATAGACAATTTTATACCTACTAGTTTCACATATTCGTTCATATTAGTATAAAGTCTTTATAACCATAATTTCTAGTATGATTCTCAAAACTGTATCTATTTTCTAGATATTTTTCTTAACCTTCAGTCTGTATATTGGACTATGCACTGAAACATATTACATCCAGAACTAAATCAGACACTTCATGCTCAACATGTTCCAAAGTAAACTAAAATCCTTGCTCACTAGAATTAGTTAATCACACTAACTATACTTCCTATTTTACTGGTTCCTAATCTGCCAATCATCCAAATTGGAAATAGAAAAGTCATTTTAAATGACTCCTTTTCCTTCTCCATACATACTCAATGACTTATCAAGTCTATATTCTATTTTCCAGATAGCCCTCAAATTCTTCAACCCTTGCATCACTAGCTCAGTGCTAATTATTCCCTTCCTGAATTATTCCAGTGCTCTCCTAAAAGTGTTTCTACCGCCAGTCTGGCCACTCCTGAGTTGGTACTCTTTACAGAAGATTTGAATTGCTTTCTAAAATATCAATCACTACATCTCCACCCCTTAAAGTATAAAAGTAGCTACACTTCTTCTAGATGCAAAACTGTTTAGTGCAACCTACAAGGTCCATCATATTCTAGCTTCTGTTTCTTTCTCTAGTTGATTAATGTATTTTCTTACATCTCTAGGTTATTCATACATTCTTAACATAACAAGTTCTTTGTTTAGTAACTTTTCTGTGGTGAAAAATCCCTGGACAATGTTAACATTTGATGCAAACATCTTCACCCCATTCAACCTCCTTGTCCCTAATTATCTTTTCTTGCTCCTTCCAAGCACCTAGCTAACCAAATAAGACATTTCCCATTGTCTATAAGTTGATGTGTATCTTTGCCTTGGCCATTCTCTCTCAACACAAAGTGGATAACCAATTGTATCACCACTCATAGTGCAATAACAGTCCATTTTTGGCTTATATCAATATACCTACCTGACCCATCAAACTCAGATATTTCCCTCTCCCTTCAGCTTTTTGCAACATAGATGTGTCTTCTGGGCCTACTGGAGCTCAATCCAGGATATATCACTTCCATCTTATGATGGATTAATTCTAGACCTACCCAAACTTATTACTAGGTGGGTATAATATTACTTATTTTATGATAGGCAGTTTTGGCTATATGGTCACTTAATATAGTGCGGTCAGATGCTCTGTGTTTAACAGTGCCAATACTATGTGAGGAGCTATTTTGCAAATGGTTTATAGATAACATGACTTTCTCAAGAATCTGAGCAGTCTCCATTGTGACTGTCCTACTAGGGCTTGCCAGAGACTTCACTTTTTTTTTTTTTTTAACTTTGTATAGGTATCTCTAGTACCATGAGATTTATTGAGTCTTATATATCAAGTAACAGTTGTCTTTGGTGATGTAGAGGCCTTTCTTCCTGAACCCACTCAAAACTGGCAGCATTCTGCATCAGCTGGGATACAGTAAATGTTTCAATTAAAAACATACTTCTGGAAGTGAAAAACGCATGCTGTAATTTTTAGGATAACTACTAAAAGGAGAAAATAAAAGTGAGTAAATTAAAAATTAATAGCTAAAGATGATTAAATATAACTGACCACACTCAAAGAAGAAACAAAAACAATTTAAAAAACCATAATACTTAACAAGTTTAAACTCAAATATATGAGTTATATTCTAGAATGTAAATGGGTAAAATATTCTATTAATAATATGGGGGCAGAGCCAACATGGCTCTATAAACAGAAGCACCACGTCTTCTCTTCAAGCAAAGACTCAAAAAGCTAAGTAAAACAAAGAAAAACATCAATCCTGGAACCCTAAGTGTCAAATGAAGAGATAAAGAACTCAACCAAGCACTGAATGGAATGAGAAACTGATAGAGAAAAGAGAGTGAGGAGAGTTACGAGTGGAGACCCACTATCAGCTAACGCAGCACGGATTCACCATATTGGACCAGGAGACCAGTGGACAGGAAGTATGAGAAAGCAGATTCACAGAGCTCCCAGAAGAACACAGAGCACCCGGTAACCAGTGAGACACGTTTTCCCATCCCCTATCCTGCCTCCCCCTGCTTGGCCCTCACTGCTTCCCAGCTGGCCCATCCACCGCTTCCCAGTGGGTTGATTCCTGGCTCCCCAGAGGGCCAATTCACTGCTTCCTGGTGGGCCAATTCCTGGCTTCTTGAGAACTGATTCACTGTTTTCTGGTAGACTGATTTCTGGCTTCCTGGCAGGCCGATTCACTGCCTCCCAGCAGGCTGATCTGGGGCTTCCTGGCAGGTCGATTCACTGTTTCCAGGCAGTCTGATTCCTAGCTTCCCTGTGGGCTGATTTTCTGCTTCCCTGTGGGCCAATCCAGGGCTTCCCAGTGGACCAGTCCTCCGCTTCCCAAAAGACTGTGACCATGGCGTCATAGACACCAGTTTTGTGTTGTGCATATTCACCCCACCTAAACAGGCTGGCTTCTTCACTGCCATTTCTTTCTGGTTGGTGTTGCTTTTATCCACCACTTTTGGTTTCTTCCCTGCCCTCACCTCCTCCCCCTCCTTTCTCTCGAACACCTGACTCTGTGTGCCATCTTTCCCTCTTCTTGACAGGATGTGAAGCACCACTCAGCTGGGGAACTGCTTCCCCAGTCCACGCCACCATGCTGGTGGGTTTCCTAGGGTCATTTTGTTGTTGTTGTTGTTGTTGGTTTGTTTTCTCTTTCTTTTTTTCCTTTTTATTTGTCTTCATTTCTTGGTTTCTCATCTCTTTCTACTTACCTTCTATTCCTCTCTCCTGAATACCTGGTTCTGTGTATCACCTCCACCCCTACTAGCTAGGCTGTACTGCACAATTTGGGAACAGCTACCCTGGTCTGTGCAGCCATGCAGGTGAGGTCCCTGGGAGCATTTTTTTTTTTTTAAGTTTTATTTATTTTTAATTTATTTTATTTTATTTTGTTTTTGTTTTTCTCATTTCTCTGTTTCTTGTCTCTCCACTTCAACAGCAGACTCCCTCATCATTTTTTTTTTTTTTTTTTTTTTTGCTCCTGTTTCTTTCTCCTCTCTTCTTTTCCATACCCAGCCTGGCTTCACACATCATAACCTCCTCCTCCCCCTCCCTCCTGCCTATCTGCACTGTGTGCTGAACATTGCACTCTGGAGTAGCACAGGCATGGCCTACTGGAACCTTCCCTGCACTGACCTCTGTCTCACCTTGTCATCCCCAGTACTTGCCACAAATAACCAATCCTAGTGCCTCTTCTTCAGCTGGAACAGTTCTTTTGCACCATAGCGGTGCAACTGGTTCTGTTCATTGGACAAGGAGGTGAAAAATATTATGTCCACAGGTAAGCAAACAAGAAAGAAGGCACAACCTGCCTGCTCAGATATAACAAAATTTTAAAAAAAGCAGGATGAAACAAACAAATCTACCATCCATACATGAAGAAAATAACTACTAAATGTCCTGAAGACAATATCTAAACATACAAAACAAAAACAGGACAAGACAGTTCCAGTAGGCATCCAAAATAAAACACCAGATGACTTTACAGGAGAAGAAAAGTCACTAGAACTACCTGATAGAGAATTCAAATTTCTAATATACAGAGCTATACAAGAGTTGAAGCAAAAAACAGACAAGAAATTAGGAAAAAAATAGACAAAAAATCATGGAAAAGACAGGCAAACTCATGGGAAATACAGACAAAAATAGATTTCAGAACAATAATACAAGAACAAAATGCCAAAATAAAGTCACAACTAGAAATCATACAAAAACAACAGTTAGAAATTCAAAAGATAAACAACAAGATTTCAGAAATGGACAAAGTCATAGAAGGGGTGAGGAACAGATTTGAAAAAATGGAAGAAAGGATAGGCGAAATGGAAGACAAACACTTGGCTACAGCTCTGAGGAAAAATCAGAAAAAAAAAAAAAAAATGAAGAAACCTGAGAATTATGTGGGATACAATCAAAAGGAAAAAATTTGCAAGTGATTGGAGTTCAAGAAAATGGAAAACACAGAGAGGATCATTGAAGACTTGCTGACAGAAAACTTCCCTAATATCATGAAAGATGAAAAGGTGACCATCCAAGAAGCTAAATGAACCCTATATAGGATGGAACCCAAAAGAAAATCACCAAGACACATCATAATCACACTCACTAAAACCAAAGACAATGAAAGAATACTGAGAGCAGCTCAAGAAAAACAAAAAGTCACATACAGAGGGGAAACAATAAGAGTAAGCTCTAATTACTCAGCAGAAAATATGCAGGCAAGAAGGCAATGGGATGATATATATAAAACCTTGAAAGAAAAAAATTGCCAACAAATAATAATATATCCTGTAAAACTCTCATTCAGATATGATGGTGAAATTAGGACATTTCCAGATAAACAGAAATTAAAGGAATATGTAAAAACCAAACCAAACTTACAAGAATTGTTAAAGAGAGTCATTCAGTTTGAGAATAAACAACATCAGATGACAGCCTGAATCTAGGACACCAGATCACACCAGCCAGATACCAACCTAGGACATGAACTCTTAACGATTATTCAAAACCAAAAGATTTACAAAAGGGTACCAGAGAGGTTAATCTGTAAATGATAACAACATCAGAACAATAATAGAAGGAATAAACAGTGTAGGTATAAAATTTTCTAATGAAGATGAAGACAAGGCCAGACCAAGTAATAATACACGAGTTCAAACCTAGAAAGTTAAGAATAAATTTCAAGGTAACCATAAGCAAAGTTAAAAACCTACTCATCAAAATAAAGAAGGAAAACATAAAGTCTTCAGTAAAAACAAAATCTACAAAAACAAAATAAATGACAACAAAATCCACAAACAAAAGGAATTTAGCACAGGAGAGTAAGAGGAAGAAATAAATTGTCAGCACTACCAAAAAAAAAAAAAAAAAAGCACCACAAAGAGACAACAATAAACTCACACCTATCAATAATTACACTGAACATAAATGGCCTGAATACATCTATAAAGAGACAGAGAATGACAGAATGGATAAAAAACAGGATCCATCAATATGATGTCTACAAGACATACACCTTAGAAACAAAGATGTAAATTTATTAAAAATGAAAGCATGGGAAAAAATATATCAAGCAAACAGCCACCAAAAAAGAGCAGGAGTGGCAATACTAATCTCAGATAAAGTAGACTTTTAAACAAAATCAGCCATGAAAGACAAAGAAGGGCACTATGTTATGATTAAAGGGATGATCCAGTCTGAAGACATAACCATAATAAATATCTATGCACCCATAGACGGGGCCCCAAAATACATAAAACAAACTTTAACAGCATTGAGAAGAGAAACTGACAGTTCCACAGTAATAGCAGCAGACTTCAACACATCACTCTCGGTAAAGAACAGAACATCTAGAAAGAAACTCAACAAAGATACAGAAGATCTAAAGGCCACAATCAGCCAACTTGACCTCATAGACATATATAGAACACTCCACTCTACAGCTGCAAAATACATATTCTTTTCCAACGTACATGGAACGTTTTCCAGAATAGACCACATCTTAGGCCACAAAGCAACCCTCAATGAAATCCAAAACATTGAGATAAAACAAAGTATCTTCTCTGTTCACAACATCATCAAAGTAAAAATTAACAACAGGAAGAGCAAGGAAAAAAATCAAGTACATGGAAACTAAATAATACTTGGCTTACGAACCAACGGGTAATAGAAGAAATCAAAAATGTAATCAAAAAATTTCTAGAATCAAATGAGAATGAAAACACATCATACCAAAACCTCCGGAACACAGCAAAGGCAGTGCTCACAGGTCAATTTATAGCAATGGATGCAGACATCAAAAAAAAAAAAAAAAAGAAAGAAAGGGACAAAAATCAAAGCTACACAACTCAAACTAATAGAAAGAGAACAGCAAAAGAAGCCCACAGCCACCAGAAGAAAGGAAATAATAAAGATCAGAGCAGAAATAAAGGAAATAAAGAATACAAAAACAATAAAAAGAATCACCGAAAACAAAAAGTTGATTCTTTGAAGGGATCAACAAAATTGACAAACCACTAGCCAAACTGACAAAAGAAAAACAGGAGAAGACGCAAATAACCCAAATAAGAAATGAAATGGGGAACATTACTACAGACTCAACTGAAAAAAAAAAAAAGGATAATAACAGGGTTTTATGAAAAACTATATTCCAACAAATTTGAAAATCTAGAGGAAATGGACAAATTTCTAGAAACACACTACCTACCCAAACTATCACAAATTGATGTTGAAAATCTGAACAGACCTATAAAAAGAGAAGAGACTGAAAAGATAATTTTAAAAAATTCCCAACAGTAGAAAGACTTGGCCCAAATGGCTTTGCTGGAGAATTCTATCAAATATTTAGAGAAGAGCTTACACCAGTACTACTCAAACTATTTCAGAACATAGAAAAGGAAGGGATACTTCCAAATTCATTCTATGAAGCCAACACAACCCTGATACCAAAACCAGAAAAGACATCACAAAAAAAGAAAATTACAGAGCAATATCTCTCATGAATTTAGATGCAAAAATCTCAATAAAATTCCAGCAAATAAAATTCAGCATCATATCAAAAAAATAATACACCATGAACAAGTAGGATTCATACCAGCAGGTATGCAAGTATGGTTCAACATTAGAAAATCAATCAATATAATCCACAACATAAATAAAAGAATCACATGACCATCTCAATCTATACAGAAAAGGCAACAACAAAGTCCAGCACCCATTCCTGATTAAAAAAAACTCTCAGTAAAACACAGATAGAAGGGAAAATCCTCAACATAATAAAAGACATCTATACAGAACCAACAGCCAACATCATTCTTAATGGAGAGAGGCTGAAAACATTCCCCCTGAGAACAGGAACAAGACAAGGATACCCTTTATCACCACTCCTATTTAACATTGTGCTGAAAGTCCTACCTAGAGCAATAAGGCAAGAAAAAGAAATAAAGAGCATCCGAACATGTAATGAAGGAATAAAACTGTCCCTATTTTCAGATGATATGATACTATATAGAGAGAACCGAAAAGACTCCACGAGAAAACTACTGGAACTAATAGAAAGATTCAGCAGAGTAGCAGGATACAAGATAAACATAGAAACATCAGTTAGATTCCTATACACCAATAAAGAGATGACAAAAAGGAAATCAGGTAAACAATACCATTTATAATAGCCCCTAAAAAAAATAAAATTCTTAGGAATGAATCTCACCAGGGATGTAAAAGACCTGTACAAAGAAAACTACAAAACACTACTGGAAGAAACCCAAAGGGATCTACAGAAATGGAAAAACATAACATGCTCATGGTTAGGTAGACCCAACATTGTGAAAATGACAATTCTACTCAAAGCAATCTACAAATGCAATGCAATCCCAATACACATGCCAACAATATTCTTTAAAGAGATGAAAAAAACAATAATTAACTCTATACAGAAAGGGAAGAGTCCCCAGATTAGTAAAACACTATTGAAGAAGAATAATCTAAGAGGACTCACACTACCTGATCTCAGAATCCACTGTACAGCTACCGTAGTCAAAACAGCCTGGTACTGATACAACAGCAGATACATGGACCAATGGGACAGAATTGAGAACCCAGTTGTAAATCCATCCACCTACAGTCACCTGATCTTCGATAAGGGCCCAAAGTCTAACAAAACTGGGAAAAGTCAGTCTTTTTAACAAATGGTGGTGGCAAAAGTGGATGTCCATTTGCAAAAGAAATGAAACAGTACCCATACCTCACACCATATAGAAAAATTAATTCAAAATAGATCAAAGACCTAAATATAAAACCAAAAACTATAAAGATCATAGAAGAAAAATGTCTTAGTCTGGGTTCTGTAGAGAAGCAAAACCAGTAAAATTGTATAAATATATATAGAGAGAGAGATTATATCAAGGAAACAGCTCATGTGATTGTAGAGGCTAGAACACCCCAAGTCCCTGGATCAGGGTGGAGACCTCTTCCAAGTCACACAGCTGCAGAAGCTGGCAAGCCCAAGATCTGCAGGTCGGCGAGCAGGGCTGCCACTCACAGGCTGTGCAGATCAACGAATCCCAGGTTTGGCAGATAAGCTGACAGCTCAAGTCCCAAGAACGGGAGATGAGATGACAGCAAGCAGCTGCAGGATCCAGAGAGAGCAAAAAGCCAGAACGTCTGCTTATATACAGATGCGGGCCACACCTCCAAGGAGACTCCCTTTCATCTGATTGGATACTCACAGTATATTCAATCATGGGAGTGATTACATTAAAACACTGAGAATCATGGCCCAGTCAAGTTGACACACAATCTTAACCATCACAAAAAAAATAGGATCAATGCTACAGTCCCTAATACCCAGCATTAACAGGATACAAACCATAACTAAAAACATACAAACTTCAGAAGATAAGCTAGATAACTGGGATCTTCTAAAAATCAAGCACCTATGCTCATCAAAAGAGTAAAAAAAAGAATCTACAGACTGGGAAAAAAAATTTAGCTATTACAAATCTGACAAAGTTCTAATCTCTAAAATTTACAGGAAAATCCAACACCTCTACAACAAAAGACAAATAATTGAATTAAAAAATGGGCAAAGGAAATGAACAGACATTTCACCAAAAGACATTCAAGCATCCAACAGACACGTGGGGAAATGCTCGCAATCACTAGCCATTAGGGAAATGCAAATCAAAATGACAATGAGATACCATCTCATCTTAACCTTACTGGCACAAATCAAAAAAAAAAAAAAAAAACAGAGAATAACAAATGTTGGAGAGGCTGCAGGGAGACTGGAACTCTTACGCACTGCTAGTGGGAATGCAAAATGTTACAACTATTTTTGAAAATAATATGGCACTTCCTTAGAAAGCTAGAGATAGAAATACGATATGATCCAGCAATTCCACTTTCAGGAATATATCCTAGAGAAATAAGAGCCGTCACACGAACAGACATATACACACCCATGTTCATTGCAGCATTATTCACAACAGCAAAAAGATGGAAACAACCTAGATGTCCATCAACAGAAGAATGGATAAACAAACTGTGGTACATGCACACAATGGAGTATTATGCAAGGATAAAGAACAATGATGAATCTGTGAAGCATTTCACAACATGGATGAATCTGCAGGGCATTATGTTGAGTGAAATAAGGCAATCACAAAAGACCAAATACTGTATGAGACTACTACTATAAAAACTCATGAAAAGGTTTATACACAAAACGAAACAATCTTTGATGATTACGAAGGAGAGGAGGGATGGGAAAACACTAAATAGACAATAGATAAGTGGTAACTTTGGTGAAGGGTAAGACAGTACACAGTACTGGGGAAGCCAGCACAACTTGTTCAGGGTAAGGTAACGGAAGTTCCATGGACACATCCAAACTCCCTGAGGGACGGAATTACTGGGCAGAGGGCTGTGCAGACCATGGTCTCAGGGAAGATCTAGCTCAATTGGTATAACATAGTCTATAAAGAAAGTGTTCCATGTTCTACTTTGGTGAATAGAGTCTGGGGTCTTAAAAGCCTGTGAGCAGCCATCTAAGATACTCCACTGGTCTCACCCCTTCAGGAGCAAAGGAAGATAAAGAAACTAAAGACTCAAGGGAAAGTTTTGTCCAAAGGACTAATAGATGGCAACTTCCGTGGCCTTCACCAGACTGAGTCCAGTACAAGATGGTGTCCGGCTACCACCACTGACTGCTCTGACAGCGATCACAATAGAGGGTCCCAGACAGAGCTGGAGAAAAATGTAGAACAAAATTCTAACTCAGAAAAAGACCAGACTTACTGGCCTAACAGAGACTGGAGAAACCCTGAGAGTATGGCCCCCGGACACCCTTTCAACTCAATAATGAAGTCACTCTGGAGGTTCATCTTTTAGCCAAAGATTAGACAGATCTATAGGACAAAACAAGACTTAGGGGCACACCAGCCCGGGGGCAAGGACTAGAAGGCAGGAGGGGAAAGGAAAGCTGGTAATAGGAAACCCAAGGTTGAGAAGGGAGAGTACTGACATGTTATGTGGTTGTTAACCAATGTCATAAAACTATATATGTACTTACTGTTTAATGAGAAGCTAGTTTTTTCTGTAAACCTTCATCTAAAGCACAAAAAAAAAAGCAAAACAAAAAATTTATTTATCTTTCATTAAAAATAATCATAATAGTGTTTCCCAGCATGATGGAATAATGTAATAGCTTATGACTCACTCTCCCCCATAAACACCCTTAAAACATATATATATATATGTATATATATATGTATATATATAAGTATATATATATATGTATATATATATGTATATATATGTATATATATATGTATATATATGTATATATATATGTATATATATGTGTATATATATGTATATATATGTATATATATATGTATATATATGTGTATATATATATATATATAAGTATATATATGTGTGTGTATATATATATATATATATATATATATATATATATATATACTACTTTTAGGCATTGTATGGCAGATAACTTAAAGCTGTGGTTTTTTGACTTGTGAAACGTAAAATGAACAAACCTCACATTCAACACTGGGAATGTTTCAATCTTGCATGACTGAGCAGAGATTAGAATTTGAGGATGCAGAAGAGACAGATATTTAGTGATCAGAGAAATGGAGGGAGGGAGCTACAGACAATGTGCTCCAAATATCTGTCCTGGGATACAGTCTTAGTTATCTAGAGCAGCTATAACAGAAATATCACAAATAGATGGCTTTAACAAACAGAAATTTATTATCTCACAGTCTAGGAGTCTAGCTGTCCAAATTCAGGGTGCCAGTTGCAGGGGGAGGTAGGTGGTCCCTCTTTCTCTGCTTGTTTCTCTCTTCTATCTCTCAAAAGAGATTGACTCACGCTTCAACCTAATCATGTAGATTGAGTCCTGCCTCATTAACATAACTGCCTCTAATCTGCCTCATTAACATAACTGCCTCTAATTCTGCCTCATTAATATCACAGAGGTTAGGATTTACAACACATAGGATAATCACATCAGATCACAAAACAGTGGACAGCTCACACAATTCTGGGAATCATAACCTAGCTAAACTGACACATATTTTTTGGGGACACAATTCAATCTACGACAGATGCTTCATCAAACTTTGGCTGATTTCTAAATTGTACTCTGTGCAGGGTGAGATTTCAGGAAGTCTAGCTCCTGGGAGACTAATATCAGCACAGATATTTCAAAATGTTCACAGTGTTTGTGAGACGTTAGAATTCTGATCTAGGTGGAATGGAAGACCTTTGAGAACGGCTCAGAAATTCATTTGAAAGGCTACACCAGAGGAACAAAGACCACACCCTATGAATAAGTGCCTTTCTCTAAGAGTAGGATCAAAACCAAAGTAGACATGGCCTAATAACGCCTGTTTCCAAAGCTTAACAGGATCAAGGAGCTCCATCAGTAATTTGCTGCCTTCCAAAACCAAATATGATATGACTTAGAAGAAGTTAACAAACTTCAGAGAGTCTACAAGAATCACCCTATGCAGCCTAAAATAAAAAAATAATAATGGATGAGAAAAGCATCAGGGAAAATGGAACAATAATTCAAAATCAGAGCAGTAAAAAAAAAAAAAAACAGACTAAGAGATGATGTAGAGTTAGTAGGCAAGGATTTTCAAATAACTGTAACTAATAGGTTAAGGAGTGCAGAGGAAAACATGAACAATATGGATGAAAAGAAGTACTAGAAACAGAAAATTAGATTCTATAAAAATCAATTCAATAAAAATTCTGTTAAGCGCAAAAATCCTACCTAAAATTTGAAACACATAAGATGGATTTGACACCAACTATACCCAGCTGAAGAAAGGATTAGAGAATTGTATATAGTTCAATTTAAAAAAGAAAAAATATCCAAACTAAAGAACATAGAGAGAGAAGTAAAATTATAAAAAAGGAAACTATATATACACATTTTAGAGAATCACTTTGTCTAATACATATGTAAGTAAAGTTTGAGGAAGAGAGTGACAATGAGACAAAGGCAGTGCTTGAACATTCTTTAAATTGAAGAAGCTAATCAAACTCCAAATTGTATAAATATAAATAAATCCTTACCTAGAGTCTTATTTTCCTAGTGCTACTGTAACAGAAATACCACAAGTTGGTGGCTACAAAGAACAGAAATTTATTTTCTTATAGTTTTGGAGGCTAAAAGTCCAAATTAGGGTCATAACCATGTTGAGAAGTAAAACATTCCTTCTTTGTTCGTAGCCCTAGGCATTCATTGGTTCTTGATGACCCTCACATCACATTTGTCTTCCTTAGTATGTGTCCCTATCTGTAGCTAATCTTTTTTCATAACTCAGAAGTAATTCTGTTTAGGACACATTACCACACCCTTATATTGGTATAACATCATTAACATAACAAAGAAAATTCTGTTTACAAACAGGATTAAATCCACAAGAATAGGAGTTAGGATTCCAAAATTGTTTTCTGAGGGACATAATTCAATCCATAACACTTACATATAGTGTAGTAAAGTTTCTAAACAAAATCAAGGGATAAATAGCATGAAGGATAGCTGACATATAAACATAAATTATAGAATCCAGAAAGTTGAGTAGCTAAAGTAAATTCAAGAAATGATAAAGTAAAAGACTTCAACAGAAAATTTCTCGAACTGCAGATTGAGGAGACAAAGTAAAGTATAATAGTGACACGTGCAAAGACCTGGAGTTAGAAAACCAAAAGGGAAGAACACGCTCAGCTTTTCTTAAGCTGAAAGAACTGAAGAAAAAATTCAAGGTTCGAGTTGTAATAATGAAGAATTCTATGGGGAAAATATTAAACAACACAGGAAGCATCAAAAGAAAATGGAAGGAATACAGAGTCCCTATACCAAAAAGAATTGGTTGGCATTCAACTATTCAGAAGGTAGCATATGATCAGGAACTAATGGTAATGAAGGAAGAAGTCCAAGCTGCACTGAAGACAGTAGCGAAAAACAAGTCTCCAGAAATTAACAGAATACCAATTGAGATGTTTCAACAAACAGAGGCAGCACTAGAAGTGCTCACTCATCTACACCAAGAAATTTGGAAGACAGCTCCCTGGCCAACCAACTGGGAAAGATCCATATTTATGCCTATTCCAAAGAAAGGTGATTCAACAGAATGCAGAAATTATCGAACAATATCATTAGTATCACACACAAGTAAAATTTTGCTGAAGATCATTCAAAAGCAGCCGTACCAGTACATCCACAGGGAACTGCCAGAAATTAAAGCCAGATTCAGAAGAGGCTGTGGAACCAGGGATATCATTGCTGATGTCATATGGATTCTGGCTGAAAACAGAGAATACCAGGAAGACGTTTTCCTGTGTTTTATTGACTATGCAAAGATACTTGACTGTGTGGATCATAACAAATTATGGATACAGTTGTGAAGAATGGGGAAATCCAGAACACTTAAGTGTGCCAACATAGAACCTGTGCATAGATCAAGAGGTAGTCATTCGAACAGAACAAGAGGATACTATGTGGTTTAAAGTTAGGAAAGGTGAGCATCAGGCTGTATCCTTTGACCATACTTAATCTGTATGCTGAGCAATAATCTGAGAAGCTGGATTATATGAAGAAGAACAGGGCATCAGGATTGGTGGAAGACTCATTAACAACCTGTGTTATGCAGATGACACAACCTTGCTTGCTGAAAGTGAAGAAGACTTGAAGCACTTCCTGATGAAGATCACAGACCACAGACTTCAGTATGGATTACACCTCAACATAAAACAAAAATCCTCACAACTGGACCAATAAATAGCATCATGATAAACAGAGAAAAGACTGAAGTTGTCAAGGGTTTCATTTTACTTGGACCTACGATCAATACCCTTGGAAACAGCAGTCAAAATCATTGGGAAAACCTGCTGCAAAAGACCTCTTTCAAGTGTTAAAAAGCAAAGATGTCACTTTAAGGACTAAGGCGCTCCTGACCCAAGCCATGGTGTTTTCAGTCGCTTCATAGGCATGTGAAAGCTGGGCAATGAATCAGGAAGACTGAAGAAGAATTGACACCTTGGAATTATGTAGCTGGCAAAGAATACTGAATACACCATGGACTGCCAAAAGAATGAAATCATCTGTCTTGGAAGAAGTACATACAGAATACCCTTAGAAGCAAGGATAGCAAGACTTCGTCTCACATGCTTTGGGCATGTTATCAGAAGGGACCAGTTCCTGGAGAAGGACATCATGCTTGGTATAGTAGACAGTCAGTGAAAAAGAGGAATGGATTTACATGACATGGATTTACACAGTGGCTGCGACAATGAGCTCAAGCGTAACAATGATTGTGAGGATGATGCGGGACCGGACAGGGTTTTGTTCTGTTATACACAGGGTCGCTATGAGTTGGAACCAGTTTGAGGGCACCTAACGACAACAACCAACCACAAAAAAAAAAACCCTTTGTCATTGAGTCGATTGAGACTCCTAGCAACCCTATGGGACAGGGTAGAATGGCCCCATAGGATTTCCAAGGAGCCGCTGGTGGATTAGAAGTGTCAATCTTTTGGGTTATCAGCTGTAGCTCTTAACCATTGTGCCACCAGGGATCCAACAACGATAACAACAGAAGATAATAAAATAAAGTCATTAAAGTTCTGGGGGGAAAGAAACTGTCAATACAGAATTCTATACCGAGGTACTAGATCTTTAAAAATAACAGAGAAATAACAATGTTATCAGAAAAAAAAAAAAACTTAGAAAGTTCATCATCAATAGGCTTAAAGTATAACAAATAGCAAAGATGTTCTTTTGACTGAAGGAAATAATCCCAGATAGAAGCATGGAAGTATAAGAAAAAATGAATATCATTAGAAATATATGGGTAAATATACAACAGTATTGACTATTTAAAGCATTATCATTATTATCATAATCATTATCATATCTTGAGTTTATAAATTATACAGAAGTAAATATATGCCAAGAGCAGAAAAAAAAAGGCAGAAGAAGGCTAAATGCAGTTATAATGTTATACCTTTTTGTGTATTGTTTTAAAAAATGGTCAGAGTATTAATTTCAGATGGACTATAATACTTTGAATATATTTTTTTAATTTATATTATAACCACCACTAGAGCAATTTTAAAAGCTATAATAGAAAGCTACTAGAGGCAATTAAACAAAATAATAAAATACATGGTAAATAAATACATAATGAGACTGAAAAAGAGGCATAATGGGGCAAAGACCACATGGACCAAATAGAAAACAATCAGTAAGATGGCAGGTAGTAATTGAGAAGGTACTCATAGGTCCTTCTGGGGAGCTGGCAATATTATATTTCTTAACATGGGAGGTGGCTTTATTGATGCTTGCTATAGAGTTCTGTTTGATGTGCACTGTGGGTTACAGTTTAAAAAGAAAAGGTAAGTAATATAAAATTAGGACATTTATCATCACTGGATCCACATTCACACATAGCCACAATCAGCTGGCACTGAATAGAAAATATCCACATTAAAAGGGGAATGGATGTCTAGGATGCTCCATTTCCCAATAGGCCTACTTCATATTAATTTATTGTCTGCATTTTGTAATATAGTTTTCTGCTCTCTCCCCTAACCTTCTGCTTCATAGAAGTCATAAACCCCTGTTACCTCCTAAACTTCCTTATGAAACAACTTACTGGAGAAATGACAGCAGCCATCAGTCCTAGATTTGCCTGTTGCCTCACTTCAGCAGTTGACTTCAATGGCTGTTAACAGCACAGAACAGTAACTGTATTGCTTACTTGTATTAAATAATGGATAAGTGAGCAGTAGCCCTTTTTCTAATTAGCAACTTTGTTTTTCAGAAACCTTTAAATCCTCGCCCAAAGTAAGTAATGGTACTGCAGAATCATATACGTAGGTCATTATGGCGTTTCACTATTACATCAACATGCTTCAAGACGTGTTTTCGCTGACTGTCCTAGAGTATGAAGCTCTATTAATGAAATCACAGTACTCTTCTGAGGTCACTAGCTGAAAATATTCAGTTGTTTCCTAACAGGAGGGTTTTTGTGTTATTAAAAGTAAATCATATTTTGGTCAAAAGAAAGTTGTTTGGTGATTATTGTTTTTTCTGTCAGTAAATGAAAAGAAAAAATTCACATGATTTTCAACAATGATTTAAAGACATTAAAACTAGGACCCAATCTTTTGGCAATGTATCAAGTATATTTGATGAATGAATGACACATAAAGACTATGCTAGGGAACGAGAGTAACACTTGGAAAGGTCGATAAAGAATCTGCAGGACTGATAATAACTGGATTTGCAACACCAAGAAAGACCTTTTACTATAAACATAATGAAGTGAGTGGTGAATTTCGTAAGGTATATGCATATAATGTGTCAAATAAGAGCAACAGTTTATTAGTGTGATTGTGAGATCAAAAAAGTCTATAACTAAGCAGTTAGTATCCAAAAGGTTTCTGAGACATTGTGAGTGAGAAAAGGGAAAGTCTTGATGACTACTTATATACAAAGGATAAAAGACAAAGAGAACAAAAGCAATGAATTTAATAGCATATCAATTTCACCTTTCAATCCTGACAATACAGGATGAATGCAGGCTAAATCATAGCCAGCTATACCGTATAGAGGCATAGGCCAACGAAAAATCAATGAAATCTTCACACAGATTTATGTAATTCTTGGCAGATGATAGAAAATATAATAACAATCGGTACTGGAGTAGCTATACCTGAAGCTTTCTTACATGACCCTTCCATTATGCTTGGCTCCATTTATTTAATTGATTCGAAAAGAAAAAAAGTTCCCATAACAAAAGAGCAAATAGAGAGGTTTTCAGTATTTATCTTGTTTAAGGCTTTCCTTGTTTTGTGATCATAATTTCCAAATATGCCATGGATGGAGGACTTCGTGTTCCATACGTAGCGTGAACATCATAAAGTTTGTAACTTTAGATGAGATAGATGAGATCTCCATCCCTTACTTTGCTACATGCCTACTCACAGGAATTGAACCTGATTCCAAGCAAAGAAACTTCCAGAAATTGGCAGAAGAGTTCTAAAGTTTAAATAAAATTATTATATAAATCTCTGGCCATGGATGGCTATGCCTATTTGGAATCATGGCATATCTTGTTCCAGAGACTGAGGAAAATTTAGAGTTCTCTTTCTTTCTTTAAAGGTGATTATAACCTACTTTGAATATGTGGACTTTATAATTTGGAAATAATAAAAGCCCTTTAACTTTAGCTTTTTAAATATTTTTCCCCACAAGTTTACTATAAAATATAGAATTCAGCAGGAATGATACATTTCATTAGGATGAAATTTGACCTAAAGTTTATATATGATAGCCAGTCAACGTGTTCCTTTGAGTAAGAGT
Organism: Dugong dugon; assembly: GCA_030035585.1. NCBI lineage: Eukaryota > Metazoa > Chordata > Mammalia > Sirenia > Dugongidae > Dugong > Dugong dugon. The sequence goes on from CM057478.1 coordinate 17,678,148, forward strand.
AACCTGCCCTTTTTGAAAATTAGGCTGTGGAAGAATGAACATTCAAAGGAGTTGGCAAAGGGAAAGTGTCCAAGAAAGAAAAATGGACAAAAGCATGTGTAATCATGAGGAAACAGCACACTGGGACTCAACTATAATTTTCTCAGCTCATCTCAAAGTAACTAAAGCAAACTTCAGTCCCCAGATACTTACACAGAGCTTTGGCTTCAGTCACAGGCACACCCACCTCATCAATGACTCAGCTCATTAGCAGTTACAGAATTACCAGGCTCGCTAGGCACCTAATTTGGTAGTAGGAAATTATTTAAGGCGTAGATAATACTAAACCAGCATAAAATCATGGCTTCAAAAGATAATTAAAAATTGTAGACAAATATGATTACAGGCAGTTCCCAACTTACGATGGGGTTCCCTTCTGACTGCTCCGTCATAAGTCAGTTCTGACAAAGTCAAATACTTCGGGTTTTTTTTGGTTTTCAATATTATTGTCTTTAATTATCACTATTTTTGCAAATTTGATCTTTTTTTGTCTTTGGGGGTTGGCATGAGAATGATAACATCAGCAAATTACACTCTGCAATGCTGTATTTAGTACATATTACTGACATTAAGGTGTACCAAAAAAAAAAAAAAAAGATGGTCATAACTTCAGCTCGTGGTAACTCAAATATGTCATAAGCCGTATATGTATGTCTGCCGTGAGCACTGTGCTCTCTCAAAGATTTATTTGTGGGATCAAATTGACCAACAACCTCTCAAAAGGTTAGATGGGAAGTTTAGGGAACAGTGACTTCATGTTAACAGTGGTGGAATAATTTGGAAAAGGATAGCCAGAATTGTTACCCAACTGAGTATGTAGAATATGTCACTGAATTATACATGTAGAATTTGTTGAAACAGTGTATCTTGGCGTGTATGTTTTCACAAAAAATAAAATAAAATTTGTAAAAAGCAATGTATGTAGATTATCTCCAATACAGTAGAAAATATAGATACATGAGTAGACATTGATGGTGAGAATTGAAAATAGAGACATTTATCAGAATGGTACCATGTTTCAAAGATTCGAGTTTCCCACATCTTTTGTAGTAGAAAAATTCACCTTTAAGTGTCAGTTTCAATAGCAAGGATGTGTTCTATGAAGTTCTTTGCTATATTTTAAATCATTAAATTTTATATATTCTTCATCTGGTGTTTTTAAAACACCCAGTCACTTCCATTAGAATATACAGGTAACTCCAATTTACACAGTATTCGAGCTACAATAAACCACACTTACTACTATCATTTTTTTTTTTGTACACCTTAATGTTAGTAATATGTACTAATGCAATGTTGCCGTGCATAATTTGCCAATGTTATCATTCTCATGCCAACCCCCAAAGAAAAATCAAGATAGGATTTATAAAGATACTGATAATAAAAGGTAATAATAATGAAAACTAAACAACAAAAAAAAATGAGGTATTCAACTTTCATCAGAACACACTTAGAACAGAGTTGCCAGAAAGAAACCCGTCATAAGTAGGGGGCTACCTGTATATTACTAATTAGGCTAAACTGTTGTTTGGTTCAGAGCCCTGGTGGCCCAGTGGTTAAGTGCTTAGCTGCTAACCAAAAGGTCAGCAGTTGGAATCTATCAGCTGCTCCTTGGAAACCCTACTAGGCAGTTATACTCTGTCCTACAGGGTCACCATGAGTCAGAATCAACTCGACAGCGACCAGTTTGGTTGTTTTTTATTGTTTGTTTCAAAGCTGATTTCTGGTAAAAGTTTTGGTTTGAAGTTTAAGGTTTAATGATGATCTCAGGCCAATACTTTCTGATGTTCACACAGCCTCAATGACTACAGAACATTGGGATTCCATTGGGAATTTGTAATTCTGTTTTACCCCCACCCCACACTCCACACACACACCTTTTGATCAGGATTCTTTTTCAGAATCTTAGATCAAAATGTTGATTAATGACAGTTGGTAATCCAGTTCTTCTGCTCTCATGGAATAGAAAGTAGATGTTCATGGTGGAAGTATCTCCTCCAATTCCTGACTCTCCTTCTTCTGCTACTCCAGGTGAATGGACACGTATTGTTGTCCCTTGGATGGCCCTTGTAAGCTTTTAAGACCCCTGGCACTAAGTAATGAATAGGAGGTAGAACAGAAGCACTGAGAATCAGTATTAGGCTAGCTTACTGACATGTCCCTTGAGAGCATGACCCTAAACCTCTAAACCAAAAAAAAAAAAAAACCCCATGAGATGTTTGCTTGTTCATGAGCAGCATCAGAGGCTGCTCTCTCTCTCTCTCTCTTTTTAAATATGTATTAGGCACCATTTTTCATTTCAGCATGTTTCAGATACACATTTTAGTGATATCAAATGCAATAGGTTGTGCAACCTTTACCCTTTAATCTGTGCCAAGTTTCCCTTCACCACAAACAGAAACTAACCACTTTCCATATAATGGTTCCCCTTCTCCCCCTCCCTCCTACCCTTGGTAACCACCAATAAACTTTGGTCCCTATATATTAGCTGTGGTGGGGCAAATGGTTAAATGCTTAACTGCTAACCGAACCCCCATAGTGGGTCCATGGGAGAAAGACCTACCAACATGTTTCTGTAAAGATTACAGCCAAGAAAACCCAAGGCATTATTATTTTTTTTTAAATTATAACAGTATTTCTGATAAGATACCTGTATTATAAATTTGGAAAGTTATAAAAATGTTTAACTTTACCAAAATAGAAATTATTTAAAATTTATTTAAAGAAAAAAAAATGGAGAAAGAAAGAGAGAATTACCCCAACATAGCCACTAATGAAATCATGGAAAGATTCCATGGCTTTTCCAATTACTCTTAAATATTAAAATCCAAGCCTGTCTGATAATTCAGTCATTCAACAGATATTTATTGAGAGCCTAGGCTGTGCCAGATATATTTCATTGGACTAAAATAGAGTCTTACTTAATATCAAATCTTTAAAGTCACATTAAGTTATAAAATGTTCTGAGACCTGTGCCTACATTTTGGTTCCCATGATCTTTGCCCCCTGAGTTACTCTGTTGTTTTTGTTGTTGCTATTAGTTGCCCTTGGTTGGCTCTGCATCATGGTAGACCTTATGTACAACAGAACAAACATTGCCTGGTAATATGCCAACTTTACAATCTTTGGTATGCTTGAGCCCATTGTTATAGCCACGATGTCAATCCATCTCATAAGGGTTTCCCTTGTTTTCTCTAACTTTACCAAACATGATATCCTTTCCTAGGGATTGGTTTTTCTAGGGGTTAGTTTTCCTTGATGATGTGTCTAAAGTAAGCAAGATGGCTTCTTGCCATCCTCTCTTCTAAGGAGCATTCTGGCTGTACTTCCTCCAAAATTGACTTCCTTGTTCTTTTGGAAGTCCAAGGTACATCTAATATTCTTCAATAACACCATAATTAGAATGTGTTGATTCTCCTTCTAGCTTCCTTTTTCATTGTCCATCTTTCACATGCATATGATGCAATTGAAAAGACCGTGGCTTAGGTCAAGAACATCTTAGTCATTAAAGTGACATCTTTCATTTCTTAAACTTTAAAGAAGCTTTTGCAGCAGAATTGCCCAACGTAATAAATCCTGTGTTTTCTTGACTGCTACTTCCACAGACGGTGATTGGTGATCCGAGTAGAATTAAATTGTTGATAACTTCAATTTCTTCTTAATTTATCATGATGTTGTTTATCAGTCTGTTGTTTTTATTTATTGTTATGTGCCTTCAAGTCAGCTCTAACTCATAGCAACTCTAGGTACAATAGAATAAGCATTGCCCGGTCCTATGACATCTTCACAATCATTGCTTTGCTTGAGCCCATTGTTGTAGCCACTGTGTCAATCCATCTTGTTGAGGATCTTCCTCTTTTTTTGCTGACCGTCTACTTTACCAAGCACATTGTCCATCTCTAGGAACTGGTTCCTCCTAATGATATGTTCAAAGCACATTAAGACAAAGTGTTGCCATTATCCGTCTAGTTGTGAGGATATTCACTTTCTTCACGTACAGGTGCAATACATACTGAAGACTGTAGTCTTTGGCCTTCATCAGTAAATGCTTCAAGTGGTCTTCACATTTGGCAAGGAAGGTTTTGTCATCTGCATATTGCAAGATGTTAATAAGTCTTCCTCCAACCCTGATGCAGCATTCTTCTTCATATACTCCGGTTTATCAGATCATTTGTTCATTATACAGATCAATAAAGTCAGGTGAATGGATACAATCTTGTCACACACATTTTCTGATTTTAATCCACACAATATCCCCTTCCGGATAAAAACAGAACATTGTTATTCGGTTACTCCCATAATTATGTTTTGTTGGCAAAAGGGACTTTGGCAGATGGAATTAAGGTTGTTAATCAGCTGACTTTAAAATGGGGAGATTGCTCTGGATGATCAGAGTGGGCCCAATGTAATTACATAGGCCCTTAAATGTGGAACAGGTAGGCAGAAGAGTTAGAGATGCAGCCCTAAAAGACTCAGGCAGCCATTGCTGGATTTGAAGATAGAGGAAGGGACCACAAATCAAGAAATGTGGTTGGTCTCTAGAAGCTGAGAAGGGCCCTCAGCTGTCAGTCAGCAAAGAAATGAGGACTTCAGTCCTACAACTTCAAGTAACTTAATTTTGCCCACAACCTAAGTGAGTAACAAAACAAATTATCTCCTAAAGCCTCTAGAAAGGAAGACAGCCATGTTGACACTTTGCCTTTTGACCTGTGGGGGTCCAAGCAGAGACCCACCAAGCACACTGAACTTCTGATACTAAAAAAAAAAAACAAAAAACTATGAAATAATAAATCTCTGCTGTTTTAAGCTACTAAAGTTTGTGGTAATTTCTTACAGAAGCAAAAAAACCAAACCTCTTGCCATCAAGTTGATTCTGACTCATAGTGACCCTATAGGGAAATAATAAACCTAGAGTTAGTATGGTAGGAGAGAGGATTTTACTTTTTTTTAAATTTCTCAATCCACTAACTCTCCAACTTACTTACTAGCTACTGCTTCTGACCCTCTGGGGAGCAGATATACTATTTTCAGGTATTTTCTCTTTGGAGCTCTTTGACATTCTGTTCTCTCCCAAATTACACTTCTGACCCCTCTCAGACCCTGGGTTTTGCAAGTATCTAGTTGTCAGAAACATTATATTTATTAGGTAATACTAGCTGCTCTGTAAATAATGCTCTAAATTTTAGTGGTTTTACACCACAAAGTTCATTTCTTGCTTATATAATAATTCAATATTACTAGTTGATACATAATTCACCTCCATGTGATAATTTCAAGGGTAGTTTTTTAGGATAGTTCCTTAAATTATGTGGCTCCATCAACTCCGGAGAGCCTCAGAGACCTCCACGTTCAGCAAGAAGAGAGGGAAAGAGAGGCTGGGGAGGCACCTATTTCTTAAATGAGGTGGTCCTGAAATGATAGTCATCACTCCTTTTTACTTTCCATTGGTAAGAAGTGGTCCCACGGCTCCACCTAGCCTAGATGTGAAGGCGGCTAAAAACGATCATTCTGCTTCCTAGTAACTATTTTATACCGTGAAAGGAGAAACTCATTTTGTTGAATGGGCAACAGTCTCTATCACAGGTCCCTTAATTTATCCAGGTGGTTCTACTTGGCAGAACCCTTTTTAAGGTAGCTCTAGGTCAGATTACTGTTGTAATATCTAAATTTGGTTCCCCAACACATTCTCCTTTGCTCTACTCTGACTGGACATGTGGCGTGCTCCCGCTGTAACCATCTCACCCTGCTGTGCTTTCAGGCAGGAAGCTGCAGCCAAACCACTGTGTTTCGCTTTCTTCTGCTGGGGACCAGACTTCAGGTCTTTTGTCTGCCAAATTCCAAGTCTGAGCTCTTAATGTGTTTCTTTTGAAGATCCTGGAGTGATCAAGAATCATTAACAGAGAGAGAACATTAAATGACTACCTTGTGGACTAAAGTATATCAGAAGCTTTCTAAGTACTCAACTTTATACTAGGGAATACACTTATGCACAGGGAAGAAGAGAACGTAATGTAAAATCAATGATTCTTCATAGAGTCTGGAGGATGGATGAGCGTATGGAAATGTAACCACATTTTAACTACTCCCCTTAAAATAACTCACTCTCTCTTTCCCTTACCTTTCTTGCCTCCCTCTCCCTCCTCTTCTCCTTATCCTTTGTCTTTCATTTTTTTTGTCAACTTTAATTCATTCAATCCTTCAAGATACATGATAGATTACTATTACAGAACCAGTTTGAAAATATTTTAGCATGTCCTACATGGACGGTCCAGAATCACCCTTTATATGTGGGGATACATGGCACCTGTTACAGTGACCTTAAAATTCAAATCCACTGTAGAAATGCAATACTGAGACAAATCACACATGGACACAAAGTCCTTTTTAACATTCTTTTGAATAGATGAGATAGATATAAACCTATACTCCAAGTACATATAAATAAAAATATGTGTGTATGTAGCTGCATTATATAAGCATATTTTAAAACTAAGATCAGATTTTATTATCTCATTATTGGCATTTTCACAAAAAAAATCATGAATATGTATTCATGCTATTAAATATTTTCTAGACACTAACTTAAAAATCACTCCTGAAACAATGATGCCCATTTTAATTTAATGATTTTATAGGCAGTCCTTGTAAGAAAAAATTATAAAAATTGGAAAGGAAGAAATTAAATTATTGTATATTCAGCTATAAAGTCTCCCAATAAAACCTAGGAAAATCTACAGATAAACCAAGGAAATTAATAAATGAGTTCTGTAAAATTGCTGAATATTAGCTTAATTTAGAAAAATTAATTGAATTTCCATAAATAAGCAATAAAATAGAAATTTAATTAAACATATGTAGTTTGCAATAACATCCAAAAATGTAAAGTACCCAATAGTCAACTTAACCAAAGATGTGCATGACTTTTGGAGAAAATTATAAAATATCATTGAAAATCAATAAAGTAAGCTTAAATGCATGACAAGATAATTCATTTTTATGTACAGAATTTTCAATATTTTATAATAAAAATGTTCCCTATGTATTCAATACAATTGTGATAAAAATGTTAACTGTTGTCTGTGTATGTGTGTATAAACTTTGGAAAGCTGATCATAAAATATATGTAGAAGAGCAAAAGCTGAAAATAGTCATAGTGTTTATTAAAAAGAAAATAAGTTGAGGGCTACCTATTATTTATCAAAAACTATATAGTAATTTAGATGACATGTAACAATTGAGATAACATATGGTAACTGAAATAATTGACATAATAACTAAGATAACATATATAATCTATAATGCATACTGCAGGAATAAAGTAGTAGACCTATGGAGCAGAATAGGATGCAGAGGAATAGATGTAAGAAACTCCTACATGTGGGTGGGAAAACTAATAAATGATATAAAAAATTATGTCTTTCTTATGGAACTCAAGTATATATCCCTACCTCATATTACTTGTTGCCCTTAACTCAATTGACTCTTAGCAACCCTATAGGACAGAGCAGAATCACAGGGTTTCCAAGGAGGGGCTGGTGGATTTGAACTGCTGACCTTTTGGTTAGCAACAGAGCTCTTAACTACATCACCAGGGCTCCTACCACATATTAGACATGCAAATAAATTCTAGAAAGAGTAAAGATCTAATTAGGAAAAGCAAAATATTGATGGTTTCAGAGGACATTATAGACAAATATATTTATTATCTTATGGTAGAGAAAGATTTCTATAAAACACATACACACCAAGTTTTAAAAGAAGTCATGATAAAGTAGTCTATACTTAATTTAAAAATTGAAATATCACACCTGAAAAGACAGGTCACATACCTGAAGTAATTTAAAGCACATATTTCTAATATAGGGTTAGTTTCCAGAATGTATAGAGATTACATAAATATATTTTTAAAATAATAAAAATCCCAATAGGAAAATGTGCAAAGGCATTCACAGAACTGAAAATCTGATCAACAAAAGCAATGGGAGGACTATCCAACTTGTCCTTGAGGATTTAACATTTCTCACCCTACACAGTCTCAAGAAAAAAAAAAGTCCCCAAAAAGTGACTGGCCTTGTCAATATCACTTTATAAGGTAAATGTATCATCACTGATGAATAAATGGACCAAAAGTAAAATATAGAAATGACTGATTATCTTGCTTCTGCAGAATATTTTTCAGCTATGGAATATGTGCATAGTAAGATTCTACAATGAAGCTTGTTTAGTATGGCACTGAAATACAAGTGGTTTTCTGTCTAATAAGTAAAGTTTTAGCATCTGTCAAGGATAGCTAGAAATAGTTGTATACATTTTTACCTCTAAAAGTATTCTTCTCTCATGTCACTGATATCAACGTTTAGTATAAAATTTCATATACATGATAATTCTTTGGAATCTTCTCACCAAGGATGATTTATCTGGTTGTTTAAAACTTGCCCATGAAAACAGATCTGCAAATTCTGAGGCAATAACCTTGAACTTTGTGTTTGAGAGATAGTTCCCTATGCCAAGCAACACCATTACCAAACACAAAGACTACCATTGATCCCCAGCCAGCAATCTCAAGATAAGAGAAAGCTCGTAAACTCTTCTGGTGACTCTCAAGGAAAGAAACTCAACAAATAGTAGAATCCTTTCCAATATGAAAATTGTTTTTTAAATCAGAGTTTCCCTTGAGTTTCTGGCAATATCTAGTTATGTTTGGTAAGCACATTTGATACATTTGACCATTCTGGTTTATTTTGACCAACTTCTCAGGATGCTAGTTTTAAAAAAAAAAAGTTAAGTGATATTATTAGGTTTGTGCCTTTAAAAATGAATACGGTAACTTATATTTTTACTACTAAAAAGTCCAAAACCTGATAAAAGACTGACTAGGTAAAATAAACTCTAGCACTAAAGGGGGAAGAAGTCCATTTCTCAGACTGAAGGTCCAAAACCTGTACCTTCATATTTCTGATATCCTTCACACTCTCCTGGACCTAGCTAAGTGTTAAAAGAAGTAAAATAGATTTAAAAAAATTTAAAAAGACCCAACAAAATAAAGCTCTGGCCCAGATGGCTTCATTGGAGAATTCTACAAACCATTCAGTGAAGAGTTTACACCAGTACTATTCAAACTATTTCAGAACATAGAAAAGGAAGGGACACTTCAGAATTCATTCTATGAAGCCAGCATAACCCTGATACCAAAACCAGGCAAAGACACCACAAAAAAAGAAAATTACAGACCAATATCTCTCATAAATATAGATGCAAAAATTCCCAACAAAATTCTAGCCAATAGAATGCAGCATCATATCAAAGAAATACTATACCACAACCAAGAGGGATTCATACCAGGTATGCAAGGATGGTTCAACATTAGAAAATTAATCAAGGTAATCCACCACATAAATAAAAGAATGACATGATCATCTCAATAGGTGGATAAAAAGCATTCAAAAAACTCTAACATCATTCCTAATAAAAACTCTCAATAAAATAGGAAGGAAATAAAATAGGAAGAAAAATTCCTCAACATAATAAAGGGCATCTCTACAAAACCAACAGCTGACATCATGCTTAATGAAGAGAGGATGAAAATATACCCCTTGAGAAGAGGACAAGACAAAGATGCCCTTTATCACCATTCATATTCAACACTGTGCTGGAAGTCCTAGCTAGAGCAACAAGACAAGAAAAAGAAATAAAGGGCATCCAAACTGGTAAAGAAGAAGTTAAACTGTCCCTATTTGCAGACGATATGATACTATACATAGAAAACCCAAAAGACTCCATGAGAAAACTACTGGAATTAATAGAAAGATTCAGCTGAGAAGCAGGATAAAGATAAACACAAAAATCAGGTGAATTCCTATACACCAATAAAGAAAATGATGAAAAGGAAATCAGGAGAACAATACAATTAATAATAGCCCCTAAAAAATAAAATACTTAGGAATATCTCTAACCAGGGATGTAAAAGACCAATACAAAGAAACCTACAAAACACTACTGCAAGAAACCCAAAGATATCTACATAAATGGAAAAACATACCATGCTCATGGATAGGTAGACTCAACATTGTGAAAATGACATTTATACCTAAAGCAATCTAAAACCACAATGCAATCCCAATTCAAATACAAACAACATTCTTGAAAGAGATGAAAAAAATTAATCACTAACTTTATATGGAAAGGAAAGAGGCCCCGGATAAGTAAAGCACTATTGAAGAAGAATCAAATAGGAGGACTCACACTATCTGACGTCAGAATCTACTATATAGCTAGGGTAGTCAAAACAGCCTGGGACAATGACAAATACATTGACCAACATAATCGAGTTAAGAACCCAGATGCAAATCCATCCACCTACAGTCACTTGATCTTCAACAAGGGATCAAAGTCCATCAAATGGGGAAAAGTCACTCTTTTTAACAAATGGTGCTGGCAAAACTGCATGTCCATCTGCAAAAAAATGAAACAGGACCCATACCTCACACCATACACAAACACTTATTCAAAATGGATCAAAGACCTAAATATAAAACCAAAAACTATAAAGATCATAGAAGAAAAAACAGGATCAATGCTAGAGGCCCTAATACCTGGCATTAACAGGCTACAATCAGTAACTAACCACATATAAACTCCAGAAGATAAGCTAGATAACTGAGGTCTTCTAAATATTAAACACTTATGCTCACCAAAAGACTTCACAGAGTAAAAAGAGAACCAACAGATTGGGAAAAATTTTTTCCCTAAAACAAATCCAACGAAGGTCTAATCTCTAAAACCTTCAGGAAGATCAAACACCTCTACACCAAATAGACAAATAATACAATTAAAGAATGAGCAAAGGAAATGAACAGACATTTCACAGAAGAAAACATTCAACGGGCTAACAGACACTTGAGGAAATGCTCGCCATCACTAGCCATTAGAGAAATGCAAATCAAAACCACAATAAGATACCATCTCACCCTGGCATTACTGGCACAAATCAAAAAAACAGAAAATAACAAATGTTGGAGAGGCTATGGAGTGACTGAAATTCTTATGCACTGCTGGTGGGAATGCAAACTGGAAAAACCATTTTGGAAAACGATATGGCATTTCCTTAGAAAGCTAGAAATAGAAATATGATCCAGCAATCCACTCCTAGGAATATATCCTGGAGAAATAAGAGCCTTCACATGAATAGACATATTCACACCCATGTTCATTGCAGCATTGTTCACAGTAGCAAAAAGATGCGAACAACCTAAGTGCCTATCAACACATGAATGGATAAGCAAACTATGGTACATACATGCAATGGTGTACTGGGCAAGCATAAAAAACAAGGATGAATCTGCGAAGCATCTCACAACATAGACAAATCTGGAGGGCATTATGCTGAGGTAAATAAGTCAATCACAAACGGACAAATTATATGAGACCACCACTATAAAATCCCATGAAAAAGTTTACACACACAAAGAAACCACCTCTGATGGTTACAAGAGAAGGGAGGGATGTGGGTGGAAAAACACTAAACAGGCAATAGATAAGTGGTAACTTTGATAAAAGGTAAGACAGTACACAATACTGGGGAAGCCAGCACAACTTGTACAAGGCAAAGTCATAGAAGCTCCATAGCCACATCAAAACTCCCTGAAGGACTGAATCCCTAGGCTGTGAGAACCATGGTCTCGGGAACATCTAGCTCAGTTGGCATAACATAGTTTATAAAGAAAATGTTCTACATTCTACTTTGGTGAGTAGTGACTGGGGTATTAAAAGCCTATGAGTGGCCACTGTCTCACCTTGTCAGGAGCAAGTGAGAATGAAGAAAACCAAAGACACAAGGGAAAGATTAGTCCAAAGGACTAAAGGACCGCAACTACCACAGCCTCCACCATGCTTAGTCCAGTATAACTAGATGGTGCCCAGCTACCACCACTGACTGCTCTGACGAGGATCACAATAGAGGGTCCTGGACAGAGCTGGAGAAAAATGTAGAACAAATTTCTAAAAAAGACCAGAATTACTGGCCTGACAGAGACTGGAGAAACCCCAAGAGTATGACTTTTTAGCTTAGTAATGAAGTCACTCCTGAGGTTCACCCTTCAGCCAAAGATTAGACAGGCCCATAAAAAAAAATCGAGAATAAAGAGGCATACCAACCCAGGGGCAAGGACTGGAAGGCAAGAGGGGACAGGAAAGCTGGTAACAGGCAACCCAAGTTTCAGAAGGAAGAGTGTTGACATGTAGTTGGGTTGGTAACCAATGTCACAGAACAGTATGTGTACTAACTGTTTAATGAGAAGGTAGTTTGTTCTGTAAACCTTCATCTAAAGTATAATAATAAGAATAAATAAGTAAAAATAAATTTAAAAATTAAAAAGAAGTAAATAATAATCTAAAAGTGAGAAACTACATAAGCACACAAGAAAACCTTGAAAATCCATAGTTAATTGACATGATTTAAACAGGATAATTCCAAATTAAAATTAACCTTAATTGGATAATTGACTCAGATAAAATAGTTGATGCATGAAAAGTGTGGGAAAAGGAAGTCTTTATTTCATGGTACAGACAGAAAGATTGTATCAAATGAATTTTGCAGAATTGTTCTTGACTTTAAAAAAAAAGAAATATACTAAAATGATTAAGAATCTTAGATAATAACTGAGTAAATACTATAATTTAGCTTGGCAGAGGCAGACAATTCAAATAAAGCTATTAAATTCTCTAAATATTCATGGAATCAACCTTTCCTACATAATGAATTTTATGAAACTATAAACAAAAAATAAATACAAAACATAGTTGTATTTATACTCTGTTAAATATATGTACGATTATGATTGTTTTTAGCATTATATACAATAATCAATTATATAATATTATTGTGTGTCTCCTGAAAGTATATAAAACGTTGAAAAGAATCTGATATATTTCACTTCTAATTGATTTTTTAAAACTTTAAAGGTTAATCAACTAATATTATAATTAATTTTAAACACTTAAAATACAATTTACTTTATTTCTCTTTTTTATTATGTAGATGATGTATCAATAATTAGAAGAACACTAATTATATAAAGTTCCTGAAAAGAAAATGAATTTAATGTGTTTGTATGTATGTCAAAAGGGAATTGGGAATCAACTTTTACTTTTGTTTTTCATCACATATTAACAGAAAAAGAAAGCTATTTTACTAGTCCATGTTGCCTCTTTTATATTAATTCATTTCACCCACTCCCACATATACATATTTTCAATAGCACTTAAGATTTTTGACTGAGTCTTGGATGAGAGAAACTTGTGGATTTTCACAACAAAAAATATCAATAATGATGAAGGTGAAGCTGATGATAAGGGTGCTGATGATGCAATCAATTTTTGTTAGATACTTACTGCGAGCCAGGTGGGGTTTGGATGTTTGCCAGGTGCAGCATGCCTCCTTCTGTCATCCTTGTACCCCTCTGTGGTGTCCTGTTTCTGCCCCCATTTTATGGATGTGGAAACCAAGACACAAAGAGGTGGAGTGATTTTCCCATGACTGCACATCAAGTGACTTACTTAGCTAATTAAGTGAACCAAATTACATGAGGGTGAAGGCTTATGGTCCAAATCAAGGAGCTTTTTAAATGGTACACTTTGTATCTTACTAATATTAGTACTAATCATTTATTTACTTGTATGAAGGAGTAATACAGGAAAGTGTTTTTTTGATTTACATTAAAATACAAATTTCAAAGGGATTCTACATGGTAAAATATTAAATAACTAATATGATGTACATATATATATGGTTTTATACATCATGTGCATGATAAAAGATGGCTAATCATAAAAGAGAAAAAAGACCAAGTTCAGCACCTATGTTCTTGTTTGCATAGCATCATTTTAAACGAGTATGTTGCTTTCTTTGTGTGTTTTAATTATTTCTCTACATAGGAACATTGCCCTTGAAACTCTCTGAGTTTGAAAAAATAGCTGGGATGTTCAAAAGAGGGAAAATGGAATTTAGACATAGGAATTCAAAATTGATTCATTACTTAGATCATGTGCTTTCCAAGTGCAATGTTAAATGTTTTTATCTTAATCATTAAATAAATCCTGATAAAATATTTAAAATTAATTTACCTCTAAAATTTCCATTTATAAGTTATCTGCCAGAATTTAAAACACATATATTCACACATAAACTTTCTAAATTTACTTTTAATCATTTTAGGTTTATCCATGTTTTCCGAAAATAGTTGCATTTTCTCAGTAACATTTGCATTTAATAAGGTGATAAATAACTGACTTTTCTACCTTGGACATAGTTTAGTTTTAGTAAATTTGATATTCCTTAGATTGAGAAAAACAGAATATGGATTTAGACTTGCCAAGATTTCAAATTCTGGAGGGAAAAGGAAAAAAGATATGAATGGAGTGAGAATAATATGGTGTTGACTTGGAGACACCTTCTGTGATCTCTGAAACATGAAAGACAGTAGAAGTAAACTGTGAAAAGTATGTGTTCCCTGCTTCCTTTAGTAAAATGCGGGAGGTTATTAAATGGAAAATTTTAATCTCTGAAAATTATGATGTATTATCAAATTAGCTATCTAAGTATCAGGCACGCTGGATCCCGGCAGGGGAACAGATAACAGAAGTGTTGGGGTCCTAGGCAAGTTCTAAGTGTCACTCACTCTGCCTGTGCACAACCAACACATAGCCTAGCTGATCTTTCAGTCAGATAGTGGGGGAAGTCACAATAGGTTAGTGAAGCAGAAGCTGGCTTGGAGAAGAAAATACTGCAAAAGACAACATGAAGAAGGGAAAATACAGGCTTAGATGGAAATAACTCAAAATAAAGCACCTCTTCGCTACACAAAGCAACAGCAACAGGTTTGATATTTTTAGTCCCTGGGTGGCACGAATGGTTAAGCGTTTGACTACTAACCTAAAGGTTGGCAGTTTGAACCCACCCACAGGGGTCTCAGGAAAAAATGCCTGGCAATCTACTTCTGAAAGGTCACAGCCTTGAAAAAAATCTATGGAGCGCTGTTCTACTCTGCAACACATGAGGTTGCCATGAGTTGACTCAATGTCAACTGGTTTGGCTTGGTTTTGGTTTTCACCACAATCTAATTTTAGAACATTTTCATCAGTCTGTACCCATTAACATTCCCCTTCCTCCAGCATCAGGCAACTTGAATCTACTTTTTGTTTCTACGGATTAACATATTCCGGACATTATACAAATGGAAATGTGCAATCTGTAGTCTTTTGTGACTGGCTTCTTTCACTTAACATAATGTTTTCAAAGTTCATCCACTTTGTAGCATGAATCAGTACTACACAACTTTGTGAATATACTAAAAAAAATTGGATTGCATTATTTTAAATAGGTGAATGGTATGACGCATGAATTATATACCAGTAAATTCTTAACGAATGAACCACTTCATAGAGGAGTCACTCAGGTCTACCCAGAGATAGCATGAGGTATTCTGGTTTCATCATCTGCGGAGACCAGCAGGTCCTCCTGAGACAATGCCTCCTTGGATTGGGATAATCAGGATCATTCCAGTAGTGGTGGCTCCCCTACCTGAGTGCAATTATCGTTTGGGCATACAAAATGGTAACCTTTAGTATCACCAGCTCAAGACAAATAGTTAACAGGAATTCTGAGGATCTTATGAGCAAAAATGACTTAGGCAAAGTTCTGGCAATTAAAACAAATTAGACACCCAAACAGATCCAAACAGGAAATTAAATGCCTGGTCAAACCTGTCTGAATTTTGTAAACGATAACCTACATTTGCAGAGCTTATTGGATCCTATCCATAGAAAACTGGAATAAGCGACCTTTTTTTTTTTCCTTCAAAGCTCTTACAGTAAAAATCAAATGAAAAATTGTCAAGTGTCGGATAGAGGGCGTGAGGTAAAAATTTTAACTCATGTAAAAATTTAGATATTTGATCCAATATTTTTCATTGGTAACTTACGGAGTCCTAAGTTTGTTTTATGTGAAAGTAAAAACCACTGAAAGACAGCATAGATGAGAAATATTCATAAATGCATTAGGAACACTCTAAAGGAAATTTTAAAATAAGTTTACAATTAAAATGTGCAAATCAAAATGTAATGGCTTATTTTATAGGTTGATTCTCATAGAACTTAGACACTGTGGTAAAATTATGAACCCACTGAAATTATTCCACTTAAGATTTTCAGCCAAGCTTAAAAGTCTCCCATGACCCCGATATTACTTTGATTACATGTGCTGATATTCTTCATGGGGTTTTAACAGTAAGGATAATTCGATATTGAGATAAGTATCTGTATTTATTTAAAGGTCTTTTGAAAATTGGATTCCAACCCTAAAGCTAATGGTCATAAAAGATAAATAATATTATTGCTCATAAAAATAGAGAGTTAAATGAGAGTATGAAGGAAAATCTCTAAGGTCTGGTTTTGCCTGTTTATTTTCGTTCATTGCTGTTCTGTCTTACTTATACAAAATATCATCTAAGGCATTACGTGTTGCTTTTTAAGTCAATACTTCCTCCCATTATCTCTTTTAAGATAAATAATACTGTGGACAGACACTAATAGTAACATCATTTAAACCAATTTGCTAGTAATTTAATTCCAAACATTTGAATAAAAAACAAAATAAAGGTAATTACTAATGAGCGCATAAGCCAAAGATGTGGCTGCAATCTTTATATCTTTTCCCCAAGTTGAGTCTTTTGCATTAAAAATAAGCATTTCTTTCCTAATTCTGACCTCTTGAAATCTAGCAAATGTGTAAGATTGAGACCCAAATCACAAAAAAAGAATGGTAGGAAAATTATATTTTTTATGTGCATTTTGTTTGTGTATGGGAGTATGTTTTGGTTTGTTTATTTTGTTCTCCGATTATCAATGATGAGCAGGGGGGTTCATCTGCTTACTCTCAGTTTATGCTTCCCTGTATTTTTGTTTGTTTGTGTGTGTGCTTTATTGTATCATAACAGTAAGCAGATGGATGGAACTCAAGCTACGAATCAATTCGTAGTCCTAAATTTTACCAGGTTTCTCAGGATTATAAATTTTCATGTCTCATCCACCAAGATCATTTAGTATTGGAAACTGTTAACATCTCCTGATGTTAATTCCTAAACGTGTAAGTCATTTTTGTCAACCTCTCAGAGTTAATTAATATAAACATTAGCTAATGATTAGTACTATTTTTTTTTTTTCTCTGTGCATAGCAGTCTATGCTCTGGGAAAGCTGACTTGATAATAGTCACCCATTCCCATTGCCACAGAGTCAACTGCAGCTCATGGTGACCTTATAGGACAGACTAGAACTGCCCTATAGGGTTTTGGAGGCTGTAAATCTTTACAGAAGCAGACTGCTCCATCTTTCTCCCTCAGAACTGCTGGTGGATTTGATCTGCCAACCTTTCGGTTAGCAACCAAATGCTAATCTTTTAAATTATTTCATTTCTTATTAGAGATTGCTTATTTCCTTTTCCAATGACAAAAGGTCTATTTCACAGTTGAGTAGAAGAAATCAAACAAGAGGTAAGAAAATTCCTACAATGTTTCTGTCTCTCTCAATAAACAGAAGCAATGGGGGGGGGGGGGGGTTATAAATTGGTTATGATTTATTAAAATTACATAAAATAGCCACAAACTCAACATTTTATCCTAGAAAACATAAAAGTTCACACAAAAAATAATTAAACTCACTATTATGAATTATTCCTGGATAAACCCTTGGGATTGCTTGCCTCTGCTCCATTTCCTTAAACGACTTAAAATTATGAGTATCTGTTATGGATTGAACTGTGTCTCCCACCATGCCCCCAAAAATGTGTAGTAAATACTAACCTCTATGCCTGTAGTTATAATCCCATTTCAGAATGGGATGTCTTCCTTATGTTAGTGAGGCAGGATTAGTATAGGGTGTGTTTTGAGTCAATCTCTCAAAAGATATAAAAGTAGATTAAGCAGGTAGAGATAGGGGAGAGATAGTTGCCAAGCCACATGGAGATCTCCAAGGAACCAGGAAACAGAAGATGAAGAGACAAGGACTTTCCACCAGAGATGACAGAGAGAGAAGAAAGCCTTCCTCTAGAGCTGGTGCCCTAAATTTGGACTCTTAAACTATGAGAAAATAAATTTATCTTTGTTAAAGTCATCCACTTGTGGTATTTTTGTTATAACAGCACTAGATAACTAAGACAGTATCTAATAATATCAATTCACCTTCTATTCCATTCTGGTGAAGAACCAGCCACTAAAAAAGCCTTATTGGGAATTTTCTAAACATTGTCACGAGGGCTTAAGAACTCATACTACTATATATTGGATCAAAAGCAAACAAACAACATATAAATGAATATATCTTACTGTTTGAAAAGTTTCTGGAAGATCTAAATAAATGGGGAGCTATTCTATGTTAATGTATAGGAAGACTTATTATTAATATGTCAATTCTTCCCAATTTGATAAATAGATCAATGCAGCCCCTATCAAAATTGCAGCAGGTTACTTTGTGGGTATTGGCAAACTGATTCTAAAGTTCATATGGGGGGGAAAACAAAACAAAACAAAAAACTCTGAATAGCCACTACAATACAGAAGAAGAGTTAGGGGACTGACTATCCCACTTAATAAAGTGACAGTGATCAAAACAGTGTGATTTTGGTCAAAAAATAGACAAATACACCAGTGCAACAGAACAGAGAACCCAGAAATAGAACTACACAAACATAGTCAATTGATTTTGACAAAGGAGCAAAGGCAATTCATTTGAGAAAGGATAGTCTTTTAAACAAATGATGTTGAAAGAACTGGACATTAATGTGCAAAAAAATTAATCTGGACACAGAGCTTACATCTTCGCAAAAATCAAGTCAAAATGGATCATAGACCTAAATGTAAAATGGAAAACTACAAAACCTCTATAAGTTTTCTACAGGAGAAAGTCTAGGTAACCTTGTGTTTGGTGATGACTTTTTAGATGCAACACCAAAAGCATGATTCATGAAAGAAAAGAAAGTTATAAGTTGGAATTCATTAAAATGAAAATCTTGTGCTCTGCAAAATGCACTGTTCGGAGAATTAAAAAAAAAGCTACAGACCTGGAGAGAATATTTGCAAAACACATACCTGATAAATAACTTGTATCCAAAATATACACAGAGCATTTTCAACAATAATAAAACAAACAAAATTTTAAAAATAGGCAAAAATCTAAACAGGCACCTGACAGGAGAAGATATACAGATGGCAAATAAGCATATGAAAAGATGTTCAACATCATATGTCATCTGCTGTTTTTGTTGTTGTTTGTTGGAGTCCATTCAACTCCAACTCATAGAAATATTACATATAACAGAACAAAACATTGTTCAGTCTTGCACCATCTTCATGATCTTTGGTAGGTTTGAGTCCATTGTTTTCCCTGTTGTTAGTATCTTCCAATCTGAGGCACTCATCTTCCAGCATAATATCAGACAATGTCTTTTTGCTATCCATAGGTTTTTACTGGCTCATTTTCAGAAGTATTTTGCAAGTCCCTTCCTCCTAATCTGTCTTAGTCTCAAAGCTCCTCTGAAACCTGTTGACCACAGGGGACCCCACTGGTATCTGAAATACCAAAGGCATAGCTTCTAGTATCATAGAAGCACCCAAACTCTCACAGTATGCAAACTGACAGACAGTTGGTGACACTTGTCATTAGGCTATTGCAAATGAAAATAATGAGATAACACTACACATATATACCAAAAAAAAAAAAAAAAAATACCCATTGCCACTGGGTCAATTCTGACTCATAGCGACCCTACAGGACAGGGTATAGAACTGCCCCATAGAGTTTACAAGGAGCACCTGGTGGATTCAAACTGCCGACATTTTGGTTAGCAGCCTTAGCTCTTAACCACTATACCACTAGGGTTTCTGGCTAAATTCCAAAACACTGACATCAAATGCTGATGAAAATATGGAGCAACAGGAGCTCTCATTTATTTCTGATGGAATTCAAAATGGTATAGCCATTTTAGAAGACAATCAGGCTGTTACTTATAAAGTTAAACATAAGCTTGCCATATGATCCAGAAATCACACTCAAGTCCTTACCCAAATGAGTTGAAAATTTGTGTCCACACAAACACCAGCACATGAATGTTTGTAGCAGCTTTATTTATAACTGCCATATCTTGGAAGCAACCAGGATGTTCCTCAACAGGTAAATGTTTAAACAAACAGTGATACATCATACAATGGAATAATATTCAGTGATTTGAAGATACGAGCTATCAAGCCACAAAAAGACATGAAAAACCCTTAAAAGCATATTGCTAAGTGAAAGAAGCCTGCCTGACAAGGCTACTGTCATGGATTGAACTGTGCCCCCCCAAAAATGTGTGTATCAGTTTGGCTAGGCCATGGTTCCCAGGGTTGTGTGGTTGTCCTCCATTTTGTGATTGCAATTTTACATTAAAGAGGATTAGAGTGGAATTGTAACACCATCCTTACTCAAGTCACATCCCTGATCCAATGTAAAGGGAGTTTCCCTGGGGTGTGGCCTACACCACCTTTTATCTCTTGTAAGAGATACAAGGAAAGGGAAGCAAGTGGAGAATTGGGGACCTCATACCCCCAAGAAAGAAGCACCTGGAACAGAGCACATCCTTTGGACCCAAGGTTCCTGCACAGAGAAGCTCCTAGTCTGAGGAAAGACTGATGATGACGAGGACCTTCCTCCAGAGCGGACAGAGAGAGAAAGCCTTCCCCTGGATCTGATGCCCTGAATATGAACTTCTAGACTACTAGACTGTGAGAAAACAAATCTCTCTTTGTGAAAGCCATCCACTTGTGGTATTTCTGTTAGAACAGCACTAGATGGCTGAGACAGTTACATGTTTTATAATTCTAACTATATAACATTCTGGAAAAGGCAAAACTATAAAGACAGTAAAATGATCAATGGTTGTTGCCAGGAGTTTAGGGTGAGGGAGGGAGGGAGTAATAGGTGGAGTACAGGGAATTTTTAGGGTAGTGAAACTATTCATTATGATACTGTAATGTTGGATACAATGTTGAACAGAAAGAATACAACGCTGTCAAAACCATAGAACTTTACAACACAATGAACCCTAATGTAATCTGTAGACTTTATTTAATAATAATTTATCAATAATTTAACAATATTCATTCATCAATTTTAACAAATTTACCATAGTAATACAAGATGTTACTAATAGAGAAATCTGGGCATGTGGGTATGATGTTTAAGGTTGTGTGTCAACTTGGTTGGGCCATGATTCTCAGTGGTTTGGTAGTTATGATGTAGTTTGGCAGTCTTATAATGATATAATCACTTCCATGATGACATCTGTTTTAATGTGATCACCTCAGTGATGAGATCTTCTATGAGTAGCCAATCAGTGGAAAGGGAGTTTCCTTCAGGGAGTGGCCTGCCTCCAATACAGGTAGACTTTCTGGCAAGGATCCTTGGTTTTTGCTTGCTCTGGATGCTGCAACCTGCTTCAGTTCACCTGACCTCCAGTTCTTGGGTCTTGAGCTAGCAGCTTGCCTGCCTGTCTTGGGATTTGTCAGTCTCCATGGTCTGGATCTTGTGTTCACCAGCCCCTGCAGCTGTGCGAGTCTGGAGACGCCTCCAGCCTGATCCACAGATTTGAGACATTCTAGCTTCTTCAACTGCAGGAGCCATTTCCTTGATCTCTCTCTCTCTCTCTCTCTCTCTATATATATATTTAGATGCTTCACTGGTTTTGCTTCTCTAGAGAACCCAGCCTAAGACAGTGGGGAAGAGTGAGTGTCAGGGAACTCTCTAAACTTTCTTCTGAATTTTTCTTTAAGCTTAACACTGCTCTAAAAAATTAAAACTATTAATTTAAAAATATTTAAAATTTAAGTTGAAGGTAGTTCATAGAAGGGTGTGCAAAGATGGGTTAAGCCTGCTGTGTTATGGAGATAAAGCAAAATATATAAAGATCAGATACAGTACCATTGTAAAAATTTGCATGAGAGATCATATGCCAGACAGAGCCAAGAGGAAGTATTTCAGGTGAGCAGGCATCATGTACAGTACTATTTCTTTTGAAGTTTGCTGTATTCAGTTTCTTAGTGAACTTTATGGCTAGCAGCTGTGATTTAGTGGTGCAAAGAATGAATGATCTTGGGAAATTTCACATCTGAATTAATAAAACGACTACTGTAAAGTGGCTTCATTTCCTATTTAAGAACGGTATAAACTGATTTGTATTACACAAACATGTGTTGTACCAGAGCAAACAGTTCTAATTTAAGCAAGGCCATCTGGTGTTAGTCAGCTATAAAGAGATGTGATGTCCTTGTAGTAGTTACCTTTGCAGCATGGCCTTTCTTAAGCAGTTAACTCCTCTTCAGATTTTAACTCTCAATTAGAGCAAATAATTGAAACTCTGGCTTAATTTACAGTAAACAAAAAAAAAACCCCTAAAAACCTGTTGCTGTCAAGTTGATTCCAACTCTTAGTGACCCTGTAGGACAGAGTAGAACTGCTCCATAGGGTTTCCAAGGAGCAGGTGGTGGATTTGAACTGTCAGCCTTCTGGTTAGCAGTCGAACTCTTAACCACTACACCACCAGGGCTCCTTACACTGACCATTATAGTCCTAATATGACATCGCTTATAATGAAACATCTAGAAGTGAACTAAATAAAACCCACACATTAATTCAGTTGTATTAATAAGGGTAAATAGGATGCTATGTTAAATGAAGAAATGAGCTATATTTTTAAAAGAAAAAGCTTTAACTCGGAAAAGGAGAGATGAAATTATAAAGTTTCAAAACGAAGACAAAAAACCCAAAAACCCATTGGTGTCAAGTTGATTCTAACTCATTGGGACCCTATAGGACAGAGTAGAACTGCCCCATAGGAGCCGGTTTCCAAAGTTTTCAGAAGATTAGAAGTGCCAGCCTTCTGGTTAGCAGCAGAGCTCTTAACCAATGTGCCACCAGGGCTCCAAAATGAAGATAGAATTTAACAACATGAAGATTTAATTAAATGAAAGGAAACAAGTAGATTCTTTCATTCCTAAAACCATTTAGTTTTCCATCTAGAAGTCAGATCTGTTTTGTCAATTGCATTACAATGTCCCCCACAACCCCCACCCTATCACTAACCCTGGCCTTTATCCTAAGACTGAACAAATGAATTGAGTTTTACCTTTCTCCTTTAGGAGTTACATATGGACACAAAACAAAGATGATTATTTGAAAGAAGAACTTTATACTGTTAGAATGCCAACATCCGAAAGTTGAAAAGAAGCTGAAACAAGTATACGTAAGATACAAATTTATTTAGCCACACAGAGTGAGAAATTTTGAGTGACTGCAAAGTAATTTTGCCATACAGCTTTTTTTTTTTTTTTTAGGAAAATAACATAATCTCTTTGTTAATTAATACCTGACCCACCTCTATAGTACTTTACCCATGTTTTTCCCAGCATACTATTTGATCTCCTCCTCATAGACAATGATTTTGTAATTGTGTGCATGTGTGTGTGTGTGTGTTGCTTTAGGAGAAAATTTACAGAGCAAATTGGTTTCCCATTTCATGGTTTGTACATGAAGCGTTCCAAGGCATTGGTTGCATTCCCCTCAATGTGTCAGCACTCTTCCCATTTCTGCCCTGGATTCCCCGTTTCCTTTCATCCAGTTTTCTACCCTTTCCTACTTTCTTATCTTTGCTTTTTGGCAAATGTTGTCCTTTTGATCTCGCATAATTGATTGTTCTAAGGAACACATTTCTCTCCTGTGTACTGTTTATCTTATGTGCCTGTCTATGGTGTGGCTGAAAGGTGGTCACCGAGCACGGTTTTACTTCCAGGTCAGAAGAATTTATTAGGGCCATAGTGTCGGGGGTTCCTCCAGGCTCTGTCAGATCGGTAAGTCTGTTTTTTTTTTTTAAATTTGATTTTTTTGTTTTACATTTTTCTCCCACTCTGTCCAGAGCCATACAACTCTGTTTCCAAGATCACAAAGTACTTTATAAGGACATAAAGAACTTCGTTCTTTCATTTTTGTAGTGAATATCTGTAAATATAAATATTTGAAACAATTTGTATAAAATTGTATATGGTCAAACGCAGGAAATATGTAATTCTTGTTATGTTAAAAATCACTAAGAGAAAAGAAAGTTTACTTATAGAAAAAAATGTAAGGAGAACACTAACGGTTAGAATAAAATGGAATCAGAATTAGTATACCACTTAAGATAAAACATGTATCCTTTATAAAGCTAGTCCATTGAAATGACATAGAAGCAACGATAGCCATAGTGTATAAACTAATAAAGAACCTTAGTGCCTGTACTATAGTGTATTATATCATCTTTCAGCCATGGAGAAATGGCCAATTCCAAGCTTGGGAACATTTTCTCATGACAGGAGACAAGAAAGATTTCACATCTTCAAAGGATCATGCCAAAAGCACAAAGAAGTCAGTCTAACTGGGCTCCTACTGACCAAAGTAATGATAATTTGAAGCTCAAGAAGAGAATAATACATCAAAATACTTCGACTTTATGAAAAGCCACAAAACCGCTCCCTTGCACTTAAAATCCAAGTCAGCATGCCATATGCTGAAGAAGGTCTTGATTTCTTTCTTTTTCTTTTTCTTAATGTTTTGTGACATATATAATTCCTCAGTTTTTAAAAAGAATGATACTTCCTCCTCTGGGCAGGGATTTTCATCATGTTCAGACTGATCTCTCTCACTTCTAGCTGTTTCCTTGATATCACTGAAGTCTTTAACAAAATTGTAATCTTATACCCATTTGTACCTCTTCTGCTGGTGCCCTCAACCTTCGACATGCTTGTATTTGTAACTTCATAGGAAGTTGTACGATAAGCTCTTATATTTAGGTCTATAATCCACTTTAAATTAATTTTTGTTTGTTGTGTGAAGGGAGGGTCTAAATTCCAATCAACCAGCACCATTTGTTGAAAAGACTGTGCTTTCCACATTGGCACCCTTGTCAAAAATCAACTGCCCATGAACAGAAGAGTTCATTTCTGGATTCTCTATTCTATTCCATTGGCCTATCACTATGACAGTTCCACACTGTTTTGATGACTGTAGCTTTATAGTAAGTTTTGAAATTGGGAGGTGTGAGTCTTACAACTTTGTTCTTTTTCAAGATTATTTTGATTATTCAGGGTCTTTTGCATTTCCACATGAATTTTATGATCAGCTTGTGAATTTTTGTAAAGAAGCCTGCTGGGATTTTTTTTTTTTTTTTTGTAATTTTATTGTTCTTTAGGTGAAAGTTTACAGCACAAATTAGTTTTTCATTAAAAAATTAATACGCAGATTGTTTTATGACATTGGTTGCAATCCCTGCAATGTGCCAGAACTCTCCGTTTCCACACGTCCATTCGTCTGGTTTTCCTGTCCCTTTCTGCCGTCTTATTTTTGCTTTTGGGCAAGTGTTGCCCATTTGGTCTCATAGACTTAATTGAACAAAGAAGAAAGTTCCTTCTTGTTTGTTTTATAGGCCTGTCTAAATTTTGGCTTAAAAGTGAAATTTAGGAGTTGTTTCAGTTCTGAGTTAGCAAGGTATGCAGGGGCCATAGTCTCAGGGATTCCTCCAGTGTCTGTCAGACCAATAAGTCTGGACTTTTTTTGTGAATTTGTATTTCGCTCTACATTCTTCTCCAACTTTGTCCAGGACCCTCTACTATACTCCCTGTCAGAGTGGTCGGTTGTGGTAGCCAGGTACCATCTAGTTTTTTTGGACTCACTCTGGTGGATGCTGTGGTTCATGTGGTCCATTAGTCCTTTGGATGAATATTTGCCTTGTGTCTTTGGTTTTCTTCATTCTCCCTTGTTTTGGATGGGATGGGACAGATAGATGTATCTTAGATGGCCGCTCTCAAGCGTTTAAGACCCCAGTGCTACTCATCAAAGTAGGCTGTAGAAAATTTTCCCTATGAACTGTGTTATGCCAATTGACCTAGATGTTCCCCGAGACCATAGTCCCCAGCCGTCATTCCCAGTATCTCGGTCTCTCCAGGTGTTTGGAAGTGTCTAGAAGGTTCTATGACTTTGTCTTGGTCAAGTTGTGCTGACTTCCCTATATTGTGTGCTGTCTTTCTCTTCACCAGAGTCAACACTTGTCTACTACCTACTTAGTGATTTCTCTGTTCTATCCTTCCCCTTCCTTGTAACCATCAAATTGTTTTTCCTGTGTGTAAAACTTTTCTTGAATTTTTCTAATAGTGGTCTCATACAATATTTGTCTTTTGTGATTGACTTATTTCACTCAGCAAAATATCTTCCAGATTCATCCATACTGTGAAATGTTTTGTGGATTCATCATTGTTCTTTATCACTGCGTAGTATTCCATTGTGTGCATGTACCATAATTTGTTGTTATAAATGGTATTTTTTTCCCGATTTCCTTTTCTATGTTTTCTTTGTTGGTGCATAGGAATCCAACTGATTTTTGTATACTGATCTTATATACTGTTACTGTGCTGAATCTTTCTATTAGTTCTAGTAGTCTTCTTGTGGAATCTTCGGGGTTCTTTAAATATAGTATCATATCATCTGATAGTAGGAATAGTTGAGTTGTCCATTTCTGAAATTTTGTTATCTTTTGGATTTCTAATTTTTTTTGTTGTTGTTGTTGATTTCTAATTGTGTATTTATTTTCATGTTTTGGTCTTCTATTACTTTCCTGAATAATTACTATTACTACTATTACTTTGTCATTGTTTTCCATGATTTTGTCTATTTTTTCCTTGGTTTTGTCTGTGTTGTCCTTCATCTCTTTCCTAATCTCTTGAAGAGCTCTAAATATTAGTCTTTTGAATTCCATGTCAGGTAGTTCCAATGCATTTTCTTCTACCAAAAGGTTATATGATTCTTAAGGTCACTTGCTGAAGCTCACTTGTCCTGCTTTTTGGGATGTTTTGATATTGTCTGCTGACTCTGAGACATTAAGGTATAAATTTTCTTATTGTATGTTTGTTTGTTTCATCCTACTTTGTTTTATTTTGATATATTAGGGCTAGTGGGCCAGGCGTGCTTTGCTGCTTGCTTGTCTGTGGGCATAATAGCTCTCACCAATTTGTCCAGGTGGGCAGGGCATAGCAGGCAGGGTGAGCTGACTTGGCTGTACGCTAGTTTGGCAGGGTGGCTGAAGGTGGACTGGGTGGGCACTGTCTGCCTTATGATGTCGGTCCAGTGGCATGGGAGCATTCACAGCCCCTGGCCAAATGGTCAGGGGTGTTGGACAGGTGTGATACAGGCTCACTTCTTACCATTTAGCAGCTCATCAGTGGTGGGAGGGAAGGGTGAGTTCAAGCCCAGTGCAGCAGTGGTCCTGAGTGCTGAGGGCTGTCTAGCCTCAGTGGCATGGCAAGGGACATTGGGAAGGGTGGGAGTAGGCATACAGGGGCTGGGGGGAGAGAGAGAAAGAAAAATAAATAAATAAATGGCTGGTTAGTTGGGGTGGGGTGGACTCAGGGCAGTGGCAGGCTGGTGCATGTTGGTACTCTATCTGTGGCAGCATGGTGGGGGTCAGTGAGAAGGTGGGAAGCATATGGTGCTAGGTGGGAGGAAGAAAAAAAAGAAGCCTGCAGCAGCAAGGACAAGGTACTCCTGGGGGAAGGGGCTTGTACTGTGAAGCCCAGTGGCAGTGCTGTTGGAGTTGGGAGATTCTTTCTTCTACTCAACAGATGGGTGAGGGTGGAAAAGCATGTTTCTCTGGTTATCACATGCTCTGTCTCTTGTTGGGAGCTCTGTGAAGTTGCCTTCCCTGTCCAGGGTTGTTGTTGTTTCAAGATGATCACACTTTACCTTTGTTAGTTGGCAAGGGACCTCCATTCGATATCTCTCCTTGTTCCTTGTTTTCTGCCAGGTTCTTCTTCCATTCAGTGTTTGATATGTTCCCTATCCCTTCATTTAATGTTCAGGGTTCCAGGACTGACATTTCTATCTGTTTCACTTAGTTTTTCTGGGTCTTTGCTATGGAGGAATGACGTGATGCTTCTGTCTTGCGCTCCATGTTCACCTGATGAGCTGATGATTTCTTTTTATCTGAACATTTTTATATTCCTTAGTTATTTCTTATATCAATGAAACATACAAAATTAGATCAACATCAAACAGATTATTTAAGATATAGTTTGACACAGATGAATTACAAAATATATAAGTAATGACTACATATCTGACAAATTTATGTGAAATAACTAAAATTTTACTAGATATCATTTGAAAAATCTCTAAGTTTTGTATATTATTAATATGTGAGCATGTAAGTTTCCACCAACATCTAAAGTCTTTAAAATTAGAGGAAAGATACATTGATGCACTTAACTATCCCATCAAATTTTTTTTAAAAATACTTAGAATTAAAATGAAAAAAAAAAAAAGAAAGACAACCACATATTAATTATAGAAAAAAAAAAATCTCAGGTGATCAATCTGGGTGGAAGTAGAAAATGTATATAACTAAGCAAAAGAATTAAGCTATGTTTATATAATTTGATCCAAGGGTTGTGGGGCTATATGAACAATGCTATTAATATTTTTAATAACTAAGTATAAGCAATTTGGCATTTTATTTACATGAAATATTTAAGATAGCTTGACTTGGTTATAATGACAGTTCTGAAGCTCCTATTTAAAATACAGAATTCAATAATTTATAGATCAATGATTTTAAGTAAAATCTTACCAAGATTTTCCCATTAATTGAGTTTAAAAATATCTCTATAAAAGTATTCAAAGATCAGCTTTTCTGGATGTTGGTTCCTTCTTTATGAATTAGATATATCTTTGGCAAGTGCTCAATTTAATTTTTTAAGAGAGCCATGTTTTTTTAACTTTTTGAAAATTATCTTTGACAGTTGTTGGAGGTTCCACTGTTGTGGAGGTTCCCCAGTTGTTGGAAGTCCAAAGAGGCCTTACCTGCCAAAAACGTTTAAACTAGATTGTTTAAAAAGCAGAATTCCTGAACTCTAGCTTTTATTCGTTTTTGTTATTGTTGTTTTTTGTTTGTTCTCTGAGATGAATCCCAAGTTGTTCTGGTTCTTTATTACTAGTTTGTCATTTCTTCAGATGACAGAATTTTTCTTTCCAACATTGTTCAGGTTTAAATCTAGTCTTGCTTGCTCCAGACAAATGTACCAAGTTCCTTTGGTGACAGCAATGATTAAAATTGGACTTTATTGTCTGGTCAATAGATGAACTCTGCTAGGTAGAGATGAGAACCTATTTTTTGTCAGGAATGATAAAGGAGCTGGTCTTTAGTCATTCATGTTTATCTATTCATTACATGTCTCAGTGGAGAGAACAGCCCTTTGACATCAAGACTGATGGATTTTTTGTGCTTTGTATTCACTTTAAACTGTGGTTGAAGTTGTAAAACCAATTGCGAAGCTTTCTACGGTCACTTTGCCTGTAATTGAGAAAAAAAGTCTAACTCGTGTGAATTTTTGGAAATATTTCCTATGTTTTAATGAAAGACACAATAAAATTTCTTAAATAAAAAGAGACTGTTTTGATTGGTTTACAGAAACTAGTAGGTATATACATATTGTTTTTAGGTGCTATTGAGTTGTCTCTGTCTCATGAAGACCTTATATATAACAGAGGAAATGTTACCCAGCTCTGCTCCATCTTCATGATCTTTGATATGTTTGAGTTCATTGTTGCGGCTATTACACACACACACACATCCCACATAATATACAGGAATACAAACATTCCTGGAAAATTTTAAACTTAATTGTTTTTTTCACTTGCACTAAATTATTATTATTATTAGTTTTAATATTTTTTATTGTACTTTAGGTGAAGGTTTAGAGAACAAATAGTTTCTCATTGAACAGTCAGTACACATATTGTTTTATGACATTGGTTAACAACCCCATGACATGTCAACACTCTCCTTTCTCGACCTTGGAGGACCTTTGTTTTTGGTGAAAATATACATAGCCAAAGACACGCCATTTCAGAAATTTCTCCATATACAATTCAGTGACATCGATTACATTCTTCCAGTTGTGCTGCTATTCTCACTATATTTTTCCAAATTATTCCATAACCATTATCTTGAACTCACTGGCCCCTAGGCTTCCCATCAAACCTTTTGAGTTGCTGTTGTCAATTTCATCTCACATAGATAATTCTTTTTTTTTTTTTTACCTTAGATGAAAATTTACAGAAAAAATAGTTTCTCATTAAACAGTTAGTACACATATTGCCTTATGACAATTGTTAACAACCCCACGACATGTCAACACATTTCCTTCTTAACGTTGTGCTCCCTATCATCAGCTTTCTTGTCCCCTTCTGCCTTCTAGTCCTTGTCCCTGGACTGCTGTGCTTCATTAGTCCCGTTTTGTTTTATGCAGCTGTCCAATCCCTGACTGAATGGTGAACCTTGGGAGTGACTTCACCTCTGAGCTAAAACGGTGTCTGGAGACCATACTCTCTGAGTTTCTCCAATCTTTCAGGCCAGTAAATCTGGTCTTTTTTTTTCGGTGAGTTAAAATTTTGTTCTACATCCTTCTCCAGCCCTGTCCAGGACCCTCTGTTGTGATCCCGGTCAGAGCAGTCAGTGGTGGTAGCCAGGCACCATCTAGTTGTACTGGAGTCAGTCTGGTGGAGGCCATGGTACCTTTGGACTAATCTTTTCCTTGTATCCTGTTGTCTTCATTCTGTCTTGCTCCCGAAAGAGTGAGACGAGTTGAGTACCTTAGACGGCTTCTCACAGACTTTAAGAACCCAGATGCTACTCACCAAGGTATAATGTTGAAGATTGTCTTTATAAGCTGTGTTATGCATATTGAGCTAGATGTTCCCTGAGATCATGGTCCCCACAGCCATCTGCCCAGCAACTCAGTCCCTAAGGGAGTTTGGATGTGTCTATGGAGCTTCCATAATCTTATCTTGTACGAGCTATGCTGGCTTCCCCAGTACTGTGTACTATCTTACCCTTCACCAAAGTCACCACTTATCTATTGTCTATTTAGTTCACCCCCCACCTCTCCCAAAAAAGATTGTTTCTTTTTTTTTTCTTTTTTTATTATTATTATTATTTTTTTATTGTACTTCAGGTGAAGGCTTACAGAACAAATTGTTTCTCATGAAACAGTAGTACACATATTGTTTTATGACATTGGTTAATAACCCCACAACATGTCAACCTTCTAACTTCTCATCCTTTTTTTTTTTGTTGAAAATACACATAGCCAAAGATACACCATTTCAAAAATTTCTACATGCACAGTTCAGTAACATTGACTACGCTCTTCCAATTGTGCTGCTATTCTCACTTAAGATGAAGGCTTACAGAACGAAATAGTTTCTCATTTAGCTATTGCTACACATGTTGCCCTATGAAAGGGGTTAACAATCTCACAACACATCAACAATATCCTTACACAACCTCGGGTTCCCTATCAACAGCTTCCTTGTACCTTTTTCCTTCTGGCCCTTGTCACTGGACTACTGTACCTCATTAGTCCCATTTGGTTTTACAGGGCTGTCCACTCCCAGGCTGAAAGATGAACCTCGGAGATTACTTCACCACTGAGCTAAAAGGGAGTCTGGGGGCCATAGTCTCAGGGTTTCTCCAGTCTCCTTTAGGCCAGAAAATCTGGTTTTTTGGTTTTTGTTTTTTTTTTTTTTTTTTTTTTTAATATATATTTTATTGTACTTCAGGTGAAAGCTTACAGAGCAAATAGTTTCTCATGAAATAGTAGTACACATGTTGTTTTTTGACATTGGTTAACAACCCCACAACGTATTAAGCCTCTAAATTCTCAACCTTTTTTTTTGATGAAAATTACAGATGGCCAAAGATACACCGTTTCAAAAATTTCTACATTCACAGTTCAGTGACATTGACTACGCTCTTCCAACTGTGCTGTTATTCTCACTTAAGATGAAGGCTTACAGAAAAAAATAGTTTTTCATTTAACAGTTACTACACATGTTGCCCTATGACAATGGTTAACAATCTCACAGCACATCAAGAATATCCTTACTCCACCTTGTATTCCCTATCACCAGGGGGCTTCCTTGTCCCCTTCTGTCTTCTGGACCTTGTCAGTGGACTATTGTACCTCTTTAGTCTCATTTGTTTATTTATTTATTTATTTATTTATTTATTTTTATTTTATTTAAACACCATTTCAAAACTTTTTACTTACACATTTAAGTGATATTGACTATGCTCTTCCAATTGTGCTGCCATTCTCACCCAAGATGAAGGCTTACAGGACAAAACAGCCTCCCATTTAATAGTTACTACAAATGTTGCCCTATAGCAGTGGTCAACAATCTCACAATACATCGACAGTGTCCTTATTCAATTTGTGTTCCTTATCATCAGTTTCCTACTCTCCCTCTGCCTTCTGGCCCTTGTCACCGGACTCCTGTACATCGTTAGTCCCATTTAGTTTTACTGGGGTGTCCATTCCCAGGCTTAACATCGAACCTTGAAGGTAACTTCCCCTCTGAGCTGAAAGGGTGTCTGGGGGCCACACTCTCGAGGTTTCTCTAGTATTCTTTAGGCCAGTATATCTGGTCTTCTTTTTTTTTTTTTTTTTTTGGGAGTTAAAATTATACTCTACATCCTACTCCAGCTCTGCCCAGAACCCTCTGTTGTGATCCTGGTCAGAGGAGTCATTGGTGGTAGCCGGGCACCATCCAGCTGTACTGGGCTCAGTCCCGTGGAGGCCTTGGTAGCTGTGGACCATTAGTCCTTTGGACTAATCTTTTCCTTGTATCCTGTTCTCTTCGTTCTCCCTTGTTCCCGAAGGGATGAGATCAGTGGAGTATCTTAGATGGCCGCTCATAGGCTTTTAAGACCCCAGACACTACTCACCAAGGTAGAATGTAGAGCATTATCTTTATAAGTAGTGTCATGCCAATTGAGCTAGATGTTCCCCGAGATCATGGTCCCCAGAGCCCTCCGTCCAACAACTCAGTCCCTCGGGGGGTTTGGATGTGTCTATAGGGCCTCCATGACCTTTCCTTGTGCAGGTTGTGTTAGTTTCCCCTGTACTATGTACTATCTCATCTCTCACCCAAGTTACCACTTACCTATTACCTATTTAGTATCCCCCCCTGCATCCCTGGTAACCAACAAGGATTGTTACATTTTCCATGTGAATTTTTTCATGGGTTTTTACAATAGAGTTCTCATACAATATTTGTCCTTTTGTGATTGACTTATTTCACTCAGCATGATGTCCTCCAGTTTCATCCATGTTATGAGATGGTTCACCGATTCATTGTTCTTTCTCATTGCATAGTACTCCATTGTGTGTATGTACCATAGTTTGTGTATCCATTCGTCTGTTGATGGACATCGAGGTTGTTTCCATCGTTTTGCTATTGTGAATAATGCTGCCATGAACATAGGTGTCCATATGTCTATTCGAGTGATGACTCTTATTTCTCTAGGATATATTCCTAGGAGTGGGATTGCTGGATCGAATGGTACGTCTATTTCTAGCTTTCTGAGGAAACGCCATATCATTTTCCAAAATGGCTGTATCATTTTGCATTCCCACCAGCAGTGTATAAGAGTTCCCGTCTCCCCGCAGCCCCTCCAACATTTGTTATTTCCAGTGTTTTTGATTCGTGCCAGTAATGCCGGGGTGAGATGGTATCTCATTGTGGTTTTAATTTGCATTTCTCTAATGCCTAGTGATCGCGAGCATTTCCTCATGTGTCTGTTGGCCATTTGAATGTCTTCCTTGGTGAAGTGTCTGTTCATTTCCTTTGCCCATTTTTTGATAGGATTGGTTGTCTTTTTGTTGTAGAGGTGTTGGATTTTCTTGTAGATTATGGAGATTAGACCTTTGTCTGACTTGTACTGTCCAAAACTTTTTTCCCAGTCTGTAGGTTCTCTTTTAACTCTTTTGGTGAAATCTTTTGAAGAGCATAGATGTTTGATTTTTAGAAGATCCCAATTATCTAGTTTATCTGTTGGGTTTTTTGTGTTGATGTTTATGGTTTGTATCCAGTTAATGCCATGTATTAAGGTCTGAAGTGTTGGTCCTATTTTTTCTTCTATGAATTTTATAGTTTGAGGCTTTATATTCAGGTCTTTGATCCATTTTGAAGTAGTTTTTGTATATGGTGTGAGGTATGGGTCCTGTTTCATTTTTCTACAAATGGATATCCAGTTTTGCCAGCACCATTTGTTAAAAAGACTATCTTTTCCCCATTTGATGTATTTTGGGCCCTTGTCAAAAATCAGGTGACCGTAGGTGGATGGATTTACATCTGAGTTCTCAATTCTGTTCCATTGGTCAATGTCTCTGTTGTTGTACCAGTACCAGGCTGTTTTGAGTACTGTAGCTGTATAGTAGGTTCTCAAGTCAGGTAGTGTGAGTCCTCCAACTTTATTCTTCTTCTTCAGTAGTGCTTTACTTATTCGGGGTTTCTTCCCTTTCCATATAAAGTTAATAATTAGTTTTTCCATCTCTTTGAAGAATGTTGTTGGTATTTGTATCGGAATTGCATTGTATTTGTAAATTGCTTTAGGTAGAATTGCCATTTTCACAATGTTGAGTCTGCCTATCCATGAGCATGGTATGTTTTTCCATTTATGTATATCCCTTTGGGTTTCATGCAGCAGTGTTTTGTAGTTTTCTTTGTATACGTCTTTTATATTCCTGGTCAGATTTATTCCTAAGTATTTTATCTTTTTAGGGGCTATTGAAAATGGTATTGATTTCCTGATCTCCTTTTCATCGTTCTCTTTACTGGTGTATAGGAATCCAACTGATTTTTGAATGTTTATCTTGTATCCTGCTACTCTGCTGAATCTTTCTATTAGTTCCAGTAAATTTCTCGTGGAGTCTTTAGGGTTTTCTATGTATAGTATCATATCATCTGCAAACAGGGAGAGTTTAACTTCTTCATTACCAATTTGGATGCCCTTTATTTCTTTCTCTTGCCTTACTGCTCTAGCGAGAACTTCCAGCACAATGTTAAATAGGAGTGGTGATAAAGGGCATCCTTGTCTTGTTCCTGTTTTCAGGGGGAATGTTTTCAGCCTTTCTCCATTAAGAATGATGTTGGCTGTTGGTTTTGCATAGATGCCCTTTATGATGTTGAGAAATTTCCCTTCTATACCTATTTTATTGAGAGCTTTTATCAGGAATGGGTGTTGGACTTTGTCAAATGCCTTTTCTGCATCAATTGAGATAATCATGTGATTTTTTTCTTTCCTTTTATTTATGTGGTGGATTACGTTGATGGATTTTCTAATGTTAAACCATCCTTGCATACCTGGTATGAATCCTACTTGGTCGTGGTGTATTATTTTTTTGATATGATACTGAATTCTATTGGCTAGAATTTTGTTCAGAATTTTTGCATCTATATTCATGAGAGATATTGGTCTGTAATTTTCTTTTTTTGTGATGTCTTTGCCTGGTTTTGGTATCAGCGTTATGCTGGCTTCATAGAATGAATTTGGAAGCGTTGCTTCCTCTTCTATGCTCTGAAATAACTTGAGTAGAACTGGTACGAGCTCTTCTGTAAATGTTTTGTAGAATTCTCCAGTGAAGCCATCTGGGCCAGGGCTTTTTTTGGTTGGGAGTTTTTTTATTACCTTTTCAATCTCTTCTCTTGTTATGGGTCTGTTCAGATTTTCAATATCACTTTGTTGTAGTTTGGGTAGGCCGTATGTTTCTAGAAATTTATCCATTTCCTCTAGGTTTTCAAATTTGTTGGAATATAGTTTTTCATAATATTCTGTTATAATCCTTTTTATTTCAGTTGGGTCTGTTGTAATGTCCCCCATTTCATTTCTTATTTGGGTTATTTGTGCCCTCTGCTGTTTTTCTTTTGTCAGTCTGGCCAGTGGTTTGTCGATTTTGTTGATTCTTTCAAAGAACCAACTTTTGGTTTTGTTGATTCTTTCTATTGTTTTTCTGTTCTCTATTTCATTGATTTCTGCTCTGATCTTTACTATTTCCTTTCTTCCAGTGGTTGTAGGCTTTTTTTGTTGTTCTCTTTCTATTTCTTTGAGTTCTGTAGTTAATGTTTTGATTTTGTCCCTTTCTTCTTTTTTGATATGTGCATCTATTGCTATAAATTGTCCTCTGAGGACTGCCTTTGCTGTGTCCCAAAGGTTTTGGTATGATGTGTTTTCATTTTCATTTGATTCTAGGAGTTTTTTAATTCCATCTCTGATTTCTTCTGTTACCCATTGATGTGTAAGCAGATTATTATTCAGTTTCCATGTGTTTGATTTTTTTTCCTTGCTCTTTCTAGTGTTAATTTCTACCTTGATGGCATTGTGGTCAGAGAAGATACTGTGAATTATCTCAGCATTTTGGATCTTGTTGAGGATTGCTCTGTGGCCTAAGATGTGGTCTATTCTGGAGAACGTTCCATGTGCATTGGAAAAGAATGTGTACTTTGCAGCGGTTGGATGGATTGTTCTATATATGTCTATGAGGTCCAGTTGGCTGATTGTGTCCTTTAGGTCTTCTGTATCTTTGCTAAGTTTCTTTTTAGTTGTTCTGTCCTTTACTGAGAGTGGTGTGTTGAAGTCTCCTACTATTATTGTGGAACTGTCAATTTCTCTTTTCAGTGCTGTTAGAGTTTTTTTTATGTATTTTGGAGCCCTGTCATTGGGTGCATAGATATTTATTATGGTTATGTCTTCATGATGGATCATCCCCTTAATCATTATATAGTGTCCTTCTTTGTCTTTTATGGTAGATTTTGTTTTAAAGTCTATTTTATCTGAGATTAGAATTGCCACTCCTGCTCTTTTTTGATAGTTGTTAGCTTGATATATTCTTTTCCAACCTTTGATTTTTAATAAATTGACATCTTTGTTTCTAAGATGTGTCTCTTGTAGACAGCAAATAGATGGATCCTGTTTTCTTATCCATTCTGCCACTCTCCGTCGCTTTATGGGTGCATTGAGTCCATTTACGTTCAGTGTAATTATTGATAGATGTGAGTTTGTTGCTGTCATTTTGTAGTGCTTTTTTTTGTGATGCTGAAGTTTTCTTTGTTCTTCTTACTCTCTTGTGCTGAGTTCCTTTTGTTTGTGGATTTTGTGTTCATTTCTTTTGTTTTTGTAGGTTTTGGTTTTGTTGAGACTTTATGTTTTTCGTCTTTATTTTTATGAGTTGGTTTGTTAACTTTTTTTGTGGTTACCATGAATTTTACCCTTATCTTTATAATTTTGAAGCAGTCTACCGTTACTTGGTATCGCCTTGCCTTCTTCTCCTTTAGAAGGTTCTATACCTATGCCGTTTGTTCCCTCTTTCATTGTTTTGATGTTGTTGTCATCCTTTGATTGATTTCTCTGATTCCCTGTTGTATATCTTTTGTTTTTGGAAAGTCGTCTGTAGTTCAGTTCCTAGAATGGTATCTGGTTCATGTGAACCTGCATCCTAGGTCCTAGGTCCTGCCTGAGGGCTTAAGCTGTTTGTCTTTGTCCTCAGATTGAAGAACTCCCTTTAATAATTCTTGTAAGTTTGGTTTGACTTTTGCATATTCCTTTAGTTTCTGTTTATCTGGAAATGACCTAATTTCACCATCAAATCTGAATGAGAGTTTTGCAGGATATATTATTCTTGGCTGACAATTTTTTTCTTTCAAGATTTTATATATGTCATCCCATTGCCTTCTTGCCTGCATGGTTTCTGCTGAATAATCTGAGCTTAGTCTTATTGTTTCTCCTCTGTATGTGACTTCTTGTTTTTCCCGAGCTGCTCTCAGGATTCTTTGTTTGTCTTTAGTTTTAGCGAGTGTGAATATGATATGTCTTGGTGATTTTCTTTTGGGGTCTCTTCTATATGGGGTTCGTTGAGCTTCTTGGATAACCAGCTTTTCATCTTTCATGATATTGGGAAAGTTTTCTGTCAGCAGTTCCTCAATGATCCTCTCTGTGTTTTCTGTTTTCTTCCCCTGTTCTGGTATGCCAATCACTCGTAAGTTTTTGCTTTTAATTGTGTCCCACATAACTCTCAGGGTCTCTTCATTTTTCTTTGTTCTTTTTTCTGAGTTTTCCTGAAACAGAGTTGTATCCAAGTGTTTGTCTTCAGTTCCACTGATCCTGTCTTCCATGGTTTCAAATCTACTTCTCAGCACTTCTATGACACCGTCCATTTCTGAAATCTTGTTGTTTATCTTTTGGATTTCTAATTGTTGTTTTTGTATAATTTCGAGTTGTGAATTTATTTTGGCATTTTGTTCTTGCATCATCTTCCTGAATTCTTCCAATTTTTTGTCTGTATTTTCCATAAATTTGTCTATTTTTTCCTCATGTTTGTCAGCTTTTTGCCTCAGTTCTTGGAAAATTCCGAGTATTAGTGATTTGAGTTCCGTATCAGGTACTTCTAGTGCATTTTCTTCCACAGGAGAGTTATCTGGTGTTTTAATTTGGACGCCTATTGGAGCCATCTTGTCTTGTTTTTGTAAATGTTTTGATATTGTTTGCTGTTTTCGGGGCATTCAGTAGATATTTCTCTCGTTTATTGATTGTAGATTTTTTTTTTTTTTTTTTTTCGTTCTTGTGGTACAGCTGGGCAGATCTAGTTGAGGAGGATCCACTGGGATGGGTTGCTTGTGGCACTCACCGCAGCCACCAGGACGGTCGGTAGTCAGTGCTGGGCAGGTTCCAATAGGGCGTGCCTGCACCGCTTGGTGATGTGATGTCTAGTGCACGGTGCAGGTAGGTAGGGTGCAGCGGGAAGATGGTTATGTGTGAAGCTAAGCGGTCGTTCTGTCTCCGACCAGATGCTCTGCAAGGCTGCTGTCCCGTTTGCTGGTCTCCGATAGGAATCCAAGATGGTGGATCCGCGCTGCGTTAGCTGGTAAGGAATCTCTGCCTGAGTCTCTCCTCGCTCTCCGTTCTCTTTTAGTATTCTCACTCCGTTTGGTGTTTGGCTGAGTTCTTTATCTCTTCATTTGGTGTTCTAGGGTTTCAGGATTGTTGATTCTCTGTTAGGCTTAGTTTTTCGGATCTTTGCTGTGGAGGGACGGCGTGGTGTTTCTGCCTAGAGCGCCATCTTGCCCCTCCTCCGTTTTTTGTTTTTTTTGTGAGTTAGAATTATGTTCTACATCCTTCTCCAGCTCTGTCCAGAGCCCTCTGTTGTGAACCTGGTCAGAGAAGTCAGTGGTGGTAGCTGGGCAACATCTAGCTGTACTTAACTCAGTCCGGTGGAGGCCTTGGTAGCTGTGGACCATTAGTCCTTTGAACTAATCTTTTCCTTGTATCCTGTTCTCTTCATTCTCCCTTGCTCCTGAAGGGATGAGACCAGTGGACTATCTTAGATGGCCGTTCACAGGCTTTTAAGACCCCAGACACTACTCACCAAGGTAGAATGTAGAACATTGTCTTTATAAACTGTGTTATGCCAATTGAGCTAGATGTTCCCTTAACCCTGGTCCCCACAGCCATCCACCCAGCAATTCAGTCCCTCAGGGAGTTTGGATGTGTCTATGGGGCTTCCATGACCTTTCCTTGTACAAGTTGTGCTAGTTTCCCCTGTATTGTGTACTGTCTCACCCTTCACCCAAGATACCACTTACCTATTGCCTATTTAGTATATCCCCCCACCCCTCCCATCCCTGGTAACCAACAAAGATTGTTACATTTTGTGTGTGAACTTTTTCATGGGTTTTTACAATAGAGATCTCATACAATATTTGTCCTTTTGTGATTGACTTATTTCACTCAGCATAATGTCCTCCAGTTTCATCCATGTTATGAGATGCTTCACAGATTCATTGTTGTTCTTTCTTGTTGCATAGTACTCCACTGTGTGTATGTACCATAGTTTGTTTATCCATTCATCTGTTGATGGGCATCTAGGTTTTTCCCATCGTTTTTCTATTGTGAATAATGCTGCCATGAACATAGGTGTGCATATGTCTATTTGAGTGACGACTCTTATTCTTCTAGGATATATTCCTAGGAGTGGGATTGCTGGATCAAATGGTATGTCTATTTCTAGCTTTCTGAGGAAGTGCCATATCATTTTCCAAAATGGTTGTATCATTTTGCATTCCCACCAGCAGTGCATAAGAGTTCCCATCTCCCCACATCCCCTCCAATACTTGTTATTTCCGGTGTTTTTGATTCATGCCAGTAATGCCGGGGTGAGATGGTATCTCACTGTGGTTTTATTTTGCATTTCTCTAATGGCTAGTGATGCGAGCATTTCCTCATGTGTCTGTTGGCCATTTGAATGTCTTCTTTGGTGAAGTGTCTGTTCATTTCCTTTGCCCATTTTTTAATAGGATTAGTTGTCTTTTTGTTGTAAAGGTGTTGGATTTTCTTGTAGATTATGGAGATTAGACTTTGTCTGACTTGTACTATCCAAAAGTTTTTTCCCAGTCTGTAGGTTCTCTTTTTACTCTTTTGGTGAAGTCTTTTGAAGAGCATAGGTGTTTAATTTTTAGAAGATCCCAGTTATCTAGCTTATCTATTGGGGTTTGTGTGTTGATGGTTATGGTTTGTATCCTGTTAATGCCATGTATTAAGGCCTGTAGTGTTGGTCCTATTTTTTCTTCTATGAACTTTATAGTTTTAGGCTTTATATTCAGGACTTTGATCCATTTTGAAGTAGTTTCTGTGCACGGTGTGAGGTATGGGTCCTGTTTCACTTTTTTGCAGATGGATATCCAGTTTTGCTCCACCATTTGTTAAAAAGACTGTCTTTTCCTCACTTTATGGTCCCTGGGCCCTTGTCAAAGATCAGGTGACCATAGGTGGATGGATTTACATCTGGGTTCTCAATTCTGTTACATTGGTCAATGTATCTGTCGTTGTACGGTACCAGGCTGTTTTGACTACTGTAGCTGTATAGTAGGTTCTGAAGTCAGGTAGTGTGAGTCCTCCAACTTTATTCTTCTTCTTCAGTAGTGCTTTACTTATTCGGGGCTTCTTCCCTTTCCATATAAAGTTAATGATTAGTTTTTCCATCTCTTTGAAGAATGTTGTTGGTATGTGTATCGGGATTGTGTTGTATTTGTAAATTGCTATGGGTAGAATTGTATTTTCACAATGTTAAATCTGTCTATCCATGAGCATGGTATGTTTTTCCATTAATGTAGATCCCTTTGGGTTTCATGCAGTAGTGTTTTGTAGTTTTCTTTGTATAGGTCTTTTACATCCTTGGTCAGATTTATTCCTAAGTATTTTACCATTTTAGGGGCTATTATAAACAGTATCGTTTTCCTGATTTCTTTTTGATAGTTCTCCTTATTGGTGTATAGGAATCCAACTGATTTTTGAATGTTTATCTTGTATCCTGCTACTCTGCTGAATCTTTCTATTAGTTCCAGTAGATTTCTCGTGGAGTCTTTAGGGTTTTCTATGTATAGTATCATATCATCTGCAAACAGGGACAGTTTAACTTCTTCATTACCGATTTGGATGCCCTTTATTTCTTTTACTTGCTGTATTGCTCTAGCTAGAACTTCCACCACAGTGTTAAATAGGAGTGGTGATAAAGGGCATCCTTGTCTTGTTCCTGTTTTCAAGGGGAATGTATCAGCCTCTCTCCATTAAGAATGATGTTGGCCATTCCTTTTGCATAGATGCCCTTTATTAGGTAGAGAAATTTACCTTCTATACCTATTTTATTGAGAGTTTTTATCAGGAATGTGTGTTGGACTTTTTCAAATGCCTTTCTGAGTCAATTGAGATGATAATGTGATTCTTTTCTTCCCTTTTATTTATGTGGTGGATTACACTGATTGATTTTGAACCATCCTTGCATACCTGTTATGAATACTACTTGTTCGTGGTGTATTATTTGCTTGAGATGATGCTGAATTCTACTGGCTAGAATTTTGTTGAAAATATTTGCATTTCTATTCATCAGAGATATTGGTCTGTAATTTTCTTTTTTTGTGGCATTTTTGCCTGGTTTTGCTATAAGCCTTATGCTGGCTTCATAGAATGAATTTGGAACTGTTACTTCCTTTTCTATGCTCTGAAATAATTCCAGTGGTACTGGTATAAGCTCTTCTCTGAATGTTTGGTAGAATTCTCCAGTGAAGACATCTGGGCCAGGGCTTTTTTTGTTGGGAGGTTTTTTTTTTTTTTTTTTTTTTTAATATCTTTTCGATCTCTTCTCTTGTTATGGGTCTATTCAGATTTTGAACATCACTTTGTGGTAGTTTGGGTAGGTAGTCTGTTTCTAGAAAGTTATCCATTTCCTCTAGGTTTTCAAATTTGTTGGAGTATAGTTTTTCATAATACTCTGTTATAATCCCTTTTATTTCAGTTGGGTCTGTTGTATTGTCCCCCATTTCATTTCTTATTTGGTTTTTTTGCATCCTCTACTGGTTTTTTTTTTGTCAGTCTGGCCAGGGTTTTGTCGATTTTGTTGATTCTTTCAAAGAATGAGCTTTTGTTGGTTTTGTTGATTCTTTCTATTGTTTTTCTAATGTCTATTTCATTGATTTCTGCTCCGATCTTTATTGCTTCCTTTCTTCTAGTGGCTGTGGGCTTTTTTTCTGTTTTTGTTTTTTTTTTTGCTTGTCTCTTTCTATTTGTTGTAGTCTGGAGTTAGTGTTTTGATTTTGTCCTTTTCTTCTTCTTGATGTATGCATCTATTGCTATGAAATGTCCTCTCAGGACTGCCTTTGCTGTATCCCAAAGGTTTCGGTATGATGTGTTTTCATTCTTGTTTGGTTCTAGGAATTTTTATTCCATCTCTGATTTCTTCTATTATCCAGTGGTATGTAAGAAGAGTGTTATTCATTTTCCATGTAATTGATTTTTTTTTCCTTGATCTTCCTGTTGTTAATTTCTACCTTGATAGTGTTGTGGTCAGAGAAGATACTTTGTATTATCTCAGCGTTTTGGATCTGGCTGAGTATTGCTTTGTGTCCTAAGATGTGGTCTATTCTGGAGAATGTTCCATGTGTATTGGAAAAGAACGTGTGGTTTGCAGCTGTTGGGTAGAGTGTCCTATATATGTATGTGAGGTTAAGTTGGCTGATTGTGCCCTTTAGGTCTTCTGTATCTTTGTTGAGTTTCTTTCTAGATATTCTGTCCTTTACTGAGAGAGGTGTGTTGAAGTCTCCTAGTATTATTAAGGAACTGTCAATTTCTCTTTTCAGTGCTGTTATAGTTTGTTTTATGTATTTGGGAGCCTTGTCATTGGGTGCATACATGTTTATTATGGCTATGTCTTCATGATGGATCATCCCCTTAATCATTATATAGTGTCCTTCTTTGTCTTTTATGGTGGATTTTGTTTTAAAGTCTATTTTATCTGAGATTAGTATTGCCACTCCTACTCTTTTTTGGTAGTTGTTAGCTTGATATATTTTTTTCTATCTTTTGATTTTTAATAAATTTACTTGTTTGTTTCTAAGGTGTGTCTCTTGTAGACAGCATATTGATGGATCCTGGTTTTTTTTTTTTATCCATTCTGTCACTCTCCATCTCTTTATGGATGCATTTTGGCCATTTACATTCAGTGCAGTTACTGATAGGTGTGAGTTTATTGCTGTCATTTTGTAGTGCTTTTTTTGTGGTGCTGACATTTTGTTTGTTCATCTCAGTCTCCTGTGCTGTATTCCTTTCATTTGTGGATTTTTTTTTTCATTACTTTGTTTTTGTAGGTTTTGTTTTTACTGAGACTTTATGTTTTTCTTCTTTATTTTAATGAGTAGGTGTGTTAACTTTCTTTGTAAACCTTTTTTTTTTTTTTTTTTTTTTAATACTTACAGTGTGCTAGATATTGAAGGGGAGAGAAAATATTCTTACAAAAACTATCAACTCAACTCAACTCAAACATGTAGTATTGTTTTATGTAACAATCAATTTTATAGAAACAAAAGGAAACCCTGGGGAACAATCACAGATTTTATCTCTGTGCCATATAAGGCAAGAATATATTTTATATATTTTTAAAAATGAAGTTTGCTTTCATTTTCTTATGACAAAAATATTTTTCTGAACTTTATAAACTTCTCATATTTATTTACTGCCCACAAATCTTCCATATAATTTTTAAGTGATGTAAATTTTGTCCACTTTAATTTAATCACAATTCTGAAACTCTTTTCATGTAATGTGTCAACTTAAATAAAATTTCCAAGGTCCATAGATAAATTTAAGTCTTTGCACTAATATTAAATAGAGTTAAATGATATATAAATTCTGGATACTAAAACATAATGTATTAAATAATTGTCCTCATATAAATTAGATATATATTGTTATGACAAAACTAGACCTGTAGGTTATTTTAATAAATTATTTTCTTTCTTTTTCCCCACTCTAAATGCTATGAATGGGATATATGTGGCTATAGGTTGTTGTTTATCTGCTCATGAGCTTTGCTGGTCTCTAAAATGCTCCTGTATTAGACAGTTATTAATTACCAATCTCTCTGTAAAATAAGCGTCAGTTACAGTTCTCAACCACCAACTTCCTAGTAAAGTAAGAGTTAGTTACTTGGTTAAAAATTAAATTAATATGAGTGATTTAGAATATATTAGGAGCAAGATTTGCACGGAAATATAATTATGCATAAAGCATAAAGAATGTATTTTTTCATAAAAAAGATTGTAGTTTAAAGAA
The DNA here is from genome assembly GCA_030035585.1 of Dugong dugon. NCBI lineage: Eukaryota > Metazoa > Chordata > Mammalia > Sirenia > Dugongidae > Dugong > Dugong dugon. The sequence continues at coordinate 17,722,787 of CM057478.1, forward strand.
ATGTGCAGAAAGATAAGACAAATAAAATTTAAATGAATATAGACAGAAGTAGAAGGTTTGCAGAGAGATAGGAATCTTGTCTTGATTTATAATAAGGAAAAATAACAAGTCTGAAAAACTAATATATTGTGCTAAATTTTTGCCAATTTGTTCAATTTCGATAGGCTTCTTCATTAAAAATGTATGTGAATACATTAATTACTAATGCAAGATATTAGATTGTGTTTTCTCATGGTTAAAATGTTAAATTGGGCTTAGAATATTTAGTCGGCCCATAAAAAGACATAGAGGTAGCAGAATTTATACTTTCCCTTTTCTGTAATCTTTATAGATTTTGCATCTCACCAGAATAACTTTCTGTGGTTTATGATGGCTTTTTATATTCTTAATTATTTAAAACCAAGTGTCAAACAAAATTTCCTCACTTCTGAAAAAGCATGATTTTTTATCATTCCATTACACATATTAAAATAAAACCTTTGCCGTTGGGTTAATTGTGACTCATAGCGAGACTAAGGACAGAGTAGTGCTGCCCCATAGGGTTTCCAAAGAGTGGTGGATTCTTATATATATATATACACACACACACACACAGTATGCATATGTATGTATATATATGTATATATGTATATTGGTATATAGGTATATAAATGTATATATATATGTTGTAGTTAGGTGCCATCAAGTTGATTTTTACTCATAGCTACCCCATGTGACAAAGTAGAACTGTACCATAGCATTTTCTATGCTGTAATCTTTATGGAAGCAGATCACCAGCTCTTTCTTCCACGGAGATGCTGGATGGGTTCAAACCACCAGCCTTTGGTTAGTAGCCAAGCGCTTAACCATTATACCACCAGGGCTCCTATATATACATAGTTTTTAAAAGTAAAAATCCTTTGTAAAATACTTATATTAATAATATTCATACATATTCACATGTGCATGCTTAAATATTTTTCTATCATTCTGTATTATAGTTAGCAACTTACAAATTTTCATTGTTTTCAGGAACTTATTTTATTATTTTAATCATTAACTACTCTCCACTGATAATGCTCATGATTTTGTCTTCCTAAGAATAATTCCTAAATTAAAAAAAAAAAAGACAAAAACTCTTTTAAACTGGGACTATCTTAAAGGCTTCCATGTGGGCATCTGGGAACAAAATACAGGCAGTCCTCGGGTTATGAACATCCAACTTACTTACAACTCTAGTTATCAACCAACTCCCATAAGGCCTATTATATTAAAAATTTCAGGTACGTACAATGGTTTATAATAACAAACAGGCGCTACTTTGCAATACACCTCAAAACATTATTATTATTATTATTATTACTGTATTATTAAGTTAAAGATATTTTAACATATCTAGAAGAGTTTCTTTAATGTTTTTTATGCATCGAAAGGTACACTCTATATTATATACTAAGACAAACATTTGACTAACTGATGTTAGATACCAACCATACTAATTGTGCCAACTTACATACAAATACGACTTAAAGACAAATTTAGGAACAGAACTTGTTTGTAATCAGGAGACTGCCTGTATTCTTTTATACTATATATATAAAAAAAGAGGGACGCCAGGAAGAATTAATTTTAGAGGGTATTCTTCATATTTCTTACTTAGGTCAGCAATGCATCAGGTTCATGAGAAGAGTCGTCATTTTAAAAGACAGCTATTGCATTAATAATATTTTATTCAGCTAAAATATTATTAATATAAATATGTTACAAATGTTTTTTATTTGTTTTTTTACTTTCCAGGAAGTCCTTGAATATTTAATAGTACCCTCATACCCTATCTGTCCATAACTTGTCTTTAGTGTACCTTCAGGGTGAACACTAATGATGCCTTTTTTGAAGTAGTTATCTATTGTACCTTTCAGAGACCATTTATAATCTTCTATTCTTGACAATTTTGTTAGTATAATCAATTATATTAATAGTTCTACTAAAGCAACAGGCTAGAAATTTGTTTTCCACAAAGAAAGCTAGTCTCAGTTTCACGGATAAGACAGCGTCAGGTAATTTTAACTGTTGATGCTTCAAGGAAATACTAACAGTACAGGTTTCTGAGCTGCTATCACATAGACAAATGCCAGACTATGCTGGGAGACTGAGTCAGCAGTTCCAGAACTTATTTTAATCCAGATACATTTCATGAAAACAGACTACAGACCAGATATCTATGGAACAAGAATCAATTAAATAGGAATTAATTAAATGAAGAAAATAAAATCGTGGTGATTGGTTGGAATACTGATGTTGCTCTGAGAGGTTTTTTTTTGATAAATATTTAAGGAAGTCATTTCCTCCCTTATTTTATTTGTATCTCATCCTTAATTTAGGTGAATATTCCTTTTTTTATTAATTTTTTCCCCCACACAAAAATTTATACATACATTGCTATGTGACTCTAATTGCTCTTCCCATACTGTGACAGCACACTCCTCCTTTCCACCCCTGATTCCCCATGTCCATTCAACCAGCTCCTAACCCTCTCTGCCTTCCCATCTCACCTCCAGACAGAAGTTGCCTGTTTAGTCTCTTGTATCTACTTGATCTAAGAGGCACACTCCTCACGAGAATCACTTTATGTCCCACAGTCCAGTCCAATCTCTGTCTGAAGAGTTGGCCTCAGAAATTGTTTTAGTTCTTGATTGATAGAGAATCCAGGGGCCATGCTCTCTAGGGTTCCTCCAGTCTCAGTCAGACCATTAAGTCTTGCTTCTTACTAGAATTTGAGTTCTGCAGCCCATCTTTCTGCTGCTCCATCAAGGACTTTCTGTTGTATTCCCCATCAGGGTGGTCATTGGTGATAGCTGGGCACCATCTAGCTCTTCTGGTCTCAGGCTGATGAAGTCTCTGGTTTTTGTGGCCCTTTCTGTGTCTTGGGCTAATACTTTCCTTGTGTCTTTGGTGTTCTTCATTCTCCTTTACTGCAGGTGGTTGGGACCAATTGAAGCATCTTAGATGGCCGCTTGCAAGCTTTTAAGACCCCAGACACCTCTCACCGAAGTAGGATGAAGAACATTTTCTTAATAAGCTTTGTTATGCCAATTGACCTAGATGAGCTCTGTAAGCATGGTCTCCAGACCCCTAACCTTGCTACTGTGTCCTTCAAAGTGTTTGATTGTATTCTGGAGACTTCTTAACTTTGGTTTAGTCCAGTTGTGCTGACTTCCTCTGTAGTGTGTGCTGTCCTTCCCTTCATCTTAGATACTACTTATCTACTATCTAGTTAGTAAATAACCCTCAACACCCCTCCCCACCCTTGTAACTATTGAAGAATGTTTTCTTCTGAGTTTAAACCTTTTCTTGAGTTCCTTTAATAGTGGTCTTATACAATATTTGTCCTTCTGTGACTGACTAAATTCACTCAGCATAATGCTCTCCAGATTCCTCCATGTTATGTTTCACGGCTTCATCCTTGTTCTTTAGTGTTGCATAGTATTCCATTGTGTGGATGTACCATAATTTGTTTATCCATTCATCCGCTGATGAGCACCTACCTTGTTTCCATCTTTGGGCTATTGTGAACAGTGCTGCAGTGAACATGCGTGTGCATATATCTATTCGTGTGACAGCTCTTGTTTCTCCAGGATATATTCCAAGGAGCCGGATAGCTGGATAGTATGGTACTTCTATTTCTAGCTTTTTAAGGACATGCCAAGTCGATTTCCAAAGTGGTTGTACCATTTTACCTCCCACCAACAGTGTTCCAGTCTCTCCACAAAGTCTCCAGCAATTATTATTTTGTGTTTTTTGGATTAATGCTAGCCTTGTTGGGATGAAATGATATCTCATTGTAATTTTGATCTGCATTTCTCTAATGGCTAATGATCATGAGCATTTCTTCATGTGTCTGTGAGCCACTTGAATATCTTCTTTGGAGAAGTGTCTGTTCATATACTTTGTCCGTTTTTCAGTTGGGTTATTTGTCTTTTTGTTGTTGAGGTTTTGCAGTATCTTGTAGATTTTAGAGATTAGACTCTGGTCGTATTTGTCGTAGCCAAAAATTTTTCCCAGTCTGTAGGTTGTCTTCTTACTCTTGGTGAAGTCTTTTGATGAGCATAAGTGTTTGATTTTTAGGAGCTCCCATTTATCTAGTTTCTCTTCTGGTGCCTATGTATTGTTACTTATGGATCATATTGTGTTTATGCAATATATTAGGGCTCCTAGCATTGTCCTTATTTTTTCTTCCATGATCTTTATCGTCTTCGATTTTATATTTAAGTCTTTGATCCATTTTGAGTTAGTTTTTGTGCATGGTGTGAGGTATGGGTCTTGTTTCAGTTTTTTGCAGATGGATATCCAGTTATGCCATTTGTTAGAGACAGTCTTTTCCCGAGTTAATGGATTTTGGGCCTTTGTCAAATATCGGCTGCTCATAGGTGGATGAATTTAGTCTGGATTCTCAATTCTGTTCCAATGGTCTATGTATATTTGTACCACTACCAAGCTGTTTTTACTACCCTGGAGGTATAATAGGTTCTAAAATCAGGTAGTGTGAGGTCTCCCACTTTGTTCTTCTTCTTGAGTAATGCTTTACTTATTCAGGGCCTCTTTCCTTTCCATATGAAGTTGGTGATTTGTTTCTCCATCTCATTAAAAAATGCTGGAGGAATTTGGATTGGGATCCCATTGGAACTGTAGCTCGCTTTGGGTAGAATTGACATTTTCACTATGTTGAGTCTACCTATCCATGAGCAAGGTATATTTTTCCACTTAGGCAGGTCTCTTTCGGTTTCTTGCACTAGTGTCTTGTAGTTTTCATTGTATATGTCTTTTATGTCTCTAGTTAGATTTATTCCTAAGTATTTTATCTTCTTGGGGGCTATTGTAAATAGTATTGGTTTGATGATTTCCTCTTTGAGATTCTTTTTGTTGGTGTAAAGGAATCCAACTGATTTTTGTATGTTTATCTTGTATCCTGAAACTTTGCTGAAATCTTCTATTAGTTCCAGTAGTTTTCTTGTGGATTCTTTGGGGTTTTCTGTGTATAAGAGCATATCATCTGCAAATAGAGATACTTTGCCTTCTTCCCTACCAATCTGTATGCCCTTTATTTCTTTTTCTAGCCTAATTTCTCTGGCTAGTATCTCCAGCACAATGTTGAATAATAGAGGTGATAAAGGGCATCCTTGTCTGGTTCCTGGTCTGAAGGGGAACACTTTCAAAATCTCTCCATTTAGGATGAAGTTGGCTGTTGGCTTTGTATAAATGCCCTTAATTATACTGAGGTATTTCCCTTCTATTCCTATTTTTTTTTATATAGTTTTTATCAGGAATGGGTGTTGTACTTTGTCAAATGCCTTTCCTGCATCAATTGATAAGACCATGTGGTTCTTGTCATTTGTTGTATTTATGTGATGGATTACCTTGATTGTTTTTCTAATGTTGAACCATCCTTGCATACCTGGTATAAATCCCACTTGGTCATGGTGAATTATTTTTTCGATATGTTGCTGAATTCTATTGGCTAGAACTTTGTTGAGGATTTTTGCGTTAATGTTCATGAGGGATATTGGTCTGTAATTTTCTTTTTTGTGGTGTCTTTACCTGGTTTTTGTATCAGGGTTATGGTGGCTTCATAGAATGAGTTTGGGAGTATTCCATCCTTTTCTACACTCTGAAATTTCTTTAGTAGTAGTGGTGTTAACTTTTCTCTGACGGTTTGGTAGAATTCTCCAGTGAAGCCATCTGGGCCAGGGATTTTTTTTTGTTTGGAGTTTTTTAATTATGTTTTCAATTTCTTCTTTTGTTATGGGTTTATTTAGTTGTTCTACCTCTGTGTTAATTTACATAGGTAGTGAGTTTCTAGAAATTTGTCCATTTCCTCTAGGTTTTCAAATTTTTTAGAGTGCAAGTTTTCATAGTATTCTGTTACGAATCTTTTAATTTCAGTTGCATCTGTTGTGATATCACCCATCTCTTATATGGGTTATCTGCTTCCTCTCCTGGTTTTCTTTTGTCAGTTTAGCCAATGGTTTATCAATTTGGTTGATCTTTTCAAAGAAACAGCTTTTGGTCTTGTTAACTCTTCAATTGTTTTTCTATTCTCTATGTCATTTAATTCTGCTCTAATTCTTATGAATTCCTTTCTTCTGGTGCCTGAGGGATTCTTTTGTTGCCCTCTTTCTACTTGTTCCAGTTATAGGGTTAATGCTTTGATTTTTGCTCTTTCTTTTTGGATGTGTGCATTTATTGCTATAAACTGACCTGTGAGCACTGTTTTTGCTGTGGCCCAAAGGTTCTGGTAGGATGTGTTTTTGTTCTCATTCGATTCTATGAATTTCTTTATTCCATCCTTAATTTCTTCTATAACCTAGTAGTTTTTGAGCAAGATGTTGTTCAGTTTCCATGTGTTTGATGTTTTTTCCTTGTTTTTTCTGTTGTTGATTTCTACTTTTATGGCTTTATAGTCAGAAAAGATGCTTTGTAACATTTCGATGGTTTGGATTTTGTTAAGGCTTGCTTTATGGCCTAATGGTCTATTCTGGATAATGTTCCATATGCGTTGGAAAAGAAAGTATACTTGGCTGCTGTTGGGTGCAGTGTTTGGTATATGTCTATGAGATCAAGTTGGTTAATTGCAGCATTTAGATCTTCTGCGTCTTTGTTGAGCTTTTCTGGATGTTCAGTCCTTCACCAAAAGTGGCATGTTGAAGTCTCCTACTATTATTGTGGAGCTGTCTATCTCTCTTTTCAGTGCTGTTAGAGTTTGTTTTATGTATTTTTGGAGCCCTGTAGTTGGGTACATAAATATTTAGTATAGTTATGTCCTCCTGGTGTATTGATCCTTTAATCATTATATAGTGTCCTTCCTTATGTTTTGTGGTGGATTTTACTTGAAAGTCTATTTTGTCAGAGATTAATATTGCCACTCCTGCTCTTTTTTGAGTGTTGTTTGCTTGATATATTTTATCCTTTGAGTTTTAGTTTGTTTGTGTCTTTAAGTCTAAGTTGTGTCTCTTGTAGTCGGCATAAAACAGATTGATCATGGTTTTTTATCCAATCTGCCACTCTCTATTTATTGATGCATTTAGTCCATTACGTTTAGTGTTATTATTGATAAGTATGAGTTTAGTGCTGTCATTTTGATGTCTTTTTTTGTGTGTTGTTTGGTTTCTTTGTTCCCCTTAATTTTCTGTGCCAAGTCATTTTTCTTTATGTATTTTCTTTTCATCTTTTTCATTGTTGTTGATTTTGTGTTTGCTGAGTCTTTATATTCTTCTTGTTTTTTATTTTGACTTGTAAGGTTGTTACTTTCCTTTGCGGTTACCTTAATATTTACCCTTATTTTTCTAAGTTTATACCAGTCTTTTATTTCTTTCTATCGCCTTGACTTCCTCTCCATGTGAAAAATCTATCTCTACATGTTTTAAGTCCCTCTTTCTTGTTTTAACGTTGTCATCTTTTACATATTGACATCTGTTTCCCTATTTTCAGTGTTTTAGCTTTGATTTACTTTTGTGTCTTCCCTATCTGGGTTGATATATGGTTGCTCTGTTCTGTGTTCTAGTCTCAGGTTGTTATCTAATGTTACTGATTTTCTAACCAGAGGACTCCCTTTAGTATTTCTTGTAATTTTGGTTTGGTTTCTGCAAATTTCCTAAACTTCTGTTTATTTGGAAATGCCCTAATATCACCATCATGTTTGAGGGACAGTTTTGCTGGATATATAATTCTTGGCTGACAATTTTTTTTCCTTCGAGGCTTTACACATGTCATCCTGTTTCCTTCTTGCCTGCATGGTTTCTGCTGAGTAATCCAAGCTTATTCTTATTGACTGTCCTTTGTAGATGACTTGTCGTTTATCCCTAGCCACTCTTAAAATTCTCTCTTTATCTTTGGTTTTGGCAAGTTTGATTATAATATGTCTTGGTGACTTTCTTTTGAGATCTACTTTATGTGGGGTTCGATAAGCAACTTGGATAGATAGCTTGTCATCTTTCGCTATATCAGGGAAGTTTTCTGCCAATAAATCTTCAACAGTTCTCTCTGTATTTTCTGTTATCCCCCCCATTCTGGTACTCCAATCACTCATAGATTATTCCTATTGATAGAGTCCCATATAATTCTTGAGGTTTCTTCATTTTTTTAATCATTTTATCTGATTTTTCCTCAAATAAGTTAGCATCAAGTGCTTTATCTTCAATCTCACTAACTCTGACTTCCATGGCCTCAGTTCTGCTCCTATGACTTTCTATTGAGTTGTCTAATTCTGACATTCTATTGTTAATCTTCTGGATTTCTGATTGCTGTCTCTCTATGGATTCCTGCAGCCTGTTAAGTTTGTCATTATGCTCTTCTCTAATCTTTTTAATTTCTTCTATTGCATGTTCTGCGTTTTGATTAATTTCCTTCTTAATTTCTTGAAGAGTTCTGTGTATTAATCTTTTGTATTCTGCCTCTGGTATCTGCAAGAAATTTTCCTCCTCTGGAAAATTTCTAGATTCTTTATTTTGGGAGCTTCCTGAAGCCATCATGGATTGCCTTTTTACGTGATTTGGTATTGACTGTTGTCTCTGAGCCATCAATAAATTTTTATGTTGATTTACTTTATGTTTGCTTACTGTGTCCTAGCTTCTTGTTTTGTTTTACTATGCCCAAATAGGCTGCTCGTATGATTTAGTTTGATTGTTGGCACGTTTGAAGGTCTGTCTTATCACCGTGTGGTTAGATCTGTTACTAGGTATGCGAGCTCAAGAGTCCACCCACTCCTCCTTTACGGATTCAGCTCAGGTGCCCAGGTAGATAGCCACCAAGTGTGTGGTGTAGGCTCTCACTTACAGTCCTAGACAGGCATGGGTGATTTGTGTAGGCACAGGCATCTGGCTGCAGCAGGGGCACACACTTTGAGCAAGGCAGTGGGCTGATGGCTGCCCCTGAGTGTCCAGGAGGTAGGCGTGTCCCTGTTCCCTAGAGCACATAGGTAGGTGGGTTTTGCAGTAGGACTATGAGCACCTTATGTTGTTGGCTGTAAGGACTGGGGGGCACCTCTTGCTCATAGGTCCCTATCGCAGGTGGCTAGGTGGCTTGGGTGGAGCCACCAGTCCTCAGACCCCTGATGTAGGTAGGTGAAGATGCAGTTTAATGGGCAGAGCAGAGTCACATGTCAAGAATCTGCCACTTCACAGCTGAAACAGTTGAAGTTAGGGTTCTGGTATATACCCTGTTGTACTACGGTAATGAGAGCCTACGCTGTTGAGATGGGCCCACACATGTCTATGCAGGGGGAATAGCATTCAAAGTCCATGGATCCCTTATGACTTTGCCTAGGCAAACGAGCTATGCCTACCCTGGGTTCCTGGCTTAGGAGAGCCATTAGTTTATTTTTTTCCCCTTTTCATTAATTTGTTCACTCTCCAAGGCAGGGAGAATGGCTCTGGGTGTGTGACGGATCCTACTTCTGGCCCAGGGGACTCAGCAATTGCTGATGCCAGTCCAGGATCCAGTGCAGAGCAGGGAGGAGGGAGGTAAATGGGAGAGAAGTTTTTCCCTAAAGGGGGTGTTTTTGATCTGCACGGGAGGCCTTATGTAATTACTTATCTTTGACCAGATCTAGAGCTGCTTCTCACTGGTTCTGGGTGGCGATGTAGACTCTCAGCAGCTGGGTCTCTACTAGTGCAGAAAATGTGCCTCCTGAGCATGGCTACTCACTTGCCTCACCACTCACCCCGGAGCTGATCAGGCCTGAAGGGCTCAGGCTCTCACCGGGTCAGGTCTAGCAACTCCTCGCTGCTTCTGAACCATTGCTCCCTCCTCCTGCCACTCAGTCTGGTTCCTCAATTCTGCCTTTGATGTTCAGGGCTCCCAGACTGCCATATATAATACAATCACTTGTTTTATTGGGTCTTTGTTGTGAGAGGGTCCACCAGAAGCATCTGACTACTCCACCATCTTGTCCCTGCCTCTCTGAATATTCTTTAAATGGCATCTTATTCCCAGTGTCCTCAGAATTCAGGATCAAATGGTTTTACTGAATATTCTCACTTCTAATAGCACTGTAGTTAACTAGGCAAACAAGAATCAGTCTTCCTTTTTAATATCAGTATATAATTAAAAAAAAAAATTTCTCCACCAGTGTTTGAATTTTCTGGAGTATTATATTTAAGAGTAAATTTTATTTAATAAGGTATGACAAGTACACCATTAAAGAACAATGGTTGTACTTTATGTCCCTCTCTAGAAAATGATCTGGTAAATGTTCTGTATCTATAGAGTCTCAGCCTTACAAGTAGTAAAAAAAAAAATTGCTTCCTAGCAGGTCGTTTATTTAGCAGATAATAGAGAGAGCAATTCATTTACCTGTGTTGATACTGTAGGTATAATCTGATGGAAATGAGTTTCTGGAGTTTGGTCTGCTAGGAGTCCAACAGAAGAGCAAATAAGAGTAACAACAACATCAATAATAATAATAATAATACATTTGAAGTTATATAGCACATTAAAAATACAACCCTAGATTTATTTAAAAATCTCCAAATGGAAATTGACTTTTTGATCTGAGTCATTCAACACTGTAAGACATTTGCTAATAATACAATAAGATGTGTCAACACCTTCTGCTACACACCTGTAAATAAGTCAAGCCAAAAAACAATGACATTAGGCATTTCTATAATCAAAAATTATATTTGTAGATTATTTGCAATCATAGAGAGTGGTAGACTATTAAGGGAAAAAAATTGAAACTTAAAAAGAGATAGTGATGACTGTATGTATCATTTTGTGTCATTGACTAACAAGGTGATCCAAGTATTAGCTCATTCTCTATAGGTATGTATGTTTGTTTATTAATTAAGGCATTTTACAGCTCTGTAAGGGTAGAGATTAATTTTTAGATAATAGGTAGCAAAGCAACTAATTCTTTTCTGAGAGTGATGTCTGAATTTTTTTTCCACAAACATACAGATGGCTTCTGTTCAACAGAAAATATCACAACACAAAGGTATAATTGTATTACCCTATAGGGTATTAATCAGGTTGGTATTTAATATAGCAGTATTATTCCAGTTCTTTTTCTTTGAGTGTTTATACATATTTCTGTATCTCCTATACATTTTTTGAATCACCTTTATTGTCCTACTGGTTTCCTTTTTAATGAGTTGGATACACAGTTTGACACTTGATCACTTAAAAATATATATCAGTGCCCAAGAAGCTTCTGTCAGTTGATTTTGTCTAGTAAAATAGTTTCAATAGAAATCTAAATTTTTAGTGTATTTTAGAAATGTATACCAGGTTTAATTAACTAAGCTTTTAAAATGAGACAAAATATTTTTCAGACATCTTTAAAGGAAATGTTAAAATTTTCTAGACTTATACATTTAAAAAAAGGCTGAATTTAAAAGCCTAAAAGATAATTCTTAAGTTTTTGTCATAGAGAGGGAAAAAGTTATCCTGTGGCATCACTAAGGGACTGAATGAAGACCAAAATAAATCTCCAAGACTGTACGGAGACACATGTGAAATACCCTCGGGCTTTGGTACAGATGAACAAATTATTGAGCTAATCTTGATATGAAACTCTTAACTGCCTTTATATTGTCTCAAGTCTAAATTCTTAGTCATTCCTCACCAGGTTCTCTTCACCATCAAATGCCCAACCATAACTCATGGCAGTGAGCGCAACTCCCTCTGCCTCCATACACCATCAGTGTCCATCACACAACACCCCAGCATGTGGTCTAACAACTTTGATCTAAAATTCAGTGGTGAGCCAGCTACACCAGGAATCATGCCAAATATGACACATAAAGCAATCCCTAAAATGAGCAACTCAGCCGCAATCATAAAGGAGAAGTGATAAAGACTCCACAAGTCCTACCCGTCAGAATTTCCCTTAGCTCCCCTCTGACCCATGATATTTCTATACATCTCTGTGCATATAGATTGGCTCATAGAGAAACTAGTTATCAGAAAAAGAACTCTAGCATTTCTTCAAGATACACTTGCAAGCATACTTATTTCATGTAAAAATGTATAAAAGATAAAAGACTATCTGTAATTTCAAAGACTAAGGAGGTCTCTGAATTGAGATACTCACATCTGGACGGTACAAGTGCTCATTTCTTCCCGTACGTTGATTATAATAAATTAAAATCTTAATACAAAATTCTGAGTGTTTGCTGTTTTATATTTTTTCTTCATTGCTACCAAATTTTTCATTGATGTTTGTTTTCACCTAATCTGTTTGTTTGCTTGTTTGGTTTTGAATCCTCCTACCCTACTTACCTAGAGATTGGTTGTAACTTGTCCCAGGCTCACAGCAGCGAATGGTAGCCCTTAAAACAGACACTCATACAGTCTATCATAACAGCTACAGCCCACACATCTTGTTTGGTATTTGTTTCATTCAAGTAGTAAATCATCTGAGGTCAGAGATCACGTATTCCATTATTTTTATATCTCTCAGGCTGCCTAAGTTAAAGATTGGCACACACTAGGCAAATACAAGGCATACAATCAATGAATAATTGATTGATTCTGATGCTCTAATACACATCTGTATTTGCTTCTGGGAAGTAGTTTAGTTGCTCAAGGATCAAGTTCTAGAATGAATAATTAATCACTTATCAAATGCCTCCAAAAGGCAAGGTCAAATGTGATAGAAAGGATGAAAGCCATTAGGAGATTGTTGATATGCACACTAATCCATTTCAGAAGTGTCAGTTTGCATTTGCTGGTGGGTAGTCTATGGAACACTGCAGATTGTAACCTTATCATAAGATGCACTTTTCAACACCTCATAACTAGACATTAGATAGGAATAAAGCCCAAGCATACACTATGTTATGTGACATCTTCCTTCTCTGACTTCCTGGAGCATCTTTCCTGTTCCTTATCTATATAAGGTGATTCCATATTTATCATCTGTAGCAGAGGCTGCTAGTGGTCTCCCAATATCTATTCCACCCTTCTTCCATGATAATTGAAGTTTTAGCTGAGTACAAGACTGGCCAGAACAATGCAACATTATCAATCCACCTTTGCGGCAGGTATGTTCCTAGGACTAAATTATGCAAATGACATATGGGTGCTAATGAAATATACATTTTCTGAAGGATAGCAGTGGTCTTTTCCTCTTCCCTATGCTCCTTCCTGCTGGCTAAAATGCAGACATGGTGGGTGTGCCATCTTCGATAATAGCTTATAGGAAACACCGTAAGAATGATTGAGTGGTGAGAATGTGTTTTTTAAAAAAGCAGTCATATCAGCCCTGTGTCTACTATCTGTAGAGTGTTACATGAAAAACAAACAAATAAGGAAAAATACTAAAAATAACAACAAGAAAATGCCCTTATTTTGTGTAAAACCACTTCTGATTTGAGTGTCTCCTATAAACAGCACTGGTAGAACAGTGGTTAAGTCCTATAGCTGCTAACCAAAAGGTTGACAGTTCAAATCCACCAGATACTCCTTAGAAACCCTATGGCACAGTTCTACTCTGACTATAGGGTCACTGAGTTGGAATCGACTTGACAGCAATGGGTTTTTTTTGGTTTTATAAACAGCCAGACATATACTCTAGCCCATTACTGTACAAATGGATTTTAAGACTATCGGGGATGAGACTTGAACCTAATGATTACTTATGACACGTGAGAGGTTGCTCAAATAATTAACCTGAGATTTTCCATACTCAAATTTCTGGTGATTTCATTCTAAAAATCATAAATTTTGATTGATAATTTTTCTTATTACAAATTTGTTAAAATCTAGCTCCTTCAATATAAAATATCCTTAAACCCTTTTAAAAACTGTGTCATGAACAAGAAAAATGCAGGATTCTTTTCAGCATAATGAAATAGAAATTTATTTATACATGTAGCATTTGCTGCTGTCAATTTACATAAATTTCTTTTACCCATGCCTGATGAGTTCTTTGTTTTCATTTTGGTAAAGGATCTAATGATAGATGGTGTTTTGTAGGGAGCTTGATAAATCAGGCAGGGATATTAGAAGCAACATCTATAGAGTTCTAGAAATTGCACAACCTAATTGGCTAAAATGCATCCGCTAGATGCATGTTACTGCAAGAATCAAATTCACCCTTTACTGTGTGCTTCTGGGTGGAATTATCACTCAGGGGAACTGAATGCTACAAGAAGATAGTTCCACAATGCTCCAAGGAGATAGTTCCAAAGGGGTCACCTGACCAAAATGAATTCAGCTTATTTCTCCCTCTGTTCCAGTTGGTTGGATTGCTCAGTTCACTAATTTCTAAGTCGGCTCAGAAAAGAAAGAAAAAAAGCATTTTATGAATATAATTAAGGCCATATTATGATGGCTTTGAATATTAAAAAATCACCTATTTCAGATCATTTTAAACTTTTTTATTAATTTAGCCACTCTGATTTAAAAACAACTCTACAAGTCATTTCACTAACAGGCCAGATCATAAATTTGTTTCTAATGTCTTTATGACCCCAGAAAGGAGAGATGAATTGAGCTGGTTTAATTGGCTGAAGCACCGCTGAAATGTAATGTGAGTGATTTAATCAACCTATGGCACTAATGGAGTTAAGCACTTTGTCCACTAGGAAACAGTCTGATCTCTCACTGAGTTCCTAAGTGCCTGCTTATTGCTATATGGGAGACATTTTCTTTTGTAGTTTGCATGTGGCCTTGTATGGTAGATTAGAGGGGAGAAAAAGAAGTTTACAGAGCATCTATTTAAAATATGGACAAGTGGCAGTTTTTTCATCAATACTGTAATATTGAGGAAAGATTTGAATTGCATTTTTCCCTTGGTTGTAGGATATTTTCTGGGCCAGCCTATTTCAATTTTTTCTAAGCTACTTGTTGGCTTTGACCAAATTGAGACCACTTTGTACCAGTTTCTTTAAATGGCAAATTTAAGCTATTCATTGGATAGTGCAAAGGGAAGGAAAGACATGCACGCACGCACACGCACACACACACACACACACACACACTCACACACACATACAAGAAAGTACCACTAATTGCTTATTTACCTGACAGTAGGGCAGGATATTCTCATTATCAAGAGGTGGTACCGCATGGTGGATAAGAGTTGGGCTCTTAATCCAGATTGTCTCTGGTCAAACCCATGCCAGTTCACTTCCTATCTGTGTCACCTTGGGGAAATTACATAACCTCAGAATATCATTAGATGGAGATGGGCTTCAGAGCATCGTCTAAACAGCCATGTGTGAACTGCAGCAGCTCTACTGGTTAACTGAGGCTTTCACCACTCCTGCACCATCACCCACCAACTTCTGCTCCTGCCCAGCAGTAGCAGACTTCCCCACTGTGGCCCCTTTCCTCCAAGGAGACTGCATCAATAGTCAACCTCTCAAAGGTGCTTTCTTCCTAAAATCCACGTAAGGAAGTTTATCCAAATACACTATCTTCTTTAATCATTAGAGTTGGATAATAATATAAACCAAAACATTTCTCTGGACAGCACTGTGAACAAGTACAAATTTATCTTTGATTAATTGTACATCTTAAACCAAGATATTCATTAGTGGACCTGTCTTATACCTTATTTACAGTGAGACTTAATAATAACTATATTCTGCAGAAAAAATCCCATGCAAAAATTGTTTTACCTTTTTCTTTCCTCCAAATTTTAATAACCATAAACATAATTATAATAAGTTTCTTGTATATCCATGATAAATTAATTTTTAAATACATTTTAAATTCACTACCTATTTCTAGCAAAATTGCACCTAATTTAATTATCAAAACATCAAACAATTTATTGTCATTCTGTATAAATCATTGCTATTTTGGGTAAGAACTGTGAAATTATGAATTTTTTAATAAAGAGAGGTGTCATTTTCTGGCTAAGATAGGGATGGCAAATTCTACTCATTGATCCTGCAGCCTCTGTTGAAATGTTGGTTGAGGCAGTATACAGACTCAGCAGGACAATGTGATGTAATGATTTGGCAGATCTGCCATCAGGCTAGGCACAGGATGGTGGTGGATTTCACATCCTTGAACACAGATTCTCTGGAGTTTCTAGCACTCTTCATGCCATGCACATTCCTGAATTGAGATTTGCTGGACTTCCTGGAACTCTTCTCTTTCAATCCAGAACCTTAAACTCATCCTCATTCTCAAAAGAAGGAAGAGGTAAGCTTTTAAAATTGATACGAAACAATTTTAGATGTCAGGGGCACAGCCAGGGTAACAGTGCCCAGGACCAATCTCTAAGCTGTGCCTCTCCCAAATTTCAAGATGAGTTTGACATTGGCAGCAGTGGACACATCAACAGAAACATCTTCCCCTGTTGTTAGGCTGCCTCTATCAGGTGCCTTTCATATCTGTGGCACTGGGAATGTCATTCCATGCCTCATCTGGCACCCCCCTGGATTTGTTCTCCTTCTGCCTCCCCCCACCCCCACTCTGTTAGATGTTCACTTTAATTAGAAGTTTTAAAATGCAAGTTATATGCATTCTTTTCCTCATACTCTTTACATAATTGCTTTTGTTTGGGAACTTATGTCTTAGCATGAGATTGTTATTGCTGTTGTTGTTAGGTGCCATCGAGTCGGTTCTGACTCATAGCGACCCTATGTACCACAGAACAAAACACTGCCCAGTCCTGCACCATGCTCGCAATCATTGCTGTTCGTTGATGCAACCACTGTCAAACCACCTCGTGGAGGGTCTTCCTCTTTTTCGCTGACCCTCTACTTTACCAAGCATGATGTCCTTCTCCAAGGACTGATCCCTTCTGATAATATATCCAAGGTATGTAAAATGTAGTTTTACCATTCTTGCTTCTCAGGAGCATTCTGGTAGTACTTCTGCCAAGACAGATTTGTTTGTTCTTTTGGCAGTCCATGGTATATTCAATATTCTTCGGCAGCACCACAAGTTAAAGGCATCAATTCTTCTTTGGTCTTCCTTATTCATTGTCCAGCTTTCACATGCTTATGATGTGATTGAAAATACCATGGCTTTGGGTCAGGCGCACCTCAGTCTTCAAGGTGACATCTTTGCTTTTCAACACTTTAAAGAGGTCTTTTGCAGCAGATTTGCCGAATGCAATACCTCTTTTGATTTCTTGACTGCTGCTTCCATGGGTGTTGATTGTGGATCCAAGTAAAATGAAATCATTGACAACTTCAACCTTTTCTCCTTTTATTATGATGTTGCTTATTGGTCCAGTTTTGAGGATTTTTGTTTTCTTTGAGGCGTAATCCATACTGAAGACTCTGGTTTTTGATCTTCATCAATAAGTGCTTCAAGTCTTCTTCACTTTCAGCAGGCAAGATCATCTTCCTCCAATCCTGATGCCCGTTCTTCTTCATACAGTCCATCTTCTTGGATTATTTGCTCAGCATACAGATTGAATAGGTATGGTGAAAGGCTACAACCCTGACGCACACATTTCCTGACTTTAAACCATGCAATATCCCCTTGTTCTGCCAGAACAACTGCCTTTTGATCAATGGACAGGTTCCTCATGAGCACAGTTAAGTGTTCTGGAATTCCCATTCTTTGCAATGTTATCCGTAATCTGTTATGATCCACACAGTGAAATGTCTTCACATAGTCAATAAAACACAGGTAACCATCTTTCTAGTATTCTCTGCTTTCAGCCAGGATCCATCTGACATCAACAATGATATCCCCGGTTCCATGTCCTCTTCTGAATCCAGCCTGAATTTCTGGCAGTTCCCTATCTATAGACTGCTACAGCTGCTTTTGAATGATCTTCAGCAAAATTTTACTTGCATGTGTTATTAACGATAATGTTCGATAATTTCCACATTCGGTTGGATCCCCTTTCTTGGGAATAGGCATAAATAGCATAAGACTAGCTGCTATTGGGTCAACTGTGACTCATGGCAAACCTATGTATGTCAGACTAGAACCATAGGGTTTTGGATGGCTGATTTTTTGGAAATAGATAAGCAGGTCTTTCTTTCCATGTGCCTCTGGATGGACTCCAACCTCCAATCTTTTGGTTAGCCGCAGAGTGTGTGTACCATTTGCACCAGCCAGGGGCTCCTGGAGATTTATAGTTAGCTATATATGTAATTAAATTTGATGAGAATATCCAGTGGTGCCTGAGAATAAGATAGGTGATCGCAGAGGTAAACTAGGGTAAGAGGGTAGAAAAATTGTACAAAAATGAATTAGAAATATAGATAAATTTTAGAGTAGTAGGAAATGTAAGGAGAGAAGGATAAAGAAAGTGTGAATAAACAACTTAAGCCAGATATACTACATCTCTGGACCTACTGTATATTGCCACTTTTTGAAGAAGAGAGTTAGATTTATTAGAGTATTTTTATTGTTCCTTTCATTTTATAGATTAGTCATTTTTTTGTGCGTTTTAGCTAATAACATTTTCATTCTGTTGTCATTTTTGTGGTTTATGGAGATTTTCTGTGAATGTTACTTTTGTAATAACCACTGATGACACATGCTGAGAATTTATTTTATACCAGGAATGTTAATGAGCATTTAAGTGTATAATGTCATTGAATCCTCACAACAATCCCATAACTTAGATACTAGCATAATTAACGTTTTGTAGATGAGGAAACAGAGACTTTGAGAGATTGACCTGTAAATGTCCCAGATTCAGTAATAGCAAAACCAGGACTCAAATCCATTTTTTTTTTCCCATCAATGTTCGCATTTTTATTTATGAACATATTCTCAGTGAGTGAGACTTTTTTGTTTTGTTTATTTTTACCCAAACAGTAAATATGATATAAACAGCCAAGGACAGAGAGTATTTGAACAATTTTTGAAAATATTTTATTTCCATTACCTACTTTAGCCAATACATTTGTAGACACAGCATGTGGTTTTATGTATACTGGCTTCAGCTATACAGGGAAAGATGATAGCTTTATACAGTCAACAAATACCATTTCTAATGGTGAATTAGATCTTGCTTTTCTTAACAAATACATAAATACATATATAATTAAAGACTTAGATTGAAAATTAATGTTAAAACATTATCTTAAAATGAAGAAACAACGTAATACTATACAGACTTACACACTTGTGCAAATAAAAAATTATAAAAGAAAACATCAGTTTACCAAAGAAATTAATGTGAGAAACTATTTTTATCTTTTTTTATATTGATCAATCTTTCTTTCCTAATAGACATATATTCTTTTTTCAAATTATTTTTGAGATCGATATTATTTTATTGATGCTACAGAAATTTAATATGTATATTCTAATGAAAAAAATGCAGCTTCTTTTTTTCCTAATTAAATCAAAAGCATTACTTTCATGATGACTCTGAAATAAATTATTCTGAATACTAAAATATTTCTTATAGCAATTTGCTCCAACTCACTTCAAGAAACATTTATTAAAGACTTACAATGTAGCAGTCACTCCATACAGTGCAGGAAGAGTCCATGATTACTAATCAAACCAGGAAAATTGTACATTTGTTTTCCCCTTTAAAACATTACATTAGTGGATTTGTAGATTAAACACTGCATTGCGAGTCTGGATTTCAGTCCCGTTGTATATTCTAATTTGCGAGGTAGCTTTTGACAAATAATTTAGCCTCAGTTCCTCAGTCTCATCTTTAAAATATAGACTTAGACTTAATGGCCTCCAAGGTAATTTTTACTTTAAAAAAGGTGATTGCATAAAGTAATTGTTGAGAATATATTTTTTACTGAATTTCTGAATGTGATTGCTGGCCAGTTATTTTTATTGAAAATATTATAACTATTGCATTAGGATTCTATACCATATTTTCCAAGAGTATTTAAAAAACATGAAAACTTCACAAGTAGTTGTCAGGATTAAATACTATATTTTTTTTTTCCTGTAAAGAAAGTGCTTCATTTTGCCATTTCAGTTCAAATTTAGTATAGTTAGCTAACCATTATGAGTCCTTTCAAACCGATTCTGATTGATTTTTGCATAAAAACTATTGACAAAAATAGTGACCTTAATACTTATTTGATTAACATCCTGATTGAATTTATTTTAATTTTGATGCAATGTATATTATAAGAATAATCAGCACAAAATATTGACTATCCTGTGTTCATTGGATTATGTACTAAGTTATTAAAATAGAGTGAAACAACATGAAGTTAATATTTTAAAAAAATAACCATATCTTTCCTTCCCCATTTCAAATTATGTGTAAATAGAATTAGGAATGAAGTGTTTAGAACATTTAAATTAGGTTTACAGACACTAGTAAGGAAGTGCATTTATTTTTCTGAGAGGACATTAAACTTACTCAAGGAAATAACCAAGGTAGCAAAATATCATTTCCCAACATACATGATTCAAAAGCTTACAGAAGAGAGATGTATCCCTTGAACATAGCTGACCTTCTGGATATAATTTTTCTATATTTCATGGTTATTGTTAGCATCTGGACACTAAACTATTTTCTTATTATTGTTAAGTATTCACACTTAGAAATAAGAAAATCACATTTTTTGTTTGTTTTCCATTAAAGCTAATAATGTTCACTCTTTTTTCTTTTTAAGAAATAAAGGGGTTTTTACTTTGCTTTCTCTAGTCACATGAAAGTAATTCAGGTTTATGGAGAAAGCTTTTGATAATACTCTAAGTGTAAAAATAAAACCAACTTATAAATTATCCCCATTTCAAGAGCAAAATAGTTAACATTCTCATATTTTGTGTTTAGTTATCTATCCTAATGAATATTACATAAGCATTTTCACATTTTCTTGAAAATTTTTGAAGTGTAATTTTAAGGAATACATTACTAAAAGAAAAGATGAAGAGATAAATTATTCAACCATTCAACTCGTTTGAACTCTTGGTTATTTTCAATTGTTTAGAATTACATACGAAGCACCTATGAACATTTTTTGGCACAATTTTTTTTAAATGTTTGTGACTTTTTTAAATATACATTTCTAGAAGTATAATTATAAGGTCACAGATATGAATTCTTTAAAAAGATATATAGTTTGTCAAATTTATCTTGCTAATACAGAGCCCTCGCAGGTTTATGAGTGTGCCAACCTAGCAATTATTCTTTTAAATATCCTGTCTATTTTGATAGGTGAGAAATAAAATTTCACTGTTTTTTATTTGGATTTTTGTGAAAACTAGTTAAGTCAAACATTTTCAATATTTAATATTCATTTAAATTCTGTCCTTTCTGAATTGTTATTTTGACCTTTGTTCAGGTTTCTGTGGGGCTCTCAATGTTTATCTTAACTTCATGTTTGTGTTCACTATTTGGTGAAGATAATAACCGTTTGTAATAGTTGTTGCAATCATTTTCCTATTGTATTCTTCTTTTAATTTTATTGTCTATAACAGCAAAGTTTGACTTTTTTTTAATGTTTATGTAGTAAAATCAGTCTTTTTTTCTGTCACTGACTGATTATATGCTTAGTTAAGTTATTATCATCCCTGGATAATGCAAAAGGTTAACATGCTTGACTACTAACCAAAAGGTTCGAAGTTCAAGTCCAGCCAGAAGGGTCTTGAAAAAAAGGTCTGGAGAGTCACTGAAAAGTCAGCCATTAAAAACCTTCTTGAGCACAATTCTACTCTACACACATGGGGTTGCCGTAAGTCAGGGAGAAGTTAACTCAGTGGCAACCGGTTATTACTGATCTAATAGTTAAATACTCACCTATATTCATTCTAATTTCAATATTGTATCTAAAATTAATGTATTTTTTCACAGATATTAAAAAATCTAAAGTGAATATTTTTTTCCCTTCAAATACCTAAAAGCTAGTTTATTTTAAGGCCATTCCAATTGAATAAGAATATTCTAACAGTCACGATAGCTACTAAAATGTTCTTCTGATATTAAAAGTTATGAGCACTTTAAACTAGTTTCATATGAAATCAGTAGTGTAAATGTGTCAGTAATGATGGTCTTGGTCATGCCCCAGTAACAAAGAATCTCCAAATTTTGGAGATGTAAAACAACAAATGTTTATTTCTCACTCACGCAACATGTACATCTGTGATTTGCTGAAGGGAACTGTTAAGGATTGAATCATGTACCCCAGAAAAGATATACTGAAGTCCTAACCCATGTGAATGTGACCTTGTATGGAGAAATAGGGCTTTCCTTGAAGATATTATCTGTTAAATTAAGAATTTCATATTAGAGTATGGAGCCCTGATGGCACAGTGGTTAAGCTCTTGGCTGATAACCGAAAGGTCGACAGTTCGAACCCACCAGCCACTTCAGTGGTGAAAGACTTGACAGTTTGCTTCTGTAAAGATTACAGCCTTGGAAATCCTATGGGGACAGTTCTACTCTGTCCTATAGGGTTACTATGAGTCAGAATCAACTTGATGGCAATAGATTTTTAATGGGTATTCTAGAGTATGGTGGGTCCTTGTCCTAATCCCTTCCAAGTGCTGTTTTATAAAAAGGGAATACAGAAACATAAATAAAGTCCCACACAGGATAAAGGCAGCATGTGAGGATCTGTCTACAAACCAAGGGACCCAAGGAATGTCTGGGGTTACAGAAACCTAAAGAGGCAAAGAAGGATCATCACCTAGAGAAGACAGAGAGAGAGAAGGAGCATAGCCTTGTCAACATCTTGAATTGAGATTTCTACCCTCTAGAACTATGAGGAAATAAATTTTTGTTCTTTAAAGTCACTCAGTTTGTGATATTTTGCTATGGTAGCCCTAAGAAACTAAGACAGATAAACTTTTTCTTCCATGGTATCTTCATTCTTAGATCTCAGCTGAAGAACAACCACCATCTAGATCACTGCAAAGCAAAACAAACAAAAAAAAAAGAAGAAGAAAAGAAAAAATGTGTGGCATAAGGAAAGAAAATGTAACAAGTACACATGGTCTATTAAAAATTTCCTTTTGAATAAATAGCATGCTGTGGTTTTTTTTTTTGTTGTTGTTGTTTTTCACATTTCATTTACTAGTCAAATTGTTTCAGTTAATTTCAAGGTGATAGGGAAGGGCAAGATTCACTTGTGACCAGGAGAACTGAAAATATTAGCTGGAGCACTAGTGACTACTCTAGTCTGACTTTTTTGTCATGAAATATTCAGTGTATTTACTTTCTTACTTGTTAAAAACAGTCACATCCTTTCAAGGAGAGACAATCCAAAAATACCAATTAGTTCAGGAAACTGAGTGATGACTAATATTTCCTTCACTCACTCTGCATGTGGATCCTTTAACCTGGAAATCTATGAACTAAAAAAGACAAATTAGATGCTCTACACATCTAATATGAAATAGTGAAATTAGGATAGGTGCAACCACAATAAGATGTGGTATGGAAGATCCATGTCAGTTACCGACTAATAGGAATTCTGACATCTTACTGGGCATTGGTAGGATAGTCCCTTATCTTCTTCTTCTTGTTAGGTGTGGTTGAGTTGGTTCCAACTCATAGCAACCTTTTGTACAACAGAACGAAACACTTCCCAGTCCTGCGTCATCCTCACAATCATTGCTATGTTTGAGCCTATCATTGCAGTCACTGTGTCAAGCCATGTCATTGAGGATCTTTCCCCTGTCCACTGACCCTCTACTTTACGAAGCATGCTGTCCTTCTCCAAGGACTCACTGTCCTTGCTTCTAAGGACTATTCTGGCTGTACTTCTTTTCAATACAGATTTGTTCATTTTTTGTGGCCGTCCATGGTATACTCAATATTCTTTGCCAGCGCCATAATTCAAAAACATCAATTCTTCCTAGGTCTTAGGGATGGATAATACTTTTTAGTTAAGCAACCACTCTTTTCCTGGAACAGTCTTCCCAACCTATTCTTCTCCATGGTCCTTGGCTCTCTACCTCCTGGGAGATGCTGTATTTTCCATTATTGTTCTTGTCTACATGTAAAGAACTTCAGAAAATATTTCCTCTTTGAGTGCTAATCAGTTTTCTCAGTTGGCTTCCTGATGACTGAAGGTTGGAAACTGAAGTGTCTTCTGAATTCTCAAGCAGTTATAGACCTTCTCAGCTATGGTTTCTGGTTTGTTTGCTTGTTTGTTCATTGGCTGGTTTATTTTGCAGTGCAATTATATTAAAAAAATAACAACAACAACAACAAAAACCTTGGCTCTTATTTTAGTCCATTGATCTCCATGAATCAAGAGTCACACCCACAATTACTTCTAGACGTAATATTTAGATTTGCTATATTTATTGATTTCACTCCTCCCTATGCCTTAAGTTTATCAGACTTAGATTTGAGAGCTCTGTATTGAGAATTTTTCTCAAGATATTTCTTAAATTCAAAGCATTTACCGGGTGCCACAGACTTATGCCTGTGGATCACCCCTTTGAGACATCTTAGTTCATTTAAAAGTTTTAACAGTGGATCTGAGGACTATAGCATTAACTTGATGTTTGCTATAAGGCTGAATTTTAACTGGCCTTGACTCTTAAGGGCCTTTTCAGTTTTATCATTTAGGTTTGAAGAGCATTTTCCTTTTTCATCCCCAAATTTCTGCACTTAATTTTTTTTATTACTGCTATTAAACAAGCATCTTATTTCCTTAGATTGCCTTTGATACTGCATTATCTAAATGCAGTCCTGTCAAAAATCACACAGAAATTTCACATTCTACTTTGCAACCGCTTCTCTTAGAGTTACAAATTCATTAAGTCTCCTTCCCAAGTTAATGGAGGTAATGCTTTACTAAATCCCTCACCACTGTATAATACAGATAATCTCCAATCCATCTTGCAACATCTGTTCCTTCTCTGCTTTCCAGTTGACTAGGAAGATAATGCCACATTCTGTGTGTTTTGTTATGGCAGGACCCATTAGTGCCATCACTCAAGAAACTCTAGGTTATGCTGTAGCAACAAATGATCTACAACAAAGGTTTGCATGATATTGTACTATGGCTGAAGGAAGGAGACTTTGGCAAATTCCTTCCTGGCTCTTAAAGTCTCTATCTGGAGGTGGTACATATCACTTCTCCTCAAGATTCATTGACCAAAGCAAGTCATACAGTCTCAATTAACTTCAGGGTGGAAGAAAAGAAAATATCCACCATGTGCTTGGAAGAGAACTTGAATGACTTCCAAAATAACCATTTCATTAATGGCTTTAGATTATTTTATTATTGTCCTATATTTAGAAACATCCATTATTATTTAAGGCTAAGAATATGATCTAATATATATGAAGAATTGAAATAAATGGGTGGGTGATGTTCAGCAATTTTATACCTCAAATTAAGATAGAACATTTACAGTATGTTTGAAAGAGCCTTTCCAACCATGGAGTTGTTCGGTATTGAAGTGTAGATGGAATCTGTTTATATAGATTATATTTTTAATTGTAAATATTTTCATCTGCTTTGTAATATTGAATCTGCACAGTAAAGCAGTGCTATTAAAAATTAGAAAACAATACTTTTAGTGTTTAACTCTCAAATTTTTGTATTGTAAATTTACCAACTTCTCACTGATTTTTAGTGGTACTCTGCTTTTCACTAGCCTGTAATGGTAGCCTATTGGAAAATTCTCAAGCTACAAACCAAATAAGGGTTTTACCATTTATAACAGTCACTCTATATTTGCAGTTAGGTTTTGCACCCAGCTGTGCTACTCCTTTGAAGTAAGATGTAAGGACAGAATTAGGTTCTTAAAAAATTCTTAATCTCAAGTGATTCTCTCTGTGTCAGTTTGCTAAGGGGAAAGATAGTTTAAGTATATCTCTGTTTTGTTAGCTTACATGGGAACAGCATCCAATGTAACCATTTGACATATTCTCTTAAACAGGGCACTGGGGACCTTTTGTAACCCTGTCCTAAAGTACCACATCTATAGTCAGTAAAACATTTTATTACTTATCCTGAAGCATGGGTGCACTGAGGCTCTGTGTCTGACATTATTTAGTATTATTTCCATACGTTCATAAGCACATAGTTTAATGGACATTATGATATACGGTTAAGTAGTCTAGGTGACATCTGATAGTAATCTTTGAGTCAATAAAGGAAACAGTGCTTTAAGAAAAGAATGAGCAAGCCCTAGCTGTAGGAGCAAGAAAGAGAACATTATAAAAGATTTAAAAGCAAGGTACACGTTTTCTGGTCCAGAAGCCATTCACTACAGCAATAAAATCTGTCCTCAACCCTATTGTAAAGATTTGTCTATGGACTATAGTGCAGTAATTTGTTTAGGTAGATGGCATAATATTACCATTTAAAAATGATTTTCTAAGGTTATGTTTCTTGAATATTGTGAAAGAAATAAATTGAAAAGTGAATGTTAGTAATATAGAATAAAAATAGTTCTGCCATAATATTGTTTTTCACAAAGAACTTTCTCCTGATCAATCACAGGGTTAAATGAGGATAATAACTCTCATTAAATCATGCTATTAACATGACCATGCATGTTGTCTTTTATTGGGAATAGTATATTTTCCAACTTTTAATTTTTCAGTTTCTCAGAGTTGATCCACATTGAGTGTCTAAATACTTCTACTAGTCCCATGAGAAAAGAACAAAAGAAAGCTCTGAAAAATATTTTTATTTTTTGCCCAAGTCTTGACTGAGCTATTAAAGTTTCTTTTTCATAATTTTCTTTATAAATTACATTTTGTTTCTGTTACACTGTTGGTATTCTTTATTTGTTTAAAGTTTTAACTTCACTTTCTCTCATTAACTATGCTAACATGCATACTTTGGTACCACAATTAATAAAACATAATTTAAAAAAGTGAAAACTAATTGGCATCATTATTACTTAGCTATTTAACTCATGAGAAGTTTGTCACTGAGGTGTTAGAATATGGAAAGGACTTAGTATTTTAGTGCAATAGTAGTTGCCAAATAAATAGGATTAAAAAAAAAAAAAAAAAAACAGCAACTACTAAAAACTTGGCACAAAAGTCACCATAATGACTTAGATTACAAAATTACTGAAACTAAATATTAATGAGGATGTGTGGCAACTAGAACTCTCATACATTTTTGCTGAGAATTTAAAACCAAATGTGGAAAATTCTGGCAGTTTCCTATAAAACTAAAAATGTACTTATAACACAGAAATTTCTTAGTTATCTGTCAGAGAAGTTAAAAAAAAAATAAATGTCCACACATGCACAAAAACAAAAGTGTTTAGAGTAACTGTCATGGATTGAATTGTGTCTCCCAAAAATATGTATCAATTTGGTTATGCCATGATTCCCAGTATTGTGTGATTGTCCACCATCTTGTCATCTGATGTGATTTTCCTATATGTTGTAAATCCTATCCTATGATATTAATGAGATGGATTAGTGGCAGCAATGTTGATGAGATCTACAAGATTAGATTGTATCTTAAGACAATCTCTTTTGAGACATAAAAGAAAGAAGCGAGCAAAGAGACGGTGGGACCTCATAACACCAAGTAGATAATGCTGAGAATGGAGTGCGTCCTTTGGACCCAGGGTTCTTGTGTGGAGAAGCTCCTAGACAAGGGGAAGATGATTGATGACAAGTATCTTCCTCCAGAGCCAACAGAGAGGGACGCCTTCCCCTGGATTTAATGCCCTAAATTTGAACTTACAGCCTACTGGACTGTGAGAGAATAAATCTGTCTTTGTTAAAGCCATCCACTTGTGGTATTTCTGTTATAGCAGCACTAGATAACCAAGACAGTAACTTTATTCATAATAACCTAAAACTGTGAACTGTGCAGATGTCCTTAAGTAAGTAAAAAGACAAACATGTTCACACAAGAGAATCCTATTCAGCAATACTATCAAAACATTCATCAATATGATTAATCTCAATACTGTGCTGAGTGAAAAGGCCTTACACTGAACAATACTTAGTGTATGATTCTGTTTGTATGAATGGAAGAGGCAAATCCACTCTATGATGGCTGGAAACTATCAGAACAGTGGTTGCCTCTGAATGCTGGGATGGGGGTAGTGATCTACTAGGACAAACCAAAAGAAAACTTTCTGAGGCAATGATGATGCTTTAATTCTTGATAACAATGACGTATGCATTTGTTAAAACTCAGCAAATATACACTTAAGATTCATACATTTTGTTGTATATACATTTTTCATCAAAAGAAAAAAAATTGTAAATAAGTATTGAATTCTAGTTAATGCTGTGAATACTGAAGTATTTGGTGGGAGTGTATAGATTCATGCAATCTACTTTTTACTTTTAACACATTGAAAATAAGATGAATGGTTAGATATGTGCTAAATCATGTAACATATCTACCGTGTACATTAATAGTAGAATGTAGGCTATTGTGTATATATACTGATATTTACCATAAAATTTCTTCAAATTTTCTGTATGATTAAAATTTTCCATTACTTTAGAAAATACTAAAACTGGCCCACAAGAAAGGAGTTTTGTTATCTTAACCAAAACTCAAGTAAAAAGCAAGTGGAGTTTTTAAGGAAATTATTCAACATTTATTATTTACTAATAAGAAAGGAAACTGACTAGAGCGAATTGGTTTGTGAAGTTGCTTACCAAGTAATATAAGGGCTTGTGGAACCTTTTCCCAAACAGAAGGAAATAAAGAAGTTACCGTTTTTTCTCTTGCACAGAATAAAAAAAAAAAAGAATCAGGAAAATTGCTTCAATATAAAGTTTCTTATGTCGGAGCAGTCAGTAGAAAGAACAATGCCAGTTAAACACTTAGCTAGTTTTTTAAGACATTCTCTATCTGTAGTGAAATTAATAAGAGATGCTGATTAATGCCTACTAACATGAAATATTGGCACGGTCTCACATTTTTGTTATAATTGGACTGCACTACCATTTACCAAGAGACAGTTACCCAGCCTACAGCACCTTGCCTAGCACTGACCTTATAAACTTAATTTTGAACTTCACAGCTTGACAAGTTTCTTGGCTTATCCAGTTTTGTACATAGTTGTTGTATCTATGAGAACTTTCTGAATGAATTGGATATACTTATATGGTGCCATGTGCCACTAATTTTTAATAAAAATTAAACATTAATAGTATTTAACTACTAATAATACACTATTTTTAGTTTGTGTAATAGTTTAGCTACAGCTGTTTAATATTGATATACTTCTGTTTGTGCTGCACTAATAAAATACCTGCTGCATTTATATATACATAAGCCATTACAGAATTTAACTTTTGCACTATTAATCATTAACATGTCACTTAACACTAATTTTCCAAATTTGGTTTGACTATGTGGTTTTAAATGCTCTTAAAAAGTCTAAGTGATTATAAAGCAATTAAATAGGCACAGATAACTGTTAAGGGGAAAAAAAAACATGAAAGAAATTACAGTTACTTTGTTGGGAAAAGACAGTAAGAACTAGCTATAAAAAGGGTAATCACTAATGAAGGTACCAGTGTTGTTTTTGAAATTATTAAGTTATTCTGAAACTTTAATCCTATGTTTAAGGAGACCTGGTGGTGCAATGAAAAAGCACTCAACTGCTAACCAAAAGTTAGTGATTCAAATCCACCCAACGGCACCAATGGAGAAACACCTGGTGATCTGCTCCAATAAAGATTACAGTCTAGGAAACCCTATGGGGTAGTTCTACTCTGTCACATGGGGTCTCTGTGAGTCGGAATTGACTCGATGGCACACAATAACAACAATCCTATGTTTAAACCCAACAAAATCTATGCCACATCTTGGAAAGTCTTTTTCAAAGTAGTCTCTTTGTGTCTTTTGAATGATAAATAACTGAAAAAAGTGCTGTTTTTGTTTCTTCTAGTATGAAACAAATATCTTGAGCATTGTTTTTATTTTTAATTTCTTAATGATTTATGCTGAATTTCTTAGAGCATTTATGAGAAATAACTTTAAATAAACCAGTGTTTTATCACTATTGGTGCACTGTCCTACTTTTTCAATAAAAAAGTATGAACTTTTTTATATAGAAATAGAATGCAAAGACACAGGCTCTGAATATATAATTAACTGATTTAACACATCTCTGTCTCAGAATCTTGAAGCCTCATTTAAGGATGCTTAACAGAGTCTCCAATTGTCAGCCTAAAGGTATGTTCTCTTTTTTTTTTTTTTTTTAATATATATTTTATTGTACTTCAGGTGAAAGCTTACAGAGCAAATAGTTTCTCATGAAATAGTAGTACACATGTTGTTTTTTGACATTGGTTAACAACCCCACAACGTATTAAGCCTCTAAATTCTCAACCTTTTTTTTTGATAAAAATTACAGATGGCCAAAGATACACCGTTTCAAAAATTTCTACATTCACAGTTCAGTGACATTGACTATGCTCTTCCAACTGTGCTGTTATTCTCACTTAAGATGAAGGCTTACAGAACAAAATAGTTTTTCATTTAACAGTTACTACACATGTTGCCCTATGACAATGGTTAACAATCTCACAGCACATCAAGAATATCCTTACTCCACCTTGTGTTCCCTATCACCAGGGGGCTTCCTTGTCCCCTTCTGTCTTCTGGACCTTGTCAGTGGACTATTGTACCTCTTTAGTCTCATTTGTTTATTTATTTATTTATTTATTTTTATTTTATTTAAACACCATTTCAAAACTTTTTACTTACACATTTAAGTGATATTGACTATGCTGTTCCAATTGTGCTGCCATTCTCGCCCAAGATGAAGGCTTACAGGACAAAACAGCCTCCCATTTAATAGTTACTACAAATGTTGCCCTATAGCAGTGGTCAACAATCTCACAATACATCGACAGTGTCCTTATTCAATTTGTGTTCCTTATCATCAGTTTCCTACTCTCCCTCTGCCTTCTGGCCCTTGTCACTGGACTCCTGTACATCGTTAGTCCCATTTAGTTTTACTGGGGTGTCCATTCCCAGGCTTAACATCGAACCTTGAAGGTAACTTCACCTCTGAGCTGAAAGGGTGTCTGGGGGCCACACTCTCGAGGTTTCTCTAGTATTCTTTAGGCCAGTATATCTGGTCTTCTTTTTTTTTTCTTTGGGAGTTAAAATTATGCTCTACATCCTACTCCAGCTCTGCCCAGAACCCTCTGTTGTGATCCTGGTCAGAGGAGTCATTGGTGGTAGCCGGGCACCATCCAGCTGTACTGGGCTCAGTCCCGTGGAGGCCTTGGTAGCTGTGGACCATTAGTCCTTTGGACTAATCTTTTCCTTGTATCCTGTTCTCTTCGTTCTCCCTTGTTCCCGAAGGGATGAGATCAGTGGAGTATCTTAGATGGCCGCTCATAGGCTTTTAAGACCCCAGACACTACTCACCAAGGTAGAATGTAGAGCATTATCTTTATAAGTAGTGTCATGCCAATTGAGCTAGATGTTCCCTGAGATCATGATCCCCAGAGCCCTCCGTCCAACAACCCAGTCCCTCGGGGGGTTTGGATGTGTCTATAGGGCCTCCATGACCTTTCCTTGTGCAGGTTGTGTTAGTTTCCCCTGTACTATATACTATCTCATCTCTCACCCAAGTTACCACTTATCTGTTACCTATTTAGTATTTCCCCCCCCCCCCCATCCCTGGTAACCAACAAGGATTGTTACATTTTGCATGTGAATTTTTTCATGGGTTTTTACAATAGAGGTCTCATACAATATTTGTCCTTTTGTGATTGACTTATTTCACTCAGCATGATGTCCTCCAGTTTCATCCATGTTATGAGATGGTTCACCGATTCATTGTTCTTTCTCGTTGCATAGTACTCCATTGTGTGTATGTACCATAGTTTGTGTATCCATTTGTCTGTTGATGGACATCGAGGTTGTTTCCATCGTTTTGCTATGTGAATAATGCTGCCATGAACATAGGTGTGCATACGTCTATTCGAGTGATGACTCTTATTTCTCTAGGATATATTCCTAGGAGTGGGATTGCTGGATCGAATGGTACGTCTATTTCTAGCTTTCTGAGGAAACGCCATATCATTTTCCAAAATGGCTGTATCATTTTGCATTCCCACCAGCAGTGTATAAGAGTTCCCGTCTCCCCGCAGCCCCTCCAACATTTGTTATTTCCAGTGTTTTTGATTCGTGCCAGTAATGCCGGGGTGAGATGGTATCTCATTGTGGTTTTAATTTGCATTTCTCTAATGCCTAGTGATCGCGAGCATTTCCTCATGTGTCTGTTGGCCATTTGAATGTCTTCCTTGGTGAAGTGTCTGTTCATTTCCTTTGCCCATTTTTTGATAGGATTGGTTGTCTTTTTGTTGTAGAGGTGTTGGATTTTCTTGTAGATTATGGAGATTAGATCTTTGTCTGACTTGTACTGTCCAAAAATTTTTTCCCAGTCTGTAGGTTCTCTTTTGACTCTTTTGGTGAAATCTTTTGAAGAGCATAGATGTTTGATTTTTAGAAGATCCCAATTATCTAGTTTATCTGTTGGGTTTTTTGTGTTGATGTTTATGGTTTGTATCCTGTTAATGCCATGTATTAAGGCCTGAAGTGTTGGTCCTATTTTTTCTTCTATGAATTTTATAGTTTGAGGCTTTATATTCAGGTCTTTGATCCATTTTGAAGTAGTTTTTGTATATGGTGTGAGGTATGGGTCCTGTTTCATTTTTCTACAAATGGATATCCAGTTTTGCCAGCACCATTTGTTAAAAAGACTGTCTTTTCCCCATTTGATGTATTTTGGGCCCTTGTCAAAAATCAGGTGACCGTAGGTGGATGGATTTACATCTGAGTTCTCAATTCTGTTCCATTGGTCAATGTCTCTGTTGTTGTACCAGTACCAGGCTGTTTTGAGTACTGTAGCTGTATAGTAGGTTCTCAAGTCAGGTAGTGTGAGTCCTCCAACTTTATTCTTCTTCTTCAGTAGTGCTTTACTTATTTGGGGTTTCTTCCCTTTCCATATAAAGTTAATAATTAGTTTTTCCATCTCTTTGAAGAATGTTGTTGGTATTTGTATCGGGATTGCATTGTATTTGTAGATTGCTTTAGGTAGAATTGCCATTTTCACAATGTTGAGTCTGCCTATCCATGAGCATGGTATGTTTTTCCATTTATGTATATCCCTTTGGGTTTCATGCAGCAGTGTTTTGTAGTTTTCTTTGTATATGTCTTTTATATTCCTGGTCAGATTTATTCCTAAGTATTTTATCTTTTTAGGGGCTATTGAAAATGGTATTGATTTCCTGATCTCCTTTTCATCGTTCTCTTTATCGGTGTATAGGAATCCAACTGATTTTTGAATGTTTATCTTGTATCCTGCTACTCTGCTGAATCTTTCTATTAGTTCCAGTAAATTTCTCGTGGAGTCTTTAGGGTTTTCTATGTATAGTATCATATCATCTGCAAACAGGGAGAGTTTAACTTCTTCATTACCAATTTGGATGCCCTTTATTTCTTTCTCTTGCCTTACTGCTCTAGCGAGAACTTCCAGCACAATGTTAAATAGGAGTGGTGATAAAGGGCATCCTTGTCTTGTTCCTGTTTTCAGGGGGAATGTTTTCAGCCTTTCTCCATTAAGAATGATGTTGGCTGTTGGTTTTGCATAGATGCCCTTTATGATGTTGAGAAATTTCCCTTCTATACCTATTTTATTGAGAGCTTTTATCAGGAATGGGTGTTGGACTTTGTCAAATGCCTTTTCTGCATCAATTGAGATAATCATGTGATTTTTTTCTTTCCTTTTATTTATGTGGTGGATTACGTTGATGGATTTTCTAATGTTAAACCATCCTTGCATACCTGGTATGAATCCTACTTGGTCGTGGTGTATTATTTTTTTGATATGATACTGAATTCTATTGGCTAGAATTTTGTTCAGAATTTTTGCATCTATATTCATGAGAGATATTGGTCTGTAATTTTCTTTTTTTGTGATGTCTTTGCCTGGTTTTGGTATCAGCGTTATGCTGGCTTCATAGAATGAATTTGGAAGTGTTGCTTCCTCTTCTATGCTCTGAAATAACTTGAGTAGAACTGGTACGAGCTCTTCTGTAAATGTTTTGTAGAATTCTCCAGTGAAGCCATCTGGGCCAGGGCTTTTTTTGGTTGGGAGTTTTTTTATTACCTTTTCAATCTCTTCTCTTGTTATGGGTCTGTTCAGATTTTCAATATCACTTTGTTGTAGTTTGGGTAGGCCGTATGTTTCTAGAAATTTATCCATTTCCTCTAGGTTTTCAAATTTGTTGGAATATAGTTTTTCATAATATTCTGTTATAATCCTTTTTATTTCAGTTGGGTCTGTTGTAATGTCCCCCATTTCATTTCTTATTTGGGTTATTTGTGCCCTCTGCTGTTTTTCTTTTGTCAGTCTGGCCAGTGGTTTGTCGATTTTGTTGATTCTTTCAAAGAACCAACTTTTGGTTTTGTTGATTCTTTCTATTGTTTTTCTGTTCTCTATTTCATTGATTTCTGCTCTGATCTTCACTATTTCCTTTCTTCCAGTGGTTGTAGGCTTTTTTTGTTGTTCTCTTTCTATTTCTTTGAGTTCTGTAGTTAATGTTTTGATTTTGTCCCTTTCTTCTTTTTTGATATGTGCATCTATTGCTATAAATTGTCCTCTGAGGACTGCCTTTGCTGTGTCCCAAAGGTTTTGGTATGATGTGTTTTCATTTTCATTTGATTCTAGGAATTTTTTAATTCCATCTCTGATTTCTTCTATTACCCATTGATGTGTAAGCAGATTATTATTCAGTTTCCATGTGTTTGATTTTTTTTCCTTGCTCTTTCTAGTGTTAATTTCTACCTTGATGGCATTGTGGTCAGAGAAGATACTGTGAATTATCTCAGCATTTTGGATCTTGTTGAGGATTGCTCTGTGGCCTAAGATGTGGTCTATTCTGGAGAACGTTCCTGTGCATTGGAAAAGAATGTGTACTTTGCAGCGGTTGGATGGATTGTTCTATATATGTCTATGAGGTCCAGTTGGCTGATTGTGTCCTTTAGGTCTTCTGTATCTTTGCTGAGTTTCTTTTTAGTTGTTCTGTCCTTTACTGAGAGTGGTGTGTTGAAGTCTCCTATTATTATTGTGGAACTGTCAATTTCTCTTTTCAGTGCTGTTAGAGTTTTTTTTATGTATTTTGGAGCCCTGTCATTGGGTGCATAGATATTTATTATGGTTATGTCTTCATGATGGATCCTCCCCTTAATCATTATATAGTGTCCTTCTTTGTCTTTTATGGTAGATTTTGTTTTAAAGTCTATTTTATCTGAGATTAGAATTGCCACTCCTGCTCTTTTTTGATAGTTGTTAGCTTGATATATTTTTTTCCAACCTTTGATTTTTAATACATTCACATCTTTGTTTCTAAGATGTGTCTCTTGTAGACAGCAAATAGATGGATCCTGTTTTCTTATCCATTCTGCCACTCTCCGTCACTTTATGGGTGCATTGAGTCCATTTACGTTCAGTGTAATTATTGATAGATGTGAGTTTGTTGCTGTCATTTTGTGGTGCTTTTTTTTGTGATGCTGAAGTTTTCTTTGTTCTTTTTACTCTCTTGTGCTGAGTTCCTTTTGTTTGTGAATTTTGTGTTCATTTCTTTTGTTTTTGTAGGTTTTGTTTTTGTTGAGACTTTATGTTTTTCGTCTTTATTTTTATGAGTTGGTTTGTTAACTTTTTTTGTGGTTACCATGAATTTTACCCTTATCTTTATAATTTTGAAGCAGTCTACCGTTACTTGGTATCGCCTTGCCTTCTTCTCCTTTAGAAGGTTCTATACCTATGCCGTTTGTTCCCTCTTTCATTGTTTTGACGTTGTTGTCATCCTTTGATTGATTTCTCTGATTCCCTGTTGTATATCTTTTGTTTTTGGAAAGTCGTCTGTAGTTCAGTTCCTAGAATGGTATCTGGTTCATGTGAACCTGCGTCCTAGGTCCTAGGTCCTGCCTGAGGGCTTAAGCTGTTTGTCCTCAGATCGAAGAACTCCCTTTAATAATTCTTGTAAGTTTGGTTTGACTTTTGCATATTCCTTTAGTTTCTGTTTATCTGGAAATGACCTAATTTCACCATCAAATCTGAATGAGAGTTTTGCAGGATGTATTATTCTTTGCTGACAATTTTTTTCTTTCAAGATTTTATATATGTCATCCCATTGCCTTCTTGCCTGCATGGTTTCTGCTGAATAATCTGAGCTTAGTCTTATTGTTTCTCCTCTGTATGTGACTTCTTGTTTTTCACGAGCTGCTCTCAGGATTCTTTGTTTGTCTTTAGTTTTAGCGAGTGTGAATATGATATGTCTTGGTGATTTTCTTTTGGGGTCTCTTCTATATGGGGTTCGTTGAGCTTCTTGGATGACCAGCTTTTCATCTTTCATGATATTGGGAAAGTTTTCTGTCAGCAGTTCCTCAATGATCCTCTCTGTGTTTTCTGTTTTCTCCCCCTGTTCTTGTATGCCAATCACTCGTAAGTTTTTGCTTTTAATTGTGTCCCACATAACTCTCAGGGTCTCTTCATTTTTCTTTGTTCTTTTTTCTGAGTTTTCCTGAAACAGAGTTGTATCCAAGTGTTTGTCTTCAGTTCCACTGATCCTGTCTTCCATGGTTTCAAATCTACTTCTCAGCCCTTCTATGACACCGCCCATTTCTGAAATCTTGTTGTTTATCTTTTGGATTTCTAATTGTTGTTTTTGTATAATTTCGAGTTGTGAATTTATTTTGGCATTTTGTTCTTGCATCATCTTCCTGAATTCTTCCAATTTTTTGTCTGTATTTTCCATAAATTTGTCTATTTTTTGCTCATGCTTGTCAGCTTTTTGCCTCAGTTCTTGGAAAATTCCGAGTATTAGTGATTTGAGTTCCGTATCAGCTACTTCTAGTGCATTTTCTTCTACAGGAGAGTTATCTGGTGTTTTAATTTGGACGCCTATTGGAGCCATCTTGTCTTGTTTTTGTAAATGTTTTGATATTGTTTGCTGTTTTCGGGGAATTCAGTAGATACTTCTCTCGTTTATTGATTGTAGTTTTTTTTTTTGTTTCGTCCTTGTGGTACAGCTGGGCAGATCTAGCTGAGGAGGAGCCACTGGGACGGGTTGCTTGTGGCACTCACCGCAGCCACCAGGACGATTGGTAGTCAGTGCTGGGCAGGTTCCAATAGGGCGTGCCTGCACAGCTTGGTGGTGTGATGTCTAGTGCACGGTGCAGGTAGGTAGGGTGCAGCGGGAAGATGGTTATGTGTGAAGCTAAGCTGGATATGGGAGAGAGGAGAGAGGAGGAGGAGCAAAAAGCATACAAACATAAAAGAATGCTAGGGGAGCTTGTCGTTGGAATGTACAGATGAGAGACTATGGGATGGAGGAAACCAGAAGGGGGAAGAGAAAGAAAAGGAAAGAATGACCAAATAAAAATCAGAAAAGTTAAAGAACTGCAAAGTTCCCAGGGATCCCACCGATGCAGCTATGAGGTCTGGGGGAGTCGGTCTCAATTTTCACAGCTCAGCCTGGCCAAAAGGTACAGAGGCATACATCGCCTGGTATTCAGGGATCAGAAAGAGAAGGAAGAGATAGAGAGACAAGAAATTAAGCAATGAAGAAAGACAAAAGAGAAAAAGAGGTAAAAGATGACAAAACTAATCAAAAAAGGAAGAAAAATAAAATTGAGAAAAAAAAAAAAAAAGGGCAACACCAGCAGTCAGTGCCTACAAATGGGACCCAGAGAGCCCCCACTCAGGGGCGCGAATTCCAAGAAGCCGGTAGTCTCGGAGTTAAGTGACCATGGTCACGGGAAGCAGAGGGGCCAACGAACAAAGGCCCCAGGATCCCACCCATGCGGGAGCCCAGACCTAGAAACAGCCACACGCCCGAACGCAGCCCTACAGCCCCGCAGGAGAGAGCAGAGACAGCACTCGGAACCAGGCACCCAGGCAAAAGGAGGGGGAGGCGGCAGAAAAAGGTTCGCTAGGTGCCAGCAAACGGCTCCCAGAAAGCCTCCAGCCCGGGCGCGCGGAATCCAAGCACCGGCGCCCCCCAGCTCAGGGACTCCGGCCACGGAAAGCAGAGGGGCGAACGAACAAAGGCCCCGGGATCCCACCCACACGGGAGCCCAGACCTAGAAACAGCCACACGCCCACACGCAGCCCTATAGCCCCGCAGGAGAGAGCAGAGACAGCACTCGGAACCAGGCACCCAGGCAAAAGGAGGGGGAGGCGGCAGAAAAAGGTTCACTAGGTGCCAGCAAACGGCTCCCAGAAAGCCTCCAGCCCGGGCGTGCGGAATCCAAGCACCGGCGCTCCCCAGCTCAGGGACTCCAGTCACGGAAAGCAGAGGGGCGAACGAACAAAGGCCCCGGGATCCCACCCATGCGGGAGCCCAGACCTAGAAACAGCCACACGCCCGCACGCAGCCCTACAACCCAGCAGGAGAGAGCAGAGACGGCACTCAGAATCAGGCACCCAGGCAAAAGGAGGGGGAGGCGTCAGAGAAAGGTTCACTAGCTGCCAGCAAACGGCTCCCAGAAAGCCACCAGCCCAGGCGCGCGGAATCCAAGCACCAGCACCCCCCAGCCCAGGGACCCTGGCCGCAGAAAGCAGGGGATCCCCAGCTGAGGCGGAGAGGGGTGGGTGGTGGGAGAGCGCGCACCGCAGTTTACTGGTCGTTCTGTCTCCGACCAGATGCTCTGCAAGGCTGCTCTCCCGTTTGCTGGTCTCCGATAGGAATCCAAGATGGTGGATCCGCGCTGCGTTAGCTGCTAAGGAATCTCTGCCTGAGTCTCTCCTCGCTCTCCGTTCTCTTTTAGTATTCTCACTCCGTTTGGTGTTTGGCTGAGTTCTTTATCTCTTCATTTGGTGTTCTAGGGTTTCAGGATTGTTGATTCTCTGTTAGGCTTAGTTTTTCGGATCTTTGCTGTGGAGGGACGGCGTGGTGTTTCTGCCTAGAGCGCCATCTTGCCCCTCCTGGTATGTTCTCTTTTAATATATTTCTAGAGTTCAGTGTGGATAATGACCACGAGCAAACAAAGATTACTTGTTTTCATCATTGCATAAAGTTCAGGTCAAAGATTCTTAGAAGAAAAAGCCTTTTGAGATTCAGTGATTGTTTCCAAACTTGTTTATTACATTTCAATATGGAACAGCATGACTCACTTATGATAACAGTACCCAAAAAGTTTAAAGGAAAAAAAAATCCTTATTAAAAAAATTGTTATATAAGTATTACCAAGTTTTAGATGGTGATAACTAACAGTATTTATTTTCTTTTTTTATTGTTATTTATGCAGTAGGAGAAATAACAATATTTTTTATATCAGAGTTATTTAATTGCAACAAAAATTACTACTGTTAAACGGTATCTGCTAACAGATGTGAAGGTGCTTTTCTACTCAAGTCAAATTACAGTTGCCTTGAATATGCAGTAAGCAGTGTAATTTTTTTTTCTTTTCCAAATGATGTACTTGTGTATCTCAGAAGTCTGATTAGGCATGTTCTCAGTTGCCAAGCAACACTTAGAAATATTTCAATCATATTTAGTACTTTGGTCTCAAGAGAAAATGTACTAACTTCTTCAATATTAACAATCATTTTGGCAAAAATATGGGTTTAGTGCTCCACTCTGTCATTGGCTAACTAGCATTACTTGTGGGCAAAGAATAATGAGTAGAGATTCCCTTATGGCAAATCAAATATTAGATTGACAAGCCTTAAATATTTCACATATAGGTGCAAAAAATTGTATTTTAAGCATTTAGATTTAAGCACATATAATAATACAGCTTTTGGTATTCAAGGCACTATCGGTGCATTCCTTTTTTTATTATAAAAGAAGGTCTTCAAGTATACGAAATGATGAATACTCCATCTTTTTTCTGGGCATTAATCCAATGACCAGATGGTTGGCAAAATCCACATAGATTTGTGATTGCTACTACAAGTCTCTAATTAGGATTCTTTAATTGAGGCACAATGTTATGGATTGAATTGTGCCCTCCTAAAAACGTGTTGTAAATCCTAACCTCTACGCCTGTGGTTCTAATCCCATTTGGGAATGGGTTGTCTTTGTTATGTTGATGAGACAAGATTAGCGTGGGGTGTGTCTTAAGTCAGTCTCTTACAAAATGTAAAAGGAAGAGATTAAGGAAGCAGAGATGGGGAAGAGAGATGTCAAGCCACATGAAGATGGCCAAGAAGCAGAAGCTCAAAGAAACAAGGACCTTCTTCCAGAGCTGACACAGAGAGAAAGCCTTCCCCTAGAGCCAGCATCCTGAATTTGGACTTCTTGTCTCCTAAACTGTGAGAAAATAGATCTCTGTTTCTTACAGACACCCACTTGTGGTATTTCTGTTATAGGAGCACTGATTAACTAAGACAGGTACTGACAAAAGGGAGGAAAAAAATGTATACTTCCAATAGGAAACAGTAAAAAGTATACTGTACTCATACTTTCTGAAATTTTCATTAAGTCAGTTAATATGCATCAAGTATAATAGATGGTGAGTGATATCTAATTTCCATATTCAGTCTTTAATAAACTGTGAAGACAGGATCCCTATTTTACACTGGAGAAAACTGAGTCTCAGACATGTAAGACATTCAATATGTAATAATATTGGAATTAATCCTAACTCTCACTTCAAATCTTAAAACTCTTTCCCTCCATTTCGCTACCACCCAATTCTTCCGTGATTTGAAAGTCTCTGTTACTCATTTAGACGTCTTTCTTCCACTTCTGCTAATGTTAGAATAGCTTTTCTCAGTGTGAACATTTCTGTCTTCTCCTTGTTGTTCTGTGTGCCCCTGACTTCTTATCTTCTAGATTACACTCCCTTAATTTTGTTCTACTAATAGCTTTAAGAGCCCTACTGGCCCCGTGGTTAAGAGCTTGCCTGCTAACCAAAATGTCAGCAGCTCAAATCCACCAGCTGCTCTTTAGAAACCCTATGGGGCAGTTCTACTCTGTCCTATGGGGTCATTATGAGTCAGAATCGACTTGACGGTCATGGTTTTTATATATTTTTTTAGTAGCTTAAAAGGCACTGGCCATCACAGTGTTTTCCTCTATTAGCCAATTAAAGTATTTCAAAATCCTATGTATTCTCTTACATACTTTATCTTTTCAAAAAAATTTTATTGTGCTTTAGGTGTAAGTTTACAGTGCAAACTGTTTTCTCATTAAAAAATTTATACACAAATTTTATGTGACATTTGTTTCAATCCCCACAATGTGACAGCACTCTCCCCCTTTCCACTCCAGGTTCCCCGTGTCCATTCATCCACTTTTCCTGTCCCTTCCTGCCTTCTCATCTTTGCTTTTTGTGCTGTGTTGCCCATTTGGTCTGGAATACTTGATGATTGAACTAAGAAGCACGTTCCACATGTGTGTTATTGTTTGTTTTATAGGCTTGTCTAATCTTTGGCTGAAAGGTGGACTTCAGGAGTGGTTTCAGTTCTAAGTTAAGAGAGTGTCGGGGGGCCATAGTCTCAGGGGTTCCTTCAGTCTCCGTCTGACCAGTAAGTCTGGTCTTCCATGTGTGTAAATTTGCATTTTGTTCCACATTTTTCTCCTACTCTGTCCAGAACCCTCTATTGTGATCCCTGCCACAGGGATTGATTGTTGTAGCCAGGCACCGTCTAGTTCTTCTGGGCTCAGGCTGATAGAAGCTGTGGTTCATGTGGCTTAGTTTATCTTGAAATCTAATTTATTTGTAATTTAAATTGTTGCAAATGATGTAATTTCTGACAAAAAGTAAGTATTGAAACTTTAAAAGGAAACTGCATATCACTTATTTAAATGCATCCACGGGAATCAAAATATAATAGATTTTTGACACTCACAGTCATTCATTCAAATAAATATTTAAGAGCTTCTTTAAGAGCCAGAAATTTTATATTACTTATTTTCCCTCTATATTTCCATTCTGGTTTCTCCACAGAATTTTGTCCATATGAAATATAATTTTATGCTTGGAAGTCTGTTATTGATTACACTATCATATTTTCTGAAACAAAAATATGTGCATAAATTATGTATATTTTAAATGACCTATGATGATAAGGTTTAATGCCTCATCTGGATTCATTGACATTACATTTTTTATTAGTATCAACTTAGACCAAAAGTATATTAGTTAGTGTAATAAATAAATTTTAAAAGTGAAAGGACATTTTATTTGGATTGAATCTATTAAAGAGATGAAAAGAACTATTTTCTTTTCAAATTAATTCTTTTATCTACTAATAAATAGTACTTATTGCTTGAATGAGCTGCTATTTAGCATTAGTTCTATTCCTACATTTTTCTTATATAAGTGCTGAGAAATACTTTTCACATAGACAGAAATGTAAAAAATTTTGTAATAATGTTATAAAACTCTTTAAACTCCATTATATACCAAAAAATTACATGTTAATTTAGAATCAAAATTTATTTTTAATAATGTACTTACTGAAAACTCAAGACTCTCTTCATTTTCTTGTAAAGAAATGGAAACCAATTTGTTTACAAAAGAATATATCCTCCAGTTTTTAGTCACTCACTTATTCAAGCCCAGTAGAAATATTTTGAATTGTCCACTTGTTATATACTAAAGACGTTTTTACACCCCATGGCAGTACACCATTTTTCAAGATCTTTGGGAGATCGGAATTATTCTTGTAAAGTATTGTCAGGCAGTTTTGAAAGGAGAGTGAGAAAGGAGACCAGAGTGGGATCTAAAGTAAAGTAATTAAGAAAGTTGTGTAAATGAAAGTTGAGAAATTCCATCAAACTCTTTGTTTCAGAGACTGTCTCTCAAAGTCGGGGTACGGGCAAGGGAGGTTGTACTCCAATTTGCA
The DNA here is from genome assembly GCA_030035585.1 of Dugong dugon. NCBI lineage: Eukaryota > Metazoa > Chordata > Mammalia > Sirenia > Dugongidae > Dugong > Dugong dugon. The sequence goes on from CM057478.1 coordinate 17,765,414, forward strand.
GATCTTGTTCTAATTCATCAGCTCTAGTTAACTGCAGATTCCTTATAAATAATAAGATCCTTTTCCTTCACGAAATCCTGCCATTTTTGTAGGCAGTCAGCCGTTGTCCAGGCAGATTTACTTTTCCCCTCTCCCAATCCCTAACCAAACTAACCTTTTTTTCTCTCATATTCACTTTTTGACCTTGAACTCATTTATTCATTTATATATTAACTTAACTATGAAATAAGTGTTGTGTTCATGCTTTGGAAACCTAACACATGGTTCTGTCTCTTCATTATGAAATTTCAGTGCTCTTCTACATTGCTGTTGTTTTTAGCTGCCGTGGAGTGGACTCGTGATGACCCTATGTATTACACAGTTCCTTAGAGTTTTCTTGACTGTAATAGTAAAGGAAGCAGATCACAAGGCCTTCTCTTCTGGCGCCACTAGGTGGGTTTGAACTACCAACTTTAGGTTAGCAGTCAAGCACAAACTGTTTGTGCCACCTAGGGATCTTCTTCTACATTATGGCAGCTGAAATTTAGTGAAACTGGATTCACCACTCCCCATCTTCTTTTTGGAATTGAAACAATCATATTAGCAAACAAGAAATGCAAAGTTCCAACAGCTTTGGAATAGTCAAGTCCTGATCAATGGTTGCTAAATTCTAAAATAATTTTATTAACCAATATGCATATATAATGGAGAGCCCTGGTGATGCAGTGGTTAAGAGCTACGGTGAGCTATGGCTGCTCACCATAAAGGAAGGCAGTTCGAATCCACTAGCCCCTCCTTGGAAGCCCTGTAGGGCAGTTCTAGTCTGTCCTATAAAGTCGCTATGAGTCAGAATCAACTAGACGGACGGCAAAGGGTTTGATTTGGTTTTATATATAAAGGGGAATGCACCAGTCACAGATATAAGGAAAGAAGACCTCTGTATATTCGTTCTTACCACATACCCAAGTTGAACTAGAAAGAGAAAAAGCATCTTATTACTGCAAATAATTAAGAGCTTTTCTAAGTGACTCAGCTATTTCAAATGTTTCCCAACTATACCTGTCTCCTTTTTGCCCCTTTTTGAAAAACTTATATCTAGGAATACAATTCTCAACAAAGAAACACATACTTGGTTGAAAGTGGTAAAATTTGCCATTGTGGCTATGTAAAGTCAGCAAGTGCCTACTGTGGATATTTGTCCTTTGAGTCAAAGACTGTGGCTTGGCAAGTGTCACAGGTAACCTCATATCATTAACAATACATGTTTCTTGCTAATCATATTTCTTTATTGGACTATTAGTCTCACAGAACAGTAATGGCTAATAGAATTTTCAACATAGATCTAACACTTCAATTAATTTCATTGTTTATCATATAAGAGAACAATTTTTTTTTTTAAGAATTAGTAGTACTGTGAGGGGAACAAAAATGAATTAAACTACTCTGTTTTACCTGGCATAGTGGTTAAGAGCTTGACTGCTAACCAAAAGGTTGGCAGTTCAAATCCACCATCCGCTCCTTGGAGACCCTATTCTGTCCTATAGGGTCTCTATAAATCGGAATCAACTTGATGGCAACGGGGTTTTTTTTGGATTGGTTTATTTTACATGTAAACAGCAATATTTTATAGTTTTCTACTCAATCAAAAAAATAAAAAATTAAACGAAAATAAACATGGGGACTAGAAATATTATTAAAGTTAAAAGAAAGAGAAATTTATATCTAGGGAAAATGCCGAGAATAAAAGGAGATGGAAAAACTTTTTAAAAAAACAAGATGATGTAATAGAGTTTGTGGAACCTAAAATGTTTTCTCTTAACAACCCATACTCACTCTTGCCTCTCAGCTTTGCATATGCGCTTTCTACGTTATGCAACACCCTTTGTTCCCTTCCCCACCTTTCTTCATCTGAGTATTCTTAGTTAACTTCCAAGACCCCATTCAGGCATCACATTTTTCAGAAACATTTCCTGAAACCGGGTGAGTGTCGCCCACATATGTGCTAGTTGACTTCACCATACCTTCCCTGTGTCGTGAGCACTGCAATGTAACTGCTTTGTTTGCTTATTTCTCTGCATTTGCCTCTCCTAGACTGTAAAGTTCTTAAGACTGGAAGTAGTTATTTTTTCACTGTTGTATCCCAAGGATGATGGTTAATTTTATGTGTCAGCCTGGCTAGGCTATATTGCCCAGATGTTTACTCAGACTCTTGTCTAGATATTGCTCTGACTGTATTTTGTTGATGTGATTAACAATCAACTGACTTTAAGTAAAGCAGATTACATGCCACAGTGTAGGTAGGCCTCATCCAATCAGTTGAAAGTTTTAAGAGCTAATCTAGGGTTTCTTAAGAGAGAAGTAACTCTGCCTCAAGACTCTAAGGCATTTGAACACTAATATGAATTACTTTTGCTCCTCTTCAATTTATTTTTAAGGGCAAATCTAAAATTTATGTATAGAATTACTGTATTGAGAATTTAACATATCCTTTTGAACTATATTAGTATTTTTGTTAGTATAGTAAGTGTCTTTGCTAATACCCTGGTTTGAAAGTTACATGTTTAGTATGTTCTACTCTAACCCTATTTTTCTCATGAGTCCTGCTATTTTTAAGGTGTGATTTACAAAATATGACAGTTTTCAGGCATTCATATAGTGAATAATATCAAAAACATCTTTAAAATTAATCTTAGAAATGACTTTTTTTTGGTCAAACTAGTATTATTAAGATATGTGGATTGGCCAATGCATTTTTGACACAGACCTCGTTTTTATATAAACACTTATTTAGGGAGTGTTATATCCTCTATTCTTAGCACTGACCTCCTAAACTTAATCAACAAATTGGAAAATTCTGGTTATCTGATGCTGACTCTGAGGTTAACTTATTCTTGCACCTAGAATATGTTGCGTTTACTTCAAATAAACTTGTGCTACATGTGGTCAGAATACTTATAAAGGCTGAGATTTTTATCACATTTATAGAACAAGTGGAATAACATTATTTGGTCTGTTTAACTAGAAATGCTTCTGTGTATAGAAGAATTTGGTGTGATACTTCCTTTCAATATAAGCCGGTAATAAGCTTAAGGGTTAAAAAAAAAAAAAAAATTCTTGTTTAATTTTATCAGTTACTACTCTTACATCCCAAAATAATCTAATATTTTTGTCTGACAAAGTTGGTATAGATCAGTGTGAATTAAAAAAATAATTGTTAGTTTTTATAAGGTGGGTTTTAAGGAAAGGACTTACTCTCTTGTATTTCTATGATTTCTAAGAATACAATATTCTGTGGTAGTCGGTGGTGCCGTTTATCAAATGTTTCTGGCCTCTGCCTTCTGGCCACTTGGTAAGATTGCACTTCCTGGCCTCCTGGTAGTTGTGTTGGCCATATGTCTAGTTCTGGCCAATGAACTGTGAGCAGAAAGGACCTGCATCACTTGTGAAATAGAGTTCTTAATTGCTGATGTGAGACCCACTGACAGAGCTCACTTTAACCTTGGCATGGCAGCTGACAGCCTTCAGGATGGTTACTGCTGTCAGCCTGAGTGCCTGAGTTATGAGCAGCCTGGACTTCTGAGTTACTAATACTAGTTATGAGCATGAAGCAAATGCAAGGAAGTAATCTTTGTTCAGGCTCCTAAGATTTTAGGGTTCTTTGTCAAGTGCAGCATAAACTAGCCAATTCTTACAGATACAATATAAAAATGTATTTTAAGATACATCAGAGATACTCTTCTTTACTAACGGCTATTATTCATCTGTTACTGTGTGTGTATATATATATATAAATAGATAGACAGATGCCTAGGGTTCTTGTTTTTAGAGTAAAGCAAACTTAATGTAGAACTATGCAAATATAAAATCTAATTTCCAAAAATAATTAATAAATGTTAGAAAAAGAACATATATATCCAAATACAGTGAAACTAAATTAAAAATTGATTGTTAGAAAAATGCTGCAAATAATAAATTTCCATTTTACTCATAGCTTTCATGATAGATGTGTTATTAGATTCAGATAATATTTAGTTACCTGCATTTTACTAAAAATCTGTCGATAAATGACACTAGTTTTAAAAGTGCAACAACTCGATTGTAATACATTTCATTTAAAACAGTATATTTACATTCCTTTACGAAAACTTGCTTTTTTTCTTTTTAGTACAGACATCCATATTCTTGAATAGAAACTAAGTACTTAAGACAAATTTTAAATATTTCTTTGCATAGTACTACACTCATAAATATATGCATACATATAAAGACAATCCTACGAATTTGTGTTCTTTAAAATCAAGAGAAAAAAGTTAAATTTTTTGTCACTATGTAATGTTTTTAATCACCTTCTGAAATTTAAAAATATTTCCAGCATTAGAATAAATGTTTAGAAAACTGACAGTGTACATGAAAATACTCTTTAATGAAAAAGAGGTGATTGGTTTGTCTATTTCTTTTTTGTTATGTTAGAACAGTAGCTTTTTTACTCAGCTATGTTTAGAGCTCTCAGCTGCTAAGCTCTTCTCTTTTTAAGAGGCCTAAGCTTAAAGTAATTGAGCTTCTTATCTTTTTCTTGCCTATGGGCTGTTTATATTAACACAACAGTTGAATTTTTCTTTGGACAATTCATAGCAGTATAGCTTTAACAGCACAGACTCCAGTCAGACAGCCTGAATCAGTCTATAGAATTTATTGCTTGACTCTAGGGCAGGTTAATTAAACACCTCTGTGAGAAGGTTTGAAATTAAAAATTAAATTTCTGGAACTATTAAAGAGAATTTCAGCACTCTGTTTTTCTTGAATGATTTTTGGTAATGTGTGCCTTTCAGGGATTTTTTCCACTTCATTTGAGATGTTGAATTTATTGACAAAAATGTTCATAATATTCCCTAATTTCCTTCTAATTTCTGTGGGATCTGTAGGTCTCTTTCATTTTTGCTATTAGTAATTTGTGTTATTAATCTTTTTTTTTTTTTTAGTCTAGGTGGAAGTTTAATAACTTAAAAGTTATTTTCAAATAATCACGTCAGATTTATTGATTTTCTCTATATTTTTGTCCATTTCATAGTTCATTGATATGTATGCTATTATTTCGTTCTAGGAGCCCTGGTTAAGAGCTCAGCTGCTAACCAAAAGGTCAGCAGTTCGAATCTGCCAGCCATTCCTTGGAAACCTTCTGGGGCAGTTCTATTCTGTCCCGTAGGGTTGCTATGAGTCAGAATCCACTCAATGGCAAGTTTTTTTTTTTTTTCCTTTAATTTCCTTCTTTATGCTAATTTTGGCTTTTTTGTTCTTCTATTTATAACTTATTAAGATTGAAGCTTAGATGACAAACTTTAAAATTTTTATTCTTTTCTACCGTAATCTCTTAAACCTATACGTTTTCCTGTAAACACTGTTTTGGCTTCTTACCACATCTTTTAATATATTCTGATTTCAATTTTATTAAATTAGAAATATTTTCTATTTTACTTAACACACGTTATTTTAAAGTGTGTTGTTTAATTTCCAAATCACCCATTCCTAATTTAACTCCATTAAAGTAAGAGAATGAGGAGCCCTGGTGGTGCAGTGTTTAAAGTACTCGGCTGCTAACCGAAAGGTCAGTGGTTCAAACTCACCAGCCTCTTGGCTGGAGAAGGATGTGGCAGTCTGCTTCCATAAAGATTTACAGCATTGGAAACCCTATGGGGTAGTTCTACTCTGTTTTGTAGGGTCACTATGAGTCGGAATCTACTCGATGGCAGTGGGTTTTGTTTTGGGGTTGGTAAATTAAGAGAATAATTCTTTGAAAAAGAGCTTTAAATTTGTTAAGACTTTGTTATGTTCTATCTTGTTGAATGTCCCATGTGTACTTGGAAAGAAGATATACACTATTGTTTTTTGTGGGAGTTTCCTATAAATTTCAAGTACATATAATTGATATAATTGGTCAAGTGTTCTATGTTCTTACTCATTTTCTATATGTTTCATCAGTTACTGAGAGAAGATTGTTGAAAAATTCAAATATGATTATGAATTTGTCTATCTTTCCTTTTAGATTGTCAGATTGTTCTTTTTTAAAAAAAAATATGTGGTATTGGGATTTAGGATTGATGTTATCTTGCTGGAAAATTGGCCCCTTTTTTTTAATATGAAGAGTTCCTCTTTGTCCCTGTTAACAGTTCTTGTTCTGAAGTTTACTTTGTTATTAATTTTGCCATGCCAGCTTTCTTACAACTGAGGTTTACATGTTTTTTTCTTTTTTGGTCACTTATTTCAATTTATAATCTTTGAAAATTGTTGGCATGCTTGAAAGTTTCCTAAAACTTTTTTTTAACTCTTAACCAATCTGTTCCCTTATATTGAAAATGGATCTGTTTCAACAGCACATACATAGAACTCGTATTTTTCCAGTTTGACACTCTGTGACTCTTAATGGGAGCGCTTAACTATTTTTATTTGAAGTAATTTTATCTGTGTTTGAGATTAACTCTAGCATGTTTTTGTTTTTCTATTAGCCAGTATTTTCTTTGTTCCTTTTCTTTTCTTTTCTCAATTTTTTTTTTTTAAGGATACCATTTTATCTCCACTGTTGGCATATTCATCATAACCCTTGTAGGATTTTATTTTATATTTTCTAGTATGTATTCTAAGATCTTCATCCTGGGTTGTGCAGGTTGTGCAAACAGTTAAGTGTCTGACTACTAGCCCAGAGGTTAATGGTTCGAACCCACCCAATGGCACCTCAGAAGACAGACCTGGAGAGCTGCTTCCAAAAAGTCACAGCCTTGAAAACCTTATGGAGCAGTTCTACTCTGCACACATGGCATCATGGGTTGGAATCCACTCGAGGACAGCTAACAACAACAATAATCTTCATATTATTACAGTCTACTGTCAGAAAACATAACACTGCTCATACAAGACCCTGAACAACATAAATCATTCCTCTTCCTATCACTTGTGCTGTTGTCATGTACTTTACTTCAACACATTAGAACCCTACATCATTGGTTACATTGGCTTTAAACAGTCAATTATCTTTTCAGCAAAAATGAAATGAAGAAGTATTTTATATTTATCTATGTATTTACTATTTTCCGTGCTCTTCTTTCCTTTGTATAGATCTCAGTTTCTATCTGGAATCATTTTCCTTTGGCCTAAAGAACTTTCTTTAAAATTCTTGTAGTTTAGGTCTGCTGGTGACTGTATCTCTCAGATTTTCTTTGTCTGATTCTTTTTCTTTTTTGCCTTCATTTTTTAATTTTCTATATAGATAATTCAAGGTTGGCAGGGTTTTTTTGCAGCACTTTAAAATTGCATAATTTCTGAAGAGAAAGTTATGAAAAATTTTATCTTTGTTTCTCTGTACAGACTGTGGGCATGTGTGTACCTGTGTGGATTTGTTTTCCTGGCTGCTTCATCAATTGTTTTCAGTAGCTTGATTATGATGTGTCCTGTGTATTCTTCTTTGCTTTTGTACTGCCTGTAGTTTGTATTGTTTCTTGTTTATGGTTTTTATCAAATTTGAAATATTTTCAGACATGATATCTTCAAATACATTTTCTGCCCCCTGCCCTTTTCTAAGACTTCAATTACATGTATATTATAATTCATGGTGGCTCTTTTTCTTTCTTTCACTGTGGTTTCTTTTTTTTTTTTTTTCTCTTTGCATCCTTTTGGATATTTTCTTGCTGTGTTTTCAAGTTCACTGATCATTTGCTTAAGAGCTACAGCTGCTAACCCAAAGGTTGACAGTCGAATCCACCAACCACTCCTTCTAACTCTATGGGGCAGTTCTACTTGGTCCTATAGGGTCACTATGAGTCAGAATCAACTCGACAGCAATGAGTTTGGTTTGTTGTTGTTATTTTTTTTTTTTAAATCTGCTGTTAATCCCACATAGAAAAATTTTCATTACAGATATTGTTATTTTGTATTTCTTTTAGAGCCTTTGTTAATCATTCCTGTCACTTGTCATTTCTGTTTTCTATCTTTTTTTTTTTTTTTCCTATTGTCTGATATTTCTCCTGGTAATGGGCCATATTTTCTTCCTTTTAGTACATTTTGTAATTTTAAATTGAATGGTGAACATTAATTCTAAGCTGTCCACGGTGGATTTTGTTCTTTCACGTGTACTGGACTTGCTTCTGCTATTTCTGGATCCATTCAATCATCTCTTCTGGGCTTGTTTTTAAGTTTTTTTGTTGTTGTTGCTCTTTTTTGTTTGTTGCAGTGAAGGAGCATGCCCAGACCAGCCACAGTTCCAGGTCTAGGTTGTATTTTAGGCAGAGTGGCCTGGTGATGTACTTCAGAAAAATCAGCCAGTAAAAACCGTATGGATCACAATGGTCCAACCCTATTGGACATGGGGTCTCAATGAGTTAGGGGCTGACTCAGCAGCAGCTAACAACAACAGGATTGTTTTAGCCTCCTGATAATGTATGAGCCTTTTGTAGTCTTTACTGTGTACTCCATCTATTTAGCAGATTAACTGCATTCTGGTCATTTGGAAATGTTTTTTAGCCTTATCTAAGCCCGGGAATTGTTCAGTTTACAGCTCCCAAGCAATCATTCTTTCCCCCAACAGATTTTCTTGCTTGGCCTTGTGGAATTTAATCCTGGACATGTACGTATTGATATTTAGTCAAAGCAAAACAAACAGAAGAAAAACTCAAGCAGACTTTTAATTTCTACACATTTTCTCTGTGCAGTTCCTCCTTTCAGGTACCCTGACCCGCAAATTCATGCAGTCTTAGCCTCCCTGAACACCAGTGGTAGTTTCCTCATCTTAGGGTAATGTTGTTCTCTGTTGGGCTTCCCTCCTGTCCCTGTAGAGTGCAAAGTGTCCCCAGCCAGAAAGCAGGGGTCTGCTAAGATTTATCTCTTTGTTTCCCTTCTTTCAGGGATTACACTGCCTGATGTCCAATGACAGGTGCTTCCTGTGCTTTCCCTAGTTCTCTTGTCGCTTGAGATGACAGGGTAAATCTCATGGGACTTCGGAAGAGAACTGAAGCTCCAGGCCCTAAAATACTATTTTAATCCAATACTGTTTTTGTGAATTACAGAACTCCAAATTTTTGTGAAGGAAGATATATTTTTAAGAGTAAAAAAATTATATCAAATGTTGAAGCCGATGTCCTTACTTATTCATAGTCAAATTTTATTATCATTTAAGATCAAAGAATTCTTTTATGCTTTGTCTTTTTGAAAGCTAGGCTTACTGAATGAAACTGTTAACTTCACTTTTTTCTTTTGATAAACTTAAGGGTATGGAAACTTGAAGGGTTGTATTCAGTGAAAGATTTCTGTTGAGGAGGAGTGTTAGTACAGTTAATACTAGTTTGACATTTTCTGCTGGAGAACTAAATTTCTTTTGGCAAGTTAACTAGGTATCCATTTTCTCTAATGCGAGTCCTCCTTGGGATCAGGATCTTTAATGACAGTGCTGGAGGGCTGAGTCTTTTATTGAGGCGATATAATAGAGGATTCTGGCATCTTCAAAGGTGGGAAATCATATGCTTATGTGAAATAATTTCAAGGCGGCTTAGTTGACTTCAGAAGTAGAGGAGAGGAAAAACCTAACAATATAGCTTCTTTGGCTTCTATAAAGGTAGGAAAGCTAGGGTAGAAGTTCAGGGACCAAAATACAAACAAGGTAATAGGAAGTGAACAATTTCAAGTGTGTTTTGTGTATTATGGCTCATCTCTCTACATATATCATGACTTCATGTGAACAGAATGGGAATTTTTCAGGTATTCTTTTAAAAATTTCAGGAAAACATATACTCAGAATTCACTAAGAAAAAAGCTACAATTTGAGGTCACCATTGCTATTCCAGTTATAGGAATTATAACCAGGAATCATTATACTTCATCATAAAATGAGTAGGGATAGTCATGCCTATGTCATCCTAAAACGAGGAAAATTACATCTTTTTTGTTTAATTTGTCTTCAACAAGTAAGAGACAGGGAGGGTGGTGACATGGAAACTTGACAGGCTGAGAGGCAGACAAACACAAACATGTTTTATGTTTACCTGAGACAATATTACATTCTAAACTCACTGCTATTCAGGTGATGAGCCAGCCACGGCAGATTTAGATAGCAGAAAGGATGAAAGAGGAGAAACTGAAAGAAAGACAACTGTATGACATGGTAGTCAAATTGAAATACCTCCAGTGTACTCGGACTCCATACTGCTACAAACGCAACCAAGACTCTGCCTAACTATTGTAGCAATAAGGACCACAGGCTCACCTTTTAGATTACGACTGTCATTTACTGAAATGTGCTTGTAGGTAAAAGAAATTGGAAGCATACCATTAGCCAAAAGATAAGTGCCTCAACTCCTTACTCCCCTTAGCACTCTAAAATTACAAATACTCTTTTATGTCATTATAAGAAACACATATGTTGAATGAGTTGTAAATCATTGCAAATTTATCAATTGTCCATGTGCTGCTTCTAAGAACTCTCCCTGTAATCAGTGGCCGTTTATGATATAAAGGTATTGCGCTCGAAGTCTCTTGTGACCCAAGAGAACCTGGACATTTATAACAGGTGAAGTGGAAACAGGTAAAGAAAACCAAGTAGATCCAGTTGGTCTATGTATCCACATTTGGGTTCCTCACACCCTTTTTTAAACCAGCTGAAATAATCACAGCCTGCTTCCTAATCCTCTTTCCTCGAGTATCACTTTTCATCTCTTTTGTTTCTACAACATAGAGGGATTTTCAGTGCATGATCCCAGTAAAGTCCAAAACCACAAATAAACATCTCAAGACAGTATGACAGCACAAGGTCACTGCACAGTGTGTCTGATATCTAGTACCATCTTCTTTTGCTATGAGACATCTTATTTGGAGGAACTTCTGTTTATTAAATAATGACTATATGTCAGGTATTGTTCTAATAATTTCACAATATGTAAGCTCATTTAATGCTCACAAGAACCTTATGAGGTAAGTACTATCCTCATCCTCATTTTATGCATGAGGAAAGAAGCTAAGTCCCATCTATTTACACAAATAAATGGTAGGGCAAGGATTTCATCCCAGGCAGTGACAATCTAAAATTATGTTCTTAACCACTATTCTATAATATCTCTTTATAGTCCTCACAGGATCATGCATCATATTGTGCCAGTAACAGGAACTCAACAACTATTTATTGAATAATAATTCCTGAGATCAGAAATACTATGAATTCATATACATCATATTTGTAATTTTATGATTAATATGCATACCACTGACCAGTATTCTACAGAATATTAGTATATCTTTGCTTACTTACACAAATACAATGGTTGTAATAATTGTATTAAAGACAAAATAATGTTATTTTAATATTATATCAATATAATGAGGTATGAGTAAGACCACTCATTTAAAATTTTCCTAAATGTTGCATCTGATTTTATACAAGTTTAGTAATTTTCTAGAAATTCTAGAACTCTACTCAGAACTCTCTTTTTGAACTGCTTTACATTTTGGGAAAATCACTTAACCTTCTTTCAGTTCCTGTTTCTTTAAAAGGACAATAAATAATTCTTACATAAATTGAGGAGGCAACTCACAGAGAAGTAAATAAAAGACTCCACACATTCAAAGAATTCTAGACCTATGCTTGACCTCAAGATCTCCTTTATCCTCCGGGAATCAAGTTTCTTGTACATACATATTTTTTCAATGCTTCTCTGTGCAGCTTCCAGAGATACCAAAAGAAAATGCTCTAAGGATTTATGCAAAAGGAAAATCTGGACCTTAAACCACATATAGGTTCTTTTTTAAAACAACAGTTCTGATTCATATTTGAGACTTACACTGACTTTTCTTAAATTCTGAAATTCAACATATAATGTTTAGTTTTGGCTATAACATCTCAGTTTTTTGTTTGTTTGTTTTCATACTTCTCTTTGGAACTACCCTTTCTTCCCTACATAAGAAACTTTGTGCCAAGCTCTTCAACAAGAATAAATATATATAGGTCTTCCTCCTTGCAAATGTATCAACAAGAGAATAATTTCAAAGTTGTTGTTGTTGTTACTTGTCATCAAATTGATTTCAACTCACGGGGACCCCATGTGTGCAGAGTAAAACTGCTCCATAGTGTTTTCAAGGCTGTGAACTTTTGGAAGCAGACCTCCAGGGCTGTCTTTCAAAGTGCCTCTGGGTTGGTTTGAATTGCCAACCTTTCGGCATGTTGTCATGTTTTTTAACCTTTTGCAAGACCCAGGGATCTTAAATCTCCCTTCTTGACATTAGGATACTCTTCCAGTATCTTCTAACTTTACTTTCTCTGTCCTTTACTTGCCTTACCTCATACTGCTGAGGTTCGAGATGAGGCCTTTATTCTCTTACTGCTGTAAGTTTCTAACACTTGGAATGAAATCCCATGCAATGTAAACCTGAATGTTCAACTCATGGCCCTGTTAATATCCTCTAAATTCTATAGCACTTTAATGAATATCTTGGATTTATTAATAATAGACTGCAGAATCTTTAATTTCTTTAGCTTACTCCAAACATTCAAAAGGCCAGTCAGTAATTTATTCTAGACACCATTTGTCTCTTTCCTTTGCATCCCTGAAGTTTTGGTATATATAGTGAGAAGGAGAATACAGGACAAAAGAGGGAGTACAGATAGAGAATCTAAGAAACTTGAAAATGTAATCGATTTGATGGGCTAGGAAATGGTAGGTGATGAAGATAAAATGCTGAGCATGAATGGCTAGAAAATGCTGAACACGGATGACTAGATGATTGATTGGAACATTAATAAGAATTTTGAATTCTGGATAGGAACACATTTAGTGGAAAAGATTGTGGTTATGCTGAATCTGAGTTGTTGGCAAAGCAATAAGACATGACTGTTTTACAGGTAGTTGGAAATTTATGACTCTAGAATCTTGAGAGTGACATTCAGGGTGGAGATACAGACAGATATATTTTACAGAGAGATGAGAGTTGATGCTATAGAAGTAGATGAAATTTTAAAGGAAAAGAGTATAAAAAAAAGAAAAAACGTTAACCAAAAGCTGGATATTGAGCAATACTGGTATTTAGGTACTGGTAAGAGAAAAATTAGAAAAGAAATTGCCAAAGACAGAAAGAAAACTAGGATAATGCAATATCGTGAAAGAGAATAAAGTCTTCAGTCTGAGGTAGAAGCTCAGAAAATAAAGCTAAAGATGCCTGTACGTAGATGGAATTAAGGGCATTTTGGGAAGTGATACTTGCCAAGCAGTATATTTTCTTTAAATACCATTTTAAGTGCTTGCTAATTTTAAGCAGAGAAATGATACTATCATCAGCCAATGATTTTATTAAACTTGATGTCTTTCATGATAGATACACTGGAAAATGAATGTTTTTAATAAGTCCTTATACATTTTAATAAATTGTATTGGCCTCCTGGATTCTGAGGGATCCACGGGGTCTAGAGTGCCTGTCACTCTAGGAGAGCAGGATTCCAAGGACAGATCTTCAGGACCCTTAGAACCCAGGTCATTTCTAGATTACTGCACCATGACCCTCCCCTGCCATGGGCACACTGGTGATGGGAGCATAACCAGTTTCTATACAGAGTCACAGAAATGACTACCAAACCAAAACCAAACCCACTGCCATTGAGTTGATTCTGACTCATAGTGACCCAATAGGACAAGTAGAACTGCCTCATAGGGTTTCCAAGGAGCAGCTGGTGGATTCGAACTGCTGACCTTTTGGTTAGCAGCCAGCCGGACTCTTAACTACTGTGCAACCAGGGCTTGATTCAGTGATAATATGGTTCAAACAAGAAATCCTGGGGATATATCTGCCTACTCTTTTTCTTAAAAAAAAATAAATAAATAAAAAATAAAACACTAGAAATTAATCTTTCTGGTTAGCAATTTACTGCTTCTCAGCTCCAAAGTCGAGCTTTTTGCCTGCTCTTTAACGATAGACATGGGCCCATACAATATATGTATAAACAAAATATATACATTTTAGTTGGCACTGGAGTTTTCTCAGTCAAGCATGTTGAAGAGGCACTGTGGGAAGAAATATTTTTGCTTCCTGGGTGTAGTGTGCTTGCTTAGTTGGCTCCTACAGCATGGACAGCTTCTCCAGCATCAGGAACCTGCAGTGCGTGACTACAGCCAAAAGCACCTAGCTGCTAACAACCCTCCCCACATTTCCCCTGGGGAGCTGTTTTGTATCAGAGTGCCTCCATCGGGATACTTCCCAATGAACAACTTTCCCAGGCATCCCAGAAGGAGAATGCCCAGCAATCCCATGGTCATGACACCCCAGCCACTTCTCTCTCAACAAATGAGCCGTGGTCCTGTCCTCTCCAACAAGGTCTGTATCTCACCCTAGCATGGGGGGAGCTGTTCTTTGGATACTCATCTCAACTATAGAGTTAGTTGCTGCTCCTTATATCTGCTACTGCCATACTAGTTTGTGTTCTCTTTAACTTCTTATTAGCCATTCCCTCATTGTTCAAACCTGGTGTTGTAGTTAATAATTCTGTATATTAAACTCTCCCTGTTCAAATTACTCTGTGGTTTCTCTGTCCTGATTGGGTTCAGACTGATACAGTGACTAAATGATATCTTAGAATAAAATTTGTGAAATTTCATGTTATGTCATCAACCACTGATTTTATTATAGCATAGCATAGTAATTCCAAATCTGAATCTCACATGAATTATAGATTTAAATAGAAAAGATAAAATATATAGGTTTTAGAAGAAAATGTCAGAGAATGTTTTTATGACTTTAGAAAAGGGAAAGATTTCTTGCACAGAACCATTACAAAAACCCTTAATCATAAAAAAAAATAAAAATCATATTAAATTCAAATTAAGACCTTCCATTCATAGAAAGTCACCCTTTAACTGAGTAGGGAAAAAAAAAAAAAAAAAGCTGGCGTGCATTCAATATAAATACAACTGTTACAAACCAATAAAAAAGGCACACAACCCAACAGAAAAATGGGCAATGGAATTGAACAGAAACTTTACAATACAAGATAAATACATATATGGCTATTATGCATATGGAACCCTACTGGTGCAGTGGTCAAGAGCTCAGCTGCTAACTAAAAGGTCAGTTGTTGGGATCCACCAGCCTTTCCTTGGAAACCCTATATGGCAGTTTTACTCTGTTCTATAGGATTGCTATGAGTTGAAATCGACTCAATGGCAACAGGTTTGGTTTTGGTTTATTACACATATGAAAATGTGCTCAAATTCATTAATTATAAAAAGAATACCAATTAAAACAAAATGTGACACCACTGCACCCACCATTACAGAGTACCTAAAACGAAACAAACGAACAAAAGACAGATAATATCAGATACGAGCAAGGCTGTGGAGCAACTGGAATGTTGATAAACTGTTGGTGAGAATGCAAATTGGTACAACAGTTTACTTGCCAAAATGTTTGCCAATATCTACTCAACTTTGTATATGCTTAATATATCACATAGTATGAATATGTTTAACAAAAAAACATGTACAAAAATGTTCATAACAGCACTAAATATAATAGTTCAGAATTTGAAACAAACCTACTGTCCATCAATAGTAGAATGGAAAGATAAATTGTAGTATATTTAAGTAATCAAATAGTATACAGAAGTGAAACATATAAAACTAAAAAAGTGAATACTTAGACTTGGTGGATACCTTTGTGGAAGAAATTGTCTGGAGGGGGCCAATGGTGGGGTTTGGAAATAGTTGTCATGTTTTGGTTCTTTATCTGGGTTCTGGCATGACAACTGTGCTCATGTTTTGAAATCCATTGAACTGCACACTTATGATTGGTACACTTTTCTGGATGTTTGTTATACTATCAAGAAAAGTTTAAAAAAATCATAAAAATAAGATGACTTCTCCATAGAATGCGAAAGATCCTAGCCCATGTAAACTATGATATGTGTGTCCAACTCTCGCAAGCTCTAGAGCTCCCTGGGGCCATATTACTCACTGACTATTCATTAATTCCCAATTACCTTTATTGATGTTACTTTCTAGACTCCTTTAACTGACATTAGTGACTTCTTTCTTTCTCTCTTCATTGGGCTTATAAACTAACCATTTAGTTACCTGTTTACTGTCTGTAGCTTTCCATTTTTCACAGATTTACGTGATGAATAACAAACAAAACTATACTACTTGGAAAAAATTTTATGATCCCCATAAAATCACCCAGAAAGGAGTCATATGTAACAACTTATTAAAGGTAATAACAGCATCTCAGTAGTGACTTTCACTATTCAAGCCATGGATTTAAGGGCAAAGAAGAAGCATATGAATTAAAGCACAATAAGTGATAATAAAAGCTGACATTGTTGGCATGTAAGAATCCTTTGATTCTGCACTAGTCAGCCTGTTTAGTTAGGACCTCGGGGCTAAGAGAAAGTTTAAGTGCCAGGGTCTTCCTTCCACAATGAAGTGCATTTTATGACAGAGATGATGAGGCACTCAGTCAGTGGATTAATGTGTTGTGATGGCTGCTGTGCTTGCAGTCTAAGGAATGACTCACCGCTGTTCTATTTATTATTTATGGATTACATAGTGGGCCAACAAAGAGAGGGAAAAAGAAAACTTGCAAACTAGAATCAATACAAATAATAATTGCCTCTCACAAGAGAAATCTCTCTCCTTTAGCCATCTTTTCCTCTCTCACTTTTTCCCTTCCTCTCTTTGCTCTAAGGAAATACTTTCTGTGGAGTAGTGTTTGACTGTTTTGCTCTGTTATTTTCTTTGTAAATAGTCATTATTTCAATGTTCTGCTTTTTTCTAAGTGCTCTGTTTTAAGTTAAAAATAATAGCAGGCAGAATATCCTTTGATTAATTCTTTATGCCTCTATTATTTATTTAATTCATTATTATTTAATTAATTCTCTATTCCATTATTGTTTAATTAATAAATTTTCGACAGTATATGCATTTTCAGAGCTCTGGTTGTGCAGTGGTTAAGAGCTTGGCTGCTAACCAAAATGTCAGCAGTTACAATCCACCAGCCGTTCCTTGGAAAATCTGGGGCAGTTCTACTCTGTCCTCTAGGGTCGCAATGAGTTGGAATCCACTTCATGGCAATGGGTATATATTTTCAGATCAGAAGACAGTAAACATAATTGATAATTAAATATGCTAAGATTTATATCTTACTTTTCCTGATAACCTTGTGAGATATATTATTCTCTTCCCGCAAATTTTATTAGAAGTTTACATACAAGATAAAATAAATCTAAAGAATGTATCTGTAACATGTAGTGTATACATATGGGCGCTGGCATGACACCAATAAAATGGAAAGAAAAATTGTAACATATATGCATTTTTTAGTGCTTTTGAATAAAGTGAAAAGGAATTTTGTTTTTATATAGTATTAGACTGACTGCCTCAGTTAAGATACTTCATGATATGTTATGAAGTGTTACAAAAAATAAAATAGAGAAATAACATGGAATAAAATGAACAAACACAAAATATATTAACTTGAGCCACTGCTTATGAAGTTTTTCTTAAGAATGGCTTTACTAAAATTTTCTCATCTCTCCATTAAGATTGTGTAATAATTTATGTAGGTGGACAGAAACAGTGTTATGATACTATTTACTTAAATCTTGAGGAAAATAATTGCTATTGAAAATCTTAAGAAAAATAAACCTCTAAGATACAGTTTTTTGGGTAGAAAACTTAATCAAAATTTACACAAAAATTGCAAAACCAGTTTCCTTCAATACATAGAAATTCAATATATAAAAGTTAATTATTGTACAAAATCATATTTGCTTATATCCATTTCTACCTAGAAATTTGGTTTGTATATTTCCATGGTTATACATATTTTTTAGTTTAATCATGTTTACAATCTGTCTTACCTTCTTGACTTAGCTTATTTCATTGTTTTTTATTTCAAATCTGATTTAATATAAACAATGGATGATGATGATGGAGTCATGTTAATCCCATAGAGATCACTTAAATGTGTAACTTTAACATCCTTTGAAGAGGCTATAAAAAGACCAAGTTTGGAAATCTTTTAATGATATTGTTTGATTCCCTGAGCACCTCAAGCATGTTATGTTATGAAGATCTTATGGATCATAGAAAGACTTCAGTTTTCATTCTGAGCAAGCTAGGAATCCATTAAATAATTGTAACCTATGAAAAATACATGATTTAAGTTTGAGAAGTTTCACTGTGGCTGCTCGTTTGACAACTGACTGAAGAGGCCAGGAGAGGACCTGAGAAAACTGCAATGAATGATGGGTTAAATTGGCAGTAGCAGAGTTGGTAAAAGTGGTTATGTTCTTGATATATATTTGAAATATTTATTGGCCTCAACAGGATTTTGTGATGGATTGGACTTACAGTGTAGGAGAAAAAGAAGATTGAGGAATGCTAAAACTGTTGGCCTGAAAACTAGGAAGATGGAGCTGCTCTTAACTCTAATGGGCAAGGCTGAAGGAAAGTAAATTTTGGGGAAGAAAACATACTAAGTTTGAGACGCCAAGTAGATGTTTATGGGACATGCAAAGAGCAATGTCAGCCAGGCAGTTGGATGTAGAAATTCAGAGCACAGGGATGAGGGCTGGGCTAGAGATATAAAATTCCCAAAGATACGTTAACAATTATACTTCATTATTGAATGTTATGTTGAAAGGAACATACATTTTTTAGAAAATTTCAATATAGCCTATTGGTTTCCACCAACAAATGAAGTATATATATCTTCAGAAAGACTGAAATGAGAAATACTGTGTCAGGATTGTCTAAATATTCCCATGTTTTAAACATCTTTTAAAAAGTTAAGGAGTCCTTAAATATATGTGATCTCTATGAGACTGTTACATTCTTTGATGAGGCTGTAAAAATACCAAGTTTGGAAATCTTTTAATCATACTGAGTCCCTGAACACTATAAGCTTACGTAAGAAATACCTTTTAACTCTGCTAACTAAAATTTATCTTTTTTACAAACTTGCAGTCTTGATAGTTTTCCTTACTAACATATAGTAATTAGGTATCTGTATCATCTATATATAGGAATTTAATAATATATATTCTTATATTTACATCTAAACCAATCTCTCTATACATACACATATACACATACACATACATATACATATACAGAGCCCTGGTGGCACAGTGGTTAAACACTCATCAGCTAACTAAAAGGTCAGTGGTCAGAACTCACCAGCCACTCCCCAGGAGAAAGATGTGGCTGTCTGCTTCCATAAAGACTGCAGACTTGAAACACTATGGGGAAGTTCTACTCTGTCCTGTAGGGTCCCTACGAATTGGAATCAACTCAATGGCAACAAGTTTGGTTTTTTGTTTACATGTATGTGTGTGTATATATATATGTGCATATATATATACACACACATATATATACCCACACACTCATATATATATATAATCCATTGCTGTCGAGGCGATTCCGATTCATAGCAACCCTATAGGACAGAGTACAACTGCCACATAGGGTTTCCTAGGAGTGCGTGGTGGATTCGAACTGCTGAGCTTTTGGGTAGCAGCCACAGCTCTTAACCACTATGCCACCAGGGTTTCCATACACACACACACACACACACACACACACACACGTGTGATAATTAGTACAAGTACATGTGTGTGTGTATGTATGTACATAAACATTAACATGTTAAATACTCAGCAAAACAACAAAATAACTGAAATTTTTTTTAAAAATCACAAGACCAATATTATAATATCAGTGATATATTTATTCAAAGATAATGAGAATGAGGGAAATGCAAGCTGATTGAGAGAGGAAAAATAATGTTGGTCTACAACCACCTTGACCTGATATGGTTTTACAAACTAATATGCCTGAGGGTTCTATATAATTTTCTTAGTAAATATCACACGTTTCCTATGTTGACTGCATTATTTTCATTTTATTATAAAAATGTGTTCCAACTACTCTATACGTAGTATTCAGAAGAACAAACTACATTAGTTGATTTTATTGATCCTAGTTACCAACATTTTCACAATCATCTTCTCTCTCATAATATTCAAATTTGACATCCCTACAATGTCTCAAATTATTTATTATTATTTATCTGTATGCCCACACAAATTAGAATGATTTGGAGTTTTTTGAATTTTACAGAATACATCTGGAATCTGAACAAGAAGGCATAATTCTAGATTATTTGTGTGTGTGTGTGTGTGTGTTTATAATGAAATCTGTGGGAGAATATATGCTAATCTGTAAACATTTTAAGTTAAACAGTATCTGACTATTAATGTAATAACATAATCGATGTACAATATGCAGTTTTTCATTTGTCCCATTTGACATTTTGTAAAGCTGTGTCTTCAACATAAATTTTGAATCCCCTTAGCTCTAAACTTTAATTCCCTAACAGGGTTTTAATCTAGTGGCCTAATTTTCAGCTAATCCTATGCTGCACAAAAAAATTATCTATTTAGACCAATTGAGATGGAAAGGAAGAAACACAGTTTATATAACACTAAGATCACAGGGTTAGTTGAATAATTTAGTTTTATTTTTACTTTCAGAAATTCAGAGTATCTACTAGATATCATACTTGAATGAGTGGTTAGTTATTATATGAAAACACCCTACTAACAAAGCTAGCTTCTACATAGGTTAGAGCTATGCTGTTTGCCTATCAGTTGGTATGAAAGTCATCAAAATCTTTTAAGGAAAAATACCTATTCAGTCTTCTTAAAATTAATAAGTCTTAAACATTTCAAATTAATGCAAATTAAAAATTATGCAATATCTAATTATTACACAATTGATTCAAAGTTAACTTCAGTCAGTACTTGTACTAATTATCAAAAATTCAAAAGTAAGAATCATTTACTGAGTATTTTCTAAAGTTTACTTTTCTCTGACATTATTTTTCTATTTATTTCAGATCATTGAAACAAATGCTGCATTCCTTTTTGAAGGAAGGCATCACTTTCTTACTTGTCCTTCGATGCTTATTTTGCTTCTAACTTTTTTTATAGTGATTGTTATGTCTTGACACTTATTGGACCATTGAACAATTTTGTGCCACATCAAAAATACAAAAAAATCCATAAAAAATGGAATTACAGAAACAGGGTAAAGTGAAGAAGTTGTTGTTGTTAGGTGCCATGGAGTCAATTCTAATTCATAGCAACCCTGTGCACAACAAAACTAAACACTGCCCACTCCCACGCCATCTTCACAATGATTGCTATACTTGATCCCATTGTTGCAGCCACTGTGTCAGTCAATCTCATCGAGGGTCTTCCTCTTTTTTGCTGACCCTGTACTTTACCAAGCATGAAGTTCTTCGCCAGGGACTGGTCCCTCTTGATAACATGTCCACAGAATGTGAGACCAAGTCTCACCATGCATGCTTCTGAGAAACATTCTGACTGAATTTCTTCCAAGACAGATTTGTTTGTTCTTCCACCATTCCATGGCATAGTCAATATCCTTTGCCAACACCATAATTTAAAGGCATCAATTCTTCTTCGGTCTTCCATATTGATTGTCCAGCTTTCGTATGCATAAGAGGCGATTGAAAACACCATGAGTTGGGTCAGGCACACAATAGTCCTTAAAGTGACATCTTTGCTTTTTAACACTTTAAAGAGGTCTTTTGCAGCAGATTTGCCCAATGCAATGTGTAGTTTGATTTCTTGACTGCTGCTTCCATGGGTGTTGCTTGTGGATCCAAGTAAAATGAAATCCTTGACAACTTCAACCTTTTCTCCTTTTATCATGATGTTGCTTATTGGTCCAGTTTTGTTTTCTTTGTGTTGAGGTGTAATCCATACTGAAGGCTGTAGCCTTTGATCTTCATCAGTAAGTGCTTCAAGTCCTCTTCACTTTCAGCAAGCAAGGTTGTGTCATCTGCATAATGCAGGTTGTTAATGAGTCTTCCACCAAGACTGATGCCGAGTTCTTCTTCATGTAGTCCAGCTTCTCGGATTATTTGCTCAACATACAGATTGAATAAGTATGGTGGAAAAATACAACCCTGACACACACTTTTCCTGACTTTAAACCGCACAGTATCCTCTTGTTCTGTTCGAACAACTGCCTCTTGGTCTACGTACAGGCTCCACATGAGCATAATTAAGTGTCCTGGAATTCCCATTGTTTACAATGTTATCCATAATTTGTTATGATCCACACAGTCATATGTCTTTGCATAGTCAATAAAACAGAGGTAAACATCTATCTGGTATTCTTTCCTTTCAGCCAGGGTCCACTGACACAGCAATGGTATTCCCCCATTCCACATCTTCTTCTGACTCCAGCTTGAATTTCTGGCACTTTCCTGTCGATGCACTGCTGCAACTGCTTTTGAATGGTATTCAGCAAAATTTTACTTATGTGGGATATCAATGATGTTGTCCAATAATTTTAACTTTCTGTTGAATCACCTTTCCTTGGAATAGGCATAAATATGGAACTCTTCCAGTCGATTGGCCAGGTAGCTACCTCCCAAATCTCTTGGCATAAACAGTGAGCACTTTCAACGCTGCAACCATTTGTTGAAACATCTCAACTGGTATTCTGCCAATTTGTGGAAACTCCTTTTTCACCAATGCCTTCAGTGCAGCTTTGACTTCTTTCAGTACCACAGGTTCTTGATCATATGTTACCTCCTGTAATGGCTGAACATCAACCAATTCTTTTTTGTTCAGTAACTCTTTGTATTCCTTCCATCTTCTTTTGATGCTTCCTGTGTCATTCAATATTTTGCCCATAGAATCCTTCAACATTGCAAACTTAATTTTTTTCTTCAGTTCTTTCAGCTTGAGAAATGCCAAATGTGTTCTTCCCTTTTGTTTTTCTAACTCGAGGTCTCTGAACATGTCATTATAATACTTCAGTTTATCTTCTCGACCTGCCCTTTGAAATTTTCTGTTCAGCTCTTTTGCATCATCATTTCTTCCATTTGCTTTAGCTACTCCATGTTCAAGAGCAAGTTTCAGAGTATCTTTGAACATCCATTTTGGTCTTTGCTTTATTTCCTGAGGTTTTGATGACCTCTTGCTTTCTTCATGAATGATGTCCTTGATGTTATTCCACAGATCAACCGGTCTTCAGTCATTAATGTTCAATGCATCAAATCTACTCTTGAGATGGTCTCTAAGTTCAGATGGGATATTCAAGGTCATATACATCGGCTCTCGTGAACTTGTTCTAATTTTCTTCAGCTTCAACTTGATCTTGCAAGTGAGCAATTGATAGTCCGTTTTGCAGTTGGCCCCTGGCCTTGTTCTAACTGATGATATTGAACTTTTCCATTGTCTCTTTCCATAGATGTAGTGGATTTGATTCCCATGTGTTCTATCTGGTGAAGTCCATGTGTATAGATGTCATTTATGTTATTGAAAAAGGTATTTCCAGTGACTAAGTAGTTGATTTTTCAAAATTCTATCACTAAGGCCATATTTTCTAACTACTGATCCTTCTTCTTATTTTCCAACTTTCAAATTCCAATCACCAGTAATCACCAATGCATCCTGATCGCATGTTCAATCAATTTCAGACTGCAAAAGTTGGTAAAAATCTTCAATTTCTTCATCTTTGGCCTTAGTGGTTGGTGTGTAAATTTGAATGATAGTCATATTAACAGGTCTTCCTTGTAGGCATATGAATATTATACCATCATTTACAGCACTGTACTTCAGGATAGATCTTGAAATGTTCTTTTTCACGATTAACGTAACGTCCTTCTTCTACAATTTGTCATCCTCAGCATAAGAGACTATATACGATTGTCTGATTCAAAATGGCCAATACCAGTCCCTTTCAGATCACTAATGCTGTCTTGGTCATCTAGTGCTGCTATAACAGAAACACCACAAGTAGATGGTTTTAACGAAGAGAAGTTTATTTCCTCACGGTCAAAGTTGGCTAAAAGTCCAAATTGAGGGTGTCACCTCCAGGGGAAGAATTTTTCTTTCTGTTGGCCTTCTTCTCTTAGGTGTTCCCCTGGACTAGGAGCTTCTCGGCTCAGGGACCCCGGTCCAAAGGATGCGCTCTACTCCCAGAACTGCTTTCTTAATGCCGTGAGTTCCCCCTCTTCTCTCTGCTCACTTCTCTCAAGAGATTGCCTCAGGACACAATCCTATCTTATAGATTGAGTCCTCCCTCACTAACACAACTGCCACCCATCCTCCCTCATTAACATCATAGAGGCAGGATTTATAACGTAGGAAAATCACACAATACCGGGAATCATGGCACAGCCAAATTGATACACACATTTTTGGGGGGACATAATTCAATCCATGACAAATGCCTAGGATGTTGATTTTTATGCGTTCCGTTTCATGTTTGAAGATTTTCTATTTTCCTAGATTCATACTTCAAACATTCCCCTTTCTAATTATTAATGGATGTTTGCAGCTGTTTCTTCTCATTTTCAGTTGTGCTACGTCAGCAAATGAAGGTTCTGAAAGCTTGACTCCACCCATGTCATTAAGGTCAACTCCGCTATGAGGAGGCAACTCTTCCCTAGTCGTATTTTGAGTGCCTTCCAACCTGAGGGGCTCATCTTCCTGCACTATTATCAGACAATGTTCCACTGCTATTCAAAGGTTTTCACTGGCTATTTATTTTCGGAAGTAGACCGGCAGGTCCTTTTTCCTAGTCTGTCTTAGTCTGAAAGCTTAGCTGAAACCCGTTCACCATGGGTGACCCTGCTGGTATTTGAATACCAGTGGCATAGCTTCCAGCATCTCAGCAACATGCAAGCCCCCACAGTACGACAAAATGACAGACACTTGAAGTAGTACAGCAAAAGAATTTTTACAACTGTCACTGCAAGAATAAATACAAAAAGAGGTGATAGCTTAATATATCACAGAGAAAGCTGATTTGAGAGGAAAAGAGGTAGAGGGAACTTTTTTGCATTCTTTCCTTCCATATAGTAAACACTAAGTTGTCTGAAGAAAAAGTAGATTTTGTTAATATATATTTATTCATTCATACTTAAGATTTTTGTCATCATTTCATAAAGAGTGCAATTAAAACATTAATCAGTGATTTTACTTCACTTTAAATGTTAGACATGTCACTTGGAAAAAAAAAGAAAACTATAGTTAACTCTGTTCTTTATATAAACCAGAAGTGTTTTATAAAAACAATATCTTGGCTAAGCCACATAAATCATAAATCTTAATGTTTTTATCAATGGAGATCATGTATATTTTTTACCAAGAGTAAAAATCAATAGCAGAAGTAAATTAATGATGAAGTAGCAAAGACCACATGGTAAATCCAATTAAATTAATTAAGAATTTAATTAGAAACAAACATGAGCCTAGCAGTCTATTAAATATTGAGGGACATATAAAAGAAGCCCAGGGCATAGAACATGCTTTCTAGATGCATAAAATATTATTAAAGATATATGAAATACATATCTGCAAGAATTGAAGATAAATGTAACTTAGAATTTCAAAATAGGAATGGCCTGGGTATAGAACTTAGAACCATTACTTCTAATTCAGTAACCTTGGCACACTACTGAATTTCTTAATCCTCAGAACCTTAACTGTACAATGGGTATAAAAACCCTTAGTGGGTTATTTTATGGGTTAAGTGAGATATGAATGCCAACTACTTTGAATAAGGCCTTTTATATTGTCAACATTCAAAAAATGGTAAGAAATAAAAATACAACAGTTAATGTCAATCTATATGGAATGGCTGTATAGTATCTTACCATATAGACAACTCAAGACATAGTTGTTAAGAGGGAAGATTACAACTATGTATAGAATGATGCTATTTTGAATAAAAGATAAATCCGCCATGTTTTTTTTTCAGATTAGGTGGGATTATAGGTGATATTTATTTTATATTTTATTTTCCCTTTATATTCTTGTATATTTTCTGAGTGGTTTTATAACAATCATAAGTTACTTTTTAGTTAGCAAATTAAACAATGTATGAAATATATGGTGAAAATATCAAATAATAATGACAGTCCGATATGGAAAATGCACTGTCAGAGAATGCTCTCCCCTCCATTATTCTATAGTTACAGAAACTATAGTGCCTGTAGAATATAAACTTGAAGTAATTCAGTGTGGTAAATAAGAAGTACTTAATAAATGTTTGTTGAGTTAAATAAAATTTTCTCAGTTATGAACTTTAGGTATGTGTCAATTAGCTTGAAACTAAGGATTGCAACTAAGGATTTGTAAAATCCTTCCAGACATAGACTAGAAGTACCTTGTCTTCAGCAGGCTCTCAGTAAATATACTTTTGTAAGTAAATAAATGAATCTTAAGCAACTTGAAGGGCTGTAGTGTGTATTAAAGAGATCATGGATTTATAGCACCTGGCCTAATACTTGGCGCATTGACACATGATAAACACTAATTAAATGTTTTCTCCCTCCCCCTCCTCTCCTCTCTCCAGAACCACACCTTTTTCCATTGATTTAGAATCAAGTAAGTAAATTCCTTTTTGATGGCAGTACAGGAAAAATTTAACTCATCATGCCTACACATCTCCATAAAAGGTCTTTCTCTAGTATGGACCCTTGGCCAGATCCTAGGATATGAGCTCTGAGCCCTAAGAATATTCTGCCTAATGAGACTGTTTTTGTATGTCTGAGGCCTTGGGCCACCTGGTACCAATCTGATAAGATAGTTTATTTTAACGATGTGATTAATGGTGATCACTTATCTATGTCCTGGAGGGCTAGATTCTGAACAGCAAAGCACCATATGCCTATGTGACTAATACGCAATAAAAATCCTCAACACCAATGATTGTGTGAACTTCTCAGGTGGGCAGCACTTCACAGCTGTTGTCATGTATTATTGCTGGGATAGTAAAATGTGTCCATGCATCGCCATTGAAAGGACACCTAGAAAATTGTACCTGGTTTCTCCTGGAGGTCTCCCTGTTCTCTGTGCTGATTTTAATATATATCCTTTTGTTGTAAAAAACCGTAACCATGAGCATTTTCTTAGTTCTGAGTTTCCTTCTAGTGAATCATTGAGCTTGTGGGTGGTCTTGTGGACCCCTACCCAAGGCCAAAAACCTCATTTAGGGATTTGTGAAGAATAAATAGTTTCAAATTAGCGATATTACATTAAGAAGGTCTTGGATCCTAGGGTGAAATATTCAGACTTTATCTCAAAACCAAAAGTTTTTGACTAGGAGAAGGGAATATAAAATTTAATTTTCACAAGATAACTTTGCTCAAGATTTCAAGAATAAATCAGGAAAGCAAGGAATCTGATTTAGTAATACAGCGGCCCCCCCACCCCCGGCTGGTTTCGCTTTCCACAGTTGCAGTTCCTGCAGTCAGCCGTGGTTTGAAAATGTTGAACCAGTACATAGTATATGAAATCTCATGCTGTCTGTCTCTGTCACTCACATAATTGTTATTACAGTATATTGTTATAATTGTTCTATTTTATCATTAGTTATTGTTGCTAATCTCTTACTGTGCCTAATTTATAAATCAAACTTTATCATAGATACGTATGTATAGGACAAATCATAGTATATATAGGGTTCGATATTATCCAAGGTTTCAGGCATTCACGGAAGGTCTTGGAACGTATTCCCTGCAGATAAGGAGGACCACAGTCCTACATTTTTATGCAAATAATGTGCACCTTCTACGTTTGTTTGCCAACCCCAACTTCCCCTCTCGAGGTGTTTTCATAAGCGCCACTCTGCCAATTTTTTTTGCATGTTTTTGTTAAAAAAAATTAGCATAGAACTGTTACAAAAATACTTCAGGGGGTAGGGCATGGCTGGCAAACAAACGTAGAAGGTGTGAGTTATTTGCATAAAATTACTGTAATGACATTGGGAAATGATAGGAAGGGAGCAAACTGTGACCCTGTTAAAGAAATATTTTACAGTCAATTAATAATTGGTTATCATCATTTCTTCACTTTTAATGTCTTGTCAAACTATCCCAGTAAAGCTCTTCTCTTTCTCCTTAAAATAAACAGCTCTTAGAGAAGTTACAAATGACTTAAGTTCCCTAGAGCTGGTGGTTAAGTCTGAATACTCATCCTGTTTTACCCTGCACCATTAATGGACAAGGTGACTTTCCTTGAAACCTTTGGACTCTGTCTTAGGCTGGGTTCTCTAGAGAAGCAAAACTAGCAAAGTGTATTAATACATATATATATAGAGAGAGATTTATATCAAGGAAATGGCTCACATGATTGTAGAGGCTAGAATGTCCCAAGTCCAAGGGTCAAGATAGAGTCTTCTCCTGATTCACGTAGCCTCAGGGGCTGGTGAACCCAAGATCAGCAGGTCAGAGAACAAGGCTCTTTCTCACAGGCTGTGAAGATAGATGAATCCCAAGATTGGCAGGCAAGACTGCAGGTAAAGTGCTAGCTCAAGTCCCAAGAACTGGAGGTCAGACAAACAGCAGCCAGCTGCAGGATCCAGCACGAGCAAAAAGTACCCAAGCCTTGCCAGACTATCCACTTATATTCAATGCAGGCCTCATGCCCCAGGAAACTCCTTTTCAGTTGATTGGCCACTCACAGCAGATCCCATCATAGAGGTGATCACACAATATCAAACCTCCTTATGGAAGTTATCACATCATACGACTGCCAAACCACTGAGAATCATGGCCCAGTCAAGCTGACACACAACCTTCACCATCACAGACTCCTTCCTTGACACCTTTGTTTCTTTAGACTTCTACGAAACACAGTCTCCTTTGATGGCTCCTTTCCTTTCGCCAGACCTTAGTGCTGGTTTCATGGGTATGCAGCCTACGCAGTTGCACCAGGCCTTACACTTAGAAGGACCCTGTGCTTGATTTATGCAATCTCTGGGTAATGCAATCAGTTAAGCGCTTAACTATTAACTCTAAAGATTGGCAGTTCAAATCTACCCAGAGGTGCCTGAGAAGAAAGTCCTGGCAATCTACTTCCAAAAAATCTGCCATTGAAAATTCTATGGACACAGTTCTACTCTGACTCACATGGGTCAACATAAGTTGAAATCTACTTGACAGCAACTGGGTTTTTTTTTTGAGCTTGGTTTAATGCTCTGCTGCTGCCATCCAGAAGTTCTTAATAATTTTTTAGCAAGGATTTCACATTTTTATTTACACTAGGTCCAGCAAATTATGTGTGCCAAACTGTTAAGGTTCCCAGAGGGTCTGTCCTAGACTCTTCTTTCTCTCTTTCTCTGTCTCTCGTGATCTCACTTTCCTGTATCTCCTTACTTGATCTCATCCAGTTTAACCATTTATCGTCTGATGACTCCCAGATCTAGTATAACCAACCACTACTTTACATCTTCACTCTCATATCTAATGAAAATCTTAAATGCTATATAGAAAAATTGCATAGACTATTCTCCCAGAATATTTTACATTAAAATAATTAGATTAAGATTCATCTAATCACACATATCAAAAAGAAAGAAAACATCTAAGAATCATTTCATTTTGCTTTGTTTTATTATCTTTAGACTCCACAATTAATTCAACAGAAAGTCATGTCAGCTCTGCCTTCAAAGTGAATCCCAAAGCAGTCGACTTCTCCCATTTCTATTGCTACTGTCCTGGTAAAAGGTCCCTGGGTAGTGCAAACAGTTTGTGCTCTACTACTAATCTAAAGACTGGTGGTTTGAACACACCCAGGCTCACTATGGAAAAAGCCACAGCAATCTGCTTCCAATAGAGATTACAACCAAGAAAACCCTAGGAAGCAGTTCTACTCTGTCACACATGGGTCGTCGTATGGGAATCAACTCTATGGTAGTGGACTTTTTTCCTGGTATAAACAGTTGTCAGCTCTCAGATCACACATAATATGAGTCCATTTATGTGAAATGTTCACAAAAAACAAATGTATAGAGACAGAAAGCAGATCACTGTTCACCTGAGGCTGGCTTGGGCAGGGATTTACAGTAATTGGGCATAAGGGACCTGGGGGGCAGAGTAAATGTTCTAAAACTGAATGATGGTGATGGTACCATAACTTACCACTAGGTACAGTTACTTAAAATCATTGAATTATACACTTAAAATGGGTGAATTTTATTATATGTAAAACATACTTCAATAAATTAGTTGAAAAAAAACTTAGACCTCTGAAGTGGATCCTCTTTTTCTAAACTCACCCCCACAGAATGCATTCTCCACTCAGCAGAGAACAAAATCAGATCAGTTACTACCTCTCAGTCTTCCAGTGATGGCCCATAACCATAGCACAATGCAAAAGCCCTCCCCTACACGTCTCATTTCTACTGCTCCCCACCACACTCCAGCTGCTTTGATTCATTTTTCTTTCTTGAACTCACCGAGGTTGTTCCTGAGTTAGGCTCTCACATTTGCTACTTCCCCAGATTATTGGTTGGTTCCTTCTCATTATTCAGGCCTAATGTCAAACATCAATTCCTCAGAAAAACTATCCTGATCATGTAAGCAAAATGAAGCCCTACGCACACACCAAACACCGTCTATCACTTTACGCTAGTTTATTTTCTCCACAACATTATGAATCTCTGAAGTTCTTGTTTATATCCTTAAGCTTTGCTTCATCCACCAGAATATAAATTCCTTGAAGGTAGGAATTTTGCTTATTTTGCTGACAGCTTAAATTCCCAGTGCTCAGAAGAGCATCTGGTACATGCCAGGGGCTTAATAAATTATTTTTGATTGACTGACTGACATTAGAAAGGAAGCAAAAGAAGAAATTAAAAAGCACTTTTGATTGCATAAGAAAATAAAGAAACCAAAGAAACATAGTTACACGTTTCTTAGTAAATACTATGCCTTCTTTATAATGTCTATAATAGAAATGGTTCTTTAAAATATTACCCATACTAGACCTTTTATCCATATTTTTCATCATCATTATAATCTTAATAATACTAGTTAACACTCATAACATGTTTCACCTTTAAACTGTTTTATAAGTGATAACTGACATTAATTAATTAGTCATTATCTATTGATTTGTTGAATTAATCTCATTTCTAAAATTTCATTTTTATTGAAGATAATTAAGGAGATGTCCATACAAGATTTCAAACCATATCTAATCATATCTCTTGTGCATACATAGTGTCTCAGTAAGAAACGTAAAATTATTTTTTCTAGTATATTTCTAAATTAGTACAGTTAAAATGACCTTCAGTTAACATCTATCTAATATATTCATAATAAAGAGTCTCACTTTTCTTCCTAGACTTCAAAAATCTTTAAAATATCCTATGATAATAGATTTTCTTATCATATTCCAAAAGGTTCACAGGTAATCTGAATAAACTCACTCTTTCTCTTCTTTCTTGCCTTTCAATTTATCTTGAATTTTCCATTTTTCTTAACACTCTTTAGGTAAGTACTATTGTGTTTTATATTACTGTACTTTATTCTCAGATTTGGCATGTTCATAATGAACAAAACATCTGTATCAGTTCTAAGGTTTATATATTATACTACATGGAGAAGAACATCTAAAATGTAAACTTTTCCCTCTAGGAGTTTATATTCCTCAAAACTAGGTTAAATTAATTCATTCCTTCTTAAATCACTCAGCAAGAAAACATCACCAAAGTAAGGTGACAGAAGAATGGAAAGCACCTTTTTACTTGTGTTTACATAGAATTTAAAGCTTTTACATTGATACTGAGACAATATAAAAAGAGATATTTTAAATACTGTGAAACCCAGCCCTACCTGTCTCCTTTACGTCACTTAAGAAGTATGCATTATAGAAAAACAAGGACACTCAGTGAATAGTTAATTTTTAAACTGTAAGTATTTATATTTGTCATCTTTGTCAGTCACAGCAAAACTGAATCTAATTCGAACTCTTCTATGGAGATCTCTAAGGAGCCCTGGTGGCACAGTGGCCAAAATGCTCAACTGTGAACCAAAAGGTTGGCGATTCGAAACCAGCAGCAGCTCCTCAGAGAAAGATGTGACAGTTGGCTTCCCTAGAGATTTGCAGCCTTGGAAACCACATGGTGTCACTATGAGTGCTAATCGACTTGACAGCAGTGGGTGGATGAAGATATCTAGTCAATATACCAAAAATAATAAACTGTCAACAATGACTTTAGGTTACCCAACACAGAAAGTTAAAAAAAAAAAAAAAAATTATTTTGGTTTCATTTCTTCTTTAAAAAAAAAAAAAAAAACTGGCTTTCAGATAAGCGTCCTCTGATTTCCATATCTAGGTAATAATATTCACATGGAGCCCCAGTGTGGTGCAAACAGTAAAGGCGTTTGGCTACTAACCAAAAGGTTGGAGGTTCGAGTCCACCCAGAGGTACTTCAGAAGAAAGGCCTGGTAATTTACTTTCAGGAAATCAGCCACTGAAAACCCTATGGAGCACAGTTCTACTGTGACACAGATGGGGTCACCATGAGTCAGAATTGACTAGACTGCAACTGGTAGTGGTGGCTATTCACAGTAGAGCCCCAAGTCTAGTTTTAAGTAGGCATTTTCCGCTATTGTCTGCTTCTATAATCTAGTCTGTTGTTACAGCAAAAAAACAAAAGAAAACAAAAATATAAAGTTTCATGTTAATGCATTAAACATTATTTCTTATTAAACAAACACAAGCTGTTTAAATGCAGTTGTATGATATGTGTTTTAACAAATTGAAACCAGTTTAGACTAATGATCAAATGCACCATTATCTTTACTTTGTTATAACGGGAAAATTCTTATGAAAAAATGTTATTGCTTTTCTCTGACGATGGCACATAATATATACGAATAATAGGTATTCTTATCCTTTTACTATTTAGTCTCCATTTAAATCAGATATGCTGTGTTTATAAGGTTAACCTCAAAATATAGTTTTGAATATATGGTAATTTGCTTTAGGTGCAATGTAAATTAATACATTGAAAGAGTAACTAAGGTGAAAACTCTTAACCTTAATTTCCTGTAACAGCAACAAGTATGTATATTTTAGGAAAATACATAAGCCAGATAAGATGACATCTTAACAGAATATTTTAAAATTCAATTATTAATATGTCAATGCTATATTTGGATTTGTATATATAAAATTCCTTGAAATTGAAAGATAAATGGAAAAAATGACATTCAATAATTTGGTGCCTACACTTTGAATAATATAAACAAATCACTATGATTATGAATATTTCACTGTTTCCCTAACAGAAATTACTGCTGATTACTAGGACTACAACAGTAAATGTGAATGAAACAACAAAATGTATTGAAGAAAATGTAATTGAAGATTTGAAAGTCATACCTTATATTTGAATTTACAAATATTATCTTATTTACCTTCCATCTCTCTCCCAAATCCACATGGGTTATTATTAAGTCCATTTTAGCAAATAAGGAAATTGAAGTTAAGATAGATTCATTTACTTACTTGATTCACACAGGAGCTCGGAGACAGATCTAAGGCTTAAAGGCATTTTAACTTGATGTTTTCTTTGCTATACTATTCTTCAATACTTTTTTGTTCTTTGCTATTTTTTTTAGTTATTACATCTTTCTTTTAATCCTGGAATTTAAGAGTTTTTATCACTAGAAATGCATATATTCTTTTCTAAGTTGAAGTTTGCTTTTGCGTAGTCTACTTGAGAAAGAAGACAGCATGATAATATCGATAGTATTAAAATTCAATTGACCAAATATTAATAAAGCCCATAAAATCTATAGACTGGTGTTTAGACCTATGAGAGCTTATCACTGTGATTTTTTCAAAGAAATTACTAAAAATGAGTCAACTGGTCTCACATTCACTGTGTATTAAAAAAAAAAAAGAAACCGTGCTTTGGGCAAAGAAGCATGTTCATCAAAATTGAAAGTAAGATTCATGCCATTATTACTGTGATCCCTGGGGCCTTGGTGTTGCTTACGACAAAGTGTCTTCTGCCAGTTCTTCATTGTGTTCTTGGAAAGGGGAAGTAGGTGGGGGAGTGGGCTTGCAGTGGAAGCTCTGTAGGAAGATAAAAATAGAATTTACGAATTTATCTACCAGTCAGAAGTTCTCTGTAGTAGCTCAAAATGACTTACGACCATAATTATTAAATTAACATCCATGGCATCCCTAAAGGATAGATTGAAATATCATTATTTTTAGAGGGCGCAACCTAGGATTAACAGATTAAATAACTTGCTCACATGACAAACAAGTCGTGAACTGCAGGCAATGTTCCAATGACAGGATTAAAGTCTGCTATTTCCAGAGGCAGAATTCTAGATCCAGACGGCCTCTGAATGTTGGGGAGGCTCTCATTGCCACGGAACAAGGCGGTAAATACACTTTACTTCGCTGAATATCTGGATTAAGATCCAGCCTCTACGTAGCATACTTTTTAATCCAGTACATGACTTTATGTAAATAGTTTAACTTCTCTGAACCTCAGTTTCTACCTAACAATTACGCTTCACCGTATTGTTCCAACGACTGAACAAGAATGTATGTACATGAAAATGTTAAGTTTAACAATTTGGCACATAGCAGGCGCTCCTGGAAACATCCAAGTCAGTTCATTATATCCACTCATGCCTCCAGGAAGCAAGATTGCAAGCCTCAGTTAGAAGTTTATTCCTACCTTTAATGACCCTCAGATTAAGACTCTGAAAAAATGTTTACTTAACAAGCCTGTTGTTCTCAGCCTGGTGTGCTTAAGGTACTTTAAAAAGCACCTGTTTGGCTACTGCTGAACATCAGGACTAAAGCATGATTAACCCAGTAAAGCCCACCAGCCTCGGGTCATGCCACTAGTGTCTCCCTCAGAACTGGATTTATGTTTGCTTCCATGAAGTGGCCAGGCCGTGCATGTAAGTCTCAAACAGAGTAACCATTATCAGTAATTTAAGGGACAAGGAAGGACATAAATATCAGAGCACTTTGCCAGCATGGAGCCCTGGTGATGCAGTGGTTAAGAGCTTAGCTGCTAATCAAATTTCCAAAGTTCTAATCCATCAGCCGCTCCTTGGTAGACCATATGGGGAAGTTCTACTCTGTCCTGTAGAGTTGCTATAAATTGGAATCGACTTGATGGCAATGGGTTTTGTTTTATTTTGTTTTTTTGCCAGAGTAGTTACCCAGGCCTAGAAATAATAGCTTGAGAGATTTTCTTCAGTTTATTCAACTACACATCGAAAGTGTAATTATTAACTATTATGAAATGTTCTCATATAAGATTAATGTAAGTAATACCCCTAAATATTTCATGGTAGAAATTCTGGTTCCATATGAGCAATCTTAACATTTGAATGCAGTCTTAAAATTAAGAAAAAAGGTTAGAAAAAATATTTTGTTTAAATGTATATTTTATCTATTAAATTTAACATGTAAACAATTCTGTTGATTCAAAATTATAAAAACAATGAGAAATACCAATCCTTCTCCCACAAACATCATGTTTTAGTTTATAGGATGGCTTTTACAACAATAAAGACCTACTCTTTTTCCATCTTAGACTATCTGATGATTCTCTTAAAAATATTTCTACTTAAAAATATATACATTAAATTCACTTCTATAGAATCTCTTTATGCCATGCAAAATGACTGTAAAACACAACTGTTAAGAATCTGCCCAGATTCTATGTAGTTGTTTTGGGTTTAAAAACAACAAAACAATAAAACTTTGTAGCCAAATCCAAGGGGAAACATTTTCAGGCAGGGTAGATGGGGAATACACTCATCAAATTACACTGAGTTTAGTGTTTTAGTGAAGAATAGATGTGTGTTTATTCACAGAGAGCTCACCAAGAGCTGACTCTCGGCTTCTTGCCATGCCTCAGACGATCTAAGGATGTATCTCACCTCAGTGCTTATTTGTAATCTAAGTACAGTATATATTGATTTACAATTTCAGCCCTGTGATTTTTTTCCTAAGCAGTTTAGTTTGCAATTAACTCCTTGTCCCTGGGAATCAGAGTTTCTGTAAGTGTATTCACACATGTGCATATATTTTAGCACTAACTATTGGAACTGCTACTATGTAATGCTCAAGTCAATCCCAGTACATTCATAGATCAAATAAATTAAGTTTGTCTTAAAGAAGAGGTACTTATCCATCATGCTAGAAGTAAAAATGTATTTTAATGGAATAAAATCACATTATTTCCAACGGAAAAAAAATGAAGTTATTACCTTGTGGTATATTTGGTAGAACTTGTAAATTGCTTATTTTCTGTTATTCTTGAATTGTTTACATGGGTGCAGATGACTTAAAATTTCTGGAGGGCATAAGATTGTTGATGACTAAGATACATATGAAGAATATAAGTCTCTAAACCCTGTGTCAAACCTGTTATACATCCAGAATAGTATTATTCTGAAAAGGAACCAAAGTCAATATGAAAAAATAAAGATTTCCATGTATTCAGGCAATATAATAAATTCTTTATCATGAATTTATTAAATCTTTATTAATCAATTTATATTTTCAACATTTACCACCTTTTAGAATGTTAAGCACCATAGGTTTACTAGCTTCTATGTAAATATAGTAAAATCTCAGCTTAAGGAAATCAGTTTTCTAGCACATCTCCGAAACCACAATTATACAATCCACAAACACACATACACACTGCACCACACCACACCACACCACATACCTTGAGTGTCAGTAGAACAGCTACAGAATACACAACTTGAAAAAGAAGAAAGAACCTAATTCCTACTTTAAAGATTATAACTAATGCATTGTGGTTTGCTGTTTTTTCTCAGAGGAAGAAAAGAAGTCTTTATGAGTTTATGAAGTCTATAAAAAGTGGGACAGAATTTTCACACAAAAGTTAATAAATATAGCAGAAGACAAAGCCAAAAAAAGCCAAAAGAGGCACAACAAAGGGTGGGGGGGAGAAAAGAAAAAATATTACCAGCAGTTTGGACAGCATTAAAAACTGTAACAAGTGTGGGCACAATAGACGCTGAGGGCAGCAATCTTCCAAAGAACAAAGGAAAAACGAGGTGAAGCAAACAGGTTCCCTGGGGTCTCTACAGTCCAGGAGTTTAGGTAACCCATCTCTGTGGGTATGTATTGGGGGACTGTCCATGAGGAGTGTGCCCACAGAGGGAGTGGTGAGAACAGGTGCCAATACTTCAAAGGACATGGAATTGAGTCTTCATGTGGATGCACAAAGGATAATGTCAGTGTTCCCAAATGTGTTAGCCTTGCAAGCATCCAGAAAACCAAACATCTGATGAGTGGAAATGTCGTCCTTCTAGAGTGTCCACAGGTGTCTCACTTTAACCAACCGCTACAAAGTATAAAGGTACGCAATAAATAAATAAAGCAGCTTTTGTTTACTCGGGTGGCTTGTTCTCAGTGAAAGGTCATTTCAGAACCATGGGCATGTCTGAGGTAGAAAACAATTCCGTTGCTAGACAATGGTGGAGTTTTCAAAGGTTATTGTTGGAGAAAATATTTGCTATTCTCTTGCTCTCCAGTTACTTAGGTTACTTCACTGGTACAATACGTGGCTTAGGTTTTCATTCGAAAATTTAAATAATACTTCATAAAAGGTTTTCAGAAAAAAATCAATCCATTGTTGATTATTTCTAATCATTAATTCACCTTACAGTAAATATTTTTAGTTCAGCTTATGATGGCATTCTTTTCAAAGTTAAATATTGATGAAAATTTAGGTATGTACTCTAAAATGTCTTCTCTTTGAACCATGACTTCTGCTCCAAGGTTACTGCCACACGCTGAGGCCAGCCTTCAGGTGGTGAAACCAGCCTCCTGATTCCACTCTTTTGAGGAGTCTGGGAATTAGTTACTTCCCACCCCCACTTCAGTCACACTTATAACCTACCTGTCATGTAAACACTTACCACATTATTTCATAACGACTGTTTCCATCTCAGACAATCTTGGTAAAGGCTGAGCTCCTTTAAGCAAATTCTGCCTTACTCATCTTTAAATTCTCTGTTGCAAGCACAGAACTTGAAACAATCATAAGAATTTTAGTGTTCAAATGGGTTACAAGTAGAACATCATTTTTTATTAATTTTGTTCTGTATTAAATATAAAAATAAATCAGGTTTCAGAATATCAGAAGTGAATTTGTTAAACAAGTTGAGACATAAAACCTGTTTAAAATTTAAAAGAAATTTATTTTTAGTGTTTTCTAAATATTAATGGGATGTTAAACTCTTTAATAAGTTCATAGAGCATCTTAAATGCTGAAATTTGAAAAATTCATTGTCAAGCAGAAAGTATTTCAAAGAATTGAAAGAAAAAAGCCTTCTGCAGTTAAAGACAATTTGATAAACTATTTAATGATTAATTTTCTTTTTATTAACCCTTTTTGTTAGATATTAATGCAGGAGTCTTTTCTTTTCTTTCTTTTTTTTTTTTTTTTTCTTAGTCTGGCATTCCCCTTGTTAGTATCAAACTGACTACTCATCCATAGAGGTAATCAACTGATTTATTTTTCTTTAAATAAATGTTCTATGCTAATATAATTTTATAAATTGCCAGCTTAAACCAAGATAAAATGGTGCCATGACAATAGAGATAAGTCTTAGAACATTTACTAAGCTGAATTCGATCTGTAGGCTCTGCAATTTCAACAAGAGATACCATTTATTAAAGATCTCCATATTGCCTAAAACATCCATGTCACACACATTCCTGTTTCCTCCCAGCCGCTACTCACCACTAGGATCTCAAATTTAACCTCTTACACTTGCTAACTAACAGCCTTTGCAAGGGGTTATTTTATTTCAAGTGGTTTAAGTTTGCAGGAGGAAAATAGAAAAAGATACTGAAAAATCAAGTTTCTTCTCTTTTTGACCTTTAAAGATTTAATTAAATTGATAGTCCCTCCATTTCTCTGAGGTATGTTACTTTGCGTCTTTGTTTTCAGACAGGAGCACTTTCTAATTTTTTTTCTGTGTTTTGTAATTAAACAGTAAAATAAAATCCTAATAAGAATTTTGGTTGAGAAGCCAAAATTGCACTATCGTGTAGGACCATAAACATTTTTCTGGGCTTGCATGAGAAGGTGACCTGACCTTGTTATTTTATGGTCCAAAAGAAAATGTGTCAGATTATTAAAAGTTGAAAAGGGCAATGAAACTTGACGCAGTTGAAGAACTAATGTGGACAATGCCACTGATTAAGCATTTAAACTATGCTTGGTGTTTATCCTTTTGGGTTATCTTCATATGTAGCAAGTGTAATAAGGCCGTTTAGTGCTATCATGACATTTCTGCTTATCCAGATGTCACATATATTCAGTTGATTTCAACAATATCTAGGTCTTCACCGACCATATGCTACCTCTAGGGAACATTTGTGCAATCTACTTGCCAGATGTGAAACCAGAGCTATGAACCAGCAATTTTCTGGCTCAGAGGTACAGTGTATATGGTCTAATATCATCATCCACATGAAGGAAGAATGTAGACTAGCTTCAGTTAATATAGGATGAAAGCATGCAGTAATTTAAATGATCTTAAGTTACATTTCCTTAAATATGCTCTATTATCCTTTGTGTGCTCTGCTCCAATATAATTTGTGTGAGAAATTAGAAGTAGATATACCAAAGTAAGGACTTTCTCATTCAAAATTATTTATTACATTTCCATACCTGTTAATAGCTTTTGCCTACAATAAAAAAAAAAAAAAAGAAAAACCATTGCTGTTGAGTCGATTCCGACTCATAGCAACCCCATAAGGCAGAGTAGAACTGCCCCAGAGGGCTTCCAAAGCTATAAATCTTTATGGAACTAACTGTCACATCTTTCTTCCCTGGAGGGGCTGATGGGTTCAAACCACCAACCTTTCCATTAGTAGCCAAGCACTTAACCACGACACTAACAGGACTCTCTGTCTCTCTGTCTCTCTGTCTCTGTCTCTTTCTCTCTGTCTTTCCCTCTCTCTCTCCAACTCTCTACCTCTTCCTCTCTTCCTCTCTCTCTGTCTCCTTCTCTCCCTCCCTCTCTCTGTCTCTTCCTCACTCTATCCTCTCTCTCTCCCTTCGTCTCTCCGCCATCTCTCTGTATCCTAAAAATTTTCTATGAAACTAATATCTTGGTATCTCATTGGATTAGTATTGCTATTCTTTTAAAAAATGATTAGATAAATAATAAGGATCCTTTAAGGCAAATTCTTCATGAAAAATAAAGAATTCAAATGCAGGAAAGTATAGAGAGCTTGTTAAGCCTTTGTCAAGGAACATCTTATGTAAATTTAGTTCTTCCTGCTTAAAAGTGACTGTAGAGAATCTTGAATGTACACTAAGTTATTCTGGTATACCTACAAATGACTGAATGGAAATGTGTGAAGGGTAGCTTGAAAAAGTGACCAAAAAATAGAGCCTTTCAAATTAACTGTGCCTTCAAACCTTTACACATTACAAGAGTCTTCTTCTCAGGCTAATATTTTGCTTTATATTCAAATTAAATCTATAGTGATTAGTAGCACTTAAATTAGAGACTCTTCCTGTGATGACACTGTTAGCCTGAGAGAAAATTGAGTTAGGAGAAAGTAGTTTGGTTTGATGAAGCACAGTTGCAAAATTATATGTCAGTGTCTGTGTCAGTTTATGGCTTGGAAAATAACTTAGAGGAAACAATGCCATAACAGTATTTTCATTCATACTGGAAATGTTAATTAAATTCACTTATGAAAACTGGAGCCTTAAAATTATTATGAATCTTGATTTCAGCTCAGGATCCCTTAAAATAGGAAATATTCCAGTGTGCCTATTTCTGCCTCCAAATGCTGAAAACCACAGTGCCATTTCTCAAAGGTAACAACCTCACCATTGCTCTGCCTGAGGACTTTATTAGATTTAATACTGAGAGCTCATAGTCAGCTACCATGGGTGAATCCCTTGAAAGCCGGAAACTTGGATTATCTTTTGTCTACATTTCTATTACACAGACTGTTGTTAACCTTCCGTTCCCACCTTGAACCTACTGACTGGCGTTGCCAACCAGCAGCTGCACCTCTGAGAGCCTCCAGCAAAATAAAAGCTGTATTTCATATCTTAGGTGCAGTGTAGGTTTCCAAGAAGAAAGGAAATGTGATCTTTGAACATACTGCTCGTACTTGCAGGATATAACACATCTGCATCATGATATTCCCTCTGGGAGATCAGCGTGGGGATTATTTTGCAACTTTCCTAAGTGATTGAAACATTTCAAACTAGAGTTCTGAAATAAAAGATCTCATGGCCAGGAGCATTATCACTTCACAGAGTGAAAAATGAGGTTTACTAGTTACTAAATCAATAGAAATAATAGGATTTGTATGAATAACTTAGGTGCTCTTTATTGAATCTTTTTTCTTTTATTTGCTTGCAGGTAATTTAAAAGAAGTCAAGTATGGCAAAAACTTAACTGTTCAATATATAACTGCAATTTTCTTGGATCTTTATATACTACAAACTCATATACACAATCACACATCAGAATGCTCTACGTTTACACAAGGACAGTCATAACTGCATACTTATATTCACATATTTAAACTAACATATACATTTATGGATTTTCCCTTTTGGAGACATACAAACTATGAAAAGAATAGTTCTTCTCAATGTAACCGGAAATGTGCACTCTATCAATGGAGAACATGACACAAGTTGTCTAACAGAATAGTTCTTTAATATGTGTTCCAGGATCTCCTGCTCTTACTAAACATTTAAACTAATATTTCATTATTGTTAATACTCTGATTACTTATCACAAAATGACGAGTGCATTTAGGCAAGAGTTTTGTTGTGTATAGCTCAATATTCTTATCCTCATTTAGAGATCATGCTTGAGGAAGTATTCTGCACAGGATATATAGTTCTCATGATATATATTGTACTTGACGGAAAATGTAAACAGGAAAACAATAAAAAAAACATTAAATTTTCCTGTACTTCTGTTTTTTTCGTTTTTTTTTTTTTTTTAACAAATGTTACCACTATCTTTCCAATGAATAACAGAAATCTCACCCCTTTCATGTCAGATTATCCCAGATTGAAAAGCAGGGAAGGCTGCACATCACTCACAGCATAACTGACTTGTTATTCAAGGCCAAGACAAGAGCACTGGAAGCTAACTCAGTATATACTCCAAGAATTACCAACCAAAAAACATGGAATACATGTCATGATGCCTGATGCATTACAAAATACAAAAACACCATCCCTTTTCAATACTCATGTGCATGCTATAAATGACTGAAATAAACAATTTAGATAGAAAAGGAGACCTGGTGGCAAAATGGTTAAGCTTTAGGCAGCTAACCAAAAGTTAGTGGTTCAAACCTACCCGCCACTCTGAGGGAGAAAGATTACAGCCTTAAAACCTTTTGGGGCAGTCTTACTCTGTCCTATAGGGTCATTCTGCATCGGAATCGACTCGATGACAACGTGTTTTCTAGACAACAAATGTAACTGGTTTAGGAATCTAACATTATTCTTACACATGTTCCCAGTGGCTGTATGACTACTCATAAAATATTTCTCCTATCCATGGCATATGTAAGAAACCTTAAAAATTGGTGAGAAAAAAACATGAATTTAAAGCTCAAAATAGCTAAAATCACTTAATCTGACTCCCTTATTTTATGCTTAAAAAGCCCGACACTTGGGGAGTTCTAGTAACTTTAAAGTCAATATGAAGCCATCCTTACATCTAGGTCTTCTAACACATTCTGATTTCTTTCTGCTATATAATTTAAAATAAAAAATTACTATATTGGATTTTACCTTATGATACTTGAATCTTCTTAGAAGTGTTAAAATTTGCTACTGTTTAAACCAGACCACACTGGAAAGGTCTTTGCTATCCTTATATGTACTCTTCAGCGCCACTGCTTCAAAAGAGAGGGCAGAATTATCTTCCAGCATCCTGTCGGCAGGCTTGTTAGCCCTTCACTGTTTTTAGCATACCTCAATCATGTTTTTATTTGGTTAACCTTGTGAAAAGGAGCCTGGTTGTGCAATGGTTAAGAGCTCAGCTTCTAACTGGAAGGTCGGCAGTTCAAACCCACCAGCTGCTCCATGGGAGAAAAGACCTGGCAATCTGCTCCCATAAAGATTACAGCCTTGGAAACCCCTTGAGGCAGTTCTACCTTGCATTTAGGGTAGCTATGAGTTGGAATCAACTTCATGGCACACTATAACAACAACCTTGTGAAACTTGTAACATAAATAATTGGCTTGAAGCCTTCAATTTAGCCATTAGAAACTCCCTACAAAATTTCACTTTCAGTTACTTCCTTTATGATATGAACTATAAAAGTAATATCTGGGGTTATAAATGGTGATTGTGTTAATTTTTCTAAAAATGTATCAAGTATTTATTGGATGTTAAACACTGGGTGGCATAAACCATTAAGTGACTACCACCTGAAAGACTGGTAGTTCAAACCCACAAGAAAAGCCTCAGAAGACAGGCCTAGCGATCTGCTTCAAAAAGGTCACACAGCCTTGTAAACCCTATAGAGCAGTTCTACTCTGCATACATGGGGTTGTCATGAGTGGGAATCAACTCAAAGTCAACTAACAATAAAAATTACATTTGAAATACTGTATCATTTGTTATTTAAGGTTGAGAAAGTACAATATTTTCCCTCAGGAAGCTTATGAATTATATGAAATACACTTTATGGCAGAGCAGTTGATTTATTGTAAAATAAGTCAAATAAAGTGCTCTGTGTTTTCAAAGTATGAATTAACTAAATTTGTCTAAAGAAGATCAGGAAAGGCTAAAGAGATGAGATGGTATTTTACTTTGTTCCTAAATGAATTTTTTTATTTTAAAAATTATTTTTAATGTTATTTTAGAAAATAATACATGTCCATTATAAAAAAAAAATCTAAAATTCTATCACTCAAAGAAACTGATATTAGCAATACTTGGTGCATATTATTTCATATATAAACTCATTGCCATAGAGCCAATTCCAGCCCATATCAACCCTAGAGGGTAGAGCAGAACTGCCCCATAGGGTTTCCAAGGAGCAGCTGGTGGATTTGAAGTACTGATCTTTTGGTTAGTAGCTGTATCACTTAACCACTGCTCCACCAGTTTCATATAGGCACATGTATAATATGCACAACATTTTGAAAATGTAACAATAGATATTTTTATGTAAATCAAATTTCATTCACATTAAATATGACTGTACATATTTTATTTAACTTAAGAAAATAAATTTTTAACATATTTAATATCCAGGAATAAGAAAGAAAATTCCTGGTTGAAAGAAATAGAGCGCTAAGAGATCAGCATGTGCATGGGACCCAAAGAAA
This sequence comes from Dugong dugon, assembly GCA_030035585.1. Taxonomy (NCBI): domain Eukaryota; kingdom Metazoa; phylum Chordata; class Mammalia; order Sirenia; family Dugongidae; genus Dugong; species Dugong dugon. The sequence continues at coordinate 17,809,625 of CM057478.1, forward strand.
AGTTCAGTTTCTACTTGAGTAACAGAAAATAGGTCTTTTGGGCTACAGTATTGACTCTTCTAAATCTGAGTATTGGAAGTTCTTGAATGCCAAATGACATGAGTATTTGTTATCCAATATATACTGATTTTTAATCTGCATTTACGAGTTTTACACCTCCATACAAACCAAAAAAAAAAAAAAAGAGACATCTGGCTCCACAGGAGAAAGGACCGGCAATCCACTCACATAAAGATTGTTTTTGTTGTTAGGTTCTGTTGAGTTAGTTCTGACTCACAGTGACCCCATGTATAACAGAACGAAGCATTGACCAGTCCTATGTCATCCTCACAAAAGTAGGCATACTGAGTGCACTGTTGCAGCTACCTTGTCATTCCAACTCATTGAGGGTCTTCCTCTTTTTCCCTCACCATCTACTTCACCAAGCATGGTGTTGTTCTCCAGGAATTGGTCCCTCCTGACAGCATGTCCAAATTAAGCTAAATTAAATGTCAACATCCTTGCTTGTAAGGAGCATTCTGGCTGTACTGCTTCCAAGAGAGATTTGTTCTGGCAGTCCGTGGTGTATTCAATATTCTTTGTCAACCCCATACTTCATTGCATGTATTCTTCTTCCCTCCATGTGTCTGTCAGTTTGTCATACCGTGGTGGCTTGCCTGTTGCTGTAATACTGGGAGATTTGCCATCAGTATTTGCAATACTAGCAGGGTCATCCTTGGTAAACAGGTTTCATTGGAGCTTTCAGACTAATACAGACTAGGAAGAAGGACCTAGCGGTCTACTTCTGAAAAAAATGTCCAGTGAAATCTTTATGAATAGCGGCAGAACATTGTCTGATTCAGTGCCAGAAGATGAGCCCCTCAGGTTGGAAGGCACTCGATATACGAATGGGGAAGATCTGCCTCCCCAAAGTAGAGCTGACCTTAATGGCTTAGATAGAATGAAGCTTTTATGACCTTCATTTGCTGATATGGCACTACTCTAAATGAGAATAAGTAGCTGTAAACACACGTTAATAACCAGAATGTGGAATATAGGAAGCAAGAACCTAGGAAAAATGGAAGTCATCAAAAAAGAAATGGAACACATAAAGCTCGATATCCTAGGCATTAGGGAGATGAAATGGACTGGCATTGGCCATTTTGAATAGGAAAATCATATGGTTTACTATGCCAGAAATGATGAATTAAAGAGGAATGGTGTTGCATTTATTGACAAAAAGAACATTTAAAGATCTATCTTGAAATACAACAGAGTTAGTGATAGGATAATATCTATATGTCTACAAGGAAGACTAGTTTATACTACTATTATTCAAATTTATGCAGTAACAGCTGAGGAAATGCAAGATTTTTACCAATTTCTGCAGTGTGAAATTGATCAAACATGCAGTCAAGATGCATTGATAATTATCGGTGATTGGAAACCAAAAGTTGGAAACAAAGAAGAAGGATCAGTAGTTGGAAAATACGGCCTTGGTGAGAGAAATGATACCAGAGATAACAGAATAGAGTTTGGCAAGACCAATGACTTTGTCACGGCAAGTACTTTTTTTCAACAACATAAACGGCAACTATAAATGTGGACCTCACCAGATGGAAAACACAGGAATCAAATCGACTACATATGTGGAAAAAGACATTGCAGAAGCTCAATATTATCAGTTAGACCAAGGCCAGAGACTGACTGTGAAACAGATCATCAATTGCTCGTATACAAGTTCAAGCTGAAGCTGAAGAAATTTGAACAAACCCATAAGAGCCAAAATATGAACATGACTTCATCCCACCTGAATTTGGAGACCATCTCAATAATGGATTTGAGGCACTGAACACTAATGACCAAAGACCAGACTAGTGGTGGGATGATATCAATGATATCATACATGAAGAAAGCAAAAGGTCATTAAAAAGACAGGAAAGAAAGAAAAGACCAAAAAGATGTCAGAAGAGACTCTGAAGGTTGCTCTTGAACATAGAGTAACTAAAGAAAATGGAAGAACTGATGAAGTAAAAGACCTGAACATGTTTTAAAGGGCAGCTCAAGATGACAAAGTAAAGCACAATAATGAAATGTGCAAAGACCTGGAGTTAGAAAACCAAAAAGGAAGAACACACTTAGCATTTCTCAAACTGAAAGAACTGAAGAAAAATTCAAGCCTCAAGTTGCAATTCTGAAGGATTCTTTGGGCAAAATATTGAATGACACAGGAAACATCAAAAGATGATGAAAAGAATACACAGAGTTACTGTACCAGATAGAATTGGTCAATGTTCAACCATTTCAGGAGGTAGCAATTGATAAAGAAACAATGGTATTGAAGGAAGAAGTCCAAGTTGCACTGAAGACACTGGTTAAAAACAAGACTCCAGGAATTGATGGAATGCCAATTAAGGTGTTTAAACAAATGGATGCAGGGCTGGAGGTGCTCAGTTGTCTATGCCAAGAAATTTGGAGAAAAGCTACCTGGCCAACTGACTGGAAGAGATCCATATTTGTGCCCATCCCAAATAAAGGTGATCCAAAAGAATCTGGATATTTTCACATCCCAGTAAAATTATGCTGAAGATAATTATAAAGTGATTGCAGTACGTCTTAGTTATCTACTGCTGCTATAACAGAAATACCAAAAGTGAATGACTTTAACAAAGAAAAATTTATTCTTTCCTAGTCTAGGAGGCTAAAAGTCCAAATTCAGGGCACCAGCTCCAGGTGAAGACTTTCTCTTTCTGTCGGCTCTGGAGGCACAAGGACTTCAGGTCCCAAGGACAGGCTCTGCTCCCAACTCTGCTTTCTTAGTGATAGAAGATCCCTAACCTCACTGCTCAATTCTCTCTTTTATATCACAAAAGAGACTGACACAAGAGGCAACCTAATCCTGTAGATTGTGTCCTGCCTCATTAATATAACTACCTCTAATCCTGCCTCATTAACATCATAGAGAATAGGAATTACAACACATAGATACATACATCAGATCGCAAAATGGAGGAAAACCACACAGTCCTGGGAATCATGGCCTAGCTAAATAGTCACACATTTTGGGGGGACACAATACAATCCACGACGCAGCGGTGCATCCACAGGGAAATGCCAGAAAATCAAGCTGGATTCGGAAGAAGATATGGAACAAGGGATATTATCGCTGATGTCAGATGTTGATATCAGTTGCTGATTCAACTGTGTGGATCATAACAAATTATATATAACATCGCAAAAAAATTCCCATTTTACGTGATTTGTTACGATCGATACAGTCAAACACCTGTGCATAGTCAATAAAACACAGGTATTCATCTTTCCGGTATTCTCTGCTTTCTGCCAAGATTCATCTGACATCAGCAATGATATCCCTCATTTCTCATCCTCTTCTGAATCTAGCCTGAACTTCTGGCAGTTCCCTTTTGATGTATGGCTGTAGCCATTTTTGAATTATCTTCAGCAAAATTTTGCTTGCCGGTGATATTAATGATATTGTTCACTAATTTCTTTGGATCACCTTTCTTTGGAATGGGCACAAATATGGATCTATTCCAATCAGTTGACCAGGTAGCTGTCTTCCAAATTTATTGGTATAGGCTAGTGTGTGCTTCCAGCATTGCATCTGTTTGTTGAAGCATTTCAGTTGATATTCCTGGTATTCTTAGTTCCTGGAGACTTGTTTTTCACCAGTGTCTTCAGTGCAACTTGGACTTCTTCCTTCACTACCATCGGTTCTTGATCAATTGCTGCCTCCTGAAATGTTTGAATATTGACCAGTTAGTTTTGTTACAGTGACTCTATGTATTCCTTGTATCTTCTTGCAATGCTTCCTGTATCATTCAATATTTTGATCATGGAATTCACCAATATTGTAATTCAAGGCTTGAATTTTTCCTTCACTTCTTTCAGCTTGGTAAATGCTGAGCTTGTTTTTCCTTTTTTGGTTTTCTTACTCCAGATCTTCACACATATCTTTGTAATACTTTACTTTGTCTTCTCAAGCTACACTTTGAAATCTTCTGTGCAGCTTTTTACTTCACTTCTACAGTTCACTTTAGCTACTCTATGTTCAAGAACAAGTTTCAGTGTCTCTTCTGACATTATTTTTTGTCTTTTCTTTCTTGTCTTTTTAATGACCTTTTGTTTTGTTTTCTTCATGTATGATGTCCTTGATGTCATCCCACACCTAGTCTGGTCTTTGGTCATTAGTGTTCAGTTCATCAAATCTATTCTTGAGATGGTCTCCAAATTCAGGTGGGATACATTCAAGTTCACATTTTGGCTCTCACGGACTTGTTTTAATTTTCTTCAGCTTCAACTTGAAATTGCATAGGAGAAATTGATGGTCTCTTCCACGGTTAGTCCCTGTCCTTGTTCTGGCTGATAGTATTGAGCTTCTCCATCCTCTTTTTCCACAGATGTAATCAGTTTGATTTCTGTGCATTCCATCCTTCAAGATCCATGTGTACACTCATCATTTACATTGTTGAACAGCGGTATTTCCAATAAGTAAGTCATTTTGCAGAATTTTATCATGCAGTCTCCAGCATCATTTTGATCTTTTGATCACCAAGCCCACGTTTCAGCTAGTGATACTCCCTTGTTTACAATTTTTTGTGTTCTAATCACTAGTAATTATCAATGCATCTTGATTTCAAGTTTGATCAATTTTAAACAGCCAAAATTGAAAAACCTTCAATTTCTTCATCTTTGGCATTAGTGGTTGGTGCATAAATTTGAATAACAGTCATGTTAACTGGTCTTCCTTGTGGGAGTATGGATATTATTCTATTGACAGTATTATACTTTAGGATAGATCTTGAAATGTTCTTTTTGATGATGAATGTGACCCCATTTCTCTTCAATCTGTCATTCCTGGCATAGCAAACAATATGATTGCCCAATTCAAAATGGTCAATACCAGTCCATTTCAGCTCACTAATGCCTAGGATATCAAACTTCATGTACTCCATTTCATTTTTGAGAACTTTCAATTTTCCTTGATTCACACTTCTTACATTTTGATTACTCGTGGATATTTACAACTGTTTCTTCTCATTTTGAGTTGTGCCACATCAGCAAATGAAGGTCCAGTAAGTTTTACTCAATCTATGTCACGTAGACCGACTATACTTGGAGGAGGCAGCTCTTCCCCAGTGGTATTTTGAGTGCTTTGCAACCTGAGGGGCTTATCTTCTAACACTGTATCAAACATTCTTCTGCTGTTATCCACAGGGTTTACACTGATTAATTTTTTTTTCCCAGAAGTAGATCACCAGCTGCTTTTTCTTAGTCTGCTCTAGTCAGGAAGCTCTATTGAAACCTGTCCATGATGGATGACTGCTTGTACTTTAAATATCAGAGGCATAGCTTCCAACAGCACAACAACACACAAACCACCACAGTATCACAAACTGTCAGATGAGTGGAGGACATAAAGTGTACAGCCTACAAAACCCTCTGGGACACTTCTACTCTGTCACATGGAGTTGCCATGAGTCAAAAACAACTCAACAAGTACCCATCAGCAGCAACAACATCACAGGTTACTATGGTATATAGAGACTATTTATTTCCATTTTTCATATTACATATTAAGAACTTTGTAATTTATTCTGTTACAAATATTTATGGCCTATCATGGGGTTTCTAACATTTCAATTGTTTATTACCTTGAAATTTCTTAATTCCCTTTTTCTTAACGCTAATTTTATATTATTCTTCAATAACAAGTAATAAAACCCATTGCTTTATGATTACTTCTGACAAAAATAGGCAACATCTCCTTCTCTATTTCAGAAAACCAAAGAAAAAGACACCTCATTGTATTTTCATGTTTTCTTCTAGAGAACTATTAAATATAAGAAACAATGATAAAGAGTTAAAGATACATAAGTGCCGACCTATCCACATAAATTTTCCTATAATATAGGTGTTTGCAGATCTACAAATACATTCAGTCAAGGCAATTATTATAACAGATCAAATTCACTGATTTCTATTTTCCAGCAGGAATTGTATTATTCTGTGCCAGAGACTCTTTAAAAACTTCCAATAACTCCATGGGTTAGATTTTAATATTATTTACATTTAACAGTTGAGTAGCTAAAGCACAGAGATTATAAATAATATACACAGAGTTACACAGCAGGTGAGGATAAGAGACAAGAGAGTAATTCAAGCCGTTTACCACTATGCAACACTACTTCTCATGATGAAATGAGGCTACATTTATTTTTTTAGCAATGAAAAATTTTCGCAGGGGAATTTTTGTGCTTTTTGGCTTGAAATTTTTTATATAGATCAGTAGCTACTATAAAGGAGTTATCTTAATATTTATGATTGAGTAGCTTTTCATAACATTTAGATCAGCACTTTGAAAAATATGTTCACAACACTAGTTTCATGAAATGTTAAAATGTATTAGATGAGGAAAGCTATCTATAATAAAATACTTTAAGAAATTTGGGAATAAACAAAACTAAACAATTTTGGCAATCTTGGAGCCTTTAACATGCTAATGTACATTGTTGATGCTTCAAGAATAACAACATATGTACAGTTTACCATATGAAATTCATCTGATGGACTAATACCATTATATTTATTTTAAAATTCAGTTAATTTTATTATTTCTGTAAAATATGTGATAGTGGGCACTGACTAAAGCTCAGTATACTTCTACTACTGCTCTATTTGGTGGGGAGTTGATTTGGGAAAATAGTGTTGGTAACAGTATTTTTATTTGTACCAATTGGAGACATGTCACTATTTTTCTAAGTCTTATATATTCAAAACAGACTTATCTAACAAATAACCATTTAGATCCTCATATTTCATGCTGAAATTAAAGATTTTACAAAAAAATTTAAAACTTCATTGCTAATTCTATTTAATAAAATTGCACGTGCCATCTTGTGATTTTCTTTTTTTTAATCTGAGACACACTGTGGTACACTTCATTCAGTTTAGATTATTTTGAATCGTAGGTTCCAAATACCTACATGATGATTTTTATTTGTTAGATTTATTAGCAGTGAATTTTTGCATCATCAGTGAAAATGTTCTATTTAAAGTGCGTTTATCTTAGTTTTTAGATTATTTTAAAACAGTGGTTCTCAAACTTTAGAGTGTATCAGAATCACAAAATCATGTGGAGGGCTGCTCATCACTCTGGGTTGGGGCCAGAAAATCAGCATTTCTAGTAAGTTCCCAGGTGATGGTGACGCTGCTGGTTTAGAGGTTACACTTTAAGGACCACTGGAAAGTTGACTGTAGCCAAGAATATGGGCCATAAATATTTGTGACCATATCATTATTTTTAAAGATTATCCTTCAAAATGGGATAGTCTGACTTTTTATTTCTCTGGCTAAATTAATAACATTAGTTATTCAATTTAGTACTGACACAGTGCTTAAAATGCAACAGTTTAGATCCTTGCACACTCCCTAGTAATTTTCAGACTTAATGAATTGGTCAGATTTGAATTTTTTAGAAAGTATTACACCTTAAATCAATTATGTGTTTAGTGTAGAATGCATTTTTAATAAATGAAGTTGTCCATGGTCAATGCAATGAAAGGATTAACCAGTAGACTGTCATATGCTCCAAAACATGAAACATGACTCCAGTATCACCTGGATTGATTAGTGATAATGAAGTTGCAAAGCTGTAACTCTTATCAGATATCTTGGTCCACTCATCTCTCCACTACCATGTGTGTATGGAAAAGGAAAATAATTTCATAAATGGTTAACCATATGGGTGAGCTTCCCAAATCATACAATATTTCTAGGTAAATTGTCTGGAAGACCTGATTTGATTCCTCATTCATTCAGTATAGTGGTTGGAGATGTTTCATGTAAACCCTCTAGGCCTTAATCTCCTGTTTGTGAGATGAAAGGATTGAGCTCTAGATCTTCCTATACTTCTGAAATATGATCCTTTGCTTTTGCTCTTATAAACAGTTCTTAACTCACTTGCCCAGAACACTGCAATATCCTGACACTGTCCATGCTCAGTTTTACTTAGTGAAATAAATGAATTAGGTGCTCTTTAATTGTGGTGGCCATAATAAAAATCAATTAGAATCATTAAGAGATCATAATTACATTTATGCATGCTCTCCTATAATTCAAAATTCATGATATTTAAGTAAAAGAGAACTTTTAATAAACTCTCTTCCATTACTTTTAGAAAGATACAGCAATTATAATTTTATAGTTGCATCCACATATTTGCCACTAGAATCCAGAAAAATAACAAGCATATTGTATAAATAGTCAAGAGCAAAAGAAATAAATATAAATCTCTTACTAGTTTACTGAATTCTTGTGTATTTTTTGTACGCATATATATATGTAACTTTTTAGACTGCAAAACCTAACATTGATAATGAAGCAATCATAGAAAGAAAGTTGTCCTCCCAAATGTCAGTTAATGTTTGATCAAGTGTAAAGTTGATCTATACATGAGGAAGAATCATTAGGGACCCAGAAAGAAATCAAATCATAAGCATATTTAGGTGACTGGCCATGTAAGATGCTTTAGATTAGGGTCAGAACCTCAAGTCTAAATTAAATACTTAGCTTAAAGAAATACCCATCAATTTGCAGTTAGCATGGGTATGACCCACAATCCAGGGGAAAAAAAACCAGTTGCTGATACGTGTGTGGATCATAAGTCTAAAGATGACATTTACTAAAAGAGCAAAATGACAGCACAGATCAAAGGAATTAAAGGCATACCTCATTTTATTCCACTTTGCCTTATTGCATTTCACATGTATTGAGATTTTTACAAACCGAAGGTTTGTGACAACCCTGCATTAAGCAAGTCTATCAGTGCCATTTTTCCAATAGCATGTGCTCACTTTGTGTCTCTGTGTCACATTTTGGTAATTCTCACAATATTTCAATCTTTTTTGTTATTATTACTTCTGTTATGGTGATCTGTGATCAGTGATCTTTGATGTCACTACTGTGTTTTGCGGTGCCACGAATCATGCTCCTATAAGTCAGTGAACTTAACTGATAAATATTGTGTGTGTTCTGACTGCTCTATCACCAGCCATTCCCCCATCTCTCTCCCTCTCCTCCGCTTCCGCTTCCCTATTCCCTGTTACACGACAACATCGAAATTAGGCCAATTAATAACCCTACAATGGCCTCTAAGTGTTCAAGCGAAAGGAGGAGTCTCACTTTAAATCAAAAGCTAAGAATAATTAAGCTTAGTGAGGAAGGCATGTCAAAAGACTAGATGGACCAAAAGCTAGGCCTCTTGTACCAGTTAGCCAAGTTGTGAATGCAAAGGAAAAATTCTTGAAGGAAATTAAAAATGTCACTCCAGTGAACACACAAACAATAAGAAAGAGAAACAGTCTTATTGCTGATGTGGAGAAAGTTTTAGTGGTCTGGGTAAAAGATCAAACCAGCCACAACCTTCCCTTAAGCCAAAGTCTAATCCAGAGAAAGACCCGAACTCTCTTCAATTCTATGAAGGCTAAGAGAGGTGAGGAAACTGCAGAAGAAAAGTTTGAAGCAAGCAAAGGTTGGTTCACGAAGTTTAAGGGAAGAAGCCGTCTTCATAACATAAAAGTGCAGGGTGAAGCAGTAACTGCTGATGAAGAAGCTGCAGCAATTTATCCAAAAGATCAAGCTAATTGATCAAGGTGGCTACACTAAACAACAGATTTTCAATGTAGACAAAACAGCCTTATATTGGAAGAATATGCCATCTAGGACTTTCACAGCTGGAGAGGAGAAGTCAATGCCTCGCTTCAAAGCTTCAAATGACAGGCCAACTCTCTTCTTAGGGGCTAATGTAGCTGGTGACTTTAAGTTGAAGCCAATGCTCATTTACCATTCTGAAAATCTTAGAGCCCTTAATAATTATGCTAAATCTACTCTGCTTGTGCTCTATAAATGGAGTAAGAAAGCTTATATGACAGCACGTCTGTTTACGACATGATTTACTGGTATTTTAAGCCCACTGTTGAGATCTACTACTCAGAAGAAAAGATTCCTTTGAAAATATTACTGCTCATTGACAATGCACCTGGTCACTCAAGAGCTCTGATGGAGATGTACAAGGAGATTAATGTTGTTTTCATTTCTGCTAAAATATTACTGCTCATTGACAATGCACCTGGTCACTCAAGAGCTCTGATGGAGATGTACAAGGAGATTAATGTTGTTTTCATTTCTGCTAACACAACATCTATTCTGCAGCCCATGGATCAAGGAGTAGTTTCGACTTTCAAGTCTTATCAATTAAGAAGTAGATTTTGTAAAGCTATAGTTGTCATAGGTAGTGATTCCTCTGATGGATCTGGGCAGAGTACATTGAAAACCTTCTGGAAAGGATTCACCATTCTAGATGTCACTAAGAACATTCGTGATTCATGGGAGGATGTCAAAATGTTAACATTAACAGGAGTTTGGAAGAAGGTGATTCCAACCTTTGTGGATGACTTTGAGGGGTTCAAGACTTCAGTGGAGGAAGTTACTGCAGATGTGGTGGAGATAACAAGAGAATTAGAAGTGGAGCCTGAAGATATGACTGAATTGCTGCAATCTCATGATAAAACTTATATAGCAGATGAGGAGTTGCTTCTTAAAGATGAGCAAAGAAAATGGTTTCTTGAGATGGAATCTCCTCCTAGTGAAGATGCTGTAAACATTGTTGAAATGATAACAAAGGATTTAGATTAATAAGTAAACTTCACTGATAAACCAGCTGCAGGGTTTGAGAGGATTGACTCCTATTTTGAAAGAAGTTCTACTGTGGGTAAAATGCTATCAAACAGCATCGCATGCTACAGAGAAATCTTTCGTGAAAGGAAGAGTCAGTTGATGTAGCAAAATTCATTGTTGTCTTATTTTAAGAAATTGCCACAGCCACCTTCAATAACCTCAACCTTCAATAACCGCCACCCTGATCAGTCAGCATATTGAGGCAAGACTCTCCACCGGCAAAAACAGTATGACTTGCTGAAGGCTCAGATGATGGTTAGCATTTTTTAGCAATAAAGTATTTTTTATTTAAGGTATGCACATTGTTTTTTTAGACATAATGCTATTGTACACTTAATAGACTACAGTGTATAATGTGAACATAATTTTTAATGCACTGGGAAACCAAAAAATTAATGTGACTCACTTTATTGGAATATTCTCTTTATTGGAAACTAACTTGCAATATCTAAGAGGTATGATGTATAAAGCAGCAAAAAGATACAGATATTTTTAAACTCAAGTGATTGGATTTAGAGCAAGTCTAAAGACCCACAGCAAAAAACAACTTAACAAATGGAAACATCTGAGAAATTTTGATTTTGTGTTATATTTATTTTTTTAAACTAAAAAAGAAAGTGGATGAAAGAATCTACTAATTGTTTGCCTGTTGTTTTTGTTAGGTGCTATTGATTAAACCCCACGTGACAACGTAGAACTGTCACACAGGGTTTTCTAGGGTTGTTATCTTTACAGGAGCAGATTGCCAGGCCTTTCTCCCACAAAGCAGCCGGAGAGGCTTGAACTGCCAGCCTTCCAGATAGCAGATGAGTGCTTAACCGTTGTGCCACCAGGGTTCCTTTGTATAGCTTTTGAGATATTCTGGGAATAAAATATTAATTCCCTATGTCTATATTTGGGTTTGTTGTTTTTGTTAGTTGCTGTCAGTGGATTCTGACAAATGGTGACCCCATGTATACAGAGAAGAACTGCTCCATAGATTTTTTAAGGTTGTGATTTTTCAGAAGCAAATTGCCTGGCCTGTCTTTTGAGGCGTCTCTGAGTGAATTCGAACCGCCAACTTTTTAGTTAGTAGACAAGTGCTTAATCATTTGCATCACCTAGGGACTCCAAGATTTGGGTAGGATATTATTATGCTCCTGTAACTGCCATTGTAAATTACCTCTCTTTATTGTGACTAGTGCTTCTTTTTAATCAATTACTAAAATGTAATGCAAAAAAAAACAGTTTCAAAACTTGGTTATAATTATCAACCTGAAAAATTGGTTAAATTATATCTACTTGTATAGTGTGGGATATCTCCAATGTGCTATCCACATGGAAAGAAATCACAAGCAGTTTTAAAATATTAAAAATTTTAAGAACAGGAAGGAAAATCTGACTATTATAGCTTGTTTTAAAGGAGAAACATGGTTAGTGTCCACATTTACTAAATAAAACTATATGCAATAAATGTGTACAATCAGCATAGTGTTTAAATGACTAAAATAGGTAATTAAGCAGTGAAAATAAACACAGTTTAAACATAAGTAGAATGCAGAGCCTTTCATATGTCAGACATAGCCTTTTTGACGGAGAACTTCTAGAACTGACATAGATAATGAAAAACAAACTGCATAGGAATTGAAATCAATGTAATTTGTGAAGCAAATATGAAAACAGAAGACCTTGGAGATAAAAGACTGCAAAAGAGAATAATAGTGAGCTCATAAATGCTTCCTTTCTCCTGTAAGGAAGGAACACAGGCACATGCATGGCTTTATATATATACTTTTTTTTTTTTTTTTTTTTTAATGATCCACAGCAAAGAGTAAATAAGAGAGTATACTAGAGACTCAAAGAAATAAACAAATCCACTACGGACAATCTAACCAGGGAAACTCACTTTAAAAAAATACGTATGCTTATGGGACAAAGAAAGAATTACTCAATCCATTCAGAAAATAATGTCATTAATGTGATTTTTGTTTGTTTATTTGTTTTTCACTAATTTAGTACCATGGCCACAAGCCATTCATTGTTAATGTCTTTAACCAATTTGAAAATATCTTACATATCATAGCCAGGAACATTTGATTGAACTTAGAGAAAAGAAAAATCTAGGTCAACTTTTCATATGAGGAATAAATTTAGATATATTTTCCAGAGAACAATGCTGTACAAATGTTGTTATAAAATAGCAGTGAATAAACTTTATTCACTGTTTTGCTTAATTAAAATTAACAAATGGATTATGAATCATATAGTTTTCCAGGATCTATAACCGAAATAAATTTTTAAAAGTATAACAAAACTTTTATGCATAGCAGGAGACAGATTGTGCAGTAGTTACCAGTGTAAAATGACCCTTGTCCCCTGGGAAAGGCCTATGATAACCAGAGTCTTACTAACCACATTTGTCCTGCATGACCCTATTATTCTGGCTAAGGCTACAGGTTCATGAGGGCTATGAGTATACAGTGAGACTCACCAAAGACAAGCAAAAGAGAATCACAACTCGGAATTTTTCATACTGGAACAGGATACAGTTATTTATTATTAGTGGGCAGGAACAAGAAGATATAAGTACCTGTTTACAATAATAGCCTTGTTTTCTGATGGAAGCCTCAGATCTCGTATTTTTTTGACAAGCTAAAAGAGTGAGTGAGTGAGAAAAAGAGAAAGAAAGAGATGGAGACAGAGACGGATCATTCCAAAAGTTTGGATGTTTTACAAATATTCCATTAATTCCATTGACAAATACACTTTGGCCTAAGTTAGTATGGCCTGAGTTTGTGTCACTTGCAAGAAAGCATGTTGAATAATACACCATGGGGAGTTAAATCTCTTTTACCATATTATCTGGATATGCGATAAAGTCCTACAAAAATTATTGTCAGTAATTTCCCTGAGAATCAAGTTACTGAGAATGACTAAGAAAACCCTGACCAAAAACCAAACCTGTTGCTGTTGCGTCAATTCTGACTCATGGTGACCCTATAGGACAGAGTACCACTGCCCCAAACCCCAAATGTTAGGAAATTAAACTACGATTTCTAAATAATGTAAATAATGTCAAAGTAGAAATCACAATAAAAATTTAATTTTATTTTTACTGTGTAATAATGAATGTTGTAGTTTACATTCCCTCCAGTCAGTTCTGACTCATAGAGACCGCAAGTATAACAAAACTAAATCCTGTACCATCCTCAGAATTGTTGCTATGATTGAGCCCATTGTTGTAACGGCTGTGTCAATCCATCATGTTGAGGGTCTTCTTTTTTGCTGACCTTCTATTTTACCAAGCATGAAATCGTCTCCATTGATTGGTCTTTCCTGATAACATCTCCAAAATTTTTAAAAAAATTTAAAAAGTTGTCATCAAGTCCATTACGACTCATAGGGACCCTTTAGGACGGAGTAGAACTGCTGGGTAAGCAAAACAAAATCTCACCATCCTTGCTGCTAAGGAGCATTCTGGCTGTACTTCTTTCACAACAAATTTGTTCATTCTTCTGACAATCCAATGTATATTTAATATTCTTTGTAAACACCATAATTAAAATGCATCAACTCTTCTTCGGTCTTCCTTTATTATTGTCCAGCTTTTGCATGCATATGAGGCAACTGAAAATACCGTGGCTTGGGTTAAGCACAACTTAGTCCTCAAAGTGACATCTTTGCTTTTCATACTTTAAAGAGGTCTTTACAGCAGATTTCCCAATGCAATATGTCATTTGATTTCTTTCTTTCTTTTTCTTTTTTAATTTTATTCTACTTTAGGTGAAAGTTTACCTCTTAAGTTAGTTTCTCATTCAAAAATTTATACACATACTGTTTTGTGACATTGGTTGTAATCCCTGCAATGTGACAGCACTCTCCCCCTTTCCACTCTGCATTCCCCATGTCCGTTTGTCTAGTTTTCCCATTCCTTCCTGCCTTTGGTCTTGCTTTTGGGTAGGCGTTGCCCATTTGATCTCATATATTTGATTGAACCAAGAAGCACATTCCTCACATATATTTTTTTGTTTTGTAGGTCTGTATAACCTTTGTCTGAAAAGTGGGCTTCAGAAGTGGCTTCCCTTCTGAGTTAGAAGGGTGTCCGATGGCCATAGTCTCAGGAGTTCATCCAGTTGCTGTCAGACCGGTAAGTCTGGTCTTTTTTGGTGAATTTGCAATTTGTTCTACATTTTTCTCCTGCTCTGTCCGGGACCCTCTATTGTGATCCCTGTCAGAGCAGTTGACGGTGGTAGCTGGGCACCATCTAGTTCTTCTGGGCTCAGGCTGGTGGAGGCTGTGGTTCATGTGGTCCATTAGTCCTTTGGACTAATCTTTCACTT
The DNA here is from genome assembly GCA_030035585.1 of Dugong dugon. Classification (NCBI taxonomy): domain Eukaryota; kingdom Metazoa; phylum Chordata; class Mammalia; order Sirenia; family Dugongidae; genus Dugong; species Dugong dugon. Next base: position 17,824,681 of record CM057478.1, read on the forward strand.
GTGCCTTTTGTATTCTTCATTCTCCTTTGCTCTGAATGTGATGGGACCAATAGTTGTATGTTAGATTGTCACTCATAAACTTTTAAGACCCCATACTCTACTTACCAAAGTGGGATATAGAACATTTTCTTGATAAACTGTGTTATGACAATTGAGCTAGATGTACCCTGAGACTGTGATCCACAGCCCTCAGCCCCAGCAATTCAGTCCCTCAAGGTGTTTGGATGTGTCTAGGAAACTTCTATGACTTTGTCTGGTTCAGTTGTGCTGACCTCCCCAATATTGTGTACTGCCTTTCCCTTCACCAAAGTTGTACTTGTCTACTATCTAGGTAGTGATTTCCCATTCCCATCCCTCCTTACCCATGTAACAATCAAAGAATGTTTTTTTCTGTGTGTAAACTGTTTCTTGAGTTTTTAAAATAGTGGTCTCATACAACATTTGTTCTGTTGTGATTGACTTATTTCACTCAGCATAATGCTCTCCAGATTCATCCATCTTGTGTGATGTTTCTCAAATTCATCATTGTTCCTTATCATTGCATACTATTCCATTGTGAGTATGTACCATAATTTGTTTATTCATTTATCTATCAATGGGTACGTAAGTTGTTTCCATTTTTTTGCTATTGTAAATAGTGCTGTAATGAACATGGGTTGCATATGTCTATCTGTGTGACAGCTCTTATTTCTCTGGAATATATTCTCAGGAGTGGGATTGCTGGATCATGTGGTATTTCTGTTTCTAGCTTTTTAAGGAGGAGCCACATTTTTTCCATAGTGGTTTACCATTTTAATTTCCCACTTTACTTTCCCACCTGCAGTGCATAAGAGATCCAATCTCCCTACAATGTCTCCGTTTATTAATTTTTTTTTTTATTAGTGCAAGTATTGTCAGGGTGAGATGGTATTTTGTTATAGTTTTGATTTGTATTTCTATAATGACTAATGATCTTGAGCTAAAGATCTTCATGTGTCTATTAGCCACCTGAATGCCTTCTTTGGTGACGTTTCTGTTCATATGCTTTGCTCATTCTTTATTAAATTATTTGTCTTTTTACTGTTGAGGTGTTGACGTATTTTGTAGATTTTAGAGATTAGAACCTTGTCAGATATGTCTTGGCCAAAAATTATTTCCCAGTCAGTAGGTTCTCTTTTTCCTCTTTTGATGAAGTCTTTTGATGAGCATAGGTGTTTAATTTTTAGGTGCTCCCAGTTATCTAGTTTCTTTTCTGGTGTTTATGCATTGTTAGTTATGGTTTGTATTCTATTTATGCCAACTAGAGTTGTCCCTATTTTTTTCTTCCATGATCTTTATCATTTTAGATCTTTGATACGTTTGATATATTTAGGTCTTTGATAAATTTTTAGTTAGTTTTTGTGTATGGTGTGATGTACGGATCCTGTTTCACTTTTTTAAAGATGGACATCCAGTTTTGTCAGCACCATTTGTTAAAGAGATTATCTTTCCCATTTAACAGAGTTTGATGCTTTGTCAAATATCATTTGCCATAGGTGGATGGATTTACATCTGGGTTCTCATTTCCATTGGTCTATGTATCTGTCCTTGTACCAGTACCAGGCTGATTTGACTATTGTAGCTGTATAGGAGGTTCTAAGATTAGGTAGTGTGAGGCCTTCCACCTAGTTCTTTTTCTTTAGTAATGCTTTACTTATCTGTGGCTTCTTCCCTTTCCATATGAAGTTGGTGATTACTTTCTCCATCTTGTTAAATAATACTGTTGGGATTTGGATTGGGTTGTAACTGTAGATTGCTTTGGGTAGAATTGATATTTTCATAATGTTGAGTCTTCTTATCTATGAGCATGGTATGTTTTTCCAATTACATAAGTCTCTTGGTTTCTGGCGGTAGTGTTCTGTAGTTTTCTTTGTATAGATCTTTTATGACCCTGGTTAGATTTAGTCCTAAGTATTTTCTATTTTGAGGGGCTATTGTAAATGAGATTGATTTCCTGATTTCCTTTTAGAAATTCTCATTGTTGGTGTAGAGGAATCCAACTGATTTCTGTATTGTTAATCTTGTATCCTGCTATTTTGCAGAAACCTTCTTTTAGTTCCAGAAGCTTTCTTGTGGATTCTTTGGGGTTTTCTATGTACAGGATGATATCACCTGTGAATAGGTGTAGTTTTTCCTCTTCCTTACCAATCTGGATGCCCTTTATTTCTTTCTCTTGCCTTATTACTCTAGCTAGGACTTCCACCACAATGCTGACAAAGAGTGGTGATAAAGGGCGTCCTTGTCTGTTTCCCTCTTTTCAAGTGGAATGCTTTCAGTCTTTCCCATTTAGGATGATGTTGACTGTTGATTTTGTATAAATGCCATTTATTACGTTGAGTAATTTCCCTTCTATTCCTATTTTGCTGAGTTTTTAGCAGGAATGAGTGTTGGGCTTTGTCAAATACTTTTTCTGCATCAATTAATAAGATCATGTAGTTCTTTTATTTTATTTTTGTGGTGGATTACGTTGATTGATTTTCTACTGCTGAAACATTCTTGCTTACCTGGTATGAATGCCAAGACATGACGTATTATTTTTTTGATATGCTCTTGAACTCTATTGGGTAGAATTTTGTGGAGAATTTTTGTGTCTATATTCATGGGGGATATTTGACTGTAGATTTTTGTGTGTGGTGTCTTTGCCTGGCTTTGGTATCAGGGTTATATAGGATTCATAGAATGAATTTGGGAGTATTCTCACTTTTCAACAATTCTCTCTGTATTTTCCATCATCCCCCTTGTTATGTAACTCCAACAACACCTAAATTTTTCCTCTTGATAGTGTCCCACATGTTTCTTAGGTTTCTTTATTTTTCTTAATTATTGTTTCTGATATTTCCTCAAACAAATTTGTGTCAAGGAATTTGTCTTCAATCTCACTAACTCTGTCTCCCATTGTCTCAATTCTGCTACTATCCCTTTTATTGAGTTGTCTAATTCTAAAATTTTATTATTAACCTTTTGGATTTCCATTTGCTGTTTTTGTATGCTTTCTAATAGCCATTTATTCTGTCATTTTTTTCTTGTATTTTTCCCTGAATGCTTCTATTGCTTTGTCTGTGTTTTCCTTGGTTTTGTCTATGTTTCCCTGATCTCTTTCTAGATCTCTTGGAGCGTTCTGTATACTATTCTTTTGAATTCTTTATCAGGTAGTTTCATTGCCTTATCTTCCTCTGGAAGGCTTTCTGGTTCTTCATTTTGGTCACTTGCTGGAGTCATCTAGTCCTGCTTCTTTATGTAATTTAATATTGTCTATTATCTCTGACGCATCAAGACGTTATTATATTTATTTATTATATGTTTGTTTGCTGTGTCCTGAATTTTTGTTTTGTTTTGATATATCCAAGTAGCCTGTGCATGTGTGCTATTCTGGTTGCTAATCTTGTCTGACCGTATAGAAGCTCTCACCTTCTGTCTCCAGATGCACAGAGCAGTGACTAGGTGTGTGAGCACAGGTCCTTGTTCACTGTTTTTGCTGGGTTGCTAAGAATATAGGTGGTGTTTTTATTGAGCTGATATATCTGTCCTGCTTGTTACCTGGCCATGGGTTCAGGGGATGTTCTCCATGGTTATCGGGTTGCACGTTGTGTGTGTACTCATCTGCTTGCCAGTTGGTCAAAGTGAAGGTGGCCAGGTCATCAGTCACCAGGTGGTGTGCGCAGAGGCTCTCACCGACAGTACTGGGTGGACAGGGCTGGGTGGGAGTGTTCAGAAGAGGTACGAGCCGCCATTTGCAATGGGGGAGTTATGTGGTGGGGGGTGGGGTGAGGCAGGGGGCTGTCAGCTGCCACAGGTGCCCAGATGGAGGGTATGACCCTGTTCACTAGATCTTGTTGTGGGGGAGGTTTTGAAACCAGTCCTCAAGTGCCCGGTGTGGCTGTTGGAGGGACTAGGGAGTGTCACCAGTCCTCAGGCCCCCATCATGGGCAGCTGGATGGAGTGAGTGGTACCACTGGCCATCAAGCTCCCTGCATGCGTTGTTGAGCTCCTGTCTTGGGGGTGGGGCAATGGTGAATGACACAGATCTGCAGCTTCCACTTAGCTGCTGCAGGTGAAGTGGCTTCAGCTGGGAATGCTGCCTGCCTTGTCCAAATATGGCCATGCGGTGCCAGTTTGGGTAGCAAGGTGCTGGTGCAGGTGATCAGAGGGGATAGAGGGCCCTGAAAATTTGTAGACCTTCAGTGCTGGTGGCTGGACTAAGGGGCAGGTACCTCCAGACTAGGGCCATGAGCTCCTGGCTTAGGGAGAGTGGCAGTGTTGAAAGCAACCAGACTGGTGGCATGGCCTGAAAAGGGGATGGGTGAAGGAGAGGGAGTGCTCCTTGGCCCATGGAGCTCCGGTGGGAGGGGGTTGGGGTGCACGTCGTGGGTGGGGTTCATTTCACAGGGCTGGAATCACTCCTGGCTGACTCTAAGTGGGGTGGGTTTTGGTTGGCGATTCTGCTTGCTTGCCTCAATATATCTCTTGTGTGCAAGTTCAGTTAGCCAGATGACAGTCATCCATAATTCTTTTTTTTTTTTTTTGAATTTTTGTTGCTGTTTTTGAATTGTCTCTCCTTCCACCTGTTGCTCAGTCCAGTTCTTCAGACTTGCCTTTGATGCTTAGGTTCCTAGATTGTCATATATATCTGATTCACTTGTTTTTTCAGGTCTTTGTTGTAAGAGGGATGACACAGTTCATCCGACTGCTCTGCCATCTTGGCTCAACTCCTTCTCATTTGATTTCTTGACTGTTGTTTCCATGGGTGTTGATTCTGGATCCAAGTAAAATTAAATCCTTGACAACTTCAATATTTTTTCTATTTATCATAGTGTTGCTTATTGGTCCAGTAGTTAGGGGTTTTGTTTTTTTTTACATTGAGGTGCAATCCATACTGAAGGCTGTATTATATGATCTTCATCAATAAGTGCTTCAAGTCTGCTTCACCTTCAGCAAGCAAGGCTGGGACATCTGCATGTCTCAGGTTGTTAATGAGATTTGTTTAACATCCAAATCAAACATTGTAATTTGCCATGTTAACAGCCTAAAAAAGAAAAGACATTATTATTTCAATAGACGCAGAAAAATATTTGATGAATTCAACACCTATTCATGATAACATGTATTAGCAACCTGATAGTAGAAGAGAAATTCCTCAACCTAGTGAAAGTGTCCTACAAAACATGTACAGCTTACATTGTATTAAATGGTGAGAAACAGAATGCTTTCTATCTAAGGTAAGGAACACAGCAATGATATGCACCCTCATGACTTCTCTTCAACAATATACTAGAAGTCCAAGTGAGTGCAATAAGAAAACTTTAAAAAAGGCACATAGATTGGAAAAGAAGATATAAAACTGTATTTATTTGAAGACAACATAGTTGTGTGTTTAGGCCATGCTAAAGAGCCCTGGTGGTACAATGGTTAAGTGCTTGGCTGCTAACAGAAAAGTTGGTGTTTCAGACCCACCCAGCAGGAGAAAGATCTGGCAATCTGCTCCAGTAAAGATTATAGTCAAAAAAGACCTATGGAGCAGTTCTACTCTGTCACGTGGGGTCACTATGAGTCCATATCAACTCCATGGCACCTAACAACAAGAATACAATGAGTCCACATAGGAGGCAGTAGAACTGATAAGTAAATAATTTAATAAGGTCAAATGATACAAGCTATGTCTATATTCTGACAATGAACACATGGGAAATAAAATATGTAAAATCTCCATTTACGATAACATCACCAAATAAAATACTTAGGAGTAAAGTTAATAAAATGTGTGCAAGCCTTGTTCACTAAAAAGTATAAACTATTGCTGAGCAAAATTAAAAAAAAAAGTTGCCGTCGAGTCGATTCCAACTCATAAACTCATAGCAATCCTACAGGACAGAGTAGAACAGTCCCCACAGGGTTTCCAAGGAGCAGCTGGTGGATTCAAACTGCCAACCTTTTGGTTAGCAGCCACATTCTTAACCACTGCACCACCAGCACTCCTACCAAAATTAAAGAATTCTTAAATAAATTGAGATTTATACAATATTCATGGATTATACGGAGTCCTGGTGGTGCAATGGTTAAGAGCTCACCTGCAAACCAAAAGATCTGCAGTTCTAATCTAACAGCTGCTCCTTGGAAACCCTATGGGGAAGTTCTACTCTGTCCTATAGGGTTGCTGTGGATTATACAACTTTTTTTTTATTGTACTTCAGGTGAAGGTTTACAGAACAAATAGTTTCTCATTAAACAGTCAGTACACATATTGTTTCATGACATTGGTTAACAACCCCACGACATGTCAACCCTCTCCCTTCTAGACTTTTTTTTTTTTTTTGGTGAAAATATACATAGCCAAAGATACACAATTACAAAAATTTCTACATGCACAGTTCAGTGACATCGATAACGTTCTTCCAGTTGTACTGCTATTCTCACTTTAGATGAAGGTTTATGGAACAAAATAGTTTCTCATTAAATAGTCAGCACACATGTTGCTCTATGACAATGGTTAACAAACCCACTATATGTCAACACTGTCCTTACTCCACCTTGGGTTCCCTATCACCAGCTTCCCTGTACCCTACTACCTTCTAGTCCTTGTCCCTGGACTGCTGTGCCTCATTAGTCTTGTTTTGTTTTATGGGGCTGTCCAATCCCTGGCTGAATGGTAAACCTTGGAAGTGACTTCACCACTGAGTTAAAAGGGTGTCTGGGGGCCATACTCTCCAGGTTTCTAGTCTCTGTCAGGCCAGTAAATCTGGTCTTTTTTTGTGTGTTAGAATTTTGTTCTACTTCCTTCTCCAGCTCTGTCCAGAACCCTCTGTTGTGATTCCAGTCACGGCAGTCAGTGGTGGTAGCCGGGCACCTTCTAGCTGTACTGGACTCAGTCTGGTGGAGGCTGTGGTAGCTGTGGTCCATTAGTCCTTTGAACTAATCTTTTCCTTGTATCCTGTTGTCTTCCTTCCCCCTTGTTCCTGAAGGGGTGAGACCAGTGGAGTATCTTAAATGGCTGCTCACAGGCTTTTAAGACCCCAGACGCTACTCACCAAGAAAGAATGTAGAACGTTGTCTTTATAAACTGTGTTAAGCCAATTGAGCTAGATGTTCCCCGAGACTATGGTCCCCACATCCCTCCACCCAGCAATTCAGTCCCTCAGGGCTTTTGGATATGTCTAGGGAGCTTCCATGACCTTTCCTTGTACAAGTCGTCCTGGTTTCCCCAGTATTCTTTACTGTCTTACCCTTCACCCCAGATACCACTTATCTATTGCCTATTTAGTTCCCCCCCCCCACCTCTCCCATCCCTCGTAACCAATAAAGATTGTTACTTTTTGTGTGTAAGTGTTTTCATGTGTTTTTACAATAGAAGTCTCATACAATATTTTTCCTTCTGTGATTGACTTATTTCACTCAGCATAATGTCCTCCAGTTTCATCCATGTTATGAGATGCTTCACAGATTCATCACTGTTCTTTTTAATTGCACAGTACTCCATTGTGTATATGTACCATAGTTTCTTTATCCATTCATCTGTTGATGGATATCTGGGTGGTTTCCATCTTTTTGCTATTGTGAACAATGCTGCCATGAGCATGGGTGTGCATATGTCTATTCGAGTGACAACTCTTATTTCTCCAGGATATATTCCTAGGAGTGGGATTGCTGGATCGTATGGTATTTCTATTTCTAGTTTTCTAAGGAAGTGCCAGATCATTTTCCAAAATGGTTGTATCATTTTGCATTCCCACCAGCAGTGCATAAGAGTTCCAATCTCCCCACAGCCCCTCCAATATTTGTTATTTCCAGTGTTTTTGACTCGTGCCAGTAATGCCAGGGTGAGATGGTATCTCATTGTGGTTTTAATTGGCATTTCTCTAATGGCTAGTGATCGTGAGCCTTTCCTCATGTGTCTGTTGGCTGCTTGAATGTCTTCTTTGGTGAAAGGTCTGTTCATTTCCTTTGCCCATTTTTTAATAGGATTATTTGTCTTTTTGTTGTAGAGGTGTTGGGTTTTCTTGTAGATTATGGAGATTAGACATTTGTCTGATTTGTACTGTCCAAAAATTTTTTCTCAGTCTGTAGGTTCTCTTTTTACTCTGTTGGTGAAGTCATTTGAAGAACAAAGGTCTTTGATTTTTAGAAGATCCCAGTTATCTAGCTTATCTTCCGGGGTTTGTGTGTTGATGTTTATGGTTTGTATCCTGTTAATGCTGTGTATTAGGGCCTGTAGTGTTAGTCCTATTTTTTCTTCTATGAAATTTGTAGTTTTTGGCTTTATATTTAGGTCTTTGATCCATTTTGAATTAGTTTTTGCATATGGTGTGAGGTATGGGTCCTGTTTCATTTTTTTTTGCAGATGGATATCCAGTTTTACCAGCATCATTTGTTAAAAAGACTGTCTTTTCCCCATTTGATGGACTTTGGGCCCTTGTCGAAGAACAGGTGACCGTAGGTGGATGGATTTACATCTGGGTTCTCAATTCTGTTCCATTGGTCAATGTACCTGTTGTTGTACCAGTACCAGGCTATTTTGACTACCGTAGCTGTATAGTAGGTTCTGAGGTCAGGTAATGTGAGTCCTCCAACTTTATTCTTCTTCTTCAATAGTGCTTTACTTATTTGGGACTTCTTCCCTCTCCATATAAAGTTAATGATTAGTTTTTCCATCTCTTTGAAGAATGTTGATGGTATTTGGATTATATTTGTAAATTGCTTTGGGTAGAACTGTCATTTTCACAATGTTGAGTCTACCTATCCATGAGCATGGTATGTTTTTCCATTTATGTAGATCCCTTTGGTTTTCTTGCAGTAGTGTTTTGTAGTTTTCTTTGAATAGTTCTTTTACATCCCCGGTTAGATTTATTTCTAAGTATTTTATTTTTTTAGGGGCTATTATAAATGATATTGTTTTCCTGATTTCCTTTTCATCATTCTCTTTATTGGTGTATAGGAATCCAACTGATTTTTGTATGTTTATCTTATATCCTGCTACTCTGCTGAATCTTTCTATAAGTTCCAGTAGATTTCTAGTGGAGTTTTTAGGGTTTTCTATGTATAGTATCATATCATCCACAAACAGGGACAGTTTAACTTCTTCATTACCTATTTGGGTGACCTTTATTTCTCTTTCTTGCCTTATTGCTCTAGCTAGAACTTCTAGCACAATGTTAAATAGGAGTGGTGATAAAGGGCATCCTTGTCTTGTTCCTGTTCTCAAGGGGAATGTTTTCAGCCTCTCTCCATTAAGAATGATGTTGGCTGTTGGTTTTGCATAGATGCCCTTTATTACGTTGAGAAATTTCCCTTCTATATCTATTTTATTGATAGTTGTTATCAGGAATGGGTGTTGGACTTTGTCGAATGACTTTCCCGCGTCAGGTGAGATGATCATGTGATTCTTTTCTTTCCTTTTACTTATGTGGTGGATTACATTGACTGATTTTCTACTGTTGAACCTCCTTGCATATCTAGTATGAATCCTACTTGTTCGTAGTGTATTATTTTTTTGATGTGTTGAATTCTATTGACTAGAATCATGTTGAGAATTTTAGCATCTATATTCGTGAGAGATATTCATCTGTAATTTTTCTTCTTTATGGCGTCTTTGCTTGGTTTTGGTATCAGGGTTATGCTAGTTTAATAGAATGAATTCCAAAGTGTTGTTTCCTTTTCCATGCTCTGAAATAGCTTGAGTAGTACTGGTACAAGCTCTTCTGTAAATGTTTTGTAGAATTCTTCATTAAAGCCATCTGGGCCAGGGCTTTTTTTGTTGGGAGTTTTTTTTTAATAGGTTTTCAATCTTTTCTCTTGTTATGGGTTTGTCTAGATTTTCAAAATCACTTTGTTGTAGTTTGGGTAGGTAGTGTGTTTCTAGAAATTTATCCATTACCTTTAGGTTTTCAAATTTGTAGGAGTATAGTTTTTCATAATATTCTGTTATGATCCTTTTTATTTCAGTTGAGTCTTTTATAATGTCGCTCATTTCATTTCTTATTTGAGTTGTGTCTTCTCCTGTCTTTCTTTTGTCAGTCTGGCCAGTGGTTTGTCAATTTTGTTGATTCTTTCAAAGAACCAACTTTTGGTTTTGTTGATTCTTTCTACTGTTTTTCTATTCTCTATTTCATTTATTTCCTTTCTTCTGGTGGCTGTGTGCTTTTTTGCTGTTCTCTTTCTACTTGTTTGAGCTGTGAAATTAATGTTTTCATTTTGCCCCTTTCTTCTTTTTTGATATGTGCATCTATAGGTATAAATTGCCCTCTGAGGACTGCCTTTGCTGTGTCCCAAAGGTTTTGGTATGATGTGTTTTCATTCTCATTTGATTCTAGGAATTTTTTGATTCCATCTCTGATTTCTTCTATTACCCAGTGGTTTGTAAACAGGGTGTTATTCAGTTTCCTTGTAATTGATTTTTTCCTTGCTGTTTCTGTTATTAATTTCTACCTTGATGACATTGTGGTCAGAGAAGATACTTTATATTATCTCAACTTTTTGGATCTTGTTGAGGATTGCTCTGTGGCCTAAGATGTGGTCTAGTCTGGAGAATGTTCCATGTGCATTGGGAAAGAATGTGTACGTTGCTGCTGTTGGATGGAGTGTTCTATGTATGTCTATGATGGAGTGTTCTATGTATGTCTATGATGTCAAGTTGGCTGATTGTGCCCTTTAGGTGTTCTGTATCTTTGCTGAGTTTCTTTTCAGTTGTTCTGTCCTTTACTGAGAGTGGTGTATTGAAGTCTCCTACTATTATTGTGGAACTATCAATGTCTCATTTCAGTGCTGTTAGAGTTTTTTTATATATTTGAGAGCCCTGTCATTGGGTGTGTAGATGTTTATCATGGTTACGTCTTCATGATGGATCGTACCCTTAATCATTATATAATGCCCTTCTTTGTCTTTTATGGTGGATTTTGTTTAACAGTCTATTTTATCGGAGATTAGTATTGCTAATCCTGCTCTTTTTTGGTAGTTGTTAGCTTGATATTTTTTTTTCCAACCTTTGATTTTTAATAAATTCACATCTTTGTTTCTAAGGTGTGTCTCTTGTAGACAGCATATTGATGAATCTCGTTTTTTTATCCATTCGGTCACTCTCCGTCTCTTTATGGGTGCATTGAGGCCATTTACTCTCGGTGTAATTATTGATAGATGTGAGTTTATTGCTGTCATTTTGTAGTGCCTTCTTTTTGTGGTGCTGACGTTTTCTTTGTTCTTCTTACTCTCCTGTGCTGAATTCCTTTTGTCTGTGGATTTTTTCATTTCTTTTGTTTTTATAGGTTTTGTTTTTACTGAAACTTTATGTTTTTCCTCTTTATTTTGATGAGTGTGTTTGTTAACTTTCTTTGTGGTTTCTGTGAAATTTACCCTTATCTTTCTAAGTTCGAAGCAGTCTATTATTACTTGGTATTGTCTTTCCATACTCTCCATTAGAAGGTTCTATACTTACACCGTTTGTTCCCTCTTTTATTGTTCTGATGTTGTTCTCATTTACAGATTAACTGCTCTGATTCCCTGTTGTATTTCTTTTGGTTTTGCATAGTCCTTAAGAGTTCATTTCCTAGATTGGTATCTGGCTGATACCATCCTTTGTCCTAGATTCAGCCTGCGAGCTGAAGTTGTTTGTTCTCAGATTGAAGGACTCCTTTTAATAATTCTTGCAAGTTTGGTTTGGTTTTTACATAGTCCCTTAAATTCTGTTTATCTGGAAATGTCCTAATTTCACCATCATATTTGAACAAGAGTTTTGTGGGATATATTATTCTTGGCTGGCAATTTTTTTCCTTCAAGGTTTTATATATGTCATCCCATTGCCTTCTTGCCTGCTTGGTTTCTGCTGAATAATCTGAGCTTAGTCTTATCGTTTCTCCTCTGTATGTGACTTCTTGTTTTTCACGAGGTGCTCTCAGGATTCTTTGTTTGTCTTTGGTTTTAGCGAGTGTGATTATGATATGTCTTGGTGATTTTCTTTGGGTCTCTCCTATATGGGGTTCGTTGAGCTTCTTGGATAGCCAGCTTTTCATCTTTCATGATACTGGGGAAGTTTTCTGTCAGCAGTTCTTCAATGATCCTCTCTGTTTTCTCCCCCTGTTCTGGAATGCTGATCACTTGCATATTTTTGCTTTTGATTGTATCCCACATAATTCTCAGGGTCTCTACATTTTTCTTTGTTATTTTTTCTGAGTTTTCCTTGAACAGAGTTGTATCCAAATGTTTGTCTTCAATTCCGTGGATCCTGTCTTCCACCGTTTCAAATCTGCTCCTCAGCGCTTCTATGACACTGTCCATTTCTGAAATCTTGTTGTTTATCTTTTGGATTTCTAATTGTTGTTTTTGTATAGTTTCTAATTGTGAATTTATTTTGGCATTTTGTTCCTGCATTATTTTCCTGAATTCTTCCATTTTTTGTCTGTATTTTCCATGAATTTGTCTGCCTTTTCCATGAATTTTTCTATTTTTTCCTCATTTTTGTTTGCTTTTTGCTTCAACTCTTGGATGATTCTGGGTATTAGAGATTTGAATTCCCTGTCAGGTAGTTCTAGTGCTTTTTCTTCCACTGAAAAGTCATCTGGTGTTTTATTTTGGACACCTAGTGGAACCATCCTGTCCTGTTTTTGTAAATGTTTTGATATTGTCTGCTGTCTTCATTCAGTAGTTATCTTTCTAATTTATTGACTGTAGATTTGTTTGTTTCATCCTTTTTTTTTTTTTTATTTGGCTATGTCTGAGCAGGTAGTCTGTGTGTTCTTTGTTGTTTACTCATCTATGGGCACAATACTTTTCACCTCCTTCTCCAGTTGGTAGGGTCCATTGCTCAGATATGGTACAGCAGGGCAGGTCTAGCTGAAGAGGAGTTGCTGGATGGGTTGTTTGTGACACTTACTACAGCCAACAGGGAGTTTGGTAATCAGTGCAGGGCAGGTTCGGTAGGCCATGCCAGTGCTGCTTGGTGGTGTGATTTTAAGCACATGGTGCAGGTAGGCAAGATGGAGGGGGGAGATTGTGATGTGTGGAGCTAAGAGGGGCATGGAAGAGAGGAGAGAGGAACAGGAGCCAAAAACATACAAACAAACAGAATAGAGTGCTAGGGGAGCTTGCCGTTGGAGTGGAGAGATAAGAGACTATGAAATGGAGAAAAACAAAAAGGGGAAGAAGAAGAAAAATGAAATGAAAAGAAAAGAATTAATAAATAAGAATTAGAAGGAAAAAAGAACAGCAAATCTCTCAGGGATCCCACTGGTGTGTCTAAGAGATCTGGGGAAGTTGTTCCCAGATGTTGAAGTACAGCCTGGCTAGCCGGCATAGAGGTATTCAGCGTCAGGTGTTCAGGGGTCAGGAAGAGAAGGAAGGTATAGAGAGAGAAGAAACTGAGTAATTAAGAAAGACAAAAAGGGAAAAAGAGGGAAAACCAAACAAAACAGATTTGGAAACAAAAAAAGAACAAGAAAAGCCCTCCCCAAAAAAAAAATGAAAAAAAAATGCCCTGAGGGATCTCTTTGTGTATCTGCTCAAGTTTAGGGAATAAGTCCCAAGCAACATAGCACTACCTGGCCAGAACGGGCTCCCAACCTAAGAAAAGAAAAAGAAAACAAACAAATAATTCAAAGCAAACAAACAAACAAAAAAAGCCCCGGGATCCCAGCAGCATGGCAGCTCAGACTGGGAAGCAGTTCCACACTTGAACGGAGTTCTGCAGCCCCTTAGGAAGTAGCAAATATGGTGCACGGAGCCAAGTATTTGAGAAAAAGGAGAGAGAGTTAAGGAAGAAATCAAAAAAAGTGGAAAAAAGCAACACCAGCAGCCAACAAATGGCACTCAGGGAGTCGGCCTGTGTGGGCAGGTGGAATCCAAGCAGCCGGTGCTTCCCAGCCAAGAGATCGTGGCTGTAGGAAGCAGAGAAGGCTGAGTGGGGGTGAAGAAGGGTGCAGGGTGAGAAAGGGTATATTGCTGTTTACTGGTTGTTCTGTCTCCTGCTGGAAGCTCCGTGAAGCTGCTTTCTCATACCCCCTATTGCTGGTCTCTGATAGGAGTCCAAGATGGCAGATCCAGATGTCTTCCTGAATCTCTCCTTGCTCTCCATTCTCTGTCAGTTTCTCACTCCATTTGGTGCTTGGGTGAGTTCTCTATCTCTTCATTTGATGTTTTAGGGTTTCAGGATTGGTGTTTTCTCTGTTTGGCTTAGTTTTTCAGATCTTTGCTGTGGAGGGATGGCATGGTGCATCTTCCTAGAGTGCCATGTTGCCAGAAATCCACAACTTTTTATTTTTAAGATGGCAAATCTTCTCAAATTAATCTATAGTTTCAATGCAAGCCCAATCAAACTCCTATCAGGGTTTATTTTAGAAAATTACAAGCTGAGTCCAAAATTTATATAAAAAAATCAAAGTACTTACAATAATTAAAACATTTCTTTTAAAAGAGGACTGGAGCCTTATACAATCTGACTTCAGGACTTACTAGAGAGCAACATTAAAAAAACATTAGTGTGCTATTAGTGAAAAAACATACATACTCATCAATGGAACAGAATAGAGAGTCAAGAAATAGCCTATTAATTTTTACAAATTTGCCACTAAAATTCAAAGGTAATTCTGAAAGAAAACATTAGAGAAAAATCTTTGTGACATTGAATTAGGCAAAGGTTTCTTAAACAGAAAACAAAAATTACAAATCCTTAAAAAAAAATCAATAAAATGGAATATGTTAAATTAAAAATATCTGTTCTTTGAAGACATATAATATATAAAAAGGTTAGCCATGGACTGGGAAAATGTTTCAATCCATTTATTTAAAAAGGGGCTTGAATCCAGAACATATAACATACTCCTACTACTCACTAATAGGAAGATCAGTACTGCAACAAAAAAAATGAGTAAAATATTTTAACAAACACTTCATTAAAGAAGATATAAGGATGACCAAGATATAAGGATGATATTAGACATCAGGAAAATGCAAATTAAAACTACAATTAAACACTACTACAAATACATTGTTGTTGTTAGATGCTGTAGCGTCAGCTCCCAACTTATGGCGACCTCATGCAATATCTGCCTGGTTCTGCATCATCTCCATGACCTGTTGTGGATTAGACCATTGTAATCCATAGGCTTTGCCTTGGTTGATTTTTAGAAGTAGATCAATTTAGGTAAAAATTTCTTAAACAGAAAACAAAAATTACAAATCCTGAAAGAAAAAATAAATCAATAAAATGAAATTTATTAAAGACAATTGTGATGTCTTTCTCCAACGATTGGTCCCTCCTGATGACATGCCCGAAGTAAGCAAAACAAAGTCTAGCCATTCTTGCTTCTAAGGAGTAGTCTAGCTGTACTTCCTCCAAGCACTTTCTTCCCAGTCTGTTTTAGTGTGGAAACTCCACCGTAACCCGTTCAATTCACAATTCTCCACTAACAGACAAGTAGTGGCTGCACATGAGGTTCATTGTCCAGGAATCAAACCTGGGGCTTCTGTAAAGAAATTCGGAATTCTATCACAGAACCACCAATGTCTTCACAAACAGACTGGAATGATAATTAAAAGACTGGCAATACAAAGTGTTAATGAGGATGTGTGAGCAAACAGAATTATACCTTGCTGTTGGTGATGCAGAAAAGAATAACCACTCTGGAAAACAGACGTTAGTCAAAACCAAAAACCAAACCCATAGCTGTCAAATCGATTCTGACTCATAGCAACCCTATAGGACAGAGTACAGCTGCCCCATAGCGTTTCCATGGCTGTTGTCTTTACAGAGCAGACTACCGTATCTTTCTCCCTCAGAGCAGCTGGTAGGTTAGAACTTCCAACCCCTCAGTTAGCAGCCAAACATTTAGCCACTGCACCATGAGGGCTCCCTGTTCGGCATTATACTCTTCTAAATTAAAGTTACTCTAACCATAGGACTCAGCAGTTCCACTCATAGATATTTAGCCAAGAGAAATAAAACCATATTTTGATACAAAGACTTGTTCATGTATGTTCATAGTAGCATTTTACATAATAGGCCAAAACTAGAAGCAACCTACATTTCTTCAACTTCTGAGTAGATATATTAATTGTGGCTTATTCATTCTATAAAATAATACTCTGCAATAAAATGGAATGAACTACTGTTACAAGCAATAACGTATAAAATTTTGTGGCTGTGGTTATGTGCCCTCAAGTCAGCTCTGACTCATAGCGACCTTATGTATGAAGAATGAAATAATGCCCCATCCTACACCATCCTCACAATCCTTACTATGTTCAGGCCCATTGTTACAGCCACTGTGTCAATCCATCTCATTGACGAACTCCCTCATTTTCCATGACTCTCTGCTTTACCCATCATTATATCTTTCTCCAGTGGTTGATCCTAAATGATCAATGATGTCATCATGATTGATGATGACATGCCCAAAGTAAGCAAAAAGAAGTCTTGCTATCTTTGTTTCTAAGGAATGTTCTGGCTGTACTTCCTCCAAGACATATTTGTTCATACTTCTGGCAGTCCACACTATATTCAATATTCTTCATCAACACCGCAGTTTGAATGTGTCAATTCTTCTTTAGTTTTCTTTTCTTATTGTCCAGCTTTTGCATACATATGAGGCAATTGAAATGACCATAGCTTGGATCGGGCCATGTCAAAGTGACATCTTTGCTTTTTAACACTTTATAGAGGCCTTTTGCAGCAGATTTGCCCAGTGGAATGTTAGGTGCCGTCATGTTTGTTTCTACTCATAGAGACCCTTGTACAACAGAACAAACACTGACCAGTCCTGTGCCATCTTCACAATTGTTGCTATGTTTCAGCCCATTTTGTAGCCACTGTGTAAATCCATCTCCTTGGGGGTCTTCCTCGTTTTTGCTGACTCTATACTTTACCAAGTACATTGTCCTTCTCCATGGACTGACTGGTCTCCAGGGACTCCAGGGACTGCCCAATGCAATAGGTCATTTAATCTTTTGACTGCTGCTTTGATGGGCATTGATTGGTGATCCAAGAATAATGAAATTTTAGAAACAGTAAAACTAGTGATTAGAAAGCAAAGCAGTAGTTGCGTAGGGTTGGTGGAAGCCATTGACTGGAAAGAGACACATGGGAACTTTATAGGAAGATAGAAATATTTTATGTCTTGATTTTGGTGGTATTTTTACAACTGTATACTGTCATCAAAACTCAAACTGTTTATTTTAAATGGGGAAGTTTTATAGCAATAAAATTTCATCAGATTACTCATCATGAATGGGAATAGGGGATGTCATATTTGAAACTTCAAATATATATACTTATACACTTACATACATATTAATGAATTCCTCAGGGTTGAATATGGAACAGATCATCCAGTTATTTATAATAATTATAGGAGCTCAAACTCAGTTTTTGTTTTGTTTTGTTTGTTTTATATCTTAAGGATGGAACTTTGAACACTGGAAACAGAGTTTATTAATTTTCACTTGCTTTTCAAAAATTTTCTTAAACCTGTTTCCACCAGATGTCCTTTCCAGATGTTCTATGAATTGCCCAATGAGAGTCTAAGGGGTATTTTTAATCATAATGAAGAGCAAGTGCTTTTTCAGCTAAAAGCTACTGGATCTTGAATCAACTAGATATGTATTCAGGAGGGAAACTATTGTTCTGTCTTTTTACAAAAACATACCTATTTTTAGGCATGACACTTAACTGATTCAGTCCTTACATAATTTAGATAATTTGACGTCAATCCCAGACCAACAAATGCGTTAAGACAGACACTCATCAAACTCTCAATTATCTCATGTCATCCTGGAAACAAAAATTCAGGAAACTGCAAACATGAAATGTCAATTTCTTTTCTTACTAAAATTTTAAGAAGAGATTCAATTAGGTTTCAAAGTTCACTGAATTGTCTTCTACATCCTCTTCTTTCCTAAATTTCTCTCTCTCTCTCTCTCTCTCTCTCTCTCTCTCTCTCTATATATATATATATATATATATATATATATATATATATATATATATATATATCCCATTGCCATTGAGTCAATTCCCACTCATAGCTACCCTATAGGACAGAGGAGAACTGACCCATAGGGTTAACCATTGGGTTAGCACTTAATCCCTGCAAATAAAGGAAACGTAAATATGCAGGGAAATAACCACACCATAAATTATCTCAAAGCATAGAGTTGTTTTCATGGGGATTTCAGAAACCCTAAGCAGGAGATTAAGGAGCCCTGGTTGCTCAATGCTTACGCACTGGACTGCTAACAAAAAGGTTGGTGGTTCAAACCCACCAGCTGCTCTGCAGGAGAAAAGGCAGTCTGATCCCATAAAGATTACAGCCTTGGAAGCCCTACGGGACAGCTCTACTCTGTCCTATAGGGTCGCTGTGAATTGGAATCAACTCTATGGCACATAACAACAACAACAACAAGTGAGAGATTAGTTTTTTCTAGTCAAGATTTCTCCTTATTGAGTAAGAGTTCTACTGAACGAACAGGAAGTGTAAGCTTTTAAACATATTTATATAAGTCTTTGTTCATATTTTTACATAGGAAAGACTCTAACCCATAAAAAAACAGATTAATTATGATAAATTCTGCCTAGAGTCTTCTACTGAAATATTTTGGTATTTTAAAGATCACATAATCCTTTTACTGTGTTATTTCCAGTACAATTAGGTTGAAATAAACAACTTGGAAATTCATTTTCAGAGGTACTTTCATTAGGATTCACAGATCAAAGTGATAGTAAACTAAATTATAAAAAACAGAATAATGAAAACCATTCTAATTTACCTGAAATACGAATTATTTTATTTTCTTAAAATAATGGTTAGTTAAAATTGATAAACCTAATTAAAATTCCTAAAGAAAGAGAGTAAATTGGCAAGAGACAAATGACAATCAATTCGAAAAACAGAGAATATCTGATTTCAGGAAAAGGAATTCCACTGATTTAAAACTATTTCCATCCAAAGTATATTTATTAAATGTCTGTTACATGTAGTGAAATATGCTAATCGCTACAGGAAATACAAATAAGGATAAAGCAGAACTTCTACTCTAATCTTGCTTTCTCTTACTCAACAAAAACACTGAAATATAAGCAAACATCAATCACAGAATCAGAATGATTGGAACAAGTTGCCAAGAAAAATGATGGCTTCAGTAATACCGTATATTTCATCACTATTGTAACATGTAGATTTTACACAGGCTCACGGCATAGCAGATGGAGAGAGCTGAGTCATAGGGATAAAAGAATAAATGTTACTGAATATATGGAAGATAAAATGCAAGGTTTAAACTTTTGCTTTCTCAAGCTGATGAGTTTATTTAAGGCATGTGTAACATTTTCTATATGTCAAGAAAAGAACCTAGTGGAAGAATGCTTAAGTATAAAGCTGGAAAAAACACATTATGTATATTGTTGTCATATAGATTCTTTGCTATGTGTTTTTTTCCAGATAAACTCTAAAGTGATTAAAAAATGATTCACTGATCCCTTAATTACTACCCTTTGTTTTTTTGGCTGCATCAATTCAACTACTGCATGACTGGAATGATTTAAATAATCTTATTATTAAAATTAGTGATAATGAAGTTATTTAAATAGTATTAAAATATATTAGTATTAATTAACAATCCTTTGCTAACTGCTGAGTGCACAGGTGTGATATAATCTCTCATGGAGACCTAGCTATTAATGGACATAATAACTCCTAATGGACACAAAGTGGGAGAGGACTGCCCTCAGAAGAAACCCAGAATTCTGTTAAGTTTACTTAATGGGGTAAAAGGGGAAAGAATACTCACATCTAGAATAGATCACCCAACCTAGACTGTGGCAATAAATAATGTCCATTACCCACAGGGGGCCTTCCACTTTTATTACGCCTTTTTACCTCTTATTACACCTTTTCTCCATTTGCTCTCTGTACATGCTGCTTGGCACGTAGACATGGCTGTCCTGTTCAAAATATCAACTCCGGGGGAGAGGGGTTCCAATATTCTTCTTCCGTAGTCCTAAATGAGGCACACTTGGATGCGGTCATAAGATCGTACCCTGGGACAGGAGCCAAACTTCCGGGAAACTTGGCTGACGAGGGTGTTTGCCCTGTCTTATTTACTCTGTGAGTAATAAACGTTTGTTGACCGTGCCATTAGAACAGTGTCTGGTCTGTGCTCTGCTCCAAACAGTCTTCACTAAGACCTGAGTATCGCATATAAAATTAACAATATTAATATTAATCATTATTAAAATAAACCATTATTAATAATATATTATTAAAATAATCTCATTGATTATTCTTTTATTAAAAGAATACTGTAAAAATGGCTTGTGGGCAGTGTCTGACCTCCTCCAACCCCATAAAGGGGAAGGAGACCCAAGATCAACAGCACAAAGCTGACTGCCATGAGGTAGAGGCCAGACAAGCCTTCTTTCTCGACCATCTTTATTAATTCTGAAACCAACTGTCACTGCAGACCACTCTCTACTTCTCTCCTGAGTTTGATAATTCATTGCAATGGCCACACAGAACTCAAAAGACCATACTCATGATTATGCAGTTTATTAGGGAAGTTTAACAGTTACAACTCAGGCTCAGGAACATTCAGGATACAGTTCTTCCTTCAGGATAGCCTCTTCCCAACCATGCTAGCAGGCACGCCTCTCCTTGGCCCTCAGTCTCTGCCCAAAGTCACTCAACTTTCTCTCTCCATGGGCCAGGAAGACCACCATGCCATCTCCTGCTGCCGGGTCTCTGTTGTCGGGTCTCTCCTGCCACACTTCTCACTGTCTTCAAGGTTACAGCTTGCTCTCTCTCTTTTTCTCTCTCTCAGTCTGTTGCTTCCAGGAGCTTCCCAGCACAGGGATCCCAGGTCCAAATGACACATTCTCTGCTCTGGCTGTTATTCCTTGGTGGTAGTAAGATCCCTCTCTCAGCTCTGGAATTGGCTCTCTTTTACGGCAAACCTGACCAACCTTTTTGGTAGGCCACAATTACCCTATCACACAGTCCCGTGTGATCATCTAGGTGGGAGTTACACGATTATGTCTAGAAAGGCCACACAAAAGTCATCAATCACACCACAAATACATTTTTTCCACATTTAAAATCTTTAAAAATATATATGTAAGATATATATGTATGTTATTGTTGCTGTTAGCTGCCATCAAGAAGAGTCAACTCATGAAGAGCCCCTGCACAACCGGATCAGACCATTGTGATTCATAAGTTTTCATTGCTTGAGATTTTGGAAGTAGATTGCCAGAACTTTCTTCCACATCTGTCTTAGTCTAGAACCTCCTCTGAAACCTGTTCAGTATCATAGCAACATGCAAGTCTCCACTGACAGACAAGTGGTGACTGTGCTGAGGTATATTGGCCGGGAGGTAAACCCAAGTCTCCTTCAAGAAAGACTAGAATTCCACCACTGAGCTGCCAATGTTCCCATGTATATCCATGTAAGTAAATAAATATATAAGATAAGCACTCAGACAAAACTACCTCAGTAAACAAATAAGTATCTTTGTTGCTTTTGGTAAATGCCCTTTAGTTGGCTCCAACTCATAGTGGCCTTATGCATAGTACCATGAAACATTGCTCAGTCATGCACCATTCTCATAATAGTTGCTTTGCTATGTTTCAGCCCATTGTTGCAGCCAATGTGTCAAGCCAGCTTATTGAGGGTCTCTCTCTTTTTCACTGACCCTCTATTTTACCAAGCACTTCTAGCAGAAAGGCTGGCTGTTCGAACCCACCCAGAGGTGCCTTGAAAGACAAGCTTGGTGATCTGCCTCCAAAGGGTCACAGGCTTGAACACTCTACTGACCAGTTCTACTCTGCACACATGGGATCTTCATGAGCCAGAATCAACTCAGTGGCAGCAAACAACAAATCAGTATTTAGAGAAAGTTTGTTGTTATTATTATTTATCAAAAATTTACTAAACATCTTCCTTGTATTGACAAGCCATTTCTTTATTCATTCGACAAGTATTTGCTAAATATCTATTATGTAGTAAGCATTGTGTTATATGCTGATAATACATTGTTGAAAAAGACAGGGCTCTTGCTGTCAAAAAGCACATATTCTGGTGGGCATCTTATACTTACACAGTGTTTTATAGTTTATAAATTGTTCCTAATACATTGAATCATGCATCTTTTCACTGATTTACTGTAATGTTTATTAAAGAACGTAACAAGGAGTATGGCCCAGAGCAGAAATCACCAATATGGATAAAAATATTAACTCCTTGCCCTTATTATCCACCATCTTCTAATCCCTGTACCAGAAGACTCAAAGTATGAAGTCTTTTTTGTCACTGAGTTATAGTAAACAAAGGATCTGTCTCTCATTTATCACAATGCCTGGTACACAGAAAACACTTGTTTATATTTGGTGAATAAATTCGCTACTAGTGTTTGTGAATGGTTAGTACTTAGCGACACCTTTGAATAATTACTAACTTCCTTAAGAAAAGTTCTCATTCTGAAAGCAAATCATGCTAGAGTGACAAGTGATACAGGATGGATAGCTCAAGGCACTTGTCGAGCATTCTTGAGGGGCAGCAAAGCTAGTCTAGGTAAAACAGGGCAGCATTATGAGGAAGGAGTCCTGGTGGTTAAGAGCTCAGCTGCTAACAAAAAGGGTGGCAGTTAGAATCCACCAGCCACTCCTTGGAAACCCTATGTGGCAGATCTACTCTGACCTATTGAAATCAACTTGATAGCAACAGGTTTGTTTCTTTTTTTTTTTTTCTTTTGGTTATGAGGGAAGTACAACTGGAAATAAAGTATAAATTAGCAGTTAAAGGGAGAAAAGGGAAGCAAGAAGTGTTCCAAGCTTATGTTTAAAGGACAATAAACAAGGAGAGAGCCTAGTAAATGCAGACAATGGAACGTATACTGCCACGAGAGAAGTGCCTAGCTAGGAAATGAGTACAGGACAGCCAGGAGCCCCAGGAGCAGATATGGTCCAACGTCCACAGCATGGAGAATATGGAGACAATGAAGGAGACTGCGTGTGGGACATTTCAGTTATACTCAAAGACACAATCACTCTCAACATTACTTTGAAAACCAAACATAGTATCAGTTTTCACTTACATAGGTGGAGGATGCTATTTTTCTTAGAAGGTTTTAAGCCAATCGCTTTTCAAAGGAAAACTACAGAATACTGTAGTTGAAAACTATAATACTGTTTTATTTAAGTTGGTATTTATTATAAGGATCCCACGTGGCTCAGGGATTAAAGTGCTCTCTGCAGCTAAACAAAAAGTCACTGTTTGGAATGCACCAGCCGCTAGGTGGGAGAAAGTTGTGGCAGTCTGCTCCCGTAAAGATTTACAGCCTTAGGAACCCCATGGGGCAGAGCTGCTCTGCCCTATAGGGTCGCTATGAGTTGGAGTCAACTTTACAGCAGTGGGTTTGGTTTTTGGGTTTGGTACTTATTGTATATCAGGCTTTAAAAAAAAAAAAAAGCACCATTTTAATGTACATATACCAAATAAACGTATCAAGGGAAACATTCTGGAGATCTCTGTATGTGAGTACTTTATGAAAGAAAGAAATTTTACAGTCTTTCACGCTGCACTGAAAGATTTACTCTGAGTTAACTGGTATATGAAAACATTTTAAGCACACACACACACACAAAAAGCTATTGTCATACCATACAGTTGATAATCGTCTTTAGCTTCTGGAATTACTGAAAATTCCATATATAAAGATTCAGAAAAATAACATTACAGTTGGATAATAGAAGTATTATTGTGGGAATTCTATACACTTATGAGAGTTTGACGAAAATTGTCGTCTTGGAGAAGTATAATAAGTACTACAAAGATCAGTTCTGATGATGGTCTCGCTTATATAACCAATTTTTATTCCTTGATTCATTTATTGAAGGAATAACAGATATTTACTGAACACCTACTACATGCTTGGCTCTGCATCTACACTTGGAAATACAATAATGAGCAAAAGTGAACACTACTCTATCCTCTTGGAGTTTAAAACAATTCAGACAGATTAATCTCTACTTTCCATGTATATTACCTCAGATCCCCAGGTTTGTTTATACATATTTAGGAATCAGTTCTTCTTAATAGGAGCTGGTGGCACAGTGGTTAAAAGCTCAGGCTGCTAACTGAAAGGTCGGCAATTCAGATCCACCAGCCGCTCCTTGGAAACACTATGGGGCAGCTCTACCCTGTTCTATAGGTTCATTATGAGTCAGAGTCAACTCAACAGCAACAGGTATACCTTCTTCTCTCTTCCCCACCTTACACAAGTCCAGGGAATCAACTGGACGGCAATGAGTTTGGTTTGGTTTTGGTTTTCTTCTTAATATTCACGTGTTACCTTGTAAGAAAAGAATACATAAGCCCCTGGTGGTGGGTGCTACTAGTGCCCTGTCCAAATTCCCTTCACCAGGCTGTTGCACCCATCCCATGGGTGCTGCAAAGAATTACCGTTGTTGTTGCTGTTGTTGGTGCGACCCCATGTGACAGAGTAGAACTGCCCCATACAGTTTTCTTGGCTGTAATCTTTACAGGAACAGATCACTAGGTCTTTCTCCTGTGGAGCCTCTATGTGGGTTCAAACCACCGAACTTTTGGTTAGCAACTGAGCATTTAATTGTCTGTGCCACCAGGGCTCCTTTGTCTCCCACTCAGTATGAACTCCTTGACAGTCAACAGCCAAGAATGGGGATAAAAAAGGCCAGCTTCTACTCATAGGGGTCATAACTTAAGACACACCTCATTAAGGACAATATGTACTATTATCGGTCAAGTGAGAGGTCTCTCAGCAGTATATTTGCTAAAGCCCTGGGTGTCTTTCAGAGACAGATCTGGTCTGTGCCACCCATTCCTGTTCTCAGTCAAAGCATGAGGGAAGAGACTCACTCCCTAGAGAAGATTTTCTACTGGGGAGTCCCACGGCAGAACTGGCTAGGCGCTTATCATGCAGCAGCATCAGAAGCTGCCTAACTTCATAAAGAGGGATGAGAATCAAGATCAGCAGAAGGCTGATTCCTAAGGGATGGAGGTCAGACACACCTCCACTCTCCAAACTTTTTAGCAATTCTAACACTAGCTGTCTCTCCCATGGCACCCTCTACTTCTCTGCTGGGTTCAATAATTTCTTGCAAGGGCCACACAGAACTCAAAAACCATAACTCATGATTATGGGGATTATTAGGGAACTAACAGGTTACTATTCGGGATTAAAATCAACTTGGAAGTGCCAGGAACAACTCAGGAGACAGGATACAGTTTGTCAATGAAGGCAGCTTCCAATCTCTCAGCTCCTTCTCCACCGTGCCCATGGGCATGCAGGGCTTGCTCTCGGCCATGCCTGCTGTCCCTTGCTCTCAGCCTCTGTTCTGCTAGGGCAAGTGTTACAGCTCTTTAGCTCCACTGATAAGTGCCCAGAGGCACCCTACTCCACCAGGAAGACCTCTGCCCATAGGCTGTCAGTTCTCTCAATCCATAGGTTGGCAAGCTCACTGCAGCTGCCTTGTGCCTATCTCTAGGTTCTCACTGCTCATGCCATCTTGTGCCATCTCATGCTGTCTCCAGTGTTACAGCTTTCTCTATGTCTCCTAGGTCTAGGAAGTTCTCAGCATAGGGGCCTCAAATCTAAAAGACCTGCTCCCGTCCTGCCTCTTCTTCTTGATTGTAGTGAGGTCCCTCTCAACCTCTGTAGAATTGGCTTTTTTAAGTCTATTGGGATGGTAAAACTGACCAATCCCCTTGTAGGCCGCAGATACCTTATTTGCATAGTTGCTGTTCAATCCCTACAAGAGTTTTACTCACCTTATTGGCATAGTCTCAACCAATCATTTCGTTGGAGTTAAAAAACCATAACTAGAAAGGCCATATAAAAGCAATTCACTTACTGCACTACAGCCCCAGGGCTGCAATTTTGAGTAGTATAGCATTTCCAATTCATCCACATACATCCCTTTCCCTAAAACATTTCCACCTGACCAGGGACACAATCAGTACTCCTCTGCAGAAATCTCAACTTTTGAAATTAATTCTTGGTACTCAACTAAATGCCCCCTTTATGTGCTATCTTTTCCTGTTATTTCTATTGCCTAGTCTCCACAAGGAGCCCTGGTGGCATAGTGGTTAAGAGCTCTGCTGCTAACCAAAAGGTACTGTCGTGGTTTGAATTATGTCCCCCAAAAAATGTGTGTATCCGTTTGGCTGGGCCATAATTCCTGGTACTGTGTGATTTTCCTATATGTTGTAAACCTGCCTCTATGATGTTAATGAGGGAGGATGGGTGGCAGTTGTGTTATTCAGGCAGGGCCTGATCTACAAGACTGGATTGTGTCCTGAGGCAATCTCCTGAGATATAAAAGACAGAAGTGAGCAGTGAGACAGGGGGACCTCATACTATCAAGAAAGCAGTGTCAGGAGCAGAGCGCATCCTTTCGACAGTGGTCCCTGCGCCGAGAAGCTCCTAGTCCGGGGGAACACTGATGAGAAGGCTGACAGAGAGAGAAAGACTTCCCCTGGAGCTGACACCCTGAATGTGGACTTTTAGCTTACTTTGACTGTGAGGAAATAAACTTCTCTTCATTAAAACCATCCACTTGTGGTATTTCTGTTATAGCAACACTAGATGACTAAGACAGGTCGGCAGTTCAAATCTACCACCTGCTCCTTGGAAACACTATGGGGCAGTTCTACTCTGTCCTATAGGGTCACTATGAGCCAGAACTGACTCAACAGCACCTAATAACAAGTCTCCACAAGTTTAACCCCCTTTGATACTACACTTCATAATCACTTTGAATCTCAAAGAGAAGGGATCATGATGCTAATCTCTATTTATCCAAGAGTTTGCTTCATAATTTGTAAAAAATGACTGCAAATAGATCACGAAAGAGCCACACAATTCCATTCCACTCAGGAGTGCAAAGACCTAAATATCAATGACTTGTTCAAATACCAATGATATGCCATTTCCTTGCTAAAAATTTAAAAAAAGAATATATTTTAATCAACAAGCATTAAATTATGTCTAATTCCAGAGTTCTTATTCAACACCACCTCTCCTGATGATAAAAATAAAATATCAGGGTCTACAATAAACATATTATAAAGCAAATCCAATCAATGATTCTAGAAGGCTACAGAACTTACATAAAAAATTATGAATTAAAACAGTAATAACATTTTTAAAGGAAAAATTAAAAATGGAAATTGCATGTCTAGTTGGAAAATTGATTTATGTAAAGCCTTTAGTGGCAAGGTAATAAAATTGTGTATATTTATATTTGGATGCACAGATATGGGTGAAAAAAGGAGATTGTGTTGCAAGTTATAAGGTCATGGCGTTTATTATATAAATCAATCAACCAATCAACAAGTACTGAGTTCTAAGACAACAGACAGAAAGCACATAAAAGATGACCTTTTAGCAAATTTTTCAATTACTGTATTTACAAGTTGATAAAATGTGTTTTATGCACATTAAGCCTATTGCCTGAAGGAGTCAAGTATCATATATTTTAGTCTGAATTCTTCTGATAGCTTTCAGAAATGACTCACAATCAAATCAATTTATTAATTAAATCTGAAAGTGAACACCATGTGCAAAAAAAAAAAAGGGTAGGACTGGTATGGGAAGTACAGAGCACGGAAACTGGGTGGTGAGGATGAGGCATACAGGTATATAGGCATACACATTATGAAAGGTGTATATGCCTTCATAAGGAGATTTATTTTATCAATGTTTCTTAAAAGCAGCATCAGAATCATATTGGAGTATGTTTTTTTAAATGTAGATTTGGGCCCACAAGGGACTTTATGATCAGTGAAGATTTCTAACCAACCTATAAGTAATGAGGAATCTCAGAAGCATTTCAAAAGCAGATGTGACAAAGAGGTAAGGGAAAAACTAAGAAAGTGGTAAACAGACCGATTGCCAAAACCAAAGGTATCTAAGATATATGGAATAGAATTAAGTTCTAAATTAGAAGCTTCATTATTGGAGTCATAGCTATTTTTCAGCCATCTTTTTCAATTTGTGCTTAGTAAACCTAACAATATATAGCCAGAAAATCATATTTTGGACCAATTCAAGAATTACCATAAACACCCATCACCGTGGAGTTGATTCAGACTCATAGCGACAGTATAGGATAGAGTAGAACTGCCCCACAGCCGAGCTCTTAACCACTGTGCCACCATAATAAACGCTTCCAAATAAAGCACATAAGTAAATGGAGAATTACATCACTATCTTTTCTCCTTTCAAGTAGTTCTCTCAGGAGACATATTATCTTCTAATAAATTTTGATTTTATAAAATTTCAACTTGATGTAAATTAATTTGTGTTTCCCTTTTACTAATTACAGGATATATTTATCTCTCGAATTCTTTTTTAAATATTTTGTCAGAGGTGGAAGAGTAAGCTATAATAATTCAGTAGCTAATATCTGAGTGTATAAACACAATTAAATTTTGAAGCAGTGACATTAGTAAAGCAAAAACTATATTTCATCATTTAACAATTGATGTTGAAAAAATCCTGGAAAGAGCAAACCTAAATCTTAGTGAGTTCCAAGCGGAACTGTTACTGCAATAACGCAGATTGGAGCCGCCAGCCGCAATAGCCAATTGTGAGACGGGGTGAGGTGAGCAGCAAGATGTTTATTATATATCGATATATAGGAGACAGCGGGGAATAGATTCCTCCAAAAAACCCGTCTCCCCCACTGGAGTCGGCTGAAGTCTTTTATAGGGACAGGATTATGGCTCTTTTGTGGTAGTTTCCGCCTGAGGTGATGATGTTTTAGATGAGTTAACCTTCTACTGGTATTCTTAGAGGTTATCTGGGAACATCTTTGGGAATTATCTGGTGACATCCTGCTTTTTCTTGTCACAAGATGAGTGCTCTGTTTGGTTTTTCATTCTTAGATCATTATCACTTGTCTTCCACCCTTCAGGGAAGAACATCCGTTAATCTTAAACCTTTTTGTAGAGACTGGAAAACAAGATCATGAGACAATGTGGCGGTTAGCAATGGGGAGTGAATAATGGTGAGCTGGGCCTATGCAGCCTCTTCCAGAACTAATAACTAATAAAATTACTCTTTTAATTGACACAGAAAACATACATGCCAAAGCCTTTGGCTCAGATGGAGAAGAAGTAAAAACTTCTAGAACTAAAAAATGAATTTCTGTTTGCAAAGTATCTTTCCAGAAAATAATATTTGTTCCTTAGTATTAAGAAATCTGGGTATATGCGTAGCCATGTTTCCTAGCCTTAAATGCTTGTCTTTGGGTCAGGTATTATAAATTACGCTTCGATGTGACCTGTTAACATTTCTGTTATTTTCGAACGACCTATAAAAGCATTAAGATGGCTTAAAAGAACTAGGTTTTACACAGGAATAAATGTCATTAAAGCATACGTATAACAATAAATTTTTAAGTTAATTAAACTTAGGACTTCATTTCTTAAGTTTAAGAAAACCAAAAAAAAAGAAAAAAAAAATCCAACTCATAGTAGTTTGTTCACTCAGATTCCAACTCATAGCAGTGAAACCTATGAGAGCCAGAACTCCATGGAACTGCCTTGTTTTTCCAGTCTCATAAGTTTTCTGCCTTTGACAGAGTGTAGTCTTAACCAACTTTTCTATCGCTCATTTTAGTGGAAAATATTTGAGTTTTCCTTCTCTGACAGGTTTCTGCCTTACACCATTTCACAGATTTTACTGTACAAGGGGTTGTTAAAATATACTTCTTGAAATTTCTTGCTTTAAACTAATTTATGAATTATTGCACAATTCTAAAATGGCTCCCTATAATCCCTGCCTCCTTGTGTCCACACTCTTGGGTAATCCCCTCCCCTTCATTGTGCATTGGACATATTAATTTCATTGGTGTACTGTAGAAGAAGGTATCCAAAGATTTAGGGAGAATATTGGTTTTCTATTGTTACCAAAACAAATTACCACAAACTTAAGTATTTATATAACATAAATTTATTATCTCAGGAGTCTGCATAGCTGAGTCCCCTTCTCAGGCCATTCTTCTCCATTGGCAATTTAGTGCCATGTTGTTGTGTTTTACTCTTCCTAGTCTAGCAGAACACTCTCTTCTTTAAAAAAGAGCTCCGAAGATTACATAAGGCCCACCCGGGATAATCTCCCTTTTGATTAACCCAAAGCCTACTAATTTGGGATCTTTATTATATCTGAAAACAACCAGCATCTCCTGCTATTGTCCAAAGGGATCATGAGCAACGTAGCCATGGCAGCAGAGATGGAAGTTATGCATGGGCTCAATAACATGAACTTGCATTTGCCAAGACACATCTAGTTATGGCCACTGCCGAATACCCATTTTACCAACAATAAAGATTAGGAATGAGCGCCCGATATGGCATCATTCCATGGAGGAATCAGCCAGCTGTCTATTGGCAGTTTGGTTACATTGGGCAACTTCTATTATGGAAGGAGCTGTGCTTTTTTCTTACTAGACTACACACTTACTCTGGATATGGCATTTCCCTCCCCAAAATTCTTCTACCAAAACTATCATCTTTGATACACAGTGCTTTATCTATAGCATTGCTTCTGAACAAGAAACGCATTTTGCAACAAATTAAGTATGGCAAAGCAAAGGGCCCAAGATAATGAAATTCATTGATCTAATGATGTTTTTCATAATCCTGAAGCAGCTTGAAAGAGTAGACTGATACAGTGGTGGAATGAGCCTTTTCAGTCCCAGTGACAGCCTTATGTAGGTGGAAACATCTCGTGTGCTGTGATGTCTTCCAGGTTGTGGTATATGCTACAAATTAGCATTCAATATATGGTGCTATTTCTCCCATAGCCATAATTCATGGATTTGTGAATCAAGGGGTGGAAATGAGAGTAGAACAGCTCACTATTACCTTTAGTGATCCACTAGAAAAGAACCTGCTTCCCATCCCCACTACTATCTTAGGTCTTCTGACTTAGAGATCATAGTTCCAAAGGGAGAAATCCTTCCATCAGGGGAAACAAAATTATCCTATTCAATTGGAAGCTGAGTCTACTCTCTAGCCCCTTTGAGCTCCTTGTGCTAGTGAATAAACAGGAAAAGAAAGGAGATACTATGCTGCCTGGAGTGATTAATCCTGACTATCAAGGGAAACTAGATTGCTTCTACACAATGTGGATAAGAAAGTATATGCCTGGAATACTGGATATTCTCTAGGATGCCTCTGGAACTCCCATGCCCTGTGATGAAAGTCAATGGACAGCTGTAACAACCAAATTCAGGCTGTCTAGCTGTCTTAGTCTGGGTTCTCTAGAGAAGCAAAACCAGTAAAGTGTATAAATATATAGAGAGAGATTTATATCAAGGAAATAGCTCACGTGATTTTAGAGGCTAGAACGTCCCAAGTCCGTGGATCAGGGTAGAAGTCTCTCCCAAGTCAAGCAGCTGCAGAAGCTGGCAAGCCCAAGATCGGCAGGTCAGAGAGCAGGGCTCCCTCTCACAGGCTGTGCAGGTCAATGAATCCCAAGTTCAGCAGATAAGCTGACAACTCTAGTCCCAAGAACTGGAGATGAGGCGACAGGAGGCAGCCTCAGGATCCAGAGAGAGCAAAAAGCCACAATGTCTGCTTGTATACAGATGTGGGCCACACCCCCAAAGAGACTCCATTTCATCTGATTGGCTACCCACAGTATATTCAATCTTGGGGGTGATTACATTAAAACACGGAGAATCATGGCCCAGCCAAGATGACACACAATCTTAACCATCACACCAGCTAACAGCCAAGGCCCTTCAGAAATGAAGGTTTGGGTAGCCCACCAAGAAAAGAACCATGACCAGCTGAGCACTTGCTGAGAACAAAGAGAATGTGGAATGAGTAGTGGAAGAAGTACCCCCTGGGTGGCACGAGTGGTTAACTTGCTTGGCTGCTAACTGAAAGGTGGGAGGAATGAATCCACCCAGAAGCATCTCAGAAGAAAGGACAGGTGATCTACTTCTGAAAAACCAGCCATTGAAAATCCTATGAAGCACACTTCTTCTCTGAGAAACATGGGATTGCTATGAGTCCAAGTAGACTTCATTGCAACTGGTTTTAGTGGAAGAAGGTAGTTACATATACTTGCTAAAACTGTCACCAGTTGCAGAAGTGAGGACTATAATAATTGCAAGTGTTTCTCCTGATTTTAAAATTAATACATTTGTATATAATTTAACTATTTTTGTTTCTTTCTTCTACTCTCTTATTTCCTTATCTAAAATAAGATATCTTAATAATATTTGATATTATATCTCAGTTTTTAAGTTACTTGATATTGAAGGGAGAGTGTTATTCAGCTATGAGAAAAAAGATCACCCAAAGACAAAACAGAGATTTAGTATCCTCTTCTCAAGGATTAACATTTTTTCAGTTGTATGTAGGGTATTTTTTTCATGATAAGTAGCAGGATCCTTTATTATTGTCTTTCTTGATATATTAAGTATGGTTTAAGAAGATGCATGTGGATGTCAAGTTGACAAGTGGTGGACTGTGGCGCTTTGTAATGTATAAACTAAACTAGGCTGAACTGAATTTCCAAAATTCTCTTTCCTGTATATTTTTGGATAGGGTGAGTGACAAGAGAGATTCTTCTGGCAATTTGGAGGGAGGAAGTAATGCAGCAGACATTTTGTTCTTCACACATTGTTGCCGATCTGCTGACTTACTTCTTTGGCAGCACCTGAAACTCCTTCACCTTCCCCTGGATCCTCCTTTATTTTCTCTGAATCCTGGGTCAGCTATGCATGTTTACTGCCACGATGAAGGTACTCAACTTCTCCAGGATACTCATACCAACAAGGTCAAAGTCAACAAGAATTGACATTGGTTTCAGTCCATCCTGAAATGGATTCCAGCTTATTCTTGTTCTCCTCCACCTTATATCCATATTCTCTTCCTTATTGCCTATCCTTCAAACTTCAATATCAGATGAGAAGTCAATAGTTGTATATAGACTGCTTATCCAGTTCCTACAATTGCACACAAATGAATTGTGCAAATTAATTAATTTGAAATATATATATATATACACACACACATATATATACACACACACACACATAGTGGGAGCCCTGGTCGCACAGTGGTTAAAGCCCTGGACTGCTACCCAGAAGATCAGTGGTTTGAAACCACCAGTGTCTCTGCTGGAGAAAGATGTGGCAGTCTGCTTCCATAGAGATTTACAGCCTTGTAAACCCTGTTGAGTCACTATGACTCAGAATCGACCCGACAGCAGTGGGTTTGGTTTTTTGGTTATATATACATACAGGCATACTCATTTTATTGTGCTTTACTTTATTGTGCTTTTGGTTTTCTAACTCCAGGTCTTTGCATGTATCATTATAATCTTTTACTTTGTCTTCTTGAGTTGCCCTTTGAAACCTTCTGTTCATCCCTTTTATTTTATCATTTCTTCCATTCACTTTAGCTACTCAATGTTCAAGAGCAAGTTCCAGACTCTCTTCTGATGTCCATTTTGGTCTTTTCTTTCTTTCCTGTTTTTTCAATGACCTCTTGCTTTCTTCATGTATGACATCCTTGATGTCATCCCACAACTCATCTGATCTTCAGCCATTAGGGTTCAATGCATCAAATTTATGCTTGAGATGGTCTCCAAATTCAGAAGAGATATATTCAAAGTTGTATTTCAGTTCTCATGGACTCATTTTAATTTTCTTCAGCTTAAACTTGCATATGAGCAATTGATGGTCTGTTCAGTAGTCGGCCCCTGGCCTTGTTCTGACTGATGATATTGAGCTTTTCCATTGCCTCCACAGATATAGTCGATTTGATTCCTGTTATTCTGCCTGGTGAGATCTACATGTATAGTTGCCGTTTACGTTGTTGAAAAATGGTATTTACAATGAAGAAGTCATTGGTCTTGCAGAATTCTATTGTGCGATCTCCAGCTTCATTTCTACTACCAAGGTTATCTTTTCCAACCACCAATCCTTCTTCTTTGTTTTCAACATTTGCATTCCAATCACCAGTAATTATCAATGCATTTTGATTGCATGTTTGATCAATTTCAGACTGAAGAAGTAGGTCAGAATCTTCAGTTTTATCTTCTTTAGCATTAGTGGCTGGTGGGTGAATTTGAATAATAATCATATTAACTGGTCTTCCTTGAAGGTGTATGGATAGTATCCTATCATATCCTATCACTGACAGCTTTGTACTTCAGGATAGATCTTAAAATGTTCTTTTCGATGATGAATGCTGTCTTAGTTATCTAACGCTGCTCTAACAAATACCACAAGTGGATTGTTTTAACAAAGAGAAGTTTATTTCCTTACAGTAAAGTAGGCTAAAAGTCAAAATTACAGGGTGTCAGCTCCAGGGGAAAGCTTTCCCTCTCTGTCGGCCTTCTTCTCATCAGTGTTCCCCCAGACTAGGAGCTTCTCTGCGAAGGAACCTCAGGTCCAAAGGACGCCCTCTGCTCCTGGTTCTTATTTCTTGGTGGTATGAGGTCCTCAACTCTCTGCTTGCTTCCCTTTCCTTTTATCTCTTGAGAAATGAAAGGTGGGGCAGGCCACACCCCAGGGAAACTCCCTTTACATTGGATCAGGGATGATATAATTTTAAGTAACATAAAATTACAATCACAAAATGGAGGTCAACCACACAATTCTAGGAATCATGGCCCAGCCAAATTGATACACACATTTTTGAGGAGACAAAATTCAAACCATGACAAACGCTATGCCTTTCCTCTTCAATTTGTCATTCCTGGCCTAGTAGACCATATGATTTTCTGATCAAAATGGCCAATACCAGTTCATTTCAGCTCACTAATGCATAGGATATTGATCTTCACTCTTTCCATTTCAGTCTTGATGACTTCCAATTTTCCTGGGTTCATGTTTCTTGCATTCCGTGTTCTGATTACTAATGGATGTTTGCAGCTGTTTCTTCTCATTTTGAGTCATGTCACATCAGCAAATGAAGATCCCAAAAGATTTACTCCATCACCGTCATTGAGGTCTCCACTTTGAGCTCTTTCTCAGTTGTATTTTGAGTGCCTTCCAACGTGAGGGGCTCATCTTCCAGCAGTATGTCAGACAATGTTTTGCTGCTGTCCATAAAGATTTCACTGGCCAGTTTTTCCAGAAGTAGACTATCAGGTCCTTCTTCCTAGTCTGTCTTAGTCTGGAGGCTCTGCTGAAACCTGCCAACCATGGATGACCTTCTTGGTATTTGAATACCAGTGGCAAAGCTTCCAACATCACAGCAATGTGCAAGCCACCACAGCCCATGAATCGAGGAGTAATTTCAACTTTCAAGTCTTATTAGTTAAGAAATACATTTTTTAAGGTTATAGCTGCCATAGATATTGATTCCTCTGATGGATCTGGGTAAAGTAAATTGAAAAACTTCTGGAAAGGATTCACCATTCTAGATGCCATTAAGAACATTCATGATTCATGGGGGAAGGTGAAAACACCAACATTCACAGACATTTGGAAGAAATTGATTCTAACTCTCATGGAATCATGAGAGATTCAAGACTTCAGTGGAAGAGGTAACTGTAGATGTGATAGAAATAGAAAGCAAATTAGAATTAGAAGTGGAGCCTGAAGATGTGACTGAATTGCTGCTATCTCATGATAAAACTTTAGCAGATGAGGAGTTGCTTTCTAGGGATGAGCAAAGAAAGTGGTTTCTTGAGATTGAATTTACTCCTGGTGTAGATGCTGTGAATATTGTTGAAATGGCAACAAAAGATTTAGAATATTAGTTCAACTTGGTTGATAAAGCAACGGCAGGTTTTGAGAGGACTGACTCCAATTTTGAAAGAAGTTCTGCTGTGGGTAAAATGCTATCAAACAGCATCACATGATACAGAAAAATCTTTCATGAAAGGAGGAATCAATCAATCCAGCAAACTTCACTGTTGTCTTGTTTTAAGAAATTGCCACAGCCACCATAACCTTCAGCAAGCATCACCTGATCAGTCAGCGAGGCAAGACCCTCCACCAGCAAAAAAATTATGACTCACTAAAGGCTCAGATAATGGTTGTTGTTGTTTTTTTTTTAGCCATACTGTATTTTTTAATTAGGGTATGTACATTTTTAAGACATATTTCACAGTTAATAGACTACAGTGTATACTGCAAACATAACTTTTACATGTGCTGGGATACCAAAAAATTCCTATGATTTGCTTCATTGCAATATTCGCTTTTTTTTGTGGTCTTCTAGTGCTGAACCCACAATATCTCCGAGGTATAATTTTATATTTTGAACCTGATTGAACCCTGATTGATATACATGATAATTCAGAAAGCTAATGCTAGAAATTTCCAAATTACAGAAGTCCTTCATTTTACTGCAATTGAAAATACACCATATAAATGATTAATCACCATAATTGAAGTTGAATTTTCTCTTTTTAGGACCTATATTTTGCGCTACCATTCAGAATGATATAGTTTTGGGAAACACTACGGCCCAAAAGTAGACTTAGAGATGTTCTTCAATGGTAACCTCATCACTGTTTAGAGGTGTATTTGAAAGCCTAGTTGGTTTATTTGTCTTTTAAAATTTTTTATAAACTAGAGAAAAGTGAACCTAATCATGATTTCTAGACTAAGTCAATGTCTTAGCAGTATAAAGTGGGCCTGAGAAGCAACATGAACACAACTAGAAATAGATGGCTAAAATACATTTTTTTCACAGGACACTATGCCCCCAAACTTAAGGAAGTGTTACCAGAGGATCATAGGACTTCTAAAGTAATTCTTTCATTACCTGAACTCAAGACCTTTTTCCAGTTGGTTGCAAGTTTATAACTTTACATTTTACATTTATAAGTAGCTGTTCTTTCATTTAATAAAATTTAAAATATATATTTTTTTTCTTCAAAAAAGTATAGGCCAAAAGGCTTCTGGCTTTTTCTGTATAGAAATTTTTTTACTTTTACTAAAATACAAATTTAATTTGGATTATTTTATATTGTATTTAAGGTAATTTTTTTTTTCTTTTATTTGTGTAGATACAAAGGAATTTTACTTAAGGGAGATTATCTACTTCTTGCTACATGAGGAATATGAGTACTTTTGAAGATGTGTTGTTTACTACAATGAAATTACAGATTTATATATAATTTGTGGAGAGGTATTAAGTGGAAGTTAGGTTGCACTGTATCTTCTGGTAAAATTCTTTACTCTGTATTAAGCCATTCTGACTTATCTTGTAGTCAATTGTCTGGCTAAAATATCAGATAGTTAAATATCAGATAGGTGAATCTGTCTAACAAAGCAGACATACTCACTCCTTAGCTAGTGACTCCTTAAAAGTCCCTGTTGGATTTGATGTAGTCAACATTAGTATCCTTATCACTTTCCTTTCCTATTGATTTTCTGAATATCATTTTCTTTAATTTAAAAAGGTCAGTGAGAAACACTGAGTTTGTATATAATGCTGGATTATTAGTGTGTGTGTGTGTGGTATCTTTTGTTTCCTTTGTTTTGGTCACTTGCTGTTTAGTTATTTAAACAAAATGCTGATTAACAATATTTTCTTGATTTAAAAAAAATTTTTTTTTATTGTACTTTAGGTGAAGGTTTACAGAACAAATATTTTCCCGTTAAGCAGTCAGTACACATATTGTTTTATGACATTGGTTAACAACCCCACAGAATGTCAACACACACTCTTCTTGGCCTAGGAGGACCTTCTTTTTTTTTTTTTTGTGAAAATATATATAGCCAAAGATAGACCATTTCAAAAATTTCTACGTGTACAATTCAGTGACGTCGATTTTATTCTTCCAGTTGTACTGCCGTTCTCACTTTAGATGAAGGTTTACAGAACAAAATAGTTTCTCATTAAACAGTACACATATTGCCCTATGACAACGGTTAAGAACCCCATGACATGTCAACACTGTCCTTACTCAACATTGGGTTCCCTATCACCAGCTTTCCTGTCCCCTTCTGCCTTCTAGTCCTTGTCCTTGGACTGCTGTACCTCATTAGTCCCGTTTTGTTTTATGGGGCTGTCCAATCCCTGGCTCAATGGTGAAACTCGGGAATGATTTCACCACCGATCTAAAAGGGTGTCTGGGGGCCATACTCTCGGGATTTCTCCAGTCTCTGTCAGGCCAGTAAATCTGGTCTTTTTTTGTGTGTTAGAATTTTGTTCTACATCCTTCTCCAGCTCTGTCCAGAACCCTCTGTTTGATCCCTGTCAGAACAGTCAGTGGTGGTAGCCGGACACCATCTAGCTGTACTGGACTCAGTCTGGTGGAGGCTTTGGTAGCTGTGGTCCATTAATCCTTTGGACTAATCTTTTCCTTGCATGCTGTTCTCTTCATTTGCCCTTGCTCCTGGAGGGGTGAAACCAATGGAGTATCTTAGATGGCTGTTCACAGGCCTTTAAGACCCCAGATGCTACTCACCAAGGTAGAATGTACAACATTGTCTTTAGAAACTGTGTTATGCCAGTTGAGCTAGATGTTCCCCGAGACCATGGTCCCCACAGCCCTCCACCGAGCAATTCAGTCCCTCAGGGAGTTTGGATGTGTCTATGGAGCTTCCATGACCTTTCCTTGTACAAGTTGTGCTAGCTTCCCCAGTAAAGTGTACTGTTTTACTCTTCAAGTTTACCACTTATCTATTGTCTATTTAGTATTTCTCCCCTACCCCTCCCATCCCTCATAATCAACAAAGATTGTTACTTTTTGTGTGTGAACTTTTTCAAGAGTTTTTACATTAGAGGTCTCATACAATAATTGTTCTTTTGTGATTGACTTATTTCACTCAGCATAATGTCCTCTAGTTTCATCCATGTTATGCGATGCTTCACAGATTCATCACTGTTCTTTATTGTTGCATAATACTCCATTGTGTGTATGTACCATAGTTTATCCATTCATCTGTTGATGGACATCTAGGTTTTTTCCATTTTTTACTATTGTGAACAATGCTGCCATGAACATGGGTGTGCATATGACTATTCATGTGATGGCTCTTATTTCTCTAGGATATATTCCTTGGAGTGGGATTGCTGGATCATATGGTATTTCTATTTCTAGCTTTCTAAGGAAGCTCCATATCATTTTCCAAAACAGTTGTATCATTATGCATTCCTACCAGCAGTGCGCAAGAGTTCTGATCTCCCTGCAGCCTCTCCAAAACATTTATTATTTCCAGTGTTTTTGATTCATGCCAGTAATGCTGGGGTGAGATGGTATCTCGTTGTGGTTTTAAGTTACATTTCTCTAATGGCTAGTGAACGTGAGCATTTCCTGAGTCCGGTGCCTTAGACCACTTGGCCATTCTGACACCCAATATTTTCTTGATTGTAATCCATAATTGGTCCTAAAACAAAATAAATCCCCTAGCTTGTAATTTCTTATTTACTTCATCAGTCTGGTATCATGCAGGACCGTAATAAGATCTATGTACATTTCTATAAATTGTGAGAAGAAAAACAGAGTTGGACTTACTTAGATCAGAACAAGCATGGCTTACATCCTTGATTAGATGTTTCTGTCAATAAATACAGTTAATCTATTGTAGGCTAGGCAGTTCTTATCTGACCACATGTGAGAGCATCTTGGTTTTTAAAGAGAGGCTCACCTCTAGTAGAGAGTTCAATATATCTAACCTCAATCTTGGATGTTAAAAAAAAAAATTTAGAGAAACATTATGTATGACACAACTCATTTTTATTTTGAGTGCTCATTCTGCAAAAAGTATATCTGAATAAATGAAATAATTTAAGTGAGTAATCAATTCAGGATGAAGTTTCCTTTCTCCGTTTTCCCCAAGATGACATCTAAGTTCTAGGGATCATTAACCTAGTGGCCATATCAATTAAACCCTAGTGCTGCACAAGGGTTGTGCAGAGTGAGGAACTATTAACTCTTTCGATCTGGTTTTGGTTATCATATGACAAGAATGTGACCCAGACATTTCTATATACTCCAGAAGGGAAAGTACTGACTAATTGAGATTGTGGCCAGTGACTTGCCAGATAACAGCAAATATATTCTGTGATCTAAAGTTGTATGTATCTGCTAAAGTAGAGCCAGGCAGAAGTTGTAGTCTCTTGGGAAAGTCTGCACACCATCAAGAGCAAAGAAGACTATTGAGCCTGAATAACGTGTGAGAGAAAGTGTGCATAATTTACACATTCTCCACTCCCCTCATGCTCATCTCCCATGAGAAGCCTAGAGATTTATAATCATTGATTATGTTGGGAAGAGAATGTTCCTGCAGACACAGCCTAATCTTTTTGGCTCTCTCTTGTACATTGAGCTAGCTCACAGTTTGCATTGAATTTCTCTTCATTCTTTTTCCTCTGTGGAATAACCCAAGGTAAGAAGTCTCTACTTTATAGAAGCCTGTGTCTTCTAGTAGTTCTGGCCATGATTTGATGGAATTTTCAATAAAGTGGTAAGAAGATGAAAGTTTGGCTCTAGGACAAAGCTCATTCACAATCAAGCTTTCCCAAAAATGGTCTGATCCTCATTCTTCTCTTGGAATATACATATTTTTCTATTGATTCTGAATTTATAGGAGAGAAAGAAGTGATTCATTATCAGTGTTGGGAGGACAAATGAAAACATGACTTGTCCAGGACCTGTGAGCTGCCTCTAGGCCTGAAGATGACCACAGTCCTGGTAAACACGCCCTATTCCAAGAAACAAGTAGGAGGCCAAGGAACATAATATCTTGGATGTAAGGAACATAAAATTCTTGAAGGAACCTGGATCCAAACAATAACATTTGGACATTTTGGACTTGAAGAGAAGTTGTGTGACAAACCCACATTAGCTTCTCTATATGATCTCTGGAGCTTGTGGCAGTAGCATGGAGCTCTATCCATCCTGCTGCCTCCGAGGACCTCGCCTAGTATGTAAGTTTTCTCCATAATAAATCTGAGACTGCTTATTCATCCTGATGTGGTCTTCCTCTTTCTTCGGACTGTCCCTACCTTCTGTGTATAGCAGCCGCTTTCGGATTTTCCCTTGGGGAACTCCCTGGCTCACCACTACTACCTGACAATCAGTCTCAGACACCAACACTTAATAATGGATTGATCTATTTCATTCATTCATTTACTAAATGTATATTTATTAAGTACCTAATATGGTTTACACATGGGGTCACTATAAGTCAGAATTGATTGGACAGCAATGGCTGTGGTTTTGGTTTTTGGATGCCCTGCAATTTGTGTTAGATCTTGGAATACAACAACAATGACAAAAACCTGATATGAATCCTGATCTCA
Organism: Dugong dugon; assembly: GCA_030035585.1. NCBI lineage: Eukaryota > Metazoa > Chordata > Mammalia > Sirenia > Dugongidae > Dugong > Dugong dugon. The sequence continues at coordinate 17,865,943 of CM057478.1, forward strand.
TGATGTATACAGCTAGTAGAGAAGAGAGATATTAATAAAATTACCATAATACTGCATGTAGAGTTTCAAACTGGGGTAAATGCATTGTGAACACACAACAAAGGAAATTGACCTTGACTGATTTTTTTCTTTAAGGGAAAGGATCCTGGGAGTTCAAGGAAAGCTTTGTTGTTTTTGTTGCTTAGTTGCTATAGAGTCAATTCTGGCTCTTGAGCAGCCCCTAAGTTACAGTGGTAGAAAGGCACCAAGGGTTTTCTTGTCTGTAATCTTAACACAAGCAGATTGTGGTACTTCTGGGTGGGTTCAGCCTTACAGAAATGATACCTGAGGTGAGGTTTGAAGGATGAGTAGTTAACTAGGTGAAAGAGTGGGAGGGGAAAATTCCAGTCAAAATGATCAGCAGCAGTTAGCTCCCACAATCACACTCAACTACACTGGGGAAATGATGAATCAGTTGAAATTACTAGGGGCTAATGATCTTGAAGGAGCCTCTGAGCAAAAATTTTAGCCAGTTTATGTTTACTGGTGGCCTTGCAAAGAATTTATTTTTTCACCAGGGCCTAAACTTTTGTTCTGTCACCCTGCTGGTGGTAGGAAAAAGCACAGAACTTTCAAGGAACTAGGGGAAGGCTGTGTAGCTGGTGTGGCTCAAGACCAGGGACTGAGTAGGGAAGTGGGAAAGAGATAGCAGAGTTAAAAGAACACAGATGAGGAATAATTTGATGAAAATTTTATCATTATTATTATTACATGATCAACTGGAGATAATTGAAAAATTTTATGATCAGATATGTGTTTTGAAAATGTGACTCTTGTTGCAATGTGGACAAGGAGAGAGGGCATAGAATGAATATGAGGAGACTAGGGTATTTCTATTGTCCAGGTAAGAAATAATAATAGCTTAAACTAATAGAGTATCAGATGTTTTAGATAAAAATTTATCACTTAGAAATAATAAACTGGGGGGAGACAGCTATATCATGCACAATATGCACCTGACTTGGACAATTTAACTCATTGTGGTGTTGATTAGAAAACTTAGGTGTAGTCATGTTTTATGGGAAAATACATGAGTACATTTTTACATGCTTAGTTTAAGTTGTATCATGGACATAAAATCAAATTTTATATAGGTTTGATGCCCGTAGGAGAATTGAGGCGTTCATATATAAACTGAGTCATTTTATAATAGATGGAAATGAATATGAATGTACAGATAGTAAATAACTGTGATTAATAAATCATTTTGATTAAGACAAGAAGTGAGAACCTCAAAATTTAATGATCGGGTAGGAAAAGATAGTTATGCAAAGGAAAAAGAGAAGTATCAATCAGAAAAAGTGAGAAGAAAATCAGGAACATGTGTGATAGTGCTTCAGGAAAGATGAAGCAGGCAACATATTTGAATGATTTTGAGAATTCAAGTAAGAGGACTAAAAAATATTCATCAAATTTAGTAGCATGAAAGTCATAAGAAATCTTAACAAAATTATTTTAGGAGAAATCTCCAGGAAATAGAAGACTGATGTCAGTTAAGGAGTAAGAAGTGAATGGGAGGCAAGCACTCATAAACTCATAAACAGGTATTCCCCAACTTACGATGTTTTTGAGTTACGACATCCATGCTTACTACAGTCTGATTTTTTTTTTTTTTTGGTACATCTTATCGTTATTAATATGTTCTACATACAATGTTGCAGCAAGTAATTTTCTCATGTTATAATTCTCAGATGTTCATTTGCAGATGTTCAATGTTATGTTTTATAAAGATACTGATAATAAAGGGTAATAGTAATGAAAACTAAAAAAAAAAAAGTATTTGACTTACGTCAGAACTGACTTACAACGAAGTTTTCAGTCCAGTCGTAAATTGGGGATTACCTATATAGACAACTCTTTTAAAAAGATTAGCTAAAAATGGGAGGAGAAAGATAGGCTGGTCACTGGAGGGGAATGTGAAGTAGGTTTGGGATAGTTGCTTTTATTATTGTTGAAGATACCCTTGGCTTTATTTTTCAAAAGGGAGAGCATTACATTTGTTTAAACGTCAAAGGGAACGACTGGTTTCACAGGGAGTGGTTGACTATTGAGGTGAAGAGATAAAAAGATTGGTTAAAAGCACAGGTAGAGGGAGGAGGCCACATAATTATTTTCTCCAACTTTCAATAAGTGCCACTAACAAGCATATCTGAGTGGGGCATGGGGATAGAGGGTTTCTGTTGAGCATGGGCTAGACTGGCATCACAGCAAAGTGATATACAAAACTTTATAAAAGGAGAGCAAACTTTATAACCTTTTCACATTGAACTTTTAGAGGTAGCATGTTTACTATTCTAAAGTTATTTACTAAAGTTAACTCATGTTTTCGTTTGTAATCAGATTCATTTAAAACACAAAACCCTATGTGATATGGTCTTTGCTACAGTGTTTCTTCAAAGAGGCAGATAGCTAAATGTATAAACAGATATCTAATTGAACTGTGAAGTTTAACTACTGCTATTGTGTTCAATTTACTCCGTTGAATTTTAATGTTAGAAGACTATCAAAGCATAACCCCAGGAAAATGCCCTGCATTACAAATGTATATACTGAATTCTATGAATGCTTATTATTTTATTCACACCAAATTCTATATTCAGTGAAATATTTGACTTTTCCATGTTCATAACTGTTTTCCATAAAAAATGTATTAAAGAATTACAGATATTTACTCTGATCCCAAATTGTAAAGCGATTATTTTGCTGTCCTACTGAAGGAATGGTATGATGCTGTTGCTCAATTTATTAATAGAAAACATATATATATGTATCTATATATGACAACAACGTCTAATTTTTTTTTTATTTCAGGGTAAACTCAACTTATTTGTCAATGGAAAAATCTACTCTATATTCACACAGGCTGTCATCTACATATTATAAGATACGATGAAAGTTTTGCTTTTTGCAAATGCAAGGGGGAAAATTAAAATGCCACAAAATGTACAGAACTTGAAAAATATGCATTCTAGCTTCATTTGACAAGGGAAATTTGTCAAACTCTCAATTGTACTTATTAACCACATGGCTTCACCGTATCCTGTTTTAGCTTTCCTTTCAAGTTACATTCTAAACTTGGCTTTCTATTTAACAAAATACTCTGACACTCTATAAAATTATGCAGTTTCCATTCATTAGTTAAGAATAACTTTCTGCATTTAACTTTAATTTATATTATTCTTACTGCTTTTATGACTTGCTGCAAAAAGCATGGTTCCTAAGTTCGCAGTTAGATGCTATCTATTCACTGAGTTCCGGACAGGGCATGGTAACTGGGAAGTCTGGAAATGCTAATAGAAACAGGTGGTATTTTCAAACAGAAAACAGCTACTACTGAGCTCATTTATATTAGGTAATTACACTTCTCATTACCTTTGATGTTGATGCCAGATTGGTTGTTACTCCAGAGGGAATACATATGTAAAAATTGCGTTTTCACGATTAGCTAACACTTACTTGGTTGCAAAATTAAATTCAGAATATGAAAATTTGTAGATTATGATCAGACGTGATTTGTTCCAACTAAAAGTGTGCATGCAAATTTTAAAATTCTCACTCAACATGTGATTGAGACATAGTCCTTTTTTACGTTTCTATTAGCAAGGCTTAAGCATTAGGAAATACCTTAAGTACTAAGAATACTAAATTCTAAGGGACCAAGCATACTCTTCATACAAATGATTTCCTATTTTCTTAAAATTAAACTTTGAATAGTATAAATGAGCATTACATTTTTGGATATAGATGTATCAACCTCAGTTAGCTAGTAGTCTCGAGCCTTACTCTTAACTGACAATGAAATAAGTTATTTTCTTTTGCAAGAGTAAAGTCACGAAGATCCTTTACACTGAGGGTGGATAGAGCTGTCTTAGGATATAGTATGAGGAGGGAACAGGCTTCATTTTAGACATGCACTGATGTGCTCAATGTCATCAGTGCGCTGTACTCTATATTTAAAAGCTAGTGGCCTAAAGATTATTGTTATTCTTAAATTTTTATTCTCCTAACTTGATTGTGTATTTGTTTTATTTACGAGAAATCCTAGTATGTTTAATTTGCAATGTCATCAAAAACATAAGCAAGAGAGAAGGGAAACATCACAAAGAAGTATAGATACTGGCAAAATGCTTGTTTAGTTCCCCCTCGCATGCCCAAACACCAAATTTTCCCACATTTCTTTATCTCTCTACCTCCAAACTGGGCTAGATTAACCCCATAACTAATAAATAAATGACAGGGACCATCATTTTATCTTCAATAATTTTATTTTCGTACCTTAGAATTTCCTCACGTTGTTCACACCTCTACTTCAGCTGTGTAAGCATTGCTTATACATCCCAAACATCTTACAGAATTAATGTTTTCGGTATTTTAGGCACTATTTTTCCCCTGACATCCGGCAGTCTTGACTAGTTCATGTCAAAGGCAGCAGGTTGCATTTTATCAGCATTGTTTTGCCAGTAGTACTGCTCTTTGTTCAGAATAAAGTGCATTCTCTCTTCAACTTAACTGCAACTATTTTGTTCACCATTTATAAAAATTTGGAAAAAATGATTTTCCACTATATGATTTTTTATTTTCCTCCTAGTAAATTATTTTTCAAATGTTCTGCCCTATAGGCACTTTCCTTCATTTCTCTTTCTCTCTTGCTTAAGACACCTGTCAGTACATTTATTATTTTCTATTATCTCTTCAACAGAAGGGCCCTCAGGCTGTAGCTTGACAAAGGCACCCGAAGGTATCGATATCTCAAGTAGAATCCAGCTGTCACCACCTCCCCAGTCCTCTTGTTCAAAACGGAGAGGCATTGAAGTACTTGGTCTAATGGTGCTTTAACATTTATTTAGGGCTCATTTTGAGTTTGGTCTTTAACATGTAAAAGATACAGGTCCTCCTTCCAAGGAGCTTCCATTCCAAGATATTCAAAGAAGACAGACATGCAAAGGAGATCTTTGTGAAATGTGTTTTTCCCAAGTGCAAGAAAACATAAACGGAAAGAAAATAGAGAAACATTAAAGGGGAAGTTATGACAAGAGCAAAAAAGACCACTGTCTCTCTACTGTCATTTAAATTTTAGTGCCAGAATAGGCTTAAACAATAGAAAATAGTTTATTTTAAAGACCCAAACTGATTACAATAAAACTATATTTCAAGTTTTTGTTCTTGACATTTCTGTATTTCTTATTATAAATATTGATTTGAAGATCACCTAAAATGGCTTATTTCTGGACAAATCTACATGAAAAGCATTTTTTGTGTGTGTGGAATTGGGAAAATTTCAATATCCTTTCACTTGGGAATAAGTCTTAAAATTAGACAAATATTGAAATCTCTAGTGGCTTTGAAGTCCTGACCAGGGAAGGAGGGGGAGGCATGGATTTTAAATCTTCCTTAAATTGTGGTAACATAATAGAAGAAAAGGTGACCTGAAGGGCATTGAATAGCAAGATAGCACTGAAGACCAGTATTTAGTTTTTTGTTTCATGATTTATGATAAGTGAATGACAATCAATTAACAAGAATTTCTCCCCACATCAGGAAAGAATAAGATATCAGGGAATTTGACTACCTTGTTAGAGAAGTTGAAAAGAAGATTTGAAGTATAGGGGGAAAAAAATGCTTGGATAAAAACATAGGAAGAGAAAATATGAAGAATAGCATGGTATGACACAGAAAAAGCAATTTTCAGTATGAAAACATAGAGGGAAAAGTGAAAATAATTTCAATAACTTACAATAGCTATATGTCAATGAAAAATTTTTGCTAATACATTCTCTAAGGGTAGAGTTTTAATCTAGGGAAGCAAATATGACTAGAAGTTCTAGAACAAGGATCAGCAAACTTTTCTTCTAAGGAGCCAAGTAGTAAATTTTTAGACTTCGCAGACCACATGGATCTATATATTCAATTCTGGCTTTGTAATATGAAAACCATCATAGACAAGCTATAAAGGAATGAATGTGGCTCTGTTCCAATAAAACTTTGTTTACAAAAATCAGGTGGTAGGCCATATATGGTCCTTGGGCTATAGTTTCCCAACCTGTGTTGTAGAACCAGAGAAGTAATTTGTAAAGTGACTTCAAGTTGGAATTTTGAGTTTCAATTTCTGTGGTTTAATCCTGCAATATTTTAGGCTTGAATTTTAAAAAAGGGGACTATTTTATAAATAATACATGATTGTATAATCAAAACCATATATATTTCTAGCTTTAAAAATTACTGTATAAGGCAATCTTTTCTGCTGGAAACAAGGACACTGTGAATGAAAAATAATGAAACTTATGGATTAAAAATTATACAGTTGATCAATATCAAGCCCATTGATAAGTTTGATAACCTACAAGTCAACAAGACAGAATGCACTTAAGTATAGATAGCTGTCTGGACCACACATAAGCTTATGTATTTATTGTCATGAGATCTCTGTAGTCTTAGTGTCATCTTATGTTTTTCTCTTGCACCGGGCTCTGGGTGATCATTCTTCCCATGGTGCCTCGTCCATCAGATTTAACCAGGGGCATCCATCATTCTTTCAGGCAACACCTCGCTATGTCCCAGAATGTTGGCCACACTCTGGGTGAACCACTCTGCACATTCATGAGGGATAATCACCCCAGGGTGTAACTGCAGGAGAATGTTTGATGGGCTTACTTGAGCTGAGGTTCTTAGATCACAGTAGGCCCATGCCAAGGAATGAACTAAACGGTTTAATCACTCAGCTGATATTGTTCCAACCTGAGTCAAAATCTACTGGACAGCAACAGGTTAGCCATTCTTACCCTTCTACAAGGTTTCTTAACTGAAACAAATTTAACATTTATAATGGACTAAGAAATGTCCAGTCTTGTAAACGTCGCCCTGCACGAGCTCAACCAGTTCTTTGACACATTTTGTCTTCTATCAACAAAGACACTATTAGAATGTGCTGGCCAATATGTATGGTTGCCTTGGTCTGTTCTCCCAGAAATACTGGACCTTAAACAAAAGCATGCACATTTACCTATAATAAACAATGCATTTTAACCATTGTGCATCCCAAATCCTGATTTAAGAGAGGAAAACAGGTTTCCAAAGTTTTAGAGAGGTAGTTCTATTAATAAACTTCATTTGAATTACTGAATTCTGGTTAATAGTGCTCTCACACTTTCCTCCAAGAACAATGAGGCTACTGGTTTTATATTTGTGTAAATGTTGTTGTTGTTAGGTGCCATTGAGTCAGTTCCGACTCATAGTGACAGTACGTACAACAGAACAAAACACAAGCACACAGCCCAGTCCTGTGCCTTCCTCTCAATCATTGCTATGTTTGAGCCCATTGTTGCAACAGCTGTGTCAATCCATCTGGTTGAGGATCGTCTTCTCTTTCGCTGACCCTCTTCTTTACCAAGCATGATGTCCTTCTCTTGGGAATGATGTTCCTGATAATGTGTCCAAAGTACATGAGACAAAGTCTCTCCATCCTCCTTCCTAAGGAGCATTCTGGCTGTATATCTTCCAAGACAGATTTGTTTGTTCTTCTGGCAATCCGTGGTATATTCAATATTCTTCTCCAACACTTTAATTCAAAGGAGTCATTTTTTTCTTCGGTCTTCTGTATTCATTGTTCAGCTTTCACAATGCGTAGGGGGTGAATGAAAATACCATGGCTTGGGTCAGGCACACATTAGTCCTCAAGGTGCCATCTTTGCTTTTTAACACTTTAAAGAGGTTATTTGCTGCAGGTCTGCCAAATGAAATATGTCATTTGATTTCTTGACTGCTGCTTCCAGGGACATTGACTGTGGATCCAAGTAAAATGAAATCCTTGACAACTTGAATATTTTTCTCCATTTATCATGATGTTGTTTATTAGTGCAGTTGTGAAGATTTTTGTTTTCTTTATGTTGAGGTGTAATCCATACTGAAGGCTGTAGTCTTTTATCTTCATCAGTAAGTGCTTCAAGTCCTCTTCACTTTCAGCAAGCAAGGTTGTGTCATCTGCATATTGCAAGTTGTTAATGAGTCTTCCTTCAAATCTGATGCTGCATTATTGTTCTTATAGTCCAGCTTCTTAGATTATTTGCTCAGCATACAGATTGAATTAGTATGGTGAAACGATACAACCTTGATGCACACCTTTCCTGATTTTAAACCGTGACCAAAGACCAGATGACTTGAGTTGTGGGATGACATCAATGAATCATACATGAAGAATTTGTATGCATGGGAAATTGTAAAAAAGGAAATCTAATTTTGGAATTAGTGATTTTCCCAAAACAAAATGAAGTTAGCTTTTTGTGGGCATTAAACATCTACCTCTGTCTCTACTTCTACTCGAATTTCTAACTCCAGAGACTTAAAACTGTACCAAATTTTAAACGTCTGTGGTCCAATTTCATAATGATTAAGACTCAGTCTTCACCAGGCACTGTTTCCAATACAATTAGAAAAAATAAATCATTGACAGCAAATCCCCTAATGTAATCTCTGAGGAGAAACTGAAGGCTTTCAAAGGAAGCCAGTGTCAAAACATCTGGAAACAATCATTGCAGTAAGGCCTTTGAGAGAAAAAAAAAAAAAAACTTTACAGAAAAAAGGGAACTAATAAATAGTTTGAACACCTATTCAAACAAAATATCATAGTTTCCCCTTGCTGTTTCCTCTGCTTAGAATTTTCTTGCCCAATTTTCACACAAATAACGACTCAGTGAGACCTTGTCTAGACACCTTATCACAGACTGAATCCCCCTGCCCTGCTTCCCTCCACGCTCCATTCATCTACCTTGTTTTGTTTTTCTCCTTAGCACTTATGACCAAGATTTATTTATCTTATTTTTATTATATGGGTCCCACCATAACCCTGAGCTACAATGAATTCTCCAAGAAAGCAAGGACTTTCCCCTTGGACATAGTAGGTATTCAGTAATTATTTGGTGAATAAATAAATGCTTAATTGATTGGTTGAATGAATAAACAATCAGCTCTTTTTACACAAGAAACTAAGCCATTCCAATTTATCTTTGCTAAAATTTAATATCAAGTTAGGATTTGTTGAAACTTCATATGCAATTAGGTAATACGTACTCGTGCTATTTTAAGTCCATCAATTGTTTTCTTTTCTTTGCCAAATTGGCTTTGTTTTTCAAGTTTGCTCTAGCATTTTGTGCTTGATAATGATACTGTAAACAATCCCCGAACAAATACAGTGGCATTATATCAGAGGTCCACATAATTCATATAAAATTAATTTTGTCTATTGGCTGTGGGGAGAAGAAAGAAAAAAAATAATTATTTAATTAATATAAGCCATTCTCTCACGTTTGCCTTTGCTGTGAAGTTTCAGTTTTTGAAATGCTTCAAGTGTAAGTACTGAGTATCCTTCTAGAATATATATCTATATCTAGCTTTCTGTCTGTCTATAGTGAATTATATAATCTAATACCTAACACAAGCCTAGAAATGTGAGAACAATATTTCACTTATAATAGTTACAAAAATTTTTTAAAAATTCAGAATACATTTAATAAGAAGAGAGAACCATTTGAAGAAAAGTATAAAAACATATTGAAAGTCATAAAATATCTGAACAAATGGAAAAGTATAATGTGCTGTTTGATGAAGACTTAAAATAATAAAAACATCAGTTCTTTAAAAATTAATATAGAAATGTAATCCTATTTCAATTAGAATCCCAATAGAGTTTTATATTTTTTTATAAATTGGATAAAATGATCTGAAAATTTATATGAAAAAATAATTACCTTAATTGTTAAGAAATGTATGAAAAAAGAACAGTGTGGGAGAACTTCCTTTGCCTGATTTTTAGGTCACAATATATAATCAAATACATTAAATCAAATACAATAAAATCAAATTAATGTAGTAGTGTTATAGGAATAGACCGTTCAAGATAATATCTATCTATCTTTCTAGCTACATATATACACAGTATATATATGTGTATATATAATAGTATAAATATATGCATTTATACAACAATACACACACATTTCACACAAACTCAAAATTAAAAATTTAAATTGAAAAAGTTGAAATATTGAAAAATATATGCATACATGCATATTCATGTATTTTTTAAGATTTTTTGAACCATTTAGTGAATATATATATAAAAATATATTTTTCAAGATTTTTTAAATTATTTTGGTATGAAAATATAAGCATTTAGTTATATAAAATTTAAAGTATATGAGAAAGTATCATGTACATTAATCAATATAACAATGGCAGTGGGGAAAATATAAAGAAGATGTCAGCAAAGGTTAAATGTATGTAGTATGAAATAGCTAATTGATGAGAAAAATTGACAAAGACACCAATGGAAAATACGCAGAGGATATGAATAGGTTTATCACTGAAGAGAAAATTCTCACGATCAATAAAAGTTACCAGAAGTGGCTCAAATTCATTAGTCATCTGAGAGTTGGTAATTAAAGTCACCAGACAATTTTAAAAGCATGCCCATGAAACTGACAGAAACTAAAAAGGGCCATGACATCTATTACTGTTATGATATGAGGAAAAGATGCCTTTATGTGTTCCTGGTGGAAATATGCAGTGCTATATAGCCTTTTTGAAAAAGAACAGACAATTTAGTATAATTAAAATACACAGACCATTTGATTCAACCTAGCCATTTCTAAGACTACAACCCATAGATATAAAATCTCATTACATAGGACATATGCACAAGGATGATTATTATGGTACAGTTCAAACTAAAAAATAAGTGAACATCTTTCTAATATCTATAGATAAGGCAATGGTTCAGAAAATGATGGTAAATTCAAACCATGGAACACTGTGAACTAAAAATAGTAAGTTTACATTGTATCAGTTGAGTTGGAGAGAATTATTAAAGGAATCATTTAGTGAAGAATGTGATACACAGAAAAATATGTATGATAGGGCAAAGCATGTATGTTAGTATATGAACAATAAACAAATATGTATGTATATATACTTTAATATGATTATATGATCAGGTAATAAATATTGAATGATTCGTACCAATGGGTAAAGTAGAATACCTGCTATTAGGCAGGATGAGCAGGCATGGCTGTAAGGCAAAATTAGGGAAATGGTGGAGCCATGTGAAAAAGGAAAAGGAAGAATAAAGGTGACAGTAAAAAGACTACAGTTCTGTATTCATATCAAATATTAATACATATATGTTTATATAAAATTATGCACATATATTAGTCATCAGGGAAATGCAAAAACAAAACCACAGTGAGATACCATTTCAAATCCATTAGAATGGCTAAAATAAATAAGATAGATGACAATATGTATTGGCTAAGATAAGCCCCTGGTTGGTGCAAACTGTGCTTAGCTACTAACTTAAAGGTTGGAAGTTCAAACTCAACCAGCGGTACTGCATAAAAAGGCGTGGCAATCTGCTTCCATTAAGATTACAGCCAGAAAAAAAAAAATTCCCCATGAGCAGTTCTATTCTGTAACACATGGAGTCTCCATGAGTTGGAATCCACTCAGTGGTGACAGGTTTGTGTTTTTGTAGGAATATCAAATACTTCAGCTACTTTGGAAAACAGGTTAGCAGTTCCTCATATGGTGAAACATAGAGTTATCACATGATTCAGCAATTCCACTCCTAAGCACATACACAAGAGAACTGAAATATACGTCCTCACAAAAACTTGTACAAGAATTCTATAAAGCATTATTCATAATAGTCAAAAAGCTGAAACAAATGTCCACCAACCAATGAGTGAATAAACTTAAATGGTATATCCATATAATGGAGTATTATTTGATAATAAATTAAATACTGAAACAAGGTACAACATGGATGAATTTTGAAAACATTGTGCTGCGTGAAAGAGGCCAGTCACAAAGGACCACATATTCTCTGATTTTATTTATATGAAATGTCCAGAACTGGCAAATCTATAGAGACAAAAAGTAGATTAGTAGTTGCCTATGACTGCAGGGATGAGGGTATGGGGGCTAATGGCTCAGGAGAGTGGGATTTCTTTAGGGGGTAATTAAAATGTTCTAAAATTGATTGTGGTGATGGATGCACAACTCTGTGAATATACTAAAATCCATTAAATGGTCACTTAAAATAGGTGAATTGCATGGTATGTGGATTATATCTCAATGAAGGTGTTTAAACAATACACACACACACACAGCACTCTCTTCTCTATTAGGCAAACCGTACTCACAGATTATATCAAACTACTAACTAAATGTAGAAATTTTTTTGCACTTGAAAGAAAATAGAAAAACCATCTAGCCAGAATTTCTCTTGCTAGCACATTTTCAAAACGTTTTCAGCTTAATGTGAAAAACTCCCAACTGAAAACTTTAAGTCAAGATCTTAACCCATGAGCAAACACAATATTGACCTCATTGCACATATGTTTAGTGTTCTGGTTTGTTCTTTGGAGGGATCGCTTATTGGGCATGCAAATTTCTTGTTGGCCCATTTCAGCAGACAATGTTGTGCAGGTGCCAGCACCTTCAGCCTCCTGAAAGCCAGGTGTGTGCTTCTCTTCCCAACTCTATGTTTGGTGACATCACATTGATAGCGAAATAGGCCATGGTAGGCTATTTACACAACAGGTTTCTGGTACCTGCCAGACGGTGCCTGTGTGCTAGGTGGGTGAGTTTTTTTTCTTTTTCTTTTTAGTGAAATTCAACAGATTTTGGTTAAGAAAATTTTAAGTAACAAAGTTCCCCATTGTCTAAAAATCACCAAAAACAATTGTGTAAATTACAGCCAAAAAAACTGAATACAATAATTCTCATTCTAATTTTTAGTTTACATTCAGTATTGTGTGAACTGTCAGACATGCCAAGATTCCACAGGTCTATAGGTAAATTATTATGGTGGCCTATTTAATGTATTCACACCACATCAGTGTTCTAAGGGATGGCAAGACTTAAAGTTGAACACACCAAGATACATACTAACAAATCACAAATGCTAAAGTCAGCTCTACATCCCCTTCTTCATCCCCACCCTGTGCTGGTTTATCAGCACACCACTGGCTGCAGGTAAGGCCCAAGACTGAGAAACAAGGGGCACTGACAGCCCTGCCATCTAAAGAAAGATTCCAGCTTGCCACTAGTAGATAGGCCTGCAACTCCCCAAAAAGTTTAGCTGAATTGAACGATTTGTGCCAGGTGTCACTCCATCTCTTCTTCCTCAGTGGAAGGGGGCCATTGAAACCCTTTCTCTTGGGACAAGGGACTTCCTAGAATACAAGACATACCTTATTCTGCAGCTGTGTGATCACAGAACTGTTGGATGTGCATGCCCACACTTCTGCCACTTCTGGAGCATAGTATGCTAAGGGAGATCCTACAGAGGTGCTCTCAGAGCTTCAGAGGATGGTGCAGTTTCCTTTTCAGATCTTCCCTGAATAAGAGGAAGATGTGGGGAGTTTTTCCACATTGCCCTTGAATTTTGGGAAAATATTTAAATATAGAAATGAAGTTCATTTTAGTAAAGGTGTCTGAATACAGGAGGCCCTGTGGTACAATCAGTGCAAGCAGGGATTTGAAGCCCCAGGGCTTAGTGTGTCTGGGAAGTCATGTCTATTCTCTCTAACCCTCGAAGGCAATAGAAGAAGACTTTAAAGTTGCTTCTAGCTCCATGGGCTAGAACAATAGGTCTGTTCAGATGACTACTAGATCAAATGTTGGAATACCCAACCCAAAAAGGTGTTGAGGGCGTTTCTTTGGAAGACTTAAGAGAGTCACACTTGTTCTCTAAAGAGATCCTCAATCGCAATGGGTTGGGTAAAATGAATAGCCCTCCAAGACAATGTAGACACAACCTAACTGGAGGCTACCACAAAAGCACAGCCTCGCAGCATCAAATAGAAGGGAGGGTCATGAACCACCTTGAAACAAGTAACGTATCCTTACCAGTGGTATGGCAGTCAAGAAAAGGTACATATTCTCAGGGGACATCTAACTCAATTGGCATAACATAGTTTATAAAGACACTACTTTGGTGAGTAGCATCTGGGGTCTTAGAATCTTGTGAGTGGCCATCTCTGGTACTCCACTGGTCCCACCCCATCTGGAGCAAGTAAAAATGAAGAAAACCAAAGACTCAAGGGAAAGATTAGTCCAAAGGACTAACGGACCACAACAACCTCAGCCTCCACCACAACTGAGTCCTGCACAAGTAAATGGTGCCCGGCTACCACCATAGACTGCTCTGACAGGGATCTCAATAGAGGGTCGTGGAGAGAGCTGGAGAAAAATGTAGAACAAAATTCTAACACACACACACAAAAAAAAAGACCAGGCTTCTTGTCTGACAGAGACTGGAGAAGCCCTGAGAGTATCACCCCTAGACACCCTTACAGCTCACTAATGAAGTCACTCCTGAGGTTCACACTTCAGCCAAAGATGAGACAGGCCCATAAAACAAAACAAGACTAAATGAGCGTACCAGCCCAGGGACACGGACGAGAAGGCAGGAGAGAACAGGAAAGCTGATAACGGGGAACCCAGGGTCGAGAAGAGGAGAGTGTTGACATGTCGTGGGGTTGGTAACAAATGTCACAAAACAATACGTGTATAAATTGTTATAAAATATATATTAAAAAATAAAAAGAAAAGGTACATATGCCTCTCTCTTCACCCACACCCATTTTCTAACAACAACAGCACTAGAAGAAAGCACCCCAGATTGATATCCTGCCCTCAGACTATCACTATGCCAAGGAGGGAGGGCCATGGATGAGCTTGACTGGGGAATAGACGGGAACAAAACTGAATCAAGTTTATGACTGAAGGGTTGGAAATGAATAGGGCTGAGACTTAAATAAGGTAATGAAACAACAAAAGTAACCGGAAACGGCAGGAAATTTATAGAATCTGAGGAAGTAATCAAGTAACCTAAAACCCAATGGGATAGCTAGATTCCACAAAGTCTAGTAAGAAGTGGTACCTGAGCAAAATAAAATTGTTGCATGTTTATATCCCAATGAGTTGATATTTTACAGTAAACCAAATAAATTATTATTACTCTTCCTCCCAACTAGTTCCTTTCCATCCTTTCCAACACTTTTCAAAAATGTTCCATTTTTAACTAAAACACGTCAAACAAAAATCTTATACTCCTCTTGAGAACTAAACTTGTTGAGAGTGTTATCTGCACTTGTCATTCCCAATTTTATTTTATTTTTATTTTCCAACTTACTCATTCCTTATCATTCCACCAAAGCAAGTCTTTACCTCCATGTTGTTAAATCCAAAAGACACTTTTCAAGTATCACCTAACTGAGACTCACAGTAGTGTATGGTACAGCTGAGTAGGTCCTTAATATAACTACTTTTATTTTATAATATTCTGAATTAATTAAAAGTAAATTGCAGGCACCACGATATTCTGCCCCTGAATGCTTCAGCATGATGCTTTTTTTATTAAAAAAAAAAAAAAAAAAAAAAACACACGTAACTAGAACAATGTTATACTACTTTGTATGATTACTAGTAAGAATTCCTTAACATCTAATGAGTCCCTGGGTGGCACAAATGGTTAAGCCCTGGGCTACTAAACCAAAAGGTTGCCAGTTCAAACCCACCCAGAGGCACCTCAGAAGTAAGACCTGGCGATCTGCTCTGGAAAGGGTTTCCATGAGTTGCAATCAATTCAATGGTAACTTTTTGTTTAAGATCATCTAATACCTACTCCATATTCAAATTTCCATGATTGACTCTAACATATTCTTTATGATAAGCTTTTCTTCTTGAAACGCTCTCTTCTCTAAGTTTCCATGACACAAATATCTCTTCATATTCCTGCTATGCATATTTTGCCTAGTCCTTCCCTGGGTCCTTTCAGACCATTAAATATTAGATTCCCTCAGATATACTTCCCAGGAGTCATGGTCTCGGGGACCATTTAGCTCAATTGGCATAACACAGTTTATAAAGACAATGTTTTACATTCTACCTTGGTGAGTAGCGTCTGGGGCCTTAGAAGCTTGTGAGCAGCCATCCAAGATATTCCACTGGTCTCACCCCTTCAGGAGCAAGGGAGAATGAAGAGAACAAGATACAAGGAAAAGACTAATCCAAAGGACTAATGGACCACAACTATGACGGCCTCCACCAGACTGAGTCCAGTACAACTAGTCGGTGCTTGGCTACCAACACTGACTGCTCTGACCAGGATCAAAACAGAGGGTCCAGGACACAGCTGGAAAAAAATGTAGAACAAAATTCTAACTCAAAAAAAAAAAAAAGACCTGACTTATTGGCCTGACAGAGACTGGAGAAACCCCGAGAATATGGCCCCTGGACACCCTTTTAGCTCATAATGAAGTCAAGCCCAAGGTTCACCATTCAGCCAAAGATTAGACAGCCCCATAAGACAAAATGAGACTAATGGGGCACAACAGTCCAGAGACAAGGACTAGAAGGCAGGAGAGGACAGGAAATCTGGTAATAGGGAACCCAAGGTTGAGAAGGGACAGAGTTGACATGTCATGGGGTTGTTAACCATTGTCATAAAGCAATATGTGTACTAACTGTTTAATGAGAAAATATCTGTTCTGTAACGTAAACCTTCATCTAAAGTACTATATATATATATGTATATATATACTTCCCAGGAGCATTTCTTCTCACTTAAGTCTGTGATCTTAACCATGACAGCAGCTTTGGTTACCATTTCATATCAGACCACACTCCAGTTTTTATCGCCAGAATGTTCAACCTGTGGAAACGTATTTACCTACTAAACAGCTTTTCCTTGTTCACATCTGTCATCTCTCCGGCTACTACTTTAGAATAAGCTACCTTCATCTTTCACATTGACACTGCTAGAGGTGCCCTCTCACTGCCAGGCTGCCAATTGTTTTTCCAGATTTTACTTATTTATTTTCAGATTCAAAATTTTATATGATATTATTACTTATTCTTAGGCAATGTTTGTATCTTTTTTTCACAGGAGACTGACAGATGTGAACATGTTTTGTAGCTAGAGAAATCTTTCTAAAATTGGACTATTATTAGGCCACATTTCTACTTTATAACCTTTAATGACTTTCTAGTTGTTTTATGAAAAAGTCCAAAATCCTTAACATAAATGACAACAATAAAAATACCTAGTGTGATCTAACTCCTACAAACCTCTCCAATCATATAACATTCTCTTCCAAGTTTTCCCCACTCTGCACCCACAGTTCTTACTTTTTGTTTCTACATTCCATAGTTGCTTTTTTTTTTTTTTTTGTACTCTTACCTCCTCCTAGAATTCTCACTTTCCCCACCAGTATCACCACCAACAGTAACTCTTCATCCTCCACGGTTATCGTATATCAACTCAAATATCTTGCCCTCAAGGACATTTTGCCAGATTCCACTCAGTGAAGCATTATCACAGTTGATACATGTAACTTCTTTCTGTGATTATTGGACTAGAAGCTCTCTTATCAACTAGTCTGTGAAAGAACGTGAGATCCAAGAAGGTGTCCGATTTTACACGCTATTGTACCCCCAACTCTAGCACAGCTCTCTCAGGGTCAATGTTCAATAAGCACCATTGAATGAGTAAAACACAGAAGAGATAAATAAATGTTGTTCACTCTGCTGAATATATGAATTTAGATAATGTAAAATTTTTACCTGGAGTGATAATGTTGAATGAATAAATGGATAAAAGTAATAGTCTTTGTTTAATAGATAAACCCTAAATCCAAAGAATACATGTTTGAAATGGTCATGCAGATTTCTGAAATAAAATTTGCAAAACTAAACAACAAAGAAAACCTCAATAAATAAGGTAAAACTTTACAAGTCATTTTTCCTGTTTATAATAATAAAACTACATTACATAACAAAATGAGGAGCAAAAAAAAAAAAAAAAACGGAATCACTAGGAATATTTTTAAACTAATAACCATTTCTCAATTCAAAAATGAAATCCAAACAGAAGGACAAACTGATTTGTAATTAGACTACATTGTAAAATACATAAACAAAAATATGGCCAAAGCAATACACTGAGAAAAATCAGTGATTTTTGATCCTATAATTTATGCCCAATGGGACCCGGATTTTGTATTTTTGTCATTGGAAAACCTGCATTGAAGGTTTATAAGGAATATAACTTTTTTTATTTGGGGGTGTCCTAGTCATCTAGTGCTGCTACAACAGAAATACCACAAATGGATGGCTTTAACAAAGAGAAATTTATTTCTTCACAGTAAAGTAGGCTAGAAGTCCAAATTCAGGGTGTCAGCTCCAGGGGAAGGATTTCTCTACCTGTTGGCCTTCTTTTCATCTGTGTTTCCCTGACTAGGAGCTTCTCTGTGCAGGGACCCCAGTCCAAAGGACACGCTCTGCTCCCGGCACTGCTTTCTTGATGGTATGAGGTCCCCCATTCTCTGCTTGCTTCTCTTTCCTTTTATCTCTTGAAAGGTCAAAGGTGGTGGCAGGCCACACCCTAGGGAAACTCCCTTTACATTGGATCAAGGGTGTGACCTGGGTAAAGGTGGTGTCACAATCCCACCCTAATCCTCTTTAACATAAAATTACAATCACAAAATGGAGGCCAACCACACAATTCTGGGAATCATGGCCCAGCCAAACTGATACACACATTTTTGGAGGGACATAATTCAAACCATGACAGGGGGCAAGTGCATTGATAGTTCTCCATGCCCTCACCCCCACTCACATTTAAGTAGATATATGACATGCATGTAAATCATTGCTCTTGGGGAAAATCTGAAGATATGTTACATACCTAAATTTGGATGCTTCAGAATAAGGTGTTGAAATTTCTAATGTGAATTGGGTGCATTTGCAGAATAATTTTCCTTTAGTTTGTTAGTTTGCTTAATTTGTATTTACAGTTATACTAACTGAAATAGTATTTCTTCTTGGAAAATATTTGGATCATTTTGTTCAAGATCACCAGAGACTAGAAGTTGAAAATGGAAACTAGAGTCAAAGTCTTTTGGTTTAAGCCCTACTTTTGCTATATGTTAACTGTACAAACTTGAGCAAGTTAATTAGCCTTTTTGGCTCAGTTGCCTCATCTATAAAATAGAGATAAAAATAGTACCTCCATACCAGTTGTTATAATTGTTGTTGTTGTTATTAGGTGCCATCAAGTTGGTTCTGACTCATAGCAACCCTATGTACAACAGAACAAAACACCACCAGGTCCTGCACCATCCTCACAATCACTGTTATGCTTTAGAGCATTGTTGCAGCCACTGTGTCAATCCATCTCATTGAGGGTCTTCTTCTTTTTCACTGACCCTTTACTTTACCAAGCATAATGTTCTTCTCCAAGGACTAGGCCTTCTTGATAACATGTCCAAAGTTTGTGAGGTGAAGTCTCATCATCCTTGCTTCTAAGGAGCATTCTGGCTATACTTTTTTCCAAGACAGAATTGTTTGTTCTTCTGGCAGTCCATGGTATATTCAACATTCTTCTCCAACACCATAATTCAAAGGCATCAATTCTTCTTCAGTCTTCCTTATTCATTGTTTAGCTTTCACATTTATATGACATGATTGAAAACACCATGGCTTGGGTCAGGCGTACCTTAGTCAGGCACACCAACTCTGTCAGTTGTTATGATTACATGCATTAAAATAGAGTCTGGCTCATAGAAAAAGTTATACAAGTTATTCATATATAAGTTAAACTAAAATCTATTCAATTTTTCTTCCTTGATGGATATCTAAATGACTTCAAGTTACTTTGTCACTATACACAAACAGTGTTTTAGTAAATATTCTTAGGATAGGTTGGTCAAACCCTATGTGAATTTTTCTGAGTTAAAACTATTGTTACATTATTTTCTGAAGGGGTTAAAACAATTCATATTCCCAGTAGTGCACAAGAATTTCCATTCATCTTATTAACGTATCACTGTAAACACTTTCTAATATCTCTTTATAGAACTTAAAACTTAGTAAGAGCTAATTTTATTTCTAACACATATAAAAATCATCTTCATTGTTTGTATGAAAAAATCAGCACTCAACACCATTTGTCAGTGAATATAATCACAAATGATCAGCTATCAAAAGCAAGAAAAGCTAAATGATAATTTATATATATATATATATATATATATATATATATATATATATATATATATATATATATACATAAATGATAAATTTCCCTTCAGGTATTTTATATATATATATATATATATATATATATATATATATATATATATAAACTTGATAAATGTAAATATATATATATATAAACTTGATATATATAAACATGTATATATATATATAAATGGAGCTCTGATGGCAGTGGTTAAGAGCTCAGCTGCCAACCACAAGGTTGGCAGTTCAAATCCACCAGCCCCTCCTTGGAAACCATATGTGGCAGTTCTATTCCGTCCTGTACCTATGAGTCAGAATTGACTAGATGGCAAAGGGTCAGGTCTATATATATATACATATGTATATATATATATGTGTGTGTATATATATATATACACATATGTGTATATATATATATATATATATATATATATATATATCATCCTACTTTTAGTAGAGGTCTGAACTTCATTAGCTAAGTTTTCTCATTATAATCAATAGGGAAAATCTATTCCATCTACCAAACGAGCATTTTTGTGAGAAGTAATGAAATAATATAAGAAAATAATTAGAACTAGCACATATTAGCCGTTAAAAAAGTATTTATTATTATTATTATTATGCATAATTATCGTCTTCTTGATTTAATATTTTGACTTCAACTTTTTACCAAACATAACTTTAAAACCCAGCATAAGAAATTATTGAATTTGCTAACAGTGTAGTGAAGAATGTGAGCTTTAATATCACTGGTGGTGCAGTGATTAAACACCATGGCATGTTATGGCTGCGAACCAAAAGGTAGGCAGTTCAAATCCACCAGCCGTTCTTTGGAAACCCTGTGGAGCAGTTCTACTCTGTCCTACAGGGTCACTATGAGTCGCAATCAATTCAGCTGCAATGCGTTTGGTTTTTGATTTTGCTGTTGTGTTCCCTGAGCTGAGAGAAACTATGAGAATGAGAAGGAGAAGGCCAAACAAAGACTCTAGAAGACAGGAAAGAAGAAAGAGCCATAAAATCCAGATGGTAAATGTTGTCTTACGAGTTGGGATTGGAGGTGAAGTAGAGATATCCTCCTGCTCTCTATGTGTCTTCCCCTTCTTTCAGCTATTTGTTTTTGAAATTGCTTCATAGGAGACATTTTCCTTAGAGTTAAATGACCCTCAAAGTAACATCTTAGAACAGTAAATAGCCGTATGATGGGTAACACAATGAACAGCTGTCACTTTAAGCTAGCCAATTAAAGTGTTAGTTTATCAGGTAAATTGCTTGCACAACAACTAAATGCATTGTGCTTTTGAGATTGTCAGATTCCTGCTGAGTGATAAATATGTTTCTTCATTTTTTCTTCATTCTTGAGGGCTTTCTCTGATCAGAGAAAGCAGAAGAACTATAGCTACGGAGGTAGAACATTCTAAAACTCAGCAATGCAATATACATTTTGTAATACACTCCCAAGGAGCTCTGGTGGCACAGTGGTTAAGCGCTTGGTTGCTGACTGAAAGGTCAATGGTTCGAACCCACCAGGTGGTTCTAACCCACAAGCAGCTCTGTGGGAGAAAAGACCTGGTGATCTACTCCCACAAAGATTACCAAAACCAAAGCCACTGCCATCAAGTCAATTCCAACTCATAGTGACCATATAGATTACAGCCTAGGGTTCTATGGAGCAGTTCTACTCTGTCCTGTAGAGTCACTATGAGTCGAAATCAACTCGACGGCAAAGAGCTTAAGATTTGATACACTCCCAATGCTTGTACTATGGGGATAGAAGTAAAGATAATTTGTTAATAAGATGGCTAATACATTTTCTGTCTTTTAGGTGTCTCCCAATAATCCATGGATATAATTAATATAATTTTAATCATACCATTTTTAACTTGCAGAAAAAAGTTTCCTTAGAGAGTACTTACTACTAAGTCAAGTGCTATTTAATAATTAATAAGTGAACTGTAACATAGATAAATAAAATGGAAAAGGATTGTGGAAACACATTTATAGCAACTAAGACAAGTAAAGGGTCAATACATTTAGAGTATAGTGTTCAAATCAATAAATAAGAAAAATCCTTGGGCCAAAATAGTGAAGGAAAAATATACAAAAAAACTACTCGCGGAAAGGCAAACATCCAGAGCAAGACAATATGAAAACAGGGAGCTTCAAATCTGGAGGATCATAGTAGTAATTTGAATTCAAACTATTTAACAAATCCTCCCAGAACACCATAAATTCAACAAGGAGTGCAAATAAAACCATACATGATTCACGCCTTCAGGATTACTAGGAGACAGACAACAGCACAAAATTCATATGATCTGTAAGTAGAGAAATAAATTCTAAATTCTGCCAGCACTCTCACTACTGTTGCAAGCCTGTGGGTGTGTAGAACAGGGCAACAGAGATTTAAGAGATGCCATGGAAAAAAGAAGAGAAAAACAAATGGCAGAGACGAAGCACAGACAAAAACAAAAAACCAAAATTGATACTGTGCACCAAAATATTCAACACAGGTCTGGGGCATGTAGTTCACAATATCAATTACAGGGAAGGTACTTGTCAATGAGAGGGACTGAAGTGACGGCCTTGATGAAGCACAGCTCCTGAGCAAGCAGTTGATAAATAGAGAGGGTGTTCTTTGAAGACATGTTAGTGAAAGAAGAAAAGTAAGGAAGGGGAAAATTAAGGAATCTGCAGAAATCAAAGAGAAGCAAAAATCTCAAAATCTCCTACTCCTATTACCACTCTCACCTACTTCACCTATTATGCAATTTACTACAGCATAAAAAAAAATAATCTCCCTACCATGTGCAGAAGTAGGAAAAAAATTAATGTGCTTGATTTAAGTTTTTTTCTAGTACTAAGAAAAGTAAAACAGATAATGTGAATCATAGTATTTATTTAGTAAAAATTAATTCTCTTCCCCTAAAAGCAATGAAAACAGAGCAAAATAAAGCTGTAACATAACATTGCAAACTGAATTACAAACAAACGTAGGGAGATAAATCGCTAATTAAATAAATAAATAAAACCAAAAACAAAAAAAAAAGTAATGGACCAAAAAAAAAAATTTTTTTTTTTAAATTTAATCTTTCACATAGACTAATGCCAGGGTCTGTATATAAGATCTAGAAAGTACTTTGGAAACATGAAAGAAAAGATTTCCCTTCATTTGGGGCTGCTGGGTTGTTTGGAAAAGCATGACCTAAGACAAGCCAAGACAGAATGTTCAATATATAAGATCTATCAAAGGGAGTTTTGGTGAACAACAGGGCAAAGAGGACTTAAAAAAGAAAAAAAAAGGCAGGGGAGGAGATCAAAGAACTAATTGAAAATAGGCAGAAAAACCCCCTCAGGTGTTCCAGATGAATTGCAGCATTTAAAATGATCCTATGGATTTAATTGATGCTTAATAATAATGTATTAGCATCAAGTGTTGCACTCAGCTAGCTAGTTAAGGGTGTTCTTTTGCAAGTTTGAAATGACTACCACCTCTTTAAAGAGTGACTTGAGCAGTCAGCTTTCAGCCTGGAGAACATTGTAGCGTTCTGTGGAGGAGTAGCCAACCCTGCCCATTCTCACGGCGGTGCCCACAAGAGAATCACACAGAAAAGCCTGTGGTAGAGAAGTAATGGACCAAAAATTTTTAAAAAATAAATACAATAAAATAAGAGAAGTGCAATGATAGTTGACTGAAGTCAGGAAAGAAATTAAAGATAAAGACAAAATTATCTCAGAAATAAAGAACAAATTAAAATTGGCCAGGAATGATCAGCTCTGAAATGTATCAAATTATCTAATGTCAAATGTCAAATTATCTAATTTAGTGATGGAAATAATATCATCAAGAACTACAGGCAAAAGTTCAAATTACTTACAAGGGTAAAACAATTAGGCTCCAACCCTACTGCCTTTCTTTTCTGCTTCCACTGGTGCTGCTTCTGTGCTCCTTCAGTGGGAAACTAGTACCTCTTTGGGAAGCAACAGCTGAAAATACTCTTGCATTTGTCGTGGCCAACCCTTGCATGGCTAAGGGTTCTAAACTAAGGAGATGGCCATATTAATTTGCAAGGGGCAAAGCAGAATGGTTTTATGCTTCAGTTTAAGGTGAAAGCTCATGGTGAAAGACACTTTGCCAATGAAACAGACCAGATTCCAATGTGATGGGCAGCAAATCAATAAAACAGACGGACACATCAGTGAAGTTGGAAATGGAGGCTGAAGGAAAAATTGATATGTTTTAGTGGCAGACAAGACTGTATTAAAAAAAAAGAGTCTGATACTTTATAATTCTGTTCCTACAGACAAGATAAATCCTCAATGAACAATGGAATTCTACCACATGCCTACTGCTTTAGTACAGTTTTCTCCCTCTCCCTATTTCTTATGAATATCTGGTATATGTTCATGAGCATATTCTCCTTCTTTTGTTTCTTTCCTCGTTTTTTAACTAAATAACTGATGGTATGTTTTTATGGATATCACATAAAAATAGGATAAGGAAAAAAATGGTTCTATAAAAATGCCTCTCCTTTAGTGATGTCAGTTACTTCAAATAACCCATCACACATTGTTCTTCCTTATTTGTAGAAGATGTAAAGTTCAGCAATTTTACTTTTACTTTGGAGGGCATTACCTGGCATACCCTGTCCACTGGACCTAAAACAACTTTACTGAAGTATCACATCACCAAATCTTCATGCAGTTTATCTCACATCCTCTGGGGCACATGTGTTTTAACCAGCCTCCAGCATCCTAGCCACATCCTGCTCATCCTGCCTAATCAGCATGATGTCATTGATTTAATGGATTAATGTGAAGTACTATGTGATATCCAGATGGCCTGGGCTCTCCGGATTTTATTATAACAGAGGGAAGTAGAGTTGATATAGTTCTGGGGGAAAAAAATGTGTGTAAATGTCGTTGTCTAAGGCATGTGAATGTTAACTTTCTTACTGACTCTTCTGATTAAAATAGAAAAGAATACATTCAATCAGCGATCATATACTCTGTACCTAAATCCTTGTTAATCTTCTGCGGGTGTGGTACCATGTCTTTCTCAGAACTAATATTTGGTTGAGCTTCCAGTAAGCTACAATCTTCTTCATAATCCATCTGGTTTCATCTGGGGTCAGACTGGTGAATCAAAGATATAATAGAGATCATCCAACCTTGCACACACCCTAGATCTTCCATTATAGCATTAATCTCTGCCATTGCCGCTTACAGCAACCACAGATGCAGATACTGAGATGGGACATTGTGTTTGATCTACATGCAGTCATGGCTGGAGGGGAATTTCAGAGGATTTTACCTGGCCTCCGCCATCAAAATATTAAGGGTGCATTATGGGAGTTACTCAGAGTAGACTCAACAGCAATGGGTTTCCAAATACAAACTAGGTAAGCACAAATTTAAAACTTGGAAATTAGAGAAATGTTTTAACAAGCACTTAAGTGCACAGATGCAGTGGATCTATTGTAAGCCAGATTTTAGCCAGGATTCCATTTATTGCCAGGCCCCACATCCCCCTATTCTAACAAAAGGGCAAAGATTCTGTTTTGCATCTTCTGTTATCAGTGTCACTTCAGATCCTGTGTCTTCTAATTCACAAATGATGTGGGTATATCCCTTTTCTCAGTCGCTGACATAAATAGCTATGATTTCCTCGGGTAAGGACTGGGGGAATCTTTCTAACATAAATTTGTTGAATTGTGGTAGGGTTCTTAAACCTGGAAACTTGGTTATATTTTCTGTCAGTGGGTTCTAGATCAGAAAATTGGCTCAGCTGCTTGAAAAAAGCAAAGAACAGGGCTGGCTGCATAACTTGTGAGACCCAGTGCAATATGGATTGAGTTGTGTCCCTCAAATAGGTATGGTGAAGTCCTAAACTTTGGTCCCTGTGAATGTGACCTTATTTGGAAATAAGATCTTCACGTATACAATTAGTTAAGAGGAAGTCATACTGGAATAGGATAGACCCTAATCCAATATAACTGATATGCTTATAAGAAGTGAAGAAGAGATACAGAGAAAGATACACAGAAGACATAGAGGAAAGATGAAGACTATCATGTGAAGCCAGAGGCAGAAATTGGAGTTTTGCTGCCAAAATTCACGAAAGTCTGAGGCTACCAGAAGCTGGAATATACCAGGAAATATTCTCCCCTAGAGTCTTAAGAGAGAACGCAGCGCTGGCAATACCTTGATTTCAGACTTCTGGCTTTCACAACTGGGAGAGAATAAACTTCTTTTGTTCTTAGCCATCCAATTTGTCATAATTTATTACAGCAGCACTAGGAAATTAATGCACTTACTATTTTGACTATCTTGTTTCTAATAATTCTCCTATGCAATTATCTAGGTCTGAGGCTTTCTGCAAAATAGTTCCTTGATAAATTTATCTTTTTATTTTAAGGAAATTCATCTGTTTAGGCATTCAGCTTCTAAGCAGTTAACTTGAACTTTATTTTACTAAAAATAGTTACTTTAACTTGTTATCAAAATTATTTGTGCAGAACTCTACTGTCCAATATAGTGCCACTAGTATTATGTGGATTTGAGACTTTAAATGTGGTTAGTCTGAATTCAGATGTGCTATAACTGTAAAATAAACACTACATTCTCAATACTTAGTAAGAAAAAAAGGAACTATCTCATTATTTGTATAATTGCAAGCTGAAATAATAATATGTTGGATATATTGTGTTCAATAAAATATGTTATTGAAATTAATGTTACCTGTTCCCCTTTACTTACTTACAAAAAAATCTTAAAATTACTTATGTTAGATATTCAGTTCCTATATATCAGACTACCATACTATTCTCTATTTGTCTCACTAAATACCACTAAAATAAATATCTGCTGGTTTGAGAACAAACAACATCAGATAACAGCCTGAATCAAAGATGCAAGACTGCATTACCCAAATAATAACCTAGAAAATGAACTCTCAAGGATTAATCAAAACTAAAAGATTTACAACAGGGAATCAGAGAGGTTAATCTGTAAATGACAACTTCAGAACAATGAAAGAGGAAATAAACAGTGTAGGTATAGAACCTTCTAATGGAGAAGAAGGCAAGGAGATACTAAGTAATAAAAGACTGGTTCAAACTTAGTAAGATAAGGGTAAATTTCAAGGTAACCACAAAGAAAGTTAACGAACCTATCCATCAAAATAAAGAAGAAAAACATAAAATCTCAGTAAATACAAAATCTATAAAAACAAAAGAAATGAAAAGAAAATCCACAAACAAAAGGATTTCAGCACAGGGGAGTAAGAGAAACAAAGAAAACATCAGCACCACAAAAAAAGCACTACAAAATGACAGCAATAAACTCACACCTATCATTAATTACACTGAATGTAAATGGCCTAAATGCACCATAAAGTGACAGAAAGTGACAGAATGGATTAAAAAACACAATCCATCAATATAATGTCTGTAAGAGAAACACTTTAGAAACAAAGACATAAATTTATTAAAAATCAAAAGATGGAAAAAATATATCAAGCAAATAGCTACCAAAAAAGAGCAGTAATGGCAATACTATTCTCAGATAAAATAGACTTTAAAATAAAATCCACCAAAAAAGAAAAAAAAGAGTACTATATCATGATTAAAGGTACACTCCATCATAAAGTCATAGCCATACTAAATATATACGGACCCAATAACAGGGCTTCAAAATGCATAAAACAAACTCTAACAGCACTGAAAAGAGAAATTGACAATTCCACAATAATAGTACAAGATGTCAACACAACACTCTCTGTAAAAGACAGAACATCTGGAAAGAAATTCAACAAAGATACAGAAGACCTAAAGGCCACAATCAGCCATATATATAGAACACTTGACCCAACAGCTACAAAGTACACATTCTTTTCCAACACACGTGAAATCTTATCCAGAATGGACCACATCTCAGGCCACAAATCAGCCTCAACAAAATCCAAAACATTGAGATAATACAAAGTATCTTCTTTGATCACAAAGCCATCAAAGTAGAAATTAACAACAGGAAGAGCAAGGAAAAAAAATTAATTACATGGAAATTGAATAACACTCTGCTTACAAACCACTGGGTAATAGAAGAAACCAGAGAAGGAATAAAAAAATTCCTAGAATCAAATGAGAATGAAAACACTTCACACCAAAACTTTTGGAATACAGCAAAGGCCGTGCTCAGAGGTCAATT
Source organism: Dugong dugon (assembly GCA_030035585.1). Lineage (NCBI taxonomy): Eukaryota > Metazoa > Chordata > Mammalia > Sirenia > Dugongidae > Dugong > Dugong dugon. The sequence continues at coordinate 17,894,266 of CM057478.1, forward strand.
TATAGCAATAGAGCACACATCAACAAAGAAGAAAAGGAAGAAACCAAAAGATTAGCTACACAACTCAAACAAATAAAAAGAGAACAGCAAAAGAAGCACACAGCCCCCAGAAGAAAGGAAATAATAAAAATCAGAGCAGATATAAATGAAATAGAGAATAGAAAAACAATAGAAAGAATCAACAAAATCAAAAGTTGTTCTTTGAAAAATTCAACAAAATCAACAAACCACTGGCCAAACTGACAAAAGAAAAATAGGAGAGGATGCAAGTAACCCAAATAAGAAATGCAATGGGGGACATTACAACAGATCCAACCAAAATAAAAAGAATCATAACAGAGTACTAGGAAAAACTATACTCTGACGAATTTGAAAACCTAGAGGAAACAGACACATTTCTAGAAACACACTACCTACCCAAAGTGAAGTTGAAAATCTGAACAGGCCCATAACGACAGAAGAGATTGAAAAGGTAATAAAAAAAACTTCCAACAAAAAAACGCCCCAGCCCAGATGGCTTCACTGGAGAATTCTACCAAACATTCAGAGAAGAGCTTATACCAGTACTACTCAAATTATTTCAGAACATAGAAAAGGAAGGGATACTTCCAAATTCATTTTACAAAGCCAGCAAAACCCTGATACCAAAACCAGGCAAAGATGACACACAAAAAAGAAAATTACAGACCAATATCTCTCATGAATAAAGATGCAAAAATTCTCAACAAAATTCTAGCCAATAGAATTCAGCATTGTATCAAGAAAATAATACACCACGACCAAGTAGGATTCATACCAGGCATGCAAGAATGGTTCCACAGTAGAAAATCTATCAATGTAATCCACCACATAAAAAAAAGAAACGAATCATACAATCATCTCAATTGACAGAGAAAAAGCATTTGACAAAGTACGAAACCCATTCCTGATAAAAACTCTCAATTAAATAGGTATAGAAGGGAAATTCCTCATCATAATAAAGGGCATCTATGTAAAACCAACAGCCAACATCATTCTTAATGGAGAAAGGCTGAAAACATTCCCCTTGAGAACAGGAACAACACAAGGATACCCTTTATCACCACTCCTATTTAACATTATGCTGGAAGTCCTAGCTAGAGCAATAAGGCAAGAAAAATAAATAAAGGGCGTCCAAAATGGTAATGAAAAAGTAAAACCATCCCTATTTGTGGATGATTTGATACTCTACACAGAAAACTCAAAAGATTCCACGAGAAAACTACTGGAACTAATACAAAGATTCAGCACAGTAGCAGGATACTAGATAAACAAACACAAATCCATTGGATTCCTATACACAAATAAAGAGAATGATGAAAAGGAAATCAGGAAAATAATATTATTCATAATAGCCCATAAAAAAAGAATAAAATTCTTAGGAATAAATCTAACCAGGAATGTAAAAGCCCCATACAAAAAAAAAAACTACAAAACACTACTGCAAGAAACCAAAAAGGATCTACATAAATGGAAAAACATACCATGCTCATGGATAGGTAGACTCAACATTGTGAAAATGAAATTCTACCCAAAACAATATACAAACAAATACAATGCAATCCCAATCAAAATACCAACAACATTCTTCAAATAGATGGAAAAACTAATCATTAACTTTATATGGAAAGGGAAGAAGCCTTGAACAAGTAAGGCACTATTGAAGAAGAAGAATAAAGTAGGAGGACTCACACTACCTGGCCTCAGAACCTACTGTACAGTTATGATAGTCAAAACAGCCTGGTACTTGTACAATGACAGATACATTGACTAATGGAACAGAATTCAGAACTCAGGTGTAAATCCATCCACCCATGGTCACCTAATCTTCGACAAGGGCCCAATGTCCATTAAATGAGGAAAAGACAGTCTTTTTAACAAATGGTGCTGGAAAAACTGGACGTCCATCTGAAAAACAGATGAAACAGGACCCATACCTCACACCATACACAAAAACTAATTCAAAATGAATCAAAGACCTAAATATAAAACCAAAAACTATAAATATCATAGAAGAAAAAATATGATCAACACTAGAGGCCCTAAAACATAGCATTAACAGAATATGAAACATAACTAATAACACAGAAACTCCAGAAGATAAGCTAGATAACTGGGATCTTCTAAAAATTAAACATTTATGCTCATCAAAACTCTTCATCAAAAGAGTAAAAAGAGAACCTTCAGACTGGGAAAAAATTTTTGGCTCCGACAAATTTGACAAGTGTCTAATCTCTGAAATCTACAGGAAAATCCAACACTTCTTCAACAAAAGGACAAATAATCCAATTAAAAATGGGCAAAGGAAATGAACAGACACTTCACCAAAAAAGACATTGAAGCAGCTAACAGACACATGAGGAAATGTTCGAGATCTTTAGACATTAGAGAAACACAAATCAAAACCACAATGAAATATCAACTCACCCCAGCTTGAATATCACTCACTGGCATGAATCAAAAAAACAGAAAATAAAAAATGTTGGAGAGGCTGTGGGAAGATTGCAACTCTTATGCACTGCTGGTGAGAATGCAAAATGGTACTATCATTTTGGAAGATGATATAGCTCTTCCTTAGAAATAGAAATACCATATGATCCAGCAATCCCACTCCTGGAATATATCCTAGAGAAATAAGAGCCGTCACATGAATAGAGATATGCACACCCATATTTATTGCAGCATTGTTCACAATAGCAAAAAGATGGAAACAACCTAGATGTCCAGCAAAAAATAATGGTACATGCACGCAATGGAGTACTACACAACGATAAACAACAATGGTGAATCTATGAAGCATCTCACAATGTGGATGAATCTGGAGGGCATTATGCTGAGTGAATTAAGTCAATCACAAAAGAACAAATATTGTATGAGACCACTACTATAAAAGCTCATGAAAAAGTTTACACACATAAAGAAACAATCTTTGATGGTTACAAAGGAGGGGAGCAGTGGGGATGGAAAAGCATTAAATAGCCAATAGATAAGTTGTAAGTTTGGTGAAGGGTAAGACAGTAAACAATACTGGGGAAGCCAGCACAACTTGTACAAAAAAAGGTCATGGAAGCTCCACGGACACATCTGAAGTCCCTGAGAGGCTGAATTAGTGGTCTAAGGGCCGTGGGGACCACCGTCTTGGAGAACCTCTAGCTCATTTGGTATAACATAGTTTATAAAGAAAATATTCTACATTCTACTTTGGTGAGTCATGTCTGGGGTCTGAAAAGCTTATGAGCAGCCATCTAAGATACTCAACTCGTCTCATCCTGTCAGGAACAAGGGAGAATGAAGAAAACTAAAGACCCAAGGGAAAGATTAGTCCAAAAGACTAATGGACCACAACTACCACAGCTTCCACCAGGTTGGGTCCAGTACAACTAGACAGTGCCCAGCTACCTCCATCGACTGCTCTGACACGGATCACAATAGAGGATCACAGACAGAGCTGGAGAAAAATGTAAAACAAAATTCTAAGTCATAAAAAAAGACCATAGTTACTGGCCTGACAGAGACTGGAGAAACCCTGAGAGTATGACCCCTGGATACCTTTTTAGCTCAGTAATGAAGTCACTTCTGAGGTTCACCCTTAAGCCCAAGATTACAGAGGCCCATAAAACAAAATGAGACTAAAGGGGCTTATCAGCCTAGGGGCAAGGACTAGAAGGCAGGAGGGGACAGGAAAGCTGGTAATAGGGAACCCAAAGTCGAGAGAGGAGAGTGTTGAAATGTCGTGAGGTTGGTAACCAATGTCACAAAACATTATGTGTACTGTTTAATGAGAAGCTAGTTCATTCTGAAAACCTTCACTAAAATATATTAATAAAAATAATAATAAAATAAAACAAATAATCTGAGAAGTTGGACTATATGAAGAAGAATGTGGCATCAGGATTGGAGGAAGACTCTGTAACAACCTGTCATATGTCGATGACACAACCTTGCTTGATAAAAAATAAAGACAATTTGAAGCACTTACTGATGAAGGTAAAAGACTACAGTTTTTAGTACGGATTACATTTGAGTGTAAAGAAAATGAGTATGTTCACAAATGTACCTCATGATCAATGGAGAAAAAATTAAAGTTGTCAGGGATTTCATTCTATTTAGATCAACAATCAATGCTCATAGAAGCAGCAGTCAATAATTCAAACAATGTATGGCATTGGGAAAATCTGCCATAAAAGACCTCTTTAAAGTTCTAAAAAGCACAGATGTTACTTTGATGACTAAAGTGCACCTGATCCAAGCCATGGTCTTTTCAATTGCCTCATATGCGTGCAAAATTTGGACAATAAAAAAGAAGACAAATGCATTTTAATTGTGGTATTAGTGATGAATGTCGAATATACCAGGGACTGCGAGAAGAATGAACAAACCAGTCTTAAAAAAATAAAACCAGAATCCTCCTTATGAACAAGGGTGGTGAAACTTTGTCTTGCTTACTTTGGACACATCATCAGAAAATACCGATCCCTAGAAAAAGACATAGTGTTTGGTAAAGTAGAGAATAATAATAAATATAAGAGCAGACATAAATGAAACTTAAAATAACTATAGATAATATCAATTTTAAAAAGTTGATTATTTGAAAAAATAAATAAAATTGAAAAAACCTTTAGTAAGACAGACAAAGAATAAAAAGAAAGTACCCTTATTACACATGAAACAGTTCTGTAGACCCTGCAGACAACAAAAGGGTAATAAGGGAGGACTACAACATCTCTATATACATACATTTGACAACAGAGATAAAAAGGATTAATTCTTCAAAAAAAAAATACAAACAAATGCATACCACCCTATATGAAATAGTTAATGTGAAGCCCTTTAACCATCAATAAATTTGAATATGTAATTTAAATTTTTAAGAAATCTCCTAGTCCAGATGGTGTCACTGGTAAATTCTACCTGAAGTAATACCAATGACCTGGAAAGCTGGTCAGAAGTTTAGAAGGAAAAGACTGGAAAATTACATACAAGGAGGTATGGGCTAAAGGAATATGAGCAGGTGTGTAAGAGTAGGCACAAATGTGAAGGTATTTGTATCACATATTAATGTTCATTAAAAAAAAAAAAAAAACATGCACCAAGAAAGAGGCATTGAATAACCTAGCAGAAAAATGACTTAGCCAGTTGATATCTTTTTTTTTTGTCATTTGTGTCCCTAGAAACAGCTAAGTGGCATGTGAATGGAATTTCCTCAGTAGCGGAAATGGAGACTATGCATGGTCCCAATAACCTAAATTCCAAATTATCAAGATCAATCCAGCTATTTATCCCTCTGATTTGCCAACCTTGCAGCACAAGAGACCAACTGAGATCTCAGTATGGCACTGTTCAACAAAGAGATCAAACAGACATTTAGCAAGTTGACTTCACTGCACTCCTTCCATTTTGGAAAGGCCAAAGTTCATTCTCAGATGGATGTTACCTTTTCTTCTTACGAATTTTCCTTCCCTATCTGCAGAGTCCCAGGCAGCATCACCATCCAGTGGGGTATGGGATTCTGATCCAGAGGAACAGAATCCCACACAACATAGCATCCAACTAGGGAACTCACTTCACAGTGGAGGTATGAGAGAGGGTCCAAAACCATGGAATTCACTGTTTATACCTCATACAGTGACATAGAGAATAGAGTAGATCTGACAGAGTATTATAAAGACCTACTTGAAGGCTAAAGGACAGGCTCAGAGACAAAACTATGCAAGAATGAGGTCTGCATCTTTCAGGACACAGTATAGGTACTCAGGGTCTCTACAGGGTACTGTGCCCCAATAGGAAGAATATATGCATTCAGTGATCAAGGCATGGAAGCAGGAGTAACTCCACTTACCATCACTCCCAAATAAATCACTGGGAAACATTGTACTGTTTGTCCCCACAACTCTAGCTCTACATGGTTAAACCAAAAAAGAAAAGAAAAAAAAAAAAACCAAACCCATTGCCGTCGAGTCAATTCTGACTAGGGGTCACCAAAGGTAGTGTATACATAGCAGGATTCACAGCAAGTGTCTTATTCAGCAATAAGCTACAGCTGCCACCTGAGCAGTGTTCAGTCCTTTGGCCCTGGAATCAGCATGTGACAAGAGGAATAACCACCGTGGCAGGGTAATAGATCCTGATCAACAGGAGGAAGAAAGGCTACTTTCACAAAATGAGGGGAATTATAAATCTGTTTGGAATTTAGATGGTTGATTTGGGTGTCCCTTGCTACCCCTCTGGCCAGATATAACTGCATGGATATCTGCAACAATTCTAGCTTTAAAAAGACATGATTACCAAGAGCTCATACTCCTCAGGAATGAGGTTTTGGTCACAACTACAGCTAAACAACCAACACCAGCCGTGTTGATAGCTGAGAATAAGAGGAATTTAGAACGCACAATGGAGAAGAGGAAGACAATAAGTACCAATTGCAGCCCCAATACCAACTGCAGAGCATCCCATTAATTTCCCTTTTCTAATTTTTCCCTCTGAAAGAGAGACCCATGGGAGCTGTGGAGGAGCAGATCTCCAAATATGTGCAGAGAAGTAAATTTGTGCAGAACCGAGGGTGAGCTTTGATGGGGTAGATAATCCTTTCTGTTGATTTCAACACGTGATTTAAAGATGTGGTGTCCTGGCAGAATTTTTACTTCACAATGTGGATTTTAGTATCATGACTAAAAGGCAGAGACTGTAGCTTTTTTTTTTTTTTCCTTTCAAACCTCATATGTTTCTAGAGACGAAAATGGAGATAAGTTCAAGAACAAAAAGTATTTTATCTTTCTTTTTGACTCTTGCTTATTTATCTTATTGAAGTATGAAGATAGATACAAATTATATGAGAATACCAGCTATTTTCCTGGGCTCACTGGTAGGGTTGCTTCTTGTGGCATTCTGAGATAAAGGTTGTCCTTGAAGCTACTTCAGCTAGGAAGTCTTATTCCAGGTTTTTACTTCTTAATATGGTATAATTGTGATGTATAAAGTGACAGTCAAAATCCTGAATAGTGTTGATAGCTGTCAGACATTTGCATAGGAAAGGCTTGTGATTCTTCTCATCTAGATATAGGATTCCACACCCATCTTGCCTGTTTCCTGGGCACCTTGCCCCCCTGTCCCCACCTAGTGGATTATTTCAATTAGTCCCCAAAATATGATTTGTTGTTCCCTTACTGTAACATTATCTTAGATATTATACAGAGGTAGACTGTAATTTTAAGGGAAAACAGTTCATACTAGAAATAATAGTTGTTGTTGGGTTCATATTCAACAAAAATACTGCCAAAGCATTCCAGAACCCAAAGGAAATTCATTGTAACATGTAAGGTGAGACTCCCAATTCCTTGAGGACTGTTATCCACAAGTGAGCCACAAAGTGTTCTATGAAGGGAAGAGGGCTGTAGAGATTGGGGAGGGATTCAGATTCTCTCATTCTTCCTTTCTTTCCCTCTTCCTCTTTCCCTCTGTTTTCCCTCCTTCCTTTCTTCCTCCTTCTCTCCCATTATTTCTCCATTATACCTATCCTTCTTCATTCTTTCCTCCATCTCTTACCCCATTTCCTCAATCCATCCTCTCTCTCTCTGTCTTCACTCCTTATTTTCTTCCTTCCTTTCATCTCTGCTTTATTTAGATTATTGAAAGGAAATTAGCTTAAACTGAAGCATAAAATGTCTTATTTATAAATAAATTTTTTGTCAGAAATAGCTTTTATTATGTGGAAAAAGGGAGGACTTCTCTTTATACTTGTGTTAAAAAATACATGTAGACAGATAAATAGGTAGATATAGTCTTTAATTGACATCCATAATTATGAAGATAAAAATATATATCATGTATATTTTTTATAAGATGTCCAAATTGATAATACCAAATCGATAAGTTACATGAATTAGAGCCTATTATTAGATGGGCAGTTATGTTTCCTGGAAATACAGTCTTCCTTTCCTAGCTTCTTCTTCTAACAAGAGCTCCCCGGGCAATGCTTTACTAAAAAAAAAAAAAAAAAGTTTTAATTTCACTCATATACCTGATATTATCCTTGGTTGGTTATATACTAAAGATGATATGTACCAAATGTATATACAGTAAATATACATTTATTATATAGTCATTGCTTTTTAAAACTAATTTTAATAATTTTGCACTTTTATTAATATGAGGATTTGAAAATAAATACCTCAAATATAACTGTAAAATTATAAACTTTGTGCATGATCTATACCTATCTAAAGTTGTATATTTATACTACTAAAGGTATAAAGTATATAAAACATATTTAGAACATATACAATAACTATGTACTACAAATATACTAATATGCTTCAAAATAGTGTCACAGTAGGACTACATAGTTTTCTAGGATGATTTTCTTATTGAATATAGTCTCAGCCTTTACTCCATACCTCTACCCTTCTCCCAGTGAAGGATTAAAAACACAGGAATATAAAAATATAACATTAAGTAAATAATTTAGTATAATAATAAATAAGAAAATGATATACCGTGTTGAAATGCAACATTTCAGTCAGCAGCTTTTATTGTTACTCTGAATATTCAAATAAAAGAAGAATAATCTCAGTGGATTCTTTTGGAAAAACAAATACATTCCAAAATGAGGAATGAGTATTTGTCCATCTGTGCATTTTGCAGCCATAATGACAAATTGTTGATTTGATACCATGGGCATTATTAAAATCAAAGTACTGTCAACCTAGCTTTCATACACAACAGTTTATACTAATTGTCTAGTGGGGCCAAATTCACACTCTTGCTATTAACTCTTATTTACCTGAATAAATAAAATCAGTATATACAATATAAACTAGCAATATCCAAATATAAAAATAATTGGGCTGGAAGATGGCATTAACTGCCTTATGCGTTCTGGTATCAGCTTCATTTCCAATTGTATAATTAAATAAAAACAACATTGTGCTACTTTGAATCAGCTTTTCTAACATTCAAAAGCCACTCTAGTCAAATTATTCCAAACAAGCTGTGGTTGTCTGGATTTTAAATTTTTCACCTCTCCAGTAATTTTCTTTAATTTATTCTTATTGCTTCTTTTTTTCTTTCAATTTTGATTTCTACATTCTAAAATAAGTAGTAAGTATTTCCTAATGGATCACTTAAAGAATCTTTCATTCAAGAGCCATTTATTGTTGTGTCAGACTCACTGTGTATGTTACAATCCAGACTTTATTCTTTCTGGAATTTAATTATATTCTTAATGAAATCATAATGCTCTAAGTCCCCATGCTTTTAGTTGTAAGAATTGCATTCTTTTATGAACTACTCTTACCCAAATAATACAAGTTCCATGTGTGCTTGTACTAAGATCCTGTTATTCTTCCCTACTTTAGCCCCAGGCCTGATGGTATCACCAAATTTCCATTCACAAGTGCCCATTGGTTCTGCTGCTACCATCCCTTGTGCAACATAAGGAGAGCGCTTTATCTGGTTTCTTCTCAGCAGAGACGGGGTAGGGTGTGTGCTTCAATTCTTGAGGGACTCAGTGATAAGTGATAAAATCCTTACAAAATTGACCAGTTAATCAAGCAGGATCCCCAATTCCTGCAAAAATCTTTTCCTCCTTTATACTCACACACAAATACACAGACACACATTTTCCTTTTACCCCATTCAATGTTCATCTCAGGCTGCCAATTTTATTGAATATGTAATCTATATGGATGTTTCCGTTCACTCATCTCCCGCTCATTACTCAACACTCCCATCTAACATTTACCTCCACTTTTTTACTGAAACTATTCTCACTAAAGTCACTGACTTCCATATCATTAAATATAATGGACATGCCATCATTTTATACACTCCAGTGGTTGACCTAATTGACCACATTTTTCCTTTTTAAAACTCTATTTTCCTTTTTGTTCGATGATACCTCATGATACAAGTTTTCCCCAAATTGATATGCACATATTTTTCAGTCTTCTTTATCAGTATCCACTCTTAAAGATTAGTTTCCCATGGTTCCATCTTGTGACTTCCCTTAATCTTATTTTCTCTTCTCTTCCCTTTTCCCTCTACTTTTTCATCCAAGATCTTCCAAATGTTCTCCTATGGATTAGTATTTCAAACTCAAGATCTTTATGGTGAATGCTAAACCAGCATATCCAACTATTATTGACATCCATACTTGGGTGTAAGCACTTCAAATATAGCATCTTCAAAACTAATATGTTATCTTTATTATCCTTTATACTGTATACCAAGGAGTGCTGGTGGCCCAGTGGTTAAGTGCTCGGCTGCTAACTGAAAAGTAGGTGGTTTGAACCCACCAGCCACTCCACAGGAGAAAGATGTGGCAGCATGCTTCCTTAAAGATTACAGCCTTGCAAATCCTGTGGGGCAGTTCAACCCTATCCTATAGGGTCTCTATGAGTCAGAATCAATTCGACGGCAATGGGGTTGGTTTTGGTTTTTATAAAATATACCTTACATAATTAAATAGTGCCACCATCCATACAAATATTCAAGCCCACTACATGCAAGTAATCAATATCCCTTTCCTCTGGTTATTCCCCAAATCTTGTTGATATCACCTTTAAACATTACTTATAATTTCCTCTTCCTCCACCTTAACGAAGCCATTATCTTAACTATCTTGGGAGATACCAATCGTCTGCAGTACCCTCCTTCATCCACAATGAAACAAAAATATTCTCCTTAAACCAAAATGAGATGTCAAGAACACTGTTGTACACACTGGCTTGTACCTTAAGATAGGTTGTTTATTAGGGTTTCATTCAACAACCACTAACAGAAAATCTTCTCTTCAGTGACTTAAACAAGTACAAGCTTATTTTTCAAATTATATGAGATCTGAAGGCTGACAGTCCATAGTTGATAGAATGGTTCAGTATTGCTAATGGAGACCCAGGCTGCTTCTATCTTTCTTCTGAACTTGCAGGAAGAGTAGAGGTTCTGTCTTCGCAGTTACAAAACGGCTGCTGTGAGTCCAGGGATTGTCCATGTTCTATGAAAGGACAAGGAGGGAGAATGAAGGCCAAAAGGTAAAGCACCTTTTTCCTCTGAATGTGTGTGAGTGAGTGTGTATGTGTGTGCACAAGCACAGGACCATCAGTGATCATATGTGTACAGGAAGGAACTCCTTCCCCCTGAGAAGGAACTCCTTTTCCTGTTGCTGTGTTAATAATACTACAATAAAACTGTTTTTACAAAAGTCACAGATCACTCCCTAATTACAAAGTCTTTAGTCTTTTGGATATTTGAGTCTCCTGGACAAACCTTTTTTGAAACCCATTTCATTTTTTGCTTATGTAACATCTCTGTATTCTGATTCTGTTTCCATATTTTTGATGCTCCTCTCCCATTTTTCTTTGCACACTCCTTATCCCCTGTTCATGGTATTATTTAACATCTCTGTTGTTCTTACCTCACAATCACAAAAATTTATCTGCTACCAATATGGTTACTCTTACATAGCCTCATGTTTTGAGGCATGACCTATGGGGCAGAGACTAATTGTACATTCAGCACCAATTCCAAATCTTGTCCTATTATTTTTTTAGTTTTATTTTAGAGTCTGTAAGTCTAAAAGGGAGCTCCCTGGATGACACAAAGGGTTAAATGCTTGATTTCTGGCCATAAGTTTGGTGGTTTGAAACGCCTCAAAGGCGGCTGGAGATCGGCTTCTGAAAGATCACAGCCTTGAAAACCTTATGGAGCAGTTTTGCTTGGCACATTGGGGTTTCCATGAGTCAGAATTGACTTGACAGTAACTAACAACAAGAACAAGGCTAAAAAATTCAATACCGCAGGCTCCTTTGTAGCTAGAGGTAGTTCACATAACACAATGGGTTTCAAAAAAGGTGTGTCCAGGAGACTCAGATATCCCAAGAACTAAGACATCGCTGTTAGACCTGATAATTAGGAGGTGACTGTGGCTTTTATAAAAACAGTTTTATTGGAGTATTATTAATACAACAGCATTTATTGACAATTTAGTATAGTCACAATGCTAGGTGTTGGTAATACAATAGTGAAAAATACAGTGTCTGCCTGACCTCATAAAATGTATTTTACAGGGGAAAAATAGATGTATACCTAAAATAATCAAACGGGTAATAAAAACAATGAATAAATTAAACAAAGAAGAATATAAGACAGAAAATCAGAGATGGGGTTCTCATGGAAGATCTCTCTGACAAGATCTGAAATAAAGTAACTAAAAATGTAAAGTATAGTGGGGAGGAAAAGATTTTCATGCTGAGCTATTGGAAGATAAAAATGCCCTAAGGAGAGAAAACATGGTGTATTTGAGAACATAAGTATAACGTGGTTGGCACATAATGGAGAAGACAGAGTAAAGAAGATAAGATTGAAGAGTTAGGTTTGGGCCATATTACGAAGGATTTCTTAGGCCATGCACAGATTGTAGATTTTACTCCATGTGAATGTGAAATTTTGATATGTTTTAAGTACAGGCAATCCCATGATCTGATTTACATTTAATTATCATTTTCCTATTAAAGCAAGAATTGTTTGAAGAAGGATAAAAGTAGACAAAAGGAGACCAGTCAAAAGGCTCTGCAATACTCCGAGAGATGAAGGTGGCTTGGACTCAGGTGGTGTCAGTGGACACGGAGAGAAGATAATAAATTGGGGATAGGAATTAAACAAACAAGGAATTAAGATAGAGTAAGTTTGAGTGAAAATCTTAGGTCAGGTTCCCTGGGAGGAGACTCTGGGATAAAGATTGGCAATGAGGCAGTTTTCTGGGAATGCCTGGAAATGATGCTAAGGAAGTGAAGTAAGCAGGATTGGGCAGAAGGAGAAACTGAACTTTGGTGAAATTGTCACACAGGTCTTAGTCAAATTCTTGGGGAGCTTTGGAACTAGATGGCCTTTCGGAGTAGTTCCAAGTAAAAGCAAGGGAACTGGCACTTTGTAACCCTAGATCAACCAGTCATTAGTTGCAAGCTTCCCATGGAGCTGGCTTAGCTTTTGATAAGGTGGCACCCTTGGATATAGGCCCATTCCTAGACAGGGATTCAGCTGTGAGCTGTCAGCAGTCAATACTGCTGGAAGTTGTCTCGGTCAGAGGAGGAGGTCTGGATAGTGAATCACTGCCATAACCACTGCTGTAACAAATAGCCTCAACATATCTGTGGCTAATATAACAAAGATTTATTTCTTCATGAAAAATCCAAAATGAATTTTCCTGGTATCACTTCTATAGCGGTCTCCTCCAAGAGATGCCTCAGGATCTCTTCCAAGAAATTCCTTCTCATGTGGTGGGGAAGAGGAATCCTTGAATAAGTCCCGAATCTCCACATTGGGGTAAACTCCTGGGATCATTTTCTCAGTAGATTTATTTCTCTACACTCTGGGAATGTCCCCCAATTCTATTATCTTTCGTGGACATACCCGAAGTAGGTATTAGAGAATATATCCTCATCTCAGGGGCTTTATAACTTTCAGAATGCAATTCCCACTTGGACAAGGAAGGGTGGTGAAAAGAATTGTTTTTATCCCTGAATAGTCAAAATGTTATTGAGTTCAAGAACATGCTTTCTTTGTCAATATAATTTTTTCAGAAACATAGTAGATACCTGATTTATTTCATCTCAGTCAGTTTCATGTGCAATTAGTCACCCACAAAGTTCTTTCCCAGACATTTTTCTCAAGCCTGAATTATTTTGCTTCCTCACCCCACAGATCTCTCTTAGGTTAATGGTAACTATTCTGAAACTATATAGAAGAAGAGGGGGAAAGACTTTATTCTAAACCTAATCTTTTGCCTGAGTTACTTTATTTTACTGAGTAGATTTCCCTGGGCCCTACTCACTAAACTTACTGTCTTGGAAGAAGTACAGCCAGAATGTTCCTCAGAAGCAAGAATGGTGAGACTTCCTCTCATGTACTTTGGACATGTTACCAGGAGAGGAGGGACCAGTCCCTGAGAAGGACTTCATGCTTGGTAAAGTAGACAGTCAGTGAAAAAGAGGAAGACCATCAATGAGATGGATTGACACAGTGGCTGCAACAATAGGCTGAAACATAGCAATGATTGTGAGGATAGCACAGGACCTGGCAGTGTTTCCTTCTGTTGTACATAGGGTCACTATGAATTGGAACTGACTGGACAGTACCTAACAACAATAAACTCACTAAAATACCTTTTAAATCATAGCTCTTACTCTTTGTTGTTGCTGTTAGGTGCTGTCCAGTTGATTCGAACTCATAGTGACCCTTATAACTTATCATCCGTCAGCTTTTCCAACCCTGTAAGACTTTGAATTTCTAGACTTATGATTCCCTTATGCTTCTGCTTGCAAATTGGCCAGCTCTTTCCTGAGATCATCTCTTTCTTTTAAAATACAGCCAATAGCAATCAACCAATCAACACAGTTTTAAGGTTCTGACGTCCTACCTCTCCCTAGTGATGTTAGCTCAGTAGTCACAGGGCCTGCCTTCCATGGTGCAGAGGTCATAGTTTTAGCAAACATTTTGCTGCTGACCTTTACCATCTTTCCAGTCTTCGATGTCTGTGTGTTCACTGCCAGCTACCCTATGGCTGAGTCTATGTCATATACTTTAGTTTTGTTACAGCATTACCATTTCAAGGTGACAAATTGTATATTATCCAAACCAAACAAAATCTGTTGCCGTTGAGTTGATTCCAACTCATAGCGACGTTATAGAACAGAGTAGAACTGCCCCATAAGATTTCCAAGAAGCGGCTGATGGATTTGAACTGCTGACCTTTTGGTTAGCAGCTAAGCTTTTTAACCAGTGCACCACCACGGCTTCAATTGTATATTAAACCACGGCCATTGCTGTTGAGTTATTCCAACTCATAGCGACCCTATAGGACACAGTAGAACTGCCCCATAGAGTTTCCAAGGCAGTAATCTTTTTTATTTTTTTTTCCACTAAACCATCAGAAAGCTTTTTATGTTACAGAGTGGTTAACTGCAAACAATAAGAGGACATACTAGGAAACTAGGTTTTTGTGATGCCCTTTCTATTTGTGTACATTATTCAACTAAGGGTATATCCTGTACAGAGGCTGCTTGATTTCCCCCTTGGAAATTAAAAAAAAAAAACAAATGGAAGAAAAAACAAAACAAAAAAACAGTTTCTTTAACTTTCTCTCTCTCTAAATCTGTACTGAAACAAGCTTTTCTTTCATTCATACTTATTCCTTTAGAGCACTATTTTCAATCTGCTTATTCACAGCTAGAAACCGTAATCTTCTTTTTTCCCCTTGTACTGTAGATCAAGGTTTACAGAGCAAACTAGCTTCTCATAAAACAATTAATACACATATTGTTTTGTGACCTTGGTTGCCAACCCTACTTCATGTCTCTCCCCTTCTTGACCTTATATTCCCCATTACTAGCTTTCCCTCCTGTCTTCTCACCTTTGCCCCTAGGCTGGTGTGCCCATTTAGTCTTGTTTTGTTTTATGGGCCTGTCTAATCTTTGACTGAAGAGTGAACCCGAGGAATGACTTCATTACTGAATTAAAAGGGTGTCCGAGGGCTGTACTCTCAGGGTTTTTCCAGTCTCTGTCAGATCATTTTTTTTGAGTTAGGATTTTGTACTACATTTTTTTCCAGCTCTGTCCGGGACCCTGTACTGTGATCCCTGGCAGAGCAGTTGGTGGTGGTAGCTGGACACCATCTAGTTGTGCTGGACTCGGTCTGGTGGAGGCTTTGGTAGTTGTAGTCCATTAGTCCTTTGGACTAATCTTTCCCTTGTATCTTTGGTTTTCTTCATTCTCCTCTGCTCCAGATGGAGTAAGACCAGTGGAGTATCTCAGCTGGCCACTCAGAAGCTGTTCAGACCCCAGACGCTACTCACCAAAGTAGAATGTGGAATATTTTCTTTATAAACTATATTATGCCAATTGAGCTAGATGGTACCCAAGACCGCGGTCCCCACAGCCTTCAGCCCAGTAATTTGGTCCCTCAGGGAGTTTGGATGTGTCTATGGAGCTTCCATGACCTTGCCTTGGACAAGCTGTGTTGGCTTCCCCAGGATGGTGTACTGTTTTACCCTTCACCAAAGTTATCACTTATCTATTGTCTATTTAGTGTTTTTACCTCCTCATCCTTCCCCTTCCTCATAACCATCAAAGATTGTTTCATTTTGTATGTAAATCTGTTCATGAGTTTTTATGGTAGTGATCTCATACAACATTTGTCCTTTCATGGTTGACTTATTTCACTCGGCATGATGCCCTCCAGACTCTTCCATGTGGTGAGACGCTTCCCAGATTCATCATTGTTCTTTATTGTTGCCTAGTATTCCATTGTGTGTATGTACCATAGTTTGTTTATCCATTCATCTGTTGATGGGCATCTAGGTTGTTTCCATCTTTTTGCTATTGTGAACAATGCTGCAATGAACATAGGTGTGCATACGTCTATTTGTGTGGCAGCTCTTATTTCTCTAGGATATATTCCTAGGAGTGGGATTGCTGGATCATATGGTATTCCTATTTCTAGCTTTTTAAGGAAGTGTCATATTGTTTTCCAAAATGGTTGTACTATTTTGCATTCCCACCAACAGTGCATAAGAGTTCCAATCTTCCTGCAGCCACTCCAACATTTCTTATTTTCTGTTTTTTTTGTCGTGCCAGATGCCAGTGTGAGATGGTATCTCATTGAGGTTTTGATTTGCATTTCTCTAACGGCTAGTGTTCGTGAGCATTTCCTCATGTGTCTGTTAGCTGCTTGAATGTCTCCTTTGGTGAACTGTCTGTTCATATCTTTTACCATTTTTAATTGGAATATTTATATTTTTGTTGTAGAGGGGTTGGATTTTCCTGTAGATTTTAGAGATTAGAACTTTGTCAGATTTTTCATAGCCAAAAATTTTTCCCAGTCTGTAGGTTCTCTTTTTACTCTTTTTGTGAAGTCTTTTGATGAGCATAAGTGTTTAATTTTTAGAAGATCCCAGTTATCTAGCTTATGTTCTAGTGTTTGTGCATTGTTAGTTACGATTTGTATCCTGTTAATGCAGATCCAAGGCTTCAATCTTTAAGGAAGTAGACTGCCACATCTTTCTTCCTCCTAGTGGGTTCAAACTGCTGATCTTTTGGTTAGCAGCTGAGCTTAACCATTTTGCCACCAGGGTTATATAAGATTAGAATTATTTATTTTCAAGTAAAATAAATAATGTACTGACAAAGCCAATCTTAGGAAATCAGCAAACTTTTTTTAAAAAGATGGCAAATATGATAGTATATTTAAATAAAAATAGGTCAAATATATTGAAATTGGAAAGTATGCTCCATTTCTCTTTTACATAGAATGTCATTCAATCATTAATAATCGCTTGACTATCTTACTTTGTAGAAACCATAAATGTTAGAACACTTCATCTCTAAGATCGCAGAGAAACACTTCTTTAACCTTCCAAATCAATGCGAAAATTTTCTGTAGTACTGGCCATTGACACATCTTTTTTTTGAATTTATAAAATCAAAGAGGCTTAGAACCTGAGATAATTCAGCTACATAGAATTTTAAAGGTTGAAAGCATAGAATGATTTAAGTATTTAGAAAAGTATAAGTGTTTTCTGAAGCAAAGAAATTAAGTTATTCAAAGGCTTCTTTTTCCTCAGGGCAGCTTAAATAATTGGATTCACGGATATCTGAATCCCTGGCAGGGGGTACAAAAGAACTAATGTCACTTTTTATATTCTTTCTAAAATATTTGCCCCATTTTATTATGTCACTTGAAGATAAATATCTTGACAGAATTAAATATTAAATATGTAAACTAGGAACTCAAACTATTTTTACAGCAATATGAAGAAAAATCCATCAATTGCCTTATAAAGTAAACTGTGGAAAATTTAAACCAGACCATCATTTAGGTTATTGGTTATTTATGACAACTTATAATTATTCCATACATTTAACTTATGCCTCTATAAGTTTGCTATTAGCATTTCAGAAGACAAATACCATTTTAACAAAATTATGAATTCATTATTTTTGCTCTGTCATGACATGAGATAAGGACTGGGTAAAAATATAACATTCTGATGAAACATTATATATAACTATTATATGTTTATATATATAAACATTATATAAATTAAGCCTGTTTAATTTAATCTTTTAATATATCAGTATCAGAAAAATGGGGGAATATATCCACATTTAACTGATTTATTTATATAATTTTTTGCAAAAGGTATGAAATTACGTTAATGTATTGTGGATTGTTTGATGAGATTAAAGAGAAATACAGAGGCACATTGACCTTTACATTAGGGTATAATCTAGTATTTAAGAGGTAGTACTTCTTGGTGGAAATGTGTCATCAATAAGAGTTTAGTAGAATTAATAACTGGAACTAATTTTTAAATGGAGAAAGAGAAGCTGATTGGTAAAACAACAACAATAATAAAAAAAGACAACTGAACTGATAAAAAAAAACTCTTTTTTACCAAATGGTTTAGTTCAATTAGAGCAGTTCCCACTGTCAAATCTGATTTACATAAAATAGTAATCACAACAATCTCCAAGGATGCTGGAGCTCCCTTCACAAATTTGTTCCTCACAGTTGTGGTAAAAGGTGTGTCCTCTGGGCATTCCATGTGTGGGTCTGTGGGTCTGTGGGTCTAACCTGATAAATCCTCTCTAGCATGCCAATTTCCCTAAGCCTTTCGATACCTTCTGCAACAGTATACCAAGGCAGGTCTGGTATTTTAGCTTGACTTAGGGTAGGCCACCTAGTAATCCATGCTTCAGCAACCCAAACAAACAATTAGATCCTTTCCTGACTTCTCAAGCTGAAACATTGAATGAAGAATCTGTGCTTAGTGGACCCATATCAATGAACTCAGATTGATCCGTCTTTATGTTCCTTGCACCATTATCCCACACCCTTAATAGCCATTCCCACACATATTGCACATGTTTCTGTTTGTACATATTAGAAAAGTCAAGTAGTTCTTTTGGAGTGTAGCATACCTCTTCCTGGGTCACACTTTGTACTTCGCCTTTTGGACTCACTGAAGTCTAGTTATAGGTCTAGAAGCCAGAATCAGTAGAGTGGAACTGTTTTGAGAACATTCAGCATTGTCTTGTAAAGCATGTGCCTCCGATGATGCCCCAGGCAATGACTCAGGCAAGGGCTCTTTAGAGGCAGCTGGGCTAGGGCTAATCTCGTTAGATGGGAGTGGAGGGGCTACCTTTTTTTTCTGAGCGGGGCAGTGTAGCAGACAAACATGAAGTAATCTCTTCATCTGGGAGTGGTTCTGCTGGCAGCAGTGATTCAATGGAATTTAGGGGCTCAGTATCTCCAGCTTCTTGGTTATCTGCCCATTTGTCACCATCCCAAGTGTCAGGATCCCATTTCTTCTCAATCAATGCCCTCAATTTAACTTCACACACCTCTTGAGGTTGGCAGTCAAGCTGGCATTGTAATTCAGCCACTCTTATAACAAGAGTCTGGGTTTGGTTTTCAGCAATATCAGCTCTGTTACTACAACAAATAAGACTCTCTTTCAAAGCACAAGTGGAAGCTTTGAGGTCATTTATGTGGCACTTGAGGTTTGGCTCTGAAGCCCTGAGAGCATCTCTTTCTTTCACAAGTTTGTCTAGCAAAAGTAGGACCAATCAGCTAGCTTCCTTATACTTCTCATTATGATACAAACTGATAAAAAGGTCAAAAGGGAAAACTCATAGCTGATACTGCCCATGAATTAACAGCAAGATCAAGATGTTTGCAAGGGTCATGGGAAGTGGCATTCATACACATGCCATCCTAACCACAGAATATATGGGGGCTGTAACAATTCAAATTAGAGTTCAGTGGGTTATTTTGTTGGTAATATGATAACAGGTGGAGGTTTGGAAACAATTGGCCACATCACAAAGAAAAATGTTGGTCATCAATGCACTTATATGATGCTTGTGAGGAGATGAATAGGAAAAGGAGTGCATCATTCCTTGCTGAATTGACCAGGCTGGGCCAATTGGGGAATAAAAACTAAATGAGAAAGTAGAGAAATATCTCTATCTCCTTGTTACTCTGAAAACTCCAAAGAAGTCATGATTGTTCACAGAGGTAGCTCTCATACTACTGAACCTCATTAAAATTCCCTATCCCACAATTAGTCATGTGATTTAGGGTAAAGGTGAACTCTTCTCAGCCACTCTATGATTTGTTAAATGGATCCACTGTACTTGAAGAGTTAATTAACTGAGGTAGTGTCTTAATCTGGGTTCTCTAGAGGAAAAAACACAGTGATATATAGAGAGAGAAAGAGAAAGAGTGAGAGAGAGAGATTTACTTCAAGTGAAGACTAATTAACAACACTAAGGAAAAGCTTGAAGGTTGATATCCTAGGCATTAGTGACCTGAAATGGACTGGTATTGGCCATTTTAACTGGACAATTATATGGTCTACAATGTCGGGAAAGACAAATTGAAGAGGAACAGTGTCACATTCATGGTCAAAAAGAACATTTCAAGATCTGTCCTGAACTATATGCTGTCAGTGATAGGATAATATCTATATGCTTATAAGGAATACCAGTGACTATGAGTATTATTCAAATTTACGCACCAACTACTAATTCTATGATGAAGGAATTGAAGATTTTTACCAATTTCTGCAGCTGGAAATTGAACAAACATGCATTCAAGATGCATTGATAATTACTGGTGCTAAGAATGCAAAAGTTGGATTGAAAACGAAGAAGGATCAGTAGTTGAACATTCGGCCTTGATGATAAAAACAAAGCAGAAGATCACATAACAGAAGTTTGCAAGACCAACAACTTCATTGCAAATACCTTTTTTTCAACAACATAAATGAAGACTGTACATGTGGGCCTTGCTGCATGGAATACACAGGAATCAAATTGACTACATCTCTGGAAAGAGACAATGGAAAAGCTCAATACGATCAGTCAGAACAAGGCCAGGGGCCAACTGTGGAACAGACCATCAATCGCTCATATACAAGTTCCAGTTGAAGCTGAAGAAAATTAAAACAAGACCAGGAGAGCCAAAATATGACCTTGAGTATATCCCACCGAAATTTCAAGAATAGATATGATGTACTGAAAACTAATAACCAAAGACCAGATGAGTTGTGGGATGACATCAAGGACATCACACATGAAGAAAGCAAGAGGTCATTAAAAAGATAGGAAAGAAAGAAAAGGCCAAAATGAATATCAGAAGACACTCTGAAACTTGCTCTTGAACATAGAGCAGCTAAAGCAAACAGAAGAAATGATGAAGTAAAACAGCTGAACAGAAGATTTCAAAGGGCAGCTCAAGAAGACAAAGCAAGTATTATAATGAAGTATGCAAAGACCTAGAGTTAGAAAATGAAAGAGAAAAACACACTAGACACTTCTCAAGCTGCAAGAACTGAAGAGAAAAATCAAGCTTCAATTCCAACATTGAAGGATACTGTGGGCAAAAAAAAGAACATCACAGAAAGCATCAAAAGAAGATGGAAGTAATAGAGAGCCCTTGCACTAAAAAGACAGGAGCCCTGGTGGTGCAGTGGTTAAAGCAGTCAGCTGCTAACCAAAAGCTTGTCGGTTCGAACTCACCAGCTGCTCCGCTGGAGAAAAACATGGCAGTCAACTTCTGTAAATATGACAGCCTTAAAAACCCTAAGAGGCAGTTCTACTGTGTTCTATAGGGTCACTATAGTCAGAATCAACTCATTGGCAAGGGTTTTTTTTTTTTTTTCCATTTTGGTAACAAAAAGGATTGGCCAATATTGAAGAGGTAGCACATGATCAAGAACCAATGGTATAGAAGGAAGAAGTCCAAGCTGCACTGAAGATGTTGGCAAAAAAAAAAAGGCTCTAGGAATTGATGGAATACCGATTGAGATATTTCAATTAAAGGAACCAACACTAGAAGAGTTCACCCATCTACGCCAAGAAATTTGGAAGACAGCTACCTGGCCAACCAAATGGATGAGATTCATATCATGACCATTCCAAAAAGAGGTGATCCAACAGAATGCAGATATTATTAAACAATATTATTAAATGACACACAAGTAAACTTCAGTTGAAGATAATTAAAAAATGATTGCAGCGGTACATAGACAGGGAATTGCTAGAAATTCAAGCTGGATTCAAAAGAGGACCTGGAATGAGGGCTATCCTTGCTGATGTCAAATGGGTCTTGGCTGCAAACAGAGAATACCAGAAAGATGTTTATATAACCGTGTTTATTGACTATACAAAAGAATTTGACTCCGTACATTTTAACAAATTATGAATAATGTTGAGAAGAATGGAAATTCCAGAACACTTAATTGTACTCAGGAGGAATCTATACTTAGACCAAGAAGCAGTTATTCGAACAGAACAAGGGGATACTGTGTGGTTTAAAATCAGAAAAGGTGTGCATGAGGGTTGTATCCTTTCATTACATTTATTCGATCTGGATTCTGGATTCTACAGCACACTCTGCCTAGAAAACAACAATTTATGTAATAACAGATGATGACAACAGGCAATCCTCATGAGTTTTTAAAATAGCAAATATAAACGGATCACTCTAACTTGCATTTTATCTTAATTATTTCAGTTTTATTATTATCTTAGTGCAAATATTAAATATTCTGTTGATCATTTACTTTTATGGTTTATAAAATACCCATTATTCCATAAGAATATATAATTATTTCATATAAATTCCATTCCTTCTAAGTAAAATTGTACAATATTAACCTTTTCTTTAAAAGTATTTTTCCTTTTCCTTTTCACCATCTTTGAAGAGTTTTAAGACTATGATCATTAGTGTGATTTAATCTCTCTTACAGGTAACTTAAAAGATATTTTAATCATAATCAGCTCATTTTTGATTCATTAGTAGATCTTTATCAGGCTTCTATTTTCATGAAGTCTTTGAACTTTGAAAATTAGTGAAAAATAGTTTTGTTTTCTAAAAGTTCAGTGTAAGATTCACAGATTAAAATTTACTGATTAAATGATGGACAACAATCCAAACCAGAAAACAAAAAAATAGTTTGTTCTGAGTCTACTAAGTTTTCATTTATATACCAGTCAAGTCTGCCTTTAAATTAGAAATATAGATAAATCTATTTTTTTAAATCTATTTATAATATTTATCATTTAAGAAAATAACATGAAGAATAACAAAAATTATTTCAGAATAAGCATTAAAAGATGTCTATGTAATTAAGTATTAATAAATTGTCACCAAATGTGGATCAGTTTTATCATAAACAATTTCAATATTCAAAATGAAAGTATAAAGGAAAATGGAAGTGGTGATTAAAATAATTGT
Organism: Dugong dugon; assembly: GCA_030035585.1. NCBI lineage: Eukaryota > Metazoa > Chordata > Mammalia > Sirenia > Dugongidae > Dugong > Dugong dugon. Next base: position 17,917,580 of record CM057478.1, read on the forward strand.
TATTTCAGTGAACTGTATAAGCTATGGATTTATGTGTCTATGCCCTTCAAAACTTTAATTTGATGTTCACTTACTCTGGTGTTGGCTGACAAATTTCACTGATTTATTTTCTTCCTTTGAAAAGAAGTGTTCTTAACAAAAAGAAACCAACATACAAAAAATGAAGGCATATTGATTGTCACTGTGTCAAATATTCTTTCCCTCTAGCATGGTTTCGTAACCTCTTACCCTTCGTCTACTCACTACCTGGGTTCTTTCCCCTTCCCACACACTCATGCCTTTATTTATACTTGGAACTCTGTAGATAAGTCCAGAATATTCCTTAGTATTCTCTTTAAACAGTGATTCCCACAAACATTACCTAGGATACAATCCAAATTAAATAAAGCAATTATTGGAAAGGCACAAAACAAAGGTTTGTCTAGGACCGACACAGTGACTGAGGCCAAAGAAGAAAAGACAAGGCAATCAAATTGATACATAGATTTGTTGTTATGTGATTTCCAGTCGATTCTGACTCATAGTAACCCTATGTACAACAGAATAAAACACTGCCCCATCCTGCACCATCTTCACAACTGTTGCTATGTTTGAGTCCATTGTTGCAGCCACTGTGTCAATCCATCTTATTGTGGGTCTTTCTCATTTTTGCTGACCCTCTACCTTACCAAGCATGATATCCTTCTCCAGGGACTGGTCCCTCTAAATAAGATATCCAAAGTACATGAGATGAAGACTTGCCATCCTCTCTTCTAAGGAGCACTCTGGCTGTATTTCTTCCAAAACAGATTTGTTTGTTTTTCTGGCAGTTCAGGGTATTCAATAATCTTCCCCAGCACCATAATTCAAAGGCATCAGTTCTTCTTCTGTCTTCCTTATTCATTGAATAGCTTTTACACCCATATGGGGCAATTGAAAATACCGTGACTTGGGTCAGGCGAACCTTAGTGACATCTTTGCTTCTGAACACTTTAAAGAGATCTTCTGCAGCAGATTTGCCAACACAATATGTCCTTTGATTTCTTGACTGCTGCTTCCATGGGCATTGACTGTGAATTCAAGTGAAACAAAAGCCTTGACAACTTCAGTCTTTTCTCCATTTATCATGATGTTGCTTGTTGGTTCAGTTGTGTGAATTTTTGTTTTCTTTATGCTGAGGTGTAATTCATACTGAAGACCGTAGTCTTTGATCTTCATCAGTAATTGTTTCAAGTCATCTTCACATTCAGCAAGCAAGGTTGTGTTATCTGCATATTGTAGGTTGTTAATGAGTCTTCCTTCAATCCTGATGCCTCCTTCTTCTTCATATAGCCCAGCTTCTTGGATTGTTTGCTCAGCATACAGATTGAATAAGTATGGTGAAAGGATACAACCCTGACGCACACCTTTCCTGATTTTAAACCTCACAGCATCCCCTTGTTCTGTTTGAACGACTGCCTCTTAGTCTTTGTACAGGTTCCTCATGTGCTCAACAAAGTGTTCCAGAATTCCCATTCTTTGCAATGCTATCCATAATTTGTTATGATCCACACAGTTGAATGCCTTTGCATAGTCAATAAAACACAGGTAAACATCTTTCTAGTTTTCTCTGTTTTCAGCCAAGATCCATCTGACTTCAGTAATGATATTCCTCATTCCATGTCATCTTCTGAATCCAGCTTGAATTTCTGGCAGCTGCCTATAGATGTACTGCTGCAACCATACATAGGCTTACCCAAAGTAAAAGAAGAAAAAATGTGTGCTCTCTTTTCCTCGTTTCCTTGACATAATCTTTGACAGTGTTTAAGGTGTTTTTACCCAAATAACGCTCGCCTTCTAAGTTTGTTGGCCAGCCACTCTCCCCTCCTCACCCTGAGGTATCTTGGTAAGCACTGCTGTGTCAATTTTTTTTACATACTGCTGCAAAAAAAAAAAAATAGCATAGGGCCCTTATGAAAATAACTCAAGGGGAGGAAAGGAGAGTGGCTGGCAAACAAACAGAGAAGACGTGTTAATTGTGTAAAAATACAGTATATTCTCAGTAACAGATTCCTATTGTAACCCAGCCAACATACGTCTTCCTAAGTATCTGCTTTCCCTTATCTTTTCTAGTGAAAGCCCAAAGAGGTAGGGGAATCTCTCACTAAATTTTAATTCAGTCTCTTGCTGACAATTCTCACTGACTTTTATTCCATCCAGATGGATCAGTGACTATTCTCAATATTTCCTAAGTGGGCCCATCCTTCTAATAAAAAGAAAAAAAAGAGCAATTTTTAATTCATGATAATCATGGCCTTATTATTTAAAAACAGAAACGTTATCCTAAGAAATTTAAGATTCTTTAAATAATTTCTATATAAACTCCTTAACAAATGTATTTAGTTTATTTGTACATTGTATTAAGAGATAAAATACAAAGGTTTTATATCAATATATAAAATTAGTGATGCAAAAATGGTTTTTGCACTTATCTGAAGCCAAATCTATATACTGACTTTGAAAGTTTATATTTTGTATTTGGTCTTGATTTTTCATAGGTTAAATGCAGCATATGAATAAACATGGGGAAGGTTTCAGCTGGGCTTAATAAAAAGAAAATGCAATATTTTTTAAAAAAGAGTTATTTTTATATCTACCACATAAAAAATAATTAAAAATAATTTGTAGCCCTAAACAGACACATTACAGCAAAACATGTATATTTATACTTGGTTGGTGGGCTTGCAAATAGATATCAAACATTTTGGAAAGTATTTTGGCAATCTCTTCCATGACCTACAAATTATTAATAACTACTAAACAAGGAATTTATTAGAAAGATCTATACATACATACAGAGATATAACAAAATGTTGGAAACAGAAGCCCAAAAGCAGAAGGAGCAGTTATTGAATCTTGTTATGTCTACAGAATGAATCATCAGGCAGCCATTAAAACAGTATATAGATATTATATTTATATATTGAGTGGGATTTTTTACTTTCTCTGGATGTGCAGACTAGGAGTTAGAACCAAGCAATCTAAATTTCCTCCATATTCTAAAGTGAGCCTCAGACTGATAAAGCCAGCACCCCGTTTCTCTTTTATTGCATGTATAAAACACCTCCCCCTTCTGTTTCATAGCTTATATTAAACATTCTTCTTTTGATAATTGTCTCTACCTACCTACTGCTACCAATAGGCCCTGATATTTCTGGCAACCAACTGGTGGTGATTCAGGGGATTAAATACTCAAAAGTAGCATTAAGTTTCTAGCATTGGAATTTACATCTAAGAGGTAGTTATAAGTTCTCATAAAGGATGGTATAATAAGTGTATAGTAAACTGCATTCTATGTGTCAAGATAATAACTTCAAATGTTAAGATGTATGAACTTCTCCACCACTCTTATTAATACCTGGATTTTTCTTAGCCAGTTTGTTACATACCATTGCGTTGAAGAGAATTAAGTTTGTTTTGGAGAAAACAAAAACTAATATTCCTTTTTCGTTTTACATGTCTTCCAAACAGTTTGTGAAATCAGAAAGGAAACCTTAAGTAGGGCAGAGAAATTATAATAATAAACTACTGTGTAACAATAAAAATCTAAAATAAGTAGAGGAAGTCCAACAACCTTTTGTGTGATACCCACTGAGGCTAGACAGATGTGAAAGGGGGAGGGTGGAGATAATAGGTGACCTTGTAGGAGGTTGTGGGGCAAAAAGAGGTTGGGGGGTAGGGAATGAGAAACCCTAGGGGAATCACTCAGGAAGTAAATGAGTCATCACTGGTAGCCTGGTAAATACCTCCTGGGGCCAGCACGCTATTGCTGTGGGAAAGAAAAGCCAGTACCAACGGAGAGAATACAAATTCTGGCTATGTAAAGGAGCTGTTTGAGCTGTACTTTTTAGTGAGGAGTGATGAACCTTTATTAACAGCCACTTACAGCTCACCTTTGATATTCTCTGAGAATGAATTCCTGGGATTGGGGGAAAACAGAAGTTTGTTTGTTTGTTTGTTTGTTTTAAACCCAAAGGGGTAGTGGTAAGATAAAATACTCCTGTATTTGTACTTGAGTAGAATTGGAATGTGATGTAACTCTCACCCTCTATGAGTAAAAGTCTTTTAGAGTAAGAAATTTCATAGACTTCTTCCTATGTTCTCCAATGATGACTAATCACAGCAAAGCATGGTTACTTGGCTATTTCTGCATTAAAGTGGTCAAGAATATGCCACTATTAGATGAATTATTTTAACTCAAGAATGATCATTGGAGTGTCTGTAGGAACCATGAATCATTCAGTCCATATATCTCTAAAAATTTAATAAATAAATAAGAGGGCTATTTTTTCTCATGATTTAGTTTAAATGGCTGACTATGTTTACAGCATTTAAATGTTAAGCCAGAAATTATTATGAAATAAACAGAAAAAAAGTGAGGTAGACTCCGAGATCCAACCGTGCATCTTTTTATTTCTGCCACCTATGGAACTGACCAAGTCATAGATGAAAAATGGTAGGGAGAAGGATAAAACCCATACACCTTGACAGTGCAGAACAAGGCCCGTCTGGAGTTAAAGCTGTTGAGAAAGAGACTTCCCTAGAAAATGGGCTCTAAAATGCAGGGATATACCCTGGAAATAGGCATGGAGGGCAGGAGATAACAGATAAGGGAGTTATTCAATGTCCAAAAAACAAAACAAAAAAACCCAGTTGCCATCTAGTTGATTCAAACTTATGGCAACCCCATGTGTATCAGAATAGAATTGTACTTCTCAGGGTTTTCAGCAACTAGTTTTTTTTCAGAAGTAGATCACTAGGCCCTTCTTCGAAGGTGCCTCTGGGTGAACTCGAACCTCTGATCTTTCAGTTAGCAGATGAGATAATTAACCTTTTGCACCACCAAGGGCCTCTGTTCAAGGTTTGCACTCACCACATTAGGGTAAATAGGTAGATGTCTACCCTCAATTATCCATAAAAGGAACATGTAATTCATTTTGTCTTCCAGTTTTTCATTTGAAATAGCTATTGGCTATTTTCTTCACGTATTTATCCTCACCACCTATTTTATTGGTTAATTTTTCAAAAACCAAATATGCTAAATTCAGTTGTGACTCCTGGTTAATTTACATATTTAACATAACACACTTCTAATTAAAAATAAATAGGAAAAAGCAGAATTTCTTGTGATAGACACACTTCCAGCCAAAATAAAGTTTTTCTGTTGACAACAAATAGATGTAAATTCACCTGGCAGTTATACAGTCTTGGTCACATGCAAGAGATAGCTTTATATAGTTTCATGGGCCTCCAAATGATGGAAGAGTTTTCAACTTTCCTAAGTTATCTTCACAAACATTTCTCACAACCAGGGTCATAGTGAGGATAATGTGTGTCCAGGGGCAGTCTCTAACTTGGGCCTACCCACCCCCTCCTCAATTTCAAGATGAATAGGCATTGACAGCAGTGGTGTGTCAGCAGAAACGCCTTCCCCCACTTGTTTGGCTGCCTCAGTCAGGTGACTTTCATATTTGTGGAGCCTCCAAATGTTATCTGTGTCTCTTTTGGCACCCCCTTGGACTTGTGCCCAGGGGCAAGTGCCCCCTTCTGCCCCCTACCCACCACTAAGCCTCTACCACAACTAATATTTGGGAAATGATTGAGTAACAGTATGTTCAGAATTCTATGGCTTAAATATCAGTAATGCAGGTATGCTGCCATTTAAGAGTAATAACATGAGTCCTGGGGATTTGGATGACAGTATCTTATGAAAGTTTCCTAACAACATGCTTGCCAAAACAAAAGACCACAGAACTGCCACATTTGCAATATCTGAATGTTAATGACTTCCAGATAGGAATGTACTAGCGCTCCTCACTTGTGTATCCAGCAGCCTAGTTGACATTTCTTCTTAGCTGTCTCACAGTGAAGCATTGGCATCAAATTCGGCATGTCTCTGAATTAACTCTTAATTGTCTCTTTAGCCACCTCTTCAAATCCTATTCCATTACAGTAAATAGTAGCACTCTTCACTCTGCTTCTTAATCAGGAACCTAAGACTTACCCATGTTTTCCTCCCTTGTTTACATTTCATGTGATTTAGTAAATTGGATGATGTTTACATCCTAATTATATCTCAGAATTAACCCTATTGGCATAATGGTTAAGAGTTCGGCCACTAACCAAAAGGCTGGCAGTTTGAATCCGCCAAGCCCTCATTGGAAACCCTATGGGGAAGTTCTACTCTGTTCTATAGGGTCACTATGAGTCAGAATGGAATAGACGGCAACAAGTTTTGTATACTTCACTGCCAGTATCCTGATTCTGGCCATTTTTGTCTTTCACCTAAACTGGGGTAATAGTGTGATAACTTATCACACACATCTGCTTTTGGCTGTGCTCTAATCATTCTCAGTACGCATTAAATGTACAGGTTCTCCTCCAAAGATCATTTGCCATGCTGGTGTATGTGTGCGTGTGTGTGTGTCTATGCTTGTTTGTGATTCCTTTCTCTCCCCTTTTCTCTTGGCTACTCATCATTTAGTTCTCAGCTCAAACTTCATATATTCAAAGAAGCCTTCCGGATCTCTCTTACTGCATTAACTCCTCTACCAACTCTCATAGGACCAAGTAATAGTCTTTCAAAGAAATCCTAACATTGTTATTTTATATTAATTGTACAATTACTTAATTACTATTTGTCTTTCCCATTAGACAATGCTCCATGAGAACAGGCCAGATCAATTTTATATATTTTACCTCAGTTTCAAGAACATCTGACTCTCAGTGGTTGTTCTAAAAATATGTGATAAATGAATAAGTATATACCCCTTAAGACCCCATATGGTCTGGCTATTCACTATCTATCCAACTTCATCATAAGTTTCTTTTTTATTTATTCACTATTCTGTAGTCACACTGAACTTCTTTCACTTGCTAGAAGGTTTTTCCCATCCCTGGTTCTTCCAAAGACTGTTACTTCTCTCTGGAATGCTCTTCCCAGAGTTCTTGGCATAGGTGACTTCTCATCCTTGGCTTGTACCTAAATGTAACTTTCTCAAAGGTCTATCACACAACCACACTTTATTCTAAATCACTGAAATATTTTATTTTCTTCATATTATTTATCACAATTATAATATTCTACAGAAAATAAAAGTATTTTATTCACCAACATAAACATAATTTAGCACAGTTTCAGGCACATTAGTATTTAATAGATATTTTAATAATTAAACCACAATTCAAGGTGAGATGACACCACCAGTGGGCAGGTTCAAGATTCTCCTTAACACATAATTTGGGATCTATCTTACCTCATGTTTGAATAGGTTAAGTCTAGACAATAGACCACAGCTGAAACGTTTTAAGTTTAAATACGTTTTCAATCAGGTTTCACCAAATGCCCATTTTAGCTTTGTAAAAAAGAGTGCATCCATAGAACATTCAACCTTATGCGACGCAATTTTGGTGAACTTTCCAACATAAACTGAGCAGGAAAAAAAAATGTACCTTTAATTAACTGATATAACTCTAATGAACAACTGTATTAACCTTTTGCACCACCAAGGGCCTCTGTTCAAGGTTTGCACTCACCACATTAGGGTAAATAGGTAGATGTCTACCCTCAATTGTTCTTTAGAGTTTTTAGCTATAAAGTAGTTACATTTTGGGAAATAGCATTAGTTTCTGGGATAGTTTACCAGAGATCATTCTTTATGGCAAGATTTAGATAACAATATCTGCTATTTCCTAAAGCCACTGGGAGGCAGGATAGTGCTGCTTTAGGAGCATGCATTTAGTCTAGATTCAGGTTTACTGGGGTTCTAAATTCATCTCTTCGTGACCCTAATACTCCCCAGCATGTTTTCCCCTTTTCAAAATGGGCAACTGAGAGCTTGCCATAACTAAAGCCATGAAGAACCTATAAGTTTTTCTTTCTTTCTTTGTCTGCCTTCTCCTTTCCGCATAACTTTGTTAATGACTTTGTTTTGCTCTGTCCAGCCATCTGTGACTTATGACCCACCCCAGGAAGATTAGAGCCCAGAAGTCTGACGTGTATATCTTTAGTCGATAAGGAGATGTCCGGCATGTATCTCTTTAGTCTGATAAAGAGTCTCTTATAATTACCTTGTAATGAATAACTCATCCGGCCATGCCATCTGCAGGCTACAAAACACTTCTAACGTTTGTAAAAATCGTATATAAGCTCTAATGTAGAAATGCCTCTTGGGACTCCATAGAGACAGCCTGCATTGCTGTTGGACTCCTCATTGGTGGATACCTCCTAAAGAAACTTTCTCACTCTCTCACTCTTTTTGACTTGGAGTAAGTTTCATTGGCTTGACTGCTCCAGGGCACGGACACTAATCATTAATAAATAGTTGTGTAAATTTTGGCATTTTTTTTTTAACATTTATCAGCTTAAGATAAAGTTGAAGAATTCTTATCTTTCCTGTAAAATTAGGATAACATTACTTATGAATTTTCATCATAAACTGCTGTCATCTGCATATAAACAAATCTAATTTTTTCCTTCTTTGTAAGATTCAGGCAGAGAAGGACTAGACAGAGGATTAGTTGGGCAGGTTCCTGGCATGACACTCTACAGATGGTACTATTGCATCTCTGAGATACTAAATATTACTGGAAATGTAGAAAACTCTATTTATCAGAACACATCTTGATGCTTCCTATGCATTAAGCAAAGTTATAAGCTTTTTTTCATATTCTCTATTGCCTAACTTCATCTGCTTAATGAATGAAGATGGGAACAATGCTGGGCTTAATTGCATGGGGCATGCTGAAGAGCCTTCTAAATAAAATGTGTTCAGAAACTTGCAAGGCTTTATTGTGGTTTAGCGAAATATGCAAATTTAGGTAAAAGTGGAATTCCTAGTGTACCCAGTGGTCCTACTCTGCTCTCCCTGGCTGTATTGCCTGGTCTCTCTTCTTAATAAATGTTGAATAAATAATACATTTAAATAATAAATGTTTACAGGGGGCACCAAATTACTAGTCTTTCCAATATGCTTCCATTACTTGGTCCAGTTTTAGATGCAAGCATGTGACTAGCTCACACAATTATGTTTGTGTATGTTAGTATATAATTAAAAACAAATGTTAAAGCAAGTTTAACAAAAATCATTTTTTACCAACTGAAAATAATCAGAAAATTTATCAAAAGACTATTTGGATCAACTCTGAGTCTTATACTAATTCATAAACACCAGTAATTAGACTTGGAATTGGTTCATAAAGCATAGTTGCAACTGATTTCTGTCCAATGAGGAAATCAACAAAAGACTGAAACAGCTTGATTTTAGTTCTGATAGATTTTTCCACTTGATTTGAAGAATTCAACAATAGTCAGAGTAGAGGCCTGTCTGTTCCTCATACAAAATATTGGTCTGCAAATGTTCAATTTGCAATGTAGTTAAAAGAAAATCCACAAGTTTAGAAAAAATGAAGACTAGACATTTATGATTTGGAGAGGCAAAAAAATAATGTAAACATCTTATTCTTAAAGAATTTACTAATATATTTTCTTCTAAGGTATTCCTAAAAGACATATATCTATGGAATAGCCCATCAAAATGATTATAGCATGTGTAAGTATTATCAAATAAAAAAATCACTATAATAAACAAATTGTTTTATTTTCAAAGATTTTGAAGTATTAGTATTATACCCATTGCTGTTGAGTTGATTCCAACTGATAATAACCCTACAGGACAGGACAGAGTAGAACTATTGGACAGAGTAGAACTGCCCCCATAGGATTTCCAAGCCTGTAAATCTTTACAGAAGAGGACTGCCACATCTTTCTCCTACGGAGCATTGGGTGAGTTTGAACCACTGACCTTTCGGTCAGCAGCTAAGTGCTTAACCACTGCACCACCAGGGCTCCTCTTATCTATTATAAATACCATTTATTTAATTTAAATACTGGTGGTCTTAAAACTTTTTATATTTGTTCTACTGCAATAATGAGAAAGAAATAGATTGAATTATAAAACTTCACAAAATACTTATGTAAGAAGAATTTAAAAACACACTTGTCTAAATTTAAAATGTATAGTATCCCATTAAAGAAATAAAAGGAAATAAGAGCATTTTGTATCCAAAACACAAAATTTAGAAATGAATTAAATAATAATAATATCAACTTGGGTGGGCTTCCTATGTCAAGCAATGCGGTGAGCTTTTGTCATATATTCTACTGTGGGAGTCCCTGAGCTGTACAAACGATTAAATGTTCGACTACTAGCAGAAAGAGGAGCCAGGGTGGCACAACGGTTAAGTGCTGCACTGCTAACTGAAAGGTCTGTTGAAACCCACCCAGTGGCTCCATGGCAAAAAGACTGGTAATCTGCCCCCGTAAAGATTGTTGTTGTGTGCCGCCAAGTCGATTCCAACTTATAGACCCTTTAGGACAGAGTAGAATTGTCCCCTAGCATTTCCTGGGCTGTAATTTTTACAGTTAGAAGTCCAACACTTAACCATTGTACCACCAGGGCTCCTTCAGTAAAGGTTACAACCTAGAAAACCCTATAGGGCAGTTCTACTCTGTCACATGAGGTTGCTATTAGTCAAAATCAACTCGACAGTACACCAAAATTAGCCAAAAGGCTGGCAGTTCAAAACCACTGGAGGCTTCTCAGAAAACAGGCCTGGCACTCTGCTTCCAAAAGGTCACAGCCTTGAAAACCCTCTGCAGCAGTTCTACTCTGCACATGTGGTCTCCCTGAGTCAGAATCGACTCACTGAAAACTAACAACAACGTTGTGTTAAGTAGGAGCCTGGGTGGCCCAATCAGTTTGCAATTGGCAGCTAACCTAAAGGTTTGCAGTTCAAGCACCACCCAACAGCTCTGATGAAGAAAGGCCTTTCCTGGTGAACTGCTTCTGTAAAGATTACAACCAAGAAAACCCAATGGAGCAATTCTACTCTGTAACACATTGGGTCACCATAAGTTAGAATCAACTAGAGGGCAATGGGTTAAAGAGATATTGTGTAAATGAATCTGCACAAAAAAGAGGAAGAAGGAAACTGTTATTAGGAAGTTGAATCTTAGTCTAAATAAGTTATCAAGGAAACACAGCCAGTAAAAGGCTGATGCATTTTGAATCATTGTTGTCTTGCCCCAAAGCCTATCTCTAAATCGGTTTGTTGCACTGCATTTTATTTTTTAATTAACATTCATTAATATATTATAGCAAAGAATAATTCTTATAAAATATATTACTGTCCATAGATATAATGTAAATATATATATGTAGTAATACATTATATCAAAGAAGTAAACTATGCTATATGTATACAAATGTTTATTTTTTTGTTCATACTTGTGTATATAATCCTTCTTATTCGGCAATTTTTTCTATTATTTTGCAACATATATTAAGCATTTCCAAAATTTCAGCCACTCAGCTAGGTTTTGTTCTTGTATTCATGGTTCATGATATAATGAGCAAGAAGACATTCTATAAATTCAGAACATAGTTTTTCAAGTATTTGCCAGATTAAATTTGTAAGACTTTTTTTAGTAAATATATTGAAACATTATTAAACTACTTTCAGTTGTTACTGTTACATTACCATCTTAGCACAGAAGTTTTGGGAAAAAAATATTCACCAAAGTTTTGCTACACACACTATTAGGACATTTGTTAGTTTTTGTTATTTCTTATTTGTTTTAATTTACAAGTAACCATCTAAGCAAGCTAGAGCAGGCTTATAAAATATGCATTATAAATTAAAGTCATCTATTTGAATCTCCAAATATTTAGATCAAGGCAATATTCACTCTTGACATGCAGATAGCACAGAATTGTCTCCCTGAACTCATTATGAGTTCTGCTTTATAAATGAGAAGGGTATGCTTTAAAATGCATAAAATTCCAACCTCAAAATTACAAACCTTTAACTTCAAGAGCTGCAATGAATAGCTTCTTCAAAATACTTAGAATTCCTGGGCATCATCCAGAAAACCAATTAAAAATGGTATATGTGTGGGTAGGGGAGTGAGGGGACCCTTCAAGTTGTAAGACTAAGGCATTTGCTATAAGGCAGGGAGACATTAAATAAACTTACACATCCTTAGCACAATCACCTCAGAAAGACTTTCTCTTAAATACACGTTAAAGAAAATGCTCCATTTTCATTAGTTAGTTCGTATTGATTCATCTCTGCATTATCGTAAAGTTTTTTGATACAGTATGTTGAATTCATAGAATTATAGAAATTAGAATTATAAAAGGCCAATCAGGCTATCTTGTTCAATTCATCAGTCATGGATTGTTTGGTATAACTTATTCTTTAGTGTTTTGTCTAGTTACATTTTGAATGAGTTAAGCAGTAGCGCTTTTGGGAAATGACCTCAATGATAAGAAAGCTTAAGGCATATATTTTTCATCATTATCATTAACAAATGAATGTTTAACCAAATCATAGCCACTGGGATTTTGAAAATATGAGTCAGTTTTTACCAGTATTTGAACATTTTCTTATAAAGAACATGGCAACGTTATTATATTTTTAGCACTGATTACTTCTGACAGAGTAAGAAATATTATCCAAGTGACTAGAGTTATATGCATTTTAAAATTTATGAATTTTCTGCTAGGAAAAATGGTTCAATTAAAAAAATGTAAAATATACTATCAAGAAACTCATATACTCATACAAGGAAAGGTCTTGGAAGCTCCATAGACACATCCAAACTCCCTGAGGGACTGAGTTGCTGGGCCGAGGGCTGTGGGGACTGTAGTCTCAGGGAACATCTATCTCAATTGGTATAACAGTTTATAAAGAAAATCTACATTCTACCTTGGTGAGTAGTGTCTGGGGTCTTAAAAGCCTGTGAGCAGCCATCTAAGATATTCCACTGGTCTCACCCCATCTGGAGCAAAGGAGAATGAAGAAAACAAGATACAAGGAAAGATTAGTCCGAAGGACTAATGGGCCACAACTAACACAGCTTCCACCAGACTGAGTCCAGTACAACTAGATGGTGTCCGGCTACTACCACTAACTGCTCTGACCAGGATCAAAACAGAGGGTCCAGGACAGAGCCGGACAAAGATGTAGAACAAAATTCTAACCCACAAAAAAAAAAAGACCAGACTTACTGGCCTGACAGATACTGGAGAAACCCCGAGAGCATGGCCCCCAGACACCCTTTTAGCTCAGTAATGAAGTCACTCCCGAGGTTCACCATTCAGCCAAAGATTAGACAGCCCCATAAAACAAAACAAGACTAATGGGACACAATAGTCCAGGGACAAGGACTAGAAGGCAGGAGGGGACAGGAAAGCTGGTAAGAGGGAACCCAAGGTTGAGAAGGGACAATGTTGACATGTCATGGGGTTGTTAATCATTATCATAAAACAATATGTGTACTGTTTAATGAAAAACTATTTGTTCTGTAAACCTTTATCTAAAGTACAATAAATAAATAAATAATTTTTTTTTAAAAAAAAAGAAACTTGTTGTGTGTGAACTTAAGTTCTGCTCATTCGTACCATGACTTTCAACAGTCTGACCCCCTCGAAGTCTTTCCATAGCTGCTTCCTCGGCCTCAAATAACACAACCCCTAAAACTTCACTGTTTTAACTAATTTGTTCTTATAGTTCTTTATTTCTATATTTAAATGTAAAGAAATGGTATCAGAGTCTTCAAAATATTTCAGAGCAATCATCGTAAGTTAATTTTCTACAAATGACACATTCAAGTACATTTTCCTCAGTAAGATGAAAGTTGACTAAATCCCCTGATCCCTCATCAAACTCTAAGACAGTCTACACTGATGAATATTCTGTTACAAACTATCGTGCATGTTTCCTAGATTTAGCATGGAATCTGAAACAAAAAAAAATGTGAATTGCTCTCTATCCAGCTGCAATCAATCGTCTTAGAATATACTCTGGTTCCTATGAGTGACATAATGTAATAATTAAAGTCCTGTTCTGTCAGAAACTGAATAGATGCAGAAACAATTTTTGATAGAAAGAGACTTTTCAACTTTTAATTTTAAATTGTTCCTAATGAATTCCCATAAGAGTAAGTTAGCACATTTAATTTTGTATTCTTTCTGACAGAACTGAAACCCTTTAAGCAATTGGAAATTGCTATTTTTTCACTTTTATTTCCCCCTGCTCACACATTTTATTATATTTATATCACATATTAGAGGTTTTGACAAAGTCATGTGTTTGGGGACACTCTTCTTAATGTCTCCCTTCTAGTCACATGCATTCATCTGTTAAAGTAATCTTGATGCACTTTATAATCAATTTGAATGTGTTCATGTCAGAAAAAATTAATTTTCACAAACATATTTTATCCAATACCATCATTCTCATGGTCACTCTGGTTTAAGTTCAGAGTCATCTATTTCACTGAATGCATTTCCACCTTATATTCAGGTATCTCCTCCTTTAATCCACTCTTTCCCAATGCTTCTATCTCAAAATCATTGAGTTGAATAATATTTTGCCTTTTTATACAATCTGATGTTTCCTTGTAAAATATATTTTTTCAGAGCTACCTTGCTAAAATTTAGCAATAATAATGTATGACTTTGGTTCACCGTAGGTTGTCTTTCTCATCTTAAATGCCCTTATAACCACTAAATGATTAACTCAGCAATTACTCCATCACAGTGTCTGATCATTTATTCTTTCCATTTTTTACACTTAGCTATTCTTATGAAATTAAAGTTTTTATGACTTTCACATACAGATAGATTTTTGTGAAACATGGAAACTCAATGTAAGCAGCAATAGATGGGAAGATGTAATACAGGGTTCTGAATGCACCATTTCATCCATAGAAGAATCAAGAAGACATCAAGAATGAGGAAGCAAGGAAAAATGTGCTCCAAGAGAATATACTGAAAAACATCTGCCAACAAAGAAAAGTGTTGCTTTATTCACGCTTGCCTATTAAATGCTCATAAATACTCTAAATGGTTTTTCATTGTTGATACTGTAGAGGAAGGTCTTGTTGCAAGACTATTTTCTTTAATGTTAAGTGAATGGTGTAGTGAATATTTCAGCTGAGATATTCAGTAGTTTTATGTAATGAATAGTTCTTTTCTTCAAATTTTTTGCGATCTATTCAAAACACCAGTAAGTAACCACTCAAACTAAAATTTTAATCCAAGAGTTTAGTAGTAAAAGAAGACATCTCACAAAGTAAATTATGAGTAAGTGAAAAGTGATCATACAGACACTATGTACTGTTGAATAGTAGAAAAAATATTAAACTAGCCATTTACTGAATTTTATGTCCTTGAGTCTCTTATCTATAAGACCTAATAATACATAGCATTGGAATAAATAAATAATCTGTATAAAATACTTTGTAAAATATTAAAAGCTACTTCTTTTCTAGCTCTGAAACTCTACTCCGTTTTACATTTTAATAGAGTAGTAAAAGCAAGTATCTTTAAGATATTTGTTTAAACACAGAAGATTATTGTTCAGAGCAGTGGTTGTCCATCAGGGATAATTTTTACCCCCCCCCCCCCCCCATCAGGGAACATTAGGAAAAGTCTGGAAACATTTTTGATCATTTCAACTTACTGGAGGGGGAGCTACTGGCATCTATGAGGAAGAGGCCAAGGATGTTGTTAAATATCCTACAATGAGCAGGACAGTCACACACTGCCCCCCACCCTCAATAATTATCTAGCCCAAAATGTCAATACTGCTGAGATTGAGAAGCTGAGGTTGGGTGAATTTAGGAAATGATTCATGAGTAAGATATAAAGTGCACTAAATCATAAAGAATGATCATGACTTCATCATGATTATGATCATGAATGATTATGAATTACCACAAAACCACGCATTATTACGTCCTTACAGATAAGAGACTGAAGGACATAAAACTCAGTAGATGGCTAGTCTGCTGCTTTTTTTACTACTCGACAGTATATGGTGTCTTAGATGGGGAAAAAGAACAAGTGATAGTATGCTTCCTTGAGAGAGGCTTATCACTCAAAGTGAGACTGTGAAAGCAACAAAGAGCAAGGAGGTAAAGCAGGTTTATTGATGTAACTGTAAGAAAGTCTTTAATGCCAGGCTGTGTGTCTGCCTATCTGTGTTGCACATACAGACTATGTGTCAAAATTCTAAGATCGCTAGGAATGAGGACTTTACCCAGTGGCATCAACCACTCTATGGGTGCTGTTGTAGTTTTATTGTCGTTAGGTGCCGTCCGGTCAGTTCCCACTCATAGTGACCCTATGTACAACAGAATGAAACACTGGCCAGTCCTGTGCCTTCCTCACATCTGTTGCTATATTTGAGCCCATTGTTGCAGCCACTGTGTCAATCCATCTTGCAGAGGGTCTTTCTCTCTTTCTCTGATCCTGATAACATGTCCAAAGTACATGAAAGGAAGTCTCGCCATCCTTGCTTCTAAGAAGCATTTTGGCTATACTTCTTTCAAGACAGATTTGTTCCTTCTCCTGGAAGACCATGGTATATTTAATATTCTTCCCCAACACCTTAATTCAAATGCATCCATTCTATTTCTGTCTTCCTAATTCGTTGTCCAGCTTTCTCATACATATGAGGTGATTGAAAACACCACGGCTTAGGTCAGGCACACCTTTGTCCTCAAGGTGGTATCTTTGCATTTTAACATTTTAAAGATTTGCCCGGCGCAATAAGTTTGATTTCTTGATTGCTGCTTCCATCAGCATGGATTGTGGATCCAAGTAAAATTAAATCCTTGACAAGTTCAATATTTTCTCTGTTTATCATGATGTTCCTTATAGATCCAGTTGTGACGATTTTTGTTTTCTTTATATTGAAGTGTAATCCATAATGAAGGCCATAGTCTTTGATCTTATCAGTAAATCAAGTCCTCTTCACTTTCAGCAAGCAAGATTGTGTCATTCTGCATATCACAGGTTGTTAATGAGTTTTTCTCCAATCTTGATGCCAAGTTCTTCTTCATGTAGTCCAGCTTGGATTATTTGCTCAGATTGAATAAGTGTGGTGAAAGGCTACAAGATTGACACACAAATTTCCTGATTTTCAACCACACATCATTCCCTTGTTCTGTTCGGAGGACTGCCTCTTGGTCTATGTACAGGTTCTATGATCATCCATTATGATTGAACCATGCACAGGAGACATGTACACAGTGTTGGCAAAGTGAAGCCATTACCATTATTTATAGAAAGCAAATTGTAAACAATAGGAACAGGTTACTTATGGAAAACTGATCCCACCCTCCTACATGTAACCTACTCTGGCCATGAGGCTCCCAATGTGATCTGCTTTGCTGCTGGGCCTCTCATTGCCAGCTCTACCTGTGGGCTCTTCCAGGCCTCTTGCTGCTGGCTCAGGCCACACTGTTTGGGGGCCTCAGTGGCTCTGATGGGCCTTGGAGGGGCAAGGAGGAATGGAGTCATGCGACCCCTTCACTGGGCACGTTCAGGTCTCTGTCCTGCTCCAGCAAGTGTCACAGCTCTCAGAAGCAGGTGCGCCATCTGCTCTGCTTAGATGTCACCTGCACAGGCCTGCACTGTAACTGCTTCCCCTTCTCAGGAGGCCAGCTCTGTCAGTGACCTCCTGCCCCAAGGTGTCCAGCTCTCTCCATGGGTTGACAAGCCACCATCCTTCTCCATCTTCAGTGTTACAGCCTTTGACCCATATTACAGATCTTTGATTTGGGTCTAAGGGATTCTCTGTGCAGGGACCCCATGTCCAAAAGACATAGTCTGTTCTAGGCCCTTGATGATCATGAAATTCCCCCAAAATTTCTGTGAGATTGCACACTATGTAGGCAATCTCAAGGTGTGACTGCAAATTGACCAATCCCCTAAGAGGACTGCAAGCCACTCAATTCTATTGGGTGGATTACAAACTGCATATGCATCTAGTAAACAGGCCAATCCTTGCAAGCCACTTAAGCAGATAGTAAATAAATCAATCACTTGCCAGATTGCAGCCTGAGCAGTAGTTTGGGGAGAATAACAAACTCAGGGCAAAAAAGGCCATACATACGTAAGAGAAACCTGCTGTGCCACACTATGCTGGGGAGAATTATTCTGTAAGTAACAGGGAGATATTTAAGACTAGTAGAATTTTTGGAAATTTATTCTCCTAAAGGTAAGCAAATTTTGAGGAAGCAAAGACAAGAAGCAGGAAAGACAATTAGAAGACTATTATAACCAATTCTATTTGGGTTAATGAAGACCTGGCAATGAAAACTGAATGGAAAGTGTAGTTTTAAACGTGAGAAAATACCAAAGGATTGTCAGAAGGGGAGACTGAGGCTCACAGAAAATGAATATCACTGGTCGGCCCTAGAAATGAAAATTTACTGCTATAAGCAATAGAACAAAATAATCAGTATTGACTGATAAATTCCATATATTAGGTCTATTTTGCCAAGGAACTGAACCTATACTTCTCAGAGCTTTGCATTTTAATAAAGTAAATAATACATAATATCTATAGTATAATGTGCATGCTACCATGAGAGCTCAGAGAAGTATGTGAACTTCTCAAGGATTCTTTAAGAAGTTTTCTGAGAAAAAATAATGTTAAAAATGGGTTTCTAATTGTAATAAGTCATTGAATCTGAGATCTGTTGTTCTCTAAGTCTATTAGCTATCTTCTGATTCCCCAGGGGTAGAGAAACTTTTGGACATTCTCTCCTCGATGTGGACTGCAGAATATTTGGTGTAGAGGCAATAAACTCCCCTTTGTCCTCAGCAGCTCAAACAGGCAAACTATTCCTGCTTCGACTCCCAGGTCCCAGACAAAAACTGGAAAATAAGTGTTCTTGGCTCTCATATCCTCATAATATTCTAAAAATGATATTCTCTCCCTTGGCTCTAAAAATTCTGCAGCCTCATCCCCTCCCACTATCCTAAAACTCTTGCTTTCTCTCCATAACTTGCTCCTCTCCCTCTACAGCTTGAAGGATTTTATCTTGGCAGTGAAAAATGTGACATAGGAGGCAAAGGCAAGGAGAAAAACTTTCTGTCATATATGTACTTTAAATCTTCCAGGCTTCACCTCTTAGAGGCTTTTGAAAGTAAACCTCAAAAGTAAAAGTGACACCACCCCTCTTTCCCACCCCTCACTTAACACCCTCCACCCTGCCCCCCAACAACAGAGCCTGTACTCTCAAAAGCCAAATAGAGGACAGTAACTCTTTGGAGGTGCTGGCGGGGATATCACCTGTGATGACTTCACAAATCAACTCATCGCAAATACCTACATGAACAGTTTGAAAGAGGACAGTCATCACTGAATCATTTCAGAAATGCTAACACAGAGACCAGGGAAAAAGAGGTTTAAACCATTGAATGTTTTGCTATTCCATAGTAGGTTCTGTCAAAGAGAGTCCTTTGTAAGAGCTCCAGTAATCTTTCTTAGTTTCTATGTATTACCATTTCTGCCAATCACCTTGTCCTTCTTCCAATCAGCCAAGCTAGGATTATAAGCATCAGTCTTTCACAATTTTCTTTTCTTACTCCATCGTGTAATTTTCATGTCCTTCTGATATTTTCCTTAAAATTCTTTTCTGCTTTCCATGAATTGCTCCATTTCTTTGTCTGTATCCCTACTCAGGAAAACATTTTATACAACTGAATCAGTGTATCTGTCCTAGTTACATTTCATTCTTTGTTCTCTCCCCCAATCAAACCTGCACCAGACTACCAAAATAACAGACAGTGAATGTAACTTTAATGTTACTGTATTTAAAAGTCAAAAATTTAAAATGGTTGCTATACCATCATGATTGCAGGTTTTCTTGCTCTCATCTTTTTTTGGGGGGTGTGGGTTGTTGTTTGTGTGCTTGTATAATTATTGATTGAACTCAAATTAATTCTTTATAATCTATACATACTATGCAAAGTAAAATGGGAAATTTTGCATATTTTTAAAAATTTACTCTAAGACTATCCATAAGTACATTTCAAGTGTTTCACTCTTTAAGCTTTCTCATTTTTCCCGTTCTTATTTTCTTTATTTCTTTTGGAGTTACACCAAAATTTTTAAATTCTCAAATATCAATGAACATCTAGGTTTCACAACTATCAATTTGCTTATTTAAAAAATCAGTTTGGGCATTTTTGGTCATGATGCTACACAAAACTTTTAAATATTTATGTAAAAGAGAACTATACAATGGTAACCTTTGTAGAAATGAAATAAATCAAATAACTCAAAACACAAGCATATCCTGAGTTTCCAAGTTTTCAATTGTCTATCCAGATGAATAGCCATTTAATATAAGAATTTTCTTCTTCACATCTGTCAAAAGGCCATTAGAGAAAAACGTCTTGGGAAAACACTTATTTTAAACTGTAGAGACTTCAATATTAACACATTTTTATTTAAGATGGTTCCAAGGATCTAATGATCTAATCTTGTTCCTTATCTTAAGGGGAAAGACTTCAGTCGTTCTGCATGGAGTCCAATACTAGCTTTGGTGTTTTTCATAAATGTTCTTTATTATATTGAGGAATTTCCTTTCTATTCCTAGCTTGTTGCGTGTTTTTATCATGAAAGGGTGTTGATTTTTTCAAATGAATTTTGTGCATCCATTGAGATGATTATGTGTTTCTCATCCTTTGTTGTATTAATGTGGATGATGAATAAGGAAGACTGAAGAATTGACACCTTTGAATTGTGGCATTCATGAAGAATACTGAATATACCATGGACTGCTAAAAGAACAAACTAATCTGTCTTGGAAGAAGTGCAACCAGAATGCTCCTTAGAAGCAAGGATGGCAAAACTATGTCTCACATACTTTGGATATGTTATCAGGAGGGATCAGTCCCTAGAGAAGGACATCATTCTTGGTAAAGTGGAGGGTCAGTGAAAAAGAGGAAGACCCTCAACGAGATGGATTGACACAGTGGCTGCAACAGTGGGCTCAAGCATAATAATTGTGAGGATGGTGCACGACTGGGCAGTGTTTCGTTCTGTAGTACACAGGGTAGCCATGAGTCAGAACCAACTCAATGGCACCTAATGATAACAACAACGTTAATGTGGTAGATTACATTGACTGGTTTTCTTATGCAGAGTCATGAGAAAACCCTTGCATTCCTGGGTAAATCCCACCTCATCGTGGTGTATAATCCCTTCAGTATGCTTTGGATTTGGTGTGCAATATGTGTTGAGGATTTTTCCATCTATATTCATCACGGATATTGTTCTATAGTTTTCTTTTCTTGTGCATCTTTGTCTAGCTTTGGAATTAAAGTACTGTTAGCCTCATAGAATGAATTAGGAAATGTTCCCCTCCTTTTCTATTTTTTGGAAAAATTTAAAAAGGATTAGGGTCACTTCTTTTATAAATGTTTGGTAGAATTCCGCAGTAAAGCCATTCCACCCAGAGATTTTTATCTTGCAGGTTTTTGATTATTGATTCAATTTCTTCCCTTGCTATTTGTTTCTTAAGATCTTCTATTTTTTTCTTAGTCAGTGTAGGTAGTTTATGTATTTCTAGGAATTTGCACATTTCGTCTAGGTTGTCACAATTGTTCATAGTATTCTTTATAATTTTGTTTTTAATTTCATTAGGGTAGGTTATAATGTCATCACTTACATTTTTTATTTTACATATATGCATTTCTCTCTAAAATTGAAGTTTGTCAATTTTATTGATGTTTTCATAAAACCAGCCTCTGGTTTCGTTGATACTCTATATTTTTCTATTCTCTGTTTCATTTATCACTGCTCTGATGGCACAATGGTTAAGCACTCAGCTGATAACCCAAAGGTCGGCAGTTTGAACCCACCAGCTTCTCTGTAGGAGAAAAGCCCTGGCAATCTGCATTCATAAATATTTCAACCTTGGAAACCCTAAGCAGCAGTTTTACTTTGTCCTATAGGGTTGCTATCAGTCGGAATCAACTCGACACACAACAATAGCAAACGATATTTGTTATTTCTTCTTCTCTGTTAGTTTTGAGTTGAGTTTGTTCTTCTTTTCCTAGTTCCTCAAGTTGTAGAGATCGGTTATTGATTTGAGGTTTACCTCTATAGTGTTTACCACTATGAATTTTCCTCTGAGCACTGCTTTCATTGCATGCCATAAGTTTTAGTATGTTGTGGTTTCATTCTCATCCAGCTCACTTGAATGTATCATCATTTTCAGTTTCTATGTGCACCCTGTGAATTTTGTGTGTGTATGTGCTTTAAGTGAAAATTTCCAGTTCAAGTCAGTTTCTCATACAAAAATTTATACACACATTGCTATATGACCCTAGCTGCTCTCCCTATAATGGGACAACACACTCCTCCTTTCAGTCCTGGATTTCCCATGTCCATTCAACCAGCTCCTGTCCATTTTTTGCTTTCTCATTTCCCCTCCGGACAGGAGCTTCCCATTTAGTCTCACGTATCTATTTGAGCTAAGAGAACTCTGTTTATGAGTATCATTTTATGTCCCATAGTCCAGTCTAATCTTTATCTGAAGAGTTGGCTTTGGGAATGGTTTCAGTTCTGGTCTAATGGAGAGTCCAGGGACCATGTCTTCTGGGGCCCCTCCAGTCTCAGTCAGACCATTAAGTCTGGTCTTTTTACTAGAATTTGAGTTCTGCATCCCACTTTTCTCCTGCTCTGTCAAGGACTCTCTGTTGTGTTCCCTGTCAGGGCAGTCATTTGTGGTAGCCAGGCACCATCTAGTTCTTCTGGTCTCAGGCCGATGGAGTCTCTGGTTTATGTGGCCCTTTCTGTCTCTGGGGCTAATTATTTTCCTTCTGTCTTTGGTGTTCTTTGTTCTCCTTTGCTCCAGGTGGGTTGGGACTGATTGTGCATCTTAGATGGCTGCTCACTAGCTTTTAAGACCCCAGATGCCATTCACCAAAGTGGGATGCAGAATATTTTTTAATAAGCTTTGTTATGCCAATTGACCTAGATGTCCCCTGCAACCATGGTTCCAAGACCCCCGCCCCTGCTACTCTGTCCCTCAAAGTGTTTGGTAGTATTGACGAAACTTCTTAGCTTTTGGTTTAGTCTAGTTGTGCTGACTTCCCCTGTATTGGCTGTTGTTCTTCCCTTCACCTAAAATAATTCTTATCTACTATCTGGTTAAAGAATACCCCTCTCCCTCCCTCCCCACCCTCATAACCATCAAAGAATGTTTTCTTCTGTGTTTAAACCATTTCTTCAGTTCTTATAATAGTGGTCTTATACAATATTTGTCCTTTTGTGACTGACTAATTTCACTCAGCATAATGTCTTCCAGATTCATTCATGTTATGAGATGGTTCTCAGATTCATTGTTGTTCTTTATCATTGTGTAGTATTCCATTGTGTGAATATACCATAATCGGTTTATCTACTCGTCTGTTGGTGGGCACCTAGATTGTTTTCATCTTTTTGCTATTGTGAACACCGCTGCAGTGAACATGGGTGTGCATATATCTACTCATATGATGGTTCTTATTTCTGTAGGATATATTCCAAGGAGTGGGATTGCTGGATCGTAAGGTACTTCTATTTCCAGGTTTTTAAAGAAGTGCCAAATCAATTTCCAAAGTGGTTGTACCATTCTACATTCCCACCAGCAGTGTATATGTGTTCCAGTCTCTCCACAACCTCTTCAACATTTACTATGTTGTGTTTTTTGGATTAATGCTAGCCTTGTTGGGGTAAGATGGTATCTCATTGTAGTTTTGATTTACATTTCTCTAATGGCTAATGATTGTGAGCCTTTCCTCATGTGTCTGTTAGCTGCCTGAATGTCCTGTTTGGTGAAGTGCCTGTTCATATCCTTTGTCTTTTTTTAATTGGGTTATTTGTCCTTTTGTTGTTGAGGTTTTGCAGTATCTTGCAGATTTTAGAGGTGAGACGCTGATCGGATTTGTTGTAGCCAAAATTTTTTTCCCAGTCTGTAGGTTGTATTTTTACTCCTTTGGTGAAGTCTTTTGACGAGCATAAGTGATTTCTAGGATCTCCCAGTTATCTAGTTT
This sequence comes from Dugong dugon, assembly GCA_030035585.1. Classification (NCBI taxonomy): domain Eukaryota; kingdom Metazoa; phylum Chordata; class Mammalia; order Sirenia; family Dugongidae; genus Dugong; species Dugong dugon. The sequence continues at coordinate 17,941,510 of CM057478.1, forward strand.
CTCTTCTGGTGTTTGTGCATTGTTACTTATGCTTTGTGTTCTGTTTATGCCATGTATTAGGGCTCCTAGCATTTCCCTGTTGTTTCTTCCATGATCTTTATCATTTTAGATTTTATGTTTAGGTCTTTGATTTATTTTGAGTAGTTTTTGTGCACAGTGTGAGGTATGGGTCTTGCTTCATTTTTTTGCAGATGGATATCCAGGTATGCCAGCACCATTTGTTAAAGAGACTGTCTTTTCCCTAATTGATGGACTTTGGGCCTTTGTCAAATATCAGCTGCTCATAGGTGGATGAATTTGCATCTGAGGTCTCAGTTCTGTTCCATTGGTCTATGTATCTGTTGTTGTACCAGTACCAGGGTGTTTTTACTATCGTGACTGAATAATAGGTTCTAAAATGAGATAGTGTGAAGCCTCCCACTTTGTTCTTCTTCTGTAATGCTTTACTTGTCCGGGACCTTTTCCGTTTCCATATGAAGTTGGTGATCTGCTTCTCCATCTCATTAAAAAATGCCATTGGAATTTGGATCAGGATTTCATAGTATCTGTAGATCTCCTTGGGTAGAATAGACATTTTCACAATGTTGAGTCTTCCTATCCATGAGCAAGGTATGTTTTTCCACTTATAGGTGTGTCTTTTGGTTTCTTGCAGTAGTATCTTGCAGTTTTCATCGTATAGGTCTTTTACATCTCTGGTTAGATTTATTCCTAAGTATTTTATCTTCTTAGGGGCTATTGTAAATGATATTGATTTGGTTATTTCCTCTTTGAAGTTCTCTTTGATGGTGTAGAGGAATCCAGCTGATTCTTGTGTGTATCTTGTATTCTGTTAATTTGCTGAAATATTCTATTAGCTACTGATTTTTTAAAAATTGAATCTAAGACAGTAGTATTTTACAAAGTGTTAGCTTTCTGAATTCCACAAATATGTGGTTCTTTTGACAGAGTAAATTCCTGAAGGAATCTCCTAGGCAGGAACCACCTTCAGACTTTGACTACAGCTCCCTTTCCCTCCCACTGGTATTTCTAGCTAAGGCCAAATCAAGGTTTCCATTTTTCAGAGGCTCCCAGACAAATTAAAAAAGGCACACTAGCACAGAATTGATACCCAGATGTAAATCTGTCCACCTACAGTTACCTAATCTTTGACAAAGGCCCAAAGTCCATTAAATGGAGAGAAGATAGTCTTTTTAACAAATGGTGCCAACAAAACTGGATGTCCATCTGCAAAAAATGAAACAGGACCCATACCTCACAACACACACAAAAACTAATTTAAGATGGATCAAAGACCTAAGTATAAAACCCAAAACTATAAAGATCATACAAGAAAATATCAGGTCAATACTAGAGGCCCTAATACACAGCATTAGCAGGATACAAACCATAACTAACAACATACAAACTCCAGAAGATAAGCTAGATAACTGGGATCTTCTAAAAATTAAAGACTTATGCTCATCAAAAGACTTTACCAAAAGAGTTAAAAGAGCACCTAGGGACTGGGAAAAAATTGTTGGCTACAACAAGTCTGACAAATTTGTAATCTCTAAAATCTGCAGGAAAATCCAATACCTCTACAACAAAAAGACAAATAATCCAATTACAAAATGGGCAAAGGAAATGAACAGACACTTCACCAAAGGAGACGTTCAAGAGGTTAACAGACACATGAAGAAATACCCACAATCACTAGCTATTAGAGAAATGCAAATCAAAACCTCAATGAAATACCATCTCACCCCAGCATTACTAGCACAAATCAAAAAAAAAAAAGGAAAATAAAAAATGTTGGAGAGGCTTCTGGGAGATGGGAACTCTTATGCACTGTTGGTAGGAATGCAAAATGTTGCAACCATTTTGGAAAATGATATGTCACTTCCTTAAAAAGCTAGACATACAAATACCATATGATCCAGCCATCTCACTCCTAGGAGTATATCCTAGAGAAATAAGAGCTGCCACACAAATAGACACATGCACACCCATGTTCATTGCAACACCGCTCACGATAGCAAAACAATGGAAACAACCTGGGTGCCCATCAACAGATAAATGGATAAACAAACTATGGTACATACACACAATGGAATACTATGCAACAATAAAGAACTGTGATGATCTGGGAAGCATCTCACAACATGGATGAATCTGGAGGGCATTATGCTGAGTGAAATGAGGCATCCACAAAAGGACAATATTCTACGAGACCACTACTATAAAAACTCATGAAAAGCTTTACACACAAAAAGAAACAATCTTTGATGGTTACAAGGTAGAGGAGGGATGGGGGGGGGAAACACTAAATAGATGATAGATAAAGTGGTAACTTTGGTGAAGGGTAAGACAGTACACAATACCGGGGAAGCCAGTACAACTTGTGCAAGGCAAGGTCATGGAAGCTCCAAATCTCTTGAGGGACCTAATTACTGGGGTGAAGGTTGTGAAGACCATGGTCTCAGGGAACATCTAGCTCAATTGGGATAACATAGTTTATAAAGAAAATGGTCTACATTCTACTTTGGTGAGTAGCATCTGGGGTCTTAAGAGCTTGTGAGCAGCCATCTAAGATACTCCACTGGTCTCACCCCATCTGGAGTAAGAGAGAATGAAGAAACCAAAGACAAAAGGGAAAGATTAGTCCAAAGAACTAATGGACCACAACTACCAAAGTCTCCACCAGACTGAGTCCAGCACAATTAGATGGTGCCCAGCTACCACCACCGATTTCTCTGACAGGGATCACACTAGATGGGCCTAGACAGAGCTGGAGAAAAATATAGAATAAAATTCTAACTCACACACACAAAAAAAGAGCAGACTTACTGGCCTGACAGAGACTGGAGAAACTCCCAGAATATGGTCCCTGGACTCCCTTTTAGCTCAGTAATGAAGTCATTCCCGAGGTTAACCCTTCAGCCAAAGATTAGACAGGCCCATAAAACAAAATGAGATTAAATGGGCACACCAGCCCAGGGGTAAGGACGAGAAGGCAGGAGGGGACAGAAAAGCTGGTAATGGGGAACCCAAGGTAGATAAGGGGGGAGTGTTGACCCTTCATGGGGTTGGCAACCAACGTCACAAAAGAATGTATGTATTAATTGTTTAATGAGAAACTTGTTTGCTCTATAAACCTTCATCTAAAGTATTATAAAAACAAAACAAAACAAAACTACATACTACTCACTAGTCAACTCCCCCTCAAGGGATGTAACCTTTAGCTTTTGGTCACTGCTCCCTTCCCTGCTCTGTGAGGGCTCCTTTAGGGGCTCCCAGACCAATCAGAAAGTACACATTGAATAGAATGCCTTCAGGATGCTATACCCCTCAGTCCTTGATCGCTGCTACCTCCCCCCAATCTTTGAGGGTTACAAATCTGCCCAGATCTCATTTTCATTCTCTCAGGCCTTGTCCAGACCAGTCAGAATATACTTCTTGAATGGTCAACTAGCAAGCTCTGTTCTGTTGATTTCAAAACCAAAGATTTAGGTCCTTTCCACCGCACAGGAGAACTATGGCTCAATTAGGGCTATGGCTGCAGTCATCCATCTGCCAGACTGCAAAGTGGGGGTGGGGGTGGGGGGGCACCTTGAACAGTCCACCTGGAAGATCTGTATTACTGGTTTTAGAGCCTCAGATTGGGGTCCTTCCCAGTGCACAGGAGAGCTGTGTGTCGACTACTGGTCAGAGCAGCTGTGGAGCTGCAGGATCCTTCCGTCTGCCATGCCAGGAGGGGGAGGGCTGGGACTGTGGAAGACAAGATTTTCCTACCATGGTTCATCCTTGTCTTTACTCAGTTTGCAGTTCCTTGCTGTGGTTCTTTGCCTACTGTTTCATAGTTCTTACTGGGCTGAATATGGAGTTCTAGTTACTTTTCTTGCTGTTCTTGAGAGATGGGGCAGGATCTTAGATCTGCTCATGCTTCCATCTTCCCAGAATCCCCAGCAATTTCTTTTTTAGTTGAAAAAAAAGAAACTTTAATAAACATTTATTAATAAAAGTGTATTCAGACAACTGCTATCACCAGAGAACATTTTTAATTTGTTTTGATGACATCACACCTAAACTTTTCTTATGTTTAGGAGAGTTTTCCATATTATTAGTTTCTGCCACTGATGATAGATGCCAAGTGCTAATTTCCTCAGTTTCCTTTGCAGGTAGGGTGCAGGGAAGTGTGTGTGAATTATGAGCTAGATATGTGAAGAAACTGGCCCCCAGAGATGGCATTTAGTGTAAAATTCCATACCCAGGACAGCAGCAATGGAGAGGCAAGTTATGGTGCATTGCACTGTGGTGACAGCAATGTGGTCTTCACAGCCCTGCGGTGTATTTTGTAGTATTAGTCATGGCTATGTCCTCCTAGTTTTAGGCTTCTCATAGATTATGTGCACTATCTATAATTACTTATTAGATTGGTTTTCTGTATTACTGGCAACAAAGAACAGTGATTGATGCATGAACTCAACAGACTCAGTTCACTGGCAAAAACAAATAATCCAGTATGTCCATATGATGTAAAAGTTGAGTAGGAGCAAAAGGAAGTGGAATGGCTTCTTATAATACAGAGTGAGTTAAATTCCTGATTTTTATATCAAATTTATTTATACAAATATTTTTATAATATGTATAATATTTTCTTTCTTCATGATTTGTCCCCAGATTTGTCCAAGTATGAAAGAAATATCTTTATATTTATAACTTGTCGATCTGCATGGAAAATTAAAAAAAAAGAACAAAATTCCTGCTTTTTGATGAAGATAAAGATTTTGACACTTATGTTTTATTAATATACATAAATATAAATATAAGAACTTAGGCGTAAGGACTGATATAATCAATATTGTTACTGTTTTTATTCTTATTGTAGATGTCACATTTTCTGGGCAGTCTCTGCAAACCTATATGAAATTTTCTATTCTTTTGAATTAGTCCCTTTCACAATAATGTATAAAGCTAGTATAAATAATTCTTATATATGTTGTTGTTAGGTGCCCTCTAGTCGGTTCTGATTCATAGCGACCGTATGTACAACAGAAGAAAATACTGCCTGGTCCTGCGTCATCCTCGCAATCATTGTTATGCTTGAGCCCATTGTTGCAGCCATTGTGCCAAACCATCTCCATGAGGGTTTTTCTCTTTTTCCCTTATCCTCTAATTTACCAAGCATGAAGTCCTTCTCCAGGGACTGATCTCTCCTAATAACGTGTCCAAAGTATGTGAGATATAGTCTCGTCATCCTTGCTTCTAGGGAGCATTCTGGTTGTACATCTTCCAAGACAGATTTGTTCGTGCTTTTGGCAGTCCATGGTATATTGAATATTCTTCGCCAACACCACAATTCAAAGGCATCAATTCTTCTTCAGTCTTCCTTATCTGTCATCCAGCTTTAGTATGCATATGAGGTAACTGAAAACACCATGGCTTAAGTCAGGTACTCCTTAGTCTTCAAGGTGACATCTTTGCTTTTCAGCACTTTAAGGTCTTTTGAGGCAGATTTGCTCAATGCAATGTGTCTTTTGATTTCTTGACTGCTGCTTCCATGGATGTTGATGGTGGATCTAAATAAAATGAAATCCTTGACAACTTTAATCTTTTCTCGATTTATCATGATGTTGCTTATTGATCCAGTAGTGAGGATTTTTGTCTTCTTTATGTTGTGGTGTAATCGGTACTGAAGGCTGTGGTGTTTGATCTTCATCAGTAAGTGCTTCAAGTCCTCTTCACTTTCAGCAAGCAAGGTTGTGCCACTTGGCATAACACAGGTTGTTAACGAGTCTTCCTCCAATCTTAATACCCTGTTCTTCTTCATACAGTCCAGCTTCTCAGATTATTTGCTCAGCATACAGATTGAATAGGTATGGTGAAAGGATACAACTCTGACGCACACCTTTCCTGACTTTAAACCATGCAGTATCCCCTTGTTCTGTTTGAACAACTGCCTCTTGATCTATGTACAGGTTCCTCATGAGCACAATTAAGTGTTCTGGAATTCCCATTCTTTACAATGTTATCCATAATTATCAATGATCCACAGAGTCGGATGCCTTTACATAGTCGGTAAAACACAGGTAAACATCTTTCTGGTATTCTCTGCTTTCAGCCATGATCCGTCTGACATCAGCTGTGATATCCCTGGTACATCTTCTTCCAAATCTAGCTTGAACTTCTGGAAGTTCCCTGTGGTCTTCCACAAAATTTTACTTGCATGTGATATTAATGACATTGTTTGATAATTTTCACATTCAGTTGGATCGCCTTTCTTGGGAATAGGCATAAATATGGATCTCTTCCAGTCAGTTGGCCAGGTAGCCGTCTTCCAAATTTCTTGGCATACACGAGTGAGCGCCTCCAGTGTGCATCAGTTTGTTGAAACATCTCAATTGGTATTCTGTCAATTCCTGGAGCCTTGCTTTTTGCCAGTGCCTTCAGTGCAGCTTAGACTTCTTCCCTCAGTACCATCAGTTTTTGATCATATGTTACTTCCTGAAATGGTTGAACGTTGACCAATTCTTTTTGGTATAGTGACTCTGTGTATTCCTTCCATCTTCTTTTGATGATTCCTGTATATTTTAATATTTTCCCCATAGAATCCTTCAATATTGCAACTCGAGGCTTGAATTTTTTCTTCAGTTCTTTCAGCTTGAGAAATGCCAAGCATGTTCTTCCATTTTTGTTTTCTTTGCACATGTCATTATAATATTTGCCTATACACACACACACACACACACACACACATACATACCTGTTATTGAGTCGATTCCAACTTACAGCAACCCTATAAAACAGAGTAGAACTGCTCCATAACGTTTCCAAGGAGCAGCTGGTGGATTCAAACTGCGACATTTTGGTTAGCTGCCAGATGTTTAAGCACTGCACCACAAGGGCACTATATATATATATATACACACACACACACACACACACACACACACATATATATTTCATTTCTTTTGACTATTAGTATAGTAAAATAAATAGCCATTTTTAAGAATCTAGTATTTTACCAGGTCCCTGGGTGATGCAAATGGTTTGCATTCAACTGCTAGCCTAAACGTTGGCAGTTCAAGCTTACCCAATGGTGTCATGGAAGAAAGGCCTGGTGATATTCTTTTTGTAAAGTTACAGCCAAGAAAACCCCATGAAGCAGTTCTACTCTGTAACACAAGGGGTTGCCATGAGTCAGAGTCTACTTGATGGCAACAGGTTTGGTTCTTTTGGTTTTTTACTATTATACCAACACAAGTTAAATAGACATTGGGAAAAGTATCCAAAAATTGAATAACAATTATAAACAACTTAAAAAAAATCAATTATAATAATGTGTTCTGTGTTCCAACTAACTTGTAAGTTGTGTTTTCTAACATAACTACTGAATACTGAATTAATTGAACACATCTTGTGAAATAATACAAAGCAATAGCAATTATAAAATGCCCTTTTTTAGCACTGTTAGAGGGGAGAAATAAATTTAAATTGTAGAAAAGGTGAATGTTTAAGAGTATGCGTTCACAGTGAAAAAATAGATTTAATCCTGTTTTGTAATTTTTAAGAAACATCATGCAAGGCTAGAAAATATTTACTTGCAAAATAATAGAAATGGAATAAAAAATAGAATATATTTCAATATATTTGAATGCTAAAACTTAAACTTTTATTTAACAAACTTAAAGGAAGTCATTTATATGATAAAATCAGCTATGAAAAACAGTTCGTTTGAATCTATCCTTAAGCCTATACTGTCTTAACATATAAACAAATCCACTTTGCAACTATCTGAATCAATGACTCATTAAGAACATTTCAGAGAAGAAATCAATGTTTTCTACACACCTCTGAATCAAAAATACATAGCCACTTCAAAAAAACAGAGTATTTCTCCCCCATAAACACTTTACTTACATATTGTCTGGGCACTATGTCACTTATTGTTTCAATCATTCCCTCTCCTCCCATACCCATAGTTTAATGAGAAAGATCCCACAGCTCCTATGTTTGGTTTTAGTTTTTTTAACATTTTCCTTCTTTCCATTTTGTAAATATTGATTTTTTAAGGTTAGACTGAACAAGAATGGTTTCTATTCACAGATGAGATGAAACAATACCATCTGGAACCAAAAGATTTTCAAGGACAAATATTCTGTTTGAATAGATATAAAAAAGGAAAAATAATGTAGCTATAACAGAGATAAATAAAGGCTTTTCAGTGAAAAAATGTTGATGACATTTCAAGGACTCATTACTTCTAAATTAAAACTATATTATATGTAAAATAAATTATGGTATAATTTTCAATAATTTCTCATATAAATTATAAAAACACAATGGTGATTACTCTTATTGAATAGTTCATGCAATATAAAATTACTAAGGAAATAAGGCTTGATTGACGCCTTATTTGTCCCAAACAGTTCACTTTAGTTAAAGAAAGACAGACATGTACATATTCAGTTACAAATAATGATGGCAATTCTGAGGCAAGGCCAAGATGGTGGAGTAGTCAGACGATTCCTGTGATCCCTCTTATGATAGAGATCCAAAAAACAAGTGAATCAATTATAGACAACAATCTAGGAGCCTTGAAAATCAAAGACAAACTTGAGGAATCAGACTGAGTTGCAGGGGGAAGGAGAGACAGTTTGGATGCAGTGAGGAGTTGCCAGACCTGATCCGGTGCAAACAGTGGCAAGCAGTGGTGCTCAGGACACGTTTTCCACATCGAGAGAGACCAAGTGGCAGAGAAGCTACTCAAGCCCCCAGAATAAGTGAAAAGTGGTGCTCAATTGGCAAAAGAAAAGTATATGCATCTAACCCACCTCACAGATCCCAAAACACCTCATTTGGGAATAACTTCTCTCCCATTTACCTGCCTCCTCCCCACTCTGCACTGGGTCCTGGGCTGGCTTCAGTGATTGCCGTGTCCCCTGGGCCAGAAGTAGAACCAGTCACGTGCCCTGAGCCATTCTCCTGGCCTTGGAGAGGGAATAAATTAAGAAAAAGGAAAAAAATAATCCACCAGCTCCCATAAGTCAGGAACTCAGGGCAAGCACAGCTCCTTTGCCTAGGAACAGGCATAAGGGGTCCACAGACTTTGAATGTCTTTCAACCCTGCATAGACTTGTGTGGGCACATTTCAACAGTGTAGGCCCTCATTAGCACCATACAGCAGGGTCAGCTGGCATAGTATAGTTCATCAAGAAAATGTGCTACATCCTACATTGCAGAGTAGCATCTGGGGTCTTAAAAGCTTGTGAGATACATCTAAGATACATCTATTGGTCCCATCATGTTCAGAAAAAAAGGAGAAGGAAGAAAACAAAAGACCCAAGGAAAATATTAGTCCAGACGACTAATGGACCATATGAACCACAATCTCCACCAGCCTGAGCCCAGAAGAACTAGATGGTGCCTGGCTACCACCACTGACCACTGACAGGGATTACAATAGACAGCCCTGGACAAAGCAGAGAAAAATGTAGAACAAAATACAAGTTCACAAAAAAAAAAACCAGGCTTACTGGTCTGAGAGATTGAAGGAACCCCTGAGGTGATGGCCCCTGGATACTCTGCTAACTCAGAACTGAAGCCATTCCACCAGTCCACCTTTCAGCCAAAGATTAGACAGGCCTATAAAACAATATTACACATGAGGAAAGTTCTTCTTAGTTCAGTCAAGTGTTTGAGACCAAATGGGCAACACCTGCCCAAAAGCAAAGACAAGGCGACAGGAAAGGACAGGAAAACTGGATAATTGGACAGGGAGAACCCAGGGCGTAAAGAGAAAGGGGGACAGTGCTGATACATTGAGGGGATTGCAACTAATGTCGCAAAATAATGTGTGTGTATTCTGAGTCATAGAGACCCTATAGGACAGAGTAGAACTGCCTCATAGGGTTTCCAAGGCTGTAAATCTTTATGGAAGCAGACTGCCACACTTTCTTTCTCAGAGCAGCTGGTGGGTTCTAGCTGCAGACCTTTTGGTTGGCAGCCGAGAGCTTTAACCATTGTGCTACCACAGTTTCTTGGTACTGAATAGCTCACACTAATTAAGGGGGTGGGATATTATTCAAAGAATTCCAAAGGTTGAAACAGCATTAATCTAAATTACAACTTCAAAAGTCTCTTCTTTCTCCCACCCTCCCTCCCTCTCTTTCTCAGTAGCTAGCTATCCAGAGATGTCCTGGAACATAGATACATAGATATATATCATATTGTGATGGTTAATTTTATGTGTTAAGTTGGCTATGCTATGGTGCCCGGTTGTTTAGTAAAACACTAGTCTAGCTGATGTTATAAAGTGATAACGTGATTAAATCAGTTTGTCTCAAGTAAAGCCGATCACCTTCATAATGTGAGTGGACCTTAATCACTCGAAGACCATGAGTATGACAAGTTTACTGAGGCAAACTCTGAAAAAGCTGACAGCTAGAAATTGACTGCTGGCCACATTATCCTACCAGAAAACTAGAACTTCCCGGAGGTGAAATCTGTGCAAGAAAATTCTGCGTCTACTACAACCCACCGGTCTTAGGCTGGGTTCTCTAGAGAAGCAAAAGAAGCATATAAATATATATAGAGAGAGATGTATATCAAAGAAACTGCTCACACAATTGTAGAAGCTGGAACATCCCAAGTCCATGGATTAGGATAGAGGATTCTCCCAATTCACGTAGCCTCAGGGCTCACAAGCCCAAGATCAGCAGGTTGGAAAGCCAGAGTCCATTCACAGGCTGTGAAGATCAACAAATCCCAGGGTCAGCAGATAAGCTGATAACTCAAGTCCCAAGAACCATAGGTCAGAGGAACAGATGGCAGCCACAGAATCCAAGGTGAGCAAAAAGCCAGAACGTCTGCTTATATTCAGATGCAGGCCACACACCCAGGGAAACTCCCTTTCAACTGATTGGCTGCTCACAGCATATTCAATCACGGGAGTGATCACATATAAACACTGAGAATCATGGCCTAGCCAAGTTGACATACAATCTTAACCATTACACAACGTCTTCTACCACTTAGGTGAACTCAGTATATATTCGTGTACCAGCTTGTTTCTGATTTTGGCGGACCTCTCTAACGGGAAACCTCGAAGAAGGAAATTAGCTTCAGTCAGTCTCATTGCCATATGTACTTTCCTGTCCCCTCTCTATTATTCATTCTAGTTTTCTTTTCAAACTTACCTCTCACCACTCAGTGGCTTATCAGATGGTGGCTTATCCCCAGTTGTGCCTGAGCCCTTGGTCTCCATGCCCTTTTCAGAACAGAGTTGTTTTACCTGTCCATCTACAATCACAACCGCTCAAGTGAGTACTAAGAGGTAATTAGGTAGATCACCTAAGTTCCATGTGTTTTCTTCCCCATCCCCATTAGGTAACAACAGCCTTACTTCCTCTTGATAACGAGTGTCAATTGAGCCTGCCCAGACTCCTCTTATTGCTTGCTAGCCCCTGGATACAGGGAGCCTCAAGTGTACAGATGGAGGCTGTAGATTTTAATTCAATGGGGCTTTTATGGTGTCTTGTGGCAAAATTGTGACCCTTTTGGGGACCAAGATCTCTAATCAAGCAAAGTCCTGAGTTGTAGGGGCTGGGGGCGCACAAAGTCTCCCAGAAAGTCAAGTGGAATGATGGTAAATGGGGCCACTCTTGCCTTCACAGCTTGGTTCCTGGGCATGTGTCTCTTTTCCTATCAGCAACACACCACCAAATAATATCTTTGATTGAATGCATATACTGCATTCTGTAAGCTGACATCCCATATTCACAGAGAATTGCCAGTGGGCTGGTGATTCAACAGTACTTCCAGCAAGTAATGCCAATGCTCCATCCAACTGACAGCTTCTGGGCAGTATGGTTTATAAAATGAACAATGTAGCCCATGGTCATGGACCCACCACAATATCTCTTTCTCCCCCCTGGTTTGATGTGCTATTATATGGAATTCTACTTGAGAAGATCAAATACCATGCAGTCTTTTGATAGTGGTACTGGCTGAGGCCTATAGGAAATGGAATTGGCAAAAAAAGTGTAACTAGGATGCAAGCCTGACAAAGCCCCATCAAATGGGGAGAGCTACAGAGTGAATGCTGCCCTTTGGAATATCCAGAATCCAGTCAAAATGGCCAGGCTTTTCTAATCCCTCCTCACTAAATGATACAGGCTGCTCTGACAAAGGTGTGACCTTGGGAGAGTTGACTGCAGCAGAGACCCATCTTTTAAAGGTATGACAGCTGGAAGCTGTCTGCTAACTGCACATCATGCAAAACAAACAAGCAAACAAACCCACTGCGATCAAATGGATTCTGACTCATGGAGACTCCATCGGTTACAGAGTAGAACTGCCCCATAGAGTTTTCTTGGCCATAATCTTTAAGGAAGCAGATCGCTAGACCTTTCTTAAAGAGGGCTGCTGAGTGGGCTCAGATTGCCAACATATAGATTAGTGTTGTTGTTGCTGTTGTTAGGTGCCATCAAGACGGTTCTGACTGATAGCGACCCTATAGGTTAGTAGTGGAGTGCAAACAGTTTGCGCCACCTAGGGACCTTTATGCACCGTATAGCTGGGCAGTAAATACTTCTTTGAAAGACTTTCTTAAATGAGAATCTTGACAGGACAAATATGTAAATTAAATACGTGGAATATTTATATGTATAATATGTAATATATAATATTAATAAAAAACCTAATACACAATTATTAATATAATATATACTATAGCACATAGTAATAATGTATAATATATATAACATAGGACGCACATATGTATGTAAAATACTCTGTTTCTGTCAGTGGCGGGTGGAAAGAACTTAAGGACAACTTAAATTCAAGCTTATATCACCCCAGCTACTGATTCCAGAGGAATTCCATTGTGCTAAAGGGACTTTTTGCTTCCTTTTTGTAGAGGATGAGAATGTTTTGTCTTACTTTGTTTTCATTTAAACAATGGGCATGACTGGGTGCTGACTAGTAAAATGTGGGGCTGTGTTGATTATTCTTCATTGGCTTCTCCAGATAATTCTGCATGTTTTTCTGCCATGACTAGAGCCCCAGCAGGCTAATCCCTGTGGACTACTTTGCTCAGTCATCCTTGTCCTCTGATTTTCAGTTGGGTTAGTTAATGGGAGGTCCTAGAATGAAACTGGATTGGGGAGGGAAGAAAAGTTGGCCTATTTATTCCCTACCTCTTTTCTGGGATGCATCTATGCCATTGGATGTCTTCTCCTTCCATGAATCAAGCTTTTTCTGGGTTCAGTAACACTGCTGTCTCCACTTGTCCGTCTAGGACTTGGGGTGTTAATGACTTCTTTTAGTTTTAGTCCTTGGGTGCCTCCTCATCTCTTGTAGTTTCTCTTGATCTTGCTCTTACTCTGGAGTACTCTCGCCACAGTTATTCATTTGATTATGCTGTCTGTTTCCTCCTAAAACCCTTAGTCACACAGCTTCTCATCATACGACCTCAGCAAAAGAACATAGGCCTCCCTTGGGCAGATACCCTGGGAATATTATACTGGAAAGAAGGATGAGATGTTAAGATTTGTAGCCCAAAAGGTATGCTTATGATTACCTGCTCTGATAGAAACACTTTCAATGAGTAATAGAAAGTTCCCCAAAGGAAAGGAAGAGTACTTTTAGCAGAAGAAAGGGAAAAAGGAGTTCTTACCAAAAAAAACAAATTATACCAAAAGCCATTGCCATTCAGTTGATTCCGACTCATAACAACCCCATAGGACAGAGTAGAACTAGTAATGTTTACAGAAGCAGACTGCCAAATTTTTCTCCCATGGAAATGCTGGTGGGTTCAAACTGCCAACCTTTCAGTTAACAGCTGAGCACTTTAACCACTGCACCACCAGAGATCCTTTTACCTGTTGCCGTCAAGTCCATTCAGACTCATAGTGACCCTATAATTGTTTTTCATAGGGTCGCTATGAAAAAATAGATACCCCCAATCCCCTTTTCTACCATTTACAAACAAAGCTTTCTCTTATACATGAAATTCTAATAACCAATTACATCATGGTCATATCTTCTATAAAACCTAAAATATGTACATGTACCTTATTATGGATTGAATTGTATCCCCCTAAAATATGTGTCAACTTGGCTAGTCCATGACTCCCAGTATTGTGTGATTGTCCACCATTTTGACTTCTGAGGTGATTTTCCTATGTGTTGTAAATCCTGCCTCTATAATTTAAATGAGGCAGGATCAGAGGCAGTTATGTTAATGAGGCAGGACTCAATCTACAAGATTGAGTTTTGTCTTAATTATGTCTCTTTTGAGATATAAAAGAGAGAAGCAAGCAGGCAGGGGCACCTCATACCATCAAGAAATAAGAGCCAGGAAAATAGCATGTCCTTTGGACCCTGGAAGCTGAGAAGCTCCTTAACTGGGAAAGATTGATGACGAGAATCTTCCCCCAGAGCCAACAGAGAGAGAAAGCCTTCCCCTGGAGCTGGTACCCTGAATTTGGACTTTTGGCCTCCTAGACTGTGACAGAATAAATTTCTCTTTGCTAAAGCCATCCACTTGTGGTATTTCTGTTATAGCAACACTAAATGAATAAGTCACACCTTCTCCAGAGTCTGCTCAAAGCTGCATCCAGTTACTCCTTTAAGCTACCAGTTCATGAGTTCCAGTTCTATGTTTTTATTTCAGTCAGGCCTGTATCTAACTGCTCATGGTTCTTTAGTACATGGCTAGAAAGAAAACAATCACCCCCCACAAAACAATATGGGTGAATGAAATGAGGATAACTATGCTTAAACTCTCTCATTTAGACAACTACAGGGCTTCTTGGCAATTGCGTAGCCACATTCTACAGATCATAGACTTAAGAAATGCTTCAGGACTTCCAGCAACATGGCGCTCTAGGCAGAAGCACCATGCCGTCCCTCCACAGCAAAGATCCAAAAAACTAAGCCAAACAGAGAAAACAGCAATCCTGAAACCCTAAAACATCAAATGAAGAGATACAGAACTCAGCCAAGCACCAAATGGAGTGAGAAAACTGACAGAGAATGGAGAGCAAGGAGAGGTTCATGCAGAGGTCCCCTATCAGCTAATGCAGTGCAGATCTTCCATCTTGGACTCCTATCAGAGACCAGCAAATAGGGGGTATGAGAAAGTAGCTTCACGGAACTTCCAGCAACAGGCAGAACAACTGGTAATTTGTGATACACAGTTTCCCACCACCCACCTTTCTTCACCCCAACTCGGCCTCCTCTACTTCCTGTGGCCACAGTCTCTTGGCCGGGAAGCACCGACTGCTTGGATTCCACCTGCCCACACTGGCCGACTCCCTGAGTGCCATTTGTTGGCTGCTGGTGTTGCTTTTTTGCTTTTTTCCACTTCTTTTGATTTCTTCCTTACCGCTCACCACCTCCTCCTCCTTTCTCTCAAATACCTGCCTCCGTGTGCAATCTTTGCTTCTTCTTAAGGGGCTGCAGAGTTCCATTCGACTGTGGAACTGCTTCCCAGTCTGGGCTGCCATGCTGGTGGGATACCGGAGCTTTTGTTTGTTTGTTTTGAATTGTTTGCTTGTTTTCTTTTCCTTTTCTCAAGTTGGGAGCCCGTTCTGGCCGGGAAGTGCTACACGGCTTGGGACCTACCACCTCAGCTTGCACAGAGGTGCAGAGGGATCCCAGAGAGCATTTCTTTTTTCATGATTTTTTGTTTTCTGTTTTTTGGGGGGCTTTTCTTGTTCTTTTTTTTAAAATTTGTTTTGTTTTCTTTTCCCTCTTTTTCCCTTTTTCTCTTTCTTCATTACTCAGTATCTCCTTTCTCTATACCTTCCTTCTCTTCCTGTCTCCTGAATACCTGGCGCTGAATACCTCTACATCTTCTAACCAGGCTATACTGCAACATCTGGGAACAACTTCCCCAGACCTCATAGCCACACCAGTGGGAACCCTGGGAGCTTTACAGTTCTTTTTTCTTTCTAATATTTGTTTATTCATTCATTTCTTTTATTTTTTTCTTCTTCCACTTTTTCTTTTTCTCCATTTCATACTCTCTCAGCTCTCCACTCCAATGCAAGCTCTTCTAGCACTCTTTTTTGTTTGTAATTTTTTAGCTCCTAGTCCTCTCTCCTCTCTCCCATACGCATCTTAGCTCCACACATCACAATCTCCCCCGTCTATCCTGCCTACCTTCACTGTGCGCTTAACATCACACCACCAAGCAGCACAGGCGCGGCCTACCAGCACCTGCCCTGCACAATTACTGACTCACCCTGGTGGCTGTAGTAAGTGCCACAAACAAACCATCCCAGAAACTCCTCTTCAGCTAGACCTCCCCTGCTGTACCATATCTGAGCAACTGACCCTGTCAATTGGAGAAGGAGGTGAAAAGTATCATGCCCACAGACGAGCAAACAACAAAGAACACACAGCCCACCTGCTAAGACATAGCCAAATTTTAAAAAAGTATGAAACAAACAAATCTACAATCAATAAATGAGAAAAATAACTACTGAATGCCCCAAAGACAGCAGACAATATCAAAACATTTACAAAAACAGGACAGGACAGTTCCAGCAGGCATCCAAAATAAAACATCAGATGACTTTCCAGTGGCAGAAAAGACACTAGAACTACCTAATAGGGAATTCAAATCTCTAATACGCAGAACTATCCAAGAGTTGAAGCAAAAAACAGACAAAAATGAGGAAAAAATAGACAAATTCATGGAAAAAACGGACAAAAAAAGTGGAAGATTTCGGGAAAATACTGCAGGCACAAAATGCCAAAATAAATTTGGAACTAGAAATTATACAAAAACAACAATTAGAAATCCAAAAGATAAACAAGATTTCAGAAATGGACAGTGTCATAGAAGGACTGAGGAAAAGATTTGAAATGGTGAAAGACAGGATCGGTGGAATTGAAGAGAAACAAGAGGATACAATTTTGTTTGAGGAAAACTCAGAAAAAAGAACAAAGAAAAATGAAGAGACCCTGAGAGTTATGTGGGATATAATCAAAAGGAAAAATGTGCAAGTGATCAGAATTCCAGAACAGGGGAAGAAAACAGAAAACACAGAAAGGATCATTGAAAAACTGCTGACAGAAAACTTCCCCAATATCACGGAAGATGAAAAGCTGGCCATCCAAGAAGCACAACTAACCCCATATAGTATAGACCTCAAAAGAAAATCACCAAGGTATATCATAATCACACTCACCAAAACGAAAGACAAAGAATCCTGACAGCAGCTTGTGAAAAACAAGAAGTTACATATAGGGGAGAAACAATAAGACTAAGCAGAGATTATTTGGCAGAAACCATGCAAGCAAGAAGGCAATAGGATGGCATATTTAAAACCTTGAAAGAAAAAAATTGCCAGCCAAGAATAATATATCCTGCAAAACTCTCATTCAAATTTGATGGTGAAATTAGGACATTTCCAGATAAAAAGAAATTAAAAGAATATGTAAAAACCAAACCAAACTTACAAGAATTATTAAAGGGAGTCCTTCAATATGAGAACAAACAACTTCAGCTCACAGGCTGAATCTAGGATGCAGGATCATACCAGCCAGATACCAGTCTAGGAAATGAACTCTCAAGGACTATCCAAAACCAAAGGCAACAAAAAAGGGAATCAGAGCAGCTAATCTGTGAATGAAACCAACATCAGAACAATAAAAGAGGGAATAAACGGTGTAGGTAAAGAACTTTCTAATGGAGAGGAAAGCAAGACTATACCAAGTAATAATAGACTGCTTCAAACTTAGAAAGATAAGGGTAAATTTCACAGTAACCACAAAGAAAATTAACAAACCTACTCATCAAAATAAAGAGGAAAAACATAAAGTCTCAGCAAAAACAAAACCTACAAAAAAAAAAAGAAAACGAAAAAAAAAAAATCCACAAACAAAAGGAATTCAGCACAGGAGAGTAAGAAGAATAAAGAAAACATCAGCACCAAAAAAAAAAAAAAAAAAAAGCACTACAAAATGACAGCAATAAACTCACATCTATCAATAAATACACTGAATGTAAATGGCCTCAATGCACCCATAAAGAGACAGAGAGTGACAGAATGGATAAAAAAACAGGATCCATCAATATACTGTTTACAAGAGACACACCGTAGAAACAAAGATGTGAATTTATTAAAAGTCAAAGGTTGGAAAAAAACATACCAAGCTAACAACTACCAAAAAAGAGCAGGAGTGGCAATACTAATCTCAGATAAAATAGACTTCAAAACAAAATCCACCATAAAAGACAAAGAATGATTAAGGGGAGGATTCATCATGAAGACATAACCATAATAAACATCTACGCACTCAGTGACAGGGCTCCAAAATACATAAAACAAACTCCAACAACACTGAAAAGAGAAATTGACAGTTCCACAGTAATAGTAGGAGACTTCAACACACCACTTTCAGTAAAGGACATAACAACTAAAAAGAAACTCAGCAAAGATACAGAAGACCTAAAGAGCACAATCAGACAACTTGACCTCATAGACATATACAGAACACTCCATCCAACCACTGCAAAGTACACATTCTTTTCCAATGCACATGGAACGTTCTCCAGAATAGACCACATCTTAGGACACAGAGCAATCTTCAACAAGATCCAAAACGTTGAGATAATACAAAATATCTTCTCTGACCACAATGCCATCAAGGTAGAAATTAATATCAGAAAGAGCAAGGGAAAAAAAATCTATTACATGGAAACTGAATAACACCCTGCTTACAAACCACTGGGTAATAGACGAAATCAGAGATGGAATCAAAAAATTTCTAGAATCGAACAAGAATGAAAACACATCATACCTAAACCTTTGGGACAGAGTAAAGGCAGTCCTCAGAGGACAATTAATAGCAATAGATGCACACATCAAAAATGAAGAAAGGAAAAACATCAAAACATTAACCACACAACTCAAACAAATAGAAAGACCACAGCAAAAAAAGCCCACAGCAAATAGAAGAAAGGAAATAATAAAGATGAGAGCAGAAATAAATGAAATAGAGAATAGAAAAACAATAGAAAGAATCAACAAAACCGAAAGTTCATTCTTTGAAAGAATCAACAAAATTGACAAACCACTGGCCAGAATGACAAGAGAAAAACAGGAGAGAATGCAAATAACCCAAATAAGAAATGAAATGGGGGACATTACAACAGACCCAACTGAAAAAAAAAAGGATTATAACAGAATATTATGAAAATCTATACTCCAACAAATTTGAAAACTTAAGGGAAATGGATAAATTTCTATAAACACACTACCTACCCAAATTACAACAAACTGATGTTGAAAATCTGAAAAGACCCATAAAAAGAGAAGAGATTGAAAAGGTAATTTAAAAAAAAGCCAATAAAACAAAAGCCCAGGACCAGATGTCTTCACTGAAGAATTGTACAAAACATTCACAGAAGAGTTTTACCAGTACTACTGAAACTATTTCAGAGCATAGAAAAGGAAGTAACAGTTCCAAATTCATTCTATTAAGCCAGCGTAAGACTGATACCGAAACCAAGCAAAACGCCACAAAAAAAGAAAATTAAAGACCAATATCTCTCATGAATATAGTTGCAAAAATTCTCAACAAAATTCTAGCCAATAGAATTCAGCATCATATCAAACAAATAATACACCACGAACAAGTAGGATTCATACCAGGTATGCAAGAATGGTTCAAAATCAATCAATGTAATGCACCACATAAATAAAAGGAAAGAAAAGAATCACATGATCATCTCAACAGGTACAGAAAAAGCATTCTACAAAGTCCAACACCCATTCCTGATAAACACTCTCAATAAAATAGATATAGAAGGGAAATTTCTCAACATAATAAAAGGCATTTATGCAAAACCAACAACCAACATCATTCTTAATGGACAGAGGCTGAAAACATTGCCCTTGAGAACAGGAACAAGACAAGGATGCCCTTTATCACCACTCTTATTTAACATTGTGCTGGAAGTTCTAGCTAGAGTAATAAGGCAAGAAAAAGAAATAAAGGACATCCAAATTGGTAATGAAGAAGTAAACTGTCCCTCTTTGTGGATGATATAATACTATACATAGAAAACTCGAAAGACTCCACGAGAAATCTACTGGAACTAATAGAAAGATTCAGCAGAGCTGCAGGATAACCAGATAAACATACCAAAATCAGTTGGAGTCCTATAAACCAATAAAGAGAATGATGAAAAGGAAATCAGGAAAACAATACCATTTATAATAGCCCCGAAAAAAATAGAATTCTTAGGAATAAATCTAACCAGGGATGTAAAAGACCTAAACAAAGAAAAATACAAAACACTACCCCAAGAAACCCAAAGGGATCTACATAAATGGAAAAACATACCATACTTATGGATAGGTAGAGTCTACATTGTGAAAATGACAATTCGACCCAAAGCAATTTACAAATACAATACAATCCCTATCCAGATACCAACAACATTCTTCAAAGAGATGGAAAAACTAATCATTAACTTTATATGGAAAGGGAAGAAGCCCCGAAAAAGTAAAGCACTATTGAAGAAGAATAAAGTAGGAGGATTCACACTACAAGTGTGAACAGACACTTCACCAAAGAAGACATTCAAATGGCCAACAGACACATGAGGAAATGCTCGCGATCACTAGCCATTAGAGAAATGCAAATTAAAACCACAATGAGATACCATCTCACCCCGGCATTACTGGCACGAATCAAAAACACTGGGAATAACAAATGTTGGAGGAGCTGCGGGGAGATCAGAACTCTTATGCACTGCTGGTGTGAATGCAAAATGATACCACCATTTTGAAAATGATATGGCGTTTCCTCAGAAAGCTAGAAATAGACATACCATTCGATCCAGCAATCCCCCTCCTAGGAGTATATCCTAGAGAAATAAGAGTCGTCACTCGAATAGACATATGCACACCTATGTTCATGGCAGCATAGTTCACAATAGCAAAACCATGGAAACAACGTAGATGCCCATCAACAGATGAATGGATAAATAAGCTATGGTACATACACACAATGGAGCACTATGCAATGAGAAAGAACAACAATGAATCTGTGAAGCATCTCATAACAAGGATGAAACTGGAGGATATTATGCTGAGTGAAATAAGTCAATCACAAAGGGACAAATATTGTATGACACCTGAACTGTAAAACTGATGAAAACGTTTACACACAAAAAGTAACAATCTTTGTTGGTTACCAGGGATGGGAGGGGTGGGGGTGAAATACTAATTATGCGATAGATAAGTCATCTCTTTGATGAAGGGTGAGACAGTAAACTATACTGGGGAAGACAGAACAACTTGTAGAAGGAAAGGTCATGGAAGCTCCATAGACACATCCAAACTCCCTGAGGGACTGAATTGCTGGGCAGATGGCTGTGGGGACCATGGTCACAGGGAACATCCAGCTCAATTGGCATAACACAGTTTATAAAGGCAATGTTCCACATTCTACCTTGGTGAATAGCGTCTGGGGTCTTAAAAGCCTGTGAGCAGGCATCTAAGATACTCCACTGGTCTCATCCCTTCGGGAGCAATGGAGAATGAAGAGAACAGGATACAAGGGAAAGATTAGTCCAAAGGACTAATGGACCACAGCTAACAAGGCCTCCACCAGACTGAGTCCGGTACAGCTAGATGGTGCCTGGTTACCACCACTGACTGCTCTGACTGGGATCACAACAGAGGGTTCTGGACAGAGCTGCAGAAGGATGTAGAACAAAATTCTAACACACACAAAACAAGACCAGATTTACTGGCCTAAAAGAGACTGGAGAAACCCTGAGATTATGTCCCCCAGACCTCCTTTTAGCTCAGCGGTGAAGTCACTTCCCAGGTTCACCGTTCAGCCGGCGTTGGACAGCCCCATAAAACAAAACAGGGGTAATGAGGCACAGCAGTCCAGGGACAAGGACTAGAAGGCAGAAGGGGACAAGAAAGCTGATGATAGGGAACCCAAGGTTGAGTAAGGATAGTGATGACCTGTAGTGGGATTGTTAACCATTGTCATAGGGCAACATGTGTACTAACTGTTTAATGAGAAACTGTTTTGTTCTGTAAAAAGTGAGAATAGCAGCACAACTGGAAGAGCATAGTCAATGTCACTGAACTGTGCATGTAGAAATTTTTGAAATGGTTTATCTTTTGCTATGTATATTTTCACCAAAAATAAAGTCGAGAAAGGAGAGGGTTGTCATGTCGTGGGGTTGTTAACCAGTGTCATAAACAATATGTGTACTACTGCTAAATGAGAAACTATTTGGTCTGTAAACCTTCACCCGAAGTACATTAAAAAAAAATGTTTAAAAATTAAAAAATAAAAGAAATGCTCTAATGTCAACCAACAAGCATCTTGGTATACCGGTGTGTCTATTCTTGGATTTTCAGTCTGAGACTTTGAGATTTGCCTTTGTCCAATGTTGTACATTGGCTTACTCAAGAAGGTCAACACTCTACTACTTGTTTGTTTTGTTTACCATCAGCCTAAGCAGGAGGTCCTAGGAATTGCTTTCTGATGTGAGAGTCACAGTTTCATGTTAGCCAGGTTTAAGTGTTCCCTGGGGAAAAAAAATCTCTTAAAGCTATATTCTCTTCCCAGTTGATTTACCGGAGCCTTTTAAAATTTAGTAATCAACACTTCAGTCATGATGGCTGCACTGTTCTCAAAATTTATTTTTCTTAGCAAGAGGCCTTGGGGCTCAACCCTCCCCTCCCCTCCTAAACCCCAGAGCATTTACTTCTCTTCAGCTCTCTGCCTTGGGGAAATACAAAACAACAAAGCAACTATGCCCTGTACCCCAAGCTCCATGCCAGAGGAAGGATTCACAGTACTGTCTACCAAAAGGTAGGTTTTGAGAGGAGTGTGTGGAGGATAACAGGCTTCTCCAAGAGGCAAGGGTCTTCCCAGGGCCCAATGCTAGCTCTCAGGTTTATGCCTCACTTCCCTGATTGACTGCCAAAATGTTAGCATGAAGCAGGAAATTTGGATTTTGCCACTGGGCTGGAGGTTTATTTTATAGACCTATTCTAACTGGATGCAAGTTTCTCTTACTGGAGTTCCTGCCTTTAAAGAGGGAGACTTCCACCAAAGTTTGTCAGTTTCTATTGGAACTTTACTAAAAGACAAAATTGACAAAAAATAAACTTCAAAGTTCTGATTCTCTGTCTTTTAACTAGGTCCCCTAATGCTGGATCACTTTTAATCACCAATTCTTTTTTTTCCTTTTAATTCTTTTCTTTATTGTACTTTAGGTGAAGGTTTACAGAACAAATAGTTTCTAATTACACAGTCAGTACGCATATTGTTTTATGACATTTGGTTAACAACCCCAAAACAGGTCAACACTCTCCCTTCTAGAACTTGGACATTTTTTTTCTTTTTTGGTAAAAATATACATAGCCAAAGATACACCATTTCAGAAATTTCTACATGTACAATTCAGTGACATCGATTACATTCTTCCAGTTGTGCTGCTATTCTCACTATCCTTTTCCAAATTATTCTATAACGATTATCTTCAACTCACTGGCCCCTAGGCTTCCCGTCAAACCTTTTGAGTTGCTGTTGTAAATTTGATTTCACATAGATAATTCTTTTTTTTTTTTTTTTGTACATTAGATGAAAGTTAACAGAACAGAGTAGATTCTCATTAAACAGTACACATATTGCCCTATAACAACAGTTAACAACCCCTCTACATGTCAACACTATCCTTTCTCAACCTTGGGTTGCCTATCACCAGCTTTCCTGTCCCCTCCTGCCTTCTAGTCCTTGTCCCTGGACAGCTGTGCCTCATTAGTCCCGTTTTGTTTTATGGGGCTATCCAATCCCCAGCTGAATGGTGAAACTCAGGAGTGATTTCACCACTGAGCTAAAAGGGTGTCTGGGTGCTATACTCTTGCAGTTTTTCTAGTCTCTGTGAGGTGAGTAAATCTGGTCTTTATTCGTGGGTTAGAATTTTGTTCTACATCCTTCTCCAGCTCTGTCCAGTACCCTCTGCTGTGATCCCAGTCAGAGCAGTCAGTGGTGGTAGCCGGGCACCATCTAGCTGTACTGGACTCAGTCTGGTGGTGGCCTTGGTAGCCGTGGTCCATTAGCCTTTCGGACTAATCTTTTCCTTGTATCTGGTTCTCTTTATTCTCTCTTGCTCCCAAAGGGGTGAGACCAGTGGAGTATCTTAGATGTCTGCTCACAGGCTTTTAAGACCCCAGATGCTACTCACCAAAGTAGAATGAAGAACACTGTCTTTATAAACTGTGTTATGCCAGTTGAGCTAGATGTTCCCTGAGAGCATGGTCCCCACAGCCCTCCACCCAGCAATTCAGTCCCTCAGGGAGTTTGGATGTGTCTATGGAGCTTCCATGACTTTCCTTATACAAGTTGTACTGGCTTCCCCCGTATTGTGTACTGTTTTACTCTTCAAGTTTACCACTTATCTATCGTCTATTTAGTATTCCCTTCCACCCCTCCCATCCCTTATAACCAACAAAGGTTGTTACTTTTTGTGTGTAAACTTTTTCATCAGTTTTACAGTAGAGGTCTCGTACAGTATTTGTCCTTTTGTGATTGACTTATTTAACTCAGTATAATGTCCTCCAGTTTCATCCATGTTATGAGATGCTTCACAGATACGTCATTGTTCTTTAACATTGCATAATACTGCATTGTGTATATGTACCATAGTTTGTTTATCCATTCATCTGTTGATGGGCTTCTAGGTTGTTTCCATCCTTTTGCTATTGTGAACAATGCTGCAATGAACATGGGTGTGCATATGTCTATTCGTGTGACGGCTCTTACTTCTCTAGGATATATTCCTAGGAGTGGGATTGCTGGATCCTATGGTATTTCTATTTCTAGCTTTCTGAGGAAGCGCCATATCATTTTCCAAAATGGTGGTATCATTTTGCATTCCCACCAGCAGTGCATAAGAGTTCTGATCTCCCTGCAGCCTCTACAAAATTTGTTATTCCCAGTGTTTTTGATTTGTGCCAGTAATGCTGGGGTGAGATTGTATCTCATTGTGGTTTTAATTTGCATTTCTCTATGGCTAGTGATCGCGACCATTTTCTCATCTGTCTGTTGGCCACTTGAATGTCTTCCTTGGTCTGTTCACTTCCTTTGACCATATTTTAATCGGATTATTTGTCTTTTTGTTGTAGAGGTGTTGGATTTTCTTGTAGATTTCAGAGATTAGAACTTTGTCTCACTTGTAATGTCCAAAAATTTTTTCCCAGTCTCTAGGTTCTCTTTTTACTCTTTTGGTGAGTTCTTTTGAAGAGCATAGGTGTTTAATTTTTAGAAGATCCCAGTTATCTACCTTATCTTCTGGAGTTTATGTGTTGATGGTTTTGGTTTGTATCGTGTTAATGCAGTGTATTAGGGCCTCTAGCATTAATCCTAATTTTTCATCTATGAACTTTATAGTTTTTGGCTTCATATTTAGGTCTTTGATCCATTTTGAATTAGTTTTTGTGTATTGTGTGAGGTATGGGTCCTGTTTCATTTTTGTGCGTATGGACATCCAGTTTTGCCAGCACCATTTGTTAAAAAGACTGTCTTTTCCCCATGTGATGGCTTTGGGCCCTTGTTGAAGATCAGGTGATGGTAGGTGGGCAGATTTACTTCTGGGTTCTCAATTCTGTTCCATTGGTCAATGTATCTGTTGTTGTACCAGTACCAGGCTGTTTTGACTAGCACAGCTGTATAGTAGGTTCTGAGGTCAAGTAGCGTGAGTCCTCCAACTTTGTTCTTCTTCCTCAGTAGTGCTTTACTTAATCAGGGCTTCTTCCCTTTCCATATAAAGTTCATGATTAGTTTTTCCATCTTCTTTAAAGAATGTTGCTGTTATTTGGATCGGGATTGCATTGTATTTGTAAATTGCTTTGGGTAGAATTGTCATTTTCACTATGCTGAGTCTACCTATTCATGAGCATGATATGTTTTTCCATTTATGTAGATCCCTTTGGGTTTCTTGTGGTAGTGTTTTGTAGTTTTCTTTGTTTAGGTCTTTTACATCCCTGGTTAGATTTATTCCTAAGTATTTTATTTTTTTTAGGGACTATTATAAATGGTTATGTTTTCCTGATGTCATTTTCATCATTCTCTTTATTGGTGTATAGAAATCCAACTGATTTTTGTTTGTTTATCTGGTATCCTGCTCCTCTGCTGAATCTTTCTATTAGTTCCAGTAGTTTTGTCATGGAGTCTTTAGGGTTTTCTACGTATAGTATCATAGCATCTGCAAAGAGGGACAATTTAACTTCTTCATTACCAGTTTGGATGCACTTTATTTCTTTTTCTTGCCTTATTACTGTAGCTAGAACTTAGCACAAAGTGTTAAGCACGAGTGGTGAAAAAGGGCATCCTTGCCTTCTTCCTTTTCTCAAGGGGAATGTTTTCAGCCTCTCTCCATTAAGAATAATGTTGGCCATTGATTTTGCATAGACGCCCTTTATTAGGTACAGAAATTTCCCTTCTATACCTATTTTATTGAGAGTTTTTATCATAAATGGGTATTGGGCTTTGTTGAATGCCTTTTCTGCATCGAGATGATCATATGATTCCTTTCTTTCCTTTTATTTATGTGATGGCTTACATTGATTGATTTTGTAATGTTGAACCATCCTTGCATACCTGGTATGAATCCTACTTGTTCGTGGTGTATTATTTGTTTGATATGTTGCTGAATTCTGTTGGTTAGAATTTTGTTGAAAATTTTTGAAACTACATTCATGAGAGATATTGGTCTGTAATTTTCTTTTTTTGTGGCATGTTTGCCTGGTTTTGGTATCAGAGTTACGCTGGCATCCTACAATGAATTCAGAAGTGTCGCTTCCTTTCCTGTGTTCTGAAATAGATTGACTAGTACTGGTAAAAGCTCTTCTCTGAATGTGTGGTAGAAGTCTTCTGTGAAGCCATCTGGGCCAGGGCTTTTTTTTTGTTGAGAGGTTTTTTTTTTTATTACCTTTTCAATCTCTTCTCTTGTTATAGGTCTGTTCAAATTTTCAACGTCACTTTTTGATAGTTTGGGTAGGTAGTGTGTTTCTAGAAATGTATCCATTTCCTCTAGGTTTTCAAATTTGTTGGAGTATAGTTTTTCATAATACTCTGTTATAATCTTTTTTATTTCAGTTGAGTCTGTTGTAATGTCCCCCATTTCATTTGTTATTTGCATTATTTGCGTCCTCTCCTGTTTTTCTCTTGTCATTCTGGCCAGTGGTTTGTAGATTTTGTTGATTCTTTTGGAGAACCAAGTTTTGGTTTTGTTGGTTCTTTCTATTGTTTTTCTGTCTCTATTTCATTTGTTTCTGCTCTGATCTTTGTTATTTCCTTTCTTCTGGTGGCTGTGGGCTTTTTTTTGCTGTTCTCTTTCTCTTTATTTGAGTTGTGTAGTTAATGCTTTGATTTCATCCCTTTCTTCTTTTTTGATGTGTGCCTCTATTGCTATAAATTGTCCTCTGAGGACTGCCTTTGCTGTGTCCCAAAGGTTTTGGTATGATGTGTTTTCATTCTCGTTTGATTCTAGGAATTTTTTTTATTCCATCTCTGATTTCTTTTATTACCCTTTGGTTTGTAAGCAGGGTGTTATTCAGTTTCCATCTAATTGATTTTTTTCCTTTCTCTTTCCGTTGTTAATTTCTACCTTGATGGCATTGTGGTAAGAGAAGATACTTTGTATTATATGAATGTTTTGGATCTCTTTGAGGATTGCTCTGCATCCTAAGATGTGGTCTATTCTGGAGAACGTTCCATGTGCGTTGGAAAAGAATGTATACTTCGCAGCTGTTGGATGCAGTGTTCTGTATATACCTATGAAGTCAAGTTGGCTGATTGTGCCCTGTAGGTCTTCTCTTCCTTTGTTGAGTTTCTTTTTAGATTTTCTCTCCTTTATCGAGAGTGGTGTGTTGAAGTCTCCTACTATTATCGTGGAACTGTCAATTTCTCTTTTCAGTGCTGTTAGGGTTTGTTTTATATATTTTGGATCTTTGTCATTGGGTACATAGATGTTTATTATGGTGATGTCTTCATGGTGGAACGTCCCCTTAATCATTATATGGTGTCCTTCTTTGTCTTTAATGGTGGATTTTGTTTTAAAGTCTATTTTATCTGAGATTAGTATTACCACTCCTGCTCTTTTTTGGTAGCTGTTTGCTTGAAATATTTTTTTCCATCCTTTGATTTTTAATAAATTTACGTCTTTGTTTCTAAGATGTGTCTCTTTTAGACAGCATACGGATGGATCCTGTTTTTTATCCATTCTGTCACTCTCTGTCTCTTTAGGGGTGCATTTAGGCCATTTACATTCAGTGTAATTATTGATAGGTGCGAGTTTATTGCTGTCTTTTGCAATGCTTTTTTTTTTTTTTTTTTTTTTTTTTTTGTGGTGCTGACATTTTCTTTGTTCCTCTTACTCTCCTGTGCTGAATTCCTTTTGTTATGGTTTTTTTTTTCATTTCTTTTTTTTTTTTGTAGGTTTTGTTTTTGCTGAGACTTTATGTTTTTCCTCTTTATTTTGATGAGTAGGTTTGTTAACTTTGTGTGTGGTTACTGTGAAATTTACCCTTATCTTTTTAAGTTTGAAGCTGTCTATTATTACTTGGTATCGCCTTGCCTTCCTCTCCATTAGACGGTTCTATACCTACACCGTTTATTCCCTCTTTTATTGTTCTGATGTTGTGGTCATTTACAGATTAATTGTTCTGATTCCCTGTTGTATTTCTTTTGGTTTTAGATAGTCTTTAAGAGTTCATTTCCTAGATTAGTATCTGCCTGGTATGATCCTGCATCCTAGATTCAGCCTGTGAGCTGATATTGTTTGTTCTCAGATTGAAGGACTCCCTTTAATAATTCTTGTAAGTTTGGTCTGGTTTTTACATAGTCCCTTAATTTTTGTTTATCTGGAAATGACCTAATTTCACCATCATATTTGATTGAGAGTTTTGTATGGTATATTATTCTTGGCTGGCAATTTTTTTCTTTCTAGGTTTTATATATGCCATCCTATTGCCTTCTTGCTTGTATGGTTTCTACCGAATAATCTGAGCTTAGTCTTATTGTTTCTCCTCTGTATGTGACTTTTTGTTTTTCCTGAGCTGCCCTCAGGATTCATTCTTTTTCTTTGGGTTTGGCAAATGTGATTATGATATGCCTTCTAGGTTTTATATATGCCATCCTATTGCCTTCTTGCTTGTATGGTTTCTACCAAATAATCTGAGCTTAGTCTTATTGTTTCTCCTCTGTATGTGACTTTTTGTTTTTCCTGAGCTGCCCTCAGGATTCATTCTTTTTCTTTGGGTTTGGCAAATGTGATTATGATATGCCTTCTAGGTTTTATATATGCCATCCTATTGCCTTCTTGCTTGTATGGTTTCTACCAAATAATCTGAGCTTAGTCTTATTGTTTCTCCTCTGTATGTGACTTTTTGTTTTTCCTGAGCTGCCCTCAGGATTCATTCTTTTTCTTTGGGTTTGGCAAATGTGATTATGATATGCCTTGGTGATTTTCTTTTGGGGTCTATCCTATACAGGGTTCGTGGAGCTTCTTGGATGGTCAGCTTTTCATCTTTCATGATATTGGGGAAGTTTTCTGTCAGCAGTTCTTCAATGATCTTCTCTGTGTTTTCTGTTTTCTCCTCCTGTTCTGGAATGCTGATCACTCGCACATTTTTGTTTTGATTGTATCCCACAAAATTATCAGGATCTCTTCATTTTTCTTTGTTCTTTTTTCTGATTTTTCCTCAAACAGAATTGTATCCAAGTGTTTGTCTTCAGTTTTGCAGAATCTGTCTTCCACCATTTCAAATCTGCTCCTTAGCCTTTCTATGACATAGTCCATTTCTGAAATCTTGTTTTTGTTTTGGATTTCTAATTGTTGTTTTTGTATAATTTCTAGTTGTGAATTTATTTTGGCATTTTGTTCCAGCATTATTTTCCTGAATGCTTTCATTTTTTTGTCTGTGTTTTTGATGAATTTGTCGATTTTTTCTTCATTTTTGTCTGCTTTTTGCTTCAACTCTTTGATAGCTCTGAATATTAGAGATTTGGTGTTCAGGTACGTTTTCTTCTACTGGAAAGTTTCATTGGGTGTTTTATTTTGGACACCTATGGGAACCATCCTGTCCTGCTTTTGTAAATGTTTTGGTATTGTCTGCTTCTTTGGGGCATTCGGTAGTTATTTTCCTAGTTTATTGATTGTAGATTTGTTTGTTTTGTCCTTTTTTTTGTTTTATTTTGCTATGTCTGAGCAGGCGGGCTGTGTGTTCTTTGTTGTTGGCTCATCTGTGGGTACGATACTTTTCACCTCCTTCTCCAACTGGCAGGGTCAGTTGCTCAGATATGGTACAGGAGGGCAGGTCTAGCTGAAGAGGAGTTTCTGGGATGGGTTGTTTGTCGAACTTACTATAGCCACCAAGGCGGGCCAGTAATTAGTACAGGGCAGGTTCTGGTGGCCTTGCCTGTGCTGCTTGGTTGTGTGATGTTCAGCTCACAGTGTAGGTAGGCATGATGGAAGGCGGAGACTGTGATGTGTGGAACTAAGATAGGTATGGGAGAGAGGAGAGAGGTACAGGAGCCAAAAACAAACAAACAAAAAAGAGTGCTAGGGGAGCTTGCCTTTGGAGTGGAGAGATAAGAGATGACTGTTGCGTCCCCTGCTGGAAGTTCTGTGAAGCTGCTTTCTTGTACCCCTGTTCACTGATCTCTGATAAGAGTCCAGGATGGTAGATCCTTGCTGCATTAGCTGATAGGGGACCTCTGCATGTGTCTCTCCTTGCTTCTCTGTCAGTTTCTTATTCCATTTGGTGCCTGGCTGAGTTCTTTATTTCTACTTTTGAAGTGTAAGGTTTCAGAGTTGCCGTTTTCTCTTTTGGGCTTAGTTTTTCAGATCTTTGCTGTGGCAGGACAGCCTGGTGCTTCTGCCTATAGCGCCATGTTGCCTGGAAGTCCCTCACCTATTCTGATTTTTAAAAATTATGTCAACAAGTCAAAGTTTTTCCAGGAGATATCCTTCCATGTGAAATTGTAAGCTTCCTAACAAGGTAACAGAAAGATTCATCTTGTTGTTCTGACTCATAACAACCCTAAGTACAACAGAAGAAAACATCACCCAGTCCTACACCATCCTCAAGATTTTGTTATGCTTTACACCGTTGCTGCAGCCAGTGTGGCAATCCATCTCATTGAGACTCTTTCTCTTTTTTGCTGACCCTCTACTTTAGGAAGCATGATGTTCTTCTCCAGGGACTGGTCCCTTCTGATAAAGTCTCCAACTACGTGAAATGAAATCTCACCATACTCACTTCTAAGGAACATTCTGGCTATACTTCTTCCAATACAAATTTGTTCATTCTTTTGGCAGCCCATGGTATATTCAATAGTCTTCACCAACACCATAATTCAAACATCAATTCTTCTCCTGTGTTCCTTATTCATTGCCCAGCTTTTGCATGCATGTGAGGCAACTGGAAACACCATGGCATGAGTCAGGCATACCTTAGTCCTTAAAGTTACATCTTTGCTTTTTAACACTTTGAAGAGGTCTTTTGCAACAGATTTTCCCAATGCCATAAATCATTTGATTTCTTGACTGCTACTTCCATGTGCATTGATTGTGGACCCAAGTAAAATGAAATCCTTGACAATTTCAATCTTTTCTCTGTTTATCATGACGTTGCTTATTGGTTCAGTTGTGAGAATTTTTGTTTTCTTTATGTTGAGGTGAAATCCATACTG
The DNA here is from genome assembly GCA_030035585.1 of Dugong dugon. Taxonomy (NCBI): domain Eukaryota; kingdom Metazoa; phylum Chordata; class Mammalia; order Sirenia; family Dugongidae; genus Dugong; species Dugong dugon. The sequence goes on from CM057478.1 coordinate 17,973,247, forward strand.
AAGGCTGTAGCCTTTGATCTTCATCAGTAAGTGCTTCAAGTTCTCTTCACTTTCAGCAAGCAGGTTATGTCATCTGCATAACACAGGTTGTTAATTCTTCTTCCTCCGATCCTGATGCCCTATTCTTCTTCATACAGTCCAGTTTCTCGGATTATTTCCTCAGCTTACAGACTGAGTAAGTATGGTGAAAAGATACAACCATGACGCACAACCTTCCTGACATTAAACCATGCAGTGTCCCCTTGTTCTGTTCGAACAATTGCCTTTTGGTACAGGTTCCTCATAAGCAAAATTAAGTGTTCTGGAATTCCCACCCTTCTTTATGTTATCCATAATTTTTTATGACCCACAGAGTCAAACGCCTTTGCAGAATCAATAAAACACATGTAAACATCTTTCTGGTATTCTCTGGTTTCAGCCAAGATGCATCTAATATTAGCAGAGATATCCCTCATTTCACATCCTCTTCTGAATTCAGCTTGAATTTCTGACAGTTCCCTGTCAAGGTACTGCTACAGCCACAAATTTTACTTGCATGTGATTTCAGTGATACTATTCTATAATTTCTGCATTCTGTTGCAGAATGGTTTTTGAATGGTTACAGATATGGGTCTCTCCCAGTCTATTGGCCAGGTAGCAATCCTCCAAGTTTCTTGGCTTAGATAAGTAAGTGCTTCCAGCTCTGAATCCATTTGTTAAAACATCACAACTGATATTCCATCTGTTCCTGGAGTCTTGTATTCCGCCAATGTCTTCAGTGCCACTTGGACCTCTTTCATCAGTACCATTGGTTCTTGATCATATGCTATCTCCTGAAATGATTGAATTTGCCTAGTTCTTTTTGGTACAGTGACTCTTCCATCTTCTTTTGATGCTTCCCGTGTTGTTGAATATCTTCTCTGTAGAATCCTTCAAAATTGCAACATGAGGCTTGATTTTTTTCTGTAGTTCTTTCAGATTGAGAAATGGCAAGTGTGTTCTTCCTTTTTTTTTTCCTAACTCTGGGTCTTTGCACATTTCATTATAATACTTTATCTTCTCAAGCCACCCTTTGAAATCTTTTGTTCAGCTCTTTTACTTCATCATTTCTTCCTTTCACTTTAGTTGCTCTACATTCAAGAGCAAGTTTCAGAGTCTCTTCTGACATCCATTTTGGTCTTTCTTTTCTTTCCTGTCTTTTTAATGACCTTTTGCTTTCTTCATTTATGATGTCCATGATGTCATTTCAGAGCCCTGGTGGGGCAGTTGTTTAGAGTTTGGTTGCTAACCAAAAGGTTGGAGTTTGAATTCACCAGCAACTCCTTGGATACTGTCTGAGGTAATTCTACTCTGTCCTATAGGAACTCTGTGAGTTTGAATTGACTGGACAGCAATGCTTTTTTGTTTGTTTGTTTGTTTTTGGTTTGCCATCATTCCACAACTCATCTGGTATTCACTCATTAGTGTTCAATGGGTCAAATCTATTCGTAAGATAATCTCTAAATACAGGTGAGATATACTTGAAGTCTTATTCTGGCTCTTGTAGACTTGTTCTAATTTACTTCAACTTGAACTTGCATATGAGCAATTGATGGTCTGTTCCATAGCTGGTTCCTGGCCTTGTTCTGACTGATGATACTGAGATTTTCTATCATCTCTTTCCACATAAGTATTCAATTTGATTCCTGCATATTCCTGTCTGGCGAGGTCCACATGTATAGTTGCCATTTATGTTGTTGAAAAAAGGTATTAAAAAAAAAAAAACCTCATTGGTCTTGCAAAATTCTATCAGGTGATCTCCATTGTCATTTCTATCAACAAGGCCATATTTTCCAACTACTGATCTTACTTCTTTGTTTTCAACTTTCATATTCCAGTCACCAGTAATCATCAATATGTCTTGATTGCATGTTTGATCAATTTTAGACTTCAGGAATTGGTAAAAATCTTCAATTTCCTTATCTTTGGCCTTAGTTGTTGGTAAGTAAATTTGAATAATAGTCATACTGACTGGTCTTCCTTGTAGACATATGGATATTATCCTATCACTGACGGCGTTGTACTTCAGGATGGATCTTGGAATATTCTTTTTGACAATGAATGGGGTGCCATTCCTCTTCAATTTGTTATTCCCAGCATAGTAGACCATGTGATTATTTGATTCAAAATGGCCAATACCAGTTCATTTCAGCTCACCAATGCCTAGAATATCGATCTTTATGCATTCCATTTCATTTTTGATAACTTCCAATTTTCCTAGATTCATACTTCCTACATTCCATGTTATGATTATTAATGAAGGTTTGCAGCTGTTTCTTTCCATTTTGAGTCATGCCACATCAGTAAATGAAGGTCCTGAAAGCTTGCCTGCATCCATGTCATAAGGTCAACTCTACTTTGAGGAGGTGGCTCTTCCCCAGTCAGATTTTGAATGCCTTCCAATTTGAGAGGCTCATCTTCTAGCACTATATCAGACAATGTTGCACTGCTTTCATTAACCTTATGGATAGCAATTTTTTTAGAAGGAGGCCGCCAGGTCCTTCTTCCTAGTTTGTCTTAGTCCTGAAGTTCTCCTGAAGCCTGTCCACCAAGAGTGACCCTGCTGGTATTTGAAATACTGGTGGCAAAACTTCCAGTATCATAGCAACACACAAGCCACCACAGTAGAACAAACTGACAGATGTGTGGTGGGAAGAACCCTAACTGGTTAAAATTGTGTCTCTCAACGTGGTCAAATCCTCATGCAGTTCTCCTAAGCCTGAGTATGCTTATGACTACTCTTATATCCAAGGCACTAGCCCTGGGAATTTCCCTTCACCCACCCCTTTCTAAATAATTCTTTATACTTAAAGAGTCTGTAATCATCCTAGTTGAAATGTGGCATCTGATTCCTGTTGCGACCTTGATTGATTCAAAGGCAAATTCTTTGCAACTGAATGTATAACTTTATGGAAATTAAAATCACTTAAAGCTTATTCAAATAAATCTCAAAGTGAAATATGTTTTTTAAATGAGAATTGTTGAAGCAAAATTGTACTATTACATATTAAACACATAAAAATTTATGATGATTGAAATAATAGTAATAGTTAAAAAATTAGAAAGGTAAATGGTACAGAATAGTAAATACCACGGGGGGAAAAAAAGCCCAAATACACATGTGTGTGCGGGTATCTGTGTGTGTGTAGAGAGCAACAGAGAAAGAGAGGGAGAGAGTAATATTGTAACATAACTATGTATAGACTTTTCCCATAATCGATATTCCAAGGAAAACCTTTAATTTGAGTGGCTCCTGCTCAGCTAGTGGTGAAATAAGAAGAAGGAGGAGGAGGAGGTGATGGAGAAGGAGGTGGAGGAGGGAGGGGAGGAGGAGGAAAAGAAGCAGGAAAACAGGAGGAGGAGGAGAAGGAGGGAGTGGAAGGGAGTAAGAGGGGGAGGAGGAGGAGCAGGAAAGGGAAAAGAAGGAGATCATAGTGTATAATATGGTTATATCTTAAATTGTGAGGCTGGATATTATTTCCAAGCAGTAGGCATAGATGAGGTGAATAGCTGATACTACCATATTTTAAAAAAATATTTAATGGCAGGATAAATATTCATATCTATAATCTAAGTAAATAAAATAGGTTACGTAACAATACCTTAAGTATTCCCTCATTTTTATTAATCATTCTGTGTATGTTTGTATGTCTATATGTACATATAGGTGTGTGTATACAAATGTTTTACTGTAAAATTGATTTAAGAGATTAATGATATTTGCTTATGCTTTTCTGTATTTTCAAAATTTTCTGAAATTAATACCCAGTGTTTTTATAATCAGAAAATAAAATAAATTTAATAAAACGGCAAATAATTTAAAATATGAATCAGATTGAATAAAAATCAGACTTTGCCCTTTGAAAGCTCCTAGAACTATCTCGTTCAGAGCAAGAAGCCTGAAGTTTACAATAACAAATGTCTAAGATGCTGTCATGGTTTGAATTATGTCCCCCAAAAAGTATATATGTCAATTTAACTGGGCCACAATTCCCATAATTGAGTGGCTGTCCTCGATTTTGTGATTGTAATTTTATGTTAAAGAGGATTAGGTTGGGACTGTAACACCACCCTTACCCAGGTCACATCCCTGATCCAATATAAAGGGAGTTTCCTTGGGGTGTGGCTTTCACCACCTTTTATCTCTCAAGAGATAAAAGGAAAGACAAGCAAGCACAGAATTGGGGACCTCATACCACCAAGAAAGCAGTGCCAGGAGGAGAGCGCGTCCTTCGGACCTGGGGTCCTTGGGCAGAGAAACTCCTAATCCGGTGGAACACTGATGAGAAGGCTGACAAAGAAAGCCTTTCCCTGGAGCTGACACCCTGAATTTGGACTTGTAGCCTGCTGGACTGTGGGAGAATAAATTTCTTCTTATTAAAACCATCCGCTTGTGGTATTTCTGTTAGAGCAGCACTAGATGACTAAGACAGATACCAATTCTTAGTTATCTAGTTAAATGAAAATCATAGGCACTGTGTTAATGATAATTTACCATTGTTTTAAATTTTAATTTTTTTTGTAGTCAGGGAGATATCTGAAAGAAAGGAGGTTTCTCTTTCAGAAGCTACCTTATCAGGTATGTGCAGTAAGCAACTGATCCTTCAAAGGACACTTAACAACAAATTTTTAAGAAAACAATTTTATTAAGGTAAAACATATATTTAGAAATCCTAAGAAGTATAAAACTGAATTAATTTTCACAGAGTGATTATAAACATGCAACAACACCTGATTTGAAAAACAGAACTTTACCAGCATCACAGAGATGTACCATCATGCTCTGGCTCATACACAAATGTCCCTGAATGTAGCCACTGTGCTGATTCAAATCATGAATTAGATTTTTTTCCTTTTTATTGAACTTTCTGAAATAGAATCAGGGAATATGTGCTGTTTTGTGTCACATTTCTTTTACTCAACATTTGTTTGGAGATTTTCCAGTTGTTGTATGTAACAGTAATTTGTTCATCTCCACAGCTTTGTAGTATTCTACTGCATAAATGTACCAATATTTGTTTATCCATTCTTTTGTCAAAGCACATTTGGATTGTTTCCAATGTGTGGCTTGTATAAATTTTTCTGCTGTAAATCCTCTAAGGACCTGATGATTAGGTGTTTGGCTGCTAACTGAAAGGTCAGAGGTTCAAACCTACCCAGTTACTCCATGGGATAAAGACCTGGCGATCAGCTTCTATAAAGATTACAGCCAAGAAAACCCTACGGGACAGTTTGTCACTTGGGGTGGCTATGAGTCAGATTCAACTCAACAGCACCTAACAACAATAAATCTTCTTGCATATGTCTTTTGTTAAACTTATTTACACATTTCTGTTTAATATATAAGTAGGAGTGGAATTGTTGAGTCATAAGACATATATTTTCAGCTTTAGTACACAGTATAAAAAGTCTTCTAAAATGGTTGTATCAAATTATGCTCTCATCAACAGTATATGAAGGTATTCTAATTGCGCTACATTCTCTGTACCATATGATATTTTCTGATGTTTTTAATCTTAGCCATTCTGGTATTATATAGAAGTATCATATTGTGTTTTAATTTGCATTTATCTAATGATAAATGTGGTTACACAAATTTTTAAGTTTATTTATAATTGAGATATCCTCTTTTATGAAGTACCAGTGAGTCATTTGTTGACTTACTAATTCAAAAAAGACTTTTATATATTGTGGATGTGAGCCCTCTGTCAGATAAACGTACTTTTTCCCACTAGGTAGCTTTAATTTTTTTAACTCTCTTGATGGTATCTTTTGGAACCAGGCATTCTTCATTTTAATAAAGTCCAAGTGATTTTGTGTGTAAGTGTGTGTGTGTGTGTAAAGAATGTTTTGGGGTTCGCCTTTAATAAATCCTTCTCCATCATACAATCATAAAACTGTTCTTTGTTTTCTTCTAAAGGCTTGATTGTCTAATTTTCCCACTTGAAAAACAATGCTTAAGTTTATACTTTATTTGATATTAACTTTTATTTACGATATGAGGTAAGGGTCAAGATACATTTTTCCATATGTATACTTAATTAATCCAGAGCCATTGATTTTATATACACATACAAATGGATATCTACATATATCTATATGTTTGTGTATATGTGTTTGCGTGTGTATTTAAGGATACAGGTGGTCCCCAGCTTACAACAGGGTTCCATTCCAAAGGCTTCATCTTTTCTGATGTAAGTTGAATACCTCATTTTTTAATTTTTAGTTTTGATTATTATTCCTTTTTATTATCAGTATCTTCATAAATCTGATCTTTATTTGTCTCTGAGGGTTGGAAACATTACATATAAACTTACTGATACATTTTAATACATACATACAAAAAAATACACAAATCATAGATCCATAAAAATTTACTCTGACGATGAAATTAACAACTAATGCTTCTGATGGTACAAAATGCTGAAAAAGATTAAGCTATAGGCCTGTTCTGCAATGAAGTCAGCGTCAGTGTTGTAAAATGAAGTCTAAGTCATAATGGTTGTCAGGCACGTGCACAGTTCAATTGTCACATGTCCTTAGAGTGGAACACTGCCTGATTTTCTATCCGTTACAATTCCTGACACCGAGACTGACTTCACTGTAGACCAGGCCATAGCCTGTTATACGGCCATGTTTTGAACAGTATATAATAACATTGAACATCTGCAAGTGAACATCTGAGCATGATAACATCAGCAATTTATGTTCTGAAATATTATTTGCAGTACATAATGCTAACTATAAGAAGTACCAAAAAAACAAATGGATGGTTGTAAGTACAGTTCATCATAACTTGAATATGTCATAAGTCAGGGACTATCTGATACACACATATATATGCATCTTTATATTTGTGTTTATGTATATATAGACAAAAGTCCATACACACACATGCAACACACTCACACACACACACACACGCACACAATATTATGTGTATATAATGTAGCTATCATATCTACGTATGTATTTATCTAGTCTATCACTCATCTCAGTTTGTTGTTCTGTGGTGGCTTGTGTGGTGCTATGATGCTGGAAGTGCTGCCACTGGTATTTCAAATACCAGCAAGCTTACTCATGGTGGACAGGTTTCAGTCCAGCTCCCAAACTAAGACTAAGAAGAACGGCCTGGTGATCTACTTCTAAAAATTAGCCAATGAAAACACTATGAACACAACAGAATATTGTCTGATATAGTGCTAGAAAATGAGCTCCCTAGGTTGGAATGCACTATAGAATGACCTCAACAATGGACTAAAACTTACCAAAGATCTTGAAGATGTCACAGGACCAGGCAACATTTTGTTACGATGTACATAGAGTCTCCAGGAGTCAGAACTTGTGTGATGCCAACATGTATCTATTGCTAGTAACTTCTTTATTATAAATAAGAGGTTAGCTTTCTCCTTATTGTTGTAAAATGCACATTCTTATTACTGATGAATTAGTTAGTAAAGGGGTAGAACATACACAACTCTGTTATCTTTTATAGTATTTTGAATATTTTAATCTTTGTAACCACTGTGTAATGCTGATGAAGCAGACGTATTGAACATGCTGAGGAGACAACACTTTCACATTAAAAATTTGGTGTAATCTAAGACCACATAAGAGAAAAACAAGGATTTAACTTGATCACCAGACTCTGATTCCACTGCTTCCAACCTCATTGCTTTTCATAATGAAATGTTAAATTACTAATTCCATAATAATTCTGAGCAAACTTAATACTCAATCAAGTAGCAGATACTAACAAAGTGAATACAAGTATATACATCATCACTATTGTTTTCAAAGGTGCTAATGGCAGAGACCATGTTTATCTTTAAAGTGGTTGACTTTGAAGAATAGTGAACACAGACAAGTCTAGGCAAGTGTTGATTATTCAGGCAACAGAACAAAAGTTAATTTTGGGATTTGGAACTTAATTGTTGGATTTAAATAACTTGTAATGTGTTTTCAAGCTAAGAAAGTGAAAACAATGTGCTACTGAAAATATATGCCTCAAAACTGGAGAATTAGGCAAGGCATCATAACATTATTGTAACATCACCACCACATAGAATATGAATGATAAAGAAAAATAAATATACTTAAAATATTTAGCGAGGACTATTAAATGGAAAAATGCGAAACACTAATAATAATTATTCTTAGACAACTTAACCCTGAATTATCACTAACTGCACCAAATAATATTAGGAATAGTTACTGTTTTTCTATTAGTCTTAAATATTCAGAATTTATTTGGGGGAATTTATTTATGCATCTGGTAGCAAGACAATTGTTTATATTGTTATGGCTATATAATTAGAGCACAGATCAATGTAAAAGGATTTTTGATATCATAATTATTAGAATTTTAGATCATAACAATATGTTTCTTGTGTTTGTATACAAATAATAGTCTCAAAATGATACAAATGTAACAAGGCCAAAATAAATGTCAGGGTTTTTCAATTCAACTTAATTGCGTTTGACTGTGGTTTAATCTTTTCAGTTTTATTATACACTTTGGCCAGAATGCACATTTCAAATCTATCTTGAATTCTATCTTGTACTTAAATCTCCTTGCATGAGTCCTATTTTTTTAAGCAATATGTCTGCACTCTTCACCATGTTTTGGCTTTTAGTTTTAATAAATTGTATTTAAGAAATTTCCTTCACAGTTTTCAAATTCTGTAGGAGGTCTATGACACATTATTTCTAACTCACTAGCATAAATCATTCATTTAAAAGATACTTATTGAATACATTATAAGGCCCAGAAAATGATCTAGTCTTGGGAGATTCAGGAATGAACAAAACACAAGGCATGTGCCCTACTGAAACTGATGTTACTTGTAGAGAAATGATAATAAGTATGCAAATAATAAGAAGATCAAATATTGAGAAGTGCTAGAAAGTCAACCAAATAGATCAAAGTGAGAAACAACTGAAAGAATCTATGAAACAAGAGAAAGTCTTTATAAAATTAAAATAAAAATCAATATGAAAAAGAATAGGTGAAAATCTTAGAATAAAAAATATCATTATTGAAATTAAAAAAAACTTAGTAGTTAGTAGTTAGAATATATAATGCAACTATTAGCTTAGTATTTAGTAGGACCAACTGATTAGGGGATTAGTGTGCTGAAAGAAAGAACTGGTGAAACTTACTGGAGTATAGTTTGTATAACTAAAAAGATGAAAAATATAACAGATTTATGGAAGATAGAGTGAGAACCTTCAAAATGGGTCATTTCAGAAATAATGTAAAAGGAGAGATCATCCTAGAGTGTTAAAAATTTTAGTTGATCTGCCAAAAAAAAAAAAAATTGGTATTAGTAAAACCCTGATAAAATGCACATGACTATTTCAGACTGCTCTCAGATATGAGGTTAAAAAAATAAATTCTCATTCTCACTTCAGAGAACTTCCTTAAACATAACAGAGAATTTTCTTAAAAGCCCGTTTGGCTAGAATAAGTAGAATATAGTTTAAAAATTATATATTTATTCTCCTCGCCTGCTAAAAGCTGCATGCACAAATTGTTATACCTGGAAATCATGTGATACATCCAGGCAGTCTGCAAGAGTCTGTGTCACTTAACAAAGCCCACATTAACCTGTATAAAATTATCTTATCTGTTCACTTTAGAAATTTCTTGCTGTTTGTTATAAGAAGGTTTCCCCTGCATTCTATAATAATAACTGTACTGCTTACGGACTGATTCCTGGCAAAGTTAGTCCTTATCCATTTCACAGTAATTAATGGTGCTGTGAATCAGAAGCATCTGAACCTAGGGCTGGACATCCTTCTGTGACCTACATAAAAAGGAGACTGACAAAAAAGAGAGAGAACCTTTATTTAAAATCTGTATTTCTACCTTTTCTTTGTCTCCAATTTTCTGCCTTTTGTCTCATAAGTCAGGTTATCCAAAGAAGTCTCCAGATTGCAAAGATCATTTCCTAAAAGAGCTTAAACAACAATGACATTGTTCTTCATCAAATAAGGGAAGAAGGCTTGCTGGATTAAAAGTGTTAACAGTGATGGATGCTGATACATGAAGACAAAATGAAAATAAGACCATTATGAAACTGCCAAAGCCTTTAATTTATTCTACCTGATATGTTATGATTGGTCTCAATTGGCAAGAATATTTAACCTAGACTTAGAAATAAAATCTCTTTAAAGAAAGGAATTTCGTAGTCTTTATGCTTTTAACCTAAGAAATTCATAATTACTGAAATACATTTTTATTAGTATACTGCACATGTACATAATTAACACAAGAAGACTGAATTCCTCTTTTGATTTGTTACCTGTTTTGTTCTACTTTTAGGTAAACAAAAGGGCTCTCACAATAGTTTTGCATTAAATAAAATTTGGAAACTGTCAAACAAACCTAATTACTTTTAACATCCTTTCTTTTATAAGGTAAAGCAGGAAACCTTTGTGTCATTATAAAAAATCAACAGATAATTTAGTTATAAAATATATCAAAAGAGATTTCCAGGCAACATGGTGCTATAGTCAGAAGCACCATGCCATCCCTCCACAGCAAAGACCCGAAAAACTAAGTCAAACAGAGTCACACATCAGTCCTGAAACCCTAAGCATCAAATGAAGAGATAAAGAACTCAGCCAAGCACCAAATGGAATCAGAAACTGACCAAGAACAGAGAGTGAGGAGAGATACAGGCAGAGGTCCCCTATCAGCTACCGCAGCACAGATCCGTCATCTTGGACTCCTATCAGAGATCAGTGAATGGGGATATGAGAAAGCAGCTTCACAGAGCTTCCAGCAGGAGTCAGAACAACCAGTAACCAATGATATACATTTTCCCACCCCCAACCCTTCTTCACCCCCACTCAGCCTCCTCTCCTTCCCACAGCCACAGTTTCTTGGCCAGTAAGCATTGGTTTCACCCCATTGTCACTTGGATTCCACCTGCCCGCACTGGCTGGCTCCCTGAGTGACATTTTTTGGCTGCTGGTGTTGCTTTTTTCCAGTTCATTAGATTTCTTCCTTACCTTTCACCACCTCCCCCTCCTTTCTCTCAAATAACTGGCTCCGTGGCCATCTTTGCTTCTTCCTCAGGGGATGCGAGGCACCTCTCGACTGTGAAATTGCTTCGCAGCCCGTGCCGCTGTGCTGGTGAAACCCTCAGGGCTTTTTTGTTTGTTTGTTTGTTCTGATTTGTTCTGTTTTGTTTTCTTTTTCTTCTAGGCTTGGGAGCCCCTTCTGGCTGAGCAATGCCACCTGGCATGGGAGATACTCCCTTACTCTGCACAGACACACAGTGACATCCCTGGGGGCACTTTTTTTCTGTATTGATTTGTTTGTTTTTGTTTTTTTTAGTTTTTTGTTTCTTCTGTTTTCTTCTCTCACTTTTACCACTTTTGTCTTTCTTTGTTTCCTGGCTCTCAATTTAGTCGGTTTTTTCTTTTACTCTTTTTCTTTTTTTTTTTATTTATTTTTTCTCCATTTCTCATCGCTCATTTCTCCACTCCAATAGCAAGCTCCCTTAACACTCTTTTTTGTTTGTGTGTATGTTTTTGGCTCCTATTCGTCTCTCCTCTCTCTCTTCTTTCCCATACCCATCTCAGCTCCACACATCACGATCTACCCCCTCCTTCCTGCCTACCCGCACTATGTGCTGAACATCACACCCCCAAGCAGCAAAGGCACAGCGTACTGGAACCTGGCCTGCACTGATGCCTGCCCTGCCCTGTCGGCCCTAGTATGTGCCACAAACAAGCCATCCCAGCAACTTCCCTTCAACTGGACCTGCCCTGCTGTACCATAACTCAGTAACTGACCCTGCCCTTTAGAGAAGGAAGTGAGAAGTATCATGCCCACAGATGAGCAAACAACAAACAATGCAAAGCCCACCTGCTCAGACATAACCAAATAAAACAAAAAAAGCAGTCTATAGTAAACAAATCTACAGTCAATAAACAAGGAAAATAACTACTGAATGTCCCCAAGACAGCAGATAATATTAAAACATATACAAAAACGGGAAGAATTGTTCCAGTAGGCAGCAAAATAAAACACCAGATGACTTTCCAGTAGAAGGAAAGGCACTAGAACTATCTGATAGGGAATTCAAATCTCTAATACTCTGAATTATCCAAGAGTTGAAGCAAAAAGTAGACAAAAATGAGAAAAAATTAGACAAATTCATGGAAAAGGCAGACAAATTCATGTAAAATACAGACTAAAATGGAAGAATTCAAGAAAATTATGCAACAACAAAATGCTAAAATATTCACAACTAGAAATTATACAAAAACAAAAATAAGAAATCCAAGAAATAAACAACAAGATTTCAGAAATGGACAGTGTCATAAAAGGGCTGAGGAACAGGTTTGAAACAATGGAAGACAGGATCATTGAAATTGAAGACAAACACTTGGATACAACTCTGTTTGAGGAAAAAAAAAAAAAATAGAACGAAGAAACCCTAAGAATGATATGTGATCCAATCAAAAGCAAAAATCTGCTAGTGATCCGAGTTCCAGAACACGGGAGAAAACATAAAACACAGAGGATCATTGAAGAATTCCTGACAGAAAACTTCCCCAACATCATGAAAGATAAAAACTGACCATCCAAGAAGCTCAACGAACCCCATATAGGATAGACCCCAAAAGAAAATCACCCAGGCATATCATAATCACACTCACTAAAACCAAAGACAAAGAATCCTGAGAGCAGCTTGAGGAAGAAAAAAAAAAAATCACATTCAGAGGAGAAACAATAAGACTAAGCTTGGATTATTCAGCAGAAACCATGCAGGGAAGAAGGCAATGGGATGACATATATAAAATCTTGAAAGAAAAAAAAATTGTCAGCCAAGAATAATATACGTGGCAAAACTCTCGTTCAAATATGATGGTGAAATTAGGACATTTCCAGATAAACAGAATTTAAGGGACTATGTAAAAACCAAACCAAACTTGCAAGAATTATTAAAAGGAGTCCTTCAATCTGAGAACAAACAACTTCAGCTCGCAGGCTGAATCTAGGACAAAGGATGGTATCAGCCAGATACCAATCTAGGAAATGAACTCTTAAGGACTATGCAAAACCAAAAGAAATACAACAGGGAACCAGAGAGGTTAATCTGTAAATGACAACAACATCAGAACAATAAAAGAGACAGTAAACAGTGTAGGTATAGAACCTTTTAATGGAGAGGAAGGCAAGGCGATATCAAGTAATAATAGACTGGTTCAAACCTAGAAAGATAAGGGTAAATTTCAAGGTAATCCCAAAGAAAGTTACCAACCTACTCGTCAAAATAAAGAAGAGAAACATAAAGTCTCAGTAAATACAAAACCTGCAAAAAACAAAAGAAATGAAAAAAAATCTAGAAGAAAGGAATTCAGCACAGGAGAGTAAGAGGAACAAAGAAAACATCAGCACCAAAAAAAAAATGCACTACAAAATGACGGCAATAAACTCACACCTATCAGTAATTACACTGAATGTAAATGGACAAACTGCACCAATAAAGAAATGGAGAGTGATAGAATGGATAAAAAGACAGCATCCATCAATATGCTGTCTACCTTAGAAACAAAGATGCAAATTTTTAAAAATCAAAGGATGGAAAACAATACTTCAAGCGAACAGCTACCAGAAAAAGCAGGACTGGAAATACTAATCTCAGATAAAATAGACTTTAAAACAAAATCTACCATAAAAGACAAAGAAGGACACTGTATAATGATTAAGGGATCAATCCATCATGAACACTAGCCATAATAAACACCTACGCATACAATGAGAAGGCTTCAAAATACATAAAACAAACTCTAACAGCACTGAAAAGAGAAATTGACAGTTCTGCAATAATACTAGACTTCAACACTCCACTCTCAGTAAAGGACAGAACATCTAAAAAGAAACTCAGCAAAGATACAGAAGACCTAAAGGGCACGATCAGCTGACTTGACCTCATAGACATATATAGAACACTCCACCCAACAGCTGCAAAGTACACATTCTTTTCCAATGCCCATGGAAAGTTCTCCAGAATAGACCACATCTTAGGACATAGAGCAATCCTCAACAAGATACAAAATGTTGAGATAATACAAAGTTTCTACTCTGACCAAAACGCCATCAAGGTAGAAATCAACAACAGAAAGAGCAAGGAAAAAAATCAATTACATGGAAACTGAACAACATTCTGCTTACAAACCACTGGGAAATGAAAGAAATCAGAGATGGAATCCAAAAATTCCTAGAATAAACAAGAATGAAAACACATCATACCAAAACCTTTGGGACAAAGCAAAGGCAGTCCTCAGAGGACAATTTATAGCAATACATGCACATATCAAAAAAGAAGAAAGGGACAAAATCAAAACATTAACTGCAGAACTCGTATAAATAGAAAGAGAACAGCAAAAAAAAAAAAAAAGCACACTGTCACTAGAAGAAAGGAAATAATAAATAAATAGATGAAATAAATGAAATAGAGAATAGAAAAACGATAGAAAGAATCAACAAAGCCAAAAGTTGGTTCTTTGAAAAAATCAACAAGATCAACAAACCACTGGCCAGACGGACAAAACAAAAACAGGAGAGGATGCCAATAACCCAAATAATAAATCAGATGGGGGACATTACAACAGACCAAACTGAAATAAAAAGGATTATAACAGAGTATTATGAAAAACTGTACTCCAACAAATTTGAAAACCTACAAGAAATGTATAAATTTCTATAAACACACTACCTAGCCAAACTACCACAAAGTGATGTTGAAAATCTGAACAGACCCATAACAAGAGAAGAGATTGAAAAGTCAATTAAAAAAAAAAAAAAAACTCCCAACAAAAAAAGCTCTGGCCCAGATTACTTCAATGGAGAATTTTTTTTTTTTTTAAATGGGGAAATTTTTTTTTAATTGTGCTTTAGGTGAAGGTTTACAGAATAAATAGTTCTCATTAAAAAGTCAGTATACATATTGTTTTATGACATTGGTTAACAACCCCATGACTTGTCAACGCTCTCTCTTCTTGACCTTTTTTTTTTTTTGGTGAAAATATACATAGCCAAAGATACACTATTTAAAAAATTTCTATATTTTTTTTATATTTAAGTCTTTGATACATTTTGAATTAGTTTTTGTGTATGGTGTGAGGTATGGGTTCTATTTCATTTTTTCCCAGAGGGACATCCAGTTTTGTTGGCAACATTTGTTAAAAACACTGTCTTTTCCCCATTTGATGGAGTTTGGGCCCTTGTCAAAGATCATGTGACCATAGGTGGATGGATTTACTCTAGGTTCTCAATTCTGTTCCATTGGTGTATCTGTCGTTGTACCAGTACCAGGCTGTTTTGACTACCATAGCTGCATAGTAGGTTCTAAGATCAGGTAGTACAAGTCCTCCTACTTTATTCTTCTTCTTCAATAGTGCTTTACTTATCCGGGGCCTCTTCCCTTTCCATATAAAGTTAATGATTACTTTTTCCATCTCATTAAAGAATGTTGTTGGTATTTGTATTGGGATTGCATTGTATTTGTATATTGCTTTGGGTAGAATTGTCATTTTCACAATGTTGAGTCTACCTATCCATAAGTATGGTATGTTTTTCCATTTATGTAGATTTATTTTGGTTTCCTGCATTAGTGTTTTGTAGTTTTCTTTGTATAGGTCTTTTACATCCCTGGTTAGATTTATTCCTAAGAATTTTATTTTTTTCGGGGCTATTATAAATGGTATTGTTTTCCTGATTTCCTTTTCATCGTTTTCTTTACTGGTGTATAGGAACCCAACCGATTTTTTTATGTTTATCTACTGTCTTGCTACTCTGCTGAATCTTTCTATTAGTTCCAATAGTTTTCTCATGGAGTATTTTGGGTTTTCTACGTATAGAATCATATCATCCACAAATAGGGATAGTTTTACTTCTTAATTACTGTTGCTGTAATTTTGGCATGCTCTTGAATCATTTTAACAAAATATCCTTATTTTTTTTAAGTTAAAATTTACTAATAATCAGTTTGTTATTGCTATACATTTTGAAAATATTGACTGTAACTATTTCTGTTTTATATTTATGACTTAAATTCATATCTTCTCTTCACTGAAAACTCTTGATTGTGCCTTTTTCAATTCAAACTCCAGATTCAGAATAATAAAATTCTTTGGATAGTTTTTAAATTTTTTTTTTTATTGTACTTAAGGTGAAGGTTTACCAAACAAATAGTTTCCATTAAACAGTCAGCACACATATTGTTTTATGACATTGGTTAACAACCCCATGACTCAACACTCTCCCTTCTTGACCTTGGATGACTGCCTTTGCTATGTCCCAAGGATTTTGGTATGATGTGTTTTCACTCTCATTTGATTCTAGGTATTTTTGGATTCCATCTCTGATTTCTTCTATTACCCAGTGATGTGTAAGCAGGGTGTTATTCAGTTTCTATGTAATTGATGTTTTTTTTTTTCCTTGCTCTTCTTGTTGTTAATTTCTACCTTGATGGCATTGTGGTCAGAGAAAATACTTTGTATTATCTCAACATTTTGGATCTTGTTGAGGATTGCTCTGTGGCCTAAGATGTGGTCTATTCTGGATAATGTTCCTTGTGCACTGGAAAAGAATGGGTACTTTGCAGCTGTTGGGTGGAGTGTTCTATATATGTCTATGAGGTCAAGTTGGCTGATTGTGCCCTTTAGGTCTTCTGTATCTTTGCTGAGTTTCTTTTTAGATGTTCTGTCCTTTACTGAGAGCGGTGTGTTGAAGTCTAGTATTATTGTGGAACTGTCAAGTTCTCTTTTCAGTGCTGTTAGAGTTTATGTATTTCGAAGCCTTCTTATTGTACGCGTAGATATGTATTATGGTTATGTCTTCATGATAGATCGATCCCTTAATCATTGTACAGTGTCCTTTTTGTCTTTTATGATGGATTTTGTTTTAAAGTCTATTTTATCTGAGATTAGTATTGCCAGTCCTGCTCTTTTTTGGTAGCTATTTGCTTGATATATTTTTTCCTATCCTTTACCTTTTAATAAATTTACATCTTTGTTTCTAAGGTGTGTCTCTTGTAGACAACATATTGATGGGTCCTGTTTTTTATCCATTCTGTCATTCTCCGTCTCTTTATGGGTGCATTTAGGCTATTTACATTCAGTGAAATTATTGATAGGTGTGAGTTTATTGCTGTCATTTTGTAGTGCTTTTTTTGTGGTGCTGATGTTTTCTTTGTTCCTCTTACTCTCCTGTGCTGAGTTCCTTTTGTTTGTGGATATTTTTTTCATTCCTTTCTTTTTTTTTTTTTTTTTTTTGGTAGTTTTGTATTTACTGAGACTTTATCTTTTTCTTCTTTATTTTGATGAATAGGTTTGTTGACTTTCGTTGTGGTTACCTTGAACTTTACCCTTATCTTCCTAGGTTTAAACCAGTCTGTTTTGGTATTGCCTTGCCTTCCTCTCCATTAGAAGGTTCTATACCTATACTGTTTATTCCATTTTTTATTGTTCTGATGTTGTTGTCATTTACAGATTAACCTCTCTGGTTCCCTGTTGTAATTCTTTTGGTTTTGGATAGTCCTTAAGAGTTCATTTCCTAGGTTGGTATCTGGCTGGTACAATCCTGTGTCCTAGATTCAGCCTGTGGTCTGATGTTGTTTTTTCTCAGATAGAAGGACTCCCTTTAATAAATCTTGTAAGTTTGGTTTGGTTTTTACATAGTCCTTTAATTTCTGTTTATCTAAAAATGACCTGATTTCACCATCATATTTGAACAAGGATTTTGCAGGTTATATTATTCTTGGCTGGCAATTTTTTTTCTTTCAAGGTTTTATATATGTCATTATATTGCCTTCTTGCCTGCATGGTTTTTGCTGAATAATCCAAGCTTAGTCTTATTGTTTCTCCTCTGTATCTGACTTTTTCATTTTTCTCGGGTTGTTCTCATGATTCTTTGTTTGTCTTTGGTTTTAGTGAGTGTGATTATGATACACTTTGGTGATTTTCTTTTGGGGTCTATCCTATATGGGGTTCATGAGCTTCTTGGATGGTCAGCTTTTCGTCTTTCATGATTTTAGGGAAGTTTCCTGTCAGGAATTCTTCAATGATCCTGTCTGTGTTTTCTGTTTTCTTCCCCTGTTCTGGAACTCGGATCACTAGCAGATTTTTGCTTTTGATTTCATCCCACATAGTTCTCAGGGTTTCTTCATTTTTCTTCATTCTTTTTTCTGAATTTTCCTCAGAGTAGTATCTAAGTGTTTGTCTTCAATTTCACTAATCCTGTCTTCCATTGTTTCAAACCTGTTCCTCAGCCCTTCTATGACACTGTCCATTTCTGAAATCTTGTTGTTTATTTCTTGGATTTCTTATTTTTGTTTTTGTATAATTTCTAGTTGTGAATATTTTAGCATTTTGTTGTTGTATAATTTTCTTGAATTCTTCCATTTTAGTCTGTATTTTACATGAATTTGTCTGCCTTTTCCATGAATTTGTCTAATTTTTCTCATTTTTGTCTGCTTTTTGCTTCTACTCTTGGAAAATTCAGAGTATTAGAGATTTGAATTCCCTATCAGGTAGTTCTAGTGCCTTTTCTTCTACTGGAAAGTCATATGGTGTTTTTTGATGCCTATTTGAACCATCCTGTCCTGTTTTTGTATGTGTTTTGATATTGTATGCTGTCTTCGAGGCATTCAGTCATTATTTTCCTCATTTACTGATTGTAGATTTGTTTGTTTCATCTGGCTTTTTTGTTTTATTTGGTTATGTCTGAGCAGGCCAGCTGTGTGTTCTTTGTTGCTTTCTTGTCTGTGTGTACAGTACTTTTCACCTTCTTCTCCAATGGGCAGGGTCAGTCACTCAGATATGGTACAGCAGGTCAGGTCCAGCTGAGGGAGAGTTGCTGGGATGGCTTGTTTGTGGCACATACTAGGGCTGACAGGTAGGGCCAGAAATCAGTGCAGAGCAGTTCCGGTAGGCTGTACCTGTGCTGCTTGGGGTTGTGATGTTCAGCACACAGTGCAGGTAGGCAGGAAGGAGGGGGGAGATTGTGATGTGTGGAGCTAAGATGGGTATGGGAAAGTGGAGAGAGGAGAGAGGAACAGGTCACAAAAACAAACACATAAAGAAAAAAAAGAGTACTAAGGGAGCTTGTGGTTGGAGTGGAGAGATGAGAGATTGAGAAATGGGGAAAAACAAAAAGAAAAGGGATAAAAGAAAAAAATGAATAAATAAATATTAGAGGAAAAAAAAGAAGAAGAATAAAAGAAAAGCATCCAGGCATCCCACTAGTGCAGCTGGTAGGACTGGGAAGTTGCTCCCAGGCTGTGAAGTGCAGCCTGGCTAGAAGGTGTAGAGATGCCACACAGCACCAGGTATTCAGGAGACAGGAAGAGAAGGTACGTATAAAGAGACAAGAAACTGAAAATGAAGAAAAACAAAAAGGGAAAAAGAGACAGTAGGAAACAAAACAAAGAAACAAAAAACAAAATCAAAAAATAAAACCAAAAAAAAAAGAAAAAAGAAATGTGCCCATGGACATCTCTGTGCATCTGCATAGAGTAAGGGAGTAGCTCCCAAGCCACGGAGTATTGCTTGGCTAGAAGGGGCTCCCAAGCTGAAAAAAGAAAAAGAAAACAAACAAAACAGAACAGAACAAACAGTGGGAAAAAAAGCCTCGGGGGTCCCACCAGTGTGGCAGCACTTACCGGGAAGCAGTTTCACAGTCAAGCGGTGTTTCCCAGCCTTTCAGGAAGAAGCAAAGCTGGCAGAAGGAGCCAGGTATTTAAGAGAAAGGCAGGGGGGTGGTGAGAGGTAAGGAAGAAATCAAATGAACCAGAAAAAAGCACCTCCAGTGGCCAACAAATGGCACTCAGTGAGCCAGCAAGTGTGGGTGGTTGGAATCCAAGTGACACCAGGGTGAAGCTTGTGCTTCTCAGTCAAGAGACTGTGGACACAGGAAGCAGAGGAGGCTGAGTAGCAGTGAAGAAGGGTGGGGGGTGGAAAAGCATATATCACTGGTTACTGGTTGTTCTGTCTCCTGCTGGAAACTCCATGAAGCTGCTTTCTTGTATCCCCATTCACTGATCTCTGATAGGAGTCCAAGAAGGCAGATCCATGCTGCAGTAGCTGATAGGGGACCTCTGCATGTATCTCTCCTCATGCTCTGTTCTCAGTCAGTTTCTTATTCCATTCGGTGCTTGGCTGAGTTCTTTATCTCTTCATTTGATGCATAGGATTTCAGGATTGATGTGTGTGTCTCTGTTTGACTTAGTTTTTCTGATCTTTGCTGTGGAGGGATGGTGTGGTGCTTCTGCCTATAGCACTATGTTGCCCAGAAATCTCAAGAGATCCATATTTGTGCCCATTCCAAATAAAGCTGATCCAACAAAATGCATACATTATTGAACTATATCATTAATGTCACATGCAAATAAAATTTTGCTGAATATAATTCAAAAAAGGTTGCACCAGTACATCAACAGGGAACTTGATGGAAATTCAAACCAGATTCAGAAGAAGATGTGGAAAGAGGGATATCATTACTGATGTCAGATGGATCTTGGCTGAAAGCAGAGAACACCAGAAAGATGTTTACCAGTGTTTTATTGACTATGCAAAGGCATTCAACTGTGTGGATCATAGTAAGTTACGGATAACATTGCAAAGAATGGGAAATCTAGAACACTTTATTTTGTTCATATGGAACCTATACATAGACCAAGAGATAGTTGTCTGAACAGAACAAGGGGATACTGTGTGGTTTATATCAGGAAAGGTGTGCATCAGGATTATATCCTTTCACCATACTTATTCAAATTGCATGCTGAGCAAGAAGCTGGACTATACGAAGAAAAATTCAGCATCAGGATTAGAGGAAGACTAATTAACAAACTGCAATATGCAGATGACACAACTTTGTCTGCTGAAAGAGAAGACAACTTGAAGCACTTACTGATGAAGATCAAAGATACAGTTTTCAGTATGGATTACACCGCAACAAAAAGAAAACAAAACTTCTCACAACTGGACCAATAAGCAACATCATGATAAACAGAGAAAATATTGGAGTTGTCAAGGATTTCATTTTACTTGGATCCACTTTCAGTACCCATGGAAGCAGCAGTCAAGAAATTAAATGATGTATATTGCATTGGGCAAGCTTGCTACTAAAAAACTTTTAAAGTTATGGAAAGCAAAGATGTCACTTTGAGAACCAAAGTGCACCTGACCGAATCCATAGTGTTTTCAATCACTTCATATGCATGGGAAAGCTGGACAATGAATTAGGAAGATCAAAGAATAATTGATGCATTTGAATTATGGTGTTGGTGTAGAATATTGAATATACATCAACTTCAAAATTTGTCTTGGAAGAAGTACAGCCAGAATGTTCCATAGAAGGGAGAATGGTGAGACTTTGTCTCAAGTACTTTGGACACATTATTAGGAGGAACCAGTCCATCGATAAGTACATCGTGTCTGGTAAAGTAGAGGGTCAGCAAAAAACAAGAAGACCCTTGAAGAGATGGATTGACACAGTGACTGCAACAATGGGCTGAAACATAGCAACAGTTGTGAGGATGGCACAGGACCAGGTATTGTGGATGGGGTCACTATGTGTTGGAACTGACTTGACAGTACCTAACAACAACATCATATTATATTGTGTTTACCATCTAAATAAACTTCATAAACTTAATGAATTTTTCTCAATGAAAAGACAAATAATTTTCTTGTATATGTATTCGTAACTTTCTGTAAGTAATGTATCTTGTATTGTTTCAACCATTCATATTAGTTATGACTTTTAACCAAAGTAATTTAACATTTGTTCTCTTCAAATACAAAAGAAGACTAGAATAGAGGAAAATAAAAGCTGTCTAAATTTTTCACATGAGCAAACACTTCATGTTATCCAAATTATAAGATAGCAAAAGTAAACATAATATAATAACATTAAAAGACACTTGTACACACAGTTATAGCCTTTCTACTAGAAAAGAGTCAATTAAAACTAAGTTCAAGAATATGGATTTATATCTTTCTATTATCTTTGAAACTACAAAATATGCAAAGATTATATTTTATTTAACTCATTTTAACATTTGTCTAAGGTTTTAAGCTCAATTAAAGACCTGTATACACAATTTAGGCTAGAACTTTAATTTCTTATTATTCTATTATTGTAAAAATTTCATTAGCTTAAACTCTTAAAATACCCTTTATTACATTTCCATATGGTAAACACAATTTTATATAATTTTTAATTCTTAAATTTGTTAAAAAGTCAATTACAAATCATTTGAATCATAAAATCAATATAGTTAATTTAGAAAGCATTTCATTTTAAATAATTTAACCCTATACTTGTTATACTAGAATATAGTGATATTATTTTTACATAGCAAAACCAAGGAGGAAATGTAAAGTTGTCTTCAACATTAGTAACTTAATTTCATTTGTCTTATCGTATCTGTATTATTTCTAATATTATGTGAAATATTACTCTTAATACCATTTACAAATCTACATATTAATATAACAAATTTAAAATTTTTTTGATACATGTCAAAATCTGAGTGCCTGTCTTTTTTTTGAAACCTTGTAACAAAGTCCATATTTTTTTTAAAAGTCATAATTTATACTCTTTTTCCCTTCTAAATTAAAGGTTTTAGGAAGAAAAAATTTTAAGAGGAAACATATGTAAAGTATTATAAATTTATTTTTATCTCTTTACTTTTAGCAAGATGTGACAACTAAATTTTCACTAATCCCTTCTTTTACAATGTTGACAAAGTATCTTTATCAAAAAGGGAGGTTTTGTTTTCCTCTAAAAACTTCATTAACTTCTAAATTCTTCTCATGATCATGCAAACTAGCAATTTTCTATTCAAATCTTTGCATCTCCTGGGCCTAGCAAAAGATGTACCAGTTGGTAGAGGTAAGGGAGAAGTGATGTGTAAGTATCAAGACAAGTCTGGGTTTTTCAATAAACTGTTTTCCTTTCCAGTTGGAGGCTTGGAAATTCTTAACAATGGTACAGAGATCTGAATGTGACCTGGATTTAAGATCCACATTCCAGTCAGTATCTCCTTCAAATGGATGTTGCCTTCTTAAGGCATATTGATGCAGTCCATCCAGCTCCAGAGAAGGAGGACAATGGAAAGGAGAACAAACGGATCATAACAGATGTGGCTTTAAGATTTCTCAGTTTTCATTGGCATTGTCTACAGTATCTATTAGGGAGACAGTACTAGATTCTAAATTGTTTTGGAAGACCTTTTATACCAATAAAAGAAAATAGGCAAATAGGCTTTTTTTTTTTTAAATTTAAACTTTCTTTCAAAGTAGCACTGTGGTTCCTAACGGTTCTAGGTGAACTTATGCTGCTTAGAGAAACATGCACATGAGTTCATTATAACATGAGAACATGACAGAAGCTGGTGTCTGGCCCTAACAAGGAGAAGGGTTAGATTGATAAGATCCTAGGAGAAATGAAAAATTTGGTAAAATGATGCTTTTAAACACTTAGTCTAATGAATCTAGTCAAAGACTAATTGTCACCCACTGATGATCATCTCTGGGCAGATGGAACTAAACAGAGCACTTCTCGGGAATGCAGAGACAACACTGAGGATTTGAACAAGGATTGGATTTGAAATGGTGACTGTAGACAGATTTTGTTGAAAGGACACCTGTCTGAAATGACAGCCTTAGTTTTTTAGCCACAGGTGTTTTTTGGACTTAATATTAATTGGATCTGTGAACTTCCTCTTCTGTTGTGCCACCAGGACTCTACATTGCACGTATAGATTATGACAAACAGGTAGATAGAAAGGTTATTCTGTTTGGGAGATGTTTACTAAGGGAAAACAATCATAATGTCCTGGGGAACTGTATTCCTAGGGGAATAATAATAAAACGATGTCTGACAGTTTCAGTTAAACAATGAGAGCCCAGATTCAGACACAACTTATCTTAAAGTTATCGGAAGGGTAGCCTTCTCTTGAGCTGACAGAGACTCACCAAAACCAAGTCAAACCATTGCAATGGAGTCAATCCCAGCTCATAGGAGTCTCAAATGTCTGCACAGTTTTTCACCTACTCAAGAGCTGTGGCCCATGGCAGCAAGTGTTTCAGACAATGATGAAACCTCTAGTTAGAATTTCCACCTTCTACAGATCATCTCCCTTCTATTCTTTTGTGAGATGTTAAGATGAGGATACCTAGGAATCCTCCAGAAACATACAAACTTTGGAAGGAAAAGACTAAACCACTATTGATTTTTTTATCAAGCAGATGTTGACAAGAAGTACACAAATTCCACCTAAGATGATGTGACTAGAATAATTTCTGATATATCTGCTTTTTTTTTTTTTTTTACTCACCTTAGCTATTATCATATTGTGTGATATATCTGCTTTTTTTTTTTTTTTTACTACTCACCTTAGCTATTATCATACTGTGGCACTCTTTAGCAGTTTCCTGGTTTTTTATTATGCCCTCACCTATCTTTATTTTTTTTTTTTCTTTTAATTCCCTAAGATGTTCTTCCATTATCTAAGGAAAAGCAAGACTCTCATATACATTTTGCTAAGACCACATCTACTGCTCTGAATTTAAGTGATTATTAAATTTGTCATCCCCTTCTTGATAACCGGAAACACTGGTGGCGTAGTGGTTAAGAGCTACAGCTGCTAACCAAAAGGTTAGCAGTTCATATCCACCAGGCGCTGCTTGGAAACCATATGGGGCAGTTCTACACTGTCCAGTAAGGTTGCTGTGAGTCAGAATTGACTTGACAGCAATGGGTTGGGTTTGATAACCTCTGACAACATTTAGTTCTAATAAAGACTTTAGAGGGGAGCTCAGGGGGTATAGCTGTTAAGGGCTCAGCTGCTAACCAAAAGCTCCTTGGAATTATTTAAGATGACTTAAATAACCCAGGAGTATTTTACTGATGTCATTATTTTCCTTCTCTACAATAAAACGTGTGCATAAGGCATTATAAATGTTATTAATTTATATCCTTGTCACTTTTGGGAAGTCTTCACATATTGCCAGATTACACATACCCCACTCTGCAGACTGCTAACGTTCTTGGCCATTTTACAAGAGATGAGCTCTTTGAAAGAATCTAAATGGCTTAAGTCTCAGGTCATTTGAGAGTGATGTCCAACAAGAGATAGCACAGAGAGAACAGAGGATGTGGGAGTCAGGCTGCTGGAAGCGGCCTCCCTGATGTTTAGTTTGGTTTCCAAATGACCAGTCAGATGCTTCCAGATTTCTTGGGATCATTTCCTGGTGAGTCTCAATAGAGTTAAGTCCTGGATCATTCAGGAAGACTTCTTCCAATCTTTGTCAAGAACCCAGTAGAAAATAAAAGGCCTCCAACTACATGTTAAAAAGAAAGAAAAAGGGTTCAAAGGAAAATAAGTTAAGAAGAACAAATACAAAGAATATAAATTTAAACAAACAAAATTGCAATGTTTGGGATTAGTAAAGACGAAAATTCCTACCAATGGCTGCTTTCTTTTGCAAACACTTACCAACCTCTGTGAAGTGTTAGTTATACAGAGAACTTTAATCTCTGGCAGCTGGGGTACTGCTAACTGACCTTTTTTAAAAACTATTAAACAGAAAGAAGCTTAGATGAAAAGTAAAAAAAAACTTTTCAATACCTTATATTGATAAACTATAAACTATGAATTGATTTCAATGTTATTGTTACTAAAAAGGTCAATACTCATATTTATTAAGTCTCTTAGAATTTATTAAACTTTACCTTTTATACGTAATGAATATTTTTGTTCTTCCTGTCTGATGAAGGCTTACTGTATTCTAAAATATCAAATAGTGTTACTTAGAGACTTACTGGAAACATTCCTGTCTTGATATAGGTGCTGGATAAAGGGGGAAGAAGGTCTCCTTTGAGAATTCATACTCACAAGGCATCCCTCACAAGGGTCTAAAGACTTAATTCACACACTTATTTTTTAAAAAAAGCAAATAATTTAAAATATTATCAGATTAATATTGTTCCCAGGCAAGTGGCAGAAGCAAAAGAAGATAATCTTTGAAATAACTCAATTTCAATCCAGTTTTCAAAGCTATTACAAGACAAACTTCCAAGTAATATATGCTCACAATAAAAAATAATTACACAAGAAAATTAAGACACCATGTGTGAGAACCAGTGGATACTATAGAATAAAAGTGTTAGATCAGCAGTGACTTCAGATATGAAAATCATCAGACATTTAAACATGATAATCTTAGGATATTAATATTATTAGTTCATAAAATATTTATATTCATCATGAATAGGTAATGTGAGAATATTTGAAAATATGAAGAAATGATTGATAAAAGTAATCTGGTTTAACAATCTGAGTTTAAAAATAAGATATTAGAATAAATGCCATTTTATCAAATTGATGGAAGAAAGGAAGGAGGGAAGAAGGAAGGAAGAGTAGAGGGAAAGGATGAGGGAGACAGGGAGGGAGGGAGGAAGGGAGGAAAAAAGACATCCTCACCCAGGCACAGCATGGTAAGACTGCAGTAAACCAAAATGAAGAGAAAGTCTTAAAAGCAGCCTGGGTGGGGAGCAATTGCCTACAATGGAACCACAATTAATCTAACAGCTGACTTTTCAAGGACAAGAATGGAAGTGAAAGAAATTGTTATATCTGTAACATGCTGAAAGAAAATACATTTCAACCTAGCATGTTTAATCGGTGAAACTATCTTTCAAGAACAAGAACAGGACAAGGGCAGAACAAGTACAGAAGAAAGAAATTAGCTGACAAGAAAAGACAGATATTTTACCACTTCAGTTAGACCATAAAAAATAACGAAGAGATAATTACTTACAAACCAATAGAGTGAAAAACAGATTAAGCATTAATAATCAGCCCCAAATTTGACGGGAAAAAAAAAACAAATAAAAAAAAAAAAAGGCAGAAAAATTAGAAAGCACAAATTAAAATGTTAGAAATAAATAAAAATTCTGAGGACAAGAGACTTGCCTAAAACATAACACCAAAAAGTTTTAAATACACTGTAAGTTAATTGCTGGTACAGGTATATCAATATTAAACAAAACAGAAATTAAAGCAAAATTCTAAAATTACAGGAATTGCTACCATGATGAAAAATTCAAAAAGTCAGGAAGCTATAATGAATTTCAAATTATTGATATCATACAGAAAATAATTAGTAACAAACATAATTAGAGAAATCACATATATGTCCAATTTAAAACATGCTTCCAGTTCATGGATCAAAATAAAATTATAATTTACATTAAAAATATTTAGAATTAAACAATGAATAAAATGCTACCTATCTATACTAAATATTTTAAAAAGGAAAATAGTTAGTGATGGTAGGGATCTACAGCAACTTGTCAAAATATTGAGTGAAATAATCCAGACACAGAAGATCTTATGTCATGTAATCCCTTGGTTATTAGGTTCCGAAACAAATAGTAGTTACTATTGGGCAGGACAAGGGATATAAACTAAAACGGGGCTGAAGGAGCCAGTTGGGGTAACAGATATGGGCTATATGGTAATCTGTGTAATGGTTACATGGCACACTTAACATTATGCTTATGATAGTTAAGGTTGTGTGTCAACTTGACTGGGCCATGATTCTCAGTGGTTTGGCACTTATGATGCAGTTTGGTGGTCATATGATGATGTGATCAGCTCCATCATGAGATTTGATACAATGTGTTCACTTCCATGATGGGATCTGCTGTGAGTAGCCAATCAGTTGAAAGGGAGTTTCCTTGTGGTGTGGCCTGCATCCAATATAGGTGGACTTTTTTGCAAAGCTCGTGGGCTTTTGCTTGCTCTGGATCCTTCAGCTGGCTCCTGTTCATGTGACCTCCAGTTCTTGGGACTTGAGCTAGCAGTTTACCTACAGTCTTGCCTGCCTATCTTGGGATTCGTCGATCTTTGCAGTCTGTGAGCAAGAGCCCTGCTCTCTGACCTGCCAATCTTGGGTTCATCAGCCCCTGTGGCTATGTAAATCACGAGAAACCTCCAGCCTGACCCATGGACTTGGGACTTTCCAGCCTCTGCAACTGTGTGAGATGTTTCCTTGTTATAAATCTCTCTCTATATATATACTTACATGCTTTACTGATTTTGTTTCTGTACAGAACCCAACCTAAGACAGTGCTCTTTGATTTATAAAATGATGCTTCAATTAAAAAATAAAATGAAAAATTAAAATGACTGCAGTATAATGGGCTTAACAAAACTCGGAGAAATCTAAAGTAGAACATAGAGATTGTTGTAGTATGCCATCAAATTGATTCTGACTCATAGCAACCCTATAACACAGAGTAGAACTGCCTTATAGAGTTTCCTAGACTGTAAATATTTAAGGGAGCAGATCTCTAAGCCTTTTCTTCTGCAGAGCTGCTGGTGTGTTCAAACTGCCGACCCTCATGTTAGCAGTAGAGAGCTTAGTTGCTTAGCCACCACGACTCTTTGAATATAGAGGAAGTTTCAAGGAACTTACATAAAAAAGAAGAGAAATTCAATTAATGATCTAAGTATCTCATTTTTTAAAAGTTAGAAAACAGACCAGTAGAAAATAACCAAAGAAATTAAAAGATGGAAAAAAAACGTTGAATCAAATTAATGAATACAAATAGTAATAAAAATCAGATAATTGTTGTAAAGAAATAGAAAATAAAGAGAAATTCCATTAAGTTTAATGCAAAAAAGTGGGTAAGTTAAAAATATATGTTTTAAATAATATAGATTTTACTACAGATCTAAAATGATCCAAGTCTTAAAAAGCATGAAACAAATTTAAAAGCTTAAGTGGATAGAATACAACCTGACTGAAAAGATAATAAACAAGCTGAATCATGTAATTATTAAGGAAATTGAACCTCTAATCAAAAATTGTTTCACAAAGAAAACAGGTCAAAACGAGCAAGTTCTATCACATTCACGTAACAGAAAATTCTAATTTTATATATTTCCCAGAATAAAGAAAGAACACTATGCAATAATGTTAGAGGGTTAGCATATCCCCAAACCAGATAAGGACATTATAGTAGAGGAAAATTATAGGCCAGTCTCATTCATAAATATAGAAGTAAAAATTCTAAAGCAATTATTAGAAAAATGAACCCAGCAAAACATAAAACGTATTACTTCCTGATCAGGTTAAGATCTTACCAAGAATGCAAATTTGGTTTAACATTTCAAAATAAAATTATGTATTAGGCAAATTAAATGATTAAAAAGGAAAATATAATTATCTTAACTGATGCCAGAAAAAGTTAATAAAATTCACTATCCAATCTTGATAAAATCAGTCAGGAAGCAAGGAACAAAAGGTATTTAACAAGTAAAATCTATCTCAGAAAATTTACTACAAATATTATACTTAGTGATTAAATTTGACTGCATTTCTGTAAGATCAATATACAGATGCCAAGTATTTATCCTTCTCTTCTTTTTCCAGGAAACCCTAGGCAGTTTACTAAGAAAAGACGTAAAGGAGTGAAAAGAAATTGTACTTATTTGCGAATAGAATTACTTTGTACAAAACAGACACAAAGAATTTAGAGACAAATTATTAAACATAAAAAGAGTTTAGCATAGTTAATAAACAAAAAATAAATATACAAAAATCACTACATACCATAGCAAAGATCATTTTCTTATTTTCTAACATTTATAAAATATGTTTCATTATTAATCTCAATATCAATTTTTTTACAAGAACAATGAAAAATATGACATGTCTAAGAGTAAATCTAATAAACAATGTATAAAGATTTTAGGGACAAAATTATAAAACTTTATTGAGCAATATGAAAGGGATATACCATTAAATATAAAGATGACAATTCTCCCAACTAAACCAAAAGATAAAGTGAATAAGTAAAATGCAGTATATTTATGTAATGGAATATCATGCAGAAATAAAAGTGAATGAATTAGAAATGCTTACATCATAAAAGTAAAAAAGAAAAATCCAAAATATATAGATCTATATTAGTTAATTTTAGCTGCCCACAATACCTGAATCCTAAAATTTCAGAATTAATTTCTTGCTCATGTAATTTTCTGAAGTATGTGCTCTTGTTAAGAAGGCCCGGTGGCATTATGGTTAAGTGCTGGGCTGTTAACCAAAAAGTCAGCAGTTTGAACTCACCATCTACTCTGCCAGAGAAAAGATCTGGCAATTTGCTCCTGTAAAGATTACAGCCTAGGAAACCCTATGGGGCAGTTCTACTCTGTCATACAGGGTTGGCGGTATGAATCAGAATCAACTTAACAGTCAACAGCACACAACAGCAACAACCACACGTCTTCCTCTTAGATGGGTAGCTTTATTTACTTTGCAGGTAACTCAAAGGATCAGGATCTTTCCATTTTGTGACCCCACCATTCATTAGTTTCAGATTTCTTTTAATCCGTCAGGCTGGTGGGGGAATAGAACATAGAAAGACATACTCATTTCTTAGGCACCTTGGTCCAGAAGTAACATATATCACTTCCATTCACATTCCATTCAAGCAAAAGGTTGTCACATGGCTCCAATTAGGTGGAAGGGAGCTAGGAGATACAGACCCTAAGTCAACACCTGCTTCTAGAAGCAAGTTTACACTAAGCAAGAGGACATGCTTTTCTTATATAAATGAAGCAACTTTGCTATAAGATAAAAAAAGAAAAAAGAAATGAATAACACAAATGTAAACTTAGTAGTTGTCTTAAGACAAGGTGGGAGATGAAATAATGGATGAATAAACATATTTGGAGCCCTGATGGTACAGTGGTTGAAAGCTTGGCTGCTAACCAAAAGGTCAGCAGGTTGAATCCACCAGCCACTCCTTGAAAACCCTATGGGGCAGTTCTACTCTGTCCCATAGGGTTGCTGTGAGTTGGAATTGACTCGATGGCAATGGGTTGGGTTTAGAGATACTATAGGATAAGTACATAAATATTCACAAAATTATTCTCATTGAAAATATATGTATATGTGTATGTGTGTATCTCCACCATCTGTGTCTAAGTTTGTTGTACCGTGGTGGTTCGTATTGTACTGCTGTGATGCTGGAAGCTTTGCCACCAGTATTTCAAATACCAACAGTGTCACCCATGGTGGGTAACTTTCAGCAGAGTTTCCAGACTAAGACAGACTAGGAAGAAAGTTCTAGTGATCTACTTCCAAAAATTCCGGCACTGAATCTATGGATCACAACAGAATATTGTCCTATATAGTACTAGAAGGTTGGAGGCACTTAAAATACACCGTAGCCGCAAAAATGAATTCAAGCATATCAAGGATTATGAAGACAGTGCACAATTGGGTAAGGTTTTGTTCTGTTATACATAGGGTCTCCACAATTGGGAGCCTAGTCAATAGCAACTAACAACATCATATATATATATATATATTTTGTAGTAATGGGAGATAATACAGATTGTTTGAATAATAATTGGAGTATCGAAATTGGAGGGAGAAATTGATGTGGTGTTAAAGATAAGGGATGTTTGTTGAAGCAAAGATATTGAGTAGGCATAAGTGGATGGATCAAGAGCATATGAGCTGGAGGAAGGATTGAAGAGGAGGGCATTTCCACCAAAAATATGAAAAGCTAACAACTCTAGGCAGAGACGAATGTGATTCCAAAGAGTTTGTAGTAGGAGTTCTCATCTGATTGCTTCTATTTTCTTGGTGAAATAAGAGAATAGCGTATTCAATGAGAAATAGTTACCATAGGGATTAATAGTTTGAGCAGAGAAAAGATTTACAAAATAATCACTAGCAGAGTGTGAAAACAAGTTTTACCAGGAAATATTGTAGTTTGGCTGAACAATAACTGCCAATCTAAAACTTGTGTCCATGGATTCAAAGTAAGAACAGTCCACACTCTTAAGTTATTTTTGTCAGCAATATTCCATTGTTTGTGTTGCAAACATGGAGTAGAAGGTTAGTTTGGTTAACTAACATAATGCTTTTATTAATTATTATGTAGATGAGAGAGAGGGACAAGGGAGTTAAGGGTATCTGCAATTGACTGATCTAAACAAAGGATTTGCAAGTCTAACTGAGTAACTGAAGGGATAACTGAGTAAAAAGAGGGATGGCTGTAAATAAAAATGAAATTATAGGATTTATGAATTGGACTCTTCAAATGTATTAAACAATATGTGAAGTAGAGCCTTAGGTAAGTGAGATAAAAAGGTAAGAAGTGTCATTTCTGATTAAAGGAAAAAGACTAATACTTCTTTTTCTTTGGTTATGTATATTTTGTAAGATAATTTTGCTTTTATCAGACTTTAAAAGACTAATTTTGCTCTGTTTTTTTCTAGTCTCTTATTGGGATTGACCCTGGCTTCTCCTCTCAAAATTACAGATTCTATCCTTCAAAATTGTGCAACAAAACTTTTTAGCATGTTTAACCCTAAAAAACCATTGCCATCTAGTCGATTCCAACTCACAGTGACCCTGTAGGACAGAGTAGAACTCCTCCATAGGATTTTCCAAGGAGTGGCTGGTGGATTTGAACTGCCTACCTTTTGGTTAGCAGCCTGAACTCTTAACCACCGTGCTACCAGGGCTCCATCCATAAATCAAATTAGGCTGCCAGAGACTTGCAAAAAATATAGAATTTAATTGTTAGTTTATTATTACTATCTTGAACATTATAAAATATGTACCCATTGTTCTTAACTTCTTCTGTACTATTAGAAGGAGTCCTGGTAACACAGTGGTTAAGAGTTCGGCTACTAACCAAAAGGTCGGCAGTTTCATTCCACCAGCCAATCCTTGGAAATCCTATGAGGCAGTTCTACTCTGTCCTATAGACTCACTATGAGACAGAATCGACTTGAGGGAAATAGGTTTTTTATTAGAAAATCTTTCCAAAATTCTGCTCCTGATTATGGATTGAGACAGAGGAAAATCACAAAGGCAGACTGAATAGTATCATTGCTAGAAAGTCTTGGTGATTAAAGCAGTCTGGCATCACTAAGCTAAAATTATCAACACATAAAATTAATTTTAAAATATAGAAGATATCACTTCAAATATTTTCAGTCATCCATGAATGTCATTCTGATTACTTAACAAAAGAATATTAGAGTTTAGAATTTTTACTAATAAATACTGTGTAAAAGATATTTCAACATTAATAACAGTTATTAACATTTCCATAATGAGAAAGTGTGAGTGTGTGCAGAAACTTTTAGGAAAAAAAATGTATTGCTTAAATGAGAAGTATTTCTACCAAAATAAAAGAAAATTCTCCTCTGAATCTCTAAAACATTAACCAAAAGCAAAGATAATCTCAATAAACAAAAACAACAATGAAGAAATAATTACAAAATTTTAGACTGCTAAATCCTGATGGCACAAGGGTTAAGCACTCAGAACCCACCCAACAGCTCAGTGGGAGAAAGTCCTGATGATCTGCCTCCCTAAAGATTATAGCCTAGGAAACCCTATGGAGCAGTTCTACTCTCTCACATTGGGTCGCTATGGGTCAGAATCAACTCAACTGCACCTAAAAACAATTCCTTCATATTTCCCCCTCTGTGGTTAATGTTGTCCTTCAACTGCTAAGATTATTTTCTCAAGTATTTGAAATGTATGTCAATTTTATGAGACAAGGTAGAAACTTCTTCTCATTTATTGAAATGTTTTTGTAAATTAGTTGGAAACAGTTTACTACAATTCATAATATGGGCACAATCTCTAAATACATTAATCAATCACCTAATCTTTTAAATACTAATTTAAAATAAATTATATTTATTTTTGAAAAGCCTCATTTTACATTGTATAAATTCAAGTCTTAAGATAAAAGAATATTTTAATATATTTGAAAATTATCAAAAAGGAATGTCTTAATGATAGGAATAAATTTCAAGAGATACTTATAGGAGCATTTGTTGCAAAAGGTGTCACTTGCATTCATAACACTGAAAAAAAATTTTTATACCACTGAAGGTAAATAAATTTGATGTTGTTGTTGTTAGGTGCCGTCAAGTCGGTTCTGACTCATAGTGCCATCCTCACAATCATTGTTGTGCTTAAGCCCGTTGTTGCAGCCACTGTGTCAGTCCATCTTGTGGAGGGTCTTCTTCCTTTCTGCTGACCTTTTACTTTACTAAGTTTGATGTCCTTCTCCAGGGAGTGGTCCCTCCTGATAACATGTCCAAAGTACTCGAGGCAATGTCTCTCCATCCTCTTTTCTAAGGAGCATTCTGGTTGCACTCTTTCCAAGACAGACTTGTTTGTACTTCTGGCAGTCCATGGTATATTCAGTATTCTTCGCCAACACCATAATTCAAATACATCAGTTCTTCTTTGGTCTTCTTTACTCATTGTAAAACTTTCATGTGCATACAAAGGAATTGAAAATACCATGACTTGAGTTTGGCACACTTTAGTTCCCAAAGTGACATCTTTGCCTTTTAACACTTTATTTTATTTTTTTGTTGTGCTTCAGGTGAAAGTTTACAGCTGAAGTTAGTTTCTCATACAAAAATTTATACATACAGTGTTATGTGACCCTAGTTGCTATCCCTATATTGTGACTGCTCATTCCTCCTTTCCACCCCAGATTTCCTGTGTCCATTCAACCAGCTCCTATCCCTTTCTGCTTTCTCATCTCGCCTCCAGACAGGAGCTGTCCATTTAGTCTTGTGTCTTTACTTGAACTAAGAAGCACACTCTTCAAGAGTATCATTGTATGTCTTATAGTCCAGTTTATTCTTTGTCTCAAGAGTTGACTTTGGGAATGGTTTCAGTTCTGGGTTAACACATAGGTTGGGGGCCATGTCTTCTGGAGTTCCTCCAGTCTCAGTCAGACCATTAAGTCTGATCTTTTCACTAGAATTTAAGTTCTGCACGGTATTTTTCTCCTGCTGCACAGGGACTCTCTGTTGTGTTCTCTGTCAGGGCAGCCTTTAGTGGTAGCCGGGCACCATCTAGTTCTTTTGGTCTCAGGCTGATGGAGTCTCTGGTTTATGTGGCCCGTTTTGTCTCTTGGGCTAATATTTTCACTGTGTCTTTGGTATTCTTCATTCTCCTTTGCTCCAGGTGGGTTGGGACAAATTGATGCATCTTTGATGCCCTCTCGCAAGCTTTTAAGACCCCAGACGCCACTCACCAAAGTGGAATCCAGAAAATTTTTTTAACAAACTTTGTTATGCCAATTGACCGTGATGTCCCCAGAAACCATGGTCCCCAGACCCCCGCCCCTGCCACACTGTCCCTTGAAGTATTTGGTTGTGTTCAGGAAGCTTCTTAGCTTTTGGTTTAGTCCAGTTGTGCTGACTTCCTCTGTATTGTGTATTGTCCTTCCCTTTACCTAAGATAACTCTTGTCTACTATCTAGTTAGTGAATTCCCCTCTCCCGCCCTCCCTACTCATAAACATCAAAGAATGTTTTCTTCTGTGTTTAAACCTTTCTTGAGTTCTTATAATAGTGGTCTCTCGTACAATATTTGTCCTTTTTCAACTGACTAATTTCACTCAGCACAGTGCCTTCCAGATTCATACATGTTATGCGATGTCTTGTGGATTCATCCTTGTTCTTTATCATTGCATAGTATTCCATTGTGTGAATATACCATAATTTGTTTATCCATTTGTCTGTTGCTGGGCACCTAGGTTGTTTCCATCTTTTTGCTGTCATGAGCAGTGCTGCAATGAACATGGGTATCCATATATCTATTCTTGTGATGACTCTTACTTCTATAGGATATATTCCAAGGAGCGGGAATGCTGAATAGTATGGTACTTCTATTTCTAGCTTTTTAAGGAAAAGCCAAATCTATTTCCAAATTGGCTGTACCATTTTACGTTCCCACCAGCAGGGTATAAGTGTTCCGGTCTCTCCACAACCTCTCCAACATTTAGTATTTTGTGTTGTTTGGATTAATGCTAGCCTTGTTGGGGTGAGATGGTAATTCATTGTATTTTTGATTTGCATTTCTCTAATGGCTAATGATTGTGAGCATTTCCTCATGTATCTGGTAGCCACCTGAATGTCTTCTTTGGTGAAGTGACTGTTCATGTTATTTGTCTTTTTGTGGTTGAGGTTTTGCAGTATCTTGTAGATTTTAGAGATTAGACCTTGTCGGATGTGTTATAGTCAAAGATTTTTTTCCCAGTATGTAGGTTGTCTTTTGACTTTTTTGGTGAAGTCTTTTGATGAGCATAACTGTTTGATTTTTAGGAGCTCCCAGTCACCTGGTTTCTCTTCTGGTGTTTGTACATTGTTACTTATGGTTTGTATTCTGTTTATGCCATGTATTAAGCTCATAGCATTGTCCTTATTTTTTCTTCCATGATCTTTATTATTTAGATTTCATATTCAGGTGTTTGATCAATTTTGAATTAGTTTTTTGTGCATGGTGTCAGGTATGGGCCTTGCTTCATTTTTTGCAGATAGATATCAAGTTATGCCAGCACCATTTCTTAAAGAGACTGTCTTTTCCCCATTTAATGGGTTTTGGGCCTTTGTCAAATATCAGCCACTCATAGGTGGATGAATTTACATCTGTATTCTCAATTCTGTTCCATTGGTCTATGTATCTGTTGTTGTACCAGTACCAGGCTGTTTTGACTACTGTGGCAGTATAACAAGTTCTAAAATCAGGTAGTGTTAGGCAGCCCACTTTATTCTTCTTCTTCAGTAATGCTTTACTTATCTGGGGCCTCTTCCCTTTCCATATGAAGTTGGTGATTTGTTTCTCCAACTCATTAAAAACTGTTGTTGGAATTTGGATCAGGATTGCATTGTATCTGTAGATTGCTTTGGGTGGAATTGACATTTTCACAATGTTGAGTCTACCTATCCATGAGCAAGGTATGTTTTTCCACTTATGCGGTCTCTTTTGGTTTCTTGCAGTAGTGTCTTGTAGTTTTCTTTGTACAGGTCTTTTATATTTCTGGTTAGATTTATTCCTAAATATTTTATCTTCTTGGGGGCTACTGTAAATGATATTGATTAAGTGAATTCCTCTTTGAAGTTGTCTTTGTTGGTGTACAGTAATCCAACTGATTTTTGTATGTTTAGCTTATATCCTGATACCCTGCTGAAATCCTTTATTAGTTCCAGTAGTTTTCCTGTGGATTCTTTGGGGTTTTCTGTGTATAAGATCATATCATCTGCAAACAGGGATACTTTTACTTCTTCTTTAC
Organism: Dugong dugon; assembly: GCA_030035585.1. NCBI lineage: Eukaryota > Metazoa > Chordata > Mammalia > Sirenia > Dugongidae > Dugong > Dugong dugon. Next base: position 18,010,447 of record CM057478.1, read on the forward strand.
CAATTTGGATGCCCTTTTTTCTTTTTATAGCCTAATTTCTCTGGCTAAGACCTCCAGCACAATGTTGTATAAGAGTGGTGATAAAGGGCATCCTTGTCTGGTTCCCATTCTCAAAGGGAGTGTTTTCAGAAGCTCTCCGTTTAGGATGACGTTGGCGCTTGTCTTTGTATAAATGTCCTTTATTATGTTGAGGAATTTCCCTTCAATTCCAATTTTGCTGAGAGTTTTTATCATGAATGGGTGTTGGACTTTCTCAAATTCCTTTTCTGCATTGATTTATAAGATCATGTGGTTCTTGTCTTTTGTTTGTTTATGTGATGGATTACATTGATTGTTTTTCTAACGTTGAACCATCCCTGCATACTTGGTATAAATCACAATTGGTCGTGGTGAAATTTTTTTTTTGACATGTTGTGGAATTCTATCGGCTAGAATTTTGTTGAGGATATTTGCATCTGTGTTCATGAGGGATATTGGTCTGTAGTTTTCCTTTTTCATGCTGTCTTTACCTGATTTTGGTATCAGGGTTATACTGGCTTAGTAGAAAGAGTTTGGGTGTATTTCATCCTTTTCTATTCTCTGAAATAGCTTTTGTAGTAGTGGTGTTAACTCTTCTCTGAAAGCTTGTTAGAATTCTCCAGTGAAGCCATCAGGGCCAGGGTTTTTTTTTCTTGGGAGTTTTTAAATTATCTTTCAATCTCTTCTTTTGTTATAGATTTATTTAGTTGTCCTACCCCTCTTTGGGTAAGTTTAGGTAGATGGTGTGTTTCTAGAAATTTGTCCATTTCCTCTAGGTTTTCAAATTTTTGGAGTACAATTTTTCATAGTATTCTGCTATGATTCCTTTAATTTCAGTTGGGTCTGTTGTGATATCAACCATCTCATTTCTTATTTGGATTATTTGCTTTCTCTTGTGTTTTTCTTTTGTCAGTTTGGCCAGTGGTTTATCAATTTTGTTGATCTTTTCAAAGAACAGCTTTTGATCTTGTTAACTCTTTCAATTGTTTTTCTAGTCTCTATTTCATGTAATTCTGCTCTAATTTTTATTATTTCCTTTCTTCTGGCACTCGAGGGCTTCTTTTGCTGCTGTCTTTCTACTTGTTCAAGTTGTAGGGTTAGTGTTTTGATTTTGGCTCTTTCTTCTTTTAGTTTTTTTTGGTTTTTTTATTTTTTTATTTTTTTATTGTACTTTAGGTGAAAGTTTACAGAAGAAATAGTTTCTCATTAAACAGTTATTACACATATTGTTTTATGACATTGGTTAACAATCTCACAACATGTCAATGCTCTCCCTTTTCCACCTTGGAGGAACTTTTTTTTTTTTTTTTTGGTGAAAACATGCATAGCCAAACATACATCATTTCAAAAATTTCTACATGTACTATTCAGTGGCATCAATTACATTCTCCCAGTTGAGCAGCTATTCTCACTTTAGTTGAAGGTCCTTTATTCTTTTTGGATCTGTGCATTTATTGCTATAAATTGACCTCTGAGTACTGCTTTTGCTGTGGCCCAAAGGTTCTGGTGGTATGTGTTTTCATTTTCATTTGATTCTGTGAATTTCTTTATTCCATCCTTAATTTCTTCTATAACCCAATAGTTTTTAAACAAGGTGTTGTTCAGTTTCCACGTATATGACTTTTTTTTTTTTTTCCTGCTTTTTCTGTTATTGATTTCTACCTTTATGGCTTTATGGTCAGAAAAGATGCTTGGTAATATTTCAATGTTTTGGGTTCTGTTAAGGCTTGCTTTGTGCCCTAATATGTGAACTATTCTGGAGAATGTTCCATGTGTGTTGTAAAAGAAAGTACACTTGACTGCTGTTGGCTAGAGTATTCTATGTATGTCTATGAGATCAAGTTGATTGATTGTGGCATTTAGATCTTCTGTGTCTTTACTGAGCTTCTTTCTGGATGTTCTGTCTTCACCAAAAGTGGCATGTTGAAGTCTCTTCCTCTTATTGTGGAGCTGTCTTCTCTGTCTTTTCAATGTGGTTAGATTTTGTTTTATGTATTTTGCAACTGTGATTTTGGGTGTGTAAATATTTATTATGGTTATGTCCTCATGGTGTATTGACCCTTTAATCATTATATAATGTCCTTCCTTATCTTTTGTGCTGGATTTTGCTTTAAAGTCTATATTGTCAGAAATTAATGTTGCCACTCCTGCTGTTTTTTTATTGTTGTTTGTGTGATATATTTTTTCCATCCTTTGAGATTTAGTTTGTTTGTGTCTTACAGTCTAAGGTGCGTCCCTTGTAGGCAGCATATAGACATATCGTGTTTTTTTTACCCATTCTGCCACTCTCTGTCTCCTTATTGGTGCATTTAGTCCATTTACATTCAGCATAATTATTGATAGGTATGAGTTTAGTGTGTCATTTTGATGTCTATTTTGTGTGTGTTGTTCACAGTTTCTTTGTTCCACTTAATTTTTTGTGCTGAGTCGCTTTTTCTTTATGTATTTGCTTTTCATCTTTTTTCATTGTTGTTGATGTTGTATTTGATGAGTCTTTATGTTTTTCTCGTTTTTTTATTTTTTTTATTTTTTTATTTTGATGTGCAGGATTTTTAGTTTCCTTTGTGGTTACCTTAATATTTACCCCTATTTTTCTAAGTTTAAACCAATCTTTTATTTTTTTTATATTGCCTTGACTTCCTCTCCATATGAAAGATCTATGACTGCATTTTTTTTAGTCCCTCTTTTTTGTTTTAATGTTGTCATGTTTTACATGTTGACATCTCTGTTTCCCTATTTTCAGTGTTTTAGCTTTGATTTATTTCTGTCACTTCCCAACTGGGTTGATATCTGGTTGTTCTGTCCTGTATTCTAGTCTTGGGTTGTTATCTGATGTTATTGATTTTCTAACCAGAAAACTCCCTTTAGTATTTCTTGTAATTTTTGTTTGGTTTTTACAAATTTCCTAAACTTCAGTTTATCTGGAAATGTCCTAATTTTGCCATCATAGATGGATATATAATTCTTGGCTGGCAATTTTTTTTCCTTCAAGGCTTTATGTGTCATCCCATTACCTTTTCGCCTGCGTGGTTTCTGCTGAGTAGTCAGAGCTTAGTCTTATTAACTCTCCTTTGTTGATGACTTTTCGTTTATCCATAGCCTTTCTTAAAATTCTCCTTCATCTTTGGTTTTGGCAAGTTTGATTATAATATGTCTTGGTGACTTTCTTTTGGGATATACCTTGTGTGGCATTTGACGAGCTTTTTGGATAGATATCTTCTCATTTTTCACGACATCATGGAAGACATCTGCCAACAAATTTTCAAAAACTTTCTGCATTTTCTGTTATCCCACCCTGTTCTGGTACTCCAATCACTCGTAGGTTATTCCTCTTGATACAGTCCCACATAGTTCTTAGGATTTCTTCATTTTTTTAAACTTCCTTTATCTGATTTTTCCTCAGATAAGTTAGTGTCAGGTGTTTTATCTTCAGTCTCACTAATTCTGACTTCCATTGCCTCAATTCTTCCCCAGTGACTTTCTATTGAGTGGTCTAATTCTGAAACTTAATTGTTAATCTTTTGGATTTCTCTTTGCTGTCTCTATGGATTCTTGAAGCCTGTTAAATTTGTCATTATGCTCTTGTATAACCTTCTTAAGTTCCTCTATTGCTTTGTCTGTGTGTCCCTTGGCTTCTTCTGTGCTTTGCATGATCTCCTTCCTGAACTTTTGAAAAGCTTCTTGTTTTTTTTTTTATATATCCAAATAGGCTGCTCATGTGATAAAGTTTGATTATTGGTGACTTTGAAGCTCTCACATCCTCTTTCCAGGTGGCTAGAGCTGTTACTAGGTATGTGAGCCCAGGAGTCTCTTTGCTTTTCTTGTGTGGATTCAGCTCAGGTGTCCAGGTGATTGGTCACCAAGTGTGTGACCTTACCTACAGTCTTAGATTTGCAGGGGTGATTGGAGTAGGGACAGGTATCTGGCTACAGTAGGGTGTCATGCACTGATCAAAGCAGAGGCCTGACTGCTACCCCTGAGTGTTTGGGTGGAAGGCATGTCCCTGTTCCCTAGAGCACGTAGGCAGGTGGGTTTTATAGCTGGACTATCAGAACACAGTGCTGTTGGCTGTAAGTACTGGAAGTCACCACTTATTTTTGGATCCCTGTCACTTGTGGCTCTGTGGAGTGATTGGAGCCACCAGTCCTCAGGTCCCTGATCTGGGTAGGTGAGGACCCTGCTTAATGGGCAAGGTGGTATCAAATGTCACAAATCTGCCACTCCCCCTTATAGCTGATACAGATGAAAATAGGCTTTGGGTACTGTTGTACTGTGCTAATGAGGGCCTATGCTGTTGAATTGGGCCCACACAGGTCTATCCAGGGGTGAAAGGCATTGAACATCCATGGACCCCTTATGCATGTGCCTAGGCAAAGGGGCTGTGCCTGCTCTGAGTTCCCAGCTTAGGGGAACTAGCAGATTGTTCTTTCCTGTTTGTTAATTTGTTCCTTCTCCAAAGCCAGAAGAGTGGCTCAGGGCATGCAGAGGGTCCTACTTCCAACCCAGGGAGTGCAGCAATTAGTAAAGCTGGACCAGGACCCAGAGTGGAGTGGGAAGGGGACAAGTAAATGAGAGAGAAGTACTTCCCAAAAAGGGGGAGTTTGATCCACGTGGTAGGTTAGACGCTTGTAATTATCTTTTGCCAATTGAGTGCCATTTCTCACTGGTTCTGCAGGGTTGAGCAGACTCTCCACCGCTCTGTCTCTGCCGATGTGGAAAAGGTATCTCAAGTGCCACTGCTTGCCTCACTCCTCATGTGCTAGCTGATCCAGCCTGCAAGTTCCCAGTGCTGGCCAGGTCAGGTCTGATAACTCCTCCCTGCTTCTAAGCTGTCTCTCCCTCCCCTTGCCTCTCAGTCCAATTCTTCAACTTTGTCTTTGATGTTCAGGGCTCCTAGATTGTCATATATAATAGATTCACTTGTTCCTTCAGCTGTTTGTTGTAAGAGGGACCACAGGAAGTGTCTGACTACTCTGCCATCTTCCTTTTAACACTTTCAAAAGGTCTTTTGCAACAGATTTGCCCAATGCAATGTGTCCTTTCATTTCTTGACTGCTGCTTCCATGAGCATTGATAGTGGATCCAAGTAAAATGAAATCATTGTCGACTCCAATATTTTCTCTATTTATCATGCCGTTGCCTATTGGTCCAGTTGTGAGGATTTTTGTTTACTTTTTATTGAGGTATAAGCCATACTGAAAGCTGTGGTCTTTGATCTTCATCAGTAAGTGCTTCAAGTCCTCCTTACTTTTAGCAAGCAAGGTTGTGTCATCTGCACGTGGCAGACTGTTAATGAGTCTTCCTCCAATCCTCATGCTGCATTCTTTTTCATCTAGTCCAGCTTCTCAGATAATTTGCTGTATAAGAGTGTACAGATTGAATAAATATGGAGAAAGGATACAACCCTGATGCACACCTTTGATGATTTTAAACCACAAGTATCCCTTATTCTGTTTGAACGACTGCCTCTTGGTCTATGTACAGGTTCAGCATGAGCACAGTAAAGTATTCTGGAATTCTCATTTTTCACAGTGTTATTCATAATTTGTTATGATCCACCATCAAATACCTTTGCATAGTCAATAAAAGACAGGCAAACATCTTGTTTGTTTATGTGTTGTTTATACCTATCTTAAAATAGCTTATAAAGATATCATTCCCAGCAGGGAGGTATACTAAAAGAAAAAAAAATGTGTCATAGGCTCTAGTTCTGGGCATTGAATGTCAACTGAGGAACCTTAAACAGCAGAGCTTATATGACTCGACTATAGCTTCACCGCTATCAAATTGCAGAAACCAACTCAATCGAACTGCCTGTGGAGTCCTTTTTCATAATTGTTCCCCAAATATGCACATTTCCTAATTCTCAGAACCTGTGAATATGTTACATTACGTAGCAAAATGAACTTTCAGATAGGATTAAGTTAAGACCTTTGAGATGAGAAGATAATCCTTCGTTTTCTTGGTGGGGCTAGTGATATCACAAGGGTCTTTATAAGAGTGAGGCAAGAGAATCAGAGTGATAGGAGATGTGGCTACAGAAGCAGAGGTCAGAGAGTGAGAGATTTGAAGATGTTATACTACTGGATAGAAGATGGAGGAAGGAGCCATTCACCAAGGAATGCTGTAAAAAGAAAGGAAACGAATTCCCCTTTAGAGCCTCCAGAAAGAGTGCAGCCCTGTTGACATCTTGACATTAGGACTTCTGACCTCTTAACTATAAGATAATGTATTTGTAAAATAATAATTTTGTGGTAATTTATAAGAGCAGCAATGGGAAGCTAATACAGTGATTTCAGTTCTCTTTCCTGTGGGAAATTTTACTTCCACACAACATTGACATCATTCTGGACCTTGTGATGTTTTGGTTACTAAAATGTGAGTAGAAGTGACATGTCACTTTCAAGGAGACGTTTTTAGAGTCATAACATATTTTCACCATGCTTTTTTTTTTTTCTTTCTGTCACTGTTACCAGATCAGCAATGTCTATTTAGGGACTGCTTCATTAACTTGGTCTCTGGAATTAGGATGGGTGTAGCAGAACCACAGCTGATCCAAAATGGACCTAAAGCAGAAATATGATATAAAATTTTGCTGTTGTAAATCACTTGCTTTAAGGTTATATTTTAATTTGGACAAGATGGAGATCTTCCTCCAAAAGTTCTAAATCTTTCTACCCAGGTTTCTATATATTGCCATTTATTCAAGGTTTGCTTTTTTCTTTTTTTTATATTCTCAATAGACCTGTTTAAAGCTGTCATTACATATGTTATACACCTTTATAAAGTTTTCTCTCTAAATTTTATTACTATTACTTTATATTTTCTGATCAGTGATTCTTGGTAGATGGGAAAAAGGGAATAAATATGTCTTCATGTAATTTGAAACCTATAGAGGTAAATATAGATTATGAATCCTTACATTTTTTTTAAAGGTCATTTTTGTTGGGCCCGATTATTTGCTTCACATAAAATTTCTGCATTACAAACCCAATAGATGCTGTCCCATTGACTTGTGAAGGCTAATGCACCAAAGAATATTGTGATCATAAGAAACACTATTATTTGTGAACTTTATACCGAGAGACCAGATATGGTCTCTTTATTCTTGACATTTATTAACATAAATCTAGGTATAGGTGGAAGAAGGATAAGTAGTTGGAAAATATGGCCATGGTGATAGAAAGGATGCCAGAAATTGCATGATAGAATTTTGCAAGACCAAAGAAGACATATTCATTAGAAATACCTTTTTTCAACAACATAAATGGTGACCATACACAAGGACCTCACCAGATAGAATACACAAAAATCAAAACGACTACATCTGTGGAAAGAGAGGGTGAAGAAGCTCAATATCATCAGTCAAAACAAGGCCAGGGCCAACTGTGGAACAGAACATCAATTGATCGCATGCAGTTTAAGGTGAAGCTGAAGAAAGTTGAAACAAATCCACAGAGCCAAAGTACAACCTTGAGTATATTCCCCCTGACTTTGGAGACTATCTCAAGAATAGATTTGACGCACTGAACGCTAATGACTGAAAGTCAGACAAGTTGTGGGATGGGCATCAAGGACATCATATATGAAAAAAGCAAGAGGTAATTAAAAAGACAGGAAAGAAAGAAAAGACCAAAATGGATATCAAAAGAGACTCTGAATATTTCCCTTGAATGTAGAGTGCCTGTAAAGATGTCTTGGGGCAGTGTCTGAACTTCTCCAACTCCACAAGGGGGAAACAAAGTCAAGATCAACAGAGCAAGGCTGACTCTCATGAGGTGAAGGCCAGAAAAGCCTCCTCTCTCCACCATCTTTACTAATTCTGTCACCAACCGTCCCTCCCACAGCACTCTCTACTGGGTTCAATAATTCATTGCAAGGGACACACAGAATTCACAGACCATACTCACAATTATGGGGTTTATTAGGGAAGTAACTGTTTACAATTCAGGCTCAGGAACACTCAGGATACAGTTCTTCCATCAGGATAGTCTCTTCCCAACCATGCTTTCAGACAAGCCTCTCCCTGGCCCTAGGCCTCTCCCCAAAGGCACTCAGCTTTCTCCCTCCATGGGTAGGAAGCTTTCCACGCCATCTCCAGCTGCCAGGTCTCTGCTGTCAAGTCTCTCCTGCCACCGCTTCTCACCATCTTTAGGGTTACAGCTTGTTCTCTCTCTCTCTCTTGGTTTCCTGCTTTCAGGAGCTTCTCAGCACAGGGATGCTGTGCTCCAAAAGACGTGCTCTCTTCTCCTAGCTGTTCTTCTTGGTGGTGGTAGAATCCTCCTCTCTGCTCTGGAATTGGCTCTCTATTAAGGCAAAACTGACCAGTCCCCTTGGTAGGCCACAATACCCTATCACAGTCCTGCCCAATCACCTGGATGGAAGTTACAAGACCATGGCTAGAAAGGCCATGCACAAAAGTAATTAATCTCAACATAGTACCAAAAGCAAATGGAAGAAATGATGAAGTAAAAAGCTGAAGAGAAGATTTCAAAGGATGGCTCAAGAAGATAAAAGAAAAAGAAGATGGAAGGAATAATAGAGTTACTGTACCAAAAACAATTGATCAACTTTTAGTCATTTCAGAAGATAGCATATAATCAAGAATCGAGGGTATTGAAGGAAGAAGTCCAAGCTGCACTGAAGGCATTGGTGAACAACAAGGTTCTGGGAATTGAGAGAACACCAGTTGAGATATTTCAACAAATGGATGCAACACTGGAAGCACTCGCTCACTTATGCCAAGAAAATTGGAAGACAGCTACCGGTAAACTGCCTGGAAGAGATCTTTATTTGCACCCGTTCCAAAGAAAGGTTATCCAACAGAATGTGGAAACTATAAAACAATATCATTAATATTACACACAAGTAAAATTATGCCAAAGATAGTTCAAAAACGCTTGCAGCAGTACATCGACAGGGAACTGCTAGATATTCAAGCTGGGTTCAGAAGAGGACATGGAATGAGGGATATCATTGCTAATGTCAGATGGATCATGGCTGAGAGCAGGGAATACCAGAAAGATGTTTACTTGTGTTTGATTGACTATGCAAGGGCATTAGACTGTGTGGATCATAACAAATTATGGATAACATCGAGAAGAATGGGAATTCCAGAATGCTTAATTGTGCTCCTGAGGAACCTGTATATAGGTCAAGAGGCAGTCATTTGAACAGAACAAGGGGATACTGTGTGGTTTAATATCAGGAAAATTGTGTGTTAGGGTTGTATTTTTTCACCACACTTATTCAGTCTGTATGCTGAAAAAATAATATGTAAAGCTGAAAAATATGAAGAACGCAGCATAAGGATTAGAGGAAGACCATTAAAAACCTGTGTTATGCAGATGACACATTAAAAACCTGTGTTATGCAGATGACACAATCTTCTTTGCTGAAAGTGAAGAGGACTTGAAGCACTTACTGATAAAGATCAAAGACTAGCACACTCAGTATGGATTCCATCTCATCATAAAGAAAACAAAAATCCTCACAACTGGACCAATAACATCATTATAAACGGAGAAAATACTGAAATTTTCAAGGATTTCATTTTACTTAGATTCACAATCAACACCCACGAAAGCAGCAGTCAAGAAATCAAAGGACACATTGCATTGGGCAAATCTGCTGCAAAAGACCTTTTTAAAGTATTAAAAAGCAAAGATGTCACTTTGAGGACTAAGGTGGGCCAGACCCAAGCCATGGTATTTTCAATCACCTCATATGCATGCGAAATCTGGACAATGAATAAGAAGACCTAAGAAGAATTGATGCCTTTGAATTATGATGTCCTCAAGGAATATTGAATATACCATGCACTGTCAAAGGAACAAACAAATCTGTCTTGGAAGAACTGCCATCAGAATGCCCCTTAGAAGAGAGGCTGGCCAGACTTCATCTCATGTACGTTGGACATGTTATCAGGAGGAATTAGTCCCTGGAGAAAGACATCATGTTTGGTAAAGTAGAGGGTCATCGAAAAAGAAGAAGGCCCTTAACGAGATGGATTGATACAGTGGCTGCAACAAGAGGCTTAAATATAGCAACAATTGTGAGGACGGCACCGGCCCAAACAGTGTTTTGTTCTGTTGTACATAAAGTTGCTATTCATTGGAAGAGACTCAAAAGCACCTAAAAATATAACAACAACATGTATAGGTGTTGGACTATTTTCATAAAAACTTCCTGGTTTACTTTTAGATCTGAAAATTTAAATTCTCCTTCAAATAAGAAATATTTTATTCATCTAGTCTTTATTTTTTCTTTTCTTATACTTAACTCTCATAGTATTACCTTCTTTTGCTTTCAATAAGAACATAATCTGTGCTAGACAAGATTCTAAATACTTTACACATATTGTTTTAAACGTCCTCATTTCACAAATGAAGAAACTGAAGCAGCAGATCTTAAATGACTTGGCCATAGTTTCACTGCTGGAATATTGCAGAAGTCAACTCAATCAAACTGCCCGCGGAGTGCATTTTCTTAATGGTAATGCTGGGTTAGGCAGCCTTGGAGACAGTTCTCAATGATTCTTGCCTCCTGGTTTTGACATCCTTTCCATTTTCTCCCCTGGAATGTGGACAGGAGCTAGTGACTCAGTTCTAACAAATGGATCACAGCAGAAGTAATGGGATGTCACTTCAGAACTACATTAAATGACCATGAATTCCATCTCGCTTGTTTTTTCTCACTCTCTATCTTGCTTGCTCTGGGTCAGGTCAAGTTCTACCATACAGAAAGGCCCGGTGGCAAGGACTAAGACCTGTTATCATTCATGTGAGTGGGCTTAGAAGCAGATCATCCCCATGCAAGCCTTCTGATGGCTGCAGTTCCAACCAACAACTGCATTACAGGCTTTTGAAATATCATGAGCCACAGGACCCAGCTAAGTCACATGTGGATTCTTGACCCATAGACACTGAGATAATAAATATTTATTTTAAACTGCTAAAATTTGTGATTATTTGCTATGCAATAATAGATAACGAATACACATTTTGGCACCAGAAGTATGATGTTACTGTAACAAATACCTAAAAATGTGAGAGTGGCTTTGGAACCCGGCAGTGAGCTGTAGCTGAAAGGATTTTGAATAGTATGTCAAGTAAACACTGATATATTCTCTCATTTCTCCTCGATTCTGTAAGAATAACAATGACAGCATGTGTGTGCGTGTGTGTGTGTATGTATATATACATATATGCTTGAAATATATACATATGCATTCCAAGCATGGATAGCTAGAGATCTAAATGGCCAATTAGGCAAACTAGCTTGGGCCAATAAAAGTAACTCCCCTCTTCTCTCCTATAAGCAAATGGAAGCAGGTGACTTAAGCATTTTCCTCATGTTTTATGAAGAACACAAATTTCTTTTGTATACAGTAAAATAGACTTAGAAAAAAAAACCAGAAAGTTATATTTTATTTAGCCAACTTTCTACCATGATTCCACTCTGCTATCTATTCTTAAAATTCTTCGCTAGTACTCCCCAGGAAATTCTCGTTGGTCTACATGATCTAGTTGGCATTCATTACCAGGCGATATTTGGCTTATAGTTTCTTACTGCAGGCAGTGCTCCTCTGACTACTCTTATCCCATTGGCAGGTTGATAAGAACTATTTTTATAAGGCCTTGGCATATACTAAACACTAAATAAAAACACCAAGGCATAACAATAGGAGTTGTTGACTGGAGCAAAATAAATCTTTTTGAATGATGGAAATTGGGGTTAAGGAATACTCAACAAGAGTATGAGAAAAACGGGAATGGTTGGATGACAAAGTGACTTTCACTTTGCCTGATGAAAACACTCACTATTGTAGACTACGTTCTATGATGATTTCCAAATTATGCTAAATAATCCTTGCAGTAAAAAACAAGGTGCATACCTTCAGCATCACAACCCTGTTAGAGGACCTTTCAACCCAATTTTTATCATTATTTTTCTTTGAATTCTAGGTTTAATTTGGCTTGTATTTAGAAAGAGATTTTTATAAACTAAGATTCTGGTATTGTCTCTGGGTGAAAAAAAAACACATTAAGGAATAAAAAAATCTGTGTAATGCAAAAGGAAATCCAAAGTTGAGGAAAATTGCAAAATAAAAGAAATAGTGGAATCTGCATTTGACTAAGATGGATTTAGCATAGTCCCTCTCCCCTACTACCTGAGACAACTTTTCCCAAAAGAATATATATAGACATGTGTATATATATATATATATATATATATATATATATATATATATATATATATATACATATATAAACACATTTGCATATATATATGTCAATTCTAAATTATGTTCAATATTCTTACGGTATACTGAATTCTTTTTCTGATTTATCACTCCTCTGTCATAGCATTATCCACTCACAACCTTGCCAGTTGCTCCTGTGGACGTCCTAGCAGACCAGGTAGAGAATGCATCCCTAGACTCTGATTTGAGTTTAGCCAAGTGATTTGCTTTGATCAATAAACGTTAGCAGACACGATGTGATGGGAGGCTTAAATGTACTTCAGCAGTTTGGGAGTGGCCTCTTATACTTCTGAATCCCTTCATGGGAAGAACACCCCCAGGGGAGTCACCAGTCCCAGAAAGAGAACGCAGGTGGAGCAGACCTATGCACAATGAAGGTGTGAAGCTAAGCATAGCTGGTCCCAGCTGTGTTCAGTTGAACCACACTTGACCTGTGTCTGTCAGTAAGAAAAACAGTTGTTTGCTGTTGTTGGCTTTTGAGAGTTTGGGATTGTCGATTATAGAGGATTATCCAGGCAACAGCTATTCAATTGTTATATCATTTTGGCAAACATTCAAAGGATAAGTAATTCCAAACTTCACATAAGTTTTTACAGAGAATAGAAAAAGAAGGAGCATGTCTTACCTTATTTTATAAGGCTACCGAAATCTTAACAGTGAAGCCTTACAAGGACAGTAATAGCAGGGAAAAAAAATACTTATATCCTAGTCACTAATACTCAGTACAGTATTACTAAAATGAATCCTGAATGAATTAAAAATAAAATGTAATTCTGACACAGCTGCTTTGATCCCCATTAGCAAATAATCAGAGAAACATTAAAATATGTTATTACTTCAAAGGTTTTCATTAAAAATTTATATTCATTTGCAATTAAAATAATTTATTAGAAAGTTACCGTAGAAAAGCCCAATGAAAGATGTCACAAAGAATGAAGCAAATATAATATTTAATGGCAAAGTATTTAAAGTAGTCACTTTTAGATCACATATACTGTCACCACTTCTCTTCAACATTGCAGTAGATGCCCTAGTCACTAAGATGGAAAAAGAAAGAAGACTGATTGAAAATAAATGAAAGCAATATTACTTTAATATCATGTGATTGTCTATGTAGAAAAATCAAAGAAACCACAGGGAAATTTTAGAAGTAATATATAATGTTTCTGGATAGAAGATCAATATACAAGCCAACTCTAGTTTTATACACAAGTAACAGTCCTTTTTAATGTAATTTAAAGATAGTAATCACAATAGCTACACTACACATTATCCCAAATATGCAAACTCTTAATGAAAAATTGTACTTATAGACGATAAACTTTACTAAAACACATAAAAGCAGGTGGAAGTAAAGGGAGAAGTTTACCATGATTTAAATTGTATGACTCAATGTTGTGAAGTTGTCAGTTCTTCCCAAATTGATGTATAGATGCAATGCAATCATAATCAAAAACTCAGTGGTATTTTTTTAGAACTCAATAAACTGATTCTAAAATTTATATGAAAGGACAAGGAATAGCCAGGACTTGCTGAAAAAATAAAGAACAAGAGTTGCTAACAGTTTTAAGACTATATGGTATTGTGGCAAGAGCAAGCAGGCAAAATATGTTTAGAAGATGTAATAGGAGTGTATTTTCTACTCTTTGGTGAGAAAGGTTTCTTAAATCCAATGTAAAGGGCACAAACCATAATGGAAAATATTGATTACCTTGTCTGCATTAAAATTTACAAACTGCTTTTCCTAAAAAACAAAAATAAACAAAAAACCCTACCATATACAGAGGGCTGGGGTGGAGTGTGAAGGATGCTGTCATTATACACTACTGGTTTTGGAGTGTAAACTTGCATAATCATGTTGTAAAACAGTTTAAAAATCTCTGGTAAAGTTGAACCTATCACACCCTGTGGTAAAAGTCCCTAGGAAAAACTATACACTTGGACAACAAAAGACAGGTATGAAATATTCATAGTTACATTGATCATTACAGAAAAAAAAAGCCGCTTCCTCAATTTCCATTAATAGAAGAATAGTAGAATGAACGACTAAATTACCATATATTCATATAACAAAGTACTATACAGCAGTAAAAATGAATAAACTAAAACTATATGGATAAGCATGCTTGATTCTCAAAATGTAATATTAAATTAAAAAAACAATCCACATAAAAACAAAGACGTCCACTTACATAAGGTACAAAAAGACAAAAAAATTATAGACAAATAAAGAGAGACATACGTGGTAAAATTTTAAGAAACAACGTTAAGAATTTATGGTTATGATTACTGGAAGGAAGAAGGATGAATCAAAATCAGAGCTTCTATTTCTTAATCTGGGAGTGGAGATTATAAGTGGTCATTTTATCAATATTCTTTAAATTGTATTTGTGTGCGCATGCTTGTGCATCTTATTGTATGCATGTGTGCAATATGTGTTCTTTTAATATGATAAATTTCTCAATATTAGCAATTTTTAAATTTATAAAGTTAAATGTATTCATGTTATGTTCTTCTTTTAATATTTATGCCTGTCTTTTTTGGGTCTATGTTTCTACTTATTTTTCCCCCCTATTCACCGTTAGAACTTAACAATTCCATGTTCACTCTCCAGGTGAGTTTACAATCTTAACGTATCTTCTACGTTCTAGCAGCGTTTCCCAAACACTCATGTCTCATGTTCATTTTCTAAGTATTTGTTTGTTTCCTCCAGCTCTGTTCTGTGTACACTAACTTTTCTGAGACCTTGAATGCCTAGAGTCTCTTTAATTAACACTCCTGCAAATACATGGTGGTGTGAAATACTCATTTGCGGCGGTTTAGACACGTGGCTTTATTCCTGCCTTCACTGTTGTTGGGAAGCCTGATGTTGATCATATATCCTAACCTTTTACGTGATCTAATTTGTTTTCTTTCTGGGAGCTTCTCACCGATACTTTAAAATTTCACTAGCATGTCTCTAGTACAAGTAATTTCTTGGTTTTTTTTGGAGTTCTGTGAGCCATCTCTTTTCAGGGTCAGGTGTGTTAGATACATTTTTCACCCTACCCAGCATCCCTCAGTTTTAGTGGCAGCTGTGGTGGAAGGTTACCCCGTATGCTGGCAGAATCACACCTCAAGTGCCTGTCGTGTCTCTCAGCTTTTCTGATTTAGGGAAACAGCTTGTTGAGGTGGTGTAGGGACGCCAGAGGGTTAGGAGTTAAACCTTAGAAGGCAGCAAGCCTTGGAGTCAGTGGATAAACGTCCCAATTTTTTTTCCTTGGGAGAGACAAATCTGAATCATGTTCTGCAGGATTCCCAGCAGGAATGAGCCCTAGTTGGTCAACAACAAACTGTTTTCTCCTGAGTGATATCGTCTCATTTGCTCCTTCGCTCCGACCTCGGGAATCACCTGAAGCAAAGTCATAGTCTCCAGAGCTGTTTTTTGGGGAATGCAAACTATGAAACGGATATTGTCTTTCTTTACTTCTGGAATGTGATTCCTGGTATTATTTCTATAAATGCACTCTCTTCTCCATTTTTAGTATTCTTTTCTTCCAATGATCCTATTAGAGAGAAACTGTTCCTTCTAATTCTATCTTTTATATCTCTAATTATTTTTCCCATATTTTCCTTTTAGCTACCCCTTCACAAACATTTCTGGAGAGTTTCTCACCTCAATTTTCCAACTCACTAATTTTCACTTTGCTTGTAGCTCATAATTTTAATTAAAAAATGAGCTCTCAATAGCTGATGTAAGGTCTGACATGATATGATTTGTATTGTTAACATTTTATGAAAAATAATCATCTGTCAAATAGAAAAATGATGTAATTTGATTTATTCTTTGTCAAAAGAATATTACTCTGTCTCAATTTCTTAGACCACTTAGAAAAATTAGAGATACATACTCACCATAAATTTTTACATAGCTTCTATTACTGTAATAATTTCAGAATTTTCTCATATATTCCATTATGTTCTTCAAACACTTATAAGAGCATTTATACATCAATTTTAGTAGTCCTAGATTAAACAAATTGAAAATGTTTTGATCCTGATGACAGCTTTTTTATAGAATGTTAAAAAAAATCTAAAACTTCATGTTTGAATCATTTTTTTAGCTGAGATCCCAGCTAAAATTATACTCTACTGCTTGAAAATATATACTTCAATTGAATCAAAACAGTTAAGATGCTTTAGCCGTTTCATGTATATTCTGAAATGTTTATTTTTTTCAAATATTATACATTTTTGTGCTGCTAATTCCAAGAACTCCTTTCAAATATAGTTGTACAATTTTCTATAAAGCTCTGGAAATTTTGTGCGTAGGAAAAGAGATAGAGAGTTACACCCTTTTTCCCTATAGCTTTGAGCAAAGTTGCTCTTGAACACTTATCCTTTCTGTGAATCTGCAACTGATTGTATCAGTAACCTTCTCGGTAACCCCTGTGCTTCTCCATTCATCATCTGAATTACAAAGATAATAATATCTACCTGCTCCACAGGGAAGTGAGAAAATGAATGAAATTAGTGTTTATAAAATGCAAGAGAAAAATCCATATTAATAAAATCAAAACCATTTTACCTATTATATCTATCTCCCTTTGGAGGTTTCAGATTATTAAAAGAATATCAAAATCCACAAAAGAACTTTGAAATAAAGTTTACATATAGTAATTAACTTTGTGTTGATGAGTTCTCTATATGTACTTCAACTACAAGCATTTGATTACAAGATAATAACATCCTCCATGGAGTACAGCATGAATTCTAATTTTTAAAAGTTATACACTGAATGATTTTTATGTTAATTCAACTTTACTGACCTGTGTGTAGCATAAAGTAAACAAAATGTATCATTTTTGTATTTGTTAATTTCAGTATTTTGTGGTGAGTTATTCCATAGCGGAATACTCTTCAAGTTTTATTTCTGCTTATCAAAGATATATTTGGCTTCATTATCATAACTGCTTGACTTTGAATATATACTCAAATTATTGTACATTAGCTAAATGTCACAATATTTATATTGACTAGTATCCCAACTCTAGAGCAAATAGTTAAACATAAAATTGATTCTCATCTTACAATATTACATCAGCTTATTACCCAAAAGAAAATGTTACCTTGAATCAATATTAAATTTTATTCTCTTTTGTATCTTCATAGTGCATTGCACATAAAAGAAACTCAATACATATTATTTGTATAAACAAAATTATGGAAGATGGTAGGAAACATCAGGACTTGGGTAGCTTTGTTTACCAAAGGTTCAGGAAAAAAAAATTTCCTGCTTAATTAATACTAATAGCTAATCAAACTTGCTATTATGATTTGTATTTCAGCACTTGAAGAACTTAATGTTAACTAGCTCTCTTTTACTGCATTTCTGAATCATCAGCAATGCTATAATCTTTTTTATTAATTCAACATGGATTTTAGTGAAACATCTCAGTATCTTGGACTTGGAAATCTCCAATCTCTACTAAAATCTTTCAAGGACATGTTTTAAACCTGACACAAATCCCTGGTGAAATTCTCACAACTCTACTATGTATAATGACAATAAAAATCAAGATTAAAAAGATATAGTACATATTTACAGCTGTACTCACAACATTCTGTAAAGAACATCTTGACATTGAATGTTACAGCAAATTGTTCACGGGATGAACAAAACATATCGCACGTAGCCATTTCTGCTCCAAAGCACTTTGCATTCTCTCCATCCAAGAAATCTGTGGTCATAAGGGCATCTTTATAATTCATATACTCAAGAGCTTTAGTTTAGTATTCATTTTTACAAGGAGATTCTGATTAGATTTGCACCAGTTTTATACTTGATCATATGAAGGCTACCTTTTGTAACACTGCAGAAGAAGAAATCAGGTGGGATTTGGACTAAGAATCCAAGACACCCTAGTTCCCAACTTTTCCTTTTATCTGTACAGATCTTGCCATTCCAGTAATTTAAATTCACCATTCTGATTTAAACAAAGGTGAAAGTACAAGTTTAGCTAAGGGGAACAGCACTTAGTCTGATTTAGATTCACTTACACACCATGTTAAATATGAAAAATGAATGCAGCTGTAATAATCACTTTGTTACTGGAAATTTTCTATGCAACTCAGGGAAATGCTTCAACAAGAAGGATCTTCGAGGTAATTTCTATTGGAATTCTGCAACAATAATCTTTCTTTTGTATTTTTAGGTTAAAAAAAGAATTTCAACTAAAAATAAGCCCTACAAAGGCATTTTCCCCTAGTTAGAAAAGTGTACTTAATTATGTTTTCAGTATTTCCTTTCACATCTCCCCCTGAGGATCACCCATTTGTTCTATACTTGTTACAGAAAGAGTGGGTCTCCCCTGTGTTTGTGGATACTTGGTTCCACTTGAAGAGTTTACAAGTAAAAGAAGAGAAAGAAAATGGAAATATTACTTTTTTTCTTATAAAATAGTTCTTTTCTTTTTCACCTTTAAAAGTAAATTTATCTCAAATTAGAGTATAGGTAATTTCCAGTCACTGAATGTGCAAAATCTAAATAAACAAACATTTCCAAGTTACAAAAGTGAAAGTGTTTGCTATCATTAAGGAATTAACTAGAGCACTCTACTGTCTGAGAGAAAGCAATTCAAGATGGATCACCTAAAAATCACTAAGTTGAAAACTATCACAATATTATTTAATAAAATCCATTTTTAACCATGTTATATACCCACAAATTCAGGTCAAATTCTTTTTTTCTTTTTCTTTTTTTTTAATATATTTTATTGTACTTCAGGTGAAAGCTTACAGAGCAAATAGTTTCTCATGAAACAGTAGTACACATGTTGTTCTATGACATTGGTTAACAACCCCACAACGTATTAAGCCTCTAACGTCTCAACCTCTTTTTTTTTTTTGATGAAAATTACAGATGGCCAAAGATACACTGTTTCAAAAATTTCTGCATTCACAGTTCAGTGACATCGACTACGCTCTTTGAATTGTGCTGTTATTCTCACTTAAGATGAAGGCTTACAGAACAAAATAGTTTCTCATTTAACAGTTACTAAAAATGTTGCCCTATGACAATGGTTAACAATCTCACAACACATCAACAATATCCTTACTAAACCTTGGGTTCCCTATTGCCAGCTTCCTTGTCCTCTTCTGCTTTCTGGCCCTTGTCACTGGACTCCTGTATCTCGTTAGTCTCATTTGGTTTTACGGGGCTGTCCACTCCCAGGCTGAATGGTGAATCTCGGAGGTAACTTAACCACTGAGCTAAAAGGGTGTCTGAGGGCCATACTCTCGGGGTTTCTCCAGTCTCCTTTAGGCCGGTAAATCTGGTCTTTATTTTGTGAGTTAAAATTATGCTCTACATCCTTCTCCAGCTCTGTCCAGAATCAGGTCAAATTCTTAAGAGAAAAATATTGCATAAATTGTCATACTATACCACTAGTATTTTTTTAAAAATTTGAAAAACTACAGGCTATTATCATTAGCAAGTTATAAATAAAAGTATCAATATCTAGGAACCATTTCTTAGCACTTGCATCAGTTGGCTTTATTGATTGAAAGTTGCAGGCATTAGAAACTTACTGTGGCCACCTTACACAGAAAATGATTTTAGAAATATATGATGTGGCTCACAGAATGAATGAGAAGCCTGGCAAAGCAGATTTTGGAATCTCACTGAAACCAGAGGAAGGAAGACACCAGAGGCTAAGCAGCTCAGCACCTGTCCAGTTAAGATGTTTCTACCATCACTGGCGCTGCTGGACATTTGCCATTGTCACTACTGTTCTCAACTCCAACAGAGCTGCCAGAGGAAACCTAATGTTGTTGTATATTTGTATCCCACCTTCTGTCTTCATCATTGTGGGTGGTGGCATTTTATTGACTGTGCCTCCAGAATGTACAAGTGCCCTAGTTGAGAAGGGACAAAGAGGGGACACACGACTTTGAAGACTTCTACAATCGTGCCCCACCAACCAAATCTTACAGAGTGGATTTCTCTAAGCAAAATCATCTTCACATACTGGTAAATGTCCTTTCCAGCACAATATAGGCTTTGTTTTTGTTTTTGCATAACACACAAAGCTATCTTTCTCCCAGCAGATCGGCTGATGGGTTCCAATTGCCGACTTTTTGATTAGCAGCCAAGCAATAAACCACTGCGCCACCAGGGCTCCACAGTTGATTTAGAAATATTAATTATTTTGTTGAAATTTCATAAATGAAGAGAATATTGTGTGATCACTTTTCAGATATTGATTAAATTTCTAACTAAGTTGTTTAATTTTGGTACAAAAAAGGAAGGAGGGAGGAATTGTTGCTTGATGTTCAAATTCCTTTTTGTTGGTTATCCAGAGCCGGAGCCTTCAGATCCTTACTGTCTGGCCATAACTTCTGGGTTTTGTTCAGTGTCCAAGAAGTTCTGTGATTATGCATGAGGAAAATGGAAGGGGACCAGGTTCTACTTAGCTTTCACTTTCTCAGCAAAGCTTCTAGTCATCTCCCTGTGTTCCATATTTTTTAAAAATGGACTACATCTTAATGACCAAATGGCCCTTTGGGGAGTTTCAAAGTCTTGCTTATTTCTCTACCTTTTACTTTTGAAGCTCCTTAAACCCTATACTGTTTTCCTAGACCCTACAAGGGAAATAAAATAAACATAGTCAGGAAATTTAAGCACCTTGTATGATAGAAGAATTTGATATTTATTGGAATGATACTATTTTTTTCTAGATTTTCCTAGAATGTGCTAAAGAAATGTACCTTCATAAATTCTCAACAAATAAGAATATTCTCTCTCATTCTCTAATGTTTCATGAAGTTACCTAAAAGTGTGTGCATGCTTTTTTAGCTTATGTGAAATCATAAAAGTAATAAGCATTCAGATTTATACTTTTCAGCTCCTTAAAATGATTTTTAAAGTTTATCTATTGTAATTGTTACTTGTACCAAATAGAATCTTGAGAATAGCATTAACTGTTCCAAGAACTAACCTTATCATTCTACAGTATCTGAATAACCTTTGGCAGAAAGAATTACACTTTGCAATACTTGTTTGTGATTTTCTAAGATTTAGATTAAAATTTCTACAAGAACAACGTCTCATACAACTGCAGAAATAAGCACCTACAGCTGAAATGCTGGAGAGTCCTTGCAACTTCACATAAAAATTTATGGACTTAACTAACTTTCAAGGACAAAATAGTTTTTAATGACCTCTGCTGGAAAAAAACAAAAAGGAACTTTAAGAAAAGTATCAGAGTCAAGGAAAAACTTTTCTCTTCAGACCTTGGAGAAATATCTCATCTGGATTCGGAAGCAGAACAGAGATTCTTTGACACTGCAGTAATCAATTCAGATGCCTTGAAGATTAGACCCCATTTTTCCCACTTCAGCGTTCACTCTCACATGGCTGCCGTCTGCAGTCTGTTGTCAGACAGCAATTCTGTATTAACCCTTAACACCCACAGGTCATCTTCTAGGCATGAGAAATTATTTTATGACTGAGATGGACTTTTAGTAAAATCATTTCATAAGTGAAATACTGATTTAATGGTTAATGAAGTAGAGGATTTCCTTTTTTTTTTTTTTACGAATTTAAGCTTCTATATATTGTGGGAGTGTGGACTGCTTCCTTTCTCTGTGCAGACTGGGATAATATACACACTTCCCTTCCCCAAAGATTCACATCACCAGTAATGACAAGAATATGCTGTATTCTTAGATTTACTTTCAGACTGTTATTCACATAATGTCTATGTTAGGAAATTCTAGAACCAATGACTAAGAAAATTATCTCTTAGTGTTCTTGAAAGAAGGTCCTTGGGTGGCGCAAACTGTGATTGGCTGATAATCTAAAAAATTGGCAGTTTGAACCTGGCTGATAATCTAAAAGGTTGGTATTTTTAACACATGCACCAGCGCCATGGGAGAAAGGCCTAGTGATCTGTTTCCATAAAGATTACAGCCACAAATACCCTGTGCAGTAGTTCCACTGTGTAACACATGTCAAAATTGACTCCATGGCAATGGGTTTGTTTTATTCTTAAAAGTAGAGAAAACAGGAACTAGAATGAAAATTTTGGCAACAATCAGAAACTCTGCAACCACTTATATATATATATATATATATATGTGTGTGTGTGTATATATGTATATATATATATTTCAGATTTCAAAAGGCCTTGAAAGTGCAAGTCCCAGTCAATTAGAACTGTGTTTTTTTTTTTCTTCCTTACCCTTCTATGCCTTAGGGAATGATGTCGGGGAAAAGTTCTATATATAAGAGTCATGATAATATATCAAGGTTTTCAGTCAATATAAAACCACATTACATGAAGTCATTGGTGAAATATAGTTTCAGGCATATTCCATGGTATCTATAACAAATCAGACTTCTGAGAGTAATACTTTAATTTGTCCTAAAATTCCACTTTGAAATCTCCAATTAACTCTTTTGTTTGACCTCTACCTCAAGAGATGCAAGTAGAGAAGCCTTGAAGGCAATGGTTAATTGGATATACACTTCCTAAGTGAGAAGTTTGTTTTGAATAAGTACTTTCATAACCAATTTTTAAGAAGTAGACATCTATATATAACTAGGGTATTTTAGTCTGATTTCTAAGTTTAACGTTATAAATAGATACCCTTATGTGTGGTCTCTTTCAGAAGACTGATTTTTGGAAATCATGCCATCTAATTTAGAAAACTTATTAATGTTTATCCTCCAGTTTACACAATGAATTCTTATAAAAGAGGCAAGGAGAGACAAAAAGCCAACTTTCTTGTTAATTTCACTGAGGGATTTTTTTTTCCTGCTTTTTTATAAATGTTATAATGAATAAAGTTATTGTTTATAGAATTATTACTTGGTATATTGGTTTCATTATGACAAAGAATCTAGTTTAAGATTTTGCAGAAATGATGGCATAGTAAATGCAAACTTCAATACAGCCCCTATGAATTGGAAGAAATTTAATTTAAATTTACTAACTTGGCAATAGTAGGTAAGAGAATAAAAATAATTTAATCAGATTCAGAAAAAGTAACTTCATAGTTTTTTTTAAAATGATAAGTAAAATGATGATTAGAACTCAGCATTGGGCCTACAGTACTACTAAAGCCGGAAAGGCTGGTAGTTGTTTGTCTCCAGAGAGATAAAGGGGAAGAGAAGGATTCTGTGTTAGATTTGGGGCCAGGGCTAGTCTCAAGGCTTGAAGCTGGGATGTGTTTGTACCAGGTCTCTTTAGCCTGTGGCTACTGAACCCTGGGCTTAGGAAGTAAACATAATGCAGAAATAACCCACAGTTATCAGCTATCACAGAGATTCTATCTGCAACATGTTACAGTCAACATGAGGTTGTAAAAGTGTTGCATGTCAGGAGAATACTTTACTGTGGGCAAAGCAACCGTATAATCACTATACATGGAACGGTGGACCCAGATAAACAGAAGAAATAAAAATAAAAGTGAACCTAAACAAACAAGAAAACTAATTTTTAAAACTATCATTTAAAATGTGTCTATGAAAACAAATATAAATAAAAAATTAAAATCTAATCATATTAAAGACAAGAAAAAATTAAAGACAAAACCTTATAACAGAACACTAACACATTATTGCTTATGAATTGTACAGCAAATTAGGTAAATATTTTAAATTTATCTTTAAAGAAATAAATGAAAAAACAACATCAACAAGAAATAAGAAGCGATGAAATAAAAACGTGATCAAATGAAGTAACTTAATGAGAATATGAAAGTGAACCAATTAAATTTCTTCCAAATGAAAAATGTAGCCTTTGAAATTTAAAAATGAATAGAAGAAATAGGCTCTAGGCAGTATAAAAATATAGTAAACTGGAATATAAAATTGGGGAAAAAAATCACACAGAATTAAGCATCAAAAGATTAAAAAAAGATTAAAAATGCAAAAAAGCAGGTCATAGGAAGAGGGATAAATTCAGAGGCTAGTCTGTTTCTCAGAGAAGTTCGAGGACAGAGAATGGAGGGAACAGCAGAGAAGTGTTATTCGAAAATTAAAACCGAGTGTTTCCAGCATGAATACTTTTTCCAGAAAGATGTGATATTGAAATAGCACACAGTTTATTAAATAGGGAAAAAAAATTACACACAGGCTGATACATGTGGAGAAACTGAACACCAGAGATAAAGAAACAATTTAAAACAAATAACAGAGAAAAGAAATATATTAACTAGGTTAATGATAATTAGGCTTAGAACCCTCTTTTCACTTCAACAATCAATGCTAGAATATAATAGATCCATCTACATGAAAGTAATGAGAAAAACAGATGTCGATACAGAAGGATTTACCTTGCTAAACATTCATTCAAGAGATATAACAAGGTTCTACTTCTCTCCACAAAGGAATGAATAACTGGCTCTGAACCACTCCCCACAAACTTGAGCAACTAAAACCCTGAAATCTCAAGAAATTGGACACCAGGCAATAAAGGACAGTGATCCCTGAGAGACATGAAATAAATAAATGAGATGAGCCATACAATTGGCCCAGCTTACTGCCTGGAGGTATTGCAGGCACAGGAAAGGAAGGGAGAACCCAGGCCGACCAGCAGACTCTCAGGCTTGAGGACACAGAACTGAGCATGAGGCAAGTCAAGTGTATAGAGTGTACAGGGCTAAGTACCAGAGAATCAGAGCTGCACATATAGAGAACTCCAGAAATCTGCAGAGGGTACCCTTCAAGTATACAACTAAGTATCAGCACAGTTATAGGAGGAAACTAACATAGATTCGCAAAAGAACCTCCTTAAATAAGTAGGGGAATCAACGCTTAATGCTCAAACAAAGCTGGGAACAGTGCTTGTTCCAAGCCAGAGTGGAAAATCCTCTAATTAATGGGACATTGTATAGCACACTAAGAAAATCTTGCCTCACTAGTGGGGAAGACACCCTTGCCTAAATGCTGCTGCTGTAATCTTACCTAAGAATGCTCATAGGCAAGGCCCAAAAGAATGAAATTGATTCTAAGTAAATTAGCAAACAAAATTCAAGAATCTTTATAAGAATACAAAAATATCTAGCATACACAATGTAAAATTAGAAATATTGGGAATCCAATTAAAAAAACTACCAGGCATGCAAAGAAGCAGGAAATTATAATCAATAGCAAGAGGAAAAAATCAATCAATTAAAATTGATCCAGAAACAACACAAATGATAGAATTAATAGACTTTTTAAAAAATCGATTACAATTGTATCCCATGTTCCATACAGAAGCTAAAAACTGAATATGTTAAGTATAGTTATTAAAGAGATTTTTAAAAAACGTACAAATCGAACCCTAAACATGTTTGAGGTTAAAAATATACTGGAGGTGATAAATGATAGATGAGATATTTCACACGAACAAATTAGTTAACTTGCATGAATAGCCAAAAAAATCTATTCAAGAGAAGAACAGAGAAAAAATACCAAATAAAAAAAATTGAAGAGGGTGTCAGTGAACAACTTTAAGCAGTCAAGTAAGTGGGTTATTGGAGTTTCACAAAGGGGATAAAGGAGAAAAATTTTTAAAGATAAAATGGACAAAATTTTCCAAATACTGTAAGACCACAGAGGTACAATATCTATAAAGTCACCTCATTTTCAGAAGTTTAAAAACACTACATTTTGACACAAATAAGGTGCACCTTCTATGTTTGTTTGCCTCCACTCCAAGGTATTTTTGTAAGCATGGTATGCTAATTTTTTTACAGCAACATGTAAAAAAATTTGGCATAGTGGCACTTATGAAAATATGTCACGAGAGAGAGAGGTTGGCAAACAATGTAGAAGGCATGCATTATTTGAGTAGAATACAGTTATAATACTAGTAAAAAAAAATGAAGGTAGAATAAAGACTTTGTTTCGACATAAAAAGGGAAAATAATTAATCACAAACAAAACTTTATTTCAAGAAATATTAAAAGAAGTCCTTCAAGCAGAAGGAAATGATACCACATGGAAACCTGATATATACAAAGAAACAAAGAGCACCAAAAATGATATCTCAGGTAAATTTAAATAATAATAATATTTAAAAAATATTATTAAGTCATTAAA
Source organism: Dugong dugon (assembly GCA_030035585.1). Taxonomy (NCBI): domain Eukaryota; kingdom Metazoa; phylum Chordata; class Mammalia; order Sirenia; family Dugongidae; genus Dugong; species Dugong dugon. The sequence continues at coordinate 18,036,804 of CM057478.1, forward strand.
TATAATAGACTGTACAAAATTTTTTTAAAAAAACAAAGTATTGTGGAATTTACAACATAGGTAACATGAAGGCTTGGGAAGGGAAAAATAGAAGTTTATTTGTGTAAGGATTTTATCCTATAGGTGAAGTGATGTTATCATTTAAATGTAACTGTGACAAGTCAAGATGTATACTATAAACATTGTCGCAACCACTGAAATAATACAAGAAAGAGTTACAGGTAATAACTCAACACAGGAAATAAAATAGAATCATATAGTATTCTAACAAATCCCCCAAAAAGGCAGACAGAGGGGAAAATGGAAGAAACTACAGAGGAGACAAAGAGAAATCAAATAACAGGGTGGTAGAGTTAAATCCAAGCATATTAATAATCACATTAAATGTAAATGGTATAAACACTCTGATTAAAAGACAGATTGTCATCTTGAATGTAAAAGGAAGCACCAACTACATGCTCCCTTCAGAAAATCTACTTTATAAAGACACAAACAGGATAAAAATAGGGAACAAATAACAATATGTAAAAAGATATACTGTGTTAACACTAAAGAAAGTTAGTGTTGCTATATTAATAATAAATTACAGTTTAGTGCAAACAATAATAACAGAGAAATGATAATGAAAAAGCGATCAATTCGTCAGGAGACCGTAACAATACTAACTATCCATGTACCAGGTAACATTAATTCACAGTATATAAAACAAAAACTGATAAAATTAAAAGGAGAAATAGTTCCACAGTCATAGTTGGCTGTTTCAATACCACTCTCAAAATAATTGCTAGAACATGTAGACAGGAAATTAGCAAGAATATACAATACTTGAAAAATTCTATCAACCCAAATGTCTTAATTGACATTTTATGGAACACTCCATCAGCAATTACAGGATCCACATTCTTCTGAAGTGCACGCAGAACATCAACCAAGATAGACTGTATCCTGGTCCATAAAATCAATACATTTAAAAGAATATAATTCTTATAAAATATATTATCTTACTACAATGAAATTATAAATCAATGGCAAAATAGCTACAGAAGCAGCAAATATTTGGAAACTATGTAACACACATAGAGGATCAACATGAGATTACTCATAATGAATTTAAAATGAGGACATTCAGCATTATCTTTCATTATTCTCTAGCAACATTGAGCTGAAGAATTGAATTTTAACTACAGTTTTGTTTCATCCAACCAACTCACAGAAGTGAGAGGGGGCAAACTTGTTGAGGGTGAATGCAAAAGATGTATTATAAATGTGGACTTTGGAAATTAAAGAATGTATAAAAAGGAAAGACTCAGAGGAAGAGAGGTGAAGGAATCCTCATATGGGATAAAGGATTCTAGAACTGTGGTTAGAGACAGTAGTCAGACTGAAACTTATACTACGGTGTGTTTGCAGTTATCGTTCTTGACAATTGTTCAAATTTTAAAAAATAATCTCAGGCTGATAAAGAAATGTGTTCAGAAAGAAGACCAATGGAAATTTAGAGATTAATATTTAAAATTCAGACGGCATAAAAAAGTGGAAAACAAGTAGAGATTGAAAGAAGGTAATTAAAACTGATAAAGAAGCAGAAACTAGAACATAGAAATTCTGAGAAAAAAAAAGAAAAGAAAACAAGCACTCCCGTAGAAAAATAGACAAATAATATGAAAGTCACTCAAAATAATAACTTTGAATAGTTGTAACATAAATGGTGCTTAACTTCATTACGGATCAGAAAAAATGCACATTTAAGAAAGTGAAATTCCTCCCTTAGGCAAGAATTAAAACATCTAGTCATTCCAATATGTGGAGACACAAAAATTCTCACACTGGTTGGTATATGAATTGTCCGTCACTTTGGAAAGTAATTTGACAATATGTAGTGAAACTGAAGAACTGCAAAGCCTACAGCCCAGCAATGCCAATTGGTGGCATGTACAATAACATTCACTATAATATTATTGTAATGTGGTAGAAGCCTCAATATCCACCAACAAGAAAATAGTTAAATAATTTGAGGTATTATTACATGTGGAATAAGTTAAAATAAAGCATTGGAGTTGATCTAAACCTACAAATATCAACACTGATAAATCTCAAAAACAAAAAGCAAATTGCAAAAGATTCAATACAATGTTGTTTACATAAATTTTGAAAACAATAAATACAGTACTATTGTTATCATTGTTGTTAGTTGTCATTGAGTCAATTCCTACTTACAGCAGCCCATGAGTGCAGGTTTTCAAGGCTGTGACCTTTCAGAAGCAAATCGCCAGGACTATCTTCTGAGTCACTTCTTGGTGATTTCAAACTATCAACCTTTCTACTAGTCAAGTGCTTAACTGTTTATACCACCCAGGGACTCCAAATACATCACTAGATACTGTACAGTTACATATATATGTGCATACACCTACTGCTCACTTACCAACTATCTCATTTGCTGACATTTTGCATTTACAACAGTGGTAAAAAATCTACTATCCGTCTATTTTGTGTATTAAAAATTTATGCCTGGCAATAAGACACACTAAGAACATTAATGAGTATTTTTAAATTGAGCATTTTTAAATAGCTTATTATTTATTATAGAGTAATGCATATTCTATTTAAATTTTGGACAGTTGGTAACCCTAACCACTACACCACCAGGGCTCCGAAGATAGCATTATGAGAACCTAGAAATGTACCCAACTTTCAATGCCAAGAAATATCTGGAGTTCATAGCCCTCTGGAAAATAAGTACTTACTCATTCCAGAAATACTGGTGTGGCTCCAAAAGGAGATGATAAATAGGTAAGAAATATTTATTTTTGCTAAGTGACCTTTATCTTATATTTGCAGTGTAAAGTGGGGTACAAATAATAAGTAATTTAATCATCAATAACAGAAATGTATTTCAACTCCAGGATTTGATTTAATCATCATTGCTTTACAAAAACTTAAATTTATTAGGTTTTATCAGAAACTCCCAAGCACACAACAGGCTCTGATTGTGAACCTCTCCCTTGTTTGATTGGCTTCATTAAGTTAATGTTTAAAGATCAATGACAATAATTATGACATACATTATACGATTCCAGGGATTTTGTCACGATTTCTGTTGAACAGTATTAGAGTTTTCATTTAAATGATATTAAATTTGACATTCTGATTAGAATACTTTTTATTCCAGTGTTTTTTTAAATATATAACTTCAAATGCTTTCTTTTTCTCCATGTTGATATAACTACATTCAAGGACAGAAGGTAGCCATAAACATAATGTGTTTTATTGTTAACTGCTTTCATATTCATCTATACAATGGAATCCCAAGTGAAAAGCCTTTAAATTTCCAATGCAAATGAGTTTATATACTGCAAATATGGGGAAATTTCAATGCAAGTAAAAGATTTTAGGATATTTTAGTTCATATATAATTGCTGTAAACCTTTGATATAATCCATTTGGCTTTTACCTTATTACTCTCTCCATATGCTGAAAAGGTAGAAAACTATAAATTACGCTAAAAATCTAGGACTAGAGCTACACCAGCCTAAATTGTTACAGCACAATCAAAACAGTGAAATAACAGCCACAGAATTTTAAAAGAATGATAAAGCTTTCAGCATATTGAGATACCTAATTTAGAAACCATTTTAATACCACCTGCTTAAAAAATCTTTTTCTTTTCTATAACATTGTCATGGATTGAATTATGTCCCCCAGAAAATGTGTGTGTCAGTTTGGCTGGGCCATAATTCCCGGTATTGTGTGATTTTCCTCTGTGTTGTAAATCTGGCCTCTATGATGTTAATGAGGGAGGATGGATGGCGGTTGTGTTAGTGAGGCAGGACTCAATCTACAGGATTGGATTGTGTCCTGAGGCAATGTCTTGAGATATAAAAGAGAGAAGTGAGCAGAGAGACATGGGACCTCATACCACCAAGAAAGGAGTGCCAGGAGCAGAGCACATCCTTTGGACCTGGGGTCCCTGTGCAGAAAAGTTCCTAGTCTGGGAGAACACTGATGAGAAGAAGGCAGACAGAGACAGAAAGGCTTCCTCTGTAGCTGATGCCCTGAATTTGGACTTTTAGCCTACTTTACTGTGAGGAAATAAAATTCTCTTTGTTAAAGCCATCCAGTTGTGGTATTTCTGTTATAGCAGCACTAGATGTCTAAGACAGACGTTATTCAAGAATTGTTCTTAGTACTCTCCTGTTTGGGGTAGGGAAGAGAGAGATATTCACATGAATGTGTTATCAGCAAAATACCTATAGTGGCAGAATACAGTTTTGCAGAACTGAAATAGGTAACTCAATCTTCAAGTTATGAGTGATGCTTACTTAACGAGCTAGAAGACCAAATTTTAATATCGCAAATCTATAGTTATTTTCTCCATATAAAATGTTTATTATTGTCCACTTGGTGGCATTTCCGTAGCTTTTGTTTCAACATTAAGGTTATTAAACTTGCCTTTTCTGTTCTCATTATCAGAATATTTTCTAGGTAAATTCACTGAAGGAACCTATTGTGCTTTCTGATCAAAGTGGAAAGTGATGCAAGGCTATAATAAGCAATTTAATTTTTAATAAGCTCATTCATGCCCAAGGTCATAACAAAGGTAAAAAAAAAAAAAAGTTAAACCACAGCAAAACACTAATGATAACGCCCTAAATGTGACCAGGGCAAAATAATATTTGGCACAGAATGCTTTCGAAATATCCTAGTGGTATTTTTTTTCTTTCAGAATAGTAATTTAGCTCAAGTAACGTGTAGCATATTAAATAATATAGACTTACAGAAAAATGCATGAGATTTTTTTCCTAAAATAAGTTAGCTAAGCTGTTCATGGAATTTAAATTCCTAAGCTAAGAATGTTTAATTGGTTTTACTAAATGCTGTGTTGTTAACCCATTCTTATTTCCTAAGGAGATGAAAATTTGAATAATTTTTTGTTTTCCTGGGTTTTTGTTGTTGTTGTTGTTGTTGACTTATAGTAGCTAGAATATGGGAGTGCTTCACTTATTTTTATCTACTATTTGGATAATAATTAGTAAGTACTTTTAGTGTTATTGACAAAATTCTACTATTTAAAAATGATTCAATAAACAAGACTTTTTAAAATTAATAACATTTATTTTTGAGCTCACACTTTTATGTTGTAATTTTTTTAAATCTGAATATATTACAGGTTAATGGAAATAAAAATTTTTAGTTAAAACTTCTTTGGGAGAAAGTAAGAGCGTTTCTGCTTAATAGATATGCTCTGTTCTATCCACGCATTTCATTTCTTCAGGACCGCTTTAATTCTTCATATTATTAGGTACTATTCAATGAAAAAACTCAAAAGTACCTTTTGTTCTATAAAGAACTTACATACAATTACCCTAGATTTTTGCTGGTAAATGATAAAAATTAACTAACAAAATATGGAAAAGAATAAGGACAAAACTGGAGAAACTTTCTGAAAGTTTTAGAAAAAGTTTCATTAGCTGGCACTTCTTGGTTCCTTTACTCAATAGTTTAAATGAGTAATTTTGTAGGCTGATCTTTTGTCTATTCACTATATAGTGAAATACAATGATCTTGGTTGAATCAAGGGTTTATTCTTGGCTTTCCCATACGGAAAAAAAAAAAAAATGGGCATAACTCTATGGTTTCTTTGTCTTACTGGGAAGTTTTATGTATTTATGAGAGAAAGAGGACAAAAATTAACCATAATGATAGTTCATTGACTTGAAAGAATCAAATCACTGCATGAATTGAGAAAACTTCCAGGGAGTGATTTTCTTACAAGATTAATAATTTTCTTATTGAATGTTAAAATAACTGTTAAAGTATATGACTTACTGTACATCAGTTAATATTTGTAAATGTGTTTAGAAGACTGTCTGGCACCAATGAACATTATGGAAGTGATTGTGTAATAAAATTTAAAAGGTGGTAATTACCTTTTCTGTTACTGAAACATAATATGATTAATTTCTATTAAAATGTTATATTGCTGTAATGAGTATCTTAGTCAGGGTTTTCCAGAGAAATGGAACCAATAAGATACATATATGCGTATATACATAATAGAGAGAGAGAAAAATTTATTTTAAAGAATTGGCTGATGCAATTGTAGGGGCTAACAAGCCCAAAATACATAGGTCAAGCAACAGGCTGGAAACTCCTACAGTCTTATGTCAGAAATTGATAGTTATGTGATAGATTGGAATTCCAGGAGGCTATCTCTTTACAATCTTGAGGTCGAATCCTAGTCCCTCAGGAAAACTCAGTTTTTGCTCTTAAGCCCTTCAATTGATTGATTGAGGCCCACAGACTATATTTTGGGTGATGCAAAGGGTTAAGCGCTCAGTTGCTAACCAAAGAGTTAGTGGTTCAATTCCACCCAGAGGCAACTCAGAAGAAAAGTCTGATGATCTACCACTGAAAAATCAGTCATTGAAAACCCTACGGAGTAAGGTTCTACTTTGACATACATCAGGTCACCTTGCATCATATTCGACTCCACAGCAAAATGGTAACCCACAATGCGGAGTTTAATCTGTTTTATTCATAAACCATAATTTTAGTGAATTTCATAAGCATGGGCTAATTGATACACTTCATTTGCTGTAAAGTGAGTTCCTTGATCAGAGGCAATGCTATGTGAAATACTATGACAGTGGACTAGGCATTCTGTTAGTCTAGGGATGAGCATTTGGGCAGAAGCACTGCATGCAGAGAAGGCAAATCCATATCCATACTAAGTATCTATTCTAGTAAGAACAAAACATTGTCACTTCCCTGATGTAAGTGGCCCATGTAATCGACCCGCCACCAAGTGACTGGCTGAGTACCCTTGGGAACAGGTCCATAACATTGGGAACTCAATGTTAGTCTCTGCTGCTAGCAGATTGTGTGATCCACAGTGGCTGCAGCCTGGTTGGCCTTGATGTGTAGAAGTTCTTGAGACTGAACTCATGCATAACCTCTTTCCCTGCCACCATGGCTACTGTTATGGATTGAATTGTGTGCCCTCAGAATATGCTTTATAAATCTTAATCTCTATGCCTGAGTTATAATCCCATTTGGGACTGGGTTGACTTTGTTATGTAATAAGGCAAGTTTAGCGTAGGGTATGTCTTGAGTCAATCTCTTTTGAGATATAAAAGAGATTAAAAAAAAGCATGTGAGAAACAGAGATGAGAGAAGATTGATGCCAAGCCACATGGAGATCTCCAAAGAACCAGGAAGCAGAAGCTGAAGAGACAAGGACCTTCCTCCAGAGACGACAGAGAGAGAGAAAAAGCCTTCCCCTTGAGCTGGCACTCTGAATTCAAACTTCTAGCCTCCTAAACCATGAGGAAATAAATTTCTGTTTGTTAAAGCCATCCACTTGTGGTATTCCTGTTATAGCAGTACTATATAACTAAGACAGACACTTTGTTCAACAGTCTAATGGATAATGGCTGGGAAAAGAGGCTGACTGGTATCTACATAATAGGTCATCCTAGCCACTTGATTATTACAATCCTCCTCTGTTGAGTTCTCCTTTTGTTGATCATTCACATGGGGCACAAAAATCTTCCTGTTTTTTTGCCCACTTAGAGAATTTTATCCACATATCTCTTCCCCAGACTTCCTTGTCACCAATTTTCCAATCATGCTCCTTTCAAGTCCCTGACCTTCCAGCCAAACCATTAGCCACCATCTATTAATTGGTATACAATCATACATCTAGATGTTTCTCCTTCTGAGCAAAAGGAGCAACCAGGTGAACTGCTTGAAGTTCTGTCCACCAGGAAGATTTCCCATCAGCAGTCTTTTAGGTTAGTCCCATAAAAGGACCACAGTGCTGTAGATATCCACTTTTGGGTGATGCCTGCGTATCACTGAGAATCATTTTAAACTAGGCCTGAGTTTCCTCTTCTCCAGTCAACTGGATTGTAAGGGAGTCCCCATGAGGCCATAGGTGCACTCTGGGAGAGAAAAGGTAATGTAGCAGGAGTAGGGACTATGGTTATTTCAGAACCTTCCTCATGAACATATTTGTGCTTTCAGGGCCTAGTTAAACCCCATATGATCTCATACATACCACTTCCATTTCATGATGGAATGCTACTGTTCATGTTTAACTTGATGAGTTGATGGGTCAGACAACACCATAATGGACAGCTCAGGTCACATGGTAACTTGGTGTCTTACAGTTAAGTGTTCAGTTACTATTAAGACCCATTAGTAGATCAAAGTTCTTTCTCAAAAAGGGAGTAATTATCTGCAGAGGATGGCAGGACTTTGCTTCAAAATCCTAAGGATTCACCTATAGGGGCCTGCCAAAGGCACCAAATAGGATTTCAGTCTTCCATTGACACTTTAAGCACCATTGAATCAGCTAGATCATATTGCCCAAGTGGCAGAGCATCTCTCACTGCAACCTGGACCTGTTGCAGAACCTCCTCTTGTTCTGGGTGCCACTCAAAACTAGTAACTTTTCATGTCAATTAGTAAATAGGCCAGAGTAGCATATCCAAATGAGAAATATGTTGCCTCCAAAATCCAGAGGCCGACCAGCCATTGTGCCTCATTTTTAGTTGTAGGAGAGGCCAGGTGTAACCGCTCATCCCTCACCTTAAAAGGGATATCTCAACATGTCCCACACCACTGGACCCTTAGAAATTGCACTAGTTCCAAAGACCCCTGGATTTCTGTCAGAATTATTGTCTACCCTCTGGCACACAAAAGTTTTAGTCTACAAAGTGTAAAGTAGTAGCTATTTTTGGCTCACTAGGTGCAATCAGCATGGTATCATCAATGTAATAGACCAATATGATGTCTTGTGGAAGGGAAAAGTGACAAAGGTCCTTGTGGACTAAATTATGGCATGGAGCTGGAGAGTTCATATGCCTCTGAGGTAGGACACTGAAAGTGTACTGCTAACCTTGCCAGCTGAAAGCAATCTGCCTTTGGTGGTCTTTCCAAACAGGAATCTAGGGAAAAAAAAAAAAAAAAAAATTACCAGATCAATAAGTACTGTGTATCAGGTACCAGATATGCTGATTTGCTGAAACAAAGAAACCACGTCTGGAACAACAGCTGCAATTGAAGTCATCATCTGGTTGAGTTTATGACAATCCAATGTCATTCTCTAAGATCCATCTGTTTTCTGCAAATGCCAAATAGGTGAGTTGAATGAAGACGTGGTGGGACTCACCACCCATACATCCTTCAAGTGTTTAATGGTGATAATAAACTCTGCAATGTCTTATTGCTTTTGGCTTATTATTTTGTTAGGTAGAGGCAGTTATAATGGCATCCACTTGGCCTTTCTTACTATAATAGATATTATTTAACAGGTCAGAGAACTAATATAGGGTTCTGCCAGTTGCTGAGTATGTCTATACCAATTATGCATTCAGGAACTGGGTAAACAATCACAGGATGGTTTCAGGGATGCACTGGACTCACTATGAGACAGATCTGAGCTAAAATTTTATTGATCACATGACCTCCATATGCCCCCTGTACTGACTGGTGAACCACAGTGATGCTTTTGGTCTCCTGGAATTACTGTTAGTTTAGAGCCAGTGTCTACTAATGCTTGAAATGTCAGATTATTTATTTTTCCCCAATGCACAGTCAACCAGGTAAAAGGTTATAGGCCCCTTTGGGGAAGATTTGGGGAAATATTAACAGTGTAAATTTTGTCAGTATAATGAGGTACTTTCTTAAGGAAACCTGGTCTCCTCTTCATTCAAAGAATTGTGGGTATATAAACTGGCTCAAATCTGGGAATTGGTTGAGGGGCAGTAACTCTGTTTTAGTGATTCATTTAGACTTATGTTTACTTGACCTAGAACTCTTACACTTAAACAGAACAAGTAAATATTTAGAAGACTTTCTATCCCTTCTTGGTGATGCAAATTGTCTGTGTTAGACTACTAACCTTAATGTTGACAGTTCGATCCCACCCAGTGGCACTGTGGAAGAAAGATCTGGTGATCTGCTGCCACAAAGATTACAGCCTAGAAAACCTTATGAAGCATTTCAGCTCTGTAACATATGGGGTTGTCGTGAGTCAGAACTGACTCAACAGAAACGGGTTTTTTCTCATGACACAGGTGAAATTATTATATTGTTCATGCTCACAAGAATAAATTTTATATAAAATAAATATGGACAACATCAAATGAATGTCATTTTGTGTGAAACTGGCAGACCCTTGTATTTTTGATCTTCTGTTTTCTTCTTGACTATTTTATGCTAAAAAAAGAAAAAATATTACCTTCTCATTTTATGTGTAGGAATATTACCTTCTCATTTTATGTGTAGGAAGTATGACTAAATTTTCGTATATAATGGTCAATGTAAGTGTCGTTGATATCTAAGTGTCACTTAGGTAACTTGATGTGGTAAATCTTTGTTGTCTTTTTTTCTGAGCAACGTCATTTTTTTTTTTCCAATTTTTAGCTTTATGTATGTACTGAAACTTTCTTTTTGTGAAGTAATTTTCTTTCAATTTCATTTTCAGTTTCATAATCCTGATACTATTTAAGGAGAGTACTCAGTATATTGTCATTAATGCTCTAGTGCTCTATCTTTTTTCAGAAGAGTTCCACTTGAATTGCTCATGTGTATACTATCTTTTAAGTCAGGGCTTATAATACGAATTGTAAGAGCTTTTTGCTTACTCAAGTGTGACTCTTGTTTTCTAGGTATATCATTTGAAGACATGTCCCTAGGTCTCTGGTTTTATGTATAAAAGGTCTAGTTGTATGTGTGTCTATGCTGTATTATTGACTCTGCATTTATTTTGTATACAGTGGACTGGAGAGAGCTGTTTGAGCTTACTAAAGTGGATATAAATTTTTTATACCTTGAAAAAATATATCATTCCTGGTAACAGGTATTTATCCTAAGATTGTTTCCATTCATTTTTCTTCATATCAAATAAAGATCTTGGTGAAATAATAAATAAAATTGCTAAAATCACGGAAGAGTAAAAATTTAGCTTCAAAAGGTAAGGATGTTTTCATGTTTTACAGAATCCTGAATATAAAAGCAGAATAAATTAGATGGGATAAATGCCAAGTTTTAAAGAGGGAATGAATGAACACAAACATAAATTACTCAGACATTTTTCTTTGTATATGATAAGTAAGGAACTTTTAATATATGTATATCTGAAGTTATTCATAGAAGGAAGGTATGTTTGTACAGTGTTCCCCCAAAACAAAACAAATTGTTTTTGTGAGAACCACATAATAACTACGTATGGGAGTACAAAAATAATGATGTGTTCTTTACAGAGATTAATAGAGGCAATGAATTTAAATATTTTGTTATGTTATTTGGGTAAATTATTTAACCTTTCTGTGTCTCATAGAGATATAATAATATCCACTCATAATGTCGATGGAAAAATTAAGTAAATACATTTCACACTTAAAACAATTTGGAGATTAGAGGTTCAATTTTTCCTGCCTGTGTAGTTTTAAACAATTCTAAGTCTAGAAATTGACATAAAGTAGCTTCAGATTGGAAATGTTCCAGATATCTTGGTATATGTTAATATGAGGACGTTCATTTTATTTATGTATATATGTATTTTTTCTGTCCAATATCAAAACTCTGCCTTGCCCTGTAGAAATCAGAGGGAACACTCCCTTCCCTGTACTCTGCGTGCTCATAGGAGCCATACTACTTAAGTTCAGATGATAAAATGCATCTGGAAAAGGATTGCAACATCCAGAAAATAATGAGTGAATGAAAAGAGAGTTTAAAATTCATCTCAGGGAAGAATTATCCAGTGGTAGGACCCACACTATCCTGAGACAGAAATAAAGGTGTCCGGTAGAAACTGCCAAGCAGAAGTGATGCTATCAAACTGGGTATGCAAGATAACCTTGGAAGTTGTTCCCGCTCAACAGAATCTTTTGATTACATCCATTCTCTGAACTTTGTTCTTTAGATTCCCTGTGTATTCCATGATCTACCTAAGACCTTGTGATCTACCTAAGACCTTATCCAATTAATTTTTTAATTAATTAATTATTTATTTATTGCTTAAATAAGCAAGAATAAAGCTAGACTTCAACTTGCTTATTTTGGACACATCATGAGGAAAGACCAATTGTTAGAAAAGGACATCATAGCTGCTAAAGGGTCAGCAAAAATGAAGGAAATCCTTAACAAGGTGGACTGACACAGTAGCCACAACAATGGACTCAAACATACCAACGATCATGGATATGACACAGTACCAAGCAACATTTTGTACTGTTGTGCATAAGGTTGCTATGAGTCAGAGCAAACTCAATGGCAACTAACAACACCAACAGTTAAGTTTCTATCATTTACAAACAAGAACACTAACTTATAAACTTCTGCAGAATAGTATTCACTGTGTTCATCTTCTTAATATCCATCCCTTCCCTGGATCCTACTATTATTTCTGCAATTGTTTTTACTTCCCCAAATATCCTAGTCAGTTTCACATCTTTATGACTTTGCACTTGATCTTCTCCAAGTCTCGCCATGAATGCTGATGTTCCAAAATACCTCCTTGCTCTCCCAAACAAAGTCAATTCCATTTTCTATGTTACGTCCATATTTTATTAGTAGTATAGTCCAAATTGCACAACATTTAATAAACAACCCTTTGGACAATGGCATTCCTACTTCTACAAAGTCCACTATAGGTCAGTGTTATGACCCAAGGCATTGACCCACCTTGTGGTATCTAGGTAATCCAGACTGCTTTGAGCTTGTGGCCTCACAAGTGTTTTCCACATTTGTCACTGCAGGGGAAGAGAGAAACTAGAGAATCCCACAGAAGATTTTTACAGCCTTAGTTTAGAAATGACTGTCTTCCATTTGGCTCATATTTAATTGGCCAAAATAATCACATGATCTCAGCTAACTGAAAGCACCTGGGAAGGACATTTTTAATCATGCTCAGGGAGAAATAACACAAGGAGAATTTGGTGTATGTGTAACAATGTGTCTGCGTCATGTATCCTTTTTTCCTAATTTCGTTATATCACATTGTATTATTATTTATTCATTTACAAGTCCATCTGCCTCACTACACATTGGTCATTAAAAGTAGGGTCTATTGCTACTCTTAGTAGCCTCAATATTGAGTGTAATTGTTGACTTTCAGTAAACAATAAATGCTTATTCAATGAAATAATGATAGATGAATGTTATTTTTTGAAAGTAGTTCTCTCTGTACTATTTCCATGATACAGTATTAACCACTGTTCACTGAATTTTATAGTATCAAAGTGCTCTGTAGAGACTTCTACTTCATCAGTAGAGTGGGCCTCTTGATACTTATATCCTGCATAAAACATGAGTTATACTTCATTTCTGGACTTGTACTCAGTAGGGGAAAATACTACAAATAATGAAAAAGGGAAAGAAGAAGGAAGAGATTAGAGAGGTGGGGGTGGGGAATAAGGTTAACAGAGACATGAGTTTGAACCTGAGAGGTGAGCAGTGAGAACATGTGAAGGGCAGGTACAAAGATTAGCATTGCTTTTTTGACACTGGGCTTTTCCCAGATTACTAAGGGAGACCCTGAACCTGGGACTCATACAGAACACTGAAGACTTGGCAGAGGAGAGTTGTGGTCCCATGTCTGAATTATTTAGGCTCTGAGCATATCAAATCCACTCTCTCACTTCAGGGAGGCATCCTCAACCTGGGCTTCTATAGTTTTCAAAGAATACAATCAACCAAGCATAATTCACTGTCACATAACACTAAACCAACAACGAGCAAACCACCCTCACTGAGAATTAGCAGAGACACCATGAAGAAGATTTAGGTCCCAAATGATTTCACAATTACAGTATGTGATACATATCCAGATGGATAATGACTTTAAGGAATCCTCCATTAGATGCTCAATTAATTCTTAAGTTATAGACGAATTTTTGATAAGTGCATGAAACTTTGACATGTGTAAGAAATCTCACTCATTTTTTTCAAATAATTTATGTAAACATACAATTAGTAAAGTATTTAATGTCACTGTCTACATTCACATTTCTTAAATACGGCAAAGAAATATTGATCTTTTGATATACTATACCTAAATTACATGAGGTAAAGTCAATTAATATAAAAAGTATAATTGTTTATAACAAAATTTAAATCCCTTTGATTTTATTATGCCTCTATATTCATGTTATTTATTTCATTTTAATCTATTTATTCCCAATTGTAAAGTTCATCTTCATCCTGTTTTTGCCAAGCATCTTGTTAATATTGTCCAATTATTATGAAAGTGATAGGAAAATATTAAAATTACAAAATTCTGAGTTAACATGTTTCCAGCATAGTAAATTTAATTACCATATCACATTGTGCAGAAAAGAGTTAACACAGCAGGTCTGAGACTGCTATCCTTAGAAAGACTCGCTTGCAAAGTTGGCCTTTGGCTGGCATCTGGGAACACCACCCAGCTAATAAGAGTCCCTGGGTAGTGCAAACAGCTAAGCACTCTGCTACTAGCTGAAAGGTTGGCAGTTCAAACCTATCCACAAGTGTCTCAGAAGACAGGACTGCGGATTTGCTTTCAAACGGTGACAGCCTTGAAAATCCTATGGAGCAGTTCTATTCTGCGCATGTGGGGTTGCCATGAGTAGGAATCAAATTGAAGGCAACTGACAACTGATATGAGTGGATCACTCTACCTGAATGGTCTATGTAAATAATATACAGTAAAACCTGCAAAAGCCAGAACCTATGAAAGGTGGAAACCTATCAGAGAAGGAAAACTCAAGTGTTTTCCACTAAAATAAGCAATAGAAAAGCGGTAAGACTGCACCCTGTCAAAGGTGGAAAACTTCCAAGACTTGGAAAAACAAGGAAGTCCTGTCAAGTTCCAGGTTTCACTGTAGTTAGTTCTGAACACCTGCTTTCCTTCTGGCAATGTGGAGTTTTGTACATGATAAGCAGAGAGTGCTCACATGACCAGCCCCCAAATAAAAGGCTTGGGTACTGAGTTTCTAATGAGCTTTACTGGGAGAAAAAATTTCACATTTGTTGCCACAACTAATTGGGAAGAATTGAGTTCTGTATAAGTCCACAGGAAGAGTACTCTTGGAAGCTTGTTTCTAGTTGTCTCTGGACGTTACCCCAAGTACCTTCTCCCTTTACTGATTTTGCATTGATTGCTTTTGATGGGATAAATCATAGCCATGGTCACCACAATATACTCAGTCCTGAGAATCCTCATACCAAATTAACAAAACTGGAGATGATCTTGGAGATCTCCATCACACATATTGTTGTTGTTAGGCACTGTTGAATTGGTTTAGACTTATAGCAACCCCATGCACAACAGACCAAAACACTGTCCTGTTCTGTGCCATCCTGACAATCCTTGCTGTGTTTGAACCCATTGTTGCAGCCACTATGTCAATCTATCTCTTTGAGGGTCTTCCTCTTTTTTGCTGACCTTCCACTTTACCAAGCATGGTGTCCTTCTCCAGGGACTGGTCCCTCCTGATAACATGTCCAAAGTATGTGAGAAATCTCACCATCCTCACTTCTAAGGAGCATTCTGACTGTACTTCTTTCAAGACAGATAACGTTCATTCTTCTGCAGTCCATGGTATAGTCAATATTCCTCGCCAATACCATAATTCAAATGCATCAATTCTTCTTTGGTCTTCTTTATTCATTGTCCAACTTTTGCATGCATATGAGGCAATTGAAAATACCATGGCTTGGGTCGGGTGCGCCTTAGTCTTCAGGGTGATATTTTTGCTTTTTAACACCATAAAGAGTTCTTTTGCAGCAGATTAGCCCAATGCAATGTGTTGTTTGATTTCTTGACTGCTGTTTCCATGGGCGTTGATTGTGATCCAAGTAAAACAAAATCCTCTACAAGTTAAATATTTATTCCATTTACCATGATGTTGCTTATTGGTCCAGTTGTGGGAATTTTTGTTTTCTTTTGGTTGAGGTGTAATCCATACGAAGGCTGTAGCCTTTGATCTTCATAAGTATTTCAAATCCTCTTCACTTTCAGCAAGCGAGGTTGTTTTTCAGCTACATATGATAGGTTATTAATGAGTATTCCTCCATCTTGATGCCTCGTTCTTCTTCATAAAGTCCAGCTTCTTGTATTATTTGCTCAGCATACAGACTGAATAAGCATGGTGAAAGCATATAACCCTGACACATACCTTTCCTGATTTTAAACCACACAGTATCCCCTAGTTATGTTCAAACAACTGCTTCTTTGTCTATGTACAGGTTCCTCATGAATACAACTAAGTGTTTTGGAATTCCCATTGTTTTCAATATTATCCATAATTTGTTATGATCCACACAGTTGAATGCCTCTGCATAGTCAATAAAACACAGACAAACATCTTTCTGGTATTCTCTGCTTTCAGCCAAGATCCATCTAACATCAACAATGATATCCCTCATTCCACATTCTCTTTTGAATCTGGCTTGAATTTCCAACCGTTCCCTGTTGATGCAATGCTGCAACCATTTTTGAATTCATCTCAGCAAAAATTAAATTGTGTGTGATATTAATGATAGTGTTCAATAGTTTCCACATTCCTTTGGATCACCTATTTTTGGAATGGGCACTAATATGGATCTCAACAGCTACCGGTTGGCCAGGTAGCTGTCTTCCAAACTTCTTGGCATAGACGAGTGAGTGCTTCCATAGTTGCATCTGTGTGTTGAAACATCTCAATCGGTATTCTGTCAATTCCTGGGGCCTTGATTTTGCCAATGCTTTTAGTGCAGCTTAGAATTCTTCCTTCAGTACCATCAGCTCATGATCTTATGCTACTTTCTGAAGTGGCTGAATGTTGACCATTTCTTTTTGGTACAGTGACTCTGTGTATTCTCTACATTTTTTATTTTCTTGATGCTTCCTACGTTGTTCAATATTTTCCCATAGAATCCTTTAATGTGGCAACTTGAGGCTTGAATTTTCTCTTCAGTTCTTTTAGCATGTTCTCTTTTGGTTTTCTAACTCTAGGTCTTTGGATATTTCATTATAATGCAGTCCTGCATCGCTTAATGCTACCATATGTTCTGTGAAATAGGATGTTAAGTGATTTGGACATTGTGTGAACAGCATATTATATATTTAGGAAAGCTATATGAGATACCTTTTGTTTTACTTCCAAATCAATATGTCTCCTTTCCTCTTGCTGTTGCTATCACCAGCACTGGTCT
The DNA here is from genome assembly GCA_030035585.1 of Dugong dugon. Classification (NCBI taxonomy): domain Eukaryota; kingdom Metazoa; phylum Chordata; class Mammalia; order Sirenia; family Dugongidae; genus Dugong; species Dugong dugon. The sequence continues at coordinate 18,053,991 of CM057478.1, forward strand.
TGCTGCATTTGGGAGCCATGACGCACTTCATAGTAATATTTTCAAAAGAAAATTAAACAGATAATGCTACAGCACTCAAGAGATGTGCAATATACGAGATTGCCTACGAGTTGAAGCATACACTGTTATGTGGCAAAGATTTTATTTGTAAGTAGAGAAAATTCACACCAAAATAGTGATAGAAAGTACAGTACATATGTAAGCCAGTAACATAGGCATTTATTATGACTATCAAGGCATACGTGTTACAACATAGTTCTTAAAGACAATGTTCTACATCCTACTTTTGTGAGTAGCGTATGGTGATCTTAAAAGCTTGCAAACGACCATCTAAGATACAACTATTCGTTTCTTCTAGGCCAGGGCAAAGGAGACAGAAAAATTCTAAAGACCCAAGGGATCAATTAGTCCAAAGGACTAATGGACCATATGAGCCACAGCCTACATGACCCCGAGACCAGAAGAACTAGATGGTGCCTGGCTACCACTACTCACCACTCTGACTGGGATTACAATAGAGTTTCCCAGACAGAGTGGCAGAAAAATGTAGAACAAATGATCAAATCACAAAAGGAACAGATCTACTGGTCTGACAGACTAGTTCCTCAGAGGAACCCCCAAGACCATGGCCTGTGGACACCCTTCTAACCCAGACTTGAAGCCACTCCTGAAGTTCACATTTCAGCCAAAGATTAGGCAGGCCTATAAGACAAACAATAACACATGTGAGGAATATGCTTCTTAGATCAATCAAGTATATGAGATCAAATGGGCAACACCTGCCCAGGAACAAGGAGGAGAAGGAGACAGGGGACAGGAAAACTGGACAAATGGACATGGTGAACCCAGGCTGGAAAGGGAAATAGGGAGAGTGCTGGCACAATGTGGGATTGCAGTCAATGCCATGAAACAATTTGCGTATAAATTTTTGAATGAAACTAATTTGCTCTGTAAACTTTCACCTAAATCACAATTTAAAAAAAAAAAAAAGACATGTATTATAGGTTATATTTGTAATGTACTGTTATACACCTGGCAGTGCAATTTCTTTCTATACAATAAACATGAGCTACACCTGTTGCATGGGGAAGCTGTTGCATTCACTACCTACATTTTCATCTGCTATGTCCCATTCTCTGATTGGCATTTCTGAACTCTGTTATAACCTTATGGGACCACAGACATATATAAGGTTGGATGTTGCCCAAAGGGAAGTTGTGCAGCGCATGACTGTACGTAATATTTTGTCTTCTCCAGCCACACTTTGAAATCTTCTATTCAGCTCTTTTCTGCATCACATCTTTCATTTGCTTTAGCTACTCTACATTCAAGAGCAAATTTCAGAGTCTCTTCTGACATACATTTTGGTCTTTTCTTTGTTTCCTGTCTTCATAATGACCTTTTACTTTTTTCATGTATAATGTTCTTGATGTCCTCCCACAACTTGTCTGGTCTTCAGTCATTAGTGTTCAGTGCTTCAATTCTATTCTTGAGATGGTCTCTAAATCCAGGTGGAATATTCTCAAAGTTGTACTTTGGCTTTCGTGGACTTTAGTTTTCTTCAGCTTCAATTTAAACTTGCATAGGAGCAATTGATGGCCTTTTCCTCATTCGGCCTCTGACCTTATTCTGCCTGATGATATTGAGCTTCCCTATCATCTCTTTAAACAGATGTAGTTAATTTGATTCCTGTGTATTCCATCTGGTGAGATACACCTGTAAAGTTGCTGTTTATGTTGTTGAAAAAAGGTATTTCCAATGAATGAGTCATTGGTCTTGAAAATTCTATCATGATATCTCTGGCATTGTTCCTATCACCAAGACCTTATTTTCCTACTACTGTTCCTTCTTCTTTGTTTCCAATTTTCACATTCCAATCACCAGTAGTTTTCAAGGCGTCTTGATTACAGGTCTGATCAATTTGAGATTGCAGAAGTTGGTAAAAAAAATCTTCAATTTCTTCATCTTTGGCATTAGTGGTTGGTGGATGAATTTGCTTAATAGTCATATTAACTGGTCTTCCTTGTAGGTGTATGGATATTATCCTATTACCGACAGCACTGTACTTCAGGATAGACCTTAAAATGTTCTTTTAACAATGAATGCAATGCTGTTCCTCTTCAGTTTGTCGTTCTTGGCATAATAGACCGTATGATTGTCCTATTCAAAATGGCCAATACCAATCCATTTCAAGTCCCTAATACCTAGGATATTGATCCTTTTCATTTTCGACAACTTCCAATTTTCCTAGATCTACATTTCATGCATTTCACATTTTGATTACTAATGGATGTTTGCAGCTGTTTCTTCTCATTTTGAAGCCTCCCACCAGCCGATGAAGTTCCCAAAAGCTTTATTCTGTCTGACTCTACTTTGTGGAGCCAGCACTTCCCCATTCATATTTCGAGTGCCTTCCAACCTAAGGGGCTCTATCAGACAATGTTCCACTGCTATCCATAAGGTTTTCACTGGCCAGTTTTTTCAAAATTAGACAACCAGGACCTTCTTCTTAGTCTGTCTTAATCTGGAAGCTCTGCTGAAACCTGTCCACCATGGGTGACCCTACTAGTATTTGAAATACCATTAGCATGTTTCCAGAGTCTCAGCAACACACAAGCCACCACAGTAGGACAAACTGACAGACAAGTACAGTAACACACATACAAAGAACATTCAATTGTGTGGTACGTTGCTGTTCCCAAATGTATTTTTAAGTAAAATACTATCAAGCTTTAGTCAAAATAAGATAGAGAATGAAATAGGATGGCTAAGAATAGGAGGCATGATGGTATAGATTTAATTTTGTCTCTTTCCACCAGGACAGCCACAGTTTGTGTAGGCTTTGAGTGAATTGTATAATTCACACTAACCAGTGTCTTCAAAATTCCTTTCTCATGGTCATTCCTCATTTGAATGGTCTCCACAAAAGGAAAAATACTCAGTATGCCACCATAGAATCAGTTTCTATTTTCCATTGTTTACTGCTATGAATAGATTTCTTTGGGAAGCATATCTTATGATTTTTTTCTAAATTTCTATTTATATGAATACTTTGTGCCTTAAATTAAATAGAACTACAACATTTACAGTATATATTGTTAACTTTTAATCTGTATTTCTTTTCAGAAACTCTTTAAGATAATTTTCTTTTTATCTTTACCTATGTATGTTCTCAAGAAAGAAGTTTTACTTCACACAATTTTGATAAAATGTGATTCTAAATAGGATTTTAAATATTATTTCAAAATAACCAGAAGAAAATTAAGATTTATGGGCTAAACATTCAGCTTTAATTTCAAAGACAATTTGAAGGTCAATTTAAAAAATAAGTGTTTCCAATGGCATAAACTGGCTTTCCTTTCAAAATAATGTTTATTTAATGAAGTCCCTGGTGGTGCAAACAGTTAACACACTCTGCTGGTTACCAAAAGGTTGTAGGTTTGCGTCCACCCAGAGGCACCTCGGAAGAATGGTCTAGAAACCTATTTCCAAAAAATCAGCCATTGAAAACCCTATGGAGAATAGTTCTACTCTGACACACGTGAGGTCGCCATTAGTCAGAATCAACTTGATGGCAACTGGTTCTGGTTATCTATTTAATATAAATCTTTTTGAACGTTTTCTTAAGTGTACCAGATGCAATGAAAGCTTCAAATTTTAACTTCTAGTTTAAATTTCCCTAAAGCTCAAATCTCTGAAATATTTATTATTTCCTCTGATTATTTAAAATAGCTACTACATTTCTTCATATATACCAGTTATATATTTGGCCATGTACAACATTTTCCTTATTTTTTTTTTATTTTTCAAAGTTCAACTTGAGTAATGAAAACTATGTAACTATTCAATTATTTTCCAATTTCCAATATAGAAAAAAAAAATCTTAGAATCATGCATCTCATTAAGATACAATATTCTATAATTATTTTGTAATATCAAATCATTTTTACAGTCAGCTTGGGAGTTAGACAAGGTATATATGATTTTCGTTATTTCAAACATGAGAAAATGAATGTTCCAACTAAGTCTAGAACAAAATTTTGTTTTGGATTGTTTTTACTGTGACATATTGTTTAGCTGCAAAAATACAGACCTATATAGAATAAAATATGTCTTCTCTTTAAATCAGAAGTCCCCAAGATTGCTAAACAAATTAATTAATTACAGTGAGAATAAAAATTTAGCTTGGTTATCAGTGATTCAGTATTACTTTGGATAAGGCTTAGCTTATCATGCTACATTGTAAAGCTGGTAGCAAAAATTAGGCCCAATGATATGAACTCCAAATCTAGATAGCTTGATCTGACCTACTGTAACATCTAGTTTCCTAACATCTTCAATGTTTATGTGTTTATTACCAAAGTATGGAAAAACAAAGATCATGGATTGCCAAGACAGCTATCACTAATATTTTAGTGAAGAACTTAGGATACGTCAAAAAACCACAATAGAGCTATCATATTCCAGACCTTTTTTTTCTTGTAGGTCAAATGGAATATTACTTAATTTCAAACCTTCAAAACAGATAATATTCTTAACTCTTCATAGTTTGTATGGAAACACATTTAAAATACTAGGCTTGTCTCTTCCTATTAATCAATTGCCAATATTATATTTCTAGAACATACTTAAACTACTCAAGAACAATACAGTTGAGAAGCGGGGCAAGATGGCGCTCTAAGCAGAAGCACCACGCCGTCCCTCCACAGCAAAGATCCAAAAAACTAAGCCTAACAGAGAATCAACAATCTTGAAACCCTAGAACACCAAATGAAGAGATAAAGAACTCAGCCAAACACCAAACGGAGTGAGAATACTAAAAGAGAACGGAGAGCGAGGACAGACTCAGGCAGAGATTCCTTACCAGCTAACACAGCACGGATCCACCATCTTGGATTCCTATTGGAGACCAGCGAACGGGAGAGCAGCCTTGCAGAGCATCCGGTGGGAGACAGAACGACCGGTAAACTGCGGTGCACGCTTTCCCACCCCCCACCCCTCTCCGCCTCGGCTGGGGCTCCCCTGCTTTCCGTGGCCAGGGTCCCTGGGCTGGGGGGCGCTGGTGCTTGGATTCCGCGTGCCTGGACTGGCGGCTTTCTGGGAGCTGTTTACTGGCAGCTGGCAAAACTTTTTCTGCCGCCTCCCCCTCCTTTTGCCTGAGAGCCTGGTTCCAAGTGCCCGTCTTTGCTCTCTTCTGAGGAGCTGTGGGGCTGCGTTCAAGCGTATGGCTGCTTCTGGTTCTGGGCTGCCACGCTGGTGAGATCCCGGGGCCTTTGTTCGTTCACCCCACTGCTTTCCGTGGCCGGGGTCCCTGGGCTGGGCGCCGGTGCTTGGATTCCGCGTGCCCGGGCTGGCGGCTTTTTGAGAGCCATTTTCTGGCCGTTGGCGGGGCTTTTTCTGCCGCCTCCCCCTCCTTTTGCCTGGGTGCCTGGTTCCGAGTGACGTCTTTGCTCTCTCCTGCAGAGCTGTGGGGCTGGTTCGGGCGTGTGGCTGCTTCCAGGTCTGGGCTGCCGCGCTGGTGAGATCCCGGGGCCTTTGTTCGTTCACCCCTCTGCTTCCTGTGGCCACGGTCTCTTAACCCCGAGACTGCCGGCTTCTTGGAATTCGCGTCACTGAGTGGGGGCTCTCTGGGTCCCATTTGTTGGCACTGACTGCTGGTGTTGCTTTTTTTTTTTTTTTAATTTTATTTTTCTTCTTTTTTTGATTAGTTTTGTCATCTTTTCCCTCTTTTTCCCTTTTGTCTTTCTTCATTGCTTAATTTCTCATCTCTCTATCTCTTCCTTCTCTTTCTGATCCCTGAATACCAGGCGATGTATGCCTCTGTACCTTCTGGCCAGGCTGTGCTGTGAAAACTGAGACCAACTCCCCCAGACCTCATAGCTGCATCGGTGGGATCCCTGGGAACTTTGCAGTTCTTTAACTTTTCTGATTTTTATTTGTTCATTCTTTCCTTTTCTTTCTCTTCCCCCCTCTGGTTTCCTCCATCCCATAGTCTCTCATCTGTACATTCCAACGACAAGCTCCCCTAGCATTCTTTTATGTTTGTATGTTTTTTGCTCCTCCTCCTCTCTCCTCTCTCCCATATCCAGCTTACCTTCACACATAACCATCTTCCCGCTGCACCCTACCTAACTACATCATGCACTAGACATCACACCACCAAGCTGTGCAGGCACGCCCTATTGGAACCTGCCCAGCACTGAATACTGACCGTCCTGGTGGCTGCGGTGAGTGCCACAAGCAACACGTCCCAGTGGCTTCTCCTCAGCTAGATCTGCCCAGCTGTACCACAAGGACAAAACAAACAAACAAAAAAAAACTACAATCAATAAACGAGAGAAATATCTACTGAATGCCCCGAAAACAGCAAACAATATCAAAACATTTACAAAAACAAGACAAGATGGCTCCAATAGGCGTCCAAATTAAAACACCAGATAACTCTCCTGTGGAAGAAAATGCACTAGAAGTACCTGACAGGGACTGCAAATCACTAATACTCGGAATTTTCCAAGAACTGAGGCAAAAAGCTGACAAGCATGAGGAAAAAATAGACAAATTTATGGAAAACACAGACAAAAAATTGGAAGAATTCAGGAAGACGATGCAGGAACAAAATGCCAAAATAAATTCACAACTTGAAATTATATAAAAACAACAATTAGAAATCCAAAAGATAAACAAAAAGATTTCAGAAATGGACGGTGTCATAGAAGGGCTGAGAAGTAGATTTGAAACCATGGAAGACAGGATCAGTGAAACTGAAGACAAACAATTGGATACAACATTGTTTCAGGAAAACTCAGAAAAAGAACAAAGAAAAATGAAGAGACCCTGAGACTTATGCGGGACACAATTAAAAGCAAAAACTTACGAGTGATTGACATACCAGAACAGGGGGAGAAAACAGAAAACACAGAGAGGATCACCGACGAACTGCTGACCGAAAACTTTCCCAATATCATGAAAGATGAAAAGCTGGCCATCCAAGAAGCTCAACGAACCCCATATAGAAGAGACCCCAAAAGAAAATCACCAAGACATAACATATTCACACTCGCTAAAACTAAGGACAAACAAAGAATCCTGAGAGCAGCTCGTGAAAAACAAGAAGTCACATACAGAGGAGAAACAATAAGACTAAGCTCAGATTATTCAGCAGAAACCATGCAGGCAAGAAGGCAATGGGATGACATATATAAAATCTTGAAAGAAAAAAATTGTCAGCCAAGAATAATATATCCTGCAAAACTCTCATTCAAATTTGATGGTGAAATTAGGTCATTTCCAGATAAACAGAAACTAAAGGAATATGCAAAAGTCAAACCAAACTTACAAGAATTATTAAAGGGAGTTCTTCGATCTGAGGACAAACAGCTTCAGCCCTCAGGCAGGACCTAGGACCTAAGACGCAGGTTCACATGAACCAGATAACATTCTAGGAACTGAACTACAGAGGACTTTCCAAAAACAAAATAAATACAACAGGCATCAGAGAAATCAATCAAAGGATGACAACAACATCCAAACAATGAAAGAGGGAACAAACAGCATAGGTATAGAACCTTCTAAAGGAGAGGAAGGCAAGGCGATACCAAGTAACGGTAGACTGCTTCAAAATTATAAAGATAAGGGTAAAATTCATGGTAACCACAAAAAAAGTTAACAAACCAACTCATAAAAATAAAGACGAAAAACATAAAGTCTCAACAAAACAAAACCTACAAAAACAAAAGAAATGAACACAAAATACACAAACAAAAGTAACTCAGCACAAGAGAGTAAGAAGAACAAAGAAAACTTCAGCATCACAAAAAAAAGCACTACAAAATGACAGCAACAAACTTCCATCTATCAATAATTACACTGAACGTAAATGGACTCAATGCACCCATAAAGAGACGGAGAGTGACAGAATGGATAAGAAAACAGGATCCATCAATTTGCTGTCTACAAGAGACACACCTTAGAAACAAAGATGTGAATTTATTAAAAATCAAAGGTTGGAAAAAAATATATCAAGCTAACAACTATCAAAAAAGAGCAGGAGTGGCAATTCTAATCTCAGATAAAATAGACTTTAAAACAAAATCTACCATAAAAGACAAAGAAGGACACTATATAATGATTAAGGGGATGATCCATCATGAAGACATAACCATAATAAATATCTATGCACCCAATGACAGGGCTCCAAAATACATAAAAAAAACTCTAACAGCACTGAAAAGAGAAATTGACAGTTCCACAATAATAGTAGGAGACTTCAACACACCACTCTCAGTAAAGGACAGAACAACTAAAAAGAAACTCAGCAAAGATACAGAAGACCTAAAGGACACAATCAGCCAAATGGACCTCATAGACATATATAGAACAATCCATCCAACCGCTGCAAGGTACACATTCTTTTCCAATGCACATGGAATGTTCTCCAGAATAGACCACATCTTAAGCCACAGAGCAATCCTCAACAAGATCCAAAATGCTGAGATAATTCACAGTATATTCTCTGACCACAATGCCATCAAGGTAGAAATTAACACTAGAAAGAGCAAGGAAAAAAAATCAAACACATGGAAACTGAATAATAATCTGCTTACACATCAATGGGTAATAGAAGAAATCAGAGATGGAATTAAAAATTCCTAGAATCAAATGAAAATGAAAACACATCATACCAAAACCTTTGGGACACAGCAAAGGCAGTCCTCAGAGGACAATTTATAGCAATAGATGCACATATCAAAAAAGAAGAAAGGGACAAAATCAAAACAATAACTACAGAACTCAAACAAATAGAAAGAGAACAACAAAAAAAGCCTACAACCACTGGAAGAAAGGAAATAGTAAAGATCAGAGCAGAAATCAATGAAATAGAGAACAGAAAAACAATAGAAAGAATCAACAAAACCAAAAGTTGGTTCTTTGAAAGAATCCACAAAATCGACAAACCACTGGCCAGACTGACAAAAGAAAAACAGGAGAGGACACAAATAACCGAAATAAGAAATGAAATGGGGGACATTACAACAGACCCAACTGAAATAAAAAGGATTATAACAGAATATTATGAAAAACTATACTCGAACAAATTTGAAAACCTAGAGGAAATGGATAAATTTCTAGAATCACATGGCCTACCCAAACTACAACAAAGTGATGTTGAAAATCTGAACAGACCCGTAACAAGAAAAGAGATTCAAAAGGTAATAAAAAAACTCCCAACCAAAAAAAGCCCTGGCCCAGATGGCTTCACTGGAGAATTCTACAAAACATTTACAGAAGAGCTTGTACCAGTACTACTCAAGCTATTTCAGAGCATTAGAAGAGGAAGCAACACTTCCAAATTCATTCTATGAAGCCACCATAACGCTGATACCAAAACCAGGCAAAGACGTCACAAAAAAAGAAAATTACAGACTAATATCTCTCATGAATATAGATGCAAAAATTCTGAACAAAATTCTAGCCAATAGAATTCAGCATCATATCAAAAAAATACTACAACACGACCAAGTAGGATTAATACCAGGTATTCAAGGACGATTCAACATTAGAAAATCCATCAACGTAATCCACCACATAAATAAAAGGAAAGAAAAAAATCACATGATTATCTCAATTGATGCAGAAAAGGCATTCGACAAAGTCCAACACCCATTCCTGATAAAAGCTCTCAATAAAATAGGTATAGAAGGGAAATTTCTCAACATAATAAAGGGCATCTATGCAAAACCAACAGCCAACATCATTCTTAATGGAGAGAGGCTGAAAACATTCCCCTTGAAAACAGGAACAAGACAAGGATGCCCTTTATCACCACTCCTATTTAACATTGTGCTGGAAGTTCTAGCTAGAGCAATAAGGCAAGAGAAAGAAATAAAGGGCATCCAAATTGGTAATGAAGAAGTTAAACTCTCCCTGTTTGCAGATGATATGATACTATACATAGAAAACCCTAAAGACTCCACGAGAAATCTACTGGAACTAATAGAAAGATTCAGCAGAGTAGCGGATACAAGATAAACATTAAAAAATCAGTTGGATTCCTATACACCAGTAAAGAGAACGATGAAAAGTAGATCAGGAAATCAATACCATTTTCAATAGCCCCTAAAAAGATAAAATACTTAGGAATAAATCTGACCAGGAATGTAAAAGACCTATACAAAGAAAACTACAAAACCCTGCTGCATGAAACCCAAAGGGATCTACATAAATGGAAAAACATACCATGCTCATGGATAGGCAGACTCAACATTGTGAAAATGGCAATTCTACCTAAAGCAATCTACAAATACAATGCAATCCCGATACAAATACCAACAACATTCTTCAAGGAGATGGAAAAACTAATTATTAACTTTATATGGAAAGGGAAGAAACCCTGAATAAGTAAAGCACTACTGAGCAAGAAGAATAAAGTTGGAGGACTCATACTACCTGACTTGAGAACCTACTATACAGCTACAGTACTCAAAACAGCGTGGTACTGGTACAACAACAGAGACATTGACCAATGGAACAGAATTGAGAACCCAGATGTAAATCCATCCACCTACGGTCACCTGATCTTTGACAAGGGCCCAAAATACATCAAATGGGGAAAAGACAGTCTTTTTAACAAATGGTGCTGGCAAAACTGGATATCCATTTGTAGAAAAATGAAACAGGACCCATACCTCACACCATATACAAAAACTACTTCAGCATGGATCAAAGACCTGAATATAAAGCCTCAAACTATCAAATTCATAGAAGAAAAAATAGGACCAACACTTCAGGCCTTAATACATGGCATTAACAGGATACAAACCATAAACATCAACACAAAAAACCCAACAGATAAACTAGATAATTGGGATCTTCTAAAAATCAAACATCTATGCTCTTCAAAAGATTTCACCAAAAGAGTTAAAAGAGAACCTACAGACTGGGAAAAAATTTTTGGACAGTACAAGTCAGACAAAGGTCTAATCTCCATAATCTACAAGAAAATCCAACACCTCTACAACAAAAAGACAAACAATCCTATCAAAAAATGGGCAAAGGAAATGAACAGACACTTCACCTAAGCAGACATCCAAATGGCCAACAGATACATGAGGAAATGCTCGCGATCACTAACCATTAGAGAAATGCAAATTAAAACCACAATGAGATACCATCTCACCCCGGCATTACTGGCACGAATCAAAAATACTGGAAATAACAAATGTTGGAGGGGCTGCGGGGAGACGGGAACTCTTATACACTGCTGGTGGGAATGCAAAATGATACGACCATTTTGGAAAATGATATGGCGTTTCCTCAGAAAGCTATAAATAGACATACCATTCGATCCAGCAATCCCACTCCTAGGAATATATCCTAGAGAAATAAGAGTCATCACTCGAATAGACATATGCACACCTATGTTCATGGCAGCATTGTTCACAATAGCAAAACGTTGGAAACAACCTCGATGTCCATCAACAGATGAATGGATACACAAACTATGGTACATACACACAATGGAGTACTATGCAACGAGAAAGAACAACAATGAATCTGTGAACCATCTCATAACATGGATGAAACTGGAGGACATCATGCTGAGTGAAATAAGTCAATCACAAAAGGACAAATATTGTATGAGACCTCTATTGTAAAAACCCATGAAAAAATTCACATGCAAAATGTAACAATCCTTGCTGGTTACCAGGGATGGGGGGGGGGATACTAAATAGGTAATAGATAAGTGGTAACTTGGGTGAGAGGTGAGATAGTACATAGTACAGGGGAAACTAACACAACCTGCAGAAGGAAAGGTCATGGAGGCCCTATAGACACATCCAAACCCCCCGAGGGACTGAGTTGTTGGACGGAGGGCTCTGGGGACCATGATCTCGGGGAACATCTAGCTCAATTGGCATGACACTACTTATAAAGATAATGCTCTACATTCTACCTTGGTGAGTAGTGTCTGGGGTCTTAAAAGCCTATAAGCGGCCATCTAAGATACTCCACTGGTCTCATCGCTTCGGGAGCAAGGGAGAATGAAGAGAACAGGATTCAACGAAAAGATTAGTCCAAAGGACTAATTGTCCACAGCTACCAAGGCCTCCACCGGACTGAGTCCAGTACAGCTACATGGTGCCCGGCTACCACCACTGACTGCTCTGACCAGGATCACAACAGAGGGTTCTGGACAGAGCTGGAGAAGGATGTAGAGCATAATTTTAACTCCCCCCCCCCCAAAAAAAAAAGATCAGATTTACTGGCCTAAAGAATACTAGAAAAACCTCAAGAGTGTGGCCCCCAGACACCCTTTCAGCCCAGAGGTGAAGTTACCTTCGAGGTTCAATGTTAATCCTGGGAGTGGACAGCCCAGTAAAACTAAATGGGACTAACGAGGTACAGGAGTCCGGTGACAAGGGCCAGAAGGCAGAGGGGGAGTTGGAAACTGATAATAAGGAACACAAATTGAATAAGGACACTGTCGATGTATTGTGAGATTGTTGACCACTGCTATAGGGCAACATTTGTAGTAACTATTAAATGGGAGGCTGTTTTGTCCTGTAAGCCTTCATCTTGGGCGAGAATGGCAGCACAATTCGAAGAGCATAGTCAATATCACTTAAATGTGTAAGTAAAAAGTTTTGAAATGGTGTTAAAATAAAATAAAAACCAAATGAGACTAAAGAGGTACAGTAGTCCAGTGACAAGGGCCAGAAGACAGAAGGGGACAAGGAAGTCCCCTGGTGATAGGGTGGAGTAAGGATATTCTTGATGTGCTGTGAGATTGTTAACCATTGTCATAGGGCAACATGTGTAGTAACTGTTAAATGAAAAACTATTTTGTTCTGTAAGCCTTCATCTTAAGTGAGAATAACAGCACAGTTGGAAGAGCGTGGTCAAAATCACTGAACTGTGAATGTAGAAATTTTTGAAACGGTGTATCTTTGGCTATCTGTATTTTCATAAAAAAAAAAAAAAGGTTGAGAATTTAGAGGCTTAATATATTGTGGGGTTGTTAACCAATGTCATAGAACAACATGTGTACTACTATTTCATGAGAAACTATTTGCTTTGTAAGCTTTCACCTAAAGTACAATAAAATATAAAAATAAAAAAAAATAAAGCAAATAACATATCACATTGGGAAAATCTACTGAAAAAACCTCTTTAAAGAGTTGAAAAGCGAAGATGACACTTTGAAGACTAAGGTGCACCTGACCCAACCCACGCTATTTTCAATCACCTCATATGCATGTGAAATCTGTACAATGAATAAGGAATACTGAAGAAGAATTGAAGCATTTGAATTATGGTGTTGGTGAAGAATATTGAATATACCATGGGCTTCCAGAGGAACAAACACATCTGTCTTGGAAGGAGTACAGCCAGAATGTTCCTTAGAAGTGAGGATGGTGAGATTTCGTATCACGTACTTTTGACATGTTATCCAGGAAGGACATCATGCTTGGTAAAGTGGAGGGTCAGCGAAAAAGGGGAAGACCCTCAATGGGATGGATTGACACAGTGGCTGCAACAATGGGCTCAAATATAGCAACACTTGTGAGGATGGTGCAGGATTGGGCAGTGTTTCATTCCATTGTACATAGGGTTTCTATGAGTTGGAACCAACTTGACAACACCTAACAACAACATTGTTTGGTTTAAAGAGGACTTCGAAGGATATTTTTGGTTTAAGGTTTAAAAATTTTATCAGGGCAATAGTTTCATTGGTTCATCCAGCCTCAATGGTTCCAGAAGTCTGTATTCCATGTGAGTTTAAAATTCTTTTCTGCATTTTCCCCTTTTGATCAAAGATTCCTCTATAGAATCTTTGATAAAAATGTTCGGTAATGGTACCTGGGTACCATCCAGTTCTTCTGGTCTCATGGAAAAGGAGGCATTTGATCATGGAGTCAATTAGCCACACTACCCAAGATTTTAATAGTAATAAAGGAGATGGTGACTCTCACCATTCTAATGCAGTGCTGACACTTAGTAGGTGTGCAGTTGTGTTTCCTTTGCCACTCCCCTGCTCCCATATAACAGATGTTTAAGAAGTCCACTGGGGACACTCAACCTTGATGTGAGAGTTCTAAAAAGGCATCAAGGAAGAGGGGACATGGGCCCACATTTGAAGAATAAGTTCTTCCAAGGGGATGAGAAGAGGAAGGAGCAAACTGTGATGGATCCAGGAGCAGAAGCAATGTCTCCTGGACAAGACCCCTGTCTGTCTCTCAGCTCTGCTTTCCCCTGGGTTGGTTTCATTCAGGCAGGCTCTTCACATATGATGGCAAGATGCCACAGGAAGTTTACAGATCCTATGCACTCAGCAACCCAAAAGAAAAGAGAGTACCTTTTTGGGAGCAGTTCCAACAAGAGTCATGAGCCATGCAGCTTCCTGTGTCCTCCAAAGAACTCCTGGAGAACCCCCAGGGAACCACGGAACATGGTTTGAGGATCATGGGACTTGATCTCTAAGTCTGCCTTCTTTGATCATCTAGAATTTTTTAATTGGCTTTACCAAGTACAGTGCCTGACTTTTAATAGTACCTTAATAAATGCTGAATAAATAAAAATAAAAAAAGAACAATACAGTTGATATCATTTCAAGTAAAGATAATTTTCTATATCTAGAATATATGAAAAAAATAAGAAATTGAATAGTAAATATAAGACAGGTGATAAAATGTGACATAAATATACTGAAATATATTATTTTTCAAATATTTTAAAGTATTTTGAACACAAAATATCTTTTTTATATTTTTTTCTTTAGGAAATTTTAAGTGAAAAATCAGCTGAACAAAAAATATATCTCCTTACAAACAAGGAACAACTCCAACATTCATTAAGTAAGTTTGAAACACTCCCCCAGAATGAATTTATCTATGTCTATCAATCTGGAGGGATATCATTGAAGTATAGTTAAGCAAAAAAAAAAAAAGATTAAAGAGTAATGTAGATAATAAAATTCCATCTGAGGAAAAAAAGGAAACAAGAATAATACATAAAAGAAAATCCTAAACTAAATATGTTTTTGTGATTGTATGTGCCTGTAACAAGGTGAGAAATAACATCTGCAAAAAAAAGCCAAATAAAATAGAGCTCATTTTCAATCAAATATTTATTTTAAAGTGTTTTATCTTTATAATTTAATTTTACAATGAAACATAAATATATTTACAAAGAAACGAATCAAATTAATGTAGTATTGTGGAAAGATTAAAATTTGAAATATCCTTCACCAGATCTCTTGCCAGTTTTGCCCTCCCAACTGTTAATTAGAAACTATCATTCCAATCCCTCTTACATACACATACACACACAAAATCTTATCTCTCTGACTCCTAGGTATCTCTTAGTCTGCAGTTCATCCATTCTTGTGGTATGTTTCAATGACAAGTCAAAGTCCTTGTCTCTGAATCCTGGGATATATTTTCCTACAAAATCCATAAGAGTCTTGTAGGTTATAATCTAGTCCAGAATTTCTAAAATCTATTCAATGTAAATCCTTTACCCATGACTGTGTGCCCAAGACATTCATTCTCAGACTGTCAGAGGCTTTAAAATAGTCTGACTTTTCTTCAGTTAGCCTCATCTCAACATCCAAAAATGAATCCAAATTCTTAAGAAGCTGTGTGTCCTTGGAAGTTGTGAGTAAAACAAAATTCTATTCCTTAAATCTATTTTTAACAGTCTTGTTCAATTTAATAAACACATAATGCTACCTAGGTTATGTTCTCTGCCGGTATATCTAAGACAGAACAGAGCATTCTAAGATAATTTGTAACTGTGACTTTGTGGCTCTATCTTTGGATTTCCGGTATCATTCCAAACTCATTATGCTTGAGGATTAATTGGGCCCTGATCCTTTGCACTGCTGTTCCAATTGACTAGCAATATTAGTAAAACTGTGCTTTTGGCTCACATTCTGGGAGATATTTTAATCCAAGACCCATCTTAGGTTCAAAACTCTGGAACAATCTTCCCTCCACAAATATAACCCTTCTGAAACTTCGACTTGCCTGCTTCAGTCCCAGGGGATTTGGGGATTCAATGGAGCTATAAGAAAGCATTAAAAATCACAATTCTAGTTCTGGTTCTGGATAAGATAAAGTAAGCACAATCAACCCTGCTTCGTTCACTGAATGTGGCTATAAAACCTGGGCAGAATACATGAAAGAGCCATTGGAGGATAGAAAAGGATTGGGGGAGAAGACGAGAATTCAAAGTACCACTAAACCAGTGAAAAGTTTATCATTTTTATTTCCTCTGGTCTCCCCTGGCCTGAAGTCAAAGCACTGACTAATGGTCAGTGAGCATCTTGGTGCACAGAGGGCTCCAGGATAAATCCTCTAGTTCTGACACAAGGAGCAGAAAGGGGACTCAATGCTCAGGGAGATTAGTGAAGCTCCTCTTCTCTCTCTCTCTCTAGTCTCCATTTTAGCATGCACCAGCTGCCTAATCTATCCTGTGGTCATGGTGCCAGCAGCAGCAATGAGAGCCTTCTGGAAGCAAAAAACTGAAGAAGGGAAACCTATCTGTACATTCAGTGAAGCTGTGGTCTAAAGAAGATGGAGCAGGCCTGCCTTACTTTGTGTTCTCTTTCTGTTCTCCCCTGCTTGACTACAGACACAGGGGTCTGGAGAACGCAGCACAGTGATCTGATTAAAGCCACAGCCTTTTCTTCAAGGAACCATAAAAGAGGAGCCCCATGGAACCAGAAGATATCAGGGAGATATTGGAGAGGGAAGAACTAGGGAAAGTGAGTCCTAATGTTGTTTGCTTATGAATTCTTGGGCTCATCCCCAAGATGCACCTAGGTTGATTGATCCTAACCACTATACCAGCATATCTGAGAACTGAACTAATAGACCACCGCGCAGTTCACACTCTCATGGAACAGATCCAAAGGTGCTACAAAGTCTTCAAAAACTGGCATTACTTTGGAACCACAGACGGTAGGTTGGAATGTATGGCCTACTTACTTAGGTCAACTGCCTATTAAAAAATAAATATTAACATCTTTCATAGGATATGATTTTGGATATGATTCAGACTCTCATAAGCTGATATTCAAAATGTCCAGGATGCAATCCAAAATTACTAGGTATATGGAGAACCAGGAATATTGCACTTGGTAAAGTACAGGGTCAGTGAAAAAGAAGACAACCCTCAAGATGGATTGACACAGTGGCTGCAACAGTGGGCTCAAGCATAACACTGATTGTGAGTATGGTACAGGACCAGGCAGTGTTTTGTTCTGTGGTACATAGGGTTGTATGAGTTGGAACCAACTCGACAGCACCAAACAATAACAACAACAAGAATATCTCAACTCACATGGGAAAAAATAATCGACAGATGCCAGCACTGAGATGATGCAGATGTTGAATTATCCAACAAAGACTTCAAAGCAGATATTACAAAAATGCGGCAGTAAGCAAGTGCAAACAGTCTTAAAACAGTGGAAAAATTGAAAGCCTCAGTAAATACACAAAAGATTTCAGGAAGAACAACATAAAAATTACATAACCAAAAATTGCAATACTAAAATCAAAATCATTGAATTGGCACAATAGAAGACTAGAGATAATAGAGGAAAGAGTTAGTGAACTTGAAACTAGATCAACAGAAATTATGCAGTTTTAACAAGAGAGTGAAAAAGAATTGGGGAGAGGGTAAAAACAAAACAAAACAAACAAACAAAACAAAAACTGAGCATCAGGAACCTGAGCAACAAAAACAAAAGATCTAACATTCATGTTGCTGGTATCCCAGGAGAGGAGGAAAAATGTGGTGCTGAAAAATAATATTAGAAGAAATAACAGCTGAAAATGTTCCAAAGTTTGTGAAAAACATAGCTTACAGATTCTATAATTTGTAGGAACCCAAAGCAGGATAAATGCCCAAAACATTCTGCTCCATTTCTCTTGCACCTCACTCTTTCCACTTTTCACTCACAAACTCTCACCACTCTTTTCCCAATTCCTTGCTCAGCTCTCCCACAAACTTTCTTTTGCTTCTCCTCTACTTTTCTTGACTTTGTATTGTGTACATCTAATAAATAGTCCCTCTAAGCTATAAAGCAAGCCCAATGAGAGCAGAGAAGAGGTAGACATTGAGTTGCTATACTCGTTTTCTGTTGCTGCTATAATAAACCAAAACCAAAACCCATTGCCATTGAGTCGATTCTAACTCATAGCGACCCTAAAGGACACAGTAGAACTGCCCCATAGGGTTTTCAAGGAGCGCTGGATGGATACAAACTGCCGACTTTTTGGTTAGCAGTGTATTAAACAATATAAATTAATTAGTTTATGATTCTGGAGATCAGGCGTCTCACTAGGTTAAAGTAAAGATTTTGGCAGGCCTGCTATCATTCTGGAGACTCTACGGGAGATTCTGTTCCTTTTCTCTTCATCATCTAGAGGTTAACCACATTCTTGGCCCTCATCCATCTTAAAAGCCAGCAATCACATCATTCCAATCTCCTCTGCTTCAGTTATCGTATCTCTTTCTTCTCTGCCTCTCCTGACTCCCTCTTTCCCTTATAAAGATGTCTGTGATTACATCGGTGGCACAGTGGTTAAGAGTTTGGTTGATAACCAAAAAGTCAGCAGTTCGAATCCACCAGCCACTCCTTGGAAACTCTACAAGACAGTTCTACTATGTCCTATAGGGTCACTATGAGTCAGAATCAACTTGGTGGCAGTGGGTTTGGTTTTTTTGATTGGGCTACATTGGGACTACCAAAATAATCTAAGATAATCTCCTCATCTCAAGATTCTTAATTTAACTTCAGCAAAGTACATTTTACCATGTAAGGTAATATTCGCAGGCTCTTTGAATTTAGACATGGAATTTTTGGGGGGAGAGGGGGCATTATTCTGCCTACAACAGTAGTCAAAGCCAAAATTATTAATGGTCGTCTAGAGATGAAAGGGGAGCCCTGGTGGCACAGTGGTTAAAAGCTTGGCTGCTAACCAAAATGTTGGCAGTTCAAATCCATCAGCCGCTACTTGAAAAGCCTATGGGGTAGTTCTCCTCTGTCCTATAGGGTCTCTATGAGTCGGAATCGACTCGACGCAACTAACAACAGAGATGAAAGGTAAAGTATACCAGATACAAGTGCTTTTTGTCTCTTCACATCCATTTTTTAGGCTTTTCTATTTGTCCTTGGCCTTTTGAAATTTTATCAATACTAGTTATGTCTTTGTATTCATTCATCCTGCTTCAATGAGTAAAAACTTTTAACTTAATATCTATGTCTTTTATAAGTTATGATAATTATTTCTACTTTTTATTTGATTGTTTATTTCCCTCCATGTTCTCTAGCCATTCTGCAATTCCTCTTTAAAAAGTTTTTGAGTTAATGCATCAAAACTTTTTTTATCTTATCCTGTCCATTCTCCTTTTGAATTTAGTTTTATGAGAAAAATGTATACTCATTTCTCTGCACATTAATTTCCTTATCTTCCAAATTCATTCTAATAATCAGTCAAGTTTTCAAGTTTTTTTTCCAAGAAAAAATTTTATTATTTGTTATCTTTAACTTCTGTCTGTTTTACCCTATCGTTATGTATGCACTTTCACTTGAGGGTTATAATTTAATTATATATGGGTTTTACAATTTTTCTTTCATAACTTTGTCTTTACTAATGTTGGTGTTTTTTGTTGAGTGTGGTGAGTCATACCATTTAATGGTTCCATGTATCTGTGATTTCCTCTTGATCTGTAATTTACTGCTCATCATTTTATGTGAGGATTTCGGTTCACCTGTCCACAGATGCTGTGGATGCTGCTGATTCTAGAAATCAACAACTATTTGAAACATCATTTTGTTTCTGTTCCCAGGCATTGCTTCTGCCTGGGCACAATGTTACCACCAGCTGTCCAACATGAGGAGGGGGACCAAACTGCCCAGCTACTGTGAATTTTGTTCTCCATTTAGCCATCTTGACCATTGTCCTCAATCCCCTCAGCTGCTGCTGCTTCCACTCCAACCTCCATAGCAGTGTTGCATTTTTAGATCTGTAATTGGTTACTTCTTTACTTATGTCTCTGTATTTCTGATGGCAAATCAGATCAATTTTTAAAGAATTCTTCAAAATTTCTTCAAAACTTCTGGTAAATTGATAGCACTATTTATTGCTTTTCAATGAGGGTCAGTAGCAATTTTTTTAAATGTATTTTGTCTTATTTATAAATTTTTTATGGTTTAATTTTCACTGCACTCTTCTTCAACTAGCTTTGTCATACTTCAAGTATCCACTTAAATTTATTTGCTCTGGTCAGTCTTTTCTGATTATTTTTGGCCTCTGTAATAATCTCTTAAATCAACTGAACTTTATCTTTATTCATGATCTTCAACTCAATACCAGTTCAGTGACACAAGAGAGTGAGAGATTGTCTTTCTTGTTTTCTGTTGTGGTCACAAGGCTTAATGGAGTACTTAGCACATATTAGCGATAAAATTGTTTCATTTTTTAAAAATATTTTCTTTTATATATATATTTCTTTAAAGTCAAGTGAGTAACTAAAAGAATAGAAATACTTTTAATTAAAAAGAAAGTCATAATATGGGGTCATCACCAGCTGCACTTAAGAACAGTGGCATAGGTACAGTGTGCCATAGGGAGCATAAAATTAATAGGGAAAAGATGTAACTAACACTTGTCACTGTACCAAAAAGAATTGGTTTATGTTCAACCATTTCAGGAGGCAGCGTATGATCAAGAACTGATGGTATTGAAGAAAGAATTCCAAGCTGCACTGAAGGCCTTGGTGAAAAACAAGACTTCAAGAATTGATGGAATACCAACTGAGATGTTTCAACAAAGGGATGCAAAGCTGGAGGTGCTCACTTGTCTATGTTAAGAAATTTGGAAGACAGCTACCTGGCCAACCAACTGAAAGAGATCCATATTTCAGCCCATTCCAAAGAACAGAGATCCAATAGAATGTGAAAATTATCAAACAATATCATTAATATCACATGCCAGTAAAATGTTGCTGAAGATCATTCAAAAGTGGTTGAAGCAGTACATCAACAGGGAACTGCCAGAAATTCAAGCCGGATTGTGGAACCAGGGATATCATTGCTGATTTCAGATGGATCTTGGCTGAAAGCAAAGAATACCAAAAAGATGCTTACCTGTGTTTTGTTGACTATGCAAAGACATTTGACTGTGTGGGTCATAAAATATTATGGATAACATTGCGAAGAATGGGAAATCCAGAACAGTTAATTGTGCTCATGTGGAACCTATACATAAAATAAGAGGCAATCGTTCAAACAGCACAAGGGGGTACTGCTTGGTTTAATATTAAGAAAGATGTGTGTTGGATGAATCTGGAGGGTATTATGCTGATTGAAATAAGTCAGTCACAAAAGGACAAATATTGTATGAGACCACTACTGTAAAAACTCGTAAAAAGCTTTACACAAAAAGAAACTATCTTTGATGGTTACAAGGGAGGTGACGGGTGGGGGAAACACTATAGACAATAGATAAGTGGTAACTTTGGTGAAGAGTAAGACAATACACAATACTGGGGAAGCCAGCACAACTTGTACAAGGCAAGGTCATAGAAGCTCCATAGACATATCCAAACTCCCTGAGGGACCGAATTGCTGGGCTGAGGGCTGTGGAGACCATGGTCTTGGGGAACATCTAGCTCAATTGGTATAACAGAGTTTATAAAGAAAATGTTCTACATTCTACTTTGGTGAGTAGCATCTGGGGTCTTAAAAGCATGTGGTCAAAAAGAAATGCAATAAAAAAAGGCAGAAATTTGGGCAGAAAAATTAGTTTAATTAATGCATTCTAATAATTAATGGGGGTCCTACATTTAATTTTATTTTAATTTTTCAATAAAACAATGTTTACAAGAAAATTAACTCTATTAGTTAAACCGAAGACTTGATCATTAGCAACAAAATGGAAACAAAAATTCAAGAATATCTCTGGTCAGTTTTTTTTTCCCAATTGGGTAAAAAAAAAAAAAAAACAAATAAGCCCATCCATCTGATTCCAACTCATAGCAACCCTATAGGACAGAGTAGAACTGCCTCATAGGGTTTCCAAGGAGTGGCTGGTAGATTCAAACAGCCATCCTTTTGGTTAGCAGCCAAGTTCTTAACCACTATGCCACCAGGGCTCCATTTGGGTTGTTGTAGTTGGTAGGTACCATCCAGTTGGTTCCAACTCATAGAGACCCTTTGTACAACAGAATGAAACACTATCCAACCCTGTACCATCCTCACAATAATTGTTATGCTTGAGCCCATTGTTGCAGCCACAGTGTCAATTCTTCTTGTTGAGGGTCTTCCTCTTTTTCACTGATCCTCTACTTTACCAAGCATGATGTCCTTCTTCAGAGATTGGTCCCTCCTGATAACATATCCAAAGTATGAGAGATGAAGTCTCGTCATCCTTAATTCTAAGGAGCATTCTGGCTGTACTTCTGCCAAGACAGATTTGTTCGTTTTTTGGCAGTCCATGGTATATTCAATATTCTTGGCCAATACCACAATTCAAAGGCATTAATTCTTCTGTCTTCCTTATTCATTTTCCAGCTTTCACATGCATATGAGGCAATTGAAAACACCATCGCTTGGGTCAGGTGCGCCGTAGTTGTTAAAGTGACATCTTTGCTTTTTAACACTTTAAAGAGGTCTTTTGCAGCAGATTTGCCCAACGCAATGCATCATTTGATTTCTTGACTGCTGCTTCCATGGGTGTTGATTGCGGATCCAAGTAAAATGAAATCCTTGATAACTTCAATCTTTACTCTGTTTATCATGATGTTGCTCATTGGTCCAGTTATGAGGATTTTTGTTTTATGTTGAGGTGTAATCCATACTGAAGGCTGTGGTCTTTGATCTTCATCAGTAAGTACTTTAAGTCTTCTTCACTTTCAGCAAGCAAGGTTGTGTCATCCTCCAGTCTTAATGCCCCATTCTTCTTCATATAGCCCACCTTCTCCGATTATTTGCTCAGCATACAAATTGAATAAGTGTGATGAAAGGATACAACCCTGACACTCATCTTTCTTGACTTTAAACCATGCAGTATCTCCTTGTTCTGTTCGAACGACTGCCTCTTAATCTATGTACAGATTCCTCATGAGCACAATTAAGTGTTCTGGAATAACTATTCTTCACAATGTAATTTAATCAGGACTCCAAATAAATCAGAGATTTGAAAAGATTTTTATTTTAAAAAGGATGGATGAATTACCAAAAATAGGGAAAGAATTGGAATGAACATATTGAAAAAAAATTAGCAATTAAAATACACATGGAAGAATGGTTAAAGTGGAGACACATTAATGATGCAGAGAGTGGAATGCTTGAAACTGATAAAAAATATTGCAACATAAATTTTTGCAGGGGTGTGAAATGCGCAAAAATGATTTTTCACTCTTAATAAATGATGTAATGTTGTTGTTAGCTGCTGTTGAGTTGGCTCCTGACGCATGGTGGCTGCAGACAAAAATGGAAGGAAATGATGCCTGATCCTAAGCCTTCCCCATGATCAGTCACAGATTAGACTATTGTGACCTATAGGGCTTTCATTGGCTGATTTTTAGAAGTAGATTGCCAGACTTTCATTCAAAGTGATAAAGACCAGTTAAAATTCAGACTTCCAGGGAGCCAGTAAGGATAAGTCTATTGGTGGAACTATTGAGAACTGTAATAGTAAATGGCAGGATTTTCTGTACCTATTCTCATACAGAAAGAAACCCATATTTGTACCCATTTCAAAGAAAGGGGATTGAATAGAATGTGGAAATTATCGAACAGTATCATTGATATCACACACATACTTATTCAATCTGTATGCTGAGCAAATAATCCAATAACCTGGACTATATGAAGAAGAAAGTGGCATCAGGATTGGAGGAAGATTCATTAACAACCTTCAATATACAGATGACACAACCTTGTTTGCTGAAAGTGAAGAGGACTTGAAGCACTTACTGAAGGAGATCAAAGGTCACAGCCCTCAGTACAGATTACACCTCAACATAAAGAAAACAAAAAGCTTCAAAACTGAACCAATAAGCAACATCATGATAAATGGAGAAAAGATTGAAGTTGTCAAGGATTTTGTCTTACTTGGATACACAATCAACGCCCATGGAAGCAGCAGTCAAGAAATCAAAAGATGCATTGCATTGGGCAAATCTGCTGCAAAAGACCTCTTTAAAGTGTTAAAAAGCAAAGATGTCACCTTGAAAACTAAGGCGCACCTTACCCAAGTGTGGGGATATATGCCATTTAAACATGGCTGCACTATTGACAATTACAGCCCCCGCAGGCCTCTATGCTGTATACGACATGTTGGAGACTTGTCAGCAATGAGAAAGAGATTAGGCACGACTTGTCTTCCCAAACCTATTGTCCCGTTACTGATCAGCCTGTTTACCTGAATTCCTTCTCCCTTGCCCCAAACTTATTGTTATTCACCCAAAGCCCATTGTTCTGTTATTTGCTTCACTCCTTGCTGTATTGACTATAAATAAACTCCTGGGACTGAAGCCGGGGTCGACTCCTCTGAGTGACCCTCCTTGGCCCCACTTCTCTGTAAGAGTTGTGTTTGGCTACTGTCTTCACCTCCCTGACAATCGTCGCCGCTGTGACAGATGGTGCCCCGTGTTGAGGGGACTGTAGACACCCTCGCACTCAATCCCTTCAGGTGGTGAGTATCGGATGTCCATTTCAGGCTGGGTTTACAGACCGAGAGCAGCAGGGCTTTCCTGAACGCCCTCGATTCAGGCTGGGTTTACAGCCCAAGGGCGGCAGGACTTTCCCGAGTGCTCTCAAGGGATTTCAGGCTTCCGGCCAGGAGTTTTTACTGTCTCTCATTCTCTTTTTTCATTTTCCATTTCTCCCTCACTATGGGGAATTCTCTTTCTTCTGAACAGCGTCAATATAAAACCCAGCTGTTAGGATTGTTAAAGGCTTCCAAGCTTAAGGTGTCAGAAGAAGCTCTTACCCAACTTCTGCTTTTAATTGAATCTGCCTGTCCTTGGTATCCCTTGTGGGGAAACCTTGATGTAGAAGCCTGGGAATGTATTGGTAACATCATTCGTGACATGAACATCCCAGCTTCAGTTCTTATTGCTTGGCATCACTGCCACCTTGCCCTGCAGTCCTTACAGGCAGCTCCTTCAGCTCCCTCCCCTAGTAAAGAAAATGTTTATGACCCTCCTCCTTCCACGCCTCCCGAGGCTGATTCCTCACAACATGAGTCTCTTATGGAGAGATGTTTGCTGGAGGGTTGTGAGAAAGAAGGGTTTTCTGCTTATCCTGTCATTTGGAGAGCAGGACCACCCCATCACAATGGCCTTGGCTTTCAAGTTTTTAAAGAACTTCGTAAAAGCATGATAGAGAATGGTTTACAGTGTTCCTTCACAAAAGGGATTGTAGAAGGTTTAGGACAGGGTTTTGAGATGACCCCCTGGGATTGGAATCTTTTAATGTGAACAGTTTTGACCCCTTCTCAATTTAGCATATGGAGTCAAGAGTACAAGGAACCTTGTAACCTTTATGCTATGGACAATCTTAACAATAACATCCCTGTTAGTCTTGACATGCTCTTGGGTGCTGGGAACTACTCCACTCCCCAGGTCCAGAGTCAGATGAATACGCAAGCATTCAGTCAAGCCTCCGACGCTGCTGCCAAAGCCTGGAGTAAAATCCCTGATTCCAGGACACCCACCAGCTCATTCGCCACTATTCGTCAACTGGCAAATGAGCCTTACATTGACTTTATCAACCGTCTCCAAACAGCCATTTCCCGACAGGTAGATAACCAACAAGCAGCTGAAGTTCTTTGTCTCCAGCTTGCTTATGAAAATGCTAATGCCGACTGTCGGGCTGTTTTAGCTCCCTTAAAGACACAAAATCCTAATCTAGCTGAAATGATTAGAGCATGTCAAAATATTGGCACAGAAACTCATAAGGCACATGTATTAGCGGCAGCTCTCTGTCCATCCACTGCCACCTGTTTTGGGTGTGGTAAACTGGACATTTTAAGAAAGACTGTCACAGTTTAAAAAACAAAAATGCCAACACTCAACTTTCAGCCCAAAAGTGTCCCTGCTGTGGTAAAGGCTTTCACTGGGCTAATATATCCTGGGTTTCTCTATGCTACAGACCTTTCTGGAGAACATTCTACTCATGCCTGTCATCACTTCACCCAAACCATTGCAACTATGGGATGTCCCTAAGCCATTAAAACTGATAATGGTCCTGCATATACTTCTGCTAAATTTCAACAATTTTGTGCCCCTTGGGATATTCTTCATACCACTGGCATTCTTTATAACCCTCAAGGGCAAGCCATAATTGAACGTGCCCATCATACTCTCAAACAGCTCTTAAATAAACAAAAGGGGGCAGATGATGGGTCTAGACTATTTGACCAAAATGAAAGACTTGCCCAAGCTCTCTTTACTTTTAACTTTTCATCGGTTGCCATAGATGGTCATACTGCTGCAGAATGACATTTTATCCCCTCTGACACCCGACCTCGCCCACAGGTCCTCTATAAAGATCCTCAAAATCGCTCTGTCTGGCAAGGACCTGTAGAATTACTAACCTGGGGGTGAGGGTATGCAGCTGTTTTGTCTCCCACAGGTCCACTTTGGATTCCCGCCTGATTAGTAAAACCATATCATGACCCAGCAACAGCCACCACCCTTCAGATAGGAACCACCACCACCATCTCTCCCGCAGCGCTCCAAGCCCAGTCCCAGGTTGCTGCTGCCTGGGCTTGCTGGCCCGGTCGCCTGGGGTATCGCCACCCGGAATGGCCCTGCCTGGAGGCTCTGGGCAGGCGAGAGCAGACTCTGCGCTCTGGCCGCGACTAGGGGTCCCGGACTCGCCCTGCACTGCGGTTCCCCCACATGCCAGCACACTCTGTCCTGCACCTCAGCCCTTTCCCTTCTCTGAACCACCACCATCACCCCTTTGGTTGCTGCCATCCAACCCGACTCCAGAGCTACAACTGACACTTCCCCCGGGGATGAACACTGAAGGGCCACCATCCAACCCAAAATCACCCCTTCCCTGGGAATGGACACTGAACAACGGAAATCTGCAATACCAGTAACATGGGGAGGTCTGAAAGCCCTCTCCTCCAAAGCTGAGCATAACCTCTCAACTACAGGTGTCCCACTTACACCTGAAAACCTGTTTCTAGCTATGGTTCCCCTCATGACAATCAATTCTCAACAGTCATCCTATATTATCTTGTTAATCAGTAATTTGTTAATCAGTAAGTCCCCAATGAAAATTTGTTATGTGTAAATTCCTCTATATTTTCTGCCTCTTCTAGATTAGATGCCTCTGTATAGATAGGTTTCCAATTTAGATGATCCCCTTCCAATTAATAATGAATTTGTATAAATGTTTGTTTGTTAATGAATCTTTGTGCCTTTAAGAATGTTATTCTAGTGACTATTGAGTAATAGTGTTAAACAAGGGATTGATAGGGAGAAAACCCATTGGTCCAACAATCGGGATGTGTTCAATGCAGGGGTTTAAAAATACTTCCCTTGTGCTGACCCTGTTCAGAGTGTTTGCCCTTTAAGCTAAAGTGTTGCTGCACAGTGAGTCCATTTCAACACTGCAATTCATAAGAGCCTCACTCTAATTTAGTACC
The DNA here is from genome assembly GCA_030035585.1 of Dugong dugon. NCBI lineage: Eukaryota > Metazoa > Chordata > Mammalia > Sirenia > Dugongidae > Dugong > Dugong dugon. The sequence goes on from CM057478.1 coordinate 18,081,674, forward strand.
CTGGTGAAGAACCAGATGGTATCCGGTGGAAAACCAGCACAGTGAGTTTAAAGAGCCTGCCATGGCCGCCATCTAGGAGCCCAACTAAGTCCAGGTATTACTCATTGCTATGCTACTTCTCCTCCTTAAACATATGGAGTGTGCCCCAGCTGAAGCTGGGCTCACAAGGACTCACTAAGATGCCAGGCCCTGAGGTGTGGAGACAGTAGCTGAGATAATCTTGAATTTTATCTCGCAGAGAAAATTTTACTTTCTCCTAATGGGCATTTGTTTTGTTGGACCAGTGAAAACCCCCTGATTCTTATTCCATTAATCAAACAAAAGGGGGGAAATGTGGGGATATATGCCATTTAAACATGGCTACACTATTGACAACTTCAGCCCCTCACAGGCCTCTATGCTACACAGGACATGTTGAGACTTGTCAGCAATGAGGAGGAGATTAGGCACGACTTGTTTTCCCAAACCTGTTGTCCCGTTACAGATCAGTTTGTTTACCTGAATTCCTTCTCCCTTGCCCCAAACTTATTGTTATTCACCCAAAGCCTATTGTTCTGTTATTTGCTTCACTGCTTGCTGTATTGACTATAAATAAACTCCTGGGACTGAAGCCAGGGTTGACTCCTCTGAGTGACCCTCCTTGGCCCCACTTCTCTGTAAGAGTTGTATTTGGCTACTGTCTTTGCTGCCCTGACAATCGTCGCTGTTGCGACACCCAAGCCATGGTGTTTTTAATCATCTCGTATGCAAGCAAAAGCTGGACAATGAATAAGGAAGACCGAAGAAGAATTGACGCCTTTGAATTGTGGCGTTGGCGAAGAATATTGAATATACCATGGACTGCCAGAAGAATGAATAAATCTGTCTTGGAAGTACAGCCAGAATGCTCCTTAGAAGCAAAGATGGAGAGATTTTGTCTCTCATACTTTGGACATGTTATCAGGAGGGACCAATCCCTGGAGAAGAACAAGTAGAGGATCAGAGAAAAAGAGGAAGACCCTCAATGAGATAAATTGACACAGAGGCTGCAACAATGGGCTCAAGCATAACAACGATTGTGAGAACAGTGCACGACCACGCAGTGTTTTGTTCTGTTGTACATAGGGTCATTATGAGTCAGAAAAGACTCAATGGCACCTAACAACATTCTCATACACAGATGATCCTGAAATTCCTAAATAATAACAGTTTTAGTTTCAAGACAAAATTTCAAGGGTGGAAGTACCTTTTTTTTTTGAGTAAACGTTTTTTAAATGAGATAATGGCACTTGTACCTGCAGTATGAAATAGTAGTTTAAATAATCAGTGGTTAATATGAGTCTTCAATTGGCAGCCAAAGCATTTGTGCTAGAAAGAGCTACCAAGGAAGGCTTATGGAGTCTTATTCTTTGGAAATTTCTACAGGAAAAAAGAGCTTTGTCCTACAAAAATTTGTACATAATGTATTCTTGGTCAGGTGACAGATAATGCACAGTTTATCAGGAACCCTGAAAATAGTCCAAGGATTGTATGTAAACTTGTTTAACACATGCTGCCTTGAAACACCGCTTGCTCCCCTAAATAGAATGACCATTTTCTTTGCTTTCGCTTCCTTCCTAGTCTTTTTAACAGATATTGACACAAAACTATTAAAGGTGTTTTTTTATGTCCATATATAACAGTGTTGTGGTTATTTCTATATTTTAATCATCAATTCAATTAAAACCTAACCTCCCTCCCCCCCAGTATCGTGGCCTTCCTGCAAACAATGTTATGACTATACCAACTCCATTGGCAGTCAAGGAAGTAATGGAATTAATTAGCTACAAAAATTACTTTAGGTAGGTGTTAAAACATGCTAGTATTGTTCCAGGCAAATTATTCTGATAGAGAAAAAATAGTTATTGCAGAAACAAGAAATTAAAAGCCATAAAGCTGCATGTAGTAAGCCCCTCCTAGGCAAAAAATGAATTAGATAAAGATTATTTTGAGAGCTATCTAAATTGTTGTTCTTGGTTTCCTTTTTTGTTTTTACAGACAATTTCTCTCAGTTAGCTACTGGCCCTACCTTGGTGCCCCAGTGCTTAATAACTCTCTGGATGGACCTCATTAGGGCCTGTCTCTGGACTTCACCTCTATTCTCTCACTACTTATAGGATATTTTTCTCATCCCTTTAAGGCTTTGCTAGGCGATTTGCTACATGTTGCTGAGAAAACCACATTAAGTTGCCAGTAACACCTCAGTGTCTTCCATCTTTAAGGAGAGAATGGTGACATATTAGGATCATTTCAGGTTCTCTGGTGCAGGACTGAGTTTTATTGTCTTTGCTGTCATTGCTATTTTGTTGTTGTAATTTGTAGGTGAGGGGAGGAGGTGATAAACCAAGAAAGTGTATAAAATTTAATACTATACCAAATAGGGAGAAGTTTTAAAAGGGTACTTGTAAAACCATCTCAAGAATAGATTTGACACATTAAACACTAATGACCTACGACCATAGGAGTTATGGGATGCCATCAAGGACACAGTGATGGTTAAGGTTGTGTGTCAACCTGACTGGGCTATGATTACAGTGGTTTGGCAGTTATGATGGGGTTTGGCAGCAATGTAATGATGTAATCACCTCCATAATGAGATCTGATATAATGTAGTCACCTCTGTGATGTGATCTGCTAGGAGCTGCCAATTCATTGAAAAGGAGTTTCCCTGGGGGTGTGGCTTGCATCCAATATATGTGAACTTTCTGGCAAAACTTGCTGGCTTTTGCTCACTCTGGATCCTGCAACGGGCCTCCAGTTCTTGGGACTTGAGCTAGTAGCTTACCTGACAATCTTGGGATTCATTGGTCTATGCAGCCTGTGAGCCAAAGGTCTACTGTCTTACCTGCCGATCTTGGGTTTGTCAGCCCCTGTAACTACTTGAGTCAGGAGAAGCCTCCACCCAGGGACTTGGAACTTCCCAGTCTCTACAACCATGTGAGCCATTTCCTTGATATAAATCTCTCTCTGTCTATGTATGTATGTATATATGTATGTATGTATGTATATACACTTCACTGGTGTTGCTTCTCTAGGGAAACCAGCCTAAGGCAGACATCATACATGAAGAAAGCAAAAGGTCATTAAAAAGAAAGAAAAGGCCAAAATGGATGTCAGAAGAGACTCTGGAACTTGCTCTTGAACATAGAGTAGCTACAGTGAAAGGAAGAAATCGTGAAGTAAAAAAGCTGAACAGAAGATTTCAAAGAGTGGATTGAGAAGGCAAGGTAAAGTATTATAATGAAATGTGCAAAAACCTAGAGTTAGAAAACCAAAAGGAAAGAACACACTTCGTATTTTTCAAGCTGAAAGAACTGAAGAAAAAATTCAAGCCTCAAGTTGCAATAGTGAAGGATTTTATGGGCAAAAAAATTGAATAATGCAGGAGGCATCAATAGAAGATGGAAGGAATACACAGAGTCACTGGGCCAAAAAGAATCAGTCGATGTTCAACCATTTCAGGAGGTGGCATAGGCATTCGATGGTGTAAATCACAGCAAATTATGGATAGCAATGCAAAGAATAGTAATACCAGAACACTTACTTGTGCTCCTGTAGCACCTGTACATAGACCAAGAGACAGCCATTCAAACAGAACAAGGGGATACTGCATGGTTTAAAATCGGGAAAGGTTTGTGTCAGAGTTGTATCCTTTCACCATATTATTCAATCTGTATGCTGAGCAAATAATCTGAGAATTTGGACTATATGAAGAAGAGCATAGCATCAGGATTGGAGGAAGACTCATTAACAACCTGTGGTATGCAGATGACACAACCTTGTTTGCTGAAAGTGAAGAGGACTTAAAGCACTTACTGTTGAAGATCAAAGACTACAGACTTCATTATGGATTACACCTCAACAAAAAGAAAACAATCCTCACAACTGGATCAATAAGCAACATTATGATGAACAGAGAAAAGATTGAAGTTGTCAAGGGTTTCATTTTACGTGGATCCATAATCAATGTCCCTGGAAGCAGCAGTCAAGAAACCAAACGACAGATTTCTTTCCGCAAATCTGCTGCAAAAGACCTCTTTAAAGTGTTAAAAAGCAGAGATGTCACCTTGATGACTAAGTTATGCCTGACTTGAGCCATGGTATTTTCAATCACCTCATATGGATGGAAACCTGGACAATAAATAAGGAAGATCGAAGAAGAATTGATGTCTTTGAATGGTGTTGGTGAAGAATATTGAATATACCATGGACTCTCAGAAGAATGAACAAATCTGTCTTGGAAGAAGTGCAGCCAGGATGTTTCTTAGAAGCTAGGATAGTGAGACTTCATCTCATTTACTTTGGACATGTTATCAGGAGGGATCGGTCCCTGGAGAAAGACATCCTTCTTGGGAAAGTAGAGGGTCAGAGAAAGAGAGAAAGACCCTCAACAAAATGGATTGACACAGTGTCTGCAACAATGGTCTCCAACATAGCAATGATTTATGAAGATGGCGCAGGACTGGGCAGGCCCTCTCCAGCCTGTATGACCTATTTATTTTAGTGTCTGGCCTCAGATGTCTTGTGAGTGCAAATCCAGACACAAGCCTATTTCTCTCACATGTGAAAACTGATTGCTTTCTCTAACTTGACCATTTGAAATTTAACAAAACAGGAAAAATAAACTACAAAACTGATGATTTGTGACTCATAGTGACCCCATGTGACAGAGTAGAACTGCCCCATAGGGTTTTCTAGGCTGTAAATATTTACAGGAACAAATGGCTAGGTCTTTCTCCCATGGAGCCCCTGGGTGTGTTCAAACTGCTAACCTTTCAGATAGTAGCCTAGTGCTTAACCATTGTGCCACCAGGGATCCTTAAATTACATGCCTAAAATAATGTGTCTAAAATTAAATTGTATTAGATGAGGATCAAAGTTTTGAGACCTCTGTTTTCCAAATTTACTAGCTATAATGAATGAAGTTACTTGGAAAACTACCTCTACTTTATTTCCTTTTTTGCCTTAGTAGAGTGTAAATGTGTAGGCAACCTAAAATAATCACCGCAAGTATTCATTTAGCATTATTAATTGCTTGTCTCAACCTGGTTTACAACAAGCTGTTTGTTAAAGATACACATCCATTATGATACTTACAAAAGGCCAAGATTAGGATGAGGTAAGCAATGCACCAACAGCTCAGATATAAGGAAGCACTCACACTCAGGTGCTGACCCTGAACTCATAGGAACCTGAGAGTCGGTGTCTCCTTAGTTTTGAACTCTTAGTGCCTCACTCTTGAGAAGAAACTTACAGTAATCTTACTTATAGCAGCCATTGCATACCCATTGTCTAGTCATATGAATGTATTATAATTAGCTTAGCCACATTTATAATAGGAATAAAGTTCTCATTTAGTGCACCAAAAATAAGTTCAACTTCTAAGAAGAGTAAAGACATGGTGACCTTATCAATGTTTCCAAGCACAAATGTATGAGATATGTCTCGGGGTGTTATTTTCATAAAAGACTTTGTAAGACTCAAGGACACAGGTATTAGTATCCGTCCTCTTTCATCACCTTCACTGTTTCCATTATAGTGCAAACCACCATTGTCTCTGCTATATTTTGTTGTTAGTTGCTGCAGAGTTGGCTCCAACAAATGACAACCATACATATAACAGAACCAAATGTTGCCCAGTCCTGGGCCATCTTCACGATAATTTGTATGGTTGAGTCCATTGTTGCTGATATTGCATCAATCCATCTCATTGAGGCTATCCCTAGTTTTTGCTGACCTTCTACTTTACTAAACATGATGTCCTTTACTCACCATTCTTGATTCTAAGGAATATTATAGCTCTTCTAAGATTAATTTGTTTATTCTTCTGGCAATCCGTGGTGTATTCAATATTCTTCACAACACCACAGTTCAAACACATCAATTCTTCTTCTGTCTTCCTTTTTCACTATCCAGCCTTCATACGTATATGAGGTGCTTGAAAAGACCATGATTTGGGTTAGGGATAACGTAATCATCAAAGTGACATCTTTGCTTTTTAAAACTTTAAAGATGTCTTTTGTCATATCTCCAATGCAACATGTCATTTGATTTTTGGACTGCTGCTTCTATGAATGTTGACAGTTGGTCTAAGTAGAATGGAATCATTGACAATTTCATTTTTTTCCTCCATTTATCATGATGTTATTTATCTGTATCCATTATTAGTAGAGGAGAAGACCATTCTTGTCCATGCTGCATGGGACATAATGTATCTCACTGTGGATTGATATGTTCCTTGTGATTTGGTAATTTTATGGTAAACGGGATGTCAGCATTCCCCTGGACAGTACTGACTCTAAGGGCACAGGTAGAAGACCATTGTCAGTTAGAGGACCAACTTAGGAGGAAAAAGAATTGATCTCACTAGGACAGTTTTTTCTTAGTAATTACCAAAAACAATTAAGGCAGACATTGTTAGGTGACTAAAGATTCTGCAGAAAGGGCAGTATCTTGGAAAAAAATCTGACTATTAATATTGTTTGTGCCCACCTGCTAGTAAAGTCTGAGTTCATATAACTTGCACATTAAAAAATTGTCCTGTACAAATTTATCTCATTGTTTACCTTTTCGTATTAAGTGCTAAGTGGTTAGAATATTGTAGCTGCTTAATACATGTTTTGCACATTTATTTGTTAAGAAGTTTCATCATTTAGAAAATACATTGGAAAAAGCAAATATATTTAAAAATTTTTACCTGTTCTGTTCATTTGCAAGAAAACTGATAAGGAAAAAATATTTTTATCTTTTAAAACCAAGATTTATGAGGTACTTACTTTCTTCTATTCTATCAAAAATTTGATGATTAAGTAAAACTACAGGTAATAAAATAATTGACTGCATCTAAAATTATCCAGAAAAATTCAGGTGATCACTAGCAATTAATATTTAAGCACCCATGGACATTATGTGTTGGATACTATTTGCTATCACTTGAAAAATATTTTTCTAATTTGTTGCTTCACCATTAAAATTCACCACTTTTTCTTCTGGTTAAGGGTTTTTTTTTTTTTTTTAATTTCTTACTTTGAGATTAAATATAATTTGTTTATTTCCAGTCATAAATTATTTTTTCTTAACACAAGACCCATTTTCAAAATTTGTATAATAGTTGATATGTACAGAAGAGTGCATATAAAATAAATGTAAGTTATAAAGCATAATAATAAGAAACAATGATTAAACTACTTACATTGAAAACTGGAAATTAACAGATAATAATTCCTGCTTTCTCACCATTTCCCTTTCTTTTCCGTGGAAGTTACTACTACCCTGAATTTTTTATTATTCCATTTAAAAATAGTGCTATTTTATAAGAGTAATCTTCAAATACTGTATTATGTAGATTTGATTATTTTTTAGCTGTATAGAAGAATACTATTTTTTTTCCTGTGTGTTCGATTTTTCAAGTTTCTAAATTTTTAGGTTTTCATTTTTTTCTAAGTTTATAAGGTTTATCTATGTTGCTGAATATAACCATAGTTCATTAAATTTTACTTCTTTGTGAATAAAAAAAGGTTTTTTTTTCCATTCTCTTGTCATCATATCTATAGGTTGTTTCCAGCCTTTTTATTACAAAAAAAATCACTAAGAACACTTTATGTCTGCTTCTTGATTTACTTTTAGATAAAGACTTTCTAAAATAAATACCTAAAAGTGGTTGTAAAGGCTGCATAAATTCTACTCTGACAAATAGTTCCAAATTGCTTTTTAAAGAGATTGGATAGATTTATGCTTCCTCCAGCAGTATCTAAGAGTTCCAATTAATCAGCGCCCTCACCAGCACTAAGAATTACCAAGTTTCTTAATTTTGCCAATCTATTAGGTATAAAATTGCATCTCACTATGGTCTTAATTTTCAGTTGTATGATTATGTATAAGGTAGAACATCTTAACATAGGTTAATTGGTTATCCCTAATAAGTAAAATTAAAATTACTGACTTTTTCCAGTATCTTTCTAAAAATTCATTTTGTCTTTCCTAGCTGATTAGGAATTATATATTCTGAATATTAACTCATTCTTACCTATATGTGTTTAATTATCTTCTCACAGTGTTTATCCATCTTCATTTTATTTAGAATGCCTTGTCATACATGAAAGGCTTAATTTTAGTGTAACAAAATTTCTTAGTATTTCTATTTATGTTACAACTATTTGTGTCTTTTTAAATAAAATATATCCTAAACCAAATTCAGGAAGCTAGTCTATTATATATTTTTCATATTTTATCATTTTAAATTTTAGCACTAAATCTATTGGGAATATTTTTATGTTTGATATGAGGTAAAGATTCGATTATATTATTATTCCCCAATGAGAAACAATCTGCAAATAATAATTTTATGATTTCATCTCTCTTGTGTACATTTTTAAAGCTATTAACTAGAATGATTTTTTTGTAGCTCTCCTTGATGAGGGAAAAAATACCCTTTTTTCCTAACTTTCTAAGATATTTTTAACTGGATGTTGAATAGAATCAAATTTTTTCTGCATCCATTGAGTTGATAATACCAGTTCTTTTTCCTTTAATATGTTAATATGGTTAATTTGTTTAATTGACATTCTACTGTTAAAATAACCTCAAATTACTGAGATAAACCTAAATTGATTGTGATTCATTACCCCTTTAAAAAAAAAGTTAATAGCTGAATTTCCCAGTATCTTGCTTAGAAATTTTGTATTGATGTTTATAAGTTATACTTCCTTGTATTTTCCCTTCCTCTTACTCTTTTTGTCACTTTGGACATCAAGGTTATGCTAGCCTCAATATTTTTAAGAAAAAGATTCTCTCTGTTTTTAAAACTCTGGAATTGTGTAAGACTGTAATTATTTATTCTTTGAATTTTTGATAGAATTTACCAGTAATTTAATTTGGGCCTTTCATTTTCTTCTCCAGAAGACATTATTTTTTTTTTTAAATCAACATTTTAATGATTATAGGCTAAAATATAATTTCTCTTACTTAGTGAGTCACTTCTAATATATTTTCCTAGGAATTTGTTCATTTTATCTAAATTTTTTAGCTTTTCAATCTAAATTTGTATAGTTTCCTTTTACTATCAGTATTTTATTGACAATATCTATATTAATTCTTTTTCCATTCCTGAAATTAGTTATTTGAGACTTCTCTCTTATTTTTTTCTTAACCATTCTCACAAGAGATTTGTAAATTTTACTACTTTTCCCAAGTTTATTTTGCTTCACTAATTCTCTCTATTGTATGTTTACTTTCTGTTTCATTAACTTATCTATTTCTTTTCACTATTTTTTCCTGCTGTCTTTTAAACTTATTTACTGTTCTTTTCTGACTCCTAAAATGGATGCCTACCTCATTAATTTTGAGCAACTCTTTCTTTCTAGTATAAGTCTTAAGAAGTATGACTACGGGACTTCTGGACAACATGGCTCTATAGGCAGAAGCACCAAGTCATCCCTCCACAGCAAAGACCCAAAACACTAAGTCAAACAGAGAACATGGCAATCCTGAAACCCTAAGAATCAAATGAAGAGATAAAGAACTCAGCCAAGCATCGAATGGAATAAGAAACTGACAGAGAGAGCGAGGAGAGATGCATGCAGAGGTCCCCTATCAGCTAACGCAGCACGGATCCAACATCTTGGGCTCCTATCAGAGATCACCGAACAGGAGGTATGAGAAAGCAGCTTCACAGAGCTTCCAGCAGGAGACAGAACAACTAACCAGTGATATACACTTTCCCACCCCTCACAATTCTTCACCCCCATTCAGCCTCCTCTGCTTCCTGTGGCCACAGTTTCTTGGCCAGGAAGCACCAGGTTCACCCCGGTGTCACTTGGAGTCCACCCACCCACACTGGCCAGCTCCCTAAGTGCCATTTGTTGGCTGCACGTGTTGCTTTTTTCTGCTTCTTTGGATTTCTTCCTCACCTCTCACTACCTCCCTTTCCTTTCTCTCAAATACCTTTCTCTCAAATACCATGTGACATCTTTGCTTCTTCCTGAGGGGCTGTGAAACGCCACTCAAATGTAAAAGTGCTTCCTGGCCCATGCTTCCACATTGGTGGGACCCTAGGGCGTTTTTGTTTGTTTGTTTTGAATTGTTTGTTTGTTTTGAATTGTTTGTTTGTTTGTTTTCTTTTTCTTTCCTCAAATTGGGAGCCTGCTCTAGCCAGGCAGTACTGCATGGCTTGGGACCTACCCCCTCAGTTGCACAGACACACAGAGGGATCCCTGAGGGTTTTTTCTTTTTATTGTTCTTTTTTCTATTTTGGGGGAGAGGAAAGGGTTTCTTGTTCTTTCTTTTTATTGGTTCATTTTACTTTGTTTTCCCTCTTTTTCCTTTTTTTCTTTCTTCATTACTCAGTTTCTCATCTCTCTATACATTCCTTCTCTTCCTGCCCCCTGAATACCTGGTACTGAGTGACATCTTTATCACCTCTAGCCAGGCTGTACTTCAAAGCCTGGGAGCAACTTCCCCAGACCTCGCAGCTGCACCAGTGGGATCCTTGGGAGCTTTTACTTTCTTTTGTCTTTCTAATTTTTATTTATTCATTTTTTTTCTTTTCTTTTTTTTTCTTCTTCTCCTCCTTTTGTTTTTCTGCATTTCATAGTCTCCCATCTCTCCGCTTCAATGGTAAGCTCCCCTAGCACTCTTTTTTGTTTGTTTGTATGTTTTTGGCTCCCATTCCTCTCACCATTCTCTTCCCTCCTGTACCAATCTTAGCTCCACACATCACAATCTCTCCCCTCCATCCTGCCTTCCTGCACCATGAGCTGAAAATCAAACCACCAAGCTGCCTAGGCATAGCCTGCCAGAACCTGCTGTGCACTGATTACCAGCCCTCCATGGAGGTCATGGTAAGTGCCACAAACAACACATCCCAGCAACTCTTCTTCAGCTAGACCTGCCCTGCTGTACCATATCTGAGTGACTGACCCTGCCAACTGGAGAAGGAGGTGAAAAGTATCAAGCCCACAGATGAATGAACAATAAGCAATACACAGCACGCCATCGAAGACATAGCCAAACAAAACAAAAAAGCAGGACGAAACAAACAAATCGGCAAACAATAAACAAGGAAAATAACTACCGAATGACCTGAAGACAGCAGACAATATCAAAACATTTACAAAAATAGGACAAGACAGTTCCAGTAGGCATCCAAAATAAAAAACCAGATCACTTTCCAGTAAAAGAAAAGGCACTAGAATTATCTGATAGGGAATTCAAATCTCTAATATGCAGAGCTATCCAACATTTGAAGCAAAAAGCAGACAAAAATGAGGAAAAAATAGACAAATTCATGGAAAAGACAGAAAAATTCATGGAAAATTAAGACCAAAACATGGAAGAATTCAGGAAAATACTGCAGGGAAGAAAAAAAGCCAAATAAATTCACAGCTAGAAATCATACAAAAACAGCAATTAGAAACCAAAAGATAAACAACAAGATTTCAGAAACAGTGTCATAGAAGTGCTAGGAGCAGATTTGAAATGGTGGAAGATAGGAGCAGCAAAATTGAAGATAAAAACTTGGATAAAACTCTGTTTGAGGAAAAATCTGAAAAAAAGAACAAAGAAAAATGAAGAGACCCTGAGAATTATTTAGGGTACAATCAAAAGCAAAAATTTATGAGTGATCAGAGTTCCAGGGGGAGAAAACAGAAAAAACAGAGAGGAGCATTGAAGAACTGTTTACAGAAAACTTCCCCAATATCATGAAAGACAAAAAGCTGGTCATCCAAGAAGCTCAATGAACCTCATATAGGATAGACACCAAGAGAAAATCACCAAGACATATCATAACCACACTCACCAAAACCATAGACAAAGAAAGAATTCTGAGAACAGCTCAAGAAAAAAAAAGCCGCATACAGAGGAGAAACAATAAGACTGTGCTCGGATTATTGGGCAGAAACCATACAGGCAAGAAGGTAATGGGATGACATATATAAAATCTTGAAAGAAAAAGATTGCCAGTCAAGAAAAATATATCCTGCAAAATTCTCATTCAAATATGATGATGAAATTAGGACATTTGCAGATAAACAGAAATTAGGGGAATATGTAAAAACCAAACCAAATTAAAAAGAATTATTACAGAGTCCTTCGATCTGAGAACAAACAACATCAGCTCATTGGTTGAAACTAGGAAGCAGGATCATATCATCAAGTTACCAGTTTAGGAAATAAACTCTCAAGGGCAATCCAGAACCAAAAGAAATACAACAGGGAATCAGAGCAGTTAATCTGTAAATGACAACAACATCAGAACAATAAAATAGGGAATAAACAGTGTAGGTATACAACCTTCTAATGGAGAGGAAGGCAAGGCGATACCAAGTAATAATAGACTACTTTAAACTTAGAAAGACACGGCTAAATTTCATGGTAACCACAAAGAAAGTGAACAAAACTAGACCTCAAAATAAAGACGAAAAATGTAAAGTCTCAGTAAAAAAAAAAAAAAAAAAAAACCTACAAAAAAAAAAAAGAAATTTAAAAAAATACACAAACAAAAGAAATTCAGCACAGGAGAGTAAGAGGAACAAAGAAAACGTCAGCATTACAAAAGAAAAGCACTACAAAATGACAGCAATAAACTCACCTATCAATAATTACACTGAATGTAAATGGCCTAAATGCACCCATCAAGAGATGGAGAGTGAGAGAATCTATCAAAAAACAGGATCCATCAATATGCTGTCTACAAGAGACATGTTAGAAACAAAGACGTAAATTTATTAAAACTCAAAGGTTGGGAAAAAAACTTATCAAGCAAACAACTACCAAAAAGCAGCAGCAGGAGTGGCAATTCTAATCTCAGATAAAATAGACTTTAATACAAACTCCACCATAAAAGACAAAGAAGGACACTATATAATGATTAAGGGGACAATCCATCATGAAGTCATAAACATAATAAACATCTACACACCAAATAACAGGGCTCCAAAATACAGAAAACAAACTCTAACAGCACTGAAAAGAGAAATTGACAGTTCCACAATAATAGTAGGAGACTTCAACACACCACTCTCGGAGAAGGACAAAACATCTAAAAAGAAACTCAGCAAAGAAACAGAAGAACTAAAGTGCACACTCAGCCAACTTGACCTCATAGACATATATAGAGCATGCCACCCAACAGCTGCAAAATACATATTATTTTCCAATGCACATGGAACATTCTCCAGAACAGACCACATCTTAGGTCACAGAGCAATCCTCAACAAGATCAAAAATGTTGAGATAATACAAAGTATCTTCTCTGACCACAGTGCCATCAAAGTAAAAATTAACAACAGAAAGAGCAAGGAAAAAAAATCAATTACATGGAAACTGAATAACAACCTGCTAACAAAACACTGAGTAATAGAAGAAATCAGAGATGGAATAAAAAAAATTCCTAGAATCAAACAAGAATGAAAACACATCATACCAAAATCTTCGGGACACAGCAAAGGCAGTCCTCAGAGAACAATTTATAGCAATAGATGCACACATCAAAAAAGAAGAAAGGGACAAATCAAAACGTTAACTACACAACTCAAACAAACAGAAAGAGAACAGCAAAAAAAATGCCCACAGCCACGAGAAGAAAGGAAATAATAAAGATCAGAGCAGAAATAAATGAAATAGAGAATAGAAAAACAATAGAAACAGCAAAACCAAAAGTTGGTTCCTTGAAAGAATCAAGAAAATTGACAACCCCCGGGCCAAACTGACAAAAGAAAAACAGGATGAGACACAAAAAACCCAAATAAGAAATGAAATGGGGGACATTACAACAGACCAAACTGAAATAAAGGGGATCATAAAAGCGTATTATGAAAAACTATTACGCCAACAAATTTGGAAACCTAGGGGAAATGGATAAATTTCTAGAACACACTACCTACCCAAACTATAACAAAGGGATGTTGAAAATCTGAACAGACTCATAAGACGAGAAGAGATTGAAAAGGTAATAAAAAAACACCCAACCAAAAAAGCCCTGGCCCAGATGGTTTCCTTGGAGAACTCTACCAAACATTCAGAGAAGAGCTTGTACCAATACTACTCAAACTATTTCAGAACATAGAAAAGGAAACGACACTTCTGAATTCATTCCATGAAGCCACCATTATCCTGATACCAAAACCAGGCAAAGACGCCACAGAAAAAGAAAATTACAGACCAATATCTCTCATGAATATAGATGCAAAAATTCTCAACAAAATTCTAAGCAATAGAATTCAGCATCATACTAAAAAAATAATACACCACCACGAAGTAAGATTCATGCCAGGTATGCAAGGATGGTTCAACATTAGAAAATCAATCAACGTAATCCACCACATAAATAAAAGAAAAGAATAGCATGATCATCCCAATTGATGCAGAAAAGGCATTCGACAAAGTCCAACACCTATTTCTGATAAAAACTCACAATAAAATAGATACAGAAGAGAAATTTCTCAACATAATAAAGGGCATCTATGCAAAACCAACAGCCAACATAATTCTTAATGGAGAGAGGCTGAAAACATTACCCTTGAGAACAGGAATAAGACAAGGATGCCCTTTATCACCACTCCTATTTAACATTGTCCTGGAAGTTCTAGCTAGAGCAATAAGACAAGAAACAGAAATGAAAGGCATCCAAACTGGTAATGAAGAAGTTAAACTGTCCCTGTTTGTGGATAATATGATACTATACATAGAGAACCCTAAGGACTCCACGAGAAAACTACAGGAACTAATAGAAAGATTCAGCAGAGTAGCAGGATACAAGATAAACATACAAAAATGAGTTGGATTCCTATACTGCAATAAAGAGAAAGATGAAAAGGAAATAAGGAAAACAATACGATTAACAATAGCCCATAAAAAAATAAAATACTTAGGAATAAATCTAAGCAGGAATGTAAAAGACCTATACAAGGAAAACTACAAAACACTACTGCAAGAAACCCAAAGCAATCTACATAAATGGAAAAACATACCATGCTCTCGGATAGGTAGACTCAACATAGTGAAAATGACAATTCTACCCAAAGCAATTTACAAATACAATGCAATCACGATCCAAATACCAACAACATTCTTTAATGAGATGGAAAAACTAATCATTAACTTTATATGGAAAGGGAAGAAGCCTCGAATACGTAAAGCACTATTGAAGAAGAAAAATAAAGTAGGAGGACTCACCCTACCTGACCTCTGAACCTGCTATACAGCTACGGTAGTCAAAATAGCCTGTTACTGGTACAACGACAGATACATTGACCAATGGAACAGAATTGAGAAACCAGATGTAAATCCATCCACCTACGGTCACCTGATCTTCGACAAGGGCCTAAAGTCCATCAAATGGGGAAAAGACAGTCATTTTAACAAATGGTGCTGGCAAAACTGAATATCCATCTGCAAAGAAATGAAACAGGGCCCGTACCTCATGCCGTATACAAAAACTACTTCAAAATGGATCAAAGACCTGAATATAAAGCTTAAAACTATAAAGTTCATAGAAGAAAAAATAGGATCAATGTTAGAGGCTCTAATACACTGCATTAACAGGGTAAAAACCATAATCAACAACACATAAACCCCAGAAGATAAGCTAGATAACTGGGATCTGCTAAAAATCAAATACCTATGCTCTTCAAAATACTTCACCAAAAAAGTAAAAAGAGAACCTACAGACTGGGGAAAAAATTTTTAGACATTACAAGTCAGACAAACGTCTCATCTCTATAATCTACACGAAAATCCAACACCCCTACAACAAAAGACAAATAATCCAATTAAAAAACGGGCAAAGGAAATGAACAGACACTTCACCAAGAAGACATTCAAGCAGTCAACAGACACACTAGCCACTAGAGAAATGCAAATTAAACCACAATGAGATACCATCTCACCCCAGTATTACTGGCATAAATCAAAAACAATGGAAATAACAAATGTTGGAGAGGCTGCGGGAAGATCGGAACACTTATGCATTGCTGGTGGGAATGCATAATTATACAACCATTTTGGAAAATGATATGGTGCTTCCTTAGAAAGCTAGAAATAGAAATACTATACGATCCAGCAATCCAGCAATATCCTAGAGAAGTAAGAGCCATCACACGAATAGACATATGCACACCCATGTTCACTGCAGCATTGTTCACAATAGCAAAAAGATGGAAACAATCTAGATGCCCATCAACAGACGAATGGATAAACAAACTATGGAACGTACAAACAGTACGTGTATTATGCAACAACAAAGAACAATGATGAATCTGTGAAGCATCTCATAACATGGATGAAACTGGAATACATTATGATGAGTGAAATAAGTCATTCACAAAAGCACAAATATTGTATGAGACCTCTACTGTAAAAACTCATGAAAATTTTACACACAAAAAGTAGCAATCTTTGTTGTTCACGAGGGATGGGCTGGGCTGGGGGGAATACTAAATAGACAATAGATAAGTGATAACTTTGCTGAAGGGTAAGGCAGTTCCCAATAATGGGGAAGCCAGCATAACTTGTACAAGGAAGGGTCATGGAAGCTCCTTAGACACGTCCAAACTTCCTGAGGGTCCAAGTGGCTGAGCAGAGGGCTGTTGGGACCATGGTCTCAGGAACATCTAGCTCAATTGGCATAACACAGTTTATAAAGATAATGTTCTACATTCTACCTTGGTGAATAGCGTCTGGGGTCTTAAAAGCCTGTGAGGAGCCATCTAAGTTACTCCACTGGTCTCTTCCCTTCGGCAGCAAGGGACAATGAAGAGAACAGGATACAAGGAAAAGATTAGTCCAAAGGACTAATGGACCACAGCTACCAAGGCCTCCGCCAGACTGATTCCAGTACAGCTAGATGGTGCCTGGCTACTACCACTGACTGCTCTGACCAGGATCACAACAGAGGACCCCAGACAGAGCTGGAGAAGAATGTAGAACAAAATTCTAACACACACCAGAAAAGGACTAGATTTACTGGCCTGACAGAGACTGGAGAAACCCTGAGAGTATGGCCCCCAGATACCCTTTCAGCTCAGTGAAGAAGTCACTCCTGAGGTTCACCATTCAGCCAGGGATTGGACAGCCCCGTAAAACAAAACTGGATTAATGAGGCACAGCAGTCCAGGGACAAGGATTAGAAAGCAGGAGGGGACAGGAAAGCTGTTGATAGGGAACCCAAGGTTGAGAATGGACAATGTTGACATGTGTTGGTGTTGTTACCCATTGTCATAGGGCAATATGTGTTTAATGAGAAAATATTTTGTTCTGTAAACCTTCATCTAAAGTACAAAAATAAAAACAAAGAAGGTATTATCTATGTGGGATCAAATTGACAACAGCAACTCAAAAGTTTTGATGAGAAGCCTAGCTGACAGTGAGATGAAGACAAAGGTGATGGAATAATTTGGAAAAGGAGAGTAAGAATAGCAGTACAACTGGAAGAACATAATCGATGTCACTGAATTGTACATGTAGGAATTCTTCAAGTGGTGTCTCTTTGGCTACATGTATTTTCACCAAAAAAAAAAGGAAGGTTCTCCAAGGTCAAGAAGGGAGAGTGTGGACATGTCATGGGGTTGTTAACCAATGTCATAAAGCAATATGTGTACTGACTGTTTAATGAGAAACTATTCGTTCTCATTGTACCTAAAGTACAATAAAAAAAAGAAAAAGGAAGTATGACTATCCTTCCAGGTAATGCTTGCAATATAGTCTCCAGTTTGTATATATATATATATAATTTTCATTAAATTTAAAATGTCTTAATATTTCTTTATTTTCTGAACTGACCTGATTTAAAGATACATAAACTAATTTCCAATCACCCTTTATTTTTCTCTTTGTCTCTTTATCATTGATTTCTATCATACTTTCATTATGGTCAGAAAACTTATTCTGTATGATTCCAATTATTTAAAATTTGTTGATATTTGATTAATTAATGAATACATGTTTTATTTTTAGAAACTTTTTTGACTGCTTGAAGGGAATATGGATGTGCATGCATTATGTAGTCACTTATCAAACAACTTCAGAATTTTTAAATTTTCCTCTTGAATGGAACCATTTAATACCAGGATCTGACCTATCTTATCCATATCAGTGCTTTTCAGTCTAAATGTATGCATTATCTATTTTTAAAACATTAGCTTTTTTTGTCAAAAATTTCCGTCTTTTAGCATTATGCTGAGTGAAATAACTCAATCACAAAAGCCCAAATATTGTATGAGACCACTAATATAAAAACTGATGAAAAGTTTTACGCCAAAAAAGAAACTATCTTTGATGGTTGTGAGGGAGGAGAGGAGTGGGGATAGAAAAACACTAAATAGACAATAGATTAATGGTAAGTTTGCTGAAAGGTAAGACAGTACACAATACTGGGGAAGCTAACACAACTTGTCCAAAGTAAGGTCATGGAAACTCCATAGACACATCCAAACTCCCCGAGGGACTGAATTGCTGGGCAGAAGGCTGTGGGGACCATGGTCTCAGGGAACATGTTGCTCAATTGGTATAACATAGTTTATAAAGGAAATGTTCTACATTCTACTTTGGTGAGTAGTGTCTGGGGTCTTAAAAGCTTGTGAGGAGCCATCTAAGATACTCCACTGGTCTCACCCCTTCGGGAACAAGGGACAATGAAGAAAACCAAAAACACAAGGGAAAGATTAGTCCAAACGACTAATGGACCACAACTACCACAGCCTCCACCAGACTGAGTCTAGCACAACTAGATGATGCCCGGCTACCACCAATGACCGCCCTGACGGGGAACACAACAGAGAGACCTTGATGGAGAAGGAGAAAAGCGGGGTGCAGAACTCATATTCTAGTAAAAAGACCAGACTTAATTGTGTGATTGAAACTATAGGGACCCCGGAAGACATGGCCCCCAGGACTATCTGTTAGTCCAAAACTAAAACCGTTCACGAGACAACTCTTCAGTCAAAAATTAGACTGGACTACGGGACATAAAATGATACTCGTTCAGGGTGTGCTTCTTAGCTCAAGGAGATACATGAAACTAAATGGGCAGCTTCTGTCCAGAGGTGAGATGAGAAAGTAGAGAGGGTCAGGAGCTGGTTGAATGGACATGGGAAATCTGAGGTGGAAAGGAGGAGTGTGGTGTTAGAGTATAGGGAGAGCAACTAGGGACACATAACAATGTATGTAGAAACTTTTGTATGAGAGACTAACTTGAATTATAAACTTTCATTTAAAGATCAACAGTAAAAAACAAAAACCAAACCCATTGCTTTAAAGTCAATTCCTACTCCTAGCAACTCTGTAGGACAGAGTGGAACTGCCCCTATAGGGTTTCCAAGTCTGTGAGTCTTTACGGAAGCAGACTGCCACATCTTTCTCCTAGGGGCAGCTGGTGGTTTTAATCCACCGGCCTTTCTGTTGGCAGCCAGGCACTTGGCCACTGCACCACCAAGCCTCCTTAATGTTTAAAATAAATACTGCAAAATAAAAGTAATATGAAAAAGGTAAATAAAAAATTCATAAAGAACCAAAAAACAAAAATAAAAAATAATTTCCCTCAATTATTCTGGTGAAGTTAGGTTTTAAATGTGTCTTCTGACAACATAGCCTGATTTTGTTTTCTTCTGAATTTGACAATCTCTGTATTATAACAGGAACTTTTATTGTATTTAAATGTACCATGTTTTCTGTGATATTATTCTTCCCTATAATTTTAATTTAATTTCATATCATTGTTTCTAGTAGATACTTGAATTACACAGTTTATGTACACCTTATTGCTTACAAGAGAAAATTTCTATGCATTATTCATTTACAAATCTTAATATTAATCTATATATTCACTCACACATCACATAATAAAAGCAATGTGGAATATTCCAAATACAATAACTACTCATCCCAATATAGTATATTATTACACTTACTCCTATCTTATCAACATGTTTAGGATCCAAAGATCAGGTTGTTGTAAGAAAATCAGCATTATCTGAAAATGGAGGATGACCACATCAAATCACAAAATGGAGGACAACTACATCATTACATCACTGCTCAATTACATCATTACATAACTGCCGAATTATGTCATTACATAACTGCCAAACCTCTGAAAATCATTACCCAGCCAAGCTGACACATAACCTTAACCATCACAGCCAACATTACTCTCACCTTGCACCTTGGCATTCATTACCACCAGATGTACATCATTAATGTGCAAAATAGCCAGATAGTAGATTTTTTACTGTTGCCCTAAATGTGAAATGCTGGACAACAATGATAGTTAGTAAGTGAAAAGTAAGTTTATTGTTCGATATTTAACTTTTCTATGTCTGTTAACAACAGAATTATATATGAGTAACATTTTTTCTTATGGTCAATATTTATTTGGAATTACCCACATGTTTATCAATTTATTTGCTCTTTCTTGCTCTTCAATATCATTAAAGTTAATTTTTTTTTCTTAAAGTTTATTCATTAAGTTTCTCTTTGTCTGAAAACTTCAATTTACCTTTATTTTTATTGATATTTTAGCTACATATAAAATTCTAGTTTGACAAATTCTTTCTCTCAGGAATATGAAGATAATTTTTTGCACTGTTACCTTAATTCCACAGTTGCTATTTGAAATCAAGCTATCAGTGCAACTGTCTTTTCTTTGTAAGTTGATCTGTCTTTTCATTCTAAGATCTTTCTTTGTTTTAAGAGTTCAATAGATTTACTGAGATGTTTGGTTGAGTGAGTTTCTGTTAATCATGCTACCTAGGATTCATTGTGCTTCCTCAATAAGAAAGTTTATATATCTCTTTGGTTCTTGGAAACTCTTGCCAGAATACTTTCAAAATCACTAATTTTCTCTATTTTCAATCTCTAACTAGATGCAAAAGAAAGGACTTGCAGTACTTGCTAATGAAGATCAAATACTCCATTCTTCAGTATGGATTATACCTCCACATAAAGAAATCAAAAATCCTCACAAGTGCACCAAAAAGCAACATCATGATAAATGAAGAATATGTTGAAGTTGTCAAGGGTTTCATTTTACTCACATATATAGTAACAGACCTAAACTACCTGGTGACAGGACATCAGAGCTTCAAAGTTTCTAATAATCAAGCCTAGCTCATATGAGCAGCCTATTTGGGCATATCAAAACAAAACAAGAAGCTAAGACACAATAAGCAAACATAAAATAAATAAATAAAATAACTTATTGATGGCTCGGAGACAACAGTCAATAACAAATCACATAAAGAGGCAATCCATGATGGCCTCAGCAAGCTCCCAAAAAAAAGAATCTAGAAATTTTCCAGAGGAGGAAAATTTCTTGTAATTACAGGAGGCAGAATATAAAAGATTAATATACAGAACTCTTCAAGAGATTAGGAAGGAAATTAAGCAAAACACAAAACACGCAATAGAGGAAATTAAAAAGATTAGAGAAGAGCATAATGACAAATTTAACAGGCAGCAAGAATCCACAGAGAGAGAGCAATCAGAAATCCAGAAGATTAACAATAAAATTTCAGAATTACACAACTCAATAGAAAGTTATAGAAGCAGAATTGAGGCAATGGAAGTCAGAATTAGTGAGACTGAAGATAAAACACTTGACACCAAATTCTCTGAGGAAAAATCAGACAAAAGAATTTTAAAAAATGAAGAAACCCTAAAATTATGTGGGACTCTATCAAGAGGAATAACCTACAAGTGATTGGAGAACCAGAGGCGGGGGAGGATAACAGAAAATACACGGAGAACTGGTGAAGATGTGTTGGCAGAAAATTCCCATGATATCGTGAAAGATGAGAAGATATCTATCCAAGATGTTCATTGAACCCCACATAAGTTAGATCCTAAAAGAAAGTCACCAAGATATATTATACTCAAACTTGCCAAAATCAAAGATAAAGAGAGAATTTTAAGAGTGACTAAGGGTAAACTAAAAGTCATCTACAAAGGAGAGTCAATAAGAATAAACTCAGACTACTCAGCAGAAACCATGCAGGTAAGAAGGCAAAGGGATGACATATATAAAGCCTTGAAGGAAAGAAATAGCCAGCCAAGAATTATATATCCAGCAAAACTGTCTCTCAAATATGACTGGGAAATTAGGGCATTTCCAGATAAACAGAAGTTTAGGGAATTTGCAAAAACCAAACCAAAATTACAAGAAATACTAAAGGGAGTCCTCTGGTTAGAAAATCAGTAACATCAGATAACAACCCAAGACTAGAACACAGGATAGAGGAACCAGATATGAACCCAAATAGGGAAGTCAAAAAAGTAAATCAGAGCTAAAACACTGAAAATAGGGAAACAGATGTCAATATGTAAAAGATGACAGCATTAAAACAAAAAAGAGAGACTTAAAAAATATAGACATAGATTTTTCAGATAGGGAGGAAGTCAAGGCGATATAAAGAAATAAAAGACTGGTATAAACTTAGAAAAATAGGAGTAAATATTAAGGTAACCACAAAGGAAACTAACAATCCTACAAGCAAAATAAAAAACTAGAAAAATACAAAAACTCAGCAAACACAAAATCAACAACAATGAAAAAGTTGAAAAGAAAATACTCAAAGAAAAATGACTCAGCACAGAAAATTAAGGGGAACAAAGAAACTGTGAACCACACACAAAAAAAGACATCAAAATGACAGCACTAAACTCATACCTATGTATAATTATGCTGAATGTAAATGGACTAAATACACCCATAAAGAGACAGAGAGTGGCAGATTGGATTAAAAATACACGATCCGTCTGTATGCTGCCTACAAAAGACACACCTTAGACTTAAAGACACAAACTAAAACTCAAGGGATGGAAAAAAATATATCAAGCAAACAACACTCAAAAAAGAGCAAGACTGGCAGTATTAGTCTCTGACAAAATAGGCTTTAAAGTAAAATCCACCACAAAGGATAGGGAAGGACACTATATAATGATTAAAGGGTCAATACATCAGGAGGACATAACTGTAATAAATATTTATGCACCCAATGACAGGGCTCCAAAATACATAAAACAAACACTAACAACACTGAAAGAGAGACAGACAGCTCCACAATAGTAGTAGGAGATGGCAACACACCACTCTCAGTAAAGGACAGAACATCCAGAAAGAAGCTCAACAAAGACAAGGAAAAGCTAAATGCTACAATCAACTTAATCTCATAGACATATACCAAACACTCCACTTAACAGCAGCCAAGTATACTTTCTTTTCCAACACACACGGAACATTCTCCAGAATAGACCACATATTAGGCCATAAAGCAAGCCTTAACAAATTCCAAAGCATCAAAATATTACAAACCATATTTTCTGACCATAAAGCCATAAAAGTAGAAATCAACAACAGAAAAAGCAAGGGAAAAAAATCAAACACATGGAAACTGAACAACACCTTGCTCAAAAACTACTGGGTTATAGAAGAAATTAAGGATGGAATAAGGAAATTCATATAATCAAATGAAAATGAAAACACATCTTACCAGAATCTTTGGGACACAGCAAAAGCAGTGCTCAGAGGTCAGTTTATAGCAGTAAATGCACACATCTAAAAGGAAGAAAGGGCCATAATAGGAACTTTAACACTGCATCTCGAACAAGTAGAAAGAGAGCAACAAAAGAAGCCCTCAGGTGCCAAAAGAAAGGAAATAATAAGAATTAGAGTAGAATTAAATGAAATAGAGAATAGAAAAACAATTGACAGAGTTAACAAGAACAAAAGGTGGTTCTTCGAAAATATCAACAAAATTGATAAACCACTGGGCAAACTGACAAAAGAAAAACTGGAGAAGAATCAGATAACCGATACAAGAAATGAGATGGGTGATATCAAAACATACCCAACTGAAATTAAAAGAATCATAAGAGAATACTATGAAAAGTTGTACTCTAACAAATTTGAAAACCTAGAGGAAATGGACAAATTTCTAGAAACTCACTACCTACCTAAATTAACACAAACAGAGGTAGAACAACTAAATAAACCCATAACAAAAGAAGAGATTGAAAAGGTAATTAAAAAACACCCAACAAAAAAAAAAAAGCCCTGGCCCAGATGGTTTCACTGGAGAATTCTACCAAATTTTCAAAGAGTTAACATCACTACTACTAAAAGTATTTCAGAGCATAGAAAAGGATGGAATACTCCCACACTCATTCTATGAAGCCAACATAACCCTGATATCAAAACCAGGTAAAGACACCACAAAAAAAGAATATTACAGACCAATATCCCTCATGAACATTGACGCAAAAATCCTCAACAAAATTCTAGCCAATAGAATTCAGCAACATACAAAAAAAATAATTCACCATGATCAAGTGGGATTTATACCAGATATGCAGGGATGGTTCAACATTAGAAAAATAATCAATGTAATCCATCACATAAATAAAACAAAAGACAAGAACCACATGATCTTATCAATCAATGCAGAAAAGGTATTTGACAAAGTCCAACATCCATTCACAATAAAAACTCTTAATGAAATAGAAATAGAAGGGAAATTCCTCGATATAATTAAGGGCATTTATACAAAGCCAACAGCCAACATCATCTTAAATGGAGAGACTTTGAAAGCATTCCCCTTGAGAATGGGAACCAGACATGGATGCCCTTTATCACCACTCTTATGCAACATTATGCTGGAGGTCCTAGCCAGAGCAATTAGGCTAGAAAAAGAACTAAAGAGCCTTCAAATTGGTACGGAAGAAGTCAAAGTATCTCTATTTGCAGAAGATATGATCTTATACACAGAAAACCCCAAAGAATCCACATGAAAACTACTGAAAGTAATAGAAGATTTCAGCAAAGTTTCAGGCTACAAGATAAACATACAAAAATCAGTTGGATTCCTTTACACCAACAAAGAGAACCTCGAAGAGGAAATCACCAAATCAATACCATTTACAATAGCCCTCAAGAAGATAAAATACTTAGGAATAAATCTAACCAGAGACTTAAAAGATCTATACAGTGTGAACTACAAGACACTACTGCAAGAAACCAATACAATAAAGAACAACAATGAAGCGTGAAACATCTTATAACATAGATGAAGCTAGGAGGTCATTATGCTGAGTGAATTTAGTCAGCCGCAGAAGGACAAATATTGTATAAGATGACTATTATAAGAACTCAAGGAAAGGTTGAAACACAGAAGACAACATTCTTTGATGGTTAAGAGGGTGGGGAGGGAGGGCGAGTGTTATTTACTAACTAGATAGTAGACAAGAATTATCTTAGGTGAAGGGAAGGATAGCACATACTCCAGGGTAAGTCAGCACAATGGGACTAAAAAAAGCTAAGAAGTTTCCTGATACAATCAAGCACTTTGAGGGACAGAGTAGCAGGGTTAGGGGTCTGGGAACCATGCTTTCAGGGGACATCTAAGTCAGTTGGCATAACAAAGCTTATTAAGAAAATGTTCTGCATCCTACTTTGGTGAGTGGTGACTGGGATCTTAAAAGCTTGCAAGCGGCCACCTAAGATGCATCACTTGGTCCCAACCACCTGGTGTAAATGAGAATGAAGAACACCAAAGACTCAAGGAAAGTATTAGCCCAAGAGACAGAAAGGGCCACATAAACCAGAGACTTCATCAGCCTGAGACCAGAAGAACTAGATGGTGCCTGGCTACCACCAATGACTGCTGTGACAGAGAACACAACAGAGAGTCCTTTATGGAGCAGGAGAAAGGTGGGGTGCAGAACTCAAATTCTAGCAAGAAGACCAGACTTAATGGTCTGACTGAGACTGCAGGAACCTCGGAAAGCACGGCCAGTGGATTCTCTATCAGCTCAGAACTAAAAGAATTTCCAAGGCCTACTCTTCAGACAGGGGTTGGACTGGACTGTGGGACATAAAGTGATACTCACGAAGAGTGTGCCTCTTGGCTCAAGTAGGTACAAGAGACTAAACGGGCAGCTTCTGTCAAGAGGTGAGATGGGAAGGCAGAGAGGGTTAGGAGCTGACTGGACATGGGGAATCAGGGCTGTCACAGTATGGGGAGAACAGTTAGAGTCACATAACAATGCATGTATAAATTTTTGTATGGAAAAAAAAAAAGTTATGGTGATCCCATATTAGGAATTCAATTTCCTTCTATATTTATGGTCTGCCATCCTTAAAATTAAAACACCAACCATTAATTCTACCTAATTTCAAACAGTTTATTCATCCAAATGTTCCCTGTTCCTGGCAGAAAGAAGGGAAAGGCAAGGGGAAAATTTATTCCTAACAGTTGACTCTTCCTTGTAAAGATTTAACAGGAGACTCACCAATAACTTCTAGTTAAATGTTACTGGACAAATTTAACTTTACATCATTATATCTTTCTGAGAGGATGACTTGAAATTTGGTCTTTAGTTGGATTCAATGTCACCCAAATAAATCGGTGTTCAATAAAGTTAGAATAATGGGAGAAGTATATTGGGTAGGCAAAAAGCATTCTCTGCCACACAGAGCCAAACTTTTTCTCCTGTTCACTGCAGTCCCTAATTCTAAAACTACAAATCAAGGGGGGCTCCCAAAACAAACAAATCACAACACACCCCAAGGACCATCATAGCTTCAGATTTATCTTAAACTGGGGATAAAAATCCTGTTATGTTTTGAGACATTATTTTCTTGTAAGTTTAGCTATTTACTTAAAAGATTGTTTGTAATGTTTTATCAAATGGTTTGTTGCAGGACATTATATCAGGATGCAAGCATATTCCACATAATGTAAATGATCTGATCCTAAAAATACAATATCTTGTGTGAAAATATTTACCAGAAAGCGAGGAACAATTACCTATTCCCAAGCATTTTAAATGGGAAAAACTACAGTGCATTACACCTCAACCAAAACCCCTAATTTCCTAAAACATTGCTAAATGCAATAAAACGCTTACTTAGAAGTAACGAACTATCATGTTTGGATGTAAAAATGCTTAAAGTCTTGTTTCCTGATCATCAAGAAATTAATATGGTTGCTGAACATTCATTTTGTATGCAATAAAATGTACAGTTTGCATGTTGCACCATAAATATTCCGTTTATGATAGGCGAGGCCAATAACACATAGCAATAAATAAATTTGCTAGACAACTGCACACAAAAATTTACAATAAAATGACAATTTCCTGTAATAAACTATAACTCATCAACTGAGGTGAAGACTTGAGGCTTGAAGTAAGCTGAGAAGGGAGGAGTGGAGGAAAGCTGAGCACTCATTATTTTTCTCTGATTACAGAAGTTGATGGTGCAAATGAGTTGGGTGAAGAAGCAGCAACTTCAGGCAAGCTATCCAAGTCAGAAGAATTAACGTAGATTCTCTGTCATTGTGTTCCTATTGTAAACGTGTGAACAAAAAAGCTTTCATAACATTTAAGAGAGGTGGTTGATGCTTTAGAATGAAAAGAAAATGTAAAATGGAACTTTTCTTGCTCTTCCAATGGTAATATTTAATCTTTCTTTGTATATCACTGTAAAACACAGCAGATGTTTTTATTTAAGGGAATAATTCCTATCTTACTGCCACATTCAAGAGTAACACTTTTCACTGCATCTACATGGCCCATTCACTATGATGCTTCTCTAAGTGTCAACAACATCTGATTTTCAAATCCACTTATTGACCATGAATGTGCTTTTCAAAGTGATTACTTGTGATTCTGACATCCTACTAATTGTTTCTAGATGTAATTCAAGACTTATCTCTTCCATAACTGTTTCAGAATGTTCTATTTGTTTTTAGGATACAAATATATTTTTTTCGTAAATAAACTTTGGTCCAAAAACAGTTGTATTGGGAGATATACATATACTTTGATATTTGGCTAAAAAAAAAAAAAAAAAAACCAACAAAAGATCCAATCAAAGTGGACATCTCAACCCCTCCCTCATACAACTTAAACACATTGAGCATGACAAAGAAGAATAAGAAGACTCTGAATGGAGAAAGAAGGACTGCCTAGGGCTCTTGGGGTGTGAGGGAGACAGTGGTGAGTTACCTGGTTTTCCTTATCGCTCACCCCAGATTGTACCAATGGCTCTGTAGAAACCTCCAGTTCTGAACTACCACCAGTCACAAACATAAAAAGCTCCAAGGAAACCTTTTTTGGCAATACCTGCCCTCGTCTAGCTAAATACCAACGTAAAAGCTGTACCTATCAGCCCTTGGATTCAGTAATATCAAGCAGGGAGCTTGTCTTCCAGGCACAATCCCACCTGGGGCAGCAGGAGCGAGTGCTTAGATTCCTTCATTCCCCAGCCTGGTGGTGTAGTTTGGGCCAAGAAGGGAGCTGATCTTCCGTCCCTAACCCTGTCAGAATTGCTGATTCCCTCTGCCAAATGGTGTCTGTGAGCTGGAAGTTGGTCAATCAAACATCTCCCACCTGGATGAAGCAGGCAGTGCTTGGCTTCCCTCCACAAGAGTAGGGTCATTAAGTCTATCAGGAAGCTGAGCCTCCACTCTTACACAGTAGCAACTCAATGAGGAGGTGGTGTGAGGACAAATAATCACCACTGTGCTCCACTCCCCCACCCTCAGTCGCAATGGGGCTCAATGAGGTGTTGAGCTTCCATCTTCATACAACATCAGAGAGTTTGAACTAGGCAAGGATGTTTTTAGGTGCCACTGAGTAGGTTCCCACTCATACTGACCCTATGTACAACAGAAGAAAACACTGTCCAGTCCTGCTTCATCCTCACAATCATTGCCATGCATGAGCCCATCTTTGCAGACACTGTCAATCCATCTTGTCGAAACTCTTCCACTTTTTTGCTTACCCTCTACCAAGTATGATGTGCTTCTCCATAGACTGGTCCTTCCTGATGACATGTCCACAGTACATGGAGGAAGTCTTGCAATCCTAGCCTCTAAGAAGCGTTCTGGCTGTACTTCTTCCAAGACAGATTTATTCCTTCTTCTGGCACTCCATGGTATATTCGACATTCTTTGCCAATACCATAATTCAAAGGCATCAATTCTTCCTCAGGATTCCTTATTTATCGTTCAACTTTTGCATGAATATGAAGTGATTGAAAATATCAAGGCTTGGGTCCGGCACACCTTAGTCTTCATGATAAAATCTTTGCTTTTTAACACTTTAGAGAGGTCTTTTGCAGCAGATTTGCCCAATGCAATGCGTCTTTTGATTTCTTGACTGCTGCTTCCATGGGCGTCGATTTGGATCTAAGTAAGATGAAATCCTTGACAACGTCAGTATTTTCTCCATTTATCATGTTGCTTATTGGTTCAGTTGTTAGAATTTTTGTTTTCTTTATGTTGAAGTGCAGTCTGTACTGAAGGTTGTAGTCTTTAATCTTCATCAGTAAGTGCATCAAGTCCTCCTGACTTTCAGCAAGTAAGGTTGTATCATCTGCATATCCCAGGCTGTTAATAAGTCTTTCTCCAATCCTGATGCTGCACTCTTCTTCATATAGTCCAGTTTCTCGGATTATTTGCTCAGCATACAGATTGAACAAGAACAGTGAAAGGATACAATCCTGATACACACATTTCCTGATCTTAAACCATGCAGTATCCCCTCATTATGTTCGAGTGGCTACCTCTTGGTCTATGCACAGGTTTCTCGAGAGCACAATTAAGTGTTCAGGAATTCCAATTCTTTGCAATTATTGTCCATAATTTGTTATGATCCACACAGTTAAAAGTCTTTGCATAGTCAATAAAACACAGGTAAACATTTTTCTAGTATTCTGTACCTTCAGCCAAGATCCATCTGACATCAGCAATGATATCCCTCATTCCACATCCTCTTCTGAATCCGGCTTAAATTTCTGGTAGTTCCCTGTCTGGTAGTTTTTGAAGTATCTTCAGCAAAATTTTACTTGAAGGTGATATTCATGATATTGTTCAACAATTTCTGCATTCAGTTTGATCACTTTTTTTTGGAATAGGCATAAATATGCATTTGTTCCAAATTTGTTGGCATAGACAAGTGAGCACCTCCAGTGCTGCATTCGTTTGTTGAAAAATTTCAGTTGATATTCCGTCAGTTCCAGAAGCTTTGTTTTTCACCAGTGCCTTCAGAGCAGCTTGGACCATCGGTTCTTGATCATATGCTACCTCCTGAAATGTTGAACATCAAGCAATTCTTTTTGGTACAGTGAATCTGTATATTCCTTCCATCTTCTTTGATGCTTCCAGCATTGTTCAATATTTTGCCCATAAAATCCTTCAACATTGCAACCCGGGTCTTTATTTCTTTCTTCAGTTCTTTCAGCTTGAGAAAGGCTTAGACTGTTCTTCAGTTTTGTTTTCCTAACTCCCATTCTTTTCTTATTTCATTATAATACTTTGTCTTCTCAAGCTGTCCTTTAAAATCTTCTGTTCAACTCTTTTACTTCAACATTTCTTCTGTTTGCTTTAGCTGCTCTACATTCAAAAGCAAGTTTCAGTCTCTTCTGATGTCTATTTTGGTCTTTTCTTTCTTTCCTGCATTTTTAATGACTTTTTACTTTGTTCATATATGATCTCCTTGATGTCATCCCACAACTCATCTGGTCTTTGGTCATTAGTGTTCAATGCAACAAATCTATTCATTAGATGGTCTCTAAATTCAGGAGTGATATTCTCAAGGTCGTAAGGACATATTTTAATTTTCTTCAGGTAAGGATAAAATCAAACCAAACCCGTTGCAGTTGAGTTGATTCCTGCTCATAACAACCATATAGGACAGAGTAGAACTGCCCTAGAGGGTTTACAAGGAGCATCTGGTGGATGGGAACTGCTGACCTTTTGGTTAGCAGCTGAGCTCTTTAACCACTATGCCACCAGGGCTCCTCAGGTAAGGATAGGTGATATTAATCACTACTTTGCTTTCTTCCTCTCCCTCCCTATAAATATGGGGGTGGTAGCTGATTTTCTACTCCCACCAGTTATTAATAAGGTAGAATGAGGTGATGAGAGGAAGGCTAGTTGACATGATTACCCTAACCCTGACCCCTGGTGTCAGAGGAGAGGAGCAGCAGGAAGCTGAGCTACTATCTCCACCTTGTGAGTCAGTCTGTGGCTTCCTCCTCTGAGATGGCAGCAGACATAGAGGGGAGTTGATCTTACACTACCACTTGAGAGCAGTGAGTAGGTGCTGCCTTTCTACAGTAAGGTGTAAGCAGAGCTAAAGGGTGAGCTAAAATCCCACCCCACCTGTCTGAACAAACAAGGTGTTAGTCTGTGCTCCATTTTTGCTGGGGTGGTGTCGGGAGGACCTATAGGGAAGCTGAACATACATGTCCAGATGACTCTACTCCACACCTCAAGGGTGAGAGACTGTCCAGTATGCTAAAGAAGTTTAAATTAGATCCAAAATCCTATAATATCCAAAATGTCCAAGATACAACTGAGAATCACTTATAACAGTGACTGGGAAAAGAACAATGTGAATGAGAAAAGACATTCAATACACTCCCACACAGATGAACAGATGTTGACATTATCCAACAAGACTTTAAAGCAGTTATCATAAAAATGCTTCAATAAGTAATTGTGAGTTCTCTTAATACAAGGAACAAATAGAAAAATCTCAAGAAAGAAGTTATAAAAAAGAAACAAGTGGAAATCATAGAACTGAAAAATGCAAAAACTAAAATAAACACCATGTTAGATGGACTCAATAGTAGAGTGAAGATGATAGAAGATAGAATTAGTGAACTTGAGGACAGATCAATAGAATTTACTCCATTAGAGCAACAAGGGAAAATAAACTGAAAAAAAAAAAAAAAAAGAACCAAGTCTTGTTAGACAATAACAAAAGAGCTAATATTTGTATTATTGAAGTCCCAGAAGTAGAGGAGAGAGAGAGACTAAAAAGTTTCAAAAAATAATGGCTGAAGCCTTGCCAAATTTCACAAAAGACATAAACCTACATATTTAAGAGGCTGAGTGAAACTTTAATAGGATTATCTAAAAGAAATGCACATTAAGACACATCATAATTAAACTTCTGGAAACTAAAAATAAAACAAAACACCTCAAAAGCAGCCAGAGAGAAATAGCCATAGAGAAAATGAATGAAAGTAATTTTTCATCTGACACCCTGGAAGCCAGACAGTAGTGGCATAATATTTTTCAAGTGCTGAAAGTAAAGATTTGTCCACCACATTCAGCAGAATATATTTTTGAAATTAAGGAGAAATAAAGATAGTCTTAGATGAAGGAAAATCAAGAGAAGTTGTCATAAACAAATCATCCCTTCAAGAGTGGCTAAAAGGTACTTCCGGCCAAGATGGCACTGTAGACAGAAGCACCAAGCTGTCCCTCCACAGCACAGACCTGAAAAATTAAGTCAAACACAGACAAACGTCAATCCTGAAACCCTAAGCATCAAATGAAGATATAAAGAACTCAGCCAAGCACCAAATGGAGTAAGAAACTGACAAAGAACAGAGAGCGAGGAGAAATATGTGCAGAGGTCCCTGCCAGCTAATGCAGCACAGATTTGCCACCCTGGACTCCTGTAAGAGACAGGTGAACAGGGAGTATGGGAAAGCAGCTCCCAGCAGGAGACAAAACAACTGGTAACCAGCAATATACACTTTCCCACCCCCCACCCTTCTTCAACCCCACTTGGCCTCCTCTGCTTCCTGTGGCCATAGTCTCTTGGCAGGAGGGCACCACCATTAGCCCTGTGCAGCTTGGATTCCACCCGCCCACCCTGGTGGGGTCCCTGAGTACCATTTGTTTGTTGCTGGTGTTGCTTTTTTCCACTTCTTTTGGTTTCTTCCATACCTCTCACCACCTCTCCCTCCTTTCTCTCAAATACTTGACTCCTTGGGCCATCTTTGTTTCTTCCTGAAGGGCTGTGAGACGCCACTTGACTATAGAACTGCTTCCCAGCCCGACTGCCACACTGGTGGGAATGCTGGGGATTTTTGTTTGTTTGTTTTGATTTGCTCTGTTTTGATTTGTTTGTTTTCTTTTTCTTTTCTCGGTTTCAGACCCCCTTCTGGCCAGGCTGTACTGTGCAGTTTGGGAGCTACATCCTCAGTCTGCACAGCTGCGCAGCAGGATCCCTGTGGGTATTTATTTTTCCTTCTTGTTGTTTTTGTTTTTTGTTTTCTGTCTCCCTTTTTCCATTTTTGTCTTTCTTCATTTCTTAGTTTCTCGTCTCTCTATACTTACCTTCTCTTCCTGTTTCCTGAATACCTAGTGCTAGGAGATGCCTTACCCCTTCCAACCAGGCTGTACTTCGTGGCGTGGGAGCCTCTTCTCCAGTCTTTGCAGCTGCAAGGGTGGGATCCCTGGGGACTTTTCTTTTCTTTGTTTTTTTGTAATTTTTTTTTCTTTTACCTTGTTTCTTTTTTATCCTTTTTGTTTTTCTCCATTTCTTGGTCTCTCATCTCTCCTCTCCAGCAACAAGCTCCCTTAGCACTCTTTTTTGTTTGTTTGTTTTTGGCTCCTGTTTCACTCTCCTCTCTCTCCACTTTCCCATACCCATCTTAGCTCTGCACATCACATTCTTCCTCCTCCTCCTGCCTACCTACACTGTGCACTGAACATCACACCCCCAAGCAGCACAAACAGGGCCTACCAGAACCTGCCCTGCACTGACTTCCAGCCCACCCTAGCAGCCCTATTATGTGCCACAAAGAAGCCATCCCAGCAACTCCCCTTCAGCTATACCTACCCTGCTGCCTCATAGCTAAGCAACTGACCTTGCCCATTGGATAAGGAGTTGAAAAGTGTCATGCCCACAGATGAGTGAACAACAAAGAATGCACAGACCACCTGCTCAGATATAACCAAATAAAACATAAAAACAGTACTAAACAAACAAATCTACAACAAATAAATGAGGAAAATAACTGGTGAATCTCCTAAAGACAGCAGATAATATCAAAACATATTAAAAAACAGGAGAGGATGGATCCAGTAGGTGTCAAAAATAAAACACCAGATGAGTTTCCAGTAGAAGAAAAGTCACTAGAACTACTTGATAGGGAATTCAAATCTCATATTCAGAGCTATCCAAGAGTTGAAGCAAAAAAGCAGACAAAAGTGAGGAAAAATTAGGCAAATTCATGGAAAGGCAGACAAATTCAAGGAAAATAAAGACAAAAAACGGAAGCATTCAGGAAAATAATGCAGGAAAAAATGCTAAAATGAATTCATAACTAGAAATCACACAAAAACAACACTTAGAAATACAAAAGATAAACAACAAGTTATCAGAAACAGACAGTGTCATAGAAGGGTTGAGGAGCAGATTTGAAATGATGAAAGACAGGATCAGCAAAATTGATGACAAAACACTTGGATACAACTCTGTTTTAGGAAAAAATCAGAAAAAAGAACAAAGAAAAATGAGGAAACCCTGAGAATTATGTGGGATACAAGCAAAAACAAAGATTTGTAAGTGATTGGAGTTCCATAACAAGGGAAAAAACAGAAAACACAGAGAGGCAGAGAGGATCACTGAAGAATTGCTCACAGAAAACTTCCCCGATATCATGAAATATGAAAAGCTGAACATCTGTCATGGATTGAATTATGTCCCCCAAAAATATATGTATCAGTTTGGCTGGGTCATGATTCATAGTATTGTATGATTGTGTAACATTTTGTAATCTGATGTGATTTCCTTATGTGTTGTAAATTCAATCACTATGATGTAATAAAATGGATTAGCCATCAGTTATACTGATGAGGTATACAACATTGGACAATGTCTTAAGCCTATCTCTTTTGAGATATAAAAGAGAGAAGTGAGCAGAGACACAGCATAACCTCATATCACTAAGAAAGCAGTGTCAGGAGCAGAACACATCCTTTGGACCTGAGGTTCTTGCACAGAGAAGGCCCCAGACCAAGGGAAGATTGATGACACAGATCTTCCTCCAGAGCTGACAGAGACAGTGTTCTCTTGGAGCTAACACCCTGAATTTGGACTTGTACACTACTGGATTATAAGAGAATAAACTTCTCTTTTTTTAAGACATCCAATTGTGGCATTTCCGTTACAGCAGCACTAGATGACTAAGACACCATCCGAGAAGCTCAACGAGCCCCATATAGGATAAACTCCAAAGAAAATCACCAAGGCATATCATAATCACACTTGCTAAAACCAAAGATAAAGAGAGAATCCTGAGAGCAGCTCAAGAAAAACAAAAAGTAGCATACAGAGGAGAAAAAATTAGACTAAGCTCGAATTATTTGGCAGAAACCTTGCAGGCAAGAAGGCAATGAGATGACATATACAAACCTTGAAAGAAGAAAATTGCCAGCCAAGAATAATATATCCTGCAAAACTCTCATTCAAATATGATGGTGAAATTAGGACATTTCCAGATAAACAGATATTAAGAGACTATGTAAAAACAAAACTAAACTTACAAGAATTATTAAAGGGAGTCCTTTGGTCATACAGCAAACAACATCAGAACACAGGCTGAATCTAGGGTGCAAGACCATACAAGCCAGCCACCAACCTAAGAAATGAACTCTCAAGGACTGTCCTAAACCAAAAGAATTGCAACAAGAAACCAGAGAGGTAAATCTGTAAAAGACAACAACATTAGAACAATAAAAGAAGGAATAAATGGTGTAGGTATAGAATCTTCTAATGGAGAAGAAGGCAAGGTGGTACCAAGTAATAATAGACTGGTAAAAATCTAGGAATATAAGGGTAAAATTCAAGGTAACCACAAAGACAGTTAACAAATCTACTCATCAAAATAAAGAAGAAAACATAAATTCTCAGTAAAAATAATATCTATAAAAACAAAAGAAATGAAAAAAATAAACAAAACTAATTCAGCACAGGTGAGTAAGAGGAGCAAAGAAAATGTCAGCACCACAAAAAAAAAAAAACTACAAAATGACAGCAATAAACTCAAACCTATCAATAATTACACTGAATGTAAATGGCCTAAATGCACCCATAAAGAGACAGAGAGTGACAGAATGGATAAAAGACAGGATCCATCAATATGCTTTTTACAAAAGACACATCTTAG
The DNA here is from genome assembly GCA_030035585.1 of Dugong dugon. Lineage (NCBI taxonomy): Eukaryota > Metazoa > Chordata > Mammalia > Sirenia > Dugongidae > Dugong > Dugong dugon. The sequence continues at coordinate 18,117,663 of CM057478.1, forward strand.
AAACAAAGATGTAAATTTATTAAAAATCAAAAGATGGAAAAAAATATAGCAAGCAAACAGCTACCAAAAAAGTGCAGGAGTAGCAATACTAACCTCAGATAAAATAGATTTTAAAACAAAATCCACCATAAAAGACAAAGAAGAACACTATATAGTGATTAAATGGATGATCCGTCATGAAGACATAACCATAATAAACATGTACGTAACCAATGACAGGGCTCCAAAATACATAAAACAAACTCCAGCAGCACTGAAAAGAGAAACTGACAGTTCCATAACAATAGTTGGAGATTTTAACACATCACTCCCGGTAAAGGGCAGAATATCTAAAAAGAAACTCAACAAAGATACAGAAGACATAAAGGGCACAATCAACCAACTTGACCTCATAGATATATATACAACACTCCACCCAGCAGCTGCAAAGTACACATTCTTTTTCAATGCGCATAGAATGTTCTCCAGAATAGACCACATCTTAGGCTACACAGCAACCCTCAACTAAATCCAAAACACTGAGATAATACAAAGAAACTTCTCTGACTACAATGTCATCAAGGTAGAAATCAACAACAGGAAGAGCAAGGAAAAAAAATCAGTTACATGGAAACTGAATAACACCCTACTTACAAACCACTGGGTAACAGAAGAAATCAGAGATGGAATCAAAAAAAATTCCTAGAATCAAATGAGAATGAAAACATGTCATATCAAAATCTTTGGGACACAGTAAAGGCAGTCCTCAGAGGACAATTTATAGCAATAGATGCACACATCAAAAAAGAAGAAAGGGACAACATCAAAATGCTAACTATACAACTTGAACAAATAGAAAACAGAAAAAAAAAAAAAAGCCCACAGCCACCAGAAGAAATGAAATAATAAAGATCAGAACAGAAATAAATGAAATACAGAATAGAAAAACAATAGAATCAACAAAATCACAGGTTGGTTCTCTGAAACGATTAACAAAATTGACAAACCACTGGCCAAACCGACAAAAGAAAAACAGGAGAGGACACAAATAAGAAATGAAATGGGGAACTTTACAACAGACCCAACTGAAATAAAAAGGATCATAATACTCTGGTATTATGAAAAACTATACTCTAACAACTTTGAAAACCTAGAGGAAGTGCATAAATTTCTGGAAAGACACTACCCACCCACACTACCACAAAGTGATGTTGAAAATCTGAACAAATTCATAACAAGAGAAGAGATTGAAAAGGTAAGGAAAAAAAAAAAAAACTCTCAACAAATAAATCCCTGCCCAAATGGCTTCACTGGAGAATTCTACCAAAGATTCAGAGAAGAGCTTATACCAGTACTACTCAAACTACTTCAGAACATACAAAAGGAAGTGACACTTCCAAATGTATTCTATGAAGCCAGTATAACCCTGATACCAAAACCAGGCAAAGATGCCACAAAAAAGAAAATTACAGACCAATATGTCTCATGAATATAGATGCAAATATTCTGAACAAAATTCTAGCCAACTGAATTCAGCATCATATCAAAAAAAAAAAAAAAATTACACCATGACCAAGCAGGGTTCATACCAGGTATGCAAGGAAGGTTCAACATTAGAAAATCAATCAGCGTAATCCACCACATAAATAAAAGGAAAGAAAAGAATTATATGATCATCTCAATTGATGCAGAAAAGGCATTCGACAAAGTCCAACACCCCTTCCTAATAAAAACTCTCAATAAAATAGATATAGAAGAAAAATTTCTCTACATTATAAAGGGCATTTAAGTCAAACCAATGGCCAACATCATTCTTAATGGAGAGAGGCTTTAAGCATTCCCCTTGAGAACAGGAACAAGTCAAGGATGCCCTTATCACCACTCCTATTTAACATTGTGCTGGAAGTCCTAGCTAGATCAATAAGGCAATAAAAAGAAATAAAGGGCCTCCAAATTTGTAACGAAGAAGTTAAACTGTCCCTGTTTGCAGATGATATGATACTACACATAGAAAAACCTAAAGACTCCATGAGAAAACTACTGAAACTAATAGAAAGATCCAGCAGAGTAGTAGGATACAAGATGAACATACAGAAATCAGCTGGATTTGTATACACCAATAAAAAGAATGATGAAAGGAAATCAGGAAAACAATACCATTTATAATAGCCCCGATAAAAATAAAATACTTGGGAATATATCTAACCAGGGATGTAAAAGACCTATACAAAGAAAACTAGTAAAAAAAACCACTGCAAGAAACCAAAAGAGAGCTACATAAATGGAAAAACATACCATGCTCATGGATAGATAGACTTAACAGACTTAACATTGTGAAAATGACAATTCTACCCAAAGCAGTTTACAAATACAATGCAATCCTGATCCAAATACCAACAACATTCTTTAAAGAGATGGAAAAAACAATCATCTACTTTATATGGAAAGGGAAGAAGCCCCAAATAAGTAGGAGGACTCACACTACCTGACCTAAGAACCTACAATATAACTACACTATATAGCTACAGTATAGCTACAGTAGTCAAAACAGGCTGGTACTGGTACAATGACAGATACATTAACCAATGGAACGGAATTGAGAACCCAGATGTAAATCCGTCCACCTACGTTCACTTGATCTTTGACAATGGCCCGAAGTCCATCAGGTGGGGAAAAGACATTCTTTTTAACAAATGGTGCTGGCCAAACTAGATGTCCGTCTGCAAAAAAATGAAACAGGACCCATACCTCACACAACAGACACAAACTAATTCAAAATGCATCAAACACCTAAATATAAAGCCAAAAACTAAAGTTCATTTAAGAAAAAATAGGATCAACACTAGAGGCCCCAATATATGCCATTGACAGGATACAAACTATAACCAACAACAGAAAAACTCTAGAAGATAAGCTAGATAACTGGGATCTTCTAAAACTTAAACACTTATGCTCATCAAAAGACTTCACCAAAAGAGTAAAAAGAAACCTACAGACTGGGGAAAAAATTTGGACATTACAAGTCAGACAAAGGTCTAATCTATAAAATCTACAAGAAAATCCAACACCTCTACAACAAAAAGACAAATAATCCAATTTTAAAAACTGGGCAAAGGAAATGAACAGACACTTCTCCAAAGAAGACATTCAAGAGGCCAACAGACACACGAGGAAATGCTCACAATCACTAGCTGTAGAGAAATGCAAATCAAAACGACAGTGAGATACCTCACTCCTGCATTACTGGCACGAATCAAAAAAAACTGGAAACAAGAAATGTTGGAGAGGCTGCGGGAGATCAGAAGTGGGAATGCAAAATGATACAACCATTTTGGAAAACTATACGGCACTTCCTTAGAAAGCTAGAAATAGAAATATCATAGGATCCAGCAATCCCACTCCTAGGAATATATCCTAGAGAAATAAGAGCTGTCACATGAATAGACATATGCACACCCATGTTCATTACAACATTGTTCACAATAGCAAAAAGATGGAAACAACCTAGATGCCCATCAACTGACGAATGGATAAACAAACTATGGTACATACACACGATGGAGTATTACACAACGATAAAGAACGATGATGAATCTGAGAAGCATCTCATAGCATGAATGAAAAATGGAGGACATTATGCTGAGGGAAATAAGTCAATCACAAAAGGACAAATATTGTTTGAGACCACTAATATAAAAACTCATGAAAAGGTTTACACACAAAAAGAAACAATCTTTGATGGTTATGAAGGAGGGGAGGAGTGGCTGGGGGGAAATACTAAATAGACAATAGATAAGCGATAACTTTGGTGAAGGGTAAGACAGTACACAATACTGGGGAAGCCAGCACAACTTGTACAAGGAAAGATCATGGAAGCTCCATAGACACATCCAAACTCCCTGAGGGACCGAATTGCTGGGTGGACTGCTGTAGAGACCATGGTCTTGGGGAATATCTAGCTCAGTTGGCATAACATAGTTTATAAAGAAAATGTTCTACATTCTACCTTCATGAGTAGCATCTGGGGTCTTAAAAGCCTGTAAAAAGCCATCTAAGATACTCCACTTGTTTCATCCGTTTGGGAGCAAGAGAGAATGAAGAAAACAAGATACAAGGGAAAGATTAGTCCAAAGGACTCATGGACAACAACTACCATGGCCTCCATCAGACTGAGTCCAACACAACTAGATTGTGTCCAGCTACCACCACTGACTTCTCTGACAGGGATCACAACAGAGGGTCCCAGACAGAGCTGGAGAAAAATGTAGAACAAATTTCTAACTCACAAAGAAAGACCAGACTTACTGCCCTGACAGAGACTGGAGAAACTCTGAGAGTATGGCCCCCAGACACCTTTTAGCTCAGTAATGAATACATTTCTGAGATTCACCCTTCAGCCAAAGATTAGACAGGCCCATAAAACAAAACGAGACTAAGCCGGCACAACAGCCCAGAGACAAGGACTAGAAGGCAGGAGTGGACAGGAAAGCTGGTAAGGGAGACCGTGGACATGTCATGGGGGTTGTTAACCATTGTCATAAAACAATATGTGTACTAAGTGTTTAATGAGAAACTATTTGTTCTCTAAACCTTCACCTAAAGTACAATTTAAAAAAAAAAAGAGTGGCTAAAGGAAGTTCCCTAAACAGAAAAGAAATGGTAACCGAAGAAAGCTTGGAATTCCAGAAAGGAAATAACATCATAATGGGTAAAATAGAAGTAAAAATACAATAAAGTATCCATTTTCTCATGAGCTTTTAAATCATAAGTAGAAAAAATTATCATATAATTTGATATAATGCTTGATGTAGGTAGAGGAAATACTTAAGATAACTATTTTTAAAGTGAGGAGGTTAAAAGGACCTAAATGGATGTAGGGTATCTGCCCTTCACTTAGTGTGGTAAAAGACCAGTGCAAGTAGATTGCAATAATGATGTGTGCACACTGTACTATCTAGAACAACCACTAAGAAATTTTTAAGAAGTCATAGACTCAAAAATGCTATTAAAAAATCAAGATGTAACTCTTAAACACTGTTCAAGTAACCCACAGGAAGACAAGAAAATAGAAACAGAGGAATAAGAAGAAGAGAAACAAACAGAAAACAAATAATAATGGCAGACTTAAGCCCTAACATATCAATAATTACCTTTAATGTAAATATAACAGTTAAAAGAGATTGGCAGTGTGTTTAAAAAGCTCGAGGCAAATTTATGCTGTTTACAAAAAACTCACTACGAATGCAATGACATCAACTGTAAAAGAATGGAAAATGATATGCCATGTAAACATTAATTAAAAATAAAGAAAAACAGGAGTGGAGTTATTAATATCAGATAAAGTAGAATTCAGAGCTATGGAAAGTGCTAGAGAGAAACAGGAACATTATATAATTATTAAAGGATTAATGATGCCAGGAACACATAATAATCCTAACTGTGTATACACCAATGAACAGAGTCTGAAAATACATGAAGCAAAAACTGATAGAGCTGAAAGGAGAAAAACTTGAACCTACAATGATAATTGGGGACTTCAGCACCCCATCTTCTACTAGAGAGAAAATCAGCAAATAGAGAACTGAATCAACCAACATGACTTAATTGACGTAGAGAAAACACTCTATCCCAAAAAGCAGAAAGCACACAATTTTTTTTTTCAAGTCTCTATGGAACATTCTCCAAGATAGACCATATCCTAGCCATAAAACAAACATCAACAAATTTAGAATAATAGAAATCATACAAAGTATGTTCTCTAACCCTAATGGAGTCAAGCTAAAAATCGATAACAAAATGACAAGAGGAAATTCTTCAAACCCTTGGAAATTAAACAGCATACTTCTAAATAATCCTTAGGCCTACAAGGAAGTCTCCAAGGAAATAAAAAGAAAAGGAAAAAAAAAAAAACCCTACATAGAATTGAATGAAAATGTGAATACAGCATATCAAAAAATATGGGATGCTAGAGATTCTAGCCGGGAATATAAAGCAAGAAAAATAAAGGAAAACAGGTAGTAAAGGAAGACATATAACTGTCCCTGTTTACAGATGATATGATTGCCTATGAGGAAATACCAAGAAATCTACAAAACATCACTAGAACTAATAAATGAACTCAACAAGATTACAATGTAGAGGATCAACACCCAAAAGTCAATTGCAATTCTATATACTAACAATTAATATGTAAAAACTGACACAAAAACACAATACTGTTTACATTTGCTCCAAAGAAAATGAAGTACTTAGGTACAAATCTAACATAACATGCACATGATCTGTATCTGAAAATTACAAAATGCTGATGAGAAAAAAGCGAAGAACAGAAATAAGTGAATAGACATATCTTGTTCATGTATTGAAAGAATCAGCGTAGTGAAAATGTCAGCTCTCCTCAAATTGACCTATAGGTTTAATATAATTCCTTTCAAAATCCTAGTAAGGCTTTTTGTAGACATAGGGAAGTTTATTCAACATTTATATGAGAAGGTACGAGATGTAGAATATCTAAAACAATTTTGAAAAAAAAGAATAAAATGGAAGGAATCAATTTACTGGATGTGAAGGGTTATCATATAGATACAATAATCAGTTAAGTGTGGTATTACTGGAGGGATAGACACATAAATAAATGGAAAAAAGACAAGCTAGTAATAGACTGACACAAATACACTCAACAGAATTTTAACAAAGGTGCAAAATACGGTACTGAGGTCTTTGAAAATACCATTGGAGGAAACTGGGTGAAGGATGTGTGGAACCTCTCTGTATTATTTCATACAACTTCATGTGAATCTACAATTATCTCAAAATTAAAGCTGAAAAATAAAAGGCATTCTTCCACTAAAACATTAGTCAACTATATACCCGTTATACCCGTTGCCATCCAGCCGATTCCGACTCATAGCGACTGTATACAACAGAGTAGAACTGCCCATAAGGTTTCCAAGGAGCTTCTGGTGGGTTCGAACTGCCAACATTTTTGATTAGCAGCCAGACTCTTAACCACTGCACCACCAAGGCTCCAATCAAACATATGCTTATGTGTATATTTTGTTTGAATTATTGTCAGAAGTAAAGCCCTTCTTGTCTCCAAAGGAGGTTTTAATAAAATCATATTATGAAAATCTTGTTTTATGATTTCTTCTACTGCATTGTATACAAACTAGTTGTTGTTGTTAGGTGCCATGGAGTCAGTTCTGACTCATATTGACCCCATAGGATGGAGTAGAACTGCCCCATCCGGTTTTCAAGGAAAGGCTGGTGGATTTGAACTGCCAACCTTTTGGTTGGTAGTCAAACTTTCAACCATTACACCACAAAGGCTCCACAAATTAGTTATACACATATAAATATATGGACTATTCAAATGTATTATATTCATATCTTTAATAATATATCATATATTTCTATACTGTATCAAGTATGAATATAACATTTTTTTATTCAAATGGATATTTTTTAAAAAACCATTTATTGAATTGTTCACTCTGTGCCACTATCTGACATTTCAAATTTTCTCACATTTATATGAATTAATTCCTGCACCTACTATTAAAATTTTTCCATTTATATTTTATTAGTTACAACAGACTAGCTATGTTAGTTTTCTATTGTCACATAAGAAATTACTACAAATGTTGCAGCTGACAACAACACACACTTATCACCTCGCAGTTACTGTGGGTCAGGAGTCTGGCCATGACTTAACTGGGTCCTCCACAAGGTTATATTCAAGGTGCCACCCAGTGCTCAGGTCTCATCTGGAGGCTTGACTGGGCAAGGGTCCACATCCAAACTTACTCAAGTTGTTAACAGAATTCATTTCCTTGTGGTTGTAGGACTGAGGGTCATGGTTTCTCACTGGCTGTAGTATGGAGGCCACCCTCAGCTGCTAGAAACTGCTTTCAACTCCTTGCCATATAAGCCTTCAACAGTGAGTTGTCTAGCAAGGAGTCTCATATAATGTAATTATGGGAGTGACATTCCATCACTTTTGCCATATTCAATTGGTTAGAAGCAAATGACAGGTCCTGTACACACTCAAACGGAAATTATACAAGGAAATTAACACCAGGAGGAGGGAATTAAGAGGGTCTGCTTACAGTTTGTCTTCACATTAATGGATGTAACTACCGTTACAGTTACATACAGTTACAATTACAGATACAGATACTACCGATACAGTTACAATTACAGATGTAATTGTTGATTCCGACTCATAGTGATCCTATGGGACAGAGTAGAACTGCCCCTTAGGGGTTCCAAGGAGGGGCTGGTGGATTCAGACTGTTGACTTTTAGGCTAGCAGCTGAATGCTTAACCACTGCGCCACAATGTCAGAGGTTTAACACAATAAAATTAATTTCTAACTCCTACAGAATGCAATGCAAATGCTTCTAGTAAGGCTGTCCTTCTTGAGGATTCCAGATGGTATTTCAAAAATCCAGGCTGTGCAAATATAACTCTGGCATTCCCGAAAGCCTTTTGAAATCCGCTACTGAATTCTCTGAATTCACTAAATCAAGGCATACACAAAAAAAATGACCATGGAGGATATTGTGGGACATTTTATGGGGCAGGCTGGAAATACATGCATCACTTCTGCCTGCATTCCTTTTCGAAAAAAACTAGTCACATGGCCCCACCTAGTTGCAATAGGAAGCTAGGAAATGTTCCCTGTTTCCAAAATGAAAATTTAATGGTTTGGCAAACAGATAGCATTGTCTCTACCATTGCTCCTCTTCTTGGACAGCAGATAGCCCCATTCTTCTTCCTACTTTCATGTTCTTTCCAAGGAAGTTAATCAAAGTAGTAGGCTGTCATTGCTTTTGGTTCAAAGTCCAAGATGTCTGGAAGATACACAGTTGTCTTCACCAGAGCAAGATGTGGCTGTTCTTATCCTAGAGTCCTCTGAATTAAATACACAGTATAATTGTCTCCTATTCCCTGACACTCAATATACTATTGTGAAACACAAAAAAAATAACATGAATAGATAATCGTACTTGGAAAAAGAAGAATGGAAGATGCACAGTATCCCCTGATTTCTAGCTATCAGAAAAATTCCTTGAGTAGCCTTTGGTTCTTCCCTCAGGAAGAAGATCCTTATCCATTTTTCCCCATGCTCCTTCATTGGTCTTTTTTGGGGATTTATCCTCATTCATTATTCTCCTTGGTTACATTTGAATGTGTATCAGTTATTATGCCCCCTTTCAGGATTATGTAATTTAAACAGCCTTGTTTTGGGAGGTGGAATGCTTTGGTCTCAGTGGTGATTTTAAACTTGTCAACAATCATAGACATTTGGAATCCAAGTTCATGATTTATTTGACTATAATATTCCCTCTGGACGTTAGTAAGTTAGGTCCTATTTGCTTCCAGTCATTTCTTTTTGTGCAAGAAACTACACAGAAAATTCTTTCCTAATCATAATTTTCATTCTTCTCTTTTTTGTTTTATTTATTTATATATCAAAGACTCCCTTGCTCAACTGAATGGCAAATACCTTGAGATCACCTGTAACAACAGTTGGAAAAGGCTCAGTCTTCATCTCTGATTTTTGTCACAACTAAAAAGCTCTACTGGGCCTATTACACAAGGCCATGTTCAATCCTCTCTCTTCTTGTATGGAGGCTAGAACCAAGGGGCCATTCCAGGTATTTGATGTAGAAAATGTGTGAAATTTGTCTATTTTCTTTTGTATTTATTTACAAACTTGCCAAATCTGATTTGATTCTATTTATTATAATATCTTGCTAAATGCAGTCATAATATTTATTTATAACAGTCATAATACTGACTACAAACACATCGTCTTCCAATTCTCTTTCATAGAATTCCAGCTCTCCTAAAGTTGATGTCCCTGTAAGTTTGTGGAATGCTCTCAGTTTACTGCCGACAAAATACAAGTGTTTTGCCAATTTATATAATGGATTGCCATTTTTCCAGCTTTATGTAGGAATATTCTGTTTTCTACCTCTGGATTACTAAGTCAGAAGTCAACAAGTTATGGCCTATGGCTTGTATTGTAAACAAAGTTTTACTGGAAGATAGCCACATTTATTCATGGATGTATTGTTTATGGCTACTTTCCCATCATGATACTGAATAGGTGCTACAGAGACCATATGGCCCACAAAGCACAGTATCAAATGTTATTTCCATTTATATTCTACTAGCCTAAGCAAGTGACACTTCCATGCTTAAGTTGAAAAAAAAGGTAATGAACAATATTCCCTCAGGAAGGGGAAAAATATTTTTGAACAGTGATAATGGTCTCTCACATCCCCTTATAAATATCTGTCTTCATAAAAGTGAAGGTAAAATAACAATGCTCCTACTAAAAGGAAACAGAATACCAAGATGACCTCAATAATATCTGTTGCTTTTTTTAAACAGCACTCACAAAACACTAACCATAAAGGAAAAAGTGTATAAATTATACATTATTGAAATTAACTTCTGTTTATAAAAATAGTAGATTTATAAATTGAGTAGATAAGCAACAGAATGGAAGAAGATATCTGCAATACCCATAACTGACAAAAGACTGGGGTTCAGAATATATAAGGGATTCTTAGAAATCAATAAACAAAAGACGAATAAGCCAATTGAACAAGAAAAATTTTAATAAGCATTCGAAAAACAGGATATCTAAATGACCAATTGGTGTTCAGCATCATTATGCATTAAGGGTATACATATTTAAGCAAAAATTAGATGAAATACTACTACACAAATCCCAGATGGCTAAAACTTAAAAAAAAGAAACCCAAAATATTTGACAATACTAAGTGTTAGGAATGAGGAGCAACAAGGACTCTCATACATTGTGGTGGGAATCTGAAACAGTTCAATCATTTTGTAAATCTGTTTGAAAATATGTACTAAAACATAGGATATACCATATGACCCAGCAATTTCACTCCTTGGAACCCAAATATCCAAAAACAGACATGTATAAGAATTTTTATAGTAGCTTTATTATTAATGGCCCAAAACTGGAAATAACCCAAATGTTAATCAACAGAAGAATGAATAATGTTGTATTCATACAGTTTCATACACCACAACCATTAAAAAAAGAAGAACCTTTAATACATGAATGAAACTGAAAACCATTATGTTGAACAGGAAAAAAATAAAGCCAGACACAAAAGAGTATGTACTGTTGGATTGCATTTAATGAAGGTCAAAGACCAACAAATTAAATTATGGTGAAAGAAATAAGAATAGTGTCTATTTCTATGGGCAAAATGCATTGACTGGGAAGGGCCGTTAGAGACCCTCCTGGGGAGATGGGACTGGTCTATATATTGTACTGAGTGACTTTTACAAGTGCATACAGATTTAAAATTTAGGAGCCATACAACTAAGATTTGATCACTGTATTCTATGTACTTTATAGCTCAATATAACTTTTAAAAAGATAAAAAAGAACATAGTATAAATTTTCAAGAAACTAAATGTCTGGTATAACGAAGTCACTGATAGACTGAGGTAAGAGAATGCAAAACCCAGAATATGAAAAAAAAATAATAACTTTATGTGTAAGTTTATATAAGCGTTGGCATTTTATACAAATGCACTGGATGCCCAGGTATGTTATATTGTGATTGTCCCATCACAGTCTCTGTAGACGTTAATGGACATAAAGTAAAGAATGTACTTTAGGGGGAGATGATTGCCCTCTGAAGGAATCCAGAACTCTGTAAAGCCATTTTATCATGGTGAAGGAGGAAGGGCTATTCTCTGGCTCCAATAAACCTAGCCCACTCTGAACAGGGGCAATAAATGATATCCATTGCCTGCAAGGGGCTTTCCACTTTTATTATCATCTTTTCCCTTTTATTACCCCCCTTTTATTGCACCTTCCCGTACCTATATAACTAAGGTGCTCCTGACCATGGTATTTTCAGTTGCCTCATATGCATGTGAAAGCTGGTCAGTAAATAAGGAAGACCACAGAAGAATTGATGCATCTGAATTCCAGTGCTGGTGAAGAATACTGAATATACCACAGACTGCCAGAAGAACAAAAAAAAAATTGTCTTGGAAGAAGTACAGCCAGAATGCTCCTTAGAAGAGAGGATGACAAGACTTCATCTTACTTACTTTGGAAGTGTTATCAGGAGACAGACATCATGCTTGGTAAAATAGAGGTCTAGTGAAAAAGAGGAAGACCCTCAATGAGACGGACTGACACTCTGGCTACACAAAGGGTTCAAACATAGCAACAATTGTGAGGATGGCGCAGGACCAAGCAATGCTTCCTTTTGTTATACTTAGGGTCGCTATGAGTAGGAAGTGACTTGATGGCACCTAACAACAACAACAACCCCTCCCTATTCCCTGTACATGCTATTTGGCACATAGATGTGGCTGTCTGATTAGTATTTAATCCCAGGAGAGAGGAGTTTAGGCGTTCTCTTCCCAAGACGTGAATTGGGGCATGCCTGGATGGGATCTAACCCTGAGGACAGGAGTCTAACTTTAGGGAACTTAGGCTGATGATGATGTGTGCTGTTCTACTCATCCCTGTCCTGGTTATTCTATAAATAATAAATGCCTGTTGATCACAACATTACTAGTGTCTGTTCTACGCTCTGCTTCAAACGGTCCTTCACTAAGAACTTGTAAATATAGTGACACTGTAAAGTGATTAAAGTATTAGATGAATATTTTTAGCAAATAATGTTCTGAATATTATCTATATATCTGAAAAATTAAGAAAGTTGGGTTATTCATTGATTCTATATTTTAAATACATATCAAGATCTTGTCTCAAAAATGAGTCTGGGATTTTCTAGGAGTAGGCTGGTGTGCCTAGATAACAATGACCAGCGGGGGGAGGGGGGCGCAGCAAAGTAATACATTAGTTTTTAAAGATAGATAGAAGGCAGATGATCTATATTCTAGGAGACCAGAAGAAGGTTATTTCATTTTAATCTATGTGATTCAAAAAAGTAATTTGTGAATTTTAACAAGAAATTGATAATTAATAGGATCTCATATTTTGGCATTTTCCCTGAGAGTGTCAAGACCTCTGAGCTGATGAAAGTGTGGTACATTTAGGGAGAATAAACCTTTGCCATTCCATGATTTCTGTCTGTCCTCAGTAGTGACATTGGAATCACATTGCCTCCAGAAGGAAAGGGATTATGAATTAGTAAAATGGAAGTCTCACTGGGGACAAGGACAGAATTATGAATGACAACTGAAGGGACCTCTCTGATGCCCTGGCACAATATAAGTAATGAAGAACTTTCACAGCCCTACTAATAGAGAGCTTCTTCTCTCTTCTTCTTAACAATTGATTTGAATAGAGTTTTTCACCAATCCAAACACAAGGGGTTTCATAGCCATAATTAAGTTTCTTAAACAAAAAAAAATAGAGATTTTGATATTCTTTTTCTATACAAATTTGTGGACAGAGATGCAAACTCACAATAACATTTCTAGTGATATTGGGTCAGGATACTCTGGGCTACTAAACGTCAATATATTGTATTTTAAAACTTTGTACTGTCCATGGTTAGCCAGGAAGAAAAAAAAAAAAAGAATTCTATAGGGAACAAAAATGAAATAAAACCTGACGTCAGAGAGGTAAGCTAGCTCTGAAACCGGCAACTGTCCAAATATATATGCTGACCCTGCTAACTTCATTGTAATAGCTATGTGGAGGGACAGGAAGCAAAACCCAGGCCCTGTGAAAGGTTGGAAGGACAATAGGAACTCTTTGGAAACAGCTGGAACATGAAAGGAATACATCATTATTGAATTATTGATCTAGGAAAAATAATTATCACAAAGGGGGAAAACAGGTAATTTTTGAAACTTGCCTCTGGGTGGAGGAAGACAAATGTATCTTCTGATAATCTGCGAATCTGAAAACTAAATTGAAATAGTTGTTTTTGTGTGCTTTCGAGTCAATTCCAACTCATAGCGATCATATAGGACAGAACTGCCCCATAGGGTTTCCTAGGTTGTAATCTGTTTTGGAAGAAGTACAGTCAAGAATGCTCCTTAGAAGCGAGGATGGTGAGACTTCATCTCATTACTGGAGACATGTTATCAGGAGCGACCAATCTCTGGAAAAGGACATCATGCTCGGTAAAGTAGAGCGACAGTGAAAAAGAAGACCTCAATGAGATGGATTGACACAGTGGCTGCAACAATGTGCTCAAACATAGCAATGATTTTGAGGATGGTATAGGACCAGGCAACGTTTCATTCTGTTATATATAAGGTCACTATGAGATGGAACTAACTCAATAGCACCTACCAACAAAAAAACAATCTTTACAGGAGCAGATGGTCAGGTCTTTTCTCTCGCAGAGCAGCTGGTGTGTTCAAACTATTGACCTTTTGGTTAGTAGCTGAGCAATTAACCATTGTGCCACCAAGGGTCATGAATTGAAATTATTTACAATTTAAAAAGATTCCAAGCTAATAAGTATGCTAAAATAGTTATGATTTGAGTGACATACTGGAGAAAATAAAAAGGATACATGTCTTAAGGAGGGATATATTCTCAACCAAGGACTCAGAGCATATTCACAGATAAAATTTCAGCAGACATAAGCTCATGATCAAAAAAATCACAAAACATGAGGAATTAAAATACAGTGAGTGAGGGCTGTTTGAGAAGAAATGAAACAGTAAGCTCAGAATCTGCAATATTGCATATATTGGATTCATTTGGATACCTGATATGATTGGAAGGCAGAACAAGGGAACCTAGCTTATGGGAGCAAAGAAGATTTAAAATTTATATAGACAAGCAGCTTTAAGGCCGTGTATTAGTTAGTACTCACATGTAAGCCTGTATCTCCAGTGATGGAGAAGGGTGAGTGGCTGTGGAGGAGGAGGAGAATAAAGAAAGAATGGTAGTGGCGGTAACACAGAGATCATACTCTACAGAACTTAGAGTAGGCATTTTATCAAGGAGAATTCTGAGGCATGCACACATACAGACACGTTAGAATTTGTAAAAATATGGGATTCTAAAAAGATGGAGCTCTTAAGTATATCTCATGTCAGCTGAGATGCAAATCGACAGAGAAAGCTGCCCTCTCTGATGATTCAATGCTGATTCAAAAGATACTGGGCTAGAACATTATTTTTTGGGCTTAAATCAAGACTGACCCTATAGTCCTTCTTGTTTGTTTTGCCATTTTCCCTTCATTTTGAAAGTTTTGCTATTCTACCATTTTATAATTTTGTCTTCTAAGTTTGTCTCCATATCTCATGAATTAACAAAAGCAAGTCTGTGCCATTTTATTTATATAAACTTCAGTAATATATGAGAATTTTAAAAGTCAAGTAATTTCAGTTAAATATTTTCACTATTAGTTAAAATGTACAAATATCCACTACCATTGTTATTTTTCTTGAAATATACCTGCAGTTTAAAAATATATATATATCTGTTTTGAAGTTGTTTCCAGATTCTCTAATACTTAGAATTTTAGCGCACGAATACCCCATTATTTTCAATTATTAGCATATCATATTATCATATTACCTATTTGTCAAAATTGTAAGAGCATCATACAAATAATTTATAGAGGCTTATCATAAATTATGTATATCTTATCATAGAGCAGCTATTTAGTGTATTTTAATGCATTTAAAAATAAGAAATAATATGTAAATACATTTTTTTAATATTAAAAAAAGTTAGCAATGGAACAATATTCTTGAATATTCTTGTAGATTGTGATGACCTTATTTGAGTGATAAATGGTAGAGATTAGTTTCTAATTCATTAAAGTCAATTCTTTTGAAAATTGTAATAGATATTTCAGTGAATTAGAGAATTAATCTAACAATCTGCCAAACAAGCTAACCTGATAGTTTGAAGCTGTCCTTAGTATAATGTAATTTTAAACTAAAAGAGATCATATCCCCTGAGCAACAAATTGAGATACTCCATGTAACTTAATTTTGAATTGTAATTATACTAATGAAATAAGATTATAAAAGCATTTCAAATCCATGCATTCCTGCAAAGAATTGTTTAATCAACCCCTAAAGCGGGACCTGGTTTAATATTCTAAATTTCATACAATGCTTATCTTTAATAAATACTTATTGGTGATGAAGTGATCAGTCCCTCCTAATCTATTTTTTTTTTTTTAGTTATTTTTTCATTTGTGTTATCTGGGCAAAAGCACACAGGTGTATGTATCTTATTAGTGAAGTGTATCTTATAAATAATCAGGAGAACTTGCAGAAGTTGATTTAAAGAATGCAAATGACTGGGAAAGGAGTCAAGTATCAATGTTATATTTATCAAATTCAACATAGCATTACTTGGTTCTGTTTGTAACAAAGGAAGCATGCAGTTTCTGAGCCAAAGAGTCAGAACCGAAATTGCAATGGTTTATAGTTCTTAGCAAACAAAACATTATCTTATATGCAAGTTAGAAACGACTATGGCTTTTAAGAGTGAAGAATTATCTTTTTTTAAAGCAGATTACATGGGCCAAGTGAGTAAATGTGTCTCTCTGTGTGTGTGTGTGTGTGTGTGTGTGTGTGTGTGTGTGTGTAGGGGAGGGTGTTGGGGGAATGGAACTGAAAGACGATGGTTTAAAATTTATACGTTATATGAAGTTTTCACCTTATTCTAATGTCTCTACTAAAACTTCATTAGGTGACCATGCAAGTAGTACTAAAGACAATATTCTGGATCATGCTGCTTTTAGCGTCCAGTCTGGGCCTCTTTAAGCATCCTCCTGGGCTGGAGAAAATTCGCTAATCGATGTAAGATAACCACCCCCTGGTGGATGCTGTGTGCTTCTTCTGCTTGGACAGTATAGTGTCAGAATCCAACAACCATCCCTGCTTCCCCTACCTAATAACATGGTGTTCTCCTCCTCACTTCTTGCTAGTGATTTGCAGAATAACACACAGACTACAGTTGACCATTGGATCTCTTGAATTGAGTAAGAACCATCATAAGGGGTCCTATGTGGAAGAGCTAATGAGATAGATGTATGTCATAGTCTAAAAGGGATATCCAAAATCACAACTAGAGAAACCAGATATGAAACCCAAGTAAATAATATGTAAAATACTTATGATTAAAAGAAACCAAAACCAAATCTGTTGCCATCGAGTTGATTCCAACTCACAGCGACCCTATAGGACAGATTAGAACTTCTCCGTACCGTTTCCAAGGAGCAACTGGTGGATCTGAACTGCAACCTTTTGGTTAACAGCCGAGCTCTTAACCACTACGCCACCACGGCTCCTAGACAGTGCTCTTTGCATTATTATCTTGTTTAATCCTCATAACTTTATTAAAAGCTATTGTTACCCTACCACTACATTTTATTTTTTCTGATGAGGAAATAAAGGTATAGGTAGACAAAACATCTTGCCCAGGGTCATACAGCTAAGATATGGTAGATCTGGGATTTGTTCAAAGGCAGACTGATTTTAGAGCCTAATGAAAGGCAGCAGTATCAGATATTTGGACAATGAATAAGGGAGACCAAAATTTCATTAAAGTTTTGAAGAATAGGTAGGTGATAAGTGAGTAGTATAGAAGAAATATCTAGGGTGAGATATTTTGAAGAAAATGTGGACATGTTCTTTACTTTGATTTTCATTTACAGGCAAACCAACACAATATTAATTGATAAGTAGTAATTTCTAGGCTTACTCTATATTCGTCACTTCATATTTGAGTCATATATTGAACATTTTAATTCATATTGCACTCTTAGATTTATCATATTTTCTGTACATTTCTAATTGTCCTTGCTTAATATTTATGTACTTACCTGCTTTGTTGTTTGATACATGTATCTGCAATCCATTTATCATTACATTGCCATTTATCATTACAGTGTCTAGTATTGTTGTGTTAAATACAGGCATATCTCGGAAATATTGCGAGTTCAGTTCCAGACCGCCACAATAAAGCCAATATTGCAATAAAGTGAGACACATGAATTTTTTGGTTTTCCAGTATACATAAAAGTTATGTTTACACTGTAGTCTATTAAGTGTGCAATACCATTATCTCTAAAAAAAAAATGTATGTACCTTAATTAAAAAGTACTTTATTGTTGTAAAATGCTAACCATCATCTGAGCAGCAAGTTATAATCTTTTTCTGGTGGAGGGTCTTGCCTCAATGTTGAAGGATGCTGACTGATCAGGGTGGTGGTTATTGAAGGCTGGGGTGGCTGTGGCAATTTCTTAAACTAAGACAACAATGAAGTTTGCTACGTTAATTGACTCTTCCTTTCACGAAAGATTTCTCTCTAGTATGAGAGCATTTGACAGCATTTTACCCACAGTAGAACTTCTTTCAAAATTGGAGTCAATCCCCTCAAACCCTGCAGCTGGTTTATCAGCTAAGTTTGTGTACTAATCTAAATCCTTTGTTGTCATTTCAGCAATGTTTACAGCATCTTCACTAGGAGTAATTCCATCTCAAGAAACCATTTTCTTTGCTCATCTTTAAGAAGCAACTCCTCATCCGCTAAAGTTTTATCATGAGATAGCAGCAATTCAGTCACATCTTCATTTCTAATTCTAGTTCTCTTGCTATTTCTACCACATCTGCAGTAACTTCCTCCACTGAAGTCTTGAACCCCTCAAAGTCATCCATGAAGGTTGGAATCAACTTCCAAACTCCTGTTAATGTTAATATGTTGACATCCTCCCATGAATCACGAATGTTCTTAATGACATCTAGAATGATGAATCCTTTCCAGAAGGTTTTCAATTTACTTTGCCTAGACCTTTCAGAGGAATCACTATCTATGGCAGCTATAGCCCTACAAAATGTGTTTCTTAAATAATAAGAACTGAAAGTCAAAATTACTCCTTGATCCATGGGCTGCAGAATGGATGTTGTGTTAGCAGGCATGAAAACAACATTAATTTCCTTGTACATCTCCATCGGAGCTCTTAGGTGACCAGGTGCATTGTCAATGATAAGTAATATTTTGAGAGGGATCTTTTTTTTCTGAGTAGTAGGTCTCAACCAAAAAAAAACAAACCCATTGCTGTCAATTCGATTCCGACTCATAGCGACCCTATAGGACACAGTAGAACTGCCCCATGGGGTTTCCAAGGGGCGCCTGTTGTATTCAAACTGCCGACCTTTTGCTTAGCAGCCATAGCTCATAACCACTATGCCACCAGGGTTTCCAGTAGTCTTAAAATATTCAGTAAACCGTGTCGTAAATAAATGGGCTATCATCCAGGCTTTGTTGTTCCATTTATAGAGCACAGGCAGAGTAAATTTAGCATAATTCTTAAGGGCCCTAGGATTTTTGCAATGATAAACGAGCATTGGCTTCAACTTAAAGTCACCAGCCACATTAGCCCCTAAGGATAGAGTCAGCCCGTCCTTTGAAGATTTGAAGACAGGCATTGACTTCTCTTCTCTAGCTATGGAAGACCTAGATGGCATCTTCCTCCAGTGTAAGGCTGTTTTGTCTCCATTGAAAGTCTGTTGTTTAGTGTAGCCACCTTCCTCAGTTTATATTAGCTAGATCTGGATAACTTGCTGCAGCTTCTACATCAACACTTGCTTCTTCAGCTTGCACGTTTATGTTATGTAGACAACTTCTTTCCTTAAATCTCATGAACCAATCTCTGCTAGCTTCATATATTTCTTCTGCAGCTTCCTCACTTTTCTCAGCCTTCATAGAATTGAAGAGAGTTAAGGCCTTGCTCTGGATTAGGCTTTGGCTTAAGGGAATGTTGTGGCTGGTTTGATCTCCTATCCAGACCACTAAAGCTTTCTCTATATCAGCAGTAATGGCTGTTTCACTTTCTTACCGCTTGCATGTTCACTGGAGTAGCACTTTTAATTTCCTTCAAGAACTTTTCCTTTGCATTCACAGCTTGGCTAACTGTTTGGCGCAAGAGGCCTAGCTTTCCATCTGTCCTGGCTTTTGAGATGCCTTCCTCACTAAGCTTAATCATTTCTAGCTTTTGATTTAAAGTGAGAGATGTGCAACTCTTCCTTTCACTTGAGCACTTAGAGGCCATTGCAGGGTTATAAATTGGCCTAATTTCAATATTCTCATGTCTCAGGGAATAGGGATGCCTGAGGAGAGGGACAGAGATGGGAGAACAGCTGGTCAGTGGAGAAGTCAGAACACACAACATTTATTAAGATCACCGTCTTCTGTGGGCGTGGTTCGTGGCACCCCAAAACAATTACAATAGTAACTTCAAAGATCACTGTTAAAAGATCACCATAACAGATGTTATAATAATGAAAAAGTTTGAAATATCGTGAGAATAACCCAAATGTGACACAAAGACATAAAGTGAGCATATGGTGTTTGAAAAACGGCACCAACAGTCTTGCTTGATGCAGGATTGCCAGAAACCTTCAATTTGTAAAAAAAAATGCAATATCTGTGAAGCACAAGAAAATGACATACGCCCGTACATTCAACATCAAATTCCAGTTTGTGTATTATACCCCAGCTGTTTCATTTGATTGATACCACTTGGTTTACCTATTTATTTTAAATTTTTTAATTAATTCATTCATTCATTCAACAAATATTTGTAGTGCCATTCACTATTCTAAGGGATCCATCACTGAGGATAAAATAAATTATAAATAAATATTTATTTCCTGTGGAGCTTACATTCAAGAGAAGTGATACGATCTGACTCACATATTATAGACTAGCTCTACTGACTGTGTTGATATTAGAAATACACGGATGGAAAACAGAGGCAGTTGGAGGGCTGAGGTCTGTGGCTCCCCAAGGACTAAAGGGCTATGAAAAAAAACAAAAATAAACCCTGTTGTCTAGTTGATTCTGACTAATAGCGACTGTCATGGATTCAATTGTGTCCCCCAAAAACATGTGTATCAGTTTGGATAGGCCATGATTCCCAGTATTGTGTGATTGTCATCTAATGTGATTTCCCCATGTGTTGTAAATCCTCTCTCTGTGATGTTGATGAGATGGGATTATGTTAATGAGGCAGGACTCAATCTACAAGATTAGGTTGTGTTTTAAGCCAATCCCTTTTGAGATATAAAAGAGAGAAGCAAGCAGAGAGACACGAGGACCTCATACCACCAAGAAACAAGAGCCAGGAGAATAGCGAGTCCTTTGGACTGGGGTCCCTGTGCTGAGACGCTCCTAGTCCAGGGGAAGATTGATGACAAGGACCTTCCTCCAGAGCTCACAGAGACAGAAAGCCTTCTCCTGGAGCTAACACCCTGAATTTGGACTTCTAGCCAACTAGACTGTGAGAGAATAAACTTCTGTTTGTTGAAGCCATCCACCTGTGTTATTTCTGTTATAGCAGCACTAGATAACTAAGGCAGGGACCTTACAGGAAATATGAATTGGGAACCAGTGAGCTAATTTCCTCTATCACTTTCCTAATGTTTGCTGGTTTAATATAGCTGCTAATCATTCCAAATTTTCCCTTGTTAATTTTCATGTTCTACTTTTCTGTTACTTGTATGATCACTTTCCTCTTCCTTCTCCCTGGATTGAAACCTATATATTTCAGACTATTTGAAAACAATATATTATTTCTTTCTTTCTCCAAGATTCTCTATTGCGTCCATATTTCCACCTTTCCTAATAAAATGGGATTTTCAAAATATTTTCTCTGCCCCTCTTTTCTCTCCTCCACGTGCTGCTACCAGATGACAACTTTGCAATGCATTTATTCCCCCACCTATCTCTCTCCTTTCCTAGCCTCTTATAATTTCTTGGGTTATTTGGTACTTAGAATTTCATTGATAGTATGCCCCTTCTGTTTGAAAAGACTTATTATGCAATTGCATCGCATTTTCCTGGACAGTCTTCCATTATCCACTAAGATTTATTTTCATTTATACATATACGTCCTGGCAACGTATAAGGTGTTCTTCTCATCCTGTTTTGCTCCTTACCCCTATCTTGAGTTTTCTGTTCCAGATCAATTCTTTATTTAAGAGTCTTTTTTTTTCCCCTAAATTATTTCCTTAGATAAGACACGTGAATGACATGCTCTATAATTTCCTCCATGGACTCAGTATGTTTCTTTTTCTCTGACATGTGAATCCCATCTTGACCAGGCATAGAAAGATCTGGTTACATTGCTTTACTTGTTTGTAGATGCTGCTTCACTGTCCTCTAGCTTTCAATGCAGTGAAAGAGAACCTGCATGCTATTTTGTTTCCCTTTGTAAGGAACTTATCCTTTCACTCTGTGTTTGTGTTATTTCATCTTTGTCCTTACCACTCAGGATGTTTCCAGGATATGCCAACGATGTGTCTTTTCTCATCAATACAGCCTGGAACTCAATGAGCCCTCTCAGTCTGCAGATGCAGGTCTTTTTTCATCACAGATGAATTATCTCATGTTATTTAATTATCACCTTTCTTCCATCTGTTCCATTTTATCTTTTTGGGATGCCATCATTTTAATTATGAGTTTCCTGGATCTGTCCTGCAGTCTCTGTCTTGTCCTTCAGGAGTTCCATCACCGTATATTTTTGCTGTTTCTTCCAGGGCTCTGATTTGGATCTGGAAAGGAAGAGTCCTTTCCTCCAAGTATCCTACTTGTTTCCTGGAAAACATGTTTACACTTGTGTGTGTGTGTGTGTGTGTGTGTGTGTGTGCGTGTGTGTGCGTGTGTGTGTGCGCTGCCGTTCCTGAGTCTCCTCAAGTGCTGCTATTTTTATTTTGTTTTCACCTCACTTCTCTTGTAGCTCTATTTCAATGGGTATACGTTTTATCTTTTGATTTTTGCGATTGCTCTTCCTTTCTTGACCCACTGGACTCTGTCTGTGGTAAGCTGAATAATGCCCCTCAAAAATGTCCACATCCTAACCTTCGAAGTTACCTTGCATGGCAAAAGGAACTTTGTAGATATGATTAAGTTAAGGATAATGAAATGGGGAAGTCAGCCTGGATTACCTGGGTGGGCCCAATGTAATCACTGGGGTCCTGACAAGAGGGAGTCAGAAGGATTCAGAATCAGGTGATAAGATGACAGAAGCATAAGAAGAGACATTAATGAGATGATGGAAGCAGAGGGACAGAAGGAGATGGTCTTGAAGATGGAATAAGGGGCCACTAATGAAGAAATGCTGGGGCTTTTAGAAGCTGGAAAAAGCAAGGAAGTATATTTTCCCTTGAGCTTCGAGAGGTAACACAGCTCTGCTGACATGAGTAAGGACCGTTTTAGACTTCTGAATTTCAGAATTGTAAGATAATGAATTTGTATTGTTTTAAGCCACTAAATTTATGGTAATTATTTTATGGCAGCAATAAGAAACTAAAACAGACTTTCTTAGACAAGTAGTTATTTTATTATTTATTTCTGAGCATTGGGACTCAGATGTGAGTTTGATTTACGTTAAGGGTCGGCAGTCACACAAGGATAGAAGGTAAACAACTGGAGGAAGCTGCTCTGCACCTCATCTCTTCTTACACATTTAGCCTCAAGCCAATAGAGTAATCAGCCCACGTATTTCACTATTTCTAATTCTCTTGAGACTAAGAGACACTCAGGATTCTAACATGGAGCCAATACTGATCTTCCCTTTAAGGTTTTAAAAGCCTCAGCTTTATAAGAGCTTCCAAGGATCTGTCCATTGCCAGTCTTTGCCCTAGATCTCTGAATCAGTTCTTCATGGGATTGTCCAACCCTCACACCAATTTTCTCTGGGAACCTAGAGAAAATATAGGCATTAATTGCATCCCGCTTTGCATCACTTCTAGTGGCTTGGAACTGGATTTTGAGGAGATGTAGTATTTTTTTTAAGTAGTAAAATAAATTATATTCTCAGTATAATAAAAAATCATTATAATTAAAACTAGGAAACACTGGAATGTGAACAGAAAACCAGATCAATTCAACTACTAGAAATTCAGGATAGACAGTTTATAAAACAGTTTAGGTGACACTTCAAACCATTGGGAAAATTACAGGAAAAAAAAGAAAGTTAGACCCATGATGTCACCTCATGCTCTAATAACAAAGTATTTAAATGTTAAAAAAAAAAAAAATGAATCTACATTAAGTGGCAGTTGAAAACTTGGGAGGATTATATAAAATGTTTAGAGAGATTTTTCTAAGTGTGATACTATAAAGACTGTAAAATAAAACAGTGATGTTTGACTACATTAAAAAAATCTATATGACAAAGGAGTCTCCATAATTAAACTCTTATATATAAAGAGCGTCCACAAATCACTAAGAAAAAAGAGTAACAGCCTAATTGAAAAATGGACAATTGATGTCAAATAGAGTTTACAGCGTAAGAACTATAATTGAATCTTAAAATATGAAAAAAAATCAAACTTATTCAAAATAAAATAAACATTTAATTATAATAGAATATCATTTTTACTTATTAGATTATCAAATATTTTTTAAAAATTGGTAATATTTGTTTTGGCCAACATATGATATATAGTCATTCTCATACATTTCAGATGTATTTGTAAACCATGAGATACCAGTACATGAGGAGCTAGGATTTATTCATCTTGTATTTCCAACATGCAACCACTTTCAATAACATAGTACAAGCTCAGTTTATGCTTACCAAATGAATACATTTAGCCAAAAATTACATGTTGAGACTAATGTCTTGTATATTTTATTTACTAAGATAGGAAGTATTCTAATATGTTTTACAGAAAATGTAATAAAACAACTGAAACAAACTGGCCAACTAACTCTTAATCAAAAATTCAACTAAATATACAACAGCTATTCTGGAGCATTCTAGCTAATCGAGACTCTACTGTCACTATTTCTTTTGTCTTTGAGAAATATCAGATAAGATCACTTCAATGCAAACTATATTTTTTGTCTTGTTCATTGTTTTGACTTAATGAGATTTTGTTTTCCTCAGTGTAGAGATTTTCTTCTCCTAGCGATGCATTTTTCAGAATTGTATGTAGCGGTCACAGGCATCAGAAAATTACACCAGTTAGCAAGCTCAAATAGAACACTATTTACAAATTTATTGAAACACTAATTATTTACTTGCTTGAAGAAAAACTCCTTTCATAATTGTCATTGTTACCAGTAAACTGTATCTGAAATTCATAAGTATTTAAACATTTTACATCTTGACATATCTGTATAACAGAATTTCAGTTGTTATTATTATTATTGCATATTAATATGTACAATTATGCCTTCTTTCAATGCATTTTTGTTTTGTTTTTAGAATGAGATAAAGTTATTAAAAAAAAACTCAGTAAATTCTTAGCTTCTTATCCAAACAACTAAATACATTTCAAGAATTCAAAAAACAAAAAAGCTTTGAAATTTTATCTTAGTTTTTAAATATTTTTCCCTATATGGACATTACTCTCAATTAAAACTGTGAAGATATGTTACAAAAACACATAATGTGTAGATCGTGATTTCTATAATTTTAACATACTTACAAATATATCCTTCCTATGTAAAGTTCAATTTTGAACAAAGGATACACACACACATTTTTTTTGTGTGTTATACGTATCTAAAAGTTAACATTAGTAAAATAATCCTAGGTGTTCTGATTTAATTAAAAATCTGTCAAAAGAATAATAGACTACTCTCTTTTTAATTCACTGAAAATAAAAATACTCATAGTGACATGAAGATATTTATTGTACGGTAGATGTGCTCTTAATCAAGAGACAGAGAGCGAGAGTGATACTTCTGGTATATGAAGATCTCTTTCCAAATATAATAGGAATAACAGAAAATGAATGAAGATTCTCCTGTTTTAACACATATCCACTTGGTAGGCAAAAACCTGCATTAAATGAAAAGCACTTCTGTCTTTGATACACTTACTATTTTCTCCTAAATGACCTTGAAGCTTAATGAAATCCACATGAAAGCCTTTTACTATGCATGTTTAAAGAAAGCAGTTAAAAAAGATTCAGATAGTTTTATAAAATTGAATTTCATTTTGTTGAAAAAGAGCTCTGTTCTTGTCTTTTGAGGAAGTAAACTGCTGCAACTCAAAGCAGTTAACAGGCAACTTTCACGGTCTTTGTTGTTAGGCGGCAGTGTCCGCCAGATTGATAGGTGGTGCAATCGTCTTTGAGGGCTGATATCTAAGGATGTTAAGAGTATGAAGTTTATTCTTTTTAAATACCTTCTTAAATACAAGCTTCAAAACAAAGTCAAACACTGATCCCACCCTCTAAGAAAGCAGGCCGCAGTGTTTGACAATGGAAAACACTACAAAGAAGAAAATGTACATTAATCTAGTTTATAGTTTTCATTTGACAAAGGAGAAGTACAGAATTATAGAACAATGAGAAATGTGTATGCTCTGTTCAGCAAGGTAAATCTACATACAGTCAGTAGTGGTTAAGATAAGAAGAATGTTTAGAGTGCCGTATGCTAACATTTGGAAAGAAAGCATTTAGGTGTACTCATCTATTAAATGTATTAATATCTCAAACTTTTTATGCATTTTCAGAACATTCACAGACTTTATTTGTGATTTCCCTATATAACGTAAACACATGGTTTTGTGGGGACAGAAAAAGCTTCGGGCCCGGCAGTATATACAAAAGAGGTTTTTACTAACCTTGCAGTCTGAGGTCAGCCTTGGGTATCCCCTCCTGGGGCAAATCCCCCGGGATACTCTTTCCAGTCGATTCCCGTGAGGAAATAAGATCATTTTCTATCTAAAAAGAATAAGCACGTTTATGAAGAAATATGGCTGCAAGTATAGATGAATTTTGTTTTTGTCCTCTCTGGGAAACACAAATTCCAAATGAAGAGAATTGTGAACTCACATTAATGAATTGTTATTGCACAATGCTGCACCTCTCCTGTAGAATCTTTCTTATATGATTTGTCTACTTGTGACTATACAAGCGTTTTCCCCATAGGACTTCTTAGGTTTCACCAGGTATACTGTAGAAAATGCATAGAGCAATGTCCTGACAAGCTATATCGGTGCTTGAGGCTAAGACAAAATTAGCAATACTGATCTGGCCTTATTTAAAATTTGGACATTATGTTCATCATGGTTTTAAAATTAGTTTTGACTTAAAAATATTACATTTACATATTACCTAACTCGATTAGTGAGTTTCTGGTGCCACCCCACCCAACTCCAATTAAAGTGTACATCTGAAGAGAAGGCTGCACTCTATCTAGTCTTGGCCCTAGACAGAGTTATTTCAGTGTTTGGTTTCTTCATAGAGTATAAAATAAAATTTCCTCATCTGTTTCTTTTTCCTCCCACTAAACCTCTTCTTGTGTTTTGTTCTGCTGTAGAATAGGGTAAAGTGTACTCCACTTACTAGTTGGAAACTCACTGTTGGGCTCTGCATAACAGGGATCAATTTGTGATATTCCAGTTCTTTATAGAGTTTGATTGCTCTCCTCAATTTGGTTCACAGTTTTCCTTTTTTTAGCCTTAAAAATAGTTTTAGTAGAAACAAGTATTAAAAGTAATATTTGAAAAAGTTATTTCAAAAGTTTGAGAAATTTCAGATTTTGAAAAAACATAGGTCTGCTCCTGACATTGTTAACATTAGCCTGTATGATGGCATGTTGATCTTGCTGTCAACAAAGTGGAACATTTTGAGACTGGCTCTATTTTTTTTTTTTTAATAAAATAAAATACCACCATATATGATGGAGAAATAATGTTTAAATTTTGATAAATACAGTATTTCAAATGCTTTTGAGTGACTCCGTATCAAAAATTGGAGTCCCAGGGTTGCACAAACAGTTAAGCACTCCACTACTAGCCAAAAGATTGGTGGTTGGAAGGATTGAACCCACCCAGATGCACCTCGACAGACCGGCCTGGCAATCTGCTTCTGAAAGGTCAAAGCCTTGAAAACCCTATGGAGCAGTTCTACTCTGCACACATGGGTTCACCATGAGTCAGAATTGATTCCAAAGTAACTAACAACAACAAATATCAAAAAGAGAACATTGAAATAAATAAGTTTTCAGTGTGTATGTTGTTGTTGTTACCTGCTGTTGAGTAGATATAGATCCCTCCTTTTACGTGTGGACAGTCATGAATTTTCTGTTTGTAAATTGTAAATTTGTTTGCACAGCATTTTTAAGATGTCCTCGGTGATAAAAACCCAACCCTCTGAACTGTAAAATGCAAGTTTTCATTCCTGTTTAATGCCAAATTATTCCCAACTACAATATTCACCTAAAATCAGATTTCAAAATTCAGACGACAAAGGAAAATTGAAAATTGTGAACACAAAGTTTTTCTTCTTATTGGGACAGTAATTTCCTATGTCATTACCATGCCTTTGAAACTCACTGTTTTTGCACCTAACCTCATGTTAAATGCCCATTTCTTCTATTGATTTCTCTCAAAATTTTCATCTCAAAAGGCACTTTTCATATTATATCACCATCATAGAACTTTCTGTAATCCTAAGGCTCATATAATTTATTTCCTCTCCCCTTTCTTTGGAACTTCTGTAGTAATATATAGCTCTGATAATGATTTCTTTTACAGTTTATTTTTATTTTCTATATTTTATTTAAATTAGTATTTCTTCCTAAGTCATGCACACTGTATTAGTAGTAACATAAATTTTACTCCAAGGCATTCCTAGCTTTGTAATAAGCATATTATAATTAATTGAGAAGATAGTTGAATATTTTTATTAAGGAAATTTTAAAGCATAAATAAAACATCTCACAAAATTGACAAAGAATGAAGATTTACCTATGTAGAATGTCAAATGCCATAATTTTATCTTCTTTATGATTTTTCATTTCATTTTTGTTAAATATTTTCAAAAATGAACTTTCCTCACTAAGAAGTGGCAATGAAATAATAAAGTATCCTATGTTTGAGGATAACATAATCTTTGGAAAAAAACCCAGGAGTCTTCTGAATAATGAAAACAAATCAAGTGGGATAAAATTAAGAAGTTTGTCTTTTTTTTACCCCATTTTGTTCCAATGCCCAACCTTTCAGTATCCAGACTATAGCTCTTCTGAATTGTATCTTTGGTTTCCCATATATTCACTTAAGAAATATGTGCTTTTGAGCAACTACTGTGTGTCAGGCACTGTGCTAAATGCTGAAGATACAACCACAATTCCCTTTGTGGAATTTACAGACCAGTGCTGAAGAAAATATATCAGTCAATGTCTCAGACATAGGAAATTACACGCTGCCCTGTGTACTCTGCTGGAAAAGTACAGGGAGTCATGAGAATAAATAAAGAGGGTCCGCAGTCAATCAAGGAAGTCTTCGACATCTTAGAGTATAGGTTTGCGTGGAGCTTGAAGGTGAGTGGAGTAACTTGGTGGAAGGCTGAAGGAGATGGGTGTGGTCAAAGTACAGAAAATAACATTTGCAAGGGTCCTGAGGAGGAAGAAAGATATTCGGTAATAAGGAATTAAAGGAGGCCAGTTTGTAAGACAAGGACCTCTGACAGTGCAGTGGTTAAGCACTCAGCTGCTAACTGAAAGATCAAAGGTTGGAACTTACCAGCCATTCTGCAGGAGAAAGGTGTGGCCGTCTACCTGGTAAAGATTACAGCCTTGGAAACCCTATGGGGTAACTCTACTGTGTCCTGTAGGGTCACGATAAGTTTGAATCAACTCGATGGCAATAAGTTTGGTTTTGGTTTTTGGTTAGTTTTTAAATTAGGTAGAAGGAAGAGACTAGTGAAGATGTGGCTAGATGTCTGGACACCACGAACTCTACATAATAGTCACTTGGAACACAGTTTCTATTTGTCTTCACACATATAAAGAGAAATGGCACCAGCCCCTCTGAAGAATTATTAACTGTGTCATCACCTAGAATTTCTGTAATTTTAAGTTCCCTAACAGTTTATATGGAGCCTTGGTGGCATAGTGGTTAAGTGCTGTAGCTGCTAACCAGAAGGTTAGCAGTTCAAATCCACCAGCTGCTTCTTGAAAACCCTGTGGGGCAGTTCTACTGTGTCCTATAGGGTTGCTATGAGTTGGAATCAAGTCAACAGCAATGAGTTTCTTTTTTCCCCCAGCAGTTCATACATGTGCTTTTTTTCTGCTTAACGTGTAATTGAAGAGCTTGTCCCAAGGCTTCCTGATTTCTGCTCCCAATATCTTAACAGTACTGATTAAAGACATCAGAAGTAGGGAAGGAAGGCTGAGATTAGGGGATAGAGTGTACGTGGAGAAAAGAAACCTTCATTCTACTTTTGACAGGTAAGGTAAATTTCAGAAATATAAGACTGGAGAGTTAGAGAATCTTTGCTTTACAAAGTGCAAATATGTTTCAAAAGTGACTATATTATATTAGGGTTTTTTAAATATTAATAAAAATTATAAATGCCGATAAACTTGAAAAGCAGGAGATGAAACACCTTAAATACTAGGATTTTCTTGGTAGTCATTTTTGTAACTTGAAAATGGTTTAGTATTAGTGTTAATGCTTCAGTTTCCAAGGAGCCCTGGTGTGCAATGGTTAAGCACTGGGCTGCTAGTCAGCAATTGGAAACCACCTGCTGCTCCGTGGGAGACAAGACCTGGTGACCTTCTCCTATAAAGATTCAGCCTAGGAAAGCAGTTCGAATCCACCGGCCGCTCCGTGGAAATCCTATGGGGTGGTTCTACTCTGTCCTGTAGGGTTGCTGTAAGTTGAAGGCACACAGTAACAACAACTCTAGATGATCACATATTGCAGTGGGTCAGGCTAGCCGTTCATCACATGTATGCATATGCATACACATGTACACACATGCACAAAAACACAGATCATTGGTTGCAGATTACAAGTAGGGTCTGTAGATGAGGCAAGGGTGTGACGCGACAAGGTACATTTGCAAAATTTTTGAGAAACTTTGGATTAAAAACTTCACATCACATTCAATCTTTCATGAAAAAGTGGAATAAAGTGAACTTCTTGATTGTAAAAGTGAGGGTTATTGTCTTGTTTGGTGTCTTTCTCCCCATGGTCTAGGCAAATTTCCATAAATTCAGAACCTTAAGCAGAGCTTTACGAACAAGTTTTCTGAGGATTGTTGATGTTCTGGGTCAGAAATAAAGAGATTCTAATTCTTTTCTCTCTCTGTATTTTCCACTTTCTCACCATGCCACCTGCTACTTCATGGGCTTCCTTCTCTAGTGATCAGACCTTCCGTTTTCTTTCATCCCCTTTTTTCTTTACATATTCATCTCCCTTTACTTGCCCACAATAAGAAATCAAACATTATTTTCAAATAAATTCAACTTATTCAATGCAGTTACATATTTTTATTTTCAATATAAGGTACATAATTACTGATATTTCTATTGATACAAACATAAACACAATCATTCAAGCAGACAACGTTTACAGACAACACATGTAAAAACAGTCTTTACTATAATGATCAATATCAATTCCTGGTTTGATCGTTTATCCATGTATTGTGGACTGTGATGTTTCCAGTATCCAGAGAGACAACATCACTCCTGCCACCAAATGTGTGTTTTCCAGTGATAATGAATACAGTCATCATGGTGTGGACTGCTGTTCCCAGTGAACACTGGTGACTGTGGATATTGGAGGCAGAGCCCATCAGGAACAGGCAGGAAGTGTGGCTAAGGGTGTACAAGGGAAATATTTGCATTCACTGAGCAAATTTTTGGGAAAAGAATGCTGTTTTAACTGTTGTTCAGATTAGGGAAATATGTATATATACCCAGAGGAAGTTGTATGCAAAACACAATGGAAGCTTCAGTGTTGGATAGGTGTTGCCCTATGTTACAAGCTAGCTAGCTCTGGAGGGGAGAATTCTGGAGAAATAAACAGATATGATTCCAAAGTCCTGGGGTTTGTAATTGCACATGGTTCTTTTAGGTTTTCAGCAAAGATCTTCCTATGCACGGGCACACAAGTCAATAGAAACCCGCAGGCCCTCATATCCACCACTCATCTGCCTTTTGAGAATTATCTCTGAATTCTCCCATTCAGTAAGAGGGTCCTAAACTCAACTATGGTCAATTCTTCTTCTCACTAACAGGCTAGTGTTGATGAGTTCGATGTCTAGGCATAGGGCTTCCGTTTTACCTTCTTTGAAAATGGCAAGAGTGCATTACAGCTTAAGCTGGCGCAGGGAACAACGATAACATGCGGAAGGAATGATTATTTTTTCCCACTTTCTCCCATTGCTGGGATATTTCACGTTCCTTGTCTGACCTCCGAGGGGCTTACTCTATATACCAATGGATATGTAAAATATCGGTTCTTTACAGAGTGTTTGTACACTTAACAGAATTTCTAAGAAAAGATCTGAAACGCTGGAGAATGGATACGTGTCAGAGAAACTGGAAGTATTTTGGACAGAAAGAAGAAAAAGGGTGCATACTATAAAAGGACACAGTGCCCTAGTGTCACAGTGTGTCTCTATCTTCATAGTCAGAAATAGCCCCAGACTGAGCTATAGAGGGCGAACTGCAGAAGAAATGAACCCTGTTTCCAATCCAACTGCTGAGATTTGCATTCCAGCCTTTGAGATGGTGCTTAGTTTACTGCCTGTGTTTATTTATCTAGATCAACTGCAGAATCACTTCCTTTTGATCCCTTTCCTTTCCGCGACTGAAAACACGAACGCTTCAAACAAAACAAACAAACAAAAAAAAAACAGGTTTACCTAATGGGGACCCTGGAAGGGGTTTGCCTTGGAGAAGCTGCTCCGAAATAGGGTCAGGAAGATGCAAGTGGAAGAACGGATTTCCTTCTGTCAGAACTGGGCTCTTCCCAGCCTAGCTTTCAGTTGTGAGTGGGGTGGGGGAGGGCAGTCGGCTTTAAGGTCATCTCTCCTGCAGGTTTGGGAACCAGGTAGGCTGTTTCTCAAAAACGGTGACACCAGCGGGTTCAATTGCCATTTGAGAGCCCAGTTTGGGCGGCGAACTGTAGTAGCAAAGACATTGCCGCTCCCAACCTTGTAGGTCAATTTGGACCTTAACGTAGACTCCCCAAGCTGCGCCTGGAAGCTCTGGTTCTGAAGCCACCCATTTCATTTCCAAAAGGGTTAAGCCCGCCCCAGCCGCGGCGGTCGGTGCGCACCAGTGGTGGACTGCACCTTTCTGCGCGTCGGGAGAGAGGAAGGGTGGGTAGCGGAGGAAGCCCAACTGCGTAGCACCTAAATCACCATTAAAAAAATGCAAACTCGGGTCTTCCGGGGCAAAACGGTGGCGGCGCGCAACTGAGCGTCCCGAGGGGTAAGGGGACGCATCAGGGAGAGCGGGAAAGGAAGCAGAGGTGGTAATGGTGAGGAGGGGCTTGAGTCTTCCCGCCGGCGGGGCGAAGGAAGCAGCGGGGTCCGGGCGCTCAGAGGCGGCCGCAGCTAGGGCAATTCCTTGGCCTCGGCGGACAGGTCGCCGCGCAGGATTCGCCCCGCTTCTCCCTCACTGCGGTGAGCTGCGCGCACCACAGTCCGGGAAGCCGGGAGCGTCTTTCCTCACCTCCGCTGACACTCATCACCTTACCCACAGCAGACAGCCGCGGCGTGCACTGTTCCCTTCACCCCGCCTTGCCGGGGTCCTTCGCCCTCTTCCCGCCGTCCCTCCACCCCCGGTGACGCGCACCCACCCGGGCCAGCCGCAGCCTTCGCCAGCGGTGCGCAGCCCCGCCACGCTGCAGCTGGAGCGACTGCTACGGCCTCGAAGACTAAGGGGAGGTGGCGAAGGGGAAGGACGGGAGGGAGGCGCTGGGAGGGGGGGATGGAGCGAGGAGGAGGAAATAAATAAATAAAACAATAACCTCCGCGCCAATAAGAGCGAGGGAGAGAGAAAGACGCGGCCAGAGAGACACCGTGCCTGTTCCCTCGCCTCTGAGAGGTTCTCCTTGCGCGCGCGTATGTGTGCGTGAGTGTGTATTTGCTGGGACTGGAGCTGGAAAGTTCAAACTAAACGTGTTGCTCTCGCCGGTCACCGAGCCCGTGGCTAACCAACTTCTCGTGGCCAAGTGACTGGCGTTTCCCAGTGCCGTTGGCGCTGCGGCGGCCGCTGGGCCCTGCGCCCAAGCGCGGCTGCGGCGGCGGCGGCGGCGGCGGCGGCAGCGGTTCTGCTCAGCCAGGGAGGGAGAGAGCCTGCGGCCAAGGCTGGACTCTCGCCCCGCCACCACCGCCGACTCGCTCTCCAGTGCCTCCGCGCCTGGCGACCGCAGAAAGGTAGGTGGCACTTCAATGCACGCCTTCTTCCCTAGCACGCCCCTTGTGTTTCTGGCTGCCGAGATTCTTCCCCTTCCAGAGTGGTCATTATTTGTCAAACTTTGCTTCCACCTCGCACTTGCCCGTGGCAGCTGCAGCCTCCCTCCCTGGCAACGTGTGTGCCTTTGCTGACGGGAACCGCGTTGGGGGAGGATCCGCTGGAAGCGGTATTTCCCATCTGGAATAAGATTACGTTTCTGAATAACTCACAGGTTTTACCTTGCGGGGGTACCTTTTATTATGATGTTCCTTGTGATGCTTGTCATGGTTTTCCTAGGCCTTTCTGCACGGAAGGACAAACAAGTTTGCGGGGAAAGGTCTATGGATAGCAGGGGAAGTTTGCAACCAGTTGACTCCAAGGGAGGAGTAACCCTTTCTTTGCAGTAGCTGCCAAGGTTTTGAAGCAGCGGCGGCGGCAGCAGTGACAGCGGCCTGGCCGGCGGCCGGTGGTGACAGCTGTACGTTGTCCCGTCTGTGACTGGAGGAAAAGTGGGGCTGCCTTGTCCGAGAGCGCGACTCCGAAGCTGCATGCAAAGACGCTGCCGGGAAAAGCTAAGGGCTCCCCGACTGCTTGGTAAATTCGTGACTGGGGAGGCATTATTTCCTTTTGTGATGTTTATGTGCTGACTGACCGGCATGCCTGAAAAATCTCTTTAAAACTTTTATGCATATAATTTCCATTTCTGGATTAAGTGAACGGCTGTAGGACCTCACGGATAAATGTTGTCAAAACCGGTAAGGTCGGGAGCAGTGTGCAAACCTGCAATGAATAGCTTAGTCCCTTCTTGTTTGTGATGTATCACCTACTGTGAGAAGTATCTTCCGTTCTTAGCGATTTAATGACTATTATGGGTTCTTAATTAATTTATTGTGTTTACGGGGAAGTAGGAGCGCTTAAGTGAAACAGAAATTTAAAAGTCATAGTAAGTTTCCCAAGCAACGTGCTTGAGCCGTTTGAAGCCACCTGCTGAATTAGTTCCTGTTACTTTTTAGAGGTTACCACTTGGTGTTGGAGATGTAGGCGTATCCAGCAGATGGAGCACCGAAAAATTGTGCTAGAACCTACATAACACTCATTTAATCACGATAAATCCAAATATATGTATGAAACTCACTTTAGGAGATAGCACTGCTTTTTTGGTCTTTTTTGTCATATTTGAAAGATAAATTTTACATGCAAACTGATGTATGCTTCTAAGTGTATCTGTAAAAACGTCAATTCTTTAAACTTCTTTTTCTCATAAAGCCTTAAAAAAATAGTTCCTTGTACAGATTAGAGTACAATGTGTTTAATTTATGTCAGAAAGATCAACTGGTCTTATGGTTGTAGATTCTGGGCGGTTCACAGCACTATAGTAAACAATGCATTCTACTATAATAGTCAAATCATTGTGCTATAGCTTAAAATACTATACAAACATGTATTTAAAAGTCGGGGAAAACCATCAGTTTTAATATCTTTTAGTAGTTTGATTGCAACTGAATTTATGTTTTGCAAATTTAAAATAGGCAGATATACTTATTTTTCAAAGTAATTTACAATACTGCAGCTGAAATCAAAAGAGAAAAGTTGATAAAAATTTTCAGTAATTCTGGTAAATTGATAGTCCTCCTTCCCAAGAATTACAAGAATTTTGGAACTGCTGTGACCTGAGCACATTAATCATACATTCAGATACAAAGGAAAAGCCATGTTTTTGTATCTGTGCATCAATAATTAACAATAACCATAGAAATAGGAAAACAGTAATCCTTTTGTGATGTTTATGTGCTGACTGACAGGCATGCCTGAACATCTCTTTAAAACTTTTATGCATATAATTTCCATTTCTAGATTAAGTGAACAGCTTTAGAACCTCATGGATCAATGTCATACCCTGTAAGGTCAGGAAATAATAACTCTGCTTTCCTGTAGAAATTTAAAAACTTTACAGGCAGTCATGAATCTGACAAAATAGCTTTCAAGTTAACAGAAAAATGGACTGCCCATTTTACAGACAAAGCAACAAAGGCTTAAGCAGCTTCAGTGCTTGGTACATACATACACTATTTGTCAAAACAGCAGGTTCTTGAATCCAGTCCGCTCATCTCCAGTCCCTTACTCCTTTCATTACATTTTGCTATAGGTTTTACTGTGGCATAGAATTGTGTTTTAACTAGTCTGGAAGAGCCCAATTAGATATATTAATATTATTTAGCAATTTAAAAAGTACACACATTTATCAATATATGTTATTAATTTCTAAATCATCAGATAATGGATGTCTTCAGCAAAGTACTCAATAGTGCATTCTGAAACGATATTTCCTTAACATTCACATGATATTAAGGAAGATTTGGGACTTTCAGTGTTGTAAAATAGTATAATTACCTTTCTGAAGAAACTGATTTTATCCTGTCAATTGCCCCACAGATTAAATGACTATGGATTTTTCTAAATGTGCCCCATTCCATAGTCCTTCACCTAGGTAGGAACAAAAGGGTTCCAATGTAAGATGCTGAAAGTTTTATGCTATATTTAGTGTTTAAAGATATGAAAACCAAGCATCTCCTAGTTTCTTATCATTTGTTAAACATGTTAAGTTCCTCAAATATGAGAATTCTCATTGACAATTTAAAAATCAGCTAGTAACAACTATGTCAATTTATTAAAATTGGTTAAAATAGGGAGTATATTACTGTCATTGCTTATGTGATATATACATTTTTAAAGAAAACCAGGTACATTTGTAGGTTTTCCTGTAAAATGTTGATAAAATTGATGTAATTTGATAAAACATTGATATATTGTTAAATACCTAGTTAAGCTAAACCTATCTAAATTATGTATATTTATTTGTGTCTTATAGTGATATGCATATAAGAAAACGTACAGTATTCCATCAATTTCTACATTTACACTGCAGTTTTAAATCATATTTTGAAACTTTTAAAAAATGCTGAATACTCTCTTCATAACAGTAGAGAGCTTCTTTAAGTTTTTGAGTGGCAGAATCATATTACATGCTACAGAAGTTGGGTTCAATTTTATGGGGGGAATACTAGACAGTCAAACAGTTTGCATTAGGACTGTTAGTAATGACAATAGTAATGTGCCTTATTGATGAATTTTGGAAAATACTTTTATCGTTGATTTTTACTCTTATTTTAAAACTACAGGATCATAAAAAATTTATTTGAAAGTATCTGTTAAGTAGTATGTCTGTATTTAACCTAAATCTCATGGTAACACTTGAAATTGGTAATGATCAAGTATTAATATTGCAGTGGTTTTAACCTACTTTCAGCATTGTTTGCCTGTACATTCCACCTCTTCAGGACATTATTCTGTTCTTCTAGTGATATTAGGTGGTTTTGTTTTAACAATATAAAATGTAGCTATTGGTTTTAAATTTGAATTATTTCAATTGAATTAAGCCTTAAAAACATAGAGGCACTGAAGATTATGAAGGAGCTTTGAATTTTCTTTTTTCTCCATTAAATTCTATTCAGAGATAAAATACATTTATCAATCAGTAGAGAGCAAAGAAAAGATGAAATGTTTTATTCTTTAATTTCTATTTTGTCACCAGTCTATTTGATTTCTCTTGTAAAGTATTCTGAACATCAGTTTTATTTATAATTGACAGAAAGTATGTATAGTATATTTGAACCTTGTTTTTTTTTTTATTTTGGAATACCATTGGTTCTTAATTAGAAGAAAAAGTTTTAACCAGTATATATATGAAAAATATTTCTATATAAGAAGATAGAACTATTCTGGATAAGCATGGCAGTTAAAATTATATCCTGAAATATAAATCTTAATAAATTGATAATCTCAAGATTTATTCTAAATAATATGTCTAACTTGGAGGACTACTCTAACTTAATCTTTATGTGTTAATGATGTATTGGGTACCTTTACATTTTAAGAACTCTGTTCACCATAAACAGAACTTCTTGTATAAAACTCTGCTGAGAATGTAGCTTAATTATAATTAGTATGTACATTTCTAACCTGAATACAGTTTTGCTCATATGATGTTTTGGAATAGATTTTGTATCACTGACTTCACAAAATTCTTCTTGAAGCCCCGAAGTCTTCAGATGAATTCCTGTGTGTGATTTTATAGAGCAATGCTAGTTCTGCCACATAGCTTTAGAGACATTTGACCATACAAATATGATTTGATGAGTTTCCCTAGTACTTGCACACATACATTAACACTTGTCATGAATCCCAAAGTAAGACATATTATATAAATTGTTTATGTTATTTAATAATTAAAACAGTTGGACAGGACAAATACAGGTCTTTCTTTGTAATGTTGAAAATTATCAACATATTTGTATAAGACTTATATCGAGAAGTTATTACTGAAAAAGGTAAATGGATCAAAAACTGGCATCAAATGGTGAAAAAATGGAAGATTCAGAAAAATCAGAGTTACGAATTACTAAAATAAGCACATCTCTCTAATGATTTTATTCAAATTATAGGAGATTTAAGAGAGGGGGAGAGAGGCATAATTAAAGTGTAGACAACATATCATGAAAGAATTCACTACCTGATATTATTAGATGTTAATAGCCATCTAAGTAGTATTCACATTCTCATAGAAATAGGTTTCCTGATTTTGATAGTTTCACCATACTCCCATCCCCAAAAGAATTATTTTCTGTTCTTATATATGTCTCTTTTAAAGGGTTTGAAATGTATAACTGATTCTCAGAACTTTATGCCTGTATACACATTGAAAGACTAAATAACTGAGTTTAAAAAAAAAGTTCAGATTGGTACTATTTCTTATATACCCCAGAAATCTGTATCATTGCAAGTACTTTCATTATGACTGTAATCATATTAGAGCACTATCTGAGTCTCCATGTTTAGCAAAGTACAGTATGTTCAGGAACTGGCTGGTCTTTCACTGGCCATTTGTGATAAATATTTATTAGCATTACTGTACAACAAGCATCAGATTTGGAACTTTATCATGCAAAATAGACGATAAAATAATGCTCTGGTTCTATAGATTCACTAACCTAGTGCCCATAGGCAAGTAAGAATGGAAAGCGTTCATTTATCAGTTTCAGTTGTATGAGGGTGGGATAAAGGTGAGTACGGACATCTGCTTAGACCATTAATGTTTTCCTCCAATTTATACCATCAGTTTGCCAAATAAAGTTGATTTTAACATTTTTTTTTAAAACCTGGAAACATTTCATGAGAACTAATTAAGGTTACCAATATTAATTCATTAATGGATTGCATCAATATTTAATATATTTTCTCTTATATCTCACTGTGTAATTCATTAAGTTAATTAAAGCTGAATTTTATTCCCTTTACGTTTTTTAAATAAAAAATATTTTACTTTAGGCAGTTATGGAGTACATCAGCATGGACTGGTTTTTAATAGTTACCTGCTTGAATAGGGTCGCTATGAGTTAGAATCGACAAAACGACAATGGGTTGGTTACTTGAACTAAGAACAAGTTGTTGATATAGTTTTCAGGAATTAATTCTGTTATTTGGGAGATAATATTTCTAGGTTTATGTTGTAATTGTATATAAAATGAACAGCAGCATAAATAAACCAGCAGATACATATTTAAGCAAATGTGACAATTAGAAATGATAAATGAACTTCCTTGTGTGTGCATGTTTTAATTTTTTGGTTTTGATTAATATGTACTATCAGTAGAAGATAATATCTTGACAGGATAACAGCATCTTGTTGAACACAGATTTAAAGGTTAAGCAATTATATTATTAGAAAATAAATATGTCAATTTACCTTCCATCCGTAAGCTTTTTTATGAAGTGTTTTTACAATTATCTAAATTTAAAAAGAATTCAAAGGCTTAATAAAAACCATTTAAATAGTAAATATCAAATTAAGTGTTCAATGAGTATTAATACCTATCTTTGAGCTGTTTTTAATGATCAAAAAAGAAATCAGTACAGTGATATTTTTCTTTTTAGATCAACAAGGTACAAGATAATCCAAGAGTTTAACAATTGTAAAATATTTGTTTTCTATTGGGTTGTACTCTCGTTCTTTTTCTCTCTGTCTTACAAATTTAGGTATTTCAATTGTCTGTGGCCTATAGAAATTTGCTATCTAAAATAAGTTTCTTTTTCATGATAAAAATAAATACTACAAAATACTTTGCATTCATAATGTCATTACATATACCCATACCCACCCATTGCTGTTGAGTCGATTCCAACTCATAGGGACTCTATAGGACAGAGTAGAAGTGCCCCATAGAGTTTCCAAGGAGTGCCTGGTGGATTCGAACTACTGACATTTTGGTTAGCAGCCGTAGCATTTAACC
This sequence comes from Dugong dugon, assembly GCA_030035585.1. Lineage (NCBI taxonomy): Eukaryota > Metazoa > Chordata > Mammalia > Sirenia > Dugongidae > Dugong > Dugong dugon. The sequence continues at coordinate 18,158,130 of CM057478.1, forward strand.
ACTACACCACTGGGGTTTCCAGCGTTACATCTAGGTATTTAATTATTAACTATAACTGAATATCTATATCATTATTAAGTATTAAAATTAATATATTCTATGTTTCATTACTTATAATGTATTTTTTCCTATGATACAAGTTCAAGAACTGTTTATTATTGTGAAGTTCCTTATTTACATTCTTCCCAATACTTTTACGTACAACATAAGAATTTTCCTTGTTATATTCAAAGTACCCATAACCTGTTGCTGTCGGTTGATTCTGACTCACAGTGACCCTATAGGACAGAGTAGAACTGCCCTATATGGCTTCCAAGGAGCCACTGGTGGATTAGAACTGCCAACCATTTGGTTAGCAGCTGAGCTCTTAACCACTGCACCACCAGGGCTCCATTCAAAGCACAGTAGATCATATTTTAATTATTGACAGTTTCATTTTACTTTGATTAAAAAATTCATTAAAATTATAAAGTATTAACAGTACTAAAATACATATTTTCTAAAATTATTTGTGTAAACCAAATTTGTTACCTATTTCTTTAAAATTTTATTGCTAACTATGAGATAGAAACTAATTAGAAATTTATTAATTTTAATGTAATTATGTGTTAGTGATACTTTTTATGTACAGATTCTATTTGTATCTTTAAGAAATCTAGTAATTAATATTTTTTAAATAAAACAATGATTCTTAGTAATAGTTTTGTGAAACAAATTATGCTTTTTAAGGTTTTGCCTTAAAACAGTTAATATTAATTAATTAAAACAAAGAAATTTAATGGTTAGCATACATATTTAAAAAATAAATTTCAGGAAAATTAAAAGTTTGTGTGATGACTTAATCCAAATTATATGAAAAATAAAAATCAGAGTACTTAGTTTTACAAATTTTGAGGAAAAAATTACCTTGAAATGTTTAAGTGTAGAAAATAATCTCAGTAGTAGTCATGAGTTTTCACATTTATGGTACTGATTTTGGTAAATTTGTGTTCACATTGCCTTGACCAATAATATTTACATAGAATCTTTTATAAGAGTATCTGTATTAGAATTTTTTGCAGTTCCAATAATATTTTTATACCATATTGGTAGTTTCTGATATTTTCTGTTTTAATAGTTAAAGTTACAGCACTTAAAAATTTCTTGTTTTTGATACATTTGAATAAAAGTGTTCATGTAACAATACAAATTAAACATCTTATCAAAATAATGATTCTCTTGTGAGAAAAATTCAAAATGCGGAGAATTTGAAAAAGAAGTTATCCTCTAAAACAGCTTTAGAGTGAATTATATGTAAATAAACAATCAAACATAAGAAATTAATAATGTTAAGTAGAAATTTTCTGTTTAATACTCTAATTTTTAGATGTTGGGCAATGTGATTTTTAAAAAATTAGGATTAACAATGTTACATGATGATAAGATTATTTGCTTTTTATTATTTCTGGAACCTGGATGTTTTTAGTTAGTTTTATTTGAAATTACATTATGTTTAGGCAAATCAAGATCAAATTGTTAAATGTTTGCAACACTTCCTATTTCCTTATATTAGCCTTTCACAGCCTCAATGAAATTATAGAAAACTAAATTTAAATTGTGTGACAAACCCAGAGGTAGTAACATTACAAGTCAATGATTTTTTTAGTTACGTAACATCTTTTAAAGATACTGAAAATGATATAGCCACTTAAAATTATTTTCCATTTCCTAGCTAATCACATGTTGAAAGTCTTATTTAAAAATATTTGCTGTTGATTAATATCAGAAAACTTTCACTCTTCTTTAAATATGAATGATGTGCAAACCTTTTATTAAATAATAATGTAAATGAAAAACTCAAGAAAATTTGTGCTTGCTGGCAAGGGTAGAAGAATCCCAGGTTGCACAGTGGTAAAGCACTGTACTGCCAACTGAAAGGTTGGTGGTTGAAACTCTCCAGTCGCTCTGAGGGAGAAAGATGTGGCAGTCTGTTTCTGTAAAAGATTACAGCCTTGGAAATGCTATGGGGCAGTTCTACTCAGTCATATAGGGTCACTATGAGTCAGAATTGACCCGACAATAGTGGGCTAAGCAAGAGTAAGAGCAAGATGCTGCAGAAATCTTTAAAAGTTCATATAAATGGTCAAGAAATAATAGATCAGAAGATACCACATAATGTGAGATTAAGTCTACTTGAAATTCACATAGAACATATTCACAAGACAACAGCCTTAATTTTATTGGCATTGTTAAAAATATCTGAGAAAAATATGTCTAATGTGTATGGAAAACACAGATAAACACAACTAGAATATGAAAGGCAAAATTCGGTTTACTCATACGGTTTCCCTCCCAGAAGAAGGAGAATGATAGCCCTCTGCTTAATGCAGCAGCGTATCATGTAAATATGATGCTGTTTGCCGTGTAGTAGATTCTGACTCATAGCCATCCTATATGACAGAGTAGAACTGCCCCATTGGGTTTCCAAAGCTGTAATCTTTACAGAAGCAGCCTGCCACGTCTTTCCTCCTGGGGTGGCTGGTAGGTTCAAGCCTCCAACCTTTTGGGTTGGTAGCCAAGCTCCTAACCATTGCGCCACCAAACATCTTCTAATTCTGTTCTTGCTCACCAGGCAACCGTGTGAGAATCTTATTACTTCTGTACATTTTCTTTAGAGAATTAATTTTTTTGGGAAGATACTGCACAATCTGTGCTGGTGACAGTAGTTATTTCCAGCATAATTAATATTGGCATATTGAGTTACACGTTTTATTCCTTGTGAGTGATGTCAGTCACCACTCCCAGATCTAATCAGCTCCGTGACACTGGCCCATATAGTAAACCAAAGCTGTAAGATCAAGTTGAACAAGGTAGTTTCAACCCTGAGGCCTGCCCATCAATGACCTCTGAGAGAATTTTTCTTTGAAAAACTACAATCACCAAACATGGCGTACAAGTATAAGGAAAACTGAGGAATAAAAAGGAAACAGAAAATTGAGAGAAATAACAACATTATCGGAAGGAAAAATACGTCAAACAGAAATATTATTTTGGTGATATTTATTGGGGCTTTTAATTATTTATCCTCACAAAACTAAAATTCAGGATTGAAAAATAGCATTTAATTGTTGAATGAAATTCTAAAGATTATTTAGAAATAGAATTACTTCTTAAAATTTAGTATGTATTCACTGTGTATCTTTTTGTAACTTTCCTTTTTAGTCACCTTTATATATTCAAGATTTTTCCATATTCATTAGTTTAAAACTAGTCCAAGCATTATAACTACTCTTCAGTATTTCATTATACAATTATGATTAAAACATGGTTCAATATTTCTTTTGTGATGTCTAAAATAGTTTGAAAGTGTAACAATGCGTTAAAATATGAAGAAATATGCTTCATTATATAGTGCTAGAAGATCATCTAGTGTTTATTTTTTAATTCAAATGTAATACATACTCAGCAGTGCTTGGGGGAAAACTAGTGAAAAGTGCAAAGGAAAGGAAACATATACATCCAAATGTTACATCTCAAAGGTAATCACTGTTCACGTACGTTGTATGATATGATCTATGTGGGTGACATTGCTGTGTGTTTATGTTTGTCTGTTATGACACATTTATCATAGCAATATTATTTTGTTTACACTTTTGTGTTTTTTTTGTTAAAGTATCTATACTGTTAAATATCTTTCTACCACAGCATCATTTTAGTGAATGCCTATTGTTTCATTGTATGGATTTAATGGAAGTTATTTAACAATGTCCTATGGTTGGACATTTCAGATTTTTTTTTAGCATTTTTATATTAGAAAGAAAGCTGAATGAACAGTTTTATTGTTGTTTATGTTTTTGTTGACATCCAAAAGCATTTATTTAAGATAAATTCTCAATAGTCAAATCCCTGCATCAGAAGATATGCCTAGGTGTTTTTGATTTTTAATTTGATTAATATAAAGCAGTAACTTCCATTAGCTTGTTCTTAAATAATTGGAACCTCCATATTGTAGTGGTTGACTTGTAAGTGAATCATTGCTTTGAAAAAATACATCTTTTGGTATTTTATATCATAGGCATAGCACTGAAAGTTGCCAGATTCTGAGATTTGATTTCCACTCAATGCTTTATGATCTCGGATGAGTCACTTAGTATTTCTTAGCTCCAATTTCCTCATCTATAAACCATGAGCTTGTAACAGCACCGAGAGAACATTGTCAACACTGAGATTTTATCACTCCAACTCTACAACTAAATTTTGGAAAAAAATAAAATAATGTGTAGGAATAAAAACAAGCCTGTATATGTCCCTGACTTCTGCATGTTAACTCACTTGCCAATTGCAAGGTTGCAAGATTTTTTTGGTCAGGTATCTTATAGTACCTTACAATAATTTCTAATAATAGAGCCAATTATTTGGACTGAAGCTCAAAGTAACATTCTTTTATCTTTCCTTAGGTAAACAATGACCGCATAAAGTTTTGGCGTATAGACACGTAGATAGTGACACGTATATCTACAATTATTTCCACAGGTTGTATCATCTTATTTTTAGCTGTGAAAATAATGTGTGTGTGTGTGTATGTGTATATAAAAACTCGTTGCTGTTGAGTCAATTCTGACTCATAGCGACCCTATAGGACAGGGTAGAACTGCCCCATAGAGTTTCCAGTGAGCTGCTGGTGGATTTGAGCTGCCAACCTTCTGGTTAGCAGCCAGGCTCTTAACCACTGGGCATATGCATTCATGTATATTAATTCTTGCACAGACATTAACTATCAGTGTATATTACACACCAACATTTATGGCACTTCAAATACACTTCTGATTTATGTCAATTAGTTTAAATATGTCTCTATTTATAATTGCCACTTAATTTTTAAAAAAATATTTGTTCCCAATCACTTGAAATTCCTAGAAAAATAATTTGTTTTTAATGTTTGGATACTTCTCAAAACTAAATAAATCTTAAACAAGTAGTTGCCATTGAGTCAATTTCCAGTCATGATGACCACATGTGTTTCAGAGTAGTATTTTGCTTCAGAGGTTTTCAATGGCTTATGTTTTTGCAAGTAGATCGCCAGACCTTCTTTCCAAGGTGCCTCTGGGTGGACTTGAACCTCCAGACTTTCGACTGGCAGTTGAGCGTGTTAATCATTTGCACTATCCAGGGACTTCCAGATAAATCTCAGCAGTGCTTAATATGTGATTGCTAAATGAAATTATGAATTAGATTTGTCCTTACTTGTTGCCTTAAGTCCAGTTACTTGAAGCTCTTATTGAACCGGATTACCTTGTGCTATATTCTCAAAAATAATCTGTACTCTCTTTCAGTGACTCTCTTCCTCCTGGTCTGTAAAAAACTATCTCCAGAGGTTTTTGCTTTTAAAATATATATATAAATCTTTAGTCAATGTAATTTCTAATTATATTTCATAATATATGTGGGAAATAGTTTTCTTGATTGATGAAGATATTAATGCTCCCTAGGTCCTACTGTTCTACGCCTTTGTCCTCTAACCAAAGTGAACAGACACAGACATATGTATATGTGTGTACACGTGCACATGTACATACATACATGCACATACAGGAACAAATGCAAGTGAGCACAACCTCTCACACAAGAGGACATGTCCACCAAACCACACAGTGTTCACTGCTTACCATATGCCATCTCCCACCCAGCCTCCAAGTACACTGGAAAACAAGAATCATAATCTTAACCTTGTTGGAAAAGTTATTGATTCCCATCATAATCCGTTTGATCCCTTATAGCACAGTCTCCAGGATATATATCCAATTAATAGATTAAATTGGATATAAAATATGCATCAGGAAAAAACAATCAGTATATTCTAACTACTTGCAATCAAACAGCATATCAAAAAGCTGTATACTTAAAGTGATATAAAGACCTCTGATGTAGACAGAAAATTAGAGACAAACCTGAGCAGCAGACAAATTTGAGTTGAATCCTGGTGTAGTGAATTCTGATTGTCTGCTATTTTCTCACAGAGTCGGGGGGCAGTGAAGAGCTTCCGAAGTTCAAGTTAGAAGTCTCAGGTAGGAGTATATTGATATATGATGAGACTCCTAGGGACACATGACATTCATTGTTAGCCTTTAGTCAGTTCTGCTGGTCCTTTTTTTTCTCTCCATAATTTATACCTGAATACATGGTCTTTTTAAATAAAGAACCCTAGGAGCTGTGGGATAGCAGACATTCAGATTAGGCTAAAGTGATCATAAGGGTCCTTCCCTTTTACTCTACCACCTAGTACAGACTTCTTCACTTAAAGAAAAATAAGTACACATGATAGCATGTTACCTTGTAAATACAACGGGCAAAACATGAGCGCCTTCTGATCATTGTCCTCTAAGCAGCCATGAGAAATAAAATACCTCCTTCGATACTTGCGTGCATCCTCCCCAACAAAGCTGAAAAACCCTGGTTTTTTCAAAACTGCAAATCATATGCATTTTTTCCTTTAACCCCCTCCTCCTTTTTATGTAACTAAATGCATTTTTATTATTTATCCCTTTAAAATAAAAATGTGAAATTAATATAGTTATTTGTACTTTGATGTATATAAGTTTCAGACAGTATGTTCTATTTCTATTTATGGCTTTAACTAAGGAGGAAAAAGACAAGGTTTGGTTCTGGGCTATTGGATCCAGTGTCTGTAAAGCCCAACATCAGGCTGACCCCAGCCTCCATGACCCAAACCCCCACACCTTCTGTGCTCTGCCAGAAGGAGACCACTTTCTTCCTTTCCTTTCGAATGACACTCACCTTACCCCCTTCTTCCCTGACTTTTATATGCTCAGGTTACTCTACTCACATCCCTTCTTTGGGAGGTCACCTCACTCTAGGTATTTCTCCCAGAGTACCTGTCCTCTGAGTGAACATCCACATCATCATTTTTAGTAGGCACATAGGTGAAGAAGAACTAAAAAATATTTCTCAGCACTAGGCCTTAAAAGAAACCATCCACAGTTCACGTAATTAGGTATTTGGGGTAAATAAAAACAATGTTTGAATTTGTGAGAGATTTTCTATGTAATTTAAAGACAGTAATGACTATTAAAAGATTCATGCTATAAAAAATTGTTAAAATTACCTTTTGCACATGCTAGAGAAATATAACACAAGACCACCTAAAATTAGTCTGGCCATTTAAAATAAAGTGTTGTAATTTATTATGCATTTTATATGCATCTTTTTTCTTATCACTATGCAGCATAATAATTTATTTGCATATTACTAAGTAAATGTCATTTTAAGTGAACCATTTATTTGTCAGTATCATTAAGCTTCTTTTACTTCTCTGGCATTGTTTGATCAATAGTACACTTCCACACATCTTATGTCATTAAGTCTACTTATGTTCATATTGCCTCGGAGCCCGTTCAGAACTTTAAAAACAGGAGCAATATTGCACTAGACCCAAACAGTCAACCTAATTTTAAAAGGTAAAGTAATTTTCTGTAACCTAATATTCACGTATTTTTGACGTTTTTCTTCAGGTGTTCATCCCGATTTTGCTTCCTTGTTTTAGTTAATGGGAAACCTAATTACAAGAGAGTCTTGATTGCATCTTTGGGAGATGTGGTAGAACAGGAACTGTTTCATCGGAGATAAAAGCACTCAAAAAGTCCTGACAAGGATGGCGGGTGAACTAGTTTCTTAGGGCTACCGTGACACATACACACAAACAGATGCCTTGAAAGAACAGAATTTGTTCTCTCATTCTTCTGGAGGTCAGACATCCAAAGTCAAGATATCAGCAGGGTTGCTTCCTTTTGGAGGCTCAGAAGGAGAATATGTCCCATGTCTCTCCCTGAGCTTCTGGTTCCTACTGCCGTCGAGTCAATTCTGACTCATAGCGATCCTATAGGACAGAGTAGAACTACCCCATAAGGTTTCCAAGGAGCAGCTGGTGAATTGCAACCGCTGACCTTTTGGTTGGCAGCCTGAGCTCTGGTGGCTGCTAGAAATCCTTGGGCTTCCTTGGCTTGTAGACTATAACATACTCTAATCTCTGCCTCCGTCTTCACATGGGCTTCTTGTCTGTATCTCCTTCATTCTCTCACTCTGTTTTCTGTCGCTATATATGTGTGTCATATTTCCCTTTCCTTTCTCTTGTAAGAACATCAGTCACTGAATGTAGGGCCCACCCTAAGTCTAGGATGATCTCAATTCAAGATCCTTCATTACATCTGCAAAAACCCTTTTTTCAAACAAGTTCACATTCACAGGTACTGGGGGTTAATACTTGGACATATCTTTGTCAGAGAGGGGAGGTAATGGAGAAATCTGAGTCACAAGATTAACTGAGGAACATACATATTAGTAAGGAACACTGAACACAATTCAGAGAATCAAGCAGGAGATAAATCGGGAGCCTTGGGATAAATAGGGTGGGTCAAATTTTTTGCAAGGATAAATGCCTCTGGGACAAGTTATGCCAGTGCCCTCTCTGGTGCACATTTTGAAGGTGTGGTCAGCTTGGGGCAGGGGCTTTCCATTATCCCTTCCTGATCTTAAGAGATATTTCTTCCCATTGAGTCTACATAGTAAGTACAAAATCAGACCTGAGTTACATTCTTTGGTTCATCAATTACTAAAGTTCTGAACTTAAATTTGATATTTATTTTCTGTGAACTTCCATTTTCTCTTATGGAGAAAAAGAAGATGGTAAGAATTACTTTGCAACATTCTTGGGATGTGTAAATGAAGTAAAATATCTGCCCCAATGCTGTGTTTTCCGTGATGATGGAAATGTTCTGTACGTATGCAGTCCAAAATAGCCGCTAGCCACACATTAAGCATTTCAGATGTGCTTAGTGAAGTTAAATTTAATTGATTTAAAATTTTATACCCATTTATATGCTTTCATATAGGACAGTGTAACTGTGGCACAATTTATGTCATATGGAGAAAGTTCTCTCTCTCTGTCTATTCTTACTCTCTCCCCAATTCTTTTTCTTTAGATAAGTGATAGATACATAGATAGATAGGTAGGTAGATGCAGTTATTTGAATTTTGGAGTACCATAACCTTGTATGTATGTCTTCAGCTTAGTGAATTTTTAGTAGAGCCTCTAATCTGCACAATAGCCTTATATTCTTTCAAGAACAATGTTGGAAACTAACATTAAACATATAACCTTTGATATCACAGCACTATTAAAATAATGAGAATTTAATATAAATTATTTCTTAGTCTCCTCCTTTCATGGTTTAAAATATAAAGTATAGGAACTCAATTTGGTATACTCTGACCTGGTTATCACTCAATGATGTAGATCCCAAGGATGCTGTTATAATAAAATGTGCGTGTTAATTCTGGACACATCCTGTACTTCCTAATATGTGATTTATGGTGTAAAGTAGTCATTGCTCCCTTGGCCAACTTTAATGACTCTATTTTAATTTATTTCTGTGAGTGTAGATTGTATGTGGCTGCAAGATACAAAGTTTCATGTATTTTACATACTTGGAAAGTAATCGGGAACATGAGAAGAGTTTTTGATAAGGTTCTGAAATCCAGCAACTGCAACAAAATTATCCATCTCCTTATAATGTTATCCATCATAACATAGTTTATGACACAGCCTGTAATGTGAACACAAAGCAGCTGAATACACGGAAAAACGGAGAGAAACACAGAAAAGCAGGCTTTATTCAGTTTATGAAAGATTAATAGACAAGAATCAAACTGGTGAAGGTGTTTGGACTGGTATAATTAATGAAGATCACCTAACTGATGATTGACAAGTTTGTAATGAAAAAGCAAACAAACAAAAGTATATTGTCAAACTATCTATTCTGTTACCATATATTTAGCCATGCAAACATGGAAAATATCTCAGTAAATTATGAAAAATTGTTAATAATAGGCTATTTTCTGGTTTAAAAATAATGTAAAAAAAATTAGAGTAACTTAGTAAAAGTAAACTAAAACTGTAATTGCAGACTTTTAGATAATAGCTGTAAAAATAATACCACATATGAAACCTATGGGTACAGACAAACCTGTAATAAAAAGAAACTTAGTATCTTAAATACTTAATTACTAAATAAAAAATAATAAATGAATAATTTGCCTGATCAGAAAATATGAGAAAATTACATGAAAACACAAAATTAGGAATGACAAATCAAACTGATAATATTTCAGGGGCCATATATAAGAATTGTTTCAATAGGTTGTATAAACTATAAATTTACCAGTAAGAAAGTTGTTGAGCTATCTTAGAAAAAAAAACTAGAGCTTGAAAAATTTATGCTATTTTAAGAGTTGGAGAATACAGAGAAAGAGAAAATGTCCTTAAATCATTTTATAAATCAATCTTATAGGTGGCATCAAACTTGCAAAAGTCCATCTGACCCTTTAAAAAGAGATTTAGAAAATTAAATGTTAATTTCTAATAAAACCTTTAATATTGTTATAGAACTTTTAGGCAAGAATTAGAAAGACCCTAGCGGTATAAAAATGTGAAAAAAGAAGCCTTATTATTATTATTTACAGATGATAGTAATTGTTGAAAACTTAAGGTAACCAAAATGCTGTGAAAAACACTGAGCATTCAATAAAGAGTGCATTTACAAAATAATTATAAATTGATAGTATTCTAACATCAAAAAAAATAATTTTGGAAATGTAACAATTAAGAACTGCAGCCTAAAACATGAAATGTGTGGACATACTTTCAACAAGACATGCACAGGATCCTTGTGAGGAAAAATATAAAACCATAAAAAGGTAAATAGGACTTTAATAATTACATTAAAAAAGGCTTAAATAAGACTTGAATAGAGAAGCATACCTAAATTTCAGAGTTATCGGTGTAGAAGCTCTGCTTTCAGATTGCTTGGGTGGAATACTTACTCCAATGCTTACTGACAGTTTGACCACTGAGAAGTTACCTAGTGTTCATGTGCCTCAGTTTCCCCATCTGCAAAATGACAATAAGGAAAATATTCCATTTACAGAAGTGTGATGATTAAAAGATGTAATGATGCTGTTTGCAAAGATCTTCCTACCCATACTAATTATCATGTGCTGTTCCTCTACTGTTTCTATTACCAGTACTGCTTCTATTAGGAAGCTTAAAACATTGAAGACATCACTTCTCTAAAAAATTGTGCCTTCAGTGTAAATTCAGGTAAAATCCTATAAACGTGTTCAATTTGTCAGGTTGTTTTTAAAGTATATCTGAAAAAAATTTGTAGAACTGGTGAAGGGGACTATAGGGCTGCATTGGAGGAAGGGTATGTTCTAGTCCATATTAAGATTAATTATGAACTCATACCATTTCAAATAGTATATAATGGAACAGAATAGGGAGTCCAGAAATAAATCTATCTATATAGGGTCGCTATGAGTCAGAATCGACTCCACGGCAACGGGTCTGGGTTTTTTGGTATATATGGAACATTAATATGCGATAACATAGGTGTTTAACACTAGTATAGAAAAGAGAACTACACCAATAACCAAAGATAAATATCCTTATAGGGAAATAGATATAGGACTTCAAAGAAGAAATACAAAGGATCAATAAAAATATGGAAATATATTTAACTTCACTAGTAATTGAAGAAATGTGAATAAAAAATCTTACATTTCTATGTTAACGGAACTTTAAAAAACAGACAATTTCTGCAGTTTAGATTATTAGGGAATGTGTGTTTGCAATAGCTGCATCTTCGCAAGTGTAAGGAACAAAGATGGAGTATGAGTTTGGGAGAGGATATAGGTCAGAGGCGGAGAGACAGTCAAACATGATGAAGGTGTCAGAAGTATTGTGGTGATCATTTGCAACAAAGATTATAAAACACTGATTTTATAGCAGTTTGATACGGCTGTATCAAAGGGCCATTCTTTGATTTTTGTCTATTTTATTACTAAATAGTAAAAAATATTGTGAAAATGCTGTCTTGTCCAAGGTATAGGGAAATATACAGCTATACACTGCTGGTCAGAATAAAAGCTTATAATCTTTCTACAGGAGAGTTAGTTTTTCCAGGGTCAAAACAAAAAAACAGTATATACTTTGATACAGAGAGTTTATTTATAGATTTATATTTCAATGAGATTACTGGTAAATTTCACAGAGATAAATATACTTTTCTCATATTGTTTATAATAGCCAGAAAATAAGAGAAAATAACCTAAATATCTAAGAATTAAATGATGTTTAGATGAATTATGTAACTTTCAAACAATGGATGCTATGCAGCTGTCAATGGACACCACAGATTTATATTTAGTCAAATGAAAAACTCTTCACAACATATTGCAAAGTGAAGAAATAGTGTGAATACATATACATATGTATGTGTGTGTGTGTGTGTGTGTGTGTGTGTGTGTCCTCAGAGACACCTACCAGAAAGGACTTTCAACAACCCTGTCCCTGTAGTATTTTAGGTACTTAATTATTTCTTCCTTATATGCTTCTTTGTGAAAAGTGTTCTAGAGCATGCTATCTTTGTAATTTTTTTAAATGATTTATATCTGTGTACTTCCTTAACAAATTCTGTCAATCAGTTAATGCATTCAGAACCATATCACTTTGATGTGACTAGCACTCAGACAATAAAAATGTTTGTTAAGACCAGTGAATGGAGTGCTATTTTTCAAAATTAAGGTGCTTAGTGGGAGGCAGACTTAGAGCAAGCTGTTGACACTGGACTGCTGGTTGTTAGGTGCTGTCAAGTCGGTTCCGACTCATAGCAACCCTGTATGTACAACAGAATGAAGTACTGCCTGATCCTGCGCCATCGTCACAATAGTTGTTATGCTTGAGCCCATTGTTGCAGCCACTGTGTCAGTCTGTCTTGTTGAGGGTCTTCCTCTTTTTCGCTGGTCCTCGACGTTACCAAGCATCATTTCCTTCTTCAGGGACTGATCCCTCCTGATAAGATGTCCAAAGTATGTGAGATGGAGTCTCACCATCTTTGCTTATAAGGAACATTCTCGTTGTAGTTTTTTCCAGGACGTATTTGTTCGTTCTGTCGGAAGTCCATGGTATATTCAGTATTTTTTGCCAAAACAATTCAAAGGCGTCAGTTCTTCTTTGGTCTTCTTTTTTCATCATCCAGCTGTCGCAAACATACGAGGTGACTGAAAACACCATGGCTTGGGTCAGGTGCACCTTGGTCCTCAAGATGACATCTTTGCTTTAAACACTTTAAAGAGGTCTTTTGCAGCAGATGTGCCCAGTGCAATGCCTCTTTTGATTTCTTGACTGCTACTTCCATGGGTGTTGATTGTGGACCCAAGTAAAATGAAATCCTTGACAACTTCAATCTTTTGTCCGTTTATCATGATGTTGCTTATTGGTCCATTTGTAAGGATTTTTGTTTCTTATGTTGAGGTGTAATCCATACTGAAGGCTGTGGTCTTTGATCTTCATCAGCAAGTGCTTTAAGTCTTGGTCACTTTTAGCAAGCAAGGTTGTGTCATCTGCGCAATGCAGGTTGCAAATGAGTCTTCCTCCAATACTGATGCCCAATCCTTCTTTGTATAGTCCACCTTCTTAGATTATTTTCTCGGCATAAAGATTGAATAAGTATGGTGAAAGAATACAACACTGACGCACATCTTTCTTGACTTTAAAGCACGCAGTATCCCCTTGTTCTGTTTAAACAACTGCCTCTTGATCTGTGTACACGTTCCTCATGAGCACAGTTAAGTGTTCTGGAATTCCCATTCTTTGCAATGTTATCCATTATTTATTATTATCCACACAGTTGAATGCCTTTGCATAGCCAGTAAAACACTGATAAACATCTTTCTGGTATTCTCTGCTTTCAGCCAGGATCCACCTGATATTAGCAATGATATCCCTCATTCCATGTCTTCTTCTGAATCTGGCTTGAATTTTGGCCATTCTCTGTTGATGTACTGCTGCAGCCTCTTTTGAATGATCTTCAGGAGAAAATTTTACTTGTGTGTGATATTAATGATATTGTTCGATAATTTCCACATTTGATTCGATCACCTTTCTTGGAAATAAGTATAAATATGGATCTCTTCCTGTCTGGTGGCCAGGTAGCTCTCTTCCAAATTTCTTGGCATAGACAAGTGAGCATTTCCAGGCCTGCCTCCATTTGTTGAAACATCTAAATTGCTATCCGTAAATTCCTGTGGTCCTGTTTCTCACAAATGTCTTTAGTGCAGCTTGGACTTCTTCCTTCAGTACCGTCGGTTGCTGATCATGTACTACATCCTGAAATGGTTGAACATCTACCAATTCTTTTTGGTACAGTGACTCTATGTATGCCATCCATCTTCTTTTGATGCTTCCTGCATTGTTTAATATTTTCCCTGTAGAATTCTTTAATGTTGCAACCCGAGACTTGATTTTTTCTTCAATCCTTTCAGCTTGAAAAATGCCAAGAGTGTTCTTCCCTTTGGGTTTTCTATCTCCAACTCTTTGCACATGTCATTATAATACTTTACTTTGTCTTCTTGAAATCTTCTCTTCAGCTCTTTTACTTCACCATTTCTTCCATTTGTTTTAGCTACGTGACATTCAAGAGCAATGTTCAGAGTCTCTTCTGACATCCATTTTGGTCTTTTCTTTCTTTCCTGTCTTTTTGATGACCTCTTGCTTTCTTTATGTATGATGTCCTTGATGTCATTCCACAACTCATCTGGTCTTCAGTCATTCAAATTTACGCACCAATCACTAAGGCCAAAGATGAAGAAATTGAAGATTTTTACCAACTTCTGCAGTCTGAAATTGATCGAATGTGCAATCAGGATGCATTGATAATTACTGGTGATTGGAATGCAAAAGTTGGAAACAAAGAAGAAGGATCGGTAGTTGGAAAATATGGCGTTGGTGATAGAAATGATGCCAGAGATCACAGGATAGAATTGGCAAGACCAAGGACTTCTTCATTGCAGATACCTTTTTTCACCAGCATAAATGGCAGCTATATATGTGGACCTCGCCAGATGGAATACACAGGAATCAAACTGACTACATCTCTGGAAAGAGATGATGGAAAAGCTCAATATCATCAGTCAGAACAAGGCCCTGGCTGACTGTGGAGCAGAACATCAATTGCTCATATGCAAGTTAAAGCTCAAACTGAAGAAAATTAGAACAAGTCCACGAGAACCAAAGTACGACCTTGAGTATACCTCACCTGAATTTAAAGACCATCTCAAGAATAGGACTGCTAGAACAAGGAACAATTCATAGGCGTTGGGAAAGGGACTCAAAAAGGAGTAAAGTAAGTGTGCAGTTTTCTCCAAGATCTAGTAGTAGTAATTATGTATCACAGGAAATCTCATGGACTACTGTTCTCCTCCTGATATCAAAGACTACTGATGTCTAACAGATCAGTGTTACTTTGGAAAGTATTTAATTCTGGCCTCTCCTTCCATGTCAAACTCCTACCATTCTTCTGAACTTAATTCCCCATGCCCACCTTAAAAAAAGAAAAATCTTTTGCTATCGAGTGGATTCTGACTCATAGTAACCCAATAGGACAGAGTAATACTGCCCCATAGGGTTTACAAAGCTATAATCTTTACTGAAGGAGTCCTGGTGGTGCAGTGGTTAAGTGCTTGGCTGCTATCCAAAAGGTCAGTGATTTGAGGACATTTATTTTTAGGATGATAAAAATCTTCTAAATTTACGTTGTCACTTTAAATAGGTGAATTTATGGTATGTGAATTGTTTCCATGAAGATGTTAACAAAAAATCATATGGGCAAACATTTTACCCAACTGTGGGGTGAACATGGGGACTAGGTCTGGGGATTGTCGGGAAGGGAGGTGGGGGAGGGTTGTCATCCAGGCTTCAAGTTCATCAGAAGTTAAGCTGGTGAAATAATTAGGCAGGTATGGTCTGCTATCTGAGCTGACCTTGTGGGGCATTACTTGCTTAGGCATCATCATTGCTTGTGCTGAATTGAGGGGCAGTGAGAGGAAGGCTGTACGGATAAGAAAAGATTATCATGAAGGGGCCTTGGTCCTTTGGTGAGAAATTTTAAACAAGCGTCTCCTAGTTTGTGCTCATAAGATTACCGTCCACTTCTGGATTAGTTATATCCATTGTTTTTTTTTCCTATGATGGGCATTTCAGACTTCTTGTTGTTAGGTGATTTTCAACTCATAGCAACCCAGTGTGACAGAGTAGAACTGCCCCTTAAGGTATCCTAGACTGTAATCTTTATGAGAGCAGATCACCAGGTCTTTCTCCTATGGAGCCGCAGGGTGGGTTCGCACTCTAATCTTTAGGTTAGCAGCCAAGCACTTAACCACTGTACCACCAGAGCTCCTTATTTCAGACTTAGTGTATATAAAATTTACCCATTCAACTTGTTTGAAGGGCAGGCCTCTTAGATCCATGCCCACAAATCCTGATTCAGGGAGTTTTAAGTGGGAGCAATAAGTCTGCCTTTTAAATAAGCATCTTTCTGTAATCTGATGCAAGTGGTCTATGCGCCAGATTGAAAGGAATGTCTGAAATATATTGTTCATCCATATTCCAAATGCTAAATGTCTGACATAGTATACAATTGCAGTCCTGAGCGTTTAGGTGCTCAGGACATTAGAATGTGAGCCAAGTCTCTGTTCTCTGTATTCAAATTCAAATGGAATTAGAAGTTTTAAGGAAAAAAAAAAAATCCTACTGTATATTAAGAGCTTGGCTGTTAACCAAAAAGGTCAGCAATTCAAATCAAACCTTATCGGGCAGTTCTACTCTGTCCTGTAGGGTCACTATGAATCGGAATTGGCTCAATGGCAACAGGTTATATATTGCCAGTAGATGTTATGTTCTTTTTACTAATACATGATGCAAGAAAATAATGAAGGCAGGATGTCATTGGAAATGTGAAATGGGCCAGTGGAAATGTTATACACAAATGCAAGGCTTACAGTCTGGAACTTGTATAAAATTATTTGCAGATATAATTTTAGGGGGCCATAATATGGCAGTATCTTTAAGGCTGGAGCAAATTTAGTATTGGATTTAAATTCTACATTTTTCTTCCTGGAGATGAACCTATGTTTCAAAAAAATTTTGTTTTAAATAGAAGGACATCAAAAATAATACAATGAACATGCTTTGAAGCAACTTACTGCACTTCATTTAAGCCATGATCACATGCATTGTAGCTCTTTTAAGAGGAAGATAAATATCAAGACTATAATTGCAAAGCTTTTCCTTCCCCGGAGAGTGTTTGCTACAAACTTCTATTGATTTTGGCAGTGATTCTGCAGAAAGATATAGCATTGTCCATGGGGACTTAAGTCATGATGCCTAGTTTTAGATATATGTATATATTCCACTTAAAGTTTTTTTTCTCTCTCTCTCTATCTCTAATTAGTTATACATTTTTATCAAGAATCCTCAAGACTTTGCCTTGGGAGGATAAAACCTCTGGATTGTGGCCCCAGTTAGCCAATGAACGTAACTAATTTTCATTAAACGTTATTTTGCTGTATGAACATCTTTCTCAATTTTAATTTTGCCCCCTTGACTGTGGTTTTCAGGAGGTATATATGATCAATAAGATGCCTAATTACTGAAAGGATTTGTTAGATGTGGGAATTCCAGGCAAGACAGGATTTTAATAGTCCCAGAGTGTGTAAGACAGACACCTTTACCCTTACTAGCAAGCAAATAAGTGATATGAAAGATTTGAAGAAACTCACCTTGTGAGAAAAAAAAAAAAACTTTCATACACGTCAGTGTTTATGACTTAAAATTCACCATTAGAAAGAGAATCATTCTGAAAGCAATACCCCTAATTAAAATGAAAATATCCTTGAGAAAGACAGTGTTTCATTCAGTTAAATAATACTTACTTCACATCCCTCCTGTGTATCAATCACAGAGTTGTGTACACATTTTTATCATATTTTAACTATACTGTATCATCTTCTAACTATAACCTGATTCAATACCATCATTTTATTTTATTTTTGAATTCTTTTTTTTATTGTACTTTAGTTGAAGGTTTACAGAACAAATAGTTTCTCATTAAACAGTATACATATTGTTTTATGACAATGGTTAACAACCCCACGACATGTCAACACTGTCCCTTCTCAACCTTGAGTTCTCTATTACCAGCTTTCCTGTCCCCTCCTGCCTTCTAGTCCTTGTCCCCATTAGTCTCGTTTTGTTTTATGGGGCTGTCTAATCTTTGATTGAATGGTGAACCTCAGGAGTGACTTTGTTAGTGAGCTAAAAGGGTGTGCGGGGGCCATACTCTTGGGCTTTTTGCAGTCTCTGTCAGGCCAATAAGTCTGGTTTTTTTTGTGAGTAATAATTTTGTTCTACATTTTCCTCCAACTCTGTCTGGGACCCTGTCAGAGCAGTCAGTGGTGGTAGCTGGGTACCATCTAGTTGTACTGGACTCGACAATACCGTCATTTTAGATAGTTGAAAATTAAGAGACATAGAGTGTAAAGAATGTTCAAGGACCCCCAGTTAGTGTGCTGCCAAGACATGATTTAAACTCAGATCTAGGGGCAGATTTTCTAATAGGCAAAGTAAGCATGGTGCTTAGCCTGCTTACCGGATCATCTGTGGTCAACGGTTTCACATTTTTCCACCACATCGAAGATTCTGCTTGTAGGTATAGCTGGCATCTGTCTCTCTTCCAACGCTACTACACCTTCCTATAAAATTAAAGCCTCTTTTCAAATTTACGGTCCCTGATAGGGGCAGATTGTCCAGTAAGCAAGGTAAGCACAGGCTTACTTGTGCTTACTTAGTAATCTGTAATGCACAATTTCACATGGGCTTTTGTTTGATTCCTAAACCCAAGCTGTTTCTGCAAGTCATAGGAGCAAGGATGGTAGTTGTTTCAAAGAAACAAGTAGGCTCTGAGTCTGGTTCAAACCCATTGCTGTCAAGTCAATTCCAACTTACAGCGACCCTGTAGGACACAGCCGAGCTGCCCCGTAAGGTTTCCGAGGAGCAGCGGGTAGATTTGAACTGCTGATCTTTTGTTTAGCAGCCAAATGCTTAACCACTGCACCAGTGCTTCTGAGTCTGGTTGAAAAGGTGTAAGGTAGAAAAACAAGGTCATTGTTTTAGGTAATAACTGTAAATCTATAACAGATATATCAGAAAAATAAGCACTTAGTCAAATTCTTTTGACTGTATTGGTAAAACTTCAGAGTTGGAAAGAGTTTAGGGATTGTTTAGTCCAGTACTCCTTGTTTTTAAAATGACCACCAAGGTTTTCAATCTGAGCAGATCAGAGGCGTCATTTATGGTTTCTATTCTCAGAGAGATTGAGGAGAACCAGGATGGAGGAAAATTCAAAATTCTTTGGCAACAAAGTAGAGCCTCTGTAGGAGGGAAAAAGATTGTAAATCCTTACTGGAGGAAACACTTTTTAGGTTTATCTGAGTGCCACTTAGTAAAAGAAATGTAAGAGAGAGTCTGCCAACTTGTTTTATTTTTAAAATTGTAATAAATTTTATTTTAGCCAGTTTTTTCCATGAGGAAGAGAGTCTGAACTCATCAGTATTATTATTTTACATCCAGTATTTTACATGAACTTCTTAGTACGTATTCAAAATATATTAAAACAACATTATCTTTAAAACATAGGTATTGAAATGATGTGAAAAAAATAGAACTTTTTCTTAGATAATATATTTAATTCAGAATGCATTTTAGTGTTTTGTAAGGCAATCCAAAATGTGTTAACCTGCAATTTCTGATACTTTCAGGAAGTTTGTTTAAGGAATTTGGTTGTTTTCTTGTAATTCTATCTGACAGAACTGTATGTGTGCGTGTGCATGCGTATGTTTATAATACCATCTTTTCACCTTTAATTAATTAGTTTTTAAAGACAGGCATTTCAGTTAGGTTTTGGGGAAAATGGAACATTTTTGTTTGCTCACTTTTGCTCTATGTACTACGAGTAAGTTCACAGTGTCCATTATTTAAAGAGCCAAAACATATCCTCTCTGTAACTCTGGAGGCCTCTTATCCAAAGTCATTTTCTACCAAGTTGGAAGCTTCTCATAGTCAATAATCACTTCATCAGGAGGTCATATATCTTATCGAGTAGTTCAATTATCACGTTAAGGTGCTTTATTGTGGGACATTCTCTTTGATACTTTCCTCTTTCTGGTTGAAATCCAATAAGATAATCACTTACTTATTACGCATGTAGAAATAGATAGACTCAGTGTGTACAAGGCAGGTGACTTTAAAGTCAGGCTGTTGTATTAGTTCATATGTAGGATAGAGATTAATATCTGCTATTGGATTTCTTTGATTTTTTCCTCAAATTTATTATATTACACCTAATTCTACAATATTCCTTTTAAAAATATAGTAAATGTTACCCAGAAAAATAAAATATGTGAAGTGATATTTCAGTATTAGCTTTTACCCTGAAATTGCTCAGATGGCAGGATTCTAGCTCTTTCAGTAACTGGAGGGCATCTATTTGGTGTTTAATTATCTATCCTGGGGAGGGGGTTCTCAGAGTGGAAGATATGTATCAATGTTATGTAGTACTTATTTCTAAATTATTGCTTTCAGGTGGAGTTTCCTTTGGATTTTTCTTATTTTTCTAGTGACGTTTTTTCTTCTTTGACACATATGTATATTTGGGTAAACAATATGTGGGAAACAATCCTAGTATTTTTTTATTGTGATAAAAAAATGTATATATATATATATATATATCAAAACATTTGCCAACTCAGTTTTTACATGTGTAATTCAGTGACGTTACACTCCTCATGATGTGCAATGTTTATTTTTATTAAATTATTGATCAGTATTTATAAATGTTTTATGACCATAAAACTTTCTTTTGAGGAAGTAGAAAGGCCTTATAGCATTTAGTATAGTGAAAATACCATATAATAATGAGATTAAAATATTATTTTAATACTTTGGCCTATACTAAAGAGTCACTAAAGGAATAAAGCATACAATTATAGGATTGAAATAAAAAAAATAAACAATTGCCGTTGAGTCTATTTTGACTCATGGTGAGCTTATGTGCAGAGTAGAACTGTGCTCTGTAGGGTTTTCAGGCTGTGAACTGTCAGAATCAGATCACCAGGCCTTCTTTCACACTCTAAGTATTTTTTTACATAAAGTCTCCTCATTTTTTTGTACCTTTCAAAAGCATTATATCACGGTATTGCTTACTTTCGGTGCTGGCTCAGTCCAGATAATCCCCAAACCATTCATTAATCTTCCATTCACCTCTCACCAAATGCGATCGAACACTTAGATGTAGTAGTTCCAGTTAAGATAGAGGAAATTAAGTCTTAAACAGATCCAATTTTTAACTATATTATGTTAGCATGACGTATTTTTTCCTCCTATGACAAACATTCTGTATACAGAGATTTTTTAAATTATTTTAATCAAAATAGATTGATAATGTACTGAAGGATAAATAAAACATTTGGAAAATGAGCTATTTTAACTCGAAGTTATAGTATACATTTTTTTCTCCTTATGACTTACCAACAGTTATATTTTTATGTGACATATTTTCTGTTATATTCCAAAGCTTTCCAGGATTTAGAAAGAATTAGAGTTTAATGATAATTAAAATAACTACAGAAGAATCATGGTAATGAGGATTAAGTTAATATAAAATTTCTGATTTTATCGAGTTTCAGCAGTACCTCCTATTATATTTTATTTGTTGTTACGATGCAAAAATGACAAATTTGGATCCAGTCTGTTTGTTGCCTTAGCCCACTTTCTGATAAAAATAGTGAATTAGCTCCAAGCCAGGCATTTAGGAAGAAATATTAGAAGGCCAGTGGTCTCAGATGTTAAGATCAGCACCTGCAGTCATTACAGTTTGCCTGTAAATTTACTCTCATAGGATCTTGATAAATTAGAAGTTGACATTAGGAAAACCCTTCTAACAATTTTTGTAAGTGAAAGTATAATTTATTTTAGAATAATTCAAATAAATCACAAATTATATTATTTAAGAAGTTTAAAAAAAAGTTACCCTTCTGAGTAAAAGCATTCATTCTCAAAGTCAATATTATTTTAAAAATATATTATTTGTTTACTTGTTCATTTATTCAGTAAATCTTGATTTGGTATTCACCCTTAAGCAGTATTTTTTGAGGCATATAGGAAGCAGTGGTGAACAAGAAAAAGAGACTTGCCTGATGTCATGGACTGACGTTCGGGTGGTGGAGACAGATAAGCAAGTAAAGAAGGAAAGCATCGTTAGTAATAAGCACTGAGTCCAGAATTAGGGTGATGTGATCAAGTGACTGAATGACTACTTTAAAGTAGTTCATTAGAATACAGTTACAATGGAGATGATGAAAAGTTGTTTGGTAGATTAGGAGGAAAGCAGTTGGGAAGTGCTTTTAAAGGAACTTACGGTGGTGTGGTCGCTATGAGTTGGAATCAACTCCACGACACACAACAACAACAGCAACTAACCTAATGGCTGGCAGCTTAAACCCATCCAGCTGTGCCACAAAAGAAAGGCCAGGCGATCTGCGTCCATAAAGATTACTGCCAAGAAAACCTTATGGAGCAGTTGTATTTTGTAACATGGAGTTGCCATAAGTTGGAATTAACAAATGGCAATGGGTATGATGGTGGTAGGAGTGGAGACAAATTGTAAATTCCTCTCAGTTGAGACTTGGCATCAACCAAAACCAAACCTGTTGCTGTCAAGTTGATTCCAACCCACGATGACCCTATAGGACAGAGTAGAACTGCCCCGTAAGGTTTCCAGGGAGCAGCTGGTAGAGTTGAACGGCTGACATTTTGGTTAGTAGCCAAGCTCTTAACCACTGTGTCACCAGGGCTCCAACCTGGCATTAATGGGGATAAGAATAGTCAGAAATTAAATACTATGTAGGCCAGGAGTAGTAAATTCTTGAAACAAGTAACACCATTTCCCACACCATTTTCCTGTGGAAGTATTTACTGGAAAGTTCTTCTGTCTCTTCTGAAAGCTTGTCAACAGCACACCATTCAAGGAATCAGAACTGGCTCAAGAAATGAAGCACACATCTTGTCTTTGTTCTTATCACTTCCCTAAAATTGTGGATTGAGCCTCTTTCTCATGAACCCACCTTACATACTCTTTCTGTGAATCTTGGCTGTATGTTAGTAATCTTTCAAACTTTTAGGGAATAGTACTTAAAATCCTTGTTTTACATTAGAATCACCTAAGGAGTTACTTTTAAAAGCTCCATAACTGGGGCCCAGCCTGGGCCATTTAAATCAGGGTATGAGGCTCAGGCATCTGTAGTTCAAAAAACTTCTCAGATAAATCTTAACATGCAGCCAGGATTGGGAAGTACTGTCCTAGAAGGCACAGGATGTGTCTCTTTCTCATGCTGTTTTCTTGTTTTTTCCTATTAAGTTGAGCTAGTATATTATTTAAAAAAGAAAAGAAAAAGAAGAAGAAGAAAATAAACAGAACAAAAAACCTCAGGTGGCTGTGGAATGACCATCCACCAATGCTCATCAAGGCACAACATTCTGCCCTTGGTTTCTTTGGTAGTGTTGAAATGTGCTTATCTTGGCCTAATGACCTTTTCTGTCTCAGCCCTATCACCTTTGAAATTTATAGTCCATCTGCTGTGCAAAAGAAATATTATGTGAGCCACATATGTAATTTTAGATTTTCGGTAACCACATTAAAAAAAAAGTACTAAGAAAAAGGCGATATTTATTTTAATAACATTTTATTTAATAAGTATATTCAAAATATTATGATTTTAACATGTAATAAATGAGATATTTTTACAGACTTGTATCTGTACTATGTCTTTGAAGTCCGGTGTGTATTTTACATTTCCGGTACTAGCTGCTAATGGCTACCAAATTGGACAACACAGTGTAGACTATTAATCTCATAGTTTGATCTTGATCTGTGCTAATATGCTAAACCCTCCCTTAAAAAGTGTAATTTCAAAGTTACTCTAGCATTGATAACTTCAAAACAACTTACCTCTATAATGGTAGGAATTTTGTCTGATTTGGAAATATATTTTGTTCAGACAGGACTTTGAGCCACTACACAAATCATACAAAATAGAAGATCAAGGGCACTTAATAAACGGTTCAATTTGTATGGTAAACTAACACACACACACATACATATATACACAAACAATGTTAGTTGCAAATCAATACATTGCTTAGATCTACAGGTAGAGAAAACCAACACAGGCAAACCTCAGAGATCTCAATCATCTCAGTGGGTAATTCTCAAAGGGCTGAAACGTTGATGACCTCTTGATATTTCAAAGGCTCTGGCAAAACTGGATATTCTCTGAAAATGCGGCATCTTATGGCATCTTTGAAGCCTTTCATTACACTCTCTAAATGTATTTTTGCTACATTAGCAGAACCTTAATAATCTCTAAGGGCATTTTAAGTATCTGAGTCCCAAAACCTTATAGGCTGAAAACTATTTATGGTTCAGTAAAAAATAATATTAAATAATCAATAAAATCCCTTTCTCTTTTGACTTTATTTAAGTAGTTAAATAAAGCAAGAAAAAAAGGTTTAAATTTGTTAGGCAATTTGTAACTATGACTCTTAACTATTTGCCTTATAATTATATTATTTGCATCATAATTGTTTAACCAAACTGGTTAAAAATTAGTAGGAGAAAGATTTATGTATACATTGAACTTAATTTATTTCCATTTTCTAATAATCAGGTAATTTCTTCCTCAATGCTTTACTTTGTTAATTTGAGATATTTTATTTTAAAAATCACTCTTGGCATCTTTTATGAGCTTTAATACAACTGAAGAAAAGGAGCAGAGGGCATCTCAGTTTAGGAGAAACAAAATAATTGTGTGCTGATTTCTCTACTTTGGAAAACAATTTCCTTTTACCTTGCAAATAACGTATAGTCATTAATGGTAAAGTGCTACTTAAAGAAGTCACAAGTGAATATGGTAAACTGTTTCTTAAAATGTCTGGGGGAAAATAGGAAAGGAAAAAAAAGTCAAATTTGTTTGCTTAGGGTTCCAGACATATAATATCCGACTACATTCAGAAGAAAAAAAAATAAGTGTTGTGATTCATGTAAAAATACATATTCCCTGGGAGTAGTAGAATGTACAAAATAGCTTTTCTGTTGGGGGAAAAAAAGTGCATTAGACCTACCCAAGTAATTCTGTTTCTAACCTGGGTTTTCATTATCTAGTTTTGAAAAACTAGAGCACTAAAACGACAATAAAAAGACAAAGCAAAAACTGAATTTATTGATTTTATTTTATCATAAAACTTGAGATAGCACACTTAGCCTTGGGAACTGCCCTTTGATCTACTCTTCGGCAAGGGAGCGCTCTATTCACCTGCATCTTTACAGATGGAATCATTGTTATACTAATAATTGCTCAATAAGGCAAAAAGAATCACATTAAAAATGAAAAGGTGCTTTTGAAAATTGTGAAACAATATAATTTTGCTGAATTTAAACACAAAGAGACAGCTAATAGTAATTATAGACCAGAGAAATTTGTTTAATATTCAATTTAATCTATAATACACCAAAAAATTGCAAATAGATTTTATCTTCTCTCTTTAGAATTTTTGAAGAAGAATATGTCCTGTCTCCTTTTCAAAGCTTTGTTCTTCTGCCTTTGGGACTAAATCATAAAGTTCAACCAGCAAAGCTTTGTTTCCCAAAGGACACAGCAGGCATTGATAGTATACTGTAGCTGTAATTCTATAGTGACTCCAGATTGGCAACTGACAGAAATCGCTTGGGTGAAAGTGACAAAGCTGTAATATTTTTACAATGGACTGACTGATGTCTTTGGAAGGTCTGTTTGATTTCAAAGGACATTTTATATTTTTCCGTGAAGATCAAAGTGTATTAGACCTTTGTGATGAAAACCATCTGACTGCATAATGAGCATTGCAATAAATAAAATTATAGCGTTTCTTTCCTGAGCTATTTATTACTTGAAGCCGATTAAGAATATTTCAAAGCGTAGATGAAGTACCACTTATTTTTTAGTACAAAGTAGTTATAAGGTTATCTTTATTTCTATCTGATTAATAGAGAATAAATTATTTAGAAAACAGAATGTGTTGCCTAGCCCTGGGAAGAATGAAGAGCATATGTATTTTTATGAGAAAATATATTTATTATTTATAGTTAATAAATATTTAAATAGATTATTACAGAAAGTATTTTGTTTATATCAGGTTTGAAACAAAGCATGAAATATCATGTTAATTTTTTCCTGCTTAGCACTGTTAGTTTTACTTTTCAGTGGAGGATAGCCCAAAATTCCTGAACCTTATTCAGGAGAGTTTTAGATATAAGAAGAACAAAAATCAAGAAATGTAGTAAACTAGGCAATTGTGCCAAGAACTACATTGATTTAATTAAAAATTAATTTTTAAAAAGTTTGAAAATGTAAAACTGTAAATATATGCTTTAAATTCCTTCTGTATATGTTTAGAGTTTTCAGTAAAATTAAGTAATTAAGTATTTTAATTGAATAGTTACACTCATTATATTATTTTGAAATTGAGAGCTGTTTACTAGACCTTACCTGAAATCTCACAATTTGAAATATTTATATTATCCATAAAATAAATAATATTAACATGAGTTCTGTTTAAATATATATATATATTCATTTAATGCTTAAAAAATACTAGTAATGGCATTTTAAAATAGCAAAATACTACTTGGAGAATAATATAAATCTTTTATTTATTTCGTATGTGGTATTAAGAATCAAAGCAATTTCAAAATTGCCTGGACTTATAATGATCAAGTTCATGGAGCTGTGTTTATTTTTTAAATAGTTTTAAAATAGTGTTCATATTTCTTTATCACTAAAAATATATCTCTGCTTTCTTTGGGCCTTCACTGGATTCCCTTGTAGTGATGGCTTCCTAATAGCTGTCTTGATAAATGAGTTGGTATTGTCCAGAAAGTTAGAAACAAAATTGCTTGCCACACAAATTTCACTGAAAGATATAAACAATATAGTGTGAGATGGGAATGTCTCAGCAGTTTTACTTTTGATAGGAAATGAGGCCTACAAAGACATCAAAGGTGATTTTTTAAGGTTCATCAAAAGATACAAAATTCTACATTAGAACCTAATTTGACATTGACAAATTTTATTACAATGACTGTTCATTGAGACAATTCTCAACACTTAGAGCTGGTACTGCGCTCCTTCTGGAGCACTTGAGAGTGTGGGAGGGTCTTTTCATTTGTGTCTACAACCAGGGACCACTTCTGGCGTCAGACGGAAAGGGGCAGGGGTGCTAATCATCTTACAGTGCTCAGGGCAAAACCAAAGCTGTTGTCGCTGAGTCAATTCTGACTCATAGCAACTCTGTAGGACAGAGTAGAACTGCCCTATAGGGTTTCCAAGGAGCTGGTGGATCTCCTAACCACTGCACCACCAGGGCTCAGGACAGTCCTGCACAGTATTACTTTCCTATTGTTGCTGTAAGGAGCCCTGGTTAAGTGCTGGGTTAAGCAATGGTTAAACACTGAGCTGCTAACCAAAAGCTGGGCGGTTCGAACTCATCAGCTGCTGTGCAGAAGAAAGATGTGGCAGTATGCTTCCATAAAGATAAACCAAACCAAAAAAAAAACAAACCTGTTGCCACTGAGTTCATTCGGCTCATAGTGACACAATAGGACAAAGTAGGACTCCCCCACAGGGTTTCTAAAGAGTGGCTGGTGGATTCGAACTGCTGACCTTTTGGTTAGCAGCCGAGCTCCTACCATAAAGTTTACAGCCCTGGAAATCCTACAGGGTGGTTCCACTCTGTCCTGTAGGGTTGCTATGAGTTGGAATCAGCTTGACAGCAGTGGGTATTGCTGCTGTACGATCTCTTGGTGGTGCAAATGATTCAGCTCTTGGCTACTTACTAATTGAAAGGGTGGTGGGTTGAATTCACTCAGGGGTGCCTTGGAAGAAAGGCCTAGCAATCTGATTCTGAACAAAATCAACCATCAAAAACCCTGTAGAGCCCAGTTCTATTCCGACACACAGGGGGTTACCATGTGTCAGAGACAGCAACTTTTTGTTTGTTTGTTTTTACTTTATTGCGGCTGTAAGAAATTGTAACAAGTTTAGTAGTTTAAAACAACACAAGTTGACAACTTGCAGTAACGTTCATGTCCTATATGAGTCTCACTGGTCTCAAATCAAGGTTTCGACGGGATCACGTTCCTTTCTGAACGCTCTGTGGAAGAATCCATTTCCTTGCCTGTTCCAGTTTCTAAGAAGCCACTCGTATGCCTTGGCACGAGGCTTTCTTCCTCCATTTTTAAAGTCAGCAAGCTTTTATCTCTTTGACCATTCCTATAGTTGTATCTCCGTCTAAACACAGGTGGGAAATACGCTTTGCTTATAAATTCCCATATGATTAGACCAGGCCCTCCAGGAGAATCCAGGTCAGTCTCCTTATCTCATGGTAATCACATCTCTAAAGTCCCTTTTGCTGCTTAAAGTAACATATTCACAAGTTCTGGGGATTAGAGCTTTGGGCTGTGGGGGGTGAGTATTCTGCCTATTACATACACTACAGTATGAAGAATTTTCATGTTTATTCAATACCTTGCCTTCTTTGGAGCACAGCATTGGAGGGCAGGAGACAGGGGCCCCAAAATAAGCTGACAATCCTTGTTTTTTGTTACTTGCATTTAACGTCACTTAAAATAGTGCTCAAACCCTGGTGGCTTAGTGGTTAAAAGCCAAGGCTGCTAACCAAAAGGTCAGAAGTTCAAATCCACCAGGCACTCCTTGGAAACCTATGGGGCAGTTCTACTCTGTCCTATAGGGGCGCTATGAGTCGGAATCAACTTGACAGCAACAGGTTTGGGTTTTTTTTCTTTTAAAATAGTGATAAGGCTTGTTGATGTGTTGTGAGATTGTTAACCATTGTCATAGAGCAACATTTCTAGTAACTGTTAAATGAGAAACTATTTTGTTCTGTAAGCCTTCATGTTAAGTGAGAAGAACAGCACAATTGGAAGAGCGTAGTCAATGTCACTGAACTGTGCATGTAAAAATTTTTGAAATGGTGTATCTTCAGCTATGTGTATTTTCACCAAAAAAAAAAGGTTGAGAAGTTAGAGGGTTGACATGTTGTGGGGTTGTTAACCAATTTCATAAAACAATATGTGTACTACTGTTTCATGAGAAACTATTTGTTCTGTAAGCCTTCACCTGAAGTACAATAAAAAATAAAATAAAATTAGTGATCCGGCTTTGTTCCATCCCCTTTATAGTTTCTGGCTAAAGCAATTTAAAATGGTAACATTGAGTGATGAATCAGAATGACATCAGGGATGGTTCTAACAGTCATTTCTAGGAGATAGAAGCAGATACCTGCTGCCGTCGAAATGATCCCAACTCATAGCTGAACGTCAAAACATGAAATTCTTTACTTTTCAATCTTTGAAGAGATCTGTGGCTGTCTAGCCTGTCTTCTACAGATGCCCATCCCAGGTTCACTTTCTGTGGGTGCAAGGGGCCAAGTGGGAATCAGAACAGAAAAGGTGGAGGAAGAGATACGAGACAACTGTCCCTCATTACTTAATTTCTGGATGAGAAATTTGAATTCAATCAATCATAGTTAATTTTTGAAAAATCATGTAAATTTTAATGGAAACTCTTCATGGTTATATTATTTTCAGCCTTTCTCTTTTATGTAGGAAATTTTATTTACCATACAGTATGTGTTTAAGTCTGTTGAGGATTTTAAAAGACTTCGGGTTCCAAATAATATTCCCTATTTTTTTCCTAAATTTGAGAAGAATAAGTAAAATCAATTAAAACAGTCATGAATTTGTTTTTACTTGTAGCTAGAATATTTAGAGTAATGATAAAACAGTATTATTTATACTACCTGTGTATATAGTTATAGTGAAGTTTTACTTTTGTTTAAAAACTAACTGTATTCAAAGGTATTTTAAATGTATTGTCCCCTGTAATAAGACTTAAACAACAGTTTCATAAGGTAGCTATCATTATTTCTATTTCACGAGTAAGGAAACAAGTTCATAATAATCTTGCCTTGAATATCAACACGTTTAGTAAAGGGTGAAGCCAAGACTGGAACTCTGATTTTGTGGTCTGTTTTTTGGCAGCTGGGCTAAAGTAAAACCATTGTGGAAATTTATTTACAATTGTTGATTGCTCATTAGATAATATCAAAGTTACTTGTTTAGTAATGGTCTGGGAAAAATTTTGAGTTACTTGTTTGAATTATTATAATAGTTTCTAACTGTATTTTTGCTCCTTAAATATATTCTTAGGCAATCTGTGATTTTATTTATGCTGTGTAGTTCAATGGGGCAAATCTTTAGGTTAACATTTGTTAACATATAAAAATGTAATTAGCTGTATAAAGCTGGTTCCAGGATTATATTGCTGAGGAAAGTCAGAACTAGCTAAATTAATCTTATGGGAATCACGCTGCCTTGATCAGCTCTTAGCTGATGACCATAAGGAGGGGAGGAAAGGAAAGTATCCTTGGAGATTTCTTTCATCCCTGATGTTCTTTCCTTTTCGTATTTGGAATTTTAAAGTAAAATATCTTTTGTCTGTTTCAGATAATTTATAAATTATTTTAATAAGCATGTTAAATAGTGATTTCATATTAAGAAAATAAGGATAAAATTTTAAATTTTACTAACGCAGTAGTGATTATTCAGTAAAACTAAAATATTATTATATAAGAATGTTAAAATGCAAATGTATTAAAATAGTTTCCCCTATATGCCCTATCAGTAACCATTAACTCCTTTACTTTTAACTTGATACTATTGATTAAAAAAAAGTTAACTAGAAAAAGATTAATCCAATAAAATGAAATAAAAATAGTTGAATTTAAATTTTCTTACTTTGTTGTAACTTCGCCTTCTTTCCCACTTTAATATTCTTTTGTCCTGTCAATTTTTCCTTATACCTTATTTCAGCATGAAACCAGTAGCAAA
Organism: Dugong dugon; assembly: GCA_030035585.1. NCBI lineage: Eukaryota > Metazoa > Chordata > Mammalia > Sirenia > Dugongidae > Dugong > Dugong dugon. The sequence continues at coordinate 18,189,080 of CM057478.1, forward strand.
ATTATGAAAACATGATTAGTTCTTGATTTTCATTATTTAAAACAGAGAAAGCCCCACATTTTTTTCATGTTTATATGATATGTTAATGTATATTAACTATATTTTGATATTTTTTCTTGTTCTGCTGTGTTTTAAATGTTTATAAGTATATTTTCTTGTCTTGGTTTATCAAGTCCTGTAGAACATTCCCAAATATTTCTCTACTTATTTGTAGAAGTCAATATTAAATGTTTTAGTAGAATCAGTAATAATATATTCTTTGTTTTATTTGATTTTTATTGGGCCATCCTTCAAAAAATGTGTTTCTCAATTATGTTCATACCAAAGAATGCTACAGGAAACATTTATTCAATAAACAATTAAATTTAGAAAGATAACAATATTGGTAGTCATAAAATTAGAAAATAAAAGGATAATTGATCAAAATTAATGAACAACTTCAGCATACACAGTGTTTCCTTTTAGGCAATCCTATGTTTATGGTATATTTTAAAATATAGTTGTTTTATCCATATCTCCTTTTAATTCAATCAGTATATTAATATCATCCAGTCACCATTTCTCAACATGATGGTGACTATGTCTTTGATGAAAACTTATATTTCTGTACTTTATAACAACAAGAGGAGGAAAATTAATTTCAAACCAGTATCATTTTATTTTACTCGATCAAAGGTTAATCCTAGCAAACCAAACCCTTCTAATATCTTTGGTTGTTCAGGAAAGCATTAGCGAGAAAGTTGTCATTTCATTAAGATTTTCTTAAGAATTAAGACAATTAGAATAAATAGTTACAGCATTATTTATATACATTTTCCTATTCTTTTTCTTATACTGGAAACTCCAGTTGACTTAGCTTTCATATAACTGTAAGTGGTGACTCAGAAAATGACATTTGAAAAAACAGACTATTCTCCCAGCTCCATGAGGCCCACTGAGCATGAAACGACCACTGGCACAATGGTGGCCTCCTATTATCAAGTAACTGGAGTGAAGTTGATATACCAGCAGTGGCTGGAGTCTGGTTCTGGCTCATAAAACAGACCTTTTCATTCTCTGCTATGTTCTGGTTCATGAAAGCTACAATATGTAGAGAACTGTGGACATAAATTTTAGAATATGATGTCTCACAGCTTTTGGATAACTCCTTTATGAAAATCAGATGGCAAAAATGCAAGTAATATACTTAGCATCTACAACAAAATTATTTTCATTTTATTTTGCAATAGGTAATTCTTTTTTTTAAAATTTCAGGTGTTTATGAATATCATTTGAATCAATATTTTATATTAAATGTTGCATATTACAAATCAAGAGTGATGCTTGCATATAGTACCTAAGAATGCTCTAAGAATATACATTGTTTAGTGCATTTTTATGGTGATGATGACTTAGAACAAATAGTAAACCTCCCTGTCATTTCCTTGCCTAGTATCAATTGTTTATTCAGTCATCCAACACATAGTTATTGAGGGCCGAACATGTGTCAATGGAATCATGTTATTAATTATTTTTGAACCCAACTTCAGTTGTAGTGAGCAAGAAAAAGTCAACTTTTTTTATTTGAACACATAAATATTTACATAGAACATTCTTTTAGGCACTGTGGAAGAGGGAAAAAGGATTTATGAGAAGAATCAAAAAGGAAAATACACTTCTGCTTCTTATCCTAATTTTCGGCTTCTCAGAACTTTCTGAACGTGGGACAAAGTTTCAGGGAAGCCATAGATACTTGCTGTTCCCACTCAGGACACTCTTTTTCAATGATTTTAATTTTCCCTGCTCTACAGTTTAAAACTTAAGTCACTAAGCGAGGAAAAGAAAAAAGGTCGGTTACAACATTGCCCTTCAAAATCTCTCTGAGCATTTCACCCCCATCTTATTCTTTTCTTGGTCTGAGAGCCTGAGTTATAGTAGCATTGACCCTCAGGGAGTCTCTCACTAGCACAGGCATTGTCACATTCAGTGATTTTGGGGAATCTTATTCTGGTGGTTGTTAGGTGCCATAAGACGGTTCCCACTCATAGCAACCCTATGTATAAAAGAACAAAACACTGCTGTCTTGCACCACCCTCACTATCGTCTCTATGTTTTAGCCACTTGTTGCAACCAGTGTGTCACTCCATCTCCTTGAGGGCCTTCCTCTTTTTCGCTGACCCTCCACTTTACCAAGCATGATGTTCTTCTCCAGGCACTGGTCTGTCCTGATAACATGTCCAAAATAAGTGAGACAAAGTCTAGCCATCTTTGCTTCTAAGGAGCATTCTGGGTGTACTTCTTCCAAGATGGATTTGTTTGTTCTTCTTGCATGGAATATTCAATATTCTTTGTCAACACCAAAATTCAAAGGCATCAATTCTTCTTCAGTCTCCTTATTCATTGTCCAGCTTTCACATGCATATGAGGCAACTGAAAGTACCATGACTTGGGTCAAGTGCACCTTAGTCTTCAAGGTGACATTTTTGCTTTGTAGCACTTCAGAGAGGTCTTTTGCAGAAGATTTGCCCAAGGCAATATGTCATTTGATTTTTTGACTGTTTCTTCCATGGCGCTGTTTGTGGAACCAAGTAAAATAAAATACTTAAAAACTTTAATATTTTCTACTTTTATTATAATGTTGCATATTGGTCCAGTTGTGAGGATGTTTGTTTTCTTTATGTTGAGATGTAATCCGTACTGAAGACTGTACTCTTTGATCCTACTCAATAAGTACTTCAAGTCCTCTTTGCTTTCAGCAAACAAAGTTGTGTCATCTGCTTATTGTAGGCTGTTAATGAGTCTTCCCCCAATCCTGATATCTGTTCTTCTTCATATAGTCCAGCTTCTCGGGTTATTTGCTCAGCATACAGATTGAATAAGTATGGTGAAAGTATACAACCCTGACACACACTTTTTCTAATTTCAAACAATGCAATATTCCTTTGCTCTTTTTGAAAGAGTGCCTCTTGGTCTGTGTACAGGTTCTGCATGAGCACAATTAAGTGTTCTGGTATTACTATTTTCAAAATGTTCTCTATAATTTATGATCCACACAGTTGAATGACTTTGGTAGTCAATAAAACATGGGTAAACATCTTTCTGGTATTCTCTGCTTTCAGTCAAGATCCATCTGACATCAACAATTACGTCCTTTGCTCCATTTCCTCTTTGGAATCCTTGAATTTCTAGCAGTTCCCAATCAATGTACTGCTGCAACTGTTTTTGAGTTATCTTCAGCAAAATTTTACTTGTGTGTTATATTTATGATATTGTTTGATAATTTCTGTATTCAGTTGGATCAGCTTTCTTTGGAATGGCCACAAATGTTGATCTCTTCAAATGTTGGCCAGGTAGCTGTCTTCCAAATTTCTTGGGATAGACACTTGAGCAGTTCTAGCATTGCATCTGTTTGTTGAAGCATCTCAATTGGTATTCCTGCAATTCCTGGAGCCTTGTTTTTGCCAATGCTTTGAGTGCAGCTTGGAATTCTTCCTTCTGTACCATTGGTTCTTGATCATATGCTACCTCCTGAAATGACTGATCACAGACCAGTTCTTTTTGTTATGGTGACTCTGTGTATTCCTTCCATCTTCTTTTGGTGTTCGCTGGGTCATTCAGTTTTTTGCCCATAGAATCTTTCAGTATTGCAACTTGAGGCTTGCATTTTTCTTCAGTTTTTTCAGCTTGAGAAATGCCAGTCATGTTCTTGCCTTTTGGTTTTCTAACTCCAGGTCTTTGCACATTTCATTATAATACTTTGTCTTTTTGAGCCGCCTGTAGAAATCTTCTGTTTAGGTCTTTTACATCATCATTTCTTCTGATACTTTAGTCACTATGAGTCTATGAGCTACTCTACACTTAGGAGCACTTATCAGAGTCTTTTCTGACATCCATTTTGGTCTTTTCTTTCTTTGCTGTCTTTTTAATGACTTTTTTCTTTCTTCATGTATAGTATCCTTCAATAAAAGTTCAACTCTCTCCCTTGACATTAAGGATGTGGAGCAGAAACAGTTAGGTTCTCTCTTCTCAGCCCTTGTACTCTTAAGATTTTCAGTATTGTTGTTGTACTTCTATTGTGTGTTGGCCTCTCTGGATAATTTGGCAACCTACAGATCACTCTCAAAGTAGTTTTGGCAATCTCCGTTCAATGATTCAGTGATTGAAATTGTTCTTTCTCAAAGTCTCTAGGTTTTATCCTTTTTTTAAAACATTTTTCTACATGTATTGTTCCATTTTTCTTTTTCTTTTTTACTATAAAGAGTCACTTCTGAGTTTTCTAACAAACTTTAGATGCCACATTTTGACCAATTATAATGATGGTATGTCTGTGGCTTGCTGATTCATATGTATAGAAAGTCTTTCGCTTTGATACTATGAAACTGCTGTAGTTGAATTTTATTCTACATCTTCAAATATTATGAGGAAGATGAAACACAATCTAAACATCCAGGATTGCCTAACTCTTTTGGAAAAGATGAGGAGGAGTGTTCCATTTATATATACTATCTGCATTGCCAATGATGGATACTGTACTAACTAAAATAGTTTTTAAAAGATATACATTTAATGGGGAAAAAATAACATGAGGTTCATAATAATTGATGCTCTCAAGATTAATGTATACCAAAGAGAAATGTTAATAATAATTAGGTTCTTGCTGAAAGCAACGTATACATGGAATTTGCAACTCTATTGAAACATAAGTCTATTTGCAATTCTGAGGCCTGCCTTAGACTCTGAGTTATACATAAGCAAGAAACATATATTTTGTCTTTGCAATTCTAGCAGGCATAGGGTCCTCTGCAACGTGTAGGTCTTCTAAAAGTGTAGGTCAAATGAAGGAATGTATTAATAAATACATGAGAAAATATCATAAAATCATACAAAGAAGCATGATCTTACAGAGATGTGATTATATTAATTTACTTTAATGACCACGTACCAGGTACTATTTTGGCTAATTGTTAGACGGTGAGCAAGACAGAGTCCCTGTCCTCACAGAATTTAACAATCTCCAAACCAAAACCCGTTACGGTAGAGTGGATTCCAACTCATAGTGATCCTATAGGACAGCGTAGTGTTGCCCTATAGTTTTCAAGGAGTGCCTAGTGGATTCAAACTGCTGACCTTCTGGTTAGCAGCTGTAGCAGTTAACCACTATGCCACCAGGGTTTCCTACAATCTCAAAGGCCATAGCTATATTACAGGATCATCTTTCTGAAAGGGATGACATGGCATGAGGTAACATTTCTGGGAGTCCACAGGCTCACTTCTAAAAGAGAGATTTGGGATAATTATTAACATTTCTTCTAACTCTATTACTCTGTGACTATGATGATTAAGGGGATTCCTTTTTCTTAAGCCTATAAACTGGTTAATTTAGAAACCATCCCTTTAAACTTCATTGATTACAGCCATGTTTTTGTTGACAAGATATCACAGCTGAACCTACAGACCCTGGCTACCTAACACTGTTCCTAAAAGCAACAGTGATTAAACAGTACTTTTGGTATAGTTCATTAAAATAATCTTAAATTACATAAATTTAATTGTAAGTTATTATAAACAAATTTCTCTTCCATTTATATGATCTAATTATGTTGATGTTTAATTATAGCATTGCTCTGTATCTCTTTTGTCTTATTTCCTTTAACTAAATTATGTAGTCTCTGAGTGAAGTCCCTATCTGACACCTTGCTTTTATTTTTACTGTACATAACACTGTGCAAAGCACATGGTATGTATTTAATAAATATTTATTGAAATAAATGTTCTTCTAAGTTACACATTTATATTAATAAAATAAGTGAATAAACATTTAAACCTGATAAAAAACTAAGTGTCATCTTTCTATGGCAGAATTATGTTTGGGCTTCCTATTCATTTTAGTGTGATTTATCTGTAGTTTTCAAAGTATTACAAAAGCAATCTATTACTTATATAATCAGAAAAAAATGTTTTTTATATAGTATTTCAGAACCTGGTGTCGCTAGTGGTTTGAAATTGGCTGCTAATCTAAAGGTTAGTGGTTCAAATCTGCTTGGCAACTCCACAGAAGAAAAAGCCAGCAATATGCTTTATACAGACACAGCACAAAAAACTCTATGGAATAATTTTACTCTGTCACACATGGGCTCACCGTGAGTGAGGAGCCTACTTGTTGGCAGCTACAAACAACACACAGTATTTCAGGAAAATTTCTCCACATAACTATCAGAATATAAAAAACTAAATGATAACATAACACTAAAAACAAGCAAAAAGAATAAAAAATTTTACCAAGAGAATTCAATATATGTTAAATATTTTAGAGAAGAACCATTTAACATATTTTCACAGACATTTAGAAGATGCTCCAATTATTTCTACCATTTTAAAGATTTTCTAATTAACCCCATTAACCAAATAAAAATATTACAAGTGTACTCCAGCCAGGAGATTCCAAATAATGATAATCAAATCAGTGAGATAATGTTAAAGTTTTCAGGCCCAAAGTAAAATAAATGATTTCAGTGAAAGGGTGCACATAGTATTGTATAAGTCAGGAACATTTTAGAAAACTATTTCTGAGTCCTTTTTAGAAGAAGCAGGAAAATAAAATCAATTTTCATGATTAGCGCTGAGCTTCTCAATCATATTTATTATCAATAACTGGCAGTGTGATAGTGTTTCAATGAATTAGAAAAACTTCACTGTCAAAATATCATTAAATATAAATCAAGATAAATAGAAGAGTAATTATCTGAGTCTGGAGGAGGATGAGGGGTAGAGCAGGAATGGAGGGAGGGTAGAGTAAGGACTACTTCACGAGAAGGTTGAGATATATATAAACTAAAAAACCCAAAGAAGTTACTGTCAAATTGGTTCCAATTCATGGCAGCCCTATGTGTGTTAGAGTAGAACTGCACTCCACAGAGTTTTCAATGGCTGTGACCTTTTAGGAAACCCTAGTGTTGTAGTGGTCAGAAGTAGATTGCCAGGTCTTTCTTCCAAGGTGCCTCTGGATGGATTCAAACCTCCAACTTTTTGGTAGTAGCTCATGTGTCTGTCAGTTTGTCATATTGTGGGGGCTTGCATGTTACTGTGATGAAGGAAGCTATGTCACCAGTATTCAAATACCACCAGGGTCACTCATGGTGGACAGGTTTCAGCTGAGCTTCCAGTCTAAGACAGATGAGGAAGAAGGACCTGGCAGTCTACTTTTGAAAAAATTAGCCAGTGAAAACCTTATGAATAGCAGAAGAACATCATCTGATACAGTGCCAGAAGATGAGCCTCTTAGATTGGATGGCACTCAGAATAAGACTGGGGAAGAGCTGCCTCTTCAAAATGTAGTCGACCTTAATGACATGTGTCTTAGGCTGGGTTCTCTAGAGAAGCAAAACCAGTAAAGTTTATAAATATATATATAGAGAAAGATTATATCAAGGAAACAGCTCACATGATTGTAGAGGCTAGAACATCCCAAGTCCGTGGATCAGGGTAGAGGCCTCTCCCAAGTCACACAGCTGCAGAAGCTTGCAAGCCCAAGATCGGAAGGTTGGAGAGCAGGGCTCCCACTCACAGGTTGTGCAGATCGATGAATCCCAGGTTCGGCAGATAAGCTGATAGCTCAAGTCCCAAGAATGGGAGATGAGATGACAGGAAGCAGCCACAGGATCCAGAGAGAGCAAAAAGCCAGAACGTCTACTTATATACAGATGCGGGCCACACCCCCAAGGAGATTCCCTTTCATCTGACTGGCTACTCACAGTATATTCAATCGTGGGAGTGATTGCATTAAAACACGGAGAATCATGGCCCAGCCAAGTTGACACACAATCTTAACCATCACAACATGGATGGAGTCAAGCTTTCAGGACCTTCATTTGCTGATGTGGCACAGCTCAAAATGAGAAGAAACAGTTGCAAACATCCGTTAATAATTGGAACACAGAATGTACAAAGTACGAATCTAGGAATATTAGAAATCATCAAAAATGAAACAGAATGCATAAACATCGACATTGTAAGCATTAGTGAGCTGAAATGGACTGGTGTATGGTCTGCTATGTTGGGAATGACAGGTTGAAGAAGAATGGCATCCCATTCATCGTCAAAAAGAACATTTCAAGATCTATCCCGAAGTACAACGTTGTCAGTAATAGGATAATATCCGTACGCCTACAAGGAAGACCAGTTAATACAACTATTCTTCAAATTTGTGCACCAATCACTAAGGCCAAAGATGAAGAAATTGAAGGTTTTTACTAGCTTCTGCAGTCTGAAATTGATCAAACATGCAATCAGGATGCATTGATAATTATTGGTGATTGGAATGCAAAAATTGGAAATGAAGAACAATTGGTAGTTGGAAAATATGGTCTTGATGATAGATACAGTGTCAGAGATTGCACGATAGAATTTTGGAAGCCCAATGGCTTCTTCATTGCAAATACCTTTTTTCAAAAGCACAAGTGACAACTATACATGTGGACATTGCTGGATGGAAAATACAGGAATCAAATCGACTACATCTGTGGAAAAAGACGATGGAGAAGCTCAATATCGTCAGTCAGAACAAGCCCAGGGGCCAACTGCAGAACAGAACATCAATTGCTCATGTTCAAGTTCAAATTGAAGCCGAAGAAAATTGGAACAAACCCACCAGAGCCAAAGAAAACACCAAAACAGGTGTTAGAAGAAACTTTGAAACTTGCTCTTGAACATTGACTAGCTAAAAGGAGTGGAAGATATAATGAAGTAAAATAGCTGATCAGAAGATTTCAGATGGCAACTCGAGAAGACAAAGTAAAGTATTATGGTGACACATGCAAACACCTGGAGTAGAAAACCAAAAGGGAAGAACACGCTCAGCATTTCTTAAACTGAAAGAACTGAATAAAAAATTCAAGCCTTGAGTTGCAATAGTGAAGGATTCTTTTTTTTTTTTCTTCTCACAATGAAGTGGTTTATTAGGGAGTAACAGGCCACAACTCAGGATCAGGAACAACTTGGAAGTAACAGGATATGACTCAAGAGACAGGATCAGCTTTGTCAATCAGGACAGCTTCCAATCAGGACAGCTTTCAGCTCCTTCTTGGCTGTGCCAGCCGACAGCCCTTCTCTTGGCCGTGCCCACAGGCCGGGCCCTCTTCTTGACCTCTGTGCTGCTTGGTCATGTGTTAACAGCTCTGTAGCGCTACTAGCCAGCCTCCTGCCCAAAGGTGTGCAACTCTGTCTCTCCATGGGCCAGTAAGCCCATCGTACCGTCTTGCTCATACTGCTGCCACCATTTCTCTGCCACTTGGTTCTGCCATGCTTACTGTTGTTTTTTGCCGTCTCATGCTGCCTTCAGTGTTACAGCTCTCTCTTCTAGGTCTAGGAGGTTCTCAATGCAGGGACCATGGGTCCAAAGGATGTGCTCTGCTCTAGGGTCCAAAGGATATGCTCTGCTCTAGGCTCTTCTTTTTTTTTTTTTTTTAAATTGTTGTGCTTTAAGTGAAAGTTTACAAGTCAAGTAAGTCTCTCATACAAAAATTTATACATTCATTGTTCTGTGACCCTAATTGCTCTCCCTATACTATGACAGCACACTCCTCCTTTCTACCCTGGATTTGCAGTGTCCATTCAACCAGCTCCTGAACCTCTCTGCCTTCTCATGTCAACTCTGGACAGGAGTTGCCCATTTAGTCTCATGTGTCTACTTCAGCTAAGAAGCACACGCTTCACAAGTATCATTTTATGTGCTGTAGTCCAGTCTAATCTTTGTTGAAAGAGTTGGCCTCAGGAATGGTTTTAGTTTTGGGCTAACAGAGAGTCCAGGAGCCAGGTCTTCTAGTCTCAGTCAAACCATTAAGTCTGGTCTTCTTACTAAAATTTGAGTTCTGCACCCCACTTTTCTCCTGCTCCATCAGGGACTCTCTGTTGTGTCCCTGTCACGGCAGGCATTGGTGGTACCCGGGCAACATCTAGTTCTTCGGTCTCAGGCTGATGCAGTCTCTGGTTTACATGGCACTTTCTGTTTCTTGCACTAATGCTTTCCTTGTGTCTTTGGTGTTCTTCATTCTCCTTTACTCCAGCTAGGTTGGGACCAGTTGATGCATTTATGGCCACTCACTAGCTTTTAAGACCCCAAACGCCAGTCATCAAAGTGGGATGCAGAACATTTTCTTAATAAACTTTGTTCTGCCAGTTGAATGAGATGTTCCCTAAAACCATGGTCCCCAGACCCCGCCCCTGTGACTCTGTCCTTCAAAATATTTTGTTGTGTTTAGGAAACTTCTTAGCTTTGGTTTAGTCCAGTTGTGCTGACTTGCCTTGTAGTGTGTGTTGTCCCTCCCTTCACCCAAGATAATTCTTGTTTACTATCTAGCTAGTGAATACCCGTCTCCCTCCCACCCCACCCTAATAACCATCAACTAATGTTTTCTTCTGTGTTTAGACCTTTTCTTGAGTTCTTGTAATAGTGGTCTTATATAATATTTGTCCTTTTGCGATTGACTAAACTCACTGAGCATAATGCCTTCCAGATTCCTCCATGTTATAAGATGTTTCACGGTTTCATCTTTGTTCTTTATCATTGAATAGTATTCCATTGTGTGAATATACTATAATTTGTTTATCCATTCATCCGCTGATGGGCGCCTAGGTTGTTTTCATCTTTTTGCTGTCATGAACAGTGCTGCAGTCAACATAGTTGTGCATAATCAATAGTGAAGGATTCTGTGGACAAAATACTGAATGATGCAGGAAGCATCAAAAGAAGACGGGAGGAATACGCAGAGTCACTGTACCGAAAAGAATTGGTTGACATCCAGTCATTTCAGGAGGTACCATATAATCAAGAACCAATGGTACTGAAGGAAAAAAGTCCCAGCTGCACTGAAGGCATTGGAGAAAACAAGCCTCCAGGAATTGACGGAATACCAATTGAGAAGTTTCAACAAACAGATGCAACGCTGGAAGTGTTCACTTTTCAATGCCAAGAAATATGGAAGACAGCTACCTGGCCAACCGACTGGAAGATATCCATATTTATGCATGTACCAAAGAAAGTGATAGAACCGAATGCAGAAATTATTGAACAATATCATTAATATCACACTCAAGTAAAATTTTGCTGCGAATCATTCAAAAGCATTTGCAGCAGTACATCGACAGGGCACTGCCAGAAATTCAAGCCAAATTCAGAAAAGGAAGTAGAACAAGGGATATCATTGCTGATGTCAGATGGATCCTGACTGACAGCAGAGAATACCAGAAAGTTGTTTACTTGTGTTTTATTGACTATGCAAAGGCATTCGACTGTGTGGATCATAACAAATTATGAATAACATTGTGAAAAATGGGAATTTCAGAACACTTAATTGTGCTCATGATGAACCTGTATATAGAACAAGAGGAAGTTATTTGAACAGAACAAGGGGATACTGCATGGTTTAAAGTCCGGAAAGGTGTGTGTCAGGGCTATATCTTTTCACCATACTTATTCAGTCTGTATGCTGAGCAAATAATCCAAGAAGCCGGACTCTATGAAGAAGAACGGGGCATCAGGACTGGAGGAAGACTAATAAACAACCTGCATTATGCAGATGACACAACCTTGCTTGTTGAAACTGAAGAAGATTTGAAGCACTTACCGATGAAGATCAAAGACTACAGCCTTCAGTATGCATTACACATCAACGTAAAGAAGACAAAAATCCTCACAACTGGACCAATATGCAACATCCATGATAAACAGAGAAAAGATTGAAGTTTTCAAGGATTTCATTTTACTTAGATCCACAGTCAACGCCTGTGGAAGCAGCAGTCAAGAAATCAAATGACACATTGCACTGGGCAAATCTGCTGCAAAAGACCTCTTTAAAGTGTTAAAAAGCAAATATGTCACTTTAAAGACTAAGGTGTATCTGACCCAAGCCATGGTTTTATCAATCGTCTCATATGCATGTGAAAGCTGGACAATGAATAAGGAAGACTGAAGAAGAAGTGATGCCTTTGATTTATGGTGTTGTCGAAGCATATTGAATATACCATGGACTGCCAGAAGAACGAACAAATCTGTCTTGGAAGAAGTACAGCCAGAATGCTCCTTGGAGACGAGGATGGCGAGACCTCGTATCATGTACTTTGGACATGTTGTCAGGAGGGATCAGTCCCTGGAGAAGGACCTCATGCTTGGTAAAGTAGAGGGTCAGCTAAAAAGAGGAAGACCCTCTATGAGATGGATTGACAGAGTGGCTGCAACAGTGATCTCAAGCATAACAACAATTGTGAGGATGGCACAGGAATGGGCAATATTTCATTCTGTTGTACATAGATAGGGTTGCTATGAGTCAGAACCGACTTGATGGCATCTAACAACAAGCACTGCTTAACTGTTTATGCCACCCAGGGACTCCTGTGATATATGTACGGGAATGAGAAAATTATATTCCAGTATTAAAAAACTAAGGTAAGACAGCCACAAAATGCCCATGATTAGCTATTTAATTTGTATGTATTATATTTCCAAATCATGTTTGAAGAATTCATATTTTCGTACTTTGAAAGGAACATAATCTAGTACCTTATGGCCCGTCTCTGGATGAACCATTGATAGAAACACCACTTTTCACTGTTGTCCTGGATGAGAGTACTTCCGTCTTAGTTATCTAGTGTGTTATAATAGAAATACCACATGTGGGTGCCTGTAACAAACAGAAATTTATTTTCTCAGTTTAGAAGGCTGAAAGTCTCAATTCAGGGCGCCAGCTCTAGGGGAAGGCTTTCTCTCTATCTCTCTGTTGGCTCTGGGAGGTCTTTGTCTCTCTTCAGCTTCCTTGGGGTTCTTCATGTGACATGGCATCTATTATCCACTCTCCCTTGTGCTTTCATGCTTAATATGCTTTTATATCTCAAAAGAGATTTACTAAACACACACCCTGTGCTAATACTGCCTCATTAACGTAACAAAGAAACCCATTCCCAAATGGGATTATAACCTCACATACAGGGTATAGGATTTATAACACAGATTTTGGGGGGCCACAATTCTATCTAATAACCTCCTTGGTTCCTCTGTGGATGATTCCCAGGCCAGCGGCTGTTTTGAGAGGAGGGTACTAATAATCTTTGACGGCTTTGGTACTTGCTTACTGAGAAAGCTCTCCTCCCATGAGTGAAAGGAAAGGATAAGGGCTCCCTAATGTTTCAACAGCCTAGTTTTATTTTCAGAGACTTTAAACTCCCCAAGAGATTACAGGACCCTTAGAGAATGGAATATGAAACCACAGGAAACAACTTTATGAGGGAAATTAATATTCCCAAAACACAGCTCTTTAATGTAATACTTAGAGTCCTCTAAGTTATGCCTTACCAAAGAATAATATATTCCTCCTTATTCTTTACTACTCTTCCTTTTTTCCCTCACAAAAGTATTCTCAGCTGCCGTGCTGGAAAATACACACATATATTTAAGAAAAAACCTCACATTGAGATGTAGAAGACTGATTAGTATTGGAAACCTATTAGTACTGGAAACCCTGGTGGCATAGTAGTTAAGAATTTGGTGGCTAACAGAACGTTGGCAGTTCAAATCCACCAGCTGCTCCTTGGAAGCCCTATGGGGCAGTTCTACTGTCCTGTAGGGTTGCTATGAGTTGGAATCAACTCAACAGCAACAGGTTTGGTTTGGTCTGTTAGTATAGAGCCCTCGTGGCGCTGTTGTTAAGAGATTGGCTGCTAACCAAAAGGTCAGTAGTTTGAATCCACCAGCCCCTCCTTGGAAACCCTATGGAGCAGTTCTGTGTCCTGTAGGGTCACTGTGCGTCAGAATCGACTCAATGGCAATGGGTTTTTTTCTATTAGTATGTTCATTTAATTAAAGACAGATTATGTAGAAAAAAATGAGTAAAGTAGTTCTAGGCAATGGACACTCACTAGGGTACATTTTATTCAACATCTTTTTTTATTTTTATATATATTTTTTGTTTATTGTTGTAGTTTAAGTGAAAGTTTACATTTCAAGTTAGTCTCTCATACAAAAATTTATACATACATTGTTAAGTGACTCTAAATGCTCTCCCTATACTGTGATAGCACACTCCTCCTTTCCACCCCTAATTTCCCATGTCCATTCAACCAGCTCCTGACCCTCTCTGTCTTCTCATCTCACCTCCGGACCGGAGCTGCCCGTTTAGTCTCATGTATCCACTTGAGTTAAGAAGCACACTCTTCACGAGTATCATTTTATGTCTCACTAGGGTAGATTTTGGAGGGCAGAAATACCATCTTCATCGTTCCAAAACATATGAAATGCACAAAGCCTTTAGAAGCCCTTATCTCATCTCTTCCTTCAGCTTTAGTTTTGCATAAATATAATAATGAACACTTACCAAAATGCTTGTTATCCTTGATTCCCTTCCCCCCCACACTCACACTTTATAAATAGGATATCTACTCATTTGCTGGACTATTTAGGTCAGCCTTGCTAGAGGCAATGGAAAGGATGATCAATTTTGAAGTACAAAACAACAGCCCAGTATTTTCTAAAGATATACTATACAATGAAATGAAAGTAAATGTTTTCTCACTATCCCTAGAATCACACATTTACTGACACTATATTCTTGTATTAGTTGATATTGATCAATTATTCCACATCTTAAATGTTGTATTAATTGATGTTTGAAGACTCCATGTGTCCATGTGTCCACTCACTCGTGCACATGCACACACACACACAATATCTAAGTTTAGAACTTAGCCTATTAACAAAGTATTAAATCTGGATCAAATAAGTCATTTTATATAACAGATGCTTTGAAATGTGTACAGCCAGGGTCAAGGCTTTTGTATTCTTTGTCTTCTCTAGATCTTCCTCTTTATACATCTAAGCTAAGAAGTACAAGGGTCAATATCCTAGAGCCTACTGATTATGCAGATTATATTGATTAGTCTTTTAATCATTTATATTTTTTCACTGCCTCTGCACTGAGGAAAAAACACCAGCTGCTGGCATTAATATTTTGTTATACCAGTCAGTATAAGACTTTAGTAGCAATTCTTTGACTATGTGCTTGTGACAGAAGAGAGTAACGGTAATTCATTTTATTTTTTATTTATCTCCAAAGGGCAACACCTGCTTAAAAAAAAAAGAATATTTCCCCCAATATTTGCATTATCTCTCAAATATAATATTCTTTTAATTATTTTTAAATTAATACCTTTTTCTTAGAAAATATGTCACTTTTTGCATGTAACATCTAAATAAAGACAAATGTTATTTATACCTCTAGTAAACTCAGTGCTCTGTGAGTAATTACTGCCACACTCTTCATACATAAATGTTTATAACCTCTCTAAACTATGCTGGCTGCTACATTTTCAGCACATGAATTCTTTGCCCAAAGGTAAATTATCTTTACATGGTAAAGATAATATCCATTCCGCTATTTTTGTGTGAAGAATATGATTATTTTAATCATAAAAGTAGTTTGATTTTTAGCATGTACATTATTCAATCTAGATGCATTTAGAACGTGGATGGCAAACTTACACAAATTTTAATTTAAAAAATAGTTTACACATTTGTAAAGATAATCAAAATCATAATTGAGCACATGTAAAATTAAATATTTGAGGTATATTTCCTTTGTATACATTAAAAAAAAAAAAAAAACTGTTGCCATTAAGTCAATTCAGAATCACAGTGACCCTAGGACGGGATAGAATTGCCCTATAGGGTTTCCAAGGAACGGCTGGTGGATTCGAACTTTTTTTTTTTTTGTAGATAAACATAACCACAGTCGGTGATTTTAATGTAACTTTCTCAGTAATTGATAGAACAACCAGTCAAAAATCGGTAAAGATAATGAAGATTTGAACAGGTTGATTAACAATCTTGAACTAATGTATGTACATGGAGCCTGTATCCAGTAACTACAATGTGTATATGATTTTCGAGCACATAATTGAACATTAAAAAAACAAAACAAAACAAAACAAAACCAGTTGCCATAAAGTTGATGCTGACTCATGGTGAATCCATGTATTTTAGAGTTGAATTGCCCTCAATAGGGTTTCCAGTGGCTGTGATCTTTCGGAAGTATCTGCTTAATTAGTCTGGTGGTCAGCTGATTGGTCAGATATTTTGTTGAATTCCTATGCATGTATGTTCCACGTTTGTTGAAGGCTTTTTGCGTATGTTGGCATGCCTTTACCAGACAGTATATATTCTGCTTTAGCTCTCTCATCCTTGTTGCACAGGACCTCAAGTTCAGCCAGAGGTGAGTAACTGCAGCCCTCTCAGGTATTTCCTGGGCATATGCCTTTCTCATTGAACCTTATTCTTCCTGGTGAAACGGACTTCTATCATGCACAGTAGTTCATAGCTCTTGTCACATTTTATGGTTATTCAGTTTTGCTGATGTTCCTCTCTTTTTCCCAAGGAGGTAAATTGTTGATGTCAATAAACTGGACACTGGCTCCGTGGGGCATCCCCGCCCCCCAGGGGCTGTGGAGCCCCGCCCGAGCGCGGAGCCGCCTCCTGGCCTGGGCCGCCACGCCGGCGGGATCCCTGGGCCTCTGCGCGCCTATCCGTCCTGAACTGTTTGCTCGCCTTCCCATCCCCCTCCTGAGCTGGAATCCCTCCCCCGCCAGGCGACGCAGCGTGGCAAGGAGACCTACCGCCAGGCCCGTGCAGACATGGATTCGAACTTCTGACCTTTTTATTAGCAACTAAGCTCTTAACTACTGTCCCACCAGGGCTTCTTTGTACACCTAGCAATATATATTTTATTTTTTCTGGGAAAAAATTCACTGCTGTGGGGCAAATACATCTATCTCATAACATAACTGAAAATATAGTTTTACATTTATACATTGTAATAGAAGGCTTTCACTTTAAATCAAATTCTGAAATTTTGAAAAGAAAAGAAAGTGAATGACATCCTACATGTGTTAGTACAAAAACCCATTGCCGTCGAGTAAATTCCAACTCATAGCGACCCTATAGGGCAGAGTAGAACTGCCCCATAGGGTTTCCAAGAAGCAGCTGGTGGATTCGAACTGCTGACCTTTTGGTTAGTAGCCGCACTGTTAACCACTGTAACATTTACTTTTTATTGGAGCAAAATGTAAAATAGGTGCCAAATTTTCTACTCATAAGCATGTAGAAGAATGTCCTCAAAAATTTATTTGACATAAGAATGAGCTGATAGAATTTTATAAAAACAAATTTCTGTGACATATTTTCAAGATTCTGATTCAGTAGTATGAGCCAGCATCCAACAATCTGTATCTTAAATAAAAAAAATCAGATAAAACAAAGACTACTTTGAAATTCACTATCTGTGAATATTTTTGTTTTCATATGTGTGACCTTTTTTCTATTTAAAATCAAATATATGTTAGGTATTGATATAGTTAGAGTTCCTGGGTTGTGCAAATGATTCACAGTCTCAGCTGCTAACTGAAAGATTGGAGGATTGAGTCTACCCAGAGATGCCTCAGAAGAAAAGCCTAGCAATGTTCTTCTGAAAAATTAGTCATTGAATACCGTATGGAGCACAGATCTACTCTGACACACATGGGGTCTACAGTCAAAGGAACTGGTAATGGTATTGATGTATTATTTATTATAGAAATTGACTTCTGTCCATAATAATGAAGGAGGTTTATTGTTTTCATTTTTTTTGATGAGCCATCATAAATATTTGTAAATAATTTCCAATATCATCAAAAACAACAAATATTTCCTGATGAATACTGTTTATTTATTCTTTTGCTATGCATGAGTACTGGAAGGTTAAAATCCAATATCTGACTTCCAGGAATGTTTAATCTGGTTAGGAAAATAAAGCACCTAGATGAAAATGTAGATGGACTGACACAGTGACTCAAGCATGACAATGACTGTGAGGATGGCGCAGGACTGGGCAGCGTTCCATCCTGTTGTACGTAGGGTCTCTATGAGTTGGAACTGACTCGACGCCACCTAACAACAACAACAGAAGAAAATGTTAATGAAAATATAAGATAGTACATTTTAAGACAGAAGACCCCACTGATAAATGCAGAGAACATTAAAGTAGAAGTCAGAAAGCATGCCTTCGTGTTCTTTCTGTGCCCCTTACCAGCTGTTTGACATGGGTAAGTCTTTTACCTTTTGCACTGAATCTACCTTGTGCTCTTTAAAATTAGAGAATGAAATACCTTCCTTTGACAAATCACTAGCTAACAATGAGAAAGTTTTTTTTTTCTTTTCTAACCTTTTTTTGTTTAATGGAACATGGGGGTCCTTGATGTCAGTGGGTACAAATGTGCATCATCATTTTTTTTTTTTTATTGTACTTCGGGTAAAGGCTTACAGAACAAATAGTTTCTCATTAAACAGTAGTACACATATTGTTTTATGACATTGGTTAACAACCCCATAACATGTCAACCCTCTTAACTTCTCAACCTTTTTTTTTGGTGAAAATACATATAGCCAAAGATATACCATTTCAAAAATTTTTACATGCACAGTTCAGTGACATTGACTACGCTCTTCCAGTTGTGCTGTTCTTCTCACTTAACATGAAGGCTTACAGAACAAAATAGTTTCTCATTTAACAGTTACTACATATGTTGCCTTATGACAATGGTTAACAATCTCACAACACATCAGCAATATCCTTATTCAACCTTGGGTTCCTTATCACCAGCTTCCTTGTCCCATTCTGCCTTCTGGCCCTTGTCACTGGACTACTGTACCTCATTAATCTGATTTGGTTTTACGGGGCTATCCACTCCCAGGCTGAACGGTGAACCTTAGAGATGACTTCACCACTGAGCTAAAAGGGTGTCTGGGGATCATACTCTCGGGGTTTCTCCAGTCTTCTTTAGACCAGTAAATCTGGGATTTTTTTTTGTGAGTTAGAATTATGTGCTACATCCTTCTCCAGCTCTGTCCAGAACCCTCTGTTGTGATCTTGGTCAGAGCAGTCAGGGGCGGTAGCCAAGCACCATCTAGCTGTACTGGACTCAGTCTGGTGGAGGACTTCGTAGCTGTGGACCATTACACCTTCGGACTAATCTTTTCCTTGTATCCTGTTCTCTTCATTCTCCCTTGCTCCTGAAGGGATGAGACCAGTGGAGTATCTTAGATGGCCGCTCACAGGCTTTTAAGACCCCAGACAGTACTCATCAAGGTAGAATGTAGAGTATTGTCTTTATAAGATGTGTCATGCCAGCTGAGCTAGATGTTCCCCGAGACCATGGTCCCCACAGCCCTCCGCCCAGCAATTCAGTCCCTCAGGGAGTTTGGATGTGTCTATGGGGCTTCTATGCCCTTTCCTTGTACAAGTTGTGCTAGTTTCCCCTGTATTGTGTACTGTCTCACCCTTCACCCAAGATACCACTTATCTATTGCCTATTTAGTATTTCCCCCCAGCCCTCCCATCCCTGGTAACCAACAAAGATTGTTACATTTTGCGTGTGAACTTTTTCATAGGTTTCTACAATAGAGGTCTCATACAATATTTGTTTAATGGCTACTGATCGCGAGCATTTCCTCACGTATCTGTTGGCCAGTTGGATGTGTTCTTTGGTGAAGTGTCTGTTCATTTCCTTTGCCCGTGTTTTAATAGGATTATTTGTCTTTTTGTTGCAGAGGTGTTGGATTTTCTTGTAGATTATGGAGATTAGACCTTTGTCTGACTTGTACTGTCCAAAAGTTTTTTCCCAGTCTATAGGTTCTCTTTTTACTCTTTTGGTGAAGTCTTTTGAAGAGCATAGGTGTTTGATTTTTAGAACATCCCAGTTATCTAGCTTATCTATTGGGGTTTGTGCATTGATGGTTATGGTTTGTATCCTGTTAATGCCATGTATTAAGGCCTGTAGTGTTTATCTTATTTTTCTTCTATGAACTTTAATGCTTTAGGCTTTATATTCAGGTCTTTGATCCATTTTGAAGTAGTTTTTGTATACAGCATGAGGTACAGGTCCTGTTTCATTTTTTTGCAGATGGATATCCAGTTTTGCCAGAACCATTTGTTAAAAAGACTGTCTTTTCCCCATTTGATGGACTTTGGGCCCTTGTCGAAAATCAGGTGACTGTAGGTGGATGGATTTACATCTGGGTTCTCAATTTTGTTCCATTGGTCAATGTATCTGTCATTGTACCAGTACCAGGCTGTTTTGACTACTGTAGCTGTATAGTAGTTTCTGAAGTCAGGTAGTGTGAGTCCTCCAACTTTATTCTTCTTCTTCATTAGTGCTTTACTTACTCGAGGCTTCTTCCCTTTCCATATAAAGTTAATGATTAGTTTTTCCATCTCTTTGAAGAATGTAATCAGTATTTGCATCGGGATTGCATTGTATTTGTAAATTGCTTTGGGTAGAATTGTCATTTTCACAATGTTGAGTCTGCCTATCCATGAGCATGGTATATTTTTCCATTTATGTAGATCCCTTTGGGTTTCTTGCAGTAGTGTTTTGTAGTTTTTTCTGTATAGGTCTTTTACATCCCTGGTCAGATTTTTTCCTAAGTATTTTGTCTTTTTAGGGGCTATTGAAAATGGTATTGTTTTCCTGATTTCCTTTTCACCATTCTCCTTTTGGTGTATAGGAATCCAACTTATTTTTGAATGTTTATCTTGTATCCTGCTACTCTGCTGAATCTTTCTATTAGTTCCGGTAGATTTCTTGTGGAGTCTTTAGGGTTTTCTATGTATAGTATCATATCATCTGCAAACAGGGACAGTTTAACTTCTCATTACCAATTTGGATGCCCTTGATTTCTTTTTCTTGCCTCATTGCTCTAGCTAGAACTTCCAGCACCATGTTAAATAGGAGTGGTGATAAAGGGCATCCTTGTCTTGTTCCTCTTTTCAAGGGGAATGTTTTCAGCCTCTCTCCATTAAGAATGATGTTGACCATTGGTTTTGCATAGATGCCCTTTATTATGTTGAGAAATTTCCATTGTATACCTATTTTATTGAGAGTTTTTCTCAGGAATGGGTGTTGGACTTTGTCAAATGCCTTCTCTGCGTCAATTGAGATGATCAGGTGATTCTTTTCTTTCCTTTTATTTATGTGGTGCATTACATTGATTGACTTTCTAATGTTGAACTATCCTTGCACTCCTGGTATGAATCCTACTTGGTCGTGGTCTATTATTTTTTTGATATGATGCTGAGTTCTATTGGCTAGAATTTTGTTGAGAATTTTTACATCTGTATTCATGAGAGATATTGGTCTATAATTTTCTTTTTTTGTGACATCTTTTCCTGGTTTTGGTATCGGCGTTATGCTGGCTTCATAGAATGAATTTGGAAGTGCTGCTTCCTCTTCTATGCTCTGAAATAGTTTGAGTACTACTGGTACAAGCTCTTCTGTAAATGATTTGTAGAATTCTCCAGTGAAGCCATCTGGGCCAGAGCTTTTTTTGGTTGGGAGTTTTTTTATTACATTTTCAATCTCTTCTCCTGTTATGGGTCTGTTCAGATTTTCAACATCACTTTGTTGTAGTTTGGGTAGGCCGTGTGTTTCTAGAAATTTATCCATTTCCTCTAGGTTTTCAAATTTGTTGGAGTACAGTTTTTCATAATATTCTGTTATAATCCTTTTTATTTCAGTTGGGTCTGTTGTATTGTCACCCATTTCATTTCTTATTTGGGTTATTTGTGTCCTCTCCTGTTTTTCTTTTGTCAGTCTGGCCAGTGGTTTGTCGATTTTGTTGATTCTTTCAAAGAACCAACTTTTGGTTTTGTTGATTCTTTCTATTGTTTTTCTGTTCTCTATTTCATTTATTTCTGCTCTGATCTTTACTATTTCCTTTCTTCTGGTGGTTGTGGGCTTTTTTTTGCTGTTCTCTTTCTATTTGTTTGAGTTCTGTAGTTAATGTTTTGATTTTGTCCCTTTCTTCTTTTTTGATATGTGCATCTATTGCTATAAATTATCCTCTGAGGACTGCCTTTGGTGTATCCCGAAGGTTTTGGTATGATGTGTTTTCGTTCTTATTTGATTCTTGGAATTTTTTGATTCCATCTCTGATTTCTTCTATTACCCACTGATATGTAAGCAGGTTATTATTCAGTTTCCATGTAATAGATTTTTTCTCCTTGCTCTTTCTATTGTTAATTTCTACCTTGATGGCATTATGGTCAGAGAAGATACTTTGAAGTATCTCAACGTTTTGGATCTTGTTGAGGATTGCTCTGTGGCCTAAGATGGGTGGTCTATTCTGGAGAATGTTCCATATGCATTGGAAAAATATGTGTACTTTGCAGCAGATGGACGGAGTGTTCTATATATGTCTATGAGGTCAAGTTGACTGATTTTGCCCTTTAGGTCTTCTGTATCTTTGCTGAGTTCCTTTCTTAGTTGTTCTGTCCTTTACGAGAGTGGTGTGTTGAAGTCTCCTATTATCACTGTGGAACTGTCAATTTCTCTTTTCAGTGTTGTTAGAATTTGTTTTATGTATTTTGGAGCCCTGTCATTGGGTGCGTAGATGTTTATTATGATTATGTCTTCATGATGGATCATCCCCTTCATCATTATATGGTGTCCTTCTTTGTCTTTTATGGTAGATTTCGTTTTAAAATATATTTTATCTGAGATTAGAATTGCCACTCCTGCTCTTTTTTGGTAGTTGTTAGCTTGATATATTTTTTCCAACCATTGACTTTTAATAAATTCACAACTTTGTTTCTAAGGTGTGTCTCTTGTAGGCAGCATATTGATGGATCCTGTTTTCTTATCCATTCTGTCACTGTCCGTCTCTTTATGGGTGCATTGAGTCCATGTATACTCAGTATAATTATTGATAGATGTGAGTTTGTTGCTGTCATTTTGTAGTGCTTTTTTTATGGTACTGAAGTTTTCTTTGTTCTTCTTACTCTCTTGTGCTGAGTTACTTTTGTTTGTGGATTTTTTTTTCATTTCTTTTGTTTTTGTAGGTTTTGTTTTTGCTGAGACTTTATGTTTTTCCTCTTTTTTTTTTTATGAGTATGTTTGTTAACTGTCTTTGTGGTTACCATGAATTTTACCCTTATCTTTCTAAGTTTGAAGCAGTCTACTATTACTTGGCATCACCTTGCTTTCCTCTCCATTAGAAGGTTCTGTACATATGCCATTTATTCCCTCTTTTATTGTTTTGATGTTGTTGTCATTTACTGATTAACTGCTCTGATTCCCTGTTTTATTTCTGTTGGTTTTGGATAGTCCTCGAGAGTTCATTTCCTAGATTGGTATCTGGGTGGAATGATCCTGTGTCCTAGATTCTGCCTGTGAGCTGAAGCTGTTTGTCCTCAGATCGAAGAACTCCCTTTAATAATTCTTGTCAGTTTGGTTTGACTCTTACATATTCCCTTAATTTCTGTTTATCTGGAAATGACCTAATTTCACCATCAAATCTGAATGAGAGTTTTGCAGGATATATTATTCTTGGCTGACAATTTTTTTCTTTCAAGATTTTATATATGTCATCCCATTGCCTTCTTGCCTGCATGGTTTTGGCTGAATAGTCTGAGCTTAGTCTTATTGTTTCTCCTCTGTAGGTGACTCCTTTTTGTTCATGAGCTGCTCTCGGGATTCTTTGTTTGTCTTTGGTTTTGGCAAGTGTGATTATGATATGCCTTGGTGATTTTGTTTTGGGGTCTCTCGTATATGGGGTTCATTGAGCTTCTTGGATGGCCAGCTTTTCATCTTTCATGATATTGGGGAAATTCTCTGTAAGCAGTTCCTCAATGATCCTTTCTGTGTTTTCTGTTTTCTCCCCCTGTTCTGGAACCCCGATCACTCGCAGATTTTTGCTTTTGATTGTATCCCACATAATTCTCAGGGTCTCTTCATTTTTCTTTGTTCTTTTTTCTGAGTTTTCCTGAAACAGAGTTGTATCCAAATGCTTGTCTTCAATTCCACTGATCCTGTCTTCCACGGTTTCAAATCTGTTTCTCAGCCCTTCTGTGACATCATCCATTTCTGAAATCTTGTTGTTTATCTTTTGGATTTCTAATTGTTTTTTTTGTATAATTTCTATTTGTGGATTTATTTTGGCATTTTGTTTCTGCATTATTTTCCTGAATTCTTGCAATTTTTTTTCTGTATTTTCCATGAATTTGTCTATTTTTTCCTCATGTTTGTCAGCTTTTTGCCTCAGCTCTTGGAGAATTCTGAGTATTAGAGATTTGAATTTCCTATCAGGTAGTTGTAGTGAATTTTCTTCCACTGGAGAGTCATCTGGTGTTTTATTTTGGATGCCTACTGGATCCATCCTGTCCTGTTTTTGTAAATGTTTTGATATTGTCTGTTGTCTTCAGGGCATTCAGTTGTTATTTTTCTCATTTATTTATTATAGATTTGTTTGTTTTGTCCCCTTTTTTTCTTTTTTAAATTTGACTATGAGCAGGCGGACTGAGTGTTCTTGGTTGTTTGCTCATCTGTGGGTGCAGTACTTTTCGCCTCCTTCTGCAACTGGCAGGGTCAGTCACTCAGATATGTTATGGCAGGGCAGGTCTAGCTGAAGAGAAGTTAGTGGGACGGGTTGTTTGTGGCACTTACTACAGCCACCAGAGCGGGTCGGTAATCAGTGCAGGGCAGGTTCCAGTAGGCTGTGCCTGTGCTGCTTAGTGATGTGATGTCAAACGCACAGTGCAGGTAGGCAGGATGTAGCGGGGAGATTATATGTAGAGCTAAAATGGATATGGGAGAGAGGAGAGAGGAACAGGAGCCAAAAACATGCAAACAAACAAAAAAGAATGCTAGGGGAGCTTGCCGTTGGAGTGGAAAGATGAGAGACTATGAAATGGAGAAAAACAGAAAGGGGAAGAACAATAAAAGAAAAGAAAAGAATGAATAAAGAAAAATCAGAAAGGTTAAAGAACTGCAAAGTTCCCTGGGATCCCACACGTGCAGCTAGGTCTGAGGAAGTCGCTCTCAGGTGTCGCAGTACAGCCTGACTAGAAGGCATAGCGGTATACAATGCCAAGTATTCAGGGAACAGAAAGAGAAGGAAGGTATAGAGAGATGAGAAACAGAGCAATGAAGAAAGACAAAAAGGGAAAAAGAGGGAAAGGAAAACAAAACAAATTAAAAAAAAAAAAAGTACAAGAAAGTCCCCTCAAAAAACAGAAAAGAAAACACCAATGAAAATGATCCCTCAGGGATCCCTATGCAGATCTGTGCAAGCCGAGGGGGGAGTCTCATTGCCACGCAGCACAGCCTGGCCAGAAACGGCTCCCAACTCAAGAAAAGGAAAAGAAAACAAACAAACAATTCAAAACAAACAAATGAAGAAAAGCTCTGGGATCCCACCAGCGCAGGAGCCCAGACTGGGAAGCAGCTCCGCACTCGAACGGAGCTCCACAGTCCCACAGGAATAAGCAAAGATGGCGCACAGAGGTAGGTATTTGAGCAAAAGTGGGGGAGGTGGTAAGAGGTAAGGAAGAAATCAAAAGAAGCAGAAAAAAAAGCAAGACTAGCAGC
Source organism: Dugong dugon (assembly GCA_030035585.1). Taxonomy (NCBI): domain Eukaryota; kingdom Metazoa; phylum Chordata; class Mammalia; order Sirenia; family Dugongidae; genus Dugong; species Dugong dugon. Next base: position 18,214,496 of record CM057478.1, read on the forward strand.
CAACAGATGGCACTCAGAGAGCCAGCTAATGTGGGCTGGTGTTTCTCGGACAAGAGACTGTGTCCACGGGAAGCAGAGGGGGCCGAGTGTGGGTGAAGAAGGGTAGGGAGTGGGAAAGCATGTATCACAAATTGTCGGTGCTCTGTAGCCCCTCAGGAAGAAGCAAAGATGGCGCACGGAGCCAAGTATTTGAGCGAAAGGAGGGGGAGGTGGTGAGAGGTAAGGAAGAAATCAAAAGATGCAGAAAAAAGCAACACCAGCAGCCAACAAATGGCACTCAGAGAGCTGGCCCATTCGGGTGTGTGGAATCCAAGTACTGGTGATTCCCGGTCAAGAGATTGTGGCTGCGGGAAGCAGAGGAGGCCGAGTCGGGGTGAAGAAGGGTGGGGGGTGGGAAAGCGTATATCGCTAATTACCGGTTGTTTTGTCTCCCGCTGGATTCTCCGTGAGGCTGCTTTCTCATACCCTGTTTGCTGGTCTCTGATAGGAGTCCAAGATGGTGGATCCGCACTGCACTAGCTTGTAGGGGACCTCTGCATGAATCTCTCCCTTGCTCTCCGTTCTCTGTCAGTTTTATCACTCGATTTGGTTCTTGGCTAAGTTCTTTATCTCTTCATTTGATGTTTTAGGGTTTCAGGATTGTTGTATTCTCTGTTTGGTTTAGTTTTTCGGATCTTTGCTCTGGAGGGACAGCGTAGTGCTTCTGCCTAGAATGCCATTTTGCTGGAACTCCTATTGAATTTTTGTATAACATAGTCTGTTTTAATTTTACTATTTGTACTCATTCTGTGGATGGAGTATCATTTTATTTTGCTGATAAGTAAGCTTTTTACTGAAATACATTAAATGTAAATATTGAAATAAAAGGTTCTACATGATTCATTCATTCCGCCATTCCTCCATTCATTCAGCAAGTGCTATTTGCACTTAATTATGTCTTCTCTCACCTAAGCAAGGACATCAGTCCAGCAATTCTTTCTCCTCTCTGCCTCATTGTCAAAGTTTTCTCTGTACTCTGTCTTTCCCATTGGCTATGGTTTCTTCCATTCAAAGCAAATATTTCCTTAGCTTCACTTCTCCACCAGCTACTGCCTCATTTCTTTATTCTTCTTTGCAGAAAATCTCCTTGAGTGAGTACTGGTTAGGCATAATCATCATTTACTATGTTCTTATTTTTACTTTACGCAATGAATGCAGGTTTTGGCATTCTTCTCCATTCAAACTGCTCATATGTTGTGGTCATCAGTCATCTATCCGTCACTATGTCCAAAGGTCACTTCTCAGTCTTCCTCTTAATTGACTCACTGTGTTGTTCCCAGTGGCTTTCTTCCTGTCTTACTGGTCACTCCTTCTAAGTCTGCTTAGTTTGCCCTGTTTTTCTCCTGACCTCTCAATTTTGGAGTGCCTCAGAGCTCAGTCCTTTTTACTATCTACATTTACTGTATTGGAGATCTCACCACTCTCAGGAAATATTTGACCCATTAAAGACAAGTGACTGCCTTAGGTCCAGCTAAGACTGAAAGCAACAGATCTCTTTTAGGAACAAAGATTATAGGCTTGATCTAAGGGAGATTTTGCTAAAAAGAAATGATGTATCGGCTAGGTTGTATAAAAGTTGAGGGAATTAGCAAAAGAGTAAATAACTGCTCTTCTTCTTCAATTTTATTGTGTTTCAAATAAATCTTATTATGACCTTGTAGGCTCATAAATTTGGCAAAATTAAATTTCTACATCTTTATATTTGTACATACAGGCATACCCTGGGCTATGAACAAGATTTGTTCCTAAGTGTGTCTTTAAGTTGAATTTCTAGGTAAGTTGGAATAAGTGCTTATGGTTCTTACTCAGCCTTACTTTAGTGTAAGAAAAGGCTCAAAGCCTTTTCAGTGATTTAAAAGCTGCCTGTGCAGCAAGTGAAGGTGACTGTGGTGAAGAATTTATTGCAAGTAGGAGTTTGTTCAGTTGTTTCAAAATGTGGGCAAATTGACATAAAATTCAAGGGCAAGTATGAGTTGTCCCTAAGCTGGACATTCATTTTACATATGTTTGTGTGTGTATGTGTAATATGTAGATATAGGCATGTTGAGTTAAATAGATTTACTAGGACATAAAAAGCATTAAATACATATTAGAATAGTAATTAACTAATGGGTACTTGATGAATTTGCCAACTTTTGCATTCCAACACTTGAGAAAGTAGGAAACAAAACTACCAAGAAGATTGGTAGTTGGAAAATGTGGGCTTGTTGATAGAAATGATGCCGGAGATCGGGTGATAGAATTGTGCAAGACCCATGACTTATTCAACAACATAAACAGGGACTATACATGTGGACCTTGCTGGATGGAATACACGGGAATCAAATTGACTACATCTGTGGAAAGAGACAATAGAGAAGCTCAATATCATCATTCAGAGCATGGGCAGGGGCCGACTGCTAGAAAGACCATCAAGTACGTTCACACTGAAGCTGAAGAAAATTAAAACAAGTCCCTGACAGCCAAAATACAACCTTGAGTATATCCCACCTCAGTTTAGAGACCATCTCAAGTACAGATTTGACACACTGAAAACTAATGACTAAAGACCAGATGAGTTGTGGGATTACATCAAGGACATCATACATGAAAAAAGTAAAAGGTCATTAAAAAGACAGAATGAATGAAAAGACCAAAGTGGATGGCAGAAGAGACTCTGAAACTTGCTTTTGAATGGAGAGTAGCTAAAGCAAATGGAAGAAATGATGAAGTAAAAAAGCTGAACAGAAGATTTCAAAGGGCAGCTCGAGAAGACAAAGTATTAAAAAAAAAATGTGCGAAGACCTGGAGTTAGCATTTGTCAAGCTGAAAGAACTGAAGAAAAAATTTAAGCTTTGAGTTGCAGTACTGAAGGATTCTGTGGCCAAGATATTGAACAACACAGGACGCATCACTGGAAGATGGAAGGAATAGACAAAGTCCTGTACCAAAAAGAACTGGTCAGTATTCAGCCATTTCTGGAGGTAGCACATGATCAAGAACTGATGGTACTGAAGGAAGAAGTCCAATCTGCACTGAAGGCACTGGCGAAAAACAAGGTTCCAGGAATTGATGCAACTGTCAATTGAAATATTTCAACAAATAGACACAACTCTGGAAGCGCCCACTCATCTATGCCAAGAAGTTTGGAAGACAGCTACCTGGCCAGCCAACTGGAAGAGATATTTGTGCCCATTCCTAAGAAAGGTGATCCAAGAGAACTGAGGAAATTATCAATCAATATCTTTAATATCACACACAAGTAAAGTTGTGCTGAAGATAATTCAAAAATGTTTGCAGCAGTACATCACCAGGGAACTGCCAGAATTTTAAGCTTAATTCAGAAGAGGATGTAGAATGAGGGATATCATTGCTGATGTCAGATGTATCTTGGCTGAAAACAAAGAATACCAGAAAGGTGTGTTTTAATGACTATGCAAAGGCATTCAACTGTGTGTATCGTAACAAATTATGGATAACATTAGAAAGAATGGGATTTCCAGAACACTTAGTTGTGCTTATGTGGAATCTGTACATAAACCAAGAGACAGTCGTTCTAATAGAACAAGATACTGCATGGTTTAAAGTCAGGAAAGGTGTGTGTCAGGGTTGTATCCTTTCACGTATTTCTTCTGTCTGTATGCTGAGCAAATGATCCAACAAACTGAACTACATGAAGAACAAGGCATCAGGATTGTAGGACGACTCATTAACCTGTGATATGTAGGTAACACAGCCTTGCTTGCTGAAAGTGAAGAGGGCTTGAAGCACTTACTGATGAAGATCAAAGACCACAGCTTTCAATATGGATTACACCTCAACATAAAGAAAACAAAAATCCTCACAACTGAACCAATAAGCAACATCATGATAAAGGGAGAAAACATTGAAGTTGTCAAGGATTTTGTTTTACTTGGATCCACAATCAATGCCCTTGGAAGTAGCAGTCAAGAAATCAAATGACGTATTGCACTGGGCAAATCTGCTGCAAAAGATCTCTCTCAAGTGGTAAGAAACAAAGATGTCACTTTAATGACTACGGTGCACCTGACCCAACCCATGGTATTTTCAATAGCTTCACATGCCTGCAGAAATTTTACAATGAGTAAGGAAGACTGAAAAGGAATTGATGTCTTTGATTTATGGTGTTGATGAAGAATATTGACTATACCATGGACTCCCAGAAGAATGAAAAAAATCTGTCTCGGTAGAGGTACAGCCAGAATGCTCCTTAGAAGCAAGGATGGTGAGACTTCATTTCACATACTTTGGACATCGTGCTTAAAATAGAGAGTTAGCAAAAATGAGGTAGATCATCAAGGAGTTGGATTGACACAGTGACTACAACAATAGGTTCAAACATAGTCACGATTGTGAGGATGATGCATGACAGGGCAGTGTTTCGTTGTGTTGTATATAGGGTCGCTATGAATTGGAACCATTTAGATGGCACCTAACAACCTAACACTTAATGAATTGGCTCATTCGGCCTGCAAAATTTGAATTCAGTTCATTATTATATTTTCTAAATGTTCAAGTTGTTTTAACCTACATCCCTTCATTGTCCCCTCCCCCTTTAGCTCTCTGTCCTATTTGTATCATATCTGCTTGTCTTATAATGTTATATTGATTCTTCCATGGGCCTTAGCTGACATACTCAGAGCTTCCCGAGAAAGAAAAGGTAGACTTTCCACCAACTTGTTAGAAAATTCCAAGGAAGGACACTGATTGAACTGATTTGCTGTTGAACTGATTTAGATAATAGGAATAACCCTTGACTGAACACAGTGACTAGAATGCAGGCTTTATGATTGGCCCAGCTTAGATAACATGTCAAACCCAGTTGCCACAGTAGTGAAGTGCTGTGAATATCAGCTTCCACCAGAGCCAGGGAGCCACATGTTTAAAGCGGGGAGGAGTAATTTCTTGTCAACCTCGTTGAACTCTCCAGTCCCTTGATTGCTTTATTTTATTCCAGTCTATTAGTTCCTCCAGGACTCTTCATTTTCTACCCATCCTGGACTCCGTATTTGATAATCAAAACTACTCTCTCAGCCAAATATTTGGTAAGATTCTAACAATATCCTGCAAATCCATACATAGTAGCATTCATCAGAAACAACATTCACTTTTTATATACTTACACGCACACAGTGGAATCCATTTCAGGAAAATCACACTGTTGTTCCCTTGGTAATCATCAAGAATTCATGGTCTCCAACTTTAGCCAGACATTTGTGAATTTTCCTCAAACCATTGTCCTTTTCAGCTCATACTCTCATTCCCCCTTCAGTGAACTCAAATCTTCGCTAGTCTTCTCAAAATTGATCCACTGACTCATTGGTAGATGGCTCTTTCCTCATTTATTGAGAAAAGGTGAAATATCTGGCATGGTGCTTTGACCTAGCTTCACCCCACTCTACTCCCAACAATATTTACAAACATATGTCCTTCTGTACATTTCTTACTTATTTCCTTTTAGATTCAGGAGATGAGAGCTCTTTTTCATATAAAGACCAAATCATTCACCTACACTGTAACCCCAAACTCTTTTTCTTCCACCAAGACCTTGCCCAAGTCACCTCCTGTCTGTCTTGTGTCATGAGTTACTTCCTTTCTAAGAACTGTTTCGCCTCGAAACGATCTCACCTCTGCAATTAAAAAACAAAAACACAAAAAACAGACAATGTTTCTATACCCACTCCTCTGCACATACAGAAAACTCTCCTTGGACCATGTTCTTCTGTTCAGCACTTCTCCTCATTAACTCCATGGAACTTCTTGGAAGGGCAATTTCCAATCACTGACTCTCACCATTCAACCTTGATCCCTGCTCAAAAACCTGCCCCTTCCGGCTTCACACCCTCAGTCCACACAATTTTTTGGTTGGGTTCTGACAACCACATATACTGGGGATTTTCAGTTATCTTTTGTTGTTGTCAATTGTCTTTGAGTTGACTCTTACTCTGGCTACCTTATGTATAACAGAACTAAGCATTGCCTGGTCCTGCACCATCTTCACAATCTTTGGTATGTTTGAGCCTGTTGTTGCAGCCACCATGTCAGTCCATCTCCTAGAGGGTTTCCATCATTTTCACTGACTCTCTGCTTTACCAAACATGATGTCCTTCTCTAGTGTTTGGTCTTTCCTGATGATGTGTCCAAAGTAAGCAAGACAGAGTTTCCCCATCCTCATTTCTGAGGAGCATTCATCCAAAATGGATTTGCTAGTTCTTCTGTCAGTCCATTATATTCTTAACAGACATCACAATTCAAGTGTGTCAGTTTTCCTTTGATCTTCCTATTTCATTGTCCAGCTTTCATATGCATGTGAGGCAATTGAAAAGACCATGTTCTGGGTCAGGTGCACCTTATTCCTCAATGTGACACCTTTGCTTATTAACACATTAAAGAGGTCTTTTGCAGCAGATTTTCTCAGTGGAGTACTTCAGTTTGATTTCTTGACTCCTGCTTCCATGGGCATTGATTGTTGATCCGATTATAAATGAAACCCTTGATAATTTCAATTTTTTATCCTTTATCATGATATTTATTAATCCAGTTGTGAGGATTTTGTTTTCTTTATATTCGGGTGTAATCCATATTTGACCTTGATTAGTAAGTGCTTCACATCATCTTTATTTTCAGCAAGCAAGGTTTTGTCATCTGCATATCACAAGTTGTTAATGAGCCTTCCTTCAACCCTAATGCCATATTCTTCTTCTTCTTTAGGTAGTCAAGCTTTTCAGATTATTTGTTCAGCAGAGAGATTGAATGATGTGAAAGGATACAACCCTACCACAAACCTTTTCTGATTTTAAACTACTCACTATCCCCTTGTTCTGTTCAAACAACTTCCTCTGGATCCATGTACAGTTTCCACATGAGCACAATTAATATTCTGAATACCTCTTTGTCTATGTACAGGTTCTACATAAGCACAACTAAGTATTCTGGAATTTCCATTTTTGTAATGTTATTCATAATTTGTTAGTATCTACAAGGTTAAATGCCTTCATGTACTTGCTAAAATACAGGTAAACATCTTTCTGATATTCTGTGCGTTCAGGCAATATCCATCTGACATCCACCTGCAAAGATCACCCTCATGTCACATCCTCTTCTGAATCAGGCTCGACTTCTGGCAGTTCCCTGTTGATGTATGGCTACAGCTGTTTTTGAATTATCTTTAGCAAAATTTTGCTTGCATGTGATATTAATGACTTTTTCTCATATTTCCACATTCTATTTGATCACCTGTGCTTGGAATGGACATGTATATGGATATCTTACAGCTGGTTGGCCAGGTAATAGTCTTCCAGATTTCTTGGCATAGACAAGTGAGCTCTTCCAGTGTTGCATACATATGTTGAAGCATCTCATTTGGTATTCTGTCAATTCCTGGAGCCTTGTTTTTCACCAGTGCCTTCAGTGCAGCTTGAATTTCTTCCTTTAGTACCAGCCATTCTTGATCATATTCAACTTCCTGAAATGGTTACGTGTTGACCAGTTCTTTTTTGTACAGTGTATTCCTTCCATCTTCTTTTGATGTTTTCTGCATCATTAAATTTTTTGCCCATAGAATCCTTCAGTATTGCACCTTGAGGCCTGAATTTTCTCTTCATTTCTTTCAGCTTGAGAAATGCTGATCATGTTCATCCTTTTTGGTTTTCTAACTCCAAGTCTTTGAATATTTCATTATAATATTTTACCCTGTCCTCTTGAGCCTCCCTTTGAAATCTTTTGTTTAGCTTTTTACTTCATCATTTATTCTGTTTGCTTTCACTACTGTGTTCTTAAGAGGAAGTTTCAGAGTCTCTTCTGACATACATTTTGGTCTTTTCCTTCTCTCTTGTCTTTTTAATGACTTCTAAATTTCTTCATGTGTGATATCCTTGATGTTATTCCACAGCTCTTCTGTCTTTGGTCATTAGTGTTCATTAGTGTTTGGAGCATCAAATCTGTTTGTGAGATGGTCTCTAATTTCAGGCTTGATGTATTCAAGGTCATAATTTGGCTCTTGTGGAGTTGCTTTTATTTTCTTCAGCGTAAACTTGAACTTGCATATGTACAATTGATCATCTGTTTGGCCCCTTGACTGATCATATTGATCTTCTCTATTGTCTCTTTCCATAAATGTAGTTGATTTGATTCCTGTGTAATCCATCTGGTGAGATCCACATATATGGTTGTCATTTGTTTTGTTGGAAAAAAGAAGTATCTTTGATGAATAAGTCATTGGTTTTGCAGAATTATCCTACTGGACTTTATTTTGACTTTTCTCTCTGCTCCCCACTCCTTTCTTCAAACTCCATATTCCTTTGGCTTTAGTGACACCAAACACTGTAAGTTAGATTGGTACTGTCTGACCATTTCTCTTCCAACTCCTTAGGCCTAATCTTTCACTGTATCTAAAACTTCTTTCATTTCTCCACATGTTTGTTGTTTATTCCTGTCCTATTTCTGGTATTAATCATTGTATCATTAAATCATATTGCTTGTATAATCATTATATTGTTATCATTATAATCATTATCTGATCCCTGGGGCTGGATTGGTACTCTAATATCTTGGACATTCTCACACGTATTTCTTCCTCTATAGTTACTGGCATTTACAAAATTGAACCCATCATCATTTTTCTTAAACTAATAACTTTTATTTTTCTCTTATTTAGTCAGTGATACCAATGTTTGCATTGAATTTCTGATAGAATTTCTGTAATTCTTAGCTAACCTTTTTTGGTTTCATAGTATGTGCTTGACAGTATGGTAGGAACTTTATATGAATCATCTCAACTAATATCAACAGTTGTACAAAGGTAGATAGCACTTTATTTCCATTTTACAGTTCTGGAAACTGTGGCCTAGACATGTTAAATAAATTGCCAAAAGTCACTAAGTACATGTAGTGTTGGGATTCTCACTTGAGGAGAGAGAGTGTTTGTTTAATCATTATAGAGTACAGCTTGGGAGTCATCTTTGACTCCGCTTTCACCTCTTTTTAACCATATCTTGTCATTTTACTTCCCCAATATTTGCTGAACATGCCATCTTCCCAAAATATCTTTATTCATGAACTCATTATCACTAGGTTGGGGAAACTGTTAAACACTTGACTGTTAGACAGAAATTTGGCAATTTAAACCTATGCAGAGGCACCTTGGAAGACAGCCTGAAAACCTGCTTTCAAAAGGTCACAGCCCTGAGACCCTATGGAGCAGTCCTACTCTGCACGCATGGGGTCTCCATAAGCTGGAGTCAACTGGATGACAACTAACAACAGCAGCATTATCACTAAATTGAAATAGTGCAATAGTATCCTGACCTTCCACAGAATTCTACTTCTCTCTTCCAGAAGTCTCCAGTTATTAAAAAACAAACAAACAAGAAGAAAACCAACAACAAAAACACACAAATCTGAGGGTGATCTCCGTGCTCAAAGCATTTTAATTGTTTCCACTGCCTAGGAGAAAAATTCCAAAGTCCTAAACATAATTTTCAAAGGTTTGTCCTTCAAGCCTCTGTATACACGTATCTCCAGCTTCATCTTCCACAACTCCTTTATTCCTGGTTTTCCTCCTTTCGTTAGTAATGCAGATAGCTTATAGCTCCTCTTATAGCTGGCCTACTGGTCACTTCTGTGCCTTTGCTCATGTTATCATCTTTACATGGAAGACCTCTTGCCATGTTCCTCTTCCTGAACTCAAATAACTCCTCCTGCCTCCTGCCAATGAATCACCTAGTAAATACCGACTCATTCTAAGTGTTACATCATTACCTCCTGAAAAGCCTCCTTGACTCTTCCAGACAAAATAAAGGCCGTTATCTTTATTTTCATATGAACATGTGCATTTTTCTTTTAATGAACTTGCAACTTTTTATACAAACAATGGTTTGTACTTACACTGGCCTCCTTAAGGTCAGAGTCCATATTCTTTTATATTCTTTATTTCCAAGTCCTAGAACACTGTCTTTCCCACATGTGTTGTTTAATTACCCCTTAGGTGGAAGTATTAATGGTGGAAGTGAGCATTGAGTCCCATCTTGAATATTGGGTTTAGAAATTGATAGAATAAAGGAAAAGAAGCATGTTTGAACATACGCTTGACCATTGTTAAGATTAATTTGATTAGATTGTTATGTCTACCCTTTGTATTTATATTACTCCATTATTTTTTAAACTGTGCATTCTACACTGTATTTTTATGAACAATGCATATATTTAAAAAGTAAAATAATGGTCTGGGTATGGAAACAAAACTGTTTCTTAAAATCAGTTAATTTTGTGATTAATTATAAAGTACTTTAAAAAAGAGCATTGAGTGAGATGGCATTTGTGGTTGGCAATAGACATGCTGTGGATAATTTATTATTAAAGACCTTTAAAACTTTAAAAACCCAATTAAAAAAAAAACTTATAATTGAAGGGTAGGAAAATGCTTCTTTAAAAAGCAGCAGTAAGATTAGCACAATCACACAACCTCCAGGCAAATGCTGATCTCAAATAATAAATTATCTGCTTATTCTTTATGTAAGTTAAATATCATTGAAACAGTGGCACTGATAATGACTCAGGCTATCATCCTGTTAGATTTCTATAGACAGTAAAGGAGACTTATATGGGGAAAAACTGTAGAAAAAGAAAAAGGAAAAAAACTAGATTTTTGTAAGTGGCAGCTACCTTTTTTAAAATTTTATTTTATTTTCTTCTTTCTGAACAGAGACAATTACTGTGCCAATGGCAGCATCATAAGAATTAGCTTTTTCCTAACTAGCTTGGGTTCTTGCTATCCTCTTATTACCAGCTGATACTCTTTTCTAAGCCTTCTCAATGATACACGGCTAATAGATAGGAAACTCCTTGAGGGAACTTGTATCATATGTAATGTACTTTAAAAGGTGATGCGTCCTATGGCTATATCTACTGCATATGAACCATTTCTTGTTAATACCTGAATTGAATGCTGACAGCCCAAAAATATTATCTCGTTAATATCATCTTGTTTCAGTAACAGTTAAGTGATGTGTTTCCATGTTAAATAAAACTGATGGTTTAATATATTTTTCTTAGGTGACAATAAGGAGATTGGATCAAAACTTGGCATTAAGGAAAGGGTGGGAAAGCAGAAATGTTGATCAGTACAGAAAAGTCATCATCCTTTAAAATGTTTATATGTGTTCTTATTTGAAAATAAAATAATTGTTTCATATGTAGAATTTATTAACAGATTAATTAAATCCTGATATATTCCCCTGAGTTTTAGTTTTTGTTATGGTTTGCTTATTGATATTTCTTATGATTTATTTAATCAGATATTTTAAAATTAGTTTTGCTCTCTTGGCTCTTTTAGTTTGTTGATTTCTTTGAGGAATATTTTCATAATTTATAAAATTGCAAAATCTTTATGATTGATAATGTTAAGTTGATTTACCTTATAATATGTATAAAGATCTGTAATAATCCCTCCATCATTATGATCAACCTTTTCATGGGCTTCATTTTGGCTAATGTAGCTTATGAGGAAAGGAAAAACATTAACAAAAATCTTTCAAATCACTTTGTCTGGTGAGAGAAAATATCTTGATGAGTGGGAAGAAGAACAGTTTTAGGAAAACAACCAGATTCCAGTAGAATGTACTGTTACTTCCAGAAAATATCAGGCAGGCAGCTGTTGTGCACGTGGAAAAATGATCTGGTTAAGTTGAAGCAAGTTCATTCTGAGATGGAGAAAGTGACTCTTCAGTCTCAATTCCCTGGTTAAATAGAGACTGACAAAGTCTCGGTCTTGTCACAGCATCTGCTGTGAAGGCACTCAGAATCTTTAAAAGAAGACTGAGTTTAAAAATTTAAAGGATTTATGGTATTTAAAACATAGCAACGATTGTGAGGATGGCGCAGGACTGGCAGTGTTTCGTTCTGCTGTACGTAGGGTTGTTATGAGTCAGAACCAACTCGACGGCACCTAACAACAACAACAACAACAATAATAATTTGTTGAAACTAATCTGATGTGCACTTTTGCATATAAGAGAAGCAGTTTTCTAACATGATGGCATACAAAATATGAAACACATATTTGGGAAAAATGCTTTTAAATTATATCTGCAGCAGCAATTCATAGGCAAAAATATTATGTGAATTAAAATTTATACATTAGAAAACGTATACTTCTGTTAGACACTGTATTATAATTAATGTTATTTTCAATATTACTTATATTTATTTAAAATATTCCATAATCGCAACTTTTTTAGCTCAGAATAATCTCTCCCAATCAGTAGGAAATTGACTAACTTTTATCTTTATTTCTCATTAGCAATTTTACCAGATATGAAGTGATGAATTTGTTATTTTTGCTTATTAGTGTTTTCAAAATTGAAGGGGCTAGCAAAGACATGAAAATAAAAATAAGTTATCAAATAGACAACAGATAAAGGGAACATAATGGTTTGAGGTATTACTGTAAAATCAATTCAATAATAATTAGGTTCTATTGAAGCTAATGCTAAATTTTCTGGAAGCTGTATTCATATCTGCCATCTAGGAAGAGTCAAATTTCTGTAACAGAGATTACTTTGAGAGAAATGAAATTTGCCATCCTCATACCCACTAATTCTACTACTTACGTCAAGATGATTAAAGGATTAGCAGGAAGACTCAATATGTATTTCTTTAAACTCTTACTTGGAACTCCTCTAGTTTTTTAAGATCTCAGCCTTTGTCACCCCATTTTCGTTCTTATCCTTCTTGAGACTTTGAGATTCATATGTTTGGCTACATAGTTACCAAATCATCTACATGTCTCAAATGCATTGTCTTTCTACAGAAAAATTAACTTCTCCTCCCAACTTTCCACTGCCGCGTCTTGTGTGTACATTGTAGTTGCGCTGAGGATCGGAATGCAGTGGTGATGTGACAAACTTGCCGCCTGATCTTGTGCAATGTGAGGGCCTGCCACACTCACACTGGAGCTGGCATTCAGCCTGTGAGCTCTTCCAGATCTTCCACACCTAGCAGAGCTTGGGATTTCCAGTCTTAGATGCTGAAATAATCTCTGAACTGATTTACTAGAGTCAAAGCTTGATTCCCTCTATTTTACACTAACCAGAGCCAGTGGTCATGAGTAGATTCTCACTCATGGTGACCCAGTATATGTCAGAATACAACTATTCTGCACAGGGCTTTTAGTGACTGATTTTCTTCAGAGGTAGATTGCCAGGCCTTTATTCCAAGTCTCCAAACTTTTGGTGGACAGCTGAACGTGCTAACTGATTACACCATGAAAAACCACTGCTGTTGCTGTTGTGTGGATTCTGACTCATGGCACAACCATGTATTACAAAGTAGAATTGTTCTATAGGGTTTTCCTGGCGGTTACCTTATGGAAGCAGATTGCCAGGCATTACTTCTGCAGTGCAGCTGGATGGGTTCAGACTGCCAACCTTTAGGTTAGTAGATATGTGCAGACTGTTTGCATCACCCAGGGACTTGATTGCACCACAGACACTATTTTATATTACGTGTCTCAAAAACTGTCAAAGTTTAAAAATTTTTAAAGATAAATTATTCTTCCTCATTTTCTGTCTTCCGTGATATAATCCATTTTGTATACCCTCAATTATCATCCCCTCTTTCTTAAACCTGTTTTAGTCAAATCATCTCTACCACCGTTTCACAAGCAATTCATGGCCGGTTTTACCTCTCCGCCTTCAGTCCTGCAGCTTCCTGTTTCCACTTGGAATGGTCTTCCTCTTCTCTGCCTGGACACATATTGTCTAGCCTTTTAGTCCCCCAGTTCCACTTATTTCAAAAACTTTATATACTGCTTGTGATCACTTACCTTCACCTTTTCCATAGTCCTACAGCACATAAGGAGCCTTCCATAACTAGGACTCAATTATTAATCTGCACTTCGTTGCTCATTAAGTGTATGTTGATAAAATCTTTAAGGATTACCTATAGCTTTGATAACAAGGTGAAGTTTTCTGTAATGGCTCAGAAGGTCTCTACTGTATGACTTTTCCTTAGCTTAGTGCTAGCGTCTCTTGTTCATTCCCCTACAGTCATAGTCTCCAGATACTAGTATTTTCAAATAAAAAAAGAAAATGTCAATAAAAGAGTTCTTTACAAGTCAATCAGTTCTATCTGTTTATGATTCTTACATAGATATTTCCCCTTAAGCATCTGATTGTCTTAAGTATTTAAGTTTTGTCCTGATTGCATAATGGAAATTTTGGTTGAGAAAGTGGGAATGTTGTTTACAGCAACTGTGATATCTTTTCATAATTCTCACGACTAAAGAAAGTGATGGTGATAGAAGGCAGAATAGTAAAATAAAAAAGGAAAGAATGGTTAGGTTGAGAAAAAATAAGATAAATGTCAAAAAAACACACTAAAGATTAGGATGGTTATTATACATATATTTGCACTAATTTTAAAGTAAAAAATAAAAGAAAACAAAGTTGCTACCAGCAGCAAGGCAGTTGTCTCAATTGTTCTCCCATCTCAAGTACTAACAGGAGGGAGTTTCCAGCAAATAGCTGGCAAGCATACACAGTACTTGGACTCATGTCTGGAGACAGTTCAATAAAGCATTTTTTCCTTTTCCAGAAACACACCAGTGCACTGAGATTACAGTAGAGATGTGATAGCCCGTAGCCTTGTTCTGCCAACCAGACTTGAACCCGATGCCATTTCAAGCTTTTGTGTAGTCACAGAGTGGGAAATTGTAACTCTGGCGTGCTTTCTCAGTGGTACTGTCACTTTAAGAGCATCAAAATAAAAACTTCACAAGGCAGTTTAAATTTAACTGTGAATACGACAGTCAATAGATCATAATTTCATTGGTACTTGGTCTGTTGGACTTTATTTTTTCAAGAAAATAAATGTATTTTGTGCAAACCCATAGCTTTTATTCAGGGAATGATTCAGTACAAAGGAATGAAAAACAATTTAGTGTTTTGAAAGATTTTTCTGTCAAAAAAGTTCCTAAAATTAGTAATTGTTGGAATACAGTGATTTGATAAAAAGTATAAACACAAATCAAAATTTAATTTGTTTCTTCATCCCCTGAGAATAAATATTTCATTTTAACTATTGCTGAATTGGCAATTGTACAGAAACTCTGTTTGTGTTATATGGCAGATCTCAAAGTTAAATCAATTTACGTAACTTTTACTGAATATGGAAACCCTGGTGGCTTAGTGGTTAAGAGTTTGGCTGCCAACCAAAAGATCAGCAGTTGGAATCTACCAGGTGCTCCTTGGAAACCCTATGGACCAGTTCAACTCTGTCCTATCAGGTCACTATGAATCGGAATCAACTCGACGGCAATGGGTTTGGTTTTTGCCCAATATAATTTTTAAACCTTTAAAAGGCATTTGTATGCCATGTTGATTTTAAACATTATTTTCTCATTTTAATTTTAAGTAATTTCATCTATAGAAAACTAGCCAAAATTAAGGACAAAAATATTTCAGGTAACTTAATTTGATATATATGTTTTGGTTTTACTTAATTTATGTGCTTAACGGAATAATCTCTAATCAATAGAAGTGTTTAATGCTTAAACTTTATTAATGTTTCCATTGGAAGTATCATTGGAATATATATGTGCACTAATGACATTTAAAAAAAAAAAAACTCTTTGGAGGCCCCATGGACACATCCAAACTCCCCGAGGGACTGAGTTGTTGGACGGAGGGCTCTGGGGACCATGGTCTCGGGGAACATCCAGCTCAATTGGCATGACACTACTTATAAAGATAATGCTCTACATTCTACCTTGGTGAGTAGTGTCTGGAGTCTTAAAAGCCTGTAAGCGGCCATCTAAGATATTACACTGGTCTCATCCCTTCGGGAACAAGGGAGAGTGAAGAGAACAGGATACAACGAAAAGATTAGTCCAAAGGACTAATTGACCACAGCTACCAAGACCTCCACCGGACTGAGTCCAGTACAGCTAGATGGTGCCCAGCTACCACCGCTGACTGCTCTGACCAGGATCACAACAGAGGGTTCTGGACAGAGCTGGAGAAGGATGTAGAGCATAATTCTAACTCCCCTCCCCACCCCAAAAAAGACCAGATTTACTGGCCTAAAGGAGACTGGAGAAACCTCAAGAGTGTGGGCCCCAGACAGCCTTTCAGCTCAGAGGTGAAGTTACCTTCGAGGTTCACTGTTCAGCCTGGGAGTGGACAGCCCAGTAAAACTAAATGAGACTAACGAGGTACAGGAGTCCAGTGACAAGGGCCAGAAGGCAGAGGGGGAGTAGGAAGCTGATGATAAGGAACACAAGTTGAGTAAGGATACTGTCGATGTGTTGTGAGATTGTTAACCACTGTTATAGGGCAACATTTGTAGTAACTGTTAAATGGGAGGCTATTTTGTCCTGTAAGCCTTCATCTTCGGCGAGAATGGCAGCACAATTGGAAGAGCATAGTCAATGTCACTTAAATGTGTACGTAAAAAGTTTTGAAAGGGTGTATCTTTGGCTATGTGTACTTTCACCAAAAAAAAAAAAAAAAAGCTGAGAATTCAGAGGGTTAAAATGTTGTGGGGTTGTTAACCAAAGTCATAAAACAGCATGTGTACTGCTGTTACATGAGAAGCTGTTTGTTCTGTAAGCCTTCACCTGAAGTACAATAAAATATTTAATAAAAAAAAAAAAAAAAACTCTGCAGTTGAGCAGGTTTTGACTCATAGGGACCCTATAGGACAGAGTAGAACTGCCCCATAGGATTTCCAAGGAGCCAACTGGTGAATTTCAAATGCCAGCCTTAACCAGTGCACCACCAGGGCTCCACTAATGATATAGTAGCATATAAAAGTATAAAAAGAAAGAAAGTAAACCTTTTTAACTTTCTGTTAGTACTGAGGAAACCCTGCTGGTGTAGTGGTTAAGAGCTGTGGCTGCTAACTAAAAGGTCAGCAGGTTGAATCCACCAGGTGCTCCTTTGAAACCCTATGGGGCAGTTCCATTCTGTCCTAGAGGGTCACTGTGTGTCGGAATTGACTCAACGGCAGCCGGTTTTGTTTTGTTTTTTTATTAGTACTGAACAAAATTTTTCGTAGTTCTTTTAAATCCAAAAGCTCAAGTTAAGATAATGTGAATAAGAAATAGGGAGAAAAAAAAACCTTTTTTTCCTAAACTCAATAAACATATTAGGTTTGAAATCATAATATTTTTATTAACAAATTTTTTACAGTAAAAAACAGAACAAACAAACAAAAGCCTAAAAAGGATTTATGGTCTTTGCATCATTTTCTACAAATATGTCATGATTGTCTAACTAAGGGAACCACTTGGCTTCAGGGTAATAATAATCTAGTACAAGATATGTGATGTAGCCCGCTATTTGTAGTATGTTATATGGTAGAAAGAGTAATTAAGGAAGTCACAAATAAAGTGATCTTAGAGTTCAGAGAACTAGTTAGTTTTACAGCTTGATGCAATTTTAGAGCTGAACAGCTAGTCTTAGCCTCTAATTTTACAGTTTTTAAAATCGAGGCCAAAAAATTTAAAATTTTTTTTCAAAAGTATTGTGACCATATTAAATCTTACCAATTTGTTGTTAACTGGAGTAAAAAATAAGCATCATGTGAAACAGGGAGCTGGGAAGACCAGGCTCAGGTATCAGTAGGATGTGTCACTTTAGGAAACCAGTAAATTAGCTCAACTGGCCTCAGTTTCCACTTCTTCAAAATGAGAGTTTGTATTAGATTGTTTCTAATGTCCCTTCCAGCTAATAGTTTTTATGATCATGTAAGACTATTAGGAATGAATGAAATGTGTGGTATGACTAAAGGAAAAGTCTAATTTTAAAAAAAGATGCACATTTTTTCTTTTTTTTTGGTTTATTTCAATCGTTAAGCAGAATGTGCTTCTGTGTAGATGTACTCAACCTAATTTTATTTATGATTAGTAGCACCAGCTGGCATATTACAGTTAATGTGCTTTTTCCGTGGGGTTTTATCATGCCTCCTGTTATATACTTTAAGCCATTCATTTGTTTCTCGTGTTATTAACAGTAGCCTTTAGGCCCAGGCATGTTAAATGATCACAAATCCCAAGTTGATGAAGTAGAGATTAGTAAGATTTTATTTCATTTTTTCTCATATTATCATATGATAAAAATCACACTAGCATTTTATAATATCTAGAGGACATGATAAAAATTGTCACAATTCAAACAACATCCGAATACTGTGGCTGAAATGGGAAGGCTGGTGGCTGTAGCAAAGAAGAGATGGCAAATTCACTAATGAGGGTTTGCTTTATAATTGAATTATCTAGTCTTCTATTTGTTTTAAGCAATATATTATTTAGTGAGTGACTGGTTTTTGAGTACATAATATTTTCCAGGTGCTATGCTAGCAAGGTGGAAGGGGCTGAAGTGGGAAGTAGATTTAGGGAAACAGGAACTTGGAATGAAGATGAAAGTGAAAGCTTACGTGTAAGAATGAGAATGCATTGAATGGCCAGTAGAGGGTAGGGTGGGGAGAGGGAATACACTTTAGAATGATGGGTGTACCCTGAGATCAGATCAGACTGGTAACATCATTTACCCACTTCTGAGGTCTTAGCATTTATTCTGGAGCTAAAAGATAAAAACAGAATGGGGAAACCAGTTGGTGTTCACTTGATCATTGTTAGTATCTATAAATAATTTTTTATGGATTAAAGAACTTTCACATAAATAATTTTATTTGTTCCTCCTAGAATAAATACTTATGGACATATGGTTTCTCCTCCATTTATTCAGTCTTCCCACAGTAAATACCTATTTACATATGGTTTCTCTCCCATTTTATATGCAACAAAGATCACAGTTTGAGTCTATGTTAGAATGTCTGTTAAACAAGTAGGATGGGCCAACAAGAAAATCATTTAAAAGAACATTGATTTATTTATCATATAAAGTCCCAGGCACAAAGAGCTTGGCTCAGAGAAGGAAGTCTCAGGGCCGTACAATTCTGAATGCAGAAATTCTGATTATTTCCCAGACCAACCATTGAACTCATATCAGAGGCTGTCAGAGAACAAGACAACTGTAAGTAAAACTGAAATGAGCCTTCACTAAACTTCATGAAATATTAGGATACAAGGAACATCACTTTATGTCCCCTCTAAGATAATATACTAGAAAGAAAACAGTATAGGTTTTTCCCATCACTTATCTAAAGGCCATTATGTAAGGTTGGCAGTATGATGACTCAGATCATCAGTGGTGACACCAAGACGCAGAAGAAGTCAGAGGAGATCATTGTCAAGATAGTAGCAGCAGCACCTTGTGGAGACAGGGATATCTGTAGGGGCTTGTCATGTCTGAAAGCTAGTCATGTCATGTGTAAAAACAAGGCTGCATAATATGGTAACCAATTAAATGCTTGGCAGAAACCATAGTTCCCAGTGAAACACAACCAGTGCTGGGGAGAACAATGGTGACGACCAGCAGTGGAAAAATGATCAAAGAGAGTAGACTTGTTTTTGGGGTATATTCCAGGGATTTATTTTCACTAAGTATTACCTGACTTCAAATATGTGATGGCATTGACAAACTGCTCCTTCTTTTATAATCTCTACAGATTTAGACATGGAATAACCCCTCGGTTCTCTGATTTGCACACACAGAGAAAATTAAGGAAAAAAACAAACCCTAGATTTGTGTGTATAAGCTGATTTACTGAAGTTTCATGAAGACAGAAGTTGACATCGTAGAAACTCAAAGCAAAAGCTACCTCACAGTTGCACTAATGATATTGTATTATTTGTAGCTCTTTCTTAAAGCCAATGTGATAGAAAGAAGGACAGGTAGACAAGTGGAAGGAATATAACTGTCGATGTAAGAGGTAGAGCTTTAGTTGAGAATGTTTGGAAGTATGGGCCAGGGCTTTCAGTTTCACTGCTCTGAGCTTTTCAGCCATAGAAGCATGGTGAGTTTGCAGACCGTATAAAGAACTCAAATGATTATACTTCAAAGCCACCTCTAGAAACCCAGACTAGAATGCATTGTAGTTTTTCTTCGCACTTCTTTGTACTTCCAGGATTACTTGCACCCTAGAATGTTTTTCCCCCAAGATACCTTCACGATGTGCTCTCTATTGTCAAGTCCTGATTCAGTGGTCATCTTCTTAATGAGACCTCCCCTAGTAACCTATTCAAGTTGCCGTGCACCACTCACCATGGCTTTCCCTGTCCTTCTCCCTAGAAGCAGTTGTTCTCAAGTATACTGTTTAATCCACTCATTTATTTGGTTTATTGTGTGCCTTTCCCCTCCCCAAACACTGGAATGAAAGTTCCATAAAGTCAATTGTTTTTGTTCCTTTTGTTTGCTGTTGTGTCTTTAGTACCTGGAGCAGTGTCTGATAGAGTAAGCCTTTGTTAAATATTGATTGATAAATTAATTAATTAATAGAAATTTTAAAACTCAGAAAAAAACTTAGCATGTTGAGTGCAAGAGTATGGTAAAAATGCTATACACTATAATGAAGTGTGTATTATCCTTACAAATATTCTTTCCCCAAGCACTGCAGTAGATGCCTGCTGATCTCTCTGCTTCCCCTCTTCTCTCAAAGTACACTCCCTGCAGAGGACCATCTTAGTTATCTAGTGCTGCTGTAATAGAAGTACCACAAGTGGATGGCTTTGACAAAGAGAAATTTCTTCTGTCACAGTCTAGTAGGCTAGAAGTCTGAATTCAGGGTGCCAGCTCCTGGGGAGGGCTTTCTCTCTCTGTCGGCTCTGGAGGAATGTCCTTGTCATCAATCTTACCCTGGTCTAGGAGCTTCTCCATTCAGGAACCCCAGGTCCAAAGAACACACTCTGCTCTTGGTGCTGCTTTGTTGGTGGTATGAGGTTCCCATGTCTCTCTGCTCACTTCTCGCTTTTATATCTGAAAACAGGTTGGCTTAAGACACAACCTAATCTTGTACATTGAGTCCTGGCTCATTAACATAACTGCTGCTAATCCTAACTCGTTAACAAAGTAGAGATAGGATTTACAACACAAAGGAAAATCACATCAGATGACAAAATTGTGAACAACCACACAATACTAGGAATCATGGCCTAGCCAAGTTAAATGAAAGATATTTTTAGGGGACACAGTTCAATCCATGACAAAGAGTAAAACAATGTGTCTACCACTGGTTCTGAAGGAGTTTTCTTTGCTCTTTAAACTGGGAGGAGCCCCATATGTCCTCCTAGCCTTCATCACATTCCTGGAGTCTGCCTCATTCTTTTACCCTGTGGAATTTGTTCTTCTTTCTGTTTGGAACAAACCTTACATGGCTGGCTCCTTTGTATGAGTTATGTCTTAAAAACTTTGTTTTAGATTTTAACATTTTAATAATAAAGAGAGATAATTAAAAGTAAAAATGGATCTGTTAATGTTTGGGATAATAATAGAGATTTATCCATTTGTTAATATCTGAAACTTTAAATGATTTATTTTAAATTTTCTTTTTCCTCAAAAAATTATTAAGCCCTTACTATGCTATGAACTCAAGAATGCAAAAGAGTAATAAGTTACAGTCATAGTGGAGGTGATATAAAAGTCACTCTTCAGTTTGTTAAAAGGCTGTCATAATATCCCCCATTTCAGAGTACTTACAGCGTACCAGTGGGGACACTGGTAGTTCAGTGATAGAATACTTACTTCCATGCAGGAGACCCAGGTTTGATTCCCAGTCAATGCACCTCATACACAGCCACCACTAGTTTGTCAGCCGTAGTTTGTGTATACTGTGATGCTGAACAGATTTCAACAGAGCTTCCCGACTAAGGCTGGGAAGAAAGGCCTGGTTATCTGCTTCCAAAAGTTAGCCAGTGAAACCCTATGGGTCACAACAGTCTGATCCACAACCAGTCTTGACGATGACACAGGACTGGGCAGCTTGCAGTCCACTGTGCATGGGGTTGCCATGAGTCGGAGTCGACTTGACAGCAGCTAATAATAACACCATATCAAGAACAGTTTATATTACCAGGATCTTCACAACAAAATTTTGGCGTAGTTTTTTTGTGTAATCCTTTCATAGTTACATAGAGCTGGGGTTCAGATTGTTTAAGAAAATTTTTCAAGGTCTCACATATTTAAAAAAATGGGTTTCTAAGGCAGGCTTTTCTGGCTTAAAAGCCCATGCTGCCTCCCCTCAACTTCTTAGGGAGGAAAAGGAGCATTGCAAAGGTTGGGGCAGGAGTATAGGGAGAAGATATTCAGAGTACTCTGTGGTCAGCAATAAGCTGTCCAAAAGACATGGCAACTTAACTGAATCCTGAAGGATCAGGAAGTGAAAGTACTATACATAAATCATTTTAGGAAAGGGATTAGAGAGAACAAAAGCACATACGATATTAAGAAGAATTACACTTTATGGAAAATGCAAATACTACAAAACGGTTGGGACATAGATACTGAGAGAGTGGGCAAAAGTGGAGTGGTAAGACAGAGATGTGAAATTCAAAAAGTTTTTTTTATTCTATGGGTAGCCACATAGTTAGAAACGCATTTCAGCACGATTATACCTTCTCCATATAAGAGACACAGGAATGGGGCAGCAAAATTTAAGATGCCTTGCAATATTCCAGTAGCTTGGTGGTGAGGATCCTGAAGTAAGGGAGAGGTGTCAGAGATGGAGAGGAAGAGACTGGGCACATATTTAGCAGGTAAAATCATTTAGAATTACTGATTGGTTAGATGTGGAAGATGAGGCAGAGACAGGAGTTTAAAATAAAATTTTGCATTCTGATTAAGTTGACTAAGAGGATGATGTGCTTAAGGAATTCAATAGAAAAAACAGATTTTGAGGGAAATCTATTTCCTATAACTTGGTTTTAAGTTCCTGAGGGCCATTTATATACCACTAAACTTTTTGAAATACAAATCTGGAGACCTGTATACAATTTAACTGTGGCTCTGAAGACAAGCTGACCTGGGTTCTAATCCCAAGATAATAATTTAAAATCTGTGTAACTTTGGATAAATTACTTAATTTCTATAAACCTTACTGTTTTCGTCTGTCAAATGGACAAAGTTAGAGTACCATATAGTGTCCCCGAGAGAACTGAATATTAACATCTGTGAAATGTAAATGGAACATTACATATCAGGTGTTTTTGGTTGTGCCTACTCTCCTTTTTATTAATTTGATTATTACAGTTCTTGTTAATGTGGTTGGTACTACAAGACAAACTTGAGTGTAGAGAGTAGATAGATAGATAGGATAGACAGATAATTGCTAGATAGATAGACATAGATGTAGATTTGTGAGAGAGTCAACACATAAGTAAGTGAGTGTGGAGGACCTGGAGTGAATGAGATGATTTAGGGAGACTGGAGATCAGGAGAGAGAAGAAAACCAAGAATAAAATCTTTGGAAAACCAGCATGTAAGAACTAGGTTGAAGAGAAAACTGAAAATATGCTTGGGGATTTTTAGTCTGAGGACAGGAAGAACACAAAGGAATGAGCATTGCTTAAGAAGCCACAGAAGTTGATTATTTTAAGATGTGAATGATTAATATGTCAAATAATGCAGACATATCAAGAAAAATTAGAGTCATTTGTGAATATAGAGGTAGGAGAAAGGTTTCCATAAGGTCAGAAAAGGGTCAGAAACCAGATTGCAGTGGTTCAGAAATTACTGGGCGGTCTGGAAGTGGAGACAATGAGCACAGACTAATCATCATTTTTGAAATATAAAGGCAATGCACATAATTGGTGGAAAAGGTCATGGGGGATACAGGAGTAAAGGGAATCTAAAGGGCAGATGGATGAATCAGTTTTAGAAACATTAAAATGTTATGATGACCTGGTTGATGGTCTTGTTACAATCTTTGTTATTAACAAGGCGGTTGATTAACAATGAGACTCAAAGTTCAGATACCAACAGCTACATCTATTTTATTGATACTGGAAGTCTGTTTAAGGTGGATTTTCATAGAAAATGCTCAGTATTGTTTTGCTTTAGTCTACGGACATCTTTTCAGATAAAGTAACCAAATGTAAAGCAATTAATCCAATTGTTAATCTGGAAGACAAACACATACTATGCCATGTACGATTTCCCCTGAGTTCACAGATTCAAAGGACACTGTAGGATATCTAGGATATGTATATATATACTCGGGTGCTAGTGGTAAGGAGGGTTTCAAGTTAGCAGTTGTGGTGGTATTGACAGCAAGACCTGGTTTGTAGGAATGGCAGTGGCACACTTAACCATTGCCCAGTGGTTTGCAGAGTCCTGAGCTCGCAACAGCAGCTGTGTGTGATGTATGATGTAGAGTCCACTGCTGTCCTGATTGTGGTAGCAGTGTCTTTATCATATTTCTTCTGTTAGATTTTTGTTATAATCCTGAATATTGCCTAGCGTTTCTTGTTCCTCCCCTTTTTGGGAGCCTAGTTCTTATACCCTCCTGATTGTGAGAGCTAACCTAAATTTTTTTTAATGTATTTCCTTTCTGTTTTAATCAGGGAAGGTCAGTGTCTCTTGCTTGCAATTAAGAATTCTCAGTGATAAATCTGTGGTTTTATTTTCATTACTGAATATGATAGGACACAAAAATGCATATTCTTGTCATGACAAAAGTTATACCAAAGGAAATATGAATCCAACAAAGCTGGAGGTGAGCCTGATATCTCCCCATCATAAAAATGCATTATCCCAGAGAAGTGAAACCTCCTTACACAAAAATATGTACAAAAGTATTCATAGCAGTTTATTCGTAATAGCCCCAAACTGGAAACGGCCCCTCTGTCCTTCAGCAGGTGCATGGTTATATAAACTGTGATACACTTAACCCATGGAATGCTACCAGTACCAGTTACCTCTAAGTAGATTCCAACACATGACCACCCCAGGTGTGTCGCAGTAGAATTGTTCTCCATAGGGTTTTCAACGGCTGATTTTTTGAAAGTAGTTAGCCAGGCTTTTCTTCGGAGGTACCGCTGTGTGTATTTGAACCACCAACCTTTCAGCTAGTAGTTGAGCACTTAACCTTTTGTGCCACCCAGCAACTCCTCATGGAATACTACTCAGCCATACAAAAATGAATGAACTATTGAAACACACAACAATTTGGCTAAATCTCTAAGGATTGTGTTGTGCTGTGTAATTCCAACAGATTATATAGTGTATGAGTCTATTTGTGTAACATTCTTGAAATGACAGTGTTATAGAAATGGAGTGGTTTCCAGAGGCCGGGGTAGGGTGGGGAAGAAGATGGGTGTGACTATAAACGGCAACAAGAGGGATCCTTGTAGTGATGAAAATATTCTCTATCTTGACTGTATCAATGCCAATATTCTGGTTGTGATTTTGTATTATAGTTTTGCACGATGATACCATTAGGGGACTGGGTAAAGGGTACATGCCTATCCATCTGTATTATTTCTTACAACTCCATGTGAATTCTCAATTTTCTTAAAATAAAAAGAAGTTTAATTAAAAAGTGCTTTGAAGGTATGAACATACTCATGAGAAAAAGACCTGATCTGAAGTAACTAGAAACTTACTGTTTTGATATGTGCGTTTTTCAAAACAAAGTGCATGTCATTTTTTTAATGCAACAATGCTTAATTTAGTGATACTACATTAATTATCATGCAGAGTTATTTGTTGCATTAACTTTTTTTTTACAATCACAAGCAACTTAAGAGACCTTGGTATGTTGGTGCCCTGAAAATAGTTCAGAGCTCCTCCCCACCTTAGAGGGTGAGACGGATAAAGAAAAAAAATTGGAAATATGCCTTCTTCAACCGTATTATCTATTCCAGATCTTTGACATTTCATCTGATATTTTGAATATTAAAAAAAATGAAAGCAGTTTTCCTCCAACAAGTAAACAAAAGAACTAATAACATCTGTCAGTTATATACATACTGACACGAGGGAGAATAATTTTTTGGGAGCCTGTTTTGAAAACTTCAGGGATCATTGATTTTTTTTTTTAAAGAAGAAATGTTACTTTACTGATGACAACATAATTTGAAAGAAAAATCTCAGATTGTCACATGCACTGGAAATCCTTCCAGGCTTGCAATCATATCTGATTTTGGTTATTTGATACTGAAGGAAGTGTCAGCTCTGAATCAGGGTTCCTCCCTGAGCTGTATTGGCATCAGATATTCTGACAAAAACCTGGGAAGTATTTCCTTGTAAAAAATGTTTTTATTGTTAAACAATACACGGATACAAAGAACCATACATTTGAAGTGTACAATACCTCTGAGTTAATATTGATGTTTCCCATTCAAATTCAGGGCTATAGGTTTTTTATTTAACCCCTTCAGTATTCCTTTTTTTAAAAAAATATTGTTTTAGGTGAAAATTTATAACACAAATTAGTTTTTCATTCAAAAATTTATACACAAATTGTTTTGTGACATTGATTGCAATCCCAACAAAGTGTCAGCACTCTCCCCCTTTCCCTTTCCACCCTGGGTTCTCCATGGCCATTTGTCCAAGTTTCCTGTCCCTTCCTGCTTCTCATCTTTGCTTTGGGGCAGGTGTTGCTTATTTGGTCTCATGTACTTCAAGTATGTTCCTCACATGTGTTATTGTTTGTTTTATAGACCTGTCTAAACTTTGGATGAAAGTTGGACTTTGGGAGTGGTTTCAGTTCTGAGTTAGCAGGGTGTCCAGGGACCACAGTCTTGGGGGTTCTGCCAGTCTCTATCAGACCAGTAAATCTGGTCTTTTTTGGTGAATTTGAATTTTTTACATTTTTCTCCCACTCTGTCCCTCTGTTGTGATCCCTATCAGAGATGTCAGTTGTGTTAGCCGGACACCATCTGGTTCTTCTGGGCTCTGGCTGGTGGAGGCTGTGGTTCATGTGGTCCATTAGTCCTTTGGACTAATATTTTCCTTGTATCTTTGGTTTTCTTCATTCTCCCTTGCTCCGAGTGTGATGGGACCGACAGATGTATCTCAGATGGTTGCTCTCAAGCTTTTAAGACTGGAGATGCTACACACCAAAGTAGGATATAGAACATTTTATTTATCAACTAGGTTATGCTAATTGACCTAAATGTCCCTGGAGACCATGATCCCCAACCCTCAGACACAGTAACTCGATCCCTCAAGGTCCTTGTATGTGTCTAAGAAGCTTCTGTGACTTTGCCTTGGTCAAGTTGTGCTGACTTCCTCTATATTATGTGTTGTCTTTCCCTTCACCAAAGTTACCTTGTCTACTGTTTAGTTAGTGATTTCCCCTCCCTCCTAACCATCAAAGATTGTTTTCTTCTGTGTGTAAACCTTTTCTTAGATTTTTATAATAGCTGTCTCATACAATATTTGTCTTTTTGTGATTTATTTCACTCAGCATAACGCCCTCCAGATTCATTCATGGTGTGAGATGTTTCGAGGATTCATCATTGCTCTTTATCATTGCATAGGATTCCATTGTGTGTATATACCATAGTTTGTTTATTCATTCATCTGTTGATGGGCACTTAAGTTGTTTCCATCTTTTTGCTATTGTGAATAATACTGTAATGAACATGGGTGTGCACATGTGTATTTATGTGACAGCTCTTATTTCTCTAGGATATATTCCTAGGAGTGGGATTGCGGGATTGTATGGTATTTCTATTTCTAGCTTTTTAACAAGGTGACATTGTTTTCCATAGTGGTTGTAGCATTTAAAATTCCCATCAGCAGTGCATAAAAGTTCCAGTCTCCCCACAACCCCTCCAATATTTGTTATTTTCTGTTTTTTTTTTTTTTAATTAATGCCAGTAACGTTGGGATGAGATGATATCTCACTGTAGTTTTGATTTTCATTTCTCTAATGGCTGATGATCTTGAGCATTTCCTCAAGTGTCTGTTAGCTGCCTGAATGTCATCTGTTCACATCCTTTGCGCACTTTTAATTGGATCATTTGTCTTTTTCTTATTGAGGTGTTAAAGTGTACTATAGATTTTAAAGATAAGACCCTTGTCAGATATGTCATTGCCAATTTTTTTTTTTCCCCAGTCTGTAGGTTCTCTTTTTATTCTTTTGGTGAAGTCTTTTGATGAGCGTAAGTGTTTAATTTTTAGGAGCTCCCAGTTATCTGGTTTTTTTTTCTGGTGTTTGTGCATTGTTAGTTATGGTTTGTATACTATTTATGCCATGTAGAGGGCCCCTAGTGTTGTCCCTAGTTTTTCTTCCATGATCTTTATTGTTTTAAGTTTTGTATTTAGGTCTTTGGTTCATTTTGGGTTAGTTTTTATGTATGGTGTGTGAGGTATGAGTCCTGTTTCATTTTTTTATAGACGGACATCCAGTTTTGTCAGCATCATTTACTAAAAAGACTGTCTTTTCCCATTTAATGGACTTTGGGCCTTTTTCAAAGATCATCTGGCCATAGGTGGATGGATTTACATCTGGGTTCTCTATTGTGTTCCATTTGTTTATGTGTCTGTTGTTGTATCAGTACCAGGCTGCTTTGACTACCATGGCTGTATAATAGGCTCTGAGATCAGATAGTGTGAGGCCTCATACTTTGTTCTTTTTCTTCAGTAATATTTTGCTTATCCGAGGCCTGTTTCCTTTCCATATAATGTTGGCGATTAGTTTTTCCATCTCATTAAAGACTGCTCTTGGTATTTGGATCAGGGTCTTTTTATATCTGTGGATTGCTTTGGGTAGGATTGACATTTTCACAATGTTGTGTTAAGAAGTATTTCTTCATGCCCTGCAATTTGTCAACATACTTAATAACAGGACCTTCTTAAGGGTTTTGCTAAGAAATGAAGGTATAATAGAATAACTAAGGCATTTAAAGAACAAGTTGGCACACTTGCTTAACTTCAGGTAAATTCTACCTTTTTTAGGAAAGAATAATAATAAATCATAATTCTCAGATCAATGTAAGGAGAATAAATTTGGCCTGAATAATGCTTGGATGTATTTGGCTAAATAATACGGTAAACCACCTTTATCTAAAGCCGTGTTGTGATCATTATAATGCTGCTGAAAACAAACACGTTTTCCTGTGGCCAAATTGCTATTGTGGAAGGAGAGATCAGAGACAGATGTTTGTCCAAACCTGTCAGTGCTAGAAGAGTTAAAGCTGCATGCAGACCAGAATAAAAACGATAAAGCCTGCCCACTTACCTATAGGCAGACTTGGCAGACACCTGGAAACACTGTACATAATTCTGAATATAAATGCATAGATGTCTTTAAACATGTAGTTAAATTCATAATCCTTTTCTTTCTGATACAGATAGGAACAACAAGGAATTACTTGCAGAAGAGAATCACCTTGACTTGAGAACAAAGGAAAAGATGAGGCATGACCTCTGAGTTGGAAAACCTGCTGTCCTTTATATGAGGTTATGGTCCTCCAGCAAGGTGACCAATAGGAACTCCAGTTCTCTTTTTATTTATTTTTTAATTGCATGGACAGAGTAGTTAGGGTTTTCCAGTGCTTACCTATCAAAATGAAAAGTCAGACATGATCAGAAGATAAGGTTAAAAGGAGTATTGTTGAAGGATATGATTCCAGTTCTATTTAAAAAGGCCAACTCTAACTATGGGTAAATATGCACATACCTAACTGTCAGTGCTTAGGGACAGAGTTCCTCATGAGACACTGGAATGATAATAGTTGTCTCCAGGAGGTGAGACTCAGGAAGGCAATCAGTTATGCAGCTCTATTACTTTTGTAATAAGAAGGTATTTTATATACAAATGCCAGAGATGACATACATGTTATTAATACTAAGTCTAAGACTCGAACATTTCAGCTTCTTTTTCAGGAAGACTAACTGCAGAATATCAAAGAAATCTAGTTTTGATCAGAATTCAAAATTTCCATTTTTTAGTTTTACTTGTAAAATTCAGAATTATTTTCTTTTTAGAAAGAGGCATATCATTAATTGCACAAAAAATAGAAACACATAATTGCTAATAAATATTGTATTATTAATAAGTACTCATTCCATGTGAATAAATAGTTTTTTAAAGAGATAAATAAGCAAAAAAATCTAGGTTCAAGTATACTTTTATTTGTTAGCATGGACAAAAACCATAATATTTTCAAGGGCAATCACAATCGCAGTTGATCAAGGAGCACTATGTACAGTGTATTAGCTGGTATCTTCATCTTATTTATATGTCCACTCTCAGCTTCAAACTCTCTTATTTCTAATCATCAGGATAACAGATGTATGGATTCCTTTTTTTTCCCCTACTCAATGTCATCATAAAAAAAAAAAAAAAGGCAATCTAGACACTACTTATGATTTTTATCATCACTACATGAGCTGGTGTCTCATAAGGTGAAATACATCTTGGTGGTGGATTAGAGTCAAGGGGTTATTGAGTGGAGAGTGGTCATCAAAGTGTTGTGTATGAATTGGCTCACATGGCACTCCAAACAAGGTAAGTTAGGGGAGAGTCAGGCTTAGTTCATTATTTTCATCAATAATTACGATTACCATATGCATGTTTTGTCTAATAACAGCTCTAGTCATATGGATATAAGATGCTAACGTTAAAACATATCATCAGAGTAAGCATTAGAATTTGTGGTCAGGAATAAAAAAGCTCAGTAAAAAGCAATTCTGAGGAACATATACAAAAGAAACTTAAAGTGCATGAAAATCAAAATAGGAAACATCAGAAAAAACTTTGTAGTCCTGGCACCATGAATTTGACCAATGTCAGTAGTTTATATCTTGTTTCTGGAGTAAGAACTCTCTGTCATTTTCAGTTTTCTCCAAAGTAAACTGCAATACAGGGAATCCATATACTTAACACTAATTTTCATAAGATATGATATGCCAGTTTTAAACTTAGAAAAAATATAAGCCTGTTTTGAAGATGATATATTTCAAACCAGAAAAAGGGCAGTCAGTAGACTGGGATTTATATCTCAGCTTGTGGTGCTGGACAAGTCACTGATGTTCTCTGGAACCTAATATTCTTCCTATTCATATTAAGCAAGATGGCTACTAACCAAACGGTTGGCAGTTCAAATCCACCAGACGCTCCCTGGAAGCCCTATGGGGCAGTTCTACTCTGTTCTGCAGGATCGCTGTGAGTCAGCATCAACTGGAAGGCAGCAGATTTGCTTCTGAAACATTGAATAGCATTCTAAAACTATATTTTAAATTTAAAATGTTATGATCCTCCTTAAGGTAATATAAATCTATGCTATTTTTTTTGTATCTACAAAGGAATGCAAACAACTTTTAAAATGTAATCAAGATGTATTTTAATGTAATCATTAAAATCATGAAAACATTAGAGTTAAAAATTACCAGAAAAGATGAAATTAGTTATTGGTTTTATTGTTAATAGTATTGCTAGAGAAGTAAAAATTTTAAAATAACATAGTAAACTCTGCAGGTGATTTACATAAAAGCTTCCTCTGCAAAATAATAATAACAGTTTCTAATTCCACTAAAGCTCCATCAAATAAAATGTAGGTGTATTCTACAATACAATCAGTTTCATTTAGATTTGACAAAAAATTGAAATATTTTACTAAGGGCATTGTATTTTCTACAATGTTTTAAGACATATCAGTCTTTTAACATATGTTAATATTTGATAATAAAGGGATTAGACAGGCTAGTTCTTATGAAGGCTTTTTCATATTTCCAGATAAGCTATGAAGTAAGAATTCATTGACCAAAATAGTCTAGTCCAGATTTCATAAGGTCATTCAAACTATACTGGAGAATCTCCGTAGAATTATGGTCCTGCCTGGGGACTGCCTAGTTTGACATTAGCTTTATTTCAGTGGGACAGATTCTGACACAAAAGAAAACTGCAGCTTAAAAAGATATAAGAAGCATAGCCATGAGGGAAGTTTTATGCTTCAAGGTAAGGAGGAGTGGTTTGAATTTCTAAAAGATGAGAGAATAAGCCACTCAGATCTTTCAGAGTACAGAAATAGCCATTTTTAAGTAAAAGAAAGACGAAGATTTTCAGAGAGTTCAGAGAACTTCATCCTGGAGCTACTGATAGGTATAGCCACACCAGGGATTGTCAGATACTGCAGCACACTCTGTCAGCTGTCAGGAAATAAATCTCTGTATCTGGTGGCAGCAGTCTTCGTTGGAGCAGGTGCTACATCGTGTGTCACCCCAGGAGCACCCACCATGCTTGGTGAACAAGGGCGCCCTGGTGTACGCTGATTGATATATATCTGTAGACTTAGTCCCGATATAGTCAAAGGAAGAGACAGATCAAGAGGGCTAGCACATGTGCAGTGCTTTCATACTGTTGCCACCTCACGCAACCTGTTGTCCATGGCTGCAAGGACACAAAAGCAGCACAGACTGTCCTCAGCAACCCTTTCTTTTGCATGGTGACCCCTTTGAAAGGCTATTTACTGGAACCACCACACACTTTCTGAGTTAGTAAAGAACAGCACGTACTTATATTCATGTTTTAAAGATGTCCATTGATTTTTTTGTTTGTATGCCATGTATCTTATCATTTCTGAATTTATCAAATGCTTACCTAGTTCACACTTGCTGACAAATTTCACATGTTCCCAAATACGTAACTGGATTTTCTTTCTAATTGTTACAGTGTGCCTTGTGCCATGTTTCGTTACCCGATAGTTCAGATATAATCATATTTTATCATTTCATAATATTCCCGATCCCACAAAGTAGAAATACTTTGCGTCTGTGCTAGCATCAATGGGTAAACATGTGGACATTATTGTTCCAGTTGCTGTTGAAACTGACTGTCATTTATAATTTACTGAAAGATAGAGTTTGAATAACATGAAAAGCAGGATATGGTGACTTTTAACATATACTTGCAAGGAAATTAAACATGTACATCAGGGGTTGGTTTTACCAAAAGATGTATAAAGTCACAAGACAAAGGCATGAGTTATGGACTTTAGTTTGTAGAATTCAAAGACACATATACACTCTGGAGAGGTTTGCGGTTGTTGATAATAAGTGATATTCAGTGTAGGTAGTGAGTGTCCTAAGTGCTGAAGAGCATTATTTGATCAGAGCTTTACTTAGGGTAGGAGAGGATGTAGGATATCAGAAGTATTTAAAAAATCATAATAAAGTTCTGAACTTTATGCACATATAATTCATTTTTGCTCTTTTAATACATTGTTTCTCCCTACCATTGCCTTGCTTTGTTATTCATTTTATTCCTTATTTTTATACATCACTCGAAAGTGTTTTTTCTAGTACTAATCCCCAGTATTCTGCACTGAAGAAATAATTTCTTTCTAACTTCACTGTGGCTTCCATTTTACACCACTCAAATCCAAAAGATTGATATTGTATCATTTATTTCCATTGTACAGTCCCTGTAGAGCCTGTATGAGCTTTGTGGGAAATGATGACACTCATGTACTTCTTTATATTTTCAAAATATAGCTTTTAATATTTCTTGGTTAAAAAAAAAACTCCTCAAATTACGCAGCAAGTACTAGAACTTTTAAGAAGAGAAAAATGTAATTCAGCCTACAGTACGTGGCAACTGAAAATCTTGTTTTTCTTTCCATTTCTGACATATTGTGTGTTCTACTGCTAAAGTAAAGAGGCTTGATAAAGTATATTCATAGCAAAAGCCACCACTGAGTCCCTGTCCTTGGAAAAAAGTGAAGAAGAAACTGCCCCTGAATTTGGAGGAGGTCCCCATTGTGACCTTATAAGACCATTGTTTGGAATGCAACAATGAGGACAGGAACACAAGACCGTGATGAAGTACTGGCTTTTCCTTTATGCACTACCATAAGATTTACAGCAAGAAGGAGACTCGCATGCGGGGGTATAAAGTGCAGTCATATTTGCAGTGTGGTGACAGCAATTGTTTTGTAGTTATGAAAATCGACAAGTAAATATTAAGGTTTCCTGGGTATGTAGTAGAGAAATTTCAAAGTAGTGTACTAAAAGTTGGCTATTAATTTTGTGAAGATTTCAAGTCAGTGTTGATCTTTCAAATTTATAAATTTAGGGTGTTGTACAGAAAAACTGGCTCACCAAGCAGATTTCCAGTCCATGTGCCTCTAATTCCCAGGCAGAGATAAGGAAGCAAACACCATATTTTAAAGAAAAATAGAACTACTTTGTGAATGGTCAACTTATAAATTCATTGTGATCCGACACAATGAACGCATTTAAAATACTTACTAAGCCATGCTGATAGATTTTAAATATGTCATTAAAGAAAAGAAAACTGGGTACCATTAAGTTGATTCAGACTCATGGTGACCCAGTGTGTGTTAGAGTTGAACTTTGCTCCAGAGGATTTTCAGTGGCTGATTTTTCAGATGTAGATCACCAGGCCTTTCTTCTGAAACACCTCTGAGTGGACTTGAACCTCCAACCTTCCGGTTAGCAGCTGAGGATTTTATCTGTTTGTACCACCCAGAACTCCAAATAAGTCATTAAATGGTGCTGAATAGCAAAAGTATCTAAATGCAAACCATTTAATAATGAATATTTTATTAATAAAAGTATAACTATTTAAGTGAATTTTTGCATAGTTTACTTTTTAAAGTGATAGGTGATATCATGTATTGACTGCATTGTCCCATATATTTTCTAATTGGTACTAAATTTTATTTCCTTTAGCTATTCTTTTAAATTAATCCTATCACTTGACACATCACTATTAATATTATACTATTTTTCTTTGTATAACTGGCTTGAAGACGAGCATGACATATTTTGATAATGTAATTCATATTTAAGAAGTTAATAAGCTAATATTTGTTTTAACACCAAATCCAAATTAGAATGTAACAACAAGAAATATTACTAGTTTTGAATTTAAAAAATTAAAAATAATATATAGATCCTGAGTCCCTTTTTAACTGTTCATTCCTGAATAATTTTATAAAGCAAAACATGTTGAATCATTATTTGGATCGTTTGCATTAAGATAACATTTGCTTTGGAAGGTAGTTATTTTGGTAACTTTTGACTAACTACAGTTTACAAATGAGGTAGGGCTTTAGTAATAACATTAATAGTTCCTACTGAAACAGCCTATATTGGAAACCTTTTATGCATTCTTAAAATGGACACATTCAAGAAAAATAAAATAATAGTGGTAGTAGAGATAATATTTTTCCTCACATTATTGCTAGCATCAGCTATTATGAGATCTACAGCTTTACTCTATTTCCTAAATTCTAAAATGTCAGTATCTATAAAAGAGACCATCAATTTAATAACAGCTGTCCTGGGGTACAAAAAAAAAATCTGTCAAGTTTCTTCTGAAATTTATCGTAGAATGCATCCTAATTTATGAAATATTAAAATATGAACACATATTGGGTTTAGGGTTGAGGAAATGTGAAAATGAGTCTGTGTATTTACAGTCCATGATATTCCAAATAATACCCACCATTTTGCAGCTGACAGTTTTTCATCCGGAATGAATGTCCTTTACCTAAATCTATTACAGCTTTACTGGGATTGTTGTAAATAGGTATACAGTCATGAATGGGCAAAGATTTTTTTTTTTTTTTTTATCATGCTTTAGGTGAAAGTTTACAGCTCAAGTTAGTTTCTCATACAAAAATTTAAACACATTGTTATGTGACCCTAGTTGCTATTCCTATAATGTGACTGCACGCTCCTTCTTTCCACCCCAGATTTCCCGTGTCCTTTTAAGTAGCTCTTATCCCTTTATGCCTTCTCATCTTGCTTCCAGAAAGGAGCTGCCTGTTTAGTCTTGTGTATCTATTGAACTAAAAAGCACACTCTTCACAAGTATCATTTTATGTCTTACAGTCCAGTCCAATCTTTGTCCTAAGAGTTGGCTTCGGGAATGGTTTTATTTCTGGGTTAACAGAGAGTCCAGGGGCCATGTCTTCTGGGGTTCCTCAATTCTCAGACAGACCATTAAGTCTGGTCTTTTTACTAGAATTTGAGTTCTGCACCCCACTTTTCTGCTGCTCCATCAGGGACTCTCTGTTGTGTTCCCTGGCAGGACAGTCATTGGTGCTAGCAAGGCACCATCTAGTTCTTCTGTTCTCAGGCTGATGGAGTCTCTGGTTTATGTGACCCCTTTTGTCTCTGGGGTCCTTGTGTTTTCGGTGTTCTTCATTCACTTTTGCTCCAGGTGAGTTGGGACTAGTTGATGCACATTAGATGGCTGCTTGCTAGCTTTTAAGACCCCAGACACCACTCACCAAAGCAGGATGCAGAACATTTTCTTTTTTTTTTCTATTGTTGTACTTTAGATGAAGGTTTACAGAACAAACTAACTTCTCATTAAACAGTTAGTACATATATTGTTTTATGACATTGGTTAACAACCCAATGACATGTCAGTACCCTCCTTTCTCTACCTTGGGTTCCCTGTTACCAGATTTCCTGTCCCCTCCTGCCTTCCAATACTTGCCCCTGGGCTGGTGTACCTCTTTAGTCTCATTTTGTTCTATGGGTCTGTCTAATATTTGGCTAAAAGTTGAACCTCCAGAGTGACTTCATTAATGCACTAGAAGGGTGTCCAGGGGACATACTCTCAGTGTTTCTCCAATCTCTGTCAGGCCAGTAAGTCTGCTCTTCTTTTGAGTTAGAATTTTCTTCTACATTTTTCTCTGGCTCTGCCCAGCACCCTCTACTGTGATCCCTGTCAGAGCAGTCAGTCGTAGTGGTTGGGCACCGTCTAGTTGTAGTAGACTCAGTCTGGTGGAGGCCGTGGTAGTTGTGGTCTGTTAGTCCTTTGACTAATCTTTCCCTTGTGTCTTTAGTTTTCTTCATTTTCCCTTGCTGCTGAAGGAATGAGACTAGTGGAGTATTTTATATGGCCGCTCACAGGCTTTTAAGACCCAGATGCTACTCACCAAAGTAGAATGTAGAACATTTTCTTTATAACGAATGTTATGCCAATTGAGCTAGATGTACCCTGAGACCATGGTCTCCACTGCCCTCAGCCCAGTAATTTGGTCCCTAAGGGAGTTTGGGTTTGTCCATGGAGCTTCCATGACCTTACCTCAAACAAGTTAATGCTGGCTTCCCCAAGCAGAACATTTTCTTAATAAACTCTGTTATGCCATTTGACCTAGATGTCCCCTGAAACCATGGTCTCCAGACTCCTGCCCCTGCTACACCACCTCTCGAAGTGTTTGGTTGTGTCAGGAAATTTCTTAGCTTTTGGTTTAGTCCAGTTGTGCTGATTTCCCCTGTATTGTGTGTTGTCCTTCCCTTCACCTAAGATAATTCTTGTCTACTGTCTAGTAGTTAGTGAATTCCTCTCTCCCTGCCTCCCCACCCTTGTAACCATAAAAGAATGTTTTCTTCTGTGTTTCAACCTTTTCTTGAGTTCTTATAATAGTGGTCTCATACAATCTTTGTCCTTTTGTGACCAATAAATTCACTCAGCATAATGCTTTCCAGATTCATCCATGGTATGAGATATTTCTGGGATTCATCGTTGTTCTTTATCATTTCATTATGTGAATATACCATAATTTGTTTATCCTGAATGGGCAAAGTTTGATATTACATAATTGTATGACCACTTTTCCCTCTGTAGTAATATTTTTAAATATGTGAATTATGTCTGAAATATTCCACTATATGATAACATTTTGTTTCTATTTCTGAAAAAAAGTTCGTTCAGATGTAAGAAACTTACATTTTATTGTGAAGAAATAAAAATCATGAGAAGAAATAGTTAAGTATACAATTATTACTACCAGAGTTTTTCTACCCAATAAAAGTTTGTCATGAGTATGGTTTTAGGTGGAAAGTGGAAAATGACTTGTGAAATAGGTTAAACTCATACTCTTGAAACCAGTTAGTAAAGCATAGTGTGAACCAATGTCATGGACTGAATTGTGTGCTCCAAAAATATGTGTCAGCTTGGCTAGTCCATGATTTCCAGTATTGTGTGATTGTCCAAAATTTTGTCATCTGATGTGATTTCCCTATGTGTTGTAAATCCTACCTCTATGATGTTAATGAGGTAGAATTAGCAGCAGTTGTGTTAATGAGACAAGACTCAATCTACAAAGTTAGACTGTGTTTTAAGTCACTCTCTTTTGAGATATAAAAGAGAGAAGCTAGCAGAGAGACATGAGGACCTCATACCACCAAGAAAAAAGAGCCAAGGGAATAGTGCGTCCTTTTGACCCAGGGTGCTTGCGCTGAGAAGCTCCTCTACCAGGCGAAGATTGATGACAAGGACCTTCCTCCAGAGCTGACAGAGAGAGAAAGCCTTCCCCCGGAGTTGATGCCCTAAATTTGGACTTGCAGCCTACTAGACCATGAGAGAATAAATTTCTCTTTGTTAAAGCCATCCACTTGTATTTATGTTATAGCAGTCCTAGATAACCAAGACAACCAATAAGACAGAATATGACATTATTTAATAAAATAAATTAAACATAGCTTTGTTACAATGTGAAGGCTTTTAGAAATAAAGGATAAATGGATATATTTTAAGAAAAAGGCCTAGATTGTCTGTATTACTTTTGCCTTGGTTATATTATTTATAACCAAGATATTTATACAATATTCAAAGTATTTTAGTAATTCCAGGGTTTACAAATGATATCCACATAACAATTTCCAGATACGCAAAGCCTTACTTACTTTACCTGTACCTGTTACTGCCTAGTAGATTCTGGACAGAGTAAAACTGCCTAGTAGATTCTGGACAGAGTAAAACTGCCTGGTAGGGTTTTCTAGGCTGTAATCTTACAGAAATAGACTGTCATATCTTTCTCCTGTGTTCTTACTTTAAGTGAACACTTAAATGTTGAAATATACACATCAATTCAATACTTACATTGGAATATATGCATAGCTATATATATAATTTCTGTGCCAGTACAAAATTGCCACTAACTGTTGTTTTGATCTCATGGACAGATGCAAAAAGCAACAGAGTGGAATGAATTCAAATAGTCTTAGTTAAGCCTGTTGTAGGTTTAATTAGGTATGCACCAGCTTAAAATACATCTGGTCTATACAAGAGGCATAATGAGTATCTGAACTAACAATATGATTTTTTTTCCAAATTTCTCTCTGGGTGTTGGTGCTTATCTGTGAGATTGTGGAAAAGTGTAGCTATTATTTTCAGTAGGTTCTTCTGGTGTGTGTTTGCATGGCTGTACTTAATGTGTTAATGTGTGTATTTGTGTATACATAGTAGATATGGAATATAATCAGTTAATCCACAGGAGTAAAAATGCCAAAGTCAAAGTGTTATGGGCTTTCTGTTTAAAAATACTCTTTTAGGATTTCTATTATTATCCAAATAATGTTTTAACGTTAATGAATATAATAAGAATGACAGAAAAAAATCACTCATTTTGACCAGTTTTGATAATTTGTTTTCTTATTTCCATGTCCCTTTATTCTTTGTCATATTCATGTGAATTCTTTATATGTGTTTAATTATAATGTGAATACAATTTTGCATTCTAATTTTCTTTAACATTTAAAAATTTAGGTCTCTTCCAACGGGAACACTTATACACTGTTGGTGGGAATGTAAAATGGTACAACCACTTTGGAAATCAATTTGGCACTTCCTTAAAAAGCTAGAAATAGAAGTACCACGCAATCCAGCAATCTCACTTCTTGAAATATATCCTAAAGAAATAAGAGCCATCATATGAATAAATATATGCACGTTTATGTTCATTGCGGCACTGTTTACGATAGCCAAAAGATGGTAATAACCTAGGTGTCCATCAGCAGACAAACGGATAAACAAATTATGGTATATTCACACAGTGGAATACTGTGCAATAATAAAGAACAATGATGAATCCGTTAAACATCTTATAACATGGAGGAATCTGGAAGGCATTAAGCTGAGTGAATTTAGTCGGTTGCAAAAGGATAAATATTGTATAAGACCACTATTATAAGAACTCAAGAAAAGGTTTAAACACAGAATAAAACATTCGTTGATGGTTATGAAGGTAAGGAAGAAGGGTGAGGGGTATTCACTAACTAGATAGTAGACAAGAGTTATCTTAGGTGAGGGGAAGTACAGCACACACTACAGGAGAAGTCAGCACAATGGGACTAAACCAAAGCTAAGAAGTTTCTTGAATACAACCAAACACTTCAAGGGACTGAGTAGCAGGGGCAGAGGTCTGGGGACCACGGTTTCAGGGGACATCTAGGTCAACTGGCATGACAAAGTTTATTAAGAAAATGTTCTGCATCCTACTTTGGTGAGTGGTGTCTGGGGTCTTAAAAGTTTGCAAGCGGCCATCAAGATGCATCAATTGGTCCCAGCCCGCCTGGAGTAAAGGAGAATGAGGGACACCAAAGTAACAAGGAAAGTATTAGTCCAAGAGACAGAAAGGGCCACATAAACTGGAGACTGCATCAGCCTAAGACCAGAAGAACTAGATGGTTCCCGGCTAGCACCAATGACCGCCCCGACAGGGAGTACAACAGAGAGTCCAGGATGGAGCAGGAGAAAAGCAAGGTGCAGAACTCAAAGTTTAGTAAAAAGACCAGACTTAATGGTCTGACTGAGACTGGAGGAATCCCAGAAAGCATGGCCCCTGGACTCTCTGTCAACCCAGAACTAAAACCATTCCCGAGGCCAACTCTTCAGACAAAGATTAGACTGGACTATGGGACATAAAATGATAGTCGTGAAGAGTGTGCTTCTTACCTTAAGTAGATACATGAGACTAAATGGACATCTCCTGTCCAGAGGTGAGATGAGAAGGCAGAGAGGGTCAGGAGCTGGTTGAATGGACACGGGAAATCAGAGGTGGAAAGGAGGAGTGTGCTGTCATAGTATAGGGAGAGCAATTAGAGTCACGTAACAATGTATGTATAAATTTTTGTATGAGAGACTAACTTGAATTGTAAACTTTCACTTAAAGTACAACAGTTAAGGAAAATTAAAAAGGATTTCTAAAAGTGAAGAGTAAATCTCTAGTAAAATAAAAAAAAAAATTTAGGACTCTTCCATAATTACATTTTATAATAAAGAATATTTTTTTTTTGCCATGACTTAATATTTAAACCATTACATTATAAACATTTAGATTTATTCCAGCTGGATGCCATA
Source organism: Dugong dugon (assembly GCA_030035585.1). Classification (NCBI taxonomy): domain Eukaryota; kingdom Metazoa; phylum Chordata; class Mammalia; order Sirenia; family Dugongidae; genus Dugong; species Dugong dugon. The sequence goes on from CM057478.1 coordinate 18,255,509, forward strand.
GCACAGAAATGAACCTTCCTGGCTTATAATTTTTCTCCTTAAAGACCATTATAATGTTACACATCTCATATTTTAACTCTTTGTATTGATGTTATGTATAACCATTCATGAACGTAAAATAAAGTGAAAAGACAGCAGTTATCCAAAAAACAAACAAAAATAAAATTAAGATTAAATATTGGAAGCCTAAGGCCAAAATAGTAAATGGAACCGTCATAGAATGTAATATCAAAAGGAGGCACGGTATTAGAAAGTAGCAAAATGAAGAGAAAAAAATTAAGACTACATGTTGAGAATATTTTCTATTACTTTATGCTATATTCACTACATTTAAATGATTTCGTGCTCTATAGCAACATAGAAAAGGAAGATGTCAACTGACAAACTATTAGATGGTTACACTTTATTTTCTGTACGTATATATTTTCCAGTTTGATTCTTGTTGCCATTTTGATTATAACCTTGGTATGAAAGATGCAATATTTGTGTTACAACAGTTTATATTTGCAAGGCAGGGTTATTTATTGCTGATGTTACAAGATTTTGGTAAATTAAATAAAGCTTATTGGACTTATAATCAATGGAACTTATTGTCATATTGATAATTATAATGGATCTGATAAAATACAATATATCTTATTGAAACTGTTTAATGATATGTGATTTGGTCTTACATTTTCTATATTTTTTTCATATATATGTGTGTGTGTATATATGCATGTAATACGCCTCTGGAGATTAATAATTTCAAAATTACTTCAGATAATTATGTCAAAAAAGTGTATTGGAAACAAGAGCAAGCATAATTTAGAGAGCCTTCCCTAAACCCACCATGTGGTTCTGATATTAGCTTCTGTGTATTCACATTTCAGCATCCACATGCTTACTGAGAATCACTAATCTGAACAGGTAAACGTTCAAGAATAATAAGGTAAATTTTGAAAATGGCAGTAGAGAGACAAATGAGTAGAAAAAATAAAAAGCCATGGAACTAATTCTGTCATATGGAGAGATTTAGTTTATATAAAAATACCATTAAAATCAACTATCCAGCCACTGGGGGAGGTGGGGAGAAAGAACCATACACTGTTGAATCCTCAACTTGCAGCTTAATTCCAGAGAGCTTGAATAGTTAAGTGCACATCATGCTTGTATCATTTGTAGAATGCATATATAAATATATGGGGAATTTTGGTAAAGATCCAAAGAAGAAACATTGCTTTTAGCAAAATTCAGAAAGTAGAAACATAAAAGATCAATGGATTTTACCATTTAAAATTTAAAACGTCTGAATGGCAAAGAAAGTACATATAAACAAATTTTAAAGGCAAATGAAAATTATATGTGTGTGTGTGTGTGTGTGTGTGTATCAGAAAATGTGGTAATAGACCTAAATGTACAAATAGCTGTTACAAAGCAATTGAAAAATTTCCACCAACTAGATGTATATAGGAATAGGGTAGAGGGTCAGAAATTAAAACAAAATGCGTCATGGCATCTAAAAAATTCAACCTCAAGAAAATTCATTAAAAATATATCAGTAATTAATCATGATTTAGAGTCTCCAGGTGACCCAAATGGTCAAGTGTTAGACTACTAGCTGAGAGGTTGGCAATCTGCTTCTGAAAGGTCACACACTCGGCAACAGATGGGGTTGTCATGAGTGGACATCCATTTGATGGCAACTAACAACAATGGGAATGATTTAAAAGATGAGTTTGTATTTAGTATTTCAAGTAGATTAGGAGGGTTGAATCTTATAATACATTATCCAAATTTGAATGAGCATGCCATTTGTTGTATCAGTTCTATTTGTAGGACTTGAAATGAGAAAATATTGGAACAATGCTTAAAGGACATTCTTTGTGGTGCTATTTTTATTATTCTTAAGAATAGTGTTAAGCAAGTTCAGTATCATCATGCAATGGAATGTACATAAAAACAATCATGTAGTTATGATATGAATAAATTATATACATAAACATATATTAACTGGGAATGATGGCCATGCTATGTTTTGTGGGGTAAAAAAGGCACATCATCAAAGAAAACGGTTGTGTTGTTGTAAAGCAAAATATTAACATAGTATATATGATATGGGAGGGAATACGTCCCCGTAAAATTATCAAAGTATAAATTAGAGTAAGAAGGGAGAGAATTCCTTTCTTGAAAATATAAGTCAGGGTAAGATGTGTGTAGGAGAAAGTTCCTTTTAAATTATGTGATCAGGAAAGACCCCAGAGATAGAGTATTTGAGCAGAGACTAACGGGAAGAAAAGGCATAAGGTATGAAAATGGGGAAGGGAAGGGTTGTGTGAAGAGAATAGTAGGAAAAGCAAGAAGCAAATGTAAAGGTCCTGAGGCAAGAATAAGCTTGTTGTGACTGAGGAAGAATAAAGACTGGAATGTGAGTGAAAAGGAGAGTATTGGCTCCAGATAAAGTGAGGTCTCCAAGGCCATTGTAAGGCAATTAGAAACCATTCTATGGATTTAGCAGAAGCTGTCTTGATCCAGTCTACACTTAAAAGGTCACTCTGTCTGTAAGAATGGGAACCCCTTTTAAAGCCTTTGAAAAAATTCAGGCAAAATATAACAGTGCCTTGTTTCCAGATGATTGCTTCGGAAATGATGAAATGTTACAGGATTCTGGAAATACTTTGAATGTGGAGTCTACATGGATTGCTGATTATTTGGATATAGGACAAGAAATGATAAGAATAAAGGTTTTTGGCCTGGGTAACTAAGTTTTTAATTTTATTCCATTTGAATGAATTAAAATTTATATTTAAAAAACCACTCATAGCCAGTGTTACTGTATTGCACAGTGCAGATCCAGAGAGTGAGGGTACCAAGCAACAGAAGAAGTCAAGGACCGAGCTCGGGGGCACTAGTCCTGGAAATGTGCTGAGGGACCGGCAGAGGAGACCAAAAGAAGTGGCAGGAGTGAGGTGGTAGGAACGAAGAGAGAGAATGGCTTTGAAGGTCAGGTAAAGAAACCCATTCTGGATGGACTCAGGAAAGTGATCCACTTGGTCAAATGTTGCCAATACATCAGATTAGATGAGGATTCCAAATTGACAGTGGTTTAGCATTGTGGACAGCGCTGTGGACAGCGCTGTGATCTTGATAGGTGTTTGTGATTGTTGAGTAGGGTGCCATGCCTGGTTTGAGCTTGTTCAAGAGGGAACGCAGCCTTTTCTTTTGTGTGTGTTGCTCCCTAATCCCTCCCCAACTAGATTCCAAAATCCTTGAATGCACATTTTCTGCCCTTTGTATCTGTATGATTATTTTCCTGATGCAGTGTTTTTTTGTATTCTAAAGGGTTAGAAATATAAATATGTTTATCTTTTTTTTTAAATTTTTTAAAATTGTACTTCAGGTGAAGGTTTACAGAACAAATAGTTTCTCATGAAACAGTAGTACACATATTGTTATATGACATTGGTTAACAACCCCATGACATGTCAACCCTCTCCCTTCTCAACCATTTTTTTTTTTTTGGTGAAAATATACATAGCCAAATATACACCTTCAAAAATTTCTACATGCACGGTTCAGTGACATTGACTACACTCTTCCAATTGTGCTGCTATTCTCACTTTAGATGAAGGTTTACAGAACAAAATAGTTTCTCATTAAACAGTACACATGTTGCCCTATGACAATGGTTAACAACCTCACAACACATCAACACTATCCTTACTCAAACTTGGGTTGCCTATCACCAGCTTTCCTGTCCCCTTTTGCCTTCTAGTCCTTGTCCCTGGACTGCTGTGCCTCATTGGTTCCATTTGGTATAATGGGGCTGTCCACTCCCTGGCTGAATGGTGAACCTCAGAAGTGACTTCACCATGGAGCTAAAAGGGTGTCTGGGGGCCATACTCTCGGGCTTTCTCCAGTCTCCTTTAGGCCAGTAAATCTGGTCCTTTTTTTAAAATTTTTTTATTGTAGTTTAGATGAAGGTTTACAGAATAAATAGTTTCTCATTAAACAGTCAGTACACATATTGTTCTATGACATTGTTTAACAACCCCACGACATGTCAACACTCTCCCTTCTCGACCTTGAGGACCTTTTTTTTGGTGAAAATATACATAGCCAAAGACACACTATTTTGAAAGTTTCTACGTGTACATTTCAGTGACATCAATTACAATTTTCCAGTTGTGCTGCTATTTTCACTATCCTTTTCCAAATTATTCCATCACCATTATCTTCAACTCACTGTCCCCTAGGCTTCCCGTCAAACCTTTTGAGTTGCTGTTGTCAATTTGATCTCACATAGATAATTCTTTTTCTTTTTTTACCGTAAATGAAGGTTTGCAGAACAAATAGTTTCTCATTAAACAGTTAGTACACATATATCCCTGTGACAATGGTTAACAACCCCATGACATGTCAACACTGTCCGTTCTCAACCTTGGGTTCCCTATCACCAGCTTTCCTGTCCATTCCTGCCTTCTAGTCCTTGGCCCTGGACTGCTGTGCCTCATTAGTCCCATTTTCTTTTATGAGGCTGTCCAATCCCTGGCTGAATGGTGAATTTCGGGAGGGGCTTCATCACTGGGCCAAAAGGGTGTCCGGGGGCCATACTCTCGGGGTTTCTCCAGTCTGTCAGGCCAGTAAATCTGGTCTTTTTTTGTGAGTTAGAATTCTGTTCTACATCCTTTCCCAGCTCTGTCCAGAACCCTCTGTTGTGATCCCGGTCAGAACAGTCAGTGGTAGTAGCCGGGCAACATCTAGCTGTACTGGACTCAGTCTGGTGGAGGCCGTGGTAGCTGTGGTCCATTAGTCCTTTGGACTAATCTTTTCCTTGTATCTTGTTCTCTTCATTCTCCCTTGCTCCCGAAGTGGTCAGGCCAGTGGACTATCTTAGATGGCTGGTCACAAGCTTTTAAGACCCCAGATGCTACTCACCAAGGTAGAGTGCAGAATATTGTCTTTATAAACTGTGTTATGCCAATTGAGCTGGATGTTCCCTGTGACCATGGTCCCCGCAGCCCTCCGCCCAGCAATTCAGTCCTTCAGGGAGTTTGGAAGTGTGTATGGAGCTTCCATGACCTTTCCTTGTACAAGCTGTGCTGGCTTCCCCAGCAATGTGTACTGTCTTACCCTTCACCAAAGTTACCACTTATCTATTTAGTCCCCCTCCCCCACTCCTCCCATCCCTCGTAACCAACAAAGATAGTTTCTTTTTGTGTGTAAACTTTTACATGAGTTATACAGTAAAGGTCTCATACAATATTTGACCTTTTGTGATTGACTTATTTCTCTCAGCATAATGTCCTCCAGTTTTGTTCCTCTTACTCTCCTGTGCTGAGTTCCTTCTCTTTGTGGGTTTTTCTTTCATTTCTTTTGTTTTTGTAGGTATTGTTTTTACTGAGACTTTATGTTTTTCTTCTTTATTTTGATGAGTAGGTTTGTTAACTTTCTTTGTGGTTACCATGAAATTTACCCTTATCTTTCTAGATTTGAACCAGTCTATTATTACTTGGTATCGCTTGACTTCCTCTGCATTAGAAGGTTCTATACTTACACCATTTATTCCCTCTTTTATTGATCTGTTGCTGTTGACATTTACAGATTAACCTCTCTGGTTCCCTTTGGTAATTCTTTTGGTTTTGCATAGTCCTTAAGAGTTCATTTCCTAGGTTGGTATCTGGCTAGTAGAATCCTGTGTCCTGTATTCAGCCTGTAGTCTGATATTGTTTGTTCTCAGATATAAGGAATTCTTTTAATAAGTCATGTAAGTTTGGTTTGGTCCCTTAATTTCTGTTTATCTGGAAATGACCTAATTTCACCATCATGTTTGAATGAGAGTTTTGCAGGCTATATTATTCTTGGCTGGCAATTTTTTTCTTTCAAGGTTTTATACATGTCATCCCATTGCTTTCTTGCCTGCATGGTTTCTGCTGAATAATCCGAGCTTAGTCTTATTGTTTCTCCTCTGTATGTGACTTTTTGTTATTCTTGAGCCACTCTCAGGATTCTTTGTTTGTCTTTGGTTTTGGCGAGTGTGAATATGATATGCCTTGGTGATTTTGTTTTGTGGTCCATCCCATATGGGGTTTGTTGAGCTTCTTGGATGGCCAGCTTTTCATCTTTCATGATATTGGGGAAGTTTTCCGTCAGCAATTCTTCAATGATTGTCTCTGTGTCTTCTGTTTTCTCCCCCTGTTCTGGAACCCCGATCACTCGCAGATTTTTGCTTTTGATTGTATACCACATAACTCTCAGGGTCTCTTCATTTTTCTTCGTTCTTTTTTCTGATTTTTCGTCAAACCAAGTTGTATCCAATTGGGTGTTTGTCTTCAATTCCGCTGATCCTGTCTTCCACCATTTCAAATCTGCTCCTAAGCCCTTCTATGACACTCTCCATTTCTGAAATCTTGTTGTTTATCTTTTGGATTTCTAATTGTTGTTTTTGTATAATTTCTAGTTGTAAATTTATTTTGGCATTTTGTTCCTGCATTATTTTCCTGAATACTTCCATTTTTCTGTCTGTATTTTCCATGAATTTGTCTATTTTTTTCTCATATTTGTCTGCTTTTTGCTTCAACTCTTGGGTGATTCTGAATATTAGAAATTTGAATTCCCTATCAGGTAGTTCTAGTGCCTTTTCTTCTACTGGTAAGTCATCTAGTGTTTTCTTTTGGATGCCTACTGGAACCATCCTGTCCTGTTTTTGTAAATGTTTTGATATTGACTGCTGTCTTCGGGGCATTCAGTAGTTATTTTTCTCATTTATTGATTATAGATTTGTTTGTTTCATCCTCTTTTTTTTTTTTTTGTTTGTTTAATTTGGCTATGTCTGAGCAGGCAGGCTGTGTGTTCTTTGTTGTTTGCTCATCTGTGGACATGATACTTTTTGCCTCCTTCTCCAATTGGCAAGGTCATTTGCTCAGATATGGTACAGCAGGGCAGGTCTAGCTAAAGAGGAGTTGCTGGGATGGGTTGTTTGTGGCACTTACTACAGCCACCAGGGTTGGTTGGTAATCTGTGCAGGGCAGGTTCTGGTAGGCCATGCCTGTGCTGCTTGGTGGTGTGATGTTAAGCACAGGGTGCAGATAGGCAGGATGGAGGGGGCAGATTGTGATATGTGGAGCTAAGATGGGTATGGGAGAGAGGAGAGAGGAACAGGAGCCAAAAACATACAAACAAAGAAGAGTGCTAGGGGAGCTTGCCCTTGGGATGGAGAGATGAGAGACTATGAAATGGAGAAAAACAAAAAGGGGAAGAAGAAAAAAAGAAAAGAATGAAGAAATAAAAATTAGAAAGAAAAAAGAACAGAAAATCTCCCAGGGATCCCATTGGTGCGGTATGAGGTTGGGGAAGTTGTTCCCCGGTATTGCAGTACAGCCTGGCTAGAAGGCGTGGAGGAATTCAGCACCAGGTATTCAGGGGACAGGAAGAGAAGGAAGGTGTAGAGAGACAAGAAACTGAGTAATGGAGAAAGACAAAAAGGGAAAAAGAGGGAAAAGAAAACAAAAAATTTTAAAGAAAGAACAAGAAAAGCCCCCCAAAAAACAGAAAAAAAAAAGAAATGCCCTCAGGGATCCCTCTGCCATCTACACAAGCTGAAGGGGTAGGTCCCAAGCTGCTTAGCACTGCCTGGCCAGAATGGGCTCTCAATTCGAGAAAAGGAAAAGAAAACAAACAAGCAATTCAAAACAAACAAATGAAAGCCCTGGGATCCCACCAGCATGGCAGCCCAGACCAGGAAGGAGTTCCACAGTAGAATGGAGCTCCACAGCCCCCCAGGAAGAAGCAAAGATGGTGCACAGAGCCAGGTATTTGAGCTAAATGAGGGGGAGGTGGTGAAAGGTAAGGAAGAAATCAAAAGAAGCAGAAAAAAGCAACTCCAGCAGCCAACAAATGGCACTCAGAGAGCCAGCCAGTGCGGGTGGGTGGAATCCAACCAGCTGGTGCTTCCCAGCCAAGAGACTGTGGCCACGGGAAGCAGAGGCAGCTGAGTGGGGGTGAAGAAGGGTGGGGGGTGGGAAAGAGTATATTACCAATTACCAGTTGTTCTGTCTCCTGCTGGAAACTCCATGAAGCTGCTTTCTCATATCCCACATTTGCTGGTCTCTGATAGGAGTCCAAGATGGCAGATCCACACTGGGTTAGCTGATAGGGGACCTCTGCATGAATCTCTCTTTGCTCTCCATTCTCTGTCACTTTTGTCACTCCATTTGGTGCTTGGCTGAGTTCTTTATATCTTCATTTGATGTTTTAGGGTTTCAGGATTGCTGTTTTCTCTGTTCAGCTTAGTTTTTCAGATCTTTGCTATAGAGGGTTGGCATGTTGCTTGTGCCTAGAGCACCATGTTGGTGGAAGTCCAAATATCTTAAATGCCATTTTATTCTTGTAACTTTTCAGAAATGAACAGGTTAAACACCGTCAAAGACAAATTGATCAAAGGAACAACAATTTCAAAACTATAATTATTTTTTTTTTAAAATAGATTCTATATAAAGTTTTTAATTTAGAATAGTGATGCGAAAACAATGTGTACAGGATGAAGTTATAACCTAAAATTCTCAGAATTCAGTCTATACCGTGTTACTGACTTTCTTTCCACATTTAGACATTTTTATATGTTTACATTGTGTTTTAAATATTTTTTAACATTCACTCCTGGGATATCAGGAGTTCTCCAGTAAGATCCTTCATGTTTGTGGACCTTTCAAAATGTAGGACATACTGGAACAATATTTATGTTTGTAAAAGGCATATAAATATTTCATTTTTATTTCTCGTGTATATTTTGTAATTCTTTAAGAAATTCATTACTTTAACAGGTTGAAAATCCTATCCTCATTAATGAATTTAATGTAAATATGACATTTCAGAGAATCCAATTCTAATCAATTTTATTCAGTATTCTTCGTATCATTTTGTTAAATTCATTATACTTGTACATTATATATTCTTAAATTGAAGTGTTGCCTGTAATGTGTTATATATCATGATATTCCTTACTTGATTGGTTACAAAACTTTTTGTTTTCTATCATAAATAGTTGAGCTACAAAATAGCATGATTTAATGGAAAGAACATGGGATCTGGTGTCAGATCAACCCTGTCATGAAACTGGCTTGATTTCTTACTAGCCAGCCATGTGACCTTGAGAAAAATCAGTTAACATTTCTTAGCCTCACTTTCACTATTTGTAATATGAAGATGGTGATAATGGTATGTCATAGTTCATGAACCAATGAGAAAATCCTTGTAAAGCATGAATCTGATATATTGGCTAATTAGTTCCTGTGATTTTGTTGTTATTGTTACTATTATTGTGCAAAATTGTGGTGCTCTGTTTTAGCCAAGAATTGAGTAGCTCCAGCTTTGTGTTTCATTTTATGAGGGAGATAGAGACATTGTTTCAGGTAGCAATGCCTTCTGATGAGGAATGAGTAGGATGCTAAGGGGAAATGAGTGGTATTCCCTTTAGATTGCATCCCAAATTGGAAGTCAAAATGCAGTATTCATTTCTCACCATTATTTGTGTTTTTAGTGGTGGCTGGGTTCCCAGATGCTTAACAAAATACAATGCAGCCAAATGTAGTTGCTTTACTTGCATATTCTGGGAATTTTAACACAAGTGAGAACACTGTTACAAGCGAATGATATACTATGCTCAGATATGAAGCAAATAGCTTGCAAAACTCTCCTGGAAATATTAGTGGCGAATTTTATGTATTATGGTACAGGGATTTCTATTTTAAAAAATTTGATGAAACAAATCTTTCTTTTTTTCCAGTAATTGAAGATTTCTTAATATAGTATGGATACTAACTTCAGAAAATTTAACACAGGAAAATATCACTGGGTCACATTAAGCCATGCCTATCTATATGGCTCCGTAAACAAAAGAAACATTGAAATGTAATAACAAATCATAAGTAATACTAAATGTTGATCAATCAAGTTAAGTCGCCTAAAAATAATGTATTTAGTCAAATGGATCAAGTAGGGGAAGGGTTGGTAATATAGGCCTACTACCACACAACATGTATTCTCTTTTATCAACACTTTCAACAATTATGTGTGCAAAAAACCTAAGATGAATAATAACGGCAGAAAACATTAAAGGATGTGTGAGAGAGTTTTGAGCTTAGATGCTTGGTTTATAAATAATATCATTCCAAGCCTACTTTTTTTTTGTTTCATAAAAACCAGTCTTACAAATAGAGCATGTACGGGAACTTTACATTCCTGAAGAACTCTATTCTTTCTCAGTACATGGAATTTTAAGAGTCATTTTGATTGTGAGTGGCACAGGAATTCAAGAGCCACTTGCTTCTCTTCCAAGCCATTCCTTTGAACAACAAAATGTCCACAAAGAACAGAAGGAGCTTCTGAGTGTGAAGTTCCTTAAAAAGAGCAAAGTGGACCTGACCTTCATGTATTACTTTCCACAAACTAAAATAAAAGGTCAGTGCACACGATTGACAAGAAAAAGAGAATAGATACAATGGGAAGGACATGAATGTTTAATAGAGGCATCACTCCACCTCCCTTTTTTTTGTTCCATGTTTGTAATCTTGGATTGCCCAGAAAGTAACCTGGTAGATTTTAAGGTTATTGCCATTGAAAAGAAAAGCAATCTCAGATGTTTATAAATAAATAAATAATAATGGGTATTTTTTTACATGAAGTTCTGCTGGGCCTCAGGACTAAATATTACTACCACCATCCTACTGTAGACTTACAAAATGATATATGATCTCTTCAAAATAGGATGGTAATGTCAGGATAAAAAATTGTTTCAGAATTGGTCAGGAATTGAGTGTAAGTTTTACCAAATTTTGGGTAATGGTGTCTTTTTTCTAATAATTCTTGTTAACATTTTTGATACTAATATCACTGGTTTCCAGTTATCCTGACAATGAATCCTTGGATAGATTCAACTTAATAATATCAGTAAATTCACCCAGCCAGAATTTGTGAAACTACCAACTGATAGTAAATGTCAAATGGATGAAGACTCTGAAAGCCAGCATGTATCTCCTTGAAATGAAAGAGGAAGAATTTTTATACAACTAGTTCGTCAATTAAATATGCCTGAGTTTAAACAGAGTAAGAAAGGTACCAGCGGCCAGCATTATTAGATGAGAACATAAAAAGCCTATTCATTTACTCATTCTTCAATCGTTCAATAATTCAACAGATATTTCTCAATTGATTAAAGGAATTGATTCACATAATATTGATTCAATGGGTGGAAAACAAACAAACAAAAAGAGATGGGAGAGGAGATATGTTCCAAAAGCAAAAATATATATATATATATATTTTAAGAGGTTGCTTGAGACAAGGACATGAAACTAAAATAATACACTTTTACACACACACGCTTTTTCAGCCAATAAATGATTCCATTCAACAATGGAAAAAAACACCATCATGGAATCTATACGTAGAGACTTCATACCTGCAAGAACAAAAACATCAGCAAAAGTAAAAAGGAGATGAAAAACAATTATCTTAAATTACCCTAGTAAATACAAGAAATAGTTCTGAAAATTCATAGCCTGTAAATTTTAATGCAAACTATTGCCTCTAAAAAATGAGAGCATGATGAAGAAATTCAAAGTTTGAAAAAGAGATTATAGAGCAACAAAAGGAAATATAGATCAAGCAATCAGACACCAGGGGAGAATGCTGGAAGGAAAAAAAAAGTAAAAGAAGTGTTAAAATGAAAAACACACTAGAAATTACAAAAATAGATTTGGAATAACCACAATAACTGGGACATGATGGACATGATGAAATACTTCTTAAAATATTTATCAAAAAATGAAATAGAAACTTACATAAATATAGAAATAAGTAGAATGTATGTGAGAGATATACAAGAGAGATAAAAGAAAACTAACATACATTAAAATAGTTCATAGAGAAAAAGAAAACAAACAAAAATAAGTAGAAATTGGAGTTATAATTGAAGAAAATATCCCTAAATACAGTTATGGAATCTGTGAACAACTCTGTCATATAAAATTATTGTCAGTATCTAAACTGATCTCGTGAAGTTACTGAACATCAAAGAGTAACAATTACATGATTAGGAAGGGAAAACAAATGCTGTCCAGCGAGGAAAGAGTGATATTGAAAACCAGAGTGACATACCAACCAATTAGAAGCAAAGTGGGTTATAAACAATCAATTCAACTCCGAACTACATAAACATTAATTAGTAATTGCATTGAGAGCTAGAGATTTTTGGGGGGGAGAAGATACTCTTTTATGAAGTTATTTATCCTTTAGTGGGACTTCTCTCACTGTGAGTGAAATTACAGGGTTACCTTGGGGGACTACTGTTAATGGTATTCTTTGTGACAAGCTCCAGGGCTCACACTGAATGAGTACACCACATTCTAACTTTTGGGAGGTTGGGGTGTAGGTGTTATAGCACTTGTGCTTAAAATTGTTTTTTGTTTGTTTACTGAATAATTAAAATTACTGTGTCTTGAATCTTGTGACTTCTATTACTAGATATTAAGTTTATTCACATTAAAACAGCTTGAAACAGGTTAATAGCCTTATAAAATCATTCTATTGTAAGGCCTTTCAGTTCCTATCAGTTGGTAGCTAAGTGAGAGGCAGTCTCCCTCACACAAGGAAGTTCTCTTTCCTTTTGCAGATTGGAGATCTCTGAATCTGAAAATACCCCTGGTGTTTATCTTCTCCACGGTCAGCCCATTGTAAAAAATGTGATAACTTTCTTTTTATAGCTTTCTTTAGTGAATCTCTCACAATCTGCAGCCATATGCTCTTTTTATAAACATAATAGGGATATGTGTAAGCCACTGGCTATAAAAAAACCCATTGTCATCGAGTCAATTCCAACTCATGGTGACTCTATAGGGCAAAGTAGAACTGCCCCATAGGAATTCCAAGAAGCCGCTGGTGGATTCAAGCTGCCAACCTTTTGGTTAGCAGTTGAACGCTTAACCACTGAGCCACCAGGGTACGGAAGGATAAAGTTTATGTCTCTGTGACTGCTTCAACATTAAAAATCAGTTTATTTGTTAACCAAACCATACTGAGTTGATTTTTGATAATCATTTAACTAGTAGAAACATAAACAAAAGAATATATTACTACCTTTATTACTATTCTAAATATACTTATATTTTACAGGAATATAAATGGGTGTTATCACTTGGAGTATGTGGAAATTTATTTTTCACCTTGCTGGGAAAATTAGAGTGTATTGGCCTTATTTGATGCACATTTTCTTATAATATGATATTAGTGGGCCTGATGATTTTTGTTTTGCAAATGAATTGCATTTCATTTTTTTTTATTATATAATCATTAAGGATTCAGAAACTTACTGTGTTCAGGAAAACATGCTAGTTTTTTTCTCTTTTTTTTTCAAATTATATAGAAGCTGTGAAACAATTGTAAAATTGTAATTAATAAGATATTTTAAATTTTTATTTTTCAGAATTAAATGCAGTGATCACGTAAACAAGAAAAAGGAGATAAAACATAACCTCTGGACTTTCTTCTCATGTGATATTTATTCTTGAAGAAGCAGTAAGATAACTAATAGCTGTATATCACTGTAAGTATTTTCTAATGAAGTAAACATGTTTATATTTTTGTGACCGGATGACCTCATGTGGTACACTTCCACATAATTCAAAAATAATGTTTGTAGTAGCAGTAATAGAATACTACAGACTTTTGAAGGATTATCTGATAAGAGAATACTAATTTAGGAAAAAAGAAAACGGTCCTGTGTATAGAATCACTTAGTTATGTTGTTGTTGTTAGGTGCTGTCAAGTCAATTCTGACTCATAGTGATACAATGTACATGGAACAAAACACTGCCTGGTGCTGCGCCATCCTTACAGTCATTGCTGTGTTTGAGCCCATTGTTGCAGCCACTGTGTCAATCCATGTCATTGAGGCTCTTTCTCTTTTTCACTAACCCTCTACTTTACCAAAAATGATGTCCTTCTCCAGGGACTGGTGCCTCTGATAGCATGTTCAAGGTACATGAGACAAAGTTTCGCCATCCTTGCTTCTAAGGAGCATTCTGGCTGTACTTCCTTGAAGACAGATATGTTCTTTTCTTTGGGCAGTCCATGGTATATTCAATATTCTTCACCAACACCGTAATTCAAAGGCGTCAATTCTTCTTTGGTCTTCTTTATTCATCATCTAGCTTTTGCATGCATATGAACCCAAAAAAACCCCAAAACTGTTGCCATCGAGTCGATTCCAACTCATAGCAACCCTATAGGATGGAGTAGAACTGCCCTGTAGGGTTTCCAAGGAGCCGCTGGTAGATTGAAACAGCCAACCTTTTGGTTAGCAGCCGTAGCTCTTAACCACTGCAGCACTAGGGCATGCATATGAGGCGATTGAAAATACCATTGCTTGGGTGAGGTTCACGTTAGTCCTCAAGGTGATATCTTTGCTTTTTAACACTTTAAAGAGGTCTTTTGTAGCAGATTGGCTCAATGCAATACACCATTTGATTTCTTGACTGCTGCTTCCATGGGTGTTCATTGTGGATCCAAGTAAAATGAAATCCTTGACAACTTCAATCTTTCTACCATTTTTCATGACATTGCTTATTGGTCCAGTTGTGAGGATTTTTGTTTTCTTTATGCTGAGGTGTAATCTATATTGAAGGCTGTAGTCTTTGATCTTCATTAGTAAGTGCTTCAAATCCTCTTCACTTTTCAGCAGGCAAATTTGTGTCATTTGCATATTGCAGGCTGTTAATGAATCTTCCTTCAATCCTGATGCCCCGTTCATCCTCATATAGTCCAGCTTCTTGGATTATTTGTTCACCATAAAGATTTAAAAAGTATGGTGAAAGGATACAACCCTGATGGACACCTTTCCAGATTTTAAACCAGGCAGTATTCCCTTGTTGTGTTCAAACAGCTGCCTCTTGGTCTATGTACAGGTTCTGCCTAAGCATAATTAAGTGTTCTGGGATTCCCGTTCTTCTCAGTGTTACCAATAAATTGTTATGACCCACACAGTTGGATGCCTTTGCATAGTCAATAGAACACAGGTAAACATCTTTCTGTTATTCTCTGCTTTCAGCCAAGATCCATCTGACAACAGCAATAATATCCCTTGTTCCATGTCCTCTTGTGAATCTGACTTGAATTTCTGGCAGTTCCCTGTTGATGTACTGCTGCAACCATTTTTGAATTATCTTCAGCAAAATTTTACTTTCATGTGACGTTAATGACATTGTTTTATAATTTCTGCATTCCTTTGAATCACCATTCCTTAGAATTGTCATAAATGTGGATCTTTTCCAGTCAGATGGACAGACAGCTGTCTCCAAATTTCTTGTCATAGACAAGTGAGCTTTTCCTGCATTGCATCCATTTGTTGAAATATCTCAGTTGGCATTCCATCAATTCCTGGAGCCTTGTTTTTTGCAAATGCTTTCAGTGCAGCTTGGATTTCTTCCTTCAGTACCATTGGTTCCTGACCATATGCTACCTCCTGAAATGGCTGAAGGTCTACCTATTCTTTTAGGGATAGTGACTCTGTGTGTTCTTTCCATCTTCTTTTGATGCTTTCTGTTTTGCTCAACTTTTGGCCCATAGAAACCTTCAGTATTGCAACTCAAGGCTTAAATTCTTTCTTCACTTCTTTCAGCGTAAAAAATGTGGAACATGTTCTTCCTTTTTTCATTTTCTAACTCTAGGTCTTTGCACATTTCATTATAATACTTTGTCTTCTGGGGCTGCCCTTTGAAATTTCCTGTGCAACTCTTTTACTTCATCATTTCGTTCTTTCAGTTTAGCTACTCTACGTTCAAGAGCCAGTTTCAGAGGCTCTTCTGACATGCATTTTGGTCTTTTCTTTCTTTCCTGTATTTTTAATGATCTTTTGCTTTCTTCATTTATGATGTCCTTGATGTTATCCCACAACTTGTCTTCAATGTCTGATCTTCAGTCATTAGTGTTCAAGGCATCAAATCAATTCTTGAGATGGTCTCTAATTCAGATGAGGTATACTCAAGGTCGTACTTTAGCTCTTGTGGACTTGTTTTAATTTTTTTCAGCTTCATCTTGAACTTGCATTTGAGCAATTGTTAGTCTGTTTCACAGTCGGTTCCTGGCCTTGTTCTGACTGATGATATTGAGCTTCTCCATAGTCTCTTTCTGCAGATATAGTTGCTTTGATTCCTGTGTATTCCATCTGGTGATATATCATATATCATATCATAATATATATATCATATCAAATATAGGGTATTTGATATAAACTTTTATTATTTGATATAGAGTATTTGATATAAACAAAGTTAAGTGATCAAAAAATCACAGTTGTTTACAATGTCATGGTATTTGCCAAAATGTATTTCAGAATGGGACAGGTTTCTGATAGGAGAGTGAAATCATGTCAAAACTATGCTGGGGAGAAAGACAGCCTTACTATAAATAATCAATGCATTGCAAGATATAGGATCAGAGAAATAATGAAATAAGAAAATTTACAAAGCAGGCTGCTTGAATTTTTGTAGTATTTTTGGATCTGTAGGAATTTAAGTGATTATAGCACCAAGTTCGTTTAATAGAATACTCAGTCTGTTAAGCTGAGACACAAGTAATTAAGATATCACGTGTCCTTTACTCTTAGCATCTGCAATTTAATCATGCAAAACTACTGTATTCATAAAGAAATGAAACACCTCATAAAGTGAATGGAGAGCTTAATTTTGTCCTATAATTGAAGAAATAGATTTTCAACTTAATATTCCACAGTACTCCACTATAATTCTGGACTAAGTGCTATTATGATTGATAAAGAAATTGAATTTGATAGTAATTTTTGCTGGTAGACTAAAGGTTGATTATATCTCTTTGGTGGCAAGGTCTTTGATAGTCCTGTGGATTACAAAGAAAATATCATATCTTGAGGAAATTCACAGAGATTGTATTTAATGCAAAGCCTCCAGACATGTAGGGTTTCTTTAGGTTTTGAAATTGATGTCGTTATCTCAGCGGATACTAAGCCAGTGCCCACTAGCATGGTCTTCTGATTGGTCAGGGCTGTGCTCTACAGATGATTATGTATTTTAGATGTCACCCACCCAGGATGCAGTAAAATATGTTCTATGTATTTGACATATTTTATTAAGTAGATAAGTTATTCAGATGATGAAAGATCCTTTCTAACATCTTATGGCTTGTAACATTTTTCCTTGAAAACAAAGCACATGCATTTTGCAAAAGTCCTTGTGAAAGAAGCTTTTTAAATTTCATTGGTTTATTCATAATTTGAGATATATTTTACTTTATATAATGTAGTGATAACTTAAATTTACCATTCAAATTTTGAAATTTCTATTTGTAATGATATTTAACCTATTTCCAAGACTTGGAGCAATGGATCTAATTATTTAAATGGGTAAGTAAAGGTTTCAGAGTCAGTTTTAAGACTTGTTTTCCTTGATTCAATGCTACCATTTTTACTCTCTCAGTGTCTCATAAAAATATGTGTTCATAATATGCCTGAATAATGGTATTGATTTAAAGTCAAATTAGCACTCAAGATAAAATCAAATTTATTAAATGTAAGTATTGTTCTTCTTACGAAGGAATTCAAAGACAGTAATTTTAAATATGTCTACTGTGTTATAATTTCTCTAATTTAGACTCACAGACAAATATCCGTGGAGGTAAATATTCACATGTAGTATACGGTTATGTTTTGAATGAAGTAAAATTATTTTTAATGAGTGTTGTTGATGACGTGTGACTGACAGATATTTATTGATTACTTGATGAGTATTCATTGTCTCATAAAGTGGCCCAGGTTCTTTATGAAAACCGTGTTGTTAAATACAGATTTTCAAGTTCGTTTTCAGTGACATTTAAGACTGAGTGATGTTTGAACCCATATAGTTTATTTAACACATTCCATGTTGTTTAATATAATATTCAGTCTTTAAAATTTTCCTTTGAGGTAATCACTTTACTATGTCATTGTACCAAAGCACACATGTAAGCATGTTTTTTTTAAATAACCGTGATTACAAGGATAGAACTGCACCAAGATAACACAATCTGGTGTAAGATTTTTTTCTTTTTTTTAAGAGAAATATATTAAACCCTCTAGTGGTTTAATATATAAGATATTTTGATGTTTGCTCAATAAAAGCAGTGTTTGTTTGTTGTTTTTCCCCTCAAGTACAGCTATTTAACATTTATTGAAGTGTTAGTTTTTGTACATTTCAACGTTGTTCTATTTGGCAGATAATGTGTATAATGCTTTAGATAGTTTTGCTAAGGAAGACGAGTTTTAACATTGGCCCAAACAATTTAAGTGTCTGACTTAACACTGAAGATATGAATAGCCCAAACCCAGTGCCCTCCAGTTGATTCCAACTCCTAGTAACCCTATAGGAAAGGGTAGAACTGCACCATAGGGTTTCCAAGGCTGTAAAATCTATACAGAAGCAGACTGCTAAAGCTTTTTCCAGTGGCTGATGGGTTCAAACCATGAACTTTTTGGTTATCAGAAGAGTGCTTTAACCACTGAGCAACCAGGGCTCCTCATGAATAGCCTACTAGATGATAAATCGAACTTTTGGAATCAGTAACTTTTATCCTTTGGTCTGATGTTAAAAGACATTTGTAGTGTTCCATATGCATGATGATAATTTCAAATAAACATCAAATCCAGACTTTGATAGGAAGAGGTTTATTCAGAAAGAAAGACACTGCAATATGGAGAATGCTCCATTTTCAGAAATCTGCAAGCATATCAAGAGTTAGGCAAAAAACGGTTTTTCTTTTATAGAGATGAGAGTAATAAACAAGGCTAGAAAGAACCAGGTGTGGGGAAGTGGGATGAAAGGGTAGCGTGATTGGATGGTAAATCAGAGAAGGGTTTATGCTAAGGGCAGCCTGTTCTGTGAGAGAGGTCCTCAAGTAGGCGTTGTATACTGGCTCAGGAAGAGGGCAAACCAATGTTCAGGAACTTGGGGGAAGGAGAGAAGCTAACCAAAGTTTTGTTCAACAAGCAGTTTGTTCTGATTGATCAGTGGAGATGAGCAGTTCAGCTAATCATTTATGAGACAAAGAATGGGAATTTGAAAGGTCTGTGTCTGGCCTTGTCATAAGTAACCAATGGTCATCCTTGTCAGTGAAGGGGGCTCTTTGCAGTAAGCTCTTTTCCTTAACACAAAAGGGTGGGGAGATTTCATAACCTTCACTGTTTTCCAGGATTGTAGGATTCTGGTAAAATTTAACATGGTCAATATTAATAACAATCATAATACATTGTGAGAGAACTACATCATTTACAAACTTAGAAAAGATATTCATTTAAATTAACAACACAATGATACATACTAGCTTAGTCTTTCCTTATAAATCTTACTGAGATCTTTCATACTATTTAAGGTCTAAAGGAAGATAGTGGTCTTATTCATATTTAGGGATGATTCATTGAGATATTTTATAATTTGGTTCTTATTATAGAAGGAATATAGTTAGAAGAGTTTTAGTTGGCAGATCTACAAGGTGTGTTTCAATTATTAAGCATCAAATTTCACCTTCCTTCCAGTGGTATTTGTATTTCTTTCTTGAAAATATATGAAGTATTAACATTTGAGGCATAGTCTCAAACAGTAAAAATTGAAACTTAATATGGAAACGTCTAAGAAGCAAAGATGAGCCTCAGAGATTATCTACTCTCAGAGATGAATTCTTTGATTCTTTAACTCTTTTAGATTCAGAAATTAGCCTCATGAAGTAACCACTAATTGCATTGTGGTAGGGAATGCTGTACTAGGTTTTGGAAGACCTAGATCACTTCTCAGCTTCACCACTTCAGTTTTCTGTAAGATGAGAATAATAATTTTCTGGCTTACCTTACAAGACCACCAGTACTTCCAGGGCTGATGGCCCTTCTTTTAGAAACGTGTTCATTACTGCTGTTCCTCACTGAGGAATCCGTGCTCTTGGTGAGCATGTGTCTCCTTTTGTCTCTGCTTGTGGTTGCTCATTCTTAGACCTCTCCAATGAAAAGTGATTTTAAACTTGGCCAGTATATCTGATTTTTCACTCTCTAAATCTAGACAATTTCAAATCTGTGCTGATAGAGAGATGTTGTTTTGTGCTGACAAGTCGATTCCAACTCATAACAACTCTATAGGACAGAGTAGAACTGCCCCATAGGGTTTCCATTGGCTGTGATCTTTATGGGAGCAGATAGCCAGGTCTTTTCTCCCATGTAACTGCTCGTGGGTTAACCATTGTGTCACCAGGACACCAGCTGATAGAGAGATACCTATTCTTAAATCTTTGGCCTTCACTTCTGAAACAGGTTTGTTTACAAACTTGAAGAACTTGATGCTTGTGTGACTGAAAAACATATATTTGCTCTTCTGTTCTTCTATCCTACTTTTTCTCTCCAGCTGCTTAAGTTCAGAGAATCAGCATGAGGTATGCTTTTGTTGCATTGAAGATACTAACTTTAAAAAGAGAATGAAGAAACAGAATATTATAGAAGTTAGTATATTTCTAGACTCAAGCTTACAAAATATATAGTTCTATGGAAAGTAGAAAATACGTTCTTGATTTTCAAACTAGGTGTTATTATACTTAACTGTGCTCTCAGGTCACATAGACTCCCTGATCCACATTATGTTAATTTTTAAATTAATAAATTATCTTAAAAATTTGTAAAATCTCTTCTAAGAACATCCAGATTCTGAATCATGAAACCATTCAAAAGATTGTACATATCATCGCATAGAATGGGGGCTACAAATATTATTTTCTCTTTTACTTTCTCTCTACCTTTCCTCTCCTCTATGGCTATCATCATGCATGCTTACTTCCTCTTGAGTTTAAATTAGGAGTAGAATCCAATAAAATTATTCTTTTACTTACTGTGTCACATCATCTTATTGAATCAATTTAAATCTATAGACTTTATTGCTCAATACTTGGTGTGAAGTGTAGTGATGCTTAAGAGAAACACCCAACCCTCAAGGAGCTTCGTGTCTGTTGGAGATTACAGCATTAAAAAATACATATAAATCTTATTGTAACAACATTATAGAGTGTTTATCATATGCCAGGCTTGCTCAAAATGTTTTACTTAGAATCCTTACAATTACTCTGTTATTCATATACTATGCATTTCTTCCATTTGGGACATGAGAGAACAGAAAGTGAGTAAGTCAAGACAGGGTAAGTAACCTTCCTACTGGTAAATGGAAAAGCTGAGTTCAGAGGCCACGCACTTAAACACTGCACTTTACTTTTTTAGAAAAAAATACCTGAAGGCTAGAGAGATGCATAAAATATTGGGAGGGAACTGAAAAGAGGCACCGGGCTTAGCAGGGGAAGTGGTGTTAGGGAATCGTACCTAAACTGAGCTTTAAAGAATAACAAATTGGATTGATAAAGTGTATATCTCTGGAGCTAATTCCTAGTAGGTTACAGGTTTACCATATTAGCAGGATCAGTAGACTGGTGGGGAGGCCAGATGGTGCTGGATTGAGAAGAGAATAGACAGTGATAGACCAGAAACTGTTTGGATGAGAAGGGAAGGAGAGAAATTTGACAGAAACTAGAAGAGAATATGGAATCAAGGAGGAATTTCTTTAGCTTGTTGGTTATTTGTTTAGCTAACATTTTTTTTTTTTCCATTTTAATGGGAGAGACCTGATGCTTACAAAGTTTCAGGAAAGAGAAACAAGTTGAAGATGCTTGGGAGATACTTGCATAAGACTGAAACGTCAATTCCCAGAACTGCTGAAAGATGGGACACACCAAAGGAAGTATATTCAGTGGTTGAGAGCAGGGCTCTGTGGTCAGGAGATGTGACTTTGGCAATGTCACTCAGTCTCACAATATTTCAGCTTCTTTATCTCTAAAATGTGTATGAAAATAGTATTGCTCCAAGAAGGTTATTATGAGGATTGTTAGGTGCCCTTGAGTCAGTTCTGACTCATAACGACCCTGTGTACAACAGAACAAACCACTGCCCAGTCCTGCACCCATCCTCACAATCATTGCTATGCCTCACCCCATTGTTGCAGCCACTGTGTCAATCCATCTCCTTGACGGTTGTGAGGATTAGATGTTATAATGTATGTAAAAATGATACAGAGTAAGAATTCACGATAACGTTTGCTATTATTTTTATTTAGAGTGAATCAGTTGGCCTCGTAGATGAGGAGGCCTAAAGGTGAGCAGCACATCCTTGGAGACTGGAGTGAAGGGGAAATGACTGGTAATTCTTTGGGCAAGTTTGTAAATATGATGCTAGGGAGATGATACCTTATTATCTCAGTGACTTAGCAATTATCTTTTTTCTTAAAATAAAACAAAACTGAAATATTTAGAACTCTTTTTGGCCTAAAATAATAAATAAACAGCCTGTAGATTCAAAGATGTTTGGAAATAGGACTCGCCTTTGGCCTAAAAATATAAGCATCTGTTAGATGCATAAGCATTTGGGAATATTTGCAGATGCATGCTGTGTAGTACATCTTGTTTTCTGTAGGTGAGGTGGCAAGCTCCTATTACTCAAATGGAAAATATGACGTGTGTATTCTTGCTTCAGAGCAGGAAGTAACAACCTAATATGGTCCTTTAACTGATGGTAGAAGCCAGTCTAAAACAACTCTGATGGACAAAGAGCAGTGAAAAAACCATGTCCTCTTCTAGGTAATTGCTAAAGGAAGTTAGAAATTTTTTTTTTTTTTTTTTTGAGTGCTGCTGAATAGTTTCCAATATATATATATTTTTTTTAGAATTCTTCTACATAGGAATATCAGAAGAACCAGAATGACATTCTTTACATTTTTCTCTCGACTTTGGCTATTATACTTTCTCTGGGGGTGAGTCACATTTATAGATAAGAAGTAACTTAGAATGAGCTTGGTGAAAAAAAGACACTATTCAAGCTAACCAATAAAAAGATAATGTAAAGTAATAAAAATATTTTTTCTTTTATTATTGTACTTTAAATGAAAGTTTACAATTCAAGTTAGTCTCTAATACAAAAATTTATACATTACTTTGTTATATGACCCTAATTGCTCTCCTTATACTGTGACAGAACATTCCTCCTTTCCACCCCTGATTTCTTGTGTCCCTAGCTCCTGACCCTCTCTGCCTTCTCATCTCACCTCCAGACAGGAGCTGCCCATTTAGTCTCATGTATCTACCTGAGCTAAGACACACACTTTTCATGAGTATCATTTTATGTCCCATAGCCCAGTCTACTCTTTGTCTGAAGAGTTGGCCTTGGGAATGGTTTTAGTGCTGGGTTGTCAGAGTCCAGGGGCCATGCTTTCTGGGGCTCTTCCAGTCTCCATCAGACCATTAAGTCTGGTCTTTTTACTAGAATTTGAATTCTGCAACCTACTTTTCTCCTGCTCCATCAGGGTGTCTCTGTTGTGTTCCCTATCATGACAGTTGCCAGGCACCATCTAGTTCTTCTGGTCTAAGGCTGATGCAGTCTCTGGTTTATGCGGCCCTTTTTGTCTCTTGGGCTAATACTTTCCTTGTGACTTTGGTGTTCTTCATTCTCCTTTACTCCAGGTGGGTTGGGACCAACTGATGCATATTAGATGGCCGCTTGCTAGCTTTTAAGACCCCAGATGCCACTCACCAAAGTAGGATGCAGGACGTTTTCTTAATAAACTTTGTTATGCCAGTTGACCTAGATGTCCCCTGAAACCATGGGCCCCAGACCTCCACCCCTGCTACTCAGTCCCTCAAAGTGTTTGGTTGTAGTCAGGAAACTTCTTAGCTTTGGTTTAGTCCAGTTGTGCTGACTTCCCTTGTAGTGTGTGCCGTCCTTCCCTTCACCTAAATCTTGTCTACTATCTAGTTAGTGAATAACCTTCTCTATCCCTCCCTACCCTTGTAACCATCAAAGAATGTTTTCTTGTGTGTCTAAACCTTTTCTTGACTTCTTATAAGAGTGGCCTTATACGATATGTGTCCTTTCGTGACTAAGTTCACTGAGCGTAATGCCTTCCAGATTCCTCTATGTTAAAGATGTTTCAGGGATTCATCATTGTTCTTTATTGTTACATAGTATTCCATTGTGTAAATATACCGTAATTTGTTTATCCATTCGTCTGTTGATGGGTACCTAGGTTGTTTCCATCTTTTTGCTATCGAGAACAGTGCTGCAATGAACATGGGTGTGTATATATCTATTCTTATTTCTCTAGGATGTATTCCAAGAGGCAGGATTTCTGGATCCTATAGTACTTCTGTTTCTAGCTTTTGAAGGAAGCACCAAATCGATTTCAAAAGTGGTTGTACCATTTTACATTCCCACCAACAGTGTCTAAGTATTCCAGTCTCTCCACAACCTCTCCACCATTTATTCTTCTGTGTTTCTTGGATTAATGCTAGCATTGCTGCGGTGAGATGGTATCTCATTGTAGTTTTGATTTGCATTTCTGTAATGGCTAATGAGCATCTCTTCATGTGTCTGTTAGCCGCCTGAATGTCTTCTTTGGCGAAGCACCTGTTCATATCCTTTGCCCATTTTTTACTTCGGTTATTTGTCTTTTTGTTGTTGACGTTTTGCAGTATCTTGTAGATTTTAGACATTAGATGCTGATCTGATTTGTCATAGCTAAAAAATTTTTTCCCCGTCTGTAGGTTGTCTTTTTACTCTTTTGGCAAAGTCTTTTGATGAGCATAAGTGTTTGATTTTAAGGAGCTCTCAGTTATCTAGTTTCTCTTCTGGTGTTTGTGCATTGTTACTTATGGTTTGTATTCTGTTTATGCCATGTGTTAGGGCTCCTATCTTTTCTTCCATGATCTTTATTGTTTTTGATTTTATATTTAGGTCTTTGATCCATTTTGAGTTAGTTTTTGTGCATAGTGTGATGTATGGGTCTTGCTTCATTTTTTTGGAGAAGGATATCCAGTTATGCCAGCACCACTTGTTAAAGAGACTGTCTTTTCCCCAGTTAATGGACTTTCAGCCTTTGTCAAATATCAGCTGCCCATAGGTGGATGAATTTATGTCTGGATTCTCAATTCTTTTCCATTGGTCTGTATCTGTTGTTGTACCAGTAGCAGGCTGTTTTCACTACTGTGACAGTATAATACGTTCTAAAATCAGGTAGTGTGAGGCCTCTCACTTTGTTATTCTTCTTGAGTAATGCTTTACTTATCTGGGGCCTCTTCCCTTTCCAAATGAATTTGGTGATTTTTTTTCTCCATCTCATTAAAAATGCCATAGGAATTTGGATCGGGATTGCATGGGATCTATAGATCAATTTGGGTAGAATTGACATTTTCACAATATTGAGTCTTCATGTCCATGAGCAAGGTATGTTTTTCCACTTATGCAGGTCTCTTTTGGTGTCTAGCAGTAGTGTCTTGTAGTTTTCATCGTATAGGTCTTTTACGTCTCGGGTTAGATTTATTCCTAAGTATTTTATCTTCTTGGGGGCTATTGTAAATGGTATTGATTGGGTGATTTCCTCTTGGAAGTTCTCTTTGTTGACGTAGAGGAATCCAACTGATTTTTGTATGTTTATCTTGTATTCTGATACTTTGCTGAAATCTTCTATTAGTTCCAGTAGTGTTCTTGTAGATTCTTTGGGGTTTTCTGTGTGTAAGATGATATCATCTGCAAATAGAGATTTATTTCTTTTTCTAGCCTAATTGCTCTGGCTAGGACCACCAGCACAATGTTGAATAAGAGTAGTGATGAAGGGCATTCTTATCTGGTTCCCGTTCTCAAGGGGAATGCTTTCAGACTCTATGCATTTTGGATGGTATTGCCTGTTGGCTTTGTATAAATGCTCATAATTATGTTGAGGAATTTCCCTTCTATTCCTATTTTGTTGAGAGTTTTTATCATTAATGGGTGTTGGACTTTGTCAAGTGCCTTTTCTGCATTGATTGATTCTTGTCTTGTTTTAATAATGTGATGGATTATATTGATTGTTTTTGTAATGTTGAACCATCCCTGCCTACGTTGTATGAATCCCACTTGATCATGGTGAATTATTTTTTTTTTTTGATAAGTTGCTGAATTCTATTGCCTAGAATTTTGTTGAGGATTTTTGCGTCAATGTTCATGAGGGATGTTTGTCTGTAATATTCTTTTTTTGTGGTGTCTTTACCTGGTTTTGGTATCAGGGTTATACTGAGCTCATAGAATGAGTTTGGGAGTATTCCGTCCTTTTTTATGCTCTGAAATACCTTTAGTAGTAGTGGTGTAAACTCTTCTCTGAACATCAGGTAGTGTTCTCCAGTGAGATCATCCGGGCCAGGGCTTTTTAATGTTGGGAGTTTTTAAAGTACCTTTTCAATCTCTTCTTTTGTTATAGGTTAATTTAGTTGTTCTACCTCTGTTTGTGTTAGTTTAGGTTGGTAGTGAGTTTCTAGAAATTTGTCCATTTCCTCTAGGTTTTCAAATTTGTTAGAGTACATTTTTTCGTAGTATTCTCTTATGATTCTTTAAATTTCAGTTTGGCCTGTTGTGATATCACCCATCTCATTTCTTATACAAGTTATCTGCTTCCTCTCCTGTTTTTCTTTTGTCAGTTTGGACAGTGGTTTATCTATTTTGTTGATCTTTTGAAAAGAACCAGCTTTTTGGTCTTGTTAACTCTTTCAATTGTTTTTCTGTTCTCTATTTCATTTAATTCTGCTCTAATTCTTATTATTTCCTTTCTGCTGGTGCCAGAGAGTTTCTTTTGTTGCTCTCTTTCTACTTGTTCGAGTTGTAGGGTTAGTGTTTTGATTTCGGCCCTTTCTTCTTTTTTAATGGCGTTTATTGCTACAAACTGACCTCTGAGCATTGCTTTTGCTGTGTTCCAAATGTTCTGGTAGGATGTGTTTCCATTCTCATTTGATTCTATGAATTTCTTTATTCCATCCTTAATGTCTTCTATAACCCAGTAGTTTTTGAGCAAGGTGTTGTTCAGTTTCCATGTGTTTGATTTTATTTCTTCACTTTTTCTATTATTGATTTCTACTTTTATGGCTTTAGGTCAGAAAAGATGCTTTGTAATATTTCGATGCTTTCGATTCTGTTAAGGCTTGCTTTATGGCCTAATATGTGGTCTATTCTGGAGAATGTTCCATGTGCGTTGGAAAAGAAAGTATACTTGGCTGCTGTTGAGTGCAGTGTTCTGTATATGTCCATAAGATCAAGTTGGTTGATTGAGATGATTTAGATCTTCTGTGTTTTTATTGAGCTTCTTTCTGGATGTTCTGTCCTTCACTGAAAGCAGTGTTTTGAAATCTCCTATTATTGTGGAGCTCTCTCTCTCTCTTTTCAATACTAGTAGAGTTTGTTTTATGTATTTTGGAGGCCTGTCATTGGGTGCATAAATATTTATTATAGTTATGCCCTTCTGGTATATTGACCTTTTAATCATTATATAGTGTCCTTCCTTATCCTTTGTGGTGTATTTTACTTTAAAGTCGATTTTGTCAGAGATTAATATTGCCTCTCCTGCTCTGTTGTTTGCTTCATGTATTTTTTACCATCCTTTGAGTTTTAGTTTGTTTGTGTCTTTAAGCCTACGGTGTGTCTGTTGTAGGCAGCATATAGACAGTTTGTGTTTTTTTATCCATTCCATCACTCTCTGTCTTTTTATTGATGTGTTTAGTCCATTTACATTTGGTGTCATTATTGGTAGGTATGAGTTTAGTGCCATCATTTTGATGTCTTTTTTTGTATGTTGTTGACAGTTTCTCTGTTCCACTTAATTTTCTGTGCTGAGTCATTTTTCTTCATTATCTTTTCATCATTTTCATTATTGATTTTGTATTTGCTAGGTCTTTACACTTTTCTTGTTTTTTAGTTTGATGTGTAGGATTGTTAGTTTCCTTTGTTGTTACCTTAATATTACCCCTGTGTTTATAAGTGTAAGCCAGTCTTTTCTTTCTTTATATTGTCTTGACTTCTTCTCCATATGAAAAATCTGTGTCTACATTTTTAGTGTTTCTTTTTGGTTTTAGTGTTGTCATCTTTTACATATTGACATCTCTGTTCCCCTATTTTCAGTATTTTAGCTTTGATTTATTTTTGTGACTTCCCTATCTTTGTTGATATCTGGTTGCTCTCTCCTGTGTTCTGGTCTTGAGTTGTTATCTAATCTTATTGATTTTCTAACTGGAGGACTTCTAACAGGAGTATTTCTTGTAATTTTGGTTTTTTTTTTTTTTTTTTTTTTTTTTGCAGATTCCCTCAACATCTGTTTATGTAGAAGTGCCCTAATTTCACCATTATATTTGAGAGACAGTTTTGCTGGATATATAATTCCTGGCTGACAATTCTTTTCCTTCAAGGCTTTGTATATGTCATCCCATTGCCTTCTTGCCTGAATGGTTTCTACTGAGTAGTCCGAGCTTATTCTTATTGATGCTCCTTTGTAGGTGACTTTTCTTTTATCCATAGCTGCTCTTAAAATTCTCTCTTTATCTTTGGTTTTGGCAAGTTTGATTATAATATGTCTTGTTGACTTTCTTTTGGGATCTATGTTACGTGGGGTTCGATGAGCATCTTAGATAGATAGCTTGTCATCTTTCACGATATCAGGGAAGTTTTCTGCCAACAAATCTTCAACAATTCTCTCTGTATTTTCTGTTATCCCTTCTGTTCTTGTACTCCAATCACTCACAGGTTATTGCTCTTGATAGAGTCTCACATAATTCTTAGTGTTTCTTCATTTTTTAAACCTTTTTATCTGATTTTTCCACAAAGAAGTTGGTGTCAAGTGTTTTATCTTCAATCTCACTAATGCTGTCTTCCATTGCCTCAATTCTGCTCCTATGACTTTCTCCTGAGTTGTCTAATTCTGCAATTTTATTGTTAATCTTCTGGATTTCTGATTGCTGTCTCTCTATAGATTCTTGCAGCCTGTTAAATTTGTCATTATGCTCTTATCTAATCTTCTTAAGTTTCTCTATTGCTAGGTCTGCATTTTGTCTGATGTCCTTCCTGATCTCTTGAAGAGTCCTGTATATTAATCTTTTGTATTCTGCCTCTGGTAATTCCAAGAAATTCTATTCCTCTGGAAAATTTCTTCATTCCTTATTTTGGGAGCTTGCTGAAGCCAGCATGGTCTGCCTCTTTATGTGATTTGATATTGACTATTTTCTCTGAGTCATCATTAAGTTATTATATTTATTCATTTTATGTTTGCTTACTGTGTCCTAGCTTCTTGTTTTGTTTTGTTATGATATGCCCGAGTTGGCTGTTCTTGTGAGATAGCCCGATCACTGGTGCCCCTGAAGCTCCGATGTCCTGCCAGCAGGTGACCAGAGCTGCCACTAAGTATGTAAACCCAGGATTCTACCCACTCTTCCTGTATGGATTCAGCAAAGGTGTCCAGGTAGTCGACCAACAAGTGTGTGGTTCAGGCTTTCACCTGCAGTCCTAGATAGACATGAGTGATTGGTGTAGGTACAGGCATTCGGCTGCAGTAGGGGGTCACATGCCAAGGAAGGCAGGGGGCCAACATTCGTCGCCAAGTGTCTGGGAGGAAGGCATGTCCCTGTTCCCTAGTGCTCGTAGGTGGATGGGTTTTGCAGCTGGACTATGAGCACCCAGTGCTGTTGCCTGTAAGGACTAGGGGGCACCACTTATTCTTGGGCCCTGTCGCAGGTGGCTAGGTGGCATGGATGAAACCACCAGTTCTCAGGCCCCTGATGTTGGTAGATGAAGACCCTGCTTAACGGGCAGAGCAGTGTCAAATGTCACAAACCTGCCATTTCACAGCTGAAACAGTTGAAGTTAGACTTCAGTTATATAACCTGTTGTACTGTGCTTATGAGGGTGTATGCTGTTGAAATAGGTGCACACAAGTCTCTGCAGAGGGAAAGGCATTCAAAGTCTGTGGACCATTAATCCTGTGCGTAGGCAATGGAGTTGCGCCTACCCTGAGTTCCTGGCTTAGGGCAGTCGGCAGAATATTTTTTCCCCTGTTTGTTAATTTGTTCCCTCTCCAAGTCTGGGAGAATGGCTCAGGGTGCGTGATGGGTCTTACTTCCAGCCCAGGAACCTCAGCAGTCATTGAAGCTGCACTGGACCCATGCAGAGCATGGAGCGGGGAGGTGAATAGGAGAGAGGTTTTTTCCCAAAGGGGAGTGTTTTTGATCCACACGGTAGGCCAGACGCAAGTACTTATCTTTCACCAGTCAAGGGCTGCTTCTCACTGGTTTTGGATGGCCAAGTAGACTCTCTGCTGCTGGGTCTATCCGGATGTGGAATATGCCTCCCGAGCTCTGCTGCTTGCCTCACCATGCACCACAAGCTGATCCTGCCTGAAGGGTTCCAGCTCCTGCCAGGTTAAGACTGGCAACTCCTCGCTGCTTCCGAACCATCTCTCCTTCCCCCTGCCACTCAGTCTGATTCCTCAACTTTGCCCTTGATGTTCAGGGCTCCTAGATTGTCATATATAATCAATTCACTTGTTTTTTAAGGTCTTTGTTGTAAGAGGGACCACTGGATGTGTCTGACTATCTGCCATCTTTGCCTGGCCCCCCAAAATACTTTTTCTTGTGTGCATTTTGTAAATGGGCATTTTGCTACTGAGTGGGTGTATATATATCATATTTCTTTTATTAGGATTTTATATGCAATCCTGTCACTTGTTTCTAAATGACAGCAGTCCTATGCTTACTTTCAGTTAACTTGTACCATCCTTTTTCTGGTGATTCTGGGTTAAAATAACCTGGTTTTCTTTTCTTAGTAATTTAAAGCTACAAATAATCTCAGATTTGTTGATTGAAAGCTTAACTTAAGGGAAGCTAATATCAAATCTAAGAATGACAGCTACTAAATTTTGTTCTATTTCTGTGTTCCTTACTCATGGTGATTTACAAGCTTTTCTGTGAATCAAGATCTGTTTACCCTATATTCAAAAGCTTCCTACTTTTGTAAAAGCTGGCAGCACATGAACAATATACCTCTTTGGAACTGTTGCCTGTTGTGGGCTCAACCAGTTTTGGGAAATGACTTTCAATTAATAAATAGAACACATTTCATCACCTTCAATGGCATAGCTTTTAAGAGAATAAGAAACAAGACTGGTAACACCTTCTTAGTCCTGGCATCCCAAGAGGGGCATATGATTAAGCAAGTGAGTGAAAGAAACAACCTCTACCTCTTTCCAGACTTCTGTTCCCATTTCAGATTTTCCACTGGTTTTTACTCTTTCCTGACTGTGTCTTTGTTGCTAGATAGAGCTCTGTCTGGTATTGAAGTTCTTAATATTTACTTTCAATAGAGAAAAGTAAATATTATACAATGAAGTCTGTAATATTCACTATAACTTAAAAAAGCCTTGTCAAACTTATAGTGAAAGTTGTTGTCCAATGTACAATTTTTCATGGGAAAAATAGTGATCAATTTCAATTTGCTACTTTTTCGTGTCAGCACAGTTTTACTATGCAATATTAAATATACACATAAACCTGCAGTGGTACTAAAACATGGTAAGTCAAAATGTGATCTTTCCTTTTGTCAAAGAAGCAAGATCTTAACTCATGAGTCACTGTTAAATGTAAGTGTAATGTGGAGGAAAAATGAAAATACATTCTGAAGGTTTTTTTGTCAATTTGTATAATTTTTCAGTTAAGCAGTCATAAATCAAGTAATATTGTATTTTTTGAGGCTCATTAAAGAGACATTATACATCAGAATAGTGAAGTCATCAGCATAATGAAATGATGAATGCCTGTAAATATCTGTATGTAAATAATGTGAGACAGATTCAGGGTGTTATGAAGGTGAATAACAATGTCTCTGACAGTTCCCTGTAGGTGTGCTTGCTCTGTGCTGGTGACAGATGTTAAATGTAAACCTCTTCAGTGGCAAGCACTTATTAGCACTCAGTGGAAACTGGCAATGTAAAATTAGACAAATAGCAGATAATATGATTTTAAATAAATGTGTTCAGTAAGGTGTGTTATTGCATTTTAACAGCCTTCTTTACTGACAAAGGCCATATTCTAAATTAAAGAAAATATACTAGAAAAGAAAGTGGTTATTTTTGAAAAATAGTATATAATATTATATACATATATATTATATGTATATATGTGTGTGTATATGGAGCCCTGGTGGCCTAGTGGTTAAGAGCTCAGCTGCTAACCAAAAGGTCCGCAGATCAAATCCACCAGTCACTCCTTGGAAACCCTGTGGGGAGGCTCTACTCTGTCCTATATGGTCACTGTGAGTCGGAGCTGACTTTTCAGCACTTAACAACAACGTGTGTGTGTGTGTGTGTGTGTGTGTATACACACACACATATATATGAGCCATTTTCTTAACCTATATAGAGAATTTTCCATAAAGTAGGTAATGTTTCAAGTTTGATCAGTTTAGGTTTATTTTAAAACTTACTCATTGTCACATCACTCAAAGTATATAAATAACTTTCTCATTTATAAACTTAAAGAAGAATTCCTATGCATACAAACTTAACAAAGTAAGGTTCATGATATGCATAAGATTTTATCAACCACCATATCTAGATGGCTTATGATTTTTGTTACAATTTTCATACTTATTAAAACCATGTTTCTTTAGTTTGAGACTGGTCAGTCAGGTTGTTAATTAGCCAGGGAGTGGGAGCAGGAACTCCTACATTTCAGGTGCTTTATTTCACTCACCAAAGAGGAGCAGGCAACAGATGAAGTCATTTTCTTGAGGTCTCATTTTTCTATGTATCCCATAACACCTGGCAAAGGTGCCAAATGCATGAAGGATTAGTAATGAAGGAAGGGAGGGAAAGAGGAAAGCAGGGAGGAAAGGAAGTATGGAGAGGGAAAGGGAAAAAGATTTTTGGTCCCCCATGGATCTGTGGTGTTGGCCAAGTCACTTAACCTCTCTCTGCATTTGTTTCCTCTTATTTTAAATGAGGGTAGTAGTTGAAGTTCTGCCTATGCCATAGCTTGGAAAGAACCAAAATGAACAGTATATGTGAAATCATGGTTGGGTCGATGATACAAAAAATTATATGTACATTAAATAATATTATTTTTAAAAAACAGTGTCAAACTAAGCACCTTGGGAACAGAGAAGGCACTTTAGATCGTATATCCAAATGTACATAAAGTGATATTAATAAAAAAAATCCATATGTTGTGTGTTTTAAGGCTGGCATATATTATTTCTAACAAGTTTCCCCAGTACCTCTACCATGGTAGTTTGACACTTTAAGCCCTGGTGGGACAGTGGTTAAAGTGCTAGGCTGCTAACCAAAATGTTGGCAGTTTGAGCTCAGAACCCACCAGCCACTCCGCAGGAGAAAGATGTGGCCGTCTGCTTCCGTAAAGATTTACAGCCTTGGAAACCCTGTGGGGTCACTGTGAGTTGGAATCTACTCAACAGCAGTGCGTTAGGAAGAGAACTTACATAATTTACCCATAAACACTAGTCAATGCAGTGGATTTCTTCTTCACTACCCTGGTGGGTATATTGTGAAGTGTAAGAATAGTATATGCCTGAAGAGTTACTCTTAAAAAAAAAAAATCTTGTTACCTATTTTACTATTTTTGCCTTAGGAATGCAGCAAATTATAGGCATGCAAAAGTTTCACTAACAAATGCCTATTTATATTTTGTTATGATGTGAAAAGTCCACACGAACATAGCGGTTCAAGTTTTCAGTAGTCTTGACATTAAGTTACAACTTTAAAATTGTTAATGGAACTTTGTGCTGATGTATATAATAAAGTGTTGTACCAATTCCTTGAATACGTTTTTTGACAATTTGTATCTTAAAAGATGTATTTGGAAATGTCTGTTCACAATTTAAAAGCACATAATCAAGAATCAAGTACCGGTATCCCCTGTTTTCCAAAAGTTCGATTTACACTACTTTGCTTGTACGAAAGACCTACATTAGAAACTGTTTTTGCTAACCGAAAGAAATCTGAAGACGAAAAAAGAGGAAACGCAAAAATTGCGTTTAGCATTTGTTTCCCAGCAAACTGTTCAAGATGCAGCATGTACTCTGAGCAGCGAGAGTGGAATCGCCAAGCTCCTTTCTTCCCTGGGAACTGCATTCAGCATCTCAGCTCTTACAGTATGTTAGTGTTAAGTTAGGTTTTATGTGTTATTTGGGATGATTTGGTAGATTATTTTTTGGGTTGGGAAATGCTCAAATATTTTTCCCATATAAATAATGATAATTGCTTCTTTGCTTTATGCCATTTCAGCTTACAAAAGGCTTCATAGGAACGCTCTACTTTCGAATAGTGGGGAAAACCTGTACAGCTATGATATAACTAAACTAAAATTAAAATAATTTCAAGAAAATACATCTTACTTGATTTTTCCTTTATAGATTTATTTTTGTTGTTGTTAGGTTCTGTCGAATTGTTTCTGAGTCATAGCAATCCTATGTACAGCAGAAGGAAACACTGCCATATCCTGCCCCATCCTCACAATTGTTGCTGTGTTTGAACTTATTGTTGCAGCCACGGTATCAATCCATCTTGTTGAGCATCTTCCTCTTTTTCACTTACCTTCTATTTTACCAAGCATGATGTCCTTCTCCAGAGTCTGGTCCTTCCTGATTACATGTCTAAAGTATGTGAGGCAATCTTGCCATGCTTGCTTCTAAGGAACATTCTGGATGTACTTTTTCCAAGACAGATTTGTTGGTTTTTCTGATGGTCCATGATATATTCAATATTTCGCCAAAACCGTAATTCAAAAGGGTCAGTTTTTCATCGGTGTTCATTATTCATTTTCTAGCTTTCTCATGCATATGAGGCAATTGAAAATAGCATGGCTTGGGTCAGGCACACCTTAGTTCTCAAAGTGACTTCTTTGTTTTTTTAACACTTTAAAGAGGTCTTTTATAGCAGATTTGCCCAATGCAATACATCCATTGTTTGATTTCTTGACTGCAGCTTCCATGGGCATTGATTGTGGATCCAAGTAAAAAAATGAAATCTTTGACAACTTCAGTATTTTCTCTGTTTATCATGATTATTGATCCAGTTGTGAGGATTTTTGTTTTCTTTATGTTGAGCTGTAATCCATACTGAAGGCTGTAGTCTTTGATCTTCATCAGGAAGTGCTTCAAGTCCTCTTCACTTTCAGCAAGCAAGGTTGTGTCATCTGCATAATGCAGGTTGTTAATTAGTTTTCCTCCAATCCTGATGCCACGTCCTTTTTCATATAGTCCAGCTTCTCAGATTATTTACTAAGCATACAGACTGAATAGGTATGGTGAAAGTTTACAACCCTAATGCACATCTTTTCTGATTTTAAACCAGGCAGTGTCCACTTGTTCTTTTAGAATGACTGCCTCTTGGTCTATGCACAGGTACCGTATAAGCATAATTAAGTGTTCTGGAATTCCCACTCTTTGCAATGTTATCCATAATTTGTTATGAGAGACACAGTCGAATGCCTTTCTGTAGTCAATGAAACATAGGTAAGCGTCTTTCTGGTATTCTCTGCTTTTAGCCAAGATCCACCTGATATCAGCAATGATATCCCTACCATTTTTTCTGATCATTTTGTTAATTTGCTAATTGACCAAAACAAACACCCTATGTTTATGTTCCAATTCTCCAATTTCATATATTTATGTATATATAATGCTGTAATGATAAATACATACATATATTATTATATATACAGGTGTGTGTATATATAGTATAGCATATATATTATATATAATAATATATTTAACATTATGTATAATTACATACAATATATAATGTTATACACACACGTGTGTATATATAATTATATATACATATTATATATAAAGATTATGTCAGTGTGCATATATGTATATTATAACATTATACATATAATTATATATAATTATATGTATCTTCACACACATATATATATTCTTAATGCCTCTGTTTTAGGTCATAAGAATTTTATAATATGATTCACTTTTTCCATGACTAAATATATATTTTGTTAGAATTTTTGTGACATCGTCTTCTATAGTTGAGTATGTCTTTTGCCTTAAATGGAATAAAGAAGACAAGATTGAAAGTGTTGACAAAGGCACCAGTGTAGGTGTTGAAAAGACGAATGGAGGAAACAATTGTAAAAATTTAATTTCAAACTAAATATCACATTTTTCTTTAAAAGAAAGGAAGCTAGATTTCTTATTGTGGAACACTATTATTTTTAACAGTTGATTTTCACTCTGTATCAATTGTTAAGGGCCATACACTTACGTATTGAGAAGTATCACATAGATCAATCAGTCTTGTAGCTTTACAGCCATACATCCTGTAAACTTCATGCCAGAAGTAGGGAACACAACATACTTACATTAACTTCTATTTGAATTTAGTGTTTTTTTAACATCTAGAATAAAAATCAGAGAAACACAGAGCAAAGCAACCATGTCCCTTCTTAGATATAAGAATCGTATTTTTTGTGCTCCTTTATATTATAAATTTTCACTTGCTATTGACTATCATTTTTATTAGATTTATTTTTTCTAATAATTAAAATCATTGTACAATTTTACATTTAGAAAAGTACTTTTAAATTCATTTCCTTATTTAACGAATGTGATTCGAATCATTGTCTTTTAATTCCAACTTTGTTGCTCTTTCAACTGTATCATAGTGCTTCTTGATAAACCAATTAAATATAACAAAACATATGCTTTAGTACTTAGTACAGCTTGCAGAGGAGCCATTGGTGATTTAGTAGTAGAATTCTTCTCTTCTATGTGGAAGACCCAGGAGCCAATGCACCTTAAGCACAGCCACCACCCGTCTCTCTTTTGGAAGCTTACATGTTGCTATGATGGTGAACAGGTTTCAGCGGAACTTCGTCTAAGAAGGAGTAGAAAAAAAGTCCTGGCAATCTTTTTCCAAAAATCAATGAATGAAAACCTTTGGATCACAATGGTTAGGTCCACAATCAACCATGGGGATGGTGCAGGACCAGGCAGTTTTATTCGTTTGTGTTTGAGGATCTCCATGAGCTGCGGACTGACTCAACAGCAGCTACCAACAGTAACAACATTTTGCTAATCCTAAATTATGCTATAGTATAGTACAAACTGAGTGCTCCTTAGAAGCAAGAATGGTGAGACTACATCTCATATACTTTGGATGTGTTATCAGGAGGGATCTGTCCGTGGAGAAGGACATCATGCTTGGTAAAGTAGAGGGTCAGAGAAAAAGAGGAAGACACTCAATGAGATGGATTGATACAGTAGCTGCAACAATGGGCTCAAGCATAACAACAATTGTGAGGATGGTGCAGGACTGGGCACTGTTTCATTCTGTTGTACACAGGGTCGCTATGAGTCAGAAACGACCCAATAGCACCTAACAACAATAAAATTGTAGTATGTAGAAGGGGACTCATTTATTTGGATATCACATATATCACATTTACTTTCTGTTTTAAAGATAGGTTAGTGATAGATGAATCTTCAAGGGGATTGAGTGGGTTCAGAATAACATCTCTACAATTCTATTGTACAGATTAATAGCTGCCTCCAACAAACATTTCTCAAAGCCAGAAGGCATGCTGTCTTATTACATAACTCTTCCTTCAATTGCATACTGTTTGTAAACATTGCCAAGCTCTCATTTACCTCCAGTTGAAATAAATGACTTTTGCATTTTTAAACATTATAAATACTCAGCTTTATTTCAAACTGGAGATGAATATATACATATATATACATGAATGGTATACATTATAGAATGTTGTTGTTGTTGTTAGGTGCCATTGAGTCAGCTCAGACTCATAGCGACCCTATGCACAACAGAACGAACCACTGCCCGGTCCTGTGCCATCCTCACAATCGTTATGCTTCAGCCTATTGTTGCAGCCACTTTGTCAGTTCATCTTGTTGAGGGTCTTCCTCTTTTTCGCTTACCTTCTACTTTACCGAGCATGATGTCCTTCTGCAGGGACTGATCCCTCTTGATAACATGTCCAAAGTATGTGAGACGTAGTCTTGCCATCCTTGCTTCTAAGGAGTGTTCTGACTGTACTTCTTCCAAGACAGATTTGTTCATTCTTTTGGCAGTCATGGTATATTCAATATTCTTTGCCAGCACCACAATTCAAAGGCATCAGTTCTTTGATCTTCCTTAGTCATCGCCCAGCTTTCTCATGCATATGAGGCTGTTGAAAACACCATAGCTTTGGTCAGGGGCACATTAGTCTTCAGGGTGACATTTTTGCTTTTTTAACATTATAGAATATAGAATTTTTAAAACATTATATAGAATATTTTAACAGAATAGATACGTGTATATGTAGGTATGTCTATATATTCCTTAATAAACTTCAGTTTTATTAATCAGAATCTAACCAGCTCTGCAGATCAAGGGACGCTGAGCAAGGAAGAACCAGAAGACACTCATAAACAGCACTAGAATCTAGAGAGGTGGGAAGCCTTGGAGCCACTGTGGATATTAATACCAGGAATTACTTGTTTGGGAGCATTTAGAGTCCCAGAATATTGGAAATGGACACAATCTTAAAATTTTTCCAGTCTTAGAATGGCAATAGTTGAAAAGAGAATGCTGTCTTCCACTGTTTGGAACTTGCTGCCTGGGCCACTATGTAAGAAGTGGAATATGTGAAGCATGTCATATCAATTGGCTCTTCCTGCCACAGATGAGAGGTGAGAGTATGCTGCCACTGGTAGCATATTGGTGAGGCTCAGAGAGTTTAAATCATGTGCTCAAAGTTGCACAGATAGTTAACTCTGAATCCGTGGGTATAAACAGAGCATCTGACTCATAATCCAGTGCTATTTGCTCTGCTTTATTGATAAACTAGAAACAGTCCCAGTATGTTTTCTGAGAGTAAATCTATAGAGACTTTCAGGAGACAATATGAGAGCATGAAGGAGAGTCAACGAGGGGAACGGTTGCTGCTCTGAATTGATGCCCTTGTGGGTTAAACTTCCTGAGACTTATTTAATCCCATGGCATACCTAAGGCAATTCTGAAGCACTGAAACTAGGTAGCTTCTTTTATTAATTATATTTTAGCACTTTTTATACTTTCTCTTTTCTTAGAATTTCTAAGCAGATGATGCCTGTCCTTTCATAAGCTAAATAAACGGAATTCTGTACTAAAATATGAGTATTCTGTTACTATGTTCAAGGTAAAACTTGTCCTGTGGAATATAAAAAACTAGATTAAAATGCAAACATTTTCATTTTAGTGTGTAATATTCACATAATCAAAATTTTGATGTAAAATCTAGAAATGGATCAACTTCAAATGGAGGACAGAAACAGTTTAGCAAAAGGCAGACTGTCATCAAAGAGCTCTTTACTCCACCCCTACCCACCTTTTCATAAAATCTTGTCTAGCTGATTAATATAACAGAGTACTTCAGCTTTGGTGAAATACACTTAGTCAATTTCACTGAAGATGATAGGTTTCAAATAATAAAATTGGATTTTTATTGAGGTTTGAAGTGTGTAAATAGAACATTTGACTGAATTTAATAAAATGGTATCCTGCTGATGGAGTCAAGTCGTTTCCTCTAGTTTTAACTTGATTACAAAGACAAGAAGTTTTATGAGCTATTTTGAATGGAACATCTTATTTCTTTCTAGAAAGAAAAGACTATATTGAGATTAAGAAAAAAATAAATAGTATGGTTTATTATTTTAAATAAAATACCAGCTAGTTGTGAATATACGATTATCTTTGAAATTTAGTGGAAACGTTTCTTTCTGTATTTGTGACTACTTATTTAATCACTTGAGAGTCCCTGGGTGACACAAATGGTTAAGCAGTTGACTACTAACCAAAAGGATGGCAGTTCAAACCCACCTAGAGGCTCCTGGGAAAACAGGCCTTGCAATCTGCTTCCAAAAGGTCACAGCCTTGGAAATCCTATGGAGCAGTTCTACTCTGCACTCATGGGGTCACCTTGAGTCAAAATAGACTCAACAGCAACTAACAAAAACAAATTTAATCACTAGAATTAATCATATAAACTATGAAGAATTAAGTCCAATTGTATAAGGTTTTTCTGTAGCTTTGGATAGATTTGTTTTGGTGACCATTCTTCACTTAATATATGTACTTCTAGCCCTGGTGGCTCAGTGGTTAAGTGTTAGTCTCCTAATCAGAAGGTCGGTAGTTCGAATCCACCAGCCGCTCCTTGGAAACCCCATGCAGCAGTTTTTCTCTGTCCTATCAAGTCAGTGGCAGTGGGTTTGGTTTTTTTGGTTGCTATTTAATTAAATACAAAATACAATGAGATCAGAATGTTAATTCTTTATGTCTCAAAGTGCATCACTACATTGTAACTGATGTTATTTAGGTGTTTGGTTTTCTTTAGCCAATTCCAAAGCTTAATGAAAAGAAATACAAGGCAAATTTTTTACTACTTTCCAACAAAAAGATATATGTAAAATCTAGAAATAACTTGTAATATCTTAGAGAGAACCAAAACCAAACCAAACCTATTGCTGTCAAGTTATTTCTGACTCACAGGGACCCTATTGGACAGAGTAGAACTGCCCCACAGGTTCCAAAGGTTATAATCTTTACAGAAGCAGACTATCATATCTTTCTCCTGCAGAGTGGCTGGTGAGTTAGAACCATCAAACTGAGTTAGCAGACAAGCTCTTAACCAATTAGCCACCAACTCTCCTTCCTAAGAAACCAAAATCCTATACCAAATGTTAAGGCAAAAACCTAAGTGTATTGAAGAAATCATATTTAGGTGTGAGAAATGCCAAATTTTTCTCTCATGGTAATATCAATGATTGATTTTAGTAATAAAGATGCAGTTGATTTATTTCTCGAATATTTTAGAATATTTAAATATAAAAATAAGAATATTCACTTATCAAAGCTAGCATTTTTCTAATTAATGTCAGTATTGTAATTGTTTTAATAGAGAGCCAAATAAAAAAAATTTAACCATTTAATCACAGCATTACTTTTTAAAGATCATTAGAATATTTTCAAAGAGAATATTTGAAAGCTAAAAGATTATAGTTTACAGTTAGGCCTCGTTTTAAATGTAGAAGGAAACCCTGGTAGCGTAGTGGTTAAGAGTTCAGCTGCTAATCAAAAGACTGGCAGTTCGAATCCACAGGTGCTCCTTGGAAACCCTATAGGGCAGTTCTACTCTGTCCTATCAGGTCGCTGTGAGTCTAGTAGGCCGACTGGAGATTGACAATAAGTGATTCCAGAGCAAGACAAATTTTAATATAGCTAAAAAGAATACTTTGTGTTGATTTAAAATATTGTCATTAAGCAGTTGATTCAAAGAAGTGTCTAGAAGGAAGAAAAATTACAATATAAACACAATAGTTCTGTATAAATTATTTGAGGGTGCTTTCAAAGAAATAAAAAGTAAACAGTTGATGAAAGGGCATTACCTTAAGAAAAAAAGTTTCTATGTGATAACGGATCTGTGTTGTTTTTAATGCTTTGGAGAAAGATACATTATATAAACAAAAGAATCACTAGAAAGAGAACTGGATAAGAGGATAAAAAATAAAAATAAAAAGAGAATAATGAGGCAGATACAACACCTAGCTGTAAAGAAAAGACAGTTTAGAAACAAAAAAAAAAAAACAGACAGCAGTAGCAATAAACTCATATGGGAAAATGCTTGCAGTTCAGACCTTCTGCTGTTATACTGGGAAGATGTTTAGGTGCAAAGATTAGAAACATTTAAAAACAGAATTGGATAACAACTGAGGAATTATAGTTTGATTGTAGAACAGAGACAAGAGGAAGAAAGACCTATAGTTATAAAAAGTCCGAAGTATAGGAATCAATTCATCAGACAAATCAAATAAATTACTTTGAAAATGTGTGCTAACAAAGCTTCCAGATGCCTTTTTAACAGATGTAAATTTTATGGTTTGAGAGAAAACACAAAGATGAGAAAGCAACTGAAAACATCTCATATAAAACCAAACCAAAAAACCCATTGCCATCGAGTTGATTGTGACTCATAGTGACCCTATAGGACAGAGTAGAACTGCCCCATAGGGTTTCCAAGGAATGGCTGGTGTATTTAAACCGCCAGCCTTTCAGTTAGCAGCCAACCTCTTAACCACTGTGCCACCAGGGCTCCTTTCTCATATACAACGTGCACTGAATTAGATGGGTAAGTAAAGAAACACTATTATCATTTATGAGGGAAGCCTAGAAAAAGCAAATGAATGAATCAAATTTTAAAATAGAAACATGTATGACAGTGATGCAAAAGAGCAGCACCCAATACTCCACAGGAGTTTTCACTTTGGGAAGGCAGCTATAACAGTGCCTTAGGTGATACCTGTTGATCTTGAAAATACATTAAAAAAAAAAAAAAAAAAAAAAACAGACCAAGAAAATGGCCTATGTTATTCTCTGAACGTCTGCTACACGCCTTGTTTCATCTTTAGGTGACTAGCTGTCCAATAGTTGTGATTAATTTCCTATTCATCTTTTGGGCTACTTAAATTCACCCCACTGTCACCTTTGATCATTAGAAGAAAGTATAATAACAAAAATATTAATTATATTAGGAGATTGTCAGTACACATAAGATTAATTCTCCATTCTATGGAGTGAATTTAGTTCTGAAAATTATTTGAAGAAAAAAAACTTATTTTGGTTAACTGGATGATTTTGACACAAACAATGCTCATCCAATACCTGGTTTGCACATTGCTTTTATTAGATGTGAAAGTAAAATGACCAAATGTCCATCATAACATCCATATTACCAGGTGGCATATTGGTATTAAACTCAGAATTGACCTGTGGATCTTATTACCTGTAGGAAGATTAAAATCTTCTCTGAATGATAAAGGCGGAAAACAGAAGCTGAAAAATGAAAATAAAATAAATCAGTTTAAAAAATTAAGTGAAGCCCAAACCAACTATTCTAGCAGGTCTTGTTTTTGCCCCTCTCTATTTTTTGTAAATAAGAATCTCAGAAAGTCTTCATCCTTCCCGGATGCACATGTTGTTGGTTCTTATTTCTGTGCAAACCATCTCTATTTAGGTCAAAAAGGATCTCTCTTCTTCCTCAGTATCTGTTCCAAAGAAATGGAACAAAAAGAAAGCAACACCGCTTCAGGCTTGTTTTTCCAGTCAGTTTGCATTCAATCTCTGTATATAACATAGACTGAATCAAACTGAATTAAAAGTTTCTTTTATGTTCTCTTCTACAGACTAAGTATTGAAGGAGAATAATTTTGAAAAGTGTGAAACATCACATAGGTGTGAACAGTAGAAACACTAGTAGCAGCAGCCGGAGGAGGAGGAGGAGGAGGAGGAGGAGGAGGAGGAGGAGGAGGAGGAGGAGGAGGAGGAGGAGGAGGAGGAGGAGGAGGAGGAGGAGGAGGAGGAGGAGTGTTGTTGCTGTTAGTTGTCATCAAGTTGACTTCAAATCATGGTGACCCGTTGTGCAACATAATGAAATGTGGCTGGTCCTGCACCATCTTCATGATAGTTAGCATGTTTGAATTCGTTGTTCCATCCATTGTGTAGTGCCTTC
Organism: Dugong dugon; assembly: GCA_030035585.1. Taxonomy (NCBI): domain Eukaryota; kingdom Metazoa; phylum Chordata; class Mammalia; order Sirenia; family Dugongidae; genus Dugong; species Dugong dugon. Next base: position 18,298,979 of record CM057478.1, read on the forward strand.
CAGCCTAGGGGGTTCATCTACCAGCATTATATTGGACAATATTCTCATGTGCGTTTTCATTGGATAGTTTTTGAAAGTAGATGGCCAGGCTTTTCTTCCTAGTCTGTCTTAGTCTGGAAGCTCTCGGTGGCCTTTCTGCTATTTGAAATACCTATGGCATACCTTCTAGCATCATGCTGTTGTTGTTAGGTGCCGCTGAGTAAGTTCCGACTCAGTGACCCTATAGGACAGAGTAGAACTGCCCCATAGCGTTTCCAAGGAGCGGCTGGTGGATTTAAACTTTTGGTTAGCAGCCAAGCTCTTAACCATTATGCCACCAGGGCAATATACAAACCACCACAGGAGGACAAAATGACAGGTGGGTGATGGATGGAGTAGTAATAGTAATAAATATAAATTCTAGTCTCTAAGCTCTTTATGAAAAAAGGAGAAATTAATAATAAACTAAAAATCATTTGTTAAGGGAGTTTTTAGAATTTAGCTTTTTACATGTTTGTTAATTTCCCAAAACCTAAAATAGCATTTAAGATAATGGTTAATATTAATTGAAATGTATCAAACATTGATACATGTGTTTTCTGAAATACAGTCATTCTTATGTGCAGTTCTTATAATGTCAAGAGTGTATGTTTAACTAGTTTTAGTTAAATGATCATAATGCAATAAATAATTCAGATTATGGGGCATTAATCTGGAAATACCATTTCTCATCATGTGATACATTTTTTACCCATTACAGGCAAGGAAATAGTGGTGCAGAGATGCTAAGTGACTTGTATAAGGTCTGTTGTCAGGCAGGCTGGAGTTATTCTCATTCCCAATTCAGACGCTGCATAACCATCCATTTTAATGACTCAATCTCAAAACATTTATAAGCAATAATACTCTTTATTTCAATCTAGGTGCTTTTTTTGTAGTCAGTTACATATTACTGTCATTACAGTCAACTCTCAATTTCATTTAAGTGAAAGCAAATTGCACCCTATCATGATTTTAATTAATTGAAATGACATAGAACATATGATAAATGGTACAATAACTGTTGCTTACCAATACTTTCAAGCAGTATCTGTTACTTTGCAAGAATCATGTTAGCAGAGTAACACGAGGTTAAGTGAATTTAAGAGAAGTATTAGAAAATAATGCTAATGCCCCACCTGCTGTGGCATATTGAGGAAAGAAAGAGTTTTAAAAAGCTGAGAAATATTAATGACCCACTTTAAATCAGAGAGGAGTGAATAAAGGCATGAGAAGGCATCCTGGCACAGAGTCAAACAAAAACTCTGAGGAATATCAATCTCTATATACTGCTACATCCTATAGGGTAACTATGAGTTGGAATCAACTCTACGGCAGCAGGTATACTACTACAAGGAGCCCTGGTAGAGCAATGGTTAAGCACTCAGCTGCTAACACTCAGCTGCTAGCAGAAAGGTCAGTGCTTCAAACCCATCAGTGGCTCTTCGGGAGAAGAGACCTGGCGATCTGCTCTCATAAAGATTAACCAAAGCAACAATAACAGCAAAACCAAATCCCCTGCCATCAAGTTGATCAAGACTCATAGCCACCTTATAGGACAGAGTAGAACTGCCTCATAGGGTTTCCAAGTCTGTACTCTTTACAGAAGCACACTTCCACATCTTTCTCCAGAGTGGCTGTAAATTTTAAACTACTTACCTTTTGGTTAGCACCAGAGTGCTTAACCTCTGTGCCACTGGGGTCCTTCCCATAAAGATTACAGCCTAAGAAACCCTATGGGGACAGTTCTACTCTGTCACACGTGGTCAGTGAGTCAAAATCGACTAGACAGCACCTAACAACAACAACATATTACTACAACAGAGCGCTGGACAGGGAAAAATAGGAAGCACCAGCAAATTTGCCAACTTCCAGGCATAGTGCCAGGCTGGGAGAGGATGTCTCTGGTGTCTAAATGGCATGGACCCTAGTCTAGATAGAGAGCAGGAGCAAGAGCAGAACCCAGGTGTCCTGGCCAGAACTGAATTCAGCAGGAGACCTCACTCCTATTCCTTCACCTCCATGCTTCTGGCTACAAAAAATGTGAAGTACATGTAGCACTTTATCTGAAACTCTGTGGGGAAGACAGAAAAATGACAATGACAGCCAACTTACAGTCTAACAAAGCCAGTATAAGGTCTGGGCAAAGCTACCCAAGTTAGTCTTAAGACTGTTGTTGTTGTTAGGTGCCATTGAGTTGGTTCCGACTCATAGCAACCCTGTGTACAACAGAATGAAACACTGCCCGGTCCTGTGCCATGCCCACAATCCTTGTTATGCTTAAGCCCATTGTTGCAGGCACTGTGTCAATCCATCTCATTGAGGGTCTTCCTCTTTTTCATTGACCCTCAACTTTACGAAGCATGATGTCCTTCTCCAGGGACTGATCCCTCCTGACAACATGTTCAAAGTATGTAAGACTCTCACCATCCATGCTTCTAAGGACCTTTCTGGCTGTACTTCTTCCAAGACAGATTTGTTCGTTCTTTTGGAAGTCCATGGTGTATTCAATATTCTTCTCCAACATCACAATTCAAAGTCATCAATTCTTCTTCGATCTTCTTTATTCATCATCCAGCTTTCACATGCATAGCAGGCAATTGAAAACACCATGGCTTGGGTCAGGCGCACCTTAGTCTTCAAGGTGACATCTTTGCTATTTGACACTCTAAAGAACTGTTTTGCAGCAGATTTGCCCAGTGCAATATGCCTTTTGATTTCTTGACTGCTGCTTCCATGGGTGTTGATTGTGAATCCAAGTAAAATGAAATCCTTGACAACTTCAGTCTTTTCTCTGTTTATCATGATGTTGCATATTGGTCCAGTTGTGAGGATTTTTGTCTTCTTTACGTTGATGTGTAATCCATACTGAAGGCTGTAGTCTTTGATCTTCATCGGTAAGTGCTTCAGATCTTCTTCAGTTTCAACAAGCAAGGTTGTCTCATCTGCATAATGCAGGTTGTTTATGAGTCTTCCTCCAATCCTGATGCCCCGTTCTTCTTCATAGAGTCCAGCTTCTCAGATTATTTTCTCAGCATACAGATTGTCTAAGTATAGTAAAAGGCTACAACCCTGATGCACTTTCCTGACTTTAAACTACACAGTATCCCCTTGTTCTGTTCGAACGACTGCCTCTTGATCTATGTACAGGTTCCTCATGAGCACAATTAAGTGTTCTGGAACTCCCATTCTTCACAATATTATCCATAGTTTGTTATGATCCACCCAGGTGAATGCCTTTGCATAGTCAATAGAACACAGGTAAACATCTTTCTGGTATTCTCTGCTTTCAGCTAGGACCCACCTGATAGCAACAATGATAACCCTGGTTCCCCATCCTCTTCTGAATATGGCTTGAATTTCTGGCAGTTCCCTGTTGATATTCTACTGCAGCCGCTTTTGAATGATGTTCAGCAAAATTTTACTTGTGTGTCATATTAATGATATTGTTCGATAATTTCTGCATTCGGTGGGATCACCTTTCTTGAGAATAGGCATAGATATGTATCTCTTCCAGTTGGTTGGCCAGGTAGCTGTTTTCCAAATTTCTTGTATAGACTAGTCGGTACTTCCAGTGCTGCATCTTTTTGTTGAAGCATCTCAGTTGGTATTCCATCAATTCCTGGAGTCCTGTTTTTCACCAGTGTCTTCAGTGCAGCTTGGACTTCTTTCTTCTGTACCATTGGTTCCTTCTTATATGGTACCTCCTGAAATGGTTGAAGGTCAATCAGTTCTTTTTGGTATAGTGACTCTTTGTATTCCTTCCATCTTCTTTGGATGCTTCCTGAGTCGTTTAATATTTTCCCCATAAAATCTTTTAATATTGCAACTTGAGGTGTGAATTTTTTTTCAGTTCTTTCAGCTTGAGAAATGCAGAGCATCTTCTTCCCTTTTGATTTTCTATGTCCAGCTCTTTGCACATGTCATTATAATACTTTACTTTGTCTTCTTGAGCCACCCTTTGAAATCTTCTGTTCAACTCTTTTACTTCATCATTTCATCCTTTCTCTTTAGCTACTCGACATCCAAGAGCAAGTTTCAGAGTCTCTTCTGACATCCATTTTGGTCTTTTATTTCTTTCCTGTTTTTTTAAAGACCTCTTGCTTTCTTCATGTATGATGTCCTTGATGTCATTCCACACTTGTCTGGTCTTCAGTCATTAGTGTTCAATGCATCAAATCTATACTTGAGATGGTCTCTAAATTCAGGTGGGATATACTCAAGGTTGTACTTTGGCTCTCATAAGACTAGACAGAGGCAAAAACCAAATTAACAACATGGAGGAAAAGCTTGAGCTATTTACATGGAAGGTTAAGTAAGGAGATCTAAGAATTCATACAAAAAGAGAGACAATGATTAATATGGAAGACAGATAGAAGAAGACCAACAAATGTAAAAGTATGCAGAGACAAAATAGAGGGGAAATTTCCTGAAATAACCAAAGAATGGTACTTGCATCTCAGATGGGCATTTGGAATACTAGAAACTGGGATGATGGCATAAAGGAAAGAGCAAAGGTTGAGCGAGGATTAAAAAAGATAAATAAAAAGTACTGCCTGGCGTTTGCAGGAAAGTAGCATGAGTAAGAGAGCAACAAGTTTCTGAAGATTTCTGACCAGTTCCTTGAAGACTGGTGGACCCATTAGTGAAAAGCATATTTAGGACATACTACTGTGTGTTGTGAAGTGGAGTCTTTCATATCACTTAGAGAAACTACAAAAAACATTTTAACTGTATGTTTGATGTTTTATTTGGATGTGTCAAGGATATTCCTGTTGATTAGACAACATGCTGAGCAAGGCCAAAAAGTGTTTTAATTCTATTTTGGTAGCATTCTGGGGTTTCTGCTTGGATTTTAGACTTAAAATACAATTCAGTTTAAGTTGTTATACAGTACAAGAAATTATTTTTGAGTACACTTTTACCATGACCACTATTGGACTGTGGTCATGTAAGGATTAGAAAGCTACCAAGAGTAAGCTATAATGGTTTGTGTTCTAACTACTGTAATTAAGACGGAAATTGTGAAAACTACAATGATACTGAAATTACCATCTTTTTGCAAATGCAGTATTTAGGACTAAATTTCAAAAGAAGAATAAATATAGGAATTATTTTGTTACTTAATAAATTGAAAAAGCCCAAGAAAATCCATCATGATGGTGTAGACTATCAATTATTTAGATTTCACCTTTGCAAACACTTAGTGTTTTAATAAATTGGGCCAGTTCAAAGCATTTACTATGCTCAACCAGCTAATACTGGAGCCTCTGAGATCTGATTTGCCAGAATGACACAAGAGATCAAGCAGACTATAAAACCTCTGATAGAAATTAACTGTAAAGGAAAAAAATCACACACACATATACCCACACACTTATAACCATTTTCCCAAGAACAGAAGACCACGTTATCACTTAAATAGGACACAGATATGGGCAAAGGGCTGAAAAATGCTAGAAATTAAGTAAGAGCCTGATTAATCCAGAATTACAACATTTTTGATTAAAGTCATAAAGACTTATTTTTATCTGCCCTACCTCCTGAATGTCCCAGAGTACAGAGGTGCCTAGATTTTTCCATCCAGTTTATTCACTTTTTCATCCCAAATCAAATAAATTATGCTAAGAGGATATAGACATGGGGTCATGGAGGTGATGGCCCCCCTGTGTAAGTGGGAGCTTGCTTTTCATAGAATGGTGCCACTGTGAAGTAGATAGACCAAAAAATATGTACTATAACCTTATTTTTCACTAGGATGTCAAAAATTATTTTATATCCTTGGTCTTAATAAACTGAAAGAATTGGAATCCTGTAGTACCACTCCCCCACCTCCAAAAAAAAAGCCAAACCTGTTGCCTTCGAGTCAGTTCTGACTCATAGCAATCCTATAGGACAGAGTAGAGTTTCCAAGGAGTGCCTCATAGACTTGAACTGCCCATCTTTTGGTTAGTAGCCGTAGCTCTTAACCACTATCCCACCAGGGTTAGCCTGTAGAGCCCAGGGATCCTCAATTCCTAATGCCTACCTGTGCTGTAATTAAAACAATGAGGGTGTCTAGATTTTAGCCAAATCTTACATTTGGAGGAGATGACTTTATGCCATTTCAAAATGTAATTCTGAACATATTTTATTAAGGAGGCATTTTTTATTGTATTTTAAATGAAGATTTACATAGTAAATTAGTTTCTCATTAAACAATTAATGTATTGTTTTGTGACGTTTGTTGCCACCCCCACGACATGTCAACATGCTCCCTTTCTCGACCTTGGATTCCCCATTACCAGCTTTGCTGCCCCCTCCCCCGCCTCCTCGTCCTTGCCCCTGGGTAGGCAGAGACTAGATTCTGCAGGGGACCTGCAGGTGTGCCCATTTAGTCTCATTTTGTTTTACGGGCCTGTCTAATCTTTGGATGAAGGGTGAACCTCAGGAGTGACTTCCATACTGAGTTAAAAGGGAGTCCAGGGGCCATACTCTTGGGGTTTCTCCAGTCTCTGTCAGGCCAGTAGTCTGGTCTTTTTTTTTGTGAGTTAGACTTTTGTTTTACATTTTTCTCCAGCTCTTTCTGGGACCCTCTACTGTGATCCCTGTCAGAGCAGTTGGTGTTGATAGCAAGGAGCCATCTAGTTGTGATGAACTCAGTCTGGTGGAGGCTATGGTACTTGTGGTCCATTAGTCCTTTGGACTAATCTTCTGCTTGCATCTTCAGTTTTACTCATTCACTCTTGCTTATGGAGGCATTTTTATTTATGACGACATGCTAAAAACATACTGTATAGTATCGTATTAATATACCAATAATATCTTGATAAACAGTGTAGAAGAGGCCATGCCGGTCTTGTATATGGTTGTATCCTCAGTACTAACATAGAACCTAACATACATCAAACTCCCCCCTAAAAAAAAACCCAGTTGCCTTCAAGTGGATTCTGACTCATAATGAACCTATAGAGTAGAACTGTCCCATAGGGTTTTCAAAGAGAGGCTGGTGGATTCGAACTGCCGACTTTTTGGTTAGCAAGCACGCTCTTAATCACTGTGATACCAGGGCTCCAAGTGTTTGTGAATAAATGAATGGATTAAATGGCATTTTTTGCATGACCACACTAAAAATGTTTTACAAATTTCAAAGAACTTTTTAAACTAAATTTTAGAATTTGACGTAAGCGTCAATTAGGACTGTTTGCATTTTAAAATACAATGTTAAACTATAGATATGGTATGTCTTTTAATTATACTTTGCCTTTTCTTTCCAGAATAGTTATTATAGATGCCTTATTAGCATACTCAAACACCTTTTAAAGCTTAAAAATATGAATTACGGAGTTAGAGAAACATGAAATTTAAAATTATTTTAATATAGAGGAATTATTTCAATTCATATTCCACTGGTTAATGAATTGGTTTTTGGTAACTTAAATAATAAATCTAAAGTGCATTTAACATATTTTTGAGCATTCACAGATAATATGTTTTTTCTTATTTGTACTCAGAATCACATGCTGTATTTTTGTTAGTTTTAGTATATTTTTGGAATTAAGTAAATATTGATTATCACTAACAGTATGTGGCTTGGTTGTTTTCATGGAGAGGATTTGGAAACTTAGATTTTCCACATTCTTTGAAAGACTTTAACTGTTTCTATTTGTATGTAGGCTAAACGACAATCACCACACATTTATATTTCTCAAACTCACCATTCCTCTTCTGCCACATATTCTTATGTATAAAACTCAACCCCTGTTTTACTATAGAAACCTTGTCTCCTGGGGTGGTCAACAAGGATTCTGTGTAATCCATCTTTACTCTGTGTCCTCACTCTGGAATCTCCTCTCCTTGGCTTAAGTTTCTGTTGGGAATCTGATAGTGATAGGCATTGACATTCTCAGGAATGACAACAGGGGATTGATTCTCTTCCCCAGAAAGCAATCTATCCCTACTACTAAGAATAATGATCTTTAATTTTGATTTTGTCAGTACTAACAATCTCTACAAAGATGTTCCACAGATATCTCAAATTCAAGATGTTCAAAAATCAAACTTACCTGTTCTCCAATAGTTATTTTTCCAATAGTTATTTCCCCTCCTTTCCTCCTGCACAAGAATGGATCCAGCCTTATCTGCGTCAGCATGCAAAAGACGATGATAAAGATCCAGACACTGCGATACAATATCTTATAGGTCAAACAAACAACAACCAAACAAAATGAAATGGCAGAAGGCTAGAAATAAAGTACTAGTTGAAGGATGTGGAGATACATATACACTTATACAGAGCAATTTTTAAATTCCACAAATAACAAAAATCGAAGATAGCATAAAACAGTATTGCTGGAAGGGTCCTTTCAGAACGTTTCGGTCTATCCTTTTTGCAGATTCTAATACAGACTAAGAAATTGTTCTTCAGAGAGTTTTTTTTTCCAAATGATTTACCTACCCTTTAGAAATAGTTTCTTTACTGTAATTCTGAGTTTTATACTTTCGGCTTTAGAACATTTATTTAGAAGTAAACGGGATGAGGTTGAGAGGAGGGAAGAAGTAAATAAGTAAATACAAATAATATGCAGACAAAGAGAAACTTTTGCTTACATTGAAAATGGTAACAAGAAATCTCATGAAAGAACATTTACAAATGATGAGATAGGAGGAGAGGAAAAGGTAGGGTATTGTTTTTCTCTGTCTTAATTTAAAAGACAATCTTAACCTGAGGCAAACATTTGAGTGCTGAAAAGCACAACCAATTATCTTTTTTACTGGAATGATTTCCACCTGAAAGGAATGAAAATTAGAAAATGAAAAGATGAAAAAGAAACTGCCTTGGGAATTTTATGCCAGAAAGCTTATATTTAACTCTGGTTTGGTAAATCTGACAGTGAACCACCATCTGGTAACTACCAAACCAAAACCAAACCCATTGCCATTGAGTTGATTTGGACTCATAGTGACCCTGTAGGACAGAGTAGAACTGTCCCATAGGGTTTCCAAGGAGAGGCTGGTGGATTTGAACTGCCGACCTTTTGGTTAGCAGCCGAGCTCTTACCCACTGTGCCACCAGGGCTCTGGTAACTACAGCAATGGGGAAAAAATCCTATTTACTAAGAATAGTGTATGAACTTTGGAAAAGAGCATTCGTATCTTATAAAGATCCATGAATATCACTGAAATAATCATTTTCTAGTTAAGAGGTAAATGGTCTTAATTAAGTAGACCCGGTAAATATTTCAAATACGAGATACTTTGTGATAATACACAAGAACATTGTTGATAAATTATCTGAAGGAGAAATCTTACAGACTGTAATGTTATTACACAATTAAGAAAATGTATTCATGTCATAAACTATGTAAGCTGTCACAGACATGTTTTTGAAATAATTTTATACATATTTATACTCATGAACCTCCCTGCCCTCTTTTAAGCATGTACCTGGATAAAAAAATAAAGGGAAGAAAATTATACCCATAAATTCTCCAAGCCAGAGTCAGAGCACACCGGAGAACCCACGGCCTGAAATTTTGATAGATCCGTTAAAGAGGTGTAAACTGCAATTAAAGACACTTCCTTTTACTTCCAGCAGAAAACATTTTTATACCATTTAAGCTCTGCTTGCTTAATGGTTAAGTACGCAGCTGCTGACCAAAAGTCGGGGGTTCAAACCTACCAGCTGCTCCACAGGAGAAAGATGTGACAGTCTACTTCCATAAAGATTACAGCTTTGGAAACCCAGTGGACATAGTTCTACTATGTCCTATAGGGTCGCTGTGAGTCGGCATCGACTCAACGGCAACGGGTTTGGTTTTTTGGTTTTTTAAGTTACTTTTATCTAGCCTTAAGCACTTTATAAATAAGAAATTATACAGAGAAAAACATTTATATTTTATCCTCAGAATATTCAAGAAATGTAGAATATTAAATGTGAAATTAATGAGAAGTTGACAAAGTGTAACAGGCATGTATGTATCTGTATGCATACACATATGGCAGTGTTTATAAATCGTGGCTACATATTAGACTAAGACCTGCAACTTGAAAAGATTTAAAGCCTGCAAACTTCTCCAGACCTACAACATAACAATCTCCAGAAAACTGAACTGGAAATCTATATTTTGAATGCATTTTATAAGTTATTGTTACTTTTACTCAGTGTTGAGAATTACTGATATATGTTTTTCATAATCATAAAAGTTTAAAGCTGAAGGGACCTAAGATTCATCTAGTTCTATCTACATATCAGTATCTAACTAAAATTCCTGTTAGTCTGGCTTTTATTAGTGTATATACATATATATATTGAATATATATATTCAAATGTATATATTAATGTCAGTTATGCTTGTACATTTATGTTTATATATACACACACAGAAACACATTCATTCACTGAAAATTTTTACTCTGGAAGCTGATAGAGAAGAAGGAAATGTGAATACAACATTTCATTGTGCTTAAATAGTTTAAAAAAAACTACTCAGTGCAATATTAGAAATGAATATTATGAATATTCCGATGCAATATTACAGCCCCGTGCAATATTTCAAATGAAATGCTATTGCAGTTCAAATGAAAGAATTATTAATCCCCAAAAAACTAGCAAGGAAGATATTTCTTTGATCTGGCCTTCAAAGGAGGAGAAGGGTTTTTAATCTCATAGATATAAGACTAAAGGAACAGAATGTGCAAAGTCACAGAAGTGAACTATTAGTAGTTTGTTCAGCAGATATGTACAAAGAGCATCATATACAGAAAAGAAAATTTATCTGTTAATCGGCTTATTTATCCATTTATTCATTCCTCATTCAACAAATGCTGAATCCTGAACATATATTAGTCATTATCATAAAGTACAAATAAAACAAGAAGGAATTGGCCAATTGCAAATGGATTTGATTTATTGTTAAATATTTTGTTACCTTTATTGCCTGTTTTTATTCCACATTATATTCCTTAAAAACTTCCCATTCTTTTGGAGGAATATTTTATATTTGTGTCTAAGTTATGTAGTACAGCTATAACAGAAATACCACAAGTGGATGGCTTTAACAAAAAGAAATTTATTTGCTCACAGTCTAGGAGGCCAGAAGTCCGAATTCAGGGTGCCAACTCCAGGGGAAGGCTTTCTCTCTCTCTGTCACCTCTAGGGGAAGGTCCTTGTCATCAATCTTCCCTGGTCAAGGAGCTTCTCAGTGCAGGGGCCCCAGGTCCAAAGGAGGTGCTATTCTCCTGGCTCTTGTTTCTTGGTGGTATGAGATCCCTCTGTCTGTCTGCTTGCTTCTCTCTTTTACATCTCAAAAGAAATTGATTTAAGACACAACCTAATCTTGTAGACTGAGTACTGACTCATTAACATAACTGCCACTAATCCCATCTCATTAACATCATAGAGATAGGATTTACAACACACAGGAAAATCACATCAGATGACAAAATGGTGGACAGTCACACAATACTGGGTATCAATGACTAGCCAAGTTGACATATTTTAGGGGGACACAATTCAATTCATTTCAATTTGAAATTATGGAAAGATTTCTTAACATAATTTCAAAAGAATCATTGCTGAGAACATGAATTTTAGTTAAAATTTAAAGCACAGTTTTTAAATACTTTATAACACCATTTATTTTATCCTTAGAGATTTGAAGCATCTTGGAAGTTTACTTTTTTATTTATTTTTGATAAATGTTTCAATGCTTATTTTTTATGCCTAGTTAGTAGTTACTGTTACTGGTCACAAAAAGAATAAGTAATTGTGCACTTAACTGGATAGTAAACCACTCAAACAGCATTATAGAGGTGGAACTAAGCTAGCAGGTCAGTTCTTTCTTCATCTTTGTCATTTGAGAATATATCCTATTTTGAAATTTTGTTAGAACTTTCCTGGATGGTTTATATTTGTTTTTTGTTTGTTTGTTTGTTTTGTTTTGTTTTTTATTATGGAGTATTTATGTCTTCTCCAATCCATAGGGTATTGATCTGAAAATATAAATCTGTGTCACTTGATTCCTCAAAAACCTCAAATATTTTCTAAAACTTAAGAGATTCAAGTCAAAATAACATTCATGGAATAACTTCACTACTTGCTATTGCAATACACTACATTCTTCTTACTCATATGCACAATCCGTTTTCCCCATCTTTGTGCCACCGCTCATATTGTACTTGTCCTATTTCTTTTGTACCGTCATTGACAGATACTCCACTAGTGTCTGTCGTTCAAGGCTGAGTGTACATACTTCTCCAACATTTTGCTTTTCACCTTATCAGAGCCTTTCCCTATTCTAGACCTAAACAGCACCTTTTCTTTGCTGTTCCTCTTTTCTCTCTATATATATCTTCACACATACAAACAAATATATATCTTCTTTGTTGCACTGGGGTGTATACCTGCCGAGGGTAGAATCCATGTCTTATTTTTCTATTTTACACATCACCTAGAAGAGGGCTTTGCACACATAAGTAGTACCTTAGTGAGTATTATCAAAGTATGCAGTTAGGGTGTTTTCTTGAATTTGGTGATTCTCTAATTGTCCTGACTTCTCTTTGCTGGGTAGGGTGAGAAGAACGAAGAGGGTACTGGGCCCTTCTCTCTGCTCCTACCTGTGCACCTTCAAAACCAGAACAAAGAATACATAGATTGTATCTTGTATTGTAGGGCAGGTTTAGTTACTGATTTTGATGTTTAATAATTTTTAGTAAGTACTGTCATTAATTACATATTATCCAAATTCCTTGAGTTTCAATTTCAGTTTATTTCAGCGTTTATCCTAATTTTTAAACAGGTAAAAATCTCACCCTTCTATCTGTATGCATGAGCTTTGAGGCTTGTAACAAGGCAAATGCTAATTACAAAACTTTCTTAGAAAAATTTAGCTGATGATGTGTAAAGTGAAAATTTTTCCACATAAATCCCAGATGTTCTTTTCTGCCATGGAATAAACCTACTCCTCACTCATGGACATGGTTAAGTTTCATAGACCAGGTCGCTATGTGAAAATTGGCATTAGGTGAGAGCCTTCACTGGTGGCCTGGTGTCTCCCCCCCATCACTAACCACCTGTTGGATGCCCCCAGTGGGTCTCAGGATGCACATGGCGTGTCGGGCACCCCTTCCCCAAAACACCTTCCTCACCACCACGGAGACTGTAGAGGGTTGGCGGGGGGGGGGGGGGGGTGGTTGCCTGAAGCCTCAGGAGCAGCAGGGTTTCACCATCACCTGGACACACTCCAGGCCCCCGGTGCAGAACCCATTGCCTAGCCTCTCCACCTTCACGCTCCATAAGCCTGGAGATGGACCTCGGCGGGGGGTGCTCCTTGGTCTGCGCGCAGGTGAGGCTGGCCACCTGGGCCTGGCAGAGGTTGGGAAAGTGAGAGAGAGGCCTCTTTGGAAGAAGAGACTTGCCCGGCCAACTCCTGCTACCCCGGCTCCTGCTGCCCTGCAGCTTCCTCTCGGCTGGGCCACCCCTGCCTCAGGTGCACTGCCCGCCTGCCCCACGCTCGCGGTAGGCCTGGCCCAGCTCCTCAGCCAGGGCAACAAGCACCGCTGGCGGTCCCCCACGGCCTCGTGCCCTCCCGCAAACCTCGTCCTTCTCCCCTTCTCACTTTGGCTTCTCCTTAATGTGCAAAATAGTCAGATGGTAGATTTTTCAGTTTTGCAAATGTCGTATAACCAGATAGTCAATGAGTGAGGAGTAGGTGGGGTCTCTTGTGTAAACAAGAAAAATGACATATCTTAATTTATCTCCTTTCCATTTTCATATCTTGAAAATAAAGAGTATGGGGTGGATAAAGTCTAAGGCACCTTATAACTCTGAAATTCTTATAGTTTTTTTTTTTTTTTTTTAAACAACTGTATTGTAGGGTCACATTCAGATTATCACCTATAGACAATCAATATTTTCTGTTTGTGTTTAACTTCATTTCTAACAGAATATAGTTGCAATTTTTCTCTTTAAATCACTCAAATTTTATTGTATTTCTTTTTTTTTATTTCAAGTGTGTGGAAATGGTTTAATTCATATCCTGGTTTTGTGACATGTTGTCAACGTTGGACAACACATGGATTCTCTCCATTTTATTAAATTAGAACCTCCTCCATATTTTGTCTTCCTTTGCTCCACTGCCTCATAGCCATCATCCTGATTTTCTTTTTTATCATTCCATTGCTTTTTTATAATTTCCCAGATATGTATTTACCTGAAAAATATATCATTTAATTTTGCTTGTTTTGAACTTTGGTAGTGCAAATGGTTTGCACTCGGCTAGTAACCATAGGTTGATGGTTTGATTTCACCCAGCAGCATGGAGGAAGAAAAGCCTGGTGATCTGCTTCCATAAGATTACAACCATTAAAAACCTTATGGACAGAGAATACGGCCACCGGACACCCTATTAGCTCAGTGGTGAAGTCACTCCCAAGGTTCGCTGTTCAGCTGGGGATTATACAGCTGCATAAAACAAAATGGGGCTAATGAGGCACAGCAGTCCAGGGACAAGGACTAGAAGACAGGAGGGGACAGGAAAGCTGGTGATAGGGAACCCAAGGTTGACAAAGGACAGTGTTGACAGGTCATGGAGTTGTTAACTATTGTCACAGGGCAATATGTGTACTAACTGTTTAATGAGAAACTATTTTGTTCCATAAATCTTCATCTAAAGTACCAAAAAAAAAAAATTATCTATGTGAGATCAAATTGACAACAGCAACTCAGAAGGTTTGATGGGAAGCCTAGGGGGCAGTGAGTTGAAGATAATGGTGATGGAATAATTTGGAAAAGGATAGTGAGAATAGCAGCACAGCTGGAAGAATGTAATTGATGTTGCTGAACTGTACATGTAGAAATTTTTGAAATGGTATATCTTTGACTATGCATTTTTTCACCAAAAAAAAAGGTCCTCCAAGGTCGAGAAGGGAGAGTGTTGCCATGTCGTGGGGTTGTTAACCTATGTCATAAAACAATATGTGTACTGTTGAATGAAAACTTACGTTCTGTAAACCTTCACCTAAAGTACAATAAAAAAAAAAATTTATATGTTAAAAAAAAAAAACCCTGCGAAGTGCAGTTCTACTCTGGCACGCACTGGGTTGCCAAGAGTCAGAGCTGACTTGATGGCAATGAGTGTTTTTTTGTTTGTTTGCTTTTTTAGTCTTCAGAGACTTTTCTTTTCACTCAATATTTTGTTACTTGGATTTATCTATGCAGGGTTGTATAATCTTTCACTGTAGGAATATAAAACAATGCATTTATCCATTCTTGTGTTCATTGCATTTGGTGGTGTCTTAATGTTATGAACAGTACAGCTTTGACATTTTTTGATGTGTCTTTTAGTACACATGCAACGAATTATATAGTCCTTGATCATATTAAACTTTTTTTTTAATCTGACCTTTTTTTTTCTCATATAGCAACTTAATTTTGGCTTTGGTCAGTAGGAATAATTTCTTAAGATAAAATGGTTATAATTAATAAGGACATATGCAAATAAATGTTTGTATGGCATGATTGCTCTTCCAGATTAGGTTCTGTTTTTTTTTAACATAATGAATATACTTGCCTTCAATTTTTGTCCCTTATCCTGTTTTTAATCCTTGTTTGTACAGTGATTTAAATTATAAAAGTAGGGATAAAAACCAAAAGACAAACAAACACATTGCAGTCACATCGATTCTGACTCATAGAGACCCTATAGGACAGAGAGAACTGCCCCATAGGGTTTCCAAGACTGTAAATCTTAAGAAAGCAAACTACCACATCTTTCTCCCACAAAGTGGCTGGTGGGTTCGAACCACCAACCTTTCAGTTAGCAGCTGAGCGCTTAATCACTATGCCACCAAGGCTCCTTAAAGGTAAGGGTACCATTATTGAAATCACTGATATCTATGTTACTAGTACTTTCCAACTGGAATTTGAAAATTATACCCTCAACTATTTCAACTATTTAAAAATAAATTCCAGAATCTTCTACTGCTTGGCACAGTAAAAATAAATAAATAAATAAAAACCCATTGCTGTCAAGTCAATTCCAGCTTATAGTGACCCTATAGGACAGAGTAGAACTGCCCATTTTAAAAAATATGATTGTATATTTTTATAAGATCTAAAGGTACATTAATATTTTTAAGTATACTCCCCTGCAAAGTTAATATTTTTTCCTTTGTAATAAATCAATAAGTTGTGGAAGATACTTTGAGATTATGTACACATCTTATTCCTCATCAAAATTTTCCACATCAGGTTTAGCATATGTTATATTTTAAACAAATTTTTAATTAATGTTTTCCTTTAAATTAATATGAACTAAAGTGATAAAGATAGCAAAGAAAGAGCTATGGTTAGAAAAATATAGGACAATTTTTAAAAAGTATTTACAGTAAATATATAGCAATATATCAATAATCAATAGAGTAGTACTTGGAAAATGCATCATTATTTATTGGACATGTTTTTAGGTTTGGGAGATATTAAGCATAATTCCCTCTCCCTATACTTAAATAAAAACTTACAGTGAAATAATAGTGGTTATAAAAGATTGTTCATTATATCACCATTTCTCATGTTGTATAAGTGAAAACTACATCAAAACTTTCACATTTATAAGTCATTTATCTGATAAGTTCACTTTAATAACATTGCTTTACCACCCTAAAGTAATAATGTTTCCTTATCATCAGTTGTGTATGTAACAAGATCCCAATATTATTATTATTACTTTTAGTATCAGGATACCCTAGTATATCCATTATAATATAATCATTTTACAAATCTTTTCAGAATCGTAATCAATATATCATTGTTAATGACTCATTTGACAGTCTAGTTTATGTCATCTAGTTTAAGTTAAACAAACTTCTTTATATGATGATTAAGATGTTTATATCTAAAAGGTCTTAGTTACATATTCTCCTGTCTGTATCTTTATGGAATTAAAGAGTCGTTATTTTTTTACCGCATAGCATTTAACTATAGTTAAATATTAAAATACCTAAAACCTAGAATATCTGATACCAGCTATCTAATGGAATGCAGGAAATAATTTAAAATTTAAAATGAGGAGCAAAAGAGAAAACGACCAATTTAAAATAAAGAATTAAGATCAGCATATTCATCAATTATCTTTTGGACACAGTGGAGAAACTGGCCTGAGGGCTATTCAATTTAAATTGTTCCATAGGTACTATTGGGTCCCTGAAGCAAAATATAATAAGGGGTTGGTGTCCCAATTAAAGTATTGGAAATGTCAGCAAGCTGAAGGGAATGGCTTCATAGGGTTTGAGACAAGTACGCTGGTAAAGTAGTTCTGGCATCAATTACTTGGAAATATTTCGAGAATAATCAGACTGTTTTTATTAATTTCAAGCTTTTGCATTCTCTTTAGTTCTCTAAAGGGATTACTTGTCTAGTGTCCAGAACCACTTATTATGAATTGAGAGTGGACCAGATCATGGCGAAATTGTACAGAAACTTAAATTTCTCCAAAGGTGGATCTGGCTAGTGAGCCCTTTAACAATTTAAATGCTGCTTTTACTTTAAAAAGAGATGAAATCAGTTTGCTTCGTGTCTTGAAGTTCTTTTGCTTCCTGAAAGTGCATACCTTGAAGAATTTTAACATTTTCAGTATTGGGACTTAGAGATAGGACTTCTATAATCAGATGGAAACCCTGGTGATACAGTGGTTAAGTGCTATGACTGCTAACCAAAGGGTTGGCAGTTCGAATCTGCCAGGAGCTCCTTGGAAACTCTGTGAGGCAGTTCGGCTCTGTCCTGTAGGGTCGCTAGGAGTCGGGATAGACTCGACAGGCAACAGGTTTTTTTTTTTTTTTTTTTTACAATCAGATGAATAAATCAGCAGTTGTGAATCACACATCGTGTTAATATATGAATGTTTGGAATGCAAGACCCCTAATTAATCACAAAGACGTAGCCCAGTCTAGAGCTTTGCAGCTCTACCACTCTGGGAAAGTTATGTAACCTCTTTATGCCTTAGTTCTTTTTTCTTACACATGGATAATAACTGCACTCACTTCATTGAAGCTTTATGTGGATAAAATGAGTTAATATGTTTTAAGATTTTAGAACACTGCCTGGCACATAATAAAGACCCAAGAGTTACTATTTATTATTATAATCATCACTGTCATTATTAAGTGTGAATTTGATCATTAATAATCATGAATCCAAGTTCTGATCATTAAAAACATGTTCTCATCCACTCATGATTTAAAACTGAAAATACTGAAGAAATATAATTAACAAGGAGCAGAAAAACTAACTCAGTCCAATGTAGGTTCTGTCATATTTCACAACAAATTAGAGATATTCCTTTTAAAATAAGATAAAGGGTAAAGATGCCTGCTATCACCACTGCTATTTTCTTTCTTTCTGATGGTGGTCAATAAAATAAGGCAGGGAGACTGTAGTAAGAGACAACACAAATAGGAAAGAGATTAAATCAGCATTTTGGCAGATAATATCTTAAGCTACTTAAAAATCTAAGACAGTCAACCCAAAATTAAGGAAATTAAAAGACTTCATGAGTGCTGATCTAAAATAAATGTAAAATGCTTATGGTACTCTTAAATGACAATAATATGTATTTATAAATCATAAAGCTTAATAATTTATTCACAACATGAACAAAAAATATAAAGTACCTAAAATGAACTAAAGGCAGAAAGGGCGGGGTAGGGAGAATTATGTATGTATATGATATTGTCCATGTAAAACCAAAAACCA
Organism: Dugong dugon; assembly: GCA_030035585.1. Classification (NCBI taxonomy): domain Eukaryota; kingdom Metazoa; phylum Chordata; class Mammalia; order Sirenia; family Dugongidae; genus Dugong; species Dugong dugon. The sequence goes on from CM057478.1 coordinate 18,317,727, forward strand.
AAAACCACAAACCACAAGATTATTTGAATAAATTAAGCCCATGACAAAATGTTGGATAGGAAAAGTAAATATTGTCTAAAGATGTCAGTTCTCCTAAAGAGAGAGAGAGAGAGTGTGTGTGTGTGTGTGTATGTGTGTGTAAAATCTAAAAACAAAACAAACAAAATTCAAAAGATTCTTTTCTTTTTGGAGCCATGGGAAGAGATCTTGCAAGAAGCGATTGCAATAATGAATATGTGTGACTGCTGTTGAAAAGTATAATGGGATGATACTTCCACTACAATATAAATAAAACAATGTATTACTTAAATGTTAAATGATTACAATATCATATAAACTGGAAAATATTTTACTACTTTTAGTCATGCTTTGAGCACCTTCTCCCTACACAAACTCCAAACCATAGCAGTGGTAGATGAAGTATAAAAAGTGATAGAAAATAAATAAAGTAATAGGCAAACTGTGTTACGGAAACCAAAGACAGAGAGTAATATGAGCCTGGCTAAAGCCCTCAGCTCTTGGGTTCTGGGTCCTGAAGCAGTCGAAAATATATGACTAGGAGTTTGTCTCATGTAGTGTTCAAAATTGCTCTTTGTAAGGTGGAAGACTGAAGTAAGGTTAGTGACTTCAAGCCAGAGACGGTGTAGTGATCACCCATGTGTAACAAGAGCAAAAGAAAACTGCTAATTGAACTACAAATTATAGGAGGTGTGAAGATAGGAGACCAGGTTTGCAAATTTGAGCTTAGCTAAATCACTGGATGATGTTTTGATCAGCTGTATCCCAATATTACAAGGGAAAAAAAAAAAACCCACAGTTGCCTTTGAGTTGATTCCAACTCACTGTGATCCCATGTGTGCAGAGTAGAACTGCTCTACAGGTTTCCAGGCTGCGACTTTTCAAATGATTATCACCGGGACCTCTTCTAGGTGGATTCAAACCTCCAACATTTTGGCTAGTAGTTCAGCGCTTAACCATTTGTATCACCCAGGGTTTACCATAGGCCGGGACATAAAATTCTATTATGAGATCAGGTTTCACATTGGGATGCTTGGGGAGCTATAAGTTCATTGAGAAACCATTCCAAAAGAGGACTGTGGGGAAAGGGTTGTTATACAAACAGAGAATGAGTGACTGAGTGTCTTAGTTCTCCAGTGCTGCTGTAACACAAATACCACAAGTGGGTGACTTTAAAGAACAGAAATTTATTTCTCACACTTTGGGAGACCCAAAGTCCAAATTCAGAGTATGACTCTAGAGGGCCTTCCTTCTTTGTCTCTACCAGCTGCTAGTAACCAGCATTTCTTGAGTTTGTAGATTCATCTGCCTTCTTCATCTTCAGATAGGATCTTTCTCCCCCCGAATGCCCTTGCTTGCCTCTGGGTCTATGCTGCTCCTTATAACTCAGCAGTGATTAGGCTTTAGACACATCTTACATGCTAAGACCTCATTTACATAACCAAGAATGTCCTAATCTCAAATGGGATTACATCCTCACATATGGGGATAAAGATTCCAACACATATTTTCGTGGGGGAGGGAGGTGCACAATTAAATCCATAACACTGAGGCAGAGAAAAACCACTTAAAGTTTTACTGTAATCTATAATTTCAAACCATAAAGACAGTTAACACTATGAAAGCCAAATATATCAATAATCAAAACATTTGATTAAAATAATTTAACAGGCTGAAAAATATTTTGATTCCCAGAGTGATAAATGAAGAACTAACATTTATAAAGTGGAAGAAATGTATGGAAAATAAGCAAATGGCATAAAACAAGAATAGGTAGGTAGGTAGGTAGATAGATAGCTGCTGTCCAGTCACTCTGATTCATGACGACCTTATGTACAACGGAACAAAGTATTGACTGGTTCTGCATCATCCTCATGATCGCTGATATGTGTGAGTCTATCATTGTGACTGTTGTGCCAGTCCATCTCAACAAAGGTCTTCCTTGCCCTGGTCTGACTCACTTGCTTTGGATATGTCATTAGCAGGGATCAATCACTGGAGAACGACAATGTTTTTTTGAGATTCATAAGGTTTTCATTAGCTAATTTTGGGAAATAGATCACCAGGCCTTTCTTCTTAGTCTGCCTTGGTCTGGAAGCTCTGCTGAACCTGTCCATCATTTGCTGTTATTTGAAATACTGGTGGCGTAGCTTCCAGCATCACAGCAACACACAAGCCACCACAGTCGAACAAACTGGCAGATGGATGATGGAAAATGGGAATAGGTAAGTAGGAAAAATAGCCAATAAGAAAGAATATAAATTGAGATATTCCAAGATAAGCAAAATTGAAATCTTAGAATGCAAAATAAAATGAATTGTGGAGAAGCAATACTTGAAAGAATACTACCTAAAGGTTGTTTTAGATTTGATGGAATAATGAAATCTTCAGACTGAAAGTACTGAGTAAGGTAAAAATAATTCAGTATCCACTTAGGCACACTGATGTGAAATGCAGACTACCCAAAATTAGAGTATCTTCAAGGTGTTACAAGAAGAAACACAGATTACCTATAAAAAATGGTAATGAGATTGAAACATATTTATTAGCAGTAAAATATTTACCAAAAGTATAATATATAACAAATTCAAAGAGCTAAAGGAAAATAACTATACATATAAGTGCCTTCTCTACTAAAATATTATTCAAGAGATATGCCAAAATAAGATACTTATTTTCAGACCAACCTTCAGAGAGTATACCAAACTATTCAAGAACATGGCTTAGCAAGGAGAATATTAAAGCCATAGTGAAGGTACAGGAATCAAGAAACAGCTGCAAATGCAAAAACTGATATGAGGTATTGATAAATTTAATTACCATTTGATATAAAGTATTAAAGAATTTTGTGATAACAAAAAAGGTAAAGCTAAAACATAATATAAACTAACCATCTGGATCTGAAATGGGTAAAACTTGCTAAGTCCTTGTTCGAAAGTGAACATGGGATACTTTTGGTTTAAGGTTTAAAGATTATCTCAGAGTAATAGTTGAAGGGATTCATCCAGCCTCCCTGGCTCCAGAAAGTATTAAAACCAAACAATAGTTTAGCTTAATTAGTAAAGCATTGTACTCTTTCATGATCTGTCTAATATGGGATCAAAATGACAACAGCAACTCAAAAGATTGGAGAGAAAATTTATGGGGCAGTGAGTTTATGCTATGGGGGAGGAACAATTCAGAAAAGGAGGATGAGAATGGTTGCACAATCAGAAGAATGTAACCAGTATACTGAATTGTGTATGTATATGTAGAAACTGTTGAATTGGTATATGTTTTGCTGTATGTATTCTAACAGCAACAACAACGTAAAAATGTTTAAAAAAGTGAACACAAATACTGTATAGTGATGTAGTTAGGAATATCATCTATAATATCTAGATCTGTAGAGGAAACAAAAGGAGGACAAGATGCTGATAAAACTTTACCATCAAGAAAAAGCAAGAAATAATAATAGAAGGGAAGGGAAAGGATAGAAAAAAAATTTTAAATCATAGAAGTATTTGCAAATCACAATAAATGTAATCAAGTTAACATATGCATTAAAAGGCAGGCTGATCAATATGTCTGTAAAACATTACTGAAGAAATACGACCACAGAGTCAGCAATGTTTGAGGCATAGCTTTTTTTTTTAAATGGTGGAAAATACATGTGTAATAAAACATTTGCCATTTCAACATTCTTCACATGTACAGGTCAGTGATATTAGTTATGTTCTTTATGTTCTTCAGTCATCACCCTTATCCATTCCCAAATGTTTCACCCTTAAGGGAAGTTCCCTGCTCCAGAAACAGTGAGTCCTCCTTTCCTCTTCCTCCCACCCACCACTGCTGTTTGCCATCCAGTCGATGCTGACTTACAGCGACCCTGTATGACAGAGTAGCACTGCCTCGTAGGGTTTCCTAGGCTGTAATCTTTATGAGAGGAGATTGCCAGGTCTTTTCGACTGCAGAGCTGCTGGTGACCTTTTGGTTAGCAGCTGAGCTTTTGTGCCTACCCATCCATAGAAACTACTAATAAACTTTGGTCTCTATCTCCTTTCCTCTTTTAGATATTTCATATAAGTGGGATCATACAATATTTGTCCTTTATTTTTTTGTGACAAACTTACTTCACTCAGCATAAAGTTTTCAAGGTTCATTTCTCTTTATGGCTGAGTAGTGTTTCATTGTACTTACATACCGCATTTTGTTTATCCATTCGGCTGTTGATGGAAATTTGGGCCCTTTTCACCTACTGAATGAATATTGAGAATGAACATTGATGTACTAGTACCAGTTTGCATCCCTGCTTTCAGTTATTTTGGGTATATACCTAAGAGTGGAATTGCAGGATCATATAGTAATTCTATGGCTGACTTTGAGGAATTGCTAAGCTGTTCCCCAGTGGCTGTACCACTTTACAGTCCCATCAGCAGTGAATTAGAGTTTCAATTTCTCTCCAGTGCCTGTTGTTTTCAGTTTTTTTAATCATAGCCATCCTAGTGTGTGTGAAATGATATCTCATTATGGTGAAGAAGTGGGTTTGGTTTTTTGTTTTAATATCTAATGATGTTCAGCATCATTTCATGTGCTTGTTAACCATTTGCATATCTTCTTTGAATAAATGTCTATTCAAGTTCTTTGCCCATTTTTTGATTGGGTTGTTTTTGGGTTTTTTTTCGATAAATTCAAGAGTTCTTCGTAGAGTCTGAATATTAAAAGCTTATCTGAAATGTCATTTCCAAAAATTTTTCCCCAATCTGTAGGTTGTCTCTTTACTTTCTTGATAAAGTCTGAAATTTTAATTTTGATTAGGTCTCATTTATCTATTTTGTATTTTGTTGCTCATGCTTTCAGTGTCATAGCTAAGAAATTGATTGTTAAAAACTAGGTCCCAGAAATTACCCCTATGTTTGTTTGTTTTTTCTAAGAGTTTTATGGTGGTTTCAGTTCTTATATTGAGTTCTTTGATACATTTTTAATTAGTTGTCGTATATGGTATGAGGTATGGGTCCAGGTTCTTTCTTTTGTTTGAGAAGATCCATTTGTCCCAGCACCATTTTTTAAAATTTATTTATTTTTAATTGTGGTGAAAATATACACAATGAAACATACAGGAATTCCACAATTTCTACATATACAATCGGTGACATTGATTACATTCTTCAAGTTGTGTGATCATTCTCGCTACCTTTTTCCAAATTATCCCACTACCAGGAACATACATTCAATGTACTCTAAGCAAAATCCGCTTTACCCCCTCCATCCCATCCCTGGTAACCACTAATAATTTTTGGTTTCTATGTTTTTGCTTATCTCATATAAGTGAGATTATATAGTATATGTCCTTTTGTGACTGACTTATTTAAATCAGCATAATGTTTTCTAGGTTCTTCTATGTTGTGGCATGTATCCTCTTTATGGCTGAGTATTTTCTTTATCCATTCATTAGTTGATGGGCATTTCTGTTGTTTCCACCTTTTATCTGTTGTGAAAAGTGCTGCAATGAACACTGGTGCACCAGTACCATTTAGTAAAGAGACTATTTTTCCCCCACTTGGATGGAGTCAGAATCCTTGTTGAAAATTAATTGACCATGGATGCGTAAGTTTATTTCTGGACTCTCAATTTTATTTCATTGGTCTCTGTTTATCATTATATCAGTACCACACTATTTTGATTACTGTAGCTTTATAGTATGTTTTGAGATCAGGAATTGTGAACCCTCCTATTTTGTTCTTCATTTTGAAGATTGCTCTGACTGTTCTGGGACCCCTTGCAGTTCCATATAAATTTGAGGACTGCCTTTTCCATTTCTTCAAGGAAGACTGTTGAAATGTTGATGGGTATTTGTGTTGAATCTATAGATTGCTTTAGGTAGTATTGACATCTTACCAATATTAAATTCTCCAATCCATGAGCATGGAATGTCCTTCCATTTATTTAGGACTTCTTTAACTTATTTCAGTAATGTTTTGTAGTTTTCAGTGTACACATCTTTCATGTCCTTGGTTAAATTTATTCCTAGGTATTTTATTCTTTTTGATGCTATTTTTAATGAAATTTTTCCATTATTTCTTTTTCATATTGCTCATTGCTGATGTATAATAACTCAACTGATGTTTGTGTGTATATATTGTATCCTGCCACTTTGCTGAATTCATGTATTAGTTCTAGTAGTTTTCTTTGGATTCTTTGGGGTCTTCTATATGTATATATAGGATCATGTCATCTGTAAAAAGTGATAGTTTTAATTTTTCCTTCCATATTTGAATATCTTTTCATTTCTTTTTCTTGCCTTATTGCTCTGGCTAGAACTTCCAGTACAGTAGTAAGCAGCGGTGGTGACAATGGGCATCTTTGTCTTGTTCCTAATCTTTAGTTAAAAACTTTCTTTTTTTCTCTACCGAGTATGATGTTTCTTGTTGGTTTTTCATAAATGTCATTTAGCATATTGAGAAAGTTTTGTTTTATTGCTAGTATGCTGAGTGTTTATCATGAAAAGGTATTTGATTTTGTAAAATGTCTCTTCTTCTACTGGAAGGTTATCTGATTCTTTATTTTGGTCACTTGGTGGAGCCATCTTGCCCTGCCTTTTTATATGTTTTGATATTGTCTGTTGTCTCCAAAACATTAAAGTATTATTTGCTTTCTTTATTGATTATATGTTCATTTGTTGCATCCTGCTTTTTTGTTTTGATTTGATAAGTCAGGGCAGGTGGGCCAGGTGTGCTTTGCTGCTTGCTCATTTGTGGGCACGATAGTGCTCACCACCTTAACCACGTGGGCAGGGCAGCAGCAGACAAGGCAGTCCTGCTTTGCTGTACACTGGTTGAGTGAGGTAGCTGAGGGTGAACTGGATGGGCTCTGTTTACCTTCTTATGTTGGTCCAGTGTTGTGGGAGAGTACATAGCCCCTTACCAGATGGGTGGGAGTGGAGTGGTATGGGCTTGCTTACCAACGTTAAGCAGCTGGTCAAGTGACTGGGGGGAGGGGCAGTGTGGGACTGGTGCGGTGGCAGGCCTGAATGCTAGGGGAGCTCTAGCCATGGCAGCAAGGTGGAGGTCAACAAGAAAGGGAAGAAGGTAGCATTTGGGGCCAGGTGGAGAGACCAAAAACAGAAGAAGGAGAAAAAAAACATAGTGGCATGGTAGGAGCCCAGAGGAAGGAGGGGAAGGTGGACTGCTGGGCTAGGTGGGAGGGAGAAAGAAAAGGAAGAAATAAAAAAGCTGCGTGGTGAGAGGAGGTGGGGTGGGCTCATTGGGTGAGTGAGACTTGTATTGTGGACCATAGTGGCAGGGGCTACCAGATTGAGAGGGTCTTGCTTCTGCTTACCAAAAGGGTAAAGGGTGGGAAAACATGTTTCTCTGGTTATCAGGTGCTGTGTCTCCTGTTGGGAGCTCTGTGAAGTTGCCTACTCTGTGCTTCCTGTCTGGGGCCATTGCTGACTGTGTTTCAAGATGGCCACACTGTGCTGTGTTAGTTGGCAGTGGGCTTCCACTCCGTATCTCTCTTTGTTCTCTGTTTTCCATCAGTTTCTTCTTCTGTTAAGTGTTTGGTCTATTTCTTTATCCGTTTATTTGATGCTCAGGGTTCCAGGATTGACGTTTGTATCTGTTTTACTTAGTTTTTTGGGTCTTTGATGCAGAGTGATGGCATGGTGTGTTCGTCTAGGGTGCCATGTTGGCTCCACCGCCCTAAAAGTAGTTCTTTAAAAATAATTATTACAAAAAAAGTCACAAAAAAGAAAAACACAAAAATGAAATGAAACACCATTTTTAAAATAGTACTTATTTATTAGTTGGAGAAGGGATGAATTTTATTTATATTCTTCAAAATTTTGCTAATTTTCTGCAAATGAACATCTTCAACGACTTTGATAATCAAAAGAAAAGGTAAATATCTATATTGCTCATATAAACTTAATACAAAGTTGACTGCACAATCCAATGCGTCTACCTTTTGTTAAGAATTCTTGCTCCAGTCAGTAAGAATATTTATTATTGTTAATTTTATGTTTTCCATATCTTTGATAACAAAAAAAATTTATGTCATTGTTGACCCCCATTATCTGAGGCATTTTTAAAATCCCCTTCACCCCAATTAAAAAAAAAAAAAAGGAAATGAAAGTGAATGAATCAAATACCCATATACTGCTGTTGATACTCAACTACTGGAAAGATTGGTGGATTGAACCCACTCAAAGGCGCATCAGAAGACAAGCTGGAAGGGTCACATCCTTGAAAACCCTATGGAGTAGTTCTATGCTGTACAGATGGGGTCACCATGAGTCGGAATGGACTTGATTGCAAATAACAGCAAACTCTATTTAGTGCTATAAACAGTATCAGAAAGAGCAGCAAAATACTATATAGCATAATTCCAGCAAACTTAATAGGCATTCACACTAATAACTACAATATATAGTAACTAAAATTACAAATTTTCATATGCTGGAAGACATAGACAATTCCAATAAAGAAATAAGATCTTAAACATAAACTATCTTTTGTACTTTTTACTAAAATCATTGTATCCAAGCCAGAAGTATATATTGAAGAAGTTTAAGCCTCATTTAAGTTCTGTCACTCTTGTTTACATATGAATATATAGTGATTACTTTGGGTTATTCTTACATAAATGGATCCATGGGGGAAGCCACACCCCTATGCTATTTCTGACAGTCTCCATGTTTAAATTTGTATTTTTTAAACTAAACTGTTTTTGTGGGCCTATGGATGAAGTAAAGAACAAATAAAATTTTAAAATATTTTTATTAGTAGAATACTACTAATAGAGTCAAATGAGAAATGGACAAATGAATATTGAAAAATGTGTGGCCTGACAATATCTTTTGCCTCAGATTTCTAAAGTCAATATGAATCCAGCAGGATAACTTTGCTTACCTTAATTTGGAGAGGGAGGGATGGTGATACACTGAACTGATTTACAGTATCATGGTATTACTAATTCAATACATTGTTAGTGAATCAAGTGGTAAAGTATCTATAAACGAAATAGTCTATGTAGTGGAGTTTATATTTAGCATAATTATTTCAAATCCATATTAAGATAATTTTTAAATATCATTATGAATAAAATATGCATGAAGCTAGTAAAATTAATGCCAAAAGCCAAAAATATGTATATTATTTTTGAACATTTGCATACCAGGTCTGTTTAATATATGAAACTAGTGCTTTTAAGACTACTTTCTGAGAACTGTAATGTGCTTTTTTTATTACTTCATCTGTTATACATTCTGGCAGCTTTCTATGTTTTAGCAAGGGATTCTTTGATATATATATATGTGTGTGTGTGTATATATACACATGTGTGTGTGTGTATATATATATTTTGCCAAAATAAATAAATATATAAACCTAGTCTGGTCAGTTGGAATCGACTTGATGGCAATGGGGTTTAGCATGGAAGAAAGATAAAATAAAACAAACATTTTCAAGGGAGGTGTGGGTACATTCAAAGAAAAGGTTGATTTTTAATAAACTGATGATAAAAATAAGATCTATATTACTGTCAGAAATGTTTTTGGACTCAGATTGTAATATCAGTCTAATATATGAGTAAGATGAAGGGTCTAGTATTAACCCTCACTTTGTATCATCACTTCAATTTAATATGAAAGACCTCTTAGACAATAGAATTCAATCTTCATTTTAGCAACTGTAGAGGAAGAATCCCTTTTTAGCTATCCTGGAACCACAGTCCTGATTGAACATGTTCTTTGTGCCCAGAATTTGTAGAAGGATTAATGTTATTTGAGGTCCCTGGATGGTGTAAACAGTTTGCACTCCTCTACTAGCCTAAAGAATTGCCCACCCAGCAATGCTGCAGAAGAAAGGCCTGGCAATCTGCATCCATAAAGATTACAGCCAAGAAAACCCTATGAAACACAGTTCTACTCTGTAACACATGGGGTCACCATGAGTCAGAATCAACTAAATGGCAACTGATATTTATTATATTTTTAATTATTTAGAGAGTCAAAACACATGTGTGTTGGGCACATGCACAAGTAGATAGCACCATGTCTTAGTCATCTAGCGCCGCTATAACACAAATATCACAAGTGGATGGCTTTAACAAAGGGAAGTTTATTTCCTCACAGTAAAGTAGGCTAGAAGTCCAAATTCAGGGCATCAGCTCCAGGGGAAGGCTTTCTCTCTCTGCTGGACTTCTCATCAATCTTCCCTCAGAGCGGGTCCAAAGGACGCGCTCTACTCCCGGGACTGCTTTCTTGGTGGTATGAGGTCCTCCATTTCTCTGCTCACTTCTCTCTTTTATATCTCAAGAGATTGCCTCAAGACACAATCCAGTCTTAGAGATTGAGTCCTGCCACACTAACACAACAGCTGTACATCCTCCCTCATTAACTTCATAGAGGCAAGATTTACAACATATAGGAAAATCACACAATACTGGGAATCATGGCCCAGCCAAATTGATACACACATTTTTGGGGAGACATAATTCAATCCATGACCCGCCATATTAAAAACTTACAACAATCATGCTTCCTGAAGAAATAATCAGTTTGAACATGATGTGTCATGGATTGTATTGTGTCCCCCCAGAAATGTGTGTAGCACCTTGGCTAGGTCATGATTCCCCAGTATTGCATGATTGTGTTATCTGATGTGATTTCCTTATGTGTTGTAAACTCTACCACTATGATGAGATTATATGTGATCTCCTCATGTGTTATAAATTCTATCACTGTGATGAGGTTATACTGATGAGGTTGACAAGATTAGTGTCTTAATGCAATCTCTTTTGAGATATAAAAGACAGAAGTGAGCAGAGACACATGGGAACCTCGTACCACCAAGAAAGCAGTGCTGGAAGCAGAGCGTGTCCTTTGGACCTGAGGTTCCTGCGCAGAGAAGCTCCCAGACCAAGGGAAGACTGATGATATGGACCTTCCTCCAGAGCCAATGGTGAAAGCATTCCCCTGGAGCTGAAGCCCTGAATTTGAACTTGTAGCCTACTGGACTGTGAGAGAATAAATTTCTCTTTGTTAAAACATCCACTCGTGATATTTCTGTTAGAGCAGTACTAGATGACTGAGAAATGATGCAAAATGCTTCTGCTCCTTCTGCATTTGTAATGTGGGAATATTTCCTCTGCACAAAATCATCTCTTAGATGGTAGACAACACTCTTTGACTTAAACCTTCACTGGGAATAACTGCAAAATTGTCAAAAGGCAGTTTTGTGTAAAGTCAGCAGTTAGATATAACAAATGTTCAGCTTATTCTTGCCTTCCAGTGTCCTTGATGTTTAACTTAACTATTGCAAAAAATAATTATTCATTTTGCCTGACATTTCTGTGGGATTGATTGAGAGTAAAAAGGTAAATAGCTAAATTCCTTCTTGCATATTTTCACGATGTTGGGAACCTAAGATGATTTCCAAATATACTTAGTGCTTTGTCTGCTAACCAAAAGGTTGGCAGTTCTGACCCACCAGTCGTTCTGCTTCTGTACAGATTACAGCCTTGGAAACCCTATGGGGCAGTTCTGTGAGTTGCTATAGTAGGAATTGACTCAAGGGCACACAACAACAACAATCTGTAATAACCTGATATTTGAGATTTTACTTTTCTTCAGTAGTTCTATTGTTATACAATTAATTTAATAATTACACTTCTCTTAATCCTCTTATGGCTATTCAGTTGCATTTACAGAATAATGGTCAATATTTGTCATATCCTACCTTCCTTAGCAACGTTTCCTTTAAAAGAAGGAACGAGATGTCCACTGTGACATTCATCATATTTTTTCTGTCTCATATATTTTAGACTTTTACTTTTTTAGCAGAGCTGATTCTAGTCAAAAGTTAAGATAGCCAAATTCTCTTTTTCAAAATTATATTTCCCTACACTAAGAACTCTTCAGTTCTTAAGATCTTCTGATAAATTCAAATACATTTTTGCCTTTCTGTTAAGGACAAACGAACATCAATTAGCTTGTTTTTCAGGTTGCAATCTAATTGATAAACTAATTTACACTTTCTATTCTTTATATAATGCTATCTTCCTGAAAAAATTTGTGTTTTGATTGTGGACAATTTTCCTTAATTAAATATTCTCTGAAATTAAATATTTGGAAACACTAATTGATGGCATTTTAGGCATAAGTGAGGCAAAGAGCATCTCTAGATTACCTGTGACAAAGCAGTAGAAAATCTTCCCAAACGATACCTTTAGGTAGTTGACAACACTGCCTGTATTTTCTCGCCTTCTAAATATGTGCAGATTACCAATTTAATTTATTTTTTTCTTTCTTGAAGCTCAATCAAAATACTCAGTCTTTCTTAACTCATTCAGATTCTGTGTTCTGTAAGAAATCATATAGAATTATACTACCAATTTCTTGTCATATATGTGTGTTGCCATTCAAATAAAGAATTTATTTAGCTGACCTATCATATAACAGGATACTGTAGTTACTCAGACTGTTATTAAAGCTGTGCAGCTAAGTTATTCACATGTCTTGAAATACAGTACCATTAAAATATTCTAATATATTCAAATCCACTGCACAGCTTTTTCTAGTCCATGAGACTATATAGAAATGTTTGATGAAAATGCTAAACATATATGGCATTGAGCTGGAAGTGAAAAATACGGATTTAAGGATACCTTTTCCAAAAAGTATATGTGGTTTTATAATATTTGGTTTTACTAATTAAAAATAGTGAAGCAAATCAAGACTTTGTAACAGAAAAAAATAATATTCCTAAGCATGCAAGGCATATTAAAAAGTTTATCAAATGAGTAAGTATTAATTAATACAGCATTTACTCCTACCTTAACATTCCAGAGGCAGATCATTTTTGTCTCATGTCTAGAATAACAAAATCCAATTAGCCAACAATCTTTAGTCCAAATAAATTCTGTATGCCGTGGTCAGACACATCTTTCCTAAGGACAACTCAGGTCTCCCCAGTGACTCTAATTGAAGTGACAAAGTCCAACTCACACACTGTGACACTAAGGCCCTCCAAGCCCTGAACCCAGAGAATCTTTCTAATCTTAACCCTCCACGTTCCTCATAAAGAAATATGTCTTCCTCTAGGTACAGTGTGCTCACCTTTCCTGGTATTTGTGTTGCACTTTCTTGTATTCTCAGTCAGTTGTAATTATGGTGCCCCTCGGTCTAGAAAGCTTTTGTACAAATATTTGTCATTCCAAATTCTGTTCATCTTTTAAGACCCAGCTGAAACAGATGAAGTTTCTCTAATCCATCTGGAAGTGACCTTTCCACTCTTCTCTGCCCATTTTTCATTTCTATCACTTACAACACATTCACCAGAATCGACCTTAAAATATAGATATTTCCATGCACATCTTTCTCCTACTGTACTTAAGGTGTTTTTTTTTCCTTAATTTCTGAAGGATTTTTTTATTGTACTTTATATGAAGATTTACAAAACGAAACTAGCTTCTCAAACAGTTAGTACACATATTGTTTTGTAACCTTGGTTGCCAATCCCATGACATGTCATCACTCTCCCCTCCTGCCTTCTTGTCCTTTTCCATGGGCTGGTGTGCCCATTTAATCTCATTTCATTGTATGGGTGGGTCTGTCTAATCTTTGGCTGAAGGGTGAGTCTCAGGAGAGACTTCATTACTGAGCTAAAAGGGTGTCCAGGGGCCATAATCTTGGGGTTTCTCCAGTCTCTGTCATACCAGTAAATCTGGTCTGTTTTATTTTTTTGTGAGTTAGAATTTTGTTCTACATTTTTCTCCAGCTATGTCTGGGACCCTCTGTTGTGATCCCTGTCAGGACAGTCAGTGGTGGTAGCCGGGCACCATTTAGCTGTACTGGACTCAGTCTGGTGGAGGCCTTGGTACCTATGGTCCATTAGTCCTTTGGACTGATCTTTTCCTTGTATGCTGTTCTCTTCATTCTCCCTCGCCCCCAAAGGGATGAGACCAGTGGAGTATCTTAGGTGGCTGCTCACTGGCTTTTAAGACCCAGACACTAGTCACCAAGGTAGACTGTAGAACATTGTCTTTATAAACTGTGTTATACCAGTTGAGCTAGATGTTCCCTGAGACCATGGTCCCCACAGCCCCTCTGCCCAGCAATTCAGTCCCTCAGGGAGGTTGGATGTGTCTATGGAGCTTCCATGATCTTTCCTTGGACAAGTTGTGCTGGCTTCCCCAGTATTGTGCACTGTCTTACCCTTCACCAAAATTACCACTTATCTATTGTCTATTTAGAGTTTTTATATCCCCACCCCTCCCCTCCCCTCCCTAGTAACCATCGAAAATTGTTTCTTTTTGTGTGTAGACCTTTTCAAGAGTTTTTACAGTAGTGGGCTCATACAATATTTGTCCTTTTGTGATTGACTTTTTCACTCAGCATAATGCCCTCCAGATTCATCCATGTTATGAGCTGCTTCATAGCTTCATCATGGTTCTTTATCGTTGTACAGTACTCCATTGTGTGTATGTACCATAGTTTGTTTATCCATTCATCTGTTGATGGGCATCTAGGTTTGTGTCCATATTTTTGCTATTTTGAACAATGCTGCAGTGAACATGGGTGTGCATATGTCTATTCGAGTCACAGCTCTTATTTCCCTAGAATATATTCCTAGGAGTGGGATTGCAGGATCATATAGTATTTGTATTTCTAGTTTTTTAAGGAAGTACCATATCATTTTCCAAAATGGTTGTACTATTTTGCATTCCCACCAGCAGTGCATAAGAGTTCCAGTATCCCCACAACCTCTCCAACATTTGTTATTTTTTGTTTTTTTGATTCATGCCAGTAATGTTGGGGTGAGATGGTATCTTACTGTGGTTTTGATTTGAATTTCTCTGATGACCAGTGATAGTGAGCATTTCCTCATGTGTCTGTTAGCCACTTGAATGTCTTCTTTGGTGAAGTGTCTTCATATCTTTTGCCCATTTCTTAACTGGATTATTTGTCTTTTTGTTGTAAGAAGTGTTGGATTTTCCTGTAGGCTTTAGAGATTAGAACTGTGTCAGATTTGTCATAGCCGAAGGTTTTTTCCCAACCTGCAGGTTCTCTTTTTACTTTTTTGGTGAAGTCTTTTGAAAAGCATAGGTGTTTGATTTTTTAGAAGATCCCATTTATCTAGCTTATCTTCTGAAATTTATGTTTTGTTGGTTATGGTTTTTATCTTGTTAATTCTGTGTGTTAGAGCCTCTAGCTTTGATCCTATTTTTCCTTCTATGATCTTAATGGTTTTTGGCTTTATATTTAGTTCTTTGATCCATTTTGAATTAGTTTTTATGTATGGTGTGAAGTATGGGTCCTGTTTCATTTTTGTGCAGATGGGCATCCAGTTTTGCCAGCACCGTTTGTGAAAAAGACTGTCTTTTCCCCATTCGATGGTCTTTGGGCCGTTGTCAAAAATCAGGTGACCATAGGTGGATGGATTGACGTCTGTGTTCTCAATTCTGTTCCATTGGTCAAGGTATCTGTCATTGTACCAGTACCAGGCTGTTTTGACTACAGTAGTTGTATAATAGGTTCTGAGGTCAGGTAATATGAGTCCTACTACTTTATTCTTTTTCTTTCATAGTGCTTTACTTATCTGGGGCCTCTTCCCTTTCCATATAAAGGTAATGATTATTTTTTCCATCTTGTTAAAGAAAGCTGTTGGTATTTGGATCGAATTGCATTGTATTTGTAGATTGCTTTGGGTAGAATTGACATTTTAACAATGTTGAGTCTACCTGTCTCTGACCATGGTATGTTTTTCCATGTATGTAGTTCTCTTTTGGTTTCTTTAAGTAATGTTTTGTAATTTTCTTTGTATAGGTCTTTTACATTCCTGGTTAGATTAATCCCTAAGTATCTTTTTTTTTTTTTTTAGGGGCTATTATAGATAGTATTGTTTCCCTGATTTCCTTTTCAAAGTTCTCTTTATTGGTGTATAGGAATCCAACTGATTTTTGTATGTTTAACTTACATCCTGCTACTCTGCTGAATCATTTTATTAGTTCCAGTAGTTTTCTCATGGAGTCTTTTGAGTTTTCTATGTATAGTATCATATCATCCTCAAGTAGGGACAGTTTTTTACTTCTTCCTTAACAATTTGGATGCCCTTTATTTCTTTTTCTTGCCTTATTGCTCTATCTAGTATTTTTGCACATTGTTAAATAGGAGTTGTGATAAAGGTCATCCTGGTTTTCTTCCTGTTCTCAAGGATAATGTTTTCAGCCTCTCTCCATTAAGAACGATGTTGTTTGTTGGTTTTGTATAGATGCTCTTTATTATGTTGAGGGATTTCCCTCCTATACCTATTTTATTTATCGGGAATCGGGTTTGGACTTTGTCAAATGCTTTTTCTGCATCGATTGAGAAGCTCATGTGATTATTTTTTTTTATTTATGTGGTGGATTACGTTGTTAGATTTTCTAATGTTGAATCATCCTTGCATACCTGGTATGATGTATTATTTTTTGATATGATGCTGAACTCTATTGGCTAGCATTTTGTTGAGAATTTTTGCATCAATATGTTCTTTTTTTGTGGCAGCTTTGCCTGGTTTTGGTATCAGGGTTTTACTGGCTTCATAGAATTAATTTGGAAGTGTCGCTTCCTTTTCTATGTTCTGAAATAGTTTGAGTAGTACTGGTGTAAGCTCTTCTCTGAATGTTTGGTAGAATTCTCCAGTGAAGCCATCAGGGCCAAGGCTTTTTCTGTTGGGAGTTTTTTTTATTACCCTTTCAATCTTTTCTCTTGTTACGGATCTGTTCAGATTTTCAACATCACTTTGTGTTAGTTTGGGTAGGCAGTGTGTTTCTAGAAATTTATCTATTTCCTTTAGGTTTTCAAATTTGTTGGAGTATGTTTTTTCATAATACTCTGTTATGATCCTTTTTACTTCAGTTGGGTCTGTTGTAATGTCCCCCATTTCATTTCTTATTTGGGTTATTTGCATCTTCTCCTGTTTTTCTTTTGTCATTGTGGCCAGTGGTTTGTCAATTCTTTCAAAGAACCAGCTTTTGGTTTTGTCAGTTCTTTGTTGCTTTTCTATTCTCTATTTCATTTATTTCTGTTCTGATCTTTATTATTTCCTTTCTTCTGGTGGCTTTGGTTTTTTTTGTTTTTTTTTTTTTTTGTTTTTTTTTTTGCTGTTCTCTTTATTTGTTTGAGTTGTGTAGTTAATGTTTTGATTTTGTCCCTTCTTTTTTGATGTGTGTGTCTATTGCTATAAATTGTCCTCTGAGCACTGCCTTTGCTGTATCCCAAATATTTTGGTATGATGTGTTTTAATTCTTATTGATTCTAGGAATTGTTTTAGTCCATCTTTGATTTCTTCTAGTGTCCAGTGGTTGTTATTCAGTTTCCATGTATTTTATTTTTTTTGTTTATCTTCCTGTTTTTAATTTCTATTTTTATGGCATTGTGATCAGGGAGGATATTTTGTATTATATCATTGTTTTGAATTTTGTTGAGAATTGCTTTGAGGCCTAAGATGTGGTCTTTTCTGGAGAACATTCCATGTGCATTGGAAAAAAATGTATACTTTTCTTTGTTGGGTGGAGTATTCTGTATATGTCTATGAGGTCAAGATGGTTGATTGTAGCGTTTAGATTGTCTGTGTCTTTGTTGAGTTTCTGTCTAGATGTTCTGTCGTTTATTGAGAGTGCTGTGTTGAAGTCTCCTACTATTATTGTGGAACTTTCCATTTCTCTTTTCAGTGTTGTTAAAGTTTGTTTTACGTATTTTGGAGCACTGTCATTAGGTGCGTAGATATTTATTATGGTTATATCTTCATGATGGATTGCCTTTTAATCATTATGTATTGTCCTTCTTTGTTTTTATGGTGGGTTTTATTTTAAAGCCTATTTTATCTGAGATTAATATTGTCACTTCTGCTCTTTTTTGTTAGCTGTTTGCTTGATATATTTTTTTCCATCCTTTGATTTTTAATGAATTTATGTCTTTGTTTCTAGGTGTTTCTCTTGTAGACAGCATATTGATGGTTCCTGTTTTTTTTACCCATTCTGTCACTCTCTGTCTCTTTATGGGTACATTTAGGCAATTTATGTTCAGTGTAATTACTGATAGGTGTGTTTGTTGCTGTCATTTTGTAGTGCTTTTTTTTTTTTTTTTTTTTTTGTGGTGCTGACATTTTCTTTGTTCCTCTTACATTCCTGTACTGAATTCCCTTTTTTTGTAGAATTTTTTTTCTTTCATTTTTGTAGATTTTGTGTTTACTGAGACTTTGTTTTTCTTCTTTATTTTGAGAGTATGTTTTTAACTTTCTTTGTGGTTACATTGAAATTTACTCTTATCTTTCTAAGTTTAAACCAGTCTTCTATTGCTTGGTATCACCTTGACTTCCACTCCATGTGAAAGTTCTATACCTACATCGTGTATTTCCTCTTTTATTGTTCTGACATTGTCATTTACGGATTAACCTCTCTGGTTCTCTATTGTAAATCTTTTAGTTTTGTTTTTTTCATTGAGAATTCATTATCTAGGTAGATATCTTGACTAATGCGATCTTGCTTCCAAGATTCAGGCTGTTGTCTGTTGTTGTTGGCTCTCTAACTGAAGGATTCCCTTTAATAATTCTTGTAATTTTGGTTTGGTTTTTACATAGGCCCCTAATTTCTGTTTATCTGGAAGTGTTCTCATTTCACTATCATATTTGAGTGAGAGTCTTACAGGATATGTTATTCTTGGTTGACAGTTTTTTTCTTTCATGGTTTTATATGTGTCATCCCATTGCCTTTTTGCCTGCATAGTTTCTGCCACATAATCAGAGCTTAGTCTTATTGTTTCCCCTTTGTATGTGACTTTTCATTTTTCTCAAGATACTTTCAGGGTTCTATCTTTGTCTGGTTTTAGTGAGTGTGATTATGATATACCTTATTGAATTCCTTTGGAATCTATCCTATATGGGGCTTCTTGAGCTTCTTGGATGGTCAGCTTTTCATTTTTCATGATATTAGGGAAGTTTTCTGTCAGCAGTTCTTCAGTGAGCATCTCTGTTTTCTTCTCCTGTTCTGGAACTCCAATCACGTGCACATTTTTGCTTTTGATTGTATCCCACACAGTTCTCAGGTTTTCTTCATTTTTCTTAGTTCTTTTCTCTAATTTTTCCTCAAACTAAGTGGTATCCAAGTATTTGTCTTCAATTTCGCTGATCTTGTCTTCCATTGTTTCAGACCTGCTCCTCAAACCTTCTTTGACACTGTCCATTTCTGAAATCTTGTTGTTTGTCTTCTATGTTTCTAATTGCTGTTTTTGTATGATTTCTAGTGTTGAATTTATTTTGACATTTTGTTTCTGTATTATTTTCCTGAATTCTTCCATTGTTTTATCTATCATTTCATACTTGGTCTGTTTTTTCCTCATTTTTGTCTACTTTTTCTTTCATCTCTTAGATAGCCCTGAATATTAGAGATTTGAATTCCCTATCTGGTAGTTTCAGTGCCTTTTCTTCTTCTGGAGGATCATCTGGTGTTTTATTTTTGATGCCTACTGGAACCATCCTGTACTTTTTTTTTTTTTTTTAATATGTTTTGATATTGTCCGTTGTCTTCAGGACATTCAGTAATTATTTTCTTCATTTATTGACTATAGATTTGTTTTGCCCAGCTTTTTTGTTTTATTTGGCTATGTCTGAGCAGGCGGGCTAGTCATTCTTTTTTGTTGGCTCCTCTGTGGACTTCTCACCACTTTGTACAGTGGACAGGGTCAGTTGCTCAGCTATAGTGCAGCAGGGAAGGTCCAGCAGAAAGGCAGTGGCTGGGAGGGGTCTTTTGCAGCACATGTTGGTGCTGACTGTGCAGGGCATTTTCCAGTAGACCATGCCTATGCCACATGAGGGTGTGATGCTTATTGCCCAGTGCAAATAAGCAGGAGGAAAAGGCAGTGGGTGTGGGAAAGAAGAGAAAGAGGAGAGAAACAGAAGCCAAATATATATATATATACTGAGTGAGTCTAGTGTTGCGGTGGCACAGACCAAGGGAAGCTGTGTGCCAATGGGTTTCTAACCTGGTGGATACCCCATCAAGAATGGATAGATATGGCACACTTAGCTAGGTGGTTGTGATATAGGAAAGGAAGGAAGGTAGAAGGAGACATGAAACCAAGGAAAAAAATACCCTGAGGGAGCCCACTGGAAGCAGGTCCCCAGCTGAGCAGCACTGCACAGCCATCAAGGAGTGGAGATGGCATGCAGCGCCAGATGTGCAGGAGAAGGGTAAGGAAGGAAGGTAGAGAGAGACAAGGAACTGAGAAAAGAAAAGAAAAGCAGAGGAAAAAAATGCCTGAGGGAGCCCACTGGCATGTGATGTGGACCAGGGAAGGGCTTCCTAGCCGAGTGGCACTGCACAGCCTGTCAAAAGGAGCAGAGGTGGCCCATGGTGCCAGATGTCTGGGAGAAAGGAAAGGAAGTAGAAAAGACAAGAAACTGAGAAAAGAAAAACAATACCCTGAGGGAGCCCTCTCGCTTAGCTGTGCAGACTGGAGAAGGGACCCCCCAGCTGAGCAGAGCTGCACAGCCCATCTAGAAGGAGCAGAGATGGCACATGGCCCCAGGTGTTCAGGAGAAAGGAAAGGAAAGATGGTAGAGAGAGACGAGAAACTGGGAGAAGAAGAAAATAAAAGCCCCCAGGGAGCCCACCAACTTGGCAACGCTAACTGGGGAAGTGGCTCCTCAGCTGAGCAGTGACACTGCACAGCCTGTCGAGGAGGAGTGGAGATGGTACACAGAGCCAGGTGTTAGAGAGAAAGGAAATGAAGCAGGTGAGAGAGAGAGAGGAAACCAAAGGAAGCTAGAATGAATAACAACAGAAACCAAAAAATGACACTGAAGGAGCTGGCTGGTGTGGGTGGGGGGAATCCAGGTGGCAAGGAGCTGGCATCTTCCTGGGCTAGTGACCGTGGCTCACTGGAAAGCCGCAAAGGCCAAATGGGGAAGAAGGGTGGGGAGTGGGAAAGCATGTATCGCTGTTTACTGGGTGCTCTGTCTTCTGCTGGGACCTCTTTGAAGCTGCCTTCCCGTATTCCCTGTCCTCTGTTCTTAGTGGCTGAGAGGTCCAAGACTGCAAATCCATGTCATGTTAGCTGATGGAGACCTCCACTCCATAACTCTCCTTGCTCTCTGTTCTCTGTGAGTTTCTTTTTCCATTTGGTGCTTGGTTGAGTTCTTTATCCCTTCATTTGACGCTTGGGGTTCCAGGATTGACGTTTGTCTCTGTTTTACTTAATTTTTTTGGGTCTTTGCTGTGGAGGGATGGTGTGGTGCTTCTGTTGGTAGCGCCATGTGGGCTCTGCCTGTAATTAAGAGGTTTGAAGGCAAAAAAGCTTGGAAATTTTACCTTTCATCAACTACATCTTTCTGGAAGGAAGACAAGAAAACTAAAAGTTAGGCAATTAAATTATTACTCACATATGCTTTAAAAGTAGTTAGAACTGTCCGTGGCATACAGTGAACATTAAGTAAAACTGAACTATTTTTACCATATTTCAGCTAACATCAACTCAGACATATTTTGAGAAATGTATATCCTTATGATTGTTTCTATATGAGGCTTTAATTAAAATATATGCCCAAAAGAGGAAATAATAAGGTTCAGATGTTTACGTACTTTTGCTTTAGCTAAGACACTGCCTGGAGATGAAGGATGAATGCTCAAATGATTAGGCACCATCTTTTTCATTTTTAAAGATTTTCATGAGTACCTGTATGAGAGATAAGTTTTTCACCAAAGTGGTGACCGCTTACATTTGACCCTCATTCCCAAAAAAAGCAGTTGTTGAGTTGACCCAACTTACGGTGACCCCATGTGTGTCAGAGTAGAACTGTGCTTCATAGAGTTTTCGATGGCTGATTTTTCAGAAGTAAATTGCCAAGCCTTTCTTTCAAGATGCCTCTGGGTGAACTTGAATCTTCAAACTTACAGTTAGCAGCCAAGTGTGTTAACCTTTTGCATCACCCAGGGACTTCAGCCCTCATTCCTGGATGGTCCTTAAAACAGAACCATATTCTTACATGCTCCTATACATCAAGTGTAATGAGGTGATGGAGCTATGCTGCATATATAGAGAAGCGACATGCTTTCCACACAGGTATATACTTTGATTCAACTGACACCAGGCAAAAAAAGGGTTCTGGATTAATTCTCTGTAGGCTAATTTTATAACCACTGTTGAATTTTTCAGACAGCACCAGAATTTTGTAACAACCAGGTTTTTTTTTCCTGACATATATGTCAAGTATTTGCAAACCTTGAGGTAAGTGTTAAGTGTAATATATTTCAGTGTTTTTAAAAATAGTACATTTTCAAAGCCTTGGGAAAAATACCTTTAAATTATGTTTGAAAAGTTGAAGAAAAATTTGTTGAAGCAGAAAAATTGATTATTCAAGATCAAAATGAAGCAAATTGAGTATTACTTACAAATATTCCCCTCAGCCTAATTTAAATTTGTCTTGTGACCTTCATTCTACTTCATGAATGTGCTACTATTCTAAGTGGTTGCTATACAGTGTGATTATTTGATACAAATATTTCTAGGGTATTACAGAGAACTACTGTGATTAACTTATTGATAAATTTCACTGGAGACCAGACAAGAATTGCACCAAAAATACTAGGTTAGAAAACTGTTTATTACATCTGAGAATGTGAGATTTAATCCTCTGATGCTCTTTTATTGCCTTACAACAGTTCCCTTGGAAATCTTTAATAAAGATTACTCTGGAGAGAAAACCAAAGAAAATAGGAAGGGAGCCTATTGAGAAGGGAGCTGAAAGTGCAGTAATAAGGAAACCCATGTGTGCTGTTCACATGGTTTTTTGAGTAAAGATTCCAAGAGGTAGCTGAAAGCCTTTCCCTGAGATGTTCTCAGATGAAGTCTCTTCCTTATAGGCATCACTGTGCATAGAGAGTTGCACCAGCTGTAGAAAATTCACACCCTCTGACTTCACATAGCCTTATCCCTCAGAGTGTAAATAAACTAACTCAAGATTACTAGCAAATCTGGGCTATCCAGATGGCCCCAGCAGACATTTAATTGATAAGACAAGGAAGTAACTATTGTTTAGGGTGTTTTAATTTCGTTACGTGCCGTATTTCATGTATGTGATTAGTGAATGAGCTGGAGTGAAATGATGAAATGCTTCTGGTGTTTTCCTTGCATCGGTCTCTTTGAAAGCTTATGACATTGGATCTTCCTTTTCCACCTGGACAATATCTGTGCCAGATCCTGTGGTATTTCTGGTTATTATAGATATCAAAAGTCTCACTTTCAAATTTTAAAAAGTTCAATCTTATTTAAATCAAAATGTGAATCTTACATTCAAACTAATGCGTCTGTCCCTACCACTGCTTGAGTATGACTCAGCCTCAAAATCTTGCATAAGGAAGTGGTGCGTGATCACTTCCCTTTGTCCTCTTTTTCCAAGTCCTTTTCTAAATTATAATTGTTCTTTCTGACTTTTTCTGTAGTCAAGTTGAGATAGGAAAGTTTCTTAAGTATAAAGGTAAGGTCATAAGCAGCTGGTACATCTGTAATCTGTTATTGGTGCCCTGGCTGTGATAAAAGCCCAAAAATGTCTATGTCCCATGAGAGTATTTCATGGATTCTCCTTCAAGTCTTAGCTGGGAAACTCCTACAGCAACATTTAGTGGTGAGGTCAGTACATCTTAAAAAAAAAAATGTTGCCATCTCACGGTGACTGCATGCCTTACAGAATAGGATGATTATATAAGGTTTCCTTGGCTGTTATCTTTAGAAAAGCACAATCTTTACAGAAGCAGATTGCCAAATCTTTCTTCTGCAGAACCACTGATGACTTTGAACTGTCATACTTTAGGTTGGCAGCTAAGCACTTAACTATTAGCCAACAGACTCCTTCTGCTAGCTGTAGGTAAGTTAAAACCCTGTATTTATAAAGACCCTAAGCCACTGCTGCCCTTCAGAGCTCTCTAACCTACAGGATGTACAAGTATGCCCTCTGCTTCCCCTCTTCCCCTTGGCTTCTTCCCCTTCTGGTAGTCCATCCCTGTGTTGCTTGCCTTTGGAGGGTCTGCTGATGCAGGAGACTTCCCAGTCGTGCAGCATCTGTCAACACATCATCAGCCCCAGTAAATAGCTTGTTTTGCAACACTGCCATCTCATGATCATATCTTTTTCCATGACCAGCCCCAAAATTCCATGGACTCACTATATTGGCAAAGGCAATGCATAGCTTACTATGTGAAAGAGAGAAATTAAGAGAAAAGGATTAATTTGCACTGGAAGGAGATGACCATAAATTAAACTGGATACTGAAGGATTGTATGTTAGAGATTGCATTTAGCTCATATGACAGAAAATTTGACTACACAGTGGTTTATAAAACATAGGGGGTTTACGTTTTTCATCCAAAAAGAAGTTCATAGCTAAACAATGGTTGGCTTTTTTTCAATAGCTTGAGGATGCAAGGGCTAATATTCTCTTTTTTTTTTTTTTTCATGCTACCAGATATGTGTTGATGCTCCAGCCATTACAATATTATTTAGAAAGCAGGGAAGAGAAAAGGAAAAGGAAAGGGCATCATTTGTATTGAGAGCACGATTTCCCACAAACTCCCAGCATACTTCCACTTTTGCCTCATTGTTCATATGAACACCCCTTGCCATAAGAGATTCTAGAATGATGACGTTTAGCTTCTGTGGCAGATTGAGTTGAAGGAGAAAAGTATTAGAATGTATGCTGAGTGTGTGTCAGGGTTGTATCCATTCACCATACTTAGTCTGTATGCTCAGCAAATAATCCCAGGAGCTGGACTATATGAGGAAAAATGCAGCATCAGGATTGGAGGAAGACTCATTAACAACCTACAATATGCAGATGACATAACCTTGCTTGCTGAAAGTGAAGAGGACTTGAAACACTGCTGAAGATCATAGACTATAGCCTTCAGTATGGATTACACCTCAACAAAAAGAAAATAAAAATCCTCAAAACTGGATGAGTAAGCAACATTGTGATAAAGAAAATATTGAAGTTGTCAAGGATTTCGTTTTACTTGGATCCACAATCAATGCCCATGGAAGTAGCAGTCAAGAAATTAAAGGATATATTGCATTGGGCAAATCTGCTGCAAAAGACCTCTTTAAACTGTTAAAAAGCAAAGTTGTCACATTGAGGACTAAGGTGTGCCTGACCCAAGCCATGGTATTTTCAGTCGCCTCATATGTGTGCAAAAGCTGGACAATGAATACGGAAGACCGAAGAATTAATGCCTTTGAATTACAGTATTGGCAAAGAATAGTAAATATACCATGTACTGCCAAAAGAACAAACAAGTCTGTCTTGGAAGAAGTACAACCAGATTGCTCTTTAGAAGGGAGGATGGCAAGACTTCATCTTACATACTGTGGACATATTATCATGAGGGACCAGTCCCTGGAGAAAGGCATCATGCTTAGTAAAATAGAGGATCAGTGACAAAGAGGTAGACCCCTCAACAAGATGGATTGACACAGTGGCTACAGCAGTGGGCTCAAACATAGCAGTGATCATGAAGATGGTGCAGGACCGGGCAGTGTTGCATTCTGTTGTACATAGGGACACTATGAGTCAGAACTGACTTGACGGCACCTAACAACAACAATGTGTTGAGTGAACCATATGATTATCTACCACAGAGGTGGGCGTACGTGGATAACAAAACATGTGGAAAGAAGTTACAAGTATCCAGAGACGTATAGCCTTTTGGAGAATGATGGTCTATACGATGATTAGGTCCAGAAAGCAGAGATCGTTAGCAGTCAAACAAAGGAGTTGGGGAACATTTATTTGAAAATATGGAGGAAAAAAAAAACTTGACAGAAAGATGTAAATAAAGATAGGGTTTTAGAAGTTACACACATGATGCTTACAACTCTGGGAAAGAGAGAGTAGAGGAAGAGAAGCGAACGCTGATAAAGAAAATCCTTGAGAATACCTCCGTTAGGGAGGAGTCCAAGTTCATAAGACCAAGGCAAGATGTGGTCAGGGAAGTAAAGCCAAAATGAAAAAAACGTAGTGTCAGAGAAGTCCATGGAGTTGAAGAATGACAGGGTCATTAGTTAGCAAAATAAATTGAAAAAGTCATTGCTTTTAAAGTGTCATTTTTGACTACTGAGAAAGAAATTATAGTCGTGTCTTCAAGGCAATAGAAAGATTCATGGCTTGAGTTAACTAATGAAGGAAAATAGAAGCTAGAAAGACACATGAATGCTTTTAGAAGTTTTATTGTCAGTGAAGAAAGGAATCAAGTGATGAGGATAGCTAAAGAAGACAACAAGGCTAAAGAAAGTTATGCTGTTTTTTTGTTTTGTTTGTTTTTAATGAAGGAACTAGCATTCTTGTGAGAAGTAACAATGCTGGTGGAAAGATAGAGATTAAAGAGGGAAGAAGGGAGAAGGATACTTAGTTTTCTATAGATGTTTTGTTTATTTTTGACTATTCAAAGTTCAGTAATGCCACTAATGATATACCAACTGAGATACTTTTCAAGTATATTTCAGTTGTTTGAGTCTGAGGGAATAACACTTATTGAACTGATGAACGTTTGCTATATTCCAGACACATTACATGGGTTATCTCATTTTGCAATTACAAAGTTCAGGGAGGTGCCTGTCTCAAAATGTTGCTATGAGAATGAAGTTATTATTTTGTTTCATTTTTAAAAAATTTTTTTAGGTTTTCTTTTTGTGTGTGTTTATCAGGTGAAAGTTAATAGAGCAAACTAGTTTCTCATTAAACAGTGCACATATTGTTTTGTGACATTGGTTGCCAACCCTGTGATACGTCAACATTCTCCCCTTCTCGACCTCGGAGTCCCCATTTCCATTCATCCAGCTTTCCTGTCCCCTCCTGCCTTCTCATCATTGCTCTTGGGCAGATTTGCCCATTTAGTCTCGTATACATGGTTGAACTACATGTATTATTGTTTGTTTTATAGGCCTGTCTAATCTTTGGCTGAATGGTGAACCTCAGTAGTGAGTTAAAAGAGTGTCCGGAGGCCATGCTCTCAGGGTGAGAATGAAATTGTTAATAGATGTCAAATATTCAACAAGTCCTAACATGTGATAAACAGTGCTGTTATCATTACAGCCAATAGTATTAGGAGCAGCAGTCTTTTACAGGTGTTGTCTTTTACAGAAAACTGAAGCTCACACAATTCAATAAATATATCTAAAGTAATGGAGTTAGGAAGGAATGAAATCAGAATTCCATCTCAGGTGTGCCTGACTCCAAATCCCACTGAATCACTGGAGGATGGATGAGTTCTGTTGAACACTTTAGGGAGAGTATCAGCAAATGGAATCACAGACACAGGCCTGTGTTCAGGGACAGGAACCCAAGGCTTAATAAGGGAGTTATCCAATAGAAATGCATACTCAGAGACCCAAAGAGAGGTTATCAAGTTTCCAAAATGGGATACAAGGTGGGAACTAAATCTCGGTAGTAAAATGTGTACCCACAGTGAGCTCAA
Source organism: Dugong dugon (assembly GCA_030035585.1). Lineage (NCBI taxonomy): Eukaryota > Metazoa > Chordata > Mammalia > Sirenia > Dugongidae > Dugong > Dugong dugon. Next base: position 18,345,227 of record CM057478.1, read on the forward strand.
GTTTGAATCAATGGTAGTCTTAGGGTATTTCCTAGTGCTGGTTTGATGCTCTTCAAATTCCTTCTGTCCAAAAGTTACATTTGTTCTGAAGATTTAATCTATGTTACACTAGCAGATAGGAGTCAAGTAAATTTACCTTTTGGAAAGAATGACATGCAAATGCTAAGAATTAGGTGAGGCATTTAATACTAAAATCCAGGATGCTTAAATATGAATTACAGGGATTCAATTTTTTTTTCTAAATTTTATTTCTTCTGTTATTGTTATTGAGAATATACACAGGAAAACATACACCAATTCAAAAGTTTCTACTTGTACAGTTTAGTTACACTGATTACATTCTTTGAGTTGTGCAACCATTCTCACCTTCCTTTTCTGAATTACTCCTCCCTCATAAATACAAACTCACTGCCCCTTAAGGTTCCTATCTAATCTTTCTAGTTGCTGTTGTCACTTTGATCCTATATAGAGGGTTCTTAAGAGAACATAATGCTCATGGCAGACCTGTTTTTAATAGTTAAACTAAAATATTGTTTGGTTTTAAGATGACTTCAGGGGTTATTTTTGGTTTAAGGTTTAAAGATTATCTCAGGGCAATAGTTTCAAGGGTTCATCCACCGTCCAGAGCTCCAGAAAGTCTAGAGTCCATAAGAATTTGAAATTCTGTTCTACATTTCCCGCTTTTGATCAGGATTCTTCTACGGAATCTTTGCTCAAAATGTTCAGTAATGGTAGCTGGGCACCATCCAGTTCTTCTGGTCTCATGGTAAAGGAGGCAGTTGTTCGTGGAGGCAATTAGCCACACATTCCATATCCTACTCCTATTCCTGATTTTCCTTTTTCCTGTGTCGCTCTAGATGAATAGAGGCTAATTGTTGTGCCTTGCATGGCCGCTTGCAAGCTTTTAAGACCCCAGGCACTATGCAATGAACAAGGAGGTAGAACAGCAGCACTAAACACATTATTAGGCCAATTAACTGGGAATGTCCCATGAAACCATGACCCTAAACCTCCAAGCCAAGGAACCAAATCCTGTGAGGTGTTTGGTGGTTATAAGTAAGCAGCATCAGCAGCTACTCTTTTTTTTTTTTTTTTTGGTTGTTGTTGTAAGTATAGAGATCAAACAACTTTTGCCTTTTGCCGATTCAACTTTTACAGTTGTACAACTTATTGACAGCAGTTATAATAATTGGCTGTGCAACCCTACCCTTAATCAATGTGATTTTTTTTCATCACCATTAAGCTTCCTTTCCCCTTTCCTTCCCACCACTAATAAACTTTGGTTTCTATGCATTTGCTTTTTCTTGTCTTTTCAGGTAAGTGAGGTCGTACAATATTTGTGATTCATAATTTTTTAAATGTATATATATTGCAGCCTGCAGTATACTGAAACATTAATTCTTGATTTTAAGGCATTATATCATCTTTCTTTTTTTTTTTTTTTTTATTTTTGTTCTTGGTCAGGAAAAGAAATTAAATTCTTAACTAACTAGAAATAAGCACCCACCCCCAGGTAACCAAAAAGTTCCAGTAACTTTGTCTTAACAGACTATACTGACTTTGAAATATTAATTCATGCACTCATTTACTCCTTCATTTGACAAATATTTAGTAAGAAATACTCTGTAAAAGTCAGTATATTTAGAAATAAAGAATGAATTATACACTTTTAAGGAACATGAAGTCTTCTTGAGGGAACAAGCCATGTAATTTAAGATTAGGAACTATATGTCATGATATAACAAGTACATTATGAAAGTAATACAGACAGGATTTCCCTACCAAATGATTTGTTTTCCACTGAAAATAAAATTTACTTGTAGAAAATTTGTTTAAATAAAATTTAAAAGTTAAAAAAAGGCAAATGAAACTCTCTATTTCTAGAATTTTAACTTTTTTGAGGACTGTGTATGTAAGTTTAACAAAAGTTATCAAAATTAATATTTTTAATTAAGTGAAATGCATTCAAATATAAGCATACTCTCTAATACATGTACACACATACATACATTCTCCTATATATTTAAGTTTATTATTATTATTTTTTAGTATACATGCTTGCTTCACAAAAGTTCAAACATTAAAAAAAAACTGTATGAAAGACTAATGAGTTAGGCTAATTAATGGCTTCTTTTGAGAAATACAAAATACTACAGTATTGTGTTCACAGGTGCAAAAAATAAATGTGTTTTATATACATATGTAATATTTATACATATTTGATCTCTGGGGTGTATATATATGTATATAATTTTTAGCAATAGCCATAAACTTTTTCTTGTTAAATTTCCTTGATTGAGAAATGGTGGATCAGGAGCTTTAGTTATTATTTTTAAGTAACTTAATGTGCTTAAAAACTTACATGAAGTTATGTATTTTCTATTCAGTGAGATTTTTTTTGACTCTGACAATTAAGTGGTCTAAATAATCAGAAATTAAAATTCAAATGTTTCCTGAATAAATTGTCACCATAATGCTTTCCTCATGCATTTTTAAACTTGTTAGAAACTAAAGGTATACACTAAGGATTAAAAATATTAACCAAAAACAGAGAGCTAAAACTCTAGTAGAAAGCTGTGGAGTGAAAGCAGACTGCAAAGGGCTCCTTGTTCTGCAGGCTGTGATGATACCAGAATAAGTCTTTGGACTGGGCATGGTATTGGAGTAAAACTGGAAATTGTTACACCAGGATACTGGATAGAGGATAACATGGCCCTAGTCAGTACAGCATCCTGGATGCCAGGAAATGCGAATACAAGTCCTCCCTGCAGGAAAATATTCACAATTTCAGTAGATTTCTCACAGTTGAAGTTAAAAACAAACAAACAAAAAATGCTGAAAATAAAAAACTTACCAAAAAGCAAAAAAAAATAATTAATTATTTAAGAGAATAAGCAGAAATAATAAAGTACAGATCAATACTTATCATAAAAAATATAAAAGATGGAAAGGCCAGAAAGCAGAAGGGGACAAACCAGGAAGCTGGTGATAGGGAACCCAAGGTTGAATAAGGATATTGTTGATGTGTTGTGAGATTGTTAACCATCGTCTTAGGGCAACATTTGTAATAACTGTTAAATGAGAAACTATTTTGTTCTGTAAGCCTTCATCTTAAGTGAGAATAACAGCATAATTCAAAGAGTGTAGTCAATGTCACTGAACTGTGCATGTAGAAATTTTTGAAATGGTGTCTTTGGCTATGTGTATTTTCACCAAAAAAAAAAAAAAAGGTTGAGAAGTTAGAGGGTTGATATGTTGTGGGGTTGTTAACCAATGTCATAAAACAACATGTGTACTTCTGTTTCATGAGAAACTATTTGTTCTGTAAGCCTTAACCTGAAATACAATAAGAAAAAAAATATATATATATATATATAAAAGATGGAAAAAAATAATGAGCAAAGAATGAGAAACTACCAAAAATAACCAGAATGATTTGGAAAAAGAAAATTAGAAATTTCAGAAATGAAAACTAAAATTTGTAAATTAAAAATCAATGAATATAGCAAACAGTTGAGAAGACCCAAGAATAGAGAGATTAAGAGTTGATTTCTAAGAATACAGCACTGAGAACTAAATTGAGAAAAAATATGTTAAGAGGTTAAAAGTAATGGAATATAGAATGAGAAGGTCTAACATATGTCTAATTGAATATTCATGTAGAGAAAATAAAGTGAATGGGATAAACAATAATAGAACATAAAATTATTGATAGGCTCCCAGAATTGATTATGCACAGTGCATACTAAATAGGAAAAACTATTTAAAATCCTTGAATATGATGCAACATAATAAAACTGAAGAAAAACAAAGACAAAGAGACTATCATTAAAAACAGCCGGGGAGAAAGTAGAAAAGATCTAAAAGCCAAGATAATTAGACTGGCTGTGCACTTCTCAGCAGCACTGGTGGGACCCAAAGTTTAGAAGGATGATGTCTTTAAGGCATTGAGATCAAATAACTGTCAGTCTAGAAGGTGTGCTAAGCAAACTATCTTTCAAGAATGAAAGGATTCCAAGACATCTTTGGATATTTTTTTAAAGAGTGACTTAATCACCAATTAAATATTGCTAATGCAGCTTCTAAATTGATGAGCCAGAGGGTTTATACATGTTTAACAAACATTGCATTTATGAAACAATAATATGAATTTGTATACTTTCAAGTGCTGGCCTGCTGGACAGTAATGACACATAAGTCAGGAAAGGGACATTTATGTTTAAAGTAGATTGCCATCCCAGTGTTTCTCTGGAGAGAGATGAGATATTGACTAATTTATGACTTTGTTAAATTAATTATAGATTGTAAAATTTCAGGGATAACCAACAATACAAGAAATACTGAGTTTAAAATTTCCAATTCAGCAGAGAAAATATGTTGGTAAATCTGATAATTGTATATTAACTAAATATCTTAGTTAAAGAGAGCTCTATAGAATATGTATTTTTTAATTCCTCTCTCTCTATATTTACAAGTGGTATAACTACAGATTAAGAACATGAAACGTACTGTTCAGCTTGATTTAGAAGGTCTTAACAAGTTCATTAAGATAAGCAATATAAATACAATATTTAAAATTGGAAAGGACAAAAACTGTCATTATTCACAGGTAATAAGATTTTTTATACGGTAAGTGCCTGGGTTACAGACGTCGGAGTTATAGACAACTTGTACTTGCCCTTTAATGTTATGTAAATTCGCCCTCACTTTGAAACGATTGAACTAACCACTGCTCGCAACAAATTGTTCATCACAATCACAATTACTTGCTGCATGCGCAGCTTTTAAATTGAAAAGGCTTCGAGCCTTTTCTTGCACTAAAGGCTAGATAAGAACCATATGCACATGTTCCAACTTACCTACAAATTCGACTTATAGACACAGTTAGGAATGGATCTCATTTGTAACCCAGGAACTACCTGTATAGAAAATGCAACTGAATCTCCAGACAAATTATAGAAAAAATAAGAGAGTTTAGCTATATAGCTGAATGTAACATCCACAAAGAAAAAACTTTTTTTTTTTTTTTTTTGGTGTAAACTAACATAAACCTCAACCACAATAATCTTGACAAACCTTTGCTGTTTACTCATTACTTGCCAGACACTCTCCTAAGCCCTTTACATGACTGGAACCACTCAAGCCTCACAATAGCCCTGTGAGGAAGGCACTCTCAATTTAGAGACTGACCCACTTTCACATGGAGACTCAGTGTATGACTGAAGTTGGCATTGAAGTTGAGGAGAACAAATGATGTAGGGAAACTGGCTAGTGATATGAAATTAAAAATAAATAAATAAATTGAATTCCTCCTTTTTGCCATACTAAGAGTATGTTTGCAAGGCTATCTCCTATTTTGGTCAAATGTCATCTTCTCTATTATGCCTTCCCCCTCCTTACTTACTTAAAATTGAAACCTGTACCCTGTTGTGTACGTCTGATTTCATTTATCTTGCTCTAAATGTTTTCCTTTACAGAACTCATCACCTTCTTACATACTGTATGATTTTTCTTATTTATTTTCACTATTGCTTACCATCTCTCTTTCCTGGAATGTAACTCCACAAGGACAGGGGCCTTTATTTCTTTCACTGGCACATCTCAAGTGTTCAGAGCAGTTCCTGGTATATAATACGTGCTGATTAAATATATGTTAAATGACTTACAGGTATCGAATTCTGTCCTGAGATAAATCTGCATCAGGATGAACCAGTAGACTTGTTAGAAAGGCTAAGGAAGGGATATACAACTAATTACCCCTGTTACACATAAACTGATTTGTGTTACTAAAAATAACCATTCCTTAGAATCTTTAGTCAATTATAACTCATTCACTGAGAACGCAGACACTTTACTTACTGTATAAGTATTAATTGAGCTAGGCCTGTATATGGATAAAAATAAAATATTTATTATGTTCATTATTAAATTTGTTGTATTATATGTAATGTTTCAATTAATATCAGTCTTGTTTCTGAATTCTAATTTGTTTTTTATTTATAAGATGTTGCAGAATCTGCATGCAAAACACTAGGATAGAAATACGGGAATCTGGAAATCGGATCTGGACTTGTATCTATTTACTAGATGGTCATAGGCACATATCTGTATAAGCTCTACATGTGCAATGGCTGTGTCTGTCATGTTCATTGTTGAAGCTGAAGCTTTTAAAACAGTGTCTGGTAAATAGTAGGCACTCAGTGCAGATTTGTTGAAAGAATTGCTGTATTGATGGGATAATTATTTATTTTCTATATTTCAGTCTCATCACAAAATTGAAATAATGCCATCTATTCAATGCTCAACTTATTAAGTGGCAACCATAAAACAATATGAATATCATTACCAGTAAAAGGTCAGCATCTTGGCAGTCCTTCAAATAGTACTACTTTGCACATTTTATTTTATAATGTTGCTATTTATCTATAGTAGAGGTTGGAAATATTAACTCTTTAAAGGTTTTTACTTCCAGCATTTTTCACTCCTACCAAATAAATCCACTCTGTTGTAGGAATTGTCTTTAGAATGTATTTGTGTAAGGTATTAACAATGTTGTTTAATTAAAATGTTTATTTTTTAGATATGTTTTTTAGGTTTACAAATGTCATCACTCAAATCATATCATTGTTAAATTTTCCTTAACTGGATGATTTTTTCAAGTCCTATATTAAGCAAAGACAGAAGAAATCCAGATATTGGTGTCCTTGTATTTATTACCTTACTGGCTTCTTCAGGAAATTCTGTTGTAGAAGGCATATGTCACTGATCTTGTCCTCTCTGGAAAATTCTCACTTTTTACTCCTCTGAACTAAGTAGTTTGTTAAGAAATTTCTAATCATGCTTAAAAACATAGTGTGGTTTCCTATTCAGTAAATAGTCCATTGCAAAACTATTTTTGAATAACATAAATATTTCAAGCAAATATGCTATTAATGCATTAGCTGTTACTTCTCCCAACAAAGCACATATTACAGACACTCTAAAACTCACTGGAGATATTAAAGAGAAGATAAAATCTGCTACCCTGTAAGTGAGGTCCTCACCATTTATCATTTTAGCTTAGCTTTCTTGCAAATTTGTTTTTCTTTTTTTTTTTTAGAGCCCATAAACATAATCTCTGAAAGAAATTAGGTTAGTGCTAGAAAAGATGCTTTGACTAAATAAAATTTCAAAAACAAAGAACAACAATAAAAATCAGCTCTCTTATAGTATTCCTCCATATAGAGAAACTTAATAATCAGAATTTGTCAGTAATAATCATTAGAACATTTTAATAAATCTTTTTTTTGATTTTTTGTTTGTTTGTTTAGCCTTTTGATATCCCCTCAGCATTTTGTTCCAGGACATGAAATTGAGAACAATAATTTTCTTCTCTTCTTTGAAGATTTTCTTTCCATCTTACAATCTTACCTTCCTGCCTTCCTTTCAGGGATTTACTCTCTACTCAGTTAATATGGATCATTACTATTACCATAGACATTACTTATAACTTGTAAGCAACATCACTAATTGAATATATGAACATGTGTGCAAAGGAAGATAGGCAGAGAGCCCATAAGAGGTGATGTAATAAAGACAATTGAGGAAGTTCTTTTTACAATGAACAGTTCATTGTTCCTCAAATTACTAGTATCTGCAAATCGGTATGTGTACAGCTGGGTCATACCTGAAATGTATGAACTCTCTTGTTGGTTAGTAATAAAAGCATATTACAAAATAGCTAATAACTGTCATTTTTTTTTTTTTACTTCAATTGTGTATTGTAGTATAAAATTAGGAAAAAAGAACCTTTAAAATACAGGAACTGGAAACAATGCTTAAAGAATAATTTTGTGGTTTTCCACATAAAGCTGTACAAATTAGAAAAATAATGGCATAAAATTTTATGTAGAAAATGTGAAAATAATGTTTTAAATTATTAAGCATTCCACTTTCTTATGTGGCCAAATACACAAAGTTCAGAAGCTGAGAAGTAGGAGAACTAAATTCTAGTCTTTAACCAGAATACTGATTAAGGAATATAATTGTTTATATTCCATAGTTATTATTTGAGAGTTTTTAAACATTAAATAAGTTCATCATTTCTACATATCAGATCTACAATTATGTTAAAAAATTACGGTAATACTGTCTTCTGAAAAGAATTGACTACATTTATTGACTATTGACTTAGTATGTTATACATGTCTCAATGTTGACTAATAATGCAGGACAATTTTCCATAGTAGTATTTCTTTTATAATAATATCCTTAATGTAAATAATAAATATTTTTTATGTTAATCCCCAGAGAATTCAGTATGCAAACTAATTCAAGACAGATGCCAAAGTAGAGTGAAAAAAGCAAAATAAGGGAAGTGAAAGGAAACAAAATACATGATCCCTCATAGTCTGCAAATTGACTGCAAATCTATAGTCTACCAAGTGATAGCATATGGAAAAAATATTCTGTGCAAATGTACTTCAGTATTGAAACACACACACACATACACTTCAGCTAAATCAAACCAAACCAAAACAAAGCATAAACCCACTGCTGTCAAGTAGATTCCAACTCATGGTGACCTGATGTGTTACAGAGTAGAGTTTTCTTGGCTGTAATCTTTACAGAAGCAGATTGCCAGACTCAGTGCTGTTGGGTGGGTTCCACCCACCAACCTTTAGGTTAGTAGCCCAGCACAAACCATTTGCACCCACCTAGGGACCTGATATCTCAGCTAGGCACACATTATTCCCTGTATGAAAATCAATATTTTAAGAGATGTTCTCCACAAATTACCAAATAGAGATATCAAGGGACACATTAGCTCTGCTAGAAAGGTTATCAAAATATAGAAAAGTGGATAATGAAATGTTTGGGTTTTTTTTTTTGTTTGTTTTTTAGTGATATCCTCTTTGAGGATGAACCTTTATTGAAGAACTTTCAGATATTAGGCACTGTACTAAGTGCCAGAGGGACATGCATGCAGAGATGTGGATTCATCTCATGCAAGTGTTAAATCATGAAAGAAAACAGTGGAATTAAACAGATGATTACAATATCATATGATACATTTTTTTGATAGTAGGTCCTATGGAAACAGATATGTGTGTACAGTACACAATATGTTCTGTGAAATAGGTCATTATGTGATTTATATGTTGTGTGAACACTGTATTACATACAGGCAGTCCTTGGATTATGAACAAATTCCTTTCTTAAGTCTAAGGCAAATTTGTACATAAGTTGGAACAGTTAGATATGGTTCATATTTAATGTTATTTAGTCAAATGTTTGTCTTAGTATATAGTATATAGTGTACCTTTCTATGCATAAAAAAACTTTGAAGAAACACTTCTAGATACACTAAAACATCCAGTAGTAATAAGGTTTTGGTGCATGTCACAAAGTAGCGCCTGTTTATTACTACAAATCATTGTATGTGTCTCAGAATTTTAATATAATAGGCTTTATGGAGGTTGATTTGTAACTATGAGTTGTATGTAAGTTGGATGTTCATTACCCAAGGATGACAGAAAGTACAGTATGTACATAAGCCAGTAACATAGGCATTTGTTATGACTATTAAGACACACATTATAGGTTATATACTATATATATAGTTATATACTATATATATAGGTTATATATATAGGTACTGTAACATTATGTGCTTGGCAGTGCAATCTCTTTGTATACAAGAGACATGAGATACACTTTGTGAGTGTGGGAATGTTGTATTCCCTATGTTTGGGTACGTCTACTACGTCCCATTCTCCAACTCGGATTTCTGAGCTCTGTTATAGCCTTATGGGACAAGGATATATATGTGTTCAGACATTGCCCGAACGGAGGTTACGCAACACATTGACTGTACATACATGGGGAAGAGATGAGCTCAGTGAAGACTTCTTGGAGCAGATGACTTCTGAGAAAAGGGGAGGAGGGAGGAGGCAGTGGGTCACCTGCGAAAGAAGCAGCATATGTGAATGTGTGAAATTGAGAGAGTATGCGATATGACAATGGCACATAGGTCACTAGGATTGGATAGAATGAGGAGAGAAATGGGAAATGAGACCAAAACCTCACTAAACTATACAGTTTAGAGTTTATCTGGAAGGCTATGGAATGCCATGGAATTATCTTAAATAAAGGAGTAAGATGATCTTGGAGAAAGTATGAAGATTGAGAGAGGAGTCAAGAATAAAAGCTAAAATTTTGACCTGGATGCCTAAATGGATGGTGGAAGGCAAAGAGGGAATGCATAGAATATGATGACTCTTGTTTTGCCTAAATGACTCTTGTTTTTGCCAAGATGGGTAACCTTAGTGGAGATTTCAAAATATGTCATAGAAGTGGCTGAGATGTAATTGGAGGAAAGAAAAGGAAATAAAATATTGTTAGATCAGTAAAAATGAAAATAAAATGAGTTATCAAAAGAATAGAGATTTCCACAAGGATAAAAAATAGTAAAGTAAGACTCATAGATGAAGTAGTCTAAGTGGGACATTAAAGTTTAAGATACCAGAATTAGTATAGTCTTGTGTAATGATGACAAGGTTCAGGGCAGTGCTTGCGGGAGTGGTGATGATGCATGATGGAGGTAGAGTGGAATTGAAGAAAACTGTGACATCGTCAGGTGTTGCATACATGAAATTACCTTCATGGGCGTTAATCTAACCTGTAATGATAGTCTGTTATATTCCATTTTCTGAGATAGTCCAAGACATTTCCTTCAGAATATTTATATCATGAAGCTGTTTTTTTCACCAAGCCTTATTGAATGCTTATTCAAAAAGAAGTTCAAAGAATATTCTGTTCAAGACATTCAATACAAGGGAGAGTTGGTTTCATGAGTAAAGATAGAAAACTGCATGAGCATGGTTGCCTTGGCAGCATATGGAACTCAGAGAGGATTAAAGTTCTATAATATTTAGTTTGTATTTTTATTTCTATAAACATAGCCCAGTTGACATTCAAAGTGATACTACTGAGGGAACTAATGTGTGATAAGAAAGCAGTCTCCAATATAAGTGCCTGACCAAAGAGAAGGCAGAGGGCCAGTGTACCTAACAGTCTTTCTTCTAGTCTGATGACATCTAGAAAGTCCAACTAGCTTGGACTCTAGCCTTGTCACTGATTAAATCAGCAGTACCAACACTGTCAATCAGTTTGGTATCCCACAAAAAAGAGGGAAATCTCATTGCCACAAAGTTGTCATTCACAGTCTGATGTTGAACAGACAGTTACCACCACGTGGTCAACAATTTTCTCATAGTAGAGTGAGAGCTAAAGCAACCCCAAAGGTGGTTGTACTAATGAGATTTCTAAGTTACAAATTTTGAAAATACTTTATTTTTTATAAAATAATTATTGCCATTTTCTTGTACATTAAGCTTTTAAAATAATTGATTCTCTCTGAATTAAAATCACCATACTTGAGTTTAGGAAAGGCAGAAAGGGAGGAAGGGTTTACTGGAAAAAATCAAGAATTTCTTATTAGAAAGGGTATAATGAGCACACATACATACATATCATATAAATGCATATACATATATACAGGTATAATTAGTTAATTGTTGATGTATATCAGTACTTAAATACCAGCAGACATGTGCATGTATGTGTGTGTGTATTTAAAAATTACATAAATATTTATCAACATTTATTTAATTATTTTGCCCTTTCAATTAGTCAGCAAATAAAATTAGACAAAAAGGTTAAGATCTAAAATTCTAAGGTAGCTCAGGTCTCTGAAGATGTTGTTAGCTGCCATTGAGTCAGTTCTGACTCATACAGGACCTATTAATAAGATTTCCTATTAAATGTGAATTAAGCTTTGCAAATTTTCATTTACTTGATTTGCTAAAACATCTGTCTTAATGTCTTTCAGTTAGAAAAATAAATGCATGGTTAATACTTGCATAAGTACTAAAACAGCTGAAGGGAAATTTGGCTTTTAAGTGTCTAACATTGAAAAATATATTTTTATTTATTAGTATAAGTGGGATATTGACAATTTTTCACAAATAGAAAAGAAACATAGTTGCTTTTTCTTGTCAGTTTAAGAAAGCATGATAAATGGAAACAATGGGAAGATGATAAGCACACATGCATAATTGCTCGTTGTTAAATATCCCTAATAAAAGAATGCCCTTAACTTTGGATGAATTAAATCACTGATTGCTCCTTGTGAAACTATGAATGCATTCCATTGTATCAAAAGTGTACCTGCAGCTTCTCCTGGGTAATTTTGTACAAAAACTTCTTGAATTTTTTCTTATCTTCTTAGTTGATTGTAGTTTAAATGGAATTTACATTTCAAGTTAATCTCCAGTACAAAAATCTATACATACATTGTTATGCGACCCTAATTGCTCTCCACATACTGTGACAGCACACTCCTCCTTCCCACCTCTGATTCCCCATATCCATTCAACCAGCTCCTAACCCTCTCTGCCTTCCCATCTCACCTCTAGACCGAAGCTGCGAATAAGGTCTCTTGTATCTACCTGAGCTAAGAGATACACTCCTTATGAGTATCATTTTATGTCACACAGTCCAGTCCAATCCCTGTCTGAAGAGTTGGCCTCAGAAATTGTTTTAGCTCTGGGCTGACAGAGAATCTGGGGGCCATGTTTCCTGGGTTCCTCCAGTCTAAGTCAGACCATTAAGTCTGGTCTTCTTACTAGAATTTGAGTTCTGCACCCCACTTTTCTCTTGCTCCATCAGAAACTCTGTTGTGTGCCCTAGCAGGGTGGTCATTGGTGGTAGCCGGGCACCATCTAGTTCTGGTCTCAGGCTGATGAAGTTTCTGGTTTATGTGGCCCTTTCTGTCTCTTGGGCTAATACTTTCCTTGTGTCTTCGGTGTTCTTCATTCTCCTTTAGTCCAGGTGGTTGGGACTAATTGACGCATCTTAGATGGCAGCTTGCAAGCTTTTAAGACCCCAGATGCCACCCACGAAAGTAGGAGGCAGAACATTTACTTAATAAGTTTGTTAGGCAAATTGACCCAGATGTCCCCTGAAAGCATGGTCCCCAGACTCCTACCCCAGCTACTCTGTCCCTCAAAGTGTTTGATTGTACTCAGGAATTTCCTTAGCTTTGGTTTAGTCCAGTAGTGCTGACTTCCCCTGTAGTGTGTGCTGTCCTTCCCTTCACCTAAGATAATTCTTATTTACTATCTAGTTAGTAAATAACCCTCACCCTCCCTCCCCACCCTCATAACCATCAAAGAATGTTGTCTTCTGTGTTTAAACCTTTTCTTGACTTCTTATGATAGTGTCTTATACAGTATTTGTCTTTCTGTGACTGACTAAATTCACTCAGAGTAATGCCCTCCAGATTCTTCCAAGTTATGAGATGTTTCAGGGATTCGTCATTGTTCTTTATGGTTGCGTAATATTCCATTGTGTGGATAAACCATAGTTTGTTTATCCATTCGGTCGTTGATGGGCACTTAGGTTGTTACCATCTTTTTGCTATTGTGAACAATGCTGCAGTGAATATGGGTGTGCATATATCTATTTGTGTGACAGCTGTTATTTCTCTAGGATATATTCCAAGGAGTGGGTTTGCTGGATTGTATGGTACTTCTATTTCTAGCTTTCTAAGGAAAGGCCAAATCGATTTCCAAAGTGGTTGTACCGTTTTACATTCCCACCAACAGTGTATAAGTGTTCCAGTCTCTCCATAACCGCTCCAGCATTTATTATTTTGTGTTTTTTGGATTAATGCTAGCCTTGTTGGGTTAAGATGATATCTCATGGTACTTTTGATCTGCATTTCTCTAATGGCTAATTATCATGAGCATTTCTTCATGTGTCTGATAGCTGCCTGAATATCTTCTTTGGTGAAGTGCCTGTTCATATCCTTTGCCCATTTTTTAATTGGGTTATTTGACTTTTTGCTGTTGAGGTTTTGCGGTATCTTGTAGATTTTAGAGATTAGACGCTGATCAGATTTGTTGGAGCCAAATTTTTTTTCCCAGTCTGTAGACTGTCTTTTTACTCTTCTGGTGAAGTCTTTTGATGAGCATAAGTGTTTGATTTTAAGGAGCTCCCAGTTATCTAGTCTCTCTTCTGGTGTTTGTGCATTGTTACTTATGGTTCATATTCTGTTTATGCCATGCATTAAGGCTCCTAGTGTTGTCCCTATTTTTTCTTCCATAATCTTCATCGTTTTTGATTTTATATTTAAGTCTTTAACCCATTTTGAGTTACTTTTTGTGCATGGTGTGAGGTATGGGTCTTGTTTCTGTCTTTTGCAGTTGGATATCCAGTTATGCCAGCACCGTTTGTTAAAGAGACTCTCTTTTCCCCAATTAACAGACTTTGGGCCTTCGTCAAATATCAGCTGCTCATAGGTGGATGAATTTATGTCTGGATTCTCAATTCTGTTCCATTGGTCTACGTATCTGTTGTTGCACCAGTACCAGGCTGTTTTGACTACTGTGGTGGTGTAATGGGTTCTAAAATCAGGTAGTGTGGGGCCTTCCACTTTGTTCTTCTTCTTGAGTAATGCTTTACTTATCTGGGGCCTCTTCCCTTTCCATATAAATTTGGTGATTTGTTTCTCCACCTCATTAAAAAATGCTGTTGGAATTTGGATTGGGATTGCATTGTATCTGTAGATCGCTTTGTGTAGAATTGACATTTTCACAATGTTGAGTCTTCCTATCAATGAGCAACGTATGTTTTTCCACTTATGCAGGTCTCTTTTGGTTTCTTGCTGTACTACCTTGTAGTTTTCATTGTATAGGTCTTTTACATCTCTGGCTAGATTTATTCCTAAGTATTTTATTTTTTTGGGGGCTATTGCAAATGGTATTGATTTGGTGATTTCCTCTTCAAGGTTCTCTTTGTTGGTGTAAAGGAATGCAACAGATTTTTGTATGTTTATCGTGTAGCCTGAAACTTTGCTGAAATCTTCTATTAGTTCCAGTAGTTTTCTTGTGGATTCTTTGGGGTTTTCTGTGTATAAGATCATATCATCTGCAAATAGGGATATTTTGACTTCTTCCCTACCAATCTGGATGCCCTTTATTTCTTTTTCTAGCCTAAATGCTCTGGCTAGGACCTCCAGCAGAATGTTGAATAAGAGTGGTGATAAAGGGCATCTTTGTCTGGTTCCCGTTCTCAAGGAGAATGCTTTCAAAGTCTCTCCATTTAGGATGATGTTGGCTTTGTATAAATGCCCTTAATTATACTGAGTGATTTCCCTTCTATTCCTATTTTGTTGAGAGTTTTTATCATGAATTTTTGTTGGACTTTGTCAAATGCCTTTTCTGCATCGATTGATAAGATCATGTGGTTCTTGTCTTTTGTTTATTTATGTGATGGATTACATTGTTGTTTTTCTAGTGTTGAACCATCCTTGCATACCTGGTGTAAATCCCACTTGAACGTGGTGAATTATTTTTTTGATATATTTCTGAATTCTATTGGCTAGAATTTTGTTGAGGATTTTTGCGTCAATGTTCCTGAGGGATATTGGTCTGTAATTTTCTTTTTTTGTGGTGTCTTTACCTGGTTTTGGTATCAGGGTTATGCTGACTTCATAGAATGAGTGTGGGAGTATTCCGTCCTTTTCTATGCTCTGAAATACCTTAGTAGAAGTGGTGTTAACTCTTCTCTGAAAGTTTGGTAGAATTCTTCAGTGAAGCCATCGGGGCCAGGGCTTTTCTTTGTTGGGAGGTTTTTAATTACCTTCTCAATGTCTTCTTTTGTTATGGGTTTATTTAGTTGTTCTACCTCTGTTTGTGTTAGTTTAGGTAGGTAGTGAGTTTCTAGAAATTTGTCCATTTCTTCTAGGTTTTCAAATTTGTTAGAGTACAACTTTTTATAGTATTCTGTTATGTTGGGTCTGTTGTGATATCACCCATCTTGTTTCTTATACTAGTTATTTGCTTCCTCTTCTGTTTTTATTTTGTCAGTTTGGCCAGTGGTTTACCAACTTTGTTGATCTTTTCAAAGAACCAGCTTTTGGTCTTGTTAACCCTTTCAGTTGTTTTTCTATTCTCTATTTCATTTTATTCTCCTCTAATTGTTATTATTTCCTTTCTTCTGGCACATAATGGCTTCTTTTGCTGCGCTCTTTCTACATGTTCAAGTTGTAGAGTTAATGTTTTGATTATGGCCCTTTCTTTTTTTTGGAT
Organism: Dugong dugon; assembly: GCA_030035585.1. Taxonomy (NCBI): domain Eukaryota; kingdom Metazoa; phylum Chordata; class Mammalia; order Sirenia; family Dugongidae; genus Dugong; species Dugong dugon. The sequence continues at coordinate 18,361,363 of CM057478.1, forward strand.
GTGTGCATTTATTGTTATCAACTGAGCTCTGAACACTGGTTTTGCTGTGTCCCAAAGGTTCTGGTAGGATGTGTTTTCATTCTCATTTGATTCTGTGAATTTCTTTATTCCATCCTTAATTTATTAATTTCAGTAGTTTTTGAACAAGGTTGTTGTTCAGTTTCCATCTGTTTGATTTTTTTTCCCTTGCTTTCTCTGTTATTGATTTCTACTTTTATGACTTTATGGTCAGAAAAGATGCTTTGTAATATTTCGATGCTTCAAATTCTGTTAAGGCTTGCTTTATGGCCTAACATGTGGTCTATTCTGGGGAATGTTCCATGTGCATTATAAAAGAAAGTATATTTGTCTGCTGTTGTGTGGAGTGTTTGGTATATGTCTATGAAATCAAGTTGGTTGACTGTGGCATTTAGCTCTTCTGTGGCTTTGTTGAGCTTCTTTCTGGATGTTCTGTCTTTCACTGAAAGTGGTGTGTTGAAATCTCCTACTACTATTGTGGAGCTGTCTATCTCTCTTTTCAATGCTGATAGAGTTTGTTTTATGTATTTTGGAGCCCTGTCATTGGGTGCATAAATATTTATTATAGTTATGTCCTCCTGGTGTATTGATCCTTTAATATTGTGTCTTTCCTTATACTTTATGGTGTATTGTACTTTGAAGTCTGTTTTTGTCAGAGATGACTATTGCCACTCCTGGTCTTTTCTGAGTCTTGTTTACTTGATATATTTTTTTTCATCCTTTGAGTTTTAGTTTGTTTGTTTCTTTAAGTCTAAGGTGTGTCTCTTGTAGGCAGCATATAGACGGATCGTATTTTTTTATCCAATCGGCCACTCTCTGTCTCTTCATTCGTGCATTTAGTCCATTTACGTTCAACGTAATTATTGATAGGTATGAGTTCAGTGCTGTCATTTTGATATCTTTTTGTGTGTTTTGTTGACAGTGTCTTTGTTCCACTTAAGTTTCTGTGCCGAGTTGTTTTTCTGTATGTTTTCTTTTCATCTTTTTCATTGTTGTAGATTTTGTATTTACTGAGTCAATATGCTTTCCTAGTTTTTTATTTTAACTTGTAGGATTGTTAGTTTCCTTTGTGGTTACCTTAATATTTACCCCTATTTTTCTAAGTTTATGCCAGTCTTTTATTTCTTTATATCACCTTGACTTCCTCTCCATTTGAAAAAATCTGTGTCTACATTATTTAAGTCCTTTTTTGTTTTAATGTTGCCATCTTTTACATATTGACATCTGTTTCCCTGTTTTCAGTGTTTTAGCTTTGATTTATTTTTGTGACTTCACTATCTGGGTTGAGATCTGGTTGCTCTGTCCTGTGTTCTAGTCTTGGGTTATTTTCTGATGTTACTGATTTTCTAATCAGAGGACTCCCTTTAGTATTTCTTATAATTCTGGTTTGGTTTTTGCAAATTCCCTAATCTTCTGTTTATCTGGAAATGCCCTAATTTTGCCAGCATATTTGAGAGACCATTTTGCTGGATATATAATTCTTGGCTGGCAATTTTTTTCCTTCATGGTTTTATATATGTCTCCCATTGCCTTCTTGCCTGCCTGGTATCTGCTGAGTAGTCCTAGCTTTTTCTTATTGCCTCTCCTTTGTTGATGTCTTTTCATTTATCCCTAGTTGCTGTTAAAATTCTCTCTTTATCTTTGATTTTGACAAGTTTGATTATAATATGTCTTGGTGACTTTCTTTTGGAATCTACCTTATGTGAGGTTCGATGAGTATCTTGGTTAGCTATCTCGTCATCTTTCACAATATCAGGGAAGTTTTCTGCCAACAAATCTTCAACAATTCTCTATTTTCTCTTATCCCCCCCGTTCTGGTACTCCAATCACTCGTAGGTTATTCCTCTTGATAGAATCGCAGGTAATTCTTAAGGTTTCTTCATTTTTTTAAATCCTTTTATCTGATTTTTCCTCAAATAAGTTGGTGTCAAGTGCTTTATCTTCAGTCTCACTAATTCTGACTACCATTGCCTGAATTCTGCTCTTATGGCTTTCTATTGAGTTGTCTAATTCTGAAATTTTATTGTTAATCTTCTGGATTTCTGATTGCTGTCTGTATGGATTTTTCCAGCCTGTTAAATTTGTCTTTATGCTCTTCTCTAATCTTTTTAATTTCCTCTATTGCGTGTTCTACATTGCTTAATTTCATTCCTAATGTCTTGAAGAGTTCAGTATATTAACCTTTGTATTCTGCCTCTGGTAATTCTAAGAAATTTTCCTCCTCTGGAAAATTTCTAGATTCTTTATTTTGGGAGCTTGCTGAAGCCTTCATGGACTGACTCTTTATGTGATTTGATATTGACTATTGTATCTGAGCCATCAATAAGTTATTATATTTATTTATTTTATGTTTGCTTACTGTGTCCTAGCTTCTTGTTTTGTCTTGTTTTGATATGCCTAAATAAGCTGCTAGTTATTGGCACCTTTGAAGCTCTAATGTCATGTCAGCAGGTAGTTAGATGTGTTACTAGGTATGTGAGCTCAGGAGTCCGCCCACTCCTCCTGTATGGATTCAGCTCAGGTGCCCAGGTAGATAGCCACCAAGTGTGTGGTGCAGGCTCTCACTTACAGTCCTAGATAGGCATGGATGATTGGTGTAGGCACAGACACCTGGCTGCAGCAGGGGGACACACCCTTAGCAAGGCAGGGGGCTGATGGCCGCCACCAAGTGTCCAGAAGGAAGGCGTGTCCCTGTTCCCTAGAGCACGTAGGTGGGTGGGTTTTGCAGCCAGACAATGAGCACCCAGTGCTGTTGTAAGGATTGGAGGGCACCTCTTATTCTTGGGCCCCTATCACAGTTGGCTAGGTGGCCTGGGTGGAGCCAGCAGTCCTCAGGCCCCTGATGTGGGTAGGTGAAGACCCTGCTTAACAGGCAGAGCAGTGTCAAATGTCACAAACCTGCCACTTCACAGCTGAAACAGTTGAAGTTAGACTTCAGGTATATACCTTGTTGTACTGCAGTAATGCGAGTCTATGCTGTTAAAATGGGCCCACATAAGTCTATGCAGAGGGAAGGGCACTCAAAGTTCATGGATCCCTTATGCCTGTGCCTAGGCAAAGGAGCTGTGTCTACCCTGAGTTCTTGGCTTAGGGGAGCCAGCAGTTTTTTTTTCCCCCCTGTTTGTTAATTTGTTCACTCTCCAAGGCCAGGCAAAAGGTCCAGGGGGTGTAATGGATCCTACTTCCAGCCCAGGGGACTCGGCAATTGCTGAAGGCTGTCAGGGACCCAGTGTAGATCAGGGAGTGGGGAGGTAAATGGGAGAGAGGTTTTTCCTAAGGGAGATGTTTTTGATCCACCCAGTAGGCCGGATTCAATTACTTGTCTTTCACTGATTGAGGGCTGCTTCTCACTGGTTCTGGGTGGCCGAGTAGACTCTCTGGCCCAGAGTCTCTCCCAGTGCAGAAAACACACCTCCAGAGTACTGCTGCTTACCTGCCTCACCGCTCACCCCTGAGCTGATCAGGCCTGGAGGGCTCAGGCTCTTGCTGGGTCAGGTGTGTCAACTCCTCGCTGCTTCCAAACCATGTCTCCCTACCCCGCCACTCAGTCCAGTTCCTCAACTTTGCCTTTGACGTTCAGGGCCCCTAAATTGTCATATATAATCAATTCACTTGTTTTTTTGGGTCTTTGTTGTAAGAGGGTCCACCAGAAGTATCTGACTACTCCGCCATCTTGGCCCTGCCTCCGCAGCTTCTCGAATTTTAAATGTTCATTTATTCGTTCATTAAAATTGAGAGAGACATTATGATATTTAATATATTCTTATGCATTGTTGAGCATTGAAGGAGTCCCTGAGTGGAGCAAAGGTTAAGCACTGGACTAATAACCAAAAGGCTGGCAGTTCAGACCTACTCAAGGTGTCTCAGAAGAGAGTCTGGGCAATATGCTTCTGAAAGGTCACAGCCTTGAAAATCCTATGGAGCAGTTCAGCATCAGCTCAGTGATAACAACAACATTGAGCACTAACGTGAAAATTTTTTTAAATTTTCAAAAATCTATATATTGGTATAAACCATATGTGAGATAGTATATATGTACTTAATGCATGTATTTTTGAAACACTATGACTTTTCACAGGATAGCTTCATAAGGCTCATTTATTTTAAAGTTTCCTCAGCATAAAACAACACCAAATTGCCACATATTTAAACTCAAGTCAGTAATAAGACAAAACTCAAATTTAATACTGATTATTGGAAAACATTAAAAATGTATGTCAATGACCATCTGTCATTTATAGACATATTTTCTTTATGATATAATTAAGATGCCTTTAAGTTTCATTTAGTAAGCTACGCTTTATATAAAACAATTGATCTTTTACTGTCTACTTATTAAATAAAATAGCATTTATGTAATTTTCATTTACAGTATGAATTATCACGGGTTAAAAATGACACTGATGCTTTCTACTACTATAGTGTAACAAATCTATTTTTCTATTATTGGATAACTCCAATCCTTTACATACAGATATACACATAAATAAAATAGCATGATTTCTGAAAAGATAGCTAGAAACATTTCCATTGATGATACTACTAGTAATGGCTACCATTTATTGAGTGTTATTCTCACAATAGCCCAAGGATGTTGGTATAATTATTGCCCCTACTTGATGAATCAAGGACACAGCTAGATTGAACAATTTAAGTAACAATCCACTAAAATTCCATAGCTAATTATATTTCATGTATAATTAAATAGTTCTTATTAAAATAATTAAGCAAATTAATGTAAACAAAGTAAAACATATTTTTTTCAGCTAATGGCAGGAGTAAGGAAGATGGAGAAATGGGCATAAGTCCACCTTGTGGTATTTAGATGAATGCGTAGATTATTTCCTGAAACGTTGTCTGTAAAGGAGAATTACATCTGGAATGCTATTTCACTATTAAACTTGAGGGAAATAAAATTAAAACTACTGTAAGATGTTGAGGTTCTTTGCATCTCTTCAGCATATTGATCTCTTGAATAGCCCAATTCTTTATTTCTCTGGATCCTTGTATCTCTGTAAGGTGGTAATTAACATTTGGAACCTTAAACACTGAAGAATTTCTACTCTGCCCAGACATCATTATTTGAATTTCAAGTCTCTTTAAAAGAGGAAAGATTGAGACAACCTGTATAATAGTGAAGATACCCTTAGTTTGTAGAAACACAGTTTCAAGCTAGTGATTAAAAAAATAATAATAATAAAAGAATTCCTACTGATTTGCCAAATTTATATCCTGTCTGCATTCTCTGCTATTTAAATAAGGTGAAAGATTAAAAACAAATCATTTAAAAGTGATTGAACATTTATATGAGCACATAATAATTACATGTGGGAAGTACATCTTCCTATACTCAGTTCAAAAAGACCTAAAAAATATGAGATAAGAAATAGAACATCCCAAATATAGTACATAATATAAAACGTATATATCATATATAAATAGAATATTTAAAATATTATATATGCATGTGCATATTATGTTAATAAAGGATTTTTTTTTCTAAAATTAACTATTATTTAGTTCAAGGCTAGACTTTAATTGTGAGAGTTGTCTCCTTACATGGTATGATAGCAGAAACTAGAAAAGCCATAGTTGCTAATTCCTATATTATTAAGAATTTGAAAGCTCTTCAATGAAGGAACTTGATGTCCAGGAAGTATGTTATTATTAGTGATTTGCTGTCATTTAAGTGATAGTAGTTGTGAAAATACGCCTTTTTTTCTCTCTTTTACCTTGAAACATAAAGTTAAGTATTCTAGACTACTGGAGAGGTGCTAAAAGTCTGATGTTTCTGAAAATGCCCAAGTAATAAGCTGTTGTTGTTGTTAGGTGTCGGTGAGTCAATTCCAAGTCACAGTGACCCTGTGCACAACAGAACAAAACACTGCCCTGTCCTGTACCATCTTCACAGTCATTGCTATGCTTGAGGCTATTGTTGCAGCCACTGTGTGACTCCATCTCATTGAGGGTCTTCCTTTTTTTTGCTGACCCTCTACCTTACCAAGCATGATGTCTGTCAGTTTTTCTTACTGTGGGGGCTTGTGTGTTGCTGTGATGCTGGAAGCTATGCCACCAGTATTCAAATACTAGTAGGGTCACCCATGGAGGACAGGTTTCAACTGAGCTTCCAGACTAAGACAGACTAGGAAGGACTTGGCAGTCTACTTCTGAAAAGAATTAGCCAGTGAAAACCTACTGAATAGCAGCGGAACATTGTCTGATACAGTGCCAGAAGATGAGCTCCTCAGGTTGGAAGGCACTCAAAGTACAACTGGGGAAGAGCTGCCTCCTGAAAGTAGGGTTGATCTCAATGACGTGGATGGAGTCAAGCTTTCAGGATCTTCATTTGCTGATGTGGCATGGCTCAAAATGAGAAGAAACAGCTGTAAACATCCACTAATAATTGGAACCTGGAATGTACGAAGTATGAATCTAGGAAAATTGGAAATCATCAAAAATGAAGTGGAACACAAAAACTTCGATATCCTAGGCATTAGTGAGCTGGAATAGACTGGTATTGGTCATTTTGAATGGGACAGTCATGTGGTCTACTATGCCAAGAATGACACCCTGAAGAGGAATGGCATTGCATTCATTGTCAAAAAGAACATTTCAAGATCTATCCTGAAGTACAGCACTGTCAGTGATAGGATAATATCCATATGCCTACAACGAAGACCAGTTAATACAACTGTTGTTCAAACTTACACACCAACCCCACTATGGCCAAAGATGAAGAAATTGAAAATTTTTTACCAACTTCTGCAGTCTGAAATTGATTGAACATGCAGTCAGGATGCATTGATAATTCCTGGTGACTGGAATGCAAAAGTTGGAAATGAAGAAGGATTGGTAGTTGGAAAATATGGCCTTGGTGATAGAAATAATGCTGTAGATCGCATGATAGAATTTTGCAAGACCAAGGACTTCTTCATTGCAAATACCTTTTTTTCACCAACGTATAAGGCTACTATACACAGGAATCAAATCGACTACATTTATGGAAAAAGACAATGGAAAAGCTCAATATCATTAGTCAAAACAAGGCCAGGGGCTGACTGTGGATCAGATCATCAATTGCTCATATGCAAGTTCAAGTTGAAACTGAAGAAAGTTAGAACAAGTCCACAAGAGGCAGAGTACAACCTTGAGTATATCCTACCTAAATTTAGAGACCATCTCAAGAATAGATTTGATTTGAATAAGTAATAACCTACATTATTATATTAATACTATAGTAATAACCTATAACCAAGTAATATATTCTGCATCACAATTTTAGCAATGGTAAGCCCTAACCACCTCAAGTTTAAGTTGTTTTTAAATGCCAGTTGATGTGTTTAAGGTCTCAGATCATTTTAAAAGTAAATTATAGAGCAAAACTCTTTGTGATAAATATTCTTTGATGACAATAGTGCAAATAGTTAATTCTCAAGACAAGTATTATTTTAAGTTTTGTTAAATCGCAAAGTATCCACCCTTTTCTTCAAGATACATAGTTTATGTGTGCTGGTGTGTAATACTTTGTTATGCACCTATGATTTTCAGAGGACAAAATGCATGTCATTGAGAATTTATAGATTAATTGCCGGCCATGGCCTGCAAAGCAAATTAAGTCATAGATAATCATAGGACATTTAAATCATGGTTATTAAGAAAAATAGAATGTGTTACAAATTATTAAATACAGTATCTGTCTTGTACAATAAAACTGTGTTGGTTTGGGAAAATATTTTAGTGCAAAAGAATGATTTGATTAGAATTATCTAAGTTATTAAGTTGCCTTGTTTTCTAGGCAACCATCAATGTTTCATATTAATAGAATAGCATTTCCCAGAGTGAGGTCAGTGGAGCCATGGTGGGCGGCTCTAGGAAAGAAAACCAGTTGCTGTGGAGTTGACTCCTACTCATGGCGGCTCCACACATGTCAGAGTAGGACTGTGTTCTATGAGGTTTTCAAAGTCTGATTTTTTAGAAGTAGATCACTAGGACTTTCTTTTGACATGCCTAGGGGTGGAATCACACTTCCAACCTTTCAGTTGGCAGCTGAGCACACTAACCATTTGCACCACCCAGGGACTCCTCTAGGAAACAAAGGACCGCTAACACCTGTGGGATGCTCCAGGAAAACCTGGGGGATACTACAAGGAAAAATACCCTTAAGTCATAGTAGTTCATTAAACATGACTATCTTTCCTAGTAGGTTTGAAGATCCTCATTAGGCAGGTAGTACTAAAACCTGTTTAATTTTGTTCAACCTAGTGCTTTCTAAATTTATTTGACCTTGGTAATTCTTTTCAAATTAAGACATATTAATTTGCATGACATAAATTTTGGGAAAAGCTGTAATAGAGGTAACCCTGTTTAAAAAAAAAACAGAACAACCAGTTGCCATTGAGTCGATTTCAACTCATGGCGACCACATGTATGTCAGAGTAGACCTGTGCTCCACAGGGTTTTCAGTGACTGATTTTTTGAAAGTAAACTGCCAAAACTTTCTTTTGAGGTGCCCTGGGTGAACTCAGACTGCCAACCTTTGAGTGAGCAGCTGAGCATGTTAAATGTTTGCACCACCCAGGGACTCCAGCTCCATTGCAGAGAATTCAAATTAGTGCATATTATCAATATCTTGTTTCCAGAGCTTCATTTCCTGTTTTAACCTTATCTTTATGTAAAGAGGCACTCATTTACTGACTTTGCTAGATGTTCAAATGAACAGCAAATAGATAATTTAATAGTGTATTGCATCACTTCTACTGAGTAATGCTTGATTTATGACCTTCACCTGTACCTAAAAGCAGAGTGTGATTTCTGCATCATATCCTAGAGTCTGCTTTCAAGCATCATTCTAAATCCTCCTCTATTGACTGACACTTTGAACACTCATTTACTGAGATTTTTCTTCTTCCTTTGGTGTCACTTCTTGACTATATGCTATGTGCGTACATTGCAAAATTTTCTCTGCCTATCATTACGCAAACCCTGCAATCCAGGATATAAGAAGAGAGGTCATTGGTGGTTCAGTGGTAGAATTTGTGTCTTCCATGTGGGAGATGAAGAAAGGCCTGGTGATTTACTTTCAAATACCAGTCAATGACAACCCTATGGATCACAACGGTTAGATCCTCGAACAATCATGGGGATGGTGTCAGACCAGGTAGCATTTCATTTCATTTGTTGTGCAGGACTGACTCGAACAGATAGCAAACAACAACAACAAAGAGAAGACAACTAACTTAAAATAATTTTTCTTCGGAAGAAAGACCTGCCAATCTAAGAGGCAGATTCAAGATAACGCACTGGAGCATATCTCCCAGGCCACAGTGATGCGCTGCTCACAAGCACCATTCACACTGCAGATCCCGGGGTCCTGAAGCATAGACTACAGTTCCCTCCTGAACTCATGTTCTCCTGCTATGAACTCCTGAAGGGCAGCAATGCTATTCAGTGTGAAACTGCTACATTCTATAATAGTGGTTTGCAGTTCTTAGGAAGTTTTTGATAAATGTTGAATTAAACTGACAACTTAGATTCTATTGGATTTAGTGAAAATGTATATAGCATTTTAAGGGGAAAGCGTTCTCAACTTCAGAACATCCAACTTACAAATGTATGTAGGCTGGGAATTAACTCTTCTATATCACACCAGGAGGCCTCGTGGCGCAGCAGTTAAGAGCTCTGGCTGCTAACCAAAAGATCAGCAGTTCGAATCCACCAGCCGCCCCTTGGAAACCCTGTGGGGCAGTTCTGTTATGTCCTATAGGGTCGCTATGAGTCGGAATTGACTCGATGGCAACAGGTTTGATTGTTGTTGCTGTTGTTGTTTTGATATATCACACCAAATTATGTTTCTAGTACTTGGCTATACTTTATGGAGGTTGATATTTGATATTGTGGATGTGTCTGTTGTGGGCTGAGGTAGTATACTGATAATTCTGGAAACATCTCGGAAACAGAGCCTGGTGTTTATAGAATAGGCTTTGTGTCTAGATATTTACACGGCTAAAAGTTGACTTTGTGTGTGTGGCTCTGTGTGTGTTGTATAGAAATAAGAGACTTAACATTTCAGGGCGTTTGGCTTCAGGCATATGGAGTTGAGATGAATAGATAGCATTTCTTCTCCAGAGTGGTTTGTCTAATAGGGTTAACCGACTTTTTGTATAGTATGCGTGATGAGGCTATTAAGTAATCTACAAGGATTATGTTACCAGTGAGAAACTAATGTTCTCATGGAGATAGAATGAAACTCACGCAACAGTTAGGTAACAATACAAAAATATTTAATCATTCTTTTCTTTGCCCCTAGGACTTAAAATTAAGAAGATTATTTGAATTGTGAACTGGTTTATTGAAAAAGCTATTCAAAAAGGAAAAAAGAACGAGACTAATTTCTGACTGGTGGATTTTGCTGGGGAAGGGGATGAATGGGAACAAACTTTACAAGAAGTAGTATAATGAGTATAAAAAAAGATTTCCTTGGAGATGTGCGTGAAATGAGAAGGAGAGGTGGTGTCCTCTAACCGAGTCTGAGTCACTGCGGGTTAGACTGGGAAAGCTGGGCATGCCTAATGCTTGTAGATTCAGTGCAAGTTGTACACTTTTGACTTTCTCTTTGAAAAGTGAATATATACAAACAAATAATACTTCTAACTAAAATGAAATTTTACAAAATTGGAAAGTTTAAATGTCACAGTCACACCTCCACGTATCCAAAAAATTCTGAAAAGCATCTGATACCATTTTGCAATATGTAGCAGTGTAAAATAAGTCTTAACCAACTTAATTAAAGGCAATTATTCCTTAAAAGTAGAGCTTAAAATGTTGGGCAATTGCTGTTTCTCAGGTTCTGATTCCAACACCATATATATTTAATGAAATAACACATTCTCAAATTTGACATGAAAATGAGTATACAGTTTCATTAAGGAGTGCTTGGGTGGTGCAAAGGGTTAAGCACTAGGCTACTAACCGAAAGGTTGGTGGTTCAAATTTACCCAAAGCTGCTTTGAGAAAAGACCTGACAGTCTATTTCTAAAAGATCACAGCCATTCAAATCCCTGTGGAGCACGGTTCTATTATGACACACATAGGGTTGCCATAAGCTGGAATCTACTTTATGGCAACTGGTTTGGTTGTTTTCATGGTTTTATTAATAGAAAGTTCACAGTTTCAGTCTGAGATACTGTACTCTTCACTACTTGGAATGAAGCATGGTAAATGTGGTCTGTATATATGAACAAAGGAATTGAAACATAGCAAATGTAAAGAAAACTTAATGAAGTCAACTGGCCAGGTCATAATCATAACATGCAGGATGTTGGACAATGCAATTTTGATAATAATGTAAACAAATTAGTGTGTTTCTAAAGCTAGTACCATAAACCTCCTCAAAGATTCATGATAGGAAAATATAGTAAAAAGGTTCAGAGGGCTTCTAGTAAAATTATGGGCTTGTGGTAGCACATAGCCAAACTGGACCCATCTAAGGTAAACATAAGTGACTGGAAGGGTATTGGTGAGTCCATGAGCGATTTAGGAGTGACAGAATCCAAGGGAGTTCCCAGGTGCCTGGAAGCAGTAAGAAGCATAGCGTAAGATTTCTACTACTGCCTGTACAATCACTGTTTGCCTTTTAATAAATATCCATCTATTCTGTCTTCTGTCCATTCAGTGCTCAAAATTCAGTGTTTCAGGGGAAGTTCCTTTTTGACTTACCTCAGTTGACTCTGGCCCAGCACTTCGATCTATGCCTCTCCTCCAAAGCTCAAACAAAACCTGTTCCACCTTACCTGTGTCTTAAGACTCTCAGATCCACTTTCCTATTTTATGGAGTGTTATGATTGTTTTGATTGGAGTTAATGACGTCTTCATATTGTACTATTTTACCTGAGACATTAAAAATATCTCGTTGTATCCTGTGTATTCTTTCTTCTCTGGTTAATGTATTTCTTGCATAGAATTGTATTTAGAGTAGATCCTCTTGGTTCTAAAAATTACAATATTGTCACATTTATCACATAGTGCCTGAAAGTTGTATTCATCTCTCTGTTGATGATTTCAGAAATGCAGTAGTGCTGTATCACACAATAATCCTTCTAATTATAGTTCTAATAATAGACAACATCTAAATATTTTAGACACTCCTTAAAATGCTTTCTTAAAAGAATCCAACTAATATAAGATGCAGGAGTACATCAGTCATTATTCCTTTGTTTGCATCTTCAGTCTGTCAACACTGGTTTCTTTGCCTCTGCCTGCAAAAGTGCCCAGTACTTGCAACCCTAAAAGAATAGGTACACACAATTTTTCCATTAATTCTGTTGCTCTCTGCTGTGGATTAAATTTGTCTCCCCAAAACTATGTGTTGTAAATCTTAACCCCTATACCCGTGGATGTAATCCCATTTGGGAGTACAGTTTTCTTTATTATGTTAATGATGCTGTAACAGTGTAGGGTATGTTTTAAACCAGTCACCTTTGAGATATAAAATGAGCAGGTTAGGCACAGAGAAGCAAGCAGAGATGGAGGAAGATAGATGCCACATGAAGATTTCCAAGGAACCGAGGAATAAAAGCTGAAAAGAGACTAGGACCTTCCAACAGAGTCAAAAGGGAGAAAGCCTTCCCCTAGAGCCTGTGCTCTGAATTCAAACTTCGAGCCTCCTAACCTGTGAGAAAATAAATTTCTGTTTGTTAATGCAACTCACCTGTGGAATTTCTGTTATAGCAGCACTAGGAAGCTAAGACAGACCCACTTGTGATATCCCCCTTTACTGCCAGCTTCTCAGATTATGTTTACTACATTCACTACTTTATACTTCTTCACTCCTTACTTCTTGAAACTTTCCTTTTAACAATTACCTCTTCTCCTTCCTTACTCTTTTTTTATTTTCAAGTAGCTCTGGCTGCTATTGATGATTACCTGTTTCTTAAATCCCTGTCTTACATTCAGCCTTTGGGGGCAGTATAAAGAGTCAGAAATACTTGGGTTCATAATTTAGGTTTATCAGTTTCCAACTGCCCTTAGCCGTTAATGCCAGACTATAATAAAAACTGAGATAACAATGTTTATCCTTTAGAATAATTTTGATAAATAAGAAATCAATTGTGAAGAGTTTTCTACATGTGTTAGATGAATAATAATCTTAGTTCCCTTCTTCATTCTTCCTTTTCCAAGTTTCATGCCCCATGAAACACTGAATAAGACCTTGATGTAAATTAGCAAAAAGTAAGGGGTCATTTTTCAAAACAGAGTTATTTTCCAAATGGAATATATTGGACCCAGAATTAATATTTTTAAATTTAGTGAGCAATACGTATGTGCCACTGAATAAAATCTTGCTGTTAACATAAACAATTTTATAAAAGATAAATCAAAACTAAAATTGTTGTGCTTTAACAAAACAAGATTGCTCCCTAGTCATCAACAATTTCTTCCCTTCTGCCTTATGTTACAATTTATTCTGTTCTGAGCTATCTTCCTACACTCCCCTATTTCCTACCACCATGTTTTTTAAGGTACTTCTTAAAAATTATATTTGCTAAGGCAGTTTTCTGTATCTCTCCGATCAGAAGTAAGCACCTCATCCATTGCATCCCGATAGCATTCTGTTTATACTGCTCTTACAGTGTTGTTTTTGTGTATGATGTTGTTCATAGCTTTACCTGCTGTTTCTAGAGTCCTCTTATTCATAGAATTCTGTATTTTCAGATTAGAAGGGGCCTTTGAGTATGCCAAACCAAAAAAAGTCCTTTGCTACCAAGTCAATTCCGACTCATTGGGACCCCATGTGTTACAGAGTAGAACTGTTCCATAGGGTTTTCTTGGCTATAGTCTTAACGGAAGCAGATTGCCAGCTTTTCTTCTATGACATCACTGGATGGGTTTGAACCGCCAGCCTTTAGGTTACTAGTTGAGTGCAAACCGTTTGTGCCACCCAGGGACGTTAAACCCATTTCCACTGAGTCGATTCCGACTCATGGTGACCCTATTTATTACAGAGTAGAACTGCTCCTTAGGGTTTTCTTGGAATGAGTCCAAAGTCTATTTGTAACTCTCAGTTTTTATATAGAATTAGCAAATTATAAAATCTCCTGACTCATTAGATTCTACAACTATAAATGGAATTAATGCCAACCTTGTAAAATTTGTATTATCTGTAAAGTATTACCCTGGTACTGATAGTTCATAGGTAGTAAGTATTACTTGTAAGCTTCCTGATTTTAAGCACTGTATCTTAACATCTGTTTATCATCTGAAATGCTGAGATAGTGAATACATTGCATTAACAGTGTTATTAATACAATTGTTGGATTGAATGGTATAGAACAAAGGAAGTTAGAAATACAAAATAGGTCTGTCATTTCAAAGCTAAACAGACAAATAAATAAAAACCCCAATTTATAAAATTAAATGATCTTCAAAACAAAATATAGAAACAAAGTAAGACTACGGGTATAAATTGATATTTTCAAAAATAAATTCAGCTGAAATGATTGTATAGCTAGAAATAAAAATCAAAGGAAGCCAATATTCTTACTAGAGACTTGGACTATGGTAATCACATGCATAGCTTGTAAAGAACCAACAAATTTAAAAAAATGAAAAAAAAAATAGATATAATGCTTATGGATTTACAAGACTGCAGCTTGAAACGTAACCCAACTGTGGAAGGCTGGATAATGATTACAACCGACATAAGTTCTCATGTAGTAATAGAGAAAGGAAATGTTCTTTTCTAGCAAATATTTGGTTCATAGTGAGTGTAAGTGCAAAGCTTAAAAAAGAAAAAAAAAAAAAAAACCCATACCGTCGTATCGATTCTGACTCATAGTGACCCTATAGAACAGAGTAGAACTGGCCCATAGGGTTTCCACGGAGTGCCTGGTAGATTCAAACTGCTGACCTTTTTGGTTAGCAGCTGTAGCACTTAACCACTGTGCCACCAGGGCTCCAAATGCAAAGCTAGAGACTGCAAAAAAGTAATTACTAATGTGGAAACTTTATAATTAAAATATAAACTTCAGTTACTATTAGTAGGAGAGGACTTCTGGTCCTACTTTGTCCTTTAAAATCATAATTATAAAATAATGATAACACCTACTTTCAGGCAAAATTAAAAAGAGGACTATGTGCATACTAAATAATAGTATGGTGCACTGATAAAAATTCAGTATTATCTATCCGTAATGGGAAAAAAATCATTAGTTCATAAAAATTTCCAGGAAAGGCATTTACAATAATAAGGTTTGAAAATATGCTTGAAAGGTGCTCCAATGCTGACATGGTGTAGATGTTGCAAAAGGTGCTTAGGAAACAATTTTAAATATCTTTAATTATGTTAATACTTCCGTTAAATGGTCCTGAATATGAAATCGGAAGGTCTACAAAAAAAAAAGTCAAAGGATGATCAGTTCTCTGCCTTTACGAAGAGTATGTTATCTCTTTGGGAGGACAAAATCATAGAAATGCATAGTGTAAAAATGGGGTGGTGGCGGTGTCACACCTCCTCTAACTTCACAAGGTGAGAGGAGAATCAAGATCAACGTTAGCCCAAAGCTGATGTTGATATACCTCCTTTCTGCAATCTTTTACCGTTTCTGACATCAGCCGTCCCGCCCATGGCACTTTCTACTTCTCTGCTAAGTTTGATAATTTGTTGCAATGACCACACAGAACTCACATACTATACTCACAGTTATGGGGTTTATTAGGGAAATAACAGGTTACAGTTCAGGATCAAGAATGACTCAGGATACACTTCTTTGGTCAGGACAGCTTCTCGGCCTTGCCCGCAGGTGGGCCTCTCTCTCAGCTTTTGGCCCCTCAGCCCCTCAGCCCCTCAGCTCTCCAGCCCGTTGACCCCTCTGCTTGGCATCTACCCGGTTGGTGCAAGTGTTATTAAGCCATTTAGCTCTGTTAGTAAGTGCCTGGACACACCCTACTCTGTCAGCTAGCCTCCTGACTGAAGGTGCTCAGCTCTCTTGCTCCATGGGTAAGCACACTCAGTGTAGCCACCTCGCTCAATGGGCCTGCAAGCCCACTGCACTGTTTCATGCTGATCTACTGGTTCTGCTGCTGTTGTTTCTTTACTGTGCTTGTTGTCTCTGCTGTTACAGGTCTCTCTGTCTCCTGGGTCTATGAGGTTCTTAGTGCAGGGACCCTGGGTCCAAAGGATGAGCTCTTCTCCTGGCTGTTCTTTTTGATGGTAGTAAGGTTCCTTCTCTCACCTCTGGGACTGGCTCCCTTTAAGCCTAGTGGGATGGCAAAACTGATCAGTCCCCTCATTAGGGTTCCATACACCTTATTTGCATGGTCTCACCTCTGCAAGAGTTCTATGTACCTTATTTATGTTGTTAGCAGGCTGTCCAGTACCGTTGGTGGACCAAAAGACCTTATTTGCATAGCCCTACCCAGTCATTTTGTGGGAGTCACAAAGACCGTGGCTAGAAGGGCAACACTGAAGTAATTCACTATAGTACACCAAGTCCTATATAAGAAGTTGTTACTGTTGCAAATAGAAATGACTATAATAGAAAACCAACTATACATTTCTAATAATTAATAGCTATCAACAAGAAAGGCAATAAGGAAAGGATTACTAGTGACAGAGAATTATTTCATTGCACATTGTAAATGATAAATTGGCAGGAACACTTCTGATTGGAGAAATTATCATATGTTACTATATGGTTTGTATAGATGACTTTTCTGTTTATTGTGTTTTCGTCTTTTGATTTCTGCATTGAGATTAGAAGGTGGTGAAACTAGGGACAAAAACAAAACTGATAGAGAAATGATTCCCCCACTTTGGAGTTATTTTGCAGGTAGCCAGATGTGGGAGATGTCGGGAGAGCAAAAAAGACGGCAGCTGTGAAGAAAACATTAGAATTTTAAAAGGCAAGACTCACTCGTAGTCTGCGAGTTTGTGACACGTACACTCCTAAATCTGGAAGGAGCTTAGAAATTCTTCCTTTGAAAGTGCAGTGTGTAAAGAGGTCTATGATAAAAAAGGAATGAAATTGTATCATATATATTCAAAGGTGTATGTGTGTGTTTCTGTTATACAAAATATCCATATGGAAACACAGACAGAAAACGGCCTTTGGAATGAGACAGCACCAGTTAGTTATGCCCGATAACAATCATGGTGGAAAGCCACACTTACTGAACTGTTAATTTCAGACAAAGAAATTTTTTTGAGTTGCAAATAGTATGCTTTACTAAAGCAGTGTAAACTGTCCTGGTATTTTAGTTTTCATTTGCTGTAGCCCAGCACGGCACATTAATCTGGGATCTTCATTTCAAAACACCATTTTGCAGCATTAAGCCATATGCCAATACTATCTTAATGATTTAGTTCTGTTTCCCCATTTGCAAGCAGAATGATGTTCTTTATATACCCTCCTGGGCATGAGAGGAAGGCAAGCCATCTCAGAGATTTCCTCCCTCAACACCCGCTTCCACTGACTCCAAAGCCCCCCTGCCCCACACTCTTCTTCCTTTTCACTGCAATATTCCCTTTGGAAGGCCTACCAGGCTTTTGGGTTCTGTTGATGATTACAGGAATAATTTATTTTCAGATGGATGTGAATCTGATAGAAGTAGTCAGATTTTCCCTGAGCTCAGGCAGAAACAAACTTCTTCATGGCAAGTGTACTGATTCCATCCACTATTATTGTGATGGGGAAGACAAATTATCCAAGTACTAAACACACGGCTCTAGGCAATAGGAAATAACATCCTGATTAATCTATAACTACATAAGAGAGATACTTCTGTTTAAAACAAGTCCTCTTAAACAAACAGTATTGGATTATGAATAAAGATGAGTCGTATCTCTTTGGTAACACTTATGGATATTATAATGCTGAATAAAGAGCCTACTAAAGGTAAGAAACATTTATATACAGTCATAATATATTATGTACTTAAAAGTATATTTAAGAGTAAAAGTGTAAGTAAATGAGGTCATTCATGAGACAAAACACAGAAGACTTCCTTCTAGTGCCCTTGTACTAGTAAGAAACAAATTTCACTTCTTTTGTAGTATATACTTAAAAATCAAGTGTTACTAGATCTGCAAATAAAGGCTGAGATTAATAAGTCATCCTTATAAACATCTATCATAGATTTTGTCATAAACATAAAATGATTCAGTTATTTGTCCACAAAGAAAGCAAAACAGCAACAAAAATTTTGGTGAGGGTGTAAACATTCAAATGTCATCAGCCAAATTATTATAGGGATACTTCAAATTTTTGACCATGCAGGAAATAAGGATAGTAAATAGAGCCAAAAATAAAGTACGCTTTTAAAGGTATCAGATACACTCATTCTGGTAAGTTATCTGACTTTTAATATTATATTCTATGACCTTCACCTCTTCAGCTCTTATGTTTCATGTCCTTGATTTGAGATGACAACCCTGACTAAGATGTTTTGCAATTCTGAACTTGAATTGGCAACATAGTTCATACTGCTGTTATTTTGATTTGACTTACAGTTCCTGCTGCTTCCTTACCTCATACCTTGATCTCACGGTTCAATCATATCCTGTATACCAGTTGCCTTTGAGTTGAATCTGACTCATAGTGACTTCATGTGTGTCAGAGTACAACTGTGCTCCATAGGGTTTTCAATGACTGATTTTTCAGAAGTAAATCACCAGGCCTTTCTTCCAAAGCACCTCTGGATGGAATTGAACCTCCAAATGTTTGTTTAGCAGCCAAGTGCTTTAACCTTTTATATCACCCAAGGACTCCATATCCTGTATACCTGCCCCCAGTTTCTGCATAACTACCCTCAATTTCTGATCTTCTTTGCTTGATTATTAAGTATAAAGACTTTTGACACAGATTCTCAGCAGAATGATCCTTAATTTACTTATCCTGGGAGTGACTAAAGTCATTTACAAAACAGTCTTAATTTTTTTCTTAAAAAAAAGGCATATCTCATTTATGGAAGAATTATATAATAAACTGACTTGAAGAATGAATGAAAACAGACTGTGGAGTGTGCAGAAGGAGAATAATGAGCCCTTCCCTAAGAGACGTCAGCATTCTTGGACTAATGCACAGCTTTCCCAGGACATGAGTGGGGTGTCATCGAAAAAGGACTTACCTGTGCAGTCCACCAGATGTCATAGATAGATCCCTCATATTCAGATATCAAAGTCTAGTAGACTTTTTTTGTGGGGGAGACTTTAGTAATAGATGAAATAAACAAAATGTTAGTCAAAAATATCTTTCAAAATACCCACTTCAAATTACTTCAGTTATTAAAAATATAGTCCTAATCTTCTTTCAAATATTATTGGCTTTTCGACTTTCCACTGATGTGACATTGATGAGTTGCTTAAACTTGCCAAGTTTCAATTTCTTTAAATGTAGAAAAAAAAAAAAAACCTGAGTATTTATGTCAAAGTTGATGATCAAATTTGATGGTTTAGCTCATGGGAAATCACCTAGCACAGTGCTTCGTATAGATTATGTTTAAAAACTAAGTTTTATATTGTAAGACTATTAAGGCTTTCTAGTTAAGGTGATCCCAAATCCCAAGTAGTATGTTCATTTCCATTTAAAAAAAAAAAGATTTTTCATTTGTTTGTTCTAGGATATATGTTTGCAAAGGACAGAAATGTACTCAAACCGAACAGATAAAAAGGGACTCTGATAAAAAGAGTTTTATCTCTGTTCTCTCATCCATAACTATTCTGAGTAATAAAAATTACTGACTGTACTGTGGCTTTGATACCAAATGGGAGATTTTGATAATGCAACCAAAGACAGAGAAGGCAATTGGCTTCAGATAGTACATTTTGGGAGAAGCTAACAGTGTATTGATACTGACAATGTACAAGGTCTTAGTATCTGATACATTGATAACTCCCCGTGAACCACACATCCAAGTCATCATGCCCATGTGTAGTTCCTAATATATTGACTCTAGGCTTGGCCGTGTGATTTGGTTTGGCCAGTTGTATTAGCAAGCATGATACAAGCAGGGGCTTCATAAGGATTGCATATCGGGACTTGTCTTCTTTGACATACCCACATAGGACCAGTACATGTTGTAAGATGTCTAGACTATCCTGTTGGAGACAGAAGCTACTTGGAGAGGTCCTGGAGGATAACACAGCACCTGGAGAAAGTGGTCATGTGGAGAGGAACTGAGCCACGCTCCCAGTTGAATACAACTGCATGAGTGACTTAGCCAGCAACATGATGCGAAACAGAAATACCACCCAGTTAATACACAATAATATGGGAAATAATAATTTTTTTAAAAGCCAATAAGTTTTGGAGTGGCTTGTTTTGCAGTAGTAGCTAACTAAAACTCAAACCTTACCATTTAGGAAATAGGATGGGATACTGGTCAGCACCTCTTTGACCCTTTTCATCTCCATCAACAAGATGGCAGTTTCACTTCTCACCACCATGACAGCTTGCATATGAGGTTGAGCTTATAAATATTGGAACTCAGAAGGAATGGAGAAGGAACTAAATTAAACTAGATGACACAGGTGAGGAAGAAAAGAGAGTACCTGAAGGAAATGTTTCCTGTAAAGCTGAAAAGCTGGGCACACTGGACCACCTAGGACGCTTTGGATGGTGAGACAAAACCAATTTCCAAGTGTCTTCGACAATAAGGGGAGTTAGTTGGCTCATGTAACTGAAAATTTCTGGGGTAGGGAGGATAAATCAAGCTTCTTCCTATGCTTCTCTCCTTATTTTTGTCCTGTGCTTCTCTAAGTGTGGCTTCATATGCAGATGTCTTTCTCCATGGGCAAAAGAGACTGCTTGCAGAAACCACCTCTTCGTAGTTCTTCACTGACATGCAGGAGAGACAGTCACTTCCACAATGTCAAGCGAAACTCCCATCTTTCCTTGAATTGGCTTATCCCTGAATCTATCCTGAGTCAACGGAAAAGTCGTGACTGAGTGACTTAGGTCTATTACAGGCTCATTACTGAACCAATCACTGAGGCAAGGGGAATGTCACTACTCTAATTGGATGAAGGTAACTAATTGTTAAAAGAATTACTAGAAGCCGTTAAAGAGATCATAAGATCCTATCATTTTTCCTTTCTCCCCAAACAGGATGCTTTCAGCTACAAGTAACAGAAATATCTAATTCAAGCTGGCTTAGATAATAGAGGGCTCATTAGTTTTTGTAATTGAAAAGTTCAAAACTGGAGAAGTCTTGAGACGGTGCTCATTTAGAGCTCCATTTCCATTTATCTTTGATTTTCTCACCTAGATCTTCTTTCTCTAAATAAGATTACTGTCCTCATGGCTGAAAACAATTGACACACACAAAAAATGGCAGCAGCCTACTGGACATGAGTATGGCCCTGGACGTAGACTGCCTGGCACAGTGCAGCTCACCCATTGATTATACATATAACCTTGGGCATTTATTTAACTATGTGTACTTTAGCTTACTCATCTGTATTATTTGATTAAGCACATAATCAATTATCTTGAAAATTATATAAGTTAATGTATACAATATACTTAAAATACTAAGTGACTGGCACATAGTAAGCATTTTATAAATTTTAGCTATCAATATCATTATCTCCTGTTTACATCTGGGGAAATAGAGACAATTCTCATGACCATCAAATACAAATCATAAGCTTGGCTTGCCTTGGGTCATCTCCAAGTCAACAACCATGTCAAGGGGGATGGGGTAACTCTTACTGACCTAGACCAATCATAGCCTGTCTGTCCAAGCCACAACCACAATATGGGAAGATAAAATGGATTAGAGAAGACAACCACAATGTTTAGTACATATCCTAAGTGACAAGAATAAGAGACACACACTAGTTGTAGGCTTAGGGGAGGTGGGTTAATTAAAGAGAGTTGACAAGTACCTGCTAAATCTCCCACCACTCTGCATGCACTATACGATATGGAACATATACATCAAACCAAAAATGAAGGCTTTTCTGTACATTCTATGAGATTTTCTGTGTGTGATTAAAAGTAAGACTGTCTATGGGTTACATAGCTCTTCCTTTCAATAATAGTGGGGCTATTGCTATGGTTATATGTGGGGAGAATGTTGTCCAGGATTATTGAACTCTAGCAGAGTATCTAACTAAACGTGAATGAAAGCATCAATTAAACTGAGCAAAGAGCGTTCCACCAATGCATTTAACTATTAACAGTGTAAGTGGACTTAGAGAGAGTGATAATAGTGTTCAAAGCATCCTCTCATGGAATAAGGAATTTAGGACACTGATCTCATTGCTAAAACTGATGGATGAGTGCAATTCTTGAGAAAAAGCATTTCAACCAAAGCCAGTAAGATGCCAGACTGTGTGAGTTTATTATCAGATCCAGTCACTCACAGGATCTTTGCGATTAGGTGGAGGGGGAGGGGAGCCAGGACTGTGCTGACTGTGGAAACACACAATAGGCAATCTCAGAACATTTAAGGAAGGAAACAGAAAAGGTAAAATCAGGACACAAAGGACTGGGACTCTAACAATTGGGGCTGACACTCAAAGCAAGGTCACTGAGGATGAGATACGCTGACCCGTGGCAAGCATTGCATCAGTGTCCCGTAAAGGGTTACAGTAGTGATACTAGAGCAGACTTGCATGTGAGGTCATTGGCTGCCAGTATCTTTTTTCAATAATACAGAGAAATATTACTGATTTATTTCTCAGAGAAGGACTCCGATTCCACATCTCAGTAACCAGTTGGGTACTGACTAATATATAAAGCTAGATCTGAGGAAATGACTCCTGTGGTTTTATACTACTAACTTCATCAACATTTTATAATCTATGACCTTAGAAACCTATTTCACCTCTTTTTAGTTTTATTGATTTTTAAGGAAACTGGAACACCTGTATCTTCTATAACATGCTCTAAAGATTTTTTTTTTAATATATATATAACATTTTGAGACTGGACTAATGTGAACATAAATATATAGACATAAAACTGCAGCTGACATTCAGACCAAACAAATTTAGGCAGCCATTATTTATATCACATTTTCTCCACACTGACAAGTGAATAAAATAAAATGAAAACCCCCTAACTCACCTCCTTTCCCTAGTGTGTGTGTGTGTGTGGGAGGGACTAGACACTGGAAAATACTAATTCTATTAGTACTGTATTTTTACACAAATAATGCATACCTTCTATGTTTGTTTGCCAACTACCGCCTCCCCCTGTAAGGTATTTTCATAAGTGCCAATATGCCTTTTTAAAAATATTTTGCTGTGAAAAAAATCAGCATAGTGCAGTTTGGAAGATACCTTGGTGGGGGAGGGAGTAGTTGGGAAACAAATGTAGAAGATGTGCATCATTTGGGAAAAATGGGGTAGTAATTAACTTGCAAAACACTGAATCCTGTTTTCACTTCTTTGAGATTCACAGTAAAATTAACCTCTTCAAATCTCGGAGAAGTTCAACAATACTTTTTAAAATCCAGCCTATCCCTCACTGAAATGATAACGGGAAAACACCTCTTGTGGATCATGAATTGTCCTGGAACAGCTCTTCATACATACTATGCACTTTCTTCACTCCATACAGTCTTTGAAATCATTTATTAGATTTTTGTCCTTTCTCCAGATTTCACAACAATATATTAATCTTCCTTTGTTCCAGATATGTACAATAGAAGGAAAAACTGCCCAGTCCTGCACCATACTCACAATCGTTGTTATGCTTGAGCTCATTGTTGCAGCCACTGTGTTGTGTATCTCGTTGAGGGGCCTCCTCTTTTTCGCTGACCCTCTACTTTACCAAGCATGATGTCCTTCTCCAAGAACTGGTCCCTCCTGATAACATGCCCAAAGTACGTGAGATGAATTCTCACCATCCTCATTTCTAAGGAGCATTCTGGCTGTATTTCTTCCAAGACAGATTTGTTCAGTCTTTTGGTAGTCAATGGTATATTCAATATTCTCACTAACACCATAATTCAAAGGCATCAGTTCTTCTCTGGTCTTTCTTATTCATTGTTAAGCTTTCACATGCGTATGAGGCGATTAAAAATACCATGGCTTGGGTCAGGCACACCTTAGTCCTCAAGGTGAGATCTTGGCTTTATAACACTTTAAAGAGGTCTTTTGCAGCAGATTTGCCCAATGTGATACAATGTTTGATTTCCTGACTGCTGCTTCCATGGGTGTTGATTGTGGATCCAAAGAAAATGAAATCCTTGACATGTTCAATCTTTTCTCCATTCATCATGAGGTTGCTTATTGGTCCAGTTGTGAGGATTTTTGTTTTCTTTATGTTGAGGTTGAAATCCGTACTGAAGGCTGTAGTCTTTCATCTTCAGCAAAGTATTATAGGACTCCAAAATTCTAAATAAATACATGTTGTTGTTAGTTGCCATCGAGGTGATTTCAATTCATGGTGACCCCATACGTGCAGGGCAAAACTGTGCTCCATAGGGTTTCTAAGGATGTGACTTTCAGAAGCAGATCACTAGGCTAGTGAGGCACGTCTGGGGTAGATTTGAACTGCCAACCTTTCCTTTCTCTTTCAGCTAGTAGTTGAGGGCTTAATGATTTGCACCACCCAGAATCTCTGACAAATATATACATATATATAATTTATTCTTATAAATTATATTTATTTTATGTATATATATATATACATATGTATGTGTAAATATATATAATATATATTTCTTTCTTTAGCACATTACCAACAACCCCTTGCTGTCAAGACTATTCTGACTCATAGCCACCCTATAGGACAGAGTATAACTGCCCCATAGGGTTTCCAAAGCTGTAATCTTTAAGGAAGCAGATTGTCACATTTTTCTCCTGTGGAGTATCTGGTGGGTTTGAAAAGCTGAGCCTTCAGTTAGCAGCCCAGAGCTTAATCACTGTGCCACCAGGGCTCCTCCTTGGTACATGAGGCACTTTAAAAGCTTTAGAGAGGGTATAAACTGTCCAGTGTCCACCATTCCCTATAATAGTACATTGACCTGCATTGTTTCTTTATACTGTCTGACTGGTCCCTGCAATAAACTACTATTTTAGCAGCTATGATTATAATTTATAAAATTCACAGATATAATCTAATGAGTTGAGACTTTTATCTCCAGAGAATTGTTTAAATATACTCAGATCAATGTTCTTGCAACTTAAGTCAATGGAAAGATTAAACACAGAGTTTGAAAAAAAAAAAAAAAAAGTACAGCATCTAATTATGTGTAGACTATTTATCCCCAAACAGGAAGTATTCAAAATAAATTTGGAGAAGTAATGTTACTGTCTTTTGTTGTATACTAAGTACAGATTATATAGTTTATTTATTAAAATATGCATATAGAAAGGCATTTCTTAACAACAAAGTGATTCTAAAAGAAGTTCGTTCACAAGCAGACTTGATAATGTTTCTTGCTTTAAAAAAAAATCACTTGGATGTGATGCAAGAATGATTAATATTACACTGTGTATTTGTTTAAAGGATTACATTTAAAATATTCAAATACGAAGTTTTCACAAGAAGTTATATCTCTTTCTAAGGATTAAATAAAATCTCAGCTTGAGAACTGTCACCAAAGATGCCTGCTAACTTTGAAGAGGCAAGAAATTCGTTCTTAACCAAAAGGCAGAAAGGAGCATAGTGTAGACATCTCCCACTTTAGTGTACACATCTGAGCAGTCAGTGAGCACTATGTCACTGTGTTTTCCTCATCTACTTGGACTGTAGGTTGCCTGTTCAAAAATGAACTGGCAACTTTTCACACACATATAAATATCCTAAGTTAAAGTGAGATTTATAAGAGTCTAAGTGAATATTTCCCAACCCAAATCCTATAGCATCCAATGAATTACAGTTAAATTCCTCTCTATTGAAACGACATATATTCTGCAACATGTTTTTTAATTTTTATTTTTTCACTGTACTTTAGATGAAGGTTTACAGAGCAAATAGTTTCTCATTAAACAGTTAGTACACATACTGTTTTATGACAATGGTTAACAACCCCATGACATGTCAACACTATCCCTTTCAATCTTGAGTTTCCTATTACTAGCTTTCCTGTCCCCTCCTGTCTTCTAGTCTTTGTCCCTGGACTGTTATGCCCCATTAGTCTCTTTTTGTTTTATGGGGCTGTCTAATCTTTGGCTTAACGGTGAACCTCAGGAGTGACTTCATTACTGAGCTAAAAGGGTGTCCAGGGGCCATGCCCTCGGGGTTTCTCCAGTCTCTGTCAGGCCAGTAAATCTGATCTTTTTTTGTGAGTTAGAATTTTGTTCTACATTTTTTCTCCAGCTCTGTCCAGGAACCTCTGTTCTGATCTGAGTCAGAGCAGTCAGTGGTGGTAGCTGGGCACCATCTAGCTGTACTGGACTCAGTCTGGTGGAAGCCGTGGTAGCTGTGGTCCATTAGTCCCTTGGACTAATATTTTGCTTGTAGCTTGTTTTCTTCATTCTCCCATGCTCCCGAAGGGGTGAGACCAGTGGAGTATGTTAGATGGCTGCTCACAGGCTTTTAAGACCCCAGACGCTACTCACCAAGGCAGAATGTAGAACATTTTCTTTATAAACTGTGTTATGCCAGTTGAGCTAGATGTTCCCCAAGACCATGGTCCCCAGCAATTTAGTCCCTCAGGGAGTTTGGATGTGTCTATGGAACTTCCATGACCTTTCCTTGTACAAGTTGTGCTGGCTTCCCCAGTATTGTGTACTGTCTTATCCTTCACCAAAGTTATCACTTATCTATTGTCTATTTAGTATTCCCCCCCACCCCTCCCATCCCTTGTAACCAACAACGATTGTTTCTTCTTGTGTGTAAACTTTTTCATGAGTTTTTACAGTAGAGGGCTCATATAATATTTGTCCTTTTGTGATTGACGTATTGCACACAGCATAATGTCCTCCAGTTTCATCCATGTTATGAGATGCTTCACAGATTCATCATTGTTCTTTATCATTGCAAAATACTCCATCGTGTGTATGTACCACGTTTGTTTATCCATTCATCTGTTGATGGGTGTCTAGGTTGTTTCCATCTTTTTGCTATTGTGAACAGTGCTGCCATGAACATGGGTGTGCGTATGTCTATTCGTGTGATGGCTCTTATTTCTCTAGGATGTATTCCTAGGAGTGGGATTGCTGGATTGTATGGTATTTTTATTTCTAGCTTTCTAAGGAAGTGCCATAACATTTTCCAAAATGATTGCATCATTTTGCATTCCCACCAGCAGTGCATAAGAGTTCTGATCTCCCTGCAGCCTCTCCAACATTTATTATTTTCAGTTTTTTTGATTCGTGCCAGTAATCTGCAACATATGTTTGAGAATTTACCATGACTAGGATTACCAAGTACTTTGTACATATTAACTCATTTATTCCTTACAAGATTTTTTAGTTAGCTAGTGCTGCTAACAGAAATATCACACATGGGTGTCTCTAACAAACAAGAATTTATTTTCTCACAGTTTAAACCAAAACCTGTTGCCATGCAGTTGATTCTGACTCATAGTGACCCTATAGGACAGTGTAGAACTGCTCCATAGGGTTTCCAAGGAGCGGCTAATGGATTCAAACTGCTTACCTTTTGGTTAGCAGACCAGCTCTTAACCACTGGGCCACCAGGGCTCCTCTCACAGTTTAGGAGGTTATAAATTTTAATTCAGGGTGCCAGCTCTAAGGGAAGGCTCTCTTTGTCTGCTCTGGCAGAAAAATCCTTTCCTCAGCTTCTCTAGGTTTCTTTTTGGCAGTCCTTGGAGATTTCCAGCTACCTTTAGCCTATTTGTGCTTGCTTGCTTGCATCTGTGCCTGATCTGCTCTTTCCTATTTCAAAAGTGGTTGGCTTAAAACACAACCTACACTGATGTGGCTCATTAAAATAACAAAGAAAAACCTACTCCCGAATGGAATTACATCCACATCCATGGGTATAAGGGTTAGGATTTACAACATGTATTTTGGGGGGACACAATTCAATCCCTAACACATGAACTCCATGAGATAGGTCCTATCAAAGGAGGTAATACATTTGAGGACATGAGGAACAAAGATGTTAAATAACATGCCAGAGTCACAGAAGCAGCCAGTGGTGCAGCTGGGATTTAAATTCCAGGTAATCCTGCTCCAAAGAACATATTCTTAATCATTACACATTTATGTTTATATTAAATCTATTATGCATAAGATGTCTATATACATGCATATGTAATTAATGACAGTGGACTTTGCTAGTGCTTTGTTAATGCCAGGTCAAACCAGTAATAAAGGTTTCATTATTTCCTGCTATCACTCCTCTTACTAGGAAAACAAATGACAAGGAAAAGAGGAGCCATGCCTATCTGTACAGACTTCTACTGTTTTGAAATTCCAGTAGTAGAGAAAGATAAT
Organism: Dugong dugon; assembly: GCA_030035585.1. NCBI lineage: Eukaryota > Metazoa > Chordata > Mammalia > Sirenia > Dugongidae > Dugong > Dugong dugon. The sequence continues at coordinate 18,389,741 of CM057478.1, forward strand.
TCTAGGTATTTATTAGGCCTGAAGTATTGCCAGTTTATGGGAAAAAACAACTGATATTTGTAAAAAGTCCCAGTATCCTTAGATAAAGAAAACCAAAAGACAAGAAAGAGCATAGTATAGACATCTCTCACGTCAGCATACACATCTGAGCATCCAGTGAGTCCACTTTTCACACACACACACACACACACACACACACACACACACACACACACATATATATTCTTTTGTCACCCTACTCCCAACTGCTCCAGAAAAATCCCTCACTGAGACTTGTCTGAATACCTTCTCATGACCTCCATGAAACTCAGGAAAACAGCACACGATGACAGACTCAGAAAATGGAGAGTTGGTCACATTTAAAACAAGATTCTAAAGTAGCCAAACATGTTAAAAATATCAGCATCCCAACTCCATAGATTTCAAAGAACGCTTTCAGTGGGTATAAATACCTATGAATATACTTAAGCTGTTATCAGCTGGTAAATTTTAGGAGTTAAGAGACTTTAGACTAATATTTTCTAGATCCATTGTAAGTGAACCTGATAATTTGTGCACTGGATGAACCAACTGAATCTCTTGATTTGTACAAAAGTATTATATCGACAAAATTTTAAAAAAAGGCAATTTTCTTCTTTGACTCATCTTCAAAGTGAGACAGAATATATTAACATAAATATAAATATGAATATAAAGAAATTAGGTAGATTAAATAAATGTAACACTGTATTCATATCCTTACCTGTCCTCTGGACTGTGTGTCTGCATTTCCACACTGTCAACACCAGATGGCGAACTGTCATGTTAATTTTGCTCTGAATGTATCACACAATTCTTCAAATCCTAGAAGGCTGATTTTCCAAAATTAACAAACATCACACACAGAGCTTGCTTATACCCTTCAGTGTAAAACAATTCACAACTTCAGTTCGTCTAAGCGATACAACTTCTATCTTTCTTGGGAGCAAAAACAGAAAAAAAATAAATTAAACTTAGACAAATTTTAGTTTAGGAAGCTTGGTGACACAATGGAGCCCTGGTGGCTCAGTGATTAAGAGCTCAGCTGCTACCCAAAAGGTCAGCAGTTCAAATCCACCAGTCGCTCCTGGGAAGCCCCGTGGAGCATTTCTACTCTGCCCTATAGGGTCGGTATGAGGGGAAATCTACTCCATGACAACGTGTTTGGGTTTTTTTTTGTTTTTTGTTTTTGGTGACTCAACAGTTGAACACTCAGCTGCTAACACTTGGCAGTTTGAACACACCTAGCAGCTCTGTGGGAGAAAGACCTGGAGATTTGCTCCAGTAAAGATTATAGCCTAGAAAACCCTATAGGGCAGTTCTACTTTGTCACATAGGGTCACTATGAGTTGAAATCAACTCGACAGCACCTAACAACAACAGTTTATAGTTAAAACATGGTCTTCTCTAATATTAATTCATGATCTCTTTTAAAAAATAATTTGTATTTATCAAGTATTAATAATAAATAACAGAATGTTTCCCTTATAATAAGTCTATTGCTGTTTTCACAGTCTTATATTTTTTTCTCATGATGTTAATTAACCATTTAAGATTTCTTAATGGATTTAACATAGACTTTCTCTCTTGTCCCAAGGATCTTCAAATTCATCAAAAGTTGGGGGAGTAGAGAATTCATTATAATTCAGTTTTCAATTTTATTTACCTGTTTCTTGTATCATAATATCAAGATGTTTAATCTTATTTTCATATAATAGTCAAGATAGAAAATGTTTTTTAGGAAGACATTTAATGTTGTCAACATGTTCCAAGAATTTAAAATTTTTCATTTTCTTTGATCCATGAAAACATATTTGAGTCTGCCCTAATTAAAAAGTAATATTAAAACAAAACAAAGCATACATAAACCTCAAACTGATGTATATATAGAAATATTCATTGCAACATGATTTATAATTAGCAAATGCCTGTAAAAGAAGTCCATGAGTGTTGCAAATGGTTAACACACTCCACTGCTAACTGAAATGATGGACATGTGAGTTCACCCAGAGGCTCCTCTGGAGAAAGGCCTGGAGATCTACTTCCAAAAAATCAGTCTTTGAAAACTCTATGGAGCATAGTTCTACTCTGACACACATAGGATCTCCATGAGTTTGAGTCGACTAGATGGCAATTGGTCAATGCCTGTAAAGGCTTGAATGTCCAGCAATAACAGATGACTTGTTATGTTTTATCTTACATTAAATAATTCTAAGTAAATGTACGGATTAAATTATCAAAGAATATATTTAAGATAATTGGAAAATGCTTACAATATAATGTAATTTTTCAAAGGTAACAATATACCGACTTGTATATACAGAACAATCCCAATATTATAAAACAGATATAAAGGTATATATTGGAACTAGCAATTTTTTAATGGCCCTATTTAATCACAGACTTTTTTTTTTAATAGACACACATTAAACACCTCTTTAAAAAAAAGAAAAAGAGACAGGAAAGAAAAATTATTAAATTGAAGAGAACTTTTAAATTAGTTGTCTGCAAGTCCTGTGAAATGCCTTGCAAAATATAATTGTTACTTAGAGAATTGAGATCACAGAAGTAGTTATAAGATCTTCTAGCTTAAGGCTATGATTTGAAGAATCAAAAAACGAAAGTGTCCTAGGCCAGCAGGTAAAATCTGCTAACACAGCTTAACGTGGGCAGTTCCTGTGGTTGAAGATTCAAAGGGAATGAAAACATGTTTGGAATATGAGTATATAAAAGTTAGAAATTGCTAGCAGAAAGTGTTACAAGTATTTGTGTCTTCTGTGGGGAAAAATGAGTATGTTTACTTAATTTTTGGTTTTGAGATTCTTTTTTTTTATTTATGTTTTATTGCTGTAGTTGAATGAAGTTTACATTTCAAGTTAGTCTCCCGTACAAAATTTTATACATACATTGTTATGTGACCCAAATTGCTCACCCCATTCTGCGACAGTGCACTCCTCCTCTCCGCCCCTGACTCCCCATGTCCATTCAACCAGCGTTTTGAAATTCTTAAAAGTGGTGTTTATTCATTTGTATTAAGTTGACATTGCCAAGTATTAATTGATGTGGCGTTTGTCTCCCACCTCATTTAATTTCTGTATTCCTTTTTACCTCATCACAGACCTTCCTCATTTGTACCACCAGACAAGAGAAACTTACTGCACAAAGGAGAAGGCATTAGCATGAAAGCAGAGAAGAAAGGTGACATATCTTTGGTTTTTCAATTTGAAAGCCATGGTCTAGCCATAAGACAGATAAGGAAAAGATGTTGATTTGGGTCTTTGAGAAAGAGTCCTCTATCCTTGACAAATGGACTTGGACAGAGTCTGTTGAAGATAAATGAGTCTTATGTTCATTTTTCTGATAGGAAGCAGTAGGTTAAAAACCATGGTATGGTGAGTCTAGGCAGGGAGGGCACCCTCTTACCATCCCACATTGCCTAGGAAGAGCATCTAAAAACTTTCCATGTCTTCAAGGGATACACATTGTGTGCTGGTAGACATAAATGTGAACTAAAGTCAAGAGGGACAGGGCACATGTACACGTGGACCTGTGGTGGTTTAGTGGTTTACGACTTTCTGAGAAGCAGACAAGACAATACGTCGTGTATCATTAGTCAGTGTTCTGTCAGTCAGTGCTGTTACGAATTGCCCAGTGATCAAATGTATACCACGTGCCATCTCAAAGCCATAAACCTACGTAAGACCTCACAAATAAATGTCATTCCAAGATGGGAGAGGAAGAAAAGAAAACCCTTAAATTGAAGAAACTTAAACTCGAAATTGACTGAGATTACTTGTAACTGATTATGACTATCAGGCAGAAAGAGGATCAAAATATAGATCCTGCAGAATATTTGAGACAATTACATTTTGTACATTTACATATGTATCAATCTCATATTTATTTAACAAAAAGAAAAAGATTGACTCACAAATATGCACCAGGAATTATGACGAGTGTCGATTATACCAAGAGAGATAAGGTACAGTTTTGTTCCTATTATATTGGGGCAGACAATCAAATGCACCTACATAAACATGTAGAAGATGTAAAGAAGTGTCATATAATCCCAGTCATGACTTTATGAAGATCTTGTAGAGTATATAACCCTTACCCAAAACCCAAACCAAACCCACTGCTATCTAGTTGATTCCAACTTGTAGCAACCCTATAAGACAGAGTAGAATTGTGCCGTAGGGTTTCCAAGGCTGTAATCTTTATGGAAGCAGACGGTCTTATCTTTCTTCTGCAGAATCGCTGGTGTTTTTGAACTGCTAAACTTTGGGTTAGCAGCCGAGCACTTAACCACTGGACACCAGTATTAAAAGATAAGCATTAAAAGTTTCAAGGTAGCTATCTAAGTGGAAAGGAGATGGATGGGTGAATGGATAAAGCAGAGTAAAGGACATGAGCAAAGACGAAGATCTTAGGAATCGAAAGCAGGTCCAGTGAATGAAAAGTAGTTGAAGACAGCCAGAGCATAAGTAAGAACTGTGAAAGATGAAGCTGGAGAAGAGGCAAGAGTCAGATCATGGAAGGTTTTGTAAGTAATGTTAAAAGCTTGGATTCAATAACCATGTCATGAAATATAGAAGAAATATAAGGAAAGAGAAGAAACATGAGACTAATTTAGAAGGTAACATTGATAGATCTTGACAATTCAATGGATTTGGGAGTTGGAAGGAGGAAGGAGATTTGGTGGAAAAGATAATGAACTGATGATTGTATATGTTGAGTCTGAGGTACTTAAATGATTTCCAACTGAAATGGTTAATATGAAGTTGAATAAGAAAAAAAGATTGGAAAAGAGAATTATGCTGGATATATTGATTTTTAAATTTTTGACACATGGGTAGAATTAAAGCCATGAAAATCTGTAAGGTCAGTTAAAGGGAATGTTTAAAGGATAAGAACAGAGGTCTGAGTACATAGAACTCTGGGGAGCACAGACATATAGGGAGTGGATTTAAGGATAGTAAGTCAAAAAGAAAGAGAAAGCAGTAGTCAGAAAAAATCATGTAAGTTCAGTGCTTTGTAAGCCAAAATGATGGTTTTAAGAGCAGTGAAAGTTTAACACTGTCAAGTAAAACATAGAGTCCAATAAGCTACAGGCCTCAAAACACCCATTAGACTGAGAAATGAGATTTTTTGGAAATTAGCATATTGTTACTGCAGCAGGAGTTGCAGGCAGGGGTTAGAATTTGGGTTCCAGTGAATTGGAGAATGAGATGGAACAGGAAGATGCAAAATTCTAATCTAATAGTGTAGACCGCTCTTTTTTAAATTTGTGCATGAGAAGGGCAGGTAGACTGAATAGTGGCCAGATGGATCCATAAGATTAAAAAAAGATTTTAGAAAACATTTACAAATAAATGTCTGGAGAAACATTTGTTAATAAAATCAGTAGTGTCTAATGAGCAACGGCATCAACTATATGACTCCCAAACTGAAGAAAATAATAGCATTTTCAGGTTACACAGGCAGCTCACAACATCCCTGCAAGGTGGATTTTATGATTCCCATTTGGTGGATAAGAAAACCGAAGCTCAGAATGTTTTAGTAATTTGAACAAAGCCAGCTAAGCAGTAGAAGTGAGACCGACATAAGCCAATTTTTCCCTAATTCTCTTATAAATTTTTGCTCCAAGCACATGTAATCATATAAAACAGTATTTCTCACTTAAGAACTCATAAACAAAATATCCAAAATATCATAGAACCCAATCTGAGAATCAGTGCATTAAAAAATTAAAGAATATAAGTAATCATTTGATGTTAATACTTTTCTAAATACATATTCAGATAAAGACACAGAAATTATGAAACAGAAGTTAGTTTTAATATAGTTATCAAAATGGTCATTATTATGCATATATTTTCAGTTATAATGAGAATGAAAACATAATAAAATATATTTTAGCTAATAACCAGCCCATAAGACTGTATTTATTAATGGGTACTCAGTTTGACAAGTATTGATTAAAAATGGAATATGTTAAAGCATAATTTAAAAAAAAAATACTATCTACATTTTACCATCCTTATCTTTACAATGAGTATATATACACTTATTTCTTACTGATGCAATGAGGATTAAACTCACTAATGATGTTAAAAAAAAAAAAAGTTGCCTTCAAGTCAATTCCGACTCATAGTGACCCTATAGGACAGAGTAGAGCTGCCCCATAGGATTTTCAAGGACAGAGTAGAAGCACTCCATAGGGCTTCCAAGGAGCAACTGGTAGATTCAAACTGCTTACCTTTTGGTTAGCAGTTGTACCTCTTAACTGCTGTGCCACTAGGGGTCCATGATGTAAATGATGTAAAGTGCTTAACAAACTGTTGGACCCCTTGTAACCTCTCAAGAAATCTTAGCATTTACAAAAATTGTAAGTTTTTTGTAAATGTTCTTCCTTACAGCTAACTTACATTTTAGTCCCCAGAAGGTGGATATATAAATGAATCTTTGCCTAGAAAAATGTTAATAATATTAAAATAATCAGTTTAAATTTGCATCTCAAGAGACCTTTGTAGAAGTCCGTTTGTCCATGTTCTGGTTGACCTTACCAGTATCTACGAATTCTTAATGTTTTTGATAAGGAATTCAGTCAGATATTTGTTTTAAGAGCCAAGTGAACTGTACATATTGATCTGGTGTGAATTCCTTTCTGGAAAATATATTCTTTATATTATCTTTCTACAAATTCTATTTTAAATTTTAGTTGTGAATACCTCTTTTTCTTTCTACCTTCCTTTAATTTCATCTTAAATTTCTGCTTTACTTAGGAAGAGTTCCATAATCAATATATGAGGGTGATGTGGGAAGCCCATTTTCCTATGAAAAGATAAAATGTCCCAGTTTTAGTATTCTCATCACTAGAATGTGGTTAAAATGGATTTATACCCCATAGGATGGTTGTAATGAGGTATTTAGATTTTGAATATAAAGCAAGTAACATATTATTCTGCCCTCCTCTCTTCTCACTTGTAAACTGTGATACATCAGTAAAGTTAGATGGTGATTAAAATACAGTATCAGATTTGATGTCCCCCAAATATAGGTCATCTTGTATACACTTGTCTTAGAGCATCAGCATAGATACCCTCCTCCTTTCTACCCCAAATCTAGATCTTGAAGCCTACTTGGGGCAGGACTGTCATAATTACCAAATAAAAATACTAGAAGCTGGTTAAATTTGAATTACAGATAAACAATTAATCATGTTTTAGCATAAGTATGTTACATCAAATATTTGGGACATGCTAATACTAAAAATGTTTGATTGTTTATCTTAAATTCAAATTTAAGTGGATCTCTATTTTATCTGTCAACACCATAAGAAGAATGGTTCTTCCTCAAAGACGTTTACCCAGCCAGCCTTAGGAAAAATGGGCCACTGTTTCACAATCTGGAGCCCTGGTGGTACAGTTGTTAAGAGCTTGGCTGCTAACCAAAAGGTCGGCAGTTCAAATTCACCAGCCACTCCTTGGAAACCCTGTGGGGCAGTTCGACCCCGTCCTATAGGGTCGCTATGAGTCGGAATTGACTCAATGGCAACAGGTATTTCAGAGTCTGGTCATTGTGAACAGAGAGGCTTAAAAAAGGGCTCTTTGGCCCTCAGGGTCTGTAGGCCCAGATTACAGGCAGACTTTCAGAGAAAAACAGAAAAAAACCTTTGTGCTTGAAATTTTGAGTCCCTGTGACGAAGTGGTTAAGCATTCGGCTGTTAACCAGAAGGTTGGCAGTTGAAATCCACCAGCTGCTCCTTGGAAACCCTGTGTGGGCAGTTCCGCTCTGTCCTGTAGGGTCACTATGAGTTGGCATTGACTCGATGGCAACAGGTTTGGTTTTGGTTTTTTGGTGCTTGAGAATATTCAGTTTGATGTTTGTGAGAGGAGAAGTGAAAAGATTGTCTTAGTCTCCTGTGGCTGCCATAGCAAAATGCTGAAAAGTGGCAGATTTAAAGAACAGAAATTTATTTTCTCACAGTTATGGAGGCTAGAAGTCAGAAGTCAGGGTGTGGCAGGCCCGTGCTGTCTGCCTCTGTCTGCTGTAGGGGCGATCCTTCTTTGTCTGTTCCAGGTCTGGTAGCCCCACCTGTCTCTTGGCATTCTCTGGCTTGTATCTTTACATGGTGTCTTCTCCCTGTGTGTGTTATCTCTTATTCTCCCCTTTTGTAAAACACCACTCACACACATTTTTGGAGGACACAATTCAATCCATAATACTACTGTAATCAATACTATGATAGCTATCTCTTGGTATCTGGCACATTTGCTATTGTATAGGAAAGAGTTTATGCTTTTTTAACTAGAAAATTACATTAAAATTATCTTAGATAAACATTGTTGAACATCTACTTTATATCAAATTGTCTTTAAAGACTAGAAAGAAATGCATTAAAATCCCAGGTTTACCTGCTGTTTTTCTTAACCTTTGGAAATTTTGACTTCTTACTCTAAAAAAAAAAAAAAAGTTGCTGTCAAGTCAGTTCTTGCTTATGGGGTCTCCATGCATTGCATAGAACTGTGTTCTATAGGGTTTCAAGGCTGTGGCCTTTCAGAGGCAGATTGCCAGGCTTTTCTTCTGAGGTGCCTCTGGGTGGATTCAAATGGCCAACATTTTGGTTAGTATTTCAGTGTTTAACTGTTTGTGCCACTCAGGGATGCCATAGCCAATGAGAAAAACAATATCCAAGTTCTGCCTCCCTCAAATGATACAAAGTGAAAATAAGTAAAGTCATAACACACAGTTCCTGAGTTACGAGCATCCGACTTAAGTACAACCCATAGTTATGAACCAACCCCTGTAAAGCCTCTTGCAGTAAAAATTTGACTTACATATAATGGTTTGTAATATCAAATGGATGCTACTTTTTGACACACATCAAAACATTCTTATGTTAAAGATGTTGTAATGTATCTGAAAGTGTTTCTTTAATGTTTTTAATGCATAGAAAGGTACATTACATACTATATACGAAGAAAAACAATGACATTAGTACGAACCATACTTAACTGTTTCGACTTAGGTAGAAATGCGACTTAAAGACAGACTTAGGAACTGAACTCGTTTGTAATCCAGAGACTGCCTGTGTTAATAAACATCTTTGATATGGCTGTAACATCAAAAATCTGGGCAAATATTAAAGTACATGTCTTTTTTTTTCTGTAGAAGGTAAACATAGAGAAAATCACTGTAAATGAAGAGATAAACTGTAATGTAAATAAAACATACATAGAAATTAACTTTTCAGAAAATACATACCTTTTTTTTCAAAAATCAGTGCCATACATTCACTATTTTAAAAAGAAACATTGTGGTTTAATGAGTCTCTGTCATTTTTGTAAACAAATATGCTTTTATTATATTTGTTACCTTCTTCATCTTCCAAATTTTAGCATTAAAATTATTAGACAATTATTCTCTAAAGCTTTTCTAAGAGGTGTCAGTGCAGTTCTCCATGCGTTGCTCCACATAGTGCTACTTTGTTCTCTGCTCCTGCCCTGTCAGGTAAAACTTATTGGAAAAAATTCCCCATTGTTCCCTTCTCTTTGATTAAGTTATCCTTTGCTAGGCAAAGTGTAGTCAGCTTTTATGCTCTTGCCTTGGCTTCCAGCAGCTCTCCCCTTGGACTGCTGCTATAGCACTGCCAGGAGTCCTAGATCCCTACAAAGAGGAGATCAAACCCCCGCAACAGGGATTCTTCAAGACAGGTTAAGTTCAAGAGCTGGCTTGGAAAACCCAGTCTACCTCAGACAAAAATGTTATTACTCATTTGGAATTCTTTCTGTGGATTGTCCCCACTTCTAACACTGACTTCTAAGTCAAGTTCAAATCCAGCTACAAATTCCTGACACCTGCTTCCCTTCAACTCTCTTCCATATAAGTTTTTTTTAATGTAACATGTTCTTATTTTAGATAAAGATGTAAACTCAACTTTCAGTCTCTTTTGTAATTCAGTTTAGCTCCATACAAAACACAAACTAATCATTTGTTTTATTCCCAAGATTAATGAGCATTATAAATGTAATATCCTTGGATTCTAATGAATTTGAATACTATAGGAAGAGTCTAAGAAAAAAAATTAAAGTTATCACTGATCTCGTTTGTCAAAAATAAAAAATTTTTATTATTTAGTCATGTAAGACAAATTATGTTCTTTTTTATTTAATATTATATGATAATTATGTTCTTATATCATTAATATTATTTTTTCAATGTTCAAATAATAGTTTGTCATACTATTTACTATAATTTGTTTACCTAGTTTCCAGTTGGTGGACATGAACTTACACATTATTTCCAATTCCCCAGATATAAAAATGGGTGATTTAAAACATCTTTGAGCATAAAACTTTGTCCAATTTTATATATCCTTAGGGTGTATTCCTATATATGGATTATATTTTATAATCTTATCCACTATTTAAAAGCATTTTGTATGTGTTGAGAAATTACATCAGAGACAAAAATTTTGAGTTTATATTTCATCCAATCTTTGCATTGTTTGTAGGTGTTCATATTAAGAACTTTTTTGACTATGAAAATTTAATAGATGTTCTTATAAAAAGGCCAAACTTACTAGACCAGTATATACTAAAGGAACCCCTGAGACTATCACCCTGAGATACCCTTAAACTTTGAACTAAAACCACTCCTAGAGAGGTCACGTTTTAGTTAAGTAACAGATTGGTTCATAAAATAAGCAGTATCTCCTGTGAGTACTGTGCTCCTTAAAAAAAAAAAAAAAAGAAAATCATCTCTATGAGACCAGATGGTCAACATTTACCCTAAAACAGAGATGAGAAGGTCTGGGAGGCAGGGAAACTAGACTAGGAAATGGAACAACCAGGACAGAAATAATGAGAATGTTGACACAATGTGGAAAATGTAACCAATGTGACTGAACAGCATTTATAGAAATTGTTAAGTAGGAACCTAATTTACTGTGTAAACTTTCACCAAAAACATGATATCATGGCATACCCATTGCCACTGAGTCGATTCTGACTGATACTGCCCCTATAGGACAGAGTAGAACTGCTCCATAGGGTTTCCAAGGAGCAGCTGGTAGATTCGAACTTCTGACCTTTTTGTTAGCAGCCAAGCTCTTAACCATTGCCCCACCAGGGCTCCATGATAAAATACCTTTAAAAAAAGAAAATTTAATAGGTGAAAAATGGAATCTTATCCTTATTTTAATTTTTAATTTCTTTGACTAATAGTAAGGTTGAGCATTTTCCTTGTGTTTGACACTTGTATTTAAAATTTTTGTGCATTGATTTAAGTACTATGGACACTTACTAACTTTCAGCCTCGTGACTCTCTGTTAAAGTCCAGTGTACATCCACTTATTGGGGTTTTTGTGTTTTATTATCATTTCTTATAAATGAAATGTTTACTAGAGGTAACAATGATATATTTTATTTATTGAAAGTATTTGTTAATTCTATATTGCCTATCAAATTCTTGGTAAATATGAAATTCAACAATCTGGTATTATTAAATCTATTAAACTTCCTTTGCAATTTCTTTAAAAAATTATAAGTTTTGCATTGAAACAACTGTAAGTTCAAAACACATGAAACTATTTGAGTGTCAAAACTCTGTTGGCTAAAATATAGTAAAATCAATACTTATAGAATTATTAACATACTGAATATAATTAGTATTGAGAGTTCACTATATCATTCTGTTTATTTTGTGTATGTTTAAAATTTTCCATTAAAAAAAGTTTATTTCACAGATTAGTAAACAGGGCGTCACAGTAGGTATTTCAGTGACTTTTTACCATATATCTTTGGAAATTAGACTGTCAAAACTGTTATTGAAATGTTTGCATTAAATAGTGCGTCAGGCCATTTTCTCTTAATATATAAAATAATAGTTATTATTGTTGCTGTTTAGGTGCCGTCGACTTAATTCTGACTCATAGTGACCCCATCTAAGCCTGGATAAAATGGCTATATTTTGAATGGATAATGAAAAGGATAAAAAAATGAGTATGGAGTGGGTCTGTATCTATGGAGAAATAAGGCAACTAGACCGAAGTGTAGAGAAGAGAGAGAGACTGGCAGAGAAGAAGGGAGAGATAATGTGTGTTTAAAAAGGTAATGGAAAATGGAAAGAGATTTTTCTACCCCAGAAAACCCAGGGAAAGATGGAGCCCAACCATAGCATGCGATCTTATGCATTCTGATACTCCTTGATTATAGGAAACACTGGGTACCACCATCTGGCCACAGTTTTTGATTCCCCACCTAACCAGCCAAACAGGCTTGGGGATGACTCCCTCAACGAGCTCTGCACTCACCAACAGCAGTTCTGAACTGATTTCTCATCTTTTCCCCTAGGAGTTGAGTATAATTTTGCTTCCAGCAAGAGAAATCAACAACATGTAACTGAATCTAGAAATCTAGCAGTGTCAGGCAAAGCTCTAATGTTAGAAAGGCTACTTTAATTCAAGCAATTCTGAACTCACTGTGAACTTTTTCAGTTAGTAATGTTTGTTGTTGTTAGGTGCCGTCAAGTCAATTTCAACTCATAGTGATGCCATGTGACAGAGTCAGCTGCCTCGCACACAGGGTTTTCTAGGCCATAATCTTTATGGGAGCAGATCACCAGGTCTTTCTCCTGTGGAGTGTCTGGGTGATTTTGAACTACCAACCTTAAAGGGCTCTTAAATAATGTTGCAAACGGTGTTGTAAACTGAAGGAATTAATTACTAATATTAGCATAAGAAATAAGGTATATATGTTCTGGGAAATAAGATAGAATGCTGGATAATAAGATATATTCATTAAGCAAAGGGAACATGGCATACTTTTTTTTTAATAAAACAATTCTTTACAATATATGTTTCATATGCCTGTGTATTTTTACAACTTATAACAAAACACTTTTAATTTATATTCTTTTTATTATGTCTGAAGGACAAAAAAAATATGAACAAAATGACCGTGGATTTACTGATCAAACTTATCCTTTATATTTAAATGATAATAATAGCTTTTAATTGATTTTCTGAGAAATATTTATTTAGTTTAAAAATTTTAATTTTCCAAGGCAACGACATATAAATGTTTACTATTAAGTGAGAGCACTAACATAGATGACTCAGATACCTCTTAATATAGATGAATCAGAGTATGGAGGGATTGAGCTCATAGATTTTATTAGCAATGATTTTGATAATGATTTAACAGTTGTTAAAATAATTTGATAAATTGAATTTCATTGAAATTATTTTTTTCTTAAATAAAAGTTACTGTTAAGAGGGTGAAAACACAAGCTACAGAGTGGATGAAAATATCTGCAAACCACATACTTGACAAAGTGTTTTAAAAACTCTCAACACACAACAGTAAGAAAATAACAATCCAAATACAAAATGGGCAAAAGACATGAAGAAACATTTTACCAATGACAATATAGAGATGGTAATTAAATACATGAAAAAATGTTCAACATCATTAGCCAGTAGGGAAATGCAAATTACAGTCACAATAAGATATCTCTACATAACTATCCCAATAGCTAAAATTAAAAATAGTGACAAGTGAAAACACCAAATGCTAGTGAGGATGTGAAAAAACTCACACATAGCTGGTGCGAATATAAAATGGTACAGCCACTCTGGAAAACAATTTTGCAGTTTCTTATAAAACTAAACATGCACTTATACTGTGACCCAGTAATTGCACTTCCGGGCATTTATCCAAGAGAAATAAAGACTTATGTTCACTCAGAAACCTGTACATGATAGTCTACATGATTAATAGTCAATGCGAAACACGGCCTCATCTACCTTGAGACCAGAAGAACTAGATAGTGCCCAGCTGCCAATACCAACTGTTCTGATCAGGACCACGTTACATGGGTCTGTATAGAAATGGGAGAAAAATGTGGAACAGAACTCAGCTTCTTAAAAAATCCAGATTTACTGGACCAGTTGAGACTAGAGGACTACTCAAGACTATCACCCCGAGGTAGACTTTAAACCTTAAACTGAAATTATCCCTTGAGGTCACCTGTTAGCTAAATAACAGATGAATCATAAAATAAAGAATATCACCTGTGAGTAATGAACTTCTTAAAAAAAAAAATCAACTATAGAAAACTAAGTGGTCAAAAATTGTTCTAGAGCAAAGGTGAGAAAATAAGGGTACAGGGAAACTAGAGTACTGAAAATGGTACAACTAGAACAGAATGAGAGTAATGACACATTGTGAAAAATGTAAGCAATATCACCGAATAATTTGTGTAGAAATTTTTAAATGGGAACCTAATTTGCTGTGTAAATTCTCATATGAAACACAATAAAATATTTTTAAAAAATTTGTACCAGAGTGTATATAGCAGCTTTATTCATAATAGCCCCGAACTTGAAACAACCTAGATGTTCTTCAATAGGTGTATGGTTAAGTGAACTGGATTTATTCATACAATGTAATCCTATTCAGCAATTAAAAGGAATGAACTATTGATACACACCACAACCTGGGTGAATCTCCAGAGAATTATGCTCAGTGAAAAAAGCTGATCCCAAAAAATTACATACTGTATGATTCCATTTATATAACATCTTTGAAATAGTGAAACTATAGAAAAAGAGAACAGATTAGTGATTGCCAGGGGTGAAGGAGGGAGTTATGGGATGAGAGAAGTTGGTGTGGCTGTAAAAGGGCAACATAAGGGATCCTTGTGGTGATGAAAATGTTCTGTATGTTGACTGTCTCAATGTCAGTGTCTTTGTTATGTTATTGTACCATAGTATTGCAAATGTTACCATTAGGATAAAGAGTACATGGGTAAAGAGTACATTAGCTACTTTTGTGTTATTTCCTACAATTGTATGTAAATATATAATTTTCTCAAAAAGAAAAGTTTTGTTAAAGAAAAGTAAACAAACAGTACATGTTGTTTTGTGCTGTAGAGTCAATTTTCAACTCGTAATGGCCCCATGTGACAGAGTAGAACTGCCTCATAGTGATTTCTAGGCTGTAATCTTTATGGGAGCAAATGATCAGGTCTTTCTCTCGTGGAGCAACTGGATGTATTCAAACCACCAGCCTTTAAGTTTGTGGCCAACTGCTTAACCATTGTGACATCAAGTCTCCTTAGTGTATTTTAACTCCATTGTTGGTTGAACTATGTCAGTGACTTGATGGCACATGAAGAACATGGGTTTTGTAGTACACCTTATCATGAATATTTACTCCCAGTGAACACCAAACTCACTTAGTATCTTTGAATTATTCTCTTAAGTTATTATCTAAAATTACACATCTTTTACAAAAATACTGAAAGAGCTGGACAAAGATGTTATGCAGAGAATATTAATGACTAACTCAATTTTTTTGACTTTGTTAAAAGAAACTGGACTTAAAGTTTCTTCTTATAACAAAGAGAATTTGTAGTAGCTTACAAAATATATATAACTATTATAAAATGAAAAACTATAGGAAAAACGAAAGGTAGACAAAGGTTACTTTAGTACACAAAACACATATCAAAAAGTTTTATATACATGTCAGGCTGGCTGCTAATTTTCTCAGAAAACATAAATATATAAATGTGATATTAATGATATTGTTTAATAATTCCCTCATTGTGTTTAATCACCTTTTTTTGGAATGGGCATAAATATGAATCTCTCAGTTAGTTGGCCAGATAGCTGTCTTCCAAATTTCATGACATAGAGGATTGAGTGTTTCCAGCATTGCATTCATCTGTTGAAGCATCTCAGTTGGCATTCAGTCAATTCCTGGAGCCTTCTTTTTCACCAATATTATCAGTGCAGTTTGGACATCTTTCTTAAGTACCAGCAGTTCTTGGTCCTTTGCTGCCTCCTACAGTGGTTGAATGTTTACCATTTCTTGTTGACACAGTGACTCTGTTGTGTATTCCTTCTGTCTTCTTTTGGTGCTTCCAATTTTTTGTCAGAATAATTCCATATTTCAAGTTGAAGCTTGAATTCTGTCTTCAGTTCTTTCAGCTTGAGAAAGGCACGTGTGTTCTACTCTTTCGGTTTTCTAACTCCAGGTCTTTGCACCTTTCATTATATTTTACTGTGTTTTCTCGAGCCACCCTTTGAAATCATCTTCAGATCTTTTACTTCATCATTTTTTTTTTTTTCTGTTGTGTTAGCTGGTCTGCACTTAAGAGCAAATTTCAGAGCCTCACATTTTAGTATTTTTCTTCTTTCCTGTTTTCTTATTGATCTTTCACTTTGTTAATGTATTTGATCCTTGTATCTTCCTGTAACTCTTCTGGTCTTTGAGCATGAGGGTTTAGTGCCTCAGATCTATTCTTGAGATGGTCTCCAAATTCAGGCAGATTCATTCAGGGTTGTACTTTGGATCTCATAGATTTGCTTTAATTTTCTTCATTTTCAGTTTTAACTTGCACAGGAGCGATTGTTGGTCTCTTCCAGGGTCAGCCTCTGACTTTGTCTTGACTGATGATGTTGAGCTTCTCCATTGCCTTTTTCCACAGGTACAATTGATTTAACTCCTGGGGGATTAATTCATCTGGTGAGGTCCCTGTGTACAGTTGTCGATCGTGTTGTTGAAAAAAATTACTTCTGATGAATAAGTTGTTGGTCTTGTGGAATTCTATTATGCGATCTCCAGGGTAATTTCTACCACCAAGGCCATATTTTCCGACTACTGATCCTTCTTCTTTGTTTCCAACTTTCATATTTCAATAACAATAATTATCAATGCATCTTGATTGCACGTTTGATCAGTTTTAGACTGCAGGAGTTCACAAAAACCTTCTTGTTCATCGTTAGCATTCACGATAGCTGTGTAAATCTGAATAATGGTCATCTTAACTGGTCTTCCTTGTAGTGTATGGATATTAAGCTGTCCCTGAAAGCATTGTATTTCAGGATGGGTCTCGAGATATTTTTATTAGCAATGAATGCAATGCAATTTCTCTTTAATTTGTTATTTCTGGCATAGTAGACCATACGATTGTTAAATTCAAATGGCCAATACTAGTCCATTTCTACTCACTAATACCAATGTTCCGTAATTCATATTTTATACATTCCATCTTCCAGTTACTAATGGATGTTTGTAGCTGTTACTTCTCATTTTGAGTAGTGCCATATTAGCAAATGAAGGTGACAACGTCTTTACTCCAACTGCATCATTAAGATCAATTGCAGCTTATGGAGGCTGTTCATCCTCAGTCATATGCTGATCGCCTTCTAACCTGAGGGGCTCATCTTCCAGCACTATATTGGACAATATTCTGTTGCTATCCATGTGATTTTCATTGGCTAATTTTCTGAAGTAGATTTCCAGTAGCTATACTACTTTAATTTACCAGTCTAGAGGAGCAAGAAGAACCGTCATATATAATAAGAAATAGTGGACCAATGTCAAAGTTATGATATTGTTTCTTAATACAAAACAACAACAGCAACAACACAAACCACAAAAGAAAACAAACCAGAACAACAACAAAACCCATTATAATGTATGCCAATTGTATATTAATGACTGTGTTAGACTATGTGAGAAACAAATTGGAGGGTTATTTAACCCTAGAACAAGCATTTTAAAGTGTTCTTATGGATTCCTGTCAATGCAGTACTTTTCTTTAGTTTAAGTCCCTTTAGTCTGAGAAATTACTAGCTGTAGTCTAGTAAATGGATTTTGAAAAGTAGCATTCATTTTTCACTTCATTTCCTTAACATGCACTTTTCAGCAAAATGTAACATTGGTTGTTCTCTATATTGTAACATATATTCCAAAATACGATTGCTAACAGTATTGACATAATCTCAGTATTATTATTGCTGCCAATAATTGATATTTATACTCCATTATAACAGTTCAGTCCTTTGGCTCAAGGTTTTACAGTAATTTCAGAGTAAGCTCAACATTCTTACACTTGCTAAGAATATTTCAGATGTTTTCTACCTCCTTCACCAGTGACTCTAACTACCGTATTTTTAACCAGATAATGCCTGCCTTCTGTTTGTTTACCAACCACACCCTCCCTCCCCAAGATATTTTCATAAGCACTGTTATGTCAATTTTTTAAACACATTGCTGTAAAAAAAAGTAGCATAGCGCACTTAGGAAAATAACTCACGGGGAATGGGGTGGGGGGAGGGTGGCGACTGGCAATCAAATGTAGAAGGCACACATTATTTGCATAAAAATACGGTACCTATTTCTGCATATTTACCCTTTCTCATATCAAAATCTGGGATATAAAAATAATTGGATGGACTCAATCGTAGGGACATGTGCATGCATTCTGTAGATTAATATGTAATCTAAGAACAGACTATTAGTAATTCACACAAATTTATATCCAAATCAGAGAATCTTTAATTTTGCAATTCATTTAAAAATTAGCCATTAGGAAAGGATTCTTTTTCAGGGAGAGAGCAGCATAAAATAATACAAATAATAATATAATACCCTTTGCTGTTGAATAGATTCTGACTCACAGTGACCCTGTAGGACAGAGTAGAACTGCCTGCCGCATAGGGTTTCTGAGGAGTGGCTGGTGAATTCAAACTGCTGACCTTTTGGTTAGCAGCTGAGCTCTTAACCACTGTGCCAGCAGGGCTCCAAATAATAATAGTAGATGCCATTTTTTAAATAGCCATTTTCAGATCAGGTTCCATTTTACAAACTTTATATACCGAACTTCTAAGTTTTTATTGTACCAATTTACAGGTGAGGGGTAGCTAGGTAAGAAATAAGGAAATAGGATGAAAAGCTGATTGGAAGGATTATCCTGGAGGAGGGAAACCTCATCCTCTGGGTCCAGAATAAAGGATGAAGGAGTGGGATCATGGGTATACACAGGTTTTGGTGACTGTGGGTGGGAGAGCAGGAGGAATGCATACATGCTCTCAAAACAAGTCTCAATTCATCTGATGGGAATAATGGTGCCACTCGATAGTTGCAGAAAACTGGAGAAGTCCAGGCCACTTTTTTTCTTAATAATTACTGAACTTTTTTTTGTTGTCCTTCAGCAAGTAACATTACATTAATCTAATTGGCTATACTAAGAGCCTGTATAAATTTACAAACATCATGATTTCATCAAAATTATATTCTAAAAAGATGAGGATTGCTTTCAACCTGTAACTCTGAGATAATATGTCACAGAATTTTCAAATAGAGATATACTATGAATTATTCATACCCACATTAGTAGTAAAAACAGTTATATTATTAACATGGCTTAATTTTTGATGAAATACATCTACCTAATTTTTGTTTAGATTTTATACAGACATATTTTTATACTGCATATGACACATTTTTCCAACCCAGAATGACCTTTATTAATTTTTAATAAAACATACACTGGGGTCATTTAGAAACCTCCTTTGTTTCCAAGAGTGGCAGAATGTCACATTGATCATCACTATATGAAGTGCTCTGTAGGCATGTCACAAAGTGATAGACATTTCTTCAATAATCAGCTACCAGTAAAATAATTATAGAAAAATTTCCTTTGATGTTTATAATGTTTTAAGTGAAGTCAAAATGGGAGAATGTGCTTCAGAGGAATGTAGTATTTTAATCACTGATGAGCAATGATATTTATGTACTTTGAGCATTCACTTCTCTCTTCTGTTTCATTTCTGTATAGTATATAGAGAATTTTTCAGTGAAAAAAATTGTGGGTTTTTTTTTTTTTATTGATTTCCTCTGCATTGTTTTATAGTAATCATACACTAGTATACAGCCTTGGAGTTCTTTTAATTTAACATGAAACAAAGACCTTAAAGAAACAGAAATAAGAACCAAAAGTTTTTGACAAATGAGATTTGGAATGTTCACACACTAAACTTACTTTTTTTATAATTGGTTTTAAAATTATACAAAACACTTGATATGAAGAGGTTGATGTCAGCATACTAGTGATATTTACATGTGTGCAGATCTGTCAATTTTATTGAAAAGTTAATCCAAAACATTCATTAATTGCTTTCTATCTCTCATATTGTCAGTTTCTTGAAAATGACTTCTTTACTTAATATCGTGCTCTTTTCAGCAAAAGGGAGAGTTTGTGGTCCTTAAATATCCATCAGGCACAATAGTTTCACAACAAATCAAATTTAATTAGATGATGCATTTCTTCCACTTACAAAAGGTTTATTAAAGGTTTGTTTGCTCATGCAAATTAAAGTGTTAGAGTAAAAACCCCACATGAAACTTGGCACCAACAATTAAAAAAATATATTGAAAGATTTCTCACCTCACAGCAATACCTTGCTATGTTTAAACTGCTCAGCTTGTCATTTAGAATCTTTAATGAAACTGGGGAGGAGGCTATTTATTTGCATAATAGGACATAATTTGCTGTGGTGAGGTTTTAATTATTTATAGGCTGTCTGAAATATTTAAAATGGCATCACTAAGGAGTATGAAGTGTTGGATAATGCCTTCATTTCACGTTTCCTGCCGTTTCTTTTATGGGTCAAGCGATTTATTTCTAATTAGCATACTGGGCTAGTGGCTTTAAAAACATAAGGAAGATGAATTGGTTTCAGGATGTTTGCAGGTTGAGTAGCTGGAGACTGCCAAGGGTCGCCGACAGAGACTGAGTGAATTTAAGGGATGGAACCAGACGTTAACCCAGCTCGTGGAAATCACTCAACAAAGCCATACGTTCATTTGTGCACGCTGTTTACTGTATGTATTAGTTTCTCTTTGGGAGGTAGCAGGTTATAGCTAATGGATTTTATGTTATTTGTCCCTTAAAATATTTTCTAACATTAACATATTTCTTAATGGAAATGATGCTCAAAAGCAATAGAAAACTTTCCATTTCCTTGGACAAATGATACAGTGAATATTCTGAGAGTAGGGGGAAACACAGCAACTTCAGGGTACGATTTAACACCTAAAGTATATGCAGTCTTATTTATACATAGGAAAAAGAGCCTGCGGTTATTACACAGTAAGGTTTACTTTTTAATAGACCCTGCAGACCCTCAGAAATTTTATGAGAAGTTCTAAACTAATGCAATGCACTAAAAACTAGTTCAGTGCACTTCTAAACTGTTTTTATTGTGCATTGTTTGTGTTATAGGTAAAATCTTTTAGAAAACAAAAAAGGCTCAGTCGGGCATCATCCATAAGGACTCTTACTTTATAATAAATGGGCTTTCACCTTGCCTTCTTTTTATTTCAAATGCTGCAATTTCCTTCAAAGCGTTTTAGGAATTGTCATAGTCAGGAGAAATATGCTTATTGTAAGAGTTTTTTATATTTCCATGATGATCTGCATAGCACCACCAAGAAAGGATTCCATGCACATAGATTTAAAGTGATGGTAGTGCACTGTTGTCAAACATTCTCTCATCTGTTACCTTCCGGCCTCAAAACACGGATAGAGAGACTGCTGCCAGATGCCAAGAAACAGCCTTTGGGCATTGCAAAGAGTGTTCTCCGTGCCCTTGTAAGTGGTAGACAGATGCTGTATTCCGAGTGAGGAGTTTTATGATTATCATTCACATGGCCTAGCTGATTGGTCAAGGTGGTCAAGCAGTTTCCAGTCTTAGGGAGATCTTTTAGATTCACTCTGTCCTGATGGCAAGAAACAGCTAGAATGAATTATTTTACGGTTCCTGGAGGTATAGCCATCATTCATCATTGTTAATATTTAAATATTTTTTAAGTATTCACTGGATGCAAATAGTGGGAGTTAGGGCAACAAAAGATGGTGAAATATAAAGAAAGCATAGCCTTGGCATTTAAAAAGTCTATAATTAGTGAGAAATTACAGACTGGTATGTAAGAAATAGGAATGTTTATATTCTCAGTGCAAATTAAAATTAAATGTATCTTCATTATGTACTGATAAATTTCAGATAAAATAGTTACCAGAATCAATGGTGCTATGAAGTTTGGTAGAAAACTGAATTTTTTTCATTTTTTTACCAAATTTCATGGCACCATTGATTCTGATAACTGTTTTACTTGAAATTTATCAGAGGGCTAATAAATAATTTGAGGAAAATGGGAGTCAGGGAATGGAAGACAACGGATTGGAAAAGATAAGCAGATACTTAAATTTGCCAGGATAATTCTAGTTTTTAAGTGTGCTTTTTATTAAATTGTACCATATTAAATTGCCCTTTTTGAAGGTCAAAAAAGTTGGAATCAGTGATTTCATATATTTCAAACTTCTCAGTTATTCATGGAAAACCATACTCCTTGATATTGCAACTATAAGCAAAAACTAGTAGATTTTTTAAATCTATTGAAATGGTAGTTCAGAAGTTACTGTACCTTGTTTGATAATCTATACATAATGAAATACCCAAGATATTATCGAAAAAAAAGAATCATCTTTGAGAATATTTGCTTTGCATCTAAGGACAACTTGGCACTATGCTGATACTTTTTTTTTTTTTTTTAAATAGCTCATACCTATCACTATAACCATGGAATTTAACCTAGTTGTTATGGAAAGTGTTATGAATTGAATTGTGTCCCCCCAAAATATGTGTCAACTTGATTAGGCCATGATTCCCAGTGTTCTGTTGTTGCCCTTCATTTCGTGACTGATGTAATTTTCCTATGTGTTGTAAACCCTGATCTCTTCCTGGGGTTAATGAGGCAGGACTGGGTTATGTTAAAGAGGATTAAGGTGGGATGTAACACCCTTACTCAGGTCACAGCCCTGATCCAATGTAAAGAGAGTTTCCCTGGGGTGTGGCCTGCATTGCCTTTTATCTTACAAGAGATAAAAGGAAAGAGAAGTGAGCAGAAAGTGGGGAACCTCATATCACCAAGAAAGCAGTGCTGGGAGCAGAGCGCATCTTTGGACCCGAGGTTCCTGTGCTGAGAAGCTACTAGAGCAGAGGAAGATTGATGACAAGGACATTCCTCCAGAGCCAACAGAGAGAGGAAGACTTCCCCTGGAGCTGATGCCCTGAATTTGAACTTCTAGCCTACTAGACTGTGAGAATAAACTTCTGTTTGTTGAAGCCATCCACTTGTGTTTTTTTCTGTTATAGCAGCACTAGATGACTAAGACAGAAAGAGAAAGGAATAAGCTCCTAATTATACTTCAGCCACAATATACCTTTTTTTTGCACCTGAACAGAAAAAGAAATTTAGTATGCTACTTATTTACAGAAGAGAATGCTTGCAGTGGAGCATTAAAAAATAAAATTGGCAGAGCTGGAGATAATCCAAGTACCTGTGACTATGTAGGGCTTAGTTCAACCAGCATTTGTTAGACAAAATGCTAGGCTTGGGAGGATGCCCAATACATGCTCTCTAGGGACCTGAAATCCAAAGGACTTGGTCAAAGCTGTTGTGTCATTAAATTGCATAGTCACCATGATAAACTCTAGTTTTCTGCTTAAAATAAAGGCACTCACTTCAAATTTCTGAAAAACACATAAGCTGTTGTTCCTAATTCAGTGATATTTATTATCTATATGAAACTGCACATTTGAAGATCCCAAGTTGAGACTAAATGTTCACAGTGGGAGCCTACAACAATATGGCCGATAGGGTGTGCGTATGTGTGTGTGTCTTTAATCCAGAGAGTGTTAAAATGCTAAACCCATTTATGACAAGAAGTTTTAGGCATACCTTTGAAGAATTCAAAATTATGGATTATATACATCAGAGTCACTGCTAATAATTAAGATTCAGGGCTCTAAAACAAACTTATTAAATATTTCTGTTACTCAAATTTATGTACAAGAGTAAACACATATCAAATGCAAACAGTTCCTTTTTTCAATTTTCTTTCTAATGTATGAAGTATTTGAAGACTAGGAATGC
The DNA here is from genome assembly GCA_030035585.1 of Dugong dugon. Classification (NCBI taxonomy): domain Eukaryota; kingdom Metazoa; phylum Chordata; class Mammalia; order Sirenia; family Dugongidae; genus Dugong; species Dugong dugon. The sequence continues at coordinate 18,413,557 of CM057478.1, forward strand.
TTTTATAAAATTATTTTTATTCCGATGTTTAGATGAGTGGTAAATGTGGACTCAATTTCATATTATAATTATAACACAGAAAATAATTATTACTCCATTGGTAAATATGCATAAAAATAAAAACATTACTTAACTCTGAAACAAGTAAGCCACCTAAATATTGCTATGATGTTGAAGTAAAATTTCTGGGAGAATTATTAGAATTATTTAACAATGAACCCAAATGAATAAATTCTTGGTTAAGTGATATCAATCAGAAAAGAAGTAGCATAAGCCTTGGAAAAACAATTAAGAGATCAGCTGTGATAATAAGAGAACTGACTAAAAAACCTGAAGTACCAGCTCTTTATTTCCATTAATTACAAATCATTATGATTTTTAATGTTTGCGGCTAGATTATGTATACTATTTCCAGAGCCTTGAGAAAAATTTTTTTGTCATCATATCAGATTATCTATACCTCTGTGTGTGTGTATTTCATATGGTCACTGTTTGAATGGAGTTGTTCCAGCATATGAAATTCAGAACATTTATAAAAGTTGAATGTTATACATAAAATTAGTGAAGGTAAATAAAATGTGCATTCTGCTCTTGCCAAAAGTCCTTCTGTTGCCTGCAGTCCTTAAAAAGCGAACTCCTTGAATTTTTTCTCTTATTTTCATATTGCATATTAATTCTCTCCTTGTCCATTTTTATTTATGTTTCTGTTATGCAATAGGAGAAAAGTTATTTATTTTCTCTAAGAAATATGTCTACTTTCTATTGCTTTCATATTTGTAATTGTGTTATATACACATTTTAATTTTACATAAAAGCAAAAATATGGTTACATGATACTACTGCTTTAAATTCTACTAATGCAGGTTGTTTATTTTTTTATTCCCTTTCTACTCTCCTACTTATCCTATACCCACATTATGCCTTCTTACCTCCACAGGTTACTTAGGTTGATAACATGCTATGCATTCCTCCATAGTTTTCCCCAAGCTCTTCTTGTCCTATAGACTCATTGCCATCGAGTCAATCCTGCCTCATATGTATTTATCAGACATATATCCAATTGATTCTGTCTCCTGGTAATCCCATGTGTATCAGAGCAGAGTTGTCACCACGGAGTTTTCAATGACTGATCTTTTGAAAGCTGATCACCAGGCCTTTCTTCTGAAGCAGCTCTGGATAGAGTTAAACCTCTAAACTTTGGGCTAGTGGCTGAACATAGTAACTATTTGCACAACCTATACAGCTTTAATTTTTTTTTAAATAAAGCAATGGAATAGTGGTGTGTATGTGTCTTAGATATTGAATGCTGCTATAGCAGAAATACCAAAAGTGGATGCTTTAACAGTTTATTCTCTCACAGTTCAGGAGGCTAGAAGTCTGAATTCAGGGAGCCAGCTCTAGGGGAACATTTTCTGTCTGTGTTGGCTATGGGAAAGGTCCTTGTCATCAATCTTCCCTTGGTCTAGGAGCTTCTCAGCATAGGGTATCCAGGTCCAAAGATACACTGTGCTCTCAACTCTTCTTTCTTGCTGGTATAAAGTCCCTCTCCTCTCTGCTCACTTCTCTCTTTTGTATATCAAAAGAGATTGATTCAAGATACAACCTAATCCTGTAGATTGTGTCCTGCCTCATTAGCATAACTGCCTCTAATTCTGCCTCGTTAATATTACTGCCTCTAATCCTGCCTCATTAACATCATGTTGTTGTTAGTGGCCATCAAGTCAATTCCAACACATAGGGACCCTATGTAATACAGAACAAAGCACAGCCTGGTCCTATGCCATCCTCATGATCGTTGTTATACTTGAGACCATTGTGGCAGCCACTGTGTCAGTCCTTCTCATTGAGAGTCTTCCTCTTTTTCATTGACCTTCTACTTTACCAAGCATGACATCCTTCTCCAGGGACTGGTTCCTCTTGATAACATGTCCAAAGTATGTGAGACAAAGTCTCACCACCCTCGCTTCTAAGGAGCATTCTGGCTGTACTTCTTCTAAGACAGATTTGTTTGTTCTTTTAGCAGTCCATGGCATATTCAATATTCTTCACCAACACCGTAATTCAAAGGCATCAATTATTCTTCTGTCTTCCTTATTCATTGCCCAGCTTTCACATGCATATGAGGTGACTGAAAACACATGGCTTGGGTCAGGCGCATCTTAGTCCTTAAAGTGACATCTTTGCTTTTGAACACTTTAAAGAGGTCTTTTGAAGCTGATTTTCCCAGTGCAATGGTTTGTTTGATTTTTTGACTGCTGCTTCCATGAGTGTTGATTGTAGATCCAAGTAAAATTAAATCCTGGACAAGTTCAATCTTTTCTCCGTTTTATCATGATGTTGCTTATTGGTCCAGTTGTGAGGATTTTTGTTGTCTTTATGTTGAGGTGTAATCCATACTGAAGGCTGTAGTGTTTGATCTTCATCAGTAAGTGCTTCAAGTCTTCCTCACTTTCAAAAAGCAAGTTTGTGTCATCTGCATAGCGCAGGTTACTAATGAATCTTCCTCCCATCCTAATGCCCTGTTCTTCATATAGTCCAGTTTCTCAAATTATTTGCTCAGCATACAAATTGAATAAGTGTGGTGAAATGATCCAACCCTGATGCACATTCCCTGATTTTAAATCACGCAGTATGCCCTTGTTCTGTTCAAATGACTGCCTCTTGATTTTTACAGGTTCCTCATGAGCACGATTAAGTGTTCTGGAATTCCCATTCTTCACAATATTATCCATAATTTATTATGGTCCACACAGTTGAGTGCTTTTGCATAGTCAATAAAACACAGGTAAACGTCTTTCTGGTATTCTCTGCTTTCAACCAGGATCCATCTGACATCAGCAATGATATCCCTATTAACATCATAGAGGGTAGGATTTACAATACATCATATAATAACATCAGATCTCAAAATGGAGAACAATCACATAGTACTAGGAATCATGGCCTAGACAAGTTGACACACATTTTTGGGGGACACAATTCAATCCGTAACATTCCACCCTTTGGCCCTCCAGAATTCATGTCCTTGCCACATGTAAAACATTCACCCCATCGTATCTTCCCCAAATTCTTAAATCAACTCCATGTCCAAATTCTACCCTGGGGCAAAATCCCTCTTAGTCTGTGAAATTTAGAATACAACTGATCTGCTTCCAAAGTACAGTGGCCGAAGAGGCACAAGGTAAACATTTCCATTACAAATGGGGGGAACTGGATGAAAAGAATGAATAACAGACACGAAACAAGTCGGCAGAACACGTTACATTAGCCTTCAATGCTTGAAAATAATCCTCTGTTCTCTGAGACCATTTAGGCAGTGGCCCTGCCCTCCAGAATGTTACTGTTGGCGATACTGTCCAGATTCTGGGTGGTGGTCCCTTGGCCCTAGGCTTCAGCTTTGCCTTTCAGGCCCACTGGAATGGCAACTCTGCTCTCTCAGATTTGGGCAGCACCATTCTCCTGGTCTGTGTGGTGACCCCACCTCATCAGCCAAAGAAGGCCCTGTTCTTCTGCCCTTTGGGCATGGCATCCCTGCTCCCTCACTTTTGTGTACTGGATCCGGCCCCATCCCACTGGCAGTTGTGAAAGGCAGCCCCACACTCCAGAACTGAGTTGGTGAAGATCTGACTCTTTGAAACCTAGGGGGCCATGACTCCACCCTTTGAGGCCTAGTAGGTTGTGATTCCATCCTTTGAGACCCCAGAGGTTGTGGCCCCACCCTTTGAGACTGAGGCAGCTCTGCTTCATGTGTTCCTTGTCTCTTCAGTTTCTGCATCCTGGTTCCTTGGCTCTCGGCTCTTCGGGTCTCTTTGGCAGACCTGGCATCTGCCCTGCTCAGGCAAATTTTCCAAAGCTCTTTAGCTCTACCAAGCCTGGAGACACACTACTGCTCCAGTAAACCTCAGCTGAAAGGCACTTAGCTCTCTTCCTCTGTGGGTTGGCAAGCCAAGCTTCACTGAAAAGTGCCTGGAGGCACCCCACTCCCCCAGGAAAACTCCCTTGTGAAGACATTCAGCGTTCTAGCTTTGTGTTTGTGGGTTGGCTGTCTCACTGTCTGGCACCTGTCTCCTTGTCTGCTGCTGTTGTTTCTCTGCTGCTGCTTCTCAGCGTCTGTGCTGTCTCTGGTATTATAGCTCTCCTCACTTCCTTCTGAGCCCTCACCGAATTGTCTTTGATGTCCATAATTCCACCAACAGTCTCTTCAAGGCAATCGAGGCTTTTACTATTAGGCACTTTAAAACTCTTCAAGCCTCTACCCATTACTCAATTCCACAACCCCTTCCAAATTGTAGATATATTTTAGAGCAGCTCCCCAGTTTCCGGTGCCAAATTCTTTCACAGTTTAAGAGGCTACATGTCCAAATTAAGGGTGCCAGCTCTAGGGTAAGGCTTTCTTTCTCTGTGGGCTTAGGGGAAGGTTCTTGTCATTAATCTTCTCCTGGTCTAGTAACTTCTGAGCTCAGTGAACCTGTGTCCCAAAGATACACTCTGCTCCCGGATCTTCTTTCTTGCTGGTATGCGGTCCTTCTCCTCTCTGCTTGTTTCTCTTTTAATATCTCAAAAGAGATTGACTCAAGTTACAACCTAATCTTATAGATTGTGTCCTGACTCATTAACATAACTGCCTCTAATCCTGACTCATTAACATCATAGAGGGTAGGATTTACAATACATAGTATAATAACATCAGATCACAAAATTGAGTAAAACCACATAGTACAGGGAATCACGGCATAGCGAAGTTGACACACATTTTGGTGGGACACAATTCAATCCATAACAGTATGATTTTGTATTATTTCTCTTCCTCCAACATACCTGGTGGACATTCTTCCAACTCAACTGGTTCACTTGAATTTTAATGGCTACTTAATATTCCTGTACATGGATAAGCTATACATTATTCAGCCATTTCTGAACTGAACCGAACTGAACCCGTTGCCGTCCAGTTGATTCTGACTCACAGTGACTCTGTAGTACAGAGTAGAATTCCCCCACACGGTTTCCAAGACTGTAAATCTTTACGAAAGCAGACTGCCACATTGTTCTCCTGTGAATCCTGGCAGCTGGTGGATTCTAACCGCTGACCTTTTGGTTAGCAACCAAGCATTTAACCACTGCACCACCAGGGCTCCTTCCACTGCCCCTTGATTATACATAGTTTTCATAAGACTAATTTTGTTTGTTTGTTTATATATAAATATAGGTATATTATATATGTAAATATATATGTACATTTAAAGACATATGTAACATATACGTAATTTCAAATATAATAAAATGAACATCCACATATGCCCCCCATGCTTAAGTAGTATAGCATTTTTTCACAATCACATCTCATCTTTATCCTTGCTGTAGATAATCAATATGTTACATTTTATGTTAATAATCTCTTTGGTTATGATATTAACAAATATATATACATATTTCTCAAGAATGTGTTGTTTAATTTTGCCTACTTGGGATTCTTATATTAATGGACTCATGAAGTGTGGGTTGTTGCATTCTTTGTTCAGTATTGTATTTGTGACATTTATTCATTTTGAAGAAAGTAGCTGCAGATTCTTTCCACTGTTGTGCAATGTTCCATATTTTCATTATGCTATGGGATATATTTTCATACAGGATGTGAATTGTTCTGTTTTGTATATTTTTGTTTTTAATCCATCTGGCATTTAATGTTGTATACACCGAAACCTAGATGTCCATTTATGTTTCTCTCCACATGACTAATCAATTGGGCAAGTAATTTATTAAATGATCTATACCTTTCCCCCTGAATGGAAACTTCAATTTTTTCATATACTAAATATGTAGGTATCTCTTTACATGTTTTCTATTCTGTTCCATTGCTATTTTTATCTGTTCTCATACCTGTACCACATTGATTTGATTACTGTAGCTTTAAAACCTAGCTTGGAACCTGATAAGGAAAGCCCATGCCAGCCACTCGCCCACCCCAAACATACACACAACTGTTTTCACAGCTCTATGTCACATTTGTTCTTCCATAAAAATGTTAAGATTATTTTTCAAAACTTAAATAACTGTAACACCAACAAAATCTGTTCTGATTTTCACTGAAATTTCATTAAATTTATATACTCAATAGTGTTGAATCATTTGCAAAATTAACCCCACTTGCTAGTGATGTAGTATTGTTTTGATTCAATTTTGGATGTGTTAATCTTTTAGTTACTAGTTTGCTTCTATATTAATAAGTGAAAATGAGCTTGTTTTAATTTTTTAATGGATATTATGATAGATTATAAAACAAGTTTGAGAATTTTGTTTTTCTGGGATCTAATATATTATCAATAAAATGAAAATGATGGCTTCTTTAAAGATTATGTCTTTCTCATCTGTGAACCCATCTAGTCTTAATGCCTTTTCCAGTGGTACATATTTAATCTCCTTCCTTGTTCGCCTCCACTCTCGTAATAGAGCTGCTCAAGTGTTCTAATTCTTCCTGAGTTAATATTAGAAACATCCATTTCTGTAAGTTTTCAAATCTTTGCTATCAGTGTATACAGTATTTTATCATACTTCTTTTAATCTCTTCCATATTTGTGCTTACTACTCTGTTCTTATTCCTAATATATCTGTTTAGCTCCTGCCTTTTTCTTTTCTGATAATCACGTGTGCGAAACTGTTTATTTGAAAAGCACATTTTAGGATTTATATTTTTTTCTGCTACTTTTTCTATGTTAGTAATTTCAGGTTTTAACCTTATTAATTCTTCCTTCTTGTTTATTTTGATAGATTCTGTAGTTCTCTTTCCAATTTCTTTTATTGAGTACTAAGTTCTACGTTCCCATCTTTTTTCTTTAATGGAGGAAACATTTAAGGCCATATGATTTGCTGTTATTACGGCTTTCACTGTCTTTCATCAGTTTTGGTAGGAAGTGTTAGCCTTTTCATTACTTTCCTGGTAGTGTTTTCCTTTTGATCCAAGGGCTACATAAAGTTATTTTTTTCTTTTCTTTTCTTTTTTCTGATTTCCAAGTAAAGATGTTTATTTGTTTGTAACTCACTTTAAAAAAAAAAAAAAAAGATGTTATTATTTGTGGCCAGCTATATAATGGATTTTTTAAAAATATTTCATAGACATAGCACACGTGTGCAAGCACACACACACCTACACAGTTCAAAGGTTGTGTTGTAGTTGTTAGTTGCCTTTGAGTTGGCTACCGGCTCATGCACAATGGAACAAAATGCTGCATGGTCCTGTGCCATCCCCGTGATCAGTTGAGAATCCGACAGTCGTGATCAATAGGGTTTTCACTGGCTGCTTTTTGGAAATGTATTGCCAGGACTTCATTTCTAGTCTTTGTCTGGAAGCTCAGCTGAAACTTGTTCAGCATCATAGCACTCCACTGACACACTGTAGAGTTCTATATGGATATATTAAACAAATGTATTGGATGTACTCTTTATTTCTCTTTATCCTTTATAGTTTATATGTACTCGAGAAATATGCAGTGATTCTCAAAGGTCTACTTTCTTCCTACTTCAATCCCCACCCCATTATCCATCTTCACCCAGGGAAGACAATTAGAATATGTTTACTTTCTTCCTGCTCACCACTTTCCCCAATTTCCTCTACTAAATGAAACTGTTGGAATATTTTTATCTCTGTCCCATTCCAAACCTTCCCCAATACCTATGTTTACTAGGTTTCTGTAGTATATTGTGCTCTTTGCCATTATAAGAATATTTCATTGTTTATCATTTATGACATACATTCTTAGAAAGCCCATTATTATGCGATGTGTAGGGAGGGCTTAAGTACTAATTGGAGAGGTGCAGGGCTCAAAACTATGTCCTCTGTTTATCTTTTTGACGTTTCTGTTCTGGGTCATTTATTCTTTGATTATACTCTCTTCTGTTACTTTTGTCAGATGAAGTACCTGTGTGGTGTGCCTAACAAATTCTACATCTTTAAATATCTGTGTTTTGCTCAGATAGGTAAATGGTATGTTCTAGTATAGGTTTGCAGTTCTTTTCTCTCAGGAGATTGTAGATGAAATGCTATTGCCTTCTAGCTTCAAATATATCAAGAATAACCTTCATTGTGTTTTTTCCATTTTATAAATAACTTGTTCTTTTTCCCCAGATACCTATAAGCTTTTCAACCTTAGAATTCAGTAATTTTCATAGGATCTGTGTGGGTGGGGTTCTTCTCATCAGACCTGTCTGGAATGTGGTGAGCTCTTTGAACCTGCAGGCTCAATCCTTTCTTTGCCTTGGGAAATCTTCTATTATTGGTTTAATCAGTGCTTTTGCTCCATTTGTCTTTTTCCCCCTGGAAATGCCTGTTATTTATATATTAGATTTCCTGGTTAAATCATTGTATCTCTTCTCTTAGAATTTCTTTCTCTTTATATTTTTGTTTATACTTTGATATACATTTCTTCCAACTGAACTTCCAATAAATTTCATTCCTCTCTTATGATTCACCTTAAACTTGTTATTTGTAAATCATGGTTTTACTGTTGTTCTTGTATTCTGGTTTATTTTGTTTGCTTTGTACTTGAATCCCCTTTATAATCTTGTTATTTTTCTGTTAAAATTATTTTTGTCTATGAGAGAATCCTTTTTTTGCTAGTTGTTTCTTATCTTTGCTCTGAATGAACCCACATTTTTGAGTATTGGAGTCTCTTAAATGGGCTATTATAATTCTTCTTCCATTCTTCCATGTCCTCTATGTCCAACATGCTTATCAGATGCCCAAGCAGCAATTTGCCTCAAGGGAAATAGATGTGGTGTTGGTAGCAAAGAAAGTATTTGTGTCTGAGTCATTATCTTACCAAAAACCTCCCTATTGATGTCTTATTACAGTTAAGATTGAAATAAATCCCTAAGTCTCTAGTGTCACTCCTGACATAAAGTATTTGAATTTTTCTCTAGAGCGTTTAAAAAATTTACCAAAAGTTAGTACAAATTAATGAAAAATAAGCAACACAAAAACTATATTTGAGTATGGATTTCAGTGACTTTTATTCATAATGCAAATCATCTACTCTGTGAATCCTTAGGTGTAAGCAATTGATTTATGAACATACACAAGTTGTACAGGTACACACACACACACACACACACACAGGCAAAGGATTATTTATTTCTTTGCATTTAAGGAAAATGCCACATAAGAGGTTTCTGTACCCTGAACTTAGAAGAATACCCCTTAAATAGTTTTTAATATTTTTTAATCAAATGTACAAAGCTTATTGATTTCTCTTTCTGAGGGTGACTTTTTGCTAATTAGTTGGAGGAAAATTGTTAAGAGCTCACAGCTTGCTTTTTTTTTTTTGCTTCTAAGAACAGAAAATTATTGTCGCACAGTTCTGTAAGCTGGGAGTCTGACTTCAGCTATTGGCAGAACCTGCTCTCTCTGTCTGCTTTAGGGGAAGATCCTTCCTTGTCTCTTCCAGCTTCTAGCAGCCCCAGATGTTCTTTGGCATTTGTTAGCTTGTAGATGCATCATCACGTGTCTATCTTCCCCCGTCATTGCTTGCTTTGAATTTCAGAAGTACTGCATCATGGAAGCCAGTCCTGATTTGCTCAATATATCTCGATTCTTATAATGGGTTGATGTGAGGATGGACACTTTAGTGCTGCCTCACAAGTAGTCTCAAGTGGTTGGTGAGCAATTCGAGTGAGGGAGCTAACACCCTAAAAGTTATGTTAAAATATCTGGACTTACTTTAGACTTTGTTCATTTCTATGGAAATGAAATTCTGGTTGTTCTGACTGCCTGATATCCTTTGCTCCTTATTGAGTTAACAATACAGTGGCTTTTGAAAATGCCTTTACCTTAGGGTTTTTTTTTAATTCCATGATTAGATAAAAGTGAAAAGTATACTAAATGGGCACATCAGCCCAGGGGCAAAAACGAGAAGGCAGGAGGGGACAGGAAAGCTGGTAGTGGGGAACCCAAGGTTGAGAAGGGGAGAGTGTTGACACACCGTGGGGTTGGCAGCCAGTGTCACAAAACATGCGTTATTAATTGTTTAATGAGAAACTAATTTGCTCTGTAAAACTTTATCTAAAACACAGTAAAAAAAAAAAAAAAAAAAAGTGGAAGTATTTTCTTCCTTTTCTGCATAAAGTCAAGGTAGAATTTCAGCCATACATGACACTTAACTATCAATATTTTTGTTTTGTTTGCTTCATTAAACTGTAGTTCAGTTGCACTGTCTTAGTTCCCACCTTCTTGTTTTATCTAAGCATCAGGGCATGGCCGTGAGAACTTAAGGTTTGTTGGCTCTTGATCCTGTACAAGAAGTTCATCCTCCCCTCTCCAATTATGGAGTTCGTAATCAGCAGGATAGAACGTGCAAGAACACGGGGGAAAATAAGAAAAATAGCTCAAATATAAAAGTAGAACAATGTCACTGATGAGGACAAACTCATATCACAGCGATAAATGGAAATTAAGCAAGAAGTTGTTCTCTGCAGAGCAATGGACAAATTGAACGTAGGACATGATACTGCCAATGGTGGTGCCTGTATCAGTGTAAGCCCTTATCAGCTACCTTACCGTTATTACAGTACTAATGTTTATTGGATATGTCTCATATGCCAGACATTGTGTTAAGTGCTTTACAAATCAACTAAACTAAGCCAGTTGCCATGGAGTTCACTCTGACTCATGGCAATTCCATGCACTGCAGAGTAGGACTGTGCTCCATAGGGTTTTCAAGGCTGTGACCTTTCAGAAGCAGATCACCAGGCCTGTCTTCCAAGGAACACTTGGGTGAGTTTGAACCACCAACTTTTGGTTAGTAGTGGAGCACTTAACCATTTACGCCACCCGAGGACTCCAAGTGTTTTATAATTTTCCTCATTATAACTTTATGAAGCCATTTGGTAATTTTATTTGCTTCTTTTTACTCTTTTTACAGAAATGAGAAGATTATACAATTTATTAGCCATAAAACCAGAATCAAACCTGGGATTCTTGGTCCCTCCACATAGCCAATATGCTATACTTTCTCTTTTGTTTTCACCATCATCAACAATGATGAAGACAGGATAGCGTGAAACACTTGGCTTTCATTCTGTTACTGGTAAATAGCCACACAGAGATGCAATAAAGATACACAGGGGAAGATCACCAGTACCACTGTGTCTTTCAGGCCAACAGCCCATGACAGATGAAAGTGCATACATATTCCTGATGATGACAATTTTGTATGGATAATACCACAAATAGAGGTGTATAGTATCAAGAGAATGACAAAATAACTTAATTCATAATTATAATTTTCATTTGACTTAAATTTTCCATTTCGAACACAGAATCTTATCAAGAAATTGATATTCAGATTACATTCCAGATGACAACTTTAAATGGTTTAGACCAATCTGCCAATGTGCTGTGTCCCACATTAAATTTTCTCCCATAACTCTTCAAATTTAAATGTGTTTAAACTTACATATATTTTACCATATGTATATGCTAACTGACATAATTGTATATACACATAAACAAACATGTACATGTATATGTATGAATAGATGAATTATAAATTAATAAAAGTGCACATCACAGTTTAACAGATAATTCCATGTGTATACTATAGTTGTCCACGGTTTCAAGGTAGACTTTTAGGATTATTTGGGAAATTTTTATATCTCAGTAGGAATCTTGTGACATGAAGGGCTCTGAGTAGCCCAGTGATTATTAGTTTTGCATTAGGTAAGTGCTCAGAATGTTGAGGATAATAAATCTTTATCAGCCTAATTAATGGATTTCACCCTAAGTGTAGACACTTTTGGATAATTACAATATGACAGTTTTTCCACCAATAGTCTCTTTTGTGATGATTGTTCCTCTATTGATTATATGGGAGATGTTCCTAAAAAACTGAAAATATATTTTTTTACAAGTAATTTGGATTAAGGAGGGGGGAAATGGGGAGCCATTATTTAGGAATCAGTGAGTGAGTGTTTATGGAGATGGGAAATTTGACAATGATTATGGATAGTGGTTCTACAGCATGAGATTGTAACTGATACCACTAGACTGTGCACCTGAAAAATGTGGAATTGGCAAATTTTGTGTTACATACATTTTTACAATGAAAAAGAAGAAAATAACTAAAAATAAAAAGTAATTAATTTGGATTTTAGTCCAGGTTATGCTCAGTGACTAACGTGACCTTTTTATTATATATGTCCTTTTCTTCACCATTACATCCACCATTAAATTTCAGCTAGCACTTTCATATAAATTATACTGCATCTCTATTTACAACTGCCTGTGTTTTTATACCTTCACATAAATCTATCTCAGAAATTTCTAATAAATCCTGTCCAAAATTGAACTCAATTTACCAAACCACCACAGTCTAGTTTTTTCACTTGGCTAGGCTAAGTAATGTTGCTTTAGTTTTTAGTTTTGTTTTAATTAATAGACTTTATTTTTCAGAGAAGTTTTAGATTTTCAGAAAAGTAGAGTAGAAAGTGTAGAGTGTTCCCAAATACTTCTCGCCCTTCCCACATTTTCCCTATTATTAACTTCTTCCTTCCTGAAGCACATTTGTTGCAGTTGATGCACCAATATTGGTACATTATTATTAACTAAAGTCCATAGTTTACCTTATGGTTTACTCTTTGTATTATACACTCTTGTGGGTTTTGATAAATTCATAATGTCAGGTGTCCCTCATGACAGTATTGCACAGAATAGTTTGACTGCCCTAAAAAAATCCCCTGTACTCCCCATATTCATCCTCCCCTCCCAAAACCCTCTCTCCCCAATCCCTGTCAATTAATGATCTTTTTACTGTCGCTATAGTTTTGCCTTTTCCACAGTGTCATGTAGTTGGTATCACAGATTAGATAGCCTTTTCAGACTAGTTTCTCTCATTTAACAACAAGCATTTAAAGTTTCTCCGTGTCTTTTCATGGCTTGATAGCTCATTTCTTTATCGTTGAATAATATTCTCTTGTATGTTTATCCATTCACCTATTGAAGGACATCTTGGTTGCTGTTTATCCATTCACCTATTGAAGGACATCTTGGTTGCTTCCAATATTTAGCAATTCTGAATAGAACTGCTATAAACATTCATGTGCAGATATTTCTGCGGATATTAGTTTTCAACTCATTTGGGTAAATAGTTGGGAATGCAATTGCTGTATCTTATGGGAAGCCTAAGTGTAACTTTGTAAGAAACTGCCAAAGTGTCTTCCAAGGTTGCTGTCCATTTTGCATTTCTACCAGCAATGAATGAGATTTCCTGTTGCTCCACATCTTCATTGTCATTTATTGTTACCAGTGGTTTGTATTGTGGTCATTCTAGTAAATGCTAATGTAAATGTTGTGTTTTTAGTTTCAAATTCCAATTGTTTATTGCTGTTATATAGGAGAGAAATTGACTTTAATATATTAACCTTGAATCTTGTAACCTTGTTATAATTGCTTATTATTTCCAGGAATTTTGTTGTTGCTTTGGGATTTTCTACATCGATGATTGCGTCATCTATGAACAAAGACAGTTTTATTTCTCCTGTCCCAATCTGTGTACCTTTAACTTCCTTTGCTTGTCTTATTGCATTAGCTAAGACTTCCAGTACGGTGTTGAATAGAAATGGTGAGAGGGGCATCCTTGACTGTTCCTGTTCCTGATCTTAGGTGGAAAATATTTATTCCTCATCATAAATTAAATGTTATCTGTAGTTTTCTAGTAGATGCTCTTTATGAGTTGTGGGAGTTCCCCCCATTCCTGTTTGCTGACTATTTTTATCATGAATGAATGTTCAATTTTGTCAAATACTTTTTCTGTATCTATTGCTGTGATCATATGATTTCTCTTCATCAGCCTGTTGATTTGATGGATTAATATTAATTAGTGTTTGAATGTTAAACCAGCCTAGTATACCTGGAATAAATCCCTCTTTGCATGATATATCATTCTTTTACATGTTTTTGGATTTGATTTGCTAATATTTTGTTGAGGATTTTTGCACCTGTGGTAATGAGAGATATTGGTCTGTAGTTTTGTTTTATTATAATGTCCTTGTCTGGTTTCAGTATAAGGATAATGCTGTTCTCATAGAATGAGTTGGGAAATATTTCCTCTGCTTCCATTTTCTGGCACAGATTACAGAGAACTGATGTCATATTTTTCTTAAATATTTGTTAGAATTCACCAATGAAACCTTCTGGGTCTGGTGCTTTCTGTTTTTTTAAAGGTTGTTAATTATAGATTCAGTATCTTTAATTATTATAGGTCAATTCAGATTAGTATTTCTCCTTGTGTGAATTTGGTAGCTTTGTCTTTTAAGGAATTGATCCATTTCATCTAAATTATCAAATTTGTGGGCAGAGTTGTTCATAGTTCACAATATACTTTTGTTGTCCTTTTTTTGTTGTTGTCTTTCATATTTTTTCTTTCATATAGTTTCTTTCTTTAATAATTTATTTTTCTTGTTGTTGTTGAAAATACACATGGCAAAGCATACATCAACTCAACAATTTCTGCTTGTACAATTCAGTGACATTGATTACATTCTTCAATTTGTGCAACCATTCTGGCCCTTCTTTTCCAAATTGCTCCTGCCACATTAACATAAACTCTCTTCCGCTAAGTTTCCTATCTACCCTTTCAAGTTACTGTCTTCAGTTTGATCCCATATAGATCATTCTTTAAAAGAGCACAATTCTCAAGGCAGACATTCTGTTCTTATTAAGCTAAGCTATTGTTTGCTTTAAAGAAGACTTTAGGGTATATTTTTAGTTTACAATTTAAGGATTATCTCAGGGAAATAGTTTTGGAGGTTCATCCACTCTCAATGGCCCCAGAAAGTCTGCATTCCATGAAAATTTTAATTTCTGTTCTGCATTTTTATCCCTTTTGATCAGGATACTTCTACAGAATCTTTAAGCAAAACATCCAGTTCTTTCAGTCTCATCTGTGATGTAGGCAGTTGTTCATGGAGGCAATTGGCCACGTACTCCATTTCCTATCCTATCCTATTCCTGACGCTCCTCCTTCCTCTGTTGATCCAGGCAAGTAAAGACCAGTTGTTATACCTTGTTTGGCTATTTGCAAGCTTTTAAGACTCTAGGCATTCTGCAGCTATCTAGGACATAGAAGAGAAGCACTAAAAATTATATTAAACCAATTAACTAGGCTGTCTCATGAAACCATGAACCTAAACCTCCCAAAAAAAACCCAGATTCCATGAGGTATTTGGTTGTATATAAGCAGCGTCAACAGTTTCACCCTTTTTTTTTTGGTAAAAATATGTATCACACATTTGCCAATTAAACTTTTTACAGTTGTACAACTTATTGACATAAATTAATCAGCTGCAAACCATTACCCTTAATCAAAGAGAATTTTCTGTCATGATACACAGAAACTTAGTGTCCATGGGATCAGTAGTAATGGCTCTGTGCTTGTTTCTGATATTAGTAGTTAGTATCTTGTCTGGCTAAAGTTTTATCAGTTTTAATGATCGTTTCAGAGAATTAGCTTTTGGTTTTACTGATTTTCTCTATTATCGTCCCATTTTCAATTTTATTGATTTCTGGTCTACTTTGTTTTTTTACTATTTCTTTTCTTCTTTTTACTTTCAATTTTATTTGCTCTTCTTTTTCTAGTTTCCTATGGTGGAAGCTTAGATTATTGATTTTAGCTCTTCTTTTCTAATGTATGCATTCAGTACTATAAATATCTAAGTACTGCATTCACTGTAGCCCATAAATTTTTATAGTTTTCTTTCTCATTTTTAGTTACATTGTTCAAGCCCAATTTCTTCTAGTGAATTCCTTCCTTAGTTAATTGCTATTAGTTTACATACTCCTCCACCTTCAATCTCTGTGATTCCAATGCTTATAGTGCCTTATTCATCTTTATGACTAAACCACTAATAATCATCATATATTCAAAAAAGCCCATAGCATGAAAGGTAGATAATAAAACAAATAAACAGACAAATGAACTTCAGATAAAATAGAGACAAAACCAGGAATATAAGAAAAGTTAAAAAAAACATTATAAAGACCATTCTCAAGATTATAACAATAGATAGCAGACTCAACAAACAAAATAGGAGGCAATAAAAAAAAGGAGTGTCCAGAAAAATAACAAAGACATCTTTGGAATTTAAACCATGATAGAAAAATTTTAAAAGAAAATTTGAATAAAAATATCCAAGAAACTAGGATTAAAAAAAAGAAAACAGTAGAGAATGATGAGAAAACTGCAACCAGTTCGGGAGGTCCAACATCAGATTTTTCCCGGAAGAGAGAAGCGGATGTTGGGGTGAGTGCAGAAGGCAGGAAAAGTGGTTAACTAAGAAACTTTACAAGAGTTTTATTCATGACAGAAGGACAGCAGTTTCTAGACTGACAAGGACCACCATTTCTAGATGCCCTCTATCCCAACTCGTGGCCACCCAAAGTGTGTGAGAGCAGAGCTGTGCTCCACAGGATTTTCAATGCCTTTTTTTTCAGAAGTCGATCTCTAGGCTTTTCTTTCAGGATGCCTCTGGGTGGACTCCAATCTCCAAACTTTCAGTGAGCAGCGGAGCATATTAAACTGTTTGCATCACCCAGTAATGAAGTTAATGAAAAAATACTCTTGTTGTTGTTAGGTGCCGTCGAGTCAGTTCCAGCTCATAGCAAACCTGTCCAGTCCTGCACCATTCCTTACAGTTGTTGTTATGCTTGAGCCGATTGTTGCAGCCACTGTGTCAATCCATTTTATTGAGGATCTTCCTCTTTTTCACTGACTCTTTACTTTACCAAGCATGAAGTCCTTCTCCAGGGACTGGTCCCTCCTGATAACTTGTCCAGAGTACATGAGACAGAGTCTCACCATTGTGCTTCTAAGGAGCATTCTAGTTGTACTTCTTCCAAGATAGATATGTTCGTTCTTCTGTCAGTCCATGGTATATTCAATATTTTTTACCAACACGATAATTATAAAGGTGTCAATTCTTCTTCAGTCTTACCTTATTTATGGTCCAGCTTTTACGTGCATATGAGGTGATTGAAAACACCATGGCTTGGGTCAGGCATACCTTAGTCTTCAAGGTGACATCTTTGCTTTTTTAACACTTTAAAGAGGTCTTTTGCAGCAGATTTGCCCAGTGCAATGCATTATTTGATTTCTTGACTGCTGCTTCTATGGGCATTGATTGTGGATCCACGTAAAATGAAATCCTTGACAACTTCAATCTTTTCTCCATATATCATGATGCTGCTTATTGGTCCGTTTATGAGGATTTTTGCTTTCTTTATGTTGATGTGTAATCTGTAATGAAGGCTGTAGTCTTTGATCTTCATCAGTAAGTGCTTCAAGTCCTCTTTCTTTCAGCAAGCAAGGTTGTGTCATCTGCATAATGCAGGTTGTTAATGAGTCTTTCTCCCATCCTGATGCCCCATTCTTCTTCATATAGTCCAGATTCTAGGATTATTTGCTCAGCATACAGATTGAATAAGTATGGTGAAAGAATACAGCCCTGACGTACACCTTTCCTGACTTTAAATCATGCAGTATCCCTTTTTCCTGTTCAAACGACTGCCTCTTGGTCTATGTACAGGTACCCTTATCATAGTCTATTATTATGAAATTTCAGATTATCAGAAATAGAAAATCTGGAAAGTTTTCTGAGAAAACCTAGATGCCATAAAAAGAGTCAGGTTGCAAGCTGGTATTCACTGGACCTCTAAACAGCAACACTGGTGTATAGTTGACTGTGGAAAAGAGGCCTTTACACTTACAAGGAAAAACAATTTCCAACCTAGAATTCTATTCCCAAGCAAACAACTGTGAAAGTGGAGTAAAGGTATTTTCATATATACCAGTTCTCAAAACTGCACACCTCCTCAGGAGAAGACAGGAAGATATTCTTAACCAAAAATAAACAAATGAATAAGTAAACAAATGAACAATTAAAGTAAAAGGAAGACTTGAGATACAGGAAACTGGGCTTCAACAAAAGAGGAAAGTGAAAGAAATTATTTTTTAGGTTGATTATTAGGGACTCTCAAGATGATGTGACAAAAATTGACCAAATGATACTGTGCAACATATCTTGAAAGCAATGGAATCAAACATGGAGGGATATCACTAAAAACAAATAATGAAATTAATAATAATAATAATAAGCAAACTGATAGATTGCTCTGTATTTTTGACAATTCTAAAAATACTGTTTCTGTCATAGTGTATGGTGATGACTACATTGGGAAATGAGTTAAAACACTAAAAATCAAACAAACAAAAACTAAACAAAACTCCCAGGAGAAAAAAAAAAAAAGGACTTCCTAAGTGGAGGACTTCTTACGCAGACAAGAAACAAACACTTGGTTTGGGTAGAACTCTGTTGGGTTGATAAGGATGTGAGGTGTGTGTGTGTGTGTATGTGATACAAGAGCTAAATCCTCCATTTTCATACTAAGAAGGCACTAAATAGTGTCAAAAATTGAGAAATAAAGAAATATCTGTTTAAGGATATTATTTAAAATCAGCCAAATGTTAAAAAGTGGTTGCTTGATTTAGGCAACTGCATATTACTAGGATTAAAGTACTTTTGACTTGTCAAACTATACGTTTACTTGATTAAAAATGCCAATAAAATCTTAAAATGATATAATAGAAACAAGGAAAGAATCAATTACATTTTCATGAACAGCAAAGTAGAATATGCTTCAAAAGTTGTCTTGAAACTAAAAGACAATGGTTTTTCTAATTTATGTTTTAGGTCACAAATAACTTTCCAACCCTACTTTACATCTAGGGAAAGGATATATTAACAGCAACCAAAATTTTATGCGGTATTAAGTGCATTTTAAAAGTTGCTCTAAATACTTTTTTTTTTTTGATTGAGCCAACATATATTTGTATTCAAAGATGTATAAGTAGACAAATGAAGTAGTTCCTTGCATGGATCTTACTAGATGTCCATTACCTCGCCCTTGTTCTACTGAATCTCTGGCTGCCTGTACCTTCTCTCAGCCTCATGCCTCACCTTCATGGTAGAACAACATGGCCTAGTCTACAGTGTGATGTAAGCCTGTCTTTCCAACACTTTTCTTTCAGTTCTCTACTCATCCAGATTATCTATTGTATTCTTATCCCTCTGAGATCTTATTAAGTGAGTGCCTAAATGATGTGATAAACTAATTTATGTAAGATGCACAAAGGAGCTAATTATAGCATGGTGACTTTACATTGTATCATGTTTGCATTCTGACAGGTTAGACACAGAAGATGCTGAGAATTACAGGAGCTGTGTCTGTGGGAATGTGATTTTTGCAGACGGGTTCCTTAAACCATTTTTCTCTAACTGCTATGTATCTGGCAGGTGCTACAACCTGTGCACACCTTTTTGTAGTGTCATTCTTCAAAACCAAAACCAAGGAATGCTTAAATTCTTTTTTTTTTTTAAATAAATGTAGATTGCTCTGGAGTATTTTTTCCTAAGAAGTTAAGAATTCTTTTATCTTTTAAACTTCTACCCTTTAGGCAGACCCATTGTGATACTTCACAATCTCTCTCTTTTCTGGTTATGCTGCCTGTTGTTACTACTTATTAAATGCATAATTATTGAGCAGCTACGTGTCATGGGTCCTGTTGTAGGCACTTGAAGAAGAACCAGTATCTCAGACCCTTCAATGAAGCAAGAACTCAGACGGAACTTCAAGAGATGATAATAATAAGCAGTGTGACATTAAATTCAATACTTACGATGCGAAGGATATTTAATAGAATTTGTTTCCTAGCGTATCAATCTTTTAAGTTTTAGACAAGTGACATTAAGCTATTTTTCAAAGTATTTTTTTCCCCTAAGTGTGATATTGTTGTTAGGTGCCATCCTTCTGATTCTCAGTGACCCTATGTGCAACAGAACAAGACACAGCCCAGTCCCACAATTCTTTATTTGGTGTACTTGGGTGATGCAGATGATTAAGCACTGGGCTACTAACATAAATGTTGGTGGTATGAATCCACCCAGAGGCATCTCAGAGGACAGGATGATCAGTATACTTGCGAAAGATCACAGCCATTAAAACCCTACGGAGCACGGTTTTACTCTGAAATGCGTGGGGTCGTTGTCATGAGTTGGAATCAACTTTATGACAATGGTTTTATTTATTTTTTCTTGTTCAGTTTATTCTTTATTTGGAACCTGCTGAGGGCATTTGAAGTTAACTATCAAACTTGCTCCATCTATCACACAGAAATCTATACCATCAGACGAAGACTTTTCTAAAATTTATTTGAAACGTATGACTGTTAAAATGCTGGATTGTTGTCATTCTCTTTTGAAAAGTTTAGTGGAAAGCTATTTTAGTTGATTATATGTGAAGCTTGATTATTAAAAATATCCATGTCTCTCTGGCTAGCAAGTGTTTTATGATATAAACAGCTCTTTCTTTTTGAGAAGTGACATTTTTTGAAATAAAGTTTTGTCATAAAGTAGGAATGTGACATTACTTCATTGATACATTTTCTGCAGATAGGTTTTTTTTGTTTGTTTTAATGGAAGGTTAGCTAATCTTGGGACCAGGTGCTATGTATATTATGGAATATCTATAATGCTTTCAAACCACATAGTATAAGTCAATGCATGGGCTAAGGCAAAATCAGTGTAGTTTTAGAGAAGTAGGGTCAAAAAATATTTCCAAATTAAAGTCCCTAATGTCTTAGTGGAACCCTGGTGGCGAAGTGGTTAAGAGCTCAGGCTGCTAACCAAAAGGTTGGCAGTTTGAAACCACCAGCTGCTTCTTGGAAACCCTATGGGGCAGTTCTACTCTGTTCTATAGGGTCACTATGAGTAGGAATCCCCGGGATAGCAATGGGTTGGTTTTTGGTTTATGGAGCCTTAAGATCAAATGCCAACCCTGAAATTGTATAACCCTAGTATTTTATTTATTGTTGTTGTTAGTTGTCTTTCCTGGTCCTATGCAATCTTCGTGATTTTTGGTATGTTTATGTCCAGTGTTGCAGATATTATGTCAATTGATCTCATTGAGGACTTCTGTCATTTTCTCTGACCCTCTACTTTACCAAACATGATGTCCTTTTCTAGTGATTGGTATTTCTTGATGCTATGTCCAAAGTAAAAAAGACAAAGGTTCACCATCCTCTTTTCTAAGGAACAGTCCAGTTTTATTTCTCCTGAGAGTGATTTATTTGTTCTTCTGGCACTCCATGGTGTATTCAGTGTTCTTCACCCACACTACAATTCAAATGCATTATGTCTTCCTTTTTCATTGTCCCTTTTGCATGCATATAAAGATAAATTGGATAAAGGAATATGAGTATACTCCTAAATATTAGTGCATTTGTCAATAAGGAGCTTATCTATTCACAAATATAACCTATAGAACAGAAAAAATACCATATTAAAAAATAGAACTTTTTATGGCAAGTAAAACAAATCATATAATTTGGTTTTATTTATAAATAATGTTATTGTTGAATATAACAGTAGTATAAAAGTTTATGAAACTTAAATGCACAATTCAATGAATTATTTTAAAACATACATGAAGAAACAGAATATTGCTAGTGTGCCGAAAGCTCCTTGTGGAACACGCACATGCACATCTAAAAAACTTTCACTCTGATTTTTTTGATAATAACCTATTTCCTTTTCTTTATATGTCTAGGCCCTAAGTTTGAAGCCCCTGCATTACAACCTATGAGTATATCACTCTTTATTATATTTTAGTTTTGCTGATTATTGAACTTTGTATAAATGGAAGCATACAATATGCATTTTTTTTTTTGGCCCACAGTATGTTTGTGAGATTCACTCAGGTTAGGTGTGTGTAGCTATAGTTTTACTTTTTTAAAATTATTTTATGCTATTGCATTAATACAAATACACCATAATTGATTTATCCGTTTGACTGATGGACATTAGAGCTGTTTCCAATTTTTAGCTATTATAAATAGTGCTGCAAAGATCATTCTTAAACATGTTTCCTGGAGCACATGTGAACCCATTTTTGTTGGGTACATACCTTTGAGTAGGTCAAAGGGAGTCATATCTTTGCTCCTACTAGATAAGGCAAAACTTTTCTAAAGTGGTTGTAGCATTTATACCCCACCATCAGTGCAGAAGAGTTATTTTTACTATATCCTTGCTAACATATGGAACTGCCTGTCCTTTTTATTTTTGCTGTTCTGGTTTGTGTGGTTCTTCAGGCTAGTATTACAGGTAAGAAACTGTTATTCAATTTAGAAAAACATCGGACATTTCTACTCTTATTCCTTTCCCTAAAATTTAAGTAGACTAATGCATGTCAACTATTTAATTTTCAACCCTGAATATATAAACAGTTTTATTATCTGAAATATTTGTCCCTTATTCTATTTATACCTTTGTCATATCAAATGTTACCTTTTATAATGTAAATGTAAGTTATAGAGAACCCTGTTAACATCCATGTAAGTAATTTTTAGTCTCTCCATTCCCTTTAGGTACTTTTCCCCTATATAAATAATTACACTAGAAAAGAAGGTTAAATACACGGGACTTCTGTACAGTTTTCTTTTGCTATAAAATGTGTTGACATTTAAATCATTTGTCTGAAATCTCTTCTCAATATATTTCCTGAAGTTGTAGGGCAACGTCACATAAACATTTTTGTTGTTGATCCCTCCTCAAATGTCTGGTTGTCCTCGATCCCTTTATACTTAAGAATAAGGCATTAAAATTAAAAACAAAACAAAAAAAAGAAACTATTTGCTTTATAAAGGTAATAAAATGTTACCATCAAGCAGGCTTTGAGGGAGCTTACTATTGCTTTCTAGGGATGAAAAAACATGCCAAGTTGAGGAAGGCTTCATTCTGGAACAACATTTCTCAAGATGGCCGTTCTCAGTTTCTCAGAACAGTTTCTTCAGTGTTTGTTTCCTTACTTGTGGGGAAGAAATCCTAACTTGGTTTTGCCAGGGGATAAACACATGACCATTGGGCCTTCTGCAAACCAGAGTCAGAAGGTTGGGTTGGTGACTGTTTTCCATTCCCCAGCTCTCTAGAGACTTCCTCAGACATTGACATTTCCCTCCAGATTTCTGCAAGCTTATGCGCCTCGGGTTCTTCCCTCTTGTATGTTTTCTATGCTATGGCTTCCTCTGCTTAGTTTAGGAGTCAGGATTTATCCACCAGCGTTGAAATACCTTGCCCTTTACATTTTCTTTCTCATTTCTTGTGTTTTGAGATTTATCTGTTCCTCTTTGATGTCACTTTAATGGGGTTTTATTAAGGAGAAACAATAAACTCATGTTCTCAACACAGCTTATTGGTTTTATACAGAAACTTGTTTTGGCACTGGCGTTACGAAAGAGAGAATCAAACAGATGACCTTTTATTGAATATTTTGCTTTGCCTACTAAAGAGTTATAACATTTTTATCAAACTGGGCCCGTGATTTGATGTTGTAATATACAACTGAATTATATTTGTTCATATTTTATATGTGATTTTTATAAGTATGCTGAAAAGGTAGAAGGGTCAGTAATTTTCTTTTTAAGTGCATTCTTTGTTGGCTTCTGATGTCTGAGCTGCTTTTAGTTTCATGAAGTTATGTGAGTACATTTCAGTTTTTTTTCTATGCTGAACAGTAGAGTAGCTTTTATAGCATGAGAATTAACCTAACTTTAAATGTTTGCAGGGATCAGCTACAAAATCTGGAAAGATTTTTTGGGGTAGCTTAATCTTTGATAACTTTCTCATTTTTTTTTCTCTCATTGCTCTGTTCTTGTATTACACACTAACATAATAAGTCACTCTTATGTAAAAGGGTCTCACAAAATGTATATGGAATTAAGCATGAGAGCAAACCCCTTGTTCTCACACACACGTACCATATACACCACCATAAACATTCCTCCTTTTTCTGTCTCTCCTTCCCTCTTTCTCTACCCAGAGGTGTTAGATTTCATCTTTCCCCCCTTTATTCTCTATATTTCCATATATCATCATTCTTTTGTGTTATTCAAAAATGTGTCCTACTGCATTGCATTTACTTTAGAAATATGCTTTGAATAACTCTCAATGTTCATGAAACCCTACCATTTTTTAAATATTCCTTTCTTTTTTATTATGACTTGTTCTGTTTGCATTTATGCCATTTTTATATTGTACTTTCTGAATATCGTGCTTTCTTGATGGTATTGTTATTTTTGTTGGTTTAATTGGTATTTCTTGGTTCATTTTATCTAATATTTTGAAGTAATGTACTTCATTTCTCCTCTATGTGGAATCGTTATATTTATCACATATATTTAAACATTTTTCTATCAACATTTAGAGTAAATTGGCATCTCTCTTCTCTGCAGCCTCAACCTTAACATCCTTCCCTCCTCTTGCTCAAGACTCCCACATTTTTATGTTGGGATCATCTGGTAATTATCACAGTGCCATTGTCCTTTGATTTTCCTTTATTTAGCACTGTTTCTCTCATTGTAAATTCTCCTTTGGGTGGAGAATTTTTATCTTTCTCCTGTGCAAAAATATTTGCATCTTTTTTGAATGCTAGTTTGACAGAGAATCATATTTTAGGTTAGAATAATGTTTTATTCCTCATAAATTTGAAGACAATTCAACAGTTAGTAAATTTTCAGTTTAACATTATCAACAGTGTCCAGCGTTGCTGAGGATAGTTATACGTGATTCTAAAGCAAATCTGATTATTTTTTGTCATATTCCTCTTTTAATTTTTGTCTTTCTCCCGAGTCCTTATATTCTTAAGTATTTCCTAATTCATTCAGCTTGGTTAATCTTTCATTTTTGAAACTTTATGTGTTTGAAAATATATTTTCATTGTTTTTATACCTTAAAAGCTTAGGTGGTTATAAAATTCTTAAATCAGAACTATTTTCCTTTCAAATACTTTTAAAATATCATTGCCTTATCACATTTAATGAGCATATATAACTTTTTTGTCAATAAGGAGCTGACCTATTCACAAATATATCTTACAGAATAGAAAAAATACCATATTAAAAGATGAACTTTTTTAACGTAAGTAAAACAAATCATAAAATTTGCTTTTATTTATAAATAGTTTTATTGTTGAATACAGCAGTCATATAAAAAGTTTATGAAACTTGAATGCACAGTTTAATTAATTATTTTAGAATATTGTCACTTAATTACCCCGTCCTAGTTACCTAGTGTTGCTGTAACATATATAACAAAATGAATGGTTTTAAAGAACACAGATTTATTTTCTCACCGTTCAGGAGGCTAGAAGTCCAAATTCAGAGCATGGATGAGGAAGAGGGAGGGAGTCATTCCTTGTCTATTGAAGCTTCTAGTAGCTGCCAGCAATCTTTGCTGATGCATTTGGCTCCATTGTCTCTTCTCCCCGTTTGTGTTTCTGTGTTCTTTCTGTTCTGCTGTTTTTATAACTCAGAAGTGATTAGCTTTAGAACCTACCTTAATTAACATAACAAAGAAAATCCTATTTCAAAACAGGATCATATTTACAGGTATGTTGTTGTTGTGTGCCATTGAGTCTATTTTGACTCATAGCAAACCTATACGGGTGCAGGATTTCAGTACACATTTTAGGGACCATAATTCAATCCATAATCCTATTAAATGCAGCTGTTTTTACTTTTTATCTCCCTATATTGAAACATAAACTCTATAAAAACAGAGATTTTTTTTCACTGCTGTATCCCCAGCTTCTAAAACAGTTTCTAGCACATAATAGATGCCCAATAAACATTTCTTATAATTAATAAATTTCAATTGTTATAAATCTTAGCGTATAAAAAAACGAATCCTGGACTGTTTATGGCTTCTTAGAAAAATCCATTTTTCTATAAATGTTATCTTTCACTATGTCAATACATGATGTGTTATCCATATTTTTAAAGCCGATTCAATCATCTCTTTATCATTTATGCATTTTCAAAGTATTGTACACTTCTCCCCGCCAATTTGAAGACAATATATTACCCTGTTCTGCCTTATTTTATAGATGTTATTGTTCTTCTTAGGTGCCATTGAGTCGGTTCCGACTTGTAGTGACCCTGTGTACCACAGAACGAAGCACTGTCTGGTCCTGCGTCATCCTCACAATCATTGTTATGCTTGAGCCCATTGTTGCAGCCACCATGTCAATCCATCTTGTTGATGGTCTTTCTCTTTTTTTGCTGACCCTCTACTTTACCAAGCATGATGTCTTTCTCCAGGGACTGATCCTTCCTGACCACATGTCCAAAATATGTAAGATATAGTCTCACCATCCTTGCTTCTAAGGAGCATTCTGGTTGTACTTTTTCCAAGACAGATTTGTTCCTTCTTTTGCCCGTCCATGGTATAGTCAATATTATTCGCCAACACAACAATTCAGAGGTTTCAATTCTTTTTCAGTCTTCCTTACTCATTGTCCAGCTATAAATATTTGTTAATTTGCCTTTTCAAGTAAAAAATGCTTAATCTCCTGGTCCAACAGCTCTTCTCCATGTTTTTTTGAAACCAAGGTTCTCATCCTGTAGAATACCAATTATTAGAACTACGACTGTTTTATTTCTAGAGAGGTTCAATGATGTATTTAGGATTATACTTCTAATTTATGACAAAACTGAGTTGTTCATGGAATTATCAAGTAATAATTTTCTAGTCTTCACACGTTCTTTTCATAAGATTCTTAAAGATCACACATTAGCTGTTTTTTTTGTTTTTGTTTTGCAAGTTTCTAATTTTTGCATAATTTTAAACGTGTTACATAGTACTTTATTTCATCTCTTTCTTTAGCCACTAATAATAAGATTGTAAATACATTTCTAAAGGTTTCAAATTATCTATAAAGAGATTTTTACTTAATTTCAGTTTGGAGGACACAGATGTTTACTCAGCTTTCATGCAAGATTAAAATTAACAGGAGGCACTGCTGATCTCAATTCCCATACTCACTTTTTGTTGCTCAGAAGGGTGGTTTTCTATGGCCTTTTGTACAGTATGTTGTATATAGTAGCTGCTCAATAAATGTTTGTAGAATGAGGGAATACGTTATAGTTACTTTTTCTTCCCTTTCCTCCTTAAAGAATGTTCATTAAATATAAATTTTGGGGAAAACACAGACACTGTGACAGAACCCTGCTCCTCACACAATGTTGGCCTTTGGTGAACAACAAATGTACCTTCCAACCGCCATCAAAACCAACCTTTTCTCTTCACATCAATGCTATAATGGGATGTTATAAATCTTGTAGCCTCTGGGCAAACTATCAAAAGATGTTTCTTCTCTCTTATGATACCGTACCGAACCCATTGACATCGCGTTGATTTCGACTCATAGAGACCCTGTAGGACAGAGTAAAACTACCCCATGGGATTTCCAAGGAATGCCTGGTAGATTTGAACTGCCGACTTTTTGGTTGGCAGCCGAACTCTTAACCACCACGCTACCAGGATTTCCCTCCCTTATGGAGAAAGACGCAAAAATGTTCTCCATTTTTATTTTTATTGTCTGTCACTACTCAGCTCCATAAATTTAACAATCCACTCGCAGATACATCTTTTTAAATTCCTCTTGTTTCTTAAATACAGTGCAATTCCCCTCTTAATTATTCCCCTCCATTCTCTTCACTTTTCTAACTTTAAACTTTTATTACATGCCTTCTCTTTGTCAGGCTGTAGGGCTGGAGGTTGAGGTACCAAGAACAATAAGAGCATGATCTTTGCCCCACCTAAAAGATCTCACAGTTGAAAAGAGAAGAAAGCTGTGTAAAAGATAGTGCCTTGTGCTCATTGACACAGAGGCTAAGGCCACACACTTTGCTTGGTTTCCCACAGTGGGTTGATCTAAATCCTGAGGATGGGTAAGGAGTTTCTAAGTGAAAGGTGGATAATAGTTACACAAGTAGAGGATAAGGCAAGTGCAAATATAATGAGGCAGGAAGTGACTGGAGGTGTGAGGAAATGATGACGCATTGTGACTGAAGTGAAGATAAGGTAGCAAAAGATGAAGATAGAATCAGATTGTGGTGGGCTTTTCTTCTCATTAAACATGCTTCCACTTAAGCATCAGCTATTTGTTTTTAATTTTCATGTGCGTGTGTTTAAAAATAGGGCATTAAAAGATTAAAATATGGCCTATTAGCTCCTACATCCTAGTTCAAATAAGAATTTGTGGGATGTCCTAGAAATTTATTATAAACATTGTTTTGGAGGTAAAATTGTTTTACAAATTGGGGCAACTTGTTAACTTGTGAAGCACAGCCCATTTCTTACCTGTATTCTTCTTTAACTATTTGTTAGTAAAAATTAGTTTTTTCCATCCCTTGAAATCTTTAGTCTAATACTTTTCTCTGACCCTTGAAGGTGAGATTTTTCTTGTCCTTGGCTGTTGGAGACAACTTTCATATTGGAGACCATTTCTGACTGGACCTGTACTTTTGAGTAGTGCTTAACACTTGCTGGGTCAGCCCCACAGACCAAGAGATGTAAGAGTTTTCCTCTACTTTTGTCCAAGGTCACCCTTAATAGAATGATTCTGATATTTGGGAATAAGCTTTGAGAAACACGTACAATCTACTCTTAAACCTCAAAATGATGTTATTAGCATAATCACTGTATACTTTCTGATTCAGTGCAAAATAGTAACAGCAATCATGTTTTTATCATCATCAGGAATCACTTCATTTGGAAAATAAATGCTTACAATTGCAGGCTCTTCATGATTACTGAATCTCATTTTGACTATAAAATGTGATTATTAGACAATTTCTGTGTGAGAATCCCTCAGTCACCCATTTTGTACTGCTAAGAATTGATGATTTGCCAACACTTTGTATCCTGATGATCTCATATATCACATACTGTCCAATATGTTAACTTTATTTTGCATTTTTTCACAATTTAACTTCCCCTCTATAGAAGACATCAACATGATCTCATGGCTAATATGAACTGGGTCTTACCCCTTTTGGGGCTTATTCTTATTGATGATACCTGCATTCCAGAACCATTCCTATCTCTGAGCTTTATGGCAAAAAGGCTGAATTGCTGTTCAATGATAGTGTGACCTGGGGATATTATATCTAATATTAATTTATACAGCTATAAGTAATTTTTTTTTCTTTTTTTTTATATTTTATTGTATTTCAGGTGAAGGCTTACAGAACAAATAGTTTCTCATGAAACAGTAGTACAAATGTTGTTTTATGACATTGGTTAACAACCCCAAAACATATTAACCCTCTAACTTCTCCACCTTTTTTTTTTTGGTGAAAATACACATAGCCAAAGATACACCGTTTCAAAAATTTCTACATACACAGTTCAGTGACATTGACTACGCTCTTCTGATTGTGCTACTATTCTCACTTAAGAAGAAGGCTTACAGAACAAAATAGTTTCTCATTTAACAGTTATTACAAATGTTGCCCTATGACAAGGGTTAACAATCTCACAACACATCAACAATATCCTTACTCAACCTTGGGTTCCCTATAACCAGCTTCCTTGTCCCCTTCTGCCTTCTGGCCCTTGTCACTGGACTTCTGTACCTCGTTAGTCTCATTTGGTTTTATGGGGCTGTCCACTCCCAGGCTGAACAGAGAACCTCGGACACCACTGAGCTAAAAGGGTGTCTGGGGGCCATACTCTCGAGGTTTCTCCAGTCTCCTTTAGGCCAGTAAAACAGATATAAGTAAATTGATGTTCTTTTCAATTTTTAAAAATAATAATGGGAAAGTTTTATAGAGAACATGAAGGAAATAACAAGATTACCACTGCTTGGTACTTGATTCTCTGGGAGTGAAATAACTTCCATTGAGCAATTATAATTAAAGATCAGTGATCGGAAAGAGCTAATTACCTGGGATCAATATTGATGATATTCTAAGAGTTTGTTTCATATCAGCCTCAGAGTGTTTATGTCATGGGAGATTTTCTTTCTCAGCACATAAAATATAAACACTGCTGTTAAAGTTTATAAAACTCAAATATCATCCAGTAATTTCATAGGTGGCAAATGCAATATAAAGCTGGAATGTATTTCAATTACAATTCTTTTCCCACATGTTAAAGCTCTTTTAACCTTCAGCAGCATACTATTATTACAGGATAGATCATTTTTAATGATTCATTATGTATGAGGTCATTTGACAATGCAATTAGCTTTGTGATGAAAATTTCTATTCTTTTGATCATTCTGTACCTATAATGAATGAGGAGAGTTTTACTTCTAATTTCCTGAAATTAGAAGATTAAAGATAGAAACAGACTCTCATATTTAAATGAGACATAAAATGACTAGATTGCATTAGTCCTTTGGATGTGCACCCTGGAACTGCAGAACTTTGACTGTGCTGTTACTACTTTTTCTGATCATTCATTCTCCAGACCCATTGGTACTATGCTGTCTGCATCAGCATATTGTGCACAAGACTAAGAAATGAGGTCAAAAAAGCTAGCATCGACTTTCTGAAAACCCTGTGCAAATAAATGCAATGTACAGTAGAAACAGTAGGGTTTTTTATTTTTTCTTTCTGTTGTCCAGATATTTACTACATAGCCAGTTACATAATATTGTATTCTTATTTCCAAGCTTTTTTGTTGCCTTGTAGTTAATCACTGAGGCATTATATTTTCCATTTAAAATGGATTTGAAACCAAAAGCAACTTTTACGGTGGAAGAAATGTATATGGGCTTTTATTATCCATCTAGTAAATACAAAAAAGGATGTAGTTCTTGTAAGAACAAAACAAAATGAGTTCTAGATCTATTAAAATTTGGTTAAAGATAGAATCATTGCTGAAGCTCATATGTATGTCTTTGTGACTTACGCTAATACTCTGAAGTCACTTGCTGTTTTTGAATCATCATTTTTCTGAAACAGAAAACATGATTTTATATTGGATGGAGTGACGGTTCATCCTTAGAAATTTTAAAACTAGATTTGTTTATGGATTAAGTTTTATTGTTAGTTGGCTGAATTCTGCAGGGAAAAAAAAAAAAAAAAAGATGTCCTATAAAACCTCTCCTTTATAGGGAAAACTATTAAATAGGGGTATAATTCTTTTCATAAGCACAGATACCATTTCTGTATGCTTCATGCATCTTTTAAAGGGAAATTGATGTTAGTGTAGTTTTTTTTTTCTGCATTGTTGAGTAGGATTTTAAAAAAAAAGCAACTCTCTTAATAAAATCAAATAAAATCTTCAGTAGAAATAATTTTCATGAGAATTAGAAGGATGGATAATTCTAAACACATTCATATGAAATTATGAAATATTTGTCTTTTGAAATGTTTGACTTTACATATAAATGCATCTGATGATTTGGAATTCACAATGAAGCCACACTGGGACTTTAGCCAAAGGACTGCATTCCCACACCTGCCCTTCACTCTCAGACCTATGTGATCAGAACTCTATGTGGAGAAATACACCAAGACTTCTTTGGACTTGGTAAAGAGACAGAGAGGAATTATTTTTTCCCCTTTACATTTGTGTGTTAGAAGAGGAAATATTAATCTTTTGCCCTAATAGAACCCTCACATTTCAGGTTGCATGAAGCAATAAAATTAAATATAAACTTAAATAAAATATATTAAATTATATTGACTGAACATTGTAATTAAGATCTTAACATTAAATAGTTATTTAAACTACAGTATAGAACATTTGTGCCTGAAAAAAATTCAGAATTAACTGCACAGAACCTTTTTAAGGAACAGTAAGCATAATCTGAATGTTTATAGTTAGAATGAAGTAGGTAGCAAATGATCTCACTCCATACCTGGTTTTAGTTGTTCATATAATGAAATGCCCAGATATCTGTTTGTTAGCTAAAAACACAGTGGTGTGGTTAAGCATGATTACTGAAAGCCCATCGTACCCAGAGTCTCATGAGTAAAAGTTTGAGTACTTGTGAATGTGCTGCTCCAGTCCATTGTGATTTAGTGACGGGGAGATTTCTAGGCTCCAGGGCTCTTTAATCTCCCTGCTTTGTCCACATCCTTCTGTAGTAAGATTATTGGGATCTGGGCACCATTAAATATGCTTTTACTTATTCTCCATGGTACACCTCCTCTTGTTTCTACACATCTCTACTTGATGTTTCCTCCAAACAGGTTTAAATCTCTGACTTCACACTTGGGCCAGTTCAGTGGAAGATTGGTGTGGGTCTCTGTTCACCCATTTTTATCCTCTCTCAGAACTGAGAGTATCCTCTCTCATACTTGTTGTTATTAAGTGTCGTCGAGTCAGTTCTGACTCGTGGCGACACTATGCATAATAGAATAAAACACTGGCCAGTCCTGCGCCATCCTTACAATCTTTGCTGTGCTTGAGCCCATTGTTGCAGCCACTGTGTCAGTCCATCTCGTTTAGGCTTTTCGTCTTTTTTGCTGACCCTCCGTACATTCTAGATAGATCAATAGATGGATCTTATACCCCCAACATGTACACACAAGGGAAAGGTAGATACACTTTTTGGTTGGAGATAATCAGAAATTACCAAATTTTAACATGAAAAAATTACAGAGCAATTAAACACACCATTCAGAATAAAATCAGAGATTAAAATCACTATTCAAAATGGAAAGTTATTCAACATTTTCCGTGTGGAGCATTTTCTGATGTTTTTGGTTGATATTTAAGAATGTTCAGGTAAAGTTATCTCTAGAACATATATACAGCCAATACCTGACTCATTTCAGATAATTAATAAACTATTTTGATGAGTAGATGAATATAATAATAAAACCTGTAAGTTGTAAGACAAATCTTGATTTAAAAATAGTTCTTTATAAGACCTATAAATGTCTTTTTATAGTTGCATATAATTTGGCTTGTAAAGGATGTATGACCTCCCATCGTTTAGCTCCCTAAAACTTTTCATCTCTCCATTTCTTTCTAATACCTAATGAACAGTTATTTCTTCCTTCTTTCTTATACACACACACATCATATCATCACATGACAGGGATGCTTTAAATAATTTGACTTTTATACTGCAGCCTTAGCTTACTCTTTAAGGAATATTATCTTCACAGAGCTAGATATTACTTTCAATAATAACAATAATTGTATATTACTAATATAGGAAATACCACTAGATACAAAGTAGTCATTTTCTTCAATGAAAGCAGTGTTATCCATAAAAATGTAGCTTGTAGAAAATAGAAATCTGTTTGTTTTTTACTTCTCTATTTTTATTTTCATGTTGTCTATTAGTTTGCTCTTTTGTGGTCTTTTGAAAACAGGGGGTGCTTGAGTTTTGTCATATACAAATAGAGAAATAAAAGTATTAACAGATTTGCAGTAATCTTACTTCTTTACTCAGTTATCTCCTTTTGAACTCTTTACCAAATGCATGCACAAAGCAGTTAAATTAGTTGAGACACTGCAAATCTCCAAGCAAGTATCGTTTTTGATAAGATGATTATTCTTTAGAAGAGTTGATGAATCAACACTTTTATCTTCTGTTTAAAGTCCCCCCAAATTACTTTGTGTTATATTATTTGTAAAGAAGTTTTACATTTATAATACATCACAAATAATTATTTTAAAAAGTATACACTTACACGTAGGGAGCATTGGTTATTTAGTGGGAGAATTCTCACCTTCCTTCAGGGAGACCCGGGTTTAATTCCTGGCCAGCGCACCTCATGGGGAGCCACCACTCAGTCTCTCAGTGGATGCTTGCATGTTACTGTGATGCTGAACACGTTTCAGTGGAGCTTCTAGACTAAGAGAGACTAGGAAGAAAAGCCTGGTGATCTAGTTCTGAAAATCAGCTAGTGAAAACCTGATGGATCACAATGGTCCATCTTCAACCAGTCCTGGGGATGGTGCAGGACCAGGCAGCATTCCGTTTTGTTTTGCACAGGGTTATGTGAGTTGGGGGCTGACTGGAGGGCATCTAACAACAACAAATAAACTTTTGTGTGGAAATATCCGATTGCAGATATTAAAAAGAAAAGATTTTTACAGACAAGGCATACTGAAATAAGGAATGAACAGCGTTAACACAATCATTTTTGAAAACTAGTAGGAGCCATTGAAGTCTCAATAAAAACTTGAAATCCACATGATCTTTCACCAGACACTTAAACCAAGTTAGCAGTGGTGTTGTGTTTTAACAGCTATTAAATAAGTGATAGCTCATTTTGAAAAATAAAAATGATGATGATGGTGATGATGGTATACTGAATTCCACTAAATCAGTTTTCCACATGGAAATGTTTTCATGAAAAACAAAAATCTGGTAGCTGTTCATGAGCTCTGCATTACTCACTTGTATATGATCCAATTAAGTAGACAAATTACTTAAATGTAGGTTCTGTATGTTTTCAAACATATACCCATTCTTGCTCAGAGCTGGAACAGTTTTTGAGTATTCTTTAGACAGATTTTTTAAATGGGAGTAATGACAGCATCACAGATAGGACTGAATCCTATAGGCCATTATAAAAAGACCATTGATCAGTGACTAATGCAATTTGTTGTCATAGTTAGCTATGAAATAGATTTCTGTTTCTGTGATATGTGTTATCTTAAGTGAGGTCTTAGCCCAGAGAACACTGGGAGTATATTTATTTTAATAAAGAGAGCATACAGATTTGATATCAAAACTACTGACTGATCTCTTTGCTTGGAATGTTTGACAAAGGTTGGCTATTCAATAATGAAAGCTGTTAAGAAGAAGTGCTCCAAGTGGAATTCCCTGCTCTTAGTTGAACTAGCACAAGTTCCGATAAAACATTGATAATGTGCCCTTGGCTGTCTCCATTGCTTTGCCCCTAGACACCGGCAGCCTGGGCAGTGCATCAGTGTTCACTTTGGATATTAGCGTTGGCTTTACTTCCTGTTTCTCCCAAGTACTTTGAACTTTCCTGATTAGCATAACCATGTATTATTGGTGAGAACGGATCCTATAGGAAGTAGAGCTTGATATTGTCCAATGGGGAAATCATTCAGATATTTCAACTGTCTACTTAAAAAGGGAAGAAAGAAAGAGAAAGCAAGTGGGAGGTTAAACTACAATTCTGATTCAAATAAATAAAGCTCATTTTGCCTTGTATGGAAAACTATATCAGAGCCAAACACAGGTTGTAGAGCAAAAAGAAAAAAGACTGAAAATAAATGAGTCACCTTATCGATAGATTTTAAGAGAGGTCCTCTGCAGACTTGTGTGGGAAGACTACCCACATCGCCCCAACTGTGGGCAGTGCTGACCTTGTTCAGAGTCCTATGACGCAGGCTCTGAGTCCTGGTTCCTTGTGTAAAACCCTCTGTATAGATATGGTGCTGAACTCCGAGGGAATGGAAGTCTCACTTTATGCATATTCAGCTGGTAATGATGAAGAAAAGAAATATATGTGCTTTTGAGAAGGAAGAAATTCGATGCACTGGAACTTCGTTAATTTGCACATTGGCGAGCTGCAAACATAGACATCAAAATGAAAATGAATCCTGTGGATTTGTACATATAAGTGCAAATTAAGGAAGAGCTGCTAGTTCTGTCATGTATGAGGGTGACTCATATGGCATTCCTCTCTCCAGCTCCTAAGGGATAAGAAACTTATTCTTGTCTTTTGGCATTAACTTATGCACGATACCAATTTCTACCTCTTTTACTTTTTCTTTTGTAATAAGCAGATGCTTAATTTTAGAGTTTGTCACATTCATTGTTTTTAATATAGCTTTTATAATGAAACAGTTTTACAGTAGGTAAATTTTTTAAAATTTTCAGCTTTTGCTTGTTTTGACAAAGAAGATGATTTTTGAGAGCTGACAATGCTTCTTACAATGCTTGCTTACAAAGTATAGGAGACCCTTGTTGCTTTTGCCAGTTAAGGGAGATATTTAATATCTCTGCCAAAAGTGTTTTTCTTATAGGTTGTTATGAAATTAACCCTCCTGATAACTACTTCTATTTGCTATAAGATGAAGAAGGAGTCATAAGAGGAGAAATATTAGTTTTGAGGGAACAATTATTAAGCCCATAATAAATGCTGAGCAAATTCTTATGTTTCATTTATTGCATCCTTTTTGTTTTTTTATTTAATTATTCAGAAAATATTTCTTGAGTGCCTACTATATGTAACACACAGTATTAAACACTGAAGATATAGGGGCAATAAAGCTAAGAGACAAAAATTAAATGTTTAATTAAAAATTATGTATTTGATTTTAACAGCTATAAATGTTATTAAAAAGAAGTATAGGGGACATACTATGAGAGAATTAATGGGGGATCAGAGAAGGCTTCCTTATGGATTCTGAACAGCACTGAAGGATGTACAGGAATTTTTTTTAAAATTTTTTTTATTATACTTTAGATGAAGGTTTACAGAACGAATAGTTTCTCATTAAACAGTCAGTACACATATTGTTTTATGACATTGTTTAACAACCCACGATGTGTCAACACTCTCCCTTCTCGACCTTGAAGACTTTTTTTTTTTTTGGTGAAAATATACATAGCCAAAGTTACACCATTACAAAAGTTTCTACATGTGCAATTCAGTGACATCGATTACATTCTTCCAGCTGTGCTGCTATTCTCACTATCCTTTTCCAAATTATTCCATCACCATTGTCTTCAACTCACTGCCCCCTAGGCTTCCCATCAAACCTTTGGAGCTGCTGTTGTCAGTTTGTTCTCACATAAATAATTCTTTTTGTGTGTGTGTGTGTGTGCCTTAGATGAAGGTTTGCAGAACAAACAGTTTCTCATTAAACAGTACACATATTGCCCTATGACAATGGTTAACAACCGCATGACATGTCAACACTGTCCCTTCTCAACCTTGGGTTCTCTATCACCAGCTTTCTTATCCCCTCCTGCCTTCTAGTCCTTGTCCCTGGACTGCTGTGCCTCATTAGTTCTGTTTTGTTTTAAGAGGCTGTCCAATCCCAGGCTGAACGGTGAACTTCAGGAGGAATTTCATCACTGAGCTAAAAGGGTGTCCGAGGGCCATACTCTCAGGGTTTCTCCAGTCTGTCAGGCCAGTAAATCTGGTCTTTTTTTGTGAGTTACAATTCTGTTCTACATCCTTTTCCAGCTCTGTCCAGGACCCTTTATTGTGACCCTGC
Source organism: Dugong dugon (assembly GCA_030035585.1). Lineage (NCBI taxonomy): Eukaryota > Metazoa > Chordata > Mammalia > Sirenia > Dugongidae > Dugong > Dugong dugon. The sequence goes on from CM057478.1 coordinate 18,450,613, forward strand.
TCAGAGCATTCATTGGTGGCAGCCGGCCACCATCTAGCAGTACTGGACTCAGTCAGGTGGAGGCCATGGTAGCTGTGGTCCATTAGTCCTTTGGACTAATCTTTTCCTTGTATCTTGTTCTCTTCATTCTCCCTCACTCCCGAAAGGGAGAGACCAGTGGAGTATCTTAGATGGCTGGTCACAGGCTTTTAAGACCCCAGACACTACTCACCAAAGTAGAATGTAGAACATTGTCTTTACAAACAGTTTTATGCCAATTGAGCTAGATGTTCCCTGAGACCATGGTCCCCACAGCCCTCTACCCAGCAATTCAGCCCCTCAGGGAGTTTGTAAGTGTCTATGGAGCTTCCAGGACCTTTCCTTGTACAAGTTGTGCTGGCTTCCCCAGTATTGTGTACTGTCTTTCTTACCCTTCACCAAAGTTACCACTTACCTGTTTAGCTCCCACATCCCTCCCATCCCTCATAACCAACAAAGATTGTTTCTCTTTGTGTGTGAACTTTTACATGAGTTATACAGTAGAGGTGTCATACAATATTTGTCCTTTTGTGATTGACTTATTTCACTCAGCATAATGTCCTCCAGTTTCATCCATGTTATGAGATACTTCACGGATTCATCATTGTTCTTTATCTTTGTATAATACTCCATTGTGTGTATGTACCATAGTTTGTTTATCCATTCATCTGTTGATGGGCATCTAGGTTGTTTCCATCTTTTTGCTATTGTGAACAGTGCTTCGGTGAATATGGGTGTGCATATGTCTATTACTGTGATGGCTCTTATTTCTCTACGATATATTCCTAGGAGTGGGATTGCATTTTGTAGTGCTTTTTTTTGTGGTGCTGACATTTTCTTTGTTCCTATTACTCTCCTGTGCTGAGTTCCTTTTGTTTTTGGATTTTTTTTGCATTTCAGTTGTTTTTGTAGATTTTGTTTTTACTGAGACTTTATGTTTTTCTTCTTTATTTTGATGCATAGGTTTGTTAACGTTCTTTGTGGTTACCTTGAAATTTACCCTTATCTTCCTAGATTTGTACTAGCTTATTATTACTTGGTATCACTTGACTTCCTCTCCGTTAGAAGGTTCTATAGCTACACTGTTTATTCCCTCTTTTATTGTTCTGGTACTGTTGTCACTTATAGATTAACCTCTCTGGTTTCCTTTTGTAATTTTTTTGGTTTTGCATAGTCCTTAAGAGTTCATTTCCTAGGTTGGTATCTGGCTAGTATAATCCTGTGTCCTATATTCAGCCTGTGGTCTGATATTGTTTGTTCTCAGATCGAAGGACTTCCTTTAATAAGTCTTGTAAGTTTGGTTTGTTTTTTACATACTCCCTTAATTTCTGTTTATCTGGAAATGACCTAATTTCACCATCATCTTTGAATGAGAGTTTTGCTGGATATATTATTCTTGACTGGCAATTTTTTTCTTTCAAGGTTTTATGTATGTCATCCCATTGCCTTCTTGCCTGCATGGTTTCTGCTGAATAATCCGAGCTTAGCCTTATTGTTTCTCCCCTGTATGTGACTCTTTGTTTTTCTCGAGCTGCTCTCAGGATTCTTTGTCTTTGGTTTTAGCAAGTGTGATTATGATATGCCTTGGTGATTTTCTTTTGGGATCTATCCTATATGGGGTTTGTTGAGCTTCTGTACAGGAATTTTTGAAGCAAGGTTCTCAAACTACAGGAGACAGCACTTTTAAATAAATGAAAAAAGGGATATGTAGCTGGAAAGCAGAATTTAGACTGAGAATGGCCCACGGATAGTACAGGGCTTCATAAATCATATCAAATGTTTTAGGATTTTTTCTTACATCCAAAGAGAAGCTGTCTCAGGCTGAGTTCTCTAGAGAAACAAATCCAGTGAAGCATATATGTATATATAGAGAGAGATTTATCTCAAGGAAATGACTGACAGGATTGTAGAGGCTGACAAGTCCCAAACACATGGATCAGGCATCAGGCTGGAGGCTTCTCCTGACTCACATAGCTGCAGGGGCTGATGAACCCAAAATTGGCAGCTCAGACAGCAGGCTGCTGGCTCAAGTTTCAAGAATCAAAGGTCAGATGATAACAAGCCAGATGTAGGATCCATAGTAAGAAAAAAACTGAGAACTTTACCAGAGTGTCTATATATATTGGATGCAGATCAAATCACATCATAGAGTTGACTACATTATATCACAGAATGGAGGATAATTACATCATTACACAATGGTCACACCACTGAGAATCATGGCCCAGCCAAGTTGACACACAACCTTAAGCATCACAGAAGCCAATAAAGTGTTTTAAACATATTATAGGTGTATCTGTTAGGGTTTTCCAGAGATATATATGTAGATGATAGATAGACAGACAGAAAGATAGATATACAGATACAGAGAGAGAGATAAGCAGAGAGAGAGATTTTAAGGGATTAGCTCAGGCAATTGTAGAGACTGGCCAGTTGGAAATCCGTAGGCAGGCCACAGCAGTCTAGAAACCCAGGAAAGAGTTGATGTTGCAATCCTGAGTCTAAAATCTGTATGGCAGGCCAGTGAATGGAAACTCAGGCAGGCTTTTTATATTACAGTCTTATGACAGAATTCCTTCTTTTCCAGAAAAGCTCAGTTTTTGCTCTTAAGAACTTCAACTGATTCGATGAGGCCCACCCACTCTCATTATCCAGGGTAATCTTCTTAAGTCAGTTGATTTTAAGTGTCCATCACATCTACCAAATATCTTCACAGCAACATCTCACCATAGCCTAACCAGTTGACATGTAAAATTAACCATCACAATAGGTAATAGAAATCTAAATAATATATGAAGATAATATAGGAAGATAATGGGATACAAGGGTCGGATACAACAATCCATTGTATTTCTATATAGTAGCAGCAAATAGTTGAAAAAAATGAAAGAGAGAGAGAAATACCCCATCAAAAGACCTCATTAAGAATATGAACAGATAAGCCACAGATAGTGAAAATAATATTCGCAATACATATCTCTCACAAAAGAAGTGTATCCAGAATATATAAAGAACTCATACAAGTCAGTAATACAAAGACAATTTTTAAAAATGGCCAAAAGATTTCACAAAGGAAAATATATGAATGGACAGCAAGTGCAGGTAAAAAATGTTCAACACCACGTTAGTCATCTCTAAAATGCAATCACAGCCACCATGAGATATGTGCATACATCCACTAGAATCCTTGTATTTGGAAGAATGGCATCACCAAATCCTGCAAGGATAGGAAACAACTGTCTGTCACACGTTCTAGGTGGGAGTGTAAAATGGTACAACTACTTTGGAAAAATGCCAGCAGTTTCTTATGAAGCTAAACATATCCTATGAAAAATACATGTATCTAAGAGAAATAAAACATATCTCCACAAAAAGACTTTTACACAATTATTCACAAATGCCTTATTCATAATAGCCAAAAGTGTAATCAACCCAAAAGTTCTTTAAGAGTTAAATGGATAAAGGGATTCTGGTATATTCATACATTAGAATACTACCCAATAATAAAAAGGAGGGAACTACTGATACACCAGATGAATCTCAAAAAGATTATGCTGAGTGAAAGAAGCCAAATACAAAACTAATCTATAGTGAGGGGGAGAATACTGCAACTGTGACTCCCTCTGGCAGGGGCCAGCAAGTCGTAGGGAGTGAGGAGATTAACCAAGAAGAGGCATGAGGAAATTTCTGGGTTGATTGAAATGTTATATGCAGCACTGTGATTAGTCTAGCGGTTACAAAAATGTATGCATTTGTCAAAATGCATTGCGTTGTACACTTAAGATTGGCACGTATACTCCAAGGAAAAGAATCTGTAAATAAATATTAAACTCTTGTTAAAAAAAATAGGTAATAGATATAAAATTCTAAGATGTGAATAATATGGTACAATTGTACAGCCTTAACAGCTGAGGCCTTAGAGGGGAAGGGTTTTTCTCAAGTTTCCAATGCAAGTAAGTGTCAGAGGTGGAAATATTTCTCCTAATGTTCTGAGAACTTTCCAGTGGGGGTTTACAGCTGCAAGTTAAGAGGACCTAACATTCTCTTCTGCACCGATGAGTTTAATTCAGAGAAGAAGTGCAGGCAGACTACTACATTTATGTATAGGAAGAATCTTGTAATAGTTGAAGTGGAATTGTTGAGTCAAAAGTGATAATATCAAAGAATGTTCTCTATTACATTAAAAAATTATACATATAAATATTTGAAATCTGTCTTAACAGAAATATGTATTTTACCTGGGTCCCATTTTCCCACCACATCACACACCCATTCCCAAATACAATTTAATTTTAATTATTTCATTCTTGAGTATAAAAAAAAAAAAAGAGCAGCTGATTTACGTCGTTTCATGAATGTCATGGTTTAAGAAATATTAAAATCTGGGCTAAGAAATAGAATTGTGTCATGGTGGAGGGTAGCAACCCTGAATCCTGACTTCCTGGGTTTAAAATTTGGCTCCATATATACTGCAAATCGGACCTTAGCAAAATTATTTAATCTTCGTATTCCTTAGTTTCCTTATTTAAAAAAAAAGATGTATATATATATATGTAATACTATATATATAATAGTAACTTTTGCATGTAGTTTTTTCAAGAATTAGAATAATTGAAGAAGTAAATTAAATGAATAAAGTAATTAATAAAGTTAGTATATATTTAGCATATAGTAACATAATGAATGTTAGCTATTACTATAAGCAAATATAAAACTTTAAAGAATTAGGTATATAGACAGAGATCAGGAGCCCTGGTGGCCCTGTGGTTAAGTACTCTACTGAAAACTGTAAGGTCAGCATTTCAAACCCACCAGCTGTTCCATGGGAGAAAGATGTGGTTCTCTGCTTCCATAAAGATTACAGCCTTGGAAACCCTATGGGGCAGTTCTACTCTGTCCTATAGGGTCATTATGAGTCAGAATTTACTCTACAGCAAGGAGTTTTTGGGTTTTTTTAGACAGAGATCAACATGATGGAACTGATCCCACAGATGTTTGATCAGTATTGAATCTACCATCTTACCTGGTCGTTAAAGAGTACATTGAATCTCTTTAGTATGGATACGGGAGAAAACCTTTCCCTTTAGCTAAGACAACTGGAATTCATCTTAAGTAATTTCTATTATTAAGTTAATACAAAAATTATATACCTTATCCTTACCTTTAGCTTCAAAACACACACATACGCATAAAGAGTTTTACAAAACAGAGATGACTTGTATTTATTTTCACTACTGCACAATGGAACCTTGGTGGGGTAGTGGTTAAGAGCTTGGCTGCTAATCAAAAGTTTGGCAGCTTGAATCCACCAGCCACCGCTTGGAAACCCTGTGGGGCAGTTTACTCTGTCCTATAGGGGTGCTATAAGTCAGAATCAACTATGGCACACAACAACAACAACACTGCATAATAAAATATTGGTTTCATTAACAATAGCTGATGTGACACCCAACACAACTGGATCTTTCTTCTTCCTTTAAGCCAGGCTATTGAAGATATTGGAGAAGGAAAGACAAAGATAATAAATAGAAATTCTCACACTTCTTGCCTAGGAAATTTTGATTAATATCATTCTCCTGCTGGTTGAATACTTAGACTATCAAAAACCCTCTTCCCAGGCCTATCCATCTACCTGCACTAGTTGGGTTACTTATTTATTCTTTATATTGCACTCTACCCTGCAAGACATATACCCTGGCCATCTAGGATCCATTGTGGTCTGTGCACATGCCGCTCCTAAAATTTAAAACTGATGGAGGAGAGCATTTTCAGTTCAGCACCAAAGACTCATGCCCTCATTTTCTATGACTTCTCTGACTTCAGCTTCTGAAATTCACCTGCATAATTAAATAGAGAAGTAAGTTGGAAGAAGTACCGCCCCAGTGCTCCTTAGAAGCAAGGATGGTGAGACTTCGTCTCATGTACTTTGGACATGTTATCAGGAGGGATCAGTCCCTGGAGAAGGACATCATGGTTGGGAGAGTAGAGGGTCAGCAAAAGAGATGAAGACCCTCAGTGAGATGGATTGACACAGTGGCTGCAACAATGGGCTCAAGCATAACAACCATTGTGAGGACAGCATAGGACCGGGCAGTGTTGTGCATAGGATCACTATGATTCGGAAGTGACTCGATGGCACCTAACAACAACAAGTTGCTTTTACAGTATAAGTCAAACCATCAGGACTGTAGTCCATGAGACATTGTTGCTACAGCCAAACTTTCATATTTTATCTTAAAATCTCACTTGAATTTGAATCCAATTTGACCTCTGCCTAGCCATTCTCTCTCCCACACAGTTCTTCCCATATTCTAGTACTTGATTACCTTCAATTGAAAACTTGCCCTGCTACCAAGGCCCAAATAGTATCTCCAGCCTCTGAATTTTTGAAGACATGTCTCTCTGCTTTTCTAATTTAAATTATATTTCTAAATTAATGGGTACATTGTGTTTCTTCCCTAAGTCGAACCTAATTTCCTGGTGAGCCAGGACTGTGATTCACACTTCTTTGTATCCATAGGAGTATTCAGTAGAGCTACATTACTACATTCAATAGAACTACATTACTTTGAAGATTTCAGATTTAAAGATTACAATGAGATTATAAATATCTAATTGATTGCTTGTCAGGTCACTTATTCCTTATCCTTCCAACCTGAAAATCTGTGGACTGCAAAGGTTGCTCCAAAACCTGGTAAATACACAGAGTTGCTTATTGTTGTGTTTTATCTTTCAATACCTGTACATAACTTCCACACAGATTAAAAAGAAAGAAAAAAAAAAGTTTGTATTCACATGTCGTTCAGCCATATGAGTAGAAATGAGTAGAAAACTATTCTTATAAACCCCCTAAAGAGAGTTTTTTTTTGCATTTTTCATGTCACATAGAGTGCATGAAGTCAGTAAATTCACAAGTAAACAGAGCTTTTTCTTTTGAGAGCAGCATCTCGGGGTTCAGTCTCCCCAGTCATACTACATATGCAAATGTTGTTGAAATGCAATTCAGATGCATGCTAAGCAGGATCAAAGATTTGGAAATGTTTGCAGCAAGAAAATCATAGAGGCAAATGTTTGATGTACAGATGTGTATAGTAAAATAGGTCATGGTTACATGAATTCATCTATTTTATTCAATTCCTTACTCTGAATTGTTTACTAGGATTTTTTTTTTTAGTCTGTGTGATTTTGGTTTCAGTTCTACAGTGAATTCAAAATGGTGTTTCAGGGTCAATATTAGCTCAAAATTTAGCATATGTTTACTGTGGATTGTAGGGGATTTATAAAATTCTCTAGAAACACTAGAATAAATTTAATCCAAAAAGTTTGCATGCTTTCTCTCTCTCTGTCTCTGATTTTGTGTGGTTTTGAGCTCTAAGACGTCTGTCATAAATTTCTCTGGAGTTTTATTGTTTTTCTTCCTCCAATTCTGGAACTTAGTTTTATAAGTACAATCCTAAATATGATTTTGAGTTAATATGAATTTAAATTCTGACTGGTGATATGTTCTTTCACTTAAGAATTTCCTATTTGTAAAATATAACCAACTACAATAGCTCTGCTATTCACCATCACAGTTAAGCATACATTTTGAAATTTAGTCTTAATACTAAAAAAAAAAAACTAAATTTAAGATAAAGTATCTTAGAAAATTCATTTTTAATGAAAAAATAACCATAGGCCTGTAACAATAAAAATTTCCAATAATTTTAATAATGACATCATTATTTATTCATTCAGCAAGCATTTATTGAGTACCTGCTGTGTTCTCTGCACTATAGTGGGAATAGGGATATAAAAATTAGTCCTGGTGGAGCAGTGGTTCAGTGCTTATCTGCTAACCGAAAGGCTGGCAGTTCGAACCTACCAGCTGCTCCTCAGTAGAAAGATGTGACAGTCTGCTTCTGTAAAGATTTACAGCCTTGGAAACCCTATGGGACAGTTCAATTCTGTGCTGTAGCGTCGCTATGAGTCAGAATTCGACTCAATGGCAACGGGCTTGGTTGTTTTGGTTTGTATGGGGAGGTTAGGTGCCTGGTTGCACAATGGTTAAGCACTTGGCTGCTAACCCAAATGTTGGCTTTTCAGACCCACCAGGAGGGAACTCTCTGGGAGAAAGATGTGGCAGTCTGCTTCCATAAAGATCACAGCCTTGGAAACCTTGTGGGAAAGTTCTACTCTGTCTTGTAAGGGTCACTATGAGTTGGAATTGACTCAATGGCAATGGGTTTGGATTTTTTCTTTTCTTATGGGTAAGTTCTAGTCTAGAAACATAAACTGAGTTTTCAAAGATGTAAACAAAGAAAACGTGAAAAATAAATCAAGGGCTAATGGGGCATGACATCACATTTCTATCTTCATAAAGGTCTGTATGAAAGATGTTATTGGAAGCCTCTTGTCACGTAAGTCTACATTATAAGTGTCTTTTCCAAACTACCTTCTTACCAAGCATTCTCCTAGAAGTTCAGCTTGGTAACAGAATTCCAATCAAATGTTCATGCTCTCCTGTAATCCTACAGTCAACAATATAGTAAAAGACATTCCCTTGATTCTTGCCAGAAGTAAGCACTGGAATCCTCAGTATATTTGTATATTTAATCTAAACATGCCCTGAAATGTATCATAAGAATGCTTAAAATGTTCTTAATTAAAAAACTTTTTAAAACAACAAAAATAATATTTTAAATGATCAAACTAAATTATGGAATAAGCTATAATTCTTGGAATTATTAAGTACCTCTCCTGTTTATATAAGAATTGGGGATTACAGTTTAACAGTTTTATTACCAGAAAGCATGTTGTTGTTGTTATGTGCCATCGAGTTGATTCCGATTCATAGAGACCCTGTAAAACAGAGTAGAACTGCCCCATAGGGTTATAGGGTTTCTAAGGCTGTAATCTTTACAGAAGCAGACTGCCACATCTTTTTCGTTGCTGCTGGTGGGTTCCAACCAGCTACCTTTCGGTTAGTAGCTGCGTGCTTAACCATTGTCATCAGAGTTCCCCACCGGAAGGCGTAGGTTTCACAATTTTAAAAGATAAAACATAAAAACTATGTTTTTTATTTTTGTTGTTGTTGTTGTTGTTCGTTAGGACACGGGGATAAAATTGATTTTGCTTTAAACAGAGAGATGGTAATTACTGATACACCATTAATTCATGCTCTCTAGTATAATCCTTAATCATTGTAGAGAATGCTGAATATATAGAAAAACACAAAGGAAAAAAATCTAAATCAACAGTATTTTCTTGAATGTTTGTATATGTCCCATTTCCCATATTCTCTATTTTTTCCCCAAAGAACAGATTAATATTGTATTTTTACTTTTCTGTTTATTGTGGTGGAATGAGGAAGGAGTTATTCATGTCCATTGCTTCCCAACTACTTGGGCTTCAGGATAATTATTTTCAAATCTACAACTAGAATGTAGATGGCTGTGCTCACCTCCCAAACCTGTGACAGGTACATTGTGATAAGTACATAGGTTTTGAGATTTAGTTCTCAAAACAGGAGCTGCATTACCTTGAATTTGTTGCTTTCAGAAGGCTGTTCTTAGGTTTTTGGTCCAGACAGGCAAATGAGTTAGTCCTTTGAAGCTGAAGAGCTGGACATACCCTTCTACTCCTTACTAATACATATATTATCTGAATTTCCCCCCAAACGATACCATGGTATTTTGTTTACACTGGAAGTATTCAGAGGGAAATAACTTGGTGACTTCTGAAGGGGTAGAAATCTACTTTGATGCTGAGAAAGTTTAAGAACTTGAATCTTAGGAAATATACTAGCATCAAAATGTCCATCAGCATCAAAACCATTAAGCTTAGCTTTGAAAATCTTGAATGAATCCTAGCGTTCTCCTGGATTATTATTAAAATATTGGTATTAATTCTTTCACCAGTTAGAAGCTGCTGTTTCTTTTTCTTTTTTTACATTTAGACACTTTCCTTATACCTACTGATTACTGTAAATTGCATAGGCTTGTCTCTTTTTTTGAATTTTATTGTGCTTTAGGTGAAAGTTTACAGCGCAAATTAAGTTTCTCATTCAAAAATTTATACACAAATTGTTTTGTGACATTGCCTGCAGTCCTTGTAATGTGTCATCCCTCTCTCCCTTTCCCTTTCCACCCTGGGTTTCCTGTGACCATTCATCCAGTTTTCTTTTCCCTTCCTGCCTTCTCATGTTTGCTTAAATGGCTGCTCTCAAGCTTTTAAGACCCCAGATGCTACTCACCAAAGTCGGATGTAGAAAATTTTCTTTATGAACTATGATATGCCAACTGACTTAGATGTCCCCTAAGACTATGGTTCCCAGCATTCTGTCCCAGTGACTCAGTCCCTCAAGGTGTTTGGATGTGTCTAGGAATCTTGTATGACTTTGCCTTGGTCAAGTTGTGCTGACATCCCCTATACTGTGATTTTTTCCCTTCACCAAAGTTAGCACCTGTTTACTACCTAATTAGTAATTTTCCCTCCCCACCCCTCCACTCCCTCATAACCTCAAAGATTGTTTTTTTCTATGTGTAAACCTTTTCTTGGGTTGTTATAATTGTGGTTTCAGACAATATTTGTCCTTTTGTGATTGACTTATTTCACTCAACATAATGCTCTCCAGATTCATCCATGTTGTGAGATGTTTCGCAGATTCATTGTATAGTATTCCATAGTGTGCATGAACCATGATTTGTTTATCTATTCATCTGTTAATGGGCAGTTAGCTTACTTCCATCTTTTGCTATTGTGCTGCAGTGAACATGGATGTGCATATGTCTATTCATGTGATGGCTCTTATTTCTCTAGAATATATTCCTAGAAGTGGGATTGCTAGATCATATAGTATTTCTGTTTCTAGCTTTTCAAGAAAGTTCCATATCATTTTCCAAAATTGTTGTACCATTCCCACCAGCAGCGCATAAGAGTTCCAGTCTCTCTGCAAAAACCTCTCCAACATTAATTATCTTCTGTTTTTGTTTTTTTTTGTTTTTGTTTTATGCCAGTAATATCAGGGTGAGATGGTATCTCATTGTACTTTTGATTTGCATTTCTCTAATAGCTAGTGATTGCAAGCATTTCTTCATGTGTCTGTCAGCTGCCCAAATGTCTTCTTTGGTGAATTGTCTGTTCATATCCTTTGTCCCATTTTTTAATTGGATTATTTGTCCTTTTATTTTAAAGGTGTTGGGTTTTCCTATAGACTTTAGAGATTAGAGCTTTGTCAGATTTGCCATAGCCAAAAATTTTTTCCCGTTCTGTAGGTGAAGTCTTTTAATGAGTATCAAGTGTTTCATTTTTAGAAGATCCCATTTTTCTAGTTTATCTTCTGGTGTTTAGGTACTGTTAATTATGGTTTGTATCCTGCTTATGCCATGTATTAGAGCCCCTAGCCTTGTCCCTATTTTTTCTTCCATGATTTTTATTGTTTTAGGTTCTATATTTAGGGATTTGATCCATTTTGAGTTAGTTTTTGTGTATGGTGTGAGGTAGGGGTACTGTTTCTTTCTTTTACAGGTGGACAGCCAGTTTTGCCAGCACCATTTGTTTAAAATGGTATATTTTCCCAATTTAATGGACTTTGGTCCTTTGTCAAAGATCAACTGACCATAGGTGGATGGATTTATGTCTGGGTTCTCGATTCTGTTCCCTTAGTCTATGTGTCTGTTGTTGTATTGTTACCAGGCTGTTTTGACTACCACAGCTGTACAGTAGATTCTGAAATCAAGTAGTTTGAGGCCTCCTACTTTGTTCTTTTTTTCAGTAATGCTTTGCTCATCCAGGGCCTCTTTCCTTTCCGTATAAAGTTGGCAATTACTTTTTCCATCTTGTTAACAAATATTGTTGGTATTTGAATTGGGATTGCATTGTATCTGTAGATCACTTTGTGTTACCTGGGTTATTTGCTTCCTCTCCTGTTTTTCTTTTTGAGTTTGGCCACTGGTTGGCCAATTTTGTTGATCTTTTCAAGAACCAACTTTTGTTCTTGCTGATTTCTTTCTATTGTTTTTCTGGTCTCTACTTCATTTATTTCTGCTGTAATCTTTATTATTTCCTTTCTTCTGATGCCTGTGGGCTTCTTTTGCTGTCCTCTTTCTATTTTTTTGGGTTGTAGGGCCACTGTTTTGATTTTGGTCTACTCTTTTTTTTGATGTGTGCATTTATTGTTATAAATTGACCTCTGAGCACCGCCTTTGCTGTGTTCCAAAGGTTTTGGTATGATGTGTTTTCATTCTTACTTGATTCTAGGAATTTTTTGATTCCTTCATTGATTTTTTTCTGTTACCCAGCTATTTTTAAGCAAGGTGTTATTCAGTTTCCATGTATTTGATTTTTTTCCCTTGCTCTTCCTGTTGTTAATTTCTACTTTTATGACATCGTGATCAGAGAGAATGCTTTATAGTATTTTGATGTTTTGCATTTTACTGAGGGTTGCTTTTTAGGCCTGAAATGTAGGGCTTATTTCTTTTGTTGTGTTGCATTATTTGCTCTTACTTTTTCAGAATAGTTCCTATCTTCAAAAGATTCGTCCTATAAGATCAAGGCACATATGTTCTCTCAACTCTTTTTTCTCTAATAGAACAACTTTTCTTAACAGAAATTTCACCTTTCAGCCTGATTTTGCATTTATTAAACATGGTGCAGAGTTTATAAAGCACTTAATTAACCACATACTTATCACGCAGTCCTTAGAGCAGAGTTTCCCAAAATGTGGTTCACAGCTAATCAGAATCAACTGAAGTGTATGTTACTAATGCAAATTCCTGCAACTGACCTCAACCAAAAAAAAAAAAAACCTGAAACCCATTGCCCTCAAGTTGATTCCAACTCACAGCAACCCTGTAGGGCAGAGTAGAACAGCCCCACACAGTTTCCAAGGAGTGCCTGGTAGATTTGAACTGCCAACCTTTTGTTTAGCAGCCGTAGCTCTTAACCACTATACCACCAACTGACCCCAAAGGGAGAAAGGATCAAGAAACTTGCATTTTTAATAAACTCCATGAGTAATGTTTTAATGCTCACAGTGATTTCAGAGACACTATCAAACAACCTTATTGTAGGGACCAGAACCAGCAAATTCTCACAGGGTCCAATCAAGTTACGTTTGGCTAAAATAGGGTGGATGAGAATGATGATATAAAATTGAGGCACAAGGTCTCTAGTCCTTTGCTTCAGGTGATCGCTTCCAGATTTTCTTAATTTCCAGTAAAAGCTAGAAACCTAGATGTTTATTGAAATGCTGTAATTATGGTCTTCACAGAACACTCCAATCACTCGAAAAAGTTCCCTAGCATCCTTTTGTAGTCAATTCCCTCATGCTACCCCTAGCTTTAAAAACACTAGTGTGTTCTCTGTCCCTATAGATTTGCCTTTTTCAAAATTACAGGGTTATTTTTAATACACTTAGAGTTTTTGGCATAGGATACCAAAAATTATTATTCAAACATGAATATGAAATGAGAAAAAGACAAAGGCATATGGTTCTAGAAATTTTACTTTATTAGTTTTTGTGCAGTATTACATCCTTAGGAGCTTAGAAAAAGAACTAAAATCTTTTTTTAATGATTTTCTTTTTCACCTCACTTGGCAAATATGTTTTTATTTTGTCCTTTTTGTTTGTTTTTCAAAAGTGTCTGTAACCAACCAACCAGCCCATTGCTGTCGAGTCGATTCCAACTCATAGTGACCGTAAAGGACAGAGCCGAATGCCCCATAGGGTTTCCAAGGAGTGGCTGGTGGATTGGAATTGCCAACCTTTTGGTTAGCAGCCAAACACTTAACCACTGTATCACCAGGGCTTACAATATTATGAATCTAATCAGTAAACAGCTTTGTTAATTTCTTGTTCCAAATTCACTGAAATGTAAAAAAAACAACTGTCTCTGGACATTAACCACATAATGAAAAACAATCCAGCATCCTAAGAACATAATGGCATGCTTTTTGTAAATTACTTGGGACAAGCAGGTTTACTGATCCTTTGCACATGTATATGCACATTTTTAGACAAATGGACATTTTCCACAAATCTTTACCAGGCATTTAGAGCAATTGTTCTCATTTTTTTGGTTTGAGTCATTATTGTTTCACACTCTCATAATATTTGTAGCAGACTTAAATGGATTAATGATACAAAATGTGGTTAAGGGTTTGGCTGCTAACCAAAAGGTTGGCCTTTCAAATCCATCAGCTGCTCCTTGAAAACTCTATGGGGCCAGTTCTACTTTGTCCTATAGGGTTGCTATGAGGCAAAATCAACTCAGTGGCAATGGGTGTGGTTTTTTTTGTTTATACCCAATAACCCCACGGCATGATAATATCCATTACATCTGTAAAACCATCCCCAGTTATTATCCTATAGGTTTCTCTGATATCCAAAAGTAGAGTGTTCCTATAAAACATTTTGTAAGCCAAAAATAGCATAAAGCAAAGAAGCAGTTACCATTAATTTATATGGAAAAATTTTGAAGCATTCCCAGACCCCAAAAATAACCTACTGTATCATACCAATTAACACATTAAACCTTTATGAGCTGTCTTAGGTTTTTCTGACACCTAACGGATGCACAAAATAAATCGAGATAAAGCACAGATGCTCACAGATACAGTTCAAAGCTATGGCAGCTTGATGCTGAGATGCTGAGTGTATTTCCAGAGCAAGGAGATTGGTGACACCACTCTCGGGGTGAGCACTGCCTCTTTACTGCTAGCTGCAAAACAAACACTGAACACTATTTCTGCTTTTCACCGTTTTTCTTAAAAGCAGAAAGCCTCTTCAGCTTTCTTTCAGTTAGCAAAAACAGTTAATGTAGGTCTTTCATAAAAGCAAAGTGGTGTACAGCAAACTTGTGAAGCAGAGGGTACCTGTGTTTGTTTGGCAGCTTTTCAGCATGTTGTTACTGCTTGAAAAGATTTACTTTTATAACCAAGACGTAAAACTTGCATATTTCTGCACTGTAGTACTGCTGTCCTACCTCCTTTTTCCTGTCACTTCAGTGCTTCATGATTGTACAGATATTATTGTAGCAATGTACTCATAGCTAATATATTACCTTTTACATAATGTTTATCCTTTGCCAGTTAACCTGGGAGTGATGTGTTGTACCTTTTTTCCGAACTGCCGTTTCCAGGACTTAGACCTTCTCCTTCTAATAGTTTTCAATCACTTACGTTTCTTGAATAAATACTGACAACATGGATAAGTAAGCAAATACAACAGATTTAAAAGGAGAACATTTGGTTTAAGTTAATTTTCCCAAGATTCATTCATTCATTTAAATAAATATTAACTGAGCACATACTAAGCATAGAGATATAGCAATAGGGAAGTCCTCATTGGGGTTGCACTTCAGTGAAGGAAACATAACATTATAAATAAAATTAAATTAAGAGAGAGAGCTAATAAATAAGCAAGATAATTAGGAATCGTGATTAACGTTACTAAGGAAATAAAATGTGCAATGGTAGTAATTGAGAAAGACACTTCCTCAAATAAGGTAACATTTTTACTGAAATCTCAGTCATTGGAACATATAGGCAGAAGAATAAGAAACATCAAAATCTCAAAGGCAGAAAATTCTTAGTCTGTACAAGGAACAGAGAGTAGACTAGTGTAGACTGTGGTTTGTGTGTGAATAAAAAGTAGAGTGAGTTGACTTTGAAAAGGCACAAAAGTCACATTCTTCAGAGCCTTATTATACTACAGGTTTCCCCGATATTGGAAAGTAGAGCATTCCTAAAAAAATCTTTTGTAAGCCAAAATAGCTTAAAGTGAAGAAGCAATTACCATTAATTTATATAGAAAAATTGGCCCTAATAAAGAGCTTAGATTTTACTTCATATGCAATGAGAAATGAGTGAAGCATTTGAAGGGGAGATGGAGTGAGATGATTTGATTCACATTTTTACAATGTCATTCTATGTTCCATGTGAAGGAAAGATATGACAGAGCAAGTGTAAAACTCTAGAGAGAGTAGTGTCTGGAACCAGAAAGTTGGGAGGGAGAATGAAGAAAGGCAGACATAGTCAAGAATCTTTATGCAGTAAAACAAATACATCTTGGTAAAGGGTAGGATTTGCGTGATAGGTAAAACAAAGAATCACAGTGGTGGGTGGTGCTATCATTTACAGTGATAAGTAAACGTGAGAATCAAATAAATTTAAGGTGGAGATTAAGAGTTCTATTTGATCATGTTAGATTTGAAAGGACTAAACCAAAAAAACCACCAAACCCATTACCCTTGAGTTGGTGACCCTTTAGGACAGGGTAGAACTGCCCCATAGGGTTTCCAAGGAGTGGTTGGTGGATTCAAACTGCCAACCTTTTGGTTAGCAGCAGAGCTCTTAACCACTGTGCCACCAAGGTCATTTAAATGCAGAATTCAGGTAAGCATGTTGATATCCTGGTGTAGGGCTCAGAGAATGATATGAGAGTGTGCATCATAAAGTGGTTTTTAAATGCAGAGAATGTAATAGAGAAGAAAACAGAAGTGGGAACTGAACTCTAAGACCCTCCAATGGAAGGAAGTCCAGTGGCGGAGGTGAAAAAGCAAAAACAAGGTGTGAGATGGAAGGAACATTAATAGCACAGAGTCTCTCAAAAAACATTTGAGTGTTTCAAGAAGGAGGAGATAGTAAGTGTGTGAAGTGATGTTGAGAGGTTGGATAACACGAGTAAAGAAAAATGACCGGGGGTATTAGTAAGATGGAGACAATGTTCTTGAGTTTTATAGTAAGGATCATGGGGAAATGTGCAGTAGCTGGCAAGATATGCGGTGTCAATAGTTAATTTCCTTTTAAAAGTATCTATTTTAAGAATGCATGTATCAGAGCACACATTCAGCCTGATCAGAATCATTCAGTAGAGAGAGGAAGCTTGAGGATGCAAAGGGAGGAGTAGTTGAAGGAAGATAGTTCTCAAGAAGGCTAGACAGAACTTCAGAACACATGAAGAAAAATGCGATTTTTGTTTTATTTTGATTTTTAAAGTAAGATGAAATTAGTATGATCAATAAAATAATGTTTTTCAAAGGTGTGTTTCTTAAAGACTGTTTTGATTTAGTGTAGGAGAAAGCCCAAACGTTTTGACACAAACTATACGGATTAAAATTCTAACTCTACCATGGATGTGCTTTGTGGTATGGTATTGTGTGTTTTGTAGATTGGTGAAAATGCATGGAAATTCATTGACCATAATAGGGACTAAATAAATTGAAATTATCCTACAATTAACATTGGGTTTGTAGCTGTCTTAATAGAAATATTTCCTGAGTCCACTACCGATGTTCACATCATTTCTTAATTTGGTTTGGGCATTAGAGATAGCATTATTAGAACCATGAAATAGCTGCTAAATTGCATAGATAGAATAATTTATCTATCTATGTTTAATAGTTTATCTGTGTTGTAGTTTCTTGGAGAAAAGCAAAGATTTTATTGCCTTATCAGTTGAATTCTTAGAATGGTGCCATCTGTCAAATTTGTTAACTGACACTTTATAATATGCAGCAAGGCCCCATATTCCATGTACCTTAAAATTTATGACCTTATCAATTGGCAGCTATGAAAAATCAGCAAGACCATAGCACTTTGATTAAGCACACCCTTAGGGTAGGCACTGCTCTATGAAGCAAGAAAACTTGATAAGCTGTACATGGCCACATAAAATTTACAGTTTGCTTTGTACACCAGGCAACTCTTTCTCTATATATAATTTTTTAAATATTTTAATTACCTTTTGAGAGTCTTAAAAATATTATCTTATCAAAAACATTTTATATATTTTTATTTATGATATAATATTTGAAATGTAACAGTATGATATCTTAACCTTTTAGTCAACATTTGATTATTAATTATTGATTATTAATTGCCTCTGCACACTTTTACTTTTGTATTTGTTGCTAATTATATTAATATATTTTTATATGTACTGCTGCTCTATTTGCATCTCTATTTTATTTTTGCTATTTAGTCTAAGGAAACATAAACAATTTACTCCCTTGTTCCAATAAAATATTAAAAGAGAATGGATTTACTTCACTGAACTTGACTTTCCTTATTAAACAAAAAAATAGGATATACACAGTTTAAAAATCACCATGTTGAAAGAAGAAGCGGAACTAGGACTTCCCAGCTTTTCCAAATATATTTTCATGATGTGAGTTCCTGTTACACATAAAGTCAATTTCTTCTATTAGGGACAATCAGTTTAAAAGCTATCTCTAAATTTCTCTCTCTCTCTCTCTGTCACTCACTCTCTTTCTTTCTCTCTTAAATGAAATTACTCACATCACTTTGATTTTCCACATATGACTCATATGATGTGGCAGTCTGCTTCTGTAAAGATTTACAGCCTTAGAAACCCCATGGAGCAGTTATACTCTGTCCTACAGGGTCGCTATGAGTTGGAATTTGATTCAACAACAATGGGTTAGGTTTTTTTGAGGAAGGTAGGAACCCTGGTGCACAGTGGTTAAGCACTTGGCTGCTAACCCAAAAGTTAGCAGACTGTCACATCTTTTTCATGCGGAGCAGCTGGTGGGTTTGAACTGCAGACCTTCCAGTTAGCAGCCAAGCACTTAACCACTGCACCATCAGGGTTCCGTGGTGAGTATGCACCCAAAATAGAAATAGAAGACTGATTATCCATAGGAAAAGAACTAAATCTCTGCTAATTCATATCTAAAATAATAAAAAACTGTGCTAATAAAAATCTAAATCACAGCCTAACATATCTAACTTATATTCTCTATCATTTGCCATACCAAATGTCATATGAAGATAAAATTATAGCTTTTATTAAAAAATATGCAAAGACCTAGAATTAGAAAACCAAAAGCATTTCTCACGTTGAAAGTACTGAATAAAAAATTGAAGCCTTGACTTGCAATACTGAAGGATTCTATGGGCAAAATATTGAATGACGCAGGAAGCATCAAAAGAAGATGGAAGGAATACACAGAGTCACTGTACCAAAAAGAATTGGTTGACATTCAGCCATTTCAGGAGATAGCATATGATCAAGAACTGATGGTACTGAAGGAATAAATCCAAACTGCACTGAAGGCCTTGGTGAAAAACAAGGCTCCAGGAATTGACAGAATACCTATTGAGATGTTTCAACAAACAGATCAAATCCTGGAAGCGCTCATTCGTCTGTGCCAAGAAATTTAGAAGACAGTTACCTGGCCAGTCTACTGGAAGAGATCCGTATTTATGCCTATTCCAAAGAAAAGTGATTGAATATAATGTGGAAACTATTGAACAATATCATTAATATCACACAAAAGTAAAATTTTGCTGTCTATAATTCAAAATTGGTTGCAGAAGTACTTCAACAGGGAACTGCCAGAAATTCAAGCCAGATTCAGAAGAGGACATGGAACGAGGGATATCATTGCTGATGTCAGATGGATCTTGGCTGAAAGCAGAGAATACCAGAAAGATGTTTACTTGTGTTTTATTGACTATGCAAAGGCATTTGACTGTGTGAATCATAACAATTATGGATAACATTGCAAAGGACGAGAATTCCGGGGCACTTAATTGTGCTCATGCAGAACCTATATAGACCAAGGGGCAGTCAATTGAACGGAACAAGTGGATACTGAGAGGTTTGAATTCAGAAAAGTTGTGCGTCAGGGTTGTATCCTTTCATGATACTTGTTCAATCTGTATGCTGAGCAAATAATCCAAGAAGCTGGACTATATGAAGAAGAATGTGGCCTCAGGATTGGAGGAGGACTCATTAACAACCTGCAATGTGCAGATGACATAACCTTGCTTACTGAAAGTGAAGAGGACTTGAAGCACTTACTGATGAAGATCAACGACGACAACCTTCAGTACACCTCAACATAAAAAAAAAAAAAAAAAAGTCCCCACAACTGGACCAATAGGCAACATCATGATAAACAAAGAAACTAACAAAGTTGTCAAGGATTTCATTTTACTTGAATCCACAATCAACACCCATGGAAGCAGCAGTCAAGAAATCAAACTACACATTGCATTGGGCAAATCTGCTGCAAAAGACCTTTTTCAAGTGTTCAAAAACAAAGATGGCACTTTGAGGACTAAGGTTTGCCTGACCCAAGCCATAGTATTTTCAGTCACCTCATATGCATAAGAAAGCTGGACAATGCATGAGGAAGACCAGAGAAGAATTGATGCCTTTCGGTTATGGTGTTGGCAAAGAATATTGAGTATACCATGGACTGCCAGAAGAATGAACAAATCTGTCTTGGTAGAAGTACACCCAGAATGTTCCTTGGAAGCGAGATATAGATTTATTCTTGCCTACTTCAGACATGCTATCAGGAGGGACCCGTCCCTGGAGAAGGACATTATGCTTGGTAAGGTAGAAGGTCATCAGAAAAGAAGAAGACCCTCAGTGAGATGGATTACACAGTGGCTGCAATAATGAGCTCAAACATAGTAATGATTGTGAGGATGGTGCAGGACCATGCAATGTTTCGTTCTGTTGTACATAGGGTGGTGAGTTGGAACCGACTCGGGGGCATCTAACAACAGCAACAACATAATATAGATTTCCCTTTTACAAAAATAATGGAGGATATGTTGAGACCAGTAAAGTGATTATTGTATATGCAAATTTGGGAACTATTTTGGATTAATCTGTAAATCACTAAAACTTGTGTTTACATCATACATAATCTGAAAATTCAGATCCATAAGCCAAACCCATTGCCATCGAGTTGATTCTGACTCATGATGACCCCATATGTTACAGAGTAGAACTGCTCCATAGGGTTTTCTTGGCTGTAATCTTTATGAAGGGAGCCCAGGTGGCTCAGTGGTTAAAGTGCTCAGCTGCTAACCAAAAGGTCAGCAACTTGAACTCATCAGCTGCTCTGTGGAAGAAAGATGTGGCAATATGCTTCAGTAAAGATTACAGCCTTGGAAACCCTATGGGGCAGTTCTACTCTGTCCTATAGAGTTGCTATGAATCAGAATGGACTTTAGGGCAAAGTGTATAATGTTGACAGAAGCAGATTGCCAAGCCTTTCTTCTGCAGTCACTGGATGGGTTCAAATCTCTAACCTTCAGGTTAGTAGTCAAGTGCAAATAATTTGTGCCATCCAGAGACCTGAAAATTCAGATAGTCATGTCTTTTTTATTAGAATAACTAATTTCTAAAATAGGTGTTCAGAGACAATATATGTATTAGTCGTATCTACATGGCAGAAAAAGAGAGAATACATATGAAATAAAAATAACTATTCTAATAAAGAGGAACTAACAATGAATATTAGAAGTATCACTAACTTGCTTAACTTGAATCCTATTTATTCAAATGTACTTTATACCATACTGGGGTAAAACAAAGTCTCCTGTGTTGAGCCCTGTTGAGGATCTGTGGGAATTCTCTGTTGGGAATCTGGGATGAGGGTGGACAGGGTCAGTAAGAGTTTGATAACTAATTACATAGGATTCCAAAGTAAATATTTTTACTGCTTAAGAAAATAGATTCTTTTTAATACTTTAGAAGTATCACTGATTTATGTAAGTGCAATATGTATTTCTAATCTATTTTATACCATTGTCTCTAAGAAACTTCACTATATCAAACATATATTCTAGTTTCAGTACAAATAATGCATGACAACAATTAAACTGATTTCAAGTACTATATCACACAGAATTTTCACTTAATTTAACTGGACATCTCAAGATAAGTGAGCATTTAATTTTTTTAGTTGAAAATTTACTGAGATCCTTGTAGATTCATTCTGACAACCTCTGTCTTTAGACTGACATATTTAGATAATTTACTTTTAATGCAATTATTGATATTCTAGTTCTTGCAGCTGCCATTTTATTATTTGTTTTCTGCTTGTTTCTACTTGTTATCTTTCTATTGTTTCTCTTCACTTGCCTTCTTTGGATTACATGAGCTTTTTTTAAGGATTCCATCAAGATTTATTTGGAAGGTTTTTGTTACTTCTTTATATATATAGAGAGAGAGGGAGGGAGAAGGAGAGAGACACGAGCTCTGGTGGTGCAGTGGTTAAGCGCTCGCCTGCTAGCCAGAAGGATGGCAGTTTGAATCCACCAGCAACTCCATGGGAGAAAGATGTGATAGGCTGTTTCTGTTAATACTACAGCCTTGAGAATCCTATGGGGCAGTTCTTTTCTGTCCGATAGGGTCGCTATTAGTCATAATGGATTGGACAGCAATGGGTTTGGTTTCTTGGTATATGTATATATACATATATATATATATATATACACAGAGAGAGAGAGCCTGGTGGTGCAGTGGTTAAATGCTTGGCTGCTAACTGAAAGGTTGGCAGTTCCAACCCACCAGTGGCTCCATGTGAGAAAGGTGTCTGCGTCCCTAAAGATTATAGCCTTGGAAACCATGTGGTGCAGTTCTACTCCGTCCTATAGGGTCCTATGAGTCCTATAGGGTCCTATGTGTCAGAATTGACTCAACGGCAATGGATATGTATATATTTGTATATTTCTGTATCTATCTGTATATATATATTTGTAGTGGTTGCTCTGGATATTACAATATGTGCATGTGACTTATGCAGTCTATTGGTATCAACATTTTACTATGTCAAGTGAAGTCTGGAAACCCGCTTCCATTTAGGTCTTTTTACCTTCTTCACTTTTAAATTACCTTGTCTTGAGTATCAGATGGTGTTATAATTTTTGTTTCTGTCATCACACATGATTCATAAAACTCATGAGGAAATGAATAGTTTATTGTATTTATCCATATTTCTTTTCTTACTGCTGTTTCTTCCTTCCTGAGGCTCCAAGACTGTTTTATCATTTTCTTTCTGCTTGAAAAACTTCCTTGAACTAATTTCTAACAATTGGTCTGCTAGCAACAAAATCTTTTAGTTCCTCCAGTCCTGGGGTCCAAAACCAGTTCATTTTTTTTTTTTTTTAAATTGTTGTAGTTTAAGTGAAGTTTACATCTCCAGTAGTCTCCCATACAAAAATTTATATGTACATTGGTATGTGACCCTAATTGCTCTCCCCATACTGTGACAGCACACTCCTCCTTTCCACCCCTGATTTCCCATGTCTATTCAACCAGCTCCTAACCCTCTCTGCCTTCCCATCTCACCTCCAGACAGAAGCTGCCCATTTAGTCTCTTGAATCTACTTGACCTAAGAGGCACACTCCTCATGAGTATCACTTTATGTCCCACAGTCCAGTCCAATCCCGGTGTGAAGAGTTGGCCTCAGAAATTGGTTTAGTTCTGGGCTGATAGAGAGTCCAGGGGCCATGCTTTCCAGGGTTCCTCCAGTCTCAGTCAGACCATTAAGTCTGGTCTTCTTACTAGAATTTGAGTTCTGCACCCCACATTTCTCTTGCTCCATCAGGGACTCTCTGTTGTCTTCCCTGTCAGGGCGGTCATTGGTGGTAGCCAGGTACCATCTAGTTCTTTTGGTCTCAGGCTGATGAAGTCTCTGGTTTATGTGGCCTTTTCTGTCTCTTGGGCTAATACTTTCCTTGTGTCTTTGGTGTTTTTCATTCTCCTTTATTCCAGCTGGGTTGGTTAAAGCATGTTCTGTAGTAAATTTTTCATCGGTAGTATGTGTGTGTTAAACTCTCATAGTCTCTGTATGTCTGAAAAATATACTTGTTTTGCTTTCACTTTGGAGTAATAGTTTAGCTGGACTTGGAATTCTACATTCAAATTTATTGTCCTTCAGTATTTTACAATTCCCAATTGTTTTCTGATACTTATTTTGCTGATAATATAATCCACTGTCAGTCTAATTATTTCTTCTTCAGCATTTATTCTATTTGTATTTTCTCTCTAGTAATGTGGAAAAAAATTTTTTCTTTACCTTATTATCCTGTGATTTCATGTTGAAGGGTTTAGTTATTCATTTATTTTTACTTACCCTGTTGGAACTGAAAGTGAATTTTCAATCTGAGGTCTTAATTTCCTTATTTAATGCAGGAACATTCTTGCCTGTTTTCCCTTTAGTCACTGCTTCTCCACTATTCTTTCACCTGTCTTCTTGTGGAACTCCTGTTAGCTTTCCTGGAAGCCTTTCAGTGAATACCACATGTCTGGGTGCCTCAAACAGCTTGCACATCTTTTTCTACTACTGTTTCCTTCACTTAACTTCGGCTTTCTTCTCTTGCTAAATTACACCAGTACATTCTTACCTCAGATCTTAATGCAAAACATTTTCTCAAAATACAGCCTTGGCTCAGTGTCTTCCTTCCTTCAGGCTTCAACTCAGCGGTTGTTTAAATTGACCTAATTTCTCCTTTTCAGGCTTTCTGACTCTTTCCCTCTTACGTCTTTTTAAATCCACATTTTCTTGTTTCATTTCCTTGTCATTTTGGTTTATTATTTCTTGTCCTCTTTAATGGCTATCGTTCCTTCCTTTATTGCTTTGACAATATTAAATTTATTTTAAATTCTTTTTCAAACTTATCTGCCATTTTTAAAAAATTCTGAATTTTTTTTTATGAAATAAATAGTTGATTATTTGGTTGTCTTTCTTAGCATTGGTTTCCACATTTGTAATGAAAGTGTGTTTTGCAGACCCACGTTAAGTGGAATTCTCTCTCTCTGCTCAGCCATCCCGGCATCTGTGTCTAGTATTTTATGCATGTCTCCACCTAAAGTTCCGGGGCCCATTTCTTATAACAAGTTTCTTTTTCTGATAGAGCTTATCTTTTGGAGGTGGAAGATAAAAGAAAAAGAAAAGAAAATAAAGCCGGAGGTAGTGGGGGGGGGGTTCTATTTTTAGTAGGTGGTAAGAGAGGAGCTGTGGAATAGCATGATATTTAAGTAGAGATACGGCTGACATGAGTGAGTGAGCCATGTGGTATGTGAGAAGGGGCATTCGCGGGAGAGGGAACTGCTAATGCAGAGGTCCTTATCAAGGAACAGCAAAGAGGTAGTGCTGTCTCGTTGTAGACATCACATTTCTATCGATGTAGCTTAGTTTTACACTAAGCTTTTTCTCAAAATTTCATTCAAAACTCAGCTGATATCTAAAATGCTTGAAATGTTTTTTTGTGTGTGCATGTGTCCTTGTTAAGTGCTCTCCTGTGCTTACACAAATGATTTTTTGAACCCAGGATGTCCAAATTACTACATTTACTCCTGTTTCTCTGTCCATCACTGCAGAATGTTGGACTTTTGAGATTTTATTCTGATTCTGGTTATGCTGCCTCATTTCATGTTTACATTTATACAAATATTATGATACAATTTTACAAAATACAGTTCAATTACTCTACAAAGTGTCTCATATTTAAAGTATGCAATATAGTCATCCCAATATATGTAACTACATGCTAATTATATTAGTAAATAAAAACTAGTGACTAACCTATTGATGACCTCATTATTAAGTACAACTATGAGTAGTTGCATTTTTCATTGATTTCAGATTTGCTTAAGCATTCATCTACCTTAGGGTTTGCCTTACCTAATGGAACCTAATCTAAAAGCAAAGCAGTTACACCTAAGATGTGACACAACTTACTGGTGAGGAACATGAGTTCTGGAGACAGAACGTCTGAATTGGAATATGCCACTTAGTAGGCAGAGACGGCCTAATTTCTAATGTGGATAATAATAGTGCAAACCTCAGAAGGTTTTTCTAAATATTAAATGAATTAATGATTGTAAAGCACTTAAAATAAATCATAAAACATAGCAAGTATGATAAACATGTTTGTTTAAAAAATAAGAACAGGGCAGTACTTGATCCAGTATTAGAAGTGATAGGACTTTACATTAAATTTAAGAAACCTACAATATTTGGAAACATAATATTCTGCTTTTTTTATGTTTGCTTGATTCAGTTTTAAGGGTAGTATCAAATTTAGAAATATGGCACAGATTATCATTGACACCAAATTTATTTTAATAAACAATAAAAGTAGTTTATGAGGTGATTATATTGGTTTTCATTTTTTACGGCACAGTTAAAAAAAAAACTAAGATAGTGTCTATATCATGAACCCAAAAGGCTCAGTTGTTAAAAAATGTACTTATTACAATGAGTTATCGTGTGTAAGGAAAATCTTTAAAATTCTCACAGATACATGTTTGCCCCCTTAATAAAGCCAGGTACAGTGAATACATGTGAAGTATCTGCTGTATAAATTAAATAATTTTCTTCCTATTTTTTTAGAATACATATCAGTGACAATGACCTCAGGAAAACAGAGCTGATCTTGAGAAAAAGTGATGGTGTGTAGGCTCCTGCAGTGAAGCCAGACAGGGAAGTAATACCAGTTGTCTGGGTGACCTTGACCATCTTAAATTTACCAGACTCAATTTCTTCAACACTACAATGAAAGGGTTGGTCCACTTGATTTCTAAGGTTCCTGCCATTCAAAACAGTAAACACGTAGGAGAGAATTACAAGATTTGCCATACCCATTGTATTTAGGCTATAATATAGTAATAATTATCCTATGACTAACAGTATGAATATGAACCAAACTTACAACTTCATATGACTCATAAATATTATTGAAAAATTCTTAAATATTTTAATGATCATGCATTTGTATGGTAGCAAATACATTCTGAAGTTAACAAAGGACCATACTACATTGTGAGAAGAAAAAGATTTTAGCACCTGATTTTTAGAGTTTAGCCTCAGAAATTTTTTTTTTTTAAAAAGGAGCTTATGAATAAATGTGGTAAAACCAAAACATGTTAATTTAATTGATGCAGGAGGTGATAAATCCTGACAAAAAACAACACAGATAATTCATAAAATATTTAATAATTGGATTGAGGATTTTTTTTTTTGCTTCATGTTTTCTATTTATATTTTCATATGTATGTAATTAAATAGTCATAATTTTTCCCACCCTGAAAACTAAATGTTTTCATTTCATCAAGTCAAATCAAGAGCTCTTTTGAATGATGCCCACATTCAGTTACTTCTAGGTGTTTCTCTTGTATTCATCTCTCAGTGAATAGTCCAGTTCCTGGATAAAAAGCATTAGTGGTGACCAAAGATTGGCTATTTCAGTTTGATGAATATAATTGTTTTATTTACTGCAAATTAAATTCCAGAAAATGTAGCCATAACTGTTCAAAATATGATGGTGTTCTGTTTCCTGTTTTAAATTTGAGTCTGTCTACAAATATAGATAAGAATTTAGCTACCTTTGTTTAAATAGAGAGAGCTGGGATAAGAAGAGGATTGTAAATAAGTACATCTGGCAAAGAAAAAGAAAGAGAGAGGAGGAGGAAGGAAGTGAGGGAGGAAGAAATTCTACCAATAATAGGAAGAACAGACTATCCTCTGAGGTTGTGCAAAATAACAAGGTGGAAAGAGAGCTAAGTGTATAAGAGAAGATGAGGATTAACCCCTTTCCAAGTCAAT
This sequence comes from Dugong dugon, assembly GCA_030035585.1. NCBI lineage: Eukaryota > Metazoa > Chordata > Mammalia > Sirenia > Dugongidae > Dugong > Dugong dugon. The sequence goes on from CM057478.1 coordinate 18,477,994, forward strand.
CCTGGTATCTGAAACTTCTGGGTAACTCTACTCTGTATTAATAAAGCTAATAATTAGGGCCTGGTGATTTGTGGTCATGTAGGTTGCAGTATTAAAGGATTATGGTTGCTGTCATGGATTGAGTTATGTCTCCCAAAAAATGTGTGTATCAATTTGGCTGGGCCATGAGTATTATACAACCAGTAGTCTATGGTTGTCCACCATTTTGTGTTTAAGATTAGGGTGGAATTGTAACATCACTCTTACCCAGGTCACATCGCTGATCCAATGTAAAGGGAGTTTCCCTAGGGTGTGGCCTGCACCACCTTTTATCTCTGAGAGATAAAAAAGAAAGGGAAGCAAGCAGAGAGTTGGGGACCTCATACTACCAAGAAAGCAGTGCCGGGAGCAGAGCACGTCTTTCGGACCTGAGGTTCCTGCTCAGAGAAGCTCCTAGTCGGGGGGAAGATTGATGACAACGAGGACCTTCCTCCAGAGTCGACAGAGAGAAAAAGCCTTCCCCTGGAGCTGACACCCTGAATTTGGCCTTTTAGCCTACTAGGCTGTGACTGAATTAATTTCTCTTTGTTAAAGCCATCTACTTGTGATATTTCTCTTAGAGCAGCATTAGATGACTAAGACAGCTGCTAATCAAAGGATCGCCAGTTCAAATCCATCAGCCACTCCTTGCAAACACTATTGGGCAGTTCTACTCTGTCCTATAGGGTCGCTATGAGTCGGAATTGACTTGATGGCAATGGTTTTTTGTTTTTTTTTTTTTTTTTTTTTTTTTTGGTTTTACAGCAAGATATTCATGAGCAAGACACAGGAAGGCTCAAGGGAAGATGGAAGAAATACACAGAGTCACTGTACCAAAAAGAATTGGTCGGTGTTCAACCATTTCAGAAGGTAGCATACGATCAAGAACCAATGACATTGTTGAAAAACAAGGCTCCAGGAATTTATGGATTACAAATTGAGATGTTTCAACAAACATATGCAAAGCTGGAAGTGCTCACTTGTCTATGCCAGGAAATTTGGAAGACAGCTACCTAGCCAACTGACTGGAAGAGATCCATATTTTTTGGCCATTCCAAACAAAGGTGATCCATCAGAATGTGGAAATTATCAAACAATTTCATTAATATCACATGTAAGTAAAAGTTTGCTGAAGATAATTCAAAAACGGTTGCAACAGTACGTCAACAGAGAATTGCTAGAAACTCAAGCCAGATTCAGAAGAGGACCTGAAACCAGGGATATCATTGCTGATGTCAGATGGATCTTAGCTAAAAACAGAGAATACCAGAAGATGTTTACCTCTGTTTTATCGACTGTGCAAAAGCATTGTGTGGATCATAACAAATTATGGATAACATTGTGAAGAATGAGAATTCCACAACACTGAATTGTGCTCATGCACAATCTGTACATAGATCAAAAGGCAGTCATTTGAACAGAACAAGGGGATACTGGGTGGTTTAAAATCATGATAAGTGTGCATCACGGCTGTATCTTTTCACCATACTTATTTAATCTGTATACTGAGCAAATAATCCAAGAAGCTGGACTATATAAAGAAGAATGCAGCTTTAGGATTGGAGGAAGACTCATTAATGACTTTTGATATGTAAATGACACAACTTTGCTTGCTGAAAGTGAATAGGACTTGAAACACTTACTGATGAAGATCAAAGACTACAGCCTTCAGTATGGATTACACTTCAACATAAAGAAAACAAAAACCGTCACAAATGGACCAATAAGCAACATCATGATCATTGGCAAAAACATTGAAGTTTTCAAAGATTTCATTTTACTTGGATCCACAGTCAACACCCATGGAAGCAGCTGTCAATAAATCAAACAACATATTGTATTCAGCAAATCTGCTGCAAAAGACCTCTTTCAAGTGTTGAAAAGCAAAGATGTCACTTTGAGGGCTAAGATGTGCCTGACCCAAGCCAATACTATTTTTAGTTGCCTCATATGTGTGTGAAAGCTGGACAATGAATAAGGAAACTGAAGAAGAATTGATGCCTTTGATTTATGGTGTTGGCAAAATAATATTGAATACACCATAGACTGCCAAAAGAACGAACAAATCTGTCTTGGAAGAAGTACAGCCAGAATGCTCCTTAGAAACTAGGATGGTGAGACCTTGTCTTACATACTTTGGACACATTATCAGGTGGGACCAGTCCCTGGAGAAGGACATCATGCTTGGTAAAGTAGAGGGTCAGTGAAAAAGAAGAAGACCCTCAATGAGATGATTGACCCAGTGGCTGCAACCATGTGCTCAAACATAGCAACAGTTGTGAGGATGGCACAGGACCAGGAAGTGTTTTGTTCTGTTGTATATAGGGTAGCTGAGTTGGAACGGACTTGATGGCACCCAACAAGAACAATAGGGCTATACTGCTCAGCTTGGATTACTCACCAAGTTGTAATTCAGAGGCAAGTCAACAGTATCTAATTAATTGATACAGATGTTTTAATTATATTACATATATCTCTATGTGGTGCCCTGGTGGTGTAAGGTTTAAACGCTTGGCTGCTAACTGAAACGTTGGCAGTTCTAATACAACTAGAAGCTCTGTTGGTAAGAGACCTAGCTATCTGCTTCTGGAAAGATTATAGCCAAGAAACTCCTGTGCGATAGTTGTACTCTGTCACATGGAGTCTCTGTGAGTCTAAATAGACCCGACAGCACACAACAACAACGTATCTGTATGTAGGGAATATGGTGTCACAGATAGAGTGGTTGTTTGCATTCTTCTAGCAAAGAATCATTGTACAGTAAAATATTCTTCATGATATTCTTCTGCAATCTTTTATTTGTGTATATAGATTAATCTAGAGCATAGTATTTTTAAAATGTCATTTAGTGTCTTTAATACTTTTTAATTTAAATAGTCATTAGGCTATTCTTTTTAATTTGATATTGTATTAGTTTCTGATTGCTGCTGTAACAAATTGCCACAAATTTAGTGGTGTAAAACCACACAAATATATCATCCTACAGTTTCTGGAGATCAGAAGTTTGAAATTGATCTCACTGGATTAATATCAAGTTGTCACCAGAACTGCATCCCTTCAAGAGGTTCTGCAGAGAATCTATTTCTTTGTCTATTCTAGCTTCGGGAGGCTGCTGGCGTTGCTTGGCTCCTGGATCCTTTTCTCAGTGATGTCACTAGTGTTGGTGTCACCCAGTGTAGAACACATGGTGTCACCCTGCTGTGGACCTCCTCCTGTACTAGACCATACAGAAACCTTAGTAATGTTTTCTATACTAATGTTACTCGTAAATCTTGATGTCTGTAATATCACTCCTTCTTTTCCTTTAATTACTACTTCATTCTCAAAAAAAAGTTATTGATATAGGTTCAAAAATGCTAGTTACCACAATATTATAGCTAAAACACCAGAAAATTTGACAAAATTAGCGACTATATAAACATCAGCAGCAAGCTTGTAGCACGTGCAGACAAAACCACATGATTCCAAGCTTCACTGTGAATGGGTAATAAAGACAGCTCCGACTGGAGCGCATTAGAAGGTTCAAAAAGTAATATAGAGTTTTAGCCTGGTAGGTATACATGTAAGCTGGACTTACAAAAAATGTTTTTGTTGTTAAAATTAATTACAGGAATATTTTTATAAAAAACAATAAATTTCTGGTGAGACACTGCACAAAAAGTTTATAGGCAGTCATTTTGGTGTCGTCCCCTCTGACAGTGTCACCTGGTGCAGTCCACACCCCATGCCCCCTCCCCTAGTGACGCTACTGCCCTTCTTCCATTTTTAAAGCTAGCAATGGCCACTCAAGTCTTTCTGACACTGCAGCAATTTGACACGGATACTTCTGCCTCCTTCTTCCACTATTAGGAACTCTTGTGATTACTTTGGGCCCACTCAGATAATCCAGAATAATACCCATCTGAAGGTCATTTGATTACCAGCCTTAATTCCCTATGTGACCTTAATTCCTTTCCCCATATAATGTGACAGATCTACAGGTTTCAGGGGTTAGGATGGGGACATCTGTGGGTGTCAATATTGTGCCTACTACAGATGTCATATCAGGGATATAAATTAAGAATGCAAGGACACGAAATCCTACCATGGTGGTTTATATATGAAGATGTTTATAGTTCTCACAATACAGAAAATGGGAAGATGGGCAATCTGGGACTGCTGCGTAGATTCCACATTGTCCTCAACCTCCCAGGCATCTTTCTTCTTTCTACTCCACCGCTGGAAGTGTGTGGCTTTCATATCTGTCCAACATGTCCAAGTTCTAGGCAGAAAGAAAAGGCAGCAAGAAAGAACCAAGAGACATGCCTTTTAATATTTTTCTTAGTTACCCTACTTAGTGAGTTCTTTTTATACATCATTGGCCACAACCAGGTCACATGGATACTTCTAGCTGCAAAGCAGCCAGGAGAGATTAGTGCTTTTATGTAGGCATGATGCCACCCAGAGCAAAAGTCAGCAGATTGTTAGTGAGTAAGACAGAGAGAAAGGATGTTGGTCAGGCAAATAGAAGTGCCTGTTTCTTCCCTTATAGACATGTAACAGAAGGCTTTGGAAGAATGTTTTATCTATATTATAATTTGCCTATAAAATATCTTCAACTATATGCAAAGATTGACCAAAAAATGCTGTTATTTTCATAGTTCAGGTACTAAATGTAAAGTTGTTGTTTTTTTTCCAAGTAGCAAATTATTCTCTAAACATGTGCTCCATATCTTCTGCTCCAGTGGTTCCCAAAATAATAGTGCACATGAAAATCACTTGGGAACTTAATTGAAATTTCAGATTCCCAGTCGCTTCCAAAGATTCTGATTCAGAAGGTCTCAGAGGGGTCTGCGTTTTAACCAGCACCCCAGGTATTTCTGATGCAGGTAGTCTGCAAACTCTGCTTTGATACTGATAAAAAAAACTGAATTCCTCAAGAACACACCTGTGCTCAATTTAACATGCATTTATTGAGTACCTGCTATAGAATCTGTGCTACATACACATCATAAGGGATATCAAGAGGCATAAGACCCGATGCCTGTTTTTAAGGAGCTTCCAGCTTGCAGTGAAGCTGTGCATAGATAACAGTTCTAAGTATTAAATTGTTAGAAAAACTATGAGAAGAGCGAAGAACATAGTGGGCTCATTTTACTACCTAGCACCTATCACGCTTAATGCTTACCTAGGTAGAGGTGTGATTATTTGATTAATGACAGCCTTTACCACTAGATTAGAAGCACCATGAGAACAGATAACATGTTTTTCTAACCACTGTATTTCCTGTAAGTAGCAAAATGCTTAACTCACTGTTATCGTTAGCTGCATCAAGTTGGCTCCAACACATGGTGACCTCGTGAACCAAAGAACAAAATACTGCCCGGTCCTGTATCAGACAGTGTTCGGTGATTCATAGGCTTTTGATTAGCTGATTTTCAGAAGTAGACCACTAGGCCTTTCTTCTTAGTTCGTCTTAGTATGGAAGCTGTGTTGATTCCGGTACACCACGGGTGACCTGCAGGTATTTAAAGTACCAGTGGCGTAGCTTCCAACATCATAACAACATGCAAGCCACAACAGCGTAAGAGAGAGACAGGACAGACAGGTGGTAGTAACTCACTGTGTTGTTGTTAATTGCTGTTGAGCTGATTCCTACTGCTGGTGACCTTATGTGTGCAGAGAAGAACTGCTCCATATAGTTTCCAAGACTGTAGCCTTTCAGAAACAGATCACCAGGCCTTTCGGGCATCAGTCAAGCACCTAATCATTTTCACCACCCAGGGTCCCTAGAAACTCACTGTAGGAATGCAGTAATGTGCAATATATATCTGTCAAGTAAACATTGTGCTGGGAGTGTTCCAAGTAAACTAGAAATGTGTTAATTAAGAACATCAAAAAGGTCTGTGTAAAGGAGATAGCTCAAATGGATCTGGAAGATCATAAGAAGCAGAAATGGAAAAAAGAACTTTCCAGATTAAGAGAGCAATATGATCAAAAATGTGGATCTTGTGAAAGTACATTACCTATTAGGAAACAGAGATAATGTCTTCAGTGATGATTAAAAGAAGAATTTCCTTACTGTTTCTTTTTTGTTTTATTTTAAAAAGAAAATCAAGTCTAATACATGAGTTTTAGAGGTGATATTTAGTTCTGATGCTAATTTGTTTTAGTATATATGAGTAGTAAAAAAATGCCTGTATTTTTAGTCTTCATACACTTTTTAAGAGGTTGCATCCGTTAGTTCATTTGATCTGTATAAAAATCTTGCAATGTCAGTAGAGAAAATACAATAATGCTTGCCCTATAGGTTAGAAAATACCTGCAATCCTTGACCAAAGTTGCCTGATGTTAATGCAAGAAAAACGTCAGCTTAACATAAAGTTTTCTTTTCTCAGGCTCTTACTGAAAATTAGATAGCTGAATTACAAAGCAACAATGAAATGACTGTGTCTTTTGTAACAAAAAAATAGATATATCTTTCAATTACTTCTCTCACTTTTTAAAATTCTCTTTCCTATCTCTTCTTTGACATAAAAGAGACACGGGAAGCTTGGAACCAACTTAAAAAATAGCAAAAATGATAAAAGCAAAAAGGTCGATGATCTAGTAAAGAAAATTAAGGATATTTAATATGTATGGCTAAGAGATATAATGACAAAAGGGGGAATATGATAACTATATGTTAATACTTGAGATAGTATATTATAAAAGAGAAAGAAGAATTATTTAAGCTAGCTAAGGTCTTAGAACAAGGAATAATGATCTCAACTTTTTAAAAGATAAAAATTTAAGAATAGTGAAAAACGTTTCTGTCATTGAGGTCAAATAGAATGAAATATATTCTTCCCTATAGACACGAGCTAGAGATGATCAAAAACAGATAAGATAAAACCTTTGGGGATCCAATAGATAGAAAAGTCACTTTATAATTTCTTATTTCCCAGTCTGCATAGGACTTTCTTCTCTAATATATCCTTAATCATGTGAAAAAGAAATTAATGATCCATGAAATGGGAATTCTTATTTCAATAGGTAGGTTATTCCACAGACATTGGAGAGATCTGTGGCTCAGACTGAAACGCCCACTAACTCCCTTGGTACTGTATTTCTAAGTCAACAGCTAGTTCCTACCGAAATATCCTTTCTGTTCTTTATTTTCTTTGATGTGGGTGATTAATAAAGAACTACTTTATAAAAGCAAGCAGGTGCGAAAAGTTCCCTTTATTTCACTTTATAATATTTCTTCAGTATTTGCATATATATATATATGTATATTTGCATATATATATGTATATTTGCATATATATATTTGCATATATATATACACACACACATATATATTTGAATCCTTATTTCTCTCAACTATTTCAATCCTTTCTCCACGTTGGATAAGATCGTGCTATGATGTATAATGGTTTATAGATACAAGTCCACAATGATTTCTCTCAAATTGCATAGTTTAAGATCTCCACAAAATATTGTGGTGGCTGATGTGTTAAGTGGTCTGTTCAAATTTTTTTCCTTGCACCTAATACACACAGATGTGCACACATCTCTCTCTCTCTCTCTCACAGATAATGTCTTTTACTTGCATTTTCATTTCCACCATATAGTACAGACTGACTATGGTAATCCTAGAGCCAAAGAGTAACATATGTTAAATCAGTGCCTTCAGTGTCTTAAAAATATAAAATCACAATGGTATGCAGATTGAAGTATCTCAAGGCAAAGAATTTAGCTTCTTGTAATGATCCAAAATAAGTAAATTAGAAAAAGCAAAATAAGAGTGTTAGCAATGGGAATGGTGAGAGCAGGAAAATCTGAGATTTATTTCAAAGGAAGAAGCCATAGAATCATGGGATTGATTATACGAGATTTACAACAAAAAGAGTCAAAAAGATCTTCAAGTTTTCTAGTCTTGTTAACTATTTACAAGAACTAAGATTGAATATATGGGAATAGAAATTTGAGTGGAAGATAATATTTGCTTTTAATGTATATAATGTGAGTTACTTGGATGTAGTTTTAAAACATTCCTTAAACAATTGTTTGGCTTTGTCTCTAAGTAAAACTTAAAATTATTAAAATAAATGTCAATATCTCCACGTTCTAATTACTGATGAGCCCAAAGGTAACCTTTTCATATTCTTTTTTGTCTGTATCAAAGAAAAATAAAATGGATAGAACTATCATAGAAAGATCATAAAAGTGCTACCATTCGGAAATAAATCTTACACTTAAATTGCCTTTTCTTGCTGCTCCTAAAATTCTGTTGCTCTCACCAGTCTGCTAGTTACTATCAGTCTTTCAATAGCCCTGGATCTTTTCTTCAATTTCAGATATTTCTGGGTTTAAATTACTTTAGGAATCTATGGCTCAAACAGCCCTTGCAGACTCTCCTAGTCGAGGAAATAGATGGTTTCAATCTGTTTTAGTACTCACAGGATTCAATTATGAATATTTGTGTGTTTGCAGTTTTGCCATTGTAATGCTCCTGTTCCCTTTGGGCGTTAAGTCTTCAGTCCTCACTTAGGCACTTCCGTCTACATCTTCTGCCCATCCAGAACTCCCAGTGAGAAATACCTGTGGCGTCATCTTTGCAAGTCTTAACCATCTTCTCCTCCTCATTTTTCACTGTCTTTTTTCTTTCTCTAATTAAGAGGAAAATGAAGAGAAAAAAAAAGATGCTTTTTTATACTCTCCATAAGTTTGGCCAAACTCTATAACTGCTCTCTGCCTCCTATAGGTTTCAATGGTGATCCACATTGTTATCATAATGAGAAGTTGCTATGCTGTCAGTGTTTAGCCTGTTCAAAAGATTATCTTTATGTGAAGAATTTTTGTCATATTATTATTTTAGTCTTACACCAATTTTAGTATAATCCCAACCTTTCATGACATAGAAGTTTCTTGTTTCTTTAAATGTTTTGAATAGTTTATATATTTTTAACAATTAGAAATGAACATAAACCTAATGTTACTAAACACATTAATAAGCTAAAGAAAAGGTAGATTTTTAATTCCAAGATATAAATTGAAATAATCACGAACATTCTCTGGGGCATCACATTTGACAAGTAAATTAATACGTGATGTGGGAAAGGTATCACAAGTTTTTACTTCTTTGAATAATGTTCATTTGTCATAATATTCTCAAAACACAGACACACAGTTTACACCAGACAAAATTATTGTGGTGAATGTGCCATAATTATTCAATATTCTGTATAGCATAGCATTCTGTGCTAAATAAGAAAATATGCATACACACACTCACAGAGAGATCTCTGTGTTAGGACAGCGTGGTTGGTGGTTTCAGTTCCAAAGCGTTGTTGCATATCTACCTAGTTTCATCTGTGATTAAAAAAAAAAAAAAGCTGTCGTTCAAAAGTTTCTCTTAATAAACCTTGGTAAGTCCAACAGAAGCTAAATTCATGAACATTTTGTGATAGACTTTCTTGAAAATGATGCATTAAGAAATTGAAGATTCATATCAGAAACTGATAAAAGAAAAACATGTCAATCACCCAGTATGTTTAATATGAAAGCATAAGTGTTATCTATACAATAGTCATTGGTGATATTTGTTTATTTTTTTCTTAAAAGAAGATCCAACAATTCTTGCAAGTAGCAACCATTTTAGTGTTTTCAAGTATCACTTTCTTTTGTTAGATATAGTAACATTTTCTTAGCTTGCTGTTTGAGAAATTCTGAAAATGAATTAAGCTCAAAAGTAATTTATGAGTATCCATTCTCTTTGTTTAATAATTTTAAATATTAATGGGACAGTTTTATATGTGCTCTCTCAAGGAGACCCTTTTGGCAGTGAAATAATTACAGAAATTAGGTGTAGATTCACTCTTCCATTAATAAAGAAAAAAAAAAAGAAAGCAAAACAAAAAAATTATAATAAATAATGTTTGCCTGATTTCTTAAAATTTTAATTTACAAAATTTATTGTAATATGTAACTCCACCCCCAGTTCTTTGTCTTTAAAACCATAGAAGCATGAAACTGTTTAAAATATACCATTCTCTTTCAATTACAGAAAATTTCACATGTATGATGTGAGGGAAAACTTATTACAATTTTAAAAATTCCTGGAAAATCATAAATAAAAAATAAAAATATTTATAAAGCAGTTTTATATCATAGAAATAATTCTTAAACCTGTTTGATACTACATAGGGATATGGTAAGAATGAGGACTTTCTGATTAGATAGGCTTGAATTCAAATCTTTCTCTGACACTTAATTAAGATAAACTTGGGCAAGTTTCATAACAATCAAAACCCAGTTTCTCCTTTGTAAAATGAGTAAAATTGTACTTATGTAACTGGCACAAATTCCAGTCAACAAATTACCAAAACTAAAACCAAACCTACTGCCCTCCAGTTGACTCCGACTCCTAGAGACCCTGTAGGACAGAGTAGAACTGCCCCATAGGATTTCCAAGGCTATAAATCTTTATGGAAGCAGACTGTCACATCTTTCTCCCATGGAGCAACTTCGAACCTCTGATCTTTTGGTTAGCAGCTGAACGCTTAAACACTGAGCCACCAGGGCTCCTTAGTCAACAAATTATATTTTCAAAATACAAATTTCTCTATTCTTCTATAACAGAAAATAATAATTATAATATGATTTCCCATTACTCCAAATATTAGGAAAATATCAGAAAAATAAATGATTGATACCACATCTCTTCTGCTAGAGTTACATCTAAGTTCAGGAGAGCATAGAGCCAGTCATTTAGGGTAAAGGGACCAGAGCTGTCCTTTGTGTGGCTTCTCTGAAGGCCTATAGCATGTGTAATAGAATTGCCAAGAACTAGAGTAAAACCTGGTCGATGAAAGACTGTATACTTCTGTCCTTAGCTAGACTCCCACTCTTCCCTTCTCCCAGTATTCAAGGCCCTGCCACCACCATCTGCCTTGGGACTTTCAAGACTAAGTTATTTTGCCATTTATCATAGTGTCTTAGATTAGGTTCCCTGAAAACATTCTCTGAGAGAGGTAGCTTAGTGTAAAAAAGGAGTTACCTTTGGGAAAAGCTCTCAGGAAATGCACCTGTTCGGAGGCGTTTAGAGGCAGATCTGTAAAGTGATTTCAACTAATTTTCCAGGGAACTCTGGAGATGGGGTGAACTTTCAGATTGTCTCAGACTGAGACTATGAAGCCAAGTCTTCATATCCCTACACTGGCCAGCCGTTGGCCGTGGGCTGCCCTGTGGAAGGCAGCTCTCTGCAGTTAGGGGCCATGGCCACGAGGGACACATCTGTGAGTCATCTGTGGCTGACCTTCCTAGGAGCAGAAGGGTGAGTGCATGGGCTCTGACAAAGCATCTAAACAGAACTCCCCAATTTACACACGAGTCAGCTCCTTGCTCTGATCAGACCCATTTGATTCTTAGGGTAAATTTGTCCAACCTGGGAAGAGCTTTTTCCAGGATTCTGGTGGTCTTATTCCCTAGAAAACTTATAAAAGAGGGGTGAGTGCAATGTATTCTGTCTCTTTTATCACTGCTGTATCTTCACTGCCTTGAAAAGTGCCTGAGACATGATATGTGTACAATATGCAGTTGTTAAATAAATGCACCCACAGTACATCTGCTGAGATACCCCTTTTTACATCCTGTATCAGTTATTCAATGATCAGTTCATGAAGGCTGTTGCACCAACTTCTTCCTCCAACGTTTTGACCCTTCAGGTCAAAAAATCATACTGCTGTTCTTTAACGCCTCTGAGCTAAGCAAATCCCTGGCAGGTGCCTCAGAACTGACCCTTATGAAACTGGGTTGTCTTCTGCATCTGCATCATGCCAAAGATAGGGCTTTCTGGGAGCCTGCCACATTGGTGGGAGTCACATTCATTTCACTCTAAACTGGCCACACCTATCCTGGGATTTGCTTTCTTCCCCTATTCCCCCTTCAGTGCCTGTGCTGTCTTTGCTTTTCCTCTGCCTCTGCTCCTTGTCTATGGGGCCTTTGTCAAGTCCGAGGTGTAGTCTTGTATCTGTCTGTTATCAAAACTTCAGCGGTACAAAAGCTTAAACCTTTGATTTTCAAAGTTTTTTTCTTTGTCTTTCAGCTCTCCCTTTGTTGAGGCAATGATTGCTACTGAATAAATGGGTGGAAGGTGACAGACAATGAGGATATGAAAAGATAGGAGGATAGCATCATATCTCAAAGTATTATCCCACTTTGCTCCTATAGGGTTAGTTTTAGATTGAAATAAAATAATGCATTTAAAGTGCTGGGTTGCTGCTAGTAGTAGTAACCAAATAAAGAAAGAAAACCTGGTATCATCAGTTGATTCTGATTCATGATGACCCCATGTGTTTCAGAGAACTCTGCTCCACAGGGTTTTCTATGGCTGTTATCTTTCAGAAGTAGACCTGCAGGCCTTTTCTCTGAGGCACCCCTGGGAGGATTAGAACTACTAGCCTTTGGGATCGTAGCTGAGCCCAAATTGTTTGCACCACCCAGGGACTCCTACTAGTGGTAGTAAACCCATTGCCGTTGAGTCGATTCCGACTCATAGCGACCATATAGGACAGAATAGAACTGCTCCATAGAGTTTCCAAGGAGCGCCTGGTGGATTCGTACTGTTGACCTTTTGGTTTGCAGACGTAGCTCTTAACCACTATACCACCAGGGTTTCCACTAGTGGTACTAGTAGTATTTAATTTCTTTTTTTTAAATATGAGACCACATTAAAAAAAATAATGACACTATAACTTTTTTTATTGCTGTGATCATAATATGTATTTAGTTACAAACAAATGTCTTCTTGACAAGAAAAGACAAAAGAAACTATTCTTAGCAGTAGCTGGCGTGACATAGGCTGTACATTTAAGACTAATTAAGTCAGTGAAAACTTTCCAAAATAACAATCCCACATTTAAATTAATTAAGTAAAGGTTTAATTCAAAAGCATTTTTCAATGTTCACTGTATCTGTAAAAGAGAAAGCGCTTCCATGTCAAGCATATTTAAAGAGGAATACATGAGAAATATGTGAACATCCTAATTGATTTAATCAGTATTCTAGTGATGTACATTTTCTAATCATTCATCTTTGAATGTACACATGGATTTTTTCCAGGATTGCAATAAATTAGATATTACAATATGAAAAATTATACAGATCACTTTATATTTCATTATTAATTGGGTGTTTCTCCAGCAGTCAAGCCAGGCTCATTTGTTGGAATGGAATACCACCACTTAATGTGTCTAATAATGTTTCTAAGGGAGGAAATGACTCACAAGGGAGAGCCTGAAGAATAAGATTAATGAATTTATATTAGTGTAAATTATCACTGATTAATGACGGCAGCATTTGGAAATGAAATTTACTTTGAATTTAAACTTACTGCCAGTTTTGCAAATTTAAAATAGGATAAGCATGCCAAGTATAGAAAATATAAATTATAATTATTTGATATTTACACCTAATAAATGTCTGACAAATTATGCTTAAATTGGAAACTAAGGAGCATATATGTATACATATATATAATTATCACATAGATAAGATATATTAATATTTTAGTTTAAGGTAATTTTGATGACCAAAAAAGCCATATAAAAGGAATACTTATGTATTGTTCCCAGATCCATGTAATCTGCCTTAAACTGAAAATGAAATTTCTGCTTTGGAGTAGAAATTAGTAGCTTCCAAGAGTTCACTGTAGCTTTCAGTGTACCTAAATTAGATTGTGCAGTTAGCTCACCCTGAGGGAAATGAATCAATGTAAGATAAAACTAATATTTATTTGGTTTGTGTCTTAATAAAGTAATTAAATGGAGAAATAACTGAATAAGACATTTGTTACTACTTTTAACGTCCTTAAAAAGTAATGGTAACCTCTTCACCATTATAAATGTGTTATATGTAATCTCATCAAGGTAAACAGAAAAACTCAGAGACAAAAGAAAGGGTCTGAGTTCTCCTGGCCAGGAGTTTCACCTGGGAGACACATTCTTCACCAGCTTATTCTTGCTCGACCCTGATACATACCCAGAGGGGCTGCTGACCCTGACTATGGGAGGTAGGGATTTTATAATAAGAGTGTTAGAGCTGGTGGTATTATAGGAGACAGCTGGCTTATATGTTTGAATAAGGTCCAGCTGCCGTTATAGGTTAGGATGGTATAGATCTCAGTGACTGAACATTCCACAGTCAATGAGCAATTTTAAGGAAGTAACAACTGACCAAAACATTTTATGGTTAGGAAACCCAGTGAACCATAGAGAAAAATATTTCCAATTACCACACACTATCAATCCTAAGATTTTTTTTTTAATTGCCATAGCATAAAAAAATATAACATACAAGATTAAGAATGAATGGTGGTTATGTAAGATTCTTATTTTAATAAAATCTATATCCCTTTGAAACAGATTATGTTATCTTCCAAAAGCATAGCTCCATCTGTAAAAATTATAAGGTACCCTTAATATTTGAAAATACATTTAGATAGTTATAGTATGGTTCTATGATAAAAACACCCACGTGCTACGCTGAATTTTGACTTGTCTCTTTGAAATGAAAGAAAAAATATATTTTCATATCTACATATTTACAATTATAACATGATCTAAAATTCAGTCAGTATTTTGACTTAGTTTCTTAGGAAAGCTTCAGAGTCATCATAAGGGTAAAAAAAGAGTGTCGATGTAATAGTCAACAAATACTTAACAGATGTATTAAGTAATGAACATGAGTTGGAAGTCTATAAATACTTATTTAAACAGCATTAAAGTCTAAAAGTCATTCATTAAATTTTTGTTAGGTTAAATTATTTTGAAAGCATAAGAATTTTAAAAAGGCTTTATTATTTCAAATAAGTGTGTCAGGGAATAAAATCTCTATTAAATCAAATCTTTTAAACTATTGAGTCATGACTGTATACTATATATATATATTAGTTTGAGTTATGATACAAATACTTGTAGATAAGAAAAAAGGGAACAATTCTAAGCACATCAGTAATGTGAATATGTTTAGTAGAGAGAGTATAGATGATAATGTCATTTGGAAATAAGCTTCCAAACAAAACACAAGGGAATGATTCTGATATATCTATACATTGTTAAAAAATATGTATCTATATATTGTTAAAAAAGTAACAACAAAATGCAAAAAAACACATTTTTGCCTAATCTAAACGTACATAAACTGAACTTTTTTGATTCATAGTTGCAAAATTACTATGAGTAATTAAAAATAACTGATAATTTTAATGAATTCAATTTATGTCTTTCACTTTTTCTATTTTGTGACTTTGGTAAAAAAGATTATAAAATGATTTTGATGCTTGGTTTTATGTTATTGCAGTTAAATAGCTAAAATAAATTTTTAAAAAATTTCTTAAATAAAGTTTATACTTTATTAGATGGCCACCTTTGAAATGTGGTAATATCTAGGCATTCTTTGATTTCTTAACCATTCACATAATTTATTCAAAACTGTATATGATTATATAGGATATCAATGAGAACAAAGTTCCTTTATGGATAATAATAAAAAGAAAACAGTATTTTATGTCTAAGATAAAAGAAACCAACAGAAACTGTATTTTTTTCCTTTTATATGCATGTTTCCTTAGCATGCCCCTCTTTCAAAGTGAAATGAAGATTTTTTTTTTACTCTCTTTGGAATCTAATGAGTACAAAAATTTTAATCTAAACGTATGAGCATTGAATGTTCTTCAAATTTTGTCATCTGCTGACTTTTCCAGTATTATTGTGCCTATACTTTGATATTTTCAACACTTATGTAATTCCCTGATACTTTTAAAACATGCATTCTCATCCTTATTAAAAAAAAAAAGTGAGATAGAGAGATTAATAAATATAAAGTGCTTGGCCTCCAGCTTCTATAGGACTCAAAGCCTTCTATTCAGCTTGTTCTTAGTCCTTTTCTTTTTCCACAACACCACAGCATCAGGATGATACATCAAGATATAAAAAGAGAATGTTTTTGGTTTGTCTTAGTAGGTAACATCTATTTAAAATTTCATTCTCAACATGATTTGTTTTTTTTGCCTCTGAAAAATAATCATTCCTGGTAATATATTAATTCAGTTTAACACATATCTGTGACTCCCACATAAAAGACCTTGAGACTTGAAAGAAAAATTATAGCTAATCAGTGTCATTATTGGGTAGGTTAATTTTTGAGAATGATTTCTGGGATTTGGAGAACACCGGAGGGAGTGGTGGAAAGAAACCAGCTTTATAAAAAATGTGTAATTTTAATTTTCTTTTGATATTAAGGGTTACATTTCTCCTGTTGTGTATATGGTTCTCTAGTTAATATGAGTCTCCAAAAATAATAATTTAGATTGAGATGTAAATTCCCTTTAATTAACATTACCCATTTTATTTTCCTGGAAGCTTTTCTATTCAAAAGAACTCATGCCTGAAAAAAAACAAAAAATTAAAAACACTGTAAAACAAAATTCCTTCTCAGAGTTATGTCATCTTAAACATCACAATAAAGTTTCTCTTCAGAGACTCAGCTGTTAATTTCATTCATAACATTTTTAAATAGTCCAAGAACAGCCTCACACCTAGCAGAAGTCTTAGGATGGTGTTGTCAGACAATAGATAAAATTTCCTTGTGTTTGCTAAAGAGTGAATAAAATACAGTGGTAGTCATTTGAGGAATATCTGTTTGTTTTGCCAAGCCTTCAATATGTGACTTAAAATTCTGGGTAACATCAACTCCTTCCATATTTATTTGATTGCAATCACATAAAGATGTTATATTTTTTTACTCATATTATATATATTATTTATTTGACTGCAATCACATAAAGATGCTATTTTTTTACTCATATTAATTATATATATTATTTATAATATAAATAATATCTATTTAAAAAAAAAAAAAGTTGCCCCATAGAGTTTCCAAGGAGCAGCTGGTGGGTTCGAACTGCCAACCCTTTGATTAGTAGCTGAGCTCTTAACCACCAGGGCTCCAATATATATGTATATATATGTTAATATTTGTGTATATATTCTATATACAGAATACCTTATATATACCTTTCTGGGGGGATGTATACATTATGCTGTCCAATGGTTTGTTGGCCATTGTGTTGCACTAGATCGCCTATTAGATTGCGATCTTCTGGGAAGGAATAATCTTTGATTTATCTTTATATTATCAGACTCTGGCATAATACCACAGATGAATGTAAGCAGAAAAGGTTATTTTTTGTTTTTCTTTTTCAATTGTCAGCAAAAGTTGAGATTTAGAAACAAAGAAAAATACACTTTACTTGAAAAAGATTTTAGAATCAATATTTAAAACATTAGAACAAATTAAAACTAAATTCACAAGACTGAGAATAAAATGATATTAGATAAAGCACTGTCTTAGAGTAATTAAAGATTTAGGAGACAGTAAATATTTTTTCATTTGTATTAAATCCATGTAAAAATGTGTTCAATCCACAATATGCAGTTAACTTATTTGGGCCAGTACTCTCCAAATGTTAGGGACAGAGAAAATCAACTCATAGTGTGTTTGTAATATGTAAACTTAGATATTTTAATTAGGGCTTAAATTTTTAATAAAAAATGATAATTGAGAGGAAAAAGCTGCTTTCAAAATCTACATGTAGCCAGTGCTCATACCCTGACGACATAAAATGTACCATCATATAGCAGGGAATGGCAGCCTTTAGCTGAAAATGTTAAGTTTAGAATAGAGTTAATATTAATTTACTAACTATTTATTGAGCGTCTACAGTTTTAGACACTGGAGACTGCATTTCTCAATTACTGAATTTTCTAATAATATTCATTGTCTCATTTAATTCTCACAACATACTCTCCTGTCATTATTTCACAGACCAGTAAGCTAGGGGAAGTGAGGTGAACCCAGATCTGGCTAACCCAACAATTATAAGCCCTATACCACTAAATGTGCTCCATTTCAAAGCAATGTAGGGAATACCTCTATCTTGTAAACATTGTCCCTTGTGAACCTAAAGCTATAAGGTGAGGGAAACGCACTTAGATTAGAAGGAATGAGTGAACGAATGATTAAACAAACAAATAAAATGAATGCAGAGAAAGTGAGACTGAGCCTGTAAAAATACTCAATGTTAGTGACAATGGGAAGGAAAGGGCTCAGGAAAAGAGTGGAAAATTAGAAAATAGGGAATTAAGAAAAGAACTGTTTCACAGAAGTTGAGGAGGCAAAGTTTAAAATCAGAGATTGTTGATGCCAAAGGTGTAAAAAGCTGAGGACAATGAGATGAGGAAGCGGTGTTAATGTATCGGTCATCAGGGAGCTCTCAGTCTGATGTAAAACGTGTAGTTCTAATCCCAACAGAAGCTCATAAAGGCGAAATGGTAAAAATCACCAAAGTAACAATCCATGGAATTACTGTAAGCCTGGGTTTCTATCTTTACATCTAAATGTTATAATTGAGCTTAATGGAATTTGAACATGCAGTGTCAGTGAATAAAGAACATTATTCTGAGTAAAGTTTAAAAACCTGTCACCATATTGTATAGACTCACCTTAAATATAGGACTCTGAGATATTTGGTAGAATTATTAAATAGCAAATGATGCAGCAATCATGATTCCAGCATATTTTTTCATAATGTATTCCATACATTAGTTCCTTGAGAGCTCATATGTATTACTTTAAAAAATATTCTGTAAGCAAATGAAGTATAAAAAAACTGTGCTAAATGAGTTGGACAGATAGTATACAAGGATGAACAATTTCCTCAAAAACTTACAGCCTGTTGGGGCACTAATCACATAAGCTGGGTAGACTATGATACTGGATATAGCAAAAGCACAACAGAGCCACAAGGGAAAGAGCAAGTCTCATGAAGCATATCTGGGGAGGAGACATTTGAATTAAAATTGTAAAGAAAAAGGGAGGTATTTTTACATGCAGGGCAGAACAGCTGATATTACAGAATACATTTTTATATTGCACCAAAAAAAGGTAAAAAAACCTTTCAATTCTATTTTTATACAAATTCAATTATGTCCATAAATATCTAGCAAAATATGGTTATATATCTTAAGAAAAACGTCTGTGTCAAACATTAAATATTCTTAAAACTACTTTGGAAATAGTGTGATTTATTAGAGACATATTATTCATATATAGATATTTATGTAAGTACCTAAAAATATAAAACCTAAAAAAATTCTGAGATTGTCAATCAAGACAAGTAACAGAACTTAAAAAATAATAATAATAATAATTAAAGCAATTAACATCTTTGTTTCTAAATGAAGAAAAAAAGCTGGAAGATAGCACTTATGGGTGGGGGGAGTTTAATTAGTATTTACCATTAATGTTTGCATTGTCGCTGTAAAATTTTCTCTTATGGGATTAGGTCTGGACTGTGTTCACGGCGGCAGGGACTGAATAGCTCAGAGGGTTTCTAATAGGCTTCTGTCACAGTCAGTAAAAAACCCACAAGAATTTGGTTTCTTGATCTCATGTATATTTTTCCCTTCAACTATAAAAGAAATTAAGTGGACTGTCTATTGCTTTTCCCTCCTGGGTACAGGTTGCTATAATATTTGTGTTTGATAAAAGGCTTTCTATCTTTCATAAGGGCATAGTATCTAATTTATCAAACAATACATTTTGTAATTCTCAGCTCAAACATTTATCAAAGAATGAACAGATTTGAAATAAAATAAAATAAAATGATGCAAAAGTCAAGCAGAGTGATCCAGAGAGGAAAACACTAAAAAAGATTTATACTAGTTATCCTCATTGCTCACCTATTATTTACTCCCTGATATAAATGTCCTTGGCACCTTAGTTGTTCATCTGATCTCATATCCACAATAGATTAAATTTAGCTGAGTGTAATAATAATTGGTCTTCTTTTGCTATGCATGTAATCAAATACTGACATTTTCCTGGGTTCTGTATCACTGTAAAAATATATGCTTATAGACCAGGTCATAGAAAATATATGATTACTGCATTCTAGGATCACTTGCCAAAAAGTAATGAACCTTCCAGATCATTAAATTTTCAGTATTTAGCAGGAACAACCATTAACAAGGAACATACAAGATAGTGAAAAATCCTGAAATCATTTTTATTTGACCCAGGAATAAATTTGAGATTACTTTACTTAGGAAAGGAACAAAAACAGCTATTTGTATTCTTTATCTTTGTGCCCACATTATCTTCTCTGAGTTTCCTTTTCTCAGTGAAGTAGGGGTGTGTGTGTGTGTGTGTGTGTGTGTGCACGCGTGCAGTGCCTGTGTGGGTCTGTCTGTGTATTGAGTGAAGAAATCCAAAACATTTTGGTTAGAGCCCCTAGAGGGTCAAATGGCCTTTGGAAAGCAAGACATGACCCTTAAGTAGCATTTCTTTCTAGTGATTTATAATTATAGTGTGGAAAGTAACTATATTCACAACTATTTACCATTATATATGTGTGTGTGTATATATATATGTATACACAGTATATATGTATATATGTGTGTGTGTGGGTGTGGGTGTATAGAGAGAGAGAACTAACTCTAGTTCAATAAATAAGAATTTTGAAAAAAAATAATTATTAACCAGAATTCTTTTTCAAACTAACCCATTGTTTAAATGAATGGATCTGTTTGTACAGATATATATTTAGATATTTATATGCATAAATTTGTTTTTTGTGTAGAATCTCAGTGAGTAACAGTGAACATAGAAAAAGGCAACAAAGATTTTCGTTTTGTGAAGAAGAAATTGTCAGCCACTTGTATTGGTGTTGATACATTTGACGAACATGCATTGAGCTCCTATCTAGTCAAGATAGACTAGGTGATGGGAATATAGAGGTGAATGTGATATATTTGAACTGCCGATCTTTTGGTTAGCAGCCTTAACGCTTGACCACTGCACTACCAAGACTCCAAAAATCTAGTAGGTATGCTAAAATATGAACATAAATCCAGTAAGGAGAAAGTGTTAAGTGCAACAGTATGCTGATGGCATTGAGGAAGAAGGGGATGAACATTTTTAGAGTGCTTAGCATACAGCTGGCGTTGTCCTATCTGCTTTGCATGCAGGGGCAGATGACCCAGTAAGCAAGGTAAGCACGGGCTTACTTGTGCTTACTTACTAATCTGTAGTGACCAGTTGCACATGAGTTTCACATCTTTGATGGGTGCTTAACTTGCCTATTGGATAATCCACCCTTGTTTGCATGCATTCACTCATTTAATTATTTAATTCTTACAACACCATGTGATCAGTACTACTGTTGCCCCTGTTTTACAGAGGAGGAAATTGTTGCCTAGAGACATTAAGTCATTTCTTCAAGTTCACACAGATATGCAGTGGTGGAGGCAGGAGTTAACCTTTAGTCTGTCTGACTCCAGTTCTAAGTCATATTGTAGATGTTGAGTAACTATTTAAGGAATGAGAGAAACAGTGTTATATAGAACTCTAACAAGTTAGCAAATAAAAGACTTAAGTAGTAGAGTAAGTTTTATGGACATTTGGAAGGTAGACAAGAATATCTAATTCAAATTATTTGGATGGGGTAGTAAGGATGCATAGAGCAAGAAAAGGGAAGGAACAAAGGTGATTCTGAGGCTCCAAGCTTGGAAGAATGGATGCTGTGACTCTATTAACAGAAATAATGATCACAGAAGGGGCGCAAGGTTAGAAGAGAAGGTGACTTTTGATTTTAACCTATTAAGTTTGGGTTTTAGTGAAGGGGACCATTGTTAAAGAACAATTCTTTATTACTAGGAACATATACAATTGTTCAACAGTGTTTGAAAGAAAAATGAAACATATAGTGAAATATCGTAAAGGGATTTCACTAAATGCTATCTTTTCTCCTTATCACCTAGAAGGGCTGGCTAGCAAGTGAGAAAGAAATTTTAAAAAATATACACTACACTGTAAATATCTACTATCAGTGCTTTTTAACGAGTCTGTCTGTTGTTAAAATTGGTATATTTCTAGTGGATACTTCGGTGTCATTATTTCAGCAGGGCATGTAAATGTCAGAATTTACTATCAGGTCCAAAGTTATTGCTCTTTCTTTGGGCTTCATTAAGTAAATTTAAAATGAATAAAATTTTCTATGACTAATAGTATCAACATTCATGAAATTTCTCAAGAAAACTTTTATTTTATTATTTAAAATAAGCAAAAGCTGCTTCTGGCAGTGTTTTGTGGATTGCAACATTATATTTGGATGCAGATAAAACTAGGAGGGGTACTATAAATTTAATTTGTATAATATAATTTAACTAAGTAGCTGTTAATATATTCAGCCACATTAGTCATTGTAAGAAGAGAAAATACAGTGTTGAATTTCATACTTTGAAACTATGTTCTAGTCACTGAATTGTCTTTTCTTCAATTTCATTAGAATTGCTCTCAGTTAAACAACATTATGTTTAATCTCATTTATTTATATAATTTTGCAACTTTTTTCCTGAAAAGTTTACATTATAACAGTAATGTAGGTGGAAATCTGGTTCCCTGAGATAAATTAAGGAGGTAACTCACTTACTCTTTAAAAGTACAGAAGAAAGTCTTTGCCTGTCATCAGACCATACCAAGCAATGTTATTTCACAGAAGAGAAAGGAAGCTCAAACTCCCAGTGTAGCATGTTGTCCATGGCATTTTATGGTTTCCCTGTATCACACACAGCCTTATCAAATTGATCATCTTCCAGGGGAGAGCATTAGAAACTGGTTTTTAGTTGACATAAGTATTGTAGTATCTATTTACAGGGTTTAGTATATATGGTTACTGTAGAATATTTAACCATTTATATTATTTTGCAAGTCCTTGTTGACTTTGTCATCTTCTCTCCTAGCTTAGCAGAATCTGACATGGTTTCTTATCTCCTGGAGGTCCCTGGAAGTTCTCGCTTGTTAAAGGGTTTCTATATAGTAGTATAGGGAGTACAGGGTAGTACAAATGATTAACACGTTCGGCTGCTAACCAAAAGGTTTGGAGGTTAGAGTCCACCCATAGGCACCTTGGAAGAAAGGCCTCCTGACCTCTTTGGAAAATCAGTCACTGAAAACCTTATGGAGTATAGTTCCACTCTGATACATATGGGTTGCCATGAGTCAGGATTGACTTGATGGCAAGTGGTTTACTGCTATATGGGTAGTGTAAGAAGTTGGCCTTTTTTATTCTGATGATGAAGATATTAATCATTTGATATGTGAGATTATGTCCTAAAATATAATGACTGAAGCTATGTCACTACATTAATGACATTTCCATTTACATGGTAATGATGAAACAAATGATTACTGCATAGTGGGACACATGTTTAAGTGCTTGACTACTAGCTGAAAGACTGGCAGTTTGAATCTACCCAGCGGCACCTCAGAAGACAGGCCTGGTTATCTGCTTCCAAAAGATCACAGCCTTGAAAACCCTGTGGAGCAGTTCTACTCTGCACACGTGGGATCACCGTGAGTTGGAGTCAACTCAAAGACAACTAACAACAACAACAGGTTCAAAACTTATACGAAAATAAGATTCCACCAGAATCTACTGGCCCATCCCTTTATAAGGTGTTCCTTTTAGCTGACACATTTTTCTTTGACCACTGCCGTGTTAAAGTGGTTAGTTCCCTCATATCAGAGAGTATGCTCTTTGGTGTAGTTTTTCCTCTCTGAGTTCAAGCCCCAGTTGCCTCTGGGCATAATATTTATGTAGAAATGGGAGGGTAAGGGAAAGTTAACCATTTTAAGTCAAACTAAAAATATCTTCTAGTTTCAGTGAAACCTATCTCTCTATTTACAAACTTGGCTGTGAGTTTTGAATTCACTATTGAAAAACACTATTATGGGATGCAGCACCGTAAGTCAAGGTGAACTTCAGAATTTCTTGTTAGGACAATTTAAGCTTCTACCACAGCATGAAGTGAAGCTATGTCTCCCTATTCTTTGGTCAATGTCCAACCTGCAACCCTTCAATGGACAAATTTCTGGCAAACAGCATTACACACATATATGTACTTATCTAAGAACAAGTATTTTTAAGAACCAGTAAATTTAATTATTTTAACATGCATTTAATAATATTTTAGTTTCTTAAACCAAAGCTAAGAAATTTCCTGAATACAATCAAACACTTTGAGGGACAGAGTAGCAGGGGTTGGGGTCTGAGGACCATGCTTTCAGGGGATATCTAGATCAATTGGCATAAAAAAGCTTATTAAGAAAATGTTCTGCATCCTACTTTGATGAGTGGCGTCTAAGGTCTTACAAGCTTGCAAGTGGCCATCCAAGATGCATCAACTGGTCCCAGTCACCTGGAGTAAAGGAGAATGAAGAATACCAAAGACACAAGGAAAGTATTAGCCCAAGAGACAGAAAGGGCCACATAAAACAGAGACTTCATCAGCTTGAGACCAGGAGAACTAGATGGTGCCCGGCTACCACCAATGACTGCCCTAACAGGGAACACAACAGAGAGTCCCTGATGGAGCAGGACACAGGTGGGGTGCAGAACTCAAATTCTATTTAAGAAGACCAGACTTGATGGTCTGAGACTGGAGGAACCCTGGAAAGCATGGCCCCCGGATTCTCTATCAGCCCAGAACTAAAACAATTTCCAAGGCCAACTCTTCAGACAGGGATTAGACTGGACTGTGGGACATAAAGTGATATTCGTGAGGAGCGTGCCTCTTAGCTCAAGTAGATACAAGAAACTAAATGGGCAGCTTCTGTCCGGATGTGAGATGGGAAGGCAGAGATGGTTAGGAGCCAGTTGAATGGGCGTGGGGAATCAGGGGGAGTGTGCTGTCACAGTATGGGGAGAGCAACTAGGTACATAAAACAATGTATGTATAAATTTTTGTATGGGAGACTAACTTGAAATGTAAACTTCATTTAAACTACAACAATAAACAAAAGAAGAGAATATTTTAGTTTCTTAATGTCTTAAACCAAGAATCTCATCCTTGTTTTAACTTTGCATAGCCAAAGGACCCAATGTAATAGTTTTTCAAAGAAAAAAAAATCTCCTCTCAAAGATGAATTCAAGACTTTCCTAAGAGGAGATGGGGTGCATGACTGAACCTTTCCTCAACATCTCCCTGATTCTTGCGTTCACTCTTTGAGTGCTTATTATCTTCATCAATACTCTTGGCATTTAACTGTTAATATCTTTGCATTCTATATAAACATTTAATGGGTCAGTTTAGAATACTAGCAAAAATAATTGGAATTTGGGATCATGGGTATTTAATTTCAAATCCCAAAGCTGCTACTGATTATCTGGGAAACATAAAGCAAGAGATGTATTTGCTTTTATTCCTGGAGTTCAGCATTTATTAAGTGGGGTAAATAGCATCTACTTCTTAGGGCTGATGTGAATTAAAAGTAATATACATAAATCACATAGCCCAGTCCCTGGAAAATAGTGGCATTTAGTAAATGGTGGATATAATAGTTATTGAGGTTGTTATTATGATTACCATATTTCTCATTATTCAAATAAATGCTCTTTGAGGATTAAGCCCATCTTACTTTTGGTTTATGTCCTCTACAACACTATACTACCACTAGCCACATGGTAAGAAATGAATGAATACATGAATAAAGTATTTTCAGAATCTCTTCATAAATCTAGTTTAGCAAGTGGGTAACTGCAAGGTGAATATCTTGTTTTATTTTAAGTGGTTTTTCAATACCAGTCATCGTTAGGATCAGTCCCCTGAGGCCACTTGCTATTGACCATGACCTCTTTAGCTAACAGAGCCTAATCAATAATCTTTTGTTTTATGATGTTCTGATGTCTTCCTAGGAAGTCTGATTTGTCAGAATTTTTAAGAAATCATCAATCATTTAGGTTGTTCTGTGCCCAGTTTTGATTATATAACACTTCTTAAAGTACTTAATATTTTTATGTGCCCAGAGGATGCAAGCAGTATATTCATTGTGATTTCTGAGGAATAATTTACTCAGAGCATTGAGAAGTGATTGCTTTTACCCAGTTATTGCCCTATCAAAAATAGTCTTTTGTTTTTCTTACTCAATTGCTGCACTATATAAAAAAATATATATTTCTCAACTTATCTCCACATCTTCAAAAAGTTATTTTTACCTTTTTAAATGAAATTTGGCATCATGCCAACATAATAATCCTGCTATTCTGAATTACCAGGCATCTGGAAATATTTCAGATTTTACCCCTTCATGACTATAGTTTCAAAAATGTCTTTAGAATGTTGTCTTGGTAAATGTTTCAAACTCTCTTTCTTGAAAACGTTTACCTCACTTGAGATATGCTACTATTATTTGGATAGCTAGTAAATAGAATGCAGACTATCAGGATTTTAAGTACCTCCAGTTTCATGTGAACATAGGGGTTGCTAGTCAAGTTCCCTGGGAGGCCGACTCTGAGACAGAGATTAGCTTGCAGGAAGTTTAGTCAGACAGCATCAACACCTGTGTGTGATGGCAAGGACCCAGGACTGAGAGAAGGGTAAACTGGGCTGTGCTGCAGTCATAACCTCAGCTGATCCCAGGGTGCAGTCTGAAGCTGGGATGGCCCTTCAAAGGCACCCTAAATTGGGAATGAGAAGACCAGGCCTTTATATTTTCTCACTGACCCTGGAGAATAGGTGTGACTGTGAGAAAGGCAACTCTATTTGTCTGAGGGCAATTTCCAGCTATGGCTAACGGCCAGAGAGCTGTCGCTGTCAGCGGGCTGCGTGGCCAGCTTCTGGGGGAATACATTCTTCAGTCCTGAAGCAGGTTACTGGCGGTGAGCATAGAGATGTCTGCAAAGGTATGCAATATCCCACGGGATATGGATGTGAACAATCACAATGTAGACAGTCACTGTCTGCAATTTGAAAAAAGGATAAAGGCATCTTGAAGGTCTTAAGTGCTGTTACTTATTTGACCACTTACAGAAGCTCTTAGGCCTATTTTATAAAATAATCTCATAAAATTACAAAAATTGCATTCAGATTATTTCACAAATGATTATGTAGGGAATTATTTACGATACTAAATTCCTTTTCTCAAATTATCCAGGTTTTGGTCACTTGTAAGTTTAATCGTGTAACATTTCAAATGTTTAATGGAGTACTTTGCTGAATATTTAATGGATATTGTCTTAGTCATCTAGTGCTGCTCCAACAGAAATACCACAAGTGGATGGATTTAGCAAAGAGAAGTTTATTCTGTCACAGTCCAGTAGGCTACAAGTACAAATTCAGGGCATCAGCTCCAGGGGAACACTTTCCCCGTCGGCTCTGGAGGAAGGTCCATGTCATCAATCTTCCTTTGTTCTGGGAGCTTCTCTGCACAGGAACCTCATGTCCAAAGGATGCGCTCTGCTCCTGGCACTGCTTTCTTGGTGGTATGAGGTTCCCGTGTGTCTCTGCTCGCTTCTCTCTTTTATATCTCAAAAGAGGTTGTATTAAGACACTATCCAATCTTGTAAACCTCATCAGTATAACCTCATCACAGTGATAGAATTTACAGCACATAAGGAGATCACATATAACCTCATCATAGTGATAAAGTTTACAACACATAAGGAAATCACATCAAATTACACAATTATACAATACTGGGAATTATGACCCAGCCAAGTTAACAGATATTTTTGGGGGACACAATTCAATCCATGACAGATACCATGTTGATTTTTGAGGCGAATCACAAGCTTGGTTTTCCTAGAATTTCTGCAGTTCATTTCTATGCAGAAGATGAGTCAGGCTTTTTCAGTTTCATTCTATAAGACCAACTTCACGTCATACATCTATTGTGTCTTTCAGGAACAATACGTACTTCCCAATTATCTCAGAATTGGGTTAACTGTTATACATCTATTGCCATGAAGCAAATTAAAAATGTAGGTGAAGTTTTAAAGTGTGGAAGTGGACAAAGCACACCCAAATAAGAACAAACAAAGGCTATTTATTCAGAGCTTGCTGTAGCAAAGGAGTCAACCACTTTCAATTACATTTGGCAGAAACTCAAAGGCAGGAGAATGGGGAAGCTTTTAAAGTGGAAAGAAAGGAAGGCTTCAAGTGTGCCCTGATTAGAGGCTGTTGGCGTGGGGGAAGTTGGAGGTGGGCTAACTAGAAGGGAGACATCCTATGTGACTGGTTAGGGCAACATTACTTTCTTTGGTTGATCCTAAATTAGAAGTAGGGACAATAATTAAAGCAGCTGTTAGTTATTAACCAAGTTGTGGTCATTTAGAGACCATTGTTACAGGGACTGTTGTTTGGCTTCCTGGACTGGTAGCTGCAGGGATGGTTTGACTTCGTGGAATGAATGCTGCAGGTAGTGAGGAGAGATCTATTTTTATACACAGTGCTGCATTGTCCATTTGTGCATTCAGTCTCTCAAAAGAAATCCAAGTTTTCAAACTTTCAGACAAGTGGACCCTATGTTCTATCAAGATTAAAAAGTTTAGGAGATTTAGGTTATTCTCTTTTTCATAATTGTCCAATCCATTTTATGGTTATAAATAACGAGGTGTTTAGAAGATCTTACTCTTTCAGGCCATGTAAGGAGCATTGCTTCTGCCTTAGTCCACTGCCAAGTGCCACATAGCAGCAACTAGAGAAAGCAGGGAATGCCTATAAATATATTAAGTAAGAACAAGAGGCAAGGGGATCTTTTGCATTTAATATAAGTTGTTTTAAAGAAACCATTTGGTAAAATAGACTAATAAAACCTAATTTGTGTAATAAAATACACATGGAAGAGAAAAATAGGACTGTCTTTTCCTTGAATATCCTACAGTTATTTCAGAATGATTCTCTTTTAAATGAAACAAAATTATTGGTCTTTCATTGCAGCCTAAAAGTCTTTAAAATTATAAACATTATTGCAGCTGACTGAATTATGATCCTAATGGGATATTCATCAAAAGTCTATGAAGATTCACAATGTGAGGGGTTTATAACTGAAATCCAAATGTTATGTGCAATGGCAATTTAAATGCATGTGTTTGCCCAGAAATTGGCTTGGAAACATAGAAGTCTTAACTTTGATTAAAAAGATCATTACTATGAGCATGAAAAATGATTGGAGTACTCTAAATATACTGCATGATAACCTGGGTATTTCTCTGAGGTTGACTGGTACTTAGGATATTCCCATTCCTTTTTTTCCCCCCTAAGTACAAATTAATCAAATCCATGTCCATCCCTTCTCTTTCTTCAGTAATATTTTTAGAGACTGAGAGTGAATAATCCAGGGATCAACTGGATCAAGCCTTTGAAATAATTGTTTTAAAAAGGCATAATCTTAACTTTATAAACAACTGAAGTCACCTGGCATTAATGCCAAGTCACATCTTCTTAAACTTTCCTAATCCTTTCTCTGGGTTGCTGTCCTGAAAATTGCCACTGAGAGTGAAAAGAAGCATTCCTACAGAAAAGGGTATTTCCCACAATATAGAGCATCTTGATTCTGTCAGTGGGTAGCCATGTAAGCTAACACAAAAGATTGGACTGTCAGATCAGGCTCACCCAAATTATATATTACCCAGTATAATATACTAATAATTTAAAGGAATCAAATGATCAGTAGGATAAGAAGCAGGGAGATGTCTGAAGCTGCTCCTGTGAGCATTTCATTACTTCTTAGATTCACCATAAAATTCCAAATTAAGTTAAAATGTTAGAATGTTAACTTAAACCAATCAATTTTATTTTTATTCATTATCATCTATGCTTAGGACAGAGTTTGCTAAGTAAGAAGCAAGAATGAAATTTTTAGCCAAAGGAAAAATTTTTGTTTTATGTATACATTTCAATTCTCCTCCTCTCTCCCTTCACACATTTCCTTGGAAAGTTAATTTTTGACTGTATCTTAAATTTGGAGCACATAAACATAGCTATGCTAAGTCATAGATGATCTTTTTTAATGTGGAAATGGAAATGTGCCAATGATTTGTGTGTGCCAGTTTTCTTTTAATATTAACCATTTTAAGACTTGCTTTAATTCTTTCAAAGTACTTTATTGCTAATGTGTCTTATGTAATCTGTATTCCCAAATTCAATTAAATATCCAGGTGTTCCATAAACGTTTGTGCTATAATTCTTGGAGGTAAAATAATGTTTGTTCTCATGAACTAAACAATGGTTTGAAAACTTGTCTAGACTCTGTTAGGTGAACAGTACCAAAAACAATAAAATGTCCTTTCATCTCCAAACAGAAGTTTTTCAGAGGAGGCTGACAGGTTAAATAAGTAGACATTTTTATTTAGTTAGTTTTCTAAAAATAATTATAGGTTTTAATGTCTCCATAATAGAATATTAATCAGATATGGGTTAAAATGGCCAAACCTGAGACCTACTTACACATATTTCACATCTGTTTGCAGATGACAGTGATGACATTCCATAGGGTGCCTGTAGAACTGCCGCCCTGGGGGCTCTGCAGATAGTTGTAACATAAATTAAAGCTGTCTGGGCCCAGTGCCCAGGGATCCAGTCATGCAAACAAAACTGGGCAAAGAAACGGCTAAGATGAAGAGCTAATGAGGCTGATATAATTGAAGATGTACCGGTTTAACTGACAAAGTCTTTCCCAACTTTGAAAAGATTTACGTAACCTATTCAATAATGCTGGATAATTGAGCAAAAACACGGTCAGTTTGGATGTGAAAATAAGACTAAATGGTATCATTGAAAGCAGTTTATATATTATGAAATGTAATGAAAAACTGAGACATTATTTTTATTATTTGAAAACTTGAGTAAGCACATGAAAATTGAGATGGAGAAATTACAAAAGCAAGCTACATCACACTTTAAAGCTTTGATCCTGGCCTAAAAGGAATTCTAACTTTAACAGAAGTATGTTCCTTGGAAACCCTATGGGGCAGTTCTACCCTGTCCAGTAGGGTCGTTATGAGTCGGAATTGATGGCAATGAGTTTGCTTTGGTTTTTTATGTGTGTACACATACCCGTGTGGTTCAAGTTTCTTTCTGTCCCTAAAATCCATGTTTCTGGTTCTAGGAGTAGCTCTTTTATCAACCATGTTACAAGTTTGATTTTGTTTCTTACTGTCTTATGTCTCAACCCTAATAGCTATTTCACCCCTGTTTCTGAATGTAATTCACAGACCTCCAAATAGTTGGGTTTCCTTTTTCCTTCCAATAAGAGATACCGACTTTTCTCTGCTGATTGTGACATATTCAAAGAAAAAAGGGCAGAAGTGAAACACTTTTTCTTCACCTTTATACTCATCTTTTGGGATGTTGATGGTTTAAAGATAGGAAGGAAATATCGATTGGTATTGACCAGGTTTACCTTTGGATGATGTCCATGAGTAACACGTCATTCAGGAGCAGCATCAAGAGGAGGCCCAGGCTGGGAACATAATCATGTGGACGATGGGGTCAGGATGCAGGCAATATCTTATATCTTCATGTATTTCAGGATTGTATATTAGAAATAATTTTATGAGACTGAAAATGTTAGCTGTGTTTCCTAAAACTGACAATAGAAAACGGGCTTCATTTGCATCTGGACTTGTGTCAAGCATAAGACATTTTCCTGAAACAAATGAAAATTAAATTCCAGCAGACATTTTTCAAAACTGTATAAATGATCACTTGACTGAAATTTGCAGAGCGCAGATAAGGGAATTCTAGTACCCAAAATATACATATCCAGCCAATTTCCTCGTTTTATAGCTGAGGAAACTGAGGCTAATAAGTGTTAAGTGCTTTTCTCAGGGACCCACAAGTGGCTATTGTCACTTGCCTGGTTTAGAACCTAAGCTTAGGGATTCCAAGTCCCATAGATTTTTGTTTATGCTGTGATGACTGGATGGAGCCAGACTGCCTGAATTCAAATCCTCATTCTGCCATTTCTAGCTAAGCAACTTTGTTTTTGATGTTGTTAGTTACTGTGGAGTTGATTCTGGCCCATGGCAACCCCATGTGTGCAGAGTAGAACTGCTTCACAGGATTTTCATGGCTGTGACCTTTAAGAAGCAGAGATACCTCTGGTGGGTTTGAACCGCCAACCTTTTGGCTAGAAGTCAAGTGCTTAACCATTTGTGCCTCCCAGGGACTCTAGGAAAATTAATTAACCTTTCTATTTCAGTCATCTCATCTAGGGATAATAAGTACGTTCCCTTAGGATAGTTGTGAGGATTAAATCAATTAATCCATGTAAAACACTCATTTCCACAAAATGAGAACCCAAAAAATGTCAGCTAACATTATCAATAGCTATCACTTGATAAAGTCATAAGTGTCCCTATATATTTTTTACTGTCTTAGAAATATACTTTCAGAGTCAGAAATAAGGATACTAAATAAGATATTTTATAATTCAGAGACTACAGTTAGTTTGTATTGTTACGGTGATATCTCTTTTAAAAAGAGTTTTAGAAGCCCCCCTAGAATGGAATTTATTATAAGTAGATTCTGCTTCACAAAAGCACTTCCAAGGAATCTAACTAATGCTGATTCAATGCCAACTAAGCAGCATGCTTAGCTTGGTGTCTTCCCTACAAAGCAAGTGGTCTGATGGTAATTGTAATTGTTCTATCCAAAACGCATAACAAGAAGGAAAATGTATACCACATGTAACATCACTGTTAAAAAATGTGAGGTTTTTTTTCCCTGTGTAACATATTACGACTTAATTTTAGTAGAATATTAGAACCCTATTCTGCTACTGCAATAAAAGTGCAATTGTAGGTTTTTGCAAAATGTGATACTATATAAAAGTGAGTGAATAAAACAATTACCAGTTAAAATGGGAAATTCTGTTATTTCAAAATTATTTTATGGAATACTGCACTTGCCCCACTCTTTAACTAAATTGAGAAATAATTAAGTGTTTATTAGTAACTGTTGGATATGGGATATTGGATTTTTTTAACCAAAAAAAAAAAAATCCATGTTTACATGGTATAAGAAAAGGAAGATATTGTGAGTCACTTGTAAAACAAATGTTATTTAATTCCGTTCACATTTAATTTCACTACCAAGTGATTAACCCAAAAATTTGAAAAGAGGCATATATTATTCATTGTACAGCGTTCTATTCAGTTGGACTTTTGAGACACTATGTCCATCTAAATATTATTCATTTCTTATTGCTTCAAAATGAAACCTTTTGAATTAATTTAGCCAAGCAGAAGTATAGTTCTAGATATAGATTAAGGTTTGCTCTATTATATATTAAAATTGTGTATCATTTTCATAATAAAAAATATGCGAAGATTTTTAATCTGTTAATTTTTATGCTTATAATTCTCACTATAGCTATACATGGTCCTTTTAGTTTCTAAAATATATGGCAAGAATTATAGAGGTATGTAGCCTATTTGAAGGAGACCTGGTGGTGTAGTGGTTAAAGCCATCAACTGCTCGCTGAAAGGTCAGGGGTTCGAAACCACCAGTGGCTCCCCAGAAGAAAGATGTGGCAAGCTGCTTCCGTAGAGATTTACAGCCTTGGAAGCCCTATGGCGTCACTATGAGTCAAAATAGACTTGACAGCAGTGGGTGGGTAACCTATTTGATACAACAGTATTTAGTCTAGTGGAATTACTGCTCAGTTCTAACAGCTCACTTGGGTTTGTGTGAAAAATTATTCTCTAAAACTCAAAGAAAGTATGATTAACTGTATAGTTTAACCTGCTGTGAAATCAACTGTTGTGAGGCATCAGTTAAATGCTAAGACCACACTGTATACATTTTTTTAAAATACATCCTCATGCATCTGTCCAGTTTAATTAATGAACTCCTTAGCCCAAGTCTTCTTTCTCAATTTTTTATTCCCTTTTCCTAAAACTGCATTTAGGTCTACCCCATTGTCATTGGCATCACTGATCTGAGTTAATGTATCTGACTTAATATAGCTCAAGCATTGGAAATGATGCTGGGATGTGCTGGATATGACTTAGTATAGTAAAGCCTACGAAAGCTGGAACTTGTGTGAGGCAGAATCCTGTCAGAGAAGGAAAACTCAAATAATTTCCACTAAAACAAGTGGTAAAAAAGCAATAAAACTGCACCCTGTCAAAGGTGGAAAACTTATGAGACCTGGAAGAACAAGGCAGTCCCACTGAGTTCCGGCTCTCA
This sequence comes from Dugong dugon, assembly GCA_030035585.1. Lineage (NCBI taxonomy): Eukaryota > Metazoa > Chordata > Mammalia > Sirenia > Dugongidae > Dugong > Dugong dugon. Next base: position 18,512,070 of record CM057478.1, read on the forward strand.
CAGATTTCACTGTATATGAGAACTGGGGTGCAAGCAGAGAGAAGAGAAATTATGTATGCGTACTTATTGAAATATACCCAATATGTCAGCATTTTGTATTTGTAAGCACGAACAAAATATTTTAGAGAACGACTGAATTATAAAGATTAGCTGTGCAATAGGGAAATTGTAACTGTGATCCTCTCAGTAAGTCTTTCTCCTGAAGTCCCACAGTGAGTATCATTCCAGACCTCTTCTCCACAGGAAGATGCAGAGGGTGAGCATCTTCCTGTCCCAAGGCCCACGAGGGCTCTGTTGTCACTCTCTGATATCACTCTTCTCCCTTAGGTAGAGGCTTTCTCTTGTGCCTTGCTCGTGTTTTGAATCTAGCCACTGCCTTTTCTCAGTCACTCTATGTGAGTTCATTTCTCCCACAGTACAACTCCAGCTGTCCTCTACAGCACTACTGTGAATTTCATAGTAATTGCTCCCAGAAATGAAAAAAGAAAACCTCTCACACGTTTCCCTGCAAATTCTCTATCTTCCTAATGTTTGAAGCCTCAGTAGCAGCACCCCCTACCGGAGACCAGGTGAAATCAGAAAAGGACACATGAGCATTCCTGAAGAAACAGAAGAAGGGGGCGGGGCGCCCCTTGTGTTCATTTTCCCAGCTGCACCAGAAGTCATTCATTTTAATAATCAAGGACTCTTAAGTGAGAAACATTGAACTCTTAATAAAATAATCAATAAGGAATTTTAGTAATTCACTCTGGTGGCATAATGAAGCAAAATTTAGGAAATGGAGTATACATACATTTTGTTGAGAAATAATAGTGATTCATGTTATAGACTTTTGTGAACTCTGTCTTCCTCAAACCTATGAGACTAGACCTGATAATGGCCATTTTACTAATTATTTATTACTTAACCCCCAAAAAACAAACCCATTGCCACTGAGTCTCTTCCAACACGTGGTGACCCACATATGACACGGTAGAACTGCTCTTTAGGGATTTCTTGGCTGTAATTGTTGCCAAACCCTAGAAAGTGAGTTCTGTCTGGCACACTCAGACTGGCAAATACTTTGGACATTGGCCTTTGAAAAAGAGAAAGTAACTTATTGGAAGGCGCAGAGCAAGGAGCCGAGAGGAAGTGCCTCAGATCCGGCTCCCCTAGCTAAGGGAAGAAGGGCTTATATGTGATTTGGGCAGCAAGATGGCTGCCTTGCCGGTCTACCGGGGAGGCAAAATTCTAAATGGAACATGTGGAGCAGCCAGGAAACAGGAGGTGACGTAGTTCTTGTCAAACTACTTGCTTCGAAATGGGATCTGGGTGATGATTTTCCTACTGATTTGTTCTACCTGTTGCCACGTCCTTTGTTGAGGTCAATCAACAGTCACAGCTGGCCTTCCTGCACATGCAGGGCAGGCCAAATCTGGTTTGGGCTAGTTTAAGGCAGTCTTTTCTGACTAACGGCAGGTTACATAATCTTTACGGAAGCATATCACTAAGGCTTTTTTCAGAGGCACCACTGGGTGGATTCTAACTGCCAACCTTTAGGTTAGTAGTCAAGTGCAAATTGTTTGTTCCACCCAGGGACGTTATCTATTACTTAGGGCCTTAAGATAATAGTAAGATACTAAAATACTTCATAATTAAAATAGTAAAGATAATAAAAATCTTTTTCACAAGTCTAACTGTTGGCTGGAACCTTGGTGGCATAGTGGTTAAGAGCGCGGCTGCTAACCAAAAGATCAGCAGTTCAAATCCACCAGCCACTCCTTGGAAACCCTATGGGGCAGTTCTGCTGTGTCCTATAGGGTCGCTGTGAGTCGAAATTGACTCGATGACACCTAACAACCACAATAGGTATTGACTGGTATGGTCAAACCAGGGGCAATGGGGAGAGGCACAGCCAAAAGGCATGGGTACCAGAAACATGAAATAATTGGGCCATTTATACAGTCAGTCTAGAACAGTTACAATGGTAATAAAAGCACTGAGAAGCGTGAAGATCAGGGAAGGAACTTTTTATAGGACAAGGTCTAGGCAAGGCATCTAAGGTAGGTATCTAATCAAATTTTACAGTGTCTAAAGGTGACAAATAATAAATTATCTGTAGGTTTTAGAAAAATACCTTCAGAATTTTTTTTTAAAGCCTGTAAAACAGGTTTATTTTTTTAATGTGTGGATCAATTTGGATATTTCTATACGCTCTCCTCAAATCACTGTTTTATTTCATTTCATTTCAGTGTTTTGTGCCAAAGAACACCTTAAAAATTACTTTCTTGAAACTTAATAATCGCCTCAGAAATAAGATTAAAAAGAAAGAAATACAGCTTTTTTTAATCTTCCCTCAAATTTGCAAACTCTTTTTGGAATAATAGAAATGCTACATAAGACCCAGCTAGCTTACAAACCATGCCACAGTTCATGTTTGAAGTAGTCTTTGCTTTTAACAGTAAACGACAAAACCAGGTCAACTATAATCCAGTAAAAGTTTAATAACACCAATTTTAAAAACAGCTTAAGTGAGTCAAGAAAAGCTTTTTGTATTTAAAGTTAAATACAAAGACAATAAATATACTGACGTTTGTAACATATTGAAGTCTACAAAAGGAGATTAATACGTATGGTTAGACAGTATGATAATATTTTAAAAAGTAATAAGTCAGCCCTCCATATCCACAAGTTCCACTTCTGTGAATTCAACCAACCACAGATTGTAAACATTTTTTTTGGTGGGGGGCAGGGAAGGAAGTTCTAAAAAGAAAAACTTGAATTTGCCACGTGCTAAGCACTACACAGAATCCCCATGAGTGAAGTGATATGTAGGGATACCCCGCTGTAGCCTCCTGCTGTCTCACATAGCCTCAGTCTCTGTCCAGCAACCCTTGTTTGAGTATTGTTCACCTCAAGTCTTGATTCACTACTTATATTGTGCACACCCTTTGTTTCTGTGAAAAATGACTCCTAATAAGCAATTAAGTGGTCAAAGCAATTCCTCAAAGACTGAGGGAGCATTACAATTATTTACATAACATTTATATTGTATTGGGCATTATAAGTAATCTAAAGATAATTTAAAGTACAAGTATACTCGTTTTATTGTGCTTTGCAGATACAGTGTTTTTTACAAATTGAAGGTTTGTGGCAACCCTGAGTTGAGCAAGTCTATCGGCACCATTTCTCCAACTGTAAGTGTTCCTTTTATGTCTCTGTGTCACATTTTGGTAATTCTCGCAATATTTCAAGTTTTTTCATTATTATTATATCTGTTATGGTGCTCTGTGATCAGAGATCTTTGATGTTACTATTGTAATTGTTCTGGGGTACCACGAGCCTCACCTATATAAGCCAGCAGACTTAACTGATAAATATATGTGCTCTGACTGCTCCACCGACCGGTCTTCTCCCATCTCTCTTTCCTCTCTTTGGGCCTCCTTATTTCCTGAGACACAGTATTGAAATTAGGCCAGTAAGTAACCATACAGTGGCCTCTAAGTGTTCAAGTGAAAGGAAGAGTCCTAAGTCTCTCACTTTAAATCATAAGCTAGAAATGATTAAGCTTAGTGAGGAAGGCATGTCAAAACCTGAGACAGGCTGAAAGTGAGGCCTCTTGTGCCAAACAGTTAGCTAAGTTGTGAATGCAAAGGAAAAGTTCTTAAAGGAAATTAAAAGTGCTACTGCAGTGAACACATGAATGATAAGAAAGCAAAACAGCCTTATTGCTGATATGGAGAAAGTTTTAGTGGTCTGGATAGAAGATCAAACCAGCCACAACGTTCCCTTAAGCCAAAGCCTAATCCAGAGCAAAGCCCTAACTCTCCAACACTGTGAAGGCAGAGAGGTGAAGAAGCTGCAGAAGAAAAGTTGAAGCTAGCAGAGGTTGGTTAATAAGGTGAAGAAGATGCCATCTAAGACTTTCATAGCTAGAGAGGAGAAGTCAATGCCTGGCTTCAAAGCTTCAAAGGACAGGCTGACTCTCTTGTTAGGGGCTAATGCAGCTGGTGACTTTAAGTTGAAGCCAATGCTCATTTACCATTCCAAAAATCCTAGAGCCCTTAAGAATTATGCTAAATCTACTCCACCTGTGGAGCCCTGGTGGTGCAGTTGTTAAGAGCTACAGCTGCTAACCCAAAGGTCAGCAGTTTGAATCCACTAGCTGCTCCTTGGAAACCCTATGTGGCAGTTTTACTCTGTCCTATAGGGTCACTATGAGTTGGAATTGACTCACGGCATCAGGTACTCCGCCTATGCTCTATAAATGGATCAGCAAAGCCTGGATGATAGCACATCTGTTCACAGCATGGTTTACTGAATATTTTATGCCCATTGTTGAGACCTGCTGTTCAGAAAGAAAAAAAAAGATTTCTTTCAAGTATTACTGCTCATTGACAAGGTACCTGGTCACCTAAGAGCTCTGATGGAGATGTACAAGAAGATTAATGTTGTTTTCATTCCTGCTAACACAACATCCATTCTGCAGCCCATGGATCAAGGAGTAATTTCGACTTTCAAGTCTTATCACTTAAGAAATACATTTTGTAAAGCTATAGTTGCCATAGATAATGAGTCCTCTGATGGATCTGGGCAAAGTAAATTGAAAACCTTCTGGAAAGGATTCACCATTCTAGATGCCATTAAGAACATTCACGATTCATAGGAGGATGTCAAAATATCAACGTTAACAGGAGTTTGGAAGAAGTTGATTCCAACCCTCATGGATGACTTTGAGGGGTTCAAGACTTCAGTGGAGGAAGTAACTGTAGATGTGGTGGAAACAGCAAGAGAACTAGAATTAGAAGTGCAGCCTGAAGATGGAAGATGTGACTGATTGCTGCTATTTCATGATAAAACTTTAAAGGACAAAGAGTTGCTTCTTATGGATGAGTAAAGAAAGTGATATCTTGAGATGGAAACTACTCCTGGTGAAGATGCTATGAACCTTGTTGAAAGGACAACAAAGGATTTAGAATATTACATAAACTTAATTGATAAAGAAAAGGCAGGGTTTGAGAGGACTGACTCTGATTTTGAAAGAAGTTCTACCGTGGGTAAATGCTATCAAACAGCATCGCATGCTACAGAGAAATTTTTCATGAAAGGAGGAATTAATCAATGTGGCATATTTCATTGTTGTCTTATTTTAAGAAATCACCACAACCACCCCAACCTTTAGCAACCACCATCTGATCAGTCAGCAGTCGAAGCAAGACCCTGCACCAGCAAAAAGATTACAACTTGCTGAAGGCACAGATGATAGTTAGCATTTTTTAACACTAAAGTATTTTTTAATTAAGGTATGTACATTTTTTTTAGACATAATGCCATTGCACACTTAATGGACTACAGTATAGTGTAAACATAACTTTTATATGCACTGAACAAAAAAAAATCTCGCCATTGAGTCGATTCTAACTCATAGTGACCCATAGGACAGAGTAGAACTGCCCCATAGGGTTTCCAGTGAGCGGTCAGTGGATTCGAACTGCTGACCTTTTGGTTAGCAGCCAGGGTATTAACCACTGTGCCACTGGGAAACCAAAAAAATTAGTGTGACTCACTTTATTGCGATATTTGCTTTATTGTGGTGGTCTGGAGACGAACCTGCAATATCTCCAAGGTACGCTTGTATATAGGAAACCCTGATGGTGTAGTGGTTACGTGCTATGGCTGCTAACCAAAAGGTCAGCATTTTGAATCTACTAGGCGCTCCTTGTAGACCCTATGGGGCAGTTCTACTCTGTCCTATAGGGTCACTATGAGTCAGAATCGACTCGATGTCAACGGGTTTTTGTGTGTTTGTGTGTGTGTGTAGATGCCTGTATATGGGAGGATATGTGTAGGTTGTATGCAAATACTATGCCATTTTATATATAACAGTTGAGCATCCTCACATTTTGGTATCCATGGGAGTCCTGGAACCAGTCCCCTGCAGATGCTGAGGAACAAATGTATGTATTTTCCTGAAATATAAGAGTTTAAACTTACCACAACAGTAAACATAATATCTGATTTTTCTCTAGGTACTTGCTTAAATCACATTAATATATATTAATTTTTATCTGAAATGATATCTCATATCTACTGTACTTCATTGCAGATTGGTTTTAAAACTTCTTGTTGTTTGTTTATTCTTTTTAACCATTGACTATTTATATGTATTAAATGTAAACTAAAATTGGTTATTATATTTCAAATAAAAATACATTTGCAAGAGGAAAAGGGAGATGTGGAGAAATTAATCTAAAGTTGGATAAAAGCAGGAAATAAAATAATGGACAGTGATAAAATTCCTCAAACTCAGAGACATGGGGGAGGGCTTTCAAGAAAGAGATAAAGTGAAAACATGTAGATGGATAAATTAATATAATACAAAAACAGAACCATATAACACAAATATATTTTGGGACCTGGAATTTTTGAGAGTAAGCCATCCTTTAAAGGAAGGAGTTACAATAGAGTCTCCTTCTGCAGTCTTTTCCGGTTTAACATACTAGGAGAGTCTCACAATTTTAGTCAATATTGCAATAGTTCCTCATGAAAACTTCTTCAGTAAACATGTGCCAAAGGTCCAGGAAAGCAGAGCTGGCACCTCTCTTCAATGCCTCCAGCCTTTCTCTCACTGAGAGATCTCCCTTTTGAGCCACGGGAGAGGAAGAAAAAGTGAGGTCAGGGATGGAGAGAGTGTCTGGAAAGAGGTGAAGAAGAAACAGAAGGATGGACGAGAAAATGAAAGAAGTAAAAATGGTGATGGCAGCAGTTTTATCACTACGACCTGATTCCATACTTACCTAGAGGATGGAAAAATCTCCGGACCCTCAGTTTTCTTTTTCTCTGCCATTAACTAGTTTTAAAATATGCTACAATCCCAGAAGGTTTTTGTTGTTTGAGTTCATATTTCTCTTTAAATTCATGTAGTTCACAGCTTCCCAGTAGCTGTTTATTGCCAAGCCTTTAGGAGTGTCCACGGGCACATGCACAGCTTAGCATTTGACTGAAGACTCTCACACAGAAAAACCAGTTCATCAGGTGAACCCTGACTCCATGTGTGTCAGAACAGAACTGCACTCTGTAGGGTTTTCAGTGGCTGATTTTTTAGAAGTGGATCCCAGGCCTTTCTTCTGATGAAGACTGTTCTAAGGGGACTGCTGTATAAATTTGTGAAGTTTCTTCTCTGCATTGCTCGCTTCTCTCTGGTACTCCATCCCACAAATTTCAGCAGCTTCAGCAGCTGCAATTCTGACTTCTGCATCCACAGCCTAGGGAGACCTCCATGCTCTACTTGGAGTCACTTGCCTGAAATGCAAACTGGAAAGTACCTCCAGGCAGACAGGTTAGGTGATGGTGGGGCTATTCCCTGGGGTGGTCACAATCCCGTGCTGCCTGTTGTCCCACATGTGTACCCAGTTGCCTCATATATTTTGTGCGGTTTTATAGTTCATTTTGGCAGGAGTGCTTTTTCAATACCAGTTACTCATTCATGGCCATAAGGAGAGGAGCCACATTTTAAATTCATATTCATTTATTTATCTAAGTGTTTTACATTATCACATTCTAAAAAGATCAAAAAAATTAGTGATCTTATCATCACTTTTAATTTTTCTGTACTTAGAAAGAAAATTGAACTCATTGTTAATACCATCTTTTATTAATTGCAAATGGCATAATTATCCTTCCTGAATGCTATGGCAATGTTATGTCATTCATTTTAAAAAATATATTAGTATATTTGTAATCTCATCATAAGATTCACATTGAAATCACTTTTCCCACCATGGTCAAAGCTAACAAGGAATAGTAATTTAATCAGTGAAACGTCTATATCTCTTTTCACTGTTTCCTTTAAATTTCTCAAAGGGCTCATTAAAGAAGCATTACCTCTGTCAGGGACCTAATTATTTGTCTTTATGTTCTAAGCAATTTACCTTTCATCTTCAGCTTTGGCTTCCTGTACTTTTTCTTCTGTTATATTCACTTCAGTTTTACGTAACTTATGTTAGGTCATGCCATCCCTTTGGATGTTTATTTTCTGGGTGTCCAGTACCTTTCTTCATTGCTCCCTTACATTGACATCGATCGCTTTTCACTGCTAGTATATTTCTATCTCAAAAGTATAGCTTCTTATCGAGCATTTTTTAAATTAGCTTGGGCTCTGCTTTATGCCCTTTCTTATATTCAGGGTCCTCTGGCTAAGAAACAACTTTTTATATATTTAAAATCAATTTTACTTAGTGTAATTTATATTTTATATTAGAAGTTTCACTACTGATTCCCTTAAAATTATAATATTTTGAGTAAGCGCAATTTTTTGCTTTCTTTCCTTAGTTTCTTCCTTATTTTTTGTTTTCTTTCTTTTTCTTTTTGTTCCTTCCCTCCTTGCCTCCTCTCCTTCCTTCTTTGCTGCCATCCTTCCATGCTTAATTTATTTCTTTCTTTCATCCAATTTAAACCTTGTAAAAAAACTCCATAAGGAAATACTCTGCTTTTACATAATATGGAAATTGAGAGACAGCTAACTTACCCGTTAGTAACTGAGAAAATAAAAAATCAAACCCAGTTCTACCTGCTTCCTTAACCTTCACTACGTACTGTAACCATCACTCTGTATTATGTACAAACTGAAACTAACATATGTAATGAATGTTTTTAAGTGGAATAAAATTTATTCAGGGTAAATGACACTTGTTCACAGACCAATGCAAATTGTTTCTAATTTTCAAATCAGTCTTACAGGTGAAAAAATATAATTACAAATGTTGTAGATTATATAATATAGGTTTTATAAATATATATAATTATATATGTATGCATATATAATTATATGTATGTATATATAATTATAGATAATATATCCATATATGAAACTACATATAACTAACATATGTATAACTAGTTTATATAGATATATGTATATATATATAAAATTATTTAGGAATGCAGAAAATCTTATTTTACAATAAATTCAATGTAAAACTGAGCCACCAGTTCAACTTTCAATATTTCCTTTATCTCAACATTTGTTCAAGGGAAAATGTATTCAATGGCATGTAAGCTGTAACCACCAATGGTTCTTTATTCAAAGGAAACCATGTTAAAGCTATGAAAGAGGAAGAAAATGTCTTCTATCCAAATATCCGTCCATTCATTCACTCATTTATTCACTTAATAAGTATTGTTTGCACAACTGCTATTGCCAAATACTTTGTTATATGTTAAGAATGTAACAGTGAGCCTAATAAAAGCATTCCCTAATGCCCCTCAATGAACTTCCAGTTTATAATATAAAACACTTAAAAGTTTTGCATTCACACAGAAGGGGTAAGATTATATCTCAATATCATTAATTTCTTTATAGTTAATGTTCTGTGTACTTGCATTTTTTGCTAGAAAATAAAATTGTGTTTTCTCAGAATCCTCTGGATTTCTCAAATTTTGGAAACTAATTTTCATTCATAACTATTCCCAGTAAGGATAGAGAAAATCCTTTTTTAAACTGTATACTCTTACTTAATTGGCTATGAATACTGTTTAACACTTTTATAACTCTCTTCTCTGAGAAGCTAGAGTGGAATTTAGCATAAAATAAGTGGCCTTGTACTTTCTCTAGGGAATTTTATGCTCATAGAAATTCTGAGAGGTTGTCAATAAGAGGTTTCAACACAAATGTAATAACTTCCAAAGGAATCTAAGGACAAATAAATGGTCCTCCAACATATATATTATCTTGTTATGCTTCCATCCCCACTTTGTGAGCTTTCATGTAGGTATGAATGAAAGTCAGTGTCAACTTTTATTGAAAATTATAATACACTAGAATTCGTCAGATGTCCCTGAGTGGAGCAAACAGTTAAGTGCTCAACTGCTAATGAAAAGGTTGGCAGTTTAAGTTCACCCAGAAGCACCTCAGAAGAAAGTCCTGGCAGTCTACTTCCAAAAAGTCAGCCGTTCAAAACCCTATGGAACACAGTTCTGCTCTAACACACATGTTGCCATGAGTCAGAATCCACTCGACAGCAACTGGTACTGGTAGAATTGGTCACTAAAGTTTTAAAAACAAAATAATGATTTATAAAGATAAGACAAACATCTATCTGCTTTAAAGTAATATATTCTAGCATTTCAGGGCAACCGAAGTGACTTTGTCGGATAGTGAAAACATTATACAACTTAGAAGCCATATTTAAAATTTCGTGATAACAATAGTTTAATGATATTAATAGAACAAATTTGCAAACTGAGAGAAAATGTGAGAATCCCTGCCTTTTGTAGTTTCTTTAATAGGAAGACTTGTAGAAATATTAATAAATAAAGAAGAAAAGTAAATAAAATTTGCTAGGTGAAGGGTCAGCAAACTTTTTCTGTAAAGGGCAGATAGGAAATATTTTACACTATGAGGCTGTATGTCTCCGTTACAACTACTCGACTCTGCCATTGTAACAAGAAAGCAGCCATATACAATATGTGAACAAATGAACATGGCAGTATTACAGTGAAACTTATCTGCATGAGCACGAGGTCAGTACATTTGGCTTTGTGGGCTTTAGTTTGCTGATCTCTGCACTAGGTTCTTCTAGGCATTTTAAGCATAATCTAAATGATGGAAAAATGGCCTTGGTGATATGGGCCTAGCAATGCCATAGTTTACATAACTGAAGGCAAAAGGAGAAAACCGTATATACAATCAACAGCTTCCTAGATAAAGTGGATGTAATGGTGAAATATTAAAATAAATAATATGGCAGAATTTGTTTCAGTATTTCCCTTAGAAGTACTTTTTGTTGCAGTTCTGGTGATAAGTTGTGTGACACCCGCAGCTTGTCTCAGATGTGGTCTCAAAATCCCAAGCAACCACAAGACTGCTAGGATGAGGACTCCAGCCAGTAGCACCAACCCCTCTCTGGGTACTACATGCATCTAGTCTGGCCAAGCACACGGAGGAGACACTCACAAAGAGTTGGCAAGGGAAAGCTGCTCGCTCACAGAAACAGACAGCAAAAAATAGGATTAGTTCCATGGTGAGAGGTCCTCACCCCCGGCTCAAAAAAGCAGTCAAGGCAGAGAGTGAGACACTTCTACGCCTGCCCCCCCACTGTGTGCTGTAGGCGAGGGAGTAAGTCCCTCCCCAGGCAGTTTTATGCTCCAGGGGCTGTGTGTCTTACTGTACAGGGCACAGTGTAGAGTTTGCCACCTGACAACCCAAGGAGGAGATAGCTGGGTGCTAGTGGAATTGTATCTCTTTAGCCCTGCTAGTTATTAGGCTTGGAGGGGAGGATGTTCCTGAAGCCTAAAAATATTAGCAGGGGTAGGGAGCGGGCTGGGAGGGGGAGGGGGTTATAGCTGGTGGGCCGACCAAAGGACTACCTCCTTTCATAAGTCTCCAAACAATTTTTACACATTATTAGTGCAGCTTATGGGGTTTTTTTGTTTGTTTCATTCATAAAATAACATTTATCTACTCTATTTGCTTTCTGTACTTTTTTGCTAGATGATTTTCTTTAAAGACATTAATTGCAAATGAAAACTATTCTATGGAAAATCTATAAAATTAATCCTATTGGTCACATTTTGCATCACTGTATCTGTTTATCTTCACTGTAATATACGTAAGTCTTCAATATCTGTGAGTTTATTAACTTACCTGTCAGAAAATTGATTGGCTTTTTAGATGTGGGTTTATTTCTAATACTTTGTATATAAAGAGGTTTCATTTCTAAAGAGTAATTGAAAAATACTCATGTTTGACTTGCATATTTTAATATTTGCCTGTCCTTATTGATTTTCTAGTGCTTCAGTCAAACAAACTGTAAGTCGCTTGTTTTCCACTCCCAATTCCACTTTTCTACTTCTAATCTTTGGCTTATAATCTCTGTCTCCGATTCTCTCCTAGCTTCTTCTTGAATTCTTTAATCCCATCTGCCAATATTCTTCTTACAGAACTATGCAAATGAAGCTTAAAACCTTTGCTTGGCTTTTAAAGATGACTAGTACTCATGGAGAATTTATTTTCCCCCTCTTCTAAACTGCTTCTAGGGCTTGAACACTTGAGAGAGCTTTCCTCTGGCATTGCTCCCTTCACTTGCTGACTTTTGAAATCGTACCCATTTATGAAAGTCTAGGTCAAACGCTATCTTCTCACCCTTCTGTGATCACTATAAAGTACTCGTGTTCTATTTATCTCTGTGGAAAACCAACACTGATCTCTGCAGACATCCTAGAGAGGTAGATGTCTTCTGCAGAAGCCAGCACTGTGTTCCATAATACCACTGTTGGGTCTCAGAACCTGATCACCTCAGGGGAGGGACTGGAGTTTTCTCCTAATTATGTAGCTAAAAAGCCCAATAGCATAAAAGCCATCGGTCCCTCCCTGGGGTGTAACATCTGGCTCAGCACTTCCTAGATGCTCCAGTACATTCTGTTTCTGAAGGCTTGCAGTGTCTTGTCTGGTCATTTGCTTTTGTTTACCCAACAACGTCATGTTGCCAAATATTAGAGGTTCACAGACTCTAGATACCCAGGATAAATTATAAGGGCTACGTGTTAATTTTGACTAAAACACAGCAGAGATTTGGGTCTGGCCCATCTCGCTTGGAACGCCATCATTTGGCAGTGGTTGATGAGCTTTAATAGTCGCAATCACCTGGGGTAAAGAGAAGTAAGAGAAAATAAACACTAGTAAATAGCTCTGGTTGAATCCTGAGTGGCAGGCCAGAAGTCTTGTCCATTTTTCTGCCTTCTGCCTAAGTTCTGATTTCTTTCTCCAGTGAAGTTGGAGGCAAGGCCAAATAACAATATTTAGTGGCTGCCTCATTAGTGGTCCGTCTCTGGGTTTGAACAGCCAGCCTTTTGGTTAGCAGCCAAGTGCTTAACCAGTGCACCACCAGGGCTCCTTTACATTTATTACAGAATTACTCAGGCACAAAACTTATGTAATATATAATAAAGATTATCCAATATAAAATAATCTAACCGACCTAAACCAAGCCTTCCTAGTAACACATAACACAATGCCTATTTCTATGGGGTAAGGGTGGGAGGCCAGAGTCCTTGACTTCTCGATAGTCCGTGTGGTGATCTATCAGTTGTTTTGTAGATGTGGATTGTTCTTTCTCCCCAGGGCATCATAGGTCATCACTGTGGATTGCCAAGTGTGAGAGCTCTCCTCAGAGTGGGGGCCAGAGTTTCCAAACAGACTTAACCTGCAGTTGTTCAGAGAAGGAAGGGACGTGTGCCTCCCTCCAGCAAGTTGCCATCAAGTTGTGAAAGGGCAGGGTTTTATAATTAGTGAACCCTTAATTTATTGACCCAAGATATGAGTAACAGGTATGTCTTAGTGTCATAGGGCTCCCAAAACAGAACACCGTATAGTGGTTGGCCTTAAAGAACAGAAATGTATTTTCTCACAGTTCTGGAAGCTAGAAGTCCAAGTCAGGGTCTCAGCAGCATTGATTCCTTCTGGGAGCTCAGTGAGACGAACGAGGCTGTACCCCCTTCCTAGGTCCTGGCAGGGGCTGGCAATCCATGGCATTCCTTTGCTGCTTGTCGATGTACCTGTCTCTGTCATCACATGGTGTCTGGCTTCCCCTTGCCTGTGGCTCTGTTTCAGTATCCCTCCTTTTTTGTAAGAGACCACTCAGAAAGGATTAGGATTAGGACCCACCCTATGCCTGTATGACTTCCTTAATTTAACTGATAACATCCACAAAGAAAAACCCTGTTTCTTTAAACAAAGTCACGTTCACAGATACAGGGGTTAGGAATTAATATATCTTTTTAGGGGATGCATTCGATCCACAGTAACATGCTTCTATTGCTACACATACCTAGCCAGTTTTACAATTTTTACATATGCAAAGTGGGCAACCCTATGTCATTGATTCTGTATGTGATCAATCACATCTGGCACTGATACCCTATCCATCTGGAAATGGGGAAATCCTAATATGCTGATCCTGATAAGAAATCGTGTTCTTCCCTTAACTAGGGGGCTCTTACTGATTCTGATAAAGCATTAAGGCCAGAACAGAGACTCGGGGTTCTATTTAACACACATTCATTTCAAGACTTCAACAGGGTTAATCCACATAGAAAATGGGCTTAGCTGGGGTTTTCTGTAAGCTTTATTTATGTCATTTCTGACCTCCTCTCTTCTTTTCACCAACCCAGTTTAACAAGCAATAACCACAAATGTGTGTGGCTTACTTCTACCAACAAGGAAGCTCCTTGGGATTTGAGACCATGTTTTAGTCAATTTGTGTACTGCACAGAACCTAGCGGAAACAAGTATCTTGTATCATTTTTATCTATTTACTAAAGGCATGCATGAATCCATAACATTAAAAACAAGTATCTTTCTTCAAAAAAAATTGCACAACACAGAAGAATTCAAACTGAAAAATTTTCAGTCACTGTGTTAGTTGAAATTGTCATCTCCGTCTACTTGTAAAGCTAAAATGGATTCCAGGGACTCTAAAGACTGATACTGAACTGCTGAAAGTTGGATGCTGTGTCCTATTTGTTTTTTTTTTTTTTTATCATTACTATTATATTTTGCTACCTATTATATTTTTTAATTTACTTTTAAAATTTCAATATTATTATCTAGACACACAGAAAAATAAAAGTAGATTTTAAAAAAGACCAATGAGAGCATAAGTGTTAAAATGAACATACAGTAAAATAATTTTAAAAACTAAATGAGTTGCTAAGGAAAACATTCAAACATCTGTGTTTGAAGACAGTTACAACAGGCTGGAAATCAGAAGCAGAGAGCACATTCTCTGTGCATAAAGATTGCCAGTGGTTAAAATATTCTGAAAAATGATATCAGGAAAGTGAGGCAAATTATGTAAGAACAAAAAAAGTAGTAGTAAAGATGAAGGTTAAAGAGAAAAAGTGACAATAAACTGGCTAACATTTTGCAGAGAGGAATTATATGATGAAACACATGAAGTCAGATTTTTGACTTTATATATAATTGAAGAGCTTTCAAGCAAATTGAGAGCATAGCTGGTAATTATATATTCCTCTTCATCTCCATTTCTACCTTTATTTCTGTTTTGATACCTTGGCCTGGCAATTTACTTCCAAAAGATCATAGTCATTGAAAACCCTGTGGAGTGCAGTTCTACTCTGCACACATAGGATTGCCATGAGTTGGAATTAACTTCACAGAAACTAGTCTGGCTTTGGCTATGTATACACATTTGTTGTTGTTAGTTGGCATCAAGCTGATTTCAACTACTATTGGCAACCCCACGTGTTTCAGACAGGGCTTCAAACTGATTTCTTCCTGGTTCAGCCATGGCCGAGGAAGCATCACTGGAACAGACCTGAATTTTTAAAATTTGGATTTATAGAAATGATAACTGAAACAGGGAAAATTACAGGTTGAAGCCTTGCTAGAAATTTAATCTCCCTCTTAGAAAACAAGGGCAGGATATGCGTTGCAGGGCAACCAAATCTCTTGGCTTTCGGATTTTGATCAGAGTCGGAGATAGCACTGCCCCTCTCAAAGATGGCAGTGAATCATGCTGCTTTGAATGTGCGTCACTATCCATAGTTCTGTCAATAATCATATCTTATTCATCAGGCTCCTCCTGAAAGGCCCACTAGGCTTCTTCCAAATCTCCCACTTCAGGGCTTCAACCCCTAATTTTTCCCATTCTGGTTACCATGCCAAATAATCCAAATTGAAAAAAAAATTTTGTTTTGTCGGCCATGACAGAACCAGTTTGAAGCCCTGATTTCAGAGTAGAATTTTACTCTGTAAGATTTTCAAGGCTGTGACCTTTTTGGAAGCAGCTCACCACGCCTGTTTTCCAAGGTGCCTTGGTTAGGTTTGAACTGCCAGCATTTTGGCTAGCAGTTGAGTGCTTAACTGTTTGCATCACCTAGGGACTCCTCTCTCTGTCTCTCTCTTGAGATATAGATAAAGATACAGAGATACAAACATACAGATATATAGATATATATTCCTGTTGAAGAAACTGCATTGTTTTATTGTTCACAAGAGATTTTATATGTCTGGTCATCCAAAACAGGAATACGTTTCTTTTAGGAAATATTTCTGTCAGGCAGAGTAAGATTCTTATTTTCACAGAAGCAGACACCCCCACCCCCCAAGGAAGGGCCTGCTTATGGGGGTGATTCCTCAAGGTACATGCTTGAAGAATAGCAGGTGGTTTGGGGCAGTGTTTAGTTAACTACTTTACTTTTGCTGATTAGTGTTTTAGAATTAATGGCAGGTGTTGAATAGCTCTAAATATTAGAAATTATATTTTAGAGTCTGTGTAAAGGAAAAGAGAGTGGGATAATGATGCAACACGTCAGGGAGAGGAACTTTATGGGGAATATAGACATGTTTTACGGGGAATTTGGTTAAGTTTCGGCTGTGTGGATAAGTGAATCCTCTTTCCTGCCACCCCATGAAAACTTTGGTAAAAACATCTGTATCTAGTTAATGCATGGTGGAAATGGATTTGTGCTGAGTATGGAAAACAAGTGATCTTTCTTTTCCCAACATCAAGAACTCATTGCACATTGAGTTATATTGTAATACAGTAACTACAGAGTCAAGGCTTCTGTCTTAGAGCTATGGGACTTACAAAGACTGTAGCACTGTAGTGCACGGAAGACCAGCAGTAAATTGAAACAGCATAATATGTGGTAAATAAGTAATCCATAACAATTGATGTCATCTCTCACTTAAATTATTGGTGTAGCCTCCTACTACCCCAAATGTTTTCCATCCTGCATACTGCAGCCAGAGTGATCTATTTAAAATTACCTCATCATGAGCCACAGTTAAACCCCGCCCATGTTCTACAGAATAAAGTCTACACTTCTAAACATGGCTCCTGTCCTGACTCCTACCCATGACTCCCTTAGCGTTATCTCCCATCATTCAGTGTACCCATGGCTTTGCTCGTGCTATTTTTTGTTTGTTTGTTACCAGAATAAATGAATCGTTTTTTGCAACTCTATTTTCTCACAGTTACTCACCCATTCAAGAAGAGCTTAGCAGCTTAAGCCTTACCTCCTCCAGGAAACCAATCCTGACTTTCTAATGTGAGTTAGATGATTTCATCAGTGCGTATTTAACACCCAAACATGGCTTTGCCTTAACACTTAATACAGCATACTAAAACAATATGTTTGTATGTCTACCTGCAGCAATAGACAGTAAGTTTTCTGAGTTTAGCAACTTTGTATTATTCATCTTTTGTGACCACGGAGATTTGGGGAAGATGGTAAAGAACTGGTTGAAATAAGTTGAGTCATTAAAAAAACGAGAAGAAAATTGATCCATTGACTATGGTTTTTGTCTCTTTTAGCATATTTAATTTCATGCATAACATATATAATCATATTTTGCAATGAAGAATGCCTTTAAGAATCATAATATATTTTATTCTAGCTCCACTTTGTGATAAAACTTAAAGTACATTCTTGAACATTCCTCTCTCATAATATTCTCAATTATTTGTCAACTCTGTCATTGTTATTCCAGTAATCGCTTTAAGAACTACCCTGCTATCCATGTTTATTGCTACACCTTTATTGAAGGCCCTGGTTATAGAGTCAGTCACCTAGTGGGTCTTCGCCACTGGTTTTCCCTAACAGATATTCTAGATCAGCACTGTATAATGCAAACATTCTGTATCTTCACTATCCAATATGGTAGTCACTAGCTACATGCGGCCATTGAGTACTTGAAGTGTATCTAGTGCAACTGATGAACTGAATTTATAATTTTTTTTAGTTTTAACTTGTTTAAATTTTTAAATAGTCATATATGGCTAATTACTACTGTATTGGACAGTGTTTTAGGCTGCATGAGCACTTTCTAAAAAAAAAAAAATTCTCGAGAAAAAGGATATGCTAACACGAATAATTTTGTAGTCAGAAAGGGACAACTATTGTTATATTTTTCTTTTGATTTTAAAGGACATTTTTCTCAATGTATGAATGGAAGAAATCCACCTTTTCAATGGCATATTGTTATAGTTATTTTTTTCCTGGCACAGAGCAATTGTAGCTTGTAAAGCTGAATTAAAAGTTAAGAATTTATAGTTATGAAAGATCAAATGTACTAGACAGTTAAGAAAATGTATTCAAGCTATTGCAATTGCAAGAACAGTCAGCAATGAAGAGCATCTCTGAGAGAAGAAAGGGAACCTGGGGCTTTATGGAGACCAGTAGAGGAATCACCTTATCATCCTCAAGACAAAGGAGTCAGGAGGAAAGATAAGAGACTGGTCTGACCTGAGTCACTGAGGAAGGGTGGAGGTGGGAATAGGCCCTAGCAGGGCAGTCCTTGCAGTTGTTAGCCATTTCTCACAACACAAAAGGTTGGAGGATATTTCTCAACCATATATATATATATATATGCTTGTTTGTTACTGTTAGGTGTCTTAGAGTCAGTTCCAACTCCTAGCGACCCTATGTACAACAAAATGAAACACTACCCAGTCCTGCACCATCCTCAAAATCGTTGCTATGTTTGAGCCCAACTTTGCGGCCACTGTGTCAATCCATCTCATTGAGGGTCATCCTCTTTTTCGCTGACCCTCTACTTTACCAAGCATGATATCTTTCTCCAGAGACTAGTCCCTTCTGATAAGATGTCCAGAGTACAAGAGATGAAGTCTCACCACACTCACTTTTAAGGAGCATTCTGACTGCACTTCTTCCAAGACATTTGCTCGTTCTTATGGCAGTCCATGGTATATTCAATATTCTTCCCAAACACCATAATTCAAATGCATTAGTTCTTCTTCAGTCTTCCTCATTCATTGTCCAGCTTTCATATGCATATGAAACAATTGAAAATACCATGGCTTGGGTCAGATGCACCATAGTCCTCAAAGTGACATCTTTGCTTTTCAACACTTGAAAGAGGTCTCTTGCAGCCGATTTGCCCAATACAATACATCCCTTGATTTCTTGATGGCTGCTTCCATGGGTGTTGATTGTGGATCCAAGTAAAATGAAATCCTTGACAACTTCAAAGTTTTCTCCATTTGTCATGATTTTGCTCATTGGTTGAGTTGTGAGGATTTTTGTTTTCTTTATGTTGATGTGTAATCCATGCTGAAGTCTATGGTTTTTGATCTAAGTGTTTCAAGTCCTCTTTACTTTCAACAAGCAAGGTTGTGTCATCTGCTTATCACAGGTTGTTATGAGTCTTCATCCAATCCTGATGCTGTGTTCTTCGTATAGTCCAGCTTCTTGGATTATTTGCTCAGCATATAGATTGAATAAGTACGGTGAAAGAATACAACCCTGACACATACCTTTCCTGATTTTAAACCACACAGTAGCCCCTTGTTCTGTTTGAATGACTGTCTCCTGGCCTTTACAGAGGTTCCACATGATCACAATTAAGTGTTCTGGAATTCCCATTTTTAATAATGTTATCCATAATTTGTTATGATCTACACAGTCGAATGTTTTGCATAGTCCATAAAACACAGATAAACATCTTTCTGGTATTCTCTGCTTTCAGCCAAGACCCATTTGACATCAGCAATGATATCCCTAGTTCTATGTCCTCTTCTGAATCTGGCTTGAATTTTGGCAGTTCCCTGTCAATCTACTGCTGCAACTGGTTTTGAAACTTCATCAAAACTTTAATTGCATGTGATATTAATGATATTGTTCTATTATTTCTGCAGTCTGTTGAATCACTTTTCTTTGGAATGGGCACAAATATGAATCCCTCCCAGTCAGTTGGCCAGGTGGCTGTCTTCCAGATTTCTTGGCATAGACAACTGAACACTTCCAGTGTTGCATTCATTTTTTGAAACATCTCAAGTGATATTCCTCAATTCCTGGAGCCTTGTTTTTTGCCAATTACTTTAGTGCATGGACTTCTTTCTTCAGTATCATCAGTTCTTGAACCTGTGCTACATCCTGAAATGGTTGAATGTTGACCAATTCTTTTTGGTATAATGGCTCTGTGTATCCTTTCCATTTTCCCTTGATTCTTCTTCCTGTGTTGGTCAATATCTTGTCCATAGAATTCTTCAAATTTGCAACTGGAGACTTGAAATTTTTCTTCAGTTTTTTCAGCTTGAGAAATACCAAGCATGTTGTTCCCTTTTGGTTTCTAACTCCAGGTCTTTGCACATTTCATTATAATACTTTACTTTCTCTTCTGGAGCTGCCCTTCGAAGTCTTCTGTTCAGCTCTTTCACATCATTATTTCTTCCATTTACTTTGGCTACTCTACATTCAAGGGACTGTTTCAGAGTCTCTTCTGACATCCATTTTGATCTTTTCTTTCTTGTCTTTTTAGTGACCTTTTACTTTCTTCATATATGATGTCTTTGATGTCATCCCACAACTTGTCTAGTCTTTGGTCATTTGTGTACAATATGTCAAATCTGTTCTTGAGACTGTATCTAAATTCAGATGGGATATACTCAAGGTCATATTTTGGCTCTTGTGGACTTGTTTTAAGTTTCTTCAGCTTCAGCTTAAACTTGCATAATAGCAATTGATGGTCTATTCCACAGTCATCCCCTGGCCTTGTTTTGATGGATCATATTGAGCTTCTCCATAGTCTCTTTTCACAGATATACTCCATTTGATTCCTGTGTATTCCATCTGGTGAGGTGCATGTGCATAGTCACTGTTTACATTGTTGAAAGCAAAATTCTGTCAGGTGATCTCTATTGTCATTTCTTCCACCAAGACCATATTTTCCAACTATTGACCCTCTTTCTTTGTTTTAGACTTTCACATTCTAGTTACCAGTAACTATCAGTGCAACTTAATTGCATGTTTACTCAATTTCAGATTGCAGAATTTAGTAAAAACCTTCAATTTCTTCATCTTTGGCATTATTAGTTGGTATGTAAATTTGAATAATAGTCTCATTAACTCATGTTCCTTATAGGCATATAGATATTATCCTATCAAGGAAACGCTTGTAATTCAGGACAGGATCTTAAAATCCTCTTTTTAATGATTAATGTGATGCCATTCCTCTTCAATTTGTTATTCCCGGCATAGTAGACCATATGATTGTCCAATTCAACATGGCCAGTACCAGTTCATTTCAGTTAACTAAAGCCTTGGATATCGATTTTTATGCATTCCATTTCATTTTTGACAACTTCCAATATTCGTAGATTGATACTTCCTACATTTCACGTCATGACTATTAATGGATGTTTGTAGCTGTTTCTTCTCATTTTGAGTAGTGCTACAACAGCCAATGAAGGTCCCAAAAGGTTTACTCCATCCATGTGATTAATGTCAAGTCTGCTTTGAGGAGGCATCTCTTCCCCATTTGTATTGTCTGTGCCTTCCAACCTGAGGGGCTCATCTTCCAGCACTATATCAGACAATGCTCTGCTGCTATTCTTAAGATTTTCACTGGCCAGTCTTTTGTGGAAGTAGACTGCCAGCTCCTTTTTCCTAGTCTGTCTTAGTCTGGAAGGCCTACTGAAACAGTCCACCATAGCTGACCCTGCTGGTATTTGAAATACTGGTGGCATAACTTCTGGGATCACAGCAGCACCCAAGCCACTATGGTATGACAAACTGACAGACGAGTGGTGGAGGTATATATATATAGAGAGAGAGAGAGAGAGACAAAGAGAGCCCTGGTGGCACACTGGTTAAGAGCTTGGCTGCTAACCACAAGGTTGGCAGTTTGAATCCTCTGGCCGCTCCTTGGAAACCCTATAGGACAGTTCTACCCTGCCCTATAGGGTTGTTATGAGTCAGAACTGACTTGATGGCACCTAACAACAGTAACAATATATATACATATGTATGTGTATATACATATACATATATAAATATATATACATATATATACAAACACACATACATATATACATACACATATGTATTCAGAATTTCAGGAAGAATTCAAATTTCACAACTTTTATCTATTTTCATTTGCCGACTCCTACCCAAGGATCTGTGCAGTCCAGGTTAAGAACTTTTCCTCCTTTATATTTTCTGTCAGGTTACGTTTCCTAATGGGAGATTTTTTTTTTTTGCCTAGGAGAAATTGAGTTCTACATTCTGTAATTTAAATAAACTACTTAGTATTTAGAATAAAATTCTGAAACATTTATTGAGCATCAGTTATATATCAGAGAAGTTGTAAGTAATTTCATATATTTTATTTCATTCCATTCTATCAAGTACTCAATAATTGCCATTCCACAAACAAGGAAACTAAGGCTAACATAGATTGAGTGATTTGTCCAATTTAGATCGGAGCCTCCTATTTCCATACATGTAGTTAAACCCTTTGCCGTTGACTTGATGCCTACTCATAGCAACCCTATAGGAGAGATCAGAAGTGCCTCATAGGGTTTGCAGGGAGTGGCTGGTGGATTCAAACTGCTGACCTTTTGGTTAACAACCAAGCTTTTAACCCCTGCGCCACCAGGGCTCCATACGTGTAATTAATATTAGTAATTTCAACATTGTGTGACCCAGTTATCATCTGAATCACCTCAGCCCTCTGTTTCTGATAATAATTGACTTGAATTTTGAGACTGTGAGAAAATCTAATGTCCACACTGAGATTTCTGCACATGCCAGTGAACTTATTATGTAGTAATCACCTCAAATTTTCAACTGAAGTTTCAGAGGAATCACTGCTGTTTGTGGAACATTCCACCATGTTCTGTGTATAGTATCTCTGATCTGCAACACATTAAACTACGTTTGGTTCTCAGCTGCTATCCTTGAATTACACACACGTACGCACACAAGGAGAGCTGCACAAATTATCTGCGTATATCATATATTTTCTGCAAGTTTAGAAGAGACAGCTCATGACTTACATTCTGGCAATACTGCTTGTGGTTTAAGGTGTTTGCTAAAAATTGAACATGCAATATTTCTCTTCTCTAAAGTTCTCTGTCTACAACAGTCAGCTCTCCATATCGGTGGATTTCACATCAGCAGATTCAACCTACCATGGATCGAAAATATTCACAAAAGAAAGTTTCAAAAAGCATAACTTGAATTTGCCATGTGCCGAGCACTATGTTGAATCCCCATGAATGAAGTGATATGTAGGCATCCCCTGCTGTAGCCTCCCGCCATCTCACAGATTCAAAATCTCTCTCCAGCACTTGTGGTTTGAGCATTGTTCGCCTCTCCACTCGTTAGTTCGCTACTTGTATTGTGTGCACCCTTTGTTTCTGTGAAAAAATGCCTCCTAAAAAGCAATAAAGTGGTCTAAGTATCCCTCAAAGCTAAGTGTAAGGAGGTTGAAGAGAGCGAGAGGAAGGAGTTTCAGGTTAGTAAGGGACGGCTAGCTAGCTCCGTAAAGCGCT
Organism: Dugong dugon; assembly: GCA_030035585.1. Taxonomy (NCBI): domain Eukaryota; kingdom Metazoa; phylum Chordata; class Mammalia; order Sirenia; family Dugongidae; genus Dugong; species Dugong dugon. Next base: position 18,535,370 of record CM057478.1, read on the forward strand.
ACAACCTCGAGAACTTCAAGATCATTGGAGAATCAGCATCGGTTGACGCCCAGACAATATCCTAGTTCTCAGAAGGGCTCAAAAACTCATACAAGAGAAAGGCTACCTTCCAGAGCAGGTCTTCAATTGTGATGAAACAACTATTTACACAGCATTTATATTGTATTAAGTGTTAGAAGTAATCTAGAGATGATTTAAAGTTTATGGGAGGATGTCAGTAGGTTATATGCAAATACTATGCCATTTTATGTAAGAGACTTTTAGCATCCACGGATTTTGGTATCCGATGGGTGTCTTGAAACCAATTACCCCCAAATACCGAGGGAGGACTGTACTTAGTTATCACCTCCATTGCGCCTCTTTCATATCTTCTGTGTTCATTTTCCCACCTCCAAAGTCATATTAATTTATATTTCAGAACAATAAATTGGCATTCTTGTCATCTTACTTCAAGCTGTCCTATCCCTTTAAGGCCTATCTTTCTAGCCACCATGCTTACCTAGGTGTTCTCCTAAACCTAGACAGTCCCCATTCATTTCATTTCATTACAAGAGTGTGGAAAAGAAAATAAAGTTTGCAGAAATCATGTCCCTAAACGTACGTGGTTTCATAGATATAAACTGAACAGTAATTATTCTTCAAAATAAATGTAATTTTAGAGAGCTACCAGTGCTTGTAGAATCTGGATATTATATGTTGAGATGTCCTCAATATGTATATAAACTATGCTTGGTATTAAATCCGCACCAAGGTAAAGAAGCTGATGCTGATTCCTAACTCCTACCCCAAGTGATTTGAGAGCTGTATGCTTTCCTTAGTTTCCCCCACATCAATGTATGATACTTACAAATATAATCCTTGATCCCAGCAACAACTCTGCCTTGATCCCTAAAATTTACTCTCCTGTATGAGTAGAATGGTATCTGTGACTATCTTTGTGGCTCTGATATATCTCTACGTACTCATTAAAAATTCTATTTTAAGAGACGTTGATCAATAGTGCAGATGATCACAATTTTTTCATTCATTGTTTTTTAGTTCATGACTATATTAATCTATATATCATTATCTCTCATAGCTTTTACATTCTTATGGTAGAAGGAAAGTAGTACATATATTATTTTTGTTGCTCGGAGCTTGATGCTATATTACGAATTTAACAGTTAAGTTGTAACTATACTGTTGCTGATGAAAAAAGTCACTGCAAAAAAAAAATCATAACCTTAAAAAAAACAGGACATCATGAAAGTAATTGTTCTGTTATTATTTACTTTCTGTCTAGGCTGTTTGGTTACCACCTCCCCCTTTCCAATTTTTAGCTCTTTCTGGTTTGATAGACTTTCTGATAGGCCTTACCGGCTCTTTCACATCCTGATTGCTGCAAGATGCTCAACTGGCAAAACGCACTGTGGGACATTTCTGTTCAGGCTGGGCACAGAATCTGCCTTTTTCATTTTCAGATATGCTCCAAATGATGGTTTATAATGTCATTTTTTTTTTTTTAATATCAGAGGATTTTATTTCTTTAAAACTATGTTGTTGAAGGAAAGAATATTGTTATTTGAAAATGAAATTGAAAATGTCATTATATCAATGCTGAGGAAAGATTAAAATTCTAAATCAACTGTCTTAGCCATTAAATGTTTCTCTCACACTCTGTTTTTTTTTTAATTATTCCCCCCCCCAAAAAAAATCTTTGCAGAATTAGTGTAGTAAATATATCTAAACTCAATAAAAAGGAAAGACTGATTTCTAAACATTAATATTCTAAAGATTTTTCCAAGTTCTAATACTTTAAAGAACATTTCCTGTACTTTTTAAACATAATTGCTAAGAAAGAAAGATAAATATGTTCATTGATCAGAAATAAAAAATGGATTCAAATAAAACCTTGCTTATACTATTTTTAAAAGGGAGGTTATCCACATTATGTCAGTCTTAGTAATCTTGAGCAAGTTTCTTTACCTTTATGGCCTCATTTTCTTCATTTATGTATATAACATAACAATGGTCTCCAAGTTCCAGGGTTCTAATTAAGATAAATGAATTCATAATGAAAGGCACGTAAAACAGTACCCAATTTAGAGTAACTAGTTTAAAAAATTAACCAATATTATCATCCAATTAAGATAGAATCTTCTATAGATTTAAAAAATAATGAGTTTTATAAATGTTGTAAAATTTGTCAATATTTTCCAACTAGTAAATAGAACTCCAGAACTGGAACCAAACTGTCCTCTAAATAATTATAGCACTTTCTAAAATAGGAGCATGTACAGTGAGAACACAAAGGAACAAAGGAGGAAAGCATCCAGACTTCCTGAGAAAGGGATCAGAGAAAGCCTCATGGAGGCTTGCTTGATAAAAAAGACATTCCTTCCAGGCAGGAGAAAAAATGCTGTAGGGCATGTCAGCAGGCCCTCCCCAACATTTGCAGAGCCCTGAGTCAGAATATAATGGAGGTTCACATGCTAGACTTGTAGATACTTAAAACTTAAACAGTTAAATAAAATATGTTTCTGTCCCCCTACTTAAAAATACATGTCTTTATAACAACGTGGAGGACCGGGATCAAATTCATAATTCTTAGACTCCTTGAGTTCCACGCTAGAACATGACAGTACAGGGAGAACCCTTGGCCTGACCTCTTCCTCCTTAGCTCCAGCACATTCGTGGCAGCGCGGCCCTATCTCCAATAGGTTCCTTTTAGCCACTTGGTTCTTAAGGCCTAGGAGCAAACACTCTAGCAATGTGCCCTCGGGAGGAAGGACCCGGGTGAGGAGGAGGTTTAAGTCAGTCTTAGGAGCTGCCTTAAGGGTGTTTGGGGCCAGTAATCTCAGTGTATGGTCATAGAGGAAGTGTAGCAGGCTCTATGTGGCCAGGTACCTTTGGCCTAGTAGATTCCTTGCATTGTAGGGAGGAGTAGAGCTAAAGGAAGGAAAGAGTAGGGCCCTCTAAAGCAGAGAGTCCAAGGTAGGGGTCCTTCTTGCTAGCCTAAAGTTGGCATGAAACAGTGTGGCATCACTTGGATCTAGAAAGTGTTCTGGGAACAATGTAAAGGATGACTTGGAAGGGGTTGAATCTGCAGGCAGAAAGAACAAGGAGCTATTGCAATAACCTAATCTTACAGAATTCAGAGAGTGACAGTGGGGATAGAGAAGAAAAATGGATGGATTCAAGAGAAATTTAAGTGGTAGGATTGGTAAGCTCATGGGCAGCTAAATGCTAGAGGGAGAGGAAGAAGAAGGAAATTAGGATAAATATGAGCTGTCTTTGAAGGGAGGCTGGTAAGATAGAAATAGAATTTTATTCTAGAATTCTCTGCTGCACTATGCTGTCTCTGAGATTATAAAGAAGTCTGCAATGAAAGTCTAGAACCATAATTTTAATTTTATGGCTTGATTCTGATCTAGTAAAATGAAATCCAGTTAAAACTTTTACATTTTCCAAGCATTATTTATCAAAGGAATATATTCTTTGCAGACACAATTTTATTTATGTTTTTAGTTATGTATACCTAAAAGACATAAACACATGCAATTTATTGTGGTGTCAGAAGTGTTAAATAGCATGAAGACAAAGGCAGTTTTGTTTATTTAAAATACTATTGATTATAAGTTATCAATTAAATCCCTCTTACTTTACCTAGTTCACTGAGTTTCTTGAATATTTTTTTTGAGCCCAACTTGACCCTTTAAACTGTACATAAAATATTTCAAGTTATAATAAATCCAGTCTAGTCAGGCCTTTATGAAATAAAAATGAATCATCTTTAAACCAAAACTATGACTATGATAACTACTGATTTGGAAAGAAATTGTTTAATTATTTCTGTAAATTTAATTACACCAGTTTAAGTAGAGGCTTATCATAAATATTAGTCAAACAAAAGATAATTGTTTGAATGGCATTACCTCTAATAAGCAACATAAACAGACTATACTAATTAGGAACTAAAATTCATATGCTGTGAACTTAATATGAAATTTTCAATTTCGATATAGCATTGTGTAATTTGACTACAGTAGAGTTTATTATTGCTGCCCAAATTAAAATAAACCCTTCTTATAGCACTGATAATGTTGGACTCCTACAGATAACATTATATTGAGGGTATGATACATTTTGATTGAGTTACCACAAGGGAGAAATTTAATTTAATTAAACTGGTCTTCATTAAAGTATTGCATTCAAGGGAAGTAAGTATATGGCACATACAGTATGGAAGAAATCCTACTGTTTAAAAGGGAGAACACTCATAATAGACTAGCCATGATTTCATTAGAGTCCTCTTCTTAATAATTAACCTGTGACTTAAAGATAATAATATAGTAGACAGATTAACATTCTTGCATGCTCTAGTTTTTTAAAATAAGCAATATAGTGTATGTATAAACATATGTATATAACATTTATACATGTAAATATATATGCACATATACATATACAACTGATAAAATATGCATGTTTTATCAGTTATATATGTATATATCCAAATGAACAATTAGTAAACAAGTATATATACATATGTTTATTTATTGTTTATGAAAACATGCATGCATGCATGTGTGTATACACACACACGTGTTTTCTCAAACAACACACACACAGATATATGGGATATGTTCTTTGTTAAATATTTATGATGATTTTAACAGACATATTCTGCATACATCTAAGAGAATTGTTGAATATACCTATCCTTGAATTATTAATTTATGGACTTAATGTTGTTAAAAAAATATATATAGGGGTAAATAGGTGTGTAGATGCACTTAAAACATTAGATCATGGCAAAATTGCTGTGATCTTTACATGAGCTGGCTGATATCTCTACCAAGTTAATAATATTTCCTGTTTAGATGTGAAAACATGCCTTTGGAGATTAAAAATCACAGAGTAAACTATAATTTCAACTATTACTAATTTTTTTTTTAGATCCTCAAAGTTAATAAAAGAAAACCTATGAAAATTAGCATAGCTCTAAATGAATTCATTAGTTAAGTGATTGCTTAACTAGATTTATGTGTCAAAATTAGCAAAATAAATTTTAGGTGCCTTGTATGTCTGTAAATCTTTTGTTGTTTCTTCAGCTACGCTAGTGACCACTTCTTAGAGTCCCCTTCCCTGGATCTCTCCCCACTGATGAGAGAGCTCCACACTGAGCCTTTGTCTCATCTGTCTGTATTCATTCATTAGTAAACTGGAGAAATTAAGGGCTGAGTTGGAAGCCTAGCTGAATGACATTGCACCAGTTCTTCGGTTTTACAGAATAATAGTTTCCTTTTTTACAAAATGGAGATTATTATGTTGAACTATCCTGAGCCAGGCACAGGCTTCTAGAACAGAATATTACGCTTATTCTCTTCCTCCTCACCACTGTTTCTACTGTAAATTTTATGCAAATAATTTTCAAACCTATTCTCTTGTAATCAGGATCCAGATCATATTTCTACCAGCCTTCTGTACATCTCCACTCATATACAGTAGCCAACTTAAAGTAAACATGTCTTATATCATATTTTTTATCTCCCTCCTTCACCATCACATTTTCCCTTGCTGGAGTCTTTTTGGAAACCCTGTTGGCTTAGTAGTTAAGAGTTCGGCTGCTAACCAGAAGGTCAGCAGTCCGAATCTACCAGGCACTCCTTGGAAACTCTGTGGGGCAGTTCTGGTCTGTCCTATAGGGTTGGTATGGGTCAGAATCAACTTGATGGCAATGGGTTTGGTTTTGGGGGTCTTTTTAGTTAATAATCTCATTACTCACCTGGTAACATAAATCAGAATTTCAGTTATTCTCTCTCTACCAAATATCATACCAAATGGGACATAAGTCATGTACATTATACTTGCGGATTTACTCTACTTTCTCCTACACATTTCCACTCCCATTAATACTGCCTTATTTTTGGTTTTTGGCATCTACTGTCAGGACTGTTGACAGAGCCACTTTCTCTCAGAAAGGCCTTACACTTGGGTTTAATGCTCTGAAGTCAACATCTTAAAATTCTTAATAATTGTGCATTTGAATTTGTGTTTTATAGTTAAAGTCTGAAGAGAGAATGGAGCATGGACTGGGGACTTGGAGCCTCAGTTCATGTGGTCCACCTCCTGCTGCCTCCCTGCCTCCTTGGGACAGGTTCTCTGAGGCTTGCTCCCCCACCTCCTGGTGCCTCTGGACCCTTCCCCATCCCCACTGCTGCCCAGTAACTCCTACTCTTGTCCCACCTGGGGTTGCCAGGCTCATGCCCCTTGGAATCTCAGGGTGGGGCATGACAGCAGCCATCCCTGCGTTTGGCCGGCAGCACCTCCTGGTGTTGGTTAGGTGACTTGGTGGGGGGCCAGTCTCGTGCTCACTCCCATCCTGATACAGAGCATATCCTCACATGAAAGTTGTAATCTGCATGGGGATGTGAGCCCATGAGAAAGGAAGATGGACTTCCCCACCCTGGCCAGGGCATGGCTGTTTTCTCCAGCAGTTGGTGGGAGGGGGACCCCAGCAGTGGTGGGGCAGGGCTTCCCAAATTGCCATCAACACTCACCCCTCTTGTATCCCCCTGCTGGAGGGAACAGGCATTAAATAACACATATAAAACCATATCGTGTCAAAAAAGTAACTTCAGAAGAAAGGAAAAAATATCACATTTGAGTACTTAATGGCACTTTTTTCCTGCTTTTTCAACAAAAGGCCTCATACTTTCATTTTGCATCAAAACCATGTGTGTCACAGTGTAACTGTGCTCCCTAGGGTTTTCAATACTTGATTTTTTTGGAAGTAGATCACCAGGGCTTTCTTCCAAGGCACCTCTAGGTGGCCGCAAACATCCAACCTTTTGGTTAGCAGCCAAATGCCTAACAATTTGCAACGGCCAGGGGCTCCTCATTTTGCACTACCAACCAACTAACCTGTTGCTGTTGAGTCGATTCCAACTCCTTTCAACCCTATAGGACAGAGTAGAAATGCCCCCATAGGGTTTCCAAGGAGCACCTGGTGGATTCAAACTGCAGACCTTTTGGTTAGCAGCCGATCTCTTAACCACTGTGCCACCTTTTGCACTAAGTCCTTTCCGTTATGTAGCCAGCCCTGACTGTTGGGAGAAGCTTCTAACTCGTTTCACTCATTCTGGCCTTACATTTGTTTTTTGTCTTTTTTTTTAAGTCCATCCTCACATCATCCCATTGCTTAAAACCTTCATTAGCATCCAGTTTAGTGCAGACAAGTTCTCAAAGGCTTGAGTATAAAAGATTAGCCTCTTGACACTGAGTATTCCAGTCTCTACCCATCCGCCCAGCAGCATTTACCATCATTCCCCTGGTTACAACAGATAATCCGTATTTTCTCAAATCATCCAAGATTTCTCTCACTCTGCCCTTATTTTTATGCCCTGATACCTACCCTTATCCTAGCCACTCTTTATAACTATTGAAATCCTGTCCAACCTACAGCTTGTTAAAATGCTGCCTTCTCTATGAAGGCATCCCTGCTTTCCCTCCCGTTTCCGATAGTTCTAACAAAGCATTTCTTCATCTCATGCTTCTTTATGGCAAGTATCCCTTGCCTTCTATGACGTTTACTTAAGTACTTGTCTTCCCTGTGTATATTCTCTACAACCCGCACGTGCAGAATCCATATTATAATGATTTGTAAATGTCCTGGCACAGAGTAATGCTTTAAATATAGTAGGAGCTCCATGTGGATTCTTTGGCTGTCAATTACTTGTTCATTAACAAGTAATGACATTTCACTGCCAACCAGATGAAGTCCAATTTTTCTATGATTTTTGAATTGTATACAATTACTAAAATACTGAAAGGACAGAAATAATTGATTTTTTAACTATAAACCCTATTTTCACTTGATTAATAGCAATAAAAATGACTTCTGATTGTTTTAACTTCTATTAATTTATAGTTGAGTTTAGGTCTAATAAACTTCTCTTAGATACAGGATCATATATGTTTGTTTTGAAGTTGACAGATCTGAATATTTATTATATTTTGGGGCACAAAACCGTGAGCTTTTATGTAACAATTTCAACCTGTTTTTTATGTCAAAGAGTTTTTTTAAAGTATTTCTCAATACTGCATTTAAAAATATAATTATTTTTAGTAAGATTTTTTGAATAGTTGGATTCAGATTAATTCTTTTAATTTTTTTTTTTAGTTTGAGAGATATATTTGCATTTATTGCTAATTCAACTACTGTAGCAGTTATTTAGAAAATAACTTTAATCCACAGGTGTTTCTAACGTTTCCTAAGAAACACAATGTAATATATTTGAGTTTTAAAAGGTGCTGGGTTATGTTTCCTGCAAACCTGATAGGAATGTCCATTTCCTCTCTACTGTTATATTTCCATTTATTCTAACTTTTCCTTTATGGCATAAGATATATATTTGAGAAGTTTTGAAAATGTGCATTCTAAGTTTTCTTGTTGCTTTTATGTCTCTGCCCATTAGCCTCTGGAAGGAGACAAAGTGCATTGAGTACCACGTTTTCTTTTGTACCTATTCAAAGCCCCCTTCTTTCCAGCAGCATTCATTCCACAGGAGGCTTAAAAGCTTTTGTATTCTCCAAAATGTTGTTCACTGCTCAATTTCTTAAAAGTCAGAAAAAGAAATCAAAATAAGAGCTATTATAATTCATCACACAATCTTTTTTCCTTCCAGTGTTCTTGGCAAACAGCAAAATAAATATTTTATTATATAGTGTGAAGTATTTCAAAAACTGAAAAAAAAAACAGTTTAATTTGGAACTGTGTATATAAGATAATAGGGATATTGATAATAAGTACTCAACTTTGTTAATATAGCAAGTTATAGTTTTTCAGATTCCTTTAGTCAGCAAAACATAATTTGAACCTCATAAAAACTCTGTAGTAGATAGTTCAGTGTTGTTATCCTTATATTGAGAGGAGGAAATTGAGGTTCAAGGAGGTTATTTGGCCTCTCAAACTTAATAAGCTGAAGGCTAAAATTCCAACCCAGGTCTTTGATGCAAGGTCCAGTTCTCTTTAACTATTTCATGTGACTAATAATCACAAGACACATTTTCTTTCCTTTTTCTCCTTTGTTTCTATTTTATCAAGCTAATTTATCACTGCTTCAAAAAATGAATAAAACTTTGAGATAATAAATTTGCAGACCTAACACATACTTAAGCTTTCCACAGATACCCCACTCTTTGCGTTCAATGAATGCAGAGGATTTCTACTCTAAGATTTCACTAGAAGTATATTTAAAAGATCCTTTCCAATAATATAATTTTATTTTTGGGTTCAGTCTGAAAAGAGCATCTTACATCACACTATGAAAGTCATAGTTTTTTGTATGCACATCATTAAAATGTCTAATTGTTTTTACCTTGCCCATATGAATGTCTGGCATATTCCTTGTGTTCATTAGATAACCCCCAACTTTCTCATTTATAAAATGGAGATAATAATACCTGCTTTAAGGAAGAAATTCAAAACATATTATGAGTATATCGCAGATCTTGGCAATGACTAAATGTTCAATAAATGATAGTTTTTTATAAAAGTAGCAGAAAATCATGTCGGTCCCAATAAAGTCAGGTTCTAATAAACACCCTATAGGATAATTCACATCAGATGATTCTTTTAGTCTTTGATAAACAGTGTTTTGTATGTGACTTTCTATGTATTTTTAAAAATGTTTTAGTCAAAGCAACTTCATATTAATGTAAATTAAAAATCAGATCCCATGGAAATCACACACAATGCATTTCTGATATATGAATCAAACTATTCAAACGTTTATACATTTTGGAGATTTAGTTTATTCTATGAAAAAGAAATGCTCTTTCATACACTGCTAATCTTTTCTCAAATTATTTTTAATAAATCTTAGATTTTGAAATGGCATCAGTTAATAGTGTTGTTATATTTAAAAATGATTCAGTAAAATCACGGATTTTATATTAGAATTTTCTGGTAAAATTAACCTATTAAATTAGTTCTATACTTGAAATTTGCATAGTATTTTATACATATTAAATAATTCATATTAATAAAATTAATATTCTTTTAGGAATGAGATACATTTTCCCATTTCTTATTCTAATATCTTATTAAAGATGTTTAATTCTCTTCTTTAGCTCAAAATTTCATCCATGCCTTTCTAATCACTTTGGTGATTAACTTTGTCTCTTCAATCTTTCATCACTAAGTATATACACTGTGTGTTGAGAGAATTTGTTATTTTATAAGTTAAAAAATACAAAGGTGAGAAGGTTTTTTTAATGCATCTCTTCAGAATATTTCCAAATAATCTCTTGGTTTTTTATTTTGTCAAAGAATTGAAATTATGCATAGGTCTCTAAGTACATTTATTTTGTAGTGTCAAAGAGAAAACGTAATAACAAACATCTTACTTTGATTTTAAGGTTTTTCTTACCCATTAAACCAAATATTAAACATAAAAATCCCTGACCCAGAATTAATCCTGCTAGTGTTCTCTTTTTTTTTTTACCCAAAGTTGCTAATCTTTTCTTTCTTGCTCAAAGCCTTGCTTATTTAATGTAAATTTCAAAAAGTATTATGGTTGCAGGTGGGTGGGGAGCCAGAGACCACCTTGTGACCTGACATCAATTGAGATCAGTAAAAGGGGGAGGGCAGGGTTCAATCAATCATGTTAAGATTAGCCAATGGTTGATCTTCTGTTCTTCTCCCTCATCTTTGTAAACCTCGTTGTAATTAGCCTATTTCCAGACATTTTTTTGTTTATTTATTTATTTTGGAATCAGAGTGATCTCCCTATATGCATATAGAATAACTGCTCAAAACAAACCTTATGTTTCAATTTCTTTGAGTTTTCATTATTTTTAATAGTAGTAATGCTGATCCTAGTTCTCATTCCCTGCTTGCTTGATTAGAAAACACACTTAAAAACTCAAAAAGGGAAAACAGTTCCACAGATTTAACACTGAGGGGGAAATATGTATTCCACATCCTTCAGTGTATTTTATGATTACTTCTCTTTCAAATATGTACAGTCTTTTAGATATAGGGATATTCTTTTCTCCCCTGGGCTTGCTCAGATACTCCATCCTGCTGTCTTTGTTCTTAGTGTTTATTATTTCTGTAGTGGGAACGCAAGAATGGATGGCTTTTTAGGATTTTTTCCTGGTGTCTGATCTGGCATAGAATTTTAATGTCACCTGTGTCTCAACAGCATACAGCATCCATGAGCAGACTCTTCTGTTCATTGACTTGTAATACTAGCAACTGTGTTTCTTAGACAGCATGGAGAGTAAGAGCAACCTGTGTATAAATTCAGCTACTTCCAAGAACCTGTGAATAGAAAAGTTCAGCTTTCTTCTTAGTCAACATAATCCTGTCCTCCAAACCCAAAGTCTAGAGTCTGTGTCTGTAATTCATTATAATTGTGTGGGCAGCCATACTGTTATTGATTCTTTTTGTGCCTTATAACTCATACTAGCACAAAGGGTTGGAACCTAGCAACAACAGCACAAAGTAAATTGTTGGATTTTTGTTTTATGTTTTGTATTTAATGAAGGATAAAATTTAAATAAACCATTAAAACAAATATGTAATAGAAGAAGACCACTCAATATTTTTCAATATAATTCAAATACATATTTTATACTATATCTAACATGTGGCTGTGTGTTTTCTTTGATTGTTTGCTGGCTGCTACAGTTACATCTGTAGCCCTCATGGATGGCCCAGAATTGTCCAAGACTTGGCTTAGTTTGATATTTCTTAATTCATTCTGTTTTCTTTTCATTCTTGGTACATCAGTCCTTCCTTGCTGCAGTTCTCCATCTGCCTCCAAGAATCTCCTCTCTGACTTACTGGGCTCTCAGCTTGTTGCTTCAATTAACTTTTCAGTGGACCCCCTGGCAGCTTCCATTGTTTCCTGCTGGTGCTTCCATTTTCCTGCTGCTTTTTATCACTGTGCTTGGCTTTCCTCCCACCCCACCCACCACCCACCGTTTATTAATAGTCAGCTGGTTGAACTATTGTTTGGAGCACTATGGATTTCCTGCGGATTTTATCACTAATTTCCTACTGATCTTTTGTTACACTTTTATTTCATTTTCTACCCAATTCTGTCATCAGGATGCTGGCATTATTTTGAAAAACCCAGAGCTGGGGAGCAGTTATTTTTTTTCCCAAAAATTCTTAATCTAGAAGCTATTTAGTTACTTTCTCTATTAGAATTGACCAAAGGATGAAATGTATTTCCCACTGTGTCTACTGAGAAAAATATACTTATATTTGACAAGGTGTTTATATAAATATATACTATGTCTAATTGCTGTGATGTTAGTGCTTCAATTTCAAAATATTCCCCCAGTGACTTGTTAAGCAACCATCTCTTTTCACAGACTTCACTCTCATACCCGGAGGTGGTTACCTTAAAGAGAATTGGTATTATTTACTATTTACATTTTAGGAAGAAGGATCCTGGCACTTCCTTGTCGGATTTAGCAATCTTCTGTAGTGTTGTGTCTTGATTGTTGCAAGGCCCTATTCTCACAGTTTAGATCTGAGACTAATTCTTCTCATTATTGATTTTTTTTTTTTTTTTTTGTCACATAAGAGTCACAAGGGAGTCTTTCAGCACTCATGACTCCCTAGAGGCCAATAATAATTGTCACATCAATTCTTTAGTGTGATTTTCTGGTACTCACACAAAACTTCCAAAGCCTAAAAGATTTCTATGGAAAAATAAAAATCTTTGTTCAGTCTTTTAAGAAAACCATTTCTTTAAAAAGTTAACTTTCAAAAGAGTCTAGCTTAAATTCACAAGTTGCAAATGTATTCATTATTGACAGCTTTTGGCTGGATACACTAATATGTGTAATATAAATGAAATGTAACCAATGCAAAATAGTGACATGTAACTGTAGGAATTTAAGGCTGTGTTTGTCTTAGTTATCTAGTGCTGCCATAACAGAAATGCCACAAGTGGGTGTCTTTAATGAACAGAAATTTATTTTCTCACAGTTGTGGAGGCTAAAACTCCAAATCGGGGTAAAGCCATGTTGGTTCCTTCTGTGGCTTTTCTCCTAGTTTCTGGTGACTGCCGGCAATCCTTGACATGCCCTTGCTTGTAGAGGATCCTCACATGATGCCTGTCTTTGCCCTGTGTGTGTGCCTGTGTCAATTCTGTTCTTTTTATAAGATACCATTTGTAAGTGATTAGGTTTAGGACCCAACCTACTCTGGTAGGACCTCATTAACATTAAAAAAACAAACAAAAAAACTATTTCCAAACAGGGTCATATTTACAGGTATAGGGGTTAGGACTTCAACACATATTTGGGGGAAACATATTCAGTTCATAACAGGTTGCACACAAAATTTAAGTGTAATGGAAATAACGTGAGATTTGGAAGCAGAGATTTTGGGGTTTAAATCTAGGTTTCACCACGTTTAGCAGTATAATCTGTCATAGTGAAGCACCAGCCTTACACTCTGTTAGAAGTGAAAGCAAAAAGTTGTGTAAATCAGGACACATCATAACACCCAGTCAGGGAACTATAGTGTTCCAAATTGTAGGAGGATGGTGAGGTTCATATCAGGTGGAGTAAACAAAGGATGATGTGCTTGCAGGCACAAGGGGGTACATGGCAAAAAGTTACAAGGGGGCAAGGCCTCCACCGGACTGAGTCCAGTACAGCTAGATGGTGCCCGGCTACCACCAGTGACTGCTCTGACCAGGATCACAACACAGGGTTCTGGACAGAGCTGGAGAAGGATGTAGAACATAGTTCTAACTCACAAAAAAAAGACCAGATTTACTGGCCTGAAGGAGACTGGAGAAACCCCGAGAGTATGGCCCCCAGACACCCTTTTAGCTCAGTGGTGAAGTTATCTCCGAGGTTCACCGTTCAGCCTGGGAGTGGATAGCCCCGTAAAACCAAATGAGACTAACGAGGTACAGGAGTCCAGTGACAAGGGCCAGAAGGCAGAAGGGGACAAGGAAGCTGGCGATAGGGAACCCAAGGTTGAGTAAGGATATTGTTGATGTGTTGTGAGATTGTTAACCATTGTCATAGGGCAACATTTGTAGTAACTGTTAAATGAGAAACTGTTTTGTTCTGTAAGCCTTCATCTTAAGTGAGAATAACAGCACAATTGGAAGAGCATAGTCAATGTCACTGAACTGTGCATGTAGAAATTTTTGAAATGGTATATCTTTGGCTATGTGTATTTTCACCAAAAAAAAAGGTTGAGAAGTTAGAGGGTTGACATGTTGTGGGGTTGTTAACCAATGTCATAAAACACTATGTGTACTACTGTTTCATGAGAAACTATTTGTTCTGTAAGCCTTCACCTGAAATACAATTTAAAAAAAAAAAAAGATTCCTCCAATTCTAACTCACTAAGAGCTTCCTTTAAAAAGTAATCAATCAATTCCTCAATAAATTAAGAATCACTTTAGAAATAAAAAAAAAAAAAATGTTACAAGGGGATTGTTAAGCTATAAGCCTTGTAAACAGCTTTCTTATCAGTTCTGTTGTCTTGGTCTTGCATGTTGAATTTTGAGTAGAACTGGAAACAGTGGTGCCCCGCTCAAAGATGGCAGCACCCCACTCAAAGATGGCAGCACCCCACTCAAAAAGATGGTGGCTGACCCCACCACTTTCAATGTGTGTCACTCACCACAGTCCTGCCAATAATCTAGTCTCACACATCAGGCTCCTGAAAGGGCTTGCTGTGCCTCTTCCGAGTCTCCCTGTCATTATTCCTATTTCAGTTACCATCCTGAATCACCCAAATTGGAAGAATTCAGATCTGTTCCTTTTTTGCTTCGTCAGCCATGACAGAACTGGTTTGAACCAGTTCAAAGCCCTGCTGTATACTGACTGTTCACCATTCCTTTGAAATAACTCTTGAAATAACGCCATCAAAATGTCTAGTAAAGGTCACCAATGTCCTAAATATTTTTTAATTTAGTGGTTTATTCTCTGTAATTATCTCATTTGACACTGTTGGACATCCTCTCTATCTTTAAACAACCTGGTAGTCCGTTGCTCTCATTTCTCTTTTCCCTCGCTGGCCAATTATTTTCAGTTTTCTTTGCTGGTTTCTTCTTAACTACCTTTTTAAAATACTTATTTTATTTTTTGTGAAAATATATACACAGCAAAACATACATCCATTCACCAATTTCTACAAGTACAATTCAGACATTAGTTACTTCTCAGGTTATGTCATCATTCTCACTATCTCTACCCAAATTATTTCACCACCATTAACTTAGGCTCACTATCCCGAACATTCTCATCTGTGCTTTAGAGTTGTTTTTGTGTGCTGTCAAGTTGATTCTGCCTGATAGTGACCCTATAGGTTGGAGTAGAACTGTCCCATAGGGTTTCCTAGGCTGAAATCTTTGTTTTTTAATAATATTTTTATTGTTTTAGGTGAAAGTTTGCAAATTAGTTTCCCATTTAACAATTTGTGTACAAATTGTTCTGTATCTTTGGTTACAGATTTCATAATGTGTAAACATTCTCATTATTTACATTCTGTTTGTTCTGTTTCCATTGCTCTAGCTTCCCTTCCCCTCCTTGCCTTCTCATCTTTGCTTTTGGGTAAATGTCGACCATTTGCTTTCATATAGTTAATTGTTTAGGGACTACATTATTCACAGGTGATATTGTTCATTCCATAAGCCAATCTATTATTTGAGTGATAGGTGCCCTCCAGAGATAGTGTCAGTTACAAGTTCAAAGGGAATCTTAGGGCAATAGTCTTGAGGGTTCCTCTAGTCTCTATCAGCCCAGTGGGTCTGGCCTTTTCTAGGAATTTGAATTTGTTCTACATTTTTCTCCCTTTCCATACGGGACCTTCTCTTGTGTCCTTGGCCGGCTGAAATCTTTATGGGAACAGATTGCCAAGTTTTTTCCCTGATATACTGCTGGTGGGTTTGAACTGTAGATCTTTTGGTTAGCAGCCAAGTGCTTAACCATTGCATCACCAGGGATCCTTCCTTTAGAGTTACTGTGCCAATCTGATTAGATGTATCTTCTTAACTCCATCCAACTAGGTTCTCAGACCAAAACCCTTGGAGTTATCCTTGATACCTCTCTTTCTCTCGTGTCTCATATCCAATCCATCAGCAAAACCTATTTGCTCTGCCTTCCAACTATACCCAGAATCCTGCCAGTTCTCACCACATCCAACAAAAAATTCCCGTGTCCAACTCACCACAACAAAATTATTTCAGTGCTGTCCTTTAACATGTCTCTGTTTTCCCCCTTGTGCTGCTACAGCATGTGTGGAGTCCACTAGCCAAGATGACTCTGTTAACGACTGAGTTAAAATTTGTCACTTCTCTGATAAAATCCTTTCAGTGGCTTCCTATTTCACTCAGAGTAAAAGCCAAATTCAAGAAACATGCTATTGTTAGGGAAGCCTTATAACTTAACCTCCAAACTAAGACGCTGTTCATAGTGAAAGGGGGCACTATTAATAACCGCTCCAAAACTACATGTAGAAGCAGGCACAGTTTCATACAAACTGAATGTGTTCTCTCCTTACCTATAAGCCCTACATGATCTTCCCTACACTCTATAATGTATTTGACCTCACGTCCTACCTCCTTCCCTCTTGCATACACCTGTTACTTGATTGCTGACCTCCTTGTACTTGTGAGAAACCGTCAAGTATGCTCCAGCATCAGCGGTATTTGTTACTGCAGATCTCTTTCTTGTAATACTTTCCTCCACATGTCTGCAGAGCTCACTCCCTAATTTCTTGTATATTTCTGCTCAGATATCACCTTAACAAAGAAGCCTTCCTGGAAACTTACCTAAATAGCATCTCTCCTACTCTTGGTACTTCCTTACCCCTTTCTCCTCCTTTTTATTTGTCCATACCATTTATCACCATCTGACATATTTTTAAGGTATTTGTTTATCATTGTCTGCCCTGCCCACTAGAATGTAAGTGAGACAAGTATAGGGACTTTATCTACTTTGCTCCCTACTAAGTTATTAGCCTAGAATAGTTCCTAACTTAGAGAAGGTGCTTAAATGCTATCGTTGAATTAATGAATAAAAAAATCTGCTTCGTGCTATATTGATTCCGATCTCCTAGCTTGCCCGGCATTGATCAGACATAAAAAGTGAAGTTCATACTGCACAAATTCACATAATTCTCATTCATGCATAGAAAACAAATTTAACTTTATAACATGGAAGATTTTCTTGTTTCGCCTTGTTGATTTACACACATACACACATACACACACACACACATATCCTCTGAGATATCTTTGTATTATAGCTAGTGTTCAAAGGACTATGCTTGTATTCCACATTAACTTATATTTTCTGTTGTGATTATTTTAAATATCACACAGTCTAGCATGTTCTCTCTCCCTCTCTTGTGTTTAGATTTCTCATATAATTCTGGGTCCAAATATATGCATTGATTAATGATTGAACAAACTCGTAGAACACTTAATTCCCAGTTAGGAAAATCGATATTAGTTCAGAGAAATGGTTTCATGGATGTGGAATTCCAGCAAGATAACAGAATAGTTTTCATGAATTTAGGGGGGGGAAAGGAACTAATTCAAAACTTAGATAAAACTCATTTAATTTCATTTCCCAACACACAGCCTCTAAGTAATATTTTTGTCGGCCTATTAAGGAAATCTATTTTCGTGATCATCTTATATTCTAGCCGATTCTTTATCTTGAATGCAATCAGGAAACCCTATTTGTGATTTTAGTTGCTTTATCATCATTCCCGGCTACATGTTAATTTGAATTTTATTTCATCTTGCTGACTAAAATATTTCATTATTTTTGCCTCTACCTTGTGTAATTGATTTCCCATTTATAATATATTGTCCAATTTTGCCTAATTTAAGTTCAATTTTGATTAGCTTTTTATAAATCAGTCTGTTAGCATAAATCCATTAATATTTAGCATTATCAAAAGCATATTCTTACTGAATATATATCTTAATCCCATATTTCATTAACATTAAGAAGTGTGTTATTAGGAAACTTCAGAACTTTAGGTTGGAGCATTGGAATAGATTTTTTTAAAGAAGACTAGAATTTCCAGTTGTCTCAGCTTCAGTTATCTGACAGTAATATAAACCATTCCCTCCCCATAGTGACTGAATTACTGCCAGGTTTAAAGTTTGTTTTATCTGGTACAAATAGTTTGCCAGACATTACATACTTCAGTGTACTATACTATAAGAAACTGAGCAAATAAATTAAGCAAGAGAATCAGCAAGAATATTTAGATACAGAAAGAAAGAATAAATACTAATATAACAATATGTCAAACTTACATTGATTATTTTGAGTTAATTCTCTTAAATCAGTGAAAATGATGTTTGTATACAATATAAAACAACCTTTATTTCATTAATTCACTAATTAAATATAAAAAAAGTAATCTGAAAGGACAGATTAAAATGATAACACTGAGAAATAAGATTGTGGTCAATTTTGATTTTATTTATAATTTTAAATTGCCTGAGTTATATTACAATAAGAGTGTATTAATTTTATAATTAGACTATTTTTTCTCTCTCCTCCCTGGCCAGAACAAAAACAAACAAACAAGCAAAACCTTAGTCACCACATCCTCGTAATAGATTCTACCTCCTAAATATCTGTTGATGTGGTTTAGGGGTTATGAATTCTCTCCTTCATAAAAACTTCCTCCTAACGAGTCTCTCATTCCTCAGTCATGACCATATCTAATCCATCCTCACTATAGAGAGACGTATTTTTCTATAACACAATGTGAATTATGTCGCTACTCAGTTTAAGAACCATTTTGTGATTAGCCTGCAGCTGCTTTTAAGGTAGAATTTAAATTCCTTAGCATGCCATCCAAGACACCATGAATCCCTGGCTCCAATCGTCTTGCCCTACCACTCCTGTATAGTCATTAAATTCCAGGCATACTGAAGGACTTGCAGTTCAACAAATATGCCCTCTCCCAGTGCTCCATGCTTTGCACAAGGAACATCTTTCTCCCCCCACGTTTGCCCAACAGACTTGTTCTTCAGGAATCAGCCCCAGTGTCCCCTCCTATCCCTGTCTCTTTTGTCTCTTTTACCATTTCTGAGTTAAGTGACCCATCCTAGCCCTATCATATGTTGGTAGCGTATCTCTAACACTATAATATAATCTTAGTTTTCTCTTCCATCTATACATTAAACTGTGGGCCTCTAGAAAGCCAGTGCTTTTGTATCAATAGTTTATTTAACTGTTGCCCAGCAGCTAAATAAAGTGCTCAATAAACAGAACATGAACGAACATAGACTGAATTAGTGTCCATTGTTTTACTGGTAAGAATCTTTACAAACATAAATCACTGTGTAGGAGATAATCCAGGAAAACATAGGCTCCAGAAAATAGGCACTAAAGGTATCTAATAAATATTAAAGGTATGTGATGTCATGTTAGAATAATATAAAATTGGTTCCTATAATTTCTTCAGATGACTAAGATATTGTGTAATTATTATCTTAAAAAGAGTGTAACAATAGTTATCCTCCTTTATAGTCAGAGCACTCTGGAAAATTTAGATTTTACTTAATAGCAATGTTATCAAGCTCTACATTTTAATTTTTATAAGTGGTGTATATATTGTTATTATTTCTCTCTTAAGTATATATATATTCATATGTTAATATCTAAAAATTAAAACTAACGTACTATTTCCTTAGTGAATTGTTGTTTTATTTAGGTACAAATAAATTACATCAGACAAACAGGTTTGAAATCTTTATTAATTATATTAAAACATTTTTTTTCCTACTGAAGTAAGTCAGGTATTTTATAATCTACACTGAGTCAGCCTAAATACATTTTTGCCTAAATACATTTTTGTTCTTAATTTAATTTTGTTGGGTTTGTTTTTCTGGTTTGGCAATTTTCCATGATTTCCATATAATTTTATTTAAGAGGCTTTAATTTAGAAAACCCAATTATTATTTTTTACTTTGTAAAGGTCATGGCCCAAGGGCATTTGATAGCTGCTGTAAATCACAGGCAGGCAGGTGCTATGTACATTTTTTATATGCAAGGTTGAAATATTTCTCAGTTTTGCCTACATGGTTCCTTTTATTTACTTATATTTGAGACAGTGTTGCCAGTTGTAGATTTTTGGTGCATTTTCTGCATGAATAGGGATTGCATGTAACTCACTCTCACTTTTGGCCTGACTCATTAAGAGAAGCGGTATCATTTACAAATGTTAAAGGTGACTGCACTTTCCCGTATCCTACTGTGCCACCTGGAAAGCTTTTCATCCAGGACAATGAGACAAGCTGTTTTTAAAGAAGATGAGTGACAGGCATACAGTGTGTCCCAGCAAGCATGTAGAGCTTATATGCATATCAGATATTACAGGAAACAATTTGTGCAGTCTTAGTCATGTTGTTGACAGACTACTTCTGCTTTACTTGAGACACATGGAAATATACAATATAAACCTACATAACACTGAGAAGCAAATTACATGCTGTTTTTGAAAGGTTTGTGATACCAACCTGGTAAACAAAAGCCTGTTCTTATTACCACAATGTCTAATATTTCCTTTTAGAAGTGGTGAAATCCCAGGAGACAGGTAGTTTGAAGAGTATGAACCCCAAGAAGCATGCTCTAAGCCATAAAGCTCTTATCTGTCAATATCATACACGGTAAATGTATTAAAAATGAGCGTAATGGTGCGCTATTGTTATTGCTGAGACATCAGTCTTCTTTATGTTTGCATTAGGGACTTGTTAAGGTGCAGAATGTTTTGCCCACTAAATGTCTATATGAGACAAGATTGTCAACTCAGCTGTAAACAGAGGACACTCTTCCTAGAAAATCTCTGAAATTGGTTTTATACATGTAAATAGTGGAACGGCTTCTCAATTCTTATTTTTGGTTGATAATTGTCTAAGGGTTTGAAAGCAAATACAAATATAAATATAAGTTTGAAAATCTTGAAATTCTTATTTAACATTTAATTGTTTTCTCTCAGTTTTTATTAAGGACTAAATCTGTACTAGACAATGGCCATAAAACAACCAGTAATCTCCCCTGTCCATAGAATTCACAATATATAAAGCACACTTTGGAGATGACTCTAAAACACTGAATGCTTGGCAGAATTTTTCTAGGATTAAGAAGGATTCTCTTCTTCCAGTGTTAGAATGGAAGAGTTGTCTCCCACAGTTCTTGTAATTTTTTGACAATGTAGAACTCAAACTCAAATCTTTGGAATTTTGATCTCAGTTTTGAGAGGAAAAAGTAGGATAGGAAATTTGGTATTGATCTGCCTGGGAAGATAGTGAATGAGGAGAGGCCCAGTGCCATCAGACGTCTGTGTGCCAGCCTTATCACCTCCCTCCCCAGTTCCTCACACCGCATGGCTGCCTTGGGTACCGATGGCCTTGGCCACAGAAACCACCATGCATGCTCCTTACATTTCACTGCTATTTTTAACTGTATGAACAACATACCTAAACAGAATCGGTGAATAACCATCAGTGACATTTGTTAATTTATCTTTAAATAAGACTCAAGTGGGAAAAAAAAAAGTTGTTGATGCATTTCAACAACCAAAGCCCTGGGAATTATATCACATACGATTAAGCAAAATAAATGAAAATGCAGTAGGACTGCTCAGGAGCAATATTTCCATTTGTTTGGATGTGAATTCTAATTTTGTTGTTGTTGTTCAGTGTGGAAATTTTGATATCCCAGGCCACATAAAAATGAAAACTTAAAAAAAAAAAAAAATTAAGCTCCTTTGAAAGTAATACTCTTCACAGGTGACCTCACTGAAAACAAACAAACAAAAAACTTTTGGAAAATAGGAGTCCAGACACAAATATCATATGATTTAAATACCACAGTCTAATTTGACAAAGTGTATTTTTCTCTCCGGCAAGTAAATCACTGTGCCACCTCATCTGATATTCTTTATCAAACCAATGTCTTTTAAAAATAAAAAATTGTGATTAATCATCAAAGAAGGGAGACCTAAGAAATCCCCTTGTTCAAAAACATTTATTGTCAGTAATAGTGCAGGTGTGCAGTAAGAAATCATACCTTTCTCTCTTTGTTCAGTTGGCCAAGACTTTTCAGTGCCGAATAAACTTATTATAAGAACAAAAAAGTTCTAGATTTCTCCTTCTCTTTTTTTTTAGTAAGAATAGGGTTTTTCTGATTCATAGTACTCCAACATTTCTTTTTGCAATTTAATTTATTGAGAATGTTTTAGTTTTTATTGTAAGAAGGTCTAGCTCCTTTAAAATGTTACATAGGCTAGGTGGCAACCAGCAATAGATGGAAACACCCAAGCTACCACAAGACCTTTCTCACCACCAGCCACATCCAAAGATGTCTGCCCCCTTCGTTTCCTTTACCAGCTCTACCACTGTAGAATCTAAGCTTTGAGAAGAAACAGGGAGGAGAGTTATTATAACCTTAGAGCAAAAATATCTCCTTCTCTTCCACCTTGAGGTACAAAGGTAGAAAGAGGAGTTGAGGAACAGTCCCATGATCCCTGCCCCACTTCAGGTCACTTGAGCTCTGAAAACCTTAGGGTCTTGTAACCATAGGGGAGAGAATGGGATGTTAATTCAAGTTAAGATTGAATCTTTAAACTGGACTTGTTTTAATAAATAAAGTGACAGGGAAAGTTATGGAATCTTTGTAAGAGTTCATGTTAAAACTGAATCAAGAATCCTCAAGTGGTTACACTTACAATCAAAATGGAAATTTCACATAAAATTTAACTCTTCTGGAAGATTAAATGTCCTTTAATGGAACAGAACTATACCTTTTAGAGCTGACATGAACTTCAGCATAACCTAAGCCAGTTCTTAATTTTGTAGATGAGAAAATTGAGAGAGGTTCAATGATTTACCCATGTTTATGAAATCAGGTCAGAGCTAGTTCTAGAAGCCTGATGATTTGACTGACAGTTCAGTGCTGTTTTACCCTTAAGAGTCCTCTCTAATAGGGCATGGAAAGAAAAGGGTTAGCTTTATGAGTTTGGAAAGAGAAAGGTGAGAAAGTAAAAACAGACTTCATCTATTTCAAAATTTGACCTAATGCATCAACGTCTCCTACTAGCATGCCTTTCAGAGCTCAAATGGGCTTGAAAATGATAAAAGGTGAGTTTAAGCTAGAGAGTACTTTCCTTAAAAACATTTCTCTCTGGTGCCTTTCAATACAGGATTCTTGATTCTTGATCATATATTTCACTGTGAAAAGAATGGATAAATTTTATCAATTGTATGAACACAGTTCAGAGTATCTAAATCTCCATTTATAAGCCAAGAAGAATATTTGAATGATAACATAGTATTCCCTGTGCTTTTCATAATTATAGCAAATTATAATATTTCAAGCAATTACATGCCAGATGCTGCTAGATTCTTTAAATGATTAGCTATGAACTACTTAAGAGGCATGTATCATTGATATCTGCAATTTATATATGGGAAAACTAAGGCCTAGAATGGTTAAATAATTTGTTCAAGGTCACAGAAATATGGGAGTTGTACTCAAACTCAAGCCCTCTTATTCCAGATGCCCAGGGCTTAACCAGTACCCAACATTGCCATCATTTTTGCTCAATTGGCCAAGACTTTTCAGTGCTCAATAAAGTATTTGACACAGTGTTCCCTGAATTTTATAAAGAATCTACGTATTTAAATGTGAATTTTTAAAAAGAATTTTTAACAATGAAGTAATGACCTTTTAAAATGTACCTTTTCCCATGTTTTGAGGTGGATTATTTCTTATGCTCATTTCATGTTTCTTTTCCTGATCTTTCTTTTTTTTTTTTCTGTATATTAAGAGAAAACGTACTTACTATAAAGACCTTTGACACTTTGAGAAGACATGACGAAATCAGTGTAAATTCTTGTACTAAGTACTTGAGTAAAATATAAATGAAAATATTATGGGACATTGTGGAAATAGTAGAGATATTAACAAAAAGAGGGATTTTATGTCTGAGAAGACTTAGGGTTGTCTTTCTCGTAGGTAATGCAGATGATTAGCTATCTTCACAGCCCCTTGGACTATAATTTCAGCCTCCCACGTGGCTTTTTCTTACTAAGTTATTGTAGGATATTTATTACTAGGGATGTAAGCAGTATTTTGACTTGGAGCCATATGCAAACTCAAATTTGGCATGGTGTATTCAGACATCACTTTAAACTTGGGAAATTATGACTTTAATTAAAGATTCAGCCAGCAAGATAATAAATCTGAAATTGATTCTTCGATTTGGGTTATATTCTTATGACCTCAATGGTCACATCATCTCTCTCAGTGTTACTAATGCCATTGCATGCTTCCTACAGTTCCTCCCTCTAATCCGTCACCTTGAGTGTTTTTCTTTTTTTTCCTGCTCTTGGTCTCATATTGTTAAACAGCTCAAAATCTTAGAATCAATGACACATATGATTTAAGTTGTAAAAATAGATTTCTGAAACCATTGTAGGAAAATATATATAGTTGTTCACATTAAAATGAAAGAAAAAGACTGAATTGCAACTGAATGTAGATTTATTTTTCTTCATTACTATAACATCCTTTTAAACATATTATTCAGTGTACACTAGAATTTTCTTGATAACCTCATTTTAAGCCAAAGTGAAGATTAGAAACAAGGAAGGTATACATTTTGATTGTGCATTTAAAATTTAAATTGAACTCCTCTCAGGTTACAGTGAAGATTGTTAATTTCCATTTTATGTGGCTTTCTTGTGGGTTGTACTAACTCATGACTCTTTCACTAACAGCACTAGAATACCTATTTTTTTTTCCATTTTCCAATTTTCTAGCTCTTTTCCCTGTGACAGCAATGTTATTTCCATTAAGACAAAAGGAAGATTTGAAGATGTGAATAAATGCATTTGTGGAGATTTGGGGAGAATGTGACTAGAAATCAGGTAGAGGAAAATAAGAGGCTAAGTTTCCTATGGCTACCTATGTATTAAACTTTGAGGAGGTTAATAAAAACAAGGAACTGAGTTTAAAAGTCAGAATTAAAAAGAAAAAACCTACTGAATTGATCTCTAAAGCTGAGGTTGTCATCTCTTAAAATATTGCAACGTGGTACAAGCGAGATCCCTGAGCAGTGGGCGCTCTTACGTTTACCGTCCGTGCCTCAGCGCCCTGACCGGGCAGGATGACTGGAGGACAGAGAGGCGGCCGTGCACATTCCTATCGCAAAATAGAACCTCAAATGTCAATCTTAACTCTTACTCTGAAAAACTTATATTTGTTTCCAAAATCGTTGTTAAACACAAAGCCAATACATTCAACTGACGTCCAAAAATCAAAATAGTATATGTTATATTTAAAAAAAAAAAAAAAACTTGCACTTGAAAAAAAAAAAAATTGGCTCTATTGGTAGTGTCTTGGGCTTGATGGTTTTTCAGCGTAATGGCCTTCTGCATTTTTCCGGCAGTGGTAAGTGTGGGTGATAAAGCCTGAAACACATCTTATGCAGTACTGTGTGCGTTGTTAAGATAGCCTGGAGAGACCAATGGTAATTAGTATTGAAGTCAAAGAATTATTTGATACATATAAAAGAAAAATCATTAAGATTCTCCGTGCTTTGAAATGACATGTCAAAGAATATGTCACTTTATAGAAAACACCCAGATAGTCATCTAAGTAAATACTAACATTAAAGTAACTTAAAACATATTAATTGAAGGCTATTTCCTCACTAAAATTGTTTCCTTAAGTTGAAATATCACAGCTTATTCCAACATTTTGTTTCACTAATTTATATAAAGTGTAAACTCCTGATACATTTTCTTTTCCCTCAAGTCACTCTGTCCTAGGCAGCTCATCATTTCTATCATTTGCTATACAGGAAATGTGCCACACAGTTGCATTATGAGGAAAATAATGGGTATAATGATTATAATTTACTTTTAACTCTGAGACTTAGTGTTGCAATTTGCCTGTGGCAATTTGAGAATACACTTTAAAGGTTAAACCTTATTTGAAGGAAGCATTTTGTGTGTCTTCACATGCCCTCAAGGATATTAGATTGATGACCTCAGTGCCAAGGGGCTGCCAGAGTGACAAACACCCCTTGCTTTACACCTGAAGAGAGCCATACCTGGTGTGGGAGGCAGGCAAGAGATGCGAGTGCTGGGTATTACTTACAAATTTGCTAGTCAACAGTATCTACCTTTGCAGCCCGAATTAGCCTCTCCATTGATGCCTGCATCTTTATTTCACTCGTTGTTCTCTCTGTCCTTTGTTCACAAGGCATACTGGCCCAGTGTTTGTGCTTTATGGAGTACCTTATTAAACTTTCTAGGCAGTAGATGGTACTAGCGGCATAAGCAGGCACTTGCTGGTTCTTAGAGACCTACCTATAATTTATAGAAAATTACCTGGTCAGAAGAGATTCCCAAAGCAGTATCCAACCCTGAACTCATGAAGCAGAGCAAGTATGAGCCTATAAGGTGGGACTCCATAACACATTCAGCTGTGAAAGATAAAGACAGCTTGATGATACTGGGTAACAGCCATTGTATACCCTGAAACTTCCCTTCTATTGTCGAAAATGTTTCCTTTTATTGACAATTTGTTCCATAAAGTGCTGCTTTGGTTCTGTGGATGGATAACTCCTATAGCCATTTCCAGTTGGGAACTTGCCTTCTACTCCTGCAAAATCTTCATGAGATGTGAGGGACAAGATTGCTCTTTGGCACTATCCTATGAAAATTTCATTTCACAGTGGTCAAAATTGTTTGAAAGTTTCCACTTCTGAAACTGTGGGTTTTTATAATATCTTCTCTATTTACTCAACCCTGCTGACTGCTTACATTCAAAACACTTTCCCTTCCTTTCATGGAACTTCTGTTTCTTGCCCAGAGATTTATCTATAGCCAACTTTCTGCCACTTATAAATTCACATATAACTAATCTAACACTCTTATCTAAAAGTTTCCCATCCTCTTTAACACCAACTACTGCCATCTTCACTACCCTATTATCACCCACTAAATGAATCCTGTATTTTGACCCTAACCCCATTTACACCTGTTCTACCTAGAAGACTTTGAATTCAGAGCCCCCCATCTTGAGTAAAACATCTTTACTTCCTTCCTCTCCTATGTCCTGAGTCCTCTTGAATATCAAAATTCGTTTTTTTCTTTTTTTGTTCTTTGCCATCCACTAAACAAATTTTTATTCTTGTTTCATTGGCACCTTCTATTTTATTCTTTTTGTCCATCACCACATGTTATTAGAAAATGGTTATTTTGGAGTAGAAAAACCAAATTTTATATCTGTCCAAGGCCTACTTTGTGGAGCACATGGCTGAGACTCTTATGTGTATTAAGTCTCAAAATTGGGAGTATTTCTTACAGTCTTCTTCTCAACCTCCTTCTCTAGCTAAATAGCCTTATGAGAGCTCCGCAATCTCCATGGCTTCAGTTCTCCCCTTTACGTAACCTGTTTAGACAACCATTGCTTGAGTTTTGATCTCTTTCTTCAAGATCATGTTTCATAATTTCAAAGATCAGCTTCACAGTTTATCATGAAAGATTAATATCTTCACCTTTTTCCATAAATAAGATCTTGTTGATGTCTATGTTTCTAATTATGAGAATAACATTTTGCAAGGCTACCAAGCTTCAAAATATTGTATCCGTATTATCCTTATACCCCTTCACAATCCAGTCAGCCAACCAGTAAATTGATTTTATGTCAGCAATTCCTTCCTTTTAGTTCCCACTGTGATCATCCTTGTCTAGACTATTGAAATTGCCATCTTCTTGGGCTTCTTCCCTACAGCTTTTTTTTCATGCTAGTTCCTTCTGTCATTTTATTTCATAATCCTAAAACACATATACCATGGACTGCCAGAAGAATGAACAAATCTGTCTTGGAAGAAATACAGCCAGAATGCTCCTTAGAAGTGAGGATGGCAAGACTTTTTCTCACTTACTTTGGACATGTTATAGGGAGAGAACAGCTCCTGGAGAAGGATATCATGTTTGGTAAGGTAAAAGGTCAGTGAAAAAGAGGAAGACCCTCAGCAAGACGGATTGGCACAGCGATTGCAACAATGGGCTCAAACATAGCAACAATTGTGAGAATGGCACAGGACCGGGCACTGTTTTGTTCTTTTGTAGATAGGGTCACTATGAGTTGGAACCGACTTGATGACACCTAACAACAATAACAAAGCACTGATCGAATATATCTCTCAGTTACTACAGATCCTCTAATGATGCCCAGTTACTACAGATCCTTTAATGATGCCCAGTTACTACAGATCCTTTAATGATGCCCAGTTACTACAGATCCTCTAATGATGCCCAGTTTCCTATTATATTCACTTTTGACCTCTTTAAGAAGTTAAGGCTTTCTGCAGGTAAACCCAAATCTCGTTCCAGACTTAACCTCCTTACTCCTACATAAGCTCCATATTTCTGGTTTTCTGAACCATCCCTTCTCCGTGGCATTTTCCTGTCTATGTTTCTTCGTTCTTGTCTTTCCTCAGTATAAAATAACAAAACCCTCAATATCAGCTTGCTGAAATCTGTTCTTTTATTTAAGGCACAAATTAGATTCACCTTCTTTATGTTCTTTTCACCCTAACTTAATGCATTTATTCCTCTGGTTTGTCCTTATATAAGTTTGTAGGACTCATATGGCACTCATCAAATAGTCCCTTGGAAACACTTCTTTGGAAACATTTACTTATGCCTAAATCATTTTATTATCTTTCAAGCCAGTAAAAGATCAGGAAATTGTCACTTACATTTTCAAAGTTGCATGTAGCTTCTGGTCCATAAATATTTGTTGACTAAATGTTTAATGTTAAAAAAAAAAAAAAATTCTTCAGTGAAAAAAAATCTTCGCCTAGCTAACTTAGTCAAATATAAGAGCTCAAAGCTATCCTTGGTAGTTTAGGGGAGTTATAAAATCACTAAAAATAGGATGTCAATAGCAATATGAGATTAAAACTACTATAAATGTAAAGTACAATTTGGCATGTAGTAACATTAAGCAAGAAAGGTAGAAAAAGTAATAAAATTTTGCATCTCTATAATTAGAGAGTTCCTCTCAAATCCTGTACACTTATAGTTGGCTTCTCACTTTTAGAAGTTACTGAAGAAAGTATACGTACTGCTTCTCCTGGTGAAAAATTCAAATACTTAATAACACTCAAATTGCTATGGTATTCCAAAAGAGCATGTGGCAAACGGAGGCCAGAAGTAAAATGTAAGGATTCACAGGCAAATATACCTCAAGAAGTGAAATGTGTTTACAAATATATGATTTCTTATTTATATCAGTGGTTCTCAAAGTGTGGTCCTTGAACCTGCAGCATCATCACCTGAGAAAGGGTTAGAAATGACCACTGATCAACTTACTTTGAGAGTGGGGCCCAGCGTCTTGTATTATAACAATCTCTGCAGATGATTCTGAAGTACATTAATTTTTACAATCATTGATTTATATAACCACTATAGTATTCTGAGTGTTTACCTTAAATTTATGAAGATTTAGATACAGACAGGAGATATTTAAGAAAAAAACCATTAATTTTTATTTAAAAAATCCATATTTTTTTATTAAATCTAAGTTTTCATTAAAGTGATATTGTGGTCGTCATGAGTCAGAATCAACTAGTTGGCAACTAAGAACAATGTATTGGTAACAATTGATTTGAATGATAATAATAACAGTAAAATTGAAGAAATGTTTATTCAATTAGTAAAATTGTTTTATTGGGCACTACTTAACAGGCTCTGTGTATTTACTGGATGCCCATCCACACCCCAGCCTCATTAAACAGCTTTAGAGGTCAAGGACTGTGCCTATTCTGCTCATCACTGGGTACACAGGAAGTGTGTATGTTCTTGATATTCGTGGAACGTATAAATTCTACTCCCTCAAATGTGAACACGGCAAATACATTTCCTGTCCCGTGGATCTTATGTTGTAGTCAGGGAGACTGAGCAAAACAAGTCAGCATGAGCATGTACAACTGTGTAAAGTACTAACTGGGTGCCCTGAAGAGAAAAACAGAACAGGGAGCTGTGTTAGCTGATGGTCAGAGAAGGTCTCTGTGCAGAGTTGACATTTAAGCTGAGACCTGAAGGGTGAGAAACAGTCAGTCCAAGATGTTCAAGAGAGAGAGCTTCCCTGGCTGAGAAAAGAGAAGGGGCAAAGACCCTGAATGGGGGAAGAGTTGACATTGCTATAGGAACTGTCAGTGTCTCTGTGCTTAATTAGTGAGAGGGAGACTAGCAGGAAATGAAGTTGGAGAGTTAGTGAAGGGTCAGAAAATCCAGAGCTTTCTGGGCCGTGGCAGAGAGTTGACTGAAAAAAAAACTAAAACTGAAACTAAAAACTAACTATAGTCTCTGTTTCAGCATCAAAAGATTCTACAAGGTGATAGAAGATAATTCACACTTCTTCAAATTGTGATTGTTCTTAAAGTTAGGAATGAAAGGGGAAAAATCTAATTAATAGGTGCTGATTTTTACCATTGAAGAAGGCAATTTAGTGTTGGGTTTCACATTCTGATTCTTAATGTGTCTTATTATTGGTCAGTCTATGTCTGACTGAAAGTTCAGTGCTCGCCAGCCCCTCAGCTTTCCTGTAACATCAGAAGGGTTTAGCATTTTGTACATGACAGTTCAAAATGCCAGCCTTTCCATCTGCTCCTCAAGAATGAATCTTGGCCAGAACAGAGAGCTAGGATAAACTTGCCTGAACAATAACTAGAAGATTGTGAGGCAAAGAACACCGTAGCCTAACGATGTTTTCTCCCATTCCCCAGAACTTGGAAAGGCCATGTTTGCCCATTATTAGAAGCTCGGATTCAAAGTAATTGAAGACCAGAAGAGCCTAATCATAAAACACACTTTGTCAGAGATTCCTCAAGCTCTTAACTGAGTTAGTACACATGATGCCAGATGATTGAATATTGTTTTGAAAGAAATGGGAACAACATTTTCCACACGGATTATAAAAAAAACAAACAAAAAACAAGACCTGTTGCTGTCGAGTCCATCATTCCGACTCATAGAGATCCTATAAGGACAGCGTAGAATTGCGCCATAGAGTTTCCAGGGAGTGGCTGGTGGATTCAAACTGCCAGGCTTTTGGTTAACAGCCAAGCTCTTAACCACTGCACCACCAGGGCTCCTCATGGATTATAGTGACTTCATAATGTTACAGTGTTACTTTAAAAGGTCCCAGTTGCTTTTTCTTTTAAGTATTGAACAAAACTATTCTCTTGGAACATTCACACAAATAAAACTGGCATGGATTATTTGTCTATAAATATTTTTTTATTCCTTCAGTCTTCTTTTTGTAAGTTTGTGATTTCATCTCTGACAACATTGTCAATCGTAAGCAGTAGGATGCCTCATTTCACTGTGTCAAAGCATTTACCAGAGATCCCAAAAGTATGGAAAGGATTGTGTCTTCTGTTTGTTATATAATTAAATGCTATAAATGCAGTTCCATACATTTACACACTAGCTTTTTATTGCTAGCCTTCTTTATTATTTTTGTATTTTTTAAAAAATAATCTTTTTTAATTATGCTCTTGCCTGCTTTAAAAGAAAAAAAAAACTGTTGCTTTTCTATTTTCAATAATATCATCAGGATTTTTTTGTAATATTAAAGGAAGGAAAGACTTGAATGCATTAATTTTATACTTTGCTGAGTATCAGATTCATAGTGCAGCCCAAGGAATATTATCTTTCTCAGGTTAAATCTCAAAGAGATAAATAGTATTTTAAAATGTAAATAATTCAAGTATTGTGAATTCTGGGTCTTCTTTGTTACTTTATCTTTTTTCAGTGAGAGGACATAATGATCCTAAAATATATATATTTTTATAATACTGCTCTTTAGCATTTTTATGTCTGAATCCTCCTTAGAGAGTTTCAAAGGCAGGATAGTGACTATTTGCTACTGAGGAAAGATAAACTAAGTCTCGTGGCAATTTCACGACTTTTATGTAATGCTTTTGATGTACCTTGTTAGAGGAATTTAAATACTTAGTTCTGTCAGTAATGTGTAGCAGGAGCCAATCCGTATTAGACAAATGGTGCTTGATGAAAATAATAACCCCAATAAAATAAGCATTGATGGTTTTTGAAGATTCTGTGTTGTTTGGATTATGGAGGAAGAATAATACACCCTTGATTTCACCACAAATATTAAATCTCTGTCTTGGTTTGAATTATGTCCCCCCAAAAATGTGTGTATCAATTTGGCTGGGCCATGATTCCCAGAATTGTGTGGTTGGCTCCATTTTGTGATTGTAATTTTATGTTAAAAAGGATTAGGGTAGGATTGTTAACACCACCCTTACCCAGGTCACATCCCTGATCCAATGTAAAGGGAGTTTCCCTAGGGTGTGGCCTGCACCACCTTTTACCTTACAAGAGATGAAAGGGAATCAAGCAGAGAATGGGGGAGCATCATACCACCAAGAAGCAGTGCCAGGAGCAGAGCGTGTCCTTTGGACCAAAGGTTCCTGTGCTAAGAAGCTCCCAGACCAGGGGAAGACAGATGCACCACAAGGACCTTTCTCCAGAGCCAACAGAGAGAGAAGGCCTTCCACAGGAGCTGATGCCTTGAATTTGGAAGTGTAGCCTACCAGACTGTGAGAGAATAAACTTCTCTTTGTTAAAGCCATCCACTTGTGGCTTTTCTGTTAGAGTAGCACTAGATAACTAAGACAATCTCTTTGGCAATGAAATTTCAAATACATTAAAATTTGGCATGATGATTTTCATTATAATGATTATGCTGAAAGAATCAAAGAAGTAATCAATTTTTTCAAATAGCCATTAGTATGAAACAAAATATAAATCTGTATCATAGAAAACAAAAGGTCAATATTTATTGTTATCTGTTGATTTGTTATTATGTAGTTTGTTTGTTTTTTTTTAACTATAGGACTCCTTTCAGTATGCTTTTAAACAATTGTGAAGTCATGTAAATTCTAAAGAAAATAACATTAAAAATTAGTCTGATTAGTTATGTCATTGTAAATTGAATTTTTGTAAATGTGATAGTTAATATATGGACATTCTACACATACTCTGGTAATGTAGATAAAAAAGGGGGGGTGTTGACTTTGCATTCAAATGCTGTATAAAGGTCTTATGATACAAAATTTCATTAAAATAGATTCCAAATGACTACTAATAAGCTCCGTACATCGTTGGTTTGCTTTACTTATCCAATTATTTTCTTTTCAATAATTTCATTGTCAGTTACATAATAAATATTTAACAACAACAGAGACAACTAACATTTCAAGTTTTAAACACAATAGTTGAAAATGGATCAGCTCCAAATTACACAGTGTTCCCTATTTTATTTTTTTTCACCCTGTACCCATTTTTTAAATTCTCTCATCTACTTGCACTTCATATTCTCACCTAACAAAAATAACAAATTAGACAGAGGAAACCAGTGGAAAAACTATACGTAGAATGAAAGTTGGCTAATCCAAAAATTAATGCTTGAACCAGATATGATTATTACCTCAAGATAACAAAAGCTAAAATTATCCTTTCAACAAAAGACAACTTTTCTTTCACTGGAACATTTTATATTAGCATGGCTTTTTCTACCGGTTCCCAAACTATTGATATTTTAAAATGACATTTAAGTTATATTCCTAGCATTGTGTTCTAATAATTTACCATTTGATTGCTCCTGTTACACCAGTTAAGCAAATAATATTTAGGTCTGTGAATCCACAGCGGTAGGTGTACCAATTTTGCTCAACCAAAAATAAGTATTTTGTGTTATATGTCTAGTAATGTTAGATTTTTTTTTTTCCTTTTTTACCTGAAAAGTCTTGCATTTGAAAATGTGGTACAGAAATTATATGCCTCATGTTCTGTAATATAATGAAATCAGCGTGAACGAATGAATAGTTGACCATTCAGCTAGGTGAACTCTCACTTCGTGACACCTACACATATCAAGGTCACCACAACCAAAACTCTGTGGTCCACCTCCTGAGCATGCAAAATATTTTCTTTAAGGTCCTCTTCCTGTTAGTAATTCCTTCTCTCAATTTCCTATCTGTCAATCTCCAGTTCCTCTAGGTCTAAAATGGTCTCCTAGTAGCCATCTGAATTATAGACTATTTCTCCTGGACACACTCCATGTTAATTAGCCCAAATTATTTCTATGACTTGACCAAACCTTTACCATCAAAGGTCACAAAATCTTCCATTTTCTAAGCATGATCTATACTGTGTGACCTCAACCACCTAAAATGTATGCTAAGTTGTGTATGCATACTAGGATGTAGAAGGATACGTCAAACTAATCAAATCATCAAAATATTTTGGATACCTTTTGTGTTCTTTGCTTTTCAGTTTTCTATAGTGCATGTATTTTAAAAGTTTAAAAAGAAAAAATACATGTTATTTTAAAAGCCTGCATGGAGTCCCCATTGCTTGTAGAATAAAGTTAGCTTGTTCACACCTCAAAAAAAAAAAAAAACTTCCATTTTCTCCTAAGAGCTTTCTTGCTCTGAAACATCCCCACATCAACTAAACCCACCCCAAATGTATTCATATGTTCTTCTCTGACTTTTTTCAGCTCACCGACTTGACAAAGGAGCTTGTCCACATTCATTCACCTGAATATTCTGGGGGAAAATCTAGATTAAGAAACAGACTATCAACTATTAACTATATTTTAGTTGTTCATTTGGATGATCAGTTTTAACCAGAGGTGCTGGGAGTTCTAGCATATGTTGTTATTCATCAATACTTGAATAAAATCATCCAAATTTTGCCTTTGCTTCAATCTAGTAGTAAAATAAACTAAACTAAATAAATAATAAATAACTCTCCCCAAAAGAAAATCTTTTTATTTTCCCATGTATTCTTATCTTTGACTGCATCCTCTTTTTAGCAGTAAGGTTATAGATGTCATTTATAGAGAGCCTACTGGGAATGGTGTTAGGTGATTTGTATGTGTTACCAGTTTAATTCTCATGATATCCCTATAAGGAAGAAGTATTATTTTCACTTTGCAAATACATTGACAGGAGCTCAGAGAGGTTAAATAACTTGCCAAAGCTACCATGGCTCATTAGGATGTATAGCTAGCTGTATCTGAGCCAAAAGCTTGTGTTCTTTATGCACTATGGTGTGAAATTTCAGTTAATTTAAAAATAATTGCACAGTTTATTAATCCAAACCTATAAGACGCCTTATAAGAATGCATACATTCTGAGTTTTAGAAAGTCCCAGAGCTGCCTTTTTGTTCACTCCTGAGAACTTCCCAAGCTACTATGTATGATATGCAAGTTTTATTTGTTCGAATTTTTCCTTCTTCTCTTTTTTTTCCCTATCTTAGTTATCTAGTGCTGCTATAACAGAAATACCATAAGTGGACTGACATCAACAAAAACAGAAGTTTATTCTCTCACAGTCTAGACAGCTAGAAGTCCAAATTCAGGGCATCAGCTCCAGGGGAAGGCTTTCTCTCTCTCTCTGCTCTGGAGGAAGATCCTTGTCATCAATCTTTCCCTGACTAGGAGCTTCTCAGCACAGGAAGCCCGGGACCAAAGGATGCGCCATGCCCCCATTGCTTCTTTCTTGGCGGTATGAGGTCCCCATGTCTCTCTGCTCACTTCTCTCTTTTATATCTCAAAAGAGATTGACTAAAGATACAATCTAATATTATAGATTGAGTCCTACCTCATTAACATAACTGCTACTAATTCCACCTCATTAACATCATAGAGAGAGGATTTACAGTGACTAGGAAAATCACATCAGATGACAAAATGGTGGACAATCACACAATACTGGGAATCACGGCTTAGCCAAATTAATACACATATTTTGGGGGGACACAATTCGATCCATGACATTCCCGCAACGTATCACTTAGGACAAAATGTCCTGTTTTTTTAAATCTCTCCATATTTACAAATTGTGGTATTCTAGCTGAAATATCTGTGCTAATTCCTCTATCTTAACAGAAAATGGAAAACATAGCATTCTGATCTTTGTCAGAAACTTTGACTTTACTCCCTTCTGCTTTCACCTAAAATGTTAGGATGACTCACCTGTGAAGGAGCAAAAAGTGTTGAGCATGACATTCATTAGAATGCAATTGACATTTTCGCTGATAATAAAACTTTCTAAAATGTATCTCAGCAATTTTCTGATAAAAGTACATATAAAGTCTTGAAGGCATTTTTATTGTTAGCTTAAAATAAGGGGAATTATGCTATTTGTGACTGCTTAAGAAGTCATGGTCTAGACAGCTACATGAGGTTATCATTTTAACAGGAAAAAAACGATCGGTAAGGCTCTTAGAACTGGAAAAGGGTCATTCATTGGAGAGAAACAGGGCTTCATTAGCATCACTTCTCCCAGCAGCATTTAGAGAGCTAATCTGTTTTACACGGGAAAGGTTATAGTATGTGATTTCTCTTGCATTATCCAATAAATAGTTTTAAAGGGTGTAATTGTAGCACCTTTATACATAGTGGAATAGATTGGAATGAAAAATACAAAATAACACTTTGTTAATATAAGATGCTTTACATCATTTCATTTGCATGCTATAAATATTGTTTCATGAAAAGTGGTTTTAGAGCTGGCTGCCTTACTTCCTCACTTTTTACATCTTTTATAGTAGCAAGCCCCATACATACACATTAACCTGTCATAAGAATCAGCTTAAAATATCTTTCTTCATTTTAGCAAGTATAACATGGATCAAAATAGAGGCATTTAGAGCAGTGACTTAATATTGAAATTTTGCTAGAATACTTTCCAAGTCAGTAATTGCAACCTCTCCCTAAAGTATAGGGTATTATATTGATCCCAGATTCATCACTCACAGCTAGTCAACCACTTGGCTCTATTGACAATGACAGTGGAATGTACAGCAGGTAGGAAGCATTAGAGTACTTATGGTTTCCCTCTGGTTTCACACTTCGTGTTTCTAATTTAATATTGCGAGTTGCTGCTGAAATCAATAGTGGGGAGGGGCAGATAGGACTTGGGAAGATGGTGGTATGGCAGAAAATTTCCTATAAAAGATTTTTTTTTTCTAATTTGTGATTAGCGTCTCAGCTGTAATAAACCAAATATTCAAAAGTCTTTAATCTACATTTACATATGTTAGATGAACAGATTTATGCTTTTACTGGTCTATTTTGTTCCCACTTGGAAAGTGAAAGTTAAGAAAAAATATGTTAAAGAAATACTGGAAGTATCTTAAATACAACTGCGTATGTAATCTATTTTCATCCTTTTCTCCCATTTCTGCTATTCCCCAGTATAAACATCAGATAATCCTATGGCTTCCCTGAATTATATGGCCATATTTTAGCTGGATACTTCTTCAAAATTCTATGCTAGCTTTCTTGTTCAGACTACAGGGCAAAGCTCTTTTGATCTAACATTTTCTATGTGTCACAATTAGGCTTTAGGCTCTGTTTCTACTGTTAAGAAAAACAAGATATTTTGTAGCATTCATTTGTTCATTTATTCAACAGGTTTTGTGTGTATGTATGTGTGTGTGTGCCTCCATCGAACCATGTATTGGGGATACAAAGAGAAATAGCATACACTCCCTACCCTTAAGGTACTTAAAATATAATGGAGGAGGAAGATTATTACATAGATATGTAGCATACATAGATGTGTCTGTTATATGATAGGCACTAATAAAAAAAGATATATTCAAAATATTAGAGCATAAGAAATAAAGCAGCATATCTAGGGGTCAGGGAAAAGCTTTTCAGAAGACCCTTATTTCGTAGACTGGAAACCTCTTTCATTAATTTTCTCAACTTCAACTGGTAATCCTCTTATCTACTAAATCAGTCACGTAACTAGTCAAGGGAAATTTATTTTCCAGGATGATTGACAAGCACCATATAAGGGCAAAGTTATCAGAAGTACCTCCTTGAGAATGAGAACAATTGGGAATAGACTTTCTACTGATCAAATGTAAATGGACATGATGTTCTTTTCAACCCAGAAAGTAATCATTCATAAAATTTCTAGATTACTGGAATGGTTATCCTTCCACCATTGCAAACAGTCAAATGGTCTCCTTATGCTGATAATAGTGATCTAAACTATTATATTTCAATACTAACTTTATGATTCAACTAAAAGTCTTGACCAGTTTCTCTCAGAAAAGAAATGGCTAAATATAAATTATGCCAAAACTTAAATCATTATTTTTAACACTGTTTATCATCCAGATGGATAATAATAAACAACTTTATTCAACAGGTTAAATAATTTAGTTGTCTAGAGGTTTGTTTTGCTGATGAGTTACCCTTGCAAACCCACTGGGAAGCAGTCTGCTCGAGACTTCATTTTCCACAAGTCATATTAAAGTTCTCTAATGGTGGAAGGAGATGACTGACAACTCAGCCTCAAACTCTTCCAAGATATGATACCTTTCTTCCTTTTTTTTTTCTGGACTGTGGTTCATAGTTCAATCATTGAATAGATCCAAAGCCTCTTTGATAAACACAACCATATCCCTGCCTGTGGGTCTTCTTCTAAGTCCCCTCTTAAAGAAATTAAGTAGCTTCAGAGTTGGGTGGTTAGGTGGACTTTGGTTTAAGAACCAGCTTTGATGCTTATTTACTAAGAGAATTTGTACTGTCCACTTAACCTCACTGAGACTAAAGGGAGGTAGCATTTTTTTTTTTTTTTTTTTTTACCTCATAGGGTTTAAATATGATAATACCTAAATTGACCAATCACTATAAAAGGACATCATGCCTGGTAAAGTAGAGCATCAGAGAAAAAGAGGAAAGCCCTGTATGAGATGAAGTGACATAATCGTTGGCAACAATGGACTCAAACGTGCCAGCAACTGTGAGGATGGCCCAGGACCAGTCAGTGTTTGGTTCTGTTATATGTAAGGTCAAAGCTGACTGGACTGCAACTAACAACAAATTGGCTTTTATTATGTCTGGTCCATAGAAGGTACTTAGTCAATTTTATAACCTTTCTATTTCCTTTAGTTGCAAAGTTTGGTACTTCATTTATTAGGTAAGGAGAGCTATATAACATGTCACATTCTCTTTTTCTCCCTGACTGTCAGGAAGTATAAAGTTTAGGTTCCTTTGCTCTTGCATTTTATGCATTTTAATTGATCTTACAATTACCTACCTCATCACATTTCATTGTTTAGGTTTTAATATATTCCAAAATGTAATTATTTTATTGTTTTCTGCCTTTACTGGAACTATTGAAATCATTTGGATATAAAGAATAAATTAGAATAACTTCTTTGTGACTAAATTTTCACAGATGTTTATAATAAATGCTAAGATAACCACCAGCTCTAAAAATCCATGGTTCTAGTGTAAAACATAGTAGTTTATTTTGAGTTACTGTTATTATATTTCAAGCACTATAATATATATTCTCTGATGACAGTTGAAAAAAATCAAGTTAAGGCAACCATTCCTCAGATTCCAAAATCACTTAATGCTTAGTCACTTCCAGGAGTTTGACATATGGTTATGAGAGAAGACATGTACTCACAAGAAACTGAACAATCTAACTGTTAAGAAGTAATACAATGGATGGACATAATTATCTACTAAATGAATGCAACATGCAAGCAGTGCTAGGCATTTGAGTGAGATATGACACTCAGGAGAGGTGTCAATGTTAGAGTGAGATATGAGCTGCGTCCTGAAGGATATGTTATATTTGAATTAAGAAGAGGAAAAAAAAAATACCCAAATTTGTTCTCTCTGAGTCGATTTTGACTTATAGGGCCCCCATATGTTACAGAGTAGAATTACTCCGTAGGGTTTTCTTGGCTCTAATCTTTACAGAAGCACATCATCAGGCCTTTCTTCTGTGGTGCCACTGGGTGGATTTGAACCACCAACATTTAGGTTAGTACCAAAAAAAAAAAACCAAACCCATTGCTGTCAAGTTGATTCTGACTCCTAGTAACCCTATAGGTTAGAGCTGAACTGCCCCATAGGATTTCCAGGGAGCAGCTGGTGGATTCGAACTGCAAACCTTATGGTTAGCAGCTGTAGCTCTTAACCATTGCACTACCAGAGCTCCATTTAGGTTAGTAGTTGAGCACAAACCATTTGCACCACCTAGGGACCTAAGAAGAGAAAAAATAAGGATATTTTAGGTGTAGAAATAATAGAAGCAAAGATATAGAAATCAAATTGCCTAGAAGACACTCAGGGAAGGCGCCCTGGTGGAATAGTGGCTAAGTGTTCCGCTGGTTAGAACCCATCAGCTGCTCCATGGGAGAAAGATTTGGCAACCTGCTTCAGTAAAAATTGTTATTATTGTTAGATGTCTTTGAGTCAGTTCTGACTTACAGCAACTCTGTGTACAACAGAACAAAATGTTGCTCAGTCCTGCGCCATCCTCACAACTGTTGCTTGAGCCCATTGTTACAGCTACAGCCTTGGAAATCCTATACCCGTTGCCATCGAGTCAATTCCAACCCGTAGCGATCCTAGAGAACAGAGTAGAATGTCGCATAGGGTTTCCAAGGAGCAGCTGGTGGATTTGAACTGTGGATCTTTTGGTTAGCAGCCATATCTCTTAACCACTGTGCCACCAGGAAACCCTATGGGGCAGTTCTACTCTATCCTATAGGGTCATTATGAGTCGGAATCAACTCGAAGACAGCAGGTCTGTTTTTTTGTTTTGTTTTGTCTTTTTTACACTCAGGGGACCATTAATACATCAATTTAGAACACAGTAATTTTTGCGGAACACTCTTTCCAAAAACTGTTTCATAAAGAGTGTACCATAAATTAAAGTACTCTATGAAAAACAAAGTTTCTGTGAATATGTAAGTTAGAGGGACGTTTAGTAAAAATAAATACATTTCTTTACTGTAGAGCATTTCAAAACCTTTAATCTCTAAGAAAAGTCCCTGGTGGCGCTAACAGTTTCCGCTCAACAAGTAACCTGAAGGTTGGCTGTTCGAACCCACCCAGTGGCACTGCAGAAGACGAGTCCTGGCAATCTGCTTCAGTAATGGTTATAGCTAAGAAAGCCCTATGGAGCAGTTCTATTCTGTAAATGCATGGTGTTGCCATGAGTCGCAATCAACTTAAGAGAGCAAGACAACAACAGCAATAATCTCCAAGGACTTTTTTTATGTTTATGTGATCCTGGAAACTTCCTTTGAGGAGCACTTATGAATGTATCTCTTGAGACTAGTGTGGAATTGCTGATAAAGACAGTAGTGGAAGATAAGATTAGAAAGGAAATTTGGGGACAGACTGTGGAGGGCCTTCAGTGCTAGACTAAGTTGTCTGGGCATAAACCTGTGAGGAGTGGCAGGCACAGGTTTTGAGAGCCTGGGCTCTGGAGTCAGACAGTAGGGCTCTACCACACTGCACCACTTTGTGGCTGCACGGTATCAGGTAACCAATCCCTGTTTCAGAATCCTCTTGGATATTATGTTTAATAGTACTTTCCATGCAAAACTGTTGTAAAAGTTAAGAGTTAATATATCCACACTGCTTACATTAGATCCTAGCACCAAGCAAGAAATCTTAAACATTATTTATAGAAGGTGATTAAGCATTTTTTAGCAAATGGCCTTATAGAAAGGGAATTCTCACAAAGTTAATCTTTTATCAAACAATAAAAACTTCACTTAAAAAAATATGACTATAGTAGCAGGAAACAGAAAAAGTATGAAATTTCATGTTTTGAAAATGCTATTGGCAACAGCATAATAAACATAGGCCCCCGATTAAGTTCCTTTTAAAAATGTTGGTGTGTAACTGCTTTAAACGGGGAAGTTTCATTTGATTAAATATGTTCTTTGTGTTGTGTGGATGTGATTGTGTGTGTGTCTTCCATGTAAATTTTCAAGGTGCGGGATATTTTCACTTTGTTGCTTCACTTTGAAGCTTTTATTTCGTGTCAACACTTTGTCACTTCCATGACATTTGTGATACATTTTTATTTAATTGGAAATTGAAACTGACTTTTTTAATGTAAGAAGTTTTCCAATAAGAGGCTATTTTGAAAAAGTTAATTTTTCTAATTCTTGCTATGTGTTATTTTTTTCTCTAGCATGTGACATTACTTAGAATGCATTAAAACATACTGAAGTTTATGAAATATAATACAATTTTAGTTTCCAAAAAACCAAAGCCAACCCATTGCCATTGAACCAATTCCAACTCATAGCAACCCTATAGAACATAGTAGAACTGCCCCATAGGGTTTCCAAGGAGCGGCTGGTGGATTCGAACTGTTAACCTCTTGGTTAGCAGCCAAATGCTTAACCACTGAGCCACCAGGGCTCCTGATTTTAGTTTAGGAGCTCATAATCATTGCCAATACTTATTAAAATTGATCCTTTTTATTGTATTAGAGGAACAACTTGTAGTGTTCAGCATTTATTTTTAGGCATCTTTCAATAAGAGGAATGTGAACAAAAGGTACGTTTCTAGAAAATCAATTAAAATATGGCAAAATGGGCCTAAAATTATGATTAGGGTCATAGAGTAAATTTTAAGCTACGTAATAAAGTTAGACTCTATCAAAGCTTGTCCTGTGATTTACCTCTTTCTACATAAGAATCTGTATCTTTTGATAAAAGTAAAATAAATATTATTTGAATCAGAATTTTAAGGCTGCGGAACCAAAGATTTATAAAATCTCTCTTTTGGGAAAAAAAAAGATAGGTTAGAAAAGTATATGGTAAATTCTGATGGCTAAACTTACTCTGTTATACATACTCATCTGTCATCGAAAATACAGATATATGCATATAATTGTTTCAACTAATAGAATTCCAAAATAAGTGTTACTGATGTAAGTTCACTATAAATCTGCTATCAACTCTATATTCCAAACTGATCTTTTAAAGTTGATATTTTAGGTGATTGGTTTTTCAGGTCATTTTCACAAGCTATGCTATTTCCTGAGAGAACTTGTATAAATCAGTTCTGAACAATGTGAACAATGCTCTAGTTTCAACTAGGACTTATTCAGTCCCTTTAGAACTCTGCTCTCCTGGATCTAATGATTGGCATCCTTTAAGGTGGTGAGAAATGAATAAGATAGGACAGACCTAGTCATTCCCATTCAGCAGCTGGTACTTTCATTAAATGGTGTTACCTTAAATGTAGGCAGTAGAAAAAGAGGGAAAAAAGTCTTTAGTGAACAAATACTATGGAATAATGCTGACTAGTTATACTCACTTAGCAGTTCCTCAGAGTGAACAAGTAGAATTTGAAAAAATTGATATACCAGGAATAAGAGACCTCACTTTGGACATATACAATCCCCCTGTGAAAAAATATAAACTGCTTTCTATCTTTATCTTTGTGATACATCTTCATGACAGAAATTTGTCTTTATAAATTATTTTATGATGGGTT
Source organism: Dugong dugon (assembly GCA_030035585.1). NCBI lineage: Eukaryota > Metazoa > Chordata > Mammalia > Sirenia > Dugongidae > Dugong > Dugong dugon. The sequence goes on from CM057478.1 coordinate 18,578,793, forward strand.
CATATACTTTGCTCTTTGCGACCTGTTTGCTAGGCAGCAATAACTTAGAATGATACTTTTGGTTTTTAATCCCATAAACAGAAAAATTGACCATGGGAATCTAGATTTAGTAAATTTATTGTTTGATGCAAAATTCTGTTTTGGTAGCAGAAGATGTAGAAAGCAGCACAACCTATTTGGATAGCAGTTACCTGGACTCCAAGATTTAAAATACTCATGGGGTTGATAAATGCTTAATTCCAAAGGAATTACTTCCCATTCTGATTTTGGATGGAAAAAGGGGTGAGGGTAAAAAAATTAGTGATGAGCCCTGGATGCCTAGGTATTCTTTTGCTTTCTCCCTAAGATGTTTCTTAGACAAAACTCCTTAATTTTAAGTCACATAAATCATTCTTCTTTGGAGATATGTTTCAGTATAGTTGACCTAACTCTGTAATGAGTGTACAGTTAGACAAATATTTTAGATATCATCCTACTTGTGGCTTTTTTGTTTTCCCATAAGTATCAAGGTGCATTACTTAGATCTCCCCTGTTATTAATGAAGAATGCACTGGACATGCAGCTTAGCATATTTGAATTCATGAATTTTCTGCTAGGTAGTGACCTCGGGTTTACCGTTCATGCAGACAAAGCATATTTCTTAACTTGAGGTCTTATGCCCTTGTGGTTATGAAATTACCTCATTTAACACTTCATAGGAACACTAAAACAGTTATAAACTAGAAAAATAAATGCAAAATATTTCAAATATCCTGAATTTATGTAATAATATTGCCTTTTTTCAAGTATGTTCTTCACCTCAAATAATTGTCAGATAAATGCAATGTATGTGTGTGTGTGTGTATGTATATTTTTGTTTTCAAGCTCAGAATAAAAAAAACATAGTTATTTTTCTGCACAGATCACTTTGAGAATCAGTTAGGCCTTTGATGAGTTATAACCTGACTAGTTATTAGGATTAATCCAGTGGCATCCATTACAGCTGAACTTTTCTATGTGAAGACATATTTCAACTGAAAATGTTTAATTTTATAAATTAAATACTATATAGCTAACAACAGTTGCCTAACAGGTGACCCTGCCTTTTAGGATATTAGGGTCATTTTTGTGGCATCCAGGACTCAGAGAAAATTTCTCCAATTTTACTCAGCCAAATGGTCTACCGAGTCTTTTCCAGGTAATCAGCCTGACAGGTTCTCTTTATGAGAAAGTCTGTCATCTTAGGCATCCCCAGGCTTGCCCTGTGTGCTTTATAAATATGTATGGTATGCACGAGCAGGGGGCGCATTTTAAATTCATTATTGGATTTTCTGTCATTTTTCAATCTCCCATTGAATCAATTCATTTCAATGGTAATCAACTGGTCATTTCAGGGAGGTTTCAGAGACTGTCAGGGAAGGGAAGGGCAACTTGAAGAGATGTCCCTGAGACTTGATGTGGCTCTGCCTTTGCTCCCTGTGCTTAGTTCTAGGACATGACATGACATTTCTTTCCTTGTCATTTGCTTCTAGTTATGTAGCACAGTGGTTGAGGGTGCTGCTCAAGAGCAAGGCTGCCTGGGTCTAAATCATCTTGACGCTCCTCTGGTTGACTTTTGCAAGTTACTCAACTTCTTTGTGTTTCAGATCCATCATCTTTAAGTAGGTTGTCGACGGGTCTAAAACAGTTACTAGAAATATAGTGTTTAAACAATTCTTCACCCATAGTACGTTCTCAAATAATGTCAGATCATTATTATTACTATGGTAATTCAATGAGTCATATCTGGGCATATAGTACTAAGGCAGTGCCTCTTCCTTTACTGAAAAATCTTCTGCAGACATGTTCTCTCCTAGTTAATTATGACAGCTAGCCAGCCACAGTTACATGGCCAGGATTGTTGAATTGTCTGGAAAGGTCAAATAAATTGCACCCATCTTCCCCACACATCTTCCAAACAAATTGAGAAATAAGACAAAAAGTGGCAAACTGAGGTCAAAATGCATTCTTTACTACTGGTAAAGAAGAGCCTGCCCAGGTGAAGCACTCAATTCTTTCTTCCTGTAGGCAGAGTGCCCATAAGAAGAAAGGAGGAGCTCCTACTCTTCATTCTTCTCAAATTTTCCAATCTAACAATTTCTCTTCCACCCAAACATAGAGTGACAAGACAGAGAAAAGTCAGGAGTGCTTCTAATATGACTGACATAGAAGTAAACATCAATCAGGAGTGGAAAAGAAATTTTCCATCCTGACTATGATGCATAAAAGGGGAAGAAGCTGCCTAATCTTCTACAATAAAATACTTAGCCCAGCTACAATATTCCAAGAGAGACATGCTTTTATTTTGATGGATGCTAACAAAGGCAGTATTCACATTTTAGCTATAGTGAACTGTCCAGGCATGGACGAGTAACATGAAATTTACCTCCAAAAGTGGAAGGCACCTGATAGACCAAAGAAAGAGGTGGGCAACTCCAGGGTGGCAGCAAAGGAGTTTATTAGGGAGATAGCCAGATGAGGGGAGTCCTGATTGGCTGAAGGACCAAAGCAGATCTCTGCATCCCACAGTGGGAGCTCAGAGGTTTCATAGTGGCGGTGGACAGTAGTGGCTATATGCTACGGACTTACATAAGGATGACTTAGCAAACTGTAGTGAATTAGCAGACACATAAGGATATTCATGTTCAGCCTCACAAAGCCTGTTTCTCCTTCAGTCCATACCTTGAGGCCAGCTCTTGCAATCTGGCATGTTGCCCCTCTTGTACGATAGTACAAGATACCTCTTTGCCTCCTCGCGGGGAACAAATAAATGGGTTTGGCCAGGTGCTGTATGATGCCTGCACATGTGCTAGAGACAGAGAAAGCTGCTGTGTGGCCAGAACGGGGGAATACTTCTCTGACAAATAGAAGGAACTGGGAGAGAGAAGGCAACCCAATTCCAAGCCTCTTTATCAGAGAATGCTCTGGACCCAAGGCCTTTACTTAGGCAGCATGGTTAGGAGGCGTAGAAGCAGATTATTTCCTCAACAGTGGACATGAGCTCATAAGCATAGCAAAACACTGTGACCCACAAAAATCTACACAGAAGTATGTACCTCTTTCAATTACTATTCCCAATGCGTCATTTTAGAGCATTTTGCAATTTTTTTTTCTGTTCTCAGTGAGTTTGAAATGCTCTATTTGACTTTTACTCATGTTAATTCATCATGAGCACTTTCTAATACCCCACTGCCATTGAGTAGATTCTAACTCCTAGTGACCTCACTAGGTTTCCAAGGCTGTAAATCTTTATGGAACCCAAGGCTGTAAATCTTTATGGAAGCAGACTGCTGCATCTTTCTCATGAGGAAGCAGACTGCCCCATCTTTCTCCCTCGGATTGCTGGTGGTTTCGAACTGCTGATCTTTCACTTAGCAGTTGAGCTCATTAACTACCGCACAACCAGGCTCCCTGTATTTTCTAATAGTACCTTATTATTCTGCTATGCTTCAGTCTCTTCAAGTCTTTCATGTTCTGTCCCTTCACCTCAGGTGCTCTGAGGAACAGCTGTGTCTTTTCTCTTTTTGGAGATGAAATATTGTACAGAAAGGAGTGCACATTGGTAGGGAGCTACCTTACATGTGTTTCAAACCCCTAGTTTGAGGTGCTAGGTTTCCAAGTGAAGAAGAAATTATTCCATGTTGTGTTCTTTCAGTAGTAATCAGTTCCTTCCAAATCAATAGTAAGTCAATATCCTTGAAAGGCAGGTTGGTATTTGTACTACTAACTTGAATCCTTTTTTTTTTCCTTCCTAAAGTAAGCAATGTCTGTAAAAACTATGGGTCTATATCTGACCACTAAGCTCCAGTGGATAATCTGGATAATGATTTTTTGAGCCCTCTGTATTACTTGAGACATGAGGAATAAATGTATCTAGTGATTGTCTGATAAGAAAACATAGACAACAAGGAATTTCTGTGAGCAAATGAGAAATTCTTTAGCAACATTTCAAAGTGATAGTAGACTAAGCAAAAACTATAGGTATCCTAAGACATGAAGGTCAAGTAAAGAAATGTATGTGAATTTTGTCATCAGTTATAAGCTAATCACACCATATAAAATAGTAATAAAAATCTGAAGTTGTATTCAGGCGTGATTGGAAGACTAATTGAAAATATTGATAGCATTATTTCAACCAAGTTCTTCACAAACCGGCTCTGCTTCTCCATTATTTGTACATCAATCGTGCATGCATTTGTTAAATTCCTCACAGAATGGATAGCCTAGAGTTTAGGAAATGGATCTTGTGCTTTGGTTGATTTCCTTGGTGTATATATATCTCAGTTGCTTGATACCTGGCTCTTTATGTTGATGATATTTTGGGAGAGGATAAGAAGAATATGTATAAGGTATCATAATATTATGACAATTGCTAAAATATAATATTGTTGTAGTGGTATGCCATCAAGTCGATTCTGACTCATAGCAACATTATCAGACACAGTACAACTGCCGCATAGGTTTCCAAGGAGCAGCTGGTCGATTTCCACTGCCAACCATTTGGTTAGCAGCTGTAGCTCTTAACCACTGTGTCACCAGGGCTCCAACAACAACATACATGTATATATGTATATATTTTTAAATCTGTGACAACAAACAATTACTGTATTATTGGAATAACCAAATTCTAGCAGAAAGCATTCACCTGGATTGATAGACACTTTCACAAACAACAACTTCTTTAGATGATCTTATGATAATCACTCTTGCTTTTTATCTCTCCAATGGACTGCTAATTCTATCAAATTTTAAAAAGCACTTAAATATTTTCCAAAATTCATATGTGGATTTAAAAATATTCTCAGTTTGGTGAAGGCTAATAATGAAGTTGTTGCTGAGGATTTCTATTAAATAAAATGTCTGAAAAATACATTGTCAGAAGTTGAGCTTGTAAAGCCCTAACCAGAGTGGGCAGGTCTGGAATCCCTATTGGAAACTGGGAGCCCTGGATGGAAAGACAGCCTTTCACAGTACAATGCAGATTTGTATAAGAGAAGGCAGAGAATAAACTACTGAGTCAGAAAGGCCTTGTTGAGATTGGAGGGGGATGCTGAACTAATCAGTGTGCTGGAAAATTATTAAAAACAGGCGCAGATGGGCTAGTTGGGTCACAGGTACAAATGGCTGAATGTGGGCGTTGCAGGAACAGACGAAAGATTACTTCAGGGGATTTCTCTGGGAACAATCTCAGGGAGTCCTTTGCGCTGATGTTCAGGTAACTTCAGGGACAGCAGTTTTAAATGAAAATCTAAGAGACCCAAAAATGTAGTTTTTATCATTGGCCAAGCCAGTTGACCTGAAAGAATTTTGGTTGTTGGCCGAGAATAGGTAAATCAGTGCGGATCAACGGCAGGGGTTCATGGCAAAGGGGGCAAGAGACGCTCCCTCCACCAGGAAATGGAAAGACGTAGGCAGCGGCTATAAAATAAATATACATATTCTTCATATGCAGGCATACAAATTTAGAAATCTTAATCAGTGCCATTTGTACTTATAGAAATGCCATAGATACGTTGAGATAAAAATCGTGGAAGGGTCGGAGGCTGAGGCATTTTTCACTGAATACTTTTGCAGTATTGAATACACTGGTGGGGGTGAAAGGGTGGAGTGAAGAAGCTAATAGTGAAGAAAAATAAATCTCCCTTTCCCTGTGTCACTACCCTGCCGAGTAACCATAATGACCCCATAATACTGAGTGATTTCTGAGTTTTTTTCTACAAAAGACTGTCAGTGTATGAATCCTATGTGACATTTCCAATTCATTTACTGCTTCCAAATGTGCCCTCTGCCGCATTACAAAATGCGTGTTTTCCTATCTCTTTTCGAAGACTATGATGTGGACCCAAATTGAGCTATTCCACTCTCTGCTACCCTTTCCCTTTGCCAGGGAAAATCTTTTTTTTTTAAGCTTTGCTCCAATTCCACCTTTTCTACAGAGCTTTATTTTCTCCAGTGTGCTCTGTTTTTCTGTTAAAGCTACTGTATGGATAATAAGCACCACGCTGTTTCTAATTTATGCTGTCTAGTATCATTGTGTGTGATTCATGTGTGAATTTTGTCTCCCTAACTAGAAGGTAACATTTTGACGGAGGGGGGCTGTATTTTAAAATCTCTTAACACTCTCCACCATGCCTGGCACATTACAGGCATAAAACATACACTGAGGATACAGACTCAAATTCTTGTGTTTGCACATCTCAGTTTAAAACCAAAGTTAAAACACTAAGATGATCGTCTCATCTCCCCATAGTCTCACTAGCTATCTTAGTACGCTTTACTCTTTTAAATACCATAATGAAAATACTAGGAGTCATCTGTTCTTGTCTTGGCTGTCTGAATCACAGGCAGCAATTTCAGCTCTCTGGAACTCAGTTCTCTCATCTGTAAAATGAAGACGCTGACCTTACCTTCTGTGATTCTATCATAGTAACATGCCTAATTAGATTCAAAAAGGAGCTGAGCCATTGCAAGTATCTTATAAAGACTTTCATCAATCATCTCTTTATTTTAAAGTCTTGATTGAATTCCTCCTGTATCCCACATACTGTGCTAGGCACAGGAGAGACAGTGATGGTTAATAAGAGTCCAAGCCCTTACCCTGATGGAGGATACAGGCAGGGGGGCGAGAAAGACTATATACAGCTATATACGGTAGCTGGGTAGTCATCCAAGGGTGGTCCCTGGGAGCTGGGTAGGAATACGGATTCCTAGGCCTCATCCCAAACCTACTGAGTCAGAAGCTCTGGGGGTGGAGTCCAGCAGTCTGTATTTGCAACAAGCCCTCCAGTTAATTCTGTTGCACACTTGGGTTTGAAAACCACTGGTGTAGTGAAAGAAAACACAGACTTTATGTAAAACTTCTTGTTCTTCCCTTACTAGTATTTTGACCTCAGAGAAGATACTTAAACTTTCTGAGTGCCGTTTTTCCTTATTTGTCTAACAGGTATGCTTTAAAGTCTTTTTTTTTTCCTGATGGTTCAATTAAATCCAATATTTGCAAAGCATATGACACCGTATCTAGCAAATAGTAAATGCAAGTATTTATACAATTTCTTGATAAAAATAAATAGTTTAAATTAGGAAACTGATTTTATTACTCAATACGTGCTTAGATGTCACAATTTATTTTTGAATTTTTATTTTAAATAAAACTGAAGTCTGTCTTTATAAGATGAATATTTTATTTTAAGAATAAACATGGTTTATAAATTTCTTTAAAAATAAAACTGGATTACTCACTAATTTTATTAACTATATTGAACTAATTTGGTTATTGTAAGTAGGTAGATACTATTTATTTCAAAAAATAAACACAATGCAAACACCACTACAGATCATATAGGAACATCCTAACTTCCCCCTCTGATTACTCCAAATTATTTTTTTAAGTAAACTTTTATTAAAGTACAATATGTACGCACATAGTAAGCATGAAGTTTAAAGAATTTTTAACTAACTAAAGTCACCCATGTAATCAGCACCTCAGGGAAAAAATTAAAAAAGAAACATTAGCAGTATCCTACAAGCCCCTCCTACTCGTTATACCCCCCCCCCCCCCCAATATCTTCCTCCAAGGGTAACCACTATCCAGAATTCTAACACCATAGGTTAGTTTTGTCAGATTTCAAACTTGATATAAATTGAATCATGCAGTTAGTACTTTTTTGGGGCTTCTGATGACTCAATATTGTGTTTGTGAGATTCATCCATACTTTTTGCTTGTTTCAATAGTTCATTCTTAATGCTTTATATCCCAAATAATTTTTAATGAATAATAAAAGAAACATATGTTGGGAATTTAGTCCAAGAATCATTCCACAATAAGGAAAATCAAAGAAGGATTTTAGAACAACTGGAAAAGTCTAAGATCCAATATATACTTGAGTTTCTGCTTTCTTGCTGATTCTTTGCCAGTTTATTGCACAATACCCCTTCCAGCCAACATAGCCTCTTTGCTATTTCTTCAGAGTCTTTTCTTCCTAATGTACAATCTCAGACAAGAAAAGCACTCTACATAAATATGAGACCCATAAATACTACAACAATTTAACTAAGACCTCACCAAGCCACGAACCTCCAAACTCACCCCTGTCCAGTAAAGATTTTTGAGATACTTGAAAATGGTTTCATATTATTAAGAATAATTAACACCTTGGCAATGATGGTAAAACACTGGTTCTTGCCCTTATTTAATTTGGCCCTTAAAATTGTGAAGTGAAATTAGATGTTTGGAACCAGAATGGGGTGACAGAGAAGGGAGGGTCCAAGAAATTGGTTCCAGGACCCAGATTTTAAATTTATTCTCCCAACACCCACATAACCATGTGTTTGCTCTTTCTTTGTGTTTCATTACAAGCCTTATAAATGATCATTACTGAAAAAGACATCTTGAGGCAAACTGCACAGAACATTTGAGTACACTTGCCTCCTGTAGCAATGTCCTAAGATTCAAATTTTAGTAACACCACTTAACTTTTGTGATATCTGTAAGGTAAATTTGGATTTTAGCAGCAGTTCCTTTTTGTTAACATTACTAGATAATGCTATGCCTTGCAATTTAGATTTAATCAGATGCATTCACTTCAATTGAGAGCCAAATGTTTTTCATTTGGGTTTTTCTGTTGTCAAATCAAATGTTAGCTGATGTTCCAGTATTCCGACTGTTGCCAGGACAGAAATGTACACAAATCAGCATTATGGATAAGAGTGATGTGTAACTCAATTTAGTATGTATAATCAATGCATATCCTAAATGATATTATAATGCACCATAAAAGTAGCATTTGTTATTTAAAGTACCCAGTACCTGGAGGAAAAATACATTTTATACCTTATCATTAAATGTAAGAAGAATCAGCAGTAAAAATTTTATTCAAATATATTCAACATGGTTTAAGTTATTTATAATTTTACATTATGCATCCCCATAAGTTTAGAAAGTAATATTTCTACATTTGTATTATTGCCCAATGGAATAAAATTAAATTATAAATACATGTCTTAATAATTTATTTGCATATTTTAATTCTGCAAAATACACCGCAAGTCATATCTCTCAAATCAGGAAGAAATTGAAAAACCCCAAGACAAAACAAAAAAGCAAATGTATAAAATAATGTAATGACAGTTTATTTGCTAAATGATGAAATGCAAATAATATATTTATATCTATACCAAGATATAAACAACAAACAAAGGTAGATTACTCCACACTCGACTTGACATATAGCTGCATTCTGAATTGAAAGTGATTATATTTAAGAAGATACACTAGGAGATCTTAATGAAGGTACTGCAGTCACGTGAAATTTTCTTCAAATTGTAATAATGAAGCTGAAACTATTATGCTTCATTATTATGAAAATTTTGGATATTCCTTTGATTCATAGCTGCTAACATTATATTGTAATAAAATTATAATTGGAGTTTCCTTGACCATATATCAGTATATATTTTTTCATACTTATTTATAAATCAAACACAGGTTTTCACTGTTCACACTTTAACTGGAAAAGTTTGTGTGATTTCATTTCATTTAAAAGCATAGATACTGGTGATGTGTGTTGCTTACACATTTTTCAAAACAAAATTAGAGATAATTTTTAGAAATGTCTAAGAAATTAGTAGATGAATAAATCAACAGAAATAATTAAATCATCTTTCAACTGAAATGTTCAGAATATATTTTTGGCTTTATTTAGGTGAATTTTTTATAAATTCTATCAGTGTTGGAATTTCTGTCAGTTTGTGAATTTGCAGACTTTATTTTGAATTCTTGTTGCTAATTTTCTGCTAGGTAGTTTCCTCACTGCTCTTAGTTACATGCTATGATATACTACTCTCTTTGTCTTAGTCTTAGATTAATAATGTGAGGAGAAATTGAGAAATGTAGGAAGGCAGCAGAGGTACCATTTAGGGCTCTATAAAAATCTCCAAAATGGTTATATTCTTGTTTGCTGAAACAGGGCCATCCACACTAGCTCACTCTTGACGTATAGTCATGACCACAACTATAATTTCAGACCTCTCTCATATTTACTGATATAATTAATATTAATAATAATCATTATATGTATATTAATGCAAGTCATTTTTCTAAGAACATGCTCTGCATCACACAGTATGTGGCAGAACTAAGATTTAAAGCCAACTTTGTCACAGGTCTCTCTTCTTAAACAATATACAACGAAAGGAAGGATTATCATGAATCATGGCATCACTAAAATAATACTCCATCACAACAAAGGCCTGTTCTACTGTTTATAAGAGTTTTCTGGGAATAAAGTGAAAGGTCTTAGACACTGTTGCCCCACATGTGGTGAAGAGATTTGAGACTTCATTTCTTCCTCATCTACCCTAAACCTAACCAAGCCAAACATGTTCCAACTCATAGCGACCCTATACCGTCCAAAAAAAGAAGAGGAGAAAAATACATTTAAAAAATTCTTTGATATTATTTTATTCTACTAATATTATGTTAGTTTCCTAGACTGACACTTTGATGGGAATTATGGATTGATTGAATTTTGATATCAGGGAGATCACACCAATGGATAAAATGAAATAACCAGTTCCCCTCATTCTGTGTGTGTGTACATGTATGCGCATAGTGTTTTGAGGACTGAAATATTCTGGAAGAAATTCTTGAATGCATGAAAATTTCTATTAGAAGATGTCTATTTCCCTAACAGTCTTTAAAATTTCACAAGCTATTCTGTGTTCTGTTAGACACTGAAACAAAATTTGTAGAAGAACAAGTGAAGTTTTAAGTAAATGATGTTATGTGGATTCACTATTACCAAAATAAAGAATGGTTGGGATCACTCTAGGTCCTTGTGTGTGGTCCTTGAGTCACCGTCAGCAGGATCACCCATAAGCTTGTTGGAAATGCAGATTCTTCGGCCCCACTCCAGACCTATTGAATTCCAAACAGCGTTTTAACAAGTTTCCCATGTGATCTGTATATCTGTATGCACACTGAAGTCTGAGGAATACTACTCAAAAACATACATAAATAAACAGCAAAAAGTATATTTATGTAATAGACTGATTCTTGAATGTGTTTTCCATGATGTGCTGTACTGATAATGGGGGATAAGAATTGTTTAGCTTTTAGCATAAACTTTACCCAGATCATTTAATACAGGCTTTCCATATGGGTGGTCAAGTAATGTCTTAAAAGCAGGAAAAAAAAAAAAAAAAAGATGTTTAAATGAAACAAGTTTGTTTTCAGAGGTCCAGGTTTTACTTCATATTTGGCCAGCATGAAAGGTTTGGTAAATAATCACAAAGTAAGGAAAAATTCAAAGCTAAAATAAATTGAAAATTATGAGCTAGCATGTGGTGTTAAAGCAGACTGGTGCAGACAAATGTGGAATTGGAGGTTTCCTAGGTTGAGTGGTAAACACAATAGAAACTAGATTTTTATTTTTCTAATTATTTTGTTTTTAAATTATTAAATGCCTTTACATGAGAGTTAATGTTAACCTGAAATATGAAAACAAAGCCCTATATTCATGATTTGGGTTATTAGTAACTCAAATCATAGTGATAGGTAAGCTATATCTATTTTCCTTGCCATCTGCATAGTAGTACAATGTATCACAAATTATCATTCTTATTATTACTTTTCTTTCTGCAAAATCACCAGTAATTATAGTGAACACTATAATTGGACTAAACACTATAAACACTAAAAGTGGACTAAGTACCGGGATAAATACTTTGTGTAGAGTTCTCATTTAAACCTCACAACCAATGTATGAGTTAGGTTACAGACCAGCTAATAAAGGCTGTTGCCAGGATTCAAGCCTAGGTCTCAGATATAATGGATTATGTTCATAAATGTGCCTCTTGACTATATCAGGAGAAAAAATTTAAAGGAATTTATTGAAAGCAAGATATTGGACAGTAGTGGTAGGTAATATAGTCCATAGGCTGGCACCTTGATGTATTATTAGTAGGATAATAACATAAAACAATAACAGTGTTCGTAAGTGAAGCATGATTTTTGGTTCTAGCATGAACGAGTGCCAATTTTTTAAAAATCATCATTTCTCTTTTAACAAAAGAAGAATCCTCATTTTCTCCTTTCATTCTGTCAATTTTTCCTGGCTATGATAATCAACAGAGATTAAGCCATGGTCCATAAGCATTTCTCCACGGGGTAGCTTTCTGACTTATAAACCAAACCAAACCCATTGCTGTCCTGTTGATTCTGACTCATCTGACTTATAGGAGCTTACAAAAGAAGTTAGTGAAGTTAGTATATTCCCAAATTGAAGAACTAAGCCAATTAAACCTAAAAATTTTGCATAAACTGTGAAATTCTTCCTTGTGATGCATTCTCATTCTGTTCCAGGAGACATTTCTTTTGTACTGTGCAAATAGCAGTAGTGTTGGAAATATATGCATATAGTGAATGGAACAACTACAATAACAGGTCAGTCACTTGCAAAGTGACTAAAAGTTCCAGGTATTCTGTAAGGAAATATATTTAAAATGTTTGTCAAGTCAAATGTCTTGTGTGTTTTCTTCTCCATTATAATTGAATTCATTTTTGCAGTACTTGCAAAGGTACACAAGCGTAGCTATAGCAACATGAGGGTGATCACTTTGTTTCCTAAAGCACATATATATCCCTGTAACTAGGCAGCAGCATATTTCTTGAAATACATTGTGCTGTGCATCTGAAACGGGAACTAGTTTTCAGTCTCAATTTCACTCTCCTTAAATTAGAATATAACTATCATATTTTAATATGGAAAATTTGTCAAATTACCATAGTGCTGTGAAAGGATCTTCTATATTTGGATATCTCTTCTTCTAATTTTTAATACTAAGAGAGCATATACTTGTATCTGTAAATAACTGAGTATACAAAGTCACTGAACACACAGCAGAGCACTGCTGAGTTTCAGTTGCTGAGAGCTTGGTTTCTTGTCATTGATATCTTTGTTCAAATAGAAAACATTTTTCATAACCAAAATTGCAAAATAAATAATGCAAAAACTTTTTTTTTTTTTGGTTGTGGTTGCTAACTGAAAAATATAAGTAAAACAAAGCCATTGAATTACAGAGTTCTCATACTCAAAGTGGATGACATTTCAGAGATGATGTAGATACCACAAAACCAGGCCCCTTTCCATCTGTTTCTGGCAGAAATCACTTAGCTTCTTAGCCTTGCAGAACTTTGATATAGGGATTTGGAGAGGTGAGAATGAAGTAACCCACCCACTGCCATGAGTTGATTCTGATTCCTAGCAACCCTATAGGACAGAGTAGAACTGCCCCACTGAGTTCCCAAGGCTGTGATCTTTACAGAAGCAGACTGCCACATCTTTAGGTACTGCCAATGTAATCTTTGTCTTTTCTCCAAATATAAAGTTAAATTTGGTACTATCATTGGGAGTTAATTTTGATTACTGAGAACTTTTGACATTAGCTACCGATAGCTGGACTTGGACTGTTATTTATTTATTTTTTCCTCTGCCTCAAAGACTTTGAATCTGCAATCCAAGTGCATGTGACCAAGTACTGTTGGTATCACATAGATTGCATGGAGCTTTTGTTTGACATTGTAAAGCTTTTAAATATGCTTTATTCAGAGTATAATCACTGATGAGCCTTGTCTGGTTTCTCTTATTCTAAATAGCATGAACCTTTAAGTTTAAAATACTGTCATAAATACTAATACAGTTACAACCTATAGAAAAAATTTATAAGATAAAGTTTATAAAGTTAAAACAGAAAATATAAAACATACATCTGAATTGAAGCTGCTTCGCTGATAATCTTTTTATTTTAATTGTGAAAATATACACAACAAACATTCATCAACTCAACAGTTTCTGCATGTATAATTCAGTGACATTGATTACATTTTTCATGTGCAGCCGTTACCGCTATCCTTGTCCAAATTATTCCACCACCGTTGACATAAACTTAATGTCCCTTGCCTTAGTTATCTAGTGCTGCTATAACAAAAATACCACAAGTGGATGGCTTAAACCAACAGTTTGGGAGGCTAGAAGTCCGAATTCAGGACACCAGATCTAGGGGAAGATTTTCTCTCTCTATCAGTTCTCGGGGAAGATCCTTGTCATCAATCTTCCCCTAGTCTAGGAGCTTCTCAACACAGGGACCCCAGGCCTAAAGGATGTACTTCGCTCCCTGTGCTTCTGTCTTGTGGCAGGAGGCCCCTTCTTTCTGCTCAATTTTCTCTTCTTTTAACTCTGTAAGACAAAAATTGATGCAGGCCACACACAAAAGAAATTCCCCTTACATGGGATCAGGGCTGTGACCTGAGTAAGGGTGTTGCATCCCATCCTAATCCTCTAACATAACCTAATCTTGCCTCACTAAGCACAGGCAGAGATTAAGATTCACAACACATAGGAAAATTACACCAGATCACAAGTGGGAGACAACTGCGCTATACTGGGAATCATGGCCTAGCCAAGCTGAGACACATTTTTGGGGGACACAGTTTAATCCATGATACCCCCTAAACAAAACCTCCTCATTTCCCCCTCTCTCCCATCCCTAGTTACCACTAATAGTCTTTGGTTTATATAAATCTTCTTATTTTATGTGAGGTCATACGGTATTTGCCCTTTTGCACCTGACTTATTTCTTTCAGCATAATGTTTTCAAGGTTCATCCATGTTGTGGCATGTATGCGGCCTTCTATTCTCTTTATGGCTGAGTAGTATTCCACATTTTGTTTATGTATTCATCCATTGATGGGCATTTGGATTGTTCCCATCTTTTAGCTATTGTGGGAAGAGCTTCTATGAACATTGGTGTACAGGTTTCTGTTTGTGTTCCTGCTTTCACTTTTTCTGGGAAGATACTTAGGATTGGGATTGCTGAGTCATATGGTGGTTTTGTGTTCAACTTTTTGAGGAGCTGCCCAACTGTTTTTCACAGGAGCTCTACCATTTGCATTCCCTGCAGCAATAGATGACGGTTCCAATTTCTAGACATTCTCTCCAACACCTCTTGTTTTCCAGTTTACTTACTTTCTTTTTTATTTTTATTTTTTGCCATTCTAATGGGAGTGAGGTGATATCTTGTAATTTTGATTTGCATCTCTCTGTTGGCTAATGACATTCAACACCTTTCACGTATTTTTTGGCCATTTGAATATCCTCTTTGGTGAACTGTCCAAGTCCTTTGCTCATTTTTGATTGGGTTGTCTTTTTGTTGTTAAGTAGTAGAAGTTTTATATATCTTTTGGATATGAGACTCCTATCAAATATATAGTTCTCAAAAAATTCTCTCCCAGCCTGTAGGTTGTCTTTTCACTTTGTTGATAAAGTGTTTATTTTTTATTTTTTAATTGCATGCATTTGACTTTATATGTTTAATAACCCTTTTCTCATTAGAAAGCCAAGGTTGGCTCATTGCCAAGATTTTGAAAATATGAAACTGCGTGAATAACAAATAATATTACTCATAAACCTACCCATTATGCCTAGATAAAACTGATACTATTTTATTACTTTTAAGATAATTCTAAATGATGTTTAACCTTGTACGATCTGCTGAAAAGCTACTTTGTACTTCATCGAGCTTGTCAGCATTTTAGCAAAATTCCTAGAAAGTCCTACTAAACATCATGCTCACTCATATTTTAGAATAATTTACAACTACTTCTCATTTTGATTATTAAAGCATTTAAGGCTATAAAATTCATTTGCACTGTTTGAGAATTCATGCTAAATAACATCCAACTCATTTTTATAACAAATTCAAGACAATAGGTTTCTCCCTTGTATTACAACTCCTCCTCTGTTTCACCCTACACATAACTTTAATTGGTAAATAACCAATTTGACACAGATGTACTGCTGCATGTCAGTCCACATGGCAACAGAGAGCACCAACCTTCTTGGCCGACAGAGAATAGTTAACAGAACACTTGAAAAACTATTTCTAGGGCTCTTTCTGTGATAACAAAAATTTTCTTCTTGTGTCTGTTCTCTCATTAACTACCACTGAAACTGTTTCTCTTCAACTAACCTAAAGATTTATACCTTCAGTGAGCAATATGTGTTACTATTCCAGACTCATATTGCCAATAATACTATCACCACTAATTTCAGAAAGAGGAAAGAAGGAAGCAAGGAAGCAAGGAAGCAAGGAAATAGTTGGGAGTTGGCTAGGTGAATAAATATGTAAATATATACCAAAAGAGAACATTCTGACTACTTTGTTAATAAGAACTTATAAGATAAAAACCAACACATATCTCTCTTCAAATTTTACAGTGTTTGCTTCCAGTGTTGATTTTAATGCTTAATATATATAATCATGTGCTACTATTACAAGATAATGCAAATGATCAGAGTTTATTATTGTAAGGTAGGTATAATCCTGAGACTAGAGTCCACTAAAAAGACTTGTTTTCATTGCATTCTTGCCAAATCGGGTATAGTGAAATTATCCACAGATCTAAAGAACAGCTGTTTTCTTGTTGCCCAGAGAATGTGTTGAAATTCTCTTCCATGCAGGGTGCAGATTTGCTGGTGTCTCCCCGCTGCTTACTTAACAAGGACTTCATGTTTCCAGTAACCATAATCCTGTCTGGTTTACATGAGAAGTGCTCAGCACTGTAGGAGGGTGGAAGATCTGAGGTATTAAACTCTTATATGTTTTTCCTACCTCAGCCTTGCTTTTGTTACTTAACTGGGATTTCATGCCTCAGGTTTCACTTATTTATCCATAAAAGGCAGTATCAGAGACTGGGGTTATACAACTGGAACTCAAAATTTCATGCAGTTAATTTATGAAAGTGTATCAACTCAAGAAAAGGATTTTGAACCATAGAATATCCGAATAATTTTGCTACTGAAAGAAATTTGCTCTTGGCTTTTAGAGTTGAGAGAGCACAGTTATAGGTATCGATTTAATTCCACAGGGAGTGCCGGTGATGTGCAAAACACAGTGCTAGGTTTTGTGAAGGATTCATAAATAAGCCTGCATTCACCATACAGTCATTATTTTGAACTAACAATAACTGTTTTCCTAGTATTTTTTGTTTCAGACATTGTACTTATACGAATTATTTTATTTAGTTTAATTCTCACAATTCTATTTTGTGATATAAGTTTTTAATTTACAATTATAAGTATAAAATTTTGACTGAAAAAATGATTAAATAATTTCCCAGATGCCACAGCTTGTTATATAAAAGATTTTCAATAAATTGTATGTAAATATTAAGTCCGTGCTGTTAATTATCATATTGTTTTACTGTCTTCAAGATTTTGAACGTCTGTTAGGAAAGACAAGAATAAATATAAAAACCTAAAATACAACTGCAACAAATTCCATTAAGAAAAGATAATTCTTTGGAAGCACTGATATGGGGCATAATTTGATCTAAAGTAGGAGAGACTGAGGAAGGCCCAAAAGAAATAAGCAAATTTTTTGAGTCTGACTTTGAGGGAAGGATAGAATTGCTATAGCCAAAACAGATGTACTTGATAGTGATTTAGGTTGAAGACAAGACAGCAGAGGGGAAGAAATCTCAAACGGTACTGCAAACTGTGAGAATAGTATGAAAAAAGTGTATAGGAGTAAAAATAATATAAGGCTCCATCCAGGAATGGTAAGGAGGCAGATGTGGATATGTAGAGGAAAATTTGACCGTAAAAATATTTTGTTGAATGGTTTTGGATAGCATTTAATGTCAAGTTAAAGTATAAGCAATTAGCTTTTGAAAGGCTTGTTTACAGTTCAGTTGTATGTATCTCAATGATCACAATACAGATTATCAAAAGTAATACATAACAAGGTCCTTACTTTTGGGAAAATTTTTCCCCCATTTAGAGAATTCCCTGCTTTACAGACCAACTTATAAGCAGAGAAGTGAGGGCGTGAGAAGGATTACTCAGAGATGGATGAGACTGTAGTACCTGGAGGAGGAGGGGAGTATTTGTAAGCTGCACAAAGTAGAAACTTGATGTTATGAATGAGATTCTCAGTGATTATCATTTTCTATTTTTAATTTTTGCCCCAAAATTTCAGAGTGGAAAATTCATTTTTTCTCACTGATATGATATAAATTCTTTCACTTCCATCTGTACAGTGTAGATAAAACTATGGCCCTAGGCCATGGCTGGAGAATTGCATTTCTAGTCACATCCGTCTTTTAAACCACTTTTACGTGTTTCACAAATTGAATAATGACGTTTCATTTCATATATTCATTTTGCACAAACGAAATTCAAACCTGATGTTAGAATATAGAATAATTATGAGCAAGTAATACCTACTCAAGATCATTTGGACTAACGTTTGATAAAACTTTCCAAAAACCAAACCCGTTGCCGTCGAGTTGGTTCGGATTCACAGTGAAGCTGTAGGACAGAATAGAACTGCCCCATAAGGTTTCCAAGGCTGTAATCTTTACAAAGGACACCCTGGTGGTGTAGTGGTTAAGAGCTACGACTGCTAACCAAAAGGTCAGCAGCTCAGATCCACCGGGCGTTCCTTGGAAGCCCAAAGGGGAAGTTCTACTCTATCCTACAGGGTCGCTATGATTCGGAATCGACTTGACTTGGCAACAGGTGTTTTTTAATCTCTACAGAAGCAGACTGACATGTCTTTTTCCCACAGAGTGGCTGGTGGGTTTGAACCACCAACCTTTTGGTTAGCAGCTGAACACTTTCACATGTGTGCCACCAGGGCCTTACAGAGTCTTAATATATGACCTACATTGCGGTGAGTCTTCTAAACATCCTTTGAGTGATCTCCATCGATTACCTTTATCACCGTTTTTATTGCTTTGTTCTGTATATGCTGGAAGAGAATAAAAGTTATTCAAAATAATGAAGAACTGGTTAATAGTGCATTACTTGCTACATTTGAAAATACTCAGTTATAGTGTAATCATTAGAATTACATTTTAACTTTAATTTTTTTAGGTTTCAAATGATGTTCTTATCAATATCATTTAAAGTACACATGAATGAGCAATACATTAAAAATCTTTTTTTGTTAAGTCTATAATTAGAAATACATATTGATTATACTTATTTCATTTTACACCACTGAAAATGGAGTAAAATACAATGAGTTTGTACATCATTATTTATTCATTTTTTTAAATATTCTGTAACTAAAACCCACTGCTGTTGAGTTGATTGTGACTCTCAGCAACCCTGCAGGACAGAGTAGAGCTGCCCCATAGAGTTTTCGAGTCTGTAAATCTTTATGGAAGCAGACTGCCACATCTTTCTCCCTCAGAGTGGCTGGTAGTTTCTAACTGCCAGATTTTGCTGAGCGCTTTAACCACTATACCACCAGGACCTCTTAAAATAGTCTATGTAAGTATAAAATCTAATATTGGATTCCCTATTATATTAGGACTCCTGCATATCAGTTGGTGGCAATTTCTATCATAAGAAATTATCATCAGAATGAAAAATTATTAGTATATTAGCATTTTAGGTATTTTAGGTATCTTGCTGATGGTCATTTTTGCACATCCTATTTTCTGTATAAAAAGATATTATGAATCATCTAGTAAAGTGAAATCACAAGGGAGACGGATGCTAATGGAGGAAAATAAACAAGGGCAGATTTAGAACCTTTCTTAGGAGAGTAATTTCAAAGTTATTCTTAAAAATCTGACCCCTGCTTATCTTTCACTCTTGTATCTTACTCCTTAACTCAATATTTATCATGCAGGCTTGTTGCTTTGCTTGTGGTTCTTATAGTAAACGCAGAGACCCTTGTTCTGAAACACTGAATAAATGATATTTTACTTTGTGTGCCTTTCCTTCTCGGAACACTTAGGGTGACTTTCTATTAGAACTCGTCTCATTAAAGCTTGCTGGTTTTCATTGCTTAAATCTCCATCTCGCTCATTAATCTGTGAGCCCCGCCTCCCAGAAGAGGGGCTGCAGTCCATATACTTTCATCTGTAGTGCCTACCACAGTGTCTTGCACTTAATAGAGGTCATAAGCATACCTACTTAAAATATTAAACAAAAAAATATGTGGAAAAAATCATGAACATTTAGTTTGGTTAATGCTAGAACAGCAATACTTAGTGTCCAAACGAACATACTTGAGAAACATGGCAACATTGCAAGCATGTGTTTTCAGGGAGAAATGTTTTTAATGTGTTTTAGATTTCCCCATGTAGGTGACTGGGCTGGGCACTAGACTTGTTACAATATTATTTAACTACTGCAAGGTAACTGGTGCTGAGGTGCTGCTTGATTTTCCTTAAATCACCTGTCTGAACATAGCAACTGGGTAGGTGAAGTTTGATGGATTGGCTTATTATGGTTAAACTGAGCATGAAACAGTCTAAACTGATCATTAAACAGACAAGATCCTGAGCCTTCCATGCTATCTCTGTTTCAGTCCAGTCATATAGACATGGATAAAATGGAAGAAAAAATATATAGGTTCTCTAAACATTTCTGAGCAGCATTTTCCAATACACTGTTGTTAGAAAGCAGTACAAAAAAGACATTTTCAATGACCAGATAAAAAACAAATGTGGCGACTGACAGCATGTGTTACCCTTTAAAACATTTCAGACTATATTACTTTTCCTTTTCATTTTGTGTTTGTCATAAATGTGCTGTCAGAACAAATTTTTAAACATTGTTTCTATTTTTACTATAAGCATTTCTTACTATGCGTGTGTGTCCGCACTCTACCCTTCATTCAGGACTTCTTCTCTTAGTCTTCCTCATATAAGCTGTGCTGATGTTATTTTCATTTTTGTTTTACAACTCGCGTTCTTGTTCTAGGAAATACTCTGCTAAATGCAGCTCAGCTTTCGTTGCTTGAACTAGACCTCCACCACCTAGATTATTTTATTTTCCTTTTTCCTTTAAGGTAGTTCAAATAGATAATATTCATCTGTGTGTAAGGTCTCAGTTTCTTATGTAGTAATGTCATAACTCTGTTGATTCTTCTGAGAACCAGAGGGAATTAAGCATTAGGAATGGTACTTTATTATCTGCTATGATTAGCTGCTAACCAAAAGGTCAGTATTTTGAACCTGCTAACTGCTCCCAGAGAGAAAGATGTCACAGTCTGCTTCTGTAAAGATTACAGCCTTGAAAACCTATGAGGCAGTTCTACTCTGTCCTATAGGGTCACTATGAGTTGGAATCGACTCAACAGCAACGGGTTATAATCTTGTACATCAATAAGGAGAGTTAAGAATCATATGTATCAGTCCTGCTTATTCCTTTTTTGAAGTTAAAATAACCTTTAATGTTTTATCTTATTATCAGAGTATTATAGTTTTAATTTTGAACATGGGAAAATCATAGTTTATAAAAATAAATGGAGTTTAAAGACACTGATACCTCACCCCATCACTCTGGGTTAACCACTCTTTACATTTTGATGAGTATATTTGTAGTGTCTACCATATTTTTACATAAATAACACACACATTCTGGGTTTGTTTGTCAACTGCTCCCTCCCCACCATGAGGGATTTTCATAAGTACCGCTATGCCAACTTGCTTTTACGTGTTGCTGTAAAAAAAAAGAAAAAAATTAGCATAGTATAATTGCTAAAATACCTTGAGAGGGGAGGGAACAGTTGACAAAGAAACACACAAAGCATGTCTTATTTGTGTAAAAATACAGTATTTCTACATGAATAAACATTATTTCTGATTTGTTTTGCTTGTACTTTTATAAAATTGGATTATTCTGCATTTTTAGTTTTTAATCTACTCTTTTTGTTTAAATAATATTTATATTTTTAACATCATTAATTATTCCTCTCCAACTTCATTTTAATGGCTACGTAATATTTCTTTAAATTATGGATATACCATAAATTATTTAACCAATTTTCTATTGTCAAAAAATAAAGTTTTTTTAAATTTTTCAATACCAATAATACAACAATATTTGTATCATATTTGATAATGAACATTTTTGTCATTAAAATTTGAACAATTCCATGAATATTTACTTCAAATTTATTATTTTTAGAAGTGAAATTCCTTAACATGAGGTAAGTTTTTCTCTACACACTCTGGTACGGCATCCAGTTTTGAAAATTTAAATGTGATATGTCTTATAGGGCTGACAAAAAAGAAACTATTTCTTAAGATCTTTTGAAAAATATTGCACAATAAAAGAAGACATTGCAATTCACTAGGTCAGTTTTATGTGTTATTAACTGTACTTGAAAATATCAAGTAGACTCTATCCCAGTGCCGTCGAGTCAATTCCGACTCATAGTGACCCTATAGGACAGAGAAGAACTGCCCCGTAGGGTTTCCAAGGAGTGGCTGGTAGAGTCAAACTGCCAACCTTTTGGTTAGCAGCTGTAGCTCTTAACCACTACCCCACAAGGGTTTCCATCAGATAAATAAACAGGCCATGAAAAATCCATATAAAGGAGAAGTTCCTTTTAACTCCCTTTTTGGCAATAGCCATAAAGTACTAATATAAATGTTACTTATTTATGTACTTAAGACTGACAGCATCTGCACCAAGCTAATTATGGTCCATAGTCACAGAACATGTTTTATGCACGTCTTCTGCATTTAGAAAACTGTAGAACAGGTTTTGCACCTTAATGAAGAGAAGCGAAACATAGTCCCAGCTCCTCTGTTGTATAGGGCAAGGAGTCGTTTTCACATGGTGGCTGTATAAATTAACAGCTCTTCCCAGTGTCATACTATTTTGTGCCCAAGAAACTTTCAATAATCCTATCTTTTAACATCTCTGGGGAAAGGCTATTAAGGTTAGAGAAATGATATACTAGAGACAAAATCGAGATAATTGTCTTATTCTGAATTTGGACAATATTTAAGCAACAAATGACATATTTGCATTTGTTGTTTAAATATAGTCACATCAAAAATATTGAAAATATATTAAAATTATGAATTAAACTGTTTATTAGAGAGAAGAATAAACTGTCACCTTGTCTTTCGCCAAGTTATGAACGACCGAAAGGCTTAATTAATTCCTGGTAGCTGTGGCCCCATCGGCTGAATTGTTTTAGAGAGGATAAACTTCACTAAAGAAGGAGCTAAGATTCATTAGCTTTTAAACTACTAATCCAACCTAATTTCCACTGAATAAGGGCGTATTTATGATAAAGAGTAAGGATGTTTACCCTATGTTCATATTTAATTATCCTAATGGTTTTTATATCAATATTGTTCATTCCTTACACTTCTTAGGCAGGACATGGCCATAGAACCTTGCAGTTTCTTTATTACCTTTAAGCTTTTTCACTTGTGATGCAATGAATCCATCCCCTGAAAATGCCCTTGGTGGTTGCATGTATTAAACAGTCATTGACAGGGAACTTAATGACTTGCAGTATATTCAAGTAAATTATAACCGTTATGTCTTGCTAATCTATACACCTGTGTATCTTCTCTTTTTAATTGTTAAGTGAAAGTTTACAATTCAAATTCAAGGTAGTCTCTCATACAAGAACTTATACATACATTGTTTTGTGACCCTAGTTGCTCTCCCTGTACTGTGACGGCACATTCTTCCTTTCCACTCCAGATTTCCCATGTCCATTCAACCAGCTCCTGACTCTCTCTGCTTTTCATCTCGCCTCTGGACAGGAACTGCCCATTTAGTCTCATGTATCTACTTGAGCTAAGAAGCACACTCTTTATGAGTAACATTTTATGTCCCGTAGTCCAGGCTAATCTTTGCCTGAAGAGTTGGCCTTGGGAATGGTTTCAGTCCTCTGCTAACAGGTAATCTGGGGGCCATGTCTTCCAGGGTCTCTGCAGTCTCATTTAAACCATTAAGTCTGGTCTTTCTACTAGAATTTGAATTCTGCACCCCACTTTTCTCCTGCTCTGCCCGGGAATCTCTGTTGTGGTCCCTGTCAGGGCGGTCATTGTGGTAGCTGGGCACCATCTAGTTCTTCTGGTCTCAGGCTGATGAAGTCTCTGTTTTATGTGGCCCTTTGTGTCTCTTGGGCTAATACTTTCCTTGTGTCTTTGGTGTTCTTCATTCTCCTTTACTCCAGGTGGGTTGGGACCAATGGATGCATCTTAGATGGCCGCTCACTAGCTTTTAAGACCCCAGAAGCCACTCACCAAAGTGGGATGCAGAACATTTTCTTAAAAAACTTTGTTATGCTTATTGATCTAGATGATCCCTGAAACCATGGTCCCCGGATCCCTGCCCCTGCTACTCTGTTCCTCGAAGTGTTTGGTTTTTATTCAGGACACTTCTTAGCTTTGGTTTAGTCTAGTTGTGCTGACTTCCCCTGTAGTGTGTGCTGTCATTCCCTTCAACTAAGATAATTCTTGTCTACTTTCTAGTTAGTAAATACCCCCTCACCCTCCCTCCCCACCCTCGTAACCATCAAAGAATGTTGTTTTCTGTGTTTA
The DNA here is from genome assembly GCA_030035585.1 of Dugong dugon. Taxonomy (NCBI): domain Eukaryota; kingdom Metazoa; phylum Chordata; class Mammalia; order Sirenia; family Dugongidae; genus Dugong; species Dugong dugon. The sequence continues at coordinate 18,603,187 of CM057478.1, forward strand.
AACCTCTTCTTTATTTCTTATAATAGTGGTCTTATACAATATGTGTCCTTATGTGACTAAGTTCACTCAGCATAATGCCTTCCAGATTTCTCCATGTTATAAGATGTTTCACTGATTCATAGTTCTTTATCATTGCGTAGTATTCCATTATGTGGATATACCATAATTTATTTATCCACTCATCCGTTGATGAGCACCTAGGTTGTTTCCATCTTTTTACTATCGTGAACAGTGCTACAATGAACATAGGTGTGCGTATGTCTATTCGTGTGATGGCTCTTACTTCTCTAGGATATATTCCAAGGAGCGGGATTGCTGGATCATATGGTACTTCTATTTCTAGCTTTTTAAGGAAGCACCAAGTCGATTTCCAAAGTGGTTGTACTGTTTTACATTCGTACCAACAGTGTATAAGTGTTCCAGTCTCTGCCCTATGTATCTTCTTTTAAAAAATAAATCAAATCAGTTCCTTGTAGCCCAATTATTATAATTATATGTCTCTTTAAAATAACCATTTTTTGCCAATAAGTTATTTTTTCATTTGTAAATTTACACTTTATAATAAACTCCACCACCTTACAAAACTGGTGTATGAGACTCAACAGTCCACCTCTTTGTCAGCATAGCAACCCTTTTAACAATGAGCTAGTGTTTTCCAGCTGTTCATGGGTCTCGAATGTTTATGTCTTTAGGATGCAGGGAAATAGTGTAAACAAGCAAGATGGGCCTGTGACTCAGAATAGGGAGGAGGAATTGTGTGGAGAACCCTCCTAAAAGGAATTATATTTCCATTTTAAGCCCAGTGCAGCCCAAATAAACATGCTTTCAAGCTGAATCTCAGCAGCAACTTCAGTTTTCAAGGCTCTGCTTGAGTTCCTTCAAAATTCTTAGGTTACCATCACCTGGGCTTAGTGATATAGCTTAATGTCTTCTTATAATTTGTCTCTGAACTTTCTAAGCAGTATCCACAATCATGTCCAGCATTTCCAAACCTAATCAGTTGGTGGTGACAATTATCCTCATGTTTCTTTCAATATTGCTATCTCTCTATCTGTCTCTCTCTCTACCTATCCATCTACCTACTATCTATCGTTGAAAAGCAAAACCATTTATTCTCCATGTTATCTCATTTTAACACTCAGTATACCCACAAATTTCAAAAGGTTCTACTAATTCTTGAGATGTGAAAAAGTATATTTAATGAATCCTTTCAAATTTAGACTGGCTGGAAGTTCTTTTTAAGATCATGTTCATTCTTTCTGAGCTTCTGAGTTTTAGAATACCTCTGGCTTTCTGAATTTTATGGATACTCCTGTTAGCTTCACTCAGGGATGGACAGACATGCTTGACATATCCTCTTTTTCTCAGTCACATTGTTTTCTTTTACTCTGGTAGTTAATCATACCAAATATATTTTTAAATTTTCTATGTATTTAATCCGGAGTTTAACTTTTCCTTCATTTTCCATAACATATTTTTCTTCATTCTATCCAACTATTTTATTTACCCAACATCCACCTTACAAACACCTGCATGTCTCCTAGTTCTGTGTTAATAAAAGCCAATTTGAAGAACAAGTATAATCCAAGAAAAATCCTGAAGCAAATATTTACCAAAGATTCTGCTACATATGGGTTATTCACAGCTTGAGCTTAAATTGTACTCATTATAGGATTCAAACAAACTCACATATTTCTCTCCCCTGTACTCCTCACCCCCTACTCCAAACCCTGACGTCTTATTGTCATGACTTTACTGTGCAATCAGTTCTTGTTTGGGAGAAAGATTAAGCACAGATAGACCAGGAAGAGTGAATTCTGCAAATGACATGGTTTCTGTCCGTCAGGTCAACTACCAAGTATTCATTACAGTTCTCAGTAAAGAGGCAACTAAAAGTAAAATGAAATGAAACAAGAATGGAAGGGTTCATTTCACTGATGTACTGTAAGACGTTTTAGATACAAAGACCACTGCTTTGGTGCCTATCTAATAGAGCATAGAAGAGAATAGGGAGAGCATCATTGTCTTGATGGAACGTATGATGGGTCCCCATACACTGAGGGCTTCAAAAAATACCAATTGTCACATGAAGTTGTAGTGTTACCCTGTTCTTGCAGCTGTTGGTCAGTGAGAGGCAGTGTCTACAGTGGTATCTTTGGGAACCTCAGGAGAAGGTGCCCTTAGCAATGTTGAAGACATCTTGGACTGTTTAAAGAGAAGAATCCTCTGTGACAAACATTACTGATGAGGACAAATGGCAGATGCCAAGTAGTAACTGCAAGAAAGCTTTCTTTTCTTTCTTTTTATTTTTAAACTTGGGTCTTTAGGGAAGATTCTGATTAAGATTAGAGGTAGCTAATATATTATGCTGAATGATATGAAACTGATGTTTTTGTAAGGCAAAGAAGGCTTAATATTGGCAGTTTCTCGTCATTCAGCCTACTAGCAGATAAACTAAGATTCACAGAATTGGTACATGTTTTCAGTAATGTGGACCTTTTATGACCCCCAGATTGACCTTCTCACATTGCAAAACATAGAGGATTAAGTTATATGAGAAGAGTTACATACATTTCTGGTCTGCACAAAATATCTTAAGTTCAGTCTGTGATTGAAATTGTTCTTCTTAGATAGCTTTAGTATTTATAAGCAAACTTAATTAATGCAATAGATGTTTCAAAAATGGATTCTATTGAATGATATAATCTTGCATCTCTGAATCAGGTCTGATGTACTTAGATCCACTTTGTACACATGTTGTTACTTTATAGTAACCAAGAGTGAAGCAAGGTGACTTGACAGGATTTAAAATCCATATGAAATGGTGACTTAACTTCAAACCTTTTTAGTGACAAGCGAAATATCATTGTATTTATTTACTCTTAGGATTTGCGTAGTGATTTTTCTTCCTCTCAACATTCCATCTGAATTGGGCAGTACCAGATTTATTTGTGATAGTTTTTCCAATTCTTCAAAGTAATTTATATTCTAATACTCTTATATGGGACTGGCTGGCCCAACTGCTGTCCCCCGGAATTTGCACTGATATGGTTTTGAAATTTGTAATGACATCTCATAGACTCCACTTGATTGGATTAATTTAATCTTAGATCTCACCACACTGCTGTTTCTAACAGCCTAAAATGCTATCTCCAAAAATATTTTCATAAACTTAGGTTATTTTAGAGGATTCACTCAGGGAAGAGTCAATATAGCTAAAATCTGTTTTTGAAAAATACTCCTTTGAAGTCATTACTTTATTTTATCAGTTTGGGAACAAACCCTCATGCAAAATTCATCAAAAAGCAATTGACAAGATGGTAACTGAGTAAAAGAAGAGTTATTCTGATATTCAGATCTGATTCTTGATTTTGATTGTGCATACTTTTGAGACTTGTTTAAAACTTCCCAAGAAAATGTGACCTAGAAAACAAAATTAAAGCAAACAACAGAGACCTGGTGGAAAAAGGCATGAATTAAATTGCTCAACAATTAGAAAATATCATCATTTCTGTTAAACAAGCACACAGTTCAAATATCTTTATTAAAACATTTTCCTTAAATTTCTTAATTATCCATTAACATTTTAGGGGTTTCCCCTGGAACAAAGTCAAAACCATGTTTTGTTTAGATATTTAGTGATAATCTACTGCTTAATATGTGCATGAAATAAATTTATATTTCATTTCTCCTTAATTGCACATTCTGGCAGCTTGAAATTTGTTACCAGGCACAAGGGAGTTTCCTTAGGAAGTGCCTGGAGGCAACATAAGCTGACAGTAACACTTAAGAGAAGCTGTGTAATTCTCACCTCATCAGACTACAGTGGACAAAGACATCTTTAGCCACAGCCCTTGTTTCTTTTCATTTGATGCTGGTCACTATGCATATTATTAGGAAATTTATTGGGTAATGGGAGGAAGATATGGCAGTCTGCTTCCATAAAGATTACAGCCCTGGAAACCCTATGGGGCAGTTCTACTCTGTCCTATAGGGTCTCTATGAGTCGGAATTGACTTGATGGCAACAGGTAGTGGCAGAAGAGATTTTTCTGATGAAAAAGTTAGACAGTATTTAAAATTGAAGTTCATTTGACTTAATGGGTTATCTGTGCATCTCTTCTGAAAAATTAAATAAGTAGTATATATCTGAATTTTTCTCCGCGTTTTTACCCTTAGTTTAGGCTGCAGAGCAAATGTTAGTGATGTCTGCTTATCTGATATGACTTTATAATGGGGCCTGCAACGTTGTTTAAATGTGCATATATTATGGACATTGATTTCCTGGTAAGAAATCCCAAATCACTAGGCATATCTTAGCAGATCCTGGGTGTTGAAATAGTATCTTTTGCTATACTGAGGTGAGTTATCTGTGAAAACTCTGATGAAGTTTTTAAAGTACCGTATACCAAAGGCAGATTCAAGAGATAGGGGATACTAAATTGTGTATCTTTCACACTGGGGTGGTGGTGGGGAGATCATCAGGCTTTTCAATTTAATAGCAATAAAGAGTTATGTCTCTGTAATATTAAGATAATTGTATTAACAATACTGAAAACCAAATGGACTGATAAATTGTGACTCCAGAGGAAACCACCTGTTACCACTAAGATTGAAGCTCTTCAGAGTGCTGGCTGGCATTTGAATCTTTGGAAAAATCTGATAAAAAATTAAAGGGCTGCTAGAGTGTAGTGTTGCTATTCCACGAACAGTAAGCAGATTTTCATGAAGAGTTTTTGCTCTGAACTTGTTATGCTATTGTCTATAATTGTTATTCAATAAAAGTTCAAATACCTTATAAATTATAGCCATGAAAGGTATCTTTTAAATGCTAGAGAACATTGCTTTCATATTCTCTTTATACACATGTTCAAATGGTGAACATTTGCAGATTTTGCAATATTCATATTTAATTTTCAATGGTTGCTGAGCAACTTCAGAATAAAATAACATTTTACAATCCACCCACCACTCATCTGTCAGTTTGTTGTACTGTGGTGGCTTTCGTGTTGCTGTGCTGCTGCAAGCTATGTCACTGGTATTTCAAATACCAGTAGGGTCACCCATGGTAGACAGTTTCTGCTGAGCTTCCAGACTAAGACAGGCTAGGAAGATGGACCTGGCTATCTACTTATACAAAAACTGGCCAGTGCAAACTTTATGAACAGCAGCAGAACACTGTCTGATATAGTTCTGCAAGATGAGTGCCTTAGATTGGAAGACACTCAAAATATAACTGGGGAAGAGCTGCCTCCTCAAAGTAGAGTCGACCTTACTGACATGGATGCAGTCCAGCTTTTGGGACCTTCATTTGTTGATGTGACACAACTCAAAATGAGAAGAAACAGCTGCAAACATCCATTAAAAATTGGAATATGGAATGTACAAATTATGAATCTAGGAAAATTGGAAGTCATCAGAAATGAAATGGAAGGCCTAAAGATTAATATCCTAGGCACTGGTGAACTGAAATGAACTGGTATTGGCCATTTTAAATTGGACAATCATATGGTATACTATGCTGGGAATGACAAATTGAAGAGGAATGACACCACATTGATCATCAAAAGGAACTTTCAAGATCTATCCTGAAGTACAACACTATCAGTACTAGGATAATATCCGTACACCTACAAGGAAGACAATAACAACTATTATTCAAATTTACACACCAACCACTGGTGCCAAAGATGAAGAAATTGAAGATTTTTTACCAACTTTTGCAGTCTGAAATTGATCCAACATGCAGTCAAGATACATCAATAATTGCTGGTGATTGAAATATGAAAGCTGGAAACAAAGAAGAAGGATCTGTAGTCAAAAAATATGACCTTGGTGATAGAAACAATGCCAGAGATCACATGATAAATTTTGTAAGACCAACAACTTATTCATTAAATATACCTTTTTCTAGCAGCATAAACAGTGACTATACACGTGGATGTTGCCAGATGGAATACACAGGAATCAAATTGACTAGTCTGTGCAAAGAGACAATGGAGTAGCTCAATATCATCAGACAGAACAAGGCCAGGGGCCGACTGTGGAACAGACCACTAATTGCTCATATGCAAGTTCAAGTTGAAGCTGAAGAAAATTAAAAGAAGTCCATGAGAGCCAAACTACAACCTTGAGTATATCCCACCTGAATTTAGAGATCATCTCAAGAATAGATTTGGCTCATTGAACACTAAAGACGAAAGATTAGATGATTTGTGGGATGACATCAAGGACATCATAAATGAAGAAAGCAAGAGGTCATTAAAAAGACAGGTAAAAAAGAAAAACCAAAATGAATGTCAGAAGAGACTCTGAAACTTGTCCTTGAATGTAGAGTAGCTAAAGCAAAAGGAAGAAATGATGAAGTAAAAGAGCTGAACAGAAGATTTCAAAGGGCAGCTTAAGAAGACAAAGTAAAGTATTATAATGAAATGTGGAAAAACCTGGAGTTAGAAATCAAAAGGAAGAACACACTTGGCATTTCTCAAACTGAAAGAACTGAAGAAAAACTTTAAGCCTCTAGTTGCAATATTGAAGAATCCTATGGGCAAAATATTAAACAATGCAGTAAGCATCAAAAGAAGATGGAGTCACTGTACCAAAAATAATTGGTTGACATTCAGACATTTCAGACAGTAGCATATGATCATGAACCAATGGTATTGAAGGAAGAATTCCAAACTTTACTCAAGGCATTGGCAAATACAAGGCTCCAGGAATTGGGGGAATACTAATTGAAATGTTTCCAAAAACAGATGCAACTCTGGAAGCCCTCACTCATCTATGCCAAGAAGTTTGGAGGACAGCTGCCTGGACAACTGACTGGAAGAGATCCATATTTGTGCCCATTCCAAAGAAACATGATCCAACAGAATGCAGAAATTATTGAACAATATTGTTAATATCATGTGCAAGTACAATTTTGCTGAAGATAATTCAAAAATGGTTGCAGCAGTACATCGACCGGGACCTGTCAGAAATTCAGGCTGGATTCAGAAGAAGATGTAGAACAGGGGTATCATTGCTGATGTCCAATGGATCTTGGCTGAAAGGAAATAATACCAGAAAGATGTTTACTTGTGTTTTATTGGGTATGCAATGGCATTAGACTGTGTGGATCATAACAAATTATGAATAACATGGCAAAGAATAGGAATTCCAGAAACCTTAACTGTGCTCACGTTGAACCTGTACATAGACCAAGGGGCAGTTGTTCGAACAGAAAAATGGGATAATGTGTGGTTTAAAATAAGAAAAGGAGTTTGTCAGGGTTGTATCATTTCAGCATATCTATTCAATCTGTATGGTGAGAAAATAATCCGAGATGATGGACTATATGAAGAAGAATGCAGCATCAAGATTGGTGGAAGACTAACAACCCGTGGTATGCAGATGACACAACCTTGCTTGCTGAAAGGCAAGGGGACATTAAGTACTCACTGATGAAAATCAAAGACTACAGCTTCAGTATGGATTACATCTCAACATAAAGAAAACAAAAATCCTCACAACTGGACCAATAAACATCACGATAAATTAAGAAAATATTGAAGTTGTCAAGGATTTCATTTAACCTGGATCCACAGTCAATGCCCATGGAAATAGCAGTTAAGAAATCAAACAGCATATTGTGTTCGGCAAATCTGCTGCTGCAGAAAACCTCTTTAAAGTGTTAAAAAGCAAAGATGTCCCCTTGCAGACTAAGGTGTGCCTGACCCAAGCCATGATATATTCAGTTGTCTCATATGCATGTGAAAGCTGGACAGAAGAATAAGGAAGACCGAAGAATCGACACATTTGAATTATGGAGTTGACGAAGAGTGTTGAATATACCATGGACTTCCAGAAGAACAAGCAAATCTGTCTTGGAAGAAGTACAGCCAGAATACTACTTAAAAGTGAGGATGAGGAGGCTTCATCTCATGTACTTTGGACATGTTATCAGAAGGGAACAGTCCCTGGAGAAGGACATCATGCTTGGTAAAGTGGAGGGTCAACAAAAATGCGGAAGACACTCAACGAGGTGGATTGACACGATGGCTGTAACGATGGGCTCAAACATAGCAATAATTGTGAGGATGGCACAGGACCAGGCAGTGTTCCTTCTGTTGTACATAGTGTCGTTATGAGTCAGAACCAACTGGATGCCACCTAGCAACAGTGCTACCATTTTCAAACAGATGTTTTGGGAGAATGATTTTAATCAAGGAAAAAAAAGTCCTCTTTTTATTTTTTAAAAATTTTGTAACATCTGGAATACTGTTTTGGCAGAATAACCCTATAATAACATCCTTGTTTAATAGGGACTCTGGTTTGAGTTTAAATCCTGGTTTCAAACTTTACTATTTGAATGACCTTGGTAAATTCACTAAAATTCTCTGAGGTATAGTTTTATTCATGTCTAAAATGAAGGTAGCGATAAAAATACTTCAAATAGCTATTGTCAGACTTGGATGAGATACGTAGGTAATGCGTTTAGCCTACCATGCAATATGCACTCAGTAAATGTTATATGTTGTTATGCAGTAAATTATTACATGGTCACAATTGTCTGGCGCTCTAGTAACTACCGTCTGGAAATGCGAAGATGATTAGCTCTATTTTCTTGCTATGCAACTAACATATAAATATCAATTAGTAGAAGAAAGGTGGCACATTGGAAATTAATTGATCTTTCCATCTCACTAAATTATCTTCTATCATTCACGTACACAAACACATATTTAAATAATTGATTAAGTAGTTTTAGGAGCAAGAGAGCATTTTCTATGAACCCGAAAGTTTTAATATTTCATTTAAAATTTACAACAAATCAGTTTGCCTCATAAGAAATTGCAGTTAATGGTATAAAGAGAGACTCATGAGGGGAACCAACATTTTCTGTATGAGTGCTTGATATTAAAAGAAGTTCTTTACAAAACTTCTGGAAAATCTTTTCCTGAATATTCTGTCTTTCTATTTTGCCTCCAAGTTCCAGACTATTTTTCTGTTGTTTATTTTCTCTTGTACGTGGTACTTTAACACTTTTCCAAATTTTTCTCCCTGATAAGATTTTAAGATGATTTCCCCAATGATTGCTAGGTTCTTATTTTTTTGTTCCAAGTGTTCTTTCCTCCCTTTTATCAACTACCTAATCCTACCCTTCCTCATGATGTTACTCAAATTCCAAATCCCCTCTCTCTTTCAGAGTACATATTGACTGTACCATGCAGTTGGTCATGTAGAATCTTTCAGAGGATCTACCTGAATGTTATATACAAAATCATATATTATTTATATAAAATAATTTGCTTATTAGAAGATAATGGGCTAAATACCCTATGGGTATGTGTAGTTCATGAAAGGTAAATGGGATGGAGAAGAGGTAAGAGTAAAGAGAAGATGATTTTTTTTCAGTGCTACTCATCAATTTAACATTTTTAAAAGAAAATATAGGAAAAAAACCATGAATTTTATTTTGTTTTAATAAATAGTTTAGAGGCACATCCAGCAATGATTTTCTGATTAACACCATGACAAAATTTGACTTTTTTTTTTTTGCCATTGTAATCTTTTTTATTTATTTATTATTTTTTTATTGTTGTAGTTTAAATGAAGTTCACATTTCAAGTTAGTCTCTCATACAAAAATTTATAATACATTTTTATGTGACTCTAATTGCTCTTCCCATACTGTGACAGCACACTCCTCCTTTCCACCCCTGATTCCCCATGTCCATTCAACCAGCTCCTAACACTCTCTGCTTCCCATTTCACCTCCGGACAGAAGTTGCCTGTTTAGTCTCTTGTATCTACTTGAGCTAAGAGGCACATTCCTCATAGTATCACTTTATGTCCCACAGTCCAGTCCCATCTGTGTCTGAAGAGTTGGCCTTGGAAATTGTTTTAGTTCTGGATTGATAGAGAATCCAGGGGCCATGCTCTCTGGGGTTCCTCCAGTCTCCTTCAGACCATTAAGTTTGTTCTTACTAGAATTTGAGTTCTTACCCCACCTTTCTCGTGTTCCATCAGAGATTCTCTGTTGTGTTCCCTGTCAGGGTGATCATTGGTGGTAGCCAGGCACCATCTAGTTCTTCTGGTCTCAGGCTGATGAAGTCTCCGGTTTATGTGGCCCTTTCTGTCTCTTGGGCTAGTACTTTCCTGGTGTCTTTGGTGTTCTTCATTCTCCTTTACTCCAGGTGGTTGGGACCAATTGATGTATCTTAGATGGTTGCTTGCAAGCTTTTAAGACCCTAGAAGCCACTCACCAAAGTAGAATGGAGAACATTTTCTTAATAAGATTTTTTATGCCAATTGACCTAGATGTCCCCTGAAAGCATGTCCCCAGACCCCTACCCCCTGCTACTCTGTCCCTCAAAGTGTTTGATTGTATTCAGGAAACTTCTTAGCTTTGGTTTAGTCCAGTTGTACTCACTTCCCCTGTCGTGCGTGCTGTCCTTCCCTTCACCTAAGATAATTCTTTTCTACTATCTAGTCAGTAAATAACCCTCACCTTTCCTCCGCAAGGTGTTTAAACCTTTTCTTGGTTCTTATAATAGTGGTCTTATACAATATATGTCCTTCTGTGACTGACTAAATTCACTCAGCATAAAGCCCTCCAGATTCCTCCATGTTATATTTCACGGCTTCATCATTGTTCTTTATCATTGCATAGTATTCCATTGTGTGGATATACCATAATTTGTTTATGCATTTGTCCGTTGATGTGCACCTAGGTTATTTCCATCATTTTGCTATTGTGAACAGTGCTGCAATGAACGGGGGTGTGCCTATATCTATTCGTGTGACAGCTCTTATTTCTCTAGGATATCTTCCAAGGAGTGGGATAGCTTGATCGTATGGAACTTCTATTTCTAGCTTGTTAAAGAAGCGCCAAATCAATTTCTAAAGTGGTTGTACCATTTTTACATTCCCACCAACACTGTAGGAGTGATCCAGTCTCTCCACAACCCTCCAGCATTGATTATTTTGTGTTTTTTTAATTAATGCTAGCCTTACTGGGGTAAGATGATATCTCATTGTAGTTCTCATCTGCATTTCTCTAATGGCTAATGATCGGGAGCATTTCTTCATGTGTCTGTTAGCTGCCTGAATATCATCTTTGGTGAAGTGCCTGTTCATATCCCTTACCATTTTTTAATTGGGTTATTTGTCTTTTTGTTGTTGAGGTTTCGAAGTATCTTGTAGATTTTATAGATTAGACACTGATCAGATCTGTTGTAGCCAAAAATTTTTTCCTAGTCTGTAAGTTGTGTGTTTACCCTTTTGGTAAAGTCTTTTGATGAGCATAAGAGTTTGATTTTTAGGAAATCCCAGTTATCTAGTCTCTCTTCTGGTGCTTGTGCATTGTTACTTATGGTTCATATTGTGTTTATGCCATATAATATGGCTCCAAGCATTGTCCCTATTTTTTTCTTCCATAATCTTTATCGTTTTTGATTTTATATTTAGGTCATTGATCCATTTTGAGTTAGTTTTTGTGCATGGTGTGAGGTATGGGTCTTGTTTCAGTTTTTTGCAGATGGATATCCGGTTATGTCAGCATCATTTGTTAAAGAGACCGTCTTTTCCCCAGTTAATGGACTTTGGGCCTTTGTCAAATATCAGCTGCTCATAGGTGGATGAATTTATATCTGGATTCTCAATTCTGTTCCATTGGTCTATGTATCTGTTGTTATACCAGTACCAGGTGTTTTGACTACCGTGGAGGTGTAACAGATTCTAAAATCAGGTAGTGTGAGGCCTTTCACTTAGTTCTTCTTCTTGAATAATGCTTTACTTATCCGGGGCCTCTTCCGTTTCTATGTGAAGTTAGTGATTTGTTTCTCCGTCTCATTAAAAACATCGTTGGAACTTGGATTGGGATTTCATTGTATCTCTATAGATTGCTTTGGGTAGAACTGATATTTTCACAGTGTTGGGTCTTCCTATCCATGAGCAAGGTATGTTTTTCCACTTACGCAGGTCTCTTTTGGTTTCTTGCAGTAGTGTTTTGTAGTTTTAATTGTATAGGTCTTTTACGTCTCTGGTTAGATTTATTCCTAAATATTTTATCTTCTTGGGGGCTATTTCGAATAGTATTGATTTGCTGATTTCCTCTTCGAGGTTCCCTTTGTTGGTGTAAAGGATTCCAACTGATTTTTGTATGTTTATCTTGTATTCTGAAACATTGCTGAAATCTTCTATTAGTTCCAGTAGTTTTCTTGTGGATTCTTTGAGATTTTCTGTGTGTAAGATCATATCATCTGAAAATAGAGATATTTTGACTTCTTCCCTACCATTTTGGATGCCCTTTATTTCTTTTTCTAGCCTAATTGCTCTGGCTAGGACCTCCAGAACAATGTTGAATAAGAGTGGTGATAAAGGGCATCCTCGTCTGCTTCCTGTTCTCAATGGGAATGCTTTCAAAGTCTCTCCATTTAGGATGATGTTGGCTCTTGGCTTTGTATAAATGCTCTTAATTATATTGAGGAATTTCCCTTCTATTCCTATTTCATTGAGAGTTTTTATCATGAATGGGTGTTGGACTTTGTCAAATGCCTGTTCTGCATCCATTGATAAGATCATGTGGTTCTTGTCTTTTGTTTTATTTATGTGATGGATTACATTGATTGTTTTTCTAATGTTGAACCATCCCTGCATACCTGGTATAAATCCCACTCGATCATGGTGAATTACTTTTTTGATATGTTGCTGAATTCTATTGGCTAGAATTTTGTTGAGGATTTTTGCGTCAATGTTCATGAGGAATATTGGTCTGTAATTTTCTTTTTCTGTGGAGTCTTTACCTGGTTTTGATATCAGGTTATGTTGGCTTCATAGAATGAGTGTGGGAGTATTCCATCCTTTTCTATGCTCTGAAATACCTTTAGTAGTAGTGATGTTAACTCTTCTCTGAAAGTTTGGTAGGGTTCTCCAGTGAAGCCATTCAAGCCAAGGCTTTTTTTTGTTGGGAGTTTTAAAATTGCCTTTTCAATCTCTTCTTTTGTTATGGGTTTATTTAGTTTTTCTACCTCTGTTTGTGTTAGTTTAGGTAGGTAGTGAGTTTCTAGAAATTTGTCCATTTCCTCTATGTTTTCAAAATTGTTAGTGTACAGTTTTTCATAGTATTCTGTTATGGTTCTTTTAATTTCAGTTGGGCCTCTTGTGATATCACCCATCCGGGTTATTTGCTTCCTCTCCGGTTTTTCTTTTGTCAGTTTGGCCAGTGGTTTATCAATTTTGTTGATCTTTTCAAAGAACCAACTTTTGGTCTTGTTAACTCTTTGAATTGTTTTTCTGTTCTCTATTTCATTTAATTCTGCTCTAATTCTTATTATTTCCTTTATTCTGGCACATGAGGGCTTCTTTTGCTGCTCCCTTTCTACTTCTTCCAGTTGTAGGGATAATGTGTTGATAATGGCGCTTCTTTTTGGATGTGTGCATTTATTGCTATAAACTGATCACCGAGCACTGCTTTTGCTGTGTCCCAAAGGTTCTGGTAGGATGTGTTTTCATTCTCATTTGATTCTATGAATTTCTTTATTCCATCCTTAATTTCTTCTATAACCCAATAGTTTTTTGAGCAAGGTATTGTTCACTTTCCATGTGTTTGATTTTTTTTTTTTCCCTTGCTTTATCTGTTGTTGATTTCTACCTTTATGGCTTTATGGTCAGAAAAGATACTTTGTAATATTTTGATGCTTTTGTTAAGGCTTCGTTTATGGCCTAATATGTGGTCTATTCCAGAAAATGTTTCCTGTGTGTTAGAAAAGAAAGTATACTTGGCTGCTGTTGGGTGGAGTGTTTGTTATATGTCTATGAGATCAAATTGGTTGATTGTAGCATTTAGATCTTCTGTGTCTTTGTTGAGCTTCTTTCTGGATGTTCTGTTCTTCACCAAAAGTGGTGTGTTTAAGTCTCCTACTACTGTTATGGAGCTGTCTATCCCTCTTTTCAGTGCTGTTAGAGTTTGTTTTATGTATTTTGGAGCCCTGTCATTGCGTGCGTAAATATTTATTATAGTTATGTCCTCCTGGTATACTGACCGCTTAATCATTATATATTGTCTTTCCTTATCCTTTGTGGTGTATTGTACTTTAAAGTCTATTTTGTCAGAGATTAATATGGCCACTCCTGCTCTTTTCTGAGTGCTGTTTGCTTGATATATTTTTTTCCATCCTTTGAGTTTTAGTTTATGTCTTTAAGTCTAATATGTGTCTCTTGTAGGGAGTGTGTAGCTAGATCATGTTTTTTTATCCAATCTGCTGCTCTCTGTCTCTTTATTGGTGCATTTAGTCCATTTACATTCAGCATAATTATTGATAGGTATGAGTTTAGTGCTGTCATTTTGATGTCTTTTTTTTGTGTGTTGTTCACAGTTTCTTTGTTCCACCTAATTTTATGGGCTGAGTCATTTTTCTTTATTTTCTTTTCATCTTTTTCATTGTTGTTGATTTTGTGTTTGCTGAGTCTTTATATTTTTCTAGTTTTTTTACTTTTACTTGCAGGATTGTTAGTTTCCTTTGTGGTTACCTTAATATTTACCCCTATTTTTCTAAGTTCGTACCAGTCTTTTATTTCTTTATATCACCTTGCCTTCCTCTCCATATGAAAAATCTATGTCTACATTTTTTAAGTCCCTCTTGTTTGTTTCAATGTTGTCATCTTTTACATATTGACATCTGTTTCCCTATTTTCAGTGTTGTAGCTTTGATTTACTTTTGTGACTTCCCTATCTGTGTTGATATCTGGTTGCTCTGTCCTGTGTTCTAGTCTTGGGTTGTTATCTGATGTTACTGATTTTCTGACTTTTAGTATTTCTTGTAATTTTGGTTTGTTTTTTGCAAATTCCCTAAACGTCTGTTTATCTGGAAATGCCCTAATTTCACCATCATATTTGAGAGACAGTTTTGCTGAATGTATAATTCTTGGTTGGCATTTTTTTTCCTTCAAGGCTTTATATATATCATCCCATTGCCTTCTTGCCTGCATGGATTCTGCTGAGTAATCTGAGCTTATTCTTATTGACTCTTCTTTGCAGATGACTTTTATCCCTAGCCGCTCTTAAAATTCTGTCTTTATCTTTGGTTTTGGAAAGTTTGCTTATAATATGTCTTTGTGACTTTCTTTTGGGATCTCCTTTATGTGGGGTTCGATGAGCATCTTGGATAAATATTTTGTCATCCTTCACGATATCAGGGAAGTTTTCTGCCAACAAATCTTCAACAATTCTCTCTGTATTTTCTGTTATCTCATCCTCCCCTGGTACTCCAATCACTCGTAGGTTATTGCTCTTGATAGAGTCCCACATAATTCTTAGGGTATCTTCTTTTTTTTAAATCCTTTTATCGGATTTTTCCTCAAATAAGTTGGTGTCAACCGCTTTACCTTTGATCTCACGAATTCTGATTTCCATTGCCTCAATTCTGCTCCTATGACTTTCTATAGAGGTGTCTAATTCTGCCATTTTATTGTTAATCTTCTGGATTTCTGATTGCTGTCTCTCTATGGTTCTTGCAGCCTGTTAAATTTGTCATTATGCTCTTCTTTAATCTGTTTAATTTCCTCTATTGCATGTTCTGTGTTTTGTTTAATTTCCTTCCTAATTTCTTGAAGAGTTCGATATATTAATCTTTTCTATTCTGCCTCTGGTAATTCCAAGAAATTTTCCTCCTCTGGAAAATTTCTAGATTCTTTATTTTTCAGAGCTTGCTGAAGCCGTCATGGATTGCCTCTTTATGTGATTTGATATTGACTGTTGTCTCCAGGCCTCAAAAGTTATTGTATTTATTTGTTTTATGTTTGCTTACTGTGTCCTAGATTCTTGTTTCTTTTTGATATGCCCAAATCGGCTGCTCATATGAGCTAGTTTGATTATTGGCCCTTTTGAAGCTGTAATGTCCTGTCACCAGGTGGTTAGATCTGTTACTAGGTATGTGAGCTCAGGATTCTGCCCACTCCTCCTTTTTGGATTCAGCTCAGGTGCCCAGGTAGATAGCCACCAAGTGTGTGGTGTAGGCTCTCACCTACAGTCCTAGAGAGGCACGAGTGATTGGTGTAGGCACAGTCATCTGGCTGCTGCAAGGGGATACACTTTGATCAAGGCAGGGGGCTGATGGCCACCCCCAAGTGTCCAGGAAGAAGGTTTGTCCCTGTTCCCTATAGCACGTAAGTAGGTGAGTTTTTCAGCCAGACTATGAGCACATTATGCTGTTGGATATAAGGATTGGAGGGCACCTCTTATTCTTGGACCCCTATCACAGGTGGTTAGGTGATGTGGGTGGAGTCACCAGTCATCAGGCCCCCGATGTGGGTATGTAAAAATCCTCCTTAACGGGCAGAGCAGTGTCAAATATCATGAACCTACCACTGCACAGCTGAAGCAGTTGAAATTAAGACTTCAGGTATATACAGTGTTGTACTGTGGTAATGGGGGCCTATGCTGTTGAAATAGGCCTACACAAGTCTATGCAGGGGGAAAGGCAGTCAAAGTCTGTAGATTCCTTATGCCTTTGCCTAGGCAAAGGAGCTGTGCCTACCCTGGTTTCCTGGCTTAGGGGAGCCAGCAGTTTATTTTTCCCCATTTGTAAATGTATTCACTTTCCAAGGCTGGGAGAATGGCTCAGGGATGTGACGGATCCTACTTCTGGCCTGGGGAACTTAGCAATTGCTGAAGCCGGTCCAGGACCCACTGCAGAGCAGGGAGCAGGGAGGTAAATGGGAGAGAGGTTTTTCCCTAAGAGGGGTGTTTTTGATCCACACGGTAGGCCGGGCACAAGTACTTATCTTTCATCGATCGAGGGCTGCTTCTCACTGGTTCTGGGTGGCCGAGTAGACTCTGCCAATTGAGTCTCTCTTGCTGTGGAAAATGCATCCCGAGCACCACTGCTTCCCTGCCTTACAGCTCACCCATGAGTTGATCAGGCCTGCAGGGGTCCGGCTCTTGCCAGGTCAGGTCTGGCAACTCCTCACTGCTTCCAAAACATCTCTCCCTCCCCCTGTCACTCAGTCCAGTTCCTCAACTTTGCCTTTGATGTTCAGGGCTCCTAGATTGTCATAATAATCAATTCACTTGTTTTTTTGGGTCTTTGTTGTAAGTGGGTCCACGGGAACCATCTGACTACTCTGCCATCTTGGCCCCTCCTCTGACCTTTTTTTTTTAGAGGATAAAAAATATGTTTCTTATTGACAGATACTTATTGAGGAGGATAAAAAGAAGGCAATTTTGCCCTTTTGTAATTTACACTTACAATTTCACTCTGAAAGAGATTTTTCACTAACTTTATTACACCTTATTTGAAAAAGACAGTTCCTATGCCATCTGGCTTGGAAAACAGAACAATTTCTTTTAAGTTATTGTTGATTTTATGGGTTAAGAATATCAGCAGCACATCCTGCAAATAAAGGTTTGAAATGTATATAATCACTAAAAATTTACTAGTAAAGTAAACCTCAGAAAATTTGAGGCTTGTGAATTACGTTTTATTATTTTACCTTTGAAATGTATAGCCCCAAGGAGAACGTTGTCTGCTTAGTAATAGCTACCATTAGAATGGAAGATTTTGGCCTTAACCCATTGCTGTCAACTTGAATCAAACTCTTAGTGACCCTATAGGACTGAGTAGAACTGTCCCATAGGGTTTCCAAGAAGTGGCTGGTGGATTTGAACTGCTGACCTTTTGGTTAGCAGCTGTAGCTCTCAACCACTGTGCCACCAGGGCTTTGAACATAGTTTAAAAAAAAAAAAAAAAACACTAAACCCATTGCTGTTGAGTAGATTCTGACTCATAGCAACCCTTTTGGTGAGCAGTCAAGCTCATAACCCCTGCACCACCAGAGCTTCAGGGTAAGCACTTATTAAATATTTATTGAATAAACAGGAAAATGTAAAGGTGAGGTTATGCAACTTGGCACATTTAGATGGATTTAATCGATCAACCACAGGTTCCTTTAATAAGTATTTTCTGAATAAATTTTATTGTATCTGGCACCTAGTCAGTCGCTGGTGAGGATCTGACCACCTGGTCCTTTAGTAAAAATGGGGAGAATAGTAGACTCCTATGTCCCTGAGTGGTGCAGATGGTTTGTGCCCAACTAAAGTCAGCTGTCCAAGCCCACCCAATGTTGCTCTGGAAGAAAAGCTTGACAATCTCCTTCTGTAAAGATTACAGCCAAGAAAACCCTATTGAGGTATTCAACTCTGTAACACATGGGGCCACCATGAGTTGAAATCAACTCGATGGCAATGAGCTTGATTTTTTGATTTAGTACACTCCTATGCTTAGGAACATCTTAGAAGTATTAGATTGCTTAGAGGTATTAGGAAGATTATATGTTACATGTAATAAATTAATTTAAAGTATGTTTAAGTTATAACTACAAAATAATATATTTTAAAATGCTGTTAAATGTTATATGAGTTCAAGTGCAAATGCTAGGATATATTCACCACTATATAGCACTGCTATATTAACTGCTATGTAACATTTTATCAAATAGAACATATATATGTGTCTCTGTGTGTATGTGTATGTTGTTTTTGTTGTTGTTAGGTGTTGTCGAGTTAGTTCCGACAGGTATAACATAATGAAACATCGCCTGGTCCTGTGACTTCCTCATAATTGTTGCTATATTTGAGCCCATTGTTTCAGCCACTGTGTCAATCCACCATGCTGAGGGCCTTCATCTTTGTTGCTGACCTTCTACTTTACCAAGCGTGGTATCCTTCTCTCAGGGACAGGTTTCTTCTGATAATATATACAAAGTAAGTGAGATGAATTCTCACCATCCTCGCTTTTAAGGAGCATTCTGGTTGTATAAACATTCTGCTGCATAAACGTTCCTTGGAATATATATATATATACATATATATACATATATATATGTGTATATATATATATATATATATATATATATAGTGAAAGCTGGAACTCAACAGAACTGCCTTGTTTTTCCGGGTCTTGCAAGTTTCCACCTTTGACAGCGTGCAGCCTTACCACTTTTCTGTCACTCCCTATTGGTGAAAAATATTTGAGTTTTCCTTCTCTGAAAAGTTTCTGTGTAACACGGGTTCTAGCTTTTATAGGTTTTATATGGAGCCCTGGTGGCACAGTGGTTGACCACTCAGTTGCTAACCTAAAGTTTGGTGGTTTGAACCCACTGCAGCTCCATGGGAGAAATTTGTGGCAGTCTGCTTTCATAAAGATTATAGCCTTGGAAACCCTATGGGCAGCTCTACTCTGTCCTGTAGGGTCACTATGAGTTCAAATTGACTTGACTGCAATGGATATATATATATATATATATATATTCATCTCAAAAATTCAAATTTAACTGTTTGTTATTTTCAGTGGTCCCAAATGCAATAATTCATTTACCTACTTAATGTTTTGTATTTATGAAACAAAAAAGAATCATTTATGTGGTTCAGAGTGAAACTTTGAATCTTCTATTTATCGTTTGCAGTTCTCAAATGAAGAATGATTTATTTGTGTGCACTTTATGGAATTTAATATTTCCAGGAAATGTGTAGACTCTAGAGCATTCAGTTGCTGTAACTGCTGTGGGAGAACTTTGTCTTAGTTTAATAGTCCTATTTTGGAAATTCATGGAAATGGTCTACAAAAAGCAAAATGCAACAGGAAGAAGTATTTTAACAGGAATGGAATATGACTAGACTTGTGGGTTTTGGAATAATACGTTAGCCTTGTAATCAATTATGGATGAACTATCTGGTCCATATTTTTCCATATCATCTACTAGCATAACATCCCTCATGCCAGACTTGATTATGGAAGTAGCAGCTCTTCTATCACAACTGTCTGGACCAAGAATAATATGACACCTGCAGAACAGTTATTAGCATCAGAAGTCAATCATCCTGTGTCTGTTTTCTAGAGTTAATCTAAAAAATAGCCCTCCAATTGACTCCTAGTATGATGTGCATGTGTGTGTGTGTCTGCATCCATGTGTACGGGTGTGTGTGAGTGGTGGGGGGCAAGCTGATATTTGTTTGTGGTCTGTTGAATTGGAAACCTGATATTTTCTGCTTGTGTCTGAAAGCAGAACAAATCAGTGTAGTTAAGCTGCTATAATCTGGCATTGCAGTGATTGAGAGGAAAACATTTAGGTTTGGAGTAGTTTTCAAGATTTACAATCCTTATTATCATATATGAATTTGTTAGCTGATTACCTAGTTAATGCAAGCCGATTGTGGTGGTTATACTTTAAAAGTTTACTTCAAATATTGTTTTCTCATAGGCTTAAAGAGAAGATATGTTTTGGTTAAACAAATCAACAGCCAAAAAAAAAAGAAAATGAATGTATCTTTCTAGAACTAATTTTATATAGTATAGCAGATGTTTTTAATACTACTAGAGCTGATAGTTTCACTAATATAAGCAAATAAATAACATATCTGGGAGATTATTCTGAAATAATATGTGATTTAGAAGTATGAAATAATAATGTTAATATAATTTCTATGAGTTTATACATGACTCAAAGACAAAAAACTGCAATTTATGTAAGTGAAATTTTGACAATCAAATTTTGCACATGCCCAAGTTGTGAAAAAATTAGGATTTATTTCTTGATAGGATTTACACAAAAAAGTAACAAAGTTCCAGAAAAACTTTCCCTGGCATGGTTTTAATATTCAAAATTAAATATTTTACAATCACTCTTTCTTCTGACAAGTATTAGATGCATTTTTTATAGTTTATAATGATAAATGTAAACAATGAAAATAGGCATTGAAGAAATTCACATGGGAAATACAACCCTGATTTATTTCCAGCTTCTTGACCTGAAAAATATGTAATATTTATAAGACAAAGACCTTGTTCCCTAACAACGTATAATCTGGAAGAAGGGAGATAAGAAGCAGTGCATCTTACTGGAACCTAAAATAGTCCGTGTGTTCTAGGAGTCATGCAAACTGCCTATGACAGAGCTTCAGAGATGGGAGAGGTCTTTTCTGATTTGGGGTCAGGGAAACATTCATGAAGGTAGTGGTTTCTCTGATGCCATGTTTTACTAACAATTGTTTCTGAAATTTCTGCATTTCACCTGCTATGTAAATGTTCCTTGGAATAACCCCAACAATCGGTATATCTAATAAAGGTTCTATTTCATTTTATCCGGGGTCTTCCTCTACCACCATGCAAGGATGAAAACCTCACCAAGAAAGCAAGAACCGTATTTTGCTCATCTTTGTGTCCGGTACAAGGCCTGGTATATAGACAGACAATAAATATTTGTTTTGTTTGTTTGGTTGTTTTAATCTTTAAGGATATATACTTTAGTAAATTATCTTGCTGCCACTAGATTTATGTATCTTATCAGTGATACCTGCTCTTCGACATAATTAAGGCAGTGCTGAGCCTAACAAACAATGCTTAAATATTTGGTGATTTGTATATATATTTGAAAATATAGATTTCCCCAAGCTTTTGTAAGTAAAAGTTCACATTTGAACATATCAATTTCTTAAAGAGAACAAAGAAAAACAGCAAAAAGAGTTCTAACTGGCTTCCCTAAATTTCAAAGAAGACATTAAAGAAATTACTGCTTCCCAGCTGTATGCATAATGCAGTATGTTGAAATGTCTTCTAACCTTTAATGGCTATGTGAACAGACATAATTAATAGGCACTCATTCTAATCCTGAAATTAGAATAACTTATATACTTACAACTTATCCATAAAAGGCAGAGATATTTTTTAAAGGCAGAGATAATCATTTAAGAATGTTTTGGGCATAGATAGATGTGAAAATTGGTCCGAAGACCCCGGGATTCAAATTATCCAGCTTTGGGTTAGTTTGACACATAGTTGTATTTGCTTCCTATTGTTGCTATAAGAAATTAACACAAACTTGGTGGCTTAAAACAACATACGTTTATCACGTTACAGTTCTGGAGGTAAGAACCCTAAAATTGCTGCACTGCATTCCTTCTGGAGGCTGTAAAGGACAAGCCGTTTCCTTGCCTTTTCCTGCTTCGGAGGCTGCCAGCATTCCTTGGCTCTTGGCCCAGTGTCAGTCGACCTCTGCTTCCATGGAGACATCGTTTTTGTCTCTTGCCCTCCTGCCTCCGTCTCATAAGCTCCCTGTGATTATTTTGGGTCTACCCAGGGAATCGCGGATAATCTCATGTTAAGATCCTTAATTTAATCACATCTGCAAAGTCCCTTTTGCCTTGTAAGGTAACACATTCACAGGTTCTGGGGATTAGTATGTGGACATCTTTGAGGAGCCATTATTCAGCCTACCAGAGATGTTTACCTTTTGGTTTTATGCGTTTATTTCGGAAAGGAATATCTCTCAGATGAAGGAGGCTTAGATGTCTCCTCTGCTAATACTTGGTCTGTGTAGCCTCCTTGGGAAGAGAACCATTAGTAAAAGAGACAGGAATGGGAACACTGCCTGTGTGGAAAATACACAGCCATCAAGGGGGTTTACTGTTATTTGGAATAGAAGGATAAAATTCACTCCAGTTAGATCTGTATTTAGTCACATTTGCTGTCCTATTCTAAACTCCTTGCAGGACTAATAATTTGGGCTTTTTTTAGGTAGGGATGAAGTGTTGCCAACTCTTTATTTCCCAATTTCCAAAGTTGTCAGAAGTTATAATGAATATAAATTTATATGTAGATATATTCATGGGAATAGAGGAAATACAGAGAAAAAAACTATTACTACTATCTCCTGAAAACTTAAAATGATATATGGTTAAAATTCTGCTTTTTTTATTTTGTCAGTGTCAAAAGATTTTCCTGTTATTTGTTTTATATAAGATATAGTGAACTTTAGGTATATTTAAGTTCAAGTTCTTCATGGATGACATAAATTTCTCTCTTTTCTGGAATTTTTTTTTTTTTTAATTACAACTCTCATTAGGGTCTGATATATTGTCTTTCTAATGCACTGTAGTAAAAAGGCCTCCTTCTAAAAGGATTTTTTCCCATATTTTATCTCCATGCTCAAATAAGATAATTTAAATAAATAAATATCCCAGTTATCTTTTGACTTCAAGAATAAATACAGGAAGTGCTTTACTGTGTTTGCTTTGTTTATAGATAATGCCATGAATATTACTGTAATATTTCAAAATTATACATTTTATTTCATTACTACCAACATTTACTTATCCTAATGAAACTATTTTCCAGGGTGTATTATGATATATATATATGTATATGTATATGTATGTATGTATGTATATACATAACTGCATATATTTCATAATTATAAATATATATAAATGCAGGAATATATATATAAAATACAAATTATATATAGGTATATGTGTGTCTATATGTATATATATATGTATATATGTGTATATATATATATATGTTGTTGTTAGGTGCCATCAAGTCAGTTCCAACTCATAATGACTCTGTACAACAGAACGAAATGCTGCCTGGTCCTACACCATCCTCACGATCTTTGCTGTGTTTAAGCTCATTGTTGCAGCTACTTTGTCAATCCATCTCACCGAGGATCTTCCTCTTTTTCACTGACTCTCTACTTTACCAAGAGTGATGTCCTTCTCCAGGGATTAGTCCCTACTGATAATATGTCCAAAGTAAGTGAGACAAAATCTTGCCATCCTTGCTACTAAGGAGTATTCTGGCTGTACTTCTTCCAAGACAGATTTGTTCATTTTTCTGGCAGTCCATGGAATATATGTATATATAAAACCTTTCCAAAGAAAAAATTCCCATATATTCTTAAACCAAGTTTAAATTAACATTGCATGTATTGAAATTTCACTTTCTATTTGAAGACTATTGTCATAAAGTACTCAACATTTTCCTCAAATCTTGAGATCAGCAAGGACACTTTTGAAAGTGATCATAGGAAGTGATCATCTTGTGCTAAAAATATAGAAATATCATTCTAAAGGAAAAGGGATGAGTTTTGTGAAATACCTTGCATTTGCCTTAATCAATACGTGAAATGTGTTCCATTTGATCCTTTTAAATTGTTTCTATGACATATGCCACCAAAAAACCAAAAACCCCTTTGCCATCAAGGTGTTTCTGACTCATAGTGACCCTGTAGGACAGAGTAGAACTGCCCCATAGGGTTTCCAAGGAGCGCCTGGTGGATTCAAACTGCCAGCCTTTTTGTTAGCAGCTGAACTCTTAACCACTACCACCAGGGTTTCCGACATATGCCACAGTGGTCATTAAATAAGATAGTAATAGCCCAGTGTGTATTTGGATCCTTTCTGTTTTTCAGAAATAAAGAAATTATGTTGGCTACTTTTCTACTTTATGAGCCTCTGCAGGAACAAATGTGCTCATAAAATGTACTTGAGTTCTTCAATTATGTTCCTATTTCCTTTAGCACCCCTGCCTCTTAATAAGTTTTTTCAGTTGTCTTTGGTCCATATTCATTTAATTTCTTTTACATTCCTCAGAAGCTTTCATCATGATTTAGATGAAATTCTTTTACAAGGCACAATAGAATTATAACCAAGTGCACTCACTAAATATAATTCCTTAGAGCAACAATTTTCCCCACATTGGGACAAAAATTAATTTGCATTTAATATCTTAATCGTTTTTCAATTTTTAATAAAACAATGAATTGAAGATACGTACACACAGAGACACATACATAAACATAAATATATATTTTAACCCTGAAGTTATAAGTAGTCCAACCCTCCTGTTGTCTATTCAGTATTGCATAAGCTATATATTTAATGTGAACTAGGTAAAAGTAGATACCGATGTCATTAGTTGCTGTCAAATCACCTCCCATTCATTGTGACCTTATATATAACAGGTTATACATAAGGTTGCCCAATCTTGTTCCATCCTTGTGATCGTTGATATGTTTAGTCCATTGTTGTAACTATTGTGCCAATCCATCTCATTAGGGGTTTCTCTCATTTTCACTGACCCTCTACTTTGCCCAGAATCATGTCCTTTTCTAGCCATTGATCTTTCCTGATGACATGTCCAGAATAAGCGAGCCTAAGCCTTGCCACTCTAGCTGCTAAAGAGGATTTTGGTTGTATTCCTTTAAGACTAATTTGTTTATTCTTCTGGGAGTCCACAGTATATTCAGTATTTGTCACCAATACCACAATTCACATGCATCGATTCTTCTTTTCATTGCCCTGCTTTTGATACATATGAGGCTATTAAAAGGATGATGGCTTGGGTCAGGCGTACCTCCGTCATCAAAGTTGTATTTTTGCTTTTAAAAGCTTCAAAGAATTGTTTGCCTAATCCAATACATTGTTTGATTTCTTGGCTGCAATGATTGTTAATCCAAACAGAATAAAATCATTCACAACTTTATTTTTTTTCCTCCATTTTTAATTATGTTGTTTATTGGCACAGTTGTAAGGATTTTTTTTTTTTTCTTCATGTTCAGATGTAATTCATACTGAAAGCTGTAGTCTTTGACCTTAATCAGTAAGTGCTTCAAGTAGTGTTCATTTTTGGCAAGCAAGGTTATGTCATCTGCGTATCACAGGTGGTTAATGAATTTTCCTCTAATCTTGATGCTTCATTCTTCTTCATATAGTCCAGCTTCTTGGATTATTTGTTCATTGTATGGATTTAATAAGTATGGTGAAAGGATAAAATCATGCTACACACCTTTTCTAATTTTAAACCATGCAGTATCCTGTTGTTCAACTGAACGACTGCCTGTTCTCTATGTTCCACATAAGCACAATTTAGTGTTCTAAAATTTCCATTCTTTGTAATGTTATCCATTATGCATTTTCTGGTAGCTATGCTGCTTTTTTGAAAAACCATACAATAGATAATATAAAAGTTCACAGCCTGAAAGTGAGTGATGCAGTTGTGCTGGGAGCCAAAGTGACTCTTTCCAGCTTCCTCTTGAATTGTCATTGTAGCCTGTCAGTTGCTTAATGCGTTGGCAAAGTGTAATTCATACAGTATGGGTCCACGAAGAATGTCATTTTTAATCATAGATATCATTATCATTGCTAGATAATACATAGGTGATGGATGTAATAATGAATATGTATCAGATTGATTATGATTATATTCTGTTTCTTGTCTTCAGGGTTCATTTCTTCAGTGCTTCCTCATTTCTATGTATTAAGCATGCTCATTTGAAAATCTAAATTTTAGTTCTTGAGCTTGTCTTCTACTGTTCTTAACAGGTAGTCACCTGTTTGTTTGTTTTGTTTGTTTGTTTTGTTTTTACCTTTTGCCTTCTTGAAAGGTTTTATTTTTTAATTTTCTTTCAGTATTTTTTTCTTGCTTTAGTTTTGTAATCATTTCTTTTTCAGTTCCTAGCTTTATTTTAGCATGTATTTACTTAAAACTGAAGTTTTAGTATTATATTTTTCTTGCACTGACAATTAAAGTTACTTATTTTCTTAAATTTTCACTCTCATTTTTAGTAGAGTTGGGCCTGATAGAATAACACAGGATTGATAGTGCCTTGTAATATTTGAAGTCAGACAAACATGGGGTTTGAATCTGAGGCCTGCCACATATTTATAGGTATGTGACCTTGAAAACGTGCTTGTGGTTTTAATTTTCTTCTCTATATGAAGGAACGATTAATACCTACCTTAAAAGAGTATTGTGTAAGAATTAATGAGGATTAACAAAGATTCAAATCAGTGCATCAAATCTATTCTTGAAATGATCTCTAAATTCAGGTTGGATATACTCAGGATCATACTTTGGCTGTCATGGACTTGTTTAATTTTCTTCAGTTTCAACTTCAGCTTGCAAATGAGCAATTGATGGTCTGTCCACAGTTGGCACCTGGCCTTGTTCTGACTGATGACAGTGAGCTTCTCCATCATCTCTTTCCACAGATACAGTCAGTTTGATTCCTGTGTATTTCATCCGGTGAAGTGCACATGTATAGCCACAGTTTAAGTTGTTGAAAAAAGGTATTTCCAATGAATAAGTCATTGGTCTCCCAAAATCTATCATGGGATCTCCAGTGTCATTTCTATCACTAAGTCCGTATTTTCCAGCTACTGATCCTTCTTCGTTTCCAACCTTCTCGTTCCAATCACCCGAAACTGTCAATGCATCTTGACTGCATGTTTGGTCAACTTCAGATTTCAGAAGTTGGTAAAACTCAATTTCTTCAACTTTGGCATTAATGGTTGGTGTGTAAATTTGATTAATAGTTGTATTAACTGGTCTTCCTTGTAGACATATGGATATTATCCTATCACTGTCAGGGTTCTACTTCAGGATAGACATTGAAATGTTATTTTTGATGATGAATGTGACATCATTCCTCTTCAATTTGTCATTTCTTACATAGTAGACCATATAATTTTACGATTCAGAATGGCCAATACCAGTCCATTTCAGCTCACTAGTGCCTAGGATATTGATCTTTATGCATTCCATTTCATTTTTGATGACTTCCAATTAAAACAAGTCCACAAAAGCCAAAGTACAACCTTGAGTATATCCCAGGTGAATTTAGAGACAATCTCAAGAATAGATTTGATGTATTGAACACTAATGACTGAAGATCAGGTAAGATGTGAGATAACATCAAGGAATCATACATGAAGAAAGAAAAAAGTCATTAAAAAGCCAAAAAAAAAAGACCAAAATGGTCTTCAGAAGAGACTCTGAAACTTGTTGTCAAACATAGAGTAGCTAAAGTGAATGGAAAAAATAATTAAGTAAAAGAGCTGAGCAGAAGACTTCAAAGGGTGACTTGAGAAGATGAAGTAAAATATTATAATGAAATATGCAAAGACCTGGAGTTAGAAAACCAAAAGGGAAGTACCTGCTCAGCATTTCTCAAGGTGAAAGAACTGCAGAAAAAAATTCAAGCCTGAAGTTGTGATATTGAAGGATTCTATGGGCAAAATATTGAACAACACAGGAAGCATCGAAAGAAGATGGAAGGAATGCACAGAGTCATTGTACCAAAACAAATTGGTCAATGTTCAACCATTTCAGGGGGTAGCAAATGATCAAGAACCCATAGTACTCAAGGAAGAAGTCCAAGCTGCCCTGAAGGCATTGGAGAAAAACAGGGCTCCAGTAATTGATGGAATACTAATGAAGATGTTTCAACAAACGGATGCAATGCTAAAAGCACTCACTTGTCTGTACCAAGAAATTTTGAAGACAATTACCTGACCAACCAACTGGAAGAGATCCATATTCATTCCCATTCCCAAGAAAAGTGATCCAACAGAATGCAGAAATTATTAAACAATATAATTAATATCACAGAAAGGAAAATGTTGCTGAAGATAATCCAAAAACAGTTGTAGCAGTAGATCGACAGAGAACTGCTAGAAATACAAGCCGGATTCAGAAGAGAACATGGAAAGAGAGCTATCATTGCTGATGTCAGAGAATCTTGGCTGAAAGCAGAGAATACCAGAAAGAGGTTTACCTGTGTTTTATTGACTATGCAATGGAATTAAACTGTATGGATCATAACAAATTATGGATAACATTGCAAAGAATGGGAATTCCAGAACACTTAATTGTGTTCATGCAGAACCTGTACATAGACCAACAGGCAGTCCTTCAGACAGAACAAGTTGATGCTGCATGGTTTAAAATCAGGAAAGGTATACATCAGGGTTGTATCCTTTCACCATATTCATTCAATCTGTATGATGAGCAAATAAGCTAGGAAGTTGGACTATATGAAGAAATTGGCATCCGGATTGGAGGAAGACTCATTAACAACCTGCAGAATGCAGATGGAGCAACCTTGTGGAAAATGAAGAGGACTTGAAGCACTACTGCTGAAGATCAAAGACTATAGCCTTCAGTATGGATTACACCTTAGCATAAAACAAAAATCCTCACAACTGTACCAATAAGCAACATGATGATAAACAGAGAAAATATTAAAGTTGTCAAGAATCTCATTTTGCTTGGATCCACAGTCAATGTCCATAGAAGCAGCAGTCAATAAATCAAAAGATGTATTGCATTGGACAATTCTACTGCAAAAGAATTCTTTAAAGTGTTAAAAACCAAAGGTGTCACTTCGAGGACTAAGGTGTGCCTGACCCAAGCCATGGTATTTTCAGTCACCTCATATGCATGCAAAAGCTGCACAATAATTAAAGAAGACCGAAGAATTGACGTCTTTGAAATATGGTGTTGGCAAAGAATATTGAACATACCATGGACTGCCAGAAGAACAATCAAATCTGTCTTGGAAGAAGTACAACCACAATGCTCTTTAGAAACAAGGATGGGAAGACTTCGTCTTCCATGCTTTGGACATGTTATTAGACGGGATCAGACCCTGGAGATGGTAAGGTAGAAGATCAATGAAAAAAAAGGAAGACTCTCAATGAGGTGGATTGACACAGTGGCTGTAACAATGGCCTCAAACACAGCAATGATTGTGAGTATGGTGCAAGACTGGGCAGGATTTTGTTCTGTTTTACATAAGGTGCTATGAAATGGAACTGACTCAATGGTTCTCAACAACAGCAAACATTCTGGCACACATTATGTTATCATGTTTCATTATTCATTTGAAAATTTGATTATTAAAAAAAGGAAGAAAAATGAAAGGTGACTGAAAATTCAGATATTGGTCAATATGCTTAAAGGCCCATACTGAGTGGAAATTTTAAAGAACATTCATCTAGCCTCCCTTCCAAAAATAAATAAATAAATAACTTTCAAAATCATTCATTTTCAACAAACTTCAACTCTTGTTCAAAGAGAATCAATAACCTTCTTTCAACTTGTCTTCATATAATTTTCATGCATCTTGCTAGTTCTCAATGATTTTCCTTCACAATCTGTAGAGAGATGCTAAAAATATGTTCATGAGGTTTGTGTGATCCCCAAATCATATGTATTCAAAATTTAAAATTTGCAAAGCATTGATTATTTTTAATATGTGATTTATTTACTTGTGAATCTGTTTAATACTCCCTAAAGTTGTTTAAGGATAAGAATGCTGTATATTTTATCCACCATTATATCCCCTAGTGCCTAGGACAATGCCTTACTATTGTGCACATTCAATTAATATATATTGAATTAATTAATGAGCATAAAATTCATATTGTATATAATAGTCCTCTACAGACATTCTGAGGAGTAGGTTACAAGGATTGATATTTCTGGAATAATTTAGATAAAACTGCTAGATAATTTATTTTCAGCACTCTGTTGGTCATTTGCTTGTATCTCTTTCTGGAGTAAAACCTGTGATTTTTGTTAACTGTCAGTAACAAAATAACCCACAGTAGTAGCAGTGGTGATTCAGTGGTAGAATTCTGGCCTTCCATCAGGGAGACCTGGGTTCTGTTTCCAGCCAATACATTTCAAGCATAGCCACCACCTATCTGTCACTGAAGGCTTGGAAGTTGTTATGATGCTGAACAGGTTTCAGTGGAGCTTCCAGACTAAGACAGACTAGGAAGAAAGGCCTGGCCATATACTTCTGAAAAATCAACCAGCAAAAGTGATATGGATCACAACAGTGTGATCACGTTGTGCGTGAGGTCACCGTGAGTCAAGGGCCAACTGCTGTTAAGTCGATTCTGACTCATAGTGACCCTATAGGACAGAGAACTGCTCCATAGGGTTCACAAGGCTATAAATCTTTATGGAAGCAGACTGCCACATCTTTCTCCGAGGGAGTGGCTGGTCAGTTGGAACTACCAACCTTTCAGTTAGCAGCCGTGTGTGTAACCACTGGGTAACCAGGGCTCCTTTAATTAAATACACACACACACATATATTTTAATTATCAGTAGATATTTTATCAAAAAGTTGAGAGAGAAAATAGTTTGGTCTTTTGTCATAATAGGGAAAACAGCTAAAAACTGCCTCAAATTTCATGTGAATCTAATACATTAATTAAGGCCCTGGACAACTTCGTTTTAAAATACAGCAAAAGATATTTCAGCTCCATGATAACTAGTAAGTATGCTGTGTCACTTCTCATTTTCTAAGGTACAGCATTATTAGAGAATTTTTATAAAAACAGTCATCAATAATGATGAATGTACATGCATCCCAAATGAGTTAATTAAAATGACAGCAGAATTTCACTAACAATCTTGCAATAAATGAGCTGCAAATATTCACTCTGAGCTTGAAGATGTTACCTTTTAAAGTGCCCAGTGTAGAACACTACAGAAATTAAACTGAAGTAATTAATACTTTAAAAAATGTTAAAAGGGGTAACTACCATCTGTTCCTCTCAGGGGTGTTAATGTACACGAAATGCATCTTACTATAAAATAGCAACAGCTGGCAATACAGTAGTTGTTTCTTTGACTGTACTTTATTAATGAAGTTTAACTGGTACAATGATTTAAATATAATAGTAGTTGGAATTGAAATTGTACAACTGATAAATATGCTGAAAATAATGAACCATGCATAAATTTCCAACTTTCTTTGGAATTATTCTATAATTTTCATGTATATAATGATTCATTTGATGACTTAAAGTCAAATCGTAAATAGAATATCCTGTAATATTATTTTGGAAACAAAAATCTTAATGGTGCAATATTTAAGGGAGTGGCACTAGGTTTGAGCTACAAAAAAATGCTGTACACTTTTCAATATTTTAATATTTGAAGAGAATAACTGTCAATTTTTAGATTAACCAAAGGTTTCTTGGTTGGGGTTTATTAATGGTGTATTATGGAAAAATATGACAGTGTTATTAAAATGTGTTTCTTACATTAATGTGAAATAAATTTTCCTACCAATGTGTGATATGAGGTTATTTTGCAGTTCAGTAGTTAAGTATGACTGAGTATAAGATTCTTCAATAAAGAATTAAAGATAACTAAAATTTGAACATTATTTTTAAATTAAAGGGTCATTTAAAAATTTAAAATATTAAATCTGCTGATGTATTTATAATCATTGTCATTGAGAGAGATTTATTATTCCTCTTACGTCATTCTCATTAGTTTGTATAAGACATACTTATGTAACTTAACTAAAATTTATAAAAATTGACATGCTTTGACAAATGTGATTTACAGAAGAACAAAAGATAAGCCAATGCTCAGCATCATACTCAAATGAGTTATTACTGATAACTGCTCTTCTTCTTCTCCCAGTTTCTCTGTCTTATTTCTTCCTGATGTACTTAGGGATGAGAAGCAACGTAAAAGGTCTTTGGTTCTAACAGTTATACAAACTGCTGAGAACACTGTCTGTTCCTAGATCCAGACTGAAGGCCATGAAAACTTGCATAGAACTACAGCTTCCTTCTCAGGCTGAGCATGAATTTTTTTTAGGACCTGCTTGCTGCTGTTAACCGGGCAATAATTGAGGTGTATGGAGGAGGGAAGAATAACGCCCCTGCTATCTAGTGTTCCATCATATACATTCAGTACATGTCCTTCATTCCCATCACAAGACGCTGGTAAATAAGGTAAACTATATACAAAAGCCTAGAGGAATATATGACAATAAATTATAATTGTTAAGTTACTTCATTAACATTTTTACTTATAATTACTATTCAGTTTGTCCTACTGTGATGGCTTCTCTGTTGCTATGATACTGGAAACTATGCCACTAGTATTTCAAATACCAAAAGGGTCACCCACGGTGGACAGGTTTCAGCAGAGCTTCCCAAATAAGACAGACTAGGAAGAAAGGCATGATGATCTACTTCTGGAAAGTTGTCAGTGAAAATCTATGGATCACAACAGAATATTGCCCAATGTAGTGCCGGAAGATGAACCTCCTAGGTTGGAAGGCACAATTCAATAGCCACAAGGGACTCAAACATACCAACAATCATGAAGATGGCTCAGGACCCAGTAATGTTTCATTATGTTACACATAAGGTATCCATGAGTTGGAGCCGACTCAACTGGCAACTAACAATAACAATTGTTGAGGTTAATTTTGGCTCAACTACTGAAATTGCTTTGTTTCCCTTCTGGTGGACTATGCCAGTCTTCTTTTGCTGGATGAAGACACTGAAATTAAAAGAAACTTTACTGAGTGGCAAGTTAGTATTTATGGATGGAGCGCTATCAACTCCATCTCTCTTGCTCCTTTGTTTCCATGAT
The DNA here is from genome assembly GCA_030035585.1 of Dugong dugon. Taxonomy (NCBI): domain Eukaryota; kingdom Metazoa; phylum Chordata; class Mammalia; order Sirenia; family Dugongidae; genus Dugong; species Dugong dugon. Next base: position 18,636,204 of record CM057478.1, read on the forward strand.
TTCATTGATCCATTCACTAAGCATTTGTTGAGCACCTACTGTTTGTCAAAGGAGCCCTGATGGGATGGTGCAGTGGTTAAGTGCTCAGCTGCTAATTCAATGATGAGTGGTTTGAACCTGCCAGCTGCTACATGAGACAAAGATGTGGCAGTCAGCTTCCGTAACGCTTACAGCCTTGGAAGCCCTACAGGGCAGTTCTACTCTGTTCTATACGGTTGCTATAAGTCAGATTCCACTAGACGGTAACAGGTTTTACTAGTTGTCAGGCGCTGTACTAGGTGACATATATACCAATATAAATAGGAAGTGAGTCTTGCCTGGAATAGGCTGAAAGTCAAATATAGACAATATTCATTACAATCGTATGATAAGGGGCTTAACATTTGATATATTCATGGCGGTGTGGGAGCCCAGAGAGGGGCGTGCTTTATTGCCTGAGGACATCAGAGGAGTATATTTTGGATTCCTCTGAGCTGGATAGTAGAGGTTCAGAATTTGAATGTACAGGATAAGACATTCTTAGCTGAGTAAGTAATACAGGTAAAGGCAGGGAAAGAAATAGCATAGCGTATTCAGGGAATCGAATGACTAAAGCTGTCAATGACATAAAAATGTGTTTTCTTTTTCTCTTTCTTTCTTTGTCTTTTTATCAATGGCCTTTATTCTCATTTCCTGCCTATACAGTTGACGTGTAACTAACCCTGCTAGCATTGCTCAGCTCAGGTATCCTGCACACACTGCGTGCTCGCAAGACTGGAACTTCTCACACTGAATGGTGGCTCTCCCCTGATGAGGTTCTTAGGTTCTGTGCTGGTTTTCCATCACCAAATGATTGGAATGCTCACTTGCTCTCAGGGGTATAGGAAATACTAATACAATGATAAAAGACTTTTTGGGGACAAAGCTCTATGTATGATTAAAATTTGGAAATGAGAATTATCTTTTCATACTGCTTTTATAAGTCACCTTTGGCTATTTCATTTATTTATAGGTTTCCTTGTTGCAGGGTTCATTGAGGTCAGCACTAATTTCTAAAGGTGCAATTTATTTAGTAAAGGCAAAGATTCAAATAATAATCCTGTCAGTGATTCTGAGAGAAAAATGGATACCTTGAGACAAGGCAATTTTGCAATTCTCCTGCTACAAAGAAAAATATTGCCATAATGCACTGGAAGCAGAGTTTAATTTCTAATTTACTTTCTAAACCTTGCCTTTTTGACTGGGTGTACAATTACTGTGTTATTGTTCCAAGAATGGACCTTATTCTTTCTGGTTTTGCATCACATGGGTTTAATCCAAGAATGCTTTGAAGTCAGTTGTAGATCCACGTGCAGATAATGTGTATCCTGCATTGATCACAATGCAGAACTGATTCTCACTACCTTACCAAAGGAGCCCTGGTGGCCCAGTGGTTAAGAGCTCAGTTGCTAACCAAAAGGTCAGCAGTTCGAATCCACCAGCTGCTCTCTGGAAACCCTGCATGACAGTTCTACTGTGTCCTATAGGGTCGCTGTGAGTTGGAATCCACTCAACGGCCATGGGTTTGGTTTGGTTACCTTAACAAGAAAAAAAAAAACCTTCAAAAGATTCAAGCAGAGAATTTATTGATTTATATACAGCTTCGTCATACATGGAAACATAGACTAATACTATGTCTACAAAAGTAGACCTATATGTAGATATTTAGGGGGGAAAGTTGTCTATATTTTCTAATAACGTATAATGCAGTACTCTTAGTTTTTTGTTTCATTTTGTCTCTTTTTTTCAGGGACAATGCGGATTACAAATTTTCTGTATAGTTTTTGTTGGAAATGGTGAATGATTCAGAGTTTCAAGGACTACACTTTACAGCAAGGATTTGCAAATTATAGCCTGCAGGCCGAACGCAGTCACTGCCTCTCTTTGTTTAGTGTGTGAGCTAAGACTGCTTTGTACCTTTTTAAATGGCTGTAAAAACAATATTTTGTGACATGTGAAAAGTATATGAAATTCAAATTTTAGTGTTCATGAACAGAGTCTTATTGAAAACAACCAGGCACTTTTGTTCGCATATTATTGATGTCTGCGTCTGTGCTACAACCACGGAGATGAGACAGAGACAATACAGACTGTAAATCCTACCATATTTACTACTTGGTATTTTATAGAAACAGTTTGAGAGCCTCTGCTTTAGAAGGAATAAATTATATTCACAAATACCCATAAAATGTCCTGGGAAAATTTGCAATGCAAACCTGCTCAGATAAAATTAAGTTAAAGTGCAGGGAATAAGAGTATCATGAAAACCAAACAAGAAGGAAAAAAAAGCTTTATTTGACTTCTCCTTTGCTAAAATATGGTTTTTTTTTTTTTTTTTTTTTGAGTCTGAAATCCTATAGCTTGCAGTTGTAGAAATAGTCACATGACTTGTGAGTGGGCAAGCCCAGCATATGGATTACCAAAGCATGGGCTCAACACAAACAGAAGTAACAGCTTGCAGATGGCTAGCATTAACAGCAGTAAGCAGAGACAAGTAGAGCTGTATTCCATTCCATCACCCTTTTCCCACTGCTGGTATTCAAAAAGTCAAGTATCATATACTTCAGAAATCTGAGTTGCAATTCACAACTCTGAAGTAGGAGTTATATCCTTTATAAACAGATAAAACTAAATAGGTTAACTTTAGAGTAACAAAACTAAATCTTAGAATAATAGATTCACTTTTATTTCAGATTGACTTGAAATGTAACCTCCATAGTGGAAAAAGAAATGTTGTTTTCAAAACAGAATACAAAGTTGAGAGCAAAAGTCCCACAGGGTACCATTAGTTACTATGTAACTTTACTACAAGTCCCTGGGTGGTGCAAATGGCTGTTAACCAAGAGGCTGAAAATTCAAGTAAACCTAGAGGCACTTCAGAATAAAGGCCCAGTGATCTACTTCTGAAAAATCAGCGACTGAAAACCCTTTGAAGCACAGTTTTATTCTGACACATGTTGGTCACCATGAGTTAGAGTCTACTATTAGTAACTGGTTTAACTTTACTACAGGATGTGATGACTAACTATTCACAAAAGCCTAATAGTACCCATGGGTAAATACGAATGGTATTCTTAGTGAGTCTTATTGTATTCGAATGATAAATTATATTATGTAGGTGAAGTGGCTCAGAAAAAAACAATAGCATGTTATATTTCTGTACAGATACTTTTGTTTTCTGAGAAACCTGGAATTTCTTTTTTTTTTTTATATGACACGTATGGTTTGCATTCAACTACCAACCTAAAGGTTGGTGGTTCAAACCCACCCAGTGTTGCAATGAAAGAAGGTCTGGCAATCTGCTTCCATAAAGTCTGTAGGTAAGAAAACCCTATGGAGCAGTTCTACTCTGTAACATGTGAGATGGCCATGCATCAGAATCGACTTACTATTGGGTCTTTTGTAGGGAAGTTACAGACTCTAATTCCCTGAGAGTGTGCATGTGTATGTTTGTGTGTGTGTTTTTGAGAAGGATATTTATTAGTTCCATTTTAATTTTCTACAAGCCTCTTGTTCCCTTCCAAAATAAGAAAAAGATTTGGGGCAAAAAAGATCCTCCCAAATTGCTTTTATTTTAAGTGGTTATATAAATGGTACCTTACTTTTTTTACACTCTTGCCTCCCTCACACCTATGCTGTTATGTTTTATTATTGGGTGTATCCTATAAAAATTTATTAAGTTTTTTTTAAGGCAAGGGCCACATAATATAATCCTTTAATATATCCCCCAAGTGAAGGGTGGAAAATTGTATTTCAGAGAGTGGTGTGGAGAAGTTCAATAAAATAACTACGTCAATGGTGATGGCATGGTTGTTGTTAGATTATTAGGTGCCATCGAGTTCGTTCCGACTGATAGTGACCCTGTGGACAACAGAACGAAACACTGCCTCGTTCCTGTGCCATCCTCACAATCGTTTTTATGATTGAGCCTGTTCTTGCAGCCACTGTGTCAATCTATCTAATTGAGGGCCTTCTTCTTTTTCACTGATGCTGTACCTTACCAAGCATGTCTTTCTCCAGGGACTGATCCCTCCTGATAACATGTCCAAAGTATGTGAGACAAAGTCTCGCAATCCTTGCTTCTAAGGCGCATTCTGGCTGTACTTCTTCCGAGACAGATTTGTTCGTTCTTTTGGCAGTCCGTGGTATATTCAATATTCTTCACCAACACCATAGTTCAAAGGGGTTAATTCTTAGATTTTCCTTACTCACTGTCCAGCTTTTGCATGCATATGAGGAGATTGAAGACACCATGGCTTGGGTCAGCTACACCTTAGTCTTCAAGGTGGCTTCTTTGTTTTTTTAGGTTTTAAAGAGATCTTTTGCAGCAGATTTGCCCAATGCAATGCATCATATGATTTCTTGACAACTGCTTCCATCAGTGTTGATTGTGGATCCAAGTAAAATGAAATTCTTGGCAACTTCAGTCTTTTATCTGTTTATGATGATGTTCCTTATTGGTCCAGCTGTGAGAATTTTTGTTTTCTTTAGGTTGAGATGTAATCCATACTGAAGACTGTGGTCTTTGATCTCCATAATACGATATGGTATTATGTATTTATTACTTATTTTTTACATATCTGACATTACTGCTGTACTTCTTTGCTGAAACCTACCCCCGGACAACCTACAGACTAAAAAAACTTATAATGTGAGGCAACAAATTATAAGATTATAGATAAGAATAAAAAATACACGTGTCCACCATGCTGTTTAAGAAATAACTCATTTTCAATATATTTAAGGCTCCTGCATTCTCTCAGCTTCTACCCTTCTAAGTCCCCCATGTGGTACCCTAAATGTTGTCATATTGCTTTAATTTTATTTGTGGTTTTACCATATATATATGGAAACTCTGATGGCATAGTGGTTAAGAGTTCGGCTGCTAACCAAAAGGTCAGCAGTTCGAATCCAGCAGGTGCTCCTTGGAAACCCTATGGGGCAGTTCTACTCTGTGCGTGTGTGTATATATATATATAGATAGATATATGTATATATACACACCCATCAAAATATATGGTTTATAATTTTTCATTCGATACGTGGCATACTTCTTTTTCGTTCAACACATTTACGTGATCGTTCATTTTAACATGTAAAGCTAAATTTCATTGATTTCTGTTGTTTCCCTGTATGATTCTAATAATTTCATTTATCCATTCGCCTGCCTATAAATATTATTTCACAGCATTATTTGCTGCTGCTATGCATTTGGTGTATCTGTACAAGGGTTTCTTCAGGATAAATGGTAAGGAATAGAATTTCTAGGTTAAAGAATATGTGGATATGTGGACTTCTAGGGCAAAGAATAAAATTGTGTTGCTAAAAACAACCTGTCTTGTTTTATTTATTTCTTAAATGTTATAAGACAGTTCAGGTTTTTGCTGCTCTTTGTGTCAGTTTTGGTAAGTTTATTTTTTCTATGAATTCACCTATTCTACCTAAGTTTTCATTGTCATATAGTTATTCATAAAAATTACTTGTTTTATCTTTTTAATCTGTCTACCTATACATATAGGTACATTATTTTCATTTTTTTCTGTTGATTAACTATACCAGAGACTTGTCAATTTTATTAATATTTTTAAGAATCGTCTTTTGACATAATCAATAGTTTCTTATATAGTTTTTTTTTTTTTTTTCCTTCCACAGAGTTTAGTTCATATCTTTACTGTTGTTGCCTTCCTTCTAATTTCTTTGGGTTTATTTTGGTGTCCAGTCTTTAATCTCATAAAATAAGTCCTTAGATCATTAATTTTTAGGATATCTTTTTTTCTAATACAAGAATTTAAGTCTGTAAGTTTTCCTTTAAAAGAGTACTTTAGCAGCTACTTATATGTTTGGATATGTAGTATATTCATTACCACACAATATTATTTCCTTTCTAATTTCCCATTATAATTTTTTAACTTATGTTGTATGAAAAATATATGTTTAAATTTTAAATGCATGAATCTTTAAAGTTAATTTTTCTTATGATTTCTTACTTAACAGAATAGCAGTCAGAGAACATGATCAGAATAACATTAAACTTGGAAAGTTGTTGAAAATTGCTTTATGGTCTAGAGTGGAGGCTGTTTTGGTAAACATTCTGTTTGCTTAAAAAACATGTGCTTTCCATGGTTGGGGACAACATGTAAATGAACAATGCTTGCAGGGAAGGCAGGGTGCAAATGGGGAGAGTACTGACACATTACAGGGTTAGCAACCAATTGCACAGAACAACTTGTATATGAATTGTTGAATGGGAAATTAATTTGCTATGTAAACTTCCACTTAAAGCACAATAAAATGTTAAAAACAAAAAACAATGTTTGCTGTTGTTGAGTGCCTAAGAGTCCATTCCAACTCATAGTAGCCCTATATGACAGAATAGAACTGCCCTGCAGGGTTTCCTAGGCTGAAATCTTTTTTTTTTTTTTTTTAATATTTAAACAAATAAATTTTAAAAAAAAATTTTTATTGTGCTTTAGGTGAAAGTTTACAGCTCAAGTTAATCTCTCATACAAAATTTTATACACATATTTTCATGTAACACTAGTTGCAATCCCTGTAATGTGACAGCACACTCCCTCTTTCCACCTTGGGTTTCCCATGTCCATCCAACCAGCTCCTGTCCCTTCCTGCCTTCTCATCCTGCTTCCAGACAGGAGCTGGCCATTTCGTCTTATGTATCTGCTTGAACTAAGAAGCACACGCTTCATGACTATTATTTTATGTTTTATAGTCCAGTGTAATCTTTGTCTGAAGAGTGGGTTTTGGGAATGGTTTTAGTTCTGGGTTAACATAGCTTCCAGGGGCCATGACTTCAGGGATTCTTGTAGTCTCAGTCAGACCATTAAGTCTGGTCTTTTTATGTGAACTTGAGTCCCGTTCCACACTTTTCTCCTGCTCCATCAGGGACTCTTTGTTGTGCTGTCAGGGTGGTCATTGATAGTATAGGCTGAAATCTTTACAGGAGTAGATTGCTATGTCTTTCCTCCTGTGGAGCAGCTGGTGGGTTTGAACTGCTGACCTTTACGTTACTAGCCAAGCGCTTAACCATTGCACCACTAAATCTCCTTAAACAAACAATAGAGGAAGTTTATAAATTGTTTTTAAAATTATCTCTATCATTATTGACATTTTTATCTGATTAATTTACAAATTATTTAGTGACATTGGTTAGACTCTACTGATGTGATGGTAAATTTATAAATTTCTCCTTGAAGTTCTCTCATTTTTCCAGTTTATATATTTTCAAGACATATTGGATACATGTAACTAGTATATATTGTTCATGCATTAAATATGTCATCATTATTAACTGATACAGGGTCACTATGAGTCCGAATCAACTCAGTGGCAATGGGTTTGGTTTCTAGGTTTTTACCCTTTGTATCTTAGTCATGTTTTTTGCCACACAGTCTTTTTAGTTAGGAACTAATGTATCTAAGAAGCCTTTTTTGGTTGGTACATTTTTATTCTTTTTCTTTCAGTCTTATGTTTCAGGCTTGCTTCTTGTAAGTTGTAAAAATGGATTCTTATATGTGACATTCTTTACTTTTTTATGGATAATCAATTCCATTTTATTAATTGTGGTCATTGTTCTATTTCAGTTTATTTTTATTCTCTTGATTTGGGCTTCTCTTTATCCTGCTCACCAGTTTTCTTTGATCACCAATCCCTCTTATATCTCAGACATTTCTTTTAAAACATCTTTAGTAAAGTTTACTATGAGTCAGAATCGACTAGATGGCAATGGGTTTGGTTTTTCATTTTAGTAAAGTTCAGTTGCTAATAAATCCTTCCACATTTTTTCCCTGAAAATTCTTTTTATCCTCATTTTTGAAAAACATTATGACATATAGTCTAGTAGTTCTTTTCCACAATATTTTAAATATATGTATTTTTTATTTGTAAATATTTTCAATTCAATTAAAATTAAAATGTTTTAAGTATATGTTTTCAGTGTAATTCTGCCTAAATTATTGATGTTAAGAAATCTGCAGCCAATATAATTTTTCTGTCTTTACAGGTAATATGTCTTTTCTCTGTGGCTTCTATTAAGTCCTTCTCTTTGACTTTTGTTTTCCGAAGTTTCACTAATTTACATTGAAATAATAACATATTTTCATTTTTACTGCTTGTAATGGTCATTCTTCCTGAATATGAAAATTTTATCTCTCTTCTATTTTGGAAAATTCAAAGTCATTTGAATATCCTCTTCTCTCTCTTACATGTTCCTGGAATTCCAGATAGTTATGTTATACTGTATCATGTTCTTTTCCAGTTCTCTTAACCATACTCTCACATTTCCTATCTCTTTATATTTTATTATTATAATTTAAAGAAAATTCATATCAATTGTCCTGTTTATTAATTCTCTTTTCAGCCCCATCTAATCTGATGTTTAGCCCATTTATTGAAAATTATAAATCAAGTAGTTTTTTTCTAGATATTATGCTTATTTTTCAAATTCACGTTAATTGTATATTTTAATTTTTAAAGCATATTGAAAATATTATTTTAAATTCTGTAGCCAGTTGTTACAATATGTGAAGTATTTGTAAATCTAATTTTGTATTTGTTTTTGTTTGTTTGCTTTTGCTGACAGCTCTTGAATATGATATTTTATTTTTACTTTATAGTTGTTTTTTGGTGAATTTATATTCATTATAGGTATATAATTATAAATAATTCTTCCTATGAGAATCATTTGAGGTCAAGTTTAATGATATCTTGATCAAGAGAGAGTTTGCATTCACTTCTGCTATTTTCATAACCACCATCACAGAATTATCTTAGAGAAAAATAGTATCTTTAATTTTTTGAACTACAAAGATAATGTGAATTCAGTTCCCAAATCTATGTGACTGCCAGCTTAGGTTTATCAATCATCACTAAGCCTTTCTTTTATCTTTCTTTTGTTTCTTCTTTTTTTTGCATTTACCTGGGGTTAACACCAGGCCTTTTTAACTTTGGCACTGTTGACATTTTCGGTGAGATAATTCTTTGTTGTGCTTCAGGGCTGTCCTGTACATTATAATATGTTTAGCAGTATCCTGACCTCTACCCAATAGATGCTAGTAGCACAGTAATGCACACTGTCCCTGGTTGTTACAATAAAAATTTCTCCAAACATTTCCAAATGTCTCCTGGGGAAGAGGAAGAAACAAATTAACCTCAGTCAAGAACTACTGGTCAAGACCAAAACAAACATATTTCCTCCCTAATCCTCCTTTGTGTTCTCTCTCACTTTTTGTTTTCCTTGCTTTTTCTTTTCTCTTTTCTTTCTTTCTTCTTCTTCTTTTTTCTTTCCTGTTAGCCATATTGGAAGAAACAAAAGTTACATTTTTGTGTTTATTATGAAAAATTGTTTAAATTTAAGCTAACAAACTTAAAGATATCCAATATTTTGCTTTGTAGAAACCCAAGTATTTAAAAGATGAAAATCAGTGTTTCAGAAATAAGATACTTCTGAAAATTATTTCACAGTTTGAAAAGCTATCTATGGAGTACCTATTATGAATGTGGTATTAGTATTTTTAGACATATCTTCTAAAAATAATTTATTAAGCATCTTAATATTATTTATAAATAGAGTCAATGATATTATCACTGTAGTTACAATAAATTATTTAGAACTTTGTAAATAGATAGTGTTTGTGAATGGAATGTATATAAAGTATCATTATCAACTTAGCAGCACATGCTTCATATTTTCATTCATTCAGAAGATATAGATAACCTACTGTAGTTCAAGCATTGTTTTAGTTGCCAGCTATACAGTAGTAAACAAAACAGATAATATGCCTTCCCTCATGCAACTTATATTCTAATGAGAGAACACAATCAATAAATTAATATATGGTATGTCAGATGATGACATTTAAGTTGTATTACGTAGATGGGGAATTTTAGGGAGTGGTGCTTTTTTTACTGAAGGTCTTAAGGGAAGTCCTTGAAACAGATAACATCTGAGCAAAGAATTGAAGATGTTGAGGATCGCTGGGGAAATGATCATTCACGCTTGCTGTTCCTAATCTTTTAGAAGTAAAATATAAAACACTATTACAAATAGACTTTCAAAAATATAAGACTTTTTACAGACTCACAGAAGCTGAAAAGATGAGAACAATTATACAAAAACACAAACATATATTTGCAAATTAAAATAGTTACCACATTGTTGTTTAGGTCAAACACAAAAGAATTTTTGAATGGGTTCAAGAAATTAATAAATACAATTTTGTAAAAACATTTTATTTCAGAACCCCTTGAACCACAAGATTTTTTTTAGAGATTAGTTGAGACAGAGCTTAGATTTGTTACTAAGAATTTATAAATTGTGTTCCAAGGGTAACAGATAAGATTTAGAATACCTCATCTTTGCTTTATTAGTATAGCAAATATTTGCTGAATTTTGCCATCTAGGCTCCATTTCCTCTTATCCTAGGCACTACCTCTGCTGTTTCATTTGAGTAACTGTCCCTCCAGGCTGTATCCAGCTCCAATACACAATGAAACCCATGTGCTTGTTGGAAGCTGATTATCCCCCAGCCCTAGTTACAAAGCCTAGGGATAAAACCTAGTTAATCAGTGGTAATTAATTCACATCTGGACATATAACCTAAGTTGGCCTATGAGAGTGAAGCTCAGAATTTCTGTTTATGGGTGGTGAAAGACAGGCTTGTAAAAGCAATACTGACAAACCTTCCTGCGGTGGGGCTGGAGAGTGGGAAGCATTCAAGAATGTCAGCAACATAAAGTGGATTAAGACAGTACTACCTATTGGAACAGATAAACTTAACATCTCTGAAGGTTAATGTAATAGCAATTTATTTTTTACTCACATAAATTTCAGTTTGTGGGGAGGCTGTTGGGATGCTCTGCTCTATGAAGCTAGGTTAATGAAGGATCTCGTTATTCAGTGTCTACATTCCAAGGTTGACATGCAACTGGCATATGGAGGAAGACAGGAATTGGAAGATAGTGCATGAGAAATTTTAATAGGCCTTCCCTGGTAGTGGCTTATATCACTTTTACTTCAATTCCATTGGCCCATTCATGGAAACCTATTCATGGTCACATTAAGTGCAAGGAAGATTTTGTAATGTAGTTGAGTTATGTGTTCAGGACGAAAAGGGAACCAATTTGGTAAAGAGTTAGCCCATCCATGTCACATAAAAGACAAGAACTAAAAGATGTATATTTGTCACCATTATTTGAGCCATAGATTAAGCTGTGCTTAAAGCCAGCAGAACCATCAACTATTCAGTCACTTAGTCCAATGAATTATCTGTCTTATTTAAACCAATTTGAGTTGGCTTCAGTAAATTTCAGTCACTTGCAACATATAAATTCCAAATACACATAGCAACATACTATATGAATCAATAATAGTTAAATGTTGGGAGAATGAATGAACACATAAACCCTTAACCTCTTATAATTGCATTTGCCTGGAATGTTGAATTAAATATTTTAATTAATGGCTTTTTTTTTTTCCTAACTTCCAGAATGGTATCAGTTTTTTAAGAAGCAAAATGTACACATTGTGTTAAAACTCTACTTGGAAATGGCAATTTTCTTTTATTGATTATTAGGCAATTCATAATATTTGGCGGGGGGGGGGGGGATTATGTGACCCTGCCAAACTAAGTGTGAATAGATTCTCTAAATGCAGCATTCAGAAGACAAGTCATGGTTATTGTGCCTTAATTGGACAAGGCATTACATAAGCCATTCCACAAATAAATTTTTAAAATAGAAAGGAAGAATCACGATCTAGAGAAATTTTGTTTAGAATCTGAAAAGGTAAATATATGCTTTGAATCTGAATTATAGCTGGATTTGTATCTGGAAATTGATGTCACTAAGTAGAAATATATAAACAGGAAATGGCTCAAGATAGACATTGGGCCTGTTGATTCAAGAAGTACCCCATAATCAGAAGGGAGTGTGATGGCCCTTCTTTATTTTGTGTTGTGTGGTTGGGTATGGCCGCTTACAGGTGAACTCCACACTAGGCTATGGTCACACTTATAAACATTAATAGTCATTGGAAATTTCTATGGAGATGAAAATATACTGACTTGATCTTACAGAAATTGCTTAAGGGATATGGTGAATTGTGACTGAGTCTGTGCCTTAATCATGCAGAGGTTATTAAGGTGACGGTGTCCTGGTAAATTTTGGTGAGGCTTGTCATTGGTGGTAAAAATTTCTGGCTCTAACAGCTCAAGTATCTTGTCTACATTGTTGTTGTTGTTGTTATGTGCCATCAAGTAAGTTCCAACTCACAGAGACCCTGTGTACAACAGAACAAATCGCTGCTTGGTCCTGCACGATCCTCACAATCGTTGCTATGCTTGAGCCCATTGTTGCAGCCACTGTATCAATCCATCTTGTCAAGGGTCTTCCTCTTTTTCACTGACCCTTTACTTTACCAAGCATGGTGTCCTTCTCCAGGGACTGATCTTTCTTGATAACTTGTTCAAAGTACATGAGACAAAGTACCCAAATGTTCAGAAGCCTGGATGTCCCAGCCATGTTTTAGGCAAAAGTCAACCAGCTCTTAACTTTTTACCTCTACATAGTAATAACTGATTAAAATCTGTTTCTTCAATTATGCTGAAATGAATAAAACTCACCCCAAGTAATCATTAGGAGCCAATGATGTGTAATGCCAAGGGTTACTTTTTATAAAAACTAAATGCTCCTCAAACACCACGTCTTTGGAAGTGTAGTAACTTAAATGAGCTAATGTGATAGAAGAGTATGACTTTGGAATAACAGAATCTTGCTTTTGAATCTGGCTGCCAGAATTAATTGAAGGACTTGTGTGACTTTGTGTCACCTACCAAGCCACACAGAGCCCTGGTATCTTTGTAAATGGAATGGGATAACCTGACCTCATTTGAATGATTCTTGCAAATGTAATGCATATAAAATGCTGAGCAGAGTACTTAGTATAAAGAGACTGATTAATACATTGTAGCTGTTATTGTTCAGAATAATTCTGCACTAGCAAAAAATCTCAGAGATTTCGTAGTTGGTGGCTTGTTATTATCTGGAGACAAAGTACTGTATATAGGTCTTCAAAGTTTCCCTCTCATTGAAATGCTTCTGCTTACACTTTAAGGAATTGATTCATCTGGTTTCAGATTGGTTTACTTTGAGAAAATAAGATGACAGCCTCTCAAGTCTTCAAATACACTGTGCTCTGTATACTCCCAGATATGAAGTATAGATATAATTACATATTTACCATCAACTTTTTTTCCCTTTCTAAAAGGACAGGAAAATTGCATAATAGGATTTTGTAAAATAGTCAGCAGAATTACCCATGAAATCTGTGTCTTGTCTTGTATGGTTCCCTCTCAAGATACTAGAAAACTCAAAAGCCTTCTTTTCTTCCACCCACAAGGACTGTCAATTACTCTTCTATATTCAGCAACCCTCACTTGAACTTTATTGATAATAGACGATCACTTTGAAAATTAGAGAGAGATGGTAATTAATTTAAACTTTTTTAAAGGATAAAGATCCTGAAGAATGAAAATGGAAATAGAATTTTACTCACTCTAACATTAGAACTAAAATAATTTGGGAAATAGCTACAGATATATGATAGCTGACAATGTCCCCTCTCTACCCTCCATTTTTTTTCATATTTCAAGTGCCCATGTTTTTTCACTAACCATTTCAAAAGCCTGTCAAGTTGCAACCAGAACTATAAATTTCTTGGTATATATTCTATACCTAGGACAATTTCATGCTTAGCCCTCAAAATACCATTTTAACTACAGTGCAAATGGACACATGCATATGCAATTTTATTTAAATGTATCACCTTTCTTTGTTGCATTGTCACATAGTGCCATTCTCCTCTCTTTACATTCTGCAGCATTCAGGAACCAATATCCGCAGTTACAGTGAATGAGAAATTGTGATTTGGCCCATGGAAGCTGACTTTTTTTAATATTCTGTTTCTACTGTTAAATCCTGAATGATATCATCATTTTTGTTTTTATCATTTACTTTTTTTCATTACCTGTAAGCAGTTCTTAATATAATATACTTTTTGGATTAAAGAGGCTTCATGTTTCTTTCATAGTTATGCATGTCGAAATTTTCACACTGCTGTTTTTACATTTTTTATCATTAGAAGAAGGTGGCTATACTTTCTGCAAAGCTTTTATTTTATGCTGTATTTAATTTTTTCAAGTCATCTGGTTCAGTTCTTCCTTTCCCACTCTGAAGAACAATATGGTCCATGTAATCAATCTAATTTATATTTGAGTGGTGAAAAATTTTAATAGCTCTATTCCTCCCCCTAGGTTTTAGCATTTAAAAGCAGGTATAAATGCTATTACTTTTGTGAAAATTATTTTTCTTTCCCATTTTATGTAACCTTTACTTTTAATCCAAAATTTGGAAAATAAGAGAAGTGTGACTTCATAATGACTATAAGCATCATAAAATGGCTATTCAAGTTAATCAGTAGCTAAGCCAGTTCTAGAACTCAGACTTCTGACTTCTAATATCCTTCCTCTTTCTGTCCTACAAGATTTTGAGGTTTCTATATATAAGCTATTTTAAGCAACTAAATTATGTGTTTTCTTCATTACCAGAGAAAATGATAATGATTTGAATTTGTTTATTGCATTTAAGAACCAGTGGCATGGGTGACATTTTGTTCTCTGGTTAGTCAGGGATAGCCATTGAATATTCTCAACACAGAGAACTTCGTGTGGGGAGATTACAAAAAGTACAAGATAAGATTCATATCACCAAAATTGTTGTATTAAGTAGTTTCATTGTATTTAGTCAGTTTATGTATATCTTCTGTTATGTCTAATTCTAGCTGCAGAAAATTTAAAGGCCAATCACTGAATTCTAGAATAGCTTCTTGTTGAACGTTGTCTTATCAAACATGAATCATCCTGTTAGATTTTGCTATAGTTATCAAGTCATTGAATATCTTTTTGCATCTCCCTATTGATCTTATAAAAATATCAGCATTTCTCACCTCTGTAATGTAGGCAATTTAATAAATTATTGATATTTATTGAGTATTTTAAACTACCTCCTTAAAATGTGTATACCAACAGATAATGGTATGTGAGAAAGCAAAATGCTATGAGGATGACCTCACCTGTGTTACAGTGCTGACCTCTGCACAAACCCAGATAATTGTTGATGGCTTTTTCCACAAAACCATAGTTAATCTGTGTTTCTCCAACCCACTGCTCCTAACAATCTCCTTTCCTTTTCAAGGAAACCCATCAATGTGCTTTAGAGGCACTTCATCATTATCCCTTCCACTTTTTGTGAATAGCTTGTAGGAATATATTTCAGGGTTTCTAGGGCCATATCCATTTCCCACTTTCCTCTTAAATTGTCTCTTGCAGTTATTACAGAAGCAAATAAGCTAGCTAAGTGCTCAGCTTACATGTACTCAGTCAAAAATGAAATTCCATATAACTCTTGATTATCCATGCTAAGTAGGAGGAAATTCTGAGACACAATAGATAGCCAGTCAGGGATTATTAAAATAATTTGACAATAATACATCATGTGCACAAATAAAGTGACTTTTCATTTATATTTTGCATATTTTATATTAGTAACAATTTAACCATACCATTATCTATATTATTTCCCTTGTAAAATAATGCAAGTGTTACACCAAAAAATGTGATTATGTACAGTATATAAGAATACTTTTGAATATGTGAGGAATATTGTATCAATATTTGAAGTGAGGTGCTGCTAGATAAGACCAGAAATTAAAACTATTCATAAAAAAAAAAAACACTGAACTTTAACTGTAGAGGTATGAATGTGTGCGTGCCTAAAACAATCAATAGTACACTCAAATTCATCAACCATTTATTGAACATCCACTATCCGCTGAGTTTAGTATTAGGTATACAAAGATCAATCAGAAGCAATTCTTGCACTTAAGGAGTAACAAATACATAAATAACATTATAGAACAAAGTCGTAAGTGATATAAGAGAGCTATTGAAGCACAGAGGCATCAGGAGGGAAATCCTAGAACTGATGACACATGAGGTGGGTCTTGAAGAATGAAAGGAGAAGGAGGGAGTTTCAGGACAAAAGGAGTGAATAATTAAAAAAAAAAAAAGAACACCTGGTATGTTATGGAAATAGCAAGATGTTCTATTTAATTTGTGATGGAATATACGAGAGAAATGGAAAGCATAGTAAATAATGAAGCTGGAATATATAGGACAGAATCAGATTTCAAGAAATCTGAATGCCATGATAAGAAATTTGGACTTTAGCCTCCAGGAAATGAGGAGGCATCAAAAGATTTTAAGACATAGTGTAAATCAGTGGTTCTCAAGGGGGTGGGAGGAGGGAGGAGCAATTTTGCTTCCCCTCCCCCCCCCCCGGGGGGGCATTTGGTAATGCTTGGGGGTATTTTCAGTTGTCACAGCTGGGGATCTGTGACTGGCACCTAGTGAGTTGAGGCCAGGGATGCTGCTAAGCATCTTACAGTGTATAGGACAGCTCACACAGCAAAGAATTATCAGGTTCAAAGTGTCAGTGGTGTTGCTATTGAGGAAACCTGGTGAAATGGATGGGGCAGTTTGAAAAGAGAAGTCTATAGTGGGAGTCTGCAGTGCACTGCCCATGTAGGACGCCACTGCCATAGTTCAGGCAGAAAACAATGAAAACCAGAACTAAGGGGCTAAGGTATTTTACAGAAGACTGACCCAATGGATGAATATTTAGGAAGCATAATCTATGCAGCCTTGTGGCTTATTCAATATAAAGTTGGAGAGAGAAGAACTCAAAAATGACTCTGAGCTTATGCTGGGAATGCTCTTTATTATAATGTTTTCAAATGATAGTTTGTCAATGTGTTTTAGATCTTCATATCTTTTGGCCAAGTCATTCCATTCTAGAAAATAATCATAATCAAATATGAATTATGACTTTTCTATAAAAAGAAATTTATCACATTATTTATAAAAGTGAACAATTAAAAAATTATACCTCTGTGTGTGTGTGTGTGTGTGTGTATATATATATATATATATATATATATATATATATATATATATATATATATATATGTATATATGTATATATTGCCCTCAAGTTGATTCTGTCTCATGGCAACTCCATGTATGTCAGAGTAGAACTGTGCTTCATAGCATTTTTGATGGCTGATTTTTCGGATGTAGATCACAAGGCCTTTCATCCAAGGCACCTCTGGGTAGACTCAAACCTCCAACCTTTCAGTTTGCAGCCAAGTGCATTAACTGTTTGCACCACCCAGGGACTCCATACTATGTATATATATCTGTATATCTACATCTATCCCTAAACTGGTGTTTGTGAAATTAAGCATGATAATTTCATGAGAGTCACGCTTAATTTCACAATACACCAACTTAGGGATGGACCTAGGTAGATTTTAGGATTAAGATAGATCTTAATCCTAAGCAAACATTAAACATAATGTTTAGAAAAAATGCCAATGACATGGAAAAAGTAGAAGGAGAAAAGGCCCCATTTATTTAAGCATGTCTCGTGAAATAGGTAAATAGATATACATGTAAAATGGAAAATAAATTTTAAAGTGATTATCTGAAGATGATATGATAAAAGTGATACAAATGTTGTTTTTAAATTTTCTGTATTACATTAAGACTGTCTCACATACTTTGGACAAGTAATCAGGAGGGACTAGTCCCTGGAAAAGGACATCATGCTTGGTAAAGTAGAGGGTCAGCGAAAAAGAGAAACAACCTCCACGAGATGGATTGACACAGTGGCTACAACAATAGTCTCAAGCATAACAACAATCATGAGGATGGTGCAGGACCTGTCAGTGTTTCCTTCTGTTGTGAGTAAGGTTGCTATGAGTCAGAACTGACTCGGTGGTACCTAACAACAACAACATCGTATTGAGAATGATCAGGGTGAAAGAAGCTATAGCCAGAGATCATAAAGGCCTTGTTTGCGAAGGTGTGGTATTTGTACTTCATTCTGAAAGGCAGCCAGAAGCCACTGAAAGACTGTTATGTGGAGGGATATTCTCTCTGTCTCTCTCTCTCACACACACACACATACACATATTATCTTTGTCTCTGTCTCTCACACACACATATACACATGCACACACATTTGTATACTACAGAGCTATGTCTAATACATATGGTTCTATATACACACACATATAAATATTTGCAAGTCCTGTGTAAACTGCACTCTATATATATTCGTATATACTGATGGATTTTTTTTTCCTACTGACACAGGGAGTTTTCTGAGACATAATAACTTTGAAGGGAACAAAATATACATGTAAAAAAAGAAGACACAGAGGAACTAGAAAATAATAAATCTAAAAAGGGCAACAGGTAGCATAAAAAAGTAAATAGATAATTTGTCAAGTTGAGGGAAATGCCAAGATTGCAGTTAGAGTTCTTTGTTGGGTCTAAAACAAATTCTCCATGCCTGAAACACAAGCAACTGAAAGTTTCTGAAGAAAAACCACAAAAGAAAATTTACAATTTTTTCATTAAGTTTATAGATCATTAAACTTAAATGGGGAAGCAACACTTCCTTGCAAACATGCTGTTTTTTATTTCCTAGAAATTCCCTTTTTTACATTTTGAGATGACAAATCTCATCTTTTCTCCTAAAATCTTCTACAGTGTTTTGACATGCCTTACTCTCCATTGTGCCCTTTCCTTAAAAATGGAGAAATGGACTTGAAATGTTTACATCACTGTAACTGTGCTCTTATTTGCATCTATACCAATCTTTTCCATCTTCTTCCTGTTATAATATCTATCACATGTTTTGGACTCCATTTTTCCCAACCTGATTCAATGAGTTTCCTCCGCTATCTAAGTGCACTTAACTCTGTTTCCTGTTCCTCCTTTCTGATTCACTCCTCTATCCCACCCCAAACTAAATTCTGCCCGCAACAATCCACTGGAACTTTTCTCATTGGGATTAATGAGGTATTCTGTGCTATCCTGTGTTTTCTGACTATATTCTCATACATTTTCCAATAGATTTCAACACAGTATCCTTTTTTTTTTGTTTTTGGTCTTCTCCTTTGCTGTTCTTTGCAGATTGAAATCCATCAAGGCTTGGCTCACCACCTTTATGCCTTTATCTCAAGCTACTATATCTTGGGTAATCTCCTTGCTCAAAATTTTAAATACCATGTACATATTCGTTCGTAATTTCTGATTTTATAATGCCATCTCAGATTTCTCCTTTGATTTTTAGGTGTGTGTATACAGCTGGGTTTCCTTGGATGTCTCATGTTGTTGTTGTTGTTGTTGTGTGCCATCGAGTTGATTCTAACTGGTAGTGACCCTATAGGGCAGAGTAGAACTGCCCCATAGGATTTCCTTTGCTGAAATTTTTAAGGGAGTAGATTGCCAAGTCTTGTTTCCCAGGGAGTTGCTGGTGTGTTCGGTTAGCAGCCAAGCACTTAGTTGTTGCTCCACCAGGGCTCCTGGATGTCTCATAGACATCTCAAATACAATATGTTCAAACCTTAATCTTTGAAGCCCCTTAAACCAACTTCTCCCTCATCATAATAAATAGAATCATCCATTCAACCAAATGCGGAAATTATCGAACATTATCATTAATATCACGTGCAAGCAAAATTTTGCTAAAGATCATTCACAAGCGGCTGGAACAGTATATCGACAGGGAACTGCTAGAAATTCAACCTGGATTTAAAAGAGGACACAGAACCAGGGATATCACTGCTGATGTCAGATGGATCCTGGCTGAAAGCAGAGAATACCAGAAAGATGTTTACCTGTGTTTTATTGACTACGCTAAGGCATTCGATTGTGTGGATCATAACAAATTATGGATAACATTGCAGAGAATCGGAATTCCAGAAGACTTAATTGTGCTCATGAGGAATCTGTACAAGGATCAAGAGACAGTTGTTGGAACAGAACAAGGGGATACTGCATGTTTTAAAGTCAGGAAAGGTGTGTGTCAAGGTTGTAACCTTTCACCATACCTATTCAATCTGTATGCTGAGCAAATTATCCGAGAAGCTGAACTATATGAAGAAGAACGGGACATCAGGACTGGAGGAAGACTTATTAACGACCTGTGATATGCAGATGACACAACCTTGCTTGCTGAAAGTGAAGAAGACCTGAAGCACTTACTGATGAAGATCAAAGACCACAGCCTTCAGTATAGATTACACCTCAACATAAAGAAAACAGAAATCCTCACAACTGGACCAATAAGCAACATCGTGATAAATGGAGAGAAGATTGAGGTTGTCAAGGATTTCATTTACTTGGATCCACAATCAACACCCATGGAAGCAGCAGTCAAGAAATCAAAAGACGTGTTGCACTGGGCAAATCTGCTGCAAAGACCTCTTTAAAGTGCTGAAAAGCAAAGATGTCACCTCGAGGACTGACGTCCGCCTGACCCAAGCCATGGTGTTTTCAGTTGCCTCATATGCATGCGAAAAGCTGGACAATGAATATGGAAGATGTTAGAAGAGTTGACACCTTTGAACTGTGGTGTTGCAAAGAATATTGAAAATACCATGGACTGCCAAAAGAACAAACAAATCTGTCTTGAAAGAAGTACAACCAGAATGCTTCTTAGAAGTAAGGATGGTGAAACTACGTCTCACATACTTTGAGCATGTTATCAGGAGGGATCAGTCCCTGGAGAAGGATATCATGTTTGGTAAAATAGAGGGTCAGCAAAAAAGAGGAAGACCCTCAACAAGATGGATTGACACAGTGGCTACAACAATGGGCTCAAGCATAGCAACAATTGTGAGGATGGTGCAGGACTGGCCAGTGTTTCGTTCGGTTATGCATGGGGTTGCTATGAGTCGGAACCAACTGAACGGCACCTATCAACAACAACACATCAACTTCTCCCCCATCATAGTAAATAGAAGCATCCATCCAAACAGTAGTACAGATCAGATACCTAGAAATTATTCTTTTGTGCCCCCTTTTAACGTCCCTTCGCATCCAATCCAAGTATGTAGTTTCAATCTCCAAAGTATATCATCCACCAACAACTCTCTGCTCCATCTTTACAGAGAACGTCTCAGTCTATGCCACTGTCATGTCTTACCTGAACTCCTGAAATACCCTCGTAACCAATCTTCCTGCTTCAGTCATACTTTCTTTCCCTGCCCTAACCTGAGTTAGAATCCTCTTTGAAAACTATGCATCAAATCATCTCTCACCTACTAAATTTCTTTCCTGGCTTCCTGCTACTCTTAAAACAATATCCAGGTTGTTACCCCAGTCTTCAGGGCCTGAACGGGTCCCCAGTCTACTTCTATAGCTTTATTTTTTTGTCCCTCCCACCCTTATTCTCCTTGCTTCATTCACATTAGCCTGCTGATGCATTGAAGAATGTGTGAAGGAAGCTCTTTTCTGGATCAAGATTTTTAAATTTGCTTTTTCCTGTTCCTGGAATGTTTTTCCCCTTGGTTCCTCACGTGACTTCCTATCTTTTATCCTTCAGATATTTGTCTAAACATCATCTCCTCAGAAAGGTCTTTACTGGCATGTATGTGTATATACATACCATATTTTTTGCAAATAGTGCACGTAAGAGCACGCCCATACATGTAACACGCACAGTGCACCTAGGGAAACATGCGTAAGAGGGTAGCATGATTGACAAAAACATATAATGTGTGCATTGTTTGTGCAAAAATATGGTGAAGTATTTTTTGTTTTCATGTCAATACATTGTTTATTTTTTTCAAACTGTTGAAAATTATAAATTGTATATTTATTTATCTATCTGTTTACTTATTACTGATTTTCTTGACCTCTACAATGTTATTTCCATTAGGGCAGGTACATTGTTTTGTGCAAAATTTTTTGTGTTACCCACAACAGTACCTAACAAAACACTAATCAGATAAGGTTATTTTCTTGCAAGAAATAATTAATGGACTGATGTCAGTAAAGTAATTGAATAGGCCATATTAGAACATCAGGAGTTATATGCTGCATTTGATAATGCTATCTATAGTAGACTTATAGTATTGATGTTTTTGGCATTTGCCAAATAAATAACAAATATGTATTCTAGTTATCTGTAACTTACACCTCTACATCAGATTTGAATGGATTCTCAGAACAACCTGGTATGGGTTCATAAAGCGTATGAGAGTATAAGATTTCTAATACATATTGCAAATCGTATGTGTTTACATTTTGATGATAAAGCTATGATCATTGTAGGCCTTTGGGCCTGAACACAACACTGATTTTAACAGGGTTTTGTTGAACACATGAAGAGAGCTTGACTCCTCTCCCTGTGATTTAGCGTCAAATAGTTGGCACTGAGAGCTCACTTGTAGTATGTCTTCTGGGTAGCAGCTGTGGCTGGTTTGCAGGGGCAACTGCTGTTCATATTTCTGTCTCTTCACTGTAGAAGCTATACTCTATCTTTGTTGCCATTGAATGATGACCACTTAGATTACTACATGCTACATGTTGCTGCCATCGCCTAGTAGTAAATAGCATGTGCTGTCTTGTTTAAAGTAGTATTTCAACATTATGCTTCCCCTCTACACTTTAGATACACTTATTTTTCCTCCTAACACACTGCAGTCCTTGAGTTATAACAGTTTTAGACTATAATAGTACTGATGATGAGGATGTTAATGAAGACGATGATGGGTTTGGTGATGTTGGTGATGCTGATGATAATGATCATGATAAATGAAGAATGTCTTAGAGTCTTTCCCCAGAGTAAACCTTGGATATGATGCTGTTTGGATGACTTTAATTAGCACCTACCTAATTAATCTAAGTAAGAGCTAGATGATTCCTTAGTCTACTAAAGATGTATTTTAAAGGAGGATCAGAACAGATTTGACTCTCAAATTCTGACCTTTCTTCAGTCATCAGACTCATCTTTAAGGGGCTTAGTTATTTATTAAATACTTTCACAAAAAACCCATTGCCACAGAGTCAATTACAACTCATAGTGACCCTATAGAATAAAGTAGAACTGCCCTACAGGGTTTCCAAGGCTGTAATCTTTATTGAAGCAGATTGACAGGACTTTCTCCCACGGGGCTGCTGGTGAGATCTAACCACTCAGCCTTTGGTTAACCACTGTGCCAGCATGGCTCCTCTACTTTCAAATAGACCATACAAAAAGGACAAAAAAAAGTTGCCACTGCCAGGACTCAGTTCTGGCTAACAGCAATCCCATGTATGTCAGAGTAGAACTGTGCTCCATAGGGTGTTTAATGGCCATTGTTTCAGAAGTAGATCACCAGTCCTTTTTTCCAAGATGCCTCAGGGTGAACTTGAATTGCCACCCTTTCAGTTAGCAGTCAAGATCTTAACGTTTTGCACCAGCAAGTGACTCCACAAAAAAGGAAAGGATGCCTTATTTAGACCAGAACACTTATTTTCCATTTACTAATTGTGAAATAATTTAAATGTTAAATACTGTGACTAGAATTGTCAATACTGTGTTAAATGCTTGCTCAAAAATTATAATATTCAGTATTTCTTTAATTGATAATTTATACTAATTAGTTGGCAGTATGGAAACTATGCATTTTAATTTTTTCTTCCATCTGTAAGAGTTACACAAATGTGCTTAATCTTTTTTCTTTACTTACTTAAATAAAATTCTATTAATCTCTATTATAGTTTAAAAGTTTGTTTTCATAAAAGTAGCATTCTTACCTAACTCAGAATTTTAAGGTAAACAAAAATAATTACTGATAAGTTTTCATTTGATTTGTTTGTGTTTTTAAGAAAATTCAACTCTACGTAATTGGCTCATTCTTGGTTTATCATACATTTTCGTCATTAAAATTTATCCACTTACCTATTTTTAATAGTATTATAAACAATCATGAACCCTCTACTCTACCAAATAACTTACATCAACCAATATATTCTTCTGTTTCCCATCTCTGTTTCTTTTAACAAATACTTACAATAAGTGCTTTAAGCCAAGAGGGGTCACATAATTTTTATTAAATTTTATTTCAGAAATTTATATTTTTCTGTGAAAATGCACATTCAAAGCATAATGTTCATATTTACTAAAACAAAAGAAACAGTAGATCAGTAACTAAAATCATTTTTAAAAAAACAACAGCAAAAACAAAACACAAACCTGTTCCCATCAAGTCAATTCCAACTAATGGTGACCCCATGTGTGCCAGAGTAGAACTGTGCTCTACAGGATATTCAATGGCTGATTTTCTGGAAGTAGATCTTTAGGCCTTTCTTCTGAGGCACCTTTGGGTAGTAGCCAGCTAGTAACCAAGCTCATTAACCATTTGTATCACCCAGGAACTCCACTAAAAACATTACAAGTTTCCTCTTTTTTTTTTTTGTACATCTCACTTGGCATTGTGTCCTTAGAGTATTAGCCATGGCCAATAATATTTTCTATTTTCTTCCAAGAGATAAATGGAGGTAATGATAATTACTGAATTTGTTTGATTTGTATGACACATAAATATGATTTAATTCGTGAGTTTAAGGCACTAACATTCTGCAAATTATTCAACTATAAATTGTGTGTTGGGTACATAATCACTGTGACTTTATGAAATTATTTGAATTAGTTTCTATTTATCATTTTAGACTACCTGGTTTCATGTGAGTCTCTATCTTTATCATATATGGATATATAATTGCTCTCTTAGTGAGTCCTGTTGGTGCAATTTTTAAGCACTTGGCTGCTAACCAAAAGGTTGGTGGTCTGAACCAACTCAGCAGCTGTCTTAGTCATCTAGTGCTGCTACAACAGAAATACCACAAGTGGATGGCTTTAACAAAGAGAAATTTATTTCCTCACAGTTAAAGCAGGCTAAAAGTCCAAATTCAGGGCGTCAGCTCCAGGGGAAAGCTTCTTCTGTCTGTCGGCCTTCTTCTCTTCAGTGTTCCCCCAGACTAGGAGCTTGTCTGCGCAGGAACCCCGGTCCAAAGGATGCGCTCTGCTTTCGGCACTGCTTTCTTGATGGAATGACGTCCCCAATTCTCTGCTTGCTTCCCTTTCCTTTTATCTCTTACAAGAGATAAAAGATGGTACAAGCCACACCCCAGGGAAACTCCCTTTACATTGGATCAGGGATGTGACCTGAGTAAGGGTGGTGTTACAATTCCACTCTAATCCTCTTTAACATAAAATTACAATCAAAAAATGGAGTACAACCACACAATTCTGGGAATCAAGGCCCAGCCAAAGTGATACACACATTTTTGGGGGGACATACTTCAAACGATGACAGCAGCTATATAAGAGAAAAGACCTGGAGATTTTCTATAAAGATTACAGCCTAGAAAACCCTATGGGGCCATTCTACTCTGTCATATAAGGTCACCGTAAATTGGAATAGACTCAACGGCACCTAACAACAATAACAGCAATAAATTGTTCTCTTAGTATTTCAAGGATTAGTTGCTTTCAAGACCTTGCATATTTAACATGTATTCTCTAATTACCATTTGTTTGAGTTACTTAAAATGTTATATTACTCTCAGTCATATAATACCACACTCAAACAATAAGTGTCAGCTTTTTAGAATATTCAAAAAAGAAAAAGTTTAAATAATAATGTTATCAACAGATTTTTTGTGAAAATACTACTTTAGGATTAGTGGTAGAGTTAGAATAAAATAATATAGATATAATCATGGAAATGTCATCTACAAAGCATTCTCTTCAAATTCTTTTATTTGATAAATGTGTGGCTAAGTTTGAGAAAGGTGACATGATTTGTTCCGTATCACATATCTTATTATCAAGAGACAAGGGATGGTGGCGTCTGGGGTCTTAAAATCTAGCAAGCGGCCATCTAAGATGCATTAATTGGTCCCAGCCCACCTGAAACAAAGGAGAATGAAGAACAACAAAGATACAAGGAAAATATTAGCCCAAGAGACAAAAAGGGCCACATAAACCAGAGACTTCGTCGGCCTCAGACCAGAAGAACTAGATGGTGCCCAGCTATGACCAATGACTGCCTGACAGGGAAGACAACAGAGTGTCCCTGATGGAGTAGGAGAAAAGTGGGGTGCAGAACTCAAATTCTAGTAAAAAGACCAGACTGAGACTGGAGGGACCCCGGAAGACATAGCCCGCGGACTCTCTGTTAGCCCAGGACTGAAACCATTCCCAAAGCCAACTCTTCAGACTTAGATTAGTCTGGACAATAAGACAAAAAATGATACTCATGAAGAGAGTGCTTCTTAGCTCAAGGAGATACTTGAGACTAAATGGACAGCTCCTGTACAGAGGTAAGATGAGAAGGCAAAAAGGGACAGTGGCTGGTTGAATGGATACGGGAAATCTGGGGTGAAAAGGAGGAGTGTGCTGTCACATTATAGGGAGAGCAACTAGGGTCACATAACAATGTGTGTATAAATTTTTGTAAGAGAAACTAACTTGAACTGTAAACTTTCACTTAAAACACATTATAAAGAAAAAGAGACCAGGGATGGATACCATAGTAGCTTATAGTTCAATAGTGTCATAAAACATTCCAGTTGGGTGAGAATTCCAGGAATCATTAGCCTTGGTTCAAAAAGACTAAGCAATTTTTGTAACCAAACTTGCTTATTTTTACTTCTTAGGATGGAGATCAGTGAGGTGTAACGAAAAGAACCAAGCTCTTAAAATCAAGCAGATCTCAGTTTGTTATTTACTCTGTGCTCTTGAACAAGTTCCCAAATATCTCATGTTAGAATTTTTGTTTCTTTATTGGTAAAACAGATTTTGTGGTATCTATATCATAAATAATAAAATATATAGATATTACAGAGTTGTCTAAAATATAGAGATTATTCAATAAAAGTTAATTCTCTTTCTTTCCCAATATAGTGTGAGTCCATTTCCAGGCAGTAGAGCTTTGCTGTTCAGCTGGGAGTGATGAGAAAAGATTAGAAATAGGTGGAGAAAAAGGTTAAGGGAAGCTGAGCCAAAGTAAAAAAGAATCTTAATTCCAAAAATGTGTGTTAAGAAAATAAAGATGAGGGATGTAAAAGATCTATACAAGGAAAACTACAAAACACTACTGCAAGAAACCCAAAGGGATCTACATAAATGGAAAAATATACCATGCTCATGGATAGGTAAACTCAACGTTGTGAAAATGACAATTCTACCCAAAGCAATTTACAAATACAATGCAATCCCAATCCAAATACCAACAACATTCTTCAAAGAGATGGAAAAACTAATCATTAACTTTATATGGAAAGGGAAGAAGCCCCAAATAAGTAAAGCACTACTGAAGAAGAAGAATAAAGTTGGAGGACTCACACTACCTGACCTCAGAACCTACTATACATCTACGGTAGTCAAAACAGCCTGGTACTGGTACAACAACAGATACATTGACCAATGGAACAGAATTGAGAACCCAGATGTAAATCCATCTACCTACAGTCACCTGATCTTCGACAAGGGCCCAAAGTCCATCAAATGGGGAAAAGACAGTCTTTTTAACAAATGGTGCTGGCAAAACTAGATATCCATCTGCAAAAAAATGAAACAGGACCCATACCTCATGCCATATACAAAAACTACTTCAAAATGGATCAAAGACTTAAATATAAAGCCAAAAACTATAAAGTTCATAGAAGAAAAAATAGGACCAATGCTACAGGCCCTAATACATGGCATTAACAGGATACAAACCATAACAATCAATGAACAAACCCCAATAGATAAGCTAGATAACTGGGATCTTCTAAAAATCAAACACCTATGCTCTTCAAAAGACTTCACCAAAAGAGTAAAAAGAGAACCTACAGAATGGGAAGAAATTTTTGGACAGTACAAGTCAGACGAAGGTCCAATCTCCATAATCTACAAGAAAATCCAACACCTCTACAACAAAAAGACAAATAATCCTATTAAAAAATGGGCAAAGGAAATGAACAGACACTTCACCAAAGAAGACATTTAAGCAGCCAACAGACACATAAGGAAATGCTTGCGATCACTAGCCATTAGAGAAATGCAAATTAGAACCACAATGAGATACCATCTTACTCCGGCATTACTAGCACGAATCAAAAACACTGGAAATAACAAATGTTGGAGGGGCTGCGGGGAGATCGGAACTCTTATGCACTGCTGGTGGGAATGCAAAATGATACAACCATTTTGGAAAATGATATGGTGCTTCCTTAGAAAGCTAGAAATAGAAATACCATACAATCCAGCAATCCCACTCCTAGGAATATATCCTAGAGAAATAAGAGTCGTCACACGAATAGACATATGCACACCTATGTTCATGGCAGCATTGTTCACAATAGCAAAACGATGGAAACAACCTCGATGTCCATCAACAGATGAATGGATACACAAACTATGGTACATACACACAATGGAGTACTATGCAACAAGAAAGAACAACAATGAATCTGTGAACCATCTCATAACATGGATGAAACTGGAGGACATTATGGTGAGTGAAATAAGTCAATCACAAAAGGACAATATTGTATGAGACCTCTATTGTAAAAACCCATGGAAAGTTCACACACAAAATGTAACAATCTTTGTTGGTTACCAGGTATGGGAGGGGTGGGGGCGAAACACTAAATAGGCAATAGATAAGTGGTATCTTGGGTGAAGAGTGAGACAGTACACAATACTGGGGAAACCAGCACAACTTGTACAAGGAAAGGTCATGGAAGCCCCATAGACACATCCAAACTCCCTGAGGGACTGAATTGCTGGGCAGAGGGTTGTGGGGACCATGGTCTCGGGGAACATCTAGCTCAATTGCCATAACACAGTTTATAAAGACAATGTTCTACATTCTACCTTGGTCTGGGGTCTTAAAAGCCTGTGAGCGGCCATCTAAGATACTCCACTGGTCTCATCCCTTCGGGAGCAAGGGAGAACGAAGAGAACAGGATACAAGGAAAAGATTAGTCGGAAGGACTAATGGACCCCAGCCTCCACCAGACTGAATCCAGTACAGCTAGATCGTGCCTGGCTACCACCACTCATTGCTGTGACTGGCATCACAACGGAGAGTTCTGGACAGAGCTGGAGAACGATGTAGAACAAAATTCTAACCAAAAAAAAAAAAAACGAGATTTACTGGCCTAAAGGAGACTGGAGAAACCCCAAGAGTATGGCCCCCAGACACCCTTTTAGCTCAGTGGTGAAGTCACTTCCAAGGTTCACCGTTCAGCCAGGGAGTGGAGAGCCCCATAAAACTGAATGGGACTAATGTGGCACAACAGTCCAGGGACAAGGGCTAGAAGGCAGAAGGGGACAGGAAAGCTGGTGATAGGGAACCCAAGGTTGAGTAAGGACTGTGCTGATGTGTAGTGAGGTTGTTAACCATTGTCATAGGGCGACATGTGTACTGTTTAATGAGAAACTATTTTGATCTGTAAACCTCCATCTAAAGTAAGAATAGCAGCACAATCAGAAGAGTGTAGTCGATGCCACTGAACTGTGCATGTAGAAATTTTTGAAATGGTGTATCTTTGGCTATGTGTATTTTCACCAAAAAAAAAAAGGTCGAGAAGGGAGATGGTTGACATGTTGTGGGGTTGTTAACCAATGTCATATAACAATATGTGTGCTACTGTTTAATGAGAAACTATTTGTTCTGTAAACAGTCACCTGAAGTACAATTAAAAAAAAAAAAGAAAAGAAAGATGAAGCCTTCTGATTTCACTAGATCTTATCAGGAGAAATGATTTTATAAATTCAAAACAACAACAGCAGCAACAATGACAACACAGAGTTAGTTAGAAAGACAAGGGGATGGAAAGGGGCCAGCTGGAGTAGAGTGAATTACTACTCCATAATCCCATTCAATTACTTAGTTCTAATATCCACAATTCTTATATAAAAGACATTTTGATTGCAAACTGAATTTTTTGGAAGACAGGTACTCAGCCTCCATAAGAAAAACAGTTACTTATAATGAAGTTAAACTGGTAAACAGGACCTTGAGATTTCACATGTCTTAAGATACATTTCCTGCATTTTGAAGTAAAACCACATTTTGTGCAGAGAAATATGAGAACATAATGTGTGTAATACTTTGCAGAATATGATAGTCTATAATTACTTTTACTGAATTTGAGTCCACTTTATTGTTTTAAAGTTCCCACAAAATACTGATTCCTGAAAATTCTCTCCTAACACTGATAGCACAGCTACCTGTGAAGCCCAGTCATGAACTTTGTCTGAAATATGTGTGTGGCTGAGAGTATGTGCTTTCTACCCAAGAGTATATGGAACGTTCGTCCTGAAATTGAAGTTTGTTGAGAGATTTTTACAATGAATATTAATGTTAAAATTAGGAACAAATAAAAGATGATTGCAATTTACAGTGTTCAACACAGATTAAAAGGTCAGTCTAGAAATTGCCTTTGAAAAATGTTTTCAAAATCCCTGATCTTAATTTTACTACAGACTGTCTCTTTCAAAATCAAATTATGCCAAGGTCTTCTCACATCTATATATAGATAACCTGGGATAACTGATTGTTCTGCTTCAGCCTCTTACTCATCTATTTCAAACAAACAAACAAATAAATTAAAAAACCACTTTTGGTATCTGAAGAGTTACAAGACTGGAAACATTAGCTTTTTCAGAAAAATATCTTCCAGGAAAGTTTTCTTTCTTTCTCTCTATATTTTCAAGATGCCATTAAACAAACTGCTGAATATTTAGACTGCCTACACAGTGCTAACTATCTGAATGAATGTTGACAAAATTTAATGAATCCAGGCAATCATTAGGATGTTTTGTCTACATGGTGAGTCCAAACATCTGTCCATTTGAACATAGGAATGTTACTAAAATAGCCAGAGAACTGATTCAGTTTTTACAATCTTGACAATTATGTTTTTCCATTTGACACAGACTTACATTGTCAGGTTTATCCAGGTATTATTTTATTATTTTTCCTGTTACTTCATATTCTTGGCAGTTTGAAGATTGCACATTTTTTCTGATTTATACTTTATTTAAATAAATTGTTGATTTAAGTATAACTATTTTAAATAGCTTAATGAGATAGTCAGTAGAGTCACATCAGATATGTTTTGTTATCTGAACTAGAAAAAAATCCAATTGGTGTCATCATGATATATTTAGGTCAAATGCTATTTATGTAACTCATTACAGCATGATATTGCATAGGACAACAATGGAGTAGTTCTCTCTTGTGACCACTGCCTAATAGGATGCACATTTTTTCCCTTCATTGTATCAACACTCTGTTGTTATTGTTGTTAGGTGCCATTGAGTCAATTTTTCAACTCATCGCAACCCCATGTGACAGGGTAGAACTACCCTATAGTGTTTTCTAGGCTGTAATCTTTACAGGAGCAGATGGTTAGGTCTTTCTCCCTTGAAGCAAGTGTGGGTGAGTTCAAACTGCCAACCTTTCTCTTCAAGCTCAGTGCTTAACCATTGAACCACCAGGGATTTTGATATGTTTGCACTGGTTATAGAATTATTGATAGTCCAAAGTAACAATATACCTCATTCCAGCAGCCGTGTACTCTACTGTTTTATGCGTTTAAGTTAGGTGTTGATGCAGAAATGTATCTGAAAACTTTGCTAAACAAACACTTTGAAAATAAATAAGACGAGAGAAATATTCTTCACCTACAGGACAGGTCCAAGCATATGTTTAAGTTGAGAATTTAATACAGAGTTATATCCAGAACAGACAGACTATTTCTACTTGAATTTCTAGATGCTTCACTCTTTTTGGAGGGACATGCATAGTGGCTGACTTCTGACCCATGCCACAGATCTGGGGAACATATAGGCCAATCGGGACAGTCATTAATCAAGAACACCACATGCCTGCATCTCAGGGATAGAGAATTTCAATTTTCCCTTTGAGAAACCCTCTGCCATATGCTATTTGGGAAAGCTTGCCTTCTCTAGACGCTTACCCTGACATTATCATTTTCAAAATGACAGCTTAGTCTATGTTAGTTATTAGCGTCTAGCCAAAATGTGACCAAGTGTTCTGATTTACGTGGTACTGAGGGATTTTCTGGGACACAGGACTTTCAATGCTAAAACTAGGAAAGCCTCAGACCAACCAGGACACATTGGTTACCCTAAATATAAAAAGGTCCACTTCCTGAAGATCTTTTTTTCATAATTTGTTGGTTGGATGGTTGATAGTTTTTTTTGTTGTTTTTCCTTATAATATGAGATTCTGTCATGTGATTGCTCTCTGAATTTTTAAAATTTAATTGTGTATATCCATATATATGAAGGAAACCCTGGTGGTGTACTGGTTAAGAGCTGCAGCTCCTAATCAAAGGTTTGACAGTTCGAATCCACCAGGAGCTCTTTGGAAACCCTATGGGGCAGTTCTACTCTGTCCTGTAGGGTCTCTATGAGTCGGAATTGACTCAATGGCAACGAGTTTTTTATAGATATAAAATTAATAAAAACTCAGACCAATATCTGACAGAGATGTATTAATTTAAAGAAATTTTTTTCTGAAAAAAAATCTCTTTAAAATTCAGAAGACACTTGCTTTAGATAATGCCATTGCTTGAGTTAGTTATGCTCAGTGGCAGTTCAATGGTCAATTTCTTTCCTTCCATGTGGACCTGGGTTTGATTCCTGGCCAATACTTGAGCATTGCTATGTTGTAGAACAGATTTCAGCAGAAATTCCACCAAAAATCAGCCAACGAAAACTCTATGCTTCCCAACAGTGTGATCCCCAACCATCGGGAGATGACTCAGGACCAAGGTATGGTCAGGACAAAGCAGCATTTTGTTCTGTTGTGCATGGGGTCACCATGAGTCAGGGGCAGCTCGATGGCAGCTAACAACAACAACTATCTTTCGCTGGAAAAAATAGCAGATCCCCATTCCTTCTACATGAACAACCTTCCTAGAAGCAGAATTCATCCAAAATCCCTTAACCAAAGTAGGAGAGTAAATCAGAAGTCTTAATAGGGGCTGCAGCCTGTGCATATACACCTAACCTGTGGACCTCTTGACTTTATTGCATTTAATTGGAATGAATAGGAGAATCTTTGCTCTATTATCCTTTGGTACTTATCAAGAATTGGCTATTTATAACATGTACCGTCTCCTACAGCAGAAACCACTGTTAATACAAAAAGAGGTATGGCTAGAAGTCACTGGCCTATGTTTATAATTTGAGGTCTAATTATTTCCTCAATCTCTGTTTTCTTAATCTCTTGTTTCAAGTTTGAAAGTGGTAGGATCGAGTCAAAGTTCTACTGGCTCGTTTGGTTCTTCTAAGTCAGTTAAAATAGGAAAATAACTAGGTTTTATTTTTTAATTATACTTCATCTAGGCACCGTATCTTTTTAAATATAGAACATACCTGAAACAAAAACATTTTTACCACAATCATTGTCATTAGACATTATTGTCATCATCAACATTATCAAAAAACATTTCCAGGGTCAGAGGGATCACTGTGGCAAAAGTGGTGAATAAAATGGAGAACTAGAACCTGTAACATACTTAGTCTTTTTGACAAGATGTACACATGAAACATAAAACAAGAAATAAGCATGCAAATTAGTATATGCTAGCTGCCAAACTGCATTATTGCAATTATTATGTCAATCCATCTTGTTGAAGATTTCCATCATTTTTACTGACCCTCTACTTTACCAAACATGATGTCCTTTTCTAGGAATTGGTCTTTTCTAATGATATGTCAAAAGTAAGCAAGAAAAGTCTCACCATCCTCACTTCTAAGGAGCACTCTGGTTGTATTTTTTCTAAGACTTATTTGTTTTACTGGCAATCCACAGTAAATTCACTATTGTTCACCAACACCAGAGTTCCAGTGTAACAATTCTTCTTCTGTCTTCCTTCTTCCTTGTCTAGCTTTTGCATGCATATGGGGTGATTGAAAAGACCATGGCTTGGGTCAGGCACACTTTAGTTATCAAAGTGACATCTTTGCTTTTTAAAACTTTAAAGAAGTCTTTTGTAGAATTTCCCAATGCAGTACATCATCTGATTTCTTGACTGCTCCTTCCATGGACATTGATTGTTGATCCAAGCAGAATGAAATTCTTGACAACTTTAATTTTTTCTCCATCTGTCATGATGTTGTTTAGTCCA
The DNA here is from genome assembly GCA_030035585.1 of Dugong dugon. Classification (NCBI taxonomy): domain Eukaryota; kingdom Metazoa; phylum Chordata; class Mammalia; order Sirenia; family Dugongidae; genus Dugong; species Dugong dugon. The sequence goes on from CM057478.1 coordinate 18,670,358, forward strand.
GTTGTGAGGATTTGTGTTTCTTCATGTTGGGGTATAATCCATACTGATGGCTGTAGTCGTTGACCTTCATCTATAAGTGCTTCATGCCATCTTCATTTCTGGCAAACAGGATTGTATCATCTGCCTATCACATGTTGTTAATGAGTCTTTCTCAAAATCTGTTGCTACTTTCTTCAGATAGTCCAGCTTTTTGTATTATTTGTTCACCATACAGATTGAGTAAGTAAGGTGAAAGAATACAACACTGGTACACCCTTATTTCAGTTCTGAACCAGGCAGTATCCCCTTGTTCTGTTTGAGCGACTGTCTCCTGATCCATGTACAGGTTCTGTGTGAGCACAGTTAAGTGTTCTGGAATTTCCATTGTTCGTGATGTTATCCATAACTGGGCTGTTGTAGAGCAATTGCATCTCACATTCCAATTTATATCCTTTTTTTTTTTTTAAAGTAAAAAGGAAGTTTTATTTGGCATATATTAAAAAGGACAAAAGTGGCAAGCGGATAAGCATGCTGCCACAGCCATGTCTGCCCTAGTCCAAAGAATATTACAGAATAGGTAAGAATGGGAAAACAGACAAGCATGCCACAGCCATGTCTGCCCGAATCCAAAGAACAGTTACAGAGCTATCAGTGTATATCAACATCACAAAATGGGTAGAATCATTGAAAGCATCACTTTTTCACTGATTGGCTAGAAATTATAATCTTACATTTTGAATCATCTTTCTTAACAATCATTGGTACAGGTTTCAGTTACGAAGGTCAGGAGGGCCTTGATTGGTCCAACAAATTTCTATTCATTAAATGCTAATAGAAAAAGATAAGAGTGGAAAGTCTTTTGTGTTCTGTTTGATGGGCTTTTGGGAAAACTTCCTTAAGATGTTTTCCAAGATTATCTTAGCTATTGTCTTTATACCTCAGGGCCCAGTTGATGTGCCCTTGTGAATCCTTGTGAGCCCTTGTGAGTCCAGCTTCAGCTGGGTCACATTCTGTATGCTCAAGGAGAGGGAATAATAACTCCAATATTATTTCCTAAATCAGTCCCTCCTTTTGATCGGAGATTGGAGATAACACATCGATGATCAATACCTGGACTTAGTCAAGCTCCTAGATGGCGGCCATTGCAGGCTCTTTAAACTCACAGTGCTGGTTTTCCACCGGATGCCATTTGGTTCTTCACCAGGTTATTAAATAAGAGCTATGTTCCCATCAATAGCATTGCTGGAGTAAGCAGACTCAATGTACATCAACATTTTAGCCCGAGGCCTTCTTTTGCCTTTTACGTGTGTAAGATAATAGAGGATAAATTTTATAATGCCTAATACTATCAGGATGTAGACTAAGAATATTACTATCCCTTGCGGTAGTGATCTAGCCCATGTACTTATTCCTGATGGTAGCCAACCAAATAGATCTGCCTTTTGTAAGGGTGTGACAATGTGTAATAAAGTAGCTTGCTGTCTAATTCTATGTATATCTTGTCTACAGCACGGACTACACTTCCTTGGACTAATAAAAAAAAATCTAAGGTTATTTTGTTATCTCATGTCACCTTGGCTTATGAGATCAGAGATCACTGTTGTGCTTCTGTCTCACTTGTTATTTGTCCCATAGTGACTGACAAATTTTTCTTAAAGATTTCTCCAACTCAGATATACCATAAGTAGGAATTAAAGCTACCAACCATCATACCCTGAATGTTGGACCAATGGGTTTTCTTCTGACTTTCATTTTACAATTTTAACATTGCCTTTTCAATATTTACTAGCATTGTTACTATGAATACTTAAAGATAATCCTAAAGTTCTCAGAGTGCATTGTCCACACACTCGTCAGCAATCTAAACAAGCGATTGCCCACATAAATTCACTATCAGTTGGAAAGGATCATCTAAATTAATATAGTTGGATCTATCACACAGAAATATATATCTATAAAGAGCACTCAAAGTTTGTCTAGAGGAAACAAAAAATATAGAAAAATTTACATGTGACAAGTTTTCATTAGAGAACTAATGATTAGCAAGATAATACAGGATGGACGTTTCCTGTAGGAGGTCTTCAGTTAGTCCGTTTAAAACATACTAAATGTTCTTCCCAAGGGCAAGCCACCACTCCTTGGTTTACCTATTAACAGTCATGAGTCACTTTCTCAGAAGCAGAAATGGAACCAAAGACAAAACGGAGTCTGAGCCATGAGGTCAATCTGCTCTGAAAATCTGGTTTCTTTAAGATACATAATTTTCTGCATTGTAAGAGGGTGACAGTTTGATTACAAACATTAGACAGATATTTCATATGACATTGTCTTAAAGACTGCTTAAACTAATTAATAATTTACCCTAAACATAACTCTGTCTGATCTTTGAAGTTAGTTTCCTAAAACAGACTGAATTCTTCAAAAAAGAAAAAAAACACTCAATACCCAGAGCAAAATGGTCTTACTAGTTTATCTGGACCATTGTTTGACTCAAAGTATCTTCAGGAACCTGTTTCTTTCTCAAAGCTCAAGGTTCACGAGGACACCCAAAGGCGAATATCCTATGTGGGTTGCCTCAACCTCCCGGAAAACCAGAAATCAGGATTCCAGGAGAATTATATACAACTCTCTCATCATTCTTCCCTTTGGATCATGATCTTGTTATAGAATCTTTTATCAAAACTGCTCAACAAATGGTAATTGGACATCATCTGGTTTTTAAGATCCCAGGCACCATACAGCAAACTAGGAAATAAAACGGAAACACTAACAATTATATTAGGCCACTTGCCTGAAATAACCAATGAAACCATGACCCTAGGTCTTTAAACTAAGGAAACAAATCTCATGAGGTGTTTGTCTCTACATAAGCAGCATCAGTAACTGCTTTTCAAGTGCCTCAACAGCAACTACATTCTGCAAAACCTCAGATTGAGTATTAATATAAATACAGCAATATTTATCTATTGAGGCACAAACTTTCTTAAGAGACTAACAGGAAATCTAATGCTGTTCTATTTTATAAAATCACAGCTCAAATTGCAGACAGTTCTCTGGTTATGATATCTACAACTTGGCTAAGTTTACCAACAGGAACTTCTAATTCAAGAGTTACCATATCTAAACCCATTAGTTAGATAATTTAGGAAAAAGGAGAATGATTTCTTATATCCAGAAATTAGGACCTTAAAATATCAGCAATATTAAAAAAAAAAAAAAAACATAGTTTCCTTTTCTTTACTCAGTCTTATGTAGTTAATTTCTGTTCCACGTGATTCTGGATCAGCCGCGGTCTGCAAACTCATCAGCTTCTGCATAGGAGCTCTGGAAATTTTATTCAGTCTAGTCACAGTCTTTTTAGCAAGTCCAATATAGTTCATCTTTTTGTTGAGATATTTTAGTCAAACTTTTTTAGCAAATCAGCAAAGTAAAAACTTACCTGCAGATGACAAAACTTAATATGGCCATGATTAATTGATAAACATAATATTCTTAATAGTGAAAGACCTGATAGAAATTAATTTCAAGCCCAACATAAAGGCCAAATAAAATCAGTTAAAAAAACTTTAGATAAAAATATTTCTAAATATAGCCATTAACCATATTCAAAGAGCTTCAGATATAATGCATAATGATTTTGAGACAAAATACTATACAGTCAGGATACACCAAAAATATACCAAGATTATCAAATCTCTAAATACCTGAATAGTACTAAGAAAAACTTTATAGGTAAATGATGTGAATTCTCTAATCAAACCATTGGCTTTGATAATGCTAGATTTAAAAAGATAAAGTTGTGGCCAAGTTAGCAATAAAGAGAGAATAATATAGGTCACTGTGAAACAATACTTAAGTTATTTAACCAAAGATCTTAAAGTAGAACCCTTAGCTTTCTTTTCTAAAAGCCATGAGGCTTAGTATTCAGACTCAGGAATCTTATTCTATTCAGAGGCCAAACCTTTGTCTTCCAGGCAGATTGCACAAAGAATAAATTAACCCTTTAACTCAGAAATTAAAGAAAATTTTGTTATTTTAACTGTGAGAAACCCAATTCTTTGTTTTATATGCTACTTAATATTGAAACTCCTAAAAATCTCATAAATTAAACCATTAAACTTTAGTCAGGCAAATGAAACTTGACCATATCAAATACATTTCTTTTTCAATAAACCTCTTAAAGGTTGCCTTTGTTGTATATCTCTTACAGTGTATCCCTTTAAATGGCAAAAATGAACACTTATTCGCAGACTTAAATATATATATCTATATATCCTCTTGTGGCATAAAAAGGCAAAGTGAATGAACTTAAATTACGACAAAGTCTATTAACTTAATAACATCAATAAGCTACCTAAAATACCTTTGGAATTATTTTAAGCCTGTATACCGCAAAACATAACTGTTGTTGAAAGAAAAGTATATAAACATTGTAAGATTTCATTCAACTTTTACTACTTCTCATATTTTCCCCAATCTAATTTTAGCCCTTAAAGATTTTATCAACTGGCTTTGGAAATCACAAAGTCTCTGCTTACTTGACCAAGTCATTGATATAGATATAACCTTAAGTGTTTGGTACTGCTGGAAACATTTTTCCAGGCCACTTCAGGTGCCTCTCATTGTGATTTCTATTTTTTTTTTTTTTTTTTTACTTCTTAAAGTTCCCCTACAATAGAGAGAACTTGTTTACAGTTCTATGATTAGGATCTACCCAATTTCTGATAACTATAGCAAAGCAGCAATTTTTCTTATCTTTTGTCTTAAAAGAGTCTCCACCTAGCTGGAAAGGAGTCTTTCAAACGCATCCCTGGAGCTACAGGACCTTGGAGACTGGGAGGTGGGGAGGCCTGATCGTGCCCCGCCCTCACTCTCTTGACTCATGGAAGACATTTACATATGTTTAAATTGATGGAAGCAATTTTGAAAGACAAAAGATAGCTAATTTCTTTCTTTTTTACTGGTCTGGAACTGCTACTTTAAGACAAAACTATCCTTTTTCCTTAAAACACATTTCACATAATATCTAGCTTAAGTTACTTAAAAAGTTTTCACTTTTAAGATTGACATAGTATAAAACATAAAGATCTTAGTGTACTTTTCAAATAGACCAATTTATATCAAAGTTTCTCCAAGTAGCTATTAAAAATCTAAATCACAAGACAGACTTAAGATGCAGTTTTTTCTGGACGAAGAAGGAACTGAGGTTCTATGACTAGACTTACAAAAAACAGCAATTCTTAGCCATAGCCACTAATCTAATACAAGACAAACTTAGACACAATGTTCTAGACCAGAAGCACGCTCTTAGAACAAGAGGAAGACCACATAAACTCACCAGATAATACCACACAAAACAAGGATATGGAGATCCTAGTTTCTAAAAGTGTATATAGCAATTTTTGGTAAGATCGACTCAATTCAATGGAAAAAACAGGTACAGAACTACCACTTCTCCCTTAAATATCAAAACACAGGTCAGGAGCTGCCACCTCCCCCTGAGAATTTGGCAAAACAGAGCACTATTTTCCAGTTTTTCTCTGAGCCACAAAAAAGTCCGAATTTTGCAGCTTATAGTGACTCACAGCTCTTTGAAAATAGAATTACCTCTTCAAACACCCGAATCCAGGCCTAAACTGCAGTTAACTTAAAGAGTTACCAAACGTCTCTCTTAACCAAACGATCAAGCAAAAATCTAAGACAGATTCTCCTTAATCAATCAACCGGTTTTATAAACAAATATGCCAAACAAAACTTAAGAAAACATGAGAAAGAGAACAACAAAAAGTAAGCAAAGGTTCGTTTTCTGAGAGCACTCACCCCGTCAATGTCGAAGCGACATGGAGTGGGAACACGTGGGCCCAGAAGATAGGACCTTTTTTTGCCGGCTTCTGCTCCGCGGTCCAGGTCTCTTCGAAGTTGACTGGATTCGTAGTTTCAGATTCCGCTCACAGCGCCGTTAACTGCTGTAGGGGAAAAACATCACAAAGTTTAGTAAAGTAAAAAGAAAGTTTTATTTGGCATATATTCAAAAGGACAAAAGTGGGAAGGGGCCAAGCATACTGCCACAGCCATGTCTGCCCGAGTCCCTACATCCAATTTTTATCTTACTGACTGTTGGACCTTTCCTTAAACTTGACCTGAGAGATGCCAGGTTAGAGAAAAGAAATTTGAATACTGTGACAATTGTGGAGAACATGTGAGTGAGGGAAGATTTTACAAAAATACACTGTTGTCTAAATAAACCGTGTTTTTAAAAGCTGTTTCCATAATAATCTGGATTTTGCAATACAATTCAGACATGACTGAGGGTAAGGAGACTGTGTTTATATGTAGACCAATGGGAAGTAAATGCATAAAATGGTTATTGACTCTCTTCAAAAGTCAAGAAGTATATTTTGATAAGAAGTTTTTATTTATAGGAAAAATATGAAATTTTATGTATTTCAATCATTTAGGTACCAAATTATGTTATTACCAGGCAAAGATAGGTTGATCTATTCAGTATAAAAGAAAATAAAAAGCTTGATAAATATATAACACAGAATAATGTCACAGAAATAAGTCAAATAAATCAATAAATACAGCAAATATAAATTTGTAAACTCACTTTTTAAAAAGCTTTATTGAGGCATAATTTACATAGCAATAAATTAACTCATTTTAAGTTTTTAGTTCTGTGAGTTGTAGTAAATTTATGCAACACAATTCAGTTTGCAAATACCTTTACCCCTCTGAATGTTTCCGTGTCTGTTCGCAGTTAACTCCAAACCTACCTCTGCCCCAGCAACCACTGGTTTGCTTTCTGTCTTTACAATTTTTTTTTCCTAGAAATTTCAAGTAAATGGAATCATCCAATATGAATTTCAGTGGCATACAAGGAACATTTGTTTCTCACACCTCTGTGTGTAGTCTCTAACCCAAGAGCACTTATTCTGGGGCCCAGGTTGGAGAGGGATAAACTTCTCTGATTGCACGAGAGTAAGCCATGCTATGCAGGCACACTTCTGGCTTTTGTATTTTTAAGCAACATAGGTGTTCAACAAATGATAAACTCGGTATTTAATTTCTGACTACTCTAGTGGTTTCAGTGTGTCAAAGTTTACTTTTTAGTGTACCATATATTACTTGACCCAAGCCAAAACCCATGCGACCCTATAGAATAGGGTAGAACTGCCTCATAGGGTTTCCAAGGAGCAGCTAGTGGATTCGAACTGCTGACCTTCTGGTTAGCAGCCAAGCTCTTAACCTCTGCAGCATCTGCCCACCTATATTATACACAAGAAATGAAAATTAATTATATGCATGTCATGTCATATGATCCTCTGTATGACCTTGTCCATGAGACCCCAGAATGTCTCAGTGGGATTAAGATATTAAAAAATTCTTGGCATTACATTTTTTTTTCTTTCTAGATGGAAGTGTTACTTATTTTTTGACAGAATTTAATTTTTTTAAAAATTTAAGCACAAATTAAAGTGGTTTCCAAACTTTTGTGTAGAACACAGCAGAGAAAAAGGATTTAATCAATGCCTGATAAAGGAATGAATGAAGGAATTTAACAAAAATTCTTTGTGTCTGTGTGTGTGTGTGTGTGAGTGAGTGTATGTGATCCTACAAACTTTTACAGATTTTTGAGATACATTTCAAATGGTCCCTCTGAAACACCCATGGTAGTAGTGTATGGGCATGTGTGTCTTATTACTGCTCTTATTTTCCAATACCACATACCTTTTCAAATATATATTTTTCTTAAATTGCAAGTTTGGTGAACAGTGGCAACTTGCTTGTTCACATTTAATTTGAATGAGACTGAAGTTAAAACTCAGCTTTCTTCATTTCTACATTAGCGTCTTATCTGTTCATATCCTTTGTCAAATTTTTATGTTAAGGTGTTAGAATTTTTCTGTTTTGTCTCTAAGAATTTGTATATAGATAATGTTGTAACTCACTTAGAATACTTGTTGCAAATATTTTCCCAGAACATTACTTGTCTTTAATTTCATGGTTACTCCTTAGAGAATATTTTAATTATGTTTTCAAAGTTATTGATTTTTTTCTTATTCATTTCTAGTGCTCTTCTGCTTAGAAAGAGATGTGAGCATATTTCTTCCATGATCTTTAATGTTTTTGATTTTATATTTAAGTCTTTGATCCATTTGAGTTAGTTTTTGTGCATGGTGTGAGGTATGGGTCTTGTTTCAGTTTTTTGCAGATGGATATCCAGTTATGCCAGCACCATTTGTTGAAAAGACTCTTTTCCCCAATTAAAACGGACTTTGGGACTTTGTCAAATATCAGCTGCTCACAGGTGGATGAATTTATGTCTGGATTCTCAATTCTGTTCCATTAGTCTATGTATTTGTTGTACCAGTATCAGACTGTTTTGACTACCATGGAGGTATAAGAGGTTCTAAAATCAGGTAGTGTGAGACCTCCCACTTTGTTCTTCTTCTTGAGTAATGGTTTACTTATCCGGGGCCTCTTCCCTTTCCATGTGAAGTTGGTAATCTGTTTCTCCATCTCTTTAAAAAATCCCTTTGGAATTTGGATCGGAATTGCATTGTACTTTTAGATCGCTTTGAGTAGAATTGACATTTTCACAATGCTGAGTGTTCCTATGTTTTTCCACTTATGTAGGTCTCTTTTAGTTTCTTGCTGTAGTGTCTTGTAGTTTTCATCGTATAGGTCTTTTACATCTCTGGTTAGATTTATCCCTAAGTATTTTATCTTCTTGGGGGCTATCGTAAATAGTATTGATTTGATGATTTCCTCTTCGAGGTTCCCTTTGTTGGTGTAAAGGAATCCAGTTGATTTTTGTATGTTTATCTTGTATCCTGAAACTGTGGAAATCTTGTATTAGTTCCAATAGTTTTCTTATGGATTCTTTGGGGTTTTCTGTGTGTAAGATCGTATCATCCGCAAAAAGAGACACTTTGACTTCTTTTTTACAAATTTGGATGCCCTTTATTTCTTTTTCTAGCCTAATTGCTCTGACTAGGACCTCCAGCACAATGTCGAATAAGAGTGATGATAAAGGGCATCCTTGTCTGGTTCCCGCTCTCAAGGGGAATGCTTTCAAAGTCTCTCCATTTAAGGTGATGTTGGCTGTTGGCTTTATATACATGCCCTTAATTAAACTATATTGAGGAATTTCCCTTCTATCATGAATGGGTGTTGGACTTTGTCAAATGCCTTTTCTGCATCAATTGATAAGATCATGTGGTTCTTGTCTTTTGTTTTATTTATGTGATGGATTATATTGATTGTTTTTCTAATGTTGAACCATCCCTGCATACCCGGTATAAATCCCACTTGGTGAGCATATTTCTTAATCAAACCTTTAGTCCGCTGGTGAAGAAATAGAATAAATAGTTTTCAGAAAAACTCTGTCTTATATTTTCACTCCTCTGGCTCTAATCTAAAGATACAATTTCTTCAGTTCCCATCAGTTTTTGAGGATTGTCAAAATAGAAGAGAAATCACAATGATTTGCTAAGTACAAATGTGACTATGCCATCCTTCTTGACATAAATACCAAGCAAACACAATTTTTTGGGTATATCCACTAGGGAATATTTGATTAATCTTTTAAAAAGGAAAGAAATACTGAGACTTTATATCATGAAATATTTTCAATCTGACGGTTTTAACTAAATAGACCAGTTTAGCCCCCTTTTTTCCCCTTTCAATCCTTGGAGATGTCAATCACATAATCTTCACCCTTCTTCCTTGCCAAGCATTTTTAATAACATTCTCAAAAACAGATGGAAGCAAATATGTGATGATAAATAAAAATTCAAAAATTTTTATCAACTGACAAATATAATTAGTCATTGTAAGGTATATATGTATGCAGTTAATCTGCTTCCTGTTCCTTTAAAACTAAAGCCACTTAATCTCTCCCTGTAGATCTAGTTTCATTTCACAATTTGATCTCAGTCTTTGTCTGGGCAGGAGGAAGCACCACAAACTAGAAAATTGACACCAGCAAGAATAAAACAAAAGTAAATAATAATATAAAACCATTTATAATGTTTTTTCTATGTACCAGATACTTTACTGGCACTTAGCATAAATTTTGTCATTATGGCATCTCAGTAACATCAAGTTGGTGTCATTATGCCCTTTTACAAGTAAAGAGTCAGAGGTCAGATAAACTTTCCAAAAGGCACACAGTAGCATTTTAAACCCATATTGCCTAAGCCACAGCCCAATCCCTGAAATCAGTAGAAGGCATTAACCAGTGTCTAGATTTCCTGGGCCTTATCTGATGTTCTTTTGCAACTGAGTCTTCAGTATTCACCAATAGGCACCTCTGTTGCTAATACTCTACTCCCAAACTTGGCCTCCATTAATAGACAGATAGCTCTTGGGGTGGGAACCTCTGTGTACCTGTGAAATGGTGGGAGTAGTAATAGTGGTTGTAGAGTCAGAACCTGTCTAACTTCAGGGGGGATAATAACCAGGATCAGCCCAAAGCTGATTCCTTTGAGGTGGAGGTCACACATACCTCCACTCTCCAACCTTTTTTCCAATTCTGACACCAGCCATTCCTCACACAGCACTCTTTACTTCTCTGCTGGGTTTGATAATCCATTGCAATTGCCACCCAGAACTCACAGACCATACTTACAGTTAAGTGGTTTATTAAGGAACAGACTACAACTCAGGAATCAGGATCAGGAAGCATGTAGGCAGTCTTCCTTCTTCAGTGCAGGAGAGCTCTCTCAGCTCCTGTCAGTCCCTGAGGACAGGCCCCTCTTGGCCCTCTCAGGACAACCCCCTCTCGGCCCCCTTAGGAGAGTCTCCCCTTGGCCCCCTCAGGACCGGTTCCTTCCAGCTCCTTCAGACAGGATCCTCTCGGCCCCCTCAGGACAGGTTCCACTCAGCCCCTTCAGACAGTCTCCTCTAGGACCCCTCAGGACAGGTTCCACTCAGCCCCTTCAGACAGTCTCCTCTAGGACCCCTCAGGACAGGCTCCTCTTGGCCCTGCTGCCTATCACTGCTGGCTCTGCCACTTGGTTCCTTCCAGGCCTGTAGCTGCAGGCTCTGCTGCTGGGCTCTTTTTGGGCCTCTCACTGTCTTCAGTGCTACAGCCCTTGAACAGTGTTACAGCTCTTACAGGAGGTACCTTGTCTTCTCTCATTCTCTGCTTCTTCTTTCTGCTTTCTTCCTTCTGCTTCTTGATGCTTCTCTTTTTGCTTCTGTCTGACAAAACTCTGTGGGGCTGGCTGCTTAAATACACAAATTGCTTGTCAATTTCAAGGCATGGCACTCCCACTAGGGCCAGGAACTGACCAATCATCCCTCACACTATGCCACAGATACTTCATTTGCGTAGTAAACATGGCTGGGACACAACTCACCAAGTGCATACCAATCACAGGGCAGACTGCAGCCTAGGAGCAAACAAAATGTATCAAACCAAGTTGTTTGCAACTTAACAAGCACATATCAATCATCCTAGACAAAAGTAACAGAACCTCTGGGGTAGAAAACTAGGGTAAATGGTAACTCCTCAGGGCTTAGGGGAAAAATCTCTCAAGCAGTTTTTCCAAAGAAAGAAGGCAAAGGGCCACAAAAAAGAACTCATTTTACCACAGCACCTCAGTTTCCTCATCTGTGAAGTGGGAACATCATGAGTTTGAAGGAAGAATTAAGTGAAATAACAGTATCTACAAAGTACATAGTACAGTGCCTCACACGTAGTAAGCATTACATAAATACTTGTTAGATATAGAAAAGATAAAATATCTTTAAATTGCTTTTATGTTTATAACTAACATCGCTCTATTGCACAGTGCCTGAAGGTTGCATTTGAATTCAGCATTTAATTCATATCCTGAGTCTTATATTCTTAGACTTTTCTAGATCTTTGCATTTACAGAGAGAATATATGGCCTTCATAAATGGACTTCAGACTCCATTGAGTTCACAAGCCTTTAACTGGGTTGTAAAATAATTTATTCATTTTTTTAAAAAAATGCATACCTTAGATTAGAATAGAATATATAGACTTGAAAAAGTCATAATACTTCGCACTTGGTAAGGACATATATTGTTTCATAAAACTTAAATAATGTATATATGTATGCACTGGGCTGCAATGTTCATTATATTTTTTATTCTGGGTCACATTCATAAAAGTTTGAAATATACTGTTCCACATTATATGAAAGTGTTTCAAATGTTTTCTAAGTGGCAAAGGGATCAAAAAATTCTATAATCTTAATGTCAAAAGAGATACAACAATCTACATAATCCAGTCTTATACATATGCATGAATTTTTAAGCAATTGTTGTTGTTAGGTGCCATTGAGTTGGTTCCGACTCATAGTGACCCTATGTACAACACGAAGAAACACTGCCTGGTCCTGTGCCACCCTCACAATCGTTACACTTGAGCCCCATTGTTGCAGCCACTGTGTTAATCCATCTTGTGAGGTCCGGTCTTCCTCTTTTTTCGCTGACCCTCTACTTTACCGATCATGATCCTCCTGATAATGTGTCCAAAGTATGTGAGACATAGTCTCCCCAGCCTTGCTTCTAAGGAACATTCGGGTTGTACTTCTTCAAAGACAGATTTGTTCATTCTTCTGGCAGTCCATGGTATATTCTTCAGCATCACAACAATTCAAAAGCGTCAATTCTTCTTCAGTCTTCCTTATTCACTGTCCGGCTTTCATATGCATATGAGGTGATTGAAAACACCATGGTTTGGGTCAGGGTCACCTTCATCCTTAAAGTGACATCTTTGCTTTTTAATACTTTAAAGAGGTCTTTTGCAGCAGATTTGCCCAACGCAATGTCTTTTGATTTCTTAACTGCTACTTCCATGGGTGTTGATTATGGATCCAAGTAAAATGAAATCCTTGACAACCTCAGTCTTCTCTCCGTTTATCACGAAGTTGCTTATTGGTCCAGTTGTGAGGTTTTTTTGTTTTCTTTATGTTGAGGAGTAAGCCATACTGAAGGCTGTTGTAGTCTTTGATCTTCATCAGTAAGTACTTCAAGTCCTCTTTACTTTCAGCAAGCAAGGTTGTGTCATCTGCATATCTCAGGTTGTTAATGAATCTTCCTCCAATCCTGATGCTCCATTCTTCTTCGTATAGTCCAGCTTCTTGGATTATTTGCTCAGCATACAGATTGAATAAGTATGGTGAAAGGTTACAGTCCTGATGCACACCTTTCCTGACTTTAAACTGTGCAGTAAACCCTTGTTCTGTTCCAACAAATGCCTCTTCATCTATGTACAGTTTCCTCATGAGCACAATTAAGTGTTCTGGAATTCCCATTCTTTGCAATGTTGTCCATAATTTGTTAAGATCCACACAGTCAAATGCCTTAGCATAGTCAATAAAACACAGGTAAACATCTTTCTGGTATTCTCTGCTTTCAGCCAGGATCTATCTGACATCAGCAATTATATCCCTTATTCTATGTCCTCTTCTGAATCTACCTTGATTTTCTGGCAGTTTCCTGTCAGTGTACTGCTGTAGCGCCTTTTGAATAATGTTTAGCAAAATTTTACTTGTGTGTTATATTAATAATATTGTTTGATAATCTCCATATTCGGTACCTGGTGGTAAAAAGGTTTTCAATTTCTGTTTGAAGAGAGCATAAGCTTGTTTCTATACATTTATACCTTTTTTGTTATATATTTTTTAACTTCTTATTTATGAGATTTGTACACAAAAGGAAGATTTGGGTTCTTAATTTCCAAAGATGGAAAGTTGCACAGTAAGGATCAGCATGAATCCAATCCCCAAAACGTGGAAATTAATCCAATCTTCACATTCTCATTTCTCCATCCTTATCGCCAGCCTCCTCTGTGGAAACTCTCTGTTTTACTGACCTTAGCTACCTGGAGCTAGATTGGAGCTCAGAAGTTAAAAAGGCACTGTCCTTCATATTACCAAATAGACAGATGCCAGCCACAAGTTTGGGAATTCTACACGACACTCCAGCCTTCTGACCAGCTGGTCACAAATTTGGGGCTGGTTTCCCACTCCCTCTTCAGAATGCTGGCCACAAGCTCAGAATCCACATGACACCTTACTTTCTGACCTGCTGGTTCTCACTGCCTCCTTAGGATAATTTACTGAAACAACTCACAGTATTCACAGAGAGCATACCATACTTAAAACTACCAAAAAACAAAAAAACGACCAAACCAAACCCATTGCTATCCAGTTGATTCCAACTCATATCAACCCTATAGGACAGAGAAGAACAATTCCATAGGATTTCCAATGCTGTGATCTTTATGAAAGCAGATTGCCAAATCTTTCTCCCGCAGAGCAGCTGGTGGGCTCAAGCTGCCAACCTTTCGGTTAGCAGTTGAGCACTTAACCACGCACCAGCAGGGCTCCTTACTTACAACTATAAATTTATTATAATAAAAAAGGATACAAACAGATGCGTAGGGAGAGGTCTGGGAGGGTTTCCAACTTGAAACTTCCATATCCCAAGGGATGTGCTACCCTCCTGAGAGCAAATGTTCTTGCCAACCAGGAAGCTCCCTGAGCCTTAGTGTTTTGGGTTTTATCGGCCAGTCCTACATGCTAGGCTAAACCATGCTTCCTGAGGCTAATTGACATCAGCCTTCCAAGTGAGTCTTTTCTGGTCTGTCCAGCCCCCATCTGCCAGCAGAAATTCTCAGGTGTGGCCTGGAAGTCCCAGACCAAGTCTACCTGATTACTCCAAAGGTTATCTCTCTGGAGCCAAGGACAAAGACCACCTTACTTAAGGTAAAACTAGGTCCTTTACCCCACAAAAGTCAACAGCCAAAGTACCAGACTCTGTAAAGCTTTAATTGATATATGTAAATATGTATGTAATTTAGCTTAATAATGCAATTAATATAGACATTACTCAAAGACCCCGGATTTACAAATGAATACATAAAGACAACTTAAGATTTATCCATTTTTCTGTCAATTTTCTGTTCTTCAACTAATCTAATACTATTCCCTATTTTTTCCTATAGAAGACACATTAAAACAATTAAAAATCTCTGTATTAACTTTTGTAGTTCTTTCTCTACTTTCTTTCCTTTTCTTTATTTTCTCTTTCTCTCTTTTTCTTAAAAGATAAAATCTTGAATATTTTTTTCTCACAAATTAATATAAATATTGAATAGTTTGTCAAAATCTCATTTGGAATAGAGGATTCAGTTTAAAAAAAGTTCACATGTGACTGAACATGTATCCCAGGTTTCTCTAAAAACAACAGAAGCCTCCAACTATTTTTAGATATTATCACTCATATAGTGAATAAAAAATAAAATGAAAGAGAATTTTATGCCTGTGAGAAGGGTGTAATTCCCATTAATTCTTTTCAGTAAAGCTAAAAATGTGATTAACCAAGCAAAACAATTGGTCAGCTCCCTTATCTATCTATTCTGAGCTGAACGAATTACTTACAATTTAGCTCCATATTTCTATATGGCTAAACGTCTATTAAAAACTTAGGTACATTTATAAAAACAGCATCTATGAAATCCCAAATTAATTCTTTACTGTTGTCATACTTTTACTGTCCTTAGGAATCTTGTCATAAAATATGAATTAATTTTGGTTACATGTTATGTAGATGTAATACACTTTTGTCCCTCTTTTTTAACTTGTGGAAAATGTACAGTTGTTATAATTGACCTTGCCTAATTGAATCCTCCATTGAGTGTAGACCTGGTTAATCTAATTTAGATTATAAACCCAGTTACTCTTCAGGGATTTTATAGACCTCATTACATTCTTTCACACATTTTACTCCTCTTTCATTTCTTCTCTGGAGACAATCAAGGCTACAAAAAAACAAAAAAATGACGTCGGGTATTTGACCTACCTGGTTTTCCACAGGTACTCCTCAGCCTGCGTTGAGTTATCAGCAGATGAGTTTCTATCCTGCCAGTTTTATCTCATTTTGACCTCATCCCATCCCCTCTAATATCTTAAATGGTGTTTTAGAGACACTTATTATCACTTACAAATGCGTTCAAGAGATTATTTTCCCCTACTCTGATTAAATACTAAAAAGGAGTGATAATTGCCTCAAAACATTACTTTTAACTTCTTCTTCCTCTTAGTTAAATATGAAATATAAAAGGGGACGATCTTATTATTCAAACTGCTCTACCTATCTTGATTATCAAGCTGATTTCATATTTACTCTGCTCAGTGTCTAGTATCTAAGAACATATCCAAATTTAACATTCTATTTTAAGGATGGGTTGGAGTGAGGATTTTATATTAGTAATTGATATATTTGTCTTTCTTTGGAAAATTGTCTTTGTTGGTCCATGTGTACATAGCAGCGTTGGGCATAAAACCTCTTTTTATAGATCTCAAAATCAAGTAGAAGGGAAAAAACAGTTACACAAATAGTTTAATAGAAGTAAAAATATGAACTGTACCATAAAAGAGGTGCCGTTCTAGAATAACAAAATGTCACCCTGTATCCAGTGTTTTTTTAGTCCTCATCTTGGACTCTGATACCACTTATCGGGAGTCAAGAGTCATGTGTGACCCCAGTTGCAATGTGCTTGGCTGACAGACCTCATCAGTATTCCATTCTGGCCTTTAGCCAGACTGTTTGTATGTCCTTATCCCAAAATAAGTCAACTCATTCCTTGTGCAGGCATTGTTAACCATATCCTTTTACACCAGTATTAAGTACAGAACTCATGTCTGGATGTCTTGGTGGAGTAATTTAAGCAAAAGCAGTTATTGTTAAATCAAGGGTTTACTGTCTTGAGAAAGACAATGACTTGTGACCTGTAGAATCATGAGCTGTTGCTTTTTTAGTGCCAGCACTGTCTTCTCCTTGAATCCTCTACAAGATTCATGCTGACTTTGGAAATTTGGACAATAGGAGGTAGGGTTTATGAGTCAGGCCAGCTGGTTTTGAAGAGCCAGATGCTCCAAAATACTCCCTTGCCTCTTAAGACATGGCTGATGATGCTGTAGCTCAGAAGGGCTCCAGACACTTGTGGGTCATAAATAAAGTGGAATTCAGTGGGAAATGTTCCCAAAGAATGCTAATTTTAGATATAATATTAAGGTTGAAATAAAATGATAACAGTAATAACAGCAATTGGACTCGTTTATTTAGCCTTACTATGTCCAGCAATGCTCTTATATTATTATTATTATTATTATTATGCTTTATATTGCATTCTCACAACAACCTAAGAGCTAGAACAACGGGTCAAATACATTTTTTACAGCTGAAGAAACTGAGGCTCAATGAGGTTAAGTAATTTTTTTAAAAATGCATTTAGGAAGTCAAAGAAATATAATTTAAATCATGGGAAGGCTGACTCTAGAACTAGTGATCTTAGTGCCCATGTCATATTGCGCAGATCAAAAAACCAACCCGTTGTTGGAGAGTGGATTCCAACTCATAGCGACCGTAAAGGACAGAGTACAATTGCCCGGTAGAGTTTTCTAAGTTATACTCTATACGGAAGCAGACTGCCACATCTTTCTCCTGTGGAGCAGGTGAGTTGGAACCGCCGATCTTTCCGTTAACAGCTGAGTGCTTAACCACTGCACCACCAGGGCTCCTTATTACAGAGAGAGGGGTTGAAATTTTCACAGAACTCTCTAACCATTGCAGCCAAATTATATTATGCATAAGTAAATGCTGTTTCAAACATTTTTAAATCATGCCAGAATTCTTTCCTTTCAAGATTAATTGATGAATGAATCCTTGAAAATGCTGTTAAGGGATGGGAATGTATTGCATTAAATATTCAGCAATTCCAATAATTTCACTTGAACTTAGAAATGAGATTCTACATTATTATTTTTCAGCTTTTGGTCTTTAATCTGCTGTTTCAGAGTAATATTTTTTACCTGTTAGTAACAGTTCAAAGTTACAGTCACTAATTAGGCTAGTAAAAAACATATTACTAGCTGTACAATATTAAGGCATATTTTTCTTTTTTGAAGCATAGCAAAAAAAACAAAGAAAGCAGTGTTTATTTCATTTTCTTTACACTGTTGACTTTCATTAAGAATCTAATTATGGAGCAACCAACTAAGTGTCAGGAATGGCGCTAGGTACTGGAGATACAAAGACAAATATGTTACCATCCCTTCTACAGAATGGAGAAGACAGATAAGTAAACAGAGCAATGAGCCCTATGTTAATATAAGCACTGCCTGCTATAGGGATATATAGTACCTAATGGCAGCCTGGGTAGGACAAATGATTTATGCTCAACTATTAACTTAAAGGTTGGCAGTTCAAATTCACCCAGTGGTGCTGTGGAGGAAAGGCTTGATGGTTTGCTTCCATAGAGATCACAACCAAGAAAACCCTATGGTGCAGCTCTACTCTGTAACACATGGGGTTATGGGTCACAATGACTTGGAATCCACTTTACAGCAATTGTTTGTTTGTTTGTTTTTTTTAATATCAGCCTGAAGGAAGAGCAAAGGCAGCAGGATGGAAGGGTTAGAGAAAGCTTCTGAATGAGGGAGGAAGTGTTGCAAACAGTGAGTAAGTTAAGAAGCTGAATGACAAAATTTCAGACATACAGAAAGAAGGAAGTCAAGTAATTTTGTGCGAAACTGCAGAGTCAGGAAGTCACAGTCCTATATTTTAAATTCAGGCATGTCGACTCTAGAATCAGTGATCTCACTCAATACATGTGTCATATTGCACTGATAGAGGAGCTGAAATATGCACAGAGCCAAAAGCTGCAGAATAGCTAGAAAAGAGTTTAAAAGTTTGGGAGAGGAGAGGAAATTGGCTGAAACTGAAAAGAGAAAGGTAGGCTGGAGCAGGTTGCGTTTGGCATTGTACATCATGTTAAGCCCTCTTAATTTTACCTAATGAAAATGGATAGTCACTGAAGATTTTTAACAAGGCGGGACATGATCAGATTTATAACTTGGAAAGATCATCTCTAGTGAGGACAGCCTCAACCGCGAGAAGCACTGAAGGGCAGCCAGATTGAAGAGGAGGGTGGCAGCTAAGAGAATGCTGGAGTAACACAGAGCAAAATGACGTGAGCCTGAACTAAGGTCAAGGCAGTGGGAATGGAGACGACATATTTACAGTGATTTAACAGGTGGAGTTGAAGACTTGGCACCTAGCTGGTTGAGACAGTGAGGTGGTAGAAACCTGTCTCGGAAGACTCCCAGGTTTCTGGCAGGGCTAACTCTTTTGAAGTTGGCACTATTCTTAGAGACTGGCATAGAGAAGGAGGAACAAGTCGGTGAGCAAAATGATTAATCCAGCTTTGCAAATGTTGGGGAAAAAAAGCGTTCAGTGAGAAATTCAAGTGGAGCTGTGTAGCAAACAATAAAGACACTTTTTTTTTTTTTTTTTAAATTCAATGAATGCAGAACCGTTCAAGTTAGCCGGGAACAGGAATAAACAATCCTGTTAAACTACTAATCAACTTATTAGAAATACTTATGTGAGCAAGACAACCCTTGCGATACAAGCTATGTATTGAGCAATGTAGGGAAATAAGACAAAAGTTTGGGGAATTTAAAATGAAATTATGTGTAAAGTAGTGTCATAAACATGTAGCTAATTAGAAATATAGCATTATTTTCTGGCTCTAAGTTCATGTATTTAGCCACTGGTTATGCTGCATTTAGAATTCCATTTTTGTCTTTTTCTTGTTGGCCAATTCTAATTACTATTCTACTAATGAGTAGTGTTTTATAAATTATACAAAGAAAACAGGTTAAAATTAAAATTTTAGGGAAAATGACCTGAACATAATCCATTCATTTATGTATTCAGTCTTGCAACAGATATTTACTGAATATAGCAATAAGGTGTGATTGTAAAGGCCCAGGTTCTCAAGTTAGAGGCTGTCTGGGATCAAACCCTGACTCCAAACTAACGATCTCTGTGACTTTGGACAAGTTACTTAACCTCTTTGTGCCTCAGTTATGCATCTGCACAGTGAGCTTATTAATATTTACCACAAAGAGTTTTTGTGAGAAACACGTTGGTTAATATGCGTAAAGTTTTTAGCAGAGTGTCTGGCACATAGTAAGTGCTTAATAAGTATCATTAGCATTACTATTACTACTGTGCTCAATCCTTTTTTAGGAGCTTTGCATTAGGCTATGTTGCCAATTCCCCTTGCCCCTTTTTCTTTTCTTAAATAAACTGGTCGTATATGCTAATGTGTCCCTTTTGTTTAAATTAAAAACATGGGTTTTTTTCACTAAAAAATTCACAATTCCTATATTCAAAGTTTTAAAAAAAGAGGCACTTTCCTTGTTCTATGGAATGTCATGGTACTCTAAATTTAATAGAAAAGAATGTTGAAAAATAAGCAAATTCATCCTGAGCTTGGTAGATAAGACAGCAAAATATTTTACTTTTAACATAACTTAAAAATAATTCCCTGGAACAATTTCTTTGCTAGTTAAAATATC
This sequence comes from Dugong dugon, assembly GCA_030035585.1. Taxonomy (NCBI): domain Eukaryota; kingdom Metazoa; phylum Chordata; class Mammalia; order Sirenia; family Dugongidae; genus Dugong; species Dugong dugon. Next base: position 18,690,754 of record CM057478.1, read on the forward strand.
TTTTAGTCAGTTTTACATTGTGTCATCAGTTTCGAGCACTATGCTGAGTCCAGGAGAATGAAGTGCTGTGTAGGCATCCCCTGCTCTGGCCTCCCACCATTGCACAGGTCCTCAGCCTCTCTCCAGCACTCCTTGTTTGAGCATTGTTCGCTTTGCATCTTGTCGTTATTCCCTAAACAATACAGTGTAACAACTATTTAAATAACATTTACGTTGCATTAGGTATTATAAATAATCTAGAGGTGATTTAAAGTATATGGGAGGATGTGCATAGGTTATAGGCAAATACTATGCTGTTTTATATAAGGGACTTGAGCATCCACAGATTTTGGTTTGTCAGTGGGGGATGGGGGTGAGTCCTGGAACCAATCCTCCACGGATACCGAGGAACGACTTGTATATGGATTTTTGTTTTCTTTTTCAACATTTATTTGAATATATATCCCCTGAGAGTGTTCTCTTGAAAACTAGGTGAATAGAAGTCTGTTTTTCTTCCATATACTTCTAAACTCTGTGCTTTCAAAGTTGGTTCTATGTACATCAATGATGTAAAGCAGAGTAACTTTCCAGAATGCTATAGTAGTTGATTAGAGAAAAAGGTTGCTTACCTCAGAGTTTTCTTATCGTAATGGATAGAGAATGCATGTTTTCTTTCCACAGTAAGCAATATTACATACTCAAATCAGTTGGAGAGTACAAAATTAGATACATACTGAAATAATCAGAACTTGCTACTAACCATTAGTGGTCAAAACATTATATTTGTTCAACCTCTACAGTTTTATCTTAGAGAATTGACCCATGTGTAGAAGTTTTCTACAAAAGGCTGGTTCTCAATGTATGGTCTAGGGAACCCTCGGAATGGTTGATTTCATTTCAGGAAGTCTGTAAGCTCAAAACTACATCCATAATAATGCTAAGACATAATTTGCCTTTTTCTCTCATTGGTGTACAGTAAGCTTTCCAGAGGCTATAGAGCGTGTGATATCACAACAGATTGAATGCAGAAACTGATTTAAAAAAAATACAAAACAATGCCACCCTTCTAAAGATTTTTATTTGCTTTGAAAAATGTAGTTATCTTTTCATAATAATTTATTATTTATATTAATATATGTGGGTAAATGTAATAAATATAACCCATCTAAACAAACGCTATCAAAATTCTTTGAGATGTAAAGATCAAAATGAGACCAAAATGTTTGAGAACTGCTGTATGTCGTGTATATGTAGTAATGATAGTTAACATTTATTGAAAATGTCAGTTTTTTAAAAGTATATTAGCTGATTTAATCCTCGTAAGAGAACATTTTTGTTAGTGTCATCCTTGTTTTACATATGAAGAAAATGAGATGTAGTTTTTTATATTCTGTGATTCAAATATTTTGAAAAATAAAATTTTATAAATATTAGTTACGATATATTTAACAGTGAGGTATTATATCCCTACCTATAAGAATAGATATTCTATATCCTAATTCAGAAAGAATACTCAGTTCAACAATATTTACTGACTAGTTGCTAGATAAATTTTAGATTGTGTATTGAAATTAAAGATTCGTTATCAAAGTCCTCAAGAAGTTCACATCTAGCAAGGAATGCAACAACACATATGTATTTTCCTGTTGTTGATTATTGGTAACTGTTATAACACTGACAGTATATGAAGATAGTATTTCAGAGAGGTTATACTGATGGGCTTTGAAGTCAGAGAGAATTATATTAAAATTCTTTTTTTGGATTTACTCATCTATGTCTTTTGGCAAGTTACTTAACTTCTTCAAGCACCAGTTTCCGTATCTATAGAGTAGATGATACCTTGCCTAGTTATGGTGAAGTTTAAATTAAATACTATAGGTAAAACAGAATACAATGTCTGCAAATAATTACATGCTTAGTAAAGGTTGATTGTTAGTACTAATATGGATAAAGTACTTTCATATTTTAAAAAGTTATGAATAATTCATAAAAAGTTATATGCGTGATAGATAAACCACATGTACATTAATGTTCTCTTCGTTTAAAAAAAAAAAAATGTTGGTTGGACTGAGCCCTAAACTGCACCCTGGTTGATGAAAATAAAACTTGGGTATAAAAACAGGTCAATATTTAGATCCTATTTAAAAAGGATTTCAAGGAAAAAATAAATGAGTAAAAATATTCTATTACCACCTACATAAATGCCTCTTCTCCAATAAAAAAAGGGGGAATTTCCATTCCTGACAATCATTTCCAGGTAGCATGATAGGTAGTGCTACTAAGTCGAAACAATTTTTACTTGGCAAATACCTTTAGTTAACCAGGACAATTAACTGATTTAAAAACAGTAAAGATTATTAGGAAAAGTTCATTAATATTATTATACTCCTTTGCCCTCAAATAGAAAGTTAATCATCGGCTTTAATTCACAGCACATTTAACATCACCGATCCTTGCAAGTAAGTCCCTTCTCTTGAGAAGAGGATGCTTTATGGGTGACGATGACAGGCAAGCAGGGACAAATGGTAGCTTTGTCAGATTCTTGAGCAAAGAAGTCATAGGAAAAAGTAGTTCTTTTGGAAGGTTAGCTGTGTGCCAGCGAGCAGAGTGGACAGGTGGGGAGAAATTGGAAGCTGAGAAAACTGCTAGAAGGCTTTTGCTAATCAGCTGCGCAGGAGGAAGATTTGAGTTGAAGTAATCATTGTTAAAGGAGCCCTGGCGCCTCAGTGCTTAAGCTCTGGGCTGCTAACTGAAAGGTCAGCAGTTCCAACCCACCGACCTCCGCAGGAGAAAGACGTGGCAGCCTCCTTCTATAAAGATTACAGCCTTGTAAGCCCTGTGGGGCAGTTCTACTCTGCCCTACAGGGTCACTAGGAGTCAGAATCCAATCGGCGACAAGGGGTTTAATCATTGTTAAAACTGAAAGGAAGAAGCAAGTCAAAGAAATCTGCAAAACCAAAAGAAGCAAACCTGTTGCTGTGGAGTCATCCAACTCATAGTGACCCTATAGGACAGTGTAGAACTGCCCCATAGGGTTTCCCAGGGGTGGCTGGTGGATTCAAACTGCCGACCTTTTGGTTTGCAGCCGAGTGCTTAACCACTGCACTGGCAGGGCTCCAGCTGCAGAGAAAGGGCTTGCCAAACTTGATGGTCTTGACATAGGTGATGAAAAAAAGAGCAAAGAATAACAGGTGACTCAAAGTGTCTAGACACAGAACATATTACATCACCAGTGACCTAGCAGCTGGAGGGTTGTGGGGAAGATGGATCAATTTGTGGGAGAAAAATGAATTCAATACTGGACGGAAATTTGAGTTAATGGCAGTACCAAGAAGTTAAATGCTCTATATTAAGTTGTAAATAAAGAAATAAAAAATTAGTGTTGAAGACTTAAATGGAGTCTCCTGTAGCAGAGAAACAATGATTGAAGCCAATTGAATGAATGACTGCCCCAAGGGCTTGACTTAAAAGGACAAGAGTGGATCACTATAGATACCTATTTACTCTAAATCAGGTTGTATCCTCTTCACAGGCTATTTCAGTGCCCTTTTATGTCTCAGAACTGTGTGCTAGAATGTAACTTGAATTTATATGAACTCTACTAATGGGGTCCTCGTGGTACAGTGGTTAAGAGTTTGGCTGTTAACCAAAAGGTCAGTAGTTCAAAACCACCAGCTGCTCCTTGGAAACCCTATGGAACAGTTCTGTTCTGTCCTATAGGGTCGCTATGAGTTGGAATTGACTCAATGGCAATGAGTTTGTTCTGTTTTTTAACTGTCAGCTGGGTGGTACAAACAGTGGAATGTTCAACCACTACCTGACAGGTTGGCAGTTTAAACTCACCCAGAGGTGCCTCAGAAGACACGCCTGGCGATCTGCTTCTGAAAGATCACAGCCTTGAAAACCCTATGGACCAGTTCTGCTAGGAATCGAAGGCAACTAACAACAACTGTCATATAGAGAAAAAACAGATGTATCAGTTTATTAGACATTTAGGGATATAACCTCAAGAGATAAACATGTTTGGGATAAACCTACACTTAATCATTCATATCTTCACCATCTACCTGTGCTCAATTAACTTCAATGTAATCGCGGCATGTTTTGACACTGTAAAAAGACATCCGATTCCCTTACAGAAATAACTAGCAGATTCTTCTGTTGGAATACGAATAAGAATGGCAGTGTCTGACAGTGGCAACTGTAAATAATGGGCTTCCCTGTTTACTTGTTGAAATTGTCCAAGAAGAAAGAGTGACAAGTAAATAATGGGCTTCCCTGTTTACTTGTTGAAATTGTCCAAGAAGAAAGAGTGACAAGTAAATAATGGGCTTCCCTGTTTACTTGTTGAAATTGTCCAAGAAGAAAGAGTGACAAGTAAATAATGGGCTTCCCTGTTTACTTGTTGAAATTGTCCAAGAAGAAAGAGTGTCAAGTAGGAGTCTAGCACAGTTAGCTTCAGTAGTGGAGTACCTAGCCCTCATCTTACGTGGCTGATGTTTAATGATGCTGTGTATTTACGAGACATTTTAACCTTGGTTATTTTTAACTGTGAAATACCTAGATCATATTATGTATAAGAAATGTTGACTGGAAATCAAATTTATGGAGAGAAATATCACCCAGTGGGTTGAAAAATTGGCCACTACTAGAATATAATTTCTGAAAATGCAGCTTGAAGGCAATTCACTAGAGGGTAATTGTTCAGTGCAGCAGGCAAGTATTCACAGGATTCTGACAGGCGCCCTCTCTCTCTCAACCTCATAAGGCACATTTTTGTACTAAATATGCTTCAACTTGTTACTTCTTAAGACATCTTCTTTAATTCCTATAGTCATGACCTCATTAATTGAGAGATGACTTTCAGGTGTAATTTTAAAATTAATTTACAAAACAATATAAATACCCTAAGTCTACTTTATTTTTTATCGATAATGAATTATTTTGTGCACAACTTAATGGGTTCCTAAATAATCTTCCAGTTTCCAGTTTCTCTCTTTTCTAAAGAATCCAAGTATTGCTGTCAGATTTTTCTTTCTAACACATGACATTGGTCATGTCGCCCAGCTCAAAAACCTTCAGTGACTTCCTACTGTTTTTGAATAAGGTAGAAAATTCTTAGACTGACATTCAAGCACACTCAATCCAATCCCAACTTGTGTTTCTTAATTTTCTCCTTACACTGACACAGTGGCTGCAACAATGGGCTGAAGCCTAACAATAATTGTGAGAATGTCACGGGACCCGGCAGTGTTTACTTCAGCTGTATATAGGGTCACTATGTCTTAAGCTTTATTTTAGGACTATTAATCTGAAAATAGCATGTAGGAAAAAACTGCAGAAGAAAGAGATTAGCTACAAAGAATTTATATTAGTCTGCAAAAGAGATAATAAAGGAGGTGGCAATGAGAAAGTAAGGGAGGTGTAAGGAAGAGTAATGAATGCTACTCAGTTTTCCAGCCTCAGTGACTGGGAGTGTCGTAGTACCAACAAGAAAACACAGGTGTTAGTACCACAATAACAATAATGCAAATAATCTACTAGTCCAGTGATTCCGGAAGAGTGGTCCCCTGAGCAGCTACAACAGCATCTCCTCTTAACTTGTTAGAAATGCAAACTCTCAGGACCTCAACGAGATGGACTGACACAGTGGCTACAACAATGGACTCAAGCATAACAAGGATCTTGAGGATGGCGCAGGGCTGGACAATTTCTGTTATGTGATGCGCAGGGTCACTATGAGTCGGAACGAACTCGATGGCACCTAACAACAACAGCAACTCCAGTAGAAGGTCATCAGTAAAGAGGAAGACCCTCAGTAGGATGGATTGACACAGTGTCTGCAACAATGGGCTGAAGCATAGCAAGGATCATGAGGATGGCGCAGGACAGGGCAATGTTTCCTCCTGTTGTACATAGTCAGAACCGACTCGATGGCACCTAACAACAACAACACGGTACACTGGTTTCCCCGTCTGTGCATTTCCTCACTGTGATGATTTTAATATTAGATTTTATAACATAGTAGCCAAGGGTGAAATTTAACAAAGGTGTTTCCTAAAAGCATTTTTTATTCGTCAATGGTGTACAAAGTTTTTGATGCTTCAGATATTTATTTTAGATCAATTTAAGGTATACTTTTTCTTTTTTTTTAATGTGGAGGAAGAATAGGAGAAAAGAGAAAGAAAGAAATCTACCCATTTATTTATTTGCAAAGTAATTATATCACAAGTCCAATCAATAAGAGGCTTTGATGAAGTGCTTTTTGGGTATATACTTCATTCCACTATTGTAATTTTTTTTTCCTTTGGGCTACTATGCCTTAATAACTTATATTGAGATATTAAATATTCAGGATTTTATATATTAATGATATCTTTTGCTATATTAAATTATTAAATTTATTATGTTAATATTAAAAGTCCATATCTTATCAGATGATGTACATCATAGAAATAACAATACCTCAAACTAAAACAAAAACTATTCATCATACTTCTGACGGTACAGGATTTCATGTACATTCAAATATTACCCTATACGTTTTATCCCTTTAATATGATTCCAAAGAGGTAACTCAAATACCTTTCTACATGATGTGTTTAGAATGCAGCCAGTTTGATGCCTTTTTATATATTTTTTAATATTTTGATCAAGTTATTAACATTAAAATTTATTTTGTTGATCCATTAATATTTTATTTGTCTCTTATTATACTTACCAATTACGTAAAGATATATTCTTAATGTTGCTTTAATAGAGAAGTTGTTAAATCTTCAGTTGGTTTAGAGAGGCCAATTTATGCCTTAGTTTCCTCATCTGTAAAATGACATTAATAATATCACTCAACTCAAAGATGTTGTAAGAAATTAAGAAGTTACATGGTTTCTGCTATTATTATTATTTTAAATTTATCTAGTAAAACATTTGCCTCTATGGATCTTATTTCATTTAATTCTGCCTACATTTGAATTTTATCCTTATAATTTTGATTCTCAAAAATAATAGTTTAAGCCAGGTACTATCAATATTATTATGAATTTCATAATTTTTTTTTAATTAGCTTTTTTTTAATTGTGCTTTAGATGAAGGTTTACAGTGCAAATTAGTTTCTCATTAAACAATTAATACACCTATTATTTGTGACATTGGTTGCCAACCCCTTGACATGTCAACACTCTCCCCTTCTTGACCTTGGGTTCCCCATTTTCATTCGTCGAGCTTTCCTGTCCCTTCCTGCCTTCTTGTGCTTGCCTCTGGGCTGGTGTACCCATTTAGTCTCATTTTGTTTTAAGGGCCTGTCTAATTTTTGGGGAAAGGGTGAACCTCAGGAGTGGATTCTGTACTGAGTTAAAAGGTGTCCAGAGTCCATACTCTCAGGGTTTCTCCAGTCTTTGTCTGACCAGTAAGTCTGGCCTTTTTTTATGAGTTAGAATTTTGTTTTACATTTTTCTCCAGCACTGTCCAGGATGCTGTATTGTGATTCCAGTCAGAGCAGTCACTGGTGGTAGCCAGACACTGTCTAGTTATGCTGTACTCAATCTAGTGGAGGCTGTGGTACATGTGGGCCATTAGTCCATTGGACTAATCTTTCCCTTGTGTCTTTTGTTTTCTTCATTCTCCCTTGCTCCAGACAGGGTGACACCAGTGGAGTATCCTAGATGGCCACTCACAAGCTTTTAAGGCCCCAGATGCTACTCACCAAAGTAGGATGTAGAACATTTTCTTTATAAACTATGCTATGCCAGTTGAGCTAGATGTCCCCCAAGACCAGGATCCCCAATCCTCAGCCCAACAATTCAGTCCCTCAGAGACTTTGGATGTGCCTATAAAGCTTCCATGATCTTCCCTTGGTCAAGTTGTGTTGGCTTCCGCAGTATTGTGTACTGTCTTAGCCTTCACCAAAGTTAACTTATCTATTGTTTACTTAGTGTTTTTCCCTCCCACCCTTCCCCTCTCTCTTAACCATCAAAGATTGTTTCTTTCTGTGTGTAAATCTTTTCATGAGTTTTTATAATAGTGGTATTATGCAGTATTTGACCTTTAGTGATTGACTTATTTCATTCAGCATAATGCCTACCAAATTCATCCATGTTGTGAGATGTTTTGCAGATTCATCATTATTTTTTATCGTTGTGTAGCATTCCATTTTGTGTATGTACCATAGTTTGTTTATCCATTCATCTGTTGATGGGCACTTAGGTTGTTTCCCTCTGTCTTAGTCATCCAATGCTGCTGTAACAGAAATACCAAAAGTGGATGGCTTTAACAAAGAGAAATTTATTTTCTCACAGTCTAGTAGGCTAGAAGTCCAAATTCAGGGTGTCAGCTCCAGGGGAAGGCTTTCTCTCTATCGGCTCTGGAGGAAGGTCCTTGTCATCAATCTTCCCCTGGTTGAAGAGCTTCTCAGGTGCCAGGAACCTGGGTCCAAAGGATGCTCCCTGCTCCCAGTGCTGCTTTCTTGGTGGTACGAGGTCCCTATGTCTCTCTGCTCGCTTCTCTCTTTTATATCTCAAGAGAGATTGGCTTAAGACACTACCTCATCTTGTAGACCTCATCAAGATAACTGCCGCTGATCCATCTTATTACATCTTAGTGACAGCATTTACAACACGTAGGGAAATCACATCAGATGATAAAATGGTAAACAATCATATAATACTGAGAATCATGACCTAGCCAAGTTGACAGATATTTTTGGGGGACACAATTCAATCTATGACACCATCTTTTTGCTATTGTCAATAATGCTGCAATGAACATGAGTGTTCATATGTCTATTCATGTGATGGCTCTTATTTCTCTAGGATATATTCCTAGGAGTGGGATACTGGATCATATCATGTTTCTGTTTCTAGCTTTTTTAGGAAGCACCATATCGTTTTCCAAAATGGTTGTACCATTTTGCATCCCCACCAGCAGTGCATAAGAGTTCCAGTCCCTCTAGCCTCCCCACCAGTAGTGCATAAGAGTTCCAGTCCCTCTAGCCTCTCCAACATTTGTTATTTTCTGTTGTTTTTTTTTTTTAATTCATGCCCATAATGTTAGGGTGAGATGATATCTGTTTGTAATTTTGATTTACATTTCTCTAATCACTAATGAACGTAAGCATTTTGTCATGTGTCTGTTAGCCACCTGAATGTCTTCTTTGGTGAAGTGTCAGTTCATATCCTTTGCTCATTTTTTAATTGGATTAATCATCTTTTTGTTCTGGAGGTGTTGGATTTTCCTATAAATTTTAGACCTTTGTTGGATTTGTCATAGCCAAAAAAAATTTCCCAGTCTGTAAGTTTCTCTTTTTACTCTCTTGGTGAAGTCTTTTGATGAGCGTAAGTGTTTAATTTTTACAGCACCATGTTGGCTCTGCCTCTGAATTTCATAATTTTTATTCTATTTAAAAAGGAAATATCCAACAAATAAATGCCTACGTACTCAAAAAAAGGAAATTTTGTTATATTTTTAAAACCTTCTCATCACTTAGAGATCATGGTTTTTAATAGTCCACAATGTTCTCAGAGAGACTCAGTATTAATAGACTGTACATATATGTGTATACATATACCCTAACACATATGTATATATACTTATTCAGTTAATTTAATTCAGTTTTGAAATGCAACTTCGATATTCAGTTTTTGGTACTTCTATTGGAATCCTTCCCCTCCAGACCCATTGGCATAGATCTCCCTCTTTCATCATCCGAGAGCCCTGAGTTCATCTTAAATTGAAGCAAATCTTACCTGTCTTGTCTGCTGGACTCTGAGATTCCTGAGGCCAGTTCTGTGTCTTTCATCTCTGGGTCCCATGATAAGAACAATGCCTGTGCCATTACTGAATAAATTGTCTATAAATTTTGGTAGTTCCACTTTACTTAATAAACATTTTTGCATGGGATGAATATAGACAATTATTGTGGAATGAATATAAATGATGACAGCATTTTATATATGGAAGTATGAAAATCTACTTGGCATCCTGATTTATTTTGATTTTGCAGCCGGCTTTCAATCACACCCCAGCCCCAGGAGGCTTCTGTCTCCTAAATCAATCTTTTCCTTGCTACTGACCATACCCTCTCAGACTAAGAACATACCCAAGTCACTCTTCCAGCCACCAAACCTATTTCTGCTAGTGTTCCCTCTAGCCACAACCAAATTTATCTCTTTTCTTTCCAGTCGAGTGCCTAAAAGACTAATCTGACTATTATCTCTACCTTTTAACAATTCATTAATTCTTCAATAAACTGCTACCAAGGCTTCCAAGTAGTCCTTTGAAGCTGTTTTTTGCTCCTAATCCAGAAACACAGTGCCTTCTCTTCAGTCTTTATTTCTTGGTTTCTCTCCAAAATAATCTCTTCTCTTGACTTCCAGTATGCTCCTTTATAACAGTTCTTCTACTGTCTAGCTGAGTGATGTTTTTTTTGTTTGTTTTTATCCAATGACATTGATTGAATTATTTTTCTCTGTCCATTAAATACCCTGTTCTACTACTCCTTTGATATACCATATTTTTAAGCAAATAATGTATGCCTTTTATGTTTGTTTGCCAACTGCACCCTCTTCCCATGAGGTATTTTTGTAAGTGTACTATGCTAATTTTTTCCAGCAACATGTTAAAAAAAATTGGAATGGTGGCACTTAGGAAAATACATCATGAGGGGAGGGCGCGGTTGGCAAACACATGTAGAAAGTACATGTTATTTGCATAAAATACAGTATGACCTTGAATAAATTACTTATCTACCTGAGCCTATATTTTCTTATCTGTATAATGGGGATGATAATGTCTCTCACTTCAATGAGTTTATACATGTAAAGAACTTGGTTTGTGCTTAGAATATATGAAGCACTCAACCACAGGAATAAAAGCATACAGTTGGAAACATATGAAGTATGTATGGCTACAGACTTTTCTGAACATCTCATTGTGGGGATCACACAGTCTTTGCCTTAGCTCTAAATGCCATGGACTAGAAGAAGAGATGTGATGAGGTGGTGAACAAGCTTTTTTCATACAATTGCTGTGAATAAGTAATGTTGTATTTAAGATGCAAGTATTTTGAACTGCTTTTAAAAGTATGATTTCTAAGTAGTATGCCTATTACCTATTGCCCCTGAAAAGGGAAAAAATTATAAAGAAATACTTTAAGTAATTTCTTGCCAGGAAAACTTACCTAAAAAATGTCTTCATTAATAGATACAGTTAAGGATAAGGTAGTTTATATTTTATACTGAGTGCTATGCTTGAATGAAGGTTTAATTAGACCTCATTTGTTTTTGTTTTTGTTTTTTTTGGTTTTTTTAAGTTGACTTTAATTCTTCATTTATTCATTCATTCATTCCACAAATATTTATTAATCATATACTCTATGTATGGCACTGTGCTAGGTACTTGAAATACAATGGTAAACAAATGAGGCCCCTTCTCTCAGAGAGCTTTCTGTCTGTAAATAACTTCTTGATTTTTCTGTAGCTTCCCATAAATAACTGACATGAAGTATTTCTTAAAAACCAGTTAGGAAGCCATCTCTGCTAAAACCCTTTTGTTCCTATACTGTATAATTTTCAAAAATACCACTGCTTTAAGTGTGTTGGTACATCCAAATAATGCCAAGAAGTTATGATGAATTAAAGGAAACATTGCTTTTTTTCTTATTTACAAATTTGACTTTGAACAATATATTTAGATTCATAGTTTGACATAAAATACCTTTAATTTTCTCATCCTTCTGGTAAAATAACTCTAATATTCAGCTATATTATGTTATGTCTAATTAAAGCCGGTTCTGGATTTGACAGGGAAAAGAAATAGCAGTAGATTGATTTTACATATAAATTCTGACCATAAATTAGCTCACATGAGGTAAATTGCCACTCAGGCTTGGCAGAAGTCAGGATGTGTGAATTGAATATACATCACTGTATATGTACAACCAGTAACAACAGCCTTGTATAATTTGTGATTCTATTATTTCCAAGGGCTGGAGTGCAAGAATGAGAAAGGGTTTATTGAAATGTATAGCTGATCTTTCTGAGATTCATGTTCACAGTCTATTATTCTGTTCCAATGATGTTAACTATAGCCCCTAAAGTATGGAACATATGCACACTTAAAATAAATTTCCTAATATTATGATAAACAAGCTGTTATTACACTTAATAGTATATTATTTATAAGGTTGCTGGATTGGATAAGGAATTTTTTAAAGTAGTCATAAATTCAATGTATTTTTCTCAGTTCTAGCCCAGTATGTGTTGAATACAATAAAAAGCATTTTCGAAGGCTGAAGCGTATGCTTTTCAAACATACATGTCTCAAATCTGCTTAAGATATTACAATGCAACCAAGTTTTATTTTTGTCATCCATTTGTATTTTTAGATGTGTTTCTCTCCCGGTCAGGTTATTAGAGTTGGCAGCTGCATGGTATAGATAGTGAGCCCCACTGTACGTAGGTGTCTTCATGGAAATCACCTGGGGCCGAGAGGTCCGCTTTTCTCACTTTATCATATCTGGAACACAGATTTGCTCTGCTCGTCATATTTTGGCATCTGTGAATCACTGTCATGTAGTCATATTCACAGTTACAAAGTAGCCCGTGGGAAAGGAGCCAACTACTTGAGGCACTTGCAATGAAAAAAGAAAAAAAGCCTGATTTCAGCATTATTCATTGGAAATGCTATTTGTGAAAGCATTTACTTCAGTTTCTGAGATGCTGGCAATAACATTAATAGGCAATACATAATCCTGCTTTTAGAAGAACTGTTCCTATATGCTAAACGATGAAGGAACTAGTAATAACTGAAAACTACAGTAAAGCAGTGAGTTTAGGGACACTAGAGTGAGTAATTATGCACCATTTATTGATATTTTATCAGTACCACCTGCTAATTAAAGGAACAATAGACAATTCATGTCAATATAGGTTGTTTACTATAATTCTGTCAACCATATTCGTCTCATATCTTCATAAAACTGTGAATTTAAGTGGGCAAAAATAAAACTAAATTTTAAAAGTATATATAACTTGACAAATTAACACAAGTTTGATCCTGAAAAATTTTACCAAATTAATCTGTAAATAGTAAAATACTTAGGAAATTTTAAACGAAAGCAAAATCCATTGTAACTATAAGCAGAAATAATACTAAGAATAGTTTGCAAAATGTTATCATTACATTATTCTGTTTATTACTCATAAAAGCTGTTCAGGAACTGCAAAGGGCCCATCTTTCTGCACATAGCACTTCACATACTCTTTGAGGTAAGAGAGTGAGAGAGTGACCCCTTCTCATAACTTTCATGGAGATATGGCACCAGAGAAAAGAACCCTGGTTTTTTGTTGGTTTTTTTTTTTTTAACATCACTCTACAACTACTATGTTAGTTGTGCCAACGCCATTCAAACCTTGCATTGAATCTATGAATCTTCAAAAAAAAAAAAAAACTTCAACTGGTAATTTTATACAAGGTTTGCTGTTGTCTCTGAAAGATTTCTGGAGCAAGATGGCAATGCTAAGTCCAATACAAGAAAAGCCATTCAATTTAAAAGAAGTGTGTAGATGGGTCCCTAAGTCAGCATTTATAAAAAGTTTGTTTCATGGAATAATAGCTCTGGTCCTATATACTTTGAAAAAAATTTTCAAAAAGGTATAGTCCAATAATTTTGGGAATTCTGCACATACAAATTACAGTTAAAAATTCATATTATACATTAGTATTTAAAAGTGTCTGTGTAAACCTTCAAGAAAAAAAAACTTTCTACCAAAGGATTTTCCAAATATATTTGTCCATAGACTTTTTTTTTTTCCTTTTAACATAGTAGTATCCCAGGGAACATATTCTGGTTGAGAAATCTACTTTAAATGAAGAAATTCATTATGACTTTTTAGAAAGGCCCAAGCATCTTTTGGAAGCAAAGGAATGATGAGCTGAATCCTTATCCTAAAGTAACCAGCTTGCTACTTTCTTTGCCAATCCTGTTCTAAAAAGTGAATCATTGTAATATCTGTATCTTAATTATTTATAATCCCCACCTGTTTTACTAACAGGAATGACAGTCTTTTCCAGGGGTTGTATTCCCAAATTTTGTCAAGGGAGGTTTCTGAGTTTTCAGACATTTAGGAGGTAGTATCAGGCAAGTGGAAACCCTGATGGTGTAGTGGTTAAGTGCTATGGCTGCTAACCAAAAAGTCAGCAGTTGGAATCCACCAGGCACTCCTTGGAAACTCTATGTGGCAGGTCTGTTCTGTCGTATTTAGGGTCGCCATGAGTTGGAATTGACTCAACAGCAGCGGGTTTGGTGTGTTTTGGCTTATCAGGCAAGTATCAACAATATATGGGGCGTGTAAACTGTTTTGGAGAAATAACATCTGGACTAAATTGGGTGATTTTTGGGAATATAACAAAGATTAAGGGCCCTAAAATAAAAGAGTTTCTGCAGATGAATAGGAAATAGACCAAGAGTACAACAGAAAAATAAGGAAAGAGTATGAATAGCCAATTTTCACAAGAAGAAATAAAACTAGTCTTAAATATAAAAAGAAGTTTACATCTCTTTGTTGTTCTTGTTAGGTGCCATCAAGTCACTTCTGACTCATAGAGACTGTATGTATAACAGAACGAAACATGCCTGGTCCTGCACCATCCTCACAATTATGACCATGGCTTGTGTCAGGAGCACCTTAGTCTTTAAAATGACATCTTTGCTTTTTAACACTTTAAAGAGGTCTTTTGTGGCAGATTTGCCCAATGCAGGGAGTCCTTTGATTTGTTTACTGCTGCTTCCATGGGCGTTGATTGTGGATCCAAGTAAAATGAAATCCTTGACAACTTCAATGTTTTCTCCATTTATCATGATGTTCCTTATTCCATTTGTGAGGATTTTTGTTTCCTTTATGTTGAGGTGTAACCCATACTGAAGGCTGTGTAGTCTTTGATCTTCATCAATGAGTGCTTCAAGTCTTCTTCCCTTTCAGCAAGCAAGATGGTTTCATCTGCATATCACAGGTTGTTAATGAGTCTTCCTCCAATCCTGATGCCAGTTCTTCTTCATATAGTCCAGCTTCTTGGATTATTTGCTCAGCATACAGATTGAATAGGTATGGTGAAAGGATACAACCCTGACACACACCTTTCCTGACTTTAAACCATATTCTGTTTGAACAACTACCTGTTGATCTAAATACAGTTTCCGTGTAAGCACAATTAAGTGCTCTGAAATTCCCATTCTTCAAAATGTTATCTATAATTTGTTATGATCCAAACAGTCAAATGCCTTTGCATAGTCAATAAAACATAGGTAAACATCTTTCTGGTATTCTTTGCTTTCAGCCAAGATCCATCAGACATCAGCAAGGATATCCCTCATTCCTTGTCCTCTTCTGAATCCAGCTTGAATTTCTGGTAGTTCCCTGTCGATGTATTGCTGCAGCCACTTTTGAATGATCTTCAGCAAAATTTCACTTGTGTGTTATATTAATGAAATTGTTGCATAATTTCCACATTCTGCAACACTTTTCTTTGGAATAGGCATAAATATGGATCTCTTTCATTAGATTGGCCAGGTAGCTGTCTTCCAGATTTCTTTGGCATAGATGAGTGAGGGCTTCCAGTTTCATATCCACTTGTTGAAGCATCTCAGTTGGTATTTTGTTAATTCCTGGAGCCTTGTCTTTTGCCAGTGGCTTCAGTGAAACTTATACTTCTTCCTTCAGTACCATTAGTTCTTGATCACATGCTACATCCTGAAATGATTGAACATCAACCAATTCTTTTTGGTACAGTGACTTTACATATTCTTTCCATTTTCTTTTGATGCTTCCTGCATCGTTCAGTATTTTGCCCATAGAATCCTTCAGTATTGCAACTCAAGGCTTGAATTTTTTCTTCAGTTCTTTCAGCCTGAGAAGTGCCGAGTGTGTTCTTCCCTTTTGGTTTTCTAATTTCAAGTCTTTGCACATGTCGTTATAATACTTTGTTTTCTCGTGAATCCCTTTGAAATCTACTGTTCAGGTCTTTTGCTTCATCATTTTTTCCATTTGCTTTAGCTACTCAACATTCAAGAGCAAGTTTCAGAGTCTTTTCTGACATCCATTTGGTTTTTTCTTTCTTTCTTTCCCGTCTTTTTAATGACCTCTTGTTTTCTTCACGTATAATGTCCTTGATGTCATTCCACGACTCATCTGTCCTTTGGTCATTAGTGTTCAATGCATCAAATCTATTTTTGATGAATCTTGAGGTGGTCTCTAAATTCAGGTGTCATATACTCAAGATCGTACTTTGGCTCTTGTGGACTTGTTCTAATTTTCTTCAGCTTCAGCTCGAGCTTGCATATGAGCAAATAATGGCGTGTTCCACAGTTGGCCTCTGGCCTTGTTCTGATGGATGATATTGAGCTTTTCTATCATCTTTTCCACAGATATAGTCAATTTGATTCCTTTGTATTCTATATGGCGAGATCTACTAGTAGGCATGAAGTATCAGTTTGAAAAAAAATGAGATACCCTTTTTATTACTCATCAAATTGCCAAAAGTTAAAGAGTATTCACAACTAGAGCTGGTGAAAATGCAGACAAGTCAGCAGTATTAATTTGCAAGTGGAATTTTGATTTATTAAAATTATTAATAGTATTAAAATATAATTTATCATTATCTATAATTCTTATGAAATAGACCTATATATCCCTTGTCTCATAAAATTTAACCATACAGGAATTTCAAATATGTATATAACAATTAGCGAGACGTGGCTGAATTCTTCAACTTCAATTCTTCAACTTACCAGCTTTCTCCAGCTACTGCATATACAGATGTGTCTGCTGGTCTATGTGCCATCACAAGTATTGAAGATAAACTGGATGCGGCTGAAAATTAGGATCAGCCACTGTTTGTGGTGGGTTTGGAGATCTGATCTCACTCCTCTGCCCAAAGCCTTACTGTCTTCCCTTTGCAACTAGAAAATAGTCCTCAGGGTCCAAATCTGGGCCATACCCATCTCCCAAACCTCATTCCCTCACTTGAGAGAATTTCTCGTCACAGATTCCAACATTTTTTTCTCCTTTGAGACCCTGACCCTGTGCTCCTGTCTTCCCAGAATGCTCTGCCACCAGATCCTCACAGGTTTGTTGCTCCTGGTCATTCATTCATACCTCAGCTCAAGTGCCACATCTTCTGAGTGCATTTCATGACCATGTGGAATAACATCGTCTCTCCAGACCACTAGCACTGTTACACCATGTTTTATTTTATCCACAGCACTTAGGACCGTTTTGTTCATATTTTAGTTATTTTTGTTCAGTTTTAGTTATTTTTCTCATACCATTAGTTTAAAGGCTCCATGAAGACAGCATCCTGCGCTTCTCTTTAGTTAATGCTCAATAAATATTAGCTGATTACTGATCTTCAGCAACATGAACATTCAAAATGAGGCATTTTCCTTTAGAAAGGAGTGTAGCAGAGAGGCAAGAACTCAGGATTCTGGACATAAATAAAAAGATTGCCAAACAGCAAATGAGATTATTAAAAAATGAATTTTTTTCAAGGGTTTCCATTTGTGCACAAAATAATATAATGTCCCCCATCTCTCTCCTCTTGTAAAGCTCTCATAGAAATAATCATATATCACTTATACTCTATTTATTCCTATTTCCTTTTCTACTAGATTGTAAGTTGCTTAAGGGTAAAATTGTAATTTTATCTTCATATCACTTGTAACATAGTGCCTGGACCTAAACAGAAAAAAAGAAAAACTTCAGACTTTTCTGGCCAAAATACTTTAGATTTTATACATAGAATCTGTGATATCTCTTTGCTATGCATATTTTTTCTTACTATCCTATCTTCTGCTGAATTCTAGATAATAGAGACATTATGGCATTTAGTATTTAGCAAGGAGCCCTAGTGGCACAGTGGTTAAGAACTTGGCTGCTAACCAAAAGATCAGAAGTTTGAATCCACCAATTGCTCCTTGGAAACCGTATGGGACAGTTCTACTCTGTCTGGATTGCTGTGAGTCAGAATTGACTTGACAACAATGGGTTTTTAAGCTTACATAATAAATTGTATTTGATAAGTACTATAACAAAGAATAGAAAAATAGATTCATTCAAAAAATTATAAAATCTAATGTATATTGAGAGGTAATTATGTACCACATAATATTCTAAGAGCTTTACATATAGTAACTCACTTAATTCTCACACTAGCCCCAGGAGGGAGTTACTGTTACTTTCCTCCTTTTATGGTTAAAGAAATAGTGGCAGAGAGAGATGAAGAACTTGCCAGAACATCATACCATAGTGAGTATTGAGTTGCCATTTGGACTCAGGCAGTGTGACTTCCAAACCAGTACTCTTATCTCTAGCCATTCACTTTTGATAAATACTATGTCATTGATTTTTAACAGGCCTGATACCTTTAAAGTAACAAAATTCTATCTAAATACAACTTTTTTTTTAATTCCACAAGCAGACTTATTGCTGTATACGCTACACAATAAAACATATCTCAAACCTTCACTAACTTCAGTGATAAATAATATTTCTGCTTTATGGTATGCATGACAAATTCTTTTTTTTATCCACTGTAAAAATACAGGACTTTAGATGAACACACGAACGTAGCTCTGCATAGTAGAGTGGGGAAGGGTAAAAGGCCAGAAAATAAATTACTCTAACAATGCATTTTGGCAGGGTAATGGTCCATTTCCAGCAAAGAGCAAAATAGGCATTACATGACATGATCTTATTTGAGATAATCTTTTAACTTTGGTGATGATTAGCAATCCCAATAAATCAACATGAACAGAATTTAACACTAAAAAAGTAACAAGAAAACCTTTAATTGTTCTATGAAAAACAATACATTTGTTATTCAAAGAACCATGCTAATTTTCACAAAGGGCTTAAGATTCAACATTCAGCAGCAAGAGATTGAGGTAACAACCATGAAATGCACAAATAAAAATCTACATTAAAAGAACATTAGAGGCCAACCTGAAACAGAGAGAAATGAAAAAATTCAGAGTAAATGTCTCACTAGGTAACTGATTCCACTCTAAGAGTCATCTGGTCTCTTCATGCTCCATATCTACTGTCCTCTACCAACGTAGACAAGGACATAGTTTTTGGTCCCCTAATTAAGTGGAATCAATGTGGAATGGTAGGGCAGGGCCACACAACCATTTACATTTTGTCTTTTGACAAAGTAGTTGCCTGCCAGTGATTAGGTTTCAAAAGAATCTTGCACCAAGGCTAGCTAATATGTTTATTTTATTTCTGCTTCGTTTATAAATCTTATCGTCATAATATCTGTTTCAGGCGATTAAAATTGTACGTATCATCATTGCTTTACAGATGAGCAAATTGTGGTGTTTAAGCTTGGATTTACAGTCACAGAAGCAGTTCTATAAAGGGAAAGGAATTTGGTGTCAAGGAAGTTGAAGTAAAATTCTTCCTCTACTAAGCAGTAGATGTACAACCTTGAGCTAGCAAATGCAGTATCTTTCTGTTTTAGTTTCCCCAATTATCAAACGAGGGCAATGCGTATCAAAGTTTTGAGCCCTGTTACTGAGTTTTTTTGCTGGACTTTAAAAATATCAAACTTCAAAAATCTGAAAGCAAATTCATTGTTTTCTCCTTCCCTCATTCTACACCCCTCTTATTTCCCCTTACGAATGTGAATTTGTTAAATGGTGCTTTAGCTACTCAACCCAAAAATTGGGAAGGCATTATATAAACATTTATTCTTAGATGGTTAAAACAGTCTATCAATTATGTCTCTTAAATGCCTCTGGAATCTCTCCCTTCTTTTACATCCCAATTGCCATTGTTTCAGCTAAGACTTTCTCCATATCAGTTATGAATCCTGCAAAAGTCTCTTAACTGACCTCTTTCTTCCACTATAACCATCCTCCATACTGCCACTGGATTATCAAAATCAGAAATATGATATGAACCTTCCTTCTTAAAATCCTCCACATTCCTTCAATGGAAAATTGAAACACCTTAACGTAGCATAATGATCTGAATGGTCCAGGCTTATTTTCCGTCATCGTCCAACTCCAAAGATTTCTTCTTTTACTGCCAAAGTGATCTAGTGGTAGTACTCTAGGCCTCTCCCATACCTTTGGTCTTCTCCTATTCCTTTGACACTCTCTCTTCCAGAATCACACTTTCATTTCAGCATCCAAAAAGGGAAAAATAAATTGCCTTACATACCCACTAGTGTACATGACACACACATACACACAAATACATACACACTCACAAAAGAAGATAAACTTTTCCAGAGTGCTAACCAAATAAAAGGGAAAGTAGCCCATTCAAGGAACCCAGTGCCCACTTATCCCATTCTTAGTTCTCTATGTAGCTATCTCTGTGTGAGTTAATTGGACAGCTGATCTACTGTTCCACAGTGCCTCACAATAAAATATTCTCAAATGGGTTGTTTTTGTTGATCTGGTTACAAAGGGGTGGAACATTTTAGAAGTATTGAATATCTACCTTTCTCCTACTGTCATCTGTGCAACTGGATTAAAAAAAAAACCCATTGCCATTGAGTTGATTTTGGCACATAGAGACCCTGTGGGACAGAGTAGACCTGCTCCACAGGGTTTCCAAGGAGAGGCTGGTGAATTAAAACTGCTGACCTTTTAGTTAGCAGCCCATCTCTTAACCACTGCATCACCAGGGCATTTGGGTAGAGGTGTAAATATCAGCTGCTGTAAACCTTGGTTGGGAATGATCTGGTAATGTGAATGTGACTGTGTTGATGGCAAAGAGAGAAGCTGGTAAAGCGACTGAGAAATGGAAGCCCCTGACTTGCCAAGAAAGAATCCCAGATATTATCTGACTAGGTGGCCTGATTTGGGTTGTGGTCCAGCTGTTGACACCCTTATAAGCTCATTGAATACTTTTTTAATCTTACCTTGGGATGCTTAGGAGAATTTTTATTAAAATTATCTAATATATAAAAAGAACACTGAAGATACTTCACACCTTAACGTTGTTGGTGAACGTATGTGAGTAACCATCAGCTTTTAAAACAGATTAACTACTGGCATGTTGTCCTCTCATTTGAAATGGGGCAGCCTTCTGTTGTTGACACCAAGTAAGTGTGAACCTTTCTCTCACAAGATGATAGACCTTAGATCCCACTTTGCTCAGAATAGTCCTGGATCACATTTATTATGGCATTTTGTCTGCTTAATGCCCTCTTTCAGTCTCAAAAGTCTCCCAGTTTAGACAATAAATTTTGTGGTCACTCTTTCCATATGGAAACTAAGCAAAGGCCAAAACTTCTCTCTGTGATGCTTGGAAAGAGAAAACTGGGCAGAAAACCATTACTACGTTGCAGAAAGGGACCCAGTTTAGAATGCATGGGAAGACTCTGAGGAAGGAATGTTTGAGACCTAAAAGTTAGACCAAGTGTTAAATATTTCTAGGCCTTCACATTCACTAAGATTTGAGACTGGAAAAATGGCAGCTAACTTAGGAACAAAATAATAGGCCAGTGTGTCTACAGTATGATGAAGGTGGATGGTGTTGTGAGAAATTAAATTAGAGAAGTCAGCAGGTTTCTAAACAACAAACCTTGTAGGCCATGTCAGGAATTTTCAAATTTATTCTATAAATAATAAAAAGAACACTATTGTTATATTTAAGTATAACTGAAACTTGATTGTATTTACTTCCTACAAAAAAGAATACTCTTGCATCTGTATGGTTAATTGAATAGGGTTGGGGGTCAGTCCATGAAGAGCAGTACAATTGTGGAGCCCCTTAGGAAGTCAAAGCAATAGCCATCGTGAGAGGTTGTGGACTTTAGCTGTAATGATGGTAGTGAAGGTGGAAAAAGTGAACTATTTATTTTCAAGAATAAACTATTAAAACTTGAGAAAAAATTTTTTTGCCCTGATTGCTTCCATTTTTATCAAAGCAACCAGTTGCCATCAGATAGACCCTGATTCACTGTGCCTCCATGTGTGTCAGAGTACAACTGTGCTCTATAAGGTTTCCAATGGCTGATTGTTGAGAAATAGATCACCAGACCTTTCTCCTGAGGCACCTCTAGGTGGACTAGAACCCCTAATCTTTCACTTAGCCCCGGAGCATGTTAACTGTTTGCACTACCCGAGGACTCCATCTAAGCAAAACTCATTGCTGACGAGTCAAATCTGACTCATGGCAACCCCATGTGTTACAGAGTAAAACTGCTCCATAGGGTTTTCTTGGCTGTGATCTTTCCCAAGGCAGATTGCTGGACTCTTCTTCCATGGCTCTGCTGGGTGGTTTTGAACCGCCAACCTTTAGATTAGCAGGGGAGTGCTAACCATTTGTGCCGCCCAGGGACTTTGTCCTTAGAGCAAAGAGATACCTAAAATCATCTCTGTAGACAGATGAACATTTAATGTACTCTTAACCAATTCTGCCCTTAATTGCTGGAAGGACACCATCAGGGATGGAGCTTAGACTGATTTTGCGTAGGGCAGAAGAGTGCAACCGGAGAGAATTGGCACCAAAGCACAGCCCACACTTAGGAGCCCAGAGAATTACCAGACCATCACCCCATCCGCCTCCAAGCGCCCCTCCCCTTTGTAAATCTTATTAAAAAGTCAATCTAAGACTAGAGTAAGAAGCAGTTTTACTGTCCTGACAATTTAACACTCAAGTGAACACAGATGAATTTACATCAGGAGCTTCCTCTGTTTACAAATTAGTATCTAAATATTATCAGTATTGCAAGCATTTGGATCTTACTTGTTTTGAGGATACAATAAAACACATTTTTAAAAAGTGTCTGTAACTAGAGGCACCTGAATGTCAGCATTTGTGACACATATAGACAGTTGAAAATGTGTCTGCATAGTCTTGCTATGCAAACAAGCAGAGCTCTTAAGGAAATTATACTTGATTTTTTGACTTTTACTTCTGAGAAGACAAATTCTGGTCTTACGGAAAAGAAAGTACAATCAAAAGAGCTTTTTCTACTGCTACTGCTTTCATGAGTTTCCCAACATCTCACTCCTTTGGCTCTGATCAGGATTACGTATTATATTGATTCCCACCAGTTTGTTTCAAGTACAATCTACGGTGCATATTGGATGGAATCATGACTTTACTACAGTTTCATCTCGGGGATATTTGTGAGGAATTGTAAATAAAAATCGCTGAGACTTTAGTGCAGTTCAGTGAAAAGCATATAAGAAACTCAAATAATTAGTGTAACATTTGCAACAAGTACATTTCACATGAATAACTTCTACCTGGTGGTATTTTATTTTTATTTAGTGGAAAAGATATTCTCTATGACACGTAATCCTTAAAATTTCTGGTTTAGATGTTAATTCACTTGCTTCTCATTATAGTCAGCGAGTAGAGTGTGCTCAGATCTACACCCATGACCTGAATAGTATGCCTCGTAATTTTTGTTTCTGCTCTCAGACGGAAAATTCATTAGCTTTTGTGGTTTCAGTGCACATGCATTGAAGAGAAAAACATTTAATTATTACAACCAAGGAGGTGATTTTCACTTTGGATAAAAAAGAAAACCAAAGGAGATCAGGAAAAGTTTTATAAAGCTGCCCTGTAATTGTGCTAAGTATAACAATGCATCATCCTTTGTATTATTTGCTGGATACCAATAAATTATATGTTTTATTTTAACAGGCTACTTGCTGCCAGAAGTATGTTTTCCACTTAAAAGGTAAGTACCTTTTATGAAATATTATATAAAATCATTATGATTTCTGATTTATAGGTTTGAAGAGCTTATTAATTTTAAGGCCCCGCGGCTGACAGCTGTGTTGTTCAAAGGCAAGGATATATAGTATTAATTACCTTAAGTTCCAGATTATTGTTCATGGTGCTGACATTACGTATAAAGGACAGACTGGCACATTTTTCTATTTTAGTAAGAATAATTAATTAACCTGGTGATTTTAAAAGAAATACCTGTTGAAATAAAATACAAAGAAATACAGTGCAGTTTGATCACATTTGTTTCAGTTCCAGGTGGGTTTAGATTATTTTCATGGAAATGGCCAGCAACAATCTCTGGATATGGCCATGATTTTTTATTGCTTTTTCTTTGTTGTTTGGTTGGTTGGTTGGTTGGAAACAGAGAATGGCTTAGCTATTTTGGAAATTTCAAAATGGTTGTATTGGCAAAATATTATTTACTAATAAGACTATATACCCTTTCCTTGAATACATGTATATTTTAGCATTTAGTAAAATATTAGTTTCAACCTGAATTAAATTTTATTGCTGATTCAATCTAGTATTTAATTTTCAAGAAAATCTCTGAAGGTTTAAAAATTGACTAAATATTTAAGTGTAGTATATTTTCCAGATCATGGATTACATTTCAGCTTGCCTTTCTCCCAAGCATTCAGGCAGACAGTTAAGACCTGATGGGTTATTATTTACTGTGTACCTGGCACAGAGTTTTAATTCTTTAAACAGTCACGATAGATATCTTCAAGAGAAGCCCTTCAACAGCTTCCATGGCAAACATCAATCTCTGTTACTGCTCTAGATTCAAAGTCCCATTTTTTTTTTTACAGTTGTTGGTGGAGTACTGTCACTTTTGTACTTTTATATTTGCGATACTATAGCAAAGAGACTCATTGTCTTTAATTCACTTGGAACCCGCTTCAGGTTGTAACAACAGAGTAGCTCTAAGTGTAATTATATTGTTAAGATCAGTAAATTCATGAATTATAACTTGTTATTATACTCAATAAGTTGTTTATTTACATGGCCTATAGTTCTATGCTCAGGTGATGTTGGCATATTAGGCTGGTGTATGTCTTGGTAACCATTATGTCAAGCTTATTTAGTTAGCAATAAATTGCATTTGATTGCATTTTGAAAAAATCACTGTCTGTTACTTTAAAAGCTTGGCACTGTTATAGGAGTTCATAAAACTGTTAGAAAAGTGACCAACAAATATTTTAGAAAGCACAATTCTCTGTCAAAGGTGATGAAAAAAATTGAAAATGGGTAATGGTGAAGTTTGCACAACATGGGGAGCATAATTAATGTCGCTAAACTGTACACGGAAAAATGGCTCAAATGGCAAGTGTTTTGTGCATATATTTCACCACAATAATAAAAAAAGCACAAGTCACAAATTTTACCATGTCATAAAGGCACTAGCTATGATAAAATTACAACTAAGTCCTTTTTATAAATTTAATCTTAAGCTATGTAAATATATAATTTACACACTACGATAAACAGTGTTCAGACTACGTTACATAAAAACAATCAAGTAAAAATCTCAATCATTTGCCAACTTTTTCTCCTTCCATACGGAGATATTAATGCCTTCAACAAATTCAGTAGTGAAAAGAGCATAGGTCAATTAAAACTCACTTGAAATCCTAGCTCCAGCTCTTATTAGCTCTGTGACCTCAGGCAATTACTTAACCTTTCTGAGAAATTTTTGTCATTTTTCAAACTGGGAATTATAAAATTTATATTGAAAGACTGCTGTAAAGATGCTGAAAGTGGTTTGTCAGTTCCCTACTTTTCTCTAAAAATCAATCTCTTCTTATATGTACACAGCCTCAGACAAACTCCTTATTGCTCCATCTGATAAAACTATAATGTTATGGTGAACTTTTTCATTTTTTTTTTCTTTTGGGTGTGTAAACTCTGCCTTGAGTGCACTGTGTGCGCAGAGTATTGACATTGCAAAAATAAAGGCATAGTCTCTTGCTAAACTCTAAAGATGTTGTTGTTGGTGTCCATGCAGGCACTCAGGGGATTGATCGCCCTGCAGGCCTTTTGTGAACACATATACCTCATACCTCATTATAGTAGTTCTTTTTATATCAAAAATATCTCTCGTTTCTCATTTTTCCTTCAGCATCCCAACTCAGGCTGTTTGCTGCCCAGAGACCTACTCTGCTTCACTCATGCAGAAGCTTGGCATGAGGCCCTGTTGTAGCTTTTATTCCTTTAACTAGGAAAACATCTCCTTCTTGCAATCCTTTCCCTTAAAACATGGCTGGATAACTGGATAGAATAGCTGATAATGGCTCAATAGACTTCTTAGGCGGTATTTACATTTTAATAGCTTTTGTAATGGTATAACCTAAATGCAAGGGAATATGATGATCTCTTTGGCATGGCGAATCATTTGAGGCCAAAAGTCTTTCCCAGGTGAGCCTTTAACTAAAAAAAGTGGGGTTTGCTTCCTCTCCATCCTTACTATAGACCTTCCACACGCATATAGGGCTTCTCATTCATATTCTTACTCTTTCTTTCCCTTTCTCTCAGTGCAAATAAAAGATTTTCAAGCAGACATGGATTGACATCCGGGTCTCTTCTGAAGATTTTAAATTATTTTTCATTGTTCTCACACACATTTCCTCTTAATCTAATTTTTAAAAACCTTCTATATTCTATTCTCCCACCACCTTACGTTTTATTAAGTTCTTTCAAAATTGTAATAATAATTCACATTTTTAATAGTGTTGTGCTTGTCAGAATTTTTTTTATAACTTTAGCCAAACAATTCTGCTAATGTTGGAAGGAATCATTAATTTGTGTTTGCGATCGCGAAACTGGGGAATAAGAGACATGGCCAAAATCAGAGAAAAACTGGGTCATTGCTCAGGGCTCTGACATCCAATCCAGGCAGAGTGTGCAGAGGATTATCCTATCATGTAAGAACAATCTATATGCTATTTTCTTCATGGATTTACTCAAACATATGGAAATATGAAAAGAAAACCGAACAAAGTGTACTACACGTGGTAATGTGACTCAGCTTTTCAATAAGCCAGACTCTCACCAGGCTGCTTGCCAGGATCAACTCTCTGTGTTGACAGGGAGCTTGATTTTTTTTTTTTTTTAATTTCTTAATAGCAAAAAGGAAAACAATTTACAAATTATAAATGAGGATATTTATTTTAAATAGAATCCCCTGCTTGAATAATTATATACCTATATATGCATATACTTACATATGTGTATATATACATATACATATACTTACATATACAGTTCTTGAGAAAATCATAAAAGATCCTGCCTGCCACATTTTGCTGGGGACATGCAGGATCCGGTGATGAGGGAAAAAATTGAGGATCGATTACCCTGAGACAATTTTAACTGACCTCTAAATATCATTCCAAGAGTTTTAATAATAAAGAATTGAAAACCTTTGATATTTGTTGATTTTATTTTGAATTTTCATGTTGTTTTTCCTGTTACCACTGGAAGGTGACTACTGGATTTTAGTGCTTCCAGAAAATACCTTCCTTCATCTCCCTGAGTGTAATTGCTGGCCTCACTCTTCTCAAGAGGAAAGCTTCCAGCTATACCTATCATAACACAATTTATTTTCCAACCAAACAGATAGCTATTTTTGTTTTGTTTTTGGCAGGAGTTCTATGTTAATTTTGATATATTTGCATAATAAGGTTAAATGATCATGATAATAGAACCATTCTTGAGGTAAACATCGATGATGCAATGAGTTTGTCAGTTCATTTGTTTCTGAGTTTAGAGATTAGAAGTTGGATAAGAGTGTGTTTTTATGAGGACTGCAACTGTATGAGAATCACTCATATCAATTGTCAACCTTTTTAAACAAATTTCATTTTTTCATCATGCACTCTTCCTAGAGGACTGAACAATCTAGAAAGTTCATTTCTTTACATCTAGAATTTCCTTTTGCACAATCTTTAAAACCTATATTGTTGATTTCCTTGCCACATGCAAAAATGCATCTTCTTTTTAGTTTTTGATCATTACTCCCAATCGTTTTTAGCAACCATGAAGGGATCTGAAAAATATTGCATCCAGTTCTTTTGCGCCATACTACTTCTCTTTCATTTCTGAATAAAATTCTATGATACCTTATATCTTCCAACATATGACATTTTTTCACTGGCACTTTGGCAATTAGCATATTTATGAGACTTAATATCACTGTTTCAAGCAAATATTTAAAGCACAGAAAACCAGGTATTATTTTTTACAGTGAGTTTCATTTTATGCAGAATAATATTTCACATTCTTTTTCTTTTCCTATATATTGTCACACATTTCCTTTTAAACATTTACCTTGAAGTAAATATAAGTTTGCCATTCTCGACTCTAGAGAGTAATTTAGGGGAGTGCGTATGCTATCATTTTCATCTCAGAATTCCCAATTAAACAAATAAAACCAATAACATGGGTAAGCTTCTCTTTCCACAATGAAATATTCATTGTAGAAACGGTATCAAACAAGCTCTTGGATTATGGTGAGTTTAAAGAAGAAAAATATTCACCGTAGTCCAGTTATACTACCCACCCTGAGATATCTACCATTGATATTTCATTGTATTCTACTATATTTCTTCATCTCTTTTGTTATACATAAAAATATGATTATACCTGCACATGCATATTCCATTTCTCTTTGTAGTTATACCCTTTTCCATCCTACTCTCTGCCTCAAGAGACAATAAGACCTCACTTGCCCTCTGGGTTCTTCAGGTTCAGCCAGTGGGAAAATCTGAAGGAGATCACAAAGGAGGAAGGAAAATGAAGACTTGTTTATTTTTCTGGCTCTTCTCTTGAAATATTGCCTCCAGTGGCCTGTGTCCTTTGACCTCAGCTCTCAGTTCCTCTCAAGATGACCTTTCCTAAAGAACTCTATTCTTTTGGAATCTAGGAATGCCTTTTCCCTTGTTCCTGTCATCGTAGGGGCAGTAAGAGTTCTCCTATGGAACCCCTTGGATTTTCCGAACACTCCGGACACACTTCTGTACATAGTTCATTAAACCGTGTTAGAATTACCCTAATGTGAGTGTTTCTTATTGGGACACTGACTGATTCTATACTTTATCAGTGGTTTATTGCCTGCTTTTTAGTTTGCTCAACAATGTATCTTCAACATTCTTTCACGTTTTCAGTATTATTTTACAACATTTTAATAGCTTCATGCTACGAATGTTCCACAATTGAACATTTACCTTGTTTTCTGTTTTTTCACTATTTGTGGTAATGCCATAGTGAACACTTTTTGTGTGTGTGTGTGTGTGTGTGTGTGTGTACATATATATATGTATCCTGTATTATTCCCTTAGGATAAAGTTCCAGAAGTGAATTAATAGGGGTAGTTTCCAAACAATATTTTAGTATTAGTGCTACAGATTTATAATCAAAGTAGTACTATCTATCATTCTTCGGCTGTACCATTTCTATATTACCTGAAGCAGTTCAGCATTTACTTTTAAGTCCTACTGCTTGAAAATGTGAGACACTGGATTTCCAGGCACTAGGATTTCCTCAGGATACATTCTAAGTTTTGTTTACTCGTAAGAGCATCAACCCACTTTTCTTAATTAGCAACCGGAGCTATTTTTTTCCTGGAAACCAGGCCAGCTCAAGCCACAGAAATCAGATTGCCAGAGGGCTATTCAATGCTGTGTAGGGCAATCTGCTAGGAACGCCTTAACTTGCATCTGTCCATGCTTCATTCATCTTGTTATACCAGTTCTCTATTCAGGATACAAAGATTTCATCTCCTTTACTTGCCCCCTCTCCACTCTCTTGCTCCATGGAGTTAGGACCTGAGGTTGACTTCTTAGGCTTTGACATTAGAACACTCTATCCATTTGGATTTTATCCATCCTCTGGTTTATTCCTCATCTGCCTACCTCTCTGTCTCCACAGTGATTTAAAATCTATTGGGGCAAGGTTCACAGTAGCACACCTTAGGAGAAAAAAACCAGGAAACAGAAGAATTCATTACACCAGCAAAGGCAAACGGAGGACTCCATGAAGAAGTAGCAGATTTGTTGAGGGAATCCAACATACTCGAGAACATTCGGGAACAAAACTATGAACCCTACGCAACTATTCACAGAAATAATTAGTAAACAGTGTCCTTTAGCAACTTCATGTCCATGTAAGAGTTGAATCTTTTCCTTCAATCTTCTCCTCACTCACCCAAAATAATATAAGAACGATTGTTGTGGCCATTGCTTCAATAATGTGATAATCTTATCCTCTTAAAGAACTTAAACATTGAAATAAATAGCAAGTA
Organism: Dugong dugon; assembly: GCA_030035585.1. Classification (NCBI taxonomy): domain Eukaryota; kingdom Metazoa; phylum Chordata; class Mammalia; order Sirenia; family Dugongidae; genus Dugong; species Dugong dugon. Next base: position 18,720,787 of record CM057478.1, read on the forward strand.
GAACAAAAATTCAGACTTTTTTGTTAAATGAAATTATAAATTTCACACAACTTAGATACTCCATTTGTAACTACTGTAATGACCTAGGTCATAACAAAAATCGTCACCAGAGTTATCAGCATGTTTCTACAACTTGGCTGAAGGCCCAGAAAGAATAGATTTATAGAATGAAAATCTGGAGTATTTTATAAATACTATAAATGCTGCTGTCACTGAAGAAAATGTGTATTTGGAAGCAGTGACTCCTTACAAGGAAATGTAAATTATTATTTTTAAACAATTTTTTTGAAAATATTCCTTTTTTTTTTTTTTAATTGTGCTTTAGGTGAAAGTTCACAGAGCAAATTAGTTTCTCAATAAACAGTTAATACACAAATTATTTTGTAACATTGGTCACCAACCCCGCAATATGTCAACATCCTCCCCTTCTCTACCCCAGCTTCCCCATTTCCATCTGTCTAGTTTTCCTGTCCCTTCCTGCCTCCTCGACTTTGCTTTTGGGCTAGTGTGCCCATTAGTCTCGTATACATGATTGAACAACAAAGCATGTTCCCCACAGGCATTACTGTTGGCCTTGTACACCTGTCTAATCTTTGGCTGAAGAGCTGACCTCAAGAGCAACTTTAGTACTGAGTTAAATGGGTGTTCAGGGGCTATTCTCTTGGAGTTTCTCCAGTCTCTGTCAGACCAGCAAGTCTGTTTTTTTTTGTTGTTGTTGTTGTTGTTGTTTGTGAAATTGAAGTTTGTTCTACATTTTTCTCCAGCTCTATCCAGGTCCTTCTATTGTAATCCCTTCCAGAACAGTCAGTGGTGGTAACCAGGCACCATCTAGTTATTCTGGGCTCAGTCTGGTGGAGGTTGTGTTAGTTGTGGTCCATTAGTCCTTTGGACTAATCTTTCCCTTGTGTTTTTGGTTTTCTTTATTCTCCTTTGCTCCAGCAGGACTGGGACCAGTAGATGTATCTTAGATGGCCACTCACAGGCTTTTAAGACCCCAGATGCTGCTCACCACAGTCAGATGTAGAACATTTTCTTTACAGCCTATGTTATGCCAACTGAGCCAGATGTCCCCCCAGACCATGGTCCTCAGCCTTCAGCCCAGTAGCTTGGTCCCTCAGGGCATTTGGATGTGTCTGTGAAGCTTCCATGACTTTGTCCTGGTCAAGACGTGCTGACTTCTCCAGTATTGTGTCCTGCCTTACCCTTCATCATCAATTCTAACCAAATTAAAAAAAAAAAAAAAAAATCATTCTTGGAAAGAAACAAACTGTTGTAAAGAAAAACTTGAATGCTGTTTCAAGTTAAAACAGAGAGGTTTATTAGAGTTTAAAACAATTGCAATTGGGGAACCATGTGTTGTAGTCCACTGAAAATGGAGCCAGGTAGTCCTGGGACAGTTTGTTATACAAGTACTCTTACGGGGTAAAAAGAGGAAATGAACATAGGGAGGACAATTACAAGAAAATCAATGAATATTGTAATAATCACACTCTGGTTATTGATCATTAATAGTATAGTTAGTGATTAGGGATAGTTTCACAGGATGCTTAGATCATGGTCACAAGATGCTTACATGTATTTTCTTTGTCTATCTTGTAAAAATATCTTGTTAGCAACAGTACCCGGACAGCACTCTTCCTGAGTACTTACATTTTGAAGGGTGCAGATGGTCTCTTGGTTAAGACCCTTTGGTGCATATGGTTTCACATCCTGGTTTTGACCACCGAGGAAAAACATGTTTTTCTCAAAAGATGTAGCTGTTAGTCTAGAAATCTAGATTCAAATTAGATAGCATAGTCAGCATATTATGCCTCTGTCCTGCTGACTGCACTGAAAGTTGTCTTTTTCTGATACAAAAAAGACAAGTAAAATCTCTCTCCTCTTTTGGCTTACAATGTTCTATAGGTGTTTCTCAAACTTAGTTTCCCCAACAACTGGGCAGCTGCAGACCAGTTTTTAGGAGTCCATGAGGTTTCTGTGGGGTTTTTATTGATCAGTGTCTATCTGTGAATTTTCATTGTATAATAGTCTTAAAAAATGTTGACAAATGAGTGTTCATAATATCCTTATAATATCATGTTAGCATGCAATTTCAAATTGTAGGACTATAATTGATAAGGAATCATAACATGAGAGAGAGAGAGATTACCTAACTAATGTGTTAATATAAGTTAAAGCCATTTGAAGCCCAGAAAGCTATATCAACCAGTTTCATGGTAGTACAAATATAGAAAATTGTGGGAAAAATTAAGTCAATACATGACAAATAATAGCACAACCATGTGGAACTCATAAAATCTCCAGTGTAAAATTCAGTAGTCACATTGAAAATGGCAATTTAGTTTCATCTAAACAACATAATCAGTGATTAATAAATTAAGCCTGTTATTTTGAATTGCATTGACTTTCAGTTAAAAAAAAAAAAAAATTAAGAGTTTTATAAAGTGTAACAGTTAAGTTTATGTTTTCACATGAATAAAACTAAAATAATTTCAGTCAATGTTTAATATTCGTGAGATGTTTTTCTTGAAATATGGTATGTTTATTACTAAATTTTGAGAATTCCTTATTATTAGTTTTTCTTCTAGCACCAGGGTCAGAACTATATTTATTTTTGAACCATACCTCTTTTCCACCACCAGTCTTTCCATGTATTTAGCCAGACACCAAGTGTGGAGGTTACTCCATGAAAGTAGCTCAGGAATTTCTGCAAAAAATGTGGGCATTGATTATGGTACATACATATATCTCTCAATAAAACATAAATCTGAACTACAGTGTCTAGAAAACACAGAAGTTACTTTATAGAGCACATAGGAAACCAAATGAACAAGTATTCCACTTCACTGTGAATCACAGAAATTTGGAAGATGGTTAAATTTCTAAGCAAATTGAGACCAGAGCTTATCAAGGTGTGAAGAGCTCTTAAACACTGATTGCAGAAAGATCTGCTAGAGTATTTCTTGGCCCTTCTTGGCCTCTAGTTGCACTAGAGGGAAAAGTCTGTGAGATTCATATATTATTCCTTATTAATACATTATTTATCATTAATACATTACTCTTCACTTACCATTTTACACTTCAGTTGTGCAATGTATTTCTTATCATTTGACTTCAGTCTCCCAATCTAATCGATACCATCTTTCTTGCCACTGCTAAAATAATCTTTCCAAACGTTTTTTTCACTTGCTCAGAAACTTTTCATTATTTTCATGTCCAAAGAGCTTAAGTTGGTATTCACTGTCCCTACCTCTTAGCCTATCTTTCCAAACTTACACCCAGAACTCCAAAGCATGACCCTCTGCTCCAGAAAGAGGGCTCTATTCACTTTGCTCATTTCAGCTTATCCTCCGTGAAGCTTTTCCCACACAGTAGCTATTATTTCCCACCTCTGAGCCCCTATGTTAGATAATGTATGGATCACTAATTTTACACTTTACCATATATTTACTGGTATTTGGAAATGATATTTCTCATACATCTTATTTCTCTAATGAAATAATAAACTTCTTGGGACTAGAATTTCATTTCAGGTAGTACCTAGAATGGTGTTAGCCACATAATAGCACTCAAGTATTTGCTGAATTAATGTCTTTATTATTTGTGTATATATATATGTAGTATATATGTATATATATATATATATATATATATATATATATAATATGATATTAAAATTATGAACTCTGTTAAAAGGGTGTTAAACTATATTGTATTATTCATATGCTCAGTAATAATATTTTAGAATAAAACTTTCCATTCTATAAAATAAAATAAAGTAAAATAAAACACCAATAACAAAATATTGTGGTCAGAAGTAAAGAGACTGTAGCTCAAGTCCCAGTACTGGATCTAAATTAGCTACATAATATTAGAATATGGGTGTTCTTTATATGTGCTACTCATTTCAGAATCTTAACTCCTAAGCTCCATACCTAATTTACCAAATCCCCAGGATTACAAACCCCAGTATTACAATAAGTGTAAAATGCATAAATACAGAATAGGTATTTTACAAACTAAAAGCACCTGATTGTATATATACTGTCACTAGTACAATTAACTTTAATGGGGACTATTTTTTGTTTTTCAATATGAAGAATTTATTATTTGTTGATGTGATTCAAGACAACTTCATGAACATTATATAAAACTCATATCAAAATGCTGACATAATATATTATTCTATTTGTCTGAAAGGAAAACTTCCACGGTTCCCTGAAATTTATTCAGGTCTCACCTCTGTGTATTATTTGAGAATGTAGGAAATGTCAGATCTGTGTCCAGTCACCAAGTCACTCCATGATACTGTCTTTGATGGAGATGCAAAAGAAAATTTCATAGAAGAGTATGGGCACCCACTTGTTGTCAGTCTTCAAAACTCAGGGAAGTTTGTTTCTCTGCCAAAGCCATTGCAATCTCAGCTGCAGAGGACATTAATTTGCCTAGTATCGAGAAACAGCAAGACGAATGGTATAATACTATATGTATCCTCAACATGTTTGATTTCTCCGTACCTACAGTTGTAGCTCCTCTCATAATATAGCCACTGATGGAAGCAGGAACCGTAAAGGTTTATTGCTCAATGATGGTTTAGCTGATTGAGACAAATTTGAGTTCCTTGAGCTTAGAAAATGGAACAGAACAAAAATAAAGTTCATATGTAATTAATTCAGAAGAAGCTTTTAAAGAATGCCATTTAATCTGTCATTTTTTTAATACAAAATTTCAAGAAAGAATTTATGATTTGATTTTATAACAGCATTTTAAACCGATAATTTACATAGCTGTTAATATATAATCCAGGAGATATTAGCCTTTATCTTTAGATTTAGTCCTAGAAAATTTAGAGTATCATCAACATTCTTATGATTCAGAGCTAGACTGATTAACATATATATAATTGTTTTGACGTGTGGGCCCTCTTCAATTCACTTAGGCAGCAAAATGCACTTTCTTAATATCTTCCTCTCTTCTTCAGGAGAACTCAAAGATAAGAGTCCTATTTCATTAAGCTTTGACCTTTATAGTGCAGCTTCTAAACAACATCCTTATTAGTCATATATGATGGAAGTACCTTTAGGGTAGAAACAATGAATATTTATTTAAGAATTGGCTCCTGACCAATTTTTCTGTACCCTAAAGGCATAAATATTATATACCAGAGCATTTCAATTTCCATGCATTTATGATTTTTTTTTCCCTCTGCGCATTTGTGAAAGACACAAGTATCTCCACAAAACTTTCGAGAAACCATTTGTCAAAGGGTCTCTTGTGGCTGGAAGCTATAATAGGCATTTCTATTCAATCATGAAATGCTGTCTTAGTCATCTAGTGCTGCTCTAACAGAAATACCACAAGTGAATGCCTTTAACAAAGAGAAGTTTATTTCTTCACAGTCCAGTAGGCTACAAGTCCAAATTCAGGGCATCAGCTCCAGGGGAACACTTTCTCCATCGGCTCTGGAGGAAAGTCCATGTCATCAGTCTTCCTTTGGTCTGGGAGCTTCTCTGCGAAGGAATCTCAGGTCCGAAGGACGCGCTTTGCTCCCAGCACTGCTTTCTTGGTGGTATGAGGTTCCCATTTGTCTCTGCTCGCTTCTCTCTTTTATATCTCAAAAGAGATTGCATTAAGACACTAATCTTGTCAACCTCATCAGTATAACCTCATCACAGTGATAGAATTTATAACACATGAGGAGATCACATATAATCTCATCATAGAGGTAGCATTTACAACACATAAGGAAATCACATCAGATAACACAATCATACAATACTGGGAATCATGACCTAGCCAAGGTGCTACACACATTTTTTGGGGGACACAAGTCAATCCATGACAAATGCTAAAGAGCTACAAATTCTGGTTAACTGTCTTAAGTTAAATAGTTAAAACGCAGAGGAGAGTGTGCTAATTATCTCAGTCTCCTAAATTTTGAGCAAGTGGCTTTCAAAAAATAGGGGGGTATAGTTAAATTGAAAATAACTTGTATTCCTGAAGTCAGTCTTTGAGACAGAATGCTAAAAAGCTAGCAAGCTTTTTTTGTTTTTTTGGTTTTTTTTAGAATATTCTGTATGTTATTATGTTTTTCTGTGGAGAATGTGTTTGCCACACCTCTCAGCAGAATCACTGTAATTGAATGAACAGGTAAGTTGAATTATGGATGTCGAAGCCCTATGTTGTTAACAGGAACGAATGGGTTATTTTCAAAGCCCTAACATCTCCTTGAACAAAGTGCTAGTGCTGCTTCAGTGCAATAGAATTCCCGTATTGCCTGCTTTTTCATGACTCTTGAGTGCACTGTGATGTCTGCAGCATTCACAGCTCCAAATCACTTGTAAGGAATGAGGGACAGCTAGGGAAATATTAAATTTTCATCATTTTCACTTCTCTGCTACTACTTTTAACATTTCATTTGTATATGTGTTTAATACTCATTCCTCTTTATGCCCTTAACTGTTTTATTAAAACATTATGTGCACATAAAACATATGGACTGAATACTTTTATTTTTATTAATTTAATTTTTAATAAAGTATGCATAAAGTAACTTCATGAATCATTTTTATTATTATTTAACTTGTCAGCATTAGTTGAATGTATTTTTTCTTCCCTTGAACTTGAAAACAGGTTAAAAGTGTTTTATGACACTCAATTCAATCTACTTCATATTATAGTTATTTGGGTATATCCTTTTCTATAATGTGACACCAAACTACCTAATCTCTACACCATCTAACTTGGTTGTTCTTGTCAAATGCAGAATAAATATTGGTGGAATGAATGAATGATTATTTCCAAATAGAATTCACCACCAACATCAACCAGAGGCTTATATATACTGTAATAACTTCTTTATTTGACCATACCTCAGCAGCATAGATAAACATTTTCAGAAAAGCTAGATACGTGGGTGTGAGTAAAGTATGTACAGTAATCATGCATATTGGTAAGAAATAATTCTGTTTCAGAAAAATGGAAATGACAAATAGGTAGTTGGGGAATGAAGAAGAAGAAGTAGTCAGAAAAAACTTTTTGTGGTTTCAGGAGGTGTTTGATAAAATAAGAAATTCCAACACAAGAAAAGGAGAAGGTCACCCAAGCCCAGGGCATGGTTGGTGGGAAGGAAGTCAGTTTGAAGAGGAGGGAAATAAACTCTCAAAAAGTGTATATGGACTGTCTACTGTGTGCAGGGCATAGTGCGAGGTGTAGGAGAGATAAATTTTTAAGATTAGAGAGGACAGTGATAACCCTTCAGGAATGTAAAATTGACAGAGAAAGACAAGGTCTAAGAAAACGCAACAATATTAGTGAAAAGTATAGTACTTGCAAGTCACTGCTGAGGGATTTGGATAGTAGAAATCCCAGGAAGCCAGAGGCTTGTGAGGGATATATTATATGAGGTAATGGATCTGGAAATGCTTTGTAAACTGCAAGGTGTGGTAAAAATGTGAGACATAATCATTATGTGGCTCACTAGAAAGACCTCTGCTATCTTCTGGTGAGCACTTTTGGAATGATATATGAGTTAGCCCTAGGAGATAAGGATATAGATCCAACCACCAGTTGGATAATGGCAGGTTAAGCTAATCTGAGAAAACAAAGGGAGCAGGAGTCAAGGTTTGTTAGTGAGAATTTGCATTTTCTTATTAGGACATCAAACGGAGTGTTCCTATTAAACACATTGGCTAAATAACAAAAGTTCAAGTCATAATTCTAATGATCTATTTACAAACAACGTGTCCACAGTCATTGTTATAAACAGTAGTTAGGTTTCTAAGCCCATCCGCATGGGATGGTTAACATTGCATATATAAATCATTCCTTCCTTCTCTTTGCTGTTGAGTCGATTCTGACTCGTAGCGACCCTGTAGGACAGAGTAGAACTGTCTTGTAGGGTTTCCAAGGCTGTAATCTTTACAGAAGCAGACTGCTACATCTTTCTCCCGTGAAGTAGCTGATGGGTTCGAACCCATGACCATTCAGTCAGCAGTCAAGCACTTAACCATTGTGCTACCAGGGCTCCTTATACAAACTATAGTATCTGTATATCTGTCAACATTGGTCACCAAACTTTCTTGTATCTCTTTTAGTAAAACTCTTTCAAGAAATGCACAACAAACGTATATATTTAGTTATAAATCCCTTGCATGTATCTTATATTAATATATTGTGTATCTTATAAAACATTCATAAAAATAGAAAGCCAAAAAAGATCGGAGTGAAAAATAAATATAAATTAAACTTCTACTATTCTTACTATACTATAGGATCATCTTGTACACCAGAACCCTGTTCACACGTCATTTTAATGACTATCAGTTTCATTGTACCATGGCCCCTTAACCATAATTTGTAGTAATAATGATACTGCCATGGGAACTCCATGTTCGCTTCTTACTCAGGATGTCCAAACATCTTTCTTTTTGCTGCATTCTTGATCCATTAAACCCATTGTCGTTGAGTCAATTCCTACTCATAGTGACCCTACAGGACAGAATAGAACTGCCCCGTAGGGTTTCCAAGAAGCAGCCAGTGGATTTCAACAGCTGACCTTTTTGTTAGCAGCCTGAGCTCATAACCATGCATTCTTGACAGCGGACACTATTTCCTCTAGATATTCTTATCAGCTAGGTAAAGACATGATTATTTTAACTTTTAGCCAATCTTATGGCCTCAGACAGGCCTTCCAGCAAGATGGGAGTTGGGGTCAATGAAAAGGAACGATTTGAGGTCAGTGAAACTTCTAAGTCTCAGCAGGAGCCAGTGGGCCTTGTAGGATGTCCACAGCCTCTTTATATAAACATAAAATACAACTTATTATTAAAGTATAATAGGCGTAAAATACAACCAAAACCAACCAATGTATTAAAGATTTACTTCATTTAGGCAAAGCCTTAGCACAAAACTTGAACTCACTCTCTTCAGATTTTACACCTTAGCAGCTCTATTGTTCTTGTTTTTAGCTGCCATCAAGTCGGCCCCTGACTCATGGAGACCCCATGCACACTTGAATGAAACACTGCCTGGTCCTGCAGCATCTACATAACTGATTGCAGATCATACCATTGTGATCCTAAAGCACCAGGCCTTTTGTCCTAGTCCATCTTAGTATGGAAGCTCCACTGAAACCAGTTTAGCATCATAGCAACATGCAAGCTTGCACATGGGGTGTATTGGCAGAGAATCAAACCCAGGTCTCCCATAAGGAAGCCAGAATTCTACCGCTGAACCACCAATGCTTATTCAGCAGCTTAGGTCCTTCATTTTTCCATTACCCCTCTTTTTGAAAAAAGTTTTCAGAACTTTACATTTTAGTACAACTTACACTATCTCTCACTATTTTGTATGGTTGATACTATACTTTTGGCTTTAATATATGGCATCCTAGTAGTCCTAGCTTTTATGTATGATTAGAATACATTAATGTAGTTGATACACTAGTAATCCATGTTTATTTATGATTAGAAGTCACTATTCTATTCAAACACTAAAGCTGCAGGGCATTGCTTCTTTCTGTGTGCCTAGTAAGGAATGTAATTTAAAAATTAGTATTGTGTTGTATTTGGAAGTTGGAGAAACCAGAGTTAGGGATACTTGGGAATTGGCATCTAATCAGACCTTCTCTTGTGGAGCCTGAAGCCAGGGTAAGTGCCAGGAATGCCTACTATGAGGGAGGCCATTTCATTAAATAGAAGAAGAAAAACTGTAACTGGGAGACACAGGGATATGTACCAAGCCTACGTGGCAGGAATCGGAGGGACCATCCATTCCAGGCTATCAGTTTCATCCATTTCTTTAGGAGTCAAGTTATACTCCTTAGGAGAACTGGGACCCTGAGATGAGAACCATGGTGGGGAGCACCTGTGACTGATGAGAGATCAAGTTACAGAAAATCTCTAGGGATTGTTCCTATATTGTAGATAATGACCATTCCTAAACGTTGGAAATCAGCAGGGTTAAAGCTGCTCTGTGCTAGGAACCCTTTGTGTTTGAAGGTAAGAAAATCCTAGGGGAGTCTGCAGGGTCCTCTGCTGGAGCTCAGATAGCCCTGCAGTCAAGAGAGAAGACCTGTGTATATGCATATACCTCTGCCCAGAGCCTGGTACTCCCTTCCCAGTGTATTTTGTTTCCCTCAAATTGAACCCATGACAGGTTGACTTTTTTTTAATAGTTCTGTGACTAGGGAAAAACAAAAACATGTTAAAAGAGTCTCCTAGAAGACTACTCAAGACATTGCTTCACCTGGTTTCTCTGTTCTCATGTTCAGTGAAAAAAGTCCCTGAAAATCCCTCTTAGGCTCTGCACTGTAACAACTTCAAACATGATCCCTTCAAAGCACATTTTACTTGTAATGAAAAGACTTACGTTACTGCTCCCTTGTTTCTTTGAATGTCTTCCCTCCTTGAAGTTTAAATGTAGGCTCCAAAAACTATGATTTTTAAATGTTAACTCCATCAGTCTCATGACTTTGCTGCTAGAACCAAATGAATCGATAGTAACCGTCGAACCATCCCATGTACAAACAAGTAACCTTAGGAAACACAAAATATAGCAGGAATAAATAACAGGCCATGCATGCTTTATTGCCCATCATTTAATGTCTAGTACAGTACACACTGATTTAAAGATATTACTTTGCTCTAGCAAACAATAAAAGCAACTGAATATTTATCTGATTGTTGCTAAATGCAGTGACCCATCACAGTGATTTAAGGAGACAGGACTGCAGCCCATCACTGGTTGGTAGGGCTTATTTTTCGCACACTTGAGGGAAGTCGTCAATATTGCTGTAGGGAAAGCATCGTTACACATCACTCACTAGCTGGGAAAATAAAAGTGAAATAGGGAAGGAGTCACCAAATAATCATGCAAGAAAAATGGCAGATTTGAGGAATATCAGATTTGTTAGTTTTGGTATGTGGGGCTAAGAGTGAATTCTACCTCAATTAATTTATAAATAAAATAAATAAGATCTATTTTGTTATTTATGTCTATTTGCAAGTCTTCAAAGTGAAGAATGTCTAATAGAGATTTTGCCTACGTATGTGTAGCCTCTAAACAATTTCCTGACCTTTCTGTCACTTGTGTAGGTCAGAAAAAAATAGGATGTTATGGTCAGGGTTTAACAGTTGAAGCAGGTTTTCTAACATCCCCAGTAACAGAAAGAGAGTGTCATATGTGGCTGTGGATGGTGGAGGGGATGCTTTACGGACTGCTGCTTTTTCTTCACCCCACTCTCAGACTGTTGTTAGTTGCTGTGGACTCGGCTGACTCTTGCTCACCCCATGTACAACAGAATGAAATGTTGCCCAGTCAGTTCTGTTCCATCTTCAGGATCATTGGTATGTTTGAGTCCATTGTCAGATTGGACAGGTTCATATCTTCATTTATTCAGCCATTCATCTATTCATGTATCAATCCCTTCATTGATTCAACAAACTCATTCTTTACGTGCTGGGTAATTGTTAAGACACGGTTCCCTGCCCTCAAGAGCTTCATGTGCCGTTCTCCACAGCCTTTGAGTTCTGTTTGTGCCTTGAGACATTCTCCTCAGGGTCAGGAGAGGTTAGAATGCCTGTCTCATTCCCATTCAGTCCTATATCCCTCCCTTTAAATGCAAAGCCATCTTTGAGTCTGATAACTGTCTTGTAGGGAAGTCTGCATCATAGGAGATTTGAATAATTATTAATTTAGAGAATATTGATTTACCATTTGTTAGAATCTGAATTTTAGAAAAGATTATCTTTCCTTGGAGATTTCTTTTACTCACAGGAAAAAAAAAAAAAATGTCAAGCACTAAGAAATACTCTGAGGCTTGTAAGCAAAAATACAAGGTTAACTTTTCCCCTTAGGTACAAGAATACCATATGTTATTTGGTCGGCATAATTAATTTAATTATTTTCTAATAACACTGGTATGTTAACAAAGTAATGCAAAGAGGTTAAACTCACTTGCCCTCCTCCTGGCACCTCCAATCTGTCTCTATGGTAACAGGCTTATGACGACGCCTCTGTGAGATAAAACCAATTAAGGTAAATAATTCGAGATCAGTGTGCATAGATCACTCTAAGCACAAAATTTTAAAGAAATTTTTGTTATCATCGGATTGCAAATAAGTCACTTTAAGACTTGTTGAAAATCTGAAACTTGGAATGATCCGAAACATAAGCCTACTTGAGTTATTTAATGCGTGAGAATTCCACTGTGAATAACACTCTACCGAAACCTGCGTTTTAGAAATATTGTGCCCTTGCCAAGAGTTTCATCGTTAGTCCATTTTTTTGGAATCTAAAGGTAATAAAATTATCCACTAAATTAGACGTTTGTTTGTTTTTTCCCCAAGATCATAAAAATATTTAAAAAAAAAAAACTTGGTCTTGTTTTTAGGGAATTGAATAAAGCTGTAGATTTTTTTTTTTTATGCTCGGTCAGTCAAAAATTCACCTTTATTATTTTTACTAATGATATATTAGCTATGTTAGAAATTTTTTCATATTTTTTATTTTCCTTTCAAGGATCATATAATTTTAAGTAAATAATGTTACATTAACATGTATAACAGCCTATTTTTGTATTAAGGCTTAGTATCAGAAAGAAGAAAAAAAAAAACCTTCTTCCAAACTTTCCCATTCAGGGAGAACTTCTTTTTTTTTTTTTTTAAACATTGGATTTTTTTTTTTTTTTTTTTTTTGGAAACAATTTGAGAGAACAGAAAATGGTAAGAGCAGTATGTAGAAGTCTCATATACCCTTCAGGAAGAAAGCCCATGCAAGTATTACTAATTGTCTCAGTAATATCTTTTCATAGCAAAGGATTCATCCAATCCAGGACTGCAGGTTGCATTTAGTTGCCAGGTCTCTCCAGTCTCCTTCAATCTGGAAAAGTTGCCACAGTTGTCTTTCACATCTTTGAAGATTGTAGGTCAATCATTTTTTGCAGAATGTCCCTGTATTTGAGTTTGTCCGATGTTTGTTTCTTTGTGATTTAAAAAAAAAAAAAAGTTGACATCACGTTGGCTGAACTCATGACTACCCTAAGATGTATCAGAGTAGACCATGCTCCGTGGGGCCTTCAGTGGCCAATTTTTCAGAAGCAGATCTGCATGTCATGTGGTAATGAAAAAAATCACAATAATCAGACACCTAAAAGTTTTCTCCTGTTACAAATTGTCTAGACAAACACAGTTCAATGTGGATAGCTCTTCCCTTGCCCGGAAATCTTGAGATATATCCACTGGCACGTGCCCTCTCGTGAACATGACCTGATTATCTTAGCGGTCTTTCCTGATATGTCCACTCTCAGTCTGAGACTCCTTGACAACCTATTGCTCTAGTCAACCAGCAACAACTGATCTGAACTGGCACTAGAATAAGAAGCCAAATGTCGTCCCTGCTTTAGATACTGCTGTTGTTTTAAGTTAGCCTGACATGCCCAGACTTTAAACTTTGTTTTGCCTCGGTTATCGTGATCTCTTCTCTCTTGGATAATGGAACTACACTGCACTTAGCCTGCTCCAAAATGTGGCCACACGCATCATCTACAGTTTCTCTAGGTGAACACAGAATCCAACATATACTTATATGAGAGAGCATTGGTTGAGTGCTTTTTACTGTCAGATACTATAGTAAATATTTAAATACATCATTTCATTTAAACCTCATAAAAAGATATGAGGTAAGAAGTATTATATCCCCGCTTAACAGATGAGAAAACTGAGGCTCAGAGAAGTTACATGACTTGCTAAAAGTTACATGTAAATTGTAGAACTGGGATTCTAACCAAGGTTTCCTGAAACTAAAGTCTGGGTTTTTAACCAGTATACCAAAAACTGCCTCCACATAGAAACAAAACCACTGTTTAACTACATGATGTTATCTGTTTTGATTTTAAGAATAGCATTTTGTGTGTGTATGTGTGTGTGTGTGTGTGTGTGCTGTGGAAAAAGCTGTGGACTGAAAGCAGCCTTCTAGTCTGCTAATTCTAGCTAATATCAAGGTCTCAGTTTCATTACCTACAAAACGAGGCTGCTCTAACAGGCTTTCTGAGTTCCTCTCTCCACTGATAGATTCTGTGTAAAGTCACTTGGACTATGAATCAATAAACTTGTCCGATATCTCAACAGGAACAGAACTTAGTAATCAAATGTGGTGGGAGCATTATTAACATCATAGGGACAGAAAGAAGAAGGAAAATTTCAAAATGAAGGGACTTACTAGGGTGTCATGGACTAAAATAGCTGAACGAAGTTTCAGTTAACCCTCCCTAAAAAAAAAAAAAATCAAAACCACTGCCATCAAGTCGATTCTGACTCATAGTAACTTCATAGGGTTTCCAAGGCTGTAAATCTCAACGGAGGCAGACTGCCACATCTTTCTCCCGCAGAGCCACTGGTGGTTTCCAACAGCTGACCTTTCAGTTAGCAGTCGATCACTTTAACCACTGCAAATGATATTACATTCAAAGTAAACCTAACAAATTAATAATGCTATTAAAATTTCTTGTTCATTTTGTCTTTTGATTTTATTTTTACTTCTGTCCAAAATTTGTGAGTTAGCTGGGACTTTGTTAAAACAACAAACAACAGCAGCAGCAGCAACAACAACAAAACTCAGAAAAACACTCTTTATAATTCATATTTTATTCATGAGAAAAAAATTATAAAGTCAAATTATTATTATAGTTTAAATATTAGAGTGAAGATAAGAAATGACAGAATTGTGTACTTCCATGTAGAGATTTATTTGCATTTTTATTAGGAAAGCTGTTTGTAAGATTAAAAATACTACCCTATAAACAGCACTCAAGGGCAGTAGAATACAAAAAATTCCTATATGCTATGGATAATCTGTCCTCATACCCCCAACCAATGTATACACACACACATGCACATATATTACTCAGCAATAAATCTTGGTTCTGCCTTTAACTGGGTAAATATCAAGATAATAATTCAATCTATTAATTTGGTTTCATTTTCCAAAAAATGAAGATATTGAATTAGAAGGTTGTTTTGGTTTATTTGTTTACTTTTTTTAATCTCAAAAACTTTCATAATAACATAAAAAAGATGCAGAAAGATTGTTCATACCAAAGAGTTTTTGGCCACAGTTTAAGATAAATAAATAAAAAGAAAGATACTAGAGATAAACAGTAGATTGAGATGAATAGGTTAGGTTTTTAATTAAGTTTATATTTAATATAATAATGCTTTTGAGCTGAGTTAGTGTTATGGATCTACTTATGCTTTCCACATTTCAGATCACAGAACTGGCAGAAGGTTTAGAAAAGCAGTCTCAGCTAAAAAATGGCTAGCGCCATCTGGTGAAAAATCATTCAAACTGAAGATAAATGATTCCAGAGTCAAAATAAATTTCAACAGGTTATTTCTAATTGATAAGGAACCCTGGTGGCACAGGGGCTCCGGGGGAGAAAAATAACGGCAGTCTGCTTCCGTAAAGATAACAACTTTGGCCTAAGGGAGCAGTTCTACTCTGTCAGAATCAACTCACTTGTACACCAAGCACCACAACAACATTTCTAACTGAAATAATAGTCATGTGACTCAGATACCACTATACAAAAATGAGCACAAAATGGCTTTTGTCTCTGGAGAACTCAAAGACAAATATGAAAGAGCAGTAAAGAGCTAATGAGAGAGGATAAAAATGAGAGAGATAAGAGGACTATCCTATGATTAAACATTTACATTAGAGACTAAAGCATTCTTATTTTATCTTGTTTTTGGATTTTTCAACTAGAGTATTTGCTTACAAATATTCATACTTCAATAAAAATAAATGGTTTTCAAACTTGGGTATGCAACAGTCAGAATCATCTGGAGAACTTCTTAAAACATAGATTGATGGGACCAACTCCAGAGTTTCTGATTCAGTAGGTCTTGGAGGAGCCCAAGAAAGTACATTTAAAACACGTTCTCAGGTGATGCTATTACTGCTATTCGGGGGAGCACACTTTGAATCGTTGCTCTAAAGTTTTCCTCAAACGAGAGTTGTAGTGACTCTTGAATCATATATAGAAGTATGACAATAACCAAGCCAAGTGCAAAACTTATTTCCTATCATACTACTAGATTTAAGGACTCTTTTGTGTCATATTAACCCAGTAGTATGTGCAAATTTCCCAAAGTATTAAAATCCATCATGTAAAAAATGGTGACTACTTTATTTCATTCATTCTCAACGAGATAATACAGGTGATTGATTACCACAATGCATCTTTCTGTGCTCTCAGTATCTTGGGGATAAAATGTATACTCACTTCATCCCTGCCATGCATATTGCAGTTTGAGGTATTCGTTATCCATTGCTAATTATCCTTTATCCTGCCATCAGAGTATAATAGTGCATTCTTATAGACCAAAAATTAAATAGGTGAAATTTCACAATCCTCTTTAGAGCATTTTAAAGTAGAAACATGTCTAGAACTGTCATTAATAATAGAATTTGTGGAATATGTGTTAATAGTAACTTATACAAACCTGTTTCTGAAGAGACTGAAGTTTGTCTCTTCAGTTCCTTCCTGTCTATTCCCACTGCTTTAATGTTGGCAATATGTGTTTTGAAAGTACCCAAATGTGTTCCAAAAATGTCTTTTAAATGTCTTTTATCTTGGAGATAGTGTGTCTAGCTTGTTTTGCACAATGCCCCAAGAATACCCCTTTAATCAGGTGAATCGATCAACTGGTGCTGGGCCTGGATGGATGGTGGAACTCAGGTGCAGGAAAGGCCAGCCCGTGCCTGCCAGGTGCCGGTAAGCCAAGGTCAATATAACGATTCCTGAAAAAAGAGAAGGATGTCTTTGCCAATCCCCTTTGTACTATGCAGAACACATCTTTCCTGCATTAGCACATAATTGGAAGTTTATTATAGTTACTATTTGTTCTGAAAGTCCCCATCTCTTAAAAAGAGGGCTATTTTTAAGTGAAAATATTCACTAAAATGGAAGTTACATTTGACTGTTGTTTCACTTTACTGCTCTAAGCGAATTTTACCATCTCCCAGTCTGCTTTGAAGATGGTGTGAAGCCAAGAAGTTATATTCTCTTCCTGAATTAGTTTCTAATTAATTTCATATTTTAGAATTACTACCTTTATCTCCTCTCAAATAGATTAAAGCCCTCTCTTACATCTGCTTCTCATATAATCCACATGAGTCAAGATGCCAGAAACAACGCCAACTATGAAAAGAAACAATACCAATTAGAGTGTAGTAGTGTTCCTGCTTTGAAGAAATCTACGTGTTAAGCTGAGGGATAGTTAGGAAGCTCACTTCATAGCCCTTATGTGAGAAAAAAAGACATACAGTGAGTGATTGTATTTCAAAAAGTTTAGCAGTCAGAATAACTGCCAGCAAAATTATAGTATGTGTTCATACATTAACACAGTCAACGTGAATCCTTATTTGTTGGTATATTTAAGAAGTGCATATACAATCTATGTGAACAAAGAATTGATTGCTGTCGGAATGGAGACAGTGACAAAATTTGTCACTTTGATTATACAAAGCACAGGAAAACATGGAAGATCAGAACACAACATTGGTCTTGGCCTTCTTTGTCATGGGATTACACATGAGACAGGGGCTTAGAAGAAATGATTTTCCACCAGATTGTTATGTGGATTAAAGTACATGGAAAGTCCAAATATAGTGTTAGCCTTAGAGTAGGTATGCACTACATGATAGCTATTATTATTATCAAATATTTCAATTTGTGTGAAGTCGTTGACAATGATAAACTGTTGCCATCAAGCCCATTCCAATGATATACACACCAAAATCTTTGCATATGTGAAAAATGTGCAACCAAAAAATAAGTTTAAATAAGTGGGCACTAAGTTGTGAAGTTTTCTGTGAAGTAGTGCTAGAACCATTTTTACTTAACATTTTAATAGATCATAAAAAAGAAGGCATATTATGGGATTTCCAATTACAGGTATAATGCTAGTCCCTTCTGATTGGTCAAACTTCAAGTTGATTGGGATACATTGCAGGAAGATATCTAAAAATCTGTATATATGATTAGAAAATGCCAGGTAGTTTTCAATATATGATAATGTATTTGGGACTAGTACTCTAGAAATACTTTATATAAATTATCAGTTAAAACTGCAGATAAAGATCGAGAATATAGACTTATCTCTCAAGACAACACCCTGCTGTATAATTGGTCCAATGCCCAGTCACATATTTGGGGCTTCTTGATGTGTGCTAAAATGTTTTCAAAAAAATATGATAGTATTCTTTAAAAAAAAAAAAATTACATGCCAACACTTAGAATACCACCTGACGTTTTGGTCACTACATTTCAAGAATGGCAGACAAAGTGCTAAAAATAAATAAATAAAACAAGAAAAAAATAAAAAGAAAATAGTGATTGGGTGTTGGGGGGAAAAAAAAGAAAGCCTACATTAAATACTGAGAACATTTTAATGCTCTATGTTCAGTATAAAATGTTAAAATATTGGCTGAGAGAAATAGGACCGATATTTGTAAAACGATGACATTGTTGGGGCAAACATGGGAAACATTAGGTAAATTGGAAATAATTACGGGCAATGTATCATGAAACATGATTACTTAGTCTATCTCCAGCTCCATCATCCACTGGAAAAGGGGTGGACTCCGATAAGTCATTTCCTTCTCTAGGACTCTGCTTTCCATTGGTAACTTTCCTTTCAGTTCAATAGGTTTTTAAAATAATTACTGACTAATCTTAGCATACCCCCAGATATTGAATTTTAGAAGATAATCCTTCATGCTTGAAGTAGGTTCTTTTAGTGCAAAGAAAAGGGTAGACTCTTACACAGTGAGTGATGAATTGATGAAAATCTTTAGTCAAGAGGTGATGCAGAAATCAGTGTAAATGTAGTCTGAGAATGAATGTGTGGCAGAATGGCTTCTAAAGTAGCTAGAAAAATTGAAGATAGACTACTGGGATCTCTTTTCACCTGACTCTTAGAAAGGGAAATAAGGAAGGGCAGTGGGAGGGAGGGTGGAAGACAAGAGAGGAAGAGACAGAGAGAATGGAAGAAGGGGGTAAATGAATTGGAGGGACTAAGCTAAGAGAGAAGTGATACACACTACTGGTCATTTTGAATCTTAACTTGAAGCCCAAGACAAGATTCTCTCAAGATACCAACATTCTCCCTTTTGGGATCACTGTGACTTTTTGTAGAAAAATATTAATGACCCATCTCAAACATGTTCTCTACTGCCTGGATCCCTGCCTGCCAAGGCTGCTGTCCATAAAAAGTAAAGGCATTGGTTTGTCTTTCATGACATCATGGAACATAGAAAAGACATGTCAACATTGCAATCTTGTCTGAAATTCCTGGGATCCTCCAACGAGTCTCTTCACCATCATCCCATTCTCCTTTCACTCTGTAGAGCAGAGAGAACACTATCTAGAGACTGATAAGCCAGAAGCAAGGGACATATTCAGTGGCATCTCTCTGGCAGAGAACCAATTAGAAAAGTAGAAGATTTAATTATAATTAGATAATAAATACCAGGAACCAAAACATTCTTATTGCCTGGTTACCAGTATTCATTAATTCATTTGCTAGATACTTAGTGAGTTTCTAATCAGTGTCAGCTATGAGCCAGGTATTATGTATGCACATAAAATTCACAAGTCTCCTGACTCATGTGGCTTATGGTCTAGTGGTATGTAATCATTCTAAGTATCTACAATTAATATATTCAAGATAATGCAAAATAAAATATTCAGTATGTTTTGTCTCCTTCTGAAAGGGAGATGCAAACAACATTCTGAAAAAAAAATTCTCCTCATAAGGGCTGATGTAAAGTATACTTTTCTCATCTCTTCAGGGTTTGGGAGGGGAGGATTTAAACATAAACAGAACTTCACGAGTCTTCTCTACATGGTGAAATGTGCCTTTGGAGCAGAGAGCCGTACTTATTTCTTGTGATACTTGGAAAAGAACACCCTGATGAGCACTGCTCATGGAGTACCCCAGAGTAAACTTTAGAGCTGGAATCTGTTCTTCAAAACCCAAACTATTAAAATGTTCCACTCTCAAAGCAGTCTGTTAATTGAGTTTTCCCTCTGTGCTGGCTTCTACGCTTCTTAAGTGGCCAGGAACCATAGCAGAGGTTATGAGTTCATTCATGATTTATTGAATACAGGTCAGTTGTATTTTAAGATCCTTAATTAAATTATAACATTAGCTGTAAATTGGCATCTTTTCCTAAATAAATGATCATTAATATTTTAAACAAAAGTATTACTCTACAATACTAGCAAAAGACAGATTCCAAAGACGTGCAGAAACACATTCCTGGGACACTCTCCTCCTCTCACATCCAGAATTACAAATATTTAAAATCTTTCCACCCTTAGATAATTTTAAGGTTAATTAAAGAACAATCATAAATATTTTAAATACAAATTTAATCAATGAAACTTTTCTTGTCTGTGATGGCTAAGGTAATGTTTCAGCAGATTTAAAAATCCCTGAGCCACCCAAGTTTTTACACATTGGCTGAAGTCATAGTTCGGTACTCACCATATCAAAGAGAGAGTTCCCATCAATTATGCATTTGAAATTTTAATGGCTTTATTTGGAATGCACTGAGGCATATTGGAAATAAAATGGAAGTTTTTATGCTTCAGATAGGGCAAAGGAGACTTTCTCAATGTCATTTGGACTTCTCTCTAAATCTGAAGAGGGAATCCCTCAGGTAACATTTAAAACATTTTGAGCACTTGTATTTCTAAAACAGCCACTTAAAATAAACAACCAAAAAAAAATACATACATGTATATATATATCGTTTTGGGTATTCAAGAAGGAAATCCGATTTTAAAGTATGGCAATATTGTTCACTTTAATTTTTAAGATGATTACTCAAAATTTTTTTCCTGAAATAATTGAGAGAGATAATGAAACATAGTTATTTAAAACAGCATAAATTCCTCTCCCCCAAGCCAATGAAAAATAATTCAAATATGTTGTGAAAAACTTTATGCAACCTGATAGATTTTATTCTGTTCTAGACTTTCATTAACAAACATATTTGTTGAACTCTGCTGACATCTTTGATGAGTCTTCAGTACTAAATTATTTGTTGGCATACGGAGCTAAATATAGACTACTTTTTCTTTTGTTAAAAAAAAATTTAATATCATCTTTGTCAAAACATATGACACATGGATAGCAAAAGGGTGGGGCGGATGCAATATTTGCATATCAGAAAAGGCCTAAGTATCTATTTTAGTACCTCTAACAGTAGTAAATAACCGTTTCCAAATAAATAAACAAGCTACATGGGAAGACATATGAAAAAAAATGCCACAGTTGCTGTTGATGAGAATAACAATGGAAAGAAATAATTATGTTTTCTCATGATTTAGCTGTATCAGAAAAATTATAATAAACCCTGTTTACATTTTAGAAATAGGAAGAGAAAATAAAGACATGGTGGTGTCACAAAATCCCAGGCCTCAACTCATAATTTCTATCTGTATTTAGGGAAAATACACACACACAAAGCAATAGAAGAGGAATGAATTTCCTCTTTCAGTTAACTGTATATAGTATGGATTTCTGGGCACCTCTATCTATTTATATACCCATATGCCTTGGTTTCCTAGCACTGCTATAACAAAACACCACAAACCAGGGTAGCTTGTAAGAACAGAAATGTACTCTCTCACAGATCTGGAGGCTGGGAGTCTGATAAAGGTGTCAGCTGTGTTGATTCCTTCTGAGGCTTTGAGTGAGAATCTGTTCCATTCCCCTTTCCTAGCTTTTGAGAGCTCTAGGCATTCCTTGGCTTGGAGCTGCAGTAGCACATGACATTTCTTCTCTGTCTTTTTGTTCCTATGTATCTACTCTTTTACAAGGACACCAGTCTTACAGGATTAGGACTCCCGTGCTCCAATATTACCTTAAGGTAACCTAACTGATAATATTTTCAAAACCCTATTTCCAAGCAGGATCAAATTCATAGACTAGAGGGTTAGAACTTCAACATATCTCTTTAGGGGATGCAGTTCAATCCATAACACCCTGCAGTTGACAGTGTTAACCTACAGAAGATGATGTGAAATGCAAACCCTTATCAGTTCCTACAAGACCCTACTGGACTCTTGCCTAGGCCTCATTTCTTACCTTGACACAGCCACATTGGCCTTGATTCAGTTCCTCCAAAATTCAAACCCGAATTTTCATAATTGCTTTTCTTTTTACTTAAGCTCTTCATTTAGGTCTTTTCTCCAATTCAAACTTTGGGTCTCATGTCACTGGGAGAAGCTTTTCCTGATTTTGCTATCTAACGCCAAATCTTCCAGTTACCCTCCAGGCTAACAGGTCACCCAGTCAGCCTCATTCACAGCACTCACAGCCATCTGAAATCATGTCATCTTTGTCCCTGTGTGTTTATTGATGATCATACCTCCATTAGTAGGTGTGCTTCATGGGAACAGCACCTCCTCTGGTTAGTTTTACCACATCAAGTGCCAGTGTTATGCCTGCCTCCGTTGTCATTGAGTCGATTGCAACTCATGGTGACCAACCACATGTGTTACAGAGTTAAACTGCTCCATAGGGTTTTCTTGGCTGTAATCTTTATGAAAGGAGTCCCGGTCCAGGGGTTAAGCACTCGGCTGCTAACCCAAAGGTCAGTAGTTCAAACCCACCCAGTGGCTCTGCAGGAGAAAGATGTGGCAGTCTTCTGTAAAGATTACAGGCTTGGAAACTCTATGTGTTCTAGTCTGTCCTACAAGGTCACTATGAGTTGAAACTGACATGACGATAATGGGTTTAATCTTTTTGGAAGCGGATGGCCAGGCCTTTCTTTCTTGGCTTGTGCTAAAGCAGTGTAATGTGCATGTATAAAAGAGTATTGACATAATCATACAAGTAAATGTTTTTAGTCCTTTTACAAGAGCAAAAGGACTTTTATATTTTATTTCATGGGCTTTATCTAAACATTTTGCGCAGAGATAGGCAGACTCTTGGGTAGGTTTGAACCACCAACCTTTAGGTTAGGGGTCACACGCAAACCATTTGTGCCACCCAGGGACGTTGGGTCCAAGTAAGCAGCCAAGAAATACTTATAAATGAATTAATAGTTTATCGATTTTACTGGTTGATCCAAAGTAATATGCTCGTGTCATGTAGCTTAAGGGGGGAAAAAGATAGCTGGCATCGCCACTACGTGCCTTCAGACCCTGGTTTCCCCGGAAGCAACTGTAGGGGAAGAAGCGATGCTCTGAACCGGGGGTTCCATCATCACTTCCTACAGTTTCTACTCCCACAGCTGTGTATCTCAAAATAAAAATCTCAATAGGTAGTGAGCAATTCTGAAGGTGAAAGCCCTAACATATAAAAAACAAATACTGCATGCATGAAACAATCAAGTCCCAGCACCTGACTGTGGCCCCGTTTGAGTTTCCGTGAAATGGAATCCAGGCCTGAGAGGTGCTAAACGTGGGTGTGCGGCGCACAGCTATTTCGGTGCAGAGAGCAGTGAAACAGTGAGACTGGCAAACGTGGACAGAAGTGATGCGAAGCACTGTGGACTGAACAGCTTGTTTACGATTCTAACGATCTTCAGTGTTACTTAGATGACTTCTGAGAAGTTTACAGGCATCCATCTCCAGTCAAAAATTACATTTAGAAGGATCGATGACGCATGCTAGACGTTCTGCGTGGCACCAGATGCATTCTCATTCTCAAAAATCTACATCCTAAATAGTAATCACAGGACATTTAAAAGAGCTTCCCAAAAATGCACTATTGTGTCCATAATATTATGTTAAGCATACCCAGAGATGTGTTGTGCTAAAGCAGTATAATATGCGTGCATAGAAGAGTGTTTACATAATCATGCAAGTGAATGTTTTTAGTCCTTTTACAAGAGCAGTTGAGAGTGTATTTTATTTCATGGGCTTTTTCTAAACATTTTGCACAGAGATAGACAAAATCCTTTTCTGAGCCCCTTTGCAATTGTTCTCAAGGTGTGAAGTGAAAAATTACCTGCCCTTCTCCTGACCTGTCATCCTCTTAAACTACCCTGCTCCACCGTGTCAAAGGTCTTCCTTATGCCTTTGTAAAGTAGCTTTGCTTTACGAAGTGAAAGGTAGCTATTATAACAGAACTGAAGCAGCAGCTGTGGGATGGAGGAAAATGCTGCATTTCATATTCCTGCGGCCTCACAACAGTGTACTCACAGGGGTACCATTAGATGGTTTTCCCACTTGTAATGGTAGAAGGTTGGGCTCTGAGGCAGAGAGCAGACATTACTCAAAAGGATGATTTCCCCACGTGCATACAGAACCTCCAGATCCCAGCTGAGAATGATCTAATGATCTAAGGCAAGCTCATGAACCTGTGTGGGAATGTGTCAACAGCAGGAATGCCATGTAGACAATTTTTATAAAACAAAATAAATTCCTAAAAGTGCCTTCCTGTTAAGATATATACTTGCTATAGTTTCTGTGTTGCAAAGCTTACCCTTTATGACCTGATGGTGTAAGTTTGCTTTTTAAATTTCTTAACTGCCACTCGACCACAACCCCCACCCCCACCACAAATGGTCAATCCTCACCGATCCTCAAATGGTATTTTAAATGGTATTGATCCATCAAATTCCCAAACATGGAGTATAATGATTTAGGATTCATTTGTTAACCTTATATAATAAGTATATTGTTTCACTTCAAGTCTAACCTTTACAGCCTGCCTCTTTCACAATACTGTTGTTCAATCAGCTTCGCACCTTTTTAAAAAAGACACCCAGGCAGGCTATTTTGACTTTTCCAACCTAAAATCTACCTCTAATGCATGGCTCACACATTTCCACATTCTTTTTTTAAGCAGTGATCATGCATTCTTCAATTTCATTAGACTTTTATAATGCAGTATTAGTTTCAACTGCCAGAGAAAATGTGACATGTTGAAGTTTTGTTCCGTGAATCATTCCAATGCAACACGAGTACAGTACATTGTTCACTGAGTTTGTTAGACCTTGGTGTTTTGTCCCCAAGGGTTGTAAGGATGATGGCCACCACTTGTATTTCCATCTCCAAAAGTAAAATGCAACAATAATGTGTCTCTACTCATCAGGTGCTACCTCCGTGAGCCCTTGGCAACTTGGTCACCAGCACACATGGGCAGGTCAGTTGATGCAATGATTGTGTTCTGTGCGAGACTGAGATGTCCACACCCTAATCCTTACCGCCACCAACCCCAGATCATTGGCATATTCTTCCACATGAATTTCAAGGGCTAACTTTATGATTTCGATCTTGGACTCTAAAGGGTACAAATTTCTTGAGGGTAGGGAACATTGTGATATCCCAGTACTAAGCACAGACCTTGGCAAAAGCAGAACTCAGTAGATGATTGTTGACTGAGACAATGAATGTGTCCTATCTTTTAGTCACTCTCCAGCTCAAGTCCTTCTGTGGCTCTAGGAAGATGAGTGTCTCAGGGTCAGATGCATACAGTTAGGAAAACAGCTTGCTTACAGTGATGTTAAGGAAGTGAAGGCTGTGATATCTTTCACATCTAAACACAAAATGCCTTTACAAAAAAGAAACTGAGATTTTTTTTTTAATATAAACTCATTGCCATTGAGTTGATTCCGACTCATAGCGACCCTACAGGCCACACAGGGTTTCCAAGGCTGTAAATCTTTGTAAAGCAGACTGTCACATCTTTCTCCCACTGAGCGGCTGGTGAATTAAACCTCTGACCTTTTGCTTAACAGCCAAGTGCTTTACCCACTACATCACCAGGGCTCCTTTTTTTAATGTAGCATCTCAAAGTAAGTACATTGGTCAAAGAATGTGGATTTTCAGCCTTAAGATTGTAGTGAAACATATATGCATAATTAACAGTAAGTTAAGGAACAATTTAGGGTTGGTCTTTGATGATGGAGTCACTGCGGTTTAAAGGGACTTTGCACCTTGCACTACTCAAGATCCAAAATAAAATAATTTTGAGTTTCAGTATTTTGTTATCTATTGAAATGTTCCTTTCAAAGAATATCTATTTTTATATACTGCCTTAAAATGCTGTCTTTTAGAAGGCATGTTATCAACAAATGTATCTTTTACAAAGATAGCACTTTATGGGATTTGAATGAGGGAAGAACACATTTATAAAAGCAATGCATAGTAGTTGAGATATAAATTTTGTTTTTGAATGATAAGCATGATGAATCTACAAGGTGGATATTTGCTATTAGAAACAAAGGTTTACAGTTAAATGTGGCATAAACGAACGGCAAAAGGTATCATTACAGTATTAAATTTACGCATGGAGGCTCAGTTGAATCCCACTTTTTTCTCAGACGGTAAAATAATTAATTAGCACATGAGTTATAAGAAAGATAAGGAGAAAGGAAAAAGGTCATTTATTGAGTAACTACTATGTGAAATATGTTATGCTTTGTATTTTCACATAATCATTATTATCTTTTAAACATTGCAACTGTTCAACACTGGTAATTTTCACAAATTAAAGTCAGGCTCTGAGAGTGTAAATAACTGGCCTGAGATTCCAGCTGGTTAGTGTCAGTATCAGGATTTGTCTGTCACCACTATTCACAACTTTTCCTCTACTTTGTGATATTCTGAGCAATTGATACCAGGAGTATTGCCACAATCTGCAAAAGGGTGAAGTTCTGATTTAAGAGTAGCCTTCATTAAGCTTTAAGAAAGGAGCAAAATGCTTTCTCAGAAGTAACAAATATTCATTATAGTTAACAGTGATAGCAATGTGAGACAGGAAAATCATTTGTGTGGCAAGTACAGCAAAACTGTGAAATGCTTCAGACAGACTGTAGTCTGGGAATGGGCCATTGAACTTCACCAATAGCAGAACCTAGGTGATTTTCAAGGGAGCAGCTTCGATACAGGGTTAAATACGTATTAAGTAAATTAGTACAGGAATCATAATAAGAGATACTATTTTTGAGTGCTCAGTACATATCACACATTGCTAAGAGCTTGAATCTCATGTTCGTTTGTTCTGTTTATCGTTGTAGTTTGAGTGAGAGTTTATATTTCAAGTTAGTCTCTTATACAAAAATTTGTACATACATTGTTATGTGACCCTAATTTTTCTCCCTATACTGTGACAGCACACTCCTTCTTTCCACGCCTGACTTCCTATGTCCATTCAACCACTCCTAACCCACTCTTCCTTCTCAACTCACCTCCAGACAGAAGCTGCCCATTTAGTCTCATGTATCTGCTTGAGCTAAGAGGCACACATTTCACAAGTATCATTTTATGTCCTACAGTCCGTCCAATCATTGTCTGAAGAGTTGACCTCAGAAATTGTTTTAGTTCTGGGCTGATAGAGAATCCAGGGGCCATGCTTTCCAGGGTTCCTCCAGTCTCAGTCAGACCATTAATTCTGGTCTTTTTACTAGAATTTGAGTTCTACACCCCACCTTTCTCCGTCTCCATCAGAGACTCTCTGTTGTGTTCCCTTTTAGGGCAGTCATTGGTGGTAGCCAGGCACCATCTGGTTCTTCTGGTCTCAGGCTAATGAAGTCTCTGGTTTATGTGGCCCTTTCTGTCTCTTGGGCTAATACTTTCCTTGTGTCTTCAGTGTTCTTCATTCTCCTTTACTCCAGATGGTTGGGACCAATTGATGCATCTTAGATGGCTGCTTGCAAGCTTTTAAAACCCCAGATGCCACTCACCAAAGTAGGAAGCAGAACATTTCGTTAATAAACTTTGTTACGCCAGTTGACCTAAATGTCCCCTGAAAGCATGGTCCCGAGACCTCTACCCCTGCTGCTTTGTCTCTTGAAGTGCTTGATAGTATTCAGGAAACATCTTAGCTTTGGTTTAGTCCAGTTGTGCTGACTTCCCTTGTAGTGTGTGCTGTCCTTCCCTTCACCGAAGTTAAGTCTTGTCTACTATCTAGTTAGTGAATAACCCTCACTCTCCCTCCCCACTCTCGTAACCATCAAAGAATGTTGTCTTCT
Source organism: Dugong dugon (assembly GCA_030035585.1). Lineage (NCBI taxonomy): Eukaryota > Metazoa > Chordata > Mammalia > Sirenia > Dugongidae > Dugong > Dugong dugon. The sequence continues at coordinate 18,748,789 of CM057478.1, forward strand.
GTGTTTAAACCTTTTCGAGTTCTTATAATAGTGGTCTTATACAATATTTGCCCTTCTGTGACTGACAAAATTCACTCAGCATAATGCCCTCCAGATTCCTCCATGTTATGTTTCACGGCTTCATCGTTTTTCTTTATCTTTGGGTAGTATCCCATTGTGTGGATATACCATAATTTGTTTATCCATTCATCTGTTGATGGACACCTAGGTTTTTTCCATCTTTCTGCTATTTTGAACAGTGCTGCAATGAACATAGGTGTGCATATATCTATTTGTGTGATGGCTCTTATTTCACTAGAATATATTCCAAGGAGCAGGATTGCTGGATCATATGGTACTTCTATGTCTAGCCTTTTAAGGAAGCACCAAATTGATTTCCAAAGTGGTTGTACCATTTTACATTCCACCAACAGTGTATAAGTGGTCCAGTCTCTCCACAACCGCTCCAGCATTTATTATTTTGTGTTTTTTGGATTAATGCTAACCTTGTTGGGGTGAGATGATATCTAATTGTAGTTTGGATCTGCATTTCTCTAATGATTAACGATCATGGGCGTTTCTTCATGTGTCTGTTAGCCACCTGAATGTTTTCTTTGGTGAAGTGCCTGTTCGTTTCCTTTGCCCATTTTTTAAATTGGGTTATTTGTCTTTTTGTTGTTGAGGTTTAGCAGTGTCTTGTAGATTTTAGAGATTAGATGCTGATCGGATTTATTGTAACCAAAATTTTTTTCCCAGTCTGTAGATTGTCTTCTTACTCTTTTGATGAGCATAAGTGTTTGATTTTTAGGAGCTCCCAGTTATCTAGCCTCTCGTCTGGTGCTTGTGCATTGTTACTTATGGTTCGTACTCTGTTTCTGCCATGTATTAGGGCTCCTACCGTTGTCCCTATTTTCTCTTCCACGATCTTTATAGTTTTTGATTTTATATTTAGGTCATTAATCCATTTTGAGTTAGTTTTTGTGCATAGTGTGAGGTATAGGTCTTGTTTCAGTTTTTTTGCAGATGGGCATCCAGTTATGCCAGCACCATTTATTAAAGAAACTGTCTTTTCCCCAGTTAATGGACTTTGGGCCTTTGTCAAATATCAGTTGCTCATAGGTGGATGAATTTATGTCTGGATTCTCAGTTCTGTTCCATTGGTCTATGTATCTGTTGTTGTACCAGTACCAGGCTGTTTTGACTACCGTGGAGGTATAATAGGTTCTAAAATCAGGTAGTGTGAGGCCTCCCACTTTGTTCTTCTTGAGTAATGCTTTACTTATTCGAGGCCTCTTCCCTTTCCGTATGAAGTTGGTGATTTGTTTCTCCATCTAATTAAAAAATGCTGGTGGAATTTGGATCGGGATTGCATTGTATCTATAGATCACTTTGGTTAGAATTGACATTTTCACAATGCTGAGTCTTCCTGTCCATGAGCAAGGTATATTTTTCCACTTATGCAGGTCTCTTGAATCTCATGTTTTCATGCCTTCTTTTGTCTGTGAATTATTAGGACCATTTCAGAGTGAGGAAATAAACTCAGAGAGGTAAAGAAACCACCAAAGACATCCAGCTAGTATGTCAGAGCTGAGATTAACATCCAGGTGCCCTAAATCCAAGTAAAGGGTTTTCAGCAATGTCAGCTTTACCTGCCTAAGGGATCAGTGAATAATAAGTAAGTCACAGAAGATCTTAGAGAGAGGAAATCAAAATGAATGAACAGGATACCTGAGTAGAAGGGAGGCAGAGTGAAGAGATCATGTTAGAGAGGAGAGGATTGCTTCATTCTCTCAGAGTTCAGAGATGAGCAGAGAAGAGTTGGTGGCCAGCACAGGACAAAGCTACCTGTGGCCAGGAAGAGAAACCTGTCTAACCTGCATGCTCTCACCCTTTCCCCGTTCTCCACAGACAGCCTCTGTATCTCTGGCCTGCTTTGCTTGTCTGCCCTGGTCATAGCTACTACCCTTGACAGAAATGATCATCCATTTTGCCCAGTGAATGTCAGGTTCCATCTGTACCTCATATTGACATACGCTCCGCCCCTGACGTGGAAAAAATTTGGCTAATTTGTAAAAAGTGAATAAAATGCACAGAAGAAAAAAAAATCATTAAATGATATCCTTCTCTTTTCCTGTAGAATTATGAAAAACGTGTTCTGTTTTTGTTTTCATATTTTTTCCCCACCAAAGAGATTTCAGTCTTACTCTCTTAATTGTTCATCTGGCAAATTCACTAAATCATGAATATGCAGGCATTGGCTTGGGAAAAGGAGAAAGGGTGAACCTCCTTTTGCCAAATAAGGTTCTGTTGCAGAATATAGAAAAGTTGATGGGACAAGGTCTTCTATTACAGAAATTCTGGGTAGGTTATACATTGATGACTCTGTAGAATAATGCTTCTCAAAATTTGATGTGCATGTGAATCATCTGGGAATTTTGTAAAATGCAGGTTCTGATTGCTCATGCCTGAGGGAAATGCCTGATGTTTGCATTTGTAACAAGTTTGTAGATGATGTGAAAAGTTGACTTGCAAGGCTGTGGAGAACTTTGCTCTGCTGTATGACTTCAGCTGTGCACTTCAGATACAGATTCACTGGGGAGCAGCCTGCACTCACTAGCTGTTCCTCAGCCTTCTATCAGGCCTCTGCTTCTAGGCTGCTAACTACTCCTCCAGAGCTTGTTCCGTACCTTTCTTCCCAGCTCCTGGTCAGTGACATCATCACATTGTTAGCTCACCGTGTGCTATTGGATAGTGGGAATATTTACACCATGATAATCAGCAAAGGCTATCAAACTTTTCTTCATAGCCAATTCTGCTACTATTTTATGCCTGTTGCAAGTCAAATCATGTTATATTCAAATGATTTTTTCCAGCACATTTATTTAATTTCTATCACATGATGTTAATTAATGAATAACTGTAGAATAAAAGCTACAGGATGCCCAGTAGATTGTATTTTCTAAAATATCTAGGCTGGGGCCTAAACTGAGTGAAATGCCATACCCATGTAATATAACATGGATTATTCACAACATGGTGCTCCCAACTAAAGGACTACAATGAATTACTAGTAGTGGGGCTGAATAGTGAACCTCATCTTGACAAGACCGTCATGCATATGGGCTTCTGTTTCTTAATGTATACAGTAACAGCATTTGCAACATTTGATTTATTATCCTTGAAACATAAAATAATTATTTATTAAGTGGCAACCACGAAAACACAATTTAAATGTTACTTCAGTGGGAAAATGTGTACTGAGCTAGAAATAGCCAACTTACAAACAGTACATGGACCTGAATGCATTTAGTAAGTTGCAGATAATTACGTGACCTGGGTTAAGTGTGCTCATTAGCTTGGGGCTAAGGATTGTGCCAAAATGCATAAAATTTAAAATGAAATAATATACATATGTGTTTCTTTATACATATATAGAGAGAGAAAGGGAAGAACAAGCCCAGTGAGATGAACACCTTTGCTAGGTAAAAGAAGCTATGCAAAAAAAAGAAAGAAGGAAAGAAAAAAAGAACTTCCTGAAACTAACTTAAAACTAAGTGGCATTGTAGTTGATATCAAGGGACTGAGAGGCACAGCTAGCACAGATGTAGTGCAAAGCAGCCTAAATCCCAAGAGATCTTACAGGACCTGATTTAGAATAGAAAAATGAACTTAAGTGAGTTTTCTTTCTCTCTGCCTTCTATCTGCTCTAATAAATGTGCTTAGGTGCAGTGAAATTATTCCAAGACAGGCAACAGAGTGTATAGGGATGAAAAGTGAAGAGGGCCATTGTTAATTAATAAATGGATATTATACTCTGAAGTTTGGCTGTGCCTTTGAAATGTGTGTAGGGGGAAAAATAGCAAGATCCTTGTAAACTCCCAAAGTGTTAATGTAAATCTTCTCAGAAAAAAATGACTTCATTATCATGATTATTTCATTACTACTAACCAATATCAGAAAAGCAAAATAAAATTTAATTTGAACAGTATTAATAGAAGATTGAGAGGCATTTTGAAGTTTTTTTTACCAGCTACGTAAACCATCTTAAGGTATATGGAGCTTAGAAGTAACATTCTTTTTATAAATAATAATTCACAAGGCTAATTTTTGTTTATAAGTTCCAATAGAGACAGATATAAACATTACAGAACATGCCTTAACTGCCTAGCGTAAGTAACAAATACTGCAGGTTTGGGATTTGCTGTCAGAGGGTTTCTTTTTTTTTTCTTTAGCAATTGCTGTAGTAATATATATGGTTTCCACAGCATTTTAGGGAAGGCAGGAAACTGCAATAAAATGAAAAGCAGTGAGTCAGAGGGCTTGGCAATATTTAGCCTGGACTGTAGCACTGATTTATCATGAGAGATATTGACAAGTTGTTTAAATTACCTAGGCCCCTGTCTCAACATAGAAAATAAAATATCTCTATTAGAAGGTCTCTAAGGTTCTAGTATCATCCACTACCATTATTCTTCTCTGATTTGAAAATGGCAGAAGTTTTCACAACCAATGTGGTATCACTCGAAGGTTACCTACAAAAAGGAGTGGTATATAATCTAGTCTTACTTTTCCACCATCTCTGGGTCATGAAAAGTGTCTGGCAATGCAGCATGGTATTGATATAAAGGATAAAACTGACAAGTTGGGAATTGTAGTAAGTGGCTCACTGTAAAGCAAAGAATGAGAGCAGTAATAGATAGTGATCTAGCCATAGTCCGGTTTTACAAATGAAACACACTCTGGGTTTTGGAAACAGATACCAGACTGAAACTCAGTTATCAGGCATTGTCTGAAACATGGATACTTTAGTCTGTGCAATTGAAAATATGTGTTCATGTGGTAATCATAGAGTAATAAAATAGTCTAATAAGAGACTAGAACTTGAATTAGAACAGTGATTTTCAACTGATAAGGGGTTAAAATTGGTAACATTTTAAAGTATCCATGTTTCCTCCAGAATCACCTGACTGTAGAGACCTGCTTCAGGTGTGGGAGCTCTTTTTAATTCCACATCACAGAGAGGGCAACTGATGTCGTACTTAAATGTTACTCAAGGAGTGGTGGTGGAATGACAATTTGAGCATAATCTCCTGTCCTGCCCCCCTTCTCCCCCAAGTTCAGTGTTCTTCCCTGGGTCCAGTGTTCCTCAAAATGTGGTCAGCAGGGCAGGGAATTAATATAATTTTTTTTTAACAGGTTTTCTGTTCTTGTTCCTCCTTCTGCCCAACACTACTGAGTTGGGGAATCAGAATTTTTCCAAGAATAGGGAACCAATGATTTCCATTTTAAACAGCATTCAGGCAATTCTAATTCAGGTAAACCTTTGAGAAATACTGCATTGACCCTTACTGCACACCCAGAATTTTACACTGAAAAGAAGAAACGATGAATAAATAGAGAAGAATGAAAGATACAAAGAGGTTCACAAATCAAATGTGGTCCCAGATTCTTCCCTTAAGTTTCACAGTTTGAAATTATCAAACACTGTATGTAATGTTTTGCTGCTATTCATAAGGTTTTCACTGGCCAGTTTTTCAGAAGTAGACTGCCAGGTCCTTCTTCCTGGTCTGTCTTAGTCTGGAAGCTTCACTGAAACTGGTCCACCACAGGTGACCCTGTTGTTATTGGAAATACCAGTGGCATGGCTTCTGGCATCACAGAAACACACAAGCCACCACACTAGGACAAACTGACAGACATATGGGGAATGTGAAAGCTGGACAATGAATAAGGAAGACTAAAGAAGAATTGTTGCCTTTGAATTATGGTGTTGGCGAAGAATATTGAATATACCGTGAACTTCCAGAAGAACAAACAAGTCTGTTTTGGAAGAAGTACAGCTAGAATGCTCCTTAGAAGCAAGGATGGCAAGACTTCATCTCACGTACTTTGGACATGTTATCAGGAGGGATCATTCCCTGGAGAAGGACATCGTGCTTGGTAAAGTAGAGTGTCAGCACAAAAGAGGAAGACCCTCAGTGAGATGGATTGACACGGTGGCTGCAACAATGGGCTCAAACATAACAAAGATTGTGAGGATGGCACACGACCGGGCAGTGTTTTGTTCTTTCGTATATAGGGTTGCTATGAGTCAGAACTGACTTGACAGCATCTAACAACAACAACATATGTAATATGCAATAACTACTTAAGAATATAAAATAGTGTTAAAATAAAGGATGCATATTAGCTTTGCATCTCTCAGACATGTACTCAAAGTTGAACAGCCGTTAAAGGAGGAACACTGTGTGCTGGGCCAGCTAGTTGGTGGACTAGCATAGCATCCTACTTTTGTCAGAGTCGTGAATTTGCTCACACTTTGGATCATTTAACTTCAGCTAGACAAAAATGATAATCTGCTGCTCTGTACTGCCTGCAGGAACCTGCCCCATAGATGCCACCTGCCTCTCAGCACAGAGAAGGCTAAGCAAGCAGATACAATTGCTTCTGCATCTCCTTCCTGTTCCCTGGAAAGAAGGCATTTTCCCAGGCCAAGTCCACCTAGAATAGGGCCTTTGCACAGTATTTGTGTTTAAAGGATGAGGTTATATCTTTTAGCTTTCACTCCACATTAGCAGAAACCCCTCTGAAACTTACCTCTGTTTTGATTAGACTAAATATATGGAACCCCTAATCCCCTCGTTTGGTGTCACAGAGTTCATACTGTTATGAAAGGATGACTGTATAGTTGAGAAGCTAAAAGAAAAGTGGGAGAAATGTATTTAAGACAGCCAGCTGGAATCCTGTTTAATTTATAACAGTGATCCTCAATTTTATTCCTTGACCCTTTAATTAATGCTTTTTGGTAATATTGTTTGTAAGGAAAACATTGAGTTTAATATAGTGACTAAACCAAATAAAAGTAATGGGGAAAAGCACTGCTGTGTTTTTCATGTTGCTACATGTGCCTCCTCGTCCCCTTCCAGAGACTGATGTATGACCCAACTGGATAATCACTGATTTAGAGAGTCGTGGAGGGTGAGAACATTATATGCCATGCTGTTGTGAAGCATAGTGGGCAGTCAGTAGATGAGACTCATAATCTCATTGTGTGTTTGCAGATAGCCCCTGCCAAGTGGAAAGGGTGCTGAAAGCAAATTGTGCAGTAATATTTGCTGATGGCATGAACCCTACAGCACAGGATCATGTTTCTTTGCTGTCAGGCTTGTTGTTCAGTGTTTGCAGACTTCGAGTTATTCAGGATTTCCAAGAATACTGGTAACAATGTAAGTATAATAAGATCAACATAAACTTGTGTGGGAGAGAAATTCACATGGTCCAATCGCCTAATAATTACCCCAGGTTTGTATCCAAGGCAACAAGATTCAATTTAATTTCATACGATGGAACAAAGAAAAAGAATCCTTCCGTCCTAACATAGAAATTAAAAATGATACTTTTTTTATCACTCAAAGACTTAGTTACATAGATTATTTTAATTCCATTACAAAATAAAATGAAACAAAACTCATAAATAAATGCTAATACAATCTCTAGTAATAAAATGTAGACAAACAGTATTTTAAGTAAGGCAAATTTATGGTTCATGTTAATTTTGATTTTAAAGAGTTTTTTTTACAGATATTTTTACAAAATATCAGAGTAGGTAGGAAAAAGGTCATGATCTTATACTTATGGCCATGATTATCTCTTATCTATAACAGTGGAAGGTTCATTGGTTGCCAAATGGTTTGCGCTCCACAATGAACATAAAAGTTGGCAGTTGAAACACACCCAGCCTCGTTGTGGAAGAAAGGTATGGCGTTTTGCTTTGGTAAAGGTTCCAGCCAAGAAAACCCCGTGGAGCAGTACTACTGTGTAACACATGTGGTCTCCAGGAGTCAAAACAGGCTTGACAGCAATGTTTTGTTTGTTTGTTTGTGTGTTGTGTTTTATTTGTATAAGGATGGAAGCCCAAATAGCTTTCAAGCTGTGTTTTTCAAACCTGGCTACATAGGAGAGTCAGCTGGTGGACTTTTACAAAATACCTGTGCCTCAAGCCCTTCCTCCCAGATTCTGATTTAATTGGTCTGCAGTGGAGCCTGGACATGGGTGTTTTTTAAATCTTTCCAAGAGATTATAATATGCATCTGGGCTTGAAAGCCACTGCTGAACAGAAACTTTTATAGCTAGAGTATGTTACAGTATCATGAAGTTGCTAATAGAATGCAAGCTTTTTGCTCTATTAATGATCTTCTGCCAGCCATTGAGAAACCAAAAAAAAAAAAAAATTGGTCTCTGCTTCAATGCATGTCAACTGTATAGACCAGCCTTGAAAAACATCATCTCTTAATTAGAGTCTAACCTTCTATCCTTGTCTTTTCACTATGCAAAAGACAATGAATAAGAGATGAGAGAGACAGAAAAGTGGGTGACTAAAGATTCAAGGGTTAACACCGCATAAGTCTTTACCTGTGAGTCAATATTTTGATAAGTAATAAACAGCATTAATGAAGGATTTACAAATAAAGATTGTTTGAAGTAGTTGTTTATACTTCGTCTTCTAGAAATGTGGTGTAAGTGTATTTTAAACCATTTAAAGCCCTCTGTGCAATGAAGAATCCTTCAAATGTATGTTTCATGATCCTAGGGTGAAGTACATTTTAAATTTAAATATGTATGGACTGGAAAATTCCTAGTTTCTCTTGTCATCAATACATAGCAAGTAATTTGGGAGCCCCAGTGGACAAAGCAATCATAAAAACACACTTCCAAGGATTTCATGAAGGACTCACAGTTTATATAACTCAAAAACCTTGTGTGTGTGAGTGTGTGTGTGTGAGCACAGACTTGATTGCTTTTTTCCCATTATTTATATTACAAAACATATTGGCTTACTGTTTATTAGCAAATTGCTTATTTTTGCTACTCTGGTGAGAATAATTATTTTAGGTCTAAAGAGAATAATATGGATGCAAACAGCTCAACTTTAAAAGTGTCAGTCGTGTTTGTATGACAGGTAATGAGGCAATTTCGCAGAACATCAGAAACTAATTGAGCTCAGCTCATATCAGTGTGGCTTGTTCAGCTGAGGCTGTGCCTCTTAAAAAGAAGAGTGGAATTAAATGAGACAATGTGACATGTATAATTCTAATTGGAAGCTCTAATTTAAAATATTTAAAAGCATGTTTAAAATAATTTGTGAATCCATACAGATGCTTCCTTCCTCAACTAATTAAGAATAGTCAGTGGGTCATATAATGTCTGGATGTCAAAAATATGAATTATTGAAGTCCCTGCACTTATAAGTATACCAGCACCTTTAGGCAAGATCAAATTTAGTTTAACAGAGGGAAATGGGAAAGAAACAACCCTCAAGACTTCAGAAGGGTAGGTGAATTTTAACATGGTATTTTTAAAACTTTGAGAAGTATTATTAAACTGCACATCAATTTTGAAAATTTGAAATTATATTTAATATATTTCAATATAAGTCAGCAAGGAAAAACTTGAGACGTAATTTTAGAGATGTAGTGGAAATTGCTCTTTTGATTTGTTTGGATGCTACTGCTGCACTTGTCAGTTGTTTGAAGTTGTTTGGGTCAGCGTCTAATAGCAATAATTCTAAAGACAACATTTGTATAACCTTGAAATTCTTACTGTTTCTAATATTGCTTAACGTCTATGACCAATGATAATTTTAGAGCTCTTTGCTATGCTGATTTAAAGATAAGAATTTAGGGGAGGGAAAAAATCAATAAATATTCAGTTTCACTGCTAACATATTCATAATTCAGCAATAAAGCCCTTGTAAAAAGAAACTTGTAAAACCTGAAACCTGCTAACTGGAAGTGTAATCACAGTATACTAATGACCTAAAATGACACAGAAACAACTTTTCTAGAACTGTAGCAACGTATCTCCAAGTTATTTCAGCAGCCTTAATGCGATTTCATAAGGAGAATATTACAAATTGAAATGTTTAGTCACATTTTTCATCCATTAGCAAAGGAAACTGACGTAAATAATTAGAGTACCAGATGTTTTATCATGGTTTTCTTATTTACCTTTTTATTACTGTCATAGATTTCCAACTGTTAACAAATGCAATGGATTTGTCTTATATAGCATAAAAAATAGATTTTAGAGATTTAGAAAAGGAGAAATGCTTAATGGGTTAAGTGGAAAATTCTTGGGAAAATAGTTAAGAAAGAAAAATTCAATATAAAAAGCAAAACTGGTATGGATGAGAGAAGACGGACATAAAAGAACATAAAAAATAAGATTTTTTTTTAGCTGGGGTCTCGAGAAACAGAGACTAAAACTTGCTAGGAGAAAAATAGAACCTAATAATATGGAAATAAGACACATTTAAGTGAAAAATTTGTTGCAAAGCTTGTATTTTTTGCCCTAAGAACTGCAACACCTTCTTACATTATTGTATACATTATATATTATCCAGGGTCTTTAATCTTTCTTGCAGAATTACAGAGAGAATTCAGAGCCAAGGGACAGTATTGATGCTGTCCTCAAACAAAAAACAAATAAACTGAAAACTTATTAAATGCATTCATAAATATTTATCAGACACACATACTACACTAGAGGCACAGACAGACATCAGATATACATACATTCAGCAGGAATGCATGCACGGCTGTACACTTACATACACACACACACGTACATACATCAGATACGGCCAAATGTCCTGAAGACAGGTGCCCTGGTTCCAACTTTTGAAGCTCATATCTTGCTTCCAGATGGTAACAAAAAAATGCCATTTCACTGACTTTATATTTGAGATAAATGTTGGGTCCGTTCTTAGGCCATTCTTATTCTATTAGGAACAGACTTGAAAACTGGCCCATTTAATTTCTCCATGAGATACAGCATAATTTACTTACATACTCCAAAGTAAATGATTAACCACTACGGTAGGTAATATGACCAGGCATCACTATTATTATTATTATTGTGTGGGGTTTATTTTGGCCCCATGTGTTAAAATTAGTCCAGAAGCACGTAATTATGGAAATACATAAACCGAAGAACTCAGGTAAACTTTCCCTACATTTAAATACTTAATATTTCTTTTATTGTTCAAATATTTTTCTAAGCTCAAAAATCCATCAGGAAATCATTAAATCTGTTAATCACCTACATTGTTGCCTGTTGTAGAAACAAATTTAAAAAAATAGGTATTTCCTTTTGTGAAGTAGGTTCTTGTGTTCTTCAGTAGTCCTTTGTAAATAATTATTACTGCATATATCAGCGCTCATTAAAAAATAATTTACACCTAATTAGTATGCTTTACTCCAAGGATTCAGATGATGTAAACAAATGCTAGAAATGAACCCCCAAAACATATGGATGATTGTACTGTTAAGCTATGGTTCCTTATGAAAAATCACATATGGTCTCCTATGACAAAGAAATCACATCACAATTCTATTACTGTACCAGTTCTTAGACATTGTCCTACTATCAAATTGATAATACTCTTTCATATATGATTTACATTGTTCCTTTTGTGTAAACATATGATGTTTACTTTTATAGATATTATGGTACTTCAAAATATCAGACATTTGGTTTTTGTGGATCAAAGGGATTCAAGGAAGAGAAATAAGATGTGGTACAATGTTTTCTTGGTAAATCCTATTTCCCTGTGCATGTTCCAATATATTGCAAATTTTTTTTATATCTAAAATGTGCTTTAAAATCAGATATACATAATTCTTCTGTATTTTAAAGGGCATGCAAACTCAGGTAACAGGACAGAGAAGAAAAAAAATGTCCTAATTGGAATGTTCTCACAAAACTTTTTCCTCATGTCATTCTAGAATTAACTTTATATTCTTTATAAAAATCAAGCCGACTGTATTACCAATGGCATCGATTTATCTTAATTATAGTTCTTTAATCACATATTTTATTCATCTTAATAAATGAAAAGTGTTTAACTTTCATAAAATAGCAATGTCGATAACAAAATCTCTCATAGGATTTGACCCTCCTCAAAATCTATCTTCCTTTATAGTTCTCCATAGATTAGTAACATTACCAATTAAATCATAAAGTTCTGTACATGATTTGTTTATTGGTTTCATAAAGATATGTAGATGGCAATTAATAATTCAGATGCTTTTAAAATTATTTCTGAATAGACATTTCCCAAAGCAGATCAGTAAAAATCAAACACCAAATTTTTATGTAAAGTGTATCTTTCTATCAAGTTAGGATAGGCTTTGACAATTTTATAGGGTAAGTAGTTTATGTGACAACCTATTATAATACAGCCATATATTCTAAGTGCCTCTTTATTTTTACATTTAAACTACTAGTTTGATTTTTTAAAACTGAAGAGAAATGTACTATTTTAAATGCGCAAATAAACCTAATTATCCTTCAGCCAAAAATTCACAGGAACCAATAGAAAACAAGATTAGCTAAGCATTTAATCTTAAGGTATCCTGATTAAAGCGGATGTAATTTAGAAATCTAATTAAGAGACTTTAACTACATCAGCCCCGTTTGATCACAAACTCTCAAAAGCTTGCGGTGCATATCTTCAGATTTATGACAATATAAATGTAACTCCAGCTTGGCAAACGCTAGCTTTTCCAGCAAAGTCATCTTGTGTTAGAGACTATAAAGTGTGTCCAGTGAAAGATGATTTGTGTCAGCTAAAACTGTAGCCTGGAGCTACACTTGGTGTGTTATTACTTTAATCTAGTTATTGCAGCCTTGAAGTGTATGTTAGCAAGTCGAGGGGAGAAATGTCAAACTCATAGCCTAGCCCGATCATTAAGAATTTCTAGGAATAGCAAACAACATGCCTGTATATTCCTCATTTGGTTGTTTATTATGGAATAGATTGACTATTTATTTGGAGTTAACATTATCTAATGTAAGAGAATATTTGGAGTTCAGTATAATCTTGCATTCCATGATAGAGCTTTTGAGAATTTATCTTAAGATATGCAAGTAAAGTGATAGTTATGTAGACTAAAATTTTATAATCAAATACAGCCATAAACACTAAAATGAGAAGAAATATAGGATTTTTCTGATGGCCTGTGTTGCGCATTACTAGTTATAAAACTGTTTTAGAGTACATAAATATTAGTATCTGTATAGATGCAGATAATTTTAAGAAATACATTAAGTTAAAATGCATTAAAAAACAAAATAAAATATCATAGGCGTTAAGTCATCACATTTGAACACAAAACAAATTTTAAGTCAGTCTCCTGTTATTTAAAGGAGATCAATATTATGTCACCAATGAAGTGTGAGTTTTTCCTCTTTTTGCTGATAGAAGAGAGATTTAGAATTTCCAGCATTTTGTATAGTCATAATCCATTGCCGTGGAGTCGATTGTGATTTGTACCGACCCTATAGAGCTGAGTAGAGCTGCCCCATAGGGTTTTCCATGGCTGTAAATCCTTTATGGAAGCTGACTGCCACACCTTTCTCCCATGGAGCAGCTGTTGGATTCAAAGTGCCAACCTGTTGGTTAGCAGCAGAGCACTTAACCACTGCACCACCAGGGCTTCTTTTATATCATCATAACATTATTAAAATGAATTCATTGAAAAAATAATCCTACAGGATAGGAAAAGTATTTTGTAATGTTTGACTTATAAATGGCATAATACATTTTTACTTTGTCCTCTATTTGTGCCGGAGGTATTTTTAAACTATTTTAAGTTTCACCTAATAAATATTAATTATATTCCCTAAGTTGCTTTAAAACACCTTGGTTGAATTCTTAAATCTGGAAAGTAACTTATTTTGAAAACAATCATCGAAGTTACCCAAAGAATAAACCTAGTTTGCATACACAAATATATTATGATAGTATTATATGGCTAAATCCCATTGTATTTATATGTATATGTTCTATTATAAGGTAAATTGAACATGTTGTATAAGAAACAAAAAATAGACTATGTTAGAATTAAAATAAATTGCAAGGGTAGATGCATTGACTCTGATAAGTACTTAATCAACTGCAAGTCATCTGTGTTAGGGATAGTAATCACATCAGGTCTTAATTAGGATTCAGCATGGTGGTTATTAGAGTCATACACATAATAGACCTCAAAGCTTATATAATTAGGATTGCATAAATGTATTAACATAGAGATTTATTGTGAAATATTAGACAGTTATCTAATAATAATGTATGCATGGAAAATTGAACAATCAAATAAATCAGATAAAAATTTAAGACCATGTAGTGTCATTGATATCTGAAAATAAATGAAAAAATCTTTTTATCCTTCTTTAGGAGCAAAGGAGAAGTTATTTATACCTTAAATTTATAAGATGAATATCAATTTCAATAAGTGTTTCAAATGCAATAGTCTCAAAAGAATGTCTCTCTTCTGTCCATTCCTAGAAGTTTGCAGAATAAAGCACTAGGCAACATAAAGATTATATAATTATATATTCTTACAGATTATATACTTTTACTTAAATCAAACCAAATGCTTACAGGTTAATTATATTAATTAATTAATGGCATTGACTAATAGTAATAATGGTAATCAGAGTCAGAATACAAAATATTTTTAAATTACTTTATGAAATTGAAGAAACTGAAAATTCTGCAATTTGACTAAAACCTTCCTAAACACCCTGTGAGTATATAAAGTATCCAATATATGCAAAAGATTTAGTGGCAAGGATTTCTTGTCTCTTGATGCAGCAGAAACTATTAAATGATTCTGGAAAAGTTTTAAAAGATAACTTACTCAGTTTCGGAATGTTTTGCATTAAAGAGAATCACCTCATATTGTTTTAAAATCAAAGACTATGTTTAAAAGACTATTCTAATTTCTTTCATCATATTGCTGGTATTAATTATGATGTTCATATCCTTGAAAAAGTAAAATAGGATGTCTATTGGCAAAATCCCACATGCTTCTTTCCAGCTTTATTGTTATATTTAGCATGATGAGTGAATAACATTTTCAGCTAGACTAAGAAAAGAAACTTTGCAGTAATAAATATGTTTGTGAGCAATAGAATGACAGGATAATCTTGTACATCACTGCCTACACATTTTTAGTTATTTTATTCTCTCTCCTTCTATTATAGTCATCAATTCTTTTTTTTAAAGCATAGCTATCAACCTCTCCATGAAGGGTTCATTACATATCTGGCATTCTGTTGTTCCACATTTTGTCCATAGCAAGGATTCTGTGAGGTACTGTAACCTGAGTGGAGACACCTGGTCAGTTTAATTAGGTTTTATCTGGCAATAATTAGGAGCAAAGGCTAAAAGGTGAACCAACTTTAACAGTCTAGGTGACTTCAGTCTTTTTACTGAGATAGACCAAACCAAAAAAAGAAACCGTTGACATAGGTGAGTCGATTCTGACTCAGTGACCCTACAGAACAGAGTAGAACTGCTCCACACAGTCTCCAAGGCTGCCGTCTTTACAGAAGCAGACCGCCACGTTTTTCTCCCTCAGCGTGGCTGCTGAGTTTGAACCTCTGACCTTTCGGTTAGCAGCCTGTTGGGCACTTAACCACTGTTTCATCTGACAGTTAAGAAGTAAAGATTTCAGATCCTGGGAAGACAATTAGAAACCCATAGAGAGGCTCGGGGCTCCTTTTTACAGAGGAATCCAATCACTGAATTGATAAACCGACACATATTTACCAACCCAAAAGTTTCTGCAACGTTAGTCATGGAAAGCAAGACCTAGTCCATCACCAGCACTGTGTGGAGACTATTTTAGTGAGGTTGAGTACTGATTGTGTGGATGGGGAGTGGGGACAAGTGGTGATTATTTGACACAAGAGTATTTTTGAATTGTGTTTTCAATTCCTGCAATTTAAATGCAAATAAGTACCAGGAGAAAATTCAAAATTTAAAGAAGTTTTATTTACCTGGTGATCTACCCATTTTAGCCACATTAGATTTATTACTGCACTTTGTAGTGGCATATGTAGACACAAAGGAGCAATTTTAATGTTATACGTATGCAAGTTTTTATATCAGAGTCTGCACCCTACATACATTCTGTGAGAGTCTAGCATGGCCCACAGCATTTGCGGGAAGTTGAGCATAGATTAAATGCAGAGCTTTCTGTTTTGTCTTTACTTTTTAAAAGTGAGACAAGTGTACACGTATCCTGGACAATTATAAGGTGCTTCTTGCACCACTTGGCTCATGCTTGCCCTTTGCTCATTCTTTGTTTATATTCAGATGTGAGATTGACATTCAGATCAAATGAATCTCTTGAAATGGGTGTGTTAATTTAGTTTTTTGTTGTTACTGTTTTTCTTTTGAGCAGACATGTGTTAGATCCTTTTGGGTGAAAAGTGCTGATGTACCAAATAAGAAAGCATCAACCTTGTCATTCTCTCTCTCTCTTTCACGTGCAGACACGCACAAGCACACGTGCACACACACACACACAATCTGATTATTGTAATATATTGCATTTAAGTAATAACAGTTAAATTTCTTGTTTACAAAGCCCACTGGATATAGGTGATTAAAATATTTTAAAATATGATGAAACTATTTGCAAAGTTCCAGGAAGAAACATTTAAGAAAATAAGGTTTACATAGTGGGTGTTTTTCAGAAGCAATTACACGTACATGATGTACATGATTATTTGCTGTAGTTTCCTCCTTCTAAATAAATTCACAAGAGTAGAAGGCTGCTTTGTGCTACCTCATTTACATATGATTATTTCTAAAGGTGACAATGATTATATAAAATACTTTTTTCTATATATTCAGTTAGAAATACAAAAACAATCTACTTTTATAAGATGGGTCAAAATACACCTAGTCAATCCTTGACTAAAATATCCAAGAAATTATATTGCCATAGGCCATTTATATAGCTGAGATTATCACTTGATTTGTTTGCATTCTAGCTTATTTCAGAAAAGTTAAAAGGAATTTTGAAGAGGGAAAATTTATTTTATAAATCAATCACCACATTGATGCAAAATGTAATGCATACCAAAGTTCTCTAGACCAGTGTTGTCCAGTGAACGCTCTTCAATAATGGACATGTCCTCCTGCACAGTCCACTGCTGTAGTCACCTTCCAGCTGTAGCAGTTGAGTGCTGTTAATGTAGCTAGTGTGACTGGAGAACTAAATTTTAATTTTATTAATTTAAATTTAAATAGCCACATGTGGCTAGTCACATTATATCCATGTTGACAAGGACCTAATCCTTGCCATGCAGGAGCTTACCAAGTCTACAAATCTGATGCAGGCACACTGTGCAACAGAATCGTAAAGGAAGTTACAGTATCATTGTTTCATGTCTGTATATCTTCTTTTCTTATTTATTTTATTCTAAACTCCTTGAAAACAGGAGCAAGGTCATTTTTGTACATTCAATAAGTACTTTCTAAATTGAATTCCAGGCATTTGCTTAAAAAGAGGACATTAGGAGAAAATGCGTTGCTTGGCCAATAATAAGCATAGAAAGAATAAAATAAGAGAAAAGGAGAGTGATTCAAACAATAAGATAAAGGGTTTGCAAGGCCAGTGGTTTTTCAGAGTTGTTTCTTTGTCATACAGATAGAGAATTACACCCTGCCCATGTCTTTGTGACAAAAGAGAGCAGGAGGAGGATTTGGGTGCTCTCTGCACAGTGAAGAAGCTTGAGTTTGGGGTCAGAGCTGTGCCTGAAGAGCAGAGTAGAGGGATTCTCACACCACAGCTCTGCCCTGGCCGCTTTTCTCACCTGGGGCCAGCAGGCAGGGCAGACACCACTCACAGGGTAAAGGCCTGGCTTCCTCCTCTGGTTTTAGAAACTTTGCCTTATTGCTACATGAGGCAAGCATTCTGGGTAATATTGTAGGAAAAAAAAAAAGTATAATAATTTAGGTAATTAGTAATCTTTTTTTATTTTCTGATTTTTATGAGCTGAAAGTTATGCTTTACAGATTTTTTAAAAAATTTTTAAAATTTTAAATTTTAAAATTTTAAATCCTTTAAAAACACCAAGCATAGTGCTTGGCAGATAAGTGCTGAATACATGTTAGGTATGGGTTTTGTTTTGTTTTTTAACGGATTTAGCTCCTGTCATCCACAGAAGAACCCAGTGTTGTAGGGTGATGAATGAGAATGCTGTAACTTGGAGGTTTCAGTAATTTGCTCACGTCTAGTAAGTAGGGGAGCCCTGGTGGCACAATGGTTAACAATTCAGCAGCTAACCAGAAAGGTCGGCAGCTCAAATCCACCAGTCATTCCTTGGAAAACCTTATGGGACAGTCCTACTCTGTCCTACAGGGTCACTATGAGTCGGAATTAACTCGATGGCAATGGGTTTAGCAAGTACAGAAGCAGTATCCGGATAGTGTTGAGTCTACTCTTTGAGCCCAGTTACCATTCGATTCTGTTTCTCTAGAGAAGAAGACTTGAGTCAGAGGGCCAGCCTATAGAGCAAAATAGTCATTTTTATTTAACTATATGTGGGGACATAGAAATTATCTGAATCTGAGAAATAAGCTAAAAACAATCATTTTCCAAGCCTATCACTTCTTCAAGAACTATTTTGAGTATGGGAACCCATGCTAGATCATTTGGCTTGATCTTCTCGGTCTTCTTTTTATAGCTTCATTTCAAATCACAGATTTGACATGTCCATAGAATCTTCTGGGTTTGCACACACATTCAAAGAGCAAATTTGTCATTAAACTCTAGCTAACTGCCATTATTTCTCAAATTTTCTTGGAAAAAAGTTTTGATCTTCTTTGCTAAATTTGGAAAGCATATTAAAATGAAGATTGATTTGTTTCATGAAAGATATTTTCAAATAAAGCATAAATTAGGCATATACTGCTTCAGCTCAGTCATGGCATACAATCCAGGACATATGTCCATCATCTCATAACATGATACATAGTGGGAAAGTTGGGAGCACACTATCCTCAGGGGACTAAGAGGGTTAATGCACCACCAAACTCAGGTTCTCACTTTAAAATGTCAGAGAGGAGCACCAAGAGCTGGGCTTTTTAAATTTTTCTCATCAACAACAAATATACTGCTTAAATATTTCCGTGAAACTGTTTATCAAGTAGTATAATTATGCTTCTAACAACCACAGGTGTTTGGAAATGGAAGATTCCTTTGAGATCATCCTACCCAGTTCTTTCATTTTAAAGATGCAGATGCTGAGGCTCAATGAGGCAAAGTGCCTTGTTCAAGGTCAGTGAGCAGGTAGGCAAGTCCCTGAGTGAACTTAGACCTTCTGATTCACTGGACAGCACTCTTTCCCCTGGAGCACAAAGTCTCTCCTGAAGATTTCTCCAACTGCGTTCTATGTTCTGCTGGATATTCTCTCAATGGGTGTGTTTAGGAATTAAAAATTTTATTCCTTTTTATTTGAATTTATTATTTAAATTTATTCCTTTAAATTTATAATTGATTAAGAAGTTTAACTAATTTATAAAGCATGATATATTAAAATTCTTCAAATTGTAATATTTAATGTTAAAATATGTTTTCATGTTTGAAAACTATTTTAAACATTTATAATAGCACTAACATTTTGTGTAATCTCTCAGAAAATTTCATTTGAAAATATTAGTGCTATTATAATTAAATCTTTAAAATGGTTTTCAAACATGAAGTAACCACTAATTTGAAATCATTTTAAAGTTTGATTGGCCATTTTTATGACTGAAAAAAATATTACATTTTATTTAAACATGTAAGCTATTTGCAGTTTTTGATGTTGCATCACACGTAGTTTTTGAAGTTTTTCATGTAAAGTGTGTTTTGTACCCCTAATTAAAATGTGATTTATTTGAAGAAATTTGATTTTGTTATTTTTCTATTATTCTTAAATTATCTTCCCACAACAGGAGTTTTAACACAAGGAAATATTGTAAAGTATCAAAACTTGCTTTATGACAGAGATTCTTTGCACATCAACAAGATTTACGACCGTTTCTTTTCAGTTTGGACAGTCCTGTGACCTCCTGCAGGATGGAGTCTCCGTTTCTAATTTGCGTGGTCATGAGGAGAATCATATGTGAATAATACATGTGGAACAACTGGGTGCTGTGCCTAGCACAAAATAGACACTTAATTACAGAGACTTATTATAATTATTCTTGCATCAAGATGAATATTTCCAATATATTTAAAGTGTTTTTGTTTATGCACACAAATATAATTTGTTTTCCTATAAACTCAGAGAGATCAGTCAGAGGTCTCCAGAATTAGGAGAGATGGAATGCAAAGAAAAATCAAGAAGCAACATCTGCTTTTGTCTTTCTTTTAATTTTTTTTTATTGTACTTTAAATGAAGGTTTACAGAACAAATAGTTTCTCATTAAATAGTCAGTACACATATTGTTTTATGACATGGTTAACAACCCCACGACATGTCAATATTCTCCCTTCTAGAACTTGGAGGACCTTTTTTTTTGGTGAAAATATACATAACCAAAGTCACACCATTTCAAAAATTTCTACATGTACAATTCAGTGACATCGATTGCATTCTTCCCGTTGTACTGCTATTCTCCCTATCCTTTTGCAAATTATTCCATCACCCTATCTTCAACTCACTGCCCCCCAGGCTTCCCATCAAACCTTTTGAGTTGCTGTTGTCAATTTGATCTCACATAGATAATTCTTTTTTTTTTTTTTTTGTACCTTAGATGAAGGCCTGTAGACCAAATAGTTTCTCATTAAACAGTTAGTACAGATATTGCCCTATGACAATGGTTAACAAACCCACGACCTCTCGACACTGTCCCTTCTCAACCTTGGGTTCCCTATCACCAGCTTTCCTGTCCCCTCCTGCCTTCTAGTCCTTGTCCCTGGACTGCTGTGCCTCATTAATCCTGTTTTGTTTTATGAGGCTGTCCAACCCCCAGCTGAACGGTGAACTCCAGGAGTGACTTCACCACGGAGCTAAAAGGGTGTCCGGGGACCATACTCTCGGGTTTTCTCCAGTCCGTCAGGCCAATAAATCTGGTCTTTTTTTGTGCATTAGAATTTTGTTCTACATCCTTCTCAGTCTCTGTCCAGGACCCTCTGTTGTGATCCCGGTCAGAGCAGTCAGTGGTAGTAGCTGGGCACCATCTAGCTGAACTGGACTCAGTCTGGTGGAGGCCGTGGTAGCTGTGGTCCATTAGTCCTTTGGACTAATCTTTTCCCTGTATCTTGTTCTCTTCATTCTCCCTTGCTCCCGAAGGGGTGACACCAGTGGAGTATCTTAGATGGCTGGTCACAGGCTTTTAAGACCCCAGACGCTACTCACCAAGGTAGAATGTAGAACATTGTCTTTATAAACTGTGTTATGCCAATTGAGGTAGATGTTCCCCAAGACTATGGTCCCCACAGCCCTCAGCCCAGCAATTCAGTCCCTCAGGGAGTTTGGAAGTGTCTATGGAGCTTCCATGTCCCTTCCTTGTAGAAGTTATGCTGGCTTCCCCAGTATTGTGTACTGTGGTACCCTTCACCAAAGTTACCACTTATTTATTGTCTATTTACTTCCCCCCCACTCCTCATAACCAAAAAAGATTGTTTCTTATGGTTTGTAAGCTTTTACATGAGTTTTTACAGTAGAGGTGTCATACAATATTTGTTCTTTTGTGATTGAGTTATTTTACTCAGCATAATGTCCTCCAGTTTCATCCATGTTATGAGATGCTTCACAGATTCATCATTGTTCTTTATCTTTGCATAATACTCCATTGTGTGTATGTACCATAGTTTGTTTATCGATTCATTCAATGACAGGCACTTGAGTTGTTTCCCTCTTTTTGCTATTGTGAACAGTGCTGCAATGAATATGAGTGTGCATATGTCTGTTCATGTGACAGCTCTTATTTCTCTACGATATATTCCTAGGAGTGGGATTGCATTTTGTAGTGCTTTTCTTTTGTGGTGCTGACGTTTTCTTTGTTCCTCTTACTCTCCTGTGCTGAGTTTCTTTTGTTTTGTGGATTGTTTTTTCATTTCTTCAGTTTTTGTAGGTTTTGTTTTACTGAGACTTTATGTTTTTCTTTTTTATTTTGATGAGTAGGCTTGTTAACTTTCTTTGTGGTTACCTTGGAATTTACCCTTATCTTCCTAGATTTGAAACAGTCTATTATTACTTGGTATCACCTTGCCTTCCTCTTTATTAGAAGGTTCTATACCTACACTGTTTATTCCCTCTTTTATTGTTCTGATGCTGTTGTCATTTACAGATTAACCTCTCTGGCTCCCTTCTGTAATTCTTTTGGTTTTGCATAGTCATTAAGAGTTCATTTCCTAGGTTGGTATCTGACTAGTACAATCCTGTGTCCTAGATTCAGCCTGTTGTCTGATGTTCTTTGTTCTCAGATCGAAGGACTCCCTTTAATAAGTCTTGTAAGTTTGGTTTGGTTTTTACGTATTCCCTTAATTTCTTTTTATCTGGAAATGTCCTAATTTCACCATCAAATTTGAATGAGAGTTTTGCAGGATATATTATTCTTCGCTGGCAATTTTTTTCTTTCAAGGTTTTATGTATGTCATTCCATTGCCTTCTTGCCTGCATGGTTTCTGCTGAATAATCCGAGTTTAGTTTTATTGTTTCTCCTCTGTATGTGACTTTTTGTTTTTCTTGCGCTGCTCTCCGGATTCTTTGTCTTTGGTTTTATTGAGCGTGATTACGATATGCCTTGGTGATTTTCTTTTGGGGGCTATCCTATGTGAGGTTCGTTGAGCTTCTTGGATGGTCAGCTTTTCATCTTTCATGATATTGGGAAAGTTTTGTGTCAGCAGTTCTTCAATGATCCTCTCTGTGTTTTCTGTTTTCTCCCCCTGTTCTGGAACTCCGATCACTTGTAGATTTTTGCTTTTGATTGTATCCCACATAATTCTCAGGCTTTCTTCATTTTTCTTTGTTCTTTTTTCTGAGTTTTCCTCAGACAGAGTTGTATCCAAGTGTTTGTCTTCAATTTCGCTGATCCTATCTTCCATCATTTCAAACCTGCTCCTCACCCCTTCTGTGACACTGTTCATTTCTGAAATCTTATTGTTTATCTTTTGGATTTCTAATTGGTTTCTTTTTATGGTTTCTAGTTGTGAATTTATTTTTACATTTTGTTCCTGTATTATTTTCTTGAATTCTTCCTTTTTTTTTTCTTTTCTGTATTTTCCATGAATTTGTCTGCCTTTTCTATGGATTTGTCTATTTTTTTCCTTATTTTTGTCTGCTTTTTGCTTCAACTCTTGGATAATTCTGAATATTAGGGATTTGAATTCCCTATCAGTTAGGTCTAGTGCCTTTTCTTCTACTGGAAGGTCATCTGGTGTTTTATTTTGGAGGCCTACTGGAACCATCCAGTCCTGTTTTTGTAAATGTTTTATATTTTCTGCTGTCTTCTGGGCATTCAGTGGTTACTTTCCTCGTTTATTAATTGTAGATTTGTTTGTTTCGTCCTGCTTTTTTGTTTTATTTGGTTATGTCTGAGCAGGCAGGCTGTTCGTTCTTTGTTGTTTGCTTGTTTGTGGACACGATACTTTTCACTTCCTTCTTAAATGGGCAGGGTCCTTCACTCAGGTATGGAACAGCAGGGAAGGTCCAGCTGAAAGGGAGTTGCCGGGATGGGTTGTTTGTGGCACGTACCAGGGCTGACAGTGTGGATCGGGAATCAGTGCAGGGCAGGTTCCAGTAGGTCATGCCTGTGCTGCTTGGGAGTGTGATGTTCAGCTCACAGTGCAGGTAGGCAGGAAGGAGGGGGTAAATTGTGATGTGTGGAGCTAAGATGGGTATGAGAAAGATGAGAGAAAGGAGACAGGAATAGGAGCCAACAACATACATACAAACAAAAAAGAGTGCTAAGGGAGCTTGCAATTGGAGAGTGGAGAGATGAGAGACTGAGAAATGAGGAAAAACAAAAATAAAAAAAAGAAAAAGGGTAAAAGAAAAATGAATAAATCGAGAAACTGGAAGTGAAGAAAGTCAAAAAGGAAATAAGAGAGAGAAGAAAACAAAACAAAGAAACAAAAAACAAAACCAACAAAAAGAAAAAACAAATGCCCCCAGGGATGTCCCTGGGCATCTGCACAGAGTAAAGGAGTAGCTTTCAAGCCACGTGGTACTGCCCAGCTAGAAGGGGCTCCCAAGCCGAGAAAAGAAAAAGAAAGCAAACGAAAAAAATCAAAACAGAAAAAATCAGAGCAAACAAACAAACAAAAAAGCCCTAGGGGTCCTACCAGCGTGGCAGCACAGGCCAGGAAGCAGTTTCACAGTCAACTGGTGTTGTGCAGCCTTTCAGGAAGTAGCAAAGATGGTTCATGGAGCCAAGTATTCGAGAGAAAGGAGGGGGAGATGGTGAGAGGTAAGGAAGAAATCTAAAAAAGCAGAAAAAAAGCAACACCAGAAGCCAACAAAAGTCTCTCAGGGAGCTGGCCATTGTGGGTGGGTGGAATCCAGGTGACACTGGGGTGCTTCCTGTCCAAGAGACTGTGGCTGTAGGAAGGAGAGGAGGCTAAGTGGGGGTGAAGAAGGGTGGTGGGTGGGAAAGCCTGTATTGCTGGTTACTGTTGTTCTGTCTCTAGCTGGAAGCTCCATGAAGCTGCTTTCTCATACCCCCTGTTTGCTAATCTCCGATAGGAGTCCAAGATGGCAAATCCATGCTGCAGTAGCTGATAGGGTACCTCTGCATGTATCGCTCCTTGTTCTATGTTCTCAGTCAGTTTCTTATTCCATTCGGTGCTTGGCTGAGTTCTTTATCTCTTCATTTGATGCTTAGGGTTTCAGGATTGATGTGTGACTCTGTTTGACTTAGTTTTTCTGATTTTTGCTGCGGAGGGATGGCGTGGTGCTTCTGACTACAGTGCATGTTGCCCGGAAGTCGCTGCTTTTGTCTTTCATTATAAATCTCATTTCCAATTTCAGAAACAATCTTCTAGAAAGTCAAACTTCCTATTCCTAAAGATAGTCACTTAAGACAGGTATTCTGAAAATATCTCTTCATACATCAAGGCCCAGAAATTGGAGGCAAAGTTTTATTACAAATTATAGAGTGGAAAGTCTGCATGATATGATGTAGACAATTGCCTACCTGCAGGAAACAACAATAAAAAAAAGTATCCTACCTGGGAAAAGGGAAAATTTGGAGAGAAGAGAGTGAGATATTTGAGAGGGTCTAGAGGAAGGCTTCAGGTGAACCCCTAAGGGGGTTGCGTATAGGTGTCTTAGTTATCTAATGCTGCCATAACAGAAATACTCCAAGTGGATGGCTTTAACAAACAGAAGTTTATTCTCTCACAGTCCAGTAGGCTAGAAGTCTGAATTTAAGGTATCAGCTCCAGGGGAAGGCTTTCACTCTCTGTCGGCTCTGGAAGAATATACTAGTTATCAATCTTCCCCTCATCTAGGAGCTTCTCAGCTCAGGGACACTGGTTCCAAGAGACACGCTCTGCTCCTGGCACTACTTTCTTGGTGGTATGAGGTCCCTATGTCTCTCTGCTCACTTCTGTCTTTTATATCTCAAAAAAGATTGACTTAAGGCACAACCTAATCTTGTAGATTGAGTCCTGCCTCATTAACATAACTGCCTCTAATCCTGCTTCATTAACATAGAGGTAGAAATTACAACATGTCAGATGACAAAATGGTGGACAACCACACAATACTGGGAATCGTGGCCCAGACAAGTTGACACACACTTTTGAGGGGCATAGTTCAATCCATGACAATAAGCTGTATCAGGGTCAGATATAGGAACCATAGGTAAAGTAGGTACATAAGCGCATGACTCTTGGGCATAAGACAGCAGAAGGTTACTATATTTTCAAATTCTAAAAAATTGCTTATATCCTGTCAGATTGGGCTTCCATTTGGCTCTGGATTGGGGCAAAGCAGACCTCAGGCAATAGAATGGGACTGAAAAATGTAACAATTATGCTTTTTAAATGACGTGCAAAGAAAAGCAGATTAAAACTTTAAAAAGTTGTTTAGATGATTATGCACTAATTTTCTTCATGTACTAGGCCATGGATCTGCCCTGTCTCAATTCAAGTGTAATATTAATTTAGAACAGAAATGTGATTAGGTACAACTTTACCTTTTATAGTAGAGTATATGTTGTTACAGATAAAAAGTATAAAGAGGTGATTTGTTTTAGTGATTTAGTCATTTAAACTTTTCCAGCATTCAGTATGTAAGATACTATAGGACATATTTGCTGCCCACAACTCACTATTTGGTAAAGAAGGCATATATATAAACACATAATTGCAATATAAGTAAATATGAGTGATAACAGAGTTAAGTGCAAAGTGCTACAAGAATGCAGAGAGGCAATTACTTCCTCTGCCTAGAGAAGGAGAGAGTGATCCCAGGAGAGATGACTTTTGAAGTAAGACTTGAAGTTGTGGTAGAAATAAATCACAGACTCAGCATATTTTAAAATGTAGCTTTGCTCTTTAAGATCTGCATGCAGGAAGAAATGAAAGAGTTTGGCCAGAATGAAGGGGACACTTACGTCTCAATTTTTAACCCATTAGTTTTACAGATTCTCTTTTAAACATGAGAAGCATTAGGATTTCCCCTTACCCCCAAGTTTCTAGGAATTGTTTTGAATTCATAGGGGGAGGGAGCCTCTTGGACTCACGAGTAAATGCATTATAAAAGGTTGAAGATATACATTTGAAAAGTGATTCAAAATACATTATGAAAATGGAGGAATAGCATAAACACAATGAAATACTAGGTTGTAAGGATATGGAATTTAAAATAAAGATAGATCATAGAAGACAAAATAATATTTACATCAAAAGGAGATTCAAATATACTGAGAGAGTAAATTATTGCAGATTTTTTTGTTCGTGGTGGTGTTTGGTTGAGTTTAACTTTTACCATGTGTAACAATGTGTTTTGATGATGGAGATGATTTCCTCCATCCAAAGTCAATAAATTTCCTCTAAGCTAACAGTAGAGGGAGGGTATTCCAAAACAATGACCTTACCGAAAAAACCAAACCCATTGCCATCGAGTCAATTCCAACTCATAGCGACTCTATAGGACAGAGTAGAACTGCCCATAGGGTTTCCAAGGAGCACCTGGTGGATTCGAACTGTTGACCTTTTGGTTAGCAGCCGGACTCTTAACCACTACGCTACCGGGGTTTCCAAAACAATAACAGCATGCCTATAGACTTGATATTGGAAAAAAGCATGAAATTGTGTGTATTTAAATGTAAGATACATGTTTCTTTAATATGAAACAGAGTGCCTATGATGACATTGCCATTTAGGCTTTTGCTGACTATTTATTAATGGCTACATATATGTGGATTGGGCTTAAATATACTCAAACACTCTGACAATATGAAAAAAAATTTCTATAAAAGAGATGTAAATGTATTACATAAAATAATCAAAACCACTTTATGAATGTCTTATAAACCTGTTGCCATCAAGTCGATTCTGACTCCTAGCAACCCTATAGGACAGAGTAGAACTGCCCCATAGGGTTTCCAAGGAGTGGCTGGTGGATTCATACTGCTGACCTTTTGGTTAGCAGCTGAGCTCTTAACCACTCTGTCACCAGGGCTCCAAATGTCATGTAACAGAATGTATATATGAAGTTTCTATCCTGAAGAAATTATCAGTTGCTTTAGTCCAATATCAGTTATAGCAAAATTACAATGTAATACTTCTGGGTGGGATGGAAAGGTGCAGGTCAGGCGGGATGGGGATCTGCAGCCGTAAATGTTCTGTGAATGATGCCACTCGTACATAGCAGTTGTTCAGACAATAGAGGAATATTTGTCTTGAGAAAAATGTGCAGTTACAATGTTACTATACCAAAAAAAAAAAAAAAACCTGTTGCCATCAAGTCAATTCGGACTCATAGAGACCCTACAGGACAGAGTAGAACTGCACCATAGGGCTTCCAGAGAGCTGCTGGTGGATGTGAACTACTGACCTTTTGGTTAGCAGCCGAGCTCTTAACCACTGCTCCACCAGGGCTGCAATGTGAATATAGTTATCTGCAAGCCAGGCTCCTCCATCCCCGTGGTTCCACAGAACTAAGCAGAAACTAGTACATGAGGATGTGAGGCTGTTTGTAGAAGACTTGTGGAAACTTTATCTTGTTGGTGGCCGGGCTTCTGTAAACTTCAGAGACTTCAGGGATACTGAGTACTTTGCAACCAAATCCTGTTAAGTCACCTTTATTCTTCTATAAATGTTAACTCTTTCCCATTGCCTGTGGCACAATTAATGTGCTGCGAGACAGACCTGCGTAGCTGAAACAGCACATACAAGGAAGGGACAAGATCTACCTCATTAGATCATTTCTGTTTTCTTATTTTTTTATGCCCTATGGAAATATTTAGGTTGCAAACATTATCTTGAATATGTCAATTTCACTACTGTGTCTAGAAAGATGCTGGTTTAGATTTTTCAAACTTCTTTGAACAAACCACTCCATTCTAATCCAAAATTCTATCAAGCCCATAAACCAAGACTTATTCTTCAATGCAGTAAAGGAATTATCAGAGTGCCTATGAAGACATTGCCATTTAGGCTTTTTAGTCTCCAAACTAGATCTATTGTCAAAATAGTGGACATTGTTTAGCATACTGATGATTAATTTGACATAGGATAACAAACAGAAACTGTCTATTTGCTTCCTCATGAGAAGTTCTTGTAGGTCACCCTTTAACCCAGCAGTGCCTCTACAGTGTATTATTGGTGGAGTTTTTAAGAAGGTCAGAAGGCCAAAAGCTACTAATTAATTCTTCCACTTACCATGGCTAATTCTGGATTTGCACAGTCAACAGAAAGCTGATAAAATCTTCTTGGGTCCTAAAGACAATGCTCTCATGCACCCAGAGGAATTTTACCTGCAATATCCAGGAACTGGCTCTTTCAGCAGCAGGAGGAACTCAGATGGCACCTTGTTTTCTTTATTACTATGCACAACTGCAACGAGAAGCTGCATAGAGCTTTATTTTTTGTAACTCTTCTCTGAAGAAACTTTCAGGACATGATTATATTTTGACTAAAAACAAAGTGAGGTGTAATATAGAATCCACACATAGGTACAACTTATAAAAATCAAAATACTTTGATTATTTTTATGAAAAAAAATGAAAGTCAATGACTTTTTTGAACTTTAAGAACAATCTTATAAAATAATTCTCCTTAGATAAAATTTTAATTTTCATTAAAAACCTATTCTGAAAATTATTTTGGATAGTATTTTTAAATATAACATGCACTGCAAAAAAGTCATTAGGCAAACGTTGGACGGAGTTTCACAAATAATCCTGTATTTGCCTTATCCTGGTATTGGATCTAACAATCTCTAGGAAAATATTATAAAATCCAAAAAACAGTTGTATTAAAGCTTATATTTTAAGTTATCTAAAGTATGTACTTATCTGAAGTACATATATATAGAATACTCTGAGTTTTATAGGGTGGTTAAAAATCGGAGACGCGGTTTAATTACATCA
Source organism: Dugong dugon (assembly GCA_030035585.1). Lineage (NCBI taxonomy): Eukaryota > Metazoa > Chordata > Mammalia > Sirenia > Dugongidae > Dugong > Dugong dugon. The sequence continues at coordinate 18,778,166 of CM057478.1, forward strand.
CTCTACTGACCTCATGTCGGTCAGTATGTGAACTCATAGGAATGTTTAGATGCAAAAGGGGAGGGACTTAGAAATCAGGTGGTCCTCCATCTTTCTGAGGGTAATGAAAATACCTAATGCCGAGGAGTCGATGCCGACTCATAGCAACCCTGTAGGACTGAGTAGAACTGCCCCACAGGATTTCTAAGGCTGTAATCTTTACGGAAGCAGACTGCCACATCTTTCTCCTGTGGAGTGGCTGGTGGGTTCCAACTGCTGACCTTTGGGTTAGCAGCTGAGCACTTAACCACTGTGCCACAGGGCTCCTTGGTACTGAAAATAGGGACCCTAAAGTGACTTGCCAAAGCTACGTAAACAGTTTTCTAAGGATCTGTAAGTAGATTCCAAAATGACCAGGATCTCTGTCCTATGCTCTGTAAACTACAGTAGATTTTTCCTCTCTCTAAAATTTTTAAGTACTTCACACAATCATATATTTATCCAAATAAAAGTTCTTAAATTATGAAATTAAATGATCCTTATTGAATATCCTTTTGTCAGTTTCTACCCATTATTCCTATCTGCCAAGGTCTTTTTGAATCTTAATATTCTCATCTAATGTATTAATTGTCTTGGTGCTTAGAGATGACTAGCTGTTATATTTATCTCTTTTTTTTTTAAAGGAAAAATTATTTTTACTTTCTGAGATACTGGTAGTTACAACAGCAAACAGCAGAAATCTCCTTTAGTCACTTTCTAGTCTTCTGACCGTTATCCTTGTTTACTAAACCGCCTGCTTGATGGTTCACTTAACCACGCCTTCCCTGTCAAATAGACATTTCAAAGGAGAAGACAGTCTGCCAAATAGTTGTCTGCTTGAAAGAAATAAAGCATGTCAGTATTGACTTTCAATTGCTATTAGGAGATGTTGATCTAGAATTATATTTTGTCAGAAATGTTACGTAAACTATAAATGGAACAAAGATAGGTCACCTTTGAGTTTTATAGTTTTGCCAAATAAGCCATGTAGAAATACAGGAAATTGAAGGAGGCCCTATTATGTTGATTTTTAATTTATGGCTTATGAACTGCAAAGCATTTCAAGTTTTTAATGATTCCAGGTTTAAAAGAAACCATTGTTCTTTCAGAGGAAATGTAACACTAAAGTGACCATATTCCACTATCAAAATGATCTGAATAATGCACTCTAAATGAATCTGCACCTCAAATGCATATATAAAGCAAAAAGCATAAGTGTTTGTCAGAGAGTAGAAGGCACATCTAAATAATGCACTGGGTAAATGCTTCAATAAACCAACTGCACTTCATAGTGATAGCAGAAAGCTTCCTCATTTAGCATCAGCTTTAATCAACTGGCAGTGGTTACCTGGAGTACTCTATTGAGAAGGATTTTGTGGCCGCACTTGAGTGCAAGGTAAGGGTGCCATGACTGATTGCTGATGATTTCAACAAACATGGAGGAGAGATGAAGTGTGATGTCTAATAAATGTCAGAAACTTAGCATAGCCAAAACTGAACTCTTGCTTTACTCTGATTCTATCCCACATCCACTCCTGCCCCCTGTAGCTTTTCCCATCATCTATTAGGTGATCCTATCAGTTTTACCTTCAAAATATATTCGGAATCCAAACACTTTTCATGACCTTCTGCTACACAGGTAATGCAATAACTTGCTCACTAGTTTCCTTGTTTTCCTGCTGCTTCATTCCCGTAAAGTCTGTTTTCAATACGGCAGCCAGACTGATCTAGAGAAAATTATTACAAGACGTCATTTCTGTACTCAAGCACTCTTGATGGCTTCCGTTTCCGTAGCGTAAGAGACAAAGTTCTTATGATGGCCAATGAGACCCTGTGATTTTCCAGTCCCCCATCCCCATCTCAGCTCTCCTTACTTATTCTTCTCTCAGCACACTGAGTTTAAAGCATTTGTGCAGGCCATTCCCTTTGCCTGCCAATGTTTTCTCCCATGTATTCATAGCATTAACCCCATTACTTCCTTCCAGTCATTGTTCAAATGTCTCTTTCTCAGCAAAGTCTTCCTTGGAAATTCTGACTTCCCTTCTTTTCCTACACTCCTAGTCCCTGTTACCTTGTTCTATTTTTTCAAAACACTACTTCCTAAAATTCTATGTAATTTATTGTTTATTATGATTATTAGATTTTGTTCACCTCCCCTTGCTAGACTGTGAATCATACAGGGATGTTTTCTATTGTATCCCAAAGGTCCTAGGTCAGTGCCTGACATATCTTAGGCATTCATTAACTGTTTTGCTAAGAATTTGATATTACTGGTAGAGACTCCCAGAGAGCAGCTCAACATCCTCTCATTGTTTAAGGTATTAAACCCTCAAAGAGTATTTAAGATTAAGCAAATAGAAAACAACCAGAGCACCCATGTCAACCTTAGGAAAACTAGGGAGGGGTAAATTATATCCATGGCATTATCTATCCTATACCTCACCAGACTCAGCCAAATTAGTAAATGTTGGAGCTTTTCATCTTTTCTATTGCACCATATGGAACACTTTCTTTTTCTAGAAGCTTTGGGGCAGTAGTAGGTAGTACTCAGAGGTGAAGTTATATAAATTTACATTACATTCGTAGATCACTGCTTACTGATTATATGACCGTCAGCAAGTTGACTCATCCACCTTGAGTTTGCAAAATGGAATCGATCATCTAATTCTTATTTTATAATGAAGAGACTTATAAAGTTGAAGACTTCCTGCAATAAACTGCATTTTAAAGACTTTTGTTGCATTGGAAATTATGTAATAAATATAGAACAACATAACAAAATCTTCAAAAACTGCACTACAGAAATTTCAGAAAACATTTATATTAGAAGGTAACTTTGTGAAAGTCTTGTATCAAGATAGAATTTAGACAAAACCAAGAGGTGGGTGGAAAGCATAACTTTCCTACTATCAGCCTTGAATGTCATATCTCTTAACCATGAAAGAAGAGCTTTATGGTCTTCTGACGTGCCAAACTGACCCATCTGTCAGTTTGTCGAATTGTGGTGGTTATGATGCTAGAAGCTATGCCATCAGTATTTCAGATACCAACAGGGTCACCCATGGGCACTGCTTCTTTTTTCTGCATCATCAGAGACCATGGCAAAGCCAACACAAATCTCATTTCACCAGTTATGACTAAATAATTACCTGTTACATTGTTACCACCACCTGTCTGTCAGTTTGTCATATGGTGGTTGTTTGCATGCTGCTGGAAGCTATGACACTAGTATGTCAATACCAGCAGGGTTTCCATGGTGGACAGGTTTCAGTGGAGCTTAGTTACTAAGACAGAAAGGCCTGGCGATCTACTTCCAGAACTTAGCCAGTGAAAGCCCTGTAGATCACAACAGAATATTGTTTGATATAGTGCTGGAAGATAAGCCTCCTAGGTTGGAAGGCACTCAAAATACACAACGGCCACAACAATGAACAATCATGAAGATGGCACAGGACTGGGCGACATTTTGTTCCTTTGTACATGGGGATTCCATGAGTTGGAGGAGACTCCACAGCAACTATCAACAACAACATGGTTTGTTTACCAGAATATTAGGTGCCCAGTTTTATATCCTATTATAAGAGATGGTAAGTGGTCACACAAATAGACATATACACACCCATGTTCAGTGCAGCATTGTTCACAATAGCAAAAAGACGGAAACAACCTAGGTGCCCATCAACAGAAGAATGGATAAATGAACTATGGTACATACATACAACAGAATACAACACAACAAAAAAGAACAATGATGACTCTGCAAGGCATCTCACAACATGGATGAATCTGGAGGGCATTACGCTGAGTGAAATAAGTCAGTCACAAAAGGACAAATATTGTATGAGACCACTACTATAAAAACTCATGAAAAGATTTACACACAAAAAGAAACAATCTTTGATGGATACGAGGGAGGGGAGGAGTGGGGAAGGAAAAACACTAACTAGAAGTAGATAAATGGTAATTTTGGTGAAGGGTAAGACAGTACACAATACTGAGGAAGCCAGCACAGCTTGTTCAAGGCAAGGTCATGGAAGCTCCATAGACATATCCAAACTCCCTGAGGGACCAAATTACGGGGCTGAGGGCTGTGGGGACCATGGTCTTGGGGAACATATAGCTTAATTGGCATAAGATAGTTTATAAAGCAAATGTTCTACATTCTACTTTGGTGAGTAGCGTCTACAGTCTTAAAAGCTTGTGGACGGCTATCTAAGATACTCCACTGGGGGAAGGAAGAAAACCAAAGATACGAGGAAAAGATTAGTCCAAAGGACTAATGGACCACAACTGCCACAGCCTCCACCAGACTGAGTCCAGCACAACTAGATGGTGCCTGGTTACCACCACCAACTGCTCTGACAGGGATCACAGTAGAGGGTCCCAGACATAGCTGGAGAAAAACATTGAACAAAATTCTAACTTGCAAAAAAAAGACCAGACTTGCTGGTTTGACAGAGACTGGAGAAACACCAAGAGTATGGCCCCCAGACACCCTTTTAGCTCAGTAGTGAAGTCACTCCTGATGTTCACCTTTCAGCCAAAGATCAGACAGGCCCATAAAACAAAATGAGACTAAATGTACACACTAGCCCAAGGGCAAGGACAAGAAGGAAGGAGAGGACAGGAAAGCTGGTAATGGGGAAACTAAGGTCGAAAAGGGGAGAGTGTTAACATGACATGGAGTTGGCAACCAATGTTACAAAACAATATGTGTATTAATTGTTTAATGAGAAGCTGGTTTTCTCTGAAAGACTTCATCTACAGTACAAGAAAAAATTAAATAAATAAATAAAAGATGGCAAACCAGAGCTTCAGTCTCACCCATGTAGTCAAGCCCCTCTCACCCAGATGGAATTGTGGAAGTAAACATGGTCTAGTAAGTCCTTTTCCATGAGTAGATCTATTGCTGTCCCTCTAGTTAAATAAAACTACCAAAAAGGAAATGCTGTTAGTGGGACATAGCATCTTATTGAACCCTTATTGACTCTTAATGATTCTTACTTTTCAAAATGCTTACATAGTTCTTAATTTCTACTTAACCTTTTCTATCAGGAAGCGTGATGAAATCAGAAATGACAAAGATCATGATATGGATGAATTTTAATGAAATAAAATCAGCATTATATTAGTTTACTAAGGCTGCTGTAACAAAGTACCAGACATTGCACCCATAAACCATAAACAGAAGTTTACTCCTCACTGCTCTGGAGGCTAGTAGTCTCAAGTTTGGGGTGTTAGCAGGAGCTTCTGGTAGCCCCAGGGCTTCCTTGGCTTGCAACGGCAGCATAACTCCATCATCACATGACTTTCTTCTGCCTCTGAGTCTTCTCCTCTTCAGAAGGACACCACTCAGATGCAATTCGGAGTCACCCTACTCTGGTTTGATCTCAGGAGGAGGAACTCGTGTGGTGCAATAGTTAAGATCTTGACTGCTAACCAAAAAGGTCGGCAATTTGAATCCACCAACTGCTCCTTGGAAACCCTGTGTGGCAGTGCTATTCTGTCCTTTAAAGTCGCTATGAGTCAATACTGACTGGACAGAGAGGGGTTTTAACTTCAGTGATAATATCTTCAAAGACCCTATTTCCAAAGTCACATTCACAGATACTTGGATTAGGACTTCAAAATATCTTTGGTGGGGACATGATTTCAATCCAAAACAGGCATTTTATTAGTTATTGTAAATTTTCGTTGTCTAACATATTACAAGGTTATTTTTTTCCCATTTTTGAAATTATAAAATTAGGATTCTCTGCACTTTTTGGTAACTTCTAGAATAGATATTATGACTTTTTTTCACTAGCTCCCATAAAAGAAGTGTAAATATGTGCTAAAAATTTGTTTGGTTATTTTTTGGGAGGCAGTATTGAAATATATGACACTTTAATAGTTTATGCTTCACATCAGAATTCATAAAATTAAATTGTGTAGGTAAACTTTAACACCAACATTTTGATCAGATCTTTTTCTAAATGGAAGAGAGCGTTTATAAATATATAATTAAAGAGGAAAAAGGTAGAGTTTATGCTTTATGTTCTGACCAATGGCACAGGTGTACAAATGATTTTGAATATAAATTGTACGTTTTTCAAAGGCTTATTGAACTGTGTTTGCTTCATCATTAACGTTGAAAAGGAAGTGAGGTGGCTCACTTAAGTGACTATTGGTTTCTTTCTTTATCAATAGAATGAAATAGTCTTATTTGCAATTGATTAATGTAAACATAAAAAAGAAATCATGTTGACAAATTGTACAGAGTAATTTTTTATTTCAACATTTTAATTTTTATTCCTATATATCACATAGTTAAAAGTTAGTATTAACACTTAAGGTTGCTATTTTTTTTTCCCCTTAGTCATTTATTTTTAGTTCATCCATTCAACAAATATTTATTCATGTCTTGCCAGATGCCACATGCTGTTCTAGGCATTGAAGATATTGGGAGAAAAAAAAAAACTGCTTTTTGAAACTTTTATTCTAGTGGCATAAACAGATAATAAATAAGTGAACCTATAAATAAATAATAAAAGTTACAGAGTGGTTAGTGCTACAAAGGAAAATAAAGTAGGTTAATGGACAGAAAATTTGGGGGTGCATTTTAGATAGGACAGTCAGAGAAAGCCTTTCTGAGAAATAGTAGGAATAATATAAAGAGACTAACAACAAAAACCCAAACCTGTTGCCATCGAGTCAATTCCTACTCATAGTGACCCTATAGACTAGCTGTATAAAAAAAATGGAGGGAAGACCCTGAGCAGGAGAGAGGTTAGCATTTTTGAGAAACTGCAAGACCTTTCAGCTTGAAGAAATGGGGTAGGAGGTGAGGTCAGAAGGATATCCAGAGACAGATCATGTAGAACTTTTAGGTCATGGTAAAGCTTTGGATTTTTTTCTTGTTGTTATGGAATGCCATTTGAGAGTATAAAGCATGTGAGTGATGTAATATCACTTGAAACAAACCATTCTCATTCCTGCTTGTTGATCAAGAAGGCTGGTCGGAGACATGGATTTGGAAGCAGTAACATAAGTGAGTATCTGTTTCTTTAATTTGAGGAAGAGCTTGGGATGACTAACGATATGATAGTGTTAACCAAAAAACCTGTTGTTGTGGAGTAGATTCAATTTTGACTCATAGTGACCCTAGAGGACAGAGTAGAACTGCCCCATAAGGTTTCTAATGCTTTGATTTTAATGGAAGCAGACTGCCACATCTTTCTTCCATGAAGCAGCTAGTGGGTTCGAACCACTGACCTTTCAGTTTGCAGCTGAGCACTTAACCACTGTGCCACCAGTGCTCCTTATGATAATGTTAGCAATGGCTATAACAGAAAGCTAAAATGTTGATGGATTCACTGTTGAGGAGAAGAGGAAGTAGATGACTGAAGGATGACACTTAGTGTTTTTTTAATGTGAGCAACTGGATGAATGGGGTTGCCTCTTACTAAGATTAAGACAGTAGGAACAGAAGGATGGGGGAGTCAAGAGTTTCTTTATACAGGTTATATTTGAGATGCTTATTAAATATCTGAGTGGATATCTCAAGATATTATTTAAGAGAGATACTGTTGGAAATACTAGTAAATCAATTTGCAACAAAGAGACACAATATGTTTATATATGGGACAATGTCATTCTTTGATTTGTATGTTCGTGAGTAGGTATAAGACTGGGCCTGCTACTACTTTCAAACATTTTTCTCTTTATGTGATGGTAGTCCATATTTTAATGACAAACTTAAATGCTATTTATATGTATGATTTTTCTTACAAAATAAAAATCTCTAATTACTAGTAAATATATAACAAAAAAAAAAAAAAAAAGAGAGACATTCAGATGACTATAGTTAATGAGTTGTTGGTAGAACTTCCAGAAAATAGGGCTAATTAGGTGGCAATGGGTTCTTTATGTGTAAAACATTTTCATTTGATTCCTTTAATTAATTACTGTCAGTATATTGAGTGATGTTCTTTTCTTAGCTCTTTAGTCACTTTTCATTCTTACCGATTTTCTGGAAATTTTTCAGCTAGGAGATTTCTAGGGGAATTTGATGTAGAAACTTTGCCCTCAGTTTGTTAAAGTAAATATAGTGAATGAAGATACAGAGGATTCTACTGTAAGAAAAAGTATTTTGAGTAATTGTTGCCAGTACATGTTAAATGCATGTTTTTCTTTTGTCAGTTTGGCTAGTGGTTTATAAATTTTGTTGATCTTTTCAAAGAACCAGTCTCATTAACTCTTTCAGTTGTTTTTCTATTCTCTATTTCATTTAATTCTTCTCTAATTCTTATTATTTCCTTTCTTCTGGTGCCAGAGGGCTTCTTTTGCTGCTCTCTTTCTACTTCTTCCACTTGTAGGGTTAATGTTTTGATTATGGCTCTTTCTTCTTTTTGGATGTGTGCATTTATTGCTGTAAACTGACCTCTGAGCACTGCTTTTGCTGTGTCCCAAAGGTTCTGGTAGGATGAGTTTTCATTCTCATTTGATTCCATGAATTTCTTTATTCCATCCTTAATTTCTTCTATAACCCAGTAGTTTTTAAGCCAGGTGTTGTTCAGTTTCCATGTGTTTGATTTCTTTTTCCTTGCTTTTTCTGTTGTTGATTTCTACTTTTATGGCTTTATGGTCAGAAAAGATGCTTTGTAATATTTCTATGCTTTGGATTCTGTTAAGGCTTGCTTTATGGCCTAATATGTGGTCTGTTCTGGACAATGTTCCATGTGTGTTGGAAAAGAAAGTACACCTGGCTGCTGTTGGGTGGAGTGTTCGGTATATGCCTATGAGATCAAGTTGGTTGATTGTAGCATTTAGCTCTTCGGCGTCTTTGCTGATCTTCTTTCTGTATGTTCTGTCCTTCACTGAAAGTGGTGTGTTGAAGTCTCCTACTGCTACTGTGGAGCTTTCTATCTCTTTTTTCTTGCTTTTAGAGTTTGTTTTATGTATTTTGGAGCCCTGTTGTTGGGTGCGTAAATATTTATTATAGTTATGTCCTCCTGGTGTATTGACCCCTTAATCATTATATAGTGTCCTTCCTTAGCCTTTGTGGTGGATTTTACTTTAAAGTATATTTTGTCAGAGATTAATATTGCCACTCCTCTTTTTTGAGTGTTGTTTGCTTGATATATTTTTTTTCTATCCTTTGAGTTTTAGTTTGTGTCTTTAAATCTAAGATGTGTCTCTTGTAGGTAGCATACAGACAGATCATGTTTTTTTAATCCAATATGCCACTCTCTGTGTCTTGATTGGTATGTTTAGTCCATTTACATTCAGGGTAATTATTGATAGGTATGAGTTTAGTGCTGCCATTTTGATGTCTTTTTTTGTGCATTGTTAACAGTTTCTTTGTTCCACTTAATTTTCTGTACTGAGTTGTTTCTCTTTATGTATTTTCTTTTCATCTTTTTCATTGTTGTTGATTGTGTGTTTGCTGAGTCTTTATATTTTTCTACTCTTTTATTTTGACTTGTGGGATTGTTAGTTTCCTTTGTGGTTACCTTAGTATTTACTCCTGTTTTTCTAAGTTTATACAGTCTTTTATTTCTTCATATCGCCTTGACTTCCTCTCCATATGAAAAAAACTATGTCTACATTTTTGAAGTCCCTCTTTTTTGTTTTAATGTTGTCATCTTTTACATGTTAACATCTGTTTCCCTGTTTTCAGTGTTTTAGCTTTGATTTACTTTTGTCACTTCCCTATCAGGGTCGATATCTGTTTGCTCTGTCCTGTGTTCTAGTCTTGGGTTGTTATCTGATGTCACTGATTTTCTAACCAGAGGACTCCCTTTAGTATTTCTTGTAATTCTGGTTTGGTTTTTGCAAATTCCCTAAACCTCTGTTTATCTGGAAATGCCCTAATTTCACCATCATATTTGAGAGACAGTTTTGCTGGATATATAATTCTTGGCTGGCAGTTTTTTTCCTTCAAGGCTTTATATATGTCATCCCATTGCCTTGTTGCCTGCTAGGTTTCTGCTGAGTAGTCCGAGCTTATTCTTATTGACTCTCCTTTATAGATGACTTTTCATTTATCCCTAACTGCTCTTAAAATTCTTTCTTTATCTTTGGTTTTGGCAGGTTTGACTGTAATATGTCTTTGTGGCATTCTTTCGGGATCTACCTTATGTGGGGCTTGATGAGCATCTTGGATAGATATCTTGTCATCTTTCACAATATCAGGGAAGTTTTCTGCCAACTAATCTTCAACAATTCTCTCTGTATTTTCTGTTATCCCCCTGCCTCTGTTCTGGTACTCCAATCACTCGTACATTACTCCTCATGATAGAGTCCCACATAATTCTTAGGGTTTCTTCATTTTTTTAAACCCTTTTGTCTGATTTTTCCTCAAAAAAAAAAAGATATCAAGTGCTTTATCTTCAATCTCACAAATTCTGACTTCTATGACTTTCTGTTGAGTTGTCTAATTCTGCCATTTTATTGTTAATCTTCTGGATTTTTGATTGCTGTCTCTCTATGGATTTTTGCAGCCTGTTAAATTTGTCATCATGCTCTTCTCTAATCTTTTTAATTTCCTCTATTGTGTGTTCTGCATTTTGATTAATTTCCTTCCTAATCTCTTAAAGAGTTCTGTGTATTAATCTTTTGTATTCTGCCTCTGGTAGTTCCAAGAAATTTTCCTCCTCTGGAAAATTTCTAGATTCTTTATTTTCAGAGCTTGCTGAAGCCGTCATGGATTGCCTCTTTATGTATTTTGATATTGACTGTTGTCTCAGAGCCATCAATAAGTTATTATATTTATTAATTTTATGTTTGCTTACTGTGTCCTAGCTTCTTGTTTTGTTTTGATATGCCCAAATAGACTGCTTATGTGAGCTAGTAATTATTAGCACCTTTTTGAAGCTCTAATGTCCTGTCACCAGGTGGTTAGATCTGTTACTAGGTATGTGAGCTCAGGAGTCCACCCATTCCTCCTGTATGAATTCAGCTCAGGTGCCCAGGTAGATAGCCACCAAGTGTGTGGTGTAGGCTCTCACTTACAGTCCTAGACAGGCATGAATGATTGGTGTAGGCACAGGCATCTGGCTGCAGCAGGGGGACACACTCTGAACAAGGCAGGGGGCTGACGGCCACACCCGAGTGACCAGGAGGAAGGTGTCTCCCTGTTCTCTAGAGTGCGTAGGTGGGTGGGTTTTGTGGCCGGACTATGAGCACCTTATGCTGTTGGCTGTAAGGAATGGGGGACACCTCTTATTCATGGGCCCCTATTGCAGGTGGCTAGGTGGCATGGGTTGGAGCCACCACTCCTAAGGCCCCTGATGTGGGTAGGTGAAGACCTTGTTTAATGGGCAGAGCAGTGTCAAATGTCTGGAACCTGCCACTTCACAGCTGAAACAGTTGAAGTTAGACTTCAGGTATATACCCTATTATACTGCGTTAATGAGGGCCTGTGCTGTTGAGATGGGCCCACACAAGTCTATGCAGGGGGAAAGGCACTCAAAGTGCCTTATGCCTGTGTCTAGGCAAAGGAGCTGTGCCTACCTTGAGTTTCTGGCTTAGAGGAGCTGACAGTTCATTTTTTCCTCTGTTTGTTAATTTGTTCACTCTCCAAGGCCAAGAGAATGGTTCAGGGCATGTGACAGATCCTACTTCTGGCCCAGGGGACTCGGCAATTGCTGAAGCCAGTCCGGTACCCAGTGCAGAGCAGGGAGCGGGGAGGTAAATGGGAGAGAGGTTTTTCCCTAAGGGGGTGTTTTTGATCCACTCCATAGGCCGTATACAACTACTTACCTTTCACCAATCCAGGACTTCTTCTCACTGGTTCTGGGTGTCCGTGTAGACTCTCTGGCACTGGGTCTCTCCCGGTGTGGAAAACGCGTCTCCCAAGCACTGTCACTTGCCTGCCTCACTGCTCACCCCTGAGCTGATCAGGCCTGAAGGGCTCCGACTTTCACCAGGTCAGGTCTGGCCACTCCTCGCTGCTTCTGAACTGTCTCTCCCTCACACTCCTCCTACTCAGTAGGGTTCCTGAGCTCTGCCTTTGATGTTCACAGCTCCTGTATTGCCATATATAATCAATTCACTTGTGTTTTCAGGTCTTTGTTGTAAGAGGGACTACCGGAAGAGTCTGACTACTCCGCCATCTCTGCCCCGCCCTCCACATGCAAATACACTTTGAAGTGCATTGCCTCATTATCAAAAATAGCTGTGTTGAAAACATCTGACATTTCGAAATAGGCAAGAGCGATTTCAGAGTGTTCTTCTAGTGCAGTGCTAGCCTTGGTTTGCTATTGTCTGGGCTGTTTTACAACTCTGTCGAAGCATAAGTTAACTTGTAGATGTTTATCCAGTAGAAATGAAGAAAGAAGAAGATAACCCCAAAGGTTACAATTTATGAGCCTGTTGGACATTAAATGGTTTTGTAGCTACTCCAGAAAGCCTATGCTAACATTGCCTCTGATAACTAGTTTCTCAAATGCTCTTTAAACCAGTCTTAACATTTTAATATTCCATCAATAATCAAGTTGAATTTTACACAATTCTTAAAATATTCACATTAGAGTTGTATTTTGCCTTTTTTGAAAAATTATAATTTAACTCTTTATGGACATAGAGAAAATTTTCTCCTCCCAATATATTTAAAATTGCAATACCAAACATCATTATGTATTTGCAGAGCATCTGAGAAAATAACCACTTCTATGTTTTAATTAGTAACTTCAAAAGATTCTTTAATACTCATAAAAAAATTGGTATAATAACAGTGAAATGATAGAAAAAAGAAGCTAGACCATTTCAAAATGATAACATCAACCTTGTACTAAAAATGAAAATATCTATTAAATACAAATGCTTTGTTTCGAAGGTAAACTCTGTACATATTTAAAATTATACAAATATTTCATTTTCAAAATAACTTCAAAAACATGCATGAAAGAATGGATGGTACAGTGTGTATGTAGTACTTTTATTTTGTAATTAATATAAAGTGTGTATCATGTAGAAAATGTTTTACAAATGAACATATTTATTCATATGCATTACATTTTTTTAATATTTACACAAAACAGTGTGACAACAACGTGTGACCTCTTCTGACCTCACAAGGGGGAAAAAGAATCAAGATTAAGGGCCCAAGGCTGATTCCTATGAGGCAGAAGTCAGACATGCCTCTTCTCTCCACCATCTTTACCAATTCTGACACCAACAGTCTCTTCCAAGGCACTCTCTACTTCTCTGCTGGGTTTGATAATTCATTGCAATGGCCACAAAGACTCACAGACAATACTCAGGATTATGGGGCTTATTAGGGAAGTGACAAGTTACAGTTCCAAGATCAGGAGCACTCAGGATACTGTTCTTCCATCAGCACAGCCTCTTCCCAGCTGAGTTCATAGGCATGCCTCTCTCTGGCCCTTTGGCCTCTGCCTTTCTTGCTCTGTGGGATGGGAAGCCCATTGGACTGTCTCCTGCCACCACTTCTCGCCTTCTCTTTCTCTCTTTCTCTGTTGGTCTCCTAGTTCCAGGAGCTTCTTAGTTCAGGGATCCCGGGTCCAAAGGACACATTCTGCTCTTGGCTCTCCTTCCTTGGTGGTGGTGGGATCCTCTCCTTCATGCCTATGGGATGGCTTATTTCAAGCCTAGCAGCCACAATTACCCTATTTACACAGTCCCACCCAATCACTTGGGTACAAGTTACAAGTCCACGGCAAGAAAAGTCACACAAAAGTGATCCATCATATTGCAATTCTCTTTACATCACCTCGTTTTAGAATAGTAAAATAAAATAATTTTCCTACATGGTCCTCCCTTTCCCATGCCTGTTGCCAGAGTCTATGCTGCCCTATATATTTTTTAGAAATCCTTTTAGAGCCTTGTCACTTGTTAGCGTTTGAATCTCTCTTAGACTCAGTTTTCAGCTGTGTATAACAGGGTTGGAACAAATTTAATAAAGTTGTTTAAGCTCTAATTTACCAATATAAGTAATTTTTATTCTTAAGAACAGACAACTATAAATGCTTTTTACATGGAGGGTTTAGGAGAGAAGCATAAAAGATTAAATAGGTCATTGATTGAATTGTGTCCCACAAAAATATTTGTCAACTTGACTGGGTCATGATTCCCAGTATTGTATGATTGTGTACCATTTTGTAATCTGATGTGATTTCCTTATGTGTTGTAAACTCTTTCACTATGATGTAATAAGATGGATTAGCAGCAGGTATATTGATGAGGTCTACAAGATTAGATAGTGTCTTACGCCAGTCTCTTTTGAGATATAAAAGGGGGAAGCAAGTAGAGAGACATGGGAAACTCATACCACCAAGAAAGCAGTGCTGGGAGCAGAGCGCATCCTTTGGACCTGAGCTTCCTGCGCTGAGATGCCCCCAGACCAAGGGAAGACTGATGCATCACAAGGATCTTCCTCCAGAGCCAACAGAGAGAGAAAGCCTTCTCCTGGAGATGATGTCTTGAATTTGGACTTGTAGCTCACTAGACCATGAGAGAATAAATTTCTCTTTGTTAAAAGCCATCCACTTGTGGTATTTCCATTACAGCAGCTCTAGATAACTAAGACAATAGGTAAACATTTAAATTCTGAAGTTATGTGTGTTGTTGCTGGGTTTTGTCAGGTTGATTTCAACTCATAGTAACCCTATGTGACAGAGTACAACTGTCCCATAGTGTTTTATTAGCTGTAATCTTTCTGGAAGCCAGATTACTAGGTCCTTCTCCTGTGGAGCTGGAGCCACTGGATGTGTTCCAGCCGCCAACCTTTGGGTTAGCAGCCCAGTGCTTAACTGTTGCACCACCAGCGATCCTTGAAGTCACGTGCAGCTGTGTTTAAATTCTGGCTCTGTTATGACCTAGAAATCTGGTCCTTGTGAAGCTGAGGAGCAACAAAGGAAAGTAGTTTGGTAGAGTGCCTGTTCCCTTGGACATCAATAGGATGACGCTGCTGGAGGTATGGGGCATTTATAGGGTACAATATCTTTTATTGCATTTGAATGATGTGATAATTAAGTGTTTTAGGAGATGGTGAAAATACTGAGAAATAGAAAATTTGGAAGGGTGAAGGGATATGTGTTTAACAAAACTGGTTGTTACAGAAACTCCATAGATACAGGAGGAAAAACTGGTATGGAAAGAGAATCTTAGATAATCTAGAAATAGTATTAAACACAAAAGATGATCTGAGATCTGAGGCAGAACAGATCTGAGAGAGAAAATCATATTGTTTGGAAGTATAACACATTTCTATATTCATTCATAGAAAATGCATTTACTTAGGGTCAAGTACAGCCAAAGGCCTGTGTTAGACCCTGTTGAAAATCATGGAATAGAAGAATGTAATTCCTTTCCACAGTATGTTTCTACTTATAGTATTCATCATTATTATAACCAGCCTTTATTGAGTACCTGCAATATGCCATGTCCTCTACAAGGTGGTTTACATTATTTATCACATTTAATTTTATGGATGAGAAAATGAAGACTCAGAGAGGTTAAGTAACTTGAACAAGCTATGACAGTTTGTAAATGGCAGATCTTACTCCAAAACCTTACCCTTTCAACAATCTCCCTTGTAATGAGGAGAGAGGTGTTTATGTGTGTGTGTATGTGTGTGTGCATGGATGTGTGTTGTGCATGTGCATGCATGTATGTACATGTGCATGAAACTGTAGTGCATGACTGCACATTCTAAGTTTGAAAGTGTTGCAAACAAAGATCCATAGGTATTCATAGAAGAAAATTTATGTTTAGGTAGAAAGATTAGTTGGAAAGTGGGATTTGATCTATGCCTTAATGTATTGACGTAGTTGTTAGTTTTCCTCGAGTTGATTCTGACTCATAGAAAGTCCATATGAGCACAGCAGAACTACTCCATAGGGTTTTCAAAGCGGTGACTTTTTAAAAGCAGATAGACAGGCTTTACTCTTGAGGCGCCGCTGGGTGGGTTTGAACCACCAATCTTTTGGTTAGTAGCCCAGCACTTAACCATTTGTACCACCCAGGGACTCCTTGATAATTTATAGGAATTCAGTTTTCTGAGCCAAGGACAAGAGTAATATCCTTGAGAAAAATTGTTAGCCAAAAGACCTGTTTGGAAAATGTCATGTAGCTCAGTTTGACTGCGAGTGTGGGTGTGTGTTAATGAGGGGTAGTAAGCAGGATGATGCTCAATCATGAAGAGTTCTTAATATATGCTATGGAAGCCAGAAGCAAGAGGAATGAAATTATTCAAATATTACAGGAGAGATGCGCTGGAGAGGCAGACACATAAAAACAGAAGGCTTATTCAAACCATGGTTCAGAAGTTAAACTAAAAGGAATGGTAACTGGAGGGAGGAATAAAGGATAAATCTGAGGTGTCAAGTCTGGAGGACTTGGGAGATGGTGATGCAATTAGAAGAAACAAGGAGACTACAAAAAAGAACTACTCTACGTGCCTACAGATCTTTGCTCTATTGCACTACCGGTCACGTTCAGTTATTTTTTTCTGTTTATGTTTCTAAACTGGGAGTTGCACAAGGGCAGGAACTGCATCCCACTCATCCTTATTTCCTGTATGAATACACAGTGTCTGAATCATAGCAGGCCAAAATTTCTTGACTGGATCAACAAAGGATGACAAAGTCAGCCTAAGGCCAAGGGGTTGAGGTGTTAAGCTGCCCACAGGACATTCAGATCAATATCTGACCTGAAGTTGAAATGCAGGACTGGTGCTTGGAAGAGAAATCAGAACTGTAGATGTATAGTGGCGAATCAACTGCATAGGGATTAAAGTTGAAATTTTGAAAAGTGGTAGATGAAGGTTAAGGAGAAGAAAGAAGGAAAAGTGAAAAGAGATGAAGGCAGAAGGCAAGAACTTTGAGCATATCTATCACTTATGGGGTGAGGTAAACACCATAGAATATTTTAATTCCCTCTTTTTTGTTTTAATGTTGTCATCTTTTACATGTTAACATCTGTTTCCTTATTTTCAGTGTTTTAGCTTTGATTTGTTTTTGTGACTTCCCTGTCTGGGGTGATATCTGGTTGCTCTGTCCTGTGTTCTAGTCTTGCATTGTTATCTGATGTTGTTGATTTTCTAACCAGGGACTCCCTTTAGTATTTCTTGTAATTTTGGTTTGGTTTTTGCAAATTCCATGAATTTCTGTTTATCTGGAAATGCCCTAATTTTGCCATCATATTTGAGAGACAGTTTTGCTGGATATATAATTCTTGCCTGGCAATTTTTTTCTTTCAAGGCTTTATATATTCATCCCATTGCCTTCTTGCCTGCATGGTTTCTGCTGAGTAGTCCAAGCTTATTCTTATTGACTCTCCTTTGTAAATGACTTTTCGTTTATCCCTAGCTGCTCTTAAAATTCTCTATCTTTGGTTTTGGCAAGTTTGATTATAATATGTCTTGGTGACTTTCTTTTGGGATCTACCTTATGTGGGGCTTGATGAGCATCTTGGATAGATATCTTGTCATCTTTCACGATATCAGGGAAGTTTTCTGCCAAATAATCTTCAACAATTCTCTCTGTATTTTCTGTTATCCCCCTGCCCCTGTTCTGGTACTCCAATCACTCATAGGTTATTCCTCTTGATAGAGTCCCACATAATTCTTAGGATTTCTTCATTTATTTTAATCCTTTTATCTGATTTTTCCTCAAATAAGTTGATGTTAAGTGCTTTATCTTCAGTCTCACAAATTCTGACTTCAGTTGCCTCAGTTCTGCACCTATGACTTTTTGTTGAGTTGTCTAATTCTGCCATTTTATTGTTAATCTTCTGGATTTCTGATTGCTGTTTCGCTATGGATTCTTGCAGCCTGTTAAATTTGTCATTATGCTCTTCTCTAATCTTTTTAATTTCTTCTATTGCATGTTCTGCGTTTTGATTAATTTCCTTCCTAATCTCGTGAAGAGTTCTATATATTAATATTTTGTATTCTGCCTCTGGTAGTTCCAAAAAATTTTCCTCCTCTGGAAAATGTCTAGATTCTTTATTTTCAAAGCCTGCTGAAGCCATCATGGGCTGCCTCTTTATGTGATTTGATATTGACTGTTGTCACCGAGCCATCAGTAAGTTATTGTATTTATTTTATGTTTGCTTATTATGTCCTAGCTTCTTGTTTTTTTTTTTTTTTTTTTTTTTATATGCCCAAATAGGCTGCTCATGTGAGCTAGTTTAATTATTGGCACCTTTGAAGCTCTAATGTCCTGTCACTAGATGGTTAGATCTGTTACTAGGTATGTGAGCTCAGGAGTCTGCCCACTCCTCCTGTATGGATTCAGCTCAGGTGCCCAGGTAGATAGCCACCTAGTGTGTGGTACAGGCTCTCACCTACAGTTCTAGACAGGCATGGGTGATTGGTGTAGGCACAGACATCTGGTGCAGCAGGGGTCACATTCTGAGCAAGGCAGGGGGCTGATGGCCACCCCCAAGTGACCAGGAGGAAGGTGTGTTCCTGTTCCCTAGAGCACATAGGTGGGTGAGTTTTGCAGCCCAACTATGAGCACCCGTTGCTGTTGGGTGTAAGGATTGGAGGACACCTCTTATTCTTGGACCCCTATCGCAGGTGGTTAGGTGGTGTGGGTGGAGCCACCAGTCCTCAGGCCCTTGATGTGGGTAGGTGAAGATCCTGCTTAATGGGCAAAGCAGTGTCAAATGTCACGAACCTTCCACTTCACAGCTGAAACAGTTGAAGTTAGACTTCAGGTATATACCCTGTTATACTGCAGTAATGAGGGCCTATGCTGTTGAGATGGGCCCACAAAAGTCTATGCAGGGGGAAAGGCACTCAAAGCCCATGGACCCTTATGCCTGTGTCTAGACAAAGGAGCTGTGCCTACCCTGAGTTTCTGGCTTAGAGGAGCTGGCAGTTTTTTTTTCCTGTTTGTTAATTTGTTCACTCTCCAAGGCCAAGGGAATGGTTCAGGGCATGTGATGGATCCTACTTCTGGCCCAGGGGACTCGGCAATTGCTGAAGCCGGTCCAGTACTCAGTGCAGAGTAGGGAGCGGGAAGGTAAATGGGATAGAGGTTTTTCCCTAAGGGGGGTGTTTTTGATCCGTGTGGTAGGCTGGAGGTGAGTACTTATTTTCTTCGATAGAGGGCTGCTTCTCACTGGTTCTGGGTGGCTGAGTAGACTCTCTGCCACTGTGTCTCTCCCAGTGTGGAATATGCCTCCCGAGCACTGCTACTTGCCTGCCTCACTGCTTACACTAGAGCTGATCAGGCCTGAAGGGCTCAGGCTCTCGCTGGGACAGGTCTGGAAACTCCTCACTGCTTCTGAACTATCTTTCCCTCCCCCTGCCACTCAGTCCATTTCCTCAACCTTGCCTTTGATGTTCAGGGCACCTAGATTGTCATATATAATCGATTCACTTGTTTTTTCTGGTCTTTATTGTGAAAGGCCCCATTGGAAGTTTCTGACTACTCTGCCATCTTGGCCCCTCCCCACCGTAGAATATTTTAAAAGAAACTGTTAAATAAGTGAGAAGAGAAGAGGAAGAATGCTTCTCATACAACCATGATAGGAGAGTTTTGTATGCTATAGCTGTTGTGAATACTGTGGCTTTTTAAAAAGGTACTTGTTTTTGATAACTAGAAGGTCACTACTGACTATCGAAAGTCTCCAAATATCAAAATGCAAAGGGTTAATGAGTAAGTGAAGGTTGACAAACAAAGTGCTTTATCTTACTCTTTATGGTGAAAATTAGGCACATTAGAATGGTGGTACCATGTGTATGGTTGAATATGAAGATGAGAAATTACAGGGTTCAATAATAGGTTGATTTTCACCTTATTCATTTAATGGAGGAAACTGTTTCACCTCATTGATTTTTCAGTGCTAAACAAGTCATGTTCGCCTGTTCATTAGAGATCGCTTCATTTCTTTTCAATTCATTTTTCATCAGTTTGGCACTTCTGGGTGTTAGGGCTCTGTTTCATAGAAAGTGCAATTCCCAACTATTGATGGGTGTGACATATCCACTCTGAAATATGAAAGCATGTAAAATGCAGCATCATCATGGGGAACACAGATGTAAATTTACTGAAGCTAGAGTAAATGTTTGTTTGGTTTCACTGTATTTATCACAGCCCCTTTAGAATAGTTTCTTATGTCAAGATATAAAATAACAATATTAAGGAAATAAAGATCTATACTTCAAGTATTTATTTATACACAATATAAGAATAAGTGCAGATCCCTTAGCTGACTCTTAACGAGTTTTATTGGGCGTATATATTCTGCTTTATTACCTAACCATAAAAAAGCTCAGGAAAAATTAAATGAGCTAATTCTGCACTATTTACTAAGGAAAATTTCTTGTCAAATTCATTGGGAGTTTTGCCTGAGAAAATGCTAAATTATCAGCTTTTCTTCTCCCAGAACGTTCACACTGTATCACAGAAAGTAGTTTTCCATTATTTAAGTGCTAGGTGTTTCTGCATGAAAAGTCACCTATTTTCATAAGAGTATGGATGGTGTCTTATTCATGCTGCTATGTAACTGCTATGTAACTTATGATGTGAGTTATGGCTCCAACCCACTGCTATTAACTCCACTTGAGAGATCAGAGTGTTATGATCATCAGGATTTGTTTTATCATTATTAATCAAAGAATTGTAGTCAGTACATGATTTTGGCAGAAATGTGCCATCAGAGACAAACTGGTATATCAACTGTACTCCTGGGCAGAAATAAATTCTTCCTCCAACGTAAAAGAAACATTCGTGTGTCTTGATTCAAGTATGTAATTGGGGACAGAAAAAAAGAAAAAACCTTTTGCCATGCCCGATCATAGCCCAATTCACTGACAGGTAGGGATTTGGGACATAAACTAAACATGTGCATTAGGAAGAGACTATTAGCAGTCAATAAAAGAAAATGAGTTAAAATTAGCTTTTTGCTAAACTTGTGGAGTGTTTATTTTCTCAAATCTTTTGTAGTCATGGTTCTAAGAAACTTTAGAAAAATGACATTCTGTCATTCTGTTTAAAGATAAAATTATCTGACTTTTTTAACCAGCTATAGTTAAGTTCTGAAAATAAACCATGATGTGTTTTGATTGGTAACCAACAAAAATGTTGTTGTTTTTTTTTAAATTTACCATCTATACTCATGCAAGGGACCACTGTTGTTGTTAGGTGCAATAGAGTTGGTTCTAACTCCTAGAGATCCTGTGTACAACAGAAGAAAAAACACTGTCTGGTCCTGCGCCATCCTCACAATCGTTACTATGCCTAAGCCCATTGTTGCAGCCACCGTGTCAGTCAATCTTGTTGAGGGTCTTCCTCTTTTTCACTGACCCTCCACTTTACCAAACATGATGTCCTTCTCCAGGGACTGGTCCAAAGTACGTGAGACAAAGTCTCGCCATCCTTGCTTCTAATGATCATTCTGGCTGACCACTAGGGAAATAAAACGTAGATGAAAAAACCCCAAGTCTTTCACCATTCCTAGAGTAAGGATTCAAAACCAGTTTTTTTTCTGACATAGTGGCAGAATATTAAGCCTCCTATGCAAAGTACAAAAAGTTTGTTATGCTAGACAATTGAACATCAATCCGTTAGTATACACACACACAATCTGTACTGGAGAGTGACACAGTCCAGAAACTAGCTTTCCTGGGTAAATGATATGCCACTCTTAGTTGTATTGTTCAAAAGATAATAGATGTCGGAAGTCGACTCAATGGCAGTGGGTTTGGTGGCTCTCTTCCAATTGTCCTCCCTGATTTCATGGAAAAGATGTTTTCCTTCCTCTATAGTCCTGTTTTGATCAGATGGTTTGGAAAGTCACTACTGAAGCATGCTATTTACCAGGAAAGATCAGTGGCTGCACCCTTTGAGTGAAATCCAGACAGTATTTTGTGTTTTACGACTGTAGTCTTTAGGGATGGAGAAGACTTTTTTCTGAACAAATTTTGAGACCCAAATCTCCACTTTTATAAAGCTGGGGGAAAGATACCTGGACAATATATTATATGGAAATGAGTTATATATACAGCTAAATGCTATGCACATAATAATGTGACAATTTACACATCCAGGCAAGCCACCAGTATTTATAAGAACTGATATCCTGCCCTCAGGCCAACAGTCATGTTGTGGGGGTGCTCTTTCATTTTACCAACCATTTATTAAAACTCTACAATAAGCCAGTTACTAAACTAAGTATTGAAGATTATAACTAGAATAGAACTTGGCCCTACCATACAGGGCTCATAGTCTAGGGTATCACATGCTTGCACACAAATAATTAGAGCAGTGTGCTACATATGATAGGAGAGACATGAGACTGGATCTTTCAAAGCCTGGAAATACCAGAGAGGGTCTTCCAGGTGAAGTCGCATTTGGCTCATAGACTGAGTGAGGATTTTCCTGGTAGACTAGGTGGGAATGGGCATAAAGACAGGGGAAGAGTAGTTCAGCCAATGGGAATAATGTAAAAATGTACAAATATGAAGAAAAGTTAGTTCCTGAAAGAAAAATGTTCAACAATTGTAGGGGGTGGGGATTACTATGAGATGAGGCATAATAGAAAAGTCAGCAGAATCATAAAGGTTCTTCTTTGTTATGCTTATGTCTTCAACTCTGAGAGGTTTCAAGCAAGAGAACAACATGAACAGAGCTGTGTTTTAGAAAGACCAGTCAGGGCAGCATAATTCGCAAACTGAATGCATCAGTGATACTAATAACTGATCAGTAATCAGCAGAGGGAATCTGATCAAGTTCTGATGAAAGCTTTTTTTTCTTTGTACTCCAGAAGTATCTGACTGTCTATAGATAGGAAAATAGTGGAAACTGGACAGAATATTGTGATTAAGATGGGAGTTTCCCATAGTACTTAGGTTTTATGTATTACTACATATTCATGAGATGGTTTCATGTATTAATCACATTCCTGATTTCTTACTTTCCTGCTATATACTGTTTACTTAATTTACCTTCTCTATTTTAGTTTACTTATCTCATTTTCTTCTAGTTTGCTGTAGTCTGTGTACTTTTTGTAAGCTGCCTTACTCATGGAAGGCAATTTTTTCCTTTACTAAAACAATAAGTAAATAAATAAAGTTATTTATTTATTAACACTAGTCCTCAGGTTCAAAACTTATTCACACAAATCAAGGTCTTTATTTCCTCTCTAGAATTTAATAGAAGTTAAGGATGGAAAGCAAAATTAGTTCTTATCTTTTTTCAAAGCATAATATGCACTTCAATGAAATAGTTCAGACATACATTATTTCTTTAACTTTTAAACCTTCTTCTTCACTGGTATTGATGGAAATTTGTTCAAGCAAATAAGTTTAAGAACAGAAATCAGTAGTCAAATTTAATACTTTTCATGAATACTGAAATCTCTACAATGTTACTACTTATTTTTATATTTTCTTTTTAAAAGATTATATATTCATTGGAAATAAAGTCTCATCTACCCCTGACAGATAAAACCAATGTGAAATTTTCTTGGCCTATTCATTTCCCCTCTTTTAAGGTAATTATGCATTGTTTGCCCACTGAAATTGACATGGCCCTGATTAACCCCATATTGCTCTCTTCTTGCATAGTCCTTGGATTTATTAGACTATTTTGTTTATGTATGTCCCCTGAGAGGAAGATAATTGAATGAATTGCAAAAATGCGTAAGTTTCAGTGCCCAAGGCTAAAATCTGCAAGAAGCTTGAGTGAAGTCTCAAAATTCTGCATCCTAAGCTCCCAAGAACCTCTGGTCAACCAACAACAGCATTCCATAGAACAGGTTGAAAGTACTTCTGGAATTGCCAGGTAACACAAAACTCTTCCCAAATCCCACTGTATTTTTTGAAAAGAAAAATTACATCGCAAGAAATACAATATCCAGAAGCAAGGCAAATGAATTTTTTAATGA
Source organism: Dugong dugon (assembly GCA_030035585.1). NCBI lineage: Eukaryota > Metazoa > Chordata > Mammalia > Sirenia > Dugongidae > Dugong > Dugong dugon. Next base: position 18,802,031 of record CM057478.1, read on the forward strand.
ATGTTATAAAATTTTAATGAGATGACTGATTCACACATAACCTATGAGTATCCATAGCAATTGAATGAAGGGCAAAAAAGAAAAATAGGAGGTATTGGCCTCTAGGTTTTGTTTTGCAGCCACAATACCTTGCATATGGAAGAAATTCAAGTTTTGTACAAAAGTTCAATCTCTCTTATTTAAAGTTTTACAGACTCTGTATTACATATGTTGTTGTTGTTCGGTGCCATCGGGTCTGTTCCAACTCATAGCGACCCTATGTACAACAGAACAAAACACTGCCCAGTCCTGCGCCATCTTCAGAATCATTTTTATGCTTGAGCCAATTGTAGCAGCCACTGTGTCAATCCATTTTGTTAAGGGTCTTCCTCTTTTTCGCCGACTTTCTACTTTACCAAACACGATGTCCTTTACGAAGCATGATGTCCAGGGACTGATCCCTCCTGATAACATGTCCAAAGTATGTGAGCCGTATTCTCGCCATCCTCGCTTCTAAGGAGCATTCTGGCTGTACTTCTTCCAAGGCACATTTGTTTGTTCTTTTGGCAGTAAATGGTATATTTAATACTCTTCACCAACAGCACAATTCAAAGGCATTAATTCTTCTTCAGTCTTCCCTATTCATCATCCAGCTTTCACATGCATATGAGGCGATTGAGAACACCTTGACTTGGGTCAGGAGCACCTTAGTCTTCAAAGGTGACATCTTTGCTTATTACATATAGAAAGACAAAATGCCATTTGGTACTTATGGCACAGAGTTCAGTACAAAATATCCAGGAATGACCTTTAAACAAATTTGTTTTTGCAATTCATAAAATATATGGATTATCTATTATAAATACAAAATATGGAGTATAATTGAAAATGTGCTATATTTAATAATAAAAATTATTTAGAATTAGAAAATATATTGTTGAATCCAGCCAAGCTAAATCATGGGATCTCCATTTCCTCATCTGAATACATGGCAGAGTTGTCCATGATAGCATAACATTTTTTGCTTTATTCTGTAGTGGTCTTTTAATATCATGAATTAATATTGTGAATTGTAAATTATGGGTGGCAATTTGTGGTAGTAAAGAGCAAAGGCTTTACACCTGGGTTTAAATACTCCTTATGCCACTCCTTTAACTGAGTTATCTTTGGTAATTGATCTCACACCTCTAAGCTTTACTTTCTTCATCTGTAAAAAGATAACAATACCTAACCCATAGGGTAGTTAGGTGTATTGAATGAAGCAGTTTCTAGATAGCATTTAACTATAGTAAAAATGGAGTGACTGCTGCCATCATCATCTATTTGCTTAAAGGGCTATCCTCTAAGAACTTTTTATCTTTTGTGGATAAGATTCTTAGCTTAGTTACCTAATACTGAATCAAAGTAAAAAGCAGCAGTAACATTAAATAGTATAATTTCAGGGTATGCCGTGTAAACCATGACAGTTATAGATCTTGTCTATGTGCATAGCTCAGCACATGCCATGGCAGTATATTCAGTAAAAAATAAATAAATAAGTGAAAAAACAAATCTATATTCTGATTTTTTTTTAAATTGGAATGACTATCATAACAGTAGATCCAATCATGCCTTTAGATAAAGCATCATTTCAGGGTAATGTATTTTAATTGCTGTTGAAACTGTGTCTTGACGATATAACTATGCCTTAATTGTGTTGTGTTATTAGCCTTCACATTTTTTTTCCCTATATAGATATATGTGTAGCAAGATATACGTGGAGAAGACATCCAAAAAATAAAGAAAGAAACAATAGACTTGGTAGTGTTCAGCCACTTCACAGTCACCCTATGTTTGAAATAAGTAAACAATACATAAATACATGCCTACCTAAATAATTGTGAAAGTTCCCTAGAAGAGCAATAGTTAATAGATATAAGGGAATAATTTGATGAATGCCATCAGTTTTCACATTTACAAAATAAAATTGTTCTCAATTACAGAGCATACCAATTTATCTCTTCCTCAAATATTACTCCTTAGTTCTAAATAATTTTAAAGAAAAAAGAAAGCTTAAATAAAATAGCTATATATATCTCTATGAAAATAACTTTTAAGATTGAACTTTGCTAACTAAATAAGCAAAAAAGGAAGAAGAAGAAAATTCTGTATATTTTTTTCATAGCCATGTGGGAAAGTAGGAGCAATCACTGTGAAGGTGTTTAGTTATGAAAGACCTCCCTCCCCACCAACCCAACCCTTCCTACTTCCACAACACTCCATACCAATATAGCAGTTAAGATTTGGTAACTGCCCTGGAGGGCTTTGCTAAAAATCCCTGAGCGCCATCCTGCTGCAGGTGGAGGAAATGACCTTATCTCCAAGGAGGTAGTCTCTGGTCCATTGAACAGAGCACTGCTGAATGAGGAAGGAAAGGCCCTGGAGCCAGATTGACTAAATTTGCATCTCTGTTCTGCCACTGACCAGCTAAATTAAATGAAGTAACCACATATAGGTGCTTAGAATGCTGCCTGGCACATAGTGTTCCATGAATGTTAGCTGCTATTATGATTGGGGAAATCCTGGTGACATAGTAGTTAAGTGCTCCGGCTGCTAAACAAAAGGTCAGCGGTTCAAATCCACCAGGCACCCCTTGGAAACTCTATGGGGCAGTTCTACTCTGTCCTATAGGGTCGCTATGAATCGGAATCCACTCAACGGCAACGAGTTTGGTTTCTGGTTTTTATTATAATTGGAGGTACAAGGAGGTCTGATCTTGTGAAATCTAACTGACAGCTCTAAAGCTAGATATTCATTTGGACATTTACCCCATGAAAAAGGGCCAGGAAGATTGGGGATGCCAAAGAGTATTATAGACTTGAATGCCAAGATGTGGATTGACCCATCCTTAACTGAGAATGTTGTTGTTTTGTGCTGTCCAGTCAATTTTCAACTCATAACAACCCAGTGTAACAGAGTAGAACTGCCCCATAGGATTTCCTAGGCACTTATCTTTCTTTACAGGAGCAGATCACCAGGTCTCTTCTCCCTCGGAGACCCTGGGTGAGTATGAACCAGTAACCTTCTGGTTAGCAGCTGAGCAGTTAACCACGGCACCATCAGGGCTCCTTTAAGTGGTTATAGTTGTGTTACAAGTTGCATTAAATGTTCTGAAATTGTATCAGCCTGCCACCTGACATAGCTACAAGATGAGGGAAGTGTAGTCCATGTATCCTAAATAGTTAGTATAGGGTTAAGGGTTAATATTCACCTCTTGAAACTTGGCAAATGACAAATAAAAAACAAATCCAGACTTAGGAGAGATTTTATTTGAGAGGATTATTGAAAGGAGAGAATCATAACCAAAATTTGATTAACAAGCATTTTGTTCTAGTTGATCAGCTAATCATTTAGAGGCAAACAATGGCCTTGTGTCTGGCTTTGTCAAAAGTAATCAGGTGGGCATCCATGAATCTTATCTCATTCCATAGAGAAGTTGCCTTTGGAGTAAGCCATTTTCTGGAACTCAAAAGATGGGGAAATTTCTTAACCATTGCTATTTTCCAGGAGCACCAACTCAAAAAACCCATTGCTGTCAAGTGGATTCCTACTTGTAGTGACCCTATAGGACAGAGTAGAACTGCCTCATAGGGTTTCCAAAGAGCTATTGGTGGATTTGAACTGCCAACCTTTTGGCTAGCAGCCTGAGCTCTTAACCACTGCGCCACCAGGTCTCCTCCATAAGCACAGGGCTCAGGTAAAATTCATCATTATCTGATCAGTGTGTAGACATAGGGAAAACTCTAAGTCAAATTGTTTTCTACAACATTTGTTGGGTCTGCATGTTACACTCTGCCGGCTTATCTCTTGTTTTAGTCATGTTTGTTAAATTTAATCTTTTCACTAGTATAGCACACAGGAAGCATCTTTTTCTTGTTGTAATTATCCATTTATTTCATCTCTGAAAAGGCATTATGTTACCCTCTGAGACACTGGAGTTAAGAACTAATGTCATTAAATATCATTTTTTAAAGAATCCTTTCCTGTCTTCAAACACGGTGTCATAAAAGAAAGTAGGAAGGAAATGATGAGGCAGAGTTGGTTTTTTTTTTTTTTTTTTTAATTGTGCTTTTGGTGAAAGCTACAGAACAAATGAGTTTCCCATTCTATAGTTTGTACATACAATGTTCCATGATATTTGTTGTATTGCCCTCAGTGTGTCAGCACTCGCCCCATTTCCGCCCTGGGTTGTGTTTGGATTTTCTACTCCTTCCTGCATTCTCATCTTTGATTTTGGGAAAAACTTGTCCTTTTGATCTCATATAATTGATTGTCCTAATAAACACGTTCCCCTCGGGTGGTATTGTTTATTTTATGGGGATGTCTATTGTTTGGCTGAAAGGTGGTCTCTGGGAATGGCTTCAGTTCTAGGCAGAGATTTTCTAGGACACAATGAGCTGTAGCGTTAAAATGGCACACACTCAAAACAGGAATACAAAATGATTGAAAAGAACTGAGATTTAAAGTATAAAGGCTATTTTTAATCTATTTATGTTCCTCCAGTAATGCTAACTGAAAGTTCTCATGTAAATGTAATCCTTTCTTCAAAGCTCAGATCCTGCAGAAGGGAGAACAAAGGTCAGCTGCTCCAATGATCTTGGCAGATGCAGACAATCTTACTTTAAGAACGTATTTCCAAACAACTGTCTAGCCTGAAGAAAGATAACATTTCACTAGTTGCCTGCCCTTTATTTGGGAACCTTTTTATGCAAATCCTGTATAGTGACCCCATGTGGTAGTTTGGAATGCAAAACATTTTGAGAGACATAATGTACTTTGTACTTTGATGTAATAGAGTTTTACAAGGAAAGAGCTTAGAAGGGAATTACAAAGGAATTCTTTACTTTTATGATGAGGCCTTCTTTCCTCCCTCCCTCTCTCCCTCTCTCCCTCTTTTTATTCCTTCCTGTCTCCCTCCCTCTGTCTTTGCCGCCCTCCTTCCCTTCTTCCTCCCTCCCTCCCTCATTTCCTTCCTTCCTTCCTGCCTCCCTCCCTCTCTCCCTTCCTCCCTTCTTCCAACCAACCCACTCTTCCTGTTTGTTTACAATATATCTGTCTCCACCCAGTTCATTAACATCAACCCCTCCACCTCCAGCAGAAAAAATTTTAAAAAAAAATAATTCTCTGCATCTAATCTTTTACTTTGTTGCAATCTGAAAGTTAAGTTAAATAAATTGAAACTTCAAAACCAATGACAAAAATAAAAAATGTGCAGGACTAATACTAGAGAGAAGAGTAACACATGAACAAAATTTAGACCGAAGCCTAAAAAGATGGTTTGAAATTTACAAAATACTTCCAATGATTTTTTGGAAGATGGACATATATTCTTTTTTTTTTTTTTTAATTGTACTTCAGGTAAAGGCTTACATATGAAACATATGAAACAGCAGTACACATGTTGTTTTATGACATTGGTTAACAACCCCACAACATGTCAACCCTCTAACTTCTCAACCTTTTTTTTTTGGTGAAAATACACCTAGCCAAAGATACACCATTTCAAAAATTTCTACATGCACAGTTCAGTGACGTTGACTACGCTCTTCCAATTGTGCTATTATTCTCACTTAAGATGAAGACTCACAGAAAAAATAGTTTCTCATTTAACAGTTATTACAAATGTTGCCCTGTGACAATGGTTAGCAATCTCACAACACATCAACAATATCTTTACTCAACCTTGGGTTCCCTATCACCAGCTTCCTTGTCCCCTTCTGCCTTCTGGCCCTTGTCACTGGACTATTGTACCTCATTAGTCTCGTTTGGTTTTACAGGGCTGTCCACTCCCAGGGTGAATGGTGAACCTCGGAGATAAATTCACCACTAAGCTAAAAGGGTGTCTGGGGGCCATACTCTCGAGGTTTCTCCAGTCTCCTTTAGGCGAGTAAATCTGGTCTTTTTTTTGTGAGTTAGAATTATATTCTACATCCTTCTCCAGCTCTGTCCAGAGCCCTCTGTCGTGATCCTGGTCAGAACAGTCAGTGGCGGTAGCCAGGCACCATCTAGCTGCACTGGACTCAGTCCGGTGGAGGCCTTGGTAGCTGTGGACAATTAGTCCTTTGGACTAATCTTTTCCTTGTATCCTGTTCTCTTCATTCTCCCTTGCTCCCGAAGGGATGAGACAAGCGGAGTATCTTAGATGGCCGCTCACAGGCTTTTAAGACCCCAGACACTACTCACCAATGTAGAACGTAGAGCATTGTCTTCATAAGCTGTGCCATGCCAATTGAGCTAGATGTTCCCGGAGACCATGGTCCCCACAGCCCTCTGTCCAGCAATTCAGTCCCTCAGGGAGTTTGGATGTGTCTATGGGGCTTCCATGACCTTTCCTTGTACAGGTTGTGCTAGTTTCCCCTGTAATGTGTACTGTCTTACCCTTCACCCAAGATACCACTTATCTATTGCCTATTTAGTATTACCCCCCCCACCCCTCCCATCCCTGGTAACCAACAAAGATTGTTATATTTTGTGTGTGAACTTTTTCATGGGTTTTTACAATAGAGGTCTCCTACAATATTTGTCCTTTTGTGATTGACTTATTTCACTCAGCATAATGTCCTCCAGTTTCATCCATGTTATGAGATGCTTCACAAATTCATTGTTGTTCTTTCTCATTGCATAGTACTCCATTGTGTGTATGTACCATAGTTTGTGTATCCATTCATCTGTTGATGGGCATCTAGGTTGTTTCCATCGTTTTGCTATTGTAACAGTGCTGCCATGAACATAGGTGTGCATATGTCTATTCGAGTGACGACTCTTATTTCTCTAGGATATACTCCTAGAAGTGAAATTGCTGGATCGAATGGTATGTCTATTTCTAGCTTTCTGAGGAAGCACCATATCATTTTCCAAAATGGTTGTATCATTTTGCATTCCCACCAGCAGCGCATAAGAGTTCCAATCTCCTCGCAGCCCCTCCAACATTTGTTATTTCCAGTGTTTTTGATTCGTGCCAGTAATGCCGGGGTGAGATGGTATCTCATTGTGGTTTTAATTTGCATTTCTCTAATTGCTAGTGATCGCGAGCCTTTCCTCATGTGTCTGTTGGCCATTTGAATGTCTTCTTTGGTGAAGTGTCTGTTCATTTTCTTTGCCCATTTTTTAATAAGATTATTTGTCTTTTTGTTGTAGAGGTGTTGGATTTTCTTGTAGATTATGGAAATTAGACCTTTGTCTGACTTATACTGACCAAAAATTTTTTCCCAGTCTGTAGGTTCTCTTTTTACTCTTTTGGTAAAGTCTTTTGAAGAGCATAGGTGTTTGATTTTTAGAAGATCCCAGTTATCTAGCTTATCTATTGGGGTTTGTTCATTGATTGTTATGGTTTATATCCTGTTAATGCCGTGTATTGAGGCCTGAAGTGTTGGTCCTATTTTTTCTTCTATGAACTTTATAGTTTTAGGCTTTATATTCAGGTCTTTGATCCATTTTGAAGTAGTTTTTGTATACGGCATGAGGTATGGGTCCTGTTTCACTTTTTGCAGATGGATATCCAGTTTTGCCAGCACCATTTGTTAAAAAGACTGTCTTTTCCCCATTCGATAGACTTTGGGGCCTTGTCGAAGATCAGGTGACCATAGGTGGATGGATTTACATCTGGGTTCTCAATTCTGTTCCACTGGTCAATGTATCTGTTGTTGTACCAGTACCAGTGTGTTTTGACTACTGTAGCTGTATAGTAGGTTCTCAAGTCAGGTAGTGTGAGTCCTCCAACTTTATTCTTCTTCTTCAGTAGTGCTTTACTTATTCAGGGCTTCTTCCCTTTTCATATAATGATTAGTTTTTCCATCTCTTTGAAGAATGCTGTTGGTATTTGGGTCGGGATTGCATTCTATTTGTAAATTGCTTTGGGTAGAATTGTCATTTTCACAATGTTGAGTCTGCCTATCCATGAACATGGTATGTTTTTCCATTTATGTAGATCCCTTTGGGTTTTATGCAGTAGTGTTTTGTAGTTTTCTTTGTATAGGTGTTTTACATCCCTAGTCAGATTTATTCCTAAGTATTTTATCTGATTAGGGGCTATTGAAAATGGTATTGTTTTCCTGATTTCCTTTTCATTTTTCTCCTCATTGGTGTATAGGAATCCAACTGACATTTGAATGTTTAGCTTGTATCCTGCTACTCTGCTGAATCTTTCTATTAGTTTCAGTAGATTTCTTGTGGAGTCTTTAGGGTTTTCTGTGTATAGTATCATATCATCTGCAAACAGGGACAGCTTAACTTCTTCATTACCAATTTGGATGCCCTTTATTTCTTTCTCTTGCCTTATTGCTCTAGCTAGAACTTCCAGCACAATGTTAAATAGGAGTGGTGATAAAGGGCATCCTTGTCTTGTTCCTGTTTTCAAGGGGAATGTTTTCAGCCTCTCTCCATTAAGAATGATGTTGGCTGTTGGTTTTGCATAGATGTCCTTTATTATGTTGAGAAATTTCCCTTCTATACCTATTTTATTGAGAGTTTTTATCAGGAATGGGTGTTGGACTTTGTCAAATGCCTTTTCTGCATCAATTGAGATGATCATGTAATTCTTTTCTTTCCTTTTATTTATGTGGTGGATTAAGTTGAACCATCCTTGCATACCTGGTATGAATCCTACTTGGTTGTGGTGTAATTATTTTTTTGATATGATGCTGAATTCTATTGGCCAGAATTTTGTTCAGAATTTTTGCATCTATATTCATGAGAGATATTGGTCTGTAATTTTGTTTCTTTTTTTGATGTCTTTGCCTGGTTTTGGTATCAGCGTTATGGTGGCTTCATAGAATGAATTTGGAAGTGTTGCTTCGTCTTCTATGCTCTGAAATAGCTTGAGTAGTACTGGTATAAGCTCTTATGTAAATGTTTTGTAGAATTCTCCAGTGAAGCCATCTGGGCCAGGGCTTTTTTAGGTTGGGAGTTTTTTTTATTAACTTTTCAATCTCTTCTCTTGTTATGGGTCTGTTCAGATTTTCAACATCACTTTGTGTTAGTTTTGGGTAGGTAGTGTTTTTCTAGAAATTCATCCATTTCCTCTAGGTTTTCAAATTTGTTGGAATATAGTTTTTCATAATATTCTGTTATAATCCTTTTTATTTCAGTTGGGTCTGTTGTAATGTCCCTCGTTTCATTTCTTATTTGGGTTATTTGTGTCCTCTCCTGTTTTTCTTTTGTCAGTCTGGCCAGTGGTTTGTCGATTTTGTTGATTCTTTCAAAGAACCAGCTTTTGGTTTTGTTGATGCTTTCTATTTATCTTTTCTCTATTTTATTTATTTCTTCTCTGATCTTTATTATTTCCTTTCTTCCGGTGGCTGTGGGCTTTTTTTTGCTGTTCTCTTTCTATTTGTTTGAGTTCTGTAGTTAATGTTTTGATTTTGTCCTTTTCATCTTTTTTGATATGTGCATCTATTGCTATAAATTGTCCTATGAGGACTGCCTTTGCTGTGTCCCAAAGCTTTTGGTATGATATGTTTTCATTCTCATTTGATTCTAGGAATTTTTTGATTCCATCTCTGATTTCTTCTATTACCCAGTGATGTGTAAGCAGAGTATTATTCAGTTTCCATGTAATTGATTTTTTTTTTCCTTGCTCTTTCTATTGTTAATTTCTACCTTGATGGCTTTGTGGTCAGAGAAGATACTTTGAATTATCTCAACGTTCTGGATCTTGCTGAGGAGTGCTCTGTGGCCTAAGATGTGGTCCATTCCGGAGAACATTCCACGTGCATTGGAAAAGAATGTGTACTTTGCGGCGGTTGGATGGAGTGTTCTGTATATGTCTATAAGGTCAAGTTGGCTGATTGTGCCCTTTAGGTCTTCTGTATCTTTGTTGACTTTCTTCTTAGTTGTTCTGTCATTTACTGAGAGCGGTGTGTTGAAGTCTTCTACTATTATTGTGGAACTGTAATTTCTCTTTTCAGTGTTGTTAGAGTTTGTTTTCTGTATTTTGGCGCTGTGTCATTGGGTATGTAGATGTTTATTATGGTTATGTCTTCATGATGGATCATCCCCTTAATCATTATGTAATGTACTTCTTTGTCTTTTATGGTAGATTTTGTTTTAAAGTCTATTTTATCTGAGATCAGAATTGCCACTCCTGCTCTTTTTGGTAGTTGTTAGCTTGATATATTTTTTTCCAACCATTGAGTTTTAATAAATTCACATCTTTGTTTCTAAGGTGTGTCTCTTGTAGACAGCATACTGCTGGATCCTGTTTTCTTATCCATTCTGTCAGTCTCCTTCTCTTTATGGGTGCATTGAGTCCATTTACATTCAGTGTAATTATTGATAGAGGTGAGTTTGTTGCTGTCATTTTGTAGTGCTTTTCTTTGTGGTGCTGAACTTTTCTTTGATCTTCTTACTCTCTTGTGCTGAGTTACTTTTGTTTGTGGATTTCTTTTCATTTCTTTTGTTTTTGTAGGTTTTTTTTTTTTTGTGGAGACTTTATGTTTTTCCTCTTTTTTTTTTTTTTATGAGTATGTTTGTTAACTTTCTTTGTGGTTACCATGAATTTTACCCTCATCTTTCTAAGTTTGAAGCAGTCTACCATTACTTGGTATCACCTTGCCTTCCTCTCCATTAGAAGGTTCTGTACCTATACCGTTTATTCCCTTTTTTTTTGTTTTTATGTTTTTGTCATTTACTGATTAACTGCTCTGATTCTCTGTTGTATTTCTTTTGGTTTTGGATAGTCCTCGAGAGTTCATTTCCTAGACTGGTATCTGGCTGGTACCATCCTGTGTCCTAGATTCTGCCTGAGAGCTGAAGCTGTTTGTCATCAGATCGAAGAACTCCCTTTAGTAATTCTTATAAGTTTCGTTTGACTTTTACATATTCCCTTAATTTCTGTTTATCTGGAAATGACCTAATTTCACCAGCAAATTGGAATGAGAGTTTTGCAGGATATATTATTCTTGGCTGACAATTTTGTTCTTTCAAGATTTTATATATGTCATCCCATTGGCTTCTTGCCTGCATGGTTTCTGCTGAATAATCTGAGCTTAGTCTTATTGTTTCTCCTCTGTATGTGACTTCTTGTTTTTCATGAGCTGCTCTCAGGATTCTTTGTTTGTCTTTGGTTTTGGCGAGTGTGATTATGATATGCCTTGGTGATTTTCTTTTGGGGTCTCTCCTATATGGGGTTCGTTGAGCTTCTTGGATGGCCAGCTTTTCATCTTTCATGATATTGGGGAAGTTTTCTGTCAGAAGTTCTTCAATGATCCTCCCTGTGTTTTCTGTTTTCTCCCCCTGTTCTGGAATTCCAATCACTTGAAAATTTTTGCTTTTGATTGTATCCCACATAACTCTCAGGGTCTCTTCATTTTTCTTTGTTCTTTTTTCTGAGTTTTCCTGAAACAGAGTTGTATCCAAGTGTTTGTCTTCAGTTCCACTGATCCTGTCTTCCACCGTTTTAAATCTGCTTCTCAGCCCTTCTGAAATCTTGTTGTTTACTTTTGGATTTCTAATTGTTGTCTTTGTATAATTTGTAGTTGTGAATTTATTTTGGCATTTTGTTCCTGCATTATTATCCTGAATTCTTGCAATTTTTTGTCTGTATTTTCCATGAATTTGTCTATTTTTTCCTCATGTTTGTCAGCCTTTTGCCTCAGTTCTTGGAGAATTCTGAGTATTAGAGATTTAAATTCCCTATCAGGTAGTTCTAGTGGATTTTCTTCTCCTGGAGAGTCATCTGGTGTTTTATTTTGCTCGCCTACTAGAACCATCCTGTCCTGTTTTTGTAAATGTTTTGATATTGTCTGCTGTCTTTGGGGTATTCAGTAGTTATTTTTCTCATTTATTTATTGTAGATTTGTTTGTTTCATCCCCCCCCGCCTTTTTTTTTAATTTGAGTATGTCTGAGCAGGCGGACTGTGTGTTGTTTGTTGTTTGCTCATCTGTGGGCACAATACTTTTTGCCTCCTTCTCCAATTGGCAGGGTCAGTCACTCTGATATGGTACGGCAGGACAGGTCTAGCTGAAGAGGAGTTACTGGGACTTGTTGTTTGTGGCACTTACTACAGCCACCAGAGCAGGTTGGTAATCAGTGCAGGGCAGGTTCCAGTAGGCTGTGCCTGTGCTGCTTGGTGGTGTGATGTCAAGCGCACGGTGCAGGTAGGCAGGATGTAGCGGGGAGATTGTTATGAGTGGAGCTAAGATGGATATGGGAGAGAGGAGTGAGGAACTGGAGCCAAAACATGCAAACAAACAAAAAAGAATGCTAGAGGAGCTTGCCGTTGGAGTGGAGAGATGAGAAACTATGAAATGGAGAAAAACAGAAAGGAGAAGAGGAAGAAAATAAAATAAAAGAATGAATAAATAAAAATCAGAAAGGTTAAAGAACTGCAAAGTTCCCAGGGATCCCACCAGTGCAGCTATGATGTCTGGGGAAGTCGCTCTCAGGTGTTGCAGTACAGCCTGGCTAGAAGGTGTCGACGTATACAACGTGAGGTATTCAGGGAACAGAAATTGAAAGAAGATATAGAGAGACAAGAAACTGAGCAATGAAGATAGACAAGAAGGGAAAAGGAAGGAAACGAAAACAAAACTAATTATTAAAAAAAAGGAAAATAAAGGCCCCCAAAAAAACAGAAAAAAAAAAAAAAACCAATGATAAAAGAAATGCCTTCAGGTATCCCTCTGCATGTCTGTGCAAGCTGAGGGGGATGTCTCCTTGCCACAGAGCACTGCTTAGCCAGAACAGGCTCCCAACTCAAGAAAAGGAAAAGAAAACAATCTAACAATTCAAAAGAAATGAACAAACAAAAGCCCCCGGATCCCACCAACGCGGCAGCCTAGACCGGGCAGCAGCTCCACACTGGAACGGTGCTCTGCAGCCCTTGCGGAAGAAGCAAAGATGGCACACGGAGCCAAGTATTTGAGCAAAAGGAGGGGGAGGTGGTGAGAGGTAAGGAAGAAATCAGAAGAAGCGGAAAAAAGCAACACGAGCAGCCAACAAATGGCACTCAGAGAGCCAGCCTGTTCGGGTGTGTGGAATCCAAGCAGCCGGTGTTTCCCGGTCAAGAGACTGTGGCCGCGGGAAGCAGAGGAGGCCAAGTCGGGGTGAAGAAGGGTGGGGGGTGGGAAAGCGTTTACCACAATTTACTGGTTGTTTTGTCTCCCACTGGAAGCTTCTTGAAGCTGCTTTCTCATACCCCCTGTTTGCTGGTCTCTGATAGGAGTCCAAGATGGCGGATCCGCACTGCGCTAGCTTGTAGGTGACCTCTGCATGAATCTCTCCGTGCTCTCTGTTCTCTGTCAGTTTTCTCACTCCATTTGGTGCTTGGCTGAGTTGTTTATCTGTTCATTTGATGTTTTAGGGTTTCAGGATTGTTGTATTCTCTGTTTGGCTTAGTTTTTTGGATCTTTGCTGTGGAGGGACAGCATGGTGCTTCTGCCTAGAGCGCCATTTTACTGGAACTCCAGATAGATATATATTCTATATGTAATGGGATGTGTTTAAAAATAAATGATCTGTAAGTGACGTTTTCTACTTGGATAATCTGTATTCTGATCTTTAGTAATAGTCCATACTTTATCATTTAGGTGGACTTCATGTAAATTTTTCCTTAATTAAAGTTCACCTATGTTAATGTTTAAATGTTAGCTACCAACTGCTAAATTTCCTTGTCTAAGTTAATTTAATCTGTTTTATGCATTGAAAGCCACGTCATTAAAACCTGGAAGCTTTATTGCCACATTTGGAAGCCTAAGGGGTGTGAGTCCATCCTTATTTGACATGTTAACATAGCTGAGTTACTAAATCCACAAACAAGTCACACAATGAATTAATGACATAGGCTCAAACTCAACTGAAGTTCTCCACCTGGTGATACTATCAACAGCTATACTGGCTGCCCCAATGTAGTGATGATAGTCTGTTTGGTTCCTCTCCCTTCTGCACCTGGCTTCTTTAACCCTCACCTGTAGATGGGTTTAAGGGACTGTTCCTTTACCAATAGTTTGAGAAGCTCCAGTAGTTTACAAAGGTGTTCTGAAGGTTCACATTATTAAACATGTGTCAGTTTCCATTCCTTAAAATTTAGTACAGAAAATAATCAATTTAGGGTGTTGACTTTCAAAATGTAATGGTTTAAGAGCTTCTAAGAGCTCAGCAGTTACTCCAGAGGAGAAGGGCCTGGGGATCTGCTCCCTTAAAGATTACAGCCTAGGAAACCCTAGGGGCACTTCCATTCTGTCCTATAGGGTCCTAAGAGTCAAGGGGAAACAACAACAGCTTAGTTAGAAAATTAGCTACCACCTGGGTTACCACAGTCTCCTGACTCTGCTTTTGATCCTGTCACATAGTTTATCACTAAGCATGATTTTGTGATTTAGAAAGTTATTCAGTTATAATTAAGCTTTGTTCTTAGACTTGCATTGTTTAATTTATACACAAAGTGGACTATTAGAGATAATAATAGGAAAAAGGAAAAGAATGAGTTAATGGAAAACATAAAAATTATAATTCTGCAAATTTACCTCAGAATGATCCTCATTAAACTTATAAATTGTATTTATCTGATTTAAAATTAATATATAGCACATAAAGACATCTTTTGTTTGATGAAGTAGCATGTAGTTAAATTCAACCTGTTTCTATTGTACGTTCCATTTTTAAAACTAAAATGAATTTTTTTTGAGTTATATTAAAAATCATGTTTTTTTTTCCCCTCATGAGATTGGAGTAAGAAATAGTAAGCCATGTGCCTTATTTCTTAAATTGGAAAATTGAAATTTATATTATATATAAAAACTATAACCCCCACAACCCTGTTGCCATCAAGTCAATTACAGCTCATGGCAATTCCATGTGTTACAGTGTAGAAATGCTCCACAGGGTTTTCTTGGCTGTGATCTTAATGGAAGCAGAACAACAGGCCTTTCTTCTACTTTAAAAAGGGTTCATAAGTCTTTAAAAAATTGAAAAAGATTAATGCAGTTAAAAGAATCCATTGGGTCTAGATTCAAACTGGGGTTCAGTCACTTTAATGGCCATGGAATTTCCTTAACATCTGAGTCAGTTCTTTGACCTATAAAAGGAGTGTACAATACCATAAACTGCCACATGACATTTAATTAAGTGAAACATTATATGCATAAAAACATAGCATAATGCAAGGCCTTGGTAAAAGTTACTTGCTTCTCCTCCTTCCCTGTTGGTTTAATTCTACCATTTATGCTGGAAGCAATCTTAACCATAAGCAGGAATATATACGTCACTATATCAGTGCTCTCAGTTCTTTCTTTGTCCTCCTCTGACATAACCAACTCAGTTCAATAGTAACTGATGTGTTGTTTGTTTTCCCCAAGCCTTTTATGAAGCAGTCCTTGCCCTAATCTCTGTGAAGGGTTCCCATCCCGTCCCTCACTGGGTATTTCCATGACAAGATTTCCTACGAGTCTCCCAACTGTGGGACTATTGTCACTGCATCTTAGTATTTACTTTTAGGCCAAGTGTAACTCAACTCCCTGTCCTCTCAAATCCCCAGTAATCATTACACTGAGTATTTCTTGCCAAACCACCCACCTCTTTTCCATAGATAGTGGATTTGATACTCATAACTAACTTTGGGCAATTGATGTGCCTATCAAACCTAACCTTTTTGTCCCTTAGAAATTTATTTTCTGTTTTCAGTCCTGTCTTCAATTTCAGGTCTCTGTATTCCCTAGAATTGTTTTAATGGCTTCATTTGCATGATTAAATTTGAGCTTTGCCCCACTTTGCTTCTCTTTGTGGACACCTAGGTCAGGTATTCTCTGGGCCGGTCTATCTCTAATGGAGAAATAATAATATGGTGAACAAATTCATTTATTAATTTATTCATCAAGTCTTTTCTCAACATACTGTGTGCATCACACTGTTAAGGACTTTAAGAGATACAGGGAAAGCTCTCGTGGTTCTACCTTTCAGACAATAAGGACAAACACACATTTGAATGTTAGGATACAATATCCAGCTAAAACATAAGAGATATTGATATTGATCAAATGAATGATAAATAACTTTTATGAATTTATAGAAGAAATTATTACTAGTAGCTATGAAGGTCGAAAAAGAGATTTTGAAAGTAGAGGGCATAAAACTGTATTAAAAATTATCGCATGTTAAGATGTCATGGAGATATGAGAAGGGCATCCCACACAAGGGGAGTAGTATTAGCAGAGATTTGGGAAATAAAATGATCATACTGCTCCGAAA
The DNA here is from genome assembly GCA_030035585.1 of Dugong dugon. Classification (NCBI taxonomy): domain Eukaryota; kingdom Metazoa; phylum Chordata; class Mammalia; order Sirenia; family Dugongidae; genus Dugong; species Dugong dugon. The sequence goes on from CM057478.1 coordinate 18,818,232, forward strand.
AACTCAAGTTGCATATTTAGGAGATAGTTTTAGAAGTGGGGTGGTAAAGGACTATAACCGGCAGAATAAAGAAACTCAGTTTTATTGTTTGTATGACAACATTGCATGTTTTCAAATAGTATTTAGAGAAATGAACTGGAAAGAGTTTTATGATCACTGCCGCTCAAGTAATGTATAGCCTAAACTGTTTACACTCAACTGTGAACTCCTTCAAGACTAGGACTTTATTGCATGCATCTTTGTATTCTCTGTGATGTTGAGTGAATAGTTGCTTAATGAATAGAAAAAAGAACAACAGTGGTGCTTATTTGGATATTGTCGCAAAGAAGATATTCTAGTGGTAGGACATAAATCAGGAATGTTTCCTAGCTCTCTACAAGGGACTACATCATAGGGGAACCCAGGGAGTCCTGAAAAAATGCTCACTCTAAGGATTTCAGTAGACACTGTTCAAAATATAGCCTTGTAGGAGGCTAGGATGTCTCCCTGGTAATGTGTGACTTCAAATTGAAGACATTAAAATATAAATCAGAAGTCAAATATTTATAGGAGATCTGCAGGATGTTTTCATCAATATATCCAACATTAACACTAGCTAATATAAATTAGTAATTAATGGTTCAGAATTTATTCTTTTCTTAGTAAATATTAATTTATACTAAAAGAGAAATTGAATTTACTGAAGAAACTAAGGTAAGTAGTAAACACTACCTACAACTATTTTGACTATGTATCTATGGAAAATTTTGAAGACAAACTTTACCTTCATAGTGATAATGTTTGGTGTATGTGTGTGTGTGTGTGTATGAAATAGTTCAAGTTTTATCTAAAATATTTCTATATGCTCTAATCTGTCCTTCCCAAAGATAGTTTTGCCGTTGTAAACTATAGAACTGTTTCGTATAATTATCTGCAAATGCCCTTTCTCAGTTCCAGTGTTCAAACAATATCCATATTCTTGTATGGGGCAAAATAAGTTATTTTCATCAAATTCAAAACATTAGATTTTACAATAATCTGTTGAGCTTTAATGTCTTTGGATTGAGTCCACCCTTGCCTTCTGTATTACAAAAGTATTTCCAAAGAGACTGTAGGCAAAACCGTGATTTTCTTATTGTCTTGGTGTCTTTTAATAATAATAGTTTAAAGTTAATGCTTCTGTGGCTTGACTAGGAATGTTAGTCAAGCCAAGTGAAAAGGACATTTCCTCAAGATCCTAAATCTGACTCCATTTCTGTTTACCTATATTTACACCCCAATGATTCTTGAAAATAAAACTAGAGTTACATGCATTATTTTATTTGTTGGAGGAAATGGGCTTCATATTTCGGCACATAACAATGCTTTTCTGAGAACTTCAGACTCCCACCAGTGATTATGATCACTTTTCTGGGGCAATCTATTTGCCTCTGATTATTTTCCAATTGCCAGTGATAACTTTGCAATTAAAAAAAAAAAAAAAAAAGACCTCCTTAGCTTGATACACATGTTACCTGCTTTCAGAACCCAATACAGAGCTTTCGTTCTGGGAGGGGCCATAGTGATTCCAGCTTGTCTCAGGGCATTCTTTTAAGGCAAGCATATCCCCAGGTGATCAAACACACTTGTTCTGTAAAACAGTCTTGTCGCATGAAGATGTATGCATCCTATAAGCTCTAGTATTCTCAATTAAAAAAAAAAAATTGTTGTCTAGGTTGAAAGCTGGCAGTATTGCAGAAACCCCTCGTTCAAAGGACATAGAGCATAAATAATGGTTTTTCAGTCTCTTTGATATAAGAGAATAAGATCCTAATTCTCTCCTCTAAATGCTGCACACCCTCAATCTCTCTAGAGTCGTCATCTTGAAATAAGCTCATTTTCACAAAACTCTCTGTGAGCAACTGATATCTGCCATGCATGGAAAATGTAGACTTAAAATATCAACTTTGTGAAACCAAAAAATTGATATAGTATACTTCTAAGGGGATGTCTATTGCCTAGTTAAAAAAAATGCTATGTGTTTTCTGTTATGCTTCAGTTTATGAAGTCTATTATCATTCTTATTTTAAATATGTATATGTTTGTATTTATATCATTAATCCAATCTTACGAACTTACTGCGTTTTCTTCTGTTTTAAATAAAACTAAACTCAGTCCTTGTATCTATTAAGTTTTTTTCCTCCAAGGATAAGAGATTGTTTTCTGTAATCAAAGGTGATTAAAAACAACAACAGCAACAAAAACCTCAGTTTTTGGTCCTCTTCTTTATTTCTCTCACTTCATTTCACTGGGGTGCACTCAGGACCACCTGTAATGATCCTGTTCCTCCCTTTCCCAGGCATGTGTCAAGGTCCAGACCTCAGCTAAATAACTGCATCCCCATTGAAACTAACCATTCTCTCTGAGTTCTACTACATATCAATTACTAGAATTAGGAGAAGCCATGTAAGTAATTAGTTAATGAGACAGTGGTGCCAGAAACATTCCTTCATGATCAGTTGTTCATTCTTATATTCATTCATTCACTTAATAGGATTAAAATGCTAATGGTTAATGATAGTCTGGGCGTTACCAGCATCAGATCTCATTTACCATCAGATTTCATTTAACATATGCCTTCAATGCCTTAACCCAAAAGAATGATTAATGTGGGCAATCCAAAGAGTACATCAGGGGTGGGAGAGAGGCATGTCATGGAACCAGCCATCATTCTCATCTGAGAGTAAAGTGTACACATGTCCCTGTATTCAGTCTTGCCTTTTTTGATTACTAAATATGTGTCATGTTTTCATTCATTTACTTATTTACACAACAGATATATTTTGATTGCTATGCTATGAACTGTGTTGGGCACTGGGGATATAAAAATGAATGAGACAAAGCCATTGCCCTCAAAGAGGTCATAGTCTATTAGGTGAGAAATTGATAATAATAAAGCAATAGATCTTTTATATTCATATTTACAAGTAAATTCTACCAACAATTTTTATTAATGTGTATCTTTATATAATTTAATTTTAACTTATTTACTTTGGGCTTTAATTTTGAAGTTTTAAATCTTTTTTTTTTTCCCTGTGTAACAATGAGTGACCAAAAGAAAATGTCTTTATTGTATTAGTATTATTAGTGATAGACGACCATATTTTCTATTTTATATTCTGGCACTTGAGAAATAAAATTGGCTTTAGTGTAGCATGATGGTATTTCCAATGTTCTCTAAGGAAAATATTTCTTCCTTACTTTAAATAGCAGGAGATCATACTTAAATGACCTTCATCATATTACTATTATTGAAACCCATGATGTTATTGTTGTTGTTGTTGTTAGGTGCCATTGAGTCAGTTCCAACTTATAGCTACCCCATGCACAACAGAACCATACACTGCCCGGTCCTGTGCCATCTTTGCAATCATTGCTATGAGTCCATTGTTGCAGCCACTGTGTCAGTCAGACTCATTAAGGAACTTCCTCTTTTTTGCTGACCCTCTACTTTACCAAGCATGATGTCTTTCTCCAGGGACAGGGCCTTCCTGATAACACATCCAAATTACGGGAGACAAAGTCTTGCCATCCTTACTTCTAAGGAGCATTCTGGCTGTGCTTCTTCCAAGACAGATATGTTCGTTCTTCTGGCAGTGTGTGGAATATTCAACAATCTTCGCCAACACCATATGTCAAAGGCATCAGTTTGTCTTTGGTCTTCCTTATTTATTGTCCAGCTTTCGCATGTGTATGAAGCGATTGAAAATATCATGGCTTGGGTCAGGCACACCATAGTCTAATAAGGTGACATCTTTGCTTTTTAACACTTTAAAAAGGAAACCCTGGTGCATAGTGGTTAAGAGCTACGGCTGCTAACCAAAAGGTTGGCAGTTCGAATCCACGAGGTGCTCCTTGGAAACCCTATGGGGCAGTTCTACTCTGTCCTATAGGGTTGCTATGAGTTGGAATCAACTTGATGGCAAGGGTTTTTTTTTTTTTTTTTGGTTTTTGGTTTTGCAGCAGACTTGCCCAATGCAAGACTTCCTTTGATTTCTTGACTGCTGCTTTCATGGGCATTGATTGTGGGTTGAAATAAAATGAAATCCTTCACAGCTTCAATATTTACTGCTTTTATCGTGATGTTACATATTGGTCCAGTTGTGAGGATTTTTCTTTTCTTTATGTTCAGGTTTAATTCACACTGAAAGCTGTAGTCTTTGATCTTCATCAGTAAGTGCTTCAACTCCTCTTTACTTTCAGCAAGCAAGGTTATGTCATTTGCATTTTGCAGGTTGTTAATGAGTCTTCCTCCAATCAGAGGCCTCATTCTCTTCATAAAGTCCAGCATCTCAGATTATTTGCTCAGCATACAGATTGAATAATATGGTGAAAGGATACAACCCTGACACACATCTTTCCTGATTTTAAACCATGTAGTATCCCCTTGTTCTGTTCAAACAACTGCCTCTTGATCTATGTACAGGTTCTGCATGAGCACAATTAAATGTTCTAGAATTCACATTCTTCTCAAAGTTATCCACACTTTGTTATGATCCACACAGTCCACTGCCTTTGCATAGTCAAGAAAACACAAGTAAACATCTTTCTGGTATCCTCTGCTTTCAGCCAGGATCCATCTGACATCAGCAATGATAACCCTTCTGAATCCAGCATGGATTTCTGACAGTTCCCTGTTGATGTACTGCTACAACTATTTTTGAATTATCTTCAGCAGAATTTTACTTGCAGGTAGTATCAATGATATTGTTTGATAATTGCCACATTCTATTGGATCACCTTTCTTTAGAGTGGGCACAAATATGGATCTCTTCTAGTCAGTTGTCCAGGCAGCTGCGTTCCAAATTTCTTGGCATAGACAAGTGAGTACCTCCAGCACTGCATCTGTTTCTTGAAATATCTCAGTTGGTATTTTGTCAATTCCTAGAGCCTTGTTTTCCACCAGTGCATTCAGCACAGCTTGGACTTCTTCCTTCAGTACCATCGATTCTTTATTGTATGCTACCTCCTGAAATGGTTGAATGTCAACCAATTCTTTTTGGTACAGTGACTGTCTGTATTCTTTCCACCTTCTTTTAATGATTCCTGCATCATTTGATATTTTGCACATAAAACCTGTTATTTAATGGTTTTATACACAAAATATCGATTCCAACTCATAGGGACCCTATAGGACAGAGTACAACTAACTCATAGTGTTTCCAAGGAGAGGCTGATGGATTCGAACTGCCAAACTTTTGGTTAGCTGCCATAGTACTTAACCACTGTGCCACCAGGGTCGTTCAGTGTTGCAATTAGAGGCTTGAATTTTTTTTTCAGTTCTTTCAGCTTGAGAAATGCTGAGCATGTTCTTTCCTTTCAGTTTTCTAATTCCGGGTCTTCGCACGTTTCATTATAATACTTTACTTTGTTTCCTTGAAAAGCCCTTTGAAATCTTCTGTTCAGCTCTTTTGCTTCATTATTTCTTCAGTTTGCTTTAGCTACTCTACATTCAAGACCAAGTTTCAGAGTCTCGTCTGACATCAGTTTTATTCTTTTCTTTCTTTTCTGTCTTTTTAATGACCTTTTGCCTTCTTCATGTATGATGTCCTTGATATTCCGCAACTTTTCCATTGTCTCTTTCCACAGATGTAGTCAATTTGATTTCTGTGTATTCTATCCAGCATGGTCCACGTGTATAGTCATCACGTTTGTTGTTGAAAAACGGCATTTGAATGAATAAGTAGTTAGTATTGCAGAATTCCATCATGTGAACTCCCGGTGTTGTTTCTATCACCAAGGACATATTTTCCAACTACTGATCCTTCTTCTTTACCAACTTCTGCAATCTGAAATTGATCAAACATGCAATCAAGATGCATTGGTAACTACTGGTGATTGGAATGAGTAAATGGAAAACAAAGACGGATCGGTAGAAACCTATAGACCCATTGCCGTCAAGTTAATTCCAACTCATAGTGACCCTATAGTACAGAGTAGAACCACCCCAGATGGTTTTCAATGAGTGGCTGGTGGTTTCGAACTGCCAAACTTTTGGTTAGCAGCCGAGCTCTTAACTGCTGTGCCAACAGGGCTCCTGTAGAAACCCATAATGTCCCCAAATTAAAGAATCCTATTATAAAATGTCTTAGATATTAACTATGTGAATATAAGGAATGAAACAAGCAAAACAGTTTGCTCTCTCAGGACTGAGGCTATCTCAGACATTTTAGGATATAACAAAGGTTTGACTTCAAAATGTTCTCCTCCGTGTATGCCTCCCCAGGGACACTGAGTTTTTAATTCATAATTTGCTAAAGGATGTCTCTGCTATATTCTAACCTTCTTATTGGTTTCCTGGAGGACCTATCCTGACCTTTGAGGAGAATAGCATTTGTTAACATCTCATGAGCTTTTATTTATTTATAATTATTTTGTATTCATTTGGAAAAAGAAAGCCCACCACAGTTTGCCATAAAGAAATAAGTAAACACAAAAATAAGGCAAGTAGATAACAGCAATTAGTAGTATGGGTTTTAATAACACTATCAATATGAGCAAACAACATAGAGGTTAATAAGATGAGAAAACTTAGAGTGGGAAGGTCAAGTAAGTAAATTTTTCAAGGTCAGATGAACAAATCTGTCTTGGAAGAAATACAGCCAGAATGCTCCTTAGAAGAGAGCAGACTTTGTCTCACATACTTTGGACATGTTATGAGGAGGAATCAGTCCCTGGAGAAGGACATCGTGCTTGGTAAAATAGAGGGTCAGTGAAAAAGAGAAAGACCCTTGACAAGATGGCTTGACACAGTGGCTGCAACAATGAGCTCAAACAGCAACTATTCCGAGGATGACGCAGGACCAGACAGTGTTTCATTCTATTGTACATTGGGTCAGTATGAGTTGGAACTGTCTCGATGGCATCTAACAGCATTATTGTTAGGATGATGCAGGACCAGACAGTATTTCGTTCTATTGTACATAGGGTCACTATGAGTTGGAACTGTCTCGATGGCATCTAACAACAGCAACAAGTGAATACACATACACACACCACATATAATTATTAATATGAATACATGTGTATATATGTATATAATTTATATGTATAATATATACGTATATAATTTAGCTTTGGATTGACTAAATTGCTGAATATTTCCATATATTTGTGGAATGCTTTACTTACATTGAAAGAAAATATATGTTGAGTTATTTAGATTGAGTCAGAAGGATATTTAAAATAAACTAACACAGTGTATAATTCATCTCAAACCCCCATTGCCTAGTGCAGTGCCTGGCAAATATTAGAGCTTCAGTAAGTATTTGTTGATCTGAATTATTTTAACAGCGCTTAACGGACATTCCTTACTTTAGTTTACAATATCTGAATCAAGGACTCATAACTCTTTAGAATGTATGCCCTAATACTCCATTTCCATTGAATAATTTACATTTTTAAGTACCAAACTGATGTGGTGAAGTCACATAGGATTTAATAATCCTTTTCTATAGAATTATTTGTATAACTGTTTTCATTCTTATTTTCTTTAAGATACAATGTAAGGGGGAATTTCAACAAACGCGTGGCTTTCTGCAGTGACATGAGGATACGATTTAGTATTAATGCTTAATTTATTTCAAATTAGAGTACAGTCAATGCATCTTATTTCCAAGTAGCAACAAATGATTCACATTGACCGTTCTGGTAGTTTATAAAGGTAAAAAAGATAATTTAAAATTCATAAGTAAAATCAAATATCTGTTTCTTCCAACTCCTAGTTTGTAAATGCTGTTTCAAAAACAGTTATGCTGACCTAAGGTTTCTCACTGTTCTTTCCACACTTCCTTCATGTAAAGACTGCTTATTGCCAACTGCAGCGAAAGTTTCAAGACCGATAACCATCTGATAGAGAAACTTCCATCTCAATTGTGAAGGCAAAAGGCTGACTTAGGACCTCACAGCTCTGCCATATCCTGTTTGAATTTGTGCTTTGTAGCATTGCTGGTGCCTACTCTGTTTACAGTCACCCCACAGCTCACCCCAGAATGCTTGCTTGGGTATTATACTGTTCTCTCTAGTTCAAATGCATTGACTGCAAAGCTTCTGTGTTGCGACACATAATGCTTAAGGGATGGGAGAGTGGATTTGTTATCAGCAAGGGTTGATCATTCTGGCTTGTTATTTAATGTTGAATTTGCTTTAGCTATGATTCTGCTGAGAAAAAAAACTTCCAATGACCAACACATGTCTTCAGCAAGTCCTGAATTAACAGCTATTGGCACAACAACAGACCTGTGATGTTTTCTCTAGTTTGGAAATATAATAAAGAAGATGCTGTGAATATTATTCAAACTCAAGAGGCAAATGTGACTAGGAATGACTCCCTCCGAGGAAAAATCAGGTTTAGTATGTTTGAGTGGCTGGAAAATATTTTTAGAAAGAGGTTAACTTTATTGTTGTGACATCAGTTAGCAAATGCTTTCATTTCAGCCTCCAAATAAGGTTTTCTGAGATCTTTCCAGCCTAACCATAACTTTCTCTCATCATAGAATCGTTGTGATGACTTAACACATATTTATGGTCTAAAATTTACACACAACTCTCACTGTTCAGTCAGGGCTTCAGTCTGATCTGTAAAGTGATGCCTTGTTAATATTAAACTCTATAGCCAACTCACTGAAGAGTAGGTAGTATCTCTTGTCTGGGTTTTCTGATGTTTTATCAAATGGTACCTAATTTTGTTTCTATGACTGAGGTTAAGTCTGTTGAAATATCAGGATATTAATGGCTTCTAAGAAAAAAAGATGTTTATATTATCATAGGTATAAGTAGTGTAAGAGAATGCATCAAATAAAAGTGCAAATATATAATTTATTATCAAAGTTACTGTAAAATAAGACCACATGCTGGTATTAAAATAATATTTATTGAAGTGCAATGTTTTATCAATTGAAAATAGATACCTAATAATTGAAAATTTGAGATAGTGCTTCATTTTCATAGCTTGAAAATGAAGTGCACACAATCTTTAAAAGCAGATAGATATTTAATCTTTTTGCATCATGGCTATTTAAATTTCTGCTTCTATTAGCAACTATAATTTGTCCCTTTTCTAAATTATTCTGATATTATCTAGTGTCCAGCAAAGCCTTGCAAGCAGTCATAAAGTTTGCTGTCTTAATTTCTTCAAGCAAAATTCATAATCAATCAGACACAATTACATTTGAAAGACAACAAAATGTGGCATTTATGTCTTTAAAACACATTGCATTGCTAATTAACATTAGATTATAAGTGGTTACTTTGCAAATAGTGCTTTTAATTGTATGATAGCATGATTTATTTTCTTTTAACTTTCAAAAAATAGAGGACAATCTGAACAATTTTTAGATATAAAGAGAAATAAAATGCTATCAAATTGTGCCTTCATAAAGTGTCTCCATGCTATATTTCTAGATCATACATGCAAATAGGTTAAAAATAAGTAACAAAAGGTGTGACTGAATTAAGTCACTAAATTAATGTATACTACAAGTTATTTTAAGAAGATATGAAATTAACTGCCTTATGTTTCAGTATTTGTGGACATAAGACTGTTCAAAGGATGTATCAGATAGTTAACATAGATTTATCAAGATCTACCGACATATTTAAAATCATTTTACAAATCCCAACATACTGTGCCTGTCGATAGAGATTCAAGTCCATCAGGAGTTCTAATCCAGTAACAGGAATATTGTAAAGATAAAGGTGAGTTATTGTTGAAAATATTAAAAAACAAAACTTTGTGTCTACTAAATAAGAATCAAAGGATGGCTGCTGTAGCAAAGATACCAAATAACAGTGGCTTAAATAAGGACTTTCGTTTTTTTCTCTCACATTATAGTCCAAGTATAAGCAGTCAAATGCTGCTTTAGTGACTCTGCACTGTTGAAGATTCAGGTTCTGTTTACCTTGTTGCTCAGTCATCATCAACATGCAGTTTCAATCTTGTGATTTTAAGATGGCTGCCCTAGTTATTGCTATCCCATTTGCATTTCAGATAGCGTTAAAAAGAGAAAGAGAATACAGACCATTCCCCTTCCCTTTAAAGACATGGCCTGGAAATTCCACAGTTCACTTTTGCTCATATACCATTGGCCAGAACTTAGTCATATGTCCATGCCTAGCTGCAAGGGAGCCCTAGTGGCACAACAGTTAAGTGCTCGACTGCTTACTGAATCGTTGGCAGTTCAAACCTACTCAGTGACTCCTTAGGAGAAGGACCTGGAAATCTGCTTCCATAAAGATTATAGCCTAGAAAACCCTGTGGAGCAGGTCTATTCTGTCACATGGGATTATTATGAGTCAAAATTTACTCAATGGCACCTAAAAACAACAGCTGAAAAGGGCCTGTGATATGCAATCTTTAGATGTGCAGCTATGTGCCTACCTAAAATGCTGGGATTTTAGGAAGAAGGGAGAGAATGGATATTGATGAGATAACAGAATGTCTGCCAAGTAAGCCAGACATACTTATTAGTAATTATAATTTTTTGTACTCCTAAGTAATCTTGTAAAATAGTGCTGTGTTTCCCTTCTATCGGTGCTGGAATGCTTTTCATTAATTCTCTTACCGAGCTAACTTCTTCTCATCCTTTAGTATTTCTTTAAGCTGATATTTTATAAGAAACTCTTGTTGATACTCAAGGCTGGCTTAGGTAATCATCCACTGTACTTCCATAACAGCTTGTGCATATTCCTTCTGTTGAAGTTATGAAAATGTACTTTAATTTTTTCTTTTCAATACTCCAATAATCTTCAGACAAGGGCTGTTTTACTCATTTTTATATTCCTGGACAAAAGCCTGGTATATGATATATACTCGTTGTTGTTGTTCGATGCCTGTGAGTTGGTTCCAACTTGTAGCGACCCTATGTACAACTGAACAAAACACTACCCTGTACTGCGCCATCCTTACCATCATGGATATGTTTGAGCCCATTGTTGCAGCCACTGCGTCAGTCCATCTCATTGAGGGTCTTCCTCTTTTTTCACTGACCCTCTACTTTACCAAGCATGATGTCCTTCTCCAGGGACTGATCCTTCCTGATAACATGTCCAAAGTATGTGAGATGAAGTCTCACCGTACTTGCTTCCAAGGAGCACTCTGGGTGTACTTCTTCTAAGACAGACTTATTCATTCTTAAGGCAGTCCATGGTATGTTCACTATTCTTCATCAAAGGTGTCAGTTCTTCTTTGCTCTTCTTTATTCTTGGTCCAGCTTTTGCATGCATAGAAAGCAATTGAAAATATCATGACTTGGGTCAGGCTTACCTTACTGCTCAAAGTGACATCTTTGCTTCTGAACACTTTAAAGAGGTCTTTTACAGCAGATTTGCCCAATGCAATATGTCATTTAATTTTTTGACTACTGCTTCCATGGGTGTTAATAATGGATCCAGGTAAAATGAAATCCTTGACAATTTCAATCTTTTCTCTGTTTATCATGATGTTGCTTATTGCTCCAGTTGTGAGGATTTTTGTTTTCTTTCTGTTGAGGTGTAATCCATACCGAAGGCTTTAGTCTTTGATCTTCATCAGTAAGTGCTTCAAGTCCCTTTCACCTTCAGCAAGCAAGGTTGTGTCATCTGCATAATGCAGGCTGTTTATGAGTCTTCCTCCAATCCTAAAGCCTCATTATTCTTCATACAGTCCAGCTTCTTGGATTATTTGCTCAGCATACAGATTGAATAAGTACGGTGAAAGGATACAACCCTGATGCACACCTTTCCTGATTTTAAACCATGCAGTATCCCCTTGTTCTATTTGAATGACTGCCTCTTGATCTATGTACAGGTTCTGCATGAGCATAATTAAATGTTCTGGAATTCCCATTCTTCTCAATGTTATCGATAAATTGTTATGATCCACACAGTTGAATGCATAGTCAAAAAAACACAGGTAAAGATCTTTCTGGTATTCTCTGCTTTCATCCAAGATCCATCTGACATCAGCAATGATATCTTTTCTTCCACGTCCTCTTCTGAATCTGGCTTGAATTTCTGGCATTTCCCTATGGATGTACTGCTGCAACTGTTTTTGAATTATCTTCAGCATAGTTTTACTTGTGTGTGATATTAATATTGTTTGATAATTTCCACATTCTGTTGTATCACTTTTCTTTGGAATCAGCACAAATATGGATCCCTTCCAGTCAGTTGGCCAGGTAGCTGTGTTCCAAATATCTTGGCATAGACAAGCGAGCACCTCCAGAGATGCATCTCTTTGTTGAAACATCTCAGTTGGTATTTTGTCAATTCCTGGAGCCTTGTTTTTCACCAATGCCTTCAGTGCAGCTTGGACTTCTCCCTTCCATACCATTGATTCTTGATCATATGCTACCTCCTGAAATGATTGAATGTCAATCAATTCTTTTTGGTACAGTGACTTTGTGTATTCTTTCCATCTTCTTTTGATGCTTCCTGCATCATTCAATATTTGCATATAGAATCCTTCAAAATTGTAACACGAGGCTTGAATTTTTTCTTCAATTCTTTCAGCTTGAGAAATGCCACATATGTTCTTCCCTTTTGGTTTTCTAACTCCAGATCTTTGCATATTTCATTGTAATACTTTACTTTGTGTTCTTGAGCCATCCTTTGAAATCTTCTGTTTAGCTCTTTTACTTCATTATTTCTTCCCTTCACTTTAGCTACTCTACGTTCAAGAACAAGTTTCAGAGTCTCTTCTGACATCCATTTTAGTCTTTTCTTCTTTCTTGTCTTTTTAATGACCTTTTGCTTTCTTCATATATGATGTCCTTGATGTCATTCCACAACTCGTCTCATCTTCGGTCATTAGAGTTCAAGGGTCAAATATATTTTTAGATGGTTTTCAAATTTAGGTAGGATATACTCAAGGTTGTATTTTGGTTCTCATGGACTTAAACTTGGTTTAATTTTCTTCAGCTTCAACTAACATCTGCATATGAGCAATTGATGGTCTGTTCTTCAGTCATCCCCTGGCCTTGTTTTGACTGATGATATTGAGTTTCTCCATTGCCTCTTTCCACAGATGTAGTCCATTTAATTCCTGTGTTTTCCATCAGGTGAGGCCCACGTGTGTAGTTGCTGTTTATGTTGTTGAAAAAAGGTATATGATTATTTATTCATCTTACAAAATTCTACCATGCAATATCTGGTGTCATTTTTATCATCAGTGCTATGTTTTCCAATTACAGATCCTTCTTCTTTGTTTCCAACTTTTGCATTCCAATCGCTAGTAATTATCAATGCATATTACGTGGAAATATATAGGCATACATATTTTAAATGGGTAGATTAATGAGTGGATAAATAAGGGACCCTTAGAATATTCAGTTAAGTGTAGTGGGATTCCAGGAATGGGACTGCACCTGCTAAAGTTTTTTAGCTCCAGAACCAAAGACTAATATTATCTCATTATTGAGCAAGTTTTGTTCTTGATATTTGGTTCAAGGACTGTCATGTTGTTCAGAAATGTTCCACAAATAAAGAAAAGATGACCCATTTTCAGTGGCAGCACCACACACCTCCAGGAAGTGCCATTCACAGGGACTATGACATTGTACAGTGACAACCTGCAGAAATACAGAGGCCCTGATCAAGGAAACCATTTTGACTTACACAGAAAATGAATTCGTAAAATTTGAACATAGTTTAATTAGATTTTGCATTTATCTTTAAAAATACTGTAGGGTGTTAATTATAACAATCTGAGAAATAAGGTGTTTAAAATAAATACTGTGAGTAATGTACCATTTTTGCCTTGAAAAACTATTTGTGGTGTTTATTGTTTATGTGGAGGTATGTAGAGGGAGAAAGATACAAAAGTATAAGAAGTATAAGAAAGGGGAAGAACATTTAATATAATGATTGTCAAGTATTAAAAACCCAGGTCTTAGCAGAAGATTTTTAAAAACAAAAGTTGATGTATGTAGAAAATCTAATCATAATCCCTTTTGTGTGTACATAAAACTAATTGATACCTGGAGACTGTTTTATTCACTTTATATTATTTTATTATTAATCCTATTTAGTTTTTTCTAGTTACAATTTTAAAAATTTTTTTTTATTGTACTTTAGATGAAGGTTTACAGAGTAAATAGTTTCTCATTAAACAGTCAGTACACATATTGTTTTATGACACTGGTTAACAACCCCACGACATGTCAACACTCTCCCTTCTTCTAGTTATGATTTTTTAAAATTTTATTTGCATTTGGAGTATATATACATGTATATTGCCTATCTTGATATTGAAAATTCTATTTTTCAATAAATTATGTTTAAATGCTACCAAAGAAAAAGTACTTGTAATTTTAAAAATGAGATCATTCATTAATACAGTTGTTAAACAGAACAATTTGTCAAATTGGTCATAACTTTGTTTTTATGTTATTAAAATCATCAAGTATAGTGCCTGGCATATAGGTCCTCGATAAATGATAATTTTTATTTTTAGGTGCTGTATTTGTCAAATTAGTCATACATCGCTTTATGTCCACGATACTTTCTGTGAAATAGAACGTTAGGTGATTTGGACGTTGTGCAAATGAACAGTCAGGCGACTCATAATGTCCGTTTAGGCAATGTCAGACCGCATATTCTTCCGTAGTCCCATAAAGTTACACAGCATAGGGAGAAGGAGGTGCCTTTGGCCCTGCCCCCGACAGGAGCTAGGGAAGGAGGAGGGAAGGGAGCGAGGGGAGGGGATAGCCAGCTGGGCGCCACGCCCCGCACCTGAGTGAGCAAATGCCCAGGGGGAAAGAGCCCGGAAGGAGGCAAGCAAGTGTATAACATGGTGTTCGCACAACATGAAATCACACAACGACCTATTTCCCAGAACATACAGTTGACGTTAAGCAATGCATGACTGCGAGACTTTCTCCTTCCTTAGCTCCTGTTGGGGGCAGGGCCACAGGCTCCTCCTCCCTGCCGTGTATAACCTTCTGGGACCACAGACATATACGTGGACATTATGCAACGCATGGCTGTATATTAAAATTTAGATGTTAGAAAAGCAAAGCAATGTTTTAGTAACAACCTTATCTAATAAAACCTCTAAAATGATGGAAATGTTCTATAAATTTGTACTGTGCGCTATGATGACCACTAGCATAGCTACATATGTAGCTATTGAGCTGGGATTTCAAAATAGTAGTGTGAACTGGCTAAATTATGAATTTTAGTATGAATCAGAGTTTATCAGCATAATGTATTATTAAAAACGTGCATCTGTACCTAAGGTTATTATTTTATCATGTCCATTATGGGTGGAATTTTTAAATAGCTGAATCCCTAAGCTAGAGTAGCTTTTAATACTAAATAGAAAAACATTTAGAGCATTTTTTTTCTACAGAATAACACGTATTTCAAAATTAAATCACACGATGTATTTCCAAATGCAAATTCAGACTTATTTCTTAGGCTCAATAACAATGCTTTTAAGATAGCATGCAAAATGTTTAATGCTTCTGCTAAATCGAAACATAATATTCAGAGATAGCTTTTACAGAATCTTCTCAATTGTCTAATGTGGTAGCCACTAGCCACATGCAGTTATTTACAGGTAATTTAAATTTAAATTAATTCAATTAAATGAAATTGAAAAATTAATTCTTCAGTTTCACTTCATTTAATTGAATTAAAATGCTGTACTTAAATGGAAAAACTTAGTTGTTAATGGGAGAAAATGTGAGTACAGTAACTCACTGCTTTTAATCTAGATTCAAAGTGATTTTCACTGAAGAAATGTCGTATTTTAAATAAAGGGTTAGAAACATCAAGCAGATGAGATTAAAATCTAAAGCGTTAAACGATTAGCAGATAACAGGTGGCAACAAACACAGGTGCTGTGCCTTATTGCTTTCTGTGACAGAGGCACAATCAGATGAAAAGCAAATGGGAAAATGTACATTAGGTGCCTGGTTTGAGGGAAAAAAAAAAAAAAAAAGCTGTCTGCAATCTGTTACAGTTGAGTGTAACAAAAATTAGTTTCCAGGGATCAAAGGAAATGAATGGCTGACCAGGGCAACCAAAATATCCCACGGTGTGTTAAATATTTATTACTGAGCGATTCTGCCCCAAACAATCTGAATCATGGCATATTTCCACTAAAATAGCTCATCAGTAATTAATTTGGCATGTCATCTTGCATAAAATTAGTGATTAATATTAGTCTCTGTGCATTATATTGGACTTTTTTCACTGTAAGATTTAATCTCCCTTGCCTTAAAAACATGATAAAACAGTCATTTAACATTTTGTTTAGCACTCGGGCCATATATTAAAAAGAGAGGAAGAAAGACAAAAAAGCACTGCAGTCTCAATGAAAGAGATATCAAAGTTTATAGAACCAACTTATTTGAGATTTTTCAACGTCACTGTAGTTTTTCCCCTCCCGCTGCTTGCTGTTATGAATACTGTAATATGAATAGATCTCTAAGTCAGTCCCAGAGGTTTAATGAACAATTAAGACATTTTCACACTATTTTCTAATCTTTTAAATGTATCTCTCTCAAAGGTTAACAAGTTCTAAATGGAACCTCTGCAGAATGGATCATTTTGCATGAATCATTTTCCTGATCTTTTGAAATTAATCACTATTCTAAATAAAAACAACGTAAGCAAAAGGAAAAAAATATGGTTCTATTAGGTGATCCTGTAGTCATGTAGTCATAAATTCCTCATCCTGTCCCACTTTCCGTAAGTTTTAGCTCAATCACTCAGCGAGTCTGCTTTACAGACTGTCATTGTTTTTAGTTGCCTTTGAGTTGACTCTGACTCAGCAACCTTATTTTTAACAGAACAAAATGCTGCCCAGTCCTGTGCCATCTTCTTTAGTATCAAGGAATAAAAAATATTTTTGTTTAATTCAATTATTTGAAGTCAAATTAATTACTGCTTGCCTAAATAAAAAGCATGTCCTACTAATTGGTCATTCATATCTACTGGTGACATTCCTTTTAAACCTGTCTTTGGAGTCTACATTTAGCAAAGGGTGATTTAAACAAAGTTTGTTTCTATGGTTTCTTTTCTGCCGCACTTTATTCAAAACCTAATTAATGGGAATTCTGCTAAATAATGCTTTATGGAGTCTTATTTTAACATGCTTTTCATTTGTCTCAAAAGGCATGAGGTAAAGCAACAAACAAAGATCCAAAAAACCAAACCAAACCCGTTGCTGTCCAGTCGATTCTGACTCATGTTGACCCTATAGGATTTCCTACGCTGTAATCTTTACTGAAGCAGACTCCCACATCTTTCTCCTGGGAGCAGCTGCTGGGTTCAAACCAGAAACTTTTCATTTAGCAGCTGAGTGCCTAACCAATATGCCACCAGGGCTCCTCTGAAGATCAATACCCACATAATTGCCCTGGTTCTTTCCTCCCTCTAAGCCCAGGTCCCAATCGCTGCCTCTGAATCTCTGGTCATTATATTACCAATTTCCTTGCCCTCTCCTTCCTTTGAGATGGCATCTAGGCAGAGAGAAGCTGGCCTGGAAAGTAGAGAAATATTGATAGTACTTCCACAACTTCAACAACCACCTCTACTTCTAATGTTGCTGTGTGACTAATACATGTCTTTTATTTACCGGGAGCAGGGCACAGTAATAAACGTGTAGAATATTGTTATCTCATTAAGTACCACAGTAACCTTGTGAAATATATGTTACTATGCCCTTTTTTTTCTAAGTTGAGGAAACTGGGGCTCAATTAGGGAAAATAACTTGGTCAAGATCACTGAGAAATTAAGGAAGCCAGAATTCAAACTCAAGTCTGTTTATTCTACAGGAGTATATATATTTATAAACATTTATGTATGATGCAGTAATAGCCTGTCTGTCTTTATTCTGTATATAAGGGAATGCCCTTTTATTTCCCAATAAATCTTCTAATAAAAAAGAAGAGGAAATTCTGTGTAATTTCAAATTTAAAAGTTACATTCCATGCAATTTCAAATTTGGTGTAACATACCTTTTTTTTTTTTTTTGTCATTTTCTCACTAAAGCAACTATAACACATGTCCTCTTGCCCAAGAATTTTTTACTGATTGTTCCTCAGCCCAATACTAACCATTTCTCCCAAAGCCAGACTTACTTAGCTGCTTAGGGAATGCAAAGCTGACATGCCTGCCCCAGCGTGTTCCCCTAGGTCTCTGCCTGCTGCCCTACCCCGCTCTCTGCCACAATCCTGTACGTCTTCCTTCCTCTCCCACTTGCGTTCTCTGGTCTGATTAGACCAGCTTGTCTGTCACTTCTGTACTTTTCCATCTACAATCTCTGTTGCTTCCAAAGATAATGATCTAATGTAATCAAATATTTGATATTTATACATACTAACCACCTCCATATTTTATCTCGATACATACTAATGGCTTTAAAATAGTGTAATATATGTACATATTTACATACACACATATACAAGCGTGTGTGTGTATTCTATCTGGATGCATAAGTGTGTATATTAATATGTATGTATTAATGTATATATTGTGTGTATATCAATATATATGTATACATAGATATACAGAATAGAAAGCTGCAGGAGCTAAATAAGTAGACACGTAAAGTGTAAATAGGAAGCAAGCAGAGAGCTGCTCACTTTTCCCATTAACAAGTATGATTTTTTTTAATGTCTCTGGATATTTGATGATATTGAAGAAGTATTAATTTAAGTGTTTTACTGGAATTGTGTTTTTTTTTAATTTTATTGTGCTTTAGGTGAAAGTTTACAGCACAAATTAGTTTTTCATTCAAAAATTTATACACAAATTGTTTTGTGACATTGTTGCAATCCCTGCAATGTGTCAGCACTCTCCCACTTTCCACCCTGGGTTCTCCATGTACATTTGTCCAGGTTTTCTGCCCCTTCCAGCCTTCTGGTCTTTTGCTTTTGGGCAAGTGTTGCCCATTTGGTCTCATATACTTGATTGAACTAAGAAGAACGTTCCTCATATGTGTTACCGTTTATTTTATAGGCCTGTCTAACCTTTTGGAGAGATGTGGTGGCACAGTGATTAAGCGTTTGGCTGCTAACCAAAAAGTCAGCAGTTCGAATCCACCAACAGCTCTTTGGAAACCCTGCAGGGCAGTTCTACTCTGTCTTATGGGGTCACTGTGAGTCGGAATCGACTGAACAGCAATGTGTTTGGTTTTGGTAATCTTTGGCTGAAAGGTGGACTTCAAGAGTGACTTCAGTTCTGAGTTAGCAGGATGTCTGGGGCCATAGTCTTGGGGGTGTGTTTATATTTTTAAGAGCCTTTTCATTTAGGAATACATACAGAAAGTCATTGAGTAGACAGAGGGAGGGGTGTATACACAAACAAACAAAAAAACAAGACGTTTGATC
The DNA here is from genome assembly GCA_030035585.1 of Dugong dugon. Taxonomy (NCBI): domain Eukaryota; kingdom Metazoa; phylum Chordata; class Mammalia; order Sirenia; family Dugongidae; genus Dugong; species Dugong dugon. The sequence goes on from CM057478.1 coordinate 18,837,569, forward strand.
TTGAGTGATTATTATTGATTTTGGGGGATGCATGAGAGTTCCTTGCTGGTCTTTGAAATCTTTGATAATAATTTAGAGATTTCTTTCCTAGACAGCATGCAGGAAACATCGTCTTTTTGATTCAGCTCTTTATTTGACAGAAATCTTATTGAGACAATGCCCCATGTTTTTCTTCCCGCCCTCTGGTATGAACATTTTCTTCCTTATAGTAGGAGCAGAATGTACAGTGTTAGGAGTTTTTGTCGTATCCGTTTATGAAGTTCAAAAAATCATGCCAACAAAAGCCCTAGAAATACTCTTGACTATCTTTTTAATATGTTTGTTTGTGATTCCATGCACTACTGAACAAAATGCAGCCCATTCCTGACTCATCCTTAGGATTGGTTGTTGATCAGACTGTTGTGATTCTCTAGGGTTTCCATTGGCTGATTTTTTAGTAGTAGATCACCAGTGCTTTCTTGCTAGTCTGTACTAATCTGGAAGTGCCACTGAAACTTGTTCAGCATCGAAGTAACAAGGAAGCCACCACTGACAGATGGTGGCTGCCCATAAGGTGCGTTGACAGGAAGTTGAACGGAGTCTCCCACAGAAACCTGTTGCCGTGGAGTCGATTCTGACTCATAGCAACCCTATAAGTTCCTCATAGAAGAAGGGAATTCTACCACTGAACTATGTCTGTCTGCCTCTTGCTATCCTTCATTATTTGCATTTATCTGTGAAACTACTTCTGCAGTTTCTTTTCGTCTTTTACTTCCTATTTTCATTGCTCCTATAAAAATCATGATGATGGTGATGATAATAACAGTATTTACATAACTGTTACTACATGTCAGGTATTGTTTTGGGTAGTGTACAAATTTTGGACTTATTTAATCCTCACACTAGCTCTATGAGGCAGTCACTATTATCATCTCCATTTTATAGATGAATGAACTGAAGCATAGGGAAGTAACTTGCCTCGGCCACACAGTAGATAGAATGATAGATCTGGTAGTTGAATCGAGACAGTTAAGTCCGCTTTCAGCCAAGTAACCCCTATCTGATACTTTCTCTAAATACTGGCTCAGTTATTAACTTACCACCATAGTTTTATGTTACCAAATTTCTCTTTAAGCAACGGAGCAGATTCAGTGCCCCACTCTTTTGCTTTCATCACTTCCCTAGTGTCTGTCTTTAACTGGTGACACCACTCTACACTCCCCTGGAGACTGACTTTCCCTCGGCGTGGGAGTCTATTCACTGATCATGTGTGCCTCTGATCTCGGCCTTCTGCAGGAGGCAGGTGGGCAGAACAAAACTCATTGATCTCCCATGCATCAGCAGACTCATTTGAATGACTCTCTGCTCCTGGCTCGACCTACGTGTTTTGGGATCAGACCAGAGATCTGAGGCACTGCAGGAGGAGCCTGACAATGCAGGGCCCCACAAGCAGTGATTCTACTCTTTTAAATGTTCCTACAATTAGAGAACTATCCCCCATAGTCCTGTACGCTTGTAATGGCAGCTTTTATACCGTTACTGGACTTCTCACGTCTAAGTCTACCGTACCTGAAATGCAATCAGTATGACATGGGAAGTTTAGTTTAATTTATTGAAAGGTCAGTGGTCTGCTTTAAATTGTAACTAGTTAATGCACAAGGAACCACCTTACTTGTCAACATATTAACCACTATGCCTGATATCAGCTCATTAGGTACAAGTTACAACTTGAAATCAACCATAATCACAAATAATATGCTGACTAGTAAGCTATGAGCTGGGAAATTCAAGTAATGGGGGATTTTACACTTCAGAAGGCTATCTTAAGAACATAGTCTGCGAAGGACATGCTGTAATGACAACCTTCTAAAAGTGAAGCATTTAGAAATTAGGCAAGCTATAAAGAATTAAGGGATATATTTCAGGCCATAATGGTGACAATTAAATGAAAACTGACTTTTCATAACTGGGAAGTCTGTTTTTGCTCTTTGGATTTAACATCATCTGGTCATTTATTTTATCAACAAACATGAGTGCTTAGCATCTGAAAGACTCAGGCTAGTCATTACAGACACCCTTTATTCAAGAAAAAATGAAAATGACTATTGTACATACAAGTAGTGATGTGGAGTATGATAAAGTATTTAGGAATCACGTCCATGAACGTTAAGAAGATGAGAGCTCAGGGAGTGATCCACACTCACATTTAGCTAATATATATCCTTTGTATTTGAAAGAAGGAAAACATAATACCTGTGATATGGTGAGGAAGGAATTATTAGCCTCTGGAAAGGCAGGATGGATGAATGCCCACAAAATTTCAAGATGATAAAGTACTAATTAAATCTTGATTATAATAAATATAAGCGTCATACTTATCATACCCTGGTAAGTGTCGGGCTACAAATTTTATTTCTGAGTGCAGTGGTTGTTTCTGTTCCTGGGGCCTGCCCTTCCCCAGGAGGTTAGAAGAACTGTTGGAAGACAGATAAAAGCCCCCCTTTTTTTTTTTTTTTGACAATAGCAGTGTGTGTTTGCCAAGCAACCATTGAGGGAAAAAAAAAAAAAATCAATCACCTGGATAATATGGCTTCTCAATATCTGGTAGGACTAACCCTCCTTCCCGTGACACCCCCCTGCCCCATGGAATTAACAGTGTTTTGCCTTATATAACAGCCCATATGAGTCAGGTTTTCCCTCGTGAATTTCATTTACTGGTAATATCAAGTACAAATCCTTATTAGACCACAGCCAAGCACTATGTAAACCTCTTTAATCACCTAATTGTCTTGCCAGGGAGAAACAGCTTTAGTAAGGAAGAATAAAATTCCTTTAGAGATTACAACAGTATCCTCTACTCCTCCAGATTAAGAAACATCAGAAAAATGAAGACTGCAAACTCATTCACAGTACTGATTGATTACTGACTCTCAACTCCTTTATTTTATTTTTCTTGTTTTGCAAAAGAATCTTTATTTTTCTGAACTGTTAATGATTAATTATAGCATAATACCTTAAGATAGTATTTTTTCCTGAGTAAGCTATATTTCAAAGAGGCTGTGTGATATATAGATATGCTTATCTTGACAAAGGGATGATATAGGAAGCAGAGACAACAGTCTCTCAGGAAATATGCTCTCCAGGGCTTAACAGTGAGCTTACCAACATTTGTCAAGAGACAAAACTAAAGCTACCTTCAAACTCTGTGTATCTTTGCCATTTTCAAGCTGTATTAGAAAAGATTGTAGTTTTGCAGCCCTGATGCAATTTTTCTGGGTAGTCAATACCTTAGGTGCTCTGCCAGTGATGTACAAATAAGCATATTTTAATTACCTAAAAATTGCCCAGTGGTGGATGCAAAAAGTGGAGTTGATTCAAATTTATTTTGATTTATTGATTTTGATTATTGATTTATTGATTAATATTATAATATTAATATTATAACAAAATGAATGAGACCGATAAGATTTTTCAAAGGATAATTTAAATCAAGGACAGAAAAAATATTCCAAGGTCTAAAGACAAATCCAGCTCGCATAAAGAGCTAGAAACCAACTTTTAACTGGGAAAAGGCAAGATGACAGAACCGAGGGAAGTAATGAGAAATATAGTGGATGTGAGACCTTGAATATGCCAATGCTCAAAACGAATTAGGCAATGGTAAATTGCTGTTATGGTACTTAAAAGAGATATGATGAGTCTATGTACTGATTCAGCAGTTCCCAGTCTAAGGCTTGCAGATTCTGTATCACTTTCAGAGATACATCTTGTCTAAGAGCTTTTGTGTGAACTCCACGCGGTCCCGTCTGCAAGTCTTCTTCCCGCAGCATTTAATGCAGCACGAGCCTTCCATTCAGGTGCACTCCCACCTGTGTGGGTCTCCTGCCTGTCCTGCCACTCTTTACTGACCTATTGCTAAAGAGCTTTTGCAGCATGTAAGCCAAGGCTTCCAGTAACTATTGGAGTTGTGAGTTGTGCAGTACAGACAGTGCTTTAAATCCACTCATTGTGTGGAAAGAACTGCTGGTCTCCATAAGCCCTTTTGCCAGTATCAGAATACATGTGTAGTGATTACTATTAAGATCATCTTATAACATCAGCCACTTGCTTGGGCTAAAAGAAAACGGAAAGAGGAAGAGAAGGCTTTAGTAAGGGTGATTGATCTTGAAAAGAACCTGGGCACCAAGAGAGCCTTGAAGACAGACAGTCGGTCTTGGAGGGAGCACCAGCAGCCTGAGACTGTCCGGAACCTCGCCACAGATTTCCAGATCAGTCCCTCTGGTGGACATGGTGTTTTATTGTTGCCTCCTCAATGCCCTGATTTCATGTGAAGAAAATACCTTTTCTGGTGGCTTCTACAAATTTCTCGACATTAGGAATAGTCATTTGACCTAGAAATACATAAGTAAAAAGGTTAACCATCTTTGTCTACGGTGATAATGTGAATATAGTGTAGACAACTAAGAGCGATAGCAGAGCAGATATTTTAGGGTTGAAAACAAAGGGTGATTAGCTTATCTTATTTATGGTAGACACTAGACAATATCAGAAATTTTATAATAATTCTCTGGAAAAACTGCACGTGATCATGTACGAAGAACAAATGACAATCTCAGGTATATTCCCAGTACATCTATATTTTAGAAAATAATGTCTATCAAAAATGTCAAATTTCTATTTGCCTCACTATTCTTTGAAATTAAAAAAAAAAAAATACAAAGAGCATGCTCCGATGTCTCCTAATGATGATTCTTCTCAAAGCCAAGCTGTCGCCTAAATAAAGCAGTAGGTGTCCCCATAGGCATTGAAGGTGTTTTTTGTGAGATAAAAGGACATAAGTAACAGCCTTAATAGAGTGAAAAGAGTTGAACTAATAGTCAGTAGGTAATAAATATTAGGGAATGCCCTGGTTGCACAGTGAGTAAGTGCTCAACTGTTAACCAAAAGGTCTACAGTTCAAACCTACCAACCGTTCTGCAAGAGACAAATGTGACAGTCTGCTTTCGTAAAGATCATAGCCTTGGAAACTCTACGGGACAGTTCTACTCTGTGCTACTGGGTTGCTATAAATCGAAATCAACTTGATGGCAGTGGGTTTGTTTTGGTTTGATTCAATGTTTACTTTATTGCCTTAATTAAATCACAATAATAGTCCCCCAATCCATTAACCCTCAAACCCGTTCCTCTCCCAAGTTCCCACTTCCACCAAAATCTCCAAAGCACACATTCCGTTCAAAGGGGCAGTCCTGGTTTCTGTCATTTGAAAGAAGGGAAACTGGAACACTGGGTGCATCTGTTAACAGCACCCCTGTCAACTGCGCTCCAGCAGGCTCCTGTTACCAATGCGGCCGGCCTGAGTACAGTACCGGGTGACAGAGTTTTCAGAGAAACTTATGCCAGCGTGACAAAAACACCTCACTGGTGCCTTTTGCACACTGTATTTTAATCTTTCAATGTTTCCAGCACCAGTGCTCTTCAGATACATTTTATGTATGCCCACTGATCCTTGGTCATGGTCTGGAGCCCCTCTTCACTTTGAGGATGTTCACTCAACCCCTCGTCTCTTTACCTGCAGTTGGCTTATGTCAAGACCTCTCCAGTGGAAGAAATAAACCTTAATCATTTTGAATTTAAAGAGAAGGCACTGGTTTATGAATCCCTTTCTCCCTGAAAACTCCTTGATGCCTAGGCAAATTTGACTCCAGCCCATTCTTTATAACACAAGGAAGGGCTCCATAGAACAAAGATGTGTGAGTGACCACAGACAAAACCCCATCTCCTGACAGAGCTGAGCGCCTGGTTTGGGCAGAGCCAAAAATACCCAGGTACACACTACTTCTAGACAACTGGGGAGTTTGCTTGCTTCATGTCTCACTAACTAAAGGGACCAATCAAATAATTTTCTTTAAAACAAAGAAGGTTTGCTCCAAAGTGACCTTCAGTTTTGGAGAAGACGCCTTGAGTGAAGCAAATAGTTAGGTCATCAATGTTCTGGGGAAGGGGTGTAAGGGACTGGTAGTGACATTGTGGAATTGTTTAGATACTGTTTAGTGAGTGCGCACTAGGGCTTATACACCTCAGTAGTTGATTTCCACACAGTATTTTAATCTTCACAACAATTTATAAAGTCATTGCTTTTAATATCCTTTTACAAATGAAAGTACTAAAATTGAGAGTTTAAATAACTTGCCCAAAGCCTATCCTGTCATTCCAAAATCTATTCTTACCTCTATTCCATGTTTCACTCTTTACATGTTTAAAGTAGTTTCTGGAGATTTTATCCACCACATTAGGCAATGGATATTAAGCCTGTTTACCCAGAATTATTAGTAAGAAAATCAGGTGTAAGATATTATAAGAATGTAGGGTAGGCAGAATAGGAGTCACAGATGGCCTCTCCCCTTGGGTTTTGCTTTGGAGTCCCTGGGTGGTGCAAACAGTTAAGTGCTCGGCTACTAATTGAAAGGTTGGCAGTTCAAATCCACCCAGAGGTGCCTCCGGAGAAAGGCTGGCATCTGCTTCTGAAAAGTCACAACCATTGAAAACTCTGTGGAGTGCAGTTCTATTCTGATAAACACATGGGGTTGCCATGAGTACGTACTTCTGAATGCCCCAACCATCTAAAACACACGGGATTTCCATGAGTTAGAATCAACTCAACCACAATGGGCTTTTACTTACAAGGAGTCAGGAAAGGTGGAAAATGCCAGTGTATTACTTCCTGAGCTCGGTAACTGGACATGATCTGTCCCTGTGCTCGGTGCCAGGAACCAACGGAGAGCCTTTGTGGAGAACCAACAGACTAAAATAATAATAATAATAATCGATTTCAAATGAAAAATAACTATAGTGCTCATATTACATATAAATGGTATTTCTAATACGTTGTTGAACTTAGCAAAGATAAACTATTGCACCTTGCTACTGTATTTTACTACATTAGACCTTTGGCATGCACATGTTTATCTGTAAGTACATTTCTCATAATTTTTTAAAAGTCTTGTGACCTCTTATTTCATAATTTATGTGGTATAGGAAGAAAAATTCATAGTGAGAACTCATGGGTTTATTTAGTCTCTGATCTTAGGCAAATAACGAACATTATAAGTCTCAGTTTACTCATCTGTAAAACACGTTGAACATAATAAAGTACTATACTAACAAAAAATTTGATAGAGTGACTATGAGAAACTCTTAGCCTCTATGCTTTCACCTCTAACTTAGCCAAAGTGAAAGAACAAAAGTAAAGTGGGAGTAACGGAATTGACGTGATGTTTAAGAAAGATCACGTTCCCAGAGTAACTCTGAAAACCTTTCTAAAGGCAGAGCAGGTGCTATAATCCAGGTCGCAGCTTAAAGCCTACTTTCGGATGGAAGCCTTTCCTAAAAACCTCTAAAGCCCTGCTAGGATATGCCCCTTGTTTTATTCTGCTGTAGATTCGTGAACTTATCAAACTTGGTATAATTTACCCAAAGCCTGTCTTGCCTGTAGGTCTGTGTGGGCAGTGACTATGTCTGTTTTGTATATAGTTTTGCTCCAAATACCTAGCATATGACCTGACACATTGTATGTGCTCAGTAAGTATTTAATGGATAAATGAATGTTTAATAAATTAAGCGGTATATAGTACCACTGTGATAGAGAAAAAAATACTAGTTTATAAAGCTCATTACACTTGAAAAAAGACTATCACTGAGTTCCTGCTATTATTGAACAGATATTCTTGTTTAAAATTCAAGATACTATAAAGTTCAAATGAAGGTGATAATAACCAGTCATTTATGATTAAAATAAAATTTGAAGTTGAAAACTTTTGAGAAGTTAAAAATATTTCTATTTATTAGAATGCTTTATTAATCTTTCTTCAGTTTTGCAAAGACAAGGGAGTATTATAACACATACTCAAGCAGCTAAAGCCAACTTGTTTTAGAAATGAAATTCACAGTCCTTAGTTCGGAGAGAACATGATGCCTGTGCCACCATTTGGTGAAATTATGGAGTTGCAAATGATCATTGCTAATTTTCACATCAGGCTATAGTAGAGAAGGTTCCTTGCATAATGTAATAACTTACATTATTTTAAATTGGAAATAATACTTATGTTTTTTAACCATGGATCAAATTATGCATAAAGTTATAAAATATAAATCTGAAACTTTAAAAACATTACAAGAGCCACATTTCTAGTTAGAAGAGGCTTGACGGTTTGGGTATAAACTGAAGGAGAATTTTACATTCCTGCCCACTAATGGTTGTTTTACGTGCTAATTTTTGACCAGTGAAAACAGGGTCAAAGAGATGCAAAGCCATGGGGTACTGTTTTTTTTTTTGTCAAAGTTGACACCCTGGATCCTGCATTTTCTGGAGTGTGTGAGGCTTTACCTTAAACTAATGAGACCGACTTTTCTTGCTGGGCTTCTAAATTGACTCTAAAGTAGGTTCCCAGGCAGAAGCTCCAGAAAAGTATTGAAAGGGGACAGCATCCTAGTAATAAGTGTTACCCTTCCTAGGGGACACCATCATCTGGATGAGAAATTCTAGGATTACTTCAAAATCAGCTCTATGAAGATATGTTTTCACCTGGCAATTATTTTGTTGCAAAATCCCTAAATTTTGCCTGATTCTCCCCTAGGAATTTGTTTGCTATGCTGCGAGATCTCCAAGAGGTGTATTTTGTACTTTAACAGGAAAACACCTCTGCCCAGCCCGGTTTCCTGGGAGAACCCAGCAGTAGAAGCTTTAGAAACCACAAAGAAAAAGATATTTGAGTAAAAGTTTAACTTTGCTCACCTATTGGCTTCTTCTTCTATCTGATTTCTCTGCCCCTTGTTAATTTTTGAAAAAGCTATTGTTAATAGATTTCAAATTGTCCTCAAGCAATTGTTAATTTAGAAAACTACATGTTCTGATGATTTCAGCTTTTTCTTTTGATTCTTTTTGTTTGTTTCTTAGTTTTGTAATTCACATTTTTAAAGAATGAAAGCCCTATTCTTAGCTTAGCATGAACAGAATCTAAAAAATTTACAGGTGTGCTAAAGTTAAATTTTGACATACTGTGTTTTAAGGTAAGATTTATATTTATATCTCACATCGTACACAAGAACCAACTCCAGATGGATCAAAGACCTAAATTTAACACCTAAAACTATACATATCATGGAAGAATAAATTGGGACAAACCTAGGGGCCATAATTTAAGGCATAAAATGACTATCAAATGTAACTAAAAATACATAAACAGCACAAGATAAACTAGACATCTGAGACTTCCTAAAAACTAAACCCTTATGCACATCAAAAGACTTCTCAAAAAGAGTAAAAAGAGAACCTACACTCTGGGAAAAAATTTTGGCAAAGACATATCTGACAAGGGACTAATCTTTAAAATTTATAGAAAACATAAACACCTCAACAAAAAAAAGACAAACAATCCAATCAAAAAATGGGCAAAGGACATGAACAGACACTTCACCAAAGATGAGATTCAGACAACCAACAAATACATGAAGAGATACTCGCAATTGTTAGCCATTAGAAAGATGCAATTCAAAACAGCATTGAGACATCATCTCACCGTGGCAATAATGACAATGATAAAATAAAAAAAAAAACAACCAGAAAACAACAAATGCTGGTGAGGGTGTGGGGAGATTGGAACTCACACACAGTGCTGGTGGGAATGTAAAATGGTACAACAACTGTGGAAAATGGTATAATGCTTCCTTAAAAAGTTAGAAATACCATATGATCCAGCAATCCCAGTACTAGGGATATATCCTCAAGAAATAAGAGCCATGACATGAATAGATGTATTCACACCCTTGTCGGAATTGACTTGATGGCAACAAGTATGTTCATTGCAGCATTACTCACAATAGCAAAGAAATGGAAAAAACCTAAGTGCCAGTCAACAAATGAATGGATAAGCTGTGGTACATGCACACAACAGAATACTACACAACATTAAATAATAACGATAAATCCTCGAAATGTCTCACAACATGGATGAACCTGAAGGACATTAAGCTGAGTGAAATAAGTCAGTCACAAAAGGACAAATATCATGGGAGACCACTATTACAAAAGTCAAGAAAAGGTTTGCACACTATTTGATGGATGGAAGGGTGGGAAAATCACTAACTTGATAGCAGACACATTAATTGGGTGAAGGGGAAGATAATACACAATATGAAAGAAGTCAGCACAACATGACCAAGGCAAAGGAAAACACTGAGAAGTACAGAAAAGTAAAAGACAACAGTGGTGAATGCATACACCATCCACCACATGTCTGTCAGTTTGTCGTACTATGGTGGCTTGCATGTTGCTGTGATACTGGAAGCTTTGCCACCGGTATTTCAAATACCAGCAGGGTCACCCTTGGTGGACAGATTTCAGTGGTGCTTCCAGACTAAGACAGACTACGAAGAAGGACCTGGAAGTTTACTTTTGAAAAAATTGGCCAGTGAAAACCTTATGAATAGCAGCGAAATGTTGTCTGATATACCAAAAACCCATGGCCGTCCAGTCAATTTTGACTCATAGTGAACCTAAAGGACAGAGTAGAACTGCTCCATAGGGTTTCCAAGGAGCTGCTGGTAGATTTGAACGCCGACATTTTGGCTGGCAGTCGTAGCTTGCCGTAGCTCTTAGCCATTGTGCTACCAGGGCTCCTTGTCTGATATAGTCCCAGAAAATGAGCCCTTCAGGTTGGAAGGCATTCACAATATGACTGGGGAAGAGCCGCCTCCTCAAAGTAAAGTCTACCTTAATGATGTGGGTGAGTCAAGCTTTCGGGACCTTCATTTGCTGATGTGGCACAGTCAAAATGAGAAGAAACATCTGCAAACATCCATTAAAAATTAGAACATGGAATGTTTGAAATATGAATCTAGGAAAATTGGAAGTTATCAAAACTGAAATGGAACGCATAAAGATTGATATCCTAGGCATTAGTGAACAGAAATGGAGTCGTATTGACCATTTTGAATCAGACAATCATATGGTCTATGATGCCAGAATTATAAATTGAAGAGGAATAATGTCACATTCATTGTCAAAAAGAACCTCTCAAGATCTATCCTGAAGTACAATGCTGTCCGTGATCGGATAATATCCATAGGCCTACAAGGAAGACCAGATAACACAACTATTATTCTAATTTACTCACCAACCACTAAGCCCAAAGATGAAGAAATTAAAGATTTTTACCAACTTCTGCAGTCTGAAATTGATCAGACATGCAATCAAGATGCATTGATGATTACTGTTGACTGGAGTGTGAAAGTTAGAAACAAAAAAGAAAGATCAGTAGTCGGAAAATATGGCCTTGGTGATAGAAACGACGCTGGAGATCACATGGTAGAATTTTGCAATACCAGTGATTTCTTCATTGCAAATACCTTTTGTCAACAACATAAACTGCGACTATTCACGTGAACCTCACCAGATGGAATACACAGGAATCAAATTGACTACATCTGTGGGAAGAGATGATGGAGAAGCTCAATATCATCAGTCAGAACAAGGCCAGAGCCGACTGTGGAACAGACCATGAATTGCTCATATGCAAGTTCAAGCTGAAGCTGATGAAAATTAAAGCAATTCCATGAGAGCCAAAATATGACCTTGAGTATATCTCACCTAAATTTAGAGACTCTCTCAGAAATAGATTTGATGCATTGAACATTCATGACTGAAGACCAGATGAGTTGTGGAATGACATTAAGGGCTTCGTATATGAAGAAAGCAAGAGACCATTAAAAAGACAGGAAAGAAGGAAAAGACCAAAAGCGATGTCAGAAGAGACTCTGAAACTTGCTTTTGAATGTTAAACAGCTAAAGCAAAAGGAAGAAATGATGAAGTTAAAAGAGATGAACAGAAGATTTCAAAAGATGGCTCAAGAACACAAAGTAAAGTATTATAATGAAATGTGCAAAGACCTGGAGTTAGAAAACCAAAAGGGAAGAACATATTTGGCATTTCTCAAGCTGAAAGAATTGAAGAAAAAATTCAAGTCTCGTGTTACAATTTTGAAGGATTCTATACGCAAATATTGAATGATGCAGGAAGCATCAAAAGAAGATGGAAAGAATACACAAAGTCACTGTACCAAAAAGAATTGATTGACATTCAGTCATTTCAGGAGGTAGCATATGATAAAGAATCAATGGTATGGAAGGGAGAAGTCCAAGCTGCACTGAAGGCATTGGTGAAAAACAAGGCTCCAGGAATCGACGAAATAACAATTAAGATGTTTCAACAAATGGATGAGTGCTGGACGTGCTCACTCATCTATATCTAGAAATTTGGATACAGCTACCTGGCCAACCAACTGGAAGAGATCCCTATTTGAGCCCACTCCAAAGAAAGATGACCCAACAGAATGCAGAAATTATCAGACAATATCATTAATATCACCCGCAAGTAAAATTATGCTGAAAATCATTCAAAAGCAGTTGCAGCAGTACATTGACAGGGAACCGCCAGAAATTCAAGCCAGATTCAGAAGAGGAACAGGGATATCATTGGTGATGGATCTTGGCTGAAAGCAGAGAATACCAGAAAGATGTCTAAGTGTGTTTTATTGACTATGCAAAGGCATTCAACTGTATGGATCATAATAAATTGTGTAACATTGCAAAGAATGGGAATTTCAGAACACTTAATTGTGCTCATGAGCACAACCTAGTCATCCACCAAGAAGCAGTCTTTCCAACAGAACAAGGGAATACTGCATGGTTTAAAATCAGGGAAGCTGTGCATCAGGGTTGTATCCTGTCACCGCATTTATTCAATCTGTATGCTAAGCAAATAATCCCAGAAGCCAGGGAGGAAGAATAAAGAGGCATTAGGATTAGAGGAAGACTCATAAACAACCTGTGATATACAGATGACACAAAATTGCTTGCTGAAAGTGAAGAGGACTTGAAGCACTTACTGACGCAGATCAAAGACTAAAGCCTTCAGGGTGGATTACATCTCAACACAAAGAAAACAACAATCCTCACAACTGAACCAATAAGCAATATCATGATAAATGGAGAAAAGATTGAAGTTGTCAAGGATTTCATTTTACTTGATCCACAGTCAGTCAACACCTATGGAAGCAACAGTCAAGAAATCAAACAAAGTATTGCATAGGGCAAATCTGCTGCAAAAGACCTCTTTAAAGTGTTCAAAAGCAAAGATGTCACTTTGAGTACTCAGGTGCTGCTGTCCCAAGCCATGGTATTTTCAGTCACCTCATATGTATGTGAATGGTGGACAATGAATAAGGAAGACCTAAGAAGAATTGACATCTTTGAATTGTGGTGTTGGCAAAGAATATCGAATATCCCATGGACTGCCAGAAGAATGAACAAATTTGTCTTGGAATTACAGCCAGAATGCTCCTTGGAGGCGAGGATGACAAGACTTTGTCTCACATACTTTGACATGTTATCAGGAGGAACTAGGCCCTGGAAAAGGACATCATGCTTGGTAAAGTAGAGAGTCAGTGAAAAAGAAGAAGACCTTTAAAGAGATAGATTGACACAGTGGCTGCAACAATGGGCTGAAACATAACAAAGATTGTGAGCATGGCGCAGGAAACAGTGTTTCCTTCTGTTGTACCTAGGTTCACTAAGAGTTGGAACCAACTTGACGGCACCTAACAACAATAGCAGCAACACAATAATAGCAAATAATAATTTATGAGTGGATACATAGGTAGATATGTAAGCTGAACAGGTGTGAGATGGTATACGGGAGTACATCAACGAGCATATACAGGTTTGGCAGAGGATATTTCTACATAGGCCTTTGTAAGTGCTGCAAATATCTCCATGTATATAGTAGAGCACACAGAGGGTACAGTTATGAAAATATCTTGGCCATAACTAAACACCTTGAGGGTCTGAGTCACTGGGCTTGAGGTTTAGGACTATGGTCAGGGGACATCTAGATCAATTGCCATAACATAGTCCGTAATGACTGTGTTCTATATCCTATGTTGGTGAGTAGCTAGTAGGGTCTTAAAAGCGTGCAAGCAGCCATCTAAGATATAACTATTGGTCTCTTCCCATCTGGAGCAAAGAAGAGTGAAGAAAATCAATATCTCAAGGAAATAATCAGTCAAAGGACTAATGGATCACACAAACTACAACCTCCAGTAACCAGAAGAACTGGATGGTGCTCGGCTACCAATACTGACCGCCCTGATCTGGATCACAGTAGAAGGCCCTGGACAGACTGAGGGAAATAAGTAGAACAAAATTCAAATTCATAAAAAAGACCAGACTTATTAGTCTGATAGAGACTGATGGAATCCCCAAGACTATGGTCCCCGGACACCTTTCAAACCTGCAACTGAACCCAATCCTGGAGATCATCTTTCAGTCAAACAATAGACAGGCCTATAAAGTGAAAAATAATACCCATGAGGAACATACTCCTCAGAACAATCAACCATAGGAGACCAAAAGGGCAGCATTTGTCCAAAAATAAAGTTCAGAAAGCAGGAAGGTGCAGGAAAAATATGCAAATGGAAACGGGGAACTCAGGGTGGAAGTGGGTAGAGTGCTATCACATTGAGGGCTTTGCAACTAATGTCATAAAACAAAACGTGTATGAATTGTTGAATAGGAAACTAAATTTTTCTGTAAACTTTCACCCAAACCACAATAAAATGTTCAAAAAAAAGTATTTCTCTAAAATATGTAAAACTGACAATAAGTAGTTCTGAAAATTGTATGGTGTAAGATATAAATCACTTTCTCCTGGGTAAATCAATTCAAATGCTGTATTATGAGATAAATGAGCTCCTTTTTAAGGGAAGAATGTTAGTATTGTAGTGAACAACAAAGGGATTCTCTGGAATTATATGCCATCTGTAGGAGACCATTTTAATGTATTCTTGAGAGCTATAATATAGAATTAACAGAGTCCCCATTTAATTAATTGACCTGGATAGAAACAAATGCCCTGCTGTGACTGAATAAATGTCTCTAATTCTTGGAAAAGATACTTTAATTTTAGCTCCAGAATTCAGAATAATCTCACACGTGTCATTCAGTTAATAATGAAATTAAAATGTCACATAGGTCAGGAAGAATAATCTGTTCTTTTATTATTATTGTTGTTGTTGTTTTTGCCTGAAAGTCAGCCTTGTTCAGGATATAGAGATAAGTGCCTTCTGAAGACAGACTCTAATTAAAGTGCCTTTATTTTAAGATAAATAGATCATTTATTAAACAAATTTGGGTGTTTTAGGCTGTATCCATTAATGCAATTAATTTAATGAGTTCCATTTGAACTTCATTGTTTCTAGAGATTATATGAAACATGTCTGAGTAGTTAGAAAAATTATGTGATATGTGGAAACTAAATCAATAGTCTATGATTACTTCTGCAAATACAAATAACACATTTTTTGTTATTTATAACATTGATTAATGTTGCTAAATTATTAGCAAAAAATTCAAAAGTTGAAATAATATAGCTGTTTTTGTTTTCACTTATGTTTGTTATTTGCCAAAATGCAGTTTGATATGGTGTTTTGTACCCAGGTTTGATAAGAATTTTATAAATCATCTGTACTGTCTGATTCCACAGGAATGTCAGTATAAAGTCTCTGAAGAATTCACCTTTAGAGAAAGATTGCACACATATTCTTTGCTCTTGAGTGTATTTTGGGATAAAAATGTCCAGACAGGATTTGGGTAAATTGTTCTGCTTACAGATATTCGGTCAGTAATAGCATAGTATAGCAAGGAAGGAAATAAAACTGGGAAAAAAAATCATAGATAGAAATAATAGAAGAAAGAAGTTAAATATAAAGAATAGATTTTGGACTTTTAAGTTGTGGAAGTTTTTATCAGAAACAATATTTAGATTTAGAGTTTAATCCAGTCAAGTATAAATATAAAATACTAAACGTAAACACTGTTTTAGAACTAAGGAATCCCTGGGTGACACAAACAGTTGAGTGCTGAACTACTAGCTGGAGTGTTGGCGGTCCAAACTCACCCAAAAGCACCTCAGAAGACAGCCTGGCGAGCTGCTTCTGAAGGGTCTCGAAAACCCTACGGAGCAGTTCTACTCTTCACACGTGGGTCACCATGCATCAGAATTGACCCAAAGGCAGATAACAACATTTCAGAAATACTTTAGCAACTCTTTATATTCAGATATAAAATAAAAGGATATTTTAAAACTTTTAATTTTCAGTTAATACCACAAATATTTGATTATTTCAAGTAATCATTAAAATGACCCCAAATATTCATGTAAAATACATTATGCAATGGCTCATACCTAGGTGCTTTCTGCAGATCATAAATGCATGTATGCTGTTTATCCTAAATTATTTTGCATTTTTTTCTTGCATCAGTATATATTAACGGCACAGAAAAAAGTCTCTCTCTTTTTCTTTTTGCTGACTTTACTCCTTTTGAAAGTGGGCACCTGGGTTAATAAATCATTCGAAAGTATTCTTTTGCACTCCCTGTTGTTTTTCTTACAAAGAAATCCAAAGAATTAGCAAAAATTGATGTCACCATTTGTTTTAGAGTGGATGATTTAGAAGGGCTTCTTTCCATTGCAGAGCCTAACATAAATTAATGACATTTGAAAGTTTATTAACTATGTGTTATAATGGTTTGTTTATCATCAGAAGTCCATTGGGAATGGGCAGTGGGAGCTGCTGTATTTTTGAGACTGTTTTAGCACCTAACTGCTGAAAGCACTTTGCACATCTTCAGTTATTTTTTTCATAACTCATCCTCATTTTTATAAAAGTATGAGATTAAGATGGAAGGAAAGGTGGAGAAAAAACAATCCACATTTTATAAGATTGTAATTGGCACTTCAAAGTTGATGTGCTAATACGGATTCAAATAGTTTCCAGGTAATAACTGTACCAAGAAGAGCACCTGGTTTATTTTGTTCTTTTCTTTCTTGGGCTAAATTTCAATACTACCGCTACAAGGTGCTCAAAATATTGAAGTGTGACTATCTTATCCACTTCTGTTTGCTTCTTAAGAAATAAGTAAGTAATAACCAAGCACCAAATCTGAAATCATTTGACTAGAACCCCTTAAAACTACATTTGTGTTTTATCTACCCTTATTATTCCAAGGAGGAGAGAGACACACATGCAGAGCAGGGAATAATGTAAGGGAACATTGACAGGCCAAACAGCATTTGCTTCATGCCATAGATTTGTCCCTTGTTTCTTCTACATACCCAAGATATGGAAATATTTCATCATGGGGCTTTTCATTCCCTTTCATAGCTGGACAGAGGAAAGAGAGCAAAGCAAACCACAATTAGTGTAGGAAAAAGCAAATTGAACCTGGTTTACAATGCTTTAGTCTCTTTTCTCTTTTTCCTTTACTGACTGACAACTCCCTCCAAACACTGATATTTTCTGTCCTTCATCTTATATTATTCCATAAAAGATGCTGAAATTTTTAAGACCTAATAGTATTGCTGAATTATTTGACCAACTCTCCTGCACTATGATAATAATAACATTCACCCTAAAGCTAAACAACACAAGAAGGTACAGAGAGAGTTTCTCTTAGTTGTATTTTATCAGTTAGCAGGCTATTTTGTGGAGGGGGGAGGATTATTAGTAGCATTTGTTCAGATTATATATCTACGGTCACATTTTTATGTTTTCAGTAGAGATTTAAGAAAATTATTGCAATAGCTCCAGTTGAAAGCACAATTCTATATTATGTATTCAGGTATTCTAAAATGGTGAGCTAATTAATGCCAAATTGTAATATATATTATGGCATAACTCTTCCAGAGTTCAAGTTTTAAAACTAACCTATGATTTTATCTCAAAATAATCATGTATAAGTTAAATGGAATATAAAATGGAAGCTGTAGTTTTCAAAAGGTTCAAACACTTAGGTATGTTTGCGTGAAATAGCCAGGAAATTGAGAATATATATATATATATATTTTTTTTTTTGCCTGAATTCTCTTAATTATTTTCTGTCTCTTTCTAGAATCAAATAAATAAGTAAAATTTACCTGTTTCTAACATGCTGTGTAGGCAACCAGAACAATTATTTGCCCTGCATTCTTTCCTAAATATCTTTTCCATTTCACTGGTAATGTTTAATGATTGCTTTAAAAAACATTCTGAATAAGTTTTTTTAAAAAAAGAAAAACATAATCCTTATGGATGATCTTTGGTGACCTATTTAAAATGCATTTTAACATAAACATGTTATAGAAAATTAATCGCATGCTGTCAATTACCGTTAAACATAAAGTAAGGAATACCAACAAACAGCACATCTCACACGTTTTAAGGGACTGAGACTTCATTTCTTTTGGATTTTAAGTCAAAACCATTTGTACAGCACATGGACACAATTTTCTTTTCTACTTGACACTGAAGATTCTTTCAGCATTTTAGTGCTTTGAAGTGTATGTTTAGGGCTATATCTTGACTGGCACAGAATCAAAGTTACTTAGGAAGAATAAAGAATATACATCAAATATCAGACTTACCACTCAGAAAACATCATCTGCCACAGTGTGTAGTCGAGCTTTTCATGTTTGTTTTCTGGTCAAGATATACTGCATATTGTTCAGACTTCATGCTGATAAGTGCAGATGCATGATTAGAGCAAATTTGCCTTTAATCAGCCACAGTTATTTTTGTACATCTTAGGGGGTTCAGTCATCTGATTTCTGTACATTTTATTACTTTAGAAAGCTTAGAAAATGGAACTACAGAAAAAAAAATTAGGCCTCTGCTGTTTGGCAGTTCCAGATCATCATTATTGTTCACCATTCATTGTTATTGGAATTGAATCACAAGATCGTGGACTCTCCATTTGAAAATCCTTCATTCAGTCTGAAGCCAAATTTTAATAACATCTAACATCATGCTCCCTGTTTTTTTTTTTTTTTTAATATCACCTATATAATCTCAAATAATTATTACAATAATGTCTTCATTTATTTCTGTAAAGTATATTGAATCCCTGTTGCTGTTGAGTCAATTTCAACCCATAGTGACCCTATAGGACAAAGTGGAACTGCCCCCTTAGGGTTTCCAAGGCTATAATCTTTATAGAAGCAAATTGCCACATCTTTCTCTTGCAGAACAGCTAGTGGGTTCAAACCACTGACTTTTCGGTTAGCAGCGGAGCACTTAACTACTGCACCACCAGGGCTCCTTTAAAGTATCTTGAACAGCAAGTATTAATCAGGTATGAAGCTTTATCTCAAAATTTATAGTTGTGGGTACACGCTAGATAAATTGTTTAATGTACAAATGTTACTTTTAACTTTTTTTTAATCAAGTTTTCTTCTTCTTAAATTCTTTTGTAAACCATAGCCCTCCTATGGATATATGATATGTAGAAAAAAGATCTGGCAGTCAGTCCTAATCATTACTAAAGGAAAAGAATGTTATCTTAAAACCCACGAGTGATAAATATCCAAGCTGTTTCTGTGAAGGTGTTTAAACCATTAGAACACCTATTGAAAAAGCCGCAACACAGAGTTTGGAGAAAATTGTTCTCCTCTCACCTTTAATCACATTATTTAAATTGAACATTGCCCCTCCTGAATAAAGCACAAGTAATAAAATCATTTTCATTTATTATGCAAAGTCCTTTTCAAACAAATTATGAGAACTGGTGGAGTTAGGCAGTCTTCATTGAATTAAATAAAGAATGAACCACCTAGAGTGATTTGTGAGCGTAAGAGAATTTTAATTCAGATGAATAAGTTCATGATGAAAAGAGAAAAAAAGACAGTGTTCTTATGGAAATGTTTATTTTTACTATTTACATTAAGTGTATACTACAATAAAAATGAAAAGATTGTTAATTTCTGAAAAAAAATCAAGTAATGGAAATGATGTTCATGAAGTAAAGGTATGTGCTTGATAAGCATTCCTTTCTCCTCTCAAAAATATTAACTGTTCTTCTATTTTTATACTTTTTTTAAGCACAGCATATTGCCTTTTCTCAAAATTATTAGTACTAAACTCAATACACTGTTTTGAATAAAATCATTATAAAATGCAATTACTTTTTTATTGAGAGCTAAATTAGTTTTAATAGGAATTAGTCAAGATGGTCTCAATTATAATCACTTTACTAATTTCATTTGACTTGGACCTTAAATGTTATTTAATATAAATTGATAAATGTTATTTACATGTTAGAATAGTGCATGGTGTTTGAAGGAGTTCCGTTTATAAGTGAAATCTGTTGATAATTCCCCATAGGCTTGGGCATGTTTCTCATATTCCAGGGCTCTTGGAAAAGAACGCAAACATAGAATTAGCATTCTCAAACTATCGTGATTTTTTAAAAAGTGAAGTGTTTGTTTAAAAGCAGGGAATATAACTTTCATAGATCCAGCAGCTTCCTTTTCAATAAGATGCGGATAGTAAGGTAGAAACACATATGAAAGCATTTTATAAACTACAGGATATTTTTTAAATATTAGATGGTATTATTAAACTATTATTAATTTTAAGTATGATTTATAATATTTATTACTAATATCAGAATACTTGAATTTAAAAAAAAAAAAAAAGAGCTTCGTCCTTCAGTAACCAGGGCTTATAACGCAGATATGACAAGAATGTAGGGAACAACATGGATCGACAGATGATAAATGTCAATCAAACAACTAGTGGAACTAACTTTCCAAGTCAACATTCAGTGTAAATTTCAAGATTTAAAACTAAGAAAAGGGTAGGTTTTTGCTAATATATTCTACTTCTTGAGTAAATGACAGCCCCTTTTGTCATCGTTATAGAAATGTTGTGTCTGAGTATCATTCATGAATACTTGTCTCTTTTTTTCAGCAGTTGCTGTCTTATTATATGTGATCCATTTAATTCCATAAGAATTCACAAATAATTCAAAATTAACTTAGAAATATTGAATAATTTCTTACATTAGGGAAGAGACAAGTTAAACTTTTTTAAATTAAAAATAAATAAATTTCATTAAAAAATCCATTATGTCAAAAATTTCAGCCTGTGTTTCAATAGTTTATTAAAAATAAATATATTACCACTTATAAGAGCAACTCACTCGGTGCAGATGATCTATCTGGTTTATTTGGGGCCTCCAACTCCATCTGTTTTCAAAGTGTTCCTTTTCAAGTAAGTCATTTGTTATACTTTCAGAGTAAAGAGACAAAATGATTTTTAGATAAATTTTTTTTATGCTAATGGTGTTTAAAAAGCAGTCATAATAAATACTTAATAAAACTATATTTGGCAAAATGTTTCACAGAAACTATATTTCACTGGCTTAAATATATGGTTTATCTTCTTTAGAATTAAAATAATTAATGCCACGTAAAGCCACAACAACCCTAGGTTGTAACTGAGATTTTTAGGATGCTGAAAATGCTAAAGCTGTAAACAATATATTAAACCAAATAGAAGGTAAACATCCAAATGAGAACTGTGTTGTTGTTGATACTTGCCGATGCTCTACCAAAAAGTTTTTAGCAGCTGTTAATGAATAGTCCACAAGACAGGGGCTTTTCCCTGGAAAATTAAGTTCCATTTCCAATCACTGTGTTTGACTCTCCTTGTTTGTCTCTTTTTCTTCTGGATTGGAGCGTTGTATCTGTGTGAGCTCTGTAATCTTTCTCCCCTGTGTCAGCAGCCCTCCATAGGAAACAGATTCCTGACTTTGGGCTTAGAGTAGATCAGAGAAACAAATTTGTACGTGTTCAAATGGGATTTTGACACCACCTGAATCACCACAGAAATGAGACATCTCCAGTGCCACTGGACCACCAAGAATAGCAAATTCCAGGCACGATTTTGAAGTGAATAAAATTCCCCTTCAGAAGTCTTTCCCTTTGTTTGAAAACTGCCTCTCTCTGGCACTTACTCTTCTGGCACTGGGATCTTTCTATTGCATGAAAGAGTAAAATTGTAAATTACTGTTGAGCAACAAGTAACTTAGCATAAAGCCCTGTAACAAATTTTTGACATAAAAGTTTAGAGAAGACATCACAGACAGAGGCCTTCCTTAATGCACTGTACTGTATTTATAAAAGGGGATTCTAACGTGAAGGGGAATTATTTTAATTCCGGCTTTGGTTTTGGCCTAGGTTACACAAATTTCTGTGCATCTTTCAACTTGCTCTCTCTCTCTTTTTTTTTTTTTTAGTCAATACCTGCTCTGATGACTGGATGTGGAAAGTATTCTCTAAAACTACTGATTGAGTAAAACTTGATCATGAGTTTAATTTGAGTGTAAGCACATAATTAAATATATTTTTGAAAGAAGTCAAAAGCATAGCTTTGACTTATATAGTTGGTTGGTTTTAAACCAACATCTACCAAGCTGCTTCTGTCTCCTTTTGTATATGAAAAATATGTTCCAAAAGAGATAAATTTTATGTCTTCCTGTTATTACTTTTTTGAATTTGGCAACAAAATAAGACAACACAGAGACAGCAACTTTTAGAATAACGGGAACATTTAGAACTACATTGAGTGACTTACATACAGGATATTTTATTTATTTAATTTTATGTCTGATGGGTGCAAAGCCCACTCCCATTCCACAGTTTCTAGACATAATAATCCGTGATGTTGTTACACTCTTTACCTTGTGTCAACATTCTCGTTATTTCTGTTCTAGTGGTTTTATTTCCATTTTCTTTATCTTCCTGCCCCACAGCCTTCTCACCTATGCTTTAAAATAGCTGTTGACCCTTTGGTCTTATGTAGATGAGGTTTTTTTGTTTGTTTTGTTTTTGAAACATCATACCCAAGGGTGACAGTCTTTACTCTTTGGGCCAAACTGTTACTTTGTTTAAAGGTGACTTCAAAAGATAGTTTCAATTCAAGGTTTGAAGAGCAACTCAGGGCCATAGTCTTGGAGACTCCTCCAGCCTCAATAGGTACGGTAAGCCTAGATTCTTTAAAAATTTGAAGTTCTGTTCCACATTTTTCTCCCTTTTTATCAGGATTCATCTATTGTGTTCCTGATCAGAACATTCAGTAGTGGTAGCCAGGCACCATCTAGTTCTGATCTCAAGAGAGAGGAAGCAATGGTTCATGTAGACAGTCCTGTAATCTAGTTCCTTCTCTGATTCTTGGGTTTCCTTCTTTCTCTTTTATTCCAGACAAATATATACAATAATCATACCTTATATGGCTGCTTATAAGCTTTTAAGACCCCAGACACCACTCACCATACTGGGAAGTAGAACATAGACTTTAAGAACTGTATTATGTGAATTCATTGGATTGTCCCATGAGATCAGGGCCCTAAGCCCCCAAACCAGGAGAACTAATTCCATGAGGTGATTGGTTATGTCTGATATGTGTCAGCATGTGTAGCCTCACCCACTTTTTTTTACTGTTCCGAAACCATACACAGCCTAGCATTTGCTCATTTATCACTTTTCCCTGTGTACAGCTTGTTGACATCAGTTACATAAGTTATGTTGTGCAAACTTCACCCATATTCGGTGCCACATTCTCCATTTCTATAAACAAAAAGTGACTGCTACCTAGAGAACACTTCTCCCTCTTTCCCCTCCCCAATCCCTGGTAACCACTAATAAACATGTGTTTCTGTATATTTACCTATTAATGTCATTTCATAAAAATGAGAACATACAATGTTTGTTTTTTGTTTGTGATTGACTTATTTCACTCAACATAATGCCCTCCAGGTTCATCCATGTTATAAGATGCTTTGGGAACTCATTTTTCTTTATCGCTAAGTAGTATTCCATTACATGTATGTACTACATTTTACTTCTCCGTTCATCCATTGATGAACACTTGAGTTGTTTCCATCTTTTTGCTATTGTGAATAGTGCTGCAATGAACATAGGTGTGTCAACTACAGAATATTGACTTTTTCTTCCTCTTCGAATATTGGCATTAAAGAGTCTGTCAAACTTGTTATTATAGCATCCTTTATATCTTTAAATGTGGAGATTGTTGTAAGCAGTGATTTACAAGTAATTAAAAGGCAAAACATCTTAAAAATTACAGCATCTTATGTGTAGTTGTTCAAAAACATTGCTTCTTTAGGTCTCTCAAGTTAAATTTAAAGAGTTTCTTTTTTTCAGTTTAGGCTCATTTGAACAGATTAACATAAAAACTATAACAGATTAACATAAAAACTATAACAGTTTTTTTTTCTATCAATTTATGTTGACTGTAAAAAAATTGACATAGTAAAAATAGGCAAGAAACAAATGAGTATACCCATAATCTCAGTACCTGTAGATAATCATTTTGAACAGTTTTCAAAAAAGTTTTCTTTCAAGGCGTACGCACTTTGCCTCTGTATGCACTTATGGAGGCGAAAAGTTGGACAATACTTATACATCCTACTTTTAACCTTCTGTCCACTTAACAATGTATTATTAATAATATTTCCAGAGCTTTAAATGGCAGACTATATAAAAAGATTAAAGTTCAGTTCCTAAAGAGTCTGCTGCTCATTCTAAATGTATTACTTCTTTATTTACTTTTCTGTGTCTTCCAGTGTAAAGGAAATCATCTGATAATCTGTGTCTTGCTATTGCACATCTCTCCTGACACATGGGTGAGGCACTGACATGCTCCAGGAGAGCAAGAGACAACATCCCATCTATTACAAGCCCTATTATGATGCCTCCACGCAGGAAAATTAAACATTTTCAAGTTTTCAAGCTATAGTTATACTTAACATTGTGCAAGTTATTGGTACGTGTTGAAGGGTTTGACAAGGCTAAATGATAGTACAGGAGCAGAGAGTAGTCCAGCCTGTGCTCTAAACAAATATGCAAATTCCAGAAGTTATAGTAATTGTTGCCTGGACTATGGACTTGCTGGGGTAGAATCCCAGCTCTACTATTTACTAGCTGTTTAACCCTAGCCAAGTTATTTAAACCCCCTGTGCTTCGTTTCCTCATTTGTAAAATATGAATGATGATAGTACTTCCCTCATAGATTTTTGTGAGAATTAAATGTTTACACACATACACACACACACACACACACACACACACACACACACACCCTCTATGAGGAACTTAGAACAGTGCCTGATTCACAGCAGGAAGAGCTTAAAAGGTGAGTTAGCTAGTTTTAACCTTTGATCAGTCAATGGGAGAATTGTTCTTGGTCCCTGTCTGTGCTCATACCAAAGCAAATGTGTACTAGATTTTAGAAAAAGAAACTTGAGTAGGCAGTGTGAGTGCATTACTTTGCCCATAGTAATTCCAAGAAGAAAAAAATAAAACTACCCGATAACTCCATCCCGGGGTCACTGATGGTGATACAAGAGGATGTTTTTCCTTTATTAAAGACAGCTTATTAACATTCATAGTCACGATCATTTACAATTGGACATTACCACATGTCTGAGAAGATACACTCAGTTTTTGGACAGAAGGAGATGTGCTTCAGTCTGCTTACAAATGTGGAGTCAAGTGATTATTACTGATGGGACTTCTACCTAGCATTGTAGTGGTAATGTGGTGGAGGGTTATAGGACTGTTTAAGACATGTTCCCCATTTTGTGAAGCTTACATTCTAATGGGGCCGTATTACCAACACAGGTGGAACAAAGCACAGCATATGATATTAAAAACTTACCTGCTAGGTGAAATAGCATAAATGTACAGTCAGTAGCCCAGTGAAAAGAAACTTCATGAAGGAGGCAGGACTTGACATTCTCCTCGAAAATGTAAAGGATTTAGAGAAAGAGAAACAGGTTCAGAAATAATCCTGAGAAAGGGATAAATAAAGGCAAAACTAAAGCATGGAGCAGATGAGCCTGGATGAGAAGCCCATGGATTTCCAGAAAGGATGGCATACTGTTTTCAAGTCAAAGCAGTCGGTACTCAGGAAACATCGTAATTTATTAAAATGGAGACAACCATAGTATATACAATCTTTTACAAAGTTTATTCTACTATTAGTTTGTGGAATGGATAAAAGAAAATAAAATTCTTTGCAATAATGTAAGTCTAATAAAATAAAATAAGGACTAAAAGAGAAAGGAATAATGAGTCTGTGATTTGTTAAGTCAGCTTCCCATTGTACCACCTAGCACAATGCCTGGCACATGACCTATAGATATTTTTTGCAGAAGAACAGATAGCTTGATTATTAAGGATAAAGTATACTGAAGAAGCAAATGTGACTTGACTTGTGGACCCAGGACAACTAGAATAATGGCATCATGAAAATCAACAAGAAGATTTGGAAACAAAGCAGTACAGATAGGATGGGGCAAAGTTTCAGATAAGTTAAATTTGAAATAGTGAGCACAGCAATTGGAAATTACTTTTAGCCAGTTAAAATTGTGGATTTCAAATTAGAATTCCACAACTAGAAGGTCAATGATAGAGACACATTATTTGAGAGGTAACTATATAGCGATGGTATTTGAAGTCTTGAGTGCAGATGGATTCGCTGGAGACATGGGTGTTTAAGCATGAAAGCAGATTGGATGGTAAACAATGATTCATCTTTTTACTAGGTATTTAGGTATTTTACACTCACGGGAAAATCCTCATCACCTCTATGTATCATGAATTTCAGTTATTTGCAAACATATAGGCATGTATACAAATGCAAACTTCTCCTTCCCGACACAGCCATACACACTCCGCTCTCAATATCTGGTAAAATGGAGTAAGAAGTAAGAGAATAGAAATTAAAAATTATTTATGCTGTTGTAGTAGACATGGCAGTCGCTGACCCAGTCTTCATTCCCTGTGCCCTTCCCCTAGCCACCTTCCAGAGCAGGGGCCACATAGCCCAGCAAGTTGATAAGACAGGTGCAGTCCTTGGGTAGGTGTGAAAATGGCTTGGGGGCAGTGTCTGACCTCCTCCAACTTCACAAGGTGGAAGGAGAACCACGATCAACAGCACAAGGCTGACTCACATGAGACGGGGGCCACACACGCCTCTTCTCTCAGCCATCTCTACCAGTTCTGTCACCAACTATCCCTCCCACAGCACTCTTTCCTAGGTTTGATAATTTATTGCAGTGACCACACAGAACTCAAAGACCATACTCACAATTATGAGGTTTATTAGGGAAGTAACAGTTACAGTTCAGGCTCAGGAACACTTGGGATACAGTTCTTCCATCAGGATAGCCTCTCCCAAGCTGTGCTCACAGGCACACCTCTCCTTGGCCCTCAGGTCTCTTCCCAAAGGCACTCAGCTTTCTCTCTCCCTGGGCCAAGAAGCCCACTGTGCCATCTCCTGCTGCCGGGTCTCTGCTGCTGGGTCTCTCGTGCTGGTCTCTCCTTCCCTGGTGGGGGGCTCCTCCCCTCCGCACTGGAAGTAGCTCTCTTTTGAGGCAAAACTGACCAATCCCTTTGGTACGCCACAGTTACCCTATCACACGATCACCTGGGTGGGAGTTACAAGACCATGACTAGAAAGGCCACCCGTGCAGTAATTAGTCACATGGCCGCTGTTGTCGGTGTGCTGCAGCTGCACCTCCCTTCTTCCACCCCGCCTTCTTGCGGAGGTGCAGTGATCTCCTAGGCACTAAGAGAAGAATTTCCAAGACTTTGGTGCTGGTATCATTGAACCTGTGAGCCGCACCCGCTACTGCTTATCTCTAGACTTTTCATTACGTAAACAATAAATTGCTATGCATTCCAGCCGTTTTATCTGGGTTAATTAATATAGCCATGGGCCATATTTATGCTCTTTCCCTCTTAGATTCCTCATTAGTAAAATGCAGGTGATCTTAATAACACCTAACTGCTACTATGGCAGTGAGGAGAGAATCATTCTATTTATGAAAACTGTTTTGTGCATTGTAAAATGCTGTACAAATGTTAGTTGTTGTTGCTCGTAAAATCACATGTGCCTTTTCTCCGCATCCAGTTATAAAGCTTGTTGAAAATGGTTGAAGAGGTGAGTGAGTTTTCTGAAAGAGAAAGGAATAGTTCTTAATGAATTATTAACAGTAATTATCTTTTGTGAGCAAGCTTTATAAACTTAGTCTGCCGGCTGAAGTGCTGTGTTCTTGGGTTCAGCACAAGAGCACCTAAGGGTCATTTATATGCAGAATCTCATTTCTCCCACATTCATATATTCTGTCACAGAACTGTCACTGGAATCTCCGTAAGAAGAGAAGAAGGCATGTGGATTATATGATTAGATACGGTGTTAAATATGTATATATATATACATGCAAAATGTGAAGCCGGTGTCCATTTTTGTTTTTAAAACATGAAAGGGCACCATATCACAAATCCATAAATTTAGCTTCTCCTAGCCAAATGAGAACACAAATATCTACATTAAAAAAGAAACAGAAAATGCAAACCCATTGCCGTCGAGCTGATTCCCACTCATAGCAACCCTGTAGGACAGAGTAGAACTGCCCCTTAGGGTTTCCAAGACTGTAATCTTGATAGAAGCAGACTGCCACATCTTTCTCTTGAGAAGGGACTGGTGGGTTCAAACCCTGACCTTTCAGATAGCAGCCGAGTGCTTAGCTACTGCACCACCAGGGCTTCTCTAATATTTACATTGCAGTGTATTTAAAGAAAACAAAATACAATAAGGGCAAGGTGATGAAGTACATAGTTCATATGCGGTCCTGAGGCCATTATTTAATAAAACAGAATTCATCCACAGGGTGTTAGTCCTCACAAAATGGTGAATGTTTACTCTCTTACAAATTAATGTGTGAGACTGGAACTACAAGTTATAGTCTTTAATTTTCATGTACTTCCAAGTGCACATTGAAATATTCCGAGTGCGTCTTCTTATACCAACCTCATTTCCCAGCAAGTACTTAGGTGAGTGGTTACTGATTGGATCTGTACCATGCCTAGCCTGATTCTGAAAAGGAAATCCTGTGTCCCCTGACCTTGGGTGCTATTCCACGTTCCTTTCTAGGAGGTAGAGGCAGGCCTCCAACAAAGTTGTGCATTTTAAACTGCTGCTCACCCACTCCAGGCATTCTGGAACAGGGCAGAGATGGGCAAGGCAAGTGAGTCTCTTGTCCTGGATGCAGAGCTGATATTTTAATACAATATTTTTAAAAATCAAAAGAAATGCAAAAATATCTATGATGAACCAAATATGAAAAATTTTACACTCATTTTGAATTTTAGAATATTTCTTTAAAATATCTTTTATCCTGATTACTAAGGTCTTGTTTTCAGGAAGGATCAGTCCCTGGAAAAGGACATTATGCTTGGTAAGGTAAAGGATCAGAAAAAAAGAGGAAGACCCTTGTCATGGATTGAGCTGTGTCCCCCAAAAATATCTGTCAGCTTGGCTGGGTCATGATTCCCAGTGCTGTATGATTGTGTACTCTGACGTGATTTCCTTAAGAGTTGTAGATTCTATCACTATGATGAGATTATATGTGATCTCCTTATGTGTTGTAAATTCTATCACTGTGATGAGGTTATACTGAAGAGACTGACAAGATTAGTGTCTTAATGCAGTCTCTTTTGAGATATAAAAGAGAGAAGTGAGCAGAGACACATGGGAACCTCATACCAGCAAGAAAGCAGTGCCGGGAGCAGAGCGTTTCCTTTGGACCTGAGGTTCCTGCGCAGAGAAGCTCCCAGACCAAGGGAAGGCTGATAACATGGACCTTCCTCCAGAGCCGACAAAGAAAGCGTTCCCCTGGAGCTGAAGCCCTGAATTTGGGCTTGTAGCCTACTGGACTGTGAGAGAATAAACTTCTCTTTGCTAAATCCATCTACTTGTGGTATCTCTGTTAGAGCAGCGCTAGATGGCTGAGACAACCCTTAACAGGATGGATTGACACAATGGCTGCAACAATGAGCTCAAACACAGCAATGACTGTGAGGATGGCACAGGACCAGGTAGTGTTTCATTCTGTTGTGCATAGGGTTGCTGTGAGTCGGAACCAACTCGATGGCATCTTAACAACACTAAGCACTTGTTTTTCTTTGGGTACTTTTTAAAGTTTATGCCCAAGGCAAGTCTCAGACTTCTGGAAAGGAAATAATTATATTTCCTCATCAGAGATAAATGCAAACCCTGTGTATTCCTCTGCTATATGACTCAATGGTCACCAATGGAGTGAGCTTTCTCACTGTCAGTGAAATGGCCAGTCTGGCTCTTCATTCTCATGTGGCTCCATGTAACCTCAGTCCTCCTCCCGGCTACTTCAGGGTGAATACTCAGGCATGATCTAGAGCATAGACTCTATGCCACTCACTTTCCTAAGTCCTTCCTGCTAGTTATTACCCTTTGCCAGATTTTAAAGCACCCCTCCAATTCTCTTAACTCCTTTTACTAGGGAATGGAGCGCCTACACATACTTTGCAGATTCTTCCTTTATTAAACATATTTTAACTCAAATATGTACTCATTGGCACTTGTTTACTCAGTACCTGTTTTGCGTCAAGCACTTTTCAAGAAGTTAATATGCTTTCATTAAGATTACCTTTATTGTGGTGACAGAAAAATAAACAAATAACTATTAAACAATATGGGAAATGTAAAGTAAAAGAAAATAGAGTAATGTGATTAGAGGCTTTCTTTTATATCAGTCATTTCACTACTTTTCAAATGTCAATATATTCTTCTTATTTGAGCAGAATTCTTAATACCCTTGTGAAGTCTCAAATTACAATTGGCATGCATGTAATGGTTACTGTATCAACTGGGTTGTTCAATAGCTCAGTGATATTCTCCAACAGATGAGGTTCAAATAACCCATGATTGATAGTTCTGTGAGATCTAGTTGTTACACATTGCACCATTAATTCACTCAACAAAAAACCTCATTGCAAGTTAACATTGTCATAGATATTAGAGTGCATTCAGCAGCAGTGAAAACTGCTGGTGTTGACTCTCTGTCATCTGTTGTAGTATGTCATATATTATCAATAATGCCATGTATTGCCAATATCATGCATTATAATATTGTCAATACTGTCATGCACTGTAACATTGCCAATATTGTCATACATAGCCAATATCCCAGAGAACTAGTTAGATAAGGAATCCTGCCTAAGTCTTTAAGCTTTTGCCCTAAATGCCTAGTATTTCAATGCTTGTTCCCTATTTTGAACAAGTGGACAAGGAATGATCATCACTTTAAACATTTATTATTTTAGCATTGTTATAAAAGATAATATTAATGTTTTAATGTCAGTTAATGTTAATACTATTAGTGTTTTCATTTAAAAAACATATATTAAGCACCTTTTCCGGGTCATAAAATATGCTAAGTGCTAGGGATACAAGAGTTAACAACACAGGTGGGCTCATCTCCAATGGAGTCTATAAAGTAGGAGAGAATAAAAATTTGAAAGATTTCTAACTTTATGAATGCAATGAATAAGTATGAAATATCATATTTTATGCATGATTAGGGGAACTGATATAGTTTTTCTGGGTTAGGGATGGCTTCTGTAGGGCAAGTGATGTTTAACTTTACTAGGGAAATGATTGAAAAGAGTCAGTATTTGAGAAAAGGAAATGAGAAGGAGCAGCGTGAACTAAATCCATGAGATAGGAGAGTGGTTGGATGTTCCAGGAATTACAAATAAGGCTAGTGTGCTTCAAGAGTTGAAATGGAAGCAGAAAATCGGCTTAGATGTTCCTGGGGAGATAAGCAGGAGTCAGATCAGGCAAGACCTAGCAGACAGGTGAACAGAGTTGGGAGTTTTTACCTGAGAGGCAAAGAGAAGTGATCATAGGCTGTTAAGAGGGAATGAGAAAGTTTGTATTTTAAATAAATATCTCTGCTTCTAGGGTAGATATTAGATTAGGGGTGATTCCTAGAAGCTAGTTAGGGGCTGGTATAAGAGTCAATGCAAGACACAGTACATCCTGCTAGGGCATTGATGGCTGACATAGTGCCAAGTGGGCAGGCCCAGGGATATCAAGGCAGTGCAGTTAGCAAGATTTAGTAATTGTTTGGGGGAGGTTTATGAAAGAAGATGTAAGGATGAAGCCTAGATTCCTAAGCAACTGAGTAGAGGGTGGTGACATTTACTAAGGTTGCCATTGATGGGCCTAGATGACAATAAATCTTCTCCATGAAAGATAAACATTTTCTACACAAACTTAGATATTGACCCATGTTTTCTCAGCTTCAAGAGTCTTCTCAGGAATATGGGAAAGTATTTTCAATTGAGAAGACTGACCAGGGTCTCAGACTTTATACAAATTCAACCAGAAGGCGGTTATTTAGAGATCTGTCATGTAGGGAATTCATTAGTTCAGAAATTCCAGTATAAAATTAGGGTGACTTCACAGGAAGGAAGGCATTCTTGTGTTCAACCAGAAGGCTTAAAGTCTTAGACAGGATTTTACAGTGTTTGAAAGATGTAGCTTTTGTCAGATTGGCTCTTATGATTCTCTACTTCTCTGCTCTGGACTTTTCAGAGCTTTAATTTCTTGATTAAAAGACCTGAAACCCTTCTTATTTACCTTCTATGTTCTTGCTTTAAGCTTCATCTTCCTTTACTGTTCTTGTTCAAAGGTGCTTCACCCGAGTGTAAACACCACATGTATACCTCCATCTATGCAAATCATTTTCCATTCCCTGATTCTGTATATTATATATGAGTTTCAGGGCTTAAATTTCAGTTTTTTTATTTCATTATTCAATGTATCATATTTTGCTTTTTGTAAAAAAAAAAAAGACTTATTGTTGGTAATATTTATCTTGTTCTACAACTAATGATCTAAAAAAAGTCAACCCCACAGAAATACCACTAGTTCTTTGTTCTTACCTTCTTGCCCACGTACATGAATCCCCTATATAAATCTCTGCCTTTTATGTTTCTTCTTTATACTGTAGTTTGCTTGTAGTAAAATAGTATTTCTCAAATGCATTGTCTGTCTATATATGGGATTTATGTATATAAAGCAATGAAATTGTGAAATCATTAATAAGAAAACACCAGTTGCCATCAAGTCAATTCCGACTCATGGTGGCCCCATGCATGTCAGAGTAAAACTGTGATCTGTGGGATTTTCATGGCTCTTTTTTGGAAATAGATCACCAGGTCTTTCTTTTGAAGCACTTCTGGGTAAACTTGAACCTCCAACCTTTCGGTTAGCAGTTGAGAGCGTTAATTGTTTGCACCACCCAGGGACAACAAAATCATAAATACTAGCTTGTTGGTTTTTTATTTTAGTTGCCATTAAGCTGGCTCTGAGTCATGGTGACCTCATGTATAACAGAATGAAGTGTTGCCCAGTCCTGAACAATTTCCAACACTGCTGATATGCTTGAGCCCACTGTTAAGGCTGTTATGTCAATCCATCTCACTGAGGGTTTTTCTCATTTTTTCTGGCTCTCTACTTGATCAAACAAAGTGCCATTTTCTAGCAATTGATCTTTGCTGGTGGTGTGTCCGAAGTAAGCCAACCAAAATCTCACCGTCCTCACTTCGAACAAGCATTCCAATTGTATTTCCTCTAAATCCAGTTTGTTTGTTCTTCTGGCAGTCCATGGTATATTTAATATTCTTTGCCAACATCATAATACTAGCATCAATTGCTTAAATAATGCAATAGTTAGTACTAATGATAGAAGATTTGTGTGAATTAGTCTTCAATTCAAAATGGATATAATTTCTTGCCTATCAAGCATGCTCGTTCCCAACCAGTAGGTTACCTGCAGGCCTAAAGAGGAATCAGCCACCCACTGAACTCAGAAGGGTGGCATTGCCCAGCAATTTCACCTCAGCAGACTCTCTCTTTAGAATCCCTGAATTATCGTCAAAGAATAGGATCACTTTTATAAGGTCTAAAATTAGAAGTCTTGTGCTTTACATTGTTCAATTCATTTTTCCTCTTAATCCATCTTCGTGTGTGCATGTTCAATTCTCCATTCCCGGATCTTTAATAATCAGTCCATGCTTTCAAACAAGGCATATGCTTATGCAGTGTAGATTAGATGAGTTCTCTCAAATTCATAACTAACACTTTCTAACCTGATTGATCTAACTGATCTCCAACATAGAGAATTCATAAATTACCATTACCTTTTTCTACAAATTCTTAATAAATTCAGATGAAGCATTGGTCCTAGACTCTGAAGCCACAAGGCAAATCTGAATCTCTGAATTTCCACAGAAATATCATTATAAATGTAATGCATGCCTCCATTTCCTCATTTATAAAATGAAGGATTATTATTAAACAAACTCAAAGGTCACTTCTGACTTTAATTTTGTGTGTTTCTATGATTTGACTTAATTCACATTGTATTAAAGAAAAAAGGAAAAAGGAATTCATTGTGACAGACTCAAATACTTTAAATATTTCTTGACATGAGTTAGCATCTCTAACAACTTAGGTTTCTCTCTTTATTATTTTTTATTGTAGTGAAAACATACACAGTTAAACATTCACCAATTCTTAACAATTCCTACATGTTATAATTCAGTGATAGAGTTCTTGGGTGGTGCAAACATTTAAGTGTTTGATTACTAGCCATAAAGGTTGGCGGTTCAAGCTCACCCAGAGGCACCTCGGAAGACAGACCCAGTGACCTGCTTCCAAAAGGTCACAGCCTTGAAAATCCCATGGAGCAGTTCTCCTCTGCACACATGGGTCACCATGAGATGAAACTGACCTGACAGCAACTAACACCCACAACAATTCAGTGACACTGATGACGTTATTCATGTGCAACTGTTATCACTATCCTTTTGCAAATTATCCCACCGCTAGGAACAGAAACTTAATGCCCCCTATGCACAAACTTCCTCTTTCCTCCTCTCTCTCACCCCTGGAAACCACTCATAATGTTTGGTTTCTATATATTTGCTTATTTCATATATGTGAGATCATACAGTGTCTGTCCTTTTGTGTTTGAATTATGTCACTCAGCATAATGTTTACAAGGCTCATCCATGTTGTGGCATGCATCAATACTTCATTTCTCTGCATGGCTGAGTAATACTCCATTTTATGTGTATCCATTCATGTATCAATGGACATTTTGGTTGTTTCCACCTTTTGGCTATTGTGAAAAATGCTGGTGTGCAGGTTTATGTTTATGTTCCTGCTTTCATTTATTTTGGGTATATATCTAGGGTAGGAATTACTGGGTCACATGGTAGTTCTATGATCAACTTTTTGAGGAACCACCAAACTGTTTTCCACAGCAGTTGTTCCATTTTACATTCCCCCCAGCAGTGGATGATGGTTTCTACTTCATAATTGAAAAACACATAAGAGCAAATGCTATCTACACATTTTCACCT
Organism: Dugong dugon; assembly: GCA_030035585.1. Classification (NCBI taxonomy): domain Eukaryota; kingdom Metazoa; phylum Chordata; class Mammalia; order Sirenia; family Dugongidae; genus Dugong; species Dugong dugon. The sequence continues at coordinate 18,872,758 of CM057478.1, forward strand.
CTGAAGTAAAAATTTTCTTAGCAGTCATTCTTTTCTAACTCCTTACAAAGCCCTATTCAAAATGATGCATTTAATAGGCTACAATAATAACAGTATATATCATACAATGTCTATAAAAGAAATGGTATCAGAGATCATTCAATGCTAGTGTTAGACAGTAATATCTAGTGTTATCGTAATCACAGTCTGCATCACCTAAACTGTACTTTGATTCATTTCCAAATTTGTTCATGTTATGGGTAGGAAATTAATTATGTAGATGTGCCATTTTATGTTCTCACATTCACAGAAGCCATTTCATTGTTTGGTGAGCAGTTACGGATTGTTGGTTTTATGATTAATTTTTTAATAAAACATTTTTCATATGAAGAGGAAATAGACTAATATTTTTATTTTTCACATTTTCACTAGATGGCCATTGATAATTTTTGAAAATTCTGAGTATTTTCAATCTGAATATATGATCAGAATATTTCAACTTGAGAAAATATAACATTGAAATACCAGTTCTCTTTTTAGCTACAGAAAATTGAGGGATTTCTTTTAAAAAAAAAAAAAAACCTTAATCCAGTGCCAACAAGGCGTTCTGACAACGCTTCCTGTAAAGCCAGCTATCGTTCAGTGAGAAAGCAGTGAGAGATGTAAACTCCCCTACCCCATTGCTTTGTGATCAAATCTTCCTATGTAATAAAGGAAACGATACTAATATTACTTGCTCATGAAGTGTCCACTTTTGATTTCTCTTGTAATTTATCTTCAATTTAACTGATATTGATTTCATGGGGAAAATTGCATAATCTCCAAGGAGATTTTTAAAGGACTAATCTTAGTTTGTCCTTTATTTTTTTTCCAGTGGTTTATTCTTCCCAGTGATTTATCTACCTAATAACATTATAGATAAAACCTGGTCTTTCAATTTATTTCTTCAAGAGCTGCTCATGTTTGAGCATGCTTTGTCCTTAATTGCCTGGGGATTTTTAGATAGCCCTGTCTTTAGTGGTCTGAAACAAGTTGCAATATAAGTAATTAAGGCACTGAGCAACAGAAGTCTGCAAATAGCTGTTTTGCTTCCATGTGTGATATTTAACTAATTGCTCATTGCTGTGGAAACCTTTAACTTCATAGATGTCGTGACTTTAAAGTGAATACAAATTGCTTTTATATTTATTAAAATAGTTAAAGCTTCCCAAACAGTTTGAGATACCATCCTCTATCCTATGCCATGCAGTTTAATTTCAGACTGGTGACAGCATCAGCCATTCCTTAGAAAACTGTAAAATATATTTGACTTCTAGAGAGAGGCTGCAGGACGCAGTGAAAATTGGGTTGCCAGGGATTAGAAGAACTGGACTCTGGACTGTCCCTGCCTAGCTGGGTGACCTTTCCTTCTGCGGTCTTGTTTCCTCATCAATAAAGTTAAGGATTTCATTAAATTAATGTAAATAAGACTTTTCAGCAAGATGTCTTTATTAGAGAGTAAACAGCAAGTATATGAAGTGAAATGAATGGCTTATATGGTTTCAACATTATAATCAAAATATGTACTATGCTATGCAGGGAGAGTTTGGAATAATTTTTTCAAAGAGACATTTCTTTTGCCCTTAAATATTGACACATTAGTGAAGCCCTTTCCTGAAGACAGATATTAAAATAGTACCCTTGGTCAATCAGACAAATGCTGCTACAGGGAAGAATTGTATTCACTGCCTCAGGGAAGAATGGCCTTTGTGTCTAATTTAAAAAAATATTCAGTGAGCGGGATGTATAAGCTGGTTGTTCTTAAATTCTCATCAGGCATTGTGAACTCTGTTTGTACCTGCTATTTATTTTTTATGGTGGTTATTTCCCTTGAAATTTTGTTTGCAGCTTTTCTCCCCCTCTACGGTTTGGTGCCTGCTGTAATAACGATGTCCCCCACCCCAAAAGGAAAAATCCACAATGAGTAAATTGCAGTGGTTCTTTTAACCCTCTCTCAAAGAAGAATTTGATGCCTTGCAAGGCATTTTTTTTCTTCCCTGGGCCTTTAAATGACCTTAATCTGCAGACACAATCTGGCAGCGGTGCTGCCTATAATAGAAATGTCAATATTAGAAGGCACCCCTTTCAACAGTTTGCATCCTGGATTGATCACCAGTTGGATGATTTCATTCCCAGAAGGCTGGCAGTTGAGGGCAAGGGAGATGCACCTGAGACATTCTCTCAGGGATTTTTTTTTTTTTTTCCCCTTCATTTTTTTGGTTTCCAACTAGAAAAGGAAAAGAAAGATTTAAACCCTAAGCAGACTTTATAAAAGAGAACCTGCTTTAAATCAGTAAGAAACAACACTATTTTCTTATTCAAAGACCTCGGAAGCTAGTTTTCATCCGTATCTGCCTGGGGTGCTGAGTTTGCAGAGCTTTTCTGCAGACACCCGAGGTTTGTATCAATGAGAATCAGGAAGCTTAAGAGAAGAGAGATAACTGCTCTTATTAGAACTTTTCAGCCATCTGGTGTAAAATTCCTTTTTATAAACGAAATGTTCGTTTATAAAATTGGTACTGACTTGTAAATCATCCATCTTTATTAAAAGGCTGATTCCTTATACCACTAGGTGGCAGTGTCGTCCCATACTTACGGTAATTCGCGCTCCTGCTCCAGAAAACCGGGGCTTCCAGCTTCAGGGCTAGGCTTCTAAGCACCGCATGCATCCTAATGTTCACATCCTCTTTATTGGAAGGACAAGCATATCTGTGAAATATCCACTTGTGTTTGCTTTTGTTTTCAAAGGAGACACTTGAATAAATTCTCTACAAAATACTGCAGGTACCACATAGTTCTGCACTTATTTATTTATTTTTTTACTCGAAGTGCTCAATATGAAAAATAGGCCTTGACATTGCAAAAATAAAAAATAAAAAGTTTATTCTACACTCACAAAAATAAACAAAGCTTAAATCTCAATTTTTTTTTTTTAAAGGTAAGTATGATAAGATACTCAGATCTTTGAGTATTATCAAGGGCATCACTTTGTGAATTGTCTAATGCATGTATTTAAATATTTTCTACCTTAGGTTTACCAGAAATAATTATGTTTAGAAGAATGCATTTTTATGCTATGTCATAATTCTAGTATCTTTTGGGATAATTAATGTAGATTATTAAACAGTCTTTTTGGGGAAAATAAAGGTTCTTAATAACTGATACAGTCAGTCTCATGGAGTCCCACATAGAGAACCTTGAAGAATCCCATTTCATATGTCTTTGGCAGACTTCCATGTTCCAGGTTGTCTTTATCACCTTCTTTGACACAGAAACGGCAGTATCTGCAATTCAGAGGGAAAAAAAATCAATACAATTATTTCTTGTTCCTCATCACTTTCCTTGCATTAAACTGAAAGAAAATAAAATTCAGCCCCTAAGAGGTAAACATTATCTGACTAAATTTTTTTGCATATGTGAAATCTAAACTTTCTCATTTAATTGGTTGCCTAGCAGTCATACTGATACTTGCTGGAAAAGCTGGCCCTATATAAAACTCTGGTAGGAAGACTTCTTGTTCTTCCACTTGGGTAAGGCAGAGCAAGAACAAATGTTGGCAGCTTCTTCCTTAGGAGTGATCCCACATCTGCCTTCCTTCTCTCAGCCTCACGCATGGACTCCTCCACTGTGTGGGCCGGTGCTGCGTTCATTCCCATTTCTGTGGGGTCTGGAGTGTGCTCCCCTTTGTTTCACAAAAAAAAGCATCCTTTGGAAGGAAGAAGTGTAGAGAAAGACAATGGGCAAAAGAATCTTGTTTATTTGGGGGCAAGAATGTGATAAAAGAATGTGTAACAGTGTTAAACTAGCAAAATGCAGTTTATCCTTGATTTGACGTCTTCAAAGTATCATTCCTCTGGGCGTTACAGATTTTTCAATTTCATTTTTCATCTACGTTTTGTTTGTTTTCTTATTTAATTCTTTTTCTTTCTAGATAGGGGTTGTAATGTAGGAGGAAAACGTGCTTCACAAATTTCTACAGAAAATGTCCTTTCTCATTACGTCTTCTGGGGCGCATGGCTTCATCTATGCTCACAGTGCCCCCTGGTGGCAAAATAGAAACAACTTAGATGAGTTCTGAAATCTAATATTCTTTATGACATGTTTTAATCCTTTTTTATCTGATTACTTTTGAGAAGGGTTTTATCGGAATGTTTTCTACAATTCCATAAACAATAAGATTTACTCTTAAACTCCACAGGTCAAGATATATTTTTTTCCAAAGTATGCATTTCTGGTGATGTCTGTTCCATCAAGTTACCCAATTAGAATATTTACAATCACAAAATATTACAGCTGGAAAGAATCGTCATGTTCATCTCTTCTCTACTTATTTTATACACGACAAAATATAATTACTTTGATAAAGTAATTGATAGTTTTCTGACTATATATTTGGATTTGTGCTAGTTATTACAATAATAGTTATGTGTGCAATAATAGAGAGGTTCAAAATTCTTTAACAAGGACCATCAAGTCCAATTATTTGGTAAACCTGCCTTTTTAAAAATATTTAAATTCATACTATTCATTGGCTTTTGCATAATCATTTGAGGATGAGGTATGGTTCTTTAAAACCAAAACTAACTTTGGAAGACAATCTCTGAAGATATGGTTGACCACAGGGCTATCAATTTTCTGTACAGACTGAATGAAGGCTTATAGAACCCCAAGACTCTGTGGGTTTTGATAAGCTCCCTAGAATGCAGTACTGGGGACTTGGGCTCATTCCAAATGTGCCATTAGTTATTGGGTAAGCTCAAGCAAGTCACTACTTTAGGGACTCCATTTCCACATTGTAAAATATATGCAAACACAAGGGATCTCCAAAACACGGGAATAACTAATTTCCTAATTTAAAAAAATAGCAATTTATTTGTTTCCTTAAAATTCCCTCTTTTTGTATTGAATTTTTCTCAGGCATCAAGTGCTATGCCAGGCATTAGATTACAGAGGTGACTTGGAAGAGGCAAGAGAAAGTCTCTGACACTGGCATGCTGGCTGCTTCAAACCGTCCCTGCCCTTCTCTAATCCATGCGGGCAGAAGATTGGATATGTTTATTCCAGCTTTCCCTTTTCAGTGCCGTTCTATCAGGTTGGTAAGGGTGTGACAAAGATACGGTGCAAACCAGAATGCATAATTTATCCCTAGACAACAATTGAGGTCCTAGGGAATTCTGGCATGCAACATAGAGGAACACATAGATTTTCTTTCGTCTCCATGTTTCATTACTCCAGTCATTTAAATTTAATGCCCAAACAATTGACTTTTCAATATTTAAATTCTCCAGATTGAATGACATGACCACCCACTGGCTTGTCACATTTTGGCTTTTTCTAAATACTTTCATTATTTATCTACATTGATTGGTTGACCTCTGCCATCTCTTTGCTAGCCTTTAAAAGATTTAAGTCTTCCCTAAGTATAATCTGGCTGCTTTCTTCCCCAAATTAATTAATATATTGGTCTCCTGTCATGGATTTATAAATCGTACTTTCTTTACTTTTGCACCTGCTCTGACTCATTTCAAGGCTGTGTTCTTATAAAATGCAGATATTAACCTGTATTATACAACCTAATAAAAAATGTACTAAATTTATGGGATTAAAACTTAATCAAATTTTATCAAAGTAGAACACTTGCTTTTATAATGTTGAGAATACTGAGAATGTCAATTATTACATATAAAACAACATATAGAAACATTTATGAAGACTATAATTCAGTGTAAAGTTGATTGAATTGAAAATGATTTTCTACATTTTTTCTGGCTCTGAAACAGTATAGATAGCATTGAATGGCCTTGACTTCTCAGTTTATTGCAGGGTCTCACAGCACTAAAGTTGTCTTTTGAGCTGTCTTGGGTTTTCCAAACTTTACAAGAAGGAGTACTAGAGCTATATCTATTGTATTATAAAATACATATTTAGAATACTGAAAGAAAACTTAGTACAATCTCTTTGTGTTAGACATTGAGAACTGAGAGTGCAATAAATATAAGGAGATTTGTAAGGATGTTTGGAAGGAGTGTTGATGCATTAACTTCCAAATACTTTTTGCAAAGTTACTAAAGAATCGGTGACTCCCTGGCATGCTCAGGCCTGGAGGCTTTTCTGTAGTAATTGTGAGCTTTAAATTGGGGCTGTTTTGTATGTGTGTATCTCCTGTGCCATGATATCTTCATCCTTAAGAATGTGGTGCCAGAATTCAGCAAAGTGAGAATGACACCTCACGTTTAACAAACATATTATTTTAGTTGTAATATAACGATTACATAGAATTTTAACTTGTGAATAACCAATTACCTTTTTCTTAGAATCACAAAATTGAAAATACCTGTTTTGTTCTTTTGCACACGACACTGTGAAAACATTCCTGCTGTAGAAATCTTACTCTCCCTGAGCTTACACTTTAGAGACAACGTTATAGACCCAGCAATTAAGGCGTTACATCAAATGAACACTGCCCAGTTATTTAAAATATAAAATTGCATGCACATTTTGTGCTGAGTTGCAACTTATTGTATCATGTGTCATCAAAGACTAGGTGAAGTTTCTGTTTCTAGAGATAAAATATCAGCTTAAGGAGCTTTTAGTGGATCAAGCTACTTGAAAATTTTTTTTTTTCCTGTGAAAGGCATGGCCTCATTAAGAATAGTTTGTTAAAGAATTGATATTACTGAAACAGGATTGGCTTATTTTTACATTTTTTTATTAACTTAACGTGTGGCTAAGAGTTTGGGAAATGAGATGGAAATATTTTACTGGGAGAGAAGAATTAAATGTCTAGGACTCAGGGCTCCAGAGTGAGTAAAACTAATGTGAACATGTGAGAGGAGGCATTTGGCTGCCATGAAACGGGAGGACTCAGGGATCACCAGTTGCTGTTGGGTCAATTCCTACTCATGGCAATCCGTGTGTTCCTGAGCAGAACTGTTACCCTTTCCCAAGATTTCCAAAACACATAAAATCTGGATAAGTCGTGTAAAAACTAATTACCAGGGCCACTATGATAATATCCTACTGCAGATGTTCAACCTGGAAACACAACTTAACTTCTGTACAATTACATTTTCAGGGAGTTATATTTATGGAATTTTGCAGGCATTTTCAGGTTATTGTATTGCATAGTGAGCATTACTTAGTCTCAAGGCTAGTAGGTGACTTTCTGTAGTTATCACATTAATTTCTGTAATCACATTTGCTCTGAAGATTTTGGATCATTCTATATATTCTTTCTCACAACTTCTCCATAAAGTAGATGAAGACAATACCATACCAACAATGGGAAAATAAAATGTATCGCTTATAGAAATAAATCAACAACAACAAGGAAACACATTTTAAAATTTCTAGAGAAATCAGATTTCTTGCTGCATGTGTTATGGATTAAATTGTGCCTCCTCAAAAAAAAAAAAAAAATATGTTTCAACCCTAACCCCTATACCAGTGGATGTAATCTAATCTAATGGAATGAAATCACCTCCATAAAGCCATGTAACGTAATCAGTCAATCAGTGGAGGTCATGCCAGTGCAGAGTGGTTCCTAAACCTAATTGCTTCTGAGTTATATAAAGAGCTGCATAGACAAGGAGACTCAGGGGGAAGAGGAAGACAGATAACTGAGACAAATGTGTTTACACACCCAGGAACTCCAAAGATTATTGGTAGCTACTAGAAGCTGAAATAGACAAGGAAGGATCTCCCCCTAAATCCACGCTCTGAATTTGTATTTTTAGCCCTCTGAACTGTGAGAAAATAAATTTCTGTTCTTTAAAGCCACAAGCAGAACTAGCAAGAACCTAATAACTAAAATATACGTAAAACTTCAACAACTTAACAGCAAAAAGACAAACAACTCAATTATAAAATGGGCAAAGGACTTGAATAGATATTTCACCAAAGAGGACATTCAAATGGCCGCTAAACACATGAAAAGATGCTCAGCATCATTAGCCATCAGAGAGATACAAATCAAAAAAACAATGAGATACTATTTCACTCCCACTAGGATGGCTAAGATTTAAAAAAAGACCAGAAAGCAACAAATGTTGATAAGGATGTGGGAAATTTGCATTCCTTATCCATTGCTCATGGAAATGCAAAATGGTACAGCCATTGTGGAAAACATTGTGGCACTTCCTCAAAAAACTAAAAATAGAACTACCATATGACCCAGAAATTCTGCTTCTAGATATATACCCAAAAGACTTGAAAGCAGACTCAGAGACTTGTACACCAACGTTCATTTCCTCACTATTAACAATAGCCAAACGGTGGAAACAGTCTCAATGCCTGTCAACAGATGAATGGATAAACAAAATGTGGTACATATGTACGATGGAATACTACTCAGCCAGTAGAAGAAATGAAGTCTTGAAACATGCTACTGTATGATGGAGCTGGAAGGCATTATGCTGAGTGAAATAAGTCAATCACAAAAGGACAAATATTGTATGACCTCACTTATGTAAAATATAAGACAAGAAAATACAAATGTATAGAGAACAAAGTTTATTAGTGATTACCAGGGGTGGGAGAGAGGAGGAAAGGAAGGGTTAACGGTGATGGAAATATCGTATTGATTAATGGTAGGGTCGCACAGTGATTGTTGTAATTTCTGTGAATAAGTTTTACACCTGTAAAAAGTTGAATTTGCAAAAGTTGTATGATAGATATCTTTACGACAATGACAATAAAAAAGAAAGAGTAGCTACTGAGGCCCATTATCTACAACCAAAAACCTCATGAGATTTAGTTTCTTGGTTTGGAGGTTTAAGGTCATGGTGTCATGGGACATCACAGGTAATATGCCAAATAACATGTTTAGTGCCTCTGTTCTACCTCCTACTTCATTGCAGTGCCTGGGGTCTTAAAATCTTGAAAGCAGCCATCCAAGGCACAACAATTGGCCTCGATTCACCTGGAACAACAGGGGAAAAAGGAGTCAGCAATAGGAGGAGGATATGGAGTATGTAGTTAATTGCCATAATGAACAACTGCCTTCCCTCCTTTGCCATGAGACCAGAAGAATGGTGCCCAGCTACCATTACTGAACATTTTGATCAAAGATTCCATAGAAGAATCCTGACCAAAGGGGGAAAATGCAGAACAGAATGTCAAATTCTCATGGACTCCAGGCTTTCTGGAGCCGTGAAAGTTGGATGAACCCTTGAAACTATTGCCCTGAAATAATCTTTAATCTTTAACCCAAAAATATCCCCTGAAGTCTTCTTAGAACCAAACAACAGTTAAGCTTAACTAGTAAAAACTGTCTGCCATGAGCGTTATGCTCTTTTAAGAACTATCTATATGGGATTGAATTGACAACAGCAACTCGAAAATTTAGATAGGAACCTTAAATAAGGGGGCAGTGAATTTATGATAATGGGGGAGGAACAGCTCAAAAAAAGAGGATGATAGTGGCTACACAACTCAAAGAACATAATCAATGTGACTAAGTGGTACATGTAGAAACTGTTGAATTGGTGTATGTTTTGCTGTGTATATTCTCAACAACAACAACAAAAAAAATCATATAAAAATAAATTTTGAATCAGATAAAGAATTCATTTTTGCTCTGATTAAATCTTTAGTTTAAAGTTCTAAAATCTCTAGGGCATTAGCTTGATTTTTCTTGTGTTTGTGCACAACAGAGAGACATTTCCTGACTCTGACTCTCTGGGTGGTTTTCAGGGAGTCCAAAAGTAAAAGTCAGGGGCAAGGAGAAGCTGCCCAAAACTGCGGCAAGTGTTTAAAGCCAAGAAAGTCTTCCTCACGTTCAATTATTTAACCCCAATTCTTATGGCTGTCTGAAATTTATGCTTGGGAACTTGGTGGCTGTGTTTCTTCAATCTTGTCTTCTAATATCACATTCTAACCTTCAACTAAAAGGTGTGATACCTTTCCACGTGACTATTATCATACTCACCCACCCTATAGCCAAAGAGAAGAAATACTGAGTCAGCCCTCCCATGTATCTTAAGTATTTCAGGTAATATCCTAAATGTGTACTGACTGTTATGCATCAGTAATGCTCATGTGGCTTGGAAGCTCTAGCATGTATCATTAGCCCATTTAGTGCAATGGAAATTTTCCCTTATGTGGGCATAGGACATGTGTAGCAAATAAGCGAAATAGATAAAAGGCATAGTGCACTGAAGAGTTCTTTTTTGCTCTATTCAGTCTTACTTAGTGATCAGAAAGAATCCAATCACTTCACAAAGCACCTGGTTCATGAATAAAATTTTCATTTTGGAGAAATCTGGTTCAATGAAATTTACATTAAGTACATCTGCCTTGTCAAGTGCCAACTTAAATATTATATTTTTCCATGAGAAATATTATTTCTTCATCCTCACCTATAACCTTCACAGATATAAATATAGTTCGCCTAATATGGGGAATTCAAGGGTGACAAAATGTCATTTACATAATAAATGTTACTATTATATTCAGTTTCAAGGATTCCCTATCAATAATTTAGAAAGAATTAATAATATATTTATAACACATGCTAGAAGTGAGATAAAATTATTTATAAATGCTTAATAAATGTTTGATAATGCTTTTGCCATCCATGTTATAAATGATAAATAGGTGACTATAGATACCTTGTTAAAAATTAATGCCCAGTGGTTATGGTTATTCTATAATGGCTTGAAAAAAGTTATTAAGAGGGAATTAAAATCATACATACATTCTGTAAACCAATTATGGCAAAATATGTAAGCTTTGAAGCAGTTTGTAGAAATTGTTGGGTTATTATAGCTAATGATATTTATTCAGTACTAGAAGTTTACTGCGCATAATACCAGACACTGTAAGAAATAGTTTCTTTTAGTCTTAAATTTGAAATCAATAGCTGCCAAACTTTAATGTGTTATGTCGTGAGATATCACTATATTAAAGAAGTTGCTTTTAAAGCATTTACAGTACATAGACACCCTAAACTACACGTTTAAAAAGAGGAGGCAAATGTTGTAGCAGAGGACTACAGCTTCTTAAGAAGGTTTTTAACATGGACTCACCTATTCTATTGAACTTTGATGAAGAAAAACAGAGTGATGAATAAGAGAAGGAGGCTCTTCCAAATTAGTTGAATCAACCCTGGCAAGCACTGGGATTACAGATACGTCATCCAGGTCTCCCTTGAATCCCAAAAAGAGGAGGAGCTGAATTTCTGCCTAATCTATATAATGTGTGTATATACCCCTGACAGTCTACATTATTTATGCATGTAATATATGTGTGTGAGGTCCCTCCATGGCACAGTTTATACTTAATTGCTAGCCCAAAGGTTGGCAGTTCAAACCCCAGTACCACGGAAGAAAAGGCTTCATGATCTGCTTCTGTTAAGATTATAGCCAAGAAAACCGTTTGGAACAGTTCTTTGTAACACATGGGGTCACTGTGAGTTGGAATCAACTTGATGGATGGCAGATAACAGCATATATGTGTGTGTGCATGTGTGTGTGCGTGTGTGTATAACACTTGAAAACTTGTCCAGCTTTTTTGTTGTTAAAACCATTCAATGTCATTATCTAAATCCATATCTGATAAGTTATACTTAACTTTTGTCGATGGCCCCGTTGCTTTCTGAATAATTTGTAAACTAATTTGCCTTCTGATATAGCCAGGGTCAAGATTCTAGATTTAAAGTTTCAATTTAGGCACCAAAAATATATCAGACCAAAAAATTATGAGACAGGTCAAAATGCAGATTTATTTGATATGTGCATCTATTGCTATAAATTGTCCTCTGAGGACTGCTTTTGCTGTGTCCCAAAGGTTTTGGTATGATGTGTTTTCATTCTTATTTGATTCTAGGAATTTTTTGATTCCATCTCTGATTTCTTCTATTACCCACTGATGTGTAAGCAGAGTATTATTCAGTTTCCATGTAGCTGATTTTTTTTCCTTGCTCTTTCTATTGTTAATTTCTACCTTGATGGCATTGTGGTCAGAGAAAATACTTTGAATTATCTCAGTGTTTTGGATCTTGTTGAGGATTGCTCTGTGGCCTAAGATGTGGTCTATTCTGGAGAACATTCCATGTGCATTGGAAATGAATGTGTACTTTGCAGTGGTTTGATGTGATGGAGTGTTCTATATATGTCTATGAGGTCAAGTTGGCTGATTGTGCCCTTTAGGTCTTCTGTATCTTTGCTAAGTTTCTTCTTAGTTGTTCTGTCCTTTTCTGAGAGTGATGTGTTGAAGTCTCCCACTATTATTGTGGAACTGTCAATTTCTCTTTTCAGTGTTGTTAGAGTTTATGTATTTTGGAGTCCTGTCATTGGGTGCGCAGATATTTGTTATGGTTATGTCTTCATGATGGATCATCCCCTTAATCATTATATAGTGTCCTTCTTTGTCTTTTATGGTAGATTTTTTTTTAAAGTCTAATTTTATCTGAGATTAGAATTGCCACTCCTGCTCTTTTTTGATAGTTGTTAGCTTGGTATATTTTTTTCCAACCTTTGATTTTTAATAAATTCACGTCTTTGTTTCTAAGGTGTGTCTCTTGTAGACAGCATATTGCTGGATCCTGTTTTCTTATCCATTCTGTCTCTTTATGGGTGCATTGAGTCCGTTTACATTCAGTGTAATTATTGATAGATGTGGGTTTGTTGTTGTCATTTTGCAGTGCTTTTTTTTGTGGTGCTGACGTTTTCTTTGATCTTCTTACTTTCTTGTGCTGAGTTACTTTTGTTTGTGGATTTTCTTTTCATTTCTTTTGTTTTTGTTTTTGCTGAGACTTTATGTTTTTCGTCTTTATTTTTATAAGTTGGTTTCTTAACTTTCTTTGTGGTTACCATAAATTTTACCCTTATCTTTCTAAGTTTGAAGCAGTCTACCCATTACTTGGTATTTCCTTGTCTTCCTCTCCATTAGAAGGTTCTATACCTATGCCATTTATTCCCTCTTTTATTGTTTTGATGTCGTTGTCATTTATTGATTAACTGCTCTGATTCCCTGTTGTATTTCTTTTGGTTTTGGATAGTCCTCGAGAGTTCATTTCCTAGACTGGTATCTGGCTGGTACGATCCTGCATCCTAGGTTCTGCCTGTGAGCTGAAGTTGTTTGTCCTCAGATCGAAGAACTCACTTTATTAATTCTTGTAAGTTTGGTTTGACTTTTACATATTCCTTTAATTTCTGTTTATCTGGAAATGACCTAATTTCACCATCAAATTTGAATGAGAGTTTTGCAGGATATATTATTCTTGGCTGGCAATTTTTTTCTTTCAAGATTTTATATATGTCATCCCATTGCCTTCTTGCCTGCATGGTTTCTGCCGAATAATCTGAGCTTAGTCTTATTGTTTCTCCTTTGTATGGGACTTCCTGTTTTTCACGAGCTGCTCTCAGGATTCTTTGTTTGTCTTTGGTCTTGGCGAGTGTGAATATGATATGTCTTGATGATTTTCTTTTGGTTTCTCTTCTATATGGGGTTCGTTGAGCTTCTTGGATGGCCAGCTTTTCATCTTTCATGACATTGGGGAAGTTTCCTGTCAGTAGTTCCTCAATGATCCTCTCTGTGTTTTCTGTTTTCTCCCCCTGTTCTGGAATTCCAATCACTCAAAAATTTTTGCTTTTAATTGTGTCCCACATAACTCTCAGTGTCTCTTCATTTTTCTTTGTTCTTTTTTCTGAGTTTTCCTCAGACAGAGTTGTATCGAAGTGTTTGTCTTCAATTCCACTAATCCTGTCTTCCACCATTTCAGATCTGCTTCTCAGCCCTTCTATGACATCATCCATTTCTGAAATCTAGTTGTTTATCTTTTGGATTTCTAATTGTTGTCTTTGTATAATTTCTAGTTGTGAATTTATTTTGGCATTTTATTCCTGCATCATCTTCCTGAATTCTTCCAATTTTTTTGTCTGTATTTTCGATGAATTTGTCTATTTTTTCCTCATGTTTGTCAGCTTTTTGCCTCAGTTCTTGGAGAATCCCGAGTATTAGAGATGTGAATTCCCTATCAGGTAGTTCTAGTGTAATTTTATTCCACAAAAGAGTCATCTGGTATTTTATTTTGGATGCCTACTGGAACCATCCTGTCCTGTTTTTGTAAATGTTTTGATATTGTCTGCTGTTTTCGGGGCATTCAGTAGTTATTTTTCTCGTTTATTGATTGTAGATTTGTTTGTTTTGTCCCTTTTAAAAAAAAAATTGACTATGTCTGAGCAGGCAGACTGTGTGTTCTTTGTTGTTTGCTTGTCCGTGTGCTCAATACTTTTCACCTTCTTCTCCAACTGGCAGGGTCAGTAACTCAGATATGGTACGGCAGGGCAGGTCTAGCTGAAGAGGAGTTACTGGGATGGGTTGTTTGTGGCACTCACTACAGCCACCAGGGCGGGTCGGTAATCAGTGCAGGGCAGGTTCCAGTAGGCCATGCCCACACTGCTTGGTGGTGTGATGTCAAGCGCACGGTGCAGGTAGGCAGGATGCAGTGGGGAGATTGTTATGTGTGGAGCTAAGATGGATATGGGAGAGAGGAGAGAGTAACAGGAGGTAAAAACATACAAACAAACAAAAAAGAATGCTAGGGGAGCTTGCCGTTGGAATGGAGAGATGAGAAACCATGAAATGGAGAAAAACAGAAAGGGGAAGAGGAAGAAAAGAAAAGAATGAATAAATAAAAATCAGAAAGGTTAAAGAACCGCGAAATTCCCAGGGATCCCACCGAGGCAGCTATGAGGTCTGGGGAAGTTGCTCTCAGGTGTTGCAATACAGCCTGGCTAGAAGGTGTAGAGGTATACAATGCCTGGTATTCAGGGATCAGAAAGAGAAAGAAGATATAGAGGGACGAGAAGCTGAGCAATGAAGAAAGACAAAAAGGGAAAAAGAGGGAAAAGAAAACAAAACAAATTAAAAAGAAAAAAAAAAGAACTAGAAAGACCCCCCAAAAAAACAGAAAAAAAATAATACAATGAAAAAAGAAATGCCTTCAGGGATCCCTCTGCACGTCTGTGGTAGCTGAAGGGGAGTTCCTTGCCACGCAGCTCCGCCTGGCCAGAAAGGGCTCCCAACTCAAGAAAAGGAACAGAAAACAAACAAACAATTCAAAACGAACAAAAGTCCCAGGATCCCACCAGCATGGTAGCCCAGACCGGGAAGCAGCTCCACACTCAAATGGAGCTCCGCGGCCCCTCAGGAAGAAGCAAAGAAGGCGCACGGAGCCAGGCTCTCGAGCGAAAGGAGGGGGAGGTGGCGAGAAGCAAGCAAGAAATCAAAAGAAGCAGGGGGAAAAAAAAAAGCAACACCAGCAGCCAACAAATGGCACTCAGCCAGCTAGTGCGGGCTGGTGTTTCTAGATAAGAGACTGTGTCCGCAGGAAGCGGAGGGGGCCGAGTATGGGTGAAGAAGGGTAGAGAGTGGGAAAGCGTATATCACAAATTGCCTGCGCTCTGCAGCCCCTCAGGAAGAAGCAAAGATGGCACATGGAGTGAGGCACTCGGACGAAAAGAGGGGTAGATGGCAAGAGGCAAGGAAGAAATCAAAAGAAGCAGAAAAAAGCAACACCAACAGCCAACAAATGGCACCCAGAGAGCCGCCCGATTTGGTGTGTGGAATCCAAGCAGCCGGCGCTTGCCGGTCAAGAGACCGTGGCCACGGGAAGCAGAGGAGGCCAAGCCGGGGCGGAGAGGGGTGGGGGTGAGAAAGCACACACCGCAAATTACTGGTTGTTTTGTCTCCCGCTGGAAACTCTGTGAGGCTGCTTTCTCGTTCCCCAGTTTGCTGGACTCGGATAGGAGTCCAAGATGGTGGATCCGCGCTGCGTTAGCTGGTAGGGGACCTCTGCATGAATCTCTCCTCGCTCTCCATTCTCTGTCAGTTTTCTCACTCCATTTGGTGCTTGGCTGAGTTCTTTATCTCTTCATTTGATGTTTTAGGGTTTCAGGACTGTTGTATTCTTGTTCGACTTAGTTTTTCGGATCTTTGCTGTGGAGGGATGGCGTGGTGCTTCTGCCTAGAGCGCCATTTTGCCCCAAAAATCAAAATGCAGATTTATTTGGAGAGGGATATAGCTGTACTGTGAGTCCTGGTTACTCCCCTGAGGGAGAAAGAGTGAGGTAGCCCACCCCTACGGCTCAGGTCTAGTTTGAGTCTCAGGAGATTTAAAGAGGACCACTCTTAGAAATTGATATGTGTCCATTCAAATTATGGGGACGTAATAGACAAGAAACTGGCACATGCCTGAGAAATCTGAGAGATGCTGTGGCTCTTGGCCTAATGCAGAGGGTTGAGTGAGAAAGAGTTGCTGCCTCCATCAGCAAGTCAAAGGAATTTTGGGGACAAAATGTAAAACCCTCAATAGGAGTGTTGGCCTGGGTCATTCTAAAAAAACCTTGCCCAAGGGATCTTTTGCCAGAAGGCAAGTGACCCCAAAAAAGGAGTCTCTGAGGGGAGCACGAGCAGCCAAGTAGAAGCGGTGGAAAGAACCAGGTTTAAATAGCTACCAAAAAAGAAAAAACAAACCATGGCCATTGAGTTGATTCCAACTCATAGCGACCCTATAGGACAGAGTAGAACTACCCCATAGGGTTTCCAAGCAGCGGCTGGTGGATTCAAACTGCTGACCTTTTGGGTAGCAGCCAAGCTGTTTCCCACTGTGCCACCAGGGCTCCTAAATAGCTACAGGCCCTCGTTACTCATTCACCAGATTGAATCAAGGATTTAGGCAACCAATGACACTGATTGTATCCTACATGTGGGAGAAAAGAAACTATATTAGTTGCTGTGGAAAATTATTAATGAAGGGTTTCCTGTCCACAGTACTGCAATAACTTAATGAACAAAGAAAGGCATGCACAAACCCAGATTCAACACATTTCTGTTTATAAAATTAATAAGAATGATTTAAAAGCATAATATTTATATAAAAATATATATTAAGTACAGAAAGTGGCAACAATATAAAACATATGATGTTACTGGAGTAAATTTAAAGGATGAGGACCAGGTAAGAAAGAATACCACTCTGAGAAATTGATGTGTGTCCACTCAGATTATTGAGATATAATAGACAAGAACATGCCTGAGAAAGCTAAAGAGAAGAGATGCTCTGGCTGTTGGCATCCCCATGGACAAGAGGAAGCTGATGAAAGATATTAATGGAGAAGGTGAGGGTAAGGAGGAATGTGTATGTAGTGTGTGTTATTCCAGGATATGAGAGAATAATGAGTCCTTTGTGAAAGTGCAAAGGCTTGCTTTATTAGAGCAAAAGCTTTGAGATTAAAGTCTAAGAAATTGAAGGAATTCAAGAGTAAGGAACTCTAGTCAACTAAAACTCTAAGAGACCAATGTGATCTCTCTCTCTCTTCTGAATTTACATGTTATGTATTATCTAAGGTATTTATCTCAGACCTACTAAGAACTGCCTTTCCTCATTAATAACATTTGACACTTTGTCTCCTTAATTAAATCATAAGCTTTTTGAGAGTAGAAACTGCCTGCTATTCTTTGTTTGCTTCCAAGACACCAAGCACTGGGCTGGGTACCTACCAGGCATTCAATAATTATTTGTGGATTTCAGGATTAGAGTCACACCACCAGGTGAAGACAGTCAATTTCACTTCTTTGCTTAGCTCTCTTGGAGACAGTTGCAGTAATCCATTCAGTCAGGTCAGGCCACGACTCTGGTTGACCACAGAAATGGAAATTAAGGCTCTGACTTGAGAAATATGGAGTAAAGCACCAGTAGAATTTAGAGACAGACAAAATAGATTATGACAGAAACGCAGGTGCCATTTTGGAAAATGCCAGAAGCATCATCGAGGGCAGAATCACCTAAGCAGGTGCCTTTATGCAATCAGGCAGTGCCAGGAAAGGTCTAGTTCTCACAGGAGTCTTTTTGTCCTTCTCCCTCCTGGCTTGCGAATACTGTCAAGCTACATTAGCACCAAAAGGAGTTAGATTTCAGTGACCTTTACTAATCCACCGCATTTATGTTTGTACTTTCCTTGCACTAAATGTAACATTACAATGATTAATGTCAGCATTTTCTTTGGAAACAGTGGCAAACTCATTAAGAACATTGCCAGGTGTTGCCAGCTCCAGGTGTGAACCTAGTAGTTAGTGAGATGTAAATAACTTTTTATGGAAAATTTGCAGTCTAAGGAATCAGCAGCTTCATACAAAGCCAAACTATTTCCTGTGATTAGTTTCATTACACCACTAGGTGATTTTGTGCAAGTCAAATAAAAAAAGTAGCATATGCCCCTCCTTTTAGGATATAAATCAGATTAGTATCTACCTCATTGCCCACCGTTTCCAAAGATAGCTGTCAGCCTGGTCACAGAAATCTTAAAAGATCCAAACTGAAGAGCAGGTGAGGGCATTGATATTAGTTTGCTCCCTTTCTCTGAGATGCATGCTCTATTAGTAATGATGTGTTTTGCCCAACTACTAAAAAACATGTCATACCTTCTTCAGCTTCCATATTATTTGTCATTAAAGGGGATGATGTGCTGGTGGGGTGGAGAGGAACAAAACTTTCCCGTGCTCGTTCAACAGCTGCTCAGCGGCTAGCTGCTGTTTTGAGATTCCTTTCCTGGTTCAGATGCTGCTTTCCATTTCTCTTTCTATAATCTCTGAAACAAATGTCAACATGATTAGAATATGAAAAAAGTAAGCATTTGGGGACCTTAAAGTTCAGATGAGCAAATCTGCTAGACTCCTGTGATGACTTCCTGTTATTACTTGATACCGTCTTTAAATGTGTCCAGATACTTGATGAGCTTCTGTATCCCCGTGAATGTCATCATACCACTAACGACAAAGGAAATGTCTTTACGTTCCATGAAAACTGTGCTGAATACGTGGCACTTGAGACATATTTGATTAGTGTAGTTTACGCTTGATAACTTTTAAAACAGCCACTTGCGACTCTTTCTTTAGCCTATGTTTTTTGCAACATGTAGAATGTATTAGAATTCTAACTAGTACAGGTAATAACTGTTAATTTCAAAGAAACATACTGTGGAGTTCAGCCACCTACCTATAAGGTCTTGGAGAAGTTATTTAGCCTTTCAGGGAAAATAGAGGTAATGATTCCAACCTCATAAGGTGATGGTAAAGGAGCCCTGGTGGCACAATGGTTAAACTTTCAGCTGCTAACCGAAAGGTTGACAGTTGAAACCCACCTAGCAGCTCTGTGGGAGAAAGGACTGGTGACTTGCTTCCATAAAGACTGCCCAGTGGGGCAGTTCTACTCTGTTAGATGGGGTCACTATGAGTTAAAATCTATTTGATGGGGAGTATCAGGTTAGATACTATGTAATTATCTATTAATATTGCATATAGTATGTGTTCAATAAATGCTGATATCTTACCATTTCAGTAAATAGCAATTAATGTAATAAAGTACATATGTTGGTTCTTCAGTAAATATACTTTGATTTAGGACAAAATATTATTGTTGCTGTCCATTTGTTTATGTCAGTCATTCCAGTATATTCCATGCCCAGTATTCTTACCCCCACTGCTAATACTTACAGAAAGCACTCACTTTTGGAGAAGGAGGCAGGCTCTGTAGTACCATGAGTGCCTGCCCTGCTGCTGTAACATCTAGACTTACTGGAAGCCCTGTGGACTTTCAGGGCCTAGAAGGAATGAGGTGAAACAAGAAGGCATTATCTAGAAAGCTCTACTTAATAGATTCATCAAAGCATTTGTTCAATGTGCGTATCATTATCTTTGGAGTGTGCTCAGCTCCCTGTTAAATGTTACACATGAAAATTGAAGTAGAAGGCATTTTTTTTTTAATCCTGAAGCATATACTATCTGTTTATGGAAATGAAACACACCGTGTGGTATAGGAAGGAGTCTAACATTAAGAGTGAATGAATCTGAGTTTCGATTTTAGCCTACTGCTCTAGATAGATTTGTGAACTTGAGGAAAATGTCTATTTTTTTAAAGGTTGGGTTGCTACATTTGTGCAATGTGATGACAATAGTAATAGCCCTTTGCCTTTATGGTATTTTGAGTACAAATTTAATAAAATATAAGAGTTAATTGTTTATAAACAGAGGGAGCAGTTTTACTAGATTTAGCCACTTGAGGACAAAGATTATGTCTTTTTCATTTATCACTTTATACTCATCTCTTAGGCCAGTGCATTTGCTAGGCATTCAACAGACATTGGCTGATATCATTTAAAGTACAGTATCATTCAAACTATGATTATCAAATCAAACTTAAGTAGAAGGTCTCATGGATAGATAATGTGTTATAAGAATTTGTCTTATAGATTACAAACAAATTTAGAAGACATTAAAAATAGTGGGTTCATGTTAATCTTGGAAGATTTCATAGAGCTGTCTTAAATTGGTTCTAGAAGGAATTATAGTAACTTTTTTTAATTCACCAAATAGTTGTATAAAGTTTGCCATGTACCAGTGTCAGTTCATTTAAACCTCATAACAACCATATGGGAGGTACTATGCTTATCCCCACTGTATATAAGAGGAAATTTGGGCATAGAAAGGCTAAGCTCACATGGCTTGTTGGCTACAAGCCAGTTGGCTCCAGAGTGGATCGTTGTAGCGGTATGCCACACTGCCTGTCTGTGTATGATGGATTATTATACATGATGTGTATGTGAGGAAGAGGTAATGTAGAACAAGGAATAATAATTGCAACAATGGCAATAATAAGAATGGTAATAATAATAAACCATAGTCAAAGGAGACAAGAAAAATTATGGTGTCATTGAGAGAAATCAAAAATTGGAGTTAAGAAGTTTACCAATGGAGGGGCTAGTGGGTAGGAAGGAATAGTGGGGCCCTGCCAATTTGGTCCTAAAAACTCTGGAAATGCTACTAGAGTAGAAATGTGATTTTTATTATATGCAGTGAACAGGGAGAAACAAATAGCTTGTGGGAGGTCTATAAATAAATGTTTCTAGCATTTCATATGCATCACATTGAGAAACTGAAGACCTGTCTTGTTTGCAACACATATTCAAATTGTGTTATCAGTGTTTTAACATCACAAAGCACTTCTGTAATAGGAGCTGTCTTCCCACAATCAGATAAATAAGGGTCACTAGAGGCAATAGGATTAGATGAAGAGTTTAGCAATATTTCAGGCCTTTACTCTTCTAATCCCTGGGTGGAAAAGTCAGTAATAAATTCTTCAGAAGCTTTTTTTTCTGTTTTCCTCAGATCAAAGGTAGCATTCAAATATAGGCATATTGAACTCAGTAATTGCAAAACTAGGGGATGGGGGTTGGAAATCACTTCAGATACCATGACAGCTTATCCATGGTACAGTAGCAGGTTAATCTGTAAGACTAAGATGCATGTATTTAATCAGAAAGAGGAGAGGGTTCTGTCCACATGAATATGTAGTAGAACAGGAAGATTTCTGCTTTAAATGACAATTAAACCGAAGTTGCAGACTTCCCCTGCCATAAAAGGCAGAGAAATATCCTAAAGTATGATATTTCATACTTTTGAGTGTTTTGAAGTTTATTTGTCTCACCACAAACTTGTGTATAAGTGACAACTCTGGTTTTACATAAATAGTTTAAATGCCATTTTTCTTTAGACTATTTTAGAAATGTCTTCATAAATCTATCCTTAGTAGAAAGGAACAGTACTGTCAAGAAAAATAGTCCTGTTAGTTCAAGTAGCAGGGTCAGCAAATGCCACGTCATAGTGGTTTTTTTTAAACATTGTTACAATGCTACCCATCACTTATCCTGTGATTCAGTAGTTGAGAAATATGATAATTATTAGCCAAATGGCAGGGTTCCTGGGTTCAAAATGCACAGGGACTATAATTTTCCAAGCATTAGAGCCCATATCCTGTTGTCCTCAGTACTTTGAGGTCACCAGCACTTTACTCCAGTATTTACATTTCATTCTTGGTGTCAAACAAACACAAGGCCTTTAATGGATTCCATAATGCCCATTTAGTATTTTGCTTTGTTCCCTCCTTGCCTCCTCGCAGGTTTCACCCACATGAAGTGGAATTTTCTGTCTGGGGGGTAGAGGTGGTGGGGGGGGCACAGGATAAGAAATGACTTGGATCCAGTGGAAAAATGCAGTTTTCAGAGACGACATTCAAATTTATCTTCTAATCTGAGGCTGTGAAAATTAAGACAAAGACAAAGTTATTTAAAGAGGTGATGCATTTTATGTTTATTATTAAAGAAAACTTGATTGTATTATAATAGTTGTTTTCTTGATGAAACTAGGCTAATTATATAACATGTTTTTAAATAATCATAAAGGGAAATGTGCATCAAAATGAGCAATTTGACTAGATTTCATTTATTTACAAAATAATCCTATTAAAACACTAGTTTATATAATCTTCATTCATGCAATGTGATAATTACTCTACCATCTATCCAATTAATACAGCAAATCAGTTTATTTGAAATAAAATAGAACACTAAGAAACAAGTAAATAATACTTCCTTTCTGCCAAGCTATTATTTAGCATGTGTAAAGCAAATTGTATTAAGCCTTCCAAAAGTCTTCCACCATCTAAGTAAGGTATCCTACAAAAGGAAGGTATTTGCTCAGAATGTTGCCTTTGCTCCTTCAGTCCCTAGGATATTCTTTAGGGCATAATTGCTTCAATGAGTAATTTGTCATGAATAGTATATGATGTGTACTATAGCACAGTGTTTAAATATGCAGGAAGAGACTAGTATGTAATGTTTGTTTCCAATTTGTTCTTTTTCAGCACAGCAGGACACTAATATTAGGGCAGGGAAAGGATACAATGACTTCTCAAGGTAGCTCCCAACTCTTGCTTTCTACTTCCTGATTAAAACACAAAGGATTGATTTTGAAACAAAAATAACATGATTATTTCAAACATTTATAAATTTGAAATTGACAGTTGTTACCATCTATTCTGTCTTTTGACAAATCATTACCACATTTCTGCTAATGTTTCTGTCTGTGGTCTTTAGTCTGTCAATAGGCTACTGGGGCTGCAGAATAATTCTTAGTGTCCTCAAACTAATTGTGTGTGAAAGGCATAGTAGAGGAGTATGCAGACTGGAGTCCACAGAGTGGTTTCTTCCAATTATTATTTTGAGATGAATCCATTTTGTGACCTTGGACAAGATACAAAACTTCCTTAGCAAAATTCATTCATATATTATAGCCAGGGACTGTACTTAGGACACAGTGGCCCCACAGATCTTATATCGTAGTGAGAGAGATGGAAAATAAATAAGTATATGAATATTTGAATAAGACCATTGCTAGTTGCCATCAGTACCCTTAGGGAGAAAACTTGCTGCTATGAAAAGGAATAGAAGGCGTGTATGTATTTTAGATTATGGTTCAGGAAGACATCAGTTGGAAAAGTGTTAAGTGCAGAGAACAGGGAGATCCAAACCCATGCCATGTAATAATATCTGATCAACTTTCCTCTCAAACTTCTTGTAAGATTGATAAGAAGTCAGAGTTGTGGAAGGGCATTGAAAAATTGAAAATGAAATATAAGTGTACAATGCTGTGAATATTTGACAGGGAGTAGAAAGACGTTTTTCTCTTCCCTCATTACTCAGAAGACTGTATACGTATAAGTACATTAGTCCATTGCTAGGGTAGGAGAGGGGATGAGACAAGATTCGGGATGTGACTCCAAATCCAAGAATTTTGATTACACAGTTTGGCACAATGAGATACCACCTGAAGTCTAGCTCTGTTATTCTACTTTATAAAATTGTCTGGTTTAATGTTACTTTTGAATATACTAAAATCCATTACAATATAAACACATGTAATTTTTCATATTCCTGAATTTTATCATAGGGTTATTTAAGTTTTTAATGATTTACAAAATGCTGATATAGAAAGCCAAGCAGAAGCACAAAAACATTTTTCTCTAACAGCAGGGCACATTTAATTTAATCTTGGAATACATGATTTATCCTTAAAGAAAGATACTGTGAGAAAAAAATGAAAAACATTGTTCATGGCCATACGTTATTATAAAACAGCATATTTGAATATTTTAAAGACACTAAATTTGGTCCAAATTAAAGTCAGCTTTCTTCTTGTGTTGACAGTATGAAGCATATGCTGGCAACATGAGCCATAATTAAGCAGAAAGAGACAACATGTTGTGTGTGTTGTGTTGGGAATGTGCCATGTCCTGGGTGTGTAAAATGTGAGGCCAATGGTAGAGAAGCCCACAGCCATTGTGGTGGTGGCAACATTCCAATCCAGCATATGAGTGTATGCCTTGCAGCATGCTTTTGCCATATTAACATGCCCTTATTATGAATAATCTTACTTTAAACTAGAAGAACATTTTAAATCTTCAATTACTTTTGGCCCACACCAGAAAAATGCAAATTTCACGTTGAGACCTTTTCTTTTCCATGGCATTTTAACGGATGCTCTGTATATTATTTCCAACATCTGAAAGGTGTGCTTCAGTCAGGGATATAATTCTCTCTTAAATGCCAAAGTAGACAATTGGAAAATAGAGAGGCGATCTGAACCCAACAGGGAAGTGCTAACTAAGAGTTAAACCTTGAACACTCCAGCGCAATTGAAAACTGAAGTCATTTGTTTTGCTTCTCCAATTTCAGGAAATAGACGTGACTTTTTGAAGTTCTTAAATAAGACAAACATAAATCTTGTTCCAAGGATCTCTTGAGGTTTAAAGATGGTACATAAAGTACGAGAACAGAATGAATTTCAAATTTACCATTTTCTTGTTACATGTAAGAATATACTCTGAGGACAAATACTGTATAAGACCACTATTATAAGAACTCAAGAAAAGGTTCAAAACAGAAGAAAACATTCTTTGATGGTTACGGGGGTGGGGAGGGAGGGTGAGGGTTATTCACTAACTAGACAGTAGAAAAGAATGATCTTAGGTGAAGGGAAGGACAGCACACACTACAGGGGAAGCCAGCACAACTGAACTAAACTAAAGCTAAGACGTTTCCTCAATACAATCAAATACTTTCAGAGACAGAGTAGCAGGGATGTGGGGTCTGGGGACCATGCCTTCAGGGGACATCTATGTCAATTGGCATAACAAACCTTATTAAGAAAATGTTCTGCATCTTACTTTGTGAGTGGCGTCTGGGCTCTTAAAAGCTTGCAAGCAGCCATCTAAGATGCATCAATTGGTCCCAACCACTTGGAGTAAAGGAGAACAAAGAACACCAAAGACACAAGGAAAGTATTGGCCCAAGAGACACAATAGGCCACATAAATCAGAGACTTCATCAGCCTGAGACCAGAAGAACTAGATGGTGCCTGGCTACCACCAATGAACGTCCTGACAGGGAACACCACAGAGGGTCCCTGATGGAGCAGTAGAATGATGGGATGCAGAACTCAAATTCTAATAAAAAGATCAGACTTAATGGTTTGACTAAGACTGGAGTTGCCCTGGAAAGCATGGCCCCTGGTCTCTCCATCACCCCAGAACTAAAACAATTTCCGAGGCCAACTCTTCAGACAGGGATTGGACTGGACTGTGGGACATAAAGTGATACTCATAAAGAATGTGCCTCTTAGACAAGTAGATAAAAGAGACCAAAGGGGTGGCTTCTGTCCAGAGGTTGGAGGGGAAGGCAGAGAGAGTTAGGAGCTGGTTGAATGTTCATGGGGAACCAGGGGCAGAAGGGAAGAGTGTGCTGTCACAGAATGGGGTGAGAAGTTGGGGTCTCATAACAATGTATGTTAAAAAAAAATCTGTATGGGAGACTAACTTGAAATGTAAACTTCATCTAATTACATCAATTAAAAAAAAATAAAGCTTACAAAAAAAAAAAAGAATATACTTTGAGAAATGGACCAAAAGCAATTTTGTTTTTTACTCGAATTAACGTTGCAGTTTTGATTTTAAGAGTTGGAAAATGATATATGCAAACTATTTGTCTTTTTTGACCAGTTCTTTAAAAATGTGCTGTAGCAAGGGAGACCTTCTGGGAGAGACTACAGATTTTGTGAGATGAAGAAAGCAAAGTCACCCCTGCAGTTGCAAAGCACAATTATTCTGACAGAGTAGATGTGTGTCTTTCTAAGACATAACCTCTGGCCAGGAATGACAATGGGTAGAATCAAGAATACACACTTTGCAATAAAACTACATCTAGTCTTGCTTACAGAAAATTGTTTATTATGCATTTTTGTTCAAAAATTAAATAAGACAATATGTGTGGTCATGTACCATGATCAAAATGCAAATACCCTTTGCAATACAATGAATCATACCACTAATATGACCTGGCCTGAGAAAAACATATAAAATAATAAAACTTATTATTAACTTCTCATAAAAATTATTGAGTTTGGGGAATCTGTTATAAAATGGGAAAGAGAAATGAAGGAAAATATCAGGCTCATATTCCAAATGTGAATTACAGTATTAAATTATCTAGAATATTCTCAGACTTTTAATAAGAAAGCTCATATAATATTTTCTTAATGAAAAATCTTAAGATGTAACTTAAATTCAAAAAATATGTAATACATGTAGCCTATTTGTGGAATATAAAATTTCATGGATATAAAAATTAGGAAGCTACTGCAGGAAACCCAAAGAGATCTACATAAATGGAAAAACATACCATGCTCATGGATAGGCAGACTCAACATTGTGAAAATGTCAATTCTACCCAAAGCGATTTACAAATACAATGCAATCCCGATTCAAATACCAACAACATTCTTCAAAGAGATGGAAAAACTAATCATTCACTTTATATGGAAAGGGAAGAAGCCCCGAATAAGTAAAGCACTACTGAAGAAGAAGAATAAAGTTGGAGGACTCACACTACCTGACTTCAGAACCTACTATACAGCTACAGTAGTCAAAACAGCCTGGTACTGGTACAATGACAGATACATTGACCAATGGAACAGAATTGAGAACCCAGATGTAAATCCATCCACCTATGGTCACCTAATCTTCAACAAGGGCCCAAAGTCCATCAAATGGGGAAAAGACAGTCTTTTTAACAAATGGTGCTGGCAAAACTGGATATCCATTTGCAAAAAAATGAAACAGGACCCATACCTCACACCGTATACAAAAACTACTTCAAAATGAATCGAAGACCTGAATATAAAGCCTAAAACTATAAAATTCATAGAAGAAAAAATAGGACCAACACTTCAGGCCTTAGTACATGGCATTAACAAGATACAAACCATAACCATCAATGCACAAAACCCAACAGATAAGCTAGATAACTGGGATCTTCTAAAAATCAAACACCTATGCTCTTCAAAAGACTTAACCAAAAGAGTGAAAAGAGAACCTACAGATTGGGAAAAAATTTTTGGACAGTACAAGTCAGACAAAGGTCTAATCTCCATAATCTATAAGAAAATCCAACACCTCTACAACAAAAAGACAAATAATCCTATTAAAAAATGGGCAAAGGAAATAAATGAACAGACACTTTACCAAAGAAGACATTCAAATGGCCAACAGACACATGAGGAAATGCTCATGATCACTAGCCATTAGAAAAATGCAAATTAAAACCACTGTGAGATACCATCTCACCCCAGCGTTATTGGCACGAATCAAAAACACTGGAAATAACAAATGTTAGAGGGGCTGCAGGGAGATGGGAACTCTTATGCACTGCTCATGGGAATGCAAAATGATACAACCATTTTGGAAAATGATATGGTGTTTCCTCAGAAAGCTAGAAATAGACATACCATTCGATCCAGCAATCCCACTCCTAGGAATATATCCTAGAGAAATAAGAGTCGTCATTCGAATAGACATATGCACACCTATGTTCATGACAGCATTGTTCACAAAAGCAAAATGATGGAAACAACCTAGATGCCCATCAACAGATAAATGGATAAACAAACTATGGTACATACACACAATGGGGTACTATGCAACGAGAAAGAACAACAATGAACCTGTGAACCATCTCATAACATGGATGAAACTGGAGGACATTATGCTGAGTGAAATAAGTCAATCACAAAAGGACAAATATTGTATGAGACCTCTATTGTAAAAACCCATGAAAAAGTTCACACACAAAATGTAACAATCTTTGTTGGTTGCCAGGGACGGGAGGGGTGGGAGGGAAATACTAAATAGGCAATAGGTAAGTGGTATCTTGGGTGAAGGGTGAGACAGTACACAGTACAGGGGAAACTAGCACAACCTGTACAAGGAAAGGTCATGGAAGTCCCATAGACACATCCAAACTCCCTGAGGGACTGAATTGCTGGGCGGAGGGATGTGGGGACCATGGTCTCAGGGAACATCTAGCTCAATTGTCATGACACAGCTTATAGAGACAATGCTCTACATTCTACCTTGGTGAGTAGTGTCTGGGGTCTTAAAAGCCTGTGAGCAGCCATCTAAGATACTTCACTTGTCTCATCCCTTCAGGAGCAAGGGAGAATGAAGAGAACAGGACTAATTGTCCACAGCTACCAAGGCCTCCACTGGACTGAGTCCAGTACAGCTAGATGGTGCCCAGCTACCACCACTGACTGCTCTGACCAGGATCACAACAGAGGGTTCTGGACAGAGTGGAGAAGGATGTAGAGCATAATTCTAACTCACAAAAAAAAAAAAAGACCAGATTTACTGGCCTAAAGGAGACTGGAGAATCCTCGAGAGTATGGCCCCAGACACCCTTTTAGCTCAGTGGTGACGTTACCTCCGAGGTTCACTCTTCAGCCTGGGAGGGGACAGCCCCGTAAAACCAAATGAGACTAACGAGGTACAGTAGTCCAGTGACAAGGGCCAGAAGGCAGAAGGGGACACGGAAGCTGGTGATAGGGAACCCAAGGTTGAATAAGGATATTGTTGATGTGTTGTGAGATTGTTGACCATTGTCATAGGGCAACATTTGTAGTAACTGTTAAATGAGAAACTATTTTGTTCTGTAAGCCTTCATGTTAAGTGAGAATAACAGCACAATTGGAAGAGCGTAGTCAGTGTCGCTGAACTGTGTATGTAGAAATTTTTGAAACGGTTTATCTTTGGCTATGTGTTTTTTCACCAAAAAAAAAAAAAGGTTGAGAATTTAGAGGGTTGATATGTTGTGGGGTTGTTAACCAATGCCATAAAACAACATGTGTACTACTGTTTCATGAGAAACAATTTTATTCTGTAAGCCTTCACCTGAAGTACAATAAAATATATATATATAAAAAAAGGAAAAACCTAAATAAAAAAAAAATAAGGAAGTCTTCCTATCCTTAGGGTTCAATAAAGTGGATTAGAAGATTCACAGATGATTGCAATACAAGGATAGCGTAAGTCAAGTGCCATAAGAAACAAAAATAAATGGTTTGTGCTGGACTACTAACCTAAAGGTTGGCTGTTCGAACCCACCCAGGGGCAATGTGGAAAAAAGGCCCAGTGATTTGCTTCCATAAGTATTATAGCCAAGACAACCCTGTGGAGCAGTCCTACTGTGTAACACATACAGTCACTATGAGTCATAATCGATTCGATAGCAACAAGTGGATCAAATGCCATAATAAACCAAGACAAGAATTAAAAGGATGGAGATTGTACTTCTCACTGAAAGAATGAAACGAGGCTCTGTGGAGTGACTGGTATTTGAGGTGGAATTATCAGGTTTGAGTAGGGTGTGAATAAATGGAGGAGAGGTCATTTAGCCAGAGTGATCAGCCAACTTATGGTGGGGCAAAGAGTAGCCACAGGGAGAGTGATTACCAGGTCCAGTTTGCCCTGGAAATAAGTAACTGGAAGGTTGGATATTAGAGAAGAAAGTCTTTTGAAATCATTGCTTCTGATTACCTGGTCTTCAGAGGAGAAATCCAGCACCTGGAGAGTTAATGGTTGGCCCAAAGATACACACAAAGTTAGAACGAGCCCAAATCTGAATGTGAATTTGCTAACTTCACAGTTCCTTGCTTTTTTCATACTGTGAACTGATTTAAAAGGCAGAATGAAGAGGCATTTTATTTTAGTGGCAATGAAAAGCCCGTGAAGGATTCTGAACAAGGTGAGATGGGAGAGGCACTTCAGGAAGATCTTCCAATGGTTGTTATGTGGGAAGGATGAGCACTTCTGTCAGACCGTGTCAAACATTTCAAAAGGCAATTAAATATTTTCATGGGGATAGAAACATAACGAATTAATAAGGGGATATTTAAGGTATTGGAGGTGCACTTTTCAGTTCAAGCGTGAAATTATGGATGGTAATTCCTGGACTCAAGGAATCAATGATGATGTAGTCCACTAGGACGTCTTAATTTTCTCATGCTTGGAGAAGACCTCCCGAGACACCTGTGCTTCAGACTCTTCTCTCAAATGTAGATCATGATCTTGATCAAAAAAAATTTTCATTAACATAAATAAAAAATCAACAGAGAAATGGGGAAATCAAGCACATGAAGATATTTGTATTCTTAAATATCCTTAGTTGTCATTTTAAACTAAAACAAAACAAAAACTAGTCATTTGTAGAGGAAAAAATAGTAAATATTGTCAAGAACTACAAAGCCAAAGGAAAAGCCCACTTTCAAAACTTTCACTTGAATAAAATTAATACAATTCATCTAGCACACGGGGAAAGTATAAATGTATACTTCATGGAAAGAGTTCTTTTGGAGATATCCAACTTCTTGGAATAGCATTCCTGTCACTGTTGCCTTTGTTTGACAAAGATGCTGCCATAGAAACTTACATTTTAGGCCAGTGTTCACATTGCCTGGGTCCTGAACTTCTCTAAGATGGCTGAGTGTGCATTAGTTACCTTGCTCCTCAATTCTTAGAGTGGCTTCAGTCTGGGGAAAAACAGGTGTACTGGACCAGTAACACAATACTCATCAGTCTTTCTTTGTAGCACCCTGAGTGTGACTGAAGTATGTTTCTGATTGAAGACACCACAGAAGCTACAGTTCTTTTATAGAATGAGAGGGAGATGAAAATAAGCAAATAATTAAGGAAACAAACTGAGGTGAATAAGCTGAAAAAAGATACCAGTTTTTGCAAAATAGTTACATTTAGCAGACAAGTAAGCAGTGGATCTGCTTTCATTAATATGTTGTTACTGTACCACATTTGCTTTTATTCTACTACTGCAGACTGAAAAACAAAATTTCCTCTGGAAAATAAGGGAAAATTGTTCATTCTCTAGTCTCCATAATTGAGTCTGAAAATTTCAAGTAATACTACTCAGATGGAAAATGCCACAGGAAACACAGTGCTGGTCTAGTTCAAGTACCAGATGTGAAGCGTTTGCTAAGCGAAATACACCTTTCAAATATACTTAAAAATATAAACAATAAATAGGAATAGTTTATAACCTTTCTCTATTTTTTACATTATTTTGGATTTGTCTAATGTAGGCATTTGAGGCCTATTACTTTGATTCTTAGCAGGGACTGATTACCCAATAAGCAAGGTAAGCATGTGCTTAGGACATCAACAAAACAGGGGCACAAGTTGTCCAAAGCAAAGACCCTTAGATGCCAAGCTGACAGGACACAAGGAAATGCAAGCACTGCAGTGAAAGGGAACTGTCAGGGCATTAAATGAAATTGATACCTCCAGTGCATAAGAATGCACCTGCTGGAAATAAAGTTCACTCAAGGTTCCAAGAGTGCCCATGCATGAGGTTGTTTAAGCTATGAGGCCCCTACCAGAGGCCCCTACCACTTCAACACCTTCATTGACATCTCTCTCCTATGGTCCCCACCCGTGTAACTGAAAGTTCTTATCTCGGCAGATATCTTGGGTGTATACTATTTCTTTCTAATAAACAAGAGGTGGGGGTGGGCTATCCAGTCTAACCCTTGCTGCATTTACCGGATATGCAACTGGATCTAACATGAGCGATTACTGGGCAAGGGTGGATTATATTAATAGATAACATGTCTCTTACCCATTTTGAGAGAACCGTCTTGTACATCCACATCTGCTGATCCAGCACCTCCAGCCAGGAGAGCCAGCAATGCTCTTTGCCATGATACAAACACAAGGGCATCCTCTTGCACATGTTCCTGGTAAATAACCAGTGGGAACTGCAGTCCCAGATTGATACGCAAAAGCAAGGTAATCAAATAAATCCACCATTGCAATGAATTCAATCAAGTTACTCTTTAACTGTATAGTATTTACATACAGGGTTATGTCCTAAGTTTTGCAAACAATAATATTTATAACTTTAACTTTAAAATATGTTTGGCATACATACGGATGCAATCTAACATACCTTTAATATAATGCTAACGTGGGTAAAAATTTAATATAGTACTAACATAACAAACATACAAAAATACTATAAATATTAATATTTATCTAAATGAAAGGTTTTAATTTATGTATCAAGTGAATTTCATTTTTTATTGTCTGTTGCTTGGAACAGACATTACTCTATATATGCTAATAAGTGAGGTGTGTATATATCTATAACTCACACATCCCATTCAAATGCGTGAGTAAGCAGAGGAAGTGGCACCACAGATTATCAGTGTTTAGGGCCCTGACTTGCCTTCATCCAGCCCTGATTCTTAAACATAAATTTTTTTTATAGATGATTTAAAATAAATGCATTTTATAATTGTCAAGGTTTTTG
The DNA here is from genome assembly GCA_030035585.1 of Dugong dugon. NCBI lineage: Eukaryota > Metazoa > Chordata > Mammalia > Sirenia > Dugongidae > Dugong > Dugong dugon. Next base: position 18,905,325 of record CM057478.1, read on the forward strand.
TGATGCATAGATAATTCCATGTATTTCTTTTTTAACACTCAATTTCGAGTTCCACAAGTGGAAACTGGAGGAAAGCTTGGAGAGGACCTGGCTTAGACAATGAGTAAGAGCATTCAGACAATAAAGTACAGGTAATAATAGTGAATGTTTACTAGTGGTTATTACCATGTGCTTGGCATTCTACTGAGTGCTTAACATGCATCTTTCAACTGTGAATAGCCTCATATTTTAGGTTATATTTTTATTTGCTGAATCTGAAAAACCTACTCATATTAGAAATGAGAATATTGAGATTAAATAGCTCCCAAAGTCAGAAACTTGATAAGAAGTAAGCTAGATCTATAACCAAAATCTTTTTTACTTCAGAGCCTATATTTTAATTCCTATGCTATAACTTAACAGGCTCTAATGAAACAATGCAAAAGTTCAATGTGCAGAAAGATAACAAAATGAGATAGGCAGAAGTTATCTCATAGACAATAACATTTGAATACTGTTAGAATGAAAAAAAGTGTAGTTTAGTTTTCTGTGAATTTAAATTTGACATATTTATTGTTTCTTTGTAGAAGGATGAGTTTCCCTTCAACTTGATTTCAGTAGACACTGAATAAGCACAGCTGTTTTATTTTAACTTTGGCACAAACATGGGAATGTATATAAAGTTTCAAATGAGAAAAACTCTTTTGATAGAAATAGAACAATAGGAAGAGGATCCCCCTACTATTGAAAAAAAAAACACATTATCTCCATAAAACCCACCAGATTGAATATCGTATATGAATGGAAGGAATGAATTCATAATCAGTTATTCATTAAGTGGCCACGATATGCACAGCAGAGCCCCACAAATCACAGAGGAAGAAGAGATGGGGGTGGGGTAATGTCTGATACTTGCCCTCTTGAAAATGATGAGCGGTATACACGTGAGGCAGCATAGGACATTAGAGGGTAGAAGACAAGGTGATGGACTCTGGAGCCACACTGCCTGCGTTTGACTTCTTGCTCTACAACTTATTAGCAGTATGTTTCTATGACCAGTTTCCTCATCTATAAAATGGGGAAGTAATACCTACTTCACAGGATTGTTTTAAAAAATAAATGAAATCAAATGTGGATAAAATGGAGAGTAGCACATTACTGAAGGGGAGATGAAATTTTTAAACATGGATGAAAACATCAGGAATTGCCAGGAGGTTAGATTCAGAGAATATAAATAAATGGTTCTGACCTAAGGGAAAGACAGACAGTGAGAACAATAATGTTGAGAAATTTTGGTGGTATATATTTATGGAAATATTTTAATTGGAAAGTTAGATGTGATGAAATGAAAAAGTGTCATATAGGAGATGGTAGAGGAGCAGAGTAATATGCTCCAAGCAGTCTTTTAATATGCTAAGTCTCACAGTGGGGTGCTTGTAAAATGAATGCAGTGAAGGTACCATTATCAGCCAGCATAGGTGAAGTAACTTGTGTGAGCTAAAACAGGTCTTGGCTCAGGTGGTGGCAGAGGGAATGAAATGGAAGAAAAGAATATACTCCATGTCAGGACAGAAGACCAGGAGGAGTCAGGATGAAAAAGATGTTCAGCCTGAAAGACAAGCTAAGAAGTGATGGCTTTAGAAAATACTAAAACGTGTAGAAAAGCATCAGGACACTGTATCTCCTCACGTTCCAAAAACTGGGCAGAAGATGGAATAAGAAGAATTGGAAAAATGCTAGAATGGGAAGAGCAAAAACAGTTTTCAAAAGATTTTATTTTTAAGTTGGGTTATTAAATTGATCAATGGATTGATTGAATGGAACAGATATTAAGTGCACATTAAAGTCTCCCTCACTAATTTCTCTAAAGCAATTAATTAAAGAGCCTCTATTTGTTTATAGGGACTCCCCTCCCCCCCACCCCATTCTCTAAAACTGACATATAAGAAGAAACAGTCATTGAAATGAAGATAAGTGAAATGAGAAGAGGGTTCTCATGATTTATGAAATCGTTTTATTTGTTCACACCATGAGACTGTACTTCCATTGTTTGAAGATAAGGAGCATGTTTTTTAGTCATTGGGTTACCTCAAGGTCAAGCATTCCATCTGGTGTTGGTTCTACAGAAAGAGTTGTTGAACTGAACTGTACTGTTGAATCATTGATGTAAGCAGCAGGGTTAACTTCTGACCATTATTGCTCAGGAGAGAGTTCAAGGGCAGCAAAAGTGGTCTGATAGAGATTTCCAAGCAACACCAAGGACAAATGAATAGATACTGGGTTAGAACTCTATGCTTTCTATTTTATTTATTCATGTTTATGTTTCTCCAAAGGAGTTTGAGAAAATGAGAGTAGAATTAAAGCTGTGAGAGAGGTTAATGGAAAATAGGAATTTGTGTGGAATACTCAGTGGAATGTCCAAAGAGGAATAAGTTTGTTTAAAAAAAAAACTGTAATATAGCTCCACCTCATTCAACTCTATTTGCAATTTAAGAGAATGTGTTCAGTCGCTTTTCCCAGCAGTAATTGTACGTACCTCATTAAGCTGCCTCTAAATTGTACTGGATGAATATTTTATAAGGCAATTTTGTTCATCTAATCATCATATTGAGATTGATTAAAGAGAAGGAAACAATTGGTTCCTTTCTGATATCTGCAGTATTTGTTGTTTTGGTTTAAAGGAGCTTCCCTTTCCTCTGCAGAATTGAATTTTATCTTCCTAAGGACATACATGCTTTATTCAAAATTCTTTGCCCGTTTGAACTGGAAAGTTTAGTACTGGATCCTAACAATGAAGCCTCAGAGGAACATTCTCGTACTATGTTGTCAAAGATTTTTGTATTCATCATAGGAAAAAAAAATGACTAGCCAAAGTGCCATAGGCTTTGGCAAACCATCCATCCTACAGGGAAAAGTTCAGACTCTTTAAATGTTTTTAAGGATCTGTCTTTCTTGCTAAAAAGAATAAGAATCTTCAAGAAGAGCTATCAGTTCAGTACTCAAGGTAGCATTTTTTATAATCAACTTTTTAGTACGTGGATTTTAGAAACTATCAACAACTGCAAGATAAATGTTTTTAAGGATCTTTCTTGCTAAAAAGAGTAAGAATCTTCAAGAAGAGCTATCGATTCAGTACTCAAGGTAGCATTTTTTTATAATAACCTTTTTAGCACACGGATTTTAGAAACTATCAACAACTGCAAGAAAAATTTATATACACATGTATGTATGTATATATGTATGTGTATTTGTATGAATATATATATATACACCTGAGTTTGTGTGTATCTAAAATATATGTATATATATATATATGTTTGTGTGTATCTTAAAAAAAAAAAAACAACTGTTGTTGTAGAGTCAGTTCCGACTCATAGCGACCTATAAGGCAGAGTAGAACTGCCCCATAGGGTTTCCAAGGAGTGGCTAGTGGATTCGAACTGATGAAATTTTGGTTAGCAGCCAAGCTCTTTAACCACTGCACCACCAGGGGTCTTGTGTGTGTCTAGCTATCTATTTAAAAAAAAAAAAAGAACAAAAACAGTTGCCTTTGTGGTAAGTGACTTGTGGAAACTCCATGTGCTTCAGAGTAGAACTGTGCTCCATAAGGTTTCAGTGGCTGATTTTTCAGAAGTAGATCACCGCCTTTCTTCCAAGGTGCCTCTGGGTGGGATGGAACTGCCAACCTTCTGGTAGCAGCCCAAAGTTAACCGTTTGCACCACCCAGGGACTCCATCTACAGCTATCTCTATCTATTCATTCTCTGTTCAGCCCTTTGCTTCCCTTTCTTTTAGAGATAATAATGTAATTTTATATACAAGAATCAAAAAGAAAACAAACCAGGACAAAGAAAGAGATAGCAACTGTGTCTGGCATGATTAAGAGTAATTAAATAAGAGCTAAGAAAAACAGAAACAATTTTTTGTACGTACATTTTTCCCCCCTTGGTACCTGGTAAAATTGCTTCAATTACTAACTATAGACCTAATATAAGATTCAAAATAAACTCTCCTAAAGTTTGTCTATAAGGAATCTTTTTCGCAACTTTATTAGGATACTTTTACCATGTTTAGGTTTTGATTTATAATTATTTTAAGCTTTTAGTGAACATCGTTTCTTCATCCCTTTTGGGACTTCTGGGATTAAAACAAAGGAAGAAGTGGTCCGATTGTATTTAGGTGGCTAGAACTCATCCAGATTATGTAACTTCCTTGGATCTATCTTTTCAAAGAGATGTTCACAAATTACAACGTTTTCAACAGAGGGTGAACAGAATAGTGAGAGATCTAATACTGTTTAGAAAGGAGAAGAGAAGGCTTTGGGACAAGCTGGTAAGTAAGGTAAATGAAGTGACAGGCTATCACTTGAAAGAACTATTTCATTCCAGTCCAGAATGCAGGGCAGCATTTGGATAGTTCAGGAAGGCAAATGTAAGAACAGTAGACTGTAAGATAATTTAATAATTTCAACTGTCCAAAACTGTAACATGTCCATTCAGGAGGTAGTGAGTTCTCTATCACTTTCAGTAGCTGGTAGAATGAAGATATTTTTTGTAGAATTCTTAAAATGTTTAAGGTTAGGTTTGTATGTGGAAAGTTTTTTAATTCATTTTTAATGATATTGAAATAATACCTCTTCAATAATATTAAATTGCTTTCAATAAGTATAGTACAAAAAAGTACTTGAATATATTTGCTTATAGGATACTAAATTTTATGGTTATAAATTTGAAAATTCATTCATATACGTTTATGTTATATATCATATTTACATGTATTTTACGTAATCTATGTATCTATCTGTATATATTTATATATATAAAACTGTTTTCTGTTTGCTAAATTATTCTGTTAAGAGTTTTTTTTCTTTTTGATTATTTCCCTGGTAACAACTGACCCCTAAAAAGTAATTACCCAATCTATTCAAATTTGCTTTTTTCAATCACAGATGTTTTTAGGCTCCATCTGCCTAAGTTTCTATGCCCTTAGTCTATGAAGATATACCCTAGGCAAATTGGTTTATGTCAACATGGGTTCTTAACAAGTTCAAAAAAAAATAAAGTTAAATCAATAGGTTCAGAAATCTCTTAAGGGGTACCTAAAAGTTTAGTTTTGTTCAGTAGCATCATTTTTTCTGTTGTTGTTGTTAGTTGCCGTGAGTCAATGTGGACTCATGGTGACATTAGATAACTCTTAAATTGGTGGGGTAATTCTACATAAAACAAGTAGTCCAACCATATTTTGCTATACTGTGTTGTATTCCTTTACTCTTTGCTTGTCTGTAAGCTCAGAAGAACAAGAAGAGAAAGCCAAAGGTACTATGCTGGATTCCAGTCACTGTGTAGTCAAATGGTTCACTGATACTGGGGAAGCCAGCATAACTTGCACAAGGCAAGATCATGGAAGCTCCATAGACACATCCAAACTTCCTGAGGGACCAAATTGCTGGGGACCATGGTCTCAGGGAACATCTAGATCAATTGGCATAACATAGTTTATAAAGAAAATGTTCTATATTTTACCTTGGTGGATAGCGTCTTAAAAGCCTGTGAGCAGCCATCTAGGATACTCCACTGGTCTCACCCCTTCAGGAGCAAGGAAGAATGAAGAAAACAGGATACAAGGGAAAGATTAGTCCAAAGGACTAATGGACCACAGCTACCATGGCCTCCACCAGATTGAGCCCAGTACCACTAGATGGTGCCCAGCTACCACCACTGACTGCTCTGACCGGGATCACAACAGAGGGTCCCAGACAGAGCTGGAGAAAAGTGTAGAACAAAATTCTAACTCACAAAAAAAGACCAGACTTACTGGCCTGACAGAGAATGGAGAAACCCCAAGAGTATGGCCCCCGAATACCCTTCTAGCTCAGTAATGAAGTCCCTCCCAAGGTTCACCCTTCAGCCAAAGATTAGACAGGCCCATAAAACAAAATGAGACTAATGGAGCACAAAAGCCCAGGACAAGGACTAGAAGGCAGGAGGGGACAGGAAAGCTGGTAATAGGGATCCCAAGGTCGAGAAGGGAGAGTGTTAACATGTTGTGGGATTGTTTAACCAATGTCATAAAACAATATGTGTACTAACTGTTTAATGAGAAAATATTTGTTCTGTAAATCTTCATCTAAAGTACAATTTAAAAAATTAAAAAAAAAAAAGAAAGGATTCACTAAAGTCTAGCCCAAGAACCTACCCGAATTCCCACCATTTAGACGTGTGAAACCTGATCAATGTTGTCTTAGTGGCTAGAGATTAAGAATTCTGTTAAAAGATTGATTTTGGAAACTCACAAGCCTATTATTAGAAACATTCTTCCCTAAAATATGATAATACTCATCATGGATACTCACTGACTTTATAGTATGTAGGACACTCTGCCAGATATTGGGCATGAAAAGAGGTATCATTTCTTACCACCAAATGGTTAACAAGTTCAGGGTTATGATTAATAATTTGGAGAGGAGTTTGTTTTAGGGGAAGAGATGGTAAGTTATATTTTAGACTTATTTGAGCTTTAAAGATATGGCAGAACATACAGGTTTAAAAGTACTGAAGGGTGCAGAGAAGTTACAGTCTAGAGTTCACATGCGAGGGTCAGTTAGGTAGAAGTGGGCTATGAAGCTGAAGGAAAAAAAATGACAAAGGTATAGGGGCTGTCCTTTCTAGGGCTGACAGGAGGATGGGTGTGAAGATGGCAAAGGAAGATAGAATGAAAATCAGGAGTGGGTAGGGTCTCTAGCTCAGGCGTGAAATCTCTTAAGCAGGTCCAAAAGCTGCTAGTGCATTATATGATCCCTGTTGCCCTTCTTATGGAAACCTTGCTGGCGTAGTGGTTAAGAGCTCAGCTGCTAACCAAAAGGTTGGCAGTACAAATCCACCAGGCGTTCCTTGGAAGCCCTATGGGGCAGTTCTACTCTGTCTTATAGGGTCGCTATGAGTCAGAATTAACTCATCAGCAACGGGTTTGGATTTTTTTTTGTTTTGTACCCTCCTTATTGGCTTTCCCTCTGGTGTCATGGCCCATCTCAGGTCTGTTGATGAAGCTTTTTAATTCTTTCCAGGAATGTTTTTTAGATTACAGTCATCCTCAGTGGGTGCCTCAGAGTCAATATAAAGGCTTAATTCCTTCATCTTCAGAGGTCCTTTAAAAAAGGCAATTCATTTCTCAAAGGCATATACCTCAATATACGTATTACTTCAACCACACTACAGCAACCCCGGTGTTAAATCTCAAGTAAACAATCTTTGATAGTTACATGGGAGGGGAGGGGTGGGGATGGGGTAAAAAAAAAGCTCAAGTGAAAAACCTGAGGAAACACCCTCACTCAGGCATAAGTAAATTTGCTTATTTATTAGTGTGACATGCTGTGTTTAAGTGCCTACTAAGTCTGAAGGGGAGGAGCCCTGGTAGTGTAGTGGTTAAAGCACTAGGCTGCTAACCAAGAAGGCTGGTGGTTCAAATCCATAGCCACTCCACTGGAGAAGGATGTGACAGTATGCTTCTGTAAAGATTACAGCCTTGGAGACCCTATGGGGCAGTTCTACTCTGTCCTATAGGGTCACTATGAGTCAGACTCAATGGCAGTGGGTTCTGGGAAGTTTTAAGTTAAAATGTTACACTTGCCATTTATATCATTTTGGCATTTCTTAACAAAAAGAGAAAAATGACTAACATTATATATCAAACCAAAAACAAAAACAAAAACCTGTTGCCGTCAAGTTGATTCCAACTCACAGTGATCTATAGGACAGAATAGAACTACCCCATAGGGTTTCCAAGGAGCAGGTGGTGGATTTGAACTGCCCACCTTTTGGTTAGTAGCTGAGCTCTTAATCACTACACCACCAAGACTCTAACAATATATAGAGAGGTTTAAAAATAATGATATATTTAGATGAACAAAAATTCACAACTAAATGTTTATTTAAATGATGAGAAATATATTAAGCTAGAAACTATATGATTAAAAGAAAATGTTAGATACCTGATCGATAACCATATATAGTAGTTTATGAAGTCACTTTTGCACTTATGTGAGCTGAGTTTGTGTAAAAATGTTTTGTAATTTGAAGAATTATTAATCTTTCTTAGATTTTATTTACTTTATTATATCCAAGGCTTTATAGCAAAGAATATTATAAAATATGATTTTGCATGTAATAAAAACCCTTTTTTATTAAATCAGTCCTCTCCAGATTTAGCTATGAATCTAACCCCATTCCCCCATTGTAAGGTAAATTCTGCAAACCATAATACAGAAAATATCTGCATTACCTTTATCTTTTATTCATTTTATTTTCCTAGTCCATGCCTTGCCCTCCTATAGTAGAGTTATGATCAAATTTTTCATCTCAACATTTATGAAAAATCAATAGCAGGAACTCAGATAGACAGAATTTAAATTGGTGTCTAGAGAAATTCCTCAATGCCCTTCTTTCTCACTACAGAAGAGCCCAGAGTTGTGGCTCCAGAGAGTTTCTGCCATTTACAGGCCAATTTTCAATGAGGTAATTCTAGTCATAAATCTTAGTGGGGAAACAATATTGTTGAACACCAGAGGTGTTCCATTAATTGAGAAGAATGTTGGGTTTGGGATGATACTATACTTACTCAAGGGCCTTCTGCTACCCTTGTGTTTGGGTGCACTCAGCTATAAAAAAAAAAATAATAAAAAAAGACTATACTGATTTAACTCTGGCTATTGCAACTGGGATTTCCAGATGCTAAGTGCTAATGCATGATTTAAAAGTATGCTATTTCCTAGTTCCTTTTGAATTGCAAAGCTTTTGTCTCACAGCTAGAAACATCAAGGTAGCTTGAAGGTCAAACGGAGAATAACCCACATGATGTAAACGTCTGAGGTTGGGTTATGCTCCATGAACAATCCTGCAGTCTCTCACCTTGTACTCCAGGCTTTGATAATGGTTTCTTTGGAGACCAAAAGCAGAAAGTTGCTTGATTTTAGTTGATCCAATATCTTCTAAAAGATTAGAATATCACTGCTTAAATAGAATTGATAATGAGGATAAAGGTAATTTTGGTAATGTGTGTTATCATTTTAATTATGCTATTAAGTCCCAATATTCTATATAAAAATTTCAGTGATTAATTTGTAGTGATAATTTAAGTTGACCAATTCTATTATATACTTAATAAATTATATCACATCATAATATTAAAAAATTATGCTATGTAATTCTGATGTATGTTTTCGATTTTTTCATAAGGGCACATAATTTCTATTTGATGGTACATGAATCAAAAATTATGGGAAAAAAATGCCACTCTGAGTCCTTAAATTGAAGAAGAGTCTTTTTTCCACAAAAGATTAGTCAGTGAGGATAAGAGATGAAAGATACTTGAAGTTTCCCTTGATATATAATTCTTTTTGAATTGCGTCAGTCCGATGTGTTTATGTGCCTTTCGTGTCACATTATGAGATATAATACAACTCTGGAAAGGTTGGAAATAAAGAAGCATTAAGTACCAAAAATTAATTTCCTCATTGGTTCCTGAAAATTTTCATTAGCCTAGAGGGTTAATTTTACAGTTTTAGTGCAATCATTATTTATCATCTCTTGGTTTACAGGAAAAAATTAGAGTTATTAGCTATTAAATTATCCATGAAAATTTGACACTCCTCTAGACCAAACAAACCCTGGGGCTTGCTGATTTTCCCAGTGTGAAACATCTGTGGCTTCAACTAGAAAGAACTTAACATTGTCTAATTAGATTTCCAAGATTTATAAGGTTCAAATACTCTGTTATTAGAAACCGTAGAATTGGTACAAAAAGTTTAAATTCTTACTTATTGAGGTGTATTTAAAACATTCTTAACAACAATTGTATTTTTTACTAGGCAGGTTGACTTGTAATTCATTCAAATCAACCAAAAGAAGTGCCTATCATTGCAAGGTGAGTTAGTCTTAGGTAACATATCTGGTATAAATACGTACAAAACTGTTCCTTAAAAATCGAAAACAATTTTGAAAATAATTACAAAGCACTGGAGAAATTTTTAAACCTAACATTTTCCCCAAATCCCTGAATTAAAGACACATGTATTTGTCAAGGATATTGATGGGTCTCTAATTCCTGACTATCTGAGGAACGGAAGACAAACAACATCAACTTAAAAAATTATTAGTTTTGCAAACTTCCCACATCTGTTTCTCCTCTGCATCTTTACCAGGGCGAAAGCTCAACAGAAATTCAGTTCCAGGCTAGGGGATTTGTAAGAATGTTGGGCTTTCCATTTTATACTATCTTATATTTTACTATTCTCCCAAGGAAACCAGCAGAACCTTCTCTCAGATATCTCCATAGCAGAGATACTGGGGTTGAAATGCCCTTTTGTTTTTCAACAAAGAGGGCAAGTTCAGACAGGAACACCTGGGATGTCCACTCTTGTTCCAGAATGCCAAACTACCCAGGTAGCAGAGTATTTTCTGCCAACTGTGCTGCTCCCTACCGGGTTAACCCTACGTTTTCAGAAATTTATCCCACCCAAGTTGGCTCCAGGGGTTATGTTGACAACAAAACCCTGCTGCCACTGTATATGAGGGGTCTCCAAATAACTAGAACCAGACTTACTGCCAAATAGAATATGCAGGTTTCACCTCAGCGGTGGAACATGTTTTTTCTTCCTACCTGGCAAACAGACATTATGTCTTGTTCTAATGGATTTCAAGGACTCATGTTTTATTGATTCATTATTCAACATACAGACTGCCTCAGTCATTTAAGTTATATGCAAGGTAAATTTAAACTAAATGATTCTCACAGATAATAAACAAGCCATAATCCTAGTTCATATAAGTATATATATGTATATATGTGTGTATGTATATATATGTATGAATGTATATATATAGATTTTTTAAATCAGTATGAAGGTGGTTATAGACAAGATAACAGAGGTATTTTGTCCCTGGCATTTTTCTTAACTACCACCTAGAAATACTTTTTTGTGTTTTTCAAAAATTCTGCCTTAATTGAGAAAACTGAATCTAAATATACATCAAAATTTAATGAATCCCTGTAAAACTTTAACACTATACTGAAGACATTGATTTTGTAAAAATATTTCAAAAACTCCCCCTTTTTATTTTTTACAACAATATAGATACATATAGAGAGGGTATGAATCATAAGAGAAGCCATGAACTCTATAAAAAGAAATCCTGCCTTTTAACAAGTGTAATAAATAGGCAAAGAAGAAAATCAATCAGCCAACAAGTATTTATGGAGCCACAGGGAACAGCAGGAAATGCATGACCACTGAGCACTGTCTTGGAGGAAATCCCAGTCTAGTAAAGGGGCTGACATAACCAAACAAAGCTGTACTACAAAATGTGTGCCAAACAGTAGCAAAGACAATCACTGAAATTTTTATGTGGACGTGATCAATGTAAGTTTACATGAAGAATAAACTCATAGAGAAAGAGAAGGTCTAAAATATGTGCAGGATTTCATGGACAAAGGGGGCTAGTTAAGGTCTTTCCAGGCAGGGTAAGAGCATTACATGTAGGGAAAAATGACAGACTCAGCTAAGAAGTCATAATGATTCAAATGGTTTGTCAGTGTGGCTGGTGTAAGGGTTGAGCTCTCCTGTAATCTCCATAATTCCTCCATCACTCTCAGTATATGGATTTGTTGCCTACGCTTTTACAAAGATTAAATCCCAAACTATCTTTGCAATTTTAGCTTTAATTTCCCAAGATTGGGTTACAGTGTAGTCTTAGAAGAAGGATACTATTCTTAAAATTTTACCATCTAAACTGTCCCACCTGCTTCCCACACTCCACACCGGGTGACTTAGAACCACAGTGAATCTGAAGAAAGGGGCACCCAATTTGTTTGACAACAAATTAATTAATTAAAGAAGAGATTTTGAAATGTGGCCTTCAAAGGAAAACAGTGAAAATAAAACAATCCCTGGTAAAAACTGATGACTGGGATTTGGCTTTAAAAACTATATAACATTTTGTACAGTATTGCTATGTGTTAATTTGGGTAGTTGCCCACTAACGTGATTAAAAGAACCTACCTGGAGGCTGAGTGATAAACTTATTTACTTCTACTTCCCTTCTTTCTCATCCTTCTCCTTCTTCTTTCTTGCTTTTTTCTTTTCTTTTTTTTTCTATTTAATTCCACTCGAAAAAAAATGAAGCAGCACCCTTTCCTTTAAAGAACTTCAACAGTGGAAGAAAGGATGTTTATTAGTGTCTTTTGAAAATGCTCTGGACCCTTTAATTTGTTGTTGTTACTTGTTGAGCGTGCAACTACTCAAGGTGACCTTATGTATAATGAAGCAAAACATTGCCCAGTCCTGCGCCGTCCTCACATTCGTTAGTTTGTATGAACCCATTGTTGCAGCCAGTGTCAATCCATGTCTTTGAGAGTTTCCCTTGTTTTGGCTGACCTTCCTCAACTTTACCAAATGTGATGTCCTTTTATAGGAATCGGTCTTTCCTGATGACATGTCCAAAGTAAGCAAGACAAAGTCTCACCATCCTCATTCTAAGGAGCATTCTGGCTGTACTTTAACTTGAGCAGCAACCAGATGTGACAATTCCGTATTCTTCAGCAAGGAGCCCTGCTGGCACAATGGTGAAGTACTGGGCTGCTAACAGAAAGGTTGGTGGTTCTAAGAAAAGACCTGGAGATCTGCTGCTGTTAAGATTTTAGCCTAGGAAACCCTACAGGGCACTTTTACTCTGTCCTGATAATAGGGTTAACCTAACCACAGCAAGCCATAACCACAAAAGGCTAACTTGTCAGAATCTGAAAAGCTTGAAACTATAGGAAACTACATCAAAGAAGTGAGACAGAATGCTCTAACTGGTTCATGGACGGTGGACTTGTATACCAAAAACTAAATAACAATTTATCTCAGGAAGCGAGTTAAAGGTCTATCTGATATCATACGTAGCCCACATAACAAATAAAAAACAACCAGCATATGGCAGACCCAGGACTCCTGAGCCAAGAGACCAAATTGTTAGAAGAGAAAAGTAAGAAAAGTTCACCCAATCATGATCTTTATTCTTTGTCTTTAACCAATCATAGTCTGAAAGTAATTTACTCATAATGAATCAGGACCTGTCAAAACTGTAGATTGTACTTCTTTGGATTTCGGTCTGTTAACAGCCTGAGTGCTTTCCCATTTTGTTTTCTGATATGTCACAATAAAAATCTTTGTTGCAGAAGGCTTTGGTGAAAGTTGTTTCTCCACAAGTCATTATCGACTTGCTATGAGTTGGAACCAACTCAACAGCACACAACAACAACATATTCTTCAGCATTGAGAGGAATATCCAGAAATGATGACCTTGCATACATGGAGTAAAACTGTGTCTGACCAAAAAATTTCTTATCAAGCTTTCTAATAGTCCTAAAAAGCTTGAAAAATATTAGTTAATGAATTTTAGACTTCACTAAATAAATTTATAATAGTAAAAAAATAATTCACCAAATCTTCAGAGCCGTCTCTGAAGGCCACAGGAAGTATACAATCCTGGGTATTAAAATCAGTGTTTACATGCATAACTCCAAAGACTGTCCATTTCAAACATGCTGTGTAAAAAAGGAGCCTGTCATACAATTGTCTGATTCTTTTCAATACAAGAACTTTTTGAAGATTCAAAATATGCTGAAATTAATCAAGACTGTTCTTTGGATTTGAAACTAACTCATCATACAATAGGGGCACTTATTTCTTTGTCATCTGGAATTGATGAGGCTGTTAGATGCTAATTTCAGGGTGTCACTAGCAACCATTTTGGGAGTAAAGATTGATTTGAATAACAGTGGGTTTTCCTTGCGGTAAAGTAGAAATACAATTAGAGAGGAAAGCTCATAATTTATCTCAGCTTTATGTAAAAATATTATCAAAAAGGATAAGCACAACTAACAAATGCTAATATGTGCTAAGAATTCTAAATCTTCTGTCAGGTTTAGACAAGAATCTGAACCAAAATCTTTTTACTTTTGTCTTATAAATGTTGATGAAAATATTGACATAGGTAAATTTGCATTTAGATGTTACATCTGGAGTTAGTTTAGACCAGATCTAAGAATAGATTTCATAGTTTGCTTGATCACACTGGTATTCAGAATTTTGATCATGGAAGAAATGTCATGATCTTCCAGAAACATCAATATTGCCATTATCTATCTGATAAAAAAGATTACATGGGGGTAAAAACTCATCTTTATGGACTTAGAAAAAATACATTCAGATATTTCTTTTCTTGTATTGTGATTCTAAAAGTTAGTATTAAGACATGTGCGTTCGAGATGAAGTAAGAACTTGGTCTCTAGCTGACTCCAATTGAGGGCAGAATATTTAGCAACAGAGTGTTTTATGTTTACATTGGAATCTTTTGTGATTTAATTAGATTTGAGTGTTAAGGATTGTAATGATTCTTTATGTAGATTTTTCTTCTAAACCGCAATCCACATATGAAAAGCCTCAAGTAGTTATCAGTTTCTTCTGAATAGTTTTTCTGTAACTTTTTTTTTTTTAATGCATTGGTTCACCTTGTCTTTTTAATACCATAATATCTATGAATCCAACATGTGGATTCTTATCAACATTTGTATAATGTATTCCATTTACCAGAATGGATGAATGAATGAATGAATAATAAGTAAGTTTTGTTTGTTTGTTTGTGTCTTTCCTTATTACTAAAAAATATTTGATTTATTTATCAAGTCAGTTCACAAATATAAGCATCCATGGAGTGTTACCTTTGAAAGACCTAAACAACATCGTACTGTTTGTGCACGAAGGCCCTTAAATTTAGGAAATGTTAAGGTTTTGTTTTGTTTATGGCCTTTATATCTCTGTCTCATGTATTGTTTTATATTTGCTTTAGTTCAAGCATACAAATATTAACTGTTGTAATAAAAAAATGCGTGCACCACAGGAGTGGCTAGACCTCAGACATACGATCAGAGTTCCTACCTCAGGCAACTCTTTTAGAGTATCTCAGCATCAGTTTCCTCATGCATAAAATAGAGGTAATTTATTGTAATGCTTGTGACCTTCACAGCAGTAACAAATGTGAAGCAGTCCTTTCGGTATTTCAGGAAGCTTTTCAGTTTAATAGATTTTATGGAATAAACCATTGCTTTACTGTCTTTTTACAATAAATATGACTCAAATTATTATATTCTGTTTCAATTATCATACACTATCCATCCACATAGGAGTCCTGGTGGCACAGTGGTTAAGAGCTATGGCTACTAACCAAAAAGTCGGAGTTCAAATCCACCAGTCGCTCCTTGGAAACCTAATGGGGAAGTTCTACTCTGTCCTATAGTGTCTCTATGAGTCGGAATCGACTAGATGGTATGTGGTTATCCATCCACACACACACACGCGCGCGCGTACACACACAAAGAATCTGTAATATACTTTTTCCATGAGTCTAAAATGTCACTTCTCTGATATACTAGCAGTGAGAAGTTTTAAATTGTCTACACCATCATATTTCTAAGTTAAATATTTTGATTGTTTGAAAATTTCGTACTGATTATCATCTAGCCTAACTTACACTGACACATAGATCCTTACTCTGAAAATATTAAAATGTGTGTGTGTTTTAATATGGAGATAACTGGTAATGAAACAGAAGAACTATGAGATGAGTTAAAGTAATATATGAACACCATCATACAATATTTGAACTAATAAAAATCTTATCTTTACTCTTTTTATCATATTTGAACCTATCATTTTTACTATATTTGAGCCTAGGAATATATGTGCATTATGCAAATTAACAGTAACTTAATCTAAATTTTTTCTGCATGTCCATAGAGATATAACATCACTTGCTATGAAGCAGGTCACTGTTTTAGAACAGACACATTAATCTTATTTTTTTCTTACTAAATGTATGACAGCTAATATATAAAAACTAAGTGCTTTTTAAAGGATGGAAATCATTTTATGTTTACAGAGTATGCTTGGGTAACAATGCATTTCAAATATGCAACATTATGAATTTATTTGGTGTTAGCACCATTCTGAATAAATTAATGTACTGTTCATGTAAATCTTGCATATATTTCCATAATGCTTTAATGTTCCATTGAAATGCTGCCATTGCTTTTAGAAGGAAGTAATTAATATTGAATGAGCTCATTTTTATTTTCTTAAATGATCCTTCTTAAAATTTGGCCACTAAAGATTTTACTTTACCTAGTAAGTAATTAAAATAATTTTGTTAGTTACTCAGACCATGGTTTTACTTTCCTCCGTAATATCACAGATCAAATAGAGTAGCCCCCTGTGCTCTCAATACCCCTTCCCATAATACCATCCCTGCTTCCTCTATAGACAATAACAACTTAAAAATTCTAAATTTATTTTCTACCCACTGTTTTAAGCTTTCAAATTTAAAAGCTGAACTTTTGTATTTAAAGCCTTTAGTGTGTCTAAAACTACCTGCCTTGGATCTCTAGCCTGGGAGGCTGGCAGGGGCACCAAGCATAGTTTGTATTCAATGTTTTTAGACTGAATATTTAGTATCTTGCACATATATGCAATGGCATTTTTTGCACTTTAATATTTTAAGATGCTTTTGTTGAGATATAATTTACGTAAAGAAAAATACAAGTAAGTACGCAGTTTGCTGAACTGTCACAAACTGAATACACCCTTGTAACCAGCCTCCAGATTAAGAACGGAAATCACCAGTGCCCCAGAAGCACTCCCATGCTCCCTTCTAGTCACTTCCCTCCTCAGAAGGGTGCCCACTCTTCCGATTTCTAATGAGGTATAGATTATTTCACCTATTTTTGTACTCTGCATTAATGGAGTCATACAGTATATGTGTATAATTTTGTGTCTAAATCTGTCATTCACCTTTAGGTTTGTGAGATTCATCCCTATGTTTTACTGCTGAAGGATATTTGGGTACTTTTATTGCAAAGAGTGCTATAAACATCTTGGTTCATAACTTTTGGTGAGCGTACGTATGCATTTCATTAAAAGTGGAGTTTCTGGGTCACAGACTATGCATGTGTTCAGCCAAACAGTTTTCAGAATCATTTTACCAATTTACACCATAGCAGCAGTATGGGAGTTCCAGCCAGATGCTTCCATATCCTTGAGAAAAACTTGGCATTTTCTAGCTTTTAAATTTGTTTTGTACCATTCTGGTGCCTTATAGGGTGGTATCTTATGCTTTTACTTTTCACTTACCATGAGGTTGAGCCCCTTTGCATGTTTATTGGCCATTTGTACATCATCTTTTGTGAAGTATTCATTCAAATCATTTGGCCATTTATCTATTGACTTGCCTTTTCTTCTTGTTCATTTGTAGATGTTCCTTGTATATTTTAGACATGAGTCATTTCCTATATATATGTTCCCACTCTGTGGATTCTGCTTTCACTCTCTTCTGAGTAGCAGAAGTTAATCATTTTTTATTGTTAGATTTATCTTATTTTTGCTTTCACTATTTGTGATGATTTTTGTGTTCGACTTAAGAAATCTTTGCTTATGCCAAGGTCAAAAGATATTCTCATACGCTTTAGAATAACAAGCTTTATCACTTTGCTTAAAATATTTACATCTGTAATCCTTCTGGAATTTATTTTTGGTTTGGTATTTTTATATAAATGTCCCAGTGCCTTTTACTGAAAGGTCCACCCTTTCTTCATTAAAGTTTCATCTTTGTCATAAATTATATGACCATATATGTATGGATGTATTGCTTGAGTCTCTATTCTGTTCTATATCAGTTTGCCTATTCATGCCTCAATAACACAGTGCCTTAACTGATAGATCTTTATATTACATTTTGATATCTGGTAGTGTGTATATATCAGCTTTACATTTCTTCAAGATTGTTTTGACTTTTCTTGTTTCTGTCCATATGATTTTGGAATCAGTTCTTCAAAAAAAAAATTTGTTTTAAAAAGGCTGGCCTTTTGAAAGGGTTGCCATTAACATTAATTTGAAGAGAAATTTCATCTTTCCAAATGTAGTCTTCCAGTGTATGGAGCCCTGGTGGTGTAGTGGTTAAGAACTTGGCTGCTAACCAAAAGGCTGGCAGTTCAAATTCACCAGCTGCTCTTTGGAAACCCTATAGGGCACTTCCACTCTGTCCTATAGGGTCGATATGTGGCAGAACTGACTCATCGGCACCTAACAACAACAATGCAAGGACATAAGATAGCTTTCTATACATGTAGGTCTTTATTTCAAAAATACTTTATGATTTTCAATGTAGCATTTTTGACATTTTTCATTTGCTTTATTCCTAGATACTTGATATTCTGATACTAAAGTAAAGGTGTCTTTTTAAAAATTTATTTTGTGTTTCATTGTGGATATGATATGTGGATATGTGGGTATGATGATACATGTGTATGAGTGACCTTGCTATTTTTGTTTTGTATATTAATTTTATATGTATGGAACTTGTTAATTTACTTATCACTTTTAATAGTTTGTGAATCTTATAAAATTTTCTAGGTATACGTTTATGTCATGTGTAAATAAAGACATTTTGTTTTCCTTTCAATTCTTTTCATTTTATTTCTTTTCCTTGCCTTAGTGGGTTAAGCATAAACTCCAGTACAATGTTCAAAAAAAAAGTTGTTCTTTGTCAGATTAAGAGATTTCTGTTCTATTCTTTATTTGCTAATAATTATTTACTTTAATGATAAATGAGTTTTAGATTTTACCAAATGTATTTTCTGCATTTATCAAAATGATCATAGGATTTCTCTCTCTCTTTTTCTTTCTGTTAATGTAAATAATCATATTGACTGAATTTTCTACTATGAAACTTCCATTACATACCTGGAATGAACCCCAATTACTCATAATACATTCGCCTTTCTTATATTTGCTGAATAGGATTTGCTGATATTTAGTTAAGAATTTTCTGTCTGTGTCCATTAGATACGTTGTTTTCTTGTAACGTCATTGTTTTTGTATCAAGATTATGCTGACCTCATGAAAGCTGGAAAGAATTTCTTCTTCTTTTTCTTTTTTTAACTCTGTAGAAGAGGTCGGTAAGTTTAGCATTGTTTCTTCCTTATATGTTTAAAATAATTCACCAGTGAAGCCTTCTGGGCCTGATGTTTTCTTTGTGGGAAGAACTTATATGATGAATTTAGTTTCTTTCAGAAATATAGAACTATTTAGATTTTCTATTTCTTCTTCTGTCTGGTCTAGAACTTTGGATGTTTAGAAGAATTTCATGCAAATTCTTAACTTCATTGGCATAACTTGTTCATAACATCCTGTCATTGCAGTTTTGAATCTGTAGCATTGATAGTGATGCCCCTTTTAAAATTCCTGATACTGTTAATTTGTTTATCTTCTTCTTTTTTCTAGATCAGAATTGTTAAGGTTATTAATTTTATTATTTTTTAAAAAGAAGCAAGTGTTGGCCTTTTTAAAACCTTGTTTATCTTTTTTAATATTTTATCATCTCCCACATTTTATTATTTTCTTTCCCTTACTTATTTTGAGTTTAATTTGCAGATATTTCACTAGCTCTTTAAGTGGGAAATGTAGACCATTGATTATAAATATTTCTTTTCTAACATAAACATTTAAAGCTATAAATCTCCCTCTAAGGAATATTTTAGCTATTTCATAAATTAAAACATTATCATTCAGTTAGAAATAATTTTAAATTTTCTAATTTTATTCACATATTATTTAGAGGTGTAATGCTTAAAATTTATGCAGCCAGATATTTCTTCTTCTCTTTTCATTGGCTTCTAGCTTAATTATTTTTTGTGGTTGACAGCTTAGTCTGATTACTATCAAACTTTTGAAATTTGTTGAGGCTTTCCTTTATACCCAAGAATCTAGTCAAATTTCGTAAGTGTTCCACATACACTTGAAATAAATGTAAAGTCTGTCGTTGTTAGGTGCAGTATTCAAAGTATGTCAATTAGATCAAGTTTTTTTTTCTTTTAATTTTGTTGTTCAAATATTTATCATCATTAATCTTTCTTGTTTGCCTGTTTCTGTCATTTATTGATAAAGGTATGCCACAAACTCTCACTGTGGATTTAGCTATACCTCATTTTGTTCCTGCCAATTTTTGCAGTACATTTTGAATCTACTTTATTGGGTACATGCCTATTTATAACTGGGTTATCTTCTTGGTGTACTGACACCTTTATTCTGTTATGAAAAGCCTCTCTTTATCTCTAGTAAAGCTTCTTCCCTTAAAATCTACTTTGTTCTAATATTAGTGTAGCTATAGCACCTTTCTTTTCATTAGTGTTTTTATAACTCTTCCCATTGTATTATTTTCAACCGTCTACATCCTTACGTTATATTTAAAATGAGTCTCATATGCATCATTTAGTTTTGTTTTTGTTGCTGGTTTAATCTGATACTCTTATTTTTTTTTTTTGTTTTGGAATAGCTTCTCTATTTATGGTTAATTCCGTTTAATTAGTATGATATAGTTGTATTTCTAGCTACTATCTTACTATCTGGAGACCTGGTGGCACAGTGGTTAACAGCTAGGCTGCTAATCAAAAAGTCAGCATTTGGAATCCACCAGCCACTCCTTGGAAATCCTATGGAGCAGTTCTACTCTGTCCTGTAGGGGTGCTATGAGTCTGAAGCAACTCGGCAGCAATGGATGTCTTACTATCTGGAGTTTATTTGGCCTCCTTGTTTCATGTTTCTTTTTCTTCTTTTCTTGTCATCTTTTAGCTTAATCAGACATTTATTTATGATTGTATTATTTTCCTTTAATTAACTTAGGTGTATATTCCCTTCCTATGCTTTCAGTGGTTAGCATAGAATTTACAACATGTATCATTGGTGTATTACGGTCTACTAAGTAAATTTTATCTTGATCACTAAGCTTATACTGCTAGAACTCAGAAACTTGAAACTCTATTTTCATTTGCACATTTACAGCCTTGTTTCCATGTGTTTTACTTCTACCTATCTTAAACTTCATAAGACATACAGCTATTGCTCATACATTCAATGTTCATTTGTATTTACTTACATTATTTACCATTGTTTCTTTTTCTTTTTTTTTTTTTCTGCTTCCATCTAGGATTAGTTTTCTGTCTACCTAAAGAAGTTTCTTTAGTTTTTCTTTTAGTACAGGCCTGCTGGAAATAAATTCATTTGGTGTTTGTCTTAGTCGTCTAGTACTGCTGTAACAGAAATACCACAAGTGGATGGCTTTAACAAAGAGAAATTTATTCTCTCACAGACAAGTAGGCTACAAGTCCAAATTCAGGGTGTCAGCTCCGGGGGAAGGCTTTCTCTCTTTGTCGGCTCTGGAGGAAGGTCCTTGTCATCAGTCTTCCCTTGGTCTGGGAGCATCTCAGCGCAGGAACCTCAGGTCCAAAGGACACGCTCTGCTCCCAGTGCTGCTTTCTTGGTGGTATGAGGTCCCTCCTCTCTGCTGACTTCCCTTTCCTTTTATCTCTTGTAAGATAAAAGGTGGTGCAGGCCACACCCCAGGGAAACTCCCTTTCCATTGGATCAGGGATGTGACCTTAGTAAGGATGTTACAATCCCACCCTAATCCTTTTTAACATAAAATTACAATCACAAAATGGAAGATAACCACACAATACTGGGAATCATGTCCTAACCAAGTTGACAGATATTTTGGGGGGACACAATTCAATCCATGACAGTGTTGCTTAGTCTGAATCCGACCATTTCATTTTACCTTCATTTTTAAAGGTATTTGACTTGAGTATAGAACTCTAGCTAACAGCTTCCTTTTTTTCAGCACTTTAAGGATATTATTTAATTTTTTTTCTGCATTCTATCATTTCTACAGAGAAATCAGTGTTTAGTCTTATTGTTATTCCTCTGATGACAATGTGCCTTTTTTCTGAGGCTACTTTCAAGATTTTTTTGCTTTCTCTTTGGTTATCAGCATGTTATTTCTATGGGGGCTCTGTGTGTGTGTGTGTGTGTGTGTGTGTGTGTGCGCGCGCGCGCGCGCGTGTGTGTGTGTGTGTGTGTGTGTGTGTGTGTGTGTGTGTGTGTCTTAGTTAGCCTGCATTGATCTTTTGGATCCATACGTTGACTTCTTTTAGCAGTTAGTGAAAATTCACATTCATTACATCTTTGGAGATTGGCTTCTGCCTCATTATCGCCTTTATTTCTGACAATTTAATTTTAATAATGTTAGATATTTTGAGTCTGTCCTGTATGTCTCTTATGGTGCTCTGTTCCTCCATTTCTCCCCACCCCCCTGGAGTTTAGTTTGTGTATTTTCTATATACCTAGTTTTGAGATCACTGATTCTTTCTTTTGCTCCATCTCATCTGAGATTAAACACATCCAAATAAATTTATAATGTCATGTGTTGTAATCTTAAGTTCCAGAATGCCCATTGAATTCATTTTTAAAATTACATTTTTCTGTTGAAATTCATCCTTTAATCTATTTTATCAACTTGTATTATTTTTTTCTTTAGCATATTACCAAGTTTTTTATTGAGAATCTGATAGAGGTTTTTCTCTTCACTCTAAAACTTATGAGGAGGGTATAGTTCTATTCTTGAGGTGTTCTAGGCTATCTCCTCATTCTTTCATTTTATATAAATTAAAAACTCTTTTATACTTGAGGGGGAGGCAGTCACTATGCTTGATACAGGTATGCTTTTCTTTCCTAAGCACCAAAGACTATGGGAGATTTTCTCTCTTGAGTTTTTGAAGCTTTCAACCTAGCTCCACAGCCTTTTATTAAGCACCCAATTTCAGCAAATTCCCTATGAGAGACAGTGGCCATATGTTTGAGTCTCCTCAGGTTTTCAATTTGTCACAACAGCCCTGTGCTATTACTAAATGTTTTGCTGGTTTTTCTTTACCTTAGATTTCTTCTGGGCAAGTCCAATTCTACCTGTTCCCAGCAATAGGCTACGCCCCAATATGAAAAATTGAAAAATTTCAGGTCACCACAGAAAAGTTGCTTTCCCTAAAATTTTAGTTCATTTAATGTTCATTGCTTCCAGAAGTTTCTGACTTTTAAAATACAACTTTATTATTATTATTTATCTGGCTTTTTGCAGGAGTGTCATTGACCAAATACTTCATACAAGGATTTGTACTAAGGTATTCAAATGCATATTATTAATGTTGTGATAAAAAAAAATACATTTAAATATGTTACTCTATTCAAAGTAAATCATGAATTTTCTTTGGTTAAAGTTTAACCAAAAGATATTAAACAGTTCAAATATTCTTGTGTAGATTTCCCTCTGTGAGGTATAGAAAGCCAATTTGGCCTTTGTTCTCCATGCCTTAGAGACAGTCCACACCTGAGACTAATGAGTGGGGACTGATCAGACAAGAGGGACCACCTGGTGACCTGAAGTTGACTAGCCTCAGGAGGTATGGTGTGAGGCTTGGTTAGGCTGATAAAAGCGCTGAGCCCTAAGTCTCAGACGGGCTTCCTAGTTGACAAAAACATCTGTTCTCAGTAGGGTAGCACATTCCTGGGAACTGGGAATGTGTAAGCTAAAAGCTGGAAACCCTCCCAGACTTCACCCTACATGTTTCTTCATTTCTATCCTTTTTAGATGTAATAAATCTGTAACCCTAACTAAAACTAACTCATTGCTGTCGAGTCAATTCCAACTCATAGCAACCCCTAAGTATGGCATATTCTTTATGAACTTTTGTGAATCATTCCAGTGAATTATCAAACTCAGAGGTGCACAGGGAGCCAGCAGGTCAGAAAGTAAGGATATCATGAGAACCCCCAAGCTTGCAGCTAGCATCCTAAAGGTGTAATGTCTTGTGGCCAGCAAGATAGAAGGTTGTGGTGTGATGTGGACTCATCAAGATTGCTGCTAGCATCTGCTTCCTTGGCAGTCTGAAGGATCGTGCCTTTTAATTTGTGAGCTCTGACCTAGCTCCAGGTGGCTAAAGTCAGAGAAGAGTTGCATGGGCTTCTGGTCTGAAGGACAATATCCATCTAACTTGTGCAATCTGATCCAGCTCTCAGTGGCTAAGGTTGGAGAGAGAGTACCATGTAAACAGCTGGTGACAAGAGGGAGACGGAGGATGGCGAATACTGGATCAATTTCTGCTTTTTGGGGATTGGATTTATGCTGATCCTTACCATGCAATTGGCAATGAAGGTGGGGTTTGCCCCTTACTTAGAGCACACTCTAATTGCTTTATAATTTAAAAAAGAAGCAAAAACCATCAGGTTCCACTTATGTAGAGAAAAGACTTTGTAGTCTGTGCTAAACAGCCTCAAAGATGGCCCTAAATTACAGTAAGACCTTGATATTTATGCCCTTGTATAATCTTTTACCAATAAGTGTGGGCTGGATTTAGTGACTTGCTTTTAGAGAATATAAACAGCGTACTGGTTGCAATAGCACTTTCAAGATTAGATTACAAAAGGACTGTGGCTTGCATCTTGTGCATTCTCTGTTGCTCTCTTACTCACTTGCTATGAGTAAAGCAAGCTGCAGTGTTGTGAGAGGCCCTGTGTATAGACCTATGTGTTAAGAAAATAATGTCTATGGCTAACAGCCAGCCAGGACCGGAGACCTGACAACAGCCACTTGAGTGAGCTTCCAAGTGGATCTTGTCCCATTCAAACCTTAAGATGACTATAACCCTGGCCAACACCTTGATTGCAGCCTTTTGAAAGATCTTCAGCCAGAGGTGCCTGGGAAATTCCTGCGAAGATTTCTTACTCATAAAAACTTTGAGATAATGTTTGTTGTTTTCAACTGCTAAGTTTTGGGGTGACTTTCTAACTAGCTATAGATAACTAATACAAAGTCACACAGATTTTTTTGTATAATCCTTGATTTTAATGCTTTTTAATTGTACATTTGTGATTATGCTACAGCATCTCCATAGTCTCAGATTCCTCATTTGCATTAAAAGAGGTAATATCTAATGTAATAGCAAAGGAAGGCTCAGAGATGGTAAAGGTCTTTTGAAATGAATGCTAATTTATTTTCAAGAAGATTTGTTTAGGCTTTAGAGGGTTTGCTTGACAATTTAATGAAAACATCAAGTGTACCTTGTAGTAGAAAATGGCAATTTTTTTTTCACATGGACATCATATTTGCAGAGGTCATCATGTATCCTCAAATAGCAAAGTTGCAAAAGTCAGGAATGAATTTGTTTCTGTTAGTGAATCACTACTATACACAGAAGTACTCCACTCAAGGAGTCATCATGTATTTTAGCGATCCAAGGTAAAGTGGTTTTCTCTTTTGTTATTATTGTTCTTTAAAGTGTTAAATAGTGAAGATGTCACTTTTAGGAGTAAGGTGTGCCTCACCAAAGCCAAGGTATTCTCAATCACTTCATATGCATGTGAAAGCTGGACGAGGAATAAAGAAGACTGAAGAAGAATTGATGCCTTTGAATTACGGTGTTGGCAAAGAATACTGAATATACCGTGAACTGCCAGAAGAACAAACAAATCTGTCTTGGAGGAATACAGCCAGAATGCTCATTAGAAGCAAGGATAATGAGACTTTGTCTCATGTACTTTGGACATGTTATCAGGAGGGACCAGTCCCTGGAGAAGGACACCATGCTTGGTAAAGTAGAGAGCCAGCGAAAAAGAGGAGAGACCTCAACGAGATGAATTGACACAGTGGCTGCAACAATGAACTCAAGCATAACAACAATTGTGAGGATGGCGCAGGACCAGGCAGCATTTCATTCTGTTGTATGTAGGGTCGCTGTGAGTCAGAACTGACTCAATGACAACTAACAACAATCATTGTTCATGTCAATATTCAATGTGTGTGTGTGTATGTGTGTGTATGTACTCAGGTGTGTGTGTGTATGTGTGTTTCTCTGACTTATAGCATATGATTTGCTCATGGTATAGGATGTACAAGGTTTTAGTTTAATTCCATATCTTTGAGGTTTAAATGAGATGAAAGAGCTAAAGAAGTCTTCCTCCCTCAAATAATACATTTTTCTTCTTCCTGAAAAAAAAGGTTCTCTTGCTCAAATTTCCTCTATTCAGTGTTGAAACACAACCTATTTACTACTAATTTAAAGATGCCATCACCCTTTTAAACACTTTTCTACTCTGTCTCATTTATTGATTATCTTATTTACAACCACTGTTTCTATACTGATCTTCATTCTGTCTAATCTGGTTTTGATATTGTTCTCCAAAACTATTTACATTAACCTCAATAATGACATCCTGTTTGGTTTTCTTTTTCTTTTTTTTTGTTTTGTGCTTTAGGTGAAAGTTTAAAGTTTCTCATTGAACAGTTAATACACAAATTGTTTTGTGACATTGGTTGCCAACCCCACGATAAGTCAACACTCTCCCCTTCTCCACCCGGGGTTCCCTGTTTCCATTTGTCCAATTTTTCTGTCTTTTCCTGACTTCTTGTCTTTGCTTTTGGACTGGTGTGCCCATTAGTCTTATACACATGATTGAACAGCGAAGCACGTTCCTCACGAGCGTTATTGTTGGCCCTATACACCTGTCTAATCTTTGGCTGAAGGGTGAACCTCATGAGTGACTTCAGAACTGAATTAAAAGGGTGTCCAGGGGCCATACTCTCAGGGTTTCTCCAGTCTCTGTCAGACCAGCAAGCCTGGTGTTTTTATAATAGTGGTCTCATATAGTAGTTGTCCTTTTGTGATTGACTTAGTTCACTCAGCATAATGCCCTCCAGATTCATCCATGTTGTGAGATGCTTCGCAGATTCATCATTGTTTTTTATAGTTGCATAATATTCCATTGTGTATATGTACTATAGTTTGTTTATCCATTCATCTGTTGATGGACACTTGGGTTGTTTCCATCTTTTTGCTGTTGTTAATAATGCTGCAGTGAACATGGATGTGCATATGTCTATTCTTGTGACTGTTCTTATTTCTCTAGGATATATTCCTAGGAGTGGGATTACTGGACCATATGATATTTCTATTTCTAGCTTTTTAAGAAAGCACCATATTGTTTTCCAAAATGTTGGTACCATTTTGCATTCCCACCAGCAGTGCATAAAAGTTCCACTCTCTCCAAAACCTCTCCAACCCTTGTTATTTTCTGTTTTTTTGATTCGGGCCAACAATGTCAGGGTGAGATGGTATCTCATTGTAGTTTTGATTTGCATTTGTCTAATGGTTAATGATTGCGAGGATTTCCTCAAGTGTCTGTTAGCCACCTGAATGTCTTCTTTGGTGAAGTGTATGTTCATATCCTTTGCCCATTTTTTTTATTGGATTATTTGTCTTTTTGTTGTAGAGGTGTTGTATTTTTCTATAGATTTTAGAAATTAGACCTTTGTTGGATACATCATAGCCAAAAATTTTTCCCCAGTCTGTAGGTTCTCTTTTTACTCTTCGGTGAAGTCTTTTGATGAACATAAGTGAATAATTTTTAGAAGATCCCATTTATCTAGCTTATCTTCTGATGTTTGTTATTGTTAATTATGGTCTGTATCCTGTTTATGCCATATATTAGGGCCCCTAGTGTTGATCCTATTTTTTCTTGGATGATATTTTTTTGTTTGTTTGTTTTATATTTAAGCCTTTGATCCATTTGAGTTAGTTTTTGTGTATGGTGTGATGTATGGGCCCTGTTTTATTTTTGTGCACATGGACATTTAGTTTTGCCAACACTATTTGTTAAAAAGACTGTGTTTTCCCCATTTGATGGACTTTGGTACTTCGTCAAAGATCAGGTGGCCTTAGGTAGATGTATATTTACATCTGGATTCTCTATTCCATTCCACTGGTCAATGTGTCTGTTGCTGTACCAGTACCAAGCTGTTCTGACTACCGTAGCTGTACAGTATGTTCTGAGGTCAGGTATTGCAAGACCTCCTACTTTGTTCTTCTTTAGTAGTGCTTTACTTATCCAAGGCTTTTTTCCTTTCCAATAACTCAAATGTGAAATGAAATGGAGGACATTATAACAGACCCAGCTGAATGAAATAGAGGACATTACAACAGACCCAAATGAAATAAAAAGGATCATAACAGAGTACTATGAAAAACTGTGTACTCCAACAAGTTTGAAAACCTAGAGGATATGGACTACTTAATGATTAGTCCTTCCATCTTGTTAAAGAATGCTATTGGTATTTGGATCGGTATTGCATTGTATTTGTAGATGGCTTTGGGTAGCACTGACATTTTCACAATGTTGAGTCTACCTGTCCATGAGCATGGTATGTTTTCCATTTCTGTAGGTCTCTTTTGGTTTCTTGCAGTAGTGTTTTGTAGTTTTCTTTGTATAGCTGTTGTACTTTTTTTTTTTAAAGAGGCTATTATAAATGGCATTGCTTTCTTGATTTCCTTTTTTATACTTATCTTTATTGATGGATAGGAATTCAACTGATTTTTGTACATTCATCTTGTGTCCTGCTACTCTGCTGAATCTTTTTATTAGTTCCAGGAATTTTCTTGTAGAGTCTTTAGGGTTCTCTATGTATAGTATTATATCATCTGAAAATAGGGATAGTTTTACTTCTCTTACCTATTTGGATGCTGTTTATTTCTTTTTCTTGTGTTATTGCTCTAGCTAGGACTTTCAGCTCAATGTTAATTTGGAGTGGTGATAAAGGACATCTTTGTCTTGTTCCCATAGTCAGGGGGGAATGTTTTCAGCCTCTCTCCCTTGAGAATGATTTTGGCTATTGGTTTTGTATAGATGCCCTTTATTATGCTAAAGAATTCTTCTATTCCTATCTTATTGAGAATTTTTATTAGGAGTGGGTGTTGAACTTTATCAAATGTCTTTTCTTTGCTGATTGAGATAATCATGTGATTCTTTTGTTCTATTTACATGGTGGATTATTTTGATTGATTTTTTAATGTTGAATCATGCTTGTATACCTGGTATGAATCCCACTTGGTTGTGGTGTATTATTATTATTATTTTTTATACAGTGTTATATGATATTGACTAGAATTTTGTTGAGTATTTTTACATATATATTCATGAGAGGTATTGGTATGTAATTTTTTTTTTGGTATTATCTTTGCCTGGCTTTGGTATCAGAGTTATGCTGGCTTCATAGAATGAATTTGGAAATATCCTTTCCTTTTCTGTGTTCTGAAATAGTTTGGGTAGTACTGGTGTAAGCTCTTTTCTGAATGTTTGGTAGAATTCTCCAGTGAAGCCATCTGGGCCAGGGCTTTTCTTTTTAGTTGGGTGTTTTTTTTTTTTTAATCACCTTTTGAATCTCTTCTTGTTATTGGTTTGTTCATATTTTCTACTTCAGTGTGCATTAGTTTAGCTAGACAGTGTGTCTCTATAAATTTGTCCGTATCTTCTAGGTTTTCAAATTTGTTGAAGTACAGTTTTTCATAGTACTCTGTTATGATCCTTTTTAGTTCATTTGGGTCTGTTGTAATGTCCTCCATTTCATTTCTTATTTGGGTTATTTGCCTCCTCTCCTGTTTTTATTTTGTTGGTTTGGCCAATGGTTTGTCAATTTTGCTGATGCTTTCAAAAAACAAACTTTTGGTTTTGTTAATTCTTTCTATTGTTTTTCTAGTCTCCATTTCATTTATTTCTGCTCTGATCTTTATTATTTCTTTTCTTCTAGTGGCTGTGGGCCTCTTTTGCTGTTCTCTTTCTATTTGTTTGAGTTGTAGGGTTAATGTTTTGATTTTCCCCCTTTCCTCTTTTTTGATATGTATGCCTATGACTATAAATTGACCTCTGAGCACTGTCTTTGCTGTATCCCAAAGGTTTTGGTATGATGTGTTTTCATTGTTGTTTGATTCTAGAAATGTTTTTATTCTGTCTTTGATTTCTTCTATTACTCAGTGGTTTTTAAGCAAGGTGTTATTCAGTTTCCATGTATTTGATTTTTTTTTTCTTTGCTCTTACTGTTATTCATTTTACTTTTATGGCATTATGATCAGAGAAGATACTTTGTGTTATCTCAGTGTTTTGTATTTTTGCTGAGATTTGCTTTGTGGCCTAAGATGTGGTCTTCTGGAGAATGTTCCATGTGTATTTGAGAAGAATGTATATTTTGCTGCTGTTGGGTGGAGTGTTCTATATATGTCTAGGAGGCCAAGATGGTTGATTGTGGCCTTTACATCTTCTGTATCTTTGCTGAGTTTTTTTCTAGATGGTCTGTCCTTTACCGACAGTGGTGTGTTGAAGTCTCCTACTATTATTGTGGATGTGTCAATTTCTCTTTTCAGTTACAGTTTGTTTTGTGTATTTTGCAACTCTGTCATTGGGTGCACAGATATTTATTATGGTTATGTCCTCATGGTGGATTGTCCCTTTAATCATTATATAATGTTCTTCCTTGTCTTTTATGGTGGATTTTGCCTTAAAGTCTACGTAATCTGAGATTAGTATTGCCACTTCTGCTCTTTTTTGGTTGATGTATGCTTAATATATATTTTTCATACTTTAATTCTTAATGTATTTATTTACATTTAAGGTGTGTCTCTTGTAGACAGCATACTGATGGGTCACTCTTTATGGTTGCAATTAAGCCATTTATATTCAGTGTGATTATCGATAGGTGTGAGTTTATTGCTGTCATTTGTAGTGCTTTTTTTGTGGTGTTGATGTTTTCTACTCTCTTGTGCTGAATTCCTTTTGTTTGTGCTTTTTCTTGTTGTTGTTTCTTTCATTTTTGTGTTTACTGAGACTGTTTTTCTTCTTTGTTTTGATGTGTAGGTTTGTTTTCTTTCTTTGTGGTTACCTTGAAATTTACCCTTATCTTCCTAAGTTTGAACCAGTCTTTTATTACTTGATATTGTCTTGACTTCCTCTCCATTAGAAAGTTCTATACCTGCATTGTGTATTCCCTCTTTCATTGTTCTAACGTTGTCATCAGTTCCAGATTGATGTCTCTAGCTCCCTGTTTTGAATCTTTTAGTTTCATTTTATCTTTGAGAGTTCAGTACCCAAGTCAGTATTTGACTGATACTGACCTGTCTCCTAAATTCAAGTTGTTGTCTGTTGTTGTTGGTTCTCTAACCAAAGGACTCCCTGTAATAACTTTTGTAAGTTTGTTTTGATTTTTATGAATTCCCTTAATTTCTGTTTATCTGGAAATGTCCTAATTTTGCCATCATATTTGAGAGAGAGTTTTGTAGGATGCATTATTCTTGGCTGGCAATTTTTTTCTTTCAAAGGTTTGTATATATCATCCCATTGCCTTCTTGTTTGCATGGTGTTTTCTAATTAATCAGAGCTTAGTTTTATTTTTCCCCCCACCTCCTTTTGGTTTTCTATGACTGTATTTTAAATTTTATGTTGTTTTCAATGCTAGATTCTTATTCTTTGATCTTTAACAAAGTTAAAGACATTTTCTTTTGTTTTCAATGCTCTAGATACTCGGCAACTTAAAGATGGAAAAGCTGTATTTGTTATTCCATTGAAAGAGAGATAGTGAAACTTGATGAGAAATTAGATGCCTTGAAGGTTGGTGCTGAAGGGAGAATGAGACAGTATATTACAAAGAATCCTAGAGATTTAGAGAAAATGCCATAGTCAAAGGATGAATTGTGCTACATTGAAAGGGCTAGAATACTTGTCCTAGAAAATCCATAAAAACTAATTTATGAAAGAGAACCAAGGAAAACCCAGAATGTGCTGTTTGAAAATGGAGCCTGCGTTCAGAGGAACGTAATGAGATTCCATATGCCTAGGCACAGATGAGACTGGTCAGGGAAATTCTGAGCACAGAAGCTAAAGAGTGGAGCCTGTGTTAGAATTCAGGCAGTTCCAGAAAAATTCAGCCTAAAGCTAAGTAGTTAAGGCTGCAACCCTGAGAGAGAAAGTTTCTCTAATGAACCCAGGGAATACAAATAGATAGTTCCCCTCAAGGTGTAAGCAAGAAAAAACTGGCAGAAAAGGACTCTAAGACTGGGAGCTTGGGGACTAATCTGTAAATGGAAGAGAGTGAAACTGATTGGTCCCAGGATAAGCAGTATAAATGTTTAAAATGTGCCAAGATAACTAAGCAATGTGATTGTTTTTAAATCTATAGTTTAGCTTTCTTAAGTGCAGTTTACTGAAATCAAAATTTCAAAAACAATTCTGTACTCCTACCTGTTCCAGGTGAACTAGATAAAAGAATACCTTCTATCACATCACCTAGAACATGCTTTAGTGCTTGGCCCTGGGAAATACGGAGATTTACAAGGATGCCTCTTCTATTGCTGAACAACTCAACTTGTTAGAAAATTCTTCATTCTCTTGGATCCCCTATTTGCCTTTGTATGATCATTACCTGTTAGTTTGAGTCCTACTTAAGAGACAACACAAAACAATTTTTTTCATATCCCTTCAAATGTATGAGCTTATTTTTTGTGTTTAGTTGTTTTTTTTTTTTTGCTAGTAACAATATTTCAGTTTCCACCAACTATTTATTTGATATAATTTTTGGATTGCTCACTATTTTAATTGCTTCTTCCTGAAAGCCTTCAGGTTGTCAGTTTCTTTAAGATGTTTTATTTGAAAAATTTTAATGGCATTTTACCTTGTATATAAAAAATGTTTAAGGATATTTATTGAATGAACAAGAAATTAATGAGCAAAGGGTAAGAATGCCACAGATCTGATCTGACCCATGCAAAATATGAAGTATCATATTTTTTACATTTTACGTCTGTGACTAAAAAATCACATTTTTGCTTACTGCAACTAAGAATAAATTTTATTTATGTTTATTTAATTTTATTTCATCTTAATGTGGGTTTTCTGTCAAGGTTGGTCAAGTTTATCTGTTATCCTGTACTCAGATTTTTTTCATATTAGCCACTGCATTCTCAGGCCTCTTTTGTGTATATTTGTTTAATTGATTTTTTAATCTAAATTTAGAACTTAATTATCCTTTAAATTCCATTTTATTAGCTTTGAATTTAACATACCAGGGAAATAATCTTGAATGTTGGATTTTTTTAATATTTCTAAAATACAATTTTTATGCCTTCTAATTTAATAATTAAAAATATTCTCTAAGATAGAGTCTTATGTTAACACAATTTGAATTTAATTGTTCAGTGACCAGTAAATCTTACATAACTTAAGCATTTCTTAATACACACCTTAACATTTTCTCTACAAGAATATAGTGAGATACTGGCCTAAAGGAGACTAGAGAAACCCCTAGAGTATGGCCCCCCCAGACACCCTTTTAGCTCAGTGGTGAAGTTATCTCTGAGGTTCACCGATCAGCCTGGGAGTGGACAGCCCCGTAAAACCAAAGGAGACTAACGAGGTACAGTAGTCCAGTGACAAAGGCCAGAAGGCAGAAGGGGACAAGGAAGCTGGCGATAGGGAACACAAGGTTGCATAAGGATATTGTTGATGTGTTGTGAGATTGTTAATCATTGTCATAGGGCAACATTTGTAGTAACTGTTAAATGAGAAAGTATTTTGTTCTGTAAGCCTTCATCTTAAGTGAGAATAACAGCACAATTCGAAGAGCGTAGTCAATGTCACTGAACTGTGCATGTAGAAATTTTTGAAATGGTGTGTCTTTGGCTATGTGTATTTTCACCAAAAAAAAGGTTGAGCAGTTACAAGGTTGACATGTTGTGGGGTGGTTAACCAATGTCATAAAACAATATGTGTACTACTGTTTCATGAGAAACTATTTGTTCTGTAAGCCTTCACCTGAAGTACAATAAAAAAATAAAAATAAAAAGAATATAGTGAGATATTCTGTCAAAGCTAGGCTGAAATCAAGATTATCTCTGGAGTTCCTCAGATAAACCAGCTAATCAATTATATCCTCAAAAGAATTGGTATTAACTGTGTACTTCTTATTTTTCCTCCAAAACCAAATTCATTGTCATCGAGTCAATTCTGACTCATAGTGATCCTATAGGACAGAGTAGAACTGCCCCATAGGGTTTCCAAAGAGAGGCTGATGGATTCAAACTGCCAACCTTTTGGTTAGCAGCCATAGCTCTTAACCACTGAGACACCAGGGCTCCATACTGGCTCCTAGTGGGTATCATTTTCTTCTCATATGTTCAAACAAGGTGCCCCAGTGGCACAGTTAGGTTAAGCACTCATCTGCAAACCAAAGGATCAGCCTGCTCCACAGGACAGAGGTGTGGCAGTCTGCTTCCATTAAGATTTACAGCCTTGGAAACCCTGTGGGGCAGTTCTACTCTGTCCTATAGGGTCCCTATGAGTTGGAATCAACGGGACAGCAGTGGGTTTAGTTTTTGATTTATGTTCAACAAACTGTTTTACAACTCTTTTCTCACTGCTTTGTAGTTTCTGGAAAATATTCTTTTTTTTTTTTTTAATAAAGAAGACATTTATTAATCTGTAAGAAAACTTTTATTTGCCCATTTTCAGTATTTTGCTTTCTCTAATAACTGTTATTTTATAAATGTTTCTATTTTCTGGCTATAAGATCATAGCATTTGCTCTTTATGCATTTATAGATTAGTTCACTGAGGCCTAAAGTCTTGAGTGCTTTTGAAAATACTAGAGCCAATTTTAACATCTCTGCACCTGTTTAGGCCCGTCTATTACCGCTTTCTGTTGCAAGGACCATTTTCATTGCCAGGCAGGAAAAAAAAGAAATAGACATAAAATAGATTTATCTTTACACAAACTGTCTTGAATAATTCCGTCTTCTAACTATGGCTGGAAGGGATATCGTAGAGAAGCAGGAGGAGAAAAATATATAAATCTCTACTTTTTAAGGGGAGAGTCATTTATCCTTGGTGCCTGAAGAAATAAAGAGACTCAGCAGGAGTACATTTTGTTTTCAGAAACAGCCAGTCCTTCATGCTTTACCCAAGTAATGCCTTCCTTCTCTTTCAAAAGTTTGAGTATTGCTGAGCAGATGAAATTTTCCTGAAATACTATCATTGAGCAGTCTTCCTAAAATTCATGTGTATCAACAAATGATGAATTGGGGGTTAATTAGGTGAACTTAAATTGTGTTTTACAGTGAACATCTTGCAGTGATTCATAATTGATATTTGGTTATAAAGACCAACAAAAAGAAGTATTACATGGAATCCGGAAGTGTTGCTAAATCCATAAATGCCAATTTTATATACTTTAAAATGGGAGGAGGAAAAGTGAACTCCTTTTCAGAGTTTTGTTTTCCTTAGAATAACATGTTAGAACATCACTGTTGTTTAACATACCTTAGGGAAGAACCAAGTGTGAAGCAGTTCTTAGCATAATTCTAAGTACAATTGTACAGTTTACATTTATTATTTTCCTGCTGTGATTAGATAATTAGTAAGAGACTTTGTGTTTAGGTGAATTTTCATTAGAAACACAGTAGAATTAAATTGAAACCGCAAAAGTACCACTTATTTCTTCTCTTCTTTAATGTGTTGATTTTTTCATGCCAGTCTTCAAGGATGAGCTCAGCAAGTGTTCTCTCATAATTTAACCTTTATTTCTTATAATTAAATTCAAACATATATTGAAACCACAGCCACCTAGCTATTTTAAGTATATTTGTATTTCTAACAATTACTAATGAACGTGATCGATTTTAATAAAACTACAATTGTCTTTCATTAATTCGGTGTGAACTAATAAGCGAGTGATCCTTCTGAAGAAAAGGGCAAATTTGCTTTACACACAGAGTTAAAACTTGGTTTCTGTGGCCTAAACTTGTTTTTTGTTTGTTAAAATTAATTATGACCATAAAATGATCCCCAGTTAATACTCATAATCTCCTATTACTCTATTCAAAATGGGAGATGGAAATGGAGTTTATTCTTTTTTTTTTTTTTTGAATTTCTGTTCAAAAGAAACTTGCAGTTAGGTTGGGGAGATATTTGTATGCAGGAAAATAATAATAATAGAAAGAAAAGAGGGCAAAATCTGATGTACAGATAATACATATTGGTGGTATTAAGGGAAGGAACCAGCAAAGAGTAGGTCTGGCACAGAAGAGGTACTTAATAGATACATGTGAATGAATGAATGAATGAGTTCTATAAAGGAATATCAGTGAAAGCTATAATCATCAGACACAAACTATAGAGTAAGAAGGACTGAAAATGTAATATTAAAATATTTGATAAATGAAGATACAAATGATGCTTTTAGGGGAGAAGCTAGTATGTCAGGTCTGGAGGAAAAGCAAGAATAACATTCAGGGCCTGGAAGAAGCACAGATGAGAAAAAAACAGAACCAGCCTTCAGGTTTTGACCTGGGCAGCAAAGGGAGCAGCAGTTACATTAGTTAAGTTATCATGCTGTGGTCCTATTGTGGAGCTTTTGAATGATACCAAATTTTGCTAATGTTGTTTCTAGTTAGCTTTTGTATTTGAAGATAATGTACTCTAGGTCAGACTAAAGGTGAAAGAATATACAGTTTTTTTTCTCCTCCATTATCTCTGTAAGCTACTACTGCTTAGACATGCTAATGAGGTAAAAGTATATGAAAACACCAGACAACCATTAGAGCACATTTTAAATGAACATGGTGAATGTGCATTTTTGTTATTGTTGCTAGAAACTGAAAAATATAGCAATGTTATACACCGTACATATTTTAAAACTTATCCATTCCCGTTTCCTGATATTGTAAATAACAGAAGAATCACAATTAGAAAAAAGATAGAATTCTACAATATTTAAATTAAAATTCGTTATTACCACACTAGAATAGAATCTGGACATTTACTAGGTTTTCATTCACTTTCATATATCCCCAGATAATCCAATTCCTCAAACATCTACTCTCCCCAAAATGTAGTAACATACATTTTAAAATGCAGGTGATCCATTACCTTCTTCAAATAGTCTATGCATTCATCTAGATAATTAGTAAAATAAATTCTCCACCAAAATAAATTGTATAAAACTTTATAGTACATCCTTACTAGTGTAACATTAACTGAAAAGTTTGGGTGTCTACAAGTTTACTAATTTGCTTTTAAAAATCACTTCAAGAGAGACATTGTGTACATAAAGATTAAAAGGAAACACTCAAGGTCCTGTTGATTCATTCACCAGCAAGTGTGTATTGGCTGCCTATCCAGGTAACAGGTATTAGGATTTAGTGCAAGCTCACTCTTGAACTAAGTAACTCATCATCCATGCACCAGTTTTATTGTTCAAAACTGTCTCAGTAAAAAGGAAAACAATGGCAAAAAAGCTACAATTCTTAGAATTTTGCAGTTGCTTATGACATTCAAATGTTAAATGTATAAATGGATTGAATAAATATGTTCTACAATTCAATAATAGTGTGTTCCTTCAAACTAAAAAAAACCGTTGCCATTGAGTCAATTCCAACTCATAGTGACACTATAGGACAGAGTAGAACTGCCCTATAGGGTCTCCAAGGAGCAGCTGGTGGATTTGAACTGCTGACCTTTTTGGCTAGCAGCCAAGCCCTTAACTACTGCACAACCAGGGCTCCATGTTCTTTCAAAGAAACAGGTCAAACTGATTAAAGGCATAATTAATTTTACAAGAAATAAATGAATACAAAGTATATATTCTAGGATGTATAAAATAACATAAATCCTAGCTTTTTTTGGTCATGTTGCATTCGTACACGTAGTAAACAAATGGTTGATGGGGAAAAAAAGATGAAAAACTTACTGATAAAGTCCATTTAAGTCATAGAAGACAACCCACAACCATTCTCTTGAGTCATCATTTTAATCAGAAGGATGGACTATGGAAAAAGAATACAGAGGTACAGATCTCAGTCACTCTGGTAGGAAAGTTGCTTATTTTTCTGTACCTCAGTTTACTCATTTATAAAATGAGGATACTAATATTACCTCATCCTCCTACTAGAGAGTTGTTCTGAGGATTAAATGAGTTGATATCTGTAAAGCACTTTGAGTAGTACTGGGTACTCATCAACTATTAGCCATTTTTTCTGTCTGTGCTTTTATTTAAGCGGAGAAGGTGCAGATTCTGGACACAAGTTGACTAGTAATACAACTGCTCTTCTCCGTTTTTACTCCATTGAAGGTAGGCTTTTCATTTCTCTTTATTATGATATCCAGACATGATTACACCTACATTTTTTTTAAAAAAAGGAGAAAAAAAAGAGAGAGAGAATAACCTGAAAATCACTGGGTATGCAGTTATCATAAAACACTTATCATTGGTAAATGAGAGGTAAATACCAGCAGAGAAATCATATTGCATTGTCTGGTGAGTTGTGTTGACAAGCCACACCCCTTCTCCCTACACCTTGGTGACACCTTCTACCAAGAAAGCAAATTGCCTTGTCTCCCAGTCTAACAACCAACTCTTGAAGCAATACCCTTAGGTAGTCAGGTAGAGGAGGCAAAACAAAGAGATCTGCTGACATGAGGTATTAGCAATGACTTGTGATTGTGTCACTGGAAGAGTCTACCCTCCCCCAGGTGTTCTCAACTAAATTATGATTTTACATGTTTGTATACATTTTAAGCCCATCTTTTCTTTATTCTCTCTTATGAACCTCACAGCTTTCTACCCAGTACCTCCCACTGGAGGATTTATGCCACCCTGGAAAACTTGGTATGGCCAGCTTGAAAGTTGATGAGGGCTGGGCAGGTAATGGCATGAAATCAAGCTATATAATTAAGCAAGTACCCATACATGCAGTGTGTTGTAGGATGGGAGGGGGGAAGATTGATTTCTCTTAAGGAGGGTGGGAAGCTATGGAGAGATTTAAACAGGAAATAAACGTGCTATAATTCCAAATGAGAGGGAAGGAAGAGACTAAATTGCAAATGTAATGTTTAAAAAAAAAAAAGTGAGGGATTAAGAGGGAAATAGACAAGTCCAATATAATAAAGTATGAATTTCTTATATTTTTCCTTGGAGAAGAAAGGGTGTTGGTACTGGTTAGGCTGAGTGATCATGGGGAGAATCAAATTAGGGAATATGATTATAAGGAGTGGGTTTGATCTTAACCTTATCAAAGAAGATGAGGTTATCAAGATTGTGAGATAAAGGTGTGCTATCCTCCAGCAAACTATGGACACTAGTTTGAAACATTTTGTAGAAATTAACATTTTTATTTACAAAGACTTTGAAGGAAGAGTTGACGTTAAGTAGGATATAAAAATGGGACATTCCACTTAGTGATGGAAATAAGCTTAGGATAAACTAACATAGTAGCAAGGGGAAGATCATTTCAGAAATTCTGGCTTGCTTTAAGACTGCAGGCTGGGAACTTGCAGGATATTCTTATTAAATTGTTTCTTATTGCTTTAGGACTGCAAAGTTCACAATGCATTTATAGTTAAGTTTAATACTATCAGTATATTAGGAAATCTGCAAAGCAAGGTATGTATTTGCGAGAGAGATCTGGCTCTTGCACTTTGCTGTCTCATTAAGGTACTATCCTGAAAGTGGTCAACTGCAATTAAAACGGTATTTTTAATTAGGCGGAGCTGTGGACTGTGACTTTTGGTATTCTATCATGTGTCACAGGGGGCATTGCACCATAAAGGTCATGCCAATAACAGTGTGAACAAAACCAATAAGACAACTCTGTATTAAGGTTATTGCTGTTTAAAACAGGAAAGCTTTATTTATCTTAGAAAATTAAAACCCAGTTAAGTAACAGCATCATAAAATCTTAGAGCTAGAAGGCACCTTCAGGTTAATCAAGTCCAATCCTCTCATATAGCAAATGAAAAAAAAAAGAAGCTCAAAGAGGTTAAGTGACTAGTCCGGGGTTACAAAGTTATTTAGTAGCAGATTTGGTTTTATAGCCCATGTTTTCCAGTTCTCAATTCTGAGCCCTTTCCACTATGCCAAAGTGATTGTCTTAGTTACCTAGAGCTGCTATAACAGGAATACCACAAGAGGATGGCTTTAACAAGCAAATTTATTTTCTCACAGTTTAGGAGGCTAGAAATCTGAATTCAGGGTGCTGGCTCTAGGGGGTTTTCTGTCTCTGTCAGTGCTAGTGTAAGGTCCTTGTCTCGTTAGCCTGTGTTTCCTGTTTCCTTGGAGATCTCTGTGTGGCTTGACATCTTTCTTCCCCCATCTCTGCTTCAGATTGACTCAGGACCCACCCTATACTAATCTTGCTTCATTAACATAACAGAAAACTCATTCTCAAATGGGATTGTAACCACAGGTGTAAACTCCATTGCCCTCAAGTTGATTCCAACTCATAGTGACCCTGTAGGTCAGAGCA
The DNA here is from genome assembly GCA_030035585.1 of Dugong dugon. NCBI lineage: Eukaryota > Metazoa > Chordata > Mammalia > Sirenia > Dugongidae > Dugong > Dugong dugon. The sequence continues at coordinate 18,945,388 of CM057478.1, forward strand.
GAACTGTCCCATAGGATTTCCAAGAAGCGACTGGTGGATTCGAACTACTGACCTTTTGGTTAGCAGCTGTACACTTAACCACCGCACCACCAGGGGTCCAACTACAGGCATAGAGGTTAGGATTTGTTGTTGTTGTTAGGTGCTGTCCAGTCGGTTTCCATTCATAGCGACTCTATGTACAACAGAACAAAACACTGCCCAGTCCTGCACCATACTTATAATCGTTGCTATGTTTGAACCCATTGTTACAGCCACTGTGTCAATACGTCTCATTGAAGGTCTTCCTCTTTTTCGCTGACCCTCTACCTTACCAAGCATGATGTCCTTCTTCAGGGATTAGTCCCTCCTGATAACATGTCCAAAGTACATGAGACAAAGTCTTACCATCCTAGCTTCCAAGGAGCTCTCTGGCTGTACTTCTTCCAAGACAGACTTGTTCGTTCTTCTGGCAGTCCATGGTATATTCAATATTCTTCACCAAAACCATAATTCAAAGGCATCAGTTCTTCTTTGGTCTTCCTTATTTAATGTCCAGCTTTCACATGCATATGAGACAATTGAAAATAGCATGGTTTGGGTTAGGCGCACCTTAGTCCTCAAGGTGACATCTTTGCTTTTCAATACTTTAAAGAGTTTTAGAGTTTAGCACTTTAAATCTTCTGCAGCAGATTTGCCCAATGTAATATATACGTCATTTGATTTCTTAATTGTTGCTTCCATGGGCATTGATTCTGGATCCAAGTAAAATGAAATCCTTTGAAAACTTCAATATTTTTTCCATTTATCATGATATTGCTTAATAGACCAATTGTAAGGATTTTCATTTTCTTTATGTTGAGGTGTAATCCATACTTCAGTCCATACTACAAACTGTAGCCTTTGATTTTCATCAGTAAATACTTCAAGGTCTCTTTGTTTTCAGCAAGCAAAGATGTGTCATCTACATATATTGCAGGTTATTAATGAGTCTTCCACTCATCCTGATGCCCTATTCTTCTTCATATAGTCCAGTTTCTCGGATTATTTGTTCATCATACAGACTGAATAAGTATGGTGAAAGGATACAACCTTGATGCACAACTTTCTTGATTTTAAACCACACAGTATCCCCTTGTTTTGTTCAAATGACTGCCTCTTGGTCTATGTACAAGTTCTTCATGAGCACAATTAATTGTTCTGGAATTCCCATTCTTCAAAATGTTATCCATAATTTCTTATGGTCTATCCAGTCGAATGCCTTTGCATAGTCAATAAAACACAGGTAAACATCTTTCTGGTATTCTCTGCTTTCAGCCAAAATCCAGCTTGAATTTCTGGAAGTTCCCAGTGGATGTACTGCTGCAACTATTTTAGGGTTTAGAACACATATTTTTGGAGGACACAATTCAGTCTATAACAGTGCTTCCCATAAAAAGTAAAAGTTTAAGAGATGCATAAATTTTTATTTCTATATTTCCTATTCTAACTTGTGTCAGTTAAAGAAATGAAATAATAGGCTGTGTGGGGAATAGTTTGACAATGATTGTTTCCCAGAAGATTGGGCAAGTAATTTAATTATCTGCTAGATGTAAGGAAAGGCATGTAAGAGCACTTTGAATTCACAGAAAATACTGAAGTAGAGATATAGTTCCAGCCTTCATTTGCTTACTCTTTATTAAGGGAAGTAATTTCTTTACTCAAGAACCTATAAGATGCTATTCATAAATAACTCAAAGTAGAAAATGATGAGTGCCATAAACGAGTTAGTGATTGTGTACAGCAATTGTTCAGAGGAAGAAGAGGTTACATCCACTTGTAGGTATTGGAGAAGGTGTGTCAAAGTGTCATTTGTTCTGGTGTAAGAAATGAAAAGCATTTGGAGATACGAAGATGAGATTGATGGGCAGTTCTGGGAAGAAGGAATAACAGAAGCTAAGACTCGGAAGAGAAAGGCTAAGGGTTGGAAATACTGAAGAACATGGTTTAGTTATGACTACAAAGACTTGGACTAGACCCTATTCTTTAGTGTCTTTGTGAAAATTAATGTGTAGAACTTCTCTCATCTTCAGCAGCAACAGCAAATATCCCATAGCTCTTCCTAAGTGCACTGCTGCACACACTATGTCATTTTATTCTTACAAAAAATGCTATTCAATAGATACTGCTTCTATATCCATTTATAGAAATGTGGCAGGGTGGGGCTTTAAACCTAGCTTAGTATCAATCCAAAGCCCATATTTTAAAGCTTTTTTGTATCCATTTTCTCCCTATAATATAAGCAATTACATTTCAGTTTTTTACAAGAGGTTGGGTGGCAAAATAATGCAAACAGCAAGCAGAATTGTAGAGAAAGTGTTTTAGCTTTTTAAAAAGAGGACATATAAGTGAAGCTCTCAGGGCCCAGAGTGAGACTACCTAGGTTTGATTCCTAGCTCTACTCCCTGCACCCTCTCTCTGTGCAACTAACCTATGGAAGTTGAGTTGGTTTCAACTCATAACGACCCTATAGGACAGAGTAGCACTGCCCTGTAGGGTCTCCAAGGAGCAGCTAGTAGATTTGAACTGCTGACCTTTTGGTTGGCAGCCATAGCTCTTAACCACTGTTCCACCAGGGCCCCCTCTGTGCAACTTGTATGATTTTGAGCACAGTCTTACACAGCCTCTCAGTAGTAGTGAACAATCCTTTTCTTTGTGAACAATATCTTCTACCTCTCTTATCTCTAGGGTTTACGCTCCTGTCCACCTAGGTGATACCTGAACTAGTGACATTTGCAGCTGAAGTGAGGGGCTGCCTGGTGAGCCACCTCACTGCCCTGTCACTGACTCAGCCTCACCCTTTCTCCCACTGGTGTCCAGAGTTCCACAAGAACAAATTTTTGTATCTCTCGTTAAAACAAAAATCATATTAAGCCAATAAGAGAAATGTATTTAGTTTATTTAATATATGATTTGCAAATCAGGGTACCTTTTTGACTAGTTAGTCAAAAGTGTTCCATAGAGGGAAGAACTTCCAAAGATTCTTACACCCCATCTTATCAATAATGCAATGGGAAAAGGGTGGAAACAGAACTGATAAAAACAAATTGTGGTCAGGAAGGATTTTATAAAGCATTGTCTTGAAGGACAATTAAAATAATTACTGATTTACTCTAAAACGCAACTTCTAGTCTGAACTTGGAGCCCATGTGGCACGGTCATTAAGAGCTATGGCTGCTAACCAAAAGGTCGGCAGTTCAAATCCACCAACCACTCCTTGGAAACCCTATGGGACAGTTCTATTCTGTCCTATACAGGATCACCAGGAGTTGGAATCAATTCTACTGCAATGGGTAGGTAGTTGGTAGTCTGACCTTTGGAGTTTCTGTTTCTCCAAAGGACTGCACATAGATAATTCTTCAAAAGATCACAATACCTAAGGCAAAACAGTCTTTACTAAGCTCTTTACTAGGCTATTGCTTGACTTAAAGGTAACTTTAGGAAACTAGTTTCCTCAGGCTCGAAGTTCAAAAGAACATTTCAGGCCAATGGCCTGGGTAAGTCACCCCAGTCTCCATGTAACCCAGAAATCTGGATTTCAGGAGAATTAAAGTCCATTTGTCATTCTTGAGCTGTAGCCTCAGTAGTGGGTAAGCTCTCCCACCCTCACTTTTTCAGAGCCAGGTTTTTCACTTACTCTTGATTCTTCTCAGTGCCACATGGGATCAAGGAGGGCAACTCAGGAAAGCTAGAGCTCAGTAAGCCCCAGGGCTTCCCTCTACTGTACCATATTGTGACCAACCTTGATACTGATGATGGTGATAGAAAACAGTCCGAGAGTCCCAGATAAGGAGTGTGGGCACTCGCTAAAACCAAAGACAAAGAAAGAATCCTGAGAGCAGCTCAAGAAAAACAAAAAGTCACATACAGAGGAGAAACAATAAGGCTAAGCTCTGATTATTTGGCAGAAACCATGCAGGCAAGAAGGCAATGGGATGACATATATAAAATCTTGAAAGAAAAAAATTTCCAGCCAAGAATAATATATCCTGCAAAACTCTCATTCAAATATGATGGTGAAATTAGGACATTTCTAGATAAACAGATATTAAGGGACTATGTAAAAACCAAACCAAACCTACAAGAATTATTAAAGGAAGTCCTTTGGTCTGAGAACAAACAACATCTGACCACAGGCTGAATCTAGGATGCAGGATCATACCAGCCAGATACTAACGTAGGAAATGAACTCTCAAGCTCTGTGCAAAACCAAAAGAATTACAGGGAACCAGAGAGTTAATCTGTAAATGACAACAACATCAGAACAATAAAAGAGGGAATAAATGGTGTAGGTATAGAACCTTCTAATGGAGAGGAAAGCAAGGAAATACCAAGTAATAATAACCTAGGAAGGTAAGGGTAAATTTCAAGGTAACCACAAAGAAAGTTAACAAACCTACTCATCAAAATAAAGAAGAAAAACATAAAGTCTCAGTAAAAACAAAATCTGCAAAAACAAAAGAAATGAAAAAAATACACAAACAAAAGGAATTCAGCACAGGAGAGTAAGAGGAACAAAGAAATCATCAGCACCAAATAAGGAGTGTGGAGTAGGCAGGAGGGTAATCAAGAAGTCTCCTTCACTTCCAGGACTTCCCAACTGGTTATCTTTCTGTCTAATGTGTCCATCACTTGACCCCCTTGCTCTCTCTCTTCTTTCTCTTCACCATTGAGCCTTGGGCCAGACATGGGTAGGCTTTTCTTTATTCTTTACCTTGGATATTCTCTGACAATCATAGAATACACTTATAAGCTAAATGATTTGGATTTGGCCCTTGATATGCTTAAAAGCCCTAAGGAAGACTATGTATAATCTTCCTTTGCATTTCAACAGCTGAATATTACTTCATTCTTTCTCTTTACATGCTTTCTGTAAGATCTTGTATGTCCTCCCAAGCAGATAAATGCCAGGGTGAACCAGGGGTTTGTATCTCTACCGAGAAAGTACGTTTACATTTTCATAACATTTCCCTTGGTATAATAATAATATTATTAATATTATTACTGTCTGATACATCAACTTATCTTCCCTACCAACATCATACAAGTAAGAATTAGTATTAACTTCATATATGTATTTATTCATGAACTATTAAATAAATATGTACTGTGTACCAGGTTCTCTGCTCAGTGAGTATATGATGGGAAAAAAATCAGACGAAATCCCTGCACATAGAGAATTTTCAATCTGGAGGGGGAACATAAGAAATAATAATTATAATATTAACAATAATAGTAAAGAAAGGTGGTTTAATATCATTATTATTGCTGTGAGGGCAATATTGGTATGGTGTGATAAAATGAGGAGGTTTTAGTAGAGATGAGGCTACCTTAGCTAGATTGGTTAGGGAAGGTCCCTCTGAAGAAGTAATTTTTGAGTGGAGACCCAATGAGTGGGGAGGGACAGATGAGCAAATATTAGGGATCAAAATGCTCCTGACTCTTGTCATGCTTGAAGGTCAGAAAGGAGACCCATGAGGCTAGTTCACAGTGAATGAGGGGAAGAGTGGAAAGATAGGAAGAAAAGGGAGTTGGGGGCCAATTCATATAGGGCATTGTTGTTCCTGATAAAAGTAAGGATTTTAGGCCAGGTGCAATGGAAAGAATTATTAGAACACTTGGACTTGGTCAGTAACTCTCTGTGAAACTTATTTTCAGTTTGTTATATTTGTGCAACTGCCATACATCTGTGTGAATGTGTTACCTCCTGTATAAGATTTGAGGCAGAATTATCTGCCCATACCTTCTGCATTCTCAATACTATAAAGTGCAGCACTTAGACAAAGCAAACTAACTTCACATCCATGGCTTTCTGTCAATGGTAGACTGCATGTGACGGATCATTCAACCATATATTCATATGTAGCCTGGGGTACGGGACACAGACACATGCACAAAAACCTGTTGCCGTCAAGTCCATTCCAACTCATAGTGCCCCTATAGAACAGAGTAGAACTGCCCCATAGGGTTTCCAAGGAGCGGCTGGTGGATTCCAACTGTAGACCTTTTGGTTTGAGCTGAGCTCTTAACCACTGCACCACCATGGCTCCACACACACACAAAAAGACATATATAAATATATAAAAATCTGTATATTTATGACTATATATATATATATGCCTCCAGGGCTCCTTGTTGTTGTTGTTAGTTACCATTGAGTAGATTCCAACTCATTGCAATATAGCGAGATATATACATATATGTATATTTATATACAAATATAAACTAGTGATAGATAGATAGATAGATAGATTAATAAATTCCTCCAGGCCACAGACACATGTGCATATGTATGTATATGTATGTTAGCAAGTTTCTCTGTGGTTATTTTATTGTTCTCTTCAGTGATCTCTCCTCAGAGAGCTTCCCAAACATTAAAGATTGTGTGCTATTTGTTATTTTTTTTCTGCTTAGCACATGGTAGGAATTCTAAGAAAACTCAGTTTCTCAGTAAATCAATAGAGAATTCCCTCAATTTATTTTTCATCTCAATTATTTTCGATGTTCCGATGTATAGAGAACCATAAAATATAAATCAGAACCAATATTCTGATCAACAGTCCCTCTAAAACTACTCCATAGGGACAATGCAAAGTGTACATTGCACTAATTCTGAGAGATTTTTCCAGGTCTTTCTAAAGTCAAATGTCAATGCTAATTAACAGTTTTGTTTTGGACAATGCCCTAGGGTTATGGCCTTCTTTGGCAAGATAAATGAATAGATGACTCAAGTCAGCTGGATTTTTTTAAACTTAAAAGTTTAATTGTGTTTCTCATAATTTTATTTTCTTATAATGGATTTGAACATTATTCAGCATGCTAAAAGAAAAAAGAACAATTATTCTGCTAAAAAAAAAAAATCAGGCTCTGCTGTAGAATCATTGTAATCCATTGACCATATCTGTACTACAAAAACCATTCATGACCGTAATGTGGATATAATGATTTAGGAAGTTGCGCTTCTAAATGTGTGCTGTAGTATTGATTAGGTATGCTAATTAGCATGTGTGTGGGTATTGGTAGTGTTTCTGACTGTTAAATGTAGTGGCCACATGTTATCAATGTCTTTGAGATACAAGCTTTGTCTGTTAATCATAATATTTTACTATGATGAAACTATCATAGAATTGCTGTTGTTCTTAGGTTCCGTCAAGTCTGTGACAACTCATAGTGACCCTATAGGACAGAGTAGAACTGCCCTATAGCGTTTCCAAGGAGCGGCTGGTGGATTTGAACTGCCGACCTTTTGGTTAGCAGTTGAGCTCTTAACCATTAAGCTACCAGGATTCCACCATGGAATTACCAGGAGGTATTTAAGAAAACTTTGGTTTTATTTTCTAAAGAGAACTACAGAAGTGTTTATTTATTTTTTTATCTATAGAAACAAAACATAAAAATATTATATTGACTGTGTAGATTTTAAATCTTACATCAGTACAGATTGAGCCTCTAAATCAGTTGACAAGTAAACTAATATCTTTATAATTTTCAAAAAAGATAGAAAACATTCATAAAGCAGTCTCTAATAATAAATGTTATTAAATTTGCTAGGATTATAGTGATAATTTCAATAGGTTAAAAGAAAAGAAAACCAATTCAAAGAAATATGACCAAAAAAAAAAAAGAATGTCAAGAGATAAGTAGCAAGCCAATCAATTCATAACCATTTCCTCAGGATGTCTTGCTAAGTCCTCTGTTTTTATAGTTTGGGGGATGTTTGTTTGACATATCAAATAATGGGATATTTACACCCATTTCATGGCTGAGATTTATAATGTTTCAAGTTCATTGAGCTTGTTTCTGGTGCCAGGATTTGCACCTATGTAGGCTGGCAAAAGTCTGTGATATTTATTATTACTATTTGTGCCACCCTACCAGAAAATTTCAATGGATATTAAATACAATATTGTATAACCAATTTTTCTGAAGATAGTCTAACGTATAATAAGTAATCAATCTTAGTTGTTTCTGAATACAACACATACCATTATTGTGTACATTCACTCAAAAATATTTACTGGATGCCTAGTATTTGCCAGGTACTTATGGGCTCTGAGGCCCCATCAAAGGAAGAGACATGGAATTTACATTCTTACTATCTAGTGTCATTATGATATTCATATGTCGATATGCAGATAATTATCAACTTACATATATATATACACATCTTTCTCCTGAGGAGGGGTTGGTGGGTTCGAACTGCTGGCCCTTCAATTAGCAGCAGAGCTCTTAACCACTGCACCACCAGATCTCCTCTCATAAAGATTACAGCCTAGAAAACCTTATGGAGCAGCACTACTGTGTCACATGGGGTTGCTATAAACCAAATCAACTTGACAACACCTAAATATATATAGATATATACATATATATATATATATATATATATGTATATATACATATGTATATATGAAATTATATATATTATATATAAATATATGTAAATATATGAAGTTATTTCACAAATCCAAATAACTCATATAGACACAAAGGTTAAGTCAGAAAAGACTTTTTAACCTCTGAGAAAGGAATTATTTATTCTAAGTTTTAAGAGATATCAAAGATATGAAGGAAAGACATTAAGAGAAAAGAAATATATTCCAGTTTTAAGTCTACACATTTTCAGGTTTGAGTGCTTGGAGATGTCACTTCTTTCATCAGGAAAATGAGATGAAGCCAAGGTCTTCTCAAAGGACTTTTTTCTCTATATACATCAATAGTGGCTTTGGGACAAGAAATCTGGAAGTAAATGAGGGGTGGGAAGCAGTTGTGGTAAATGAGGAAACGGGTTTAGGAGTGGGACATTCTAGGATTCCACAGACACTTCCCATCTCTTAACTTTTTGTAAACTGCTAGCACTCATAATAATTAAACGAATGGATTAATCTGCCAACCTGGTTGGTGCTCTTCTCATCTTGTAAGCTGCCTTGGAGTCAGCTCAACTTGTGGCGACCACATATACAAGGGAACAAAACATGGCCTGGTCCTGCACTATCCCCAGGATTAGTTGTGAATCAGACCATTGTGATCCATAGTGTTTTCATTGCTTAATTTTGGAAGTTGATCACCAGACCTATCTTCCTAGTCCATCTTAGTTTGGAAGTTTTGCTAAAATCTACTCAGCACCATAGTTAACGGGCAAGACTCTACAGAGAAACCTGGAGAAAGATATTTCAAGCAGAATAAAAAATCAGCCTTGTATATAGGGAAGGGTGAAAACAAAGCCAAGTTCAGAAGATGATGGAAACCTCATGTGAATGTAATATGTATTGTGAGCAGTGGTCCTTCTGTTTCTTGACTGCAGCTTCCATGGACTTTGTTGATCAAAGTAGAATGAAATCATTGATACTTTCAACTTTTTCTCCAGTTATCATGATGCTGTTTATCAGTCCAGTTGTAAGGATTTTTGTTTTCTTTGCATTCAGGCATAATTCATACTGAAGGCTGTAGTCTTTAGCCTTCATCAGTAAGTGCTCCAAGTTTTCTTCATTTTTGGCTCACAAGGTTGTGTCATCTGCATATCGTAGGTTGTTAGTGAGTCTTCCTCTGATTTGGATGCCGCATTCTTCTTCATATAGTCCAGCTTGTGAGACAGAGAAATGAAAAGAGGATCTGAGGATCTTTATATTGCACATCCCAAGGTCTGGATGTATGCACTTATCCCACAGCAACACATTTCAACTCAAGAATTTTTGAGAATTTTTTTTTTTTAAAGCCAGTAATAGTAGAAAAGAATCAGAGGTAAGTTCATATGGAAACTTACAATTGCAAGAATCATCACCATTTTTTAGATGTCTGTGGTATTCCTTGGGCCATGTATGGTGTTGGCCTAACCTCTCTTCAGAAGTCTATCGTCTTCTCTAGTGAAACCTGGCAACACCTTTCTATTTCTCTCAGTGGCGCCTCAGCTTTTGTCTGTCCCAAATTCCTCCAAGCTTCTGCCACAAGTCTTTTGTGTTTTCTGATGTTTCTCCAGTGAGTGTCCTGAAAGAGCCTTGTCACTCTGTTTTGGGGGATGGTTCGTTGCATTACAACCTACCTCCATATTTCTGTGGCCAGTAGGATCCTCGCCTACCCTTACAAATTGCTGGTTACTTGACTGAAAAGCTATGGAAAAAATAATTGTAAGCAAGGTTTAAAGAAATCCTGTCTATGTTATTTGCCACCACATATTAATAAATTCTGGTTGTTAAACTTTTATTTTCGTAACTGACATATACATGCACACATAGAATTTATTTAAAACATCAACTCCATCTGTATATTCCAATTAACACCTCCTACATGCAGAACATTTTTAAAAGCTTACTATTCTTGATGCTAATATGATAATTGTTTAACTTTGTTAAAAATGTGTTTAAAACATATATTCAGCTACAAGTTTATTATGGTCTTTATTTTAATGTGCAATGTATAACATTAAGAGGGAAAATTTAAAATCTGTTTTGTTAAGTTTCACATCTGTTCATTACAGTGTTACCTTTTAAAATGTATTTTTATACACTTAAGGAAAAGATTTTTGAACACGAGAAATGAATAAAAATAATAACCTGGGGCACATCTGTATGTTTTGTTCATAGTAATCACATAATTGTGTTGAGTATAGTGTTTGAATGAAATAATCCATATAAAAGTGTGATTGTTTCAAAATTATTAAAAGTAAAATTTAGGATTTTTATGCCATTATTTTACTAATATTAGATCTCCCAGCCCCCAATAATTTCTGGCCCATAAGGTCCTAGAATAATTTAGGGAAGGAAAAAAAAGAGAAAAAGGCCTCTGATATCTGGGCCATCATGGAACTAACCAGTTGCCAGTTGATTCTGACTCATGGCACCTCCACATGTGTTAGAGTAACATTGTGCCCATAGGGATTTCATTGGCTGATTTTCTGGAAGTAGATCAGTTAGCCCTTTTTCCGAGGTGCTTCTGGATGGACTTGAACTTCCAACTTTTCAGTTAGTACTCAAGCATGTTAACCGTTGGCACCAGCCAGGGATTCCTACTATGGGAGTAGAGTATACTTATTTCAGGTTTGTCTCTGAGATTGTTCAGTCTTACTAGTGGAATTTTTTTTTTTCCAATATTGTTTGAATTTTACCATCTCCTCCTAGTACAGTAACCACTCTCATTCTATAATAAACAGCACGAGGAGGGTTTTTTGATGCTTGGGTTGCCACATCTTTATCTTCTTTTTAATAGAAAATAATCCTTATCTCTGTGATCAACGATATTATTTAAATCATTATCTCCAATCATCTCAAAATATCTTGCACCCTTTGTAAATCATCTTTAGGTTTGGATGAACATAACGGAAAACAAAGAACAGCAGTGGCTTGAACACACATGAATTTATTTTCCCATGCAAGAGCAGTCTAGAGATTGGCAGTCCAGTGCTGTCATGGCAGATTCAGAAATAAACCGGGTCCCAAATTCCTTTTATCTTTGTTTCATTGCTCCTGGACTGATGGTGCTCCAGTCATGGCAGCTGAATTCCAGGTAGCAGGAAACAGAAAATGTAGATGGGAAAGGGGGTCTTTCCAAACCTAACAGATTCCTTTAAAGAACCTTTCATGAAATCCTTCCCTACAACATTCACTTCCAGCTAACTGGTCAGAACGTGGTCAAATAGCCAAATGTAGCTACATAGAATGCTGGCTAATGTTGACTTTGGGATAAATACATTGCTGTCCGCTATTAATATATTAGTTATAGAGAAAACAAAAATAGATTTTAGGTCACAAGCCACATAATTCCATAATGTAAGTTCAACTTCACGCTTTGAAGGTATTAGATACTACCTCCACATTGCAAGTAGGAAAATCACACTAACTCCCCCAGTCTTTCTTCATCTATTCCTATAATCCTACTTTTTTTTCAAAAAAAAATATTATTGTTACCATTAGCATATATATATATACAGATTTTTAAGTAGATATCCTTTTTCATAATGGATAATCAATTTTATATGTATCTGTACCATTTATTAAGTAAATCAAAAACCAAAATTATTACCTTGAGTGGATTCCAACTCATAGTGACCCTATAGGATAGAGTAGAACTGCCCCATATAGGAGCGGCTGGTAGATTCGAACTGCCAACCTTTTAGCTGAAGTCTTAACCACTGTGCCATCAGGGCTCCATAATTTTATCAAGATTTAAAATGCAATTTCTGTTTATGTATTTGTCTATTCCTCTGTTAAAATTAAACTATTTAATTTTGATAGTTTTATAGAAGTCTTGGTGAAACATGTTCTTCCTCATAATTTTTAGCAAATATTTAACAGTTTTTCTTTATTTACTGATCTATGTGAATTTTAGAATTAGATGAATTTGTTATAAATAATAGTAAAGACAATTTTGATATTGATTGGATAACATTAAATTTATAGATTAATTTGAATATAATTCATATTTCCAAAAGGTTGTGTCTTCCCTTCCAGGAACATGATGTACTCCATTGTTCAGTTTCTTTGATGTACATGTCCTTCAGTAAAGTTTTATGTGATCCTCATCTTGGTCTTGTATTTTCTTTTAAGCTTATTTCTATGCATGTTGTAATTTTTTTATGATATGTTGAATACGTTTGCTTTTTGCCATAACTTTTTCAAACTGGTATCATTTAGCTTGTATCAGTCAAATTACTAAATACATATTTGTTCTCAGAGTTTTTCAGTTAATTTTCCAGGATTTTCTGGAAAGGCAATATTATCATCTACAAATTCTAAGATTTCATAGGTCTTTTTTATTTTTTCTTATCCCATTGGATTGGGTAGAACTTTAGTACAATATTGAAAATAGTGTAAATAATAATCATCCTTGTGTTTGATGTTGACTGTTAAGAAAACAGTTCAGATGAACTCCTTACTAGGTTAATGAGCATACCTTTGTATTTCTAGCTTGCTAAAAGTTTTTAAAAAATTGATTAGTAATGGTTGTTGAATTTTTTCTTTTAATCTATTACAGTTCTAAATTATATTAAATTTAATTATATTGAATTTCCTATTGAATAATCCTTTCATTTCTTCAATGAAGTCTCCTAGCTCATGATGTATTAGTATTTTAATGCTCAGCTAAACTATATTTATTAATATTTTATTAGTCTATTTTGCAACAAAATGAGTTTAATCCATACTCTTCTTACTTTCTCTATTCTTGTGGTTTCTTAGTAGAATTTTAGTTGTGAAGTTTCCATCTCTTTAAGTGCTCAGTAATGGGTTAAATAATATAAGATTATTACAGAGTTAGCCAAACTCAAGGTTAAGGGCTTAGCCTTCCAGAGTGCCTAGTCTTCGCAAGACTTCAAGCACAAGCCACAAGTCTGGAGGGTCCCTAGAGCCATCCTCACTTCAGAAAAGCTGGTTACAAATTTAGGGGTCCTCATGGACTCCCTCAGATTTAATAATTCACTAGAATGATTCACAGAACTCAGGAAAGTGCAATACTTATGATTACATTTTTATTATAACAAAAAGATATAAATCAGAACCAGCCAAAAAGAATAATTACAAACACAAAGCTTCTGTGTCCTCATAAATGTGCTACCCTCCTGGCATTGTTCATAGACCATTGCCAATTCAGGAAACGCACTAGTCCAGAGTTTTTATAAGGCCTCCATTACGTAGGCGTTATCGATTGAATCAGTGCCCATGTGGTTGAACTCAGTTTCCAGGCCCCCCCACTCCCTGCAGGTCAGGCTGATATAACATGGCTCAAAGTCCCATGCCTCTAATTACGTGGTTGGTCTTTCTGGGGGCCAGAAACTGAGCTGAGCTGTCAATTGCATAAACTATCCAGGTCCCACCATGAGCCACCTTCTTAGAATAAACTATCAGGTGTTATACAAGGGGCCCACCATGAATAATAAAGGTACTCCAAACACTTGGGAAATTCCAAGAGTTTTTAGAGGTTATCTACGAAAAATCTGGTACAAAGGCCAGACAAATTTTATATATATACATATATGTATCAGGTAACCAGATATCTGGTACTATTTAATGTAGATTTTTTTTTCTCATAGTTTTTTTATTATTGGTATATTTAGGTTATTTAACATTTTCAGTGATCTTTAACAATTTATATTTCTTCTGTATCTATCTCCATTTTATTGAAAATTATTTAGATATTTAAATGTATGAGTATAAAATTTTTATTGTCATAATGTTTTAAATCACCTTCTTATCTGGCATTATAAACTTTATTATTAATGTGATTTATATTTTTTCATGTCCTTTCCCACTCTTTGTCAATAAGCAAGGAATATTTCAAACAAGTAGTTTATTTTATTGATCCAGTTATTATTCTGCATATTTTTAACTTATTAATCTGCTTTTAACTTTATGAGTTCCTTTCTTCTACATTTTTTATTGTTTATTTTTTTTTAAATCTTTCTTAAAGAATTCTTAGGTCATTTTTATACTTTTTGTTCCTTTTATATGTGCATTTTAGATTATACATCTTTCTCTGCGTATCAGTGTGGCCACATTCTGTATGCAGTATTTTCCATATTATTCATTACTAAATATTTCATAATTCCAGTGTTTATTTCATGAATATATAAAATATCATGAAGAGAAGGAATTATTTTATTTTTAGAGCTGAACTGCCCAAAATATTAGACATTTTATTCCATCCTTTCGTTTCTAATTTCTACTTTCACTGTATTTATTTCACAGAATATAGCCTTTATGGTTTTACTTTTTGGAATTTTTGAGATTTTCTTTCTAGTCTGATATATTTACTTTTTATAAGTATTCCTCTAGTTTTGGAAATAGTATGTTTATTTTATTCAGGGAAGAATTTTCTCTCCCTACAAATATCTATGAAATCATGTTGTTTTTATTCACATTCTCTGTACCCTAATTTATTCTTTGTCTATTTGATCTAACATTTTCTTAGGACTGTATGCTATAGTACGCCACTATGATTGGAGCTTTGTGTATCACTCCTTATATGTCTCACATTTCTCTCTTTATATATCTCAATGCCATTCTGTTGTTTGATGTGTAAATGTCAACGGCTGTTATATCTTTTTGAAAAACTATACTTTAAAATATAAAAGAACAAAGAAAACAACACTTTTCTTGTTCAATTTTTAGTACTTATACTATTTATTAAGCTCTTCCCTAAAAGTAAGCATTAATTAAATGCCATATTATGTAATGACAATGTTCAATTAAAGTTTAGATATATATGTGCAGTATGCCTGTGTTTGTCTTGTTGGGTGGGAATATCAATGTCAATATCAATAATTTTAAGTTTAAATAAAAGAAAGAACAGTTACGTGTGATGAAGTGGTTATATTTCAAAAAGCAATGGAGGTTTTTTTTTTTTTTAAATTTAGAATTCACACCTAAACAGGTTAAGTGAGATGGTACTGAAGAAATTATATACCAAAACCAAACCTGTTGCCATCAAGTCATATCCAAGTGATAGTGACCCAATAGGACAGAGTAGAACTGCCCCATAGGGTTTCCAAGGAATGGCTGGTGGATTCAAACTACCAACCTTTTGGTTAGCAGCCACAGCTCTTAACTGTTGTACCACCAGGGCTCTGAAGAGATTATATACAAGACTCATTTAAGTTATGATAACCTTAATAATAAATTCATATTTGTTTTGATGGATATCCAATAACCAAATCTGACAACCTAAATATTTATCTGCCCATCTCAATGTATTAACAAATCTCATGAAATGAAGTCTCTAAGTTTTAGCTGAACTGCTAAAAATTACCTTTCGAGACTCAGTCTATTATGAGAAAAACCAGACAGAGTGATAATGCATTAGTAATACTACTGAAAATTCAGTAAAATGTTACTGTCAGTCTTTTCTAAACATATAAATTGTATTTAGCAATGAGACACTTTCTGTCAGGTGGAGGGACATGTAAAAGAAAAAAAAAACATTTTACTCATGAGAATATTTTGTGTTTGCTGATGCACTGTAAGAACCTGATTTTTTGCCTAAAATTCGAACTAAATATAGACTTTTGTTGGACTTAGAGTCTTAAAATAATTAAAATCCTACAGTTTTTATATTTAATCATGGAAAATAAATGCTACTAATTTCACTTGGTAGTTGTGATGATTCTTTTTAAAGGATTCAGTAAGTGCTTTACAAAAGTTACTTCTTGTACATTGTTTTTTCTTCTCCTCCTCCTGCTTCTCCTTCTTATTATTCTTACTAAAATATAATTAGGGAGCTCTTGTGGTGCAGTAGTTAAGAGCTCGGCTGCTAGCCAAAAGGTAGGCAGTTTGGATTCCCCAGCCGCTCCTTGGAAACCCTATGGGGCAGTTCTACTCTGTCCTACAGGGTCACTATGAGTCAAAATTGCCTTGAAGGCAGTGGGTTTAGTTTTAGTTTTTTACAAAAGTTACTTTTTGTTCATTGTTTTCTTCTTCTCCTCCTCCTGCTTCTCCTTCTTCTTATTAAAATGAAATTATATTATTATTGTGATTATGTTATTATTATTATTTAGCACCATTGGGTAGAATAAAAATAAAGATGGACAAAACTCCTTGACTATTTCTGCTTTCCAAACATGCTATGCTTATTGAAGAATGTCTCTATAAAGTTGTCATCAGAATCAAGTCAGATTAAGTTAGTTCTTAACCCAAATTCAATCATATGGTAATTATAATTCCAGTTATATGATGATACCTATTATTAATATCACCTTGTACCAGGTGCTATGCAAGAAAGCAAAATGGAAAATAACAAATTATAGGATTTGGTCAGTTTTTTTTTTTTTTTGTAATCAACAAGTACTTATACAGCACTTTCTACGTGCCAGGAACTATTCTAAGTATATTACAAAGATTAACTCATTTAATCTTTGACACAACCCTCTGAGTTGGGTACTGTTATTGCCAAACCTATTTTGAAGAAGAGCAAACTGAGGAATCTAAAGCGTAGATAATGTTCTCAAGGTCTCACCACTGGTAGGAGAACAGGCTTCATTCTCAGGCAATCTGGCTCCAGAGACCTACTCTTCACCGTTAGAGATCACCTCTGAGCTTGAGTATTGGCTTTGTCCCTACTAGTTAGGTGACTTTGACCAACGTGACTCACCTCTCTGTGCCTTGTGTTGTTATCCATAAAGGAAGAAATTTAAGACAAGAACAAAAACATCTTTGGCAAATGGTTGTATCAAACACTTAACCCTGCTTATGCACATGTTAGATGCCCAATAAATAGTTAACAACAATTTTAATTCTGTAAATTTCAAATATTTATCAGCAATCTAGAAGTCAATAGTTTTGTTCAGGTTATGAAGAAGAAAATATAAGTCAGAAGTTATTTCCACATCTCCCAACAATGCTACTTTTAATAAACTACTTCATATCTATGGACATCAATCTCTCAATTTTAAAATCGAGTTAAGAGAAACATACCAAAAACTAAACATACCAACCAACCATTTGTCTGAGCAATACTAGGTGCTATTGGGTAAATAAAAATAATTGAGAATTAGCACTTCCTTGTGGAATGTTTATAATCTGTGAGAAAGTAGTTATTTCTACAACTAAGTGCAAATTATGTTGAAGTATTTTGATGCAATGATAAGAGTGAACAGAAGAAAAGATTAGAGGTCACATTAATTGAGATGCTTTTGGTTTTACACAACAAAAACCTATAAGAGCTAGTTTAAGCATAACAATAGAGGTTAACAAAAGCATAAAAGCCTATCTCCCACCACCAAGCAATGAAAATAAAATTAGGCATTTTGATAAAAATAAATCATACATTAAAATATGTCAGAGACCACGACTACTTCTTTCTAAATTTATCAGCGTCTTTATTGCTCTTTCCATCCATCATCCTCCACTTTGATCTCCCATCTCTGCCTTTCCCTGTAGGATGACTTGGCCGCTGTTCCCATAAGGCTGTCCCTAAAATTATATGTGCTCAGTTGCAGCCATAAGCACTAGGGTTTCTTGGTTCTAATTCCAAATTTCAAAGAACAGAATCCAATTTTCACCCAATTTCTACCAGATGTCCATTCATTCATATCCTGTTCTAGGCATTTGGGATACATTAGTGAGCAAAGAGACCTGCCTTTGGGGCCTGCCCATTCTAGTCTGAGGTACAGAAATAAGTTAACTGTGTCATTTGTTAGACATGCTGTGGGAAATATAAAAAGAGTAACAGAGTAAGGATGATTGAGAAGAAATGGGGGGAGATTCACTATTAAATACCGTTGTTAACATAGACCTCATTAAGAAGATGGAGTATGAAAAAAGATTTAAAGGTGAAGGAGTTAGCCAAACACACATCTGGGGGAATATGTCTACAGTCTTGTAGGCAGCAATATGGAATGGACATATGATATACATCTTGAAATGTGTATCATTTTGGCTGCTGGCAAATAATAGGGCCTTCGAGGCAGAGGAAGCAAAGGGAATAAATAATGAACACAGGGGAGTTTGAGGCTCGTCTTGGACGCTAGAAGGTGTCTGGGTATTTGCTGCGTAAGGACAGGTTTAGTGGAGATGAAGCTGGGAAGTACTGTATCTTTAAGAAAATAACTGCCTTGTGTTTGCCTGCCGACTGCTCCCGCTCCCCAGGGTATTTTCATAAACACTGCTATGCCTTTTTTTTTTTTTTTTAACATGTTGCTGTAAAAAAAAATTAGCATAGCTCATTTACAAAACTACAGGGAGGGGTTGGGATGGGACTGAGGGTGTGGTTGGCAAACAAGCTTAGAAGGCACATGGTATTTACGTAAAAACATGGTAGGTTGGGCTCAGTTTACAGGGAGGCTTAAATGCCATGCCAGTGATGGTGAAGTTGAAATTCAATTCTTCCAAAGTGAAAACAGTCTGATAATATATCTATTCATGATTCTATATAGAAAAACAAATTTAAAAAAGTTTTGTGACAGCATAGATTCTCTGTTTCTTATATAAATACAGATCTGTATCTTTTAAATTAATTTTACACATTTGTATGGTCACTGATTAGTAACCATTTAATGTAAACGTGGTGGAGTACAAGAACACACACTTTTAAGTCTGTTTGAATTTCAACTTCACCGATCAATTACTGTGGATCTTGAACAAATTATATAACTTTATTGAGGCTTTATTGCTTCAGGTTTAAAATCTATATAATAATATTTACCTTTATTGACTGCTAAGGGAAATCAGTGGGGGTGAGGTGTATAAACAGATGAATCATAAAAGCCACTCAACAAATGCGTGTTACCTTTCGCTCTTCCATGCTCTGTATCAATGTTATATTTGCTGTTTTGTATTCTGGACTGAACATCGCAAAGAATCTACCAGTGATACAATTTTTAAATAAGTTGTAATCAGATTGTAGAAAAGCATATGTAAGTAGAAAATACTTTGTACTAGAAGAAGCTCATGTGCCAAGAAGCAAATTCATCAATACATTAATGCAACAAATGCTGTTTGCACTCTTTCTATGTGAGACAGCTCGGCATTCGAAGAGAAATAAAACAAGAAACACGTCACATTGGTTTAATAGCCAATGAAAAATGAATTGTTGGAATTGTTGGGAAAATCAGTAAGCCAAAACAATTTTTGTTTGTACTATACTTTTTTTTTCTCTTTTCCCAATGTGGTGTCACTGATACGCAATTGTTTATATTTAAGTTTTACTAAAATTATTTTATGTGTAAGGATACCAACTTCTCCCCCATAAACAAAGTATTAATTATGGATTAATATGATTAATAGACTTAAATGCAAAATGATGAGGCTATAATTGTAAATTTTCACAGCATGCTAAAAATTTAAAGAAAATGAATATTTTTAGCACCATGCTGTCAATATTCTAACATTTATGGGTTGGACAGAGAAAACCACAAATGAAAGGACTAAAGTTCTAAAAAGTACTCAAATTCAATTGTATCTCTCTTTTTCAAGGTTAGATAGGGCAGCAAATGTGCCTTATATGGTATTTATAACTTTATATCATACCAAGTCCATTCATATTTCACGAAAGGGGAGTTGGTATGATAAGCTCATTCACTGGTGCATTTTTCAGCTTTATGAGGTTTTCTAAACTTCACATTTTTTCTCCATACATTAGAGGCACTAAGACTTTGTATAGGAAATGATTTGAAGAGCATTAAGTAGCAACCCACCATTCCTGCATGCTTGCACTACCCCATCTAACCCTGAAGAAAATAAGCTACTAATGTCCAACCCTCCCCTCACCACCACGTTGAGTTGCATTATTATAGAGTCTCTCCTTTGTATCTTAATCAATTTTCTATCAGTTAGGAAACTGAGTAAACTGGAAGCTATTAGCTCATATTTGGGATGATTAATTTTGAACTGTGATTAAAAAAAAGAAAGAAAACAAACCCATTGCCGTGTAGTTGTTACTGCAATAACGCAGATTGGAGCCACCTGCTGCAATAGCCAATTCTGAGACAGGGTGAGGTGAGCAGCAAGAGTTTTATTATATATCAATATATAGGAGACAGAGGGGAATAGATTCCACCAAAAACTCTGTCTCACAGCTAGATGGTGCCTGGCTACCACCACTGACTGCTCTGACCAGGATCACAACAGAGGATTCTGGACAGAGCTGGAGAAGGATGTAGAGCATAATTCTAACACACAAAAAAAAGACCAGATTACTGGCCTAAAGGAGACTGGAGAAACCCCGAGAGTATGGCCCCACACACCCTTTTAGCTCAGTGGTGAAGTTACCTCCGAGGTTCACTGTTCAGCCTGGGAGTGGACAGCCCCGTAAAACCAAATGAGACTAACGAGGTACAGTAGTCCAGTGACAAGGGCCAGAAAGCAGAATGGGACAAGGAAGCTGGTGATAGGGAACCCAAGGTTGAATAAGGATATTGTTGATGTGTTGTGAGATTGTTAACCATTGTCATAGGGGAACATTTGTAGTAACTGTTAAATGAGAAACTATTTTGTTCTGTAAGTCTTCATCTTAACTGAGAATAACAGCACAATTGGAAGAGCGTAGTCAATGCCACTGAACTGTGCATGTAGAAATTTTTGAAACGGTGTATCTGGCTATGTGTATTTTCACCAAAAAAAAAAAAAAAAGAGGTTGAGAAGTTAGAGAGTTGATATGTTGTGGGGTTGTTAACCAATGTCATAAAATAACATGTGTACTTCGGTTTCATGAGAAACTATTTGTTCTGTAAGTCTTCACCTGAAGTACAATAAAAAAATTAAAAAAAATAAAAAACAAAAACTCTGTATTCCCCCACTAGAGATTGGCTGAAGGCTTTATAGGGACAGGATTATGGGTCTTAGAAGTTTGGGTTAGTTTCCTCTTGAGGTGGTCACGTCCCAGATAAGTAAATCTCTTCTTGGCGGTTATCTGGCGACATCCTGGTTTTCTTGTCCTAAGATGGGTGCTTTGTTTGGTTTTTCATTCCTAGATCATTATCACTTGTTTTCCACACTCTGAGGAGGAACATCGGTTAATCTTAAACTTTTTATAGAGACTGGAACAGGAGGGAAAAACAAGATCATGAGACAGTTGCAGGGGTTAGAAATGGGGAGTAATAATAGTGAGACGGGCCTATGTAGCCTCCTCCAGAGTCGATTCTGACTCATAATGAACCCTAAAGTTTCCAATGCTGTAAATCTCTACAGAAGCAAACTGCCACACCTTCCCCGCATAGAGGCACTGGTGGTTTCAAACCACCAACCTTTTGGTTAGCAGTCAACAGCTTTAACCACTGCTCCACAAGGGCTACTAATGTAGGTACCTGAAATTAACCTATTTGGAAATATGATACAAACTAAAGCTGTCTATAGATGAGTATGTGAAGGTCATTATGAGTATTTGATGGTTATTATATGGGTCAGCTGTAGAAAAAGTTTTAATGGAAAGAGAACTCTTGAAAAGAGAAAGGAGAGACCAAAAAACTTTGCTACTAGGTCTAGGGTCTCAGAATAACTTTGAAGTAGTGGAAGTATGACTATGATTTATTTCATATTTCAGAATTATTGGATAATAAAGTTATCATATAGCAATAGGGTAAAAATAGCCATGATCTTATTGCTCAAATATAAGCCATCTAGTAGTGCCGTTTCCAGAAAATAAAGTTTTATAAATTTAAGACTGATACCCTTTCTCCCAGATTCTGTTTACTTAGTTTTACTCCAAATAGTTCCTCCAAAAAAAAACCCTAAAAAATGGATTTGTTTTCTCCTTCATGTTAAGCTGAAGAACACATAGATTTAAATTTCATTTGATGCCAATTGTTCCAGGCAACAAAAGACAAATCTTTTCATAGTAAAACGTCTTCCAGAAAGTTACAGAACTGTGTGCAGTAAGTTCCCGGGTTACGAACGTCCAACTTTCAGATAGCTTGTACTTGCCCTTTAATGTTATGTAAATTTGCTGTCACTTGGAAAGATTGAACTAACCCCTACTCACAACAAATTCTTCATCACGATCACCTTCACTTGCTACACTTGTAGCTTTTAAATCATTGAAAAGGCTTCAAGCCTTTTCTTGCACTAAAGTAAGGCTAAATAAGAGCCACATGCACCTCTTATGACTACCTACAAATTCTTAAAGACACACTCAGGAATGGATCTCATTCTTAACTTGGAGACTGTATAATAAAAACATATATCTAGAATGAAGAAAATACCTCTTGACTTGATATGCTTTTGAGTATTACTTTCAAATTTTATGAGCTGTCTGCTGTTCTATCCTTTTCTTTAACCCAGGGAAAATGAGGAGAGGCCTTCAAAATTGGAAAATACACATCTTGCTCTGTATATTGCTTTTAACAAACTATGTGATGGTACATGTCACACACAGTTTGAAAAATATAAACCTCTGTGGCAGGAAAATATCTCTCAAGCTTAGTAATATAGAGCAGAGTATTGAATATAGTATACACTGTTTCCGCTTCCATGAGATGACTATTCAAATAAATGTTCACAGCACAGCGAGTAGAGAGGACCACTGTAGATGATTTATTTTTCAGATAAGCTAGGTTATTTATTCAGGTTTTTTTTTTTGTATTTTTAAAAAGCATTTTGTAGATATATTAATTCTCTTCATGTAAAGAATTATAACACCTGTTCCTGGGCACTTTTGGAATTCAATTGAAGTAATGAGAAAATATACATATTGATAGATATCTGGTGGGACCATTATTGTCTTAATGTATGTTGTTGTTGTGTGCCCTTGAGTCAATTCTGACCCATAATGACCATAGGACAGAGCAGAACTGCTCCCACAGGGTTTCCTAGGCTGTAATCTTTACAGGATTACCTATCTTTTCTCCCTCACAGCTGGTGGTGGGTGAGATCTGCCGACCTTTCAGGCAGCAGCAGCCAAGGCTTACCTTTGTGCCACCAGAACTCCTTGTATACAGGCTACAAATATTAGAGCCTAGAATTCTTCCCAGATGATTCACAGATTGTTTTTAATTTCAGGTAATGAACACAGTACAAGTTCTAGTTGACTAAATGTGTTCTATAGTTTTTGCTGTATATATTCTTTGATGGGCCTATCACTTTCTGGAATTCTCTCTTCCTTACTGTCCGTAACGCCCTGCTGTTCCCCACCCATCATGAGTTGGCAAGACTTAGTGGCATGAGATGTTGTTGTTAGTTGCCACTGAGTCGGCTCCAGCTCCTGCCAACCTTACATGCAACAGAACAAAATCTTGCTTTCCCTGTGCCATCTCCATGATCTTTTATATGTGTTAGCCCATTGTTGAGGCTATTGTGTCAATCCATTCAATGATGGTTTCCCTCATTTTTGCTGACCCTCCACTTTGCCAAACACGGTGTCCTTTTCTAGGGATTGGTCTTTTCTGATGACGTGTCCAAAGTAATCAAGATGAAGTCTGGTCATTCTTGCTTTTAAGGAGCATTCCGTTGTATTTCTTCTACGACTGATTTGTTCGTTCAGGGCATCTTCATTGAGAAGATAAGAATTAGGTAAATTGTAAACTCCTGTTGAACTCTAGCTCTGATCTGGTCAACTGGACTCAGAAGATAGAAAAGCAGAGGTAGACACAGGGTCAGAGACTAAGAGGCAACCCACGGAAAAAAAGTTAAGTATCTAAACACACTGAGGAGGTTATTCAGGTTAAAAAAGAAGTGGTAAGAGCTACTATGTTTTGGTGGACTGCTTTTATCTTCTGTATTACAAAGCCGTTTGATTTAGTTTTGTGGGTAAGAATGGGGCCTCTACCTCCCATTCTGTTGAGATCATCCCTGATATCTTCACTGGTCAAGTCCTTGGCTGGCTGTTTTTCTTGGTCGTGATTGAGGTACAGGAACTTTGGTGAGGTGAAGAATTTAGGATGCAGTTTACCCAGGCACACCAAGCCCTCAGATCCTCTGACGTCTCCCCAATCTGAAAACCCTGCTGCAGGTTGTACAATTCCCCGCCAAGCACTCCAACCACCAATTCCTCAGCCTCTACTCTATTTATTTGTTTATATTTGGTTTTCAAGAAATCCCTCACTTTCTCCTTTTATTGCTTTCAAAGGTGCTTAGAACAGTCTCCAAAAAGCAGACTGCCGGAATACAGTGAGGGAAGAGTCTTTTCAGACATCTTCTACTTTGGGGTTTAATAAAACAGACCTCTTCTGAGGAGAGGTGCTCAGAGATGGCTGCCTTGTGACAAGTGTGAGTGGGAAGGCAAAATTCAGTGAGAAATAAAACCGTATATGTATCAATAAATTAATCTGAAGTCCTCAACACGTCCTCCCACATACCCTTATAACTTTTTCATGAAATTTCTGTGCTAAGTAGAATAATGCAGTCTAGTAATGGGACTAGGTCATTATTACACTTCAGAATATGTGTGCTGTCTAGTGCTGTGGGATCCCACTGCTGTTCCATGTTGGATGCTTTTGCTTTTAAATGCCATCCAGTTGTGCGTTGAAACTATGCTAAGCTGCTCCCGTAATGGTGTTTTCTCTTTCCTTGGAGATAAGCTGCTAATACAACTCAGAATTTCTCTGTATTTGTTCTTTTTCTGTGTTTCTTGTAATGAAAAGAGGTTCATTGGTTTTATTTTATAAAATAATTGTTCAAGAAATATAAAAAGACAGAAAACTAAAAAAATTATGAAATTACCTCATTTTAATTTAAGCACATGTAGTTATTTGATGTCCACACATTTTTCATGCTTATAGAGTGGCATTCACTCTTTTTTTAAAAAGGTATATAGATGAGTGTGGTGTGTATATAGGTATATACAGTCAGTTCTGCTATAATGTAATGTGTGTTACTAAAAATCATCATGCTGTGCACAGTTAGCCAATTAAAGCCACAGGTTTTATAGGAAAATGAGATTGGGGCAAAACACTTAAAATGTTCATTAGTGATGTAGGAAAAAAAGATAGAAACCTAAAAGAAAAAAATCAGTAGCACAATTTTACATATGTGAAATGATTTAAAAAGTACGTAAAGACTGCAATAAATAATGACGTTTTACCTTAAAAAATAACTGAAACATTTCATGACACTTGTAGAAGTGGGTGTTGGGAGGGCTGCCGCTTGTGAGTCACAGTGAAGTGGAGGAAGGATGGTTATCTGAAACTGGAAGGAAGGTTGTGCCACCAAATGTGGATGGATGTGGAGGAGCTTGGTCCTCAGCACCAAATAGCATAGTTAAGCAGTCTCGCTCAGCCCCAAATCCTGATGCATGTTTTTTTTTTTTGTCTTTGACAAATAGGTCTATCGAGGCATGTTTATAATAGATATGTATTGCATTATCAAAACTGAAGGTTTGATCCATGTACAGCCTCCTTCTTTAATTAGCTTCTGGACTGCTGAACATCCCCCCTCCTCCATCTTTTCCTCTGCACTTGTGGCTTTGATCAACAGCTGAAAGTTTTGTAAATTACACAGGTGCTTGAAACCAATAAGCCAGCCCTGTGGGCACTAACAGGAACCAATTCTGTAGGATCTGGCTATGTCCCTTTGAAGTCTTCCGCATATAGACTGTACTTCTCTTCTTGCTTGCATTGCTTGCCATTTTGAACCAGGACACTGAGACACGTTTGGGATGTTGAATGGATTTGGTTTTGTTTTGTTTTTAATACACCTAGAAACATGAAAAAATTTGAAAGGATAACAAAACACAAACTTGTAGGAGAACACATGCAGTGAACTGAGGTAAGGACTGGTCTCTCTCCTTAAACCAAAACCAAAACCAAACCCGTTGCCACTGAGTTGATTCCAACCTGTAGTGAACTTATAGGACAGAGTAGAACTTCTCCGTAAGATTTCCAAGGAGAGGCTGGTGGATTCGAACTGCTGACCTTTTGGTTAGCAGCTGAGCTTTTAACCACTGCGTCACCAGGGCTCCTTTCTTTTATTTACTTTTTTTCTAACAGAAAGTTATAATTTTATTTTACTTTATCGTTTGTTTTTTTTATTAGTCTTTGGAATTTGGTAGATATCTTTTCTTATCAGTCCAATCTGGAATTAAGTGGGCTCTGTGTCCTTTAATATTTATTAAGTTCAGGGACATTAAAAACCAAACCAGTTGCCCTCAAGTTGATTCCAACTTATGTGACCCCATGTGTGTCAGAGTAGAATTGTGCTATATAGGATTTTCAGTGGCAGATTCTTCTGGAAGTAGATCACCAGGCTTTTCTTCTGAGGCTCCTCTGTGTGGATTTGAATCTCCAAGCTTTCAGTGAGTAGCTGAGCAGGTAGACTGTCCTCAGGGATGTTAGATTTTTATTATTGCCTCAATGTCATTTATTTATTTATCTCCCACTGAAATCTCTAATTATTAATCACATGTTAAACCTCCTGACTCTTCCAATTCTCTTTCAATATATCTTGTACTTCTCCTGTCCCAACCAAACTCCCAGGAAGCCTGAGATTCTTTTAATGGAGAGTAATATTTAAAAGCTTAAGTTTGGGTCCTGGGTGTGTTCATTGTTTCTGAAATGCCACTGCTTCCAGGCCTAGTGGCAGAGCTTGGAAATATGTGTAAGTGTGCATGCATGCATGCACATGTGTGTGAAGGTGTGTGTGTGTGTATGTGTGTGTGCACCCAAGTGAATGTGTGCATGGGCCTGATTTATCCAGAGATATGCCTCCCAGATAGCTTCAACAAAACACTGTGGGAGTACTCTTAGCTGCTGTGAGTACAGTCATTAGACAGACTTTAGCTCTCAACCCCTTCAGGGTTACCCTCAGCTGCAGAGATTTTGCCTCATACAAGTCCATGACCTTTACAAAGAAACTTTAATTCAGTGACTGATCATGGCAGGGGTATAAAGACCTTGGCATTTGAGCCCACCCAGGGATAACTCAGGCAGGCTAAATATACCACAAAGCTTCCCTCGAGCTTGGCCAAGGCTTTGCCACAGTTTGACCTCTCCCTTTGCTTACCTCCCATTCTCGCCTTCTGTAGGTATTGATCCCTTACAAATATCCTGTACCCTAAACTCTGCTCCCAAATAATCCACACTCAAATCTATCTCTTTTTTATATTATTTTATATCTATCTGTATGTTGAAAAGTATAAGTTCACAATAATACATTCCTTTCCATATTTGTAGCCGGCTTAACAGACACAGAGTGGCTCCTTTTGTGTTTAGTATATGTTTGTTTGATTAGCATCCCTGTTGTAATCACCTTGTAGCCCCCCTCCCCATGCGGATGCCCACCTCAGTCTCCTTGGGTTCAGGCATCCAGGGCTGGGGAGCCTCCTATGCAAGACTTACGTCATCCTACTTGAACTCTGCACCCCACTCTGAGTCACAATAGCTCTCTCCCCACCCACCCCGATGCAGACTGATAGGCACAGCCTGACAGCTTTAGGACTAAGGTGTCCAGGATGAGAAGAGGGAGAGGAAGAACAGCACCATTTTTTTGAGATTCATCCATGTTACTACATGTATTAGTAGGTTTTTCCATTCAGTTGCTAAGTAGTACTCCATTGTATGATTGTACCACACCTATTGATGGGCACTTAAGTTGTTTTCAGTTTTTATCTATTATGAATAAATCTGCTCTGATCATTCTTCTGTCTTTTTATTTTTTTTATCTCTATTGTATAAATATATAGTAGAATTTCTTTATAAGAAACTACTAAGACAATTTCCAAAATGGTTTTACCAGTTTACACTCTAACCAACAATGTATAGAATTACATTTGCTCCACAACTTAATTAACATTTTGCCATCAAATCGATTCCAGCTCATAGCAATCGTTTAGGGCAGAGTAGAACTGTTCCATAGGGTTTCCAAGGAGTGGCTGGTGGATTTGAACTGCTGATAGCTCTTAACCACTGCACCA
Source organism: Dugong dugon (assembly GCA_030035585.1). Classification (NCBI taxonomy): domain Eukaryota; kingdom Metazoa; phylum Chordata; class Mammalia; order Sirenia; family Dugongidae; genus Dugong; species Dugong dugon. Next base: position 18,973,663 of record CM057478.1, read on the forward strand.
ACAGGGCTCCAAGTGCTTGATTACTAACCTAATATTTGGCTGTTAAAACCCACCCAGAGTGGCCTGGAAGACAGGCTGGCAATCTGCTTCTGAAAGTCATAGCTTTGAAAATCCTACGGGGTGCAATTCTACTCTGCACACATGGAGTTGTCATGAGTCAGAACAGACTAGATGGTAACTTTTTTTTTAACGACTAATTCTTATTAGTCATTTGTATATTTTGTTTGTAAATTATCTGTTTAATTTTAATTTAATATTTTACAGATGGATATCTAGTTGTTCCAACATCACTTGCTTAAGTAACTTTCCTTTTCTGCAATTGTTGAACAGCAATTGATGGTAGAAAGGTGCTGCTTAATTTTTGTTCGAGAATTTTTTAGATGTCTTATTGGTATTAATTGCTGATTCAATTCCATATGCATAAAGAACATATTTGTATGATGTCAGTACTTTAAAATTTATTGACAATAGTTAGTTAATGGCCCAAGATATGGTCACTGTTGGTCAAGTTCCATGTACATGTGTAAAAAGCATGTATTCTGTACTTGCTGAATATAGCATTCTATAAATGTCAATTGAGTTAACTTGGCTGGTAGTGTTTCCATACTTTTACGTCCTTACTGATTTTTTTTTTCTTTTGTCTACCTGTTTTATCAATTAAAGAAAGAGCAGTATTAAAATCTCTAACTATAATCATGAATGTATTTATTTTATCCTTTGGTACTGCCAATTTTTGCTTTGTGTATTTTGATATCTGTTATCAGGTATATATAAATTTATGATCCTTTTATCATTTTTAAATGCCATGTTTTATTTCTGGTAATACTTCTTGTCTTAAGGGCTATTTTGTCTAATATTCAGATAGCCACTTTAGCTTCCACATAGTGCTGCATGGTAATTTTTTTCACATTCTTCTATTTGTAACTTATTTTTTACTTTATATCTAAAGTATATCTCTTGCAGAAAGCATAATTGGGACCTACTTTTTTACCCAGTTTAATATTTCCTGACTTTTAATTGTAATAATTCTTCTATTTGCATTTATATTATTATTGGTAGGACTGAGTTTAAGTAGACCATCTTGCTTTTTGTTTTCTATTTCATCATGGTACAATATTCAATAGTATAATCACGTAAATATAAGTTTTACTGAAAAAATATTACAACTACATCAAATTATAAAATATCTTCTTATATTTCCATGAACATTCCTGAGATTACGTATTACTGTAAAAGAGTTCTTGAGGTAAATGATGTTTAGGGAGCTCTGTCCTAGATTCTATGCTTTCAACTGATACAGCCTTCGCTTAGAAATGTCAAACACATTGACAGATTGTAGCTTTAAATATGGGAATACAAGATTACTCCTTAAATAGGTACCTTAATTTTAACTGAAATCACTTTCAGCTATTTATTTATATGTTGATATTTCATAACTTATTTCCTAGAACATAAAGTAATTTCTCATACTGTAAGAACTTTGCTGTCTAGTAACCAGTCACCAGAGACTGAAGGTCATCTCTTGGGAGAAGAGTGAAAATTAAAAGAATTATTTATGATAAGATCGTTATGGCTATAAAGCATAGTTGATTTCAAGATATTAAATTAGATGCTCATGCAAGCCAGAAATTTATGCTTCAGAATTATGTCTTTCTCATAAAAGCAGCACATATAACTAAAGTGATACAGATATTGTGCAAGTGATTTCTCTGTATCAGCATCTTCTACTTCAAATATCTTTTTATTAAATATATTGGGATTTCAGTTTCATGTATTTCTTTTTCTTTCAAGCACAAAGCAATGTCTGAAGAACAGACTATAGATTAAAACTGTTGGACTTGTCTAAAAGAATATATATGGGCCCCCACACACATTTGTGTACCAAAATTCTGTCCTGCTGAGAACTATCAAACAAACACCACTCTTAAACATCACCATGAAACACAACCACAGAAGCCAATTAGCTCTTGAAAACTAGTTTTTACACTATCAGCTTTAGGGAAAGGTAAGGAGAATAAAAGAAAAATGATTGTGTGAGAGCTGAAAAATGAATCAGACAGAGGCAGTGGCTCTATCTAAATTATTTCTCTTTGAAGTCATTGTATTTTTGTTTAATAAAAACATGTAGTATAGAAGTACAAGTTATTATTATAATATTATTATTATGCTACCAGCACTACTCTGCTAATATATCTATTGTAATATAGGACTATCCTAGCAATTTTGTGGACTATTAAAGTCTTTACCCTCATATATAATGGATTTGTTGATTAGAATTGTCAGAATCATGGATGGTAATGTTCATTTAAAAACAATTTTGATGTTCAGAAGAGAAGGAAAGCATAAAAAATTTTATTTAAATTTTTAAAATTTAAGCTATTTTCACTATTACTACATTTCTTGCTTTATTTGTGGGAATCCACAGTTAACAACAAGTTACTGGTTACAGATAACTCAACATCTTAAGGATAATTCTTTAATGAGTAGAATCAGTGAACCTCACACAGTAAAGTAATTAGTGCTATGAGCCCTCAACTATTTGTGTTGAGTTTTGCCATTAGGAGTTCTCTATTTTACTGGCTATCTGAAAGTATAAAATGTATACCAGATGCTGCAGGGTTTTCAATCTTGATTTCACATGCCTGGCACTGAAATATAGCTTTCATTTTTAAATAACTCATGCAATTTTCTTTAATCTTAAGAAATATGAGAATGTAACATCCACACTGTCACACCTTAGATAACTAGATTTAACTTTAGCAAAAACTTTATACATTTTACATAGCATTTCTAACACATTAATTCTCTCACAATGAAAATTCTTATCTTTTTGGTCTGTTTCCAGCCTGTATTTCCCTACCCACCCATTTTATGCATACTTGGAGCACATACAAGGAAGCCCTTGACGATTATTTCTTGCTTGGGTTGAGGCAGCGGTATACTGTTAGTGTACTAGGCGTATCTCAAAATTTGATGAGCTTTCACATAGCGGCTGGAGTGAACACAGATTTTACGTGTGAAACCATATATAGCAAACATATTTATGTCTTTGGGGGCTATATATGTTGATGAGAATCAGAAAAATCGTCAATGGCAATGTGTTTTCTTCTTTGAAAGATTCTGTAAAACAGGATTACAATTTATTTCCATTTGGTTTTGAGCTACTGTATTTAATGCTGTTTGTATCCTCCCAAAACAGAGGGAAGAATGCTGTCTCAGAATTTTAAACAACACTTGAAAAAGCAAAAGCTCAAAAAGAGTAACAGGAAAATGAGAGATGATATGGAGACCTACTTTCTCTTTTGTTTGAACATTGGTGTAATATGTACAAATTGGAGGGATTTTTAACAGACATTTATAGTTAGCCATATGTATTTTTAAATTTTATCTGAGTTGGATGATAAGCTGCCTCTAATAAGACTGCTTATCCTGCAAACAGTAGTGACTCCAATACATTGCTCAAAGTTCATCTGTGAAGCTCTTTCTTTGCTTTCAGCACCATCCTTCAGAGGCACTGACTTGCCACTTTTTTGTCATCAACAGAGGCAAAGAGCACATAAAGGACTTCATTCCTGACAGAGGTCTTTTTTCTCAGACTCATTTATTTCCTAGTGATGTATTTCACTTTCACTACCCCTGAACTTACATTACTCAGTACAGGAAATCTGAAATCACTTCTTACATGGATATTTATACTATGTTTTGCAAACAAGAATTGCGGTCATGCACACATGCATACAAACACACAGAGAAGAAAGCAGTATGGCTCAATGAAGACAGGGCTTTCATTCATAGTCTTATGTTAATGTCAACTTCAATAATGTGAACATTGTTTCAACTACAGAGCACTATTTCCAGTGAATAGATTCTGTGAATATTTACTGAACATTTTTTAAACATAAAAAAGATGATTTTCAAGAATGACAAATTTAGCATTGCCTCACATGGGAAGAAAAACCAAACTTCACAGAACTGGTTAAGATTGACACATGAAAAAAAACAGAATTAAAAGCAGATAATATACTAATCGGTTCTAAATTATAATTCACTGTCACTTGAAAAGCCAAAGTAATGCTAGGAGTACATAATTGGATTAGAATAAGAGATCCAAAGATACTCTCCTCTTAGTAAGAATGGCTCCAATCAGATGCTTTTAAAGCACTGAATATGTTAGATTCCAGTTAATGCTATTTAAAATAAAACAAAACTCAACCTAATTTGATTTTCTCAACAGTCTCGTGGTAGAAGGAAATCATTATTGTCATTGTAAAAATAAGGAAACTGAGTTCATATCGAGGTTTAGGGAGTTGCCCAGGACCAGACACTGCTGATAAACGCCAAAGACAACGCAGGAAATAGACTGCGTGCCTTTCCGCAAAGGCCCTTTCTTTCACTCCTCAGCGCAAAGCCTCACATTTCTGACGCTGTTTTCTAACAGTTCAGAACTACTGAAGCAAAGTTCTCAAAGGCTACATATTTTCCAAATATCTTCTAATAAGTTGCTTTCCAAAAACCAAACCAAGCCCACTGCTGTGAAGTCGATTCCAGCTCATAGCGGCCCTATAGGACAGGATAGAACTGTCCCATAAGGTTTCCAAGGAGCTGCTGGTGGATTCCCACTGCTGACCTTTTGGTTAGCAGCTGGACTCTTAACCACTGTGCCACCAGGGCTCCAGTAAGTTGCTTAGGGACTGAAAATAGACATTAGGTGAAGACCTGGGAATATAATTTATTTGAACTTTTTTTTTTCCTGAAACAATCTTAAGACAGCACCTGGGAATATTGAGCTAAATTTGGAGGGAAATAAAAATATGACCTTGAGTAAATGATGTACTTTTATACCAGCTTTTCTCCCTGTTCACTGAGGAAATATTTGCAGATAAAGATAAATGCAGAGTGAAAGATTAGGTTAGATTCATTCATATGAATCAATGCAGCACCTGTTATGTGATGGACACTGTACTGATGATAATTGCCATCAATTTCATTAATTCCTCTTGGCTTTGAGATCTCCTTCCCTGGAGATTTGAAGAAGAATTAGAACTCAAATCACTGCTGTTTCTGACACATCTATTGATAAAAGCCTTAACAGTTTTAAAAGTTTTATGACTGCCCTTTTTGAAAATTTAAAAAGCCACAGCTCCCTTGCATGGTTAAAACCCAGTAATTCAGTGATTCTCAAAGTGTGGTCCCTGAACCAGCAGCATCAGCAACACCTAGGGACTTGTTGAAAAAAAAAAAGAAACACGCTACCATCAAGCTGACTCACAGAGACCCATAAGACAGAGTAGCATTGCCCCATGGGGTTTCCAAGGAGTGGCTGGTGGATCAGAACTGCTGACTTTTTTTTTTTGATTAGGAATCTGGCTCTTAACCAATGCACCACCAGGACTCCAGGGACTTGTTAGACATGCAAATTCTTGGCCTCTTCTCAGATGTACTGAATCAGAAACTCTGGGTGTGGAGCTCAGGAATCTTTTAACAAGCCCTCCAGGTGATTGTGATGCTTCCTGAACAGTTTCAGTAAAGCAGGGATCATGTGGACATGAGCATCTCTTTTAACCTTTTTGAGAAGGCATTGAGAGGTAAGTGTATTCCTCTGGTATTGAATGCTAAACAGCAGCAGAGATCAGGAGAATTAAATTTTGTTTGTTCACTGTATCCAGTTTACAGCTACACAGTAGCCAGTTGATGGAACAGTCAATTCTAAAAGAGAGGAATCAGTCATACGGTCCATATGTAAAGTCACAAGCTCTTTGTCCCTTTTCTAGCATGGAGGACATAGCCACCTAAATACAATTTCCTATGAGTCATTTTTCTTGAATTTGAAGAATAAAGACTAATAATAAAAAGAGTTCCCAAGAAAACTAAATTTGGGTTTTGCTACATAATTTTATAACTTTTCAACAAGTAACCATCAGAAAAATTTGCTTCCTAGATTTGCATATAAACATTTCTATTTGAAGCGTAGGTTTTAAATAAAACATTTTTTAAAGCTCCAAGAAATAAGGAAATATTTAATGTTTAAACATGCTCATTTGTAACATGTGGCAGCATATACGTACCTACCTAAGTATGCAAGTTACAATTAATTGAGTCATTCTTTTACTCTGCTGTATATTTTATGCATATAAATTAGGCATTGTGGCTTTAAAGGTATGTACCTAAACACCTATTATATATGAGTTAAAAATATTCTTCAGCTCAGAATGTTAAAATTTACACATATGTGTGTATGTATATAATATAAAAACCAGAAAACTGATCTCATTGTATTCTAGTCGATTCTGATGCATAGTGACAATATAGGATAGAGTAGAACTGCCCCTATGGGGTTTCCAAGGCTGTAATCTTTTATGGAAGCAGACTGCCACATCTTTTTCCTGAGGAGTGGCTGGTGGGTTCGAACATCTGGTCTTTCAGTTAGCAGATACACTCTTAACCACTGTACCACCAGGGCTCCAGATATAAATGTTACATAGAAGTAATTTAAAGTGCTATTTTACTTTTAAAAAGGATAACTATTTTGTTGTTCATTTCAAAAACATTTAAATGGTAGAGAAAACCCAGGGACATCTATAATCCTGCCTACTAGACATTTTATCTGTAAAATGAAAATGGTAAGCTCACTTAAAAGTTACCTTTGGTATTTTCAAAGACAGCAGAGAACTTTACTTTGCATATAGCATACCTTTGCCTCTCATATACTTCAAAGAATTAAGCACCAAAGTCATCTATTAAAGTCAGCTATTTTCTATCATTTTTATATTGGTCTGGGTATTTTTGATAGAAATTCTGATCAGGGTGACATCACGAGCCACAGACATATAAACTGGCTTTCTGCTGTTCTCCCACATACTTTTTTTTTTTTAAACAGACATATATACCTTTGTTTACCATTTATTGCAGAAAAAAGCAAATCTAAGAATATTATTTCTCTGTGTCCTTACTGTCTTTGCTTCCCCTTCTCTGTCACTTTCTCATTTGAAAAAAAAAAAGATTATAATGGCTAAGTCTAAAAATGATTTATTCCTCTGCAAAATGGAAAGCTGAAACCTGACTGGCATTCTAATCAGAGGTGAATAAATGGAACTAGAACAAGTTTCTGTTACCAGGTTGTGCCTTTTTTTAGTTCTGAGTGGGAGCAGATTTCTGCTTTATAACATGCCAAATGGAGGTGAACAGACTTTTACAGCCACTGGTGTATATTGCAGTAAACTAAGGGCAAATACCAGGGAATTAACTGGAATCAGGATAATGAACAAATGAGATGTTTAGTTTAGGTTTCTTTCCAGATACATTAAAATGTGCTCCAGCCCTTGATTTTCACTTGTTGAAGATATTCCCCTTAAATCAGTAGATTCTGTGTAACAGGTTATCTAATTGTGCTAAATTTTATAATCACCAAATTGCAAACATTTGATTTCCAGCTTAATATTTCCTATAATATCCTTTTCAAAATTTTTATTCAACACATACATTTTTAGTTTTGATTATGATTAAATATTTCATATATGAGAAACAAATCTGTGAGCTGAACTACATACTGTAAATATGAAAAGAAATAAAAAAAGATATTTCCCTTCATTTAATATTTCCCCTTCCACCAGATAGGTATTTTTAAGTTGAAAATGAGTATACAAAGTTAATGATGATTGAGTAAATCATCTGAGGTATAATGGACCTATGCCTTCCCCATTCCAAATGCACACACAGATGCATTCAAGATGAATAAAGGTTAATATCAGAGTTCTTAAAAAAGAAGTAGAAACTCAACAGAGAGGGACATAGATCCTAAATCCAATGATTTTTGGCATGTAACTCCATGAATATAAGCCTCAGTGTTTGGGGAGTTTAATGTTAATAAGCATGAAGGAGGTAAAGATGAGATCTCAGAACTGCTGGAGAGAGTCCTTCTGAGAAACAGAGCCCCACAATGCTGATTCACCTATAAGATGGAGAGAAATGTTCTGTATTCCAATGAGGGATGTAGTCTGCAAGTTTACAATCTGAGTGATACTGCAGGGGTGTAGTCTGACTTTATATTTCCCCTGATTTCAGGACCTCAAGCTAAATTATGGGAAAACTTGTATGAAAATAATAAAGCCAACAGAATCCTGGCAGAGGCAAATGTCAAATAGTTTTGCCTGAATGTAATATGAAAAAAAATTCAATTATCATAATAAACAGGGTAATTAACACTGGAAGGACTTTAGATAAATGGATAATAATATGAAAAAAATATAATTATCTTAAAATGTTTAAAAATGTATAAAATAAGTTTTAAAAATCAAATATTAAAAACAATATACAACAAAAAAAGATCAAATTTGAAAAAGGAGCAAAACAATTCTAGAAATGAAAATACATGTATTGAAATAAGACTCTTATTGAGTGAATTAAAGAGTAAAGTAGACAGTTAAAGAGAGAATTACTGCATTAAAATATAGATCTGTGGAAATCAACTAAAACATACACACAGAGAAACTGATAGATTTAGAATATAAAGCGGAAGTAGCTAGAATGGGAGATAGAATGAGAAGGCCCAGCATGCATTTAAGAGAAGTTCCAAAAGCAAAATTTAAAGATTAAGGAGTGGTATTTTCCAATTGATATTGCCAAATTATTTTCTAGAGTAATATAAAAGAACAGTTCTTAGATTAAAATAGTTCATTGACTCCTAGTGAGGTAAAGAAAACGTAATATACGCCTAGACACACCACAGTAAAATTGAAGATCCTCAATGAAAATGGGAAAGTCATAAATTTGTAAGAGAAAAATGAAGGAATATCTAAAAGAAATAGAAAAACAACATACATTTCATAATCAACAATAAGATGATAAAAAGCAATGGAATAGTATCTTCAAACAATGAAAAATAACTGTCAATTTAAAAATCTGTACTCAGGTAAGCAATTATTTCTAAACTAAGGACAAAATAGAATATTTTCTGATGAAGACTAGGAGAGTTTTGTAGTTACGGAGGTGATCTCTACAATGGCACAATCATTTCCTCTTTCTGTGCCCAGAACTATTGCCCCATCACAAGATGAAGTTTATTCCTTCATCCCCTTGAATCTCAGCTGACTTGTGGCTACTTGACTAATGTATGGTAGAAGTGGCACTATGCCAGTTCTGGACTTAGCCTTTAGGGGGATTGGTAGCTTCCACCTTGGTCTTTTAAAGCCAGCCCTAAGTCACAATTTAAGAAGTCTTATTACCAACCTGGAAAGAGCGTGTGGAGAGAAGCTACATGGAAGGGGAAGACTCCCTTGACTCAGCCTTCTAGCTGTCCCTGGCAAAGTCCTAGCCTTCTGAATGATACTGTCTGGGAAACTCCAGACAAGCTCAGCTGTGAGCTGAATAGCACTAAGTGATCTGGTCAACCCTATGTGGAACAGAAGAATCAGCTAGCCACAAAATAATGAGATAGAATGAAATGGTGATTGTTTTCAGCCTCTAGGTTTTGAGTAGTTTTTCACAGCAATAGATAATCAGATGTTAGTTATTGATATTGGTTGAAAGAATTAGTAAAGGATATACTTCAATAGGAGCCCTGGTGGTGCAGTGGTTAAAAGCTCAGCTGCTAACCAAAAGGTCAGCAGTTTGAATTCACCAGCCACTCCTTGGAAATCCTATAGGGCAGTTCTAATCTATGAGTCAGAAATGACTTGACGGCGAGTTTTTTTTTATACCTCAATAAGAAGGAAATTGAAGCTAGATGGCAGGAATGGGTTGAAGAAGCAACCCTAAAGGGTGGTTGTAACACTAAAAAGTTCTTAGACATGTTGTTAAACCTAAATAAGCATTGATAGTTAATAACAACAACAATAAAAATCAAAAAACTAATCATGGGGAGTTAACAAAAAGATGGGAGTAAAATAATAGTATAACAATGAAAGTTGAGAAGTTAAATGGTGAGACAAACATTCTAAAGGCTTTTTTCTTTAATATTGAAGGGTATTAGAAGTATTGATTAAATTTGTATATTGTTAAGTCAATAATGTGTATAGGAAACTATTGAAAGAGAAATATGTAGAGGAGAAGAAAGAATGAGATTTAAAAAGAAGATTAGTTCAATAATAAACAGAAAGGAGAAAATGTAAAAATTTTACGGTTAAGGTAAAAACATAAAATATATAAAAGGTATAAAAAGTAAAAATACGTCAGTAATCACATAAAAGTAAGTAGACTAAACTTGTTCATTAAATGATAGATTCATTTTAAGATTAAAATTCAGCTAAATGCTATTTATCAAAGTGTTGGATTGAATTGTGTCCCCCAAATAGATGCATTGTAAATCCTAATGCCTGTACCTGTGGATGTAATCCCGTTTGGGAATAGGATTTTCTTTGTTATGTTAATGAGGCCATATCAGTGTAAAGTGTGTCTTAAGGCAATCACTTTTGAGATATAAAAGGAACGAATTAGGCACAGAAGCAAGCAAGCATGCATGGAGAAGGATAGATGCCAGGTGGAAATTTCCAAAGAAAGCCAGGAAGAATTCTAGAGAAGCTTAGACAAGGATTTTCCCCTAGAGCAAACAGATAAAGCCTTTCTCGCTGACACCCTGCATTCAGACTTCTAGCTTCCTAAACTGTTAGAAAATAAATTTCTGTTCATTAAACCCACCCACTTGTGGTACTTCTGTTATAGCAGCACTGAAAACTCAGACACCAAAGTAACTCCTTAAAACATTACTCAAGGTTTGGGGAAAATACCAATAGTTTACTTATCTTGACAAACCTGGTTTAGCAATTTTAATATTGGGTAAATTGCATTTAAGGTAAAAACATAGGGATATAGTGTCTTTAATTTAAAAAACATTAACCAGGAAAATATGATATTGATGAACATGTATGTATCTAATATGATATGCATATACACCTACTTAAAGTAAAATTGGACAGAACTACAAAGAGAAATTAGATGTGGTAAATGTGCTTCTGTAAAGATTTACAGCCTGGAAACCCTGTGGGGCAGTTCTACTCTGTGCTGTAGGGTCACTATGAGTCAGAATTGACTTGACAGCAATGTGATTGGATTTTGGATGATGAGAAATCAAGCAGAAAAAGGAAAATAAGCAAAAAAAAAAAGCCAGAAATTTTAAATAATGGAGAAGACTGGTGTTAGGTGCCTTCAAGTCAGTTCTGATTCATAGCAACCCTATGTACAACAGAACGAAATACTGCCTGGTCCTGTGCCATCCTCACAACTGTTGCTGTGTTTGAACCCATTGTTGCAGCCAGTGTGTCAATCCATCTCACTGAGGGTCTTCCTTTTTTTCACTGACCCTCTGCTGTACTAAGAATGATGTCCTTCTCCAGGCACTGGTCCCTCATGATAAAATGTTCAAAGTATGTGAGATGAAGTCTCACCATCCTTGATTCTAAGGAGATTCTGGCCGTATTTCTTCCAAGACAGATTTGTTGGTTCTTCTGGCAGTCCATGGTATATTCAATATTCTTCACCAACACTAAAATTCAAATACATCAATTATTCTTCAGTCTTCCTTATTCACTGTCCAGCTTTTGCATGTATATGAGGCAATTGAAAATACCATGGCCTAGGTCAGGTGTACCTTAGTCCTCAAAGTGACGTCTTTGCTTTTTAACACTTTAAAGAGGTCTTTTGCACAGATTTGTCCAGTGCAATACATTGTTTGATTTCTTGACTGCTGCTTCCATGGGTGTTGATTGTAGATTCAAGTAAGATGAAATCTTTGACAACTTCAGTCTTTTCTCCATGTATCATGATGTTGCTTATTGGTCTAGCTGTGAAGATTTTTGTTTTCTTTATGTTGAGGTGTAATCCATACTGAAGGATGTGGTCTTTGATCTTCATCAGTAACTGCTTCAAGTCCTCTTCACTTTCAGAAAACAATGCTGGAAAGGACTAATTTATACTAAGTAGCAGATATACAACCCTGTGCCCACTCTCTTAAAATTAGATAAACCTACTATTTTCAATCACATGAGAATTAAAAATAAATTAACAAACACATGTCATATCCTAAAGAAATTGATAACATGCAGAACATACTCCCATGCTACAATGCAATAGAATTAGAAATCAGCCCAAAACTATAATAGGGAACATATCTGGAAACCCAAAGTACACTTTTCAATAATTGCTGTATTAAAGAAAATAACTCATAATGGGAATTTTGAAATATTTAAAATGAAAGACAATTAAAACACATTTGGAAACATGGTGCATGGTGCTAAAGCAATACCAAAAAAGGTGATGATAGCTACAGTATTGAAGTCAAGAAGTTAGATATAAACACTGAAGTTTATGTAACAACAGTAAAAAAAAAAAAAAAAAAACAATAAAAATAAGGGCAGAATTAATGGCCTAGTTCAAAAACATCTAGTTCTCTGAAAATAAGAATAAGATAGAAATTCCCTAGCAAATCAGGTCAAAAGGTGAAAACAAACAAAAAACATCAAATAATCAATGTAAGGAGTGGATAAGAGGGAATTAATGAAAAACTATATGAAAATTCTAGGAATCACTTTAATACATTTCAAATCAGTTGAAATAGTCTATATTTAGAAAAATGTAAGTAGCATTTAAATACATCTATAAAAAATACATAAACAGAAAACTTGTATAGACCTGTAACTATTCAAATAATTGAATTTATGTTGAAAATAACTATCCACATGCTACCTTCAATAAGAACATTCTACAGGCAAGTTCTACCAAACTTTCAAACCTTACACGATCTGTATCTCTAAAAAAGTAGTACCAAGAAAAAAGAAGATTTTGAATTAGCATAATCACTATACCATCACTACTACCGCCCCTTATAGTTAGAATACAATATTGGAAATCTATTGTTATTACAGATTTGAAGATATACCTTCAATTTTGTAGAATAAAGCAAAGAGAGTAAGTTTTTATGCTATATACCAGATTGGTTTTTAACTTTGATATGTGCCTTTTTTTATGATCAATATCATTTTGAAATAGTTGAGACTCTTGTTTAGACTGTGAAGGCAGTCATTATTTCTCTTTATTATCTGCAAATATTACTAAGGTAGAAAGAAATGGAGCCTGAAACAAATAATGTAATATAGTTTGTCCCATAAATAGCTTTAACCAGGGGAAAACTTGTTCAGAGAGCTATAACATGGGTAATCATAAATCTATACAAGAAGCCTCAGTTGTGATACTGCATCATGTAAGGAAGGCTTGTGAATGAAAGAATTACTAAGAAACACCAGCCCAGAGAAATCTGACATATCATCAGAGTGTACCTTTCACTACAGTGGGGAACAGACGGGGCTGGGGCTAGTCTTTTAGGAACTCAGGTGTCTTCTTTCTACCAAAGTGAGACAGAAATAAAGCAAAATAAGTACACATTTGAATTACTACGAGTTGAATTCCAACTCATAGCAACCCTATAGGACAGAGTAGAAGTGTTCCATAGGGTTTTTAAGGCTGTGAATCTTTACGGAAGCAGATTGCCACATCTTTCTTCCGCCAAGTGGTTTGTGGATTGGAACTGTGATTAGCAGCCACATGCTTAACTGCTTGTGCCACCAGGGCTCCATTTAAATTACTGGGAACCTGTTATTGTGCTCACATTCAATAAATTTGAGTGAGGAAAATTAAAGAAATGAATGCTATCTTGAGTTAATACATTAGCATAATTCATTTTTACTTAAAAATGTAAAATTCATGCTGATAGGTTTTGGAAGAAAATAGATATTCATAGCAGTCATTCTTAATTTGTAATAATGCAACCACTGAAACAGAACATCTGAATATATTTGCATATTTTGGTACCAAATTATGAAGTTCTAATAAAACTTAGTCTAAACTAAATACAAAATGCCATGTAATAAGTCTGTAGATTGGACTCTCCTGAAAAATTCCAGGTAATTAAATTTAAGTGGATGTATCTTCTGCTCAGAAAACACTACCCAACTTTTGTACAAAATATTTGTGACATTATAATTTTAAAGAAAGACTGCTTTAAGAAGTGTATGGCTTTGTTCATACAGAAAGGATCTTAATAGTTAACATATAATAGGTAACAGGTATTCTAAGTGCTGTATACATACTAATTAAATCCTATAAAATGAGTGCTGTTATTTATCCCATTTTACAGGCAAGCAAACTGAAACAGAAAGAGGTTAAACTGCAGTTAATAAGACTCAGCATGATGGTGTCCAAGCGGTCAGTAAAGAGCATGCATGCCCTGGAAAAACTCCGTGTTTCTGTAAAGCTACACATTACCTTATTTACAGAAGTAGTGGGTAATGAGGAAAACATAGTTAGACATTTTAAGTTAATGTTCTGGTAATGAATAGAGACAAGCTAATAAGCTTGTCTGTTACTGGATGCAATTCACAAAATTGACTTTCAGTATTTTATATGGGTATAAAATATATCTGCTAGATTGGAAAAGGAAGAATGAATTGTCTTTTTCTCAAAGCATTTAAATTGACTATATTAACTGTGAAAGCCTAAAGAGCAAAGTTCGTGTCTTATTTATCTTTTAATCCTATGCTCCTAGCATAAAGATCAGCACGTAGGTCATAACTGGTTCATTTATTCATTCGTTATTCATTATATTGTATTTATGCTTATTTTTATTATTTATATGCATTTATTCATTCCTTATTCATTCATTATCTATCATAATTTGTTCATCTATCCATTCATTTATGCATTAAACAAATATTTATTGAGCTCCTATTATTTCTCACAACTGGGGATATGGTGATAAACAAAACGAAAAAGTTTCTACCCTGATGGAGCTTATATTCTAGTAGGAATAAACAGGCAATAGATCATAAAAAAATTAAAAATACATTCTATCAGATAAGTACTATGGAGAAAATAAAGCAGGATAAGGAAGCTGGTCAGGGAAGACCTCTGAAATGATGGCATTTGAGCAGAAGTCTGAAAGAAGTGGGCAGCTAGGCAGACATCAGAGAGAAGCACATTTTTCGCAGAAAGAGCAAGTGTGGCTACGATGTTGGAGCACATCTGAAATGCTTGAGGAATGGTAGCCAATGTGTTTGGAATAGGTTAAGTGAGGGCACAGAACTAGGAAAGGAGGCTGGAGAGTTAGTAAAAAACTAAAACATTTTTAAAAAGAGAGAGAGAGGGAGAGAAGAATCAAAGTCTTTGCAGTCTTGTAGGAAATTATAAGGACTTTGGCTTTAATTTGAGTGAAATGGCAGTACAAAGTTTGGGCCATATGAGTACAAGGACCGCACCTGACTTTATAACGATCTTTCTGACTACTGGGCTGAGACAGACTATTGAGGAGTCTATCCCTGCTCCCTATAGAGGAAGCAGGGGAAAAGCTTACAGGAATCCATTGGAATGAACCAAGCTAGGGGTGATAGCGACTTGGAGCAGGGTTGTAGTGGTGAAGGTGGTGAACATGGAGGATTCAGAACATAGTTTGGCAAAATAACTCACTAGACTCCCTGGTTAATTGGATATGGCATATGAGAAAAAGAGAGATTAAATATGAGCCTACTTGTTTGACCTGAGTTTCCGTTTACTGAGGAAAGACTGAAGAAATAGCTGGGGACTCAGGGAGAGGTAGGCATTGGGAACTGAATTTTGGGCATATCAAGTTTTAGGACTTAATAGACATCTAAGGGGGAGATTTTGATTAGGCACTGACATATCAGTTAGAAATTCAGTGCAAAAACTTTATAAATATATGTTGAGATAATGAATTTTCTCATTCATGTGGAAACCCATTGTATAACTTTCACTTTAGCTAACTCATTCCTTAAAATGTGGTAAATATTTTAATGTAAATTCACATACTGCAGAAAGATGTAGTGTAGAAAAGGCACTGGCCTCCAATTAGGCAGAGTTTGAATATTGACTTTCCTACTTAATAGTCTAAACTGTTGAGAAAATTGACTAAAATATGTGAATTTCTGAACCTGTCTCTCCCTTATGTAAAATGGCCAAAATAACACCTTTGTAATTGGATCTTTTGAGGATTAAATTAAATAATACATGAACGAGATTCAGCATGGAATAGATACTCAATAACTTGAAGTTCTCTTTCACAATGCCCTATAATTTCAAATAAAGAGTTTGGACTGCATATTATTTTATATCTACTTTCAAAATAAGTAAAGGGACAAATGTATTCATGTCTTGAAGAAGCTCAGTTAACATGAAGCAAATGTAAGCCTAAGACTATAAGATGTGGTTAATGGGCTGAAAATATATAGTAATGAGAATTTCTCTCTCATACTTATTAGCTAAAAATGACAAATCATGAAACCTCTCCTGTATGCATGAAATGATCATGAAATGTATATAATTAGCCTGAACTTCACTTCAGAATCCTTTTTAACACACTTTTGGTAATGCAACTACCTATAATTAATGAGATTAATATGTAAGGTAAAAATCTATTTGCCAACAGTATAGTAGCCAATAAAGGTTATTTAACAGCACCAAATGGAGAAAATTGTTTTTATTAATAGTTAAAAATCAAAATATATGTAAAGTTTACTTCATCAAGTGTTAAACTCTATTTGTATACCAATACTTTTTCAGTCCTTTGAATGTTTAATTTTAAGAATCCAGAAATTGTTTTAAATAAGGTATAGTTTATTCGTACTTCCATTAGAATTCATAGATTAGACCAAGTAATGCACAAAATCATACTTAGAATTTGGAACTTTAAATTTAAGACTTATTCAGGCTTGAACAGAACACAGAGCAGTAATATTATAGATAAATAATAAAAAGAAAAAGTAATTTACTAAGTGCAGACAATGTATAATTTATTATGCTAAATGATTTACAGATGTAAAATCTTGTTGAATCACTACCATTAACCTATAATTATCCCTATTGAGAAATTATTAATCTGGACTTTGAGCACATCAGTCTTTTACTTCAAAGTGTATACTATTTCCTTTGTGCTCCACAGTTCAGGAGAAATGGATCCTAATGAAAGAATTAGCTGTTTGACCTCTGTCCAGTCATTTTACAAAATCACTCTGGGCTTAAATTTTCTTACCTCTAAGTCTAATAAAATGAACTAGAGCCATATGATCGGTATTAGCTCTAAATTCATAGAACTTTTGTTAGATGTTTTTATACTGATAGTGAAATTGAGCCTTAATTTTTATTAGGTATACACACAATTATAATAATAATACTAACTAACATTTACGGAGTGTTTTCTGTGACTCAGGTACAATGTCAGCAATTCTCATGTGGATGTAAGCCTGGAGCAAAGTGAACCAAGATGAAAAGTAAAAGAAATAGAACGGGAAGAGTCCAGAATTTAGACAGTTCTGAAAATATTTTAAAATTGCTGCACAACACCCCCAATTCTAGAAGTCAGTATGCTGATGCTCAGTGATGTTCTATTTCTTTAAATGCATGTATTTTATGTTTTAAGAGGAACACTTTCTGTCATGGAAACACAAGTGCCATTTTAAAATAGATGCTATTAGGAAAATAGATTCATTTTACTGAAATTCACATTACTATCATTATTTGTAAAAGAAAATTACTTAGGTGAAAAGAGAAATGTATATATTTTTCCTATAATTTGAAGCTTTTTTAATGATGACATTTCTCTTAAAATAGTCTACATTTACATTTCCTGGACCATGTTAATTGGTAGTCCTTGCTCTTCTCTATGTGCTTTTGTCTCTCAAAAATAACATTTAACAGGTTAATACAACTGTCTAGTTACATGACGGAATTTTTTTTTTTTTTTTTTTTTTTTTAATGAGCTCTTAGCTCTTCTAGGGTGGGGACTGTGTTGTATTAATTGTTTAATCTTTGGCATAGAGCACAGTAACTGGCATACAAATAATCAATGTTTGTAGAAAGGAAAAGGAAGAAAGTTGGTAATTGACCTCCAGATACCATAATAATTAGACTGTTGTCAATTCAAATTGCTATATAATCCCAGCATGGCATGTAATTTTGATCACGGACCATAAACGTTACTCGTATTTAAAGGGAAATGGTCTTAATAACAGATGATCAAGGTCAGGGGAACCCAAGTTTCACAGGCAAGTGGTCTTTTGCAGTGAAATGACTTCCCTCTAAACTAGCGTACAGTGTGCATTTGTATTTAAGCAAGTAATGTTGCATAACACACGTCATAACGTTAAAATTTCACATACTGTGAGGAGATGTTTCTCCAAGAATATAGTTAGAATACCTGTTTTATTTGTTCAAAAGGCGTGTATATTTTAGCTTACTGGGAATGACTAACATTTCACTGGATGTTCAGTACTTTTCCAGGCTGTTGATAGCAAGACCACATTTCCTAAGCAGGCATTTAAATATGTAACTTGATTATTAATTCAACAAAATTATGGGTGATGTCTATTATCTTATAAATGGGTAGAAAGAATATATATGTGAAAGAAGCATCAATGTGGAAAATGTTACAATAACAAATCTTATTATAAGAAAGAATTTTGAAATAACTTGCCAGGAGGGTAATGACCTCAATTAAATTTTATGTGAAATAATAATTGGTGATTTTAATAATGAAACTGTTGCATATTTGATAATAAAATATTTTTATATTTCTTATTTCCCTCTGGCTTATATTTATATTAAATAATCGTTGAGATAGTCAAATAAAAGTTATAATTTATAGTGCTTTTACTTTCCGTGTACTCAAATAGTTTTTAAATAGTTTTAAATTCAAAAGGAAGGTGAGAAGAAAAAATATTTAAAATACCCCTGCAGAATTTACTTTAGAAATGAGGGAAAATTTTGGACTATAAAAATGTAGAGTGAAAATCAAAGCTGCATAAATTTGTTGTTTTCGTTAGGTGCTGTCAGTCTGTTCCGGCTCGTAGTGACCCCATACACAACAGAAGGAAACACTGCCTGGTCCTGCGCTATTATCTCCATTGTTGCTATTGATACCTTCGATAACGTGTCCAAAGTATGTTCGACATAGTCTCTCCATCATTGTTTCTAAGGAGCACTCTGGCTCCTTAGTATGCTCCTTAGAAGCGAGGATTGTGAGACTTTGTCTCACTTACTTTGGACATGGTATTAGGAGGGACCAATCCCTGGAGAAGGACATCACGCTTGGTAGAGGGTCAGTGAAAAAGAGGAAGACTCTCAATGAGATGGACTGACACAGTGGCTGCAACAATGAGCTCAAGCATAACAACAATTGTGAGGATGGAGCAGGACTGGGCAGTGGTTCGTTCTGTTGTACTTGGGGTCACTATGAGTCAGAACCAACTCGACAGCACCTAACAACAACAACAACAAAGAGCGTTCTGGCTGTACTTCTTCCAAGACAGATTTGTTCCTTCATCTGACCGTCTGGTATATTCAATATTCTTTGCCAACACTGTAATTCAAATGCATCAATTCTTCTTCGATCTTCCTTATTCATTGTCCAGCTTTCACATGCATATGAGGCGATTGAAAATACCATGGCCTGGGTCAAGCATATTTTAGTCCTCAAAGTGACATCTATGCTTTTTAACACTTTAAGGAGGTCTTTTGCAGCAAATTTGCCCAATGCAATATGTTGTTTGATTTCCTGACTGCTGCTTCCATGGGCATTGATTGTGGATCCAAGTAAAATGAAGTCCTTGACAATTTCAATATTTTCTCCATTTATCAAGATGTTGCTTATTGGTCCAGTTGTGAGGATTTTTGTTTTCTTTATGTTAAGTTGTAATCCATACTGAAGGCTGTAGTCTTTGATCTTCATCAGTAAGTGCTTCAAGTCCTCTTCAGTTTCAGCAAGGAAGGTTGTGCCATCTCCATATTGCAGGTTGTTAATGAGTCTTCCTCCAATCCTGATGCTGCATTTTTCTTCATGTAGTCCAGCTTCTTGGATTATTTGCCCAGCATATAGATTGAATAAATCTGGTGAAAGTATCCAAGACTGATGCACACCTTTCCTGATTTTAAACCATGCAGTATCCCCTTGCTCTGTTCTATGTACAGGTTCCACATAAGCACAATTTATTGTTCTTCAATTTCCATTCTTCACAATGTTATCCATAATTTGTTATGATACACAGTTGAATGCCTTTGCATAGTCAATAAAACACAGGTAAACATCTTTCTGGTATTCTCTGCTTTCAGCCAAGATCCAGGTCCTTCTTTCCAGTCTGTATTAGTCTGGAAGCTCTGTTTAAACCTGTCTATCATGAGTGAACTTGCTGGTATTTGAAATACTGGTGGCGTAGCTTCCAGCATCACAGCAACACACAAGCCACGACAGTACGACAAACAGACAGAAAAGTGATGGTGTATAAATCTGAGGGAGGAGAAATTAAAAGCCACAGTACCTGAAAACATTTGGCAGAATGTTTGGCAGAATCATCTGGGAAATAACAAATTGAATCAACATTTTTCCTTTGTGAACACAATCTATTCCCATGTTTATATGTCCCTGTTTGTGCTTAGAGATTTTTTTTAAAAGCAAAACAATTATTTTATAATAGTTACACATTTTTAGTGTGCTTCACGTAAATCACTCATGCATAGCTTTGAGTTTAGATAATTCACAATTGAACTAAGAAGGCTTTTGTTTCTATCACTACAAACAAACATTTCCCTGTAAACAATGCTGAGAAACATAACAGTAGAGAGCTGACGTACACACTTACAAGTTAAATTTAAATTAAGTTTATAGCCAGCAAAACTTGCATTGTGATGTTCATTCTCTTCAGGCTTTAAAAGTCCCTTTTACTACCTCTCCTGTTTCATAATGTGAATTTTATTCCAGTACCAAATGAAGTTTGTAAGCCCAAGGGCAGGGCTCCATTTGGCTTTTCTCTTGTTTACATGGCCTGGTTGTTCTCGGTGTTCGGTATTGTTAGCAACAATAATAATGAGGTGAGCCTGGAGTGAAATGAACAATCAGTAGCAAGCATATCTGAGGGGATTCAAGACATGTTAATAACTGGGTTTGAAAACAATGTACATGCTTGTAACACCCATACATAAAATATTTTCAGAGTTGCTAACGTTCATCAATTACTGTATTTTAATTGTGGGCTACCCTGCTATGTTTTTGCAACATACTGTATTTTCTTTGTATTATTAGGATTTTACCAACTGTATTTTGAGGCAATATTCCTAGCCATAGTAAGTTCTTTATGTTGCTGAATAGGATTTTCCGACTGCTTCTTCTTGGTAGCTGCCATAGAGTCGGCCCCTGGCTAATGGCAAGCCTTGTACAACAGGATGAAAGGCTGCCCAGTTCTGTGCCATCTCCATAATCGGTTTTGGATCAGTCATTGTGATCCATAGGGTATTCATTGGCTGAATTTTGAAAGTAGAGAGCCAGGCCTTTCTTTCTAGTCCATCTTAGTCTGGAAGCTCCACTCAAACCTGTTCAGTATCAAAGCAACACGCAAGCCTACACTGACAGACAGGTGGTGGCCATGCATGAGGTATAAGTGGGTCTTCCACATGGAAGGTGAGAATTCTACTACTTTACTACCGATGCCCCTCTCTGAATGATTATGATGTTAATATTAATAAGTAAAATGTAACCAGCAACAAGCGCACCCATTAAGCCACTCTCCATTTTGGAGTTTCTCCTCTGGACGTGCTCTAATTTGTCAATTTTCTTCTTAAAAATGTGCTGGTGGGAAACTTTTTTTTTTTTCCTTTTTGTAGTCTGAATATAATAAAGCTATTAAGGCTCCTTAAGGCTCTGTTAACTTACTTGGTAATCATATTTTGCTATGGGTATGTGGACTTTGTGGTCATTTTCAAGGAATTCTAATACACTCTCCAGGGAATTTAACCATCAGCCACCCTGCTGAATGCATCTATCAGAGTTATGGCGGGTGTGACCACCAGGACTGCCAGGGGAGCTAAAAGTGTCAGAAGGTCACTTGAGAGTAACTCAAATTTCTCTTCTGGGAATTTTCTAGGACATGCACAGTTTAGTTATAGTAAGATTAATAGAAATATGAGAAAATCACAACATTATATCCCACTCAAATATAGAAAATCTCTGGACTCAGAGATTCTGGTTTAATGTTAGGCAGTTAATAGTCCATCATGTGATTCTTCTCCATCTGGAACTTTAAAAATGATTTCCAAATGTGTTGATATTAACAAGCCATGCATTGTTTTATTTCCAGAAAATACTACCTTTTATAAAGAGATGCATTCAATATGTATCAGAAGTTTTTTGTGTTTTTTTTTGTTTTTTCATGTGACTTATTCAGTTATATATAAACTTGCCTGATGAAAAAGAGCTAAAACATCAGCAAACATTTATACTATTGGATTGAGTTCTTAAGGAGACCCAGTAGTGACCTATCTTTACATAATTCCTACACACGCACACCCCCGCACATTATCACAACCCATAGAATTTTTTGGAGTATGCTAAGTCAAATATGCACTGGGGTAGCTAGAATCTTCTATCTCTTGTCAAAATGAATTTGACTAGGGGTTCTCAGCTGAAGGTGGTTTTGCCCCCCAGGGGATATTTGACAATGTCTGAAGACAGCTTTGGTTGTCACAACTGGGGGGCTGGTACCTGGCATCTAGTGATTAGAGGCCTCAGATGCTGCTATATATCCTACAATGAACAGGATAGATCCTATGATGAAGAGTTTCTGGCCCAAAATGTTAACAGTGCCTCCTGAAGGGAAACCCTGAATAAGAAGCCTGTGTCCCCCAAGGCTGAGCCTATTGCATTGCTTCACACTAGAGTCGATTCAAAGGGTACCAGCTGTCTGTGGTGCTCTTAGCAGATCCCGGTTGTGAGCCAGCCTGTGTTCTTTCAGTAGCTGAATGAATGCTTCATTAAGAAGCTATATTCTGGTCTGATTTACTCTCTTATTTGGGTGGTTTACTGTTTTTTAATTGATAGTCACAGTTTTGTTTTGCTCTTTTTTCTCTCTAGATTGTTATATTAAGTGGTGTTATTTCTGCCTTGCAATTCCTGCCAAGATTTTCCAAGTTTAGCCTTAAAATTTTCATCTGACTCATTCATGCAATAACTTCTTACTGTTCCCTCTGCCTCGTGCACCCCTTTCATATACCACCACCCCCTGGAGTTCCCCTTTTTAGAGCTGTCAAAATAATTTACCCAAAAAAGAAGTCTCACCATGTCAGCCACCTGCTAAAAAAAAAAAAAAAGAAAACCACTGCCCTTGAGTCAATTCCAATTCATAGCAACCCAATAGGACAGAGTAGAACTGCCCCGTAGGGTTTCCAAGGAGCGGCTGGTGGATTCGAACTGCCGGCCTTTGGTTAGCAGACAGTTTCTTAACCACTGCATCACCTGCTAACAAACTTTAATTGGCTGCCCACTTCCATGATGATAAAAAGCAAGCTGTACCCTTTAGCATAACAGAGCAGACCCTGTGTAACCTGACCTTGTTTACTTCCGCTGTTAATCCCTTGTTCCTTCAGATCAGACATTTTCCCCTCCATCAATGCTTAATTTCTCTGCACAGCCTGTGGGATATCTCACCCCTGTGGCTTTATTCCGACCTTCTTCTCTGTTTACAGTTCTGCTTTTCACCTTCCTCAACTCTCTAATTCCCACCTGGCTCATTTACCTCTTCCTCTAGGATTTCTTCTGTAATCCTTCCAGATGGGGTTACTCCTGACATATCCTGTGGATATTTCTATCATTCTACTTTCCCCATTGTTTTAAAAGCAGAATTTTGTGCTTTGTCTCTGGATTCCAGGAAGTTATGGACTGAATCCTATTCATTTTTGTATTTCTTTTTTTTCCCACTGTTCCAAATATTTTATTTATTTATCTTTTTATTGTACTTTAGATGAAGGTTTACAGAGCAAATTAGTTTCTCATTAAACAATCCGCATTGTTTTGTGACATTGGTTGCCAACCTGGCAACATGTCCACCCTCTCCTGTTCTTGATCCTGGGTTCCTCATTACCAGCTTTCCTGCCCCTCCTGTTTTCTAGTCCTTTCCCCCGTGTTGGTGTGCCCGTTTAGTCTTGTTTTGTTTTATGGGCCTGTCTAATCTTTGGCTGAAGGCGAACCTCAATAGTGACTTCAGTACTGAGTTGAAAGAGTGTCCTGGGGTTTTTTCCAGTCTCTGTCAGACTAGGAAGTCTGGTTTTTTTTGTGAATTAGAATTTTGTTCTACAATTTTCTCCAGCTCTGTCCGGGACCCTCTATTGTGATCGCTGTCAGAGCAGTCAGTGGTTGGTAGCCGGGCACCATCTAGTTGTGCTGGACTCAGTCTGGTGGAGGCTCTGGTAGTTGTGGTCTGTTAGTCCTTTAGACTAATCTTTCCCTTGTGTCTTTGGTTTTCTTCATTCTCCCTTGCTTCAGACAAGGTGGGAACAGTGGAATATCTTAGATGGCAGCTCACAAGCTTTTAAGACCCCAGATGCTACTCACCAAAGTAGAATGTAGAACATTTTCTTTATAAACTATGTTATACCATTTGAGCTAGATGTCCCCTGAGACCGTGGTCCGCACAGCCCTCAGCCCAGTAATTTGGCCCCTCAGGGAGTCTGGATGTTTCTATGAATCTTCCATGACCTTGCCTTGGTCAAGTTGTGCTGACTTCCACAGTATTGTGTATTGTCTTACCCTTTACCAAAGTTACCACTTATCTATTGTCTAGTTAGTGTTTTTCCCTCCCCACCTCTCCTTGGAAACCATCAAAGATTGTTTCTTGATGTGTGTAAACCTTTTCATGAGTTTTTATGATAGTGGTCTATTACAGTATTTGCCCTTTTGTGATTGACTTATTTCGCTCAGCATAATGCCCTCCAGATTCTTCCATGTTGTGAGATGTTTTGCAGATTCATCATTGTTCTTTATCATTTTGTGGCATTCCATTATGTGTAGGTACCATAGTTTGTTTATCCACTCATCCACTGATGGGCACTTAGGTTGGTTCATCTTTTTTCTATTGCGAATAAGGCTGCAATGAACATGAGTGTGCATATGTGTATTCATGTGATGGCTCTTATTTCTCTAGGATATATTCCTAGCAGTGGGATTGCTGGATTATATGGTATTTCTATTTCTAGCTTTTTAAGGAGGCACCAAATCATTTTCCAAAATAGTTGTACCTCATTTTTGTATTTCTTCTCTGCCTAGCTGAGGGTACAGTTAATAGATGTTAAGTGATTAAATGAATGAATGTATGTGTCATGTCACTGTTGCAAGTGAATTAATTTTATGTAAATGACATAATGTATCCTAATTTAGTTTTAATTTAGTCTTAGAATTATCTTACTACATTTCTATATGATAATCAGTAAAAAGGAATTTTGTCTGTTTTTTTATCTTTGCTATTTGTTTCGATAGGTTCAGATTAATGAAGATTTGAAGAAGTATAAATATTGAAAGATATAATCTATTTTTAACTTCTAATTTCCTGTGAATGTCAAATCTACCTTGGGTCCAAGGTATGGCTGAATGTAGAGGAAACAGGTAATAATATTGGTAATAGCAGCTAACATATATTCAGCAATTACCATAAGTCAGGTGACATGCTGAGAAATTCATGTAATTTATTTTACCTGTGAAGTACTACTGTACTTATTCCCAGTTTAAACATTTACACATATGCATGAGAAAATTGAGGCACAGAGAAGTTAGAAAACTTTTCCCAGATTGCCTGGCTAGTGTGCGAAGGAGGAGGCATTGAATTAACTCAAGAGCTATTTTCTGGTGCATTTAAGACCCCACTGCTGTCGAGTCAATTCTGACTTACAGTGACCCATACAGTTTCCAAGGCTGTAATCTTTAGGGAAGCTGACTGCCACATCTTTCTCCACAGAGCGGCTGGTGGGTTCCAACTGCTGACCTTTTGGTGCATTTACGCACTGGCAAACCAATACCTACACCTCTAATTTCTAAAATCAAAGATTATGTCCAGCTAATTACTCCTTAGTGATGATCAAATGAGTCAATATACATAAAACTCAAAACCCGGTGCTGTGGAGCTGATTCTGACTCATAGTGACCCTATAGGACAGAGTAGAACTGCCCCATAGGGTTTCCAAGGAGCAGCTGGTGGATTTGAACTGGCGACCTTTTGGTTAGCAGCCATAGCTCTTAACCTCTATGCCACCAGGGCTCCAATATATATAAAGTGTCTGGTAAAAGTTAGCTATTAGAATTAATATCAAACTTAGAGTTGAAATAAGTACTCTAGACTAGTTGTCCACCACAAATTCAGGAAGGGAAATGTTCCCCTTATAACTTAAAGAATTTTAGTGAGGATGAGATACATGTGAGCATTTTGGAAAGTATTGAACATTCACTAAACATAAACTTGGGCAATGGTGTTATCGTAGTACATGAACTTATTTAAAATACAAAATATCACGTTTATCATTTTGTCTAAATTAGAGAAGAGTAACAATGAGAATCAGAGACTGATGATTTTAAGGCTTGTGAAAGTGTATACACATAGGCCAAGGAAAGTGCTTGATCAGGGTGTTCAGTTATTCCTGCAGAAGAAGACAGGATGGGCTGATGAGGCTGTTCTAAAGGACAGACCTAGTAGATAGCACCAGTTCATAGGATGTGTGTCCCATGGACAGATTCCAAGAGCGTGGGATGATTCAGGGTCTGTTTTGAAAACTGAAAACTGGAAAATTTCTTTTTCTCATTTGCTGCCAGGTAGGCATTGAATTGCTTCCTGGAGAAAATCATTTCTTGCTTTAGACTACACTACTTTTCTTTTCCTGAATTAAGTTAACTCTCCTTTAACAACTTCAGATATCTTCCTTAAAATGATGAGCCACATAATAAAACCACACTTAAGAATGTAACATTCACTTCAAGGAAAGTTATGCAGCAGCAGTCACGACAGTGAGAAGTGAGAGAGTAGCCAGTCAATCCATTTCAAAACAGGTGTTTTCATGCTGACTGAAGAGAATGTGTAAATTAGTGAGCTCCGTGCAGTTAATCATCCATCCATCAGGACTCACTGGCTCCTGGTGAATGCAAGAGCAGCTACGCTGGCAGGGCCGCGCACACATCCTTAGCAGAACTCCACCCACAGAAGTCCTGAGGAAGTGGTGTTGCTCTAGCTCACCTGGGAAAGTAGTTCCTACAGGAAAGCTATTACTCTCCCTTTAAGTGCAATTGTTGTTGGTACCCTGATGACTGTCTCATTGACAACAAAGTGGTGCTGCAGAGCTGACCTTGTACCTGGAAAGAGGAACTTTGCAGAATTGACTCGGTGGAGGGCATTATAGCCAGCCAGAGGTTTCCTTAACTGCTGCAGGTTTAACTTACCAGGGTCAGCAGTATACTGAGTGAGAAGCCCAGTATTGAAATCAGATCGCTGCTAATATAGATCAGTAGCCTGTTTGCCATTCCATGCTCTTCTTAGTTTTAATTTTTAGATTTTTAAGATTGTTTCAAATACTCCAAAACCAAACCCTTTGCCATGGAGTCAATTCTGACTCTTAGCTACCCTGTAGGACAGAGTAGAACTGCCCCATAGGGTTTCCAAGGCTGTGATCCTTATGGAAGCAAACTGCCAGATCTTTTTCCCGAAGAGCAGCTTGTGGGTTGTTTCAAATAAGTGAGTCTAAAACTTAGATTCCATTTTAGCTGAAGTAGAGTGCCTTGGTTTCATGGTTTGGATTAAAATAATAATGTGCTTAACTAGGAGAGAAAAATAAATAAAAGATTCCCCTAATCATTATGTTCTTTATTTAACAAAATAAAATTATATTAATATGCCTTTGTAACAACAGAGTTCTGGTGGCACAGTGGTTAAGAGCTCGGCTGCAAGCCAAAAGGTGGCAGTTCAAATCCATCAGCTGCTCTTTTGAAACCCTATGAGGCAGTTCTACTCTGGCCTGTAGAGTTGCTATAAGTCAGAATCCACTCAACAGCAATGGATTTTTTTGCTTCTTTGTTTTTGTAACAACAACTGAACTTAATTTCACTAAGCATCATCTTAAAAATGACTCATATTGAGCAATATCTCAGATAAGTATATTTGATGCATTTTTTTCAAAATCATGAATGCATTTCAGACACAGGTCAACGTAACACTGATTTTAATTATAAACTAAATTATGATAATCATTATATTTCAGAGTCAATTCCAAAACGTTTGAGGCCAGAAAGACTTGAAAGTGAATCCCACCTCTGCCTCTTGCAGGAAAGTTATTTAAACTTTATTAACCTCAGTTTTTTCATCTCTAAAATGGTGTTAGTAAATCTTTTTACTAAGATTAGGTAAAATAACAATTCCAGTTGCTGTTGAGTCGATTCTGATGCATGGTGACCCCAAGTGTGTCAGAGTAGAACTGCTCCACAGGGTTTTCAGTGGCTGATTTTTTTTCCCCTGAAGTAGATCTCAAGGCTTCTCATCTAAGGCACCACTGGGTGGGCTCAAACCTCCTATCTTTCATTTAGAGCTGAACACGTTAACTGTTAACATCATCCAGGAACTCCAAAATAAATAAAAATAAAAGCACTTAACTCAATACTTGGCAAGTAATAAGTTATAAAAAATTCATACATATTATAATTATGGCAATATTCTTTTTCTTCTGTCCAGAATAGATGCTTAACAATATGATACTCCTGAGGCTTACCACAGTTTTAGAAATAGCTCAATGCTATAAAATGTCTCCTACAGTTCTTTACTTTCTTGCTGCTCACAGCTTCCCTGTCGCAGTCACAGCAAGGCTCTCTCTTCTCTGAAGCCTTTTACAGTTAGTGAACTCGGTGCCACATCTCCCTCTTCCCTCGGCTGCTGTCTTTCAGCTTAGCAACAGCAGACAGACAGATCTATTACATTTCTGTTTTTCAGCACTGAATGTATAGACTTCACCAAATCTAGAGAGTAAAATAAAAAAGAATCTGTCCCATAGTTGAGCTTCCTCCCTGGGAGAAGTCTTTCAACAACTGGAGAAAGTTTCTATTCACCTGACTGTTTTTACCTCTTTGCGTGCTCGTTTGTTTTAATATTTCTTTCTGAGAAATCTTGCTCCATGCAGCCCCTCCAGCTTCGCAATCTTATTTGACAAACACATTTAATAACATTCTAACTTCGTGTTCTTCAATTTGAAATATACAGAGATCTGGACTTTTTACCAGGTACCATTAAGTATAATTTAAGTATGAAAATTTTCAATTACACATTAGAGAGAATAATAAACCTCACGTACACTCAATGATTCTTAAGATATTGCCACAGTTATTTCTTTTATGCCCCTCCTCCCACCACTTTTTTGCTAAAGCATTTTAAAGCAAGCCCTAGACAGCTTATCCATTTACTTCTGCATACGTCATTATGAATCTCTAAAAAATAGATATTTTCTTACATAGTCACATTTAACTGTTAATAATATATCTTTAGTATCTCCTTTTTCTTTTTACTTTTTTGTTTATTGTTGTAGTTTAAGTGAAAGTTTACATTTCAAGTTAGTCTCTTATGCAAAAATTTACACATACATTGTTATGTGACCCTAATTGCTCTTCCTGTACTGTGACAGCACACTCCTCATTTCCACTCCTGGTTTCACATACCCATTCAACCAGATCCTAGCCCTCTCTGCCTTCTCATCTCACCTCCAAACAGAAGCAACCTGTTTAGTCTCATGTATCTACTTGAGCTAAGAAGCACACTCTTCATGAATATCATTTTATGTCCCACAGTCCGGTCCAATCTTTGTCTGAAGAGTTGGCCTTGGAAATTGTTTTAGTTCTGGGCTGATAGAGAATCCAGGGGCCATGCTCTCCACGGTTCCCCCAGTCTCAGGCAGGCCATTAAGTCTGGTCTTTTTACTAGAATTTGAGTTCTGCACCCCACCTTTCTCGTGCTCCATCAGGGACTCTCTGTTGTGTTCCCTGTCAGGGCAGTCATTGATGGTACCCAGGCACCAACTAGTTCTTCTGGTCTCAAGCTGATGAACTCTCTGGTTTTTGTGGCCCTTTATGTCTCTTGGGCTAATACTTTCCTTATGTCTTTGGTGTTCTTCATCTCCTTTAGTCCAGGTGATTGGGACCAATTGATGCATCTTAGATGGCTGCTTGCTAGCTTTTAAGACCCCAGATGCCACTCACCAAAGTAGGATGCAGAACATTTTCTTAATAAACTCTGTTATGCCAATTGACCTAGATGTCCCCTGAAAGCATGGTCCACAGACCCCTGCCTCTGCTACTCTATCCCTCCAAGTGTTTGATTGTACTCAGGAAACATCTTATCTCTGGTTTATTTCAGTTGTGCTGACTTCCCCTGTAGTGTATGCTGTCCTTCCCTTCACCTAAGATAATTCTTACCTACTTTCTAATTAGTGAATACCCTCACCCTCCCTCCTCGCCCTCCTAACCATCAAAGAATATTTTCTTCTATGTTTAAACCCTTTCTTGAGTTCTTATAATAGTGGTCTTATACAATATTTGTCTGTCTGTGACTGACTAAATTCACTCAGCGTAACGCCCTCCAGATTCCTCCATGTTATAAGATGTTTCACAGCTTCACCATTGTTCTTTATCATTGCGTAGTATTCCATTGTGTGGCTATACCATGATTTGTTTATCCATTCATCTGTTGATGGGCACCTAGGTTGCTTCCATCTTTTTGCTATTGTGAACAGTGCTGCAGTGAACATGGGTGTGCATGTATCTATTCATGTTACAGTTCTTATTTCTCTAGGGTATATTCCAACAAGCAGGATAGCTGGATCGTATGGTAATTCTATTTTTAAGGAGGTGCCAAATCAATTTCCAAAGTGGTTGTACCATTTTGCATTCCCATCAACAGTGTATAAGTGTTCCAGTCTCTCCACAACCTCGCCAGCATTTATTATTTTGTGTTTTTTGGATTAATGCTGGCCTTGTTTGGGTGAGCTGATATCTCATTGCAGTTTTGATCTCCATTTCTCTAATGGCTAATGATTGTGAGCATTTCTTCATGTGTCTGTTAGCCACCTGAATATCTGCTTTGGCAAAGTGCCTGTTCATATCCTTTGCCCATTTTTTAATTGTGTTATTTTGTTGTTGTTGTTGAGGTTTTGCAGTATCTTGTAGATTTTAGAGATTAGACGCTGATCAGATTTCTCGTAGCCAAATTTTTTTTTCCCAGTCTGTATGTTGTCTTTTGACTCTTTTGTTGAAGTCTTTTGATGAGCATAAGTGTTTGATTTTTAGGAGCTCCCAGTTATTTAGTCTCTTTTCTGGTGCTTGTGCATTGTCATTTATGGTTTGTATTCTGTTTATGCCATGTATTAGGGCTCCTAGCATTGTCCCTGTTTTGTTTCCATGATCTTTCTCATTTTTGATTTTATATTTAGGTCTTTGATCCATTTTGAGTTAGTTTTTGTGCATGGTGTGGGTCTTGTTTCAGTTTTTTGCAGGTGGATATCCAGTTATGCCAGCACCATTTGTTAAAAAGATTGTCTTTTCCCCAATAAACAGACTTTGGGCCTTTGTCAAATATCAGCTGCTCATAGGTGGATGAATTTACGTCTGGATTCTCAATTCTGTTCCATTGGTCTATGTATCTGTTGTTGTACCAGTACCAGCCTGTTTTGACTACCGTGGAAGGTATAATAGGTTCTAAAATCAGGTAGTGTGAGGCCTCTCACTTTGTTCTTCTTCTTGAGTAATGCTTTACTTAGCTGGGGCCTCTTCCCTTTCCATATGAAGTTGGTGATTTTTTTCTCCATCTCATTAAAAAATGTCATTGGAATTTGGATGAGGGTTGCATTGTATCTGTAGATCGCTTTGGGTAGAACTGATATTTTCACAATGTTGAGTTTACCTATCCACGAGCAAGGTATGTTTTTCCACTTATGCAGGTCTCTTTTGGTTTCCTGCAGTAGTGTCTTGTAGTTTTCATTGTATAGGTCTTTTACATCTCAGGTTAGATTTATTCCTAAGTATTTTATCTTCTTGGGAGCTATAGTAAATGGTATTGATTTGGTGATTTCCTCTTGGAAGTTTTCTTTGTTGATGTAAAGGATTCCAACTTATCTTTGTATGTTATCTTGTATTCTGAAACTTTGCTGAAATCTTCTATTAGTTCCAGTAGTTTTCTTGTGGATTCTTTGGGGTTTTCTGTGTATAACATTATATCATCTGCAAATAGAGATACTTTGACTTCTTCCCTACCAGTTTGGATGTCCTTTATTTCTTTTTCTAGCCTAATTGTTCTGGCTAGGACCTCCAGCACAATGTTGAATAAGAGTGGTGATAAAGGGCATCCTTGTCTGGTTCCCGTTCTCAAGGGGAATCCTTTCAAAGTCTCTCCATTGAGGATAATGTTGGCTCTTGGCTTTGTATAAATGCCCTTAATTATATTGAGGAATTTCCCTTCTATTCCTATTTTGTCGAGAGTTTTTATCATAAATGGGTGTTGAACTTTATCAAATGCCTTTTCTGCATTGATTGATAAGATCATGTGGTTCTCATCTTTTGTTTTATTAATGTGATGGATTACATTGATTTTTTTTTCTAGTGTTGACCCATCCCTGCATACCTGGTATAAATCCTACTTGGTCATGGTGAATTATTTTTTTGATATGTTAGTGACTTCTATTGGCTAGAATTTTGTTGAGGATTTTTGTGTCAGTGTTCATGAGGGGTATTGGTCTGTAATTTTCTTTTTTGGGGTGTCTTTACCTGGTTTTGATATCAGGGTTATGCTGGCTTCATAGAATGAGTTTGGGAGTATTCCATTCTTTACTATGCTCTGAAATACCTTTAGTAGTAGTGGTGTTAACTTTTCTCTGAAAGTTTGGTAGAATTCTCCAGTGAAATCGTCAGGGCCAGAGCTTTCTTTCTTTATTATTGTACTTCAGGTGAAGGCTTACAGAACAAATAGTTTCTCATGAAACAGAAGTACACATGTTGTTTTATGAGATTGGTTAACAACCCCAGAACATATCAACCCTCTAACTTCTCAACCTTTTTTTTTTTTTTTGGTGAAAATACACATAGCCAAAGATACACCATTTCAAAAATTTCTACATGCACAGTTCAGTGACATTGACTACGCTCTTCCAATTGTGTTGTTATTCTCAGTTAAGATGAAGGCTTACAGAACAAAATAGTTTCTCATTTAACAGTTACTACAAATGTTGCCCTATGACAATGGTTAACAATCTCACAACACATCAACACTATCCTTACTCAGCCTTGGGTTCCCTATCACCAGCTTCCTTGTCCCCTTCTGCTTTCAGCCAGAGCTTTTTTTGTTGTTGGGAGTTTTTTCATTTCCTTTTCAATCTCATCTTTTGTTATGGGTTTATTTAGTTGTTCTACCTCTGTTTGTGTTAGTTTAGGTAGGTAGTGAGTTTCTAGAAATTTGTCCATTTCCTCTATGTTTTCAAATTTGTTAGAGTATAATTTTTCATAGTATTCTGTTACGATTCTTTTAATTTCAGTTGGATCTGTTGTGATATCACCCATCTCATTTCATATATGGGTTGTTTGCTTCCTCTCATGTTTTTCTTTTGTCAGTTTGGCCAGTGGTTTATCGATTTTATTGATCTTTTCAAAGAACCAGCTTTTAGTCTTGTTAACTCTTTCAAATTGTTTTTCTATTCTCTGTTTCATTTAATTATGCTCTAATTCTTATTACTTCCTTTCTTCTGTCACCCAAGGGCCTCTTTTGCTGCTCTCTTTCTACTTGTTCCAGTTGTAGGGTTAACGTTTTGATTTTGGCCCTTTCTTCTTTTTGGATATGTGCGTTTATTGCTATAAACTGACCTCTGAGCACTGCTTTTGCTGTGTCCCAAAGGTTCTGGCAGGATGTGTTTTCATTCTCGATTGTTTCTACGAATTTCTTTATTCCATCCTTAATTTCGTCTATAACCCAGTAGTTTTTGAGCCAGATGTTGTTCAGTTTCCATGTGTTTGATTTTTTTCCTTGCTTTTTCTGTTATTGATTTCTACTTTTATGGCTTTATGGTCAGTAAAAATTGTTTGTAATATTTTGATGCTTTGGATTTTGTTAAGGCTTGCTTTATGGCCTAATACGTGGTCTATTGTGGAGAATGTTCCATGTATGTTGGAAAAGAAAGTATACTTTGCTGCTGTTGGGTGCAGTGTTTGGTATATGTCTATGAGATCAAGTTGGTTGATTGTAGCATTTAGATATTCTGTGTCTTTGTTGAGCTTCTTTCTGGATGCTCTGTCCTTTACCGAAAGCGGTGTGTTGAAGTCTCCTACTACTGTTGTGGAGCTGTCTATCTCTCTTTTCAGTGCTGTTAGAGTTTGTTTTATGTATTTTGGAGTCCTGTCATTGGGTGTGTAAATATTTATTACAGTTATGTTGTCCTGGTGTATTGACCCTTTAATCATTATATAGTGCCCTTCTTTATCCTTTGTGGTAGATTTTACTTAAAGGTCTATTTTGTCAGAGATGAATATTGCCACTCCTGCTCTTTCTTGAGTGTTGTTTGCTTGATATATTTTTTCCATCCTTTGAGTTTTAGCCTGTTTGTGTCTTTAAGTCTAAGGTGTGTCTCTTGTAGGCAGCATATAGACGGATCGTGTTTTTTTAATCCAATCTGCCACTCTCTGTCTCTTTATTTGTGCATTTAGTCCATTTACATTCAGCATAATTGTTGATAGGTATGAGTTCAGTGCTGTCATTTTGATGTCTTTTTTTGTGTGTTGCTCACAGTTTCTTTTTTCCACTTAATTTTCTGTGCTGAGTTGTTTTTCTTTATTTTCTTTTCATCTTTTTCATTGTTGTTGATTTTGAGTTTGCTGAGTCTTTATATTTTTCTAGTTTTTTGTTTTTACTTGTAGGATAGTTAGTTTCCTTTGTGGTTACCTTAATATTTACTCCTATTTTTCTATTCTTATACCAGTCTTTCATTGCTTTATATTGCCCTGACTTCCTCTTCATATGAAAACTCTGTCTAAGTCCCTCTTTTTTGTTTTAATGTTGTCATCTTTTACATACTGACATCTGTTTCCCAAGTTTCAGTGTTTTAGCTTTGATTTATTTTTGTGACTTCCCTGTCTCGGTTGGTATCTGTTTGCTCTGTCCTGTGTTCTAGTCTTGGGTTGTTATCTGATGTTATTGATTTTCTAACCAGGGGACTCCCTTTAGTATTTCTTGTAATTTTGGTTTGGTTTTTGCAAATTCCCTAAACTTCTGTTATGTGGAAATGCCCTAATTTTGCCATCATATTTGAGAGACAGTTTGGCTGGATATATAATTCTTGGCTGGCAGTTTTTTTCCTTCAAGGCTTTATATATGTCATCCTATTGCCTTCTTGCCTGAATGGTTTCTGCTGAGTAGTCCGAGCTTATTCTTATTGACTCTCCTTTGTAGATGACTTTTCATTTCTCCCTAGCCGCTCTTAAAATTCTCTCTTTATCTTTGGTTTTGGCAAATTTGATTATAATATGTCTTGGTGACTTTCTTTTGGGATCTACCTTATGTGGGGTTCGATGAGGATCTTGGATAGATATTTTCTCATCTTTCATGATATCAGGGAAGTTTTCTGCCCACAAATCTTTAACAATTCTCTCTGTATTTTCTGTTATCCCCCCCTTTTCTGGTACTCCAATCACTTGTAGGTTATTCCCCACATAATTCTTAGGGTTTCTTCATTTTTTAAAATCTTTTCGTCTGATTTTTTCTCAAATAAGTTTGTGTCAGGTGCTTTATCTTCAATCTCACTAATTCTGACTTCCATTGCCTCAATTCTGCTCCTATGACTTTCTATTGAGTTGCCTAATTCTGAAATTTTATTGTTAATCTCCTGGATATCTGGTTGCTGCCTCTCTATGGATTCTTGCAGCCTGTTAAATTTGGCATTATGCTCTTCTCTAATCTTTTTAATTTCCTCTATTGCATGTTCTGCGTTTTGCTTAATTTCCTTCCTAATATCTTGAAGAGTTCTGTATATTAATCTTTTGTGTTCTGCCTCTGGTAATTTCAAGAAATTTTCTTCCTCTGGAAAATTTCTAGATTCTTTATTTTGGGGGGTTCCTGAAACCTTCATGGAGTGCCTCTTTATGTGATTTGATATTGACTGTTGTCTCTGAGCCATCAGTAAGTTATTATGTTTATTTATGTTTGCTGTGTCCTAGCTTCTTGGTTTGTTTTGTTTTGATATGCCCAAATAGGCTGCTTGTGTGAGCTAGCCCAGTCACCAGCACTCTTGAAGCTCCAAAGTCCTGCCCCCAGGTAGCCAGTCCTGCCACTAAGTGTGTGAGCCCAGGAGTCTGCCCAGTCCTTCTGTCTGGCTTAATCTCAGGTGTCCAGGTAGTTGACCACCAAGTGTGTGGTGTAGGCTCTCACCTACTGTCCTAGACAGGCATGGGTGATTGGTGCAGGTACAGGCATCCTGCTGTAGCAGGGGGACACAGGCTGAGCAAGGCAGGGGGCCGATGGCTACCCCTGAGAGTCTAGGAGAAAAGTGTATCCCTGCTCCCTAGAGCACGTAGATGGGTGGGTTTTGCTGCCAGACTATGAGCACCCTGTGTTGTTGGCTGTAAGGACTGGGGGGCACCTCTTATTCTTGGGCCCCTGTAGCAGGTTGCAGGTGGCTAGGTGGCATGGGTGGAGCCCCCAGTCCTCAGGCCCCTGATGTGGATAGGTGAAGACCCTGCTTAATGAGTAGAGCAGTGTCAAATGTCACAAACCTGCCACTTCACAGCTGAAACAATTAAAGTTAGACTTCAGGTATGTACCCTGTTGTACTGTGGTAATGAGGGCTTACGCTGTTGAAATGGGCCCACAGAAGTCTATGCAGGGGAAAAGGCACTCAAAGTCCATGGATCCCTTATGCCTGTGCGTAGACAAAGGAGCTGTGCCAACCCTGAGTTCCTGGATTATGGGAGCTGGCAGATTATTTTTTCCCGTTTGTTAATTTGTTCATTCTCCAAGGCCAGGAAAATGACTCAGGGTGTGTGACGGACCCTACTTCTCTCCCAGGGGACTCAGCAATTGCTGAAGCCATTCCAGGACCCAGTTTAGAGCAGGGAGCAGGGAAATAAATGGGAGAGAGGTTTTTCCCTAAGGGGGGTGTTTTTGATCCGTGCAGAAGGCCAGATGCAAATACTTATCTTCTGCTGACTGAGGGCTGCTACTCACTGGTTCTGGATGGCCGAGCTGACTGTCTGCTCCTGGGTCTCTCCCAGTGTGGAAAATGCCTCCTGAGCACCGCTGCTTGCCTGCCTCACTGCTCACCCCCAAGCTGATCTGGGCTGGGGGGCTTAGGCTCTTGCCGGGTCAGGTCTGGCAACTTCTTGCTGCTTCTGAACCGTCTCTCCCTTCCCCTGCCACTCAGTCCAGTTCCTCAACTTTGCCTTTGATGTCCAGGGCTCCTAGATTGTCATATATAATTGATTCACTTGTCTTTTTGGGTTTTTGTTGTAAGAGGGTCCACTGGAAGCATCTGAGTACTCTGCCATCTTGGCCTCACCTCTAGTACCTTCTAATACACAGTTAATATTCAATTTTCCACGTTGTCTTCAGAACGTCTTTTCAACAATTGGTCTGTTTGCATCAGCAGAATATTGTGCACACATAATATTTGGTTGTTACGTTTCTTAGTCCCTTTTAATCCCCCACCCCTCTCTCTCTTTTTGTTTTTCCATGTCATTGACTTGTTGCAGAAACCAGGTCAGTTATTTTGTAAAACTTCACACATTTTGAATTTGTGTCTGTTTCTTCATAGTGTTATTTTGTTTAGAATATCTTGTAAACTAGAAATTAGCTCTATAGATTGTATTTAGGGTTTTTTTTTTTTTTTGGTGAAGAATACCTTTACATTTTGAAAACTTAAGAATGTTTTAGGTAGTGATATTGTCTGTCATCTCAGAATTAAATGCATGAATACCAACTAGTAATAATTAAATGTGTTTATGATAAACATGTTATCTTAAAAATTATGAGTAATGAAAAAAGTGTGTATAAATATAAATAAAATATTTTCCCTTTCCATCTTTGTAGAAATAAATCAATTGGCTCTTAACTGCATTCATACTTGTATTTGAGTAGAGAGAGAAATATCAAAATGTTTCCTTTCCCATATCAGTCATTCTTCTATTCATTCACGTATTCAACATCATGCACTGAGTTTTTACTTTGGGTCAGGCAGTGTGCTAAGTGCTAAAGATAAAAAAAAAAAAATACTTACCCAGAAGAAATTAGAGTTACATGTTAATATGAAGTTCACTATTTGTAGAACTTGTTTTCCCAAACGCCTACAGCAGTAGCATTATATACCAACTCTGGTCAATAAAACAGTGTAAAAAAGCATACATTTGACATAATCTCTTACATTTCTAACAGTATATTTGTTGTATAAATGTGATGGTAAGAAAAATCAATAGAAAAGTGAAAAATTCAGAAACTAATTCAACCAACTCTCTGGTCTACACTGCATGAAAAACATCTCTTGCATAGATCCTGGTACGTAGGATGTTGCGAGTATTATCAAATATTTGTTGGATGAATTATTGAATAAATTAAATTATCAGGTGTCTGAGTTTTACTGGAACATGGAGTCACACAGGTAAATACTGACCAATGAGACTGAGATGGTCATTTGGGGTCCTTTTGTAGAAAGCCGTAAGTGCCCTAGGGAAGTAAACAGTGTGAGACTATGAAAGATTTCCTAATAGGAGGTTAATATGTCTGAATCAATAATTGATCTCACTCGGAGGCAATTAAAAAAAATCATGCAAGAGACCAAGACCCTAGTGAGGAGGTGATTATAATGGGCAGTGTCACTCCTGGTGGTCTCTTGCAGTTACTTAGTGCAGGATTTGCAGATGGATGCTGACAGGGTTCCAGTGGCTCACAGGCAGCACCAGAGTTCACAGAACGGCTAATGCCTCACCATCCTCCCCCTCAAGGTACCTGTTGGCATCAGTCATTTTATGATCTTAGCCTGAGCCCATCGTTTTTCTCTCAATGCCTATACCCTGGGTTGCCATGTATCGTCAGCTGATTGATACACATGGCTTCCATACAAGGAAGCAAATGGTAGCTGAAATCTAGCCTATAGTCCACTTACTTAAGCCTTGACCCCAGGGTAGTATGGCATAGCGTAGTAACCATCTGGTAGAAGGATAACCTTTTGTGAATTCAAACAAAACTGCTGTATGGTCTAGCTAGGTGTCCCTTTCTATTCCCCAAGACTGCTCCATTCATCCGGTGCTAGGGCCTTTTTCAGTGTTATTTATTTGTTAACACCATGATGGCCAACACCATGAGGGCTAAAACTTAAACCAGCAAACAAAAAATATGTTTTCTGTTCAGTTACAATCCACGGACTGTCAACTTTGACTCCTGATTGAAAGATTTAAAGCCTAGGGAATGCTATAAGAGGCACAAAAATGACTGCCCCACAAATTTTGATGAAGAGAACAGGTAGAAAAATAGGCAATTGAAAATGTATTCAAAGCTCTGGAGGGAAATATAACCTAGAGAAATACATTCAAATGTCATACCTATAGAGATTAGAGCTGAAACTACAGATGAGATAGGATAACAACAGGGGAGAAAACATATATAGAGAGGATAATATAAATTGTAGAATATTGGTTGTTTACTAAGAACTAGTTCAACAAAAATGCAAATACGAGGAATTGTTTAAGAAAAAATATGCGTAACCAAAATCATGATTTCTGGGTGGCTATTAAATGTTCACGTTCATCACTATATTTACACATCCTGATTTAAATTTCCTCTAATGTGATCATATTAACTAAAAACTACAAGGCACTGATAAAGAATAAACAATCATAATAACAAGGGATTGCATTTTCACAAGTCTTCTTACTTCGCTGTGGACCATAACATATTCTTTTTTAATCCAAACCTTTGTTTCAAGCTAAGCTTGTTTCTTCAGAATTGAAGTAAATATTTATCAAACCTGGAAGTTATCTTCATGATACTGTCCATTTTTTTAAGGAAGATAAACATTTTTAAATTTTTGTGTGATTAATTCTATTAATATCATATGTAGAGGATTTAAATCTAGAAATGTACTTGTACAAAATTAAAGTATAATTAAAACAATTTCAGTAGAGAATCCAAGAAAAGTGTGATATTTTTTTCTTTTCTTTTTATATTTTATGGTACTTCAGGTGAAGGTTTACAGAACAAATAGTTTCTCATGAAACAATAGTACACCTGTTGTTTTATGACATTGATTAACAACCCCACAACATATTTACCCTCTAACTTCTCAACATTTTTTTTTTTTTTTGGTGAAAATACACATAGCCAAAGATACACCATTTCAAAAATTTCTACATGCACAGTTCAGTGACATTGACTACACTCTTCCAATTGTGCTGTTATTCTCACTTTAGATGAAGGCTTACAGAACAAAATAGTTTTTCATTTAACAGTTACTACAAATCTTGCCCTATGACAATGGTTAAAAATCTCACAACACATCAACAATATCCTTACTCAACTTTGGGTTCCCTATCACCAGCTTCCTTGTCCCCTTCTGCCTTCTGGCCCTTGTCACTGGACTCCTGTACCTCGTTAGTCTCATTTGGTTTTATGGGGCTGTCCACTCTCATGCTGAACAGTGAACCTCGGCGGTAGCTTCACCACCGAGCTATAAACGTGTCGGGGGCCATACTCTCGAGGTTTCTCCAGTCTCCTTTAGGCCAGTAAATCTGGTCTTTTTTTTGTGAGTTAGAATTATGCTCTACATCCTTCTCCAGCTCTGTCCAGAACCCTCTGTCGTGATCCTGGTCAGAGCAGTCAGTGGTGGTAGCTGGGCACCATCTAGCTGTACTGGACTCAGTCCGGTGGAGGCCTTGGTAGCTGTGGACAATTAGTCCTTTGGACTAATCTTTTCCTTGTATCCTGTTCTCTTCATTCTCCCTTGCTCCCGAAGGGATGAGACCAGTGGCGTATCTTAGATGGCCGCTACAGGCTATTAAGAACCCAGACACTGCTCACCAAAGTAGAATGTAGAGCACTGTCTTTATAAGCTGTGCCATGCCAATTGAACTAGATGTTTCCCAAGAACATGGTCCCCACAGCCCTCCACCAAGCAATTCAGTCCCTCAGGGAGTTTGGATGTGTCTATGGGGCTTCCATGACCTTTCCTTGTAAAAGTTGTGCTAGTTTCCCCTGTATTGTGTACTGTCTCACCCTTCACCCAAGATACCACTTATCTATTGCCTATTTAGTATTTCCGCCCCCCACCCCTCCCATCCCTGGTAACCAACAAAGATTGTTACATTTTGTGTGTGAACTTTTTCATGGGTTTTTACAATAGAGGTCTCACAATATTTGTCCTATTGTCATTGACTTATTTCACTCAGCATAATGTCCTCCAGTTTCATCCATGTTATGAGATGCTTCACAGATTCATTGTTGTTCTTTCTTGTTGCATAGTACTCCATTGTGTGTATGTGCCATAGTTTGTTTATCCATTCATCTGTTGATGGGCATCTAGGTTGTTTCCATCGTTTTGCTATTGTGGACAATGCTGCCATGAACATAGGTGTACATATGTCTATTCAAGTGACAACAGTTATTTCTCTAGGATATATTCCTAGGAGTGGGATTGCTGGATCAAATGGTATGTCTATTTCTAGCTTTCTAAGGAAGCGCCATATCATTTTCCAAAATGGTTGTATCATTTTGCATTCCCACCAGCAGTGCATAGGATTTCCCTTCTCCCCGCAGCCCCTCCAACATTTGTTATTTCCAGTGTTTTTGATTCGTGCCAGTAATGCCGGGGTGAGATGGTATCTCATTGTGGTTTTAATTTGCATTTCTCTAATGGCTAGTGATTGCAAGCATTTCCACAAGTGTCTGTTGGCTGCTTGAATGTCTTCTTTGGTGAAGTGTCTGTTCATTTCCTTTGCCCATTTTTTAATAGGATTATTTGTCTTTTTCTTGTAGAGGTGTTGGATTTTCTTGTAGATTATGGAGATTAAACCTTTGTCTGACTTGTACTGTGCAAAAGTTTTTTCCCAGTCTGTAGGTTCTCTTTTGACTCTTTTGGTGAAGTCTTTTGAAGAGCATAGGTGTTTGATTTTTAGAAGATCCCAGTTATCTAGCTTATCTGTTGGGTTTTGTGCATTGATGGTTACGGTTTGTATCCTGTTAATGCCATGTATTAAGGCCCGAAGTGTTGGTCCTATTTTTTCTTCTATGAACTTGATATTTTTCGTCTTTATATTTAGGTCTTTGATCCATTTTGAAGTAGTTTTTGTATACGGTGTGAGGTATGGGTCCTGTTTCATTTTTTTGCAGATGGATATCCAGTTTTGCCAGCACCATTTGTTAAAAAGACTGTCTTTTCCCCATCTGATGGACTTTGGGCCCTTGTTGAAGATCAGGTGACTGTAGGTGGATGGATTTACATCTGGGTTCTCAATTCTGTTCCATTGGTCAATGTGTCTGTCGTTGTACCAGTACCAGGCTGTTTCGACTACTGTAGCTGTATAGTAGGTTCTCAAGTCAGGTCGTGTGTGTCCTCCAACTTTATTCTTCTTCTTCAGTAGTGCTTTACTTATTCGGGGCTTCTTCCCTTTCCATATAAAGTGAATGATTAGTTTTTCCATCTCTTTGAAGAATGTTGTTGGTATTTGAATCGGGATTGCATTGTATTTGTAAATTGTTTTGGGTAGAATTGACATTTTCAAATGTTGAGTCTGCCTATCCATGAGCATGGTATGTTTTTCCATTTATGTAGATCCCTTTGGGTTTTGTGCAGTAGTGTTTTGTAGTTTTCTTTGTATAGGTCTTTTACTTCCCTGGTCAGATTTATTCCTAAGTATTTTATCTTTTTAGGGGCTATTGAAGATGGTATTGTTTTCCTGATTTCCTTTTCATCGTTCTCCTTACTGGTGTAGAGGAATCCAACCGATTTTTGAATGTTTATCTTGTATCCTGCTACTCTGCTGAATCTTTCTATTAGTTCCAGTAGATTTCTCGTGGAGTCTTTAGGGTTTTCTATGCATAGTATCATATCATCTGCAAACAGGGACAGTTTAACTTCTTCATTACCAATTTGGATGCCCTTTATTTCTTTTTCTTGCCTTATTGCTCTAGCTAGATCTTCCAGCACAATGTTAAATAGGAGTGGTGATAAAGGGCATCTTTGTCTTGTTCCTTTTTTCAAAGGGAATGCTTTCAGCCTCTCTCCATTAAGAATGATGTTGGCTGTTGGTTTTGCATAGATGCTCTTTATTATGTTGGGAAATTTCCCTTCTCTACCTATTTTCTTGAGAGTTTTTATCAGGAATGGGTGTTGGACTTTGTCAAATGCCTTTTCTGCATCAATGGAGATGATCATGTGATTCTTTTCTTTACTTTTATTTATGTGGTGGATTACATTGATTAAATTTCTAATGTTATACCATCCTTGCATACCTGGTATGAATCCTACTTGGTCGTGGTGTACTATTTTTTTGATATGATGCTGAATTCTATTGGCTAGAATTTTGTTGAGAATTTTTGCATCTATATTCATGAGAGATATTCATCTGTAATTTTCTTTTTTTGTGACGTCTTTGCCTGGTTTTGGTATCAGCGTTATGGTGGCGTCATAGAATGAATTTGGAAGTGTTGCTTCCTCTTCTATGCTCTGAAATAGCTTGAGTAATACTGGTACAAGCTCTTCTGTAAATGTTTTGTAGAATTCTCCAGTGAAGCCATTTGGGCCAGGGATTTTTTTGGTTGGGAGTTTTTTTTTATTACCTTTTCAATCTCTTCTTTTGTTATGGGTCTGTTCAGATTTTCAGCATCACTTTGTTGTAGTTTTGATAGGCCGTGTGTTTCTAGAAATTTATCCATTTCCTCTAGGTTTTCAAATTTGTTGGAGTATAGTTT
This sequence comes from Dugong dugon, assembly GCA_030035585.1. Lineage (NCBI taxonomy): Eukaryota > Metazoa > Chordata > Mammalia > Sirenia > Dugongidae > Dugong > Dugong dugon. The sequence goes on from CM057478.1 coordinate 19,017,414, forward strand.
TTCATAATATTCTGTTATAATCCTTTTTATTTTAGTTGGGTCTGTTGTAATGTCCCCCATTTCATTACTTATTGGGTTATTTGAGCCCTCTTCTGTTTTTCTTTTGTCAGTCTGACCAGTGGTTTGTCAATTTTGTTTATTCTTTCAAAGAACCAACTTTTGGTTTTGTTAATTCTTTCTATTGTTTTTTTGTTCTCTATTTCATTTATTTCTGCTCTCGTCTTTACTATTTCCTTTCTTCCGGTGGTTGTGGGCTTTTTTTGCTGTTCTCTTTCTATTTGTTTGAGTTCTGTAGTTAATGTTTTGATTTTATCCCCACCTTTTTTTTTTTTTTGATATGTGCATCTATTGCTATAAATTATCCCCTGAGGACTACCTTTGCTGTGTCCCAAAGGTTTTGGTATGATGTGTTTTCATTCTCATTTGATTCTAGGAATTTTTTGATTCCATTTCTGATTTCTTCTATTACCCAGTGATGTGTAAGCAGGGTATTATTCAGTTTCCATGTAGTTGATTTTTTTTCCTTGATCATTCTATTGTTAATTTCTACCTTGATGGCATTGTGGTCAGAGAAGATACTTTGAATTATCTCAACGTTTTGGATCTTGTTGAGGATTGCTTTGTGGCCTACGATGTGGTCTATTCTGGAGAACATTCCATGTGCATTGGAAAAGAATGTGTACTTTGCAGCAGTTGGATGGAGTGTTCTATATATGTCTAGTAGGTCAAGTTGGCTGATTGTGCCCTTTAGGTCTTCTGTATCTTTGCTGAGTTTCTTCTTAGTTGTTCTATCCTTTACTGACAGTGGTGTGTTGAAGTCTTCTACTATTATTGTGGAACTGTCAATTTCTCTTTACAGTGTTGTTAGAGTTTGTTTTAGGTATTTTGGAGCCCTGTCATTGGGTGCGTAGATGTTTATTATGGTTATGTCTTCATGATGGATTGTCTCCTTAATCATTATATAGTGTCCTTCTTTGTCTTTTATGGTAGATTTCCTTTTGAAGTCTATTTTATCTGAGATTAGAATTGCCACTCCTGCTCTTTTTGGTAATTGTTAGCTTGATACATTGTTTTCCAACCTTTGACTTTTAATAAATTCACATCTTTGTTTCTAAGGTGTGTCTCTTGTAGACAGCATATTGATGAATCCTGTTTTCTTATCCATTCTGTTACTCTCCGTCCCTTTATGGGTGCATTGAGTCCATTTACATTCAATGTAATTATTGATAGATGTGAGTTTGTTGCTGTCATTTTGTAGTGTTTTTTTTTTGTGGTGCTGAAGTTTTCTTTGTTCTTCTTACTCTGTTGTGCTGAGTTACTTTTATTTTTGGATTTTTTTTTTCATTTCTTTTGTTTTTGTAGGTTTTGTTTTTGCCAAGACTTTATGTTTTTCGTCTTTATTTTTATGAGTTGGTTTGTTAACTTTCTTTGTGGTTACTATGAATTTTACCAGCCAACCAATGGCACCCAGAGAGTCGCCCGACTCGGTGTATGTAATCCAAGCAGCCGGCGCTTCCCGGTCAAGAGACCATGGCCGCGGGAAGCAGAGGAGGCCAAGTCGGGGCAAAGAGGAGTGGGGGGTGGGAAAGCGCACACCGCAAATTACTGGTTGTTTTGTCTCCCGCTGGAAGCTCTGCGAGGCTGCTTTCTCGTTCCCCTGTTTGATGGTCTCCAATAGGAGTCCAAGATGGCCGATCTGCGCTGCGTTAGCTGGTGGGGGACCTCTGCATGAATCTCTTCTCGCTCTCCATTCTCTGTCAGTTTTCTCACTCTGTTTGGTGCTTGGCTGAGTTCTTTATCCCTTCATTTGATGTGTTAGGGTTTCAGGATTGTTGTATTCTCTGTTCGGCTTAGTTTTTCGGATCTTTGCTGTGGAGGGAACGGCGTGGTGCTTCTGCCGAGAGCGCCATTTTGCTGTAACTCCTCCGAAAAGTGTTATATTTTTACTGAATATTTTCTTTAGATTTTTTAATAGCCCAAAATGAACAAAAAAGAAAAAGAAAAGGATTTAAGGAGTAGGCAACCTTTTCCTATTTTCTGCTTTTGAGTACTTGTGAAAGAAAAAGCTTTTGAAAACTGATGGGCATTTTCACTCCAAGAAATGACCACTTTTCCTTGCTTCTCTTCTTTCTCTTCATCTTGCCCTTTTATCCACTACGGTGTAGGAAAGATTATTTACTGATAATAAGCCTAAAGACCATAATGATTTCTAATGATATACCCACAAACAGGCAAAAATCAAGACCTGCATTTGGATATTCCAATCACTTTTGATTAGTGAATTTTAGAGAAAAGCCATAATAGCAAAGTGTAAATTAATTTAAACCATTAAAATTATGGTGTTAACTATTTGTCATAAATGTTTTCCTGTTTAATAGGATAAGATATTAGCAGATGTTCCAAAATCAAGTCATCTTAACATATGCATGTTGGATTTTATATCTTCACGATTAAGTTTCTTATGCTGTTATTCTTTTTTTCTAGCCTAAAGCTTCTTCTTAAATTGGCGTTGAGATGGCTTCAGCCACTATGACTAGCAGAAATCAAAAGCTGTTCTCATAAAGTAAGGGAGGTTACAGGACTTAGGGTAGAAGAATTTTTATTAGCTAAAATTCTTGAGATCACTATAAAATGGGTGCTAAGGGAAAGAAAAAGTTAAGGACTACTGATTAGATAAAGATATCTTTAAATGGTTTTAAGAACTCAGAGCAGAGTTTTCTTATTTCAAAACAAATTGATTGGCAATAACAAGCACCTGTTTTATCAAAATAAAACTGGGTAAACTAGAGAAGGGCACCCTAGAGCATTTGATTGCTATGGAAGAATAAGACCAATTGTGTTATATAACAACCAAAACAGAAAAAGAGAATTATAATTGCAGTACAAGTAGTCCCACAGGGTTCCATTCCAACGACTCCGTCATAAATTGGTTCTGACGTAAGTCAAATACTTCATTTCTTTTTTTTTTAGTCTTCCTTATTATTTCCTTTTTTATCAGTATCTTTATAAATCATAACATTTAACATCTGTGAGTGAACAGCTGAAAATGATAACATAAGCAAATTATGTGCTGCCACATTGTATGTATGTAGTACATATTACCTTATACCACATACAATGTTGTGTGTATATTTTAGTGTTGTATTATGTATTATATACATACATACTACATTATGTATGTATACAATGTTGTTTTTATGTATTAATGTTTCTAATGTTACTACAGACAATGATAAGAAGTACAAAAAAAAGAAAACCAGACATTGGCAAGTGCAGTTTGTCGTAACTCGAATATGTCCTAAGTCAGGAACTACCTGTGTGTTCATAGTTCTTGTGCCCACAGTTTGAATCATAAAAAAACAAAAAACCATTGCCGGTCAATTCTGATTCATACTGACCCTATAGGACAGAGTAGAACTGCCCCATAGGGTTTCCAAGGCTATAATCCTTATCAAAGCAGACTACCACGTCTTTCTCCAAGGAGCAGCTGGTGGGTTTGTTAGCAGCCAAGCACGTAACCACTGCACCACCATGGCTTCTTGGAATGATAAGTAATTTGTAGCTTTTCTTACTGCAGAGATGCTGTTTAAATGTATTGTTATCAAAATCTCCATAAGCTTTAAATGTGAAAAGTATAAGGAATTCATAGCCATAGACTTGTAGTCATATCTTTCTTATTATTATGTTATTTTTTGTTGTTATTTAGTAGCATTGGTTTTTGTTGCTGTAAAAGTTAATGTCATGTGGTAGTTGAAATACAGCTTAAAAATGAATAAAGTATGTGTAGACATATTTATGCCAGAATTCTTTATAGCCCTGTTCAATAGAGAAGTTGTCCTATGTGTTTCTATATTCTCCATTAGAAGCTCTTGGATTTTTTTCTTGCCCTTTCTTGCCCAACTAGTAAGGGGCTAGCTCAAAAATCTAAGTATTTGTGAAACTCCTCTCTTGACACTTTTCTTCTTCTGAATATGCTTAAAAAGAAAATAATACTAACTAGATAAGCAAGGTAATTTTCACCAATATATTAGATTAGAAAGAAGATACATGTCATAGCAGAAACACCACAGACAAGGTGAGGAGTTCTTAGTGGATGATCAGGATCATGCTTTGCAGCACCCTTTTCTTGCCTTTTGCTGCGTGGATAGGTGCCTCTAGGAGGACAGCCAGGAGAGGGGACTAGGATGGTGAACTGGCATCTGATGGTAAGAGTGGGAAAGCTAATCATTTTATAAGCATAGAATTTTTTTTTTATGGATTAGGCAAAGTATATGGTACAGTTCTTCTTCCAAATGCTAAGTGATCGTAAGATGATTTGACTACTCTCTGGATTTCAGGAGCATGAACCTTCTCGGTTTGGTGACTGTTACTTGCAGCATTATTTGTTATCACTAAGAGTTAAGGTTGTCAGGGAGTTAAGATTGCTAAAGAACAAGGGGATTTAGTTAACTATTTACATTTTGCTGAGATACTATCCTAATATTTTTTAGGCTGAGAATCAGTCATTGATGGCAAAGTTTGAGTGAATGTGACATTTCAGTTATTTAATAAGGCAGATACCCAGTTTTTCTTTGAGTGTAAGTATCTGTGAACTTATCACTTGAAACAGGATCTATGGCTACTACAGGCATGTTGTTAAAAGCACTGTCTGCTTCATTCATTCATTCAACCAGTAGATATTTATAGATTGCTTGTAATGGATCTTCTACTGTGTTAAGTGCAAGGGAGACAAGATAGAGGACAGTCCCTGGGCTCAAAAGCTCACAACTTAATGGCAGAGACATGTAATTCAGTGTGATATGTAGAATGAACAAAATTATCACAAGATGTAAAAGTAACATAGAGAATGAGCATGTGAATCAATTTGTGGAGTGGTAAGTCAAGTGAGTTTTGATACATGAAGTAATTCTGAGACTAAATCTTGAAGAGTAAGTAAAAATTGATGTTCACTTCATTCATTCATCAAAAATTTGCTGAACTCTTTCCAAGTACCAAGCGTTGGTCTAATTACTAGGGATGCCACTGCCTGTCACACAGGTACAACCTTTGCCTTCATAAGGCTTACCTTCTAGAGTAAAAAATTAGCTAATAAACAAGTAATATATAACATAATGTTAAGTACTGCTAAGTGCTCTGAAGAAAAACACTACAGACTACTCATATGGAAAATTATGGGCATGAGCACTATTTCAGAAAAGCTGACTGGGAAGGCTCTCTGAGGAGGTGATAAGGAATGGAGAGAGAAAGCTATGCAGATAGGGGATGCGCATTCCAGGCAGGGAGAACTGTAAGGTAGAGCCAACAGAGCAGGAATATACTCGGCATGTTTGAGAACATGAAGGAGGTCTGTGAACTAGACCGCAACGAATTAAGGAGGAAATGGTAGGCAATGCTGTCAGAGCCATAGTCTGGGCCTGTCAGAGAAAACCAGTGGTGAAAAGTGTTTTAAGCAGAAGGACTAAAATGTAGCAAGAATCATAAACTGGAGCAAGAGTGAAGTGGTATGTTTGGAAAATTTAAAGCAATTTAGTATGATTTTGTTGCATCTTGCAAAGGAGAAGGATTAAGAAAAGGGTGCACAGATAAATAGTTTTGGAGTTCCTGGGTGGTGTAAACGGTCAACCTCAGCTGTTAACCAAAAGGTTGGTGGTTTGAATCCCCCCAGAGGGAACTTGGAAGAAAGGTCTGACAATCTACTCCCTAAAAATCGTTGATAATCCTAGGGTGTAGAGCTCTACTCTGCCATACATGGGGTTGCGATGAGTCAGAACTGACGCAAAGGCAGCTGGTACTGGTAGGTATGTAGTTAGGCTGACATGCGGCCTCTGGAGCTGCTTAGGAAGAGAAGCCATGCAAGGAGTTTGAGTGGAGACCTATGTGATCACATTTGTCTGGGATCAGTGTTAGCAGAGTGGATCATCACCAGAAAAGGGGCAAGACAGGAAGCCAGGAAATCACCTAGGAGACTACTGTTGTAAAATAAACAAACGATCAGAACTGGAACACAAAAGTGGCATTAAACCAAACCAAACCCATTGCCATTGTGTCGATTCTGACTCATAGCGACCCTACAGGACAGAGTAGAATTGCCCCATAGGATTTCCAAAGAGCAGCTGGTAGATTCAAACACATGACCTTTTCGTTAGTAGCCAAAGCTCTTAACCACTGTGCCACCAGGGCTCCAAAAGTGACATTAAAGAGTGTGAAACTGTAATTTTCTGATCACCCAGAAACTATTGTAAGGTCTTGGAGGGCAAGAAACACAAGCCCTTTAGTATCAGTGTCTCACATATAAAAAAATTCTCAATATAGTGAAAAAATAGATTGATTTAACTTGAAATTTGTGCTGTATGAAAGTGAAGATGGAGAAACATAGTTCAGAAAGAAAACTTTACAGCAGTAGGACAAAAATAAAATGTAAGTTTCTATTTTAACGTACATATTAATAGATGAAAAAATATTCTGTGTTGGAAAGGAGTGTACTGCACTGGAATTCTGTCAGAATTGGTTCAGACTGACAGTAAATGAATACAAGGCAAGATTCATTATCTTGGAACAGAAGAATTTTGACACTTATTGGTCAGAGTTGTTCAATTTAATAGGAGAAATAAAGTTTTGGTTACTTAGATCAACTACAATGATAACTGAAAGACTTTGGAAGAAGATTTATGGTCATTGTAATTCATCAAACAATTCTACATAACTTGATGACTTTATACAAGGCCTTTTCCATCCCCTCAGGCAGAATGAAAACCATTTGGAGACATTTCATGGAAGAGTAATACAAACAATTAAGGTATAATATGACTAAATGACAGTTTAAAAACACTTAAAAGTCTTAATTGAAATGAGAACATTTTCTAGGACTGGCTTCAGGTGGTAGAAGAATTACTTAGATTAATGTGAGTAAAATAAGCCATAATGGCATGAAATTAAGTAAATCATGCTGACCCTAGAATTTGAGGATCATCAAACATACAAATAGCAGTTATAAACATCACTATTTCTTTGGACGGTTTGAGTCTAAATATATATTACTGAATGTTCCACGTGGAAATTCCTTTAGAATGTATAATATGAGGCATATAAACATTTTAAAATTCTCTCTCCAACTGCAGAAAAATTTATATTATAAAAAGTTATAAATATTTTCCATTAGTAGTTTATCATTGAGACAATTTGAATCACTGGGATGAGAGTTTAAAAAAAGTTCAGGAAATCAAGTTTTGCTGATCACTTACAGTCAGAAGTGTAACTCAAATCGTTCATTTCAAAAGAAAGAAGGGAAAACAAATTATTGAACAGATGGAAAAATAATGAAATGAACATTTACATTTGGGGTTTCTAATATTTCTCATTAACTTTGTACATTTTTCTGGTTTCATTTAGGGATTGGTACATGGATGACTAGAAAAATAGATAAACATAATAGAAAAAATGGTCTGAAGCAGTTAGTTCTCTATAGAAGAAAATGACAAATGTTACGTTATGAGTGAGATCTTTATAATTAATGCCAATAGTATGTTCAGCATTAACAAAAATAGTATATATGTAATCTATTCCAATAAAGACATATTGCAAATACTTATACTGGTTGGTTGTAGGCTTATATGATGAGCTGTTAACTTTCATCAAAACTACATTACCCCATTCCTCCTTTACTGAAGGCCTAGCAGTCAAACATCTATCCTCTGTTCACCAAGGTTCATTAAATCACTTTTCATAATAGCCGAAATGTAGAAATAACCGAAATGTCCATCAACAAATGAATTGATAAACAAAATGTGATATACACAAAATGTGGGATATTACTCAGCCATAAAGAGGAATAAAATCCTGATGTATACCACAACATGGATGAACTTGAAAACATTCTACTGAGTGAAATAAGTCAGCCACAAAAGGATAAATAATGTATGAGCTCATTTACATGAAATAAGTTAATATATGAAAACCAAAAATTATTAGTGGTTGCTAGGGGTGGGAGAAATGGGGAAAGAGGGAGTTCTTGTTTAGAGAGCACTGCGTTTATGTTAATGATGGTGGAATAATTTGGAAAAATATATCAAGAATGGTTGCACAACTTGAAGAATGTAGTCAATGTCACTAAATTATGCATGTAGAAATTATTGAATCGGCATATGGTTTGTTGTGTGTGTTTTCACCACAATAAAAAAAAACAATAAAAACTAATTTTTGGAAAGGAGCCCTGATGGCACAGTCATTAAGCAATCAGCTGCTAACCAAAAGGTCAGAGGTTCGAACTCGCTAGCTACTCCGTGGAGAAAGATGTGGTGGTCTACTTCCATAAGGATTACACCTTTGAAAACTCTATCCTATAGGGTCACTGTGAGTCAGAATCAACTCAATAGCCACAGGTTTGGTTTTTGGTTTAACTTTAGAAAACTAAATCAGTGGGAATATTACTGTTCCAGAGCACAGCTCCTTGCATTTTGGCAACTGAGCTTCTGGCCTTCTCTTCACTCCAACCACAGCAAAACAGCTAAATTTCCTGTCTCCCTCCTCCTCTCCCCCAGTACTTGCCAGATAAAAGTCCCTCACTTGAACACAGAGATGCCAATCTTGCCTGTCTCTCATTCTTAAATGTAAACATAAATAAAAACTAGACATTTAAGGGACCCCTGAAGAATGACAGAAAAAAAAAAAAAATGACTTCAGAGAAAATAAAATAAAAGGAGCAAAAGTACACTTAAAAGATAATGTGTGTGTCCAGATCTGAAGGACCTGAAATTTTACCCTACTGGTCTTGACTAGCCTGCCACAGTTTTGTGTTAAGGGCAGAGACATGAGACTCCTGAGTCAGAGACTATGCGCAGTTTGTTACACACAGCGGTAGCTGTGGGCAGACTACCAGCATTTTTTCACTGGTTCCTTGAGCCTCAGTTCCCACAGGATGATGCAAACAGGGCCACGTGATACCTGAATGTGCAGTGGGTTTGGTCACAAGAGAGGAACTCTGATCTTAGGGAACCAGAATCTTTTATAATGGCCAGTAAGCCAGCCTGATACTTATACAAGAATAAGTCAACATTTATTATCTGGGACAGTAAATAAACCTGCCCTTTGAAGACATTATTATTTCCAAAGGTATTTACTCCACAGATACCCTTGAAAAGATAATCTGGAACAAAGGAAGCCCGTGCATTTACTCACAGATATACAAAAACATAAGTGACCTTGGAAAATTGCCCCCAAACCATATGGTCCCTGACAGAAATTTGAAAAGTTGTTGTATGCATAAGACTAAAAAGGAATGCTATTCAAAGGGAACAATCAGAAAAGAAAGAAGTGTTTTTAGAACTTAAAAGTGTGATTGACTTTTTTTTTTTTTAATACCTGTGGTGGAAAATAATTTGGCAAAGTTTCACAGAATGTAGAATAAACAACAAAAATTAAAGTAAATAACCCAAAAGACAAGAAGACATATGTATTAAACTATGAGAAATATTGAAGACCAATCCAGTGGCTACAACATTTAACTATACACATTTCAGAAAGAAACTCTAGAAATTCAAAAGAAACTATAGAAACAGAAGTGTGACAATTATCAAGGAAATAATATATGTATTTTCCAGGGCTGAAGAAAGATATATGTCTTCAAACTCTCCTACTAAATACAAAATAAAACAAGCAAACAAAAAACCCAAACCCGTTGCCTTTGAGTTGATTCTGACTAATAGTGACCCTATAGGACAAAGTAGAACTGCCCCATTGGGTTTCTAAGGAGCAGCTGGTGGATTCGAACTTGTGACCTTTTGGTTAGCAGCTGAACCCCTAACCAGTGCGCTACCAGGGATCCCCTACCAAATAGAGAGAATAAAAAATTTCCCTGTTGAAATGCACAATAGTGCAACTTTAGAACATATAGAGAAATGCAGAAGGTAAGAATAAAGCAAGATACCTGGAAATTTCAGGAACAAGAAGTGCTATTCAAATAGTCATGGTCCAAATTTGAGGTCTCTCAAATCAGATTAAAACAGGAAGTCATGAGGTTTTAAGAAATATAATGGAATGGATATCAAACAGAATGAATGAGAATCTCAAATATATTAGTAACATGATGTTTCTTATTCCAACAACAACAACAGCAAAGGACAATTCATACTTTTGAAAAATAACAGATGAATAATAAACCACGAATTTTGAAAACCATGACAGTAATTCATGGTTCACATATGAAGGAAAATGATTTTGAGTGACTTATGGAGAAGTGATAAGGGCAGTGGTGGTTCAGTGGTAGAATTCTTGCCGTCCATGTGAGACACCCAGGTTTAGTTCCTGACCAATGCACCCCCTGCACAGTCACCACCTATCTGTCAGTGGAGGCTTGCATGTTGCTATGATGCTGAACAGGTTTCAGCAAAGCTGTGTAGACCAAGACAAGACTAGGAAGAAAGGCCTGACAATCCAGTTCTGAAAATCAGCCAGTGAAAACCCTATGGATCACAATGGTCTGATCTGCAACCAGTCATGGGGATGGCACAGGACCAGACAGCAATTCCTGTCATTGTGCATGGGGTAGCCATGAGTCAGGGGCCCAGCTTGAAGGCTGCTAATAACAACAACAAATGGAGAATTGAGGGTAATCTATCTGAACTCTCTCCTTGGAGCGGCAGAAGGTCCTGACTATGTTACCAAAGAGAAGGACATGTTACCCTGGCCTGTGACTTGCCTTTGCCATGAACAATATCAAAGAACAATAGTCAAAATTGTATAAAAGCTACTTAACGATTTTCCACATATTGGATCAATTTATAAATAAGTCATGTGACTGCAATAGCACGCAACAGTGCAAATATTTTCAACCATTACAATGTAAAATTAAGTGGGGCCGGCACAAGTTGGGAGAAGTGGAAATAAGGAGGGGACACCAATACCTTCATCTTACAAAGTGTACACTTGATGGCATAAGACAACGTTTTAAGCATATTATTGAAAGCCCAACTGTAAGCACTAAAGCAACAAAAACAGTAACATAAAGATGAAAGGCTGAACAGGAAACAAGAGAAGTAAATCAGCTAAATTCTCATCTATCAGAGCAGAAATACAACATATGATGATTCATATTAATGAACCAAGAAATTACCTAGAGATACGGAAGTAATAACCAGAAGAACTAAAAGCAAAAAATAGTTAAAGTGGTTGCCTCTGGGAAGCAGCACTAGGGATTGGTAAGAATACAGCAGGGACCATTGTTTTTCATTATGCTTCTGTACTACTACTATTAAAATGCATCTATGTAACAATATAGTGGCATTGTAAAATTATTTCTTTCCTATATGTAAAAAATGGGCAGGCAATCTTAATTGTATTATTTCCTTTAGGGTGTTGGAATAAGGTCATGCCTTAAAAACCAGGATTGTGAAAGCCTAGACATTTCTTTTTAGGCTCTGAATTTATATTTTAATTTCAATATCATTTTACCAAATCTTTTGAAAATACTTCAGTATATTTAAGAGAGTGTGTACATACTTTGCAATATATGAACTATATGCTCTGAGTAGTCTAATATATTTCTTTAGATAATAATGACAGACAATTTCAAATTTACTTTCTGAAATGATCTTTTGTCTACCTTCCTTCTCTTTAATGGTAGGTAATAAGAGATTATTATTTAACCTATTACAGATACAATTTTATAAGCATTTACTAAGAAAATAAGCCTGATTTTACACTTAAGCAATGCCTTCCAAGAAGGCATTCCTTATCTGTTTTTTAACTTTTATTTCTGCCTACTAGTTTCAGCAACTTTTATAATGGGGATGTTCAGACTAATCCAAAGGGCAATTTACACTTAACCTTTTTTTAACAGAATTCCCTAAGCAGGATGTCTCAGCAGCTCATTTACGATTCTTACTACAGACAACAAACTAAAGCTTGTCTCCAAGATTGCCTTTATGAATTGTAACCACAGGAGTAGACATAAAGGTTTTGCATCCACTGCATCTTAGCAAAGAGGTTATATCTCAAGTAGTTTTCCCTGGAGTCCAGTCAAATAGAATCAGGAGTGAGGAAATTACTGACCTTTTCTACTGAGCTGCCATGAACCTCGTGCAAAGAGGCCCTTTGCTGAGGAAGGACAAACTATGCATTGTCTTTTCCTGATCTGTAAAGAAGTCTTTCTCTTTCTCTTTGTTCTTCCTTGCTCTCTCTTTCTTAGTGTTTATCTCTCCCTTGTTTTTTTTATATATAAAACGGAGCGTTAGCAGAACATATTAGGGGACAATATGTTGTCAGAGTATTTGTTTAAAAATCCAGGTCAGACAGAAGGAACTGTTGGGGCCTTGTTCTATAACTACCTGCTAGTATGCAATTCCATAGCAGTGCCCAATATGGCAGCAATCTTGCCTGGTTCTCAAAGGAATTGCTGCTTGGACTGAAAGTGAACTAGAGAAAGCACATGAATCCATGAGATCTTGAGGTAATTACAGGCACATAATAAACATTTAATGGAGTAAGGGATAAATGCAGCTGGACTTAGTCCCTGGAACCCACAGCAAAACAACTGTCAATAAAACATGACACTCTGAGGCATTAGGCCATTAATTCCTATGGGTAATTAATGGAGAATTTTTTCAATGATAACATTAAAATTTGGTCCTAATTTTATCATTTTTAAAAATAAAAAATGAAATCTAGACTTTCTTTATCAGAGAAATATTTTGAGAAATGCTTTTCACCTATTTTATGAAACTTCTTAAAAATCTTCTCTAAATTATGAATATTTAATATCAAAATTCCATAATAAAAACACTCAGGTCAGACCATAGTCTCCAAAAATGTGTAGATCTTTCACCTGTTCATTTGCTTAAGAAAAAAAATGCCTGTTATATATCTATTTCTATTTTATATGTATATGTGTGTGTGTGTGTGTGTGTGTAATTTTATACCTAGTTTGAACTGTAAAGATATTTCTCTCAATTCCATTGTTTTTCAAGTTCCAGGAAATTTGAAAACATTAAACAGTTTTCAAATGTTAGAAATATCATAAGCTAATGCATGCCAGTGTTTCACAGACTCACAGTGGTAATCACTAAATATAATATTTCAAATTTATTTTGAGCTTGAAAGAATTTCCTTTCAAGTTGTACATTCAGTACAACTAATGGAAAAATTTGTACAACTTTAAATGCATTTCTTAAAGTAGGTGAGATAAATATTAACCTTTTCAGAACATCAATATTGTTTCCAGAAAGAAGATATAAAGAACAATAGAAATAACACTTTCTCAGAAAAGGACATTAAATATATACAATTATGTAGTTCTGATGACATGGATAAAGTGACTGATCTGTAGATTTATTTTCTGTCTCATTTATTTGGCTTTCACTTGTCTTTCCCCACTGGGTCTTATCTTACCCAACTGTTCTCCTTCCTCTAGTCATATATATACAGAAATGTGTGTGTGTGTGTGTGTGTGTGTGTGTGTAGGTGTGTATGTGTATGTTTGCATCTGTATATGCATATATGTGTTCTTTAAGAAGAACTGCAACAAAATCTTACTTGACACTTGATTAAAGCTTCTTCCATGGGACTCCAAATCCCATATACAAATTATTTCAAACTTCTGTGTATTAGAATGCTACATAATAGATGCTTTCATGTATTTCACAATGACACATTCAAACTGCCTTTGTCACAGAGAAATGGGTCTTTGCCATCTGACGAACAATGTTCGGGGCTGTTGTGTATAGTGTGTGCTCGGAGAACTTATGAGCCACAAAAATAGTTCTCCAAGGTGACAGCAAAAGGGATTCCCTCACCTGCAGGGGAAGGAGTTGGGTAGGAAGAAGAGACAGAGGGAAAGAGACAGAGAGTCCTTTCTCTTTACCGGAAATCGTGTTGCAAGTATCTAGCAGGCCCTAGGCAGTTTTAAGGGTAATAGTCTGCCTAAGCCCCTGCAGTGTTGGGAGAGGGAATGTGCTTGAATCCAGTTCTCTATTCCTCACTTCCCAGGGAAGACCATGAAGTTCTCATATGTCCTTTCTGGGGGAAGGTATTGCCAAACTTCATGTACAATGACTAGTGAAGGTACAATAATTTCTCTTAAATTATATAAGAATATTAACTTCAGTAAGGAGCCCTGGTTGTACAGTGGTTAAAGCGCTAGGCTGCTAACTGAAAGGGCAGTGGTTCAAACCCACCAGTCACTCCACAGGAGAAGATGTGATAGTCTGCTTCCATAGAGATTACCACCTTGGAAATCATATGGGGCAGTTCCACTCTTTCCTACAGAGCTGCTATGAGTCAAAGTTGACTCGAAGGCAATGAGTTTGGTTGAGTTAACTTTTTTTCTTAGGGTGGGTTCTCTAGAGAAGCAAAACTAGTGAAGTGTGTGTGTTTATACACACACACACACACACACACACGTGCACATATATATATATAGAGAGAGATAGAAAGGTAGATAGATTTATCTCAATGAAATGGCTCATATGGCTGTAGAGGCTGGGAAGTCCCAAGTCCGTGGGTCAGGTGTCAGGCTGGAGGCTTCTGACCCACATAGTTGTAGGGGCCAACAAGCCCAAGATCAGCAGGCAATATGGCAGGCAGCTCTCTCATGTCTCAAGAACCAGAAGCCAGATGATGATGAGCTGGATGCAGAATCCGAGGAAGCAAGTAAGCTTTGCCAGAACATCCATATATATAGGATACAGGCCACACCCCCAACGAAATTCCCCTTACAACTGATTAGCTGGTCACATCAAATCACATCAAGGAGGATGGCTACATCATTACAGAACTGCCAAATTATATCATTATATAACTGCCAAACTACATCATTATATAACTGCCAAACCACTGAGAATCATGGCCCAGCCAAGGTGACATACAACTTTAACCATCACACTTTTATATACTTGAATTTTATATATTAGGCATTTGAAGCATTTCCAGGAGTATATTACTTAGGAAAGTAGAGAGCTCCATATATAGCTATTATTAAATCTGTGCCTGGTTAAAAGATATAAGATATTATACATTACTTTTCAGTTTCTAAAACAATCTTTTGGGTAATCTCACTTAGCAGTTGATAGCCCTACATATGAAGATAGTCAAGGGCCATTCACATGTATTATCTCAACTGTCATAGAAATAACACAGGGAAATGAGATAACGGCATGAGTGACCTAATTTTTCTATTACGAACAGAAAAAGCTCACACTCAGTCTGGTGTGAAGGGTTCCATCTCACTTCCTGTGAAGGGAGTGCCAAAGTCAGTGGTGGTGAAAGTCCCCAGGGACCTTGCACCAGCCATCTCTTCTGTTTGTAAATAATCACGGTGTGATTAAGACACAAGTTCCTATTTCCTACCAAGTGTCTGAAGGCACAGAGCTGAGTTTAACCCCGTAGATGCCATATCCCTACAGAGATATGAGAATATAACTACCTATATTGCCTGATTTATGCCTTGTGGGAAAGTTTCCTGGGCTGAGTAAGTAGGAAAAGCAGAAGTCAGCTTAAACAGTTCCCTCAGAAAATTTTCTCATATGTTTTAACTGTACCCATAAAGCTACTTGTATACCCATTGCCGTCTTTTGCACCTCTCCAGGAGATGCATTCAAACCTAATTGCTCCTTGTAACAGAAAACTTCTCTTTAAAGTCACTTTTAAGTAATGTTCGCATCTGTCCAGTTGAATTTGAACACTAACCCTGTTATTTTCTGGCTTCCCATGAAACTAAACCATCTTCTTCAGGGACAGATTATCCAATAGTCAAGGTAAGCGTGGATTTACCTTCTTACTGGGTCATCCTCCCCTGTCAGGGATTGTAAATTTGAAAAGAGGATTTGAGTCTGTAGAAAGGTGGTGTGGGTTTGGGAGAGAGACCCATGCCAGCCATACACAGAAGCAGAATCTTTGGTGTGGTGAAAAATGTGAAATTGTTCACTACAGATGATCTGATAAGCAAGGTAAGCACCATGCTTACCTTGCCTATTGGATAATCCTCCCCTCCCCTGATCTATTTTCCTTCATGCCCCAAAAAACCTGCTAGAAATAATGCCAGGTGTAATGTCCTTACTACATTTGTTAATACATCCCATCTTACATAGGGAAAATCACATTCATCCTCTGTAATAGTCACGGCCAGAAAATGTGGTACGGTTCAGTCCCTCATTACTGGGCAGTTGTCCAGGCGTGAGTGTTGTGGAACCCTTTGAAAAAATTCTCTTTTAAATTCGATTTTAATGGAACCAACTGTGAGAGATGTGCTAAGAAAATTGTCCCTTAACATTTGCCTGCAGAATCATGACCCCTAATGTCTTTACCAGGCTGATAACTTCTGGGCAGTGAATAGGCCTGCATTCATGGAGTCTCTTAGCAGATGCACTGCTGGAGGGGAGGGCACAGTGATTGCATTTGAGAACTGCCACAGGTGAGCGGTGTTAGCTTGTGAATTATTCCAAGTGCATTAAGAGAAACTAATGACACCTTTGTTAGCTAATGTATTTCACCTGCAAAGGTTTAACAGTTGCACTCTGAGTGGATTTGGGCAGGCGGGGAAATAAGAAGCATTACGTGCCCCAATTTCTTGTATCCTGTTACATAATCTGCTTAGCCTAATCTTCGGGAAATTCATGTAGTCAGTGAAAGTTGCCATATCTCAGTCTTTTGCTTTTTGTTTCCCCTCATTAGGCTGGAGAGATTTCAAACTCTGGCTCTCTGAATGTTCTTCTTATAAACAAGACTGTTTATATGTAAATAAGATACAGAAACCTTTATAAAATGAAGAGTAAAGGGGAAGCTTTTTTTATTAAAATCAGAAACTTTTCCAAAAATTTAACTAGTTTGGGTGATGATGAAAGACAAGCAGCTTCAGTGATTTTCCTGCAAGGCATTTTTGCATGCTTTACGTGGATATTTTCAAGTATGGTGATAGAGGAGTCGTCCAAATTTGCACATTAAGGTTTCAGCTGTTTAAAAGTCTCAGTGTTTGTATCTTTTCTCTGATTTCATATTGAGCACATAAGCTACATTGCTTCCATAACAGTTGTCTCAAGTGAAAGAAATATATGTAAATAGAGGCAATCCAGTAGATGCCTAGCTATTGCACTGGGAACTTGGCTTTTTTTTTTGTTTTTTCCTCAATGTCTGTCATAAGGTAACTTTTGGGGATTTCCATTCACACAAACCTTCTGAGGATCTCCTGAGTAGCTCTGTCTTTCAGCATGGAGGTGGAGGGGTAGTTCAGAATACCATTCATGTGTCTATTTTCCTACAGTCTTTGGATTGCATTGCTGTTTTGTGTTACCAAGTTAATTAATCAGACTTCTTAAAATCAGCCCTCTTCCCCATCAGTGATCTAGTGAGCATATTCTTTGCTGCTCTAACACAGTGCAACATTAGCCGTGTTTCTTGAAATCTGCCCCTCACCATTACTGCTTCCTGTCATATGGATGATATGAATCCATCTGTTTTACTAGCCCTGAGATTTTTTAATTTAAATGATTGACTTCTGGTTCCTGAATCATCTTCAGAATAAGTAATGAGCACCTGAGGACCTGTCCCTTTTCACCCTTTTCCTCAGTCATAATTACCTGAGGTCCACAGTGGGTTGATTCTCATAGCAGACATACATCGAGTATCAGGCAGGAATTAGAAGACATTATACCTACATATGTGGCTATAATAAAAAAGAATTCGCTCAACTTTTCTGCGCCTTTCTCTGGAGAAGATGAAAACTGGAGGGGTTGATTATTTTCTACCTTAATTTGGGTTTAGGAAGATGAGGCATTTCTCATTTCTAGCACTAGGCATGGGTTTTCAACCTGTCATTTTCTCCTGTCAGCCAAGCACACACTGCGTGTGAAGTCAGCAGTGGGCGATAACAGGGATTTGGGGAATAAGAGCAATCTGCCTCATATGGTGTCTCATTAAAAGGTCTTCTCTCCTTCGTGTTTCTTCCGATAGAGCACAGGCAGATTGGCTATGTTAGCACTGCTCTTCTGCTGGGGCTGGTGTAACAGAGCTTAACTTGATATACATGTGTGCTGTTTCTCTGATGGTTGTCAGTCACAGAGTCCTTGCAGCTGTTCTCAATGCTGCTACCAGATACATTTTAACCATGAATACTGCTGCTTCCCTGCTGTAAGCAACTGTAGATGGTTATGTGATTCATCAGCTGGACTCTGACATGGTGGAAATGTAGAGTAAGAAGTGAATGCTTCTTCCCTTTGATTCCATTACTGGATGCTGCACCAACTCACAGCTGGAAACAAATTAAAGTCGTCTTACTGATAATACAGTGAAAGTGGTTTCCAAATAAAGATCCTATTCAAATTATTGATGATGTTTTCCCTTCTAGGAGTGTGTCTTTATTTGCTACATTAGATTGATTTGCATTTAAATGTTGATAACAAAGAGAGTTCTTCTATTATGCAAGGTTGGTGGAGGTGAAGAATTTTGGGCAGTTATGTGTGCACATCAACTGGTAGGTCATCCCTCATGTATTTAGTGGTTCTGCAATCACTCTTCTTTCATCTAAGATTACAGGAACATTTTAAAATCATAGCAACAATCCATTCATTTTAATAAGTATTATTTTATTTAAAAACAACAAGTTTAAATCAGTCTCTTTTTATGCCTCTATATTAATTTCCCTTTTCTGAAATACAGCTTTTTATGCCTCTGTATTAATTTCCCTTTTCTGAAATACAGCTTTTTATGCCTCTATATTAATTTCCCTTTTCTGAAATACAGCTTTCCCTTCCTCCTGTATGTCAAATTTCTATTTCCACCTTTGAAAACTTTCTGTGCTTCTTTCACCACAAATGCTTGAAATACAATCAGGTAAGGCAAACAGTTCTCACTCCCAAGAGAACTAAAGACCTTTTCATCTGATGCAGATTTCTGCAGTCTGTTTTCTTTTTCCTCTTTAAATGAGAATGAAATCCTGACACCACATCAACATAAGACTAATAGTGCCTTTGCTTTCTTTGATTGGTTTAAGCATTTTACTGGCATTTGACAACATACAACAGAAGCAATACACCTCACATTCCCTTAGATCTAGCGTGCATTTGCCCTTTTCCTAATGGCTTTAGTTTTTGCTCTTCCAGAAACATCACTTACATAAGAGGGTGCAAAGGCCAATGAGGAGCAGTTTCCCTCTCCTTTCCCTGGGTAAAATTAACATAAAAGTAAATCAGTGGAAAGTCACTTTTTACACAAATACGGGCATCAGCTCTCTACCCCCCCCCCCCACACACACACATACACACTCTTCATTGGCTTGGGCCCAAATGCCCACCTGAGAGTGCTGACCTGGTCTGATCCACCATACTTCTTACTGAGAAGGTGTGAGGATGTTAGCACACATGACAAACGCACAGCAAGTGCTTTAATTCATCCACAGACACTCATACGGAGCTCTTAGATTTAAGGAGTGTTGCAGGGTTGATAATATGGTGGCTTTCTGTGGGTTTCTGTGTACACTTTATCTCATCTCTATAGTTCTCTTCTGACAACTTTGCCCCCCATCCCATTCCCACTTCACAAGGATCCACTACTTTGAAACAGTAATATTATGTTATGAGTTTGGGATATATACCAATAGGTATGAGTCCCAAATATCTCACACTTACAGTTTCATTTCCTAGGAAAGGGAACAAAGAAAAACATTGACATTGTCGCTGTGATTCCTATTAGAGAAGCATAAAATGTTATTGTGTTTTGATTAAGAAAACATGTAAACTTTAATTTTTATGTTGATTTTAATTTTTGAATTATATATATTTCATTAAGCTACTGGTTATGTGTTGTATGTCATCAAATAAGCTAGGGGATGATTGGTGACTAGTACTCATATTCACATTTCATTAGTCTTTAACTCCAAATTCAGACAGGGCAGTATCTAAACTCTCACATGATAGTTGATCAGTGACCCAATGAAACGACTTATTGAAAAGATCATTACTGTTCATAGGAGCTGTGTGTATAACTCATGATTTGAATGATTACAAATAGTATCCTTCCTGGCAGTGTCAGACAGGAGGCCAGAAATTAATGGTCTGTGGAGATTTAACTACCCATATCCCCAAAGGTGCTCCTTGTAGGACAAGCATGAGGCCCAATGATGGAAAGCATTAGGAACTTGCATCTCTATTGCCTCTCTGCCTATTATGAAAATAAGTAGATTTATATTATGAATCCTAGCTCCATATTTATTTACAAGTTTTTTCTTCCAAATTTTGTGAAAATATGTGTTTAAAATTATAAACTAAACACATATTTTCTTTACATTAAGTGATAACATGCTTGCACTTTACCTACCAGATCTATAAATGGAGAGGTAGCAGAAAGATAGCTGTTCTCTTTAATAATTATAATGTCTATTATTCATAGATTATTTAATATGTATTTAACAGTGTTTGGAACCCTGGTGGTGCAGTGGTTAAGAGCTTAGGCTGCTAACCAAAAGGTCAGCAGTTCAAATCCAACAGCTGCTTCTTGGAAACTCTATGGGGCAGTTCTACTCTGTCCAATAAGGTCGCTATGAGTCGGAATCAACTTGACGACAACGAGTTGACAGTGTTTACTTATAAGTGCTTTTTAGATACTGTCTTAAATATTAATATAATCTTTAAGTATCTCACAATAATTTTATATAGGAGGAAACCATGACAATTAGGATCAATAAAAATCTCATCAGTTCTGGAAAGATGAGTCGAAGTAACAAGGTAAGCTTTAGAGCAGATAAAGTGATGACGCTGCAGACCAGGCCCCACAATGAGTATTATAAAAGGTGGCTGCAACAGTACAGGATTATGAAGTGAACAGATTTTGCCCTAACTCTTGCCTACACTTTCATCAGGCAGCAGTCACAGGTATTGATTCGCTGTCTACTATATATGTGGTGGTTCAGTAGAACGCTCATTTTCCATCTGGGAGAACCAGGTTTGATTCCCAGCCAGTGCACCTCACATGCAGCCATCACCTGTCTGTGAGTGCAGGCTTGCGTGTTGCTATGATGCCGAACAGGTTTCAGTGGCGTTTCCAGACTAAGATGGACCAAGACGGAAGGCCTGGTGATCTACTTCTGGAAACAGTGTTTTGTTGCATGGGGTCCCCATGAGTCGGGCTGACTTGACAGCAGCTAACAAAGGCATGTGCTAAGCATTCTTTGGCTTAGGGGCTGCAGCAGCAAACAAGTCAAAGTCCCTCTTTCAAGGATCTAACATCTTAATAAAAGGAAATATATTAAACATATATTCAATTATGCAAAACATTTTAGGATAGTGATAAGTACTATGAATAAAATATAATCAGTCAGTCAATGTGTAGTGTCTGGGGTGTGGGGATAGATGGCTATGCTCAGAGATGGTGTCGCTGAGAGGTGCCATTTGAGCTGAGACCTGAATGATGAGCAGATCTGGGGAGAAATCATGGGGAAATTACTGTTAGGAAGAGAAAGAGCAACAAGGGCAATATCCCTGAGGTGAGAACAAGTTTGGAGTGTTTACAGGAAGGAAAATTCTGAACAGAGGAAAAGAATGAAGATGAGAGAAGACAAAGGCAGGGTCCAGCTCGTATAGGCATTGACTAGGAGGGACGTTTCACTGTCTGTGTGTGTGATCACTGTGTGAGTCCTTATTACTTCCATCTACCTCAGTTGCTCAGTGTGAAAGAAGCAGCACAAGGCTGGGAGTTAGGAGCCTTCAGCTCTTACACATAGCTCTGCTGCTAACGAGCATTGTGTTGCTACAACGGTTATTTACCGTCTCAGGGTCTCAGCTGCAATATATAAAAATTAAATGATGGACTCTAAGCCTCACTAGCTTGAAGAATAAAAACAAACAAACAAAAAACTACTCTGTTTTATACATTTCCAAGACCATCACAACTTACAGGAGAGAGACTTTGTGGCCAGAAGATTTTATAGTGTTAGTCCTCAACCTATGACGTGTAAGTATAACTTCATGTAACCAGTCTTTCAAACTGTAGTTTTATTCATGTTTATTCATTCATCAAAGGAACTGATACACAAGAGAATGCCAAGCAGTCTGTAACCCTTTCCAAAAAATATATACATAATTTTTTTCTTTACAATTTAATAGTTGTTATCCTCTAAAAGAGTGACCTCTGATTCAAGTTTTGAAATACCCTTCCCCAAAAAATACCTAAACCTTTTGCCATCAAGTCGATTCCAATTCACAGCGACCCCATGTGTTATGGAGTAGAACTGAGATCCACCTCATATCCACCAACCTACCCATAAACTCCTCCTTCTCCCTGTTACTCTGGATGAGCTGGTGGTACTCTGCCTAAGGCCACCATACCATGCCAGTTGCTACTGAGTTGATTATGACTCATGACAACCCCATGTGTTTCAGAGTAAAACTGCTCCATAGGATTTTCATGGCTGTGACATTTTGAAAGCAGATCACCAGGACTTTTTCCCGTGGCATTGCCAGGTAGACATGAACAGCTAACCTTTCGGTTAGCAGATGAGTGCAAACCATTTGCACTACCCAGGGACCTGAAATAGCCCAAGAGGTGCCTAATTTTTAAAAAACAAAATTAATTTCAATTCATGTTAACATCTAAAAACAATATTATTTATTTTACAACTTTTTTGCAGCAAATCATAAAATTAAAACATAAAAATGACAATTGGATGTGGGCTTCTGAATTTATTCAGAACTATCTTATTGTTATACCTCAAACCAAACTCATTGCCGTCGAGTCAGTTCTGACTCATAGCCACCCTGTAGGACAGAGTAGAACTGCCCCATAGTGTCTCCAAGGAGCAGCTGGTGGCTTAGAACTGCCGACCTTTTGGTTAGCAGCCGACTGCTTGATCACTATGTCTCCAGGGCTCATTTATTGCTATAAAGATATGTATACATTCAATTTCCTTAGTGAAATATAGTTGTGAAAATAATCAGAATTTAATTTCTGTTAAAATATTTCTATAATTCTAATCAGCAATTCATTAGTATATTGAATTATTTTGGAAAATTTTACAGGAAGCAATTGATTGGCTTTGTTAGACATAAAGACATTTATTTTGCATATTGTTTAATGTTATATATCTTTCTTCACAAGTCTCAAATTTAGCATGTTTCCTAGGATATTAACATAACAATGTCAAAAGGGAGGAAGCTGAGAAAAATTGCCTGAGGGCATTTTTGTTTTGTACTTAAATTTTATTTTGTCATTTATTCTTATTAGCAATCATTAAGCAATTTAATAACTATAAGCTCCATTAACATTTTAATGAGTCTAGTGGCCATTCCTAAGTGTAATTAAATTAGTTTTATTGTATGATATTTTGAAGCTGTGATTAAATTAAATTTTACTGTGCTTAAAAGAATAAACCTATGGAGAGATTGCCGTTCACCAAATATTTATCAACTTATAAGGTACTGATAAAATAGACATTAATGAAAAGAGGAGAAAAATATAATTCCTGCTTGAGTCTATTCACAAGATACAACTTTAATCATTTGAATTTAAAATCAATCTAGTAATAACAGCATAATTTTATTTAACAGTGTTGTTCAGGTGGAAGTAAAGGAAAGGGAAGAAGGGATGGATTCTTTTGATAATGTTCTGTTCTTCTTCTAGTTCCTGCAGGTATAACGTACAGGTAGGAGACTGGATGAAGACTGACAGGCTAATGACTTTGGAATAGACACATGTATATTGATGCTAAATTATTCGGTATAAAATCAAATCTCAAATATATTTTTTATTAACATGGAAATTTACTGTAAAGACCAAAATGTCATTTTAGTTTAATAAGTGTTTCCATTAACACACATTAAACCAAAACCAAAAAACCAAACCCATTGCCGTTGAGTTGATTCCGACTCACAGAGACCCTATAGGACAGAGTAGAACTGCCCCATAGGGTTTCCAAGGAGCGCCTGTTGGATTCAAACTGCCAACCTTTTGGTTAGCAGCCATAGCTCTTAACCACTACTCCACCAGGGTTTCCATAAGTATTAAAGGTATTAAGCAGAATGTAATTTTCTTGTTTCTTACTGGCTTTTTTTACTGTAATCCATAGTTTTAAACCTCTGTTCTCTGCAATCACTGACAGTTTCCCCTTAGTAGCTACTTGATCATATATTAATTGGCAGGTGATAATACCAAAATATTCATTGTGCTAGTGTTTAGTCTTGAATGAATTTGAAGATTTAATTCTTTGTTACTACTTCTGGTAGATAAATTTGGATTTTTTTGGATAAATTTTTCTGATGAAATGCCTTACATAGAATGCAATTAAGCATTTTACAGGATAGTAATTTGTGTAGCATGTTCAGCACATGTTTACTTATGGGAATTATGTGGTTTTGCTGTAATTATTAGATTGTACTCCATTATGGTAATGTTTCCAAAATAAGCATATCAAACAATTTTATGCCATACTATATTTCAGAAGCCTTGGGGATATTCTCTTCAATGTTTTTTTTTTTAATACCATGGAAATGTATTATCACTAAAGTAATGCTTCATTCCATTTTATGCCCCTTTTTGTAATCAAAAGGTATGTGGATATACAATATGGCATTTGTTAAGAACAAAAAAATGAAGTATTAAGAAATATATTAATATTTCATAAGCATCATATATGATATATATCAGTGATCAAAAACAAAAAACAAAACTCTATTTTGGTTTTATTTTCATGTTTAATACCAAACTAGATTGACTTTCTTTTAACTGCACTGACACGATTTTGGAACTTTTCAACCACAGCTGTAATAAAGTTCTGAACAACTAACACATAATCTAACATTTTGCTTTACATTTCTGAAACATAAAACAAAAACAACACATTACATAAAGATTATCAATAAAAGAGACCTTAATTGTCATTATGTAAGTAATGCACTTTTGATTAAAGATTTTTAATTTCTAGTTGGAGAATTCAGTAAAATGTTCAAGAAGAGAGAAGTGTCCACCTAGACATTTACTATCACAAAATTGACTTTTGTTAGAGTCCATCTGTATATTCTCTCTACATAATCTCAGCCATTCCAATTATTTTAAATACCTCTTATAAAACAAAGTTAATAAATTCCAGTATTATATATCCAACCTAGAACTCTACACTAAACCTAAGATTTTTATACTTGTCAACTTGACAGCTCTACTTTTCAAACTTAACCAGTTTTGATTCCTGCCCCTCCCCCAGTAATTGGCATCACCATCTGAACAGTTTCTCAAACCAGAAATGTTGGTGTCATATTGACTCCTTCCTCTCCCTCAGCTCCCCCAACTAGTCCATCATCATGTTTCTTGAATTTTTGTTAAGGATTTGTTTCAGATTTATGGTCTCTTTTGATTTCCACTGCCACTCTCTGAGTCCAAGTCACCATATAGAGCTTATATAGCCTAAGGCAGTGGTTTCCCTTCAGTTTCCTGGCAGTCTCCCCACTTCTAGACTCTGCTATCTACTCTACAACCAAAAGTATCAGGAAACTTTTAAAAACCATTTATCTTATGTTTCTTCTTTACTTATATCCTTTCCATGTTTTCCTATGGCACATAGAGTAAAATACTTATTTACGAGTTACTATCTCTTTTTCCTCCCTTTCTGATTGTAAACTCCAAGAGGACAGAAACCTTATCTGTACTGTTTACCACTGAATCCTCAGTACCTACAGCAGTGTCTGATACACAGTAAAGATGAATTCCTGGCTCTTCCTTGGCACTTCAGGACTAGCTTATTCTTTGCTAATCTTACCTTTGTTGCTATTGAGTACCATCCAGTAAATTCTGGCTCATAAGTGACCTCATGTGAGAGAGTAGGACTGCCCCAACAGAGTTTTCTAGGCAGTAATTTTTACTGGGAAGGAGCCCTGGTAGCACAGTGGTTAAAGTGCTCAACTTCTAACTGAAATGTTGGTGCTTCAAACCCACCAGCTGCTCCACAGGAGAAAGATGTGGCAGTCTGCTTCCATAAAGATTTACAGCCTTGGAAACCCTATGGGGCAGCTCTAATCTATCCAATAGAGTTTGACTCAATAATAATGAGTTTTGGTTTAATCTTTACTGGAGATCACTAGGTCTTTCTCCTGAAGAATCACTGGGTGGATTGAAACTACCAATCTTTTGGTTAGCAGCCAAGCATTTAACCATTGAGCCACCAAGGCTCCTTATATTTTGGAACTTAGCTTTCACCTAGGCTTTCTCTGACAATCCTATTTAGAACAGCCAACCCTACATAAACGATGCAATCTTCTATCTCAGTACAGTTTTTTCATTTTTTCTCACATAGGTCACACTCTGTAATTGTTTATGGTCTTCTCACCTCCACTAGAATACTAAGAACTATATCCATTTTGTTTATCTTGGTATCCCTAGCACCTATCTGCATCTGACAAATAATAAGTATGTAAAAATATTGTTAAATAAATGATTATGAGAAATTGCACACAGCAGAGGCTCTTGATATTTTGTTCCTGTTTATTTAATGTGTAGCCATTTCAACTGATGTGCTACAGAGTTGGGTTTCCACGAGGAAACTTAATTTTCCTTATGTAAAATTTAATTTATTTCCCTCCCTTCATAAAGCAATCTTGATGATCTTTTCATGTTGTTCAAAGGCAAGTTTCTAAATCTCATTTCTTGATGCATACCCTTAAAAACTTCATATTTTAAATCCTCCAAGAGCCCAAATTTTGAAGACTGACTAATAATTAATAGTTTATATTTACTGGGTCTTATTATATTTTTTTAAACTCATCTAATCTTAAAATTACTCTCTAGGATATATTATTATCATCATCTTTATTTAATAGATGAGGAGATCACAGTTTGTTAATTAATTTGTCTTGGTTATTTTATAGATAAGGAGATCACAGTTTGTTAATTAATTTGTTTTGGTTTATCCTGCCAGAAATTGGCAGACCTTGTGCTTGAACCCAGGCAGTAGCTCCAAAACCTCTATTTCTATTTACTAATTATACTACCTGGAGGCATAGTGCTCTAATATGAGAAATAACATGAAAA
This sequence comes from Dugong dugon, assembly GCA_030035585.1. Classification (NCBI taxonomy): domain Eukaryota; kingdom Metazoa; phylum Chordata; class Mammalia; order Sirenia; family Dugongidae; genus Dugong; species Dugong dugon. The sequence goes on from CM057478.1 coordinate 19,044,402, forward strand.
ATGTTATGGAATATTTGATTTTCTAATACTTAAATCAAAAACATCTCACATACTTCTTAGATTGAAATGCATTGTTTCATTATCTGTTAAATCATTCCAACGAAAGCGTTTTAATACGATAGGTACAACAATAACTTAAAAGTTAAAGAGTCAGAGAATAAGAATCTTAAATATTAAGATCAACTATGTGTTTCTGATATGCTCTGTCATGATTTTTGTCTTTTAGATGGGACATGTTTATTTTCTTACATAAATTAGATGAGGTCAAGAATATCAGTAAAAATTGTATATGGCTATTTATTGATTTATACTTAAGTTAACTTACAGTAATTGGTTAGCAGTTGGGAGAGATGCCGTGAAAGATTTGCCAAGTAGTCTCAGCAGTATATGCTGCAGTTTCTCTGAAGTGCACTCTGCTCATTGCTCACAGCTCTGTTCTTTGGCATTTGTATTTGGTCAGTCAGTGGAGCTTAAGGTTAATGCCCAGTGGACAGGTCCAAATGTACATTCGATACCATCATTATAAGCATGCTTACTTATAAGACACAGAACAGATGAAAGTTCCACCCTGCCTTTGCCCAAGAGCCCTCAGGAAGATGGAAAAGGATGAATCAGTCCCTTGTTTGCAAAAAATGTGACATTAATCATCCAAAATCGTGAAGCGCTAGACAGGTGTCATTTGTTTTTTAAAGTTATGCTATGTTGTTTGTGGAGCTGCATAAATCTTTAGGTTCTTTTAAAATAGCCTCCACAGGTACAGCAAATGGGAAGTGAATCTGTCATTCTTGAAAATGTTAAAGATCAGCAAGTGCAGAGTTACTGTAGAGCTGACCTTCCTGCTTCATTACTGACTGCCAGAACTCTAAGTGGAGAAAAGATTGAGGACGTAAAGACAATAGAGTGCACTTCATATCATGCCTGGAAAGGGTCACACTCATAAACCACAGCATTTATTTACGGATTTTTCCAGCAGTGTGTTCACGAGGGCCAAATAATGCAGTTCTTCTGATCCTTTGTGTAAAGGCATGTATTGAGATATCACTTTGAGTCATTTGTTATGCAGTTGTGCTTTGGCAGCAGCCAACAGCACCCTTAATAAGTGAGAAGAGAACAAGTTCCAGAGAAGAAAGGCCCACTCAGCTGATCATTATTTGTTTTAATCACCCTGTGTCTTCAGGAATGCTCCTCAAACAGCCTTGCTTCAAGTCCGGAGCACACAATTGTCATTTGGGCAGCGAGTGTTCCAAATGTTATCACAGTAATGGGGTTTCAACCATTTGTATACTGTAATATTAAATGTGAACATAATGTTAAGTTGGCAGGAAGGAATATTGAAGGATGGATGCACAGAAAGAATCATAACCATAAAGGATGTTAAAATTAGACTGGTTCTGTTGAAAAACATGCAGTGAGACTAGTTGGTGTGTATATGCACGGCCTTCTAAATAGAGCTATTTCCTTTCTTATATTGATAAAGTATATAAATGAAAACTAGAGTGCAATTAACTCATTACAAGGTGAAAACAGCCATACCTACATTTGCACAGAGACTCAGAGCCTGGCTACCCATTCTTTGTAGTACAGTTATCAGTGGCAGCTAAGGTCATATTACTGAAAAAAAATTATTTTTCAGTCTTTGCCACATACCTTTTAAGCTGTACTAAGCACATTGTTACTTATCCTACAGGATGATAAACGTGAAATTTCACTGCAAAGTATCTTATGTTCAGATTAGCACTCTAATGAATTCTGAGTTGTTCTGAACTCTTTGTATACCTATTATTCTAATTTTGGTTGAAAGTTACAGAAACTCTGATTCTAAATGACTCCAACCACAAGGTAGTTTAACATTATATTAAACAGGAACCCCAAAAGTAAAACAGGCTTTAGGGTTTGTTTTGTTTTGTTCTTATTGTGCTTTAGGTGAAAGTTTACAGAGCAAATTAGTTTCTCATTCAACAATTTATACACAAATTGTTCTGTGACATTGGTTGTACTCTTCCCTTCTCCATCCTGGGTTTGCCATTTCCATTCGTCCCATTTTCCTGTCCCTTCCTGCCTCCTCCTCTTTGATTTTGGGCAGGCATTGCCCATTTGGTCCCTTCTACGTGATTGAACTAAGAAGCACGTTCCTCACATGTGTTATTGCTGAAAGTTGGACTTTGGTAGTGACTTCAGTACTGGGTTAAAAAGGTGTCCAGGGGCCGTAGTCTCGAGCTTCCCCCAGTCTCTGTCAGACCATTAAGTGTGGTCTTATTTTTTGTGAATTTGAATTTGGTTCTACATTTTTCTCCCTATCTATCTGGGACCGTCTATTGTGATCCCTGTCAGAGGGGTCGGTGGTGGTAGCTGGGCACCATCTAGTTCTTCTGGGCTCAGGCAGGTGGGGTAGAATTGTTTTAATCTGGCCGCTCAGTGATGCCATCTATGTTGTTTCCTTCTTTCACTCTGCCTCATCTCCACTACCACATGCAGGTGTTGCTTTCACACTCAATCTCATAGTAAGATGGTAGGACTAGATGCAAATATCATTTCCAAACACTCATCATTTTGGAAGAAGAAAAACCATTTCTTCTTGTATATGTTCTTTGGAAGGGAGAAACATTTTCCCAGAATCCTCTTCTGTTGACTAGAGTTCTACCACATGCCTATTCTTGAACAAATAATTGGCAAGAGGAAAAATATTAATCATAGAAAAATCAGTTTACCCATTTGGCTCTGTGGGAGGACAGTGGAGACTTAAACAAATTCTGAGATTCATTAGGAAGGATGAAGAAGGGACTGGATGCTGGGTTGTTGTTGTTGTTAAGTGCCATCGAGTCAGTTCTGACTCACAGCAACCCTATGTACAACAGAACAAAACACTACCCAGTCCTGCACCATCCTCACAATCATTGTTATGCTTTAGCCCATTGTTGCAGCCACTGTGTCAATCCATTTCATTGAGAGTTTTCCTCTCTTTCATTGACCTTCTACCTTACCAAGCATGATGTCCTTCTCCAGGAACTGGCCCCTCCTGATAACATGACCAAGGTATGTAAGATGTAGTCTCACCATCCTTGCTTCTAAGGAGCATTCCAGTTTTACAATAGTGTCCATTATATAGGGTTAATTTTATAAGTTCATGCTGATGTATACCTAAATAGAAGATAATGCAATGCTCAATCATATTTCAATATTGTCTTTGAAATATATTGCAGGATATTTTTGAGGCATCTGATTTATCACATATGTTATGTGTTTTTATGTTAATATCAACATAAGTTTGTTTATTGTGGACTGTATTTTAAAAAACCTACTTAAAAGCAGTACTCTTATGCAGGTAGAAGCCTGGAATTAAATATAGGTTATGGTTTATTCACAAAATAAAACTTGTTTATAAGGATAATAGTGAATTGACTGTTTATATGTGTAGAACATATGGAGATGGACATTTAACCAAGATGCCTCTCTTACATTGATATTGGCATAAATCATATGTCCTCACTCATCCTCAGAGTGCAAGGTGCTTGGGAATTCATATGACAGTCTCATAAGAAGACTCTCCTCCTTCAAGCGTCACTTCACCCCACCATCGAGAGGGTTCCTGACTCCAGAAGACTAAATTCCAAGTGCTTTCACTTTGTGTACACAGATACGCTCCATGGTCCATGATGACCCCAGCATGTATCCTAGTTACCTCTTGGATTTAAAACTGCGGTTCTTCTTTCTGTCAACCTGGAAGCTATTTATTTATTTTTTACTATTCAAACACTTATTTGGTCTGACTCATTTTTCTTATTTGACTTATTAGTCTTTTCTCTTTGGACAAAGGAAGCAAAGGTGCAGCTGCTGTGCCACCAGGGCTCCTTCCAAACAGGATTAGATAATTAAAAAAACTCACATTCTACAAAACCATAGAAATTCTGGATACATTGTAGCATGATTATTATAATATAATAGCTAAGTTTCAACAAAAAAGGGAAATTCCCAAACCCCCAAAAGACAAAAAAGGTGAAAAGCAAAGAGATGAGGAAATGCAGAATTATGGCTGCCTAGAGGCATATGTACCAGTGTCCTTAATAAGAGGCATGTTTTAAGGATTATGTAGAAAAAACATACAAGGTCTTGGAACCCTGAAAGGTAGAGGGAAGGGACTGAGAACCCCAAATATACTGCTGTGACCCTTGAAATGCAATCTTCTCAAAGGAAGTTTATATTTGAAAATTACCTGCTAGACTGCAAAAGGAAATGAAAAAGAAATGTGTATAGCGGGGATATAAGAAAAAAGAAAAATCCTTCCATTCTCCACAGAAAATTTCTGAATACTCACTGCCTTCAGATGGGTTTAGAATTGGAATTTTCCATGCCAATGTACAGAAAAGATCAAGCCGAGAAATAGTGGCTCCAGGTTAATGGTGCTAAAGAAGCAAATGTAATATTCTCTGGAGGCTCATGTACTCAACACAACTTGCACAATATTCTCCCAATAAAACCTAGTCAAACATGAGCTCAGAATACAAAATAACAATATAGAAATTAAAGCTAGCCACAAAGTGTGAAATTCAGAAGAAACAAACCAAAAACAACAAAATTATACTCCCATGCTCTTTCAGTAATGAATTTATTTGTTTAGAATATAAAATATTTGTTTTTGTAATGATTAAAGAAATAAAAGGTAAAATTAAAATCATGAGAAAAGAACAGTTACAATTCTTTTTTTCAATGTCCATTAGAGTTTTTATTTTATTTCATTTGTATTGTACTTCAGGTGAAGGTTTACAGAACAAATAGTTTCTCATTAAAAAGTAGTACACATATTGTTTTATGTCATTGGTTAACAACCCGACAACATGTCAACCCTCTCCCTTCTCAACTTTTTTTTTTTTTTTTTGGTGAAAATATATGTAGCCAAAGATACACCATTTCAAAAATTTCTACATACACAGTTCAGTGACATTGACTACCCTCTTCCAATTGTGCTGATATTCTCACTTTAGATGAAGGTTTACAGAACAAAATAGTTTCTCATTAAATGCTGCCCGATGACAATGGTTAACAACCTCACGACATATCAGCACTGTCCTTACTCAACCTTGGGTTCCATATCACCAGCTTCCCTGTCCCCTTCTGCCTTCTAGCCCTTGTCCCTGGACTGCTGTACTTCATTAGTCCCATTTGGTTTTATGGGGCTGTCCAATCCCCAGCTGAATGGTGAACCTTGGAATTGACTACACCACTGAGCTAAAAAGGGTGTCTGTGGGCCATACTCTTGGGGTTTCTCCAGTCTCATTTAGGCCAGTAACTCTGGTCTTTTTTGTATGTGTTAGAATTTTGTTCTACATCCTTCTCCAGCTCTGTCCAGAACCCTCTGTTGTGTTCCCAGTCAGAGCAGTCAGTGGTGGTAGCCAGGCACCATCTAGCTGTACTGGACTCAGTCTGGTGGAGGCCATGGTAGCTGTGGTCCATTAGTCCTTCGAACTGATCTTTTCCTTGTATCCTTTTCTCTTCATTCTTCTTTGCTCCCAAAGGGGTGGGACCAGTGGAGTATCTTAGATGGCTGCTCACAGGCTTTTAAGACCCCAGACGCTACTCACCAAGGTAGAATGTAGAACATTGTCTTTATAAGCCGGGTTACGCCAATTGAGCTAGATGTCCCCTGAGACCATGCTCCCCACAGCCCTCCACCCAGCAATTCAGTCTGTCAGGGAGTTTGGATGTGTCTATGGAGCTTCCATGACCTTTCCTTGTACAAGTTGTGCTGGTTTCCCCAGTATTGTGTACTGTCTCACCCTTCACCCAAGATACCACTTATCTATTGCCTATTTAGTATTTCTCCCCCACCCTTCCCATCCCTGGTAACCAATGAAGATTGTTACATTTTGTGTATGAACTTTTTCATGGGTTTTTACAATAGAGGTCTCATACAATATTTGTCCTTTTGTCATTGACTTATTTCACTCAGCATAATGTCCTCCAGTTTCATCCATGTTATGAGATGCTTCACAGATTCATTGTTGTTCTTTCTCGTTGCATAGTGCTCCATTGTGTGTATGTACCATAGTTTGTTTATCCATTCATCTGTTGATGGGCATCTGGGTTGTTTCCATCGTTTTGCTATTGTGAACAATGCTGCCATGAACATAGGTGTGCATATGTCTATTCGAGTGATGACTCTTATTTCTCTAGGATATATTCGTAGGAGTGGAATTGCTGGATTGCATGGTATTTCCATTTCTAGCTTTCTGAGGAAATGCCATATCATTTTCCAAAATGGTTGTATCATTTTGCATTCCTACTAGCAGTGCATAAGAGTTCCGATCTCCCCGCAGCCCCTCCAACATTTGTTATTTCCAGTGTTTTTGATTCATGCCAGTAATGCCGGGGTGAGATGATATCTCATTGTGGTTTTCATTTGCGTTTCTCTAATGGCTAGTGATCGTGAGCATTTCCTCATGTGTCTCTTGGCCTCTTGAATGTCTTCTTTGGTAAAGTGTCCATTCATTTCCTTTGCCCATTTTTAATAGGATTATTTGTCTTTTTGTTGTAGAGGTGTTGGATTTTCTTGTAGATTATGGAGATTAGACCCTTGTCTGACATTTACTGTCCAAAAATTTTTTCCCAGTCTGTAGGTTGTCTTTTTACTGTTTTGGTGAAGTCTTTTGAAGAGCATAGGTGTTTGCTTTTTAGAAGATCCCAGTTATCTAGCTTATCTTCTGGGGTTTGTATGTTGATGGTTATGGTTTCTATTCTGTTATTCTATTCTGTTTATTAGGGCCTGTAGCGTTGGTCATATTTTTTCTTCTATGAACTTTATAGTTTTTGGCTATATATTTAAGTCTTCGATCCATTTTGAATTAGTTTTTGTATATGGCGTGAAGTATGGGTCCTGTTTCGTTTTTCTGCAGATGGATATCCAGTTTTGCCAGCACCATTTGTTAAAGACTGTCTTTTCCCCCATTTGATGGACTTTGGGCCCTTGTCGAAGATCAGGTGACCATAGGTGGATGGATTTACATCTGGGTTCTCAATTCTGTTCCATTGGTCAATGTATCTGTCATAGTACCAGTCCCAGGTTATTTTGACTACAGGTTAATGGTGCTAACGAAGCAAATGTAATATTTTCTGGAGGCTCGTGTACTCAACTCAACTTACACAATATTCTCCCAATAAAACCTAGTCAAACATAAGCTAAGAATACAAAATTACAATATAGAAATTAAAGCGAGTACCGGTACCAGGCTGTTTTGACTACCATAGCTGTAGTACCAGTACCAGGGCTGTTTTGACTACTGTAGCTGTGTAGTAGGTTCTGAGGTCAGATAGTGTGAGTCCTCCAACTTTATTCTTCTTCTTCAGTAGTGCTTTACTTATTCGGGGCTTCTTCCCTTTCCATATAAAGTTAATGATCAGTTTTTCCATCTCTTTGAAGAATGTTGTTGGTATTTGCATCGGCATTGCATTGTATTTGTAAATTGCTTTGGGTAGAATTGTCATTTTCACAATGTTGTGTCTACCTATCCATGAGCATGGTACATTTTTCCATTTATGTAGCTCCCTTTGGGTTTCTTGCAGTAGTGTTTTGTAGTTTTCTTTGTATAGGTCTTTTACTTCCCTGGTTAGATTTATTCCTAACTATTTTTTTTTAAGGGGCTATTATAAGTGGTATTGTTTTCCTGATTTCCGTTTCATCATTCTCTTTATTGGTGTATAGGAATCGAACAGATTTTTGTATGTTTATCTTGTATCCTGCTTCTCTGCTGAATCTTTCTATTAGTTCCAGTAGATTTCTCGTGGAGTCTTTAGGGTTTTCTATATATAGTATCATATCATTTGCAAACAGGGACAGTTTAACTTCTTCATTACCAGTTTGGATGCCCTTTATTTCTTTTTCTTGCCTTATTTCTCTAGCTAGAACTTCCATCACAATGTTAAATAGGAGTGGTGATAAAGGGCATCCTTGTCTTGTTCCTGTTTTCAAGGGGAATGTTTTCAGCCTCTCTCCAATAAGAATGACGTTGGACGTTGGTTTTGCATAGATACCCTTTATTATGTTGAGAAATTTACCTTCTATATCTGTTTAATTGAGAGTTTTTATCAGGAATGGGTGTTTGACTTTGTTGAATGCCTTTTCTGCGTCAATTGAGATGATCATGTGATTCTTTTCTTTCTTTTTATTTATGTTGTGGATTACATTGATTGATTTTCTAATGTTGAACCATCCTTGCATACCTGGTATGAATCCTACTTGGTCATGGTGTATTTTTTTTTTGACATGATGCTGAATTCTCTTGGCTAGAATTTTGTTAAGAATTTTTTCATCTATATTCGTGAGAGATATTGGTCTGTAATTTTCTTTGTTTGTGGTGTTTTTGCCTGGTTTTAGCATCAGCATTATGCTGGCTTCATAGAATGAATTTGGAAGTGTTGCTTCCTTTTCTATGCTCTGAAATAGCTTGAGTAGTACTGGTACAAGGTCTTCTGTGAATGTTTTGTAGAATTTGCCAGTGAAGCCATCTGGGCCAGGGCTTTTTTTGGTTGGGAGTTTTTTTTATTATGTTTTCAATCTCTTCTCTTGTTATGGGTCTGTTCTGATTTTCAACATCACTTTGTTGTAGTTTGGTAGGTAATGTGTTTCTAGAAATTTATCCATTTTCTCTAGGTTTTCAAATTTGTTGGAGTATAGTTTTTCATAATATTCTGTTATAATCCTTTTCATTTCATTTGGGTCTGTTGTAATGTCCCCCATTTCATTTCTTATTTGGGTTATTTGTATCCTCTCCTGTTTTTCTTTTGTCAGTCTGGTCAGTGGTCAATTTTGTTGATTCTTTCAAAGAACCAACTTTTGATTTTGTTTGTTCTTTCTATTGTTTTTCTGTTATCTATTTCATTTATTTCTCCTCTGATATTTATTATTTCCTTTCTTCTTGAGGCTGTGGGCTTTTTATGCTGTTCTCTTTCTATTTGTTTGAGTTGTTTCGTTAATGTTTTGATTTTGTCCCTTTCTTCTTTTTGATGTGTGCATTTATTGCTATAAATTGTCCTCTGAGGACTGCCTTTGCTGTGTCCCAAAGCTTTTGGTATGATGAGTTTTCATTATCATTTGATCTAGGAATTTTTTTATTCCATCTCTGATTTCTTCTATTACCCAGTGGTTTGTAAGCAGGGTATTATTCCGTTTCCATGTAATTGGTTTTTTTTCCTTGCTCTTTCTGTTGTTAATTTCTACCTTGATGGCATTGTGGTCAGAGAAGATACTTTGAATTATCTCAACGTTTTGGATCTTGCTGAGGATTGCTCTGTGGCCTAAGATGTGGTCTATTCTGGAGAACGTTGCATGTGCATTGGAAAAGAATGGGTACTTTGCAGCAGTTGGATGGAGAGTTCGATATATGTCTATGAGGTCCAGTTGGCTGATTGTGCCCTTTAGGTCTTCTGTATCTTTGCTGAGTTTCTTTTTAGTTGTTCTGTCCTTTACTGAGAACGGTGTGTTGAAGTCTCCTACTATTATTGTGGAACTGTCAATTTCTCTTCTCAGTGTTGTTAGAGTTTGTTTTATGTATTTTGGATCCCTGTCATTTGGTGCGTAGATGTTTATTATGGTTATGTCTTCATGATGGATTTTTCCCTTAATCATTATATAATGTCCTTCTTTGTCTTTTATGGTGGATTTTGTTTCAAAGTGTATTTTATCTGAGATTAGTATTGCCACTCCTGCTCTTCTTTGGTAGTTGTTAGCTTGATATATTTTTTTCCAACCTTTGACTTTTAATAAATTCACGTCTTTGTTTCTAAGGTGTGTCTCTTGTAGACAGCATATTGATAGATCCTGTTTCCTTATCCATTCTGTCACTCTTCATCTCTTTATGGGTACATTCAGTCTATTTACATTTAGTGTAATTATTGATAGATGTGAGTTTGTTGCTGTCATTTTGTGGTGCTGACATTTTCTTTGTTCTTCTTACTCTTCTGTGGTGAATTTCTTTTGTTCGTGGATTTTTTTTCATTCCTTTTGTTTTCATAGGTTTTGTTTTCACTGAGACTTTATGGTTTTCCTCTTTATTCTTATGAGTATATTTATTAACTTTCTTTGTGGTTATGGTGAAATTTACCCTTATCTTTCTAAGTTTGAAGCAGTCTATTATTACTTGGTATTGCCTTGCCTTCCTCTCCATTAGAAGGTTCTATATCTACACCATTTATTCCCTCTTTTATTTTTCTCATGTTGTTGTCGTTTACAGATTAACTGTTCTGATTCCCTGTTCTATTTCTTTTGGTTTTGGATAGTCCTTGAGAGTTCATTTCCTAGATTGGTATCTGGCTGGTATGATCCTGCATCCTAGATTCAGCCTGTGAGCTGTAGTTATTTGTTCTCAGATTGAAGAACTCCCTTTAATAATTCTTGTAAGTTTGGCTTGTTTTTACATATTCCCTTAATTTCTGTTTATCTGGAAATGTCCTAATTTCGCCATCATATTTGAATGAGAGTTCTGTAGGATATATTATTCTTGGCAGGCAATTTTTTTCTTTCAAGATTTTATATATGTCATCCCATTGCCTTCTTGCCTGTATGGTTTCTGCCAAATAATCTGAGCTTAGTCTTATTGTTTCTCCTATGTATGTAACTTTCTGTTTTTCCCGAGCTGCTCTCAGGATTCTTTGTCTTTGGTTTTGGCAAGTGTGATTATGATATGCTGTGGTGATTTTCTTTTGGGGTCTATCCTGTATGGGGCTTGTTGGGCTTCTAGTATGCCAGCTTTTCATCTTTCATGATGTTAGGGAAGTTTTCTGTCAGCAGTTCTTCAATGATCCTCTCTGTGTTTTCTGTTTTCTCCTCCGTTCTAGAACTCTGATCACTTGAAAATTTTTGCTTTTGATTGTATCCCACATAACTCTCAGGGTCTCTTCATTTTTCTTTGTTCTTTTTTCTGAGCTTTCCTCAGAGTTGTATCCAAGTGTCTGTCTTCAATTCCACTGATCCTGTCTTCCACCGTTTCAAATCTGCTCCTCAGCCCTTCTTTGACACTGTCCATTTCTGAAATCTTCTTTTTTATCTTTTGGATTTCTAATTGTTTTTTTTTTGTATAATTTCTAGTTGTGGATTTATTTTGGCATTTTGTTCCTGCATTATTTTCCTGAATTCTTCCAATTTTTTTGTTTGTATTTTCCATGAATTTGTCTATTTTTCCTCATATTTGTCTTCTTTTTGATTCAACTCTTTGATAATTCTGAGTATTAGAGATTTGAATTCCCTATCAGGTAATTCTCATACCTTTTCTTCCACTGGAAAGTCATCTGGTATTTTATCTTGGATGCCTAGTGGAGCCATCCTGCCCTGTTTTTGTAAATGTTTTGATATTTTCTGCTGTCTTTGGGGCATTCAGTAGTTATTTTTCTCGTTTATTGATTGTAGATATTTTGGTTTTGTCCTTTTTTTTTTTTAAATTTGCCTATGTCTGAACAGGCGGGCTGTGTTCTTTGTTGTTTGCTTGTCTGTGGGCACGATAGTTTCCACTTCCTTCTCCAATTGGCAGGGTCAGTCACTCAGATATGTTACAGCAGGGCAGGTCTAGCTGAAGAGGAGTTACTGAGATGGGCTGTTTGTGGCACTTACTACAGCCACCAGGGCGGGTTGGTAATCAGTGCAGGGCAGGTTCCAGTAGGGTGTGCTTTTGCTGCTTGGTGGTGTGATGTTAAGCACAAGGTGCAGGTAGGCAGGATAGAGGGGGTAGATTGTTATGTGTGAAGCTAAGATGGATATGGGAGAGAGGAGAGAGGAACAGGAGCCAAAAACATACAAACAAACAAAAAAGAGTGCTAGGGGAGCTTGCTGTTGGAGTGGAGAGATGAGAGACTATGAAAGGGAGAAAAACAAAAAGGGGGAGAAGAAGAAAAAAAAGAAAAGAACGAATAAATAAAAATCAGAACGTAAAAAGAACAGCAAAGCTCCCAGGGATCCCCCAGTGCGGCTATAAGGTATGGGGAAGTTGTTCTTAGATGTTCCAGTACAGCCTGGCTAGAAGGCATAGAGGTATTCAGCACCAGCTATTCAGGGAACAGGAAGAGAAAGAAGGTATAGAGAGACGAGAAACTGAGTAATGAAGAAAGAGAAAAAGGTAAAAAGAGGGAAAGGAAAACAAAACAAACTAAAAAAAAAAAGAACAAGAGAAGCCCCCCAAAAAATAGGGGAAAAAAAAAAAAACCATGAAAAAAGAAATGCCCCCAGGGATCCCTCTGTGCGTCTGCGCAAGCCGAGGGGGTAGGTGCCAAGCCGCACAGCACTGCCCGGCCAGAACGGGCTCCCAGCTCGAGAAAAGGAAAATAAAACAAACAAAGAATGCAAAAGAAATAAAAGCCCCAGGATTCCACCAGCATGTCAGCCCAGACCCGGAAGCATTTCCACACTTAAACGGAGCTCTGAGGTCCCTCCGGAAGAAGCAAAGATGGCACACGGAGCCAAGTATTTGAGTTAAAGGAGGGGAGGTGGTGAGAGGTAAGGAAGAAATCAAAAGAAGTGGAAAAAACAACACCAGCAGCCAACAAATGGCACTCAGAGGGCCAGCCAGTGCGGGTGGGTGGAATCCAAGCAGCTGGTGCTTCGCAGACAAAATACTGTGGCTGCGGGAAGCAGAGGAGGCCGAGTGGGGTGAAGAAGGGTCGGGGGTGGGAAAGTGTATATTGCAAATTACTGGTTGTTTTGTCTCCTGCTGGAAGCTCCGTGAAACTGCTTTCTCATACCCCCTATTTGCTGGTCTCCGATACGAGTCCAAGATGGAGGATCTGCGCTGTGTTAGCTGATTGGGGACCTCTGCATTAATCTCTCCTCGCTCTCCTTCCTCTGTCAGTTTTCTCACTCCATTTGGTGTTGGCTGAGTTCTTTATCTCTTCATTTGATGTTTTAGGGTTTCAGGATTTCTGTTTTCTCTGTTTGGCTTAGTTTTTTGGATCTTTGCTGTGGAGGAACGGCATGGTGCTTCTACCTAGAGCGCCATTTTGCTGGAAGTCCCAGAACAGTTATAATTTTTAAAAATCATCAAATAAATGTGTTAAAAAACAAAAATCCAAAAGGAAAAAAGACATTTGTCACACATAAAAAATGATAAAAAGGATCCCTGGTGGCACAACGGTTAAGCATTGGCTGGTAACCGAAAGGTCAGCAGTTTGAACCCACCAGCTGCTCTGCGGGAGAAAATGTGGCAGTCTGCTTCCATAAGGATTTACAAATATGGAAACCCATTAGGCAGTTTTACTCTGTCCTATGGTATTGCTATGAGTCGGAATCAACTCAATGGCGTCAGGATCAGATAAATGATAAAAGATTAGTATTCAATATATATGTTATTGTTATTAGGTGCCATCAAGTCAGTTCTGACTCATAGTGACTCTGTGTACAACAGAACAAAACACTGCCTGGTCCTGTGCCATCCTCATAACCATTGCTATATTTGAGCCCATTGTTGCAGCCACTGTGTCAATCCATCTTTCTGAGGGTCTTCCTCTTTTTCACTGACCCTCTACTTTACCAAGCATGATATCCTTCTCCAGGGGCTGGTCTCTTCTGATCATATGTCCAAAGTATGTGAGGTGAAGTCTTGCCATCCTCCCTTTTGGCATTCTTGCTGTACTTCTTCCAAGACAAATTTGTTCGTTATTCTGGCAGTCCATGGTATATTCAATATTCATCACCAACACCATAATTCAAAGGCATCAATTCTTCTTCAATATTCCTTATTCCATGTCCAGCTTTTGCATTTTATATATATATATAAAATATATATATAACCAAAGCCCGTTGCCATTGAGTCGATTCTGACTCATAGTGACCCTAAGAATATACATATGTATGTATGTATGTATATATATATATATATATATATATATATATATATATATATATATATATAAAGAACACATTAAAATCAGTGCGAAAAAGACAAGCAGCACAATAGAAAGATGTATAAAAAGAAATGTCACTGGAAATCAAATGGCCAATAAAAACCCAAAACCAAACCTGTTGCCAACGAGTTGATTCGGACTCATAGTGACCCTATAGGAGAGAGTAGAACTGCCCCATAGGGTTTCAACGAGTGGCAGGTGGATTTGAATTGCTGACCTTCTTTTGGTTAGCAGCTGTAGTACACTGTAGCTCTTAGCCACTGCACAACTGGGGTCCAAATGGCCAATATGAAAAGATATTGAATCCCACTAATAATCAAGGTAATCAAATTAAAATCATAATGATATATTATACACTAGCAAAACTGACTAAAAATAAAAAGTGAAACAATACAATTTTTGGCAAGGATGCAAAATAGCACAAATTTATTGGCATTATCTGGTAAAGTTGAAGATGTATATATCCTGGGAATCTAGCTCTTCCAGGAGTGGATGTACATGTAGAAGATGTATACATGAAAGTTCATAGAAGTCCAATTTGTAATAGGACTTCTATGAAAATTCATGTATACATGTAAACAAGTGTTAATTGACAGGAGAAAAGACAAACATATTTTTGTATATTTATCATATTTTACACAAATAACACATGCATTCTGTGTCTTTTGCTGGCCATGCCCTCACCCTGCAAAGTATTTTCATAAGCATGCTATGCTAATTTTTTACAGCAACTTGTGGAAAAGGATTGATGTGGCAGTGCTTGTGAGGGTGCCTGGAGGGAAGAGGGCACAGCTGGCAAACAAAAGCAGAAGGCACACATTATTTGCATTAAAATATGGTGTATAGTGGTATACTGCATACCAAAGGCAATGAGTGAACTACTGCTACATATATCAACAGGGATGTATCCTTAAAAACAAAATGTTGAGTAAAGAAAGCAAGTCAGATATGAATAAATACACTATTATTTCTTTTATACAAAATGCAAAAATGCAAACTAAAATATTACATTAGTTAGAGATAAATCTATATATATTAAAACAATAAAGAAAAGAAAAGGAATGATGAACATACATTTCATAGTAGAGTTACCTCCATAAGAGAGAAAGGAGAATAAGGTTAGAGAGGGCACATGGAAATGTCAACAGTATTGGTAATCTTCATGGAGATGTCAACAGTATTGGTAATCTTCTATTTCTTAGACTTCCTGGTAGTGCCCATGGATTTTTATTTTATTTATTACTCTTTAAAACATGCATTTATTTTACATATATATTCCTTTATAAAAATATATACTATATAAAGTTGAAAATCATTACTGTTACTTACAATATAATAGTAAAAGAACAGAGACATTAAAGACATTCTAAAAATGCCAAGCTGAATTGAAAATGGGATCACATGGAAATTCTAAATATGAAAAATACAGTAATTAGAATTAAAACCTTAATGGACATATTAACAGAAGATTAAACACAACTGAAAAAAAAATTAGCAAACTGGTAGAAGACATATCTAAAAAAATTGTATGGCATATATATACAGAAGAGAGATGGTGAGATAGGAAAATTTGCAAATGATGTTAGGAAATACGGAAGATATAAAGACTAGTCTCTTCAGCAAATGGTGCTGGGACAACTGGATTTCCACATGCAGAAGAATGAAGTTGTACCCCTACGTCATTTCATTCATGAAAATTAACTTAAATGGACCCACAGCCTAAGGACCTTATATTTGACAATGAATTCCTATATATGACACCAAAAGAATGAACAAAGAAAAAATAAAGTGGACTTCAAAAAAAAAAAAAAAAGTGGAAACACAACCAACAAAATGGGAGGAAATATTTGGAAATCGTATATCTGATGTGAGTTTAATGTTCAGAATATATTTTTTTTAAAAAATTACTAAAACTTAGCAATAAAACAACCCAATCAAAAAATGGTTCAAGGACTTGAATAGACATTCCTTCTAAGAAGATGTACAACTGACTAATAAACACATGAAAAGATGTTCAAGTCATTAGTCATTGTTAAAATGCAAATCAAGACTACCTTGAGACACCATGTCATTCCCACTAGGATGGCTATTATCAGAAAATAACAGGTATTGGCAAGAATGTGGAGATATTGAAATCCTCATCCATTTCTGATGGGAATGTAAATGGTACAGCTAATGCAGAAAACAGTTTGCCAGTTCTTCAAAAAGTTAAACATAGAAAGAATTAGCATATGTTATGGATCAAATTGTGCACCCCCAAAATATATGTTGAATTCCTGACCCTAGTATCTGTGATGTGATCCAGTTTGGAAATAGAGTGTTCTTTTGTTATGTTAATGAGGTCATGTTAGTGTAGGGTGGATCCTAAATCTAATCACTTCTGAATTATAAAAAGACCAAAATAGACCCAAAGAGCACAGACACAGGGGAAGATAAATGCCATGTGAGGATTGTCTGCAAGCTGAGGGATGCCAAGGAACCAAAGCACATCCAGAGATGCTAACAGGGAAGGAATCATCATGGCGAAGACCTCATGTACTTTGGCCATGCTGTCAGGAGGGACCAGTCCCTGAAGAAAGACACCATGCTTGTTAAGTTAGAGAGTCAGTGAAAAAGAGGAATACCCTCAATGAGATGGATTTACACAGTGGCTGAAACAATGGGCTGAAACATAGCAATGATTGTGAGGATGGCGCAGGACCGGGCAGTGTCTCGTTCCATTGTACATAGGGTTGCTATGAGTCAGAACTGACTGAACAGTACTTAACAACAACAGCATAAAAAAGGAATTAGGTTCTAATACATGCTACAACATGGATGGGCTTTGAAAATCTCATGCTAAGTGAAATAAGCAGACACCAAAGGAGAAATATGGTATGATCCATTTATGAAATATCTAGAATAAGCAAATACATACAAACAGAAAGTAGATTAATGGTTACCATGGACTGGTGAGTTATTGTTCAGTTTATACAGAGTTTCTATTTGGGTGATGAAAAGGTTTTGGAAATAAACAGTGGTGATGTTTGAACAACATTGTGAGTGTGGTTAATGCCACTGGATTGTACATTTGAAAATGGTTAAAATGGCAAATTTTATGTCGTACAGGAAGTCCCCGGATTGCAAACAAGTTTCGTTTCTAAGTCTGTCTTTAAGTCAAATTTGTACGATAAGTCGAAACAGTTAGATATTGTTTGTATGTAACATCAGTTAGATGAGTGTTGCAAAGTACCACCTGTTTGTTATTATGCACCTTTGTATATACCTCAATTTTTTAACATAGTAGGCTTTACAGGAGCTGGTTCATAACTACAGGTTGTACATAAGTCAGACATTCATAACCTGGGGACTGCCTGTGTATATTTTACCACAAGAAAGTAAAGAAAGAAAGAAAAGTAATATGGAGGATAGAAAGAGACAAACAATTATGTTTAACTACCATCCGGAATGATAAATAGAGGGAATGTGGAAGAGACAATATTTAAATAGATAATGGCTAATAATTTTCTAGGACTGGTGAAAGGTATGAAGCCTCAGACTGAGGAGGCTCAAACTTCAACGATGAAACAAAATGAATGAACTGGTGACAGAAAACAATTCCTACAAAAAATCTTTGACATTTTAACCAGAGGTTTCTCAACTTATAGTGTAGATTCAAATTACCATATTTTAATGTAATCTGGACACCACCCCTAAAGATTCTGATTTAGTAGATTTGGGGTGTGTGGGGTGAAGGGAGTGGGGAAAAGAGATAATAAATCTGATATACACAAAAGTCAAGATCATTGTTTACACCATTCGTGTTAATGGATGTGGAAAAACAATAGTTTATTTTTACCAGATAATAAAAACCCAGGAATTTAAGTGCCTATGTCTAAATAGGGAGCCTTGGTGGCGCAGTAGTTAAGAGCTATGGTTGCTAATTAAAAAATCAGCAGTTTGAATCCACCAGCCCCTCCTTGGAAACCCTATAGTGTAGTTCTACTCTGACTATAGGGTCACTATGAGTTGGAATTGACTCTACAGCAATGAGTTTTTTATACCTGAATATAGAATATAATTAGATATTTTCAAAAATTTATCTGCATTGATGAGATAAGCCATACTAACATGTTAGCTTTTTAAAAAAAATCCTTTCCAAGCTATTTTATAGAACAACAAAACCAAAATAAAACAAAACAACAAACCCATTGCTGTTGAGTCAATTCCAATTCATAGCAACCCAATAGGACAGAGCACAACTGCCCCATAGGGTTTCCAAGGAGTGGCTGGTGAGTTCAAACTGCCAACCTTCCGGTTAGCAGCCAAGCTCTTAACCACTGCACCACCAGAGCCTGTAGAAAGATAGTGGTACTTTAATTCATTGTGAGTGACTTTGAGTATTGACTGAGCAAATTTTTGAGACAATGTTAAGACTCAAGTTCTTATTACAATATTTTGTAAGCAAAGAAGCCTGTTTTCATAATAGTTAAGATAAATTATAGTCCAAGAGACAGAAAGGGCCACATAAACCAGAGACTTCATCAGCCTGAAACCAGAAGAACTAGATGGTGCCCAGCTACCACCAATGACCACCTTGACAGGGAATGCAACAGAGAGTCCCAGATGGAGCAGGAGAAAGGTGGGGTACAGAACTCAAATTCTAGTAAGAAGACCAGACTTAATGGTCTGCCTGAGACTGCGGGAACCCTGGAAAGCATGGCTCCCTTACTGTCTGTCAACCCAGAACTAAAGCAATACCTGAGGCCAACTCTTCAGACAAAGATTGGACTGGACTGTGGGACATAAAATGATACTGGTGAAGAGTGTGCTTCTTAGCTCAAATATACACATGAGACTAAATGGGCAGATTCTGTCTGGAGGTGAGATGAGAAGGCAGAGAGGGTCAGGAGCTGGTTGAATGGACATGGGGAATCAGGGGCAGAAAGGAGGAGTGTGCTGCCGTAGTATGGGGAGAGCAATCAGGGTCATATAACAATGTATGTATAAATTTTTGTATGAGAGACTAACTTAAAATGTAAACTTTCACTTAAACTACAATAAAAGAAAAAGAAATCAAAGGACCCCCCCCCCCAAAAAAAAAAGATAAGTTACAGTTGCAGTTGTGCAGTTGAAACTTTAGATAATGGTTTGATAGTCATGCTCCTCTCTTGTCACTTATCTCTTCTGTGTGCTCCATTGCATGTGAAGTCAACTGGCTCTCTGCTTACCCAGAAGATGTGCTTCTGTGAATGGGGAAGCCAGCAGAATGGATACCTGTGATTCAGATTTCACGGTCTCCCTCACAGCCATCACATACAAATGAAAATACACATTCAAAGGAGCTGTTTTATTGTATACTGTCTGCAGTGTCAATGAAAATTTGATAGAAGAATGAATTCTAACACCAAGCATATTATGGTTTATGGGATTATGAGTTGATTTTCATCATATGAATAGAATACAGAGACATAAACAGATTTTTATATTTTGCTAGAAACTCTGTTAATTTTTTCCCTGTGAAGACACAGATACACATATTCATTTATAAATTATTTTAATTCTCCAATAAGAAGAGATAACTTTACAAATTGTATTCTTTAAAATTAATTTAGAAACAAATATTTATGTGAAAAAGATTATTATATTCTATAAATTCATATGAACATTTAAGGATTCATAACATTTTGCGTAAGATTAATTTTAAAAATATTATATGGCAATGATTGTGCATACTACTGTTCAAGTAGTAATAGATATACAATACCCAAGATAAGGTATTTTAGATTTTCCAGGCCTAAGAAGGAGAGATTCAGCAATGTAATTATCCTTATTTAAAAATCAGCAATCCTCATCTACACTCTTCCCACTATTTGCTCAAATGGATATTTTGGGGTTTTGAAGAAGAACGTACATGGATATTTCCTGCTGCTGTATATAAAATACAAGTAAAAAGAACATTAAGCTTTTTAAAAGAACTAATAATAGTAGGCATCTGATTAAATTTTTTGAGTTCAAAAGTAAAATTTTTAGATGGTTTTCTGGCATGTAGTAAAACAGAAACAGATTCAAAATAAGTCATCTATATAGCTTGATAAATTGAATGAGGAAAACCCAGAGAACAAAAAGTATCAGGAGGTGTATATTAATTGTGTGTCTTACTTTTATCATTACTGGCAGTGATTTGTTTTAAATATTACTTCTTTGCTTAAAGGTGGTCATAATTCAGAGATTATTAGATAAAATTTATGCAATAAGACTGTAGTTTAATAATGTCTTCAGTCTTTCTCACATCTTTTTATCTACCAATATGGCTAGAGTATACATGTTTAACTGTATCACTCACACATGAGGGAAAGTAGTCAATAGCTCAGCCACAGCAGAGGAGCATGGTGTGCAGCAGGTTAGGTATACTCGCCAGCCTGGGAATTCGCTCCTACCCATTGCTCTGTATCATTATCAGTCTGATTCATGCCTCAGCAAAATGACCAATTATTATAAGAACTTCAGGTAGAGACAAAAACTGTTGAAATATGTTGTTGTTTTTATTGGGTCCTGTCAAGTCAGTTTCGATTCAGAGCAACCCTATGTGTTAGAGTTGAACTGCCCCATATGATTTTCTAGGCTGTAATTTTTACAGGAGCAAATTGCCACGTCTTTCTCCCATGGAGCCACTAGGTGGGTTCAAACTACCAACCTTTCGGTTAGCAGTTGAGTGTTTAACTGTTGCACTACCAGGGCTCCTTATGTTACATAGTAAATGTTATATATTGAAACATTAAGGGAATGCTGTTGTTATTTGCTGTCAAGTTAGCTCCAACTCTTGGCAACCCAACGTACAACAGAAAAAGTGTTTTCTGGTCCTGCACCATCTTCATGATCGTTGGTATACTCAAGTTCATTACGGTGACACTGTGTATTTTATTTTGAGTGACTTCCAACCTAGGGGACCTTTCTTCCATTACTGTATTCTGTTGTAGTCCATGGGGTTTGTATTGGCTGATACAACTGTGTCATTAGACAACTGACACACCAACAAACAAGAAAACAAATTATCCTTAAACCACTTCATAGTCTATTGTTTCGTCTTGGGAAACATGAATACTTCTTATTTACAGATCCTATACACTAAATTTTTATTTAAATTGTCCTTAGTATGAGCTGCCTACATGATTTTGTTTTAGATTTATACATTTTGAGGTTAAAAGACATGAAGCATAGAGCATGTGTCCCAACAGTAGAGGGGAGAGCATTGGGCTGAAAGTGAACGCCCAGAAGTGTGGACTTGGAAGATATATCGAGGGCAGGCATCACACTGTTCCCATTCCGGTTACAATATAATCATAAGCTTAGGCTTCACTCATCCCAGGGTTGCCTCAAATAATCTGATTTTTTTTTAATCAGTGGAAGTAACTTTTCAAATAACGTGGATTGATAATGAGGGTGAAATTTACACAATAAACACTGGTATAGTGGACACGTTGGCTCATATGGAAGTAAGTACGTTCTCCTCCACTCTGAGTTTTCGTGGCCCACCAGGGCTATTGCTCTGCCAGTGCCTGGGACATGTTTCCACTCCCAAAGCCTGTAACACCCTGAGCACAGAAGCAGGAACAAGGAGGAAGACTGTAAAATATTGTCCATATGCTTTGCCTGCAAATTCTTCCTTAGAGAATTTCATTGACCAGAGAAAGGAAAACATCCTTCTAGTGTGTAAAAACTGTTTTCTGGCTAAGGCTATTCCATCAGTGCCACCTCATTTGCATTTCTTAAGTGAAAAAGCAGGCACGGAAGTGGGGAGGGCGTGTTTCACTCTGAGATGTGAGGTTAGCAACAGGAAGGAGCAAACACTGGATGAACCAAGGAATATAGATTTTCATACATTCTTTCTGGCAAGGGAAGAATTGCAGACTTCAACTTATTCAGCAATAAGTTCCACTTAGCTTGACCATCTGACCAAGGGGCAGGTACAACAGACTCCTCTTTAGTTCAGCAGAGCCAAACCAGATAAATGATTGATGGACAATGGGTATTTGGCATGCATATCAACTTCCCACCCTCCAGGTCAATATCTGAAGGGAGGATTTTAATAATCACAGAAAGCCTGTAAGGGAAGGCAAGCCTGAACAGAATCCTTCTAAACCATTTATGGGTAAACAATATGTCTGGATAGATCTTTCCCCATACAAGGATGGCTAAAGTGAGACAGTACAAGGTTTAACTGCAAAAGATTTCACACATAAAATAAAGGGAACATTGTGCACAAAATATAGGAAAAGGATATTTTATGAAAATTTAATGAAGGATATAAAAAAGTAAGGAAGCATCTACATTTTTTTAAATGAATTTTTATTTAGATTTTTTTTTGAAATGAAATGTGACATATGAACAAATAGCAAAGAAAAACTAAAGGAAAGCTCCTCCTCCTCAATCCCCTGTACCACTTCCCAGAGGCAAATTCAGGTAACTTTCTTCTACTTTTACTTTTTTTACATCTAGCTTTATCAGTATTGGAGCCCTGGTGGTGCAGTGGTTAAGAACTTTGCTGCTAACCAAAAGGTCGGCAGTTCAAATCCACCAGGTACTCCCTGGAAACCATATGGGGCAGTTCTACTCTGTCTTATAGGGCCGCTATGAGTCGGAATCAACTTGATGGCAATGGGTTTTAGGAGTATTGAGGTTATTTTTAAATCTCTATTTACTTTACAATTTCAGTCAATTATCTATTGATTCCCAGATATAAAAAATGAGGGTTTATTTCATCTACATTACCCATCTTCCAGTGTTTGGTATTTATATTATTACTTCTACTAGTTACTATTACAATTTTACATAATATTGTTAAAGCTTTACATCTTTTTACCGTAAACTTTTGACATGATACTCCTATTACTGCCTTTGTCCTTCCCACCATTCTTTCTCCTCTTAGTGTCTCATTTTCTGTTATTTATACATTTTCAAGGTTATTCAATGCACATTTTGTCTTGCAGTGCTATAAACGGATTAAATACATGTTCTATCTTCACATACATGCGTAGATAGCCTCTAAATTATGACTGTTTTGCATTGTTAAGTGTATGTGAATATTATTCAATATCAAGACAAGTACTGTGTTAGGATGCATTTCCTTACTTTCTGGCCTAGTATAAGGCTCCAGGACCACACAAAGTAGAATATTGTTAGAGTAAAGCTAAGTAGACTTTGTTTTCTATGTCATCAAATGCTTCAACTCATGCCACATTTTCGTTTGCTCCAATTTTGACTATGATAGTCATGTACCAGTTTTTTTTCTCAAACTTCCTGTATTGAAAGTAAACAAACTATGTAAAACACTAGATTCAGAGAGTGATCTCTGCTATAAAGGAAAGAAAACATGGTTAAAGGAAAGCAGTGATTAGTGGAGGGGCGTCCTTAGATTGTGTCATCATAGACAGTCTTACTAAAGAGATGATATACCAGTTGAGACATCAGAGATCAGAAGAAGTCAACCATAGCAAGATGTGGAGGAAAAATCTCCCAGGCTGAGGAAGCAGCAAGATAGGTCAGCTGTGTGAAGTAAGGAATAGAAAGGAATATAGCTGGTGTATGTTTTGGCTTGAGTAACTGAGCCAGAGAATTTATGGATATGGGAAAAACTGAGTTAAAAAAAAGCATGTTGACAGGGGATGGGAGGTAGTGAGAGACATGTGAAAATTGAAACAAAGTTAGATATCAAGTGGAGATGTAAGCTTATACATAAAAGAGAGCCCTGGTGGTGTAGTGGCAAAGAGTTCGGCTGCTAACCAAAAGGTCAGCAGTTCAAATCCACCAGCTGCTGCTTGGAAACCCTATAGGGCAGTTCTATTCTGTTCTATAGGCTTGCTGTGAGTTGGAATACACTTGATGGCAATGGGTTTGGTTTTTGGTTTGGTTGTCTAAAAGAGAGGGTCTAGGAGCAATCATGAGGAACTTCAGTATTTATAGGTAAAGCAGAGAAAAAATGACTTCATAAATAAGATCAAGAAGGAGCAGTAAGGATTTTTGTAAGACCAATCTAGTCTATGAAGTACTGTTCCAGAGTCTTCATTTTCATATTTATTTATTTATCTTGGTCTTCTCTTTCCTGCTGCTGGTTGCTCACAGGCCTGGCAAGCCTTCATTTTGTTTTCTTGTTTAAGACAGAGAACCATGGGTATGGGTTTCCTGTAATGATGTACAAATACAACAGTTGTCTTCTTGAGGACAAGATGGGGCACATAAAGTGAAAGATTTGGGGAATCAGTTACACTAAAAGGGATTTAAAGTTGTTTTTTTTTTTTTTCATATATAAGGGTTACAAACTAGTCATAGACTCAGGGATTCAGAATAATTTTCTTTAGTTTCAGTGATTATTCTTCTCTGATTTACAGACTGTCTCTCCAACTGTTCAAACTGCACCTTCACAAATCACGCAAGTTAAAATTTCTAAAAAGCTTCAGATAAAACATGTACTGATGGGGAAATAAGAACTTAATTTTACCTATTGTCTAGAAACATTCTGACCAAAACGTCTAATTTAGAAAAACCATAAATTGAGTAAAAGAGTAAATAAAACATTGTTGTAGCTGATTTCATTTGCTGATATTTTTACACTATTACTGATAAAGATGCATTTAAATGATTTTAGCATTTGGCTTTGATTCTGAAGGTAAAGCAGAAAATAAAAACGCGGAGAATAACGAGTAGAGAACTGACTTACTGCTGCTGACTTGCTCTATTTTCTTATCAATAGATTGTCATTTTGTGGACAATCTGTATGTGTTTAAAGCAGAGTGACAGAATGTACAACAGGGATCTTAGGAACAGTCTGAGTGGATTCGATTAGTGCTGTTCTTGATAGAAATACACATTATAATGTTGATCTTGCCCAGTGTTTTTATTTTACCATCTTAAATTTCTGCTTGTTTTGTCAATGTCTATTATTACCGTTTTTTTTCCCTGTAAAAATGACTCAAAAAAGAAAAAAAAAGTAGCATGTCTTCAAACTTAACCTCGTAGTACACGCAGCCCCCACGCATGAAGAACACTTTTCTTTAAGGAATGTCTGAATTTTTGAAATATTTGTGTGAGGACTTGCTGGTAAAACTGCTATCACTTAAAAAAGTTCAACGGCATTCTTCTAGGTCTTTTGCTGTAGAACAATCAATTACTTCCTATCACCTTATGTTGGTATTGTCTGTTGATTAGCCTTGAGAATATGATGCCAAAGGTAGCAAATGGGTGGTACACAGGCCAAACTAGACCATACACATGTTCCCGTTGGCCAAAAAATTTCTTCTCTAAATTTTGTTCCAACATTACTTAAAACATTCAGATTGCTGTTTTCTCTTAAAAAAATGAAAAGGCTCTGGCAACACCACATCCAGGTAACTAACAAAAAAACTTTAGAAGCTCTGAATAGTTACAGCCTCCTCTCACTCCCTATAATACAGATGCCACAATTCTCTAAATTTATGTAATGCTTAACTCTCCTCTGTTACCAACCTGGTCTCTCTTGTGTTTTCAAATTTGCCACTCTTATAATTGGTCCTCATGGTTCAGAGACGTATGAACTAAAAAAGAATTGGTATCTGTCCCTCCTCAACATGTAATATACCATGAAGAGGAAAGGCTAATATGACAACAAAACATTCCCCTTCAGAAAAGGAAAGAACGAGATACACATGGCTGTCTCTGGTCCAAGGCAATGAGGAAATCTTTAGGATGATCATGGAGAGGTTCTTTTGAACTGATAGCGGGGAAAGTTCCTTGATTAGACCCTAATTCAGCATTCTGGGAGGAATTATCCTGTGCATGGTTCTCTGTGTTCTCTGGGAGTCCTACCTTCTTTGTATTCTCCATAGGCCTCTTTGTGTTCTTGCAAGAAGGCCTGAGGATGAGATGAGAATACTTCAAGGACAGATGAAAGTCATTTCACTTACAGGTCACAGACCCACCTTCAACTATTCCTCAGGCTGAGGAAAATATATAGATGTTAACTATCTGTGTACTTTATTAAAGAAATACACATTTAATTCTTACGCAGCATGTAATAAAATATGTTACTCCATTCTGGAGTATCCCATATACTGTCTTAATTTTAATAGGAAGCATATATTTTACTTTGTAAAGTGTGAAACTCTATGGGAAATACAGTAATATACAAGTAATATGCTGATGTGGCAGATGTGTTAAATAATTCAGATGCAGGCAAAATTAAGGAAATTTTGTTAAAAATTAGTATGTGACATTTGTTAACTCTCTTGTATAAATAAAATACACAGGAGGAATGTTTACCTTAAACTAAACTTTGAATTTACCACTCATATCACTTGAAGAAAATGGTATTTGTTAAAATAAACACAGGGGTTATGTCACTGGTAATAGAAATTAAAACGTTACATTCTTACGTGTCATAGCAGCACAATTTACTTTAAGAATAAATAAGTAGCACATTGTATTTGGACAACTAGGTGGCACTGGTGCATTATGTTTCTGGTGCTAGAACAGTGAATTCAGAACTCATCATATATATTCCAGTTCACTGGGTAGCATGCATAGGAGCCTCAGCTGTACATTCCGGGAGTCATTTAGAAGAGACTCAAGAGTGAATAACGGAAGTGCTGTCGGTCCACAGAGAACAGTAACTACACTCTAGCCTCCCATTGATATGTCGCAGATATGGACCTTGAATTCACTCTTTTATTTTTTTAAATTTCCAGAAAAGCTAACATTCTTCTAATAGAAAGAGAGAAAAAAAAAAAAAAATCCATTGCCATCAGGTTGATTCTGACTCATAGCGACCTTTTGGGCAGAATAGAACTGCCGCATAGGGTTTCCAAGGAGCAGCTGGTGGGTTTGAACTGCCCACCCTTTGGTTAGCAGCCTAAGCTCTTGACCACTGTGCCACTGGGGACCCAATAGAAGTAAAGGTGTTGAATTAAGAAAAAAATAGTTGTCTTTGGAAATGTAGGTGCTTACAGACACCAGAATATTAAAAAAAGAGATAATTTAAAGCAATTTTGTGACCATCAGAGGGTAAAAATGAAACTTCACAGCTTACAACCAAAGGGACACATTTAGCTGCTTGGATCATACATAAAGGCAATATTTAGCTTTTGAATATAAAATCAGTTATGGTTGCACCGAGTCTGACTCATAGAGACACCATGTGTGTCATAGGGTTTTCAGTGGCTAATTTTTTGGAAGAAAATCTCCAGGCCTTTCTTCTGAGGTGCCTCTGGTGGACCCTAACCTCCATCCTTTTGGTAGCAGCTGAGCATGTTAACCATTGGCACCACCCAGGGACTACTTGTTAAATAATAATGTTTATTTGTGTAATTCTTATGGTGTCAGGCTCAGATCTAAGTGTGTTATGTATATTAACTCACTGAATCCCCTCAACAACTTTTGAAGCAGGCATTATGACTAACCCTTTTTTATTGATGAAGTAAATAGGAAGCAGAGAGGATCAATCACTTGTCTAAGATCGTGTTGCTACCAAGTGGTGGAGTTGAGTTTCAAATAGGTGAATAATTTTCTATCTTAATCACTATGTTAAGTTGCCTTTTAAAGAGCTTTTAGAAGCACTGCTGTAAGCAATCTGAATATGATACAGATGCTTAAACTATAAAATGAAAATAAACTTGAAATGGAAATTAGAAGAATGAGGGATTCATTTGATATCATCAGATCAATAACT
Source organism: Dugong dugon (assembly GCA_030035585.1). Lineage (NCBI taxonomy): Eukaryota > Metazoa > Chordata > Mammalia > Sirenia > Dugongidae > Dugong > Dugong dugon. Next base: position 19,071,955 of record CM057478.1, read on the forward strand.
TTACACCATAGAAATACTTTAGAATTGAAACTTTATTTGCATATAATTTAGATATACTAGAGAGTGTGAGCCACTCTTGTATCAAGGTGCCTTTGAAATGGCTTATTTAAAGAGCTGAATATCCAGAGGAAACCAGCAGTAGTGTCTCTAGATAATGATGTAGAAATACATTTCTCTGAGTTTTTACATATCTTCATTTTCATCAGTAAAGTCCATGACAAATAATGAAAAGAAGGCTTTTCTTGAAAGGTAAGTACAGAAATTGCAGAAGTAATCTAACATTCCATGGACAGATATTTGCTGAGTATTTACGATAACCCCGGAACTGTGCACCATAGAAAGCACAAGAAGTGAAAAGGCCATGGCTGTATTAGTTTTCTATTGCTGCATAATAACAAATTACCACAACTTCAGAGTTGGTTTTCTTTTTAAAAAAACACCCACTATTAGCCCACAGTTCTATAGGTAAGAAGTCCAGAAGTTTTGGGCTCTCTGCTTAGGGTCTCCCATGGCCAAAGTCAAGGTTTCAACTGGCCTGGGCTCTTATCTGGCGATTTGGAAAAGAATCTACTCATTTAGGTTCTTGGAAGAATCTGGTTCCTTGTAGTTGTAGAACTGAGTCCCCATTTCCTTGCTGGTGTTGTCTAGGGGTTGTTCTCAGCTTCTAAAAGCTATCCACGTTCTTTGGATTCTGACCCCCTCCATCTTCAAAGCCAGGAATGGTGCACTGAGTCCTTCTCATATTTTCAATCACCCTGGCTTCTCATTCCGCCTTCCTCTTCTGTCTTTTAAAGGGCTTATGTGATTTAATCAAGTTCATGTGACTAATCACTGTATTTTAAGGTCAACTGAATTGGTACTTTAATTGTTGATGTTAGGTGTCCTCAAGTCATTTCCCACTCATAGCGACCCTATGTACAACAGAATGAAACACTGCCCAGTCCAGTGCCATCCTCAAAATCCTTGGTATGTCTGAGCTCATCATTGCAGCCACTGTGTCAGTCCATCTCGTTGAGGGTCTTCCTCTTTTTTGCTGACCCTCTACTTTACCAAGCATGATATCCTTCTCCAGAAACTGATCCCTCCTGATAACATGTCCACAGTATGTGAGATGTAGTCTCACCATCCCTGCTTCGAAGGAGCATTCTGGCTGTACTTCTTCTAAGACAGACTTGTTAGTTCTCCTGGCAGTCCATGGTAAAGGCAATATTCTTCACCAACACCAGAATTCAAAGGTGTCAATTCTTTTTCTTTATTCATTGTCCAGCTTTCACATGCATGTGAGGCGACTAAAAATACCATGGCTTGGGTCAGATGCACCTTCAAGGTCTTTACATTTTAACACACTAAAGAGGTCTTTTGCAACAGTTTTGCCTGATGCCATGTGTCATTTGATTTCTTGACTGCTGTTTCCATGGGTGTTGACTGTGGAGCCAATGAAATCCTTAACAACTTCAGTCTTTTCTCCATATATCATGATGTTGCTTATTGGTCTAGTTGTGAGGATTTTTGTTTTCTTTCTGTTGAGGTGTAATCCATACTGAAGGCTGTGGTCTTCGATCTTCATCAGTAAGTGCTTCAAGTCCCTCCACTTTCAGCAGGCAAGTTTGTGTCACCTGCATAATGCTGGTTGTTAATTAGTCTTCCTCCAATCCTGATGCCCCATTCTTCTTCATATAGTCCAGCTTCTCAGATTATTTGCTCAGCATACAGATTGAATAAGTAGGGTGAAAGAATACAACCCTGAGGCACACCTTTCCCAGCTTTGAACCATGCATTATCTCTTGTTCTGTTCGAATGACTGCTTCTTGATCTATGTACAGATCCCTCAAGAGCACAATTAAGTGTTCTGAAATTCCCATTCTTTACAATGTTATCCATAATTTGTTATGATTCACACAGTCTAATGCCTTTGCATAGTCTGTAAAAGACAGTAAACATCTTCCTGGTATTCTCTGCTTTCAGCCAGGAGCCATCTGACATCATTCCACATCCTCATCTGTATTTGACTGGAATTTCTGGCAGTTCCCTATCAATGTACTGCTGCAGCCACCAGGTCCTTCTTCCTAGTCTGTCTTAGTCTGGAGACTAAGCTGAAACCTGTCCGCCATGGGTGACCCTACTGGTGTTTGAATACCAGTGGCATAGCTTCCAGCATCACAGCAACATGCAAGCCCCCACAGTATGACAAACTGACAGATGCGTGGGGTGGGGTGGGGGGTAATTTAACTACAACTGCAAAATTCTTCCAATACCTGGATTGGTGTTTGACTGAATAAACAGGAGACTGGAATCTTGAGAAGTTATCTATAGAATTCTGCCAACCCCACAATAGCCTACACCTTCAAAGAGTACATTTTGTTTTTCTTATGATTCATTGTCAGTGGACATAGTTTTTCTAACATCAAGGTGATTATCAACATGTGTGGTAAACATAGAGATTAAACAAACCAACTATAATAATAACCACCATGAACTAAGTGCATTGAGTAAGTCTAGCACCTTAAATGCTTTCTCTCCTTTGATCCTCACACAGCTCTCCCGGTATAAAGCTGAGCTTCATACACTTTCAGTAACTTGCTAACATCAGACAACCCATAAATGAGGAAGCCAGACTTCAAGACAAGAACTGTATGAATATAGCATCTGTGCTTTTTACAACACAGTAGGAAGGAAAAGGGATCTAAGAATCTTGTCCTTGAGAAGAAAGTTATGCTTCAAGCAGAAAGATTAAATAAAATTTGTTATGCAACATCAATATGATTAATGATTCATTACAGATAGTGTAAAATATTTTAATATCTGTACCATTGATGGTGTCCATTTGAATGTTTTATGAGTGTGTATGTTTATATATATAAAATCGGGGTGTAGTTCTTAAAACTGCTAATGTGAGAAGATTTTAAGAAGGATAGAATTTGGAGAAATCCAGTGGGAAATTTACGTTCTAAGGAAAAACAGTAATATTGGTCTGTACTACTTCTACTACCAATAATATCTTTTATTAAGTACATAATTATATATGCTAGTCAATTGGTTTTCGTGATGTTTCCAAGCCATCATGTGACAAATGGTAACCTCCCCATTTTAGAGATGAGGAAACGTGGATCAAGGAACTGCCAGTTTCCCAAGCTTCCATAGTAACTAAGAGAAAAAGCAGGAATGCAGGCTCTGGCAGGGTGATTGTGTTTGTCAAAACTGTTACTCTTTCTCATATGCCATTGGGCCTCCTCATAATTCATCTGTATCTAGAAAATCTGATGTCTTGTAAAAGCTCTGTGCCGTATGTATGACTCATCTAGGACATGTGCAATGTCTTGTCTTTTTTCTCTACTGCCACTAGTAATCGACAAACCCAGCCAGATGCCCTGTGCCTGGTGAACAACAGCCTGAATCTGTGTCAGCTGTGAGCAGAGATAATATTTGACAGTGGAAAGTAATTTCTGCTTGTGTGAAACTAAGCAATCAAACAGGTGATCTTGGTGTTTATGACCCAAGGCTCCTCCTTCTATGATGAGATAGTCCTAAGTGATTTAAAAAACATTTATCACATTTTAGACCAGTTATAGAAAAGGTGTAGGGTGAATTTATTTCATTTTTCTTAATGATTCCAAAAACACATTTTACATATGAAAGAAAGCTTGTTGAGAAAATTTTGTGTAAGGTAAGAAGAAAGATTCTTATTAGATACAAAGCACATGTGGAAACCTGATAAACCAAATCTCCCAGGTTATAATATAAATATAGACCACTGCAGGACAATCAAAGTAAAAGAGATTTATTTCTGGGTTAGAAACGATCTAAAAAAAAATAGCTAAATGTGGTCTAAAAGCTTTCAAGCATTAAGGAGGAGAAAATGCAAAGAGGCAGTGAAGTGTTGATTAACCAAGTGGTTGTGTCTGGTGCTGGTCTTCTGCCGTCGCCCACATACCATGGCCTCTGGGGACCTTCTGATAATTCAGTGAGCTCTTTGAAGATGAATTTTGGTAGGTGAGGTTATGCCAAGAGGAATATCTTGAAGAGATCTGTCAGCTCAGGGGGAAAGTGGGTATATATTAAAGAGATGTTGTTAGTTTTTATAAGAAGGGGAGAAAAGTCAGCAACGTTCACTGGGGGTGGGAGAAGCAGGACAACCAAAGCACTTAGAGAAGGGCCATTGTCAGTACAAATGTCATGGTCAACTGTCCTTTGCCCATTCTGTAAAAAAGTTATTGTCTTCTCAGTAATTTTTAATGAATCAGAGTTGACTCTGCATATTGATACTGACTGAGAGGAAATATTTTTAATAAACAGTCATAATTTTATATTTCATAGCTTTATCATACTTCAGTAGCCCTGGTCGCACAGTGGTTAAGTTCTCAGCTGCTAACTGAAAGGTTGGCAGTCCAAATCCACTAGCCAAGATGTGGCAGTCTGCATCCATAACCATTTACAGCATTGGAAACCCTATGGGGCAGTTTCACTCTGCTCTATAGGGTCAATATGAGTTGGAATCAACTCTATGGCAAAGGGTATGGAATGTGATACTTCATTTCTAAAAATTACAGCAATAAAACATACTAGTTTCTTTTTCTTGACTGGACATTTTTATTTTAGAATAAGCTGACAACAGAATACTCGGAATAATATCAATATACTACAAAATTTTATAGCTTTAATGATTACACATATATTTTAAATGTTTAAACACTTTTGTTTATATATAACAACTGATTAAACAAATATACCAGCTATTGTATGTAAAGTTGAACATATATGAATAATTTGTAGAACCTCAATTAATTTGAGTATCATATTCTTGTGACAAAGAAAGTGGATTTTAGAAATTTGTAACTTGGACAAGGTTATTTAATTTAAGCTTTGGTTATATCATCTGTAAATGATTATAATAATATACTCTTCTTAAGCATAAACAAAGTCCAGAAATCATGATGTACTTCGTAGAGAGTAAGAAGTCTGTTCTGGTTGAAAGGTATTATTCTAAAAGGACAATACTGAGAAGAGTCCCGACTGTCAGTTTAAAGAGTTTGTTTTTTATTTATTAATTTACTGAAATCTATTGAAGTCCTTTTAAAGAGTTGCTTATGGAGTGTGGCTTAATCATAGTTTTACTTTAAGATTATTTGAACATAGAATCAAGAAAAAGCTTGGAAGATGAATAATACGGTCTGACAACTCTTGAGTTGCATCACTGCTAGTCTGTTAATGCTTTCTCTGATTTAGAAAGAGTGTCTCCTTACTCAAGACACTTTACTACCATCTTCTGGAAAACCTATGATGGCTGTGAAGTGGCTGGCACCCCAACAGCACAACTGTACGTGGGAATTCCCTCCTTAAAATCTTGTTATTCCCTCCATAGTTTATAAAACAAGCCTATCAAGGTTTTTTCATTGTCAACCGCTTCTCTTTTGAGCTAATTTCTGTTTCTACTCCCTTTGCTTTAAATATTATCTAATGCAGGTATGACTAAAATCTTTACCTCTAATCCTGCTATTTTTCCCCTTTTGGAGCTTTATTCAGCATACTGGTCTTCCCCAGCTGCATATTCTAATAGCTCTTCAAACCTATTGTTGTTGTTAGGTGCCATCGAGTCGGTTTCAACCCATAGAGACCCTACGTACAACAGAATGAAACGCTGCCTGCTCTTGCTCCATCCTCACAATTATTGCTATATTTGAGCCCATTATTGCAGCCACTGTGTCAGCCCATCTCATTGAGAGTCTTCCTCTTTTTCACTGACCCCCTACTTCCCCAGGGACTAGTCCCTCCTAATAACCTGCTCAAAGTACATGAGACAAAGTCTTGCCATCCTTGCTTCTAAGAAGCATTCTGGCTCTACTTCTTCCAAGACAGATTTGTTGTTCTTTTGGCAGTCCACAGTATATTCAATATCCTTTATCAACACCAAAGTTCAAATGCATCAATTCTTCTTCAGTCTTGCTTATTCATTGTTCAGCTTTCACATGCATATGAGATGATAGAAAATGCCATGGCTTGGGTAAGACACACCTTAGTCCTCAAAGTGACAGCTCTGCTTTTTAACATTTTAAAAAGATCTTTTGCAGCCAATTTGCCCAGTGCAATAAGTCCTCTCGTTTCTTGACTGCTGCTTCCATGGGCATTGATTGTGGATCCAAGTAAAATGAAATCCTTGACAAATTCAATCTTTCTCCATTTATCATGATGCCACTTATTGGTCTAGTTGTGAGGATTATTTTCTTTCTGTTGAGGTATAATCCAGACAGAAGGCTATAGTCTCTGATCTTCCTCAGTAAGTGTTTCAAGTCCTTGTCACTTTCAGCAAGCAAGGTTGTATCATCTGCATATCACAGGTAGTTAATGAATCTTCCTCTAATCTTGGTGCCCCTTTCTTCAAATATTCCAGCTTCTCGGATTATTTACTCAGTGTACAGATTGAATAAGTATGGTGAAAGGATACAACTCTGACACACCTTTCCTGATTTTAAACCATGCAGTATCCCGTTGTTCTGTTTGAATGACTGTCGCTTGGTCTATGTACAAGTTCCTCATGAGCACAATTTTGTGTTCTGGAATTTCCATTCTTTGCAATGTTATCCATAATTTGTTATGATCCACACCGCCAAATGCCTTTACATAATCAATAAATCACAGGTAAACATCTTTCTGGTATTCTCTGCTTTCAGTCCTGATCCGTCTGACATCAGCAATGATATCCCTCATTCCACATTCTCTTCCGTATCCAGCTTGAATATCTGGCAGTTCCCTATCAATGTACTGCTACAACGGTTTTTGAATTATCTTTAGCAAAGTTTTACTTGCGTGTGGTATTAATAATATTGTTTGATATTTTCCACATTCTGTTGGATCATCTTTCTTTGGAATGGGCACAGATATGGATCTCTTCCAGTTGGTTGACCAGGAAATTTGGTCTTCCAAATTCCTTAGCATAGATGTGTGAGCACTTCCAGCATTGCATCCATTAGTTGAAACATCTCAATTCATATTCTGTCAATTTGTGGAGCCTTGTTTTTCATCAATGCCTTCAGTGCAGCTTGTACTTCTTCCTTCAGTACCATCAGTTCTTGATCATATGCTACCTTCTGAAATGGATGAATGTCAACTGATTCTTTTTGGTATGGTGACTGTGTATTCCTTTCATCTTCTTTGGTGCTTCCCTGTGTCATTCAACATTTTGCCCATAGTATTCTTTTCTATTGCAACTTGAGACTTGCATTTTTTTTCTTCAATTCTTTCATATTGAGAAATGCTGAGCATATTCTTCTCTATTGGTTTTCTAACTCCAGGTTTTTGCACATATCACTATAATACTTCACTTTGTCTTCTCAAGACGCCCTTTGAAATCTTCTGTTCAAGTGTTTTACAATATCATTTATTCCATTTATTTTAGGTACTCTATTCAAGATTGGAGCCCTCGTGATACAGTGGTTAAGAGCTTGGATACTAACCAAAAGGCTGTCAGTTAGAATCCACCAGCCGCTCCTTGGAAACCCTATGGGGCAGTTCTACTCCATCCTATAGGTCACTATGAGCCAGAACTGACTCAATGGCATATAACAAAAATGTTCAAGAACAAGTTCCAGAGTCTCGTCTGACATTCATTTTGGTCTTTTCTTTCTTTCCTGTCTTTTCAATGACCTTTTGATTTCTTCCTGTGTCATGTCCTTGATGTCATCCCACAGCTAATCTGGTCTTCTTTGGTCATTAGTGTTCAGTGTGTCAAATCTATTCTTGAGATTGTCTCTAAATTCAGGTGGGATATACTGAGGTTATACTTTGGCTCTTGTGGACTTGTTTTAAGTTTCCTCACCTTCAACTTGAACTTGTGTATGAGTAGTTGATGGTGTCTTCCACAGTCAGTCCCTGGCCTTGTTTTGACTGATAATATTGAGCGTCTCCATCATCTCTTTCCACAGATACAGTCCGTTTGATTTCTGTGTATTTTATCTGGCAAGGTCTACCTGTATTGCTTCTGTTGTTTAAAAGGGTGTTTCCAGTGAATAGGCTGTTGGTCTTGCAAAATTCCGTCATGTTATCTCTGGCATCATTTCTGTTGCCAAGGCCATATTTTCCAACTACTGATCCTTCTTCTTTGTTTCCAGCTTTCACATTCCAATCACCAGTAATTATCAATGCATTTTGATTGCATTTTTGATCAGTTTCAGACTTCAGAAGTTGGTAAAAGTCTTCAATTTCTTCATCTTTGGCATTAGTTGTTGGTGCATACATTTGTATAATACTCATATTAACTGGCCTTCCTTGTTAATGTGAGTATTATATGGCATACAGATATTATCCTATCACTGACAGCTTTGTACTTCAGGAGAGATCTTGAAATGTTCTTTTTGACAATTTGTCATTCCCAGCATAGTAGACCATACGATTGTCTGATTCAAAATGATTAATGCCAGTCTATTTCAACTCACTAATGCTTAGGACATCTATCTTTAAGCATTCCATTTCATTTTTGACAGCTTTCAATTTTCCTGGGTTTATATTTTGTACATTCCACATTCTGATTATTAATGGATGTTTTCAGCTGTTTCTTTTCATTTTGAGTCATGCCACATCATCAAATGAAGGTCTTGAAAGCTTTTCTCCATCCACATCACTAAGGTCGACTCCACTTTGAGGAGGCAGCTCTTCCTCAGTTGTCTTTTGAGTGTCTTCCAACCTGAGGGGCTCATTTTCCCGCACTTATCAGACAATGTTTTGCTGCTGTACATAAAGTTTTCACTGGCTTATTTTTTTTTTTAAGAAGTAGATCTCCAGGTCCTTTTCCTAGCCTGTCATAGTCTGGAAGCTACACTGAAAACTATCCACCATGCGTGACCCTGTTCTTATGTGAAATACCAGTGATACAGTTTCCAGCATCACCACAATACACAAGCCACCACAGTATGACACACTGACAGACAAGTGGTGGTCTTCAAACCTAACATATCCGAAATTGAACTCATTATCTTCCAGCCTCCAAACAACAATTTCTGCCAACTCTATCCTTATTAATAGGGATATCTTTCTCCTGATCACTCAGGTTTAAGACCAAAAGTGTTATCTTTGATTCATCTCCCTTTCTTCCTGCCTTTAGCATCACTGTATGTTAGTGCAGGCTGTTCATTGCCCAAATCTTAGGGGCACCAGCCATATCACAGGCTTTGTAGATCTATGAAATTATTATGGAAATATACTGGCAGATTGCAGCAAATGTTTTAATGTATAACACTGTTTCTATTTGGCATAATTGCCTTGTATGGGCTCGTAACAGTGTTGTAAGGAACTAGTGTGTAGATTCTGTGAAAATAGAAGCAGAAAGTATATAGTCCATTCATCAAATGTTTGGTAGTCAATAAGTCAGGTCCAAGGAAACTAAAGGAGTTACAGGATGTAAGCGTGGGGTGAATTTTTATGCTTGGAGCCCATATATAGACAGAGAGAAGAAATAAACATGTAAGGGGCAGGGATAGAGGCAAGAAATTATTTAACAATGTGAATTTATTATATATGCATTGATCCCATTTTATATTAATGCAGGAAACAATATGATAAGATATATTATATCTAGTCCTGATTTTCTGCTTAGCCATTCCAACTAAAATATTCTGACAAATTTCTTCAAGGATGAAAGTGTACTTACAGCCTAGAACCATGGGTCATTGAGATGGTCATAGCCCCTCCTCCCAGCTTTGCTCTATTATGTGAATTTTGCAGAAAGTTTGCCAGAGGACAAATGTGGGAGCTGGTTCTCCCCCTATAGTGTTTCAAATCAAAATTTTAAATGATTGGAGTTGACTGACAGCTATCATCCTATCAGCACACCAGGCCGATGGTACTGAAAATAACATCCCCAGTGCTCACGAGACACAAAATATTTCCCTGCACACACCGTTCATTTCCCTCCGTGGTGTTCATGAGGGAGTTTTTATGCTGATGTAGTTTTTTGAGTGGTAGATGCTGGCAGTTGCTGCTGTCTCACGTTAAGCAGACTGTTTCACACTGTGGAAGCAGTCATCACCACTGTAATGAGTCTATAAAGACAAGTTCTTCAGTGTGTCAGCAAACAGAACTGTGTGACAAAGGGCTGAGAATATCTGTAGAACGTTCAAACACATCAAAAGTGGTATTTATTTAGCATAAATCAACACTATTTGCCATCCCTCTATGTTTATACCTGTATAATAATAATAATGCTTATCTTATTTGATTATTACTTTATACTTGTTAAGGCAATCAAAAGTAGCCCCACATTTTATTTTAGAATAGTACCATGTGGACTGGGCATATTGTGTTGTTCCCATTTTACGGAAGAGAAAACTGATACCTAGCGAAATAAAATTATGGAAGTACAGTTAATAAGTAAGAATTGCACACAGATTTCTACCCGGCCCCAATCCTTCAACCTTTAAGGTAGTCCTTTAAGACATCGTTCAGATAAGATGGAGAGCCACTCCCACATGAGTCTAGAGATCACGGTAACATGATCACGTGAATCTACTCCTCTAACATGAAGTAGCGGAAATAGCAGATTCTGAGGTAATAAACCTACCTCCAATCTCTCCGGTACACTAAAATCTTAGATTTTAGCATTAAAAAAATTCTTACCCAACAGCCATAGATGCAGAGATTTTACATTATTAAACTCAATACTTTGCAATATATGAAGACAAACCTTCTTATGCTGAATGTATATGAGAAAATTTAGTTCAAATCTGCATCTTTGAGGAATCCGTCTTCCTTGGGAATGCCAGAGCTAGCAGGAGAAGAAGTTTACTGTTCTTAGGCAGAAGTACATTGGAAGCCCACTTTGAAACCACTTGACATATAAAACCATGTAAGTAATTCCCTACAACAATAGTCTTTTCATTCTTCTGTATTTGAATACCTTGAATTTAGTCCTCAAGGAATCCTGGGGGCACAGTGCTCTATTGCTAACCAAAAGGTTGGCGGTTCGAACCCACCAGCTGCTCCATGGGAGAAAGATGTGGCAGTCCACTTCACTAAAGATTTACAGCCTTGGAAACCCTCTGGGGAAGTTCTACTCCGTCCAGTAGGGTCACTATGAGTTGGTATCGACTTGACAGCAGTGGGTGAATGGAGTCCAAGGTGTACTCTCCCCTCCCCAACTGTCTCCCAGAATTCTAGTCTTAATGTGAACTGTTTTAGAGTGAGTTCTTAGTACATATCTCTTCTGACATAAATATGCATACTACAAAAGATTTTCAATTAAGTTCCAATCTGAATTAGCCAGGCTTTGGTAGACATTTAATAAAGGGCAGTTGCATGAAAGTTTAATATTCGTGTTCCTATTTGGGTTTAGGTTAGATCTATATTTGCAAATGGGATCAGATATAACAATCTATTTTGTGATTCCATGTAACACTGTTTATTACAAAATTCTCAAAATATGCTCTGGTTCTTTTTATTTATATGTACATGTGGATAATCTACAGTGCATCATAATGATAAATTTTTTGCTTTTAGCTAATATAACTGCACATGTATAAAACAGTCGTGGTGTTTAAAAAAAATTTTAATTTGCCAATCACCTTATCCGATATAAATTAACTATAATTCCTTTGTTGCTGATTTGGTTTATAAGCCCTAAGCAAACCAAACATAGATTTACTTTCCTATCTCTTTTATGCAGTGTCTAAATAACTATAATTTTTTAAAACAAAGAGATAGTTATAATTTAGTATTGTTATAAACCAGATTGAGAGATAGAGACAAAATTGATAGGCGTGGGCAGAATATGTACTAAAGTATATTTAATCTTCAGCTCACTAATCTGTAATTCATTATCTGATGGAAATACATCTAGGCTATTGATTTCCATAAGATGAAGACTTTGGTTTCTCTAATCGTGTCCATTAGTTTCCTCTAGACAGATTAATATTTTTTGACAATTGCTAATGGCAATTGTAGGCATTTAATTTCTCTTCTACTCTTGTGTAGTTGCTCCTTGGCAGCATATTTGTGTAGTGGTAGATAAAAAATAATCCTAAGGCAATAAAACAGTCTCCATTTGTTACAGTACTTTGTTTTAAAAAACATCATTATAAGCATTTTGAAGTACAAAAAAGTTTCCACCTATTATTATTTTTTTTAATTAGAAATTTATTTTAGACTTTAAGACAATTTATCTCCTAAGGGACGAAAACCTACCCAGAGAAGCTGAACTTTTTAAATTTTTCTTTTACTGGTAAATCTGAGCAATACTTCTTTTAAAGAGAATTGTAATTATTTTTAAGATCCATATGTAAAATTTTGTAGAATCATGCAATGGATTACATATTATCTGTCTCATTCTGTACAATTTAGACTGCCTGTTGAAACTAATATGTATTGATTCTTTGGAAACATGTTAAAATTTTGCTCTACAATAATTTTATGTTAGATAGGTCCACCTTCAGGTCTATCCAGTGGCATTTAGTTGCTGAAGGATTGATTCATTGTTTTAGAGAAATATCTTTTGTAGTGTGGACCTCAGAACAGATTTCATAGAGACACAACTTTCATTTGAAAATAATGAAAGCTCAAAGTAAAAATATTGCTTGTAAAATAACTTTCAACATCAAACATGTTTTTTTGTTCAAATAATATCTCCCAATTGCTAAAACTAGACTCAGTTTTTGACAGACATAAACATAAATCAATCTTACATTCTATAACTATTGTCTGAGATTATGTAGTTTATTATGTAGTATCTCTATAATAATAATTAAGCTGTATTAGCATACCCTATCCACTACCACAGTGTCCAAAACAAGCCCAAAGTGAAATATGGACAATGTGGTTTTAAAGAGTTAGATTGGGTTTCAACTTCAAAATACCCTGGTAGAGAAAAATGGTATGATTTATAATACTGAGGTTATTTAAAAAGTCCAAAACAGTTAATAAAACCCTGAGAATTCAAAGAAAGCACAAATTAGTTTGACCCTTTTTTTCTGTTTATTTTCAATTATATGCTTATTTTCTAGTAATTCTATGCAATATTCCTGTAAGAATATTGCTAGTTAATAAATTCCTCAAAGGAAATTAAAGTTACAAGTATTAACAGTCATATCTGTGGGGAGAGATTGGGTAGTAAGGGAAATAAAGTTTTATGGGAAGAAAAAGATCTACCAATTAAAAGCCTTGAAACATGTTAACTGCCTCCCATTTTATGTTATTGGATCCAATAAAATTTTTGAGTAGCAAAGTCATACATCAAACACAGTATTTAAAGTAAGCATTTTAGCCTGGAAAGAGAGACCAATTTAGAGTCCTTTGTAGGAATGCAGGCTTGTGTGAAGAGGACCTGCACAAGAGTGACCAAACTAAACCCAAACCCGTTTCCATAGAGTCGTTTCTGACTCATAGTGACCCTGTAGGAGAGAGTAGATCTGCCTGCCCCATAGGGTTTCCAAGAAATGGCTGGTGGATTCAAACATGCTGACCTTTTGGTTAGCAACTGTACTTCGCCATAGCTCTTAACCACTGTGCCACCACTCCGGACAATGGTGAAGGCAACATAAAATAGAGGGCAGTAAAAGAGGGGGTATATATGAGGATTTTCATAGGATGAAGAAGGGGGAAATAATCCTGAAGTTCTAAGTCCCACTGATTGAGAACAGGTGCTAGAATGGATAAAGGAAAAGTTGTAAGGGAGAAAGGCCCAATTAAGGAGAAAATATCAGTTTTATAGTTAGTTTGGTTTACTTGCTTGCTTTAGAAAGAATTGTATTTATTCTTTTCAGATAATGTTAGATAAAGTTTGAAACATTTTATGTCTTTCCCCTCTAAAATTAGAAAGGTATACTTACAGTTAAGACCTCAAATTTAAGTTTTATGCCATGTTCAACATCCAAACATTAATTATTTTATTTATTTATTCATTCAACTAGTATGTGTAAAGTGCCTACTATTATCATGGACTTGTTCTGGGCTCAGGATATTCAATGAAGAACAACAGACAGAGTTCCTGAGTTCACTGAGCTTCCAGTCTACCAACAAAATATAATTAGAAACTGAGTTCATTGCAATCAGTGAAAGAAAAGCAGTTCTAGAAAGGTACGTAATAAAGAGTGTAGGGTTTCAGAAAAACTTTCCATGGAAAACCGACATCTATACTGGGATTTGAATGATAAAGAGAGATTCTAACTGAAGAGGAAGATAATTGAAGAGAGAGGACATTGCGTGCAAAAACCGTGAAGCAGGGGAGAGAATACTATCTTCCAAAACCAAAGGAAAGTAGGAATTAAGAGAGCTGCGGGAAAAGTGGGACATAGAACAGATGTCTTGAGAGGCCGACTTAAACCAGATCACAGAGATACCTGCTGAGAAGATACCTACTATAGTCGAGAAAGGCCTGGAGGGGTACAATGGACTGTCTATATACTGGATTGCGTATGAGGTATACATAATATTGTCAAAGTTCATTAAAATGAAGATATTTAATGTAAAAGAATATCTGAATATATCATTTTTCTCCTTTTAATATTCTAGTTATTTTTTTCCCCACAAATTGGGTAAAAATTCCCAGATGTGTGTTAATCCTCTTGTTAAAACTTTGTTTTGAGTTACAGAAGATGTTAAGAGCTTCAGTTGTCATTAGGGTTTCTATTCTTCTCGCTTTCCCACTGCACAGCTTTCATGGCTTTGCTATTATTGGCTGAAAGAATCGAGTTGGTGACCCCTCAGCATAGCCATCATTTGCAGTGTGAGTAGGGACAACTGTCCATGGAGTTGTGGCTCATTTTCTAAGATATAACAGTAGTGACTGGGGCAGAAAGGAGATTCATTTCCAGCATTGTATTTTGTATACTTTCTACAGTAAAACCTGTGAAAGCCAGAACCCGTGTAAGGTGGAAACCTGTCAGAGAAGGAAAACTCAAATATTTTCCACTAACGAAGAGCAATAGGAAAGTGGTAAGACTGCACCCTGTCAAAGGCAGAGAACTTGTGAGACCCAAAACAACAAGGCAGTCCCATTGAGATCCGGCTCTCACAGGTTTCAGTGTAGAAGGTTACAAGCTGCTACTACTGTACGAAGTTTTGAACAGACAGAACTAGAAGACTAGATGGTCAACTAGCTGTTATTTTGTGAGCGTGGGTGATGCCCATCTCATGATTATAATCTAGAGCAAATTGCAAACATGTAAAGAGAAAGGCAAACCATCACTGAAATAAGAAGGTGGAGAGAAAGCAATGTGGGTTAAATGAGGGAGAGATGGCAGTAATATGGGTGAGAGAAAAACGTATGATTCTTGGAGGAAGTTGTGATTGGCAATGGCTTAAAGAATGGTAGGAACTTGAAAAATGAGGGCAGGGATCAAAAAGGAAAAACAGGAAATTATAAACAAAGCAAAGAAGTGGGAAAAGACTGAGTATGTTCAAGACATGACAAATCGTTTCTTTTGACTAAAACATGTATTAGATCTAGCTTATGGAGTTTAATTTGATGGCAAATTATAGCCTGTGACTAAAGGCTGACCACTCTGCTCTCTCTGAGATGACCTTCTAAAAAATATTGTTGAATATATATCCCTAAACTGATTAACACATAGCATTACTCTTTTATTAAGGACAGTCATAAGGGATTTGTTACCTTTCCTTTCTCCTCCCGTAATACACTTTATTTTGCAAAGGTGCACATTTGAAGTGGGCTGGCTATGTTGTGACACTTTATCATCTGTGCTGGATGATAGTTAAGTCTGCAGGAATAAATACATTTACTGAAAGACTGTAGAGGGAGCACAGGGCAAAGGAGGAAAAGAAGACCCAAGAAATAGGACACTTAAGGTCAGAAAGGAATCCACAGAAGACCATAAACAATGAACAAGTAAAAGCTTTGGGAGAATAATATGCATCATTTACTTCCCAACGAGAGGGGTCCACATCTTATCCATATATGTGTTCCCCCATAGTGTTTAGTATAGTACTTATACATATCATAAGATCATTTAACCTGTGCAGAATGATTCCAACCCCAAATATTCATTATAAAAACGACTGAAATATTTTTTTTTTTCCTAGCCCATGAACCTGGCAAGAGGGCTGCCTAAGGAAAGACATGTAGTATGACGGAGTAGAATGGCACTTTGGTTTTGGAGTTGGTCAGACTTGGATTTGAAAATTGTTGGATATCGTTTCTGCACTTCTGAAATTAAAAAATGAATCCTAATAGTAGATAAATGATATTATGCATTTGTCAAAACCCATAGAATTATACAACACAAAGAGTGAACCCTAATCTAAACTATGGGATCTAGTTAATAATAATGTATCAAGATTGGTTCATCAAGACTCGTTCATCAATTGTAACCAATGTACCACACTAATGCAAGATGTTAATAATAGGAAAAACTTTGTGCATGGAAGAAAAGAGATATAAGGGACTCTTTACTTTCTGCACAATTTTTCTGTAAACCTAAAACTTCCCTAAAAAATAAAGTGTATTAATTTAAACAATCAAAAGAATAAAAAATAAATGAATCATACTTTACAATGATATATGTAAAGCACTTCATACTTAGTAGATTAATAACAATTTTCAAGGATAAGTGCCAGTATAGTTTTTGTCATTTTTACCTCTATTCTTTTAGGCAATGGTACTCCCCATAAAAATCCAAAATTATAATTTTTAACATTACTTACTGAAGATGGAATAGACTTATGAGGGACCATTTTATTCTCCAAACCTTACAGCCACTTGATAATTTATTCAGGCATCAATATGTTCCTCCTCCTCCCATCACTGGATATTTGATGCTGACATACATGGAGTCTTAATTCTGGTGCAATCTGGTCACTTTCTTGCTAAAATTGGTTATCTTACAACTTTACAGGATCTTATAAGGTTCTTTAATACTTCTATGTCTTCTGCAGGATAATTCACCTTTGCAAATTTTATGCAACATTGAATTTTTTATTTAAAATCAAACTTGTCTTGGTTGGGGGAAATATTCACTTTCTTTTGGTATAATCTCCCTAGTCCATTTGGTTATGTCACAAATCTGAGTGCATGCAGCTTTTAAAAAATCATTTTTATTTTAAAATGTTGTCTTACTATTATTTTTTTCTTTTACACTACATTCCACCAAAAATATTTAATTAACCATCCTTACTTTTTTTAACCATTTATAAAAATTACAAACTCGGTCTGGGGATTTCTTTAGAATGCACTTTTAATGTCACTGGGGAAATTTGGTAAAAAGCACACCAGGAGGGTCTGGAGTCCCGATTCCAGTTTCAGCTAGTTGTTGGTTGGTTTACTTAGCAAGCTACTTAGTATTTTAAGTCTTTGCTAAGGACCCAGCATTCTGCCTAGCACGCAGTGAACAATGAATGAATAGTGGTTATTTTAAAATTTATTTTTCTTTCCAGTAGGCAACTCTATCTCTGAGAGTTTATTATGGGGTCAGAGAAGTATGAAACTATTCCTACACTCAAGAAGCTTAAGATCATGTAAAGGTCATGTAAAGGAGATAAGCCTCAATAATCAAATTATAATTGACTCACACTGAAGTCTTACAAGCACTGGGCCATCTAATCCAAGCTCCTCGATTTAGAAATGATGATTCTGAGTACCAGGAAGTGTAATTGGATTTGCTTTTGGTGTAAGAAAGGACTTGTATTTTTGTTAGAGTGTCATACCTGCTAAGGGACAATGGACTAAACTAAGGCACTGTTAGTTTACATATTAGTGCCAAGTCTTAGCTTTTGTTTTTAATGGAATAAACATTTTAATGATCTAAAAAATTTATTGGTAATTGGAAAGCAAGAAGTAAAACTATCCCTATTTGTAGATGATATGACCATATACATAGAAAATCCCAGAGATTCCACAAGAAAGTTACTGGAACTAATAGAAGGATTCAGGAAGGTGGCAGAGTACAAGATCAACACACAAAATCAGTTGGATTCCTCTACACTAACAAGGAGAACTCCAAAAAGGAAACCAAGAAAACAATACCATTTACTACAGAACCCAAAAGGATAAAATATATAGCAATAAATCTAACCAGGGATGTAAAAGATTTATACAAGGAAAACTATAAGATATTACTGCTGGCAACCAAAAGAGACCTACATAAATGGAAAAACATTCCATACTTATGGAATGGAATACTTAATGTTGTGAAAATATAAATACTACCCAAAGTGATCTATAGATATAATGCAATCCTGATCCAAATCCCAAAAACATTATTTAATGAAATGAAAAAACTATCTCCAACTTTATGTTTATTCCATTAAAAACAAAAGCTAAGAGTTGGCACTAATATGTAAACTAACAGTGCCTTAGTTTAGTCCATTGTCCCTTAGCAGGTATGACACTCTAACAAAGGCCCCAAATATTGAAGAACTAAGGAAGAGGCCTCACACTTCCCAGTCTCAAAACTTACTATACAGCCACAGTACAGGCAGTCCCCAGATTATGAATGAGATCTGTATGTAACTGTGTCTTTAAGTTGAATTTGAAGGTAGATTGGAACAGGTGCATATGGTTCTTACTTAGCCTTACTTTAGTGCAAGAAAATGCTGGAAGCCTTTTCAGTGATATAAAGGCTGCACATACAGTAGGTGAAGGTGATTGTGATGAAGAATTTGTTTCAAAGTGAGGGCAAATTTACGTAACATTAAAGAGAAAGTATGAATTGTCTCTAAGTTAAATGTTTGTAACCTGGGGACTGCCTGTAAACAAAAACTACCTGGTACTGGTTCAATGACAGACAGACACATAGACCAATGGAATAGAATTGAGAACCCAAAGATAAATCCATCCATCTATGGGCAGCCGATCTTCCACAAAGGGTTGAAGTCCTTTCAATGGGGAATAAACAATCTAACAAATGGTGCTGGCAAAACTGGGTGTCCACTTGCAGAAAAATGAAACAGGATCAATACCTCGCACCATAAACAAAAACTAATGCAAAAATGGATCAAAGACCTAAGTGTTAAAGCTAAAACTATAAAGTTTCTGGAAGATAACATGCAAACAAAGCTAGGGGTCCTAATTTTTGACATAAATAGACTATCAAACACAACTAAAAATGCTCAAACGACATAAGATAAATTAGATAACTAGAACCTCCTAAAAATTAAATACTTAATGCTCATCAAAAGACGACCAAAAGAGTAAAAAGAGAACATATAGACTGGGAAAAAATTTTGGCAATGGCATATCTGACAAGGGTCTAATATCTGAAATATATAGAAAACTTCAACAACTCAACAACAAAAAGACAAACAATCCAATCAAAAATTGGGCAAAAGGCCTGAACAGACACTTCACCAAAAAGGACATTCAGGTGCCAACAAACACATAAAGAGATGCTTGTGGTCGTTAGTCATTAGAGAGATGCAAATCAAAATTACAATGAGATACCATTTCACCCTTGCAAAAATGGCACTGATCATTTAAAAAAAAAAAAGAAAAACCAGAAAACAGCAAATGCTGATGAGTTTGTGGGGAGATTGGAACTCTTATACACTGCTGTTGAGATTGTAAAATGGTACAACCACTCTGAAAAATGGTAAGGTACTTCATCAAAAAGCTAGAAACAGAAATACCTTATGATCCAGCAATCCCATCCTAAGTGTATGTCCTATAGATATAAGAGCAGTGCACACCCATGCACACCTATGTTCATTGCAGCATTATTCACAATAGCAAAAAGATGGAAACAACCTAAGTGACCATCAGTGGATAAACAAATTGTAGTACATACATACAGTGGAATACTATGCAACTATAGGGAATAATGATGAGTCCACTAAACAACTTGGATGAACCTGGAGCACGTTATGCTGAGTGAAATAAGACAATCACAAAAGGACAAATTTGCATGATCTTGCTTTTATAAAAAGTCAAGAATAGCTATACACACAGAAAGCTACATTCTTTGATGGTTACCAGGGATGGAGGGGAATGAGGGAGAATCACTTGCTAGATAGTAGACACTTGTTATTTCTGGTGATGGGAAAGGCAATACACAATATGGGGGAAGTCAGCACAACTTGACCAAGGAAAACGAAGACACTAAGAGATGTGCAAGAATAATTGACAATTACGGTAAATGCTGTAACATACACAATTTTGTAAGAACACTAATAACTACCAAAAATTATATGTGTGGTTACATAGGTAGATATGTATGCTATATGTCTATAGGAAGACATACGAGAGTACACACATGTGCACACATATTTGTAGCCATATGTATGTACGTGTTTGTATGTGCTGCATATGTATTCATATATATAATAAAGGCCGTAGGGGGCACAATTACAGAGACCTCCTATACATGTTTAAAAACCTCATGGAATTGGTTGACTGGGTTAAAAGGCTTGGGACAATAATCTCAAGGGGCAACTTAGTCAATTGGCATGACATAGTTCATAAAGATAGTGTTCTACATCCTGGTTTGGTGAGTACTAATGGGTCTTAAAAGCTTGTAAGTGGCCATCTAAGATACAACTATTGGTCTCCTCTTGTCTGGAGCAAAAGAGAATGAAGGAAACCAAAGACTCAGAGAAGAAACTAGTCCACAGGACTAATAGCCTGTATGAACCACGGCCTCTTCTAGCCTGAGACTAGAAGAACTAGATGGTGCCCGGCTACCACTACTGACTGTTTTGACCAGGGACACAATTGAAGGTCTTAGATAAAATGAAGAAAAATATAGAACAAAACTCAGATTCCTAAAAAGATCAGACTTACTGGACTGATGGAAACTAGAGGAACCCTTGAGACTATCGCCCTAAGGATACTCTTTTGACTTGGAACTGAAGCCACTCCTGGAGGTCACTGTTCAGCCAAATAATAGATTGGCTTATAAAATAAACAATATAACCCGTGAAGAATGTGCTCCCTTAAACAATCAACTATAAGAGGCCAAATGGTCAACATTTACCCAAAAGCAAAGATGAGAAGGCTAGGAGGAGTTGGGAAGCTAGATAATGGAAACAGAACAACCAGAATGGAAACAATGAGAATGCTGACACATTGTGAAAATTATAACCAATGTCATGGAACAATCTGTATAAAAATTGTTAAATGGAAACCTAATTTCCTGTGTAAACTTTTGCCTGAAACACAGTAAAATATTTTAAAAATTATTGGTAGAAATAATAATGATATTTGTCAAATGCCAGCTCTGACAGGCCCTGTTCTAAGTGGTTTACCTGCATTTTCTCATTAAAGTCTCACAACTTGATGAGTAGGGAATGTATTATCCCTACATTAGAGTGATGAGTAATTTTAGGATGCTAGAGATTATTTTACCTAAGTTTGTGAATGTAGGAATTAGCAGAATATGGAATCAAACGTAAGCCTTATTCCAGAGTTCTGTAATTAATGACTAACCGCTATTCATCCTACCTCCCTGGTGAATAATGACGATTGTCATCAAAAAACACTGGCCCTGGGCACCTCATTTGTTTTAGTTCCAAAAGTTCTAAAATGACCTCACTAATATAATGCCATTAATAGGTATTGAGCTTTTGGGACTTTTTTTGTTTGTTTTTAAATTAGAAGACTGAAGGTTTTTTTTTCCCTTATGAAACTTGATAACCTCAATAAGGTGCTACAAAGTTATCATTAAGTGCTATTTTTACATTAATTTACTATTTTGTATTTTACTTAAATGTGCTGCTTAATATACCTCAAAATAAATATTCTGTGATATACCTATTATTGTTATTTTTATATCATCAGAATATAAACCACTATTGCTTTAAATCTTTAATACTTCAAAAATCACATTGATATTTGTAAATGGAAAATAATCTTATTATTTGAAATTGTACAACAGATTAATATGAATTAACCCATTTCTTAAAGTTTCTTTTTCCTGATCAATTTCTACATTTATTTCATTAAAGAGTCTTCTGAAGTAGTTATTTGTTGTTAGTTGCCCTCAAGTCAACTCCTATTCATGGTGACTCCAAGTACAACAGAATGAAACATTGCTTAGTCCTATGCTATCTTCACAATCATTGGTATTATAAATGTCAGCAAAAGATTATAAAAATTAGCATAACAAAAGTAGAAAATTAAGGGAAAAAATTTGTTGAGAAGCGACCCTGAACAAATGCAGCCCACAGAACCACAGACTCACTATTTTCTCAGCTGCCACCTAGGCCAGTCATCTCGTAAGACCCTTCTCTGTGTCTTGCCCGTTCGAAGAGTCACTAATACATCCTTATGCCAAGCATAGTGGCTGTGGTAGGAGGTCTTTTTTTTCACATCCACTGGAGGGAAGCAATGGATTCACCTCTCCTGAGTTCCTGAGATGGTGGTCTCCTCAAGGCTTAAGGCCACATCTCCTTGCGTATCTACTTATTTCATCCTCTTCATCCTATAAGCCAGATTAACTGAACTGTAGACAGAAATATGGCTCATTCTCTTTCCTTTTTTTTGGACCTTCCTTAAACTAGGGTTTCTCACCCTCAACATTATTGACATTTTGGACCACATACTTCTCTGTGTGTATAGATGGGGATGGGTGAGAGGGCAGTCCTGTGCCCCGTAGGATGTTTAGCAGCACCTCTGGCCTCTACCGTCTGGGTGCCAGGAGCAACCCCTGTCCCCTCGGTAAAGACAACCAACAATATCTCCAGACATAAGTCCCTTGAGGGAAAAAGTTGTCGTGGGTTGAGAACCTAGACAAAGATTATACTTATTTCCCCTCTTTATTCAATACTACGCACTGATTTATTTTCCAGTATTATTGCTGGGCTTGCTCGGATCCATTCTCAGTCTGTCCCTAGTACCACTTTCACAGATATAAGAAAAGAATGCAAGGGTAGTTTAGTTCTTCATTCTGGAGCCAACCAATCCCAAAGGCAGTGACACAAAGACTTTGACTTCACTAACACAAGGGTCTATGGATTAGTAAAAATATTTCACAGGATTTTTAAAATGTCACTTTTGCACAGCACAAGAAAGAATACTAAGTAGTCCAATAGGTAAATGCAAAGTAAGTGGTCAAAATGTAATTATGCAGTTTTAAAAAAATGCCTGAAGGATGTGATTTTTTTACTGAAATCATACGGGAAAATAACAGTTAAAACATTGACTTTTTTTTCCCTTTACTGTATCAACCACATAGTTCCAGCAACCCTAGACTCTGAAAATGACTATAAAAAGAAAATTGTCAAAATCTGGAAGATTTTCTTTCCTTTATGGGATATTGTAGAGAATGAACATTAGGGATTACATTCCTAATCCATTCCTCAACCCCAGTGGTGCAACTGGGGCTGCATAATGTTTCCATTTTCATGCAGTCTATTTTAAGCACCCAAGCTTGATGGTAAAGAAGTTAATGGGGTTTCCAGTAGTGCCTAACTTACCCTAAGGGAGTAGTTCATGCTGGGAGAACCTGGCTCATTATGGCTTATTTTGTAGCATCCATCATGCTATGAGATGACAAGGCTTTATAAGACAAATATTATGGATCAATTTTCAGAGGCCAGCACTACATGCCGCCAAAGATCCTCATTGGCAGAACAAAACTGAAAGCCTTAATGAATTCTGTTACCGTGGTAGCATCCTGTCAAATCATGCACTAATAGCAAAAGAGCTAGAAAACCATACCAAGAAACCAGCATGTCTTTTGGCAAGCTGGAAGCTAGGGTCTGGTGCTGAGCTTCCAAACGTTCTGAGGGAGAGAATTAGCATCAGAGTAAGCCAAAATGCTGGGCAAGCTAACCAGGCGTTCAGGTGTGAGTCCTAGTACAGCTGCTTGAATATGAGTGTTTTTTTTCTTTTCTTCCTTATTATTATATCTTTTTTCAAATTTAATTGGATATTAGTTGTTTTAACAGTGAAGGGCATGCCAAAGGGTAATGACTGTACCTGGGACTACAATCACGTGTTAGGAAACAGAGTTCTGCGTTATGAGTCAATTCCTACACTGTATCAACCTCTGTAATTTACGATGTGGCAGAATGTTTAAGGCAATTAGCATAACATAAGGTTGAACCCAGAGGTCTTGGACTGCTTGGGAATGAGTATGTGTTTTAGATTTTTGCCCTTGGAAAATAACCACCTTAAAAATCTTTCTCAGACTGAATCATGTAGATCATGTTGTAAACTACCTAAAATATCAGTAAATCAGATATTTAAATGATATAATGCATCTGGGAGAATGATACAAGGCATCTGGGAGTTGTCTATAAAGTTTTGCTTATTCATAGCATTTCTTTTCTTTTAAGCCCTTTGGCTTAGGACTGTCTTTCCCAAACAGTTTGCTAATACTTTGGCACATACATTGCAAAAACTTTACCTGAAATGCCTGTCTGCCTTCCTTCCTTCCTTCCTTCCTCCCTCCCTCCTGCCTCCTTTCTTTCTTTTATTCTTACCGACACCCTATACATTGTTTATTCTTTTGCACGTCCCTTTTTTTCCCCCAGAAGGTTATAGTCTTCTCATGTCTCTTCTCCCACTGTTCCTTTAAATAAAAAGAAAATAATACGAAGTGGAGAAGTGGATCTCAAACTTTGCTCCTGGAAACCTACATGTTTCACAAAGAAGGCTTCTGGGCCACAAGAGGAGAGGGGACAGTGGGAGGAAAGAGCAGGGCATTGAGCTTCCCATTTCTAACTCCACTGACAGCAATTTCCAAATATTTCACTTAAATAGAGATTTCTACAACTCAAGCATCTCAACAATAGCAGAACACATAATTCTATCAGGCAGAGTGTACCCAGGTTGGCTTTTTCTTGAGGAGATAGGCATTTGAAGAAAAACAAAGTAAGGGCTTTTGACAAGAAGAAAAACAATAGAGAAAAAATAGAAGTGGGGGAATGTTGAAGAACTTGATTGTGGGTATTATATCCCATGATTAATCTTCCTTTAACCACCTTGAGTGCAACCTAAATCTAAAAAGAGGAACTGCACATTGCCTCTACTTAATTGCCTTCCACTCTCCAAATACCCCTAGTAAGATGGTTGGGCCCTATTTAACACCACAGGCCACTTCCATGGGAGACAAAGCATGTAGTGTTACCAGGCTACTTCCATTGAGCAGAAAGATGAAAAAATAGTATTAAAATGCTAAGATGTAACTATATAGCAGAGCCAGGAAACTGAAAATTGTCTAGAATGATATCTCTATTGTTTTCCCAAAGCAAGATTATGTATCTCTGTATTTTCTATGTATCTCTTTATATCTCTAAATAATCTCTATAATAAAGGTTATATATCTTTAGATTATATGTATAACTATATTAAAAATAACACTGGAGAATTATTTTTGTGTAGAAAAATGCATCTTTTTAATTGTAAAGATGTTTGTTTTGTAATAATTTCATTCCTATATAAATAAAAATATACTTTATTTGTACGTATTATAAAATATGGAAAATTAATTTAAAAATTAAAAATATGTAATACGTTTTAAAGATTTGTCTTACATTAATAAAGATGAAGTTAGGATTTATAGGAAATGGTGTCAAAATCCTAACACTTCCTAGCATCGGTGTTTGAGAAGCTGGAAACCATTGGTTATTAATTATTTTGTCTGTGTTTTAAAAATTTAACAGCAAATTATTTGCAGTTAAATACCTTTTTGAATAAGAGGCTTAAGGGTAAATCATCTAAGTTATTGTTTATTTTGGTATCTCTTTCTTAAGCAAAAAACTCTTTTTACCCTAAAATCATTGTTTTGGCCTATGTGATGGAAGACTATCTGTTAAATTTATTATGGAAAATTTTAATATATTTTCTTTTCTTAAAAAATTTTTTTTTCAAATCCTAGTTGGATGATTTTTAAAAATCTTACCATAGTTGAGAAACTATGTCAGCAGATTGTGATTACTCAGAAAAAGAGAAGCTTGTTAAACAAAGTAACATACTTCCAATTTTGTATTAATTGTTACTTCTTCTACTATATACAGCAGGCAATATTTTGGGAATATGTAGCTTTTAAAACTGACATTGGGCATATTACTGAAAAAAGACATCAAACTTTGCTTTGTATTCTTAAGAGTATGTGGAAGAGGAAAAGAAATGGAAATGGATAGACAGATAAAATGAAAATGCATAATTACAATGAAATGATACTTAAGTCTGAATCAAGTTTCAATATAATTAAAACATATTTTAAGATAACTTCAAAGAAATAAAAATATTATCTCTTTTAAGAGTAGAAATTTGTTTCTTTTGTTAAAACTTATTTTCAGATGTTCAGATGTATTATTTGTGATTGTGTATGTCTAATTCAAACTATGTTATGTTTCTTCCTGCGTTTGGTAATATCCAACCAAGAAAAATAATATTAGCATTTAAATAATAATTCAAGAAAAAGACTCCTCCAATAATATTTGCCCCATTGAGCTGGGTAATTCTTGTAAATTGGTCTTTTGGCCTGAGTGATTTAGATAATTAGTTAAATTCTCTGTTTTGGGTTAAATATTCAGATTTTACTCAACATCAAGCAAATGATAAATGGTATATTTTATTTTTCATTTATAAATTGATCAAGTATTGAATGAAATAGGGTACTTGACCTGTGTATTGCCATCATTTAATCTTTAATTGTTCAGAAGTAAAGTGTTTCTATAATTTAATTAGCTCTTTTCTCTGTTGTTATTTTCAAAATTATCTGACGGATTAAGAAAGATTTGTTCAATCAAAGAAAATTTTGAGTGACTGTTAAAACTTAAGTCTCTAATCAGAATGAAAGCCAATGATTACATTACCTATAAATTTTGTTGGGGATGGGGAGAAATGAATGTACTCTTTGCTCCAACTAAGATCTGTTTTTGTTTTCTTTGTAATTGAAATTTTCTTTTTCTTTCCCGGTATTATTTTTAACTTATGGCATGCATTGAGAAATAATTTTCACTTGCCTTTTGTAGTTTTTGGTTCATGAAAATAAACTAAATCCAGGATATTACAGTTATAATATTTCTTATTTATGAACATAAAAGAATCTTATTAGCTATGGCAGTTTAAAGTTTATTATATTTTAAATTAATATATTCATGTTTTTGTGGCTTTTTACAGGCAATAACTTCAAACTCTTGTAGTGGATATAGATTTTTCCTTCAAGAAAATAACAGTAAGTGCTTATATATATATACAATAACTTTTTAAAAGTTACTTCTCAATATTTGGAACTCTACTACTGCTTAAATGCATTAAAAGGTTAACATGATTATTTAAATTTAGCCTACCATTTTGTAATGTTGATAAAATTTATTCACACTAATGGCACTTCACATAGAATTTAGATAGATTCATGTCTGATCATTTTAACAATGAAGAAAAATTAGCCAATGGTTGTGTCTTTCCGTTTTGTTCACTGTGTTTGTGTCAGTCTTGCTATGTAAATTTTGCTGATGCATTTATGCCGTTGATTTTGTCTTTGATTAGCTGGTTTGTATACAGCATCTCAATTTTATACAGGCAGTTATTTGACAATTGATTTTAAAATTTCGCATTGTGGTACGCTTATTTTTCATAAGTTTCTTTTGGAACAACTCAAAATTCCTTGTTTCTAATATTGCATTTTAAATAGTTTTCATGTAGATATGAATCAGTAACTCTTATGTTAAGCTCACAAAGAATGAGAAAGAGGCACTTCCCCACATTTGGAGTTAATTGGTAAAGTGGGATGGAGCAACTTCTCAGCTCTCTGCAATGTGATTTTCACAGGGATTTAAATCTGTATGTTTATTTCAAATGTGAACACAAGTAACTTTTGTTTTACCTGCCATCCTGGGTTATCTTTGTCCCTTCCTTTACAATAATGTAAATTGCTTGAGAATTATCTCTATTCCAAATTGAATAGGGAAATAAATATCAGCAGGCTCTTTGCTGATCCAGGAATTAAAGATAGGAGGTTTTAAATGGAACATCTCTTCATAAGGAGCGGAAATAATCATTGCTAGAGATATCTGTCTCAATGAAAATTCTAGAGAGACAAAAATGCTCTTGATTTTCTAAATAGTTTAGATTTCTGGTGTTGTATTTGTATTGTTAGTTGTTAGAGCAGCCGAGTCGGTTCCAACTCATAGCAACCCCATGTACCACAGAACGAGTGCTGGGTTTGCTCTGATAGGTGGTTTCTGGTGTGTTGTCCAGTCTGGGTTCTGTTCCGGCTTCTGTCCTCACTGACACCCTTTCGTGAATGTCTTCCTTACTCAACACTTGGGGCAATAGCTCTGGCCAGTGATCTTCATTTGACATAACTTCCCCAGGCATTACAGTATCTTCCTTGAATACAATAAATTTAACGTTGCTATTTTCTAGAATACATAATGATTGTACTTATTTAAAATGTCTATGTAGTTCATTTGGAGATATGCTATGATATAAAAGAAATTACTTTTATGTTGAGGATTTCAACTTCTCTTCATTCATTAATATAGTTGTAATCTAAAGGCTTTGGTGATTAAACTAGTTTGGTGTTTAGAACATGTTAGCTGGTACTAGCTTTGTGATAGCCTAAAATGACATAAAGTTTTTGGTGAAGTGACTCAAACTCTTTATCTATCTTACTGTGGGTAGGGAAGAAGAGAAAGAGGTAAAGAATAGAAAGAAGTTCATAAACAAGAAGTGAGAGATCACCTTATAGCTCAGTGGAGGTCACCAGTAGCAGAACACCATATTTTATACATTACATTATAACTCATTTAATTCAAACTCTGTTTTTCTTAGAAGATGGGACTAGCATGTTTTGCTTCATTTTTTTTAAATCTTCAAATAATCTTTACATACTTTCCAGGAGAAAAAATATATATATAAAATCATAATTTCTTAGGGCACCAAAATGGGAAATTTTGAATGTACTGAATACACATAAAGAAAATTATCTATCCTTGGATTATTCTAATCTCATTTTATTTCTGTCATTTATTTATGTATTTAACATCTCTTGGGTACTTAAGTACATAGTCTTGGACACTAGGGACATAGGGAGGAAAGATTAAGTTCCTGACTTGTAATTCCCCACAGGCTGGAGGAGAAGATATAAACATTAAACAGTAATTTCAGTTCAGTGTGGTAGGAGTTATGATCCAAGTCAGGACATAGTGCTTGGAAAATAGAGAAGTGAGTGCCCAGCTCATCCTGGAGGGGTAAAGCAATGTTTTCTGGAGAAATTATTTGTTGAACAACAATAGGTGTATGTAACTATAATGGTGTGGTGTATATGTGTACGTTTCAAAGTACAGGTGGATGGTTTTGAGGGTTGGGAAAAACACACTGTAGGGTGCATCCCGGGCTGTACAGGAACATGTAGCAAAGGATGAATGTCATGGAGTGGCAGGAAATGAGAGGACTAGACCACAAAACTGCATTTGAAACTGGGATGAGCAATTTCCACTTAATCTCATTTTTTAACCCTGGAAAGTAAAAGGAAGTCTTAGTGGAATTATAACAGTAGGGTACATCAGAATTGCATTTGAGAAATGCCAACTGAGCAGCAATTTTGAGAAAAGATTAGGGACATTACACAGGAATGGAGATAACAAACCAGTTAGGAAACTGGTAGTGGTAGAAATAAGTGCTGATGCACTGATCATGGGCGGTAGCAGTAGAGATAGGGTAGAAATACTTGAAAAAACTCTAGTTCTTAACATGGAAACCATGTTACTTATGTGAGGTTATCTATCCTGAATGAAGAAGCTGATTTATAGGAAGATTTTGGATTAGAAGATTCATGATCATGGGGGTGGGATGAGGAAGAAGAACGATTAATTTTTAAATAAATGGTTAAAAGATTTAGTTCAATATAGGGTCCTGGACTCTTCCTCTTATTCCCTAGGAGGAGACAGGAGTGATTATGGTGCCCATTTCAGAACCGAGGCAGAACCCACTGGGTACAATGGCTAAAACCATATATTCTGTGTCTTTATTGTTCAACATAGTAGTCACTAGCCCCATATGACTAAATTAAAATTTAAATTAAATAAAATTATAAATTTAGTCCCTCAATTGCTCTAGTTACATTTCAAGTACTCAGTAGCCACATGTGGCTAGAAGCTACGCTCTTGGGCTGCATTGACTAAAAGTAATATCCTACCTATCGGATAGTGAAGTTCTAGATTTTCAGGGCACTCATAATAAAATGTGGTCTGTGCGTTAAAGGATGTTTTGCACCCAGTGGCATGTTCATTAAAAAAAGTAAACATTTTAACATTTATACCTCTGTAACATTCCTCAGTTAAGTAATCCAAAAAGATCCCTTCATTGGACTATGCATATTTGAGGAAGGAATTGATTCTAGGTGATATTTTAGAAAACATACTGGATTCAAGATCTGGCTTTAATATGTTTTAGCTTTGAAACTTGTTTTTTTTCCTCAGTGAGATAGAATGGTCTTGGAATACTAAGGCTGTTACTCTACGCACTACACGTACGGTAACATGATGGTTCAATTTTCCAGTGTTAATACATTTGTTTACTTATTGTCTGTAACCAAGGATTCAGTTTCTTTCTCTGCCTTAATAGACATAGCTTTTTTTCATATAAGATCCAGCCATTATGGCAAGATTTTTATCACTTCAAGTAAAGAAAATAAACATCCATCCCATTACTCAAATGTTTGTCCCATGTGTTTTTTAGGAAAGTAAAGATTAGAGAAAGAGAAAAGGGGATCTTCAGATGTTCGTTATGTCTATTAAACCCACATAATATATTGTATTAAAGAACTGTGTCTGTATCATAATTTTAACATATGTTGATAAAAGGAGCAAAATTCATTGTTAGTAGGATGGATATATTTGAGAGAATTGTGGGTCTGGGATTATAGATAATATTCATTTTTTGATGGTCTGTAGGGTTTTAATGTTATAAAATGAACAGTCAGTAACTTCTACATGTGAGGGGGAAATGGAAAAAAGAACCCCACAAAAATAATCGGCAAAAATGATCTTCAGTGCTTGAGTAGAGAGACTTAAAAACATATTCTATCATCAGCTAGACTGGTAAACAATGCCTATATTTTAATAGAACCAAACCATTTTAAAGACTTTTTAATTCATATTTCAAGATTTTTTTTTTTTTTTTTTCCATCAGTGAGGGGCATATCTAAAAGCTACTCTGGCTTTTGTAGAAGAACTGATAAGGAAAAAAAAAGCCTGTGGTAACAAGTCATAGTGGCCACTGTAGGACAAGGCAATTTCCTCAAAATATCTTATTTTCTTAATGCTTTTTCAAATCACATTTCCATTTTTAAGTTCATTATTAAAACTCACTGATGTCAGTTCTCACAAAAGGTGATAACATTTCAAATTACAGAATTGTATTAGAGTGCAATTACTAATGTTCAATATGTAAAATATAGTTCACTACCCCTGACCCCTTAAGATGTATGCAGCAGAATATCCTAAAATAGGAGTCCTTAATAACAGTGTTGCCAATTGATGGGCTGTCTTATTTCTGAGGGAAATATACTTTGATCTTACAGGAAAGAGTAAGTTGCTCTCTATTGTAATTGCACAAACTTGAGTTCATTAAATGTGACCTGTAAGTTAAAAGGATGTTTCACACCTGGTGGCATGTTCATTATAAACAGATTATTTGATCTTTCTCTACCATTATTTGCAGATAAGATATTCCGAGGGAAAAATCAGCTGGAAATAATGTAGGAAAGGAAACAGTGAATAGTTTGAGTTAATTTCTAACTCCAGTCCTGACCTATTTTTCAGAGAGCCCTCTCCTTGATATCATCTACTGGCTATAAGCTATTTGCATTTAGGTATTTGTATAATATGATAAACTATATAACATGATAAACTGATAGGTGTTAAACCAAACACGTCATCCTTTTGATCAAACAAGTCCTCGCTTCTTTCTTTCTCCTAACTGAAAGACATGCTTATTAGCGCTTTTGTCTCATTCACAAAACCCGTTGCTGTCAAGTCAGTTCCGACTCGAAGTGATCCTGTAGGACAGAGTAGAACTGCCCCATAGGGTTTCCAAGGAGCAGCTGGTGGATTCGAACTGCTGACCTTTTGGTTAGCAGCCAAGCTCTTAACCATGGAGCCACGAGGCCTCCAAGTCTCATTCAACCTTGACATTTTAAGATGAATTTCAATTCCCCTCTGTTAAAATAGCTTAACTATTGGTCTTCTTGTCTACACACTTATTCTTCCTGTGGAAATTAATTTAAAGCATCATTTTTTATCATATTACTTTTTTTTTTTTTTTAAATCCTTCAGAAGTATATTCAATCTGTAAAGTTTTGTCTTTAGCCAAGTGTCATAGATTGAATTATGTCTCCCAAAAAATGTGTGTATCAATTTGGCTGGGCCATGATTCCCAGTACTGTGTGTTGTCCTCCATTTTGTGATTGTAATTTTATGTTAAAGAGCATTAGGGTGGGATTGTATAACACCCTTACTAAGGTCACATCCCTGATCCAATGTAAAGGGAGTTTCCCTAGGGTGTGGCCTGCACCACCTGTTATCTTACAAGAGATAAAAGGAAAGGGAAGCAAGCAGAGAATGGGGGACTTCTTCCCACCAAGAAAGCAGTGTGGGAGCAGAGCGTGTCCTTTGGACCCAAGGTTCTTGTGCAGAGAAGCTCCTTGTCCAGGGGAAGACTGATGATGACAAGGACCTTCCTCCAGAGCTGAAAGAGAAGAGAAATCCTTCCCATGGAGCTGATGCACTCAATTTAGACTCGTAGCCTACTAGACTGTGAGAAAATAAATTTCTCTTTGTTAAAGCCATCCACTTGTGG
Source organism: Dugong dugon (assembly GCA_030035585.1). NCBI lineage: Eukaryota > Metazoa > Chordata > Mammalia > Sirenia > Dugongidae > Dugong > Dugong dugon. Next base: position 19,104,638 of record CM057478.1, read on the forward strand.
TATTTCTGTTTTAGCTGCACTAGATGACTAAGACACCAAGTATTCCAAGCTGCTCCAACCTGTCCCTGTCTACAATAGATTATAAGTCACTTAAATAACCCTCCCCTATTGTCAGTCCAGTTCTCCTCCACTTGGTAAGGACATTTCTCTTCAAACACCTTCTCTCCCACAGCCTTTCTCCTTCTTCTTTATCCCAAACCCCTCCAGTATTCATCTCACTTGTTCCAGAGAGACTTAGCTTCTACTGAGCTAGTTTCACCCAATAGTCCTCATTTTTTGTTGAGTTTATTAATTTGATACATTCATATACTCTCTTGCGACCACTCTTGAAATGAAATTTAATTAATGCTAAAGACTTATTTAAGTCTATTAGTCTTGTCCTCTTAGCTTGCTTGAGGGCAATTGTCATGTAATAAACTTATGTGAATATATTGGCAAGGGTGCGCTGTAAGTATTTGTTGATTGTTTAGGGTACAAGCACCTTAAAGTGCACGCCTTGGTCAGCATGCCAGCTTGTACTGACCTTAGATGCAATTTGGGCATAATTACATGAAATATTATTTTCTTTTTTACTGAGCTCAAGAATACCGGGAAAATTGATATTTTTTTAAAATTTCTAAGGGGTTCTAAGGTTCAAATACCAATATTCTGTATGTGTAAGAATCAGTCTCTTTCTAAATATAACTTCAATGTATTCGTGCCATTACCTTTGAAGGGAATAAAGATTTGATTTACTTGGCTATACATATTAAATCATCTGAAGTAACTAATACATTTATTTATTTGTTAGTTTATAATAACCACTTTGTTAAGAGGGAATGAAAAACAACATATTTATATCTATATCTATATATCTCTCTATATATATTCCTGGTTTTTTTAATAAAGCATGACCTGAGAGACTCTCCATAGCTAATGGAGGTACATAGAGTAAGATCAGCTTTCATATTTAGAAAGAACTTAATAACATGAGAGTTACTTAGAGGCCTTTCTGATCCAAAAATATCTCTTTCAGCTACATTTTCTTTTAATGAAATACAAATGTTTGAAATTCCTAATGAGCACTTTAGTGTCTTTTGAAGGTGCACCTAGGAGATGTAATAAATTATCCAGCTATCTCATGTAAGTAACTTATTTTGTCTTCCATTGCCACTTCATGCATTAAATGATCCTCATGGAATGGAACCAAGGACAAAAACTTTTGATGGTAAAAGAATAACACAAAAATGTTTGGAGCATTAGGAGACTTTCACAGTGAGGGAACAAAATGAGGATGAGGAGTGCCTAGGATTAGCTGTTAGAAAGGCTAGCTAAGGGCTAACTAAAATATGAAGAGAGAGGGAGTACCAAAACCAGATTTTGATTAGATGCAGTTATATGAAATTTGAGCCAGGACTGGAATTTAGAAAAAAATAAACTACTGTAATGTGTATGAAGAACCCTCATGGTACAGTGGTTAAGCACTCGGCTGCTAACTGAAAAGTTGGCGGTTGGAACCTACCAGACACTTCTCGGGAGAAAGATGCGGCAGTCTACTTCCCTAGAGATTTACAGCCTTAGAAACCCTATGGGGCTGTTCCACTCTGTCCTATAGGGTCACTAGGAGTTAAAACTGACTCCACAGCGGTGAGTTTGGTAATGTGTATATGCAAAGATGTATCCCCTGTATTTGTCAATTCTATTTATATAGCATTATAATCGATTGTGTTCATTCCTTAAAATGACTCCTTCAGGTATGGAAATTAACTTAGTGATTGTGTGAATTGTAGAAATTCAATTTTATACTCATTAATCCAAAAGTACAATTTCAAATGTACTGGCTCAGTTTAAATGGCCCATTTGGAAGTTTATCAGGACTTTTTGGAGAAGAACATAGCATGAGTGCTTCAGCTATTCAAATTAGGGAATGTCTGCTTCTAGGCACTGAGTAGATTGCACCCATGTAGTTCAAAGGAGCAGAGGAAACTGCTGGCTAGAGTAAGACAAAACCCTCCTCTCATTAGGGCTGGATCTGAGAATATCTGGTAAGCAAGTGATAAAAAGAGAAATCAGGACTAGAGCTAGCCTGGAACTGGGTTATTGGGTCTTAAACAGGTAATACTAAATAGGACCTGCGGAAGGAAAGAACTCTGCCAATGGAAAGGGAAGGCAGTAGGTGTGGAAACCAAAGTAGGCGAGGAAACTGCATGGGGACTAGGACAGGAAGAGGCTTACTTCCAGGTGCTTTCTGGCCCCCCTACATTGAGAAGGACTGGTGTATTCTTGAGGCTGTGGCTTTGATAGTTTTCTCAGTTTTCATGAGTGCTAACAGCTAACAGTCCAGACTGATTTTAAGTGATAGCATAAACCATTCTTATTCCATATACTTGTTGGGAAGTTTTCTCCCTTAATCAATACCACTTGCTTGAGGAGAAAAATCACCACAAAACAATTATATTTATAGGGATGTATTCCTTTAGATTAAAACCAAGCAAAACAAAACAAAATGAAAAGATCAATAGATTATTCTAGACAATCGGAAAGCTGGACCTCATTATATCTCCTCTCCTGCACTCTACTCTCCAAACTCTTTAAAGCTATGCTTTGATGTGATATCATTGCTTCATACTTCTTTGTAAGAAATAGTACAATAAAACTGAATTCATTATTTATTACACAAATACTTGTTAGAGACAGAAGTTTGGAGTCAGACATTTGTGGTTTCAAATCTTGATTCTGGTAACTTCCAGTTCTGCAAACTTGGTAAAGTTAGGTAAACACTTTGAACCTCATAACACATTCTTATCAATAATAATCACTTATCTTGTAAATGGTGGTAAGGATCAAAATAAGTTTGTGTGTATAAAGTACATAGGAACAGGCCAGTTTACAACCTGCCCACCAGGATAGGCACAGGCGTTACTGTAGTTGTTGGAGGCATTGTTCACTGGTAGAACCTAGGGAAGGAACTACTCCTAAGTGTCATTCCCAGAACAGGGGTTTGACTCCTCACAGAAGTTCTATACCTCAACTCCAGTAGCTTTTCATGATTTCCTCTTCTCTTAGCACCTAAGAAGCATTGAATCAAGTTGTTAACTCACTCAAAGCAACAATAGAGTTCTTTAGGCCTTGCTATTTTATGTACTAAACTTGTATCTGTTTTGTCTTATTTTTTCTATTCAATTTTCCTTTCTTTATGGTTTTATATATATAATCTATACTATGTTATGATTTTTCTTTTTACTTTAATTTTTATTTTACTGAATGTTTTGATTGCTTTAAATCCTTTAAGTGCCAGCCAGAGTTTAGGGTTATAGATAAATAAATTATATTTTACTTAAAACTGTTGAATATTGATAAGAAAAAACAGACCACATTCCTTGAGACTAGTTGGAAACATGGCTCACAAAATAGTTGCTTCAACTCACTGGTCAACTGATGATGCATATTTATTCTTGGGTTAGGATTTAATAAGACCTTGTTGTATTTTAAGGAACTATACAATTCAAAATCTGCATTAAACACATGTAAACCTCCTGAAGTATTTTATTTACATAATTCAAAGAAATATTCCCTTTCTTAAAATTTACACATCTTGACTTCCGGCAAAATGGTGCTGTAGGCAGAAGCACCACGCTGTCCCTCCACAGCAAAGATCCGAAAAACTAAGCCGAACAGAGAAAACAACAATCCTGAAACCCTAAAATATCAAATGAAGACATAAAGAACTCAGCCAAGCACCAAATGGAGTGAGAAAACTGACAGAGAACAGAGAGCAAAGGGAGATTCATGCAGAGGTCCCCTATCGGCTAACGCAATGCAGATCTACCATCTTGGACTCCTATCGGAGACCAACAAACAGGGGTTACGAGAAAGCAGCTTCACGGAGCTTCCAGCGGGAGACAAAACAACTGGTAATTTGCAATATATGCTTTCCCACCCCCCCACACTTCTTCACCCCCACTCGGCCTCCTCTGCTTCCTGCGGCCACAGTCTTTTGCCAGGGAAGCACTGGCTGCTTGGATTTCACCCACTCGAACAGACCGGCTCTCTGAGTGCCCTTTGTTGGCTGCTGGTGTTGCTTTTTTCTGCTTCTTTTGATTTCTTCCTTAACTCTCACCACCTCCCCTCCTTTTGCTCAAATGCCTGGCTCCGTGTACCATTTTTGCTCTTACTGAGGAGCTGTGGAGCTCCAGTAATTTGTGATATACACTTTCTCACCCCCTACCATTCTTTACCCACACTCGGCCTCCTCTGCTTCCTGAGGACACAGTCTCTTGTCCAGGAAGCACCAGTTGCTTGGATTCCACCAGACAGCACAAGCTGGCTCTCTGTATTCCATTTGTTGGCTACTGGTGTTGCTTTTTTTCCACTTCTTTTGATTTCTTCCTTACCTCTCACCACCTCCCCCTCCTTTCGCTCAAATACCTGGCTCTGTGCGCCATCTTTGCTTCTTCTTGAGGGGCTGCAGAGCTCCGTTCGAGTGTGGAGCTGCTTCCTGGTGTGGGCTGCTGCGTGGGTGGGATACCGGAGATTTTGTTTGTTTGTTTCTTTTGAATTATTTGTTTGTTTTCTTTTCTTTTTCTTGAGTTGGGAGCCCGTTCTGGCCAGGCAGTGCTGCGTGGCTTGGAACCTACCCCCTCAGCTTGCACAGACATGCAGAGGGATCCCTGAGGACATTTCTTTTTCATTGTGTTTTTTTTTTTTTTTAATGTTTTTTCGGGGGCTTTGCTTGTTCTTTTTTTTTTTTTAATTTCTTTTGTTTTCTTTTCCCCTTTTGTCTTTCTTCATTACTCAGTTTCTCATCTCTCTATATCTTCCTTCTCTTTCTGTTCCCTGAATACCTGGCGTTGTATACTTCTATGCCTTCTAGCCAGGCTGTACTGCAACACCTGAGAACAATTTCCCCAGACTGCATAGCTGCACCGGTGGGATCTCTGGGAACTTTGCTGTTCTTTTCCCTTTCCGATTTTTATTTATTCATTCTTTTTTTCTTTTTTCTTTTCTTCCTCTTCCCCTTTTTGTTTTTCTCCATTTCATAGTCTCTCATCTCTCCACTCCAATGGCAAACTCCCCTAGCATTCTTTTTTGTTTGTATGTTTTTGGCTCCTGTTCCTCTCTCCTCTCTCCCATATCCATCATAGCTCTGCACATAACAACCTCCCTGCTACATCCTGCCTACCTGCACAGTGCGCATAACATCACACCACCAAGCAGCACAGGCACGGCCTACTGGAACCTGCCCTGCACTGATTACTGACCCACCTTGGTGGCTGTAGTCAGTGCCACAAAAAACCTGTCCCAGTAAGTCTTCAGCTACACCTGCCCTGCTGTACCATATCTGAGTGACTGGCCCTGCCAATTGGAAAAGGAGGCGAAAAGTATTGTGCCCACAGATGAGCAAACAACAAAGAACACACAGCCCGCCTGCTCAGACTTAGTGAAATTTAAAAAAAAAGGGACAAAACAAACAAATCTACAATCAATAAATGAGAAAAATAACTACTGAATGCCCCGAAGACAGCAGACAATATCAAAACATTTACAAAAACAGGACAGGATGGTTCCAGTAGGCATCTAAAATAAAACACCAGGTGACTTTCCAGTGGAAGAAAGGTCACTAAAACTACCTGATAATAAATTCAAATCTCTAATACTCAGAATTCTCCAATAGCTGAAGCAAAAAGCAGACAAAAAATGAGGAAAAAATAGACAAATTCATGGAAAATACAGACAAAAATAGGAAGAATGCAGGAAAATAATGCAGGAACAAATTGCCAAAATAAATTCACAACTAGAAATTATACAAAAACAACAATTAGAAATCCAAAAGATAAACAACAAGATTTCAGAAATGGACAGTGTCATAGAATGGCTGAGAAGCAGATTTGAAACGGTTAAAGACAGAATCAGTGTAATTGATGACAAACACTTGGATACAAGTTTGTTTGAGGAAAACTCAGAAGAAAGAACAAAAAAAAAAAAAAAAAAAAATGAAGAGACCCTGAGAGTTATGTGGGATAAAATCAAAAGTAAAACTTTTTGAGTGACTGGAGTTCCAGAACAGGGGGAGAAAACAGAAAACACAGAGAGGATCATTGAAGAACTGCTGACAGAAAACTTCCCCAATATCATGAAAGATGAAAAGCTGGTCATCCAAGAAGCTCAACGAACCCCATATAGGAGAGACCGCAAAAGAAAATCACTAAGGTATTTCATAATCACACTCGCAAAAACCAAAGACAAACAAAGAATCCTGAGAGCAGTTCCTGAAAAACAAGAAGTCACATACAGAGGAGAAACAATAAGACTAAGCTCAGATTATTTGGCAGAAACCATGCAGGCAAGAAGGCAATGGGATGACATATATAAAATCTTGAAAGAAAAAAATTGCCAGCCAAGAATAGCATATCCTGCAAAACTCTCATTCAAATATGACGGTGAAATTAGGTCATTTTCAGATAAACAGAAAATAAGGGAATATGTAAAAGCCAAACCAAGCTTACAAGAATTATTAAAGGGAGTTCTTCAATCTGAGAACAAACAACTTCAGCTCACGGGCAGAATCTAGGACTCAGGATCGTACAAGCCAGATACCAATCTAGGAAATGAACTCTCAAGGACTATCCAAAAACAAAAGAAATACAACAGGGAGTCAGAGCAGCTAATCAGTAAATGACAACAACATCAAAACAATAAAGGCGGAATAGATGGCATAGGTATAGAACCTTCTAATGGAGAGGAAGGCAAGGCAATACCAAGTAATGGTAGACTGCTTTAAACTTACAAAGATAAGGGTAAAATTCATGGTAACCACAAAGAAAGTTAACAAACATAAAAATAGAGGAAAAACATAAAAGTCTCAGCAAAAACAAAACCTACAAAAACAAAAGAAATGGAAAAAAAAAAAAAATCCACAAACAAAAGGTACTCAGCACAAGAGAGTAAGAAGAACAAAGAAAACTTCAGCACCACAAAAAAAAAAAACATTATAAAATGATTGCAACAAACTCACCTCTATCAATAATTACACTGAATGTAAATGGACTCAATGCACCCATAAAGAGATGAAGAGTGACAGAATGGATAAGAAAACAGGCTCCATCAATATGCTGTCTACAAGACACACCTTAGAAACAAAGATGTGAATTTATTAAAAGTCAAAGGTTGGAAAAAAATATATCAAGCTAACCACTACCAAAAAAGAGCAGAGTGGCAATACTAATCTCAGATAAAATAGACTTTAAAACAAAATCCACCATAAAAGACAACAAAGGACACTATATAATGATTAAGGGGATGATCCATCAGGAAGGCATAACCATAATAAACATCTATGCACCCAATGACAGGGATCCGAAATACATAAAACAAACGCTAACAACACTGAAAAGTGAAATGAACCATTCCACAATAATAGTAGGGGACTTCACCACACCACTCTCAGTAAAGTACAGAACAACTAAGAAGAAACTCAGCAAAGATACAGAAGACATAAAGGGCACAAGCAGCCAACTGGACCTCATAGACATATATAGAACACTCCATCCAACTGCTGCAAAGTACACATTCTTTTCCAATGCACATGGAACATTCTCCAGAATAGACCACATCGTAGGGCACAGAGCAATCCTCAACAAGATCCAAAACGTTGAGATAATTCAAAGTATCTTCTCTGACCACAATGCCATCAAGGTAGAAATTAACAACAGAAAGAGCAAGGAAAAAAAAAATAAAACAATTACATGGAAACTGAATAATATCCTGCTTACACATCACGGGGTAATAGAAGAAACCAGAGATGGAATCAAAAACTTCCTAGAATAAAATGAGGATGAAAACACATCATACCAAAACCTTTGGGACACAGCAAAGGCAGTCCTCAGAGGACAATTTATAGCAATAAATGCACACATCAAAAAAGAAAGGGACAAAATCAAAACATTAACTACAGAACTCAAACAAATAGAAAGAGAACAGCAAAAAAAGCCCACAGCTACCAGAAGAAAGGAAATAGTAAAGATCAGAGCATAAATAAATGAAATAGAGAACAGAAAAACAATAGAAAGAATGAACCAAACCAAAAGTTGGTTCTTTGAAACAATCAACAAAATCAACAAACCACTGGACAGACTGACAAAAGAAAAACAGGAGAGGACGCAAATAACCCAAAAAAGAAATGAAATGGGGGACATTACAACAGACCCAACTGAAATAAAAAGGATTATAATGAAATATTATGAAAAACTATACTCCAACAGATTTGAAAACCTAGAGGAAATGGATGAATTTCTAGAAACACACTACCTACCAAAACTACAACAAAGTGATGTTGAAAATCTGAACAGACCCATAACAAGAGAAGAGATTGAAAAGGTAATAAAAAAAACTCCCAACCAAAAAAAGCCGTGGCCCAGATGTATTCACTGGAGAATTCTACAAAACATTCCCAGAAGAGCTTGTACCAGTACTGCTCAAGCTATTTGAGAGCATAGAAAAGAAAGCAACACTTCCAAATTCATTCTATGAAGCCAGCATAATGCTGATACCAAAACCAGACAAAGACATCACAAAAAAAGAAAATTACAACCAATATCTCTCATGAATACAGATGCAAAAATTCTCAACAAAATTCTAGCCAACAGAATTCAGCATCATATCAAAAAAATAGTACACCACGACAAAGTAGGATTCATACCAGGTATGCAAGGATGGTTCAACATTAGAAAATCAATCAATGTAATCCACCACATAAATAAAAGGAAAGAAAAGAATCACCTGATCTTCTCAATTGACACAGAAAAGGCATTTGACAAAGTCCAACACCCGTTCCTGAGAAAAACTCTCAATAAACTAGGTATAGAAGGGAAATTTCTCAACATAGTAAAGCGTATCTATGCAAAACCAATGGCCAATATCATTCTTAATGGAGAGAGGCTGAACAAATTCCCCTTGAAAACAGGAACAAGACAAGGATGCCCTTTATCACCACTCCTATTTAACATTGTGCTGGAAGATCTAGCCAGAGCAATAAGGCAAGAAAAACAAATAAAGGGCATCCAAATTGGTAATGAAGAAGTTAAACTCTCCCTGTTTGCAGATGATATGATACTATACATAGAAAACCCTAAAAACTCCACGAGAAATCTACTGGAACTAAAAGAAAGATTCAGCAGAGTAGCAGGATATAAGATAAACATTCAAAAATCAGTTGGATTCCTATACACCAATAGGGAGAACAATGAAAAGGAAATCAGGAAAAAAATACCATTTATAATAGCCCCTAAAATGATAAAATACTTAAAAATAAATCTAACCAGGAATGTAAAAGCCCTGTACAAAGAAAACTACAAAACACTACTGCTTGAAACCCAAAGGGATCTACGTAAATGGAAAAACATACCATGCTCATGGATAGGTAGTCTCAACATTGTGAAAATGACAATTCTACCCAAAGCAATTTACAAATACAATGTAATCCCGATCCAAAAACCAACAACATTCTTTCAAGTGATGGAAAAACTAATCATTCACTTTATATGGAAAGGGAAGAAGCCCCGAATAAGTAAAGCACCACTGAAGAAGAAGAATAATATTGGAGGACTCACACTACCTGACTTCAGAGCCTACTATACATCTACAGTAGTCAAAACAGCCCGGTACTGGTACAATGACAGATACATTGACCAATGGAACAGAATTGAGAACCCAGATGTAAATCCATCCACCTATGGTCACCTGATCTTTGACAAGGGCCCAAAGTCCATCAAATGGGGAAAAGACAGCCTTTTAACAAATGGTGCTGGCAAAACTGGATATCCATCTGCAAAAAAATGAGACAGGACCCATACCTCACACCGTATACAAAAACTACTTCAAAATGGATCAAAGACCTGAATATAAAGCCTAAAACTATAAAGTTCATAGAAGAAAAAAATAGGACCAACACTACAGGGCTTAATACACGACATTAACAGGATACAAACCATAACCATTAATGCACAAACCCCAATAGATAAGCTAGATAACTGGGATCTTCTAAAAATTGAACACCTATGCTCTTCAAAAGACTTCACCAAAAGAGTAAAAAGAGGACCTGCAAACTGGGAAAAAACTTTTGCATAGTACAAGTCAGACAAAGGTCTAATCTCCATAATCTACAAGAAAATCCAACACCTTTACAACAAAAACACAAATAATCCTATTAAAAAATGGGCAAAGGAAATAAATGAACAGACACTTCACCAAAGAAGACATTGAAATGGCCAAGAGACACATAAGGAAATGCTCATGATCACTAGCCATTAGAGAAATGCAAATTAAAACCACAATGAGATACCCTCTCACCCCGGCATTACTGGCACGAATCAAAAACACTGGAAATAACAAATGTTGGAGGGGCTGTGGGGAGATCGGGACTCTTATGCACTGCTGGTGGGAATGCAAAATGATACAACCATTTTGGAAAATGATATGGTGCTTCCTCAGAAGGCTAGAAATAGACATACCTTTCGATCCAGCAATCCCACTCTTAGGAATATATCCTAGAGAAATAGAGTCGTCACTCAAGTATACATATGCACACCTATGTTCATGGCAAAAGGATGGAAACAACTAAATGCCCATCAACAGATGAATGGATAAACAAACTATGGTACATACACAATGGAGTACTATGCAATGAGAAAGAACAACAATGAATCTGTGAAGCATCTCATAACATGGATGAAACTGGAGGACATTATGCTGAGTGAAATAAGTCAATCACAAAAGGACAAATATTGTATGAGACCTCTATTGTAAAAACCCATGAAAAAGTTCACCCACAAAAAGTAACAATCTTTACTGGTTACCAGGGATGGGGCGGGGGGGAATACTAAATAGATAATAGATAAGTGGTATCTTGGGTGAAGGGTGAGACAGTACACAATACAGGAGAAACTAGCACAACTTGTACTAGGGAAGGTCATGGAAGCCCCACAGACATATCCAAACTCCCTGAGGGACTGAATTGCTGGGCAGAGGGCTCTGGGGACCATGGTCTCGGGGAACATCTAGCTCAAGTGGCATGACACAGCTTATGAAGACAATGGTCTACATTATACCTTGGTGAGTAGTGTCTGGGTCTTAAAAGCCTGTGAGCGGCCATCTAAGATACTCCACTGGTCTCATCCCTTCGGGAGCAAGGGAGAATGAAGAGAACAGGATACAAGGAAAAGATTAGTCCGAAGGACTAATTGTCCACAGCTACCAAGGCCTCCACCGGACTGAGTCCAGTACAGCTAGATGGTGCCCGGCTACCACCACTGACTGCTCTGACCAGGATCACAACAGAGGGTTCTAGACAGAGCTGGAGAAGGATGTAGAGCATAATTCTAACTCACAAAAAAAAAGACCAGAGTTACTGGCCTAAAGGAGACTGGAGAAACCCTGAGAGTATGGCCACCAGACACCCTATTAGCTCAGTGGTGAAGTCACTTCCGAGTTCATCGTTCAGCCGGGGAGTGGACAGCCCCATAAAACCAACTGGGACTAATGAGGCACAGCAGTCCAGTGACAAGGGCCAGAAGGCAGGAGGGGACAAGAAAGCTGGCGATAGGGAACCCAAAGTTGAGTAAGGATAATGTTGATGTGTTGTAAAATTGTTAACCATTGTCACAGAGCAACATGTGTACTAACTGTTAAATGAGAAACTATTTTTTTCTGTAAGCCTTCATCTAAAGTGAGAATAATAGCACAATTGGAAGAGCGTAGTTGATGTCACTGAACTGTGCATGTAGAAATTTTTGAAATGGTGTATCTTTAGCTATGTATATTTTCACCAAAACAAAAAGGTCGAGAAGGGAGAAGGTTGACATGTTGTAGCATTGTGAACCAATGTCATAAAACAATATGTGTACTGCTGTTTCATGAGAAACTACTTGTTCTGTAAGCCTTCACCTGAAGTACAATAAAAAATTTAAAAAAAATGCACATCTCAAAAAATAAAATTACACATCCTTAGTTTGCTTTATTTTCTTTTATAGCATCAAGAAGACTTTATCAGTGATGTCAACCAAAGTCTAGAATTTCTATAATGAATAATGTAATGCACACATAATCAAAGCTATGTTACATCAGTATTTCTTTACTCTGCTAGTTGGTTGGTAGGGTTCCTTTTGGAAGTAGAATAAGCCAGATGATGATGACATAACTTTATACTAGTCAGCTGACAAGTGATGCCAGTTCATGGTAATCATGCTGTAACAAATTAATGTGGCTATCAATAATCAAGCAATTCTAGGGCTTTGTAAAACTTTAGTTTGTAGATTTTAGGAAAAATGGATACACTTTATATTGGCAATATATTGAAATATGAGAAAAAAATCACAATACTGATGTGATTTGATAATGTTTTCCTATTTTACATTAGATTATTTCTAAGATACCATATATAAATCAAGAATGTGTAATTTTATTGTATTTTAAGTGCATTTAGAACACTTTATTAACCAAAGCATTTTCCAGAGTGCTTTGTGAAATAAAGACTTGTTAAGAGTTTCAAAAACACTTTTAAAGATTTACTTCATTAATTTTTTTTTCATTTGCTCTGTCAGGATTCTATAAATGGGGGCATACTGGTGTTAAATAAATTATGGGGATATTGTAATTTAAACTATAAAATTTAAATTAAGATTTAGTAAAAGAAAAAAGGAAAATAAATTATATTCAAATACATATTGTCAAGAATAATCTCATATTATTTGCTCAGGGAATTGAATTCCTTTCAGTCCTAAAAATCAAAGTATTTATGACTGGTATCTGTTTTTTCAGTAGAGGGATCACTATTTGGCTCCTGTTTTGGGGAGGCCTACCAGAGATTTTGGCTCATTAGGTCTTTACTAGTTCTGCATTTTCTACAGTCTAATAAATACTTTAGGCTTTATTTTTAGGTTTTCACTAGCTCTTAAAATCTTAAAATCCATAATTCATTATACACTGAACACCAATATGTAAAGAAAAGAAAAATTCACATCTTTGGATTTTAGGCAAAAATTGGCACCTCTACAGTAAGATGTTAGGTTGTAAGAAAGACACCTTATCACAAAATAGCTGCCATATCTTCAGTCCACACCTAGAATTCTGTCATTATCTATAACTGCTCCATGGCCCACATGGCTTGTTCCAAAGTCATGTTCCTTAACTGCATCATGCTTTCCTTCTGGCTTACTTGTAAACTATTTAGTCAACACTATTTGCCTCACTGGAATGGTCATTGCATTGACCCTCCTACTACTTTCCAATTCATCAGCTATGTTCTTTCTTTATATCCCTTCTTTTAAGACTTAGATTTCACTACCTCTGATTTCAATAGAAACTGTCAAACCAGTTGCCATCGAGTTCCGACTCATGGAGACCCACGTGTGTTAGAGTAGAACTGTGTTCCACAGGGTTTTCAGTGACTTAAGTTTTCAGCAGTAGATCACCAGGCCTCTCTTCTGAGGTGCCTCTGAGTGGTCTAGAACCTCAAATTATTGGTTAACAGGTGAGTGCATTAGCCATTTGCACCACCTAAAAAACCAAGCCCAACCTGTTGCTGTCGAGTTGATTCCAACTCACGGTGACCCTGCAGGACAGAGTAGAACTGCCCCATAGGGTTTCCAAGGAGTGGCTGGTGGGTTCGACCTGCCAACCTTTTGGTTAGCAGCCAGGCTCTTTACCACTGCACCTCCAGGGGTCCTACAAGGGGAGGGGCTGCACCACCCAGGGACTCCAATTATTGGCCAGTTCCTGCAAATACACTTACAGTACATGCCCTTCCACCCTCTCATGAATCTCCCGTCTAATCATCCTCTCTCTTGTATATTAAACCTCTTGTTCTCTAGCAGATTCTTCCTACTAGATTTTAAAACAGGTATCACAGCATGTTAAAATAAACAACAAAAACAAACCCAAACAAAAAATAATTTATTCAATCCCTTATCTCCGTCTAGCTACCTCCATGTACATACGTCTCTCTCTTCCATCAAAGAGTATAGTGTATTTTGACCCAAGTGTTGATAAAATTCTACATGATATAATACATAAAATTACTGTAAGTAGAATACTAGTAACAGAAAGAAATGTCATAATATCCTAAAAAGTAAAAAGCATTTTTTCTCTTTTAAAGTTTATTTTATTTTGCTGACACATCTTAATTGTCTATTGAATTGATAGAAGAAATTTATCTGGTTGTGTGGCTAGTCTCTGTGACTCAGTCTCTATATCTGTAAAATGAGGGGTTACCTTTGATACATTCAAGCTCTAATATACTAAAATGATAAAATTTGAAGCTTGCTAGTTTCTGTGACCAAGAAAAATATGTTTACACTTTAATATTTTTACTATGATTATATTTGTAAAGACAATAGGAACACTTTCTAAGGGCGCATTTTCTAAAAAAAAAATTAAGTATATAATTAGTTCCCACTTAACTACCTTCCTGTGAGCAAAGGTGCCAGGCATACTGAATTAAGGTATCAAAGAAATCTCAGTTTATTACTGCCTTATTGATATGTGAATACCATCTTTTACATTTGCAAATTCATTGCATATAAGATTATTTTATTTGCCAAAAATATACATGTAAGATGATAATCTTAATTGCCATATTTCAAAATTTGGGCAAAATTTAGTTTTATTTTTAAAATAAATATTTCATTGGTGTCTAATTTCCAAAAGACAATTTATTCTAACTCTGGGTGGTAATTTTTGGCACTGTTTTTCTAATTTTAAATATATTAAGAATACTAATGTAAAAAAGGTAACAGATCTCAGTTACTATTAGATGGATATGGGCTTGTAAGTGAAATATTGAGTTCAAAAGAAAATGTGAAAAAAAAGTTTGATGGTGATTCATGTATTTGAAGTAAAATTACTAAGTCTTTACTAGTCATAAACTATAGTTTTGCCAAAAGTCCATCAGCATACCTCTGTCAGAAAACAGCTGGAGAAAGTCATAATCAATTTGTGATTTTTTTATCTCCCTCAAAAGATTACAGATCTAAGATAGCTTTCCCTATACAGGGCTTAAGATACAAATATTTGTATGTATCACTTCAGTGATAATGAAAACTGACTTTGTGACCTCAAGTAGTTTTTCAAGGATATATCCATGGAAGGCTAGGAAATTGCAACACTATGTAGAATGGGTTAAATTTGCCACATTTCTTTTATTCATTTTTAGAGAATGGATTCAGTTATGCTCTTTTACATTCTTATTTCAATTTTTACATGAGAATGAGATCCTGACATTGGAATGCAACATATACTATGTGAAATTTAGTAATCTCCTCTATGAACTTGACCTTCTGCTATTCTATATATTTACTGGCAGGACATTTCACCTGTTCCTCTTATTTTAGTAAAGCTATAAATAGGAAGAAGCAGCAGAAAGGTTAGCCAATCAAAATGCAGAATATGGATAAAGCTCAGGATGGTAGGGCATGTGATTCTAATTCCCAATATATATCAGACAATAAAAATCTGACACCTCATTCTTACGGCAAAAATCGTGATAACGGAATTGAAAATACTTTGAAAATTATTTTTCATACAGGACTGTAGAGTTGAAATAGAATGATAGTATTTGTCCATTTTCATTAAATTTTTCAGAATTAAACTTTGAAGCTTATGAAAAAGAAGTCACACATACAAAATAGAAAAACAATAAATGCATATTTGAAAGTTCCAGATATTTCACATTTTCTCTTTCTTTATTAATTATGATGTAGAATTTACATAGACAAAATAAAGCATAGGTGTGATAAATTATAGACTTAGAAATCCAATTTTTAAATATGTTAAATATGGCAAAAATTGCTGATGGTATAATGAAGAAGTTATTTTTTCTTTTCAATTGAGTTATAACATTTACAGATATTATTGGCATTTGTGATAAAAGATTGGGAGTGTGGTAGACTGAATAATTGTCTTAGGCTGCTCTAGAGAAACAAAACTAGTAAAGCATATAAATATATAGATACAGAGAGAAAGATTTATATCAAGGAAACACCTCAGGCTATTGTAGCAGCTGGAACATCCAAGTCCATGGATCAGGATAGGGGCTTTTTCTGATTCACGTAGCCACAGGAGCTGGCAAACCCAAGACTGGCAGGTTGTAGAGCAGGGCTTCTGCTCACAGGCTGTGAAGGTCAAGGAATCCCAAGATTGGCAGGCAAGACCTCAAGGCTTCTCCTGATTCACGTAGCTGCAGGGGCTGGGGAACCCAAGATCGGCAGGTTGGAGAGCAAGACTCTTGCTCACAGGCTATGAAGATCTATGAATCCCAAGATCGGCAGGTAAGCTGCTAGTTCAAGTCCCAGGAACCAGAGATCAGACAAACAAGAGGCAGCTGCAGGATCCAGAGCAGGCAAAAACCATAACGTCCTCTTATATTCAGATGCAGGCCACATGCCCAAGGAAACTCCCTTTCAACTGACTGGTACACACAGCAGATCCCATCATGGGAGTGATCACATATAAACACTGAAAATCTTGGCACAGCCAAGCTGACACACAATCTTAACCATCACAATAATGGACCCTCAAAAGATAGCCATATATTAATCACTGGATTCTGTGAATGCTATTTTATATGGGAAAAAAAATTTTGCAAATGTGATTCAGTTAAGACTCTTGAGATGGTGTATTAATCAGGTTTCTCCAGACAAAAAGAACCAAAAGGAGATATATATATATCTTTAGAAGTATATATATATGTATATATATATATATGTGTATATATATATGTGTATATATATATGTGTGTGTATATATATATATATATATATATATATATATATATATATATATGTAAGAGAGAGATTGATTTATTTTAAGAAACTGGCTCACAGGATTATAGAGACTGGAAAATCCAAAATCTCTAGGTCAGATGGCAGACAAGAAACTCCAGCTTGATGTCTCTGTTACAATCTCGAGGCAGAATTCTATCTCTCTGTAAAACCTCAGTTTTTGCTCCTAATTCCTTCAACTAATTGGATAAGGTCCACCCACATTATCAAGGATAGTCTTTAATTAGATTCAACTGATTGTAAATGTTCATCACATCTACAAAATACCTTCACTGAAACAGCTAGACTAGTGTTTGACCAAACAACTGGCTAGTATAGCCTAGCCAAGTTGACACATAAAATTAACCATCAGAGATGGAGAGGTTGTCCTTGAATATTCAGGTTGACCAAAATGCAATTACATATATCGTTATAAGAGGGAGGCAGGGAAGATTTGACACAGACAGGAGAGGAGAAAGCAATGTCACCATGGAGGCAGAGACTGGAGTTACATACCCACAAGATAAGGAATGTTGGCAGGCACAAGAAGCTGAAAGAGGCAAGGAGCAGATTTTCCCTTAGAACCTCTGGAGGGAGTGTTACCCTGCTGACACCTTGGTTTTAGCCTGTGGAATGAATTTCAAACTTCTGGCCCTCAGAACTATTAGAGAATAAATGTGTTTTGTTTTAAGCCACCCAGTTCATGGTAATTTGTTACAGCCACAATAGGAAACTAATGCAGGGGGCATTTGTGGTAAAAGAGTTGGAGGCTTGCTAATACACGGCATAAACAGAATACGAACCATAAGTAACAATGCACAAGTGCCAGAAAAGAGACTAGATAACTGGGAGCTCCTAAAAATCAAACACTTATGCTCATCAAAAGACTTCAACAAAAGAGTCAAAAGACAACCTAGAGAGTGGGAAAAAAAATTTCGGCTACGAGAAATCTGATCAGCATCTCATCTCTAAAATCTACAAGACACTGCAAAACCTCAACAACAAAAAGACAAATAACCCAGTTAAAAAATGGGCAAAGGATATGAACAGGCACTTCACCAAAGAAGATATTCAGGTGGCTAACAGACACGAAGAAATGCTCATGATCATTAGCCATTAGAGAAATGCAGATCAAAACTACAATGAGATATCATCTCTCCCCAACAAGGCTAGCATTAATCCAAAAAAACACAAAATAATAAATGCTGGAGAGGTTGTGGAGAGACTGGAACACTTGTACACTCTTGGTGGGAATGTAAAATGGTACAACCACTTTGGAAATTGATTTGGTGCTTCCTTCAAAAGCTAGAAATACAAGTACCATACTATCCAGCAATCCTGCTCCTTAGAATATGTCCTACAGAAATAAGAGCCATCGCATGAATAGATATATGCACACCCATGTTCTTTGCAGCACTGTTCACAATAGCAAAAAGATGCAAACAACCTAGGTGCCCATCAACGGATGAATGGATAAACAAATCGTGGTATAGCCACACAATGGAATACTACACAATGATAAAGAACAGCGATGAACCCTTGAAATATCTTATAACATGGAGGAATCTGGAGGGCATTATGCTGAGTGAATTTAGTCAGTCACAGAAGAACAAATATTGTATAAGACCACTATTACAAGAAATCAAGAAAAGGTTTAAACACAGAAGAAAACATTCTTTGATGGTTATGAGGGTGGGGAGGGAGTGTGAGGGTTATTCACTAACTAGATAGTAGACAAGAATTATCTTAGGTGAAGGGAAGGACAGCACACACTACAGAGGAAGTCAGTAAACTGGACTAAACCAAAGCTAAGAAATTTCCTGAATATAATCAAACACTTTGAGGGACAGAGTAGTAGGGGTGGGGGTCTGGGGACCATGTTTTCAGGGGACATCTAGGTCAATTGGCATAACAAAGTTTATTAAGAAAATGTTCTGCATCCTACTTTGATGAGTGGCATCTGGGGTCTTAAAAGCTTGCAAGCGGCCATCTAAGATGCATCAATTGGTCCCAACCACCTGGGGTAAAAGAGAATGAAGAACACCAAAGACACAAGGAAAGTATTAGCCCAAGAGACAAAAGGGTCACATAAACCAGAGACTTCATCAGCCTGAGACCAGAAGAACTAGATGCTGCCTGGCCACCACCAATGACAGCCCCAACAAGGAACACAACAGAGAGTCCCTGATGGAGCAGGAGAAAAGTGAGGTGCAGAACTCAAATTCTAGTAAAAAGACCAGACTTAATTATCTGACTGAGACTGGAGGAACCACAGAAAGCACGGGCCCTGGATTCTCTATCAGCCCAGAACTAAAACAATTTCCAAGGCCAACTCTTCAGACAAAGATTGGACTGGACTGTAGGACATAAAATGATACTAGTGAAGAGTGTGCTTCTTAGTTCAAGCAGATACATGAGACTAAATGGCAGCTTCTGTCCGGAGGTGAGATGAGAAGGCAGAGAGGGTTAGGAGCTGGGTGAACGGACATGGGAAATCAGGGGTGGAAAGGAGGAGTGTGCGGTCACAGTATATGGAGAGCAATTAGGGTCACATAACAATGTATGTATAAATTTTTGTATAAGAGACTAACTTGAAATGTAAACTTTCACTTAAACTACAACAATAAACCAACAAAAACAAATTAAAAAAATA
Source organism: Dugong dugon (assembly GCA_030035585.1). Taxonomy (NCBI): domain Eukaryota; kingdom Metazoa; phylum Chordata; class Mammalia; order Sirenia; family Dugongidae; genus Dugong; species Dugong dugon. Next base: position 19,124,081 of record CM057478.1, read on the forward strand.
AAACCTTGTGGAAAAAAAAAGAGTTGGGGGCTTGGAATATTTGATGAAAGCAACATCCTGTTTTCACTTACATAAAGCAAGAATTTTATAGATTGAATCTTGACTAATCTAACCATTGTGGAACTTACAGCCAAATAAATCTAGTTTACCTCAAAACATTTCACCTGCTGATATTTTATGGTTCATATTGTCATTTTTTATGGCTTAACCCATAAACCCAAGTAATAATGCAAATACGTCAATTCAGACTCAAACTTTTTAACTCATTCTAATATGTATTAATGTATTAGGTAAGTTATCCAATATCTAAGAGTTCAGTAGTAGCCTGAGGCTGCCTCATCATAGTGCAGAGGTATAAATAGTGGACAGAGAATGAAGAGAATTGAAATGCATCCTGGCTGATGGATCTAGCGTCCTTACTCCTTAATTTACTCAGTATTCAAAGAATGGGAGAAGTGCTATATCAAAAACCTCTTCCAGGAATTCAGGACATTTATTCCAAAGAAAAGGGGAAGTTGAATAATATCAAAATCTTGGTAGTGTTAAGGAAGATAATCTTGGTGGTGGCATACCTTGCGGAGGACAATGAATATAGTGAAAGTCTGGGAATCTGGGCCACAAAGCTTTAGGAGAGTAATGGGAGTGGAATGGTGTGGAGAGGTACTCAAAGTACCTTTTCCATAATTTTAAAGACTATAGCCTTCCACCCTCCCTATCCATATATCACAGATGTTAGAGTCTGAGACTGAATTAGATAACTGAGTGTAGATAGAAACAAGTAGGGATCCACAGACCAAGCACAGGGGCACTCCAATCTTCAGAGAATGGAGAGATGAAGAGAAACAGCAAAGGATGAGAAGAAGTGATCAAAGAAGCAGAAAGAAACCAGAACATATGATGTCCTGAAAGTGTTTCAAAGAGAAGGAGGAGATCAACTTTCAAAAGCTGATAGGTCAAACAAAATGAGGATTTAAAATTGACCACTGATTTTAGTAGTGTAGAGGGAATTGGTGACCCGCACAAAGAGCAGTTTCAGTAGTCACCAACTGATGACCATATTTTTATGCAAATAATGCACACCTTCTATGTTTGCCAACCATGCCCTCCCCCACGAGGTATTTTCGTAAGTGCCACATGTTGTTGTAAAAAAAAAAATTAGTATAGCATGCTTACAAAAGTACCTCATTGGTGGAGGGCATAATTGGCAAACAAAGTAGAAGGTGTGTGTTATTTGAGTAAAATACACAAATTTCTTTGTCTTTATCACAAAACAAGCTGAAAAATGTCAACTTTAAATTTTATGTCACCAGAAAATTCTACCTCTACCTTCTCAGTTGGAATCATCCATCGTGGTTTGGGTCATTCTACCTCATTCTTTCAGTATTTTAGCCCCAGTATCACTGTAACTCTTATACCACTCCTTCCATAACTCGGTGAGTATAATATCTATAGAGTTGATCTTTCTACCCTGACTCTTCAGATCTTGACCTCCTCTCTTCAAATGATCTTTTCCTCTGTCTTGACCAAACACTTGGGTTCCTTTGCTGCCAGTAAAGGTCAATACCCCATACTTGTGTCCTTGGTCCTGTCCCTGTTTTTTCTCTCTCAAAGCCTTGCTCCAGCAATTCCCACCACCACTTCTTCAGCATCGAGAGAGTTTCAGCGTGGAGTTTTCTTTTTTTTTTTTAAATCATACTATTCTCATTACTATACCAACATGTTGTTATTACTCCCATATTTGTGACAGAAGGAGGAAGAATGGTTTGGAAGTGTCATATGAGCAAGGGGAGACTCAGCTCATTTTGAAACCAAGTGATACAGGCTTGTGGTGGGAAAAGCTCACACCACAACTTAAGAAGGCTTCAGGGGAAGCAGTGTTTATAGGGGAGCACAAGAGAGTGAAGAGAATGATCAGAAAACAGGATGGAAGTATAGGGGATTTTGCTAATTGACTATGAGTTACAGACTACTCGCTCACTAGAAGAGTTTCTAGAGTTGGAGAGGGGAGGTGATGAGATCCACTAAAGGGAATTAAATGGGCCAGATGACCAGGGATTTGTGTGGTAACAAACCTACTGAGCAGTAGAGAACAAGATGAGATTAGTCCTATCTTTCTAAGGCAGTTTCTGGTGGCAAGGCTGTCAGTGATGGGAGAGGGGTGAAAGAGAGTTAGGGACTTATGAAAAGGATGCAAAGTTCTGGGGGCTTTCACTTGATTATTGCTGGGGAGGCACAGTCCTCTAGAGCAGTCATCTTACTCTGATCTCATAGAACTCCTAAGATCCCTATTGTCTGCAGCTGATACAGGAATGGAGGGCAGCAGCAGATTCATCTTCCTCAAATCTCAGGGGTCCCACTTGGTTCCTAAAAATAGGAAGATGGGGTGTCTGCACCAAGTGTTCAAAATTAAAATCATAAAAAGTGGGCATTGAAATGCAAGGTCGTTGAGATATATACCTTATCAATCCTATATCAGGGCTATGGAGCTATTAAGGATAATTGTACAAACCTTAATTCTAGAACCAATGTGATTAAAAAGGTTTTCTAGTCTATTTGTCCTAGCTCAACAGGCTACAGCTAAACAAGACCAGGCAGATATATTATCTTGTGTTCTAACCATGAATTATCTTTTTACAGCCAATAACTCTTAAGAACTGATTGTCAAGGCATAATAATGTAACACATTATTTATAATAATAATTTTTAATGCATTATTTATTGAGAAAGTTATGAGGAAGTTGTTTTAGAAAATAAATGTTATCTCTACAATTTCACTTAGAAGAAGCATGTTATTATAAAAAAAAAAAAATCATCCATATTAGCTTACGTTTTCCTTGGCAGTTCACACACAAACGCACACAAACGCTCAGACACTCACACATACACACACAGACACAAACACACAACAGCAGCAGTAGCAGAGAATATGGGGAGTGGTTGTCCTAGAACTGCTTGCTAAGACTCTATCCCAGCCCTTATGCTCCCGTTCTGCCAACATCATGATTTCTCAGTGTCCAGGGACAGTTTTATGCAGACTTAAACAGTGTTCTGATTCATCATGTAGTTTAAACATATTTTATGCAAGTACAAACACTAACATGGCTGCAACAATGGGCTCGAGCATAACAACAATTGTGAGCATGACGCAGGACCGGGCAGTGTTTCATTCTTTGGTACTTAGGATCACTATGAGTCAGAACCTACTCAACGGCACCTAACAACAACAACAATAACAGCTCATGTGTATTCTATTGGAGACATTTCTCACCTTGTGTCCAGGTGCGGACCTGCAACCAAAAGGTCCCAGCAGGGTGGGAATCTAGTGTAAGATTGTTCATAAGAAAGGGGAGTCAGCTTCTTTACTGGATGTTTTACATGATTCTTGAAGAGAGAATATAAGGGAAAGCAATGTCCAGGCACCCCTGAGCTACCTCTTGACACTTCTTGACACTTTAAAACCAGTTGTTGTCAAGTCGATTCTGACTCATGGTGACCCCATGTGTGTCAGAGCAGAACTGTGCTCTGTAGGGTTTTCAATGGCTGAAGTGGGTTGCCAGGCTTTCTCCCAGAGGTGCTTCTGGGTGGATTCCAACTATCAACATTTTAGTTAACAGCCGAGCTTGTTAACCATTTGCAGCAACCAGGGACTCCTGTTGACATCTTAGAAGGAAATTTTTTCTTCTTCTATGTTTCTGTGAAGACATGAACTGCTTCCTTGAACTTTTTTTTTTTTTTTAATTTCGAACTCCACACATCCTTCAATGACTTCTAGATATCACAGCCTCTAACGTCAAAACAATTTGGCAGAAATTGAGACAAAGAATCCTTTTTGCTGCTGTCATGTAAGTGTCCCTCTCTCTTCCAAGGATTAGCAAGTAGACAAGCAACTTGACTATGAGGGAAAACAAAATTTTACAGTTACTCAAGTTTTAGTACGTGGAAGCACTGCCACCCACCCTTGCTCCCTCTCCTTGGGTGGGAGCTGCTGGTTTTACAATAGCACGTCCCCTTGTCTAACAGAGATGAAGGAATGACACAAATCTGAATGGAAGGCTACACATGACATGTGATTTGTGTTATCATATCACCCGTAAGAAATGTATACTTTTATTTGAGCTGGAAAGCCTTTAAAAGATGTCAGAACTAAAACCATAGCCAGAACTCACAACAACCAAACATATTGAATCAAGATTTTACTTAAATTTACCTCTGGCGAATGTGGAATAAATAGATTACTTGTCAATATTCCATAACAGACAAAGAAAAGCCTAAATGAGAACAAAAATGGAAGATGCAAGACAGTAAAAAGGAGAAAACGAGTGTGAGCTCTATTTTGGATCACTGAAATTTGTATTCATTAAAATCACTCAGCTTGATAAACTAGTCTTTTTAAATATCAAGAACAAATGGTTATAGAACTGTTATGTCATTATACTCTCGCCTAGTTAGATAATCAGTTCCTTATTGTGGAGATAGAAACAGCATCCTGGATTTGATTGAGTATATGACTTTGTAGCTTATGCAACTAGCAGTGATGCAGGGTTCCAAGGGTTAATTCTTAACTGGTCTCACATTTTCACAGAACCCTGAGGTCCAGAATTCAAACCCAGTCTTGGTGAAAGTAGGTTTTAGGGCAAAAAAGAAAGAGTGTGGGTTAATATGGATTAACCCTGGAGGGAGAAGTATTTAAATATAAGTATATTTTTGACTGACTAGGGATCAGCCTGGGTATCTGTTTATAAAGCAGGCTCGGTATTTAGTTACTGAATTTCTTGGTTAAATGTAACCTCAGACATAGCAAACATAACCTTCATTGTTGCTGTTGTTAGCTGCCATCAGGCTAGCTCTGACTTAGGACAGTCCCATGAATAATGCCTGTGCCACCCTCATTGGTATGCTCAAGTCCATTGCTGTAGTCACTATGTATCTTGAGTGACTTCCAACCTAGAAGGCTTATCTTCCAGCACTGTATTTGATAATATTCTGTGCTTATCTATGGGGTTTTCATTGACTAATTTTCAGAAGGAGATTACCAGGCCTTTCTTCCTAGTCTGTCTTAGTCTAGAAGCTCTGCTGAAACCTGTCCACCATAGGTGACCCTGCTGGTATTTGACACACTGGTGATATAGCTTCCAGCATTGTAACAACATGCAAGCCACCACAGTATGACAAACTAACAGAGGGATGGTGGGTAACATTCATTGTTGTTGTTATTAGCAGCCTTAGAGTCGGCTCCTGACTATGGTGACCCTATGTACAACGGAACAAAACACTGCCTGGTCCTGCAACATCCCCATGAACTGTTGCAGATCAGACCATTGTGATCTATAGGGTTTTCACTGGCTGATTTTCAGAAGTAGATAACCAAACCTTTTTTCCTAGTCCATGTTAGTCTCTAAGCTCTTCCGAAATCTGTTCAGCATCATAGCAACATATAAGACTCCGCTGACAGAGAGCTGGTGGCTGCCCCTGAGGTGCATGGGTTGGGAATCAAACCTGAGTCTCCCACATGGAAGGTGCCAAAGCAAACCAGTTGTCGTTGAGTTGTTTCTGACTCACATCGACCCTGTGTGTTGCGGAGTAGAGCTGTGCTCCACAGGGTTTTCAAGGCTGTGACCTTTCAAAAGCAGATCGCCAGGCCTTTCTTCTGAGTGGGATAGTAGCCGAGGATTTAACAATTTGTGCCACCCAAGAACTTCTGACCTTAATTATGGGGCTATTATTCCTTTGTTATCACTAGTTAAATGCATTGGTTCCACATGAAACAGCCCTATGAGAGTAGAAGGTGGAATTAGAAACTGCATTCATTCGTTCACCATAGCTGTTGTAGTTGGGTGCCGTCGGATGGATTCCAACTCATGGTGACCCCATGGGACAGAGTAAGACCGCCCCATGCGGTCTGCTAGGCTGCAATCCTTATAGCAGCAGACTGCCAGGTATTTCCTTCTACTCCTCATGGCTGAGCATTTCCAAAAGAACCTTATTTTCAGTTTGTACTTTTACACCTAGTATGAAGTAGGCATTTTCACTACCCAGTTTCCGAGATAACAGATCCACCTGGTATTCCACAGCCAAGCAGAAAAGAGCCTCTGCTTCTAGGCATGTCTTCTCGCTTAGCATTTCATTGTTCTTTCTCTGTGACATACTCCTAGTTTTCCTTGAAAATAGCCTATCAGCTTTTGTGATGTAATTAAAGGAAAATTCCAAGATATAAGCAGGGCAGGAGAGTGTAAACGTGCAGTGTGGTGTGATTTTAGCTCAATCTTTTTGTCGTTCATTCACCCATCATCTAAGAGACGTTTATTTTCAGCTTATTCTGTGTTAGATAGATACTACTATATCATTATCTGGTGTTAAAAAAAAATGAATAAGCAGCAAGTCACTTTCAAAGGTCAACTTCTTTGAGCTATAAAGAAAACAGTTTACTTTATTGTTGTACTTTAAGTGAAAGTTTACAATTCAAGTTAGTCTCTCATACAAAAATTCATACCTATATTGTTATGTGACCCTAATTGCTCTCCCTATACTGTGACAGCACACTCCTCCTTTCCACGCCTGTTTCCCCATGTCCATTCAACCAGCTCCTGACCCTCTCTGCCTTCTCATCTCACCTCCGGACCGGAGCTGCCCATTTAGTCTCATGTATCTACTTGAGCTAAGATGCACACTCCTCACAAGTATCATTTTATGTCCCATAGGCCAGTCTAATCTTTGTCTGAAGAGTCGGCCTCAGAAATTGTTTTAGTTCTGGGTTGACAGTACGGGGGCCATGCTTTCTGGGGTTTCACTAGTCTCCGTCAGACCATTAAGTCTGGTCTTTTTACTAGAATTTGAGTTCCGCACCCCACTTTTCTGTTGCTCCATCAGGGACTCTCTGTTGTGTTCCCTGTCAGGGCGGTCGTTGGTGGTAGCTGGGCACCATCTAATTCTTCTGGTCTCAGGCTGATGAAGTCTCTGGTTTATGTGGCCCTTTCTGTCTCTTAGGCTAATACTTTCCTTGTGACTTTGGTGTTCTTCATTCTCCTTTACTCCAGGTGGGTTGGGACCAATTGACGCATCTTAGATGACCACCCACTAGCTTTTAAGACCCCAGATGCCACTCACCAAAGTAGGATGCAGAACATTTTCTTAATAAACTTTGTTATGTCCATTGACCTAGATGTCCCCTGAAACCATGGTCCCCAGACCCCTGCCCCTGCTACTCTGTCCCTCGAAGTTTTTGGTTGTGTTCAGGAAACTTCTCAGCTTTGGTTTAGTCCAGTTGTGCTGACTTCCCCTGTAGTGTGTGCTGTCCTTCCCTTCACCTAAAATAATTCTTGTCTTCTATCTGGTTAGTAAATAATCGTCTCCCTCCCTCGCCACCCTCATAACCATCAAAGAATGTTTTCTTCTGTGTTTAAACCTTTTTTTGAGTAACGAAAACAGTTTTGATGCAGCATTTTAAACTTTAGATCAAACTTCATTGAGCATGGAGCAACATATATGCCAGGTTCAGGCAGATAACAGAGGCGAGGCATTTGGGGAAATAGCAAATTAACATTTGTTTAACAACCATTTGTTGGTGCCCACATTATTTTGGACAATGTGCTGAAAATATAAGTTGAAAATAAAATTGACTTGAGATATTTGCATTGTTCCTAAAATCAAAGTCTCTGGAAAGTATTTAAGTAGAAAAAAGGTTATATGGAGAATCCCAGAGTGGGGTTCTCTATAACTTTTATGTGTCAAGTAATACGTGTGAAAACACTATTAAATACAGTCTAACAGAACAATGTGGTCCTACCCTCAATTACTGACTAAACTCTCTCTATTAATTAGTTTCTAGCAATACTTGCCAATAGAAAACTCAATTATAAATACAGCATTTTTCATATATATATATATATATATATATATATATATATATATATATATATATATCCCCCAAGGCTTTTTTCCAGTGCTGTTTCTGGTTCATTCTGAGAGAAAGCTTCAATTAAATGTTGATGATCTTTAACACATCTACTTAACATTTAATGTTCTTACTTTTAACAGGACTAAATTGCTCAGAGTAAATACTGCCTTGAGAAAGTAGAGTGGTGGCAATCTCTACAAGTAGGGGCAGGAGCTGGAGTGGTAGCAACGAAAGGCGGTTACATTCCTTCATGAAGTGTATGAATGTGGAGGTGAGGTGGGAGGAGATGTGGTGTCCTGTATACTTGTTATAATTTTACTCCTTTTACTTAGCATGCTTTCATGCTCTTTGCACATATGATTTTATTTATTTCTAATACCAGCTATTGGTGTCATAGAATCAGTATCAAACCCTGTGACTTTCTTAATTTGTGCTCTGCCTTTTCAGTTCCATCTTTACACCCACAATAATTGCCCTGAATTTTTTATTGAATCTTAAATTGAAGCTCAGTTTCTAGATATTCTGGCATTTCATCAAAGTATTTATCTTAAAAAATGATAAAACTCTTCAGTATAGAAGCCATGCCTCCCAAATAAGACAGAAAGAGTGTAAAATGGTACAACGTACACATGGTTGCCAGATTTAGCAAATAAAAATACATATTGCATGGGGCATGCTAAAAAAAGTCTATTTGTCTGTAATTCAAATTTGACTGGACATCCTATGTTATATCTGGCAACCCTAAGTATAGAGTTAAATGAAATATACAATTAGGTTAAATAGGCCATGCATTAATTCTCCAGGCTGTACATAACTACCAAAAAGAAGGGTACTAATTCGATAATATGAGTTTATTCTTATATATTGAATGAAAATTTATAGTACAGGAGAAAAAAAAAAAAAAGCATATACTGAATAGTTACTGCATGTGGGTAACTACCTTAAGTTGTTTACGATCTTTCTGCCAATGACCAAAAGGAGGCCATGGGTTATTCTCAGGACGCTTTCTATATTAAACTAGAAAATCATATCACCTACATGTTTTATGTAAATGTTTGGCCCAAATTTTGAGAAAAATTTAATTACATTATTAGAAAAATGATCATAAAAAATAAACCAGAATGTTGATAATAGTAATCAGAGAAGATTGTAGCCAATTTTTGTTTTTTTTTCCTTTTATCATTTATTTTCTAATTTCTCTACTTTTAAAGGAAACTCTGGTGGAGTAGTGGTTAAGAGCTACAGCTGCTAACCAAAAGGTCAGCAGTTGGAATCCACCAGCCACTCCTTGGCAACTCTATGGGGCAGTTCTACTCTGTCCTACAGGGTCACTCAATGGCAACAGGTTTGGTTTTGATTTTTCTACTTTTAAAAATACTAAAAAAAAAATCTAAAATCTGTAGAAAAAATAAGATTAAAAAAATAAGGTACATGCTCAGTGTTATTTATAAATGTATACATCTGTTTCTAATAGCAATAGATAATTAAGTAAATATTTTTGTCTATTGAGTGCTTTAGAAACTAAATGTGTATCAAATAAAAACCAAGGAATTTCATGTTATATTGTCTAGATTCAAGTCCTGGCTCCACCACCACCTAGCTGTCTGTCCTTGGGCAAGTTACTCAAACTTTTCGTGTCTGGGTTGCCTTTTTGGTAAAGTGGGGATCGTAATGTTATCTGCTAGATTTCAGCCAAAATCAAAGCTATGGGGAGCACACGCCACAGAAAGTCTCCAAGACCAGCCTAATTTTTGACACCAAATGAAAGTTCAGGGGTTCCCAATGTCACCCTGGACAGACTCCCAGAACTCTGTGAAGGCTGTTTCACTCACAGTTCATTACAGAGGAAGCACACAGATTAAATTCAGCCAAGGGAAGAAGCACACAGGGCAGAGTCCAGGAGGCTTCCCATTGGGGAGCTTCTGTTGTCAGTTCTCTGTGGAGTCAGGATGTTTTACTCTCCTGGGATGGATGTGTGACAATGCTGTTGTTAGTTACTGTTGAGTCTATTCTGACTCATGGAAAACCCATGTCTGCAGAATAGAACTGCTCCACAGGGTTTTCCAAGTTGTAACCTTTTGGAAGCAGATCACCAGGCCTGTCTTCCTAGGAGCCTCTGCATGGGTTCAAACTGCTAACCTGTTGGCTAGTAGTCGAGTGCTTAATCATTTGAGCCACTTGAGGACTCCATATATGGAGTACTTCCAATCAGGGAAACTCACCTAAGCCTTGGTATCCAGGTTGAGGCTCTATCACAGGGGCAAGGTTGATTGCCCACGTGGCTGATCTCAAGTTTCCAGCCTCTCAGGAGGTCAAGCTGATACCACATGACCCAATGACCCTGCCCTAAATCACATTGTTGGTGTAGCTCAAAGGCCCCACCCTAAATCATGCTGTTACTATCTAGCTTGCCTAAGACCTCCAGACAAATACACTCCTATCTGGCAAGGCACTCCCAGGACTTAGAGATTGTCCCCCAGAAGGCGAAGGCAAGGGTCACAGCTCTCTTTGGGCAAAATTAAATTCTTTAATGCACATATCTAACTCATAGAATTTTTTGAGCATTAAATGAGTTAGAATGTATAAAATGCCTGACTCATAGTAAGTGCTATATAAATGTTAATGACAAGGAGTCCTGGTGGTGCAAGTAGTAGAGTGCTCGGCTGCTAACTGCATGGTTGGCGGTTAGAACACACCCAGCCACTCTATGGGAGAAAGACTGGATGATCTGCTTCTGTAAAGATCACAGACACAAAATCCCTAAGGGGCATTCTGTTCTGTCATATGGGGCCACTAGGAGTCAGAATCCACCCAACAGCACCTAACAACAATAACAGCATTATTATTACCATTAATGTGTATCAGGCAAGTTAGTGGTTTTGTTTTGTTTTTGTTATCACCTTTGAGCTAGGGGTTGCCAGATACAGGACGATGCTAAGATACCAAAAGTGACCACTTGATCTTTTCGGACACAAACTGAGGCATGGTTAATGGTAATGGAAAGCCCTGGAAATAGCAATAAGAATAAGAGCTATGATTGTTAATAGTCTCTTTTAAAAAAGATTCTTTGTAAATGTCACAAACAGGTATTTAGCTGCCAGTAGCAACCTCCTATCTGCAACAGAGTTGAAACATAGATAGCAAACCAATACCATGTTAACTGAGCATATTCATGGTGAACATCATTATGCAAACCACACTTGACTGGGAACACCATCCTCTAGGAGAGCACAGAGGACCACAGAGCTCTTTGCCTTTCATACAACCTGTGCTTTGTTGTTTCATAAAGTCTTAACCTCAAGTGTGTTTTGTTTTGTTTTTCTGTCTGCCCTCCCCTCCTATTTTCTTTTCAAAATTAAAAGTGAAAAGGAAGAATGATACTTAGGAAATTATTGGGAACAGCAGTTGTGCATCTTAACTGGATCTGGTCCAGGACTGCATTGCTTTCTATTACCACATCAATATTGCCTCGAAAAGATAGCATATGGCAAAGAGGAGAATGATTCACAATTGATATGCAATCCAGCTGTGTGTATGTGATTTTTCTTCATATGGGGCTAAAAATAAACCCTTGATCAGATTTACACTTTACAGAGAAATATGTTTATCTGTGTCTCAGATGCATATAATGCCCATTTCTATCTGAAAACATACATTGTTTTTTCTCTTGGTAGTGATAGGATTTGAAGATTAATTTAATAGCTAGGAGAGAAAAATGAGTTTAATTTAAATGGAAAACAAAAATTTGTTAAGATTAATTGTTAGGCTCCTCACATTTAATTGTAAGATAATCTAACAAAAGATAATTTATAATCAAATAGATTCACATGAAAACAAAAATATTTATCACTTTTTGTAATTGATTTAAGTGATTTAATTATATAATAAAGAGGCCAAACTAAAATAGGTGAATGCTGTCTTATTAATAGTATGTTGTTGGCATAGTGGTTAGGAGCTCAGCTTCTAAACAACAGGTTGGTAGTTTGAATCTACCAGCCACTCCTTGGAAATCCTACGGGGCAGTTCTACTCTGTCCTATAGGGTCACTATGAGTTGGCATTGACTCAGTGGCAATGGGTTTGGGTATTTTTTCTTTTTTTTTTTGGTTTGTTTGTTAACATATTGAAACTATGTATATTATTTAATTTTAAAGTGAAGGGTGATTATTTCTAAATAGCGTTTTCCTGAGGGATCTCTATAAAAGGAGCTATGAGAAGTTCATGAATATATTTCCATAGATTACATAATTGGACTTTAGATTTAAAATATATTTATGCTTGGTGGATTTTAATGTATAATGGAATAAACAAATCATTTTATTCATTTTGGAGCTAAGTGGTTTTTTTTATTTTTCTGGTTTGATATTTCTGTTTATTAGAATTATCCTTTAAAGTATTGAAAAACTAAAAGAATTCTGCATTAGGAGTAAATATTCAACGGGAATGTAATTAGATTGAATTTCCCCCTTCATTAAGCATATGCACAAATCAGATGTGCATTTTCATTTCAAAAGTTTATTATAGAGGAAAACACATAAATGTAATTATAAGCACTCTCATTCATTTATCTTGATTTCTTGCCATTCTGCATACATGTCCAATTTCACATCTATGCAGGCCATTATCATGAATGGAGCTTATGACTTAGGGGTTATGGGTCATCATTATATTTGGAAGGCTGTCTTTCATTTATAGGCAAATGTTTATAAATGTCCATTGATATTTAGTCACCAAAAACTTTGAAAACAAAGGCAGGTAATGAAGTGAGCAATTGTATAGAGATGCTTTTGAAGCTGCTTATTAAGGTTTGTACTTTATCATTATGAATCATGTTTTAAACACCTGTTGTGGGCTTATATGTAGACCTGGGATACAACCACTTAAATAGATAATGATTAGGATGGAATTTTTCAAGTAAAGTCTACCTAATATGTTGGTTTCAAAGAAGAATATCTAAAAGCTATTGATAAATGCTAGTTGCATGAGGGCAGAGAATATCGGCTTCAGTATAACTTATAATGCCAGGGCACAGTATATGATTAATAAATGCTTATGGAAAGAAATAATACAATAAAAACCCACTGCCGTCGAGTCGATTCCAGTTCATAGCAACCCTGTAGGACAGAGTAGAACTTCCCCATAGGGTTCCCAAGGCTGTAAATCTTTACAGAAGCAGACTGCCACATCTTTCTCCCTTGGAGTAGTTGGTGGGTTCGAATCTCAGGCTTTTCAGTTGGCAGCTGAGCGCTTTAACCACAGAGCAACCTGGGGTCCAAAACAAACAACGTTGGTTTCCCAAATACTGCAATTAAGTTTATTCTACCTGAGTGTGAGTTAAATCTGAGGACCCCTTCCTTTCCCAGCCACTCTGTTTTTACTCACACTTCTTTCAGTAAGTAATAACTGACAGCAAAATTAATTTGGTCTCTGTCTTCAAGAAACGTGTATCCATTGCCATGAATTCAATTTTGACCCATGGCATCACCGTGTGTTACAGAGTAGAACTATTCCATAGGATTTTCTTGGCTGTAAGCTTTATTGAAGCAGTTCACCAGCTCTTTTCGCCTGGTGTTGCTGGGGTGGTTTGCACCACCAACCTTTAGGTCAGCAACCAATGGCAAATTGTGCCACTCAAGCTCCTTCAAGAAACTTATACTCTGGTGAAATTAATCAAATACGTACTCAAGTAAGTATACAAACAAAAAAACAAAAAACCCAACCCGTTGCCGCCAGTTGATTCCAACTCATAATGACCCTACAGGATGGAGTAGAACTGCCCCATAGGGTTTCCAAGGAGTGGCTGTTGGATTATGAACTACTGACCTCTGGGTTAGCAGCTGAACTCTTAACCACTGTGCCACCAGGGCTCCCAAGTAAATATATAATTACAAAATGTCTTAAGTTCATTAAAGGAAAATTGTAACTTCTGTAAAAGGATGTACATTTACTGTGGTTCCCCCTATGTAAAAAATTTACAAGCAACCCAAGAAAATAGTATCTGTTGTTCATGGATCCTACATATATTGTTGTTGTTGTTAAATGCCTGTGGAGTCGGTTCTGAGTCATAGCGACCCTACGCGCTACAGAACGAAACACTGCTTGATCCTGCACCATGCTCACAATTGTTGTTATGCTTGAGCCCATTGTTGTAGCCACTGTGTCAATCCATCTTGTTGAGAATCTTCCTCTTTTTCACTGACCCTGTACTTTACCAAGTATGATGTCCTTCTCCAGGGACTGATCCCTCCTAATAACATGTCCAAAGTAAGTAAGATGTAGTCTCACCATCCTCGTTTCTAAGGAGCATTCTGGTTGTACTTCTTCCAAGACAGACTTGTTCGTTCTTTTGGCAGTCCATGGTATATTCAATATTCTTCGCCAACACCGCAATTTAAAGGCGTCAGTTCTTCTTTGGTCTTCCTTATGCGTTGTCCAGCTTTCGCATGCACATGATGTGATTGAAAATACCATGGCTTGGGTCAGGTGCACCTTAGTCTTCAAAGTGACGTCTTTCGTTTTCAACACTTTAAAGAAGTCTTTTGCAGCGGATTTGCTCAATTCAGTGCATCCTTTGATTTCTTTACTGCTGCTTCCATGAGTGTTGATTGTGGATCTGAGTAAAATGAAATCCTTGACAACTGCAATCTTTTCTCTTTTTATAATGATGTTGCTTATTGGTCCAGTTGTCTGGTATTGATACTTACCAACATTTGGGTAGGGCTACTTTTTTTTTCTTAATTGTGCTTTAGATAAATGTTTACAGAGCAAATTAGTTTCTCATTAAATAATTAATACACCTATTGTTTTGTGCCATTGATTGCCAATCCTGTGACATGTCAACACCCTCCCTTTCTCGACCTTGAGTTCCTCATTTCCATTCATCCAGCTTTCCTGTCCCCTCCTGCCTTCTTGTCCTCGCCCTTGGGCTGGTTGCCCAGTTAGTCTTGTTTTGTTTTATGGGCCTGTCTAATCTTTGGTTGAAGAGAAACTTCAGGAATGACTTCAGCACTGAGTTAAAAGGGTGTCTGGGGGCTGTACTCGCTGTTTCTCCAGTCTCTGTCAGACCAGTATGGGTAGGGCTACTTCTGGGAAAGAAGGAAGGGGAAGGAATGCAGAGTTTGACCTTATCAGTGTTTGCAAATTTATATAAAAAAGAAAACTGAAGTAGACATCACAAAATGTGAACATCTATCAAGCCTTGATAGTAAGTTTCTATTGTGTTATTTCACGCATGTTTGAGATATTTCATAACAAATTTTTTCATTTAAAAAAGAAATGTTTGAGCTGAACTTAAAGACTAAATAGGAACTACTTAGGTGAAAGAGCTGTGAGAGGTCAAGGGAGAGCATTACAGGCAGCACGGCTCAGTGTCTGTATCTCAGAGAAGACTAAGCTATTAAAAATTAGACATAACCTAGGAGTCCTGGTGATGGCAGTGGTTAAGCACTTGACTGCTAAGGTCAGCAGTTCAAACCCACCCACCACTCCTTGGGAGAAAGAAGTGGCAGGCAGTTTCCTAAAAATTTACAACCTTGGAAATCTTATGGGGCAGCTCTACTGTGTCCTATAGAGTCACTGTAGGTTCACTATGAGTCATAATTGACTCTACGATAATGGTGGTTTGTTTGTTTAGAAGTCTATATATGTATGTGCTGTTGTCCTTAGTTGTCTCTGAGTCTATTCCAATTCATGGCAACCCCATGTGTACAGAGTAGAATTGCTCTATAGGGTTTTCAGAGTAAAATTGCTCTGTAGGTTTTTTTTGGAAGCAGATTGCCAGGCCTTTCTTCTGAGGCAACTCTGGGTGGGTTTGAACCACCAACCTTTTAGCTAGTAGTCCAGTGCTTAACCATTTGTCTCCACCTGGGACTCCCAAATATGTGTGTGAGGAGTATTCAGGTATATGTATCATTTATAATATATTTGCTTGCTACTTCTTTAGAAAATTTTTGATGAACTTCTTAGCTTAAATTATCTAAGAAATGGTCCCTAAAATGTTTACCAGCACAATAAATCCATAATTGTATGCAATCTAAATTATGAATTAATCATCTTAACAGTTTGAATTTAATAAGAATAAACATTATATTAATTAGAAAAATACCAACTCTACAGTTTTGCAAACTGAACTACGAAATTCAAAGCATTACCACAGTTGATCTTCTTTGTAGTTTACAATATATTCACAGTGAAGGGGTTTTCTTTGTTCTATAATTTTCCACTCAGATGTGGAAGTTAATTTACTGCCTCTAATTATCGTTGAGGCAATAGGGTCATGGTTAGAAGATAGTCTCTGAATCAATTACTCTCATTCAACTTTTATTCTTTACTTGCAATTTCTTTCATCAAGAAAATAGAACTTATCAATTGTTTAAAGTCTAAGTTTTGACAGTTTATTGTTTTTATACTTGGGTAAATCTACCTGTAATTGAGAATAGACCATGTTCACTGCGTGAACGGGTAAATGCACTTCAAATCACATTTAAGTCTGCATTCTCTCCTATTCTACGATTTTAGCTTAAAGACATTATTAATCTGCATATTGCAAGTAGCCTATAGAAATCATCCAGATACATATGTTATACCAGAAGTGGCTCTATCTTGGAAATAACTTCGTTAAAGTTATTATAAAATTTAGTGCACACATTTTAAAAGATAATTTGTTGATGTGTAACCAGCAAACTGTCAATGACTTTTAAAGAAAAAAATAGCACTTTCTTGCACTGTTAACTCTTCACTCATTAATTAGTTAAGTGAACTTACAGATCTGAGCCCTACTTATCTGGCTGGTCACTTTAAATTCCAAGTAAACTCCTAAAATATACACTTCTAACCCCAACAAATTATGTAAAATGTATAAGAAAAATAAACACATAGACTTACCAGACTATAAGGGAGTCTCCCTTAAGGGCACCTTCTGTAAGTGACCAACAGTAGCTTCAGCGGAGAGCTGGGCTCAGCCATCAGGTGCCCTTACCATGAGTAGCTTTTCTGCATCTTGTGAGGCAGCACTTGAGCAGCAGCTCTGCTGTTTACCCCAGGACCTGGGGCCCACCCTGAAGGTCTCCCAGCCCATCTCCACATCTGTAAAATATAGACTGCTCATCTCACCGTTTTGTTGGGAGGAGTCAATGAGAAGACATGTGGAAATCACCTTGTTCAAGCCAGCATCTGGCAGATGGTAGGATTTTAATCAGCACTATTTCATTTCCCTTCCTTCTCATTGCTATCTTTGAAATAATGCCTACTGTAGACTTTCTTTCAGCATAATACATTCTTCTATTACTCACATACGTGACTTTGGGCATGTTACTTGGCTTCTTTTGGCCTCATCTGTATAAGGAGCTGGACAAAAGCAGTAATTCAAAAAATTATATTAGTTGTGAAACCCTTTACTAAAGGAAAAGCTTACAGAGCAGACCAATCAAAAAAACAACTAAAATGTATATTTTGTGACATACTTTCTTTTTTTAAACACCCTACTCCACCCCAGCCCTTAAGGGGCTTTATTTGATTTAATTTTGTTTTCATGAAACACATTTAAAAAAACCATTGGACTAGAGAAACATCAAGGGACCATTAGGCTCTAAATTTGTAGGAGAAAGTAACTGTTGGTTACCCAAAGATATAAACGGCTTGAAATAACATTTTGAACAACAATTTGAATAAACTTAAGAGTCATGATATTTTGTGGTATAGGTTTCTATTTAAATCTCTATCTGAGAACATTCTCTTTCAAATTTGGTGTCCATCCTCTACTAGAACTTCTTGTTACCTTACTCAGGTAATTGTGACCAAATTCCACAGCACCATGTGGCGTTAGGCTGTATTGGAAGTCACCTTGGTTAAAGGTTCAGATTCCCTCTTTCAATAACATTTACTGGGCCAGACAATACTAGGGGAGAAAAAGGAAAAAGTCTTAGGTGCTTTAATGAAGTGAAGAAGAAAGACCTCTCTGCCTGGGTTGGTGAACAAAATAAAAATACCAAACCCATTGCCGTGATCTCATGTGTTACAGAATAGAACTGCTCTATAGGGTTTTCTTAGGTCTGCAGTTTGAATCCACCAGCCACTCTTTGGAAACCCTGTGGGGCAGTTCTACTCCGTCCTGCAGGGTCACTCTGAGTTGGAATCAATCCAAAGGCAACAGGTTTGTTTGTTTTTTATAGGGTTTTGTTGGTTCTAATCTTTATGGAAGCAGATCATCAGGCCTTTCTTTCACGGTGCCACTGGTGTGTTTGAACTACCAACCTTTTGGTTAGCAGCTGAGAGTAAAATTTTGCACCACCTAGGGACTTTTAGGGTGGAGAAAATAAGAGACTCTGGGCAAAGCAAGAATACTTTAAATAGGTTGTTACATAAGCTACTGTCTTCCAATTAGAATTTTTCTTACAGAAGCATCTGATACATTTATCCTGAATATAAGACAAGGTATTTGTTTGTATCCTTATCAAGAAGGGTTAAGCCTTAATAATTGTGCAGTACTCCACTCCCGTCCTAGACTTTAATTAAGCCCTCAGGTAAGCTTGTTGCTTACAAATATTTTAAATCTGTTTCTCTTAAAAAATATATACGTATATATATATATGTATATGGCTATTTAAAATACATCTTCATTTTGAGTGCTGAGATATAGTATAATTTTCTCCTTGGTTATGCAAAGAGTACCTGTCAAGTATGAAAATATTAAGAACATAAACATGGCAACGTAATCATTTAACTGATGGGCCTAAAGTAAACTTAGTCACAGAAACAAAGTATTTCAAACAAGGAGAAATAAGCTACTCTATTTCAGGCTCTTAATTTATGCAGTAATTTGCACATATACACTGATGCAAAATAGAGTTATCAGTCTAATATCTGTGCAGAACTGCTTCAAACACAACGTGATATAATAACCTGTTGTTATTTTAAATATATGAATCGAACACTACTGTACCATAGCTATGAACTCCATGCAAATTTCCTGCTGAGAAGTACTCACACAAGAAACGTTTAGCTTTGGCTTTATTTAGTCTATTTTTCTAACAGTTTGAACACTTATAGCATTCTCCCTTCATTAAATTTCTGTATTTCCACGCAGTTTGCCATCTTTTTAAAAACGACAGATGCTTTATGAGTCTATTCTTACATACCCAGTGTGTAAACAGTTCTCTATTTTTAAACACACTTAAAAACAGTTGAATAATTAAAGCAAAATAACATTTTATTAAAATATATCTTATTTATTTTATTTAATATAAAATAACTATTCATAAAGTCTTAGAGCTAATAGACCCTCTTTGCAAACTGACAAAACTTGTGGATGGTACTTGTCTCGGAAAAATGCACGAATGCATGAAAACTCCAATATTTTGCATATGATTTCAGGATATTCATGGATTCCAGGACCAAAATAGTACACTTAATTTTTATATAAAATTTTGAATATTTTCATTCTTTATTATTATTGACCATTTGTATTATTTAGCTATTAAAAAGAATGTTATCTTATAGCTCGCATAATTCCAATGAAGCTATAGTTTATCGATTTTGTATCTGAGACAATGGAATTGCAGTCATAAGACTAATTATTATCATGTCTTCATAATGTGCCTTATGACCTATGTCTGCCCTCTATTTTAAATTGTTTCAGAAGAAAGATAAGTAGAATGCCTATAAATGCAAGTATTTATTTAACACTATGTGGTATAAATTAATCATACAGAATTTTACTTCTGTAGTGAATGCATATTTATGACACCGTGGTGTAAAATAATAAGCACTTTTTTGTTGCTAACCTTAGAGAAGTCTGAAGTGTATCTCTGTCTTGGAAAATATGTTGCTTCTGCAGGTCATTTTGTGTTCATTGTTATCCGTTGCAGGGCTAAAAGAAAGGACTCCATAGTTAATTATTTGCAGATGAAATTAACTGTGTGGAAGCATATCATTGTTATCCGCATTATAACCTGAGGTTCTAAACAATTTAAACAACTATGAGGGAAGAGCAGGTAGTACCTTGATTTTTTTTCATGTAATAAACATAAGGAAAAGTATTTCTGAGGAATAAATTCCCCCAGAAAACAATCATGTACACTGTCGGCATTGGGAAGAAGCCCAGTTCCTGAAGCATTTTGAAAGTGTAAGATTGCTATTAATTGAACTCTATTGACACCTTTAATCTATTTGTAATAAATAACTGTAATGCATTTGTCATTAACAACCTGAGGGAAAGTGCAGACAGAGGAAATTACACCATCCATCCCCATCCATTTCTTTTTCTTTTCTTCTTTTTATTTTTTTACTGTACTTCAGGAGAAGGCTTATAGAACAGTTTCTCATGAAACAGTACTACACATATTGTTTTATGACATTGGTTAACAACACCACAACATATCAACCCTCTCCCTTCTTGACCTTTGTTTTTTTGGTGAAAATATACATAGCCAAAATACACCATTTCAAAAATTTCTACATGCACAGTTCAGTGACATTGACTACGCTCTTCCAATTGTGCTGCTATTCTCACTTTAGATGAAGGCTTACAGAACAAAATAGTTGCTCATTTAACAGTTACTACACATGTTGCCTTATGACAATGGTTAACAACCTCACAACACGTCAACACTATCACAACACGTCAACACTATCATTACTCAACCTTGGGTTCCCTATCACCAGCTTCCTTGTCCCCTTCTGCCTTCTGGCCCTTGTCCCTGGACTGCTGTACCTCATTAGTCCCATTTGGTTTTATGGGGCTGTCCACTCCCCAGCTGAATGGTGAACCTCGGAGATGACTTCACCACTGAGCTAAAAGGGTGTCTGGGGGCCATACTCTCGAGGTTTCTCCAGTCTTCTTTAGGCCAGTAAATCTGGTCTTTTTTTTGTGAGTTAGAATTTTGTTCTACATCCTTCTCCAGCTCTGTCCAGAACCCTCTGTTGTGATCCTGGTCAGAGCAGTCAGTGGTGGTAGCCAGGCACCATCTAGCTGTACTGGGCTCAGTCCAGTGGAGGCCTTGGTAGCTGTGGACAATTAGTCCTTTGGACTAATCTTTTCCTTGTATCCTGTTCTCTTCATTATCCCTTGCTCCCAAAGGGATGAGACCAGTGGAGTATCTTAGATGGCCGCTCACAGGCTTTTAAGACCCCAGACACTACTCACCAAGGTAGAATGTAGAGCATTGCCTTTATAAACTGTGTCATGCCAATTGAGATAGATGTTTCCCGAGACCACGGTCCCCAGGGTCCTCCACCCAGCAATTCAGTCCCTCAGGGAGTTTGGATGTGTCTATGGAGCTTCCATGACCTTTTTTTGTACAAGTTGTGCTGGCTTCCCCAGTATTGTGTACTGTCTCACCCTTCACCCAAGATACCACTTATCTATTGCCTATTTAGTATTTCCTCCCACTTCTCCCATACCCCATCCATTTCTTGACTAACTAAATTTTCTTAAGAATGGTCTACCTAAATGGATTTAGATGTAAAAGAGAGATACTATGAAGGTGTTAGGTGCTTTAATGCCCTTTAGAACATACTGTAATGATATAAATTAAGCAAGCAGTCTTTTTCATTTTCCAGACTTTGATCCCTGATTAGCCTCGTTTTCAGCACGAGTGAATGATAGTCCTTGTGTTTTATTACACTTTTAACCTCAAACGTCAGGTTGTATGGCAAAATCAAATGCAAAACAAAGCAATATTTATTAGCTTCTTTTTTTTTCTATTTGCTTTTAATTGTATATTGAAATAAATGTCTAAAAATATTTCAAAATAGAAACTTTAAATTGGGTATATTCCCATCACTGGGAAGATAATCATCTGTATCATTTTGGAGAAGTTGGAATTTTTTCAGTCCTGGGAATTCTGGAATGTAACAGAAAAAGAACATGAAAGAAGGTGGGTCCTTTGACCACTCTTGATTGATTCTAATGCCAGATTGACCTTCTAACTCCCTGCTGGCTTACAGAAACTTCTTCTTTTTTTTTCCTTCTATTTGTTGCCCCTTCCTCCTTTTACATTTTCTGTCTTTATTTTATAATAAATTTGTCATCTTCATTTTTATTTAAGCCACCAAACTGGTTAATTTACAAATTTTTAGTAAAGCACCAAGAGGTTGTTACAAGAACAAATGCACACTGCCTAAAACAGTTACCAGCACATAACGCAATTTGCGCGTTTCCTTTTCCTTCTTGTCCTTGCTTCCTCTGACCGTATGAGCTATTAACCATTATACAGAGCTACTCAGAATTTTATTTAAATGAGGTCTGGGTTGATACTACTGCCATGAAGGGTGAGGTTCTCACTCCCTCCTGAACTGTCCAAGATCTCTCTGGGTGTGTCTAGTTCCCCTTACCACGAAAGTCAGCTCCTGAGCCTTGAAATGTGCTAGTTTTGTACTGTAAACTTTCTCCCCTCCTTGGATCTAAATCTGATACCTAGGGCACATGTGGAAATTATGGGAGTGACCCCGATACCCGAAGAATCCCGGCCTTAGGTTGTATACAGATGGAAAGAAATTTGGATAATTATACATGATGGTTTAATGCCTTGGCGGCTGGCTGTCTCCTGGCCTTGGAAACTATGATGAAGACAGGCAAAAGTCAGAGAACCCTGGAGCCAAAGGAAAGGTTAGGGATAAGTAGAGTGGAAGGGAATGCAAGATGAGCTGAGGGGTTGTCAGGCTGCTTCAATCTCACAAAGATTTACCAGGGCCACCGTATTGACCAAGTCCGTGACACTGGTCACGCCGTAATATGTGAGTGGTGCTCCCTGGAGCTGTACCGTGTACAAACCTGATTTGTCAAAGTGGTGAGGGGCCCAGTCTAATTGGTGAAATTTCTTTGGAAAGTTGTATGTGTGCTACCGTGCATTGGTAGGGCTCATGTATCATACCCTCACCTGCTAACTGAAAGGTTGGAAGTTCGAGTCCACCCAGAGCTGGCTCAGTAGAAAGACTTGGCAATCTGTCTCTGAAAAATCAGTCATTGAAAACCCTATGGAGCACACTTCTACTGTGACACATATGGGGTCACCATGAGTTAGAGTCGACTTGATGGCAACTGACTTAGAGCAGTATCTGATCTCCTGGAGTGCGTTAAGGGACTTGATTTTGACGACCAATATAACTCCCACTATTCCACCAGGAGTCCTGGTGGTGCCGTGGTTAAGAGCTCGGCTGCTAACCAAAAGGTCAGCAGTTCAAATCCACCAGCCGCTCCTGTCTATGCACCAGTCTATGGGGATTTTCTACTGTGTCCTATAGGACCACTGTGAGTCAGAAAAAACTCAACGGCAGTGGGTTTGGTTTTAGTATTCCACTAGGAAGCCTCGTAACAGCTCCTCCTTGTTTCTAAGAAAGAAAGTTGTAAATGTTAGCATCCAATATGTTTATGTCTTTTAAAATTTAAGTTCCAATTTCTATGAAAGGGAGTGTTATAGAAACGAGCATGTTAGATTGCTGTTTATACCTCAAAACTAAACACACTGGAAGAACATAGGACTGGGATTATGAATGCAATTTCTGAAATCATGCAACAGCAACTGGAAAAATATTTTCAACAAGTTGGGAAATTAGATTGGCTGTATCATAAAATATGGCAACTGTATGGAAGCTTAAAGATTTTTGAATGTGCTGTTTTTAAACTTAGCTGATTGTGCTCTTATATGCTTATAATGTGTTTTTGACAAATTACCAGAGTTATCGAAATTTAGATTTGCTTGGTGCATATTTACAAATGTGTATTTCTGAGAGCTTAATATCAGACAGAGCTGGCTGGGTTGAGCGGAGTGGGGAAAAACTCTTTGTGGGGAGTTACTGAAGCTATTTTAGTCTGTAATTATGGCCATACTGTAAAATTTCACACATACATTTATGAAATAATAATTCTTACATTCAAAGTCCTTTCAAGTAGCTAATGAACAAAGTGGATTTCTAAAGAACGGCTTTGTGAAGAGCAATTTCTACCTTTTAACATGAATCTGAAGCGTTCCATGGAACCTCTGACTATCTAGATACGCAAAGGGAAGAGCCCTTGGATAATTCTGACTACAAAGCCATTACATTCTACATCTCTGGCTGGATAATGAATACATTAGGAATTTAAAAGTTCCCATAGGTGTTCAGTTTTCCTGATAAAAATATCAGGGAAAGCAATTTGAAAATACAGTAATGATGTTCTTCTCAGCAACAAGTGATCAAACGTGTGGGAACTGGTCAGTTTTTTCTGGGGTGGAATAGAGAGTTATCTAACTTTGTTTTCTTGTGGAATCAGGGATATCGTCTCACAGAGACAATTATTATTATTTTTCTGTATAACAACGTCCCAGAAAGAAGATTCCAGAATTCTTCAATAACTTCAAAAAGTAACATTTAAAATCTAGTTAGGAAAGTAAACAAAACTCATTGCAGAAAACTTTGTAAATACACAAACAAAACTACAAGAAGCACTCTTTATAAGCAGAGATAAACATTGCTAAGATATTTTGCGTAATGCCTTATCCAGTGTAGTTTTAATTTTTTCGTTTTTTTTTTTTCCTACTTAACAATACCTTGTGGAAAGTTCTATGACTTTAAGTATATTTCTACTATATTGATATGTTGAGGGAGGCATAAAGAGGACTTCTCTTTCACACCCAAGTCCTAAGCATTTGCAATATAAGACAAAAATTTTGGCAATGGGGCCAAAGTATCATATTTATTTATTTATTTTTTATTGTACTTCAGGTGAAGGCTTACAGAACAAATAGTTTATCATGAAACAGAAGTACACATGTTGTTTTATGACATTGGTTAACAACCCCACAACATATAAACCCTCTAACTTCTCAACTTTTTTTTTTTGGTGAAAATACACATAGCCAAAGATACACCATTTCAAAAATTTCTACCTGCACAGTTCAGTGACATTGACTACGCTCTTCCAATTGCGCTGTTATTCTCACTTAAGATGAAGGCTTACAGAACAAAATAGTTTCTCATTTAACAGTTACTACAAATGTTGCCCTATGACAATGGTTAATAATCTCACAACACATCAACACTATCCTTACTCAACCTTGGGTTCCCTATAACCAGCTCCCTTGTCCCCTTCTGCCTTCTGGCCCTTGTCACTGGACTCCTGTACCTCGTTAGTCTCATTTGGTTTTACAGGGCTGTCCCCTCCCAGGCCGAAGAGTGAACTTCGGAGGTACATTCACCACTGAGCTAAAAGGGTGTCTGGGGGCCATACTCGGGGTTTCTCTAGTCTCCTTTAGGCCAGTATATCTGGTATTTTTTTTTCTGCGTTAGAATTATGCTCTACATCCATCTCCAGCTCTGTCAAGAACACTCTGTTGTGATCCTGGTCAGAGCAGTCAGTGGTGGTAGCCAGGCACCATCTAGCTGTACTGGGCTCAGTCCAGTGGAGGCCTTGGTAGCTGTGGATAATTAGTCCTTTGGACTAATCTTTTCCTTGTATCCTGTTCTCTTCATTATCCCTTGCTCCCAAAGGGATGAGACCAGTGGAGTATCTTAGATGGCCGCTCACAGGCTTTTAAGACCCCAGACACTACTCACCAAGGTAGAATGTAGAGCATTGCCTTTATAAACTGTGTCATGCCAATTGAGATAGAAGTTCCCTGAGACCATGGTCCCCAGAGCCCTCCGCCCAGCAATTCAGTCCCTCAGGGAGTTTGGATGTGTCTATGGGGCTTCCATGACCTTTCCTTGTCCAAGTTGTGCTAGTTTCCCCTGTATTGTGTACTGTATCACCCTTCCGCCAAGATACCACTTATCTATTGTCTATTTAATATTTCTACCCCCCACCCCTCCCATCCCTGGTAGCCAACAAAGATTGTTACATTTTGTGTGTGAACTTTTTCATGGGTTTTTAAAATGGAGATCTCATACAATATTTGTCCTTTTGTGATTGACTTATTTCACTCAGCATAATGTCCTACAGTTTCATCCATGTTATGAGATGGTTCACAGATTAATTGTTGTTCTTTCTCGTTGCATAGTACTCCAGTGTGTGTATGTACCATAGTTTATTTATCCATTCGTCTGTTGATGGGCATCTAGGTTGTTTCCATCATTTTGCTATTGTGAACAATGCTGCCATGTGCATATGTCTATTCGAGTGACGACTCTTATTTCTCTAGGATATATTCCTAGGAGTTGGATTGCTGGATCGAATGGTATGTCTATTTCTAGCTTTCTGAGGAAGCACCATATCATTTTCCAAAATGGTTGTATCATTTTGCATTCCCACCAACAGTGCATAAGTGTTCCGATCTCCCCGCAGCCCCTCCAACATTTGTTATTTCTAGTGTTTTTGATTCGTGCCAGTAATGTCGGGGTGAGATGGTATCTCATTGTGGTTTTAATTTGCATTTCTCTGATGGCTAGTGATCGCGAGCATTTCCTTATGTGTCTGTTGGCCATTTGAATGTCTTCTTTGGTGAAGTGTCTGTTCATTTATTTCCTTTGCCCATTTTTTAATAGGATTATTTGTCTTTTTGTTGTAGAGGTGTTGGATTTTCTTGTAGATTATGGAGATTAGACTTTTATCTGACTTGTACTGTCCAAAAATTTTTTCCCAGTCTGTAGGTTCTCTTTTCACTCTTCTGGTGAATTCTTTTGAAGAGCATAGGTGTTTGATTTTTAGAAGATCCCAGTTATCTAGCTTAGCTGTTGGGGTTTGTGCATTGATGGTTATGGTTTATATCCTGTTAATGCCATGTATTAAGGCCTGAAGTGTTGGTCCTATTTTTTCTTCTATGAACTTTATAGTTTGAGGCTTTATATTCAGGTCTTTGATCCATTTTGAAGTAGTTTTTGTATACTAAACTGTGAGGTATGGGTCCTGTTTCATTTTTTTGCTGATGGATATCCAGTTTTGCCAGCACCATTTGTTAAAAAGACTGTCTTTTCCCCATTTGATGGACTTTGGGCCCTTGTTGAAGATCAGGTGACCGTAGGTAGATGGATTTACATCTGGATTCTCAATTGTGTTCCATTGGTCAATGTGTGTATCGTTGTACCAGTACCAGGCTGTTTTGACTACTGTAGCTATATAGTAGACTCTGAAGTCAGGTAATGTGAGTCCTCCAACGTTATTCTTCTTCTTCAGTAGTGCTTTAGTTACTCGGGGCTTCTTCCCTTTCCATATAAAGTGAATGATTAGTTTTTCCATCTCTTTGAAGAATGTTGTCGGTATTTGGATCGGGATTGTGTTGTATTTGTAAATTGCTTTGGGTAGAATTGTCATTTTCACAATGTTGAGTCTGCCTATCCATGAGCATGGTATGTTTTTCCATTTATGTAGATCCCTTTGGGTTTGTTGCAGTAATGTTTTGTAGTTTTCTTTGTATATGTCTTTTACATCCCTGGTCAGATTTATTCCTAAGTATTTTATCTTTTTGGGGCTATTGAAAATGGTATTGTTTTCCTGATTTCCTTTTCATCGTTCTCCTTATTGGTGTATAGGAATCCAACTGATTTTTGAATGTTTATCTTGTATCCTGCTACTCTGCTGAATCTTTCTATTAGATCCAGGAGATTTCTCGTGGAGTCTTTAGGGTTTTCTGTGTATAATATCATATCATCTGCAAACAGGGAGAGTTTAACTTCTTCATTACCAATTTGGATGCCCTTTATTTCTTTCTCTTGCCTTATTGCTCTAGCTACAACTTCCAGCACAGTGTTAAATAGGAGTGGTGATAAAGGGCATCCTTGTCTTGTTCCTGTTTTCAAAGGGGAATTTGTTTAGCCTCTCTCTGTTAAGAATGATATTGGCCATTGGTTTTGCATAGATGCCCTTTATTACGTTGAGAAATTTCCCTTCTATACCTAGTTTATTGAGAGTTTTTCTCAGGAATGGGTGTTGGACTTTGTCAAATGCCTTTTCTGTGTCAATTGATAAGATCATGTGATTCTTTTTTTTCCTTTTATTTATGTGGTGGATTGCATTGATTGATTTTCTAATGTTGAACCATCCTTGCATACCTGGTATGAATCCAACTTGGTCGTGGTGTACTATTTTTTTTGATACGATGCTGAATTCTATTGGCTAGAATTTTTTTGAGAATTTTTGCATCTATATTCATGAGAGATATTAGTCTGTAATTTTCTTTTTTTGTGACATCTTTGCCTGGTTTTGGTATCAGCGTTATGCTGGCTTCATAGAATGAATTTGGAAGTGTTGCTTTCTCTTCTATGCTCTGAAATAGCTTGAGTAGTACTGGTACAGGCTCTTCTGTAAATGTTTTGTAGAATTCTCCACTGAAGCCATCTGGGCCAAGGCTTTTTTTGGTTGGGAGTTTTTCTATTACCTTTTCAATCTTTTCTCTTGTTATGGGTCTGTTCAGATTTTCAACATAACTTTGTTGTAGTTTGGGTAGGCCGTGTGTTTCTAGAAATTTATCCATTTCCCTTAGGTTTTCAAATTTGTTGGAGTATAGTTTTTCATAATATTATGTTATAATCCTTTTTATTTCAGTTTGGTCTGTTGTAATGTCCCACATTTCATTTCTTATTTGGGTTATTTGTATCCTCTCCTGTTTTTCTTTTGTCAGTCTGGCCAGTAGTTTGTTGATTTTGATTGTTTCAAAGAACCAACTTTTGGTTTTGTTGATTCTTTCTATTGTTTTTCTGTTCTCTATTGCATTTATTTCTGCCCTGATCTTTACTATTTCCTTTCTTCTGGTAGCTGTGGGCTTTTTTTGCTGTTCTCTTTCTATTTTTTTTTTTTTGAGTTCTGTAGTTAATGTTTTGATTTTGTCCCTTTCTTTTTTGATGTGTGTATCTATTGCTATAAATTGTCCTTTGAGGACTGCCTTTGCTGTGTCCCAAAGGTTTTGGTATGATGTGTTTTCATTCTCATTTGATTCTAGGAATTTTTTGATTCCATCTCTGATTTCTTCTATTACCCACTAATGTGTAATCAGGG
Source organism: Dugong dugon (assembly GCA_030035585.1). Taxonomy (NCBI): domain Eukaryota; kingdom Metazoa; phylum Chordata; class Mammalia; order Sirenia; family Dugongidae; genus Dugong; species Dugong dugon. Next base: position 19,152,879 of record CM057478.1, read on the forward strand.
TATTATTCAGTTTCCATGTAATTGGTTTTTTTTTTTTTTCCTTGCTCTTTCTGTTGTTAATTTCTACCTTGATGGCATTGTGGTCAGAGAAGATACTTTGAATTATCTCAACGTTTTGGATCTTGCTGAGGATTGCTCTGTGGCCTAAGATGTGGTCTATTCTGGAGAACGTTGCATGTGCATTGGAAAAGAATGGGTACTTTGCAGCAGTTGGATGGAGAGTTCGATATATGTCTATGAGGTCCAGTTGGCTGATTGTGCCCTTTAGGTCTTCTGTATCTTTGCTGAGTTTCTTTTTAGTTGTTCTGTCCTTTACTGAGAATGGTGTGTTGAAGTCTCCTACTATTATTGTGGAACTGTCAATTTCTCTTTTCAGTGTTGTTAGAGTTTGTTTTATGTATTTTGGAGCCCTGTCATTGAGTGCGTAGATGTTTATTATGGTTATGTCTTCATGATGGATCTTCCCCTTAATCATTATATAGTGTCCTTATTTGTCTTATGGTAGATTTCGTTTTAAAATCTATTTTATCTGAGATTAGAATTGCCACTCCTGCTCTTTTTTGGTAGTTGTTAGCTTGATATATTTTTTTCCAACCTTTGACTATTAATAAATTCACATCCGTGTTTCTAAGGTGTGTCTCCTGTAGACAGCATATTGATGGATCCTGTTTTCTTATCCATTCTGTCACTCTCCATCTCTTTATGGGTGCATTTAGTCCATTTACATTCAGTGTAATTATTGATACATGTGAGTTTGTTGCTGTCATTTTGTAGTGCTTTTTTTGTGGTGCTGACATTTTCTTTGTTCTTCTTACTTTCTTGTGCTGAGTTACTTTTGTTTGTGGATTCTTTTTTTATTTCTTTTGTTTTTGTAGGTTTTGTTTTTGCTGAGACATTATGTTTTTCCCCTTTTTTTTTATGAGTAAGTTTGTTAACTTTCTTTGTGGTTACCATAAATTTTACCCTTATCTTTCTAAGATTGAAGCAGTCTACCATTACTTGGTATCACCTTGCCTTCCTCTCCATTAGAAGGTTCTATACCTATGCCATTTATTCCCTCTTTTATTGTTTTGGTGTTGTTGTCATTTACTGATTAACTGCTCTGATTCCCTGTTGTATTTCTTTTGGTTTTGGATAGTCCTCAAGAGTTCATTTCCTAGATTTGTATCTGGCTGGTACGATCCTGCATCCTAGCTTCTGCCTGTGAGCTGAAGCTGTTTGTCGTCAGATCGAAGAACTTGCTTTATTAATTCTTGTAAGTTTGGTTTGACTTTTACATATTCCTTTAATTTCTGTTTATCTGGAAATGACCTAATTTCACAATCAAATTAGAATGAGAGTTTTGCAGGATATATTATTCTTGGCTGGCAATTTTTTTCTTTCAAGATTTTATGTATGTCATCCCATTGCCTTCTTGCCTGCATGGCTTCTGCCGAATAATCTGAGCTTAGTCTTATTGTTTCTCCTCTGTATGGGACTTCTTGTTTTTCACAAGCTGCTCTCAAGATTCTTTGTCTTTGGTTTTGGCGAGTGTGAATATAATATGCCTTGGTGGTTTTCTTTTGGGGTCTCTTCTGTATGGGCTTCGTTGAGCTTCTTGGATGGCCAGCTTTTCATCTTTCATGATATTGGGGAAGTTTTCTGTCAGCAGTTCCTCAATGATCCTGTCTGTGTTTTCTGTTTTCTCCCCCTGTTCTGGAATTCCAATCACTCGAAAATTTTTGCTTTTGATTGTGTCCCACGTAACTCTCAGGGTCTCTTCATTTTTCTTTGTTCTTTCTTCTGAGTTTTCCTCAAACAAACTTGTATCCAAGTGTTTGTAATCAATTCCACTGATCCTGTCTTCCACAGTTTCAAATCTGCTTTCAGCCCTTCTATGACACCGTCCATTTCTGAAATCTTGTTTTTTATCTTTTGGATTTCTAATTGTTGTCTTTGTATAATGTCTAGTTGTGAATTTATTTTGGCATTTTGTTCCTGCATCATTTTCCTGAATTTTTCCAATTTTTTGTCTGTACTTTCCATGAATTTCTCTGTTTTTTCCTCATGTTTATCAGCATTTTGCCTTAGTTCTTGGAGAATTCTGAGTATTAGAGATTTGAATTCCCTGTCAGGTAGTTCTAGTACATTTTCTTCCAGAGGAGAGTCATCTGGTGTTGTATTTTGGACACCTACTGGAACCAACCTGTCTTGTTTTTGTAAATGTTTTGTTATTGTCTGCTGTCTTTGGGGCATTCAGTAGTTATTTTTCTCGTTTATTGATTGTAGATTTGTTTGTTTCTTCCCTTTTTGTAAAAAAAAAATTGACTATGTCTGAGCAGGCAGACTGTGTGTTCTTTGTTGTTTGCTCACCTGTGGGCACAATACTTTTCACCTCCTTCTTCAACTGGCAGGGTCGGTCACTCAGATATGGTACTGCAGGGCAGGTCTAGCTGAAGTGGAGTTACTGGGACGGGTTGTTTGTGGCTCTTACTACAGCCACCAGAGTGGGTCAGTAATCAGTGCCGGGCAGGTTCCAGTAGGCCATGCCTGTGCTGCTTGGTGATGTGATGTCAAGCGCATGGTGCAGGTAGGCAGGATGCAGCAGGGATATTGTTATGTGTGGAGCTAAGATGGATATGGGAGAAGAGAGAGGAACAGGAGCCAAAAACATACAAACAAACAAAAAAGAATGCTAGGGGAGCTTGCCGTTGGAGTGGAGAGATGAGAGACTATGAAAGAGAGAAAAACAGAAAGGGGAGGAGGAAGAAAAGAAAGAATGAATAAATAAGAATCAGAAAGGTTAAAGAACCGTAAAGTTCCCAGGGATCCCACTGTGCAGCAATGAGGTCTGGGTAAGTTGCTCTCAGGTGTTGCAGTACAGCCTGGCCAGAAAGCACAGAGGCGTACAACACCAGGTATTCAGGGCACAGAAAGAGAAGGAAGATAGAGAGAGACGAGAAACTGAGCAATGAAGAAAGACAAAAAGGGAAAAAGAGGAAAAACAAAACAAACAAATTAAAAAAAAAAGAAAACATGAAAGGCCCCCAAAGAAACAGAAAAAAAAAAAAAAAAAAAAAAACAACGTAAAAAGAAATGCTCTCAGGGATCCCTCTGCACATCTGTGGAAGCCTAAGGGGCATCTCCCTGACATGCAGCTCAGCCTGGCCAGAAAGGGCTCCCAGCTTAAGAAAAGGAAAAGAAAAAAAACAAACAGTTCAAAACAAACAAAAGCCCTGGGATCCCACCAGTGCAGAAGCCCAAACTGGGAAGCAGCTCCACACTCGAACGGAGCTCCGCAGCCCCTCAGGAAGAAGCAAGGATGGTGCACAGAGCCAGGTACTTGAGCAATGGGAGGGGAAGGTGGTGAGAGGCAAGTAAGAAATCAAAAGAAGCAGAAAAGTAAAAAAAACAACACTAGCAGCCAACGGATGGCACTCAGAGAGCCAGCTAGTGCGGGCTGGTGTTTCTGGACAAGAGACTGTGTCCGTCGGAAGCAGAGGGGGCCGAGTGTGGGTGAAGAAGGGTAGAGAGTGGGAAAGTGTATATCACAAATTACCGGAGCTCTGCAGCCCCTCAGAGAGAAGCAAAGATGGCGCACAGAGCAAGGTATTTGAGCGAAAGGAGTGGGAGGTAGGGAGAGGCAAGGAAGAAATAAAAAGAAGTGGAAAAAAAGCAACACCAGCAGCCAACAAATGGCACTCAGAGAACCACCCATTCTGGTGTGTGGAATCCAAGCACCCGCTGTTTCCTGGTCAAGAGACTGTGGCTGCGTGAAGCAGAGGAGGCCGAGTCGGGGTGAAAAAGGGTGGGGGGTGGGAAAGCGTATATCACCAATTACCAGTTGTTTTGTCTCCCACTGGAAGCTCCATGAGGCTGCTTTCTCGTACCCCCTGTTTGCTGGTCTCTCATAGGAGTCCAAGATGGCGGATCCACGCTGTGTCTGGTAGGGGACCTCTGCATGAATCTCTACTTGCTCTCTGTTCTCTGTCAGTTTTCTCACTCCATTTGGTGCTTGGCTGAGTTCTTTATCTCTTCATTTGATGTTTTAGGGTTTCAGGATTGTTGTATTCTCTGTTCGGCTTAGTTTTTCAGATCTTTGCTGTGGAGGGACGGCGTGGTGCTTCTGCCTAGAGCGCCATTTTGCCGGAACTCCAAAGTATCATCTTTAATGCTGAAATACATGGACTAAGTTGGAAGGTGTGCCTTTTAAATGCAGGCAAGGGAGCTTATGAACTCCAAATCAAACAGAGTACCCACATGGAAGCCGGTGGTGCTGGCAAAAGTCTTCCTCTTTGGAACTCCTGCCCAGACAATGTTAAATCCTGGAGGAGTCAAGGGGAGCTGGTGCTTTCTGCTGGAAGACTTGTTTCCAAAAGGAAAAGACAGAGCCCTTATATTGTTTTGCCTGATTCCAAATTTACTAATCAAAGTTAGTCACTTCTTCAGGGTAAGGATGTGGGAGGGATGGAGAGAGGCCAGAAGTGTCAACTAATTAAGTTACCAGGTAGGAAACATCGGAACTGAAAATGAAAGAACATCACCACCACCCCCAGCTCCACCTAATGCAATATTATTTTCAATGGGTGTGTAGTATTTTATTATACAAATATAACATCAGTCTTTTAATTATTCCTCTATTGTTGGACACTTAGGTTGTTCCAGGTGTTCACTACTGTAAACAGTATGGGTATATAAACAAGGTACCAGGGTTTACTTGTCTGTATTTACTAATTTGTAGTGAATAATTGCACCTGTGAAAACCATGTGAAATTGTTCACTGCAAATTAGTAGATACACACAAGTAGACCTGTGGTATCTTGCTTATTGGGTTAATCTGACCGTTTATAGCAGTGAAACATTTGGAAACAATATACATACTGTTTATAGTGTTTATGTGTGTGTATGTGCAAGCACGTGCGCGTGTGTCTGTTTTTACGTTCCTTTCTCATTATTTCTTTAAGACTGATTTCAAGAAGTCAAATTGCTAAATATGTATTGGTAAATTTCCCTCCAGAAACGGAGTCAACATTTAAGTGCCCATAAGCCGTGTTTGAAATTATCACACATAAGAAATTATTTGATTGTTAGCAATCTCAGCAGTACTACAACTAGTCATTCTTTTTAATCTTTATCAATTTATTAGAAAAAATAACCTGATGTAATTTCTATTTATTTATTTGTTTGATTACTATTGATACTTAACCTTTTTATGTACTTAATGGCCATATGCTGGTCTCTTCGGTGGTTTGCCTTTTTCAATTCACCGTGATTGTCTTTAAATAATTAATGTGCTTTATTTCTTTGCTGAGATATTTGTTATATAATGCAGTGCATACTGAAGAACATTGTAAGATGTGGAATGCTATATAAACATTCCAATAAAATTTTTAATTCCTATTGTTATGTCTTAAGTGCAATGTGCTCAGTTTTTATCCTGAGAGATGAATGTGCTTATTTACAACTTTAACCTCTAAAAATCCCAAACCAAGCTGGTTTTCCCAAAATAGATTTGAACTCCTCACACACTGAACTTGTCAATAAGATTAATTTAAGAACTCTCCATCTTAATTTTTAGATGATGAATTAAAATGTATTGAGTTTTGCTCCATTTAAGGTTTATGCCCTACAGTTTTGTTTTTTTTAAAGCCTTCAGTACCAATGTTTAGTTCATTATATCTGATTATTTCTCCCAAGAACTCAAGCCAATTTCAACATATGAAACCTGGGCGATGTATTCCATTGCCATCACAAAATACTGTGCTCTCTTCACCCAGTCCTTGAACTTAGAGGTGATACAGCTTGTGAGAAGAGTATTTTTGCTTTCTAATCCTTTGTGGAATAATCTTATTTATGGTTTCCATCAACCAGAAGGCTCAAGTTGTATTTCCTTTTCACATCAAAAATAAATATTTCTGAGAGCATTGCCCATCATTGAGTTGAGTCCCCTTTGGCTACCGCGGAAAGTAATATTGCCGTATCTATTATACGTGATCTGGCGTGACCTTCCTACATCAATGCATGGCCTCATTACAAACACTAAGCATTTTGTTTCCTCTTTAGTTCTCAGTGGGACACAAATATATTAACCCCTGACATTTTCCCTTATCGAGATTAGAGAAAGAAAGGAATGCATTGACTCTTACATTAGCATTCAATGTGCTATTTCGCTTCAAAAAGACCAGTAATTATTTTGTAGTAGTTTGTTGTTGTTGTTTTCCCTAAAGTTGTCCCTAGAAAATAAAACTGTGCAAATAAATAACTAAGGCTGGTAAAATTATTACTGTGCAGAATGATCAGTGGTCATCAAGCTTCACATGAGCCTCTGAGCACCTGGCCAGGCCTCAGGGATGGTTGTCCTCTGGGAAAAACAGCATAAAGCAGTCATGCTGATGTGAGGACACCCAGAGGTCTTTTCTAAGTAGGCCCTCTTCAGATGAGTGTGTTTACGGATAATGTGGAAAATACATAGAAGGGCATAAAGACCGTTTGGGTACCAAAGAATTTAAGAGCACAGAAGCGCGGTATCTACTATCACATTTATAGGTTTTGGCTTTGAAATATTGTCCAGTTTCTCTTTCCATCTCAGTCACTAGCTGAGTTGCCAGGAGGAAAGTAATACTTATCTCCCTGAGGCCTTTGGGGCTTATTCATTCTTTTAAAAGTGGGAGATTTAGAGGAAAATCATTAGTCATTGCCTGGATACTAAAGAGAGAAACCCTCATCCACTAAACAAGGACCCTTTTGCCGTTTGCAATGAACCATTCAACTGGGTATTTTTTGTTGTTGTTTCTTTGAGCTGAATGAGGTTATTCATCACTTTATCTTCCCCCAGGGCTAGTTACTTTGGAGTTTACTGAATATAAGAAAAGAAAGAAAGAAATAAAAGGGAGAAGAGAGTGCAGGATTTTCACTAGTCTCCTAATTATAATGATTTGTGAGTTATAAACAGAAGAAGTACCAAATATGTGTGCAATATGAATCACTGTATTCGTTTTGAGATAGATTGGACTCTGTGTAGATGAACTTTGGTCTTATCAGTGGTGGGTATGCTCCAGTGATTTCCCATTCAACTTAAAATAAAATTCCTCTCACTCACAATGGCTACAAAGCAACATATAATCTGGCCCCTCTCCTCATCTCTCTCACCCTTCCAATCACACCACCTTTTCTGTCCCTGAAACACATCAACCTTATGCCCACCAGAAAACCTCTTCTGGGAAGACTCTTCCCCCTAGAAATTGGCATGTCTGGTTCCATATTGAAGCCCTGGTGCCGCAGTGCCTAAGAGCTGGACTGCTAACCAAAAGGTCGACAGTTCAAATCCACCAGCTGTTCCTTGGAAGCACTTTGGGGTAGTTCTACTCTGCCATATGGGTCCTTATGAGTTGGAATTGACTTGATGGCAACAGGTTTGGTTTTTTTTGGTACACATATTGTTATTCAGATCAAAAGTTAGCCTTTCGTTAGGGAGGAGAAGACTTCCCTGACTTCACTACATAAAAATACTCCCTCCCCTCCCAGGTACTCTCTAGCACACCACTCTGTCTTAGTTCCTTTACAGCAGCTATTGCTATCAGAAATAATCACGTTCATTTATACATGAACTTGCTCACTGTCTACTTCCTAACTACTGTGTGAGCTCAGAGCAGGGACTTTATCTATCTTGTTCACCACTTCTTTCGAACAGATAAATGAGTGCTTGGCATGTAGTGGGTCCTCAAAACAGAATTGCAGAATTAGCAAATGCTTGTGCAATTTGTACAATTACACAACTGTATAATCCAGACATCATCTACTATTTCGAGACCAATGCTGATAAATTCAAGACAAAAAAAAATCTTATTTCTAAACTTATATCAAAATATCTAATCCAAAAATAAGGTGATATCCTGAAATTCAGAGTTGAATTCCTTCCTTCTTTCAGCAGCTTGCATTGAATAAAATATTTACTCTATACTAGGCCCTGGAGGTCTGGTGATGAACAAAATAGATATGGTCTTCAACTTCAATTTATTAGCAAAGGCATAATTAAACAAGCAAATATAGTAAATTCAACAAGAAAGAAAATACAGTGCATTTTAGAAGCGTTCCTAGCCTGAGAACCTCGTGCAGTTCAGGGAGATTGGTAAAGACTTCTTGGGAAAAGTGCCTCTAATCAGATACTTTGAATAGAAAACAAGGTCAGCGAAAGAAGAGGCTGAAGAAAAAAAAAAAATCAAGGAGTCTTAAATAGTGAATTTTATCTAAGAGAAATGAGAAGCCTTATAAATTTTTAAGCAAGAAAAGGGATGACCAGGTTTATATTTTAGAGACATCTCTCAGTTGCATCATTAAAAACTGATATCCTGAAGCTAGACCTGAAGGGGAGAGGCCAGTTAGAAGCTGTTGTATTATTCTAGGCAGAAGGTGATGGTACTCTGATTCAAGAAGCGACAGTGGAGAGACAGGGATAGGTTATTCTTTTAGAGATAAGATCAGTGTGACTATTGATTAAATGTGGGCAATTAAAGAGAGGAGATAGCCTAAAATACCCCCAGGTCTAGACCCAGTACAAGTCAGAAGACATAACTGAGTCATGGTACCATCCATTCCTTCATCCGATAATATTTACTGATCACTGACTTTGTACCAGTAATTGTTTATGCATTGGGGATACAGCTATTGGCCAACACATGAACTCCTATTGGAAATAAATAAGTAAATATATAATATGACAGGAAACAACACATGCTATGAAAAAAATGACACAGGGTAAGAGGGATGAGATTGCTGAGATAGTTAAGGAAGATATCACTAATGAACATGATTGACCCAAGACCTGAAGAAACTTAGGGACAAGCAGTGTAGAGATGGGGATAGATACAGAAGGATGAGCAAGTGCAAAGGCCTTGGGGCAAGGTATGTTTAAGGAACATTGGGAAGGCTGGTGTGTGATAGCAGAGTAATCCAGGGGGTAAGCAGTAAAATATAGTCAGAATAGTTAGGGGCTGACCAGGATGAGGTGTTCACTTATACAGTATTTCACCAAACATCACACCATTTGAACATTCGAATATATGTTGAATCTCACCTTGGTAGAGATGTTGTAGTAGGCATTTGAACACAGTACAGATTCCCAGAATCAATAACCTTTAAGTAAATCTCTTCTACAAATTCTGAGATTCTATGATTCTCAATCAAATCTTCTTTATCCCCTCTATTACAAGTTATAGTTAGGGTAATATTAGACTTTTTTTGCTGCTTCCAAGTGGGAACAAGTTTCTCTATATAGGCCCAGCCTGTCATCCAAGCTTCATCCTTATGAGACCTATAATAACAAGATAATTGTCAGATTCCCAGGTGCCCATCAAAGTATTGTCAAAGATGCATTAACATTAGTATTTCTTAATGATAACAATGTGAACTTTCTGGATTAAATAAAGTTTTACACAGTAAATATATATATATAAAAGCCCTGAGGAGACCAGTGTGGTATTAAATCACGGCTAGCCTTCAGCAAAATTGAGAAGTAGGAAGAGATATTCATGGACATTTTTATTTTCTTCTGTTGTAACTTCTTTGTTTTTTTTTTTTCTACTCAAGTTATCTTCTCCCACTGTTTCTGTTAGAACCCCCTGGTCAAGGACCCCCATCACAGTGGTGAGGGCTCCTACTTCTCATGTCTGGCATCACAGCCCAGACCTACCTGTTCTTGGTTCAATTCCTTCAGGCTATCGATTCCCAATTTCCAGTGTGAAAGATAGCTAATCTGATAAATTCTTCTGTACAATTTTGCTGAAGGAAAAGTCTAGTTCACTGTCTTCCTTCTCCTCCTGTGTGATATATACAATCCATAGTTACTTATTTCATATAATTTATCCTGTGTTTATTTTTTAGGCTGACAATCAAAAATTCAAATACCATGTAAAACAAGCACATGAGATATTTGGGGCAGATGGAGTCGTATGATGCTTTAAATAAAGAGGCTTCCATTTATACTATCTTCTGATAGATCTGTGTCTTTCTGTAGATACCCAGTATTTTCAGTCTGTTAATAGAATCCACAATTAATTCAAAGTCACATAGTGAAGAGAAAAGGAAGAATTATATGACCGTACAAAGAGACAGTTATACGTATGAAGCTCCAGTAAACTGTTATGGGTACCAGAAAAACTCCATATAGCTTCACTATTGGATTTTAGCTAATAGTTGCCTCATTACTTGTGCAGATTTAAGTTCTTACTCAACTCTCCACAACAAAAAGAATTAAAAATGAAAAAAACTCATAAATCATCATATCTATCTTAGTAGAGATCAGAGAGTGAACAAGGTCCCATAATTAAGTTATATATACTTAAAATACAAAATGTATCTTGTTGTGGCATTGTTTCATCCTGTTATTATTACTTTTTTTTTTTTAATGAGGAGTTGTTGGACTATTGATATATTTAATTCATGTATTTTTATATGTGTTCCCAAAGGCTGTTAGGCAATGAGTGCATTTTTAATAAACTGCAGTTGAAATAAATAAATAATAGTGGCTCATTACACTGGGACTCCCTTTTTTCATGGTAGAATTAAAATGAATGAATATTTAACACTATGCTTTGAGTCATTCAAGCATGAATTTTTTTTCTCTGAAAATGGTAACACTGTTAAATGTTCTTCTTACTTATATGAGTAATCTTAGAATATTCAATTGGGAATAACATTTAAATAGGAAAAATATCTATGAGCATGTGTTGTTTTTCAAATTACTTATATGATGAATACTAGTACTGCTTATTTATATTTGTATGTTTACTGTAAGTTTCTTTGCAAAAAAATTTATTATTTTTCTATTTTGTCAGTATCAAATGTACATGAACTATTAATATTTGACAAAGAATTATAACCTTAATGAGATTAAAGTTATATGTCTGAATTGCTAAAGATTAAGAAGTTAGCCTAAATTTTTATAAAACTGTTTTCGTACCTCAGCAACAATTATATGTTCTATCATGTTTCAAGACAATATTTATGCCTCTGATTTTTCTCCCTTTTGAGAAAGAATTTTGGCATAGTTCCTGGAATAAGAATGAGGTAGATAAAATGCACACTCTAAAACATTAAGACAGATGTATCTTCAGCAAATGGATTCAGTGTCTGAATACCAAAGATACTTTAATTGCTTATTAACAACATTTTAAACTGTCTGATGCATCCACATTGTGGGGATATACTTAAAATCATTTTTCATAACAACAGAAAAATTCTATAATGGTCCACTTAAGATCATTAAAAAAACATTAGATGTAAATTTTAAATAGACATATCCTTTGGAATAGACCTATTTAGTATTTTATATACATACATGTATATGTATGTGTTATGTAGAATATATCTGTATATATTATGTAGAGCATAATACTTCTATACATACATTATGTACATATATAACTGTGTTTTCAGTGTTGATTTTGTTGTTAGGTGCCCTCGAGTCAGTTCGACTCATAGTGACTCTATGTACAACAGAAGGAAACACTGCCCAGTCCTGCGCCATCGTCACAATTGTTGTTACATCTGAGCCCGTTGTTGCAGCCACTGTGCCAATCCACCTCATTAAGGGTCTTCCTCTTTTTCGAGACCCTCTACTTTACCAAGCATGATGGCCTTCTCCAGGGACAGTCCCTCCTGATAACATGTCTAAAGTACATGAGACGAAGTCTCACCATCCTGGCTTCTAAGGAGCATGCTGGCTGTACTTCTTCCACAACAGATCTGCTTGTTCTTCTAGCAGTCCATGGTATATTCAATATTCTTCACCAACACCATAATTCAAAGGCATCAATTCTTCTTCGGTCTTCCTTGTTTATTGTCCAACTTTCACATGCATATGAGGCAATTGAAAATACTCTGGCTTGTGTTAGGCGCACCTTAGTCTTCAAGGTGAGATCTCTGTTTTATAACACTTTAAAGAGGTCTTTTGAAGCAGATTTGCCCAGTGAAAGTACATCATCTAATTTCTTGAGTGCTGCTTCCATGGGTGTTGATCATGGACCCAAGTACAATGAAATCCTTGGCAACATCAATCTTTTCTCCATTTAGCATGATGTTGCTTATTGGTCCAGTTGTGAGGATTTCTGTTTTCTTTATGTTGAGGTGTAATCCATACTGAAGGCTGTAGTGTTTGATCTTCATCCATAAATGCTTCAAGTCCTCTTCACTTTCAGCAAACAAAGTTGTCATTTGCATATTGCAAGTTGTTAATGCATCTTCCTCCAATTCGGATGCCCCATTTTTTCTTCATATAGCCCAGCTTCTCAGATTATTTGCTCAACATAGATTGAATAGGTATAGTGAAAGGATACAACCCTAACACACACCTTTAAATATAAGCATATTTAGAAAATAGGCTCCTTTTTTATTCAAAAATAAACTGAGTCATAAAATGTGCATACATCTGCCATGCAATGCTATTTTATTTGTCTTTACAATAGCTTTATGGTACATACAAGTACACGCACACTTCTTGTATTTCCCACTATGGGAAAAATAGGCGTAACATTTCCAGTGTTTATGAAGTTAGCTCTTGTTCTGGAATTCTTAAATTCAGTATACTTCATGTTTGTTTGTTTTTTTTTAACCAGATGCTCAATTGTTTTCAAATTTGAAAACATAAAAGTAAACTCTTTTTATTAATGATACATAGCAATGACTGGATTTAGCATTGTTGAAGAATTTCTGGAATCTTAGCTAGTGGTCACTTCATTACTTGCATTGATTTAAGTTCTGGGAAGAATTTATCAGAAGAACCACTGTGTTGCACATGCAGATTGCCTTGAAGGCTGTCTCCAGATCCCGAGCATCCACCAGTGTACTGGGATGAGAATTCCACTCATGGGTACCAACCACTCCATGGGTGTTATGTCCATTGATCCTGATAAAGTCGTGCACAAGAGACACCTACAAGGTCTTGGCAATAGTGAAAGCCATTTTAATTATTCACAGACAACAGAGAGTGTACAACAGGAAAAGTTTTGTTAGGAGCAGACCTCCATGGCTCAAATGGTGTCCAGGCAGAATGGAAAACTTCCACACATACCCCTCTCCTTCTACTATGGAAAGAGGACTCTGAGGATCTTCCTCCACCCAGCTTCATATTCCAGGAGTTGTATATTTCACTGCACAGAATGCAATGCTAGTTTTCCCACCTGATCATCTGAAGAGGAAGGTAGTCAGACATGGGGGAGCAAGCCCAGAATTGTATCTCTTTCGCCCTGTTCCTTATTTAGGTATACCATTGGGCTTCAGAGGGGGAGGTGCAATGATATGTTCAGATACCCAAAGGTGCACAAGGAACGGGGCAGTAATTGTAGCCATTTGGACCATCCCAAGCACTGCCTTCTCTCAACCACATTTTCTTCCCCTGGAATTTTGACCCAAGTGAATCTATTCAAACTAGAAGAAAATGGTAGCCAGTTTATTAGGGAGTCATAGATATTTATGCAGCATTCACACAGCTGTTCTCTGCCTTCAAGGAACTTTCTACTTTATATGAGGAGTCTGGAAACAGGGCATACAGTTAGATCCACTCAGAGCTATGTAGCAGAGGGAGACAGTGATATATAATGAAGGTAAAGAGAACAAAAAGTCAGACAGCCCTTGTTTGAATCCTGGTCCTGCCACTTTCTGGCAGTGAACCCTGAACCAGGTCGTTTACTGCACTGTACCTGTTCCCTCATAAATAACATTAAGATATTAGTATGTTTTCCATTGGGTGGTATGAATATTAAATAAAAGGATATGTGTTTGTGTAATAGGATATGTGTTTATGAGTTCAATAACTGGAAGTTTTTCCCTTAATGTTCCCAAATGTAAAAGTGGTGAATATAAATAATTATAAGAATAGTTGAATTAACTTAGAAAGTTATTTTAAAATAACTGAGCTAAACAGGGCTGTAGGTAAGAGGATGTAATTCTGAGCAACACTCACATTCATAGGAAGGAAGATGATCAGTTTAAGTTGCAAAGTAGAAGCCTCGGCCACTGCTTTTTTCTACAGGTTTTGATGTGGTGGCCGAAGGCATGAACAGAGACCTCTCAGAACAGTCTTTGTGGTGAGGCAGCTGGGGAAAGGCCCACACAGGGAGCACCCTGAGCCCTGATCACCCTGGGGACCTTCCTGCCATCCTCAGAGGACAGTGTCACAGCCCAGGAAAGCCAGTCTCATCAAGGATAAGAACGGCTATTGCAAGAGTTAAATGAAGTAGTGCTCATAAAGCACTTAGTTCTATGTCTGACATATGGTAAACAATACACGTTGATTGTTATTATTATCGCTACTTATCTGGAAAATCATGGTAGAAATTGGAACATAAAGAAATGTAAGGAAGACAACTTTCAGAATTTGTTGGGGGTGGGGAGCAGTGATGTCAAGTATAAATTACTAGAAAAGGTAACAACTTAGCTGAATTTTGAGAAATTAGTAAAAGTCAAGTGAATTGAATATGGAAGCATATTCTGGACCCAAAAGCTGATTTTAAAGTCTCTACTTCCCTGAAATTTAGTGATTTTCTGATGTCTGTGATGCCTAGGAATCCCTGAGTGGTGTAAACAGTTAAGAGAATGTGCTTGGCTGCTAACCAAAAGGTTGGTGGTTTGAGTCCACTCAGAGGAGCCTGGGAAGAAAGGCCTGGTGAGCAAATTCTGAAAAATCAGCCATCAAAAACCCTATGGAGCACAGTTCTACTCTGAGGCACATGGGGTCACCGTAAGTCAAAATGGACTCAATGGCAGTGATTTTGTTGTTGCTGTTTGTTTGTTTTTATGATGCCTTACCCAGTGCAGAGGCTCAGCAAATGCTCTTGAATAAATAGATACCTGAATGAATGCATACATTTCCTGGAGTGGAGAAAAAGTTTGACCATACCAGTCTTCTCCTCTTTTCTGTAAGCTAGCCAAGTTTCAGAAACTACATCCCTTGCACAGACTGGGAAGGAAGATTTCCTTTTCAGCACCACTGGTTTCCAGGCAGAATAGTCCATCTTGACTCCTGAGGCACTGAAGTCACTCACTGTGCTGCCTGTGAGCAGCTACCTTAGCTCTCAGTCCATTGGAACAGCATTAAATATATGGTGGTCATCGTATGTTAATTAGTGTCCATAAAGGCATGTAACTTATAAAGGTGGGATGGCACACGTGGCCTTGGAAAGTCTGTTCCATTATAGTGGAGTTTTTGGAAGAGTGATTCTGACATTAGTATTATTATGAATCATTTTAATATCTGCATTTCCCTCTTAAATTTATTTATATATGATATATACCATTTATTTTAAATTTTGTAATATCTGAATGGATTCTTTCACTAGAGAAACTGCCTCTGGCTGTGTTCCAGTCATCTGATTTTTTTCTCAGCTGCTGGACTGTCTATCGATCTGGTCACCTAAGGTGAGGGAAAAAACAAACTCAACAAAAATTGTATTCAAAGCTCTGCGATTATTTGTCCCCTTTTGTGGCAGCAGGAGGGCAGTGGGGGAGGTGATATTTCTCCCCCTCACTGAGGAAAATGAGAAAATCACAGCCACATACAATTTATGTAGGTCATGCTACACTGAAAAGAGAATAAGTCTATGTCCATTTCCTGTAAAAAGAAAGCAAAATCGGACCGCTCCAAAAATTAGTCCTTTGTTTATTTCAAAAACATTTTATGTAACGGAAAAATCAAGCTGCTTCTATAATACCGTATGGAATAGTAGTATTTGCACAAATGAAAAAGTCTGGAAAATAGACAACTATTTTACTGTTCTATTGGCAAACACTTTAGACAAATGAAGAACTTATTGGCATGAATTGCTATTAATTTTGAATAAATAAAAATTATGAAATGATGAGAAAAATAATTACCTAAACCTATAATTACAAAATACATCATTTCAAAATGAGATTTCATTTTAAACTTTTTATTTTGATTTGTATTAATAAATACCTTATCATTCTTTAGAGGAAGGAGACTATTTCCCAAGTCCTAAATAATAATATAATGATGACAAAAAAATTGAGAAAAGCTGAGTTGTTATGGCATTTTTGGCTACATTTTCTTAGTATCAGTCTCGGTTTTTTTGTTTTTTCCCCCGTACTAAGCTATTTTGGATAAAATAAGATTATTTTCATCCTCTTCAAATGGAACCTTCAGCTTTCTCTCAGACAGTGGGGTTGAAGGTCATGACAGAAGACAGTGGAGAACTATGGGTGTGAGCAGAAAGCACCAAAGGGAAAGCAGAGGAGACACAGGGCAGGAAATCAGGGTCATGGTTTAGCAGACAGCGAAGGGCAGGAGATAACATGATAACACAAGGTGGCCCAAGAGCCCCTCTGTGAGGTCAGGCAGGCCAAGGAGCACCTCAGGAGGGTTGAAGGTGCCACCCTGGCCCTCTGATTTAGAGCTGGAATGGAAAAAGGATTACAAGTAGAAGCAAAAAAGGGAATTTTTTCTTACGAACTCCTGCTTAGCACCCTCTGGCCCATCACTCTTACCTAATGACCTCTGCCCCTTCTATATCACCGGAAAAATAAAGGCCATCAAGTGTGAAAATTCTCTCAATTTCATTATCACCTTTCCCCAAAACCCTAAAAAGAAAAAAAAAAAGCCCAGACCTGTTGCCTTCGAGTGGATTCAGACTCATGACAACACAGTGTATTGCAGAGTAGAACTGCCCCATAGGGTTTTCTTGGCTATGATCTTCAGGGAAGACGATCACTAGGCCTTAATCTTTACAGAAGCAGATTGCCAGGTCTTTCATTTGCAGAGCCACTAGGTGGATTCAAACCACCAACCTTTAGGTTAGTAGTTGAGCATAAATTGTTTGCACGACCCAGAAGCCCCTCCTAAAAAACAAAAAATCCTAATCACATCTAAATACTCACAAATCCCTCCTCTTCATCAGTGATAATTTCTCCCTTTGCACTATCAATCCCATTAGCTCCTGTCATCTCTGAAGCCTTATTCCACTGGCCATACTCTATCTTCTCTATTCTCAACCTCTTCTTCCCTAACACACTTCTGCAGCCTAGAAACAAGCTCAAATATACAAAACAATTGTAAAAAGAACAAAAGGCAAAATTAAAACATGACAAAGTTGTTTGTATGTCTTTCACCTTTAGCTACTGGCTTGTTTCTGTTAATGCCTACCCTATGTATTGCCTCACTTGTTCGCTGGCAGAATTACAGTTTTGCTCACCTGTCCACCCAGACCCACTCTCAGTGATGGATTCTGTCTCACATCACCTGTATTTCCCGGTCATGGCTATTTGTCCTGGGGTGGGTATGTTTCCTAAGTTTGCTTAACAAAACTGAAGGTCTTGAACTATAATGCATGCTAGTGAGTGGAGCTTCTATCTCTTGGAATGTAAATAAAGGAGCATATACCTGTTATCTTTTTAAGCCATGAGGGAACCAGTGTTAGGATGAGGCCTGCTGAAGACAGCAAAGCTGAAAAAGAAACGCCCTGGTTACACTAAATGCTGAATTAAATAACCCTGAAGCCTGCACTACCTCTGAGTTCCTGTTATGTAATATTTTTGACCTCATCTTTCAAAAGCTAGTTTGATTTCAATCACAAAAAACATCCGAGTTTGCACGAAGCTCTACTGGAACACATTTTTTACTTCATGTTCAATCCTTTGCATATTTTGAAATTTCAAACCCCACAACTTCTAAAGAAACAATTCTGGCAAAGATCACTAATGAATTTTTACTAATTCTCCAATAGAGGTTTTCTTTTTCTTTTTTTCCTTTTCTATTATTTTGATTTCTCCTTAATGCTCTACCACCCATCTGTCAGTTTGTCATACTGTGGTGGCTTGCATATTGCTATGATGCTAGGAGCTATGCCACCAATATTTCAAATACCAGCAGGATCACCCATGGCGGATGGGTTTCAGTGGAGCTTCCATAATCAGAGACACTAGGAAGAAAGGCCTGGAGAGCTACTTCTGAAAACTAGCCAATGAAAACTGTATGGATTATAGAATATTGTTCAAGACTTCAGTTCCCTTATTCTGGGCAGGTCATCAGGAGAAGTTGATTGCTGGAGGACATCATGCTTGCTAAAGTGGAGGGCCAATGAAGGTGAGAAAAACCCTCAATGAGATGGACTGACACATGGGCACAACAATGGGCTCAAACGTGCCAAAGATCATGAAGGTCGTGCAGGACCAGGCAGCATTTGCTTCTGTTAGGCATGACTCAGCAGACCTGATTCTGTGACAATTAACAACAATACAACACTCCTTCCTATTTGAAATACTATTTTCCCTTGCAATTTTTGGCACTATAATTCTCATTTTTTTCTTAACCTCAAAATTATTGTTTTTCCTAAGCAATTCTTTAAGTCAGCACTCCTATCAGATTCCCAGAGATGTAAATCCACGTTTTGCATTTGGTATCAATCTTGAATGCTTCTCAGAAATCTTAAAGTTGCCATGTCCAAAAATGAGTTTTTTTCATGCTTCCCTTCTTTACCCTGGATCTCAAATTTTATCCCTCTACTTTATTCTACCACCCACTCAGTCGCTCATGACAGAAATTTGTTTGCCATACTAGCTTCCTCTCTCCTTCTCATTTCCAATGTCTACTAGGTACTTAGGCTAATTAAATGCTTATTAAGTCAATCCACTCCTCTTCATCCTTACTGTTACTGCCCTCAGTCAAACTCTATGCAGCCCTTCCCTATTCTATTACAATAGCCTCTCACTGGCACTCAGCCTCTGTTTTCATGCCCCTCTAAACTATCTTTCATCATATTTCAAGCCAGAATTAATCTTACAAATAAAAATGTGATTTTACCACCATCTTTTCCTCTAAAAATGTCCATTTACATGCCATTCCATATAGTATACAGCAAATATTCCCCTGACAATGCACAGGTCTCGCAGTTACTTTTGTCTAGGCTTCCCTTCTGTTTTTCACATACTTTGTCATCCCCATTCTGTTGTTGTGGTTAGTTGCCATCGAATGGATTCCGATTTGATGCAAGCCCATGTGACCTCATGTGTGCAAAGTACAACTGCTCCATAGGGTTTCAGGGCTATGACTTTTCAGAAGCAGATTGCCATGCCTGTCTTCCAAGGCACCTCTGGGTGGGTTTGAATCTCCAACCTTTTGGCTAGTAGTCAAGTGCTTAACCATTTGTGCCACCCAGGGATAGCCCATCTCCATATTAAAACCAAACCTGTTGCCGTCGAGTCGATTCCGAATCACAGTGACCCTATAGGACAGCGTAGAACTGCCGCATAGGGTTTCCGAGGAGTAGCTGGTGGATTCAAATTGCTGACCTTCTGATTAGCAGCCAAACCCTTAACCACTGCACCGCCAGGGCTCCATACTAGACATACCAAATTACTCAACTTTCTTTTAACTCTTCTGTATTTTCCGTTTGAAATACTGTCTTCCTCAAATCCAATTAATAGACTCTCATCTCATATTTTTTATTTTCTATGTAGTCTTGTTCCAAGCCTATTTGATCTCTCCCTTCTTTCAGTATTCTCTGCTCATGATGAATGTCTATATTATAGCATTTAATTGGAGTCCTAGTGGCACAGTGGTTAAGAGCTTGGCTGCTAACCAAAAGGTCAGCAGTTTGAATCCAGCAGCTGCTCCTTGGAAACCCTATGGGGCAGTTCTACTCTGTCCTATCGGCTCATTCTGAGTCAGAATCAACTCAATGGCAACGGGTTTATGGTATCACATGTAATTATTTACATTTATTCTTCCATATATGACTTCAAGTTTCTTCAAGATAGAGGCAGTCTTATTCATCATTCTGCTTGTTTTGTAAGTGAATGGCAGGAGAGTTCAGTTTCTCAAGAACCCTCCTATTAGGCTCAGTCATTCTAAAGTGTTGATCTAAGGTATCTTCCAGAAGTGAGAGAAAATACTTTTGTCTCACAGGCCAAATCTGATCAGTTTGCAGTAGCCTCCTGGCGCGTGGATGACTCTGAAGTTACACCTAAGCTCAGCTGGAGGGCCTCTTCATTAATCAGCATGGGTGTGAGAATTCTCCTTCCTTAGCACTGATGGTTTTTTTGTTCCTTAAGTATAGTCAATATTTCATATAGCCTGCCAAGGATCTGCGGAGCCCTGGTGGTGCAGTGGTTAAGCATGTGGCTGCTAACTGAAAGGTCGGCAGTTTGAACCTACTGGCTGCTCCCAGGGAGAAAGATGTGGCAGTCTGTTTCCGAAAAAGATTACAGCCTTGGAAGCCCTATGGGGCAATTCTACTCTGTCTTATAGGTCACTGTGAGTCAGAATTGACTTGACAGCAGTGGATTTGTTTTTGAGTTGCCAACTATCTAACACTGAATTACATTAAATATTGGAATTAAGAAGGACACATAATTCTCTGGAATGTAGAGTTGGATAACCATAGAAATCACTACTTTGTTTTATGTATAAGGAGTCTCAGACCTAGTGTGGAGAAAATAATTTTCCTGGATAATGTAGCCAGTACTAGAGCCCAAGTTTCCTAATGCCCAGTCAAATGCTATGTACCCAATTGCCTATTAAAAAAAAAACAAAAAACAAAACTGAAGATATATTGTACTGGAATCCCTAATACCTTGACATGCATTATATTCTCTATGGATCAAAAAACCACACAAGTACAACTGAATACAAAAACAGTAGATGATCTTATTTCTTATTCAGGAGCCCTGATGGCACAGTGGTTAAGAGCTCAGCTGCTAACCAAAAGGCTGTCAGTTCAAATCTACCAGTTGCTCCTTGGTAATCCTATGGGGACAGTTCTACTCTGTCCTGTAGGGTCACTATGAGTCAGAATCAACTTGTAGGCAATGAAATTTATTTCTTATTTAAGCTGAGCTTTCATTGATTCATCTTCTAGCATAACTTGTTTAATATAAATTCTATAAATCACAACTCAAGAACAACATAGACTAGTATCTGTGGTAGAGGAGAACAATACATAATTCATTAGATATGATTCATAGTGGTTAATACAGTGTCTTAGTTTAGTTATACTACTGACTGACTGACCTTGGGAAGATTACTCATTTCTCTTTGTTCCATTTTCCACCTTCAAAGTAATAGAACTAACTTTATAGACTTGTTCATATTATCTTGCTCTTGTTGTTGTTAGCTGTCATGTAGTCAGCCCCTGACTCATGACAATCTGTGGCCCCGTCCAAAGCCATCCCCATGATCAGTTGGGGATTGGACCGTTGTGATCCAGAGAGTTTCATTGGCTGATTTTTAGAAGTAGATCACCAGGCCTTTCTTCCTAGTCTGCCTTAGTCTGGAAGCTCTGCTGAAGTCTGTTTAGCATCATAGCAACATGCAAGCCTCCAATGACAGACAGGTGGTGACGGCATATGAGGTGCGTGGGCTGGGAGTTGAACCTAGGTCTCCTTCATGGAAAGGATCCCTGGTGGCTTAACAGTTAAGCACTAGTCTACAACCGAAAGGTTGGTGGTTTTGGCCCACTTAGTGACTCCATGTAAGAAAGTCCTAACAATCTACTTTCTTAGAGATTACAGCCAATAAACCTATGGGGCAGTTCTACTCTGTCACAAGGGATTGCTATGAGTCAGAATGGACTCGACCATATCCAACAACATGCGTGGAAGGTGAGAATTCTACCACTGAACCACCAATGCCTTTCTCAATATTCTCTTAACACATTTAAAATGCTTATAAGGAGACTTTAGTAGTAAATGTTAACAATTAATCTGATTCTGATTCTGAGAGATAATTCATGTTTTTATCATATCTCTTTGTGTCTTGCAAGCAAAAACATCAATTGCTGATGTTCTGAAATAACTTTTCAAGGATATTTGTGATAGGCTTTGGAAATCAGAGATAATGTCTCTATATGCAGAGAAGGCAGGCTTGCTTACATCTCCTTATGAAAGCCTCAGGTTCTTTAAGCTCAGGGCTCCTCTCCAATAAAACAACCCACTTTTTGTGTAGATGTCCCTCTTTGCATCACATTGCGGGAACTGGGGCTCAGAAAACCAGTGCAAATGCTGATTCTCTAGCTACTACTATTAATGTGAGTAATAAATTGTCCTTTGTCTCTGACGTAGCAGTTTGTCTTCTGCTCCCATCCACAAAATGGTGACAAGCTAACATGTTAGATTCTAAGTATGCAAAATCGCAGACCCTCCCCAGTACTTGATATCTGAACCTTGTTTATGTTTCTAATTTTAAAGTCTGTTATTTTAATGAGTTTGTTTTTCTCCATTAGATTTAATAATTTGTCTTAGTAAAGTGATCATAAGGAGCCTTGGGTTGCTAACCAAAAGGTCAGCGGTTTGAACCCAGCAGTGGCTCCACAGTAAAAAAGACCTGGTAATTTGCTCCCACAAAGATTTCTGCCTAAGAAACTCTATAGACAATTCTATTCTGTCCTATAGGGTCGCTATGAGGTCACACAGTAACAACAAGGTGACCTTTGATTTTAATTTTCAGATTATCAAATTTAATAGCACAGACTCAGGCTCAGTCAAAGCTTTTACACACTTCCGCCCATAATCAAGTTATTACTTCTTGCTTGAAGAAATGAATGTTTAGAAGCTGATTCAGCTACTTTTGAAATTCCATTTATATTGAAAATATTAAGTACTCTGGCAAATATCTTAATAAAGATTTCTCTTGCACGGGTTGTCCTTCTTCAAACTATCTGTTGGTCTAAATACTGCTCTTCAACTTCATCTCTTCAGTGAACAATAAAGCCTTTCTATACATGTGGTGAGCTTGGCATTCTCTGACATCTTGTATAATCATCAAAGTCACTCATTAAGAACTTGCCCTATGCTTTCATGTACTTTTTTTAAATTTTTAATCTTTTCTTAAATAAATCATAGGCTAAACAATATGATGACAAAGGGCATTTTAAAACAGGTATAATTTATATCTGTAATGCCAACACATTCCAGGCAATCAATAAAATTATCTTTTGCTATATACTTTTCAAAATCAACCTAAAATTTAGGATAATTGAACAAAGTCACAGATGCTGTTTCTTCTTTTCCTAAGGCTGCAATCAAAAAATCATTCCATAAAAATATGGAGAAAGAATAAAAATAACATATTTTATTTAATTACCTTAGAATGCACACTCATCCCAACTGAGAATCAAAATAAATGTCACTGTTCTGTAAAACATGAGGGAAAAATAATCTTGATTTTAAAGTGAGTTGCACTCTCAGGTTTACTCAGGATGAAAGACTGCGTACAAGAATGACCCTGAGACCCTGGGGCGATAGACCCCCAAGACATCTCGGAGGAAGCTCCATGAAGCAGGAGTTGTATTAACTTAAAAGCAGACCTTGGCACTTCGCCCCAAGCTACTTCCCTGAGGCTACTCTTTGGCAGTATTGCAATCTAGCACTTTCATATCTAAAACCAAGAGCTGGAAAGCTCTTATCCTTGTTGCTTACAAGCAGTTCTCACTGTAAGATAAACATAACCTTAGGCCCTACCTCATAATGGGTGGTCGTGGGATGATAACCAGTTAATATCCTTTACTTTTGTGCTGATTGAATGATAGCTTCACAATCCAAGATTTGGGGAAAATATGGATCACTAAGAAGTTTCTAGGAGCCCTGGTGGCAAACTGGTTAAGAGCTTGGCCACTAACCAAAAGGTCAGTGGTTCGAATACACCAGTCGCTCCTTAGAAATCCTATGGAGTAGTTCTACTCTGTCCTATAGGGTCGTTGTTAGTCAGAATTGGCTTGACAGCAACAGGTGAGAAGTTTCTAAATGGACATCTTCAAGAATTGCATGCACAATTTTCTTAAATTTGTTAAACATCTTAGCAATTCTTTCCTTGCCATTCTGTTCCAGATAATATATGCTATTAAGGGTTGATATGCAAAAAAGATAGGGATTCTGGAGAGTTCTTTCATCCTGAGTAAACCTGAGAGTACAACTGACTTTAGAATCAAGATTTTTTTTTCCCTCATGTTTTACAGAACAGTGACATTTATTTTGATTCTCAGTTGGGATGAGTGTGCATTCTAAGATAATTAAATCAAATATGTTGCATGTTTTTATGGAATGATTTATCTGGTTTTCTTATTAAATATTATCAAATAAATTTCCTGTGCTATAAAGAATTTTTCAGAACCTACCCAGATACAATGTTATAGTTGAACTATCTTTTCTAAAAAAAATTTTACTGTTATGATGAGGGTCATAGATTGGAGCAAATATCCCAGCCTGCACCACATATCTTTTGAAGGGGAAATGTGGCATAAGTGGTTCCAAAAAATAAAGATAAAATAGATATTATCTTTAAAATATAGACATGAGAAAAAGACATCATGTGAAAATGTTCTGAAAATAGTTAATTACTAAAGCAATCTGGGGCATTAAAATTATTAAAAGTTGAACTTGAACATTTCTTTTACAGAAAAATTTTTCTCCATGTTAAATGTGATAAGTTTACAGAAATATTACTAAAAAAAAAAAAATCTTTGAAATTCAGTAGCAGTTTGAAAACTGGGGTCTCTTATCTACCAAGGCAACCAGAAGGGAGTTGCTTCATGGGCAGTTGATAGCAGATGATCATAATTAACACGAAAAGACTTACTAATGTGGAAAAAATGCCAAGTGAACAGCCATAACTAGGTGAGCTTGATCCAATTAGCTGTGAAAAATCTCTGAGGCAAAAATGGTCCATTTCCCCATCTTGATTTTCACTGGCCATTGAACCATGATTCTTATTTTATTTTCTATTGCATTTTCCCGGTTGTGGGTAGGCTGCCTCATCTAGCAGATTCCATGTTGACCTCAATTACCCCCAAATTCTGGACAACTACTAAGGGATGCTCTGAGATTCTCTAAGTTATACAGAGACTATACATGTGGACTACAGCTAACCCAGGGGAAGAAATCTCCTTGGAATTGTTCCCAGAGGTCATATTGACAGTATGAGGACTATTTAAATAGTAATCCGTCTATGTTCTGAAATCGGCATATTTTAACATCATATAATACTGATTGGATTGTTTTTCTCATTGGTCTTGCTGTATTCATATCATTATTCTCATTAAAAGGCCACATAGAACTTCAAATAGCCTTAAACACTGCTGAATCTCTTGATCTCCAAACATAACAGCAGTATCTAGGGAAGAAAGGAAAAGGAACAGTGAAAGTATTTCATTTTGGTAAGTAGAATGAAAATGGAAAGAGATAATAAAGGGCAAAAGACATAAGAGAAAGTGGCTGCCATCTTTAAGTAAACCTTACCACTGATCTAAATTAGAAGACTTTTATGGTGGTATCACTATGTCTATCTCTAGCACTAGACTATAAGTTCTGTAGGATAGAAATTTTTCTGTATTCTTTAGAGTGGTCTCCACTATCAAGCACAGTGCCCACAGTGGTTCTCAATTAATACTAACTGAATGCATAAGTTAAATTATCTACCTATGCATGTATGATTGGAGTAGAGTCAAAATGTGAATTCTAAAGTCCGTTTAAAATATTATTTATATGTAAAGATAAAAACAGAAAAGGAGAATTGTTGCCATTGCAATACATATGCCAATCAATAAGCATTGATGTAGTTAGTACTATACTTTTTTTGGCCTAGAAGTCTATTAGGACCATGAAAAACACACACAAATTCATTCATGCACATACACAGCACACACTGCACACATACAATTGATACTTAGCTTTCCCTTTCATAGCTCTACGTTTCACCATTTTTATTTAAATTATTTCATTGAGAAATATTCTTTTTACTTGTTTACATTTATTGATTACATCAAAAAAGAGAAAGTCCTACGTAAAAATTATGTTTGCTGAATATATCAGAAGGCCACTAAAATTTAGTCTTCATAATACGTAAACCATTTTGTTCTTTATAGTTTTGCACCTTAAACTAATATCAATAGGAATTGCTCTACTCACAATGGAAAACTTAGGAATGGTTTTTCCAAGCAGGCGTCTATACCTTTTGCTTTAAACGATGTTACTTATTCAACTTTAATTATATCAATGTGCCTAAAAAGGCGATTTGAATGGTATTTTATTGTAAGTATTATAGATTGGAGGATCGACTTCACAATAGTTCATGTGAGAACAAACAAATAAACTAGCTATTTAGTTATCTTACATGTTTCTGAGTTATAGTATATATAGTATAGAAATTCTAGAATGCTTAATGTTTCCACTCAACTACTAACCTAAATGTTGCCAGTTCAAATCCACCCAGTGGCAGGGAATAAAGGACTGGCAATCTGCTTTCGTAAAGACTACAGCCAAGAATACCCTATGGAGCAGTTCT
The DNA here is from genome assembly GCA_030035585.1 of Dugong dugon. Taxonomy (NCBI): domain Eukaryota; kingdom Metazoa; phylum Chordata; class Mammalia; order Sirenia; family Dugongidae; genus Dugong; species Dugong dugon. The sequence continues at coordinate 19,179,139 of CM057478.1, forward strand.
ACTCGGTAACACATGGGGTCTCCATGAATCGGAATCAACTTGATAGCAACCTCTTTTTTTTTTTTTTTAAAGGAGTTACACTGTTGTGTTAGTTATGTTAGTTGCCTTCGAGTTGATTCTGACTTAAAGGGACCCCATGTGTTCAGAGTAGCACTGCTCCATAGAATTTCCAAGGCTGTGACGTTGTAGAAGCAGACGGCCAGGCCTGTCTTCTGAGGCTCCTCTGGGTGGATTTGAACCACCAAACTTTGGGTTAGTAGTAGAGCGCTTAACAGTTTGTGCCACCAAGGACTCCATATAGTGCTTGGATAGAGTGAAAAGTCCCTTTGAATGCTCTGTTCATAATGTTACATCTGGAGTGTTCATACTCGGTTAAACAGGGTTAGTAGTCTTGAATAGTGGTCTTCAGCCAGGGGACATTTAGCAGTTTCTAAAGAGTGTTATTGGTGTTTAGTGAGTAGATGCCAGGGATGCTGGTGATCATACTGCAGTGCATAAGACAGTTTTCCACGACAAAGAGTTAACCAGCCCAAAATGTGAATTGTGTCAAAGATGAGAAACATTGCTCTAGAACAGGAGTTGGCAAACTAGGCTCAAGAGCCAAAACCATTCCACTTCTCATTTTAGGTAAGGCCTATGAGCTAATAAGGAGCCCTGGTGGCACAGTAGTTAAGAGCTCTGCTGCTAACCAAGCGGTTGGCAGTTCGAATCCACCAGCCGCCCCTTGGATACCCTATAGGGCAGTTTTGTTCTGCCCTATTGGGTCACTATGAGTTTAAATTGACTGTACAGCGATGGGTTTGGTTTGGTATGAGCTGATAAAGGAGCCCTGGTGCTGCAGTGCTTAAGTGCTTGCCTGCTAACCAAAAGGCTGGCAGTTGGAACCCACCAGCCACTCCACTGGGAGAAAGATGTGGCAGTCTGTTCCCTTAAAGGTTACAGCCTTGGAAACCCTACTCTGTCCTATAGGGTTGCTATGAGTTAGAATCGACCTGACAGCAATGGGTTTGGTTTTTGGGTGAGCTTTTATAATGGTTTTATTATTTTCGAGTAGATGAAAAAATAAGAAAATAGTATTTGATGACACACGAAGAGTATGCAATTTCAAATTTCAGTGTCTATAAATAAAGTTGTGTTTTAATACAAGCACACATATTATCTATGGTTGCTTTTTTGCTACAACAGCAGAGTTGAGTAGTTGTGACAGAGACTGTACAGCCCTCAAAGCCTTAAGTATGTACTATATGTCTTTTTACAGAAAAGTTCTATAGAGTGAAACAAACAAAAAAACAAAGAGAATTTTATAGTAAAGTGGTCAGAATATTTAGTGGTCTAGAAACCATGAGATAATGAGATGTTATATTATTTGTAGTTCATAATTATTTTATTGATAATGTAAAAATGAAATATTTTTGTATGCATAATTTCTTCAGTTCTTTGATTTTAGCTTACTATATAAATGGGGTCCAGGCTCACCAACAATCTTGAGTTGGTTGTCATGATTTCATTGGTGAGAGAGTTTTTCAAGCATAGTTAATAGGTGTGGCTTTCCTCTGTGTGTGAGTGTCTCCCTGTATGTTGAGAAAGACTAACTGTGGTAATAATATTTGGTAACGATAATGTAATGTAATATTGTCTGCAGATCTGCTTTTCATTTCATGAAAATGTTTATTTATTGTATGTTTGATTATCACTTTTTCCTCTTTTAGCATCTCCACTTCAGAGACACCAGTTATCCTTATGTTAGAGCCTCTTTGTCTTCTGTTTTGATCATATGCTTTCCGGTTGCTTTGGTTGTCTTTGTCGCTTTTCTCTTCATTTACTGTGAATTTAGAGCTATTCCCTCTTTACATTATTTGAGTTTCCTTATATGTCTATTACAGTTTTCTTGTTTCTTGTTCAGTGGTTCTCAACCATGGCTGCACATTAGAATCACCTACAGAGGTTTTAAAACTATCAAGGCACAGCTGTGCCTTAGAACTATTAAATCAGTAAATACCAAGGCAACCAAGACATTAGTGTTTTTAGATCTTCTGAGGTAGTTGCAATGAGAGCCACTTGTTTTTGTATGTTTTAATTTGGTTCTTACCTAGATTTTCAATCTCCCTTTTCATTTTATGCTGTGTCATCTTATCCTTTAGCACTTTTTGAATTAAATTTGTATTCCTACTAAACATTTCCATAGCTTGACACACACCTGGATAATCTGTTTCTGTTCTTTGGATCAGAAAGGTAATTCATTTCTCTTTTGCATGTTTTATTCTTCTCTTCTGTTCTTCCTCTCTCCCTTCTCTCTTCCTTTTTTCTTCATGTCTTCCCACCATGGGACTCTCTCTTTTGTCTGTACTAAATTATGCTATATCTATCATGCTATTTCTTACTTATGTGTAACAAGGGTAATTCTGTCCAGACCTTCTATCTGATATAATGTATCAAAAAAAAAAAAAAAAAAAAAGCATAGCAACCCTATAGGACAGAGTAGAACTGCCCCATAGGGTTTCCAAGGGTGCCTAGTGAATGCGAACTACCAACCTTGTGGTTAGCAGCCATAGGTCTTAACTACTATGCCACAAGGGTTTCCGATATAATGTATGGTAAGTGCATTTTTCACTGAGATTTATTTTGGGGGAAGAGTTTGTTTTCCCAATCACGCTTCCTGCTTGAAGTCTCGGTATTGTTTTTTTTTTACCTATTTTTCTGATCAATGGGCATGTACATTTGGTGGAGGAGATCTGGGGTAGGGTGAGTGTAGACCTGGATGATAGAGACTTGGACTCTGCTTTATCTTCTAGACACCATCAATGACCTCATCCAGGGTCAGCTGCAACCACTCAGGAGTGAGTCTCACTGTCCTGGGTTTTGGTCGATCTCCCTTCCTCTCCACACATACACCCCAATGTAATATAATGCCTTGGAAAACCTTGGTAGTCTTTCCCATCTGTGCTGAAATTTTTACATTGGGGCTTCCACTCTCAAAAGCTTTTCCTTGACTTTCCCAAGGCTGCAAATTTATCCTCAGTCCACATCTCTCCAAATTGGAGAGAAAATTTTAATCTAAATTCTCAGGATTTTATGAACTCCTCTGTGTTCCTTTGTACTGTTTTCTGGGGTGAGGCTGGGAAGGAGGAAGAACTAGTTGGGAGTTGTAGCATACCATGTAACATCAGAATCTTTTGTTTATTAACTTGTCCTCTGTTTGAATCTTACCTCGCTTCACCGTATTTGCCTGGAAATATGTAGTTTAAATTTTGAGACTACCTTTCCAGCATAAGTTGGAAAACCCTTCACGATATAAGTGCTTTTGCAAAGGCTCAGTTTGAAACAGATGCAATTAATTGATTGTAAAGAAAATGCTTTGTAAGTTCCAGCAATATCATAATTGTGTTGGCATCAATCAACAAGTTTGTACCTTATTATTATTATTATTATTTTTGGTGGCTCTTAAGCCTTAGTGTTCCAGGGAATCACTTGTAAAACTTACTAGGGATTTTTATTCTTTCTGATTCAAGTGGCCTGGGGTGGGGTCTGGTAATCTACACTTTTTAACAGCACATTGGATGTTTCTGATGCAGATGGTTCATTAATCAGGCTTTGGGAAAAGAATGCTTATGTGGTTAGCATTGTATTAGGTATTATGAGAGATATAGAAGTATATATAGTTTCTTTCCTTAAGATACTTACAAACAAACTTATTTATCATATGTTAGTTAAATTTATAAAACAATTCTAGAATAATAGAAAACATATTACCAACAAAAAGAGGTTTAATATATACAGAATTGCTAAAAATCCAAGGTAAACTTGTCCAAGTCAAATTAAAAAAAAGAAAGAAATCATTTGGTGTTTGACTCTTCTCATCTATTTTAAATGCATCACCAGAATTGATATAACTTTAGGAATTTTTCAACACCCCGTAAAAGTTGTACCTGTTCCATAAAACCTTTCTAGTTGCATGATACCACTCCCACAATAAAGACAACATCCTAAATAATCCTAACATCCTTTTGTGTCGTTTTTGGTGCTTATTGTTTTTCTGCTTTGCTTCTACCAATTCATATGCTGGTTTTATATTCCATAATAGCACACATATTCTTTCAGGACAAGGTCTGAGTCTTATTTATTTATTTTTAATGCCATGGAAAACATAGCTCTTGCTGTAGGTGCTCAGTTAAGGTTTGTAATAATAAAGAGAAAAAGCCTAACAGATAAACTGTGTGTATATCCTAAGAAAGAAAGACATAAAATATTGCACATTTTTTTGTGAAGAGATTGACATTTCTCATGACTAATAAAATTTATACTTTTCAAGACTCTGTACTATTCATTCCTCTGCTATAAATAAGAATACCATACCAGTTTCCATCAAGTCCATTCTAACTCATAGTGACCCCAGGTGTGTCAGAGTAGAACAGTGCTCCATAGGGTTTTCAATGACTGATTTTTCAAAAGTAAATCACCAGCCTTTCTTCCAAGGCACCTCTGGGTGGACTCGAACCTCCAAATTTTCAGTTAGCTGCCAAGCATATTAAGCATTTATACCACCCAGGGACTCCATAGGTAAGGAAGTTGTTGTTGTTAGATGCTGTCATGTTAGTTCCTCCTCATAGCAACCCTATGTACAACAGAATAAAACACTGCCTGGTCCTGTGCCATTCTCACAATCCTTGTTATGCTTGAGCCCATTGTTGCAGCCAAGCGATACCTTTACCAAGCATGATGTCCTTTTCCAAGGACTGGTCCCTCCTAATAACATGTTCAAAGTATGTGAGATGAAGTCTCACCATCCTCACATCCTGACATCTAAGGAGCACTCTGACTGTACTTCTTCCAAGACAGACTTATTCTTCTGGCAGTCCATGATATATTCAATACTCTTCGCCAACACCATAATTCAAAGGCATCCATTCTTCTTCAGTCTTCCTTATTCAGTGTCCAGCTTTTGCATGCATATGAGGCGATTGAAAATGCCATGGCTTGGGTCAGGTGCACCTTAGTCCTCAGTGATAACTTTGCTTTTTAACATCTTAAAGAGGTCTTTTGCAGCAGATTTACCCAATGAAATATGTTATTTGATTTCTTGACTGCCACTTCCGTGGGTGTTGATTGTGTATCCAAGTGAATTGAAATCCTTGACAACTTCAAACTTTTCTCCATTTATCATGATGTTGCTTGGTTCAGTTGTGAGGATTTTTGTTTTCTGTATGTTGAGGTGTAGTCCATACTGAAGGTTGTAGTCTTTGATCTTCATCACTAAGTGCTTCAAGCCCTCTTCACCTTCAGAAAGCAAGGTTGTGTCATCTGTATATGGCAAATTGTTACTCTTCCTGCAATTCTGATGCCCCATTCTTCATATAGTCCCGCTTCTCAGATTATTTGCTCAGCATACAGATTGAATAAGTGTGGTGAAAGGATACAACCCTGACGCACACTTTTCCTGATTTAAAACCACATAGCATCCCCTTGTTCTGTTCGAACCACTGACTGTTGGTCTATTTTCGGGTTCCTCATGAGCACAATTAAGCGTTCTGGAATTCCCATTCTTCACAATGTTATCCATAATTTGTTATGATCCACATACTCGAATGCCTTTGTATACTCAATAAAACAATGGTAAACGTGCTTCTGGTATTCTCTGCTGTCAACCAAGATCCATCTAACATCAGCAATGATGTCCCTCAATCCACGTCTTCTTTTGAATCCAGCTTGCATTTCTGGCAGTTCCATGTCAATGTACTGCTGCAACCATTTTTTAATTTTCTTCAGCAAAATTTTACTTGCCTGTGATATTAATGATAATTGTTCAATAATTCCCACATTCTGCTGGATCACTTTTCTTTGGAATGGGCACAAATATGGCTCTCTTCCAGTCGGTTGGCCAGGTAGCTGTCTTCCAAATTTCTTGGCATAGACGAGTGAGTGCTTCCAGCATTGCATCTGTGTGTTGAAACATCTCAATTGGTATTCTGTACATTCCTGGAGCCTTGTTTTTCACCAGTGCCTTCATTGCAGCTTGGACTTCTTTCTTCAATACCATCAGTTCTTGATCATATACTACCTCCTGAAATGGTTGAATGTCGACCAATTCTTTTTGGTACAGTGTAAGGATAGAGATATAACTTATTTTTTAAAGACTTTTTTGAGCATGTAGAGTGAATAAAAAATAGATATTTTTCAAGAGAAATAAAGCATATTTCTTGTCTTCAAAAAATTTGCAGTATTGTGTTAGAACAAAGGACATAAATAGGGAAAAAAGAAAAAAACGTGTATAAAGGTGATAGAAAAATTTGGAAACGGATAAGAGTGATGGTTTAACAACATGATGACTATAATTAATATCACTAAACTGTACATGTGAAGATTGTTGAAATGGAAAATGTTTTGCTACATATATACTTACCATAATAAAAAAAATAAAGTAAGCTCATCAAGAAAAAGTTAATCAGAAAGCTTCTTTTTTTTCCTATTTTAGTTAATTAATCTATTTATTTATTCTATTGTACTTCAGGTGAAGGTTTACAGAACAAATAGTTTCTCATGAAACAGTAGTACATATATTATTTTATGATGTTGGTTAACAACCCCATGATGTGTCAACCCTCTCCCTTCTTGACATTTTTTTTTTTTTTTGGTGAAAATATACATAGCCAAAGATACACCATTTCAAAAATTTCTACATGCACAGTTCAGTGACATCGACTACGCTCTTCCAATTATACTGTTATTTTTACTTTAGATGAAGGTTTACAGAACAAAATAGTTTGTCATTAAACAGTTAGTACACATGTTGCCCTATGACAGTGATTAACAACCTCACAACACATCAACACTATCCTTATTCAACCCTGGGCTCCCTATCACCAGCTTTCCTGTCCCCTTCTGCCTTCTAGCCGCTGTCCCTGGACTGCTGTGCCTCATTAGTCCCATTTTGTTTTATGGGGCTGTCCAGTCCCCTGCTGAATGGTGAACTCAGAAGTGACTTCACCACTGAGCTAAAAGGGTGTCTGGGGGCCATACTCTCGGGGTTTCTCCAGTCTCCTTTAGGCCAGTAAATCTGGTCTTTTTTTTTGTGAGTTAGAATTGTGTTCTACATCCTTCTCCAGCTCTGTCCAGAACCATCTGTTGTGATCCTGGTCAGAGCAGTCAGTGGTGGTAGCCGGGCACCATCTAGCTGTACTGGACTCAGTCTGGTGGAGGCTTTGGTAGTTGTGGTCCATTAGTCCTTCAGACTAATCTTTTCCTTGTATCCTGTTCTCTTCAGAAAGCTTCTTGAGGAGAGAATTTTTAATAAGGATTTAAGAGAAATTATTGACACACTCTACTGGTAAAGAAACACTAAATTCACCCCAGGTGAACAGAAAAACAGAGAAAAGGATCTTTTTGATGAAAAGGACCATTATTAAATGAGTGATTGTGTAATGACTGTTTTTGGGAATTGTGAGAAGTCTACTGGTTTACCCAATCTGTGTTTTTTGAGACTTGCTACGAGCAATCCCCTCTCTTGGCATTAAGGAGTATAAGGAAGTTTAGATAGCAGTCTCTATACTGTAGGATGTCCAAGACTTACAAATGAGAAAGAATAATAAGAATATGTGGAAGTATATTTTTAAGTGCTAAAATTAATACTATCATCAAGAAAAAATGATCAAAATTGGACATCTGCAAGAATAGGGACTATGATAGAGCTCACTGGGAAAAGAAAAAATTAATAGGTCTTTAAGGACACACTTTTAGAAGGTTTCATTGGGTAGCAATGATGAAGCAAGATCATGTGATAAGTGAGTGAAGTCACATTGTCTATATTTGTCTATGTAGAAATGAGTACATTATTAATCTCAGCACTTAGGCTTCCCCTATACAATGGTGATATCAGTATTTACCCACATAATGGTTGTGAGGATTAAATGGGGCCCTGTATGTAAATTTTTAGCCAAGAGTTCAGCACATAGTAGATTAGTAAATATTGATAAGGGTGAAGATAATGAAAATAATGAGGATGATGAAGATGATGACTTCGGAAGAAAAAGACAGAAAAGAAGAAGGAGAAGATATAAAAGAAGGAGTAGGAGGAGCTAGAGGAAAAGAGACAGGGAGATGAGAAGAAACTGATATTTTATTAAAATACGTACTTCAAAATGGATTAAATGGGGAAGAGAATAGAGGAATGTAAAAGAATAGAAATCTGTGTTAAGCGGGAACAAGTCTAAGGCAATAGAAAAATAAATGATAAAAAAGTGATGAATTTATCAGAGCTTTCAAAGGAACATTTGATAGCTTAAATATCAGACACGGATGACTACATAATGAAGTAATCAGCGAAAATTAAGAAGTTGGAGTGAAATCAGTTCAGGGACAGAGAAGATAACAGATGGGTGCTGTTTCAGAAATGTTGGGAAGTGATAGCAGAAAACGTCAACACGGAATAACTTGTAAACATTTGGAAGTAGAGAATTGAAGCTTGCATTGAATCTGTTGGTACAGATTTGAAACTCATCAGTGTGGCTATAATTGGAAGCTCAGAAATAAGATCAATTTACAAAATGAGTACAGAGCAGGATTGCTCTTTTCCACTTGACTCTTCTTCAGTGTCAGGATTTTTTCATCTCAACCTCTTACCCTAACTTGTGAAACCTTCAGGCTGTACAGTACTTAGAGATACCAGCTTTGTCCAATAACCAAGTAATTAATTTACACACACATGTGCAGGTACACACACACACACACACACACACATTTATTTCTAACTACATGCCTGCCTCATTGTGGAGCTGCATGTGAGTTGCAGTGGGGAAAAGTGATTTCACTGTCTTGTCTCTTTTACTTGAATGGTTTAGAAAAGTCAGCAAGATGCTTATTCTTTTTGACTCCATTTTCACGTCTGGAAAACATCCATATCTATCACACTCAGTAGTGAGGAAGCTGAAATAGTTTACAGAAAGTGTTTTTCCAGCTGTACAGATATAAACATAAGATGACTGTAGCTAGTTATATAGAGTAGCAGGAGACATCGATCAATTCATTTTTTATTTTAGATGTTCCTTTCCTCCTCCTTCCAGTACAAATAAACCAAAACAAAAAGCAAAGCGACAACAACAACAGAAAACCCAAACCAAACCCATTGCCCTCTAGTCTGATTCATAATGACCCTATACGACAGAGTAGAACTGTACCATAGGGTTTCCAAGGCTGTCAATCTTTATGGAAGCAGACTGCCACATCTTTCTCTTGCAGAGTGGCTGGTGAGTTCAAACTACCAACCTTTCAGTTAGCAGCCGAGCACTTAACCACTGCACTACCAGGGATCCTTTACAAATAAAAGTAGTTTATTTAAATATTTTTCTGCAGTTTCTTTGTCTTTTGTTCATACAAGTCAATATAGGGTAAAGATCTAAAAACATAAACAGGAGACACGGAGATTTATAAATCAGAAATGTAGGCCTCCTGTAAATGGATACAGTATTTTAGGTTTATGAAAAAAATTATTACTAAGGTTACCTACAATCATTTATGAGTAGAATACAGTAAAACCACACTTGTTCTATGACTCATATCAACAGTGACACATATGCTTCTTATTGTATAAAAGTTTAAATTAATTAGCTATTTTTATTTATGGAGCAGTGTACATACCATTTCCCATTATGAGTTTATTCCTTCTCCATTAGCTACTTCCTCTTCCTTAGAAGTTCTTTTAGCTAATGGGTAACATCTCTGATGGAGACTCTGGAGACACGAACAAACAAAACCTGAATTTCTAACGTTAGGGAATTTGTGTTTTGTTAACTTACTTTTATATATTAGCATTATTTGTATCTATTAAGAATCTACTTAGACGTTTGGCACAGTGGTTAAGCATTTGGCTGCTAACCAAAAAGTCGGCAGTACGAATCTACCAGCTGCTCCTTGGAAACCCTATGGGGCAGTTCTGCTCTGTCCTATAGGGTTGCTATGAGTCAGAATCGACTAGACAGCAATGAGTTTGTTTGTTTGTTTGTTTTTGGTATATAAATATATAGATGGATAGATAGGTAGATAGCTGTACTTAAGAGTTTAAAAAAATCAACATTTTCATTAAACTAAGTTTCAATTTGTTCCAATAAAGTTGATTAGATAAATTTATTAAATTACGTAAAGTTCAGACATTACATTTCATTCTCCACCACGCCCCCACCCGGGATAGTGTAGTGGAAGGTTTAGAATTTAGATTTTAGAATTTCTTAACTTAGATCACATGAAATCTTTGTTAAGGTTAGGAATTACCTGTAAGACTACAAAGACATTATGCTATTTCTTATCTTTAATGAGTTTACATTAAGAAAGCAACTATCATTTCTAAAGACTTGGAGCCTTATACCCTCTACATTATGCATTTAGTGATTTAACAAAATTTGAATGAACCCTGGGATGGTAAAGAGTATAAACATTTATTTTAATAGATTCATGGATCTTTTGGGGAGTAAAGAGGAATAGATATTTTATCTGAATTCTTATCTTGGCTTTTGTGCTTACCTAAATTATTAAACATACAGTTTAACATAAACCAGAGAAGTGCTTAAAATTACATAGGCATGCTAATCATGGAAAAATAGTGCCTTTCAAGGCAGAGACAATAAACACAATATTTGAGAATTGCTTTTTAAAATTTTATGTCACATTTCTCATAACAAGTGTTGCAGTACAGTTTTTATTACTAAAACTTAATACAGAATTAGGTCATTCATAAATCTGTTGCAGTTAATGTTTCAGGACAAATTAAATATAAAGCTCTGTTATTCTCTCAATAAATTCTCAAGGTATAAAATGCTTCTGTTGTAATTCTGTTCCAATTGGCAAGATCTTTTGTACATCTATGAACAGCTCTCAGTAACATTTCAGACTTTTACCTAAAAGCAATATTTATTCAAGTTTCATACATTTTCCCCATAGAGTTTCTTAGATAACTAAAGTAAAATTTGACATTTGTATATACTCAGCATGTAAGTAGGATAAGAAGTTTAATTTAAAAACCCGCTAGACTGTAAAACTCTGAATAACACAGACCATCTCTGTTTCCCCATTAGCAGAATACCATGGATATCAGATAATGAGATATGCTTTTGAATAAATAAATGAATGAATGAAGCATACCTCTTGTCTACACATGGATAAGAATTTACCGTATTGGTATGGCTACGGGGCATACATTTATTTTTCCAAGTAAAAAGCAAATCTTCATGTAACGTATTTATAAAATTTAAAGATTAGATACCAAAACATTATTTAAACTAGTTTTATTAGCTAACTATGAGTTTCAGAGGTAGGATAAAGTTTTCCTCAAATCAACAGAAGAAACTCACCAAAATGTAGCATTGCAGCTTCTTTAAAAGTTTTTCCAGCCCAGATTTTTCAATAGCCATAAAAATGTAATTTCACTATCTAGATCAGCAGAGTCAGTAATTTTCTCTAAGTGAATAAAAATGTGCAGTGTTAGTATATTTTATAAGTCATATTTCATCTTGTTAAATTTCTGATTTGAAACTCAACATTGCCAGATTTTAGAATTGTCGATACTGATGGTCTGAACATCATGCGCCTAAAATAATCTATGGAGTTGGGATAAAAGTCATGAAAAAAACTGACTTCAGCTTCTACAATGGAAAAGAAACATACTAGGCCATGAAGGATTTATGGGAACATAAAGAAGAATCACAAGACTGACATATTTTTTTAAAAGTCAGTATTTTAAGTATAAATACCAGTTGCTGTCAATTCTGACTCATGGCAACCTTATAAGTGTCAGAGTAGAACTGTGCACCATAGGATTTTCAATGACTAATTTCTTGCATGTACTTAGATCACCAGGCCTTTCTTCCAAGGCACCTTTGGGTGGACTTCAACTGCTAACTTTTTGACTAGCAGCCAAATGCGGTAATCTTTTCCATTACCTCCCCTCCAAAAAAAAAAACAAAAAACAAAAAACAAACTAGCTGCCATCAAGTGGATTCTGACTCATAGCTACCCTATAGGACAAAGTAGTACTACCCCATAGGGTTTCCAAGCCCATATGGCAGCCAAGCTCTTAACCACTACACCATCAGAGCTCCTGGGATGCCTAAATAGAAGTAACCACAAAATTTCCACCTTAAATAAGTCCTAAGCAAAAGCTACTGTCTTGGGTTTCTTTCTCTCAGAAGAAAACACTGAGATAAGAATTTGAGTGCAAGGAGTTTATTTTAGAGGTGGTCCCAGGAACTACCACTGTTAGAGAAAGGAAGTTAAGACAAGGAAGAGAAGGTAGCAGAAGGATGTGTTATCCAGTAAGGTGCCATTGTGGGCTACTGGAGCTCAGTCTTGATGTGGAATTCTGGGAGATAAGATGGAGCATACCTCTCAGTTATTCCAACCAAACCAAAACCATTGGACTATTTATTCACCAACTCCACATCCACCCTTGGTTAAGGGCAGCTTCCAGCAAGATAAACATTGTGGCAGGGCTGAATATGCTTTAGTGGCCAGAAAAAAGACTTGGGGCAGAGTCGCAGGTGTTCACCGTAAGCTCTCTTCGGTGTGAAGAGTTAAATTCTGAGGGGTTACCGGGTAGGGCAAAAAGGATCCCTGATGGCACAGTGGTTAAGCGCTTGGCTGCTAACAGAAAAGTTGACGGTTCAACCCACCAGCAGCCTGAGGGAGAAAGATGTGGCAGTCTGCTTCCATAAAGACTTATAGCCTTGAAAAGCCTCATGGGCAGTTCCACTCTGTCCTATAGCATCACTGAGTCAGAATCAACCCGATGGCAATGGGTTTTGGTATGGGTAGCGTCCAGATAGTGTTCAGTTACAAATATCTTCAAAAGCTCCCATATGGCCCTGCCAGTCCTTCAGTGTTTATCCTCCAGCCTCACACACAGAGACTGGGGGACTGTTACACAGTCTTTCTAATTTGAGTTAGTTGTGTATCACATCTCTTTGTGTCCTTTCTAACTTTTGTGTCATGCATTTAACCTTTTAGCAGGCTCAATTAAAGTACATTTGGGTGTGGAATTAGATGTTCCAGTTTTTGAAAGAATGATTTACATTATTTACCTTGCTTTGAACCTTAAAGGGATGTGCCAATTTACCATGATTATATGCATATGTTATATATATGTGTGTGTGTATATACATATAAGTTGAAATACATACTTCTCAGATTTTTTTTGTTTTATTCTTTTTTCCTTTAAAATGAGAGCTACTTTTTTCATTCAGAAAATGTTTCGTTGAGTGTTCAAAGGGCATGGCAGCAGGCTAGCTATGATGGACATGGGGGCGGGGTGTTGTAGCTATTGTTAGGTGCTGTCGTGTTGCCTCCAACTCATAGAAATTTACGTACAACAGAACACAACATTGCCAGGCCCTGAGCCATCCTCACAATCATTGTGTCAATCCATCTCACTGAGGGTTTCCCTCATTTCACTGACCCTCTACCAAACATGTCATCTTCTAGCAATTGGTTTTTTCTGATGGTGTATCCAAAGTAAGCAAGATGAAGTCTCGTCATCTTTGCTTCTAAGGAGCATTTGGGCTGTACTTCTGCCAAGTACATAAGGTCTAATTCCTGCCCTCTATGAGGCTGAAATTCAGTTGAAGAAAAGGGAAACAAAATGTTTTTATTCAATTAAAATGCTGTAAAGGGTGTGGTAGGCACATAGAGACACCTCTATATGAGTGGTAAGGAATATGTGCTGTAAAAATTTAGAAGCAATAATTTCTTACTACAAGATCAAGGCAAGATTAATTGAGAAGGTAGTATTTGATGGGTAGAAATTGAATAGCTACTGGAGAGACAGCTTTTCAAGTGGAAAGTATAGAATAAACAAAATAATGAAGATGTGCTTAAGGAGCTGTTAATGGTTCAACCTGATGAACTATTCCATGAACTCATTTTGAGTTCCAGAGTTCAAGTTTGGAGCCCTGGTAGTACAGTGGTTAAGAGCTTGGCTACTAACCAGAAGATCAGCAGTCCTAATCCACCAGCCACTCCTTGGAAAACCTATGGGGCAGTTCCACTATGCTCTATAGGGTCGCCATGAGTCAGAATCGACTCCATGGCAATGGCTTTGGTTTCTCTTCGGTTCAACGTAAAACGACTTTGTTTTGGTTGCTATTGTTAGACTTGGTTTTAAGTTTTTTTCTTCCTTGCAAAGAGTTTCCATGTGGAAATGATTTAGGGTTGAACAAAAAAGAAATAAGATACTCAATGAGTAAAACCTGTCCAGGATAAATACAGAGATCAAAAACTTCACATATTGTCAACGTGGTATTCACATTTGTCAGTTGGCCTAAATTCTGGTTCTAACTCAGCCACTAATTAACTTAACCCTCTGGGTCTCAGCTTCTTCATGTGGAAAATTAGAGTGTCTGGCTGTATGTCATGAAAGTTTACTTAATCTCAACACCTGTGACAGATTAGATGCTATTGCAGTATATAAAGAAAAAATAGTTATTTCTAGTTACTAAAAATCAAAATATTTGCTGTAATGGAAAGAATCAAGAATTCCAAAAGTAGCTGAAGACAAGAAGATTTAGGGGAGCCGACACGTATTTAAGCAAAGAAACAGATATACTTGAAGACCCGGATGAAATTATGAGTGATATACATATGCAATCTGTATTTTCTGGTTGATGTGCCATTATTTTCCTACTAAAAACTGCTTTCCTCAATTTTATATCCAATTCAACACTTGTTTTCTGTGTGGATGAGAAAAAATGCTCATATATACAAAAAAAAATCTAATGTTATTACAACTTTACTAGAAATAATATGAACAGATATCTGCTATTTTATCAGATCAAATTTACCTGTATCCCACTCAAGCTATACTATTCTCTGAAATTACTAATCATTTCAAAATTGTATATCCAGCATTATATGATTTATATTTCATGGAAATCAAAGCAATATTTAAATATATCTAAAAAAAATTTTACTAAGTAAATCTGGAGTTTAAAAGAGAGAGTTATATTTTACTACAGACCAGAAACCTGACCACTAGGATGGGAAACTTCTGACTTGAACATGTTTTCTTGTAGGAATTCCATGTTTGATATTTTGTGCCTTAAAGATACATCATTACATTGTATTTAGGGGTAAGAACGTGCCAGTGGAATCAAATTTCCTGGGGAGAGATTTGAGAAACATGGTGATTGCCATTCCGAGTCACATTTGGAAATGGAAGGTGTAGGTGAGAGAAAGACCAACTCTGGAAGGAAGACAGAGAGTTCCAGCTTACGCACTGTCATCAACCAACAGGGTGGCCTTGCAAACTGGGCCTAGCTCTTTTTTTTTTTTTTTTAAATTAGAATGACATACATTTAATCACAATTGTCTAATAGTATTTGAGATTTCTTATTTAATCAGTAATGAAACTACCCAGCAATTAATGTTCCTGGAATTGAGGCCGCCCTCAGCAGTGCAGTGTTGATTTTATTTATTTTTTATCTTTTTTTTTTAATTGTACTTTAGATGGTTTACAGAACAAATAGTTTCTCATTAAACAGTTAATACACATACTATTTTATGACATTGGTTAACAACCCCGCGGCATGTCAACACTCTCCCTTCTCGACCTTGGGCTCCCTGTTACCAGCTTTCCTGTCCCCTCCTGCCTTCTAGTCCTTGTCCCTGGGCTGTTGTGCCTCATTAGTCTCATTTTGTTTTATGGGCCTGTCTAATCTTTGGCTGAATGGTGAACCTCGGGAGTGACTTCATTAGTGAGCTAAAAGGATGTCCGAGGGCTGTATCTTGCCTAGCTCTTTTTATTCTCATTAACCTCAGCAGTAAAAAGAGAAATGTGGATGATACCTAAGATTCCATTCAGCTCAAACATGTTATGAGACTGTTACGATGTATCTAAATTATCTAAAATATTTTGGAGGATACCAGATAGGTAAATGTATGTATCACTTGCCAAATTTGAAATTATTTTATATGCAGAAATTTATCCTTTAAAAAATGGTAACAGAATCTAGTTCCCTTGAGCCTATATACAAACAGCCAGTGTTTGCAGTGTCTGCAGAGCCTGATTTAAAAAAAAAAAAAACTGTTGCTGTCCAGTCCATTCTGACTCATAGCGACCCTATAGTACAGAGTAGAGCTGCCCCACAGAGCTTCCAAGGAGAGCTGGTGGATTTGAACACTGATCTTTTGGTTAGCAACTGAGCTCTTAACCACCACACCACCAGGGCTCCACAGAGCCTGATACCTACCTTAATACCACTCTTTCTGTTAGAAGTCTTCTGCCTCTTGCTTACAACAAGGCATCATTCCACGATCATTTCATTTTTTTTTTTTTAAAGAGAAAAAAGCCAACTGTCTTTCTTCTTGGTACACATTTAGTAGTATTGCTTCCCATTTATATCAAGATAATAACATACTGCAATTTCCTTGACCAGTAATTTATCGAGTATTCCTTTTGAGTCAGTGCCATGCTCAGCTTTTGCAGGCATTGTCTTATTTTTATCCTTACAGCAGTACTGTAAGTAATGTATCATTATCCCGCTTTATAGACAAAGAAATGGAGGCTGAGAGATATGAAATGAATTGCCTCCAGTCGGAGAACCCCAGCCTGTCTGTCTCCCAAAGCTCATGATCTATTACAGAAAAGGCTAAAAGATGACTCTGATTTTCAGCCTGAACAATTGGAAAGATGATCATGTAATTAACAATTATAGTGAGTGCCAGGTTTCAAAGAGAATATTTTGGTTTCCGCTGAACGTGTTGAAACAGAGCTGCCAATGGAATGTCCAGGAGAAGAAGTCCTACGGGAAACTGGAAATAAAGAACTAGGACTAGAGACGCAATCAGTTACAGATACAGGTTTCAGTTCATCCTTTGTTGACAGCATTAAACAAATCGAGCCCTGGTGGGGCAATGGTTAAGTGCTTGGCTGCTAACTGAAAGGGCCGCAGCTGCTCCCAGGCGCTCTGTGGGAGAAAAGACCTGGCAAATGTGCTCCCATAGAGATTGTTGTTGTGTATTTTGGAGTTGATTCTGACTGATAGTGGTCCGAAGAACTTCCCCATAGGGTTTCCTAGGCTGTGATCTTTACGGGAGTAGATTGTCAGGTCTTTCCTTCTGTGTGGCTGGTTGGTTCAAACCACGGACTTTTTGATTAGCAGCCTGCACTTAACAACAGTGCCACCAAGGCCTTCCCTAAAGATTGCTGTTGTTAAGTACCATGGAGTTGATTTTCGACTTGTAGTGACCCAGTGTGACAGAGTAGAACTGCCTCATAGGGTTTTCTAGACATAATTTTTATGGAAGCAGATCACCAGGTCTTTTCTCCCTTGGAACTGCTGCTGGTTTACTGCCTGGGAAACCCCATGGGGCAGTTCTACTCTGTCCTATAGGGTCGCTATGACTCAGAATTGACTGGAGGGTGCACAACAACAACTATTTATAAGCAAAGTACATATATAGATGCATCCATATATACATACTAACATAAATGAAATGAGTTGAAATAGAGCGCTCATCCTTGGTTGTCAAGCTGATTAAAGCGTGATTTTACCAAGGAAATCTCTTTATCAGTTTAGAGGCTGAAACAGTGATTATATACACACAACACAGTGAGATGGGCCTCACTGTTCAAGTCTGGACTCTCATTAACTAAAGTTTGTAAGAGGTTGACATGTAAACGAGAATAATAAATTACTGATTTTGACCAGTATCACAGAGGAGCCCTGGAGACACAGAGGGTAAGAGCTCCGACTGCTAATCAAAAGGCCAGCAGTTCGAATCCACCAGTTGCTCCTTGGAAACCCTATGGGGCAATTCTACTCTGTCTTATAGGGCCGCTGGGAGTTGGAATCGATTGGATCGCAATGGATTTGGGTTTTTTTGGTTTTCAGTGTCACACATACCAGAATGTTCCTCTATGTATGAAAAGTACTTTTTTCCCTGTATGCCAAATGACATAGAAAAACTTCTTTTGTTTCGTAATCAGATGGTTGCTTATTCAGCATGGTATTGAAACAAGGAGAGTTAATTGGATTAATCAAATATTGCACAAATCCATGTTAAACTCCGCAATGCAATATACTTGTCAAAATGCCCTAAGGGCTCAAGAATCTAATTTCTAGGGGGAACTGTCTAGAGTAGCCGGATCAGCCAGCAATAATCTCTTTCATAAAGGGGGTGATAGTTAGTATAGCCAGAGGACTTTACAGGCATCCATTTTGATTCTTGCTTTTTTTCTATATAATTATGACTATTGTGCCAAAATATTTCTGATTGTCATTTTTATCATGATTATTAGTAATAGAGATTTTCTTATTCTCAATTCTTACTCTTTCTTATTATTATTCTATCTTTAAGCATATTTTGCAAATTTATTACCTAACCATTGTATGTGCGTATGGGGGGAGTTTAATTGATTCTGAGAAGATAACCTAATTTTTCTTAATACCATGTCATGAAAGGGACCATCTCATTGTCACCCCCCTCTACATAACTGGACATTGCCCAAGTCTAAGAAAAGCTAACTGATGATATAAAATCTTAAATGCATGTAAAAGAAATTAATGATCTTTTTCAAGTGTTTCCTCATTCTTGTTAATACATGCTTACCTAAATTTTAATGAGAAAATAATCAAGGTTCACATCTTGTTTACTGAAAAATAGTTTTAAAATACACTCATTATATATCTATCACCCTATCCACAAGTATTGGGGGAATCATGGAAGAAAAACAAATAAATATGTCTGTTGTTATATTTAAGGAGTCCCAGTGTCTAATGGACAAATGTGCATAATGAAGAGAAAACAATGTGGGCTACAATTAAGCATACATGTAATTCCAGAAATATGTATTTTAGTGGGTCACATGAGTCAGAATTTACTTGACAGCAAAGTTTTTTCTTTTTCTTTTTTTTTAAGCTGGTCAAAAAAGAAAAAGAAAAGTACCCTATTGCAAAATTGTTTGGGAAGGCTTAATGTAGAAAGGTATAATAGTATTCTTTTTGCTGTTTGGATTCTGGTTCATTGAGGTTCTGCAAATTATATAAGGCATAGGACTCTGTCACTTTTCTTGTTTAAGTGTGTGTGTATGTGTGTGTGTGTATGTGTGTATTTAGTGATTTTGTACTCATACCTTAGTGGTTGTTCCTGTATTCAAAATTAAATCCCCAAGTTAAAATGGTCTAGATATATTAAATAAGAAGTACATTTCATCATTATGTTTCATAATGCTTTTAGTATAAGTTTTTAAAAAATGAGATTGTAACTTCATCAGAGTACCTTGCTCTTGAATAATTATAGCATTGCAAAATGAATTTTAAAAGAATATAAATATATTTAACTATATATTTTTAATTTAATTAATATTTAATTATAAATATAAATAAATTTTGATATAAAATACTAATTTCAATTTATAAAATAAGAATCCAATTACTTATATTGTTGTAATTTTCTTTGTGTCTAAATGCAATTATTGTTTCCAATCTGCTATTCATTTCTTGTCTTCCATCCATTCAACTTATGAGTTGATTATCATGTAAGAAGTATCAGGAAGGAAATGTGAGCTAGTTTTAGTGGACTCTAAGGATTTTAGTAATAAACACTTTCTATATAAAATTATTGTGCAGGTGGGAAAAAATAATTCATTTCTATTCATTATTGTATGATTTTTTAAAAATTTACTATGCAGGTTGTAGAAATAAGCTACAAAACTTTACACATTTGCAATTGTTAAAATGTTTTATTAGGACATGTATTTGGCTTGGTTACTCTATTTTACATTAGTGACTGAGACTGTTACTTAAAAGAACATTCTGTTTCTCTGAGTGGTTTCTCGTCATTTCCTAAATAGTAATGGAGGGATATTGCCCCCAGCAGGGAAAAAAGAGAATAGAAATAGAGATCTATTCTAGCAATTCATCTAAAAGGTAATGAAATATAAGTATGAGAAATTGCATACTTTGACAAGAAATAACCTTAGGAATAAACAGGTAATATCACCAGCTTTTGAGTTAGTTTTATGTTTAAACCATCTATGATTTTAAGATAAAAAAGCTGAAAGAAAAATCATTTTATATAAACTGTATTGAAAATGAAAGTGAATTTAAAATAGCTCATAGCATTTGCACCCAAAGCACCATCAATATTTTATAGTAATCAAAACTAACATAACTTATTCTAGTTCTGTTACATGTCAGAACTAGATATATACTTTTATAATATCTTAAAATAAATTAATTTTTTGGCCCCTAAGCCTTATGAAATCAAAGGTAATTGTGCTTATTTGAACCTTTTCAGAATTACCTCACTTCTAAAATATTGATAGACTGCTTTAATATAAATTTGTAGTGCCTTGTCTCTTTAAAATACAAAGAAATTATAAACATAGCAAAAATGGTATTTGATGTTTCCTTCTCTATGACATTGTTCTGAAACATTGTGCCACAATTACAATGGGCAATTCAAAATTTATGATGCATTGCATAATTTATTACCACATTCCAAGTTAACTTTTTTTTTTTTTAATTACAGAAGAGATGAACATTTTAAGACATTTCCAGATACAGGCTTTTCAAGTTATTCTTATTCACACTCTCTGGCCTGGTTTCTTCCCCCTCTGTCTAAAATTGAGAACTTTTGAACACCTCAGTGTCTGTGACGAGATTTAATTTATGTATGGTTGACATTTAAATAAAATGTTATTGCAGAAAATGTCAGAAAGTGTAGAAGGTAAGTCATCTGTTAGAGGAACTTAATATACTGTAGAACCTTATAATTTTTATCAGATTTAAAAGACTTATTCTGTCATAAATAAACAATATTATCTATAAACTTGAACTTTCTCTTGGAGTAAATAATAGTCATTGAAGAAAATAAATTGGAAGGCAAAGAATTTAAATAGCGTGTTTAAATGCTCAAAGATAGATAATAGTTTTACTGATTTTGTAAAAAAAAAAAGTTTTTTGGAAAGCGCTGATATAGAAAAGTATCTACTTGCACTTAGAATAAGCAAATCATCTTCTTACCTTTTAAACATAAGAAATCTCTATGGATTTAAAAATCTGTGAAAAAACACTTGCTTTCCATAGCAAACATTTATGTTTTTACGTGGTTGAGTTACGTGAAATAATACTGTGGAAAGGGACACCTTTCAATTACTTTACAAATACCCAACATGGAGGCGCTCCCTGCTAACATCACTCTATCCTCGACTCTAAGGGTGATATAAAGAAACAGCACAGACCTATTCTAAAGCTACTTAAAAATCTGATTGGGAAGATTAAGCATATGCGGATCACATTGTTACACAATTTGCAACAAATCAGAAGTAAAAGGCTATAGCACCAATGCCGAGAACTCAAGAAATGCCTGATAAACTAGCTGGATTTAGGCTTATAAGTGTTGACAACAATATCCCTTTTTTTTTTGACACTATAAATTTTATAAAGAAGGTTTTGGCACATTTCATTTACTCATTGACTCTCCCAAATACTTTAAGCGTGTTACCTGGAACAAATCTTTTTCTTTTGTTTTAAATTTCAATAGACAATTTTGGAAATGATTTTATTATAGCTATTATATTTTTAAAATATTATTTAAAACTTCAAATAGCATTTGTTACTGCCTAATATCTTTGCTGAAATCCCTGGGTGGTGCAAATGGTTAACATGCTTGGCTGTTAACTAAAAGATGAAAAGTCCAAACAACCCACCCAGAATTGCCTCGGAAGAAACAGCTGGCAATTTACTTCTGAAAAATCAGCCATTGAAAACCCTGTGGAGTACATTTCTTTCTTTTTTTTTTTTTTTAAATTTTATTTTTTATTGTTGTAGTTTAAATGAAATTTACATTTCAAGTTAGTCTCCCATGCAAAAATTTATACATACATTGTTATGTGACCCTAATTGCTCTCCCTATACTGTGACGGCACACTCCTCCTTTCCACCCCTGATTCCCCATGTCCATTCAACAAGCTCCTAACCCTCTCTGCCTTCCCATCTCACCTCCAGACAGAAGCTGCCCATTTAGTCTCTTGTATCTAGTTGAGCTAAGAGGCACACTCCTCACGAGTATCACTTTATGTCCCACAGTCCAGTCCAATCCCTGTCTGAAGAGTTGGCCTTGGAAATTGTTTTATTTCTGGGCTGATAGAGAATCCTGGGGCCATGCCTTCAGGGGTTCCTCCAGTCTCAGTCTGATCTTCTTACTAGAATTTGAGTTCTGCACCCCACCTTTCTCCTGCTCCATCAGGGACTCTCTGTTGTGTTCCCTGTCAGGGCTGTCATTGGTGGTGGCAGGGCACCACCTAGTTCTTTCCATCTCAGGCTGATGAAGTCTCTGGTTTATGTGGCCCTTTTGTCTCTTGGGCTAATACTTTCCTTGTGTCTTTGGAGGTCTTCATTCTCCTTTAGTCCAAGTGGTTGGGACCAGTTGATGCATCTATGATGGCTGCTTGCAAGTTTTTAAGACCCCAGATGTCACTCATCAAAGTAGGATGCAGAACATTTCCTTAATAAGGTTTGTTATGCCAATTGACCTAGATGTTCCCTGAAAGCAGGGTCCCCCGACCCTCCACCCCTGCTACTCTGTCTCTCAAAGTATTTGATTGTATTCAGGAAATAGCTTTGGTTTAGTCCAGTTGTGCTGACTTCCCCTGTAGTGTATGCTGTCCTTCCCTTCACCTAAGATAATGTTGTCTACTATCTGGTTACTGAATAACACTCACCCTCTCTCCCCACCCTCATAACCATCAAAGAATGTTTTCTTCTGTGTTTAAACCTTTTTCTTGAGTTCTTATAATAGTGGTCTTATACAATATTTGTCCTTCTGTGACTGACTAAATTCACTCAGCATAACACCCTCCAGATTCCTCCATGTTACGTTTCACAGATTCATCATTGTTCTTTATCTTTGTGTAGTATTCCATTGTGTGGATACACCATGATTTGTTTATCCATTTGTCCATTGATGGGCACCTAGGTTGTTTCCATCTTTTTGCTATTTTGAACAGTGCTGCAATGAACATAGGTGTGCATATATCTATTTGTGTGACGGCTCTTATTTCGCTAGAATATATTCCAAGGAGCAGGATTGCTGGATCATATGGTACTTCTATTTCTAGCTTTTTAAGGAAGTACCAAATCGATTTCCAAAGTGGTTGTACCATTTTACATTCCCACCAACAGTGTATAAGTGTTCCAGTCTCTCCACGACCTCTCCAGCATTTATTATTTTGTGTTTTTTGGATTAATGCTAGCCTTCTTGGGGTGAGATGATATCTCATTATAGTTTTGATCTTCATTTCTCTAATGGCTAATGATCATGAGCATTTCTTCATGTGTCTGTTAGCTGCCTGAATATCTTCTTTAGCGAAGTGCCTGTTCATATACTTTGCCCCAATTTTTCAGTTGGGTTATTTGTCTTTTTGTTGTTGAGGTTTTGCAGTATCTTGTAGATTTTAGAGATTAGACACTGATCAGATTTGTTGCAGCCAAAAATTTTTTCCCACTCTGTAGGTTGTCTTTTTACTCTTTTGGTGAAGTGTTTTGATGAGCATAAGTGTTTGGTTTTTAGGAGCTCCCAGTTATTTAGTTTCTCTCCTATGGAGCACATTTCTATTCTGATACACACGAGGTCGCCATGGGTTGGAATCAACTCAACGGCAACTGGTTACTGGTTTTAATATTTTTACCAGAAGTTAAGACTTTAAGTTTCCTTAAAGTTATCAATGTTTACAATTATTAGAAAGCCA
Source organism: Dugong dugon (assembly GCA_030035585.1). Classification (NCBI taxonomy): domain Eukaryota; kingdom Metazoa; phylum Chordata; class Mammalia; order Sirenia; family Dugongidae; genus Dugong; species Dugong dugon. Next base: position 19,202,864 of record CM057478.1, read on the forward strand.
CACAACCATGTCTGTCTATTTACATTTTATTCCATGTGAGACAAGTGTAATCAGGCACTGACCTGTGAAGTTTGAGATCCAGAGCAAATCAATGGCCTTCTCAGCGTCTTCATTCCCTCAAATGTTAGAGTACCTTTGCTAAAGTTCATTCTAAATGAAAATGTTATGATTCTCTACAGTATTGACATCCTTCTAGCTGGGGAAGAAAGAGCTGATTTTAAACAATGACCACAAAAGCCCTTAATACATTTTTGAGAGAATAGAAAGGCTATTCCTCAGACACTGTCCAGTTGGTTGGTAGGGATCGTGCAGCTGGCTTTCTTCCCAGTGTCCAGTTTTGCCATTTATTACTCACTGGTTTTCAGTGTGGAATGTTCTACTTGAGAGTTAAACTTGGTTTCCTGTGGATGCACAAATCTGTCAGGAGTGTGATTTCTCTAGGGTATTGAGAAGGAGGAAGCAAGATCAAGCTATTTAACAAAATTGATTTAACATGAAATGATCCAAGATAGAGAGGAAACAAGAAGAAAACAGGAGCTCTGGAGAAAGCATCACCGCTGTGCACTGAATTTCTCAGGCTTCTTCTTTCCCCACCTCAAGGTCCAGTCATTCATTGATTAAGACATCTGACCATGTAGTCTCTTCTTCATTCTTTTGCCACTGTTCCCAATATCCCCCACAGACTCAAAAGTTTTTCTGGCTCTTTCCAAGATAATCTTCTTAAGATTAAAAAAAAAAAAATGATAATTAGAAATTTATTTGAACACCAATAAACATTTTACACTTAACCAAAGTGTTAAATTCTTAGACCTCACAGAGCACCAGTTTTGGCCATGTGTTAAAAGGAGAAAAGGAAGAGTGAAAATAAGTTTTGTAAGTCATCATTCAACAATACAGTACACTTAATTAAAGGAGAAATTTCCCTTGGCAGTGATACATTTGTGGGGAAGAGAACTTTGCCCCTCATGAATGAAAAACGTTTGAATTAGGACAACACAGCAAGAGCCTGTGAAATCTTGATGTGTCCAAGTAAATTTCTAATTATAGAAAGATTCTCATTAAATAGTGAACATGTATAATTACAGATAGATTTTCACTTAATTAGAATCTCATCAGAGCTTTCATCTGCATCGAGATTTTGATAATAGAGGTCAGGACCTTTTGGGGTTGTTGGGGAAAAGTAGGTCAAAATATGAGGGAGTTGTAGGTCTGTCAAGAAGTTTCTGGCATAAATAATTTTTATTGAGTTCTAGAAAAATCACAGACAGAAAATAATTGTGGTCATAAAATGTGAAGGGTGAGTGTCAACATGATTCACATTGAGGATACCTGCTAAGCAATTATGCTCTTAGCATTACAAATTAAGTATGACCTAGCATCTTATTGTTGAATTGTATATATTTCAGGATGAGAGAAATTGCAATAGTGAAAGAAAACAAAAAAAGTTGAACCATGTAGCAGCAAATTTGCTGCTTAATGCAGGATTCCATGTACAGAATCATAGTTAACCTGCTGATAAACTTTAGACAGCAATTCCCCAGGAAAACATAAAACAATTTAATTTGAGAAGAAAGCTTCAATAGAACACTTAAGTTTATGTTGCATATTAATTATAGCACATGGGGATCTACTTATTAGAACATGGACAGGAGATGGATAAACAACGTTATCTGATGCACGTTTATCTTTATATATATAATAACTAACTTACCATTTTAAATATCACCCCTTTACTCTGATAGTTTTTTTTTAACATGAATAATTATTATTTAGATGGTTTAGTGTATGAGACCATTTCTACAAAGATAATTACTTAAATTCTGATACTTTCGGAGGAATAAGAGCCTGGCTGAGTACCCAGCATTTCTCTAGTCAATGGGAATATAATGATACATAAGCTATAGTCCTAACCTTGAGGAGTTCAAGGACACATGCCCAAGTAATTATAATATTATGTGATAAACTATATAAAAATAATCTATAAAATGGTGTGGGAACAGACAGCAAAAAGTAACAATGAGTTTTCTGTACCAGCTATACAAAAATGGAGAATTTAGCCATTCGTTCAAAAACATTTTGCTGAGACTCTACTATTTACCTGGCCCAGCACCCCCTGCCATGAATTGGATGTAGGCACCCCTTCCATTGATACCAAGATTCTGACTTATTTAAGTAAGAGGTACTTCATTTGATGGCCCAATAGAATGAAGTCATTCAAGAGAACTGGAGGAAAAGTGTTGAAACTCTACACTGCTACATGTCATTAATTTATGTGGATAAAATCCCATCTCACTTGAATGATAAGGAACCATAGAAGGCCTTCCTCTCTAGGCTGAATTAATGGAAGGAAGAGTCTTCCGACTGGTCCTCCTGCTCTTTCCGTTTAATTCTCTTCAGTATGATTCTCTTTTAGGGTGACCACATAATTTAGTGTCCAAACCAGGACATTTTTTTAGAGTGAAGGGGGCTATGAATAATTATACCAGTACAATAGGCATGAACCTGGGCTGCCCCAGACAAATTGGTATGAGAAATCACCCTATCCTTTCTCCATCCGAAGGCCAAGGTGGCTATTTAAGGTGCAACCCAGTCATGTCCCACTTTTAAAATTACTCGGTGACTCCATTTTTTTTCATGATAAAATCCAGTTTTTTCTCTTGGGCACAAAAATATATTCATGGCCTGCTACTTTCTTAGTGCTTCATCATAGTCTTTCCTTATCACCTTTCACCTGTGCTGACCTTCACATATCTTCTGTTTCCTTTTTATTTTCTCATATGTAATCACGTATATGGAAGCACTTTTCAGAGGTTTGTACAATTGTTCCTTTACTTACTTGCAATTCCCCCTAGACTATAAGCTCCTTTAGGACAAAGATACATTCTGAACTTTTTAATTTTTAACCCTCAGTAATGAACACAGTCTATGATACATTAAGTATTTAGTATTTGTGGATAAAAAAATATATACATGTCTTATGATGTAGGTTTCCAGAGAAGATGATACTCAAGATTTCAATGAGGTGCTGGTATTTGAACTGAGCTAAAGAGAAATTATTTTTTTTAATGGAGGAAATTATCAAAAGAGCATTTCAAAAAGCAGAATGATTGAAAACTATAAAATGCTATAAAAATGATTTATTTTCTTATAGAGATTTTCAAATTGACATAAGTTTTGAATACATTTGTGAAATAAATAGGTAGGAATAGAGTTTCTGAAAGAAAGGTTCTGAAAAATGATGGGAGTTTGTGATGGCCGTAGAAGTTGCATTTATCTCTATTACAGTACTTAAATAGTTACCCTTTGAGAAATGGTCTAAGGGGAACTAGGATTTCCTAATGACTTTTCTTTTGATTATAAATGGTAAAGATGCAATTATTGTGTAAGCCTGTGCACAATGCAAGGAAATAGCTAAAGTTGGCTAGTGATATCCTCAAATGCTGACTCTTTCAAAGCAGTTTTTTTAGTCCCTGAGAGTATATCCACAAAGCGGGAAATTCGTGATGATATCTTTGGAACTTTCTACTTCCTTCAGTTATCAATGTCATGTTCCTTAAGCGGAAAGTTCAGAAAATCCACTTGAAACTTACTTACGCTAAAAGAAACGTACGGCTGATGTTCAGTACGTCTACTCATTTCTGACTGGTAGCGACCCTATGTACAACAAAATGAAATACTGCCTGGTTCTACGCCATCCTCACAATTGTTGCTATGTTTGAGCCCATTGTTGCAGCCACTGTGTCAATCCATCTTGTTGAGGGTGTTCCTCTTTTTCAAAGACTCTCTACTTTACCAAGCACGATGTCCCTCTCAGGAGGGACGGGTCCCTCCTGATAACATGTCCGAAGAACGTGGGACAAAGTCTCACCATTCTTGCTTTTAAGAAGCATTCTGGCTGTATTTCTTCCAAGACAGACTTACTCATTCTTCTGGCAGTCCATGGCATATTCAATATTCTCCAACACCATAATTCAAAGACATCAATTCTATAGTTTTCCTTATTCCTTGTTCAGCTTTCCCATGCGTAGGAGATGATTGAAAATATCATGGCTTGGGTCAAGCACACCTTAGTCCTCAAAGTGACATCTTTGCTCTTCAACACTTTAAAGAGGTTTTTTGCAGCAGATTTGCCCAATGCAATACGTCATTTGCTTTCTTGACTGCTGCTTCGATGGCGTTGATTGTGGACCCAAGTAAAATAAAATCCTTGGCAACTTCAGTATTTTCTCTGCTTATCTAGGTCTACGTACAGGTTCCTCATAAGCACAATTAAGTGTTTTGGAATTCCCATTCTTCACAATGTTATCCAAAATTTGTTATGATCCACACAGTGCTATTCCATGATGATACTGTATTAGGAAAAATAGGAATTATACAAAAATTGATATTAATATCTGCTGTTGTCCTAACTCTGAAAAACAATTTGTTCAGTTCTGGGGAAATAAACGTATTGATTTCATATATAACAAATCAATGTGATAACTCAGAGGCCAATTTATTTCAAAATACCATGTCAATGGATTTTTTTAAAAAAGAAAGTCTACAAAATCTGCCCGTGTATGATGCAATCAATTATGTGTGCATACATACATATTTACATATTATATCTTTCATGCATATACTATTATATGACTACATGCATGTGTATGCATACTTACTGACAAGTGGAATAAAACTTTTTAAAATTATCTTTGTGACAGCAATAATTATTTCAGAGCTTAATAATGTTACCCACTGTTTTGTTATTACACGGTTGTTAACGAAAATTATGCTCTTGAAGAAGACAAAGGAAGTTCTATTTTCAGAAACAGAATTTTCCTTAGAGAACTGATATCTGAGATGTAGCTTTATGATTACAGAAGGAACACGTATGCCAGAAATAAAGCATACACTGTGTGTGGTACAAAGACTCTTTTCAAATAAAGCTACTTTTTAAAAGCTGAGCAGCATAGTATTGATAACTTTTGGTTGTCAATTTAAATATCCTGAGCACATTTACCCAGAAAAAAAAAAAGGATGATATCGATTATTTTTTGCAATATCTTGAAGGTTAATTAACTCACTAAAACTAACTGCTGCAAGAAAAACACATACTAGTAAGCCTGAAAATCACCTCAGGAAATTAGCTGTTTCTCAGCTAATGGTTGCTCATCTATTTAAAAATTATTCAAATCTGAGTATCCAAAACTATTTTTTTTTTTTTAGCAACATGTGTCTTTTATCCATAGCAAAGGCAAAGGGATGGCTCTGAAGTAGGTCAGATCTGAATTTCAATGTCCTATACTACACTCTCTGTCTTATAGAGTCGCTATGAATGAGAATCGACTTCATGACGATGCGTTTGGTTGGTTTTATACTATGCTCTGGAGCCCTGGTGGTGCAGTGGTTAAGAGCTCGGCTGTTAACCAAAAGATTAGCAATTCAAATTCACCAACTGCTCCTTAGAAACCCTATGAGGCAGTTCTACAGTATCTTATAGGGTCACTATGTGTCAGAATCCACTTGACTGCGACAACATACTACACTCTGTAGTCACATAACTATGAGCAAAAGTCACTTGACCTTTTGAGCCTCGGTTATTCAGTTTGTAAAATAGAAATGGGATTTCTACTACATAGGATTGAAGTGTGTACCACACACTAGGCGCTCAGTGTTGATGTTGTTTTGTGCTGTGGAGTCGATTCTGACTCATAGCAACCCCATATGACATAGTAGAATTGCCCCTGTGGGGTTTTCTTGGCCATAATCTTTACTGAAGCAGATCCCCAGGTCTGTCTCCTGAGGAGTCACTGGGTGAGGTTCGAACTGCCAACCTTTTGGTTAAGAGCCAAGTACATAACCATTGTGCAACCAGGGCTCCTTAGACATGCAATAATGAGACCAAATTTAGTCCTTGGGAAAATGTTTTTGATGTTTTACAACAGTGATCTATGTAAGCTGCTCCAGAAAATTGATTATTTTCTTTTTTAGGTTTTTATTTAATGTAACTTTGCTATGCATATATTTCCATCCCATTCACCATCTTTCCGTATTTTATACTTATTATATTTTGTCTCAATGCTAAAAACCGTTCTATGTTCAATGTAGTTTAAATATTACTTATTTGCTTTTTCCAATTGGTCAAACCTGATGATTCAGTAAAAGCTCTTCCCTCTATCCCCCTTCCTTCTTTCCTTCTTTGTCTCTTTCTTCTATGCTTTTAGGAATCCACTCTAGACCTACTGCTCTTGTCGTGTATTGATATATATTACCTATTCTTTCATCTCTTTAGTTAGTTTAATTATCCCAACTTACATTTAATTTGTATTTAGTTTATATTTATTCAGACTACCAGTTCACCAGATTATCCAAGGCATTATACATTATGTGTTTAAATTTTCTAATGCCTAGAAACTCTGATAAATTTCCACTTATATTCAATTTATCTTATAATCTTTAATAAAAAGTTAATAAATAATTCACAAATATTTACTGCTGATAATGTTCAATCTTTAAATAGAGAAAAATTTCTCCTGTTTTTATTCACGGAGGTAAAGGGACTAGTTGTGTATTATCTAATTATACTTAATGGAGGTAGAGGTCATTCCTACTCAGTAAATTTTTGTACCAGAAAATAATATCATTCATTAGCAGTTTTAAGTTCAAATATCCTAAATATAGCTCTAGTTCAGTTTTGGTTAATTGAAGAAGTGTTGGAAGATATAAATAATATTTGACTTATTTAAAGTATACCTGGTGGCACAGTGATTAATCAAAAGGTTGGCAGTTTGAATCCACCAGCTGCTCCTTAGAAACCCTACAGGGCAGTTCTACTCTGTCCTGTAAAGTGGCTATGAGTCAGAATTGACTCAATGGCAACCAGTTTGGTTTAACTCTAGTTCCCACTAAATCATTCATAGTTTTGTAGAAAATTTTTAAATGGTTAGAAATTATACTCTTAAGAATACATAAAAAAAAAAAAAATACAAGAAAACAGACTAAAAATCACTGAACACAATAAAAAAAATAAAAACAAACCCGTTGCCATTGAATCGATTCTGACTCATAGCAACCCTATAGGACAGAGTAGAACTGCTCCATAGGGTTTCCAAGGAGTAGCTGGTGGATTTGAACTGCCAACTTTTGGTTAGCAGTCAAACGCTTAACCGTTGTGCCACCAGGGCCCCAGTGAACACAATAAGACTTTTTTTTTTTGACATTTGATATCCTCACACAGCTTTCCGTATATTGTTTGATAAAAGTTAGATTGGGAACCACATAGACTTGTGTTGAAGTCCATATTCCACTATTTATTAGTAATGGATTTAAAATAACATTTAAAGGAGGACTTCTCAGCTCAGTTTTTCAAAAGTCTTTTCTGTTTAGTCTTAGAAACTTTTGTATAACCTGGCTTTCAAAAGGAAGGTGTGTCATGTCCTTGACAGGCTGATCTGTTAAATCTTGTAGATCTCTACTCAGCTGGCAGCATAGAGGAGCTACTACCCAGGCATTTTTACTCACTGTAATATCGGGCTCTTGTATATTTACTAATTTCTGAATCAACAAATACATATTGTACAGATATTTTCTTAAAGGACATACAGTCCATATACTCTAAAATATCATCAAATATACTTCTTTAAACAGTTTAGGGATTAAGTAACATAACACATTTTATTGCACCCTCCCATATGATTGCAGTCACTTGATGTCTTTCAACAGTTTTGAGGCACGTTGTGAAATTCATCAAATCATCACAGAATCTAACTGGTGAATGATGCCATCACTTTAATCAACTACTGTCTTCTTTTCTTTAAATTGAACAATATGCGGAATGTCATTGCAGTCGTAAGACCAGGAGTACTTCTTATGCTTTTCTGGAGCAATAGTTCCTATTACTATATGGAATTTTTGAAATGTTTAATTTACTAGATTTATCTTTTTACATAGACTATTTGAAAACCATGGGCCACATGTGAGCTTCATATATAGTAATAACAATGATAATAATAATATTCATAACAAAAATATCCATTAATATAATCACCAATATAATGTTTAACACCTATTATATTAGACACTATACATATCATTTTATTTAATTCGCCCTATAATCTTCTAAAAATATGTACATGATGAAATTATTTTTATTTCTGGCTCCTTGGTAAATCAAGTTTTTTTCCTACTTTCTTTTGTTCCATTTTTAATTTATACTGTGTATAACTTAATTTATACTCTTTATGTGACTTTGTACTACTTAAACCCTTTTGAGTACAAGTATTTTGTTTGTTTTGTTCACCACTGCATCCTCAGTATTTAACTCAGGTGCTCGGAAAATATTTACTGATGACTGATTGAGTAAATAAATATAAAGATATAAGTGAATATAACTTTCTATCAAATGAAAGATAGAGACTGAATTCTCTAATTTTCTCATGGGGATATTGAGACAATAGAGCTATCTAGCAGTGTTCCAAGAGTTAGATAATGTAGTTAAAAGCTGACATAGAGCAGGCACTCAACAAAGTATAATTATAGTCTGTCAATAATTTAGACTGGATATCTTACATATTAACTTATCTTCAGTATAAAAAGTTGTTCTGCAATACACCACCAATTGGAAAATGACAATATAGGACAGAGAAGGAAATAGTTCTCTATTAAATTATAAAAACATTGGTAGCAATATCAGGAATACAAGAAAATAAAACAATATTCCTGAAGAAGCAAATACAGAAAGAGAATGACTTGTATAGAGAGCAAGAGGAATTATGTTTTCCTAAAAATTCATTAAATGTACAATTAATGAAATGCAAAAATTAGTGAAGAATATCTATCTCTTAAAGTTTGAAATATGTTAAATATATGTCATGATAACCAAAAAACAAGAAAGCAAATCCATTGCCATTGAGTCCAGTCTGACTCATAGCGACCGTATTATTATCGCTGTCAAGATACGGCTAAAAACCATTTTAAGGCCCCAATAATACTGGCTAAATTGCAGTAGATATTTTACAGCTTACAGGATTCTCAACAATTGCAATATACTTTCACAATGGTTATCTACATTTTGCAATTATGTCAAACCATCTAAATTTTCTGATATTTGACTTTTTGATTAACAAACCAAAACTATAATAAATAACATTTTTATACCAGTCTGAAGTTCTTAAATCTTCTGGAAATTTCATAACCTTCATCACAGTTTATTAGCAGCACTTGTACTCTGTAAAATGTGAGCAATAAAAATCTTGAATCAAAGACTGTCTTATTTACCTCTGGGCGTTTAGCAGAGAGTTCATATTACATAGTCACTAAATATATATTGAAAAAGTAAGTAAAGTATCTCATTTATTTTTGCAATAACCATAGGGAAGTAATGCACATTACTTAGTTATCCAATTTCCATTACTTAATTTTCCTTAATATACTACTGTTGCCACAGCTCTTTGTTTTCATGTTGACTGGTTCTAGATTTGAACATTCCTATTACATTAATGATGCACTCACAACTGGAAACCCACTGCTACTGCTTTGTTGCAAAAAGCAAGAAAAGCCAACTCTGACTAGAGAAGTGAATTATCTTCCACATTTTCCTAATTCTTTTTCCCCCTGCAAGTAATGTCTTCAAGATCACCTCTTAGGAGGAATGTGCCTGAAAGAAATATTATATTGAATTAACTGTGATCTTAGTAACCTAGGCCTAAGCCAAACATCCCTTCCTTCCAGACAGCCTCATAATTCAGATGTCTTTTTTAAGCAGAGTACCGACCTAACAACAGATGTATTCAGCAAGAGGAAAATAAGTCACTCAGATTGCAAGTATTTTTTTCTAAAAGAAAATGAATTAAGATAGAGGAATTCAAGCTGACTTGTAAAAACAAGATTTTACAACGGACTCTACAAGGGAGGGATGGGAGCTGGCCTCATGTTAATGTGGATTTGGTTTAATCGTTGCCAGCAGAATGGGCATTATTTAGTGCACAGTGCCCTCTGTGTGTGCAGGCTCTAATGTGACAACATCTAGCCCTCTCAGAAAACAGAGATACGGACAAAGGGAAGTTCAAACAAATTAGTTTATATTTGCTAAGCATTTTTATGGAGGAAAAATAAATCTACCAATAAAAGACACAGTGTAATTAGTCTCTCTAATGGAAAAGTAGAGTCTGATTAAGAATCTTCTGCTAATGCACTCTAGAGTTAGTTATAACCAAATTACTGAAAATGTTCAAAAAGCCCTTCTATTATTACTTGACTTGCTGTGTCTCATTCGTCAAAGGGCTTCTGCAACCTTTCTTGCTGAGCAAATGTCCTTTTCTCAGCCTTATGCATTTCTGTGTGGGTCTGAATTCCTCAGACGGTTGTGCCTGATCACCCAGCAGGCACAATTAAGGGAGTGCATTAGTTCTTCAGGAGATAATAGAAGCTCTTAAAGAGCTTTCTATAAGAGTCTGCGTGGCATATTTCTATATTTTTTAAGTCAGCTGGATTCGCTGTTTAATAACCTGAACAGCTTGAATAATTTGAAATCACAGAAATGCAAAAGAAAAAAAGTAAGTTGGATAATATATTTTCCTTCAGCTCCTTCTATACATAATCTGCTCTATATATCTGAAATAAATGGGAAGATTATATCCAAATACCAACCGTACATGCATATTTACATAAAAAGGGTATGCATTAGCTAAAAATGGTTCTCTTTATAAACTAAAGTTTGATCACTTTGGCTGAAGTAACTTCACTGGTAAGCAATAGGATGAATAAGGTGCAGAAGCAATAAATCATTTCTGAAAAAATGAAGCCTTCTGGGTATTTTTCTAACATGTTAGCAAACAACATTTTAATTGCACTGATGAGCATAGTTTAAAAAAATGGTTTTTAAATGCACAAAACAATAGCATCTAGGTGCTTGGAGGGGAGAGACTTTAACTGTAGGAATATAAGATATTACAGAAAATAAGATAAGATTTCTCTCAGTGCTTTTCTTTCTTTCTTTCTTTTTTAATACCAGTTCCACCACAAGCCCACTGCATCACAATCGTGGGGTGTGGTGGGGGAGATATGCAATTTAGCAGGAACTATTAATGATGATTCTTTTGTATAATAAAATTTGCGAACTGGGAGCAACTACTGATCTGTATACGTAGTTACATGGTTGAATGTAATGACATGTACGAGCATCCTTTAAAATGCCAAAGGATTTGGAATTTTTAGGTTCCTAATACAAACTTACTTGGAAAAATAAAGAGAAATTCAAAAGAACCAGTCAGATTTTTTGTAGTCCCAAATTACTGTTTCTTTTTAAAAAAAAAAAAAGCATTTTTCAATATATATTCTTTGAGTTCCAATTTTTGTGAGACAGTATGCAAAGCCCTAGAGATAGAAAGACAAATGCCACTTGGTCCTTGGCAATAAGAAACCTGCAGTCTAGTGTCAGAGGCAAGGGAGTACACAGAACATTGTAATTTTGTGGTGTGGTGGTAATCAGCTCAGACTGTTCTGGGAAATAGCTGATGGGCCTTCCCGAAATGCCTTAGCTGCATTATGAGGTGCAATTGAAAGGCAAGGAGGACAGGGGCAGAAGACAAGTCCAGCAGTGTAGGTAAGAGCAAGGTCATGAAAAACCTGGTATTATGCCAAGGACTGTGGATTTCATTCAATGGGCAATAGGGCAGCCAAGGAATTTTGTAAGTAGGAGAGTGACATGGTTAGATCTGCAGTTCAGAAAGATCACTTTGGTGAGTGTGTGGAATATAGGTTAGAGGATTTAAGACTGGAAGCAGTGCTTATATGTCCTGAAGTATCTGGATAATTTGCAGATATCAAAGTGAATGGATTATATTTAAGAGATTGTATGTCTATCATATATAACATAAAAGTTGTTAGAATATCTTTAGTTTATGTATAATGTTAATTATATGAATTGAGCTCAAATATTCATTGAGATGATTGATCTTAAAAACAATATCTAGAATTTTTGGTCCAAAATTTATATATTGTATTTATATTCATAGCACTTTTTTCCATGAAGTTCAAGAAATCAACAATTTAATGAGGTTTCATTCCATGTTCTTGTTCTTTCAGTATAATAGAAATAAGCCAGCATAGAATAAGGTATAAATTCAATGGCGAGTATACTGCCTACATTTCAAATGGGTATCTATATAGATTCTTTGCAATAAGTATGATAAAATCTTTACTTTGCTCAGGGAGTAAAAAAAAATCGAAAGACCATCAACCAGGAGAACTGGGTTCTTGATCACATGTGAATAATCACTAGATCCATAACTTTGAACAGTTCTCAAATCTATCTGAGCTTTAGTTATTTTAATTCTAAAAATTCCTTTCCGATATTAAGATCTCAAAGTTATTTTAGTCCTTTAATGCTAAAGGAGGTTAAGCAATTAAATATGCCTACCGGTGCCATTTGCATTGGACAAATGAGCTGCAAAAGAACTCTTTAAACTGTTGAAAAGCAAAGATGTCACCTTAAGGACTAAGATGTGCCTAACAGAATCCATGGTATTTTCAGTCACCTCACATGCATGTGAACGCTGGACAATGAATAAGGAAGACCAAAGAAGAATCGATGTCTTTGAATTATGGCATTGGCCAAGAATATTGAATATACCATGGACTGCCAGAAGAACAAACAAATCTGTCTTAAAGAAGTACAGCCAGAATGCTCCTTAGAAGTGAGGATGGTGAGACTTCGTCTCATATACTTTAGACATGTTATCAGAAGGGTCCAGTCCCTGGAGAAGGACATCATGCTTGGTAAAGTAGAGGTTCCGCGAAAGAGGGGAAGACCCTCAACGAGATGAATTGACACACTGATGGCAACAAATGGGCTTGAGCATAGTAGTGATTGTGAAGATGGCACAAGACTGGGCAGTGTTTATTTCTGTTGTGCATAGGATCACTAGGAGTCGGAACTGACTGGATGGCACCTAAAGACAATAGCAAGTGTCATATATATGTATAGTGTTCAGTTATTGTTGAATCAGAAATAGAGAAATAGGAGATTGCCCAAGCTTTTCAATTATATATTCCATTGGAATGGACATTCCTTTCAATTTTAAGTTAGACTTAAGGATAAAAATACTGACACCATCTTTTCTGAATATATGGCCAACATGTAGGGGCATGTACTTTTCTTCTTCTTTGGCAGGAATTATCTTGTGTGGAAATTTTCAGAACCATGTGAAACTCCAGTTGAAAATGTAGCACAATAAATATTCACATAATTGGTTTTCTTTATTATAAACATGTAATTCAGATCTTACACACCAAATATACATTTCTTTAAAAAAATCATACTAATATTCACCTTTCCTATTAAAATAGAGAAAGGATATGTGGTTTGAATGAATGTCTATGAATGAATGATTGTTTGACTAATGTTCCATATCTAATGATGACTGCTCATTAGACTCTTTGAACAAAGAAATAGTTATGCTAAGGCATAAAATATTTCAAAACTGTAATAACTAAGATAACGAGGAAAATCCCTTTAGTTTTTTTTTAATTTAATTCTGACAGTTTTGTAAAAAATTTAATTCTGACAGTTACTTCAGAAGTCCTTAATACAAATGATAATTAAAATGAAAAGTTAACACCATTGCTTGATTATACTGGAAAGCTCTTCTGAAAGTTTTTAAAGTAATATCATACCATGATTCACAATTTTTGTACATGTCATATTGCATATATAAATTCTACAGGAAGATTATCTAGCATCAATTTATCCCTCGAATGCTAGTTCAATCTTCAAAGTACTGACTAAAACAATGTCTGAGCACTGCTTGCAGGGAAAAAACCCACAAAAATTATATGCACATATGCACATACACACATATATCAGTTTACCAATCTCTACATATTGTAATCATACATGTTGTGTGATTACTATAGAAACTTTGGAAATAATAGATAAACAGTAAAAAATAAGGAGTAAAATTTACCTGTAATTCCACCATGTGGATATAACTCCCTTTGATAGATATCTTTTGTGCTCTTTTATGGCTCATCAAACACCCACACACCTTTTTAAAAGGAAGCAAATGCTCTATGTTATACATATTATTTATAACCTGCTTTTGTTTATCTATCAATACCTTTCCAAATAATTACATTTTTTGGTATTACCACATGTTAAATAGCTTTACAGTTTTATGGATTCACCATAATTAATTTAACCAATCATTTGTTATTATCCATTCACTTTATAGCTAATAATTTTTAATATACTCTATAACGAACATATTTGCAGCTAAGTCCTTGCACATGGCCACTGTTTCCTTAAAATAAAATCTTTAAAAAAATTAAAATTAAATCTACATCATAAAATATGGTGAGTTTTTTTAAAAGTTATTTTCTTTATTTAGTCAAATGTACCCTCAGCATTGTTGTACAATTTACACACCCATCAACAACCAATGGGGATGCACACACCCCTGTTCCCCATGCAGCTTAAAACACTGCTTATTGTCTTAAACAACCCATCTCAAACAATGTTTTAAGGAAAGCTAGTGTATAATGACTGCTAATAAGCGTTCTCTAATAAGTGAAATGGTCAATAAAATTTGGAACTACTACACACTGAATCTCTGTTGATGATTCATATTCCACATTAAAATATTAAAGGCTGTGAGAAGCACTGATATAAATACACCAGTTTAAGTTTTGTTAACCTAGGATTTCCTGAAGCTAAATTGTTATAGAATCTTTTATTGATAGAAGGTCTGTTAAGGTATTATAAGACGTCAGTGATCCTTAGAATCCAGTTTGTAGAACAACAGTTATCCATCCTGAGGTCATATAACTGATAATTATGGAACACACTGATTTGTCTAAACAATATCCATTTTGCTTATTCCTTACCACAATTTATTCAGGAGTGCAATATGCCCAACTAAAATGTCTTTCTTGTAACCACTGTCAGAAAGAGGATAGAGAACAACTCCAACATCCAAACAATTTCCTTGGCTGATGCTTTATAGACAGACCCTTTCATACTCTTTACTTGTGGCAACCAAAAGTTTTCTGCCCTGTAGTTTTATGTTTTTCGGAATGTCATATAAATGAAACCATATAAAACCAAAAACCAAACCCATTGCTGTCCATTTGATTCCAACTCATAGTGACCCTATAGGACAGAGCAGAGCTGCCCCATTGGGTTTCCAAGGATGTAATCTTTATGGAAGCCAACTGCCACATCTTTCTCCCATGGAGCGACTGATGGCCTCAAACCTCCAGATTTTGGTTGGCAACCCAAAACTTTAACCACTGTGCCTATTTTGAAACTGTGTTTTGTTTAATGCAATGCCTTTGAGATTATGAGTGTGATAAAAATCATAGGACTGTGCACCTACATAAGTGAATACTACTGTATATACATTTAAGAAACAAAATAAAATGCAAAAAAAATTTTTTTTGTCTCACAGCTTCCTTTACAGGGGTCAGAGTAGTAGAGGAGAACAAGGAGAGTGTTGTATCCTGGAAGCCAAATAAAAGTATCTCAAGAAGCAGGGAGTGATCAGCTCTATCAGAAACTGCTATGCAGCAAGTTAAGATGATTGAACAATGTGAATGTCAGTGGTGACCTTGATAAAAGCATTTAAGTGAAGTATTGGGGGCAAAAGCTTGATTGGAGTGGATTCAAGAGACAAGAAAAGGAGGTAAAATGGAAACCACCTTTATAGAAAACTCTTGAACACTTTAAGGGAGGAAGATAAATAGTAACCTGCATGAAGAAGTAGGGGTAATAGAAGGTTTAAATATTTTGTTTGGCCCCCAGACATCCTTTTAGCTCAGTGGTGAAGTCATCTCCGAGGTTCACTGTTCAGCCTGGGAGTGGACAGCCCCATAAAACCAAATGGGACTAACGAGGTACAGCAGTCCAGGGACAAGGGCCAGAAGGCAGAGGGGGACAAGGAAGCTGGTGATAGGGAACCCAAGGTTGAGTAAGGATAGTGTTGTTGTGTTGTGAGGTTGTTAACCATTGTTACAGGGCAACATGTATACTAACTGTTAAATGAGAAACTATTTTGTTCTGTAAGCCTTCATCTAAAGTGAGAATAGCAGCACAATGGAAGAGCGTAGTCGATGTCACTGAACTGTGCATGTAGAAATTTTTGAAATGGTGTATATTTGGCTATGTATATTTTCACCAAAAAAAAAAAATGGTCAAGAAGGGAGAGGGTTGACATGTTGTGGGGTTGTTAACCAATGTCGTAAAACAATACGTGTACTACTGTTTCATGAGAAACTATTTATTCTGTAAACCTTCACTGAAGTACAATTAAAAAAAATGTTTTTGTTTGTTTTTTAATATGGAAAAAATAGCTGCATATTTACAATCTGATGGGAAAGATCCACCTGAGTGGGAAAAACTGATGATGCCATTCAGTTAGGAGAGACATCCTGGAGTGATGTCCTTAGGCAAGAAAAGATGGGGTTTCGTGTACAAGAAGTTGACCTTTGCTAGGACACAGAATGTTCGGCATAGTAACAGAATTAAAGTAGAATATCCAGGACAGATGCTTGTACATGGATAGATGTGGTGGCATAGCTGTTTCTCATTGCTTCTCCTTTCCTGGTAAATAAGGACACAATGTCATGAGCTTGGAATAGAAATTCAGGAGAAAATGTTAGAAATTTAGAAAGAAGGGTCAAGATATGATATACCAAACAAACAACAACAACAAAAAAACAAGCAAACCCATTGCATCAAGTTGATTCTGACTCATAACGGCCCTATAGGACAGAGTAGAACTGTCCCATAGGGTTTCCAAGAAGTGCTTGGTGGATTCTATCTGCCAACCTTTGGTTATATTGTCTCTGCTTTGGGCAGGTGTTGCCCATTTGGTCTCATATAGTTGATTGATCTAAGAAGCGCATTTCTCATGTGTGTTGTTTGTTTTATAGACTTGTGTAATCCTTGGCTGAAAGGTAGACTTTGGGAATGGCTTCAGTTCAGAGTTAGCAGGGTGTCTGGGAAGCATAGTCTCGGGGGTTCCTCCAGTCTCTGTCAGACCAGTAAGTCTGGTCTTTTTTTGGGAATTTGAGTTTTGTTCTACATTTTTCTCTCACTCTGTTCAGGACCCTCTATTGTGATCCCTGTCGGAGAGGTCAGCGCCCTGGTGGCGCAGTGGTTAAGAGCTTGGATACTAACCAAAAGGTCAGCTGTTCGAATTCACCAGCTGTTCTGTAGGGTTGCTATGAGTTGGAATCGACTCGATGGCATTTTTTTTTTTTTTTGTCAGAGAGGTCAATGATGGTAACTGGACATCATCTAGTTCTGGGCTCAGGCTGGTGGAGGCTAAAGTTAATGTGGTCCATTAGTCCTTTGGACTGACATTTTCCTTGTGTATTTGATTTTCTTCATTCTCCTTTGCTCCACATGTGATGGGGCCAATAGATGTATTTTAGATTGCCCAAGCTTTTAAAACCCCAGATGATACTCACCAAAGTAGGATGTAGATCATTTTGTTTATGAAGTATGTTATGCCATTTGACCCTAGATGTCCCCCAAGATAATAGTCCCCAGCCCTCAGCCCTAGTAGCTTGGTCCCTGGAGTTATTTGGTTGTGTCTAGGAAGCTTCTATGGCTTTGCCTTGGTCAAGTTGTGTTGACTTCCCCTATGTTGTGTGTTGTCTTTCCTTTCACCAAAGTTAACACTTGTCTACTATATATTTGTGATTTCCACTCCCCACCCCTCCCCACCTTCTTAACTATCAATGATTGTTTTATTCTGTTTGTAAACCTTTTCTTGGGTTTTTATAATAGTTTTTTTATACAATATTTGTCCTTTTTGTGATTGACTTATTTCACTCAGCATAATGCCCTCCAGATTCATCTATGTTGTGAAATGTTTCATGGATTCATTATTTTTCTTTATCATTGCATAGTATTTCATTGTGCATATGTACCATAATATGTCTATCCATTCATCTGTTGAAGGGCACTTGGGTCGTTTCCATTTTTTTGCTATTGTGAATAATGCTGCAATGAACATGGGTGTTCACATGTCTGTTACTGTGACAGCTCTTATTTCTCTAGGATGTATTCCTAGAGTGGGATTATTCAATCGTATGGTATTTTTATTTCTAGCTTTTTAAGGAGGCGCCATATTGTTTTCCTTAGTGGTTGTACCATTCCACATTCCCACCAGCAGTTCATAAGAGTTCCAGTCTCCCTGAAACCTCTCTAACATTTGTTGTTTTCTGTTTTTTTTTTCAAAATGGTATCTCACTGTAGTTTTGATTTGCAGTTCCCTAATGGCTAATGATCGCGAGCATTTCCTCATGTGTCTGTTAGCTGCCAGCATGTCTTCTTCAGTGAAGTGTCTGTTCATATCCTTTGCCCATTTTTTTGATCGGATTATTTGTGCTTTTGTTATTGAGAGGTTGAAGTATTCTTTAGATTTCAGAGATTAGACCCTTGTCAGATATGTCATAGCCAAAATTTGTTTCCCAGTCTGTTGGTTCTCTTTCTACTCTTTTGGTGAAGTCTTTTGGTGAGCATAAGTATATAATTTTTAAGAGCTCCCAGTTATCTAGTTTATTTTCTGATATTTGTGCATTGTTAGCTATGGTTTGTAACCTATTTATGCCATGTATTAGGGCCCCTAGTATTGTCTCTATTTTTTCTTCCATGATCTTTTTCATTTAAGGTTTTATATTTAGGTCTTTGATCCATTTTCAGTTAGTTTTTGTGTATGGTGTGAGGTCTGAGTCCTGTTTCATTTTTTTTAAAGATGGACCTCCAGTTTTGCCAGCACCATTTATTAAAAAGACTGTTTTTCCCCATTTAATGGATTTTTGTCCTTTGTCAAAGATCAGCTGACCACAGATGGATGGATTTCCATCTGGGTTCTAGTTTCTGTCCCATTGGTCTATGTATCTGTTGTATCAGTACCAGGCTGTTTTGACTATTGTGACTGTATAGTAGGTTCTGAGATCAAATAGCATGAGGACTCCTACTTTGTTCTTTTTCTTCAATAATGTTTTGCTTAGCCAGGGCCTCTTTCCTTTCCATATAAAGTTGGTGATTAATTGTTCCAGCTCATTAAAGAATACTGTTGGTGTTTGGACTGGGATTGCATTATATCTGTAGATCTCTTGGGGTAGAATTTACATTT
Organism: Dugong dugon; assembly: GCA_030035585.1. NCBI lineage: Eukaryota > Metazoa > Chordata > Mammalia > Sirenia > Dugongidae > Dugong > Dugong dugon. The sequence continues at coordinate 19,221,988 of CM057478.1, forward strand.
TCACAATGTTAAGTCTTCCTATTCATGAGCATGGTATGTTTTTCCATTTATGTCTGTTTTGGTTTCTTGCAATAGTGTTTCATAGTTTTCTTTGAATAGGTCTTTTATGTCCCTCGCTAGATTTATTGCTAAGTATTTTATCTTTTTAGGGGCTGTTATAAATGGTGTTGTTTTCCTGATTTCCTTTTTGAAGTTTTCATTATTGGTGTATAGAAATCTATCTGATTTTTCTATGTCAGTGTTGTATCCTGCTACTCTGCTGAATCTTTCTATTAGTTCCAGTAGTTCTCTTGTGGAATCTTTGGGGTTTTCTATGGATCACATCATCTGCAAATAGGAATAGTTTTACTTCTTCCTTTCCAATTTGAATGCCCTTTATTTTTCTTGCCTTATTGCTCTAGCTAAGACTTTCAGCACAGTGTTAAATATAAGTGGTAATAAAGAGCATCCTTGTCTTGGCACAGTGGTTAAGTGTTAGGCTGCTAACCACAAGGTGGCAGTTTGAATCTACCAGTTACTCCTTGGAAACCCTACGGGACAGTTCTACTCTGTCCTATAGGGTCACTATGAGTCAGAATCAACTCAATGGCAACTAGTTTTGTCTTGTTCCCATTCTCGGGGATGCTTTCAGCCTCTCTCTGTAGAGAATGATGTTTCTTGTTGGTTTTCCATAAACCAGGAAAACCAAACCCGTTGCTATCGAGTTGATTCCAACTCATAGCGACCCTATGGGACAGAGTAGAACTGCCCCCATAGAGTTTCCAAGGAGCACCTGGTAGATTCAAACTGCTGACCTTTTGGTTAGCAGCATGGCACTTAACTACTACACCACTAGAATTTCCTTGGTTTTGCATAGATTCCCTTTATTATGTTGAAGAATTTCCCTTCTAATCCTATTTTATTGAGAGTTTTTATCAGGAGAGGGTATTGGACTTTATCAGATGTCTTTTTTTGTATCTATTGTGATGATCATGCAATTCTTTTCATTTGTTCTATTTATGTGATGGATTACATTGATTGATTTTCTAATGTTGAACCATCCTTGCATACCTCGTATGAATCCCACTTGGCCGTGGTGTATTAGTTTTTTGATATGATACTGAATTCTATTGGCTAGAATTTTGTTGAAAATTTTTGCATCTATATTCATTAGAGATATTGGTCTGTAATTTTTTTTTTTTTGGTAGTGTCTTTGCCTGGCTTTGGTATCAGGTTATGCTGGCTTCACAGAATGAATTCAGGAGTATTTCTTCCTTTTCTATGCACTGAAATAGTTTGAGCAGTACTGGCGTGAGCACTTCTCTGAATGTTTGGTAGAATTCGCCAGTGAAGTTGTCCAGGCCAGGGACGTTTTTGTTGGAAGTTTTTTTTTTTCTTTTTTACTACCTTTTTAATCTCTTCTCTGTTCAGATTTTCTATCTCAGTTTGTATTAGCTTAGGTAGGTAGTGTGGGGGAGTTGAATTTAGCATTTAGGTTTAGCCCAGCAGGTTCCAGGAAGTTTAAAAAGGGTGAGGGAGTTGACAGTGCAAGTAACCATGTGATTATAATGATTATCAAGTCCTTTAAGCCATGGAAAGTGTGGAGAGATTGAAAAGGAAGAGTAAAAACAGTTTTCAGAATTTAAAGATTGTAGATACCCATAGGGTTAAAGTATTACTGGAATGTAGGAAGTCACGGTTAAGGAGTAGGATGCTTGAAATTGTAGTAATTGAGCAATTATCATTTTGATAACAAGGCTGAGATATGAGTGTATGACTGAAAGGAGATAAAGGCACTGAAAGATTAAGGGTATTGAAAAGATGATCTACGCTGATATTGAAATCATAGCGAATCATAATTGAAGAGAGTTATAGTGACTAAATTAGAGAGGAACTGTGAATGGTAACATCTAATAAATGAGAGTCAAAACTTAGGATTTTCATCATGGAGTAAGGAGAGTGTGATCTGAAATAAGCAATGGGAAGCAATAACATCTAATCCACATCCAAGCCCTGTGGAACAAGGTTTGTGGGAAGAAAGATAGTCACAACATACAACAGTGTAGGAGAAGCAGTGTCCTTAGGGTGGAGCCATATTTCAGTTGAAGTAAAGGGGGAAGGAGAAAGCTCAGAGAGGAAATTGAATGTATAGGGAATTTTGCTAATGACTGACTGAATTCCAGGAAATCTAGCAGAACCCTATATTTTCAGGAGATGGGGTGGGAAATGGGTCTCAGAAAAGGTAATGTTTTAGGTGATAAAGGGATTACAGTCCTGGCTTGGAATGACCACGGAGACCTGGGCTCTTTGCAAAATAAACAGAAGTAAGAAGCATGTTGAGACTTGTCCTGATGATTTCAAGGCACATAATGCTTCAAGCTTTGAATATTAAAAGTATTGAGGGAGTAGCTTCTTGCCAGGAACTTTGAGAACTCTGAGGCTCCTTCTTGACTTCTGTTGATGAATGTAAAAACAAAAACCAAACCCATTGCCATCGAGTCAACCCAAATTATAGTGACTCTATATAGGACAGAATAGAATTGCCCCATAGGGTTTACAAGGCTGAAATCTTTACAGAAGCAGACTGCCACATCTTTCTCAGATGCAGAGAGGCTGATGAGTTTGAACCTCCAGCCTTTAGGTTAGCAGCCAAGCTCTTAACCACTGCACCATCAGGGCTCCTTGATGGAGGTAAGCAGGGTGGTATTAACTTCAAAGTGGTCCTGTACTTGACAGGTCTTTCAGCAGAGATCATCAGAGGGTGGACTTCCTTCAAGAAAATGTCAGCACTCCCTCTTGTCTTCTGCTGATGGAGAAAATAGATTCTTTAAAAGATCTTTGGTCAAAACTCTTAACCTTACAAAGCTCTAACACCCTAAACTAGTCATTGTCCCCTGTCTGATTTCAGCATCCAGTCACACTTCCATATGATGGCTGGGCTACTTTTTTTCATCTTTTTAAAATTCATATAGCTCTAGAATATGAGTCAGAATTGACTTAACTGCAATATTTGTTTGTTTTTTAATGTTCATTCTCATCTTTACTCCCAGCTTTGCCACATCCTCCTCCCATCAATCGAGACTCAGCTCTGTTTCTTTTTTTATCTGTAAATTTTGGATCATAACCATATTATTGTTTTTTGAAATATTTATCCAACAAATATATGGTGTATTAAGAAACATTTTGTTTACCTCATCTTTGATTTAGCAAAGAAAGACACAGTTTGGTACCTATAAGGTGTAATTGCAAATGAGGAAAATATTTTTTGTCATTCAACATAATTGAATTCTTTCAGACTTAGCACAGTTTCTTAGCAATTTATTTACATAAACAGAGGTAATAATAGAAGCCAGGTTGCAAGGTAATCATTCAAAAGTTCATCCAAATATGAAGTGACTGACAAGGATAAAACAGAACTGTTACATACTTCTAATGTGCATGATCTATCTCAACAATTTTGTATCTCAACAATTTCAGCTGCATAGTAAGAAGAAAAAAGGCAATAAAACTCACTGTTGTTCTTTCTTTCAAGTATGGAAATAACCTAATCTTTACAGTGAAAACTATCTTAATAATTAAATGTTTACAGATTAATCAAATTTCTAAAGATAAATTATTTGTCCATTAGCAAGATACTTTGGTAGAAATTTTTGCTTTTTTTTTTGTTTGTTTGTTTCCTATGTTGTTACTTGTTAGACTATCAAAAAGACAGTCTACATGTATTTTGCTGTTAATGTGGGTTTTTTCCTGCATATCTGTGCACTCTTCCTTTTGGGAAAATGAGAGTAACCACAGCTCCCAGCATTTTTAAAATCCCGTATCAAAGAGCTCTTTTCTCCTGCTGCCACCTTAGAGATGGCAGATAAACAGAAACTCTTATCATCCTTTATTTATACAGGTAAATACTAAGCTGGGAATATAATTTTTTTGAAGATTTGTTTCCACTTATTATTTGTTTGCTTTGTTTGGCAGAGATGTTAAATAGGGGTTAATCACAAACTTACCCACATCTGTATAAGAAGTGTTCCTATTGCCAAATCCAGAAGCCTGGGCAGGAAACTAAAAACAGACTCATTGAAATTTGGGGACTAGTCGTTTTTGCAAAATAATGGAAACTCATTCTCCCACAGTACATAATATTTAATCTGGTACAGAAGACATGTCCAATAATTGACCTGAAAGGACTCCTATCCTAATTAAGCAAGGAGTCACCCAAGCAGGAGTGGCCTTCTTCCTTGTTTAGCAAATAGATAGGCATGAGATCCTGAGTTCCTCAGAGGCCCTACTCTGACTGTTGGCTCTAGTAGGGGCACTGTAGTAACTCACTGAGAGATGCTGAAGTGACTCTGGTGAAAAGTAAGTAGACTATGACTCCAAAGTTGTTTGTGTCTGACCTGGAAGAAATTCATGGAAACATTTTGACAAGAAGAGAGGACATAGTGTAAATCACAATTTATCTTTGAGAGGCTAGTTAGAGATTTATTCTGGTTAAGAAATTATTGCAAAATTCATACATTTATCTGAATTATTGCTCCTCTTGGTGTGTGGTACATGGCTGAAATTACTAACAGATTGTTAACACAGAAACATGGCAAAGCTATCACATTTTTGATTTAAAGTACTGACTAAATTTACACACGTTGTTGACCACTAGCAAGGGAATAACAAACTTTGCTAGCAGTTCCTATGGACTGTAGACATAAAATCCTTGCATCCTGAGAAGATGTAAACTAGCAGATATGGGGCTGATTCTGCTCCTAATCATATACCACCCTTTGTTTTGATAGCCAACAAATCCATTAACCTATCTGAATTGAGGCAGTTGAGTCATAATTACATTCTTTATTAGATTTGTCTAGATTGAAATAAGAACGACTGTAAGGGAGCTGTCTCCTCCTACTAAAATGTAATTTCCTGACGTCCTTTATTCCAGGCTTTAGCAGAGTTCCTGGCTTAAATACAGTATTCAGAAAATATTTAAATTGGTCATTGTGATATAAATACGTTACTGAATTAGTGCATTAAAATAATTTGGAGTGAGGTACTAATGAATGAATCGTTATTACTGTCATGGCACACCAACTCAATCCAAGAAACAGCACTGCTTTCAATAATACTTTAATTACCTTGGCTTCAAAATATATTCAATTCGTAGGCTCTTCATCAGTAGCTTCACAGCTCTGATGTTTTCTCTGGGAAAGTTACTAAGCAAATAATTGAAACATTTGAAAAAATTGAAATAATGGCTTAGGATGAGGAATAATGTCTCAAATTATGTAGGATGGAAGTGTTTTTTTTCCAACAGAAAATTAAGATAATTATGAATTAAATTTTATATTTACAGAAGAAAAATTGGCCTATTAAAAGCCCAATGTTTATTTTTTCCAAATGTCCACAAAGAAATATAAATCTTGGAAGAAATCCTATTACTAGCAGTATTAGAAGTACATGGAATTGTTTTTCCTATGTAACTATCTGTAAGACATTGTGTGTGGTATTTTAATAATTTTTTTTCTTGTTAATTGGATGAGCTTACATTTATTTTATCATAAACGAAGATAAATGTTCTCTATTGTTTGTTTTCTTTTGTTTTTAAAGTAAGCTTAATACAGACAATTCTTTTTGGAGAGTGTGGAGAATTTGGAGAATGAATTTATAGCTATGTTGAAGTATTAGAGTGTGACTACAGGTCACAAGACTTTGTTGCTGTTAGTTGCAGTCAAGTTGGCTCCGACTCATGGTGACTTTCTGTATAACAGAATGAAATGTTGCCTGGTTCTGTGCCATATTCATAAGTTCTCTGTAATAAGGTTTTGCTATATTATGTAAGTATGCATCAAGGAGATATATTCCCCTATAGAGTTTAAAAAAGGGGAAGCTTTTTTAAAAGGTAATATAAGAGAAAATTATTTCAGAGAAATTTAATCAGAAAGCTCATTGTATTTGTATAGAATTTAAAAGAAAATGAAAGGATAACATGGTAGGTGCATATATTATTTACAGCAAATCCCAGATTAGTTTAGAAAAATCTTATTCTTCATAAACCCACCAGCTAGTCTTCGCCCCCAGGTAGCAACATTTATTGGAGAAGAACATGATTTTCTTAAAACTTTTTCAATTAATTTCTTTGTGTTAAAGTACACTGTGTAATTTAAATCCTGCAGTTAATGTATTCCCAACTATTTGATTCCTTGGAGGCTTTATATAAAAGAAAGGATTTAAAGTTGGTGAGATAACCCAAATTATTTAGTTTGAAACAGAAAAATTTCTTAGAAGCTCAGAATGCTTTCATTTAAAAAATATTTCTATGGTAAATCATAACACAGCTATTCTCATAGCTTTTAAAACATTTGTTTTGTTTGTTTTACAAAACTATGTGCTTTTTATAGTCATGTTAAAATACTGTATTGTGGTTAAAGTTCAGGATATGGAGTCAACTGACTGCATTCCAATCCAATCTGTTCCATCTAAGAAAATTTACTTTGTATATTTCTTAGTTTCCTTATCTTAAAAATGATGATATTAATGATACATACCTCACAAGGTGATTGAGAGAATTAAACAAATGCGAAAAACTGCTTAGAACTATACTTGGTACATAATGAGAAATCAATAAACGTTGGCTATTATTTTGACATCCTTAGGCATGCTAAGTGATGTAAAGGATACGAAGATAAGTACTTTGTGAACTTACAGCCTAGTAAGGGCTAAGTAGATCACTTATTCTTTCACTAATTTCTTCAGCAAATGTTCAGGGCATGTCTATTTTATGCAAAGGTGAGAATAGATGTGATAAGGCACTGGGGCCGATAGGTGAGATGACGTGAACAGTGACAAGCCAATGAAATAAGAACTAAAAGTGAGGTTGTGCAGTTTAGGATGAGAACACAGTAGAGGAAAAGTGATTCTCCCATTTCAAGAGAAACTTTAGAAAGGAGACACACTGAGCTGGATCTTAAAAATTACTAGAAATTTCCCAGGTGAACAAGAGGAGCTTATTGAATAGAGAAGAACAGGTGCAAAAACACAGTAACCTGAGAGAATCTGGTGCTTTCAGGGATCCATAAATAATTTAGTGGCTGGCCTATATGAAGGTCTAGCAGAATAAGATCTTGGAAAGGCATCATTAGATCTGTGGGTTGGAAGCTAAGGAGCATTAACCTCATCCATTAGACACTATCACCACTCATCTGTCAGTGAAGGCTTGCATGTTGCTATGATGTTGAACAGGTTTCAGTGGAGTTTCCAGACTAAGACAGACTAGGAAGAAAGGCCTAACAATCTATTTCCGAAAATCAGCCAGTGAATATATTAGGATCACAATGGTCTGATCTGCAGCTGATCATGAGGATGGTGTAGGACTGTGCAGCATTTTATTCTGTTGTGCATGGGGTCTCCATGAGTTGGGATCTGACTCAACCTCAGCTAACAACAACCACAAAACATTAGGCACTACAGAATTGATGTAAAATTTTGTGTGAGTGACATGATAAAATTTGTATTTAGACACTAACTAGATAATAGGTAAGTGGTAACTTTGGTGAAGGGTAAGACAGTATGCAATACTGGGGAAATCAGAACAGCTTGACCAAGACAAAATCATAGAAGCTTCACAGACACATTCAGATTCCCTCAGGGACCGAGTAACTGGGCTGATGGCTGGGGATCATGGTCAAGGGGGACATCTAGCTCAACTGGTATAACATAGCTTATAAAGAAAATGTTCAACATCTGACTGTGGTGAGCAGCATCTGAGGTCTTAAAAGCCTACAAGCAGCCATCTAAGATATGTCTACTGGTCCCATCCCACCTGGAGCAAAGGAGAATGAAGAAAACCAAAGTCAAAAGGGAAAGATTAGTCCAAAGGACGAACGGACCATAACTACCACAGCCTCCACTAGACTGAGCCGAGAATAATTAGATAGTGCCTGGCTACCACCACATACTGCTCTGGCAGGGATCACAATAGAGGGTCCTTGACAGAACGGGAGGAAAATGTAGAACAAAATTCAAATTCACAAAAAAAAAAAAAAGAAGACTAGACTTGCTGGTCTGACAGAGACTGGAGAAACTCTGAGAGTATGGCCCCCAGACACCCTTTTAACTTAGTACTGAAGTTACTCCCAAGGTTCACCCTTCAGCCAAGGATTAGACAGTCTATAGGGCAAACAATAATACACGTGAGGAAAGTGCTTCATAGTTCAATCATGTATACGAGACTGAATGGGCACACCAGACCAAAAACAAAGATAAGAAGCCAGAAAAGTACAGAAAAACTAGACAAATGGAAACGGTGAAACGGGGATAGAGAAGGGGATAGTACTGACACATAGTAAGGTTAGCAACCAATGTCACAAAACAATTTGTGTATAGTTTATTGAGAAACTAATTTGCTCTGTAAACTTTCACCTAAAGCTCCCCCCACCCCCGCAAAAAAGTTAAGCATCAGACAAAAAAAGAAATCTGACCAAATAGAAAACAAATTAGTGGTGACAGGGGCTGGGTTAAGGGGGCAATGGAAGTGACTGCTTAATGGATACAGGGTCTCCTTTTGGGATGATGAAAACATTATGGAATTAGAGGTGATATTTGTACAATACTGTGAATGTACTAAATGCTACTGTATGGTACACTTTAAATAATTGATTTTAAAAAGAAAATTTGTGTTTAGAAATATGTCTAGCCAGTGTGAACACGGGATTTCAAGGAGAGGAGAGTAGGGACACAGAGGCCAATTAGGAAGCCATTGTTTTAGTCTAGATAAGAATGTATAAAATCCTATTCTAAGTGGAAAAAATATATTTAATTATTATTTACTAGGTTCTGACAATGTTTTAAGTTCCCTTTCAAATATTATCTCATTTAACCTCATCAGGCTCTTAGGCATTTGATGTCATTATATCCTATTATAATGATTAATAAAACAAAAAATAAAACTGAGGCTCAAAGATGTTAAAAATCTGGGCAAAATCACTTTGGTGAGTGGCGTCTGGGGTCTTAAAAGCTAGTGAGCAGCCATCTAAGATGCATCAATTTGTGCCAACCCACCTGGAGCAAAGGAGAATGAAGAACACCAAAGACACAAGGAAAATACTAGCCCAAGATACAGAAAGGGCCACCGGAGACTCCATCGGCCTGAGACTGGAAGAACTAGATGGTGCCCAGCTACCACCAATGACCACCCTGACAGGGAACACAACAGAGAGTCCCTGATGGAGCAGGAGAAAAGTGGGGTGCAGAACAAAAATTCTAGTGAAAAAAAACAGACTTAATTGTCTGACTGAGACTGGAGGGACCTCAGAAGACATGGCCCCCTGACTCTCTATTAGCCCAAAACTTAAACCATTCCTGAAGCCAACTCTTCAGACAAAGATTAGACTGGACTATAAGACATAAAATGATACTTGTGAAGGGTGTGCTTCTTGGCTCAAGTAGATACATGAGACTAAATGGGCAGCTCCTGTCCAGAGGTGAGATGAGAAGGCAGAAAGGGATAGGAGCTAGCTGAATGGACAAGGGAAATCCTGGGTGTAAAGGAGGAGTGTGCTGTCACATTATAGGGAGACCAAGTAGGGTCAAATAACAATGTATGTATAAATTTTTGTATGTGAAACTAACTTGAACTGTACACTTTCACTTAAAGCACAATTTAAAGAAAAGATTAATTTAAAAAATCTAGGTAAAATCATGTATCAGTATGAATTGGGGCCAGATTTTGATTCATAGATTGAATACCAATCCTTTGCTGCTTTCACTATATAATCCTGCCTCCCTCAGTAGTGATTGTAGGGACAGACGACTATACGGGGAAAAATAAACCAAACCCATTGCTGTCGAGTCAATTCTGACTCATAGTGACCCTGTAGGACATAGTAGAACTGCCCTATAGGGTTTCCAAGGAGCGGCTGATGGATTCGAATTGCTGACCTTTTGGTTAGCAGCCAAGCTCTTAACCATTGCACAATCAGGGTTCCAAAAAGAGATCATGAGTTTGATTTTATATGACACCATAGAGACACCCAGTGTGTAAATGGGTATGTGGGTCAGAATCAGGAAAGAGATCTAGAACATCAGCTTGGAGGTAAACTAAAACTATGGGATGTGTGAAATTGAAAAGAGAATAGGAAGGAGAAAATTTTGAGAATTATCAGTATTTAAAGGTGAGGTGAGAAAAAAAGTCCAGTAAAGGAAATGGAAAGAGAATCAGGCATTCTGATGTGGTCAGAAGTGAAGGATATGGTCAAACCAAGTTAAATATACCTAGAGCTTTGCCATAATAAGGAACAAAAACTGTCCATAGAATGTGAACTGAGACATGATTAAGTTCTTCACCGAACAGTTGGGTGAATGAAAAAAGAAGACATGGAGGAGGAAAATATACATCCTGGTTCTATTTCAAGGACTCTGGTTGTAAAGAAGAGAAAAGCAAACAAGTCAATGATTTACAGGAGATTTGTTTGTTTCTTTTCTTTTAAAATAACTTTTAAGAGCAACTTAACAGACTTACTAGAAGGACAGTAATAGAAGGACTCTCCTCGGTGATGGGAGAGACCTAGGAGATAGGCCCATTAGTAGTTTAATTTCTGTTTGAGGGGAGTGTGGATAGTGTGGTGAAAAGCTAAAAAAGTTCCTGTCACAGTGAACTCTATTTTCTCTGGAATATTGGAGAAGGGTATGCCATCTATTAAGACTGAGGTATTAGCGGAGAATTTAGGGGGTGTGAAGAAGGGAAGATTTTTAAACGGCTTGTATAGAAAAATATAGTAGTTGTTGTTGTTGCAGTGAAAGCTAACACTTAACAAAAAGTCTGTTCTATGCCAAACATGACTATAAGTTACCAAATTAGCTCATTTAACTTTCCCAGCCACAAAAATGAGGTAGGTTGTAGTGTTAACCTCATTTTACAGAGGAAGAAACTGAGAAATGGATGTTCAGTAATTATCTACTTATCCATGACCACACAGCTAATAATAAAGGAGCTAGTTTCTAAAATCACTCCAGAGCCCAGAATCCTGAATCTGAATAAGAGAGTGATCCCAGCAAAATAAAATAATAGTATACAGGTAACTCTAATACTAGTTAGAATAGGATAATTATCAAAAATATAAAAAGGGTCTTGGGTTCAAAGAATAACCAAAAGAGATCTGGAGTCATTAGTTAATACTGTAGTTAAAGGCATAAAAGTGATACTAACTCATTCAAACCCATTGCCATCGAGTTGACTGCAACTCATAGTGACCTTATAGGACAGAGTAGAACTTCCCCATAGGCTTTCCAAGGCTATAATCTTTACAGAAGCTGACTGCCACATCTTTCTTAAGCGAAAGTGATACTAGGGCACAATAAGTAATAATCATGTACATAGAAATATTGTATATTGAGTTGCTCATTTTATACAATTCTGATTAAATCCTTAGAAGAGTAATTATTTTATCTCGAACTTCAGAATAAGAATGAAATATTCTGGATTTGGGAAAGATTCAGAACAAAGGTATAAATGAATATAAACTTAAGTACATAAAGATCACTTATACAGTGATTTTTGCTATATATATCTTTTGAAACTACAGTAATAGAAAATAAATTTAAATTTATACTTGAAGGACTTCTATTTAATACAAAAAATATTTTATCATTTTATTGTTTGGAATATAATATACATTTGTTTTAAAGAAAGCTCTAGGAAAAAAATCTAGGCATCTTTAGTAGGCAATTATTATGGCAGTTAAGAATGGCTTTACTATTTGCTGCTCTATTTAAAGTATTTGGTTTCTGTGTTTCCATCGCCTCGTCTGAAAATGGAGATGAGAGAGTATCTACTTAATTGTGTTGTAGTACTAAATCAGATAAACTGTTTAACACACTCAGCATCGTGCTTGGCCAATGGCGTTTACAGCTTTAGCTCTCCCCCTCCTCCTACTTGTTATTATACTTCAGAATATTTATTTCTAATAAATCTTTATACTTACAATGAATATTTAATTATTTCCCAGAGAAAATAAATGTGTCTACATTTAAGATAAGAACTTTACTCTCATAGATATGTTATCTAGCATTGGTGACTTGACTGATTAACCAATTAGTCTCTAAGTAAAGAAGATTTGAATTTAAATGTGGAGAAATATAACATATTCACTGGACTATTTTTCAAACGCTAGCACTAACTCTAATTATTTGCACTTATTTTGATTGCTGCATTGTATTTTACCATTTTCATTATCATCTTATTACCATATGACCACTGCTGTGGTCGAAAAAAATGTATTTTATATGAGTCATAAGGAATAGTTGGGAAAAAGTTCCCCTTCATTTGCAAATCTCTGTTGTACTTTGCAACAGTTACAAAAGTAAAGCTGAAGCATCAAAGGGATGTATAAAAATCATGCAGACTATATACCATGGGTCTGCACTTTGTTGTGACTACCAGAGAAAAAAACTTATTATAATTTAAGAATCACGATGAGAATAGGGAGCAGGGAATACACCCTTACACAATCCTGGCACCTGTATTTATGAATAGAATGCAAATTATTTATCAAATTATACATATTGTTAAAAACAGAATTCTCTATCAATCATCCAGCAGAATTTACTGTTTCTTTTTTTAAATTTATTTTTATTTTTTCTCATACAAAAATTTTATACACTGATATGTGACTCTAATTGCTCTCCCCATACTGTGACAGCACACTCCTCCTTTCCACCCCTGATTCCCCAGGTCCATTCAACCAGCTCCTAATCCTCTCTGCCTTCCCATCTCACCTCCAGACAGAAGCTACCTGTTTAGTCCCTTGTACCTACTTGAGCTAAGAGGCACACTCCTCACGAGTATCACTTCATGTCCCACAGTCCCATCCAATCCCTGACTAAGTTTCTTCTATGTGCTTAGCACCTACGAATCCCCATATTTTACAAAAGACCTATAGACCACATTATAGTATGCTTGCAGTATAAAGGGAATAAACATGGTACAGAAATTAAGACCATTGAATATTTCTGAGGTATAATCTCTAGGATCTTAGAGAATTCTCAAATCCATGAATATCACAATAGCAGTTAAAGTCAAAGGTAGACGCTAGTTAGCTAGCTAGGTAGACAGCTGACAGTCCAGTCGACTCCAACTCATGGCGACCTTATGCACAACAGAACAAAACCTTGCCCAGTCCTACGTCATCCTCACAATCACTGGAATGTTTGAGTCCACCACTGGGACAGTTGTGTCAATCCATCTCACTGAGGGTCTCCCTCACCCTCACCGGCCTTCTACTTCACCAAACATCCTTTGACGATTGGTCCCTCCTGGTGACGTGTCCAAAGCAAGTGAGCTGGACAATGTTTTGCTGTGATTCATAATGTTGTTGTTGATTGATTTTTGGAAGTAGACTCCCAGGCCTTTCTTCTTTATCTGCCTTAGTCCGAAATCTCTGCTGAAACTTATCTACCATGGGTGACCCTGCTGGCATCTGAAATACCAGTAGCATAGCTTCCAGCATCACAGCAACACACAAGCCACCACAGTATGACAAACTGATAGACAGCTGGTGGAATCATGGTCATAGTTCCTATAAAATATAGTGAAGCGTAACTGAACACTTTCAAGGATCCCTTCGGAATCTTAATGAGTTACTTGTTGATAAACTCGTTACCATCAAGTTGATTCCATCTTATAGTGACTGTATAGAACACAGTAGAACAGCCCCATTGGGTTTCCCAGGAGTGGCTGGTGGATTCGAACTGCCGACCTTTTGGTTAGCAGTCGTAGCTCACTACAGCTCTTAACAACTATGCCACCAGGGCTCCTACTTGTTGATAGTAGCCAGAAGAGAACAGCTATGCTTAGTTGAAATACTCTAGGTAGTAGGTTAGGCCCAATCTAAAGATAAATGATGGCTCCTGCACACTAGCTTCATTACACTAATTAAATTCATGTAAAAATAAAAATTGTACCATATTATTGGTCTTTAGGGTCTCAACCAATTGAAGCTGCAAGTGTTAAAGCCAAGACTCACAAGATTTGCTGTTTTTTATTAGATATTCGTATGGATTGGACTGTGTCCACCAAAAATATGTGTTGTAAATCCTCACCCTTATACCTGTGGTTATAATCCCATTTGGGAAACGGTACTTTTCTTTGTTAGTTAAGAGGCCATCTCATTGTAGGGTATGTTTTAAGCCAATTACCTTTGAAATGTAAAAAGAGAAGATTAGGCACTGAGAAGGAATCGGAGATGGGGGAAGATAAATGCCATGCCACGTGAAGATCATCAAGGAAAGGACAAACAGAATCTGAAAAGAGTTAAAGACCTTTTCCAAGAGCCCACAGACAGAGAAAGCCTTCCTCTAGAGCTGGTACCCTGAATTTGTGCTTCTAGCCTTCTACACTGTGAGAAAATAAATTTCTGTTTTTAAAAGCCACCCGCTTGTGGTATTTCTATTGTAGTGGCACTAGATAACTAAGACAGGTATTAAATACGTGGTATAAAAAATGAGTTAGAGGAAAGTGTGAGCACAGTAGGCTTGAAATTGGGGAAGTTGCCACAGAAGACATGGGCTTAAAGCTAGTACTTAATGAGATGACCATCCAATTCTGGACCTTTGCTATGTTTGTTGCACCAAGATGGTATAAGAATAAAACAATGATTTTTCCTCCCAGTCTTTAAATACAATTTTAAAACTGGATAGAACTTTCCCAGTGTAATTTTTTTTCCTATACAATTTTCTTCAACCCTTGGCACTTGCTTCTATTTGCCTGCTAGCAAAAGCTAGCAGGTGATAAAATGAATGAACAAGTAGCAAATGAATATTAACAGAAAAACTCAGAAACGGTCCAACAGATTTTTTTGTGTGTGTGGACATGTGTGCTAGTGGTTGTGATTCTATATTGGATACATATATCATAAAATCATATTTTTCTGCTCCTGATTTGCATGACAGAATTGTATATATTAATACATCATGGTACTCCACAGAGGGGATGGTGTTTTGGAAAATACCCCATGATTTGTAGGTGCAGCACCACCTGAAGAAGTTTAGGACCAGTGACTCAAGGCAGGGAGCAAATAGAAGAGGAATGGTGTTCCAGGATGCAGAATCCCAGCATTAATCAAGTCCCTGGATTGGCACTGATGGACATTTGGATGGTATGTGCGGGGGAAAAGTGATGCTTTCACTGGGGGGTAATGTGAAATAAGAAAATATCTATGAATGTAAAGTATAGCCATTCTGCTTCTATTACCTAATGCAGTTTTTCTTGTATACTTCTCATGTAAAGAGGTAATGTAAGGTCTATAAAATATTAATTTCAAACCATGTACAGGAGATCTATTCGTATGTTCTGATTTTAATGTCTCAAATTATCAAAGATATTCCCTATCATTCTCTTTTTCAGAAATTTAATTGACATCTATCAGGTGCTTAAATAAATGGATTGAATTTTGTTTACCTTTGTTGTTGTTGTTTAACTTCTCTATGTCGGGGGAAATCATGTAGCTATTCAAAAGCCTAGGGTAAAAACATTGTCATGCTACCTCTTCGCATGTTTCTTTTTGCCCCTCAGGGTAACCTTAAAGCCAGATGTTACATACTGGATTGGTGAAATCATTTTCGTTTGATGAAGGAGTTTACATAGGATAAATTCTGAAGAGGAGAAAAGGGGAAAAATCCTATTTTTATGGATTTTTTTTCAGCTGTTTCTTCCTATCATGTTGTTTTAGTCCTAGTAAATTATCTATTATTTTGAAAGAAATTTTTTCAATCATGCTTTCTGAAACGAATGCTTTCTTTTTTATTGTTGAATTCCTTCCTGCCCATCCCTTTTTTTCCCTTCCCCTTGCCGTTACCCTCATTCATTCAGTGCACTGATTTTTCCATGTAAATTTTCCTCCACTGGGTGGTAATCCATTGCCTCTTGAAGTCAGGTGCTGTGTTCTCTTATTTGTTCTCATTTCCCCGGTGTCAGACACATAGTAGACAGGAAATAAATGTTGGTTGAACAAATGTATAAATCAATGAATGAATGATTCATAATGGTTTTATATGATGCAACAGTAAATTATTTTCTTGCGCATCTTCTTACTGGTGCCCTATATGTGCCAAGAGCATATTCTTTTTCAAACAAAAACACTTTTTTTGAGGGGTGACTTAAGACCTGCAGTTGTCAGATAAGATAAAACATGTTTGTCAAATCGAGGCTGGAATCTTTCTGGTTGAAAAGAATTCCTGTTGTTGTGTCTAGATTACTGCAATAGCCTTCTCCAATGCCAGATTCGATCTCTTTAATCCATTCTATTCATAACTGCTAGATTAACCCTTTAAAATACTGTTTTATTTTCATTCATCTGTTCAGATACCTTCTATGTGCTGACTGTCCTATCATACCTTAATTAGTTGTCTTACAACTGTTTCTCCAATACATTGTACACTTCTTGAATGAAGGGGATATAGTAGTCTCTTTCTCTATCTGTACCTATCAATATACATACATACCCACTGCCATGGAGTTGATTCTGACTCATAGTGACCCCACAGGGTTTCTCTACGGAAGCAGACTGCCACATCTTTCTCCTGCAGAGCCACTGGTGGTTTTGAACTGCTGGCCTTTTGGTTAGCAGTTGATCGCTTTAACCACTGTGCCACCAGGGCTCATATATATATATATATATATATAAAATCAAACATCACTCAGGTAGATTCTAGTCTCTCCTTACTTTTTTCTCTAACAAGTGATAAGAACATTTATTGATCCAGACTATAAAATACTTTTAACATTAGAAAAAAATTCTGTTCATATTGAAATGGATGCAACAAAATGCTTTTATCATAAATCCAATTTGTACATTGAAGTATACTTGAAAAATCAGCTATAGTGGAATAAAGCACTTTTTGTTCTTTTGTTTTATTTTGATGACAGTGGGCATGCTTACCTGGAATGGGCCATAAGAAATATTTTTTTCAACTGCATGCTCACATCCCCATTTCCTCCTTAAACATTAGTTCCCAGGCCTACCTCTCCTTTCTTTGTTTTCTTTCTTTTTTTGTTTATTGTTGTAGTTTAAATGAGGTTTACATTTCAAGCTAGTCTCCCATACAAAAATTTATACACGCATTGTTAAGTGACCCTAATTGTTC
Organism: Dugong dugon; assembly: GCA_030035585.1. Taxonomy (NCBI): domain Eukaryota; kingdom Metazoa; phylum Chordata; class Mammalia; order Sirenia; family Dugongidae; genus Dugong; species Dugong dugon. The sequence continues at coordinate 19,239,094 of CM057478.1, forward strand.
TCCCCATACTGTGACAGCACACTACACCTTTCCACACTTGATTCACCATTTCCATTCAACTAGCTCCTAACCCTCTCTGCCTTCCCATCTCACCTCCAGACAGAAGCTACCCGTTTAGTCTCTTGTACCTACTTGAGCTAAGAGGCACACTCCTCACGAGTATCACTTTATGTCCCACAGTCCAGTCCAATCGCTGTCTGAAGAGTTGGCCTCGGAAATTGTTTTAGTTCTGGGCCGATAGAGAGTCCGGGGGCCATCCCTCTGGGGTTCCTCCAGTCTCATTCAGACCATTAAGTCTTACTAGAATTTGAGTTCTGCACCCCACCTTTCTCCTGCTCCATCAGGGACTCTCTGTTGTATTCCCTGTCAGGGTGGTCATTGGTGGTAGCTGGGCACCACCTAGTTCTTCTGGTCTTAGGCTGATGAAGTCTCTGGTTTATGTGGCCCTTTCTGTCTCTTGGCCTAACACTTTCCTTGTGTCTTTGGTGTTCTTCATTCTCATTTACTTCAGGTGGTTGGGACCAATTGATGTGTCTTAGATGGCTGCTTGCAAGCTTTTAAGACCCCAGAAGCCACTCACCAAAGTAGGATACAGAACATTTTCTTAATAAATTTGTTATGCCAGTCGACCTAGATGTCCCCTGAAAGCATGGTCTCCAGATCCCTACCCCTGCTCCTCTGTCCCTCAAAGTGTTTGATTGTATTCAGGAAACTTCTTAGCTTTGGTTTAGTCTGGTTGTGCTGACTTTCCCTGTAGTGTGTGCTGTCCTTCCCTTCACCTAAGATAATACTTGTCTACTATCTGGTTGGTGAATAACCCTCACCCTCCCTCCCCACCCTCGTAACCATGAAAGAATGTTGTCTTCTGTGCTTAAACCTTTTCTTGAGTTCTTACAATGGTGATCTTATACAATATTTGTCCTTCTGTTACTGACTAAATTCACTCAGCATAATGCCTTCCAGATTCCTCCATGTTATAAGATGTTTCACAGATTCATCACTGTTCTTTATTGTCACGTAGTATTCCATTTTGTGGATATACCATAATTTGTTTATCCATTTGTCTACTGATGGGCTCCTAGGTTGTTTCCATTTTTTGCTATTGTGAACAGTGCTGCAGTGAACATGGGTGTGCATATATCTATTCGTGTGATGACTCTTATTTGTCTAGGATATATTCCAAGTAGTGTGATAGCTGGACCATATGGTACTTCTATTTCTAGCTTTTTAAGGACGTGCCAAATATATTTCCAAAGTGGTTGTATCATTTTACATTCCCATCAATAGTGTATAAGTGTTCCAGTCTTTCCACAATCTCTCCAGCATTTATTATTTTGTGTTTTTTGGATTAATGCTAGCCTTCTTGGGGTGAGATGATATCTCATTGTAGTTTTGATCTGCATTTCTCTAATGACTAATGATTGTGAGCATTTCTTCAGGTGTCTGTTAGCTGCCTGAATATCTTCTTTGGTGAAGTGCCTGTTCATATCCTTTGCCCATTTTTTAATTAGGCTATTTGTCTTTTTGTTGTTGTACCTCTCCTTTCTTGATTCCTTTGCTTATTTTTCAGTGGAAGAAGTGTCCATCTTACTCTAATGCATTCCCCTTCACCTGTGTTTTGTATGTAACACTCTAATTCCAATCCTTGTCTACTGGATACCTGACTCCGTTAATTACCTTCAACCTTCCCCATCATCCCTTGTGCAAACTTTCTCTGGAGTGAACGCCACTACTTCACATGGCTAACTGTTATTTGTTCTTTGGGATTCACTTTAGTATCACTTTTGCTGTTATGCCTCTGGTAATTCCCTAAGTGTGTCCATATCACACAGGGTGACATTTATTAGATTGTAGTCTAAGTACTTAATAAATCTGAGCTCCATAAAGACAAGAGGCCTGTCTTCTCCATCTCTGTATCTACAGATCTTTGCACAGAGCCCAACAAAAACCATACAGTGAATGCTTGTTAAATGTTTAAAAAAAAAAGCTAATAGAATGGGGAGTGGTGGTGGCTGGACCTAGAGTGAGGGGTTTTGTTGTCTAAGTTCTGGTTCTGCCACTAATTTACTGAACATGTTGGGTAAACAGCTTTTCTTCTTTGGGACTCAGTGTTGTCATTTAAAAAATTGGGGTAATGGAGGAATAGAAAGGACTAGATATTCTCTTAAATACTTCAAGACCTTATATTTTTGGTTCCTATTCTTGAGTCAGAAAACCTGGTGGTGTAGTGGTTAAGAGCTATGGCTGCAAACCAAAAGGTCAGCAGTTCAAATCTACCAGGCACTCCTTAGAAACTCTATGGGGCAGTTCTACTCTGTCCTGTAGGGTCTCTATGAATCGGAATCAGCTCAACAGCAATGGGTTTGGTTTTGGTTTGGTATTCTTCAGTATTGACTATGGTGTTTCACCATTTGGATGAGAACGTTTTTTTGTAAACAAACTTTAAGTGTAGTGAGGTATGTGATGAGGTAGCGAAGATACACAGTTCCTCCTGAGGGATGGCAGGAAGAGTCTGTAGACCTGTGAGGAACATCCAGGTCTAAATAGGTGTATTAGGCACCTACTTTAAGCTTCACATTCAAGGGAAGATCATGATGGGCTTTCCATCATCAGGCTTGAGTTTGAGTCCACATTCCTTCTCTGATTATGTGACTTTGAGCCTTCATCTTTTGAGACTTCAGCTTACTTTGTTATAAAATGGGCCTAAAAATACCTGTCATGTTTTTATTTTAAATGTAAAAATTATCTATACTGTATGTACAGAGCTTAATGAATAGCAAGCACTTAATAAATCATAACTATTACCATAATAGAACTAAAATTAGGCCTCTGAGTCAATAATTCTGTCTTAATATATCAAGTATCACTAAAGGCACAGGATAAAAAGGAAATCCTTAACCCTGTTAAGCACCCAAGAAATAAGAGTGTTCTATCTCCAATTCTCTGATTAAAGTCCACTTTGTAGGTTTTTTGGTGTTCAAAGATTGTTTTTACTCTGACATTGCTCTTTTCCCAGTTATGAGCCCAGTTCCAGAATAATGATTACACTGTACATATGCCTAATGATGCTGCACATGTATCAGCAGAATTTAGGGGGACATGGATTTACATTAAACAAACAAATAAAAATATATCAGTCTGCCCAAATGTAGACAGGCACTGTAAGTTTAACACAGCTCCCCATCCTATTAAAGACACATGGAGTTGCTGAAGACTCTCTCTAATAGGCATTTACTGTGTGTCACAGTGTGAAATGCCCTGATCTGCAAAAATTGTGAGACGTATTTTTCAGAATAATATTGCTAATAATTTTTGGTTGCTAAAATAAGTCACCATAAAAAAAAAAACTTAGCATATTACGATATTTGCCGTGTAATTTAAAAAGATGATCATTCCCAGCCCTAGTGTTCTTCCCATAATTTATGCTCATAATATTTACTCATAGTCTAAAACCATCATAAATTAGTCCAAGTGCTTCCTTTTTTCCCCTTAGCAAGGTACCCCATTTAAAATAATATGTTGTAGGGAAATGTATGGAAAGTAAGCTCATTTTTTTGCAGAAATTTTATTATTTCTTTTTCATTATGCAGGGACTGAATGTTTCCAGAAGTATATACTTTTTTAAGGCACTTGTGGGTAATCTTTTCCTCTTTGTTTCAAACTCTTTCTGGAAATAAAATTATCAAAGAATTTTAAGAAAAGTATTAATTTCTGAATATGTTCCATAAGTTGTTTCCCAGAATACTTCTTTCAGGCTTTATCTGTAAAATGGAAAAAAAAAAAAATTTTTGCCTCATATATTATTCTTTTTTTTCTAAACATAGATCTAATGAATAAAAACAACTGAAACACATTCTTGCTTGCTATCTCACTGCCTGCAATTTTAAAACAATGCTAAATATTCTTTCTATGAATGTTTTTAATGTTTAAATATCAAACTTTCATTTTTGCCCTCACAAGGGATTCTAGCTTCACCTCCTTTGACTTTCTAATAGTCACCTAACTGATTTCCCCATGCTAATCTCTCCTTGCACCATTTCCCCTCAACGCTGCTGCTAGGATATTATTCTCAAATATATCTGGCCTTGTTAATTCCTGACCAAAAGCTCCATGATCTACACTTATAAAATCCAAAGTGCTATTGTGGTACTTTAACATTCGCCTCAAGAATTCATATTCACTTTCCTCCTCATTTCTTTCCTCTCTACTTCATGTACATTAAAATCTATTCACTTGAAACCACTCTCCATTATGCAAGCATGCCATATTCTTTAACAATTTCATAATTTTGCATAAATTGTTCTCTCTCCCTGAAATGATCCCACACTAGTCCCTTTTTCAGGTGGAGAGCTCCTATTCACCTGTTATGACTGAACTTGCATCACCTCCTCTGGGAAGCCCTAATTACTCTCCTGGGTGGAATTTGCAGCTCCTTTTGGGCTTTTACAACGCTTCATTCTGATCTTTCTCATGGCACCTACCATGGCCTATCTTGTGGTCTGTCTGTTTGCATGTCCTTCCACACCGTGAGTTCCTCAGAAATAGATTGTTTCTATGCATATGAATTTCTCCAGTGCCCATGCTAGTGTCTAGCGCACAGACTTCCCTGTTGAATAAATAAATGAATTAAAACTCATCGCAGTAGATGACTTATCAATAGGTGTTATACTTATTTTAGGAGGAAAAAACTGCCCTATGTATTTTTAATGAAAAATTTACTTAATTAAATAACTACTAGTTAAAATAAATAATTTATGTAAAGCTCAAAGTGTTAGGTAAATATTTCCATTATTACTTAACACAATTAATAATAAACTGTCAAGCACAGATTATAAACAATGATGAAGAAGGTGGGAAGTAAAGGAGAGAGAGGCAGTAAAGGCAGTGGTTCAAACAGAACGAGAGGACACTGCATTATTTAAAATCAGGAAAGGTGTGCTTCAGGGTTGTATCCTTTCACCAAACTTATTCAATCCATATGCTGAGCAAATAATCTGAGATCTGGACTATATGAAGAATAATGGGCATCAGGATTGGAGGAAGACTCATCAACAACTGAAATATGCAGATGATGCAACCTTGCTTGTGTAAAGTGAAGAGGACTTGAAGCAATTATCGATGAAGATCAAAGACTACAGCCTTCAGTATGGACTACACCTTAACATAAAGAAAACAAAAATCCTCACAACTGTACCACTAAACAACATCATGATACACAGAGAAAATGTTGAAGTTGTCAAGGATTTCATTTTACTTGCATCCACAGTCAACACCCATGAAAGCAGCAGTCAGGAAATCAAACAATGTACTGCATTGGGCAAATCTGCTGCAAAAGACCTCTTTTAAAGTGTTAAAAAGCAAAGATTCACTTTGAGGACTAAGGTGTGCCTGACCCAGGCCATGCTATTTTCAGTCACCTCATATGCATGCAAAAGCTGAATAAGGAAGACTGAAGAAGAATTTATGCCCTTGAATTATGGTGTTGGCCCCAAATATCAAATATACCATGGACTACCAGAAGAATAAACAAATCTGTCTTGGAAGAATCACAGCCAGAATGCTCCTTAGAAGCAAGAGTGGCGAGACTTTATGTCATGTACTTTGGACATGTTATCAGGAGGGACCAGTCCCTGGAGAAGGACATCATGCCTGGTTAGCAGAGGGTCAGCGAAAGAGAGGAAGACCCTTAACCAGATGGATTGACACAGTGGCTGCAATGATGAGCTCAAGCATACTCAGTGAACATGGAGTAGGACTGGGCAATGTTTTGTTCTGTTGTGCATAGGGTGGCTATGAGGTGAAACCAACTTGATGGCACCTAACAACAACAACAACAGTTTTACTGCCATAAAAACTGTAGTTACGATTCTGGAATCTAGGACTAAGATGTACATGTTTTAAGCAAGGTGAAATTTCAAGGAAGTTTTGAGTGTAGAAGCTTACAAAGTTTCTTATGCATAATTTTCTTTCTTCATTGAGGTGACTGTGTAATTTTTTTTCTATTAAAATTGGAAGCAGATCCTCTTTGCACAATTCATCTTTGTCATACTTCTGCTTCTCTTCAAATGCTTTCTAGCCACTTTGATTAATTCTGGGGTTTGATGTTCAGAGTTTCACTTTGATAAAACATGGAATCATTTTATATAAAGCATGCTGGCATTTCTTTTATTTATTATGGCAACACGCTTTAAAATCACCTTTTCCTCTGTCATTCCAAATATTTAGTCAAGAAATGGCCTTATTTGTGGTACATTATTCTATTGTCGTTTTTTAGGTCATCTGATGTTTAAACAAAATATAAATTTGCTTTTTTTCAGATTTCATATATCAAAACCTCTCTCATTTGTCATGGATTACAGGTTTTCAAATTCCATTGCCTAAAGCTATAGGATTAGATTATTTTAAAACGTACTTGCTTACTGCCTTTTGAAGATGGAAAAGAAGCAACAGCAGGATAGTATCTCTGAAAATTCTGATTAATGGCTCAGCATCCTTGAACTGACCCAAACTGCTTTGTGAAAATGTCCAATTCGGTACATTACTGGAAGTAAACATAAGAGGATGTATATATATAAAGTCACCATGATAAGATCTTGTAATTTCTTTGACTGAGGCTGATATAGGTCTATTTTTCCTTCATGATACAATTGGGGCTTTTTTAAGGGATCTGAACTTGTCAAATTATCATCGTATGGTAAAAACATGAAACTCAAGCTCTGCCATGTGATATTTATGAATAGTTTTATGGCATTTGGTGTGGACCAGGGCCTTAGAGCTCTGCTGTAAAAATATATGCACAGTTATTAAGATTTAATGCAATGGTACACATTGGTTATATATAGCACCCATAAAATTAACTTGCAATATTGAATACATCTGTCTTTTAAATTTTGCAGGATATGTACCTTTAATCAATTTTAAGTAAACGTTCCATTTATATGATTTAAACACGAGGAAAAAGGAGAATATGAATGATCTGATCAAAGAAAATCATTTGAAGTGTTGAACCACGTTCCATTTCTACTGTTAATTGGTTACATATGTTCTTAGTTTTAGAAATGTTTTTCTTCATAGATTTTATATAATAGTTTCAATCTGATAAACTCTCAGGTGCAAGAAGAACAGGAACACTTTACACATCAAGTGGGGAGAAAATGTAATTTTCATTTTGCTGTTTTTAGTAGCTACAAGATTATTTGAATTTATATAGAATTAACAGATTGATTTTCAAAAAGTTCCCACCGCTTTCAAAATATTCTGTATATCTAGAAATATATATACCCCAAACCAAACCAAACCCACTGCCATCAAGTCAATTCCAAGTCATAGCAACCCTATAGGACAGAGTAGAACTGCCCCCACCCCCACACCCGGGGTTTCCAAAGCTGTAAATCTTTATGGAAGCAGACTGCTGCATCTTTCTCCCATGGAGTGGCTAATGAGTTCCAATCACCAACCTTTTGGTTAGCAGCCAAGCATTTAACCACTGAACTACCAGGTCTTGCTGAGAAATATACATATATATATATATATATATATATATATATATATATATATATATATATAAAGAGAGACTGTTGAATGGGATGAAAAATACTGTATAATGTTTTTAAATAATGTGACCTATTATTGGTATGTAAATCCATTAAGGTAAGTGATTTTAGTTATTTTCATATATTAGGAAAGAAATTAAATCTTTAGTAAACTTTTGATTTGAAATATACATATTTTTCACTATACATAGTATAAATATAAAATAATTATAGTGGTAATATTTTAATATCATATGTTTTTATATATTGCATCTGATTTCTATGCACATATTTTATAGACCTGTATTTTACCGTATACATTAAAGAGGAGCATATATTTGTCAGATCTCCTACTATAAATTGAGTCTCAAAAAATAAAATAACTGCCTTTTTTAATAATTAGTTTTCTCTTTCTCTACCCCACCCCAAAAAACCCGCAAAAATAAACAACAAAAAGATATTTGTCTTTTTGTGTTCTACATGCATTTTCAATACTATTTTTTCCCCTTTGTGAACAGATAAGCAAGAGAAGTAAATTCTAAATAGAAATATTGAGGAAATATCTCTTGCCTGAGAATAAATGGGTAAAGCACATAGTGATAGTGATGGAGTGGGTTGGGAGCAGTCTAGAATGGAACAGGCTTGAGGAATATGTTTTCTTCCAGGAAATAGAAGTATATTAGGATGATATATCCCAGTCTCTATGGACTGAGATAGGATTATTTGCCTAGAAATGACCACCAGAAGGGCAACTTTTTGTTCACCTTTGTTGTGCAATCATACTTGAAGTGAGTTATTTCTTTCATAGGTCATTGTACATTTATGGGATGCTTCTCAGATTATAGATTGTTAGTATTACTGGTTACATAGATCCCTGGACCACTGTCTTCCTATAGTTTTGATCTGAGGATTTACTATTTCCTCCTGTTCCTCTTTGTTCTAAAGTAGAAGTCTTATAATACTTTTTCATCATCTCTTTAGTTCTAAAGTGAAGATCTCAGGATCAAATTGCCTTCTTATGAATCAAACTGAGAGGACGCAAGTACAGAAATAAATAGCATTTTATACTATCAAGCCAGTGAAAAACCAAAAGGTTTTTGTTTCTAATTCTAACTTTCCCATTTACTTCACTCAACCCTATGTAAAATTTACTTCAGTTCTAATTTACAGTCAAACGTAAAGCCTGACTTACAGTTAACAGAGTAGAGAATTCTATAATGTTAGAGACTTTTTGTTAGAGTTTTGTTGAGGAGTAGTAATGTTTAGAAATCCCCTTGTATGTGCCCATTGTCCTCTTTTTAAAGTACTGGGAGTTTTAAAAGTATTCATCATAAAAATAAATCTTATGTCTGAAAAAAAGCAACTGGGTCCTTCATAAAACATAAAGGTACTATCTCGGACCTGGATTGGAAATGTGTATAAGACTTATACACTCACATGCTCACATATTTGGGAGGAAAAAAGAAAAGATTGAAGCAGGGAGAATTACTTTTGTAAGATCAGAACACAAAGTAAAACATCATGTTCCTCCTCTGTTTTGTATTAAGAGACAATCTGTTTAATTGTTTTGAATGTGTTTAGTAAAACCTTGACTGCACATATACTCTAGAGTAGTGGAGCCCTGGTGGCACAGTGGTTAAGAGCTATGGCGAGCTTTGGCTGCTAACCAAAAGATTGGCCGTTTGAATCCACCAGTCACTCCTTGGAAACTCTATGGGCCCGTTCTACTCTGTCCTGTAGGGTCACTGTGAGTTGGACTTGATGGCAACGGGTTTTTCTTTTCTTTTCTTTTTAATGTGGTTCTCAAAGTGTAACCAGTAACCCTAGGGATCCTTGAGACCCTGTCAAGTACCTGGAATTTAAAATTATTTTCATAAAAACACGAAGATATTATTTGCCATTTTTGTTCTCATTCTCTCATGAGTATACAGTGGCGAATTCTAGAAACTTCATGATGTGTAATGATGACATCACCCTGATAGTTAATAGAAGGTGTGTTTATGTATTTTTGTATTTTCTAGAATATTCTAAGGTAGTAGGTTTAAGGTACAAGTATGTGCATTTGGGGATTTTAATTATATTTGTTCTTTGCACTTCTACTGTGCTCTTACTGGCTATAAACGTAACACTGTGTGTTACAGAGGTTGGCAAAGTTTTTCTCTAAAAGGCCAGGTAGTAAATATTTCAGTCTTCGCTAGCCATATGGTCTGTATCACAACTACTCAACTCTGCCATTGTAATGAGAAAGCAGCCATAGATAATATAAAAATGAATGAGCAAGGTTGTTTCAATAAATGTTTTTTATGAACACTGAAATTTTTATTTTATGTAGTTTTTAGATGTCATGAAATATTATTCTTTTTGGATATTTTTTCAACCATTCAAAAATATAAAAAATTTCTTAGCTGTGGGTACTTCAGAAACAGGTGACACTTTGGATTTAGTGGCTGGCCATAGTTAAATGACTCCCAGTTTAATACAACATTATTTTGAAATGCTAGAATTTTCCTTATAAATATATGGAACTACAACAAGTAAGGTCACTAATGTCTTGTTTCACCATAATATTTGAAATTTTTTCTACCACTTTGTAAATTTCACTTAAAACTTATTATTTTAGAATTTAATGTTTTATTCTAAAATAAAAGAAATTTAAATATTTTTTTCTTATATTTAAGAATAACACACACATAAAGAGCTAAGTGGTCTTGATCCAAAAAGTTAGAGAATCTCTGCTGTAAAGGATGCTGCAGGGTACCCCTTGATGTCCCTTCCAGACTGTGGCACTCATTTCCCCAGCTGCTGGGTAGTTTGGGGGCCGTTGGATCTCAGATGAGAACTTCCTGGAATTGCTTCAAAAAGACCCTCCTCACCTAAGGCCAGTCCCCTCCCCAGGGGCAGTCTACATCCAAGGACTGGCATATGAAGGGGGTCTCAAGGTGCCACCTCCTTGCCTCAAGTTAGGACATCTCCAGAGGGCCTTCTTATTCCAGAGCTCCCTGTAGGATAGCTGAAGATTCTCTTGCGACATCATGGCAGTTCATTTCTCCCTCTGCCCAACCCTGCTTCCTCATCCCTCACAGCTGTTACTCCGGAGAGCATTTCCCAGTCAAAGACCTGCATTTAAATTTCAGAGTCTCAGAGTCAGCTTCCTGGCAAACCCAACCCATGATACGTGCAAAGAAAGATGTTTGTTTTAAAACTTGCCTGTTTCTTAACTTATATTTTATATTGGGCTTTTGACCCTAAAGATTTTATTTTTAAAATATGTCTTCAGTGTAAAATTAGAGATGTTAAAAAATTTAAAGTGGTTTTAAGCATGGAAACATCAAAACATTAGATTTTGTAACCTTCACTTCTGCTTCACCATCTCATGTCACAATTAGCAGCTTATTACAATCAGTTTGTTATTTATTTTGAATATTTTAATTTTGAAAATTATTCTTATCAGAGATCACAGAGTAACAAAAATAATCTCAAATGTTATCTATTCAGGCCTTCCAGTCAATGAAAAAAGTAAGTTTTCACTAATATATTAGAAAAGGGGAAGATGGAAGTGTCGAATATTTCATAGAAAACATGACTCTTGGGAAGAATGTTGAAAAACAAGTAGTGAAAAATTAGTAGAAGATACGAGGGGAGATGATGTGCACAAAGGGATGAAAGCAGAAAATAAGACTTCGTCATCAGAACTATAAGTAATTTATTGGAATCATAAGGAGGGTGGTTTGGTATTTGGGAAGAGATAAGGATTGTTTTAGACCACGTGAAGGGATTTAAACTTTAGCTTCTAAGTGATGGAAAACCATTGAAAGGTTTTAAAAAGAAGAGTGACTTGATCAGATTTTTAGAAATACCATTTTGAAAGCAGTGTGTAGATGATGACATCAGATATGGGAAACCCGGAAAGATGATAATCTAAACTAAGATAAGAAGGCAATGTGTAAGGAGAAGAAGAAACAGATACAAGAGGTGTTCAGTGAGTAGAAGTATGACTATCATGGCATTTAATTAACAGACAGTGAAGAAACACTATATTTTGGTGGTGATTCTGTAGCTGTAAGATGAGAGTTACTGCCACCATTTTAACATGTGAGTGATGATAGTGAATAGCAGTGAAGGTACTGAAAGGAAGTGGAGCCAGGAAACGTGAAAAGAGAATCAAGGTCTTGCCTAATCTTCTGCTTCAAGCTGCACTTGAGCTAGTCTTGACCCTGGACTATTCAGGTATGTTAGCCTGTAAATTCCCTTTTTGCACAAGGTAGTTTGGCTTGTATTTTCAGTTGCTTCCAAACTAAACAGCCATAAGCAAATGTATAGAGACAGTCAGTAAACCAGTAAATATGATAATATTTTGATAAGTACCAATAAGGAAAAACACAGGTGCTTTGGTAGATAATAGCCTAGGTTCATGTACTTTAGGTAAGGGGTCAAGGAAGATCTTTCTAAAGGGGTGATTTTTAAACTGAAATCTGAATAATGAGAAGAAACTAGCAATGCCAACAAACAAATGCCAAGCCAGTAGTAAGAAATGACTTGATGTGTTTTATGAATGGACAGATGGCCAGTGTGTCTAGAAGGAAGCTGGAAATGTTCTTAGAGATTAGAGCATTCTGAGGTTTATGGTAAAGTGTTTGGTGGAAATCATGGGAAGGAATTTGGGAAGCAAGGTTAAATCAGTGGTAGTTTTTTGTTATTGTTTGTTTTCTTTGATCTGTTTTTTAATATACATATAAAAAACACACCAGTCATCCAGTTGATTCTGACTCATGGTAACCCTGTGTGTGTCAGAGTAGAACTGTGCTCCACAGGGTTTTCAAGGACTGATTTTTCGGAAGTAGATCACAAAGCCTTTTTTCCAGGTGCCTTTGGGTGGACCCAAACCTCCAACCTTTTGGTAAGCAGCCAAACACATTAACTGTTTACACCATCCAGTGACTCTATTTTTAATGTAAGAGGGACATAAGAATGTATGGAGATTCTATAAAAGTAGCCAGAATACATATATGCAAGGAAGAAACAGGAGTAGGTAGTAATTCAAGGATGGGGGAAGTCATCCAGAAGAGAGACTTCAAAATAGAATCATGCGCACAGGTGAAGCTGTCAGCCCTGTTCACAAGAACCAGGCCTTCATCTTCTGAGCCTGGAGAGGAGAGACAGTGGATGTTGATGTGCTGAGTTAACTCTCTAAATATGGACCCAAAAATATAAGAGATTTTTGAAGTTGGTCATTTCAATTAACTATGTGAAGTAGAAAGCAAGGACATAGCACAGTTTATTAATTTCTTCTTAAAAACTGGATTTCTTAAACTGAACTGAACTGTGCAAAAAATGACAGAATAATTAATTCCTCTGATCTGAATGATGTCTTCGGTTTTTCAGAGGCCAACATATGTAGGCAAGTGACAATTGCAGCTGAAAAGAAGAGTAAAAGACCTATCACCAGAGAATAATTTCAACTGTTAGACCTCCAGATGGGAATTCAATGACATAGTTAAAATAAAAGAAAAGAAAGTCAAAGCTGGAAATTAGAGAGGCAGGGGAGATAGGTTTACATTCAAAAAGATGAAAGACTTCACAAACATAGCTAGAAATTAGTATTTGGACCTTTCATTATACAACAATCATTTTACCTTGAAGTTTTGCTGTTTTAAAATGTATTTTGTCTATAGTGTGTATTATTTACCAAAAATACTGAAGTTTGCTCTTATGATAATTTCTATAATAGTAAAAGTTTTATTATATAAAATGCCCATTATGATCACCCCACATCAATATACACTTACATAAATATATATATATAGTGAAATACTGTAATGTATTTTAAGTAAGACAAAAACATGCTCAGCATTTCTCAAGCTGACAGAACTGAAGAAAAAAATTCAAGCCTTGAGTTGTAATTTTGAAGGATCCTATGAGCAAAAAACTGAATGATGCAGGAAGTGTCAAAAGAAGATGAAAGGAATACAGACAGTCACTGTAGCAAAGAGAATTGGTTGCGGTTCAACCATTTCAGGAGGTAGCGTATGATCAAGAACCAATAGTACTGAAGCCATTAGTGAAAAACAAGGCTCCAGTAATTGACAGAATACCAACTGAGATGTTTCAACAAATAGATGCAACGCTGGAAACGCTCACTCGTCTATGCCAAGAAATTCAGAACACAGCTACCTGGCCAGTAGATGGGAAAAGATCCATATACTTGCCTATTCCAAAGAAAGGTGATCCAATGGAATGAGGAATTATTGAACAGTATCATTAATATTACATGGAAGTAAAATTATCCTGAAGATATTTCAAAAAAATTTGCAGCAGTACATCAACTGGGAACTGCCAGAAATTCAAGCCAGACTCATAAGAGGACATGGAACAAGGGATATCATTGCTGATGTCAGATGGATCTTGGCTGAAAGCAGAGCATACCAGAAAGGTTTTACCTGTGTATTATTGACTACAAAAAGGCATTGGACTGTATTGATTATAACAAATTGTGGATAACGTTGTGAAGAATGGAATTTCCAGAACACTTAATTGTGCTCATAAGGAATCTGTACATAAACCAAGAGGCAGTTGTTGGGACAGAACAAATGGATACTGCCTTGTTTAAAATCAGGAAAGGTGTGCATCAGAGTTGTATACTTTCACCATACTTGTTCAATCCGTATGCTGAGCAAATAATCCGAGATCTGGACTATATGAAGAGAGGTTGGAGGCAGACTCATTAACAACCTGAACTATGCAGATGACACAACTTTGCTTGTGGAAAATGAAGAGGACTTGAAATACTTACTGATGAAGATCAAAGACTACAGCCTTCAGTATGGATTACACCTTAACATAAAGGAAACAAAAATCCTCACGACTGGGCCAGTAAGCAATATCATGATACACAGAGAAAATACTGAAGTTGTCAAGGATTTCATTTTACTTGGATCCACAGTCAACACCCATAGAAGCAGCAGTGAAGAAACCAAAAGATGCATTGCATTGGGCAAATCTGATGCAAAAGACCTCTTTAAAGTGTTAAAAAGCAAAGATATTACTTTGAGGACTAAGGTGTTCCTGACTCAAGCCATGATATTTTCAATTGCCTCATATGCATGCAAAAGCAGAACAATGAATAAGGAAGACCGAAGAAGAATTGATGCCTTTAAATTATGGTGTTGGCCAAGAATATTGAATATGTCATGGACTGCCAGAAGGACAAAACAAATCTGTCTTGGAAGAAGTACAGCCAGAATGCTCCTTAGAAGCAAGACTGGCATGACTTCATCTCATGTACTTTGGACATGTTATCAGGAGGGACTAGTCCCTTGAGAAGGACAGCATGCTTAGTAAAGTAGAGGGTCAATGAAAGAGAGGAAGACTCTCAACCAGATGGATTGACACAGTGGCTGCAATGATGAGCTCAATATAGCAATGATTGTGAGGATGACACAGGACCGGGCAGTGTTTCTTTGTGTTGTTCATAGGGTTCCTATGAGTCGGAACTGACTCAACAACACCTTACAACAACAACATCAAGACACGAATGATCTTTTATATTATTTCTAGATTTTCCAATGTGTAATATATAACTAATAAATATTATATCCATTCATTAAGTTTGCTTATCTACTAAAATTTTAATTGGGTTAGCTACTAAAACAGTCTGTACATATCATAATATTGAAATTTCATTTTCTGTATGTTAATACTTGCATTTTGCTTTACAAATTTGATTAGAAACTTTAAACACTAGACCAATTTATTCCTGTGACTCATTTTTATCCAATAAAACTGAAATATACTATTCAAATATAGGATCTGGTCTACGCTATTTACACATTTTCATAAAGTCTATCTTATTTACATTCTTTTAAAACTGTGTGGATAAATGTGTTTACAAAAGACACATATATAAAATAAAATTTATAGCATCTATTAGCAATATTTGTGATATTTCTGTAAAACTAGTCCTTTCATCCCACCAAACAAAATATGTCTTATTAGGGTTTATCTCTTGATACACATTTTTATGCCCATAAATGTTTTGAGTAATCAACTTATTTTCATCAAGATCTTTGCTACAGCTCCTGGAGATGTCATAAACTAGAAATGTTTGAAACAGTAGGTTGGAACATTTCTAGTAACTAATGGTGATTCTGTGTTTTAGGTCATCTGGCTTCTTTTTAGTAACGGTTTTGTTGCTGTTTCCATCAAAGGGATTTGTGGTCTAAATGTTAAATTTTATATCATACTAAGCACTCCTCAGAACCATGAGTTTAAAATCTTACAATACTTGTTCGATCTTTTGTCTCTACATTCCTGCTGAAATGAGAGAAATTGAGTTTTCATTGACTTTTCTTTTAAGATGAACAGCAATCAGATTAGCCTTACAATTTTTGGTGTCAAATGTTAATATGGTAACCTTCCCTTCCCCACTTAAACCTTCCCTATTTCTTACTGCAAGATATTTTCCATGTTAAGTTTTCCTTAGATGTGGTTCAGAGACATTTTCATTAAATGGCTCAAGTTTTAGATAGCTAGGCAATGACTTGAGGATAAGTCATTTGTAAGAATGGTGTGGGAGCAGTGTCTGATCCCCTGTAACTTCAAGAAGGGGAGGAGAATCAAGATCAACAGCCCAAGGCTGATTCCTGTGAGGCGGAGGTCAGATATGCCTCTTCTTCTCCGCCATCTTTACCAATTCTGACACCAATTGTCCCTCCTAGGGCACTTTCTACTTCTGTGCTGGGTTCAATAATTCATTGCAATGGCCACACAGAACTCACAGAACATACTCACGATTATGAAGTTTATTACAAAATAACAGATTACAATTCAGGTTGAGGAACACTCAGGATACAGTTCCTCCATCAGGACAGCCTCTTTCCAGCCGCGCTTACAGGCATGCCTCTTTCAGGCGCCTTGGCCTCTGCCCTGCTCAGGCAAGTGTTACAAAGCTCTTTTAGCTCTGCCAGTCAGTACCCAGAGGCACCCTACTCTGCCAGGAAGCCTCCGCCCAAAGGCAGTCAGCTTTCTCGATCCCTGGGCCAGGAAGCCAAATTTGCAGTCTTCTGCCAGTTTCTCTCCGTTCTCGGTCTCTTGGTTCCAGGAGCTTCTCAGCACAGGGATCCCAGGTCCAAAAGACATGTTCCAGTCTTGGCTTTCCTTCCTTGGTGGTGGTTGGATCCTCCTCCCTCCCGCCTATGGGATGGCTTATTTCAAGCCCAGTGCGATGGCCCCCTTGGTGGGCCACAATTAACTTATTTGCACAGTTCCACCCAATCACTCGAGTGGGAGTGATAAGACCATGACGAGGAAGTCCACACAAAAGTGATCCATCACACTGCAGTCAGGAACTGGGATTATTTAGTTGCAAGGAGAAAAGAAAGAGGATTATTTTCATAATAATAAAAATACATTGAAATTGTTGTTTTAAGAATTAAAATTCAAGAAAGTAGTCAAGTCCACCTATTTTTGTCTCAAGGAAAAATAATACGTGAGTAACCTGGCAGCACTAAGTGTTTAAAGTAGACTTAAAAACAAAGGTGTACAAATTTAAGGTTAGGTCATTATTGAAGAGTGTTCCTTGAGATCATCGAAAACTAGGGCTGTTTTATGAAATCCAAGATGTTTATTGCACATATTCAATATTTAATGCACATCAGGCACAAAATGAAACATAAGATGCCATCACAGACTAGTAAGGGAGGTAATACATCCAAATAAATGAAGATACACTAACAATCAACAACTAAGTTGCATTCTGAGATAACATAGGAGCACTGTTACAACTTGACATGTTCCCAGTGGGCTAGTGTGCCCATTCATTCTTATATATGTGGTTGAACTACATGTGTTATTGTTTGTTTTATAGGTCTGTCTAATCTTTGGCAGAAGAATGATTCATGAGTGAATTCAGTACTAGTTAAAAGGGTGTCCGGGTGAATCATTTTTTTTTTTTTAAAGAAAGAGAGATTCTTTCTAGATTGAGCAGACTTCAGTTAGACAGGAAGAAAGAAAAAAGTACAGAAAAAATTCAGAAGGAGAAATTATAGAACTGCTGAGAGTAGAAAGAATAAACTAGCTTACTAGAACAGAGGTTGTTTGTTGTTGTTGTTTTTAAGTGTCCTTAAAGACATGCTAAGTTGTTTAGACATTTTTCCCTTTCAAAACTAATTTATGAAAAACAAAGAAGTATCCTGAAACTAAATAAAGCAACAAAAGCAAAAATAAAAATGATATACTGAATAAAGCAAAAACAAAACAAACAACAACAACCCAAAAAAAAAAAAAAAAATCACAAGATGCCAAGAGAGGAAGACCATCAACGAGATGGATTGACACAGTGACTGCAACAATAGACTCAAACCTAGAAACGATCGTGATGGTGCAGGACCTGGCTGTGTTTCCTTCTTTTAGTCATAGGGTTGCTATGGGTCGGAACAGACTCCACAGCACCTAACAACCACAACAGTTATGTTGGGAAACAATGAATAAAGAAAAAAATAGAGAGTAGAAGGCCAATGAAAATGAGAAATACTGTCAATAAGATGAATTGACACAACAGCCACAACAATGGACTCAAAAACACCGATTGTCGTGAAGATGGCGCAGGAATGGGCAATGTTTTGTTCTGTTACACATGAGGTCACCATGAGCTGGTGCTGACTCACCAGCAACTAACAGTAATGATATAGACGTACATATTCGTGTGTGTGTGTGTCAGATATTTTAGGTAAACAGCAAATTTTAAAAAGGAATTATTACACAATTAAAAAAATAGAACACCAACTTTTTTTTCTGAAGTACCTATTAACTAACACTTCCTTAAATGAGGAATTCATGCTTTGCATCTGTTTTTTTCAATACAGTAACAACTAGTCCTTTGTGGCTATTAAAATTAAAATAAGTTTAAACAAAATAAAATTAAAACTTTAGTTTCTCAATCACATTAGTCACATTCCAACAGCCCAATAGCTATAAACGATTAGTGGCTATTGTATTGAATGACACAGGTATAGACTATTTCCATTACTGCAGAAAGTTCTATTGGGCAATGTGGCTTGAGAAAATGAACAATGGTTATTATTATTTATTTAATTAGGGTATTGTATTAAGAAAGCTCAATATGTTTATACTGAAAAGATTTAAGGGTGGAGGAAATACTTGAGACAGAGTGTTATAACCCAGGTATAAATTTAGATACAGAGCTTGAAAACAATTTATAGGTCATTGTCATGGACTGAACTGTGTACCTTCAAAATATATGTGTCAAATTGGCTAAGCCATGATTCCCGGTATTGTGTGATTGTCCACCATTTTGTCATCTGATGTGATTTTCCTATGTGTTGTAAATCCTATCTTGACGAGATGGGATTAGTGGCAATAACGTTAATGAGGCAGGACTCAATCTACAAGATTGGATTGTGTCTTGAGCCAATCTATTTTGAGATATAAAAGAGAGAAGCTAGCAGAGAGACATGGGGACCTCATACCACCAAGAAACAAGAACCAGGAGAATAGCGTGTCCTTTGGACCCAGGGTCCCTGTGCAGAGAAGCTCCTACACCAGGGGAATATTGACAAGGACCTTTCTCCAGAGCCGACAGAGAGACAAAGCGCTCACCTAGAGCTGATGACCTGCATTCGGACTTCTAGCCTACTAGACTGTGAGAGAATAAAATTCTGTTTGCTGAAGCCATCCACTTGCAGCATTTCTGTTATAGCAGCACTAGATGACTAAGACAGTCATAAACTTGTGTATAAATGGTATGAAAATGATGCAAAGGTGGACATGTCACAAGTCTTGCTTTCAAGCATATCTTTTAGAAGAAAAGATGTTTGTGCATAAATAGTAATATATAATATATGCTTTTTTTAAAATCCTAGACTAAATATAAACAATGTACTAAAGGAGGAACAATTCATTCTAAGGTGTTAAGGAAGGCTTTACTAGGAAGTCAGTGAGGGAACAGCTGATGAAATGGTCAGTAAAGCTGACTACTAGAGGCTGATAAGGAAGGACTGAAAAAGTTTTTAAGAAATAGATGACAGTTCAAATCTCCTTTCAACTCTCTGCTTATATGAATTTTTATGATTATTTGTATCCTGTTAATATCATTCATTCCAGTTAATTATTAATTTTAAAGCCCTTATAAATTACCCCCAGTTTGTTTTTAAAGAATTTTATTTTTCTCAAACTCCCACTAAGATATTTACTTTCAATTTCAAGTGATAAATTGGAAATTGTGTGCTGAGCTATTAACCTGAAGAGTGAACAATTAGATAAAGATAAGAAGCTTTTAAATTTATTACTTAGAAAATATGATATCTGGATCATTGAATGGGTGTTCTGGTAGATTCATTTATCCAACTACAACTGCGACAGTTTATGAAGTTCTCAAAACACAATTAAGGATATAATAGTGGACAGACTAATCTGTGTTTTTTTTAACTGAACATCCATTTTAAAATTCCCTTCTTTAATAATTGTTCCTTTAATATTTAAGGATATAAAAGAAAATTTTATTCTAAAACCTTAGTTTACTGTGATTGATTCTATTATTATATATATCTTAGATACTAAATGGTAATTGAATAAATTTGATTTTTCAAGACTTAAAAATGATAAGCTGATCCTCTTTGTTTTAAAAAACTTTCTTCAGACACAAATTGTGAAAATGCTAATTAGAGGATGAATTAATCTGTTGCCATCGAGCCGATTCCGACTCATAGTGATCCTATAGGAAAGAGTAGAACTTCCCCAGAGAGTTTCCAAGCCGAGCTCTTAAATGCCAGATGTTCAGCATTATTATTATGTACATGATTGAGAGAGGTATTTTCATTGGGCCCTTAGCAAACAGGCTAAAATAACCAGGTTTTATCCCCTAAATTCTAAATCAGAAATTAAAGTAAATTATCGATGAGATTCCCTGAGGTGTGTGTGTGTATGTGTGTGTGTGTGTGTGTGTGTGTGTGTGTGTGTGTGTGTGTTGGAGAGTGTGGGTTTGTGAGTGATAGTTAGAGTAGGTTATAGACATATAGAAGGCCTGGTGGTGCAGTGGTTAAGAGCTCAGCTGGTAACCAAAAGGTCAGCAGTTCAAATCCACCAGCCGCTCCTTGGAAACCCGATGGGGCAGTTCTACTCTGTCCTTTAGGGTCTCTATGAGTCGGAATCAACTTGACGGTAATGAGTTTGGTTTTGGTTTTATAGACATACAATTTTAAAAAGAATGTTTAGTATTATACCAAGTCTGTAATAAAAGCTAGAAACTGAGAGTACTCAAAATCATCTTGTCAAAGAGAAAGCAGTCATTCTCAGCAGAGCAGGGGATGGGAGTAGGGGAGGTTAACCCCCACAGCCAGAAGGGTGTGTTAGCATCTCCAGGATTGTGAGGAATCTGTATCCTCTTCAAAGGTAGGTTTGCATTAGAAGTGGTTGATAAACATCAATATAAGTCAACTAGTGCAGACAATTTATAAACTAAAAAAAAAGCAGATGATAAATAGAAAATACATTTTACAATCTGGAGTCCACGTCATAATGAATTAATAAAAGGAAGCTGGAACAAACATTTGCCTAAATTAGAAATTAGGGTTTTGTAGCTCAGCTCTTTCACTAACTCAGCTGTCTAATATTGGCAAATCACTTAACTTCCTAAGGTTTTCTAAATTTCCTCATTTGAAAAAGGGAGGAGGTTGGATTAAATCTCTAAATCCCTTTCATGCTCTAATGCTCCACAATTCTAAAGTCACTAAATAAAGCTATGATTCTTGATTCTGGATCTAAAATAATACCAGTTTAAAATTATTAGAATAAAGATTAGTATCCTTTCAAACATAAATTCGATTAGTAGGAGAAATGAGAAGAGTTGGAGTATAGATTCTAATTGTTCTCTTAATTGCAACATTTTGCGACCTAAATTATACAGTTCTAAGAAATGTAAAACTCTTCCGACATAGAATTCATTACATACAGCCTATGTCTGTTTATTTCTCGAGTGAGAGTTGAGTGAAATTGAGTAAGGGGGTAAGGGAATGGTATTCACTGAACATTTAAATTTTCCCTAGGGCTCAAATATTTTCATGTTGGCACTGGGCCCAGGGAGCACTTAGCACAAAATGATATTGAAGGCACTATGTTGATATTATTTAGCATCGGTTTTGAGGCAGTTGATAGTACCATTTATTGGAAAAGTGTACATGAACATTATAAACTTTAGCAATAAAAATTTATTAGAATATTTGATTTTGTGTGAAAAATAAGACATTGGATTTAAGAGGATATAACAGAATAAATTAAAACATGGAACAGAACAAAGCTTTATTATCTACTTCCGATAGTATAAAAGATGCTCCCAGCATCTTTGTCTTTTGATGCTACCTTCCCATATTTGCAATTCGGCTGTATAAAATGTCAGTGATTAGAAATTAGGATAAAAACTGTGTTATCCCACATCACCACAGTAACAGACAAAAATTTCTGTGCATTCTTTATACATGCAGACCTCTAAAGACAACCAACGTATATTTTCATATTCTTCATCCCTTTAGCAATGGATTGAAGAAACGTTGTTCTTTGTGCCCTGAATTGTACCCACTTTTGCTTTCTCAGTGAATTATCCTAGCAATTGTCACCTCTCTTCAAAATAATTACCTCCCAACCTCAAATGGATCATTCCTTTCTACAAAACAAAACCCAGTGTTTTAAGATGCCTTCCATTCTCACCAGTCCCCCTAAACTGCTCTTGTCAAGGTCACTCCCTCTGTCTCAGAATCCACTAGTTACTTACCTTCCACTTAACATGTCAGTGTTTGGGAAGAGTTTATTGCTTCCCCCAATTTGACATTTTGGCTTTCATTGACACCATACTCCATTGGTTTTCCTTATCTTTTATTTTCTACCTCCTCCTCCCCTTCCTCCTGTTTTCAGCCTCTGATGAAGTTCACTTTGGGTGGAGCCTTTGGCATTCTTTTATCTATACACTCTCTCTGGGTAATCTCATTCAGTCTTTTCTACACTAATCTGTATCAGTCTCCACAAAGTTGTCTAATGGTCATGCCAACCATAACTGAAAAGGATCCCTAATTGCAGCTTGCTTCTTCCCCAACCCAGCTCTTTCTCCAGTCTTTCCCATCTCTGAAGTGACACTATCATTGATCAATTTCTGAAACTAAAACCTGGGGCTCATTTTACATTTCTAGAATTTGTTCACCCATAGATAGATGGACAGATAGCTGCCACTGAGTTGACTCTGACTCATGGGGAAATTTGGAAAGCAGAACGAAACGTTGCCTGCTCCTGTGTCATCCTCATGATTGCTGGCATGTTTATCATTGCAGCTATTGTGCCAATCCATCTCATTAAGGGACTTCCTTGCCCTCATGGGCCCTCTACTTCACTAAATATGGTATCCTCCTCTAGCGATTGATTTCTCCTGATGACAACCCTGGTGGTGTAGTGGTTAAGAGCTATGGTGCTAACCAAAAGGTCGGCAGTTCAAATCCACCAGGCGCTCCTTGGAAACCCTATGGGGCAGTTCTATTATGTCCTGTAGGGTTGCTCTGAGTCGGAATCAACTTGATGGCAGCAGGTTTTGGATAACATGCAGATTCTCTTGATATTTCTATGTAAGTAATTGTACTGTCTTTAAACAATGGTATTTTAAAATTTTTTTCCCACTTTTCATAGCCATATTTCTTTGCCCCGTCTTAACTTGGCTAAACCCCTCAGCATAGTGTTGAAGAGAAAGGGGTGATAGAACAGTCTAACTTTAATGACAGTAGTTCTAATATTTTATATTTGAATGATGTTTTATTGAATTTAGTGGACACCCATTATTGGGTTCTCTACTCAATTCCAAGTATAATACATGTATCTTATAAAAATTTATACGAATGGGTGTTAAATTTAATCAGAGTTTTTACTGTATCTGTTGAGATAATCAAGTCCCCTCCCCCACACACACACTTAATATCTCAACATGGTTGATTGCAGTAAAAAAAATTATCTAATGTTGAATCATCCTTGCATTTCTAACATAGACCCTATTTGGTCATGTTGTCCTTTTTATGTTTTGTCAGAATCAGTTATTTAATGTATTATTTAGAATGTTTGCATGTATGCTCATGCACATACTTTAATTTTTTTATCTGTTCTTTAGTAGAGTTTTGCTATAAAGATAAACTAGTATAAAAGCATATTTTCTAGTTAAGTTTGTAAAATAAAAAATTTCTTGATTCCCTGAAGATTTGATAAAGTTTGAGAAAATATTTCTGGAAAATTTCCGGTTATCTTAGTTTTCAAATTTACTGACATAAAGATCTTCACTATGTTCTTTTAAGATTTGTTAATGTCTTTCTGTAGACATGTCCCTTTTCCATTATTAACCTATTAATAGTTATTCTTTTCTTCTCTTGATCAGTCTTGATAGTGGATTGTTCATTTTTATTAGGTTTTTAAAAGTCTGCTCTTGTCACAACTACCAGTCTCCACCAAACTGAGTTGAGCACAACTAGTTGGTGCCCGGCTACCAAAATTGACTGCTCTGACAGGGATCACAATAGTGAGCTGGAGAAAAATGTAGAACAAAATTCTAACTCATAAAAAGACCAGACTTACTGGCCTGACAGAGACTGGAGAAACCGTGAAAGTATGGCCCCCGGACACCTTTTAACTCAGTAATGAAGTCACTGCTGACGTTCACCCTTCATCCAAAGATTAAACAGGCCCATAAAACAAAACAAGATTAAAGGGGCACACCAGCCCAAGGGCAAGGACTAGAAGCAAAGAGGGGACATAAAAGCTGGTAATGAACCCAATGTCAAGAAGGGAGAATTTTGACATGTTGTGGGGTTGTTAAACAATGTCATAAAACAATATGTGTACTAATTATTTAATGAGAAGCTAGTTCTGTAAACCTTTATCTAAAGTACAATTTAAAAAAAAAGATTGTATAGAAGAATCTTGATCAAAAGGGGGGACTTCTGAGACAGAATTTTAAATTCTCATAGAATCCATAATTTCTGGAGCCACTGAGGCTGGATGATGCCCCAAAACTATTGCGCTGAGATAACCTTAAACCAAAACTATTCCCTGAAGTCAACTTTAAACCATAGTTTAGCTTGCTAAGTAAAAAATGTCTGCCTTGAACATTATGCTCTTTTAAAGAGTTGTCTATATTGGCTCAAACTGACAACAGTAACCCGAAAGGTTAAACGGCAAGCTTAGGGGGCAGTGAGTTTATGTTAATGGGGGAGGAACAATTCCGAAAAGAAGGGTGAGAATGGTTGCACAACTTGAAAAATGTAATCAATGTCAATGAATTGTACTCGCACAAATTGTTGAAGTGGTGTATGTTCTGCTGTGTATATTTTCAACAACCCTAAATAAAATAAATTTTATTTCAAAAAATCTGCTCTAATTTCTGTTAATCTTTTATATCTTTATTTTCTATTTTACTTCTACCTTAATTTTCTTCATCATACTATTTGTTTTCCTCCTTTTCTAACTTCTTGAGTTGAATGTTTTGCTTATTAATTTCCAATCTTACACGTGCACAAACACAAATATATATAAATTTCCTAATTCCCTAATCCCACTTTAGATAGCCTACAAATTTTGATGGGTTGTGCTTCATGGGTTGTACTTCAATGTCATTTGATTCTAAATGTTTCATAATTTGCATGTTTTATGCGATCCATGAGTTGTTACAATTGTCTTTTATAGTTTAAAATATATGAAGTACATTAGCTATGTCTATTTCTTTGGTTTGGTTTTGTCAGATTGTGCCATCTGCACACTATCACTTCACTGATACTTGCTATGGTTAATTTTGTAAATATTTATACATTTTTCATTTGAAATTAATATGTATTTCTTTTGGGTGTAAATTCTAATAATTGTCTATTAGGTTGAATTTGTATATAGTGTTCTTCAAATCTCCCATAGCTGCTAATTGGGTTCTGATTAATCTTTCAGTTCATGCAGGAGGTTTAAGTTTCTTTGACCCCCTCCCCAAGTGATTCCTCTGCCAGTGAGAGGTGTTTTACTGGCCTGTAAGGAAACAGGGGCACAGTTTAACTCCCACACCTAGACTTATCTCCTCATTTTGGAGATTAACATTCCGTTAAAATTCAAACAGGATGTGGCATCAGCTTCTGATTACAATTAAGGCCTTGACTTCTCTCTCAACTTCTGACACTCAAGGATTTATTTTTCTTCCTTTGTGCTTGGCAGCGTTTTTAAATGTTGGTTGTTGTTGCTACATTTTATTATTTCTAAGTGTTTGTACCAGTAGGGGATTTTTTGGCAACAGTTCAATCTCTATTTTTGCTATATGAGGGTAATCTTTTTATGATGTACATCAATCATGTAACTTCTCTGTGTTAAACTTGCAATAACTTCCCCATATATAGAGGACAGAATGTTCTAAAGCCCACATGATCTGGTTTCAGCCAACCACTCTGGCCTGTTTTTGGACCATTCTATTTATTATTACAGAGACACTGGCCATCTTTCCATTCCTTGGACACAACTAGCTAATTTTCGCCCATCATATTTGCACTGGTGGTTCCTTATGTCTGGGATAGGCTTGTTTCCATCTATTCGAAGCGTTTTTGGTTATATAAGTCTCACCTCAAATGTCAAAGCCTTAGAGTAGAGCTGGCTACATAAATTGCAGTGCAAGATGAAAAGTCTGGGTTCCCTGTTCAAAAGATAAGAAAGTGTGCCACTGAAGGTATTGAAATACAAAGCTTTTGCCTTTCTTCAGCAGTCTCTCTTTCTGGATTTGAACTGGTGCTTTTTATTTGCTATTAAACATCATTCTAAGAAAAAATACATTTTAAATTATCATATGTTTTAATGTTCAACTTTATATTGTTTAATGCCAGTTTTAATGCAAATATAAGAACATTTAGCTCATATACAAAATCATTAAAATTACATATTTCATATTTTGTAGTTCATATATGTATTTTATTCTTGCCCACAGTTGAAATGCTACACAAAACTAATTCAACTGTTTTTGTTTCACTTCTTGATATGCACAGATTCTACCAATACTCTCTACTTTGTATTATTGATTAGTGTGGAAGGACTAAGAGGAAAAAGGACTATCTTTCCCCTTCTTTCCACGTCATCATTTTCAGCATAAGTGGTTGGTTAATACAGGAAAGAACTGTAAGTAAGGAAGGATACAAGATTCTTAGGTCATTCGTATTTATTAGAACATCATTGTCTTCTTCCTGCATTTGAAGCAGGCCTGTTAGCACCCCTTCTTACTCAGTCCTATATATAACACACTTACCTTGTACTTGATTTGAGTCTTGCTGAACTCCAAGGTACTGCAGGTCCACCAAAATTATGTGCTCATGGGCATTATGGACATGATATGAAAACAGGATGGCAAGAAACAGTGGATACTCACATGGGTATATCACCTCTGACCATTCACAGGCTCTATTGTTCCAACGGACATCATTTACAAAACATACGTTCAAAAATAAAGTACTAAGTATTTCAGTATGGTGACAGAAAAGCATTGAAACAAGAGCTGGGCCCTTCTGAGCGTGGAGCTATGTGTGACTGCCTAGAATGCATGCCCGTGATGTTGGCCCCTGCCTCTGGGAGGCTTTCTTTAACAATAGAGCCTAAATTAAATGCATCTATATCATGCTCTTCCAAAATATTGTTTTATTCTCATTATATTTGTTTCACTCTCTGAAAATTTCTTGTTTACTCATTTGTTTACTTTTCTGTTGTCTGCCTCCTCCCTGTCCCTCACCCCACAGAAATGAAAACTCCAGGAGAGGAGGGGCTTTGTCTCATGTGTTTGGTATTATATTCCAACGTCTGCCCCCCCCCAAAAGGCATGCAAAAATATCTATCAAATGAATAGTTCCATTAATTAGTAAGTCCAGTGCTGAATTGTTGACTTAGGCAAAGTATAGAGAGAAAAAGCAAAAATTTTTGCTTACACCTATGTTAATTTTAGGTGGTCTATCTCATATTTTCCTTTACAAAGTTTTTACAACCTTTTATAGAATTTTTAATAAGAATGAATAACAGTATACAAGCTAGATGTTTTATCAACTTAATAAACTTTCAATTTTTACATCATCTTCTGCATTATTGTTACTATTAATGCAATTTAATGTAACAAATATTGAAAATCTCCTATGTGTAAGGCGTTCATCAGTGGTGTATGAAGGGAACATAGATGGAGATAGAATCCAACTAAGCATCGTTTGTTTTCTAAAACACACCAAAAGACCTGTATTTAACAATAACAAGAACAGCAACAAAATGCTAGCTTTCGCAAAACAAAAATATTCAAAGTTAAAAAAAATAGCATAATTAGTTACATGGGCTAGTGGCAGAGACTGCTAACTGATCACCAAATCTGTTTCACTTATTCCTGGGACACACATAAACTTTCCCCAGATTCCTACAAGATTAGGTATGGCCAGTGGCTGGTGTTCTAGACCTTGGAAGGTGAGTGGAAGTGATGTAAGCCACCTGCAGTCCTGGACCATAAAAACTCCCATGTATGATTATCTGAATGCTGTTTATTGGAAGCCATGTCTTAAAGGTGGCCAAGCCACTAAATGGAAGGAGCCTGGGTCTCTGATCCTTGCTTGAGACTAACTACTCATTAATCTGGAACTTTCAGTTTGGGCTTATTAAAGCAAGAAACAAGTTTCTATTGGTTAACCCACTGAGATTTAGGGTGCCCTCCCACCCATTGTGACACCTAGCATTGCTTAAACCATACTAACTTAAGTTCACAAATTAGAAATATAGTTCTTTTTGTTTCACTGCTAAAGACATCCGTATATAAATTGAAAACTGAATCCACTGTAGTCTAAATAATTTGGAGGATATCACATGAACTGAGTGTTTGTTGCTTTGCCTATAAATATATTGTATTGATCATAGCTTCTTCTCTAAATGTGTTTTGAAGCCTAGCTAAATATAAAATTATAGAACGCATTAGAGCGCATAATACTCCTACTCATATATAAATCCTATGTTTTGGTTTCTGTTTATTGTTGTTTTTTGAGGTAAAGCATCATCAGTTAAGAAATTCATTCCCTGGTATCACAATCTCCTTCATGAAAAGTAGATGATTTCAAATAACACCAGGTAAATGGCCAAATCTTCTAAGAAGAATTAAAGTCTTGATTTGGAATTTCTTGTTTGGTCCTTTTCTCTTATGAGTCAAGGGATGGTAGTGGCTTGGGCCCAGCTGGTCATTTCCGGTTCCCTGATTTACCTGGTGTTCTGTGCTGTGTCATGTGAACCATAAAGTTAGACATCGAGTTTGTGACCTAATGACATGCCCAAGTCAGCTGGGAATATTAGGTCAAAAACACAGTTGTCCATTGAAGAAACCAAGTTGAAATTGGAGCACAAATGTGTAGGGGCTGGTGAAATTGGAAAGCCAAGAGTGAGGAGTGGTAAAGAAATGAAGGGAGAGGCAGGTCGAAGGATTCTGGAGATCAAGAAATGATGGCCGTAGAGATTTTTCTTGCAGTCCCAGGATGAGCTTAAATGTTTGGAGAGCTTCATTTGTAAGGGTAGGAAAGGAAGAATGTGGGTAGCTGCATGAGTTCACTGAGATCAAGGAGAGGGTTATAGAAAATCTCAAACGTACTGCTTCCCTTGTACCTAGAAAAAATATCCCCTGGGAAATATCTGAATTGTGATTTAATCCTCTTGAAGTTCTTTTTCAATGGTTATTGGACACAAACTAAATGCCCTGTATTTTTCCTCTTAACTTATAAAACCAGACTTTCATTTTATGTTTTCCATGCTTAGGAATGTTTTTCCCAAGTTACATCATTAATATTGAGGTGACTACTTACCAAACATCAATTCTGTAAAAGCTGCCTAAGTGACCATCAAGGCATGTAAAGATAATTTGATTTTTTTAATTGTGGCTTTCTGAAACAATTACATATTCAGAATGATGTTGTTTATTATTTTAAGCACTACACTATAAAAGTATCTGCCATGAGCCTCTATAAATATCCATTGTTAGTGTTAATATCTTGGATTTACAGGAATTGGAAGAAAATCTGACAAAGATATATCTGTTGTTTACACATTTTTGTAATATACTATTTTAGTATAACATGATTCACAGTGGATTTATTTTGAAAGCAGTCGATGCTGAAATATTTACAAACCTTTAATAAAAATGGTTGCTTAGAGTGAAAGGTGAGCACACAATATGGCACTGTTATCCCAAAACAGTTTAACCAACTTGAGGGAGGAAGATAAACACAAATTATAGTGGGTACACTGACTCCCACATTTTTCTTTTACCAGCATCACTGCTCACTTGGTCTCCACTTTTTGTTTCCCCTTTTCATCCTAATAAACTTACACTTCCCTCCTCATTTAAGTATACTTCATTTTATCCAAACCTCACATTCCTACCATTTCTTACAGAGAGAAGCATAACCTTATCTACACTGCCTTATTTCCTACTGTTTCCTTAACTTGTATTCTTGCTTTTACCCCATCACTATTTTTAAATGATAAACAAAAGTCACATATGGTGTTAGTATTTCCAAGCTTCTGTCCATTTTCAGGCTTTATTTTTCTTGTCCTCAGTAGTATTCTTTTGATAAGCCCTTCCTATTGAAGTTCTTTCCTTTGTTGGCCTTAACGTGGATGCTATATTTTTTCTAGTCTTCCTGCTACTTCCGTTGACAACTAGCTCTCTCCATAATGTTTCTTCTTCCTACCTACACCATGTGGAATATTTCCAAAATTAGTCCTAAACTTCTTTCTTTTCCTTTTCTATCCTCTCCTTCACAGTTCTCACCTAGTCCTATGACTCCCACATTTCCATTTATTCTACTTCCAATTTTTTTTTTTTTTTTTTTTACATCTGGCCACCATCTGGCTCCAGATCTCCAGTTCTGCATTTCTAAAGGTGTGGTTTCTTTTCTTTCAAAATGTCTTCTACCTCCACCCATTCCAGCTACTATCACTCTCATATAACCCTTGTCAACTCATACCAGGACAATTATCAATCTCTCTGATTTGTGTCCTTTGTAATTTTTTCATGCTTTAGTTCACTTTTTTGCACCAAAACCAGATTATTGTTCCTAAAACACCATTTAAATTATGTCAATATCTGTTTCAGAAACATTCAGTGACTTAGTATCACTGAAAGTTATAAAGTCCTTAACATTGCATTCGGAGCTTTTTGTAGTCTGACCCACACCTATTTCTATCACTTTATCTTCAAGTACTCACCTTCACTGACAATGTTTCTAACTCTTTCCAGAACACTTCCAGTACCTTCCAGATTTTGGCAAGTGAAATCAGTAATAAAGTATAAATGCAATAACTTCATCGAGATAAATTATTAATATACAGCTTATACTCTGTTAACAATAAGTCCACAAGGCCCATGACAAATATTTACTGAACTTTTGATAACATTGATGTTTTTCTGTTAGTTGTCAGCTTGTTCAACCAGAAATTTAATGCCTCCCTGTCCCTTTCATGCTTTTAAAGTCCTACATTTACTTAAGATTTACTTAAATAAGATTTAATACACTTGTGTATTTGTGTCATTTCATTAATTGTCATCTGTATACAAGGTGAGAATTTTAGGAATCACAAAACTTCACCTGTGAAATTCCATTTCCTCTACTGGAATGTAGAAAATGTAGAAAAAACTACAAAGTCCTTTTGTGCCAAAAGTCAGCAGAGCCAAAATTATTCACAGCCATTAAAAGATAGAACAAAAATTTCTCAGGAAGTACAGGAAATATTTCGTTTGTAGTCTGCCTACAGAAGCCACCTAAACAGAAGAAATATTTAGAATGCTAAAGCTGGTATCTCTATCATAAACAATTACTGCCCAATTTGTATATTGATGTGAATGTATCTTAACATATTGGCCTTTATATTTAGGAAGATTATGTTTTAAACCTTCTACTCCCAATTACAATATGGCAATAAAGGTAAGTAGTAGAACATAAGACTTTTTATTTACAAAATTCCATTTGGAATGACAAATCTTCCTTCCTCTGATAATGACTCTAAAATTGTGTATAGGCTTAGGAAATAGGTAGCCTCATCTGAAAGCAAGAGTAGTTGTTTGCAAGAAATACAAAAATACCTAGCACACCAGTGAGATGTTTATGAGGTAGATGAAAGTCTTATTCTGAATATTGCTCAGTGCACCAATTAAATGAGGGAAGAGAAAACTCAACAAGTTAAAAATATATATACTAACAATATCGGCATATAACTTAGCATATTTTATAAATGTTAGAGACATAATGAATTTGATTAAAGCAATTTAATTAAGGTATAGTCCGCTGTGTGGCAACACAGGTAGTATGTCCCCCGTGAACTGTGAATATCAAAGTCAGAGAAAATTCTTCATTTTAATGAGCTGTATTTTCTGAGCCCAGACCTCTCCCCTGACAGGGTGGCTGCAGGAGGCAAAAATGAAAGTAGTTGTTTTCCTTTGAGACATTCGGCTGCTAAATGCTGTGAATGCCAGAAATGAAAATAGTGGTGCTGAGATTCTGTATGTCTGTCTGTCTCCCACTTGCCCTTGGGCTGGAAACCATTGTTAAAGGAAGAGCTCAACAATGAAGAACAGTTTTTTTTTATATTTAGTAAATGATTTCTCCTCCCCTGAATATTATGGAATTCAAAATGTAATATCCCTTTTTTTATAAACAGTTACATTCACCATTTAAAATCAGCTCTATACAAATACAAATATTTAAGCTAAATACAGTCTCCTTTCATTAATTATTAGATTTGTAATGTGAATACTTCTTATAACCTGAAATCAAAAAATTGCAGTTACTTCAGTTAAGAAAATTCACGTGGCACGATGGATTGTTATTTTCTGAAAAACATCATTTAAATAAGGTTGAAAGAGAATACATTCAATATTATTTTATAATTTTTTCACTTTTTTAAAATAAATTATAATGTTTTATTCAGAAATTAAGTGTACCCATTCTGGCAATTATTTATTTTAATATTATTCATAGTATTAAAGATAATGAAAACCAGATATTCAATCATATGATAATGGTTAATACTCAATTTCTTTAACTAGCCATCATCTAAATGCAAATACTAGTACAAAACACCACCAAGAAATTGTATGGTTGGCAAGGAAAGGAAAAACTTTAAGTAATTATACTTGATTTCAATAAACATGTCATGAAAGTTGGAAGGAAAACTAAACACGATTTCTAAGAAGTACATTCCAAAAGAAATAAGCATAATTACCTCAGTTAGTTAAAGGCTCATCTAGTACTTCTGGATTTGCTCCAAGGTACATGTAACTATCCAGACCCGACAGCAGTTCAATGCAACCATTACAGAAAAAAAAATTAATGATTTATAGCTTCCAGCATTTAAAAATGTACTGAAGTTGATTGCAGTTTCTTCATAATCCTTGACTTGAACTAATTTCCAGTACAGAAGATTGTCTCCTTGAAAATCTGGGTGATCCTAATTGTATTTAACCTTAGCACAAGATTTTCCTGACACATTCTATATAGGTAAATCTCTCAACTTCTTATCTATGTGAAACAAACGTGTGCTACTGAGAATTTGTTCTAAATAGGTTCTATTCTACTTTAAGGATATTTTATCTTTTTTTCTTCTGTAATGTTAAGTTCCAATAACATATACGCACATTTCTTTCTGGTTTTCATCAAATGACTTCACAAGTAACTAGGTTCATAGGCTATCTTCTAATCTCGGCTACAAGAGTTTCACAGTAGCAAATTACAATGTTTCATGTTGTCTGAAGAGTGCTGCCATGTTAAGAGGTCATTACCTACCCGCCACTTTGGAGAGTGTTTCCTAGTCACTCAGGAATCGCCAGTATTTGATTGGATGTTAACAGGACAACCGTGGAAGGAAAAGTCAGCCACAGTCTTGACACAAAAGATCAGGTACACCGCTGCATTAAAGACCTTATTCACTATAAAGGCACTGGAATTTATTCAACCATATATATAGTTTGATTGCACATGATCAGGGTTAATTTGTTCATTAAAGCTTGTTGGATTAGCAGTATCCTGTCTATGCTATCAGAATATCTATGACTTTTCAGATAATGTTTAGTCTAGAAGTGCTTTTCTGAAAAACTGATCTTAATTATGAAATCCTGATTTGATGGTAATAGCACTGCTGAAATACCCATAATTTTTGTGGATATTCTTATTTATAATCAAGACATGCATGCCTTGTCCTGCTTTGTGTTACATATTGTATGGTAAGTTTAATAAAATAAATCATTTTTCTGTTCATTAGCACTTTCAAGGAAGAAAAGTCTAGCATTAGGAGGTCGCAAGAAGATGACAGGATTAAATTAATTGCAATGATAAATAACATTAGGGCACTCAACTGTACTAACTCAGGGTTTTTCCTTTAGGGTGTGATGGTGACTGGTGGTTGCAGAAATGTGTAATCTGTATATAAAACTATATCTTTTCTTTTTATTTGTAATACTAAAGATATATTTTACTAATGTGTATGAGTTTCCAAACAATAATGTTGATGTTGTTGTTAGCTGCCAATTCAGGGCGACCCCATGTGTCCAGAGTAAAACTAATTCATAGGGTTTTCAAGGCTGTGACCTTTCTGAAGCAGATCGCCAGGCCTGTCTTCTGAGGCACCTCTGGGTTCTTAACTGCCAACCTTTCTTCTAGCAGTCCAGCGCTTAACCATTCTTTCCACCTAATAATAATATGTAGTATTTCGTACATTGTTTGACATAAAGTAGATATTCAACACATTTGTTTAAAAAATGCATAATTGCATTGATTAACGAATGTATTTTTGTTAGACATTGAAAACAATTAAACCTCTTCAAATAAAGATTTTATTCTTCTGCACTGACATATTCAAAAATATTTACTAAGTTTAATGTTTTAATATGAAGTCCAAAATAAAATACTTGCATTCTCTCATTTTATTATGATTTCTTTTTAAGAAAGTTCTGTGGTTTATGATTTGTTGTTATTATCTTATTTAAATTTATTTCTCTGCTCCTTTTCAAACGTATTTTTTATATTTACCAATTCTTTGTGTTTATTCTTTTCTTTTTCTATCTCCACTTCTCTGTGTGTCTTTTTGTTATACAAGAATTTCAGGTTCCCACCATTTTCAGAAACTGAACAGATGGTGGTTCCCTGGGGAAGAAAAATAAGATATTATCTGATGATCTTGCAAGCTATTATCCTATTATTTTTCTGAGGCTTGACTATATTCATTACACAGATTATAGTTGCAACAATACAAACAGATTCAAACCAGCAAACAATATTCACATTAATTTTAGAAGTCAAAATTCAAATTAAGAAAATCCACTATTTTTAAGAGCATTTTTTTTTTTAATTTTGCATCAAAACTGTCCATAAGGCAGGTCCACAATTTTAATAATGTATGGATCATTGCTAAAAAAGGAACAAAACAAAATACCAAAACCAAAACAAACAAAAACACCATTTGGCTTGTGGAAAATAATCCTGATAGTTGAGAAAACTTTGCCAATAACACATTTTATAAATGGTGTGAGACAGCATGCTAAATTGTGAGGTGCTCACAGTTTATCCAGGATCTCTAAATAGCCAAGAGGCTATTAGAAAAAGGGCACCAATTGCTGATAATGATTCCTCCATGACTATGATGTCCTTCCGATCCAGAGCTCGAACATAACTAGACGCCCTCAGAGCGTTAGTTAGCCCATGGAAAGTAGCTTATATTACTTTCAACAAGAAGCAGACAGCACACCAGAACAAATTCTGATTGATTTTTGAGTGTCCCCTTCAACTCGAGAAGGCTGTCCAAGTGGAGATGATGGCTCTTCCTTGTGCACCCCACTCTGTGCTGTGGGTAAGGGGCTTCGAAAAAGGGGGGAGCCTACCTTCTGACAGTCCCCCTGACAGCGTAGGCCTAGTTATGTGGGCCGAGTATTCATGCTATACATACTTCCATCTAGTACCATAGCTGAGGGACCTCATGGGCATTTTTATACCCCAAAACCCACTTGACATGCTATATGGGCAAACATCAGGCCTCAGAGGGTGGTAGGCAGTGGAAGCCTCATTATGCCCCCTCCATTTCTGAGGCCTGTTGCCAGGTGATGATTGGGGGACTCCTAACTCTTTTACCTATGATTAAATGTTGCCTGGCTATTTTAGAACTGCCCCATAGAGTTTCCAAGGAGCCCCTGGTGGATTCGAACTGCCAGGCTTTTGGTTAGCAGCCTTAGCTCTTAACTACTACACCACCAGGGTTTCCTTAGAAAACAAAGCGCACCTTAATTGCTCAGGCTATTTTTAGAAGCCAGAGATAAAAGGCCAAACTTCGTTCTCTGTTTCACAGTTGAACACCTTGGTCTTTGGGTGGGGTTTCTTTTTATATATCTAATATTTAAAACATTACTTCTTGTCTCCCCCTTAATACCATCAATATTAGTGTAGTAGGGGAGGAACTGCAAAGACACGACCACCGAAGGATTGCCTCCTCACAAACGGTTTCCATCTAAAAATATCTGTAATATATAGCTTTGATGAATAAGAGTAGCCAGATTACCTGGGTTTGAATCTCAAACCTACCAGTTATTCATTGTATGACACAAGTGAAGTTAATATTTTTAATTCTCAATTTCTTTGTCTGTAAAACGAAGATAATAAAAGTACTTAACTCCATAGAGATATTGTAGGGACTGAATAAATTGGGGCATATAAAATGCTCTCAGCATGTTGCCTAACTTGGAGTTAGCATTTAATTATTATTAGCCATATTGAAGTTTTTGAATCATATGCAGTTGAATTCTTATATATTTAACTTTTAAATGTACTTTTTCATGGAAAATATAGTTGAAGTTGTCCAGAAAACTATATTATCTTAAAAACAAACAAACAAAAACTCAATTGCCTTCAAGTCGATTCCAACTCATAGCGACCCGTTGTTAAAACAGAAATCATATTAAATCAACCATAGAGATTTATTGAAGTTTATTTAATACACTATTTTCAAATCAGGGTAACATTTCCACTAGAGTCAAAATGTTCCAAAGATAAGAGAAACACTCTTATACCAAATCTTATCAGCATTGCCATGGAAAAAGGGGTCTGAACAGAACTGATAAACAAATTTGTGATCAGGAAACATTTTCATACAGCATTGTCTTGAAGAATTAAATAGAATTTAATTGTCTTGAAGAATTAAAATAGTTAAAATAGTTAGTGATTTACCCTAAAGATAGCTCCC
Organism: Dugong dugon; assembly: GCA_030035585.1. Classification (NCBI taxonomy): domain Eukaryota; kingdom Metazoa; phylum Chordata; class Mammalia; order Sirenia; family Dugongidae; genus Dugong; species Dugong dugon. The sequence continues at coordinate 19,275,903 of CM057478.1, forward strand.
AGGCTGACCCTTGGAATCTGTTTCCCAAAACTGATTGAATTCTTCAAAAGAACGCAATGCCCAAAGCAAAACAGTCTTATCTAGACAATTGTTTGACTCACAGGTGGTTTTTTCACAGCTCAAAGTTCAAAAGGACACCTAAGGGCAATGGCCTTTGTGGGTTACCCCAACTTCCAAGCCAGAAATTTGGATTCCAGGAGAATTAAAACGGTTTCTCACCCTTCTACACAAGAAATAAAACTACATTTTTAAGCTACTATTTTGAAATAGGATTTTTTTATTTTTTATTTTTTACAGTTGCAAAATTCATTTGAACTGGTTTTTCTGAAATTGTGCTTTAGGTGAAGGTTTACAGAACAAATTAGTTTCTCATTGAACAATTAATACACATACTGTTTTGTGACATAGGTTGCCAATGTCGCAACGTGTCAACACTCTCCCCTTCTTGAACTTGGGTTTCCCATTACCAGCTTTCCTGTCCCCTCCTGCCTTCTCATCCCTGCCCCTCGGCTGGTGTGCACATTTAGTCTCATTTTGTTTTATGGGCCTGCCTAATCTTTGGCTGAAGGGTGAATCTCAGGACTGATGTCAGTACTAAGTTAAAAGTTGTCCAGGGAGCATACTTTCGGGGTTTCTCCAGTTTCTGTTAGATCAGTTAAGTGATGCTTGAGACCACTAGCCATTAGAGAAATGCAAATCAAAACTACAATGAGATACCATCTCAACCCAACATTACTGGCATGAATTAAAAAAAAAAACAAATGTTGGAGAGACTGCGGAAAGATTGGAACTCTTATGCACTGCTGGTGGGAATGTAAAATGGTGTAACCACTTTGGAAGACAATATGGCACTTCCTTAAAAACTAGAAATAGAAATACAGTATGATCCAGAAATCGCACTCCTAGGAATATATCCTAGAGAAATAAGAGCCATCACCCGAATAGGCATATGCACACCCAAGTTCATTGCAGCATTATTCACAATAGCAAAAAGATGGAAACAACCTAAGTGCCATCAACAGATGAATGGATAAACAAACTATGGTACATACACGTAATGGAATGCTAGGCAATGATAAAGAACAATGATGAATCTGCAAAACAACTTACAACATGGATGAATCTGGAGGGCATTATGCTGAGTGAAATAAGTTAATCATAAAAGGACAAATACTGTATGAGACCACTATTATAAACACTCATGAAAAGGTTTATGCACAGAAAGAAACAATCTTTGATGCTTACAAGGAAGGGCAGGGATGGGGGAAGGGGAACCACTAACTAGACAATAGATAAGTGGTAACTTTGGTGAAGGGTAAGAGAGTACACAATACTGGGAAAGCCAGCATAACTTGTATAAGGCAAGGTCATGGAAGCTCCATAGACACATCCAAGCTTCCTGAGGGATGGAATTACTGGGCTGAGGGCTGGGAACCATTGTCTCAGGGGACATCTGGCTTAATTGGCATAACATAGTTTATAAAGAAAATGTTCTACATCCTACTTTGGTGAGTAGTGTCTTAAAAGATCTTAAAAGCTTGTGAGTGGCCATCTAAGATACTCCCACTGGTCCCTCCCTGTTTGGAGCAAGAGAGAATAAAGAAAACCTAAGACACAAGGGAAAGATTACTCCAAAGGACTAAGGGACCACAACTACCACGGCCTCCACCAGACTGAGTCCAGTACAACTGGGTGGTGCCTGGCTACCACCACCAACTGCTCTGATAGAGATCACAATAGAGGGTCCTAGACAGAGCTGGAGAAAAATGTAGAACAAAATTGTAACTCATAGGATTTTAACTTATTTCTTTGATAGCCTTCCAGAAGATCAGTAAAATTAAGTAGATTAAGTCTACCATCCTTTTCACTTGTTTCTCCCTCAAAATAAAAACAAAAGTATCAAGCTGAGATCTATTTATATAACTTAATAATTTATAATCATCATTAGAGTATAGAACTGTGAAAATCTTAAGGAACCTAGAACTGTGGTACATATCCAAAGAACTAGAATCTATTATGAGTTTTCACTAATTAGCTTGAGGAACTTGATCTAGTTACTTGGTTTCTCTGTTTTCAGTTATCAAATGAGGAGCAATAGTATCTTCTTTTTAAACTCCACAAGAGCTATATGTGTATTAAAAGGGATTTTCCTGATACACAAGTTTAGAAGGGATTAATCAAATATTAATAAACAAAAGCGAAACACCTAGTAATACAGGTGCACTAAATAGCCTATACATGAAAGTCATTCCCTTTCTTTCACTTAAGATTGGCTGGAGTTGGGTGAAAAAAAATCCAGGATAGTTCTTGAGGGCTGAGAAGTTTATCTGAGATAGAAGATAATATAGCAAGTCAAGTCAATAGACCAAAAGTTGTGGCAGTGTGGTGTGGAATAACTTGGCAAAGGGAGGAACTGTCAGAACAATAGCAGAAGATATAGAAATGGGATTTTGAACATAACAGAGTATTTTTTTTCTCTACCTGTGGCTCCAATTTGTCAACAAGAACATTGGAAAGAAAATAAAAACAAAATGTCAGTATGGTAGAAAGAGAGAGAAAACAGGGATGAAGAAACGGAAAAGGAAAGAAAAAGATAAAGTTGGTTTGTCTATTTGGTTTTCTCATAATCTTGTATAAAGACATAAGAAATGTCTAAAATTATTTGAAAGGACTTTTCTTGAATGTGAAATGAATGGAGGGAGGAGGAAATTTGACTAGATGATCTGTAAGTTGATACAGTGCCTTAATACAATACACCCCTCTAAGAATATATCAAGAAGATCTTTAAACTTCAAAAGATGTGTGTGAGTGTGTGTGTGTGTGGCCTTCCTTCAGAAAGGATGAAAATTGCTTCATAAGACAGTCTGTGGAAGGGACCCTGATTATTAATGTAATTAGAATGACCTAAGAGGATATAAAGACTTTAATTCAAATCCCATAAAACAAGCAGCTTCAAAGCAATGGAAAGATAGAGTTGACTTAAGAAGCCACACCAAGAGAAAATGAACTAGAAGCAAAATGAAAACTGTGCCCTTGTATTTAGCAAGTCAAAGATAAAGATATTTATGTCTTGCCTTCAGTAAAGCAGTGATTGTACAAAATTTAGTGACCTAATTTGTAAAATGTTTTTCTCAGTTTAACACTTTCAGTTAAAAGCAGAAGATGAGTTTAGGATTTTCAACAGTGTGGTGAAATTAAAATAAAACTGGCAAAGTTAAAATGAGGTTAGTCACTTAGAGACAAAGAAGGGATTTGGCTGGTATAGGAGTCATCCGTGCTATGTGGTTCAACCAGCCATTTAAACAAAATGAACTTGTGTTAAGAAACATTATTTTAGTGATGGAGAACAAGGCACCACACTGCTTCCTGGAAAAAGAGAATCGTATGTAACCTTGGTGAGGAAAAGGGCCATACCTATGCAAACTGGCTGAGCACATGTCATAATAAAGTGAGGAAGGCACAGCTGGGATAGATTCAAATTTCAGAATAAAAGGGGGGAGAGAAATACGTAAGTGGCAACATCTGCCGCAATGAAGGCAGGAGAGTCTCCCGGCGATGGAGAGGCATTGACGGGAGCTTCAGAGAGAGAGAAAATAAAGATGACAGATGTCAAGTTATGGTAATAGACAAAAGAAGAGAACTATGATGAAACTTTGGTTGGACAGGGTTTCAGTAAAAAAAAAAACAGCAGGGGAAAGAAAACCCTGTAAAGGTAGGAGGTTGGGGGACGACAGGAGTCAGAAAACACTCAGTTCGGAAGAAATGATTTTATCTGCGATCAATAGAAGAGGTGGAGGGAAGAATGTTGAGAAATTAATGGAGAAAATGACTAAAGAGAAAAAGTCCGACCCGGTGCAGCTGGAACCAAAGTCTGAGGGGAAAAAAGAATACAAGAAAGGGGAAGTGGCACAGAGCTTGAGATTAGGGCAAGAGTTAGAACATACGGAATCAAAGGGGGGAAAAGATGAGGAGTTAAAAAAAAAAAAAAAAGAATCTCAGAAGGTATGGAGAAAACAGTAGTTAAGATAGTAACATAATGCCAGTAGCATAAAAAGGAGGGTATGTGGGCTAAAGCAGGGACTCCAATTTAAGGATAAAGAGACAAATGGTTAAACAGCTGAAACAGTCTCTAGGAAGTACCCAGTGTGAATGATTGTTTGATGAAGAATCGGAAGATCTGACCACTGGTAGCTAGAAGACTTTTGAGGTCTGCCTGAGGGTTGTTGTTAAAAGGCATATGTGAGAATGAACGCAGCTCAGCAAGCACAATGGAAAAGGAAGGGCTGACAATGGTATTTTTAAAGAGTCAGAGGATACTCGACACTGGAGGCCACTCAACACAGATTGTAAGATTTTTGTTCAGGAATCTTCCATCAAAGACTGGTGGGGTGCCAGAAAGACACATATGCCTGACTGGCTGGAACACTTAAGAAATCACAGAACTTGCTACAGCAGGGAGCTGGCAAGGATGGTTTTCATACATGGAACAAGAGTCATGATTCAGGACAAGACAGAAACACAGTATGCCAGATAAAAAATACGGGGAGCCATTTTCATCCCTCCGCACACTTAATAAACGTAGGAGGAAGTAGAGTATTAAAGGTGATGTAGAAATTGCTGACTTCATTTTCTCTCGGAATCTGACAATTCTGTCTTCATGTCATTTAAAACATGTAAAAGCAGAGTAGAAAAGGAGTGTAGCCTCAAATATTAAGGCACAACATCCATGACAGAGCTCTTCTGTAGTCTCAGGGGACTTCCTTCCTGTAGGTGATACAATGAAAAAAATTAGGCTTTTGACAAGACAAAGTCAGAATGTCTACTGTTCTGGTGTCTTACCTTAGACAAGATATTTAAATTTTCTGAGTTTCTTAATCTGTAAAAAGAGTATAAAAACACTTATCATTGCCAGAGTCTATGAATATTTAGAGATTATATGTACAACATAAATTTTCTAGTCATGATCGGTTTTCTATAAATATTATAATCTCATGCTCAAACTATGTATTTTTATTATGTATGTTTAAAAATACAGTGAGTGTTACCATGTTTCAGGCTGTGCCAAGTGCTGTATCTATGTGTGTCTGTGTGTGTATACTGAGGGTGGGAAGAAAGGAAAGGGAACAAATATGAACAAATGACTGTTATTAAAAAGAGGCTTAAAATCGCATTGAGAATGTTTATACCTGGAACTGTCTTGTTACTTCCTTAGGAAAAATCAAGCCTTTACACTGGTATGAAAAATCTGAAATGCTGTATCTGTTGGAGTTAAATTACTATCACTTTCAAAATTTGAAAATCCAATGTCAGAAAGAGTTCAAATGTGAGCTTAACGCTTTTCCATGGTAAAAGGAATTCTTGACAAATAGAAATACTAAACCAAAACCTCAGTTTCTATACTTAATGCAAAGCCAAAACCAAACCTGCTGCCTCTGAGTCGATTCCAACTCAAGATGTTCCAATAATGGCGCCTCTTGAATGCACACAAGCACTCATCTTACAGGTCTGGTTTCCTAGAACTTCTTACATTGTCAGAATGTAACTCATCTTCCTTGACTGCTGAGGTCTGTCAACTCATGTAATTTGATTTACTAATATTCTGTTCTCTGAATGAAAGCATGTGTTTGTGTGTGTGTGTGTTCATATTTTTTTCAGCGTCATAGACATACTGGACTAGGCTGTATGTCCTGTAAGACTAAAACAGCATCCGCTTTTGCTCACTGTTTTATCTCTTAGCACACATTAGGTGCTGAATAAACATTGATTTAATGAGTTAATAATACAGAGAATTATACCCTACTCTCCTCTGTAATAAATAAAAGGAAAGAGATATTGTTGAGCATTGGTTGCATTGAGGAACCTATGGAGAGTCTGGGGCATCCTGTACAGATGCATTGCTTCATACTCTGATGATTTAATAGATATAAAATCACAAACAATGTAAAGCTGTGATTCTCAAATTTCATATTCATAGGAATAACAGGGAAGTCTTGTTAATTGCAGAATTCTCAAATCACACTCCAAAAGATTCCGATTTAGTAGAAATCAGATGTAGGAATGTAGGAATCTACATTTATAAAGAAAGAGTATTCAAGGGACTGAGCTGATTTCTGACTATGATACATAATTAGTATTATTAATTAGATTAATTGTCAGAACATTAACAAAGATTCACTAATATAAAGAGAGTAGGATAGAAAATTTTCTTTGCCCCATTTTACCCAAACAAAAACTCCTAAGCACATACCCCATTGCTTTTAATAAATTATAATTGGTTTATTAATACTTTTTTATTGGTTTGATTTACACTGCCTGCTCGATGATTTATTTGTACATTAATTATCTTCAAAAGTGTTCTATATCACAGGTTATAGAATCTTCAGGGGATAGTCTATGCATATACCTAATACTTGATTTAGTAATTGATAATCTAATATCCTGAACTGAAGCGTTTTGTGGTATTTGTGATAATATTTAATAGCTCGTGGAAACAAATTCCCATCCCATACTTCTCATGGAGTGAATATACACACACAACAGGCATTATTCCCTGTCTTGAACAAGGGGCTGTGAGACTTCAAATGATCTTTCTTGTTTAAGTGTATTTGCCTTAAGATACAGTGATATTTTTAAATATTTGGCAATTTCATTTACACAGGAGAATAAAACTTGGGCACTCAATAAATATGTAGCTGGGCCTTTCATAAGTACCTTTGTGAACCATGTGCTTTTCATAAGCCATTCCATTTTTTCCTGTAGACTGCATTCTAAGCCACATCTTAGGCACCCCCTCCAAATTACAGGGTAAGTAACTTGCTGGAGTTTAGCGCTGTGTATAGAGGGTATCTCCCTCCTCTCAGCACATTAATAAATCAGATGAATGGATACAAGAAAGAATGGAGGACAACTAACAGCCTGATAGCAAATAGAAAAGTGAAAAAACCTAAGACACGTGAACACAATAAAGCCAGGATCGCTAAGGCTCTTTGAGGAGGTGGTGTGGCAATTAGCTCCACACCAGTAGCTCACTATGTCCCGAATTTGTCTTTGGACTAAAGCAGGGTAGAAAATGGCTGCTAACTAATGATGATTGTAAGGCAGCAAAAGAAACAAGATTAATATAGGTATAGTCTGTTTAAGGGAATAGAAGCATAGGTTTTGACATTAAGAAAGCTATTTTTCAAAAATAATTAAAATCAGGATATTTAAAGTTTGTGAATTAAGTGTAGCCATTTTCTCTAAATTTAAAACACAAATATACATTATTTGATGCATGAAAAAAAATCAGATCTTTTAAAAAGAAAGTTGCTTTTAGAAGAGGAAGAAAGAAAGATTTTGTGCAAGCTTATGCCCTTTATCTCCATGGATATAAAGGAAAGACTGAATTATAAAAAGTTATTAAAAATTTGGTAGGCAGAAAGCATATGACCATACTGAGTTTTATAATGCAGTACCTCCATAGCATAATGCTACCTAGAGAATATGCAGAAAAAGCATAGTCTGCATCAGACATTTAATTATGAAATATGATCTCCATTATAAATTCAGCTCCAATGGTAATCCCTAATCTCTAAATTAATTATTTTGTATTTCATGGACCACTAAGCAAAGTACCAAATCCTAAATTCTAAAATATTCACTTTAGCAATTTTACTTTCTCTAGACAAGTCGTGGTCACTTTTTTGTGTTCATTGTTAAAATGACAATAAGATACTTCTACTTATGTTCAGAATATAGAGTATGAATATGAAGTAAATAAAACACAAATGTAAATATGACTTATAATTTTGAGAGGACTAGTGATCATTGTAAATATGATCAATTCTAGATGAAAATTATTTAATTTTTTCATTCTTTCATTATATACTTCTCCCCTTTTCACTGATGCAATACACTTTGTTAGTTGTCCTAATACTAGATAATGTACAATTTTTACGTGTTACTACACTTCAGACAGACTTGCTAAAAATACATCTCAAAAGATAAGTTTTTATAAGAGAATCTAGTGTTGAGGTCAACTTTAAGATTAGGGGATGTTTTGGCATCTCACCCTTTCCCAATACTATAATACCAACACCCAACAAAAGGAAGAAAGAAAGAACAATTAATGCTTGTCAGACTTTTATTCTGTACCTGGCCCTTGGCTAGACACTTTATGGAAGTGTCTTATTCAATCTTCCTAGCAATACTACAAAGTGAACAGGGAAAATTTCTTATTTGCAGATAAGGTTGGTGTGATTTAAAGAGATAATGCTACAGGTCTCACAGCAGGGTTGGGATTTGAATCTGAGTCTGTTTGGCTCTAAAATCTGTGCTTTCAACTCTTTCATGATGAGTGGGAAGGTGATGGTAGTCTTGTAGATAATTCTGTCAATAGACTCAGCTCTGTCAATATACCCAAATATTAGAACCATCTTTGACTTTCCTTTTTCCTCACAGTCGTTACAGCATACAAGTGGTTATACTATTTTCTAATTTTTTATTGATCGCCATGTTTCAAATACAGATCTTTACTATTTTCACTAGAACGTTTGTTGGTTTGTTTGCTCTTATTTTAGTGAATGCATGTCGTTGTTGATTGCCATTGGGTCGATTCTGACTCATGGCAACCCCATGTGTGCAGAGTAGAACTGCTCTGTAGGGTTTTCAAGGTGGTGACCTTTTGGAAACAGATTGCTAGGCCTGTCTCCTGAGGAGCCTCTGGGTGAGTTTGAACCAGTTAGTTTCTGTTAGTTCGGCGCTTAGCTGCTTGCGCCAGCCAGGACCAGTGAAACATAGCACTTACCATATGCCAGGCACAAGTCCAAGCACTTTTCTCATGTCACTCCTTTAATTATCACCTACATCTTAGGGACTATTATTATGAAACTGTGATTTGAACACAGATAGTCCAGCTCCAGAATCTGTACTCAACATCTGGGCTATGCCAGCTTAGTTATCTCGGTCTCAGCCAACGATTCTCTCTCCATTCCTGATATGTTCCCCTCACTACACTGTAGTCCTCTTTGGAGTCCCTCAAATGCTAACTGAAAGTTTAGAGGTTCAAGTCCACCCAGAGATACCTCAGAAGAAAGGCCTGGCAATCTACTTCTGAAAAATCACCACTGAAAACCCTATGGAACACAGTCTTACTCTGATACACGTGGGGTTACCACGAGTCAGAGTTGACGCGAGGGCAACTGGTTTATCGTCCTTTTTGAGTCACCAGATTAATCTCTTTTACACACTTATTTGAACTAGTCTCTTACATAAAGCCCAGACTACAACAAAATAAAATTATCAATATTTTTAAAATGTTTTCCTCACTTCTCTGCCTTTAACTTTTATTGCCACCTATCAAAATTCTCTTTAAGACCCAATTTATTTGCCTCCTATTTTCCCAACTAGATGTTTCTCTTCCCTCCGGTGGACTCCTGCAATTCTTTTTACCACGTGTACAAGCCTGCATTGTAATTTTGACATCTATCTTATGCCAGAACAAGGTTACAAGCACTTACAGGTTACATGCCATGCGTTACACATACTGGTGTTCCTCACTCTCCACAACGCTATGCTCTGGCCACAAAACGAGCTTAAGAATAATCGTTGAATTTAATGCTGATCAGTTTAGGCTATGGTGTGCTAGTAAATGTTTAACAGCCGGCTCTAGGGGTGACTGATGTTGGTTGGCTTCCATGCACCCACCATGGCAGATTTCAGGCTATCGACATAATGTCAACCAGCTTCCAAATTTCCTGGAATTTTAACAGTAGACCCTCATGAGGCAGTAGGAATGGGCTCCAGCACACCACTAGCTTAGGCCATGGTTTTACTGACTGATGGCAAAGGATAATGTGAAACGCATGAGGTGTGCTATATTTATCTTTTTTTACCTCTTTGTATACCCCCCAAAATGGAGCATCAAACAACAAAATTAAACTGTATTAGGGAAAAATGCTATATTACTTACAAATCTAAGTCTGTCGGCCAAAATTCATTCTCCCTTCAGTATTGCTTTTCAAATGATGCTTGTCTTTGCTTGGGTGCCCAGTTAGTTGGTAACAGGACAAAGAAAAGCCTCACAAGGTGACATTTTAATGGACAGCACATTAAATTAAGTCATTAAGAATTGAGTCCCCACTAGGCAGCTTAATCATTATAATTAAACCAAGTAGTTTAAGTAAAGCCTAACCGAGTCAGTAATGCTGCTTTCAGATGCTTTGTGTGTTTTGATAAGTTATTCATTAGGAAAAATTCCCATTTAGCCCCAGTAAGTAGAATAAATGAATACCACAAAGAAGCACATTCTATTAGTTTCTAAACATTGTTCTCACTAGTATGCAATATATATTCAGACATTTCTGGGAATAAGGAGGTGATATTGTGCATAATGTTTTGTGTAGTTACTGATCCAGAAATACACTCTGTAATAGTTTGGTGTGGCTTGAATGCCCTGACCAATGTAAGGATGGTATAGAGGTTATCAGTTACAGCAGGCATCATTAAAAACATGCGTAAGGGACCTAATGCTTTGTGAAGGTGTCACTGAACCAGAAAGTCCCACTATAATAGTTTGCTATCTCCTAAATGGTTTAATCAATACAATCCAGAGTGTAAAGGTTATCAATTACTATGGGCATTACTGAGATAATTTGTTTTCAGTGATATATAAAAAGCATTGTGTATATTTTCAGCCACTTCTATCCATAGTTATTACCAGCTCCAATACTGATATGCCAGACCCAGCTGCTTCTTCCCTTCTGCTGAGGTGATTCCACACCTGTGCAGAATGCTTTTCACTTGCAGGAGTATAATGGTGTCTGTCAAAGTACTTACCGCTGCAGTAGAATATCTTCAATTACAGAGAATAGTCCTTTTAGCTTTGAAAAGTTGGCAGGGCCTAAGAATAATTCTTTCAGCTGTTCCAGGTACTGTTGCAAGTTCTTTTAGCTTTTATAAAAGTAAAAATAGTCCATTCATTAAAGTCTTTCGTTTATAGTTTTTTTTTTAAGTAAACACCAGTGTTATATTAAGTCATCGAGTATCGTCAGTAGGAGTGTATATTTTATAAATACAATCAGTATATGCCTATATCACAATTATGGTCTGGGGTTTTGAAACAGGTATTTACATACTAAAACTGATTTTGAAATGACATCACATTAATGATCACATAAACCATTTAGCTGCCAAAATATTCTTGTTCCTAAAAATTTGCAAGATGATAAAGTAGCTTCAAAGTATGTAAACGAAACTTAGACTAGTCCTGGAGAGGAGACTGTCAATACTGCATGGTTTTGTGGGTCCTCTGGCCCCAGCTTTTCCCTGATACCTGGCATTCTTCCACCAGAGAATCATTACTTTGGACATAATCTCCTATTAAAAAAGAAACTTCACTTTCATCATTGTTTGAAGATATCAGCAGTAGTGGAAAGACTTTTGTGTGGTTAAATTATCAGATTCTTTCTAACTGATGGATAGTGATAACTGAAGGCAGGTTTTGGAGTAGGGAGGTAGGGTACACATGATTAAAGAAAGAAGTATTAACAAGGAAATCTGTGTGTAGGCTCTCAATGTTGTTGTTAGGTGCCATCAAGTTGCTTTTAACTTGTAGAGACCCAGTGTGACACAGTAGAACTGCCCCATAGGGCTTTCTAGGCTGTAATTTATATGGGAACAGATTGCCAGGTCTTTCTCCCATGGAACCACTGAGTGGGTTTGAACCACCAACATTTCAGTTAGCAGCCAGTTAGCAGTTAAGTGCTTAACCATTGCACCACCAGGGTTCCTAGGCTCTCAATAACCACATGGTATTATGGAATATCACTGTAGAGTAGTATCAGAATTGACTCAACAGACAGCAATGACTTTTTTTTATTATACTTTAGATGAAAGTTTACAGAACAAACTAGCTTCTCATTAAACAGTTCACAAATTGTTTTATGACATTGGTTAACAACCCCACAACATGTCAGCTCTCTTCTTTCTTGACCTTGGGTTCCCTATTACCAGCTTTGCTGTTACCTCCTGCCTTCTAGTCCTTGCCCCTGGACTGGTGTGCCCCTTTAGTCTCATTTTGTTTTATGGGCCTCTTTAATTTTTGGATCAAGGGTGAACCTCAGGAATGACTTCATTACTGAGCTAAAAGTATGTCCAGGGGCCCTATTCTCAGGGTTTCTCTAGTCTCTGTCAGACCAGGAAGTCTGGTCTTTTTTTCTGAGCTAGAATTCTGTTCTACATTTTTCTCCAGCTTTGTCTGGGACCCTCTATTGTGATCCCTGTCAGAGCAGTCAGTGGTGGGAGCCAAGCACCATTTAGTTGTTCTGGACTCAGTCTGGTGGAGGCCATGGTAGTTGTGTTCCATTAGTCCTTTGGACTAATCTTTCCCTTGTATCTTTAAGTTTCTTCATTCTCCCTTCCTCCCGAAGGGGTGAGACCAGTAGAGTATCTTAGATGGCCACTCACAGGCTTTTAAGACCCCAGACGCTACTCACCAAAGTAGAACGTAGAACATTTTCTTTACAAACCATGTTATGGCAATTGAGCTAGATGTTCCCCAAGACCATGGTCCCCACTGCCCTCAGCCCAGCAATTTGGTCCCTCAGGGAGTTCGGATGTGTCTATGGAGCTTCTATGACCTTGCCTTGTACAAGTTGTGCTGGCTTCCCCAGTATTGTGTACTGTCTAACCCTTCAGAGTTTGTTTGTTTGTTTGTTTTGGTATTGTGAAACTCTAGTGGTATTGTTTTGCACAAACACACACATACAGACACACAAGAGTCTCAAAATCTGTGTTTTTCAAAACTAAAAAGGAAAGTTAAATATAGTATTTGGGGAGTGGTTAGACATGAACTTAGATTGTGTGAGACACTGAGGGCAGGAAGGTTTGGGATTAATAACATAACAAAAAAGCCATATTACAAATACCATGGACACAGAAAGTACCCATATCACATGCCCAGGTTTTTTTGTTTTTTTTTTTAATATATATTTTAAATACAAGTTTAAATGTGTTCTTCATTGAAGTACTCTAGCTATATTCCCAAACCAATGCCATTATGGAGTTATGTTTCATTATATTATACAATATAGTGGGTTTCATAAAAAGAAGGCACTAGGTTAGTAATTACTTTGATTCAATCATCTCTGTCTACAGATAGATAGGTAGAGACAGAGAGAGCAATAGATAGATAAACAGATACAGATTAGATAGATAGATACAGATAGACAGATAGATATAGATGTATGTAACATTTTGCCTTCAACTACCATTGCTCCCTCCTTTTTAAATTATCATTACTAGTGTAGACTTCCTTTAACTATCATGAATTTTACTTCCAACATAACTTTTGGTTTTTTTTTTTTACTTTTATCATGTCATTTATTTTCCTCAAATAGAAAAATGCTTTATGAATTAATGTGTTGGTACCTGAATATGGAAACAGCTCATCACCCTCTGAAACTTAGGGCATAACTTAATTTAATTTAGAAGATTCAATAAGCTTTATGCCAAATAATAAACCTTCACAGTCAATCCCTTTTTTATGATCCTCTTTAGGATTAACAAATTGAATGAAAGCACAGTAAATTGTAATAACTTATGAAGAATAGGAATATATGCCATGATTATATAAACCCTAGCATTGATGGATATGTTAACTATTCTATGATGTGCCTAATTTCAAAACCTGGCTTTAAACACCATCTCCTCACTTACTGACATGGTCAGGTTCCAAAGACCAGGTTGTTATGCACAAACGGTGCTATGTGAAAATGGAGGATGGCCACATCAGATCACAAAATGAAGGATGACTACATCATTACAGAACTTCCAAGTTACATCATTACATAACTCCAAGGTACATCTTTACATAACTGCCAAATTACATCATTATGTAACTGCCAAATCACTGAAAACCATGGCCTAGCCAAGTCGACACATAACCTTAACCATCAAAGCCAATGTTACTCTCGCTTCACACCTTGGCATTTGTTACTGCCAGATGTACATCATTAATGCACAAAATAGTAGGATGGTAGATTTTTTACTATTATTGTGAATGCTAAATATCAGATAATGAGATAGTTAATAAGTGAGAAAAAGGTGTAATTTTAATGACCTCATTTACACAGCCAGTGTCCTCATCTGAAGTATGAGTAAAATGGAAGCAGTAATGGTGAGGGTGGTTGATTTATGACTAGTCTTTCACCCAAAATTATCTGTCTAAATAAACCAGGGCAATCCCACTCCTCTTATTGGTGATTGGCTCATGGTTGGGTTTATGATTGAATTTTAATATAAAGGTTAGCTTTCTGATTTCTTCCCTCTTAAGAAAAAGATTCAAAGGAGAAATTTCTTCTAACTGTTGTAATTGCTGTGTCTGGATGTGAGGGACACTACTGTGGCCACCTGGATAGAAGCCCACCCAAGAGCGGCTCCAGCTGAAGACAAACTCTCCCTGCCCCCACCCAGGAGGATGGCAGGTGGAGAGGCGGAAAGAACTGAGTCTTTGGTGACATTTTTGAGTTAACTATTAAACCATTCACGCTGGACTTCTTGGGAGATAATAATCATCCTTACTGAGAAAATAGTTTAAGTTGGGATTTCTGTTAGTTGAAGCTGCAAGCTTCCTCACTGATAAAAGAAAACTGACTCTTACTGCTCTTCTGAAAAATAATGGAATGCATGTAAGTCTGACAGTTTGCACGATGTCTGGCATGTGGTAAGTCTTAGTAAATGTCAGCTGTTATTATTATCATTAATATAATTACTATTCTTCAATAAACTCTGTTGCCGTCGTGTCGATGCCAACTCATAGTGACCCTATAGGACAGAGTAGAACTGCCCCATAGGGTTTCCAAGGAGTGGCTAGTGGATATGAACTGGTGACTTTTTGGTTAGCAGTTGTAGCTGTAAACCACTGTGCCATCAGGGCTCCATTCTTTGATGGCAGTCAGAATTATATTTTTGTTTTTTTTTTTCCTTTACTTGAGGTAACAAACCTTGGTGACAGAAATATCTAGATCTTGAAACACAAAATTTGTTTTTGGCTAATTTATAATAGAGATGAAGTCCACTTTGTTAGCTGTTGTTGAATTTGTAGATGTAAATAGTTAGTAAGGTCAGAGCTATGAAGAGTTAGAAAAAGAGCCAATAAAAGCAAATAGTTATTAAAGAAATATGTAAGATTGTATAGCCATCTCATTCCAATTTATATAATTCTGACTTCTTCAAGATTCAATTCACACATAAAAGTTTCACCCCAAAGTCCCAAAGTGAAGCATCAACCATTGGTTCCACAGTGGCCAGGCATTGATTTCTAGGGTTGACTATAGTGAAAAAGAGCCCTGGTGGCACAGTGGTTAAGAGCTCGCCTGCTAACCAAAAGGTGATCAGTGTGAATCCACCAACCACTCCTTGGAAACTGTATGGGGCAGTTCTACTCAGCCTATAGTATAGGGTTGCTATGAGTCAGAATTGACTTGATGGCAACAGGTTTTTGTTTTATAGTGAAATATATATTGACTTTATTTAGTATGGGAAACCCTGGTGACACAGTGGTTAAGAGCTACGGCTGCTAACCAAAAGGTCGGCAGTTCAAATTCACCAGGCGCTCCTTGGAAACTCTATGGGGCAGTTCTACTCTGTCCGATAGGGTTGCTATGAGTTGGAATGGACTCAACAGCAATGGGTTTGATTTGGTTTTTGTTTCGTATGAACCTGGCCATATTTACAGGTGACATTACACATTTTCTGTATGTGAAAAAATTACTTTGAGTTTCTTGTACTATATGTATTGATAATACCTCAAAATTTTCTTATAGTTGAAAATTTCTCCCCTTTGTTCTTGACAAGATTTAGGTTATAATAAAAATGCTCACCAATACTTCTCTTATAATTTTCCAAAAACTATAAATGATTAAGTTTTGGGATTTATGCAACAGACTATATTTGAATATAGTTTTAACATTTTTAACTATTACAACATCTTCATTTTTTTTTTCCTTACAACATTTTTTTTTTTTTTATTGTACTTCAGATGAAGGCTTACAGAACAAATAGTTTCTCATGAAACGGTAGTACACATATTGTTTTATGACATTGGTTAACAGCTCCACAACATGTCAACCCTCTCCCTTCTTGACTTTTTTTTTTTTTTTTGGTGAAAATATACATAGCCAATGATACACCATTTCAAAAATTTCTACATGCACAGTTCAGTGACATCGACTACGCTCTTCCAATTGTGCTGCTATTCTCACTTTAGATGAAGGCTTACAGAACAAAATAGTTTCTCATTTAACAGTTAGTACACATTGCCCTATGACTATGGTTAACAACGTCACAACACATCAACACACAACATCTTCAATTTATCGTAAAAAGCAGGTTTATTCACTTTCAGAAGCCTGTATCGGAAGACTTCATGTCATCACTATTCAATATATCTAAATGTTCAAGCACATATAGATTTATCTTGTTTTTCTTTTTAATTCACTCTAGCTAAGTGAATCCATTATGATAACACCTTTCAGTCATACCTCTGTATTCAGTGTTCATATTAAAAGTCAGTTTTCAATGCTCTCCTTTATCTCTGTTATTTTTCTTTCTTCACAAGGTTTTACTTACAAAATCAGCACATCCATTGTATTGTACGAAATATTATAGAAAGGATAAGGTATATTGCTAGCGTTAACAAAATATTCCTTATTGTGCCATGTTGAGAATCCACATTACTGGTACAGTTGCAATGAATTCTCATCTTGTTCTGCACCGCACAGAGCTCTAACATCCAAGGATGTTTGACTTTCACATGTTCTCTGTTCTGTGATTCATTTTTTCTTTTAGATATAGGTCAACACCATTCCAGAGCTCTTAAGGCAATTGAATGTTTTGAAGTTGTTTGATTCCTGTACTATTTCTTGTGGTATCTTTGTTTATGGAGGCACTCACCAAGAAATGGATCTCTCCCTTCTTTTCTCTGCCATGACTAAAAGGAGTCCAGCTAAAGGAGAAAATATTTGGCTTTGGTCCAGATAGATGTGATGAGAATTAGGAGTGTCCACACCAGCGTACTTGTAATGGATGGTTTAAGTAAAAGCTCTGTTGACCTGTCCTGTGGTTTAAATGTGAATTATTGAATCTCTACTATCTAGCATAATATCAAGTACAAAAAGCATATTAATAAGCTTTAAAGTTGAACTACATCATAATTATGAGAGGAACAAGAAAAGGAGCAATCCTGGTAAGCTATAGCCTTCACCCTCCATTCTCAGTCTCAGACTGTGAGTTTAGTGATCTGGAAATTAGTGAAGCCACCCTGAAGGAGGAAAATGGGTAGGGAAACACAAATATCTGTAATGAATACCTCTTTTCACTAGGGTATTAAAAAAGCCATGTATAATGTTGCTATTTGGTCCAGATGGTGGCTCTTAGGATCAACTGAAAAGATTCATGGCTATATTAGGAGAAATACATGCACAAATACTGTCAAAGAGTATAAGGAAGTTATTTGCTAAGTGAAAGACTAAAATTGATCACAAAAAACATACTTTAGGATAAGAGAAATACTTAAAATATGTTCCCAAAGAGAAGTTTTGGTGTCAGAATATCTGGGTTCAAATCCTCACTTGGATATTTCCTGGCTGTTTAATCTTAAACAAATTACTTAATCTCTTCTCTGTTTCTTCTCCACTGAAATAGGAATAATAACACCTGACTAAGAAGGATTTGTTAGAGTTGAATAACCTAAACTTTGAATCCAATATCCAGCCCGTGTAAGTGCCCTAACAAAGATTAACTGCGATTAATAAAATGTTGGGGCAAAGATAAATAATTCCACACACACACATACACAGATGCACACACACAATTTGCTCAGTTATTTGAATTGAATTATCATAGGAGGTAGAGTTTCACATGTTTTATCTGGTAAGTTTTTGTATCTCACAACTAAGGAAATACAAATTTAATAAAATTGTACCTTGATTGCCACAGCAGAGGTTTAGTCAAAAAATGCTTTTTTCTTACTTGTCTACTACATAAGCAAGAGTCCCAGTCTGTTAGAAGCTTTGCCCATTTGTATTAATCATGTTTTCGATCTTGAGATTGTCTTCAAAATTTTTATCATTCATTCTTAGTTGATCATAGGTAATCTGATAGTCCTAATTTTATGCATAAGCCTTATTTCTTCTGTAAAAAGAATGCAGGTAAATATTTGTTTTTCCCATGTGACATTAAATGTGCTGTCTCAAAACCCCATCTTCTTGGTCAGGTAACCAGATCTGAAACTGACATTTTCTAATGCCCTGGAATGATGTGATGTTTAACTAGTGAAGTCCATCAGGCTGACTCAGGATTGGATAAGGCTGGTTGTTTGAACAGCTGATAGATGACCACGATAAACTTCGCTTCAGTGATTGCACCCCTGTATCTAATGTGCTAGGAAGGGACGCCATCCACCAAGGTATTCTAGAGCACAATTCAGCATGACCCCTACGATTGGTTCTTTAACCCCTTTCAGGTGAAGCATTATATGTGCATATAACAGCATTGTAAACATCCTTGTCAAAATAGCACTGATTTTTAATTTTTTATGTAGTGATAGATTTTTTTAAAAGTTAAGATTCTTTCTTCCTTCTCCTATTCTTCAGAGCTTTTGTTTTTCATGCCTTGCAATATTCTTGATAAATGTGTGAAAGACTGTGTGTAGTGGTTGAAATCTGCTTACGTTTTGCATGATAATAAAGATATTTGTATGAGCCTTGTACTAATAACTGTATCATAGCTATGCAAACATTTACAACTTGAATGATGTTCATGCGTCAGGATGGAATGGGAGAGCTAGGCAGAGGGATCCTCAGGGTTCCTGTTATAGTTCAAGTACTGCTAATCTGTTACAAAGTGGAAAGGGAAGAAGGAAAGAAGTGTGCTTACCTGTCTTATTTCACATGTAATTTTACATGTATGTATGAATTGGTTTTCTCCTTAGTCATTTACTATGTCTGTTGTTAGGAGCAGAAGTGAAAGGGAACTGTAATGATTTAGGCAAGGGATACTTTGCCAAAACTTCCCATTTACCTTTCCAATACGGAAAGCAGGGAATCTAGAATAAAATGCAGAAGACAGACATATTTTATTATTTTTAAGTCACTATAGGTTGTAGGAATGACTATTCTACCTCACAATCTTAAATTTAAAAACAAGTCCTTTGTTTATTCAGTAAGTATTCATTTTACTATGTATAATACTGCAATGGCTACAAAATCTATAGCCAGTGTGGGAAATAAAAGATGTAGCTTTATTTTTAAATAATTAATATCAGTTAGAATTCTTAAGCCTATGGATGATTAACATGAAAGTTTCATGCCTATATATGTAAGAAATAACCCAAGATGAAGGCAGTCAATAATGATATCCATGAAACAAAAAAAGGGGGAGAGTATACTGAACAAATTATAAATGTTAAAAATTACTTAGTATAATTGAAACAGTGTCATTATTCAAAATACAGAATAAACCAGTTTTCCTAACTCCTTAGTGAAGGGCACTTATCGACAATAATAGCAATCAATATATGCATTCATATCTTAGTTACACTGACATTCTTGCACAAGCTCAATGAACTATATGGGGCATGTCATCTTCATTTATAGCTTCAAAAGCTGATGAAAAGATTTCTGGTAATCCAATATGTGGATTGTTATTATTTACTTTGTAAATAGGGTTGCTATAGCATTTCTGTTAGTTGGAACTCACTGGACAGCAATGAGTTTATTTACTTTGAGTCTACTGAATAAAAGACAGTACTCGTCATTGGCCTTTAATGCTTGGTGGTGATTCATCGTTCCTGATTCTCTCAAGTAGGCACAGCTATCTGCCCAACAATAGAAAGGAATCAAGAGATTGTGTGGGGAAATGCTTGACCTTTCAGCCTCTGGACACGTATTATTTACATGAAAAATGATAGAGGAATTGTTAGGAAAATACAGCATAGATTTAAATTCTGAAGAACACTAGGGTGGAGGAGAGGTAATTATTGAAGATGGCGTCTTGTCTTTGATATCAGTTACTCCTTATAAACAAAAACTAAACTTTTAGTGGTAAGACC
This sequence comes from Dugong dugon, assembly GCA_030035585.1. Classification (NCBI taxonomy): domain Eukaryota; kingdom Metazoa; phylum Chordata; class Mammalia; order Sirenia; family Dugongidae; genus Dugong; species Dugong dugon. The sequence goes on from CM057478.1 coordinate 19,295,992, forward strand.
AGGAGTTTAAGAACTCAATGGATTTCCTTTCCTAGCACAGAATATTTATTTCTTCCTCCATTTGCCATCTAAAAACATCTTGAGTTACTATTCTGCTTTAGGTATTCTCTTCAGAATATTCAAATCCCTGTAACCCGAATCTGAGTTTTTAAAGTTCTCAGAGTTCTTCTATCTTTTGAAGTTGTCCTATCTTTTCATAGTCAAATAAAAATGCCCAGGCAACCCATCTCACATAGAGTGGGGAGCCTTCCTTCTTCCCGTTCATCCAAGACACCGCCTCTGTTCCTTTGTTCAGAGGAATCACTAATACAAGGTTTTCATGGATAGGAGACATTTACAGATGTTTCACTATAACGGGTAGGTAGTACACCAAATCAAAATACAGTTAACTACATAAATTAAATATTTGATGTCAGGGTTCCCTAATTTACAATACTCTCCCACCTATCAACCACTTTATCCCAATAACCCAGAATGTTGTATTCTTGTTCAATATGACCCTAATTTGTCTCATCTCTTCCTACTTTTCCATTTTTCTGAGTCCATGACCCTCTCTTTCCAGGGCTGCACTTGAACAGTCAACACTCTTACACTTCGTATGCAGAACAGATTTGTTCTCTTACCCATCTAGGAGGCTGTTTCTTACCCAAATGGCCCATATAGACTCATCTATTCATTTTCCTCAAAAATATATTAGCCTTCCCTCTCACCCACAAATAACTTTATTTTTCCCTTTCCATTATATCCCAGTCAAGGTCCCCATGGGTCTTTCTCCTGCTAAATACAGTACCTGCTCTCTGGCACAAGACCTCTAATTTTCTATTTCTTCCTAGTCTTGAGCCACTGGGACAGCTTTTTTCTCTTTTTGCTTGCTACTGCCACCTACTGACTGGCTACAGAATAAGCGAAGTCTTCACCATCTTCAGAGAAATAGTTAAGTCCTTCCCTGATAGGGTCGCTATGAGTAAGAATGGACTGATGGTAGCGGGTTTGGTTTTGAGAGTCCCTGACCAGCAGAGCCCTGGTGGTACAGTGGTTAAGCTCCCGGCTGCTAACCGAAAGGTTGGTGATTCGAACCTACTCCACGAAGAAAGACGTGGCAGTCTGCTGTCGTAAAGGTTACAGCCTCGGAAACCTTCATGGTCAGTTCTACTCTGTCCTGTAGGCAGGGGTGTATCTAGGTGTTGCACCAGTCCTGGGTGTGTCGCACCCCTCAGCAGTTTCTGCTAACCTGGTACGGTCCAGCTTGCTTCCTCAGGCACGGTAATGTGATAATTAAAAGATTAACAAGCTTGACTTGTATTTTTGAGCTGATACTATAGTAAAGTTATCTAGAAGTGGGGTATCAGATGTTTGGACAGGGGCATAATTTCAGTGCTTGCCATAGACGCCATTTTCTGTGGATACGCCGCTGGCTGTGCTGGGTTAACAGAAACAGCTCAGCGTCCCGATGTGCCCAGGGCCAGTATAATACCTGCTATACCCTAGTTACGTGTCTGCTTAGGGTCACTAGGAGTCGAAATCGGCTTGACAGCCACAAGTTTGGGTTTTTTTTTGGTTTGTTTGTTTTGTTTTTTTACTGGACCACAAAAAATACACTGTTCGTAAGGCAGAGCCAAGTTTATTATCCACTGAGGTAAAAGAGATCACCACTTAGACCAAGTCTTAGTAATGTCTCTGAGGGGGAGTACAAGGGCAGATACATCTAAGATGTTCAGATATATAAGGTGAGTCTTTCAATGTGGGAACTTGATTAGGATTGAAGAATGTTTAAGATTGAAGTTTCAGTGAGGGAAGAGATTTGAAATAAGTCGTGTTGAGTAAACAGTCATTTGATAAGCAAAAAGCTTACCATTTGAGGGATGCATTGCCTTGAGAAGGGGCTAGTGGAGAAATCTATGGTTTGGAAAAGTGCATTTTCAAGAAGTTTCTAAAACAGTACATTTATTTTCACCTTTACCTCCCTGGGCAAGAATTTGCAGAACCACTAAATTCATGTTAATGCAGACAGTCTTATTTCTTGAAATAGTAAGATGTGTAGTTAAATCCAAAACAAACCTATTGCCTTCTGGCTGATTCTGCCTCATAATGACCCCATTGGGCAGAGTAGAATTGCCCCATAGGTTTTCCAGGGCTGTAATCTTTTAGAGAAGCTGACTATCACATCTTTCTCCTGGGAAGCAGCTGGTAGGTTCAAACAGCCAACTTTTCAGTTAAAAGCCGAGCACTTAACCACTGTACCAGGGATCCTGATGTGTGCTTACAGGGAAGTTATTTCCACTAACCTTAAGAAACTTTACTAGGTGTGTGCTTTTCTAGGACTCAAAACTCCTCATGAAAGAGACTATTCAGCTCTGTATATTCAGATTCTGGACTTTCATGGATACTACAATACATGTTCCTTCAACAGATCTAAATACTTTTGGTGACCAACTCTTTTGTTTATTTTTATCAATGATGGTGCCAAAAAACATCCTTGGATTTCTCTTTCCCCCTACTCCTCCATTCAGTCTCCTTGTCTCCACAAAGAAGCCAGAAGGATCTTTCACAATCATAAATCACACCATGACATTTCTCTACTTTAAAAACTTTGAGTGGCTATCAATTTAAAAAATTTAAAAATCCTTACCATGGCTTACACAGTCCCAGCAGGTGGGGACACTCTTCTTTAGCCTCATCTCACACCATTCTCTGAGATCACTGGGATTAAGCCACATCTTACTGACTCATGAGCAGGCAGGCCTCTTTCCTCTCTGGGGATTTTGATTATCCTGGTTCTTCTGCCTGGAACACTCTGCCCGCAGATTTTCTCATGGCTCTCTCCTGCTTCTGCTTGAGCCCTTGCCTTAATTCTCGTCTACGGAGAGAATCTTTCCCTACCCATGCCAATTAGATTTGCCCCAGCTCCCCCAACCTCTGCTGTCCAGTAGGAAATCAATAGCATGGATGAGTGAGTGAGTGGGTGAATGAATGAATGATTATGTACCGTATTAAACTAGGTAATTTGTCGAGGGAATTGCACTTTCCTTGCAAATTGTAACACACTAGTCCAGGAAGGCTGAGATCATCTATCTCTGATGTCAAATGTTTGGTGGATAATAAATTCCACTCCACATGCCAAATGTATCCTGTGGAAATCTCAGCTTCCTTTCCCTGGTCAGTTCAGACCCTAACTGCTAGCTGAGCCCTTTCTCATCTTCAGACAACTCACAATCTCCAGGGAAAGGGCTACCTTTAATCTAGAAGGAAAAAAAAAAAAAAAGGATACAAACACATAGGATGAGGCCAGGGAGGGTTGTTGGCTCAAAGCTTCCATGTCCCTAGGAGACGCAATTACTCTCCCAAGAGCAGATGTTCACTCTTACCACGGAGGAAGCCCCACTGAACACCCATCTTTCAAGGCCTTTATTGGCCTACCACACGGTCATGATAGGTGACATCATATCTCCTGAGGATTAGTCAGCAGCAGGCCCCCAGGTGGGCCCTCTCGGTCTGGTCAGCCCCTACTCATTGGCCTCAGATGTGCTCAAGCTTACAGAAACCAAGACCAAAAGCCAAATCATTTACTGCAAGGAGGTTCCACACTTTGCAGGTACTTAAAAAATAGAGATTTTTTTTTCCATTTTCATTTAAATAAATGTTCATTGTACATGGTATCTCTCATATTATTTTAAAGACTCATTCACATTACTAGGCCTGAAGGGAAAATTAAAGGTGCCCTCACATCATAAGGAAATGCTGGTGGCATAGTGGTTAAGAGCTTACAGCTACTAACCAAAAGGTTGGCAGTTTGAATCTACCAGGCACTCCTTGGAAACTCTATGGGGCAGTTCTACTCTGTCCTATAGGGTCACTATGAGTTGGAATCCACTTGATGGCATGGGTTTGGTTTTTTTTTTTTTTTGTTTCACATCATAATGGAAGATTTTCATCTCTGAGAAACTCTAAGAAAACATTATTGTGAACACTTTTCCTCATTAGAATAACACTGGCTCTTGAGTCAATTCACTCACACCCTTGTCCCTTTCAAATGAAACCACCTCACCTCAGCAGACCAAACACCCCTTCTACCCCAATATTCCTCCCTAGTAGGATAGGGGTAAAGAAGAGGAGGTATGGGAAAATGAGGCCCTTGGCACCAGGGAAAGCCAAACAGAGGTGAGGGAGCAGATCTATTCATTCCTATTTCAAAGGGAACCATTTGTGGATTCAATGTAATCTTTTGAGTTTTCATAAACATAAGAAACTCTTTTTCTCTTTCTCTTTTTTAAATTTGCAAATATTATTGTATTTTCTCTGTGTTACTGGATAGTTTTGGTGATTTCCATTAACTGTATGGAGTTTTAAAACATCTTTTGTTGTTGGTTTTTTTAGTGTTTTTTTTTTTTTTTTTTTTGCAGTCTACATTTACTCTGGGTTTAAAAAGGATTAATATAAATCTTGATATTAATTTTTATTTAATATCTTTTTCTTGAAAAATTTCACAACATGTATAAGGTACTTAAAACAAAAAAATCACTTTAAGCACACACTATAAAGGTTCTTTATGTACAAACTGCAGTTATATTAAAAACATTAAGTTTAAAAGATCTTAAGAATGGAAACTAATGAGAATTCCATCTACAGATCTCTTCCACATAGTTTGTATTCTGAGGAATTTTGTTTTCTACCATTGCATAGTCATGGGACCCTCTAATCATGGTTTCTTCACCCCAAACCCAGCCTCTGAAAGCAAAGTTAGAGCCAGACTCTCTTCACTGAGGTTAATATCTGAGGCACCCATGACTTGTTGCTAGTCGAAAAAAAAAAAAACAAAAAACTTGTTATGGTGTGAAAGATGAAATGCATTGGACAATTAAGGAGATGGTTTTATTCAGGCTACTGCAATCAAGAGAATGCTCCTTGTGAGTGATAAAGGCGGAGTATTAAGGAGGGCGGCAGGTAGGTCTTATCTGAGTCACTAAAGAAGGGTGGAGGTTGGTCTTATACTATATAGCAATATTCCAAGTCAGGGTGGTCCTTTGAGGTTAGCATTTATTGGAGCAAAAAGAAAGGGGGGGGGGCGGATTTCTTAACAGTATATGTTTTTTGGGAACACAGAGCTCTACAGATAAAGTTCAACACTATCAATGAGAATACAGATCCAAACAACTAGTAAGTGCTGTTTTTCACTGCCAATTGCTTTGCATGCCAGGATGAAAGAATAGACACAATGATCATGTTTTCCTAGACTACTGTAGTTTTAATATACTTTTTTAATTAACTATTTTTCATGGAGATTATTGAAATAAGAATGAATTCAGCTGTGTTTTTTAGCCCATGCTAGTGTTCAATATTCTTCAGTGATAACCAGGTTTTACATAGAGCACGTCGTTCTTTAGTAGGTCCCCGGTCCTGAGGCCCCAAACTCCTTTGTGTTATCTCATTGAGCTATTATCTGTGCCCAGGTGTCTGAATTTCCTCTTTACCTTTTCACTTATATTTTATTGAGGCAGTGATCTATGTGTGGAATAAGAGCATTATTTAGAGCTTGACCTAGAAAGACTATTTGTCTCTCTTCTTAACACTTCTATGGAGAGAGTCACTGCTTTTTCACCTTTACATTCCTATCCCTGTTAAACTGTAACTACCCATAATCCATTGCCATCCAGTCAATTCTGACTCATACTGACCCTATAGGACAGAGCAGAACTCCCCATAGGGTTTCCAAGGCTGTAAATCTTTACAGAAGCAGACTGCCATGTATTTCTCCAGAGCTCCTTGCTGTCACCACAGGGATGGGTATATCTTCACTCTAAAAATTAGTACTGGTCTCTTTTATGGTGTATGCCAGGAGACTAAAATACCATTATAATTAGAGTGCATCCCAACAATAAAACCTTATAATCATTAATTTCCCAGCATGAAGTCACTTTTTTTGCCTGGAGCTAGTTATCATTGTCTTATATATATTAATCTTAGATATTCTATTCACATGTCATATATTTTCATAAAAAGCACTGGTGGCACAGTGGTTAAAGTGCCCAGCTGCTAACCAAGAGGTTGGCAGTTTGAACCCACCAGTCGCTCTGAGGGAGAAAGATTACATCCTTGGAAACCCTATGGGGCATTTCTACTCTGTCATAGGGATTGCTATGAGTCAGAATCGAGTTGATGGCAATGGATTTTGGTATATATATATTTTCACACCTTCTCCTTGCTTCTGAGAAAGGAGAAAATCTCCTTTCTCCTTTTCAAAAGAACTTTCCAGTTTTAAAACACTTATATTCCTTTAATTACTAGGCTGTAGATATCCAGTCCTGCCATTATGAAGTCCTACCATTCACGAAGATGTTGTTCTCCAGCAAAGTAATTGGCATTGTGTTGGCATTTTATTGATGAACTTTAAAAATATTCTCATTATCAGTGGTGACAAGGATAATTCTCTTCTGTTTCCCTCTATGCCCTCAATTTAAAATCTTATTTCCCAAAAGAACAAAATAAACCTTACTTTTCATATGTTCTAAAAAAAGTGCACGTAATTAAATTTTCATCAAACAAATTGTATTAATAGAATGGGTATAAGTTTGAGTTTTGAGAGATCTAGTGCTGGCTAGAAAGTCTGTACAAGTATGCATAGATAAGTCTATTAACCTTTGTCAAAATAGCACATTTTCAGACTAATTCTAGATGTTAGGACCTGACCATTACAATTTTATTGAAGAATGGAAATAAAAATAATTTTATAAAATATAAAACTAAATGGTCTCTGTGTAATAATTGAATTTCTATTTATTAAATTGATATCATAAATACTTTATTAAATAAACAGTTAATTATGAGATTTTAAAATTTTCTTATTTACTCTGAAAAGTAACATTTGTTCTGTCTCAAAACTGATGTTCTTCAGTTTTTTTGTCAAGTTTGATGATTCCCAGAAAGGATTAAAATCTCCATAAATTGATAACTCCATATCAATTGAAAGAGAATAATATTCTTAAAGTGAATGGAGATAGTTATTATAGCAAAAAAAAGGACAGTCTCACTTATATACTGATGATTCACTTTCATAAAATGACAACTTATTTAAAATGCCCAACTCCAGGAAACCTAAAACAGAACTTAATTGAATCATTTGAGGAAATAAGCAAACAACTAAATAAGAAACGAGGAACACCCTGTACATCCACTAGAATGTCTTTGACCCGGGAATGAAACTGAAGCTTTTCATGGGCAGGCACTGTCTTTGGTGTTCCAGGAAATCCCCACTGCTGTGGCCCAACCCTAGTGGTAGGTACTTGGCCATCTTAACTGGATTAAAACAGCCATGGAAAGTCAGAGATCAGAAGTTAATTATACAGGGCTTTATGAGAACCCAGGAGTCCTGGTAGCGCAGTGGTTAAGCACTTGTCTGCTTACTGAAAGGTTGGTGGTTCAAACTCACCAGCTGCTCTGTGGGAGAAAGATGTGGCAGTCTGCTTCCATAAAGATTACAACCTTGGAAACCCTATGGGGTGGTTCTACTCTGTCCTATAGGGTCACTGTAAGTTGGAACTGACTTAATGGCAATGGGTTTGTTTTTTTGTTTGTTTTTTTTTAAATTAGAACCAGTAGTGCTTCAAAATTTGTATATGTCAAAAAAAAGTTAGCTGACAAATTTATATATTAATACATTATCTATAGTATTAGCTACTTTCAAAGCTATGTAGTCATACACTAAATGTGATCTAGCATCCACAAAAATGTAATAAGGAAAAAAAACAATCAAAGTAAATCACAAATGAAAATTAAGGAATGCCCTGGAAGCTGATAAGCATTGCTTTATTCCTTTGTAAAATTGCAGAAATATCATATTCTACCCAGGTTTTTTTTGGAGAATAATACATACAATTAACATATATAAACTAATTAAACCTATCATAATGCAGCATACAACAATGAGATATATGTGACAGTAACACCCTTTCACTCATTTAGTATATTTTTTAAAGTATTATTATATGCACTGAGACATAGTCAATGTCATCATCTTTTTGTGAATGTTCTTTTTTAATAGCCACCAACAATCCAATTTTTATAAATCTGTATTTTAGAGGTAGGGATTTGAAAAGAGAGACTCACATACCATGGATATCTTTTTGATTCTTCGGATAGAGACTATTTTTCTGACGTCAGTAATCAATCAGGAAAGATGTTTAAAACTGATTGGAAAGAGAAACCCTAACAATAACAACAAAAAAGAATACGACAGTTTAAAGCCAGATTATTTACTCAGGGAGACGAAATGGTTTCCTAGATCTCATGGCACTCTCCTAGTGTTTTGTTTTGTATCTGTCTTACTAAATTCGTGAATTAATCTCATTCTTGAAATTCCTTCTATGGCATCTATTTGTAGACAACCTTCAAGACTCTTGTGAAATTGAAATAGCAAACAGGAATCACTGATTTAATAATCCCATGAAGTGGTATGTATGGTGGGATGCTAATCACTTAAAAATGCAGTTACTATTAGTCAATTCTAACTCATGGTAACCCCATGTGTGTCAGATAGAACTGTGCTCCGTAGAGTTTTCAATGGATGATTTTTCAGAAGTAGATTGCCAGGGCTTTCTTCCAAAGCACCTCTGGGTGGACTCGAACAACCAACCTTTGTTTACCAGCCAAGCCTGAGTGGGTTAACTGTTTGAACCACCAAGGAACTCTCATTAATTATTTAAGGTCCAAGATATCTAGGGGAAAAAAATAAAGGGCAAATAGAAGATCATGTTTATTTATCTTCATATTGATCTATCTTATCACTCTCTAAAGGAGACAAGCCAAGATGAAATCGTTAGGTAACCGAGTGTGCTTCTGGTATTTCTTCAACCCTGCTTCCCTTGGTAGCTACTGCTATCCCACCATGCTTTTAGATACGCTTTAATGGTTTGTAGTTATCCTTTTGCCTCCAAGTATAGATATCTCTACATGTCTCTGTATTCTTAGAAACCCCACTGTGTATCTAAATGATAGTATATCAACAACTGTTAAAGGATGGGACTCACCCTTTAATAGGGTCTTTGATAATTTTCTGATCTCCAGTTTTCCCTCTAATCAAATTCTCTACCTGTCTTTCTCAATTAAGTTTACTAAGGGCAAAAGGCACCACTCTTTTTCTAGTAACTCAGTTTTATTTTTTAGATTTTACTGTTCAGACTTTTTTACCTTCAACATCCAATAAATTATCAAGATTTGCCAGTTTAACCTTTAAATTGTTGGTTGTATGTCCCACTAACACTGCCTCATTTGGGCTATTTTTATTACTTCCGAATTGCTATAGTTGCTCTTTGGCGGGTTTCCAAGCACCAGCTCTCTCTTACTCAATGTAACCTCACATGACTGCCAGATTCGTCTTGATGAAAACTGTCCTTGAAGTTACTCGAATACTCAACAATCATCAGTGGCTCCCCATTGCATACTGAGCAAGGACAAATCTCCTTTACCTTTGACTACCCCATGATCCAATATATTTTTTAATAACTTTATTATGTAGTCCTCTAGAATGATATGAAAGTTTACAGTCTTCCACTGGAAAATCTTACCTGAAACAGCCTACTTCTAGAATCCATCCCTGATAACAACAGAAGGAAATAATCTGACTGTTTTCATTGCTCACAGCAATTTGTAAACCTCTAATTCTTTAACTCCCTTTGACTTTTAGGAATTTGTAGGCATCTGCTTTTTTAAGTCATAAGTGTCTTGGAGGCATCATCACCATTTTTATTATGGTTGTTGCGTACACCATTGTAATAATCATCTTCAGGATTGCATCTTTGTTTTTTAAACCTCTGTTGACTTTTTGGTTTTTATTTAATTTTCTGCCTATCTAACATCCAGTTTTGTAATTTTTTTAATTATTAGCTATATCATCAACTTAAGGATTCGATATAAAATGTATGAACAGCTTTTAAAAATAATAAATACATATACCTACCACCCAGCTTAATAAATAAAACCTTACCCATAAACTTTGAAGGCTCCTATATTCCCATTCCTGGTCTCAGACAGGTGGATGTAAAATGATATTTCACTGTGGGTTTATTTTCAACGCCTTGATTATAATTAAATTGAGCATCTTAATACATATGCATTGGCCATTTGTGTTCATTTTCTGTATAATACCGATTCATGTCATTCATCTCTTTTTCTATTGTCTTTCTTTTTTAACTATTAACTGAAGTTCGGTGTTTTGTTTTTTTTTTTTTGGTATTCTGGATGTTAATCATATTAGTCCTGTGTCAGTATATCTGCTCAGAGTATACTTTTATCAGTGAGTATTTTGTCTTTTCACTTACTTTATGGTGTCTATTGATTAAAAAAAAAATTGGTTGTTAATTTTAAAGTAATAAAATTTATTGATCTTCTCCTCTATAGTTAGTAATTTTTGTGTCTTATTAAAGAAACCCTTTCTTCATGAAATCGTGAAGATGTGCTCCTATAATTTCTTCTAAAATTTTTAAAGTTTTAAAGTTTAAAGTTAGAATAGCTTTTTTAATATAACCCATAACCTATTGCCGTTGAGTCAATTCCAACTCATAGTGACCCTATGTACTACAGAAAAAACCACTGCCTGGTCCTGCTCCATGACCACAGTCTTGTTATGCTTGAGCCCATTGTTGCAGCCGCTGTGTCAATCAATCTCATTGAGGGTTTTCCTCTCTTTCACTGACCCTGTACTTTACCAAGCATGATGTCCTTCTCCAGAGACTGATCCCTCCTGATAACATGTCCAAAGTATGTAAGACGTAGTCTTGCCATCCTTGCTTCTAAGGAGTGTTCTGGTTGTACTTCTTCCAAGACAGATTTGTTCATTCTTTTGGCAGTCCGTGATATATTCAATATTCTCTGCCCATACCACAATTCAAAGGCATCAATTCGTCTTTGGTCTTCCTTATTCATTGTCCAGATTTCACGTGCATATGATGCTATTGAAAATACCACGATTGGGTCAGGTGCACCCTAGTCTTCAAAGTGACATCTTTGCTTTTCAACACTTTAGAGAGGTCTTTTGCAGCAGATTTTCCCAATGCAATGTGTCTTTTGATTTCCTGACTGCTGCTTCCATGGGTGTTGATTGTGGATCCAAGAAAAATGAAATCCTTGACAACTTCGATCTTTTCTGAGTTTATCATAATGTTGCTTATTGGTTCAGTTGTGAGGATTTTTGTTTTCTTTATGTTGAAGTGTAATCCATACTGAAGGATGTGGTCTGTGATCTACATCAGTGACTGCTTCAATGCCTCCTCATTTTCAGCAAGCAAGGTTGTGTCATCTGCATAACGCAGGTTGTTAATGAGACTTCCTCCAATCCTGATGTCCTGTTCTTCTTCATGTAGTCCAGCTTCTTGGATTATTTGCTCAGCATACAGATTGAATAGGTATGGTGAAAGGATACAACCCTGACACTCACCTTTCCTAACTTTAAGCCACACAGTATCCGCTTGCTCTGTCTTACCAAATACCTCTTGATCTATGTACAGATTCCTCATGCGGACAATTAAAGTGTTCTGGAATTCCCATTATTTGCAATGCTATTCATAATTTCTTATGATCCACACCGTCGAATGCCTTTGCATAGTCAATAAAACACATGTAAACATCTTTCTGGTATTCTCTGTTTTCAGCCAGGATCCATCTGACATCAGTAATGATATCCCTGGTTCCATGTCCTCTTCTGAATCTGGCCTGAATTTCTGGCAGTTCCCTGTTGATAAACTGCTGCAGCCGCTTTTGAATGATCTTCAGGAAAATTTTGCTTGCCTGTGGTATTAATGATATTGCTCGATAATTTCTGCATTCGGTTGGATTGCCTTTCTTGGGAATAGGCATAAATATGGATCTCTTCCAGTCAGCTGGCCAGGTAGCTATGTTCCAAATTTCTTGGCATAGATGAGTGAGTACTTCCATTGCTGCATCTGTTTGTTGAAACATCCCAATTGATATTCTGTCAGTTCCTGGAGCCTTGTTTTTCACCAGTACCTTCAGTGCAGCTTGGACTTCTTCCTTCAGTACCATCAGTTCCTGATCATATGCTGCCTCTTGAAATGGTTGGGTGTCAACCAATTCTTTTTGATATAATGACTCTGTGTATTTCTTCCATCTTCTTTTGATGCTTCCTGCATCCTTTAATATTTTCCCCCATAGAATCCTTCACTATTGCAACTCAAGGCTTGAATTTTTTCTTCCGTTCTTTCAGCTTGAGAAATGCCAAGCGTGTTCTTCCCTTTTGGTTTTCTATCTGCAGCTCTTTGCATATGTCATTATAATACTCTACTTTGTCTTCTCGAGCCACCCTTTGAAATCTTCTGTTCAGCTCTGTTACTTTATCATTTCTTCCTTTTGCTTTAGCTGCTCGACATTCAAGAGCAAGTTTCAGAGTCTCTTCTGACATCCATTTTGGTCTTTTCTTTCTTTCCTGTCTTTTTAATGACCTCTTGCTTTCTTCATGTATGATGTCCTTGATGTCATCCCACAACTCACCTGGTCTTAGGTCATTAGTGTTCAATGCATCAAAACTATTCTTGAGATGGTCTCTAAATTCAGGTGGGATATACTCAAGGCTGTACTTTGGCTCCTGTGGACTTGTTCTAATTTTCTTCAGTTTCAACTTGAATTTGCATATGAGCAATTAATGGTCTGCTCTGCAGTCAGCCCCTGGCCTTGTTCTGACTGATGATATTGAGCTGTTCCATCCTCTCCTTCCACAGAGGTAGTCAATTTGATTCCTGTGTATTCCATCTGGTGAGGTCCATGTGTACAATCGCTGTTTATGATGGTGAAAAAAATGTATTGGCAAGAAGAAGTCGTTGGTCTTGCAAAATTCTACCATGTGATCTCCAGCATCATTTCTATCACCAAGGCTATATTTTCCAACTACCAATCCTTCTTTGTTTCCAACTTTTGCGTTCCAATTGCCAGTAATTATCAATACATACTGATTGCATATTCAATCAATTTCAGACTGCATAAGCTGGTAAAAATCTTCAATTTTTTCATCTTTGGTCTTAGTGGTTGGTGCGTAAATTTGAATAATAGTCATATTAAGTAGTCTTCCTTGTATGTGTATGGATATTATCCTATCACTGACAGCGTTGTACTTCAGGATAGATCTTAAAATGTTCTTTTTGACAATGAATGCAACACCATTCCTCTTCAAGTAATCATTCCTGCCATAGCAGACCATATGATTGTCCAATTCAAAATGGCCAATACCAGTCCATTTCAGCTCAACACTAATGCCTAGGATATTGATGTTTATACTTTCCATTTCATTTTTGATGATTTTCAATTTTCCTAGATTCATACTTCGTACATACCATGTTCCAATTATTAATGGATGTTTGCAGCTTTTTCTTCACATTTTTAGTCCTGCCACTTCAGCAAATGAAGGTCCTGAAAGCTTGATTCCATCCACATCATTAAGGTTGACTCTACTTTGAGGAAGTAGCTTTTTTCTAGCTGTCTTTTGAGTGTTTTCCCCCCTGGGGGCGCTCATCTTCCAGCACTATATCAGACAACATTCTGCTGCTATTCATAAGGTTTTCACTGGATAATTCTTTTCAGAAGTAGATTGCCAGGTTCTTCTTCCTAGTCTCTCTTAGTCTGGAAGCTCAGCCAAAACCTGTCCGCCATAGGTGGCCCTGCTGGTATCTGAATACTGGTGACATAGCTTCCAGCATCACAGCAACATGCAAGCCCCCACAGTACGACAAACTGACAGACACATGGGGAAGTGGCCCTATAGTGTGAGGTAAAAACCAGGTTTCCTTTTCCTTCTTTTATTCAAATAGAACTTGTCAAAGCAAAATTGAATGTTCCACACTTTCCACACTGTTCTCCAATGCCAGCTGTGTCACATGTCAAATTTATATAATGCAGTAGAATGCAAACAAATAATTTTGTTTGTTTTGCTCACTGTTTTATTCCAAGCACCCAAAATAATCCCTGGCACGAGAACAGATTCAATAAATATTTGTGGAATGACTGTGTATGGGCCTGTTTCTGAGTTCTTTACTTTCTATTCTCTTTTACTGGTTTAATTATCTTCATGTGAATATCACGGTTACAGTTCCTATGGGTTTTTTTTTTTTCCTTAATTTTTTTTTTTTTTTAATTTTAATGTCTTGTCAGTTCTTGGATTTTCATCTTCCACATGAATTTTGAATCAGCCTGGCAAGTTCAACAAACGAACAAACAAACCTGTTTGGATGTTCAGTGAAATGCCATGTAATTTATAGGTACGTTTGGGGAGAATGGACATCTTTAAGATAATTTGTTCTCCTAGTCACAAACACAGTCTGTATAGTTCTTTAGGTCTTTTGAGTACCTCTTAACATATTTTAAAAATATTTTTCTCCGTAAAACTCTTACCATCTTTTTGCTAAATTCTTCCTCAAGATATTGTGTGTGTGCACATGTGTGTATCTACACATGTATATGTATGTGTATATATATATGTAACATTTTCTGTTGTTCATGTTGCTTGTGTTTAGAAATGCAGTTGACACTTTTGTGTTAATCGTACATCTATACCGCTTTTCTCTTTCATTAATTCTAATAAATTACATAGTTGTAAAAGTAGATAATGTAATGGGAGGCTATTTTGTCCTGTAAGCCTTCATCTTGGGCGAGAATGGCAGCACAATTGGAAGAGCATAGTCAATGTCACTTAAATGTGTACGTAAAAAGTTTTGAAATGGTGTCTCTTTGGCTATGTGTATTTTCACCAAAAAAAAAAAAAAAAAAAAAGCTGAGAATTCAGAGGGTTAAAATGTTGTGGGTTTGTTAACCAAAGTCATAAAGCAACATGTGTACTACTGTTACATGAGAAACTGTTTGTTCTGTAAGCCCTCACCTGAAGTACAAGAAAATATTTAAAAAAAAAAAAAGGTAGATAATGTTATCATTTGTAAATAAGTAAACTTTTTGTTATTCCATTTTAACAATTTGAACTTTTATTTTTGCTTCTATCTTATTATACTGAATAGAATTTACAAGATTTTGATTAGAAGTGGTAATGGTAGGTAGGCATTGTTGTTCCTAATAATAAAGGGGAAAAGTTTACCATTTCACAATTATTTGTTACGTTACATTAGACTTTCAAAAATACTTGTTATCAGTTTTCAAAATTTTTTCCATTGCTATTTTCCTAAGTGGTTTTTTTGAATGTATATATTGTTTTTTTTCCCGTCTATTGACATAATCTAATATGGTGAATTAGACAAATAGATTTTCAAATGCAGCAGCTATATTACGGTCTCTTGATAAACCCATCTTGATGATGATGCACTTACATTTTTTTAATAATTCTGGTTTTATTTAGCTAATATTCTGTTTAGGATTCTTTGCATGTGTGTTTACTAGTGGGAATGACTTGTAATCTGATGTCCTCATATGTCTTTTTTTGGTTTTAGTATCAGCTTTATACTAATCTCAGAAAACTCTCTGGAAGAGTTTGTACAAGGTCAAAAGTAACTTTTTGTTGAATATTTCATGGAATTTGCATACAAAACTCTCCATGCGTGGCATTTGACTGTTTTTAAGTACTGTTGAAATTTCTCCAAGTATACGAGTAGTCTAGATTTTATATAATTTTGAATCCATTTTGGAAATCCATATATTTTCAGATTTTGTTTTTCTATTTTCCTGCTCTTCAAACTCATTATTATAAAGCTACTCAAAATATTCTCTTGTTAGAAAATGCACTAGAACTACCTGATACGGAATTCAAATCTCTAATACTCAGAATTCTCCAAGAGCTGAGGCAAAAAGCTGACAAACATGAGGAAAAAATAGACAAATTCATGGAAAATACAGACAAAAAATTGGAAGAATCCAGGAAAATAATGCAGGAACAAAATGCCAAAATAAATTCACAACTACAAATTATATAAAGACAACAATTAGAAATCTAAAAGATAAAAAACAAGATTTCAGAAATGGACGGTGTCATAGAAGGGCTGAGAAGAAAATTTGAAATGGTGGAAGACAGGATCAGTGGAATTGAAGACAAACACGTGGATACAACTGTGTTTGAGGAAAACTCAGAAAAAAGAACAAAGAAAAATGAAGAGGCCCTGAGAGTTATGTGGGATACAATCAAAAGCAAAACTTTGTGAGTGATTGGAATTTCAGAACAGGGGGAAAAAACAGAAAACACAGAGAGGATCACTGAAGAACTGCTGACAGAAAGCTTCACCAATATCATGAAAGATGAAAAGCTGGCCATCCAAGAAGCTCAACGAACCCCATATAGGAGAGACCCCAAAAGAAAATCACCAAGGCATATCATAATCACACTCGCCAACACCAAAGACAAACAAAGAATCCTGAGAGCAGCTCGTGAAAAGCAAGAAGTCCCATACAGAGGAGAAACAATAAGACTAAGCTCAGATTATTTGGCAGAAACCATGCAGGCAAGAAGCCAATGGGATGACATATATAAAATCTTGAAAGAAAAAAATTGCCAGCCACGAATAATATATCCTGCAAAACTCTCATTCAAATTTGTTGGTAAAATTAGGTCACTTTCCAGATAAACAGAAATTAAAGGAATATGTAAAAGTCAAACCAAACTTAAAAGAATTATTAAAGGGAGTTCTTCGATCTGGGTACAAACAGCTACAGCTCACAAGCAGAATCTAGGATTCAGGATCATACCAGCCAGATACCAATCTAGGACATGAACTCTTGAGGACTATCCAAAACCAAAAGAAATACAACAGGGAATCAGAGCAGTTAATCAGTAAATGACAACAACATCAAAACAATAAAAGAGGGAATAAACGGCATAGGTATAGAACCTTCTAATGGAGAGGAAGGCAAGGTGATACCAAGTAATGGTAGACTGCTTCAAACTTAGAAAGATAAGGGTAAAATTCATGGTAACCACAAAGAAAGTTAACAAACATACTCATAAAAATAAAGAGGAAAACCATAAAGTCTCAGCAAAAACAAAACCTACAAAAACAAAATAAATGAAAAAAAAATCCAAAAACAAAAGTAACTCAGCACAAGAGAGTAAGAAGAACAAAGAAAACTTCAGCACCAAAACAGAAGCACTACAAAATGACAGCAACAAACTCACATCTATCAATAATTACACTGAATGTAAATGGACTCAATGCACCCATAAAGAGAAGGAGAGTGACAGAATGGATAAGAAAACAGGATCCAGCAATATGCTGTCTACAAGAGACACACTTTAGAAACAAAGATGTGAATTTATTAAAAGTCAAAGGTTGGAAAAAATATACCAAGCTAACAACTACCAAAAAAGAGCAGGAGTGGCAATTCTAATCTCAGATAAAATAGACTTTAAAACAAAATCTACCATAAAAGACAAAGACGGACACTATATAATGATTAAGGGGACGATCCATCAAGAAGATATAACCATAATAAACATCTACGCACCCAATGACAGGGCTCCAAAATACATAAAACAAACTCTAACAACACTGAGAAGAGAAATTGACAGTTCCACAATAATAGTAGGAGACTTCAACACACCACTCTCCGTAAAGGACAGAACAACTAAGAAGAAACTCAGCAAAGATACAGAAGACCTAAAGGGCACAATCAGCCAACATGACCTCATAGACATATATAGAACACTCCTTCCAACCGCTGCAAAGTACACATTCTTTTCCAACGCACATGGAACGTTCTCCAGAATAGACCACATCTTAGGCCACAGAGCAATACTCAAAGAGTTCCAAAACGTTGAGATAACTCAAAGTATCTTTTCTGACTACAGTGCCATCAAGAAAGAAAACAGCAAAAAAAGCCCACAACCACCGGAAGAAAGGAAATAGTAAAGATCAGAGCAGAAATAAATGCAATAGAGAATAGAAAAACAATAGAAAGAATCAACAAAACCAAAAGTTGGTTCTTTGAAAGAATCAACAAAATCAAAAAACCACTGGCCAGACTGACAAAAGACAAATAGGAGAGGACAAAAATAACCCAAATAAGAAATGAAATGGAGGACATTACAACAGACCCAACTGAAATAAAAAGGATTATAACAGAATATTATGAAAAACTATACTCCAACAAATTTGAAAACCTAGAGGAAATGGATAAATTTCTAGAAACACACGGCCTACCCAAACTACAACAAAATGATGTTGAAAATCTGAACAGACCCATAACAAGAGAAGAAATTGAAAAAGTAATAAAAAAAAACTCTCAACCAAAAAAAGCCTTGGCCCAGATGGCTTCACTGGAGAATTCTACAAAACGTTTACAGAAGAGCTTGTACCAGTACTACTCAAGCTATTTCAGAGCATAGAAGAGAAAGCAACACTTCCAAATTCATTCTATGAAACAAGCATAATGCTGATACCAAAACCAGGCAAAGACGTCAGAAAAAAGAAAATTACAGACCAATATCTCTCATTAATATAGATGCAAAAATTCTCAACAAAATTCTAGCCAATAGAATTCAGCATCATGTCAAAAAATTAATACACCACGACCAAGTAGGATTCATACCAATGCAAGGATGGTTCAACATTAGAAAATCAATCAACGTAATCCACCACATAAATAAGAGGAAAAAAAAAGAATCACATGATCATCTCAATTGACGCAGAAAAGGCATTTGACAAAGTCCAACACCCATTCCTGAGAAAAACTCTCAATAAAATAGGTATAGAAGGGAAATTTCTCCACATAATAAAGGGCATCTATGCAAAACCAATGGCCAACATCATTCTTAATGGAGAGAGGCTGAAAACATTCCCCTTGAAAACAGGAACAAAACAAGGATGCCGTTTATCACCACTCCTATTTAACATGGTGCTGGAAGTTCTAGCTAAAGCAATAAGGCAAGAAAAAGAAATCCAGGGCATCCAAATTGGTAATGAAGAAGTTAAACTGTCCCTGTTTGCAGATGATATGATACTATACATAGAAAACCCTAAAGACTCCATGAGAAATCTACTGGAACTAATAGAAAGATTCAGCAGAGTAGCAGGATACAAGATAAACATTCAAAAATCAGTTGGATTCCTATACACCAATAAGGAGAACGATGAAAAGGAAATCAGGAGAATAATACCATTTTAATAGCCCCTAAAAATGTAAAATACTTAGGAATAAATCCGACCAGGGATGTAAAACACCTATACAAAGAAAACTACAAAACATTACTGCAAGAAACCCAAGGGGATCTACATAAATGGAAAAACATACCATGCTCATGGATAGGCAGACTCAACATTGTGAAAATGACAATTCTACCCAAAGCAATTTACAAATACAATGCAATCCCGATGCAAATACTGATTACATTCTTCAAAGAGATGGAAAAACTAATCATTAACTTTATATGGAAAGGGAAGAAGCCCCAGATGAGTAAAGCACAGCTGAAGAAGATGAATAAAGTTGGAGGACTCACACTACCTGACTTTAGAGCCTACTATACAGCTACAGTAGTCAAACAGCCTGGTACTGGTACAACAACAGATACATTGACCAGTGGAACAGAATTGAGAACCCAGATGTAAGTCCATCCACCTATGGTCACCTGATCTTCAACAAGGGCCCAAAGTCCATCAAATGGGGAAAAGACAGTCTTTTTAACAAATGGTGCTGGAAAAACTAGATATCCATCTGCAAAAAAATGAAACAAGACCCATACCTCATGCCGTATACAAAAACTACTTCAAAATGGATCAAAGACCTGAATATAAAGCCTAAAACTATAAAGTTCATAGAAGAAAAAATAGGACTAACACTTCAGACCTTAATACACGGCATTAACAGGATACAAACCATAACCATCAACGCACAAACCCCAATAGATAACCTAGGTAACTGGGATCTTCTAAAAATCAAACACCTATGCTCTTCAAAAGACTTCACCAAAAGAGTCAAAAGAGAACCTACAGACCAGGAAAAAATTTTTGGACAATACAAGTCAGACAAAGGTCTAATCTCCATAATCTACAAGAAAATCCAACACCTCTACAACAAAAAGACAAATAATCCTATTAAAAAATGGGCAAAGGAAATGAACAGACACGTCACCAAAGAAGACGTTCAAGCAGCCAGCAGACACATGAGGAAATGCTGGCAATCACTAGCCATCGAGAAATGCAAATTAAAACCACAATGAGATACCATCTCACCCCGGCATTATTGGCACAAATCAAAAACACTGGAAATAACAAATGTTAGAGGGGCTGCGGGGAGATGGGAACACTTATGCACTGCTGGTGGGAATGCAAAATGATACAACCATTTTGGAAACTGATGTGGCACTTCTTCAGAAAGCTAGAAATAGACATACCATTCGATCCAGCAATTCCACTCCTCGGAATATATCCTAGAGAAATAAAAGTCGTCACTCGAATAGACATATGCACACCTATGTTCATGGCAGCATTGTTCACAATAGCAAAACGATGGAAACAACTTAGATGCCCATCAACAGATGAATGGATAAACAAACTATGGTACATACACACAATGGAGTACTATGCAACAAGAAAAAACAACAATGAATCTGTGAACCATCTCATAACGTGGATGAAACTGGAGGACATTATGCTGAGTGAAATAAGTCAATCACAAAAGAACAAATATTGTATGAGACCTCTATTGTAAAAACCCATGAAAGTGTTCACACACAAAATGTAACAATCTTTGTTGGTTACCAGGGATGGGAGGGGTGGGGGGCAAATACTAAATAGGCAATAGACAAGTGGTATCTTGGGTGAAGGGTGAGACAGTACACAATACAGGGGAAACTAGCACAACTTGTACAAGGAGGGGTCATGGAAGCCCCATAGACACATCCAAACTTCCTGAGGGACTGAATTGCTGGGCGGAAGGCTCTGAGGACCATGGTCTTGGGGAACATTTAGCTCAATTGGCATGACACAGCTTATAAAGACAATGCTCTACATTCTACCTTGGTGAGTAGTGTCTGGGGTCTTAAAACCCTGTGAGCGGCCATCTAAGATACTCCACGGGTTCATCCCTTCGGGAGCAGGGGAGAATGAAGAGAACAGGATACAAGGAAAAGATTAATCCAAAGGACTGATTGTCCACAGCTACCAAGGCCTCCACCAGACTGAGTCCAGTACAGCTAGATGGTGCCCAGCTACCACCACTGACTGCTCTGACCAGGATCACAACAGAGGGTTCTGGACAGAGCTGGAGAAGGATGTAGAATATAATTCTAACTCACAAAAAAAAAAAAAGACCAGATTTACTGGCCTAAAGGAGACTGGAGAAACCCCGAGAGTGTGGCCCCCACCCACCATTTTAGCTTAGTGGTGAAGTTATCGCTGAGGTTCACCGTTCAGCCTGGGAGTGGACAGCCCCGTAAAACCAAATGGGACTAACGAGGTACAGTTGTCCAGTGACAAGGGCCAGAAGTCAGAAGGGGACAAGGAAGCTGGTGATAGGGAACCTAAGGTTGAGTAAGGATATTGCTGATGTGTTGTAAGATTGTTAACCATTATCATAGGGCAACATTCATAGTAACTGTTAAATGAGAAACTATTTTGTTTTGTAAGCCTTCATCTTAAGTGAGAATAACAGCACAATTGAAAGAGCGTAGTCAATGTCACTGAACTGTGCATGTAGAAATTTTTGAAATGTTGTATCTTTGGCTATGTGTATTTTCACCAAAAATAAAAAAGGTTGAGAAGTTAGAGGGTTGACATGTTGTGGGGTTGTTAACCAATGTCATAAAACGATATGTGTACTAACTACTGTTTCATAAGAAACTATTTGTTCTGTAAGCCTTCACCTGAAGTACAACAAAAAAATAAAATTAAAAAAAAATTCTCTTGTTACTTTTTATAAATCACTCCTGTATATGTCAAAAATACACGTTTCTATTCCTTAAGTTTGCAAGTTTATGAAACGTTCAACAAACCAAGATTTGGCTTTTTATTTATTGAATCTTTATTTTTCATTATTTGCTGCCCATATCACAATTATTCCTTCCTACTACTTTCTTTGGATTTATTCTATTGTTCTGTTTTGAACCTCCTATTTTGGATACTTAGTTTATTAGTTTTTAACTTTTTTATTTTCAATATAACCATTAAACACTATAAATTTCTGTCCACATGCTGCTTTAATCAAGATCCCACAATTTTAATTTGCTATTGACCAGTTGTAAGTGATTTCTATATGCCTCTATGGTTTCACTATAGACCCAGAGCTATTTAGAAACATGCTATGAAATCCTCAATTATTTGTTTGTATGTTTTTAAATCATTGCTTTCTTGCCATGTAATGTATTCTGTACGAAAAGCTTTTTGAAGGAGTATTTTCTTTGAAATGTCCTACCTATCCTCAACCTATATGTTTGTAAATGCAATAAAAATTAATTAATAAGAAAATAAAGTGAAAAATAGACATAAAACCCAAACCCACATTTTTATTATCAACTAAACAAATGGAAATTTACATTCTAGTAGATATGATCAGGACAAAATAATAATAGAAAAAGAAAATAATTGCAAAAATGGAACATATTCTCTAAAATTATAAATATGAGTGATTAATACAAAGAATTGTAATTATACTGAAAACTTTTACTGTTGTGCTTTAAGTGAAAGTTTACAATTCAAGTTAGTCTCTCATACAAAAATTTATACCTACATTGTTATGTGACCCTAGTTGCTCTCCCTATACTGTGACAGCACACTCCTCCTTTCCACTCTGAATTTCCGGTTCCCATTCAGCCAGCTCCTGACCCTCTCTGCCTTCTCATCTCGCCTCTGGACAGGAGCTGCCCATTTAGTCTCACTTACTTACTTACTTGAGCTAAGAAGCACACTCCTCACAAGTGTCATTTTACGTCCCGTAGTCCAGTCTAATCTTTGTCTGACTAGTTGGCCTTGGGAATGGTTTTAGTTTTGGGCTAACAGAGAGTCTGGGGACCATGTCTTTCAGAGTCCCTCCAGTCTCAGTCAAACTATTAAGTCTGGTGTTTTTACTAGAATTTGAGTTCTGCACCCCCTCTTTCTCCTGCTCCATCAGGGGCTTTCTGCTGTGTTCCCTGTCAGGGCGGTCATTGGTGGTAGCTGGGTACCATCTAGTTCTTCTCATCTCATGATGAAGTCTCCGGTTTATGTGGACCTTTCTGTCTCTTGGGCTAATACTTTCCTTGTGTCTTTGGTGTTATTCATTCTCCTTTGCTCCAGGTGAGTTGGGACCAATATACTGATAACTTTTGTCCTCTGTTATAGCTAAACTGAAAGTTATGAAGTAAATAGCAACTTCTCAATTTAAATATTTGTAGACACATTTTGAACAAATACCATGTATGTCAATATTTAAAGTTTTTAATGTAACAAATGTGCTTGCTTCTCACCTATAAATTTATCCAATCTAGGTTGGATTGATAACAATGATATTCTTAGGGGATAGCATATATCTAAACTGTTGATATGTTTGGTTTTAGTAATACTCACAGCAGAATTGTATTAGTTATCAATTGCTGCATCAAAAATTACTCCAAACCTCAGTGACTTAAACAATGAACATTGATGATCTCACAGTTTATGTGGGTAAGAAATTTGGCAGTGGCTCAGTCATGTGGTTCTGGCTCAGGATCTCTCATGAGGTTATTGTCAATGTTGACTGGAACGGAATCTTCTCAAGGCTAGAGCAGGGCTGGAAGATCCTCTTCTAAAATGGCTCACTCATATGGCAGCTGGCAGGAGGCCTTAGTCCCTCAGCATGTGGGCTTCTCCATGGGGCTGTCCTCAATACGTGGTAGCTGGCTTCCCCCAGAGCGAGTGATCCAAGAAAGAGAGCATGGGGAAACCTGAATGCTTTTTATGACCTAGTTTTGGAAGTCACATCGATTGTGCCATATTCTATTTTTCAGAAGTGACTCACTAAGCCCAACCCAAAAATGGTGAAAATAAGCTCCACCTCTTGAAATGAGGTGTATTAAGAATTTGTGAACGTTTTTTAAAACCAATTTATGTATAAACAAGTCTCAAAAAGCTATGTTTACAGGAATTCAAGAAGAGATTTTTAAGTTCCAGATATTCTTTTTTTAACTTCAAACTAAAATGAAATAAGTGATGCTTTATTTTCAAACTTTATCTTTATCTTCCATCAGTATTCAATTCCAGTAATTTGTTCTGTAAAATTATGGGTAAGTTTAAATAAACTTCTGATGAAAGAAATGGATTCTGTATTCATAAATTTTATAAACGTATATTCTTTGATGGAAAATAATTTTGGAAGATAAAATTAGAAACATTCTATCAAATTAATAAGAAATTTGTTGACAATTTTTTTACAAAAATTCAATATTGAAATCATCACCTACTTAATTGACAGTTGTTAATGAAATTCAGTCACAGAGCATAATGATCCATAGAAACTCTTTTTCCAAACCTCTAACTTCAGTCTATGCTCTCTGATCGATCTGTCATTCAAAAATTTGTCGCATTTCTTCTATTGTTGTTGTTAGTTGCCACTGAGTTGGCTCTGACTCATAGTGACCTTATATATAGCAGAAGGAAACATTGCCAAGTTCTGTGGAGAGCATTGAAAACTGATTTTTAATATGAACATTGAATACAGAGGTATGACTGAAAGGTGTTATCATAATGGATTCACTTAGCTATAATGAATTAAAAAGAAAAACAAGACAAATCTATACATGCTTGAACATTTAGATATATTGAATAGTGATGACATGAGGTCTTCCAATACAGGCTTCTGAAAGTGAATAAACCTGCTTTTTACGATAAATTGTTATTTTATTTTTAAGGATACATGTTGCCATCAAGTAGATTCTGACTCATAGCCACCCTATAAGACAGAGTAGAACTGCTCCAGAGGGTTTCCAAGGCTGTAATTTTTACAAAAGTAGACTGACATGTCTTTCTCCCATGGAATGGCTCGAGGGTACCAACCTGAACCTTTTGGTTAGCAACCTAACACTTAACCACTGCACTACCCAAAAAACCCGTTGCCGTTGAGTTGATTCTAACTCATAGTGACCCTATAGGACAGAGTAGAACTGCCCCATAGGGTTTCCAAGGAGCGGCTGGTGGATTCAAACTGCTGACCTTTTGATTAGCAGCTGAGTTCTTAACCACTGAGTCACCAGGGCTCCACTGAGCCACCAGGGCTGCCTATTTTTAAGGATAGCACACTATAGTATTTAAGAGTATGGGTTCTAGACTACCTGGATTTGAGTACTAGCTTTATGACTTACCTTGGCCAAGTTCTTTAACATGTAACTAGGTTTCTTCCCCTATAAATTGGAGATAATAAGCATATCTACCTCATAGATAGGATAGTTGCTAAAAAATTAATGAGATAGTGTATGTAAAGCACTTAAGTGAGTGATAGGTTTATAGTAAGCTCTTAATAAATGTTAGCTAATGCTTTCATTGTTATCTCCTAAAGCTCTCAACCCAATCCATTTCATGAAACACTTAATGAGTAAATATTAAATGAATATAAAGAGCTAATCTAAATTAATAAGAGTTAGTTGTTTGATGGAACATGTGAAAATATTACAGCACAGAGAAATCAGCCATACATTTAAATTCCAGCTCCATCACCTCTAGTTCTGTAGGTCATTGTGCCATTTTCCTAATGTCTCCAAACTTCAAAGTCTGTGTAAGCAGAATGACGGTTAATAAATCCTGAGCTCATCAAGTTTATATGACCTGGTAAAACTTTAAATAACATAACACAGTGCATATAAAGTGAAAAATACCTGGAAGAGCAATGCTTATCTTGGGTTTTTTTTTTTTTTTTTTTTGAATGTACTAGTGTCTTTAATGGGTTAACTCATAAGTAATTGGCACAGGAGATTTAGGTTCTTGTTAGGACCAATGAAGGTCAGAATTTTGGATGGGGCAGGGATAGGAAATGTGGTGACTTTCCCAAAATACTAATTAGATGACTCTGTCCTTACCTATTAGCCTGACCCTGACAACTAACATTAGAATACAAAGGAAAATCTACAGATTACTAGAACTTTAATATAATTGTGTTATCAGTATCTGTGAGACCTATAAACTGAAAGCATTTTTGGATTTTAAAGCTCTTTATATAGAAGACTTTCTGGATGCTAATAAAATGGCAGTAAGAGAATTGCATATGAGTAGAAGTGTCCTTAGTGAATACAACCCTTGGAAACAACTTAGACATAGAGGCAATTAGGGCACTGAACACTCCCAGCACCAGTTGGGGGCCACCTTTACGGCAGTGTTTATGATTCAATGTCCCAAACAATTTGTAAAGAAATGTGTTTAGTTATGATTTTATTGGATGAGTTCCTGTTATATTAATATGCTCTAGGGGAAAGGTGATTATAGTGGACTCCCCTGTCATGCCAGCAATGTTTGTAGTGGCGACTGAATATCAAAACACAGATATCCCAAGGCATTTCTTGCAAAATTATATTTCAAGTGTCATATTCCTATAAAAACATAGTACCTAGTATTTAATGAGTTATTTAATAACGAATCATTTTCTTCAGTTGTTACATGCTGTATTATAAACTGTTGAGAAAGAGAAAATTTATATTCCTGTGGTCTTTTTCATCCTGAATTTAATTATATAATTAATGCTTGTCTTTCCTGGGATTCCCCTATTTTTCCCATCCCTGACAGTAGCTGATATTGTCACGTTTTGGTCTTAATTTATTTACTGAAAACTATTTAAACCTATCTGGGAAAAATGTTCATTTTAACAGATAAAGGAAGCACATATTTCTAAAACAGTGTACTCACTGGAAATATAGTAGATACAGCTGTAAAGAAGATGCCTAAATTTTCTTAGCTCCAAACATAACCAAACTTTTGGTTACTACACATAGACCTACAACTGACCAGTACATAGATATTAATATATTTTTATTTCTTTCTGATGATAAGTATATAATCATTATACAGAATTTTGAAAAGAATTAACTTAAAAATTAAAGTTTCCCTTGATTGTTGTTGTTTGCTGTCCCATAAAAAAAAGAAAAAGAAAACTGTTGCCATCGAGTCAATTCCGACTCATAGTGACCCTATAGGACAAAGTAAAACTGCCCCATAGGGTTTCCAAGGAGCAGCTGGTAGATTCGAACTGCTGACCTTTTGGTTAGCAGCTGAGCTCATAACCACTGCACCACCAGGGCTCCACATAGCCATCTATAATTATTCAACACTTAAAATTAGAATTGTTATTTTATATATACTCCTTCTCATGTTTTTTCCATTTATTTTAATAGAATTAAGAGCTAACTGTGCATATAATTTATATATGTGTTTATAAATCAAATACATGAGCCACATAGAATATTACAATAAATTACCAAAATAATTCCCTAGTAATTATGGAGAATGTTCCTGCACTTCATGGTGTGAAAAATTAACCATCCTCTAATTTTTTGCAACTATACAATCCACTAACCATCTTCACTGACTTTAAAAACAAATAAGCATGCTCATGGCCACAACTCACATTTTATTCTATAAACTGTTCTCGCTTTTCCAGAGCCATTTTTTCTATTCCCACCAGAGATTGGGGGCAAAGTTGCTGTTCTATTGACAAGATTCTAGTTTTGGACCCTGCAATGATTCACTTGGGTGTGGAATTATTTCCCTTGAAAAGCAACAAGGGAGTGCTAAGACGGTAAAGTAATAATTACTTCCTTCACCAGCAATAGTTTAGGGAAAAGCTCAAAGACATATGGGCTGAATATTTAGCAGACAGTGATAATGGTGAGGTCACAGAATGACTCTGTGGGATGCTAGCAAAGCAGTATTGCAGGGAAAATTGATTGAAATCTTTGCCCAAAAGAAAAGGGAAACGCAACTACAAATACTAGAGTTAGGGACTAAAATTAGGAGCCTCCAAAAGGAGCGTATTAAGAAGGGTAAGGCTAGAACTAATTGATTTAGAAAATGCCAAGGGGAAACTTAATAGGATTCTAAATGAGAGAATGGAGTATCTAATAAAGCTCAATAAGAGCAAGTTTTCCTCCCACGACAATACAGCAGATACTGTCTTGGCCTGCTAACTTAGAGGGAGGAACAATTGAGACTAATTAGGGAAATTAAGGGACAAAAAAGGCCCCACTCTAACCCCAATGAAACAAGAACCAGCGTTGTTCTTTATTATTCCTTCATAGACATCTATAGCATTAAAACTGGTGTGTTATTTTAAAGTTTCTAGACTCAGTTAATCACAATAGAGTGTAATCTACTTCACTCAGAGTGTTGTTTATATCTCTGTAGGTTTATGATGTTTCGATGCCTTCTCTGTTCACATAATTCAGAGTTTGGTACATAATGTGAAAGGTAGTATAATATTGGGAAAAGGCCACTGGATTAAGATCAGAAGACCTTCTGTCTAGTCTTAATGCCACCAACAACTAGTTAAATGACTTGCCTGTGGTTCCACAAATAAATCAAAGCTCCTAACTCTTCTCCATTTTAGGTTTAATAAAGATAACTTTTTTCTTATCCTTCCAAAACTATCAAAATAGATAAAGCGACAAACACTGTCACAAATCTGTCAAAGAAGCCCACTATGCCAAAAGAAGAAATGAGAAAAAAAAAATAATGAAATGTCTAAATCTAATCTAATGGCTTACAAATTGTCACATGGTAATAAATAAGCAAAAATTGAACCAAGCTGCAGACCAACATAGAAAAGATGACAATACTGAGCACCATGTGGGTTTGCCATTTATTAGCTGTGTAACTTCTGATAACATTACATGTCCTCAGTTTTATCATGTGAAAAATGAAAATAATAATGCCAATAGCAAGGGTTGCCC
Organism: Dugong dugon; assembly: GCA_030035585.1. Lineage (NCBI taxonomy): Eukaryota > Metazoa > Chordata > Mammalia > Sirenia > Dugongidae > Dugong > Dugong dugon. Next base: position 19,324,793 of record CM057478.1, read on the forward strand.
TGATGACTAAATAAGATGTTAGTAAATGTTAACTTAGTCAATGTTGACTAAATGGCAATTTTTGTTCTGGTTGTGGTTGTTATCAGTTGGTTTTTAAAATACTACTACTTATTCATTATTTTCTTAAATGTCCAATTTATGTAAATATAAATTAATTGCTCATTCACTCATTCATTCATGAAATAATAATCCACAATTTACTTCACTGGAGGTCGGGAAATCATCTGTCTTTAGGATTGTCAGTTTTAAAGAATAGGGATTAAGTGTTTGTATGTGTTAGTGTTACCCATTTTTAATAACAGTATTTTCACATTTAAAACTAAACTACCCTTTGATGTGGAAAGTCTATGAGAGAGAAAAAAATTTAAATAGAAGAGATTCAAAATGGCAAAAAATATGGAAGAAGCTGCGGACAATGCCCACCTGGCACTCCCTTCTGCCTGGTGGGACAGTCCCGAGACAGTGGGGCGAGTCACCATGCTGCAGATTATGCCAGTGTTTGGCAGTCCTCAGGCAGAGGGGCTCAACTAGTAGTCAAAATGAGTGTTTTTTTTTTTTTAAATTAAAATGCTACTAGTACTTAGATTGATATATGTGTGTGTGTTTGTGTGTATATATACATTTATAAAGTGTGCATTGTTACATAACCAAGTACAAGCCCATTTCAGAGAGTATATGGCTGCAGTTCATCCAATAAATATTTCTGGAACAAGTAATATGTGCTGGATCCGAAGATGAGCTCTTGGAGGGTAATCTTATGAGGAAGAGGAGAAAGTAAGATGCCTCTGCAACCAGTTAGGTTAGGGGACAATGTGAGATGTGTTACAGCAACATACCACAAGATCATAGATATACCAGCAAAACCTCCGAAGCCAACAGACCTGCCAGAAAGCTATTTGAATCTTTGAGACCTTCTAATGCAGTCTGCACACTGGACTGAGTTTGCTCAATGTGAAATACCTCTAAGTATTGGTCCAAATATACTTTACCCTATTTTGCTGTCTCTGACATTAAATTTCTTTCTGGCATAAAGTTGAGAATCAATCTGGGTACAGCTACCATTTCCTTTTCCCAGTTTTTCCTTCCCTTCCATACTTTGCTCAAGGGTAGAGGGTTATCTATCTTTTTGGAAAAGAAGTTAAATCTATTAATAAACACAAGTATAGTTATTAAAATATTAGCAGACTTTAGGTGTGGGAAAACTAGTCAACCACTTACATGTTGTGATTTGAAGTGGGGGGGGGTACATGAAATATGAACTAACCCCTAATTTTTACACGATTATTTTCAATTCACAAAAAGATCCTACTACTACCCCAATTTTTTTTTTTTTTTTTTTTGTGGTATAGCTGGTTTTCATGCATTTATCCTGATCTCCATAATGTCATTTAAAGCACGTGCTATTATTTTACTTAAGTCTCAATTACATCCAGTTTGCAAACCTTAAATTAATATAGCACTTACATTTCTCCATTACTAATATCTAGAAATTTCTCAGGAAAGCTGATTTTAATTTTCCTGAATTAGTTGATAGTTGACTTATCTGAAATTTATTGGCCTCTATATAAATTTTTTGGGGAAAACAAACCCAGCTGAAAATGTATATTCCTAAAAAGAATTATTGACTGCTATTTGTCAAGAATATATTTGCATGTTTTGTAATTTCAAATTAAAAATGATACTTTGAGCAATTTGAATAGTTTAGACATTTAAAGAGTTTTTCCAATTGGATGAAAAATTGTTAGTCTTTAATATATTATATTAAAATACAATTTTGCTCATTTTAACTGGTGAAAAGGGAAGAAAGGGCAATTTGTTTACTTTCTGGTTTAGCTTGGTGAAGTCAAATAGTAAAATTGATGTATAATTCATTTAACTGTGAATGGAATTATCTCTACTGAATGAAAAGAATTGATACCAAGATAAGCTTATCTTAATGTACTACTGCATTATGTATTTTGCATCACATAATCTAACCTCAAATTTTAGATCCTCAAATGACTAAATGCACAACATCAGTGTGTTTAGCAGATTATTTTTTATTTTTTTTATTTTATTGTACTTCAGGTGAAGGCTTACAGAACAAATAGTTTCTCATGAAACAGTAGTACACATGTTGTTTTATGACATTGGTTAACAACCCCACAACATATTAAGCCTCTAAATTCTCAACCGTTTTTTTTTTTTTTTTTTGATGAAAATACAGATAGCCAAAGATACACCGTTTCAAAAATTTCTACATACACAGTTCAGTGACATTGACTACGCTCTTCCAACTGTGCTGTTATTCTCACTTAAGATGAAGGCTTACAGAACAAAATAGTTTCTCATTTAACAGTTACTACACATGTTGCCCTATGACAATGGTTAACAATCTCACAACACATCAAGAATATCCTTACTCCACCTTGTGTTCCCTATCACCAGGGGACTTCCTTGTCCCCTTCTGTCTTCTGGCCCTTGTCACTGGACTACTGTACCTCATTAGTCTCATTTGTTTTTTTTTTTTTTTTTTAACACCATTTCAAAACTTTTTACTTACACATTTAAGTGACATTGACTATGCTCTTCCAATTGTGCTGCCATTCTCGCCCAAGATGAAGGCTTACAGGACAAAACAGCCTCCCATTTAATAGTTACTACAAATGTTGCCCTATAACAGTGGTCAACAATCTCACAATACATCGACAGTGTCCTTACTCAATTTGTGTTCCTTTTCATCAGTTTCCTACTCCCCCTCTGCCTTCTGGCCTTTGTCACCGGACTCCTGTACCTCGTTAGTCCCATTTAGTTTTACTGGGCTGTCCACTCCCAGGCTTAACATCGAACCTCAAAGGTAACTTCACCTCTGAGCGGAAAGGGTGTCTGGGGGCCACACTCTTGAGGTTTCTCCAGTATTCTTTAGGCCAGTAAATCTGGTCCTTTTTTTTTTGGGGGGGGGGGTAGTTAAAATTATGCTCTACATCCTTCTCCAGCTCTGTCCAGAACCCTCTGTTGTGATCCTGGTCAGAGCAGTTAGTGGTGGTAGCCGGGCACCATCTAGCTGTACTGGACTCAGTCCGGTGGAGGCCTTGGTAGCTGTGGACAATTAGTCCTTTGGACTAATCTTTTCATTGTATCCTGTTCTCTTCATTCTCCCTTGCTCCCGAAGGGATGAGACCAGTGGAGTATCTTAGATGGCCGCTCATAAGCTTTTAAGACCCCAGACACTACTCACCAAGGTAGAATGTAGAGCATTATCTTTATAAGTAGTGTCATGCCAATTGAGCTAGATGTTCCCCTAGACCATGGTCCCCAGAGCCCTCCGTCCAACAACTCAGTCCCTCGGGGGGTTTGGATGTGTCTATAGGGCCTCCATGACCTTTCCTTGTGCAGGTTGTGTTAGTTTCCCCTGTACTGTGTACTATCTCACCTCTCACCCAAGGTACCACTTATCTATTGCCTATTTAGTATTTCCCCCCCCCTCCCCTCCCATCCCTGGTAACCAACAAGGATTGTTACATTTTGCATGTGAATTTTTTCATGGGTTTTTACAATAGAGGTCTCATACAATATTTGTCCTTTTGTGATTGACTTATTTCACTCAGCATAATGTCCTCCAGTTTCATCCATGTTATGAGATGGTTCACAGATTCATTGTTGTTCTTTCTTGTTGCATAGTACTCCATTGTGTGTATGTACCATAGTTTGTGTATCCATTCATATGTTGATGGGCATCTAGGTTGTTTCCATCGTTTTGCTATTGTGAACAATGCTGCTATGAACATAGGTGTGCATATGTCTATTCGAGTGATGACTCTTATTTCTCTAGGATATATTCCAAGGAGTGGGATTGCTGGATCGAATGGTATGTCTATTTCTAGCTTTCTGAGGAAACGCCATATAATTTTCCAAAATGGTTGTATCATTTTGCATTCCCACCAGCAGTGTATAAGAGTTCCCATCTCCCCGCAGCCCCTTCAACATTTGTTATTTCCAGTATTTTTGATTCGTGCCAGTAATGCCAGGGTGAGATGGTATCTCATTGTGGTTTTAATTTGCATTTCTCTAATGGCTAGTGATCACGAGCATTTCCTCATGTGTCTGTTGGCCATTTGAATGTCTTCCTTGGTGAAGTGTCTGTTCATTTCCTTTGCCCATTTTTTGATAGGATTGTTTGTCTTTTTGTTGTAGAGGTGTTGGATTTTCTTGTAGATTATGGAGATTAGAGCTTTGTCTGACTTGTACTGTCCAAAAATTTTTTCCCAGTCTGTAGGTTCTCTTTTGACTCTTTTGGTGAAGTCTTTTGAAGAGCATAGGTGTTTGATTTTTAGAAGATCCCAGTTACCTAGGTTATCTATTGGGGTTTGTGCGTTGATGGTTATGGTTTGTATCCTGTTAATGCCGTGTATTAAGGTCTGAAGTGTTAGTCCTATTTTTTCTTCTATGAACTTTATAGTTTTAGGCTTTATATTCAGGTCTTTGATCCATTTTGAAGTAGTTTTTGTATATGGTGTGAGGTATGGGTCCTGTTTCATTTTTCTACAAATGGATATCCAGTTTTGCCAGCACCATTTGTTAAAAAGACTGTCTTTTCCCCATTTGATGTATTTTGGGCCCTTGTCGAAGATCAGGTGACCGTAGGTGGATGGATTTACATCTGGGTTCTCAATTCTGTTCCATTGGTCAATGTCTCTGTTGTTGTACCAGTACCAGGCTGTTTTGACTACTGTAGCTGTATAGTAGGTTCTCAAGTCAGGTAGTGTGAGTCCTCCAACTTTATTCTTCTTCTTCAGTAGTGCTTTACTTATTCGGGGTTTCTTCCCTTTCCATATAAACTTAATAATTAGTTTTTCCATCTCTTTGAAGAATGTTGTTGGTATTTGGATCGGGATTGCATTGTATTTGTAAATTGCTTTAGGTAGAATTGCCATTTTCACAATGTTGAGTCTGCCTATCCATGAGCATGGTATGTTTTTCCATTTATGTAGATCCCTTTGGGTTTCATGCAGCAGCGTTTTGTAGTTTTCTTTGTATAGGTCTTTTACATTCCTGGTCAGATTTATTCCTAAGTATTTTATCTTTTTAGGGGCTATTGAAAATGGTATTGATTTCCTGATCTCCTTTTCATCGTTCTCTTTACTGGTGTATAGGAATCCAACTGATTTTTGAATGTTTATCTTGTATCCTGCTACTCTGCTGAATCTTTCTATTAGTTCCAGTAGATTTCTCGTGGAGTCTTTAGGGTTTTCTATGTATAGTATCATATCATCTTAGCAGATTATTTTAAAGATTTAAAGGAGGTAATAAAATCAAGAGACTTAAATATAACAACAATACATACATACATGTACACATATATACTTACCTACTAGTTGCAGTCGAGTCATTTCCTACTTTCCATGCAGGAGACCTGGGCTCCATTCCCAGACAATGCACCTCATCTATCTGTCAGTGGAGGACTGTATGTTGCTATGACACTGAACAAGTTTCAGTGAAACTTTCAAACTGACTAGGAAGAAAGGCCTGGCAATCTATTTCCAAAAATCAGCCAATGAAAATCCTATGGATCATAGAAGTCCGATCTACAACTGATCATGGGGATGGTGCAGAACCAATCAAGCAGCATTCTGATCCATTGTACATAGGGTATCCAAGAGTCTGGGCTGACTTAATGGGAGCTAACAACAAAAACAGTCTCAAAAAAGTATAATTTTATATATTTTCAAAAATAAATCCAGCAAAAATGTTAATGGAGAATAGCTACTTTAGAATTTAGGGAGTTAAATAAAACTGTCAGCAGATGTTGTCTGTGTGCAATATTTAAAGCAATTCAACAGATATTGAATACTTATTATAAAGTATCTAAAAACTTGCAAAAGTTGTAAGTTCTTGTGCCTGGCTACCACCAATGACCACCCTGACATGGAACACAACAGAGAGTCCCTGACGGAGCAGGAGAAAAGTGTGGTGCAGAACTCAAATTCTAGCAAAAAGACCAGACTTAATGGTTTGATTGAGACTGGAGGGACCCCAGAAAAGATGGCCCCAGGACTATCTGTTAGCCCAAAACTAAAACCATTCCCAAGGCCAACCCTTCAGACAAAGATTAGACTGAACTGTGGGACATAAAATGATACTTGTGAAGATACACGTAGATACACGAGACTAAATGGGCAGCTCCTGTCCAGAGGCGAGATGAGAAGGCAGAGAGGGTCAGGAGCTGGTTGAATGGACACAGGAAATCAGGGATGGGAAGGAGGAGTGTGCTGTCACAGTATAGGGAGAGCAATTAGGGTCACATAACAAAGTATGTGTAAATTTTTGTATGAGAGACTAACTTGAATTGTAAACTTTCATTTAAAGTACAACAATAAAAAAAAGTTGTAAGTTCTTATTACAATGTGTGATGAAGTAGAAGCAATCCTTCTTTTTCACATTAGGTGCCATCCAGGACTACTTAAAAGATGCAACCTAAATAGATCCTACAGCGTTTAACTGCCCCTTTAATGTCCCTTAACTCATCTACTAATTTTTTTCCCCATCAAACTAAACATATTTAAGTAATCTGCCGATTTTTTTTTTCCTCACAGATCCCCTGTCTCTTATCTCTGAGAAACAAATTTGCCACCTATCACACTAAGAGAGTAGGGATGAAGTGAGAAGACTTTAGAATGCATTGGAATATCTTCTTTTATTGTGTCCTTATTATTAAAAAGGATGTGTGTGGGGTGTGTGTGTGTGTGTGTTCCAGAGAGTAAGCCACGTAGGTTCACTCTTACCTGTTAGGAATGTGTGATCTAAACCAGGAAGACTGGTAAAGCAGCTCACCATATATACATGCTGTACAAGAACAATATTAGACTAAAATATGGAAGGATAATAACAAGTTTAGATATAAGTGCTTTACAGAATAAGGGCTAAAGTATAAACATGAGCAAATGAAAGGACTGGGGCTGTAATTTATAAGAAAGAGTGTGGAGTGAGGGGAGAGCCTGGTAGGTCTCCTCTGGTCAGTTTGGAAGGGCTTCTTAAATAGATTAAGGCAAACATTTATCTATTTAAAGGATGGGAAAATATACATTTTTTAGTATAGGAAAAATAAAATTATATATAAAAGTATACATGTAAAAACAATACTGAAAAACATGAGCATTAGAATTGTCTAGATTAATAGTAATTTTATGCAAACTGTAGAATGATCTGTAGTATGTTGCAAACAGAATCATTAAATCACGCCTTTTTAAGTTGCTGGAGCATCTATGCTGACTAATAAGTACTGTTGTCCTGTAGTGTTTTTTACAAGGTTTTAAATTATAAAATTAGTGTTCTGCTGCTGATATAATGAAGGGAATTTGCAGAAATAAAATTAATAAAAACATTTTAAATTTATTTACATTTATGTTAGAATATTTTATTAAAGTCTTAGCAAATTCTCAAGTATTTTAAATTTGCTCAATGGAATATTTGTTTTTCAAATCAGAAAATGTATAATTCTGATTAGTAACTTGCATGTGTATTTTATATCTTTTGTGTATTTTTTCCTCATCCACTTAAATGCATTCATTTGAAGTAAGGAACATACCCAAGTCAATAATTATAAAAAATTTTGGAATTTGTGTCTAATTAGGTTGTTACTGTATCAGTCATGAAATGAAAAATGACAAATAATAATGCTTTCACCTAAAAAGTCACCAAAATATCAGAGAACTCTCACATTAGTTTTTATCATACTAACAGACCAAATTAGAAGATTAAAAATATCAGTGATATATATTTTAAAATTTTGACCAAGGGAGTTTTGCTTTAATTTTTTTTAATGTGTGAAACATAAAACACCCAGTTTCCATCAATCCTTTAGATAAGAGTATGTATATTAAGACATGATCACAAAGACTTCTGTGTCCTTTCTACAAAAAAGCACAACCCTATATCAAAGAATCGTCAACTGCTGGAACAGTTCTTTGTTTTAACTGATGTCGACAAAGGCTCACAAACTCTTTGGGCAAAAAAGAAAGTGAAGATCAAAGAGCTTATAGGGGAGCTTCCAACATATAGGAACAATCTCTATATTCTATTTCAATTACTCTTGGACTAATAAATACAAGATAGGCCATTCTTTGGCAAAATATAGAAGGTGTGCATTATATAAAGTTAAAAGAACAGCAATTTACTGTAATTGGATAAATGTCCATGTTTATTTTTCTTCAGTACTATGTAATTTAATGTAAGGAGTGCTTAACCGAGAATATTTATTTGCTCATTGATTTAACATAGACTTGCCAGCACCTACTGTATGAGCTCCAGGAACAGTTCTGGTCTACAGTTCCCAATACTCAGTCTGAGGTGAGAAAAATATTGGGAATGGAACTTGCTAAGAGTGGAGTTCACCACATCTTCCCATTTTCTTTATACCCCATCTTAAATGCAGCGAAGACTTGAAGATAAAATCAAAATAAACTGTTTCCAGGTTTCAAGTTGAAAATTACCTTCTCTAGAAGCTCTGTCTCCATTGATCATTTATTTACATAACCACGGCTTTAAGAAAATATATCTAACAATAGCAGAAGTAACAAGAAATTTAAGGTAGGTAGATATTTGACAGAATAATAGAAAGTTCTCTGCCAAACAATTTTAATGAAAAGAGTGAGAAGCTCAAGAGTGATAGACATTGTTTGACCAAGCATCTTCCTCCCCAAGCCTTCCCTTTCCTCCTCTTTACCCTCTCTCAGTGAAAGATGCCATCACTCATTCCCCAAGGGCCCTAGGCAGAAACTTGGGGGTCATCTTACTCCATATTCAATAAGTCTCCAAGTTCTGTCACCACCAACAATTTATGCCCTTGAAGTTCGTCCACTTTTCTCAACAGCCTTTCCATCAGCTCAGAGCCAGGTGTCATTACTGCCACTGGCTTACGTAGTATCATCCTATCTGTCTTGCTCTTACTCCTTCCTTGCCAGCCCTAATCCATTCTCCCTCTGCACTGTTTTTATATAACCATGAAACTATTTTAAGTCCATAAACATATTTTTTTTTCTCTCACTCCTGAGCCTTTATGTTTGTTGTTCCATTTGCTTAGAGAAGCTTTTCCCTCCATCACTACACAGCACCAAAGGAGGGGAAATACTGCTAACTCCATTCTGTTGTTTAAATCTTCACTTTGATACTACTTTGAATAATTCCTCAAAGCAAAGTCGCCTCTCTTATAGGCTCTTCTTCACACCACGCTTACCTCTGTTGTAGCGGCACTTAAATTCGTTGTTGTTAGTTGGAGACCCTGTGTATAACAGGACAAAAGATTGCCTGGTCCTGCACCATTGTTCCTATGTTTGAGCCCATTGTTGTAGCCACTGTGTCAATCCATCTCATGGATGGTTTTGCCTGTTTTTGCTAACCCTCTACTTTACCAAACGTGCTGTCCTTTTTTAGTGATTAGTCTTTCCTGATGATGTGTCCAAAGTAAGCAAGATCAAGTCTTACCATTCTCACTTCTAAGGAACATTCTGGCTGCACTTCCTCCAAAATGGATTTGTTTTTCTTGCAGTTTATGGTATATGGCATATTCAGTATTCTTCACCAACACCACAATTCAAATGTATTAACTCTCCTTCAATCTTCCTTTTTCATTATCCAGTTTTCACATGTATTTTAGGTGATTGAAAAGACCATGGCTTGAGTCAGGCACACTTTAGCCATCAAAGTAACATCTTTGCTTTTTGACATGTTAAGGAGGTCTTTTGCAGCAAGTTTTTCCCAGTGCAATACATTGTTTAATTTCTTAACTTCTGTTTCCATGGGCATTGATTGTTGATCCAAGTAGAATGAAATCCTTGACAACTTCAATTTATTTCCCATTTATCATGATGTTGTTTACTGGTCCAGTTGTGAGGATTTTCATTTTCTTCACTTTCAGGCACAATCTGTATTGAGGACTGTAGTCTTTGACCTTCATCAGTAAGTAATTAAAGTTGTCTTTAAGTTTAGCAAGCAAGGTTGTGTCATCTGCCTACTGCAGGTTGCTAATGAGTCATCCTCAATCCAAACTCCACGTTCTTCTTCATGTAGTCCAGCTTCTTGGATTATTTGTTTAGCATAGAGCTTGAATAAGTAAGGTAAAAGGATACAACCCTGCCACAAACTTTATGGATAGCACTTAAATTAGGGGTTTTTTTTTGCCTTTTCACTCTCTCTCTCCCTCTCTCTGTTTCTGTCTGTCTCTATATACCTCTCTGTCCTGTAAATTCTTTGAGAGAAGGGGTTGTTCATTGCCATAGCTTCAGCATATAAACTATTTTCAAAAGGGAAACACATCTTTGTTAAGGTAGGGTTTGACAGGGAGAAAGGCAATGAGGAGAGGTGAGGAAGATCAAATAAAGAAATCAAGGCAGTAATATAAAAAACAAGACGAGGCTCTTGAGTAGCCTTAGTAGATATAGACTGGAGCATACATGGACTATGAATAAACAATTCTGCATGACTTGGCAAGTTATACAATTAAAAATACCAGATGAGGAGCAATGAATATATCATTCCAAGTTTCCTTCCCAGCATAATGGGAAGTTTTTAAAAACAGGAAGGTTACATACAAAATAAATCACAAAATCCTCAAACAAGCACAGTATATTAACATTATTTAATTAGTGGTGAAATCGATATATAAAATAGGCTTGTAGTAATAATGTATGAGCAATTTGAACAGGAAGTTAAGCCTTGGAAATACATATTTGCTTTTCTTCTTTATGTAATTTTTAGAAAATTCAATGGACATATTTGATTGCCCATTATAACAGTGGAAGCATACAGAAGCAACTGATAAAGCAAGCAAGAGTATGTCAATCACTCAAGGTCTTCTGTTTTTCTTCAGACCACTTTAAGGCCAGAGTTTCTAACTTAATATGTGAATCGGAGAAATGTGTGTGTTTCTGTTATCTATTTTAGTGAGCCAAGAGTAAGCACTTCCAGCAATCCTGTCATCTCTCTGACATATCTAGGGTAGAGGCATCTAGTACCCACCTATAGGTGATGATGGCATAGTTAGCAGTGTCCATTTAAAACAGGAATATTCAACAAAGCTTCGATCCCTGAGGAAAATACTCTGCTCTATCAGCTAGCAAGGTGACTTTCTTTTCTGCTTTGGTTCCTTTTGAAGCTTGGTTCCTCACTATGCCCTACCTCCCTCTCTAACTCTAAATTAAGCAGAAATGGACTCTGATTGTCAAGTTCTGTCCACACCTCCCAGATTTCCTTTATACAAATGGTGATCGCAAGGGAGTTAGAAGATTCTTTTTTTTAAATGAGAAAAGTGTATAATGAAAATTTTAAAGACATCTTTAAAATAAGATTCAACCAACCTCTAACAATGTTTTCCTTTTTTTTCTTAACTTTGATGTAAGTAATACCAATATTACAAATTTACAGCCTCCCCCCAGAAACTAGTGTCCAAGAAAAATTATTGCTGTTGTATTAACATTTTAAACAGAATTTTCATTTTTTCTATGATTTTGATAATGCAATATGTGATATATTTCCCACATTATGATGCTTAATATTTAAAACAACATTTGCTATAATACAGTTTGCTTTTTAAATTCATGAAGCATAGCATTCTTCTTTAAATACTATTTTCTCAAAGCTTTTTCAGTTTGAACTCATTGTCAGAACCAAACCAAGTATCTATGTCTATGATAACATTTAAATTAAACCGTAATAGTAAGATTTGAGTTACTTCAATTCTATATATTAATCAAAGCTCATAAAAATCTTCGTATCATAGCATCTGTAAACAAGATAACAGAAGATTACCAGGGCCAAGTGGAATATTTATAATAAGCTATAATTTAGGGCAAAAATTAGTTTAAAGTTTTAATATCATAATAACCTTATCATGTATGAGTTGCACCATGCAAGTTTTGTACAAAGAAAGCTATGTTGATTTTAATGAAAGAATCACTTTACATTCTGCTTATATGAAATAATGGAAGAGAAAAAAACTAGGTTGCAAGATAAAACAGCCAGAGTTAAAATGAGTGTATCCACATGCTACAGGCGACAGGAACAATTCCTTCTTATCTCAAAGAGGTTTCTTTGTACGTTGAATCTTTAAGAGTAATGCTAACAACCATTTGCGATCTAATTGGTCACATGGTACCTTTTGGCACTGGGGTTTATTTGTCAGGGTACTAAAAAAATAAAATAGGGAAGCCATCTCAGATTTTTAAGTGAATATATTGACATTTTAAAATGTGTATGGTTCAATGCTTTCAGGAAGAAAATGAGGTTTCAGTTTTTGTTTTTGTTTTTGTTTTTCCTTTGAATTGGCATTTAGGGTTAGGGGAAAAACAAAATTGCTTCAGTTACAAATAAGATTATTTTTAGATTTCAACAAATTAGAAACACTTGTGGTTTTTAATCTGCAGTTCAGATCTGGCATCTATGCACAGAAGGACATTCTGGAGACATTTTCCAGTTGTAACTTTAAAAAATATTCCTAGGTCTCTGGTGAGCATTCTGCTATGTAAATGGACTTTGCTAATGTGTTTGACTAAGAGTTATGGTTGGAATCGTTCTTAGATCTGTTCTGCTATTGTGCAAACAGAGCCTTAGGTGCCTTTATGCTCCACTAAATATTACTAGTAAAATCCTTGTGTTATTAACATATGATAAAATAATATTTGCTTTCAAGTCCAGTGTATATTCAAGAAACAAAAAAACTGCACTACTTCAGATTTGGTTGACCACAGGGTTAGTCTGCATTGATAAAATCTGAATTATAGAAGAATTTAAAAGAAATACCACATGTTCACTCTAGTGCAGACCCCTAATAGATTATTAAAGGAAATGGATATGAATAATTTGCTATGAACCTTGCTGTAATAATGTCCTTGAGTCTGTGCCATGTGACTACCTTATAAATAAGGTCATTTTAGAATAAGGTCCTTCTGGTGACTTTGCAATTAAATGACCAAAATAGTGTCTAAGATAAATGTGCCTCATTTCCTATCTCTAGTTAATAGAACTACATCTTTTCCCTAGTACTTGACGTCTGATTTTTCTCTTCCTTTTAAAGAATTCTTACATTGTTTTTCAGTTTTTTTAAACCTTTCCCTCATAGATAGTAAACACATATATTTTAACCTGTTGTTGTTCTTGTTAGCTGCCATCTTGTCAGCCTCTGACCCAAGGCCACACTGTACACAGCAGATCAAAATGCTGCCCAGTCTTGCACCATCCCCAGTATAGGTTGTGGATCAGACCTTTGTGATCCATAGGGTTTTCACTGGCTGATTTTCAGAAGTAGATAACCAGGTTTTTCTTCCTAGTCTGATTTTGTCTGGAAGCTCCACTGAAACTTTTTCAGCATCAAAGCAACATACAAACCTCCACTAACACGAGTGATGGCTGAACATGACAGGTGCCTTAGCCAAGAATCAAACCCCGGTCTCCAGCATGGCGGGCAAGAATTCTACCCCTGAACCACCAATGCCTCATATTTCAACCTAGGTCTTATAAAATGATCACAAACATTAAAGTGTGTGTTTTTTAATCCATAATGCTATACTGTACCACATTTTTTAGGTATTAAACTTGACAAAAGAACATTTCAGGTTGTTTTAAAAACAGTTAGCTTATGTTTGCCAAGATTCTTATTCTTCTCAATGATATCTTCTTTTAGTCAACATCCAAGTCAACTCTTTTCATTTCTTTCTTTGGTGTTTTTAAATATTCAGAATGTCATTCATGAATACTCTATTCTGCATAAGTTTATCTTAACTTCGTTGTTTAAAAGAATAATGAATTGCTTCATTTGTATTACTTCATTTGAGCATTAAACAGAATATTGAGTCAGCATCCTTCTTTACAGACGAAAGTGAAAGGTTCAGAAACTTTCCTCCCCGCCCCCAAACCATGGCGCTTGGGTTGAGGTCCATCTTCTGATGCTAACCTCAGAGTTCTTTCTGTGACAGCTGATTGCTACTCTTCTTAAAACAGAGAATGCTCAACACCAAAGACGAGATGTTTCTTTGGCCGTTGTCTTCTGTACTCAAACGTTTACATATTGAAAAAGTCTTGCTGTTGTTCAATTGTAGTAGCTTTCTTGGTGCGGTTTACACAAGAGCATCATTTAGCTCTGCTAAAGTGAAAATATCACCTGAAATTTGTAATGACTTGCTCTTGCCAGGTTTAAGCGTATCATCTAAAAATGGGACATTTCAGTCTCCTAAATTATATACTTTCCAAGAGTTAGTAAGGGACAGTCTCTCCTTCTCTGTCCATCATAACAAGTTGGGAAGAAATTTTACTTCAGTTTGTGCAGCTCTATTGTGGTGTTCTTTTAAACAGAACTTATTAGTTGCACTCCTGTGAGGGAGCAAAGATGTGATAAGATAAAAGAAATGAAGTTTCAAGTTATCTTTCTAATCCTCATACCAGGGATTACTTTCAAAGAGTGTGTTTGGTCTTATCTCAGGGGAAATTCCTCTTCCCTTGGACTACAATGTAATCGTATTTTAGAAAACGTGGTATACTGTTTGTGAAGATAACAACAAATATCCATCTTTTGAGAGTCTCTTACATAGAATAATACATCAAATATATTTATTTATTCTTTTAGCCTATTCCTAGACCTCTGCTCCTTTTCCAAAGACAAAGTGTCAAGGGAGAACAAAGAAATTCTTCTCCTATATGTTCAAAGGAAAGGAAAGGTGGGCTTTTCATCACAGTTTTCAGACTCTAGCCCAAACTTTTCTTGTGTCCGTATGTGATTACCAATTCAAATGTAGTTCTCCCCTAGAAAGGCCATCGGCTAATCAGTTTCCCCACTAAGCATATTTTTAAGCTTACCTTACCTTTATGTAAAAGCATTATATAGAAAGGAATGAACGCATGGGTTATCAGCAAACTATATATTTCTGACAAAAGTCAATTTTACCATGCAAGAAAGTGGTAACCAAATTAAAATTACACAGTAGTTCCCTAATCTGAAAGGGAAGAAAGTTTTATACAAATATTACACTATTCTAAGTAGCAATAAAGAAAGAAGGGACAGTTAAATAAAAACAATATTTCCTCAAACAATGTGCAATCAGAGGCAGAGTTACTAAGAGTTTCAAGGACAAAGAGTGTGTGTGAAAGAGAGAGAGTGTGTGTGTTTCAACACTGAAAGGCATAAAAGAAACTTCCCACAGCTGGAGCATAGTTTATTCTAATCAACACAAGGACACATGTTGAAGTTGAAGTAGGCTTCCGTTTCTGGGAACACACATTTATTTTAGTTTTAAGAGAAAGCCAATTTAATATCATGTAGAGGTAAAAGCCAGGATTCTTACACACTTTTTGTTGTTGTTGTTATTTGTTTTTTGTCTTAAGGTTTAAATCTATGTTTTGCCAACTTACATCAAAATTCCTAGATTTGACTTAAAGCTTTCAAGTAATTGAGTGAGAATCAACATTACAACAAATATTTTCCCAGCCTTTCAAAAGAAAAAACAAACCCTGCTAATTTCTGTTTATATATAATTAGTGGACATTCCCATCTCTTGAGGGGAAGGTTTGTCCTTGTGAATAAAGTGTACATTTATTGTTTATGATAATAAAACCCATCGCCATCGAGTCAATTTCGACACATAGCAATCTTATAGGACAGAGTAGAACTGCCCCATACGGTTTCCAGGGAGAGGCTGGTGGATTTGACCTGTTGTCGTTTTGGTTAGCCGCCAACTTCTCAACCACTGTGCCACCAGGGCTCCTTTTTAGCCACCTGAAATATCTTGATCTTGCTACTTAAAACATACTTTGTGTTTCCTAAAGCCCCAAATTTGACTTGCTACATCACACCTAAACAGAATAGATTGTGTCAAATATAAAGATATTGATGTGTTTGTTAGTGCCTTGTTTAGACTTCATTTTACTACATTATCCAGTGCTGCCTTCATATTAATTAGCATTTCATCTTAACTCTGGCTGTGGGATTTTAAAAATTATGTCTCAATTTATATGCAGACATTTAACCAAGAATGATTTAGTCTATTTCTTCCCTAAACTCTAGATGTTTTCCTTTTCAGAACTTGTAGAAAGGTGCAGTACACAAATGATAGATATTCAAAAAATGTACAAAGGAAGTTGTTCTATTTCCTTTCCAAGTTAAGATTAACCAATTTGCCTTGAATGTGGCTTAGAGAAATGTGAAAAAAAAAAAAAAGAATCACTGTATGTATTGTTTAAAATATGTTACTTCCCACTGAGTAAGTATTTATTAAGTAATTCTTTCTGATAAGCATTGTACTGCTACCTGCCACGGATAAAGGAAAGTGTATGACATGGCTCCTGATTTGAAAAAGTTAATTGAATGGCTTCAATGGATAAGAAAAACATACACACCCACAAAAGTTATATAGTGATAGAAGAAAATGTTTCTCAAAATGAATTGCTATGGTAGTAAATGCTTGTAAAGGTAGAGTAGGGTAAATTTAATTTCTGTCACATCAGTAAAAGATCTGGAAAACATGAGTTGATCATGCACTAATGGATTATGCTATCAGGAGAGAACATAAGGAAGACCATTTGTTGCACATTGGGGTTCACTAGAAGTAGATGCGGAGATGGAGTCTGGATTCAAGATGTTTATTTACAACCAGCACTTGGGAAGGGAAGGTGGAGCAGACA
The DNA here is from genome assembly GCA_030035585.1 of Dugong dugon. Classification (NCBI taxonomy): domain Eukaryota; kingdom Metazoa; phylum Chordata; class Mammalia; order Sirenia; family Dugongidae; genus Dugong; species Dugong dugon. The sequence continues at coordinate 19,341,434 of CM057478.1, forward strand.
GGATTGGGTCTGACAAAGTCTTAGTCAACTCAGAAGGACATATGGGGACAGTATCACTCTTCAGAGTGTCCCACATCAGGCCAAAATGGTTGGATGGTTAGATCCTTCCTCAATTGGCCACCAGGGGTGGGGCAGATTCGATCTTAGTTTCTGAAGCCGAGGCTGATCTTGTAGAAGCCCTGGAGGCTATCTGCTGACCAAGTCCACACAACTAGGCAGTAAGTCCTTGCCTGAAGATGGATTTGAGTGGTATATATTCACATACGTCTACTACATCCTTCCAGGTGTGGAAGGTAAGGAATCATATAAGTGAAATAGCGGAGGAGAGCGTAAGCAAGGTGTGTTTGGGGATGGTCAGTTACTAGTAAAGACTTCCTGACTGATAGTGTCTTAAGAACAAAATCATTCTAAACCACTAAAGTATGTCAGAAGAATATGTTGTTTGAACATGTGGATTTACGCCTAACAAAAGAAATTTTCAACCTAACAGATTATTAAAAGCAAATTAAAAAAAAAAAAAGATTCACATCTGCTCTGTAACTAGCAATTAGCATGTTTTATTAGTCTAACTGCCATCAACTGTCCATTCATTTACCAAACATTTACTTAACATCTCCTAGGTGCCAAAAGATGAATAACATATGTTCCCTGTTCTGAGCAGTTGACAATGTAATGAGGGAAACAAAAAATGAAAAATGATAACTTGTAAAACAATGCTACTGAGGGGCAACAAAAGGACACTGAGAATCCCCAGAGATGAATGGGAACAGCTTCATCTGGAGGTGACCTTGTCACAGAGAACTTTGTGTTTCATGATCAGGTGATAAAGAAACATTAAAAAGAGTGATATGTCCACATTTATATTTTAGAAGGGTTTCTTCCTGACAGCTAGAGGATAGAGTAGAACTAAGTGAGTTGGGAGAAAGAAAGCCAAGTTGGAAAACTATTGCAAGAGCTCGTATTAGAGAAGAAAAGCTGGCCATTAGTTACGATTTATTGCACACTTACTATATGCCCAGCTCTGTTCAAAATTGTATATGTATATGTGCATATATATATATATGTGTGTGTGTATGTATGTATATACATAAAATTCAGTCTTCACAGCAATGAAGCTTAAAACAAACAATACGTTATTTTGATTTTGTCTGGAATTTTATCAATTCAATATTGACTTAAAACATTGGCAAACTCAGGTGGTTAGAAACTGATTGACATATATAAGCATGTCAATTTTAAGGAAACAATGACAAACGATTAATAATGAAATTTATTTGACCAAGCAAATCCTTAAAACCATGCGGTGTTATGGCAAAAAAAAAAGGAGAGGACCTTGGTGAAGAGAAGCTAAGAACCACAGTCTAAGACAAAGAACAAGATGTTAGTTGATCAGAAAAAACCATTTGAGAAGTAAAAGTTAATTCTCCTAGTGTTTTCTATGTACTTTTGTTTTATTGTGCAAAATTTAATTAAGCCATATACATCATGCACTAGATACTGGCACATTCACGTGCCCTCCAAAATCCTGGGCGACCAATGGAGTAAATGTGGTGCAGAGGATACAAACACACAGCGTACCTTCCACCTCAACATACTTGAACAATAATGGCAATACAGAAGGGAAAAAAAATAGCCTTAGAAAAATACTCTTGAGCACAGGGCTACTCATTGACATAGTCACAACAAGTATGCAGTTTGCCTCATTACCAAAATAGTATTGGTGTGTTTGTGTGTGTGTATCTTTAATCTTAATTATGAGTTTTGGAAGAGGAAGATCGAAAGGCTGGGATAAAAAAAGAAACAAAGATGTATTGATATTTGTAGAGAATCTAAACACATTATATAATATCTCTCACCCCACTACTGCCCCCTTCATTGCATTTGTCCTCAGCACTGTACCATTATTGAATGTGTGTGTAGGTAGAAGAGGTGCTTGGGTGGCACAAGCAGTTTTCAATTGGCTACTAACCTAAAGGTTGGTAGTTCAAATCCACCCAGCAGCATGTGGAAGAAAAGCCTGGCTATCTGCTTCCATAGAGTCTACATCTAAAACCCTATGCAGCAGTTATTTTCTGTAACACGTGGGTTGCCATGAGTTGGAATCAACTCAGTGGCAACTGGTTTGGTTTGATTGGGTGTAGATAGATATCTAGATAGATATAAGTACTATAGAGGGGTGTGTGTGAGTGTGTGTGTGTGTGTGTGAGTGTGTGTGTGTGTGTGAGTGTGTGTGTGTGTGAGTGTGTGTGTGTGTGTGTGTGTGTGAGTGTGTGTGTGTGAGTGTGTGTGTGTGTGTGGGTGTGTGGGTGTGGGTGGGTGTGTGTGTGTGTGGGTGTGTGAGTGTGTGTGGGTGTGTGTGTGTGTGTGGGTGTGTGAGTGCGTGTGTGTGTGTGTGTGTGTGAGTGTGTGTGTGTGGGTGTGTGTGTGTGAGTGTGAGTGTGTGTGTGTGTGAGTGTGTGTGAGTGTGTGTGTGTGTGTGTGTGTGTGTGTGTGTGTGTGTGTGTGTGTGTGTGTGTGTGTGTGTGTGTGTTTATATGCTTTCCCCCTTTTTGGCCTCCTCATTAGAATAGAAGCTCCACACGGTGGGCTTTGCCTTGTTTGAGATTGTGTCATCCAGCATCTAAAGTGGTGTCCACGCATACTAGGTGTTCAATCACTATTGATTGAATGCTGAATGAAAGAAATACACATAATATCTGTTTTAATCTTATTTTCAGTAAAGGAAGTGATATTTTCCTATTTATGTCTGATTAAACTGAGGTTCAGAGGTTAACTGCCTTGCTCAAGATCTCCAAACCGTGGATCTAATCTCTGAACTTAAGTTCAATCAGTCTAAAGCCCATATTATTTGCTCTATAAAGCACTGCCTCTTGAGATGTTATGCAACCATATTTCATTGAACTCTTCTTGATATTATTTGATTTGATTTTGTGCAATATGTGAAATATTAAGAGGAGTGATGATATGCCAACTGAAAAAATCCATAAAGGTTAGTTTTATGGTTCACAGCATCTTCATACAATCAAAACAGATTCTTGAAAACTAATTGGCAATGTGCATCTCTTCACTATGACAAATGATGCAAATGATATTTTATACAAAATCTGTAATATAATACGTATATCCACACAAAGTTTTGTGTCATATTTATAATAGCTGTGGAAAACAATTAGTGAATTTTGAATTTTCATAAAATCACCATTGTTTACTATCATTTTCATGATTAAACATAAGCAAGTGGCAAGAAATAGAGACCTGAGGATTTTTTGTGATCATTGTTTTTAACATGCTCTGCAAGTCAGTTTATTAACGATCTCTTTTCGTAGCTAGCATCAAAGTAAAATATTTGGCTGGCTTCTCTTGGATGTTAGAGAACAAACACAGCTCCTGTTGACTTAACACAAGCTGGCAAATTCCATTTAATTATGAGCTTTTTTGATAATTACAAAAGTGTATGCTCAGATGTATCTATATATAACCATATATATGTAGTTTTGGAGGCCTGGTTGCAGAGTGGTTAAGCACTTTGGGCTGCTAACCAAAGATCTCTGGAAAACCTGTGGGGCAATTCTGTTCTGTCCTATGGGGTTGCTAGGAGTTGGAATTGACTCTATGGAAGCAAGGTCGGGTTTTTTTTTTTTTTTTTTTTTTGCGAAACTCCTGATTGGTAGTAATCATTTTAACGGAATAGGTCTTAAGAGCACTGGTCTGTGTATTAAGACAGGTCTAGAAAATCAATAGGATGAATCACAGTTAACTTATCTTGCACATATAGACATGAACTGAGCTTTTAAAAACTACCTTTCTATACTTACTTATACTTGCCTCCTAAGCTTTTTGAATCATTTCAGTTTAGCAGTGGCCACCAAAAGTATACTCATAATATTTTTTAAATCAGTTCTATGGTTGCTAGTGTTGCTGCTAGTTTATTAAAATTAAGCAAAGGGAATAAAACTGTGTGGTTAATGTGCACAATTAAAAGGCTTCATTTTCATTTTATACTTCCTCATTGTTCTAATAAAAGATCATTTCTCAGTTATGCTATCTATGTCTAATGTCTCCCAAGCACTTCCCTACAGCCACTAAAAAACACTGTATTCCATTAGTTTACATTATGCAGCTGCCTTTCTACAGATTATTTTTTATTATTATCCATTAATTCTGGTGAGTTTCTCTGCCTTTATTGAGGGTTTAGGTTTTTGTTTTCACTAAAAGCACCCTAGTCACATGGCATGTGTGTGTGTACACACACCCATCACTTTCATATATTCTCACTCTCTCGCTCATTATCAACTGTTGATTGTATCTTGTATTTCTCCCTGGGATGTTTTGCTAATTTATGAAATACTGTTGATATTTGCAGTGCTTTACAATGTAATTGCTTAACGTTCACAACCTGAGCTTTGTCATACATGTTTTATACCCATCTACATTTATAGCTTTATCACAACATACTTATTGACTTTTATTTGATGTCATTTTATTTCACATTCCAATAAATATAATTTTTATTTTAACTAAGAAAAATTTTTTTGACAGCTCTTGCAAGTTTAATCTAATGTTGTTGAAAAATATTGATCTAATTCCATTACTTTCCCATTGCATTTCTTTCTAGTCTGCTTGCATTTTAATAAGGAGATACCTGCCTTCTCCCTCCCATTATAGTTAGAATATTTAAACCCCAGCAAGTCTTTTTATTGGTTTATTTTAACGTGATGCATAATCTGGTGATAGTTCTCTGTCATGTGAAATATCACAGAAATTGGTGTCATATAGTTGCTGTAAGGCCACTTGGAAGTTACTTAACTTTTATCTGTACAATGCAGTTTCTTTATCTGTAAAATGCAGATAATATATATTAGCTATCTCAAGGAGTTGTTACGAACATTTAAAAAGTAATGTTAGAAAGTAACCAATATAGTGTCCAGCCTGTGGCTAACATCTATTAGTCCTTGCTATTTTTCTGTATGGTTGCTAGGGTCTATAATTTTTCAAAAACAATAGTAATTTTCACTAAAAAGTCATAGTCTAGCACTCAAGGCCATTGGCATTTGTCAACATCCAGATTATTCTTCTTGATTCAAAAAAGAGAATAGTTTTTTTTCCCCCCTGGAATTTTCTTGAATGATGTCAGATGTTCGAGTTTATAGTTCAATAAACTCTGATGCAAATTATTTATATTTTCAACACACTGTCAACCTCCCTTTCCATGTCAAAAAATGATTTCCTCCAAAACTGGTTGTTTTACCTGTGCTGCTTTATAGATACAATACCTTTTCCTTTCTTTTAACCATAGTAATTATTAGAAAGGAGAATTATGTGGTACAGGTGTTAGAGATAATAGAAATAAAATAAATTGACTCCATATTCCTAATTTACCTAGGTTACAGGGATTAGGAAGAGACAAATAAAAAACAACATAGTAAGTTTTATTCTCCCTTGAGCCCTAACAAGAGCTCACTCCTTACAGATCAGGTATGATAGTACTGCTTTTATCCCTTGTTCTCATTTTCTCCCAGAAGCAGCAACAATGTATGCTTAGCTCCAGGGAAGAATTGCTTTCCTCAAGCTGGCGGCCTGCACAGCTGTCGGCTCCAATACATTTCTACACCTATTTTAGAGAGAACATTCTCTGCATTTCTTGGTATGCAAATGGTAGTTTCAAAATTCCTTTCAGGACGGCATTACAAGCCCCTCAGTGCTGCATAAACCCACAGAGGGTTTCCTTCTCCAAGTTTACAAAAGCCTGGTCTCTGAGCTGTGGGATCGGGAATCAGCTACTACATCCTGGGTGTTTTTTTGTTTGTTTGTTTTTTCCTTGAACCTATTAAATTGATACTATAGAACTAAATTTCAGACATACATCACTGAATGAATGAATTATCAGAAACTTTGCACCTTCTTATTTGATTATTATGATTTCCCTATGGTGATACATCTCACAACGAATTTTGTTGCAACATGTTTACTTTTCTGTTTTGTTTCCTGCACTTTTATTTTTGAACGTTAAAAAAATACAATTAATTTATATAATAATCCCTAGTTCATTTTATGTGTTCATTAACATGGGTGCTTAAAAATCACATCTATTTCCGGATTGTTTTTTCTCCTTTAAGACTGAAATCAGATAACAGGGTTATAATTTCAGGGAGTGTTCTAGACTTGGATTGGTTCTGGACTGGATTACATGGAAGCATGATAGAGGATCCATGAACAGTTAAATAGTAGATGAATTTATAGATTAACATGGTCACACTGTTAAATGCAAAAACAAATGTAGCAACTGTTGGAGACAAAGTCAGCTTAGACTCCATAGACATCTAAACCTGTGCCTATGAGACCACTTCCCCTAGAAATTTTATGTCTGAAACCACCAAGAATCATCAGCCCTCTCTGTGTTTGGGTAGCAATGTTGTTGGCACCGCAGAATCTGCAGTAAATCACATCTCTCAGGAGATCATTTGCACTTATTAAAAACTACTACAATTTGTAACAATTTAAAATCAAATTTCTCCCTTAAATAAAATCATCATATTGTGTTGAGGCTGAATTCAAAGCTTCAATTTGCCTACATTTTAATGAGTTATGTGAAGGAGAGTAGAGATGTAGCATGTTTAGATTTAATTATTTTTAACGAGCATAGTTACATTGGAAATATGTAAGTTGGAAATATGTAAGCACTAAGGTTTCAGAACTCTCTGCAATTCAAGATGCTATATAAAATGTATTCTATTTAATGAGCTCCACATTCCATTGACTGTTGCGCTATACATCAATTGCATGCCACTTCCTTTCAACATTCACACTGTTTAGCTCCCACTAATAGGTACATTAAAAAGAATCTTGCTACAAATATCAAAGCAGACATCATAGCTATATGCATTTCTGCCTATGCTCACACTTTTTAAAAAGCTCCTAAGAGAAATCTTCACAAAGATAAACTGTAACCCTTTTTTTTGCAGTGTTTGCTAATGGAGAAAGACATGACATGCGTTTTTTTCTGTACATAGTTGAACTAGAGCTTCAGAAAGATATTGACTAGGGGAAAAACAGAGAGTTGGAATAATCACTATATTGTTATGGGTGTAGGCTATTGATAATTACTTAGCTTCCTATTTGCCTTTGAGTGCTTCTGTTGAAAAAGTGTGAAAATAATACTGTTAAAAATTGTACACTTAATCACAATACTATAAAAGTGCTTTGAAAACGATGGATGTTGTGAAATAAGTGAATTAAAGTAGGATTGAAATATTACAAAGGTAATCTAAATTCATAAAGAAACAGTAATCTAAAAGAAGAATTTAGGAGGGACATTTTTTATTTTCTTGTGTTTCATATAGTTTTTTACTTTAAGTATTTAGAAGGAGAAAGGTATCTGAACTCCAAAGTAAAATCCACCTGAATATTATCTTTTTTTTTTTTTTTAAGGTAGTAGGGAATTCTGTTAAAGACACAGTATAAAAGAAAAATTCTCACCTCTTATTTTTCTAACAATCAGAGAATTCTAAAATAGTCTTGCTTTTATATCGTTGTTTTTTAACACGTTTGTGAAAAAGTCTTTGTAAATCAGTTTAAATAGTGGGATTAATAATAAGTAATCCTTAAAAAGTCAATATGAATTCTGTGTGATTACCTTCTTAGTTGTTTATCTTGACAAAGAGAAATATTTAGGTGAATGTTAATACTTATAGCAAATTACTAAAAAAGTATATTTTGTTCTTAGTTTTCTTCAAATTTTAATAGGTTTGAAAGCAGTGTCCGAATATTCTCAGCTTTTCAAATAGATTACAGGATAGTTTTACATATAATTGTCCTTACTCCATGTTGGTTATCCTTTGTGGACAATAAATAGACAAGAAATATTTGCCTTCTATATTGTCTGAGCAAATAAAATATATTTTTATCAATATTATCACAAAAACATATTAGCTGTACACCTGTATGGAAATACAGCCCAGAATAACATATAAAATGTTTCATATCATTTGCTTTTTTTTTTTTTTAACTTGGAAACATTGATACTTAGAAGGAATATATTTCAAGTGTCTCTTTTAAACATAAATGTTTTTTCCTGTGTTTTTAGATGGATTTGTGCATTCTGTCTGTCTCTCTCTCTCACACACACACACAATAGTTTCTCCTTATTGTAGAGTTTATTGGCTTAGCTAAGTATTTCATGTAAATGACAATGAAAAGGCTAATTTTAAAGATTCTCAGTGGCATGTACTATTTAGATTTCATTTCCATAAAATCATAAAAATATCTCTATAATAGGATTTTATTCAAATTGGATATATAAATTAAGCCAAACTCCCTTTGCTTACTAAGCCATTAATTTTTTTTTCCTCTCTATTTTACCTCACTGGTATAGCGTACTGTGGGATATTGTATTTTGTACTTGTACTTTTTTGGTAGAGGATCAAATATTATTTTTTATAGAAGTTATACTTTTAAAATTTGAGGAAATATTACAGTATGAATAAATATTATACATGACAGCTATAAACATTAATGAATCTGCCAACAACGTGTATCATTTTAAATGAGATTATTCTGCAAATGGTGGAATTTTGGTTCTCTCCAAATTTAAAATAAGTCCAGATTTAGTCCTTAACTTTAAATTCCCTTGCAACCATATACATAAATACAGTCATACTATTATTTTAACCAAAAAAATTGACAGTTGTTATGCAAGTAACTTATGAAGCATATAAGCTAGTGATTTCCCTTCATTCTGTGCAAATTGGCTATGCAATTTTGCTATATAAACATAATCTTTAGTGCAGTTTGATACCTTTTCAAATGATTTCTGCAGTCAGAAAAGAAAAACTTGAATTATATCATGTATGTTACTAATATTGGCTTCCCTGCAAGGTTGAGTAAACAGAAAATAAAATGAAAACATCTGCAGAAAGTGATCCCAGTATGAAATATTTCCATAACATTTCATTCCAATCAGAATCACTGTTTACTTTCTACATTAAGACCAGCGGTAGGTAAGACCACTGGCTGAAAATTAAAAGCTAATCTACGAAAATTGTGGCCAAGGGATGTGTAGTCTACATTTGAACATTTGTTAAATAAGTAATGAAACATAAGAAAGAAACCAAACTGTTTCAGAGATGCTTGTGTTTTATTTGTACCCTGATGCCCCCAGCAGCGGGCTTCGGCTCTCACAGTGGAGCTGTTTTGACTATGAGACAGAGAGGCGGAGCCACAGCTCACCAGACAATGTCCTTCTCGTTTGCTTCGCCAATGCCTCCCCTCACCCCAGTCATTGTTTTTAAAGAGCTTTGAGATTCCTTTAGCAGGAAAGGTGTTTTGATACTACCCAATTCTGTGTTTTTTGTAACATACTACTCATTTTGCTTTTTGGGGCTTCTTTTACAATAAAACTACTGTAAAACCTGTGCCAGTTCACACTGCAATTTGATGAATTACGTTCCCAGGATTTCATTATAAATGTGTTTTACAGTGCTACTGCAGAGACTGAGGAGTTTTGAAATAACAAATAGGAACACCATAAGTGAAAACCTGTACATCCAAATGGCTTGGGTCTGAGTGTACCAGGAAGTGGTTCATGTAATTTCTCAGAGCATCTCTTTATTGCATTATTAATGTTACACGTGGTTATCTCATTATTAAATATAAAATAGAATGTTTCTGCGCTGGAGAAGAATTCCAGCTCCAATGGCAAGTCTGACCTATGAGCAAACCACAGAATTCGGTAAAGTCGGCTTTGTGATTGATGACAATGATACCTGATACCTTCCAGCTATATGCTGAAGTGGGGGTGAACTTATTGAGCTATGTAACTTCATTATTTCCTAATCATTTATTTTAAGGACTCAAAGGTTCATTTTATATGACAAATGCATAGGAGAATAAATGTAGACCGAATCTGTGTGAGATAATTTTATTTTCTCTCTTAAAGCCACACTTACAAAGGTTCATTGTAAGTGCCTGATTTCCCCCTACTTCTGGCTTTTCATGGTATGTGCATTTAAATGGAATCTGAAGTATTAAAACTATAGGTCCTGGCACCTGCAGGAGGCCTTAGGGTTCAATCTAACTAAAGCGTTCCGGGCTCTCACCCAGCATCACACAGAGTGGAGGCTCTCGATCTCAGGCCCTTCAGGTATTTTACTATTTCAGTATTAATTATTATCAAAAGTGTCTCATTCTAATGACACAAACCACCTTTCAACTTAAAAGACATCTAAAAGTATACTTTTTTAAATAATGGTATTTTAATGTTTTGGTGCTCCAGCCAGTTATTAAAATCAGATTGGCTATATAAAACTAAACGAGCAATTTAACATGGATTTCAATTTGACTTACTGGTAGGCTCAGCTGCAGCAAACACTGACATACCTGTCATGACCTTCTGTGTCACAGATCTGCATATAACACACCTGTTTCCCAAAACCAGAGCACCTGGTGCTATGTATGGCAGTCTAACCTGGCTTCCCCCTAGTTAAAGTGACAGCAGCGACAGTAGCTAGTGGGCTGATATGTTCCTTAGGACTTGTAGAAACTTGAGTACAGTGGAGTGCAAAGGAGTCAGTGTCTCACTCTTTATCCCATTTTAAATTTAGAAGAGATCATCTAAAACGAGTGTCCGTAATAGAGTGGACTTCTTAAATTCTTGCTGAAGAAATAAATCAATGAGTTAATTAATACATTTATATCTGGAAAAGGAATTTTGAATAGTTTATATCAAGTATAATCTTAGTTAATTTACTGGAGTTTTAGAATCAGAAATACACTAATAATTGTTTGCTCTGGTTTTTTGTTTGTTTGTTTGATTGCTTTTATAGATAAAGATACTGAGGTTCAGACAAGTTAAATGATCTGTCCAAGACCATGGAGCCAGACAGAGACTAGACTAAAATTCAGGACTCTTTATTCATAGTCCAAAATCCTTTCCTTTCCATCCTATCAGTTTGTTTTCTCTAAAAAAGTTAAACAGTATTTAAATCTTGATTATCATTAAAAAGCCAGTTAGAAATAATAACCCTTGTTGCTGTTGTTGTTGTTAGTTGCCCTCAAGTTGATTCCAATGCATGGCGACCACATGCATGCAGAATAAACTGCTCCATAGAGATTTCAAGGATGTGACCTTCTGGAAGCAGATCACCAGGCCTGGATGGGTTCAAACTGCCAAACTTTTGGCTAGTAGTAGAACACTTAACCATTTGCACCACCCAGGGACTCCTAGTATTTGATTTATCAGAGATTAAAAATATTTTTAACAAATATTTGCTCGTGTTTTATGTACCATACTCTATCTGGTTTGCATTCATTTATCCAATCCAATCAATAAATATTTACTGAAAAACTTCTGTGTAACAAACACTGTTCTAAGGGCTTTATTCCACATGAAGAAGAAATAATGTATTCAATGCTATTTGGTTCACTATCAAGAAGTCCAAGCTACACTGAAGACATTGGCAAAAACAAGGCTCCAGGAATTGATGAATACCAACTGAGATGTTTCAACAAACAGAAGCAACACTGGAAGTGCTCACTCCTCTATGTCAAGAAATTTGGAAGGCCAACCAACTGGAAGAGATCCGTATTTGTGCCCACTCCAAAGAAAGAAGATCCAACGGAAAGCAGAAATTATCAAACAATATCGTTAATATCACATGCAAGTAAAGTTTTAATGAAGATAGTTCAAAAGCTGTTGCAGCAGTACATCAACATGGAACAGCCAGAAATTCAAGCCCAATTCAGAAGAGAACGTGGAACGAGGGATATCATTGCTAATGTCAGGTGGATCTTGACTGAAAGCAGAGAATACCAGAAAGATGTTTACCTCTGTTTTATCGACTATGCAAAGGCATCTGACTGTGAGGAGCACAACAAATTATTGATAACATTGTGAAGGATAGGAATTCCAGAACATTTAATTGGGCTCATGAGGAACGTGTACATAGACCAACGCGCAGTCATTCAACAGAACAAGGGGATATTGTGTGGTTTAAAATCAGGAAAGGTGTGCATCAGAGTTGTATTCTTTCACCACACTTATTCAATCTGTATACTGAGCAAATAATCAGAGAAACTGGACTACATGAAGAGGAATTCGCATCAGGATTGGAGGAAGACTCATTAACAACCTGTGATATGCAGATGACACAACCTTGCTTGCTGAAAGTGAAGAAGACTTGAAGCACTTACAGATGAAGATTAAACACTACAGCCTTCAGTATGGATTACACCTCAACGTAAAGAAAACAAAAATCCTCACAACTGGACCAATAAGCAACATCATGATAAACACAGAAAAGATTGAAGTTGTCAAGGATTTCATTTTACCTGGGTCCACAATCAACTCCCATGTAAACAGCAGTGAAGAAATCAAACGGCATATTGCATTGGACAAATCTGCTACAAAACCAAAAACCAAACCAATCCCATAGCCATCCAGTTGATTCTCTTTAAAGTGTTAAAAAGCTAAAGTGTCGCTTTGAGGACTAAGGTGCACCTGACCCAAGTCATGGTATTTTCAGTTGCCTCATATGCATGAGAATGCTGGACAATGAATAAGGAAGACCTAAGAAGAATTGATGCCTTGAATTATGGTGTTGGCAAAGAATATTGAATATACCATGGACTGCCAGAAAGAAGGAACAAATCTTTCTTGGAAGAAGCACAGCCAGAATGCTCCTTAGAAGCGAGGATGACAAAACTTCATCTCACATATTTTGGACATGTTATCAGGAAGGACCAGTCTCTGGAGAGGGACATCATGCTTGGTAAAGTAGAGGGTCAGCAAAAAAGAGGAAGACCTTCAATGAGACGGACTGACGCAGTGGCTGCAACAATGGGTTCAAACATAGCAGCAATTGTGAGGATGGCTCAGAACTGAGCAGTGTTTCGTTCTATTGTGTACATAGGGTTGCTATGCATCAGAACCTACTCGATGGCACCTAACAACAGCAACAAGGAATAAATGTCTATTTACTTTTATCATGAACCATTATCTTTACCATAATGCTTTTCAATATCAAGAGGACATCTAAAATGTAGGTTATATTGAAAAATAATGGACCATGGGATATATATGCCCCTGTTACATTTTCTGCCCTTGGAGGTTTATAGGCAGGCATTTGGCCACTTTAGTACATTCAGGCATCATGGCAGATACTGGTACATCTGCTTAAAAAACAAGGAAGTTGGTCTGTGCCACATTTGAGCATCGAGGGCCGTCCTTATGAGGGAATGCTTCCCAGCTGCTTCCCAGAGGAGTGATTGTGTGTAACTTTTGTGTCTTTTGGCTTCTGTATAGCGAGATAAGGCTTGCAAGTATGTTTACTATTTCCTTTGTGTTATTGGGAAGGGACAGTTACTGATATTTGGAAATATTCCAGTAAATAAGTTATTTTTTCGGTGAAAACAGTTTGTGATGCACTTCCTGGGCCATGGGCCTGATGTGGCCCACATGTGTGATATGGCTACCAATATGGCCCACTCTAAATCAAACTGGTAACAATTATGTGCGGCAAGTGCAATGTTTATTTAGTATTTTGTGTGCATTTTTTGTGTATTTTTGGAAAGATGCATAAGATACTTTACTGTCAAGTGTAACCAGGAGTGTGATTCCCCATGAGACTGATTATGTCCTGCATGTTTGCTGTGCTTCATGGAACATGGGGCTGACATGTCCTGCTTGCAATTGGCACCCCGTTTTTTCAAACAATAAAATACTGCCAAAAGACCATGATTCAGCACCCATTCCATTAGTGAAAAATCATGGCAACATCAAAAATTCCAATAATAATAATTCACCCATGAAAGGGATAAATTGTAAAAAGTACTGATAGAATACAATGTTAGATAAAAAAAAAATTACCAAACTTCAACATTTTCATTTATCATACAGCTATAATTGACCCCTGATTCTATACTTTATCCAAAGGATCACAGAATACATCTCATTTGGTGAGATAAAACTTTGTTTGACTCAGACATTTCTGTTTCTTCTCTGGCTTCACCTGTTCTAGCAGACCTGTTTTTTTCATTTAATCCCCTGGTGATTAACAAGATCTATTAAGTAGGAGAGTATTATCAGTAAGTTTTTATTGTTTTTTGCTTATGTGCTTTAGGTGAAGGTTTATGGATCAAATTAGTTTCTCATTAAATAATTAATACACATACTGTTTTGTGACATTGTTTGCCAACCCCATGACTCTCCCCTTCTCGAACTTCGGTTCCCCTCTTCCATTTGTCCAGCTTTCCTGTCCCCTTCTGCCTTCTTGTCCTTGCCCTTGGGCAAATGTGCCCGTTTAATCTTGTATACATGGTTGAGCTATTTGCATTATTGTTTGTTTTATGGGCCTGTCTAATCTTTGGCTGACAGATGAACATCAACAGTGACTTCAGTACTGAGTTAAAAGGGTGTCTGGATGCCATACTCTCGGGGTTTCTCCAGTCTCCGTCAGACCAGTAAATCTGGTCTTTTTTTGTGAGTTTGAATTTTGTTTTACATTTTTCTCCATCTCTGTCTAGGACCCTCTACTGTGATCGCTGTCAGAGCAGTCAGTAGTGGTGGCCGGGAGCCATCTATTTGTGCTGGACTCGGTCTGGTGGAGGCTGGGGTAGTTGTGTTGCATTAGTCCTTTGGACTAATTTTTCCCTTGTATCTTTGGTTTTCTTCATTCTCCCTTGCTCCAGATGAGGTGGGGCCAGTAGATGTATGTAAGATAGCCATGCACAAGCTTTTAATACCCCCCACACTACTTGCCAAAGTAGCATGTGGAACATTTTCCTTATAAACTATGTTATGCCAATTGAGCTAGATGTCCCCCAAGATCATGGTCCCCAGATCTCAGCCCAGTAATTTGGTCCCTCGGGGAATTTGGATATGTCTATGGAGCTTCCATAACCTTGCCTTGAACAAGTTGTGCTGGCTTCCTCAGTATTGTGTACTGTCTTACCCTTCACCAAAGTTACTATTTATCTATTGTCTAGTTAGTGTTTTTCCCTTCCCACCCCTCTCCTCCCTCATAACCATCAAAGATTGTTTCTTTCTGTGTGTAAACCTTTCCATGAATTTTTATAATACTGGTCTCATATAGTATTTGTCCTTTTGTGATTGACTTATTTCAGTCAGCATAATGCCCTCCAGATTCATTTGTGTTGTGAGATGTTTTGAAGATCTGTCATTGTTCTTTATTGTTGCATAGTATATGCCATTGTGTGTAGGTACTATAGTTTGCCTATCTATTCATGGGCATTTAGGTTGTTTCCATCTTTTTGCTATTGTGAATAATGCTGCAATGAATATGGGTGTCCATATGTCTATTCACGTGACAGCTCTTATTTCTCTAGGATATATTTCTAGGAGTAGGATTGCTGGCTCATGTGGTATTTCTATTTCCAGCATTTTAAGGAAGTGCCATATCGTTTTACAAAATGATTGTACCATTTTGCATTCCCACCAACAGTGCATAAGAGTTCCAGTCTCCCTGCAGCCTCTCCAACATTTTATTTTCAATTTTTTTTTATTTGTTCTAGTAATGTTGGGGTGAGATTGTATCTCATTGTAGTTTTGATTTGCATTTCCCTAATGGCTAGTGATCGCAAGCATTTCCTCAGGTATCTGTTAGTAGTCTGAATGTCTTCTTTGGTGAAGTATATGTTCTTATCCTTTGACCATTTTTTAATTGGATTATTTGTCTTTTTGTTGTAGAGTATTGGATTTTCCTGTAGAATTTAGAGATTAGACCTATGGCAGACATGGCATAGCCAAATTTTTTTTCCTGGTCTGTAGGTTCTCTTTTTTACTCTTTTGGTGAAGTCTTTTGATGAGCATAAATGTTTAATTTTTAGAAGATTCCAGTTATCTAGCTTATCTTCTGGTGTTTGTGTATTGTTAGTTATGGTTTGTGTGCTGTTTATGCTGTGTCTTAGGGCCTCTAGCATTGACTCTATTTTTTATTCTATGACTTTCATAGTTACTGGTTTTATATTTAGGTGTTTGATCCATTTTGAATCAGTTTTTGTGTATGGTGTGAGGTATGGGTCTTGTTTCATTTTTTTATAGATGGACATCCAATTTTGCCAGCACCACTTGTTAAAAAGATTGTGTTTTCCCCATTTAATGGACTTTGGGCATTTGTTGAAGATCAGGTGACTGTAGGTGGATGGATTTACTTCTGAGTTCTCAATTATCTTCCATTGGTCTATGTGTCTGCCATTGTACTGGTAGCAGGCTGTTTTGACTATCATAGCAGTATAGGAGGTTCTGAGGTCAAGTAGTGCGAGGCCTCCTACTTTGTTCTTCTTCTTCAATAGTGCTTTACTCATCCAGGGCCTCTGTCCTTTCCATGTAAAGTTAGTGATTAATTTGTCCATCTCGTTAAAGAATGCTTTTGGTATTTAGATCCAGATTGCATCGGATTTATAGATTGCTTTGGCTAGAATTGATATTTTCATGTTGTTGAGTCTACCTATCCTTAAGCATGGTATATTTTTCCATTTATGTAGGTCTCTTTTGGTTTCTTGCAGTAGTGTTTTGTAGTTTTCTTTATATAGGTCTTTTAGGTCCCTGCTAGTTAGATTTATTCCTAAGTATTTCTTTTTTTTTTTTTTAGGGGCTATATAATAAATGGTATTGCTTTTCTGATTTCCTTTTTGTAGTTCTCTTTATTGGTGTATAGGAATTCTACTGATTTTCATGAGTTTATCTTGTATCCTGCTACTCTGCTTAATCTTTCTATTAGTTCCAGTAGTTTTCTTGTGGAGTCTTTGAGGTTTTCTATGTATAATATCATATCATCCATGAATAGGGATAGTTTTACTTCTTCCTTACCAATTTTGATGGTCTTTATTTCTTTTTCTTGCCTTTTGCTCTAGCTAGGACTTCCAGCACAATTTTAAATAGGAGTGGTGATAAAGAGCATCCTTGTCTTGTTCCTGTTCTCAGGGGGAGTGTTTTCAGCCTCTTTTCATTGAGAATGATGTTGGCTGTTGGTTTTGTGTAGATGCCCTTTATTATGTTGAGGAATTTCACTTCTATTTTATTGAGAGTTTTTATCAGGAACGGGTGTTGGGCTTTATCTTTTTCTGTGTCAGTTGAGGTGATCATGTGATTCTTTTCTTTTGTTTTATTTATGTGGTAGATTATGCTGATTGATTTTCTAATATCGAACCATCTTTGCTTACCTGGTATGAATCTGTTCACGGTGTATTATTTTTTGATATGATGCTGAATTCTATTGGCTAGAGTTTTTTTGAAAATTTTTGCATCTATATTCATGAGAGATATTGGTCAGTAATTTTCTTTTTTTGTTGTGTCTTTGCCTGGTTTTGGTATCAGGGTTATGCTGACTTCATAGAGTGAATTTGAAAGTATCCCTTGCTTTTCTATGTTCTGAAATAGTTTGAGCAGTATTGGTGCAAACTCTTCTCTGAATGTTTGGTAGAATTCTCCAGCGAAGCCATCTGGGCCAGGACATTTTTGTTGGGAGTTTTTTTTTTTTTTTAATTACCTTTTCAGTCTCTTCTCTTGTTATGGGACTGTTCAGATTTTCTACCTCAATTACTATCAGTAAGTTTTATTGTACTTCACTTATTGTGTGGTTATTCAAATAATTCAGAATGCCATAGTTTAAAGACACTTGTTAACATTGTATGTCTATTTCAAAAATCACTACTATATATGAATAATAAGAACTCTGTTATTAACAACTAATGTCACCTGTTGCTATTTTCAAGTAGACAGTCCTGCTTGGTTAGTTTTCAGTTACATACAAAATTATAATTTTTAAGAACAGTATTATAAATTTCTCTACACTATAATTTTTTATCTTCAAATTAAAAACTAATGTGTAAATTCTGTAGGAAAAGTATATGAAAATACAATATTAGTATGGCTTGTTATAATGGAGAATTTGTCTTTTGTGAATTTCATCAGATTCTACGCTGAAGATTCTATTTCTCAAGCATTTTTAACCCTATATTACATTGCATGATATTAAGCAAGGACAGGAATAAAGCAAAGCCTAGAGGGATTAAATAGGTTAAAAAAAAAACGATTTTAATATAGATTAAGGAACATGTCGGCCAGTGAAAATATCTAGGCTGGACCCAATTGTAAACACTGTGATGACAGGTATACATAATGCACAGCAGCTCACACCCAATCTCTCACATTCCTAGTCCCTTCTATAGGACACAACTACACAAAGTCAAAGTCCTATAAAGCTGAAGAAGCAACTTACTTTTACATCCCAGTTTAGTATTCTGTAGCTATAAACTAATCTACAGCAATCACACAAAATCTTTTGTAACTAATATCTCAATATCAAATACTATTACTGTATATTCAGACCCTGTCTGCAAACAGTAAGAGTGGTATGAAAATTAGGAAATACTGTAATGCATGCTCTTTTTGCATCCCCAGATTTTTTTTTGATGATTCTATAGAGACAGAAATTGCAGAGCACCAAAGGGAGAATGTTGTTGTTAGTTGCTGTCAAGTTGACTCCGACTCATGGTTACCCGATGTGTGCAGAGTAGAACTGCTCCATAGGGTTTTCAAGGCCGTGACCTTTTGGAAGCAGATCTCCAGGCCTGTCTTCTGAGGTGCGTCTGGGTAGGTTTGAACCGCCAACCTTTTGGCTAGTAGTCCAGCACTTAACCATTTGCACTACCCAGGGACTTCTGAAGAGAGAATAGGTCCTTAAAAAACATTTCAAGATGTTTTGAAATGGCCACATATAAATATAGGTGTATACAGTTACTTTAAGTGAAATCAAATATTAAATGAAATACATTTTATTTTCTAACAAACATTCAAAAACGGTCCACAATTAAGCAACCAAGAATTTTTTGTTGAGCCTCTAAATGTATCTATTTCATTGTAATTTACCATGCATAGTAATCAAGACAATTACTGTCTTACTCCTTATCTATTTGAAGGGTTTAGGTGACATTCTATGTGGCACCATGACTCACCTGTGAAAACATCTCAAACTTACACTGCACTTCATAGCACTCACTACTGTAGTCCCGGAGCACTTGGCTTAGGTATTAAACACCCACATGTTGTACGTCTTAGTACCTGAAGATAACTTGCAATAAATTTAAAGTCTGAAACAATAAGGTTTGATGTAGAAGTAATAACAGCCTTTAGTGTGAAGCCTGCATATTGTCTGTAAATACCTTTGGTTCATGCACATTCTACCCACTATTAAAAAAAACAAGAAAAACAAAACTCAGTGAAAATCTGGCCAAACATCAGTGTTTAATTTTCTCCATGCTAAGTTTCTGACTCTTTCTTGTTGAGGTTCAGCTGCCCGGAGTTGGAAAAGAATATGAGATTTTTTTATTGTCTTGTACTGGAGAACAAAGCCACAGGATTCCACATAGTGACCTTGTTGAACTCTCATCCCACTAAAGGTGTCCAGGTTCTCCCTGGTAGCCAATGGCACTTTCCAATGTGCAAGACTTCCCCACCCGCTTTGTTGTAATAAATCCAGAGCCAAATCTAAGGGTATTTTAAGGTATATCTGCCTGGTAACTACTACTAGTGTTTTAGAGGGGTTTTTTTTGTTGTTGTTGTTTGTTTTTTTTAAAACAAAATTCTCTTGTCTTACATGCAAATCATATAAAATCTTTTTGGGAAATCAGTACTTTTCCACATCAAGTCTATAATAACAGTTTAAAGTTCTATATGAGTGAAAATGTCATAGTTGGCCTTGAATGAGTATATGTTTTTGATTTCTCTGCCTCGCCAACTATTTGCTTTCTAAGGTGTAACTATTGTTCCTTAACATTTATTCAGTTGTGTTGCTTTAATTCTCCCCAAGAGTTCAAGTATTTTATGAATCTTCACATTTTGACACGTAAATCATCAATCTTAAACAAGCTTTAATTTGAAGAAAAAAAATCCCAAAGAGCTGAAAACTGACTTTGTGAGCCAAAATTACTTTCTTAACATATATTTTTAAAAAGGAAAATTACTATGACAGGTTGATTGCAATTTAAAACATCGTCTTTGCTGGATTACCAGTATTTTAAACTTTGTAATTTTCATCATCATTTTTCTGCCTATAAAGTGTTTCAAATTTAATTCAAAGTAACATCTATATTAATTTTTATCATTTAGAATGGAAGTTGATTGTTTCTAGAGCTTGTAATTCTCTGAAGTGTTGCATATAAAACTGTGCTCTCTACAGAGTTTAAATCATAAAACAAATGTGCATGTTCTCCCTATAGGAATTCTATTTGAATCAAGTCCGTCTTTAATTCTCTTCAGAATCCACCATCAATAATTTATTGTTGCTTGTTGTAGTTTATACCTTACACCTTAATAAACCTTAAGCTGTTTTAAATATGTATAAATTACAATTTGAATATTATTTTATACAGCTTCTCCAGTGTTTGATTCATCCGTTATAAATTTGAATAATCTCATCATTGTACTGGGCATTATGAGATACCACTTGCAGAAGCAGTGTTTAAAAGGGAGAATCCGAAGTCAGACTGTTAAGTGCATAACCCTGGTGGGCTGTATCATTCTACAATTTTATGTCTGTTCACTTGTTTTAATTAAAAAATGTCAGCCTTGACTTTTTTTTAAGGCTGCCAGAAACAAGTATATAGGAGTAATTTCTGACTGATTTTAGTTTCAAATCCAGAGATATTATAAAATGTAATACATTCATTGCAATAACTTTTGCAAGAAAAGGACCATTGGGTCAAAGTTAATTTGAAAAGGTTACAGTGTTGTCATTCCACAAAATTGGGAAATGGAAATGTATATTAAATGCATGACATTTTGTCAACTCCTAAAATGGCAAACAGTTAGCTATAGAATGAATGCAAATAACATATCTCCCTCTTTTTATGTAACACTCTAAGACATCAGAATACCATTCAAACAGGGGAACTCTAAGGTTAAGAAATTATTTTCGCAATCTATCCCTACGTTACAGAGCATACTGCTCTATTCAATATATTTCAAGCCTGAAGGGTTTTTCATACAGAAAATAGTATAGAGCAAGTATATATGTGTGTGTGTGAGCAAGTGTATTTATTTCATCTATCTATATATACACATGTATATGAATATATATATTAAATATGTACATGCTGCATACTATGTTCTGCATACACACGTGTATACATGCATACACACGTATCTCAGATATCTGAAATATTCTGAATTTCTTTTGAATGCTTACTGAATGTTACTTACATAATTAGAGCCATCTGCTCTGTTATTACTTCTGAGCATTGTTGCATTCTGTAATATGATTACAAATCATTGATCACCCGTTAGAAGAATAAGTATGCACTATACTTCTAACAGATCCTTAGAAATTTTGCATGGATAGAATATAATAAGATCTTGAAGAAGTAATGAATCAGTGAATTATAGTTTCAAAAAAGCTTTTTACTGGTGAATGTTGTCTAAACTTTTATTTACAAATAATACTACCTTTCAAAAAGTAAAGAAAATTAGATGAGACTGAAAATATAACTTCTCATGTCCTAAGACATCCATACTTAAAGAATATTACCAACAGTGTGATAGCATATTTAAAATATCTAATAATGAAATGATCTCTATTTATTGCTCTTAAGACAAAGCAGCACACTCAGCTGACAAGATTTTAAAAATTAAACTACAGACCAAACAAATTACTTTGTTGTCGCCTTTCAAAATAATTAGTCATTGATATAAATTTAGCTGGTTATAAAAACAGCTGAACTCTGAATCTGTCCCACTTTTAAAATTTGTAAGTTTGAAAGATGCTTGCAGGATCATTCTTCAGACAGTTCAAGAAGCAATAAAAGTTTCACCCTTGCTTTAATTTGTCTTTGGATTGTTTACCTATTCAAAGTAGGAATACTATTGTTTACAGGATTTACATGCAGTGTAAGTGTTCCATGTTTAAATTATTTATTTTCTCAGAGTTTATTAAAATGCAGTTGTACTTACATTATTTTGTGTTTCCTGGTCTTCATATTGATAAAGTACGTGCAAATTTAAGAAGTGTTAAAAATTAATCTTTCTTCAGTCTAAGTTCTACTTTTCTAATATATATTCCTCAGTCATTCTGATGGCGATATTTCGTTCTCTTTCTTCTATCCCCCACCGCCAGTTGCCATGGAGTGAACTCGGACTCATGGAGACCACATGTGTGTCAGAGTAGAACTGTACTCCATAGGGTTTTCAATAGCTTATTTTCTCACAAGTAGATTGTCAGGCCTTTCTTCTGAGGTGCCTCTGAGTGGACTCAAACCTCCAAACTTTCGGTTAGCAGCTGAGTGCATTAACCATTTGCACCATCTGCAGACTCCTTTCTTTCTATTAAAAACAGACAAACAAACCAACCACGTTGCTATCCAGTCAATTCCAATTCATGGCGACCTGATGTGTTACAGAGTAGAATTGCTCCATAGGGTTTTCATGGCTGTAATCTTTACAGAAGCAGATCACCAGCCCTTTCTTCTGTGGTACTGCTGGGTGAATGTGAACTGCCAACCTTTAAGTCAGTGTCCAAAAGCAAACCATTTGTGCCAATGGTCTTAAGAAACAGTAGTTATTTCCATTTGAAATATTTACTAATTATCAGTTTATAAGGCAAAATTAAGAGCCAGATAAACATACCATGAGAAAAATTATGAGTATTTGAGGTGTTGAAATGGAGTATTGAGCCAGTGTGCTATGCTCCGTTCCAGAATCACAGGCTGCACTCAGACACCTGCCAGCCATATTGCAGGACACCGGACTCAAGGAGGATCACTGCAAAGTGTAAATGTATCAAAATTTTTCCTTCGCATCTATTCAACTATGCAGATATCACTAAGGAAATTTTAATAGGTGAATAATAATGTTTTCTAAAATAGAAAATACATTTTCTTATATAATAGTAGAATTAAAATGCAGATCAAACTGTCATGCCAGAAAAACAGACTGGCCATATTTCTCCCCAGCCTTGACATTCTGCAATTCCCTCCTTTGTTAGTGCTATTGATCAGCCTCGTAAGGCTTTACTCC
Organism: Dugong dugon; assembly: GCA_030035585.1. Taxonomy (NCBI): domain Eukaryota; kingdom Metazoa; phylum Chordata; class Mammalia; order Sirenia; family Dugongidae; genus Dugong; species Dugong dugon. Next base: position 19,364,457 of record CM057478.1, read on the forward strand.
TAATACTATGTGGGGGCATTGGTAGTTCAGTGGTAGAATTCTCACTTTCCATGCAGGAGTCCTGGGGTTGATTCCCAGCCAGTGTACCTCAAGTGCAGCCACTACACATCCATCAGTGGAGACGTGTGTGTTGCTATGATGCCGAACAAGTTTCAGTGGCACTTCCAAATTAAGACTGACTAGGAAGAAAAGCCTGGCAATCTACTTCTGAAAATCAGCCAATGAAACCACAACCCCATATAGTTGGGGGCTGGCTCAATGGCAGCTAACATCAACTTACAGCCTTTACTCAGTTGACATTTGAGCTGTCCATTGGAAGGCATCTTTTTTTTTTTAACTTTTGTTTACTAGGTCTTATTATTTTCTATCTTTTTTTTTTGCTCTTGGTATTGTAATCCTGAGAGGGAATTAGGATATATTAATGTAACATTAATAATAACACTAACCTGAAAAATGATCTTTATTCAAAACAAATTAAAGATTGAAATATGAAGTTCTTGTTTTTTTCTGCTTACCCCAATACTTCGAAAACTATGGTATAAATATGATGACAATAAGGCAATTTATGAAAATAATGCAGGGTTATGGATACGTAGGTGAATAAGAAAGTAAAATAGAAGAAAACGCATCTATATAAGGCTAAATACTTAGCATTTCCTCTGAAATGTGATTTGACTAAGATATTGACAAAAGCTTCCACTGTGTGTTTTTTTGTTTTTTTCCTTCTACTTGCAGCCAGTTTGGAGACAACCCTTAGGGATGAAATCACTAGTCTTTTTAAGAATCCATAATTATCATAAGAAATGATCAAGGATTGAACAAATACATTTCAGAATTCGTTCTGTTTACAGATATTCATATATTTTTGCTTTGAACTTGAAATGCTAAAAAAAGATGCTGAATTTGTTAGTTGATAAAGAGATATACAGGGAAAATTAGTACAGAATAATTTTGTTGTACAGATGAATTTTGTCGGGGTAGGAAGAGCAAATAATTTCCAAAATACATTTGCCAACTAGCTATACTTGTTCAGCGTAACACAACAATTCTATCACTTTCACTGTAGAAAATCCAAGCTTAATTTGGCAAAATATTTCTTTTTAATTGTGGCTGTATTTTCATAAAAGAACAGGGACATGACAGATTTCTGAACATGGTGGTAGAGTGATTTGTTCTTACACTTGGGAAGAAATTTGGCTAACACCAAGCTGTAAGAACAGAGCCTCCATTTCCTTGAAGGACAAGTTTTGTCTATTAAGTTTAGTTAGACCCAATTCTTAAACAAACTCTTTTTGGGTCCAATTTGACAGAGGTTGAAATAGTTTTGGATGAAGACAATTTCATTGACTTAAGTCTAGTAGAATGTTGTCTTGAAAGTGCCCTGAGTTTATGCATTTATGCCTGTCTCTGCACACATATTTGAAATACGTGCATGTGTTAGCTATGTACTCCTGCATGAAAAAAATCACCCCAAAACTTAGCTTCTATGGGTTAGGAATCTGGGTGCAGGTTAGTTATGTGATTCTGGCTTAGGGCATCCCATGAGGCTGCAATCAAGGTGCTGGCCAGGCCTTCAGTTCAAGGCTGAACTCAGCAAGGATCCTCTTCTAAGCTCATTCATATGTGTATTGACAGCCCTCAGGTCCTCACTGGCTAGTGGTTACAGCTTCTTGCCATGTAGGTGTTTCCATAGGGGTATTCAAAACATGGCACCTGGTTCTCCCCAGAGTGAGGACAGAGAGAGAGAGAGAGAAACAGTCAAGACAGAAGCCACCATCTTTTTGTAAAATAATCTCACAAGTGACATCTAACTCTTCCATCATTTTGTATTTGTTAGAAATGACTTAATATGTCTAGCCTGCATTCAAGGAGATTACCTAAAAGTGGGAATACTAGGAGGTAGGGATCATGAGAGGCCATCTAGAAGCTGCCTACCACACGTGATCGATTTTAAGTAGTTATGGTATATGCCTTTGTTAAAACTAGCTTTGGATTATGAAAATTATTCACAGTGATTGTATAAAATATGGACAATATGGAGAAGTTAAAAAAAAAATCCAGAAAAGAAAAACACCCCACACCTGACCAACAAGGAATATTGCTAACATTTTAATGAGTAACTTGTCTTTTCTGTGTCTATAATTTTAAAACAAAAATAAAATTCCAACGCATATAATATTCTATAATCTATTTGTTTTATATAACAATTCCTCCTAAATATTTTCATGTCACTGAATATGTTATTTTCATTTGTAACAATTACATAATCTTCCATTGCCTAGCTGCATTGTGGTTTAGTTAATTTAACTAATCTCCTATTATTTGATGTTTAGCTTTGATCCTAATTTTTCCATATTATAAATTATACTGTAATTTATAACCTTTTACATAAATCTTTGCATATAATAATTACTTCCTTGGTGTAAATTAACAGAAGTGGAATTTCATAGTCAAAGAATATGCTATTATTAAGAGTTTTTGAAGCATATTCTTAACAATTAGAACATAACTTACTGGAGATGAAGTAAATTTTCTTGAACATCTTAATGAGAGCAATATAATTTAGTGAAGACAAATGAATCTGTGGAGAGAGCTCTAACTCTGATCCTCCTACTAATTAATTATTTGATGGTTAGAAAATAATTTCACTTCTTTGGTCCCAGCTACTTACTTATTTCTTGTTTATGTACTAAGATGACAATTGTTACATAAAAAAAAAAAAACCCATACTCGTTACCATGGAGTAGATTCCAGCTTATAGCGACCCTGTAGGACAGAGTAGAACTGCCCTATAGAGTTTCCAAGGAGTGGCTGATGGATTCGAACTGCCGACCTTCTGGTTAGCAGCTGAGCTCTTAACCACTACACCACCAATATGTTGTTCAAGTCATAGTTTTTTAAATCATATTTAAAGAATCAATTTTTTTTTTCTAATTTACTTGTTCAATTTATCCTATATGTTATATATGTCAGAGTAGCTTACAGATGAAGAGCCAGAGCATGATGTAAGAATACCTTGTTTTTAATGGGAACTCTGCCGATTACTGGCTGTGTGCAAGCTTCTTAACTTTTATGCCTCCATTTCTTCATCTGTAAAGCAGAGATAAAAATAGTAGCTGCTTCATAGAATTGTGAGGATTAAATGTGTTAGCACATATAAACATCCTCTGAAAAGTGCTTAGCATTGATTAAGCTCTCAATTAAGCAATCTATTATTATTACTGTGTAAAATGTAGAAATAGTACTGTAGTTGTATTAAGAGTGGAGTATAGTAGTAATATCTTGGGGAAATTTTTGAAAGACTATAAACTGTCAGTTTTCAGTTAATAAATGGACCGTTTGATTTTAAAAAGAAATAAGACAAATGTTCCCATATACTTAACATTTTATTAATAAATTCCTTGAAATATTTTAGAACTTTTCTCACAGAAAATAAGATTATAAGGTACAAAAGAAAACAGCACAGAAGAGAGCATATTTATGACAATTAGCTATCAACCAAAACAAACGCCAGCCTGGGTAACCAAACGCATCTATGAGATTTCCTATACAGGAAAGAAAATCTTCCACAGAAATGCACTGCACGGAGGCCTATCCTATGGAAAACCTTTGATATGGATAATAAGGTTCCTCTGTATGGGGCGGAGTCTGTAACATCCATGTTTGCAGAGGGAAAACGGAGGGAAGGAAGTTTTATTTTTAGCTTTGGCGACACAATGAGAAGTTGGTGATATTTCATATCAGATCTAATAGCATTTAATTGATTAACTTTATTCGTAACATGAGCAACGCTTAACGTGATCAGGAACGTGCTGAGCGACACCTAAAATCTGACTCTGGCTGTTGTTCATTAAAACCATGTTTGCAACATTTTAGATGACAAAAGCACAACTTCTTGTAGGAAATTATCTTTAAAAAAAAATTCTTTAAAAATCTTATTACTTAAATATGGTCCATGGTGAAAATGCAAATTCTACATCATGTCTTTTTTTCCTTTTTGTAATTTATCTCATATGTATTCATGAAACCTATGAAAACATTCTCTGGTTGTCTCAATGGGCCGTTTAGCTAAATGTCTACAGTGAGTTCAACTGCAGTAATCTACAATTAAAGGGCCTCCCTCACAGTCCCGGCTTTACATGGTGTAATAAGAGAATGTAAGTCTAGAAATACCATTTTCTCTAGCGTACCTTTTTAAATGATTCAACAGCTCCACAGTACACTCAAGAATCAATTTATCCCCTATCCACATTTAATCTAGGCCAGGTTTGGATTTATTTTTGTAGTAAATCTAACATTTTTAACTGCTTTTTCTTTTCATCTCAAACCTAATTAAATACACAAAGAATATTAACTTTGGTTGATGAAGGGACTGTGTGCATTATTGCTTAATAAACTAACACAATGTAGCCAATGTACTGAGAATTCAAATTAACGCAGTCATTAAAGAAAAGGTCTAAAGCGAGGGGATTTATCCTCCTTCACTGACAGACAGTTGAAAGAGAGCCTAGAAAAAGTAGTTCACAGACAAATGGGTACAGGATTTACCTGAATAAAATGGGATCCAATTCAGCATTACTTCATCGACTACCTTTGGCAATATCTATAGCTTTATTGCTGCTGAACTGCTTGTCTCTGTGGGTGTGTTTTATAGATTTTATGGTTAAATGAGTACATAGTCATTACTGAGATATACAGAGTTGTAAATTGGTTCGTTTCATAGTTAGGAATAAGTTTAGAACTGATTGTTAACAGAAATATTACTTCTCAACAGTCGCCTCAAGAGCAGAATGGATGTAAGTGTCTCCTAGGGGATGGGGGGCCTGCTATTGTCCTCCATCTTTATCAATATTCTAGCTTTCATACACCAGTGTAAGCATAATATACCTTGCAGCACATCTCCGCAGATTTAAAGTGTGATTATTTTTCACTTGAGCTCTTTAACAGTTTTTTTTTTTTTTTTAATCTAACTTTTCACCTGGCTCAAGATCAAGTCTATTATGGAAAATTTGAAAATCTGCCTTAGTATTAAGAGTTTATAATTTCATTATATCCTAAATAATCTTTTTCCTAAATTAATCTAGGTTGATTAAGGAAATTGGCTACTCTTATTAAAAACTCCCTTGTCATCCTCTAAACTCTTGGATTCTTTGTGACATTGTGACTGGGGCATGCAGGTGGTGATTACTGCTCTGTGGTATCCATGCTTCCCCCAGGGGCCAAGCAGACACCCCCACACTCTGCAAGTGCCATTGGCAAACCGATATGACAATGCAGTGACATATCACTAAGATAATGTCTTACAAGCTGAGCCAGAAGGTATAGATGTGGGGATGTTACCTAGAATGTTTCAATTTGTAATTTGATTATGTTTTTTTTATTTTAGAAAAATTATGTATCAGAATATGAAACATATGCAATAGAATATTTTTCTTAAAATATGAAGAATGTAGTATATTATAAAAATATATACAGATAATTGGATAAATTCTTCTTATTAATATATGAGTATCCCATTGATAATAACCTAAATGATGATACCATTACTACTATCACTAGTAAAATCTGTACGTTGCTAGGTAGAGAAATTAAAAATGTGCGGAAATTAAGTTCTTTTGTTATAATGATCAGACTGTATTTAAATTACACAGTCATCTTTTAGATCTGGGAGACTATTATTTTTTTCCAAATATATCCAAAAGTATTACTTCTAAACACTTCCCATATCACTAAGAAACCTGTATTATAAAATATATCAGTATTTACTTAGTTCACAAACTAGTATGCAATTCCAGTGAAATATTATCTAATGCATCTGTACTGGAGCCCTGGTGGTGTAGTGGTTAAGAGCTATAGCTACTAACCAAAAGGTCGGCAGTTCGAATCCACCAGCCACTCCTTGGAAACCCTTCGGGGCAGTTCTAATCTGTCCTGTAGGGTCACTGTGAGTCAGAATCGACTGGACAGCATCGGGTTTGGTTTGGTATATCTACATTAAACTAAAAAGAAAAGTGTTCTTTGGAGCACTGTTTATTTTATCACAGCACACTAATTCTGTCATCTTTTAACTTTTAAGCTGCCCTCTAAGCAGATGAAGGGGTGTTATGGTCATGGCCAATGCCTTAGAAAAGTGCTTGGCTCCTCCTAGAGCCAGACTCAAACTCAGCACCTTCTCATGCCACCATTACCAGTCACGCAGGGGACCAAGTATGTTAGTTTCTGGATGTTTGTCAAATAAAGCCACCTGTTCATAGCATGAACTCATAACTCCATTAATGTGCACGGAACTGAGAAATACATTCAAACTACAATGAATAAAATACACATATCTTTCTCAATCACAGATTGCCCTTAAGTAGCATTAATATTATACCAAGTGTGGATACATTCTTTCCCTCCCTCCCTTCTTTCTTTTCCTTCTTATCTATCTCTCTCTCTTTTTCTTTCTCTCTCTCTCTATGCTTACATTTTTATTTCAATATGTGATTTACAAGCTATTTTTAGTTCTGAATTACAGCACCTCATGTAAAGACTTTTAACCGTAAAGCCACATAGATATTGAACATTTGGAAAAAGTTCTAATCACATTTGCACAGAAAAAGAAAGGGCCTCTATGCATACCATTCACCACAAAGTAAAGCAAATTTATAAGAATTTTATTTATGTTATCAGGTAGATCTATAAGAAGTTCCATGGGGCAAGACATGTTAAATACAAATCAGTTATTAGTGTTTGTTATTACTAATAAAAATGGGATAAAATTACATGGACTTGCTTAATTGATAGGTTTCTTTTTAATTTAACTACATATAAAATATACATTCATAGGGGTTTCCAGTGACTACCTCAATCTCCTACCCTCAAACCTGTTTTTTCTATCTTAGCATAAGGTTTTAAGTTTGTTTCTGAGTTCTTGCTCATGTGGGTTTTGTGCTTTAATTATTCTCTTAGGAAAGTTAGAAGCTTAGAATGCTACATTAACTATTTCCCTGCTTGCTATGGGGTCAGGTCAGAAGCCAAACATATTCTCCCTCCCTGTTGATGCAGTGGGAGGACCCCAAACCAGTGCATAGTAGTAGTATCAGAACCACGTGGGTTGGGGGCGTGGCTAAACAGAAAAGAGACAGAAAAAAGAAAATGAAAGAAGTAGTGCAGGAGGAAATAAACAACAGCATATAGTGGAGAGTGATGGAGCACTGTTCAAAAATCCTCAGGGTTCTGTATACCCTCAGATCCCTGTTTGAATGTGTCACAGTTGTCTTAGCTTGTGTTTGCCTGAAAGAGGTCCATGGCTTCAGCCTTGTGATATCCACAGCCTAGGTTTATAGAAATAAGGGAGACAAGCACTGTCTGAGCAGCCCTGGTTCTGCACACTTTCTTGCATCTATAGTCAACTGAAGTCTGACTGGATCAGTGGCAAAAAGAAAAGGTGAAAAGCCAGTACAGAATTTCCTTTTTAAGTGAGGCACTTCTCACACTTCCCAGCTTGGCAGGTTTCCTACCTGCACAGGACATGCCAGCAGATGATCTCCATCTCTGGGTGAAGGCCAGTACCCTGGTTCAAATGCATTCAGGGTCTGGGAAGAATTTCCTAGTTTGGGGTCTTCAGTTAATGGAGCCCTGACCAGCTCCCATCAGGAGGGGACAGGTGTGGTGGTGCAATCAGTCCCTGATTAAAGTCATCTGTGGCTTTGTCTGGATCCAGAATCAGGACCATCTGCAGGCTGTTTAACAGCAACAACAAAAAGACTCCAGGTACTTGTAAACAGAGAACAAGAGAGCTTAAGGGGCTTTACTGGGGGTTACATAGGTTGTCCTGAGAGTATAAATTTGGAGCGGACTCTCTTCTCCTCCCCCATGACTATAGGACTTGGTCCTGAGTAGAGTGACAGGCCATGACCTTGGGCCACTGTCCCTGTCATGGGCTTCCCTCTCTTTCCCTGAACCTTTCTAGCATTCTAATTTGTTTATTTCTAATAGACCCTTTTCTCAAACCATCAAAAATATTTGTGACTTTTCAATTAAATTGTTCTCATTTATTCAACATTTTACATATTGTTAGGTGTTATTGTTAGATTGATTATACACGGATTTTTTTTTTTTTTTAAAAAACCCTGGTAAAAGCACTTTTTAGTTTGAATATATTTCTAAATGCTACTAATTGCATTATGTTGGTTAACAGGCAGAAAAGGAAGATTTCAGCGTAGATTTTCAGACATTATGTAAACTTGAAACATTTCTAAAGCAAAAACGAGCAGTCACTTAAATAGCCCTATTACAAATGTGGATGATTCATTTTGTACTTCAATAAGAGCAACATCTGAGTTTTATAATGTGCATGAAGATTGTGTCTCCTATGTTTGAATTCAATGACAAGAATAACATTGGAGAAAAAATATTTATGATGGAGACTTTCTAGAAATAAAATAATCTTTTGGCTTTTGAAAACAAAACACATCGTAACCAATAGCATCTCAGCAAGTGTGCTATCTATACCAACAAAATACAAAGTAATTTTAAATAGTTGAGCCAAATAGGCAAAAATGATTGATTAAAGCAAGTTTGCTGAATTGAAATAATGGCCATTACCCATGACTGTGAAACAATGAATCTTTGCCTAAAGCAGTGAGTGCAATAAGGCTTTTCATAACTTTCTGTATGCATAGTAAAGACTAAATTTGTTGCAGCGTCCGCAGAGATTTAAATTAATTTCAGAAAGAAAATTATTACATTAATTTGTTTTCATCAAATATAATTTAGAATTAGTTATTCAGTAAGGGTTTTCCCAGTAGCCTTTAATAAAATGATAGAGATGGGCTTATGGGGAGAGAATCTTAATTGTTCAGCATTCCATTTCTGTTTGACTCATTTTGGAACTTGGTTATTAGTCTGAAGCAGCTTCAGTAAACTGGTGTTTGTAAACTAGTACCCCCAACTCTCAGCTCTGCTTTCATATTATTATTACCTTTAAAACAGCAAAGTAAACATGCTGCATTGTTTGAGGAGCATTCTACTGTCCTCAGAAACACAACATAGCCCAAAGAACTGATTTTAAATGTCATGTCAGTCTGTTGGAATTTATAGCTCACGAAGGCACATCTGCTCAATCTCTAAGCACCTCCACAGATATAAAGTGGGCACCTCAGGGACTTCCATTAAGTCTTTAGATTACCTGGCTTCTGTTCAATAAGGCACAGCTTCCATGGATTAAATAAACAATAGCCTTGTTGCTTGAAAGAGTTAATGCCCAACAGCGCGGGTCTGTACAAACCTGGTTGAAGGAGACTGGTATTATGGGGTTATATTTTAGGTTCTTCACCCAGGAGTAGGTGCTTAATTGAAGATCAGACCAACCAAATGTCATGGTTCCTTCGATTTATCAATGTTAATATAAAATTTGATTAAATAATATATGTAAAATATCTTGAAAATATTAAGTGGTTATAGAATATTATAGCATAGTTTATGACAGGTTAGTATCTGAATTCCAGTACCTCATATCACTACCTGTGAAGCAGGGTTTTGAACCAGTTTGAATGGTTCAGTAATGGCAAACAAAGCAAAACTGGAACAGACCTGAATGTTTAAAATTTGGGTGAACTCGAATGACAAACAGAACAGGAAAAATTACCGGTCCAACCCCTGGAATGGGAGACTCGGAAAAGGCATAGTGAGCACTTTCAAGAGTCTGATGCGGAAGATTGGATTATTGGCAGGACACGCATTCAAAGCAGCAGGCTGGCCGCCATCTTTAAGCCAGTCACCGCTGTTTCCAACTCTGCTCAAAAACTGACAGGCAAGAGATTTGTTTGCTATGCAATGTGTATACTGCCCTTGTTTTCTAAGAGGGAGATTAAGTTTCTAGCAGGGCTTCAACTAGAATTTTTCCTGTTCCTGGTATCGTTCTAGTTCACCCAATTTGAGTCTGTTCTGGTTTCACGTCCTCTGCCATGACTAAACCAGAAGAACCGGTTTGAAGCCCTCCTGTGAAGTTTGGTCTTCATTTTGTCAACACTTAATAAATGGTGGCTATTAACAAAGAACTGGACAACCTGTGATCCATGATCCAACAGCCTCTTTGCAGGAGAAAGATGTGGCAGTCTGCTTCCAAAAAGATCTACAGCCTTGGGAACCTTATGGGGGTAGTTCTACTCTGTCCTATGGGGTCACTGTGAGCTGGAATCAACTCAATGGCAGTGGTGGGTGACCCATGCTAACTCTACACAGGCTGAAGCCTGCCATTAGACACTTCTCTGCATAGTTTCTTTAACCACTGTTACCCTTATCCGTTCAAAACACATAATTGCTTATACTGCCTCTTTTTCCTCCACTCCACAACATCAAACTATATCTATACACTCCAGCAAGATTAGCAGAAGACTAGAGTTTGAAAACTTACTATACCACTAATTAAAATGTGCTAACTCTGAAGCTGGCAAATAATACACAATAAATATTTAGAATTATTGATTCCAAATATTTGGAATTCTCTAGTTAAGGAATAAGTGACTGAATAAATAAATAGTATAAAAAATATTTAACATTTATGAAATGCTTGCTGTGTATGGGGTACTAAGTTAGATGCCCTCCAGTCAAAAAAACATTATATTTCTGGCTTCCAAGAAGCTGACCATTTGATTGGTAGACGACATATGAATGAAAAGATAACAATAGAGAGCATGAGCCCATTGATAATTGAAAGAAACAGTCAATAGTAGCAGTAAAGTTGATAAGTATTAGTAGAATTAAGTGGAAGGAGAAAACCAAACCCAACCTGTTGCTGTGGAGTCGATTCTGACTCATAGCAACCCTATAGAAGAGGGTGGAACTGCCCCATAGGGTTTCCAAGGAGCAGCTGGTGGATTTGAACTGCCAACGTTTTGGTTAGCAGTCGTAACTCTTAACCACTGTGCCAACAGGACTCCAAAGTGGAAGGACAGACCACCATAAATTAATGTAATTGGTGAGGCTTATCTGAATAGACAAAACTTGAAGGAAAGCTATTGCTGTTGTTAGTTGGCAATAAAGTCAACTCCGAGTCATGGTGACTTTATGTAAAACAGAACAAAACTTGGCCCAGTCCTGCACCATGTTCATGATTGTTGGTATGTTTGAGTCCATTGTTGTGGCTATTGTGTCAATCCATCTCACTGAGGGTTTCTGTCATTTTTGCTGACCCTCTACTAGGTGTCCTTTTCTAGCAATTGGTCTTTCCTAATGATGGGTCCAAAGTAAGCTAGCCGAAGTCTCGCCAGCCTTGCTTCTAAGGTTGTATTTCTTCTAAGACTGATACGTTCATTCTTCTGGAAGTCCAGTGTATATTCAGTATTCTTCACCAATACCACAGTTCAAGTGCATCAATTCTTCTTCTGTCTTCCTTTTTCATAGTCCAGCTGTCATATGCATATGAAGCTATTGAAAAGTTTGTGACTTGGGTCAGACACACCTTAATCATCAAAGTGACATCTTTACTTTTTAAAACTATAAAGAAGTTTTTTGCAGATTTGTCCAATGCAAATGTCATTTGATTTCTTGACTGCTGCTTTATGGATGTTTATAATCCAAAAAAAAAAGCAAACCCGTTGCCATAGAGTCATTGCAACTCACAGGGACTCTATAGGACAGAGTAGAACTGCCTCCTAAGCTTTCCAAGTCTGTATATCTTTATAGAAGGAGACTGCCACATTTTTATCCCAAGGAGCAGCTGGTGGGTTCAAACCGCTGTACTTTTTAGTTAGCAGCTGAGCGCATAACCACTATGGCACCAGGGTTCCTTTGGACGTTTATAGAGCTGGTTAAATAGATGGGAAACGTGGCAGAATGAGCAAAGGTGCAGAAGCTAGAAGAATATATTTGGTGTTGTCAGGGTATGAGATTTACAAAAGCAGGCCTTTCATGTGGCTTTCTAGTGGATTAAATTACTAAGAAAGGGCTGGATTACAGACATCTATAATTTTAGATATGGGAATTTGTACTTGCTTCTACATGGATGAAGTATTTTTGAAAATGAAGGAGCTGTGCAAATAGTGCTTTACAAAAATGAAGCTGGACATGGGCTTCATGATGAATTCAAGGGCTGTGACACTGAAACAGAGAGATGGGAAAGGATATTTCCATAAACCATATGTAAGATGATCAGGGTATAGGTTTTGGTGGCATCAAAAAGGGTAAAGAAAAAATGAGCTAATTCATGAAGCATGAAATCAATTTCAACAAGTGTTAGAAATGAATTATTGGGTTTTCAAAAATTATTCTAGAAGCGTATTGCCCCAAATATGAGACTGTTAACTAATACATATTATATCTAATCCAAAATCTGAGAATTATTTGGTAGAAAGAAAAATCTATATAGATTTGAGGTTTTTTTTTTTGCTTGTTTTTGTTAAAGAGTTTCTCATAATTCTTTACTATATTCTTGGCCATGTAAATCTCAAATAGAGAACTTAGATGATGTCATTTCTCTACAGTCGTTTGATCTAAACACATTTGATTTGTGTTTAAACTTCTTAAAGAATTACTGGTCCTCAGAAAACACTTAAAGAAATGTTAAAGAGATAGCAGATCAAACACAGTAACAGGTGTTCCCCATTTGTTTTCTAAGTGCAGACTATCTTAGGTGCTGGGAGACACAGCTAAGCTTGAATGAGTAGCACTTATGTTTACCTTGAAGATCATCACTCACCTTTTGAGTCATCATCTTTAAATTTTTAGGATAATATTTAACTTACATCCAATATACTAAATAAAATCCAACCATTTTACTAGGACTTTAAAAATAAATGGTGTTCAATTATTTTAAAATACTAGCCCTCCATTAGAGTATTGTTATATATTGTTTTGATTCAAGTATGCATTTGGCTAACATATTTAGAGTAAGGTTAGCTTTTGAGTTGGTTGTGCTTTTTTACATTCTTTTAAAAAAAGAAAGCTCTGTACATATTTGCTGATTTATTTTGTTAAGAGGACAACCTAAATGAAATGAAAATGATTTGATTGTCCAGTTAAGTAAGCCAGCTCAATAACAAGAATATGGCAGGGTACATGAAAAGCCAACTATCTGAAATTTATTGAATCAGAATAATTTGGTCCACTGGGCATAAAATTCCTATTTTAAAAATATTTTCCTTCTTCTGATTTCTTAAGCTAAATTTACAATAGGTTTGGTACTATTACAAGAAAATATGAAATTCCTTTCATTATTTCAATTGGAACTTTAATTAGGATATATGTGTATTTATACATATATATTAAATATTAAGAGACTACCCCAAAACTACAAGGTTCTAAAGTGTTCTTTGATTACATATATGTGTATACTTATATATGTTATATCAGTGTGGTTTGTGATAAAAATATCTATCTTAATTTTAAAGTTTAGTCAATTTATTATCTAGATGGCACTATTGCATTAACAGGATCCCTACTCATGTTTGTTGGTGGTAATTCAGTTTTATGAATATTCAGTAATTGTTCGCAAAAACTATTAGAGACCACATGTAGCATTAGGTAGTATTAATATATGCAGTGTTAGAGTACCTATTAATGTTTCTGAGACTAACTCAGTTATTTCAAATGATTTCAGATACAGGCAATGTTCCAACTGGCATAAAATTGGAATTCACCCAATAAAAGAGAGGCTGCAAACTACTTAGCTAATTAAAGGAACTTACGTTAGGCAGCAGGTTTAATTCAAAAGACAGGATCACACCAATATTTTAAAAATAAACCATAATGGATTGGAGGTCTACATTATGTTTTTATCTATGTTCTGTTCTTCATATGCTTGAATTACGCCTTTGCTTTGTTAGCTAATAATAAAAGATTATCATGTCTCTGTTTATGATGTGATTACAAAATATACAGTAGTTCAGAACTTTTAGTCAAATGTGGAGTTGGGCTAACAACAGTGGTAGTTCTGATGAGGTTGGTTTTTTCAATGTCTTGATTTACAGGATTCTATAAAAGCACGAAGAGGATAATTTAAGCTTTCTAGGAAAATACAGATTTTCATGTATATATTGCTTTCTACTACAACCAAAAAAAAAACCCAAACCATTGCCGTCGAGTCGATTCTGACTCATAGCGACCCTATAGGACAGATTAGAGCTGCTCCATAGGGTTTCCAAGGAGCAGCTGGTGGATTTAAACTGCCCACCTTTTGGTTAGCAGCTGAGCTCTTAACCAGTGTGCCCCCAGGGCTCCAATTTCTACTATGGGTAAATATGCAAGTTACCTATCATTTACATTTATGTTTAAATCTCACTTTCACACTCACTGAAATAATTATGCTTACTTCTGGAATTTCAACCAGAGCTATTTACTTCTTAAACTGAGATAATTGAAGATAGTGACCAAAAAAAAAAAAAAAAAAAAAATCCTTGACTCTTTCTATTATATGAAATAATTAAATTAAAATCAAACTTGGCTTTAATTTGTTAAAAAATGAAGCAAACAAATATATGCTTGCTTTTTGAATCAAGTTTTTCTCTCACTTGCTAATCTGCAAAATTTGAAGATCCACAATAGCGTGTTTCCCATTCTTCACAAATCCACCAGACGTCCATATAGGTCTGGGACCGCTTGGCTGGTACATATGGCCAAGCCTCAGAAGAGCTTTTTTCTGCTTTTCTCATAGAGTTATATGGTTAATGGGTTTTGGTCAAAAGTACTTAAAGTAATTTAAAAAAATTACATTTCAGAATATCCCACCTGACCTATTAGTTGTGCTATTAGACCTAAAGTGATGAGAATAAAAACTTGAAGTCATAACGCACCTCCCAGCAGTTGCCAGGTGAGATGTTTCTATTGAAAGAAATCCTTAAAAGCCTGCAGCATGAGACAGTAATACCCCCTGCCTAGAAAATCTTAATGATGTAGAAACAGATTGAAGCAGAAAAAGGAGACTGCAATTACAATGGCATTTATTCCTGTTTCTATTTTTTAAAAAGATAAACTATGGTTGGTTTGGTGTGAGAAAGCATGCTAAATCTTCAATGTCAACCGTACTTTGTAAGTCTAGGCTACAACCATATTAACATGATTATAGATAATCTCTTCAGACTCATAAAGTAGGCATTTTGTAATTGCCTACTATAATTATGTTCAATTGTAGCTTTTTAAAACTTGAGCCTTTTTTATAAATTTTTTTTCCTCTTTCCCTTCTTTTAAAGATGCATTTACAAAATCAGGTTATAATTACCTAGCTTAAAAAGCAACAACTGGGAAGATGTAGCTGTTAAGTAACTAAGAGTAAATCAATCAGTTTCAGCTAATAAATAGCCCTACAATCATGGTTTTTTACCAGGAGTGAGACGATCGGTGGAAAGTGGGAAAGGTATGGGGATAATCAATTTGTTGTCATATAATATGTTTGCAAGTACATATGTCAACATAAAATAATGGCATAAAATTAGTTCCCTAATGTAGATAAACCAAACCAAACTCGTTGCCATTGAGTCAATTCCAACTCATGGATAAATCCACCTTATAATTTATAAGAAAAATAGAGCTGTTTGTAATCCTCTACAATTTTAAGGGTGATGGGCTACATTCTTAATATTTTAGATATAGTGACTTGCCCACTATATGAACTATGCAATATTTAGAAGTTATTGGGTTACTTTTCAAGTCTGAAAAAGAAAAATGCATGAATAGTGTTCCAGTACTTCCTTCTGGAGGATTCATTCTTTTGGTCCTAAAGAGGGAGGGAGAGTGCGACTGTACTATCGTGTGACCCATGACAAATTAGAAGGATAACACAGAGACACAGACCCCAAACATGGACACGAACACAACAGATCATCTCTGCTGATTCAATATCCCATACTCTGTCATCAAGGGAGAGAAACTGCCTTGTGGTGTTGCCATACTTTTCCTTCCAGAAGTTAAATTCAACAGGTGACTCTGAAAGAGAAAAGCTTGCATGGATAGCTTCTTTTTAGAAACTTTTGAACACCTATGTTTACTCAGGTGAAAGAGGTTTCTCTAATGCTTTAAGATACCACATTGCCACAAATATACACCCTTCGGCGGAGATCTTCTGCTTTCCTCACCTGTGAGAATTTTAATGTACATAATTTAACCCAATATGGTTTTTGAATTTTTTAAATTACAAAAGTAATACGTGTTTATTGAAATGAATTTAAAAAATAGAGGTTTACAAGGTAAATAGTGAAATTGCCACAACCCCTCCAACCAATCACATTTTGCAGAAGTAGTTAATACTAATGATTTACTGGATATCTATCCATATGTTTTTCTTTAACCACTCAAGTATACATGCACACACATATATACATGTTATTGTTGTTAGGTGCTATCTCATAGCAACGTTAAGTACAAAGGAACCAAACACTGCCTGATCCTGGTCCATCCTCACAATTTTTGTTGTTTGAGCTCATTGTTGTAGCCACTGTGTTAATCCATTTCATTGAGACCTTCCTCTTTTTTGCTGACCCTCTACTTTACCAAGCATTATGTCCTTCTCCAGGACTGGTCCCTCCTGATAACATCTCCAAAACACCTGAGGAGAAGTCTTGCAATCCTCACTTCTAAGGAGCAGTCTGGCTATACTTCTTCCAAGACAGACTTGTTCGTTCTTTTGGCAGTCTATGCTAAGCAAGAAGTCATTAAAAAGACCTAAGTGGATGTCAGAAGAGACTCATAAACTTGCTCTTGAACGTCGAGCAGCTAAAGCAAAAGGAAAAAATGATGCAGTAAAAGAGCTGAACAGAAGATTTCAAAGGCAGCTCGAGAAGACAAAGTATTATGATGATATGTGCAAAGACCTGGGGATAGAAAACCAAAAGGGAAGAACACTCTCAGCATTTCTCAAGCTGAAAGAACTGAAGAAAAAATTCAAGCCTCGAGTTGCAATACTGAAAATTTCTACGGGGAAAAATATTAAATGATGCAGGAAGCATCAAAAGAAGATGGAAGGAATACAGAGAGCCACTATACCAAAAAGAACTAGTCAAGGTTCAACTATTTCAGGAAGTAGCATATGATCACGAACTGATGGTACTGAAGGAAGAAGTCCAAGCTGCACTGAAGGCAGTGGTGAAAAACAAGGCTCCAGGAATTGATGGAATACCAACTGAGATGTTTCAAAAATGGATACAGTGCTGGAAACACTCACTCATCTATGCCAAGAAATGTGGAAGACAGCTACCTGGTCAACCAACCAGAAGCGATCCATATTTATGCCTATTCCCAAGAGAGATGATCCCATCGAATGTGGAAATTATCGAACAATATCATTAATATCACATGCAAGCAAAATTTTGCTGAAGATCATTCAAAAGCAGCTGCAGCAGTATATCGACAGGGAACTGCCAGAAATTCAAGCTGGATTTAGAAGAGGACTTGGAACCAGGAATATCATTGCTGATGTCAGATGGATCCTGGCTGAAAGCAGAGAATACCAGAAAGGTGTTTACCTGTGTTTTATTGACTATGCTAAGGCATTCGACTGTGTGTATCATAAAAAATTATGGATAACATTGTGGAGAATGGGAATTCCAGAACACTTAATTGTGCTCATGAGGAATCTGTATATGGATCAAGAGGCAGTCGTTCAAACAAAACAAGGGAATATAAAGTCAGGAAAGGTGTGTGTCAGGGTTGTATCCTTTCACCATACCTTTTCAATCTGTATGCTAAACAAATAATCTGAGAAGCTGGACTAGATGAATAAGAATGTGGCATCGGGATCAGAGGAAGACTCATTAACAACCTGCTTTATGCAGATGACACAACCTTGCTTGCTGAAAGTGTAGAGGACTTGCAGCACTTACTAATGAAGGTCAAAGACCACAGCCTTCAGTATGGATTACACCTCAACATAAAGAAAACAAAAATCTTCACAACTGGACCAATAAACAACATCACGATAAATGGAGAAAAGATTGAGGTTGTCAAGGATTTCATTTTACTTGGATCCACAATCAACACCCATGGAAGCAGAAGTCAAGAAATCAAAAGACACATTGTATTGGGCAAATCTGCTGCAAAAGACCTCTTTAAAGTGTTGAAAAGGAAAGATGTTACCTTGAGGACTAAGGTGCGCCTGATCCAAGCCATAGTGTTTCAATCATCTTATATGCATGTGAAAGCTGAACAATGAATAAGGAAGACTGAAGAAGAATTGACGCCTTTGAATTGTGGTGTTGGTGAAGAATATTGAATACACCACGGACTGCCAAAAGAACAAACAAATCTGTCCTGGAAGAAGTACAACCAGAATGCTCCTTAGAAGCAAGGATGGCTAGACTATGTCTCACATACTTTGGACATGTTATCAGGAGGGACCAGTCCCTGGAGAAAGACATCATGCTAGGTAGAGTAGAGGGTCAGCGAAAAAGAGGAAGACTTTCGATGAGGTGGATTGACACAGTGGCTGCAGCAATGGGATCAAGCATAGCAACAATTGTGAGGGTGGCACAGGACTGGGCAGTGTTGCCTTCAGTTGTGAATAGGGTCGCTGTGAGTCGGAACCCACTCTATGGCACCTAACAACAATGATATATTCAATATTCTTAGTCAACACCATAATTCAAATGCATCAATTTTTCTTCAGTCTTCCTTATTCACAGTTCAGCTTTCAAATGCATATGAGGCAAATGAAAATGCCATGGCTTGGGTCAGGCACACCTTAGTCTTCAAGGTAACACATCTTTGCTTTTTAACACTTTAAAGAGGTCTTTTACAGTAGATTTGCCCAATGGAATACATCATTTGTTTTCTTGACTGCTGCTTCCAAGGGTGTTGATTGTGGAGCCAAGTAAAATGAAATCCTTGACAACTTCAATCTTTTCTCTGTCTATCATGATGTTGCTTATTGGTTCAGTTGTGAGAATTTTTGTTTTCTTATGTTGAGGTGCAATCCATACTGAAGGCTGTAGTCTTTGATCTTCATTAGTAAGTGCTTTACGTCCTCATCACTTTCAGCAAGCAAGGTTGTGTCATCTGCATAAAGCAGGTTGTTAATGAGTCTTCCTCTGATCCTGATGCCACATTCTTATTCATCTAGTCCAGCTTCTCAGATTATTTGCTCAGCATATAGATTTAATAAGTATGGTGAAAGGACACAATCCTGACCCACACCTTTCCTCATTTTAAACCATGCAGTACCCCTTGTACTGTTCCAGTGACTGCCTCTTGGTCTATGTACAGGTACCTCATGAGCACCAATAAGTGTTCTGGAATTCCCATTATTGGCAATGTTATCCATAATTTGTTGTGATCCACACAGTCGAATGCCTTTGCAGAGTTAATAAAACACAGGTAAACATCTGTTATGGATTGAATTGTGTCCCCCAAAAGCGTGTGTCAACTTGGCTAAGCCATGATTCCCACTATTGTGTAATTGTCCACCATTTTGTCATCTGATGCGATTTTCCTATGTGTTGTAAATCCTATGTTTATGATGTTAATGCTGCAGGATTAGAGGCAGTTATGTTAATGAGGCAGAACTCAATGTACAAGATTAGGTTGTATCTTGAGTCAATCTCTTTTAAGATATAAAAGAGAGAAGCAAGCAGAGAGACAGAGGAACCTCATTACCACCAAGCAAGAAGAGCTAGGAGTGTGTATCCTTTGGACCTGGGATTTCTGCACTGAGAAGCTCCTAGACCAGGGGAAGATTGATGACAAGGATCTTCCCCTAGAGCTGACAGAGAGAGAAAGCCTTTCCCTGGAGCTTGTACCCTGAATTCGGACTTCTAGCCTCCTAAACTGTGAGAGAATAAACTTCTGCTTGTTAAAGGCATCCACTTGTGCTATTTCTGTTATAGCAGCGCTAGATAACTAAGACAACACATTTCTGGTATTCTCTGCTTTCAGCTAAGATCCACCTGACTTCAGCAATGATATCCCTCGTTCCATGTCCTCTTTCCAGATCCGTCTTGAATTTCTTGCAATTCCCTGTCGATGTACTGCTGCAACAATGTTTGAATTATCTTCAACAAAATTTTACTTGCATGTGATATTAATGATACTGTTCAATACTTTCCACATTCTATTGTATCATCTTTCTTTGGAATGGGCACAAATATGAATCCCTTCAAGTCAGTTGGCCAGGTAGCTGTCTTCCAAATTTCTTGACATAAATGAGTGAGTGCTGCCAGTGTTGTATCCATTTTTTGAAACATCTCAATTGGTATTCCATCAATTCCTGAAGCCTTGTTTTTCACCAATGCCTTCAGTGCAGCTTGGACTTCTTCCTTCAGTACCATCAGTTCTTGATCATATGCTACCTCCTGAAATGGAAGAACATCAACCAATTCTTTTTGGTACAGTGACTCTGTGTATTCCTTCCATCTTTTGATTCTTCCTGCCGTGTTCAATATTTTGCCCATAGAACCTTCAATATTGCAACTCAAGGCTTGAATTTTTTCTTCAGCTCTTTCTGCTTGAGAAATGCTGAGCATGTTTTTCCCTTTTGATTTTCTATCTCCAAGTCTTTGCGCATTTCATTATAATACATTGCTTTGTCTTCTAAAGCTGGCCTTTGAAATCTTCTGTTCAGCTTTTCATCATTTCTTCCTTTCACTTTAACTACTCTATGTTGAAGAATAAGTTTCATAGTCTCTTCTGACATCCATTTTGGTCTTTTCTTTCTTTCCTATCTTTTTAACGAACTTTTGCTTTCTTCGTGTATGATGTCCTTGATATCATCACGCAACTGGTCTGGTCATTAGTGTTCAAAGCGTCAAATCTATTCTTGAGATGGTCTCTAAATTCAGGTGGGATATGCTCAAGGTTGTACTTCAGCACTTGCGGACTTTTTTAAATATTCTTTAGCTTCTACCTGAACTTGCATAGTAACAATTGATGGCCTGTTCGCAGACAGTCTCTGGCCTTGTTCTGACTGATGATATTGAGCTTCTCCATCTTCTCTTGTAGTCAGTTTGATTCCTGTGTATTCCATTCGATAAGGTCCAGGTGTATAGTCGCCGTTTATGATGTTGAAAAAAGGTTATTTGCAAAGAAGAAGTTGTTGGTCTTGCAGAATTCTACCATTCAATCTCCTACATTGTTTCTTTCACCAAGGCCATGTTTTCCAACTACTGATCCTTCTTGTTTGTTTCCAACTTTCACATTCCAATCACCAGTAATTATCAATGCATCTTGATTGCATGTTTGATAAATTTCAGACTGCAGGAGTTGGTAAAAATCTTCAATTTGTTTATCTTTGGCATTAATAGTTGGTATGTAAATTTTCATAATAGTTGTATTAACTGGTGTTCCTTGTAGGCGTATGGGTGTTATCCTATCACAGATGGTGTTGTACTTCAAGATAGATCTTGAAATGTTCTTTTTGATGATGAATGTGACTCTGTTCTTCAATTTGTCATTCCTGGAAGAGTAGACCATATGATTGTCCAATTAAAAATGGCCAGTACCAGTCCATTTTAGCTCACTAATGCCTAGGATATTGATATTCAAGAGTTCCATTTTGTTTTTGACAACTTCCAATTTTTCTTGATTTATGCTTCATACATTCCACATTCCTATTACTAATGGAGGTTTGCAGCTATTTCTTATCATTTTGAGTCATGCCACATCAGGAAATGAACTTTCCAAAAGCTTTACTCCATTCATGTCCTTAGGGATGACTCTACATTGAGAAGACAGCTCTTCCTTAGTCACATTCTGAGTGTCTTCCAACCTGAGGGGCTCATCTTCCAGCACCATATAACTCTATGTTCCGCTGCTGTCCACAAAGTTTTCACTGGTGAATTTTTTCAGAAGTAGATCACCAGGTCCTTGTTCCTAGTCTATCTTAGTTCTGGAAGCTCTGCTGAAACCTGTCCACCATGGGTAACCCTACTAGTATTTGAAATACCAGTGGCATAGCTCACAGCATCACAGCAACACACAAACCACCACAGTACAACAAACTGACAGACAAGTGGTGGACATATATACATATATGGATAATATCTAGATACAAAATGGCTTCATACTGTAAAATTAGTTCTCCAATTTGCTTTTTTCATTTTATAATATACTGTGGATAGCATTCCATTTCATTTTATATTCCTTGTTTCTTACATACTATTCCATTACACATAGACTTATCATATTTAGTAATTCTACTAGTAGGCATTTTGCTATTTTTAAATATTCTATAATAAAAATCCTAGTACATCTATTTTAATATACTTAGGCTAATATTGAATTAAGGTAGATTCCTATAAGTGTAATTGCCTGGCCAAAGAATGTTCCCATTTTAAATTTGGGTGGGTAATGTCAGACGGCTCTCCAAGCCTTTGTACCTCTTCTAATTTAAATTCTTAGTAGCAGTGTATGTGACTGCTGCTTCACCCACATCTTTGACAACATTAGATATTAAAATGTTTTGTATGTATACCAGGACAGGGCTATATAACATTTGGCCTGCTGTTGCTACTATTTGAATCAAAGTCTTCTGAAATTTTCTTATGTTCTTTTTACATACCCAGAATTGCTGCTTAGTGCATTTTAATAAATGAGTAATTCTTGAACATAATAATGGTTTTGAGGATATATTAATAATGGTCTATTCAGGCAGGAGGTGGGAGTTTCTCAGACACCGAAGAAATTCCTATTTACTGAGTGAGATAATAGAGTAGACAAGGAGAAAATTTAAATACACGGGGGAAAAGTATAGCTTTCAGAGTTAGAAAAATGCTCGAATTTGTATATGTGCAAAAGTTAGTGTAGAAGTGCTAAATGAAGTTGTTGAAAGGACAACACACTGAAAGGCCTTTTTCATTAGAAGTTTTTGTTATATTCTATACAGTGTTTCCCTATAGGAAATCATTTTAAAATTTACGTGACTTTGGAAGGCAGAAAATAGGATTAATTCCGCTTACCTCTCTTCCATGGATCCTGGATATTGGGAATACAGAGACAATTAAATTGCTTTTACTTGGCTTATTTATTTTTAATGCAGGAAATACACATGACGCACAGGTATTAATTACCTTGGATTTCTATCACGCCCTTTTTTTATAAGAACTTAGGGAATCTACAGTTATTCATGTGTATCTCCCACCAAGTCTCATGACATTATTGTCAGTGGGACATGTGGCAGAAAGATGTGTGTCCTCGATGAAAAGCACACACAAAACTAAATCCCTCGGCCCTGGAAGCTGATTATCTTTCCACTAGATGCCATTTTAACTCCTATACAGCCCTGGTGGTGAAGAGGTTAAGAGCTCAAGTTGCTAACCAAAAGGTCAGTAGTTCAAATCCACCAGCCATTCCTTGGAAACCCTAGGAATCGACCCGACGGCACACAACAACAACATGTAAAATATGCTACCAGACACACTGTGGAAGAGTGGCCACATGGAAAACTAGATGAAGAATGGGCTTTGGTGTCAGACAGACACGTGATTTATCTTAAACCAAAAAAAACCTTTGCCTTCAAGTCAATTCCTATTCATAGCAACCCTATAGGACAGAGCAGAACTGCTCCGTAGAGTTTCCAAGGCTGTAAATCTTTACAGAAGCAGACTGCCACATCTTTCTCCCTCAGAGGGGCTGGTGGGTTCCAATCGCCAACCTTTCATTTAGCGGCCAAGCACTTAACCACTGTGCCACCAGGACTCCTTTGTTTTATCTTGGCTCTTCTAAAATGTTCAGGAAGCATGTCTTAACTGCCTGTGATGGGTGGACGTTAATCACTGTGTGGTCCTAGGCAAGCCTCAGTTTCTCCAATGTAAAATGTGAGGGGTGAGGGGGCAATAACCACACCCCAAATGTTTTATGAGGAAGAATGATGATGAGTATAACCCTCCTTAACACAGCACCCGGCACATGGTAGTTTCCCATATATTATTATATGAGTTTTAATATTTTTCTCCGACTCTGATCTTTCCATAAGCTTTAGCTTTATATTACCACATCATCTTCTCAAACTCAAGACACAAAGTTTTAACTTTACCAGAAACCAACCTACTTCTGCTTGCCCTATTTCTGTTACTGATAAATCTGTGTTTTTGTCATCCAGCTAAAAGCCTCAGGCACCTAAGTTTGGTCCTTCTGTTCCTTATTTTCCACATTGATTTAATACTCAAAGGCTTTGGGGGTTTGTGGGCTTTAAACATCCCTCTCTTTGTTTCATAATTATTTAGGTATGACTTTACCCACCTTATTTTTCTAATTCCTGAATTTCTGTCAAACCTCATTCACTTATCCATCCTTTGATTTTCTAAACATGAATTAAGCATCTCTTGAATGTCAGATAGGTCCTGCTTCTTCATAAGCAGGTGCTATCATGTCTGTGGGTAGGTGAGAACCTTCTGAATTCTGAGGCCCCAAAAGATACTGTATCCTCAGTCCCCTACAAAAATATTGCTGCTTCCAAATACACATAGGGAAAAAGGGTCTGTTTTGTCACATTTTTCTTTTTCTTCTCTGAAAGCATGGTCCTCTGGTGTAGTGATATTGCGCTTAGAATTTTGCTCATCACCCTTTATCAGAAAAAGCCAAATTTCAGGAAAATGGAAGAAAAGCATCGGTAGAATAACTTGATATCTTTTTGATTACACAATAATGACACCTGGGCAAGGAGAGGGTCAGAATTACAGGCAATATTCTCAGCAAGTGGCTCTGTCACTCTTTAAATCGTGGGAAATTTCGTGCCATCACAGACAATACTATTTCATTTCAAGAGGCAGCTATCATTAGACTTTCCGTGTTTTAATCTCATCTGATGAAATAAGTGTTTGTAATTTAGTGTTTGTTGTCATGTTCCTAAAATTTCAAGGTAACTCTTCAGTCGGTTATTTTTACATAAATTTTTATTTTTATTATAATTCCAAATGTTCTCTCTCTTTCCCCACCCCTCTTTTCCCCCCTCTCTCTACATAAGGGCTGAATAAAGAAAAATATGATTTCTGTAGAAATAACCTTTCTATCAGCAATAGAACCTTCTCTTCAGTGAGCAGATTAATCCAATTCTCTTTCTAGTGACTTGTTACATGGTCATTTAACACCCGTCCAGTGGCATATATTCTAAGTCCATGGTTGTCAAATGTTGGTGTGAATAAGAATCCCCTGGGAGCTTGTTATAGGTTAATTCTTAGGCCTGTCTTCTGACCTTTTGAATATTACTTCACATGGGTGTACTGTGATATTTTTAATGGGTGGTCCTATGAACTCAGATTTGAGAAACACATCACTAAGCATCTTTAACAATATCCAAGATTGTTTTCCCAATAGAATAACCTGTTTTGCTGATTGAAATGGTTTTTATAGTCTTGTTAAATGCTTCAAGATCATTGCTAGGAAAGAAGGGTATTTCAGTTACGATGAAAACACTTTGCGTTTAAAAGCACGGTGATTTATGGGTTATTTAAATGGTTGACATTGTTCTGATAGTTGTACTACATATTTCACTTATTTATATAATGGTTATGTAACTTTAATCACGAATCAAGTGAATAAACATTTATATACATACAGTTTGTCAAGATTTCAGGCAAATTACCAACCCAATGGGATTGATTCTTTTAAGAAAAATGTCCGAGGATATATTATGATATGACTGATTAGCCAGGGAACCAAGATTAGGCAATAAAAAACTTAGGACACTTGGCATATGAATATATGAGAAATTTAAAATAAATATTCAAGACTGTTGCTAATATGCTTTTTCCTCTAGTAAGAAGGAGGTCTCAGGCACAGAATGTGAACCTAATCTTACCATTTAAGTGATTTTAGCAAAAGACGTCAAATGCATTTGGTGGGGGGGCAGAAGTAATTACTGAGTCAAGAATATAAAATGAGAAATTATATGCTAATAGATAACTATTCAGTGCATTCACCAAGAAAGTAACCTGCAGAAATTATTTTGTATGAATTATTGAACACTTGATTCCAGAGCGAGCATCAGTAAAACAGATGAATAATGGAATTACATTGAGAGAAAGTTACAAATGTAATTGAATTGAAAACAAGTATTTTCTAAACCTAGTACCCAAATAAGTTTAAGTTGCTTTTGTTATTATTGAGTAATATAATTTAAAGTTGACGAGATAGATTGACACAGTGGCTGCAACAATGGGCTCAAACATAGGAATAAGTGTGAGGATGGTGCAGGACTAGGCAGTGTTTCATACTGTACCTAGGGTCGTTGTGAGTCAGAACTGACTCGACACCTAACCACGACAATAATTTAAAGAGTTTATTAGACATTCAAAACAAAAATATTTCTCACATTGATTATTAATCATTCAAAAATGACTTGAGCAAGCCTTGCTTTTAGGTTAAGTCTGATTTGATGGCCATCTGTCTGAGTATTACGTGGCTAGTAAAGAACTATGCTTTGAATAGTTTATGTGGGGGAGGAGGACTAAAAGGTGGGCATATGGGAGGCAATAAAGAATATTATAGCAAACCAGTGCTTTCAGAAGAAAGGTAATCTGAACTGACCTTTTTAGGAAAGAGAACTAGGAAGAAGCTGATTACATGCCTAGCCAGGCAAAGGAGTTTGATGATGGTCTCATTGAAAAAGTTCAGGGAGAAGTACTTATTAACACTATTAACACTGGTTTACTGATAGTTACAAGAAATGTTAGAGTAAGAATCATAATGAACATGTAATCTATTTCCAATAAGAGTAAGTGTTCATATTTAATCAGAATTGTATCCGAAATACACTAAAGGCATGTTCTTAGAAATAGGTTTAAACCATTCTTGAGTCTCATTTTCACCAGGAATTCCATTATGAAGTCCAGTCAATTCAACTTCCAAATAATTTGACCTCAGATCTGTCACTTCATCTCCATCTCTACTGCCACTACCTATCTAAGTTATGATCATCTCTCCCATGGACTATAATGATTTGCTAATTGGCCTTCCCACTTACATTCTTGCCTCTCTCCAACCTATTTTCCACACACATCAAGGGGTCTCCTTTAAAACAGAAAACCAATCATGTTCATGAATAAAACTCTTCAATGGCTTATGACTGCATTTAGCATAATACAGAACCTAATTTAAAGGACCTATATGAACTGGTCCCCACTGACCTCTCCACGCCTTTCCGTATCAGTCTCCAGGATGCACTGTTTTCTAGCACTCTTCCTTCTCTCAGTGACTCACTCTTTCCAAACTCTTTCTAAGCACTGTCCTGCCTCAGTACCTTCACACACACTCTAGTCTCCCCTTTTCTGGGGATGATCTTTCTCACTCTTTGTTCGTGGTTGGCTATTTCTCACTGAGGCCTCCTCTGAAAAGTCAGTTTAAAATAAATAAACATTATTGACTTTCATAGCATGTTGTCCTTTTCCATTATAGTATACACCATTAATTATAAGTGGATAGATTTATCTAACTTTTTATTATACTATACACCCTCTGAAGAGACCATTTTTGGATTATTCACTACTGTATATCTAGCACCTAGAATGGTACTTGGCATGTAGTAGATACTCAATAAACATTGACTGAGTCAATGAACAAGCAAATTAAAAGTGGAACAGGAGATTAAGGGGTGAACGAAAGCCGTAAGTCTGTACCAACTCATTCCTGGTGTCTCTCTTGCACAGAGGGAGAGAGGCAAATTGCTATTTAGAGGAAAACTCCAAGGTTAAAGTTGCTGGCCAACAGGCCTCTGCACCATGGAAACCCCATGTACATTAGCAAAAAGGGACTATGAATATTCATATAGAATTCATAATTTTATGTCAGTCTGTTTACATTTCTGTAATATCATTAATGGCTGTATATTATACCACTGTATATATTTTCCAAGGGTCAGATACTTTTGTAATACATCAGCGATTGCCTTTGTTTAAAATACCAACTTCAGCAACTCTATTTATGAATATTTGAATTTCATTACCAAAGTTAAATGCTCATCACCTAAACCCCAAAAGGGCTTTATTTTCACCACTCACCTGATAATTGTCATGCCTTATTTCTTGCTATAGTTATTGAATACTTGTTTTATTTTAACTGCTGATTTAGTAGATAAGAAACTTTGGGGATTGGGAATTACCTCTTATAAATCTTTGTATGTTTTATTGTTATTCAAAAAAGTCTCATTATACCTTGCACCTCTTGCTGTAAAAACTTACTCCTACTTATTTTAGAGGATTTTTCTTGTTCTTATTAATGTAATCTTTATATTAAATTATCTAATTGGTTTTTGTTTGTGTAAAGAAATGACTTTATACCAAGGAACTGTACTGAACTCTATTGTTAGTAAAGCATATAGATTTTTGGGGGTTTTCATTGAAGATAATCATATCATCTGTAATCAATGAATATATTTCTTTCATTTTAATCCTCAAAGTGCATATTTTGTTTGACTGACTTTACTGCAATATTTAGTATCTCCAATCTAATGTCAAAGTCTTAATAGCAGACATTCTAGAATCCTCACCATATATCATGCTTTTGATTGTGGGTTTTGTTAGATGCCCTTCACCAAGTTCAGAAAATTTCTTTTTCTTGTTTGCTGAGATTTATCATGAAAAAAAATGCTGAATTCTATAAAATTCTTTATCTTTATCTGTTCAGATGGTTATATGTTTTTCTCCTCTGTCTGTTAACATGGTTACTTTTACTAATAGAATTTTAAAGCTAAACAATTATTGACTTCCTGAGAAAACCCTTACAATTGTCATGACATAATTTTAATATCTTTTTTATTTGGCTTGCTAAAAGTTAATTCAGGATTTTCTTAAACTGTGACCAATGAATTTCCCTTGCTCTGTTATACTTGGCTAGTGTATGTATTAATGTTTTTTCAGCCTTAAAAAAGAGTCAAGTAACTCTTTTTCCTATCCTCTAGAATAATGGGCAAAAGTGTACATACTGTTTTATTGAAAGTTATACAATTATTTGAACATTATGTTTTTATGCTCGACTTTTTCACTAGTGGTTCTATTAAAATAATAGTTACAGATCTTAAATGTTTTAGTTTTTTTAAATTTCAGTAAATATAGTTTATTTCTTTTTCTAGAACACAATCTGTTTTCTCTCTAAGTTTCATATATATTGGCATAAAATTGTTTGTATCATTTATTCATTGTTTTTACATTTCTACTAAATTAATACTTTTGTTCTCTTTCATTTCTTAATGAAGCTCATTTTTGTTTTATCTCTATTTTCTTTCATAAATATTTCAAAAGTGTTCTCTAGTTTATTAGTATTTTTAATGTCTAGCTTTTTCTTTCTTTTACTTACGCTCTATTTTTGTACACTTTCTCTTTTTTAAGAAAGAATATATCATCTTATTGGCTTTTTCCTCCACTTTTTCTGAGTTTTTTCAGTTGTTCATTACTACCTTCTTCTTCGACTTAATTCTTGGCTTGGTTTATTGGGTGCATTTTAGGCTATAAATCTCCATCTGTAGACCCTTTAGATTCATTTCTGTGACTTGTGATATGTAGTGTTTTCATTGACTTCATTTCCAAATGTTGCTTAATTTCCATTATGGTTGCATCTTTGAACTATGAATTATGAGTGGTGGACTGTTAGATTTACAAATAAATGGATATTTGTGGATTGGTTTTTGGTACCAATTTCAAATTTGTACTACAATTATTATGTAAATATGGAGATTACTTTTTTTTTAACAGTATGTGGATGGTCTTTTTACATAGCCTGTATATAATCTAATTATTGCTTGCAAGATTCTATGTAAGACCAGTAGATCAATTTGTTACTTGTGCTGTTCAAACCATCTATAGTTTCAGGGGTTTTCTTTTTCATCTGTTCCTAACCAGAAATTTAAAAAATCTTTATGAATGTAGTTTTGTCAATTTTTCTGTGTAATTCTGACAGTTCAATTTTTGCTCTACTGACTTTGAGATACTATTCTTAGGATCCAGATTATTGAATTTTCCTTGTAAATTGACTTTTTAAAATCAATAATGACCCTTCTTGGGTTGAAAAATGGGTTTTTGCCTTACGTCAATTTGTCTTTCTTCATATTGTTGCATCTTCCTCTTGCGGTTCGTGTTTCCCTTGCATACTTTCTGTATCTCTTTACAATCATCTTTTATGTGCCATTACGTTTTGTAGTATCTCTTACAGGTGACATATAGTTAATTTTGTTTTTGGTGGGTTTTTTTTTTTTTTTTTTAATTAGTCTCTTTTGAGGCTATCTCTTTCTGTTAGGTATTATTGTGTTACCTATTTAGGTAACATAATCCTCTTTCACTTATTTCTAAACCAAAACGAACCTATTGCCATTGAGTCAGTTCTGACTCCCAGCCACCTCATGTGTTACAGAGTAGAACTTTTTCATGGGGTCTTCTTGGCTGTAATCTTTATGAAAGCAGATCTCCAGGCCTTTCTTCCATGGTGCTGCTGGGTAGGTTCAAACTGACAACCTTTAGATTAATAGCCGAGCACAAACCATTTGTGCTTTTCAGGAACCTTCTATTACAGATATATTCAGCCTTGACTGCTCTGACCAGGATCACAAGAGAGGGTTCTAGACAGAGCTGGAGAAGGCTGTAGAGCATAATTCAAACTCACCAAAAAAAAAAAAAAAAAAAAAAAATACCAGATTTACTGGCCTAAAGGAGACTGGAGAAACCTCAAGAGTATGGCCCCCAGACACCCTTTCAGCTCAGAGATGAAGTTACCTTCGAGGTTCACTGTTCAGCCTGGGAGTGGACAGCCCAGTAAAACTAAATGAGACTAACGAGGTAAAGGAGTCCAGTGACAAGGGCCAGAAGGCAGAGGGGGAGTAGGAAGATGATGATAAGGAACACAAGTTGAGTAAGGATACTGTTGATGTGTTGTGAGATTGTTAACCATTGTTATAGGGCAACATTTGTAGTAACTGTTAAATGGGAGGCTATTTTGTCCTGTAAGCCTTCATCTTGGGCGAGAATGGCAGCACAATTGGAAGAGCATAGTCAATGTCACTTAAATGTGTACATAAAAAGTTTTGAAATGGTATATCTTTGGATGTGTATTTTCACCAAAAAAAAAAAAAAAAGGCTGAGAATTCAGAGGGTTAAAATGTTGTGGGGTTGTTAACCAAAGTCATTAAACAGCATGTGTACTACTGTTACATGAGAAACTGTTCTGTAAGCCTTCACCTGAAGTACAATAAATATTAAAATATATATATATATATATATATATATATATATATTCAGCCTTATATTTACCATCTCACTGTAGGTTATTTTATTGACCATGCATTGTATTCATCATTTTCTTTCTGTATAAAGTATTTCATTGATTGTCTTTTCTTTATTCCGTTCTTCTCTTTTTTAACTCTTGAAGTTACAAATTCTCTTATTACTCTTTTGTGGTTTCCTTTAAAATTGTAACATTCTCGCTTGACCTAACAGAGCAAAAAATTAATCAGCCTTTGTATTCTTTCTTCCCACAAGGCAAAGATCTTAAAAATATCTTAATTTTGATCATGTCCTTTTATTTTGTGTTAGTTTTTCTAATATATCAGCCTTTGGAATTAGAAATACCTTTTTCTTCTGGCCTCTCTATTTACTGTTGATAGTAATTCTGCTGTCAGTTAATTTTCGTTGCTTTCAGTATAAGCTCCTTAGAATTCTGGTTGGTTTAAGCTTTTTCTCTTCACCTTCCATGATCCTCAGTTTCATCAAGTGGGTCTAAAGATGAATCTTAGTTAGGATTTGGTTTGTATCATCCAACTGAAGACTCCAATAGTTCTGTTATAAAAAATTCTCAGCTAATATCTCCTAGAATATTGCTTCTCTCTAGTTCTAATAATACTGTACACCTGGAATATCTATTAGATATATAGTGGGTTTTACCGCTCACTTTCATGTCTCTAGTCACATTTTCCATCTCTTTATCAAAACAAACCCCATTCTGAGTACTCTCACAGAGCTATCTTCTAGTTCGTGACACTCTCCAAAGTTTTACTTAATGTGTTTTTAACTCATCCATTGTGTTTACATTTAATATATTTTTTCATGTTTTTAAAAAAAAAAAAATTTGCCTATTTTAATCTTTGGTTATTTTTATTGATTCTATGATTCTGTATATGCAACCATTTTAAGCACAAATATTTTAGATGTTTTTAAAAATTAGTCTGTCATCTCAAGTTCATGCAGGTTCTAATTTTTTTGATTGTTTGTTGGTATACTGCCTTTCATAGTGGTGTGCTTACTTGTATGGTTAAAGCGTTTTACTGTGATCTTATCTCCAGTGAGTTTTTCTTTCCATGCAAATTCCATTTCCCTGAGTTGTAGAAGTACCTCTCTAATGAAGTTCTGCATTTGTTTTCCTCAACAACCCAGTGATTTCAGCAGCCTGGGAAAAGATTTTATTCTCATTTCTCAATTTAACATCTCTTACTACAAAGTTTGTATAAATTAGATTTCAGTCTGTGCGTGGTGCATAGCCGAGGTTTCAATTTCCAACCAGAGCAAGTACAGGTGAAAAACTTCCTTGCTGCTTCCCAAATCTTGTAGGTGGAAAGTCTCTACTTCCTCTTTAGGGAAGACCTGAGATCCCAGTTGCCATGGAGTTGATTCCAACTCATGGTGACCCCATGTGTATCAGAATAGAACTGTGCTTCATAGGGTTTTTAATTGCTGGTTTTTTGGAAGTGAGTCACCAGGACTTTCTTCCAACGTGCCTCTGGGTAAACTCAAACCTCCAAACTTTTTGTTAGCAGACGAGCATTAACCATTTGCACCACTCAGGAATTCCTTGTGCAGAGATAGACCTTTTTATCCCTGTGTAGATATTTACACCTTGTTCCTAGCCATTAGGGTCTTTATCTGTGTCCTGGTTAAGAGTTATGGCTGCTAACCAAAAGGTCGGCAGTTCGAACTCACCAGCTGCTCCTTGGAAACCCTATGGGGGCAGTTCTACTCTGTCCTATAGGGTCGCTGTGAGTCAGAATAGACTAGACGGCAACGGGTTTGGTTGTTTTGGTATACTCTTTGTGGCTCTTGAGACATCTACTCATATGATTACAACTCTAGCTTACAGTTTCCTCCTTCACTTCTAGTACATGACAACTTTTGTTTCTTTCTTTCAGTATGTCTATGTATATGAAATAAAGGTTTATTATATTTTATCCAATATTGTGAGTGAGTCTGCCTGAGCTCAGTCTGCCATGTTGCTTGGTCAGTCAGGCAACAGAAGTTATGCTAGAATTTTCAACTTTTTTTCTGTCTTTAAGAAGTTTTTAAAAGAAACCCTGAGGATGGGAGCCTCTTATATTTGCCTTCCCAGAAAATCTTTAAATGTTACCATGAGGCCCATAGTCTGAGCATGCTAGAAGTGGGCCCAGGTCACAGATGCTGAGGTCCCTTTTCTTGCTTCAACAAAAAGAAATACAGGAAAATTAGCAAATTGGTCATATCTACTATAATATGTGCTAAAAGAAAATATATTTTTAATTTTTTTCCTGTGGTAATCAGCCTATATCTTTAAAATGGGGGAAATATTTCCTCACAGTGTGAGAAGCAACAATAAGCATGCCTAAATCTACTGAGAAGGGATGCATGAGTTAATTAGCACTGCTTTAGGAATTGGAGCCCTGCCATAGACACATCCAAACTCCCTGAGGGACTGAGTTACTGGGTGGAGGGCTGTGGGGACCATGGTCTCAGGGAACATCTAGCTCAACTGGCATAACACAGTTTATAAAGAAAATGTTCTACATTCTACCTTGGTGAGTAGCGTCTGGGGTCTTAAAAGCCTGTGAGCAGCCATTTAAGATACTCAACTGGTCTCACACTTTCGCAGCAAGGGAGAATGAAGAAAACAAGATACAAGGAAAAGATTAGTCCAAAGGACTAATGGACCACAACTACCACAGCCTCCACCAGACTGAGTCCAATACAACTAGATGGTGCCCGGCTACCACCACTGACTGCTCTGACCAGGATCACAACAGAGGGTCCCGGACAGAGCTGGAGAAAAATGTAGAACAAGATTCTAACTCACAAAAAAAAAGACCAGCCTTACTGGCGTGAAAGGGATTGGAGAAACCCCAAGAGTATGGCTCCCAGACACCGTTGTAGCTCAGTAATGAGGTCACTCCCGAGGTTCACCATTCAGCCAAAGATTAGACAGCCCCACAAAACAAAATAAGACTAATGGGGCACAACAGTCCAGGGAAAAGGAATTGAAGGCAGGAGGGGACAGGAAAGCTGTAATAGGGAACCCAAAGTTGAGAAAGGACAGTGTTGACATGTCGTGGGGTTAACCATTGTCATAAAACAATATGTGTACTAACTGTTAAATGAGAAACTATTTGTTCTGTAAACCTTCATCTAAAGTACAATAAAAAAAAGAGAGAGAGAGAAAAAAGAAATTGGAGCCCTGGTGGCACAGTGGTTAAGAACTTGGCTAACCAAAAAGTTTGGCAGTTAGAATCCACCAGCTGCTTCCTGGAAATTCTGTGAGGCAGTTCTACTCTAGCTATAGGGTCACTAAGAGTTGGAATTGACTTGACAACAACAGATTTGTTTTTGGCTTTTACTTTAGAAATTACTGTTTATGGTTTACTCAAATAGTTGGGCATGGAACATTTTTAATCTAGTCCAGGATGTCCTCTTTCCCAATATAACTTATAACATCTCTTCACATATGCAGCGGTATGCATTCAAATACACACACGTGCACCCACATACACACAGACAAACACTAAGACATACAAATACACCCAAAATGAGGAAAGGAAGGAGCATTTCTATACTGCTGAGATAGGAAGAGTAACTTTATTTTCATCCAAGTTCTACAATAAAGCTGGGATTGCAAGAGATGGAGGCACATGGAGCTAGTCAGGGGATGAAAGAGGCAGGCATAATATTAGGTTGGACTTGGCAGTGTCTTTTGGAAGGAAGACCACGGTAAAAGGGAATAGAACTGATTATGAGTTGACACAATTACAGGAAGTAGGTGATGTGAAATAAGCCGACCCAGATTTAGTTTTTAAAACATTTTTGACAGGCTATGTCATAAACATGTCATAAACATGGTCCATTCCAATGCAGTGAAACCCTAAATGTCCCCAACATGCCATGTGAAAAGTGCAGATTTAAAAGGAGTGAAGAGCATATTGACATATTATTGAATTGTAGCTCCCGTGAACAGTATTCTGATTTGTTTCCCAGTTAAAGCCACATTTACAACAGGATGATTAACTCATAAATGAATATGTAGTGACTACATTTTAAAATATCTGAAAAGAAAAATATATCATAATTCTACCACTCAAACACAACTACCACAAAAGTAGCTTTTTTGCCAACATAAGATATCTCTTTATGGTATTAAAGAAATGAACAAATTTCTAGTAGAAAATCTCTCAGTTGCTCAGATTTTTTTTACAGACCACATTTGTTGCTTTGGCTGATGCATATGTGAATAGATGGGTACAGCAGTCATTTACGAGGTTCACATGTGGTTCTTGAAAAATCTAGGTCATCTCTCAATATCAGGCTGCTAAACTGAGTATAAAGCAGGTCAGCTTCCTAGCACTGCTGATTTATGAGCACCAGGACAGCCTGCTATTTACCTTTAAGAGTTAAATTGTATCTGCTAATCCTAGCTTTTAAGCATGTAGAACTGACATTGCTTAATTTACTTGTAACCCTTATAACAGACCTTTAGCAGAGGGTATTGGTCTTTGTACTGGATTGAAAACTGGAAGTCCCATAGGAAACTGACTAAAACTATTATCATAGTTAAGGTTGCCTATCATTCTAATTATAATTCACATCCGATAATGAACACCTTGTTCAATAATATTTAATTCAAATCATGATGCTGAGTATAAAATTACATATTGAGAGAATTCATTAGAAGTTTCAAAAGTAAGCTGAGTAAATGTGCCTCGGAGAATGTATTTGATGAATTTGTAAAAGTATTTAAATTAGATCTGTAAAGTATTATGAAAAATCCACATGGGATGCACAATTAGGCGAATAAGCTCTTCAAGGCCAGGAGCTGCTGGGCATTCATTGTAAAGTGCTTTCTGATATATTGTTTATGCAAAGTAGCGATATGGGAGGGAGAGCAATAATATACAATAAAGCAGAAATGCAGCAGAGGTGATGCCAAAAGTAACTGAATAAAAAGTAAGTAATTCCCTCATAATTAGTTTTCTAGCTTTTGCCTACATATTATTCATATGTCACTGAAGTATTTTAACATGGGACAAATGGTTATTTAATTTATGCATGCTTTATAAAGTCCATAATATATAAGCTTTATGAATAGCTCATTCATAACTGGTCCTCTTTCAAACTGTTATGTGTAGGTTAGACAATGCTGAATGTATACGTATGTAATTTATAACACTTAAAATGGTTATATCTGTAGTGAGTTTATCTTAATACTTTGATGATATATGAAAATGTTGTCCACTTTTATTTGTGTTGTGCTCATTACTGTATAACTAGGGTAATTTTAAAATTAAATAAATTTACATGTTTGTTCATTCATTCATATATTTATTCCATTCATTCAACATTTATTGAATAGTAACTGTATCCCAGGAATCCCTGGGTGCAGCAAACGGTTAATGTGCTCAGCTGCTAACCAAAAGGTTGGCAGTTTGAATCCACTCAGAGGTGCCTAGGAAGAAAGCCCTAGTGATCTACTTCTGAAAAATCAGCCACCGAAAACTATACAGAGCGCAGTTCTACTCTGACACACGTGGGGTCACCATAAGTTGCCATCGACTCCCCAGCAACTGGTTTTAACTGTATTCAAGACACAGTGTTTGATTGGTAATGAGGGACCACTGAAGATTAAGACTAGAAACAGTTCACCGTATAAGGGAATTTATATCCTAGCAGGGAGAAAGTAATTTTATAAATAGCCTCACTAAAAGTGCACCATTGAAAATAATATAAATTCTCTAAAACGGATGTTAGCAAACTTTTCTGTTAAGGGCCAAATAATAAATATTTTTGGCTTTGGGGGCTAAAATATTTACTATCTAGCCCTTTAAAAATATTTACTCTCCGTTGCGTCTATTCACCTCTGCAGTTGTAGTGCAAAATCAGCCATAAACAATAAGTAAATGAATGAGCATGGCTGTGTTTTAATAAAACTTTATTTACAAACAGTGGATTTGGCCTAAGAGTTGTAATTTGCCAACCCCTGCTCTAAAGAAAGGAAGTACAGACTCATGAAAGTACCAGAAAGAAGAACTTACTGTAGAAGGGGAAGTGGGGAGGGGGGTTTCTTAAGAGAGTGATATCTAAGGTAAGACATGAAGAATTAGTAGAATGTGAAGATATGTGGGAAGAAGTGGGTATGAAGGATGATTTTTAAAAGTTATTTGGTTAGCAATACCTAGAAAGTAGGTATATATTATTACCCAAACTTTACAAATAAGGAAACTGAAGCTCAAAGAAGCACAGTGACTCACCTGGTGGTTAGCTGAGATTCCGATATATGTTGTTCTAATTTCAAAGTCTTACCTTTTTATTTCACCATGCTGCCTCATTGTGTGTTAACAGACAGATGTATGTAAGTACAATTCCTTTTCTCCTGGGGGTATGCTATCTATTACAAACTCTTTTGGACTTATAAGTATAGGGCAAAATAAAATTATAACCTATGTAATTTCCTGATGTGACAAAGACCAGGAACAGATTCATGAGGGAATGTTCACAGGAAACTTTCTAAAAACATTTGTTACATTTTAAACGACTAGCTTCTATACAGTTAATATATCATAAAGCCAACTTTCTAGAGAGACAGAACCCCACAGGTTATTTTAGAATGGACCTTGAGCTCTAATATCTGGGAAATGATTTATTGATTGCTATAAGGCAGAGCAATGAGAGATTTACAGGATTGCAGTAAAAAGAGAAAAATAAGTATCTTTTGGTTAGCAGCAGAGGTAACAACTGGAAGAAATATACTATTCTTTTTGTACTCTATGAATAATTAAATATGTTTTACAAGCATGAATATACACAGGTGTGACTTCACTTGTTAGGGTTTACATTTTACTTTCTTGTCTCTGGAGCTAATAAATGTTGTTAGAAGTATTGGCTGGTCCTGTCTCTAAGGGGCTGAATGCCATTTTATAGTGTCCAAACACTTCTGTGAACTCTTTTTGAAGTGCTAGGTAAGATTTTATTTCAAAATATAGTTAAATAAAATACAAAGCCTGCAAAATGCAATAAAGAACCAAATGAATTGTAAATATTTTCTGTAAATATTTCATTTTAATATAGTATCTTTGGCTGACACATTGAAAAAGAAGCATTATATCCCAACAGAATCAAGAAAAACCTGGTTCCCATAATTAAGGCAATGGAAAAGATGACAAGAAAATGGCTCTTTTTTCTTTTATAATGTGCACGCTGGCCTAAATACATTCCTTGAATGAAGTCAGATTGACTTTAAAGCAAGCATTGCTTTCATTCAATTTGATCAGAAAGAGCTTAGGAGGTTATGGATACGAACTAGGAAGACAACCATAAATTCTAAGAATTGTCATTTTCTAGTTAATTCTATTCTGAAATGAGGTTTTTCTTAGCTGTTAGGAAAGAAAAGGGCTATTAGCTAGGCATTAACAAGCAATTGCCAGTCCAATTTTGCAGATAAAAATGTTTGATTAAAGATAGTGTCTGCAGATATTTAGAGGTGTTACTAAAACCAAATGTCAGACTTACAGGGAGTTTCCTATTAGCAGTTTTCCCCCATCTGCTCTACTTTATGTTTTCATGATATAGTTAGAAGGTCTGTTAGACAGGCACGGCAGAAGAGAAGTGAATCGATGAAGTATTTAATGAGTGTCAATTAATAAATAAAGAGACACTGTGATCTATTTTTCCATGATGGGTATGTTCTCTGCAACTGAGAGATAAATATTCTTAAAAATCCAATATGTATGAAATATAAGTATATAATAAAATATTAATGCTACAAAATTTAGTTTTATGTAAGAGAAAATTATTGTATACCTCTTCTTTGCTTGTTGTTTACCACTTTAAACCAAACATTTGTCTCAGACTGCCAATACGACACTTGGTGCAAACACAGTGTTATCTTTTCTTTACAAAGATGACTTTATTGACCTATATCCTATCCAGTGACTACCTTGAGATGGTTTCCAATTGTGGTAATGGAATGCCAATTCACTAAGTGTCATTACATTGTCCACAAACTCTGATACACTCAGTAATGCTCCAGGAAGCCAAACTAGCTTTGCAAAAGAAAAAGAAAAGAAAAACTACCAGTAGCTTTTTAAGTCTTCCGGCGTTTCCTCCATAACTCGTGAGTTCCATAAAAATTGTGAGAAATGGCCCTAAAT
This sequence comes from Dugong dugon, assembly GCA_030035585.1. Classification (NCBI taxonomy): domain Eukaryota; kingdom Metazoa; phylum Chordata; class Mammalia; order Sirenia; family Dugongidae; genus Dugong; species Dugong dugon. The sequence goes on from CM057478.1 coordinate 19,403,710, forward strand.
ATCCATGGCAAAATCTTTTATAAGACTTGAAATATGTAAAGCATTAATCTAGCTGTTAAAAAAAAAGACTCTTTCGATAGTTATTATTCCTCTATATTTTCATTCTACATGCTTCTCTGATAGGTGTAGTTAACTGTATGAAGTTGGCTTACAGTCAGGCCTAACAGAAGAACTAACAGAGACAGTGAGCTACTCAGGGACCTTCTCAGCAGTAAGTAAGCCCTGATTCCTCTCACTGTGCCTGGTACACTGCCAACATCAGGAACATTTGGAACAGAATGGATGAATGGATGAACAATAGATGAGCATCTTTCTTGATGTGTTAAAGCATTTTTTCTCTTACGGAGACTGATACCTGCCCACAATAAGCTACCTATAATGCTACAGATTTGTTTGTTTATTTTTGTTCTTGCTGCTCTGATTGCATCAAACAGCTATTAACTGGCATAAAAATAATAATGATGATGATAATAAAATACAAATAAAATTAATAATAATAATACTATACTCTGTGTTTGCTAGAGATAAACACCAGCCTGCTCTCAATACTGCAATGTGGATTTCAGTAGAGTTATTTGAAAATAGATAAGAGAGACTGAACTTTTTTTTACATGTAAACCTTTGCTAATTATGTGGCCAATGTCAGTTTCTCTCACCTTAAAGATTTTGTAGAAAAGACGGTAACTAAAATAATAAAATAAGTCCATTTCTGCCCTTGAAATTAAATCTTTAGTCCCAAGGCCAAAACACGTGCTATCATTGATTTTCCGTGTCTTTTCTCTCCCATATCAAAGCTGTAACAAGTCAATTTATTAATTACAGATTTTTCCCCTTCCTTTCTGTATAACTGAGATATTTTTCCTCTTAGATAACATCTAATTTATATTAGGATATAGTATCATATTCTGTTACATTGTTGGTCTCCAATGAACTACATTTCCAAGTAGCCGCATCTGTGAATAGTCCCTGTAACTCCCTTTCACTGATAGAACTTGTGTGTGTCAGAAGTTTCAGAAATGACAATGTCCTGCTTCTGAACCTAACCTGTAATAAGGCCTGGCAGTTTCTACCTTTGAGCTATTCAGAGCCCTGAGCCTCCATGTAAAAAGTCATACTACCTTGCTGGAGAGACCATTTGGAGAGACCATGTGGGGGTACCACATGAAGAGGGACAGGAGTAAAAAAGCAAGGTCCCAGACACCAGTGGGCTTACCAAAGATATGTAGCCAGGTGAATGACCACTGGCAAGACAAGCAGAAGAACTACCCAGATAAGTTCAGCTGAGGGTGATGACTCGTGATCAAGTAAGTGATTTTTTTTTAAGCCACTAAGTTTTGGAGTGGTTTGTTATGCAGGAAAAGATAATCAAAACAAGTATTAAGAAGGACTGGAGGGATGAGTAAGAGTTAGCTGAGAAGTTACAGGGACTGGGGGCAGTAGAGACATTGCATTTCATTCAAAGAAAACAACTTATGCATAGTTCCTCACTGAATAAGATAATGAGAGAGGAGAGGAGGGAGACGGAGGGAAGGAGGAAGGAAAGAAATTGTGTGATTTGAACTAGCTCTTAGGCAGAGTGGTTCAAGATGAGGCTAGAGAAACAGACAAGGGCTAGATCATGCAGGATCCTGAAGACCATGTTAAGAATTTTGGATTGAAATTTCAAAAGGAAAGTTTACACACAAAAAGTAACAATCTTTGTTGGTTATGAGGGATGGGGGGTGTGGGGGGAATACTAAATAGGCAATAGATAAGTGGTATCTTCGGTGAAGAGTGAGACAGTGCACAATACTGGGGAAGCCAGCACAACTTGTACAAGGAAAGGTCATGGAAGCTCCATAGACACATCCAAAGTCCCTGAGGGGCTGAACTGCTGGGCGGAGGGCTATGGGGACCGTGGTCTGGGGGAACATCTATCTCAGTTGGCATAACACAATTTATAAAGACAATGTTCTACATTTTACCTTGGTAAGTAGCATCTGGGTTCTTAAAAGCCTGTGAGCAGCCATTTAAGATACTCAACTGGTCTCACACCTTAGGGAGCAAGGGAGAATGAAGAGAACAGGATACAAGGAGGAGATTAGTCCAATGGACCACAGCTACCAAGGCTTCCACCAGACTGAGTCCAGTACAGCTAGATGGTGCCCGGCTACCACCACTGACTGCTCTGACCAGGATCACAACAGAGGGTTCTGGACAGAGCTGGAGAAGGATGTAGAACAAAATTCTAACACACACACAAAAAAAGACCATATTTACTGGCCTGAAAGAGACTGGAGAAACCCCAAGAGTATGGCCCCCAGACAGCCTTTTAGCTCAGTGGTGAAGTCACTTTCGAGGTTCACCATTCAGCCGGGGATTGGTCAGCCCCATAAAATAAAACGGGACTAATGAGACACAGCAGTCCAGGGACAAGGACTACAAGGCAGAAGGGGACAGGAAGGCTCGTGATAGGGAACCCAAAGTTGAGTAAGGACAGTGTTGACATGTAGTGGGGTTGTTAACCATTGTCATAGGGCAGCATGTGTACTAACTGTTTAATGAGAAACTATTTTGTTCTGTAAAACTTCATCTAAAGTGAGAACAGCAGCACAACTGGAAGAACGTAATTGATGTCACTGAACTGTGCATGTAGAAATTTTTGAAATGGTGTATCTTTGGCTATGTGTATTTTCACCAAAAAAAAGGTCGAGAAGGGAGAGTGTTGACATGTCATGGCATTGTCAACCAATGTCATAAAACAATATGTGTACTGACTGTTTAATGAGAAACTATTTGTTCTGTAAACCTTCACCTAAAATACAATAAAAAAAAATTCAAAAGGATTTTAGAAGTAATTCAAGAGTTTTAAGCATAAAAAGAAACATAAGCAGTTTTGCATTTTAAAAATATGACTTTAGTTACTGCTTGGAGAACGGGTGGGGAGGAAGGGTGAAGGATGAAAGTAGAGAGACAAATTAAAAGGATATTGCAGTTTTTCGTGAGAGATGACAGTGGCTTGAAATAGACCTATAGCTGTGGAAGTGGGATGAAGTAGACAGACATGAAACAGATGTTTTGTGTAAATAATCAAGTGAGTTTTTTTAATGGTTGAATGTCGGTGAGAAGGGAAAGAGAAATGTCAATGATGATTCCTTAATTTATGGTTTGAGCAAATAATTCCATGCTGTACCATTATTGAAATGCAAAGCCTTGGAGTAGAATAGATTTGAGATAGAGTTTGGAGGAAATGTGATCCAGAGTTGAGATTTAGGCATGTTAAATTTATTTGAGATGTCTGTGAGATATTAAGTGGAGATGTCAAGAAGGCAGTTTAATGTATTTATCTGTGGCTTAGAATCAGGGCTTCCAACTGGTTCTGCCCAATTCAGTCATTACCTAGGAAGTGAAACCGGAACATACTCAAATTTTTAAAATTTAGATTTTAAAAATCCAGTAAAAAGAGGGACCAAGATTAAACCCTGAAGAACTCTAATTATTGGTGATTGAGTCTAATGGAGCATAAAGGAAAAAAAAAAAGAGCCTAGAAGTAGTGATCCGAGCAGTAGGAAAAGAACTAGAAAAGTGTGATGTCATGGAAGTCAAGAAAAGAGTGTTTTAAAGAAGATAGGAGTTTCTTCTTAAAAGTCAAGTGAATTAAAAGCAGTTTCCACTGTACTTAAAAACTTGAAGTTCATTAGTGTATTTTGGAAGAATAATTTTGGTAGAGTGGTAGAGGAAAGGAAGAGAATGGAGTGGATGGTAAACTGGTGACTAGAGGCAGCATGAGTAGATAAATCCTTTGAGTGTCTGAGCTATGATGGAGGTTATATCAGAAACTAGAAAAGGGTATAGGGTTATATTAGTTTCCTAGGGTTTGCATAGCAAATTATTACAAATTAGGTGGCTTAAAACAACAGAGATTTATTCTCTCAAGGTTCTGGAAGCTAGAATTCTGAATTCAAGATATCAGCAGGTTCACACTCTCTCCAAAGTCTCTAGGGGAAGATTCTTCATTGTCTCTTCCAGACTCTGGTAACCCCAAGTGTTCCTTGGCATATGGCAGCATAAATCCAATCTCTGCCTCTGTCTCATATGGCTTTCTTCCTCTGTATCTGTCTGTCTGTGTATCTTCTCCTCCTTTTATAAGGACACAGTCATATTGGATTAGGATTCACCCTACTTCAGTATGAGCTCATGTTGACTAATTACATCTGCAAAGACCCTATTTCCAAACAAGTTCACATTCACAGGTACTGAGGTTAGGACTTTCACATAACATTTTGGGGAAAACAATTCAACCCACAACAAGGGTTAAGGGATCAATTTTAAAATATTCAAAATACTAGTTTTAATACTGATGGAAAGGATCCAGTTGACAGGAAGAGGTTGAAAAACTGGAGGGGGAGGGGACAAACAACTGAACGAAACATGCAGAGTACTTGTGGAGAGACTGACCTTCCTTTCATGTAGCTCTTACTCTATTCAAGAACTTTCGTGCCTTCAAATAGCCAGGCAGGCATGCTCCTGCCTTAGGCCCTATACACTGACTATGTCCACTGCCTGGAAAGCTTTTCTTCTAGACATCTGCACGGCTTCCTCTTCTTCAAATCCTTACTCCATTTTTATCTTCTCAGAGAGGGCCCACCCTGATCACTCTATTTAAAATTTCCAACTGTCCGCTTCTAAGTATTCCCTATCTCTTTTCCTACTCTATTTTTTTCTTTTTTTCATAGTATCACCACAGTATGTCATACTATTAATTATATCACAGTGTGTAATACTATTAAGTATATATAATCAGTAACAACTGTAATTTACTTATTTATTATATTTAATATCTCCTCTTCCACTAGAATTTAAGCTCCTCAAGGGCAAGAATATTTGTCTATTTTCTTCTCTCATCTGATCCTTCTGTTGTTGTTAGGTGCCCTCGAGTCAGTTCTGACTCATAGCGACCCTATGTACAACAGAACAAAACACTGCTTGGTCCTGCACCATTCTCACAATTGTTGTTATGCTTGAGCTCATTGTTGCAGCCACTGTGTCAATCCATCTGGTTGAGGGTCTTCCTCTTTTTTTTTTCATTGACCCTCTACTTTATCAAGCATGATGTCCTTCTCCAAGGATTGGTCCCTCCTGATAATTTGTCCAAAGTATGTGAGACGAAGTCTTGCCATCCTTGTTTCTAAAGAGCATTCTGGCTGTACTTCTTCCAAGACAGATTTTTTCATTCTTTTGGCAGTCCATGGTATATTCAATATTCTTTCTCAACACCATAATTCAAAGGCATCAATTCTTCTTCGGTCTTCCTTATTCATTGTCCAGCTTTCACATTTATATGAGGCAATTGAAAACACCATGGCTTGGGTCAGGCACACCTTAGTCTTCAAGGTGACATCTTTGCTTTTTATCACTTTAAAGAGATCTTTTGCAGCAGATTTGCCCAGTGCAACGCATCGTTTGATTTCTTGGCTACTGCTTCCATAGACGTTGATTGTGGTTCCAAGTAAAATGAAATCCTTGACAACTTCAATATTTTCTCCGTTTATCATGATGTTGGTTATCGGTCCAGTAGTGAGGATTTTTGTTTTCTTTATGTTGAGGTGTAATCCATACTGAAGGCTGAGGTCTTTGATCTTCATCAATAAGTGCTTCAAGTCCTCTTCACTTTCAGCAAGCAAGGTTGTGTCATCTGCATAACAGAGGTTGTTAATGAGTCTTCCTCCAATCCTGATGCCCCATTCTTCTTCATATAGTCCAGCTTCTTGAATTATTTGCTCAGCGTACAGATTGAATAGGTATGGTGAAAGGATACCACTCTGACACACAGCTTTCCTGACTTTAAACCACACAGTATCCCCTTGTTCTGTTTGAATGACTGCCTCTCGGTCTACATACATGTTCCTCAGGAACACAATTAAGTGTTCTGGAATTCCCATTGTTCGCAATAGTTTCTGACATATTTCTCTCTTCCCTTCATAATGAAGTAAACTCTTCTAATTGACCTTTAGGAGTGTGCATTTGTCAAGGGTGAGTGGTGGACAGGCATAAATACGTTTTTTTCATAGCATCGTACTCTTTAACATGACTTTCTCCATCCTCTCTTCATTGTTCTCCCCACAGTTCCTGTTCCATTTTCACTTTTTGACATCACTACTGCTATTCCTATGCATCCCATACACTTTACATAGTGGAACAGGCCTGCTTTATTTCCTGTACCTTTCTTAATCTACCTTTAAGACCTTCTGAGAGTAGTATAGCGCATTAAAAAAACCCAAAAACCTATTACCAACAAGTTGATTCTGACTCATAGCAACTCACCTTTATATTCTGTGGACCCTCTTGACACAGAAAATTGGAACAAAGGAATATCTACCACATTACCTGCCTACATTTAGGAACATATGAGAGCATCTTAAAATATAGTTCTTACCTCTTATTTGAAACCTCAGTAAAATGGTTTTGATAGGCTTGAGAAGGCTTTTCACAAAAAAATAAACAAATAAAACTCTAATAATACTCTGTGTGTGTGTGTGTGTGTGTGTGTGTGTGTGCTGGAAAGACACTGGTGGTCCTTTTAACTAAATGTTGAATCAAACTGTGAGTACAGCTCAAGTACAATACTATCAAAATTGACTCAAAAGTAATAGCGTTAGTCTTCCTTCACTTAACAGATAGAGAATTCCAAAAACATCTCTCTTAACTTTCTCTGACCTTGCTTATACCTCACAGCCTCTTGTTTATTTCTCTAATCTCTGCATAGATGTATGCCCAAAATGATGACTGAGTATTGTGAGGGCCCAAACATGGGAGCTGTAATGGCACCATAGTCCTCACCTTGGTGGATCTTTTTTGTGACAGTTCAGATTAGAAATACAGTGGCTCATTCTAATTTCAGTGTTGTTCCAAAATTCGTGCATGTGCGTGAGAAAGAAAGAAAGGGAGAGAAAGAGAACAAGAGAGAAAGACTGATTATTAGAAAGGTTTTCTCATAATTAGTGTGTGTAGACAACCTAAAAGAATATGATGGCATTCCTGACAGTGGTCAGGACCAAGAAGAGATTGGCTGCATTTCATAGGTGTCATTGACCCACTACTGAAGGGAATGCATAGCTAAAATACAGCCTGCCTTTGCCTGAATCAAGCTGATAAATCAGAACAGGCATGCCTGAGATCATTTTAAACAACTTTGTTTGAAATTAAAGGAGTATAAGCAGAAATAATTTATTTTAAGTCTTTCTTTTGGGGGAAAAAGGGCAAACTGTAATAAAAAGAAGGAAAGGGAATCATTTATAAAAATAAAAATGGAAATTAGAAAATATGTGTAAAGTGTAAAACTCTGTGGGGAACTATACAACCTAAAAGCAGAAACCGAGCACAGGCAAATCCAAACGCTTTCTCATAGGCCTTTGGGAGTAGCAATCCACCAGGAGGCACGAGGTTTGCAGGAAATAAATGTGCTTGAGACTCTAAATACAACTCTTCTCCAAGAGAGGGGGACAAATAATCATAGAGAAGGTGGAAAGCATAGGGGACTTTCACTTTCAATTTCCTTAGATTTGTTGTCTAACCAAACTCCTTTGATGCCTTTTCAAGGATTAAATTTTCTCACAGAGTTTGGAAATTATTTTTTAAACAGCGATATAATCCAACATCAAAGCCTTTAGAGTGAATTTGCTGCTTGCTGAAAGTGCTCAAATGGCAACCAGGGGCCTGGAGTTTTCTATATTCCCAACTGGAGTCCAGCTCTGTGTTAACTGTTCAATGAGGGCATCTTCTTGACTGTGGGAGTTATTTTGGCAACTGGGAAGAGCACTCCTGAAAGAAGAGACATGTGCTTCTCGCATTAATTAGGTCTAATGAAAAACTGAATCTAACGCACAGAAAGTTCTGGGAGAGAACCCTCAATAAGTCCAAAGGGATGGGCTATAAGAGGGCCTATCATGTGCCTCAGGGCAGGGGAGTTAAAAAAAGAAGCCGGGAGCTTCCATTCCTTCCCTCTCAGGACCTTTATTCTGTTGGAGAAATAGAATTATCAAGTAAACTCTGAACGTCTCTACTTATTGTACTGAAAAAGCTGGACTTGGTAGAGTACGAAGCAGGAAACAATTATGCTCACCTAGGGGCAGGTTACTCAATAAGCAAGGTAAGCACGGCCTTACTTGTGCTTTCTTACTAATCTGTAGTAAACGATTTCACATGGATTTCACCGCATCTTTGTTGTGGTGGAAAACATGAAATTGTTCACTACAGATTAGTAAATAAGCATAAATAAGCCCATGCTTACCTTGCTTACTGGGTAATTGGTTCCTGTCAGGGATTGTAAATTTGAAAAGAGGCTTTGATTCTGTAGGAAGGTGCTGTGGGGTTGGGAGAGAGACAGATGCCAGCCATACCTAGAAGCAGAATCTTTCATGTGGTGAAAAAATGTGAAATTGTCCACTACAGATGATCTGGTAAGCAAGGTAAGCACTGTGTTTACCTTGCCTCTCGGATAATCCACCCCTGTGCTCACCACTGACATTTTAAATCCACTGTATAGAATCATTCTTCCATATCCCTGGACAAAATCTTGGGCCAAGTCTCTTAGTTCTCCTGGTCACCTTTAGGTTTTAAACAAGCAGTGCCATATAAAGCAAACTCTGATTTCTCATTCAGCTTAAAATTTCTTCCCATCCCCAGCTCTGGTCCAACTCAGGCTCTCAGGAACCTGTATTGCGCATGGACACTATAGTTGCGTTTTCTCAGTATTATTCTGCTCTTCCTCACTGTGTCATTGCCTGTAATTTCTTCAGGGTTGGAGGTGGGGAGGAAAGAAGAGGCAGTGGCTTCCCACTGCACTGTTCTCTGGTATGGGCAATGTGTGCTCTGGATAGTTGTGACACCTACCTCAGCCCTGTTCATGTGATACACCCCGTATAGACACTTTTGGTTGGAGTCTCCAACTACTGGCAAGTGATCTTTTTGCACAAGTCCCTCTCAGATCAAGCCAAGCCCAACTCCTTCTCAAGGTGTCCACTTTACCCTGACAAAGTTGGGAAGTATGGGCCCTGCCACCCCAGCCCTCTCTTTTCATTGTACCAATATAAGGAGATCTAGAAAGCCTTTAGCTTATGCAGGTTTTTCCTGGGGACATCAAACTTCGAGTCCCTCAAACTTCTTGGAAAAAAACAAAAAACAAAAAACAGGACAGATCCCCAGTAGCTTTCTCTGTGAGCCCCGTTCTGGTCCCTTTATATCTGGAAAGCAGAGGATGTCTCCAGATCAGCAATGCTCCTGCTGGGGTGAAAGTGCAGTTGCCTCTCCTGACAAATCCTCCTACTTTGTATGCTTGGTTTTCATGGAATTCCTCTCATTTGGCTTGAGGTGGGAGAAGGAACTTCTCTGCGCATCCCCATTTTTGTATGTAGAAGGGGATGATACACAGCACTTCAGCAGTTCTTCCTGGAGAAGTCTCCAGTACCCATCTTCTTCAGGTATTTGTTTTACCTCCTTAGCCCGAGGGGAGTAATAGGCTAGGTTAACAGACCGACCATTGTGTACCCAGCTTCAAATCTCCAGCCAAAATCCCCAAAAGAGAAAAAGGCCCCCTTGATGTTTCTACTGGAGTTCCTGGGTGTTATAAATGTTGGAGGTTCAAGTCCACCCAGCGGCACCTGGGAAGAAAGACCCTGTGATCTACTTTCAAAAAATCAGCCATTGAAAACCTTACGGGGCAAAGTTCTACTCTGACACACATGCAGTAGCCATGAGTTGGAATTGATTTTATGGCAACTGGTTTTTAACGTTTCTACTATGCTCTAAAATACACTAGGTATGCACAAAAGGGAAAGATTTAGCATAGTTTAGAGTCAGCATGACTCCATAACCTGGGTGAATCTCAAACTACAAGTCCATTCTGGATGGGTGGAAATGTGAAGGAAGGGCATGTGGTACACAAGGTCTAGTTTGCAAAATGGCACAGATACCTGAATGATCCTGAAAAGACTTGGTGAGGTCAGAATAAAGAGAATTCTACAAAGCCAAGTGAGCATGGATAAAGCAGTAAAAGAAGTGCCATCGTGCTTTCTTTGGCAAGAAAGTAGCATGAGAAGAACAGTGGTTTAGGAAGATGAGTCTGAGAACTATGCAACACATGATAGTGGTGTTTCTCAACTGTTGACGCTATCACAATCCCTTGCATAACTGAAAAAAAAAAAAGAAATAAAGATATGTAAAATAAATGGGTTCCAGGCAAAAGAGCTTCAAGAGACCGTGATATGCACGGTTGAGAGCCATGGTGCAGGACTGGGAAATCCATGAAGTGGGGACCCTTTCTCTCTTATTTGCAAATGCCTCCCAGGGGCCTTGAGCAATGTGTGGCCAATGATAGATATTCAATAAATATTGACCGAATTGAAGTGAATGGACTTGGTGACTGGATGCTTGAGGCATGAAGACCAATTAACAGGCTATCCCAGTATTAAAGAAGCAAGTATTGAAGACATCAAAGCAAGATTGATGGGTTGGAAGAGTAAGAAGAAATTATTGTGCATTATTGAATATAGTAACTGAAAAATAGAAATTTTTTTTTATTCAAATACTTAAACATAGCTCAAAGAAGGATGAGAAAGAAGATCAATATAAGAATGGAGTAGAAATAGCAGAGATGAGATATAAAGTGGTATGTTTAATAGGTAGTTAGAAGCATGTGATTGTGATTAGATTATAAATGAGAGAATTCAGGCTTATATATGTAGAACTCAGAAACATGAATACAGAAGTCCTTGAACCCAGGAAAATATTTTTTTGAAGTCATTAAAAAGCGTGTCTAAAGAAAGAACAAGAAAAAGGCAGCCTTTATGTAGCCAACTGTATTTATCGAACGTTCAGTAGGTATCAAACACTGTGTAAATCTCTTTAAATGTATTGGCTTCTAATTTCAACCTCATAATGAACTTGAGATAATGCCTATTATTATCCCCCCTGTTTGGATAAGACAACTGGTGTATTGTCCAAGGTCATATGCCTAGTAATGTTTGGCTCCAGCCAGTCTGGCTAAAGAGCTTGTGTTCTAATCTGCTACACTTGGCTACACATGGCAGGTGGCAGGAGTAAGGGAGCTAGGAGAGGAGAAGAGAAGGCCCAGCACAGGAGGAAAGTAGAGAACAGTTCAAATCATGTTCAAATAGAGTTAGAAGGAGTAAATGATGAGATGATTCAAAAGATGTTCAAGGGAGGTTAGAGGGACCGATAATGAGAAGAAAACTGCCTGCTCTGTGCAGAAGGTCCTTCAGAAGAGCAAGCTCAGCAAAGCTGGGGGAGGAGATGAGCTTTCAGAGGTTTCGCCATGTTAGTCAATGAAGAGAAGTGGGAAGATTGGAAGGCGCTGACCAAAAGTCATATCAGAATCAAGGGAAACGTTTTCATATTTGAAAGTAAAGCACATTTGAAATTCTCCCCTACAGAGGAGACAAGATTGAATGTGCTAAAGGGCAAAGAGTTAGTTGAGGAGATAGGTCTTACAGGAGATTGCATCAGTTGGAATCCTAAGCATCGGTGGAAATGTAAAGAAACTGTGTGTAAAAACTCTTCTGAGATGTTAAAAATGAGTTCAAATTGTTCAAACAAGGCTAATCTCGAGGAAAAACCTAGGTCAAAAGTGATTTCTGACAGAAAGAAAACCAAACTGTAATCACTGGCCTATGTGTAGACAACGTCCAGATATGAATAATCTAGTCTAGATGAGGGCCTCAGGATTTCAGATCATGCTAGGCTGGCAGTTAATTTGTTCATGTAAGTCCAGTAGAAGCTCTCCTGGTCAACCTTCACTTAACCAACCCACCAAATTAATTGTTGCTCTCCATTTGCTCTGGAAATGCATAGCGAATAATGTTCATGCCTCTTGAATGTTCTGGGCTAGTAGCCTACACTTGAGTGTGCCCTCTCACTTCAGTTCCCACATGTTGGATGGCGTATATACCAAGAGTCAGTTATGAATTTTTCAAATCTGTTTCTGTCAGATGTACTTGATATTGCAATTGTCTGATTTAGTTAGCTATTATTATACAACAGATAGAATGTGCATGTGAAAAGGAGTTACTTTTACTAAAACCAATATAGAAAGACTTTATAAAGATTGCTGGGGTTTAGGATTCTTCACCTCTCAAATTAGGTCACAGGAGTTAGGCAGAGGGAGATCAAAATGTCAGTGTTATTGCTGATAAAATGAAGATTGGAATATGTGACCTAGTGTTGCCGCCATAACACGCTTTCTAATATATCAGTCCAGATTTTCACAGCTATACTTGTGCCATTATAGGTAGCTATTGATGGGCAACTGGAAGCCCCCCATAGAAACAGAGAACTCATCTTTGCGGGAGGCAGAAATGTATCTGTCCTGTGAACATAGTGGGTTTAGAAGAGAAAGAAATTATCTGATCCAAGTCAGTTCAGTTTCTTCTCCCGAACTCAATCTTCAGATACCTTCCTTTTTCCTATGCAGAGTGGGAAAAGCAGTCAGTAGTGTTAACTGTGGGGGCAGTGCTGGTTCAGTGCTAGAATTCTCACCTTCTAAGCAGGATACCTGGGTTTGATTCTAGTTAATGCATCCACTCAAGAGCAGCCACCACTCATCTGTCAGTGGAAGCTTGCGTGTTGCTATAATGCTGAACAGGCTTCAGGGGAGCTTTCAGACTAAGATAAACTAGGAAGAAAGGCCTGGTGATCTACCTCTGAAAATCGGCCAATGAAAACCCTATGGATCACAATAGTTCATCCCCTTGTGCATGGAGTCTCCATGAGCTAGGGGTCAAACAACACGATGGCAGCTAACAAAAAGTGTAAACTGTGGCTGAAGTTGTTCCAGATGGAAACCAGGCAAGAGAAATTAATCCCACCCCCCTAAAAAAAAATCAAGTCACACATATGGACACACATTCTATACCTGCCAGGCAACTATAAGATATTTAGGGGAAAATGGTAAAATATGGGAGGAACGTATATTCAGACTGAAGATCCAATTAAACATTAAAGAAATTATAGATGAAGTATCATGGACATGGTTTATGCAAGAACAAAAACAAACACAAAAGTAGAAGACCTGTTAGTGGACTCCACTCAGAGAAAAGCTCTATACCCTATAAAACCTTGACAAATAAATGCATATTAATACATTTTAAGTTATAATAAAACGCTAAAGCGTGAATCATTTTTCTGATTCCTCATATTTAACTGAATTTAAAAAGTTAATCAAATGACTACCATATTGGTTCCAATCAGATTGGGAAAAAGGATGTCCACTGTCAACCCTTTGGTCATCCAAAATTAGTGCATCAGTTCTCAAGGTTTTTGTTCCATTTATGAAAAATTAACACGGCTAATATATAACCTTGAACTTATTGCTGCATGATCAAGTCTGGATTCATTTATTCTTTCTTTCATTCTTTCAAAACTGTTGGGCTGTCTTCTGCCAGATATTGGGATAAAATTGAGAATTATAAAGATACCTAAGACTTAGTCTTAACCTCAAGTCATTCCCAATTTTGTATTTATAAAAGGAATATTTATTTGGCAAATCCAAATCCTCTGGTAAGAAGTAACCAAGATGGGATATTATGTGCTAAGATTTTAGTAAGGAAAATACCTACAAGAAAAAATGGGGAGGAATCTGGAGAAGGTTGGGAAGGTTTTCAGAGTGTGATGTTAACTCTGACCCAGAGTGAAGAAGACAGAGAAGGAAGCGGCATGCAATCTAAGAAAGGTTCAGCAAGGCTGTTAGGGGTTCTGAGTCAAGTTGTCCATTAAAGGAAGCCTGTGTCTCCCAGAAGGTGACCTGCCTTTGTATCCTTGGCTTGCTCAGGCATTGATGGTAGAAGTCTGGTTTTGGAGCTAATGCTGTGATGGATTTCACAGCAGTAGCTGGGCCCTTGGTCAGTCACGCTACCTGTAGTTGGAGATCAGAGAGGTGCATTTTCATGGCCACCACAACCTGATTCTGAATTTAAAAAATTTAAAAGTCCAAATAATCCACACTCATTGTGGACAATTAGAAAACACAAATGAACAATATGCTTCCTTTCTTCCCCTCCCCTTTAATCCATTCTGCCACTTCATTAGAATCACCTTTAGAGAATGCAAATCTAGTTATTATATAGATCCTCATTGCCTTTAGCAGAAGATTTAAACTGCTTGATCATCTGTCCCCCACTTTCCCACATATTTGCCAGCAGGTGCCATTTGTAATTCCCTGAATACTCTGCTATTTCCTTTGCCTGTGGATCTCTCATGACTAAACTTCCAAAGCTTAATCAATTGTCACCTCTTCCAAAAAGCCTTCTGTTCTTCCCTCTTCCTTTATTATCTGAAATCTTCCTATACATTCCTGTATCAGCCTGAAAATACCTTTATGGTGTTTTTGCTTTCTTACTTGGTTTCCTCCACAAAGACTGTGAGCTCCTGGAGAGCAGAACTGTGATTTATTTATCAGGATCTCTAGTCCCAGCACATACATCCAAACCAAAATGAAATCCATTGCCATCCAGTCGATTCCAAAAATTACTGCATGATTATGTATGAATGCGTGCATGTTTGCTCCTTGCCAGCCTAAGAGGACAAGACTTTGATTATCTCATGGAACACAGAGAAAACCTACCATTTATTGATGGGTGGTTATTATTCCCATTTTGTCTATGAAAAAATTATTCTGGCCATTATAGTTCACAGTAATGGTGGACCTTCCCTAATGAAAAATGATGTTGATACACCCTTCTGCACTTTATTTCTACAAAGTACTTCACTGTGACATTTCATCCAAATCCTCCCAACATCTCTTTGATGACCTAAGTCTCTTTCGGCTGAGATCCCATGAGGCTGAGATCCCATGAGCCTAAGCATCTCTATCATGGTGAATGGTATTTCCTATTGTGCTAGGAGGAAGACAAGGCAAATGGCAGTTAGATGACTCCCTCTACCCCATTAGGGCAAATGGCAGAGCCAGCAGTGGAGTTCATAGCCCCTCCATTCCTAGTGCCCTCTGTACTCTACCCTTCAGGTCATAACTCCCCTCTGCCCTGGATGCTGAGCAACTTGAGAAGATATGAATGTTTCCCTACTGACCAGAGTACCAGTGGTACTCATACACTCTGCCTGCCACCATCAGGTAGAAAAACAAACAAACAAAAAGACAAAGTGGGGAGCCTTTCTTTGCTCCCATCAAGATTACCTCCTAGAAAACCCTATGGGGCAGTTCTACTCTGTCACGTGGTATCACTATGAGTCTAAATTGACTGGACGGCACACAACAACAGGCAAATGAGAGCACAGTTCTGTTATAAGTGATTCCATGAAAAGGCTGTGCAATATTCAGGAAGATTTTTGTTGAGGATCCTTCACAGGATTTTCAGTTACAAAAAATTTAAAAAGTGTCCATTATTATTATTATTATCATTATTATTTTGGTATCCATTTGACAAGTGTATTTTATTTATTAGCTCTATTCAATTGCCTAGATTTCTTTTCACCTTCAAAATAGATTATAACCAATCATATCCCCTTATGTTAAAAAAAAATCTATCCTCCCTTGATTCTTTGGAATATTGACTGTGTGGGTAATTGTGGTGTAAATGTATTCAATAGGTAAAGAGTTGTCTTTGGGAGGGAAATTAATGACGCAACAGCATATGTAGAGTGAATTTAATTTATTCACTCTATTACTTTCCCTCTTAACAGGGATAATTTAAAGTCAATAGTAGCTTCATTTTAAAACCTGTGAATTCTCAAATCTCCTAATTTAATTATGAAATTGAATGAGATGTCAAATCATTTTGAGTTTACATTTGTGTAAAGTAAATAATGTGCACACAAGTTGAGTAATAAATGAAATAACTCTCAAGTATGTCTAATTAATTTCGTCCTCACATTTCAATTCTTTATTCTCAAATTGTGCAATCATTAATATCATATTTCCAGGATAACAGTATCTTTTAGAGCATGTATTTTCTCCACCCTGCTCCTAAAGGTAGAAAAGCTGGCTGTTCTGTTATAAACTTTTATTGGCAGGGGTTCATAATTCAGCTGTAAAATTTCATGCTACGCTGCAATTCAGTGCACAAACTCTATGCCCCAAAGAGCTTATGTTACTCCAAAAGCAATTGTAAAAATCCATTTTTTCTCTTTCCAGGTAGACCAGAAAAATGGTATAGTAAGAAATACTATCCTTAAAAAAATACACTTTCTAAAAATAAAAGTTGGTGGGTGAAATGATCTACTTGGTACTTGGCTATCACCCCTCACCCCATCAAAATACCTATTATATAATAGCAAAGGAAAATTTACGCTTACAGCAGGTACGACTTGCTCCATGGTACTCAGAGTGCAAGAAATGTCATTGTCTTTATTTTTCTAAGTCAAATCAAATCCAGCGTGAGGCCACAGCCATCAAGGTTGACAAAAAGTCTCCATCAGTCAATCTGGGATGCCGTCTTCCCACTTGGGTTACATTAGAACTCCAGGACTTACACCTTCCAAGAAAAGAGCAAAGGGCACAGTGCTAGGTACATGATGGCTTTTCCATCCTTGCCCAGGCAGCCAGGTTTATTGGCACAATCACTGCCACCCCTGCCACCCGTGCCAAGCTTTGTAATGGGAACTTTGCCAAGGCTGCAAAGTTCACAGTGCTTATAACACTATCCCCATCTTAGGTCTCATCACCCCAAGTGTGGGGTTCAAGAATGGGATCACATCTCTGACCCTTGGAGATTCCTCCTGCTTGCGCACACCTTCGCACACATCTCCATCACCGTCCCCCTTTGCAAATTTCCCTTTACATAGTTACCAGTCTGTAATAAACCAATACCTGCATGAGTCTCTGTTTTTGGAGCACACAAGTTTGTCCCAAAATTCTCTGACTTTGAACCACAAAACCACAGTTTGTTTCACTCTCTCACCATTATTTGGAAGGGAGTAGGCACAGAAAGGAAACAAAGATGATTTCAGTCTTCCTATTTATTCTGCTGCAGAAAGGGATAAAGAAGAAGACATACTGTTTTAGTTTCTTAGTGCTGCTATGATGAGTGGGTGGCTTTAAAGGACAGAAATTTATTTTCTGACAGTTTAGGAGGCTGGAAGTCCAAGTTCAGAGCACCGGCTCTATGGGAGGACTCTCTCTCTCTCTTAGTCTGGGCAAAAATTCCTGTCTTACCTCCTCTAGTATCCTCTGTGTTCCTAAGCTCCTTGATGATTTCCATGCGGCATCTCCCTTTTCATTTGGTGCTTGCTCCTCTATGCCTGATCTGCTCTTTTTATACAAACTCAAAAGTGGTTAGGTTTAGACACACCCTACACTGATACAGCCTTATTAACATAAGAAAGAAAACACTATTCCCAGGTGGAATTAAATCCACAAGTAATTGTTGTGTTAGGTGCCCTCAAGTCGATTCCATTTCATAGAGATTCCATGGACAAAGGAAGGAAACATTGCCCATTGTTGCAGCTGCTGTGTCAATCCATTTCTTTAAGAGTATTCCTTTTTTTCCAATGACCCTCTATTTTACCAAGCATGATGTCTTTCTCCAGGGACTAGTCCCTTCTAATAATGTGTCCAAAGTTCATGAGACAAAGTCTCAGCATCCTCGCTTCTAAGGAGCATTCTGGCTGTACTTCCAAAACAGATGTATTCTTCTTCTGGCAGTCCAAGGCCTACTCAATATTCTTGGCCAACACCATAATTCACATGCATCAGTTCTTCTTCAGTCTTCCTTATTTGTCCAGCTTTGCATGCATATGAGGCAAATGAAAATGCCATGGCTTGGGTCAAGCACACCTTAGTCCTCAAGGTGACATCTTTGCTTTTTAACACTTTAAAGAGGTCTTTTGCAGAAAATTTGCCCAAAGGAATACATCACTTGATTTCTTGACTGCTGCTTCCATGGGCATTGAATGAAATCCTTGACAACTTCAATATTTTCTCCATTTATCATGATGTTGGTTATTGGTCCAGTTGTGAGGATTCTTGTTTTCTTCATGTTGAAGTTTAATCCATACTGAAGGCTGTAGTCTTTGATCTTCATCAGTAAGTGCTTCAAGTCCTCTTCGCTTTCAGTAAGCATGGTTGTGTCGTCTGCACTTTGCAGGTTGTTAATGGCTCTTTCTCCAATCCTGATGTCATGTTCTTTTTCATATAGTCAAGCTTCTTGGATTATTTGCTCAGCATACAGATTGAATAAGTATGGTGAAAGGATACAACCCTGAGACACACCTTTCCTGATTTTAAACCATGCAGTATCCCCTTGTTCTGTTCTCTTGGTCTACGTACAGGTTCCACATGAGCACAATTAAGTTTTGGAATTCCCATTCTTTGCGATGTTATCTGTAATTTTTTATGATCCACACATAGTCAATAAAACACAGGTGAAAATCTTTCTGGTGTTCTCTGCTTTCAGTCAAGATCCATCTGACATCTGCAATGATGTCCCTTGTTCCACATCCTCTCCTGGATCTGGCTTGAATTTCTGGCAGTTCCTTGTCAATGTACTGCTGCAACTGTTTTTGAATTATCTTCAGCAAAATTTTACTCGCATGTAATATTAACGATATTGTTTGATAATCTCCGTATTCTGTTGAATCACCTATCTTTGGAATGGGCGCAAATATGGATCCCCTCCAGTCAGTTGGCCAGGTAGCTGTTTTCCAAATTTCTTGGCATAGATGAGAGAGCACTTTCAGTGCTGCATTCATTTCTTGAAATATCTCAACATTTGTTTTTCACAAATGCCTTCAGTGCAGCTTGGACTTCCTCCTACAATACCATCGGTACTTGATCATATGCTACTTCCTGAAATGGTTGAATGTCAACCAGCTCTTTCTGGTACAGTGATTCTGTGGATTCTTTCCATCTTCTTTTGATGCCTCCTGCATCATTTAACATTTTTCCCATAGAATCCTTCAATATTGCAACTCAAGGCTTGACTTTTTTCTTCAGTTCTTTCAGTTTGAGAAATGTTAAGTGTGTCCTTATCTTTTGCTTTTCTAACTCCAGATCTTTGCACATTTGATTATATTTTACTTTATCTTTTCTAGCTGTCCTTTGAAATCTTCTATTTAGCTCTTTTACTTTATAATTTCTTCCATCCACTTTAGCTAGTTAGAGTTCAACAGCAAGTTTCAGAGTCTCTTCTGAAATCCATTTTGGTCTTTTCTTTCTTTCCTGTCTTGTTAATGACCTCTTGCTTTCTTCATGTATGATGTCCTTGAAGTCATCTCACAACTCATTTGATCTTCAGTCTTTAATGTTCATTGCATCAAATCTGTTCTTGAGATGGTCTCTAAATTCAGGTGGGATATACTCAAGGTTGTACTTTGGCCCTCCTGCACTTGTTTTAATTTTCTTCAGCTTCACCTTGAACTTGCATATGAGCAATTGATGGTCTGTTCCACAGTTGGCCCCAGCCTTGTTCTGACTGATGATATTGAGCTCTCCATCATCTCTCTCCACAGATGTAGTTGATTTGATTTCTGTGTATTTCATCTGGCATAGTATAGGGGTTAGGATTCCAACATATATTTTAGGGGGAACACAATTCAATCCATAATACATACCAAATACATGTGTTGTTTTACTAAAAAGCAAACAAACAAAATAACTCTGTTACATGATAAAATCCTATTTTATTTAAACATTCTCAGCACTGGCCAATGACTAATGAGATGTAGATTGTGGATTTAAATTTGCATGTAATTAGCCCTGTCTTTGAGTGTATGAGCAAAACCCTGATCTTATTTTCTTCATTTTTTAAAAAATGAGAGATATGAATTAGATATTCTACAAAACTAATTCCTGACCTAAAATCTTATAGTTTATGAAATGCCATCAACAAGCATAACAATTGTGGGAATGGTGCAGGACTGGGCAGTGTTTCATTCTGTTGTATATAGGGTCACTATGAGTTGGAACTGACTCGATGGCATATAACAACAGCAACAACATCAATATAACTTAGTAATTTCTAAATTGTTTTTTGTATTCAGTATTGTTTTCATGTCTAGAGATTTTTGATTACCACTCAAACCTTTGAATGCAGTATAATCAATATTATTTGTTATTTTGATGTTAATCATGGGTCCCTGCCTCCTAACAAATCTGGATGAACCTAATGACAGAAGAATAATGGGATTTTGTAAGACCTTTTGGAACATTTACAAATACATACAAAACCCTGTGTGGCAGTTCTAATCTGTCCTATACGGTAGCTATGAGTTGGAATCGAGTTGATGGTAATGGGTTTGGTTTTTTTTTTTTTTGGAGAAAAAAGTTAGCATAGTTTTGATAAAATGTCACTGTACAGGTTATTGTGTTGTCATGTAAGAAACATGTGACCTGCCCTGAGAAATGTGTGAAAGTCAACACTGACTTTCTTGAAAGCTTTTATGTGATCAATTTCTTCTAACTTGGCAACTCACACAATTGCTCTCAGTATATACGTGACACTTACATGTTAATTCTATGGGTTCCCTTCTCTTTGGCACTGACGTACCAGTTGCCATCAAGCTGATTCAGACTCTTGGTGACCTCATATGTGTCAGAGTCAAACTGAGCTCCAAAAGGTTTTTAATGGCCAATTTTTCAGTAGTGGATCACCAGGCCTTTCTTTGGAGGTGCTTCTGGTGGACTCAAACCTCCAACCTTTCTGTTAGCAGCCAAGTATGTTAACTGTTTGCACCAAGGAGAGACTCC
Source organism: Dugong dugon (assembly GCA_030035585.1). NCBI lineage: Eukaryota > Metazoa > Chordata > Mammalia > Sirenia > Dugongidae > Dugong > Dugong dugon. The sequence goes on from CM057478.1 coordinate 19,424,402, forward strand.
TGGAACCAATATTTAAAAAAAAAAAAAAAAAAGTTACTGTTGGGTCGATTTTGACTCATAGTGACTCTATAGGACAGAGCAGAATGGTCCCATAGGGTTTCCAAGATGAAATCTTTACAAAAACAGAATGCCACATCTTTCTCCTACTGAGCAGCCGGTGGGTTTGAAATGACAACTTTTTGGTTAGCAGCTGAGTGCTTAACCCCTGTGCCGCCAGGGCTGCTCTAAAGACCAGGAAGTTTATTCATGATTTGGAACTTATTACTGTTCATACTTTCCCTACTTGATTAGCCAGCGCACCTGCCAAAGATAGAATAATTTCAAATGAGATATGGTGGTGGTGGTGCTGTGCTGTCGATTACAACTGTTGGCGACCGAGAGAGGATGAGCTCCATAAAGTCTGAAATGCCACTCAGAAACTGAGAACATGATGTGGTACACATTAACTAACGTTAATTCATCAGACTGAATCCTCAAACTTCTACTCTATGATAAGTGATAAATGATAATAGGCCAATACTAGCAGAACTGGAAGCAGTGCTATTCACATGGTCCCTAACACACCTTTAAAGAAGAAAAACGCTGAAACGGAACAACATGGACTGAAGGTGGTACAGGTAGCTTAGAATGTGTAGATGCCAGTCTGAGAGGCAAGAGTAAGTTATATGCAGTGGGCAATTTTTACAGATTCCATCAGGCAGTCCTTCTGTATAGCTATTAATCTCTCTATATTTAATTTTGTAATCTTCTATCTATAAATGCCCAGGACTGTGGGGAAAGGTCCAGTCTGGCAGCAGTGATTGATATTTTCTGCTGGCCTCTCCACATCCTCTCCACCTTTCTCCCCTTGCCCTGGACCCCTGGAGACTGATGTGAATGGATTCTCTTGCTCTCTGGTTTGCTGTTGGGATGGGCCAGTGAGGAGACCCCGCAGGAGATAAGAAGGAGGAGACCGCCTCTGACGGGTCACAGGCCTCTCAGACACCACTGTTCTCAGCCCACTGTCTCCTTGCCTCTTCTGAACTAGATAGTAGAGACATTTGTTAATAGTCTAGGGTTCTGCACTATCATTTGTGAATTCCGTATACTAGGCCCACAACTTAGTCATTGGTTTCTCAGTTAAACTCTCCTCAGATGATTCAGTTTTAGCGTTCCATTAGTTTCTGTTGGGACCCTGCTGGGTACAAGGACTAGGAAGGCATTCTGGAGGAACTAGACTCTGAGCTACATCTTGAGGGAGTTAGGAATGTCTGGGAGGAGAACAGGTTGGAACAAGAACGAGCAGAGGGAACACAAGGGCATTTCAGTCGAAGGAACAAGATGTGCAAAAAAAAAGAAAACAATAGATTTAGGTGACTACCAAAGGAAAGATTTTACCTTTTTAAGGGTGTATAATAGAGTACTGATTCATGGTTGGTCTCTTAAAACATATATTCCTATTAGCAAATCCTTCAGTAGATATCAAACTATGATTCTTTTTCCTTACATGGTTGTTTTAAGCAACTTACAAAATTCCCACCAGGTGGCGCTCATGCAGTAACTTTGGAGAACTGAGCCGCAGTGAATGTTAAAATGTCGAATCGGAAAATATTACTGTCAAACAGATGTTCTTGTCTTTGATGCTGTATCTAAGTTAAGGTAGGAATGATGAGGTCGGAGAGGCTAATAAATTTATTATGTGGTGGAAAAGTTATTTCTCCTTGCCCATGAGACAGAAAAGCCATTATTTTTAAAGCATAATGCTAGCTATGCTTTGTTTGCTGTGACACAAAATTCTCCTAATCCTCCTCATACTCTTGTTATTCTTTGTGTGATATGTGTCTTTGGTTATGAGTGAAGAGGAGGGGATTGTGGTGGTTGCTGTAAGCTGTCTGCTTGAGAGTTCAGTAAATTTAAATAAGTCTGTAGCAGAAAAAATGCTTTGGACACTGATCATCCAACAGTGAATGAAAAATGTAGACAGTGCATTAATGCAAAGAGGCAAATGATGTGAGAGACTGACATTGCCCATAAACAAAGCAGACAGTTTGACAAATGTGTTTTTTCCCAACTTTGATCAGACAGACGAGAGCATCTTCACATCCAGCTTGTCCAAGTGCGGAATCTGTTTTCCATCTCTCTTTATCCCTCCCCAACTCCATATACCCACCAATCTTTCATCCAGGTCTCCTCTCTGGAATTAAATAGGTTGTTAGTAGACTGAAGTTGATGGTACCTAACTCTGCAGGTAACGAGAAAAAAACCAAACCCGTTGCCTTCAAGCCGATTCCAGCACACAGCGACCCTATAGGACAGAGTAGAACTAACCCATAAGGTTTCCAAGGCTGTAATCTTTACAGAAGCAGACCGCCACATCTTTCTAACATGGAGTGGCTGGTGGGTTCGAACCGCCAACCTTTCAATTAACAGCTGAGCGCTTAACCACTGCACCACCATGAGTTCTAGTCTTTTTCTCCCATCCTTTTCTTTCCCAAACACAAGGTCTGTAGACTTTCCTGGGTAAGTTCTGTTGCAGCAAAGGCAATGTCGAAAAGAGAAGGGAGCCCAGCTCACTGGCCAGCCTGTGTCCTGCAAGGATCAACAATCAAGGTGTAGACCCAGACCTCCACACTGCAGAGCCAGAAACTTAATCAGTTCAGTGTTGGATGATTAAGAGCTGTGAGTTTGGAGAATTGTGAGGCAAAAAAAGGAGGGGAGGAAAAGGTGAAGGAAGTGAATAGTATATGCCAAAGAATTCACATACATGACTTCGGTTAATACTAAATAACCTGAGAAATGAAGTTTATCATCCCCATTTTACAGATGAAAAAAAGGAGGGATGAGGTAGGTGTTTAAAGGACTGACACAAGATTTTCCAGCTACAAAAAGTCGTAAACAAAATTTGTAGGCTGTTTGCCATTGCAAATGACTGATTCAGAAACAGGAAGAGGCACCAGAATAAATAAAATTGAGCTGTTCTTTAGCAAAGTCTTTTCTAATATAAAGATATTTAGAAAACTGAGTCCTGTTTAAGCAAAGCTTTGTCGTGGAGAGGGATATTTTGTCCAGGTATTGGATTAGCCCAATGATTTAAATGTGCTCAGTAACTCATCATACTACTCATGTGTGTGTTGGTCAGGGCTGGCTTCACAGACGTGCAACCTTGGAGGGCACATCGGATCTTCTGCTTGGTTTAATGCTATGGTGTTACCATCTTGAAATTCTTAATAATTTTTGGACAAGGACCCCTGAATTTTCATTTCATTTGTTGTTGTTGTTAGTTGCTCTGACTCATACAGACCTTATGTACAACAGAACAAAATGTTGCCTGGTCCTGCACCATCTTCATCATCTTTGGTGTGTTTGACTCCATTGCTTTTGGCTACCCTGCCAATTTACCCCATAGACAGTTTCCCTTGTTTTTGCTGACCCTCTACTTTACCAACCATGATGTCCTTTTGAAGTGATTGGTCTTTCCTGATGACATATCCAAAGTAAGCAAGCTGAAGTCTCCCCATCCTCACTTCTAAGGAGTTGATAATCATGGTGCTGGGCCTGGACCTCAGCACTGAACATCCAGAATATGTATCATTTCACATTAAACCCATTGCCGTCAAGTAGATTCCAACCTGTAGCGACTCGACCCTGCTGATGGTTGGAGGATTTTCTCATTTTGACCATTGTTTTTGCCTGTTCTCCTTGGCCCTTTTTGTAACCTTTCAAACTGCCCCCAGAAAATTCTATTAGCTCGTTATTTTCTCGGACAGATCATCTGGAATGCAACAGTTAGGTTATAGCTTTCACTATGGTTCTTTCAATATCTGTTTCTTTTTTTCATTCGACAAATCTGCATTGAGCAGCCAGCCACTCTGTGTGAGGCACTGGCCAAGTCTCAGGTGCTGTCAATTCTTTCTAGTAGCACTTTTCTTTAGCCTTCTCTGAAAAAAAGGAAGCTTCTCTAGCTTGCTACTCTAAGACATTCTATGTTCTTACTAGTTTCCCTCTCAGAGAATGACCTTTTATGATCTTGTCCCTCAGCATGATGCCATCTTATTAAATCCCCTTTGTACTGCCTACAATTACCACTTAAAGACAGTTACTGCCCTGCCATCTGAGAAATGAATCCTCATGGAAATTGCCATCCTTGCCCAAGGCTAACAGAGTTCTTATGGCAGGTCCTGGTAGATTTGTGAAATATTAAATATACTCCATCTTCTTTGTGCATTAAAAAATTAGATCTGAGGAATCTCCTTATGTATTAAGTATCTGTTTCTACATGATATTACACGTGGGCACTGAACAGAGGGTTTTAGTTATAGTCTTATTTCTATAGGACCTGTCCAACTTCGACCCTGAGAATAAAAATATCTGGATATAAGGACATTGTATACAAAGGCAAAAAAAGGAAGAATATTGACCAATGCAAAACAGAGTATGTACTTAGTGTCCATTTCAAGAGTAAGAACATTAGTAGAGCAGTGAGGAGTCAGAGAGCCTTAAGTGGCTAGTTCTCACACTGAATGGTGCAGAGAGAAGCTATTAGGCCTTTTCCAAACAGTTCTGGAAGACTGTGTAGAGGAGGTGGGATTTCATGAGCTGTTTGGATGATGGAAGAGAGATAACTTGGCAGACATAAAGAGAGAGCATTCCAAGAATATGGTACAGCTTGGAAATGGCTTGCGTGGAATAACTGGGTGATGGGGATATTAAGCCAATTGGCACGAACTTAGTGGGAGCGCATTCCAAGGAAGGATTTCAACTTCGATTCAAAACAACATAACGACTTTCTGTGGCATTATTATGGAAACTAACAATGAAATATTTGAACTAAAAACAAACTGTGTAAATCAAGACACAGGTCATTGAGTTCCTAGAAATAGAAGTCTCTTGAGTAATAAGGGAGTAAGATATGAGAGTGAGCAGGATTAACTAACTTCAGAGGTAAACACGGCTAAGACCATACACCCCACTCCACAGAGCAGTAATATTCCAACAGCCAGAATTGCTAGAGAAAGGAGTGTGTCCTTGCTTCATTGTTGTGAGGAAAGAGAATGTAGGCACCAGCTCGGGCACCCCCATTGCTGTTTTTGGTGTTGTGTTCATGAGCACTCAAGTTCTGAATGGAGCACTAGTTACGTAGTCCTTTGGGAGGAAGACCATTGTCTACATTTGCCATGTGATTTATTTCAAAAAGTATGTAAGAACATACTTACCTGCTACCTTGGATAAAAAAAAAAAATTTCTAAGAATTTCTGCTGCTGTTAAGAAAATTATAAGGCTAACCGAGGAGAGAAATTATGTTTATTTCAAAAGTTAAATAAGAAAGAAATTTAAGCAACTGTCCCAAAAAGGCACTTTTACCTGCCAAATGATTGAATCTGACAAGAATTGTGGATGAAGGCAGTATTACTTTAGGTTTGGAAGGCTAAGAAAGACTCTTAAGAGGAATGGTTATACGCGCTGTGACTTATAGAATGAATAGCATTTAGATTATTAAAGAGACAGGAAAGAGCATTATGGGAAGGTACAAAAACCTCTGAGAAAGAGTATGGTGCCCAGAAATGATGTCATGATAAGGGAGCACTGCCATATTGTCCAGAGGAGAAAGCTTCTAGAAGACATTAGAGAAAGATTAGGCTGGAGGGGGAGGTGGTGACCTACCCCACTGATTAGTGGACACAGAGCTAATTTTCTGTGTTGCAAGGGATGAAATAATCAGCGAGTAGCACTTTTTGCTCAAGCTCGGGAGGAAAGTTCAAATTTTGAAGACTTTCAGTAAGTTTTTTTTCCCCCTCATCCCTAATACAATGTTGAATTGCCAGTGAATAGCATTAGTAAATCATCCACCCTATGTGATGATTTTGATAGCACCATCTGAAGAGCTACCAGATAATTCGTCTTTGTGAAAGGTGATAAGCATATTCTTGAGCTCTGCTGTTGCTACCCAAGCAAGCACCTTGTGGAAGGGCTCTGGAGTGCATCATTTGGCACGCCCTGCTGCTCTGGCCATCTGCTGCACCTTGACAACAGGGTCTGGCAATCCAGGAGATGGCACGGGCAGCCTGGCAGTATGTCCATATGTTATTCTCCTCCTCCTCGCTTGAGAAACTGAACAGGAATCTTCAAGAAACCACCAGGAATTCCAAGTCATGTGATTTCTTTTGTTTCCTCAAGACCAAAGAAGTTAACATTTATTTTAAAATGGCAAAACATCAAACAGCCAGTCAGTCTGAGCAAAAACCTTCTTACGTGTTATAGAGTTAAAAGTTAAACTCAAAACGTAAGAGAGAGGATTCCCACCACAAGAAAGCTACCTCTAGGTGAGTACTTAGGGGTGGCTTGGAAACAGTCATTCTCTGGTGTAAGTAAAAATTCATCATTTTTATACTTGTGTACAGGATTATATAATCTAGAGCCTTGCCATTGAAGGCGTGTTCCCTGGACAAGCAATGTTTGCATCGCCTGGGAACTTGTTAGAAATAGAGGAACTTGGAGCCTTGGTGGGACAGTGGTTAAGAACTTGGCTACTAACCAAGAGGTCAGCAGATTGAATCCACCAGCTGCTTCTTGGAAACCCTATGGGGAAGTTCTACTCTGTCCTATTGGGTTGCTATGTGTCAGAATCAACTCAATGGCGATGGGTTTGGTTTTTGATCTGGTAGGGTCCCACTCCAAATCTATCGAATCAGAAGCTGCATTTTCACAGGATCCCTGGATGATTCATATCCATATTAAACTTTGACATGCACTGATCCAGAAAAAATACTTGAAAAAGCTTCTGCCTCTGTAGTTTTGTCTATTCTGAGCAAATAATCTGGATGCAATTAATGAGGTAGGGTTCTTCCTACCCCATCTGGGAATTTATGTACTTACAGAAGTTATTTAATGGCAAACTGTATACCCCAAATAAAAATATTTGTTAATAATAACTGAGCCCGTAGCATTTACCAATATAGATGGTGCAAATGGTTAACATGCTTGACTGCTCACCAAAAGTTGGTGGTTCGAGTCTACCCAGAGGAGCTTGGCAATCCACTTTTGAAAAACCAGCCGTTGAAAACCCTGTGGAGCACAGTTCTACTCTGACACACATGGGGTCCCCATGACTCATAATCAACTCTATGGCAACTGATTTTACCAATACACGTAGAACTAAAAGGACACCCATGGGGTTATTTCATCAGCCCTCAGTTCCTCCTTAGGAAGCAAGCACTGAAGAGTTTCTGTTCTGGCTCCTCGTTAGCGAGTTCTCACTCCTGTCTGAGATATGTACTGAGAAGACCACTTCTTGAATCACATGCTTAAATCTCTACTTATGGGTCTATTCAAAGAACAGGCTGTGAGTGCTTAATATTTGCTTGTCAACCTTGTTAGCTACTGCTTTGTGCTGCTGCCCAGTCCCCCTAATCTGGGTATGCCATGCACAGGCTCGGCGTCTCCAGGCTGGTGGCTCCCCTTTCTTCCCACGCTGGCAGAGTCTGCTTGCACGTCATATTAATGAGGGGTTTTAAACCCCCTTTGGCAGGGAAGGGTCTCTTCTTGCTTGGAGTTTGAATTGAAAATGAATTCCTTATTTGCACAGCACCATGACACTTCATATAATATCATTTACCATTTACAGTACTTCTTAAACACTTTATGCCCACTATCACATGGGCTGCAGTTGCTCATATGGAAAGGAAAAAGACAGTTTAAAACTTCAACGTGAAGAACAAAAATGCCTCCTAGGCCTCCAAACTGGCCACCTAAAATTCAGTGCTTCAGACAGAAAAATGACTAACATGAACCATATTTTGAAATCATTAAAAATGAATGTGTTTAGCCAAGAAATGAAAGAAGACTTAGGAAAAACTAATTCCATCTCTTACTGAGTGATTAAAAATAGAGATAACGAATTGTCAATTAATGAAACACAGACTGGAGAGGTGATACAGATAATAAAAAGTGGATTATTCAGAGTACCATTTTTAATTGGAAATATGTAGGATGACTTTTAGCACCAGTCATTCCATAGTAATATTGTTGCTAAAAAAGTTTCATATTCCTGGAGCCAGCATGTGGGGCCAAGGAGTACATCACTCTGGGATTCAAAGTTTTCACTAGATGATCTACAAGTAGAAACATAAGGACTTTTTTTTTTTTTAACCATCTAATCATTCAAAATATTTTTATGCATTCTGCTTTAATAACATCCACACTATAGGAAAATTGTGGGTCTGATTTGCATTTGTTCTTTCCTGCAAGCATTTATGGGGCACATAGTCTACATCAGACACTCTTTTAGGGCTTTGAAGATAGAATCGCTATACTAAACAAACACATTCCCTACCCTTGTGGAGCTTACATTTTAGTGGAATAAATGTGTGAAAAAATAACCAAAAAGACAACTGGCTTATAATTCTGACAGAGATAATTGGCAAAAGAAAGATTAGCATCACAGAGAAATATGTTAACATCTGGAGAATAATGAAATTATGAGCAACAAGCATCAGTGAAATCATGCCAAATTCAAATGATGTCTGCTCTTGGTAGGCTTCCAGAATTAAGTATTAAAAGAACATATTAGCCTTAAACCCAGTATGTCTTCTATGCTGGCTGTGGAGGGGGTGATGCCATGCTCCGTTCAGGGGGGATGGATAGATGCCAGGGTATTTCACGGGAACCTAATTGTACTTCCCTGCCAGGAAATTGCTACACCATGACAAAATCCCAAGGATCAAAGTGCCTGAGGTCGAGAACTCCTGTAGCAAAGTCTTACTGCTTTCGGGTTATGTTATAGATCACCTCAAACACCCTCCAGCTGGCAGTGCCTCTGGCGGAGTACTAGACACTCAGGTTCGGCAAGGACTGTCTCTGAGACCTTGGGCACATTGTTTAATGCTTTTGCACCTCAGTATTCTCATTTGAAAAATGGAGATTATACACATCAACACAAGGCTGGTGAAGAGAATATGTGAAATTTTTTGTATATGTGTGTGCGTGTACAATGCCTACTATCTACGATGCCTGCTACACCATTAAGTATACAACAAATGTTAGTACCCTGCCTCAGTCCTACAACTGCCCAGATAAATTAGCATTTATGGGGGCCAAATATATTTTACATGTAAACCCAGATGTTCATACATTACTTCAGAGCACTATGCACTTTAGGCTCGATGCCCCTCCTCCAAACTGCATTTCTTGTGCACATCTGAAATTTTGTCCATGGATCGATGAACAATCATTTCAAATGTCACTTACTGGCTCCTCCTGCCTGCCACCAATTCCTTTTCATCAGCATCCCCATGCTTATCTATATGACAACTTCCGTTTGTAGAATTATTAGACAATTTAAGTACTTTTTCTCTCTACTGAGAAATAGCAGTGGAAAGCTGAACATGGAAAGGGTAGACATTAGCAATACCCATTGCCGTAGAATCAATTCTGACTCATAGTGACCCCATATGACAGAGTAGAACTGCCCCATAGGACTTCTAAGGCTATAATCTTTACAGAAGCAGACTGCCACATCTTTCTCCCATGGAGCAGCTGGTGGATCCAAACCACTGACGTTTCAGTTAGCAGTCGAGTACTTAACCACTGTGCCATCAGGGCCCCTATATTAGCAATAGGAATAGCTGTTTTCATAAACACAGTGTAATAGAAACAAAGACGGGAATACTTAGGTGTGCTGCAAGGAGCAAATCCTTAGGTTTAGCTGCTCATTGGACATAAAGTAAGCAACAATATGAAAAAAGAAGAAAACTAGAGAAGATATACAATATACTAGACCAATACTAAAATTATATTTAAAAGATGAGATCAAATTAGGAAATAAATATATGTGTGCATGTCTGTGTGTGTTTAATCGTACTAAAAGACAGCTCTTTACAGCCTGTGAATCTGTATTTTACTTGTCTTTCACATATATTTCCTCGAAAACATTATATGTAAAAGTAGAGCATTGTCTGTGGATCTATTCGTGATTTCTGTTTGTCTATTTATAGCTTCCTACAAAGAGGATGCAAGGAAGTAACAAATTTCTCCAATCACAATGTCCATCTCTTATAAGCAGTTTGGCCAGGGGGCTACAAATACTTGTTGGGCACCTACTATGTGCAGGCAGCATCCCCCAAGGACCTGTTCCCAGTAGAGTTAGTAAAACGCTCTGGCGTGGAATCAAACTGATTGAAAAATGACTAAGATAGAAGGTTCTTAGTTTCCTAGTGCTGCCCTAACAAAAGGTACCACAGGTGGGTGGCTTTAAAGAACTGAAATTTATTTTTACGTAGTTCTGGAGGCAAAAAGTCCGAATCAATTCCTTCTGTGGGCCTCTCGCCTTGTTTCTGGTGCCCGGTGGCAATCCTCGGCTTTCTTTGCTTGTAGACTTTCATTATGTGGCAGGTATTTCCCCTGTGTATATGTCTCTGAGTCTATTCTGTCTTTTGGTAATCACCATTCAGAGTGACTAGGTTTGGGACCCACTCTACCCTTGTATGACACTGTGATGGTTAATGTTATGTGTCTACTTGGCTAAGCTATGATTCTGGAGGTTTGACAGACATTGATTGGGCTGACTACTGTCCCATAATATAACGTAATCACCTCCATGATATAATCAGCCAATCAGTTAAAATGGGAGTTTCATTAGGAGTGTGGCATGCCTCTAGTATACAAATGCGTGTTCTGGCAAGGCTCGCTCGCTCTCTGGACCCTGTACTCTTCTAGTCACCTGACTTCCAGTTCTTAGGATGTAAGCCTGTAGAAGTCTAGTCTGCCATCTGACCTGCAGATTTCAGCTTCACCAGCCCCTGCAGCTCCATGAGCCTGCAAAGACCTCCAGCCTACCACTTGACCTGCATATTTGGATTCGTCAGCCCCTATAACCACATGAGCAAGCACAGGTCTTCAGCCTGCTGCCTGACTCACAGATTAGGGACTTGCCAGCCCCACAATTACATGAGCCATTCCTTACAATTGCTGAGCCATTTCCTTTAAGTAAATCTCTTTATATGTGTTTATGTATTAGCTTCACTCATTTTGCTCCTCTAGAGAGCCCAGACTAAGAAAGACCTCATTAACATAAAAAAACACCCCTATGTCCAAACAAGGTCATATTTACAGGTACAGGGGCTACGGCTTCAACTTACCTTTTTAGGGGAACACAGTTCAATTCATGACAGGAGTCCACTGGCTCTCCAAATGTGGTGAGAAATCTTATTTATTTTTTTAAGCGCATTAGCGTAATTCTCTCTCCAATGTGTATGAGCTTGGGCTTCCCTAGAAGTGTGCATGGAGGAGCCAAGGCTCTGCTCCTCAAGGTGGAGCCATGCACTCTCTGTGTACACTGGCACAGACTGCAGCGCTTGGAAGGGAACCATGGCTGAGTGCCACCACAGGCTCTTTCTAGCTGCCAGCCATCAGACCCTTTCCAGCTCCAGAAAGCCTATAGTGTGACAAGCTTCTCCTCCACAGTCAGGTACTAAATTAGCTCATCCTAAACTCTAGCCACTTGATCCCTAAATCTTTATCTTTAAGTTCTGACCATTGTTAGATGTTCTCTTTAGAGCTTTTTATATCCGCCATTTGAATGTTTGCTTGATGATTTCTTTTTTTTTTTTTTTAATTTTTTTATTGTACTTTAGATGAAGGTTTACAGGACAAACAGTTTCTCATTAAACAGTCATTACACGTATTATTTTATGACATTGGTTAAGAACTCTATGACGTGTCAACACTCTCCCTTCTTGACCTTGAGGACCTTTTTTATGGTGAAAATATACATAGCCAAAGTTACACCATTTTGAAAGTTTCTGTATGTACAATTCAGTGACATCGATTACATTCTTCACGCTGTGCTGCTATTTTCACTGTCCTTTTCCGAATTATTCCATCACCATTATCTTCAACTTACTGTCCCCTAGGCTTCCCATCAAACTTTTTGAGTTGCTGTTGTCAATTTGATCTCACATAGATAATTTTCTTTTTTTTTTTTTTTTTTGTACCTTAGATGAAGGTTTGCAGAACAAATAGTTTCTCATTAAACAGTTAGTACACATATTGCCCTATGTGCCCTATGACAATGGTTAACAACCTCACCACACATCAACACTGTCCTTACTCAACCTTGGGTTCCCTATCTCCAGCTTTCCTGTCCCCTTCTGCCTTCTAGTCCTTGTCCCTGGACTGCTGTGCCTCATTTAGACCTGTTTTGTTTTATGAGGCTGTCCAACCCCCAGCTGAATGGTGAACTTTGGGAGGGGCTTCATCACTGAGCTAAAAGGGTGTCTGGGGGCCATACTCTCAGGGTTTCTCCAGTCTGTCAGACCAGTAAATCTGGTCTTTTTTTGTGACTTAGAATTCTGTTCTACATCCTTTTGCAGCTCTGTCCAGGACCCTCTATTGTGATCCCGGTCAGAGCAGTCAGTGGTGGTAGCCGGGCACCATATAGCTGTAATTGACTCAGTCTGGTGGAGGCTGTGGTAGCTGTGGTCCATTAGTCCTTTGGACTAATCTTTTCCTTATATCTTGTTCTCTTCGTTCTCCCTTGCTCCCAAAAGGGTGAGACCAGTGGAGTATCTTAGATGGCTGCTTACAGGCTTTTAATTTTTGACACCTTTGGATCTCTAACATCCTGTCACCAGGTAGTTAGTTCTGTAACTAAGTATGTGCACACAGGAATCCATTAAATTTTCCTATATGGGTTCAGCTCGGGTGTTCAGGCAGTCGGTCACCAAGTGTGTGATGCAGGCTCTCACCCCCAGTCCTAGGAGGCATGGGTGATTGGTGCAGGCAGTGGACTCTGGCTGTGGTAAGGGCTCACGTGCTGAGCAAGGCAGTGGGCTTACGGCTGCCCCTTAGAGTCTGAAAGGAAAATGTGTCCCTATTCTCTAGGCTGCGTAGTAGGTGAGTTTTGCAGCTGAACTATGAGCACCCAACTCTGTTGGCTGTAAAGACTCGAGGACACCACTTTTCCTTGAACTCCTGTAGCAGGTGGCTAGGCACTTTAGGTGTTACTACCAGTCCTCAAGCCCCTACTGCAGATAGATAAAAGTGCCTACTTAAGGGGCAGGGTTGTTTCGAGGGTCACAAATCTGCCCGTTCACAGCTGAAGCAGTTGAAGTTAAACTTCAGATGTTTGCCCTGTTGTACTGTGGCAGTGAGGACTAATGCTGTTGAGACGGATCCCCACAAGTCTATACAGGGGTGTAAGGCACTCAGAGTCTGCGGACCCCTGATACCTGTGCCTAGCAAAGGAGCTGTGCCGACCTTGTGTTCCTGGCTTAGGGGAGCCAGTAGCTTATTTGTTCCCTCTCCAAGGCCAGGAGAATGGGTCAGGGCGCCTTTTGGGATCTACTTCTGGCCCAGCGGACTCCCGGTGCAGAGTGTGGAGGAAGGAAGTAAAAGGGAGAGAGGTTTTTCCCAAATGGGCTTTTTTTTTTTTAAATCCCCGCGAAAGGGTGCACGCATGTACTTATCTTAGCCTCTTGGGAGCTGCTTTTCACTGGTTCGGAGTGTCCAAGCAGAATCTCTGCTGCCGGGTCTCTCTCGATGTGGAAACTGCTTCCTGAGCATGCACACAGCACAGCTGTTTGCCTGCTTCACTGCGGACCGGCATGCTCACAAGCTTTTAGGACCCCAGATGCTACTCACCAAGGTAGAATGTAGGACATTGTCTTTATAAGCTGTGTCATGCCAGTTGAGCTAGATGCTCCCCGAGACCATGGTCCTCACAGCCCTCTGCCCAGCAATTCAGTACCTCAGGGAGTTTGGAAGTGTCTATGGAGCTTCCATGACCTTTCCTGGTACAAATTGTGCTGGCTTCCTCAGTAATGTGTACTGTCTTACCCTTCACCAAAGTTACCACTTATCAGTTTAGTGCCCCCACATCCCTCCCATCCCTCGTAACCAACGAAGATTGTTTCCTTTTGTGTGTAAACTTTTACATGAGTTATACAGTAGAGGTCTCATACAATATTTGTCCTTTTGTGATTGACTTATTTCACTCAGCATAATGTCCTCCAGTTTCATCCATGTTATGAGATGCTTCACAGATTCATCATTGTTCTTTATCCATTGTGTGTATGTACCATAGTTTGTTTATCCATTCATCTGTTGATGGGCATCTAGGTTGTTTCCATCTTTTAGCTTTCGTGAACAGTGCTTCAAGGAACATGCGTGTGCAATGAACATGGGTGTGAACAGTGCTTCAATGAACATGGGGGTGTCTATTAGTGTGACAGCTCTTATTTCTCTAGGATATATTCCTAGGAGTGGGATTGCATTTTGTAGTGCTTTTTTTTTTTGTGATGCTGACATTTTCATTGTTCCTTTTACTCTCCTGTGCTGAGTTCCTTTTGTTTGTGGATTTTTTTTTTTCATTTCTTTTGTTTTTGTAGGTTTTGTTTTTACTGAGACTTTATGTTTTTCTTCTTTATTTTGATGAGTAGGTTTGTTAACTTTCTTTGTGGTTACCCTGAAATTTACCCTTATCTTCCTAGATTTGTACCAGTCTATTATTACTTGGTATCGCTTGACTTCCTCTCCATTAGGAGGTTCTATACCTACACCATTTATTCCCTCTTTTATTGTTATGATGCTGTTGTCATTTACAGATTAACCTCTCTGGTTCCCTTTTGTAATTCTTTTGGTTTTTCATAATCCTTAAGAGTTCATTTCCTAGGTTGGTATCTGGCTAGTACAATCCTGTGTCCTATATTCAGCCTATGGTCTGATATTGTTTGTTCTCAGATCAAAGGACTTCTTTTAATAAGTCTTATAAGTTTAGTTTGGTTTTTACATAGTCCCTTAATTTCTGTTTATCTGGAAATGACCTAATTTCACCATCATATTTGAATGAGAGTTTTGCAGGATATATTATTCTTGGTTGGCAATTTTTTTCTTTCAAGGTTTTATATATGTAATTCCATTGCCTTCTTGGCTGTATGGTTTCTGTGGAATAATCTGAGCTTAGTCTTATTGTTTCTCCTCTGTATGTGACTTTTTGTTTTTCTTGAGCTGCTCTCAGGATTCTTTGTCTTTGGTTTTAGCAAGTGTGATTATGGTATACGTTGGTGATTTTCTTTTGGGGTCTATCCTGTATGGGGTTCGTTGAGCTTCTTGGATGGTCAACTTTTCATCTTTCATGATATTGGGAAAGTTTTCTGTCAGCAGTTCTTCAATGATCCTCTCTGTGTTTTCTGTTTTATCCCCCTGTTCTGGAACTCTGATCACTCACAGAGTTTTACTTTTGATTGTATCCCACATAATTATCAGGGTTTCTTTGTTCGTTCTTCTGATTTTTCCTCAGACGGAGCTGTATCCAAGTGTTTGTCTTCAATTTCGCTGATCCTAACTTCCATCATTTCAAACCTGCTCCTCAGCCCTTCTATGACACTGTCCATTTCTGAAATCTTGTTGTTTATCTTTTAGATTTCTAATTGCTGTTTTTGTATGATTTATAGTTGTGAATTTATTTTAGCATTTTGTTCTGTATTATTTTCTTGAATTCTTTCTTTTTTTGGTCTGTATTTTCCATGAATTTGTCTGCATTTTTTCCTCATTTTTGTCTGTTTTTGCTTCGACTCTTGGATAATTCTGAATATTAGAGATTTGAATTCCCTATCAGTTAGGTCTAGTGCCTTTTCTTCTACTGGAAGGTCATCTGGTGTTTTACTTTGGACACCTACTGGAACCATCCTGTCTTGTTTTTGTAAATGTTTTGATATTGTCTGCTGTTTTCAGGACATTCAGTGGTTATTTTCCTCATTTATTGATTGTAGATTTGTTTGTTTTGTCCTGCTTTTTTATTTTATATGGTTATGTCTGAGCATGCGGGCTGTGTGTTCTTTGTTGTTTGTTCATCTATGGGCACTATACTTTTCACCTCCTTCTCCAATGGGCAGGGTCAGTCACTCAGGTATGGTACAGCAGGGCAGGCCCAGCTGAAAGGAGTTGCTGGGATAGGTTTTTTGTGGCATGTACCAGGGCTGACAGTGCGGACCAGGAATCAGTGCAGGGCAGGTTCCAGTAGGCCATACCTGTGTTGCTTGAGAGTGTGATGTTCAGCACACGGCACAGGTAGGCAGGAAGGAGGGGGTAGATTGTGATGTGTGGAGCTAAGAGGGGTATGGCAAAGATGAGAGAGAGGAGAGAGGAATAGGAGCCAAAGACATACACACAAACAAAAAAGATTGCTAAGGGAGCTTGCTATTGGAGTGGAGAGATGAGAGACTGAGAAATGGGAAAAAACAAAAACAAAAAAAAGAGAAAAAAATGAATAAATCAAGAAACTGGAAATGAAGAAAGACAAAAAGGAATAAGAGAGAGAAGAAAACTAAACAAAGAAATGAAAAAAAAAAAAACAAACAAGAAAAACAAAATGCCCCCAGGGATGTCCCTACGTGTCTGTGCAGAGTAAGGGACTAGCTTCCAAGCCACGTGGTACTGCCTGGCTAGAAGGGTCTCCCAAGCCAAGAAAAGGAAAAGAAAACAAACAAACAAATCAAAACAGAACAAATCAGAGCAAACAAGCAAACAAACAAAAAAGCCCCGGGGGTCCCAACAGTGTGGTGGCACAGGCCGGGAAGCAGTTTCACAGTCAAGCGGTATCTTGCAGCTTTTCACGAAGAAGCAAAGATGGCGCACAGAGCCAGGTATTTGAGAGAAAGGAGGGGGAGGTGGTGAGAGGTAAGGAAGAAATATAAAGAAGCAGAAAAAAAGCAACACCAGCAGCCAACAAAAGTCACTCAGGGAGCCAGCCATTGTGGGTGGGTGGAATCCAAGTGACACTGGGGTGCTTCCTGTCCAAGAGACTGTGGCTGTAGAAAACAGAGGAGGCTAAGTGGGGGTGAAGAAGGGTGGGGGGTGGGAAAGCCTATATCACTGGTTACTGGTTGTTCTCCCTCCTGCTGGAAGCTCCTTGAAGCTGCTTTCTCATACCTCTTGTCTGCTGATCTCCGATAAGAGTCCAAGAAGGCAGATCTGTGCTGCTGTAGCTGATATGGGACCTCTGCATGTATCTCTCCTTGCTCTCTGTTCTCGGTCAGTTTCTTATTCCATTCAGTGCTTGGCTGAGTTCTTTACCTCTTCATTTGATGGTTAAGATTTCAGGATTGACGTGTGACTCTGTTTGACTTAGTTTTTCTGATCTTTGCTGCAGAGGGATGGCGTGGTGCTTCTGACTATAGAGCCATGTTGCCCAGGAGTCCCTGCTTGATGATTTCTTGATGATGCCTCACACTCAGTCAACTAAAACTGAAACCCTTATCATTATATCTGAAGTCATGGATTACTGCCACTAAATGAATCTCAGACTCCAACTCATCATTTTATATGTGTTGAAATTGAAGTTGAGAGTGAGAACAAGAGCTAAAGCAAGATACCCATTGCTGTCCAGTCAATTCTGACTCATAGTTACACTACAGGCATACCTCGGAGATATTGTGGGTTTGGTTCCAGACCACCACAATAAAGCAGATCACAATAAAACAAGTCACACAAAACCTAAGTACCCATCAACAGACGAGATAAACAAATTATGATAATATACACAATGGAATAGTACGCAATGATAAATCTATGAAACATCTCACAACATGGATGAATCTGGAGGGCATTATTGCTGAGTGAAATAAGTCCATCACAAAAGGACAAATACTGTGTGAGACACTATTATAAAAAACCAAGAAAAGGTTTATACACAGAAAAGAAAATCTTTGATGGTTACGAGGGAGAGGAGGGGTGTGGAGGGGAAATCACTAACTAGATGGTAGATGAGTAGTAACATTGGTGAAGAGAAAGACAATACACAGTATAGGGGAAGTCACACAACTTGACCAAGGCAAAGTCACAGAAGCTTTCTAGACACATCAACACCTTGAGGGACTGAGTTACTGGGGCTGAGGGCTGGGGACTATTGTCTTGGGGGACATCTAGATCAATTGGCATAACATAGTTCATAAAGAAAATATTCTATATGCTACTTTGGTGAGTAGCATCTGAGGTCTTAAAAGCTTTCGAGTAGCCATCCAAGGTACCTCTGTTGGTCCTATCACATCCGGAACAAAGGAGAATGAAGTAAACCAAGACAAGATGAAAATATTAGTCTAAAGGAGTAATGGACCATATGAAGTAAAACCTCCACTAGCCCAAGCCTAGAAGAACTAGATGGTGCCCAGCTACCACTACCAACTGCTGTGACACTGGATCACAATAGAGGGTCCCAGACAGAGCAAGATAAAAATATAGAACAAAATTCAAATCACACACATACAAAAACAGACTTTCTGGTCTGACAGAGATTGGAGGAACCCCCAAAGCTGTGGCCCCAGACACCCTACTAAGTCAGAACTGAAGTCACTCCCGAAGTCTACCTTTCAGCCAAAGGTGAACAATAAAACAAACAATAACACATGCGAGGAAAGTGCTCCTTAGTTCAATCAACTATACAAGACCCAGTGGACAACTCCAGCCCAAAAGCAAAGACAAAGGCAGGAAGAAACAGAAAAACTGGACTAATGGACACAGGGAAGGCGGTGTGGAAAGGGAAAAGGGGAGACTGCTGACACATCACAGGAATTGCAACCAATGTCACAAAATAATTTGTGTATACATTTTTGAATGAGAAACTAATTTGTGCTGTAAACTTTCATCTGAAGCACAATTAAAAACAAACAAACAAAAAACGTAGTATCTGTGAAGCGCAATAAAGCAAAGCACAATAAAATGAGGTATGCCTGTATAGGACAGAGCCCCATAGGGCTTCCAAGGCTGTAACCTTTATGGAGGTAGACTCCCACATCTTTCTCCTGCAGAGTGGCTAGGGGGTTCCAACTGCTGACCTTTCGGTTGGCAACAGAGTGCTTAACTACTATGCCACCAAGGCTCCTCAAAGAAAGATAGGGGAGAATAAATGGATGGTACAAACCTTGTTAGTAGCATAGGCTGAGCTATCATCTAGTTCGAACTACAGGTTCATTGTTCTGCAGGTCCTCTTTGCTACATTGGTTAATAATGACATCACCAAAAATTTTAGGCACTTAGGGTAAAAATTTCCTCCCCATCTCATACTGGATATACAATATATTTCCAAGAAGCCAACAAATCCTGTCAAACCTCCAAAATATTTTGGCCCATTTGTGCTCCTCATTTGTTTCAGCTGTCCTTGAGTTAGTTCATACTGTCTCTCTACCCTGAACTATTATAGCAGTGACTCAGGTGGCCTCTGCATTCAGCCTCTCCTCCTTCACTCCATCCATTAAACTGGGACCAGGGATGTCTTGCAGAGATCCGATGGTGTCACTACCCTGCTTTAAAGTATTCTTTGTCATAACTCCACACACAGGAAAAAAGTCTAAACTCCATATCCTGGTATTCTATTCTGGCCTCAGTGCTTCCAGTCCTGCCTCAAACTATGCCCTCCCTGTCATCTAACTACATTAACCTAGGTGCCGTCACTCACTCTAGCAGGCTTTGCACTTCCCTCAGTATGTCTTTTCTCAAGCAGTTTGATTTACCTGAAACACTGTTCCTCCCAGGATGTCTGTCTGTCAAAATTGTGTCCAATATTTAGGGCCTGGTTTAACCTCCCTCCTCTAAGAGTCCTTACATAATCACCCCAGTAGGATGTGAAAGAAGTAATTTCTCCCCTCCTAAAAACTGCAATCAGGTTTTGTTCCCACCACTTCACCAAACCCTTCTAGAAACATCACTGATGACCACTTCTTACAAAACTGAGTGTACAACCCAGAGTGCTCATCTAACTCACTCTTGCAGAAAAATTTGACACAGCCAATTAATTCTTCCTTATCTTAAAATTTTCTCCACTTGGAATCCAAGACACTGCTTTTCACGGTTTTCCTCCTACCTTTTAGCCTCTCCTTCTTAGATTCCTTTGCTGTTTCCTTTTCATCTCCTTCGTGTCTGCACTATGGAGTGTCCTAGAGCTCAATCCTTGGATGTCTTCTCTATGTTGAGTCACTCTCTAGGTGAAAAAGCATCCAGTCTCATCACTTTACATTACATTTAAAGTTGATAACTCACAACCTTACATCTACCTTACATCTAAAACTCTCCTGTGAATACCAAATTCATATATCCAGTGGCCTACTTGACATATCTAATTAGATGGTTCAGAGGCATCTCTTTAACTCTCATATGCCACATCCAAACCATCAGCAAATATTATTGGCTCTACCTTCAGAATGAATCCAGCATCCTATCACTTCTAAGTATTTCTGTCTTTACATCTCTGGTTGAAGCTGCCAGCAATGTATTCCTGGATTATTATAATAAGCAGTAGCTTATTAATTAGACTTTTTGCTTTTCCCTTGGTATTGCTACAGTCTATTCTCAACACAATAGCCAGAGTGATATCTTTAAAATGTAAGTCACAGCAATTTACTCCTCTGCTCAAAACTTTCAGATGGCTTCCCATCTTTCTCAGAAAGAACTTAAATTTTACCATGATCTACAGGACCAGGCAATGTTTTGTTCTGTTGTACATAGAGTCTCTATGTTCCGGAACCGACTGAAAGGCACCTAACAGCAACAACAACATAGGGTCTTCTGGAACCTGCCTCCACCCACATCCCTCTTCTCTCTAACACATATTTCTCACCAAATTCCCTGCAATTGTTCTCCCCACTCTCTTGGCTCCTACCACACAGAATTTCTAGGACATTCTTAGAACATACTAAGCATGTCCCCGACTTTTGTCTCCTTTTCCATATAGCACTCTTCCCCTGGATCTTTGCTCTCTTACACTTACTTCAGGCTTCTTCTCAATTCCTTTCCCTGAGCCCTTCTCTGTGCACCCTTATAAAACAAAAAACCCACTTCTTATGTTTCCTAATCCCCTGCCTGGGTTTATCTTTCTCCTTACAGGTAACAAGTTATCACCATTTGAATTTTTATCTATCTACCTACCTATCTATCATCTATCTATATCAGCTTGCTTGTTGTCTGTTTCTCCCTGTGAGAATGTAAAGTCCATGAAGGCAGTGCTTTTGTTCATCACTCTATACCTGACATTTAGAACACCATCTGCTACCTAGTAGATGCTCAATAAATATTTATTGAAAGAATGATTAAGTGGATGATTGAAATCACAAGCTGGTCTTCACAGACACTCACCCATGATAGAAAACTAGAAAAAAACGAATCAGTTGCCATCAAGTCAATTCCAACTCGTAGCAACCCTATAAGGCAGAATAGAACTGCCCCATAGAGTTTCCAAGGGGTGCCTAGTGGATTCAAACTGCCAACCTTTTGGTTAGCAAGCATAGCTCTTAACCTCTATGCCACTAGTGTTTCCAATGACAGAGTGCCTTCCAATGCTGTGTTCTTGGGAATCCATTTGTGGAGAGTATATGACAAAGGGAACCTTGAGGACAATACTTCAATAACTAATGGTCATAAAGTGTGGCTTGAAGTTTTTTTCTTTTTGGAGTAATGAATACTGGAAAGCCTGCCAGAAATTAAACCTATCAGGTTGTGTGGTATAGAACAAAGAACAATGCACAAGAATGCAGAAGATGCATACTCTGATTTTGAATCTTACTGCCTGTGGAATCCTGAACAAGCTGCTAATCCTATTGGCCTCAGTTTCTCATCTGTACAATAACACTAGTGGATTAGTTTATCTCTGAGATCCTTTCTACATATAACATTTTGTTCAATACGATAGATTTCTGAGGAAAGAAGAAGGAAGGAAGGAATGGAGGGAAGAAATGGAGGGAGAGAGGGAGGGAGGGAAGAAGGGCGAAAGGGAAGGGAGAAAGGGAAAATAAAAGTCTGCTAGTCTTTTTTGACTGATTATCCATATTCCTACTAAGGGGTAGAAGGAATGGAACAAGTTGAAGAATATAAATAAAATTGCATAGAAGAGATTGTTTTGATGTGAACACATCATGTAGAAAAATCTTTGTGTTATAATTAGGTATCTAAGCATCCTAGAAATAATTCTTGATTTGCACTAAGTTCCATGTTTTCTGGTGTTATTTGTGGCACACACATACACACAGTCATGCATCGCTTAACGTCCATGATATGTTCTGTGAAATAGGATGTTATGTGATTTGGAAGTTGTGTGAATACCCTATTACTTGGCAAAGTATATACACTTCCTCAGCCTCTGTACCCCTCTCCAGTCCCCAGTTTGTATTTTGGTAATGATCTACAAATTAATAATTACATTCAGTATGGCCTAGAAAGGACCTAAATTGCAGCTATGGCGTCCAGACAGCAAGAGCTCAAGCTCTGGACAAAAGGTATATATATATCATTACTAAAATATGAACTGGTAAGTTTTGTTGGAATTCTTTAATACCTTTCCCCTCTAAACATTTTAATATTTTATTTGAACAATATCAATTCATTGTTTATCACTATTTAAGAAGATTCTAATTTAGTGATTGTTTAATGAAATTATTTTTAAAAAATCCCCTTGCTTTGGAATATTTTCCAATACTCTGAAATATTTTCAAATATTAGAGATTGCAAATCTTTCTTTGTATTATCTGCCTTTGAAATTCAATGTGAAGATATGATTTACAATGCCAAGTGTGCATGGAATTTTATCTTATTTCATTTGAGTTCTTATGAAGGGCTGCACTCTTTAATCTATGACACAAGAAGTTTGTTACTAAACTTAGCTAGCCATTCTGTGCATGGTGTTTGATCATATGAGTTTCTCCTAAGGTTTTACTAAGGCAGAATATGAATTTGTAGCTGTACCTAAAGGGAATAGGCATTATATTTCTTAAAAGCACAACCACCTATAGTGTCAAGCTAACAGCTAAAAACTATGGTCCAATTAACTGAAGTCGCTGCCTAGGAGGTCAAAGATCCCATAAAAACTGGTAAAGATGCTGGAGTTTAGATAATCAAAAGAATCTGGAGGAATAATCTGGGGTCATAATGATTACCTTCAGAGCTAAAGACAGCACTCAAGAAAAGAAGATATAAACTAAAGGTCAAATTGTCATTTATAAAGCTGCTTTCCCAGTCTACTTACAAAGCAGAATTTAGACTCCTGTGAAATTTACCACAACATTCCATGGTTTATCTTTAGGAAAAAAAAATATTCAGAAGTCAGGGAAAAGGGACTTGCAAATGTCATGCCTCTGTTGACTATTTTGTGGAAATGGAAAATAGAGAGTGTAGCTCGTTTTCAGTTGTTTTTAAATGAACCTGCACGCAGCTACAGCCATTCTGTCTAAATGAAAGTGAAGGTAAAATATAAAGTGCATTCAGCGAAAAGGATGTGGATGAAGTATGAGACATTAAGACTGCTATTAATATCTTGAGGTTTAAAATCGCTGAGTGGGTAAGATCCATTGCTGTGGTTCACTAAAGGACAGCGACCTGCATTTGAACTGAGGGCTCTCTTTTCTTGACCTAAATGCATCACGGTAATAAATGACTCGCAGGGAAGTGGTAAATCATAGTTTTTAAACAAACAAATCATTATGGACTGTCAGTTTCTACTTTGAAGAACTTAAGCCATCTTCACTATTATATAGACCAATAGGCTCAGCCCCTTGGAAAGACACTAACTGAACAGGTGTCTTTGCTGCCTTGCTGTCACCAGATTCACCCATCTCTACTAGGCTTTACTTTGCATTCGATTTTTTGTGTTTAATTTAGCTTTCTTATTCTGTGCTTCTCTGTTTCTCTTTTCAACCAACTATTTCCTAGATT
The DNA here is from genome assembly GCA_030035585.1 of Dugong dugon. Taxonomy (NCBI): domain Eukaryota; kingdom Metazoa; phylum Chordata; class Mammalia; order Sirenia; family Dugongidae; genus Dugong; species Dugong dugon. The sequence continues at coordinate 19,448,066 of CM057478.1, forward strand.
ATAATCAGACACAAAAGTGCACTAAAAATACCATCACAGATTTCCAGTCCGTGTTCAGGAATTTGGTGTCGCCACCCATTTTCACAGGGATAAAGTCACATGAGCACCCTCTGCTTCAGTTTGTTTCTTTATTTCTGTTCTGAGTGACCTGCTGCAAGAATTGCTCTGCCCTCGCTATGGAAAGTGGTGATCCCCCACTGCTTATGATTATTGAGGTTCTTTGAGGCAGGGCTCCCAACCTCAGATAAACCGTGCCTCTCAATTTCAAGGGCTAGTTGAATATGATCCTTGCCTTACAAGTGCATTATTTTTCAATATGCAGTGTCTACATTCAATTATCAGGCATTATGGGAAACACAAAGGTCACTACTTACATCTCAGAAGCTCTTAAACATGTTATTGCCTCCTGTACACTTTAGGCTTTAAAACCTTAGAATTCACTCAGGAGAATAACCATTATCTCTGTTTTTTGTTTGCTTCCTTTTTTTTTTAATCATAGTATAATGGAAAAATGCCCTGGACAAAATACTGAATAAGTCAACAAAGCAATTCAGAAAGAAAATGTTGAGTTAAAAAATTGCAATACAAAATGATTGCTTTCCTACACCATCTTCTTTTTCCCCACCCCTCACTCCAATGTCAAGCTAAGCATAAGAAGCTAGTCATTATTTTATCATTTAGTATTAATTATGATAGTATTAGTCATGATGAACTAATGTTGCATTATGTAGCTTTCAAATGTATTCCCAAAGGACTTTGATTATAATTTGCCATTTTATTCATGTTCAATTATTTTAAAGTGTTGCTGAATTAACAGGATCCACTTAGCCTTAATCACTACTTACCTCATCAGTTTGTAGCACTGACATGCCTGGCTTATAAAGATGATCAGTGACAGAAAGAGATTGGAGCCATCATGGCCACAGCTGACACCCACACTCGGTTCTGCTGGGCGAGGGCTCTATCTTACTAGGCACCCCTCTGTCATCAGTGAATGAATGTTGACCAGCGCACAAGAGGAGAATAGGGAGGGGGTTGTGGCTATGGAGAGCTCCTCTTGGTTGCTTAGTTAAATATCTGAAGACCTCTGGAATTAAATAATAAAGCATTCTATACCGTTTTCTTTCCGGTGCACATGAATAGTCCTAGCTCTATTTCCCTAATGTCTTGAACAAATAAAATAGGTGCATTCAGGTTTTCTTGTTGTTTTAATGGATAATTCTGCCTAAGTGCCAGGTGGCTCTGGCTCTCGTTGTTGCTGTTCTGTGTGCTGTCGAGTCAATTCCGGCCCATAGCAACCCTTACTATGCATTGTTTGCATGAGTTCCTTTGCCTCTTATTACAAAGTTTAAAAAAAAAAAAACACAACTCCTTGGGCTCTCTTCTTAGATCCTTCCAATGTGCTTCATTTCTCCATTCAAGATTTACAAGAGCGCTTATAATTTGCACCAAGATTTCTCATTCTCTTATTTCCTTGTGTCATATGCACTTATGGCAATTGTACATCAATCGTTCAAGCAAGTAATTAAAAATCAACTAATACTCCCAGAGTGGCTGTTTACCTTGAGATCCTGGTAGTGACATGGATTCGTGCTGTGAATAAACCACTACTGTGTGTCCAACACCAATGTAAGATACTATGGTAGATCCAGAAAATTAACACATGTACCCTGCCAACTGAACTGAATAGCACAGTATAAGGTCACTGGGAAAGTAGTTAAGTTCACAATATAATAGATGTTATCCAGGAGAAAACCCTTGATTTTATCAAGGACCACCTCTCTGAGTGAAATGCCATTAATCAGAATTCTAGCCACCAGTTTTGGACAGACTCCACAAAGATTTCTACAGTATTATGCAGGAATTCTATATGTGGGCCTTTTAACTATAACTGAGTTTCCCAACCATTCCATCTTCTACTTTCTGACTCAAGGATTTAATTCAAAGGAAAACGTGAATTAGGATGGCCTGCAGCAATGTTCTCCCTTTTATCTGTCCTATCCATATTGTGCTATTTAAATTTGCTATCCTCATACCAAGAACTTGCTTAGCGACTGGGACTGTGGCCTTTAATATTGCTCTGAACACTGATAATGAAACACTTGAGCAAGGGATTTTTAGCATTCAGTAATCAAAAGAAAAAGATGATGCATTCAATCATGATATGAAAACACTTGTATAAGCTGCACTCAAAACAATGATACTTTCAGAATAACAGACTAAGAGTTTCATAAGTAATCATAATATATTTTATTGCCATTATCTACTATGTATATATATATATATATACACCAAAATTTCTTCATTATTGGTGCTGGTAGAAAACTGAGGGTTGATGTGAAATCATATGTTGGATTAGGTTATTAATGACCAAAAGATACTAAGTGTTAGTAAGAGCTGGATGTAGTTCCAGCTGCTTTGTTGGTATTTAGTTGTTTAATTCTCACAACACCCTGAATGATGTAGATTATTATCCTTATCTTTCATACGAGCAATTGAATTAGGGAGAGGTTTAACTGGCTTCATGCCACACAGCTAGAAAGTGATGGCACCAAGCTTTGAATCTAACTTCAGTGTTGCCCATGTTCCAAACCCCTACACCACACTGCCCAATTCTCTCTTTAATAAAACATAAACCAGAATGAACTTTATGTAGCCACAACAACGTGCTTTATTTTGTTTTCTTTTGTCCTTGGTCAGAAGTTTCTTATAAAGTATTTTATAAAAAATATTTTCCCAGCAACACTAAAAGAATAATATATTTCCTATGATCTTCTTGTTGTTGTTCCAAAGCTGGTAGAGGTGTTCTTTTGAAATGTTGTGTTAATGAATTTGTAATATATTCACTGTGAGGATTAAACTTATAACCAAAACTCATGAAAATGTTGTGTTCCTCCATATGGAATTTGAAAACATTGTTTAAATAAAAAGAAATCTTGAAATTGTGAGGTTCTGGTTCATAACTTTGCGTTGCTTCCACTTTACTGACTTCTGCCTTGTAGAGAAATTACTAAATGGCAGTTGGATACCAATCTTGTCGGCTCCCTGGCTTCCCCCTTCCATCATCTCTCTCCAGGATGTGGCTTCCAGGATCATGTTTTTTTCTCATTTCCCTGATGATGCCTTTCCGCCTCCTTGAATCTCTTCATTGCTTGTCCTTTTTGATATGACCTTCTGTACCTTGAAATATCTACTCTGGTTCAAAAACCTCCATTAATTCCACTTCTCCTTGCTCTAGCCAGGCTGCCAGTCTGATTCTCTGACTCTTGCCTTTTCCTCACTGTCGAGTCTTCTTTCTCTCTAGCCTTCTGTTAGAACAGCATGCGTCTTAGCAAGTCTGAAGCTCTTCATTTCATTAAAAAAAATACTAACAATGTGTTTTAAGGAGTATTCTTATGTCACTATGATGAACTAGCATAAATAAGATCCTAATTAATTCTGCCTGTCAATGTGGCAGCTCTCTCATAGTGTTCAGATTGATCCAATGTTTTCTACCCCACTCCTCACAATAACTTGACCTTGGAAAAACTACTCCAAACAAAAATATTTTAAACAAGTTTTTGAGTGGAGTTATAATTACCACCTTCTGAAAAGCAAATGCCAGTGCTAATAATATTACAAGAATTTGTACTGAAGGAGAGAAAAAAGTATGGTAAAGAGATTCGTCATTAACTATTGAAAGGTTAAAGAAAGTAACTCCCAATCAAGTTCTGTGCAGACAGGATTATTCTATGTTGTGGATGAGAGTAGGCGCTGTCAAAGTATGTAGCCTTTAAGTGGGCCCATATGCTAACCAAATTAATTAATAAAATTACTCATTAAACCTTGCATTATTCTTAAAACATCAAATCCCTGAAGTTTAACAGGGTAAGAACCATAAAGGTTATTGCTTACACTGGTTACAATTATTATTTTTTTTTAATTTAATGTATTTAATTTGTTTTCAGTTCTTTGAAACTTAATTGACATTCTTTTGTGACTAGGGTGCAAAGTCGATTTTACAATATTTCACTTAAAAATAATGTTTAAAGAACATGTTTATAAACTGGAAATCCCTAACATAGTTCTTAAGCCATTTGTGTTTCCCTCAGTCCTCTCTGTATAGATAGTTCCAATGATAGTTACATCTGGCTCACTTCCCATATCAATGCAATCTTTGAAGGGGCCAATCTTTTAAAAATCATGCATTAAAAATGTCACTTACCCACTACAAATATGATGGAATTTTTTAAAGGTGCAATTATGTCATTAACAAATTACCCAGTTATCAAGTTGACTATTGAGATAATAAGGAGGAAAACTCAATGCTGATTTTTTTCTCAGAGATAGAAGCTAGTATTCAGTGAAGAATATTTTCACAATTTAAGTGAATCTTATAAACATAACCTTTGCAACTATGGTACTTTAGGTACCAAATATAATCTGTATCTCTAATCACTTCACATAGACCAGAAAAAATGAGAAATAGTGGGATTAATTTAGGTTTATCATAATCAAAAGGATTTCAGAAAAAATGGAGGCTATACTTACAAAAGTCCACATTATATAGATACGTAAACCTTTCAGGTTATTAACATTTCTAGTGAAAGTAATGTCGTTGTCGTGCTGTTAATATTAACGTGGTTGCTTTAGGGGCAATACATTTTACCCAGCTTCCTCTGCAGCTCGTATTCCCCTACCATCTGGAACCTCTTAGCAAGGGATGATTTGGTGCTATATTAAGCCTCTCTGATCTTTCAGATTTAGAAACTTTTTGTTTTTTCTTGTTCTATTATAAACACAAGTAATAATTATCAACTCAAAGAGAGTTTGGCTCAACATGAAGATTACTGGATTCCCTTTTACACTGTTGAAAAGTAAATTTCTTTATGTCCCAGAAGTGTGAACTACTCACTCAGATGCTAGCCTCTTTCTAATCCAAATTTCAAGATAAAAGGGCATATTCAAGTAAGAACCAGAAATAAAATTTAACTTTTAGCATCCACTTTTTCCTGATTTAACACAATTCATCCTGTGTTTGCAGATGACTCCAAATCAAAGCCTTAATGAATTACTATAAAATGCTTTAAAATTATGCAGTCGCATGCTGTAAGTATTCTACATAATACTCCCTTAGTGTCATATGTCTCAGAGGTGAAGGGAATACATATATATGTGTATATATGTATATACATAGACATATATGCACCCACACATACACAATGCATACTTTCTGTGTTAAAATGTCATAGCAATACACATAATGAGCTGGGCTCCAGAGTAAAGCTGTTTGAAAATGCAGGTGATATGCACAGTGGCGTTGCATTGATATGGGAAGTGAGCCAGATGTAACTATCACTGGAACTATCTATACAGAGAGGACTGATGGAAATGCAAATGGCTTAAGAACTATGTTAGGGATTTCCAGTTTATAAACATGTTCTTTAAACATTATTTTTAAGTGAAATATTGTAAAATCGACTTTGCACCCTAGTCACAAAAGAATGTCAATTAAGTTTCAAAGAACTGAAAACAAATTAAATACATTAAATTTAAAAAAAAAAGTAATTGTAACCAGTGTAAGCAATAACCTTTATGGTTCTTACCCTGTTAAACTTCAGGGATTTGATGTTTTAAGAATAATGCAAGATTTAATGAGTAATTTTATTAATTAATTTGGTTAGCACATGGGCCCACTTAAAGGCCACATACTTTGACAGTGTCACTCTCACCCACTTATCAGTCCTGGGTCACTGGACAATTCATTGAGCCTCAGTTTTGCATTCATAGAATGGGGTACCCTAACTTCCTTTCTATCTCAAACATGTTTGCAAAGATTAAATACAGTCATGACTGGGAAGGCACTTTGTATACCTAAAAATAATACAATAAAGTATATTCTTAGGTTAATCATATTAGTCATCAGAGAATCATATGAGTGAAGCACTAAAGATACTTGCAAATCAAGTTCCAGATGACATATTTGGTTGTGAAATTAATTTTGCTTAGCATTCATATGAAAATATTGAAGATTTTCAAGACTCATACTATTTCTTACTGAAAAGAAACCAATATATGCAAACTTATCCTAAAAGTTATTTTTAAAAGTAAGTAGGTTTAAGGAAAACTGTAATCATATTCAATAATTAAAGTGATAATAATATTGATATACACTTCCTCTAATAATAATATCATCAAACATTTTATAAAAATTAAGTCTCACACTTTTCCTTATTTGCAAATGAATGAATAATACATGGAATAATGAGATCTGCACAATCAACACCACTAACTGGTTCTTAAGATGAGTTTAATCCTTTAGTCTTTTAATTTAGTCATTAGAAAATTCTTTCATCTTGTATTGACATGAATTTCAACTGTCCTTGCTTCAATTTCTAATAAATACATCTTGATTATTATTTAACAACATAATAAAATCTGACTGCTATGAATCTATGAAATTAAAAGGGAGATGTTTTTATATAGTGTCTTTCATTCCATTAGAAATCACATAAACAAGAAAAGTTTGTTTGGTTTATTTTGAAAAGGGCAAAATAAATTCTGAAAAGTTAGAAAGAAGGTAAAAAATACTTTTTGGAAGACATAAAATCAGAGTCTGAATCTTTAGAACCTTCATCAACACTTTCCTGTTCAGTACTCGCTGTGGAAAACACTAATTGGATTCAACCTTCTCTTTCTGAAGATTCAAACTGGACATCTGAATGGAAACATCGATTCTAAGGTACCAAAGAAATGTAGAATAGGCTGTTACTTTTCCAGAAAGCTAGAAGATTCTTTATCTCTTAGTTAACAATAAACATAAAGACGGAAAATACAGTAAAACTATTACCGATTTGCAGATTTTGACAATTTTCTTTTACAAATAAGATACTGATTTTTAATAACTGCTTTAATAAATAAACAATTCCTGAACTCATTGTATTACCCCGATACCTCAAAAAAGATAACTCTCAAATGAACAATTCTTCTGTGATATTAGAAATGCCAGGATGGAATTTTGCCCTAAAATATTTCTTCAGCTAGCTCAAAGTAAACCATTGTAACTATTACAAATATTAATAGTAACAGTAATAATAGTCTAATTTATGAGTGCTTTCTGTGTGCCAGCACTGTCTTAGGCATTGAGGGTATACATTATTACTGTTAACTCCCACATCAACACCATAAGACAAGTACCATTTTCTCCTTTGTGCAGATGAGGACACTGAGGTTTAGGATGATTAAACAACTTGTCAAAAATCACACAACTAGAAAGTGGCAGAGCTGTTTTTAAAACCAGTCTACTTAAGTTGAAATCTCTTCCCATGAGCCTCCTTCCAAAACAAAGGGAGCTAGAACACTGGTGAACACCCTAATAACTACTATAGTTTTAAATATAGAAAAATAAAGCTAAACTCTTCCCTGAAATACAAAAGTGTATTCATAAACATGAAAAACCAAATTTAAAAAATAAAACTGAAATATGTCTTCCTGGCATTGGGCAAGTAACCATTTTCTTAAAAAGAGAGGAGTAACACAGTCCAATTACCAACAATATTGATAAATATTAGAGTAAAATACTTTTTGCAAGACAAAAAGCATGTTTACAAAAATAAAAATGTAAACTACACCCTGGGACAAAATATTACGTATTTTATTCCTCCTCTCACACATGTACAAGGGGTAACGTTTACAATGTTCATTGTGGCACTGTTTGTAACAACAAAAAAACTGGAAAAAAAAATCCATAGAAGAAAGAAGTCTACTCTCAAAAAAGCCAGCTTCATAACAGTAGATATTTTGTCAGTTTACCTGACTGCTATGTCCTGGTATGCTATCTGGAATGTAGTAGATGCTCAGTAAGTAACTGAGCAAGTGAATGATGAATGACTGGGATACAAGGATGAATCTAAACTGAATGTAACGTGTATCAGTATTGATAATATCAAAAAGAACGTTGAGTGAAAAGCAAGTTATGGGATATATAGCTATAAAATCATTTATATAAATTATAAAAGAACAAATTATTCTATATTGCTTATGGATTATACAAAAAAAAAAATGGACAAGAAGGACAGACAAATTCAGGAAAGCGCTTACCTTCAGGGGGAGAGGAATATGAGACCATAGGCCACAAAGGCAACTGTAACTGAATCTGAATTGTTTAATTAAAAAAAAAAGGCAGTGGTAATAAAAACTATATAATGCACTGTGTCCTGAGTTTTTAAACTATCAGTTTCTGCATCTTCCTGTGTTTGAAAATTTCATGACAAAAACTATTTAATGAGACTATTCAGCATAACCATATTAAATTTATAAATAAACCTCAATAGGCACATTTGTTTCTTAACACAGTATCATAATTTATTAAACTTCGAGTTTCAATAGCTTTGTAACTTAATTTAATAATTTTAACTATTCTATACAAATTCTACCGATTTAAAATGTCAGTATCATTTTGTGGTTAAAGAGCATTGAACTATGACAGGGAAGTACAGTATTGTCATCTAGAATCTCATTCTGGTTGTTACATTTACATGAGACAGTAATTCTAAGTGTCCAAAGGACAAATGACACTATGCTAGACACAGTGCAAAGCTCTTCTAGTCTTGTCCCTGCCTTTTCAGGGGCTTACCTTTCAAAGAATTTTTGAGTGTAGAAAAGACTTTGTAACCCACAAAAGGAAACAACTATAGTAATTCAAGACTTTATTTTTTATGGTTTCCCCAGCTGAACGTGTGCTTTTTGTTCTGTTCCATTTATAGCTCAGTTCTGCTGGGCAAAGATAGGGCTTTCTTCAATGTTTTCTGCATACTGTTAACCCTTCATAAATAATAAAAAATAATCACAATATTTAACCTTTAATTATAGTTGTTTTAGCTATTGCATTCATCTCTGCATGATTTGCCACTAATTAATCTTAATGTATTTAGTGACCATTTTAATTAAATGAAGCAATTTTGCAGGGCTATAATTATGGATTATGCTAAGAGGAATGTACACGAATAACAAAATTTCATAAATTTGTGATTTGAAGACTATCAAGGCTGTTTAATCTTTATCAGTGACATCAGTGTGGACCCAATTAGCACAGTCTGCAGCCACTTCATAATTCAAAAGAATGTGATCATTCAGCTGGAAGCACATTTGACAGAAACTCCGTAGTCATGAAGGTAAAAGCTTGCAAGATCACCCACTAGGATGGAGAAGCTGTCATTCTTTCATCAGTGCTGTTGAATACTAATGTCAAGGTCAGAATGGTGTAATTTTAGGCTGCCAAAATATTGCTGGAACTGATATACCAGAAGATGTTTAAGAAAGTAAAAAAGGAGAATTTCAGAAAACTTTTGTAAGGTATAGTTTGATATGACTCTTTAGTGCCTGGAGACAATTTTCCATTTTATCATTGTTTTACAACAAAATCTGCTAGTTCTCCTGCATAACGATTCACATATTCTTCCTTTCTTTTGTCCCCTATATTATTCATTTACATCTTGGCTAAGAATTGTAACTATTGTGAAAATCTATTCCTCTGAGAATCTCATTTTTAAAAAAAGCCTCCTTTTGTTCAGCTTAACATTCACCCCCGCCCCTTCTGCCACAAGTGGAGCAAGAGTGTAACATACATTTAATTCAAGTGTAACTTCCTAAAAATGTCATTTCAAATACATAGTTCTCTTTTCCTCAGAATGTAGAGAATAAGAATATAATGAATTTAGAAAACTAGTTCAGATTATGTTGAATTTTCAAGATAATAGCTTGTTCTAATTAAACAATAGTAATTGTTATATTATTACTAAATACCATTTATCTTTGAAATACTTGTGTGTGTGTGCTTGCATGTGTGCATGCATACATGTTTTAAGCTCTTTTATGTATGTTATTTATGTTATTTGATCCTTAAAACCACTCTGGGAAGCAGAGAGCTTTGTTTGTTGCCTTTGTTATAGAAGAGACTCCTGAGATTCTAATAGATCTTGACTTCCTGAAAGTTCACAGCACGTAGTGTGAGAATCAGACCCTAGAATCCAGCCTCTGCCATATGTATCCATATCCTTGTATTATATCACATTGGCCATTTACTACAGTTTCTTTGAACGTGATGTCCTAAATTATGCTCCATATTTCTCATTAAAAAAAAATTTAAAGGAAAACTAATAAACAAAATGCATTGCTCATTTGTTTTATTTACTACATATTTACTAAAATTTTCCAAACTCTCTTGGCTCGGACAAACAAGGGGAAAAAAGAACAATCCTCATAGTTGCCCTGATGTGACTGATTTTACAGACATAAATCTGTCAGTGAGCTATGCCAGATAATCGCTCAGTAGGATTGCTTTCCATATTCCAGATACATTTTGAAAGATGTCTGAAATGACACGTTTACAGTAAAATATACATGGCCGGGTGAACTTTCTTAGTCTTATCTTGCGCCTCAGTAACTCTAAAGAGAAAGTGAAATCTTTTCTTCTGCATCAGACAGGTTTTAAAAAATTCAAATATTGCTTTTAAATATTCCTTAGCATTCATAAGCATACTGCTTACTTTTAACAAATTTCTGACTTTAACTTACCACTCAGGGCAGCTACTCAGGGCCTAGGGGCAAAAAACCATCACCTTTTTAAGTATTTCATAGTGAATGTTTTAACTGAATCGACTGAATCTACATTAGACCAAGCCTATGCTTAGCTTTAAAAATAATTTATCAGCTTCCTACGGCACTTTAAATCTTCTGAGATGATGATGCGGACAGCACCACACCCTTGCTCAAAGTTAAGCAATCTTTTATGATTTGGATGTAAATGAAAATTGATATCCTATTTTAAATGACTAACAATTTGGCTTTGGAGTCACAGAAGAAAGGCTGCAATGAGCCCTGCTAGCCCCGGGAATACGCAACACCAAAGCGTCAAGAACAGATTTAATTCAAAGGTCACCCTCTTACAGGCAGAATTTGAAGACTAGAAAGCAGCATCAATAGGTAGGGCGGAAGTTCAGCCCAAAGCGTGAACCCACATGTCTATAGAAACAGCATTTTTTTTTTTTTTTAGCATATTTCATCCCTTACTCTAATATGTATTCTCTCTTTGCCTTTTCATAGAAAGTATTCGTGTTAAACTTGAACTGTGTTAATTAAATAATCCAATAAACATTTATAGGGGACCAATCGGGCTCTGTGAGCAGTCCTGGAGCTTCATCAGTAAATAAAATAAGTCCCTGCCCTCAAGAAGGTCTAAGTCCAGAGGGGATAGCAGTTAAAAAAAACAGCCAAATCAAAAACCAATTGCAGTCAAATGGATTCTAACTCATGGTGAACCCGTGTATTTCAGAGTAGAACTAGGTCCATAGGGTTTTCTGTGGCTGTGATCTTTCCAAAGTTCGTCCCAAGGCGCCTCTGGGTGGATTGGAATCACTAATCTCCAAGCCTTAACCATTTGCGTCAGCCAGGGACTCCAATGACAGTGTGATGTATTTCTATCCCATGACACTTTCTATGTTCCACTGACGTCTCCTCGTTTTTCTCAGGGAGAATGGTGGCATCTTCAATGTTAACGCGTGTGCAAAAAATATTTTTTTAAAGTGAACACAGAAAATGGAGGCAAAGGAAAGGAGACTGAAATTATGCCATTAGTAAGAGTCACTGTAGTATTCACACCCTCTTCACCCATTACCCGTTGTGGTCGGGTCAGTTCCGACTCATAGCGACCCTATAAGGACAGAATAGAACTGCCCCATAGGATTTCCAAAGAGCATCTGGTAGATTCGAATCGCGGACTTTTTGGTTAGCAGTTGTAGCTCTTAACCACTACGCCACCAGGGTCTCAAGCTGGGATACTGGAGCTGATTACCAAAGCGTTGCAAAACCAGTGAGTTGATTCTCATGCAATGAGTTGCCCAATGGTGTGAAGCCACCCTCTCCCAGAAATTCCTTCACCATTTAATAGATCCTGCTCTCCCAGATGCTCCTCCCCACCATGGGGTCTCTTCAAACCAGCTGTGCTTCTTGTCGTCATGGAGAAAGGTTTGTGGTTCTGCCTGTTTTCACAGGTACAGGACAATGGCAGCACAGGCGTGCCAGATGTGTGGGCTCTGGGATTGAACTAAGGGTTCCAATGTTGGACAACCCACATGCATGTCACATGGACTTGCTAGAATTATTTAACCTTGCCAAGAATCAATTTTCTCATTTTTACCATGGGAACAATAAACATACCTACCTTAAAGGTGGAAATGAGAATTAAAAAAAGAAAAAGTCCAGGTCCTTCCACCTAGGAATCAGCCGGTCTATCAGTTTGTCCCTTCTTTCCTCCCTCCTTCCCCTTCTTCTGTTTCCTCTTCTTCACCTTCTCCTTAGCCATAGCATTTTCAAATCCTAGTATGAACCATACTTCCATGAGGTGGAGAAGATAACATATGTGACTGTGGCCTCCCAACATGTCACAATGAGCTAAATAATCTGATAACAAGACCACAGGGTTGGTGTGAGATTGAATGAGATAATGCAACCAATGCACTCAGCACATAGTAAGTGCTCAATAAATATCAGCTGCTGATAGCTGTTAGATAGTCTGATTTCACTGTTGAAGTGGCAATGGAATTGTGTGAAGATTGGATGAAATAATGCAAGCAAAGCACTTAGCATATAGTAAGCGCTCAATAACTATTAACTGCTACTAGCTGCTACTGGCTGGGTTTTTATTTCATGAGTAGGAGTGGAAATGGTAAAATTATACTAGGATGAGGCTTCTGCTGTTATCCCACACTGTGCAGACCGCCTTTGATGGTAGCTGAGGAAATGGCTTTATCTTGTACCTGCTATAAAGCAAGCTACTGGTGTGATCTTAATGCTGGCAAAAAAACTGTGGGTTGGTAGAGGAAAGAGCGGGTGAACTACTTCTTTTCACATAGCTCAACAGAGCTTATTTCAAATTCACCAAAATCAGAAAGAGAATATGAGACAGAACAGTACTTAAATTTTACATTAGTTATGAATCTCAATGAGCATGACTTTACCCGGAATGCTCTGACTTGGCCAGAGTTTCACAGGATTGCGGTAATGAACATTAAAAGTAATATTTTAATACTTCGTAATGCCTTCAAAATATTTTTTCACATATCATCTTAGTTTTAGAATAAGTAAACATTTATTTGGTACATTATGTTATATAACATTACAGCTTTAAAAAAGCATATAAGAAATTGCAAGGAAAATGTCAAATATAATGGGATGCTGATGGTCTTATTTAAAATGTTTGCTACTAGGAATACGACTTAAAAATATTGACCTTAAATTCTGAAGGCCAAGGTTCATATCAAGTTTTCAAGAAGCACGTAAAAATTGTCACTGTGAATAGCAATAAACTAAACATCACTTTGGGTTTTGGCTTTCATCTTTAACTGGAAACCCTAAGCTCACATTTCAAGGCTGCTTATGTATGTTAAAATATTCCACAGAATAGTTTGCAGGAAGCTGGTGTGTGAGCCTAAATGTCCTGGTTATCTTCTTAACAAAGGAACTCAGATGAACAGCTCAGCACAAAAGCAAGCCTTTCCAAAGCAACAAAAAAAGGACTGCTAAGTCCAAACAAAAGTCTCTAATACTACATAATTTGATTTGGGATCCAAATAAATTAAGAACAAGGCTCTCTTTCATTAAAGCGGTGACCCATTTTATGACAGCGGATTGTGGATTGTTCACCTCTTTATTCGAATGTGACTTATGCTGACTAATGGAGCCCAGGCGCCACAATTTCTAATGGGGGCACCAGTGCAGCAGTTGGAAGATCAAGCTGGTTTTTGCCATTCAAACCTGATGTTTCCTCCTTGAATCATAAAACTTGAGAAATACATGTTGACGTTCTGTATTCACACTGTGGGCATTGGCTGGGCATCACCATAATTGTCAGTGACAGACATTCTTTTACAAAGATAAGTTCTCACCTAATTTGTGTGAAGCAGTCCCCAAAGAATGTCACGGTAACAGCCAGCACATGTGCAATATTGCTTTCAAATAACATGTATGTGCCAAGTGCCAAAATGGAAATTTGTGGAAATGACATCTGCAATTGAAAAAAATACGCCTCATAAAAACCATGGAGAGTTCTGCTTTTCTCAGAGTTTTTTTGGTCAGTGCCCTTTTAGTCTAAAATGACTATCACTCTTCTCTGTGTGTAAGCTGCCATGTATACTTTAGCAGTGAGGCATAAGAAAGGTTGGGTCATACAAGGGGCACCACCAAAAGCAGCACGCGCAGCGCTACAGCTGCAATACCGCGTAAAGGATTGATATGGAAGCTCTTCGTGTCTCACAGCTTCCTACACCTAATTTCATTCACTTATTTTATGTCCAGCAAGGCTTAGTAAATTAATGGATGGGGCTTCTATTAAGGAACAATAATAGTTATCCCTGTGTGCTAGCACTATGCTAAGTGCTTTACATATATTAATTGATGCATTCCTCACAACAACCCTGTGAGATATGCATAATCTTTATGCCCATTTTGCAGATGAGAAAATTGAGGCATAGAGAATAAGTGAGCTTGAAGCTGGGATCGGAACACAGACTGTCTGGTTCCAGAATCTGTGCTCTTAACCACTGCATTATACAAGAAAGAAATGTTTATTTAATTAAAGGTTATGAAGTTAAAGCACTCTGAGTGAGCACTCAGGTAATATAATCTATTATTATTGTTGCTGTTAGTATTATGATTATCATTATATTTGTACTTGGGACTCTGCAGTCAACCCTCATAAAGCAATTATCTGGATAATTTGATCAGTATACACAGCAGCTTTGGTAATCAGATCACCCCACCAGAAATCATTTTCCTCAGTAACAAAGGATTCAGAGATAAATTGTATGACCAATTTTAGTATCCAGCTTACTTTTCCCAGGCATATTATTATTGGGTAAAACTATTTGTAAGTGTGTAATTGTATTAAAGACACAGAGAGTTGTTTATTTTTAAGCCTCAACTCAAAAACATTGCTTCCCTTTTCCCACAGTGCTTAATTCATTTTGACAGCTTTACTGAAAACATAAAACTTACAAGTGCCCCCTTTTCCAACTCTGCCCCTTAGGGAGTAGGAGGCATTGAGGATGCCTCCAACACTCGGTGAAACTCCCCTTGACCCGTATCTGCATCTGTGCATGTGATGAAAATTCATGAGCTGCCTCTTTCTTTGAAAGTGAGCAAGATCTTCCCATTTCTTTATGTGAGTAACACTGAGAGGGAGGCTTCCTGTGAGTCGGGGGTAGAGGACACGGTAACCTGCATAATGCAGGACAGAGCTGGTGCTCTGCTCACACGAGAGGCAGCACCTAGTCTGCAGTAGGCCTGTTCAGGCCCTGTTGTGGTGCTGATCACTGTCTGCCCAATCCGATCTCCAGGAGAGCAGCCAGACGTGTTTTGTAGCTCTGCATTATTCGGATGGCTCAGTAACAGGACCTGAAAGGATATTTATTTCTGTTGTTAATTTCAGTACTTTCAGAAACTCAATGGTTGTACTGAGAAAACCTGAAACCCATACTTTGGAATGAACTGCTTATTGTAACTTTACCATAAAAATTTCAGGAAGCCTAATAATGTACAGGGATAATGGTAGAATGGCTCTAGTGTTGATAATTTTTTTTTTCTTCCAAGCTATTTTTGAAACTCTAAAGCATAGATTATCTTTTTACTTAACTGTGCAGGTTCTGTATCTTTCCCAGATTAACGAGTTTCATCCTTGCTGCCCTATGCATAGGTGATTTTTAGCATGCTATTTTCTCTGCAGAATGGACAACTTTCTATCTCCCTTCTATTTATCCTTTCCAGCTCAGCTCGTTGTTTTGTAATTTTATGGGCATGTTTCTTCTGTGCTCTCATATTCGATTACGATACCAATTTATGGAATAAAGAGACAGGATGGATTCCAATACAAAACACTGCATTAAAAAGGTGATATTCATTCATTCATTCATCCATTGATTCAACAGACATTACTGAGTCTTTTTGACCTAGGCTCTGTGTTAAGCACCAGGAATATAAAGTAAATGGAATAGACATGCTCTCTGCTTCATAGAGTTTTCAATCTTAAAAGCAAAATAAGGGCAATAAGTTTTTATTATCTACATCACAATTTGATTTCCAAAAGCCATAAACTGCATTGCAGCATTTTTCAAATGTGAATTATTTGTATTTATTTTTGAGCCATATGTTTTACAACTCACATCTCTTCTTGTTCAATCTTGTTTTCCCTGATTAGCTCAAGTTTTCAGTAAATGCCCTGTAGTAAGCAGAACTCTTCAAGATGACTTCTGGCTTCATAACTTGAGGAACACCCTCTTGTAAAGCTAAATTTCATTCACACAAAAAAATCATATGTGCCCTTCTCAGATCTCCATATCCCTCACAATTTCATCTAGTAAGAGTGCATTCCAGTTTTGAAACAATACAGCATTGAGATATGAGACTGTACAAAATACAATCAATTTTACACTGCATGTAAGTGCTTCCAAATTAATTCCTAATCAAAGCGATCATTTCTTAAATTATAAAATAAAAAGTGAGATTTGTGAAGTCAGAAAGAGTTAGCTGGATGATGATATGAAACTGTGTGTTAGAGTACAGACTAAGATGATGTCAAAATATAGTGATTTAAATAAGATGAGAGTTTATCAATCTCTTGCATAATGACCAAGAGTCAACAAGTCTTTCATTTCTGGGTTCAAGTTGGCTGTTTCAGCTCCACCAAGATATCTGCATCGTCCCAGCCAGTGAGAAGGAGCCAGGGCAGAGTGAGCCCATTCTTTTTTGGAGCACAGCCCTAAGTGGCCCACCTCACTTCCCCTCATATCCCGTTAGGCACAACATAGTTATGTGGCCATATTTTCAAGAAAGGTTTGGAAATGCAGTCATATACATGTAGTCCCCAACTTACGATGCAGTTCCATTCCAATGACTCTGTCCTAAGTAAATTCTGACTTAAGTCGAATGCCTCTTTTTTTTTAGTTTTCATTATTATTGCATTTAATTATCAGTATCTCTAGTAATACAATCTCTATTTGTCTTTGGGGGTTGGAGACATTACATATAAACTCACAAATGTATTTTAATACATGCATAAACCCAAAACCAAACCAGTCGATTCCAACTCATAGCGACCCTATAAGAAAGAGTAGAACCACCCCATAGGGTTTCCAAGGAATGGCTGATATATTTGAACTGCCAACGTTTTGATTAGTAGCCTGAGCTCTTAACCACTGTACGACCAGAGCTCCAACGCATACATACATACATACGTTAAAAATGTACAAATTTAAAAAAAAAAGGACAACTGTAAGTGTGGTTCATGGTAACTCGAATATGTTTTAAGTTGGGGACTACCTGTACTCTAAAACTTTGGAGCTCTAATATAAATAAGAAGCAAAGGATGCGTATAGAGAGGACAACAAGCTCTGCCTCAGGGTTAGTACTCTGACATAAAGAATGTCCCATTTGATTAAAGTAGATTCCACGCTACTGAAGATGAAATCTGAGAGTCTAGATTCTAGAATGAATAACAATTTCCCAATGACAGAATGAATATTATTTAGAGTAGCAATCTAGAAACAAGAGTTTTGTAAATGTATTTTTAGTCAGGATTACATTTCTGTTTGTGAGATTTGATTTCAACAATGTGAAAAAATGATAACAATGTTTCGATAAACTCAACCTCTGTTTAGTAATAACGTTCTTGACCTTTTTTTGTGGATTGTTCCAGGTAGAAGAAACCAAATATACATGCATATATATTCTCTACTTTTGAGTCACCTCTTATTTTGCAAAACTAATAGTATATCAACATATTTTTGTGCGTGTTTATAAATAGTTTTTTAAAATTGATGTAACAAACAAATTATTAAAAAAAATTAATTTGGGTTCAGTCATCGGGCGCCGCCTCATGCTGTCTAGCCCCCCACCATTCCCCCTGCCAGCCGCCTTCACTTGGGAAACCTGCCAGGGTCGCAGGCCGATCGGAAGCTGATTTCATGGCAGCCGCTAGGAGGGCAGTTTTGGGGCCTTTGGTGGGGGCGGTGGATCAGGGCACCAGATCCACACACTTTTTGGTGTTGAATTCAAAAACAGCTGAGCTACTTAGTCATCAAGTGGAAATAAAACGAGTTCCCAAGGGAAGGATGGGTGGAGCAAGACCCTAAGGAAATTCTGAGGTCTGTTTATCAGTGTACGGAGAAAAACGTGTGAGAAGCTTCGAGAGCTCAATACTGATATTTCCAACATAAAAGCTATTGGTGTTAGCAATCGGAGGGAAACCACCGTCGTCTGGGGCAAGTTGACCGGAGAGCCTCGCTACAATGCTGTGGTGTGGCTTGATCTAAGAACCCAGTCTCCCGTGGAAAATCTTAGTAAAAGAATTCCAGGAAATGATAACTTTGTCAAGTCCAAGATAGGCCTTCCACTTAGCACTTACTTCAGTGCTGTGAAACTTCGTTGGATCCTTGACAATGTGAGAAAAGTTCAAGAAGCTGTTGAAGAAGTTAGAGCTCTTTTTGGGACCATTGATTCATGGCTTATTTGGAGTTTGATTGGAGGAGCCAAAGGAGGTGTCCATTGTACAGATGTAACAAATGCAAGTAGGACGATGCTTTTTAACATTCATTCTTTGGAATGGGATAAAGAGCTCTGCGACTTTTTTGAAATTCCAATGGCGATTCTTCCAAACGTTTGGAGTTCTTCTGAGATCTATGGCCTCGTGAAAGCTGGGGCCTTGGAGATGTGCCAATCTCTGGGTGCTTAGGAGACCAGTCGGCTGCATTAGCTGGACAAATGTGCTTTCAGGATGGACAAGCCGAAAACACGTATGAACAGCTGTTTCTTACTTAGTAATACAGGCCATTAAGTGTGTATTTTCTGAACATGGCCTTCTGACCACGGTGGCTTACAAACTAGGCAGAGACAAGCCGGTACATTATGCACTGGAAGGTTCTGTCTCTATAGCTGGTGCTATTATTCGCTGGCTAAGAGGCAATCTTGGAATTGTAAGTACCTGAGAGGAAACTGAAAAACTTGCTAAAGAAGTAGTACTTCTTATGGCTGCTACTTCGTCCCAGCGTTTTCAGGGTTATATGCACCTTGTTGGGAGACCAGTGCAAGAGGGTTAATCTGTGGTCTTACTCAGTTCACCAGTAAATGTCGTATTGCTTTTGCTGCCTTAGAAGCTGTTTGTTTCCAAATTCGAGAGATTTTGCACGCCATGAACCGCGACTGCGGAATTCCACTCAGCCATCTGCTGGTAGATGCAGGAATGACCAGCAACAAAATTCTTCCGCAGCTACAAGCGGACATTCTGTATATTGCAGTAGTGAAGCCCTTGATGCCCGAGACAACGGCTCTGGGAGCTGCCATGGCCGCAGGGGGCGCGGAAGGAGTCGGCCTCTGGCGTCTACAACCTGAGGATGTGTCAGGGGTCACCATGGAGCGATTTGAACCACAGATCAACGCTGAGGAAAGTGAAATTCGTTATTCTACGTGGAAAAAGGCTGTGATGAAGTCAGTAGGTTGGGTTACAGCTCAGTCTCTTGAAAGTGGTGGCCCTAGAATCTTCTGTAGTCTGCCCTTGGGCTTTTTTATAGTGAGTAGCGTGGTTATGTTAATCAGAGCAAGAGACATCTCAGGTATTCCGTAAATAATACCAACTCATGGATTCCCAAGATGTGAGCTTTTTACATAACGAGAGAATCCAGCAATTTTGTCTCTTAATGTGATGACACTATTGATAGACTGATTTTATTTATAAGCCACTTGCTGCTTGACCCTTGAAGTAGACCTGTGGCTTTTCAACCTAGAATTTCAACCTAGAAGTAAAGGAAATGCAGCAGAAAGAACCCTCTAGGAACATCTGGTGTTTTAACTCAATAGTTAATGTTGGGCTGGCCGCTTTGGGGGCTGACCCCCTCCATTGCCATAATATTCTCCCCTCATTCCCTCTAAGATCTAGGAAGGATTCAGATCCTGTTCATGGAATTTTTTATCAAACATATTACAACACTGATGAATTGGAATTTGATTCTTTGCACTACACACACTTGATTTAAAGGTTAGTACTAACTGGCTAAAACTGAGGGATTTAAAAAAAAAAAAACCAAAAAGGTATCTTTTCTACACCTTAAGGAGACCACAACATCTTCACTGAATGTCTAATGGAAACCTCTACTAAATTCTTAAAATGGAAATTTAGTACTCTGGTAACTCAGATATTTTACTGGAAATTATTTGCCAAAACTGAAATTATTCAGACATTTTACACGTCTTATTAATTACACTGAATTTACTGACTGGATCTTATAGGGAATGACACTTTTTCCTCTTTTTTTAATTTTCTTTTCATCTCTCCTTTTTGTATTTTTTACTTTGTATATTAACATACATGCCTATATATTTTCTATTATGAGGGTAAATTAAGAGCACATTGTATTCAATAGGTTATAACAGGGCTGGCTGGTCTTAAGTGGACCACTATGTATATAAATATTCTGGGGAAAACAGCTATATACATTTTTGGGCAATGGTTATGCGTATTATTTACCAGAAGAAACTTTCTTAAAGAGCCAGCATTTAAAATTTAAGTGTATATTCTATGCCAGTAAATGAAAATGTACTTTATGGTGAATTCAACTATATTTCTTATACTTTGCCTTTTTATTTAATTGTCTTATCTAGATATATGCTGAAAAAAGAAAAACATTGCAGTAAACATTGTTTTCAAACATAAACTCTGGTCCAAATAAAGTAGTTTTTGTTTTTCAAAAAAAAAATTAATTTGAAAAGACAGGATCTGTTTCTTTGAGACATCTGCCATAAAGATACATTTTACACTTGAAAAACTTTTCAGTGATTTATTCTCCATCAAGACTCCCTGAAATTCTAAATTGCTCAAATTACTGCCTGGGTGTATGGATGACCTCATACCAGTGCACACCTGATGGCAATTGTTTATATATAGAACACTCAACCAAAAGCCAAACCCACTGCCACTGAGTCAATTCTGACTCATAGTCACCCTATAGAACAGAGTAGAACTGCCCTATAGGGTTTCCAAGGCTGTAAATCTTTACAGAAGCAGACTGCCACATCTTTCTCCCACGAAGGGGCTGGTGGGTTCGAACCTCTGACCTTTTGGTTACCAGCTGAGTGCTTAAACCACTGCGCCATCAGTGCTCCTTATATAGGACACAATCCTGATAAATCTGACACTTACTACTGACTTCCTACTGCTCGAAAATGTGTGTCTAATAGCATGTGTATGCTTTCTTTTTCCCTCGAGGTTTCAGATTCCTTCTCTACAAGAACATGGAAAATTAGAATGAACATCACAGAACACCACAACAGAAATAGCCCAAGCAATTTAATTGTATTCTAAGATACTTTATGGGGTTTATTAAATGTAATGTCTTATTTATCTATAAAGGTATATGTATATCCACAAAGGTATGTGTATATAGATTATAAATATATATACATATTTCTTTATAAAGATATATGTATAGAGAGAGAGACTTACTTATGTATCCACACTTTGTAGATTTCAAACTTGAAAGAATTCCAGTGATCATTAATCCCGCATCAGCAACAAGCTTTTAAGATTTCAACCTAGAATAACTTAAAAAAGGGTCAAATGAGTAACTCAAACAAATTTTTAAAAATTAATAGAATTACCAGTTAAAAAATGTAACTCTTTGGAGACCATCTTCTCCAGACACCTGATGTTCCCATAAAATAACAACCCTAATATTACTGGTTTTACAGTGTTCAAATCATTTTATCAATCTGCAATTAAATGCATGCTGAACTGTTTTATTAATTTTTTTTTAAAAAAAAGGAAAATAAGTGATGAAGCTTTAATCAGTTTTAAACTTGAACCTGTTTAAATAAGCAGCTTTTAGAAAGGATTTATGTAGTGAGGATTACTGTTTACTTTTTTTTTTTTTTTTTTTAAGACTAGTGGGAGTCCATTCTGTCTCTGAGGCAGAAGGAGCAAAACATCCTATGAGGGATTATTGTCCTAGTGGTTTCCCTGCTGTAACATTGAGGAGTTAAATGCAGAGATAGATTCCTGAAAACATAGACAGGTGTTAATAATTTTGTTTTGAATCCTCAAAGAAAGGAAGAGACCAGCAAGACAGTAAAAAGACTAATAGGCTATCTAACTCAAAGATGAGATTTTGCTTGCTTTGTTACCATAAGGATCAACTTCTTGTCACTCTGGTGACTTCAGATATCCTTTCCTTGGCACACTTTCCCTAACCACCCAATCTAAAGGAATTTCCTGCTGCCCACTTCGTGGCACTATCCACATTATCCTGACCATACAATTATTTGTTTATTGCCTGTTACTCACCAGAATATACGTTTCATTAGATCAGGGATCTTGATTCTCTTGTTTCACAGTTACTGTGTCCTCAACACCCTGTTTCACAGTTACTGTATCCTCAACACCTTGCCCAAATTTTTTTTGGCTAATAATTAATACTCTATAAATATTTGTTGAATGGGCAAAAGAATCAATGAATACTCTAATTGTTGTTGTTAGGTGCCATTGAGTTGGTTCTGACTCATAGCGACCCTATGTTCAACAGAACAAAACACCACCTGGTCCTGGGCCATCCTCACAGTCTTGTTATGTTTAAGCCCATGGTTGCAGCCACTGTGTCAATCCATCTCATTGAGGGTCTTCCCATGTGTCTGTCAGTGTGTCATACTTTGGGGGCTTGCGTGTTGCTGTGATGCTGGAAACTATGCCATCAGTGTTCAAATAGCATCAGGGTCACTCATGGCACGCAGGTTTCAGCTGAGCTTCCAGACTAAGATAGACGAGGAAGACAGACCTGGCAGTCTACTTCTGAAAAGATTTAGCCAGTGAAAACCTTTATACCCTAATTAGAAGTATTTAAATGTTTCCACAAATACGAATTAGATACTTATTTTTCTACTAGGTGTTTACAATTTCTATTTTACTTTCTAAATCCCTCTCAGATCTGTTCATTCTCTCCAACTCCACTGCCATCACCTACCCCAAGCTACCATCTTCTCTTGCTTGAACAAGTGCCAGAGGCTTCTGTCTCAGTGTGCACAGAAACACCAACCTTGACAAACATTTCTCAATCTTCAGGCTTCTCTGAGGCAGAGTGATATATTTTTATTTTGAATTTGAACCCTACCAATATAAAATCCCTACTTAAACTACTTCAGAATTTCTCATCCCTTTTATATCTACATTTTCAACATGTTCTACAAGGTCTTGCAGAGACTGGCCTCTCCCTCTTTTTCTAGCCCTCTGTGACCATGCTCTGCTTTATTCTCTGCAGTCCAGCCACCATGACAGTTTTGCAGGCTCCCTTCCTTACAGGACATTTTACTGGCTGTTCTGACTGCCTGGAATGCTCCACCCACCCATTTCTCTTTAGCTAGTTATTAGCCATCTGGCTTATAAATCTAGTGCCCATATCTTTGTGCTTCAGCTGCCCGACAGTATGAAGAGATGCTGAGGGAGCTAAGAAAAGGAATACTATGACTGTAATTCCTTTGCATTGCCCCCTTCCTTACTTCCCAAAAAAGAAAGAAAGTGAGATTTTTTTGGAGAATCTCCATCTTCGTGCCTGATCATGATGACCATGGAGAGGAACTCAAGCTAATGACACCTATGAGTCGTATGCAATCTGCAACAATTATGCCTTCGTCTTACCCCCAAATACCTGTATTTTGACACATGAGAGGGTAGTAAAATTATAGACAACTCTTCATAAATTTATTCATTCATACAGTCATTCGTTCAAAATACTTATTGGTGCTTAACCTGTGCCAGAGACTGAGCCATGAGCGTTCATGATCCCCTGTTCATGCTGACTCTTCTACTTGTTATATACTTTCCTTCTTTCCCTTCTATCTCTTCAATACCCTTAAATCCCTGATGAAGTCCTACTCTCCTTTCAAGGCCCAGTTGAAATGTGACCTCTTATCTGAAGCTTCTCTGAACTCCTTCAGGCTGAATTAATTGCTCCTTTATCTGTGCTCCCAAAGGAGTTAGTTCATACATTTGTAAAAGCACTTATCATATTGCATTATAATTATCTGCATATCTGTGTCCTTTCTGGACTGATTTCCTTTGTGGCAGGGACCATATCTTATGAATTCTTAAATCTTCACTCTCATCTCATACTTACATCCCTGGTTTTCATCGCAGTGCTTGGCACATGACAGACTATTTAAATATTAGTTGTTGCTTAAGGCTTGGAGTTCCTCAAACATCCTTGGTCACTTCCATAAATGTTGAGATGTAAACAATCATAGAAGATGTTTTATGGTCTTTCCAGAGGATTTGTTAAATAAATCCTCATGACATTGTTCTTTTTAAGGGAGACTTCTACAGCCCAAATACCCAATGTATCGAAAAGACTAAAACAACAGAAAAACACAAACTTCGCAAAAATCAGGGCAATAGGAAATACGAAAAGCAAGTGGGAATGCAACTATCCTTAGAAATTAGGCTAGGTCACCAAGGAAGAATCCAAAGAAATAGCACAGGAGTGTAGGGATATATTTAAGGGGACAAAAAAAAGAAATAGAAAATATGTTATTATAAAAAGGTAACATAAATATTCTTGAGTGATATACATGAAGCAGATTTTCTTCCATAAGAATAATAAATAAAACAACGGTAGTCTGTGTACTGTAACATTTAAGAGAAAGGAATCTGTTTCTACTACATTGTATTTGATTTTGAGAAATGCTGAGCATGTTCTTCCCTTTTGGTTTTCTAACTCCAGGTCTTTGCACATGTCATCATAGTACTTTGTCTTCTCAAGCAGCCCTTTGAAATCTTCTGTTCAGCTCTTTTACTTCATCATTTCTTCCTTTCGCTTTAGCTACTCGACGTTCAAGGGCAAGTTTCAGAGTCTCTTCTGACATCCATTTTGGTCTTGTCTTTCTTTCCTGTCTTTTTAATGGCCTCTTGCTTTCTTCATGTATGATGTCCTTGATGTCTTCCCACAACTCATCTGGTCTTCGGTCATTAGTGTTCAATGCATCAAATCTATTCTTGAGATTGTCTCTAAATTTAGGTGGCATATACTCAAGGTTCTACTTTGGCTCTTGTGGACTTGTTTTAATTTTCTTCAACTTCAACTTGATTTGCCTATGAGCAATTGATGGTCTGTTCTGCAGTTGGTCCCTGGCCTTATTCTGACTGATGATGTTGACCTTCTCCATCCTCTTTCCACAGATGTAGTCAATTTGATTCCTGTGTATTCCATCCAATGAGGTCCATGTGTATAACTGTTTATGTTATTGAAAAAAGGTATTTGCAATGAAGAAGTCATTTGTCTTGCAAAATTCTATCATGGGATCTCCGGCATCATTTCTATCACCAAGGCTATATTTTCCAACTACTAATCCTTCTTCTTTGTTTCCAAATTTTACATTCCAATCACCAGCAATTATCAATGCATCTTGATTGCATATTTGATCAATTTCAGACTGCAGAACTTGGTAAAAATCTTCATCTTTGGCATTAATAGTTGTTGCATAAATTTGAATAATAGTTGTATTAAGTGGCCTTCCTTATAGGATAGTCAAAGAAAGAAAGAAAAACCAAACCCGTTGCCATTGAGTCAATTCCAACTCATACTGACCCAATAGGACAGAGTAGAATAGCCCCATAGGGTTTCTAAAGAGCAGCTGGTGGATTCGAACTGCTGACCTTTTGGTTAGCAGCCACAGCTCTTAACCATTGCACCACCAGGCAGCAGATGCTAATAATGAGCACAATGACTGGGAATATTAGGCCAGGTTATATGACAGATTGTATATTTAACAGGGAAGCAAGGGATAAAAGGCTTTTGGCTCTGTTCTGGATAGGAATCTGTCTGCCTGGAATCTACCCTCCTTCTCTCCCTCACACATATACCTTATCTGCTTGGGAATCTCCTTCTCATATGAAAGATTCCACCAACACCATCTTGTGTGAAATTATCTCAAGTCACCTTAATTTCCTCTGACACCGTTGTAGGCAGGGTAATGCTCCCCCAAAGATGCCCGTGTCCTAATCCCCAGAACCTATGAATATATTACCTTATGTGGTAAAAGGGACTTTGAGGATGTGATTAAATTAAGGGTATTGAGATTGGAAGGTTATTCTGGATTATTCAAGTGAGCTAAATCTAATCTTATAGGTCTTTATAAGTGACAGAGGGAGACAAGAGAGTCAGTGTCAGATTGATATGATGTAAGAAAGACTCAAGCAGCTATTGTTGGCTTTAAGGATGAAATGGGACCTCAAACTGAGCAATGTGGACAGCCTCTAGAAGCTGGAAAAGGCAAGGAAACAAGATTCTCTCCTAGAACCTCCAGAGAAGGAATGCAGCCCTGCCAATACCTTAATTCTAGCCCAGTAACATCCATCCCTGACTCCTAACCTCTGGAACTACAAAACAATAAACCTGTGTTATTTTAAGCCACTAAATTTGTGGTGATTTGTTACAGTGCAATAGGAAACTAATATAGACCCCTTGGCATAATTTGTCACTACTTATTTTATAATATTGTACATACGTCTACTTACACTTACCTTTCTGCATTACAATTATTTGTTTGTGAGTTGTCTTCCCATGTCCCTCCTTCAACCACTAAGCTGTAATCAGTGTCTTATTTATCTTTATTTCCCTAGCGCCCCACCCAGATCTTCAGATGGCTCCAATGCCCCACCAACTTGCTATCAGAAACATGAAGACTCACCACAGGCTCATTTGTCTTCAGGATTTGCCCAGATAGCCTGTTTTAAGTCAGTCTTCCATTGATTTTCAGCCCCATGGCTTCTGACTCGATCTCCCAATTCCACTTGAAGTCTTACATTGCTGAAGCATGGGGACACAAGTCTCTGGCTCTGACCTTTGACGAGGTGTCACTTGACCAAAACCAAGCCACACGCTGAGGTCCATGTCAGTGGTGGCCGTCCTCCCTGCTCTCCCAGACACTCCCCTATACTCCATGTCCTGGAAGTAATCAGACGTTTGAGACCAGTAAATATTAAGTAAATTTTTGTTAGATAAATAGACAAATGAAAAATAGTATACAAACGACTTCTTTCATTTGGTGTGGGGTAAACAGTAAAGAAGATCAAAAGATTCCCATCATCTCATGAGGCTGCAATATACAAAGTGTTTGTTACTCTGGAGTTGTCTCAGGTTTCATACATACCCTTTATGACTTTTTCAATGGTCTGGGTGATGTTTGGTACTAACTAAGTTCTTAATGGTATTGAATTACTAGTCTGTAAAAAACTATGCATAGCAATTATAATACTGTATTTCTTCTATATTCCTTCTAATTTTCAGTAAATGCTAATGGTGAAGATCTATTTTCTTTCTGACCACTTTTCAATGTATCCGAGAAATGCCTTCATCTGTATAAAGGAAAACTGTAACAAAGAGCACATCATAATCATAAGGAAAGAATATCTGTTTGATGGAAATACAATTTCATCAGTAATTACTCAATGATATAAAAAGCACACAGTGCACTTATTTGAAACGTTATCATAAGTGAGGGTATGATGCAACAGAAGAAACCTTAACTGGTGATTCAAGAAGTCTTTATGATATTCTCAGTTTTGAGAATATCACGTTTGCAAAGAATATTGGATATACTACTGACTGCCAGAAGAATGAACAAGTCTATCTTGAAAGAAGCACAGCCAGAATGCTCCTCGGAAACAAGGATGGCAAGACTTTGTCTTATATACTTTGAACATGTTATCAGGAGGGACCAGTCCCTGGAGAAGGACATCATGCCTGGTAAAGTAGAGGGTCAGCAAAAAAGAGGAAGACCCTCAATGAGATTGATTGACACAGTGGCTGCAACAATGGGCTCAAGCATAACAATGATTGTGAGGGTGGTGCAGGATCAGGCAGTGTTTTGTTCCGTTGTACATAGGGTTACTATGAGTTGGAACTGGCTCAGTGACACCTAACAACAACAGTCTTGTTAGTAATTTTGGGGATATTATTTAGTTCCTTTAAGCCTTAGTTTCCTCATGTCAAAATGAAGTATGTAGAAGTTATTCCCAAGTCACATTCTCTGATTTTTAGTAACATCAAGTATGCAACAATTAGGAAAATTCTCTCTACTTTTTTTTTACATTAGTCCAATGGCTGGGTTTATTTTTATGCTCACAAGTGATCTGAAAAACTTGAAAGATTCCAGAAAACAAATACTAAAAAGATATATTATTGGAACATAAGTGTTATGAAAAAATCTAAAGGAATCAGTGTTACTGATTATTAGAATATGTTCAGAATATTAGAATATGTTCAAAATAGACTTAATAACAACCTTCAATTCCATAAGACTTCAATAAAGTAGACTGAAGAAAGACTTTCACAAACCTGTAAACGCAAGACCAAAGACAGGGATCCCCCAACTTTGACTTCCTTTTTAAGCTCTAACCTCGAGTGTGGTTCTTTATTACTTTTGTTTTATACTTGGGGCCTACCACAGGGCCTTACAAACCTCAACAGCAAATGATTTGATCTCTTTTGATCATCATTCATGTGCTTATTTGGCAGGCTGATTGTGTGTGTGTACGTGTGTGTGTAGGAAGCATGTCAAAGGAAGAAATTTGTTTCTTAAAACAGGAAAGAATCCTCATGGAATCAGAGATGACTTATTTATAAGAATTAGAAAAAGAATCCTAGAGTCATCCTAAACACTCAAATCTATATTTGCATGTAGATATCAATTACTTTTTACCTTTTTGATAATCTGAAAAAAAAATACTGGTTGCACACGAGTTCTCTGTCAATTTTGGCACTAGATAAGAGTTTTGTGCTTCTCATCCACTAAGAGCATATCTCAGCACCTTCTTGGGGAGAGCTAACTACATGAATAGTATTGAATATCTAAACTGAAATACAACGTAAGGATTTTCTAAGAAATAGTGACCCTTATATATGAATGGAAATAGTAAAATTAACATCTCTTCTGTATTTTTCTTTTTTTTCTTAAATCTCAAGTAAGGACTTTCATTGTTCTCTAGGTAGCAATGGAAATTTAAAAGAAAACTGGGATTATATTTTAAAGGCAGGTGAAATGGCGGCCCGTGTAGAAGAACAGAGCACCAGCATGTTTTCTTCAGGAGGCTGTAATGGGGTTACCTTTACATTTCCACACAGGTAGATCTGTCATTTATTGTAATAGTCCTGGTGGCTGTAATATTTTACTCATTTTCAGCTGTAATAAGCTTTTGAGTATTTGAAGCTACAAGCTTTGTGTTTTTCATCCAATTTGTTTTAGTCCAAGGGCACTCTGATGGCGTAAGGTGTAAAACAGTTCACGGGAGACTTTCAATATTGGTTTCCTCATACCTGCAGTTTTTGAAGAATAATCTTTTCTTTTTTTTTTTTTTTCCTAAAAATAAAGTGAAATGTTTACAAGGACCTAAGGAGCTGATTTTTTTCCCCACCTCATCCAATTTATAGGATTGAGCTGAGTACTCTAGAAGCAGGGGATAAAGCAAAAACTTGCTTTAGGAGATTTAACAAGCATTTGCCAATAGAAACACATTTTTATACATTTTCCCTCTCTTGAGTGGTTTATTGAAAAGCCCATTGGACTTAGAATGTAAGTACTTAGAGTAGATAGTTTTTCTTTGCTATTTTCATTACATTACTCAATGCTTAACAACAACATTGAACTCTTTCTTAGGCTCTGTGCTTGTTTTACATTCAGTCCTATGTAGATTACTTCACATCATATTAATCTGGTGAGGGTGGACACAACTGTCCAAGAGGATGTAACCAGCCCACCTCCTGCCTTCATATAGAAGCTGTGCCTGGTCCTTCTTCAGTTTTGGAATCTAGAATCTGGATAAGCTCCAGAGCACCCTCAGCCTAGGACATCTAGCATCCATCTTGTAGTCTACCTTGCTCTTCACACTGCAGCCTGTTTTTCGATTCCTTGAAAGATCTGTTGTGGTGTCCTAAGAATTCTGAGGATCCAAGGGACAAAACAAAGGCACAGTTCCCCAGCCCTGTATGTGTTTTTGTAGTTCAATGTTCCTATTAGTATTATTGGCAAGTTTCTTAGCTGCCAAAGACTCTTGAGACTACATAAGGTTGACTTATGTCTCAGTGCATCATCTTTCTGAAATCTCTGTTTTACCTTATCCTAGAGTGAAGCAGAAGGAAAACATTTTAGGAGCACCTTGGTACTATCTCTCCCTAACTACCTATCTGCTGTTGTTTGTAATGTCTAATTTTGTTATTTTTGTATATGTTTTGAATTGGTTTAGAAATCACATTGACATAAAATTATTAGTATTATTAAAAACCATGACGTGAGTGTCTATCATATCAGGAAGTGGGTGGCATGATGCTAAGTGTGTGGATTTTGGGTAGGATGGGTCAGTAATGAGCATTAATGGGTTCCTCAAAAATCCACAGTCTAATCAGCAAGATAAAAAAATGTATATGCATAAAAGCAGGAAATAGCATTTCTAGGCTTTTTACTCTCTTGATTTGGGCAATTCCTTATTTTATTACCTTAATGTAAGTAATGAGAGCCACACATTATTCACTACCTACATATTATATCTTATTAATTGTAGGAACTATGTCATGTATTTGCCATTAGAACAGCATCTTGAGGAGATATTTTATATTCCTTTGGTGATTGAAGACTTAAAAATTTTCTAAAACGTTACCACAAATGAAGTACTGTGAACTGTAGATTACATTGTGATTCATGGCCCAAATAAGCAAAGCACATGTTATAAAGCACTAACCTAAATCAATAATTATGACCAATTATAGATGCTTAGTAACAAGATAAATTAATAATAGCCAAACACAGGGTAATTAGACAAATATTATTTCAATGTTCCTGAGTTTGTGGAATTAAAGAATTTCTCACATGGTTTTTATGGTAGACACTGAAAGGAAAAGGAAGAAAAATGAGTTAAATATGCAAATAATTACAGGAAAGCAAGAAGAGGAAAGAGAAGTACAATTTTCCCATGTCTCAAAACCTGTTAGAGTGAGGAATTGTTACCTGTGGAGTGCTAAGTTATTTGGAATCCTCTCTCCTCGTACTGAATGTTTTATAGTTAAGATGCAGCACTATTAAATGAGCTATTTCATTGAAAGTTGCATAGCCTTACTGTATGTAACCAGGGTTTCCCACTGACATGAAGTTATTGTCATTATAACCTTTGAGCTCCTCTATTTTGGCATTTCTAACAGGACTGTTTTCTAAGTTGGTGGCCCCTGGGAGCAAATTCAACTGAGATGTCCAAGTACAGTTCTACATGTGAGGCATAGCTACTAGATCCCTGCTGGATTTGCCTGTTGTTGCAGAGAGAGATTTTGTAATTACCAAGGGATTATAGCAGAACATTAAAGGGCCTGAGAGCAGTTTTCTTGCAAATCAAGAATGTATTCAGCATGAATTTAGGAACAGTCAGCTGGAAAGTGAGGCAGAAGTGTGTGAAAATGTTAAGGGTTCAAGCAGAAGGTCCCACCTGAAACTGCTAATTAAAGAAGTAAAAACCACTTTTAAAGAACATCAAGGACTGTCATTTGTGTTCTCCACCAAGAAAAGGATCTTCTGAGGATTGTAAATGAGGTGATGGCACTGCCCAAATACCCTGGGTTCATCCTTTTTTATATTCCAAAAGTAATGAAAATGGAGCTTAATGGTACATAAATAAAAATAATTAAATAGAAGATAGTGGTAGTGGTGTATTACCAGAATTAGTATACAAGATTAAGAGGCCAATAACCCAGAAACAACTTTGTTATTTTGGTGTTTCATATAAATTAGACAACTCTCTGAATACAGTAAAACCTAGCTTTCCCTCTACCATTCTGATTCCAAATTTAAAGACAGAACTTTTCTTAAAGAGTATTTTTCTGGTATTCGCACTGACATATGGTCTCAGCACGTGTTCTTATTGAAAGAAGTCAGATTAACAGTTACACCTCTTCTGGGTATGTCTTTTTTAATTTAAGTTTTAAAATTGATCTATTTTTCTTATTGATTTCATAACCAAAACTAGAATCAGTGATTAATTTACCTGTGCTAATTTTTATGTCCTTCGGTTATTTCTGTCCTTGCCGAAATTCTGACAAATGCATGAAGCAATGAGCCATATAGCATTGAGAGCCCATAATGATTTGCAAAGCTGTTTTAGATTGCATGATTTTGCAGAAATATAATAAAGGGGAAAATTGAATCAGAAAAGAGAAAGAGGCAGAAAGAACCCCAGACGTGGCTACTGTTATTTATTTTTAGAAATAAAAAGTATGTGTTGAATGGCTTACTAAAATGTCGCATGTTGTACTTGACAATATTTGATTAATAGAGATTTAGAGAGAAAATAAGGAAAACATACTTCATTTCTTATCAGTAATATCCTTTTGTGGTCATAAAGAAGTCAGGTTTCCTATTGTCCTTCCACCATCGTTTAATCTGTTCCTTCCCTTAGCTTGGCACTGACATCTGTGCAATCCTCTCCCCTTATTACCCATCCAGAGGTTCACTTGCAACCCATAACATCAGACTTTTCTGGGTAATGTAGATCACTCTGATTTACCCCCCTTGGAGAATGTCTTAGTCATCTAGTACTGCTCTAACAGAAATACCACAGGTGGATGGATTTAACAAAGATAAATTTATTTTCTCACAGTCTAGTAGGCTAGAAGTCCAAATTCAGGGCATCATCTCCTGGGGAAGGCTTTCTCTTTCTGTCAGCTCTGGAGGAAAGTCCTTGTCCTCAGTCTTCCCCTGGTCGAGGAGCTTCTCAGGCACAGGGACCGCAGGTCCAAAGGACGCGCTCCGCTCTCAGTGCTGCTTTCTTGGTGGTATGAGGTCCCTCCATTCTCTGCTTGCTTCCTTTTCCTTTTATCTCTTTTAAGATAAAAGGTGGTGCAGGCTACACCCTAGAGGAACTCCCTTTATATTAGATCAGGGATGTGACCTTAGTAACGGTGTTATAATCCCACCCTAATCCTCTTTAACATAAAATTACAATCACAAAATGGAGGACAACCACACAATACTGGGAATCATAGCCCAGCCAAACTGAGACACACGTTTTTGGGGGGACATAATTCAATCCATGACAGACCTTATCCAGACAAGTTATTTTGAGTTATCAGTCACACAACACTGAATCATGTATGATCTCACACATACATGAACCCCATGTCTTAGTTGTCTTTGGTATTCTCTAGAGCAGCACTGTCCTATAGAAGTTTAATACATGCCATGTGTGTAATCTTTAATTTCTAGTAGCCACATTTAAAAACTAAAAAGAAACAGATAAAATGCATTTAAGAACATATTTTTTAACTCAATATATTTAAAATATTATTGTAATTTGTAATCAATATATACTTATTGAGATATTTTACAATTTTTTTCTACTAAGTCTTCAAAATCTCAACACACCTCAATTCGATGAGGCACGTTGCCATACTGGACAACACAGCTCTGGAGCATCATTCTCTAAATAAATGTATCTGAATAATTCAGACAGAAATCTTTAATTTCTATATCTAGATATAATATACAAAATTAGAGTTCATTTGCATAATTCATCTGAATCTTTGTTTCAATTAAAAGTTCACTTACCCAGTATAGAACTATGCTGAGAGTAACCTCGTTGTTCATGCCTTAAATAGGATATTTCGCTTATTGACAGTTTTAGAGATACACACTTACATATTTAGAAAATGTTTTTGATGGCTCAGAATTTTTCAACACTCTTTATAAATTATCTATCTTTGGCCAATTTAATTTCTATGTATTCTGATATTGGGATTTGAGGTCATTTTTAAATGAACTATCACATCAAAGCTGTGGTCTACATGAGACAACACAGCTCTCACAGAGATACCTTGTATGTACAGAAATGCTAGGAAAGACAGAGAGAGCTACACTGAACAATAGTAGGAGATAATTGCCTTTTATTATCAGTATCTTTATAAATCAAATCTTTATTTGTCTTTGGGGGTTGGCATGAGAATGCTAACATCAGCAAATTACGTGCTGCAACATTGTATGTAGTACACATTACTAATGATAAATGTGCCAAAAAAAAAAAAAAAAAAGGGACGATCATAAGCGTGGTTTGTGGTGACTTGAATATGACGTAAGTTAGGGACTACCTGTAAATAAGGTGATATGTGCAGAAGCAGCTAATAAATAGAAAGAATAAGACAAATGGAGGCTTTTACTACATTTGGATACTATTATTTCCAAACATGAGGAACAGGTCAGCAGGCCCTTCTCTTCTGACCATTTTTGAAGGGCACATGTTTAGCTTTCCCAAGCTTAAAGGGAAAGTGATTCAGTTTTGATGCACTGGTATATTCAAGCTTAAACACTACCACATCACCAAGTGTGTGAATAGTAATTAACCTATACCAGCCAAAACCAAACCCACTGCTGTGGAGTCAATTGTGACTCACAGCGATTCTACAGGATGGGGTAGAACTGCCCCATAGGGTTTCCAAGGCTGTAAGTCTTTACAGAAGAGACTGCCACATCTTTCTCCCAGAGAGTGGCTGGAGGGTTCTAAGCACCGACCTTTTGGTTAGCAGCTAAGTGTTTTAAATGCTATGCCACCAGGGCTCCTTTAATTAACCTATGGAATAGTAAAAATAAATAATATAGTCGTAACTAAAAATTGCAAATTAACTAGCAAATTATTATGCATTTCTGGTAAATTTAAAAGCAAAACTTCACCTGGGTTCTTCATAGTAAAAGCTATATCTGTAAATTTCTTTTAAAAGCTCTGTTCAGGCATTAGCAATAGCATTTCTGATTTTTCAAAAACCAAACTTGTCAACATTTATTTGGAATGCTTACAGCATTATTAATAACTATACTGTTTTGCAGAGAGGCACCATGATTTAAAAAAATTCTAAATGGTATAAAAGTCCACGATTTCCATCCAAGGCTGGTCCTGAACTAAGGGCACTTCTAACTTACGAAGTGATGCCGGGCTTTGTGGAACTTCATTCTGTAGTTCAGGTTAAACAACTTGTTCTCCCTTGGAAGATATCCAGAAGCTACAGCGAGAGCAGAATGCGGGTCATTTGGCTACTGTGTGGATTGAGCTGCAGGGAGCATGTTCCATCAGTGCTCTGCAGTCAGTACCGCCTGCCTATTTGCTTCTGAGTGCAATAGTCTATGGTCTATAAAACACTAAATGGTTGGGCCTTCACCACTTAGAGATCAGCCTTCCTCCCTGGGCAACTTCAGGGCAATTGAGATCAGCTGGAGTGCTGCTGCTGATATTTTTCTACTTCCATTCACATGGAACCAGAGGCAGGGCATCTTCCAAGGAAGCCCCTCACTTATGGAAGGCCTTGCCTCTCATTAGCCAACAAAGAACTAATCTGGTGATCTTTAGGGCATGGCAGAAAGCCCATCTTTTAAGCAGAGTTGAAAAGCAAGGAGTTGCTACTCTTTAAAAAGAACAATGCATTCAGTAAGAACTCTCTCAATTCCTTAAAGCCTTTGCATTAAAGTAATACAAACAGTACAGCATCTCCTTTCTTGCCTCCAAGTGTTCATTGGCTTACTACTCTAGTTCCTTATATTTTACTTTTTTCTCATTGACTCTTCTCCCATTCAGAGGGTAAAAGATTGAATGAGAGAGAGAATGAGTGCTTTTAATACTTAATTTTTGGTTTGAAGTTTTCAACCTGAGATTTGACCTAATATAGAAACCCTCCTGGTGTAGTGGTTAAGAGCTATGGCTGCTAACCAAAAGGTCAGAAGTTCAAATCCACCAGGTGCTCTTTGGAAACCCTATGGGGCAGTTCTACTCTGTCTTACAGGGTCGCTATGAGTTGAAATTGACTCAATGGCAATGGGTTTGGGTTTTCTTTTTTTTTTTAAATACATATTTTTAAATATATTATTCATTCATCCAACAAATATGAATTAGATGCCTACTATATGCCAGTGCTCAGTTAGATGCTGAAGCTATAATTAAAAAAAACAAATAGACAAAGCCCTGCCTTCATGGAAGTTTTGGCCTATTTGGAGAGACAGAACATGAACAAAAATATATACTATAACATCAAAAGTTAGTAAGTGCTATGAAGATAAATAAAGCAATGGAAAGGGCGAGAGATTTAACTTTTAGATAGAATGATCTGAGGTAGTCTCCCTGAAGAGGTGGTATTTGACCAGAAAACTAAGGGCAGTCAAAGGTGTGAGCCACACAAATATCTGGGGGATCAGCAAGTGCAAAGGCCCAAGGACTAACAGAGATTGGTGTGCTGGAGTAATAGCAAAAAATCCAGAGTGACTATACCCATTACCCATGGCCGCCAAGTCAATTTCGACTCACAGTGACCCTATAAGACAGAATAGAACTGCCCCAGAGGTATAGAATGACTAAAGTATAATGGAAGGCAATGAAGTCAGGAAAGACCTGGTGGGCAATAGTAATGACTACTTATTTTATTCTAAATGTGATGGGAAGTCATTGGATGGTTTGGAGTAGGAATGTTGATCTGATCTATGACTAAAATAATTACTGAAGAATAGTCTGCAGGTGAGGCAGAATTATAGGCTACTGGAATAGACAAGGTGAGAGGCAATGGCCCCTTAGTTTTGGGTGGTGAGAAATAGTCAGATTCAGGATATATTTCAAAGAAATACTCAACTGTTTTTGCTGTGGGTTTGATGTGGGATTTGAGAGAAAAGGAAAGAGTAAAGGATGACTCCAAACATTATGTTAGGAAACTAGTTAGTATATTTTCTTTGCAGAGCTATTAGGCACTAATCATTATATAGATGTACCTGGAGTGAGGTAATTTCAACCTATAACAATGCTTACAAAAGAGTAATTTGAGGTGGGGAGAATTACTTACCATTATCCAATTTGCCAAAGGAATCACCATACAATTCTTTTAAATAGCAAGCTCCTTTAGCGCAGTTAAACTGTGATTCAATTATTATAAAATCCATTTAGAAATAATTATTCAGGAACATAAGTAAAATCCACTTTCATTAAGTATTGAGAGGAGAGTAGTCAATGCCACACCCTGCCCTACCATCTGAGGGCACACAGCGAGGTAGCTATAAATCATTGTTTGCCTCAGGGCAGGATGCCTATCACCTTGTCATAAATGACACTAGTACAGCTTTGTCTCTCAAAAGTGTCTGGGTGACACTTGTATATGACCATTCTACAGCATAACTTAAATATAGGAAATAAACACAAGTGACTTAAATCATTTGCCAAGCAAAAACTTGAAGACGTTCACCTAAGAAGAAATTAGAGGAAAAATTTCCCTCTTGGCATGACCTATAGGATTCCTGGGTGGTGCAAATTCTTAACTCCTGTGGCTGCTAATCAAAAAGTTGGAAGTCCAAGTCGACCCAGAGGTGCCTTGGAAGAAAGGCCTAGAGATCTACCTCTGAAAAATCAGCCACTGAAAACCCTATAGAGCACAGTTCTACTCTGACACAGAAACAGGGTTGCCGTGAGTCAGAATCAACTCTACAGCTATTGGTTTCTGCATGGCCTAATCACACCAACAAAAGCTATGGGTTACAAAGGATGCTGAAACTTGTCTACATGATTGATTGCTAAGTAAAGTCATTCACTATACGAGGTGCATAAATCTACAGTCTACACCCCTGCTGATTTCAGAATGCATCTGAAAAAATACTATAGTTACACTAGAAGCTGTGACTCTATTTTCAACTG
Source organism: Dugong dugon (assembly GCA_030035585.1). NCBI lineage: Eukaryota > Metazoa > Chordata > Mammalia > Sirenia > Dugongidae > Dugong > Dugong dugon. The sequence goes on from CM057478.1 coordinate 19,485,813, forward strand.
AATACCACTGGATCCTAAACAGATAATGGTGATTTTATTCAGTAACAAGATCAAGTCCTTTGTTAACCGTGGTAGGAAACTTAAATCTCTCGAGGAATCTACCTAGAGAAGAAGATCATAAAGATAGGCCTACTGTTTAAATATAAATCAAAGGAAATAAATCACTCCTCTTGACCTGTTAGGTTTTTTAATTCTGCACAAGTACCTTGACTTTTCAGCTCTTAGTCTTGCTGTGTTACTGCTTCAGATTCTGGTTTATTTGAACTTAGCAAAGTCTATTGCTGCCTTTTTCTTGATGCTGAGTTGTGCCTTGAGCCCTATCAGTAAACTACAAACGACACCCTCTTGCCTACTTCCTGGAAAGGAGAACAGTGTGTGCTGAAATCTAGAAAATTATATTATTGTTATTATTACTACTAGTAGTACTACTAATAGCACTACCGTCATCATCAACAACAGTTTTAATAGGTATATGCTAGGGAAGAAATAAAAAGGAGTGAGTGACTCAGTTTTTGACCCTAAATAGCTTATAATGTGCAAATAGTGTTCATTATATTTGATTGATTCATATTTCTTAATGTAAGGGAATTTAAAATTATAATTAAGGCTTACAAACCGTCTCATTTTTAGACAAGTAATATTACATGACATTTTGTCTTTCAGCTAGGGATTTCAGGGAAGTTTATAAATATTACCTTGATAAACTTCACAAAACCCCTCTAAGGTTGTACGTATAAAACTAATTTGCAGATAATAAGAAAAAAGCACGTAATGAGATCAAGCAATCTGCCCCAAGTAAAAAAAATCATATATATATATATATTTCTATTTGGGGGACATCTAGGTCCATTGGCATAACATAGTTCATAAAGAAAATGTTCTACATCCTACTTTTGTGAGTAGCATCTTGGGTCTTAAAAGCTTGTGAGCAGCCACCTAAGATAAATCTATCGGAGCAAAGGAGTTTGAGGAAAACCAAAGATACAAGGAAAATATTAGTCCAGAGGACTAACGGATCACATGAACCACAGCCTTCACCAGCCTGAGCCTAGAACAACTAGATGATGCCTGGCTACCACCACTGACCATTCTGACTGCTCTGACAGGAATCACAGTCGAGGGTCCCAGACGGAGCAAGAGAAAAATGTAGAACAAAATTCAAATTCACAAAAAACAAACAACAACAACAAAAAGACCAGATTTTCTGGTCTGACAGGGATTAGAGGAACCCCCCAAGACTATTGCCCCCAGACACCCTGCTAACTCAGAACTGAAGCCACTCCTGAAGTCCACCTTTCAGCCAAAGATTAGACAGGCCTGTAAAACAAACAATAACACATGAGGAATACGCTTCTTAGTTCAATCAAATATAGGAGACCAAAGTCCAGGAGCAAAGACAAGAAGGCAGGAAGGGACAGGAAACCTGGACAAATGGACACCGGAAACCCGGGTTATAAAGGAAAAGGGAGAAAGTGCCAACGCATTGTGGGGATTGCAACTGATGTCACAAAACAATCTGCGTATAAATTTTACGTAGATTATCTCATTTATAGTCACAACAATCCAGAGGTTGTACTGTTATTATTTTATCAATGAGGGTTAGATAAGTCACTTTCCCAAAGCCATTAGGTAGTAAGTGGTAGAGGTGAGATGTAAAGCCTAGCTATCTGATCCCATGCTTTTGACCATTGCCCACCCCATGTTTTTATTCCCCTATGCTGTATGCTCTCACATAAAGATAGTTGCTTACTTCATCTATTTCTAAAAAGTGACTTTGAAAGCAACTATATTTACAAGCTTTGTTGGGAACCACTAGGTTTAAGCAAGAAAATGAACATTTCATATCTAATTATTGTGCTTTAACAGTATCAGTGTCTAGCCTTTAAGTAGTACTTTGCATTGTACCTTGTTCTTTCATATTTATTATCTTGTTCAACTTTCGCTATGAAGTAGGTTATAGGAACTCCATTTTACAGATGAGAAATAAGGCTAAGAGAGTTAAATTGACTTAAATAGTGACCCTCAATTAGCATCAGGATTCAAACTCTGATCATCTAAAAACTGGCTAACACGTTTTCCAGTATACTACACCTGTATTAAATTAAGTCATCTGAAAGTACAGTGATTATAAAATTGAGATTTATAATGTGGAAATCTTCCACAAAGAGGAATAAACTATTTTTTACAGGATTGCTTAACAGAAAAGGGAATTTCCAATTTGAAACCAGCTACTATAGGGTTGCTATGAGTCGAAATCAATTCAATGGCAACGGGTTTGGTATGGTTTTTTGAATCGGTGAATATTTTCAGTAGATTTTGAAATTTCATTTGATGTTGTTATTGTTGGTAGGTGCCATCAAGCTGGTTCCTACTCACAGCAACCCTCTGTACAACAGAACGAAACACTGCCCAGTCCTGCGCCATCCCACAATCATCGCTATGTTTAAGCCCATTTTTGCAGCCACTGTGTCAATCCATCTCATCGAGGGTCTTCCTCTTTTTCACTGACCCTCTATCTTACCAGGCAGATGCCCTTTATCCAGGGACTGGTCCCTCCTGTTAACATTTCAAAAGTATATAAGACAAAGTCTCGCCATCCTCACTTACAAGAAGCATTCTGGCTGTATCTCTCCCAAGACAGACTTATTCTTTCTTCTGGCAGTACATGGTATATTCAATATTCTTTGCCAACACCATAATTTAAAGGCATCGATTCTTCAGTCTTCCTTATTCATTGTCCAGCTTTTGCACACACATGAGGCAATTGAAAATATCACGGCTTAGGTCAGGTGCACATTAGTCCTCAAAGTGACATCTTTGCTTTTCATAGTTTGAAGAGCTCTTTTGCAGCAGATTTGCCCAGTGCAATATGTCCTTTGATTTCATTTCCTGACTGCTGCTTCCATGGATGTTGACTGTGGATCCAAGTAAAATGAAACACTTGAAAACATCAATCTTTTCTCCATTTATCATGATGTTGGTTATTGGTCCAGTTATGAGGATTTTTGTTTTCTTTATGCTGAGGTGTAATCCATACTGAAGGCTGTAGTCTTTGATCCTCATCAGTAAGTGCCTCAAGTCCTCTTCACTTTCAGCAAGTAAAGTTTGTGTCATCTGCATATAGCAGATTGTTAATGAGCCTTCCACCAATCCTGATGCCACATTCTCCTTCATATAGTCCCATTTCTCAGATTATTTGCTCAGCATACAGATTGAATAAATACAGTGAAAGGATACAACCCTCACATACACCTTTCTTGATTTTAAACCACGCAGTGTCCCCTTGCTCTGTTTGAATGACTGCCTCTTGGTCTATCCACAGGTTTCCCATAAATCTGGATTTTTAGATTTCATTTGATACTTATCAATTATTAGCAAATATGCAAGCATTGAATGAAAATAGTGGCTCAAATCATTTGTAATTTTTGTAATGTTATATGACAATTCCTATTACAATATGGTAGACATAGAAAGAGATGCAGATGTTAAATGCATCTGGCCAACTTCTTTCCTCTGCTGTACTCCTAGGGTAAGTAAAACCAGCTTCTTCCAGCACTGCTAACTTGTGAGTGAAACCTAACACTGCCCATTAGGATTGAACATACCCTATAAGACACATGATCTATGTGTCTTTGGATGACTTTATGCATCTACCAAATCTTGTGGCCCCCCATTTGTCCCACTCCCAAGTCTGCACCACTTGCTCCACTTCCAGGCCAGAGTAGCTCCAGAGAAGGCTCACATTATTCTTGACAACTGTTGCTCTTGTCACATTTTCTAAATCTTTCTCAATTCTCAAGGAGACTTGGTGGTGCAGTGGTTAAAGCACTTGGCTACCAACCGAATGGTCCACAGTTTGAACCCATCAGCCCCTCCACAGGAGAAAGATGTGGCAGTCTGGTTCCATAAAGATTACAGCCTTGGAAACTATGTGACAGTTCTACTCTGTCCTTACAGGGTCACTATGAGTCAGAAATGACTCAATGGCAATGGATTTTTTTTTTTTTGTTCCAATTCTCCACCAAGCTTTGGCACAGTTTCTAGTAGGCTCACTGAGGCAGGAGCCTCAATTCCTGTACCAGATTGACTCAGTTACATAGCCCTAATCCCCAGCCTGTACTCCTATGGACTGATATCATCCTTCTTAGGAAAGAATTGTCCCTCTTTAGTGCTGTTATACCAAATGTGTAAAGAAGGAAAAATAGAAAACATAAAGACATTCCAGAAATACTGAAGCATCAAGAAGTCCCTTACCCACAGGAATTGCACAAATGTCATTAGGTGGGTAGAAAGAAATACTATGTAAAATAATGCACAATTCATATCCTAAACGGTGTATTTCCAATGACTTTAGAGAAATGAGAGAACATAACTGAGTACATGGGAAAGATGGGCACTGATAGGTGGAATTAATCAAGGCAGAGGGTCGATTTCTTAGAAGAGAAAAAACAAAATATGATTAGTATATAATTATATAATGTTAACTAGTCAGTGATTACTAGTCAAAATTAAATACATTAAATAATTAAATATATTAAATACATTTAATCCTCATACACCCTGAATAGGTACTATTGTTATACCCATTTATAGATGAGGAAATAAAGGCAAATATTTCTCATACTTCTAAGTTAGTAATCCCATAGGAAGTAGCAGAGCCTGGGTCAAACCTGGCAGTCTGGCACCCATGAGTGGTCTAACTACCACTCTATGGTGCCTTTTCAAGAAGAGTGTGAGAAAGGGCAAAGTGTGGTGAATCACTTTGTCATTTGGGGGACATGAAGTGATGGGACAGACTGGAGCACATGGTGATATGAGAAAGAAGGCTTTAAAGGCAAAATGAAGCCACATGATGAAGTACTTCAAAGCCAAACAGATGAGTTAGGGCTTGATTCAAAAAGACGCTGTATGTTAAAATGGTAAATATTTTGTTATCTGAATATTTACCACAATCATAATAAAAAAAAGATACTGGGAACCCATTTTGAGTGCATGGATAGTGACCTGATTGATGAAATGAATCTTTGGGGAGACTAGCTGTACATAGGACGGACTGGCATAGAAGCTGGAGGACAGTAATACTGATTATTGATTTTTTTAGTGTAAGAAGGTAAATGGGGTTAGGTATTTCTATATCACTGAGCATAACATTTAAATACCAGTGATCACGAAAAGATCAAAGCATACTATAGAGATCCATTGCTTTCTCCTTTCCTTCTCCTCTCTGTACTTTCTTCCTTAAAGAATCTGGAGAGCCTGAAAAGATGATTCTGTATCTCTGATCTTTACTAATTTCTGAAGTATCTACGAATGCTTTTCTTGTACCAGCAAGCATATATTGAATATTGTCCTTCAGGTATTCCACCATCACCTCCCCCTTGGGTTATATGGTTGTCTTTTAACTAATCTGACAACCTTCTTCTTCAAAACTCAATTCTCCTACCCTACTGACTCCTCTCCCACTTGTGCAGATGCAAAGCTCTGAATCATATATGATACATCCTATAGTCAAACATGAAGTTATTTCAACACTTCTTCCACAATATAGCTCATTTTCGTTCCTACAGCCACTTCTCTGAGAAGACCTATCATTCTGTTCCTCTGTATCGTCCTTCTATCAGATCCCCCTGGCTCTACTCTGTCTTCTTTCTTCCCATTCTAAACACCAGACCAGAAGATGGTTTAAACTTTTTTTATTCTCATATTTATACTAATTAGAATCCCTATGGCTAAAAGTGACAGAATTCTAACTGTAAATTTGCTTAAGCACAGAAATAAAAAGTGGGAAGGCAGTACAGGTTCTTTTGGGGCTCACAAAAGGAGAATTGCAGGTAGAGATTTGGCTTACAGTGCTCCTGGATGCAGGCGTTTAGGTGATGCCATCAAAAACCTTACTTACTCCTTCTCTGGAATCAACGTGGGCTTGATTCTCAGATTAACTCTCCCCTTGAGGAATAGCAAGATAATTACTCAAATTCCCAAGTTTAAATTCCACCAGTTCAGCAACTCCAGTGAAAGAGAACTTCTGTTTTCCAATACTTTCACCAAAACCCCAGGTTAGGTCCTATCGTCCTGGTTTGGTTGATGTGTGTTTCCCTGACACAACCACTGCAGCAATAAAAATAAAAATGCAGAATGCTCAACATGGGTCATGTGCTGTCCTCTGGAGCTGAGGGGTGCCATTATTCCCTTCTGAACTACATAAACTGAGAGTAGGGGAGGAGTAGTTCTCAATGTAAAATTGAGAAACTAGGACTATTTTTTTTTTCAGGCAACACTCAACAAATATCAATTATAATATGCACACTAAACTATTCAAAAAGCTACAATAGTTCCCTGTTGCTATGGAGTAAATTAAGTAACATCACAGAATTGCAAAGCTGAAAATGACTTTGAAGATTATCATATCCATTCAACTTTAGAGAAATAAAGTGAACATTTATTAGTAGAATCAGGCCTGGGACCCAGGTATTTTAATTCCTAGACTATGCTTTTAGTAGTTTCCTAATTTGAAATTTTAGCTGGTCTTCAAGTACTCTCCATAAACCACCCAAATTTTACCTGTTTCCCTTCCCTTTTCCTCTCTACAACAAGAATGCTAGACTAGATAAACTCACCTTTCAATGTTTCCTGCATGACTCCACCTATTTCTGGCTTTATACGTTTGCTTTTATTTTCTAGCCATAATGGACGCATCTCTTTTCCATTTATCCTAACCCAAAGCATATCCAAGGTCCAACTCAAGTTTTATTTCTCCATTAGCCATAATTAAACTTGTACTCTATTTCACTGAGAAAACCAAAATAACCAGAAGAGGATTTACACATGCTCCCATCATATCCTCTACTCACCAACCTACGTGTATCCTCGTATGTGCTATATTTCCCGTTTCTGTGGATCAAAGCTCCCCATTGAAGCTAAACACTTCATTTGTATTCAAAATTCCATCCTGTCCCACCTACTCAAGGGCATTTCTTAGCAATTTTCCTAGCTCTATCATCATCAGTGTTTCCCTCGTTAATGGATCATCACCATCAGCATCAGAAGTGTTGAAAAATATACTTTGAGCTCATCCATGTCTTCTGTTTTTGAATACAGAGAAACTTTACTGAGCAATTGTCTATACTCACTGACTCCAATAGTCCCTCTTGCATTCTACCTTTTGCCAATCCCAGTAAGATTTCTGTCCCACCACACTAGTAAAAATAGTCTTATAGAGGTCACTAATGACCTAAACAATATCACGTACATTAAGCTAGACTGTAGTAAGAAATAAACTAAATATATAATTCATAACACAAAGCCCAATCTGGGTGGGAGAACAGGTTGTTAAAGTATTTTCTCTCCACTGGGTCATTCAGGGACCTAGGCTACTGGAGGATTAGCCATCTGATATGCTTCCCAAGGTCACTGGTAAGCATTTTCATCCCAACTGCCTAGAAAAAGGAAGAGCATAGAGGATTGCAACTGAGTAGTTTTTATGGGTGAGGCCTGTAGTTAGTACATCTACTCACAATCCATTGTCTAAGATGCGGGCTTAAGGCCACACTGAAGTCCCAAGGAAAACTGAGGAATATAGCCTACCTGTGTGTACAGAAAGAAGAAAAACACACTTTGGTAACCACATTTACTTTGTTAAATGGAAAGGTCTAGACTCAACAGCACCTAACAACAACAACATTCTCAGTTTACCTGACTTATCAGCAGCATTTGACCCTTTTGATCATTCTCTCCTCTTTAAAACACTTTCTTTACTTGGCTTCCTAGATACCACACTTGCATGGTGTTCCTCCAGCTGGTTTTTCTCAGATTCCTTCGATTGTTCCTCCTTAGCTTTCTCCCTTTTAGATGTTAGACTACTCACTGTGCTCAATCTTTGGATCTCTATTCTTTTCTGTCTACATTCCCTCCCTTGTTTATTTCATCCAAATTCATGTGTTCTAAATGTTGACTCCCAAATTTATATTTCAATCATAGTCCTCTCCCTACAATCATGACTTGTATGTCCAACTGCCTACTTGACATCTTCACTTGAATATCTAGTGTCTTAGGCTGGGTTCTCTACAGAAGCAAAACCAGTAAAGTGTATATATATATATATATATATATATATATAGAGAGAGAGAGAGAGAGAGAGAGAGAGAGAGAGATTTATATCAAGGAAACAGCTCATGTGACTGTAGAAGCTAGAAAGTCCCAAGTCTGTGGATCAGAGTAGAGGCCTCTCCCAAGTCACACAGCTGCAGAAGCTGACGAGCCCAAGATCGGCAGGTCAGAGAGCAGGGCTCCCACTCACAGGCTGTGAAGGCTGACAAATTTCAAGATCTGCAGGCAAGACCACAAGGTTTCTCCTGATTCACTTAGCTGCAGGGGCTGGCAAACCCAAGAATGGCAAGTCAGAAAGTAGGGCTCCACTCACAGGCTGTGAAGATCGATGAACCCCAAGTTCGGCAGATAAGCTGACAGCTCAAGTCCAAGAACCAGAGATGAGATGACAGGAGGCAGCCGCAGGATCAGAGAGAGCAAAAAGCCAGAATGTCTGCTTATATTCAGATGCAGGCCACACCCCTAAGGAGACTCCCTTTCACCTGATTGGCTACTCACAGTATATTCAGTCATGGGAGTGATCACATTAAAACACTGAGAATCATGGCCCAGCCAAGCTGACACACAATCTGAACCATCACAGTCCACCCCTTGTCAACGTGGCACATGTACACGTCTCCTTAAACCATACATAATCTCTGAATAAAGACAATTAGAAAGTCATGCTTGTGCCTAACATGATATAAGTAACACACGTACAATCGAAAACGCACCAGCCCTGTTTACATCTTATGTTTTATAAGTGAAGGAAACCAAAATATTTGATGCACACATACAAAGCAGAAATATTCATAACAATTACAGTCCCCATTTCTGCAACTGGTCACATGTCTGTAACTGGTATTTAGAACTACCTTCTTCCACCACCTATTCCGTATTCCCTTTGCCCTCAGCAAGCACCTCAGCTGGTTGTGGTTCTTTGCCTGGTGGGGTGACCCAAACGTTCATTCCTGAAGGGTCTGGGTCATTAGTAGTCATGTCAGAATTAGGTTTCTGTAGTTTTCCATTGACTTTAATCACAGGGCATGGTAGTACTAAGAGACACCCTAAGGAATCTCCTGCATTCCAGACATACTCTTCTTTACCTCTATTATGTAATATCAATTCGATTTCCTCTTGGTAATCAGGATCAATCACACCAGCCAGTATGGTAACTCCCTTCTTTGTCTGTTTATCCAGGAGCATAAGGATCCCAAAGTGGCCAGGTGGCATTCTTAACTTCCAGTTCAATGGAATCAGTGATGTGTCTCCAGGTGGGAGCATTCCTCCCTTTGGAACTAAGACCTCTAGGCCTGCAGAGCATAAGGTGGAGGGGACAAGAAGCAAAAATCTTGCAAGTGGGTCACTAGGGGTAATAGTGAGTGGTGCCACTCCCACTTCCACCCCTTGATTCCTGGACCATGAATCCTGACTATAGGAGAAACAGCACAATATATTGGATGCTTTTTTAGAGCACATACAGCCTACTGGAGAACATTGTCCCAACCCAGCAAGGTATTGCCAGCTAGCTGGTGCTGTAATTGTGTCTTTAGAAGGCCATTCCATCATTCTATTAAGCCAGCTGCTTCAGGATGATGGGTAACATGGTAAGACCAGTGAATTCCATGAGCATGGGCCCACTGCTGCACTTCATTTGCTGTGAAGTGAGTCCCTTCATCTGAGGCAATGCTGTGTGGGATACCATGAAGGTGGTTAAGGCATTCTGTAAGTCCATGGATGGTAGTTTTGGCAGAAGCATTGCATTCAAGGAAGGCAAATCCATATCCAGAGTAAATGTCTATTCCATTAAGGAGAAAATACTGCCCTTTCTGTGATGGAAGTGGTCCAACGTAATCAACTTGCCACCAGGTTGCTGGCTGATCACCTCGAGGGATGGTGCCATATTGGGGACTCAGTGTTGGTCTCTGCTGCTGGCAGATTGAACACTTAGCAGTGGCTGTAGCCAAGTCAGCTTTGGTGAGTGGAAGTCCATGCTGCTGGGCCCATGCATAACCTCCATCCCTGTCACCATGGCCACTTTATTCATGAGCCAATTGAGCAATGACATGAGTATCTGGGGAAAGAGGATGACTGGTTTCCACAGAACGTGTCATCCTATCCACTTGATTGTTAAAATCATCCTCTGCTGAGTTCACCCTTTGGTGAGCATTCACATGAGACACAAATATCTTCACTTCTTTGGCCCATTCACAGAGGTCTATCCACATACCTCTTCCCCACAAATCCTTGTCTCCAATTTTCCAGTCATGTTCCTTCCAAGTCCCTGGCCATCCAGACAAACCATTGGCCAAAGCCCATGAATCAGTATATAATTGCACATCTGACCATTTCTCCTTCCAAGCAAAGTGAACAGCCAGGTGCACTGCTCACTGCCCATTGAGAGGATTTCTCTTCACCACTGTCCTTCAGGGAGGTCCCAGAAAGGGGATGTAGTGCTGCCTCAATCCACTTTCGAGTGGTGCCTGCATATCATGCAGAACCATATGTAAACCAGGCACGACTTTTCTCTTCTTCAGTCAACTGATCATAAGGAACTCCTCATGAGGCCATAGGTGCAGACTGGGAGATGGAATGTAATGTGACAGGAGTGGAAACCATGGGCATTTGGGCCACTTCCTCATGCAACTTACTTGTGCCTTTGGGTCCTGCTCAGGCCTGATCTAGAATATACCACTTCCATTTAACAATGGAGTGCTGCTGTGCACTTCCAACTTTATGACTCTGTGGGTCGGACAACACCAAGTTCATGATGGGCAGCTTAGGCTGCATGGTGACTTGGTGTCCCATGGTAAAGCATTCAGTCTCTACTAAGGCCCAGTAACAAGCCAAAAGCTGTTTCTCAAAAGGAGAATAGTTATCTGCAGAGGATGGCAGAGCTTTGCTCAAAAATCCTAAAGGTATGCACTGTGATTCACCAACAGGGGCCTGCCAAAGACTCCAAACAGCATCTCTATCTGCCACTGACACTTCAAGCACCATTGGATCAGCCGGATCATATAGTCCAAGTGGCAGAGTGGCTTGCACCGCAGCCTGAACCTGTTGCAGAGCCTTCTCTTGTTCTGGTCCCCACTCAAAACTAGCAGCTTTTCAAGTCACCTGATAAATAGGCCAGAGTAGCACACCCAAATGAGGAATATGTTGCCTCCAAAATCCAAAGAGGCCCACTAGGCATTGTGCTTCCTTTTTAGTTGTGGGAGCAGCAAGATGCAATCACTTATTCTTCACTTTAGAAGGAATGTCTTGACATGCCCCACACCACTGGACCCCTAGAAATTTCACTGAAGTGGAAGGTGCCTGAATTTTTGTGGGATTAATTTCCCATCCTCTAGCATGCAAATGTTTTACCAATTAGTCCAGAGTCGTTGACACTTCTTCCTTCCTAGGTCCAATCAGCATAATGTCATCAATGTAATGGACCAGTGTGACATCTTGGGAAGGGAAAGGTGATCAAGGTCCCTGCAGACTAAATTATGACCTAGGGCTGGAGAGTTGATGTAGCCCTGAGGTAGGCAAGTGAAGGTGTACGGCTGGCCTTGCCAGCTGAAGGCAAACTGCTTCTGGTGTTCCTTTGAAGCAGGTGTGGAGAAAAAGGCATTAGCCAGATCAATAGGTGCATACCAGGTACCAGGAGATGTATTAATTTTCTCAAGCAGTGAAACTGCATCTGAAACAGCAGCGGCAATTGGAGTCACCACCTGGTTAAGTTTTTTATAATCTACTGTCATCCTCTAAAATCCATCTGTTTTTTGCATAGGTCAAACAGGCAAGTTGAATGGGGATGTGGTGGGAATAACCACCCCTGCATCCTTCAAGTCCTTGATGGTGACAGTAATCTCTGCAATTCCTCCAGGCATGTGGTATTGCTTTTGGTTTACTATTTTCCTAGGTAGGGGCAGTTCTAATGGCTTCCATTTGGCTTTTCCTACCATAATAGCCCTTACTGTATTTATCAGGGATCCAGTGTGGGGGTTCTGCCAGTTGCTGAGTATATCTATTCCAATTATGCATTCTGGAACTGGGGAAATCACTACAGGATGGGTTCGGGGACCCACTGGACCTACTGTGAGACGGACATGAGCCAAGACTCCGTTAATAACCTGACCTCCATATGCCCCCACTCTGACTGGTAGGCCACAGTGACATTTTGGGTCTCCTGGAATTAGTGTCAGTTCAGAGCCAGTATCCAGGAATCCCCAAAAAGTCTGATTATTTCCTTTTCCCCAGTGAACAGTCACTCTCGTAGAAGGCTGTAGATCCCTTTGGGAAAGGCTGGGAGAAAGATTAACAGTCAAAATTTTTGGCAGTGTATTGGAGTCCTTCCTCAAGGGGACCTGGCCTCCCCTTCATTCAAGGGGTTGTGGGTCTTTAAACTTGCTCAAATCTGGGTATTGATTGAGGGACCGTGACTTTCTATTCTGGTGATTTGAGTTAGACTTGCTTTTCACCTGACCTAGAATTCATCCATTTGTATAGATCAACTAAATATTTAGTATATTTCCTATCGATTTCACTCCTAGGGACACCATGACTAAGTAGCCAAGGCCATAAGCCCATACGAGTGAGACTATTCTGATTACAGCTTTGACTCCTCTGTCCATTACTGTAACCATGCCCCCCTTGTCTTTGTCAATTGAGTTCAGCCACTTGGCTCCTACTACCAAGGGATCCAATCAGCCCCATTGTAGTTAGATGTCTTAATTCAGTTAGGGCAGTTCCCACTGTCAAATCTGACTTACATAAAATAGCAATCACAGCAGTCTTCAAGGATACTGGAGCTCCCTTCACAAATTTGTTCCTCACAGTTGTGGTAAAAGGTGTGTCCTCTGGGCACTCCATGTGTGAGTCTGTGGGTCTAACTTGATAAATCCACTCTAGCATGCCAATTTCCCTAAGCCTTTGGATACCTTCTTCTACAGTATACCAAGGCAGGTCTGGTACTTCAGCTTGATTTAGTGTAGGCCACCTCATAATCCATGCTTCAGCAACCCAACCAAATAAACTATTAGATCCTTTCCTAACTTCTCTAGCTGAAACATTGAATGAACAATCTGTGCTTAGTGGACCTATATCAATAAACTCAGACTGCTCCATCTTTATATTCCTTGCACCATTATCCCACACCCTCAATAGCCATTCCCACACATATTCCCCAGGTTTCTGTTTGTACATATTAGAAAAGTCAAGTAGTTTTTTTGGAGTGTAGTGTACCTCCTTCTGGGTCACACTTTGTACTTCACCTTTTGGGGCTCACTGGGACTTAAGTCTTGTTATAGGTCTAGAAGCCAGAATTGGTAGTGTGGAATTGTTTTGAGAACATTCAGCATTGTCTTGTAAAGCATCTGCCTCAGGGGATGCCCCAGGTAATGACTCAGGCAAGGGCTCTTTTGAGCCAGCTGGGCTAGGGTTAATCTCATTAGACGGGAGTGGAGGGGTTAATGGTTTTTCTGGGCAGGGTGGTTTTGCAGACAAATATGTAGTAATCTCTTCAGAGGGGACTGGTTCTGCTGGCAGGAGTGATTCAACAGAATTTACAGGCTCCGTGTCCCCAGCTTCCTGATTATCTGCCCACATGTCCCCATCCCAAGTTTCAGGGCCCCATTTCTTCCCAATCAATGCCCTTACTTTAACTTCAGATGCCTCTCGAGGTTGGCAATTGAGCTGGTGTTGTAAATTCAGCCACTCTTACAATAAGACTCTGGGTTTGATTTTCAGCAATCTCAGCTCTGTTACTACAAGAAATAAGGCTTTCTTTCAAAGCACAAGTGGAAGCCTTGAGATCATGTATGCGGCAGTTGAGCTTTGACTCTGAAGCCCTGAGCACATCTCTTTCTTTCGCCAGTTTGTCTAGCGAAAGTAGGACAAATCAACCAGCTTCCTTATACTTTTCATTCTGACAAAGCTGTAGAAAGATATCACATGTGTTCACCCTGAGCCTCACCTTTCACCAATACCTGATCTACTGGTGGTGATATTTTGTGTATTTGTATCACCACCTCACTCCGTGGACTAGCAGTGGCCTCTTTACTGCTGGAAGCAGAGTCATCAACATCTTTAACACTAACCAAACTTGAGAACCAATTTAGAAAACTCATACTTACAATTTTGTTTCTCTAGAACCACTCCCGGTACCAAATGTCTTAGGCTGAGTTCTTTAGAGAAACAAAACCAGTAAAGCATATAAATGTATATATAGAGAGAGATTTATATCAAGGAAACAGCTCACACGATTGTAGAGGTTAGAACTTACCATGTCCGTGGAGGGTAGAGGCCTCTGCCAAGTCACGCAGCCTGCAGAAGCTGGTGAGCCCAAGATCGGCAGGTCAGAGAGCAGGGCTCCCACTCACAGGCTGTGAAGGTTGACGAATTCCAAGATCTGAAGGCAAGACCACAAGGTTTCTCCTGATTCACGTAGCTGCAGGGGCTGGTAAACCCAAGATTGGCAAGTCAGAGAGCAGGGCTCTGCTCACAAGCTGTGAAGATAGACGAATCCCAAGTTTGGCAGATAAGCTGACAGCTCAAGTCCAAGAACTGGAGATGAGACAGGAGGCAGCTGCAGGATCCAGAGAGAGCAAAAAGCCAGAATGTCTGCTTATATTCAGATGCAGGCCACACCCCTAAGGAGACTCCCTTTCACCTGATTGGCTACTCACAGTATATTCAGTCATGGGAGTGATCACATTAAAACACTGAGAATCATGGCCCAGCCAAGTTGACACACAATCTTAACCATCACATCGAGTTAACAAACATATGCAAAATTGAACTCCTGAAAATCCTCGCCCACCTGCACCTTCTTCAGTCTTCCCTATCTCATTTGGACATCTCTACCCTTCTAGTTGCTTCGGCCAAAAATTTTGGCTTCGTTCTTGATAAATCTTTTTTCTCTTATTCTATATCCAATCTGTTGGCAAAATATTTAAACTCTACCTCGCAAATATATCCAGAATCTGACAGCTTCTCATTACCACATGGCAAGCACCCTATTCTAAAGCACCATCATCTCTTGCCTGAGCTAATGCAATAGCCTCCTAATTGGTCCTCCTGTTTTGTTTTGTTTTGTTTTCTCCCTACTCCAACTTCAGTTTCTTCTCAGCGTACTCCCCAGAGTAGCTGGATAAGTGGAAGTTAGATCATGTCACTGTCTGCTTAAAACTCTCCAAAGACATCCTGCTCTAAGTAAAAGCCAAGATTCTTACTATGACCTGTGAGGCCGAATGTGATTTTGGCCCCAAAGCTCTTGACCTTATCTCATAGCACCTACCCCTTTTCACTTACTGGCCCTCTAGGTTTTCCTTGATCACTCCAGACATGCCCAATCTAAAGGACTTTTTGTGTGTTATTCTTTTGCCAAGAACACTCTTCCCCCACATATTCATATTACTTCCTCCCTCATTTCATTCAGGTCTTTATTCAAATATCAACCTTCTCAGAACTTTCCTGGCCATTCCATCTAAAACTGAAACTGCTTCCTAACTATTTCTATTACTTTTGCCTGAGTTATTTTTTTTCTCCTCGGCATTTAGTCTACACAGCATATTAGACGTGTCTACCTCCAACAAAAGCCTATATGTGAGCAGATATTTTAGTCTTTTATTTTATTGTTCTAGATCGCAATGACCCTAACTTCTATAGCTCTTATATCTATATCATTCATTTGGCATTTAATCATATTTAGTTTTTGGTTAATTTTTCTTGAGAAAATATCCTGGGATTCACAATTTTTTTATAAACTCATCAAATAAAGGGGAGGAAGTATGTATATGTCTTTCTATCAACCCCTCCATGCCTAATTCAGAGGTGCACACAGAGGTGAATGGATGAATGAATGGGAAATTCACCAGATGGGCTCAGTGGGGTTGGTGAACAATGGACCACAAAGGCAAGAATGCAAAAGTGTAAGACAAGAGACTAGACTCTGAGAAGGAAAACTTAAAGATTAAGGCAAAAGGGTTAAGGACACCCAACACGGAAAGTCAAGCTGATAAATGCCTATGCGAGCTAAATGAAATGTAGTTGCCCTTGCTGAATTCACTGCTCAATCTACATGCCAGCTCTTCTAGTCAAGTCTTCCTGTTTGTCGGAGCTATATTTGGCAGATGCCAGACACCATTCTGTTAATTTTAAAAAATGGAAACAATCTTAGCAATTCAGACAAATAACAGACCATAAATTGTGCTCTTTTCTCTATTACACAGATGTTGCCACTGAACCAAAAGGTTAGGCATTGTAATTCTGGAACAAAGTATACACCTAGATAGGCTAATGTCCAAGTACTTCATCCTAGATAGTAAGATTTAAAGTGCAATCCTGGAATATTTTAGACTCAAGGAATATATGTATTTGCTGTATTAGCTAAGATTGATTTTTTTACGTTGAATCAGTATGCAGAGGCTGTCTCATCGCTCTCCTGCTAGGAGGTTTAGCGAACTGGTCAGAGGAAATGAGGAGCATATGCATATGGGCATGTGGTGCAGGGGGTGGTTAGAGGGTTTGTGTCAGTGAGAACATGGGAAAAGGAATCAGTACTTCAAAAATAGGGAAAGAATACATACAGTCGCCCCTCCGTATCCACAGGGGAATGATTGCAGGACCCCAGTGGGATACCAAATTCTGCAGATGTTCAAGTGCCTTATATAAAATGGCGTAGTATTTTTTTTTTCTTCTTTTTTTAACATAGCGCAGGAATGAAGACGCTTTGAAGTGGAATAGTGATGGTGGGCCAGGTTGGGCAGACTGAGGCGCCAGATCACAGTAGGTATTTTGAAGGTCAACTGCATCCGGGCCTCCCGCACGCCGCCCTGAGCTGGGGTCCTCAGGCAGGAGGTCCTAGGAGATCCTGTACGCTGCACACATATTGTGCAGTATGCTAGGTCCTGGGCCTGCCTACTTTGTTCCCTCCTTCCCACCAAGACCTCTGCTGCAAACATGCTCCGCCAGATCCTAGGTCAGGCGACCCCATTCCTAGTCCTCATTTGTCCACATTGTGTCGGGGTGTGGCTGCCTCTGTCCCCGTGGGGGCATCTTCCTTCACAGCCACGATCCGGTCCTTGCGACCCTGTCTTGCTGTGTGCTGCCCTCCACCTTGCCCCCAGGCCCCCGAGTCCTTTCTCCCCCCACCAGGCAATATTTTGATCCATGGTTGGTTGAATCCGTGGATACAGAACCTCGGATACAGAGGGGTGACTGCATCTTCTTAGCATGCAAAAGCATGGAATTCTCCGAGAAGAGCTGGTTTGTTCTGAGGAAGCTGGTCAGCAGGATAGAGTAGATAGGCTTTACCGAGCGCAGGTAACAGAAAAAGCCAGAGATAGGAAAGGAATTGAAACGTAGCATGATGAGAAATAAGGAGCCCTGGTGGCACAGTGGTTAAGTGCTTGGCTGCTAACCAAAAAATCAGCGGTTCAAACTCGCCATAGTCTAAGCAGGGAAAGATGTGGCAGTCTGCTTCTGTAAAGATTACAGCCTTGGGAACCCTATGGGGCAGTTCTACTCTGTCCTACGGGGTCGCTATTAGTCAGCATGGACTCTACTGCAGGGGATTTTTTTTCCCCCCTAATGAGAAATGAGAAGCACATCTCATGAGAATGGGAAACTCAAAGACAAACTGCAGGAGGACTGATGACTTGTTCTAGCCTGTGAGGCTGTGATTTCTGTGGCTGTTCACACCTATCACACCCCGCCATTCGCAGGGCCTGCAGTGAGCGTCCTTGGCATGCGTAGCACTGCCTCTGCGTCGGATACTGGGTTGCTAGGTCCGACTGTGAAAACAAAATTTTTGGTATCAGAAGTGATTCCACTGAGACTTAATAGCTTTCTATTTTATGTTTGTTAAAACATATCCTGTCAATACCATTCCCTTTTTTTCGGTAATAATTTGAAATTGTCTACAGGTTGGAGTTCTTTTGTCTCTTCCCACTCTCGGAGTCTTTTTAATGGGCATCTTTGCCAAATATAGAACCAGCATCAAACTGCCTTCCAACAATAGTGTTTTTGTTAGGTGCCGTTGAGCTGGCTCCAACTCAGCCAGTCCATTGTACCCCTGTGCCATCCTCACAATCATTGCTGTGTTTGAGCCCATTATTGCAACCACTGTGTCAGTCCACCAAAGATAGGCTATCACATTATCATCATCTTTCTGCATTGCTGTTGTCTCTGATTTCTGACACATTTCCGTTGCTTTCGGTGTGTTCCTGAAATCTCATCACTCAGACTTCAAAGTTCAACTTTTTGCCTCAATTTCACTACTCAACATACCATCTGGAGCTGTGTCATGTAACTGCTCTCATTAGGGGTAAGGAGTAGCTCTGTTTCTGAGGAAATTATGGAGTACGTCACTCTAGCAGTTATTAGTCCCACCTTCAGATCAGCATTTCCAAGAATCAGGCTCATTACTGAATGCGCTGTTCAACACCATGATTTTGCCCCTATTCTTTCCAAATCGATTTCTCTTCAGCTTCTGTTAACTGTAGAGGATTTTTATGTCTCCCTACTCAGATGACTCTCCTCCTCCTCACAGATCTCATCTGAAAACACGAATTTTCTGTCTTGTCTTTACCTCTTAGTGCCTCTTGCTTCTGTTATTTAACTTTGCAATTGTATCGCTGAAGTCTGTCAGATATCTTGAAATACAGCTTGCACAAAAGCTGCTATTCATTTTAAAATTCATTGTATCGTTGAAAGACTCCTCCTTGATTAAAGACTTTGTGACTATGCTTTGTGTATCAGCACGTTCATAAGAACATCAATGGATAAAGGAGACAAAAACTTTAATAAAACCCAATGTTAACGTTTCTGAAAATATATGGAAGTCAACCTAAGATTGTTAACACATGCACATGTAACACAGACACATTAAATACATGACAGAGATGTAAGATTATCTGCAGTGAAAATACAGAACCTTCTATAGTTTTCATATCTTTTATCATAAAATTATCTTATACTGAGTCATTATGGTATAGGAAAAATAAAAGATGGAAATGGGAGTGAAGAAGAAAAAGGAAGAGAAAGAGAAGGGGAGAGAGAGAGAGGAACATCTGAGTTGATATATTTTCCATTCTCCCTTACTCATACGGGTATGCAGTCAAGACCACCATGCTGTTTTCAGACCAGTTCTAGGAGTGCAAATCAGTGCAGGTGACACAGGTTCACTGCGACTCCAACCCTGCCTTAACTGTGGCTTCCTCACCCACGCTTTGAGGCATTCAGACTCAGCTCTGAGTCACTGAAGTAAAATTGGAGTATCTCCATCAAGTGTCAAAACAGCAAAGCCGACATCAATGTGATACCCCTAGGGCTTACTGCAACCCAAAATACAAATGCTACCTCAGTGGTTGTTGAGAGACTATAGGTTCTTCTGTATTAGTATCCAGATACAACCACTTGAATAAACTAATTGGAAAACTAAAATGACATATTGTATCTGTCTTAGTATAGAGTTCCCTATGATTAGGGAGTGCCTGAATATCTATGGATAGAAGTAATATATTCTCAATTATTGTATTAATATTCTGGTTGTTTTTCTCAACATGCATGCAATCAGATTGACAGCTTGAACTGTTTAGAATTTGGGAGAATAATGCTTTAAAAAGAAAAAGGGTAAATTTATGGTATACTCCAGTTTAATCTTTGGGAAGAAGGGTTATAGTGTCATTATTGTTACTGTCATTATTAATTACAATTCAGCAATGCTATACTTGTTATATTATTGAATCATAATTCATAAAACCGTGTTTTTTTCTGTCTTGTCCAATTAAGTGGCCTGAGTAAAGTAATATTGTCTTAGGTTTCTTTTGTTGTTGTTATTAATTTGCAGGCTGCTGGTGGAACTTGATTCTTTTGGCTCCAGATTCCTTGTAAGTAAATGTATGACTATTTTCTAAAAATTACAACTGCTAAAATATCCCATTTGTTTATTTTTACTTTTTTGATGTAAACCATAAAAATAAATCTATTAGTAATTTTTTTCCCTAAAGCAGTTCTTTATATTTGCTGAGAATTTCTTGATGATTTTACAAATTTGATATACAGAAGTGTTACCTGAATATCACTATCAGAGAGTAAACCTCTAAAAGCTTTGTGATAAACTCCTAAAAAAATGTTAATAAATAATAGAATGTATTATGATTACTATTATTATACATTAAATACTAAATGAATTCAGGTTAGAAAACTTCAAATAGTAGGTAACACATTTTCTTCTTTCATGTGCATGCCAATTTACTACTAACT
Source organism: Dugong dugon (assembly GCA_030035585.1). Classification (NCBI taxonomy): domain Eukaryota; kingdom Metazoa; phylum Chordata; class Mammalia; order Sirenia; family Dugongidae; genus Dugong; species Dugong dugon. The sequence continues at coordinate 19,506,150 of CM057478.1, forward strand.
CACTTGGTACTCACTGACGTTATACTGAACATAAGGAATTTCTTTGTTATTTGTACAGACAATACATGTCCTTTTAGGGATACTATTATAATTCAGTAATAATTAATGTAATGTACGTACTAAGTTAAGTGTTTAGAACTCAGTTAGAACAATGTGATTTTTAAAGACAGAAACTTATGTTCAAGTTAATCACTGAGGTTGCTGTCTATTCACAGCATGCACACCTGCTCTCAATTAAAACTTCAAACTTGAAATTTTACACAAACTGCTTTAAGGTTCAAAGCCAATGCACATGTATTAATATGATGTGGGCCTGATCCATCGGGTATTTTTGTTGTGTTAATGATTGGTGTGGCTGCTGCTCAGTGTTGCCCATTGAGAGGCCGAACAAGAGCTTGGATTATACTAGCAACGTCTCCCTGGAAACGTTTCTAGGGTGGTTGTTAGGTACCATGGAGTAGATTTTCAACTCATAGCAACCCCAATTTTCTTGGCTGTAATCTGAAGAGAAATAGACTGTCAGGTCTTTCTCCCGTGGAGCCACTGAGTGGGTTAGAACTGGCAGCCTTTTGGTTAGCAGCTAAGTGCTTAACCATTGCACCACCAGGGCTGCAATCTTCATGTCTTCCCACGCCTTCCTTTGGACATTTTCTGCCTTCTGGTGATCATCCCGGAAGAACGTAAAAATGGTGTCTTAAATTCTAGAAAAAATTATGATTCTACTAAGAAACAAATGTTCTTTTAAAAAAACCTGCTGGAGACTATTAAATTGAATGTACTGATGACATTCATGCTAAGTGTCTGTTGCTCTCAGCATTCAGGATATTCTTCTTAGCTGTAGTCTGGATTGGCCTTATTCATTATTTGTGGGCTAGTAGCAACTGGAATATGTATCTCATTGGCTATATTTGCTACTTCAAACTCTACTGGAAGAGTGATGGGAGGCCAAGGGCTTCTGAAAGGTGTGGTGCTGCAGAGGGAGGTCAGAGGGACTTAGTAGTAGGGATCCTCTGTGGTATACATTGAGTCAGTTCACTGATCATGTGCTTTTTAATTTTCTAAAACACATGTCCGTGGGAATAACACAACTCTCCTCTACTTAATGTATTAATAAAGTGTAAATTTTTTTTCTGACAAAACAGCCCATGATGAAGCATAAATGTGTAGATTTTCATATACATTAAGAAAATAAAGTGTCAAGCTTGGGTAATGATAATACACTGCAATTACTAAACTCTGTGTTCAGGTTCCTAAACACACTTAACACGTCCCTGTTATGGAACACTTCACAATAACATCTCTAGACAATTTCTGGCAATAAAGGAGAGGACGAAGTGGGTTGGAAATAAGTCAGCATGTGCCCAAGACAACACAACTTCCAGGAGCGAGGATGGGTGGAAATTCAACACTCTTTAAAATAAGTAGGTTCTTTTTTTAGATGGGGGAAAAAAATGTTAAGAAACATATAATCTCATGTGTTATTATCGTGAATTAATTTTGTAGTCATTATAGGTGTACTGTAACAGTTCTGATTGTGATAAATATGTTTTGGATCCATGTAGTTCAGATATTTATGTTTAGAAGTGTTTGTCGCTTTGAAGTAATTAAGCAATTTCCTGGTTTTAATGAATTTACTGCTTGGAATCACTGACTGTAAATCTGTGAGACCAACTGACTGAAGCTGCCCCCATGGAGGGTAATGCTAACTATCCCGGTAAGGATTTCGTGTTATGAGTTTGGGTTTTTAATGCCTGCCTGCCTTCAGTCAGCGAGGTGTTATTTTGAATACATTGCTTAAATATCAAGGCTTGTTCTGTCACCAGTGAAATGGTCTCCTGTCAATTCTGTGTTTTAAGGAACCACTCAAAAATACACTGTTGTTCCATTAGCCAGTCTACTTTTTTTAATAATACAATTCAATATTATTTAAAAAATTATTTATTTTGTTGTTTTTGTTGCTGAAAATATACACAGCAAAACATACACCAATTCAACAGTTTATCCATGTACCATTCAGTGACATTGATTACATTCTTCGAGTTATGCAACCATTCTCACCTTCATTTTCTGACTTGTTCCTTCCCCATTAACATAAACTCACTGCTTCCTAAGGTTCCTATCTAATCTTTCAAGTTGCTGTTGGCAGTTTGATCCCATGTAGATAGTTCTTAAAGGAGCATAATGCTCAAGGCAGACATTTTTTACTAGTTAAGCTAAACTATTGTATGGTTTTAAGAAGGCATAAGGGAATATTTTTGGCTTAAGGTTTAAAGATTATCCCAGGGCAATAGTTTCAGGGGTTCATCTGCCCTACATGGCTCCAGAAAGTCTGAAGCCATGAGAATTTGAAATTCTGCTCTGCATTTTTCCCCTTTTGATAAGGATTCTTCTATAGGATCTAGCCAATCTACTTTTTTCCCCAAAAATTTGAGGAGTGTTATTATAAATTATGTTCAGTGAATTTTCTTCCAATCACCAATTATAGTCACTCCAAAGTGAATCATATGCAAAAATGCTCCAGGTATGATACCTCACAATACCTCTTATCTGATCTGGGGTTGATGCCCCTAATGTGACCACATCTCTGTACTTCTACTCTCCTTTGTGCCTAGTCCATGAAACCTGCTCTACCTTATTAGACCTCTGGTAGGGTTTTAGCATGATAAACAATGATATATTAATATACTTTTATACATACTGTTTCCTCTTTCTGAAACATGATTTCCCTCCTGTGCATCTGTTCAAATCATACTTATCCTCCCAGCCTTCATCAAACATTAGCCTCCTTCCATGAAGCCTGCCCTCATGCTCTTCATCCGTATTAATGTTTTATTCCATTCTTTCTCTGAGTATGAGAACGTTTTAAGACATTTATTTTATCACTTACAGTTTGCCTTTTATTAGACTTGTTGTGCCTTGTTTATTTATCTAATTATGTGATCAATTCTGTGAGAAAAATCTAATGTGTTGCCTTTCACACATATATGTGCTCAATAAATATTTATTTATGTTAATATTTCAATCTTTACTTTAGCAGTAGTTTTGGAACCTCACATACTTAATATTATAAATTATGAATGATGTAAAGAAGGCCTGTGTATTTATTCAAAATGGTCATAGTTTATTACTACATTCTGATTTGGTATTTATTTATTTAACTTTATGTTGCTTTCTGATACTTCTGTTGTTGTTGTTAGCTACTGTTGAGTTGGCACTGACTCATGGTGACCCTGTGATACTTTTTATCTACCACAAATACGTCAGAAAAATTTAGGACTTAAGTTGGCCCACGAAGAAATTGCCTACATGAAAGGTTTCACTCACTCATTCACTCATTCATTCTGGGAATACTGAGGGGAATCTTATCTAGAACTTAACATTCTCCTGGAAGAAACCTATGATGTGGTATATTGTGAGAGAAAAATGGAAAATCGAGTAGCTTAAGATTCCAGATAAAAGAGCAGTTACCCTCCTGGGGTAGTTGGAATATGCATCACTTAGATATTGAAATATCTGTTTGCTATTATAACAGTTTTTCAGACAGAGAAAGAATCAAAGTATATTCCAGACTGAGGAAACATAACACCCATTGTTATGAGACATTGCCAAAGTGTAGCTGGAACAAAAGAGAGATGGAATGATATGTTGTTCCCAGTTATTTAAGATAGAGTTTGAGCATGTTTATACTATATAAATACTTATTGATTACTTTGTAAATGCCAAGCACTATTGGAAGCACTTTACATATATGAACTCATTTAATCTTCATAGCTATTATTAATATTCTGTTCTACCAATGAGGAGAGATAGGTGCATTGTTTGTTCAAGGTTATGCAGCAGGACAGTAGCAGAGTCAGAATTCAAAGCTAGGCAATCTGGTTCAAAAGCTCATGCTCATGATTATATGTTTAGGATTATAATTCTGATGGCTTTGTGGAGAATGGGTTGTAGTGGGGAGAAGTGAGAAGAGCAGAAAAAGAAAGCTCTTGCATTTTTCTAGGTGAGGGATGTCTAGGGCCTACATTAAGGAGGTGGTAGTCAGCAAAGTTTGAGAGAGCTCTGACAGATTCAAGAGAGGAGGTGCTAATAGGATTTGGTAATTAATTAGCTGTGTATCAGGGAAAGAAAGAAGATGAGAATGATCCTAGCTTAGAATAATGTAGATATGATGTCATTAATCAGATCAAGAGTAAAGGTAGAGGAACAGATTTTAGGAGTAAAATACTGGATTAAATTTTAGACATGTTACCTTGAAGTTTTTGTCACAGTGGAGATATCCAGAAAGTAGTTGGAAGGATGGGTCTGGAACATGGGAAGGAGGCTGAACTAGAGCTATAGAAGTCTGGGAGTAGCCAGAGGTGGGTAGTATGGGAGGTTGGGAAAGAAATGGAGAGCACTTAGGAAGATGCATTCTGTAAGAAGAAAGGAGGACCAAGAGGGGACCTCAGATATAGCAAGGTAAGCAGAAGTAGGAGTCAGAGGAAGTCACTGAGACCATGAGAGAAGGCAGAGGAAGGAAGAATAGGATTTGGGAAAGAGAGGGAGAAGAAAATTTCAATAATTAGGGAGTGGTCAGTGGAGTCAAATACAGGCTTGATCAGGACTGAAAAAGGCCATTCAATTTTTGCAGTTAACAGGTCTTTGAATAAAGCTGTGGTGTGGAAACTAAGAAATGAATAAGATTTAAATAAGTGAAGACTGAATATGGACTACCTCTAAAATTTTTGCAAAGAGTGGTAGCTTGTGTCAAATTAAGAGGTTTTGTGTTTGCCTGTGTTTGTGTGTGTGTGTGTGTGTGTGTGTGTGTGTGTGTGAGTGTGTGTGTATTTTGTTTTCTTGTTTTAGGGTAAAAGAAGCTTAAATATTATAGACATAGAAGAAAGACACTGTACACAGGTAAAATGAGAGTTACTAGGGAAGAGGGGTTAACTGAGAGAGTCAGGTCTTAAACAAGGTAGTGGAAGGTAGAAATCAATGTAGAAATTAAAACAGTTGGAATAAGGTCCCAGCGGTAAGTTTAGAGGTGGAAGATATCCCTCTGGTGGATTTCATTCTCTCTGAAGAACTCAGAGTCCTCTGCCAAGAATCATAAGAGTGGGGTTGAAGCTCAAAGTTAGAAGATGTGCCATGATAATCAAAAGGTTGCTGAGTAAGGACAGGAAAGCATCACCAGGCAGCACCAAAGGCAGCACCACTACTGAGTTTTGAAACGATGCATTTGGGTGAGAGGCAGGGGAAATTGTTAGTCTCTCTCAGAAAGGACTTAGGATATGCTTGGCTTACCTAAAGTTGTTGTTGCCGTTGTTACTTGTCATGGAGTCAGCGCCAACTCATGGCAACCTTCTGTATAACAGAACGAAACATTGCCCGGTCCTGTACCATCTTCATGATCACTGGCATGTTTGAGTCCATTGTTGCAGCTGTTGTGTCAGGCTATCTCACTGAGGGTTTCCCTCATTTTCATTGGCCCTCTACTGTACCAAACATGATGCTCTTTTCTAGCAGTTAGTTTTTCCCCTTAAGTAATAGTTTATTGTAAATAAAGAAACGTGGGGTTTCAGTCCCTACATTTTGAGCCGTTATAAAGTCCAGAATATAACTGAAAGTTATTTAGGATACCACAAATCTCTGGCAATAATTTGTCACTACTTAACACCAAGCACTGATCTTTGTCTTCCAAATTTGTTTTCATTATGCTTTTTTTCCCTCAATGTACTGGTTTCCTAGAGTTGCCCTAATAAACTACCAAAAACATGGTGGCTTGAATAACAGAAATCTATTCTCTCAGAGTTCTGAAGGCCAGAACTCCAAAATCAAGCTACCAGCAGGGTCACATCCCCTCCAAAGGCTGTAGAGGAGAATCCTTTCTTGCCTCTTACAATTTCTGGTGGCTCTTGCCATTCCTTGGATTGTAGAGGCCTCACTCTAATCCTAGGTCTCCTTCTTCACATTGTCTTCTCCTGTGTGTCTTTGTATGTCCTCTTCTCCTCTAATCAGGACACTAGTCATTAGATTTAAGGCCCACCTTAATCTAACATAACCTCATTTTAACTAATTACATTTGCGAAAGACCCTATTTCTAAATGAGGTCACATTTTGAAATTCTGGCTGAACATGATTTGGAGGGAGGGGCACTATTCAACCCACTGCACTCAGCTGTAGATATATACAAATGAATAGGCTTCCCAATCTAGTTATGACTAATTCTGATATCTCTACATGTCCGGGGTCCCCAGGTTCCACGTTTCACTGGGACAACTCACAGGGCTCAAGGTATAGTGATACTCATAGCTATAATTCATTACAGTGGAAGTATACAAAGCAAAGTCAGCAAAGGGAAAAGGCACATGGGGCAAAGTCCAGAGGAAACCAAGTGCAAGCTTCCAAGGGTCCTCTCCCAGTGGAATCACACAAGACATTCTCAATTCTCCCAGCATCAAGTTGTGACAACTTGTGAAATGTTGTCTAGCAGGGTAGCTCACTAGAGATTAGTGCGCAAGGTTTTTACTGGGGGTCTGTTCACATAAGCAGCCTCTGCCTGGCATGTGCCAAAATTTCAGACTCCCAGAAAGAAAGCAGATGTTCGCCATAAATTATATTGTTTGCACAAACAAATTAGGCACAGTGACCCACGTTAACAGTTAGGGTGGTGGGAGCCCTCCTGAGATATAAGTTCCCAGAACCAATTAGGAGACAACCTTGTAAACAGGCCTTTCAAAGGACAGCAGGCCAGACCTGCTGTGTTAACACTTTTCTGCACACTCTAGTTCAGCCACTGCTCCGATTTCTCTCTTCTCTTTCACTGTACCTCATGATTTCTTCATATTTGGATCTTCTGCCCCTTCCTAATGTCTACTGACTTCCTTCTCTCTGTTCTGGCTCTGCTCCCTCTACCATTATTCGTAAGTCTCCTGTTAAAACAATTCAAAGAGAGACCCTGGTTGGTCCATCTTGTCCTGTTGGACCTGTGAGGCAGAGATCCAACTGCTGGCTGCTCAGAGGCCTCTGACAAGCCTGTGAATTGGTCATGCTTGCTCCAACCAGCTAGGAATAAGGAGGTAGAATCAAGTGATGAATTCTGCTCAGAATGTTCAATGAGCTCGTTAAGCTCTCAGGTAATAATAAACTCCTTTCCCAGACAGCAATATTGTTTATGTAGGGATCAAGAACAGAGAAAGATGATAAGTGGATTTATCCACTATTGAGGAATGAGTGAGATCTCACAAAATGACAGGGTTATCGAGAGTAATCAATCCTAGATCACTGCCTTGAGAGAAACAGAAATATCATTCCTCATGTCAAGTCATCTTTCTAAAAAAATCTCTGAGCACATATGTTATTTGGTTTCAGTTACCTACTAAATATAATCCCCATTGTTTTCTATCCTTCCTTTATTGCTTTCTGCATTGTCTTCAGCCTAACTTCAGGCCTTATTTTCTAATACAAACTGCACAAGAGTCAAATAGAACTACCCCTTATTTCCCAAAGACCATTTTGGATTTCTTGAATTTATACAATTCTATTTGACTGGAATGCTATTTGTTGGGATCACTAGTCATCCTTCATGGTCTTTTTCAAATGTCACCTCCTCCAAGAAGCCTTCTTAAATCATCCCCAAACTGAAGTTTATCTTTCTGTTCTTAATGGACAAGTGTGTGGTATGAAAAAGGACATTAAGCATATACTCCTCAGAATATTTCTAGCTCCTGCTACTCAGTTAAAAGCTATTTTTTTAGCATGAATAAAGCTTTATACTCTGTTTATCTTCCTTAGTAACTAACATATTACTTTGCTTGGGGTCAATAAATATATTTGAATGAATGAATAAATGAATCTGCCAGCATGCCATGAACCAGAATTATTATGCTGTTACACGTTTCCTTTAATTGTAGTGACTACATTGGACCAATTATACTGTATGTTTTTTATATTGTGAAACTAGATGTAAAATAATTTTTGAAACTTGAACACTAATAAGAGGGAAACATTTACAGTGAAAATGTCAGTTTCTACTTCCTGTCCCCATGCACCTACTATGTATTCACGTTTTATTGTCATCCTGGGTGGTTTTGACAGCAGTTCCATTACTTTTACAAGTACCATCAAAATGTGTTATTCTTGATCCATTTCTGTCATTTGAAGGTCACATTAACAGAAGGATGAGAAATGCCTAGCACAGAGCTGTAAGAGATCCTGGCAAACATTCATGCTTCCGCTTGATTTGCAAAATGGGAAAATGTCTTTCTGCCCCATAGGTTTTGTTTTAGTAGATGATCATATTTCAGAGGTAAAATATGAAACAAAAATCGAGGCATTTGACTGTAAAAAAGCCCAATTTTATTGTGCTTTGCTCTCAGGGAGTGACATGTGCAAATTAAAAAGCCCTGTAGTATGGAACTTATTGATCATACTACTAAAATATTTGTATGGCACCATATTTAGAAAATCTTTCAACATTATTCCTGCAGAGGTGGCGTGGTCTTGCCTGACTTAATTACTGTAATGATTGGTGTGTATGTGTGTGTGTACAAGAGGCACAGGAGAGGGGAAGTGCCCAGATGTCAAAGCAGTGAAAATAATGAAATATGACATGAGCTCTGATAGATCAGTGTGCTTCAGCCTCCTGGTTTCTCTTCTAATATTGATCAGAATTTTAGTATAACAGGACATATGGTAAGTTTGTAGCAAAAGTGCACATCTTTCTTACTTCTTTAAAGAAAATTAGATCTGTTTTCTGTGACTGTAGTCTATGGCTAGAAGATGAGAAAGCAACAAACACTTTTCATCTCTTAAGCATTCTTATGGCTATCTGGCACAGTGGATGTCCAACAAGCACTGATCTCCTGATTATATCTCTATCTTCCATCTCGGTTGAGCTAAGTGGAAAGAGTGGCAAAATAAATACGTAATCTGCTTCAGACATTCTTCTCCTCCTCTGGAATTTAGACCTTGAATTGAACACCATTCCTGAAAATCATGGAGTTTCTCTTTCCTTATAAATCAAAGCAAAATTTATAAATCTATGGATTTGAGAGCTTAAAGTTATTTGAGATAGTCCAATCCATTGGTTCTCAACCCTTTTGGACACAAAGCTCCCTTTTATAGCAAATAGTTTATTATAAACACTATTGTGAAATGAAATGCATAGATAATATAACTACTTATGATTTTATAAGTTAATACAAAGCAATACAAAGAAAAAATATAAGGAAAGTAACTTATAGTAAAAGAATACATATCTCAATATGTAAATGCTCATCTACAACTACAATAAGACAATAAGGCACCTTGTACCTATACACAGGGGCACAGTGAATGCATAGGTGTAAATGCAGTCTGATAAATGTATTAAAACTCAAATACTATGAGCAGCATTACCATCATTAATAGGATTTTCTAAAATGAAGAACTCTTAGTAAAGTTCTGAACAAAACAGAGTGAATTTATGATTGTTGCATTCCTAGAAATTTTTGTGTACATTAACTTTGCCAAAAATATTTTGTGCTCATAATTAAATGAAGTTAGGCTGTAGGCTTGGATAATTATAAACAAGATTTCTCTGTTGAAAATTTACACTAGAAAGATCTACTCAGTATGGAACTTCTTTCCCTCTTTCCAGTGTCCCATACACTGCCAGGTGTTTAGCATTTCTGGATTCCACCCACTAGATGAGTATAGTGCACCCAAACATTGTCACACCGAAAACCACATTTCCACACATTTTTAAAAACCCCTAGGTACACTTCTACTTCTGTTGAGAACTTCTGTATAATTCAACACCTACCTTTTATGAATAAGGAGACTGAAGCCTGGAGAATTTAAGTGATTTACCTGAAGTCACATAGCTACTACAGAATATGTCTGAACTGTATTATAAACTCAGGTTTTGGACTCTACTGAATCTGATCTTAGGCCAACATGGAAGCTCAAATACAGGCAGTGTAGAGCAGAACAGTGCTCCTGGGAACAATGGTTGTAACCTAGCTAAGGATTCTGAGTGCATGGGTTAAAGTAGCCCAGACAGGCATCCCAAAGGATCAGTTTATTTCCTGAATGCATATAAACCAAATCTGCATCCTGTGTTCCTCCTAATCCCATCTATTGTCTTGTTGTCTGTTTATTCAATCTTTCCTCCCACTCTTGGAAATGGATGTCTTCCAAGCCTTTCCATGTGCTTGAAATAAATTTCCTTTTCTATCTGACAAATACATGATTTCCTGTCTGTCCAACATTTCCAAGCCTTTTCTTCATTACTTTTTCTATGAATATTTTTTATTTTCTGTGGTATTTACAGAATTTCATGTTCACCTCCCCCATGAATGCACTTCTGTATGTACTAATTTTGCCTATAAGTCTGTAAAGACTTTATTTTCATAGGTTTTATCTATCCTACTAGATGATAAATCCTGAAGGAGTAACTACTAATAGGGTCTCTACGAGTCAGAATTGACTCGACGGCAATGGGTTAGTGCCATGTTAAACACCTGTTGGCTTCTCCACAAATAGTGACTGATTTACATCAAACTAAGACTGGAGTAGCCATAATCCTACCATAAGGAATGACTAGATGATATAAAATATAAACATTTCCAGGTTTTGTGATGACTAACAAGCTCATCTTGGGAATGCATTTCATGACATTGATTATTAAAGTTACTAGACGTGTCCTGAGTTGCTATGGGCCATCTCCAGGGAGAATTCATGTAGCACTCTTCACAATGGAAACTGATAAGTAGCGAGGTCATCCAATTAGTTCCCATGGCTCCAGGCAGAACTATACCTAAACTGTCATCAATTATTAACAATCTTCAGAAAAAGAGATCCTACAACACCCGATAGTAGCCAGGCCATTCCTAACAGGCCCTATGTCAAGAATTCTTCCTCCCTCTATAGCTCACCAAAGCAAACTTTTCATTTAAAATTGCTTATTTTTATTTTAACCTTATTGGAGAATAACAACTTTGAGTCAAGATTATTAGTAGGAAACAAGCCGTCAACTTGAAGTTATTAAGCCACCCCTGGTTGTTCCCTTTCATGGAATTAAAGAAAAGAGCAGCCACTTTTCTCTTTCCAATCTCACTTCCATTTCCAAAACTAAACTAACTGCATTGTGTTATTGTGGCTTTTTGTTTGTTCAACTGTCTTCTATTCTACCTATTGCTATTTATTTAACAAATGTCTATGGAACACCCTTTGTGAAAAAGCCCGGTGATAGGCTCTAGGAAGTTAGAGATGCAATTCCTACCCTCAAGAGCCAAATCTAGAGGGTAAATATAAAATGTTTTTAAGGATTTATTATCAAAAGTGATCAGTAATATTTAATACACACATTAAGTAGCAGAGAATTCTATCTAGCAATCAACATCTATCTATTCCTGTTAATCCACCCATTCTTTCATTCATTTAGCAAATATCTACTTCCATATTTTGTTGCAGGCCAAGAGACAAGGTCACAATAGTAAATATACGTATCTGTTTACAACCTCCCTACTCATGAAACTCACATTTCATTGAATCAGAGAGACATTAATCAAATAGCAAATACATATGTAGCTGCAAACTGAAAAGTGCCATGGAATAATGAAGGGTACCTGACTTAGTTTGGAGAGGGGGGTAGGAAGGAGTGGTAAGATAAATTGAAAATGATGATATTATATTTAAACTTAGTAGGAGTTAATTAGATGGAGGTGAGAGGAGATAAATATCCCAGATGAGAAAACAGTATTTGTAAAGAACAGGAAATAGGAAAGAGAATGAACAGTTGGAGGATGAAAGGGCCAATTTCCTGGCATGTGCAAGGCAAGAAAAAAGGTTCTGTCTGGGGTTAGAATGGGAGTCAGGGACCAGATCGTTTAGTGCCTTGTGGGCCATGCATTCCATTTCATTTTTGACAACTTTCAACTTTCTTAGATTCATACTTTGTACATTCCGTGTTATGGTTATTAATGGATCTTTACATTTGTTTCTTCTCAAAGTCTTGACAGCTTTACTCCATCCACATCATTAAGGCTGACTCTATTTTGAGAAGGCAGGTCTTTCCCAGTCGTATTTTGAGTGCCTTCTAACTGATGGGATCATCTTCTGGCACTATATTAGACAATGTTCTGCTGCCATTCGTAAGGTTTTCACTAGCCAGTCTTTTTTTTTTTTTTTTTTTGGAAATAAACTGAAAAATCCTTCTTTCTAGTCTGAGTCTGGAAGCTCTGCTGAAACCTGTCCACCATGAGTGACCCATGGGTGGTATTTTAAATGCTGGTGGCACAGCTTCCAGCCTCACAGCAAGATACAAGCCACCATAGTATGACAAACTGACAGACACGTGGTGGTTTGCCAGCTTACATGAGTGGATTTTCTCAACCACACTCTCTCAGTGATACCAGTCTCATTGAATAGTGCACTGTTTATCTTCTCATGTTTGCCAGGTTATATGAGTGGATAAAAAGTGCCCTATTCAATGAGACTGGTTTCACTGAGGGAACAGTGTGGGTGAGAAATCTTCAGCATCATTTTGAACATGTTGGGTTGGAGATTTTTCTTTTTAAATATGAGAGTGGATATGTCAAACAGGCAAGAATATACATGGGTCTGGGATTCAGACGAAAGTCTGTGCATGTCATTTAAGTTTGGGGTCATTTGGGTATAGACACAAATTTAAGTCGTGTGTATGTGTATATTTGCCCAAAGAGAGTAAAATCTAAAGTAAAGGAGCCCAAGAGTATTTGGAATTACGGTTTTGAGGAATATAAGCCATATAAAAAAAAAATTAGTCAACAAATGTGATTGAGAAACACCAACCCCAAAGAAGAAGAAATTAAAATTCGAGATAAGAAAGGAATTCAAGAGATAGAGTGGTCAATACTGTCAGAGTGCTGAAAGCCCAGATAAAATGAAAGTTGAGAAATGTCCTCTGAGTTTAGTAATAAGGAGATTTTTAGTCAGTATACAGGATAGTATATAAGCCAGATTGGAGCAGACAGTGAGTGAATAGTCAGGAAATGGAATTAAAGAATGTGAATAGCTTTCTGGACAAGTATTGCCATGAACGGAGAAAGAAGTAAGATAAGGTAATAGCTAGGGTGAGAGGGAAAAGAGGTCCCAGGAGAGATGAGCATTTTTCTATGATGATGGGAAGACTCTTTTACAAGGAAGGTTGAAGAAACAGGGGGCAGAGGAAATAATGAATAGTAAAAGGTTCTTGAGAAGGTGAGAGGGAATGGAATTTAGTGTGGTTAACTTTAACCTGAAGGACATATACTTCCTCTATTGTTATGGGAGGAAATCAGCAAAAAGTGGTTGCAGAAGCGAGTATATTTTTGATACCGGAAAGTTGAGTTAGTTCCCATATGATGACTCTATTTTCTCCAAGAATTTGGTGCCCAGAACATAAGCTGAGAGTGACAAAAAAAAAGAAGGTGAAGGAATTACAGTTTTGAGGACAGTCAAGAAGATCTAAAATTCACTATGAATAGTGTCAGAAAGAGTTAGCCAGAGAAATAAACTAGGATTTGTAAGCAGTGTTGAAGGCCTAGTCAATGTTGGTTACGCTTACTTCATTTTAACATCTGTCTGGGTTAGTTTGGTTATCTTGAACTTTTATTAAGTTATTATAAATAAAACAACTTAATTTTTTTTCCAGTTAAATGCAGCAGCCTAGATACAGAGAAAATTAAAGAAAGTATCTGAGTTCATTGAAGGAGCCCTGGTGGTGCAAAGGTTAAGCACTCAGCTGCTAACCGAAAGATCAGTGGTTCGAACTCACCAGTTCCTCCTAGGGAGAAAGATGTGGCAGTCTGCTTCTGTAAAGATTCCAGCCTTGGAAACCCTATGGGACGGTTGTACTCTGTCCTATAGGGTCACGATGAGTCAGAATAGACTTGATGGCAATGGGTAAGATTGAGCAATGGCCAGGAGTTTAGATTATTGGTAAAGGAATTATTGAATCTGAGCTGGATAGAGAGGACTGGGAAGTTATTTGGGTGGGGGGAGCAATACACAGGGTGAATATTTGTGGACTAGAGTCATGAATAGGTTGAAGAACAGTCATGGTGAGAGTAATTGGAAAATCAAACTAAAGTCTGGGAAATTGTGATCAGAAAACGAGATGCTTCACTTAGTGATTTTATTGGTGGAGCAATGTCAGTAAAGATGAGATAAAGGTTGTATAAGTGAGAGAGTAATAGAAAAGGAAATTCACTGAGTATGTACACCTACCCTAATTTACTTCCAAATTGTAAAGTAACTGAGAACAAGAATTATATCCTATACTCTCTGTCTGGCACATGGAATAGATTAAACAATAAAAATATTGAATCAATATAGCTCTCTAATTTGATCTTATAAACATTATCAATTATGGTGGCATTAGCTTTTTAGCATATATGTTCTTTATGATTATTCCAAAACTCTGTATATTTTTTATAATGCAAACATTTGTTATTTCTTCCGTTATAAAAATATGGAGAAAAGTCATTATAACTTTTTACTTCTTTTTTTATTTAACCTTGGCAAGTGATTTCATTAGCTTAACATTTTATTCAGAGCAACAACAAAAACAATAACAAAAGAACAAAACTTCTTTCCCCAATTGTACATTCATAATAGGTAGAAGAAAAGTTTTTTTATGGGAGAAAAGTGGGTTCTGTATGACTGACAGTAATTGCAATTAGGCAGTAGTGGCATTATTGAGAAGCCATCACACCCATTGCAATAACATCCTGAGTGAAAGACTGATTTTCATTATATTATGAAATGTCTGCAGAATTACTACAATGATTGTATTATTGGGAAAGAAAAAAGTCCTTAGTAAGCCCCCAGCAAAACATCCTTGTGTTCTATTCTGTGACTTCCAATATCACATAAATTATACGTATGTATGTGTGTGTGTGTGTGAATTACATTTAACTTATACATACACTGTGATCATGACTAAAACAGTCACTGCCTAGGTAGTATTTAAGGTTGCTAAGAGGAGTCCCTGGTGGTGCTAACTGAAAGGTCCATGGTTTTAATTTCTCTGCAGGAGAAACATGTGGCAGTCTGCTTCTGTAAAGATTTACAGCCTTGGAAACCCCATGGGGCAGTTCCAGTCTGTCCTATAGGGTCGCCATGAGTCAGAATCGACTCCATGGCAGTGAGTTTTTTTTTTTTTAGTGCATCGGAATCGATGGCAGCAGGTTTGGTTTAAGTAATATTTGTGCTAGATAGATAAAATCTTGTCTTAATTTTCTAATCAGGAAATCTTTAGTATGTAAGGATTTATTTGATACTGAAAATTCAAAGCAAGTGCTCTTTTAATTTTCATAGTCACTGTCACACCTAGAGGTCCACATGCTATGAGTCCATAACTCTTTAAAGATGTCCATATTTTGACCCAGATTTAAAAAAAAAAAAAAAGATCTGGGTTGATAATTATATTGAGATAAGACATAGATGTCCAAAAACTCAGTAAGCATATATCAAGAGAGTCAGAATAAAGAGCTTTGGTATTTTAGCCATGTAATTGCATGTAATTGTGTGTTTTTGGTGGTCAATAGGACACTGGCCCATGTTTCCTGTAAGTTTAATTTCAGCATCAAAAGCGACACTGAAGAGTTATGTTCATGGTTGAAATTAGGTTAATTCCTGGGTTTTGGCTGTGGTGTCAACATGGATTTTTCTCAATTTTATTCTAACATGCTAAAATGTTTTCATCATTTATATACATAATAATACCAACCACATTTACCCATACACCCCCAGTGCCAAACATATGCCCAACATAAAGTAAAAACTCAAAAAAATTCATCAAAGATATGAAGGAATGACATAATGGGTGTGTTAGTTATCTAGTGCTGCTATAACCAAAATATATAAGCAGATGATTTTAACAAAGAGAAATTTATTCTCACAGTTTAGGAGGCTAGAAATCTGCATTCAGGGTGCAATCTCCAGGGAAAGGCTTTCTCTCTGTGTCGATTCTGGGGGAAGGTCCTTATCATCAATCTTCCCCTGGTCTAGGAGTGTCTCAGTGCAGGGACACTGGGTCCAAAGGACGCACTCCACTCCCAGCTCTGCTTTCTTGGTGGTAGGAGGTCACCCTCTCTGCTCACTTCTCTTTTATATCTCAAAAGAGATTGACTCAAGATACAACCTAATCTTGTACATTGAGTCCTGCCTCATTAACATAACTGCCTCTAATCGTGCCTCATTAATCATCATAGAGGTAGGATTTACAACACACAGGAAAATCACATCAGATGACAAAAAGGTGGACAATCATACAATACTGGGAATCATGGCCTAGCCTAACTGACACACATTTTTTGGGGAACACAATGCAATCCATAATAATAGGTATAGAGCATTTATACCAACTCTCCAATTCAGAATTAGATGGTTATTTTTAAGGGTCACTGTCTTTGGCAGAGCTGGAAATATTTGAGATATATTTACAAAGCAATTTTATTGTATTGTCATTGCGTCATATGAATATGAGACTAATATTCTATGATAGTATGCCGAAAGGTTTTTTTTTCTTCCAGCGGCAAGAAGAAGTGTTCAATTGTGAACCAATAAACCCCAAACAGACCTGTTTAAGGTAAATAAAAATAACCTGTTCTCATAGTATTTTTTGTTATGCCTTTCAAAGTTTATGTGAAAATTTTATGGGCCTCTTTCTTTGTTACAGATGTGAAAAACAGAAACACAGAGTGAATAATCTATGCAATATTTTGTAGTTTTGACAATTGAGTGTAGTTACTAGTCAAAATGTGTATATATGTAAAATATTGGTTACTCTCCCTTCAAATTCTCTAGTCCAGATATTTGAATTCTGTTCCTCACATTGTACAACACCATAATGGAAGAAAATCATCAACAATGTGGGAAGAAATGCTAAGGAAAAAATTTCTCCAGCAATCTGAAACAACCATTCAGCTAACACTGATCAAGTTATCTTTAAATATGCTGTGTGGCCCTAAGTGTCCATTCCAAAGCCAGCAAAACATGCAGGCCCAGTCAGACCCATCCAGGAAGCAGAAAGTGTATGGATGCTCCTCACCAGCCACTGCAGGTGACTGGACATAATCATGCAAGCCGCAGGCGCTTGCGCTATTACTATTGCTTTTTTAAAGCACAACAAAACGGGAGAATAAATGTGCAAGCCATCCTTCCTAATAGCTTCCTTTCAGAGATATACTGGGAAGGCCACGTGTCAGCCCTGAGCCAAGGCTTAAATTCCTTGGAAATGGCATTTATGGCAAAATAAAAAAGTTTCAGTCTTACCCCAGTGATACCAGAGAGGAACAGCTCTAGCAAGAATCATGTGACAGACAAGGTTTAAGGAGAGGTATCTTAATTTTTGTGATATACGGATAGGCTAAGCCTTTTGACATCCTAATATTCTGATTGTTTTTCCTGTCTGGAATATCATTATGCCTGGGCAGGCAGGGAGTTATGAACTACATAAATTAGAAAGTTATTTCATCTACTTGACACCGAAATACTGGTATCTACCTTATTGTGTTAAGTGTGCATTTATGACCACTCAATAAAAAGCAACCTGTCCTTCAGATCTAGAGTTCCTGGTGGCGCAAACAGTTAAGCACTTGACTACCATCCAAAAGGTGGTGTTTGATCCCACCCAGAGGCACCTCAGAAGACAGGCCTGGTAATCTGCTTCCGAAAGGTCGCAGCCTTGATAACCCTATGGAGCAGTTCTGCTCTGCACACATGGGTTACCATGAGTTGGAATTAACTCGACAACAACTAACAACCTTCAGATCTGAATTAAGAATGGTGTGGATAGTATGTAGCTTTTTAATTTTTTTTAACAATTAGCTAATTCATTTTAAATATTTTTCTGCCTCCAATCAGTTAGCTAAAATTGTTCATTCTATCTTGTAGGGAATTAGGGTATGCAATAAATGTATGTCGATTAATAGATGTGTGAGCATGGTAGGAGGTAGGAAAGAAGCCTCTCAACAGAGCTGGACAAAGGGAAACATAGATACTTCCTTTTTCTTCAGACTTGGTACATATTTTAGAGACGTTATTTTAAACTTTAAAGTCATTTAAAGAGTTACTCCTTAAACTAACTTCAAAAATATTTGAAACTTTAAAGGATTTGAATTTTTTCAGCCCTCATTTTTTAACATGTTTGCTAAGCCAAATAGATATTTCTTTATATTCTAGTTCATACCATGAGTAATATTTTTTCTTTTTTAAAGCTATATTGTAAGAAAGCACATAAGCATGCATAATTAGTAGTGTTCTAGAAATGATTTGTCCTTAAATATATAATGCCCCAGAAATATAGAGTTGTTCTGAAACCTTAATTCATTCCCTTCTCATCCTTGGAAAACAACTGATGTTACAAATATTTTAATATTGCTCCCTTTGAGTTATTTCATACTACAATGTTCTAAAAAATTATAAATTACTTCACAAACAATAGATAACTCCACAGACTCTAAAATATCGGATCATTAAACTAACTATTACCTTTTGTGATTCATGGACTTATCAGATAATAACTGGAGGGCTTTACAAAAAACACTGAAATCAAGGATTAAGTACAAAAACAGTCATTAATGCAATTATGCTTCCATTTTAAAATTTTGTGATTAAGTGCATAAACCAAAAAATAACTATCTGCCTGGTCATTAATATCCCTACCTAATGAAGTGCATCTAAAGTATTACTTTGCTTTTAATTCTCCAGCTTATTTAATTTAGGGACCAAAACACACAAACATACTCATGCACATATGCATTTCAGCACTGACACCCTGGTTACCAATTCTGTATCCTGTTTATCATTTGATGACGAGCGTGTGGTTTTGAATATAAGAGTTAAACAGATCCATATGTAACTAATCAGTGGCGACTTCCCACTGCTTTGGAAGGTCCAGGGGAATGAATGATGGAGAACAGAGAAGACCAAAGGGCATTCTAGGACCGGTGATCTCTTGTAATAGTCTGAATGAGGCAGGTGGGCCTAACAAGTGTCTTGACCCTCCATACATGTGAAGCACGCTTTGGTCTTTGCTTTGAAAGTCTTCCTTTCTTTCCCTCTCCCTGTGAAAATCCTTCCATATTGCTCCCAGAGTGGTCTTTCTAAAATAGGTTTATATAGCATAAAATGCACGTATAACTTTGTCACTGACTTGCTTAAACTCTGTCAACGTGCTCCAGTCCTGCCAGAATTGAGTGTAAGCTCCTTTGTGAGATGGACAGGAGTTGGCCCTGTTTACTTCTCCAAATCCAGTCCTAATGCTTGTTATACCCCATGTTACACTTTGGTGGCAACAAGGCACACACCACTTTTTAATAACCTCTCTGAACTGTGTTCTGGGTGGTTTCTCTGTTGGCAAAACCATTTCCTCTCTTCTTAGTCTGAAAGACTCAGCTGAAGCATAGCCCCAGATTAGGCTCAAGCTCTCCTGTGTGTCTCTGCATCAGCCTGTGCAGACTCTAGCATATCAATGTCCATAATTTATTAAAATGATTTATTAAAGTATCTGTCTCATCAACCAGAACATAAAGTCTTCAATATTAGGGACTGTATCTTAGTTATCTTTCTATTCCCTAAAACTGAAAAATGGTTGCCATGAAGTCAGTTCCAACTCATGGCAACCCCATGTTTATCAGGTAGAACTGTGCTCCATCAGGTTTTCAATGGCTGATTTCTTTCAAGTTGCTTCTGGGTGGACTCGAGCCTTCAACCTTTCAGTTAGCAGCAGAGTGTGCTGACTGTTTGCACCACCCAGGGAGACTCCTCTTCCCTAGACCTTGCTTAATGTATAGGTTAGGCCAGTGCTTGGTTCCTACTGGCTTCCCAATACATAACTAACGTTTGTTAAATTGAACCAATACCCAAACTCAGAAACTTGACACATTTATATTCCACTTACCCTACCTAGTACTGTTCTCTTTCCCAAAATCTTTAATGTCATTGAATTGTTTCTTTACCATCACTTATATTATCTCATGTGATTAGCTGAGTATTCTATACAGTAAATCAAACCATTAGTACAGATCTAAGAACTGAAACAAGGAGATAGGAAGTGATTTCCTCCCTCAAATTACCAGTCAGTATAGAGCTAGGGAAACCCTGGTGGTGTAGTGGTTAAGAGCTACAGCTGCTAACCAAAAGGTAGGCAGTTTGAATCCACCAGGCGCTGCTCAGAAACTCTATGGGGCAGTTCTACTCAGTCCTGTAGGGTCGCTCTGAGTGGGAATCGACTCATCCGCACAGTCTGTTTGGTTATAGAGCTAGAGCCAGATCTTAAGTTGGTCTCTCAAGTCTTTCTTTTCTCCTCTTTCTGATCTCCCCTCTCTTCTCTCCTTCTTGGTCTTCTCTTCCCTCCCTCCTTCTCTTTTCTTCTCTCTCCAGTATCCGTGAAGTAGAAGGGACCATGAAGCTGCCCAGGCTTGTCTAGAACCCTGCTACCTCTCCCTCAAAGGGCTGCATTCAGACATTTCCCCACTGCCTCTCCTTCATACACACAGACTCACATTCCTCCCAATATGCCAAGTATTACACTCAGTGGCAGTTGCAGTTTGGAAACTACGCCTACCTAGAAACATTTTGAAATGCCAAGTTGTTTTAAACTCATATGATTAATTCAAATAATAACCTTTCACTAATACCATCAGCTCTTGATTGTTCACAAGCCATTATGAAAGGTGTGAGCTCCCTGCTTGTCATCGCTTCCCCCACCCCTCCTCCCGGCCCTGTGGCTGCTCTGCCAGGGGGAGGGCCTGGAAAAAAAAGAATTGGGACTTAAAATCAATCCATTGTTCCACATGTTATCCTCTGAAAAATGTTTTGCAGAGAAAAATGTTGCTCCTATGGTTGAAAACACGGTTTGGAAATTGCAGCAAAATTTATCCATTTTCTCTCTAGTGCTGATTTCTGCCTGTCATCACGAGATGAGTACAAAGGTAATGTTTACAGAAAAAAAGAAAAAAAAAACTCTTCAAAGCCAATAACAGCTTTAATAGTTTTAATAGTTTTAACATTTGAACTATATTTAGTTCCGAGTTATTTGTAGAAGTCTCTTTTTAAGTTCTTTGTAAATTTTTATTTTGTAAACAAGGCACACTGCTATGGCGCAGATCTCTTTGACTTTTAAAAACCCTTACTGATTCGGGTCCAGAAATTTCTTGAATTATTGATCCCTTCCCTAGTAGAATAATCAAACGTCGAAACAAAAGAAGATCTCAGATATTATCTAGGCCCTTCCCTTTCTTTTCAAAGAAAGAAACAGAGATGCAAAGAACTGATGGAAGGCGCCCCAGGTCATTTTTTCTCTCCTTCACCCTAGGAGGCAGGGTCAGTTACTGGTGGAGCTAGATTACTAGCAGGGTCTCCACGTATTTCTGCACTTTTTGAATACTGCAGAATCAGCTGTAATTTAGTATTCTGACCAACACATTAAATTTAAACAATATCGTATTGTCCATAACAGTCTCTTACTTCTTATGAAACCTCTTTGAAAGACAAGACATTTCCTTGGGAAAAGTACCGCATTTTTATTCAGGTCTGTTAGCCAGAAGGAATTGCACAGGTGCAGTTTTGGCAATTACCGTAACTCTTTTCTTCACTCTTTTCTGCTTTACTCATCATGCTCGCTAGGAAACAGCCATTCCTTTTTCACAGCTCCTTTTATACCCAGGCTTCCACATATTATCTTGGAATCGTAAATAGGTTCTAAGGCTCCCCACATGTCCAGCTCATCAGGTGTTAGAGCAAATGTTAATGTTAGTATCCTTGTTCTTCTGGAGAAATGATGATGTGCCAAAATGCTAGCAAGTTGAAAGTGCTTCGATATGCAGAACTAAATATTTTTTGCAAGGATAGCTCTCTCTTTAAATCTTATCCATAGCACTTTTATTTCCTACATCTACTGGGCAGTAGTTTTCCAGGAGAAATATAAATCCTAAAATGAATTCATTTGTTACATGGGTTGTCTTAAAACAGAAATGAAGACCTAATTGAAACAGGAATGATACGGAAAATTCTGTCACCTTATGAAGACATCTTTGCCCAAATAGTTATTAGTATGTTATGCTCCACTGATAGGATATAGCAGGAATTAGGCCTTTTTATGTTTTACAATTCCTTCAGTCAGTTCAGTGGATAAAACACAAACTTAGCTTCCTTTTTATTTTCTTAGACTCTTTGAAAGGTGGTAAAGATGATCCATAAATTAATATAGATTATAGTTGGGATTATTTTCAATATGTGTGGCAAAACTGTCTCAGCCTAAAGCTATGATAGGGAACATTTTCCTTTGTACGTAAAGTACCATGATTCCTCCCCACCACGGTCACCAGAGGTAAGGTGCTGTTCTCATAATGTCAATATTATGTTTAGTCCTGGGTCTGGCACTACACCAAGTGCAACAGAAGTGAAGAATCCAGGATAATCCATGGGCAGGATTTGCCCTGGTAGGTGAATATCTCTAGAGAAATATCAAGAAACACAAGTTTTTGGTTCTCAGCTGTAAAGAAATCGTGGTAAACTTGAGTATCCAAAACTTTCTGTTGATCCAGTTTCATGGCATTGCATCTAGAAGCAAGTTTCTCTGGAGCAGACTGATTTAGAGAGGTGTGAAGATGCTGACACTCTCCTTCAAAACTGGGCACCAGGAGAGTGGACAGCCACCACTTAAGCTCTTTACTTTTTGGTGATCCTATTTGCAGTTTATAAACAAAACCTACAGTTTTATTTTCAAGTGGTCCTATCTATCAGACAGGGTGCTAATATTTTTATTTGCTAAAAACTTAGATTTATATGTCAAGCACCTGTTACAATGAATTTCAGTGCCTGTATAAATCATGGTTAAGAAAAAGAATCATTTTTCTTTGTGTTTGGATAACTATAGGAATATTCAAGACTGACGTTTTCAAGCAATAATGTATTGCTGTTCCCTACTGCTTTCCTTTGTAGATAGGGCAAGAGGATGCTCAAAAACAGGACAGAAATGTGACTGACCCATGGAGGGCTAGTCAGAAGGCTTTGACTGGAAAACGCCCATCAGCCTGCCAGGCTTTGAGTGCCATAAAATCACCTTGACTTCCCAGTTTCATTTTTTAGCAAGATGATGAAAAGCAGAAGTCAAGAAAAATCTAACTGTGTTCTAAGTTGATGGAACTTCGGGAAATGTTTCTCCCATCTATTTCTGAGGCTGAATACAGCAAAACCATTAGTGACGATAGGCTTAGGGAAAAAAAAAACAAAAACATTGCTCACTTCTAAATACAGTCTATAGCTAAGATTTATTTATATGAATTTCCAAAGAACGAACAAAATGCATTCTTTTTAATGTTTCCCTACTGCTCCTGAAAATAAATGACTCTGCCAAGATTTGCAATGGTGCTATCCATACTCCAGTGATAGGTGCTTTGTTGAACTGCCTCACTTGCTAGCATCATTTCCAGAAGTTAGGCTTCTAAGCATAAAATAGTCTATGTTTGTCTTGAATATTTTGCAGTGTGAGACAAGCTAAGTACAATTTATGCTGCAGTGTGTCCTACAGCAACTGAGATGTCATACTGCACAATGCCCAAGGTAAATCTACAGTAATTTATTGTATACCTTTCCAGTGGCTTACTTTTACCTTTAATGTTGTTCAGTTGTTCCCTTGCCTCTGAGGGATTATTTGCATATATTTAACAGAATGCAGACCTGGCCACATTTGTTTCTAATGTCTAATTGGATGTGAAGGAACCTTGACTTTAATATTATGCTTTAAATTTAACTCCGGTGAACTGTAACTAAAAATGATATTACAGCCTATTAGATATGATCTGGAAAAATAAGCATGTAATTTGAAGTGTTATTATTACAACCCCTTTTACTGCATATGTTTCAAACACTATTATAAAAGGAATGTCACTACCATTACATTTTTGACATTTTAAATGAAACTGGATGAGGAGTCATAAAATTTAAATAAAAGAATATTCTATACTATTAAAGTTAAAGCCTATTCATTTCCGCATAAACTTGAAAGTCTGTATTTAATCTGTTTAGCTAGTTAACTAATCAGTTTTTGTTAATGCTGTGGCAGATAATTTTGCATGGTATATGAAGCACTTCTTATTTAGTGAAGATTAACCATCAAACTTTAATTGGCATTCACAAGTTAACAGTAATCTCCTGCGCAAGAGACTTTCATTTGCAATTTTTAAGTGTTAAAAGACAACATACAAGCATCACATTTTAAAAGTCCCCAAAAGTTTCTTAGGCTCTGCAACTATGTTCAGTTGCATTTTCAACTTTCATTGTAAAGTTCTCAAATAAGTTTCTAGAAATGCCCTTGGTTGGGGACAGTGGTGTTTATTTGCAGGAAATGCAGAAACTATAGCCAAAAAAAAAAGACTTAAAGTAGCTAGCTAGGTGTCTTGGTCGTGTAGTACTGCTATAGCAGATACCACAAGTGCGTGGCTTTAACAAAGAAGTTTATTCTCTTCATGGTCCAGTAGGCTAGAAGTCCAAATTCAGGGCACTGGCTCCAGGCAAAGGCTTTCTCTCTGTCAGCTCTGGAGGAAGGCCTGTGTCATCAGTCTTCCCTTGGTCTAACAGCATCTCAGTGCAGGAACCTCAGGTCCAAAGGACGCACTCTGTGCCCGGCGCAGCTTTCTTGGTGGTATGAGGTTCCCGACTCTCTGCTTGCTTCCCTTTCCTTTTATCTCTTGTAAGAGAAAAGGTGGTGCAGGCCACATCCTAGGGAAACTCCCTTTACACTGGATCAGGGATGTGACCTTAGTAAGGGTGTTACAATCCCACTTGATCCTCTTTAACGTAAAATTACAATCATAAAGTGGAGGACAACCGCACAATACTGGAAATCATGGCCCAAATTGATACACACATTTTTAGGGGGACATAATTCAATCCATGACACTAGGTATGCCCACAACTTAGGCATTTGAAGGAATAGGCTTGACCCTGATTCCTGAGTTACAATGGTAATTGATACCACTGGAATCAGTGAGGTAACAAAAAAGGGAGGGAGGAAAAGATTTCAGGTTATATCGATAAATTCATTCAAATGATTTTTTTTGAGCACCTACTATTTTTGTTTTTAATATAATGTATTTAATTGTAAGAGTACATAAGTTGAATTTTAATAATAGCTGTGTTTAACAACTGGCTGGCAAAATCCCTAAAAATTTAACAGTCTGCATTCACAAGCTGATACGAATCAGCTCTTATTCCATCAGCTGTATGTATAATAGTTTTTCGGAAGCAAACATAGAAACAGAATTCTCTGATAATAGCCTGAGTGAAAGATGATGGTGGTCTGAGTTAGCTTGGAGGCAGTGGAGGCGGTAGAAGTAGTCGAGTTTGGAGTCTGTTCTGGAAGAAAAGCTGGCAGAATTTTCTGATGAACTGTATATGGAGGTAGCACTTAATGTTTTAACTCCTCGTGTTGGTTTGAATCTAGAACTTTTTTTAATTTTTGGTTAATTTTTCTCTACATCTGTAATTATGTTTCTGTGAATTTTAAGCAATGCAAATAAACATCAAACAGGTGAGCTTATTTAAGAACATTAATCTTCTAACACAATTTACACAAAGTTATTAAAAACTGAAAATGAGTAAGTCCAATTAAGGCAGCATTCAGGGATTTGTAGAAATGTAGATACTTGTGTTCTGTTCTTGAATGGCTTCAAAATCCAGATGTTTTTTCCTTTGCTCCTCTTTAAGTACATGCTGATGTTAGAAGATCAATAGTTGGCTGTATTTAAAAGAAACATATGCATAATCAATTATTTGAAATGGTGCAGCTTTTTTGTAAATTTGGTGATGGTACACCTCTACATGAGTAATGGAAATTACTCTTACGCTTACAAAGAGAATTCTGCTTTCTCTTTACATGGTCAAATCCTCCTTCTTTTCTGCTATATTGCATATTTTAGCATATGGATGTATGATTTCTTTCAGGAGGGATTGCATGTTTACTACTTATTGGCATAAATTAAGGCATCCTAGAAATAAAAGTTCACAAAGTCTACATTTATTTTCAAGAGTAATTTAATCACAGATCTGTTCTGCAGCTTTCATCCTGATGTAGTATTAACAATATAGTCCATGTTGTTTCAGTAATTAAAGAAATTATGAACATATGCTGATACTCTGTGAACATGCCCCACTATCTCTGAATGGGTGTTAAAAAATTTCAATAAGTAATGATTTAATTAACCCTTAAATTGCAATTCAGATTAGAAAAATTATTAATCATTGTGCTTATTATTGCTACTGAAATGAGTCAGCTTATTTTTTCCTATATTTGTGATTAAATATAAGCTTAGAATTGATCCCTTCTGTTTGGTGAACATTTTTCAAAAATTAAGATTGAAATTGACTCCCTGGTTTAACTAAATAATGTTTTCACACTATTAATGCATTATTGAAAGTCTAAAACTTAAGAAAGTCACAGACAACAGATCAATGACTTCTCCTCTTCCTTCTGAATAGAGATGAGTTTGAAGAAAGTAACTTCCCAAAGCAAAGAAATGACCTGTAATTTTTATATAACTGTAAAAGTTATAGTTTCCTACTAGTTCACTTTGCCATATCAAGTGCATTTTGTAAGGTCAGTTAGCAATAAGTAACTGGAACCCCACTTTTTATCAAGAGGAAAAATGGACCCTGTGCTGTGAGGTCAGGAGATTCAGATTTCAGTCTTGTGTGTTCTACCAACTATGTGCATAACCTTGGGTAAGCCTTAGGCCTGAATTTTATTGCCAGTAAAAATAAGGGAGATTCACAGATACCTCCAAACTCCCTGAGGGACTGAGTTACTAGGCTGAGGTCTCGGGGGACATCTAGCTCAAATGGCATAACATAGTTTATAAAAAAAAAGTTCTATATGCTATTTTGGTGAGTAACATCTGGGATCTTAGAAGCTTGTTAGTGGCCACCTAAGATATGTCTGATGGTCCCAACCTGTCTGGAGCAAAAGAGAATGAAGAAAACCAAAGACAAAAGGGAAAGATTAGTTCAAAGGACTAAAGGACCACAACTACCACAGCCTTCACTAGACTGAGTCCAGAACAACTAGATGGTGCCCGGCCACCACCAACAACTGCTCTGACAGGGATCACAATAGAGAATCCCAGACAGAGCTGGAGAAAAATATACAACAAAATTCAAACTCACAAAAAAAAAGACCAGACTTACTGCTCTGACAGGACTAGACAAATCACAAGAATATAGACCCCAGACACCCTTTTAACTCAGTACTGAAGTCACTCTTGAGGTTCACCCTTCAGGCAAAGATTACACAAGCCTACAAAACAAACAACCATGCATATGAGACTAAATGGGCACACCAGCCAAGGGGCAACGATAAGAAGGTAGGAGGGGACAGGAAAGCTGGACAAATGGGAATGGAGAACCCAAGGTCAAAAAGGAGGGAGTTTTGACATGGCACGGATTTGGCAACCATTATCACAAAACACAAAACAATATGTGTATTAATTGTTTAATAAAGAACTAATTTGCTCTGTAAACTTTCACCTAAAGCACAATTTTAAAAAAAGGCAAAAAACTTGATTTCAAAGATCTCTTAGATGTGTAAAATAATCCCAAGGTTTCAATTTATTATCATTTGGGTTTTCATACCATATATGTAAAAGAGTCTGCAGAATATCAAGATATTATATACTGAATGCCTCAAAATGTGCTTTCCATTTCTGTACAAGTCAAATATCTGAGAAAAGCTCAGGCCTTACCTTCAGCACATAAAGTCCAGTTCCAACAACAAAGGTATTATTTGAAGCAGTTGGAGACAATATTCACAGCACATATGTTTGAGGTAACTAATTTATTTGGCTAAATGTTTGATGACCTTTGGTGACAATTATTTTCAATGTAACATTTTTGTTTTCATTGTTGTTGGATTTTGTTTGTTCTCTGCACTGAGTATCAACAGTTACCTAAAAGATCCACTTTCCCTCTTTCAGTGGAGACTTAGTTCATTATTATGGTACGGATTATTTGAAAGCATCTATAATCTACATTTAACTTCTATTACTACTAATTATGGAGCCCTGGTGGAGCAGTAGTTAAGAGCTTAGCTGCTAACCAAAAAGTTAGCAGTTCAAATCCACTAGCCATTCCTTGGAAACCCTATGGGGCAGTTCTACTCTCTCCTATGAGTCAGAATCAACTTGATGGCAATGCGTTTTAGGTGGCTTTTAATTCTGTTGTTGGTTTTGTTTTGTTTTTTTTATTAAAAGTCTCATTTCTAAGGAAAAAAAATAACTTTTTATGAAATTGAGAGTTCAGATGGATTAGCAGAAAAAGGAACCAGAAAGATAAGAGGGGTTATGCAGAAGACTGAGCAAGTAGGATAAAGCAGATCTAAAAGTAAGGCACATTCTTCTGCTCTCAGGCCCCATTCCAAGCTCAGCTTACCACTGCATTTGCCACTGCAGAGAGAGGTGGTTTAGCTTCCACTTCTGGTCCCTCAGGATCCCTAGTTCTGTCTCACTAAAGCTGCCATGAGAAATCAGGAGATGGGAATGCCTGTGAGAGATGAGCCTCTGGTCTCCTACCCCCTATATTTCTAGATAATTTCTTTGCATTCCACCTCCAAGAATCCATCCTTGCTTGCTTCCTTTTGCATCGTGTGTCCCTTACAAAATTGCAGTTTCATTTTTACTTCTCCACTGATGCCCCTTTCATCAAATTGATCCCTAAATGTCTCCCATTCTGTAGATACTCAGGTTTTTATTGACTCAAAGTTCTATGCTGACTCCAGACAACTTAAGAGATTTCACACTCACAGCAGTAAACTGTGCTAATACGGCCCCAGGAACATATCCCAACACACTAAAGATGAAGTCCACCTGTCCGGCTGCAAATCTACTCTTCTGTTTGTTTGCTCCCCTGCCCCACAGTAGAACCTTTATGCCCTTTTTCTGGTCACTGCTCTCCCAGCCTAACTTCTTTCTGCCCCCAACCAGTTGCCATATTTAAGATACTTCAGTGTTTTTCTTTTAGAAATAAAAAACGATTAACATTTGTATATTCCTCAATTGTGACTTCTAATAATAAAGTAATGCCAAATGTGGTCTTAATCGAATAATTGTACACATTTAACAAGAGATACACATGTTTTTAAATGATCATGTGTTGAACTTGAGCCTCTTCTTGTAGATTCTTTCTCCCTCTGCACATACTTGAAGCCTGGCTTTTCCGCATCGTTTTGGTCCTCACAGCTCTTTCCAGAACAGGATCAAGATGTTCTTAGCTGCCCAGTGCTACATCCACTTGAAATCCAAATCAACTGTTTTCAATGGGTTAGAAGAGCAGAGAGGCAGGTGAATTTAGAACTTCTTACCATTCACCACCACATTACTTCTAGAATTTGATCTGTGATTCTCCTTCTCCAATTACAACCTTCTGTCTCTCCACCATCTGACTCCCTTATCCACAAGCCTTTTGTTTACTCTCATCATGATCTCCATTTATTTGGCCTTCTGTACGTTCCCCGAGGCTTCCTGGGTAGCACAGTTTGCACTTGACCTACAGGTTGTGCAGAAGAAAGTCTTGGTGATCTGCTTCTGTAAAGATTACTACCAGGAAAACCCCATTGAGCAGTTCTACTTTGTAACAAATGGGGTCACCATGAGTCAGAATCAACTTGACAGCAATGGGTTTGTTTTGTTTTATATGTTCCCAGGCCATCACTTTTGCCCTGGCCTGCCCTTGACTCCTTCCACAGCCTATGACTCATTGGCAGTTGTTACCATAGTCCATTAAACATCGTCCTAAACCTTTGCCCCATTGGCCCACCCATCCCTGGCTCTGAGGAAATCCCACTGCCAAGTCTCTCTTTTCCTTTCCAATGGCCAAAGGTCACCAAAGAAAGTCAAGAAAACATCTATTAAAAAATCATGCTGTCTAATGTCAGCTGGGCCCTCCCAGCTGCTTGCAGTCCTTCTTCCTTATCTACTGATTAAACGTCAAAATTCTGAAAAATCCAGTTGAGCATTCACAAAAGTTAAAAGGTTGGCATGTGCAAGTTCATGGAGTCAGGGACTGGACTCTGGGAAACCCTGGAGCAGGCTGGTTGGAGACAGGAGTGACAGGGCCCAAGAGTGTGAGGCCAGAAGAAAGCCCAGAACAGCTGGTTGGCAGGAGTGGTACTGCTATTTGCACATGCTCAAATGTCTGTGCCCAGAGCTGACAAAGATAAATTCCACTGCGGTTGAACAAATAGGCTTTCCTCATCCTCAGCCAATAAATATCCCATATTCTGAATAGGCTCCCAATTGACTTCTTGGTACAATTTGAGTTGATGGTCTGCACAGCTGTGTAGAAATGAGGGCTTGGGTTACATCACAGACAACCTCTCTGACTATAATTGCCCCATTACAGGAGTGATCAACTGAGAGGTCATTGCCAAAAGTCCCTCATTGTGAACTCTCTGAGACCGGATGCAGACTGTTTTTGATGGAAGGCCAATTGCTAAGGGATTTACTGCCGTTAGCAGTTCTATAGAAGGCAACAAGGCTTGCTTTCAGGGCACAATGAAGAAACCATCTGTTTCCTCAGAACTTTGCCTGAGTGCAAGCTTGATAGTCCCCAGCGGCTTTGTTGATGTTATTGTTATTGTTATTCTTCATTATTTATTGATCATCAAAAATACATCATGTACTGAGGGATGATAATGTTTGTGGAAAATATAGCATATGTGTATGAAAATGCTCAATCTAATACACTATAATAATGTTTGAAAGACTAGTGCTTCTTACCTGCTAACTGCTAGGGTTGACTATTTAGAGACACTATTTTGTTTTGTTTTCTCTTCCTTTTAGGTAGGAAGTGTTAATAGAGCACAGAAGTTCTTTGATCTAGGTCCATTTAGATTGCCTAGATATTCCCTCATTCATTCATTTCACTTCACTCATTAATTCAAGAAATATTTATGAGCATATATTATGTGTCAGACACCATGAAATCAAAGATTAATGAACTACTGTCATTATTTCAAAAGATTACCTGAAAAAAAAAAGTAAGGCACTTTATCACTTTCCCATATGATTAGAAATACAAAGATGTTGTACTTAGGATCTGATGTTGTTAGGTGCTGTTGAGTCAATACCAACTCATAGTGAGCCTATGTACAAAAGAGTGAAACACTGTTTGGTCTTGAGCTATTCTCATGATCATTGTTATGATTGAGCCCATCACTGCAGCCACTATTAGTCTATCTTATTGAGGGTTTTCTTTTTCACTAACCCTCTACTTTACCAAGCATGATGTCATTCTCCAGGCACTGGTCCCTCCTGATAACATGTCCAAAGTACATGAGATGAAGTCTTTCCATCCTTGCTTCTAAGGAGCATTCTGGCTGTACTTCTTCCAAGACAAATATGTTCATTCTTCTGGAAATCCATGGTATAGTCAATATTCTTTGCTAACACCATAATTCAAAGGCATCAACTCTACTTCAGTCTTCCTTATTCATTGACCAGGTTTTGCATGCATATGAGGAAATTGAAAATATCATGGCTTGGGTCAGGCATACCTTAGTCCTGAAGGTGACATCTTTGTTTTTCAACACTTTAAAGAGGTCTTTTGCAGCAGATTTGCCTAATGTAATATGTTGTTTGATTTCTTGACTGCTGCTTCTATGGGCACTGATTGTGAATCCAAGTAAACTGAAATCCTTGACAACTTAAATGTTTCTCATGATGTTGCTTATTGGTCCAGTTGTGAGGATTATTCTTTCCTTTATGTTGGTGTGTAATACGTACTGAAGGGTATATAGTCCTTGATCTTCATCAGTAAGTGGTTCAAGTCCTCATCACTTTCAGCAAGCAACGTGTATCGCCTGCATATCACAGGTTATTAATGACTCTTCCTCCAATCCTAATGCTGTGTTCTTCTTCATATAGTCCAGTTTCTCAGATTAATGACTCACTATACAGATTGAATAAGTATGGTGAAAGGATACATCCCTGACACACACCTTTCCTGAGTTTAAACCACGTAGTGTTCACTTGTGCTGTTCAAACAACTGCCTCTTGCTCTACATACAGTTTCTGCATGAACACAGCTAAGCATTCTGGGAATTCCCATTCTTTGCAATGTTATCCATAATTTGTTATGATCCACACAGTCCAATGCCTTTGTATAGCCAATAAAATACAGGTAAACATCTTTCTGGTATTCTCTGCTATCAGCCGAGATCCATCTAACATCAGCAGTGATATCCCTCATTCCACATCCTCATCTGAATCTGGCTTGAATTTCTGGCCATTCCCTGTCAGTGTACTGCTGCAACCACTTTTGAATGATCTTCAGCAAAATTTTACTTCTGCGGGATATTAATGATACTGTTCGATACTTTTCACATTCTGTTGGATCATCTTTCTTTGGAAGGGGACAGATATGGATCTCTTCCAGTCAGTTGGCCAGGTAGCTATCTTCCAAATTTACTGGCATAGATGAGTGAGTACTTCCAGTGTTGCATCCATTTGTGGAAACATCTCAATTGATATTCCATCAATTCCTGGAGCCTTGTTTTTTGCCATTGCCTACAGTGCAGTTTAGACTTCTTCCTTCAGTACCATTGGTTTTGATCATATGATACCTACTGAAATGGTTGAACATTGACCAATTCTTTTTGGTTCAGTGACTCTGTGTATTCTTTCCATCTCTTTTTTTTTTTTTTAATATATATTTTATTGTACTTCAGGTGAAAGCTTACAGAGCAAATAGTTTCTCATGAAATAGTAGTACACATGTTGTTTTTTGACATTGGTTAACAACCCCACAACGTATTAAGCCTCTAAATTCTCAACCTTTTTTTTTTGATGAAAATTACAGATGGCCAAAGATACACCGTTTCAAACATTTCTACATTCACAGTTCAGTGACAGTGACTATGCTCTTCCAACTGTGCTGTTATTCTCACTTAAGATGAAGGCTTACAGAACAAAATAGTTTTTCATTTAACAGTTACTACACATGTTGCCCTATGACCATGGTTAACAATCTCACAGCACATCAAGAATATCCTTACTCCACCTTGTGTTCCCTATCACCAGGGGGCTTCCTTGTCCCCTTCTGTCTTCTGGACCTTGTCAGTGGACTATTGTACCTCTTTACTCTCATTTGTTTATTTATTTATTTATTTATTTTTATTTTATTTAAACACCATTTCAAAACTTTTTACTTACACATTTAAGTGATATTGACTATGCTCTTCCAATTGTGCTGCCATTCTCGCCCAAGATGAAGGCTTACAGGACAAAACAGCCTCCCATTTAATAGTTACTACAAATGTTGCCCTATAGCAGTGGTCAACAATCTCACAATACATTGACAGTGTCCTTATTCAATTTGTGTTCCTTATCATCAGTTTCCTACTCTCCCTCTGCCTTCTGGCCCTTGTCACTGGACTCCTGTACATCGTTAGTCCCATTTAGTTTTACTGGGGTGTCCATTCCCAGGCTTAACATCGAACCTTGAAGGTAACTTCACCTCTGAGCTGAAAGGGTGTCTGGGGGCCACACTCTCGAGGTTTCTCTAGTATTCTTTAGGCCAGTATATCTGGTCTTCTTTTTTTTTTTTTTTTTTTTGGGAGTTAAAATTATGCTCTACATCCTACTCCAGCTCTGCCCAGAACCCTCTGTTGTGATCCTGGTCAGAGGAGTCATTGGTGGTAGCCGGGCACCATCCAGCTGTACTGGGCTCAGTCCCGTGGAGGCCTTGGTAGCTGTGGACCATTAGTCCTTCGGACTAATCTTTTCCTTGTATCCTGTTCTCTTCGTTCTCCCTTGTTCCCGAAGGGATGAGATCAGTGGAGTATCTTAGATGGCCGCTCATAGGCTTTTAAGACCCCAGACACTACTCACCAAGGTAGAATGTAGAGCATTATCTTTATAAGTAGTGTCATGCCAATTGAGCTAGATGTTCCCCGAGATCATGGTCCCCAGAGCCCTCCGTCCAACAACTCAGTCCCTCGGGGGGTTTGGATGTGTCTATAGGGCCTCCATGACCTTTCCTTGTGCAGGTTGTGTTAGTTTCCCCTGTACTATGTACTATCTCATCTCTCACCCAAGTTACTACTTACCTATTACCTATTTAGTATCCCCCCCCCCTCCCATCCCTGGTAACCAACAAGGATTGTTACATTTTGCATGTGAATTTTTTCATGGGTTTTTACAATAGAGGTCTCATACAATATTTGTCCTTTTGTGATTGACTTATTTCACTCAGCATGATGTCCTCCAGTTTCATCCATGTTATGAGATGGTTCACCGATTCATTGTTCTTTCTCGTTGCATAGTACTCCATTGTGTGTATGTACCATAGTTTGTGTATCCATTCGTCTGTTGATGGACATCGAGGTTGTTTCCATCGTTTTGCTATTGTGAATAATGCTGCCATGAACATAGGTGTGCATATGTCTATTCGAGTGATGACTCTTATTTCTCTAGGATATATTCCTAGGAGTGGGATTGCTGGATCGAATGGTACGTCTATTTCTAGCTTTCTGAGGAAACGCCATATCATTTTCCAAAATGGCTGTATCATTTTGCATTCCCACCAGCAGTGTGTAAGAGTTCCCGTCTCCCCACAGCCCCTCCAACATTTGTTATTTCCAGTGTTTTTGATTCGTGCCAGTAATGCCGGGGTGAGATGGTATCTCATTGTGGTTTTAATTTGCATTTCTCTAATGGCTAGTGATCGCGAGCATTTCCTCATGTGTCTGTTGGCCATTTGAATGTCTTCCTTGGTGAAGTGTCGGTTCATTTCCTTTGCCCATTTTTTGATAGGATTGGTTGTCTTTTTGTTGTAGAGGTGTTGGATTTTCTTGTAGATTATGGAGATTAGACCTTTGTCTGACTTGTACTGTCCAAAAATTTTTTCCCAGTCTGTAGGTTCTCTTTTAACTCTTTTGGTGAAATCTTTTGAAGAGCATAGATGTTTGATTTTTAGAATAGATGTTTGATTTTTAGAAGATCCCAATTATCTAGTTTATCTGTTGGGTTTTTTGTGTTGATGTTTATGGTTTGTATCCTGTTAATGCCATGTATTAAGGTCTGAAGTGTTGGTCCTATTTTTTCTTCTATGAATTTTATAGTTTGAGGCTTTATATTCAGGTCTTTGATCCATTTTGAAGTAGTTTTTGTATATGGTGTGAGGTACGGGTCCTGTTTCATTTTTCTACAAATGGATATCCAGTTTTGCCAGCACCATTTGTTAAAAAGACTGTCTTTTCCCCATTTGATGTATTTTGGGCCCTTGTCAAAAATCAGGTGACCGTAGGTGGATGGATTTACATCTGAGTTCTCAATTCTGTTCCATTGGTCAATGTCTCTGTTGTTGTACCAGTACCAGGCTGTTTTGAGTACTGTAGCTGTATAGTAGGTTCTCAAGTCAGGTAGTGTGAGTCCTCCAACTTTATTCTTCTTCTTCAGTAGTGCTTTACTTATTCGGGGTTTCTTCCCTTTCCATATAAAGTTAATAATTAGTTTTTCCATCTCTTTGAAGAATGTTGTTGGTATTTGTATCGGAATTGCATTGTATTTGTAGATTGCTTTAGGTAGAATTGCCATTTTCACAATGTTGAGTCTGCCTATCCATGAGCATGGTATGTTTTTCCATTTATGTAGATCCCTTTGGGTTTCATGCAGCAGTGTTTTGTAGTTTTCTTTGTATAGGTCTTTTATATTCCTGGTCAGATTTATTCCTAAGTATTTTATCTTTTTAGGGGCTATTGAAAATGGTATTGATTTCCTGATCTCCTTTTCATCGTTCTCTTTACTGGTGTATAGGAATCCAACTGATTTTTGAATGTTTATCTTGTATCCTGCTACTCTGCTGAATCTTTCTATTACTTCCAGTAAATTTCTCGTGGAGTCTTTAGGGTTTTCTATGTATAGTATCATATCATCTGCAAACAGGGAGAGTTTAACTTCTTCATTACCAATTTGGATGCACTTTATTTCTTTCTCTTGCCTTACTGCTCTAGCTAGAACTTCCAGCACAATGTTAAATAGGAGTGGTGATAAAGGGCATCCTTGTCTTGTTCCTGTTTTCAGGGGGAATGTTTTCAGCCTTTCTCCATTAAGAATGATGTTGGCTGTTGGTTTTGCATAGATGCCTTTTATTATGTTGAGAAATTTCCCTTCTATACCTATTTTATTGAGAGCTTTTATCAGGAATGGGTGTTGGACTTTGTCAAATGCCTTTTCTGCATCAATTGAGATAATCATGTGATTTTTTTCTTTCCTTTTATTTATGTGGTGGATTACGTTGATGGATTTTCTAATGTTAAACCATCCTTGCATACCTGGTATGAATCCTACTTGGTCGTGGTGTATTATTTTTTTGATATGATACTGAATTCTATTGGCTAGAATTTTGTTCAGAATTTTTGCATCTGTATTCATGAGAGATATTGGTCTGTAATTTTCTTTTTTTGTGATGTCTTTGCCTGGCTTTGGTATCAGCGTTATGCTGGCTTCATAGAATGAATTTGGAAGTGTTGCTTCCTCTTCTATGCTCTGAAATAACTTGAGTAGAACTGGTATGAGCTCTTCTGTAAATGTTTTGTAGAATTCTCCAGTGAAGCCATCTGGGCCAGGGCTTTTTTTTGGTTGGGAGTTTTTTTATTACCTTTTCAATCTCTTCTCTTGTTATGGGTCTGTTCAGATTTTCAATATCACTTTGTTGTAGTTTGGGTAGGCCGTATGTTTCTAGAAATTTATCCATTTCCTCTAGGTTTTCAAATTTGTTGGAATATAGTTTTTCATAATATTCTGTTATAATCCTTTTTATTTCAGTTGGGTCTGTTGTAATGTCCCCCATTTCATTTCTTATTTGGGTTATTTGTGCCCTCTGCTGTTTTTCTTTTGTCAGTCTGGCCAGTGGTTTGTCGATTTTGTTGATTCTTTCAAAGAACCAACTTTTGGTTTTGTTGATTCTTTCTATTGTTTTTCTGTTCTCTATTTCATTGATTTCTGCTCTGATCTTTACTATTTCCTTTCTTCCGGTGGTTGTAGGCTTTTTTTGTTGTTCTCTTTCTATTTGTTTGAGTTCTGTAGTTAATGTTTTGATTTTGTCCCTTTCTTCTTTTTTGATATGTGCATCTATTGCTATAAATTGTCCTCTGAGGACTGCCTTTGCTGTGTCCCAAAGGGTTTGGTATGATGTGTTTTCATTTTCATTTGATTCTAGGAATTTTTTAATTCCATCTCTGATTTCTTCTATTACCCATTGATGTGTAAGCAGATTATTATTCAGTTTCCATGTGTTTGATTTTTTTTCCTTGCTCTTTCTAGTGTTAATTTCTACCTTGATGGCATTGTGGTCAGAGAAGATACTGTGAATTATCTCAGCATTTTGGATCTTGTTGAGGATTGCTCTGTGGCCTAAGATGTGGTCTATTCTGGAGAACGTTCCATGTGCATTGGAAAAGAATGTGTACTTTGCAGCGGTTGGATGGATTGTTCTATATATGTCTATGAGGTCCAGTTGGCTGATTGTGTCCTTTAGGTCTTCTGTATCTTTGCTGAGTTTCTTTTTAGTTGTTCTGTCCTTTACTGAGAGTGGTGTGTTGAAGTCTCCTACTATTATTGTGGAACTGTCAATTTCTCTTTTCAGTGCTGTTAGAGTTTTTTTTATGTATTTTGGAGCCCTGTCATTGGGTGCATAGATATTTATTATGGTTATGTCTTCATGATGGATCATCCCCTTAATCATTATATAGTGTCCTTCTTTGTCTTTTATGGTAGATTTTGTTTTAAAGTCTATTTTATCTGAGATTAGAATTGCCACTCCTGCTCTTTTTTGGTAGTTGTTAGCTTGATATATTTTTTTCCAACCTTTGATTTTTAATAAATTCACATCTTTGTTTCTAAGATGTGTCTCTTGTAGACAGCAAATAGATGGATCCTGTTTTCTTATCCATTCTGCCACTCTCCGTCGCTTTATGGGTGCATTGAGTCCATTTACGTTCAGTGTAATTATTGATAGATGTGAGTTTGTTGGTGTCATTTTGTAGTGCTTTTTTTTGTGATGCTGAAGTTTTCTTTGTTCTTCTTACTCTCTTGTGCTGAGTTCCTTTTGTTTGTGGATTTTGTGTTCATTTCTTTTGTTTTTGTAGGTTTTGTTTTTGTTGAGACTTTATGTTTTTCGTCTTTATTTTTATGAGTTGGTTTGTTAACTTTTTTTGTGGTTACCATGAATTTTACCCTTATCTTTATAATTTTGAAGCAGTCTACCGTTACTTGGTATCGCCTTGCCTTCTTCTCCTTTAGAAGGTTCTATACCTATGCCGTTTGTTCCCTCTTTCATTGTTTTGATGTTGTTGTCATCCTTTGATTGATTTCTCTGATTCCCTGTTGTATGTCTTTTGTTTTTGGAAAGTCGTCTGTAGTTCAGTTCCTAGAATGGTATCTGGTTCATGTTAACCTGCGTCCTAGGTCCTAGGTCCTGCCTGAGGGCTTAAGCTGTTTGTCCTCAGATCGAAGAACTCCCTTTAATAATTCTTGTAAGTTTGGTTTGACTTTTGCATATTCCTTTAGTTTCTGTTTATCTGGAAATGACCTAATTTCACCATCAAATCTGAATGAGAGTTTTGCAGGATATATTATTCTTGGCTGACAATTTTTTTCTTTCAAGATTTTATATATGTCATCCCATTGCCTTCTTGCCTGCATGGTTTCTGCTGAATAATCTGAGCTTAGTCTTATTGTTTCTCCTCTGTATGTGACTTCTTGTTTTTCACGAGCTGCTCTCAGGATTCTTTGTTTGTCTTTAGTTTTAGCGAGTGTGAATATGATATGTCTTGGTGATTTTCTTTTGGGGTCTCTTCTATATGGGGTTCGTTGAGCTTCTTCGATGACCAGCTTTTCATCTTTCATGATATTGGGAAAGTTTTCTGTCAGCAGTTCCTCAATGATCCTCTCTGTGTTTTCTGTTTTCTCCCCCTGTTCTGGTATGCCAATCACTCGTAAGTTTTTGCTTTTAATTGTGTCCCACATAACTCTCAGGGTCTCTTCATTTTTCTTTGTTCTTTTTTCTGAGTTTTCCTGAAACAGAGTTGTATCCAAGTGTTTGTCTTCAGTTCCACTGATCCTGTCTTCCATGGTTTCAAATCTACTTCGCAGCCCTTCTATGACACCGTCCATTTCTGAAATCTTGTTGTTTATCTTTTGGATTTCTAATTGTTGTTTTTGTATAATTTCGAGTTGTGAATTTATTTTGGCATTTTGTTCTTGCATCATCTTCCTGAATTCTTCCAATTTTTTGTCTGTATTTTCCATAAATTTGTCTATTTTTTCCTCATGTTTGTCAGCTTTTTGCCTCAGTTCTTGGAAAATTCTGAGTATTAGTGATTTGAGTTCCGTATCAGGTACTTCTAGCGCATTTTCTTCCACAGGAGAGTTATCTGGTGTTTTAATTTGGACGCCTATTGGAGCCATCTTGTCTTGTTTTTGTAAATGTTTTGATATTGTTTGCTGTTTTCGGGGCATTCAGTAGATATTTCTCTCGTTTATTGATTGTAGATTTTTTTTTTTTCGTTCTTGTGGTACAGCTGGGCAGATCTAGTTGAGGAGGAGCCACTGGGATGGGTTGCTTGTGGCACTCACCGCAGCCACCAGGACGGTCGGTAGTCAGTGCTGGCCAGGTTCCAATAGGGCGTGCCTGCACCGCTTGGTGATGTGATGTCTAGTACACGGTGCAGGTAGGTAGGGTGCAGCGGGAAGATGGTTATGTGTGAAGCTAAGCTGGATATGGGAGAGAGGAGAGAGGAGGAGGAGCAAAAAGCGTACAAACATAAAAGAATGCTAGGGGAGCTTGTCGTTGGAATGTACGGATGAGAGACTATGGGATGGAGGAAACCAGAAGGGGGAAGAGAAAGAAAAGGAAAGAATGACCAGATAAAAATCAGAAAAGTTAAAGAACTGCACAGTTCCCAGGGATCCCACCGATGCAGCTATGAGGTCTGGGGGAATCGGTCTCAATTTTCACAGCTCAGCCTGGCCAGAAGGTACAAAGGCATACATCGCCTGGTATTCAGGGATCAGAAAGAGAAGGAAGAGATAGAGAGACGAGAAATTAATAAATGAAGAAAGACAAAAGGGAAAAAGAGGTCAAAGATGACAAAACTAATCAAAAAAGGAAGAAAAATAAAATTGAGAAAAAAAAAAAAAAAAGGGCAACACCAGCAGTCAGTGCCTACAAATGGGACCCAGAGAGCCCCCACTCAGGGGCGCGAATTCCAAGAAGCCGGTAGTCTCGGGGTTAAGTGACCGTGGCCACGGGGAGCAGAGGGGCCAACGAACAAAGGCCCCAGGATCCCACCCGCGCGGGAGCCCAGACCTGGAAACAGCCACACGCCCGAACGCAGCCCTACAGCCCCGCAGGAGAGAGCAGAGACGGCACTCGGAACCAGGCACTCAGGCAAAAGGCGGGGGAGGCGGCAGAAAAAGGCTCGCTAGCGGCCAGCAAACGGCTCCCAGAAAGCCCCCAGCCCGGGCGCACGGACTCCAAGCACCAGCGCCCCCCAGCTCAGGGACTCTGGCCACGGAAAGCAGAGGGGCGAACGAACAAAGGCCCCGGGATCCCACCCACGCGGGAGCCCAGACCTAGAAACAGCCACACGCCCGCACGCAGCCCTACAGCCCCGCAGGAGAGAGCAGAGACAGCACTCGGAACCAGGTACCCAGGCAAAAGGAGGGGGAGGCGGCAGAAAAAGTTTCGCTAGGTGCCAGCAAACGGCTCCCAGAAAGCCTCCAGCCCGGGCGCGCGGAATCCAAGCACCGGCGCCCCCCAGCTCAGGGACTCCGGCCACGGAAAGCAGAGGGGCGAACGAACAAAGGCCCCGGGATCCCACCCACGCAGGAGCCCAGACCTAGAAACAGCCACACGCCCGCACGCAGCCCTACAGCCCCGCAGGAGAGAGCAGAGACGGCACTCGGAACCAGGCACCCAGGCAAAAGGAGGGGGAGGCGGCAGGAAAAGGTTCGCTAGGTGCCAGCAAACGGCTCCCAGAAAGCCTCCAGCCCGGGCGCGCGGAATCCAAGCACCGGCGCCCCCCAGCTCAGGGACCCTGGCCACGGAGAGCAGGGAATCCCCAGCTGAGGCGGAGAGGGGTGGGTGGTGGGAGAGCGCGCACCACAGTTTACCGGTCGTTCTGTCTCCGACCAGATGCTCTGCAAGGCTGCTCTCCCGTTTACTGGTCTCCTATAGGAATCCAAGATGGTGGATCCGCGCTGCGTTAGCTGGTAAGGAATCTCTGCCTGAGTCTCTCCTCGTTCTCCGTTCTCTTTTAGTATTCTCACTCCGTTTGGTGTTTGGCTGAGTTCTTTATCTCTTCATTTGGTGTTCTAGGGTTTCAGGATTGTTGATTCTCTGTTAGGCTTAGTTTTTCGGATCTTTGCTATGGAGGGACGGCGTGGTGTTTCTGCCTAGAGCGCCATCTTTTCCTCTTTCCATCTCTTTTGATGCTTCCTGTGTCATTCAATATTTTGCCCATAGAATACTTAAATGTTACAACTCGAGACTTGAATTTTTTCTTCAGTTCTTTCAGCTTGTGAAATGCTGAGTGTCTTTTTTCCTTTTGGTTTCCTAACTCCAGGTCTTTGCACATTTCATTATAATACTTTGTCTTCTCAATCCACCCTTTGAAATCTTCTGCTCAGCTTTTTTACTTCATCGTTTCTTCCATTCACTTTAGCTACTCTGTGTTAAAGAGCAAGTTTCAGAGTCTCTTCTGACATCCATTTTGGTCTTTTCTTTCTTTCCTGTCTTTTTAATGATCTTTTTCATTCTTTGTGTATGATGTCCTTGATGTCATCCCTCAGCTCATCTGGTCTTTGGTCATTATTGTTCGGTGCATCAAATCGATTCTTGAGATGGCCTCTAAATTCAGGTGGGATATATTCAAGGTCATACTTTGGCTCCCGTGGACTTGTTCTAATTTTCCTCAGCCTCAGCTTGAGTTTCATATGAACAATTGATGATCTGTTCTGCAGTCAGCCCCCTGGCCTTGTTCTGAGTGGTGATATTGAGCTTTTCCATCATCTCTTTCCATAGATGTAGTCGATCTGATTCCTGGGTATTCCGTCTGGCGAGGTCCACATGTACAGTTGCTGTTTATGTTATTGACAAAAGGTACTCACAATGAATAAGCCATTAATCTTGAAAATTCTATAATGGGATCTCCAGCATTGTTTCTATCACCAAGGCCATATTTTCCAACTACTGATCCTTCTTTATTTCTGATTTTCACACCCAGTAATTATCAGTGCATCTTCATTGCGTGATTGATGAATTTCAGCCTGCAGAAGTTGGTAGAAATCTTCCATTTCTTCATCATTGGCATTAGTGTTTGGCGAATAAATTTGAATAATAGTCATATTAACTGGTCTTCCTTGTAAGCGTATGGATATTATCCTATCAGCGACAAACTTATACTTCAGGATAGATCTTGAAGGGTTCTTTTTGTTTTTTGTTTTTTTTTAATTTTTTTTTTTTTAAGGATTTTATTCTTTTTTTTTTTTTTAATTGTACTTCAGGTGAAGGCTTACAGAACAAATAGTTTCTCATGAAACAGAAGTACACATGTTGTTTTCTGACATTGGTTAACAACCCCACAACATATCAACCCTCTAACTTCTCAACCTTTTTTTTTTTTTTTTTTTTTGGTGAAAATACACATAGCCAAAGATACACAATTTCAAAAATTTCTACATGCACACTTCAGTGACATTGACTACGCTCTTGCAATTGTGCTGTTATTCTCACTTCAGATGAAGGCTTACAGAACAAAATAGTTTCTTATTTAACAGTTACTACAAATTTTGCCCTATGACAATGGTTAACAATCTCACAACACATCAACAATACCCTTACTCAACTTGGGTTCCCTACCACCAGCTTCCTTGTCCCCTTCTGCCTTCT
This sequence comes from Dugong dugon, assembly GCA_030035585.1. NCBI lineage: Eukaryota > Metazoa > Chordata > Mammalia > Sirenia > Dugongidae > Dugong > Dugong dugon. The sequence goes on from CM057478.1 coordinate 19,549,086, forward strand.
GGCCCTTGTCACTGGACTCCTGTACCTCGTTAGTCTCATTTGGTTTTACGGGGCTGTCCATTCCCAGGCTGAACAGTGAACCTTGGAGGTAACTTCACCACTGAGCTAAAAGGGTGTCTGGGTGTCATACTCTCAGGGTTTCTCCAGTCTCCTTTAGGCCAGTAAATCTGGTCTTTTTTGTGTGGCTTAGAATTATACTCTACATCCTTCTCCAGCTCTGTCCAGAACCCTCTGTTGTGATCCTGGTCAGAGCAGTCAGTGATGGTAGCTGGGCACCATCTAGCTGTACTGGACTCAGTCAGGTGGAGGCCTTGGTAGCTGTGGACAATTAGTCCTTTGGACTAATCTTTTCTTTGTATCCTGTTCTCTTCATTCTCCCTTGCTCCCGAAGGGATGAGACCAGTGGAGTATCTTAGATGGCCGCTCACAGGCTTTTAAGACCCCAGACACTACTCACCAAGGTAGAATGTAGAACATTGTCTTTATAAGCTGTGTCATGCCAACTGAGCTAGATGTTCCCTGAGACTGTGTGGTCCCCAGAGCCCTCCACCCAGCAATTCAGTCCCTCAGGGAGTTTGGATGTGTCTATGGGGCTTCCATGACCTTTCCTTATACAGGTTGTGCTAGTTTCCCCTGTATTGTGTACTGTCTCACCCTTCACCCAAGATACCACTTATCTATTGCCTATTTAGTATTTCCCTCCCACCCCTCCCATCCCTGGCAACCAACAAAGATTGTTACATTTTGTGTGTGAACTTTTTCATGGGTTTTTACAATAGAGGTCTCATACAATATTTGTCCTTTTGTGATTGACTTATTTCACCCAGCATAATGTTCTCCAGTTTCATCCATGTTATGAGATGCTTCACAGATTCATTGCTGTTCTTTTTCATTGCATAGTACCCCATTGTGTGTATGTACCATAGTTTGTTTATCCATTCATCTGTTGATGGGCATCTAGGTTGTTTCCATCGTTTTGCTATTGTGAACAACGCTGCCGTGAACGTAGGTGTGTGTATGTCTATTCGAGTGACGACTCTTATTTCTCTAGGATATATTCCTAGGAGTGGGATTGCTGGATCAAACGGTATGTCTATTTCTAGCTTTCTGAGAAAGCACCATATCATTTTCCAAAATGGTTGTATTATTTTGCATTCCCACCAGCAGTGCATAAGTGTTCCAATCTCCCCACAGCCCCTCCAACATTTGTTATTTCCAGTGTTTTTAATTCGTGCCAGTAATGCCGGGGTGAGATGGTATCTCATTGTAGTTTTAATTTGCATTTCTCAAATGGCTAGTGATCACAAGCATTCCCTCACGTGTCTGTTGGCCATTTGAATGTCTTCTTTAGTGAATTGTCTGTTCATTTCCTTTGCCCATTTTTTAATAGGATTATTTGTCTTTTTGTTGTAGAGGTGTTGGATTTTCTTGTAGATTATGGAGATTAGACCTTTGTCTGACTTGTACTGTCCAAAATTTTTTCCCCAGTCTGTAGGTTCTCTTTTGACTCTTTTGGTGAAGTCTTCTGAAGAACATAAGTGTTTGATTTTTAGAAGATCCCATTTATCTAGCTTATCTGTTGGGGTTTGTGGGTTGATGGTTATGGTTTGTATCCTGTTAATGCCATGTATTAAGGCCTGAAGTGTTGGTCCTATTTTTTCTTCTATGAACTTTATAGTTTTAGGCTTTATATTCAGGTCTTTGATCCATTTTGAAGTAGTTTTTGTATATGGCATGAGGTATGGGTCCTGTTTCATTTTTTTGCAGATGGATATCCAGTTTTGCCAGCACCATTTGTTAAAAAGACTGTCTTTTCCCCATTTGATGGACTTTGGGCCCTTGTCGAACATCAGGTGACCGCAGGTGGATGGATTTACATCTGAGTTCTCAATTCTGTTCCATGGGTCAATGTATCTGTCGTTGAACCAGTACCAGGCTGTTCTGGCTACTGTAGCTGTATAGTAGGTTCTGAAGTCAGGTAGTGTGAGTCCTCCAACTTTATTCTTCTTCTTCAGTAGTGCTTTACTTAATCGGGGCTTCTTCCCTTTCCATATAAAGTTAATGATTACTTTTTCCATCTCTTTGAAGAATGTTGTTGGTATTTTGATTGGGATTGCATTGTATTTGTTAATTGCTTTGGGTAGAATTGTCATTTTCACAATGTTGATTCTGCCTATCCATGAGCATGGTATGTTTTTCCATTTATGTAGATCCCTTTGGGTTTCTTGCACTACTGTTTTGTAGTTTTCTTTGTATAGGTCTTTTACATCCCTAGTCAGATTTATTCCTAAGTATTTTATCTTTTTAGGGGCTATTATAAATGTTATTGTTTTCCTGATTTCCTTTTCATCGTTCTCCTTATTGGTGTATAGGAATCCAACTGATTTTTGAATGTTTATCTTGTATCCTGCTACTCTGCTGAATCTTTCTATTAGTTCCAGTAGATTTCTTGTGGAGTCTTTAGGGTTTTCTGTGTATAGTATCATATCATCTGCAAACAGGGACAGTTTAACTTCTTCATTACCAATTTGGATGCCCTTTATTTCTTTTTCTTGCCTTATTTCTCTAGCTAGAACTTCCAGCACAATGTTAAATAGGAGTGGTGATAAAGGGCATCCTTGTCTTGTTCCTGTTTTCAAGGGGAATTTTTTCAGCCTCCCTCCATTAAGAATGATATTGGCTGTTGGTTTTGCCTAGATGCCCTTTATTATGTTGAGAAATTTCCCTTCTATACCGATTTTATTGAGAGTTTTTATCAGGAATGGGTATTGGACTTTGTCAAATACCTTTTCTGCGTCAACTGAGATGATCATGTGATTCTTTTCTTTCCTTTTATTTATGTGGTGGATTACCTTGATTGATTTTCTAATGTTGAACCATCCTTGCATACCTGGTATGAATCCTACTTGTTCGTGGTATATTTTTTTTTTATATGATGCTGAATTCTATTGGCTAGAATTTTGTTGAGAATTTTTGCATCTATATTCATGAGAGATATTGGTCTGTAATTTTCTTTTTTTGTGACATCTTTTCCTGGTTTTGGTATCAGCATTATGCTGGCCTCATAGAATGAATTTGGAAGTGTTGCTTCCTCTTCTATGCTCTGAAATAGCTTGAGTAGTACTGGTACAAGCTCTCCTGTAAATGTTTTGTAGAATTCTCCAGTGAAGCCATCTGGGCCAGGGCTTTTTGGTTGGGAGTTTTTTATTACCTTTTCAATCTCTTCTCTTGTTATGGGTCTGTTCAGATTTTCAACATAACTTTGTTGTAGTTTGGGTAGGCTGTGTGTTTCTAGAAATTTATCTCTTTCTTCTAGGTGTTCAAATTATTTGGAGTATAGTTTTTCATAATATTCTGTTATAATCCTTTTTATTTCAGTTGGGTCTGTTGTAATGTCCTCATTTCATTTCTTATTTGGGTTATTTGTGTCCTCTCCTGTTTCTGTTTCGTCAGTCTGGCCAGTGGTTTGCTGATTTTGTTGATTCTTTCAAAGAACCAACTTTTGGTTTTGTTCATTCTTTCTATTGTTATTCTGTCCTCTGTTTCATTTATTTCTGCTCTGATCTTTACTGTTTTCTTTTTTCCGGTGGTTGTGGGCTTTTTTTGCTGTTCTCTTTCTATTTGTTTGAGTTCTGCTGTTAATATTTTGATTTTGTCCCTTTCTTCTTTTTTGATATGTACATCTATTGCTATAAATTGTCCTCTGAGGACTGCCTTTGCTGTGTCCCAAAGGTTTTGGTATGCCGTGTTTTCATTCTTGTTTGATTCTAGTAATTTTTTTATTCCATCTCTGATTTCTTCTATTACTCACTGATGTGTAAGCAGGGTATTACTCAGTTTCCATGTAGGTGATTTTTTTCCTTGCTCTTTCTATTGTTAGTTTCTACCTTGATGGCATTGTGGTCAGAGAAGATACTTTGAATTATCTCAACTTTTTGGATCGTGCTGAGGATTGCTCTGTGGCCTAAGATGTGGTCTATTCTGGAGAACGTTCCATGTGCATTGGAAAAGAACGTGTACTTTGCAGCGGTTGGATGGAGTGTTCGATATATGTCTATGAGGTCCAGTTGGCTGATTGTGCCCTTTAGGTCTTCTGTATCTTTGCCGAGTTTTTTCTTAGTTGTTCTGTCCTTTACTGAGAGTGGTGTGTTGAAGTCTCCTACTATTATTGTGGAACTGTCAATTTCTCTTTTCAGTGTTGTTAGAGTATGTTTTATGTATTTTGGAGCCCTGTCATTGGGTGCATAGATGTTTGTTATGGTTATGTCTTCATGATGGATCATCCCCTTAATCATTATATAGTGTCCTTCTTTGTCTTTTATGGTAGATTTTGTTTTAAAGTCTATTTTATCTGAGATTAGAATTGCCACTCCTGCTCTTTTTTGGTAGTTGTTAGCTTGATATATTTTTTTCCAACCTTTGACTTTTAATAAATTCACATCTTTGTTTCTAAGGTGTGTCTCCTGTAGACAGCATATCAATGGATCCTGTTTTCTTATACATTCTGTCACTCTCCATCTCTTTATCAGTACATTGAGTCCATTTACATTCAGTGTAATTATTGGTAGATGTGGGTTTGTTGCTGTCATTTGTAGTGCTTTTTTTTGCGGTGCTGACATTTTCTTTGTTCTTCTTACTCTCTTGTGCTGAGTTACTTTTGTTTCTGGATTTTTTCTCATTTCTTTTGTTTTTGTAGGTTTTATTTTTGCTCATACTTTATGTTTTTCCTATTTTTTTTTATGAGTATGTTTGTTAACTTTCTTTGTGGTTACCATGAATTTTACCCATATCTTTCTAAGTTTGAAGCAGTCTACCATTACGTGGTATCGCCTTGCCTTCCTCTCCATTAGAAGGTTCTATACCTATGCCGTTTATTCCCTCTTTTAGTGTTTTGATGTTGTTGTCATTTACTGATTAACTGCTCTGATTCCCTGTTGTATTCCTTTTGGTTTTGGATTCCTCGAGAGGTCATTTCCTAGATTGGTATCTGGCTGGTACGATCCTGCATCCTAGGTTCTGCCTGTGAGCTATAACTGTTTGTCCTCAGATCAAAGAACTTGCTTTAATAATTCTTGTAAGTTTGGTTCGACTTTTACATATTCCCTTAATCTGTGTTTATCTGGAAATGACCTAATTTCACCATCATGTTTGAACGAGAGTTTTGCAGGATATATTATTCTTGACTGACAACTTTTTTCTTTTAAGATTTTATATATGTCATCCCATTGCCTTCTTGCCTGCATGGTTTCTGCTGAATAATCTGAGCTTAGTCTTATTGTTTCTCCTCTGTATGGGACTTCTTGTTTTTCATGAGCTGCTCTCAGGATTCTTTGTTTGTCTTTAGTTTTGGCGAGTGTGAATATGATATGTCTTGGTGATTTTCCTTTGGCGTCTCTTCTATATGGGGTTCATTGAGCTTCTTGGATGGCCAGCTTTTCATCTTTCATGATATTGGGGAAGTTTTCTGTCAGCAGTTCCTCAATGATCCTCTCTGTGTTTTCTGTTTTCTCCCCCTGTTCTGGAATTCCAATCACTCGAAGATTTTTGCTTTTGATTGTGTGCCACATAACTCTCAGGGTCTCTTCATTTTTCTTTGTTTTTTTTCTGAGTTTTCCTGAAACAGAGTTGTATCCAAGTGTTTATCTTCAATTCCACTGATCCTGTCTTCCACCATTTCATATCTGCTTCTCAGCCCTTCTATGACATCGTCCATTTCTGAAATCTTGTTGTTTATCTTTTGGATTTCTAATTGTTGTCTTTGTATAATTTCTAGTTGTGAATTTATTTTAGCATTTTGTTCCTACATTATTTTCCTGAATTCTTCCAATTTTTGGTCCGTATTTTCCATGAATTTGTCTATTTTTTCCTCATGTTTGTCAGCTTTTTGCCTCAGTTCTTGGAGAATTCTGAGTATTAGAGATTTGAATTCCCTATCAGGTAGTTCTACTGCATTTTCTTCCAGAGGAGAGTCATCTGGTGTTTTATTTTGGACACCTACTGGAACCATCCTGTCCTGTTTTTGTAAATGTTTTGTTATTGCCTGCTGTCTTCGGGGGATTTGGTAGTTATTTTTCTCCATTATTGATTGTAGATTTTTTTGTTTCATCCCTTTTTTAAAAAAAAATTTGACTATATCTGAGCAGGCAGACTGTGTGCTCTTTGCTGTTTGCTCATCTGTGGGCACAATACTTTTTGCCTCCTTCTTTAACTGGCAGGGTCAGTCATTCAGATATGGTACAGCAGGGCATGTCTACATGAAGAGGAGTTACTGGGACAGGTTGTTTGTAGCACTTACTACAGCCACCAGAGTGGGTCAGTAATCAGTGCAGGGCAGGTTCCCATAGGTCGTGCCTGTGCTGCTTGGTGGTGTGATGTCAAGCGCACAGTGCAGGTAGGCAGTATGCAGTGGGGAGATTGTTATGTGTGGAGCTAAGATGGATATGGGAGAGAGGAGAGAGGAACAGGAGCCAAAAACATACAAACAAAAAAGAATGCTAGGAGAGCTTGCCATTGGAGTGGAGAGATGAGAGACTATGAAATGGAGAAAAACAGAAAGGGGAAGAGGAAGAAAAGAAAAGAATGAATAAATAAGAATCAGAAAGGTTAAAGAACCGCAAATTTCCCAGGGATCCCAACGGTGCAGCTACGAGGTCTGGGTAAGTTGCTCTCAGGTGTTCCAGTACAGCCTGGCTTGAAGGTATACAACGCCTGGTATTCAGGGAACAGAAAGAGAAGGAAGATACAGAGACAAGAAACTGAGCAATGAAGAAAGACAAAAAGGGAAAAAGAGGAAAAAGAAAACAAAACAAATTAAAAAAAAAAAAAAAAAAAACAAGAAAGGCCCCCAAAGAAACAGAAAAAACAAAAACCAACGTAAATAGAAATGTGCTCAGGGATCCCTCTGCACATCTGTGGAAGCCGAAGGGGAGTCTCCCTGCCACACAGCTCAGCCTGGCCAGAAAGAGCTCCCAACTCAGGAAAAGGAAAAGAAAACAAACAAACAATTCAAAACAAACAAACTAACAAAAGCCCCGGGATCTCACCAGCATGGCAGCCCAAACCAGGAAGCAGCTCCACACTCGAACAGAGCTCTGCAGCCCCTCAGGAAGAAGCAAAGATGGCACACGGAGCCAGGTACTTGAGCGAAGGGAGGGGGAGGTGGCGAGAGACAAGTAAGAAATCAAAAGGAGCAGAAAAAAAAAAAAGCAACACTAGCAGCCAACAAATGGCACTCAGAGAGCCAGCTAGTGCAGGCTGGTGTTTCTGGATAAGAGACTGCCCGTGGGAAGCAAAGGGGGCCGAGTGTGGGTGAAGAAGGGTCGAGAGTGGGAAAGCATATATCACAAATTACCGGTGCTCTGCAGCCCCTCAGGAAGAAGCTAAGATGGCGCACAGAGTGAGGTAGTCAAGCAAAAGGAGGGGGAGGTGGGAGGAGGCAAGGAAGAAATAAAAAGAAGGGGAAAAAAAGCAACACCAACAGCCAACAAATGGCACTCAGACAGCCACCCATTCGGGTGTGTGGAATCCAAGCAGCTGCTGTTTCCCAGTCAAGAGATTGAGGCTGCAGGAAGCAGAGGAGGCTGAGTCGGGGTGAAGAAGGGTGAGGGGTGGGAAAGCGTATATCACCAATTACCGGTTGTTTTGTCTCCCGCTGGAAGCTCCATGAGGCTGCTTTCTCGTACCCCCTGTTTGCTGGTCTCAGATAGGAGTTCAAGATGGCGGATCCGCACTGTGTTAGCTGGTAGGGGACCTCTGCATGAATCTCTCCTCGCCCGTTCTCTGTCAGTTTTCTCACTGAGTTCTTTATCTCTTCATTTGATGTTTTAGGGTTTCAGGATTGTTGTATTTTCTATTTGGCTTAGTTTTTCAGATCTTTGCTGTGGAGGGACAGCGTGGTGCTTCTGCCTAGAGTGCCATTTTGCCAGAACTCCAACGGGTTCTTTTTGATGATGAATCTGACACCATTCCTCTCAATTTGTCATTCCCGTATGATTGACCATATGATTGTCTGATTCAAAATGGCCAATACCAGTCCATTTCAGCTCACTAATACCTAGGATATCAATCCTTATGTGTTCATTTCATTTTTGATGACTTCTAATTTTCTTAGATTCATACTTTGTACACTCCAAGTTCTGATTATTAATGGGTATTTGCTGATTTTTTTTTTTTTCCTCTCATTTTGAGATGTGCCACATCAGCAAATGAAAGTCCTGAAGGCTTTACTCCATCCACATTATTAAGGTCAACTCTATTTTGAGGAGGTAGCTCTTCCCCGGTTGTATTTTGAGTGACTTCCAACCTGAGGAACTCATCTTCTGGCACTATATTGACGATGTTCTGCTGTCTAATTCATAATGCATAAGGTGTTCAACGGACAGTTTTTTTTGGAAGTAGGCTACTAGGTCCTTCTTCCTAATCTGTCTTAGTCTGCAAGCTCTGCTGAAATCTGTTCAGCTTGGGTGACTCTGCTGGTATTTGAAATACCTGTGGCATAGCTTCCAGCATCACAGCAACAAGCAAGCCACCACAGTATGACAAACTAACAGATGAGTGGTTATTTTTTTCTTCACTAAGTGGTATGATTTTTTTCTTAATTCTTTGTCTAGTCCTAACTCTTTCTATGACAACGTCTTTGTTTTAATTTCTCATGATGAAATTTCCCAAGGTTCAAGGATATGTGAATACTCACACATTAATCAACAACTAAAATAAAGCTAAACATGTTTTGGAATATTTAGCTTCTGTAGAATAAAATTAGCAATAATTTAATATATTTTCCTTAATTAAAAATGAGTATTGACATGCTAAGGAGCCCTGGGTTTAGTGGTTAAATCACTCAGTAGCTATAGTGTCACTATAAATTGGAATTGACTTGATGGCAATGGGGGTTTTGTTTCATTGATATGCTACATTGCAAATGTAGTAACAAGTTTTAACATTTAGTTATACAGAAGGTTTTCTAATTCTGCATCTGTGGGACAATGTATTGATGCTTGTTTTCTGTGACCTTTGTAAACATCAATGTCTTTACAGAGGTTCAATATTTTCTTTTGAATACGTGAGTTCAATAGAGGGAATACTAGAGAAAGATACAATCCATCTTTATACAGATGCCCATATACAGAATTTACTATTTGCTTCTTTTTCCCAGTCATAATAATAGTTATTTACCAAGCAACTTATTTATCACCACAGAGTTAATCAAATGGCTAGAACTGACCACTGTCTATGTATCATCCATGGGGCATGCTGAGTCCAGTCAGAGAGGCTGCTTTGAATTAAGAAAAAATTTGTGATCTGGATATTGTCTTGAATAAATATATATCAGAGGCTAAAATTCTCTGGAAATTCCCCACATTATTGTGAAATTTTCTTTGTTAATATTATAATTTTTAAGATTTAAAATTCTAGTCCAGCAATTATATTATAATCAGAATACATAAACAGAATATGCATTAGTTAATTGTACTGCATATGTGAACTCCACTGAGAAAAACTTTAAATTTTTTAGAAACACTCTGTGCATTTTCGTCTGGGAGCTATGTATCAGTACTTTATGTTTGTGAAATTGCTTTAGACAATTTCTTGTAATTTCTCCCAAATAAGACTTCTGCTCACAAACTAGCCATTTAAAATATCTAAGATACGTCCATCATTTAGGCACTCATTCTTTGAGCTACAAATGTTTATTGAGTTAATACGAAGTGCAGTTCATAGAATGATATGTTATACATACCAAAAAAAAAAAAAAGTTGCCATTTAGTCTAATCCAACTAGTGGCAACCCTAAGTATGTCAAGAGCAGAATTGTGCTTCATAGGGTTTTCAGTGGATGGTTTTTGAGAAATAAATTTCTAGGCCTTTCTTCTGAAGCACCTCTGGGTGTTGTACATACCATAAAAACCCGTTGCCCTTAGTCAATTCCCACTCATAGTGGGCAGAGTAGAACTGCCCTATAGTAGGGTTTCCAAGGCTGTAATCTTTATGGGAGCAGATTGCCACATCTTTCTCCCAGGGAGCAGCTGGTGGGTTCAAGCTAGCCACCTTTAGGTTAGTGGCTGAATGCTTTAACCACTGTGCCACCAGGGCTCCCGTTGTACATACAGAGGTAATTGCCATGAAACTGTTTTCTTGTTATTCAGAGTTTAGCAAGGACCTCAACATTTAGACCATCGCTAACCTATATGGTGCCTTTGACCCAGAAACATGGGCTGGATTTCATCTCCTTTAAACTAGATGTTCTCATGCAATGCCCAATTTTCCCAGTCATACATGGCATCTCTGTGCATGGTTTATATATAGTAATAATGCAGAGGATGTGATTAATTCTGGTCCAGAAAAGAGGGATAATTAGTGAAGAGTACTTAGTGAGCTGGGCAGTCACCAAGGTGGCCTCCAATGATTCTCACTCTCTGGTATTTATATCTTGAGTAATCCCAACCCTTCCCGTTCAGTGTCAGTTGGACTTAGCGATTTCCTTCTAAGGAGTAAACGTGACAGAGGTAATGGAATAGTGCTTCAGACATTAGGCTTTAAAAAGACTGTGGCTTCCATCTTGGATGCTCTTGCTCTCTTGACCCTGTCTCTCTGAAGGCTCATCCTGGAAGAAGTGAGCTGTGTCATGAGCCCATTCTGTGGAGAGGACCACGTAGCAAAGGACCAAGACCTGCCAACAGTTACCTGAGTGACCTTGAAAGTGGGTGCCTACCCCCACCCCTCACCAAGTCAAGCATTCAGATAAGACTGCAGTCCTGGCCTCAGTTTGCCTGCAGCCTCATGAAAATTCTTGAGCCAGAGGCACTTAGCTAAGCCATGCCTGAATTCTTGACCCACAGAAATGATGAAGTAAAGTTTGTTGTTTTAAGCTGCTGACTTTTAGGGTATTAAAGTCTCACTGGCTACCTCAGTACTATTTATTTTTATTTTCATAATGGTCCAAAATGAATATTCCTGGAGGGGTAGCTCTCCTGGACTCCTTTTTTCTAGGTGGTGCTATAGCTACCTTCCATCTGACAACACTGCCTCCTTTAGGTCCAGAGAGTCCTTTCCGTCCAACCAGTGGATGGAAATAGAAAAGCACAGATGACAAATGGATGGGGATTTAGTGAGGATAGGCTTGGAAATGACCCACTTCACTTCTGCCCATATTCCATTGGCCAGAATTTAGTAACATGGCAGCACTTCATTTCAAGGGGGCTGGAAAATATAATCTGGCTGTGTGCCCTGGAGGGAAAAAGACATGCTTTGGTAGACAACCCGTCAGTCTCTGTTACATGAGGCATGAGGCCAGGAGAGAATGGGGTGAGAGAGAGGTAGGGACAGAAATATTCCAGGCAGAGGAAACAGCTGCCTGGAAACTGAAGTACTTTGGTATAAGGAGTGGTGGAACAAGCCTGAGAGAGATCATGACCAGACAATCCAACCATTCATTTTCTCTATGAAGTGAGTAAAGATACAAATTTACAAAAACAATAGGAAGCTAATAATGAAGAAATTATGTGTTTGTTATTACATACAGATACATATATTATGTTATATTTTATATATATATATATGTACATATATATATATGGAGAGAGCGATCTTATTATGCCAACAAACTACCAGATTTTGAGAGTCAGAAATGCAGATGCCAAAAACGTGGGTCAAATTCTAAAAAGAATGAAAAATATCTCAAGGACTAGAGTATCAGTCCATGAAAGCAAGTCAAGCACCTTCACATACAGCTATTTGGTTGTATTTAAGTGAAAAATTGGCTCCTTAGGATAACACTGCAGGACTGTTGAAAAGGAGAGTGCCTAAAACAAAAGAGCTCATTTCCAAAGGCAAATATTTTCACTAACAAATCGTTTGGCTTGTAAGGACATTGCTAATATTGTACTTTCCTATATATTTTTATTGATCAACTTCTTAGCCTCTTTGTGTTTTGATTTCAGTTCTCTTTTTAATTCACATTTCAGTGTAAGGAATTTTAATGTGTCATCCAACCCAGGATAAATCTAATGTGAAACCTTAGAAGAGAGTAGAGGGATTTGCACAAACTAAAGGAGGATCCACTTTGCCTACCATATTGCCTTTCTGAAGTTAAGGATTCACTTGTTTTCTTAGTTCTGTTGGTGTGAAATGAGAGAATCTAAATCCAGAACATTCCTTGATGACATAAAGGTAAAACTACTTGCTATAAATTGATAAAGAAACCATTTTATTCCCATGGTTCAATCTTACTTGTAAAACTGTTGTGCTTAATTACATAGATCACAGAATAAAAGACAAAATATTTTATTAGACCACAGATACCATTAAGAAATATTTTTAAATAATTAAAGGATAATTTAAACCAATATTTTCAACAAATCTAAAATTCCTTTCATTATAACAAGTGATGAGCCCAAGATTTACTATTATTTTGAAAGCTCTTTAAATTCAAGGAGTAGAATTTGGAATTTTAATGGAATCTGTTTTACATCAAATAAGCATTTGAGAAAAAGCCAGTAAATCTTACTTGAATCTAAAAGATGAATAGATGTTTCTCAATGAATGTGAATTCTGCTGTTTCCATTTTTACTTGTATATTAAAACTTCAGAAGAAAATATTAGTTGAGATGGTTTTTGTGCCTACTTTATCACTTTAAAGGATGTTTTTACCTTCAGAATAAAAGGCCACCATTTATACCTAAATTATTGAAATGACATTAATTTTGAAAGAATTTAGTTAAGAAAAAATTTTGAAATGTCACTATGACAATTCTACTAGCATATCACCTTGTGGAGCATTGGAAAGACGCCTGATTTTGTGCTCCATTGACCTGAGTTCAACTTCTGGAATCACTTATTTTTAAGCATGTAACTTAGGACTAGTTATTTGTTATCTCCAATTTGTGAAATTAGAGTAAACAAACTGGACTTGTGTGACTTGGAAAAAGAAACCCTATGTCTACCCCCGCTCCCCAGCCCCCACCATCCCGGGCATCCTTGAGCAGGGACCAGTCTTCCTAACTGTAAAAAGTGGTCTTGCACCAACTTTATCTATCTTAAAATCAAGCAAAGCAAAGCAAAAGCAAAAAAAACAAAAACAAAACAACTGCTGCAGAGTCAGTTTTGAGTCGTGGTGACCCCACGTGGTGTCTGAGTAGACCTGTGCTCCATATGGTTTTCAGTGTCTGATCTTTTGGAAGTAGATCACCAGGCCTTTCTAAGGCACTTCTGGATGGATTAGCAGCCTAGCATATTAACAGGTTGTACCAGCCAGGGTCTTCTCTATTTACACTGCTCTTATGGCTACACAGGCCCAAAGGAAATAAAAGCCCTTTATAAATCACACAGTGTTGCTCAAATATGAAGTACAATCATCTAAATCAGAAGGTAGCATGCTTTTTCTATAAAGAGCTAGATAGTAAATATTTTAGGCTTTGTGGGTCATATGACCTCTGTTGCATTTACTCAACTCTGCTGTTTTATTATTAAAACAGTTACAGAGAGTATGTAAGTGAATGCATGTGGTTGTGTTCCAATAAAACTTTACTTATGGAGACTGAAATTAAAATTCATATAATTTTCGTCTATCACAATATAGTCTTCTTCTCTTTATATTTTTCCCAACCATTTAAAAATATAAAATTTATTATTTGTTCCTAGGTTTTATAAAGCAGGGGGAGGCCTGGATTTAGCCTGCAGCCTGTAGTTTCTGACCCATGATCTAATCATGTATCTAATTACCTGAACAATCTCACACCTCCCTACCCAGAGTGTGGTCCTGGGAGCCTTCAAGAAATACAGAATCTCAGACCCCTGCTCAGACCTACTGAATCAGAATCTGCATGTTTTGCAGGATCCCAAGGTGATTCTTGTGCACATGTAAATTTGAGAAGAACAACTGATATGGAGCATCATTAAGAATGAGAAAGAGTGGAGAAAACATTCTTTCTGAATGGGATACATATATACCACAAACCTGCACCCTAAGGGCTATGCCACTATTAATACCTGCACCCTTTAGGCCCTCTCTCACAACCAAATTATTCTTAATATATATTTAAGGCTAAAGAGTTTGGTGATATAGTTTACTAGTCCACAGCACACTGGAAGTGAAGGACATTGTTCTAAGTGTTGTTCTTATGTTGCATAAAGGGATCCTTGTGGCACAGTGGTAAAAGTGCTCAGCTGTTAACCGAGAGGTCGGTGTTTCGAACTCACCAGCTGCAATACGAGAGAAAGACGCAACAGCCTGCCTCCGTAAAGATTTGCAGCCTTGTAAGCCCCATGGGGTAGTTCTGCTCTGTCCTATGGGATCTCTATGAGTTGGAATTGACTTGACAACAATGGGTTACAACATAAAGTTACTAAAAGCCTGATAATGGTTTTTTAAAAAATAAAATCAAACTAATATTCTAAAAGATTAGGTTTCTTGATTCGTTCTTTGTCAAGTCCAACAGTTCTATGTGCACTCGGTACCGCTAGGGCATTATCATATTACAGCAAAATGCAGTAGCTGATGTTCAAAGTGATAACCTCAGGCCATCACGGAAAGGTTAGATTATGTTCAGTGTTCTCTGGTTAAGAAGACTGGGACATGTCCTTGCACTTTAAGACAATTTCCATCACAGGGGGTAAAATGAAGAAAATGGCTGTGCTTAAAGAAGCTTACCTTCGATTATTTGAAAAACATGTTTATTTAGAGTAACTCATTTTCCACTGATGCTAGATAGCCATAACCATTGCTTTGGCTTTTTAATTTTTTTAAGAAGCTAAATTTCATTTACCTTTCTTGAGGGACACTCCATTTATGTTTGAGAGGAGGCAAGATCATCTTTGTGTCGTATTTTCTCTTTAAACTTCTAAAAAGACAAAAACTGCTATTACAGGTGGGTGGGTAATTATGAGAGCGAGACAAGAAGATACTTTGATTTTCTCCTTTCTAATCTTTCTCTTCTCCCCAACAGTTTCCCATCTGTTGCTTTACTGTTCATTGTCTTTGTCTTTATGTTACCTGTGACCCTCATCCCCAGCCTAGCATCCACCATAAACCAGGGAATAAATAAATATCTAATAGAAAACTATACGCAAAGCTAAAACCCAAACCTATTGCCATCGAGTCAATTCCGACTCATAGCAACCCTGTAGGACAAAGTAGAACTGCTTCATAGGGTTTCCAAGTCTATAAATCTTTACAGAAGCAAACTGCCACATCTTTCTCCTGTGGAGCCTCTGGTGCGTTTGAACTGCCGACCTTTCGGTTAGCAGTCGTGCACTTAACCGCTGTGCCATCAGGACTCCTTAGAAAAATATATAGATAACCGAATAAATAAAGAAAAGAAAAGAAAAAAAAAAGACTGCCATAAATAGTATAACCCAGTAAAGTACGTCTGACCATTGAAGAATTATGAAGATCATTTTATTCAGCTGTTATAATGGCGGAGCCCTGGTGGTGAAGTGGTTAAGAGCTTGGCTGCTAACCAAAAGACTGGTGGTTTAAATCCACCAACCACTTCCCGGAAACCATATGGGGCAGTTCTACTCTGTCCTATAGGGTCGCTATGAGTTGGAATCAACTCAGTGGCAACAGGTTTGATTTTGTTGTTGTTGTTGTTTTAGAATGGTAGAATCTAAGGGGCTGAAATCTGAATGAAGACTGATTAGGGAACCATATGTAATGACAGTTCAGAAGTCTGTTTCACATTCCTCTTATTCCGATTGGATAATAAGGTGAGAAGGATAGAAGAGTGTTAGAGAAGTTAACCTTAGGATGTATAGAAAAACACATGTAGAGAGGAAAGAAGAGACTGGCTGTAATAGGACCAATGGTTGGCTCCTTTCCATGAAATCTTAATTGAGAACGCAGGGCATGGCAGACTGCAGAGGATTCTGCTCCTCTGATCTATGGTCAGGCCTGTCCCTGATATGGTATCCCATTCCTATGCAATTCTCCCCTACATGCTATATTTAAAATTAAATGGCAAAATGATCTGCATTAATGAGGGCCCAGAGTGCTGCCGGTATACTGGTGGGAAAGTCGCACCTATGGTAATTCATTTTCAATAGGTTGGTCATGTAAAGAGAATGGCTGACAGCAGGTTATCAAAGCAATTTCCAATCGGGCAAATGAAGATGATGGGCATTTTGACTGAATAGGGACTAAAGAAATGCTTCAAGGATGTAGTGATCATATTTTGTAATAATGTGGAGAAGCCAGCATTAGCTCAAAAGCCAAGCAGTTAGGAGCAGCTGGCAGAGAGCAAATGGAAACTGGGTAGTTCTCATTGACAAAAGCATGGCACTGGGTAGGGAACAGCCGGCAGCAGGTCCTCAGGTTGATAAATACATGAGCATTCATCCAAAAGGAGCCTCACACTACAAATTAGCTTTTGCAGTAGTACACATAAACAAGAAATAATTTCATATGTAAAGGACAATAATTATTTAATGTTGTTGGGTGCTATAGAGTTGATTTTGACTCATAGCTACCCCATGTGACAGAGTAGAACTGCCGCATAGGATTTTCTTGGCTGTAATCTTTACAGAGGCAGATCACCAGGTCTTTCTCCTTTAAACCCACAGGGTAGGTCTGAACTGCCAACCTTTTCATTAGTAGACAAGTGCTTAACTGTTTTTCCTTTCGACACCAGGGATTCTTAATTATTTACCAAGGTGTTTTTTTTTTTTTTTTTCAAAATTAGAAAATGCTGATTTTTGTTTCAACTTTTTTTTTTTTTTTCAAATTAGGTACTACATGTCATGAAGTTTGCTGGGTATTGAGGTGCTGTGGGGAAGAGGACAAGCACGTACGCTGTCCTTTGGGGGCTTACATTTGAATTCTCAAATCATTCAAGAGACTGCCCCCTTTCTGACTGTAAAATACATCAGTGTTGTTATTCTATCTGTGCAGATGTTTTCCATGATTTCCCAGCATTTCCTTTCAGGCAGTTTAATTATGGATTATATCTACACTTTACCATTTGTGTTCCTTCATAAGAGTTCAAATTTCCTACTTCTGTATTTTAAAAAGCCAAGCTCTAGCAAAATGAGGGATTTAGTAGAGGAAAACATGTTTATTTCCTCACCTAGGAAGCCATTCATCATCACTCCCCACCTCTCCGCCCCTTCCAGAAGGCTATAAGACATCTTAAATTGTCAGCCATTTCTAGGGTTAGATATGTGATATGAGTGACATATTAGTATCTCTCAAATGAGAACCCACTTTGGGAGGTACCCAAGCTACCTTGTAACAGGCTGTTTCAGGACGAGGAGATTTGGGTCCAAAATCATCTCCCTATACATTTTACAGAGGAAAGCAGAAGACTAAGACAGTATCTCAAGTGTCATCAGAGTGCAAAATGAACGAAAGTGCATCTCTATCTTTGAAGAGTTAAATGTGCATTGGATTTTTTTTTATTGTAAAAATACATATAATACAACATTTGCCAATTCAGCATTTTTTGAGTGTACAGTTCAGTGACATCAGTTACGAAAATCATGTTGCACAACCATCATCTATATCCATCCCCAAATTTTCCGTCACGATAAACAGAAACCCAACACGCACTGGATTTTACAAGCAGTAAGGAAATCTTATTGATTCACTTCATGCACAGGAGAACACGGTGTGTTTGTAAACGTTCAGAAACGATGGATCTGAAAGAATTTTTTTCTCACAACAGTCTTCCTAGTAGAGATGCTATTCACAACAAATGTAGCTCCTGTGGCTGCCTCAGAGTCCCACTGGGTGTAGTCAGCAGAGCTGTATGCCCAGAATTTTGCCCTTCAAATGACTCCAGCGGGAGTCGCCCATAGGCCATCCAGGTAAAACTGATACTGTCGAGGAAACAACTATTTGGGTGATTTTAATGTAGATTTCATCTGGTTACTAAGGAGACCTTGTCTGTGACGGTGTTGGAAACGTTCTGATGCTTGACTCTGAATTTATTTAATGTGTTTCACAGAACATAATGCCAAAAAATCCTACCTTTTATTTCCTTTCCTTTCTTCCTTCTTCTCTATTCCTTTGCTTTTTTCTCCTTGAAGAAGAAATACCTCTAATACACACAGAAGCTAATTTTGAAGTGTGCCACTGAAATGATATGAAAAGTAGTTTAACAGAAGAGCGATGGTTGTTCAGTCAAGTTGAAAGAAGCCAGCATTCACTCTTGCCTCAGCGTAAAGCACTGTAGATGGTGCTATTTGTTAAAGTAAGTTGAGTAGATAGTACTTAAATTACGTATAAATGTGTGTTGTTTTGAACTGTTTATGTCAGTAAAGTAAATCTAATGACACAAACATAATAATACCTTAACTGCTTTTATAACCAGTTTACAATATTTATCGTTCGTGAAGCACAGCTAGTGTTATCTGCAATTCAATGGTAATTTTCAATCACAACCTCAAAATAGTTAACGTTAAAAGGAATCAATATGTACTACATTTTATTGCATACCCATGGGCAATAGCTCCTTGTTAATGATCACAACTGCCAACCTACATCGATCACAGTAATTTTTCTCTTCATAAATTAAATGAATGAATGAATTAAATGGGGAGAAGTGTGAAATAAACTCTAAGATCATGCAATGATATTTCAGTCTCCCCTCCCCACCCCCGGGTCTCTCTCTTCTTTACTTTGACTATACATGCCATTGTTGGAAATTATTACCATCGTGTGCTATCAGTATCGCTACTGGGAGGAATACCAAGAAGCCTAGTACTGGTGCTTTCTATTTTAGCGTTTTCATGTCACTAAGTACAAAACCTAGCTCTTTAAAGTCAATTCCTAGAAAGTTACCTGTAAAGATCAGTCTTACGCCAAATGTGTGTCACTGTAGAAAGAAATGTAGTTTGGTTTGCTTTTTAAAGTGTTTAAAAGGATACATTCTTGGATCTTTGGTGTGTGTCATCTGTGAGAAGTGACATAACAGCCTAGTGAAGGCCAGGGTGATTCTGTCTTGAACATCCCTCATTCAGTCCTTCTTTCAACAAAGACACATTAAATGTCACTGTGCACTTATGTGGCAGACATTGTGCTAGTTGCTGAGCTTATCCAAAAAAGAAGAAGAAGAAAGAAGAGAAAAGACTAAGATAAAGATTGGTAATCGAGACCATAGAACTTGAAGTCAGACCATCCTAGATTGGAGTACAAACTCTCTCACTTACGAATTGTATGAATGCAGACCAGTTACTTAATCTCTATAAGCCATAGTTTCCTCAGGTGTAAAATGGGAATAATGTTAGTGTTTATAATGTCGATAAGAAGGTCCTTGGGTGGCAGAAACAGTTAAGCACTCAACTGCTAACCAAATGGTTGGTAGTTTCAACCTACTCAGAGGCACCTTAGAAGATAAGCCTGGTGATCTGATTCTGAAAAGTCGTATAGCCTTGAAAATCCTGTAGAGTGCTTCTCTGCACACATGGGGTCACCATGAGTCAGAATAGACTTGAGGGCAACTAACAACGGTTTTGTTACGAGAATTAAGTGGGATGATAGTAATTGTTCTTATTAATATTTTTAATGACACAAAAGCACAGTTTCTGCTCTCAAAATCCCACAATCTAGTGACAGTGGGGATGTTGAACAAACTAACATGTAATTGTGGTATAATTTGATAACCACCACAATAAAGGTGTATTCAAGGTGCTAAGAGAGCATGTTATTGTTGCTGTGTGCCTTCAAGTTGATTCCGACTCATAGTGACCCTATAGGACAGAGTAATACTGCCCCATAGGGTTTCCCATGCTGTAATCTTTACAGGAGCAGATCGCCAGGTTTTTTCTTTCACAGAGTTGCTTTCAGTTGGCAGTTGAGCGCCTAACCATTGCACCTCCAGGGTGGTTTTGCAACTTAGACTTGTTGGCTTAATGCTGTATGGAAGGTCCAGGTCAAAGGGTTCCCAAGAACTTTTTGTGTATTGCCTGGTTGCTTCAAGAATTTTGTTCTGATGTTTTGAATTTCTACGATTCTATAGAACTAGGTTTTCTCACCGATCACCAGGTCCTTCTATGTGCAGGGCACTGCACTAGATCCTAGGGGATTTAAAGATGAATGAAAGAAAACAGCTGTTCTCACCTCGTCATAGTCTGGCATTGGCTCTATCAGGGTGTACTCATCTCCTTTCTGACACTCAAGGAAAGTGGGTTCATTCCAGTTCTTTATCTTATGGGACAGTTCTGCTGCTGTGTCATAAAGGGTCACTATGAATTGGAATTGACTCAATGGCACATAACAACAAATATATATACATATATATATGTGTATATATACCTGTATGTGTGTGTGTGTGTGTGTGTGTCTATATATATATATATATATATATATATATATATATATATGTATAAAACCGTATGGGGCAATTCTACACTGTTCTATAGGGTTGCTATGAGTTGTAATCAAAGCGACGGCAATGGGTTTGGTTTTTTTGGTTTTATATATCTATATATACCAAAAAAAAAAAAAAAAAACCAAACCCGTTGCCATCGAGTCGATTCCAACTCATAGTGACCCTATATAACAGAGTAGAACTACCCTGAGGGTTTACAAGGAGTTGCTAGTGGATTTGAACTGCTGACCTTTTGGCTCTTAACCCTATACATACATACATATATATATGTGTGTGTGTGTGTATATAAATGTGCATATATGTAATATGTGTGTGTGTGTATAAATGTGCATATATATAGTGTGTGTGTGTGTGTGTGGGTGTGTGTGTGGGTGTGTATACAGTCAATCCTTGGGTTATGAACGTCCAATTTATGTACAACCCATTGTTATGAACCAACCCCAGTAAAGCCTATTGTATTAAAAATTTGAGGTACATACAATGGTTTGTAATAACAACCGGGCACTACTTTGTGATGTGCATCAAAACATTATGATTATTATTACTGTATTATTATATTATAGATCTTTTAGTGAATCTGTAAGTGTTTCTTTAATGTTTTTATGCATAGAAAGGTACACTATATACTATATACTAAGACAAACATTTGATGAACTGACATTAGATACTAACTGTACCTAACTGTTCCATACAAATTCAACTTAAAGACAGACATAGGAAAGGAACTCTTCCATAATCTGGGGACTACCTGCATTTATATATATATAAATATATATATATGTAAGTATGTATGGAGAGAGAGAGATTGTCTTTATTACCTAGTTTGCTGTTAACATGAATACCACAGGTAGGTTGCTTTAAAGAACAGAAATTGTTTTCCTCACAATTCTAAAGTCTAAAAGTCCAAATCAAGGTCTCTGCCATGTTGATTTCTTGCTTGTCAGTAGTTCTAGGGATTCCTTGGTTGCTGGCCATTCCTTGGCTTGTAGCTGGTTCTCAGCCTCTATCTTCCCCCATGTTGTGTGTGTGTGTGTGTGTGTGTGTGTGTGTGTGTCTATTCTGGTCCTTTTATAACTCAGAACTGAATAGGCTTAGGATCCACCTTACACTGGTATAAACTTATGTTAATAACAAAAGAAAAACCCTATTTCCAAACCGGATCACATCCACAGGTATAAGTACCCGGAATTCAACACATATTTTGAAGGCACAGAATTCAACCTATAACAGATACTGAGGATAAGGCCAATATATAAATCAGT
This sequence comes from Dugong dugon, assembly GCA_030035585.1. Taxonomy (NCBI): domain Eukaryota; kingdom Metazoa; phylum Chordata; class Mammalia; order Sirenia; family Dugongidae; genus Dugong; species Dugong dugon. The sequence continues at coordinate 19,570,671 of CM057478.1, forward strand.
TAAAAGTGAAAGCTGCTCCAATCGGGCTTGGGGATTGTTGGGCTAGGGTCCGCAGTCTCCAGCAAAAGACCACACATGCTCTGCCAGTGCATGGGAAATGCTTTACTCACATAAAGAAGAGACTGAGCGAGATCAGCTTCACTAGTGGACACTGGTCTCCATGGCCAGCAGGCTCATCCCGCATACGGCCCCTGCAGGGCTAATGTGTACATCCACCTCTCTTTTGTCGTAGTCTAGAGACCCCCTTCCCTCCCTGCCAGTAGCAGCAGATACAGAAGTGGCGTTGGCCAGGTGCCATATGGTGCCCTCATGTGCAGAAGACAGAAAAGTTACTGTGTGCCCAGATCCGGGGGAAGGCTTCTCTGACAAGTAGAAGGAACTGGGAGAGAGAAGGCGACCCAATTCGCAGCCTCTTTATCAGAGAATGCTCTGGGACCAAGGCCTTTACTTACGCAGCCTGGATGGGAGGCATAGAAGCAGACCATTCCTCCAATGGGGATTTACTGGCTCCACCAGGTCAGCCCCCCTCTGGGCTTTCCCAGCCTAAATACACTGGGAGGAGTTTTTGGGTCATGAGGAACATAAATCACAAACTGCTGTTCTAGTCCATTGATGAATGTTCTCAAATTTGAAATATCTGGAAGTTAAATGAGAGATGTCCTAAAAGTACCTTTACCAGGAAGGAGGAAGATGATGACCTTTTCTCAAGTGTCATCCAGACACCATCACTGTTCTGCTATTATTAACATTGTGCCATCATCTACTTGTTTAAACTTTTCATATGCCAAGTTTTATAGACCCTGTCCTAACTCCAAAATAATTAAACACCTTGGATTTCCCACTCACTCATTCAATTATTTATACATATGTATTGAGCACCTACTATTCTAGCCCTGGTGGCACAATGGTTAAGAGCACAGCTGCTAACCAAAATGTTGGCAGTTTGAATCCACCAGCCGCTCCTTAGAAACGCTATGGGACAGTTCTATTGTCATATAGGGTTGGAATTCACTCGATGGCAATGTTTTGTATTTTGTTTTTTGTTTTTTTACTATTCTAGCCACTGGGTTCTGAAATCGTATTTCTTACTATTGTCCGTGTTTTGCTAAATGTAACCAAGTTAATTTGTTCTCCTTCTAATAATAGCTGGCTTCCATTTACCAAGCTCTTAATATTCCTGGTGATAGTCCGAGGGCTTTATACCCATCCCTTAATCCCCACAACAAATACTATGAGTTAGCTGTGATCTCATCTGTAGCTTGTGAACTCATGTTCCAGATTAGGAAACTGAGGCTCAGAAAGACAAACTTATCTGATTAAACTAAAAGCAAATCAGAGGAAAAGGTGGATTATAAGTGAGAATTTCTCCTAGGAGTACACCTGACATATGATCTCTCCTCTGTCACATAGGGTTGCTATGAGTCAAAATCGACTTGATAGCACCTAACAACAAACAATACAGAAGCAGCAGCTATTGCTGTTGTTGTTATGGCAGGAGGAAGGGGTCCATTAACTATTCTTATTACTCAGCAAAGGTTAGTGGTGGTTTTTAATTTCCTGAGATTTGGAAACATCAACATTCATTCAGCTTCCCTCCCTGCTATCCGCCTTTCTGTTCCATGTTCTTCTTTTGGGATATCTATCCATCTTGCTGCTTATCGTTTACTTTGATTTCCCTTAGCTTTGTTCTCCATTACTGTATGTCTCGATTCTTCCTTATGCTTTCTGGTTTTTATACAGGTCTTAAGACCCATTGCTGACCATGGTAATAACTAAGCTCTCATTGAGTTCACCAAATTCATTTAGCAGACAGAGGCACCAATATTTTTAGTGATAGCATAGATGGTGTAGTATAGAAATTAACAGGGAGCAAAGGTGATTTGTGAGTTTCTATCTTGGAACAGATTAGTCTTCACAACAACCCTATGAGATGGCGACTATTATTATCTCCACTAGATGGAAGAAGAAATTTAGGCAGAAGTCTGCAGCTTGTAGGAGACTTGCAAAAAATGCAGACAGTTGCATGAATGCCTGAGTGACAGTTACACAAGGTACTCTCAGTTGTCTCAGATTTTGTTTCAGATTTTGGGAAGGAGTACAGATGATCCAAAAACAGGTTGATAGTGTCCTCACCATAGCCCTCAAATGGAAAATTCTGATTCCAATAAAGTGCTCGTACATTGACTCTCATTTCTCTCCCTCAGTCAATATTCTTTCAGTTTCTTTTGTTATTTGGTGGAGAAAGCTTCAATTAGCTGATTATCTGTCTTTAGCACATTTCTTTCGCTTCTTATAGTGTTTGATTGCCTGCAAACAAAGAAAGCTAATAATCTATTTTTACCAAGGAGGCTGTTTTGTCTGCAGGAGTTGGAGAGCATCTGAGATGAGCAGGGACTGGAGCTTGACCGGAGGAGAGGATTTAGCAGAAGTCCTGAGGGAGTATCAAAGTGCCCAGGGAATAGTTAATGCACTGAGTTTAAAATCCACAAATCCTGTATTCTGGTTGGGAATATATCTTAATTCTAAGATTTCCAAGTGAGTGTGTCTTTTTACTCTTTATGGGTACTTTAAATAAAGGAGTCAGGTACACTGTGAACTCCACCCCTGAGGAAGTCAGCTTCCACACATGGCTCTCTGGATCATTCTATTCTGCTTGCCAAACCATGCTAACTAGTAAAATCTGTTCTTAAAATCATGTAAAGCCTCAGATTAAGCAGATCTGTGTTTCTTTATTAAGCTTATTGCCCGTCTGACTGACGCCTGGCTAAAGGTTTAGGGAAGATAGTTTACGTTGCCTAGTTGCAAGTCACATTAGGAATATTACCAAATGGCAAGATACACTAAGATCCAATTGGATCCTAACAGAAACAAAAATACTCATCAAATAGTGAACATTTAAGTCAATGTTACTGTTACTACTACTACTAGCTAATATTTTTGGGGTGTTCCAGTTGTGGCAGGCACACTTTTAAAAGTGTAAAAATTCTTTTAATCTTCACTACAACCACATGAGGTTTAGACTATTATTATCTACACTATATAGATGACCCCAGCATCTGTCGGTTTGTCCTACTTGGTGGCTGTGTGTGGCCATGATGCTGGAAGCTATGCCACCTGTATTTCAAATACCAGCAGGGTCACCTATGGTGGACAAGTTTCAGCAGAGCTTCCAGACTAAGACAGACTAGGAAGAAGTCTAGGACCTGGCAGTCTACTTCTAAAAAAATTGGCCAGGGAAAACCTTACGAATAGCAGCAGAACATTGTCTGATATAGTGCTGGAAGATGAGCCACTCAGGTTGGAAGGCACTCAAAATATGACAAAGGAAGAGCTGTGTCTTCAAAGTAGAGTTGACCTTAATGACATGGGGGGAGTCAAGATTTCAGGACCTTCATTTGTGATGTGGCATGACTCAAAATGAGAAGAATCAGCTGCAAACATCCATTAATAATTGGCACGTGGAATGTATGAAGTATGAATCTAGGAAAATTGGAAGTAGTCAAAAATGAAATGGTACACACAAAAATCAATATCCTAGGCATTAGTGAGCTAAAATGGACTGGTACTGGCCAGTTTGAATCAGACAGTTATATGGTCTACTTTTCTGAAAATGACAAATTGAAAAGGGATGGCATTGCATTCATCATCAAAAAGAACATTTTCAAGCTCTATTCTGAAGTACAGTGCTGCCAGTGATAGGATAATATCCATACTCCTACAAAGACAATCAATTTTTATGACCGTTGTTCAAATTTACGCACCAACCACTAATGCCATAGTTGAGGAAATTGAAGACTTTTACCAAGTTCTGCAGTCTGAAATTGATCATTCAATCAAGATGCATTAATAATTACTGGTTATTGTAATGTGAAAGTTGGAAACAAAGAAGAAGGATTAGTCGTTGGAAAATAGGCTTTGGTCATAGAAACAATGCAGAGATTGCATGATAGAATTTTGCAAGACCAACGACTTCTTCATTGCAGATACCTTTTTTCAACAACATAAACAGTGACTATACACGTGGGCCTTGCCAGATAAAATACACAGGAATCAAACTGACTACATCTGTGGAAAGAGATGATGGAGAAGCTCAATATCATCAGTCAGAACAAGGCCAGGGGCCAACTTTGGAACAGACCATCAATTGCTCACATGCAAGTTCAAGTTCAAGATAAAGAAAATTAGAGCAAGTCCATGAGAGCCAAAATAAAACCTTGAGTATATCCCACCTAAATTTAGAGACCATCTCAAGAATAGCTTTGATGCATTGAACACTAATGACTGAAGGCCAGATGAGTTGTGGAATGGCATCAAGGACATCATACATGAAGAAAGCAAAAGTCATTAAAAAGACAGGAAAGAAAGGAAAGCCAAAATGGATGTCAGAAGAGACTCTGAAACTTGCTCTTAAATATAGAGTAGCTAAAACAAAAGGAAGAAATAATGAAATAAAAGAGCTGAACAGAAGATTTCAAAGGGCAGCTTGAGAAGACAAAGTAAAGTATTATAAAGAAATGTGCAAAGACCTAGAGTTAGAAAACCAAAAGGGAGGAACAAGCTCAGCATTTCTCATGTTGAAAGAACTGAAGAAAAAAATTCCAGCCTTGAGTTGCAATATTGAAGGATTCTATGGGGAAATTATTGAGCAATGCAGGAAACATCAAAAGAAGATGGAAGAAATACACATAGTCACTATACCAAAAAGAATTGGTTGATATTCAACCATTTCATGAGGTAGCATATGATCATGTGATGGTACTGAAGGAAGAAGTCCAAGCTGCACTGAAGGGAATGGTGAAAAACAAGGCTCCAGGAATTGACAGGATACCAGTTGAGATATTTCAACAAACGGATGCAGTGCTGGAAGTGCTCACTCATCTGTGCCAAGAAATTTGGAAGACAGCTTCCTGGTCAACTGACTGGAAGAGATCCATCTTTGTGCCCATTCCAAAGAAAGGTGACCCAACAGAATGCAGAAGTTATCGAACAATATCATTAATATCACACTCAAGTAAAGTTTTGCTGAAGATCATTAAAAACCAGTTGGAGCAGTACATTGACAGGGAACTGACAGAAGTTCAAACTGGATTCAAAAGAGGATGTGGAATGAGGGACATCATTGCTGATGTCCGATGGATCTTGGCTAAAAGAGAATACCAGAAAGACATTTACCTATGTTTTATTGACTATGCAAAGGCATTCGACTGTGTGGATCATAACAAATTATGGATAACATTGAGAAGAATGGGAACTCCAGAACACTTAATTGTGTTTATGAGGAACCTGTACATAGACCAAGAGGTAGTTGTTCAAACAGAACAAGGGGATACTGTGTGGTTTAAAATCAGAAAAGGTGTGCATCAGTGTGGTATCCTTTCACATATTTATTCAGTCTGTATGCTGAGCAAATAATCTGAGAAGCTGGACGAAATGAAGAAGAATGCAGCATCAAGATTAGAGGAAGACTCATTAACAACCTGTGATATGCAGATGACACAATCTTGCTTGCAGAAAGTGAAGAGAACTTAAAGCGCTTACGGATGAAAAGACTACAGCCTTCAGTGTGGATTGCACCTCCACATAAAGAAAACAAAAACCTTCACAACAGGACCAATAAGCAACATCATGATAAACAGAAAAATATTGAAGTTGTCAAGGATTTCATTTTACTTGAATCCATACTCAGCGCCTACAGAAGCAGCAGTCAAGAAATCAAACAATGTATTACATTGTGCAAATCTGCTCTAAAAGGCTTCTTTGAAGTGTTGAAAAGCAAAGATGTCACTCTGAGGACTTAAGGTGTACCTGACCTAAGCCATGATATTTTCAATTGCCTCGTATGCATGTGAAAGATGGACAATGAATAAGGAAGACCAAAGAAGAATTGATACCTTAGAATTACAGTGTTAGCAAAGAATATTGAATATAGCATGAACTGCCAGAAAAACAAATTTGTCTTGGAAGAAGTACAGCCAGAATGCTCCTTAGAAGCAAAGGTGGCCAGACTTCGTCTCATGTACTTTGGACATGTTATCAGAAGGGACCAGTCCCTGGAGAAGGACATTATGCTTGGTAAAGTAGAAGGTCAGTGAAAATGAGGAAGACCCTCAAGGAGGTGGATTGACACAGTGGCTGCAACAACGGGCTGAAGTGTAACAAAGATTGTGAGGATGGTGCAGGACTGGGCAGTGTTTCATTCTGTTGTGCATAGGGACTCTCTGAGTCAGAACCAAGTCGATGGTACCAAACAACAATATAGATGAAGAAATTTATGCAAAAAAATAGTTTAGCAACTTGCCTGAGGTTAGCAGTTAGTTATAGCAGAACCAAAACATCACCAAAAGGCAGTTTGATTCATTCATTTTCATGGATTTGAATGCTTCTGTATATTTCTATAGTAAAAAAAAAAAAGCATGTTTTACTCTAATAATTATGAGTTTAGAAAACGATGATGTTGAGGAAAATGGAAATGGACTAAATAAGTGATAATGAAAGTATATTCTAACATCATTGAGAATTGACTATAAATGAACTAAGTATTTGGAGCCCACTCTGCTTTTAATGGAAACCCTAGTGGCGTAGTGGTTAAGAGTTCGGCTGTTAACCAAAAGGTTGGCAGTTTGAATCCACCAGGTGCTCCTTTGAAACCCTATGGGGCACTTCTACTCTGTCCTATAGGGTCGCTGTGAGTCAGAATCGACTCAATGGCAATGGTTTTTTTTTTTTTGGTTCTGCTTTTAATGTTTCCAGCTGATCGTTTATAATTCTGTTCCCTACACAATTATAAATGAAAACATGTATAACAGCACTTCCCTAATTTAGATATGCCCCCTACTCCCAGAGATTTAAAATTAATTTAAAAATTCTTTTCCAATCTTATTCTTTGTGAATGAGCTGTGCTGGACATCTTCTGTCTGTCTATCTGGACCACCGTCTCCCCCTGCCCCTGTATCTCCACCTTGATCACTATCTCAGTGGGCTCAATTGAATGGATGCAATTGATGGGCATTTTTCCCTTTGGCTTCCCGTTGGGGCAGTGACAGGAGGAATGAAAGAGAATGAATCCAAGGTACACCTTGGTTTCCTCCCTGACAAGTCACCTCATGTTGGCTACCTAAGGATTCCACAGCTCCTAGGCTGTCCTCTCCAAACAGCTCATTTGGGGTTCAACAACCACTTTCTCCCTTTTTCCTTCATGTCTCTTGTTGTTGTGTGCTGTCCAGCTGATTCCAGCTCATAGTGACCCTATATGACAGAGTAAAACTGCCCCATGGGGTGTCTCCTTGGCTATAACCTTCACGGGAGCACATCGTCCGGTGTTTTCTCCTGCAGAGCAGCTGGTGGGCTTGAACTGCCATCCTTTCAGTTAGCAGCCAAGAGCCTACTCATTGCACCAATAAGGCTTCTTTCTTCAGGTCTAGGGATAAGTTAATTCTCCCAACTGCTTCTAACCTCAGAGTATTTCAATGGAGCTCCTGCCCACACATTTGTAAACAGATTCTTTTCTCTCCTTAATTACTCAATGAGAGTATCGTCTATTTTCTGCCTAAATCCTGATTGAAACAGAAACCTTTGGAATTTAGCACAGTTGCATCCATTTAATACTAATCTTTCCTATTCAAAACCAAATTTTTCTATATTTTTTCAACTGAAAGAAACTCTACCAAATTGCTGCTCATATGCCTATGATATAATTTCTGAACTCAGGTGGAATTTCTAACCCTTTATTTAATAGCAATTCTAAGCTCTATGTAATTTCCATTTTAATCATAGAGAAAATTTTAAATTACTTGTGCGTGACAGAATTAGGTAATGCCATTACCATCTCTGTATATTACCAAAGTCAGAAAGCCTCTTGACTTCAATGAGGACATTTAAACTCCAAGTGCTGGAAATCTTAACTGAAATTGCAGACAGAACAGAGGGAGAAGTGCTCAAAGGATTACCGGCTAGCCAGAGCTTGGCCCCATCGTGTTTTGATTTCCTTTTTCCATTTCCTTCCATTGGCTTCCTCTTCTTACTTGAGACAGTATGAGCAGAAGGAGAATGAATCAAGGAGAATCTGTCAGAGAGTTCCTCAGAAATAACAAAAGCTGATCTCAGTCCTTCAAGAAGACCTGGAAAAAGTGATTCCCAAAGCAGAACAGTACTCTTTGGATCCAGGTGACAGTGTAGAGGAGGGTTCCAAGTTCTGCAGATCACCCACAGTTAATCTCTGAATGGTTACTGAGAAGGGTATATTGTAATTGGAAGCACAAAAGTAGCCATTCATTTCATTCTGTACAATACTCAATATTGTACTTAGGCTATTACTCAAACCTCTATTTTCTATGTTTTTATTGTTATTGTTTTAATACAGACCTTGCCCCTTTCCCAAGCCAGGATTGTTACTCCACTGAGGGTTTTTCAGACATCATTAACCACAGGAAGAGAACATAACACAGCAGAAACTTGGGATTGAATAACAACCTTGAAATTCAAACTGACATCATGTATTATTGTTTGCATTATATACTAAACAGTTATTAGGAACAATTAGCAATTAAAGACTCTTAGGTGCAGTTATATGGTTTTCTACAATATATCCTGAATAGCAGGATAAGTGCTTTGGCTGCAAGCCAATCATTGAAAAGCCCACAGAAAACTCTAATCTAAAATGCAAGCTCCTTTATGGCTGTTGAATGAAGCATGTTAATCAAGCAAAGCCACACACAAAATGTGGAGGCTTAAGGCCTATGAAACAAATTCCCAATTTTTTCCAAAATTCATGTGACCCAAAGAAATACAACAAGATTTATACACAGTTTCTCTACTTTTATTAAAGAGAGACACAGAATAAGATTTACAGAAATATTTTTGAAGGAATATATCCTGATTCCAATAAAAATTAATAGAGTCTCTTCTATCCTCTAGTTCCTTAGCACTGACAGTAATGCTTGGTGTTCATCATAATGATCTTGAGGCCCTAAATATTCTTTCTAAACATCAAAGTGAGACGAATCATGGTCAAGCAAATTTAATGTTAACTGTAGTTTATAAGACTTAATTTCTTGAAAATTAAATAGTATACACTGATTTTTAGTTTTCTCACAAGATTCATGTAGCCAGAGGGCCGTGTTCCCAATCATACTGAATAAATTGGACTTCGTATTTTATTATGTATTGTGTTTATTATATTAACATGAGAGTGTTGGCTTCAGTTTGTCCACTGTAAATAGTTCTATCATTTTTGTTGTTGTTGTTTCCAAATGAGAAACTGATTGTAGTTCAGCACAACAGAACATCGAGCTGACTGAAGACAAGTGTCCAGCTTCTTTAGCCTGCTCAGTGTGGCAAAATGGAGAAACTTATTAAGGAAAGTAAAAAAAAAAAAAAAAAAAAACTCAATTGCTTACTGACCTTGCTTACCTGTATGTGTAAATAAACGGCTGATTTGTATTGATTAGAATGATTTGCATCCTTCTATATTCCCAATGTGCCAATAAAGTATTGATAATGAGAACTAAAAAGTCTAGGATATTTCATTATGTATTTGGACATAACCTAAGCCCTTTAAACTTTACATAGCCTCAGGTTACGTTAAAGCGAGAGAAACATGGCAATAAACAACTGGAAGTAATAAACTCCATTTTCTTATTTTCTAAGTAAGAATGAGCAATAGGGACAGTATCTATTTCAAAGTTTTAAAGTAATCAAATAGTGAACAAAACAGATACGTTAAAACTTGGTGTAGATACATAAATATGCAAAATTAGAAATAGTTTCTATAAACAAACTTTATTTTTCTAGCATAAAAATAGAGAACAGCAGATGCTCAATAACAAAATACAATGCAGAAGATAGTTAACCAGAATCCAGGTACTGTGTGCAGGTTGTAATTTTACATTTAAGATGACAAGTGGCACTAAATAAAATTTAGAGCTTTTTCAAAATATGAACTTAATAAAAAAAAATCTGTTTTTTTGGTATGTCAGTAAAGGCTTTTTATCTGACTGTAGACCCCTCTGCGTCCATGGGACCTGCATTCATGAGATGGGCTTATCATGAGCCATGTGCTTTCTTTCCATGTGCTCAGGCTAAGTCATTTCCCTCAGGAACTGAAGGCTCCCTACATCTGTTCTTCTCATTCTAATAGAGTGAAGAATAATCTCCCTTAGTGTGTGAGGCATAAAAGGTCTATTGCACACAGTCTGAGTATGAATGCTTCTGTGAGGAAATTCTCAGATACCTTTGAGTCTTTAGTTGTTGCTAGCGATATGCACTTCCAGGAGATGGAGCTATGGCTCAGTGTGAATTCTCACATCTTTTCTGGCCAGCACAGAGAGAGAAACAATCTAATTTTCAGAATCTCTTTCAATCGGTTTAAAAATGAGCAATTCCTGGTTATCATTGGGTAGTAGAAAATGGGTCTAAAACATATATATATATATAATATACAGAATTTAAAGCACTTTCATTCACTATATTGGTGTATTGAAAGGTCTACAAGAGAACTGGATGAGGTTGAAGCCAAAGGTTCTCTTGTATAGAATTCAGTATTTATGATGTCTCTTCAAGAAGGAGAAAAAAAGATTACTTTTTAGAAGAGGATAAAAACAATCAGAGTTTTTGTTGTTGATTATTTTTTTAAAGGAATCCAGTTCATTCCGAAATCTGACAAGGGAATAGTCATAAAATTATTTCCTGTTGCTGTAGCGTCGATTCTGACTCATAGTGACCCTATAGGACAGAGGAGAACTGCACCATAGGGTTTCCAAGAGTAGCTGCTGGATTCAAACTGTAGACCTTTTGGTTAGCAGCCAGGCTCTTAACCACTGCACCACCAGGGCTCCATATAATTATTAAAATTATTAAGATGATACTATTTTATATTTTCCATCTACCTTGCCTGCGATATTTTTTACCTAAATGTCTCCCATTCCACTTGACTTTTTTTTTACATTTATAAGAAGTGGGAAAGAGAGTATTGTACTGCTCATGAGTTTGAAGTGTATGTTCTTGTCTCATTACTCACTTCCTGCATAAGAAACCTCATATTTATGACTGGTTTCTCAAAATACAGTAATAGAGTTCAATTACCAGCCATGCAGGGCAATCACCCAATTGTGGGAACCTGCTGTACTTGGAGGAAAACTAGTCTGGATGTGTGGATTAGGAAAAGAGAGGTACCTCCTGGTAGCCAGCTGTTTTAGCAATGGTCCTGTAGCAGGAGTTCCAGAAATAACAGCCATGACAATAATAATTGAATTTTGTGTAAGTTTTACAATTATAGAACAATTCCACATGCTTTACCTTCTTCGAGCCCCACATGCCCTTCCTAGTGTGTGAGACTGGTTTTATAATGCATTAAATTTACAGGTAAGGTTCATAGCTGAGATGATTTCATGGAAGTCATGCTGCTAAAAAGTGGGAGAGTTTGGCTTGTTGTCCACATCCTCTAATTCCTAACCTTATGTGCAGTGAGGTTTTTTCACTCTCTGCTTTCTTTAGGGTGTATGTGTGTGTGTGAAATAGTGGAAAGTAGCCTGGTTTCTGACAGGCACTTGGTGAACATCACTATTTTTTGGCAGAACTGTCCAAAGATAGCGACTGTTATCAGAGATTCCACAGAAATTGTGGGAGGCTGTATTTGAGCTTGGGACTATCTGTACTGTATTGTTCCGGAAATGACGGAAAGCATAATCAAGCAACTACTTCTACCGTTTTGAAGTAACAATTTCATCACATTTTAATTTATGAATGATAACATTTGGGGTTCGTGCCTTCTCTTTTATTGTGAGTTTCAAAATCTCTTCAAAATTTTTGATTTCTTATTTTAGTTGAAACTAAACAAGTGGTTTGGATGATATGTACTAGTTACATTTAAATTACCATAAAGAGAAAAAGTTATTTTTTTCCTAACACCAAGATGATATTTTTCTTTAAATTATATGTATGAGCACATATTTTTATAATATATGGATTTGTTTCTCCCCCTAATTTCAAGCAGCTACAGCTAGAAATAATCTAGCTAGGTACAAACTATCCACAATGCTAATTTCTCTAAATTAAGTATAACGAACACCTGGACTTGAACTCAGAGTTGGGTTTGAATTCTGGTTAGTTCTCTTATCAGCTATATAGCTTGTATAAATTATTTATCATCTCTGGGCTTTAGTTTCTTCATCCATAAAACGGAGAGATGATTCAGGTCACAGGAGTGGTATATGGAGATTGTGTAACACATTCAGTCTTTAATACCATTAATGTTTTGAAGGGCTGTTTCTGCCGCCAGGCACACCTTCCTTGCTCCCCTTGCTGTCCTTTCCCTCTAACAATTTTGTAAATGTCTACTGCTCTAGTGTTGTTTAGGGTGTTTTGTGTGCTTTTAAATTTTGGTCTGAATTCAGTCAAGGAAGCAGGTGATTTGTTTTGCCAAGGAAGTAAGAATTTACTGACTTTCTAAATTATATAAGATTTCTTTTGGTTTTAAAAATTTGGTCAGAGAGCATGCAAGTATAACGTTCAGAAGACTAAGGTGAAGTGAAACAAAATAATCCCCCAAATGGATTTGCTAATAACCAACACTGTTTTAGGCAAGAGGGGGTGGGGGCTCTGGAGAAAAATGTCCTTGGAGCAAGCAGCACAAGCTGAACCTGCTGGCAATTGTTGCCACCACAGATAATTGTCTCCGAAACAACCATTCTGTGTTAGCTTCACCTGCAGGTTTTCAGTTGTCACCAGCCGACTCAGGGGACCAAAGAAGAAAGCTTTTTCCAGGACTGGTAAGTCTACAGGGGTCTGACAGTGGGGATCTGCCAACACAACATTAAACTAATAAGGAAAGCACATTAACAAAGACCTTTTTTCTTTTAATAAACATAAAAAGGCTATCCCACCAGGCATGACTTTTTTCCAAGTGTTACCATAGCACTTTTTAAAATTCTCAAAATGTGAAAGATGAGAGAAAAGAAAATGTGACATTTCACTTTTTTGCATGTTTTTCTTCTGAGTGCCCTCATATGCTAATTACACCTATAACTTATTCTATTTATTTTCACCTATAAGTTATAGATTTAAGTTAGCGAGGATGTCAGTGTACTACACACAGGGTCGCATCTTTAATTAAAAATTTTATAACTTTTGGGTGAATTTAATGCAGGAGAGGCCAGATGCTGGGAATATACTTGTAGAAGTGCAATATTAGACATACAGGAATGAATTAAAAAAAAAAAAAAAACAGCTTTCGCTTCCTAATTCGGCTCTATCTCTGGCTGATTATTTTAGCTCCTCATTTTAATGGTAGCACTTTAAAAATAATTTAATAGGAAAAATCACAAACTCTCGACTCGGAATCTCATATCCTGGTAGAGGAAGCCTGTGGACTAACATTAAGATAGGTGAGAAGAATATAAATGATATGTGATTTAAGAAAGGAAAGAGCAGCAATTTACATTTCTTCTCTCTGACTCTGTAGCATTAATTCTTATTTCTTATTAATGAGGGCTTACAAGGTATCCACCAGACCACAGTGGCAGAGTCATGGACCAGCCAAGAGGTTCTGGAATAGTTGGAGTCTCCAGGCCTTACAAGCACAGTGCCTTGAGTGTCTTGTGTTTGAAGATGATGATGATAACAAAATACAGAGAACACTCCCTTTATGTAGGGGAGCTTACAAGCAAGATAGGTAAATATACCATTAATCATACGATTACTTAAGTACACGCAGTCATTGCTCAATTATCTCTGCTAATGAAGAGGAGCGATAGTGTGGGTAATCCAAAATGGCAGCTAGAGTAATTTATATCCGAGTCAAAATGACTTTTTATACTTACATTTGAGTATAATTGTGTCTGATATTCTGGGACTCCTAGCTGAGCACCCAGCAGGCAAGAGAGTTCCCACAGATGCGCTCGCTCATTGTTCCCTCCAGAAGCAACGGCAGCATGCTGGTGCCTGTGTAAACTGCTCAGCTACCTGTGTCAGCAGCTGGGCATGGATCTCTGCTACTGCCCAGGCCAGCAATGAGGGACAGCAGTTAGAGCCGAAAGAAAATTTGACCTGCCTGATATTTGTGTCAGTAAACCAGGGGTGGACAAGTAAAAGATAATGACATGCGACTGGAAAACATTTTAATGAGAGTAAAAAATTCATTCGAAATCAGAGAAGTAGCTCTGGCCAGTGCACTAATGCAGCCACTTCGTGAAAAATAGACCATGTTATTTTATTTCCATGAACCCAAGTGCAGAGGCATAACCTATTTCAGCAGTGCCTGCCACTTAATAGAATTAAGTATGTATTTTTACATTTCTTCAAACTGTTGTGTTTGCTACTTTTAGCTCAGTTATTGGGTTATATCTAGTTTTTACAGGGAAAGGGAGCATAGTTGGGAATTACAGCAGGTGCTCTAAGGAGGTGGCGACCCCGAGAATCAGTGTAGGGTTTGAAATAACTCTGCAGCAGGAACGCTGCAGAGGATGGGCAATCGTACTGTAGTCAGAGGATCGTGCAAGTGCTGAGATCATTTTGTTACAGAGAGAATGAGAGGTGGGAAGGAAGGGAGAAATGTATGTGTGTATTTATACGGGCACTGGTGTGTGTATATATGTATGTATTCTTAATATGTTGACTGATACTCTATTTCTTTATTTTTCTGGTAAGAACATTATTTTTTTACAATCTGCTTTTCTCTTCTAAAATTACTCTGTTGCAGAATGTTTTATCTTAAAATCATCACTGTAAGATTATAAATACAATATTGTTTAGGAGGATTTCAAACTCTTCCAGACGTGGATGAAAAAATTATTCATTAGCAGATAGAATTACTAATTGAATAAGAAGGAACCACAGTAAAAATTACACATTGCAGACTGATAGGAATTAAAGAAAATTATACCTACTTTATTCAATAAACATGTACATTCCAGGCACAAGTATTACAGTTGAAGCCTGAGGGAGGTAAGTCAGGTAAGCTCAGAGCTTGTCTGTTCAGGGAAAAAATCTTGACTTATTTCCTTTTTTGGGAACTCTCAGTAATAGGTAAGTTTCTTACACATTTAAGCACGTTGGTACTTAAAACATTTGTTGAACTGAAATCATCAGTGTTTTATGCTACAAAGGTAACCAAATGATATTCATTACAAAGAAATGCATAGAGAAGCCTGATTAAGTGATAGTGAAACAGCCAGTCTTACTGTGCATAAATCATTTTCCTTTTGTTTTTTAAACTCTACAGAGTAAATAGAACAGAGCAGACTGTTTATTTCTATTAGTCACCGCAAGTAGAAGAAATGTGATCCTAACAAACTCAGGAACTATGGTGATTTGTTGGATCTCATAAAGAAAAACGCGCAGGTAATGGTTTCAGAAGTAGTTGGATCTAGCTGCTGAAACAATATTGCCAGGGATTTTTCTCCATTTCTTGGATCTGCTTTCCTCTCTGTTGGCATTATTTCAGACACTTTTCTCCCACAGTGTAACATTGAGCATCAGGAACTGCAGATTTCCATCCTAAATGCTAAGGAAATCCAGCAAAGGGAGTGCCCATTTCCAATGGTTCCACCAACAGCATCTGGACTGACACTTAGTGGCTCTGACTGACCTGTCCTGTATCATATGCATGTCCTCAGTCAATTTCTGTAGCCGGGGAAACGGGCCAGGCTGATTGACCAGGGCTGGGTCGTATTTTAGAATGGGGATGCTCAATTACCCAAGGAAAATGGAGATGCTTCTACATTAGAGAGACGGTTGTTGGGCAGACAAAAGAGCAGATGTCTAAGACAATCTTGTACAGAGTAAGCACTTAATAAATATTCATTAAACTGAAGTTTTGAGATCCCTTAAGTATCTTCTCAGGCAAAACACCAAGAAGATATTTTATCCCAAAGACAGCCACTTTGGAAAATTCAGTCACAGATGAATAGTGTGTTTGTTTTAAGATAAGGGACATTTTCTAATATGTGAGAAAAAAATCCAATACAGATTCAACAGCAGTGAAATTTTATTCCTGTTTGAATCAGCTCTTCCTTCAGGTTTTTCTTTCATCAAATGGCATTTTATCAAGGCCTTTCCTAGTCACCCTTCATAAAATCAACAGTGCTTTCACAAGCCCCCCTCCCCGCCCCCCAAAAGTCCCAGCACTTGTCTTTTTATCATCTTCTGGCATCTTTATGTTGTTATACATCCTGTAATTCCCTGGGTGGCACAAACGGTTAATCAAAAGGCTGGCAGTTCAAACCCATCTAGACATGCCTCCAAATAAGGCCTGGCCATCTGCTTCCAAAGGTCACAGCCTTGAAAATTCTATGGAGCACACATGGGGTCATTATGAGTCGAAATCAATTCAATGACAACTAACAACAACAGCACATTCTCTATATTTACTAAAATATAAACCAAACATGTTGCCGTCGAGTCGATTCTGACTCATAGCGACCCTACAGGACAGAGTAGAACTGCCCCATAGGGTTTCCACGGAGCACCTGGCAGATTCGAACTGCAGACCTTTTGGTTAACAGCTGTAAGTAGTTCTTAATCACTACAGCACCAGGGTTTCCTACTGAAATATAAGTTCCATGAAAGCAGGAACTTATTTTTATTTACTTCACATTGTTCATCTAAGTGACTGGTACACATTAGATGAATAATAAGTATTTATTAAATTAATTAATGAACGGATGAATGAAATATTTTAAGTGGCCAAATTGGATTTTCAATAGCCCAAAGGAACTCAAGTTTATCGGTCAATTAATATAAGACAAGTATTTCACTGATTAGAGTTCTTGTTAAAATAGTGGCAACTAGAATGCAATTTAAATACATATATTTTAAGAATGCAGAAGAGAACAAAAATGCACAATATTCTATTCCAGTTTCCAGAATTTATTACTGTAAACAAAAATGATTAAATTTAATCAGATTGGCAGTCATACTGACATTATTTTAATTATAAATTATGCGTTTGCCTTAATATTGTCAAATTTAATTAATATTCACTAAGTCTACTCACTGGGTGGCACAAGTGGTTTACACTTGACTACTAACCTAAAGATTGACCGTTAGAACCCACCCAGTGTGCTGTGGAAGAAAACCCTGGAATCTGCTTCTGTAAAGATTACAGCCAAGAAAACCCTATGGAGCAGTTCAACTCTGTAAGCCACTGGGTTGCGATGAGTTGGAGTTGACTTGGTGGGAAACGGTTAAGTCCATTTAGAGTGAATGCCTCACTGGTTAAGAGCTCGGCTGCTAACCAAAAGGTCAGCAGTTCAAATCTACCAGCCACTCCTCGGAAACCCTATGGGGCAGTTCTACTCTGTCCTATAGGGTCACTATAAATCAGAATTGACTTGATGGTAACGGGTTTGGTTTGGTTTTTTGGATACCATAATAGTTATTTGGTAGTAGTTACAAAAAGTAGTTATTTTCATTTATCAGGTGTATAGATACATAGATGACATATAATGGTGCAATTGAATTTATATAACAATTTCTTACTAAGTGCAACTGCCTCCCTGAAGCATCAGCAATACATTGTAGTTAAACTGGTTTTTTCCAGCTAGCATGGGTATACCCCTGCCTTGTCAAGCACAGTTCTGAGAGTGCAAATAGATTTGTATCTAATTGGGAAGATAAATAAACAAAAAAAAATATCAATGCATTTAAGTCCAATTTTAATTACTTGTCACTAATGTCTTTTATCTGTATAATAGAGAACTGAGGAGTTGAACACTTGTACACTCTCAACTCAAACTCTGTCCTCCGCTGCTCTCCCAGCATACACTAGTCTTCTTCTCTGTCAGTTGGAATGCTTTGTTACTCAAGGTCTACTTCTTTTAACCAGTTGTTGTTTAGTTGATTCTGACTCATGGCAAACCCACGTGTATTAGTATAGAACTGTGCTCCGGAGTGTTTTCAGTGGCTGATTTTTTGGAAGTAGATTGCCAGGCCTTTCTTCCAATGCACATCTTATTAGACTGTCGGCAGACAAGTGTGTTCCCAGTTTGCATCATCTAGGAACTCTAACAGTAGTCATCTAGTCGATTCTGGCTCCTGATGACTCCTCTTTAGGTAATGTGTGTGGGGTCTTTGGAATATCTTTTGTAACGGTGTGTCAAACTGTCATTTATCTCAGTTTCCAGAAGTGCAACAAATAAGTTTGATCTGATCATAAGTATAGAAACAAGAAAGTATGACATATATGAACAAGAAAATGTATAAAACGAGAATGTTGCGTTTAGAAGATAGTCCTCTTTGTGCCCACTATACTCTACCGTTTCCTCAGTAATGTCAGACCACTAATTGATTTTCCAGATACAAAACTTGCAATTATCATTTCCTCTACTCAGAAACGTTCAGTGATCTTCCATTGCTTATATCATACAGTGCTTATATCACACTTAGTTCAATAGCTACCACCCTTCATAAATGTTTATTCTTTCAATATCATCTCCTGTTTTATAAAACCTACTTAGAGTCAAAGGGCTTAAGTAAATAATGCTGTTGTTCTTGCTATACTGCATGAGTAAAGTATTTTCTTCATTCCTGTATTCTTATAAGTCCTAACTCTTCAAGTTCCACCTCAATCCCACCTTCTTCATGAAGCCTCTTGCTATTCCTGAACCATATGCTTCTTGCATTGTCTTGCATAATTCTTTATCTTTTTTCACTGGCTGTCCTACCAACTTGCTAAATTCAGGCCATATTTGTAACTTTCTGGACCCCTAGGACTTAGCCAATAATGGTCACTTAGTAAAGTTTGCTGATGCTTATGATAAAAATTATGACTTGGAAGGTATATTGACTTGAAAATATGGTTTTTGGTGAAATGGTGTTCATGCATTTTGTGGAAATAAGAAGGGAAAACTGAATAAAATACAGTTTGCTGGTAGGAAAATGAATTTTAAAAATAAAAAAAAGCAGTTATCTAGCTAATTCTTACTCATGGCGACCCTGTGTGGGTCACATTAGAACTGTGCTCCATTGGGTTTTCAATGGCTGATTTTTCAGAAATAGACCACCGGGCCTTTCTTCTGAGGCACTTCTGGATGTACTTGAACTTTCAACCTTTTAGTTAGCAGTTGAGCACGTTAACTGTTTGCACCACCCAAGGACTCCACATTTTAAAAATCGTAGTATTTTAAAAATATTCACATATTTGGTTTTATATGTTTTTATAATAGAATATTTTATCATATTATTTATTATACTTACACATTGAAGATGCTAATGTTACAATTTAAATAAAAAGATATATATGTATGTCATAATTTTACAGTTTCAATACATTTTTAATACACACCATGATATTCATATCCCTAACATTTCATTAACATTTTTGTTCCTATGGTAGTTGTGCTTAAAATATCACATAAGATATGTCCATGTATGCCATGGATCCCTGTATTAAAGAATTTGAAAAAATTACTACATTATTATTAGATTTTTCTAAGTGTTCATAGTGTGGGATGGCCCAGTTCTTTTGTGCTAAATCTTTTAGAAATTATTCAACTCCACTGAGGTAGAATCTATTTCTCTTTCTCCTCTAATCTAACCCCCCGGGCCACTGCTATATGAACATCTTACCCTGCTAAATTAAGAAACCTATCCTTGTTGTTTTGTGTGTACCTTATTTAGGCCATCAGCAGACAAAATGGAAATTGTATTTTGTAACCCACAGCGTGGTCCACAGGGGAAATGAAGAGTTGATAAGTATGTATCCAGTACACTTACTCTAAATGATGATTAAAACTGGAGCAGGGAAACACAGAAGAAACTGTGGAATGAAATTGTCAATCTAAAAGCTGTCAATTTAAAAATCTCACCTAATTGTTCTGCAAACAGCAGTTCCCAAGAATCTTAACAAATGACCCACCTCTGCCCTTCTAGGTTCAGTTTAGAAGAGGAAAAAAAAAAAAGGCAGACAGAAAGTGCTTTTTGTACTACACAAAGGCCTGCTGGTACCACAATAGGTACTATGGTGTTGGCATTTCCATTGAAAGCCGGTATCATCTGGGATGAAAAATAGCACAGAAGATCAAAGTCTTGGATAATTTCTTCCTTCTATTAATTAATTAATAAATCAATTAACTTATTTATTTGATTGAGATGAAAATTATTCTTTCACTTTAAGAAAAAAAAACTGTTGCTGTCGAGTAGATTCTGATGCAAGGACACCCCATGTGTGCAGAGTAGAACTGCTCCAGAAGGTTTTTGAGGCTGTTACCTTTCAAAAGCAGATTGCCAGGTCTTTCTTCTGAGGTGCTTCTGGGTGGGTTTGAACCACCAACCTTTCAGTTAGCAGTGGAGCACTTATATTAATTCCTTTTAGTAATTAATCAAGTAACCAATCAATTAACATTTATTTATTTGATTGCGATCAAAAAATATTCTCCCATTTGAAGAAGACTATGAATCGCTTTGTATTTCAAATACTTATTTCTGAATGATATCTAACACTTATCTCCTTGTGTCCTTTGTCCTTAGGCTTTTTTATGTATGGACTCATAGAATATTTACCCTTCCTCTTTCTACAATTTAGCGTTGTACTTAAATAAATATAATTTTATAGTTATTGAACTGAGAAAACCAAGGAAGTGTATGTTGACCAATTTGATGCTATACGTTTCTATTTCCTGACTTGGAATTCAACTTTCTCTTAATGGCTGTCGAGCAACTACCATAGAGAGAAAGTTTTCATCAGACCACCTCTTAAGCCATTGTTTTAGAGGAAAATATCTAAAATAGTTAACATCAAGAAATAATTTAGATACATAGGTCTGGGTTCAAATTCTGACTTATCACTTACTGTGTGACCTTAGACAGGTTGCTTAACTTTTCTAAGCTTTAATTTCTTTCTTTGTAGAATGGAGATAAAAATAGTACTTAATTGTAGGAATTTTTGTGAAATCTGAACACATAAACAGACTTTGGAACAGCACCTGTCACAAAGTAAATGTTCAATGAATGCTAGCTGTTATGATGACTTAATTTAGATACTCACAAACAGGTAGAACAATAATTTAAAGCAATAATTTGCTAACAAATAAAGGCATTCTCAAAACCAAAACTATAAAATTAATGAAATTAAAATGTAATAAAATGGTTTCTTTCCTATGCATATGTGTAAGAAGTTTGCTGAATTTTACTATCCTATTGGGTAAGTAGTGTGAAACATCTCTAGAATTTCTTTTGAGATTTTTCTCCATTGTTTTACAGAGTAAAGCATTAAAAGTACGTATACCAGAACCAAAATGGATGCCCTGTATATCTGAAAGGCTGTGTATTTACTGTGGGAGATAATACCCCAGTACACTATATGGAGAGAGAGAAGGAGAGAGAGAAAGACCCCAGAAATGAAGGTGTTTAGGAAGAATAGAAGATAAAATCTTGGCATTTACAATGGCCTGGATAATCCAGCCCAGCAGTAGCATCCTAATATACAGCAAGCTTCAAAACTTCCAACATAACTGCCTGTGGCGTCTACTACTGAGCCACGTGCTGCTGCTTGAAAAGGGAGATGAAGTAGCAGTTAAGAACAGCAGGACAATTTTGTGCAACAGCGTGATTAAATATTTTCAACATATACTCCTCTTGTAAACCAACAACAAAAAAATAATCTTATTATAATGACCCCAAGCAGATTCTTATAGGATTGATCCCATATTCCCAACGCTGTTTACCTTTTCAGGTCTCCAGTAAGCATCAGCATATTTTAAGTCATACTTCCTATTAGAAGTATCCTATCAGAGGCAAAGTAACTGCTATCTAGAGGCACTCACCTCTGTTCAAAGGACCGCCTTCTGATCAGATGTACACATGTGAGAAATTTGCAAATGGAAGATTGTATTACATAGTCTAGCACAGTCTATCCTACTATGAATTATGTGGAGTGAATATTTGTTCTCTAATTTATATTTTTAGTCAATCCAGACTTTTACACATATATTGAGAATCTAAAAAGTTCAAATATTTAAAAGAAAGGAAGGATAGGAGTTAAGAGGTATCGAGGACCTATAGCATGCCAAGCCTTGTGCTAAGTGTTTGCCTAAGTTATTTAATTCCCACCAAAACGCTGTTATAAATTAGCAAACTAAAGCTGAAAGAATTAAGTGACTTCCTTAAGATGATATATCGGTGTGCATTTGTGTGCAGCCCTATGGAGCAGTTCTACTCTGTAACACATGGGGTGGCTATGCGTGGGAATCGACTCAACAGCACAGGTTTGGTTTTAATTTTCAGTATATATACCAAATGCATAGGTGTTGTCAAGTCAATTTTTGACTCATAGGGACCCCATGTGACAGAGTAGAACTGCCTCATAGGATGTTTTTAGGCCGTAATCTTTATGGACACAGATCTCCAGGTATTTCTCCCACGGAGCTACTGGGTGGGTTCGAACCACCAACCTCTCAGTAGGCAGCCGAGTGCTTAACGTTTGTGCCACCGGTGATCTATATCTAGATCTGTATCTCCATCTCCATCTCTGTCTCCATCTCCATATCTATATCTATACATGTTATACTAGTGAGGCTTGAAACCCAGGTGTATCTGATTTTCCACACTTACTGTTCTATAAGCATGTTACTTCCTACCTGGGATTTGTAGATATTTAGAGGAATATCAGATTTAGCACACATACGGATCTCTCCCAACAAGCATATTCTGAAAGCTAAATAAATAGTCTGTCTCCTGTAGTACCATTTATTGCATATAGGTGTTATGATAAATAAAATGAAAATCCACCTAGAACATTTCTGAAATATAGTCTGTTAAGTCAATATTTTTGTTACACTCAACACAAACTAAAAGTGGAACTTCCGCAAATGGGAGAGCCATGAGATTTTTGGCATTTCAAATTAGTTTTTCAAAATAGGGGAACCATAATATTCAAACTTTTGTAAATAGACACACACTTTTGAAACATTAACCTCTCTAAAAATTAAGTAAACAAGCATACTTTCATTTTTAAAACAGTTACCTAAATATGCTCACATTCTGGCATGTGACCATCTTGCTAAGCTTTCTACAGGCTCCAGTGTTAAAGCAAGGCTTGGAACCAGGCCCCCAAATAACATTTGCAACTGTCAATCCAATGGCAGGCTGCACAGACACCACTGATAGAAAGGACACCTCGGCAGTCTTTACATTTATATTCACATGCAGATAATGAAAGATAGTGACCGCAGCACTCACACAACAACTAAAGCACAACATTGAACCTGCGTAGGCCTCTATTTCTGCCGCTCCTGGTGCCTTCCAGCCTTTTGACCAATATCTAAAACTGAGACAGTGCAAAATGTCGTATCATTTGGGCATTTGATTTCATGAATGGCATGACAGTCTGATCACAGTGGGAGCCTGTTCTCCTAAGTGGCCATGATGGTTCTGTAATAAGTGAGAATTTTCAAGAGGTACATTGCTATTGCAATGGTATAACAAATAGCATTTTAATGTCCTGAAATAGTGAATAGGCTTGATAGAACTAACTTAGCATGAAAATAATGACTCAAGGCACTGGGGAGAAGCAGGAACAATAAGTTTAGATTTTCTTTTATTTCAGTAATTGTTTTTATTTTCTTTTTGACCTCTATCATGCAGCTAATGAAGTTAGTGATTTGGGGTCTAGGCAAACATTTCTGATTGACATACTATTTAGATGATTAAAGTTACTTTTTTCGTATCGCTTTTTGTGAAATTATTTGGAACTAGCCTCTTTTTACTGTACCAGGTTGAGAATATTTGTCCACACTTTTCTAGGATCAGCTTGGCCTGCTTTTAGGGCAGGCCTGACACTAGTTTTAAAATCAGTGGTCAGCAGCTTATTGACTTCAGAACATTCTTCCACTAAATCTACTTAGCAGTAATTAAAAGTAAAACAAAAACAAAGACCTGTTGCTGTCAAGTTGATTCCAACAACTCAGAATAGAACTGCTCCAAAGGGTTTTCTTGGCTACACTGTATTTTTAAGCAAATAACACACACGTTATTTGTTTTTTTGCCAATCACACCACCTCCTCAGGCATTATTTTTCCTAAGTGTGCTATGTGCATTATATGTTTAAGTGCATTATTTACGTGGGCTTGTTGTTTGCAAATAATATGGTAATTTTTATGGAAGCAGATTGCCAGGCCTTTCTTCCATGGCACCACTGGGCAGGTTCTAACAGTCAACCTTTAGGTTAGCAGTCGCACACAAACCATTTGCGCCAACAAGGACCTTGAGTATTAATTAGTTATTGTAAGATTATTTCTGTGTGCTCCCAGGTATCTCCCCCTCCTTTAGACCCTTTGTCTCCTTAACTCTGATCACTCCATTGACTTAAGATTGGATGAGAATTGGAAGTCCCAGGTGAAAATTCTTCCAGTTCTTTTGTTTAAATAAACAGAAACCATCTGTAGACATTGCTTGGGGAAGAGAGGAGGAAAACAGATTTCTCTACTACTACTCTTTAAGCTACAGAAGCAGGAGAGAGTTTACAATAGCTTAACAAATGGCATATAATGTAGTTTTGGGCACCAACCACATTAATGACAGATGTCTGGCATAAGGAACTAGATAAGCCGTGTCATAGAGCCACAATATTTTATGTCCACAGTTTTATTAAGATATGGTTCTCCAGACCTCTATGCATAGACATAATGATCTTATATCTTGTCAAACACAAATCTGGTATGACTCTATGAATTCTTTTGCTGTCCTTCACTTTCAAATCCTCTCCATTTTAAGAGAACTCTACTGCTACATTATCTAAATTTAAACCTACATTTAATATATTTTTAGAACTGCCTTTATCTGAAAGCATAATTTCCATTTTTTAGTACTTCACTTTAAAATACACATGAAGGATTCTTTATAAATGTGAATGATTGATAGGTAGATAATGAAAGTCTGTTCACTATTTGTTATACGTGTAACACCCATGTCAGGTGAGAAGAGCTAAACGTGTGCAATGAAGTCAGAAAAACACTCTTGTTTTAGTCCATGCTTGGGTTTTAATTCTCACAAAGGGAAAAAATGTCTCATGTACTATAATCAGGTAGAATTCACAATACGAGTCAATTGTCTTTGCAAATATAGTACAGTCCAATGAATGTTACTAAAGGTCATGCGGTTTCCTAAAGTAAGTAAGTAGGTAATTTTGCTGTGCAAACTTGTAATTTGTCAAGCATTTATTTTTGTTACGAAGATGAAAATCAATTCATTATATTCAAGGGAAATGTAAGTTAAGCAGTAAAAGCTCCACTTCTTGTAGATAACAATTTAATTTCTAGTCCTGATAATTCAGTTTGAAAGATATTCCAATTTATCAGAATAATTCCTTAAAATGAAAAAAAAAAAAAAAGATCCCCCCTAATCCTTTAAAATCAGTTGAAGTTTGCTGAATGCTGACTTCCTGACTATAGCTCACCGTAACAACTTCTTGATGAAGCAAAGCCATGTTAATTGCTTACTTCCTTGGCAGAGTCCTAGTGGCATCTTGGAGAGTGAAGAGCAAAGGAAGGATACTACTGAGTTTTTGGAAACTTTTGAGCAAGCTTGATTAGGATTGGACAAGTCCTTGAGTAACCTAATAGTTCAAAATTCATGGCTACCGCAAGACAAGGCTTTGAAAGTGAGTCCTGTAGCATTGATGAGTCTAGCTGAGCTGTTCAGTGTATTAGTGCTGTACTTTCTCATCGGGTCTCTGTGAGTCGGAATCGGCTCAATGACACACAACCAGAACGACAACAGCAGTGCTGTACTGTAAGAAGTTCACGAAACACAAAATAAAAGTATTTGCAGCTACATCTCTCTGGATAAGGGTTCCCTAACACAGAAAAAGACATGTAGATTCAGACAGTGACTGTGTGGGTATGTTTGGTTTCCGTTGCAGGTTGAAAAGAGTGACTAAAACACCAACCAGCTAACACATGAGATATCCATATATATGCATATGTATATGTGTATGTGTGTATATATACATATTATTTTTATTGCAAGCTACTATATACAAATTCATACTGTTAAGTTTTTTTTCCCATACAAAAATTTATACATACATTGTTATGTGACCCTAATTGCTCTCCCCATACAGTAACAGCACACTTCTCCTTTCCACCCCTGATTCCCCATGTCCATTCAACCAGCTCCTAACCCTCTCTGCCTTCCCATCTCACCTCCAGACAGAAGCTGTCCGTTTGGTCTCTTGTATGTACTTGACCTAAGAGGCACACTCCTCACGAGTATCACTTTATGTCCCACAGTCCAGTCCAGTCCGTGTCTGAAGAGTTGGCCTCGGAAACTGTTCTAGTTCTGGGCTGATAGAGACTCTAGGGGCCATGCTTTCTGGGGTTCCTCTAGTCTCAGACCAATAAGTCTGGTCTTCTTACTAGAATTTGAGTTCTGCACCCCACCTTTCTCCTGCTCCATCCGGGACTCTCTGTTGTGTTCCCTGTCAGGGCAGTCATTGGTGGTAGCCAGGCACCATCTAATTCTTCTGGTCTCATGCTGATGAAGTCTCTGGCTTATGTGGCCCTTTCTGTCTCTTGGGCTAATACTTTCCTTGTGTCTTCAGTGTTCTTCATTCTCCTTTACTCCAGGTGGTTGGGACCAATTGATGCATCTTAGATGGCTGCTTGCAACCTTTTAAGACCCCAGACACAACTCACCAAAGTAGGATGCAGAACATTTTCTTAATAAACTTCGTTATGCCAATGGACCTAGATGTCCCCTGAAAGCATGGTTCCCAGACCCCTACCCTGCTGCTTTGTCCGTCAAAGTGTTTGATTGTATTCAGGAAACTTCTTAGCTTTAGTTTAGTCCAGTTGTGTTGACTTCCCCTGTAGTGAGTGCTGTCCTTCCCTTCACCTAAGATAATTCTTATCTACTATCTAGTTAGTAAATAACCCTCACCATCCCTCCCCACCCTCATAAGCATCAAAGAATGTTTTCTTCTGGGTTTAAACCTTTTCTTGAGTTCTTGTAATAGTGGTCTTATAAAATATTTGTCCTTCTATGACTGACTAAATTCACTCAGCAAAATGATCTCCAACTTCCTCCATGTTATGTTTCACGGCTTCATGGTTGTTCTTTATCATTGTGTAGTATTCCATTGTGTGGCTATACCATGATTCGTTTATCCATTTGTCCGTTGATGGGCACCTAGGTTGTTTCCATCTTTTTGCTATTGTGAACAGTGCTGCAATGAACATGGGTATGCATATACCTATTCGTGTGATAGCTCTTATTTCTGTAGGATATATTCCAAAGAGAGGGATAGTTGGATCATATGGTACTTCAATTTCTAGCTTTTTAAGGAAGTGCCAAATTGATCTCCAAAGTGGTTGCACCATTTTTACATTCCCACTAACAACGTATAAGTGTTCCAGTCTCTCCACAACCTCTCCAGCATTTATTGTTTTGTGTTTTTTGAATTAATGCTAGCCTTGTTGGAGTGAGATGATATCTCATTGTAGTTTTGATATGCATTTCTCTAATGGCTGACGATCATGAGCATTTCTTCATGTGTCTGTTAGCCGCCTAAATATCTTCTTCGGCGAAGTGCCTGTTCATATCCTTTGCCCATTGTTTAATTGGGTTATTTGTCTTTTTCTTGTTGAGGTTTTGCAGTATCTTGTAGATTTTAGAGATTAGACTCTGATCAGATTTGTTGTAGCCAAAAATTTTTTCCCAGTCTGTAGGTTATCTTTTGACTCTTTCAGTGAAGTCTTTTGATGAGCATAAGTGTTTGGTTTTTAGGAGCTCCCATTTGTCTAGTCTCTCTACTGGTGCTTGTACATTATTACTTATGGTTCGTATTGTGTTTATGCCATGTATTAGGGCTCCTAGCATTGTCCCTATTTTTTCTTCCATGATCTTTATCATTTTTGATTTTATATTTAAGTCTTTGATCCATTTTGAGTTAGTTTTTGTGCATGGTGTGATATATGGGTTTTGTTTCAGTTTTTTGCAGACGAATATCCGGTTATGCCAGCACCATTTGTTAAAGAGATTGCCTTTTCCCCAATTAACAGACTTTGGGCCTTTGTCAAATATCAGCTGCTCATAGTTGGATGAATTTAGGTCTGGATTCTCAATTCTGTTCCGTTGATCTATGTATCTGTTGCTATACCAGTACCAGGCTGTTTTGATTACTGTGGTGGTATAATAAGTTCTAAAATCAGGTACTGTGAGGGATCCCACTTTGTTCTTATTCTTCAGTAATGCTTTACTCATTCGAGGCCTCTTCCCTTTCCATATGAAGTTGGTGATTGTTTCTCCATCTCATTAAAAAATGCTGGTGGAATTTGGATCGGGATTGCATTGTATCTGTAAATCGCCTTGCATAGAATTGATATTTCATAATGTTGAGTCTACCTGTCCATGAGCAAGGTGTATTTTTCCACTTATGCAGGTCTCTTTTGGTTTCTTGCAGTAGTGTCTTGTAGTTTTCATTGTACAGATCTTTTACGTATCTGGTTAAATTTATTCCTAAGATTTTATCTTCTTGGGGGCTGTTGTAAACGGTATTGATTTGGTGATTTCCTCTTTGAGGTTCTCTTTGTTGGTGTAAAGGAATCCAACTGATTTTTGCATGTTTATCTTATATCCTGCAAAGTTGCTGAAATCTTCTATTAGTTCTAGTAGTTTTCTTGTGGATTCTTTGGGGTTTTCTGTGTATAAGATCATATCATCTGCAAATAGAGATACTTTGACTTCTTCCCTACCAGTCTGGATGCTCTTTATTTCTTTTTCTAGCCTAATTGCTCTGGCTAGAACCTCCAGCACAATGTTGAAAAAGAGTGGTGATAAAGGGCATCCTTGTCTAGTTCCCGTTCTCAAGGGGGATGCTTCTGTAGTCTCTCCATTTAGGACAATGCTGGCTGTTGGTTTTGTATAAATGCCCTTAATTATATTGAGGAATTTCCCTTCTATTCCTATTTTGTTGAGAGTTTTTATCATGGATGGATGTTAGACTTTGTCAAATGCCTTTTCCGCATAATTGATAAGATCAGGTAATTCTTGTCTTTTGTTTTATTTATGTGATGGATTACACTGATTGTTTTTCTAATGTTGAACCATCCCTGCATACCTGGTGTAAATCCCACTTGATCATGGTGAATTATTTTTTTGATATGTGGTTGCATTATATTGGCTAGAATTTTGTTGAGGATTTTTGGGTCTATGTTCATGAGGGATATTGGTCTGTAATTTTCTCTTTTTGTGGTGTGTTTACCTGATTTTGGTATCATGGTTATACTGGCTTCATAGAATGAGTTTGGGAGTATTCCATACTTTCCTATGCTCTGAAATACCTTTAGTAGTAGTGGTGTTAACTCTTCTCTGAAAGTTTGATAGAATTCTCCAGTGAAGCCATCCCAGCCAGGGACTTTTTTTGTTGGGATTTGTTAATGACCATTTCAATCTCTTCTTTTGTTATGGGTTTATTTAGTTGTTCTACCTCTGTTTGTGTTAGTTTAGGTAGGTAGTGCGATTATAGAAATTTGTCCATTTCCTCTAGGTTTTCAAATTGGTTAGAGTACAATTTTTCATAGTATTCTGCTATGGTTCTTTTAATTTCAGTTAAGTCTGTTGTGATATCACACATCTCATTTCTCATTGGGTTGTCTGCTTCCTCTCCTGTTTTTCTTTTGTCAGTTTGGCCAGTGGTTTATCAACTTTGTTGATCTTTTCAAAGAATCAGCTTTCAGTCTTGTTAACTCTTTCAATTGTTTTTCTGTTTCCTATTTCATTTAATTCTGCTCTAATTCTTATTATTTCCTTTCTTCTGGCACCTGAGGGCTTCTTTTGCTGCTCTGTTTCTACTTGTTCCTGTTGTAGGGTTAATGTTTTGATTATCGCCCTTTCTTCTTTTTCGATGTGTGCATTTATTACTATAAACTGACCTCTGAGCACTGCTTTAGCTGTGTCCCAAAGGTTCTGGTAGGATGTGTTTTCATTCTCGTTTGATTCTATGAATTTCTTTATTCCATCCTTAATTTCTCCTATAACCCAGGTAGTTTTTGAGCAAGGTGTTGTTCGGTTTCCACATTTGATTTTTTTTCCCTTGCTTTTTCTGTTGTTGATTTCTACTTTAATGGCTTTATCGTGAGAAAAGATGCTTTGTAATATTTCGATGCTTTTGATTTTGTTAAGGCTTGCTTTATGGCCTAATATGTGGTCTATTTTGGAGAATTTTCCATGTGCATTGGGAAAGAAAGTATGCTTGGCTGCTGTTGGGTGGAGTGTTCAGTATATGTCTTTGAGATCAAGTCGGTTGATTGTAGCATTTAGATCCTCCGTGTCTTTGCTGAGCTTATTTCTGGATGTACTGTCCTTCACTGAAAGTGGTATGTTGAAGTCTCTTACTACTATTGTGGAGCTGTCTATCTCTCTTTTCAGTGCTGTTAGAGTTTGTTTTACGAATTTTGGAGACCTGTTGTTGGGAGCATAAATATTTATTATAATTATGTCTTCCTGGCGTATTGACCCTTTAATCATTACATAGTGTCCTCCCTTATCCTTTGTGGTGGATTTTAATTTAAAGTCTATTTTGTCAGAGATGAATATTGCCACTCCTGCTCTTTTTTGAGCGTTGCTTGCTTGATATATTTTTCTCCATCCTTTGAGTTTTAGCTTGTTTGTGTCTTTAGGTCTAAAGTGTGTCTCTTACAGGCAGCGTATAGACGGATTGTGCTTTTTGCATCCGATCTGCCACTCTATGTCTCTTTATTGGTGTATTTAGTCTCTTTACATTCAGCATAATTATTGATAGGTATGAGTTTAGTGCCGTCATTTTGATGTCTTTTTTTGTATGTTGCTCACAGTTTCTTTGTTCCACAATTTTCTGTGCTGAGTCATTTTTCTTTAAGTATTTTCTTTTCATCTTTTTCATTGTTGTTGATTTTGTGTTTGCTGAGTCTTTACATTTTTCTAGTTTTTTATTTTGACTTGTAGGATTGTTAGTTTCCTTTATGGTTACCTTAGTTTTTACCCCTATTTTTCTAAGTTTATACCAGTCTTTTATTTCTTTATATCGCCTTGACTTCCTCTCCGTATGAAAGATCTATGTCTACATTTTTTAAGTCCCTCTTTTTTGTTTCAGTGTTGTCATCTTTTACATACTGACATCTGTGTCCCTATTTCAGTGTTTTAGCTTTGATTTACTTTTATGACTTCCCTATCTGGGTTGACATCTTGTTGCTCTATCCTGTGTTCTAGTCTTGGGTTGTTATCTGATGTTACTGATTTTCTAACCAGAGGACTTCCTTTAGTATTTCTTGTAATTTTGGTTTGGTTTTTGCAAATTCCCTAAACTTCTGTTTATCTGGAAATGCCCTAATTTCACCATTATATTTGAGAGACAGTTTTGCTGGATATATAATTATTGGCTGGCAATTTTTTCCTTCAATGCTTTATAAATGTCATCCCACTGCGTTCTTGCCTGCATGGTTTCTGCTGAGTAGTCCAAGTTTATTCTTATTTGCTCTCCTTTGTAGATGACTTTTCGTTTATCCCTTGCCACCCTTAAAATTCTCTATCCTTGGTTTTGGCAAGTTTGATTATAATATGCCTTGGTGACTTTCTCTTGGGATCTAGCTTATGTGGGGTCCAATAAGCATCTTGGATAGGTATCTTGTCGTCTTGCATGATATCAGCGAAGTTTTCTGCCAACAAATCTTCAACAATTGTCTCTGTATTTTCTGTTATCCCCCCCTGTTCTGGTACTCCAATCACTCGTAGGTTATTCCTCTTGATAGAGTCCCACATAATTCTTAAGGTTTCTTCATTTTTTTCATCCTTTTATCTGATTTTTCCTCAAATAAGTTGGTGTCAAGTACTTTATCTTCAGTCTCACTAATTCTAACTTCCATTGCCTCAATTCCGCTCCTATGACTTTCTATTGAGCTGTCTAATTCTGAACTTTTATTGTTAATCTTCTGGATTTCTGATTGCTCTCTCTCTGCGGATTCTTACAGCCTGTTAAATTTGTCATTATGCTCTTCTCTGATCTTTTTAATTTCTTCTATTGCGTGTTCTTCATTTTGCTCAATTTCCTTCCTAATTTCTTGAAGAGTTCTATATATTAATCTTTTGTATTCTGCCTCTGGTGATTCCAAGAAATTTTTCTCCTCTGGAAAATTTCTAGATTTTTTATTTTGGGGCTTACTGAAGCCATCATGGATTGCCTTTTTATGTCACTTGATATTGACTGTTGTCTCTGAGCCATCATTAAGTTATTATATTTATTTATTTTATGTTTGCTTACTGTCTCCTAGCTTCTTGTTTGTTTTGATATGCCCGAATACGCTGCTCATATGAGCTAGTTTGATTATTGGCATCTTTGAATATCTAATGTCCTGTCAGCAGGTGGTTAGATCTGTTGCTAGGTATGTGAGCTTAGGAGTCTGCCCACTCCTCCTGTATGGATTCAGCTCAGGTGCCCAGGTAGATAGCCACCACGTGTGTGGTGTGGGCTCTCATTTACAGTCCTAGACAGGCATGGGTGATTGGTGTAGGCACAGGCATCTGGCTGCAGCAGGGGGACACACTCTGAGCCTGGCAGTGGGCTGACGGCCGCCCCTAGTGTCCAGGAGGAAGGCATGTCCCTGTTCCCTAGAGTGCATAGGTGGGTGAGTTTTGCAGCTGGACGATGAGCATCTAATGCTGTTGGCTGTAAGGACTGGTGGGCACCTCTTATTCATGGGCCTCTCTCGCAGTTGTCAAATGTCAAGAACCTTCCACTTCACAGTTGAAACAGTTGAAGTTAGAGTTCCAGTATATACCCTTTTGTACTGCAGTAATGAGGGCCTACGCTGTTGAGAAGGGTCCATACAAGTCTATGCAGCGGGAAAGGCACTCAAAGTCTGTGGATCCCTTATGCCTGTGCTTAGGTAAAAGAGCTGTGCCTCCCCTGTATTCCTGGCTTAGGGGAGCCAGCAGTTTATTTTTTCCCCTCTTTGTTAATTCATTCACTCTCCAAGGCAGGGAGAATGGCTCCGGGCGTGTGACAGATCCTACTTCCAGCCCAGGGGACTCGGCAATTGCTGAAGCCCATCCAGGACCCAGTGTAGAGCAGGGAGCGGGGAAGTAAACGGGAGAGAGGTTTTTTCCTAAGGGGGGTGTTTTTGGTCCACTCAGTAAGCTGTATGCCAGTGCTTATCTTTCGTGGAGCGCTGCTTCTCACTGGTTCTGGGTGGCTGTGTAGAGTCTTTGGTTCTGGGTCTTTCCTGGTGCAGAAAACGTGCTTCCTGAGCACGGCTGCTTGCCTGCCTCACTGCTCACCCCAGAGCCGTTCATGCCTGAAGGGCTCAGGCTCTCTGTGTGTCAGGTCTGACAACTCCTCGCTGCTTCTGAACCATCTCTCCCTCCCCCGTCCACTCAGTCCGGTTCCTCAACTCTGCCTTTGATGTTCAGGGCTCCCAGATTGACATTTATAATTGAATTGCTTATTTTTTCAGGTTTTTGTTGTAGGATGGTCCACTGGAAGCATCTGACTACTCTGCCAGTTGGCCCTTCCTCTAAGTTTAAGAAATGAAACAACTATAAATATTTGGATATTTTAACCAGGCATTTTTTTATTGTATAGTTTTTTTGAAAAAAATATCATCTATACAACCAAAATGGTTTTGAAAATATATCCGGTATCTCAAAACCACATTAAAGAAAAAAAAAAAAAATCTAATCCTAGACGATGCCAGGGAGACTAAAAACTACATGCTATTAAAGGGGAAAAAATTCAGCAAAGCTTGAAATATGCATAGTTTTTTGAGTATTTTAATTTAAAGATGTTTTAATGGAAATCATATATAGGCAGAAAACAAAAATATATTGTAATTTAATCTTCCTCATTTTTACTTCCTGTATAGTCAGCATATGAGAAACAGATGTCTGTTTTATTGTTTGTCCCATAACTAATATTTGCATACTTTTTTTTCCATTTTGCAAAGTGCTTTCATTAACCTCTCACTTTCGTACCTGGTTTTCACAATACCCTATGAAGTATGCTTAGCGACCATATTATTATACCCACTGAATAGTAAAAGAAAATTACGTTTCGAAGGTGTTGGTGGGTCCAGTAATAGAGGACTAGGAACGGTGGAGATGAGTCTTGAACCCAGGTCTTCTGACTTGAAATTCCTTTTTCTTACTTAGCTAGTGTTGCTGTAACATAAATATCACAAGTGGGTGGCTTTAAAGAATAAAAATATATGTTTTTCACAGTTAAGGATCCTAGAAGTCCAGATTCAGGGTGTGGCCATCTAGGGAGAGATGTCCTTGTCTGTTTTAGCTTCTGTTGTGTGCAGTTGTCACTTTGGATGCATAGTGACCCTATAGCAGAGTAGAACTGCCCCCTAGGGTTTCCGAGGCTATAATCTTTAGGGGAGCAGATCACCAGGTCTTTTTTCCCTCAGAGCCTCTGGGTAGGTTTGCATGCTGCCCTTTTGGTTAATACCTGAGCACTTAACCATTGTACCACAAGGGCTTCTTATTTTAGCTTCTAGAAGCTGGAAATCCTTGGTTTTATCTTCCCCTGTTTGTGCTTTTTTCTGTCTCATCTGCTCTTTTTATAAGTCAGCAGTGATTAGGTTTAGGACACATCCTACACTGATATGACCTCATTAACATAACATAAAGAAAACCCTATTTCCAAATAGGATTGCATACTCAGGTATAAAGTTAGAAAGGTTAGGATTCCAACATATTTTTTTGTGTAGGGGAGGCACAATTCAATCCATAACACTTAAGTGTTTACTAACCATTATTTTTCCAGAGTTTGTTTGTTGGTCTATTGTTTAAGTAGTACAATTTAGGAAGTTCTTCATAATTTTTTTATAATACATTTTTGTCAAATAAACCCTGAACTGGGTAAAAATGTGAAATAAGAAGAAAAAAAATTTTTTTTTTTCCCCACCACACTCCTTTCTCCCTTTTCATTGCCCTCCTATTATCAGCCCAGGGAAAACTTCCTCCAGAGGAAACCATCTGAAATTCACGAATACTAATTTTTAAAAGAGCAATAATGACCACTGAAAGTATTGAATTCTGACCCTTCTCACTTCCACTGGGAGTTTTGCATTCCAAGTAATTAGGTAGAGGTATACTGTTTTAATTGTCCACAAGAGGCTGTGGGGTTTTTGTCTGCTTGTTTTTGTTTGTTCTTTTAAATTTAAACAGAAAAGTCAATCATTTTCTAGGACTCCTGAAATGAAACACGTATCACATACATGCTGGGTTTTTACAGTAGTTGTTTGTGTTCCGTTCCTTCCCTGAAATAATTTCCTACCTTTTCATATACAGAAGGACAAATAGGGTCTATTTCTTCATGCTATTCAGAAGAGGAAGCTTACTACAACCTCCACTTTTCTTGGTTGCACACCTGGATTTTCACCTGTCCAAAGGTTCATTCATTCATTCAGAAAATTATTGAGTGCCTACTGTGTTCTGGTCCATGTGCTTAGGATTCTGTTGTGAATAAAACTATATTCTGTGATTTTTTTAGGAATCATACTCCCAGTAATCAAACTTCTTTGATTTCATCTTTCTTGAATAACAAAGTAGATTCAGATGAGAGCTTTAAAAACATAGAGCGTATAGATCATAATAATATAGATCATTTAATTAACCAATATTTGTTAAGCATTGCCTGATCTCTGAGACACAGAAATGCATAAGACAATGGCTCTTGGTCTAAGTGGAGAACACACAGATAAAAAGAAGAATACACGAAGTCCCCGGGTTACAACCGTCCAACTTACGTATAACCCTTAGTTAAAAATCAAGTCCCGTAAAGCTTATTATATTAAAAATTCAAGCTACATACAATGGTTCATAATATCAAAGAGCTCTACTTCGCGATGCACATCAAAACATTATAATTATTACTGTATTATTATGTTAAAGATATTTTAGGGTATCTGGAAGTGTTTCTTTAACGTTTTTTATGCATAGAAGGTAGACTATGTTCTATATACTAAGACAAACATTTGACTAACTGACATTAGATACGAACCATACCTAACTGTTCCAACTTATAGACAAATTCAACTTAAAGACAGATTTAGGAATGGAACTGGTTCATAATCCGGAGGCTGCCTATAAACTACTGTAAGTACAGTACTTACAAGAAGCCTTCTCTGTCCACCCCAGTTAAAAATGAAGTTTCCTCTATTCAGTACATTTCCTGTCTTGGTTTCTTTATATTTCTCCTTCACACTCATCACTGTCTAGCTATTCTGTATTTTCCTTTTTAACTGTGTCTGTTGTGTGACTTGTTGTTTTATTATGCCTGTTGTCTGTTATTGCGTCCGTTACAAGTAAGCCACATGAGAGCAGGGATGCCCGTCTGTTGTGTTTTGCTCTTGAATCCCCAGCTCCTAGAACAGTGCCTGGAAGAAAATAGGTGCTCAAATAAAGGATTCATTTTCCAAAACATGTAGGAGTTGTGGTGGGAATTATTACCTTAGTGAATTTAATCTTTACTGTGTAGACACTAAGGGATCCTAAGTGGTTTTAGGCAAAATCTGTATAGTAGGAAGACCTGCCAGTGACAGGGTTCAGGACAAAAGAGTGACTGAGATTCAGGAGGCAGTGACCAATAAGAACTGAAGATGAGGGTAATTTAGTCACAGTTCTGAATCTTTGCTGATTTTGACCATGTAGAAAAGGCTTATATCAATTCTTAAGAATTATTGTACTTTATATGTAAATACAGGGATTTAGTTCAGAACATATGAATCATAAAAGAGTTAAACTGCCCAACAAAGTGTTAACATGTTTTCTGAAAGTGCCTGTTGATCCCGGAGAGGAGCTTAAACATTGGGAGATTCTGCTCAGTATGTAACACAATTGGGTTAAGAGAACTATGTAAGACTTGAAAAAACAGAATCATAGAAATTAGAAATAAAAGGGACTGTTACATCATATTGTGCAGCCCCTGCCAAGGCAAATTGTTGCTGACAGTATATTATAGCTCTATTTTTTGCAGTAGATTTTACAGGCTTCCCAGGAGAGGTTTCTGATTTGTCCAGAATGGGGTGGTTTTTTTTCCACATCTTTTACTGACAACACTAGTTTGGGGGAGCACACTGAAGTCCAGCATCAATTTCTATTACCTTTGTTAATTAGTAGGTATAAAATGTAATCTTTGCTGTTGGTGAGAGAGGCATACAGGATTACTTTCGACCTCTAAATTGTTATTCTTAAGATGCAATATACTTAACCTGTTACACTAGTTATTTAAGAGGGTGTCAGTAAACAAAAATCATTAAAAACTGAAAAATTCAAAAAACATTAGATGATTAATTCAATCATTTTATTTTATTGGTTTTTATGTATTTTCTTATACAAACACTGAAAAGAGCCCCAGTAAACTTATGCAGTTTATTTAAATTTATTATTAGTTCCCTCTTAATTCATCTAATTGATGCTCATACCATTCCTATATGACATAAAACAGGAATTCTCTCTTTTACAGATGTATCAGTGGGGCTCAGGAAGGTTACAGGGCACACTCAGATAGCGGCAGCATAAATCTGAACCGAGGCTTCTGACTCCTACTGCAGTGCTGTTTCTAACCCGTTGCTGCTGATGGGATAGAAACTATGAAACCAAAATTTTTGGGAAAGTAATATAGTTATTTACCTTAATCATTTTTAATGGTCATTGAATTTGAGCTGTTGAACTCTTATTAGAAAATCAATTTTAAATCCTTGCGAACATGAATTGTTAGTAATTTCATGTCCAAATTTTTTTTTGTTTGCATGCTATAAAAATGTTTTTTAATTAATTTTTTTATTGTTCTTTAGATGAAGGTTTACAGAACAAATAGTTTCTCATTAAACAGTCAGCACACGTATTGTTTTATGACATTGGTTAACAACCCTGCGACATGTCAACACTCTCCCTTCTTGACCTTGGAGGACCTTTTTTTTTTTTGGTGAAAAATATACATAGCCAAAGACACACCATTTCAAAAATTTGTACATGTACAATTCAGTGACATCAATTACATTCTTCCAGTTGTGCTGCTATTCTCACTATCCTTTTCCAAATTATTCCATCACCATTGTCTTCAACTCACTGACCCTTAGGCTTCCCATCAAACCTTTTGAGTTGCTATTGTCAATTTGATCTCACATAGATAGTTCTTTTCTTTTTTTTTTTTTATATACCTTAGATGAAGGTTTACAGAACAAATAGTTTCTCATTAAACAGTTAGTACACATATTGCCCTATGACAATGGTTAACAGCCCCACGATATGTCAACACTGTCCCTTCTCAACCTAGGGTTCCCTATCACCAGCTTTCTTGTCCCCTCCTGCCTTCTAGTCCTTGTCCCTGGACTGCTGAGCCTCATTGGTCCAGTTTTGTTTTATGGGGTTGTCCAATCCCCGGCCGAATGGTGAACCTTGGAAGTGACTTGACCACTGAGCTAAAAGGGTGTCTGGGGGCCATACTCTTGGGGTTTCTCCAGTCTGTCAGGCTCCAGTTTTTTTTAAGAAGATAACTATCTACATATGTCTCCCAGAGTTCCACAACTAAATTTAAAAATAGCAAGATGGTAAACAAAAGCTTACCTTGTTACTCATAGGCTATTTTTGTTTATGGTGAAATGTGGGTCTCAAATTATCTATAATTTGGTGTCTTTAGCAGACAAATTAGTTAAACAATTTGTATCCAACTCTCCAAATGATAATTTATATATTTTAACAATTAATAGAATGTCACGTTTTTCTCATAAACTCTTTCATCTTTTTTTTAAGTTTTGAGGTATTTATTATTATCTTTGAAATTTGATAAGGAGTCCTGATGGTGCAGCAGTTAAGCACTCAGCTGCTAACCCAGAGATTGGTGGTTTGAACCGACCCATTAGCTCTGCAAGAGAAAAACCTGGCAATCTGCTTCCTGTAAAGATTACAGCCAAGAAAACCCTATAGGGCAGTTCTACTCTGTCAAATGGGGTCGCTATGAGTCAGAATTGACTTGATGGCACCCAACAACAGCAACATGTAATTTTACTTGGAAAACAAATAAACAAAAAATAGTAACAATTAAGAAAGTTAAAAAACATCTATAACAGACTGATGACAAAATAATAGACAAAATGGAACACATGGGTTCCAGGGCAAACTAAGAAGTCCATGCCCCAATTAATGCATCCAGTGAAAATTGCTAACACTTATACTAATTGTACCCACTTCTCACTTATCGACATGGTTAGCTTCCAAAGACCAGGTCGTTTTGCAAAAATCAGCATTATGCAAAAATGGAGGATGGTAACATCAAATCACAAAATGGAGGATGACTACATTTTGCCAATTACATCATCACATAACTGCCAAACCACTGAGAATCATGGCCCAGCCAAGTTGTCATGTAACTCCTCACACCTTGGTGTTTGTTACTGCCAGACGTAGGTCGTTAATGCACAAAATGGTCGGATAATAGATTTTTTCATAAATGTGAAAGGTCGGATAACGAGACAGTGGATAAGTGAGGAGTAGGTATACTGCAGGGCAGGTAGTCTTCGGTGTAGTTTACAGATACTAAAACCTCCAATGCCTACAACAACCTGAGTAAGAAGGTACAATTATTACCGCCACTTTAAGTTCAAAGAAACAGAGGCACAGAGAAGTTAACTTGCTTAAGGAACTGTTATGGATTGAATTGTGCCCCCCAAAAATTTATGTTGAAGTCCTAACCCCCTGTACCTGTGGACAGAACCATGTTTGGAAACAAGATCGTTGAAGATGTTATCAGTTAAATTAACATGAGGTCATAGCAAAGTAGGGTAGGTCCTAATTCCATCTGCTGTCTATAAAAGAGACAGAGAGACAGACAAAGGGAAGATAGCCATGTTAAGATGGAGCTATGTGGCAGCTGCAAGCCAGGGAATGCCTGGGGCTTCCAGAAGCTGAGAAGACAAAAAAGGATCTTCCCCTAGAGACATCAGAGAGAACATGGCCCTCTGGACACTCTGAATTTGGACTTGTAGCTTCTAGGACTGTGAACAAATAACTTTCTGTTGTTTAAAGCCACCCACTTTGTGGTATCTTCTTACAGCAGTCCTAGGAAACTAAGACAGGAACCAGCCATGAAGGGAAAGTGAGCCCAGTGTCCAGCCCACTGGAAAGTAAGGTCTTGGCTCAGCAGCCACAGAGCACGTGGGGTCAGCGCAGTCACCTTTAATTTGCCAGAGAAGCCAGAAATCCTGATTTTTATGTGAAATATCCTAATCTTAAAATGTGGACAACTAATTAAAAATATTTTGAACAAGATGCATGCCCTATGAAAAACATCTGCAGGCTAGACCTGGCCCATTAACCTCTAATTTATGACCTCTGATTCATGCCAAAGCATCACATGGTGAAGAACTGCTGATTTTCTGGGCATTTCCTGGACAGACCAATTATAGTTTCCCACCTTTCAGGACACTCCTCATGCAAAGATATGCATTAGAATTTGTCTTCACTCAAGTGAGCACAGACTAGTGGAATGGCTGTTATTCAAAGAGATTTGTAAAATGCAGGCAGAACACATCTCAGGCAATTGTCAAGAAACCTCCAGGATGAGACAAATAGAAGAACATTCAGACAGGAATAGACACTGTGGCATGCTTCTGTCCAGAAGTACCAGGGGATTTCCATTCTCAAGCAGGGCACATACTGGCACTATAGTTAAAGGCCCCTAACAGCTAAATACATTGTCTGGAAATTACTTGGATTTGAAGTAGACACTTAAAATCAAGGCAAAGACCAGCATACACTCCCCCAGCCAGTTAACAAGGCCTAGATGGGTATGGTTCTTCCCTCAGCTCAGTGCTACTTTTCGTTTGTTGGTGTTGTTGTTTTAAACACAGATTTTTGAAACTAATAGGCCATATTTTTTTATTATAAAATTATTGGCCATAATCCTAAATGGATTCTCTTAGTAACAAATGGTGCTCCAATAATCCAAGATTGGCAATGGATCCTCCCAATGCATGTTAAAAACAAATAAATGACAACAACAAAAAACTACCTCTAATATCACTTAACATTTATGTATTTATCACTTTTTCGGTTCTTGGGTCAACTAATTCATCTATGTGTACCAGTTCATTTAATACTAAGGGGACAGGATTTGCCTGAATTTATAGATCTACTGAGAGGGATTCCGACTCTATCTGTGTGTCAGAGTGGAACTGTGTTCCATAGGGTTTTTCTGTGGCTTATTTTTCAGAAGTAGATTACCTGGCCTTTCTTCCTAGGCCCCTGAGTGAAGCAGAACCCCAACGCTTTGGTTAGCAACCAAGTATGTTAATCATTTGCTAGGGACTTCAACTAAGATGGAGAAAAAAACAAGCCAAACCCATTGCCGTCAAGTTGATTCCGACTTATAGTGACCCTATAGGACAGAGTAGAATTGCCCCATAGGGCTTCCAAGGCTGTAAATCTTTATGAAAGCAGACTGCCACATTGTTCTCCTGTGGAG
This sequence comes from Dugong dugon, assembly GCA_030035585.1. Classification (NCBI taxonomy): domain Eukaryota; kingdom Metazoa; phylum Chordata; class Mammalia; order Sirenia; family Dugongidae; genus Dugong; species Dugong dugon. Next base: position 19,612,102 of record CM057478.1, read on the forward strand.
CTGCTGATGGGTTCAAACCTCTGAACTTTCGGTTAGCAGCCCAGTGCTTAACCACTGCGCCATTAGAATTTCAACCCAGGCCTTCTGACACAAGATTCCACTGACTTGACTCATTATGCTGACCTTCTTTAAAGGAGCAGTATTTTCCTAAACAACAGGGTCACAAATGAGCACATGAGGCTGGTAGAAATTCATAATGAACTCTTATTGATTTGAACTAAGAATTTGTTTCATATTTTTTCTTCTAATACAAAGAATAGTAAATGTAACAAGAAGAAAATGTATATTTTATTTTAAGCAACAATATGCGTTATTCTATAGTAAACTAAAGGACAAAGAGTTTTAAAGGAATCCTCAGAGTAAAAGACAAAACAAAATTATTTGGCATGCTTTTGATCACACTGTAGTCAGGTGGTGCAGTGGTTAAAGAGCTCAGCTACTAACCAAAAAGTTGGTGGTTGGAACCCACTAGCTGCTCTTGGAGAGAAAGACGTGGCAGTCTGCTTCTGTAAAGATTACAGCCCTGGAAACTCTATGGAGCAGTTCTACTCTGCCCCACAGGATTGCTGTCACTCAGAATTGACTGGACAGCAAGGATTTTTTCTTTGTTTGGGGTATCAGGTAGTTAGGTAACAATATGCTTTTGTTTGATTGTTTGCTTCTTGTTTTCCTGTTCTTTTTTGAGGCAGTGACCATGGTGAATCTTATAAAGTGGTGTTCCACAAGGGCAGATATACTTTGTAAAACCTTAAAAAAGGTACAAGTATTTTATTAATTTAATATCTCTGAGATAAGTTGAAATTCAACTCATTTACAAATTAATCATTCTTGAGCTCTTTCTTCACTTCCTTTTGCAAGTTATGGTTTTGAATTTTATTTGTTGAGTTTGCTGTATAAGATGTCAACAGAGGTTGGTAGTAAGCACACTGAGTGAAACTAGTTCTCAACAGTCCACAGATGCATTTAAGATTTTTTTGTTGTTGTTTAAGGGTCACAAATTTGAGAAGTTCTGTCTTCAGAATCAATATAAATTTTAAGATGTGATTCTGGCACATGGAAGAGATTAAGCGAAAGTAGTTTTTTAAAGAAAAAGAGAAGTTTTTTTACTATAAGATCTGTGTTGTTGTTGTTAGGTGCTGTCAAGTTGATTTCTACTCATAGCAAACCATGCAGCAGAGTAGAACTGCCCCACAGTTCTTTTTGGCTGCATCCTTTATGGAAGCAGATGGCCAGGTCTTTCTCCCATGGAGCCATTAAGTGGGTTTGAACATCCAACCTTTCAGTTAGCAGCCTAGTGCTTATACAATCAGGGCTCCTTATACAATCGGTACCACCTCCCCACCGCCATGCTGTAAGTTTCTTGACAGAAGGGACTGAGTCTTATTTATCTCTATACTCCCATTCCAACTGCTTTAGTTTCAATAGAACATACTGGTTATAAAATTTTTATCATTTAGCAATAAATAATATAGGCAAAATAAAAATATGAATAAAAGGCCACTCAGAGGCAACAACAAACATTCATGTATTAAAAAGTATGGTGATTAATACTGTAAAAATGGTGAGAAAGTCTTTCCCTCACCAGCACTGGACATTGTCATTCGCATAGCTAAAACTTCCTATACAATTTTATATGTTGATTAAGAAACAAACAAATGACAACAAAAAGCCTCTGTTTCATTCACAGATGTTTAAACATGCTTGGTTTAAATACCTGACATATAAAACGTTCACTTACCAATGTACTTTACAACTCAATACCTAATAAACATGAATTTCGTGTCAAAAAGACCTCTTTCACATCCTAGTTCCCTCATGTCCTGTGTGTGTGACCTTGGGCTAATGTCCTTATGAGTAAGTGGAGGTTAAAATAAAAGTCCTCATATGGTTGTCTGTGGAAATTAAAATAATTAGGTAATACATCAAATAAAATCATTGCATATTAATATATGCAAACAGGAAATGTTAGAATGATTTTATGTCAATCTATTAGTTTATCTTATAGGGTAGGAAAGTCAGAATTAACTTTTGCATTATTAGTAATATTTGATTTTTAATAAGGAGTTATATATTCCTGATCAGAACATTAACAAAATTTATTTAAAATGAGATTGTGAATCATGGGAGAAATCCATAGCATATGCCAACCAATAGGGTGCAAGGAGAAGTACACAGCATTAATTTTATATTGTTCCAGCCCAAAGCACATAATCTGAATCTAATCATGAGAGAACATTAGGCAAATCCAAACTAACAGACATTCTACAAACTATCTGGCCTTAACCTTCAAGAATGTCAACATCATGACAGTAAAGGAAAGGCTGAGGGCCTGTTCCAGACTGAAGGATACTAAGCCAACATGACAGGTGAATGCAAAACATGACCCTGGATTTATCTTTTACTACAAAGGGCATTATTGGGGAAGTTGGAGAAATTTGAATGAGGTTTCTCAATGTACTTGTATTCAAATTTTATGTAAATTTGAAATTATTTAAAATATATTTTTAAATGAGATTATGATTGTAAAGTACCTGGCATAGTGACTGGCATATGTGGTTGGGTGCTGATGAGTCAATTCCAACTCATAGCAACTCCATAAACCTGTTGTTGTCGATTCAAACGGCCAACCTTTTGGTTAGCAGCTGAGCTCTTAACTGCTGTGCCACCAGGGCTCCAGCGATCCGATCAAAAAAAACAAACTCGTTGCCGCTGAGTCAAATCCTGACTCACAGTGACAGAGTGGAACTATCTCATAGGATTTCCAAGGAGCATCTGGTGAATTTGAACCGCTGACCGTTTGGTTAGTAGCCTGCGCTCTTAACCACTATGCCACCAGGGCTCCAGCAGCCTGATAGGACAGAGTAAAACTGCCTCATAGACTTTTTTGGCTGTAATCTTTACAGAAGCAGACCACCAGGCCTTTCCTCCTGCACAGAGCTGCTGGGTGGATTTGAACTACTAACAGGTTAACAGCTATGTGCTTAACTTTGCAATACTAGGGCTCCTGGACTGGCATAGTGTGGTTGTTTTGTTGTTTGACTCATAGCGACCCCACGTGACAGAGTAGAACTTCCCCACAGAGTGTCCTAGACTATAATCTTTACGGGAGCAGATTGCTAGGTCTTATTTCCCATGGAGTCACTGGTGGGATTGAACCACTGACTTTTGGTTAGCAGCTGAGAGCTTAACCATTGTGCAACCAGGGCTCCATCTGGAATCTAAAAAAAAACCCTTTGCCATTGAGTCAATTCCAACTCATAGCAACCCTATAGGACAGAGTAGAACTGCCCCCACAGGGTTTCCAAGGCTGTAAATCTTTACCAAAGCAGACTGCCACATCTTTGTCTTGAGGAGTGTCTGGTAGGTACCAACCACCAACCTTTTGGTTAGCAGCTGAGTGCTTAAGAACTGTGCCACCAGGGCTCCTCATCTGGTGTCTAAACGAAAAGCAAACCCATTGCAGTTGAGTCAGTTCTGACTCATAAGGACCCTACAGGACAAAGTAGAACTCCGCCATAGGTTTTCCAAGGAGCGACTGGTGGATTCGAGCTGTGCCGTAGCTCTTAACCACTGCACCACCAGGACTCCTGTCTGGTATCTAGTAGTTGTTAAATAAATGTTCCTTCTCTGTCATTCACATAGTGCGGCAGTTTCACTGAGACTTAACTTACTGAACATAGAATGTATATTCTGCTATCTTAATGTCTTATTTGACACAAAATGAAACAGAACTCCATGAAGACACTAAGAACCTTGTTAGATCATAAATTCCTAGATTTGAAGGATTATGGTCTCTTCATTTTTGTTTTTATCCACGTGAACTAATGGGGGACCTTGCATAAGGCAGGTGTCCAAGAAGCACTTTTTGAGTAAAGAAACCATTTGGAATTTCTTGCTTCCAAAAAAGGAGGTAAAAATATTTTATCCTCTGTTGTTATTTAACAAGACATTTGAAGACTGATGCAGAGTTTAAATATCTATACTTAAGTATAAAATTTAACTTGAAGCTTTTCTTAAGAAAAATTAAAATGAAAAAGTGCAATTATAATTATTTGTCATTTCTCTGGTGGACTGCATATTGAATAAGACCCAAATACTTTCTTCTACAGGCACATCTATTTTCTATTAACTACCTTTAAATATTTTTGAGCAGATGTGTAAATTTAAATGAAAATGCATACCTCACAACCCAAGCCATTTCAGAAAAGGCTTAAGTTTTCTTTTTGTGAAGTCTCTTATGATTCAGCTGCTCCGAGACAAAGAGAAGGAGATCAATCTCATTACCCATATATGTTATCTCCTGATTTCAGAGAGCCTCTGCTCTGATTACTTAAAAGATGGCAAAGTTCTATGATGCTGCCAGTGACTGACGCAAAGATTTAAATCCTCAGATGACAGTGTATGGTAATCAGATAAACAGACCTGAGCTCTCCTGGAGATACTGGTAATCCCTGAGCTGGAGGGAGGGGTGCAGAGAAGGCAGAGGTGAGGTGGGAGGGGCTTGCTCCCACATCTTACCCTTAGGAGGAGCGTGCCTCTGTGATCTCCGTTTGTAAAGTTGTCCCAGTGGATTCTCTCAGAAAACTTCTCGGAGCCTCTGGCATTTGTTTTGGGTGGTTGCTGATTATTACTTAGTGAGTCTGTTCTTGATCAAGCTTATGCTCTGGCTGAGAAAAGAATATGGGATGTGTTTTTGCCCTAATGCCTGAATCAGTCCCTTAAGATTAATGTGCTAAATGTTATCAAAGTCTTTAAGAAAAACATATCATGTCTTCTTGAGGATCTAAATCCCTCTAAAAACAAAAAGTGACTTTGAGGTTTCTCCCCGTTGTCTATTTCGTTACTGTCAGCTGCGGCTGAGTAGGCCCCAGACTCTTGGCGACCCCATGCTCAGTGGGATTGGCATAGGCTGCTGTCTCAGAATTAGATCCCCCCGATTTTTTCCCTAGTCTGTCTTAGTCTTAAAGCTCCACTGATACCTGTTTAGCATCATAGCAATATGCAAGCCTTCACTGACAAGGGGTGGTGGCTGCACTTGAGTTGCATTGGCCAGGAATCGAACCTGGGTCTCCCTCATGGAAGGCAAAAGTTCTACTGCTAAACCACCACTGCCCTTTTGTCTACTATAGATAGCAATGAATCTCACATGTCAAAGGAAAAGTAAAAAGCTGTGATTCAGAGAACCTATTCAAAGATCACGTAGGGGCTTGGTCCAGTTCTGTCCAGTAGTATATCCTGTTGCCAAAGACTGTAAATACTGTGTTTCACTGGTTATAAAGACAAACCAAAACATTTAAGAGCAACTGAAAACCCATCATAGCTAATTCTTCTGGTAGGCAGACTTCATGAGAAAGATAAATTTGAATTATAACCCATATAGCAATAGAAACTACAACCAAGGATAATTTGCAGTCTACAAAGTGTGGCCAGTTTTACGATAAATATGATATAGTCCAAGATTGTCCATTCTCTATGATCAAATTATAACTTTTATGACACTAGGATATATAAAGTTTTTTTCTTAGGTCAGCACGATCATTGTAGAACTTTATAAGAAACCTATAGACAGTAGAATTTCAAATACTAGACCAATAGAATAAAGGAAGGTAAAATAGGCAAAATTACACTTATCCGTGAATTATTCTCCTTTTGTTGCATATAGTGGAAGTGTACTTTCGATCCCAATTGTAAAGGACTCTAAAGGGTGTGCATATAGCTCGTCAAATAGGAGGTTATCATCTGGAGAGGCAAAAAGCCAAGATGCAAATTTTAAATTAGTCTTAGAAAAAGCACCTACAATGGCTTTGATTATCAGCAGCTATGAACAGAATATTCCTGGTTGGCTTTTATCAGTGTGTTATCTTGTTACTGCATTAAATTATTCATAATGTATAGTAATAAACCTACAGCCTTTGTTTGATATTTCGGTGCATCTTTTTGTCTTCTGAAGACCATGGGGTTTGAAGCAACTATTGATAAAAGAGAAAGAAGCAAAACGGCCAGTTCACACCTCAGCAAACCTCCTAACCAGAGCCTAATAGCAATTTATTATGTATCTTTAAAATGCAATTACGGTACCTGAAATTATTCAAAGAAATGCTTCACTAAAGTAAGACAAACCATGACTTGCCTGAGATTATGTTTAACCTCATGAATAACACCACATAAACATGCATGGTGCACACTCAAGCTAGCCGCCTAGTTGTTTTTCTCAGTAGTGGAAAAGCGCGTAATATAACACACTGAGAAAAGTAATTCAGCACCTGTGTCACAATGGTAGCCTCTAATGGCTCTGCTCCCTCTTTTTGCATGAAGCAATCAGTAATAGGGTGGCTTTTCCTAAGGCTGACCACGAATCAAGCAGGCAGTCACAAGCAGCTCAATGGCACCTGCTTCCTCAAATGGCTCTGGCAAGCATAAACCACCAGGCGGTTTTTGTCTAGTTGTCTTTGGGAAGAGATTACTGGTCATGAAATGCCCATTCCTGCTGTAATTGCGCGTTGAAAGAGGTCAGTGTAGTCGCATAAAATGACCTGTATTCAGATAAAAGGGTGTCTGTGGAGGCGGGAGGGAGTGAGCAAAGCATGAAGCACTGGGCTGAGCAGGAGAGGAAATGGAAATGGTAGGTTGAGGCCAGTTCACAGAAGACTTCAGTTCTGTTCTAAAGATTTTGCACTTTATTATGTTGGCAGAAGAAAGCATAAAAAATTCTGCATAAAGTAGTTAGAGCATCACGCTAACAATATATAAAATCCCAAAACTCGTTATTGTTGAGTCAATTCTAGTTTTGAACTCGGAACTGCCTCATAGGGTTTCCAAGGAGTGGCTGGTGGATTCGAACTGTGACCTTTTGGTTAGCAGCCGAGCTCTTAACCACTGCTCAACCAGGACTTCAGATAATAATATATAGGAATATTTAAAGTAGTATGCTTTCTCCCATCTTTTGAATGTGCCAAACATTCCTTATGTTTTCTCTCCAGACACATTTGCTCTAGCAATTCTCCTGACCTCAAAAATTCTCTCCTCTCTTCTTCACCCATTTATACTACCCCTCCCTGATGAATTCAAAAGCCCTGGCTGCACAATGGTTAAGCACTAGGCTGCTAACTGAAAGGCTGGCAGTTTGAACCCATCTACCAGCTCTGTGGGAGAAAGACCTGGTGATCTGCTCCCATAAAGATTACAGACAAGAAAACCCTATGGGACAGTTCTCTGTCACGTGGGGTCACTATGAGTTGAAATCTGCTCATACCTAGCAACAACAACACAGGATGCTTTTTCTTACCATCCCATTCAAAAGCCCTTGTTAAGCTTTAACTGGAATTCCTAGTGGTTAGCTCTTGGCTGCTAACCAAAAGGTTGGCGGTTCCAGGCAACCCAGAGGTGCCTCAAAGACAGGCCTGGTGATCTACTTCCAAAAAATGTGGCAGAGTTGAAAACACTATGGAGCAGAGTTCTACCCTGAGTCGGAATCAACTCTATGGCAACTAGAAAACTAACTAGTTAGCATTTTAAATAGATTTTAAAATGTATGATTTTTCACCTTTAATATCTCTGAAGTCTAGAGGAGACTTACAGAAGATATCCTGTAGAGCTGGTGCCCACAAGGAGGCAGCTGTCAGGTCCCGGGCTCTGCCTGGGCATGCATAGATTGGTCATAGCTGCTGTTCCTTTCATGTCTTCGACTGAGGTATGTACCTAGTTAACACTAAACACATTCAGATTAATTGCCATTTATAATGCTTTAAAAAGACTACAGTATGATTCACTATTGAAACACAAGTAACTGTGCATGCAGAAAGCCCAGAAGCAGAGCAGAGGGTCATGAATTCGATACTAGTGAAGCCAGTATTTCAAAGTAGCAATCAAGTGCTTTACCGGACCTAGGAAAGGAAATACTCACAAGTAAATGAAGCCAGGTTATGTTTTATTATTGAGATGTCTGCAAAAGGATTGCTGTCACACGCCAAGACATGCAGCTGATGGCAGGAGCACAGCCAAATATCTGAGAATGGATGAATGAAATTTCAAAGCAGCCAGAAGCTGGTGGGATCCATTCCTGCATTTGCAGGACTAACTTTAGGGTATGCTGCTAAACTTAAGAGTTTTTTGGTTTTTTTTCTTTCTTAATGACATATACAATAATATGTGTCCTTAATAATAACAAATCTTACAATTAATTATACATTTGTTGAAATGTATAATTTCATGTGCTTAATATGTTTTGCTTTTCATGTTTTGCTTTCTTTGCTGTTCATTTTTCCTTGTAGATTTGTCATAATCGCATCAGATTGTTAGTTCCAAAGACAGGGCCGTTTTCTCATTGCTCTTTATATCCCTCTTTGCCACTTGCCCAGTATCTTCCACATAGTAAGAATTTTTCACGTTAGAATAACAGCAGGAATCATTGTTTTGGGGAGGGACATTTTGCGCAAGGAGTAAAGCTCTTAACAGAGTGGTTGAGAGTTTCAACAAGGCCAAACCCAATGAACTCACAGCATTTATACTTGGCAGTGTGGTGCCATAGGAAGAACAGCAATTGTGAGACAGACCTGCACTCACATACAGGCTCCACCATGGATTAACTGTATAAATGTCACCACTAAAGGCAAAGTCCCTTTACTTTTCTATGTCAGGTTTCCGAAATGCAAAATGGACGTAATGATGTTTAAACAAATGATGTTTACATGGGAATAATATTTAGCATCATACATGACTCATAGTACATGTTAAACACGTGTCATTTCTTTTTCTTTCCTCCTCTACTACTCCTCATTGTTAATCGGCACAAGAAAATGCAGGGCTTTGCTCCTTTGTATTAGCACTTGCAAAACAAGCACATGCTCTACACCAGCATTTTCAAATCTGGCTATTCTTAAGAACCATCTGTGAAGATTAAAAAAAAAAAATTATAGTGATACCTGTTTTCTACCTTGGTGATTACAATTCCTAGTCAGGATTGGTGTCCAGGAATCTATGCTTTTAAACTAGTCCCTGGTCAGTTGATTTTTTTGATATACCGTAGGGATTGGGAATTAGTGCTCTAGTTATACTGCATATTACTGCCATTCACTCTTATGTAAAGGTGGTTTTGATGGCTGACATCTATTTGGGGAAACAGAAACGTTGATAAAAGACTAACAATGCAGAAAATCACGGAAAAGTGCCACATCTGCAATACTTTCTGGAGTAGTTTATAGAGGTTGGAAAGATCATGATTTTTAGTGTCTTGTTTTCCCTTCAGAGTTGTATCGTACTTAATGATAATTTTTTGAAGTTGTATGCTAAAATGTAGTCTCTTGATTCACACTAAAATTAATGGTTACTACTTAGTCTTTAAATATTTAAGATAAAATCTGCTCAGATGAATCCTGATTCTATTCTGAATATAAATTCAGCTACTATAGACTGTTATTATCTCCTGCAAACACCATGGGAACATTATAATCATTAATGTGGACACAGTCATCTTAGATTAATCAAATGGACATAGGGATAAAGGTTAATCAAGAAAATGGTGCAATAATTATGAAAACAGTTTTTGTGTTCAATCTTCCCAGAATATCACTGTCATTAAATGCATCTTGATGCAAAAACACACACATACGGAAACACCAGCTAAAAATATTCATAGACATTAATTTTAAATATAAGTCTACTGACCCAATAGCCATAAATACCTTGGAAACATGTAATCATGAGGAAAAAGAAAATGTACCATGTAATAACTGCCTGCTTAGTGCAAGGAAATCTGTACATATGGTGACTGGTCCAAACAACAAATGTAGAAGGTAGGAATTATCTTTAATATTTTACAAATAAAAACAAAACAAAACTAAGAGGCTCAGAAGGGTTAAATAACTTTAGTGTGACTAGTAATAGCATGCATAGCAAGATCTAATTCCCAAAGCTAATGTTCTATCAATCCCACACACCAACCTGAGCCAACACAAGGTGAGGAGAATAGACTGGGTTCTACCTAAAGTCAAGGGACTTTAAATCACTGACAAGAGACTTTCCACCCCTCAAGTAAATATTGTTACTGAATAGTAAAGCACTTACAGGATTTTGGCCTTAAATGTAAGCAGAGTGGGAGACTGTCTGTCAAGTGTGCAATCAGGTTGCTAGGAATGTCTTGGTGCTCCCCCAAATCCACCTTCCTGCCCCCCATTTTCCCGTCTCCTCCTACCTACAGTAGTATAAAAAGAGCCTCTCCTAATACTTGGGATTTCTCCATCAGAACTTCACCCATTAGCTTAAAGCCTCAATGCCTATTCAAATTCTCTTCCCCCTGGGAGGTGTAACACTTTAAACTGTCATCAGCCATTCACATTTTAGTTTTTGACCTGGGGATTACAAAAGAGGAAAGCAGGGCACTAGTGCCTGACTTGGGAGAGAAAATCTCCAAGAATAGAGCTGCTTCCCTGACAACCCTCACCCAAGAAAAGATGTAGCCTAAAGCTGGCCTTGCACACAGCACCCTACAAGGTGAAATAATGTTACAGAATTTCGATTAGACACAGTCTTCTTGTCCCAGATTCAGGAACTACCTCCTAAGAAGCCTGAAGCCTCATCAAATCTGGGCTAAACTTTATATTTATTTCATTTATATGTTCTACATTTATGTAATATTTGCCCCCAAGTCATTACTTGTGGGGTTAACTGCTTAAGATTTTTTTCTTTTTTTGTATCCTGTTAGGAATAATATTTTATAGAGAAAAAGCTTCTATACATACTGATCTCTAAACTGTACACTTAACAGTTGGGATTTGGTGCATCAACTCTATTTCTTGCTCATTCTCTTCATCCACTCTGAGATTCAGATGCACTGTTTGTCCCTGGGTGAGAACCACAGGAAGTTCTTATGGTGGTCACACTTTAGGGGAGAGAATTAGTGTTGAGGATTTTCCTCCTGGAGAGAGCTGTAGGGGGCAGATTAGGTAGCTGCATACTCTGGGATGTCTTGCCTGCTTTGCTATACTCTGACAAAATAAAGAGCCACCTACAAAATGTTTCCAGGAAGGAGGGATTCAACTGAATTTCTGAAGGAAAGAATGCAGGTAATTTGATGTTATCTAGCTGGTGGTTGCTAGAAGCCTTAATCTGATGTAGACATTAGCAATAACATTAAGTGAAAAGACTCTCTTTGGAGAATATGAGCTGCCATTCATTGTAATTGTCTGTGCCCTATCTATGTAACTGAGTTTAAATCCAGAAAGATGTTGTATATGTAATGGTAAGAGGGTACGGAATTTATTTTTTTTAATTTAGAAAGAAAAAGGACTTGCATTAAAATGTGTTCTTATAAAGGAGAAATAAAACTTTGTGGTTTTGTAATGTCTTACCATAATCACAATGGCATCATAAACACATTGTAAAGGGCAGTTGTTTGGTATATTTATGGAATATTTGGAAACACATATCCATTGGCAGGAGAATTATTAGGTAAACTTTGGCATATTCATTGAATATTCTGTGTTAATAATCAGCATGAAATAATGCTTATAAATACTATGTTGTAATAAGAAAACCTACTCTTCTTAAAAGATGAAAAAGCAGAATTTAAAACTAAATATATACATTTACACTAACTGTCATATAGTTATGTGATTTCAACTATCAAACAATGAAAGCCTAATGAAATACATGCATGTTGATATCTGTGTTTGTTTAGGGTGATAAGATTATAGACAGTTTTTCTTGTCTTTGTTTTCTAAATTTTATGTAAAATAATCACATTATTTTCAAACTAGCATGCAGAAAACATTAAGTAGTCTACATTAATCTATGAGCTCAAATATCATAAATTTTGAATTATTTAAATTTAATTGATATTAATTTTACTTAAGTTAATATATTTCTCAGTACAGACTAGAAACCGATAAGGACATCATTTAAGATGGAAAGCTACTAGGGGATCAGTTTCTCTGAATAAACTGAGGGTGAAGTACATCTAATTGTGAATGGCATTTATTGTGCCAGGATTTTAGAAGCTTTTTCCTTGGCACTTAACGTACCTGGAACAAGCAGCTCATTAAGTAAATGTATTCCAAAAGTTAAAGGTGAAGGTATCCAGGTATTTCTTGCTTTTTGTTATTTTATTTATTATTTATTTATTGCTTATTTGTTTTTTATTTCCACTTATTTTGATCCTAGATTGTGAAATTAACTCACTGTGGTGAAACGAGTTCCTTCATGTGGGCTTTTGCCTTGGTTCTTTGGAAAAACACCTTGAGAGATTTTCCCCCAAACCCTGAGGAGTTACCTTCATGCTAGTTTTCTGCCTCAGAGGGTCTGTTAGTCTTGCCAGGTTGATTGACATTTCCTGGGTAAGCTGTAAACAACTTGGTTTGCTATATTTTGTCTGGTTTTGGGCAGCAGCCTGCCCTGTGATAGGTATGCACCTTCACAGGGATTGGTCAGTAGACTATGCAGATGAGGTAAATTGTAGCTACTATGCAAATGAAGTCTCTGTGGCCTACCAAGAGAGGATTGGTCAGTTTGTGGCCCCTGTGGGGAGGTGCCATGCCTTGAAATTGACAAGGAGTTGTGTATATTAGCAGCCAACCTCGCAGAGGTTTTAGGGACAGAAAGAAGCTGGAAGAGAAGCAGCAGGAAGAAGAAGAAGGAAGAAAGGAGAGACAAGAAAGAAGAAGCAGAGAGAGAGAGGAGGCAAGGAATCTCCTAAAAGAGCAGTAACAGGAATCAAGGGCCATAATACCGAAGATGGTGACAGGTCCAGAAGGGGTCCAGCGGCAGAGCCAGCAGTGACAGACGGCAGGGCCAAGAGGAGACTGTCCTGAGGGGACCAAGAGGAGGTCTGCACATCCAAGAAGAGCTGAGAGAGCTGTCCTGCACTGAAGAAGGGAGATTTTGCCCACATGTTTCCTAATCTCCATCCTGAGTTGTAGCCTGTTGACCCTGATCCTGAGCTATATACCCTGCTGCTTCCTTAATAAACCACTTAACTGTAAATATGGCCTGTAAGTTCTGTGTGGCCATTGCAATGGTTTATTGAACCCAGAAGAGAAGTAGAGAGTGCCATGCGGGGGGACGGCTGGTGTCAGAACTGGTAAAAAGGTTGGACAGTGGAGGTGTATCTGACCTTTACCTTATAGGAATCAGCTTTGGACTGATGGTGATTCTCATCGTTCCCCCTTGTAAAGTTAGATGGGTTCTAATGCTACCGTAACTGCTACTCAGATTTTACAGTCATCCTGTTGTAAGGCATCTAACTGTGTGTACATAGAGAGAGAGACAGAGGGTTTCAAGAGGTTATAGCGACAATTTCAATATCATTACACAGGCTATCACTGTTCTCTGTTGGTCTGATTGAATTCTAGCCTGTTTACATCTGGCCTTTGCTTTGAACACCTCCTTCTCTGACATTAGTGACCCAGGCCAGGGATGGAGCTTCCAGGCTTATACCTGACTTGCCCTTTTTCTGAATACAGGTCGTTCCTGACTTATGATGTATTCAAGTTGCAATGAACCATACTTCTGACCATCCTTTTTTTTTTTGGTACATCTTATCATTAATAATATGTACTACATACAGTGTTGCAGCTCTTAATTTGCTGATGTTATCATTCTCATGCCAACCCCCACAGACAAATAAAGATCAGCTTTATAAAGATACTGGTAATAAAAGGCAATAATAATGAAAACTGAAAAAGAAAAATGAAGCATTCGACTTATGTCAGAACCAACAGAGTCATCTGAACAGAACCCTGTCGCAAGTCGGGGGCTACCTGTAGTGGATTATACAAAGATCACCCCACTAATCTAACATACCCAGCAGTTCTCAAAATACAAATTGAATCCTCAGCATGAACCATTAGCATTCCAAAAAAAAAAAAAGCTCAGAGAAAATAATTCATAAGTAGTACAATAGTTTTCAATTGTCATAGAGTTTAATTGCTGTTCTTGATAGCTGAGTGACTAATAAGTAAATTTCTGAGCCTCAGTTTTCTTTGTCTCTTCTCCAGTATGGATTCCTAAAAAGGCATCATTTTCTCACAAGCTAAAAACATCTCACACATGTAATTAAAATGGCATCTGGGTATGCGGGTCCTTTAAATTGGTTGGAGGAAGTGGAGTAGGAGAAATAGAGAGAAGGAAGAAAGTAAGATCCAAAATAATTAAATAGCAGTTTTTATTTGTTTGTTTTCTTTTAAGTTCAGATTTTGCTATTTAGCATCTTAGTCCAAAAAAATAAAGAAAAATTAATTAACTGCTCAAGTACATAAGGTACCAAGTTGAAGTATATAGTTCTGCACAAAAGTAAGAATTTAGGGCTTATGAACTAATCAGAAAGATAAGACATTAAATATGTTAAGAGATAAACAGCAATGTAAGACTTAAATAGAAATTCAAGAAAAAATTATATATACTCTATTACATGTTATTAACTATCATATATTAAATATATGTTCCACTGTATACATATATATTCTAGAGGGAAATGTGAAGGGGTGAGCAGGGATGCGAGGGGAGAAATGGATATGGGGAGAAGAAAGACTGGCGTTATAAGAGAGCTTATCCGCAGCCCAGACTTTTGATTTTATTCTCGTGGCAAATGAGAACTATTGACAGCTTTTCCACTTGGACTTCGCAAACTGCTGCTATACTACAATCACTAGTAGCTTTTCAGAAAATGGTTTTTTATGCAGGGCACTTTCCTAACCATTGCTCCATAACATTCTCATTAAGACTAACAACTACACTAGGAGGGAGGTTCTTGTCTTAACTCCATGTTACAGGTGAGTATCTTAATGCTTGAATAACACAACCAGAAAGGGGTGGGACTGAGATGTAAATTCAGACTCCAGTATTCATGCTCTTAACGTCTATACCTCTCACGTTAAAAACATTTTTACAAAATATTAAACACGTAAGTTTATAAAAGATCGTATCTTCATTTCTCATGCAGAAGTTAGCTCTGGATAATCATGGTAGAAGACATACTGCCTTAATGTTTTATACCTAGAACAATTTTCACTTCAAACTCAAAACTGAGTGCAGGGATGCTGTCATGTCTTTGTACCTCCCTCCTCTGTTGGCCTGAAAAACGAGAATTACACTCACTAAATTTTGCCAAATAAATAAGTACATCAGATTTACATCTTTCTTTTTGCTTTCCATTTGTCATGTTGCAATTTAAATATTTCTAAGATAAGATTGGGCTCAAACATAGCAACAGTTGTGAGGATGATTCAGGACCAGGCAGTGTTTTATTTGGTTGTATACAGGGTTGCTAGGAGTCAGAACACACTCAACAAGAAGAAGATAAGACTATATTTTTGACATTGTCATGCACTGGTGTTTTTTTTTCTTTCCCTTGAAAAATCTTCATTCTTGCTGTTTTGGGATTAAAAAATAAAGGGGCGAGGGGAAGCATGATGGTGTTTTTCTAACATAGTGGAGAATCAAGACGCTGGTTTGGATTTAGACACCTAAGTTTCAATCCCAGCTAATAGTTTAACCCAAAGCAAAGTATTGAAGCTCTCTGGGCTTGAATTTCCTCCTTTATACACTGGGGAAATCTTGTGACTTTGACTTCCTCATTTAAGACCGTCAACAACCATGTAATTCCCTACATCATGCTTGGTGCATAGTAATTGTACAATATAATATGTAATAACAGCTAACTTTCCTGCCCACTCTCTCCCTCCTTCCACCACAAATTTTAATGAATCAAGAAAGACCAGCCTGTTTTTTTTAAACCATTTGATTTCACAGTTGGGAATTTAATCTACATGACAATTTATCACAAAAAGTTAAAATAATTTACTTTTACTCTATCAATTCTTCCATTAGGCTGCAATTTGTCAATAAAGCAAAAGTTGCCTTTTCCTTGTAATGACAGACATATTTAATCCTTTTAATATAATATGCTACCTTGAGGTACATAAAACTTTGAGCTTTAAAATGATTAATAAACCTCCTAAAATGATCTCCTGAACATTCTCCTTGCCAAAAATTGTATTAAACCCACATTTTACATTTTTCATAATCCTTGAAAGTAATAGGAAGTCATAAAAAAAGACTGAAGTTCTGATAGTCTTTTTAATTGAGCAGTTTATATCCTAAATACTTATTAGGCAGTTTCCTAGGGTTTAAAAACATAATCAGATGGAAACATAAATTTTTTTTAAGTGTCAAAAATCATCTGCTTCAATTGTAAATTGGTAAAGCGAAATTTAAAAATAAGTACAGCGCTCAAAAACCCTCCTTATCCAGCCTCTTCTCTCTGTCAGAACACAGGAATTCTGGCTTCCTTCTATCCAATGCTCATGGCAATTATAAATTGTCAACATGTTAAACTCTGAAATTGAAAGAAAAAATCTTTAGTATTTTTAACTAGTATATTTTCTAAATTATTTCAGAGCTTCAAGCACAATGTTTGAAAGAAAACTGTCAGTTATTCAATGCTTAGTTTCCTCAGTAATATTGCTTCTCCTGAGAAGATAAGTTGGCCTGTTTTTATCATCTTGGACCTAGTAAACCCTGAGGCTGACTTTGTTCTCTTCTTTGCACTGACTGCCAGAAAACTGAGAAGCAAATGTGTGGCAAATGTGTAGGATCTTGAGGCATGCATTCTGGGTATCAACCTCGCTCTAAGTTCCTTGCTATTTTTTCTATACTTATGTTCCTATTCTTATTTGCTTGCTCATTTTAATTTGTAAATTTTATTTTATCATACTCTATAAGTCACTTTAAATTACTTCATTTAAAAAAAAAAAAGTTAGGTGTACATAAAAATAAGTCAATGCCAGTAAACCTGATACTCTTCCTACATTCTTGGGCTCAAGCGATGACTCTAAAGAAATCATCCCCAGTCATCTGTGGTCTTCAGTGGCTTCACTAGGGAAACATGGGGGGTATGGCCCACACTGAGTGACACTGTCAGAGGAGGTGACACCAAAATGACTGTCTATAAAAATATCTCTGTAGTTATAACAACAAAAATGTTTTTCGTTAAGTCCAGTTTATATGTATTAATATACCTACAAGGCTAAAACTCTGTGCTAATTTACTTTTTGAACCTTCTAATGCACTCCAGTCAGAGCTATTATTAGTATGGAATTACAGTGATGCTCCAAATCACGGGGTTTCATCTGCACGAGCTACAAGCACACACTGTTGTTTTCATTGCTGCCAGTGTTTCATAGTCACTGATTTTGTCAAATTTTCTGGTGTTTTCGCTACAATATTGTGGTAGTTGGTATTTGTGAACCTAAATCAATAACTTTATAACGAAGTAGCAATTAAAGGAAAAGAAAGAGTGATATACGGGAATTACGATTTACAAGTAACATTAGTACAAAAAATATTACTAAGGATTCTGTATGGTCTGGCACGGGAAGGAGGTCCATGGGGGAAGGGGTGACACCAGGAGTTACCTCACTGGGTGACACCAACCTTAGTGATGCCACTGATGGTCTTTCCTTTTTTCTCATTCCCTGAATCCAACAGTTCATGAATTCCTGGAGTTTCTAACTACTTAATCTTGCTAAAGACTCTTTTCTCTTCCTTTTTTCATTTGCTGTTATTGTCTTAGCTTAGAAACTGAATTAGCTTTCCACTTGGTCTCTCATATATTGTCTCTTGTCTCTTCCACCATCTTCCAGACTGCTGCCAAAATGGCCTTTCAAAAATCTAAGTTTGACTCTACACTCCTCAGTTAAAATCACAACGAAGTAAAATAGTCACAAATCCCATGTACGGTCAGCTCTTATTTTTGTTGAATCTACAATGCTTGTAAATCTTATCACTCATGTGTCCTCTTACAAATAGGTGTTTGTAAGAATAATTATTAGAAATGCTATTGTGAGAGACCAAATGCAGTGGACAATTAAGGAAATGAGTAATTCAGGCTATTACAACAGGGAGAGCATTCATTAATGAGGAAAGTCTCAAAAAAAAAAAAAAAAAAAAAGAGGAGGGGGTGAGTTTGGCATTTTTTAGAGGGAGATAGACAAGGGAATCCTCCACAGGGAGTATCAAGGGAGTAATCTGAAAGGATGAAGATGACTCTAAGTCATTGAGGAAGGGTGGAGGTGGAAATATGGGAGAACCAGCATGGTCCTTGGCAGTTAGAAATTTCTGGGAACATAAAAAGGTGGGGGGATTTCAGAGAATAAAAGGATGGGAGGATTTCTTAATTGTCATTGTTTTCCAGGATCACAAGATTCAGGTGAAGTTCAACATTGTCACTATGTATCCATTCAACAAAATCTATGTCCTCACATTTATATTAAAAGTGTGCACACAAATTAAAATAGAAAGAAATACCAATTTCCTGAATATTCCCTATTATTCCCGTTGCCTTTATATAATTGGTACATTTTGAACTTATGGGAAAGGAGAGAATATATATATATACAAACACACACACATACATACATAAAACATTCAGCATAGTCGACTACAGGAAGACTAGGGAGTGGGGTTCAGGAATCTGCCATATTCAAAGACACCCTCACCACCCCAACCACAGATGTTGCTGATGCAAGTGGTTAGCAGGTCACACTTTGAGAAACTCTGGCCTGTAATATCATCTTAACTATTGTGTATAATTGGAATTTTCCTTATACCCTTCACTTAACAACCCCGGGCACCCCCAGTTCCTACAAAGGAGAAGGAGAATCACTCACTGATGATGTAGCTATTGTGTCAGATCACCTAACTGACTAGCGATAAGGAGTCATTCAGTAGGCCTCTAGTTTCCAACAGTGCTTTAAGCTCTAATTTTGTAGAATTAAATCACCTTGACTTCCTTCCTCCTAACGGCATGTTGATAGTGCAATACTAGCTCGCTAGGGAGCAGACTTGCCTCAGCTGTTCCCGCCTCAGCCAGGTGGTGGCAGGAAAAAGAAATTTGCTTACCTGTGAAAACAGGTTGCCTATAAATCAAAAGAGGTCAAGTTATGTCCACCAGATGGAGGTTTTAAAATCTTAATGTGTAAGTTAAGATATAATGAATTACTAGAGGTAAAATTATAGTAAGGTTGAATCATTTTGTTGTCTTCTGGGATCTAGGGGGATCAAAAGGTTACTGTTAAAGTGAACTAGAGTGAAGTCAGATTTTCATCTGTGGTGACCAGATTACAAAGGATATGATTCTGACCCATTAATTTTAAAAATCGTATCTAATTATCTATTGGTATGGCTTACTGAGGCTCAAGAACACAAGGGCAAGTGTGTTTTCTCTGCTAAGTATATAGTTTCTTTCACATGAGTACAGGATATTGACATGTTATAATTTTACACATAAAATTATTCTGGTTTAAAACCAAAAAACTAAACCCACTGCCATCAAGTAGATTCCAACTCATAGCGACCCTATAGGACAGGGTAGGGTTTCCAAGAAGCAGACTGCCACATCTTTCTCCTGCAGAGCCACTGGTGAGTTTGAACCACCAACCTTTCAGTTAGCAGCCAAGCACTTAGCCACTGTGCCACCAGGGTTCCTATTCAGGTTTAAGGGTGTCTAAACAGCCAGAGATCTCTCTCTGTCTCTCTTTCTTTCTCTCTGTCTCTCTTCCTCTTCTTTTGTCTGCCACTTCTTTAGTGCTGGGAATCTAAAATGAACAAGTTAACAGAGAGCAAGAAAAATTCAAAGCAGTTTTCTCTTTTTTGGACAGAAAATTGATGTGTTACTTAATGTAAAGCTTTGGCGTTAACTGTGGATTTCATTTATCCATGTTCCATCACTAGAGTTAACTGTATAAACACATTTGGCTATGAATGATTTTTATTATGAAAGGGACAGACACGTGAAGCTAAAATAATCCACAAGTGACAAAAGAGATTACCAAGGATGCTTATATAGTGCTATATATGAATATGGCATCTGTAAAAAAAATACAATTTCACATCATTTTAAAGGTTTCTCACTACTGGGAGTTTTGACTATCATCTTCCCTCATTTGGTCTTTTTTGCCTTAAAATTCCACGGTGTACCTGTTTCTCCCATCTTTGGCAGAAAGTGAAAGTTTACATCATAACGCTTGTCTCTTTCCTGACACGTTCCTGGTGGAGTTTTCCTTTATGATTTTCTATTGCTAGCTGATGAGCTTAGCATCTTGCTGCAGTAGGGCTTCCAGCAGGAAACATGACTTTTAGGGAGAGGAGAGGACATTGGGTAAGTGGGGAGGAGAGATCATTGGGTAAGTGGGTTGTTCAGTGTGTAGACTTCCCTCAGATCTCTTACTATAAGTTCTTTTTTTCCCTGTCTTAAATTCCTAGCTACCTTTAAAATATCACCACATTTACATTCCAGACCTTTCTTTTACTTATAGCTTTACAGTTTTTCTACATAAAAAGAAGAGTCTGTTTTAAAAGAACTAAACTTTTTTGAAACATTTTAAATCATTATGATGGATACTATTACCCTTAATGGAAAGGAATGAAATAATATGCACCTTTAATTTCCTTTAGTAAAGTGGCTTTTAATGAGAACAATGGAAATGTGAACTGTGATTCTAGGTGTAACTCATGTTTTGACACAGGTTCCTGACTTGAAGTCATTTAATCATGTATACTTTTAAACATGTAGGCCAGGGTTAAAATCCGTTTCTCCAGCTTATTTTTAAGTAGTTAGAAAGTAGAGGTGAACTTTTCTTGTTATTTGTTATATTTTTCACTTGGTTTTAAGACTTGTAAGTATGCCATAACTCCTTCCATTTGTCTTTACTCTCATATTCTTTTGTCTATGGACTTCAGAGCTAAACAGATTTGTTGACAGTTCCTGAGACAAACAATAAAGTTATTTGCATCCAAGGAAAGATAGACTTAAAAGGAAATTCATATTAATGGAGATAGTGAGGTTTGAAACTGAAGATGGTTTTAGTTCTCTGTATTACTCTTGAAGTGAATTGACTTGAGAATCATCGAACATGAATACTTCACCCCAACAGGAGGGATTGTAAACTCAACATATTCTTTTACTCAACTATGCAGGAACATACTTTTGAGCCAAATTAAGTATGTACCAGATCATTTGCCTGATTCTTTAATCTGATCTTAGTATGTTGAATCAAAGATGATAAGGCCACCTTCTCTCTGTATTTATTTATGCATATAAATGCATAGAATTGTCCTTAAACCAGTTGCCATCAAGTTGATTCTGACTCATGGCAACCGCATCTGTGTCAGAGTAGAACTGTATTCCATAGGGTTTTCAATGGCTGATTTTCTTGGAAGTAGATGACCAGGCCTTTCTCCCTAGGCACCTTTGGGTAGACTCAAACCCCAACCTTTCAGTCAGCAAGCTAGCATGTTAACTGTTTGCACTACCTGGAGACATGCTTCTCATTATTCTTTCTACTGGAACTTAGGGAATTTAAGGACAACAAAGAATATGATTACTCATTCAAAAACTTAATAAAGCATACCCCTAAACTATATCTTACAAACTAAAGAGAATAAATTAGTTAACAAGTTTATTTTTATGAATTACTTCATAAAATATATTAAAATAATTGGGTAATCCTAGTACTTACATAATGCCACTGAGACTAATGCAACGATACTTTCGATGTCTTTTGTTTTCCCAAGTGGTAGGGCAAACTCTAAAGTTAGGGATGTTTTTCTGTATTAAAGAAATTTGTATGGTCCTTTCATCATATTTGTATATATGGCTCATACTAATAATCATTTTTTACTGTCTTCAACACTGTAAGTTAACATTTCTTTGTGGTAAGTAGAGAAAAATAACCAGACCTTGAAAGACAAATCTATTCCACAGTATTCTGATTAGTATATTAATTCTTCTATTGTAGAAATGACCATTATTTTCTTGTAGATATGAGAATAAATGATCATGTGCATTTCTCCGATGAGAATGTAAGAGAATATAATTAAAGGATTTGCTAAAGTTAACAAATGGGGAGGTTTAGGTCACAACCCAAGTCTGCTGAGGCTGGAGAAATAAAAATCTGGTGATTATTTCACCTTTTACTTTTGATAATGATAGCATTGATGATAATAGTGATAGCAAACACAGCAATTTACCATTTGCTAAGAATTATTCTGAGCTCTTATATATAACTAGTTTAGTCATCAAAACAACCACATGAGGCAGATTCCATTATTGTTCCTATTTTACATTTGGAAAAAATATTAAAAGGCACAAAATTAATCAACCAGCAACAATGAAGTTCTGGGAGAGCCAGCTCTCACATCCATTTGTCAGTTTGTGCTCCTCTATTCTGAAATCTGGTCTCTGGGTGGCACAGTTTGCACTAAGGTACCAACCTAAAGGTTGGGAGTTTGAACCTACCCAGTAGTGTCACAGAAGAAAGGTCTGGTGACCTGCTTCTGTAAAGATTACAGCCTAGAAAATTCCATGGAGCAGTTTTACTCTGTAATACATGGGGTCACCATGAGTCAGACTCAACTCCATGGCAATGGGTTTAGTTTTTTGGTTTATTCTAAAATCAGTCTACTTCTGGACTTAACAAAATTCACTGCTTAGTTATGATATACATAGATAGTAAAACTTAGGCTTGGAGTATATTTAACATGTTGGTGGTTGACTAAATACCAGGGCTTTGAACTGGTTCATTCCGGTTCGAACCCCTGCTGAGAATTTGCATTTCTAATGATTTTCCAGGTGATGCTAATGCTGCTGGTTAGGACCAATTCTGGGAACCATTAGTAGAGCATTGTTCTCAAAATTTATTATACATAAGAATCACCTGGGATCTTGTTAAAATGTAGATTCTGATTCGCTATATCTGGGATAGAAATGCAAATTCTCAGCAGAGGTGCGAAACAGAAGGAACCATTTTGAATCCTTGTGAAATACAGATCATTACCAACCTAATCTGAATATCTACTGAATCTGCTGGTCTGTGGTATAAGCCTGCACCAATACCGTAAGAGCCCAACTGTCTGAATTTCCTCCTTGTATCTCTTAAGATACTCATCCTGAACAGAATGGTCCTCTGAACTTACCCTCAAGTTCCATCTATAGCTCATTCCAAGCAGCTCAGTTCTAGGTTGACTTCTTTAGGATCTGCTTGCTCTTTCTCCAGGAAGAACACAACAGGTTTCAGAGATAATCCCTATAAAGAATTACTAAATAAGCAATCGTTGCCATAATTATGCAGTCCAAGAAATACAGTTTCAAGAAATGAGAGATTATTTAAAATATAAAATTATTTCTGAGACTTTCTTTTTCAGGTATGATATATTCTCCTGTCAACTACTAAGAAAAAAATAGATACATTACAGTTAAATCATATTTGAAAGATAGTAGTAAGCTATGGAAGCAACAAGGACTAAAGGAAATCAAATTCTAAAAGAGAAGAGCCTTTCTTAGGTGAGCCAAGAGTTGATAGCTGTTATCTTCCCTAAGGGTATTTGCTGATTCACAGTGTGGGTCAAGGATGGTGCTTTCAGGCCTAAGCTTACATACCTCACTGGGGGAAAGACAAAGCAGTAGAGCTTTTGATGGTCCAATGGGTTGGTGTCTTAGTCATCTAGTGCTGCTGTAACAGAAGTACTACAAGTGGATGGTTCTAACAAACAGAAGTTTATTCTTTGATGGTTTAGGAGGCTAAAAGTCTGAATTCAGGGTGCCAGCTCCAGGGTAAGGTTTTCTGTCTCTGTTGGCTCTGGAGGAAGGTCCTTGTCATCAATCTTCTCCTGGTCTAGGAGCTTCTCAGCACAGGGACCCCAGGTCCAAAGGATGCACTATGCTCCCAGTGCTTCTTTCTTGGTGGTATGAGGTCCTCCATGTCTCTCTCCTTGCTTCTGTCTTTTATATTTCCAAAGAGATTGGTTTAAGACACAACCTAATCTTGTAGATTGAGTCTTGCCTCATTAACATAACTGCCTCTAATCCTGCCTCATTAACATCACAGAGGTAGGATTTAGAACACATAGGAAAACCACATCAGATGACAAAATGGTGGACAATCACACAATACTAGGAATCATGGACTAGCCAATTTGACACACATTTTTAGGGGGACACAATTCAATCCATAATAGTTGGTATAATGCATAGGAATCTAAGGACCTGCAAACACAAAGCCAGTTTTCCCTGAAACATTTTCTGTGTTCTGGGCTGGGCTGGGAGGCTGAGGGATTATCTTGCAGTTTTGTAGTGCTTGGTAAACAAGGTTCACTAAAGGTGACCTGCCACACACAGGCACTAGGACCGATTAAGACTTGGAAGCCCTATGGTGCAGTACTACTCTGTCCTATAGGGTCACTGTGAGTTGGAGTTGACTCAATGGCATTGGATTTGGTTTTTTGTTTGTTTGTTTTTGGGTAGTCTTTCAGGGCTGAGAGGACAGATGCCTGCCAAACTCTAATCAAAAGCACAGGAGGACCACACCTTAGCAATGGAAGTAAAGCATATGTGAACTGAATTTAACTAATCTTCAACCAGGCCCAAACTAGGCTCAGACCTTGGGACTGATGTGACTAGACCTCACCCTATATGTCTAACAGAAAAAAAGTGTAACCTTCTATGGAGAAAAATAACATTATCTGGACAAATAACCAAGGTTGGAGAAAAAAGAGAAAAAAAAAGAAGCAGACCCACAGATGATCCAGATATTGGAGTTAGCAGGCAAGAACATTAAAATAACCATTATCAATACATTAAATAAAATGGGAAAAAGATGGATAGAACAGAGGAAACTATAGAGGAAAGGGAGGTGAGAATGGTTGCACAACTCAAAGAATGTAATCAATGTAACTGAATTGTACAGGTAGGAATTGTTGAATTGGTGAATGTTCTGCTGTGTATATTCTCTACAACAACAAAAATAAAGTAAGTTACTCTTTTAAAAAATAAATGCAATTTATTAAAAAAAAAAAGTAATCTTGAAGAGAAACATATTACCAACCATTAGATTCCTTGAAATCCTCTGAGCCTTAATAACTAGATAGTGGGCTATTTGAGAGATTGAGAAATGGAGAGAAAAGGAATAAAAAAATCTATCAAACACCTAATATATACTGCACACATGCTAAGTACTTTACATATATTATATCCCTTAATTCTTCTATGAAGTAGTTCTTGTTATTCCTACTTTGTGGATCAGTATTTTACATAAAGTGTTCAGTATAAAAAGGCAGGGGACAGACAGACTCCTCTTTGCCTGTTCCCCTTATATACACAGCTTCCTAATGCTGGGCAAAGTTGTGAACAAACATATAGCACCCAAAGTCATACCATCATGTCCTTGAAATACCAGTGTCCCAGGAGCTACGTGAAAGCTTCTGAGTACAGAGTTAAACAAGGATATTCTTCACTCAGACATTTTGGCATGCCCTTTTAAAAGGCAATAATGCTTAATAAAAATCATCTTATTAAGGTAAAATGCTCAATCATTTTATGGTTTTTACTTTACCATGCTTATTAAAATAGGCGAATCATGAAGAAGACAGTGAGCCACCTGATTAGAAACACTTCAGAACTGAAGACTAAATCTTATTTTTAAGAACTTTGTGGGTACTACCAGGTCCGTTATTGATGGTGAGTTTTGTACACATGCCTGATCTTTCAGTTAGCAGAAAATACCACTAGAAAATGCATTCCTAGGAACAGTGGAATCCCTTGTGAAGTGTTTCATCCCTGAAGAATAGTAAAATGTCAAACAGACAAAAGTAGGAAAAATTATGTCTCTAGACAGCTGCATTGCCAGTGTAACTTCAGAATGCACCATCTCCTACTGTACACAAAGTCTGTTATCTATCAATTATTCTACAAAAACATCATTTTGATAAGGAAAAATGTATTAATTATTCACTAATCTTTCATATTCCAGAATAATTAATGCCAATAATAAAAAGGCTGTCAATTTGGAGCACCTGTAAGGCAAGCATTTTACATACATATCTCCTATTTAATCTTATTGCTATTCCTGTTTTAGAGTTTAAAAAACAGGTTCATAAACAAGGTCGAAATTTTTCACAAAAACACTCAGACATTAAGTAGAAAAGCCTGAATTTAAACCCAGTTTTATCCCAGGTCAATACACTTGTTTTCACTACGGTAGGCTGCCTTGGCAATTGCAGCACATAATTATAATGATAATGCCTGTTTACCTATACCTTTTTACAAGAGCTGAAACGCTATACAAAAGCATGCAACTGATTTTCTCTCTATGCCCATGAGGTTACTGCATGTATATTATTACTCAGGGCAGCCACATGCACATACTGCATTGAAATTGGACCTGTATATTAAGACTTTCAATACAAAAAAGCTCCTTGAGCAGATTTTCAAAACAAATTAAATGGAAAGAACAGAGTCCAAAAACTGATTGCTCTGAGCCTGTGCACATTTTCTTTTTTTAATTTAGAAATAGTTTTTTTTCCTGCATATCCTCTCGTGCAGCATTTACAGCATCTCCTAGCTTACATGTCCTCCCAGGTGTAAAACATCTCCTACATCACCTCCTACCATGTGTAAAACAACATCCCCTCCACACTATTCTACCTACCTAGAGAAGAAACATTTGTTTCAGAGAAAAAAGACAAAACACCAAGAAGGAAATGTAAACCACCCACTCTTCTATTATTCACAAAGAATCCCTGCTAATATTTTTAAATCTGTTTCATATTTATGCCTATGTATCTCCACGTCTATCTCCTTTCTGTTATTACCATTAGCGAACTTTGCTTCCTTTTGTTTTAAAAATATTCCATCACAAAATTCTAACTCACAAAAAAAGACCAGACTTACTGGCTTGACAGAGACTGGAGAAACCCTGGGAATATGGCCCCCAGACACCCTTTTAGCTCAGTAATGAAGTCACTCCCAAGGTTCACCCTTCAGCCAAAGATTAAACAGCCTCATAAAATAAAATGAGACTAATAGAGCACAACATTCCAGGGACAAGGACTAGAAGGCAGGAGGGGACAAGAAAGCTGGTAATAGGTAACCCAATGTCGAGAAGGGACAGTATTGACATGTCGTGGGGTTGTTAACTATTGTCATAAAACAGCATGTGTACTGTTTAATGAGAAATTATATGTTCTGTAAACCTTCATCTAAAGTACAATTTAAAAAAAAATTCCATCACTCTGTATGTATTGTTCTGGGGGTTGCTAAACTTCAACAGGCACCACTTCTCATTCTGGCCAAAAGGATGAAACAGTTGGCTGATGAAAGTGAAAACAGATAGTTTATATTGAAGATAAGCAAATAGGCCATGCTTCTCAAACAGGCCTGGAAATCAGTGCGTCAGTTCCTCTAGGTACAAGGCTTTCCCAAAAGGATTAAGGGATAGGACTCCTCCACAAAATCTTATTTGGTTCTCAAATTGTGCAGTTTAGCCTTTATTGTAAGACTTGAGGAAATCCAATAGCCATGCACAGAGGTAGGAATCTAGGTGGTGAGGAATCAGTTCTTTGAAGGCTGTGGTTTAGGAAAAAGGAGTGACTTGAACAGTACATAAAAAAGGGAAAGCAAATACTTTTAATAAAGTTTCCTTCAGATTTCCTGTGGAAAGCACTCAGTAGTTGGTAGACATGAGTGTGCTGGCTTGGCCCTGGCAGAGAGACTGCATCTGGGATAAGAGCTGGGGTGATATAGAGTCATACCAGGGAGCAATAAGCAAAGACAGTCCATAGATGAGTGTTCCCCATTCACCCTGTTTAGGCTGGGTCAAATCTAGAACATGCAGAGAGATGAGGAGAAAAGGGAGAAGGAGCCACCCTCTCATGCCTGCCTTTTTTCATTGTAAAAATTTGCCCATGGAGGCTGAAACACAATCTCCAACCTCTGTTCCATTACGTGTATTATTACTCACAGACAGCCATGTGCCTGCATCAGCCATGTTCTCCCCTTTCATTATAATTAAAATGCCATCTACCAGCACCTTTCCTTATCAAAATCAGAAAGTAAAGATCTTCTGACAATGTGCATAGTTACTAAAAAACAAAGTAATTTTAGGAAAATTTTTGAAATTATTGAATGATTAAAATCAGTTATGTTTCATGGTTCTATAAGAGTAGTAGCAACTCTCATAATGCAAACTATTAAAGAAGAGAAGCACAGTATCGTGGTGTACTAATTTAGAGATTGATTAATAACAATGGGGAGTTTTCATCTAATTTTCTGTTGATTAACATATCAGTATAAAAATAAGGAAAGCCTGTCTAAAAATGAATACTTGCTCCCTGCTGTCTCAATATTTTTTAAGTTAATTTAATTATTTTTTGCTTTTTTTTCTATTTGTATTTTTTATGTAAATTTGAATTTGTGAATCTCCTAGTCCCTACAGAATTCATTATATCTAGAGTTAAAAAGGGCCAATTTAGCTGTAGCAGTGTTTGGTGATTCCATTTGGAGCACAAGTGTCTCATCAACACCTGCAGTCAGACTGGGTGTGCGTTAGTTTACTCTGCATGCTGCAGCTGACCGTGACTAAACATCAGCAAATGAGCCCTCCAGTGCCTGCCTTATCCGTGTGGTGTAAAGCAAGTAGGACTGGTTTGATGTCCTTTACCTTTCCTTATTTATTATGACAAATACGTTAGGTTGGTACGATTTAAACATACCAGCAGCCCATGCGTGTGGTTTTTAATGCCATCCATTCATGCTGTGATTGAGAGAAAAGGTGGCAGAATAACACAATCGAAATCATCTGGCATTTTTCTGTGCATTTTCAACTCCATTTTTTACTTAATGAAACTTTTCCCATTAGTTTGAAGAAGAATTTTTTAACTTGTTCATGAACAGAAGTGAATTCTGTTTATTGAACTGGTTTTTTGCAGTAATACTAATCTAGTAATAGATTTTTAATACTCTGAATGATTGCAAGCATATTCATAGCGCTCAGTATTACATTTAAGAATCAGTCACAATGTTAGATAACACACTGACTTAAAACATTAAACAACTATAAAATCAGTCTCCAATGAAAATAAAAGATATTGCATATATTTTGTTCTGAAAAATAAGGTCCAAAGTGTTAATATTTAACTCTCAAATTCAACATACAGTATATGGGAACACAACTTTGTCTGCATTCACTAATACTGAGTAAATGCCAAATTGTTTTACCACCAAAGTGAACACTTTTTTTTTTTCCCAAGAGTAAAGGGCAGCATTCAAAATATAATTTTCCTGGCTGTGACTAGCATTTTTATTTTTCTGCCCAGTGATTGGAATCAATTCTCTGCGGAGTAATGGGAATCATGTCCACTTGGGCCGGAGCAAGTTCAAGGCCAAGATTCCTCAAGCCAGCCACAAATAACCCTCTGTCAAAACGTAGCTTCTAAATCCAGCTGTTTTTATAGTAATTAGTAGAGAAATAATATTATTTGATTGAATTTAAAGAATTTTTCCCTGAACTCGAAATTTGTCCCTTGATCTAAGATAAGGAATGATACTTTTGTCACTGCAAGGTCAAATAAGGATGTCTTTGCTCATGAAAGAATCTTGGTGGACATCTATGATTTATTTCCATACTCCCCGTATCAGCCACTGAAATGCCTCCCAGAATCGGGCACTTCTCAAGAGTAGAATTCAGGGCTGCTTTACCATAGTGGTATTCACAGAATAACTAGTGTTTTAGGACGCTCACTCATGGGGAAGGGAAATGGAGAACTCACGAGAGAAGTTCTAATCAGATGAAATGGTAGTGTGCTATATGATCTCTGCAGACAGTCTGCCAGACCAGAAGCTTCGGGATTTTGCTTATATTGGCATGTACTTTCTCCCACCCACTTCATTACCCATCATGCCGGTTACTAGAGCTAGACACGGTACTAAACTTGCAAGTAAACTAAATTCAAGATTACAGAAAAAAAAATTAATACAGAAGATATATATGAAAAACAAACTATATAAGAAGTATATATATTTATTTATGTGCCTATGTATGTGTGTAAATATTAGTCTATATTATATATATGTGTATGTATGTAGTCCTGGCGGGGCAGTGGTTAAGAGCTCAGGCTGCTAACCAAAAGGTCAGTAGTTCAAATCCACCAGCTGCTCTTTGGAAACCCTATGCGGCAGTTCTACTCTGTCCTATACGGTCACTATGAGTCGGAATCGACTCAATGGCAAGTTTGGTTTGTTTTTGTTTTTTTTTAATATACACACACACACACACATTCAGAATACCTAACAGAATCCCCATTTTGGTTGATTTAATAGAAGCTGCATGAATAACAAGAGCATTAGAGACCAATTCAAAGGAGGAATGGCTCTTTTATTTTGGAAGCCAGAGACAGGCGATTCTTGGTTGAGCCTTCATCCAACCTAGGTGTATGCATTGTTTACCTGTTTACATTTGCTAACCTCTCCCAAAATACCCCTGAATCTTCCAAGAGAAAGATCCTATGGTGCTTCTTCTCCTTTAAACTCAGCTCAGGCCCCATCATCACTCCTGGTAGCTCTCTCTGGCCCCCTCGGCAGTTTGAATATCCTTCCCATCATAAGCTGTGCACATCCCCACAGTTATTCCTCACGTTACAATCATGCCTGTGAGTCTATTTTCACTGCGACGTGGCTCCTGGGCACAGGCCTCTGTCTAGTGTCCCTAAAGCCTAGCACAGTACCTCACCCACGGCTGGCATCCAGTAACAGGAGTTGAATGAGGAAAATCTAACCTTAGTGCCCCTTACTCCTTCAAGTCTCTGACGGCCCCAATGGACCCCCTCCTCCGAGTAACTCACACAGACATTAAACTCTTTCCTTCAGCAGACAGTTTGGACCAGCCCTAATCATTCATACTCAATATATACCTATAGAGAGATTCTTTTTTTCTATCTTTTTGATGCTGACATAGTGAATATTATTTTTCTTGTTGTTATTAACAATCTCTAAATTTTTCACTAACATCCCCACCCCAAAAACTTTCTTAATTTTACTCTATTTTATAATAACAGCACTAAGCAGCTAACCCCAAATAGGTAGGATCTTCTTATGCTGATTTTTACTGATAAGATGATTTTCACCTCACCTATTTCAAAAGACCACAAGAAAGGTCAATAGGTTAGCTGGGCACATCAGAGAAAGTTTTTCCAATAAGACAAATCTCAACACTCAGCCATCAATAGATCTCGTATTACATAATTTTAGTGATTGAAGATTTTATCTTATTCAGTTATTTTTAAGGCAGCACTTATAATCTGGCACAAATTTAAAAAATCTAGAAATACATAAACTGGAAGAATCAGCAATAAATCATCAACATGAAGCAGAATATCCCCATGCAAACATGCATTTACTAGGGTCCACTTGCTCTGGCAGGTCTCACTCCTGAAGGGCACTGTCTGCCCTGAAGAGGTGACTAGGTGAGTGGAGGAAGAAAGAAGTCTTAGGAGCTCCCAAGCTATTGAAGAGGTTTTGAACTGTTTTCAGGCTGATAATGCCCATGTCTACTCTGGGTCTACAAAAAACAACTCGGTCTTCCAAGGAGAACCTGGAAGTTACCCTACCTTTGGTAGCGCAGTGGTTAAGAGGTTGGCTGCTAACCAAAAGGTCAGCAGTTCAAATCCACCAGCCGCTCCTCGGAAACCCTATGGGGCAGTTCTCTCTGTCCTAATGGGTTTGGGTTTTTTAGTTTTCTAGGATTCAGGTGGAAATTGAAATTCTTTCCCATGCAGTGCAGCAATGTTCATTTTACCTGGTTCGTTCCAATGCTCACAAAGTAGTCAGCTCAGGGCAGAAAGAAAAAGGTCATTGCCAGAGTATGAGGAGTAAGAGACTAGCCATCACCACCAGGTGCCATCAAGTTGACTTCGACTCATGGTAACTCCATGTGTGTCAGAGTAGAACTGCACTCTACAGATTTTTCCGTGGCTGATTTTTCAGAAGTAGATTGCCAGGTCTTTCTTCCAAGGCCATTCTGGGTGAACTAGAACCTCTATCCTTTCTGTCTGCACCACCCAGGAACTGGGAAAATAAATATGTTTTTTTTTTTTTTAAATTCATGGTATTTTTTAAAGTTATAATATGAAAATACATCAAATACCCCATGCTATGATCATCTTATGGGAACCCTGGTGGCACAGTGGTTAAGAGCTCGGCTGCTAACCAAAAGGTTGGCAGTTCGAATCTACCAGCCATTCCTTGAAAACCCTATGGGGCAGTTCTACTCTGTCCTGTAGAGTCATTATAGGTTGGAATCGACTCAAAGACAATGAGTTTGGTTTTTTGGTTATGGTCATCTTATTGGTAAGATGAAAATTCAGCAAGACTTTCTAAAATGTAATTGCATATAGATAAGAAAAATATGTCAATCACATATAATATTTGTCATCCTTTATATTTGCCATTACTTTATAATTACTGAGTAGTCTCATGAAATATTGCCCTACATATTTTAACATCTATTTTTTGATAGCACACTATTAACGTATTTTTAGAAGCCATTGAATACATCTCTTTGAACTGAATGGCAAATTTACTAAACAAAAATTGGAAAAGCTTTAAATGCAGTTTTATTTTTTTTAGTGTTTATGACTTAACCCAGAATGATTTCTGTGATTGTTATAAGAATCTAAAACTTATGTGTCTAATATTTATGCTCATTAATACCATGCTTTTCTTTAAACAAACTCCCGGTATGTACACACATGCATATGCACACCCACATACACTTCAAAAAAGTACTAAATGTTTCACACATACCAGAATACATACAACATATGTAGGAAGATTTATAAATAATAAAAATAAACAATGTATCCTTTACCCAACAGATAAAATTTTATCAATGTCAATATACCAATGTCTTCAGTTTGCCCTCATCTGATGACAAACACCTCTCCCTCGATCCTAGAGGTAAAGAATTTTTATATTTCTCTGCATTTCATTATAGTTTTACCCCACATGTATAATGACAATATGTTGTTAGTTTTACATGTTTCCACTCACTATAAATGGAGTTGTAATATATATATATATATATATATATTCTGCTATAATTTACATTTTACTCTACATTTATAATCTTAAGATGTATCTAGGTTTATATGTGTAGCTGTTATTAACTTTCTGAATATAGTATGATATACTTATTTGTTCTCCTTTAATAGGCATTTGAATTATTTCCAATTTTTGTTATTAGAAACAATACAACTGTGAGCATTTTTACATATTGTCTCCTGGAACACATGTGCCAGAGTTCCTCTAGGAGAGATTTTTCAGACTGTAACCTATGACCCATTAGTGGGAAAATCAATGAGTTAAAACCAGCACTTTAAAAAAAATGAATATGAAATAGAGTACAAAATATCAGCATTTGTAACACATAGTTTCTAAAACGTTTGTGTTTTATATGTATGTGTATAACGGGCACGAATGTATTGTACATTTTATTGAGTGTTGTGCTAAACATATTTGAAACGTAGCACTATGGGTATGTTTCTAATGTGAAGTTACTGAATGGTAGGGTCTGAGCATGTAAAGTTTCCAAGAAAACACCAAATTACTTTCCAAATTTGTTTTCAAAAAGTTGACTATCCACCAGCAGTTTACAAGTATTTATTGTACCATGACTTCAGATGCAGTTGACGCTAGACTTTTTTTTTTTTTTTTAAATATAGTGAATGTAAAAAGGCACACTGTTGTGGTTTTTACTTGCATGCATTTATTGCCAATGATGTTCACTTAATATTTAAGTCTAATAGGGTTTCCTCTTTTTATTTATTTATTTATTTATTTATAATTAAATATTTTATTGTACTTCAGGTGAAGGCTTACAGAACAAACAGTTTCTCATGTAACAGTAGTACACATGCTGTTTTATGACTTTGGTTAACAACCCCACAACATTTTAACCCTCTGAATTCTCAGCTTTTTTTTTTTATTTTTATTTTTTTTATTTGGTGAAAATACACATAGCCAAAGATACACCATTTCAAAACTTTTTACTTACACATTTAAGTGACATTGACTATGCTCTTCCAATTGTGCTGCCATTCTTGCCCAAGATGAAGGCTTACAGGACAAAACAGCCTCCCATTTAATAGTTACTACAAATGTTGCCCTATAACAGTGGTCAACAATCTCACAACACATCGACAGTATCCTTACTCAACTTGTGTTCCTTATCATCAGTTTCCTACTCCCCCTCTGCCTTCTGGCCCTCGTCACCGGACTCCTGTACCTTGTTAGTCCCATTTAGTTTTACTGGGCTGTCCACTCCCAGGCTGAACATCGAACCTCGAAGGTAACTTCACCTCTGAGCTGAAAGGGTGTCTGGGGGCCACACTCTTGAGGTTTCACCAGTCTCCTTTAGGCCAGTAGATCTGGTCTTTTTTTTTGGGGGGGGGGGTTAGAATTATGCTCTACATCCTTCTCCAGCTCTGTCCAGAGCCCTCTGTTGTGATCCTGGTCAGAGCAGTCGGCGGTGGTAGCCGGGCACCATCTAGCTGTACTGGACTCAGTCCGGTGGAGGCCTTGGTAGCTGTGGACAATTAGTCCTTTGGACTAATCTTTTCGTTGTATCCTGTTCTCTTCATTCTCCCTTGCTCCCGAAGGGATGAGACCACTGGAGTATCTTAGATGGCCGCTCCCAGGCTTTTAAGACCCCAGACACTAATCACCAAGGTAGAATGTAGAGCATTATCTTTATAAGTAGTGTCATGCCAATTGAGCTAGATGTTCCCCGAGACCATGGTCCCCAGAGCCCTCCGTCCAACAACTCAGTCACTCGGGGAGTTTGGATGTGTCCATAGGGCCTCCATGACCTTTTCTTGTGCAGGTTGTGTTAGTTTCCCTTGTACTCTGTACTGTCTCATCTCTCACCCAAGGTACCACTTATCTATTGCCTAATTAGTATTTCCCCCCCCTCCCCTCCCATCCCTGGTAACCAACAAGGATTGTTACATTTTGCATGTGAATTTTTTCATGGGTTTTTACAATAGAGGTCTCATACAATATTTGTCCTTTTGTGATTGACTTATTTCACTCAGCATAATGTCCTCCAGTTTCATCCATGTTATGAGATGCTTCACAGATTCATTGTTGTTCTTTTTCGTTGCATAGTACTCCTTTGTGTATATGTACCATAGTTTGTTTATCCATTCATCTGTTGATGGGCATCTAGGTTGTTTCCATAGTTTTGCTATTGTGAACAATGCTGCCATGAACATAGGTGTGCGTATGTCTATTCGAGTGATGACTCTTATTTCTCTGGAATATATTCCTAGGAGTGGGATTGCTGGATCGAATGGTATGTCTATTTCTAGCTTTCTGAGGAAACGCCATATCATTTTCCAAAATGGTTGTATCATTTTGCATTCCCACCAGCAGTGTATAAGAGTTCCCATCTCCCCGCAGCCCCTCCAACATTTGTTATTTCCAGTATTTTTGATTCGTGCCAGTAATGCCGGGGTGAGATGGTATCTCATTGTGGTTTTAATTTGCATTTCTCTAATAGCTAGTGATCGCGAGCATTTCCTCATGTGTCTGTTGGCCATTTGAATGTCTTCCTTGGTGAAGTGTCTGTTCATTTCCTTTGCCCATTTTTTGATAGGATTGTTTGTCTTTTTGTTGTAGAGGTGTTGGATTTTCTTGTAGATTATGGAGATTAGACCTTTGTCTGACTTGTACTGTCCAAAAATTTTTTCCCAGTCTGTAGGTTCTCTTTTGACTCTTTTGGTGAAGTCTTTTGAAGAGCATAGGTGTTTGATTTTTAGAAGATCCCAGTTATCTAGTTTATCTGTTGGGTTTTTTGTGTTGATGTTTATGGTTTGTATCCTGTTAATGCCATGTATTAAGGCCTGAAGTGTTGGTCCTATTTTTTCTTCTATGAACTTTATAGTTTGAGGCTTTATATTCAGGTCTTTGATCCATTTTGAAGTAGTTTTTGTATATGGTGTGAGGTATGGGTCCTGTTTCATTTTTCTGCAAATGGATATCCAGTTTTGCCAGCACCATTTGTTAAAAAGACTGTCTTTTCTCCATTTGATGGACTTTGGGCCCTTGTCGAGAATCAGGTGACTGTAGGTGGATGGATTTACATCTGGGTTCTCAATTCTGTCCCGTTGGTCAATGTCTCTGTTGTTGTACCGGTACCAGGCTGTTTTGACTACTGTAGCTGTATAGTAGGTTCTCAAGTCAGGTAGTGTGAGTCCTCCAACTTTATTCTTCTTCTTCAGTAGTGCTTTACTTATTCGGGGCTTCTTCCCTTTCCATATGAAGTTAATAATTAGTTTTTCCATCTCTTTGAAGAATGTTGTTGGTATTTGGATCAGGATTGCATTGTATTTGTAAATTGCTTTAGGTAGAATTGCTATTTTCACAATGTTGAGTCTGCCTATCCATGAGCATGGTATGTTTTTCAATTTATGTAGATCCCTTTGGGTTTCATGCAGCAGTGTTTTGTAGTTTTTTTGTATAGGTCTTTTACATTCCTGGTCAGATTTATTCCTAAGTATTTTATCTTTTTAGGGGCTATTGAAAATGGTATTGATTTCCTGTATTGATTTCCTGATCTCCTTTTCATCGTTCTCTTTACTGGTGTATAGGAATCCAACTGATTTTTGAATGTTTATCTTGTATCCTGCTACTCTGCTGAATCTTTCTATTAGTTCCAGTAGATTTCTCGTGGAGTCTTTAGGGTTTTCTATGTATAGTATCATATCATCTGCAAACAGCGACAGTTTAACTTCTTCATTACCAATTTGGATGCCCTTTATTTCTTTCTCTTGCCTTATTGCTCTAGCTAGAACTTCCAGCACAATGTTAAATAGGAGTGGTGATAAAGGGCATCCTTGTCTTGTTCCTGTTTTCAAGGGGAATGTTTTCAGCCTCTCTCCATTAAGAATAATGTTGGCTGTTGGTTTTGCATAGATGCCCTTTATTATGTTGAGAAATTTCCCTTCTATACCTATTTTATTGAGAGCTTTTATCAGGAATGGGTGTTGGACTTTGTCAAATGCCTTTTCTGCGTCAATTGAGATGATCATGTGATTTTTTTCTTTCCTTTTATTTATGTGGTGAATTACGTTGATGGATTTTCTAATGTTAAACCATCCTTGCATACCTGGTATGAATCCTACTTGGTCGTGGTGTATTATTTTTTTGATATGATACTGAATTCTATTGGCTAGAATTTTGTTGAGAATTTTTGCATCTATATTAATGAGAGATATTGGTCTGTAATTTTCTTTTTTTGTGATGTCTTTGCCTGGTTTTGGTAACAGCGTTATGCTGGCTTCATAGAATGAATTTGGAAGTGTTGCTTCCTCTTCTATGCTCTGAAATAACTTGAGTAGAACTAGTACAAGCTCTTCTGTAAATGTTTTGTAGAATTCTCCAGTGAAGCCATCTGGGCCAGGGCTTTTTTTGGTTGGGAGTTTTTTTATTACCTTTTCAATCTCTTCTCCGGTTATGGGTCTGTTCAGATTTTAAATATCACTTTGTTGTAGTTTGGGTAGGCCGTGTGTTTCTAGAAATTTATCCATTTCCTCTAGGTTTTCAAATTTGTTGGAATATAGTTTTTCATAATATTCTGTTATAATCCTTTTTATTACTGTTGGGTCTGTTGTAATGTCCCCCATTTCATTTCTTATTTGGGTTATTTGTGCCCTCTGCTGTTTTTCTTTTGTCAGTCTGGCCAGTGGTTTGTCGATTTTGTTGATTCTTTCAAAGAACCAACTTTTGGTTTTGTTGATTCTTTCTATTGTTTTTCTGTTCTCTATTTCATTTATTTCTGCTCTGATCTTTACTATCTCCTTTCTTCCAGTGGTTGTAGGCTTTTTTTGCTGTTCTCTTTCTATTTGTTTGATTTCTGTAGTTAATGTTTTGATTTTGTCCCTTTCTTCTTTTTTGATATGTGCATCTATTGCTATAAATTGTCCTCGGAGGACTGCCTTTGCTGTGTCCCAAAGGTTTTGGTATGATGTGTTTTCATTTTCGTTTGATTCTACGAATTTTTTAATTCCATCTCTGATTTCTTCTATTACCCATTGATGTGTAAGCAGAGTATTATTCAGTTTCCATGTGTTTGATTTTTTTTCCTTGCTCTTTCTAGTGTTAATTTCTACCTTGATGGCATTGTGGTCAGAGAAGATACTATGAATTATCTCGACGTTTTGGATCTTGTTGAGGATTGCTCTGTGGCCTAAGATGTGGTCTATTCTGGAGAACATTCCATGTGCATTGGAAAAGAATGTGTACTTTGCAGCGGTTGGATGGATTGTTCTATATATGTCTATGAGGTCCAGTTGGCTGATTGTGTCCTTTAGGTCTTCTGTATCTTTGCTGAGTTTCTTTTTAGTTGTTCTGTCCTTTACTGAGAGTGGTGTGTTGAAGTCTCCTACTATTATTGTGGAACTGTCAATTTCTCTTTTCAGTGCTGTTAGAGTTTTTTTTATGTATTTTGGAGCCCTGTCATTGGGTGCATAGGTATTTATTATGGTTATGTCTTCATGATGGATCGTCCCCTTAATCATTATATAGTGTCCTCCTTTGTCTTTTATGGTAGATTTTGTTTTAAAGTCTATTTTATCTGAGATTAGAATTGCCACTCCTGCTCTTTTTTGGTAGTTGTTAGCTTGATATATTTTTTTCCAACCATTGATTTTTAATAAATTCACATCTTTGTTTCTAAGGTGTGTCTCTTGTAGACAGCAAATTGATGGATCCTGTTTTCTTATCCATTCTGCCACTCTCCGTCTCTTTATGGGTGCATTGAGTCCATTTACATTCAGTGTAATTATTGATAGATGAAAGTTTGTTGCTGTCATTTTGTAGTGCTTTTTTTTGTGGTGCTGAAGTTTTCTTTGTTCTTCTTACTCTCTTGTGCTGAGTTACTTTTGTTTGTGGATTTTTTTTTTCATTACTTTTGTTTTTGCGGAGACTTTATGTTTTTCGTCTTTATTTTTATGAGTTGGTTTGTTAACTTTCTTTGTGGTTACCATGAATTTTACCCTTATCTTTATAAGTTTGAAGCATTCTACCCTTACTTGGTATCGCCTTGCCTTTCTCTCCTTTAGAAGGTTCTATACCTATGCCGTTTGTTCCCTCTTTCATTGTTTTGATGTTGTTGTCATCCTTTGATTGATTGCTCTGATTCCCTGTTGTATTTCTTTTGTTTTTGGATAGTCCTCAGTAGTTCAGTTCCTAGAATGGTATCTGGTTCATATGAACCTGCGTCCTAGGTCCTAGGTCCTGCCTGAGGGCTGAAGCTATTCGTCCTCAGATCGAAGAACTCGCTTTAATAATTCTTGTAAGTTTGGTTTGACTTTTGCATATTCCCTTAGTTTCTGTTTATCTGGAAATGACCTAATTTCACCATCAAATTTGAACGAGAGTTTTGCAGGATATATTATTCTTGGCTGACAATATTTTTCTTTCAAGATTTTATATATGTCATCCCACTGCCTTCTTGCCTGCATGGTTTCTGCCGAATAATCTGAGCTTAGTCTTATTGTTTCTCCTCTGTATGTGACTTTTTGTTTTTCATGAGCTGCTCTCAGGATTCTTTGTTTGTCTTTAGTTTTGGCGAGTGTGAATATGATATGTCTTGGTGATTTTCTTTTGGGGTCTCTTCTATATGGGGTTCTTTGAGCTTCTTGGATGGCCAGCTTTTCATCTTTCATGATATTGGGAAAGTTTTCTGTCAGCAGTTTGTCAATGATCCTCTCTGTGTTTTCTGTTTTCTCCCCCCCGTTCTGGGATGCCAATCACTCGTAAGGTTTTGCTTTTAATTGTGTCCCACATAACTCTCAGGGTCTCTTCATTTTTCTTTGTTCTTTTTTCTGAGTTTTCCTGAAACAGAGTTGTATCCAAGTGTTTGTCTTCAGTTCCACTGATCCTGTCTTCCACGGTTTCAAATCTACTTCTCAGCCCTTCTATGACACCGTCCATTTCTGAATCTTGTTGTTTATCTTTTGGATTTCTAATTGTTGTTTTTGTATAATTTCGAGTTGTGAATTTATTTTGGCATTTTGTTCCTGCATCATCTTCCTGAATTCTTCCAATTTTTTGTCTGTATTTTCCATAAATTTGTCTATTTTTTCCTCATGTTTGTCAGCTTTTTGCCTCAGTTCTTGGAAAACTCCGAGTATTAGTGATTTGAGTTCCCTATCAGGTACTTCTAGTGCATTTTCTTCCACAGGAGAGTTATCTGGTGTTTTAATTTGGATGCCTATTGGAGCCATCTTGTCTTGTTTTTGTAAATGTTTTGATATTGTTTGCTGTTTTTGGGGCATTCAGTAGATATTTCTCTCGTTTATTAACTGTAGAGTTTTTGTTTGTTTGTTTCGTCCTTGTGGTACAGCTGGGCAGATCTAGCTGAAGAGGAGCCACTGGGACGGGTTGTTTGTGGCACTCACTGCAGCCACCAGGACGGTCGGTAGTCAGTGCTGGGCAGGTTCCAATAGGGCATGCCCTCACAGCTTGGTGGTGTGATGTCAAGTGCACAGTGCAGGTAGGCAGGGTGCAGCGGGGAGATGGTTATGTGTGAAGCTAAGCTGGATATGGGACAGAGGAGAGAGGAGCAGGAGTGAAAAGCATACAAACATAAAAGAATGCTAGGGGAGCTTGTCATTGGAATGGACAGATGAGAGACGGTCGTTCCATCTCCCACTGGACGCTCTGCGAGGCTGCTCTCCCGTTCTCCCGTTTGCTGGTCTCCGATAGGAATCCAAGATGGTGGATCCGCACTGCGTTAGCTGGTAAGGAATCTCTGCGTGAGTCTCTCCTCGCTCTCCGTTCTCTTTCAGTATTCTCACACCGTTTGGTGTTTGGCTGAGTTCTTTATCTCTTCATTTGATGTTCTAGGGTTTCAGGATTGTTGATTCTCTGTTAGCCTTAGTTTTTCGGATCTTTGCTGTGGAGGGACGGCGTGGTGCTTCTGCCTAGAGCGCCATCTTGCCCCTAGGGTTTCCTCTTTTGAGAAGCACCACTTCATGTCTTCATAGGCGGTACGTATTTTTTCTTACAAATTTTCAGCAATTCGTATATATGTATTCCTTTGTTGGTTATATGTTTTTAAAATATCTTTTCCCAAGAACAGAAGTTGTTCATTTTCATGTAGTCAGGTTTGTTAATCCTTTCCTTTACTGGTGTATGAATTTGGTTGAAGAATTTTCCTATCCCAAGTCATAAAGCTATCATCTCATATTTTCTTCTGTTATTGTTGAAGTCATGAAATCCATATTTAAGACCTCAGTTCATCTGAAATTGATTCTAATGTGTGGTGTGAGGTAAGAATTGAATTTATTTGTTTTTATCATAGAGGTAGTCAGTTATCCAAGCTTCTTTGATTAAATAATCCATTTTTCCCTACTTATCTTTCATAAGTAATTTGAAACAATTAGTGTGCTTTTAGACTTCTGATTTTTCTAGTTGGTTTATTTTTGAACTCTTAATTACTACAACTTCCCCAATTTTGAGTAAATCTTGGTAACTGATGGGCACTTTTTTTTTCTTTATAAGTATCTCAGATATTCTTGGGCTTTGTTCTTCCTTAGAAGTTTTAAAATCAGCTGGCCAAATTTCACAAAGACCTTTTTGATATTTTTATTAGTGTGTTACGTTAGGTTCTCTAGAGAAGTGAAACCAGTAAAGCATATAAATATATATATAGAGAGATTTGTATCAAGGAAATGGATCACACAGTTGTTGAGACTGGAACATCCCAAGTCCATGGGTCAGGCTGGAGGCTTCTCCTGATTCACGCAGTTTCAGGGACCGGAGAACCCAAGATCGGCAGGTCAGTTGCAACCAATGTCACAAACAATGTGTGTATAAATGAGAAATTAACTTGAGCTGTAAACTTTCACCTAAAGTACAATAGAAAAAAAAGATCAGCAAGTCAGACAGCAGGGCACTTGCTCACAGGTGGCAAAGTTCTTCAAGTCCCAAGATTGGAAGGCAAGACCACAGGTAAGCTGCTAGCTTAAGTCCCAAGAAATGGAGATCAAACAAGCAGGAGCCAGCTGCAGGATCCAGAGTGAGTAAATGCCCCAACCCTTGCCAGAATGTCCACTTATATTTGATGGAGGCCACACGCCCAAGGAAACTTCCTCTCAACTGATTGTCTACTCACAACAGATCCCATCATGGAGGTGATCACATTATATCAAATCTCAACATGGAAGTGATCATAACATCATACGACTGACAAACAACTTAGAATCATGGCCCAGCCAGGTTG
Source organism: Dugong dugon (assembly GCA_030035585.1). Lineage (NCBI taxonomy): Eukaryota > Metazoa > Chordata > Mammalia > Sirenia > Dugongidae > Dugong > Dugong dugon. Next base: position 19,654,209 of record CM057478.1, read on the forward strand.
ACACACAATCTTAACCATCACAATTAGATACATCTCTAAATACTGTAGATATTGTGCTATTTTAAATCTTATCATAAGTTATATCATCTGGTACTATTCTATACAAATATAATTGACCTTTGTATTTGTATTTATTATCATATCCAGTCGCTTTGTTATACTTTCTTATCTGTTTTCATGATTTTTCCAGCAGATATTTTAGGTTTTGGTTGAATAATAATTATTTCATCTGGAAACTCTGGCAGCTTAATTTCTTTTTTTCTAATCCACATACTTCTTATTTCTTTTACTTGTTTTATTATTCTGAATAAGACACTCAAAGCAAGCAAATTTGTCTTAACCCTGACTTTAACAGGAACACTTTTAAACATTTTACAGCTAAATACAATGTTTTCTGTAGTGTTTTTGTAGATATCCTTTATCCACCAAACGCTCCTTGGAAACCCTATGAGGCAGTTCTACCATGTCCTATAGGGTCGCTATGAGTGGAAATCAACTGGATGGCAATGGGTTTTGTTTTTTTTAAATCAATTTCAGTAGGCATTTTCTATTTCTTTTTTTAAACAGATTTAGTCATTAATAGATGTCAAATCTCATCAGATATCATTTTGTATTTATTGATAAAGCATGTATTTTTCCATTTTTAATTATTTAAATGGAATATAACTAACATATTTCTGTATGTTAACGTATTAATATTTTTACATATCTCTTTCTGAAATAAAACCAGCTTGAGTATGATGTATATTTTTTAAAAAATTGTAATATTCTTGTTAATATTTGTTTAAAATTTTAACATTTGTATTCATGAGTCAGATTGAGCTGTCATTTTAAATGAAACACCACAAAGGGTGATGATACCTGAGTTCTGAAGTCTTTTTATATCAAAGAGTAGAATTCTGATAGAGAGGAATGTTGTTTTCAGGATGGAGGAAATATTAGCAATGATTGGAAAGTAAGTGCCTGTTTTTTGAAGTGCTATTTTTAAGTGTTTTTACACTGAATATTCATTAAGTAATTTATGAGCATTTATATAGTAATATAGTGGTTAAAATATAGGGTTCTGTAATTAGGTAAACTGCTTTTGAGTCCTGGCTCCATCATTTACTGATTCTGTGCCCTTGATTCCTTTACTTCCCTTCTTTTTGCTTCAGTTGCATTTTCTGGAATATGGGCATAATAATTGTACCTACTTTAGGATAATATTTTAAAATTAAATGACATCATACATACGAAGAGTTAACACAGAACCTGGCACAGAGTTAACACTCAGTAAACTTTAGCTACTTCTGTTCTTATAATTTTGTTGAAGTAAATTATATTTTAGTCTTAAGTGAGTAAACACATACTTCTATTTTTAATTTTATTTATATTTGGTAAATTATGTTTTCCTAAATCTTAACCGAACAGATTTATTATTTTAAAAGGGGACATTTAGAGTATTACTACTTCTATTCTAAATTGCCATTCCTAGCAATTTTTGAAATTGGTAGCACAAGAGACAGTTTGTTAATCTGTTTTTTAATGTATCCATCCATCCATCCAAACCTCCAATCCTCTCTTAGAGAATATAGCTCTATCATTTGTTAAGGTTAAGAGGAGGTTGAAGGCTGCCTGCCCACGGGTAAAAACTCTAGTATAAAGATACCATTGAGGACCTCTAAGGGGCATCTGATGAAAGTATCACGAACTTTGGACAGTAGTACACATAATGCACTTTGGATTGATCTAACTTTCTTTCCTCAACAACAATATCCTGTAGTGAACTTTAGCAATTGTTCCTACTTTATACCAATCTCTTCACATTTATTAAATAAATAAATAAATAGTTTTCCTAACGGATATGCTTGTACGTTAGGTATATCATTTAAGTAAATGCAGGAGAGTAAGGTTATAAAACTAGAATCTGATAGCTAGACAACATGGATTAAAATCCCAGTCTATCCCCTTAGATAAGAGACCAAAACTGTGCCTTAGTTTTCTGGTTGGAATGTGGGATAATTGCTGTTTCGGGGAATAAATAAATGAGTTACTGTGCCAAGAACCACCCTAATCCACAGTCAGCACCATGTGTGTTATCTGGTACTATCTTTATCCTAGTAATACTAGTGGTGAGAGGTTGCCTTTTTTATTTCACTTTTTGGTAGTACCTGACAACATATTTTGAATGTGGTATTACTTAAATTATTCTACTCAGTTGATGATTCTTCTTTAGTCAATTCAAATCTTTTTTAATGTAATTTTAATTCACTTTTTTTTTATTCCCGCTTAAAAATATGTATTATACCTAATGATCAAATTGTCAGGCCACCACAGAGTAATTTTATATCTAAATTAAACAATCTAAACATCTTTAAATTTGTTATTCCCTCTAGGAATTACAACAAAAGATAATTTTTTTATGTAATGATTACTCCAAAAATATTCTTTCATGGAATCCATGAATTGTATCCTTAGTGTTTTTAACCTAATAAATACCTGCCAACTTAAAAATTTATACTCACAGTATCCAAATAAGTTATATTACATCTTGCTAGAAGCAATGTATCTATATCAATGCCAAAATACTATGGACAACACAGTTATTATTCCAAATCAAATTTTTTATCCTTAAACCCCCCCCCCTTTCTTTTTTTTTCTTCAGATAAATGCACTGCTTCAATCCCCAGTAAATATATTTTTAGAGGAAATGAAAGTCACTTCAGTAATACCCATGGGCATCTAATACCCTTGCATAATCATTCTGACTTGGTTTAGAAGAAGAGTTGTATGGACATTACCTACCTTATAGGAATGCTGTGAGGATTAGAGAAATATCTGAAAAATGATTTGAGCTTCTTTGGGAAAGATGTTATTAATATGAGATGGTATTTTTATTTGAATGAGTAGGAGATTGAAAGAGGATTATTTGCTGGAGTGGAAGGAAGGCCTGGTGGTGAAGGAATCAAACACTCCACCTGAAGTAAGATTGATTACAGTGCTATCAAAGGGGCACTCAGCTGGCTGAGACCTGAGTGATGAGAAAGAGGAAGCAGCCCTAATCCTCATCCAGCTGGCTTCAGTGTTTCTGAATAGATTCAGTCTTGAGGAGACTAGGTAACAATGGAGAATGTTTGGGGTCATGATGGTCAGTGGCTAGTGAGCTAACATAGTTAATCTCCCCTATGTCACTCAAGATGTCTTACATTGTAATTTATGTGGAACTGTCCAGGGAATGTAAAAGCAGAACACAGTGAATAATATGGTTGAGCTGTTTATGTATAAAGCAGATATCAATATTGGGAGCTACGAACCTGCCCTACTGCATTTCTGGATATGGGCATATGAACACTTAATCTGGACATAGAAACCCACCAAAACCTAGTTGATTTTAGAGCATATTCAGGCCCCTGCCCCCATCACCATCACCAAACCAAATAAAGCAGCATGAAATTATTCAATATATTAACTGGTTAACTAAGCTTATATGAAAGGTTTAGATTTGGATCTTGTTAACTGATTTTCGTTAATTTTGTTTTTTTCAGTTATCACTTTCATTGGTATTTCACTGCTTTATTATATTTTATCATCATAGTTTTTGCTGTGGAATGCATATTCTAATTTTTAAATTGTTGACATTTTTACTGCAAAGATAACACCACAGGATATAGTGATGTAGATGATATTCATAATTCATAATTCAAAGTTCACTCTATAGGAAAATGAAATAAAGCCAATCCATGCTAGAATATCCAGTTTGCATCACATACAACTCTGATATGGCTTAAGAAAATAATTCAGAATTGACATTACCGTGCTTTCAGTTAATAACAATTGAACCACCAGAAGCTTTATGCAGTCAAAGATGAGAATTATAAAAACTTGAGTGAAATCTGAGCTACCTACTATTGAATGAAGGAGGAGCCACAGATAAAGTGTAGAATAGAATGCTTGGGCTCTGAAGCCAGGTTCAGAGCTGTCTGTGCCATGTTGGGCAACTCAAACTCTTTGAACCTTGTTTCTTCCTTGATTAAATGAGAATAATTTAGTATCACCTTTGTATTTTGTTGTGAACTTTAAAGAGATAATACACATAAAGCATTTGGCATTGGACCTAGTATACAACACACAAAATTAACTCATTACTACTGTTACCAGAAAGAGTCTCCAATGAGATTTTAGGATGAATAGAGTTAAAAATTTATAATCTCAGGTATAATAAATATTGTGAGGTGTTATAAACAAAGACAGGTTTCAAACCCAACTGTTCTCATTCCTTATCACTCTGCCATCGTCAGTGAGTATCCAGTCAGGAAACCCAGCCCATGCTATGCAATTCCGTATAAGAAACTGGCTACAAAGGTGTTAGAAGAGCTGAAAGTCCAAACAGGGGACACTAAGACAAGCCATGGATTAGTAATGGCAGAAAGCCATATCTAAGGCTTGAGGTTCAAAAGGAGAATATGGGCGTTACCCAAGCCCAGCAACTGGGATCTGCTTACAACACCCGAAGCAGAGCAGAGAGGGGGTTTCTCCCTTCTCCCTACCCTCTAACCTTGTCGACTCTGACTCATGGTGACCCCATTTGTGTCAGAGTAGAACTATGCTCCCTAGGGATTTTAATGGCTCATTTTTCGGAAGTAGATTGCAGGCCTTTCTTCTGAAGTGCCTCTGGGTGGACTCAAACCTTTTGGTTAGCAGCTGAGCACATTAACTCTTTGCACCATCCAGAGGCTCCTACCTCCTGCTAGTACTTCTCATTTGCTGAAACTAACAATAAGCCTGGGTGGTGCAAATGGTTAAGCATTCATCTGCCAACTGAAGGTTGGAGGTTCCAGTTCACCCAGATGTTCCTTGGAAGAAAGACCTAGCAATCTACTTCCTTAAAACAAGCCATTAAAAGCCCTATTGAGCATAGTTCTGTTCTGACACACACGGGTCACCGTGAGTAGGCGTCGACTTAATGGCAACTGCTTAACCAGAAGCCAGTTGACAAGGAAGCCTAGAAAATATACTTTGCATGAGGTCAACCACTGAGATACAGCAAAGAAGGTAAATAACTGGTACCACCATTGTACCTATTCCAGAAACACTAAAAATAAAAAGAAGAAATTTACTATCTTAAAGGGATTATTACATATTTAATAAAAATTGTACAAATCTGAAAAAGTACATTTACAGAGAGTGTAGCTCCATTCAGTTATTACCTAGACTGAATTTTTTAATAGTTCAAATTTATCTTTTTTTGAGGGGGGCAGTAACATTACTGCATATAGTTAATATATAATTATACAGTCTAGTGGGTGTGATTCTGACATGTCCATGTCCCCATTAAGTATAGGATTTTCAACGTTTCTGGTTTAGGGTTTAAATCTCTAAACCCTTACTTCAGAGTCTTTAAACTTCTCTTGACTTCAAACTCTTTTTTTTTTTTTTTTTTTTTTTTTTTTTAGGGATGAAAAGCAAAAAGGAGAAGTAAAGCATCTTTAAAATGTTCTACTTCTTCTCTCACAATTTACCCAGATAAAACCAACAACAAGAGCACACATAAAAATAAAACAGGAAATTGAAGGAGAGGTGTTCAAATATTACTTACTTCTGGTTAATGACCAGAAGCATGGAGAGCTCATCAAGGTTTTTAAAACTCTTATGAAATGTAATCAGATGCACTGGCTGGTGCCCAGGAGTCCAGACTGGCCGCTCTCGTTCTTGGGTCTTCATATGAGTGGGCTGTTCTATTTTCTCTCGCTTAACTGCAAGGCCTTCCCATGCATTTTCTCTGTAATTGGGTACCCTGTCTTGACAAATGCCTTTACATAGTTTACAGATCATGTGCTCTCTGGTTACAATTTTAGCATCACCCTCTGTTTATTTTTTCATTTTAAATTAATGTCCTTCTCCATAGACACATACTATATATAGAACTTGTGATGTAGAGACTAGTACAAATAAATGCTTGCTTTTGAATTTCACAAACATAACTCACACATAAAAAAAATGTTTCCATGGAAATCTTGAAATTAACCCCCAAATCACTGGTGTTATTGATGGAGGGCCCTCTGGCAAGTTAAGGACTTTTGCCCCAAAACTTTTCATCTAAAAATACAAGGAGCAGAAACTCACACTTGTTCATATGTATGCACATGTATATGTTTATAAACCATCAAGAGCTTGGGCTTGGAGGTGAATAGAGGAGTTAGTTGAAAAAAACAAAAAATGAGAGAATTAAATCTGGAGTTTGGTTTGGTTAGTTAGTTTGGAGCATAGCGTACATGTTAAAAGTGCTTCTTGAACAGATTCTCGAGGAAGATAATGTTTCAGATGGTATGGCAATAAGTAGAGTAACTTGACTTGGTCCCTGTTCTCAGATAACCTAAACTGGCATCTACGCCTTAAAACATACAGATGCCTGGCTGAGGACCCAGAGATTCTGATTTAATTTGTCTGGGGTGAGGCCTGGACATCAGTACTTTTAAAATGTCCCCCACTTAATTCTAATATGCAGACAAGGATAATAACCACAGCTGGTATCTGTTAGTCCTCCGATTTCAATATGAATATGAATCATTTGGGAATCTATCTGGGGTGGTGCCTGAGATTTTCTATGTTTAACAGGCTGCCAAGTGATGCTGATCCTTCTGGACTGTTGACCATTGTCATGGATTGAATTATGTTCACCAAAAATATGCCATGATTTCTATATTGTCTGATTGTCCATGGTGTCATCTGATGTGATTTTCCTAGGTGTTGTAAATCCTATCCTTATGATGCTAATGAGCGGCAGTTATGTTAATGGGGCAGGACTCAATCTACAAGATTAGATTGGGTTTTAAGCCAATCTCTTCTGAGATATAAAAGAGAGAAGTGAGTAGAAAGACAGGAGGACTTCATACCACCAAGAAATAAGAGCCAGGAGAATAGCGCATCCTTTGGGCCCTGGGTCCCTGTGCTGAGAAGCTCCTCAACCAGGGGAAGATTGATGACAAGGATCTTCCTCTGGAGCTGACGGAGAAAGAAAGCCTTCCCCTAGAGCTGGCACCCTAAATTCAGACTTCTAGCATCCTAGACTGTGAGAGAATAAATTTCTCTTTGTTAAAGCCATCCACTTCTGGTATTTCTGGTACAGCAGCACTAGATAACTAAGACAACCATACCTTGAGTAGCAAAGATATGCATCATAGTTTAAAACCAGCTGCCGTAGAGTTGATTCTGACTCATGGCCACCCCATGTGTTTCAGAGCAAAACTGTGCTCCACAGGGTTTTCAATGGCTGTTTTTTCAGAAATAGATCTCCAGTTCTTTCTTCCCAGCTGCTTCTGGGTGGGCTTGAACCTCCAATCTTTTGGTTAGTAGCTGAGCACATTAACTGTTGGAATTACCCGTAATTTAGTAGGTTACCAATCCTTGTAAGGAGAAACTATTGGGCTGAGCTACTCCTCATCTTCAGTGAAGGACCTCCTCACCTGGACTCCAGCATTTCACTCTTCTAGAGACATTAGAGACATCCCTGATTGAGCTCAGCTGCTTTATTTTGGATTTACTCCTGAAAGGCCCAGCAATAATAATTGATTTGCACACCTTCAGTTGATGTCTGTGGTGGTGAGCATTTAGGTAAAAGAAAAAAAATGTTATAAGAAGTTGTCATAAATCTATTATGTTTTCACCCTTTAACTTTTTTTAAGCAACACATTCTCACATTTTCCTCCTCAGATACTTAAGACTTAATACCAAATTAAAATGCACTATTATACTTGAAATTTTCCTTTTGTTGAAGTTTAAAAAATTCTTGTGGTAAAAAATAATCCACAAAATGATGGTTTATATTTCCAATGGAATATTAAAATCAGTCATCTTGTTTCATTTCTTTATGGTTTGTGTAATTATTTATATACATACATATAGAAAACACGTAAGATGTTAGATAAATGAAACTATGTATTATGGCAAACCTTTCATGAAAAGTCTAGATATTATTTTTATGGAAATAAAAACAAATAAATATAGCCCGATTTTTTCCCCATTTCTATTCTCTTTTTTTCCTTATAATTGAGCAAGTAAGTTTAAAAGTACATGTCAGAATTGCCTCCAAAATATGTTGTAATTCCATTTCAATGTGACAGTACATTTCAGAAGAAACTATTTCTGAGGTGATCTGGGATAGGTTACAATGCTAATCTCTCAGCTGCCTCTGTAGCTAACGGCACTCATATATCATGTGGTCTATAATAAGAGAAGTAAGTTTGAGAGGTTAGAAATCTTAAGAAAATTGTGACATAGGTGATAGATAATATGAAATGACTACATTCTAAAGATGTTATATAAAACGGAATGTCTTACATTTGAGATAAGTACTCCCTGAATTTTATTTTTTTAAACCAGGAGAATATTAGCAACGTAATACATGGCATACTTCAGGAACATTATTTGATACATTTTAGACTTTCGTGTATTAAGGGGTGAGTTTTATATCTAATCAAGTTTCCTCTGACTTTTCAGGAAGTCTCATGGGCCATTGTGATTATTTTGAGATTTTTTGAAGATATCTCATGTGCTCAGGTGCACCTTATGCAGTTATTGAAAGGATTCGATTTCTTTACTAAGTCTGAGTTCATTAATCAATCTGAAAAATGATTTACATCCTGAAAAAATAATCATGGTTCGAGACACCTTTTGATTCCTGTGCTGGACTGTGAGAGCATTGGAATTGGTCACAATGTACATATAAACCTTGACTGTCATTACCTAACACCAAAAATCTGTGGTCTTTGTAAATGCTTCTAACAAGAACACTGTTACATTTTTTTAATGATTGATTTGAATTTAATTGGAAAATAATCCAGTTCCTTAGTTAATGTCACGGATTGAATTGTTTCCCCCAAAAATATCTGTCAACTTGGCTAAGTCATGATTCCCAGTATTGTATGATTGTCTACCATTTTGTCATCTGATGTGATTTCCTTATGTGTTGTAAATCCTATCACTATGATGTAATAAGATAGATTAGCAGCAATTATATTGTTGAAATTTACAAGATTAGTTAGTGTCTTAAGCCAGTCTCTTTTGAAACATAAAAGCGAGATGCAAGCAGAGAGACAGGGGGACTTTATACCACCAAGAAGGTAGCGCCGGGAGCAGAGCGTGTCCTTTGGACCTGAGGTTCCTGCACTGAGATGTTCCCAGACCAAGGGAAGGCTGATGACAAGGACCTTTCTCCAGAGCTGACGGAGACAGAAAGCCTTCCCTTGGAGCCAGCACCCTGAATTCAGACTTCTAGCCTACTGGACAGGGAGAGAATAAACTTCTCCTTGTTAAAGCCATCCATTTGTGGTATTTCTGTTATAGCAGCACCAGATGACTAAGACAGAGTTTGGTACCAGAGTGGGGTGCTGCTTTAACAGATGCCTAAATGTGGAAGCGGTTTTGAAGCTGTGAATGGATAGAGGACTCAGAAGGAAGTGAGGAGAACTGTTAACACTGGAGATGGCACAGATGGTGAAAAGCAGCAGCAGAGGACCAGCTGCAGCAGAGGACTGGCAGAAGCAGAACTAGGAGACCAGCACCAGACAGTGCTGGAGCTGACCCATGGAGCAAGAGAGCTGAATGCCTTGGTGCAGGAGGCTTCCTGGTGGAGTGGTGTGCCTCCCGGCACTTATCAGTAGAGCTAGGCTTGCCAACCCACGGAGCAAGAGAGCTGAGTGCCTTCTGGCCGAAGTTTACTGGCAGAGTAGGGTACCTTCAGATACTTATTGGTGGAGCTACAGGGCTTGGAACACTTGCCCCAGCAGGGCAGATGTGGGTGTGAGGCCCGAGGAGCGGAGAGGCCAAGAAACCAGGAAGCAGAAGCTGAAGAGATAAAGAACACAGGAAGCTGAGCTGCCTCAGTCTAAAAAGGTATGGCCTTAACCTCTGGGATTTCAAAGGGTGGAGCCATAGCCTCTGGTGTTTCCAAGGGTGGAGTCACCACTCAGATGGACTAAGAGAATAGTGCGTCTAAAGCCGTGGGAGCAGAGTTGCCGTTCCAGTAGGCCTGGAAGGCAGAGCTAAAGCCCAGGGCCAAGAGGCCTACACGCAGAATCCAAAGAGTATGACCAATACCTAGAGTCTGGGGGGCAGGCTATTGTGTGAATGGTCTCAGAGAACATAAGATTATTCGCAAAGCCTTGAGGGCTACTCTAATGTGTTCTGCTGACTTGCTTTGTGCCTGTTATGCCTTCTTTCCCTCCAATTTTCCCATTTGTAATGGAAATGTCCAGCTTGTGTCTATTCTGCCATTGTACTTTGGAAGCAGATAACGTGTATTCTAGATTTCACAGATGAGGAAGAATTTTTGGATTTTGGACTTCAATCTGATTTAAGACTTTTGCTATGATATGAGGGGATGAATGTGTTTTACATGTGGCAAGGACATGAATTTTTGGGGGCCAAAGGGTGGAATGTCATGGATTGAATTGTGTCCCCCAAAAATATCTGTCAACTTGGCTAGGCTAGGTCATGATAATATGTAATATGTTTTAATTCCTTTCATTGCCCAGCACATTTGAATGTTACTGTAAAGTGAACTTCTTTTTACTTCCACTAAATAGTATATTGAGTTCCTCTCAACAGCCTGGGATAGACCAGGGGAGCAACTGTAGAACTAGAACAATTCACTGAGGAATTCATGCCATGAACATGTTTTTATTTATTCTCAGTACTTTGTTTTATGATATCATAAAGCACTAGTATATTTCTAATGGTTTAGTCAATCTTTATGTTCTTTGGAAATGGCTGGATATAACAGTGACTTTTATCAGTGATTTCTTTTTTTTTTTTTTAACTCACATCACTATTATACAAATCTAAGTTTTTTAATTAATATACCTATACGGTCGTTCAAACAGAACAAGGGGATACTGCGTGGTTTAAAGTCAAGAATGGTGTGCATCAACATTGTATCCTTTCACCATACTTATTCAATCTGTATGATAAGCAAATAATCTGAGAAGCTGGACTATATGAAGAAGAATGTGGCATCAAGATTGAATGTGGCATCAGGACTCATTAACAACCTATGTTATGCAGATGACACAATCTTGCTTGCTGAAATGAAGAGGACTTGAAGCACTTACTGATGAAGATCAAAGCCCACAGCCTTCAGTATGGATTGCACCTCAACATAAAGAAAACAAGAATCCTGACAACTGGACCAATAAGCAATATCACGATAAACAGAGAAAAGATTGAAGTTTTCAAGGCCTTCAGTTTACTTGGATCCACAGTCAATGCCCATGGAAGCAGCGGTCAAGAAATCAAACGAGGTATTGCATTAGGCAAATCTGCTGCAAAAGACTTCTTTAAAGTGTGAAAAAGCAAAGATTTATCCTTGGGGACAAATGTGCACCTGACCCAAGCCATAGTGTTTTCAGTCGCCTTATATGCATGTGAAAGCTAGACAGTGAATAAGGAAGACCGAAAAAGAATTTATGCCTTTGAATTATGGTGTTGGGGAAGAGTATTGAATATACGAGAGACTGCCAAAAAAAGGAACAAATCTGTCATGAAAGAAGTACAGCCAGAATGTTCCTTGGAAATGAGGATGGCGAGACTTCATCTGTCGTACTTTGGACATACTATCAGGAGGAAACAGTCCCTAGAGAAGTACATCATGCTTGATAAAGTAGCGGGTCAGCGAAAAAGAGGAAGACTCTCAAGGGCATGGATTAACACAGTGGCTGCAACAATGGGCTCAGGCATAACAATGATTGTGAGAATGGCGCAGGACTGGGCAGTGTTTTCATTCTGTTGTACACAGGGTCTCTATGAGTCAGAACCAACTTGATGGCACCTAACAACAACAGTATGCTCTAAAATGGGGCTATTTTTTAAATAAACTTTTTTTTTTTTAATTTTAGAATAAAACCAAACCAAACCAAACCCATTACCATCGAGTCAATTCCGACTCATAGTGACCCTATAGGTCAGAGGAGAACTGCTCCATAGAGTTTCCAAGGAGTGGCTGGTAGATTTGAACTGCCAACATTTTTCTTAGCAGCCGAACGCTTAATAGAAGAGTTAAAAAAATAGTACAGAAAAATCCCATACACCCCACACCCGGCTTCCCCTATTACTAGCATCTTTCATTAGTATAGTACATTTGTCACAATTTGTGACAAATGTTGGAACATTGTTAATAACTATACTCCACACTTTACTCAGGTTTCCTTAGTTTTTACCTAATGTTTTGTTTATGTTCTAGGATTGGATTACATTTAATCCCCATGTCTCCTTAGGCCCCTTTTGGCTGTGACCTTGTTTTTGATGGCTTTTGATGACCTTGACAGTTTTGAGGAGTACTTTTAGGAGCCCTGGTGGTGCAGTGGTTAAGCATTTAGCTGCTAACCAAAAGGTCGGCAGTTCGAATCCACCAACTGCTCCTTGGAAACCCTAAAGGGCAGTTCTACTCTGTCCCTCTGTCCCACAGGGTCACTGTGAGTTGGAATTGACTTGATGGCAATGGGTTTGGTTTTTTTTTTTTTTTTTTTTGGTTTGGTCAGGTATTTTGTAGAATGTTTTCAGTTGGTTTTTTCCTGATGTTTTTCTTCTGATTACACTGAGTTTATGGGGTTTTGGGAGGAAGATCACAGAAATAACGTGCCATTCTTATCACATTTTACCAAGGGTACATACTATCAGTGTGACAATCATGGTTGATGCTGATCTTGACCACCTGGCTTGACAAATCTATTTTTTCAGGATTCTGCACTGTAAATTTATCCCTACCCTCTTTCCATACTGTTCTCTTTGAAAGGAAGTCACTAAGCTCAGTCCACACTTAAAGAGTGGGGAGTTATACCTCACCTCCTTGAGGGCAGTGTATCTACATGAATTATTTGGAATTAGAGGAAATGTGTATATTCTCCCCCATTCATTTATTTATTCAAATGTATTTATATCAGTATGGTAGTGGATATTTATTTTATACTTTTGGTTATCATACAATGCTACTTTATTTATTTTGTTGCTCAAAGTGTTCCATCTTTGGCCATTGGAAGCTCTTTCAATTGGGCCCTGTGTTCCTTTGAAATACCTGATGGTGCTGCTTTTAAGCATAGAATAAAAATAATATCTATCGGTGGATTTTGAGACATTTGAAATTCAAAATTTTCTGGACGTCTGATCTTCAGAATCTAATTTTCCTAAGGAAGTTTGAATGGTACAGTACAGAAACCATAGCTTGAGTTATATGTGTGCAATATACTCTCTGCTTGAACTTGAGTATATTGAGCCTCAGTTCCCTTATTGTTAAGATGAGAATAATTTAGTTCGAACCATGTGAAATTGCCAACATTGTATCATTTTTGACTCAGAAAACAATTATTTCACATGGTTCAAAGTTAGTAGTACCTAACTCATGAAACTGTGTAAAGATTGAATGAAATCATATATACAAAGTATTTTCTTACTGTTAGTGCCCCTTACCTTACTGTTCTATCTCCAAATGAGTAGAACCATGGAGCTGGGAGAAGAGAAAAGGCTAAGTTAGCCCTTGGCCCTTGACTTAAAGAACACAAAATAAACTACTGCTCTTCTTTCCAAGGAGCCCTTGCGGTACAGTGGTTAAGAGCTATGGCTGCTAACCGAAAGGTTGGCAGTTCGAACCCACCAGCCACTCCTTGAAAACCCTATGGTGCAGTTCTATTCTGTAGGCCAGGAAAGAGATGCACACCAGAACAAACAAACAAACCACTGCCATCATGTCAACTACAACTCATAGTGACTTCCAGGACACAGTAAAACTGCCCTATAAGGTTTCCAAGGCTGTAATCTTTATAGAAGCAGACTGCCCTATTTTTTTCCTGAGTAGTAGACTAACGATCTCTCGGTTAGCGGCCAAGCACTTAACCACTGCACCACCAGGGCTCCAAGAGAGTACTGTTGTTGTTGTTAGGTGCCGTCAACTCAGTTCCAACTCATAGCAACCCCATGGACAACAGAACGAAACACTGCGTGGTCCTGAGCCATCCTTTCAATCGTTGCTATGTTTGAGCCCATTGTTGCAGCCACGGTGTCAATCCATCTCACTGAGAATCTTCCTTTTTCCCTGACCCTCTACTTTACCAAGCATGACGTACTCCTCCAGGCACTGGTCCCACCTGATAACATGTCCGTAGTAAACAAAATGAAGTCTCACTATCCTCGCTTCTAAGGAATATTCTGGCTGTACTCCTTCCAAGACAGATTGTTTGTTCTTCTGGCAATCCATGGTATAGTCAACATTTGTTGCCAATACCATAACTCAAAGGCATCAATTCTTCTTCAGTCTTTCTTACTCATTGTGTAGTTTTGCATGCATATGAGGCAATTGAAAATACCATGACTTGGGTCAGGTGCACCTTAGTCCTCAAGGTGACATCTTTGCTTTTTCACACTTTAAAGAGGTCGTTTGCAGCAGATTTGCCCATTTGACTTCTTGATTGCTGCTTCCATGGCCATTGATTGTAGCTCCAAGTAAAATGAAATCCTTGACAGCTTAAATATTTTCTCCATTTATCATGCTGCTGCTTATTGGTCGAGTTATTAGGATTTTTATTTTCTTTATGTGGAGGTGCAATCCATACTGAAGGCAGTAGTCTTTGATCTTCTTGAGTAAGTGCTTCAAGTCCTCTTCACTTTCAGCAAGCAAGGTTGTGTCATCTGCATCTCACAGGTTGTTAATGAGTCTTCCTCCAATCCTGTTGCCATGTTTTTCTTCATATAGTCCAGCTCCTTGGATAATTTGCTCACCATACACATTGAATAATATGGTGAAATGATAGCACCCTGATGTTCACCTTTGCTGATTTTAAACCACGTAGTATCCCCTTGTTCTGTTCGAACCACTGCCTCTTGGTCTTGGTCTATGTACTGGTTCCGCATGAGCAAAATTAAGTATCCTGGAATTCCCATTCTTCGCAATGTTATGCATATTATGATCCATATCATGATCCACACAGTCGAATGTCTTGTATAGTCAATAAAACACAGGTAAACATCTTTCTGGTATTCTCTACTTCCAGCGAAGATCCATCTGACATCAGCAATGATATCTTTTGTTCCACCTCCTGTTCTGAATCCAGCTTGAATTTCTGGCTATTCTTTGTGGATGTATTGCTGCAACTGCTTTTGAATTATCTTCAGCAAAATTTTACTTGCATGTAATATTAATGATATTGTTCGATAATTTCTGCATCCTGTACTAGGGAATGTAAAACCCTATGACTTACCCCCTCACCCACCCAAATCTCTTAGTCAGGTGAAGGACTGATTTTGTTAAGAAATTTTTCAGTGTGGGATATTACTTTTTTTTAACTTATTTTTTTATTTTTTATTGTACTTCTGGTGAAGGTTTACAGAACAAATAGTTTCTCATTAAACAGTAGTACACATATTGTTTTATGACATTGGTTAACAACCCCATGACATGTCAACCCTCTCCCTTCTCAACCTTTTTTTTTTTTTTTTTGGTGAAAATATACATAGCCAAAGATACACCATTTCAAAAATTTCTACATGTACAGTTCAGTGGCATTGACTATGCTCTTTCAGTTGTGCTGCTGTTCTCACTTTAGATGAAGGTTTACAGAACAAAAGTTTCTCATTAAACAATTAGTACACATGTTGCCCTATGACTATGGTTAAAAACCCCACTACACATCAACACTGTCCTTATGCAACCTTGGGTTCCCTATCACCAGCTTTCCTGTCCCCTTCTGCCTTCTAGTCCTTGTCACTGGACTGCTGTGCCTTATTAGTCATTTTGTTTTATGGGGCTGTCCAATCCCCGGCTGAACGGTGAACCACAGAAGTGACTTCACCACTGAGCTAAAAGGGTGTCTGGAGGCCATACTCTCGGGGTTTCACCAGTCTCTTTTAGGCCAGTAAATCTGGTCTTTTTTGTATATTAGAATTTTGTTCTACATCCTTCTCCAACTCTGTCCAGAACTCTCTGTTGTGATCCCAGTCAGAGCAGTCATGGATCTTATTTTTAACAAATATTATATTTCAAAAATTAAAGGCTCATAGGCTGGTATTGTATCATATACTGAAAACAAATTGATACTCATTTCATTACATTGAAATTCCTCATTCTTGAATTGAAAACAAACCACTGAAATCATTATGTTCCTTCAGTATAATAAGATACATTAGATGAAGTGACCCCAACCCATCATACTGAATGGAAATTCTTTACATACAGGAAAGCACCTGGTTGCCCAACTCAAACGGAACAAGTTAAATTATTTCCCTCCTTCAATTTAGATGTGCTTTTGCCACCTTTTGAATTTTATTTTGTGGCAGTGACCAAAAATGTGTTGTTATACTTCTTTATGAGATCCTAGGAGGGAAGAATTTTTATACTTACCATGTATTTATGTCATGGAAATCTGGGGCTTAACCTATACTTTCTTCTCCTTCAGTGATAGTAAGGCTTTTGAAGAAAACAATACGTAGCTCATATGATTCATTTTATGACATAAATCATAAGAATAATTGACCATGATAGGAAATAGATAGATGTGTCTATTAATCATATATCCATGATGTATATTTATTCTTAATCTTAAACTGGAATAGGTGTTATAAGAGAAAGGACACTGGCCAGGATGTCAAAAGCTAAATCTTGATCTCTCCATTGACAGTGTGTTTGCCAAGTCATTGAAGCATTTCATTTCTATCTTCTCTCTGTATTGACTTTCTACAATGATTACTGATGAGGAGATGTAAAAGAAATGAAAATATTAATTTAGTTAAAAAAATAATTTATGAATATTAAAAAAAACTTGCTAGACATTACAGTGTTAACCAATAATGAAAAATAATCTTTGGGGAAAATCATCAGAGGTATCCAAAGCACTCTTACAACCACCTTTCACCCCATCTGTTTTACAGAGGATGCTGTGACCTATGTGGTTTTATTTTACTGACATGAGCTAAAAAGACATTTGAAATTTCCCCCTACCCCCAACTCCAGTGAAATTTTACTATTAAAGAATCACTCTTTAGAATGAGAGTATCATGTTTCTATAAGTCTCTGTTAAATTGCAATTATACCTCGAGTGTTAACGTGTTGAGCTACAGTCACTTTTACTATTATCAGTCAAGGTGTTAATCTTAACAGGTTTATTTCCTCCCAAGTTCTATAGCAAGAAGCAGATCTCCTTCACCCTGATTCCCCCTTTGGCCCTTACTCTATAGCCTTTCTTCTATTCATAAGCCAAATACCTAGTGGGAGTAATTAGCACACTCTGATGTCTGGCTTTTGCCAAATGAGTTATTCTACAAGAATGACTTCCTGTTGCTTCACCCAGTAACATACTTTCAGTTCATGTTCTTTTTTTTTTTTTTATAATATTCTGAAACACTTCTTTTTTCTTGAAATCCTTTCCTAGCTTAATGAGAACTAATTAAGTCTCTTTGCTGTCTGTCCAGCTCTGTCTCTCTCTCACTGAATCCTCCTGTTGTATTTACCAATTTCCCCTTTTTTGCCATCCCTTAAAAAGTTAGCCCTCCCAGGGCTCTGCCTTTTGCTCTATGCTTCTCTTACTCTGTGTAAGTACAGTGACAGCTCATTCATTGACAGAAGTTCAAATTTTCCGAAAGACAGATTTCCAGCCCATAGTTCTATTTTAAATTCCAAATTCATATTTCCAGCTTCCTAGCTAATATTGCCATGTAGATGTGCCACAGCAATTTTGAAGTCTGAATATGTAGGTGGGGACTCATCTTTCCCCTCCTCAGCTTATGCTTTATCATAGAAAATTTATCTCTGTTAATAAAGTCTTCATCAATCTAAGCCATAAATCTGAGTAATCCTCAGTTCATCTGAATACCTGACCAACTGTTCCCACAGCCTCAAATCCACACTCATACCAAATCCCCCTCTCCTGGCATAGGAAACTAGTTACCAAGTGCTACTGAAGGCATACCTAAAATCTATTGTCTTTTCTCCATGTTCACTAAACCTGTTGCTGTACAGTCAATTCCGACTCATAGTGACCCTGTAGGATAGAGTCGAACTGCCCCATAGGATTTTCAAGGAGCAGCTAGTGGGTTAGAACTGCTGACCTTTTGGTTACTTAGGCCTTATTTCAGGCTCTCATTACATCTGAATTAAATAAAAATAAAACCTGAAACTTGTCTTCCCATCAGATCTCATATCTATTTACTCTCTCCCTCCCACTATGCTTAAAATTTTTTGGAATTATTTACAAGTCCCTGAACTTGTCTTATTGTTTTATACTAATGTGACTTTATACATAATCTTCTTTGTTCCTAGAATCCCATTCTCTACAATCTGTTAGAAAAAGCCTTCCCATGCTTTTCGACTCTGCTTAAACAACACTTGTTTCTTGAAGCTCTGACAGTTCCACTGTTCCAAATCTTGAATTAATTACTCTGTACTTACTGCTTGTCTTAGGCTGGGTTATCTAGAGGAGCAAAACCAGTGAAGTGTGTGTATATATATATATATATATATATATATATATATATATATATATATATATATTTATATATATACACATACACACAGAAAGAGATAAATTTCCAGAAAATGGCTCATGCAGTTATAGAGGCTGGCAAGTCCCAAATCCACGGGTCAGACGTCAGGCTGAAGGCTTCTCCTGACTCATGTGGTTGCAGGGGCAGATGCAAGATCCAGAAACAGCGAGCTTTGCCAGAACATCCATATATATTGGATACAGGCCACACCCTCAAAGAAAATCCCCTTTTAATTGATTGGCTGCTCATATCATATTACAAAATGGAGGATAATTACACAATATCTGTCAAACCACTGAGAATCATGGCTTAGCCAAGTTGACATGTAACTGTAATCATTACAGTCCACCCCTTTGTCAACTTGGCACCTGTACATGTCTTCCTAAACCATACATAATCTCTAAATAAATACAATTATAAAGTCATACTTGTGCTAACATGATACAACTAACATGCAAAAGCACACTAGCCCTGTTTACATCTTGTATTTTATAATGAGTAATGGATTAGGGGAGGGAAGAATACAAAGATATTTGCAATTTGTTCGTCTATGTATCTATGTATGTAGTATCTATCTATCTATATATACAGACACACACACACACACACACACACACTTATATATGTATAACAAAACTAGGAAGAAATACTTATTTCTTATTTATGCAACTGGTGCCATGGTTGTAGCGGGTATTTAGAAATACCTTCTTCCACCACCAATTCTGTATTCTCTTCGCACTCCGCAAGCACCTTAGCTGGTCATGTTTCTTTGCCTGGTGGGGTGACCCAAACCTTCATTCTTGAAGGGTCTAGGCCGTTCGTAGTCATGTCATAACTGGGTTGCTGTAGTTTTCCATTGACTTTAGTCACAGGGCATGGTAGTACTAAGAGATGTCCTAAGGAATCTGTATTCCAGATATGCTCTTCTTTACCTTCATTATGTAATATCAATCCAATTTCCCCTTGGTAATCAGGATAGGTCACATCAACCAATACAGTAACTCCCTTCTTTGCCTGTTGGTCCAGAGGCATAAGGAAACCAAAGTGGCCAGATGGCATTCTTAGCTTCTAGTTCAATGGAATGTGTGTTGTGTCTCCTAATGAGAGCATTCCTCCCTTTGGAACTAAGACCTCTAGACCCACAGAGCATAGGGTCACAGGGACAGGAAGCAAAAATTTTATGAGTGGGTTACTAGGGGTAATAGTGAGTGGTGCCACTTCCATTTCCACCCCGTGATTCCTGAACCCATGAATCCTGACTATGGGAGAAGCAGTATGATATATTGGATGCCGGTTTAGAGCATATACAGCCTCCTGGAGAACTTTCTCCCAACCCTTCAAGGTATTTCTACCTAGCTGGCACTGTAATTGTGTCTTTAGAAGGCCATTCCATCGTTCTATCAAGCCAGCTGCTTCAGGATGATGGGGAATATAGTGAGACCAGTGAATTCCATGAGCATGGGCCCATTGCCCTACTTCGTTTTCTGTGAATTCTTTAATCTGATGCAATGCTGTACAGAATGCCATGATAGTGGATAAGGCATTCTATAAGTCCACAGATGGTAGTTTTGACAGAAGGATTGTGTACAGGGAAGGCAAATCCATATTCAGAGTAAGTATCTATTCCAGTAAGAACAAAACACTGCTCTTTCCATGATGAAGTGGTCCAATGTAATGAACCTGCTACCAGGTTGCTGGCTGATCTCCCCTAGGAATGGTGCCATACTGGGGACTCAGTGTTGGTCTCTGCCGCTGGCAGATTGGGCACTCAGCAGTTGCTGTAGCAAGCTGTCTTTGGTGAGTGGAAGTCAATCTTGCTGATCCCATGCATAACCTCCACCCCTGCCACCACGGCCAGTTTTTTCATGAGCCCATTGGGCAATGACAGGAGTGACTGGGGACAGAGGATGACTGCTTTCCACAGAACACACCATCCTATTCACTTGATTGTTAAAATCCTCCTCTGCTGAGGTCACCCTTTGGTGAGTATTCATGTGAGAAACAAATATCTTCACTGCTCTGGCCCATTCAGAGAGGTCTATCCACATGTATCTTCCTCCTACCTCCTTGTCATCAGTTTTCCAATCATGTACCTTCCAGGTTTCTGACCATCCAGCCAAACCATAGTCCCCATTTCTGTCATGTTACATTCCTTCTCCCAATCGCACATCTGGCCATCTCTCCTTCAAAGCAAAATGAACAACCAGGAGCACAGCTTGAAGTTCTACCTGTTGGTAGGATTTCCCTTCACCACTGTCCTTCAGAAAGCTTCCAGAAAGGGGCTGCAGCGCTGGTGGTCTCCATTTCTAAGTGGCGCCTGCATTTCGCACAGAACCATCTGTAAACTAGACACAAGTTTTCTCTTTCTCAGTCAGCTTATCATAAGGAACTCCCCCATGAAGCCATAAGTGCAGATTGGGAGAAGGAATGTAACATGACAGAAGTGGGGACTATGACCATTTGGGGAACTTCCTCATTTAACTTATTTGTGCCTTCAGGTCCTGCTCAAGCCTGATTCTCATATATACTACTTCCATTTAATAATGGAGTCAAACTTTATGACTCTGTGGGTCAGACAACACCCTTTTCATGATGGGCAGCTCAGGCAACATAGTGACTTGGTGGCCTATGGTTAAGCTTTCAGTCTCTACTAAGGCCCAGTAACAAGCCAAAGATTTTTCTCAAAAGGAGTATAGTTATCTGCAGAGGATGGCAGAACTTTGCTCCGAAATCCTAAGAGTCTGCACTGCACCAGTAGGGGCCTTCCAAAGACTCCAAATAGCATAACTATTTGCAGTGACATTTCAATAACCATTGGATCAGCCAGATTATATGGCCCAAGTGGCAGAGCAGCTTGCATGGTGGCCTGAACCTGTTGCAGACAGGTTCTCTTGTTCTGGGCCCCACTCAAAACTAGCAGCTATTCAAGTCACTTGAAAACAGGCTGGAGTTGCACACCCGAATGATAAACATGTTGTCTCCAGAATCCAAAGAGGCCCACTAGGCATTGTGCTTCCTTTTTAGTTTTAGGAAGGGCCAGATGTAACAACTTATCCTTCACTTTAGAAGGACTATCTTGACATGCCTCACACCAATGGATCCCTAGAAATTTCACTGAGGTGGAAGGTGCCTAAATTTTTGTCAGAATAATTTCCCACCCTCTAGCATGCAAAAGTCTTACCAATAAGTCAATAGTCATTTATACTTATTCCTTAATAGATCCAATCAACATAAAGTCATCAATATAATGGACCAGTGTTACGTCTTGTGGAAGGGAAAAGGTGACCAAGATCCCTGAGGACTAAATTATGACATAGGGATGGAGAGTTGATATACCTCTGATTTAGGACAGTGAAGGTGTATTTCTGGCCTTGCCAGCTCATGGAAAACTTCTTCTGGTGTTCCTTTGAAACCAGAATCGAGAAAAAGGCATTGACCAGATCAATACCTGCATACCAGGTAGCAGGAGATGTATTAATTTGCTCAAACAAGGAAACCACATCTGGAACAGTAGCTGGAATTGCATTCACTACCTTGTTAAGTTTACGATAATCCACTGTTATTCTCCAAGATCATTCTTTTTTTTAATGAACAAGCCAAACCTGAACAAGGGAGTCGAATGGGGATGTGGTGGGAATCACCACCCCTGAATCTTTCCAATTCTTGATGGTGACACTAATCTCTGCAATCCCTCCAGGAATGCAGTATTGCTTTTGGTTTACTATTTTCCTAGCTAGGGGCAGTTCTGATGATTTCCATTTGGCTTTTCCTACAATAATGGTCCTTATTCCACATGTCAGGGATCCAATCTGGGGATTCTGCCAGTAGCTGAGTAAGTCTATTCTAATTATGCATTCTCGAACTGGGGAAATCGCTACAGATTGGGTTCAGGTACCCATTGGACCCACTGTTAGACATAACTGAGCTAAATCTCCATTAATAACCTGACCTCCATACGCCCCTACTCTGACTGGTGGGCCACAGTGACATTTTGGGTATCCTAGAATTAGTGTCAGTTCAAAGCCACTATCTGGTAAGTCCGATTATGTCCTTTTCCCCAAGGAACAGTCACTCTTTTAAAAGGCCATAGATCCCTTTGGGGAAGGCTGGAGAAAGATTAGCAGTGTAAATTTTGGGCAGTGCAGTGGGGTCATTCCTCAAGGGGACCCAGCCTCTCCTTCATTCAAGGAGTTGTGGGTCTGTAAACTGGCTCAAGTCTGGGAATTGATTAAGCAGCCATGACTCAATTTTGGGATTCAAGTTAGACTGCCATTCATTTGTTTTAGTGTCTTAGGATGGGTTCTCTAGAGAAGCAAAACCAGTAAAGCATATAAATATATATATATATATAGAGAGAGAGAGAGAGAGATTTATATCAAGGAAACTACTCAAGCAATTGTAGACGCTGGAACGTCCCAAGTCTGTGGATCAGGATAGAGGCTTCTCTTGATTCATGTAGCTGCAGAGGCTGGTGAATCCAAGATTGGCAGGTCAAAGAGCAGGGCTCCCACTCACAGGCTGTGAAGGTTGACGAATCCCAAGATTGGCTAATAAGCTGATAGCTCAAGTCCCAAGAACTGCAGGTCAGATGAACAGGAGGCAGCCACAGGATCCAGAGTGAGCAAAAAGCCAGAATGTCTGCTTATATTCAGATGCAGGCACACCACCAAGGAAACTCCCTTTCAACTGATTGGCTACTCACAGCAGATTCTTTCATGGGAGTGATCACATATAAACACTGAGAGTTATTGTCCAGGCAAGGCAACACACAATCTTAACTGTCACACCTAGAATTCATCTGCTTGTACAAATCAAGTAAATATTTAGTAGATTTCTCATGTATTTCACTCCTAGGGACACCACGACTGAGTAGCCAACATCATACATCCATACAAGTTACACTATTCTGATTACTGCTTTGACTCTGCTGTCCATTATGGTAACCACACCCACCTTATCTTTGTTGATTAAGTGCCACCATTTAGCCCCTACCACCATGTGGTCCAGTTAGTCCCACTGTAGTTTGGTGTCTTAATTCATTTAGGGTAATTCCCACTGTCAAATCTGACTTACATACAATAGCAATCACAGCAATCTTCAAGGATGCTGGGGTCACTTCAAAAATTTGTTCCTCATATTGTAGTAAAAGGTGTATCCTATGGGCCCCCCATGGGTGGGTCTGTGGGTCCAACCTGATAAATCCATTCTAATATGCCAGTTTCCCTAAGCCTTTGGATGCCATCTTCTATAGTATACTAAAGCAGGTCTGCCATTTCAACTTGATTTAGTGTAGGCCACTCTTTAATCCATGCTTCAGTGAACCAACCAAATCAACTCTTAGATCCCTTGCTAACCTCTGAAGCTGAAACAACGAATGAAGAATTTGTGCTTAGTGGGCCCATATCAATAAATTCAGACTGATCCAATGTTATGTGTCTTGCACCATTATCCTACACCCTCAATAGCCACTCCTACACATATTACTCAAGTTTCTGTTTGTGTGTATTAGAAAAATCAAGCAGTTTTTTTAGAGTATAGCGTATCTCCTCCTGGGTCACACTTTGTACTTCAGCTCTTGGGGCTCTCTGGAACTTAAGTCTGGTAATAGGTCTAGAGGCAAAAATGGGTGTTGGGGGCGGGTCATGGGGATATTCAGCAATGTCTTGTAAGGCATCTGCCTCAGGCAATACCCCAGGCAATGCCCCAGGTGCCACCCCAGGCAATATCTCAGACAAAGACTCTTCAGACACAACTAGGGTAATCTCATCAGATGGGGGTGGAAGGAATAATAGTTTTACTGGGGAGGGTTACATAGTAGATAAAGACTGAGTAATCTCTTCAGATGGGAGTTAGGGGGCTTGTTCTGTTGGCAGGAGTGATTCCGCAGAATTTAGGGGCTCAGTGTCTCCAGCTTCCTGATTATCTGCCCATATGTCCCTATCCCGCATTTCAAGATCCCATTTCTTCCCAATCAATGCCTTCACTTTCACCTTAGACACCATTTGAGGTTGGGAATTCAAGTGACATTGTAATTCAGCCACTCTTATGATAAGACTCTCGCTTTGGTTTTTGGCAATATCAGCTCTGTTACTGTAAGGAATAAGGCTTTCTTTCAGGGCACAAGAGGTAACTTTCAGGTCCTTTATGCAGCCCTTAAGCTGTGACTCTGAAGCCCTGAGCTCATCTCTTTCTTTTAGCACTTTGTCTAGTGAAAGCAGGACAAACAAACCAGCCTCCCTGTACTTCTCATTCTGACAAAATTGTAGAAAAGTATAAAATATACAATCACTCAGAGCCTTGTTTCTCACAAATATTTGATCCATTGGTGGTGATATTTTGTGTTATTTCTATTGGCACCTCATGCCATGGGTTAGCAGTGCCCTCTTTACTACCAGAGGCAGAGTCATCAGCACCTTTAAGACTAGAACCAATTGAGAAAATTCATCCTTATGATTTTGTTCCTCTAGAGCCACTCTTGTTATCAAATGTCTTAGGCTGGGTTTTCAGAGGAGCAAAATCAGTGAAGCATATGTATGTATGTATACATAGAGAGAGAGAGAGAGATTTATTTCAAGGAAATAGCTCACAGAGTTGTGGAAGCTGGCAAGTCCCAAATCCATGGGTCAGATATCAGGCTGGAGGCTTCTTCTGACTCATGTGGTTGCAAGGGCTGACAAACCCAAAATTAGTGGGTCAAACTGCAGGCTGCTAGCTTGTGAGGCTGCGAGAACTAGTGAATCTCAAAATTTTCAGGTCACATGGCAGGGTTCTGGCACACATCCCAGGAACCAGACATCAGACGATGATGGGTTGGATGCAGGATCCAGGGAGAGTGAGCTTTGCCAGAACATCTATGTGTATTGAATGCAGGCCAAATCCCCAAGGAAATTCCCCTTTCAGCTGACTGGCTGCCCACATTGGATCACAAAATGGAGGATTATTACATAGTATCTGCCAAACCACTGAGAATCATGGCCTAGTCAAGTTGACATATAACCTTAACCATCACAATACTATTACAACACCTTTCTGCCTGCATCTAATGCTCCTATGATTTCTATTTTTTAAAAAAAAAAAAAACTCTGTCTTTATTTCCATGGCCCGTGAGACCTTTAAGGATAGAAATGGAGTTTTGTTCATCATTATAGTCCCATCCATAGGGCCAAACAGTAATTGTTTGAGTGCATGCAAGGTTAAGGAAAAAAAAAAAAAAGCTGATATGAAAATCTTAACCCTATAATAAGTAAGTGGAATTGAAACTACTTTCAGCCATTTTTCAAACCATATTCCCTTACCAGGATGCAGTAATGTTAGAAATGAAAAACAGAAATTTTAAAGAAAGAAAATCTTTAAAAAGATGGAAATTTTAAAATAACTTTCTGAATATTAGATTCAAATATGAGCAAGTTAGAATCACAATTAGGCTATTCATAAAATAATCAAAGTGAGTAAAACAATACAGAATTTAACATACCCTAGAAGCCAGCAGTACGCATGACTTTGTATGTAAGTATACACATATACATGTGTGTAATCACTGGGCACAAATCTAAAGCTACAAATTCAGTGTACAAGGTTAAAAAAGGCTAACTTTCCCCCATAACTCTGTTTTGTGCTTCCTTTCTGTTTCTTTGTAAATTAGTGTAATCAAAGGCAATTCAGACAATTTTCAATAAATTCAAGGTCTCCCTCCAACCACTCCTCTCACCCTGGGATTGCATATAAGTGTTAGAAGGAGTATCGTATTGCCATCATACTGAATGACAGTATCATTGTCATAATAGCTAACATGGTTACACTTGTATTTAAAGTTCCTTGCTTATATTAACTCTTTTAATCATCACAAATGCCTAAAACAGTAGCATTATTATTTTCATTTCAGAGATAAGAAAACACAGGCACAGAGAAGCTAAGCAATTTACTAAAATTCAAACAGCTAGTAAATTGTAAAAAAAAAAAACACTAAATTAAAACTCAAGCAATTTTGCTCCATAGTTAATGCTCTTAATGGCTATGTCATACTGAGTGATACCAAGATGGGTGAAAGGTTGGGTATCTTGCCTTCAGCTATCATCATAGACCCAAGCTGATCACTGCTGAAGCATCCCAGTTTCCTAGTGCTTATTCAAATCTTAGTTGAGTATTCCTCATCTCAACTATAAGGGAGGGTCTATTCATCACTCAACTTGTTCAGTGCTCAATTTGAAAGGCAGAGGAAATATTTAGGTGCTTTCTGTGAGTCACAGGGGACTTTCTGAAGCTGATGCAACCTTTCTCTGCCTAAACATGCCACCCAGTCATTGCTTTTCTCAGTTGTTTCCATCCTATGTTACTAACATCCTGTGTTACTAGACTCTACTCAAGAGGTGAGGCAAAAGATCCCTTCTCCCTTTGCTCTCAAATTTAACTTGCCAGTATATTATCCATCTGCAGAATTTGCCTGTGAGGGACACATAATACAAGAGTCCTTTGTTAAGATCAGGTCTTAAGATCTATTGAACTATATTTGTGTGGGTAGTTAGCCCAGCTGCTGAAAATATGAATAATTTTTTTTATATTCTTTTTACTTATTTCCTAAATTGTCTATTAAAAACATATAGTATTTTTAGGATAAGAAAAAAAAAGTCTGTCAGAAGCATGATAACATAGGATGGAAATGTTAGTAACATAGGATGGAAACAACTGAGAAAAGCAATGACTGGGTGACATGTTTAGGCAGAAAAAGGTTGCATCAGCTTCAGAAAGTTCCCTGTGACTCACAGAAAGCACCTAAATACTTCCTCTGCCTTTCAAATTGGGCACTGAACAAGTTGAGTGATGAGTAGACCTTCCCTTATAGCTGAGATGAGGAATACTCAACTAAGATTTGAATAAGCACAAATTGCTTATTGTCCATAAGCATGGACAATGAACTAAAGGGAAGAAACCCTGGAAGCAAAAAAACAAATTAAGAATCTGATTACGTAGTCCAGTTTTAGCTTTTACGTTTAGGCCTATAATACATTTCTAGTTAAACTTTGGTATGGAGAATATAAGGGTCCATGTTCTTCTTCTCTTTTTCCTTACAAATACCCAGTTGTTTCAGTACCATTTGTTGGGGGGGAAATAATAACTATCCTTCTCGCCATTGAATTGCTTTGGAACCTTAACTGAAAATCAGTTGTCTATATATATGTGGATTTATGCTGAATTCTCTATTCTATTCTTTAGATCCATGTGTCTCTTTTTGCCAATACCACGCTGTCTTGATTAATTTATGTTGTTTTTAAATCAGATAGTGTAAGTTCTTCAACTTTTTTCATTTTTAAACAATTGCTTTGGCTACTCTTGATTGTTTATATCTTCATATAGTTTTAGAATTAGTTTCTCAATTTCTCAAAAAAATGCCTATTGGAGTTTTGATTGGAATTGAACTGAATCTATGAATCAACTTGGGAAGAACTGACATATGAAAATTTTGCATCTTCTAATCCATAAGCATTACTTAGGTCTTCTTTAATTTCTTTCAATAATGTTTATTTTTATTATATGAGTCTTTTTTAAAAGTTATTCGTAATTATTTTATCATTTCGATGTAATAATATTATCTTTTAGTTTCCAATTGTTTTTGTTGTATTTGGAAATTAAATTGATTTTGTGTATTGAAGTTGTGTCTATGGTGTTCTAAATTCACTTATTAGCTTTTTTATAGAGTCACTGAAATTTTTATTTACAAGATCATATTATGTGAATAAAGACTCTATACATTTTATTTATTTTTCTTGCCTTATTACACTGGCTATGACTTTCAGTACAGTATTGAATTAGTGAAAATGAACATTGTTACCTTGTTCCTGATTTAGGTGGAAAATAATTCAGTCTTATGCCATTAAGTGTTAATTTTAGTTGGGTTAGTTTTGTAGATGCCCTCTGTTAGATTTCTAAATTTCTGATAGTTTTTCTTATGAATGAGTGTTTAATTTTGTCGAATGTTTCTTCTGTATCTACTGAGATAATTGTATGATTATATTTTCTCCTTTACTCTGTTAATGTGGTAAATTACATTAGCAGATTTTTCAACTGTTAAGCCAACCTTGACTACTAAGATAAATCCTACTTAATCAGTGTTTGTTATCATTTTTATATATTGTTTAATCACAAAGATAACAATAATTTAAATAACCATATTACTTAGAGCAATGGTTCTGAAGTTTATATGAATAAAAGTTACCTGAAGAGCTAGTTAAAACTCAGAATCTCAGATCAGAAGTCTAAAGCAATCGGTTTTGATTTATGTCTGGTTTAGGTCTTAAGGCTCAGCATTATTTATAAACATATCAGATTCTTCTGATTCAGGTAATCAGTAAGCAAACTGAGAGACTTATGGGAGAGAAACTAAATGTGCATATTAATTGGTTTCAGGAATACCACAAAAGACTTTTGAATGCTCTAAAAAATTAAAATCACACTAGATGTTCGGCTCTTCCTTTTGGTCATGAAGAGAGACACAGAAAATCATGGATAATAATCCATGCATATCAGAGTAGCAAAAAAATTAGCACTATATGGAAAAATCAATAAAAAATGGTATTTGATTTAATTCCCCATTATTAAATGCCTTATATAAGCCAGAGGTTGTTACTGGGCCTCCTTAACACTAAACTTTTCTTGGTAGCTGTCAAATTGATGCAGACAACTCATGAGCACAATGTTCTGTCCTTATAATTCACACCACAGGTCATTGTCAACTTAGCTTCCACTTTTTTAATTCCAGTGTTCTTCAGAGTGTGGTCTGTGGGTCAGTAGCATAGAACCACCTGAAGGACTTGTTAAAAATAAAGAGTCCACACCAGACCAATACATAAAATTTTGGAGGGCACGGTGAAGAATCTTCATTTTAAAGCCCTCCAAAAGAGTTTTGTAACACTGTAATTTGAGAGTAATTTAATCTACCACAATGTCTATAGATGCCTCTTGCACTGCACTTGAGGAAAAGGACAGTAAATGACTTCAGGCAAATCGAATGAACCACTAATAGTCTTCCATCCGATGCTGCAGTGGCACAATGTGGATCCTTGTTACAAGAGCAATCGTGGTGTGTAGTCCAAGTTACATAAGAAGTTCAATGTTAAGTTTACTCACTAAGGAGAGGGCTAGGGTTAGACCCAGAAAAAAACAAAAACAGCATTTATTATAACAGGTGGCACACAAATTTGAAGAAGTTTTTATCTTACAAGGAAAAATTTACATGCTAAAATATCCAGAATTTTTTTAAAAGCAGCTTTTCTTAAACACAATTTCTTTGGAACTTAGAGGATGATAAAAAATTTTCACTTATACATCTTGACTTTGAGTAAATATTTTTAAGCCTGCCTAAATAACTGTGGCACTAGGAAAATCAGATTACTCTCCTGTAACAAGATAACGAAAATGCAATAATAACCCCAATTTAATGGCTGACTTTTAAAATGTTAGCATTTTTCCTTAAGTGAAATTGACCTTGTCACAAAGCATGTCACAATACTCTCTTTTTTCCACAGTGAAATATTGCAGCAAGATTATTAACATTTATGTGGAAAGGTAAATGTTTTAAGGCCAGTGACTCTGTGATGTGTGCATGAAATTGTGGTTTGATGTATATTATGGAAATTCAATAATTATTACTGAATTAGGTCAATAAATTTGGAAAGATGGAAAAGGATTACAGAATGAGAGCCCTTTATGTTTTAAAAAATTGATCTAATGCCATCTTTGACTAGTTCATCCATGACAACCAAATTTGGCACAGAGTTCCACATGCACAGCTTCCATTGACATCCATAGAATTTGTGCATGAGTTACTGAGCTTAGAATTAAGCCCTGAGGAAATAACTAAAGATTTTTGGTGAGATATACTTGTGTGATTAAATAAAATCATTTTTATAGGCTTGACTTTCTTGTTTTCAGACTGTTTCTTATGAAGATAAATATCCTAAGCACATCGAGGTTAATATTGCTTTTAAGCTATTTGTCTCCATTTGGGAACTAAATGCAAAGAAAAATGAATGTTTTACCTCATAGAAGCTTTTTTCAGTTAAATGTTTCCACTAAATCTAGAGTCCAGGAAACTTTGCAAACTTCCCAGGAATAGGCATAAATCACCTCCAAATAGTTTGGAAAACTTACATAGTAAGAAGTGTGTTAATTATGCAGCTATTAGTCCCTTTCTTGTACCTCTGTTTCCATAGTAAAACTTGCTTCCCTCTGTAGAAATAAAGAACCTACAGCTTACTTTGAAAAAAGAAGTTAGATGGCATATACGCCTCTAAGAAGTACAAGATGTAAAGTTTTAAGTACAGCCTTGGTTGAAGTTTTAGAAACAATTATAAAAATAATTAAACATTCAGCTAATGTAATTTTTTTAAATTTATTTTTTATGAATACTCTAAAATGGTTTGTTTATAGATAAAGGGCTGTAAACCAATAATTTCTTTTATAAGGATTAACACAAAGCTAGTTCCCATGAGGCGGAGGTTAAAGGCATCCCAGATGTCTGACTTTTCCAAGCCTCTGTACCACTCCATCATCTCTAACATCAACTACTCCCTCTCTCCTCAGTACTCTCCCTCTTGTCTTTGGGTTCCCTAATTTCTTGTAACGTCTCACAGAACTCATGGACCATATAAAGGAAATGGCTCACAAGGTTTTGGAGCCTGGCAAGTCCCAAATTCATAGGTCGGGCGTAGACTTCTCCTTGGCCCTCAGTCTCCGCCCGAAGGCACTCAGCTTTCTCACTTTCTGGGTCGGGAAGCCCACTGCGCCATCTCCTGTGGGTCTCTGCTGCAGGTTACTGCTGCAAGTCTCTCCTTTTTTGGTGGTGGTGGGCTCCCCTCTTTCCTTTGGAATTGGCTCTCTTTTAAGGCAAAACTGACCAGCCCCCTTGGTAGGCCACAATTACCCTATCACACAGTTACCTGGGTGGGAGCTACAAGACCATGGCTAGAAAGGCCACTCACAAAAGTAATTAATCCATCATAGGGTGTATGCAGTTAAATGGTGTACACTAGGCACTAGTTAGTATTTTATATTTGTAATCCCTTTTATCCTTATAGTTCTCACAATTTTGCAGATGAGAGTATTAAAATAAAGTGAGATTAAGAAATTCATTAAGTAGAACCAGGATTCAAACTCTAATTATTTGGTATATTTAATATATATGAGGATAATTTTAAATTAAATGTATAAAATAAATTTAGAGCAACAATTCACAAAATATGCAAAATTAAATTTCAGGTAGATTGGGATTTCAATACAAAAAATGATTTAAATACTAAAAAACTTAGGGAAATAAGTGTAAATAGATCTGCATATCCACCAAGTCACTGTAGGAGTGATGAAGGTATTAAAGAGGTTACAAAGAAAAATTAGAGATTCACTACATAAAAATATAAAATGTTACAAAAATAATAAATATCTGAAATATAAATAAAAACAGATGGGAAAAAAATTGATGTTGTGTCATGTTGACTTCTTAGTGTATACTGTATATATCATATAGAGTCAGTCTGAGTCGGAATCAACTCGATGGCAGTGGGTTTGATTTTTTTTTTTTAATTTTGGTATATCATATACAGAGTTATTATAAAAACTGATGACCAAAGTTCTAAAATTCAAATAAATAAGGTGGCAAGAGATCAATAGTTAATTCACAAAATACTAAACACAATTAATAAAATAAATTTTCTTAATAATAAAATAGGGAGCCCTGGTGGCACAGTGCTTGGCTGCTAACTGGGGTGGCAGTTTGGACCCACCAACCAATCTGAGGGAGAAAGATTGGCAGTCTGTTTTTGTAAAGATTCCAGCCTTGGAAACCTTATGGGGCAGTTCTACTCTGTCCTTAATCGACAGCAACAAGTTTGGTTTGGAGTTTTGATAATAAAATATAAATTTTAAAAGGATTGACATTTCTAATTATAAAATCAACAACTTCTAAAATATATATACATGTATATATATATAGTCAAGTTTGAGGTTGAATAATGCACTCATTTTCATTCAACATTATTTTTTCATTTAGCTATTTATTTAGTTTAGTTGTTAAAAACAGACTTCAGTAATAAAATGGGCTTAAGTAAAGCAGAAAGAGCCCTGGTGACAAAATGGTTAAGCGCTCCACTGCTGACCAGAAAGTTACCGGTTCAAACCCACCAGCTACTCCTTGGGAGAAAGACGTGGCAGTCTGCTTCCATAAAGACTACAGCCTAGAAAATCATGCGGGGCAGTTCTACTCTGTCCGGTAGGGTCACTATGAGTCACAATCGACTTGATGGAAACAGAAAGTAAGGCAGACATTTATTCCTGTCTTATATAAATGAAGGTCAGAGACCTGTAGTCAAGGGAAGGTGTAGCAACTCCGTGGTTATTAAGGATCCAGGCTACTTCTGTTTTTTGCTTCATTGTTCTCATACTTGGGTTCTATCCTCAAAGTTACCTCATTGCTCAAGATGGCTGATAGCTCAAGCTATCACAAGCTATTTCAGACAGTTGAAAGGATGATTGTAGGAAGGACAAAGGGCAACCTGTCAGCTAGGTCATCTTGCTTTAAGCAGCTTGGCTAGAAATTTTGTAAGACGCTCCTGGGCCAGGATTAAACGGCACATCTAGCAGTAGTTCCTCAAGGTAGGATCATTGACACACCAGTTGAAATCCAAGTTGTTGCTATTGTTGTTAGGTGCTATTTAGTCAATTCCGACTTATAACGACCCTATGTACAACAGAACAAAACACTGCCCGGTCCTGTGCCATCCTCACAATCGTTATGCTTGAGCCCATTGTTGCAGCCACTGTGTCAGTCCATCTGGTTGAGAGTCTTCCTTTTCTTTGCTGACCCTCTACCAAGCATGATGTCCTTCTGCATGTACTGATCCCTCCTGATAACATGTCCAAAGTATGTAAGACAAAGTCTCACCATCCTCATTTCTAAGGAGCATTCTGGCTGTACTTCTTCCAAGACAGATTTGTTCTTTTTTTTTTTTTTTTTTTTTATATATATATTTTATTGTACTTCAGGTGAAAGCTTACAGAGCAAATAGTTTCTCATGAAATAGTAGTACACATGTTGTTTTTTGACATTGGTTAACAACCCCACAACGTATTAAGCCTCTAAATTCTCAACCTTTTTTTTTGATGAAAATTACAGATGGCCAAAGATACACCGTTTCAAAAATTTCTACATTCACAGTTCAGTGACATTGACTACGCTCTTCCAACTGTGCTGTTATTCTCACTTAAGATGAAGGCTTACAGAACAAAATAGTTTTTCATTTAACAGTTACTACACATGTTGCCCTATGACAATGGTTAACAATCTCACAGCACATCAAGAATATCCTTACTCCACCTTGTGTTCCCTATCACCAGGGGGCTTCCTTGTCCCCTTCTGTCTTCTGGACCTTGTCAGTGGACTATTGTACCTCTTTAGTCTCATTTGTTTATTTATTTATTTATTTATTCTTATTTTATTTAAACACCATTTCAAAACTTTTTACTTACACATTTAAGTGATATTGACTATGCTCTTCCAATTGTGCTGCCATTCTCGCCCAAGATGAAGGCTTACAGGACAAAACAGCCTCCCATTTAATAGTTACTACAAATGTTGCCCTATAGCAGTGGTCAACAATCTCACAATACATCGACAGTGTCCTTATTCAATTTGTGTTCCTTATCATCAGTTTCCTACTCTCCCTCTGCCTTCTGGCCCTTGTCACCGGACTCTCTGTACATCCTTAGTCCCATTTAGTTTTACTGGGGTGTCCATTCCCAGGCTTAACATCGAACCTTGAAGGTAACTTCACCTCTGAGCTGAAAGGGTGTCTGGGGGCCACACTCTCGAGGTTTCTCTAGTATTCTTTAGGCCAGTATATCTGGTCTTCTTTTTTTTTTTTTTTTTTTTGGGAGTTAAAATTATGCTCTACATCCTACTCCAGCTCTGCCCAGAACCCTCTGTTGTGATCCTGGTCAGAGGAGTCATTGGTGGTAGCCGGGCACCATCCAGCTGTACTGGGCTCAGTCCCGTGGAGGCCTTGGTAGCTGTGGACCATTAGTCCTTCGGACTAATCTTTTCCTTGTATCCTGTTCTCTTCGTTCTCCCTTGTTCCCGAAGGGATGAGATCAGTGGAGTATCTTAGATGGCCGCTCATAGGCTTTTAAGACCCCAGACACTACTCACCAAGGTAGAATGTAGAGCATTATCTTTGTAAGTAGTGTCATGCCAATTGAGCTAGATGTTCCCCGAGATCATGGTCCCCAGAGCCCTCCGTCCAACAACTCAGTCCCTCGGGGGGTTTGGATGTGTCTATAGGGCCTCCATGACCTTTCCTTGACAGTCCATGACATGTTCAATATTATTTGCCAACACCAAGTTATGTTCCTTAAAAGCAGAAGGTATAGATAGTAGGTGGCAACTCTCAGTCAGGCACAATTGTTTAACAAAGATTATTAAGCATTCCTTACATGCCAAGTACCGTGCTAGGTTCTGGGATCCATTAATAAAAAGTGTGGTCCCTAGTCTTATATCATTTGGAGACTTATTGCAACAGAGATATTTAAACATGCATGGTATATAGAGACAATACAAAATATTTATCAAAAACTGTTAAATATTTACATATTTTGACCTATTTATTCCTCTTCTAGGAATGATTCATAAGAAATTTATCCAAAAGGGAAATGCATAAGCACATGTATTGCCACATTGTTTAGGTTAATAAAATATTGCCTGTAACAAACAGGCAAACTCCAAGTAAATTTTGGCAAATCTGCATGAACATACAACCTCTAAAAATCTTTAAACTTTTGGAGCATGTATACGAAACCACATATTAGAAAATATATTTTCAGGATATGACAGATGTAAGGTTAATATGAAATTATTATATTATGAACTGAAAAAGCAATATATTGTTTCTATATTTTTACTGTAACAATCCAAAAATTGCATATTTATGACCAAGGACTGAAAAAATAATGAAAATGAAAAAGAATTTCATTTGTTGTGGTGGAAGGGTTTTGAGTGAGTATTTTATCTAGAGTTCTGTTACTGTTGGTATAATATTGATTTATAGTTTAGAACTTAAGGTTAAAAATTTCTAAAGATGGAAAGTGAAAGGAAAAAAATGAGGATGTCATCTCTTAGGCTGTCCTTCAATTTCTCCATCTCCCTCCTTCTTAATTTCTATAGTTAGTTTTCTTATGCACATGCATTATTTCATTTCTTTACTGATAGAGATTCCTCCCATATGACATTTCTACTTTCTTCTTTCTGAGCTTCCAAGTACTGACAATCTTAGCTATATTAATCATTTCTATATATTTAGACCCTACTTTCATATAATTATGACCTCTCAAACTCCCTTGTCATCCTTCAAGATCAATATGGCCTTTTTTTTTCTTTTCATCACTCCTTCTCCCTTCATCTCCAAGCAGAAATCATCCCTCCTTCTTGGACATAGTTCTGTACTGTCCTCTGTTACAGCTCTTACCACAATGTATTTCAGTTCTTGACTGCCACGGGTGTCTTCACCACCAACCTGGGAACTCACTGAGATCAGAAACAGCATCTTTTTTCTTTGTACTCCAGCACCTCGCATGAGTCTGGCACATTTTAACAACTCAATAAATGTTCATGAAGCACTTTATGAACTTCCTTTGGTCCAAGGTGGACCAGTCACTTTATACATGAAATAAAGTTGATTATGATTTTGGAAACTGTGAAAAGAACCAAGCACTCGGAGAAAAAAAATTACCTTTTTCCTAAAAGGTATAATCTCTGCTCTTTTTCCATATTAATCAAAAAAGAATTTGTGGTTAACATTAAGTGACAATATGATTATTTCTTGAAATTATTTAATGGAAATAAGTAATACATAGGTTGCTTATTAGCTATAGTATTACAAATAATGTATATCTAGACCATTAGGTTATAAATTAGGACTTTGAGAAATTCATAAACATTATAAGACACACATTTTTAAGGTAATTAATTACACGTGTATTGCTTTTTACAAAAAGTATACTGCACATGTATTGCTTGAATTTTAAGTATATTTCTGCAACATAGCTAACTCTTTCAATTATATTACAGTATAAGCAACATATTCAGTAACAATTCAGACACCATAACCATTGAGCCAGACATTTTGAATATTTGGAAAATATGTTTCCAAGGAATGTTTTGTAAAAGAGGATGTAAAATCAGAAATGTTAAGATGTTAGTCAATAACTGTTTATCAGTCTATGAACTTATATTCCCAATTCTTAACCTAATTATATCTTTATCAGCCTTGGGAGAAAATATGATAAATTTACTACTCACATACAAATCATTTGTTTGGTCCTTAAACAACATTTGATATTTACATCAACTTAAAAGATTAAAGAGCCAATTTACTGGCAACTAATTCTCCTCCTCTGAGTTGATAGGTGCTTCCTCACTAATTGGTCCCTTAAGATACTCAGAGCTGATGCACTAAGAGACAAGTGAACTTTGTTCCTCCCAGAGAAATTAGCTACAGATGATGGGAGCCAGAATGTTAGAAGCAAGTGGGCGTGATTATTGTCATGACTTTTTATATCATAATTTCAGATAAGAAAGTGCCTTTTTAGAAAAAGTTTTCCATCCGTGCTTAGGAACAACAAGGAAGAATTATGATATATTTTTCAAGATGCCTCTATGTTTTTAAACATAACTGGCCTAGCCTGCAAACCTTATTTAACTGAGGCAGAAAGCAGTTTTCTAAGATGATGAAATTCTTTATTTACATTCCCTTGGACTGCTGAGATTGATTTGCACTGTTGTCAAAGTACTAATTGTATCCAATAGTCATGTCTGCAGAATTTTAGAGGAACAAATGTATTCACAGAAAACTTAGTTCTGTATCGATTAATGTACCTCTCTTAGGAGGTTAATACAACCCAATCTGGTCATTAAGAAGACAGTTTGAAGTTTATAGTTTATGTTGAAAATAGGAACATTTTAAAGGTATGCACCATTCAGATGTTGCCATGGTAAGGAAGTACTTGTTTGGCAGCAGAAAGAACATTATGTTTACCTTTTGAGGCTCATTCAAAATCATTTCCCAGTTATTACAAGGTTTATTTCTGCCTTCATTTTTTTTTTTTTTTTTTTTTTTTTAGCATTAGGCATGTTTATTACTTGTTTTTTTACTGTCACTATTTAGGAGGACTTTTATTATGAATTATGCAGTATTATTTCACAATGAATTATACTAGCAGTCTGTGAGATGCTGCAAACACTGTTGCTCCCAAATGCAGTGTGTCTCCTTGCTATAACTCCAGCAGTCTCGATTCCTTGTATTTACAATATGAGACCGTGTTAGCTGTGGCAAATCTACATTATGCAGTCGTTTTGGCTGGGGCTAGATTATAAGCAGGTAGCACCTTTATGAATTTTCTCAAAGAACTGAGAGTTAGACTTGAATACAACCAAGGAAATCTCCCCTCAATTGTCAATATTCTTTAGAAGGAATATGTTAAAATGTATTCTGGGGACCATTTATTGCTTCTCAGAAAGGAAGAGCTCAAGAGAGGTGCAAAGAGACTTTCAACGGCTAGGCACACACCCGCTTGCACTCTCAATGTGGGCACAGCTCCTTACGGTGTTTAAATGCATCACTTTCTATCACTTATGTGTTTTACCCTTTGGAATTATTTCACAGCATTTTCTAGCTGAAGGATGCGTTCCCTCACGCCTCTACCTCGTCATGCTTTGACATCCTGGAA
The DNA here is from genome assembly GCA_030035585.1 of Dugong dugon. Lineage (NCBI taxonomy): Eukaryota > Metazoa > Chordata > Mammalia > Sirenia > Dugongidae > Dugong > Dugong dugon. Next base: position 19,692,471 of record CM057478.1, read on the forward strand.
GTCCTAACTTAGGAAACCTGTCATTATACAGGGGCCACAGGGCTCAGTTCAGAGCCTCCCTGTATCCCTCTGCAACTCCAGACCTGATACTCTTTTATTTTTAAAAGATTATTAATATAACTTATTATTTGTTTTTATTAAGATAATGTTTCTTGTAAGGAAATTACTCTTATTTTCTTCATCACTTTGCATGATAAGTAAAAAACAATTAGTAGTGTTCTCATTTTATGATTAAAAGGAAAAGGGGTGTGTGTGTGTGTGTCAGTGCTACAGCTTCAAGTGACAAATCAATGATAAAAGCCATCAAGTTGATTCAGAGTACAACTGTGCTCCATAGGGTTTTTAAGGCTGTGACATTTCAGAAGCAGATGGCCAGGCCTGTCTCCTGAATTGCCTCTGGGTGGGTTTGAACTACAAACTTTCAGGTTAGTAGTCAGGTGCAAACCATTTGCACTGCCCAGGGATCTGTAAATCAATGATAGATCTTAAGAAATAATCCAGTGGCATCTCTAGGGGTACCTCAGTGTAGCTCAAACGTTCCTTTCCTTTAATAAGCATCCTTTTGACATAATTTAAATTCCATGTGTTTGTCCCTCCCTTTCAGGTCCTCCTCAGTATCTTCATAGCCTTTCCCCCTCACACAGCAAATACCTGGCTTCCTACACTCGTCAATTTCTGAGGCAAACAAAATGCCTGCCCCCCAGTCCACAAACTTTCCCCAAGGTCTTTCATCCGAGAGAAGATGAGTCACACCATCTTGTACTCTGAATCTCATTCCTCCTTGCTTTACCAAGAATGTGGTTTAGCTCCCAGCACCTCTTGAATGCTGTTCCCTCCCTAGTGGCTCCTTCTCATCACCTTCAAACATTCTGAAAAGCAATTCCTGTTCTAAAATAGTGCATAAATATCTCTCTTAAGTGCCACCGCAATAATGTGAATTAAACAAGACAAACAATATTATCCTCCTTTTATATGTAAAGAAAAGAAGATTCAGAGCCATTTGCCAAAGATCGCAAACTACTAAATAGTCGAGAGTAGAACTCAGATCTTCCTGCACCTTTTCAAATATTATTTTGAAAGCTTTCCTAAGTAGTTGCACTATTGTTCATCAAATTTCCGAATACATTGTGTTTCATGTAAGGTGAATCAGAAATAGAAATTGCTGTTGGAGGGTGTCTTAGGGTTCTTCAGAGAACAGAAACAATAAAATATATGTATACATATGGAGCAGTGGTTAAGTGTTCGGCTGCTAACCAAAAGGTCTCCGGTTTGAATCCACCCACCGCTCCTTGGAAACCCTATGGGGCAGTTCTACTCCATCCTATACCGTCGCTATGAGTTGGAATCACTCGATGACAATGAGTTTGGTTTTTTTGGTTTGGCTATATATACATATACATATATATACACATATGCATATGCATATACATATGCATATACACATACATATAGGGTCTCTGAGTTGGAATTGACTCGACAGCAACAGGTTATATATGTATAGAGAGAGATTTTAAGGAATTGGCTCATGGAATTTGTTGTTTTTAGGTGTTGACTGATTGCTACCCTATGCACGACAGAAGGAAACACTGCCCAGTCCTGTGCCATCCTCACAATCATTGCTATGTTTGAGCACATTGTTGCAGCCACTGCGTCAGTCCATCTAGTTGAGGGTCTTCCTCTTTTTCACTGACCCTCTACTTTACAAAGCATGATGTCCTTCTCCAGGAACTGGTCCCTCCTGATAACATGTCCAAAGTACGTGAGGATTTTTGTTTTCTTTATGTTGAGGTGTAATACATACTGAAGGCTTTGTAGTCTTTGATCTTCATCAACGAGTGCTTCAAGTCCTCTTCCCTTTCTGCAAGCAAGATTGCATCATCTGCACATCACAAGTTGTTAATGAGTCTTCCATCAATCCTGATGCCACATTCTTCTTCATATAGTCCAGCTTCACAGATTATTTGCTCAGCTTATAAACTGAATAAGTATAGTGGAAGGATCCAACCCTGACATACACCTTTCTTCCCCGCCCCCCCCCCCCCAACAAGGCTTTTTTTTTTAAATTGTGCTTTAAGGGAAAGTTTATAATTCAAGTCAGTTTCTCATACAGAATTTATACACACTTTGCTATGTGACCCAAGTTGCTCTCCCTATACTGTGACAGAACACTCCTCCTTTCTACCCCAGATTTCCCGTGCCGATTCAACAAGCCCCTGACCCTCTCTGCTTTCTCATCTTGCCTCTGGACAGGAGCTGCCCATTTAGCCTCATGTATCTACTTGAGCTAAGAAGCATAAGTATCACTTTATGTCCCATAGTCCAGTCTAATCTTTTTCTGAAGAGTTGGCCTCGGGAATGGTTTCAACTCTGGGCCCACAGAGACTCTGGGGGCCATCTCTTCTGGGATCCCTCCAGTCTCAGTTAAACCATTAAGTCTGGTCTTTTTACTAGAATTTGAGTTCTGCACCCTACTTTTCTCCTGCTCCAACGGGGCCTGTCTGCTGTCTTCCCTGTCAGGACAGCCATTGATGGTAGCCAGGCACCATGCAGTTCTAACGGTCTCAGGCTGCTGGAGTGTCTGGTTTATGTGGCCCTTTCTGTCTCTTGGGCTAATATTTTCCTTGTGTCTTTGGTGTTCTTCATTATCCTTTACTCCAGGTTGGTTGGGACCAATTGATGCATCTTAGATGCTCACTAGCTTTTAAGACCCCAGACGCTGCTCACCAAAGTGGGATGCAGAATATTTTTATAATAAACTTTGTTATGCCATTTGACCTAGATGTCCCCTGAAACCATGGTCCCAAGACCCCCACCCCTGCTACTCTGTCCCTCAAAGTGTTTGGTTGTATTCAGGAAACTTCTTAGCTTTTGATTAATCCAGTTGTGCTGACTTCCCATGCAGTGTGTATTGTCCTTCCCTTCACCTAAGATGATTCTTGTTTACTATGTAGTTAATAAATAACACTCACCCTCCCTCCCCACCCTCATAACCATCAAAGAATGTTTTCTTCTGTGTTTAAACCTTTTCTTGAGTTCTTATAATAGTGATCTTATACAATATTTATCCTTTTACGACTGACTAAATTCACTCAGCAAAATGCCTTTCAGATTCCTCCATGTTATAAGATGTTTCACGGATTCATTGTTGTTTTTTTATCATTGCATAGTATTCCATTCTGTGAATATACCATGATTTGTTTATCTATTCGTCCATTGATGGCACCTAGGTTGTTTCCATCTTTTTGCTATCGTGAACAGTGCTGCAGTGAACATGGGTGTGCATATATCTATTCATGTGATGGCTTTTATTTCTTTAGGATATATTCCAAGGAGCGGGATTGCTAGATCATATGGTACTTCTATTTCTAGCTTTTTAAGGAAGTGCCAAATCAATTTCCATAGTGGTTGTACCATTTTACATTCCCACCAACAGTGTATAAGTGTTCCAATCTCTCCACAACCTCTCCAATATTTATTCTTTTGTGTTTTTCGATTAGTGCTAGCCTTCTTGGGGTGAAATGGTATCTTATTGTAGTTTTGATTTGCATTTCTCTAATGGCTAATGATTGTGAGCATTTCCTCATGTGTCTGTTAGTCACCTGAATGTCTTCTTTCGTGAAGTACCTGTTCATATCCTTTGTCCATTTTTTAATTGGGTTATTTGTCTTTTTGTTGAAGTTTTGCAGTATCTTACAGATTTTAGAGATTAGATGCTGATCGGATTAGTGGTAGCCAAAAATTTTTTCCCAGTCTGTAGATTGTCTTTTTACTCTTTTGGTGAAGTCTTTTGATGAGCACAAGTGTTTGATTTTTAGGAGCTCCCGGTTATCTAGTTTCTTTTCTGGTGTTCGTGCATTTTTTCTTACAGTTTGTATTCTGTTTATAAAATGTATTAGGGCTCCTAGCATTGTCCATAATTTTTATTCTATCATGTATATTGTTTTAGATATCATATTTAGGTCTTTGATCCATTTCGAGTTAGTTTTTGTGCATAGTGTGACGTATGGGTCCTATTTCAGTTTTTTGCAGATGGATATACAGTTATGGCAGCACAATTTGTTAAAGAGACTGTCTTTTCCCCCATAAATGGACATTGGGCCTCTGTCAAACATCAGTTGCTCATAGGTGGATGAATTTATGTCGGATTCTCAGTTCTGCTCCATTGGTCTATGTATCTGTTGTTGTGCCAGTACCAGGCTGTTTTGACTATTATGGCGGTATAATAGGTTCTAAAATCAGGTAATGTGAGACCTCCCACTCTGTACTTCTTCAGTAATGCTTTACTTATCTGGGGACTCTTCCCTTTCCATATGAAGTTAGTGATTTGTTTCTCCATCTCATTAAAAAATGCCATTGGAATGTGGATCGGGATTGCATTGTATCTGTAGATCACTCTGGGTAGAATTGACATTTTCACAATGTTGAGTCTTCCTATCCATGACAACGTATGTTTTTCCACTTATGCAGGTCTCTTTTGGTTTCTTGCAGTAGTGTCTTGTAGTTTTCACTGCATAGTCTTTATGTCTCTGGTTATATTTATTCCTAAGTATTTTATCCTCTTGGGGGCTACTGTAAATGGTATTGATTTGGTGATTTCCTCTTTGAAGTTCTCTTCGGTGGTATAGAGGAATCCAACTGATTTTTTTTTTTTTTTTTTTTTTTTAATATATATTTTATTGTACTTCAGGTGAAAGCTTACAGAGCAAATAGTTTCTCATGAAATAGTAGTACACATGTTGTTTTTTGACATTGGTTAACAACCCCACAACGTATTAAGCCTCTAAATTCTCAACCTTTTTTTTTGATGAAAATTACAGATGGCCAAAGATACACCGTTTCAAAAATTTCTACATTCACAGTTCAGTGACATTGACTACGCTCTTCCAACTGTGCTGTTATTCTCACTTAAGATGAAGGCTTACAGAACAAAATAGTTTTTCATTTAACAGTTACTACACATGTTGCCCTATGACAATGGTTAACAATCTCACAGCACATCAAGAATATCCTTACTCCACCTTGTGTTCCCTATCACCAGGGGGCTTCCTTGTCCCCTTCTGTCTTCTGGACCTTGTCAGTGGACTATTGTACCTCTTTAGTCTCATTTGTTTATTTATTTATTTATTTATTCTTATTTTATTTAAACACCATTTCAAAACTTTTTACTTACACATTTAAGTGATATTGACTATGCTCTTCCAATTGTGCTGCCATTCTCGCCCAAGATGAAGGCTTACAGGACAAAACAGCCTCCCATTTAATAGTTACTACAAATGTTGCCCTATAGCAGTGGTCAACAATCTCACAATACATCGACAGTGTCCTTATTCAATTTGTGTTCCTTATCATCAGTTTCCTACTCTCCCTCTGCCTTCTGGCCCTTGTCACCGGACTCCTGTACATCGTTAGTCCCATTTAGTTTTACTGGGGTGTCCATTCCCAGGCTTAACATCGAACCTTGAAGGTAACTTCCCCTCTGAGCTGAAAGGGTGTCTGGGGGCCACACTCTCGAGGTTTCTCTAGTATTCTTTAGGCCAGTATATCTGGTCTTCTTTTTTTTTTTTTTTTTTTGGGAGTTAAAATTATACTCTACATCCTACTCCAGCTCTGCCCAGAACCCTCTGTTGTGATCCTGGTCAGAGGAGTCGTTGGTGGTAGCCGGGCACCATCCAGCTGTACTGGGCTCAGTCCCGTGGAGGCCTTGGTAGCTGTGGACCATTAGTCCTTCGGACTAATCTTTTCCTTGTATCCTGTTCTCTTCGTTCTCCCTTGTTCCCGAAGCGATGAGATCAGTGGAGTATCTTAGATGGCCGCTCATAGGCTCTTAAGACCCCAGACACTACTCACCAAGGTAGAATGTAGAGCATTATCTTTATAAGTAGTGTCATGCCAATTGAGCTAGATGTTCCCCGAGATCATGGTCCCCAGAGCCCTCCGTCCAACAACTCAGTCCCTCGGGGGGTTTGGATGTGTCTATAGGGCCTCCATGACCTTTCCTTGTGCAGGTTGTGTTAGTTTCCCCTGTACTATGTACTATCTCATCTCTCACCCAAGTTACCACTTACCTATTACCTATTTAGTATTCCCCCCCCCCCATCCCTGGTAACCAACAAGGATTGTTACATTTTGCATGTGAATTTTTTCATGGGTTTTTACAATAGAGGTCTCATACAATATTTGTCCTTTTGTGATTGACTTATTTCACTCAGCATGATGTCCTCCAGTTTCATCCATGTTATGAGATGGTTCACCGATTCATTGTTCTTTCTCGTTGCATAGTACTCCATTGTGTGTATGTACCATAGTTTGTGTATCCATTCGTCTGTTGATGGACATCGAGGTTGTTTCCATCGTTTTGCTATTGTGAATAATGCTGCCATGAACATAGGTGTGCATATGTCTATTCGAGTGATGACTCTTATTTCTCTAGGATATATTCCTAGGAGTGGGATTGCTGGATCGAATGGTACGTCTATTTCTAGCTTTCTGAGGAAACGCCATATCATTTTCCAAAATGGCTGTATCATTTTGCATTCCCACCAGCAGTGTAAAAGAGTTCCCGACTCCCCGCAGCCCCTCCAACATTTGTAATTTCCAGTGTTTTTGATTCGTGCCAGTAATGCCGGGGTGAGATGGTATCTCATTGTGGTTTTAATTTGCATTTCTCTAATGGCTAGTGATCGCGAGCATTTCCTCATGTGTCTGTTGGCCATTTGAATGTCTTCCTTGGTGAAGTGTCTGTTCATTTCCTTTGCCCATTTTTTGATAGGATTGGTTGTCTTTTTGTTGTAGAGGTGTTGGATTTTCTTGTAGATTATGGAGATTAGACCTTTGTCTGACTTGTACTGTCCAAAAATTTTTTCCCAGTCTGTAGGTTCTCTTTTAACTCTTTTGGTGAAATCTTTTGAAGAGCATAGATGTTTGATTTTTAGAAGATCCCAATTATCTAGTTTATCTGTTGGGTTTTTTGTGTTGATGTTTATGGTTTGTATCCTGTTAATGCCATGTATTAAGGTCTGAAGTGTTGGTCCTATTTTTTCTTCTATGAATTTTATAGTTTGAGGCTTTATATTCAGGTCTTTGATCCATTTTGAAGTAGTTTTTGTATATGGTGTGAGGTATGGGTCCTGTTTCATTTTTCTACAAATGGATATCCAGTTTTGCCAGCACCATTTGTTAAAAAGACTGTCTTTTCCCCATTTGATGTATTTTGGGCCCTTGTCAAAAATCAGGTGACCATAGGTGGATGGATTTACATCTGAGTTCTCAATTCTGTTCCATTGGTCAATGTCTCTGTTGTTGTACCAGTACCAGGCTGTTTTGAGTACTGTAGCTGTATAGTAGGTTCTCAAGTCAGGTAGTGTGAGTCCTCCAACTTTATTCTTCTTCTTCAGTAGTGCTTTACTTATTCGGGGTTTCTTCCCTTTCCATATAAAGTTAATAATTAGTTTTTCCATCTCTTTGAAGAATGCTGTTGGTATTTGTATCGGAATTGCATTGTATTTGTAAATTGCTTTAGGTAGAATTGCCATTTTCACAATGTTGAGTCTGCCTATCCATGAGCATGGTATGTTTTTCCATTTATGTAGATCCCTTTGGGTTTCATGCAGCAGTGTTTTGTAGTTTTCTTTGTATAGGTCTTTTATATTCCTGGTCAGATTTATTCCCAAGTATTTTATCTTTTTAGGGGCTATTGAAAATGGTATTGATTTCCTGATCTCCTTTTCATCGTTCTCTTTACTGGTGTATAGGAATCCAACTGATTTTTGAATGTTTATCTTGTATCCTGCTACTCTGCTGAATCTTTCTATTAGTTCCAGTAAATTTCTCGTGGAGTCTTTAGGGTTTTCTATGTATAGTATCATATCATCTGCAAACAGGGAGAGTTTAACTTCTTCATTACCAATTTGGATGCCCTTTATTTCTTTCTCTTGCCTTACTGCTCTAGCGAGAACTTCCAGCACAATGTTAAATAGGAGTGGTGATAAAGGGCATCCTTGTCTTGTTCCTGTTTTCAGGGGGAATGTTTTCAGCCTTTCTCCATTAAGAATGATGTTGGCTGTTGGTTTGGCATAGATGCCCTTTATGATGTTGAGAAATTTCCCTTCTATACCTATTTTATTGAGAGCTTTTATCAGGAATGGGTGTTGGACTTTGTCAAATGCCTTTTCTGCATCAATTGAGATAATCATGTGATTTTTTTCTTTCCTTTTATTTATGTGGTGGATTACGTTGATGGATTTTCTAATGTTAAACCATCCTTGCATACCTGGTATGAATCCTACTTGGTCGTGGTGTATTATTTTTTTTATATGATACTGAATTCTATTGGCTAAAATTTTGTTCAGAATTTTTGCATCTATATTCATGAGAGATATTGGTCTGTAATTTTCTTTTTTTGTGATGTCTTTGCCTGGTTTTGGTATCAGCGTTATGCTGGCTTCATAGAATGAATTTGGAAGTGTTGCTTCCTCTTCTATGCTCTGAAATAACTTGAGTAGAACTGGTACGAGCTCTTCTGTAAATGTTTTGTAGAATTCTCCAGTGAAGCCATCTGGGCCAGGGCTTTTTTTGGTTGGGAGTTTTTTTATTACCTTTCCAATCTCTTCTCTTGTTATGGGTCTGTTCAGATTTTCAATATCACTTTGTTGTAGTTTGGGTAGGCCGTATGTTTCTAGAAATTTATCCATTTCCTCTAGGTTTTCAAATTTGTTGGAATATAGTTTTTCATAATATTCTGTTATAATCCTTTTTATTTCAGTTGGGTCTGTTGTAATGTCCCCCATTTCATTTCTTATTTGGGTTATTTGTGCCCTCTGCTGTTTTTCTTTTGTCAGTCTGGCCAGTGGTTTGTCGATTTTGTTGATTCTTTCAAAGAACCAACTTTTGGTTTTGTTGATTCTTTCTATTGTTTTTCTGTTCTCTATTTCATTGATTTCTGCTCTGATCTTTACTATTTCCTTTCTTCCGGTGGTTGTAGGCTTTTTTTGTTGTTCTCTTTCTATTTCTTTGAGTTCTGTAGTTAATGTTTTGATTTTGTCCCTTTCTTCTTTTTTGATATGTGCATCTATTGCTATAAATTGCCCTCTGAGGACTGCCTTTGCTGTGTCCCAAAGGTTTTGGTATGATGTGTTTTCATTTTCATTTGATTCTAGGAATTTTTTAATTCCATCTCTGATTTCTTCTATTACCCATTGATGTGTAAGCAGATTATTATTCAGTTTCCATGTGTTTGATTTTTTTTCCTTGCTCTTTCTAGTGTTAATTTCTACCTTGATGGCATTGTGGTCAGAGAAGATACTGTGAATTATCTCAGCATTTTGGATCTTGTTGAGGATTGCTCTGTGGCCTAAGATGTGGTCTATTCTGGAGAACGTTCCATGTGCATTGGAAAAGAATGTGTACTTTGCAGCGGTTGGATGGAGTGTTCTATATATGTCTATGAGGTCCAGTTGGCTGATTGTGTCCTTTAGGTCTTCTGTATCTTTGCTAAGTTTCTTTTTAGTTGTTCTGTCCTTTACTGAGAGTGGTGTGTTGAAGTCTCCTACTATTATTGTGGAACTGTCAATTTCTCTTTTCAGTGCTGTTAGAGTTTTTTTTATGTATTTTGGAGCCCTGTCATTGGGTGCATAGATATTTATTATGGTTATGTCTTCATGATGGATCATCCCCTTAATCATTATATAGTGTCCTTCTTTGTCTTTTATGGTAGATTTTGTTTTAAAGTCTATTTTATCTGAGATTAGAATTGCCACTCCTGCTCTTTTTTGATAGTTGTTAGCTTGATATATTTTTTTCCAACCTTTTATTTTTAATAAATTCACATCTTTGTTTCTAAGATGTGTCTCTTGTAGACAGCAAATAGATGGATCCTGTTTTCTTATCCATTCTGCCACTCTCCGTCGCTTTATGGGTGCATTGAGTCCATTTACATTCAGTGTAATTATTGATAGATGTGAGTTTGTTGCTGTCATTTTGTAGTGCTTTTTTTTGTGATGCTGAAGTTTTCTTTGTTCTTCTTACTCTCTTGTGCTGAGTTCCTTTTGTTTGTGGATTTTGTGTTCATTTCTTTTGTTTTTGTAGGTTTTGTTTTTGTTGAGACTTTATGTTTTTCGTCTTTATTTTTATGAGTTGGTTTGTTAACTTTTTTTGTGGTTACCATGAATTTTACCCTTATCGTTATAGTTTTAAAGCAGTCTACCGTTACTTGGTATCGCCTTGCCTTCTTCTCCTTTAGAAGGTTCTATACCTATGCCGTTTGTTCCCTCTTTCATTGTTTTGATGTTGTTGTCATCCTTTGATTGATTTCTCTGATTCCCTGTTGTATATCTTTTGTTTTTGGAAAGTCGTCTGTAGTTCAGTTCCTAGAATGGTATCTGGTTCATGTTAACCTGCATCCTAGGTCCTAGGTCCTGCCTGAGGGCTTAAGCTGTTTGTCCTCAGATCGAAGAACTCCCTTTAATAATTCTTGTAAGTTTGGTTTGACTTTTGCATATTCCTTTAGTTTCTGTTTATCTGGAAATGACCTAATTTCACCATCAAATCTGAATGAGAGTTTTGCAGGATATATTATTCTTGGCTGACAATTTTTTTCTTTCAAGATTTTATATATGTCATCCCATTGCCTTCTTGCCTGCATGGTTTCTGCTGAATAATCTGAGCTTAGTCTTATTGTTTCTCCTCTGTATGTGACTTCTTGTTTTTCCCGAGCTGCTCTCAGGATTCTTTGTTTGTCTTTAGTTTTAGCGAGTGTGAATATGATATGTCTTGGTGATTTTCTTTTGGGGTCTATTCTATATGGGGTTCGTTGAGCTTCTTGGATGACCAGCTTTTCATCTTTCATGATATTGGGAAAGTTTTCTGTCAGCAGTTCCTCAATGATCCTCTCTGTGTTTTCTGTTTTCTTCCCCTGTTCTGGTATGCCAATCACTCGTAAGTTTTTGCTTTTAATTGTGTCCCACATAACTCTCAGGGTCTCTTCATTTTTCTTTGTTCTTTTTTCTGAGTTTTCCTGAAACAGAGTTGTATCCAAGTGTTTGTCTTCAGTTCCACTGATCCTGTCTTCCATGGTTTCAAATCTACTTCTCAGCCCTTCTATGACACCGTCCATTTCTGAAATCTTGTTGTTTATCTTTTGGATTTCTAATTGTTGTTTTTGTATAATTTCGAGTTGTGAATTTATTTTGGCATTTTGTTCTTGCATCATCTTCCTGAATTCTTCCAATTTTTTGTCTGTATTTTCCATAAATTTGTCTATTTTTTCCTCATGTTTGTCAGCTTTTTGCCTCAGTTCTTGGAAAATTCCGAGTATTAGTGATTTGAGTTCCGTATCAGGTACTTCTAGTGCATTTTCTTCCACAGGAGAGTTATCTGGTGTTTTAATTTGGACGCCTATTGGAGCCATCTTGTCTTGTTTTTGTAAATGTTTTGATATTGTTTGCTGTTTTCGGGGCATTCAGTAAATATTTCTCTCGTTTATTGATTGTAGATTTTTTTTTTTTTTTTCTTTCTTGTGGTACAGCTGGGCAGATCTAGTTGAGGAGGAGCCACTGGGATGGGTTGCTTGTGGCACTCACCGCAGCCACCAGGACGGTCGGTAGTCAGTGCTGGGCAGGTTCCAATAGGGCGTGCCTGCACCGCTTGGTGATGTGATGTCTAGTGCACGGTGCAGGTAGGTAGGGTGCAGCGGGAAGATGGTTATGTGTGAAGCTAAGCTGGATATGGGAGAGAGGAGAGAGGAGGAGGAGCAAAAAGCGTACAAACATAAAAGAATGCTAGAGGAGTTTGTCGTTGGAATGTACAGATGAGAGACTATGGGATGGAGGAAACCAGAAGGGGGAAGAGAAAGAAAAGGAAAGAATGACCAAATGAAAATCAGAAAAGTTAAAAAACTGCAAAGTTCCCAGGGATCGCACCGATGCAGCTATGAGGTCTGGGGGAGTCGGTCTCAATTTTCACAGCTCAGCCTGGCCAGAAGGTACAGAGGCATACATCGCCTGGTATTCAGGGATCAGAAAGAGAAGGAAGAGATAGAGGGACAAGAAATTAAGCAATGAAGAAAGACAAAAGAGAAAAAGAGGTAAAATATGACAAAACTAATCAAAAAAGGAAGAAAAATAAAATTGAGGGAAAAAAAAAAAAAAAAAGGGCAACACCAGCAGTCAGTGCCTACAAATGGGACCCAGAGAGCCCCCACTCAGGGGCGCGAATTCCAAGAAGCCGATAGTCTCGGGGTTAAGTGACCGTGGCCACGGGAAGCAGAGGGGCCAACGAACAAAGGCCCCAGAATCCCACCCGCGCGGGAGCCCAGACCTGGAAACAGCCACACGCCCGAATGCAGCCCTACAGCCTCGCAGGAGAGAGCAGAGACGGCCCTCGGAACCAGGCACCCAGGCAAAAGGAGGGGGAGGCGGCAGGAAAAGGTCCGCTAGGTGCCAGCAAACGGCTCCCAGAAAGCCCCCAGCCCGGGCGCGCGGAACCCAAGCACCGGCGCCCCCCCGCCCAGGGACCCCGGCCACGGAAAGCAGAGGGGTGAACGAACAAAGGCCCCGGGATCCCACCCACGCGGGAGCCCAGACCCAGAAACAGCCACACGCCCGCACACAGCTCCACAGCCCCGCAGGAGAGAGCAGAGACAGCACCCGGACCCAGGCACCCAGGCAAAAGGAGGGGGAGGCGGCAGAAAAAGGTCCGCTAGGTGCCAGCAAACGGCTCCCAGAAAGCCCCCAGCCCGGGCGCGCGGAACCCAAGCACCGGCGCCCCCCCGCCCAGGGACCCCGGCCACGGAAAGCAGAGGGGCGAACGAACAAAGGCCCCGGGATCCCACCCACGCGGGAGCCCAGACCCAGAAACAGCCACACGCCCGCACGCAGCCCTACAGCCCCGCAGGAGAGAGCAGAGACGGCACTCGGAACCAGGCACCCAGGCAAAAGGAGGGGGAGGCGGCAGAGAAAGGTTCGCTAGCTGCCAGCAAACGGCTCCCAGAAAGCCGCCAGCCCAGGCGCGCGGAATCCAAGCACCAGCACCCCCCAGCCCAGAGACCCTGGCCACGGAAAGCAGGGGATCCCCAGCTGAGGCGGAGAGGGGTGGGTGGTGGGAGAGCGCGCACCGCAGTTTACCGGTCGTTCTGTCTCCGACCAGATGCTCTGCGAGGCTGTTCTCCCGTTTGCTGGTCTCTGATAGGAATCCAAGATGGTGGATCCGCGCTGCGTTAGCTGGTAAGGAATCTCTGCCTGAGTCTCTCCTCGCTCTCCGTTCTCTTTTAGTATTCTCACTCCGTTTGGTGTTTGGCTGAGTTCTTTATCTCTTCATTTGGTGTTCTAGGGTTTCAGGATTGTTGATTCTCTGTTAGGCTTAGTTTTTCGGATCTTTGCTGTGGAGGGACGGCGTGGTGTTTCTGCCTAGAGCGCCATCTTGCCCCTGTCCCTCCCAACTGATTTTTGTAAATTTATCTTGTATCCTGATACTTTGTGGAAATCTTCTATTAGTTCCAGTAGTTTTCTTGAGGATTCTTTGGGGTTTTCTGTGTATAAGATCATATTATCTGCAAATAGAGATACTTTTACTTCTTCCTTACCAATTTGGATGCCCTTTATGTCTTTTTCTAGCCTAATTGCTCTTGCTATGACCTCCAGCGCAGTGTTGAATAGCAGTGGTGATAAAGGGTATCCTTGTCTGGTTCCTGTTCTCAAGGAGAATGCTTTCAAACTCACTCTATTTAGGAAGATGTTGACTGTTGGCTTTCTATAAAATGCCCTTAATTATGCTGAGGAATTTCCCTTCTATTCCTATTTTGCTAAGAGTTTTTATTATGCCTTTTCAGCATCAGTTGATAAATTCATGTGGTTCTTGTCTTTTGTTTTATTTATGTGATGGATTACACTGATTGTTTTTCTAATGTTGAACCATCCCTGCATACCTAGTATAAATCCCACTTGATCATGGTGAATTATTTTTTGATATGTTGTTGAATTCTATAGGCTAGAATTTTGTTGAGGATTTTTGTGTCAATGTTCATGAGGGATATTGGTCTGTAATGTTCTTTTTTGTGGTGTCTTTACCTGGTTTTGGTATCAGGGTTATGCTGGCCTCATAGAATGAGTTTGGGAGTATTCTATCCTTTTCTATGCTCTGAAATACCTTTAGTAGTAGTGGAGTTAACTCTTCTCTGAAAGTTTCATAAAATTCTCCAGTGAAGGAGTCCCGGCCAGGGCCTTTTTTTTGTTGGGAGTTTTTTAAATTACCTGTTCAATCTCTTCTTTTGTTATAGGTTTATTTAGTTGTTTTTATGTTTGTGTTAGTTTAGGTAGATAGTGTGTTTCTAGAAGTTTGTCCATTTCCTCTAGGTTTTCAAATTTGTTAGAGTACAATTCTCCATAGTATTCTGTTATGATTTTTTAAATTTCAGTTGGGTCTGTTGTGATATCACCCATCTCATTTCTTTGGGTTATTTGCTTCCTCTCTTGTTTTTCTTTTGTCAGTTTGGCCAGTGGTTTATCGATTCTGTTGATCTTTTCAAAGAACCAGCTTTTGGTCTTGTTAACATTTTCAATTATTTTTCTATTCTTTATTTCATTTAATTCTGCTCTAATTCTTATTATTTCCTTTTTCTGGAACCTGAGGGCTTCTTTTGTTGCCCTCTTTCTACTTGTTCCAGTTGTAGGGTTAATGTTTTGATTTCAGCCTTTTCTTCTTTTTGGATGTGTGCATTTATTTCTATAAACTGACCTCTGAGCACTGCTTTTGCTGTGTCCAAAGGGTTGTGGTAGGAAGTGTTTTCATTCTCATTGGATTCTGTGAATTTCTTTATTCCATCCTTAGTTTCTTCTATAACCCAGTAGTTTTTGAGCCAGGTATTGTTCAGTTTCCATGTGTCTGATTTTTTTTTTTCCCTGTTTTTTCTATTATTGATTTCTACTTTTATGGCTTTATGGTCAGAAAAGATGCTTTGCAATATTTTGATGATTTGGATTCTGTTAAGGCTTGCTTTATAGCCTAATATGTTGTCTGTTCTGGAGAATGTTCCACATGCATTGGAAAAGAAAGTATATTTGGCTGCTGTTGGGTAGAGAGTTCATTATATGTCCTGAAGATCAAGTAGGTTGATTTTGGCATTTAGCTCTTCCGTGTCTTTGTTGAGCTTCTTTCTGGATGTTCTGTCCTTCACCAAAAGTGATGCATTGAAGTCTCCTACTATTATTGTGGAAGTGTCTATCTATATTTTCAATGCTGTTAGAATTTGTTTTATGTATTTTGGAGCCCTGTCGTTGGGTGTGTAAATATTTATTATGATTATGTCCTCCTGGTGTATTGACCCTTTAATCATTATATAGTGTCCTTCCTTCTCCTTTGTGGTGGATTTTACTTCAAGTTCTATTTTGTCAGAGATGAATATTGCACTCCTGCTCTTTTTTGAGTGTTGTTTGCTTGATATATTTTTTTTCCATCCTTTGAATTTTAGCTTGTTTGTGTCTTTAAGTCTAAGGTGTGTCTCTTGTAGGAAACATATAGACGGATCTTTTTTTTTAATGCATTCTCCCACGGTCTGTCTCTTTATTGGTGCATTTAGTCCCTTTTCATTCAGCATCATTATTGATATGTATGAGTTTAGTGCTGTCATTTTGATGGCTTTTTTGTGTGTTGTTCACAGTTTCTTTGTTCCACTTAATTTTCTGTGCTGAGTTGTTTTTCTTTATGTATTTTCTATTCATCTTTTTCATTGTTGTTGTTTTTGTATTTGCTGAGTCTTTATACTGTTTCTTGTTTTGATGTGTAGGATTGTTAGTTTCCTTTGTGGTTACCTTAATATTTACCCTTATTTTTCTAAGTTTAAACCAGTTTTTTATTTCTTTATGTAGCCTTGTCTTCCTCTCCATATGAAAGATCTATGACTACATTTTTTAATGCCTCTTTTTTGTTTTAATGTCATCTTTTACATATTTCTGTCTCTTTTTGCCTGTTTTCAGTGTTTTAGCTTTGGTTTATTTTTGTGACTTCCCTATCTGGGTTGCTATCTGGTTGCTCTGTCCTGTGTTCTAGTCTTAGGTTGTTATCTGATGTTATTGATTTTCTAACCAAAAGACTCCCTTTAGTATTTCTGGTAGCTTTGGTTTGGTTTTTGCGAATTCCCTCAACTTTTGTTTATCTGGAAATGCCCTAATTTCATCATCATATTTGAGACAGTTTTGCTGGATATATATTTCTTGCCTGGCAATTTTTTTCCTTCAAGGCCTTATATATGTCATTCCATTGCCTACTTGCCTGCATGGTTTCTGCCGAGTAATCTGAGCTTAGTCTTATCGACTCTCCTTTGTTGATGACTTTTAGTTTATCCTTAGCTGCTCTTAAAATTCTCTCATTATCTTTAATTTTGGCAAATTTGATTATACTATGTCTTGGTGACTTTCTTTAGGGATCTACCTTATGTGGGGTTTGATAAGTATCTTGGATACAGATGTTCTTATCTTTCATGATATCAGGGAAGTTTTCTGCCAACAAATCTTCAGCAATTCTCTCTGTATTTTCTGTTATCCCCCCCCCCCCCCGCCCCCAGTTCTGGTACTCCAGTCACTCATAGGTTATTCATCTTGATAGAGTCCCACATAATTCTTAGGGTTTCTTTATTTTTTTAAATTCTTTTGTTTGATTTTTCCTCAAAAGTTGGTGTCAAGTGCTTTGTCTTTAATCTCACTAATTCTGACTTCCATTGCCTCGATTCTGCTCCTATGACTTTGTATTGAATTGTCTAATTCTGAAATTTTATTGTAAATCTTCTGGATTTCTGATTGTTCTCTCTATATGGATTCTTGCAGCCTGTTGAATTTGTCATTATACTCTTCTCTAATCTTCTTAAGTTCCTCTATTGCTTTGTCTGTGTGTTCCTTGGCTTGTCCTGCATTTTGAATGATCTCCTTCCTGATCTCTTGAAGAGTTCTGTAAATTAACCTTTTATATTCTACCTCTGATAATTCCAAGAAATTCTCTTCCTCGTGAAAATTTCTTGATTCTTTGTTTTGGGAGCTTGCTGAACTATCATGGTCTGCCTCTTTAAGTGATTTGATATTGACTGTTGTTTCTGAGCCATCAATAAGTTATTATATTTATTTATTTTATGTTTGCTTACTCTGTCCTAGCTTCTTGTTTTGTTTTGATATGCCCAGATAGGCTGCTCATGTGAGCTAGTTTGATTACTGGTGACTGTGAAGCTCTAACATCCTGCCACCAGGTGGTTAGATCTGTTACTAGGTATGAGAGCCCGGGAGTCTGTTTACTTTTCTTGTACGGATTCAGCTCAGGTGTCCAGGTAGTCAGTCACCAAGTGTGTGGTGCAGGCTCTCACCTACAGTCCTAGACAGGCAGGGGTGATCAGTGTAGGCACACGTATCCAGCTGCAGTAGGGGGTCACGCACTGAGCAAGGCAAGGGGCTGATGGCTGCCCCTGAGTGTTTGGGAGGAAAGCATGTCCCTGTTCCCTAGAGCACATAGGTGGGTGGGTTTTGCAGCTGGACTATGAGCACCCAGTACTGTTGGCTGTAAGGAATAGGAGGTACCACTTATTCTTGGGCCTCTGTTGTGGGTGGCTTGGTGGCATGTGTGGAGCCACCAGTCATCAGGTCCCTGATGTAAGTAGGTGAGGACACTGCTTAATGGGTGCAGCAGTGTCAAATGTCACAACCTGACACTTCTCCTTATAGCTGATACAGCTGAAGTTAGGCTTCAGGTATACACCCTGTTGTACTGTGGTAATGAGGACCAACGCTGTTGAAATGAGCTCACATAGATCTATGCCAGGGTGAAAGGCAACCAAACTCTGTGAACCCCTTATGCCTATGCTTAGGCAAAGGAGCTGTGCCTACCCTGAGTTCCCAGTTTAGGGGAGCTGGCAGATTATTTTTTCCTGTTTGTTAATTTGTTCCCTCTCCAAGGCCGAGATAATGGCTCAGGGCATGTAACGGGTCCCACTTCTGACCCAGGGGGCCTGGTAATCACTGAAGCCGGCCTAGGATCTGGTGCAGAGTGGGGAGGGGGCATGTAAATGGGAGAAAGTTTTTTCCCAAAGGGAATGTATTTTGATCTGCAGTAGGTCAGATGCATATACTTACCTTTGGCTGATTGAGCACTGCTTTTCACTGGTTCTGGAGGCGTGAGTAGACTCTCCACCACTGGGTGTCTTTTGATGTGGAAAACTCCCAAGTGCCACTGCTTGCTTCACCATGCTCCCCAGCCTATCCAGCCTGAAGAGTGCTGGCTCCTGCCAGGTCAGGTCTGGCAATTCCTCATTCCAAATCATCTCTCCTTCCCCTGCCAGTCAGTCTGATTCCTCAACTTTGCCTTTGATGTTCAGGGCCCCTAGATTGTCGTATACAATCAATTCGCTTGTTTTTTCAGATATTTGTTGTAAGAGGGACCGCAGGAAGCATCTGACTACTCCACCGTCTTGGCCCTGCCTCCTAATCTTTCCTGATTTTAAGCCATGCAGTATCCCCTTGGTCTGTTCCAATGACTGTCTCTTTGTCTATGTACAGGTTCCACATGAGCACGATTAAGTGTTCTGGAATTTCCATTCTTTGCAGTGTTATCCATAATTTTTTATAATCTACACAGTCAAATTCCTTTGCATATCAATAAAACAGAGATCCATATTTGTGCCCATTCCAAAGAGAGGTGATCCAACAGATTGAAGAAATCATTGAACAATATCATTAATATCACACACAAGTAAAATTTTGCTGAAGATCATTCAAAAGCAGTTGCAGCAGTAGATTGACAGGGAACTGCCAGATGTTCAAGCCAGATTCAGAAGAGGACGTGGAACAAGGGATATCATTGCTGATGTCAAATGGATCTTGTCTGAAAGTAGAGAATGCCAGAAAGATGATTACCTGTGTTTTATTGATTATGCAAATCTTTCTTCCTTAAGAAATCTCAATTTTTGCTCTTAAGGCCTTCAACTGATTGTATGAAACCTAGCCACAATATGTAGGATAATCTGCTTTACTTAAGGTCCTGATAACTGATGTAAATGCTAATCACATGTAAATAATCATGTCTAGGCTAATATTTGACCAAACAACTGGTCACCATAGCCTAACCAAGTTGACACATAAAATTAACCATCACAGAAAGCAAATTCATTGTTGAGACCAGTTATAGCAATGAGTTGAATGTTATCTGGCCTATATACTACTGATTGAAGAAGCCAGAGAAGGAAAAGTAATTTGTAAAATTGCATTTCATTTAGATTAAAAATAGTAAGAACTTCTTCAGGAGCATTTTAGGAATGGAAACACTAGAGAATATTCTCACCCCTCTATCTGCCATCTATCTATTTATCTTCTTTTATATTCAGGAGCAAATCAAAATTGAATGGTACTTTTGTTTCTGTTACTCCTGGTAAGTACATTGCATCTGACTTTCCCAAATATGAGACTTCTTATATAGAATTGATATAAAATACTATCTGAAGGTACAATTTTCATTTTCCCTAGGGTGTTTTTTTTTTTTTTTTTTAACTTTCGCTGTTTAAATTGTTTCTTCTCATTCTTTCTGCTTAATCTATTTCTTCTCTCTTCTATTTCCTGAAGGAATACTTTTCAATTTTGCCCTTGGAATGTATCTCATGCCTCCCTTTGCAAACTTGGTTATGATCTTCTTAACTGGTCCTTTGAGTTTAGTTTGTTTAAGTAAAGGTACAACTTATTTTAAATACAGTCTTTACCTGTCCTCTGTGCTCTCTATTACCTTTATTTTTCAGTCAGTAATATTTTTGCCCTTAAGCCTAACTTTGTTTGTGAAAATCAATTAGAAAAATAGTGCAAGATTGCTAAATAAAAAGATTAGAGATGTTCTATACAGAGTAAAATCACATACATGATTATACATGGTAGGGACATTTGAAACCATGTGATCTATATACTTCATGTTTAGGTAAACCAATATTCAAACAGGCAAAGCGATTTATCCAAGGCTACCCACAACAATGGTAGAACTAAGCCTCTGTTACCATAACTCCGAGTTTAATACTGTTTCCAGCACTTCAGGCATTCTGAGGGAGTTATTTCCTAAAATGAAGGCCATTGATAGATTGGTGGCATCATTGTCAAGGAAAGCTAAGAGATTCTAGCAAATAGAAAGCATTTGTGCACAAAAATGCATGACATATGATAACTGAATTATATCTCTTTATTGGAATCACAGTAGAGGAATTCTCCATCTGTAATTTTGAATGTTGGAATTCAAATGGCTTTAACAACTGTGGCCAGTTTACTACGCAAAGTGCCAGGTCAGGACTGGAGACACCCGGCCTTGCAGTGCTTTAATAACCTCCACTGCTGCAGAGGTCTGGTTTCAGATGTTCTAAGCAAGATTCTCCGTGGTGGCCACTTATGTCTACAGTGGTCCAGTTGCAATGCTAATGGCAGGTGAACACAGGGGGTGTTTTCTAAAGGCTAAGGGGGATGTAACATTGGACTCAGCAAGGAAGTCATTTCTGTTTTCATACATTCTCTTGATCAACTCATCAAAACAGAGAAAAGTTCATGTAGAACAAATTTCTGATCTTTGCGAAAACATAGGCATTCACCCTCTGGCCAGTTGAGATGAACTCTCACCTCAGAAACTACAGTATGAATGCATTCAGAAAAAAATGGAGAGAGCACTTGCCTTTCTCAGTCATGGATGAAAAAGGATTCAGGGCGGTTTATTCAGTTCTGTCAAAATGATCACTGAACTGCTAGCTTGCTCAGGCCTTGCATGGAGACCTGAGGTTTCAGTCATCCATTCATTCTCACCCTCTCATCTGTGCCTTTGGAAAGTAGAGTTCAGCTGTTTGGATTTTTTTTTTTTTAGCTCAATTCTTCAGAAGCCTAACATGAATAAAAGGGCAAGGAGTCATTACTAACTTGTTAACCCAAATGAGACATTTTACATAGTTGGTGTTGTTTTGCAAAATAATACATAGAATTAATTTAAGTGACAAACTATTTCTGGCCAGTAATTGCAATTATGAAGATGATATATTTAGCATTTATAACAATGGCGAAGATTTTTTTTTCTCACTTCAGAATGGTTCAAATGTGAACAGAATTGATAAAATACAGGTTGTTTATGGAGACCTCGTCCCACTTTAGAACTTGGTAACTTTGAATGAAGACTTAATAGGAGAAAACTGAAAGCAATACATAGAAGCAGGTTTCACTGAGTTTTAATGCTGGCATTGATTTTTCTTTCTTTCTTTTTTTTTAAATCTTATTCAGTGTTTGTCACTTCAGGAAGGTTTCATTTCTGGTCTACTTTGGTAGAAGCACATTGTAGAAATACGTGAAGATGCTTATATAATGTAAATTTAAAAACAATGTAGATGCAAAATCCAATACTTTTTATTGCATTTATAGAAAAACAGTATGTTTATAACAAGCTATGGCAGCTAGTGCTTAAACTTATTAACTGATTTAATATTCAAAACAACTCTGTGAGCTAGGTACTATTATTTTTCTGTTAGACAGCTTTCAGATAAGAAAACAGAAGGATCAAAAAATTACCCAGCTAATTGTTGTTGGGTGCCATCCAGTAGATTCCAACTCATAGCGACCCCGTGTTACAGAGTAAATCTGCCCCCATAAGTTCTTCTTAGCTGTAATCTTTAGAGAAGCAGATTTCCAGGTCTTTCTCTCACAGAATCACTGAGTGAGTTTGAACCACTAACAGTTCTGTTAGGAGCCAAGTGCTTAAATGTTGTGCCACCAGGGCACTTTATAGGACTTAGATTTAAACCAAGACATCTTGGCTCTAGAGGTTATGCTTTTTGCCATTAAATACATGGAAAATAACAAGAATAATACAGAGAAAATTCAGTATATGTTAGCTTGATGGGAATATAGTTTTACTTTGGTCTATTGTAAATTGTTTATCAGAGTTATACACCATTTGAAAAATAAAGCCTCTATTAGTCAGTATCTAATTTGAAAATCCGTATCTTCCAGAATTTTAAACAAAGGGGATTTGCTACAGAGAACTGTTTACGCAAATGTTAAACAACTTCCCCTCCTCAAGGCAAATGCAGCTAGCTACCACTGCTAATTAGTACTCAAGCTACCAACAGCAGAAGTCAGTCATGAGCCCCAATATGGGGCCATTTCTTCAGAAACTAGCCAGTGATCTCCTTCCTTTTGATTTTGTCTATATTTTGGGTTTCTTGATTACAGTACCTCTGACAACACTAACATCTGCAGACATGTTGTTGCGTGCTACTGAGTCAATTCTGACTCACAGTGACCCTGTAGGACAGAGTAGAGCTGCCCCATAAGGTTTTCTCTACCAAAGTCTTTATGGGAGGTGATCTTTTCTCTGGTCTTTTCTCCTGAGGAGTGGCTGGTGAGTTTGAACCGCCGACCTTTTATTTAGCGGTCGAAGGCTTAACCATTGTGCAACCAGGGCTCATAAACACATTGCTATCGAGTCAACTCTGACTGAAAGCAACACTGTAGGACAGAGTGGAACTGCCCCATAGGGTTTCCAAAGGGTGCCAGGTGGATTCCAACTGCCAACCTTTTGATTAGCAGCTGAACTCTTAAGCACTACTCCATGAGGGTTTCCACCAGGGCTCGTGCGAGAGCCTTAATATCATCTTATCCTCCACATTATTGCTTCTGACAAAAATACTATTCTGAAGGAAAGTAAGTGTTCGTAACTCCTGGTAGGAAATACTGTACCAGTTGAAGTCGATCCAGAAAAACAGAATATATTGCATGTATTTCGCATAGAGAGGAATTTAATACAGGGATTTGTTGCAAAAGTATTGGTAAAGCTAGAGGATAAAAGGAAGAATGGTGGTATTAACTAGAGATAAGAAACTGAAGTAAGAAGTGATCTTCATCCCCTAGACTGAGAAAGTAAAAGAGGGAAAGTGGCATTCCTCAGAGAGCCCATGATCCCACATTCTGCATGGACACTGCTCGTGGGGTCAAGCTGCCTCTGTTGCTATTGTTGGAATTGCCATTGTAAATACCGATGAGGAACACGGCTCCTACATTCTTTGTGTGTCCTCCTGAAGCTGTAACTACTGCTTCTATAGCAGTTTTAAAAAGTAAATGACAATTAATGAAGAACATCTCATTGTTGCAGAATTTCTTTGCCTCTCAATTATAATAATTGTAATGTTTCAATAACTGAAAACCCATTGCTGTTGAGCCTATTCTGACTCATAGTGACCCTATAGGACAGAGCAGAACTGCCTCTTAGGGTCAAGGCTGTAGATCTGTACACAAGCAGACTACCACATCTTTCTCCCGCAGTGCTGCAGGTGGGTTCGAACCATTACACCACTAGTGTTCCTGTAATGTTGCAATGGTACTGTATTATTTCCTAGTGAAATATTAGAAAATTAAATTGAATGGCATATATCTAAATGTGGTTGTACTCTTCCTGATATTTGAATGACATTATACTTAATTTATAAATCATGTATTTCCATAAAATGTTTACTATTTGGTTTAATCATTTATCCATCTAATGTTAATTACATTTACGTCGTATATTGTGTATTATAATATTTTTTAATTTTTTTTTATTGTACTTCAGGTGAAGGCTTACAGAACAAATAGTTTCTCATGAAACAGTAGTACACATGTTGTTTTATGACATTGGTTAACAGCCCCTAAACATATCAACCTTCTAACTTCTCCACCTTTTTTTTGGTGAAAATACACATAGCCAAAGATACACCATTTCAAAAGTTTTTACATGCACACTTCAGTGGCATTGACTACGCTCTTGCAATTGTGCTGTCATTCTCACTTCAGATGAAGGCTTACAGAACAAAATAGTTTCTCATTTAACAGTTACTACAAATATTGCCCTATGACAATGGTTAACAATCTCACAACACATCAACAATATCCCTACTCAAACTTGGGTTCCTTATCACCAGCTTCCTTGTCCCCTTCTGCCTTCTGGCCCTTGTCACTGGACTTCTGTACCTCGTTAGCCTCATTCGGTTTTACGGGGCTGTCCACTCCCAGGCTGAACAGTGAACCTCGGAGGTAACTTCACCACTGAGCTAAAATGGTGTCTGAGTGCCATACTCTCGGGGTTTCTCCAGTCTCGTTTAGGCCAGTAAATCTGTTCTTTTTTTTTTTTTTTTGTGAGTTAAAGTTATGCTATACATCCTTCTCCAGCTCTGTCCAGAACCCTCTGTTGTGATCCCAGTCAGAGCAGTCAGTGGTGGTAGCCGGGCACCATCTAGCTGTACTGGACTCAGTCTGGTGGAGGCCTTGGTAGCTGTGGTACATTAGTCCTTCGGACTAATCTTTTCCTTGTATCCTGTTCTCTTCAGTCTCCCTTGCTCCTGAAGGGATGAGACCAGTGGAGTATCTTAGATGGCCGCTCACAGGTTTTTAAGACCCCAGACACTACTCACCAAGCTAGAATGTAGAGCATTGTCTCTATAAGCTGTGTCATGCCAACTGAGCTAGATGTTCCCTGAGACCATGGTCCCCACAGCCCTCCGCCCAGCAGTTCAGTCCCTCAGGGAGTTTGGATGTGTCTATGGGGCTTCCATGACCTTTCCTTGTACAAGTTGTGCTAGTTTCTCCTGTATTGTGTACTGTCTCACCCTTCACCCAAGATACCACTTATCTATTGCCTATTTAGTATTTCCCCCCCACCCCTCCCATCCCTGGTAACCAACAAAGATTGTTAAATTTTGTGTGTGAACTTTCTCATGGGTTTTTACAATAGAGGTCTCATACAATATTTGTCCTTTCGTGATTGACTTATTTCACTCAGCATAATGACCTCCAGTTTCATCCATGTTATGAGATGCTTCACAGATTCATTGTTGTTCTTTCTCGTTACATAGTACTCCATTGTGTGTATATTCCATAGTTTGTTTATCCATTCATCTGTTGATGAGCATTTAGGTTGTTTCCATCTTTTTGCTATTGTGAACAATGCTGCCATGAACACAGTTGTGCATAGGTCTATTCGAATGACGACTCTTATTTCTCTACGATATATTCCTAGGAGTGGGATTGCTGGATCAAATGGTATGTCTATTTCTAGCTTTCTGGGGAAGCGCCATATCATTTTCCAAAATGGTTGTATCATTTTGCATTCCCACCAGCAATGCATAAGAGTTCCAATCTCCCCGCAGCCCCTCCAATATTTGCTATTTCCAGTGTTTTTGATTCGTGCCAATAATGCCGGGGTGAGATGGTATCTCATTGTAGTTTTAATTTGCATTTCTCAAATGGCTAGTGATCACAAGCATTCCCTCACGTGTCTGTTGGCCATTTGAATGTCTTCTTTGGTGAATTGTCTGTTCATTTCCTTTGCCCATTTTTTAATAGGATTATTTGTCTTTTTGTTGTAGAGGTGTTGGATTTTCTTGTAGATTATGGAGATTAGACCTTTGTCTGACTTGTACTGTCCAAAAATTTTTTCCCAGTCTGTAGGTTCTCTTTTGACTCTTTTGGTGAAGTCTTTTGAAGAGCATAAGTGTTTGAGTTTTAGAAGATCCCAGTTATCTAGCTTATCTGTTGGGGTTTGTGGGTTGATGGTTATGGTTTGTATCCTGTTAATGCCATGTATTAAGGCCTGAAGTGTTGGTCCTATTTTTTCTTCTATGAACTTTATAGTTTTAGGCTTTATATTCAGGTCTTTGATCCATTTTGAAGTAGTTTTTGTATATGGCGTGAGGTATGGGTCCTGTTTCATTTTTTTGCAGACGGATATCCAGTTTTTCCAGCACCATTTGTTAAAAAGACTGTTTTTTCCCCATTTGATGGACTTTGGGCCCTTGTCGAAGATCAGGTGACCGTAGGTGTGTCGCAGCGCCCTCAAATGGGGCACAATCTGTCGCAGCGGTGATAAATGTCGGAACGGCAGAGACAGTAACCAAACACAATTCTTACAGAGAAGTGGGGCCAGGAGGGTCACTCTGAGGAGTTGACCCTCGGCTTCAGTCCCAGGAGTTTATTTATAGTCAATACAGCAAGCAGTGAGGCAAATAACAGAACAATGGGCTTTGGGTGAGTAACAATAAGTTTTGGGCAAGGGAGAAGGAATTCAGGTAAACAAGCCAATCAGTAACGGGATAATATGTTTGGGAAAACAAGTCATGACAAGTCTCAACATGTTGGGGAAAAGTCTCAACATGCTGTACAGCATAGAGGCCTGTGGGAGCTGCAGTTGTCAATAGTGCAGCCATGTTTAAATGGCCTATATCCCCACATAGGTGGATGGATTTACATCTGAGTTCTCAATTCTGTTCCATTGGTCAATGTATCTGTCGTTGTACCAGTACCAGGCTGTTTTGACTACTGTAGCTGTATAGTAGGTTCTGAAGTCAGGTAGTGTGAGTCCTCCAACTTTATTCTCCTTCTTCAGTGGTGCTTTACTTATTCAGGGCTTTTTCCCTTTCCATATAAAGTTAATGATTAGTTTTTCCATCTCTTTGAAGAATGTTTTCGGTGTTTGAATCAGGATTGCATAGTATTTGTAAATTGCTTTGGGTAGAATTGTTATTTTCACAATGTTGAGTCTACCTATCCATGAGCATGGTATGTTTTTCCATTTATGTAGATCCCTTTGGGTTTCATGAAGCAGTGTTTTGTAGTCTTCTTTGCATATGTCTTTTACATCCCTGGTCAGATTTATTCCTAAGTATTTTATCTTTTTAGGGGCTATTGAAAATGGTATTGTTTTCCTGATTTCCTTTTCATCGTTCTCCTTACTGGTGTATAGGAATCCAACTGATTTTTGAATGTTTATTGTGTATCCTGCTACTCTGCTGAATCTTTCTATAGCTCCAGTAGATTTCTCGTGGAGTCTTTAGGGTTTTCTGTGTATAGTATCATATCATCTCAAACAGGGACAGTTTAACTTCTTCATTACCAATTTGGATGCCCTTTATTTCTTTTTCTTGTCTTATTGCTCTAGCTAGAACTTCCAGCACAATCTCAAATAGGAGTGGTGATAAAGGGCATCCTTGTCTTGTTCCTGTTTTCAAGGGGAATGTTTTCAGCCTCTCTCCATTAAGAATAATGTTGGCCATTGGTTTTGCATAGATGCCCTTTATTATGTTGAGAAATTTCCCTTCTATACCTATGTGATTGAGAGTTTTTATCAAGAATGGGTGTTGGACTTTGTCAAATGCCTTTTCTGTGTCAATTGAGATGATCATGTGATTCTTTTCTTTCCTTTTATTTATGTGGTGGATTACGTTGATTGATTTTCTAATGTTGAAACATCCTTGCACACCTGGTATGAATCCTACTTGGGTGTGGTGTATTATTTTTTTGATATGATGCTGAATTCTATTGTCTAGAATTTTGTTAAGAATTTTTGCATCTATATTCATGAGAGATATTGGTCTGTAATTTTCTTTTTTTGTGACGTCTTTGCCTGGTTTTGCTATCAGCGTTATGCTGGCTTCATAGAATGAATTTGGAAGTGTTGCTTTCTCTTCAATGCTCTGAAATAGCTTGAGTAGTACTGGTACAAGCTCTCCTGTAAATGTTTTGTAGAATTCTCCAGTGAAGCCATCTGGGCCAGGGCTTTTTTTGGTTGGGAAATTTTTATTACCTTTTTAATCTCTTCTCTTGTTATGGGTCTGTTCAGATTTTCAGCATCACTTTGTTGTAGTTTGGGTAGGCCGTGTGTTTCTAGAAATTTATCCATTTCCTCTAGGTTTTCAAATTTGTTGGAGTAGAGTTTTTCATAATATTCTGTTATAATCCTTTTTATTTCAGTTGGGTTGGTTGTAATGTCTTCCATTTCATTTCTTATTTGGGTTATTTGTGTCCTCTCCTGTTTTTCTTTTGTCAGTCTGGCCAGTGGTTTGTCGATTTTGTTGATTCTCTCAAAGAACCAACTTTTGGTTTTGTTGATTCTTTCTATTGTTTTTCTGTTCTCTGTTTCATTTATTTCTGCTCTGATCTTTACTATTTCCTTTCTTCCAGTGGTTGTGGGCTTTTTTTGCTGTTCTCTTTCTGTTTGTTTGAGCTCTGTACTTAATGTTTTGATTTTGTCCCTTTCTTTTTTGATATGTGCATCTATCACTATAAATTGTCCTCTGAGGACCACCTTTTCTATGTCCCAAAGGTTTTAGTGTGATGTGTTTTCATTCTCATTTGATTCTAGGAATTTTTTGATTCCATCTCTGATTTCTTCTATTACCCAGTGATGCGTGAGCAGGATATTATTCAGTTTCCATGTAGTTGAGTTTTTTTTTCCTCGCTCTATTGTTAATTCCCACCTGGCATTGTGGTCGAGAAGATACTTTGAATTATCTCAACGTTTTGGATCTTGTTGAGGATTGCTCTGTGGCCTAAGATGTGGTCTATTCTGGAGAACATTCCATGTGCACTGGAAAAGAATGTGTACTTTGCAGCAGTTGGATGGAGTGTTCTATATATGTCTAGGAGGTCAAGTTGGCTGATTGTGCCCTTTAGGTCTTCTGTATCTTTGCTGAGCTTCTTCTTAGTTGTTCTATCCTTTACTGACAGTGGTGTG
The DNA here is from genome assembly GCA_030035585.1 of Dugong dugon. Taxonomy (NCBI): domain Eukaryota; kingdom Metazoa; phylum Chordata; class Mammalia; order Sirenia; family Dugongidae; genus Dugong; species Dugong dugon. The sequence goes on from CM057478.1 coordinate 19,720,983, forward strand.
TTGAAGTCTTCTACTATTATTGTGGAACTGTCAATTTCTCTTTTCAGTGTTGTTAGAGTTTGTTTTAGGTATTTTGGAGCCCTGTCATTGGGTGCGTAGATGTTTATTATGGTTATGTCTTCATGATAGATTGTCTCCTTAATCATTATATAGTGTCCTTCTTTGTCTTTTATGGTAGATTTAGTTTTAAAGTCTATTTTATCTGAGATTAGAATTGCCACTCATGCTCTTTTTGGTAGTTGTTAGGTTGATATATTGTTTTCCAACCTTTGACTTTTAATAAATTCACATCTTTGTTTCTAAGGTGAGTCTCCTGTAGACAGCATATTGATGGATCCTGTTTTCTTATCCAGTCTGTCCCTCTCCGTCTCTTTATGGGTGCATTGAGTCCATTTACATTCAGTGTAATTATTGATACATGTGAGTTTGTTGCTGTCATTTTGTAGTGCTTTTCTTTGCGGTGCTGAAGTTTTCTTTGTTCTTCTTACTCTCTTGTGCTGAGTTACTTTTGTTTGTGGATTTTTTTTCATTTCTTTTGTTTTTGTAGGTTTTGTTTTTGCTGAGACTTTATGTTTTTCCTCTTTTTTTTTTTTTTTATGAGTATATCTGTTAACTTTCTTTGTGGTTACCATGAATTTTACCCTTATCTTCCTAAGTTTGAAGCAGTCTACCATTACTTGGTATCACCTTTCCTTCCTCTCCATTGGGAGGTTCTATACCTATACCGTTTATTCCCTCTTTTAGTGTTTTGATGTTGTTGTCATTTACTGATTAACTGCTCTGATTCCCTGTTGTATTCCTTTTGGTTTTGGATAGTCCTTGAGAGTTCATTTCCTAGATTGGTATCTGGCTGGTACAATCCTGCATCCTAGCTTCTGCCTGTGAGCTGAAGCTGTTTGTCCTCAGATCAAAGAACTCTCTTTAATAATTCTTGTAAGTTTAGTTTGACTTTTACATATTCCCTTAGTTTCTGTTTATCTGTTTATCAAATTTCTGTTTATCAAATTTGAACAAGAGTTTTGCAGGATATATTATTCTTGGCTGGCAATTTTTTTCTTTCAATATTTTATATATGTCATCCCATTGCCTTCTTGCCTGCATGGTTTCTGTTGAATAATCTGAGCTTAGTCTTATTGTTCCTCAACTGTATGTGACTTCTTGTTTTTACGAGCTACTCTCAGGATCCTTTGTTTGTCTTTGGTTTTGGCGAGTGTGATTATGATATGCCTTGGTGATTTTCTTTTGGGGTCTCTTCTCTATGGGGTTTGTTGAGCTTCTTGGATGGCCAGCTTTTCATCTTTCATGATATTGGGGAAGTTTTCTGTCAGCAGTTTCTCAATGATCCTGTCTGTGTTTTCTGTTTTCTCCCTGTTCTGGAATTCCAATCACTCAAAAATTTTTGCTTTTTATTGTGTCCCACATAACTCTCAGGGTCTCTTCATTTTTCTTTGTTCTTTTTTCTGAGTTTTCCTCAAACAGAGTTGTATCCAAGTGTTTGTCTTCAATTCCCCTGATCCTGTCTTCCACCATTTCAAATCTGCTTCTCAGCCCTTCTAAGACACCGTCCATTTCTGAAATCCTGTTGTTTATTTTTTGGATTTCTGATTGCTGTCTTTGTATAATTTCTAGTTGTGAATTTATTTTGGCATTTTGTTCTTGCATTATTTTCCTGAATTATTCCATTTTTTTGCCTGTATTTTCCATGAATTTGTCTAGTTTTTCCTCATGTTTGTCAGCTTTTTGCCTCAGTTCTTGGTGAATTCTGAGTATTAGAGATTTGAATTCCCTATCAGGTAGTTCTAGTGCATTTTCTTCCACTGGAGAGTTATCTGGTGTTTTATTTTGGACACCTACTGGAACCATCCCGTCCTGTTTTTGTAAATGTTTTGGTATTGTCTGCTGTTTTCGGGGCATTTAGTAGTTATTTTTCTCTTTTATTGACTGTAGATTTGTTTGTTTCATCCCTTTTTTTTTTTAAATTTGACTATGTCTGAGCAGCAGACTGTGTGTTCTTTGTTGTTTGCTCATCTGTGGGCACAATACTTTTCACCTCCTTCTCCAATTGGGAGGGTCAGTCACTCAGATACGGTACAGCAGGGCAGGTCTCGCTGAAGAGGAGTTACTGGGATGAGTTGCTTGTGACACTTACTACATCCACCAGAGTGGGTTGGTAATCAGTGCAACGAAGGTTCCAGTAGGCCATGCCTGTGCTGCTTGGTGGTGTGATGTCAAGCGCATGGTGCAGGTAGGCAGGATGCAGTGGGGAGATTGTTATGTGTGGAGCTAAGATGGATATGGGAGAGGGGAGAGAGGAACAGGAGCCAAAAACATACAAACAAACAAAAAAGAATGCTAGTGGAGTTTGCCGTTTGAGTGGAGAGATGAGAGACTATGAAATGGAGAAAAACAGAAAGGGGAAGAGGAAGAAAAGAAAAGAATGAATAAATAAAAATAGGAAAGGTTAAAGAACCGCAAAGTTCCCAGGGATCCCACCGGTGCAGCTATGAGGTCTGAGGAAGTCACTCTCAGGTGTTGAAGTACTCCAGGCATTCAGGGAACAGAAAGAGAAGGAAGATATAGAGAGACGAGAAACTGAGCAATGAAGAAAGACAAAAAAGGAAAAAGAGAGAAAAGAAAACAAAACAAATTAAAAAAATAATAATAACAAGAAAGGCCCCCAAAAAACAGAAAAAAAAAAAAAAACAACGAAAAAAGAAATGCCCTCAGAGATGCCTCTGCACGTCTGGCCAGAAAGGGCTCCCAACTCAAGAAAAGGAAAAGAAAACAAAGAAACAATTCAAAACAAAGAAATGAACAAAAGCCCCAGGATCCCACCAGCGCGGCAGCCCAGACCGGGAAGCAGCACCACCCTCAAACGGGGCTCTGCAGCCCCTCAGGAAGAAGCAAAGATGGCACACGGAGCCAGGTACTCGAGTGAAAGGAGGGGGAGGTGGCGAGAGGCCAAGAAGAAATCAAAAGAAGCAGGAAAAAAAAAAGCAACACTAGCAGCCAACAAATGGCACTCAGAGAGCCAGCTAGTGCAGGCTGGTGTTTCTGGACAAGAGACTGTGTCTGCGGGAAGCAGAGGGTACCGAGTGTGGGTGAAGAAGGGTAGGGAGTGGGAAAGCATATATCACAAATTACCGGAGCTCTGCAGCCCCTCAGGAAGAAGCAAAGATGGCACGCATGGAGCCAGGTATTTGAGCAAAAGGAGGGGGAGGTGGCAAGAGGCAAGGAAGAAATCAAAGGAAGCGGAAAAAAGCAACACCAGCAGCCAACAAATGGCACTCAGAGAGCCACCCGTTTGGATGTGTGGAATCCAAGCAGCGGGTGTTTCCTGGTCAAGAGATTGAGGCCGCGGGAGGCAGAGGAGTCCGAGTCAGGGTGAAGAAGGGTGGGGGGGTGGGAAGGCATATATCACAAATTACCAGGTTGTTTTGTCTCCTGCTGGACGCTCCGTAAGTCTGCTTTCTCGTACCCCCTGTTTGCTGGTCTCCAATAGGTGTCCAAGATGGAGGATCCGTGCTGCGTTAGCTGGTAGGGGACCTCTGCATGAATCTCTCCTCGCTCTCCGTTCTCTGTCAGTCTTCTCACTCCATTTGGTGCTTGGCTGAGTTCTTTATCTCTTCATTTGATGATTTAGGGTTTCAGGATTGTTGTATTCTCTGTTCAGCTTAGTTTATCGGATCTTTGCTGTGGAGGGACAGCATGGTGCTTCTGCCTAGAGCGCCATTTTTTCTCTCCCACTCTATTTTTTTTATTTTACTCTTTAGAACCCAGTGGATTTTCTTTCAAATCTAAGACTGATAGTTTAAAAAAAGAGTCATCAAACTTTTTTGGTAAAAAGCTAAATAGTAAATATTTTCAGATCTGACGGCCATTCTGTTCCTGTCACAACCTCTTAACAGCAGCCACAGATAACACATAAACAAATGACTATGGGTGTGTTCCAACAAAACTTTTTTGTTGTTGTTGTTAGGTGCTGTTGAGTCAGTTCCTACCCATAGTGGCCCTATGCACAACAGAAGGAAACACTGCCAGGTCCTGCCCCATCCTCACAATCATTGCTATTCTTGAGCCCATCACTGCAGTCACTGTGTCAGTCCATCTCATTGAGGGTCTTCCTCTTCTTCTCTGGCCCTCTACTTTACCAAGCATGATGTCCCTCTCCAGAGACTGATCCACCCTGTTAACAAGTCCAAAGTATATGAGATGTAGTCTCGCCATCCTTGCTTCTAAGGAGCATTCTGGTTGTACTTCTTCCAAGACACATTTGTTCGTTCTTTTGGCAGTCCATGGTATATAAACTTTATTTACAATAAAATCAGTTAGTGGGCAGGGTTTCACTCACAGGCAATAGTTTGTCAATCCTTAATCTAGTAGAAATGGCAGAAATGCCTTAGCAGTAGTACTTACTGATTTCCACTGTATTTGATGAATCCATATATAATATAGAAAGACTAACAAGATTCTATAGTGAACGTTTCTCAATTTTTTGGATAAATTCATTGATTGCGAATATGATAATAAAAGCAAGGTTAAGAAGAAATATCACTACACTAATACACTGTGATAAGCAATTTATATACCTTAATCTTTTCAACAAGCCATGAAGTAGATACCACTATCTCTGTATGACAGATCAGAAAATTTATAGAAGTTATGTAAACTTATGTAAAATTATGTTTACTCAGCAAGTATATTATATGCTTCAAACCTATGTTTATCTGACTTCATATATATTATTGCTACATTGTGTATTATTATGCATGTATTTCTATATTTTTCATACTGTATGTTGTAATAGCCATCAGAATTTTGAAACTGAAATGAAAACGTGATATTATATTCAGACTCCTGTGTATATGTATGTACATACACAGAGTCAATTAGAAAGTATTTGGGTCAGCTCCATAAGAAAATTTAATTTTCTCTCTTTTAACCAATACTTATTAGAGAAAGCTATCTATGAAACATTTCAAGTTCTAATTATCCTAGGAAATCATGGAGAAATGAAAGTTTTAGGTGTATGACAGGACCTTACCCTGAGTGCCACCTGCTTGCCTGGTATTCTGACAAATTGCACGTCCTTGCCAGACCTCAGTCCCTAGAAGCCTGGACCCTTTTCCTGACCATCAGCCACTGGCCCATTTCCTGATTCAAACCCCTTCACCTTACCCCACCACTCAGAACAACTAAATTACGTGACCCGCTATTCCTCTGAAATGTCTGCAGTTTTGCTGTTACCTTGTGCATGGTATTTGGCCTGTCATGTATACAATAACGCTAACTCCAAACCAGCCCACTTCTGACTCTCTACCTCTTCCCCTTCAGCCACATGGGGAGCAAAGACACCCTCATGGGTTCTGTTTTCCATCTTCCAGTTCTCCTTTGCATGATCTGCTTTCCTGGATTACTGACCCCACGTGCATTTTCTCTGAGTTTATGTCCCTGCATCACTTGATAATCTAACTTCTTAACTTATAACCATTGTCATCCCTTTGCTTCTTTGGTACTGGATATGCCTGGCATTAATTTGGTAAAAACTCTATTAGGAAAACACTAACAGTTATTCAGGGCTGATTGCATACCAGTTGCCACTGAGCTGATGCCAACTCATGGTGACCCCATAGGTGTTAGGGTAGAACCGTGCTCCCTAGGGTTTTTAATAACTGATTTTTTTTTGACAGTGTATCACCAGGGCTTTCTTCCAAGGTGCCTCTGGGTGGACTCAAACTTCCAGCCTTTAGGTTAGCGGCCAAGTGTGTTAATCATTTGCACCACCTCTAAATTCCTTACATATATATTACCTCATTAAATCTTCCCAATAACCATATAAGATGCATACTAGGAGTATGACAGTGTTCTAGTAGATCATTCCTGTCTTTAGAGAGCACAGCAGAGGTGGTAAAGCATCTTTTCACAGCACAGATTCATAAAGTTCACCCTTCTGCTCAATAATCTGGTCTGTTGGTACAGGCAGCACCTAGCCAATGATACTCCTCTGTAGGCACAACCTTGTCTATACAAGCTGCTTTGGCAATGTTTTGCTGATGGGATTGGAAATTAGATATAGGATGTTCCTAGAACTCTTGATGGTGCTTGCTAACTATATACAGGCTATGGGGTCTCAAGACCCCAAAGACGATTCCTGGGCTTATGGCTCATTAACTGACTTTCAGAACAGACAAACAGAAAGCTCTATTCCTGCATTCCCAGAGCCATACATTACATAACATGAAGGCACCATATACTTGGTGTGCCAAAAGCACCTTCGTGCTTTCTTCCTTTCCTGAGACCTAAAAACCCACTGATCCAAATGAGTTTCTCCTGGTCCAGGATTTGGGTTGGCCCTTTGTAGTTTCTTAAGAAATCTGAGATGACAAAGAAAACCCATCACCTAAATTTCAAGAGTATATAAGTATGTAAGAAGTCTGTAAGCTAAAGTCAGTAAGACACAGAGGGAGGCATTAGGGAAAAAGTGGTCACAGAAATGTAAGCCGCAAAACTGGGCCAGTAGGTTTACAGTATTTAGGAAGCAGGTCTAGGCATTTGCATATGAGTGGTGTTACTGTCTCTGACTAAATGTTTGTGATTGTCAGATATAGTAGATGGGAAGCCATTTGACTTTAAAGGTCAAGGAAGGCTTGGTCCCATTTAAGATGAGCTGGGCAATAGAGTCATATTTGGATCTTAATGCCCAAGACATTTGGCTGGAGGAGAGCACAGGACCAGATCTGTAATCCTATAACCAGGAAGTTGGCAACTGAGCCCAGAACCCTACAGGTCTTCTCTAATCTTGTGGGATCGATGCCCAAGAGAGAGTAACTGCAGAATGACAGAGAAGGCCAGAACTCCTTACTCATCATATATTTACATGCACTTCTTAATAAAATGTTTATGGAGTAAAAAGTGGAAGAGCTGCCTATTGCAATGCTCATATTTCACCATTCTTTGGGACATTGATTCTAACCAAACATGTATTTTCTATCAGACACCAAGACAGTTCTTATTCAAGACTCTATGGCACAGGTTCATCTTATCACTATCTCTTACCTAGAGGGCCACCTTGAAGGCTGCTATGCTAATTTTTATATTTTATAACATTTTCAAGATGCCCCCATATGCATAAACTGGGCTTGTGGGGGTTTCGCAGAGATAAGAGTCCCAGAAAAAGGCAAATGGGTGACGACCTTAAAAATTTTCTGTGGGGATTAGAAGTATAATGTTCTTATCTTTCCAGTGCCCAGGGAGGATCTCTGAGGCTTATGAACAGGGATGATTTAATGAATTATGTAGAACTAGTGTGGCTATCATGTTCCCAAGTGCATCGTTAGCATTCTTGGCAAAGTTTTCCATAATTTGTTATGATCCACCCAGTTGAATGCCTTTGTATAGTCAATAAAACACAGGTGAACATCTTTCTGGTATTATCTGCTTCCAGCAAAGATCCGTCTGACATCAGCAATGATATCACTCATTCTTCCTCTTCTTCTGAATCCGGCTTGAATTTCTTGCAGCTCCCTGTCAATGTACTGCTGCATCCATTTTTGAATTATTCTCAATATAATTTTACTTGCATTTGATATTAATGATATTGTTCAAAAATTTTGCATTCTGTTGGATCACCATTCTTTGTATTAGGCACATATACAGATCTCCTCCTGTTGTTAGCCAGGTATCTGTCTTCCAAATTTCTTGGCATAGATGAGTAAGTGCTTCCAGCATTGCATCCATTTGTTGAAATATTTCCATTGGTATTTTGTCAGTTTTTGGAGCCTTGTTTTTCGCCAATGCTTTCAGTGCAGCTTGGACTTCTTCCTTCAATACCATCAGTTCATGATCACATGTTACCTCCTGAAACGGATGAATGTTGACCAATTCTTTTTGGTACAGTGACTCTGTGTATTCTTTTCATCTTCTTTTGATGCTTCCTGCATCGTTCAAATTTGGGCCATAGAATCTTTCAATATTGCAACTAGAGGCTTTAATTTTTTCTTCAGTTCTTGAGAAATGCCTATCGTGTTCTTCCCTTTTGATTTTCTAGCTCCAAGTCTTTGCAAATTTCATTATAATACTTTGCCTTGTCTTCTCTAGCTGCCCTTTGAAATCTTCTGTTCAGCTCTTTTACTTCATCATTTCTTCCATTCTCTTTAGCTACTCTACTTTCAAGAGCAAGTTTCAGAGTCTGTTCTGACATCCATTTTAATCTTTTTTTTTCTTTCCTGTCTTCTTAATGACCTTTTGCTTTCTTCACGTATGATGTCCTTGATGTCATCCCACAACTAGTCTAGTCTTTGGTCGTTAGTGTTCAATGCATCAAATCTATTCTTGAGATGGTCTCTAAATTGTGTTCATGCTGAACTTGTACATAGACCAAGAGGCAGTCGTTTGAACAGATCAAGGGGATAGTGCATGGTTTAATATCAGGAAAGGTGTGTGTCAGGGTTGTATCCTTTCACCATGCTTATTCAATCTGTGTGCTGAGTAAATAATCTGAGAAGCTGGTCTACATGAAGATGAATGTGACGTTAGGATTGGAGGAAGACTTATTAACAATGTGCAATACCCAGATGACACAATTTTGCTTAATGAAAGTTAAGAGGACTTGAAGAACTTACTGTTGAAAATCAAAGACAACAGCGTTCAGTATGGACTACATCTTAACATAAGGAAAACAAAAATCCTTATATCTGGACCAGTAAGCAACATCATGATAAATGGAGAAAAGATTGAAGTTGTCAAGGATTTCATTTTACTTGGATTCACAGTCAACACCCATGGAAGCAGCAGTCAAGATGTCAAACATATTACATTGGGCAAATATGCTGCAAAAGATCTCTTTAAAGTGTTGAAGAGCAGTGATGTCACTTTGAGTACTAAGGTGCATCTGAATCAAGCCATGATATTTTCAATCGCCTCATATATGTGCAAAAGCTGGACAATGAATAAAGAAGACTGAAGAAGAATTGGCGCATTTGAATTGTGGTATTGGCAAACAATATTGAATATATCATGGACTGCTAGAAGAACAAAAAATGTGTCTTGGAAGAAGTAAAGCTGGAATGCTCCTTGGAAGCAAGGATGATGAGACTTTGTCTCACTTACTTTGGACATATTATCAGGAGGGACCAGTCCCTGGAAAAGGACATCATGATTAGTAAAGTAGAGCATCAGTGAAAACGAGGAAGACCTTCAACAAGATTGATTGATACAATGGCTGCAACAATGAGCTCAAACTTAGCAATGATTGTGAGGATGGCACAGTACTGGGCAGTGTTTCGTTCTGTTGTACATAGGGTTGCTATGAGTTAGAACCAACTCAACAGCACCTAACAACAATAACAACAAGTGCATCATAATTAAGTCTGATGACCGTGTCTATAAAGATCAACTCTTAAAGTACCTGAATAAACACCAATATGTAGTCAAAGTTGAGAAATATAAGGATCTTTCAGTATTTCAGGTCTGATCTTCTCCTCTCAGTAAATCCGGTAAATTCTGACCAAGTTAGTACCATGATAGAATGGCTCAACTCTAAGTATCATGAAGGACAAGAAAAGATTCCATGAGATGTGATTTGTTATTCCTTGATTTATAACACTGGTATTTTTTACACTTCCCATCACTGACTTTCTGAAGAAAGACTGGCTATTTCAGTCAAGAAAACTTTCCAGAGCCTGCAATGGCGTTTGATTTTGGCTCTGTGTATTTTGCCTGGATTACAACCAAGTGTTTGCATTTGAAACAGATTTATTGATCTTTGCTCTTCAAAATATCTTTTCATAAGAGGACCATGAAGCTGAATTCCCCTTCTGTTTGGGTACATCTTAAGGAAGTCCTCCCTAATGAATTGCATTGACCAAATGTGGAGAAAACATCAAGCACAAGTTTGAGGACTAGCATTGTGTCAATTTGGATCTTCAAAGGAAACATATAACAAAATGTAATATTTGGAATGTATTGGGGGAAACATTCATGAATGATAAAGAGAAAGCAGGAGGAGGCAGAGAGAACATTTAGACCGTGATGCAGGGCTGACACCTCTGAAAGGAAAGTAAAATATGAAGAAAGAAGAATTGGGTAGGAAGAGCCTCAGCGGCAGTGTAGCTTGGAGGCAGTCTCAGCCAGGCAAATGGAGAACCCCAGGGTAGAGTGTCCCTTAGAGAAATCCCACGTTTGGCAGAAGCAGTCAAAGTCTAGTACTCTGCTACCATCAGTCCTCGGCTGTGAGCAGCCCTGAAAGAATGTGGCCTCAGAGTGAACGCAGCAGTGAATCCCATGGTGGTGGCGGCTAGAGGCTCTTAGCTACGCCACACTGCACTGTTTGCCGCAGGGTCTTTCTTTTTTTTCTAAAGCCTCAGTTTTATTTCCTAAGTCAGTAGATAACAAAAAGTATAACACACGTAAATAAAAGCTATTTGAATCCTCAATAGGTTTTAAGGGTGTAAAGGGGTCTGAGAAAAGAGAGAGAATTGCTGCCTTAGGAGAATTTGGCAAGTCAAGAGATAGAGTGGGAGCAGAGCAAACTTTCAGAATAACCTGTAGGAAAGAAACCAGAGCTAGGTATGTGTTACCTGCCATCAAGTCACCCCTGACTCATGGTAACTCCCTGTGTTACAGAGTAGAATTGTCTCATAGGGTTTTCTTGCCTGTAATCTTTATGGAAGCAGTTCACCAAGCCTTTTCTTCTGTGGAGCAGCTGGGTGGTTTGAATTGTCAACCTCTGGGTTAACAGCCAATTACAGACTGCTTGTACTGCTTGGGCTTCTTACCGGTTTTATCATTATACTTTCCCCCTTTTTTATTGTTTTTGGAAGTATATACAATAAAACATTCGCCAGTTCAACAATTTCTACATGCACAATTCAGTGACATTGATTACATTCATCAAGTTGTGCAATCATTCTCGCCCTCCTTTTTCAAAGTGTTCCTCCCCCAGGCAGGGCATTTCTTCAGTGGAGGTCAGAGTGGTGCACCTCCGTGGCTGCCATGGGCATAATGTTTTTAAGCTTCTATGGAGCCTTTCCACCAAAACTCCTAAAGGAGAAAATCTCTCAAACATGGAAACTAATTCAACTCCTAGGTGCCCAGAATGAATGATAAATTTCTACCACACAACCTCAGACCTGAAAACTGAAGTAGGTTTACTAAAGAAAATGTTAGTCCAAAGATAAATGGTAAGTCATTTATAAAGAGAAACCATCTTTGCATCCCCAGTGCTTAGCAAAGCCCTAATATAATCACTTCATACATTTTTATTGAAATTAAAGGTAGATAATAGTAATATCTCCTCCAGTTGGAGAGGTCAAAACATTAAAAAGTCCCTTCTTATAGCTACACTAATGAAACAATTCCATTTTTGTTTAAACAACCACCCCCCCCATACATACACATACACCTTGAAAAAACCACCCATTTAGATGATAAACACTTCCAAGTATCACCAGTAACATTGAAGCACATAATTTGAGGAATTTAATGCAAAATAGTCCATAGATCAGGTATACTGTTTATTATTATAGCTAATTCCTCATCCTTGATTCATAGCAAAGGCTGTAGTAATGGATGTTGGGTCTCATCAAACTCATTCTAAATCCAGACATTAAAACAAAAAGGGGAGGGAGTAGAATAAAATTAAGTGAGATGATTATTTATGATCCACCGGGTATTGTACTTACTGCTCAGATATGAAAGTCTATTTTAATTCTGCCTGCTTTCCCCTGAATCTTTTTTCAAAGAAAGGATTTTCACATAATTTAACCTAGAGGGCTGCACTTACATTTTACTGTAATATCAGAAAATGAGATCCTTCTTTATTCTGATTGAAGAACACATATATTTAGAGAAGAACTTCTGGGGAAGTCTTCTGAAATGGATTAAGGTGCCTGTTATATCAGCAAGGACTTCTGATTAGATAATAGTCTTCCTTTAAATAGACATATGGATATTATACTTCTTGTTTGATTTCTTTCAGGCAGATACATAGTTTTTTTGTGATTTTTAACATGTTTGGATTTTTTAAAATAAAGGGGAATCTCAAAACACTTGAGCTATATAGTTCCCTGTCATAAAAACAAAGCTCAAATAAAGTAAGGGACAGGAATAATCCAAAAATGATATAAAGAAATTCTTAAATTAATCCGTGTTCTATTAATAGAATATTCCAAACTTTGCTGATAATTAAACTTGAATGATATGACAATATTTATGTTTCTTTATGTTAAGAAAATCTCTTTGCCTATTTCTAATATTTACTCTTGTCCAATTCACCAGTTAATTTATTTTAAACTCCAATCAAAATAACAAATATTCTCTGTAAGGTTAAAATTGATTTTATTTATTACACGTTTGTAGAACAACTTAACTGGAAACACTACTCAAGGTGTTTAAACTGATGTTTTGATTTCATGTACTATTTTCACATTAGACTGACACAATAATGCAAAGTTGCCTTTCCGTCTATAGAAAGTTAGCTCTGGGTCCCTGAATCTATCCTTCTGGATCCTTGAATCTGGGTCCTTGAATGTATCTGTTCCTTCTCTCAAACTTGCTTCTTCGTTTGTCTCCTTCGCATTTTAAATATGTGAAAAACAAAACCAAAAAACTTCCCCCAATCCAATTTTCCTTTCCACTAACTAAACTACGTTTCTTCCCTTTACTAAAAAAATCTCAATTTACAAAGAAATATCCCAATTTCTCATTGTCAGAATTATGTTTTTTAACAGTTTCACCTGCAATCAAGTCTTTCCTCTTTAAGCAGTAAGCTGCTAATAGACAAATTCAGCCATCTTTTTTATGTCCTCCTCCTGAGCTCTCTTCAGCATCTCACATTATTGATGCCCCTGCCTTCTTCACAAACAGGAGTCGGAATTGACTCAGTGGCAACTGGTTAGTTTTTTTGAGAGAGTGAAAAGATCAGTGGTTGCCAGGAGGCCAGGGGGAGAGAGAAGGATGAATAGGTGGAACACAGGACATTTTAAGGACAATGAAATGATTCCATATGATACTGTAATGGTAGACACATGACATTATGCATTTGTGTAAACCCTTAGAACTGTACAATACAGAGTAAACCCTAATCTAAATTATGGGCTTTAGTTAATAATGCTGCAGCAATATTGATTCATCATTTGTAACAAATGTACCACACTGATGCAAGATGTTAATAATAGGGGAATGTGTATGGGTTGGGAAGGGATATACGGGAATTCTTTTGGTACTTTTCTGTGCACTTTTTCTGTATACCTAAAACTACTCTAAAAAATAAAGTGTATTAAAAAAAAAAGAAAAGCTTATTGTGACTTCAGGAATCCTGTACCAATTATTCATGACTCCTCTCTTCCCTTTTCTAATAACTCTCCCTGGCTCCAATCCTTTCTGTTTAAACATTTTCTGTTTTAAACATCATGTTGCACTCAAAGTGACTAAAACAAAACTGTGCCATAAAATGTGCTCACTCACCTAAACGTGTTATTTCTATTGCTGCTACTAAATACTCAGGCTTAAAACATTTACCATCCCACCCCCATGCCATAAATCTCCCATTTGGGAAGCAAGCTTAGTCCTGTAAAAAAAAAAGCATGCCTTATAAAGTGCACGCGCACACACACACACGCACACACGCGCGCGCACACACACACACACACACACACACGCGCACATCTTTAACTCGAATCAATGGGTAATGACAAAATGTTCCACATTTCCTCTCCTCATATCTATCATCAAAGATTATATTTTATACATTAGAGAGCAATTAATAATACCAGTATAAGCACTTTCTTATAAAGATATGGACCAAAGAATATCTTATCTTTAGAAACTCATCCCCAAAGGCAATATAGCACTGTCAGCCCTTTTAAAAAAATATACTTTTTCATCTTTGGCACTTGAAATTGATAATTCATTCCTATTCTATTTTTCTAAAAGCATTTGAATGATTTTCTCATTTTCACCAGTGAACAAAGGACTTTGGAGCTGTTTGTTACTGTATTTGTTTTTAGTAGTAATGACCCACCAATTCAGTGCTGTGAGGATTATCAGAGTGTTACTATGGTGGTGGTACTAAGAACACACAATGATAGAAGGAAAAAAAGAGAAGGTGCAGTGCAGGGGCTAAAAATGCAAACACAAATTAAGCTTCTTTAATTTGTGCAGGGGATAGATAAATAATGATTTGCAGCAACCAGGGATTTCATATGGCTTTGTTCATATTTTGATAGTGTACTCCTCTTTGCAGCCTGGGTAATTAAGTCTTAGGACATTCCAGAAACCATATATCCTGCTGAGATAAATTTAAGTTTGGAACAACCTCTTGATGTACAATCATAATAAAAATAAAAAAGGACGCTTCTCTGGTTCTTCACAAGCTGTTTTGCTTTTACCTTTGAAACACAATTGAATGTGGCCCATTCAAACTGTTCAGTCTCATTTTAACTAGAAGTTCCTTTTGAAATTCATTGCCTTCAATTACATTTTTTAAAAGAATTTTAATTGCATGGCTGTAAAGAATAAAGATGCTCTAGGCTCCATTTGTTTATCATGGAGGGGCCTAAAAAATGAGGACAGAGCTTCCCAGCTCATGGAGGGGTTGCAGAGAGAGGGAGATGACTTTTAATTTGACAGGTTCAGAGAGATTTCTTAGTTTGACGCGCTTGGCAGGGGGTCTTTGAGCGCCTGGCAATGCTTCAGCATTCTGAGCTTTGAAAGTCTTTCCCTGCAGCAGAAATTGTATCAAAAGCCAATGATAATATTCCCTGCAAGGTAAAGCACCCTATTGAAGATTTCTAGAGCTGTTAATTTATTCATCACAGTTTTTCTTTTAGGACATATCAGGCATCTAGGTAATAATTCACATAGATGATAGAAAATGCAAAAAAAAAAAAACTTCCTCATTAATCTTTCACCTTTACCTTTTCCTTCTCTGTAGGCCACATGCAGATATAAATGTTCTTTCTGCTTGGCCCAAACATATATATCTTTATTCCAAATCTCAATTTCTCCCTCCCTTTCTTTTTATTTTTAAACAATATTGTCATTTCAGTCTACCTTCTACCACCAGCTGAGCATATAAGATGTTTATGACCATTTCCTCCTGCTAAATCCTCAAAGTGATTAATTAATTTTACAGAAGTATGTTCAGTTTCTAAGGCTCTTTTTGAATCTTGGTGTTTTAAGTATCTTCAGAAAGCTGTTTTCAAAGCAAATGTTAACAATTGTGTTAATCTCTTGAAGGATATACATATTTTAATATTTTGTATTATTTTTGTGTACATGGTAGGAAAAAAAAAACACTTCTCCTTTTTTCAGTTTCTAGGCAGAGCTGGGAATAAGGGACCATGACAACCTTTCCTCTTGTAGCATCAATGTTTGCTATCAGTTTGGCAGAATCAGTGAAGACAAAAACAGTCTCCCCTCTGGTGTCTTTTTTTTTTTTTTTTCCTTCCATCTTCCAGTGGCATTAAAAGTGACCTTGCCTTGTAAATATCGGTGAGTGACCACATGGGAAGCAGTTGCATTAGGAGGAAGTTTTCTTGATTTTTTTTTTTTTAAACTCTGGGGATTTGAGGATAGTGTGTTGCTTACAACTACAGTTTTTGTTTTGTTTTTAATGGTATCAATGGAGGAAAACTATGCATCCAAAAGGAACTTGGAAAAAATTCAGTCCTTCATCACATTTGGGCATATTTAAGCACATTTCACTTTACAATCATAAACCAGGTTGTAGAGTATATTTAAATATCGAAAGTGTGAAAAGAGACCACCATTTCAAGCTAACTAACAGAATACTAGCATCAGCAAATATTCCGTTCACCTATTAATATTAATTTAACTTCCAAAATGTGCAAAGCAAGGCACAAGGCACTTTCTGAAACAGAAAACGTAGCCCTGTCCTTAAAATTTCAAGCTCTGTAGTTGCTTCATGATCATTTTTACATACAGGAAAAAGCAGAACCAAGGATAACCCCAAATAGTACATAGTCCACAGCAATCACTCATTATGAGCTTTAGGGGGAATATACTTTTGTAGAAATATATATGTACTTTAAACATAATAACTCAATCATACTGTTCAGACCTGGCACAGGAAGCTCCAGGAAACTTCCTCTGCCAGCCACTGCTACCACCCCCAATATTGCCACCAGAGCCCACAGCCTCATAGTGATACAGTCCAGTTCTTTTTCTTAGACTGATATTAGCTTTTCCCTCTCTCAAAGGATTTTTGGAATAGGGAAGTTAGTTAATTATTTGAGTGTTTCTATATGTAAAATGTATATAATTCGTCATACTTTCACATTGACTAGTTATAATTTGGCTAAGTTCTGTCAGTAACCTTGAAATTAAAATAAATTAAAACTTGATATAGAATTTATTACTTACCGTGTCTTCATTTCATTTCATATATTTCGTATTTATTTCCTCAGTGAAATAACTGCCAAGATCTATAATGAATTTTGCATTTTTAAGCAGTCTCTAAAAATTCAATGAATAATGTTATTGTTGTTGTTGTTAGTTGCCATAGAGTAGGTTCCAATTCATAGCGACCTCGTGTACAACAGAACAAAATGCTGCCTAGTCTTGCGCTATCCTCATAAATGTTGCTATGTTTGAGCTCATTGTTGCAGCCATACGCCAATCCATCCTGTTGAGGGTCTTTCTCTTTTTCACTGGCCCTCTACTTTACCAAGCATAATGTCCTTCTTCAGGGACTTGTCCCCCCGATAACATGCCCAAAGTAAGTGAGACAAATTCTTGCTGTCCTTGCTTCTGTGGAGCACTGTGACTATACTTCTTCCAAGACAGATTTCTTCATTCTTCTGGCAGTCCACGGTATATTCAATATTCTTCTCCAACACCATAATTCAAATGCATTAACTTTTCCTCAGTCTTCCTTATTCATTGTCCAGCTTTCACATGCATAGGAGGCAATTGAAAACACCATGGCTTGGGTCAGGTACACCTTAGTCCTCAAAATGACATCAATTGCTTTTTAACACTTTAAAAGAGGTCTCCTGCAGCAGATTTGCCCAATGCAATACATCATGTAATTTTTTGAGTACTGCTTCCATGGGCATTGATTGTAGATCCAAGTAAAATGAGATCCTTGACAACTTCAATTTTTTCTCCATTAATCATGGTGTTGCTTATTGGTCCAGTTGTGAGGATTTTTGTTTTCCTTATGTTGAGGTGTAATCCATATCCTAAAGGCTGTAGTCTTTGATCTTCATCAGTAAGTGCTTCAATGAACAACAGAGGTGAGTAAAAATATATTCAGGTATATCATAGAAATATGAGTAATCTCAAACATGCGTATATTAAAGCACGTTTGCCTCTTTAAGATACACTTACTACCTTGACCTTATCTCATTCAAATTTTCATGATTGCCATTCACAGAAGTACTTCCATAAAGCTCTACATAGAAAAATTCATTTTTACTCTGTCAAACTATTCACACACTCCTCCCCCCAAATATTATCTATGAATATTTATATAGTGCACTCAGATCACAGTTTCTGGGATTTGATTGTTCCTTTATATGTGAATTTTGTTAAAGCTGCATGATGATAAGCAGACCACTCACATGTTTGGCAGATGACTGGATTAAAACATTTAAATTAAATACTACTCCAAATCTTTTAAAACTCTCATACCAATGTTCTGATCTAAATACATCTCTCTTAAATTTCTATTACATGCATGTAAAAGAAAGTGATTGCACCTTGTTAGATATGGAAGAAATCTCTTAAGTAAATATATCGAAAACATGAAGACTTTTTCTTGTCATAATCAAGTCTAATCTGTTCTAAGAACAGAAATGCATGCATAATTTGTTGGTGAGGAACAGGATCTATTTAAAGCTTTATTAATCTAATTTCATATGCTTATATTTGAAGCTGCTCATAATTTAATATACTAGTATCCTTAATGAGTGATTTAAATATGCCTAAGGCCTCGCAGGCCCTGGTGGCGAAGTGGTCAAGAGCTTGGCTGCTAACTAAAAGGTGGGCAGTTCAAATCCACCATCTGCTCCTCAGAAACCTTAGGGGGCAGTTCTACTCTGTCCTATAGGGTTGCTATGAGTTGGAATCAACTTGAAGGCAATGGGTTTAAGGCCTCCCTGGAATCCTGGTGTGGTCCAAACTGTTAAGTGCTGGACTACTAACAAAAAGGTCGGTGGTTCAAACCCATCCAGAGGTGCCTCAAAGGACAGGCCTAGTGATCTGCTTCTGAAAGGGCATAGCCTTGAAAACTTTATGGAGCACAGGTGTGCTCTGACACACATAGGGTCGCCATGAGGTGAAATTGACTCCAGGGCAGCTAACAATAACAACAAAGCCTCTATAGTAATGGAATCATTTTGGGATCAATGAAAAGCCAGGTGAAATGTTTGAGAATATGAGAATAGCCCATAAGTCAATATAGTAAAATAAAATGATAAATAAATTTGAACAACATCAGCATTATAAAGTAAGTCAGCTTAATTTCCATAGCTGTTAGTGTCAGAGGGAAAGATCACCTTGTAATTACTTAGGTTTTTTGGTGTCAACATACTGGGGGGAAGCATTTTGTTTCATGTAACAAAATTGAACACTGAGTATATTATGGGATGAAACATAGGTATTATACTACTTGGACTTATCTAGTCTTTATTTGTTTGTGCCTTATTGACTAGAGGTAAATTAACAATGACTTTTATTGATGGGACCCGAATGTCAATGAACACCTTTTCCTGACTGGCTGTTTACCCTGTCGGCTAAAGAGGGTTCTGTGTTTGTATCCTCAGTCTTCTACTCCCTCATTCTAAGGAGGGAAGTACTTGCCACATCGTTCTGGGGAGTTTTCAGATTGCAAAAGGTAGAGGAAAAGGGCAAGGGGATGGACAGCAAGGCAATCAAGCTAGGGCTAGGGGTTGGATTTCTTAGTGTGCTGAGGAAAAGGTTGCAGAGGTAAATAGAATGAGAAAAAAAACAACGGTATTTCAAAAATATTGCTGTGACTTATCTGTTGTTACTACTTTGTCGAGTAAAGAGCTTTGGAACCAAATTTGACTATTGTATTGTGTTTCTTTGCAAATGAGCTACATGGGAGACCACTTTATAAAAGTCACATTTTACATTTGTATTAGGAGCCATCATGCAAATATATGGTACAAGCCATCATTTCAGATGAGGTGAATTTGAGCACCACAACTGCTGTCCTGGGAAGATAGTAGTGTAATTAAACCTCAACCAGCCTTTTGAAATCTGCGAAAGCCAAAAACACCTTTTTATCTTTTGAGGCCTTCACATCTCTCCAGACACAGAGGACCCTAATAGTGTTGTTCACCACAATAATAGAGCAGCGTGTGATAGATAGAAAGGTAAAGATACACACTGATATTTATGGAAAGTGGGAGGAAGGAATATCTCTGGCAAAGTTAGTATAGAAGCCGAGCGGGGCCACCCCAAGAAAACAGAAAGAAATATGATGAGGGTCTGTGCCAGGGAACCTTAGAGTTAAGTGGAAGAAAACCAAAACCAGTTGCTCTCAATTCCAACTCATGGTGCTCCATAGGTGTCTGAATAGAACTGTGCTCCATAAGGTTTTTTTTTAACATTTCTTTTTTTTTTTTTTTTTACTTTTACTTTAGATGAAGGTTTACAGAACAAAGTAGCTTCTCATTAAACAGTACACATACTGTTTTATGACATTGGTTAACAACCCCATGATGTGTCAGTACTCTCCCTTCTTGACCTTAGGTTCCCTATTCCAGGTTTCCTGTCCCTTCCTGCCTTCTAGTCCTTGCCACTGGGCTGGTGTGCCCCTTTAGTCTCATTTTGTCCTATGGATCTGTCTAAACTTTGGCTAAAAAGTGAATCTCCAGAGTGACTTCATTACTGAGCTAAAAGGGTGTCCGGGGACCATAGTCTCAGGGTTTCTCCAGTCTCTGAAAGGCCAGTGAGTCTGGTCTTTTTCTGAATTAGAATTTTGTTCTACATTTTTCTCCAGCTCTGTACGGGACTCTCTATTGTGATCCCTGTCAGAGCAGTCGGTGGTGGTAGCCAGGCATCATCTAGTTGTACTGGACTCAGTCTGGTGTAGACTGTGGTAGTTGTGGTCCATTAGTCCTTTGGACTAATCTTTCCCTTGGGTCTTTAGTTTTCTTCAATCTCCCTTGCTCCCAAAGGGGTGAGATCAGTGGAGTATCTTAGATGGCCACTCACCGACTTTTAAGACCCCAGACGCTACTCACCAAAGTAGAATGTAGAACATTTTCTTTATAAATTATGTTATACCAGTTGAGCTGGATGTTCCCTGAGACCATGGCCCCCACAGCCCCCAGCCCAGTAATTCGGTCCCTAAGGGAGTTTGAATTTGTCCATGGAGCTTGCATGACCTTACCCTGAACAAGTTGTGCTGGCTTACCCAATATTGTGTACTGTCTTAGCCTTCACCAAAGTTACCACTTATCTATTGTCTATTTAGAGTTTTTCCACCCCCACCCCTCCCCTCCCTTGTAACCATAAAATATGGTTTTATTGTGTGTGTTAACCTTTTCATGAGTTTTTATAGTAGTGGTCTCCTACAATATTTTTCCTTTTGTGACTGACTTATTTCACTCAGCATAATGCCCTCCAGATTCAACCATGTTGTGAGATGCTTCGCAGATTCATCATTGTTCTTTGTCATTGCATAGTATTCCACTGTGTGTATGTACCATGGTTTGTTTATCCATTCATCTGTTGATAGGCATCTAGGTTGTTTCCATCGTTTTGCTACTGTGAACAATGCTGCAATGAACATGGGTGAGCATATGTCTATTCGTGTGATGGCTCTTATTTCTCTAGGGTATATTCCTAGGAGTGGGATTGCTGGATCATACGGTATTTCTATTTCTAGCTTTCTAAGGAAGCACCATATCATTTTCCAGAATGATTGTACAATCTTGCATTCCCATCAGCAGTGCATAAGAGTTACAATCTCCCTGCAGCCTCTCCAATATTTGTTATTTTCTGTTTGTTTGTTTTTTTAAATTCATGCCAGAAATGCCAGGGTGAGATGGTATTTCATTGTGGTTTTGATTTGCATTTCTCTAAAGGCTAGTGATCTCGAGCATATCCTCATGTTAGCCACTTGAATGTCTTCTTTGGTGAAGTGTCTGTTCATTTCCTTTGTCCATTTTTTAATTGGATTATTTGTCTTTTTGTTGTAGAGGTATTGGATTTTCCTGTAGATTTTAGATATTAGACCTTTGTCAGATTTGTAATAGCCAAAATTTTTTTCCCAGTCTGTAGGTTCTCTTTTTACTGTTTTGTTGAAGTCTTTTCATGAGCATTAAGTTTTTAATTTTTAGAAGATCTCAGTTATCTCGCTTATCTTCTGGAGTTTGTATGTTGCTAGTTATGGTTTGTATCCTGTTAATGCCATGTATTAGGGTCTCTAGCATTGATCTTATTTTTTCTTCTATGATCTTCATAGGTTTTGGTTTTATATTTAGGTCTTTGATCCATTTTTGAATTAGTTTTTGTATATGGTGTAATTTATGGGTCTTGTTTCTTTTTTTTAGATATGGACATCCAGTTTTGCCAGCACCATTTGTTAAAAAGGCTGTCTTTTCCCCATTTGATGGACTTTGGGCCCTTGTGGAAGATCAGGTGACCACAGGTGGATGGATTTACATCTCAATTCTGTTCCATTGGTCATTGTATCTGTTGTTGTACCAGTACCAGGCCGTTTTGACTACCGAAGCTGTTTAGTAGGTTCTGGGGTCAGGTAGTGCAAGTCCTCCTACTTTCTTCTTCTTTTATAATGCTTTACTTATCTGAGGCCTCTTCCCTTTCCATATAAAGTTAATGATTGTTTTTTCCATCTCTTTAAAGAACATTGTTGGTATTTCGATGGGGATTACATTGTATTTGTAGATTGCTTTGGGTAGAATTGACATTTTTACAATGTTGAGTCTACATATCCATGAACATAGTATGTTTTTCCATTTATGTAGATCGCAGTAGTGTTTTGTAGTTTTCTTTGTATAGGTCTTTTACATCCCTGGTTAGATTTATTCCTAAGTATTTTATTTTTTTAGGGGCTATCATAAATGGTATTGTTTTCCTAATTTCCTTTTCGAACTTCTGTTTATTGGTGTATAGGAATCCAACTGATTTTTGTATGCTTATCTTGTATCCTGCTACTCTCCTAAGTTTTTCTATTAGTTCCAGTAGTTTTCTCATCAAATCTTTTGGGTTTTCTGTATATTATCTGCAAATAGGGACAGTTTAACTTCTTCATTACCTATTTGGATGCACTTTATTTCTTTTTCTTGCCTTATTGCTCTAGTTAGGACTTCCAGCACAATGTTAAATAGGAGTGGTAATAAAAGACATCCTTATCTTGTTCCTGTTCTCAGTTGGAATGGTTTCAGCCTCTCTCCATTAAGAACAATGTTAGCTGTTGCTTTTGTATAGATGCCCTTTATTGTGTTGAGGAATTTCCCTTCTATACCTATTTTATTGAGAGTTTTTGTCAGGAATCGGTGTTGGACTTTGTTGAATGCCTTTTCTGCATCGATTGAGATGATCGTGTGATTTTTTTTTTCTTTTATTTATGTGGTGGATTACGTTGATTGATTTTCTAACGTTGAACAATATTTGCATACCTGGTATGAATCCTGTTTTGGCCATGGTGTATTATTTTTTTGATATGATGCTGAATTCTATTGGCTAGAATTTTGTTGAGAATTTTTGCATCTATATTCATGAGAGATATTGGTCTGTAATTTTCTTTTCTTGTAATGTCTTTGCCTGGTTTTGTACAGGTTATGCTGGCTTCCTAGAATGAATTTAGACATATCCCTTCCTTTTCTATATTCTGAAATTGTTCGAGTAGTACTGGTATAAGCGCTTCTTTGAATGTTTGGTAGAATTCTCCAGTGAAAGCCAGAACCAGGGCTTTTTTTAATTGGGAGTGTTTTTTTTTTTTTTAATTACATGTTCTGTCTGTTCTCTTGTTGTGGGTCTGTTCAGATTTTCAACATCAATTTGTGATAGTTTGGGTAGGCAGTGTGTTTCTAGAAATTTGTTCGTTTCCTCTAGATTTTCAAATTTGTTGGACTATAGTTTTTCATAATACTCTCTTATGATCCTTTTTATTTCAGTTGGGTCTGTTGTAATGTCCTCCCATTTCATTTCTTATTTGGGTTATTTGCATCCTCCCTTGTTTTTCTTTTGTCAGTTTGGCTGGAGGTTTGTGGATTTGGTTGATCCTTTTAAAGGACTAACTTTAGGTGTTATTGATTTTTTTCTATTGTTTTTCTATACTCTATTTCATTTATTTCTGCTCTGATCTTTGTTATTTCCTTTCTTCTGTTGGCTTTGGGCTGCTTTTGCTCCTCTTTTTATATTTATTCGAGTTGTGTAGCTAATGTTTTGATTTTGTCCCTTTCTTCTTTTTTGATATGTGCATCTATTGCTATAAATTGACCTCTGAGGACTGCCTTTGCTGTGTCCCAAAGGTTTTGGTATGATGTATTTTCATTCTCATTTGATTCTAGGATTTTTTTTTATTCAATCTCTGATTTCTTCTATTACCCAGTGGTTTTTAAGCAGGGTGTTATTTAGTTTCCATGTAATTGATTTTTTTTTTTCCTTGCTCTTGCTATTGTTAATTTCTACTTGGATGCTGTTGTGATCAGAGAAGATACTTTGTAATATCTCAGTGTTTTGGATTTTGTTGAGGGTTGCTTTGTGACCTAAGATGTGGTCTGTTCTTGAGAAGCTTCCCTGTATGTTGGAAAATAATGTGTGCTTTGCAGCTATTGGGTGGAGTGTTCTATATATCTCTACAAGTTTAAATTGGCTGATTGTAGCCTTTAGATCTTCTGTATCTTTGTTGAGTTTCTTTCTAGATGTTCTGTCCTTTACCAAGAGTGGTGTGTTGAAGTCTCCTACTATTATAGTGGAACTGTCAGTTTCTCTTTTCAGTGTTGTTAAAGTTTGTTTTATGTATTTGCAGCCCTGTCATTGGGTGTGTAGATATTTATTATGTTTGTCTTCATGGTGGATCGTCCCTTTAATCATGATGTAGTGCCCTTCTTTGTGTTTTATGGTGGATTTTCTTTTAAATTCTATTTTATCTGAGATTAGTATTGCCACTCATGCTCTTTTTTGGTGGCTGTTTGCTTGATATATTTTTTTCCATCCTTTGATTTTTAATGAATATATGTCTTTGTTTCTAAGGTGTGTGTCTTGTAGACAGAATATTGATGGATCCTGTTCTTTTATCCATTCTGTCACTTTCTGTCTCTTTATGGTGCATTTAGGCCATTTACGTTCAGTGTGATTATTGATAGGTGTGAGTTTATTGTTGTCATTTTGTAGTGCCTTTTTTTTTTGTGGTGCTGATGATTTCTTTGCTCTGCTTACTCTCCTGTGCTGAATTCCTTTGTTTGTGGATTTTTTTTCATTTCTATTGTTTTTGTAGATTTTATTTTTACTGAGACTTTATGTTTTTCTTCTTTATTTTGATGAGTAGTTTTGTTAACTTTTTTTGTGGTAACTTTGAAATTTATCTTTATCTTCCTAGGTTTGAACCAGTCTATTATTACTTTGTATTACCTCACCTTCCTCTTCATTAGAAAGTTCTATACCTATACCATTTATTCCTTCTTTCATTGTTCTGACGTTGTTGTCATTTGCAGATTAACCTCTCTGGTTCCCTATTGTAAATCCTTAGAGTTTGGATAGTACTTAAGAGTTCATTTCCTAGGTTGGTGTCTGGCTGGTTCTATCTTGCATCCTAAATTCAGGCTGTGGTCTGATGTTTTTGTTCTCAAACAGAAGGACTCCCTTTAATAATTCCTGTACATTTGGTTTGGTTTTTACATGTTCCCTTAGTTTCTGTTTCTCTGGAAATGTACTAATTTCACCATCATATCTGAGTAAGAGTTTTGCAGGATTTATTATTCTTGGTTGGCAATTGTTTACTTTCAAGATTTTATATATGTCATCCCATTGCCTTCTTCTCTGCATGCTTTCTGCCAAGTAATCAGAGCTTAGTCTTATTGTTTCTCCTCTGTATGCGACTTTTCATTTTTATTGAGCTGCTTTCAGGATTCTTTCTTTGTCTTTGATTTGAGTGAGTGTGATTATATGCCTTGGTGACTTTCTTTTGGAGTGTATCCTATATTGGGTTCGTTGAGCTTCTTGGATGGTCAGCGTTTCATCTTTCATGATATTAGGGAAGTTTCTGTCAGCAATTCTTCAATGATCCTCTCTGTGTTTTCCATTTTCTCCCCCGTTCTGGGACTCTGATCACTCGAACATTTTTGCTTTTGATTGTATCTCGTGTAATTCTCAGGGTTTCTTCACTTTTCTTTGTCCTTTTTTCTGATTTTTCCTCGAAGTTGTATCTAAGTGTTTGCCTTCAATTTTGCTAATCCTGTCTTCCATTGTTTCAAACCAGTTCTTCAGCTCTTCTGTGGCACTGTCCATTTCTGAAATCGTGTTGTTTATCTTTTGGATTTCTAATGGTTGCTTTTGTATGATTTCTAGTTGTGAATTTATTTTGGCATTTTGTTCTTTATTGTTTTCCTGAATTCTTCTATTTTCTATCTGTATTCTCCATGAATTCTTATGCTTTTCCATGAATTTGTCTATTTTTCCTCATTTCTGTCTGATTTTTCCTTCAGCTTTTGGATAGCTCTGGATATTAGAGATCTGAATTCCCTATCAGGTAGTTCAAGTGCCTTTTCTTCTTCTGAAAAGTCATCTGGTGTTTTATTTTTGATGCCTACTGGAACTATCCTGTCCCTTTTTTTATGTTTTGATATTGTCTGCTGTCTTCAGCCATTCATTTAGTTTAGTGATTGTAGATTTGTTTGTTTCATCCTGCTTTTTTGGTTTATTTGATTATGTCTGAGTAGGCGGGCTGTGCATTCTTTTTTGTTTGCTCATCTGTGGACATGATATTTTTCACCTCCTTGTCCAATGGGCAGGACTAGTTGCTCAGCTTTGGTGCGGCAGGGCAGGTCCAGCTGAAAGAGAGGGGCTGCAAAGCATTGTTTGTGGCACATACTGGGTCCGACAAGATGAGCTGGGGGTCAGTGCAGGGCAGGTTCCAGTAGGCCGTGCCTGTGCTGCTAAGGAGTGAAATGTTCAGAACACAGTGCAGATAGGCAGGAGAGAGAGGAAGTAGGAGGTTGTGATGTGTGGGGCTAGTTAGGTATGGAAAAGAAGAGAGAGAGAAGAGAGAAACAAGGGGGGAAAAGAAGTGCTGAGGGAGCCTGCCATTGGAGTGGAGAGACAAGAAACCAAGAAATTAAGAAAAACAAAAAGGAAAAGAAAAATAAAATTAATAAATAAAAAATTTTTAAAAGCCCCCAGGCATGCCACTAGCACAGCTGCACAGACTGGGGAAGCAGCACCCAAGCTGTGTAGTACAGCCTGACTAGAAGGGGTAGAAATGATACACAGTGCCAGGTATTCAGGAGACAGGAAAAGAAGGTAAGTAGAAAGAGAGAAGAAACTGAGAAATGAAGAAAACTAAAAAGGAAAAAAGAGAAAACAAACAAACAAAAGGAAAAAAAAAGCCCCTAGGGAGTCCTACCAGTGTGGAGGCGAGGACAAGAGAAGCAGGTCCCCAGCTGAGCGGTACTTCATGGCCTGTCAAGAAGAAGAAAAGATGGCACACAGAGTCAGGTGTTTGAGAGAAAGGAAGGGGAGGAGGTGAGAGGCAGGGAAGAAACCAAAAGAGGCCAAAAAAGCAACACCAGCAACAAACAAATGGCAGTGAAGAAGCCAGCTGGTGTGGACAGGGCGAATCCACACAGCACAGAAACGGCACCTGCCGTGCCACAGTCTCGGCATGCTGGGAAGCAGCAAATATGCCCTCCAGGAAGCCAGGAATTGGCCCACCTGGAAGCAGTGAATCAGCCCTCGAGGAAGCTGGGAATCAGCCCACCAGGAAGCGGCGAAGGCCGAGCAGGGGAAGGCAGAATGGTGGGGGTAGGAAAGCATGTCTCACTGGTTACTGGGTGCTGTGTCTCCTTCTGGGAGCTCCATGAATCTGCTTTCCCATATTCCTTGTCTGCCAATCTCTGACAGGAGTCCAGGATGGTGGATCCATGTTGCGTTAGCTGATAGGGGACCTCCACTCATAACTCTTCTCGCTCTCTGTTCTCTGTCAGTTTCTTATTCCATTCAGTCCTTGGTTGTGTTCTTTATCTGTTCATTTGAAGTTTAGGGTTCCAGGCTTGACGTTTGTCTCTGTTTTACTTAGTTTTTTGGTTCTTTGCTGTGGAGGGATGACATGGTGCTTCTGTCTATAGCACCATGTTGGTTCCCTGCATAAGGTTTTTAGTGACTGGTTTTTCTGAAGTAGATCACCAGGCCTTTCTTCCCAGGTGCCTTGGGTGAACTCGAACCTCCAATCTTTCAGCTAGCAGCTGAGCATTATAACTGTTTTCACGATCCAGGGACTCCTAAGAGAAAGAAGAAGGCTTACCTTTGGTAGAATCACAGATTTGTGTAGGAAATAATGTATGGCAATTAGAAAAATATGACTCTCCCAATCAAAATGCTTTAATGCTGTCTTGATGTATCTATTATTTCTAGAAGAGAGGATGAAAGTTAAGTAGTGTGGGAAGTTTGAGAATTTAAACCTTACCAATAAACAACGTGTGATTTACCATCCCCTCCTCCCACTTGTCCTCACAATGACAGTATATCATCTTCAGTTTCTAATGTGGATCCTCAAACTTCAGGGATTGAGGAGGGTGGTGTGCACAGTAGTGTTTGAGATTTCAAGAACGTCATGTTTTCCAGATAAATATTTTGAGGCTATGAAATTAGTTATTGCTGCTTGTAGAAGAAAATGATAAGAGCTCAAACACTGAAAAATTAGGCCAAGATTAAGGAAAATCTGAGGATGTTTTTGAGTTTTTCCACCATAAGATTCTTTAGACAAGAGACCATTTGCCTTTGTTTTGAATCCATGTTATCTGAAAGAAAAGTGGTTATAGAGAAGAGACCTAGTAAATATATTCCAGACTAAATGAAAACAGAAAATACAATGTCATTGACTGTAGTAATTTTTCCTCACAGTTGATCCATCCTTAGCCATGCATTTTTCTTCATTTCCTCATTCCTTTCCCTCTTTACCTTTTTACATTGTTCCTTCATCTCTCTTCACAAACTTTGCTCTTTACTCTCCCTATTTTTGATTTCTCTTTCTCTACCCTCCTGTACCATTATTTTTTAAACCAAAAAATATGAGGTAGGAAATAGAATTCCCAAGAGAAAAAGGAAGGTAGGCAATGCCAGGTCAAGAGTGGGGTTTCACATAACCGGGAGATAATTCTTTAACTAGATTGAATGTACAATGAATCTGACTAATATGGAAATCCATGGGTTCTTAAAATTCAGCATCTCATGTGGGGATATTGATTTATAACAGAAAGCCCAGAAAATGGAAGCTTCACTTCCCTGGCCAAAAATATAGTGGGGGAAAAAAAATGAATATAGACAGAAAAGGGAAGGAAAGGGACCATGATATTTACCTGCAAGCTACTTACCAGAAATGAGTTTATAAACAAAACTTTTAGTACATCATACATCCATAAACTGGAAAATGTTTTAAAGTCTAAAAGTGATTTTGAAAATAAATTTTAACTTGTTTGTGGGGCTGCAGTTTTTCACGAGCGTAGTAGAAATGGAGTTCAGTTCATATGAATATTCAGTTCATGTGAAATATTCACTCTTCAAATATGTTGTAAGAATTTATAACAAATACAGTGGCATCCAAGATACAAATCCTTATTTACAACATTATTTCTCATTGAAGTTAACACACCAGAGTTTGCATTGCAACTTTGCGACTTCTCAGAAGCTGGGCCTCAATTTGTTCAACTGTAAAACTGCGATAATGATATGAACCTCATGGATTAGTTAGCTGTGAGGAAAAGCACGTAGTCCAATGCCTAGACAGTGTATTCCATCTATTGTAGCTATTATTATTCTACCACAAATATTGCAACTTAAGGCCGAAATTCTAAGGAGTCCTTAAGTCTTTAGATCCAGCTCCAAATCAAATTAATTACCACTTTGGGTTAGAATAACTACTCACTGCTGAAAAAGTAGAAGCCCAGTCATGCGCATGCATGTGTTAAATGGCAAGAATATTCATCAGGATAATGGTAGAAAAGGAAAGTCAAGCAATATAATACTTAGCCTCTGCTTCCAGGCATCAGCCAGAACTGCCTACCACACTCAACAATTTGCCAACTCTCTGGCCTAATGATATTCCTCTGGATGTAAATTTCTTAAAGTATATATATTATCAGTATTTTCAGGAGTAAGGCGCTGTTGTTAAGGAATAAGGGAACAATTACCAGATTGGAATTTGTTAGATGCAGTTATTGGAGACTTGCAGTTAGAATCAGTTGTCCAACATCTGAGGAGAGCAGTATTCTGTTTATAAATACAGAATTATAATGGTCCATTACCCTTTCCCTCATCCCCAAATATTTGTTAATAAGGACATCTTCCTTTGTATATTAATGTCTAGTAATAGTCACTGCTATTCAGTGGATTTCATAATAATTTATTTTTTTCTTGTATTTAATCTTATTTCCATTTAAAATTCAAATTATAAAAAATTATATTTTCATTCCGTTTAATATTTGATTGTTATTTTATCTCTTTTTTTTTTTTGTACTTCAGGTGAAGGCTTACAGAACAAATAGCTTCTCATGAAACAGAAGTACACATGTTATTTTATGACATTAGTTAACAACCCCACAACATAACAACCCTCTAACTTCTCAACCTCGTTTTTTTTTTTTTGGTGAAAATACACATAGCCAAAGATACACCATTTCAAAAATTTCTACATGCACAGTTCAGTGACACTGACTATGCTCTTTGAATTGTGCTGTTATTCTCACTTAAGATGAAGGCTTACAGAACAAAATAGTTTCTCATTTAACAGTTACTACAAATGTTGCCCTATGACAATGGTTAACAATCTCACAACACATCAGCACTATCCTTACTCAACCTTGGGTTCCCTATCACCACCTTCCTTGTCCCCTTCTACTTTCTGGCCCTTGTCACTCATTTTTTTATATTTTATATTGATGTGAATCCAAGCAAATATCTGAATAGAATTACCATATGCACTGATTCTTGAATTGCTGCATAGACTTTGTAGTCACTTTTTCCCCCAGTGCGTATTGAAAATGGTTGTTTTGTTTCTGTCTTCATTGTTAAAATAAGAGTGATATGCTTGTACTTTCAGAACTCTCTCTTTATCTATCATTTCATTGTCTGATGTCCTGAGAAAGCAGCTTGCAATCTGAATGCTCATGATTACCTACAATTTCTCATGGCATTCAGAGTAGAAATTTTACTGTATCTCATTTTTGATAAATAATTATAAAAATGCTTTTTTCAAGAAATAATGGTAGTTTTTAGTGTTAAAAATGTCATTATAAAGCTTCGTAACTATGTGGTCATCTTGAAAGGGAAATAGAGAAAAAAATTGACTCAACTTCAACCTTTCAAATCACAAGAAAGAGCTCCTCTGTCATCCAGACAATGCTGTGATAGGTTCTTGTGTCTGATTATCAAAGGAAATCGAAAATGAGTTTTATGCAAATTTTCTTACAATGAAACATTCTGTAAGTCATTATACTAAAAGGAACTTTTACAAAGCACTTGGAAAATAAAATCAGCTGATAATTCAGCAACATCCAAGAAAAGTGTGATACAATTAAACTTTCTCATGAATTAAATAGATTCTACTTTGCCATTCTTGTATCATTGTAGATATGGGGGTAGATATTGTCCCTTGATTTTCCTTCCTCAATTGACATTTTCGCACTTTAAAGTGATTTTTAAGGCTATTTTTGGTCTATTTCATACTGCTACTGAGACATTTAAGTTATATAGCTTGATTTTTATTTTAGTATCATGAGAAGTGGCTTCAACTAGGGGAAGCCCAAACTTCAAATACTTATGGAAGAAAGATTAACGTAGTTTGAATTTTGCAGGAAAATAACTTCAAAGGTGACATTTTTGTTGGAGGTACTGAAATATCTACCGTAATACTTTTAACAAGGATTAGTCTAGAGCCCTGCTCGGAGCAAAGAAATCTAACACATACTATAACTGTCTAAAGGCAAGCCAGAGATGGATTTATAGGCCATACTTAGCACTGTCACCTTGAAAGTGAAGTACTTTAAAGGCTGAGTGAAGATGAACGGTCAGTCTCTTTTGGGGAAAGTCTTGCCATTTATTTTTTATTAGTTTTAAGAATGATACCATATTGTGTCATGGGCTTAACAGCATCCAATAAGAATATCTGCTGTGCTTAGCATAGCATCCTTCATTCACGGCAATCTTCCACTGGGAAAGTGCTCTGGGTGAGAGGAGGAGATGGGAAATGTGGCATATCTGGTCTTCTTCTGGAAGCTTCAGAAGATACCAGCCAAGACAGGGTGCTCCTCCTGCCTTTCCCTCCCACCTACTGGTTCCTCTGCTTTTTGTCTTTGTGTCTCCTGTCTTTCTCCAAAAGCTAAACTACCAGGTGAATATGTGGGCTGTGATTTGATTAACTTTATGAGAAGTATAGTATCGTTACCCTTTAAAAGCATATCTTACTGTATTAGGGTATAGTGAAAGTAAGGCAATCAAAAATTAATATGAAGTGTAAAGATTTTGAAACAGCCTTCAAATTAAACTGGCATAAATCAAAAAACCAAACACTTTGCCATCAAGTTGATTCTGACTTATGACGACCCCCTGTATTACAGAGTAGAACTTCTCCATAGGGTTTTTTTGGTTGAAATCTTTACAGAAACGGATCACCAAGCTTGGTGCTGATGGGTGGGTTTGAACCTCCAACCTTCAGGTTAGCAGCTGACCTCAAACCTCTTGTGCCACCCAGGGTCCTATATTATGTGTCTGAGCTCACTCCCTGTGTGCATAATCACTACTTAATTATAATGTGTTGTATGTATATCTGGCATAATTGTCATTCTATTGAGGGACAGAATAGAAATTTTCTGTTGAAGAAAATGTTATTCAGCAGGAAATTTTTCAAAGCTTATTTACTGCAATACCAATAATAATGTTTATTAGCAAGGCATGCTATAAATAGATAATAAATGAGTTATTGCTCACTTATCATATAATAATTGGTATTACAGAAAGTAAATAAAATACCTGACCCTTTCTCCAAAGAACTTATGACCCAGATAGTGAAGCTAATATATATTATAAGTTATGTACCTCAAATGTTTACTGACAATATAATATAGCAAGCAGGATCAGCTTCATGGGTATGCCACCTGTTCAGTCTCACAGGGCCCAGTGCTTAGGTTAATGCTCTGCTATAGTCCCTGGGTAGTGCAAACTGTTAACATGCTCACTGCTAACCAAAAGGTTAATGGTCCCAGTCTACCCAGTTACCAAAAAGTCAGCCACTGAAAACCCTATGGAGCACAGCTCTACTCTGACACATATGAGGTCACCATGAGTCGGAATCGGGACAGCTGGTTTGGTTTTGGTGTGTCATTGACTTTAAATTATTGATAAGTTTTGAAAAAGGGACCTCCCATTTTTGTTCTGCAGTGGGCCCTGCAAATTATATAACTGGTCCTGATGACAAAACACAATGAATGATTAAGAAAGTGTTTATTGAATAAGCAGCAGAGCATCTGCTGTCACATTCAGAGAAGAAGGAGACTCCAAGGGCTTGAGTCATGAGAAATAGCTTCACAGTGAATTTCCGGTTTAAGCTGAGCTTTGAATAATGTAGAGAATTTGGGTAGGTGGATGGAAGGGAGGAGGACATTTTAGGTGGGACAAATAGTGTATGCAAGCTTTCAAAGACAGGAATGAGAAAAGAATGTTTGAGAATCAGATTGAGTGGATTAAAGGTTTTTATATAGGATTTGTGAGATATAAGACTCATGCAGACAACCTGAAAGAAACGTTTAACCACTAGGATAAGAAATGTGTGTTTTACACTGTGGAATTCTAGAGGACCATGATTATTGCTTCAGAAGATTAACTCAGTAGCAGAATTAAAACCTGTACTTTAGGAATGATGAGGAAAATAGAAGGGAAATGGTAGATTAAAAAAGATGTGTGTGAGAGAGATATATTGAATGTAGCACTAGCCTTGATTATTAGGGGAATGATGAAGTCCTTGACATACATAAGAAAGTTAGAGGGGGAGAAAAGAGATTTGCAGATTTGAGGATTGGTGTCCTTGTGTTTAATATGTGGATGGAGTGAGTTAACCAACCCCTGGTAGTGGTCACAGGGCTTCTGTTGTTAGGTACCGTCAAGTCTGTTCCAACTCAAAGGACAGAGTAGAACTGCCTCCCTAGGGTTTCCAAGGAAGGGCTTGCGGATTTGAATTGCCAACATATTGGTTAGCAGCCAAACTCTTAACCACTATGTCACCAGGGCTCCATAAGTCTTCTACAAGTATCTAAACTAAAACAACTTATTTACTTTTACACTCGACGAACATTTATTGAACACACTCCATTGAACAAGTACTTTAAGTATGAAAAGATTGTGTGCTTTGTGAAACCAAACCACAGAAAATTTTCAATATACTAGCTCCCTTATATCTTCCTAAAATATCATAATATTTGAATATTTTTTAAAAGTTTTGGAAAAAATTCATTTGTATGTGTGTACATATCACACGTGCAAACTGACAAACAATGCTAAATTCCTCTTTTTATGTGAAGGCGAGGTGGTTGCGTTCCATGCCCCACACAGTTACGAGGAGTTGTGATTTCACTCACCCCTTTCCCACTACTTTCCTGTGCATACATAGGCTAAAATGAAATGTTTGTTGTACAACAAAAGCAAACCACCAGTGCAATGCAAACGTGAGGCAAAGCACAACTTTTTATTTCCTGAAAAGAAAGAATTTCAGGCTAGGTAAATTTATGCATCAGTAGCTTTCTTCCTTTTCCTTCTGATAATGTCTGATTGACACCACTACAGCATTACTTCTAAAGAAACCAAAATGAGTCCTGCAGCCCCATATGGTTGGGCCTTACATTGTCAGTGTTTTATGACCACTGAGGCCTGACTGATAGGGCCAGCCCCTGCATAAAATGTTTTCTATCACCCTGAAGATCTAGAGTGCGGCATATTACCTTACCTTGCATAATTAGACACTGTGCAGCAAAATCAGAAGTGAAGATAGTTCTAAATTTGTTTTCTTGTTGTCTCTTTTGGTATTTTTATCTACTTAAAGAGAACATCCTAATGAAAATTAGTTTACTCCTGCCTTTTTTCCTACATTACTTGAGGCCAAATGTTGTAAATCCGTATTGATTAACCAAGCAACTCTCAATTATTCAAGTTGTGAGTTATCCAAGACCATTGATTCTTCTAACTTGTGCCCACTTGACTGCCTTTCAAAGGATAGATAGAAGTGGAGAGAGAAGGAATGCTCAAGTCAGTCAATTCTACTATTTTTTTTTTTAAATCCATTCCTGTTCAAAGACATGTATAGGTGAAAAAGATCAAAACCACCAGCTAATATAAGGCACTAAACCTCTATAGATTCAAATTATTCATGCTCTCTCTTTCCTCATGATTATGGGGAGCTGAACAAAGTGTTACATCAATTCATAGTGTTTATGGTTTTCTGTCAATGTTACTATAAATAAATATGCTACTATATGAGTCTAGATGCTTGGTAATTTACATGAATGAATGTCAAACTTTCAAAACTCTGGAAAGGTAGAAAGGATGAAATTTAAGTGAAAGGTATTATATATAATGCACATAAATATAAATCTGGAGTGTAGTATTTTTAGATGGTGTGGACTGAAGCTTGTCATTGCATTAAGACAGAGAGTCCTGATTGTCCTAAATCATCCTTGCTTGCAGAAAAATATCACGTTTTAGTTGTGGGAAGGATTTATGTCAATAGAAAAATGAGAAAGACTGGTCTAAGTGAGAAGGAAGTAGCATGCTAAAAGTGGAAGAAAGAAATGTGTACGTAGATAACTCA
Source organism: Dugong dugon (assembly GCA_030035585.1). Classification (NCBI taxonomy): domain Eukaryota; kingdom Metazoa; phylum Chordata; class Mammalia; order Sirenia; family Dugongidae; genus Dugong; species Dugong dugon. The sequence continues at coordinate 19,756,015 of CM057478.1, forward strand.
CTAGGCTAAAGTTAAAGAACCTTGTGACTTGTTAAAAAGAAATTATTTTAGGGATAAATCCTTGAAACCCTGCTAAAATGGTGATACTTGATCTATATATCTCTGGGGAGGTGTGTGAAATGACAAAGACTAGAGATGGTAAAGATGGTTGTTGTCTACTAAGATACGGTGAATCTTTGCTCATCACAGAGAAGATGATGGAAAATGATGAGGAGCAAATTCTGGTTTCAGGTCTAAGTACCTGGATCCAGGTGAAGAATTAAAGAAGGAGAGAGAGAGAGAGTCGTAAGGAGAGTTTGCTACTTTTACCCTGAGTTACTAAGAAGAATGACTGAAGTAAAAATATTGCAGCCAAGGAGGAAACAAGACCTAACTGAGTGGAGTCAGAAGCTGAGATCAGAAAGCATTTTGAGAAACAGGAGATGGTTGAATGTGACAAATGCTGCGAAGAGGTTGAGGGAAGATGAGGTTTGGAAATTGGACTGGCCCCTGGGCTTAGCTGTAATGAGGTCGTCAGAGACCTCATTGAAGGTCAGTTTCTCCCCAGCAACAAGGGCACAAGCTGACTAGATGAAGTTGAAAAAGCAGTCTTATGAGAAGAATTGGGGGCAGTGCAAGAAAACATAGTCTAGGAACCAGTGTGTGATGAGGATTAAGAAAGAACAAGAATCTACCAGTGAGATAATTTTATGGTGATTGTGAAAATTTACCAAGATTTTTAGCTTAAAAAAAGTCACTGGTCTTGGAATAACTTCATTTATGCTAGAGATATTCTATTGCTCTCCAGGTATATAAATTTTTATTTGTCTGCCTGTCGTTTGGCTACGTGCAAATGAGCAACTACCTCTAGGATGTACCTAAGTTGTCCACATACACAGAATCAGAGAGAAATTAAGAAGATAGTGTGAGAACAAGGAAGTCAAAGAGCAAGAAAGAGAAAAGAGAGAGGAAGACTGGTGAGCATACAAACGTGCACAAACACACACACACACACACACAACCCATTCACATCAGAAGGAAGAAAGGCAAAGACTAGGAGTTTGTTTTTCTGTAGCCTATGTTTATATTCATCACTATTTTCTAATTAAAAATCCTAAATTGTGCATATTAGAATGTGTTGGCTAGTCAGCAGAAACATGTTTAATACTGTTCACTTTATAATATATACTGTACAATAGCATATTTGATAAAAGCAAGCACTTACAGTTACATTAAAAACTAGCGGTGAACCGAGGGAAATAAGTCAGCCTTGAGAGGGTTAATGATAAAAAAGAAGACTATATCCTTTTAAAATGTGTCAGCAAGCATTAAGTCTAAAATCCCACAACTTTTAAATCATTCCTCTGTGCAGACACTATTATAGGTAAACTTGTTTGCCGACCTGGGTGAGAGAGCATTGTGGAACAGCCCATACTGTATTAGGGCAGAGTTACATCAGGAGGCTGTTATGGTCATGCTAGCACCAGGCATTGGTAAGTGTGAAATTATCAGCCACTCAACATTGGGGGAATACATTTTTGCATCAAAGGTGCCCTGTACTCAACCAGAAAGCCAAACTGCTGGTTCAAATGAGTAGGCCACTTAAAATTAAACGATTCTTCATCTGAAAACTCCAGATGCTGTATTTAACTACCTATTTCTAGGGATTAGCCCTTTTTTTTTTAGTAGAAAATAGCTTTTAATATCCTAGGGAAAATTTAGTGTTAAAGGTTTACATTAAACAAAAAGCAACTCTAGGATGTCTGCATTCTTTGGAAACTATGCTTAATGCAAATTTACAAAAAGGATATATGTCACTATGGGTCACTTCTGAATATTCGTTCGGGCTTTCTCTGCTGGATATGCAATCTCAGCTAAATGTTTTGAAGAAGAGGAATCAAATAAATTGCCCTATTTTGGGCCTTTCTCATCTGTATACAGTTGTGCAGCTCTACTAGACCTGAAAATTGCCCAGAGACAAACTTTAAAAAAATAGAGTGCTTTTGAGGCAGAAAATTGCTTTTCTGCAGTATGGTCTAAAGGACAGGCAGTGACAGGAGGGCAAGAAGTTGTCACCATGCAGTGATATTGTAAAGCATATCCTCCATAACAAAGAGGATAATTTGTTTTTATGTTCTTCCTTATTAAACCACAAAAGGATTCAGTGCAATAACACTATGGCTTTGACTTAAATCCTTGAAAGCAGATACACAATTAGATTTTTGAAAGTCCATCTTTAACCCACACATGTTACTTAGTTTCTATGGAAAACAAATAGCTTAACATACTAGATCACTCAATATTTCTCAATTTCTTCAGTAGCCCTAAATGTGTGGGCTTTGGGATGAAATATAAACTAATTGCAGATCATCTTGGTTTTTGTGTATGTAAGTTAGTTCCTTAGTAGCATTTCAACAAGGCCTTTGTAGTGTAATATTAAAAAAAAAAAAAAAGTATTTTATGTATTTGGATTGTCCCCTTGATATTTTTGGGAGATTTTTTTATGTGGTTTAATTTCCATTTTTATGGTGGTATGAACAAAAAAATGGAAGAAAATATGCCTTTTGTGTGTTAAGGGATTTGAAACTCCTTTGGGCCTGTTATCATGTTAATGAGACAGTTGAGAGATATCAGGATTTTGTGTATTAATCTTAGCATGCATTTGCACACTAGAAGTGCTCATTTAGAGTTTTAATGGCATTAGCTGTGAACTTGCACAAAATTAACAACAAAATACTTCCACATTATAGATCCATAATACCAAATGTTATTAAAACCTATTTAAAGTATAGTATATACAGCAGCCTTTATCTAATATTTTAGTTTTTTATACTTATTTTTTACACTTTTGAAATATTTTAATTGTTTGCACAACAGGTTTTGTAAGTTGTTTTACACCTGATCAAGAGACCCATTCCGGAATTAATATTCTTTGATCTCAGTGGTTTTTAAGAAGTGTTTAACAGAAAACTTCCATTCCTTTTCATGCCTGTTTCACTTGCCCCATCTGGATCCACGTGTGTTCACAGTGCAATCACACCACTAGGATTGACTAAGGGGCAATGGAGACCAGCTGGACACTCCTCACTTTTCAACCTTTACTAAATTACTCAACTATAATCTCATAGAGTAGAAGGGGCCTGAGAAGTCATCCAGCCATGCATGCACATTCCCTACGAAGAAGTATTCACATGTAAATAAAGAGACTATCCCTAGTTTATTTTTCTCATGCTAAATTATACTCCAAAAATCCAAACCAAACCCACTGCTCTTGAGTTAATTCTGACTCATAGTGATCCTATAGGACAGAGTAGAACTGCCCCATAGAGTTTGCAAGGCTGTAATCTTTATGGAAGCAGACTGCCACATCTTTCTCCTATGCAGCAGGCTGGTGGCTTCGAACCACTAATCTTTCCATTAGTAGCTGAGCGCTTTGACCACTTCACTACCAAAGTGTCCTAAATTATACTAACCAAAAAAACCAAACCTGTTGCTGTCAAGTCAATTCCGACTCTTAGTGATCCTATAAGACAGAGTGGAACTGCCCCATAGGGTTTCCAAGGAGCAGCTGGTGGATTTGAACTGTTAACTCTTTGACTAGCAGCCAAGCTCTTAACCACTGTGCCACCAGGGATCCTAAATTATACTTAAAAAAAAAAATTGCTGTCAAGTCGATTCCGACCCATAGTGGACAGAGTAAAGGACAGAGTAGAACTGCCCCATACGGTTTCCAAGGAGCAATTGGTGGATTTCAACTGCCAATCTTTTGGATAGCAGCTGTATCACTTAACCACTGCTCCACCAGGGCTCCTAAATTATATTAGATGTACTAAATTCTAGTGATCTCAGTTTTCATTTCCTTTCTTCAAAAATATCTACCATATATGCAGTATACTTTTTATGTAATTCATTCATTCTTTCATTCAACCATTGTTTCTTGGATAACTAAAAGAAACACACAGTAGTAGCTAGGCACTTGTTAGCTGCCATCAAGTGTTCTCCAACTCATGACAACTCCATGTACAACTGAATGAAACATGCCTGGTCCTGAGCCATCTGCACAATCGTTGGTATGCTGGAATCCATTGATGTGGCCAATGCATATTTTGAGTGCCTTCCAACTTAGGAGGCTCATCTTCCAGCACTATATTGGACAATATTCTGTTGTGATCCATAGGGTTTTCCCTGGCTAATTTTTTGAAGTAAATCCCCAGGCCTTTCTTTTTAGTCTGTCTTAGTTCAAAACCTCCTGTGAAACCTGTCACCATGGGTGACCATGTTGGTATTTGAAGTACTCCTGGCATAATTTCCAGCATCGTAGCAAAAGACAAGTCACTGCAGTATGACAAACTGACAGATGGGTGGTGGAACTGGGCACTACAGATACTATGTATAACAGTCCACACTCTCACAGAGTTTACAATTCAGGAGAGTCTAAAATTAGAGCCCTAAAAGATAGCATTGAAGACCAAGGTGCGCCGGAACCAAGCCGTGGTGTTTTCAATCACCTCATATGCATGCAAAAGCTTGACAATGAATAAGGAAAACTGAAAAAGAACTGACACCTTTGAATTATGGTGTTGGTGAAGAATATTGACCATACCATGGACTGCCAGAAAAACGAACAAATCTCTTTTTGAAGAAGTACAGCCACAATGCTCCTTAGAAGCAAGGATGGCAAGACTACTTCTCACATACTTTGGACATGTTATCAGGAGGGATCAGTCCCTAGAGAAGGACATCATGCTAGGTAACGTAGAAGTCAGTGAAAAAGAGGAAGACCTACAATGAGATGGATTGACACAATGGCTGCAACAATGGGCTCAAGCATAGCAATGATTGTGAGGATGGCACAGGACCCGGCAGTGTTTCGTTCTGTTGTACAAAGGGTTGCTATGAATCTGAACCGACTTGACAACACCTAACAGCAAATGGATAGCATGGTTTACCATGTTCCCCACTATAGAAAGACTACCGTTAAGATGATCCACAGTACTTATGTTGATCAGACACTCCCTTTTGGAACAATGCTAGCAAACTAACAAATTTATAAATAGAGGAAAAAATAGACTAGGAAGTTATACGGGAATTTTGCTTAAAGACTGCTTAAATAACCCTCTCATTGGTGAGGAAAGATAATTGACTCTAAGAAAACCTTACTAGAAACTTTTTCTTACATATCAGGCTCCTTTGAAGAGAGCCTGGGGAGCGCAAGCTTTCGCCCTTCTTTTTCCAGATTTCGTTCATACCCAATCTCATTCTTCTATTGTGATAAAACAATTACCTAAGAAATACTATATAATACCCTCAAACGAGTTACGTCTTTCTTTATGTTGTTTTTATCTAGCTGTCTTTCCTTGGGCTACACCATAGACCCTTGGTGGGAATCTAGAAGCATCTTAGTTCCCTCAGTTCCTCCTCCACAGCCTGTGTCAGCAGGCATTGGATGCATATTTGGTGAACGACTGATGGTCATATGTTTCTATTCTGACTCCTGAATGAGGGCACCTAAAGGATGACTGCTTAGTCTGTGAAATGTGTACTGTAATTTGAAATGATTTATCTAGTGTTTACAAAGAGTCCACAGTTTCGATTATTATTGTAATTTCTCCTGTACAATTGAATGTTTACTTCATTTCCCCTGCAATGTTAATGAGTGTCACATAAATAGATTTTACTTATGAGTTTCACATGGAATCCATAATTAGACTATCATGTAAAAGCTACTCTGGAATTACTCTAAAACGACATACAGCAGGTAGGCCCTGTCTTCATTAGACATGGATGTGCTGATCTGTAACTGTCCCAAAGCTGCCACAGTCTCTTGCTGCCACACTGCACTGCCTCCAGCCTGCTCACCGTTTCCTTGCCTGACCATTGTAGTACTTATCCTCTGACTCCTTTGGTGCAAAATGCTCCATTATTTTCAGTTTGTGCTATGCCCATCTCCTGCCTTGGCCTATTAATCCATGCCAACCACAGGGACAAATGAAAGCAGATGATTGCACACTCAGCATCGACATCATTGGATTTCTATCTTGGATCCTGAGAACTTTGCCAGGAGTGTACTCTGAAGGCTCAAATGGTTTAAGTGGTTCTCAGTTCACAGATGGGCCATCTCATGCCAATATTTCCAACAAACATTCATGTAATAATAACAGAAAAATCATACACTGTTCTTAATGATAAATTAATCCAATAACTTTTATAGAATATCTTTAAACATTAATTCAAGAGTAAACCATCTCTCCAAAGAGAAGTATAGAAGAAACTCCTAGAAAGCTTCCCTTTTTCTGGTTTCACATTTAATCATAAATTTACCAATAGAAAATAGAAAACCCATTGCTGTCGAGTTGATTCTGACTCATAGTGACCCTATAGGACAGAGTAGCACTGTCTCATAGAATTTCCAAGGAGCAGCTGGTGGGTTCAAACTACCAACCTTTTGGTTAGCAGCCAAGCTCCTAACCACTGCGCCACCAGCCTCCAGTATAAAATATAGTTTTACATTAATAGCCCTTTTATGGACCATGGGACATACATGTTGTGTTACATTTTCTGTCCCTGGGGGTTTATTGGCAGGCTGTTGAGCCATTTTAGTACATTCTGGCATTATGGCAGATACTGGTGCAAATGCCTAAAAAACAATGAAGCTGAGAGCCATTTATATGAGGGGACGCTTCCCAGAGGAGGGATTGTGTGAAACTTTTGTGTCTTTGGCTTCTGTACAAGGAGATAAGGCTTCCAAGAATGTTTGCTGTTTCCTTTGTGTTAGTTGGAAGGAATGGTTACTGACATTCGGAAATATTCAAGTAAGTGAGTTACGTTTTAGGTGAAAACAGTTTGTGATCCACTTCCTGGCCATGGTACCAATACATCCCACGTGTGTACTGTGTTTCGTGGAACATGGTACTGGTATGGCCCGCGTATGTACTGTGCTTCATGGAACATGGTACTGATACAGCCCACTCTAAATCAAACTGTTAACAATTATATGTAGCAAGTGCAATCTTTATTTAGTATTTGGTGTGTGTTTTTGGAAAGTTGAGTAAGTGTTACCAGGAAGTGTGATGCACCTTGGGATCGCTATGTCATACACGTGTGATGTGCTTCATGGAACATGGGACTGACATGTCCTGCTTGCAATCAGCATCCCATTTTTTCAAATAATAAAAAACTACCAAGAAACAATGATTCAGTATCTATTCCATTAGTGAAAAAGCACGGCATTACCAAAAAATTAAAAAATAAATAATTTATCCATGAAAGGGATAAAGAACATTGATCCTTCAAATTTAAGTACATAAAAGGAACGTATAAGCCATGTTGTTTAAAATTCCACCATTCTGACCCCTTAATATTCTATATTATGATTTTACATACCCAAAACCAAAAAACCAAACCCACTGCCATCAAGTTGATTCTGACTCATAGTGACCCCATAGAGTTTCCAAGCCTGTAAATCTCTACAGAAGCAGACTGCCTCATCTTTCTCCCACAGAGTCACTGGTGGTTTATGAACTGCTAACCTTTTGGTTAGCAGCTGATCACTTTAACTACTGTGCCACCAGGGCTCCTTTTTGTGATTTTACGTAAAGGATAAAAGTAGTCACTAAGATAATGGTGCCAATTTAATAAAGTCAACTTACAGAAAAATCGGTGCTCCATCATCTATATCACGATTTTTAAATTATGCTCTGAGAAGTCCCAGGGACATCCGAAAATAGCCTCAGGACCAACGGAAAGAGGACAGGTTGTGGATTGAGTTGTGTCCCCCCGAAATGTGTGTCAGCTTGGCTAGGCCATGATTCCCAGTATTGTGTGATTGTCCACCATTTAGTCATCTGATATGATCTTCCTGTGTATTGTAAATCCTAACCTCTATGATGTTAATGAGGCAGGATTAGAGGCAGTTACGTTAATGAGGCAGGACTCAATCTACAAGATTAGGTTGTGTCTTGAGTCAATCTCTCTTGAGATATAAAAGAGAGAAGCGAAGAGAGACACAGGGGGACTTCATACCACCAGGAAAGAAGCACCAGGAGCTCAGCAAATCCTTTGGACCTGGGGTTGCTGCGCTGAGAAACTCATAGACCAGGGGACGATTGATGACAAGGACCTTCCCCCAGAACCAACACGGAGAGAAAGTCTTCCCCTAGAGCTGGCACATTGAATTTGGAGTTCTAGCCTTCTAGACTGTGAGAGAATAATTTCTCTTTGTTAAAGCCATCACTTGTGATATTTCTATTATAGCAGCACTAGATAACTGAGACAGGAGGTTAAAGGGACTGAAAGGCAGGGCTGAGGCTCCCAGCTCCTCCACCCATGCCTTAGTCTGAGCTCTGCTGTTTTCTTTGTTTTACAGTGTTGACTTCCTCATAACATTGTATTTGAAGACAGCATTCTGCTCTTAAAATAAGTTTGAAATTTTGTGTAGAGTTACAGTACAGATGATGGCTATATAGGAACAGAGGATCTCAAAGTACTTCAAAATCATCAACAAGATTAAACAAGCATATTTAAACAGAAAAAAACCAAAGTTTGTCTTTGCTCTTATATGATACTTCAAGTATTAGGCGTTTCAAAGTTCATGTTTTAGAATATAGTAATGTGTGCAATACATAGAAATTTCTTTTAAGCATACTATTCAATTCAATAGATTGATTATCCAGTCAGTCTGAATAAATAAATTTAATCAGTTATAGTTTAAAACCCTGTTTACTTTACATGTAGGAATAGATCAAAGAGCAATAAAATATGTAAATAATTGTCTCTTTTATTAACGTACTTGTATGTATTTCTTTAACATTGTGCCTCAAAATACATTTCTTTTAAATAAATATTTTTTAGAAGATTTCTCTTTCTGGATCTCAGTTTTTTGAAAAGTTTCTATTTAAAGTCCAGTTCTTTATTTTACAGAGTAATTCAAGAGTTATCTCTGCATCTCTTTCTCTATCAGATTGCTCTACTGCTATTTTAACTTAATTAATCTATATTAAATTATTGGGATATTTTAAAATTCTGAGCTAGTTTGCACTATACATACACCTTTGCTACCTGAGCCAACAGCTAAATATTCATTTCAGATGTTTTATAATTTTATAAATATGTGATTTTGGTCTTAATTATTTGAAGTACATTTGAGGTATTTATTTTAGTGAATATAGAAATGTGGGCAAATACTTACTCATGTTGGACATAGCTATTATCCCAGGAAGTATTAAACAAATGGACACAAATTTTACAAATTTCCCTACATAAACTTGGAGTCTAATAAGATTTGAGCAGATAACAGTAAAAACAATAATAGTTCCCACTAATGAGTGACTGAACATATGTTGACAAACAAGGATTAGGGATAGTTTGATTGTATTCCCATTTGAAGTTGCCCAAGGTTCCAGGTAGAATTTTAGATCCATTCTCTTCATAGGCAGATCATTTTTTCTAGATCATTTTTTTTTCTAGATCTTATACAGGTAGGATTACCCACTACCTGTAAAAATGTCAGATATTATGTAATAGGTATATTCATCTTTTTTACATTTACCATTTAGTAAAACTGGTCCTTTAAATATTTTTAATCCATTAGAAAGAGATTTTTTGAGAAATGTTCTATACAATATATTCTCTAGTTAATACTTAGCCTTATCTTATTTAGCTCAGACCCCCAGCTCTTCCCTTGGCCTTTTTCAAATGCAGCAGATAACTTGGCCTCCCACTTGAAAGATCAAGACCACCCAAAAATGAGACTTTTTAACTTCCTTCTCAATTAACATAAGTGCCTTTTCAAAATCATCGGTATTTTCAGCCCCCTTTTTCCTTCCTTCCTTTTTTTTTTTATTTGTGGTAAAATTGCTTCTCTTTCAGGACACTCTTCCGTTCTTGCTTACTTTGAGATCTTTTCCACCAATTAGACCTCTACCAGCTACCTTTTCTCTCCTTTGACACTAAACCCCTACATTAGTAAAAACAATTCTATATTATCAGGTTCAACATTCAGTCATTAAAAGTTAACTGCTTCATAACTTCAAATGTTTCCTGCGTGTTTTGAAGTTTTGTGAACTTTGACGCTATCTGGTTTCTTAGAGCTTATGCAGACTAGATCCCTCCCAGTAAAAAGACAAATAGTAGTGTCCCAAATTTACATTCTTCTTGATAAGTTTGGTTTAAATAATTTAATATTTTCTGCCCTGAAACAAATCCATTCATCTTAAACAAAATTAGAAATCTAAGTCAATGAATCTAAAAATTTAAAAGCAAAACCAAAGAAACAGTTGAAATTATTTCCAGGGAAAAAAGAATACAAAAAAAATTTTGGAAGGAAAAATAAATAAATAAAAAGGACTCACCTCTTAAAATTGGCAAAAATGGCCACTCAGCATTTTCATTGAAAAGTTTCTATCAGAACCACATGCAGGGTCTGCAGTTTTAAATGAGACTATGTTCCAGACTGGATGGCAACTAACAACAACAACAACGTTCCAGACATAGCATGGTACCTATATACATGCTCAAATGTTCCTCAGTTTAAGAAAGAAGAGCAACATACTGCCCCTTGAATATCAAATTTACCTGTTGGAATACTTTCTAGCTTCAGACACTGCCAAAACGGTAGCCACTGGCTACCATGTGACTATTTAAATTTAAATTCCAGTTGAATTGAACAAAATAAATATTCAATAATCAACATGTGTCTAGTGGCTACCATACTGGAAAGTGCAAATTTATAAAACAATTTGGATCATCCTAGAAAAGTCTATGGGATAGCTCTCCTTTAGACCTCTGATAGCCTCTGCTTCCTCATGTATATAAAAGGATAATAAAACCTGGCTCAAAAGTTTTTGAAGAGATTATATAAATAAAAACCAAAAACCAAACAAGTTGCCACTGAGTCGATTCCGGCTCATGGTGAATCCATTTATTGCAGAGTAGAACTGCATTCACCACGCTTTTCTTCCAAAGTGCCTACTGGGTGAGTTCAAACCACCAACCTTTTGGTTAGTTATCAAACGTTTAATCATTTGCACCTCCCATGGACTACATTATATGACAGCATATGTATGAAAACACATTGTCAACTAATATATATATATATATATATATATATATATATATATATATATATATGCAGTAAATTTTTTATTCTTTCCTCTGTCCTTTCTTAGTTAGGGAACTTTTCTAAGATTACGGCTGTTCCTTAAATTGAGAAGCAAACAATCCTTGGAATAAAGATGCATGAGATCATGTAACAAAACTGTTGTTCCTCTGAACTTTTGAAAGTTTTTATAAATGCCCTTTTGACAACCTCAACTGTCTTTACCATTTTACTCTTGTGCTCTCTATTTCAGGGAGGCAGAGGTTATCTTTATTATTATGATTTTTTTCTCTACATGAAAGGTAACTGCAAGTGTTAGAAAGAAACAACAGGAATCATAGACTAAAATGGTTTTTAAGCATCTAAAATGATGTTTTTATGTCACTTTTCCTGAAGACAAAGACTTAGTCACCAAGGACCATCCAGCTATTAAGGCTTTAATCTGCAAATGTCATAACAATGACCACTGAACACTTCTTTCTGTAAGACCAACTTAACTTATTGATCTTTGCTTCCATTCCCACATCTGCCAGGTATAAAGAGGAGAAATCAATGTTCAGACTATTTTTTCTCATGCTCCTCACTGACCCAGAGAAGTCTAATACAAAAAGAAAAAAAAAAAAAAAGCAAAAACAAATCTGAACCAAAAAATGTGATGACCACTTAACTTTAATTGAGTTGGTGGTTTGAAACTATTTGGAAAAAGTAACACCTAAATAAATGGATTCTAAAGTACTGAAGTTTAACATGGAAATACAGTACTATTGCTTCACCATCATTAATCCTAATTCTCACAACTGTAAATGTTGAAAGAAAAAGGAAAAATAAATAAATAAAAGCAGAGTGAGGAAGATGAGAGCAAAAGCAGCTGGAGCCATTTCCAGAAGCCTCTAGGCTTTAAACCTGTTCCAGCCAATCCCTGAAGTGCAGGGATCAGCACTGCATTGTTAGGAGGATAAACTAGGTTATTCTTTAAGTCTTTTCATCTCTCATTTCCACAGCTCTCTGAGTTAAGCTCTAGGGGTCAAGTACTCCCAGGAAGAGTTAGAAAATTCATATAGCCCTTGCCATAGAAGAGCCTGGGAACCCTAGGAGTCAAACACAGCCTGAAATTAGTCTTACAGGTGCTAAATAAACTATCTTGGGCAGCCACTTCTGCAAGGAAAAAACAAACATTGATTAAAGAACCTAATAGAATGTTTTGCCTTGATAATTGCAGAAGCTGTGGGAATGAATACATGTTCTCCAAATTGAACCTTGCTAAATGAGGGTCAGTAGCTCTAAGCTTTTTATAGTGGAAGCTCAGCTCTGCAGTAAGTGAGTATTTTAACCACAGGAACACTGAAAATTCACTGATTTCATAATTGCAATTCGGATACTCAATAAACACTGTAACCTGAAGTAGCTCACTTTGAAGAAAACTTGATTGCCTAGCTAAAAACATTGTACCACATAATATTAATAAACCTAACTACTGAACTCTAGCTATAATAGGACAATTACCTCCAGGAAGCATTAGTATTCATTATACCCAAAACATTAGTTTGTATAGACCCTGCAGACACAATGCATGTAGTACAATTATAGTGCATCAGAGGCTTTCCATATAATGTTACCTGAAATTTTCTGCACATCTTTGTTATCTGTCTCAAATACTTTCTTTCCATAATGTCATGGCTATATAAGAAAAAAATACTTATCTGTAAGTATAGATAATAGATGGATGAGGAAAGACACTCAACCATTGAACTCTTGATGGAATGCAGTAATCTAGAGCATCTGGGTTTATGCCTAGATTTTTATTTTTGTAGACCAAATAGGAAACATTTCAGAAAAATAATATTATGTTATAAGATAAATGTCAAACAATAGAAAGATCTTTCTGTTTGCCACTGCAGCTTACAGAATCTTCTTTAATTCTTTGGCCTTAATATGGGTTATCAGATGATTCTTTGTATTACTTAAAGTATATTTCAAGACATCATAGAGGACTAAGAAAAAAGAAAAGGATTCATTATAACCAATCTATTAAAAATAAGATATACTATAACCCGTTGCCGTCAAGTCGATTCCGACTCATAGCGACCCTATAGGACAGAATAGAACTGCCCCAAGTGATTTCCAAGGAGTAGCTGGTGGATTTGAACTGCTAACCTTTTGGTTCAAATATGGTAACCTTTTGGTTAGCAGTCTTAGCTCTTAACCACTGTGCCACCAGGGACATGCTATAGAAGTTAACATTTTTGGATAATGTTCAAGAAAGTAATAAATGCCTCACCAAATTCTTCAAATACACATATTACTTTTTTGTTTTGTTTTACTGTTGTAGTTTAAGTGAAAGTTTACATTTCAAGTTAGTTTCTCATACAAAAATTTATACATACATTGTTATCTGACCCTAATTGCTCTCCCTATACTGTGACAGCACACTCCTCTCCTTCTTTCCACCCCTGATTTCCCAAGTCTGTTCAACCAGCTCCTAACACTCTCTGCCTTCTCATCTCACCTCCGGACAGAAGCCACCCATTTAGTCTCATGTGTCAACTTAGCTAAGAAACACATTCTTCACAAGTATCATTTTATGTCCCACAGTCTAGTCCAAACTTTGTCGGAAGAGTTGGCCTCGGGAATTGTTTTAGTTCTGGGTTGACAGAGAGTCTGGGAAAAATATTCGTATTACTTTTTAGAAATCAAATAAATCCTGGTTTAGAAGGTAACATACAGAACTGACATCGGTACTTAGCAAAAAATTGGCTTTGGTTACTACATTCATTCAGTATGCTATGTATTTTATTTCCCTTTAAAGAGTACTTTACTTATCTAGTGTTACTTTGTGGTTTCATCTGTTACTTAGCATTGAAACAGATGCAACTACAAGGTAACACTAGATAATGAAAGACTGTTTAAAGGGAAATAAAAAAGCTTGTTGTTGTTGTTAGGTACCATTGAGTTGGTTCCAACTCATAGAGACCCTGGGTACAACAGAACGAAACACTGCCTGGTCCAGTATCATCCTCACAATCATTGCTATGTTTGAGCCCATTGTTGCAGCCACAGTGTCAGTCCATCGCATCGAGGGTCTTCTTCTTTTTCACTGACCCTTACTATACCAACTGTCTTAGTCATCTAGTGCTGCTATAACAGAAATACCACAAGTGGATGGTTTTAATGAAGAGAAGTTTATTTCCTCACAGTTAAAGTAGGCTAAAAGTCCAAATTCAGGGCATCAGCTCCAGGGGAAGGCTTTTTCTCTCTGTCGGCCTTCTTCTCTTCAGTGTTCCCCTGGACTAGGAGCTTCTTGGCACAGGGACCCCGGTCCAAAGGACACGCTCTGCTCCCGGCACTGCTTTCTTGATGGTATGAGGTCCCCCTGTCTCACTGCTCACTTCTCGTTTTTATATCTCAAGAGATTGCCTGAGGACGCAATCCAGTCTTGTAGATCAGGTCCTGCCTTACTAACACAACTGCCACCCATCCTCCCTCATTAACATCATAGAGGCAGGTACACAACGTACAGGAAAATCACACAGTACCAGGAATCATGGCCTAGCCAAACTGATACACACATTTTTTGGGGGACATAATTCAAACCATGACACCAACCTTGATGTCCTTCTCCAGGGACTGGTCCCTCCTGATAACATGTCCAAAGTACATGAGACAAAGTCTTGTAATCCTCACTTTCAAGGAGCTCTCTGGCTGTATTTCTTCCAAGACAGACTTGTTTGTTCTTCCAGCAGCCGCCCATAGTATATTCAATATTCTTCACCAACATCCTAATTCAAAGGTGTCAGTTCTTCTGTGATCTTCCTTTTTCATTGTCCAGCTTTAACATGCATATGAGGCAATTGAAAATACCATGGCTTCGGTCAGGCACACCTTAGTCCTCAAGGTGATATCTTTGCTTTTCAATACTTTAAGAGATCTTTTGCAGCAGATTTGCCCAATGCAATACGTCCTTTGATTTCCTGACTGCTGCCTCCGTGGGCATTGATTGTGAATCCAAGTAAAATAAAGTCCTTGACAACTTCAATCTTTTCTCCATTTATTATGATGTTGCTTATTGGTCCAGTTGTGAGGATTTTTGTTTTCTTTATGTTGAGGTATAATCCATACTGAAGGCTGTATCTTTGATCTTCACCAGTAAGTGCTTCAAGTCCTCTTTTCTCTCAGCTAGCCATGTTGTGTCATCTGCATATCACAGGTTGTTAATGAGTCTTCCTCCAATCCTGATGCCACATTCTTCTTCATATAGTCCAGCTTCTCAGATTATTTGCTCAGCATACAGACTGAATAAGTATGGTGAAAGGATACTACCCTGATGCACACCTTTCCTGATTTTAAACCAGAAGTATCTCTTTGTTCTGTTCAAATGACTGCCTGTTGGTCTACAGGTTCCACATAAGCAATATTAAGTTTTCTGGAATTCCCATTTTTCACAATGTTATCCATAATTTATTATGATCCACACAGTCAAAGGCCTTTACATAGTCAATAAAACACAGGTAAACATCTTTCTGGTAGTCTCTGCTTTAAGCCAGGATCCATCTGATATCAGCAATGATATTCCATGTCCTCTTCTGAATCTGGCATGAGTTTCTGGCAGTTCTCTGTTGATTACTTGTACAATCATTTTTTAAATTACCTTCAGAAATATTTTATTTCTATGTGATATTAATGATATTGTTTGATAATTTCCATATCCTGTTGGGTCATCTTTCTTTGGAATGGGCCCAAATATGGATCTCTTCCAGTCAGTTGGCCAGGTAGGTATTTTCCAAATTCCTTGGCCTAAATGAGTAAGTACCTACAGCATTGCATCTGTTTGTTGAAACATCACAATTGTTATTCCATTAATTCCTGGAGCCTTGTTTTTCACCAATGCCTTCAGTGGAGCTCAGATTTCTTCCTTTAATACCATCAGTTCTTGATCAAATACTACCTCTGAAATGGCTGAAAGTCGACAAATTCTTTTTGGTACAGTGACTCTGTGTATTTCATCCATCTTCTTTTGATGCTTCCAATGTCATTCAACATTTTGTCTGTACAAAAACCAAAAAACCAAACCTGTTGCATTAGAGTTGATTCTGACTCATAGTGACCCTATAGGACAGAGCAGAACTGCCCCATAGGGTTTTCAAGAAGCAGTTGATACATTCAAACTGCCAACCTTTTAGTTAGCAGCCAAGCTCTTAACCACTGCACCGCTGAGGCTCCATTTTGCCCAAGTTGCTTCAAAATTGCAACTTGAGGCTTGAATTTTTTCTTCAGTGTTTTCAGCTTGAGAAATGCCAGTCATGTTCTTGCATTTTGGTTTTCTAACTCCAGGTTTTTGCATATTTCATTATAATACTTTACTTTGTCTTCTTGAACTGCCTTTTGAAATCTTCTGTTCAACTCTTTTACTTCATCATTTCCTCCATTCACTTTAGATACTCTACATTCAAGAGCAAGTTTCAGTGTCTCTTCTGACACCCATTTTGGTCTTTTCTTTCTTTCCTGTCATTTTAATGACATTTTGCCTTCTTCATGTATGATGTCCTTGATGTTATCCCACAACTAGTCTTGTCTTTAGTGTTCAATGCATAAAATCTATTCAGGCCATCAATTGCTTATATGCCAGTTCAAGTTGAAGCTGAAGACAATAAGAACAAGTTGACGAGAACAAAAATACAATCTTTGAGTATATTCCATCTGAATTTTGGAGATCATCTCAAGAGTAGAATAAACGTATACTATACACGTATGTCTAGAGGAAAGCTCAGAAAAATTCACAAAAGTGCTCACAATTATTATCTCCAGTAGTAGAACTGAGGCAACCGTAAATTTTTTATTTTACCCTCCTGTACTTTCAAGATTGTTTATAATTTACATTATTGGTTTTACAATCAGAATAAAAAATGAATGCCAACCAACTTGTTTTAGCTTTCTATAGAAACGGAGGTTATAGCTAAAATATATTTTGAACTTTGTTATCTAACCCCCAGTTCATGATGCTCTTGTGGTTTCTCTTCCTAAGCCCAAGAAATAGTTGAAACAACAATGACAAGCACTCACTAAAATTAAGTAAAATAACTGATGAATTGATTTAGATGTACCTTAATTTAATATTACTGATAGAAATATGCTCCCCCTCGTACCCTCTTTCTTCATCCAAAAACAAAGATAGTTAATAGCCATACTTCCAATCATCTAACGACTGCACTTGATTTTGTCTGATTTCTCAATGTCACTTATTTTCGGCAAAAGTGCTGATTGAAGGCCAATGCTATGAATTTCAAAAAATTCTAGATTCTGGAGTCCTTCCATTGGCAAAAAGCTGAATATTTCAATTAGACTCCCATCACTAGCACAACATCTTAGAACTAACTATTAACAAGGTTGAAGAGTAGCTCTGTAAAAATTTGATCTTTCTGGTAACAGTTCATTGGTTTGGTACTAACTTTATTCAGCATGCTATGCTATTTTGTGATGCTTTGTCAACAGTATTTCAAATACCAGCAGGGTCACCCTTAGTGGACAGGTTTCAGCAGAGCTTCCACATTAAGATAGACTAAGAAGAAGGACCTGGCAATCTACTTCTGAAAAAAATTGGCCAGTGAAAACCTTATGAATAGCAACAGAACATTATCTGATATAGTGCTGGAAGATGAGCCCCTCAGGTTGGAAGACACTCAAAATATGACTGGGGAAGAGCTGCTTCCGCAAAGTAAAGTAGACCTTAAAGACCTGGATGGAGTCAAGCTTTCAGGACCTTCATTTGCTAATGTGGCATGATTCAAAATGAGAGGAAACAGCTGCAAATATCCATTAATAATCAGAACATGAAATGTTTGAAGTATGAATCTAGGAAAGTTGTCAAAAATGAAATGGAATGCATAAAAATCGATATGCTGGGCATTAGTGAGCAGAAATGGACTGGTATTAAACATTTCGAATCAGATAATCATATGGTCTACTATGCCAGGAATGACAAATTGAAGAGGAATGGTGTCATATTCATCATCAAAAAGAACATTTCAAGATCTATCCTGAAGTACAATGCTGTCAGTGATAGGATAATATCCATATACCTACAAGGAAGACCAGTTAATATGACTAATACTCAAATTTATGCACAAACCAAATGTTAAAGATGAGGAAATTGAAAAGTTTCAAAAACTTCTGCAATCTGAAATTGATTAAACATGCAATCAAGATGTATTGATAATTACTGGTGACTGTAATGCAAAAGTTGGAAACAAAGGAGAATGATCAGTAGTTGCAAAATATGGTCTTGGTGATAGAAATAATGCTAGAGATTGTATGACAGAATTTTGCAAAACTAATGACTTCTTCATTGCAAATACCTTTTTTCAAAGACATAAAAGGTGACTATACACATGGACCTCACCATATGGAAAAACAGGAATCAAAACGACTACATCTTTGGAAAGAGATGATGGAAAAGTTCAGTATCATCAATCAGAACAAGGCCAGGGGCCAACTGTAGAACAGATCATCAATCGCTGACATGCAAGTTCAAGTTGAAGCCAATGAAAATTAAAACAAGTCTATGAGAGCCAAAATAATACCTTGATTATATCCCATCTGAATTTGGAGAACATCTCAAGAATAGATTTGACCCATTAAACACTAATGACCAAAGACTGACGAGTTGTGGGAAGACATCAAGGACATCATATATGACGAAAGCAAAGGTCATTAAAAAGAGAGGAAAGAAAGAAAAGACCAAAATGGATGTCAGAAGAGTCTCTGAAACTTGTTCTTGAACATAGAGTAGCTAAAGCAAATGGAAGAAATTATGAAGTAAAAGAGCTGAAAAGAATATTTCAAAGAACAGCTCGAGAAAAGAAAGTAAAGTATTATAATGAAATGTGAAAAGATCTGGAGTTAGAAAAGCAAAAAGGAAGAACATGACTGGCATTTCTGAAGCTGAAAGAAGTGGAGAAGAAATTAAAGCCTTGAGTTGCACTTTTGAAGGATTCTATGGGCAAAATATTGAATGACGCTGGAAGCATCAAAAGCAGATGGAAGGAATACACAGAACAACTGTACCAAATAGACTTGGTCAACATTCAACCATTTTAGGAGATAGTATATGATCAAGAACTGATGGTATTGAGGGAGGAAGTCCAAGCTGCACTGAAGGCATTTGTGAAAAACTAAGGCTCCAGGAATTGACGGAATACCAATAGAGATGTTTCAGCAAACAGATGCAACACTGGCGGTGCTACCTCGTCTATGCCAAGAAATTTGAAAGACAGTTACCTGGCCATCTGAACAGAAGAGATCCTATTTGTGCCCATTCCAAAGAAAGGTGATCCAACAGACTGCATAATTATTGAACAATATCATTAATATCACAAGTAAGTAAAATTTTGCGGAAGATCATTCAAAAGCATTTGCAGCAGTACATCAACAGGGAACTGCCAGAAATTCAAGCCAAATTCAGAAGAGGAAGTGAAAAGAGGGATATCCTTGCCAATGTCAGATGGATCTTGGCTGAAAGCAGAGAATACCAGAAAGATGTTTACCTGTGTTTTATTGACTATGCAAAGGCATTCTACTGTGTGGATCATAACAAATTATAGATAACATTGCAAATAATGAGAATTCCAGAACACTTAATTGTGCTCATGAGGAAACTATACACAGAGCAAGAGGCAGTCGTTTGAACAGAGCAAGCAGATACGGCATGGTTTAAAATCCAGAAGGGTGTGCATCAGGGTTGCATTCTTTCACCATACTTATTCAGTCTGTACGCTGAGCAAATAATCTGAGAAGCTGGACTATATGAAGAAGAATGTGGCATCAGGATTGGAGGAAGACTCATTAACAACCTGTGATATGCAGATGACACAACATGGCTTGCTGAGAAAAAAGAGGACTTGAAGCACTTACTGGTGAAGATCAAAGATACAGCCTTCAGTATGGATTATACCTCAACATAAAGAAAACAAAAATCCTCACAACTGGACCAATAAGCAATATCATAATAAATGGAGAAAAGATTGAAGTTGTCAAGGACTTTATTTTACTTGGATTCACAATCAATGCCCGTGGAAGCAGCAGTCAAGAAATCAAAGGATGTATTGCATTGGGCAAATCTGCTGCAAAAGATCTCTTTAAAGTTTTGAAAAGCAAAAATATCACTTTTAGGACTAAGATGGGCCTAACCCAAGTCCTGATATTTTCAATTGCCTCATATGCATGTGAAAGCTGGACAATGAATAAGGAAGACAGAAGAAGAATTGATGCCTTTGAATTATGGTGTTAGTGAATAATATTGATATACCATGGACTGCTAGAAGAGCAAACAAGTCTGTCCTGGAAGAAGTACAGCCAGAGTGCTCCATGGAAGTGAAGATGGTGAGACTTTGGACATGTTATCAGGAGGGAACAGTCCCTGGAGAAGGACATCAGGCTTATTAAGATAGAGGGGCAGTGAAAAACAGGAAGACCCTCGATGTGATGTGATGGATTGACACAGTGGCTGCAACAATGGGCTTAAACATAGCAATGATTGTGAGGATGGAGCAGGACCAGGCAGTGTCTCCTTCTGTTGTATATAGGGTCACTATGAATCAGAAACAACTCAATGGCACCTAACAACACAACAACATATGTTTATTTAACTTATTTGCTTACTTTCCTATTTAAGCATTTTTTAAAATGATATCAAGAATTTTTCAACAACAGTATTTTTAACAGCATAATTTATTTAGCAAATGTTGGACAATTAGGTTGTTTTTAACTTTTTAACTCTTTCTGTAATTCTGCAAGGAACGTTTTATGAATAACACTTTTATACCTATTTAATTTTTGCTTTCTGTTTGCTAAAAAATCCATGCAGGATAAAATACTCCTCACCATTATTTAAAAAGACAATTACATATAAGATAAGTAAATATATCCTGCTAAATTGTATACAGTTACTAGAAGAGGAAAAAAGCAGTCATGATATTCTAATTGAACTTTTTAACAGCTTTCATATAAAGGACGAACATGTCTACTTATTGAGTCCCATCCTTCGTACACGTTGTTTCATGTAGTCTATTCCTTTTTATTAATGAGTAGTATTCCCTTGTATAGCACAATTTGTTTATCCGTGAACATCTTGTACAAATCTTTTCCTGGACATGTCTTTTCATCCCTCTAGTTGAATAGCTAGGAGTGAGATTACTTTGTCATATAATAAGCATACGTTTAACTTTTTAAGAAACTGCCAAACAATTTTCCAAAGTGGTTATCCCATTTTATATTCCCAACTGAAGCTCTGATATATTTCATTTACTAATCATGGTTACTGGATCACAAGTTATCAGTTAACATTTTCAGACAGTTATTTTCTAACCAACGGAGTTTTTTGTCTTTCACACTTTGAAACCTAGTCCCAACATTCCTGAAACCTGTTACAGTCCTTTAAAATGAAAGTAAAGACAGAGAGAGGGAGGGAGAGAAAGAGAGGGAAATGTATATAATTCCAAACTCTATGCTGTTTTGGCTTAAATGAAAACATCTTCAAAATGATCTTTTCAGTGAAGGACTAAGTTAAGACACCGTGTTTTCACCCAAGAAGAATGTCACGTTTCTCAGTGACATAAACAGAGCACTGGAAAGGAATAAAGGCCTGGATTCTAGTCCATTTTTCTCCTAACTTGCTGTGTGGTTAAGTACATAACTTATCAGGTCTGTTTCTCCATTGTCAAGCAAGGACAGTGGCCAATCACTTAATGTCTGTGGCCTTCAGTACCAACGTTTGTAGGAGGAGGACATCCCTTCAACTGCAACGGATATGGTTCTCTTTGAATACATTTATTTTAATCTTTTATAAGTTTTACATGTTTCTAATTCAGTTCAAATTAATTACTTTTCATTGAGATTTCAGTGTTTCTATATAAAAATTGAAATAGAGATTTAAATAAAGACAGCCTTGTAATACACTGAAACCCAAATAATAAGATGTGCAAATTAATAACTAGTTGAATTATGTATAATTTAAAATTTTGGTGTCCAAGCTGCAAAAGTGAAGTAGAAATCACAGCATAAACTTCTCAACATTGTTTCTGTTAGGCTTCATATTGTTTTCCAGTGGCCTTAAAGGTGCGTTTCCTTCTTTCTGGTCCTTGGAACTCACAAGGAGAACAATATATGCTGCAATCTGTTCGTCAAAACATACAGAGAAATTCTTCTTCTCTGATACTTGATTTCTGCTATTGTGCAGTTCCGCGTCTAAGAATGGTGCTGTAAATAATCTTCTGTGTGAATTTGCTGATGGATTTTACAATAGCGCCTAGGTCTGTCTTTACATTTTTGGGGAATGTCTGTATTTCACTTTAGAGTTAAGGACATCATGAGCATAATTAATATGCATATATGAAGATGAATACAAGATAATAGCCTCAATCACCACTATTGTTTTAGAAAGTGAATACTGAATAAAGGACTAGAAAAGAAAGCTAATGACAAATTTGCTTAGGTAAAGGAGAAAAATACAGGAAGACAAAAATGAGTCTCTCACAAACAATATGAATCAGAAGATAAACATTCTGTTTTATGCAGCCTGTATTTTCTATGTGTATTTAGCAAATTACGTGTTTTGTGTTTTGGGTTTTCTAATTATAAATAGGTTTATAATATTCATTTCATAGAGGTGCTATAAAGATTAAAATGAGATAATATAATCATAGTATCTATAAAGTACTTGGAGTAATCATAGGAACTAAGTAAAATTTAGATCCTATCTATTCTAGTCCAGCTATGCATCAGATGCTGGAATCCCCTCTCAAATGACATATCTACATGGTTGCATTATATAAGGTTAACAAACTTCCAGGGAGAGAGAACTCACACTCTCCTGATGCACTTCTTTTTAACTATCGCATTCACTCTGACTCATTGCGACCTTATGTATAGCAGAATGAAACATTACCTGGTCTTAGCCATCTTTATGATCATTGGTATATTTGAGCCCATTGTTGTGGTTATTGTATCTATCCTTCTCAGTGAGGTTTTTCTTTATTTTTGTGTGCCCTCTACTTAACCAGACATGATGTCCTTTTCTAGTTACTGGTCTTTCCTAATGATGTGTCCAAAGTAAGGGAGTCAAAATCTCACCATCCTCACTTCTAAGGAACATTCCAGTTGTGTTTCTTCTAAGACTGATTTGTTCATTCTTTTGGCACAGTACAGTGTGTTTAGTATTCTTCGGCAACACCATAGTTCTAATGCAGCCATTCTTCTGTCCTTCTTTTTTCCATTATCCAACTTTTGCACGTGGATGAGGCTATTGAAAAGACTATGGCTTGGGTCAGACACTTTTGCCATTAAAGTGACATCTTTGCTTTTTAAAAGTTTAAAGAGGTCTTTTGCAGCAGATTTTCCCAATACAGTACATCATTAGATTTCTTGACCACTGCTTCCATGGATATTGATTATGGATCCAAGTAGAATGAAATCCTTGACAACTTCAATTTCTTCTTCATTTATCATGATGTTGTTTATCAGTCCAGTTACAAGGATTTTCATTTTTTCATCACCCATCTGTCAGTTTGTTGTACTGTGGTGGCTAGTGTGTTACTATGATACTAGAAGCTTTGCCACTGGTATTTCAAATACCAACAGGGTCGCCCATGGTGAACAGGTTTCAGCCAAGCTTCTAGACTAAGACAGACTTGGAGGAAAGGCCTGGTGATCTACTTCAGAAAATTAGCTAATGAAAACCCTATGGACCACAAAAGATGCATCTACTATGTTAAGCCATCAAAGGGATACAAATAATTTTAAACTTTTCCTTGTATTTTCAAATTTCTTGCTATCTGTTTGAGGAAACAAGGTTAACACATATGGAAGAAAACACAGTACACCATAGATGTAACCAGAAGCTACATTCCACTAAGCAGAATGGGAATTCAAAAGAGGGAAAGTCCCACATGAACCTGAATCAGGAGGCTTCATAAAGTAGGTGGTCTTGAGGTAGGTCTTAAAAGAAGGCTGTCATGGATTGACTTCTGTCCCCCAAAAATATCTGTCAACTTGGCTGGGTCATGATTCCCAGTATTGTATAATTGTGTACCATTTTGTAATCTGATGTGATTTCCTTATGTGTTATAAACTCTATCACTATGATGAGGTTATATGTGATGTCTTTATGTGTTATAAACTCTATCACTATGATGAGGCTATACTGATGAGGTCTACAAGATTGGATAGTGTCTTAAGCCAATCTCTTTTGAGATACAAAAGAGAGAAGTGAGCAGAGACACATGGGAACCTCATACCATCAAGAAAGCAGTGCTAGGAGAAGAGCGCATCCTTTGGACCTGAGGTTCCTGTGCTAATATGCTCCCAGACCAAGGGAGGGCTGATGCATCACAAGGACTTTCCTCCAGAGCCAACGGAGACAGAAAGCCTTTACCTGGAGCTGATGCCCTGAATTTGGACTTGTAGCCTACTGGACTGTGAGAGAATAAACTTCTCTTTGTTAAAAGCTATCTACTTGTGGTATTTCTGTTATAGCAGCACTAGATGACTAAGACGAAGGCTTTGCATAGTGACAGAAAAGTCAGGGGGCAGAAATTAGTAAAGTAAATACAACAAGAAACATCAAGAGTGTTTCAGTTAAAAACAAGTTTTTATGTTGGCCAAAAAGGTGGAAATCAAATTGCATAGAAGGGAGACAAATTGGGAGCCGAGGATATATACCAAAATGTACTTTCAGTCATTAGGAAATCTTAAACCAATGGGAATTTCCAGTCAAATGGAATTTCTTTGGTCTTAGCAACTCAACACAACTTATTTAAAATGCCTATCAAAATGTGCAGCATCTATTTTCCATGGGCAACATTGTTCACAACGAATGCTGTGTATTATTCATAGTAAACATGAACATTTGTCTTTAAACCAAGGCTCCCCCCGAAAGATAGCAATATTGATCTCATAGTATAATTCATTTCTGTGTAAAGAAAGTGAATATTTTTATTAAATGAAATGATGCAGAATTAACCATTCCAAAAAGATTACATCCAAAGTATTTCATGGGTAAAGCGGTAATAAGTCATAATAAGCAAGAACTCTTTTCTGCATTGTGTTAAAGCTCCCAAGCTCAGGAGTGGTCAGTTTAGTAAACATCCAAGAGGGACATAAGGTAGATAGATATGTGGTATAAATGAACAAAAATATCAAGGTTTTTTTTTTTTCCATATATACCTTGGTAACTAACTGGAGACAGAGCCAAACAACCCCAATTAATTCAGCACAGTTTGGCACAACTGGCACTCCCCGCTGAGGAGAGACCCAGGTCTGAGCTAAGCAAAAGATCTGAATTGGCAATTCGTAGTTAGAAAGATATGTTTCCCCAAATGAGTGTTATGGACATTACCTGCAGTGCATTCTGGGGGCAGCTAACATTGCAGTTTTCTATTATCATTCTTAGCTCGTCAGTAAAGAAACATCAATGAGCAACCTTTCCCCTAAATTTAAGAAGAAGAATCTGGACATCACAAATTTGAGTCTTTGTGTGTGTGTGTGTGTGTGTGTGTGTGTGTGTGTGTGCACGCACATGTGTGCATGTGTGTTTATGTATGGTGCTTATTTGCTAATTTGCTGAGGCTAGTAAAAAAAAAACTCCATGAATCTTCAGTTTTGCTTTCGTATGGGAATGTGCACACAAAGTTTATAGCCAAGGGCATGCTTTGCCACTATCCAGCTGTACAAAATCTATTAAGCTTGCCTTCACATCTCTTAAGGCCTTTTTCTCCCCCTAACCCTTGGCTATTCTGTGTCAACTATTTTGGAACAAAAGCTTTAAGACATTTTTAATATATTATCTTGAGTTTTATTCAGAAAAGAAAAGCAAATTTCTTAATAAGAAGCCAAAAAATTAGTAGGTCTGAGTCCTATTTGAAGACAAGGCTAAAGGTTCATTTTATCTTTACTATCATATTGAAATACTCATCTGTTTGAATATATTATAAAATGGGATTTTCATTAATCATCAGGAATCTAATGGATTGCAATGTTTGATGGTGGAGTGAGCAAGCTTACTTACTTATTTTATCTTTTTGTTGCTGGAAGTAACTATTTCATTAATGTGGGTATTTGTATGCTATTTAAAAAGTTCTAGGATAAAGAAGTTTCAGGGTAAATAAGGTTTTTGCAACAAACTGAAGAAATTTTTTTCTTCAAATAAATTCTGCCAACATTTCATGCTTTAGTAACCTTAAGAATTATTTTGTATCTGGAAAGTGTTAGAATTTTAACTGAAATTATTTTCAGTACTCAAAATTGGAGTATTCCCGTTCTCCAATTACTACAATTGAATGTTGGATTGGATGCTCCTCTGCTCTTCCTTAGCCCTCCAGGCAACATATGTTATTAAACCCATAGACAGTCACCAGGGAGAGCAGTGAGCATGTGGGAAATTAGGGTTCCTAAGTAGAGAGAAGTTGGTAAATCTATAAAACTGTGGATAATCTCTCTCTTGGGCCATCTATCTACTTTAAATTATCCCTGTTAACCAAAACAAACTTAAGGAATGATTCCATGGTTAATGTGCTTTGATATATTTTGTTCATTTGTGGTCAGGAGGTTTGTCTTACATTTCTATAGCAAATGTTTTCTCTTGGTATTCAATGCTATTGATTTTGTGGCCAAAGGGATTTGATCAATGAGGTGACAGCTGCCGCCTAAAAATGATTGGAGCAGGAAATATAGTAATGATGAGCTAACCTCGAAGGGCTTAGCTTTGAGATGCTTATCTAGACCTTTTGCCTTCTCAAAATTGGGAGGGAATCCTGGTGGAGCTACTTTTTGCACAGATTCTGTTGGCACGTACTTCATGTCAGGTCAAAAATACCATAAAAGCATCTTTTCCACTGCATTTTAGCCAAGCGGCGATAAACCCTTAAAGGGCACCGTTAAAAAAAAGTAAAATAAAGTTTGTTTGTTATATAATGGAGAGAAGTGACACTGAGGATTCTTAGCTCCAAGTTCAAGTTCTGTGAAAAGGATCAAGTTATATTTTTTACTCCTTTTCTGTCATAAATATGGGCATCCAAAAACTTAAATTTCCCTTGTAGAAATAATGGTCAGCACATATATTTCATCTGTATCTATCTGTGTAGTAAAGTTTTACTACGTCCACATTATGTTCATAGAATTTCCTGCCGTGTCCATTTCATGCTCATAGAGTTCTTAAAACTTTATTATTTCATTCATTCAGTAGGTGTTGACATGCTATTATGTGGTAGATACCACATAGAAAGAAGTACAACCAGAATGTTCTTTAGAAGCAAGAACGGTGAGACTATGTCTCACATACTTTGGATAAGTTATTAGGAGAAGGAAATCTGCTTGGTAAAGCAGAGGGTCATTGAAAAAGAGGAAGTCCCTCAATGAGATGGATTGACACAGTGGCTGCAATAATGGGCTCAAGCATAACAGTGATTGTAAGGATGGCACAGGACCGGGCAGTTTTTTGATCTGTTGTACATAGGGTTACTATGAGTTGGAACCAACTCCTCAGCACCTAACAACAACAGTAACCATGTAGGTACTGGGGATTAAAAGACAGTAATTTATATATATATGTTCCTTTAAGATATTCCACAGTCTATTTATTCATACACATTACAGTGTGATGTGTTAATCCAAACAGGTGTGATCCATGCAAGAAAAATAGGTAGCAAAAAAGAGGGAGAACAACTCTATACAAGTGAAGAAGGACATCAGAAAAACTTCTTGGCAGAAGCACTATTTGAGATTAGCATGAAAAGTTTCAGATACATAAAAAGTGAAGACAATATCCTATGCGAAGGCCCAAAGAAGAGAAACCTCATGACAATTTTACCATGTGGTGCTCTATAATCCTAGAGTATAAAGGGTAGTTTGAGAGACAGAGAAAGAGGATAGATAGAAAATAGGCTAAAACTGGGCACAAACAAGCTTATGAACAGCGTTAACTATACTGCTAAGGAACTTGACTTTACCTGCAGGCAATGGTCATCACTGAAGGATTTTAAGCAAAGTAGAGACAGAGTGTCATCAATTGAATTGTGTCCCCAAAAATATGTGTAACAATTTGGCTAGGCCATAATTCTCAGTGTTGTTTGATTGTCCACCATTTTGTCATCTGATGTGATTTTCCTACATGTTGTAAATCCTATCACTATGATGTTAATGAGATGAGATTAGCAGCTGTTATGCTGATGAGATCTACAAGGTTAGACTGTGTTTTAAGCCAATCTCTTCTGAGATATAAAAGAGAGAAGGGAGCAGAGAGACAGGGGGACCTCATACCACCAAGAAAGCAGCACCAGGAGCAGACCGCATCCTTTGGACCCAGGGTCCCTGTGCCTGAGAAGCTCCTTGATCAGGGTAAGATGGATGACAAGGACCTTCCTCCAGAGCCAACAGAGAGAAAGCCTTCCCCTGGAGCTGATGCCCTAAATTTGGACTTGCAGCCTACTAGACAGTGAGAGAACAAATTTCTCTTTGTTAAAGCCATCCACTTGTGGTATTTCTGTTATAGCAGCTCTAGATGATTAAGAAACAGAGCTATACTTACAACCGTAGGAGAGCTAACCAAAGTGTGCTTTCAGCCAAAGAAACAAAGACGACCCCAATTGTGTATCTCTATCTGTACCAGTTTGCCCAAAAGGATACTTGGAATAGTTCTCAGAACTGGCGTTCTTCTATGGGAACTGGCATATTGGTAATAATCTTCCTCTCCGTGATAGTCTTGCATATTTTTAGAAAATGTGAGCAGCTTGACAAACTAAATAAATGTCCCATACATGTGACCATATATAACCATTGAATTAAAAATGTTATTATGAAAGAGATTACATATTTCTCACACGAATCTTGTTTACTTATTTTAAAAATAGTGTACATTTACATTTTATTAGATGCATGAAAGGATACTGCTGAGTGTATTACCCAAGTACATCAAACAAAGTTAGGTTTGTTATAGACAAAAGTGAATATACATGGCATCAATCTTATAGCATTAAAAGACCCAGCAGAAAAGAAAGAACTTTTGAGTTTATTATATTGATTTAAAACTATAATACATATGCCTTTGGATATCTATCTTATAAATTGGCTTTTTGCATAAATAAGACTTGCTGTTGTTGTGTGCCTTCAAGTCGATTCCGACTCATAGCAACCCTATAGGACAGAGTACAATTGCCCCACAGGGTTTCCAAGGAGCAGCTGATGGACTCAAACTGCCAACCTTTTGGTTAGCAGCCTGAGCTCTTAAGCACTGTGCCACTAGGGCTCCAAATAAGACTTAGTCGTATTAAAAAAAAAAAGCCTGAGTATTGAGGAGTTTAGCAAAGAAATTTC
The DNA here is from genome assembly GCA_030035585.1 of Dugong dugon. Classification (NCBI taxonomy): domain Eukaryota; kingdom Metazoa; phylum Chordata; class Mammalia; order Sirenia; family Dugongidae; genus Dugong; species Dugong dugon. The sequence continues at coordinate 19,785,443 of CM057478.1, forward strand.
CACTCATAAAGTGAGTGTCCAGAATAATCTCATTTTGAAATTAAGGATTTTTTTGAGTATTACTTAGATATTTCATTGATATGAAAACTGAACACTTGAGACTCTAGGCAGCAGAACGCCTCAGGCAACCAAGCATATCAAAATATAGTGCACAGAGAGACTTTTACTACCCCTGCTATTTAAAGACCTATTTTCATGAGCTTATTAGCTACTAGTGATCCCAAAGGAGAAATACAATTAAAACTTAATCATACCAAAAGCTGGGATTCTTCTGATTCAGCGAACTTGTAATCTATTATATTTAGTAGTTTACTTGTAAATGTCTGAACACTGAGAATAAGAATCATATAAATGGACTTCATTCTGTAGTGATATGACTCTCTTTGAACTCACTTCACTGGATATGCCTTTTCTGTCTGCACATCACTCTATCATGCCCTCTCCCCTTCTTTTAACACGTTTCAGGGTCTCTAAATTGTGGTTTCTTTCTTTTCTTTTGCAAAAGCAGAATAACTTCCATTCCCTTTAACTATTATAAAAATGGTTTTGGGGTCATCTGACCTCCTCAAACTTCACGAGGCAGAGGAGAGAATCACCATCAGCATCAGCCCAAGGCTGACTGCTGTGAGGCTAAGGTCAGACATGCCTCCTCTCTCCAAACATTTTACCAGTTCTGACACCAGATGTTCCTCCCACGGCATTCCCTACTTCTCTGTTGGGTTAGATAATTCATTGCCATGGCAACACAGAACCTACAGACCATACTCACGATTATGGGATTTATTAGGGAAGGAACAGATTATAATTCAGGATACAGTTCTTCAGTCAGGACAGCTTCAAGTTAGTCTCTCATACAAAAATTTATACATACATTGTTTTGTGACCCTAGTTGCTCTCTCTATACTGTGACAGCACACTTTTCCTTTCCACCTCGGATTTCCTGTGTCCATTCAACCAGCTCCTGACCCTCTCTGCCTTCTCATCTTGCCTCTGGGCAGGAGCTGCCAATTTAGTCTCATGCATCTGCTTGAGCTAAGAAGCACACTCTTCACGAGTATCATTTTATGTTCCATAGTCCAGTCTAATCTTTGAAGAGTTGGCCTTGGGAATGGTTTTAGTTTTGGGCTAACAGAGTCTGGGGGCCATGTCTTCTGGGGTCCCTCCAGTCTCAATCAAACCATTAAGTCTGGTCTTTTTACTAGAATTTGAGTTCTGTACCCTACTTTTCTCCTGCTCTATCAGGGACTCTCTAAAATGCCAAGGTTTGTGGCCATATAAGAGGAGTTGTAGCTAAGACGATATAGGCCACATCACTAATGACCTAAAGGGTCTCATTAGTACTTGATTTTTAGGGAACGTCTACCAGTGGGTCTTCTGAGAAGTGATGTTGTCAAACAGAATCTAGCACCAGTGTCTTCACTAGTTATCCTTTGCTTTAGTCTTACTTCTAATTTCTACTTCTCCCTTTTGTCCTCTTTTTTCATTCATGTCATAACATTAAGCCTATTCCATCTTGTGATCTGATATTTGTAAAGTTTGTCATTTAGTATGGAGAATTTTTCATCTACCTTGGGGTTATTGGAGGTAAATTGTGAACTAGAAACTACACAGTTTTTAAAATAAATGAGTGGCAACAAAATTATCAAATAGGATTGAAAAGCTCCATTCTCTCCTTCCTGTACAAAAAGAGAGAATGTCTCACTAAAGCAATCTAAGTTCCCTTGTTATACATCCCTATGATTCACCACCATCTACTTTTGGCAAATGTTCTGAAAGTATCGCACTGCACATTGATGTAACAAACTTGTACAACAGGAGAAAATGTCTTCATTCATTCATTCCACATGTATTGATAAATTGCCTACTATGAACTAGATACTCTTCTTGGACCTTGGGAGATTCCAATGAACAAAGCAAATAAAGTTACCTGCCTTTGTGGGTATTACATTTCTAGCAATAAATAACAAACTGTGTAATGGGTAAAAAAAAAAAAAAAAGTATATATATATATATATATATATATATATATATATATATATATATATACATACACACACAGAGAGAAGGAGACTCTACAGCTAATCAACAGATTGGTGGTTTGAACTCACCCAGTGGCTGTGTGGGAGAAAGACCTGGTGATCTGTTTCCATAAAGATTACAGCCAAGAAAATCCTATGGAGCAATTCTGCTCTGTCACGTGGGGTCGCTATGAGTTGAAACCAATTCAACGACACCCAAAAAAAACTCATATACATATATATAATTTTACAGGGTGCAAGATTGTATGTAAAATGAAAAAATAAGAGGAGTAAGGTAAAGATTATTGGGAGTATTGAAGGCAGATCAGAGGGGAGCTCTGTCTCTTTCCCTTGACCTGAGAGTAGGTACTCTCTACTCAGCGGTACAATTGCTAAACCTCCCTCTCCTCTCACGTAAATAAGTGAGTGATCCAAAGGATGGATTTCACTGCTAAAAGGGATGTATAACTCAAATACTTCTATCTCTCATTTGATATCATGCAAAAAAAATGACATGTATTCTTTTTTGGTAGTTCAGTCCTTTGGTGCATGGTTAGAGACTAGTCTGAGAGTTGGGGAGTTTAAGGTATTGTCTTTGTCAATGACATTGTGAGCAAATAAACCCCGAAATCTGCAAAGTTTCTTTTGTTACTGACCCATAAAGAGGAACTAAATAAGAAATGGCTTGTGTAGAAGTCTTCAATTGTTGTTCCAAACAAAACCAATGAAGACCATGTGCCATTGCTTTTAAGTATAGACATAAACAGCTAAGACCGATGTATGTATAGTCAGTGCATACAGAGTGCTTTTTAATTGCCAGGCAATGTTCTAAACATTATTTCCCATATAAACTCATTTCATACCTAAAATAATGTTCTTAAGATGGTTACTACTATCTTTTGCATTTTATAGGTGGAGGAACTAAAATATTGAAGTTAAGCTACATGTTCTTAATTATTGATTATAGAAATTATTTACTATTTAAGCTAGATTAAGAAGAAATTCAGAATAAATCTTTCTAGTAAAGCACAGTATCTTTCAGGAAAAGAGAGGTTATTTTGTTTTTGGTTTTGTTTTCTTGTTTGTCTTCATTCGGACTGACCTGTGTTTGAATATTAGATCTGTGACATTTTAGGATAGTGACTTTAGGCAATTCACTTAAATTCTTTGAATTTTGCCTTTCTCATACGTAAAATGAGACTAATACTACTTTATCACATGTATTTTATAAGGATCAAATGAAATGTCGTATTCAAATGGCATAACTATCGTTGTTTTCCTCCAAAACTTTACTTCCTTTACCCCTTACTGGAATATTCAGGTTCTATGGTAGAATTGGATATTTTTTTAAATGTCTGTAACTATAGTTATTACAACTTACTATACATAAAATTTATTCCATCTTCTCTTATTAATTAATGACATAGGAAGCAATATCCCACTTTATATGAAATAAACAATAATATCAAATATTCACACAGCATTTTCTAAATTCCACATACTATTCTTGATATGCAGTCTTTACATATATTAACTAATTCTAATCCTTTTAATAGTCAATGTCATTATCATCCCCATTGTGCAGACAGGGAAAATGAGGCCCAGAGGAATGAGATCCTTTGCCCAAGGTCCACATGTGGTGACTGTGGTGCCCAGGTTCAAACGTAGACATTGGGGTTCAGGGTCCATGCTCCTAAGTACCACATGGACCTGCTTGTGTATATTTATAGCATTAAAAGAAAAGCAGTTTCTAAAATTAAGTTTCATTATGGTAAAAATTTGAAGATCTGTTCCATGGTTTTGGGTATTTTAGGGTTTTTATATATTCAGAGGCCAGGAGCAGTGTCAAGCTTCAAGGACAAATATCTCTTCATCGGCTAAATCTTCCCTCCAATACAACACTCTGACTGCTGGGTTTCTTTGGTAGTGTATTTTAGCCACATGTCAAGAATTGCCCTGTAATTCCACAAGTTTAGAAGGTCACAGTTGAGCAATCATGTTAGTTGCAACTATTCAGCTTTGAAGTCTTCTAACCTAAGCACAAATTATAAACCTATTTTGGTGGGTTTTTTATAAACGGAAACTCAACTTTCTAAATCATATTAACTTTTGTGAAAAATTTGATCTCAGATTATTATTTATGTCATACTATGAATTTGAAAATTATACCAAACTGCTCTGGAACAAAATACAATTAAAAGGTTTGGAAAACCTTTTAACTTTTATTAATTGTAATCAGTGATACATTTCTAGTAGCACATTTTTTCCTAGAAGCTCTTTACAAAGGAATTGTACTGAAATCCACTTCATTCTGATTTGTTTTTCTCTTTGAAAGCTATTGAAACAGAATCTGTTCTCTGCTAATAGAGGATAATCTAACACAGGCTTTTACAGATATAAAAGATTACCTACTATCTCATTTTGCCTTCAAACATTTAAAAAGTAACAAACAAAAAACCCTGAAAAATTCCAAATGCCCTTTTTAGACCTTACTACTGAAAATTAAGTATTGGTGGGGATTTCATAAATTATGTCCCACATTTAACAAAATTCTTGAATTTTAGATATGCTGGTAGTCTAGGGAGGAGAGGATGGTATTTTTCTCAGTTTGCCTCATTTTAACCGAGAAGCAAAAAGGAGGAGTGATATACCAGGGACTTTATTAAAACCAAAAAACCCACTGCCATCAAATCCATTCTGACTCATAGCGACCCTATAGGACAGAGTAGAACTGCCCTATAGGGTTTCCAAGGAGCAGGTGGTGGATTCGAACTGCCGACTTATTAGTTAGCAGCTGAGTCATTTATGATGACTAATAAAGCTGGCTTTATTAGTCACTATAAATATTAGCATCTGGAGAGTATTTGAACGCTTGAGTAGCAATCTAATCTAAAAGTACCAACACTAACTAAAAGCAAATTATTATTTAAAAAACAAAACAAACAAAAAAACAAAAAAACCTTGATATTTTCATCTTCTGATCATCTTTTCTTCTAGAACTTTGCCCAAAGCCACAGGACTGTGACATTCTAGGTAATGACAAGCAGAGATTTCTCTGGTTATCCTCCCTAGCTATTAATATTCTCACTGACCTTGACATTAGATCTAACTATGGATACTATTATTAGTAGCAAGGATCATAATAATAAAAATACAAATTTAAAAAACAAACCCAGTTGCCATTGAGTTGGTTCTGACTCATGGTAACCCCATGTGCGTCGAAGTAGAACTGTGCCCCACAGGCTGATTTTTCAGAAACAGATTACCAGCCTTTCTTCTGTCGCACTTTTGGGTGGAGTTGAACGTCCAACTTTTCGTTGGCAGCTGAACCCATTAACCATTTGCTCCACCCAGGGAATCTGATCATAATGATAGCTATATTTATCAAATGCCTAATGTGTGTCAGGTGCTGTGCTAAGTTAGGACTTCACAAGTGTATGTCAGTTACTCCTCTCAACAACCACATGAAAGAAATACTACTAATATTTTCATTTTACAGATGAGAAAGCTGAAGTCTAGGGAGGTGAGGAAGGTGCACAAGGTCACATGGCAGATGTCTCCCTGGAATACAACTCTGATGGATTTGATTTTAGAAACTGAGTCTTAATCACCAAGCTATTTTTTTTAATTCTTTATTGTGCATTAGGTGAGAGTTTACAGAGCAAATTAGTTTCCCATTTGATAATTTGTACATAAAGTGTTCCATGACGTTGGTTTCATTCCCCACAATGTGTCAGCATTCTCCCCATTTCTGCCCTGGGTTCCCTGTTTTCTTTTGTCCTGATTTTCTACTGCTTCCTGTCTTCTCATCTTTGTTTTCGGGAAAATGTTGCCCTTTTGATCTCATATAATTGATTGTTCTAAGGAGCATGTTCCTCTTGAATGTTATTGTTTATTTTATGGGCCTGTCGATTGTTTGGCTGAAATGTGGTTGCCAGGAATGGCTTTAGTTCCAGGTCAGAAAGGTGTTTTAGGGCCATAGTCTTGGGGATTCAGCCTGTCTCTGTCAGACCAGTAAGTCTGGTCTTTTTTGTCAATTTGATTTTTTGTTCTAAAATTTTTCTCCCACTCTGTCTGGGACCCTCTTTTGTGATCCCAGTCAGGGTAGTCAATAGTGATAGCTGGGCACCACCTAGTTATTCTAGTCGCAGACTAGTGGTGGCTGTGGTTCGTGGGGTCCATTAGTCCTTTGGACAAATGCTCCCTTGAGTCTTTGGTTTTCTTGACTCTCCTTTGCTCTGGATGGTGAGAGACCAATAGTTATATCTTAGATGGCTACTTGCAACCCCACAGGCTACTCACCAAAATAGGATGCAGAACTTTATGAACTACATTGTGCCAATTGATGTAAATGTCCCCCCAGTCTATGGTCCTTTGCATTTGAATGTAGGAACTTCGTCCCGTGAGGTATTTGGTTATGTCTAAGAAGTTGCCCTGACAGTGGCTTTTGTGTGCTCTATTGTCTATATTAATATATAAGCAGTACCTACAGTTATGTATGTAGAAATATCTACCACCAAACCTATATGTGCAGGTGGGTGTGTTCCTTTACACCCTCTCACACTCTTAGCATACCTATCTACCTATGTATCCATGCATAAATTAGTGTTTGTTAATACTAGTGTTCCAAGATTGTCTATGCTATAGTAAGTACCATCGTTGCCCTTTGTTCTTTCGTTCTTCCCAGTGTCCTCCCATGCCTTGCTCATGTTTTGCTGACTTCCCCATATTGTGTATTGCCTTTCCCTTCACCAATATTAACATGTGTCTTCTATCTATTTGCTAATTTTCCTTCCCTCGCACTCCCATCCCTGGTAACCATCAAAGAATTTTTTTTTCCCTGTGTGTAAACATTTTCTTGTTTCTTTATAATAGTGGTCTCATACAATATTTGTTCTTTTGTGACTGACTTATTTCACTTAGCATAATGTCTTCCAAATGCATCCATGTTGTGAGATGTTTCACTGATTCATCATTATTCTTCCTCCTTGCATAGTATTTCATTGTGTGTGCATATACACAGTGTTAATCCATTTATCTGTTGATGGGCCCTTAGGTTTTTTCCAACTGTGAATAATGCTGCAATGAACCTGGGTATGCATATGTCTATTTGTGTCATGGCTCTTATTTCTTTAGGGTATACACCTAGGAGTGGATTCCTGAGTCATATGGTATTTCTATTTCTGGCTTTTTAAGGAAGCGCCATATCGCTTTCCACAGTGGTTTTACCATTTTACATTCCCACCAGCAGTGTGTAAGAATTCAAATCTTCCCACAATCTCACCAACATTTGTTATTTTCTGTTTTTTGATTTGTGCCAGTAATGTTGGGGTGAGATAGTATCTCACTGTAGCTTTGATTGGCTTATCTCTAATGGCTAATGATCACAAGCATTTCTTCATGTGTTTTTTAGCCATCAGAATGTCTTCTTTGGTGAAGTGTCTGTTCATAGCCTTTGCCCATTTTTTAATTGGATTGTTTGTCCTTCTATTGTTGAGGTGTTACAGTATCTTATATAGATTAGACCCTTGTTGATATGTTGCAGCCAGATTTTTTCTTCCAGTCTGTAGGTTCTCTTTTTACTCTTTTGGAGAAGTCTTTTGTTAAGCATAAATGTTTAATTTTTAGGAGTTCCCATTTATCTAGTTCATCTTCCACTGTTTGTACATTTTTAGTTATGTTTGGTATACTATTTGTGCCATATGTTAGGGACCCTAGCATTGTCCCTATTTTTTCTTCCCTAATCTTTATCATTTTAGGTTTTATATTTAGGTCATTGATCCATTTTCAGTTAGTTTTTTTTATACAGTGTGAGGTATAGGTCCCATTTCATTTTTTTTTTACAGATGGACATTCAGTTTTGCCAGCATCATTTATTAAAGAGACTGTCTTTTCTCCATTTGATGGACTATGGCCCTTTGTCAAAGATCAGCTGTCCATAGGTGGATGGATTTACATTTGAGTTCTCAATTCTGTTCCACTGGGCAATGTGTCTGTTGTTGTACCAGTACCAGGCTGTTTTGACTACTGTGGCTGTACAGTAGGTTCTGAGATCAGGTAGCGTGAGGCCTCCTACTTTATTCTTCTTCTTTAATAATCCTTTATTTATCAAGGGCCTCTTTCCTTTACGTATAAATTTGGTGATTAGTTTTTCCATCTCATTAAAGAATGCTGTTGTAATTTGCATCGGGATTGCATTTTATCTGTAGATTGCTTTGGGTAGTATTGATATTTTTACAATGTTGAGACTTCTTATCCGTGACCATGGTATGTTTTTCCATTTATGTGGGTCTCTTTTGTTTTGTTACTTTGAAGTTTTCTTTGTATAGGTCTTTTACGTCCTTTGTTAGATTTATTCCTAAGTATTTTATCTTTTGGGGGGCTATTGTAAATGGCATTGTCTTCCTAATTTCCTTTTTGAAGTTCTCTTTGTTGGTGTAGTGGAATCCAACGGATTTTTTTATGTTGATCATGTATGCTGCTACTTTCCTAAATCCGTTAGTTCCAGTAGCCTTCCTGTGGAATGTTGGGGTTTTTCTATGTATAGGATCATATCATCTGAGAATAGAAATAGTTTTATTTCTTCCTTACCAATTTGGGTGCCCCTTATTTCTTTTTCTTGCCTTATTGCCCTATAGAGGAGTTCCAGCACAATGTTGAATAAAAGTGGTGATAATGGGCATCTTTGTCTGGTTACTGTTTTCAAGGAGAGTGCTATCAGTCTCTTTCCATTAAGAATAATGTTGGCTGCTGGTTTTGCCCTTTATTATGTCGAGGAATTTCCTTCTATTCCTGTTTTGCTGAGAGTTTTTACCAGGAATGAGTGTTGGACTTTATCAAATGCCTTTTCAGCTTTGATTGAAATGATCATGTGATTCTTTCCTTTAATTTATTCTTTTTATTTATGTGATGTATTACTTGGATTGATTTTATAATGTTGAGCCATCCTTGCATACCTATATAAATCCTACTTGTTCATGATGTCTTATTATTATTATTTTGATATGGTGTTGAATTCTATTGGCTAGAGTTTTGTTGAAAATTTTTGTGTCTGTATTTGTTAGAGATATTGTTCTGTAATATTATTTTTTTGTGGTGTCTTTGCCAGTGGAGGGGGTGGTGACTGGCTTCAGTATCAGGTTATGTTGGCTTCATAGAATGAATTCGAAAGTATTCCTTCCTTTTCTATATACTGTGAAATAGCTTGAGTAGTACTGATTTGAGCTCTTCTCTGAATATTTGGTAGAATTCTCCAGTGAAGCCATCTGGGCTAGGGCTTTTTTGTTTTTGGGGGGGTGGGGCGGGGAGTGAGTTTTTTTTTATTACCTCTTCAATTTATTCTTTTGCTATGGGTCTGTTCAGTTTTTCTACCTCCATTTGTGTTAGTTTAGGTAGATAGTGTGTTTCTAGAAATATGTTCATTTTCTCTAGATTTTCAAATTTGTTGGAGTATAATTTTTCATAATATTCTGTTATGATCTTTTTTATTTCTGTTGGTTCTGTTGTAATGTCACCCATCTCATTTCTTATTCAGGTTATTTGTTTCCTCTCCTGCTTTTCTTTTGTCAATTTGGCCAATGGTTCGTTGATTTTGTTGATCCTTACAAGGAACCATCTTTTGGTCTTGTTGATTCTTTCTATTGTTTTTCTGTTCTTTCATTTATTTCTGTTATATCTTTATTATTCCCTTTCTTCTGCTGACTGTGGGCTTCTTTTGCTGCTCTCTTTCTTTTTGTTTGAGTTATAGGGTTAATGTTTTGATTTGGCCCTTCTTTTTTGATGTGTGCATTTATTCCTATAAACTGATCTCTGAGCACTGCTTTTGCTGTGTCCCAAAGGTTTTGGTAAGATGTGTTTTCATCATCATTTGATTCTATAAGTTTTTTTAATTATATTTTTGATAACTTCTATTACCCAGTGGTTTTTAAGCAAGGTGTTATTCATGTTCCCATGTATTTTATTTTTTTCCCTTGCTATTCCTGTTATTGATTTCTATTTCTATGGTATTGTGATCAGAGAAAATGCTTAGTATTATTTCATTGTTTTAGATTCTGTTAAGGCTTGCTTTGTGGCCTAAAATGTAGTCTATTCTGGAGAATGTTCCATGTGTGTTGGAAAAGAATGTATACTTTGCTGCTGTTGGGTGAAATGTTCTTTATATGTCTATGAGGTCAAGTTGGTTGATTGTGGCATTTAGATCTTCTGTATCTTTTTTGAGTTTCTTTCTGGATGTTTTGTCCTTCAGAGTGGTGTGTTGAATTCTCCTATTATTTTGGAACTGTCTATTTCTCTTTTCAATGCTGTTAGAGTTTGTTTTATATATTTTCAAGCCTTGTCATTGGGTGTGTGTATATTTATCATGGTTATATCCTCCTGGTGGATTTACCCTTTAATCATTATATAATGTCCTTCCTTATCTTTTATGGTGGATTTTGATTTAAAGTCTATTTTAATCAGAGATTAATATTGCCATTTCTGCTTTTATTTGGTTATTGTTTGCTTGATATATTTTTTCAATCCTTTGAATTTTAGTTTGTTTATGTCTTTTTGTCTAAGTTGTGTCTCTTGTAGACAGCATATTGATGGGTCTTGCTTTTTTTAATCCATTCTGCCATTCCATCTGTTTACCGGTGCTTTTAAGCCATTTACATTTAATGTAATTATCAGTAAGTATGAGTTTACTGCTGTAATTTTGTTGTACTTTTTTGGGGTGTTGACAGTTTTTTTGTTCTACTTAATTTTCTGTGCTAGGTACTTTTTGTTTGTGGATTTTCTTTTCATTTCTTTCGTTATTGTTTATTTTGTGTTCACTGAATCTTTATGTTTTTCTTGCTTTTTATTTTGATGAGTAGGTTTGTTAACTTTCTTTGTGCTTACCTTGAAATTTACCTTTATCTTCCTAAGTTTAAACCAGTCTTTTATTTCTTAATATCACCTTGACTTCCTCTCCACATGGAAGTTCTATAACTATACCGTTTATTCCCTTTTTTGTTTAGACGTTGTCATCATTTACAGACTGACATCTTTGGTTCCCTGTTATAGATGTTACCTTTGTTTTATTTGTGAGAATTCTTTATCTAGGTTGGTATCTAGTTGATGTATTTCTATGTTCTAATCTTGAATTGCCATCTGATGTTGTTGGTTCTCTATTCGAAGGACTTCCTTTAATATTTCTTGTAAGTTGGGTCTGGTTTTTACAAATTTTCTTAATTTCTGTTTACCTGGAAAAGTACTAATTTCGCCATCATATTTGAGAAACAATTTTGTTGGCTATATAATTCTTGGTTGGGATTTTTTTTTCTTTCAATATTTTATGTATGTCATCCTATTGCTTTCTTGCCTGCATGGTTTCTGCTAAATAATCAGAGCTTAGTCTTATTGATTTCCCTTTGTAGATGACTTTTCATTTTTCTCAGGCTGCTCTCAGGATTCTTTCTTTGTCTTTGGTTTTGGCAAGTTTGATTATGATATGTCTTGGTGACTTTCTTTTGAGATTTATCCTGTATAGAGTTCGTTGGGCTTCTTGGATGGATATCTTCTTGTCTTTCATGATGTGAGGGAAATTTTCTGTCAGCAAATCTCTGACAATTCTCTCTGGGCTTTCCATTGCCTCCCTTTGTTCTGAAACTATGATCACACCCAAATTTTTCCTCTTGATAGTGTCCCACATAATTCTTAGGCTTTCTTCATTTTTCTTTATTCTTGTTTCTGATTTTTCCTCAAACAAATTGGTGTCAAGGGATTTGTTTTCAAATTCTATTGTTTTAATTCCGCTCCTAAAACCTATTGAGTTGTTTATTTCTGAAATTTTATTGCTAATCTTTTGGTTTTCTAGTTGCTGTTTTTGTGTGGCTTTTGATTGTTGATTTATTTTCTTGTTTTGTTCTTGCATTGTTTTCCTGAACTCTTCTATTGCTTTGTGTGTGTTTTCCTTGATTTTTGTCTCTGTTTTCCTTAGTTTTATTTGCGTTTTCCTTGATTTCTTTCTTGATCTCTTGGAGAGCCCTGTATATTAGTCTTTTAAATTCTTTATCAGGTAGTTCCATTGCCATTTCTTTCTCCGGAAGATTTTTATGGATCTTTATTTTGGTCACTTGCTGGAGCCATCTTGTCCTGCTTCTTTACGTGATTTGATATTGTCTGTTTTATATGAGGCATCAAGAAGTTATTATATTTCTTTATTGTATGTTTGTTTGCTGCATCCTTAAATTTTGTTTTGTTTTCTTTTGATACTTCTGAGTAGGATGGGCATGTGTGCTACTCTAGTAACTAAGCTGGCCACATTGAACCTCTCACCTCCTGTCTCCAGGTAGGTGAGGCAGTGACTGGGTGTGTGAGCATGGGTCCCTGTTCACTGGTCTTGCAGTGCTGCTGAGGATGTAGCTGGTGTTTCTGGTGAGGTGATGTATCTGGATGGCTAGCCACCTGGCCATGGGTGTAGGAGGCATTCTTCCTGGTCATTGGGTTGAGTGTTTTGTGTGTGCTCTGCCATGGGGACTGGGGTGGGTGCAGTGGATGGGGTGCATGCAGTTAACTTTTGCAGGTTGGGAAGTACTCCTGCCTGGCTCTGGACATGAGTGCAGAGTCGCTCCTGCTCAGCTGCACCAGGTGATGGGGTCTTCTGCTGGGAATGCTGCTTGCTTTGTCTCAGTGTAGCAGCACTGTGCAGGTTCAGCTAGCAGGGTGGGGGCAGTCCGTAATTCTCCACATTCAATGTTTTCATACTGTCTTCTACTTCTACTTTGCACACAGTCCAATTCTTCAGCCTTGTCTTTGTTTTAAGAGGGGCAATGAAGAAGTAACTGACTACTCCACCATCTTGGACCACTTCCATCACAAAACTATTTTGATTAGAATGTCTTTAAGGCCATTGCGAGGCTTTGCATCCAGGTGCTTATTTCCATAGTGCCCTCAATATAATAAAGTCTGAGTAATTCCCCAAATTTTTTCATAAAACTTGAAATAAAAGTAGATATATTTTTATTCAATAAGGTAAAATAATGTCCACTAGATTGTTGGTGTTTCCACTGGCATGAAGGAATTAGAGGTCTTTGATAAATTATCTTGTGAGCTGTATTTTATTTATCATTTTGTCATAAAGCTTATTACCTCTACTCCAATGTGAGGTGAGCTATTGTAGACAGGAGCATATCTGAGAATAGCAGTCTACACTAGGCAGTGAATAAATATAGCTCATTGTAAATCACATCTATTTATTGATTGTCCATCACTCATGGGGGCAGAACAAAATATGAAATGATCTTTAGGTTTCTAGACTGTAGACTATAAGTTTAGTAGGGTCATAACTGAAGTAAGTAGTTGAACTGAAGTAAGATATACAGAAAGGGGAAAGTGTCGGAAGAAAAAGAAAGGACGTAATGCACAGTGAAACCTGTGAGAGCTGGAACTTGACAGGTCTGCCTTGTTTTTCTGGGTCTCACAAGTTTTCTGCCTTTGACAGGGTGCAGTCTTACCACTTTTCTATCTCTGCTTTTAGTGGAAAATATTTGAGTTTTCCTTATCTGACAGGTTTCTGCCTTACACAGTTTCTGGCCTTCACAGGTTTCACTGTATTTTATTGCGGACCTATTGAGATTGAGATGCTAGCATTTACGCCCAGGAATGAATTCAAACTTCTAATTTGGAGCTCAAGAAAGAGATCAGAACTGGAAATAGAGATCTGAAAAGGTGAAGTCATGGGAATATTTAAATAAGGGGTGAATGTAAATAACCACAGAGCCCTGGTGGCACAGTGGTTAAAGCACTTGGCTGCTAACTGAAAGGTTTGAACCCACCAGCCACTGCATAAAGTCTGCTTCCATAAAGATTTACAGCCTTGGAAACCCTATGGGACAGTTCTACTCTCTCCTGTATGGTCGCTAGGAGTCAGAATCAACTCGACAGCAATGGTTTTGTTTTGTTTTTTTAATAAATAGCCACAATGGGATGAAAAGAAATCAGACAGAGAATATCACAGGGCCTGCTTTCATTTGATAAATAGGCAGAAGAGGAGCTATCAAGAGAGATTGAAAAGAAGTGTTCAGTTTGGGGCAATAGGAAATAATGTGTCACTTTAGGTACATGGAAGGTAGAAGAAAGGAATCCAGGAAATACAAGAACAGTGGAAAAGTAAATGCAGGAAGATACTAAATGCAAATTGCTTTTTTCGTCATATTAGCAGAAATCAGATCTGTGTGTTGATAATAGGGAGAATTACAGCAACATTTCATCTCTATCTTATTTACCGAGGGTTATTCATTGATTGTTAACTTGTCAGAATAATGTATGGATTTCATACCATTAATTTAGCTCTAGCCCTTTGTTTGGCTTTGTTTGGACAATGAGGACCTAGTATATATTTACTTTATAGCAAACTGATCAGTATGATAAATATCTGTGGTTGTCACTGTTAGACCTGACCCAGAGTCCCTGTAGACCAGGAGGTTCTGAGTGACTGATTTCCCTCTCCCTCTACGTACATGAGGATAGTTAATGATTCTGTCTATTAAACTAAGCAAGTAAACAATCTTGGCCCTCTGGGCCACAAGGATGACAGTGGCTGTAGACTCAAGTTGCTTCCTGTCATAGTGTCACCTTTTTGCTTTCTAACTGTTGTCTGGTTTGGTTTCATGAAAACACAAACTTTGAATTTACAGCTTAAGAAAACTACTCCTCTATATAAACCTTGCACCTAAACCTAGCATCGTCAGTGTTTATAAAACTTTTTTTCATTATCGTTCCCTTATGGAGACTTTTCAGGTTATTTTTTTTCCTCCTAATCACCACCTCCACAACATTTTAACACCGCAGATATACTCTGTATCTATTTACATATTGTGCCCATCAGAGGACCACAAACCATTGTAATATCTAAGATTTTTTGACCCTCACCTGAAACAATTTTTGCCCATGGGGACAATATCATCCCTGTTGAGAATGCATGGATTAGGGTCTTTGCAATAAAGCTCATTTTAGCACCAACAGTGGTATTATATGTAAATGACCATCTAGATCATGGAAGCATGTAATTTACTTCAAATTGAGGATCATTTTATGTCTAAGAGAGAGTATATTTTACTTACTTTTTTCTACTGTAGATTTGGGCACATTATTAATAAAGATAATGAAATTTTGACTTCCTAGATACTTATTGCTGAAGTTAAATTTTCATCATTATTACTTATTATTTCATTTTAATCAAGTGCCACACAGTAGTTAGGTGCCTCATTAAGTCCACACCTTGATTCAAAGAATGGCTTCTGAGGACCTCTGTAAGTCACCTGCTGAACTTAGTCACACAGAAAGGAAATTCAAAAATATTCCTTCTATTAGTACCAATCCATACTTTTTTAGCTGCAATAATGGAAATCCAATTTATACTCTGTTCTCAGTGCATTAATTAAATATATGTACTGATGTTTCACCTCACAAATCTGCTTCTTCAGAAGTCTTCAGAAAATGAAAGCTCTGTTTTTGCCATTGCCCAAGCCAAAATCTTTAGAGTTATCTTTTCACCTCCAACTCAGTCTGTACATACTGTCCATCAGAAAATCCTGACCACTTCTCACCACCCTCACTAGGGTCCAAGTCACAGTGACCTCTCACCTCAGTTATTACAATGGCCTTTTAACTGTCTCCCTGATTCCGCCCTTGCCCCCTACATTCTGATTTCAACAGCAGCCAGAGTGATCTGTTAAAATGGAATTTATATCATGTCACTAACCTGCTCACAACCCAACAATAGCACCCACGTCATCCAGAAGAAAAGCCACAGACTTACCATGGCCTCTGAGGCCCTACTTGATCTGTCTCCATTTCTTTTTTTGCTTAGTCTTCTTTGTTCACATTGACTTGCCTTCTGTTTCTTGAACGGTCCAAAACTATTGGCACCTCAAGGCATTTGCATTATTATTCACCTTATATAGAATTCTCTTTTCTCATATAGTCTCTAGTCCCATGGTTTTCTTTCTCACTTTATTATCTCAGTTCAAATCTATTCTTATCTCAGTTAAAATGAGTTTCCCTGGCCACCCATGTTAAATAGCCAAAATGAAAACGAAAACCTTTTGGGGACTCCTAACCCTCTTTGTCCCACTTTATTTTTCTGTCAACATTTTCACCAACAACATATGAAATATTTATAAAATATTTGTCAATCTCTACCCATCATATCAAACAATATTATTAATATTACATGCAATAAAATTATAATGACGATAATTAAAAAAAAAATTGCAGCAGTATATCAACAGGGAACTGCCAAAAATTCAAGCCGGATTCAGAAGAGGATGTGGAATGAGGGATATCATTGCTGATGTCAGATGGATCTTGACTGGAAGCAGAGAATACAGAAACATGTTTACCTGCATTTTATTGGCTATGCAAAGGCATTCAACTATGTGGATCATAACAAATTATGGATAACACTGCAAAGAGCAGAATGCCAGAACACTTAATTGTGCTCATGAGGAACCTATACATAGATCAAGAGGCAGTTGTATGGTTTAAAATCAGGAAGTGTGCAGCAGGGTTGCATCCTTTCACCATACTTATTCAATCTGTACGCTGAGCAAATAATCTGAGCAGCTGGACTGTATGAAGAGGAACATGGCACCAGGATTGGAGGAAGACTCATTAACAACCTGAGATATGCAGATGACACATCCTTGCTTGCTGAAAGCAAAGAGGACTTGAAGTACTTACTGATGAAGATCAAAGACTACAGCCGTCAGTATGGATTACACCTCAACATAAAGAAAACAAAAATCTTCACAACTGGGCCAATAAGCAACATCATGATAAATGGAGAAAAGGTTGAAGTTGTCAAGGATTTCATTTTTCTCGGAGTCGCAATCAATGCCCAGGGAAGCAGCAGTCAAGAAATCAAATGATATTGCACTGGGCAATCTGCTGCAAAAGACCTCTTTAAAGTGTTAGAAAGCAAAGATGTCACCTTGAGGACTAAGCTGAGCCTGGCCCAAGTCGTGGTATTTTCAATCACCTCATATGCATGTGAAAGCTGGACAACGAATAAGAAAGACTGAAGAAGAACTGATGCATTTGAATTATGGTTTGGTGAAGAATATTGAATATACCATGAGCTGGGCAAAGAACGAACATATCTGTCTTGGAAGAAATACAAACAGCCAGAATGCTCCTTAGAAGGGAGTATGGCAAGAATTCATCTTATGTTGGACATGTTATCAGGATGGACCAATCCCTGGAGAAGGACATCATGCTTGGAAAAGTAAAGGTCAGCAAAAAAAAAAAAACCCTTAAGATGTGGATTGGCACCACGGCTGCAACAATGAGTTCAAACAGCAATAATTGTGAGGATGGTGCAAGATCGGGCAGTGTTTTGTTCTGTTGCACATAGGGTCGCTATAAGTCAGAACTGGCTCAATGGCACCTAACAACAACAACCCACCATAAAGCCTCCCTAGGTCAGAAACTCTATCTTCTATTTTGCTGCTATATGAATAAGAAAAAAATTTCCATCAAGTCAATTTCAACTCATGGCAACCCATGTGTGTCAGAGTAAAACTGTTCTCCAGAGGGTTTTCATGGCTATGATCTTTGGAAAGTAGATCACTAGGCCTTTCTTCCAAGGTGCCTCTGGATGGACTCAAACCCTGAACCTTTCAGTTAGCAGCAGAACGTGTTAATCGTTTGCACCACTAATCTCCCCCAAATAATAGGTGATTGAGAATAGTTCTCTAGGGCTATGCTCCAATTAAGTTTTCTTGTGTACTAAGTATACTATTGATATAACAAATATTTTTTTAAATGAACTTCAAAATCACTCTGTCATTTTGTTCTTAGTCCTTGTTCCCCTGCATTCCCCATTTAAAGCCCAAAGATTTTACCACGAGCAGCTCTAGGGTCAGAGGATTTATTATTGAGGAAAATGAGCAATGCCCTGCCTTATAGTTCCCAATCTTTTGTTTTGCTTGCTTCTGTCCTACATATTTCATTAAGATTTTTAGTTAGTTGGGCAAGTCTCAACATATGTACATCCACTTATCTCTTACAGACTAATGGATAAATATAAATCATAATTTTCTTAATAAACAACGATTACATAGTAAATATATTTTATATCCACATGATAATTAACATTTATCTCATATTATAATATAAAATATACCTTTATTTGGTGGAATATATTTTATTGTGAGATAAGTATTCATTTGTGTATGGGGTTAAAAAAATTTTAAATCACTAACAACTGTCTCAAAAATAAGTCTGTAAGTGATAAAGACTGGAATGAGAATAATATTTTTATCCTATTCCTCTATTTATTTCTGATACTAAACATGTAGAATCATTACCAGAACTTGAATTTTTTCAGCAGTGGGGTTTACCGACAATACAAGCATGTGGGTTCTTCATTTTTTCATCAGGTATATAGCCTGATTCTAAGCGTATTTTTATTTTTAGTGCTATAATATAAGCATTACAATGAAAACGTCTATGCTAAGAACACTTTTATTTCAAGTCAATTTTTTCTATCCATGATATCATGAGCCAATAGATTAAGCATCTAATATTTAGAACAGCAATATCAGAAAAATGTCAGTTGGCATTCCTTCCTTAAACATTTTACCACAACCCACTATGTGTGGCCCATCTATTTGTGCCTTAAGTCTTTTTGTGGATATGTGTCAAATTCCCAGTGACACATATAGTTATTCATTGTATTTCTGCAAAGCAAATGTGGAACATAATAGTGATTATAGTTTGCACTCTTTCAAGAGTAGTACCATAACTGGATTTGTCTAACTATAAGTAATGTTTTTCATATTTGGATTAAGTCTGCCTTCCCATAATTCATGTTAATTGTGATGTTTTTTCTTGTTATTATAATTATATACCTTCTTGGTCTCTTGTATTACTCCTAAAAGAAAATAAAGAGGAAAAAAATCAACCAATTAAAAGTATCTCTGAACAAATGTTATACCCTATAAAAATCTGCAATAATGAAGAGGGATTTGTAGATAAAAATAGATCTTTTGAAAATTCCCTATTTGAAAGAAACACTCCACCAAGATTCCAACAATGTATTCATCCTCAGAAAACTTAAACATGCTAAGTGCAACCACGAGATGATAGAAAACATTTACATAGAAATTACAGGATTGATTTGGAAAACCCCAAGCAAGAAAATGTAAACATTAATAAGACCAGCGCTAAATATTTTCTGTTGTTTTACGTGCACATCTTATTTTTCTCAAACCAGTTAATTTAATATAGTAAATGTAGTGTTTTGATGTTAGTCTGGGGGCAACAGAACATGAATTACTCCACTAAAGTTTTTTTTTTTTTTTTATTGACAGCACGGTGCAAGCCCACACTAAAGAAATGAAGACACCATTGCAATAATTAATATAATTAATTTTTAAAGGATTGAATGTTTAAAACAATTCATGAACAAACCTCAAAGAAACACCTTTCCTGTTCCCACAATTAAGTTCTCTATTTCTGATTGTGCCTTTGTGTTGAATTTAGAAATGTTAACATCAACTTTTTAAATTACCTCTCCAATGACCATTGATGTGGCTGACCTTGAAGGCAATATTAATTACCTGATCTAATATCTTGCAGGTGCATATTATTATAGAAGATAGTCACTGTGCTTTACCTTACCTATGCAGTGGCAAATAACTTACCATTTTAGTCTAATATTAAAAGAGAAAATTTTTGGTTTTGAGGTTTGCATCAAAGAAAATGTTAGTAATAAATGATGAACTGCACACTCTAATGAAATACAAGTTGTGTAAGTGTTAACCTTTCTGAGATATTCTACCATAAACAGCAAGACAAACAGTTGTCTACGTTTTCAGATGCTGTTTATAGCTGATGCACATGAATTTCACTGGGAATAATCTCTTTGTTTAGGCTTTAAATCAAGAGGAAATGTGTCCTTATTCCTAGGTCATTAGGAAAGATCCTTAGAGGAAGTTGAAGATGAATAAGGAAGAAATCTTTGAGTCAGAAATATAGACATTTATTTTGAATGTTAAAAAAATAATTTAAATGTAGAACTTTGAGAACAGAATTTTTAAAAAATGTAAAGTAAAGATAAATTTGCTAGAATGATAAACAAAAAAAAACAGTTGCTGCTGAGTCGATTCTGATTCATGACAACCTCATGTTTCAAAAGAGTACAACTGTGCTCTATAGGGTTTTTAATGGCTGTGATCTTTCAGAAGTAGATCCCCAGGACTTTCTTCTGAGGAGCTTCTGGGTAGATTCGAGCCTCCAACCTTTAGGCTAGTAGTTGAGTGTTTAACAGTTTGTGCCACTCAGAGACTGCACGAGTATGATAGATATATATAGTTAGTGTGAAATAACTAGAGTAAGTTAAATAATAAACTAGAGTAAGCAAAATAGTTCAAATGTCTGTGCAGTTGATTTGGGGTATACAGAGATTAATTGGGGGAAAATTTCAATTAATCCATATAGTTTACTGAAAACATTAACAGAGGCTAACTTATTCAATGCATAAGTATACTCTGATATATTATAGGTCAGATTATTTTGGAAAAAAAAATAACAGATTCAAAGAGATGGCATACAAATGATTTTAAAAAATACATAGCCAGGATTTAGTCTTAGTGGGTACCACCTGGTCAGACTGAGGTGAAGGTTAAAGGACTATTTTACTCTTACCTAAATTTTACACGAAAGGCACATTTACATTGACACATCTGAGGCCAACCTCTTTTATCTTCCTTGAACTCCTTGAACAGTGACTCTAACTTCTAGAATCATGCTTAATACAGTGATGGTGCCCCCTGCATAGTGGCACAAGCTTGGCAGTGGTACTTTCTGTTGGTGAGAGGGTCCAGCTGAGTGTCAGACACGGCTTTCCAGAAATTGATACTCACAGGTTCTTTAGCACAGATGACTCCACAGCACTCCAAGGCTTCCTGCTGAAGTCTTCCTCAGAGTCCTCAGCTCCAGCTGGGTGCCCCAGTGTCTAATCATTCTGGATGGTTTTCCTATTAATAGTTTCTAATGTAGCTTTAATCGAGTCCCTGGGTAGCACAAATGATTAAGTTCCCCACTGCTAGCCACAAAGTTGGCTGTTTGAATTCACCCACAGGCATCTCAGAAGACAGGCCTGGCGATCTGCTTCTGAAAGGTCACAACCTTGAGAACCCTATGGAGCCGTTCTACTCTGCACACATGGGGTCTCAATGAGTAGGAATTGACTGGACAGCAACTAACAACAACAACAATAATAATGTAGCTTTAAAGAGTCATCCATTGGAATAGACCATCTGTAAAGGCCTGTTTCATACCAAAATATGAAACAGCTGAAGAAAAATGTTCAAAGTGTAAAAAACATTCTAAGTTCTATTTCCTGTAATGTTAAGTAACAGAAATAATAGCTCACCTAATACTACAAAGTGGTTCAGGCATCAGGAAAAGTGATTCAGTTTTAAATCAAGCATGTGTTTAGATTAAATGGATAATCACTACATGTCTATCTTGGACAATCAGTGGCATGGTGGACTGCACTGTAAAACAGGAGCTGTGCACATCATCTTCACCCTAACACTTACTAGGGATCTGACTTGACATGTGACCTAATAGCTTTCTGTAGCCTCAGAGTTTTGTTTGCTTGGCTTTTTTTCTTTTTTTTTATGTAAGAATTCAAATCAAGTGATCTCTTTAATTCAACCTATTTTGATCCTATAATCCAGTAAGGGCTGCCAAGTACTCCAGTTGCTGCCTCCAAACAATGTACAATCTAGTTGCTGTTGTTGTGTGCTGTCAAGTTGATTTCAACTCATAATGACACCATGTGACATAGTAGAACTGCCCCATAGGGTTTCCTAGGCTGTAAACTTAACAGGAGCAGATTGCCAGGTCTTTCTCCTTCAAAGCCATTGGATGGGTTTGAACCACCAACCTTTCAGTTAACAGCTGAGCACTTAACTGTTGCGCCAGCAGGCCTTCTAGTTACAGAACAAAATTAACACAGTAATCAAGATCTAAACTGTATATCAAATATATTTACAAGAAAAAATATCAATGTTAGCAGACATAAAATTAGAGGAGATGTCAGAAACGGGAAACTTGAGCTGAGAAGGGGGAAGGACATAGGAAACGTTTTGGAAGAGTGTATGAGAACTGTGAGGAAATAAACCAGATTATAAAGGAAGGCAGTAAGAGGAGTTTAGATTTGATGAGGTAACCAAAGAGAAAGGAAAAAAAAAAAGTTGCCATGGAGTCAGTTCCGACTTATGGAGACCCCATGTTTGTCAGAGTAGAACTGTGCTTCCTAGGGTTTTCAAGTGCCTGATTTTTTGGAAGCAGATCACCAGGCCTCTCTTCCAAAGCACTTCTGGGTTGACTAGAACCACCAAACTTGACATTAGCAGCTGAGCACATTAACTGTTTGCACTACCCAGGAACTCCATAACCAAAGAGAAAAGGTTCTTAAACAAAAAAGTAATAAAATGAAAGCACTGTTTAAAGAATATTAGTCTGACAGTGGTTAAGGATTTATTCATTTAGCAAATATTTATTGAATGCAAATTATGTGCCAAGTACCCTGTTAAGCAGTGAAAGTTCAGATGTGGGCCAGTAGACACTCTTTCCACCAACATGAAGGCCGAAGCCCAGCAGTGGTTAAGAGTCAGACGTAATAAACATTGTATTTTTGGGTAGAGCCAAACCACGTCTGGAAAACAACATCAGAGAAGACTTCCAGGAGATAGCAAATTTTGCTTAGAAACCAGAAAGTTGGACTTAGCCCGGAAAGGTAGTTGATATGGACAAGATGGGTGGTAGGGGAGTGTTCCAGAGAGAAGAACCAGCGTATGCTGAAGTTCCAAAGAAAAGAAGGCTGAGGCAAGAAGATAAACTAGGATGCTGTTATAATTATCCAAGCATGAGTTAATAATAGTAGGGCAAATTGGTAGGAATAGAAAGGGAAAGTAAAATACAAATATGAAAGGCATTTCGTTATAATAACAATAAACCAAAACCAAATCCGTTGACTACAAATATGCATTCACAGAGTTCTAATATTAAAATTTATACAACAAAAACCAAACGCGTTGCCATCAAGTCGATTCCTACTCAAAGCGACTGTATAGGACAGAGTAGAATAGCCCCATAGGGTTACGAGGCTGTAAATCTTTAGGGAAGCAGACTGCCACATCTTTCTCCCATGGAGCAGCTGGTGAGTTTGAACTGCCAACCTTCTGGTTAGAAGCTGAGCACTTAGCCACTCCACCACCAGGACGCCTATTAAAATTTAAATATCTAGTTAAAAGGCAAATAATTCTCTGTGATTTAGTTATCCAAATATGCCAGTGAAATACATGCCAAATCCTTTTCCTTCTGCCTTTATTTTAATATATACGTCAGAATGAATTGGTGATTATAGAATATTTACTTGCCATCTTACAGAAATAAAAAAAAAAATCTTTGTAATTTAGAGCACTTATGAGCAGGATTTTAGGAATATGATATCCAGATTATTTTGTCACTTACATCTTAGATCATCTTTGGAACATCATTTACCAGAGTTGCAAAGTTCAACTGTTTTCTATCTCTTAGACAATTATTTGAAATCAATTATTTTACTTTTGTCATACTTTGCCTCTCTTTCTGAGAAGAGAGACATTTCTCGCTTCCATATAGCAGATACAGTGTAGGTAAATTGGATCTTTTAAACTTCTCTGCTGAATATCCTGAGTAAAATCTCCCAGATTTTGTATATACCTTTGCTATGTCCATATTTTCAGAAGACTGCTGTCTAGGAAAAAGTTTAACTTATGATTTTTTTTTTAAAGTTCATTTATGGACTTCTACTGCAGTGAGTTAAAAAAGAAGTTAATTTGAAAAGCTCATTTTATTGAGTTAACAGTGAATTAAAAAACCAATGAAATTAATTTTAGAGCCATTTAATTTAGTTCAGAAAAGAGTAAGACTCTTTTATTAACTTAATTATTTTGGAATTCACTGTTTTAAAGTCCAATAAATGTTATGTATTTTATTTTCAATTAACTTCATTGTGCTCTGAATCATGTTTGCTTTCTCCATGTGGGTAGGTCTCACCTCTCATCTTGCAGATTGGCTGACCCATTCAGAAACGGTCTGGTCTCAGTATGTGCACATTACATACAAGTATATTGCATCTGGAAAGTGGTGTTAGGGACAAGGCTTAGTGTTTCGTTGACTATTAGTTCGATCCCCACAATTGACTTACTTTTGTGCAACAAAAGGAGAACAAATCAGGAATTTTCTAACTGTGCCTATTGCCAAGGATATAAACTATTGTGTGGTCTTCATCTGTGAAATTCTACCTAGCCCATTTGCCAAAGTACAGGCATTAGTTCAAAATGAAAATTTAAATGAATTGGGTTGCCAAAGGAAGTAATAGGTCAGTAATTCTTTGATTCTTTTCCATAAAATTTTTTTAAATGAAAATCTGAATGACATAAGATAATGCTATCTGTAAAAAAATGTTCTGGTCCTTCTTTTTTTTTAACTTTAGCTTACAATTGTATAAAATGCAAAAGGGAGTTTGTTCTTCTGGGGGAATTCTGGCGTGGGCCAGATGAAACTGCCAAGTGCTTTAAAATGGGAAGATCTTATATTTCACATCTCCCAGTCTCCGTGACTTAATTCCTTATACTGAAGTGCAAAAAAAAATCTCCTATACTATGTATGTCCAGTGAGAAGAAGAATCTGTTAGGTGATGTGTATTCAAAGATTAGGGAAACCTTAAAAACTCCATATCACTTTCTCTTCTTTGGTCATGTATTATGTTATGTTGTTTGGAGTAAACAATCTTCTTTTTTAAAAAAAAAACTCAGTATCTTAAATCTGCTGCTTTTATTTCTGTGTGAAATGAAAAAGATAAAATTAAAGAAAGTCTTACTTTCCTGGTTGAGGCTGAAAATGGAGCTGTCAGACAGGAAGCCTGGTTAGGGCAGCAGCCATGGAAAACTTTACTAATTGGCTGACTTTCAGAGCTTGAGGATCAGCAGCTGTTGAGGCAAATTTAGTCTGGATATAAGGCAGGTTTTTCATTTATTTCAATTAATTACCACACACATCAAAATCTCTTCTAAAAAATTCTCAAGTGAATACCTGTAAGGAAGAAAGAGTGCTTAGGTGTGCATAGATTTTACTTACTCTTTTGGAGCTTTCAGTATATAATCAATCTGTTTTTATTCATATAGAAACTTGATCTTTTGTGGAAATACGGTAACACGACGTATCTATACATGGAAAACAATTTCAATTTGATTCACAATGAAGAACTTGCTAATGGTGAAGTATAGTCGTCGTAAAACATACGGAGTATGTGGGCAATTGTATGTATTTAGTACACATGTCTCTGTATGTGGAAATAATGCTACTATAAAACAATGGAAAATTGTCATTGCTGCATGCTTATAATGGCTATAAAGCATACAACATGCATATTGCAATATCTGTGCACTTTACAAAAAGTTCTTTATCTGGAAATAATGTAATTTTGTATGATGCAGTGCTCTAATTAGAATAGTGCTTTATTGGACAGGAGTAAATAGGCCACCCCAACCTACATACTGTAATTGGTTACTATAGCTTGTGTAATCTGTCTTACATATGCCTAAATTGTATATGCTTATTAATTCTACTGTAATATTTTCTTACATACGAATTGGAGATAGTCATTTATTGTTTGCCTAACAGCTGCTTTAAAAGAATAGGACAGGGATTTGTTCATGCAATAAAAGAAGCATTTGTATGTATTTTAGCTTTAAGAAAACATGAGTACATTGTTATTGCAATTAGGTCATTATTTATTGTTGCAATTCCTATATCAGAATACTTGCCATGTTTTAGTCCAGTCCACTCTTGTGGATTAAATATTTATGAAATAGATTTTTATTATGAAGATATGGAGAAAATAGACTTCTTAATATATGTAAATAAAACATCCGGGCTAAGTATGTAAGTTGCCACTCATTCCAGATGGAGAAATGGAACACTCAAGCATCTATCCACATAATCCAGCAAACCTTTGTTCTTTGTTTGAATTCCTGAAAAAGCAAAGTTACTGCAGTGACAGAAGCAAATTAGAAAACAGGTAATTAACCTCTCCCAAACATTTTCTCCAAATCATCATTTTTAGACATAAAACACGTGACTACAAGTCCATCAAAATATTTGTCTTAATTTTTATAAAATTTTGCAGCATTTTAGACATACAAAAAAGGTATAAAGTGTGCATATTCCTACTACTCAGCTTAAAAAATAAAACACTGCCAACAATTCAGTCTCCTTTTCTGAATTCCTTCCAGTCACTTCCTCTAGCCTCTACCACTGGACTGAATTTGGTGTCATAAAAATAGATTTCTTAAATAACTAAATTTCACTTTCTTTTGAAACAATCAACTAGCTTAATGAAATAACTAATAAAAAGGTAGATATTTTACAAATTAATTTTAAGTAAATAAATTTATATAATATAAATAAATAATAATTAACTAATTAAATGACTAATAACAAGCCAGGTTTAAACTAAGCAGACTACAGTTGAACCATCTTCCTTTCAGAATGCTTTGTATGATCACAACTCAGTAGAAGTCAAATGAAACCAAGCGGCGGGGTGGGGGGTAGGGAGGCAATGGGGTATTTTTTTTTATTTATCTTATGAAGGAAGGGGAGGGGAAAAGATCCAAGGGGTTGTCCTGAATTACCTGGGAATGTGCTCTCAGTTTCCTCCTCCTAAGTCTTCACAGGGGGTCTTTGCAAGTGTCCTTGTTTGAGACAATGTTCAGCTAATGACTCAAGAGGGCTACTCAGAACCATTGAAGAGCACCTCCAAAGCAGATGCTAAATGGACGTTGGTCAGGTTCTGCTAGTAGAGCCATCAGCAGCACACCAACTTGGAATAGCTTGAATTGAAATCAGCAAAGAAGCATGCTGTTTATGGATAGGACTGAATCAACTTCCGTTTCCTGCTGGAATCCAGAGACAGTCTATCATAGGATAGTGAGTACATCTACAAGCCCAGTGCATTTCGGGAGCCCGGGGAGTACGTAAGAATTAAATGATTCAGGCTTTGCTCCTGTTTACATTTTAAGACTTTATTACACGAATACAACACAGTTATTGTTTTAGCTAATTTTCAATCCTTATTATGATCTCATGATTCATATTACCTATATCAATAATTTGTATTATAATAAACACATCTATAAACAGAAATGTTTTTATAGGGGAGGGGGCAGTGGGGAGACACGAGCATCTGGCAACCACACCTTGATTCATTTTAGCCCCTAGAGTCGTGGTATGGTGCATTAATTTCTCAGTTTGTAATTTGCCAGCTGCATTTAATGGAACCAATTTTCATTACATCTGTTCTGTGGTTCAAAGAGCTCTTTTAGTTGCCAAAGGGGGCCTGCTTCACACAGATTTCAGGAGGGGCTTGGACACTGTTTCTTGAAGTTTTAGATAACTAGGGATGATTCCTAGTTTTACAGCAAACAATTTTTTTGTTTTTTGGTTTTTTTTACAGAGGCAAGCTTTATATTCATGACTTACCGCTGGAAGATTTCAAAGTAAAAGTATAACATGCCCTTTACCAGGAATTACATATTGATTTTCATGTCTTTTTCTTCATAATATCCACTGATCACCTGTCTTTGCAATCAGTGGTAGATTTATTGTTTACAAGTTAAAGGAAACATAATTATGCTAAAGTAAATTCACTTTGTAAATTGCAGGTGGTTAAAAGATGGGTATTTCTTAGGCAAATATGGAATTTATAAATGGTTTTTAACTTTATTGTTAAAAAAAAAACAAAAGAAAAATGAAACCCATTGCTGTCGAATTGATTCTGACTCACAGCGACCATATAGAACAGAGTAGAACTGCTCCATAGGATTTCCAAGGAGTGGCTGGTGGATTCAGACTGCCAGCCTTTTGGTTAGCAGCCTAGCTCTTAACTACTGTGCCACCAGGGCTCCAAACTTATTATGGTAAGCATTATTTATGGACAAGAGAAGGTCATAGCTCCTCATAGAATATAATGAGAACATTTTTAATAGTAGAAATGGTTTTGCTTGGGCAACTTTACATTCTTGGTGTGTAATTTTAATCTCCATAAAAATATGTCACTGTTGTGTAATGCCAAATGTAGGATTCCAGTTGAAAGCAACTTTCAATGCAAAGGGTTTTCTCATGGGCAGAAGAGAAATTTGAAATGTTCTACAGTGCTTTGAAGTTCTAAAGCTTCAGCTGGGAGAATTATAAAGCATTAAACCTGAAAAGTTTCCACCTGATGGTCATGAAATAGCATGCCTGTATGAAAACTGACTCTACTTCACTTCCTCAGGCAATTTTTTTCCTTTTTAAGAGTTTTAGAACTATCATGCATCATGTTATATTGGGATCATCTTAGAAAGACTTTATCCTTCTGAAATCATTAAAGTATGTAACACAATTGTATTTATATATGAAGGTTCAATGACATAATAATCTGTACTGAGCCTTTCCCAATAGCAGGACATGTTAAGTTTGTATTACAATTATAGACGACTTTGTATTTTGTTTCCAGGATCAAACTGTCATTTTTGTACTTGCTTTAAAGAGAAAAAATGAACAATTTACTGCTACTGCTAATCCAGATTTTATAGCTGTATTTTTACCTTACAGCTTAGTTTACCTAAGTTTTACATCCGTGTCACTTGCATGCCCTGACGATGCTGTGGAGTGGTTAATAAAATCCCAGTTTTAAAGACAATTTGCATGACTTGGTCCAGGGCACAGGACAAGAAGGGTAGCAAAAATCAAAACTTGTCTTGAAACTCCAGATACCAAATTTTTTATCTCTAAATATCCTCTATTACAATCCCATAAGAAATTTTTTTTCAAATCTTAACTTTAGATTTTTAATTTTAGCATTGGAAATTATAGATAATGAGATATGGGTAGCTTTCAAACACAATGAATAATTTGGCATTACAAGAATGTTTGCCTTCCATCAAGCTGAAAATATAATCAAGACAGCTAATATCATTAAAAGGAGACCTGGTAGCACAGTGGTTAAGCGCTCCCCTGCTAACCACAAGTTCTGCCGTTCAAACCAACCAGCAGCTCTGTGGGAGAAAAGACTTAGCAATCTGCTTGCATAAAGAATACAGCCTAGGATAGCACAGTTTATAAAGACAATGTTCTACATTCTACCTTGGTGTGTAGCATCTGGGGTCTTGGAAGCCTGTGAGCAGCCATCTAAGATACTGCACTGGTCTCATCTATTCGGGAGCAAGGGAAAATGAAGAGAACAGGACACAAGGAAAAGATTAGTCTGAAGGACTAATGGACCACAGCTACCAAGGCCTCCACCAGACTGAGTCCAGTACAGCTAGATGGTACCCGCCTACCACCACTGACTGCTCTGACCAGGATCACAGCAGAGGGTTCTGGACAGAGCTGGAGAAGGATGTAGAACAAAATTCTAACTCACAAAAAAAAAAAAAAAAAAGACCAGATTTACTGGCCTAAAGGAGACTGGAGAAACCCCGAGAATATGGCCCCCGGACACCCTTTTAGCTTAGTGGTGAAGTCATATCCATGGTTCACCGTTCAGCCAGGGAGTAGACAGCCCCATAAAACCAAATGGGACTAATGAGGTACAGCAGTCCAGTGACAAGGGCCAGAAGGCTGAGGAGGACAGGGAAGCTGGAGGATAGGGAACCCAAAGTTGAGTAAGGATAGTGTTAATGTGTAGTGAGGTTGTTAACCATTGTCATAGGGCAACGTGTAGTAACTGTTAAATGAGAAACTATTTTGTTCTGTAAGCCTTCATCTACAGTGAGAATAGCAGCACAATTGGAGGAGCGTAGTCGATGTCACTGAACTGTGCATGTAGAAATTTTTGAAATGGTGTATCTTTGGCTATGTATATTTTCATCAAAAAAAAGGCCGAGAAGGGAGAGGATTGACATGTTGTGGAGTTGTTAACCAATGTCATAAAACAATATGTGTACTACTGTTTCATGAGAAACTATTTGTTCTGTAAGCCTTCACCTGAAGTACAAAAAAAAAAAAAAGAATACAGCCTAGGAAAACCTATGGGCAGTTCTTCACTATCCTATACGGTTGCTATGAGTAGGAATCAACTCAATGGCATACAACAGCAACAACAATATCGTTAAAGACTATTTACTGACACCAGAAAATCCAGCAGACATTGATGGAGGGCTGTGTAAAAAGTAATGGAGACAAAGAATTTGGTCCCTAGAAAACAAGGTTTAAAAAAATAGGAAATTTGGCATTAGGTATTATTTCAGTGGTATATTTTGGAAAAGGAGCTCTGGTGGCACAGTGGTTAAAGCACTCGGCTGATAATGGAGAGGTTGGCAGTTGAACCCACCAGCAGCTCCGTGGGGGAAAGATGTGGCAGTCTACTTCGGTAAAGATTACAGCTTTGGAAACCCAATGGGGCAGTTCTACTCTGTCCTATAGGGTCTCTCTGAGTTAGAATCGACTCGGCAGCAATGGGTTTGATTTGGTTTTTGGTTTACTTAGGCAGTTTTTGATATTACATCTGGCTTCCAATAGACAAAGAAGTCAAAATAATTTATTCACCCCTAAAAGAACATTTACTGAGTTCCTGTAGTCACCAAGTGCTGTGATAATGCCCTGAGGAAATACAAGTGAATTATACCCATTCCCTGCACAGAACTCAAGTCTCAGTAGAAATGTTTATTGTCTTATGTATGTTAGAATGTTTGGTGAACAATTTCAAACAAAAATAACAAAAAACACCCCACCTTGAAGCCATTCATACATTGTCAAAGGCTAGCATTTTACTGTTCCCACACTTATAATTGATCAGCAAAGAACATATATTGAATATCTACTAGAGATAAGTCCTGGTGCTAGATGATGGGGAGGATATCTGGCAATTCACAATAAGGTCCTTGCCCTTGAGGAGCTCTGTCTGGGTGGGAGAGTGAAAAAAGAGCGAACCTGTGACCGGACAAGCATCACAGCAGGACCGAACCATTTCTATGAAACCTACAGTACTTTTACATCCTTTTGAACATTTTGAGCATCACATCAAAAAGCAGAACATATTTTCACATAGAAACCAAATAAGAACTAAGTGGCACCTATACATAAAAACATATCCTAGATAGAATTTAAGATAAGAGAACTTTAAAATTCCTGTATGCCATTACTCTCAGATGCACGTTTCATGAATGCTAGCAGTTTTGAAATTTGGAAATCTTATGATTGATGGCATCTTACTATTGTGCCACAGTTTAGTCCTTTTTTTCTTTCCTAGTGATACATAAAATAATAGTGCATCTTACAGTCAATGATCACTTAAAAAAAACTAGCTGCTGTGGAGTCGATTCTAACTCATGGAGATCCCATGTGTGTCAGAGGAGAACTTTGTTCCATATAGTTTTCAATGGCTGATTTTTCAGAAGTAGATCACCAGGCCTTTCTTCCAAAGTGCCTCTGGGTGGACTCCAATGATCATTTAGATGTGATGAAACATAGTATATAAAGAAAATATGCTCCAGGTCCTCTACTGTGTTATGAATTTATAATTTTAATTAACTCTACAAAAAATTCCACGTATAATATTAAAATACTTACCACTGATGGAGAAGTAGTGCTCTTGTTACTCTGCTAACTGCTTTACAAGCATCATTTTACTTAATCCTCAGAAAATCCCTACAAAACAAGCTTTTGTTTTTCTTGTCTTATAGATGAGTAAACTGAGGTCAAAGAGCTTAAATAGCTTGTCCAGCAGCACAATGGAGCCAGAATACAAACTTGGATATGTCCAATTTGTGCAATTGCTTTTGTTTTTCTTTTTAAAGTAAAACATGTTCAACAAATCAGCTATAATGGAGCAGTTAATTTAATAATTATTTTATTAAACATCTTAAAATTTAGAGAGTTCCTTGAGAATGATTTAGATGATGTGGGTCTCAAAAAAAAAGATTTTTAAAGTAAGTGTGAAGTTACACATTATTTTCCTTTTTCTCAGTGAATTTCCTCTAGTAGGCAGGAGCAATCAAAATTATTCCATGGACCTCTGAATTCATAAACTTCTATATTAGAGTGGAAAGGGCCCTCACAAATCATCTACTCAGTCGCCATTGAGCAGCTGATGCTCAATGGTTCCATCAAGGCAGACCTCTCTGAGCTCTGGCTGTGGAAGCTGACTCATCTCTCAGTCTCACGCTGGTCTCCCTCTAGAACCACTTCTCTCAACTGTCCTTCAAGTCAGACGTAGTCCATCAGTACTTGCCATCAGTAATGAAAATTGTGTTGTTTCTCTTTCTCTTAGAAAATCACATTTTTTTCTTTCATCTTTTGCTTTCCTCTTAGCTCCTTCAAACCAGCAAAGCTGCCCAGTGTTCATAATAACACTGGGGAACAATAAAAGTCTTTGATTTTACTTCTTCATCTGTCGTTGCCACGCCGTGACTCTGTGTGCACTGGCTCAGCTGGGCCTCCTGCTTCAGAAGTTTGTGCGGACTGCCGCGAGTTTCCTGTATGGATACTTGGCTTAGCCTTGTATGGATACTTGGCTTAGCCCTGTTAGCCTTCCTGGAAACTTCATCCTAAAGATTCTCCCATACAGCCATCATTTTTCTATACATCTTCATGAAAAAGCAAAACTATGTAAAACAGCTTTCTCCACTCCACACCAAAAGTGCCTCCTATAATCTTTTTGTACATTAGTCATAATTCCTGTTACACAAAACCCAAAGAGGCAGGGCACAGAGACTCCCAAAATATCTCCCATTGCACTTGACAGTTGGTTGACATGCTATGAGGACTTCACCTTTCAATGAAAAGCCAGAAGAATTATAAAGTCATTAGTACTAACATTTGAACAGAACAGAAATTGAAATGCATGCCCACCAGTGCAAAGAGAATCCTCAGGACACACATGCCGTTGCCTTTTTAGACACAGAAGCTGCCTGAGGAGTTAGGAAAACAAAACAGATTCACAGAGATTGGGAAGGTGGGTGCCTTGGCTTGGACAGGCTAAGGAAGAGGACAGCTAAAGAGCCGAGGGGAAGGTGGGAAAGTCCTACACTCGTCGCATTGACTAACACTAAGTGTGCCTTTTTTTTTTTTTCCCCTGGTTTCCTTTAGGCCTGCCTGGTTTCTTTGAGCATCAGACCTATGACACTTTACTAATTTGCTTTGCTGAAGTAAAGCTACCTATATGATTGGAGCCAGAGCAGGAGGCCAGATGCTAGCACACTGCTTGCACCTGTCTCCAGCCAGCCCGGCACATTTATCTGTAAAAGACGTGGAAGCACACACACACTCTGACCATATGTTTGAATCTGCAGAAAGAGCTATGAGACATTTCTTCTCC
Organism: Dugong dugon; assembly: GCA_030035585.1. Taxonomy (NCBI): domain Eukaryota; kingdom Metazoa; phylum Chordata; class Mammalia; order Sirenia; family Dugongidae; genus Dugong; species Dugong dugon. The sequence goes on from CM057478.1 coordinate 19,818,845, forward strand.
TTTGTAATAAGCCTCCTCAAGATTTGCTGAAGGACAAAAGAACACAGATACTGAGCTCTCTGCTCCTATTTAAAAACAAACAAACAGAAAAACAATTGGTTCCCTTACTATTTATTGCCCATAATATTTCAAGCAATTAGAGGAGGGCTCTTTTTTTTGTCACTGAAAAACAGTGCTGCAGTGCAAATTTCTTCGCCATTAAAAAAAACAAAAACTTTTTCAGTCTAGTCTCTAGATAATTTAGTTTGCCTCCTAAACAAAAACAAGCAAGATAATTCATCTAATTTTTCTTGGAGTTAGAAAGCAACATAGAAAATGGCTATAGGGTAATTATGTGGATGCTAACAGAAAAGTCATGCGTTTTCAACACTGTTCTTAGAGGAGCCAGGGTCTTCCCCAGTATGAGCGAGATCAATCAGTGGGCGCAGGGCAGCCTCCCTCTGGGCCTTAGATGGGTCACTTTGTTTGGGTGAGCTGGGGTCCGTATTGTCAGCTTCCTAACCTGTCAGTTTTAGATGCTAAAAATGCAGATCCTTCTCCCAAAAAAGGGAAAAAATTCCAATTCTCTGAGCCTTCTAATCTCTTGTCTTTTTTCATTACACAGAATCCAAAGAAGAAAGAAAGCCCTAAACATTCTGGCAAACAGCAGTTTGTGTAGTGGGTTGCTTTCAGAATTTTTTTTTTTTTTGGGTGAGAGATTATTTTATATGGTAAGCTAATGATCATATTTATTTACACTTTTTTTCAAAAGTAAAAATACATCTTATTATGGGGACAAGACGTCCCTGGTAAGCCTGGAAGAGTGAAAATTCAGCATTTAAAATCATAAGGTTATGTCACAATAACTTCTATATCGGTTAACAGGAGAAATATCTTTCTCAGTTGTAATTCTCTGGTAATTTTAAACAAGATATACTACCACAAAGAGAAGCAAAGCCTCCAGACTGTATTCAGGCTTGATAATTCCTTTTATTTTAAGACTCGGTAACACAAACTAAGACAATGGGTTTTTTCAATTGATTGTGAAATGTGAAAGTATCATAAAAGGAACAAATGGAAATGCATAATAAGCAACAAACTGTAGAAATCTGAAACAGAAAGAAAAAGCACCAGTTTCACAGTTAGTTGGGTGAAAGATGTAATTGTTCCCAGAAACAAAGGAATCCTGGAACCGCCCTTTTGAAAATTAGCTGTATTGTCTTGCTTAAAGAACTCTTCTTTCTTCTTAAAGTTCTTTAGTCCTCAGTATTGACATTCATTTCCAAGACAGTAGCCAATTTATGCCTCCCAAAATCTTACAATAACTTATATTTGTATAGCTACTAATGCTCAATATTGAGCTATGTTGAATAAGTCTTTAAATAAAACGGGAAAACTTTGAGCACTATGCTAGAAAATGGAGGAAAAACAACTTTTAAAGCTTCAGGGCATGACTCATAAGACAGCAATATTTTCCCTGACATTAGTATAATACAGTATATTTACCTTGCAATAAGGAGATGTTTTAATTAATTCAACTTCAAGTGAACCTATTACAAGTACTGCACTATCTTAGACACTACAGATGATACGACAGAATTATAAACTTGGTTCCTGCCTTCAGGTAAATGACAATCTGGGCAGAAAAGAAAAATCATATAAATAAGAAGCATTTAATAGCAACACAAAGAAATTTTAGTTTGCCTGTGAAATAGTACCAAGAATAAAAAAATAAGAGTCAGAAGAGAAAGGTGGTTAGTCGCAGCACTACTACTTAATCTGTAATTAGTCTAACTTCCCTTGGTCTCCATTGAATCACTGCTAAAATGAAGAAGTTAGACTCGAATGATGTCTAAGTATCCTTCCACCAATGACATCAGAAAGGCCAGGAGACAAAGTATCTAATATCTGCATAAAGAGAAGAAAAAAAGGAATTGCAAGAAAAGAAGAAATCAAGGTGGCTCTTCAGACAAAGATTAGACTGGACTATGGGACATAAAACGATACTCATGAGGAGTGTGCCTCTTAGGGCAAGTAGATACGTGAGACTAAACGGGCAGCTCCTGTCCAGAGGCGAGATGAGAAGGCAGAGAGGGTCAGGAGCTGGTTGAATGGACATGGGACATCCGGGGTGGAAAGAAAGAGTGTGCTGTCACAGTATAGGGAGAGCAACTAGGGTCACAAAACAACGTGGGTTTAAATTTTTGTATGATAGACTAATTTGAATTGTAAAGTTTCACCTAAAGCACAACAATAAAATAAAAAGTGTGCTTCTTAGCTCAAGTAGATACATGAGACTAAATGGGCAGCTCCTGTCCGGAGGTGAGATGAGAAGGCAGAGAGGGTCTGGAGCTAGTTGAATGGACACGGGAAATCAGGGGTGGAAAGGAGGAGTGTGCTGTCACAGTATAGGGAGAGCAATTGGGGTCACATAACAATGTATGTATAAATTTTTGTATGAGAAACTAACTTGAATTATAAACTTTCACTTAAAGTACAACAATAACATTTTTTTAAAAAACTGAGTTGTGCTGGAATGCTAGGGAGGGATTCTTGGAAACCATAAGACTAAGTCTGGCCTCTCTAAAGAGTAGAGTTTATACAGATGCTTCCTTTTTCACTGAATATATGCCCTTATAGCAAGCAGAACAACTGCTGCATTATCTGGATAGTTAAAGGCTTTCTTAAAGGCTTTTGTTGTTGTTGTTAGGTGCGCCGTCTAGTCGTTTCTGACTCATAGTGACTCTGTACGAAACACTGCCGGGTCCTGCACCGTCCTCACAGTCGTTGTTACGCTTGAGCCCACCGTTGCAGCCACTGTGTCAATCCATCTTGCTGAGGGTCTACCTCTTTTCCGCCAGCCCTCCACTTGACCAAGCGTGATGGCCTTCTCCAGGGACTGATCCCTCCTGATAACATGTCCAAAGTATGTGAGACGTAGTCTAGCCATCCTTGCTTCTAAAGAGCTTTCTGGTTGTACTTCTTCCAAGACAGATTTGTTTGTTCTTTTGGCAGTCCATGGTGTACTTAGTTTTCTTCACCAAAACCACAATTCAACAGTGTCAATTCTTCTTCAGTCTTCCGTATTCATTGTCCCGCTTTCGCATGCGATTGAAAACACCACGGCTTGCATCAGGCTCACCTTAGTCTTCAAGGTGACATCTTTCCTTTTTAACACTTTAAAAAGCAAAAAACTTTAAACTTGTCAAGGATTTCATTTTACTTGGACCCACAATCAACACCTATAGAAGCAGCAGTCAAGAAATCAAATGACACATTACTTTGGGCAAATCTGCTACAAAAGAACTCTTTAAAGAGTTAAAAAAAAAAAATAAAAAAAAAAAGCAAGGGCTTTAGTAGGAAGTAATTAAAAGAGAAAGGTCTTCATTTTTTTTTAAATTTGTCCATCTTAGTTTCTTTGCTTTATTCCTATGACACCATCAAAAGGCACATGTAAAAAGTGAAAATGTCACATAAAGGTAACAGATGGACAGGATAACACAGAAAAATGGTGGAACCTAAATGCATCTATAGTACTAAAGCTTCTTATTGTGAAGTATGTCCATGTGTGTTCATTTTCTTAAGCTTCTACTTGTCACTTTTATTTATTTATTAATTTTTGGATGAGCTTCGCAATGTGTATTATTCCCACTGTAAAATAAGCTACCAACCAAAATGTATAGAGGGCTAAAATAGTGAACCGATATATCTAATGATATATTTCTTTAAAATAATTTGTTACCAAAACATAGCTTAAACATTGGCAAAGGTTTATTCAAAGCCAAAACCACCAATCATTGTGACTGCCCCAGGAGGTTTCATGATTTCTGGGATGAGCTGCTGTACTCAAGGCACAACTGGAGCACCTTGGTAACCTCCTGTCTTGTTTACCATCCTCCTGGACAATCAACCTCCTCAGCATCAGGGAGAGCATGTTAGAGGACAGCTGCCATCAGTGAGTGTCCAGCATCACTCAAAATCTTACCATTATCCTAGAAATATACTTTTTTATTCTTTTTCACCTGTATAGTTCTAAAGGCAAATATGGTCAAAGCTCCTTAGGAAATGTGTTGCCTAAAAAAGTGTCAGGTTGAACACATATGTATGGGGAAACCCCAACATATAAGAATAAATGTAAGACTAGACAGATAGCTGCCATCTAGTCTACTCCAGCTCACGGTGGGCCTATGTACAACAAAACAAAAATTTGCCCAGTCCTGCATCATCCTCATAATCACTGGCATGTTCGAGACCATCACTGATGCTGTTGTACCAAACCAGCACACTGAGGGTCTGCTTTGCCCTCATTGGCCTTCTACTTCACCAAATACGATCTCCTCCTTCAGAGATTGATCCTTCCTGATGATGTGTCCAAAGCAAGCAAGTTGGACAATATTCTGTTGTGATCCATAGAATTTTCATTGGTTAATTTTCAGAACTAGACTGCCAGGCCTTTCATCCTAGTTTGCCCTAGTCTGGAAGCGCCGTTAAAACGTGTCCACCGTGAGTAACCCTGCTGGTATTTGAAATTCCGGTGGCATAGCTTCCAGCGTCACAGCAACATGCAAGCCACCACAGTACAGCAAAATTACAGATAGGTGGTAGATAACCCCTTATACATGTATTTAAAAATAAAGATAATCGTTTCTACCTTATCAGGAATGTTCTATCTAAAATCTAAAGAACTATCAATAGATCTGATACTTCAATTGGTGCCTCACGTCCTTTAGGCACATTGCATTAGGTTTTTTTAAGTTGAAGGGGTTTTAAGTGTGGAAATATTCTTTAATATGATCCCTCTGATTCAGTCTAAGGATTTGCATATTGTTACTATTTTACTCAATACTATTTTCAACCACTTATTCATAACTGAAAAAAAGTTCAGTAGTCATTGATTAATTCAGGCATTTTCCCTATCATATAAAATGTTCAGCAGTACACAAAAAACTTTCCTGTTCTGTTTTACTGTTTATGGATTATGCCTTAATGTTTTGGTTACTTCTATGCCCAATAGTAATCATGCTTGTTCTCAATACTACTACTACTTTTTGTGACATTTTTGCTTTATGCTTTTATCAAGTATTCAAATAATTTATATTTATCTCTCATTCTTCCTTTCCATCCCAGCAAACTTAGCATTATTTGTTTTGGAATGTTGTGTCTCAATTTTTTTTTTATATAATGCCATACATCTATATAAAATTATTGTTATGTAATATCAAAATGTTCAAAAACTTACCTTCAACTTTATCACTTCTACTTTCTAAGGAAATAATCCATTCTAAATAATACTATAATTTTTGAAAGAATATCTAAATATTAAATATATATCTAAATTAAAATATCTAAACATTAAATGGTAGTATAGCGGTTAAGAGCTCAGCTGCTAACCAAAAGGCTGGCAGTTCAAATCTACCAACAGGGCAGCTCTACTCTGTCCTATAGGGTCGCTATGAGTCAGAATCAACTCACCAGCAAGGGGTTTGGTTTTTGGGTTTTAAATATTAAATAAAGGACCCTGACTGCAATTTAGAGAAGAAGAGGGGAAATTACAAACATAAATGTAATAAAAATTATGTTCTCATTTTAAATAAAAGAGATTCTAGCGGTTCATTTCTTGTCTTTTAGGATTCAAGATTTTCTAGAAAACTTTAAAAACTGACTTCCAAATATGCCAGGATACATGGTATGTAAATAGTAGCATTGCTTCCTTCCACAGTGTAACATACCCATTGCCTTCAAGTCACTTCTGACTCATAGCGACCCTATAGGACACTGTAGAACTACCCCATAGGGTTTCCAAGGAGCAGCTGGTGGATCTGAACTGCCGACCTTGTAGTTAGCAGCAGAACTCTTAACCTCTGTACCACCAGGGCTCCGAAACATATATAGAAGGAATCAATATGCAGAAAATACCTTGTTTACAGCCAAGTCATACTTGTTTTTTAATATGAAAAATATAATACCCGGTGTAAAGATTTTTTCCCCTTATTACTAAAGCTTTAGGAAAATATATGTATCTTGAGGAAAAATGGTACTTTTTTTCATTACAGGAAGAAGTCAAATGATACACGTTTAGGACAACAATCTACATAAAGAAAACATTAGTTAAGGAGGGATGGTACAAATGCCTAACGTGTTTTCTTGGTTGAAAATAACAATACACTGGGAAATACACTGTACCATATGCAGCTTGTATATTTCAACATCTTGCAAAATCAGCTACTCTTTCCATGCACAAATGTGCTACAGCTGGTTTTACAAAACAGGCCAGCAATGCTTGCCCAAGTACCTGATTCAGCAGCTGGCCCACATTTTTTATTATGAAAAATGAGGATTAATTGATCAGAATGTTAACCTTCCTTCTGAAGAATCACACTTCTAAAATTTAGCATCTTTGTCTGGGTTGGCAACTGAGTATTGTTAGACTTAAATGCTGGTATTTTTAAGTTAAAGAGTGGGTAGAAAAGGTAGCAATACATACATAAATTTAACAAAGATGAAAGAAAACGAAACATGAATCATGCAGTCAATTTTTTACTACTTTTGGGAACTGCTGTTCACTGCTCTGTCTTAAACTATGAACTGCTAAATACTTTTGGTCAGCTGTAATGTTTGTTTTGAAGGTTATTTTATCTTATTTCTCTACATTGATAGGAACCAGATACTTTCTTTGTAAAATTATTTCAAAAATAGATAAATTATTCTATAAGCCAACTATTGATTTATTGTAAATCTGTGTTCTGGGCACTGAAGAGATGACAGGGATTAATAAGGTGTGAATCTGATTTTTCAAGGAAGTGTTGGTCATCAGAAGAAAAGGACATATATTCAAATTATTATTGTCTCTGCAAGTAACTTGCTTTGTGACTTTAGGCAAATCAGTTCAATTCTGTGGTCTTCGATTTTTGCCTATATGAAATGTTCTAAGTATTCTTCTAGTTTACAAACTCTATGGTTCTGTGACGTTTTTAATCTCAGAAACGCAGATATATATGAGAAGTATTTTTTAACTTTTTAAAAAAGTGTATAAGACAGTTCTGCTAAGTTTTTCTGGGTCCATGTTATTTTTTTAAACTTACTATTACAATAGTTTTCAAATATACCAAAAAGTAGAGGGGATAGTATAATGAATACCATATACCTCATAAGCTAGATATCTATTGTTTCTTTTCTTGAAGGATTTTAGAGTAAATTACTGACATCATGATGTTTCACTTCTAAATACTTCATCATGCAATGGTATCACAATTCCACTATCATGCTTAAAAATTAACAAGAATTCCTTAATATCAGCTGATATTCAGCCCATGTTCATGACTTTTTAATTGATTTCCAAGTATCTTTTACAGAAGGACCCAATCAGCGTCATGCATTGCATGTTAGTGTTATGTCTCTTTCATCCTAGCCTGCTCCTTCTGCCTCTCCCACCTTGTTTTCTGTTTGCTGTTGTTGTTTGTTCATGACACTGACATGTTCAAGACAGTGGATCCATTGTTGTTCTATAGAACGTCCCACTTTCTGGATTTGTCTTATGGTTTCTTCTTTGTGTGTTTGTTTATCTAACCCCTTTCTGTTCTGTAAACTTGAAGTTAGCTCCACAGGTTACGAATTCTTGTAAACAAGTTAAACATTTTGATTGCAAGAATACTTAATAGATGAGGCCGTGTATTCATGGTTGCCACACATCAGGCTGTTTCACTATTAACCAGTTGCTGCTGAACCAGTTCCAACTCAGGGCAACCCCATGTGCTCCATAGGGTATTCAATGGCTGATTTTTCAGAAGTAGATCCCTAGGCCTTTCTTCTGAAGTGCCTCTGGGTGGAATTGAACCTCCAGCCTTTCACTTAGCAGCTGAAGGAGTTAACCATTTGCACCACCCATGGACTATTAATGATGCTAAAATTGATCTTTAATTTAAGAAAGCAATAATCTGTATCCTTCATTTTTCTTCCTTTGCATGTGTTCTTGTGATTATAATTTATCTTCCTGTTTTTCTTTAGTTGCCATTTATGCTGATTGGTAGATCCAATTTTTTAGAAAACATCTGGCTAAATGTATTATCTCAGAAATTTTATTATAACATTGAAGCAATATGGACGTAACAAGCACATTTGCTCTCTGATAACATCTCCTCTTTACGGGACAGAATGATCAAGAGAACAGGATAATTTTACTATCTGAAATAACTCTTCTCCTCAGAGTTGGGATCTTTATCTTTATTTCATCATGCTCTTCCACAAAAGCAACTTTTTTGAATGCTTGCTGGAAAATAGCATTTATTCAAGTTTTCAAAAAGTATAAGGAAATATAGTTTTTATAATTAGCCATGAAGTATACCTTTAATGTTGACACTCATTAGCTTTTTCAAATAAAAACTGGACTCAGGATTATTATAGTTTAAATTCAAAATATGATTGGCATAGAGCTTCAGACTGATTTGAACCCGTTCATAGCTGATGAAGCAAAACCAGAACAGACCCAGATTTTTACATTTTGGGTGATCCAGAATGACAACCAGAACAGGAAAAATTACGGGTTGAAGCCTTGAAATGTGAGACTCAGAAGAAGTGTAGTGAGCCCTTTCGGGAGCCTAACGCTTGAGACTGGCTTATTGCCGGACTGTGGAGAGTGACATACATTCAAAGCAGCACAGTCGGCCACCATCTTTTTATTGGGATTTAGGTGAAAGTTTATAGAGCAAATTAATTTCTCATTAAACAGTTAATACACAAATTGTTTTGTGACATTTGTTGCCAACCCCGTGATGTGTCAACACTCCCCTCTCCATGCTGGTTCCCTGTTTCCATTTGTACAATTTTCTTGTCCCTTCCTGCCTTCTCGTCTTTGCTTTTGGGCTGGTGTGCCCATTAGTCTCATATACATGATTGAACTATGAAGCACATCCTTCTTGTGTGTTCTGGTTGGCCCTATAGACCTGTCTAATCTTTGGCTGAAGGGTGAACCTCAGGAGTGACTTCAGTACTGAGTTAAAAGAGTGTTTGGGGGGCATAGTCTTGGGGTTTCTCCAATCTCTGTCAGACCAGCAAACTTGGTCTTTTTTTTTTTTTTTTGTGAATTTGAATTTTGTTCTACATTTTTCTCCCACTCTGTCTGAGACCCTCCATTATGATCTCTTCCAGAGCAGTTGCTGGTTGTAACCAGGCACCATCTAGTTGTTCTGGGCTCAGTCTGGTGGAGATTGTAATAGTTGTCATCCATTAGTCCTTTAGACAAATCTTCCCTTGTGTCTTTGGTCTTCTTCATTTTCCTTTACTCCAGCTGGGATGGGACCAGTAGACGTATCTTAGATGGTTGCTCACAGGCTTTTAAGACCCCAGTCACTACTCACCACAGTCGGATGTAGAACATTTTCTTTATAGACTGAAAAAAAAAACCAAACCCATTATTACTGAGTCATTTCCAACTGATAGTGACCCTATAGGACAGAGGGCAGAGTAGAACTGCCCCATAGGGTTTCCAAGGAGTGCCTGGTGGATTTGGACTGCTGACCTTTTGGTTAACAGCCATAGCTCTTAACCACTATGCCACCCGGGTTTCCCTTTATAGACTATGTTATGCCAATTAAGATAGATGTCCCTCAAGACCATGGTCCCCAGCCCTTAGCCCAGCAGCTCGGTCTCTCAGGTCAGGCACCATCTTTGAGCAGGGCACTGCTGTTTCCCACTCTGCTCAAAATCCCACAGGCAAGGAGATTTGGATGCTATGCAACACATATGTTGCCCTTATTTTCAAAGAGGGAGTTTAAGTTTCTAGCAGGGCTTCAACTCATAATTTTTCCCGTTCTGGTTACAATTCCAGTTCACTCAAGTTCTAAAAATTTGATTCTGTTCCAGTGTCACTTCCTTGGCCATGACTAAACCAGGAAGAACTAGTTTAAAGCCCTGGTTTGGATCCCCTAATGGGTATCCAACTAAAATACTTAAACAATACTATTATGGTTTCAGTGATATGTGATACGTGACTAAAAATTTTACTATTGCTTATTTTAAATAGCACTATATGATGTGATTGATACCTTTAGTGTGACTTATAAATTCATAGAAATATGAAGGCAGTCTTGTGTGGAGATACCATCCCTGCTTAATTTTCACCTCCTTCTTATACAGTTGTAGCAAACTATCAGTGTCTTCTCCCATCCATCTGATCTTTCAGTACGTCTTGTAGATTTTACACCATTTTCCAGAAATTACAGGATTAAGCTGCCACCAGCCATTGTGCTAGTTGATATACTTGTTATGTGCCTTTAAGTTGACTTCAGCTCATGGCAACCCTATGTGGCAGAGCAAAACTGCCTCATAGGGTTTTCTTGGCTGTAATCTTTAAGAAGCAGATCACCAGGTCTTTCTCCCATGGAGCTGTTGGGTGACTTTGAACCACCAACCTTTTGGTTAACAGCTGAGCGCTTATTGGTAATATTCACTTCCCTGTGTCATTTCCCATTTCCTTACCAATGTTCTCACCGTTTCCCAGATAAATTATTTGGACTTGAATCCTTGTCTCAGAGTTTGCTTCTGGGAAAATCCAAACTAAGACAGCCATCTTTATTCCAGGCATACTGAGCTATTTGCACAAATCTGAAAGACTAAAATTTATTTTATCTCCACACTTGTTCATATGCAAGGAACACCTTCTCCTCCTCCTTCTCTCTCTGACTAATAGATGTTAATCTTCACTTTTTTTGTTTTACTTTTTATAAATTTCATATATAGATACAAAGAATAAAACAGTTCTAAAACCTTGTTAATTAAAAACAACGAAGAAAAAGTCCATCTTCACTTTTCCAATTTCCTGCACTCCAGAGGCAACCATTTTCAACTGTTGCAGTGGATTCTTTTGGGATTTGTTTCACTAACTCTTAATAATTTGATTACATTGTTGTTTCTTGATTATAAGGTTTTGGGCATTGTCTCTTCATTTCCAGGATGGAATAAGACAATTTAGCTCTTTTTCACTGTCAATGATACCACACAGGTACACAAACATTCCTGTCTTCTAATCCTCCTAGTATATTTATATCAAAATATTGGTTAAATAAATACTTATTGCTTACATTAATTGGACTATATAAACACTACTCGGTTGCTAACTGAAGGGTCAGCATTTCGAATCCACCAGTGACTCCAAAGGAGAAAAGACCTGGCAATCTGCTCCCTTAAAGATTACAGCCTAGGAAACCTTATGTGCAGTTCTATCATATGGGGTGGCTATGAGTTGGAATTGATTTGATGGCACACAATCAACAGCAACTGACAGCATAGCCATTTAGTGCGTTATTATTATTTTTCTTTTTTCCTACATAGTTCTATTTTCCTTGGAAATTAATAATTACCTTGTTATTTTTTAATTGTTTAATTTTCTATTTACATATAATTTATTCATTCATCCCCAAACTCTCCCTTCACTGGGTAAATCTTTCTCATTGCAATCAAACGTTTGGATATTCTATTAATTTTATCACTTTGAAGACAGTGATCTCACCAAACTCTCAGACTTGATTGACAATGTGGATATAGAAATCTAGGTTGGAATTTTTTTCTCAAAAATTTTAAGCCATTGCTCCACTTATTTTCTCTCTCTCTTTGGAAGTTTGTAAGCTCTCCTTATTTTGCTACTGATATTTTGAAATTTCATAATAATGAGTCTAATGGTCATAAGTCTATTCCCATTCACTATGCTAATCACTCATAAAGAACTGTCAGTCTGTAAAGTCATGTTCTTTGGTGTGGGGAAATTTTCTTGAATTTGTTCTTTGAAAATTTCATCCTCTCGATTTCCTCAATTCTTTCTCTCTAAAACGTTTCTTATTTGGATTGTTGACCTCCTAGACATATCCTTTAAATTTTTTGTTTGTTTTACGTTTTGTCTATATTGTCCATCCCTTTTATCTTTTTAAATTTTTTGGAACATTTTATTTTCCAAATATTACACTACTATATATACTTAATTTCAAAGAGTTTTTATATCTTTGTATTTTTCTTGGTGCAGTGGTTGAAGTGCTCAGCTGCTCACTGAAAGGTCAGCAGTTCCAAGTCATCACCCTGCTCCACAGGAGAAAGATGTGGCAGTCTGCTTCCTAAAGATTTACAGCCTTGAAAATCCTATGGAGAACTTCTAATCTGCCCTATAGAGTCATTATGAATCAGTATCAACTTGACGGCAACGAGTTTGGTTATTTTTTTATTTTTTGGTTATTCTACTTTCTGCTCCTGTAAAGATTACAGCCTAGGAAACCCTATAGGCATTTCTACTCTGTCCTATAATACTTATGGGAGCAGATCACCAGGTTTTTTCTCCTGTGGAGCCTCTTGGTGGGTTCGAACCACAGACCTTTAGGTTAGCATCCTGGTACTCAACCAAGGATCACTATGAGTTAGATTTGACTCAATGGCACACAGTAACATTCTATTTCAATGGATGTAATCTTTTCTTATTCCTCTGAAGATGCTAATGCTAACAGATGAGTCTTGTGATTCTGCTTTTCATTTCATTGCATCTTTTCTGTTTCTTCCGATATGCTTGCTTTCTTGTTTTCATCTTTGTTTTTCATGTTAGATGTTCTCAAAAGTCTGGAAATCTTTTGCTGCCAACTTATATTTAAAAAAATGTAGAAAACGGGAGCTGTATGAAAACGCTGGGTGCTTTGCTGCGTTTGTTAGCTGTAGTCCTCATTGTAGGTTCATCTAACTGGGCAGTTCTACTGGAGAGCCTCAACTGTCAGTATTGCCTTCTCCAGGCTGGCCAGAGTCCCCAGAGAAGAGATGGCAGTCTCTTGCCTGGAGCTTTTATGTCTGGCTGCCGACATTCTGTGAGTCAAGTGAGTAAAAAGACTGGAGTCTCCACGTTCAACATGTAAAGTTTACTTCATCCCTCTGCTTTCAATATGTGATCTCCACCTGCAATCATCCTAGTGCCCAAAGTCTAGAGATTCTCTGTTTTACCATCTCCAGACTTTTAAACCTCTAGTCCCAGGCTGGGGTGGAGTGAGAGATCGTCGCCTGACTGTGGGAGAAGATCTGCAGGTCTAACTGCTCCTTAAACAGCTTTCACCCAATCTTCCAGGGGGAGTGGGTACAACCAATACTTATGATTTGGGTGGTTCTGTGGTATTACTTAACTAGCTGCTGTGGATCTGATCCCGACTCACGATGACCTCAGCTGTGTCAGAGTAGAACTGCGCTCCATAATGTTTTTAATGACTGATTTTTCAGAAATAGATCACCAGGCCTTTCTTCCAAGGTGCCTCTAGGTGGACTCAAACCTCCAAACATTCGGTTAGCAGCCTAGCTCATTAACCACTTGCACCACTCAGGAACTTCATGGTATAAATTAAGTCACTTCTACCCTTTCTCCGCTGCTGACATAAGATTTAGCTTTCTCAGTCTGCAAAGTCAGTTACCAATTATCCCTATCCACAGGAGTTTATGCCTAAAACAAAGTCCCCTTTACTCTCATGAGGAATCATTTGTAAATACCTGCAGTTAACTCTCTATCTTAAACCAGAATTTCTCCTACTTAACCTGTAAGAAAAGGAGCCCTGATGGCACAATAGCTAAGCACTCAGCTGCTAACCAAAAGGCCAGTGGGTTGAACCCACCAGCAGCTCTGTAGGAGGAAAGATCTGGACATCTGCTCGCATAACAATTACAGCCTCAGAAACTCTATGGGGACATTTCTACTATTTCCTATAGGACCTCTGTGAGTCAGAATTGACTTGACGGCACACAACAATAATAACAACAACAACCGGTAAGAAAGGTCCCTGGGTGGTGCAAATGGTTTGCTTGCTGCTGTTAACCTAAAGGTTGGTGGTTTGAACCCACAGAAGAAAGGCCTGCTTCTTTACAGATTACAGTCAAGTAAAACCTATGGAGCAGTTTTACTCTGAAACACGTGGGGTCACCATGAGTTGAAATAGACTCGAGAGCAACAGGTTTGGTTTTTTTGGTTGGAAGCAGTAAGAATATTTAACTCAAAATGCTATCATTTGAGAGGCTATTCCTGCCATTGCCTGCCTTCATTTCATCCTCTTGCATAATGGGCATGCCTGCGTCTATCCTAACGTGTTCCAAATCATACGTCAACGATAGCTTTGTGATATATGACACACATCTGGAGATGAAAGCCCCTATTTTTCACCTCTGTGACTTGTTGCTTAGCCACTGTTCATTCAGCTCATGATGGGCCCTCTTCATGTTGATTGAGCAAATTGATAGATAACTATACAAAGTGTTCATCTTCAGAAATAGAGCAAAAAGCTAAAATAAGAGGGAGGGAACTCAGCCATCTTATAGCTCTTTAAAGTCACAGTTATAGTGCCCCAGATGTCACTAAATAATAAAATCAGCTGTACTGTCTCATTTATGGGAGGTTTCACTATAGGTGGATGAAAACAGTGTGAGTGGAGGAACAAAGAATTCAGCTGCTTGTTATGTGCTATGCTAATGAAAGTAAACATGGGGCTAGGGCACTTTCTGGACTGTTTTCTGAGACTGTAATTTCTGCATCTGTGAATCATTTTGCTAAATCTTATTTCTTTTCCTCACACCTAAGCAGAAAAAAGCCCAAAAGAGTTGCAAACTACTATGTATATTTCATAGTTGACTACTCCTCACCAATAGCAATGTTTTATTTGTTTTAACTAAAATTCTAAAACGAATGTGCGAAACCTCTAACATATTATTATTGCTCAGAGGTTAAAGAATACATACCTTTAAATTATATACTCTGTTTTCAATATTCACCCTATCAGTCTCCAGAACGGCTATGAAAGCAAACTCCTTCAGGAAAAAAATTCATAAATATCTGATTACTCTAAACTCTCTTTGATGTTAAAACTTCACAGGGAGATGCTTTTGGTTATGCAGGTTTCAGAAAATTCATAGTCAAGGTTTTTAGATTGTTCATTCGAGTTATATTGCTTCATCACTTTTGGGTCTTCATGTTACTGAAGCATTCCGCCCTAGGGACTAATTCTGGGAGACATCCTTATTTACTCAGCAGAGCTGAAGGAAAAAACCGTCTAGGATTTTCCTTATGAGGGCATCACTTTTTTCAGCCAATCCTGTTAAGGAGAAAGGAGTCCCTGGGTGGTGCAGGCAGCTAACGCACTTGGCTGCTAACTGAAATGTTGGATGTTCAAGTCCACCCAAAAGCACCTCAGAAGAAAGGCCTGCCGATTTACTTCTGAAAAATCAGCCATTGAAAACCATATGGAGCACAGTTCTACTCTGAAACATACAGAGTCTCCATGAGTCAGAATTGACTTGACGGCAACTGGTTACTCAGGAAGAAAGGAGTCAGGATGCCATTAGTAAAATTCAACTGGCATGTGAATTTTGCAGTCACGTGCATTGCACTGTGTTGTATGCTTGCCTGGGTGTGATGCAGGTCTAGGAATGTGCAGTCCACACAGTGCCTGAACAGGACTCTTGGTATGGGAACTCAGAGAATATAGGAATTACTAAGGAATAGTCAACTGGAGGTAAATTTATAAAGAATTGCTAAACAATGAAAATGATATTTCAATTATTCCTATTTCCTCAACAAGGAAGTGATTGTGTCTCTCTGTCCCAGAAGTAGCTCGGGTCTTGGTCTTGCAGCTGACCTTCTCTGTCTTCCCCTTTTGTTTACTTTGTCTATGTCTTGCTCTACCATCCATGACATCTACTCAATGTCTGATCAGAATTGAAGAGAAAATTATGCTCTAAAGGTGTGTGCTGCTATCACCCCTATTCTCTGGCCAGTGGTCACCCTAATTCCCTTTTCTTTCTCCACATTCTCCCTAGTCAAACACTCCTGAAATCGTGCAGTCCTTCCCATTGACTTTCTTCTCATACTCTTCTTATTCCATTGATAATGCTGCCATTTATTTTTAACAAACCTCTTATTTCTGTAGGGTAAGTGATAAGACCAATTAGCATTAGAAGAGCACTCATTCTGTGCCAGATTCTAAGCAAAGCACTCTACATATATAATCTTAAATCATAAGCACAATAATCCTCCTATTTGCAAGGGTTATTTCTCATTTAGTAAAATGAGAAAAAAAAAAAATGAGATTCAGCAAAGTTAAGCACCTTTTCCAAGGTCACACAGCTAGAAAAAAATACTGGCGCTGGAATTTGAACTTATGTCAGTCTGAAATCCAAGTTCTTTCTCTTAGCTATTCATCAGGGAAAAACATGAAAGGCACCTATAATTACAGTAGCTGAAAAATATATATATTGTGGATATTTTTGTTACGTTAATATAGTGTGTGGATGTGTGTGTGTTTGTATGTTTATAGCAATTTATTCACCTTCACATACATATATTCGCCTAAGGATCTTTGTATTATATATATTTAATTGAGTAATCATATGTATGTTTTTTTCACATGTAACAGTATTGTTAACCCTTCTCCATGTCTTTAAGTACTTTGTGAAAATAAAATACTTTTTAAAGCTGTAGAATATCTATCATGCAGAAATACCATATTTTAACTTCTTCTTGACTGGTATTCAGGCTTCTTTTAAAATGATGAAAGATAAAAGAAGATGGACACTTTCTTGTCGATCCTCTAAGGACAGGTCTTACAGTGCCCTCCCGGAGGCTTCCTCTGCAATGCTCGTTCCCATGCCACCCGCCATCCCTGTCCCCACCGCAGCAGCCAATCTTCCCTCACGTTGATTTCCCTGGCCATCTTATCTCCCTGGTGGGACTGGCTGGAAATGATATATTCAGCCTGTTGTAATTCTGATCAGTCCTTATAAATGTATACAAAGACCAGCTCACAGCACAGTGACATTAGGAAGACAGTTTCCAGAATATAAGCACACCTCTTTTTCTCGAACATCTTCTTTTTCTTCATCCTCATATCAACTCAGCAACTGGAACTCTGAGGAGACCTGGACTTTTCTTACATGTGAGCATATTGTTACTATGCTTACTAGCTTACGTGTAGAATGGACTCTAGCAGTCCAATGATCAACTTCTTGGCTTCTGAAATTACTTATTTAATGCTATTATCTGGAATGCTACTTCTGAAGAGAAAATCCTGCATGAATGGATATTCTTATGAAAATTTGGATTATGAAATTAATACCACAAATTATTCTGAAGTGTTGAAAGGATTTAAGTCATGTCCATGATACTTGTAAATGTTTGCTATGTTTAAAATATAGTCCTAGCTCAAAGAGTAGATTGTTACTTCTTAAAATTGTTTAAAAAAATTAAAACATAATCCTTGTTTTACAACCTAAGATGTACAGAGAGAAAAAAAATCTTCATAATATTTTGTTGAGATTTATGTTTAACTCCTTATTCTCATTTCTATGACTTTTGGGTCACTGACAAATCTTCAAAAATTTGAACATGCTCACACTTTTGTAAACTGCCAGACTGTAATTTTTCAAACAGAATTGTGTAATGTGTTCTGTCTCCCAGAGCACCTGAGGAGTCTTCTGGGTTCAGTACACTTCCAAGTTCTCTGCATATTACATATAACTGCTTTATTCCTTATTTAGAATGTTTGCCTCAATACCATGAGCAGTGAAGGAAGGTAATATTTTTTTCCCACATACAAAAGCCTTGTACTTGTCTTCTGTTCAAATACATTTTAAAGGTGACACTATTCCTACTAGTGGGCTCCCGTTGCTCCAGTTTATAACTTCATTAATTAATTGTTAGCATTTGATCCCTGTCAACCTCTTGCCTGATAAAAGTGAAACTACTGTGGGTATAGATAAACCCAAACCAAACCCATTGTGGTCTAGTCAATTCAGACTCACGGCAACCCCAAGTGTTACAGGGTAGAACCAAACTCCATAGGGTTTTCTTGTCTCTGATCTTTAGGAAAGTAGATTGGCAGGCCTTTCTTTCATGCTGCTATTGGGTGGGTTTGAACTGCCAATCTTTTGATTAGTATTATTAGTCCAGAGAAATTTGTTTGTGCCACCCAGGGACCTGTATAGGTAGTATGGACAAAATGCCATTTATTAATAATCGTATTAGCTATGGCTTGCTGGCCACCAGGCACTGCGCTAGATAGATTACATGCTTATCTCTAATCCCCTAACAGCTCTGCAAATTAGATGTTCTGACTTGATTTTACAAATTAGAAAGTGTAACTAGAGAGGTTAAATACATTGTATAATGTTGCCTGGTTAGTAAGAGACAGAAATATAAATTAAACCCTGAACTCTGACCCTAGAAGTTTGTGCTCTTTCTAATACACCAAGACTATGTTAAATTATTGCCTGACTTAAATTCAATATTAATCCAGTGCATTTTTCCATAAAGCATAGTTGATTTCGATTAGAATCAGTTAACTTGAAGCATAAGTTCTAGTGCGTGCTTGGAATTCATTCATTTATTTCACAGATTGTTTACTGAGCATCTACTATAGGGTAGGTAATTTACTGGTTGCCACCACTTGTCTCTCAGTTTGTTGTACTGTGGTGCCTTGCTCATTGCTGTGATGCTTGAAGCTATGCCACCAGTATTTCAAATACCAGAGAGTCACTCATGGTGGAGAGGTATCAGTGGAGCTTCCAGACTAAGACAGACTAGGGAGAAAGGCCTTGCGATCTACTTCTAAAAGAAAATTGGCCAGTGAAAATCTTATGAATAGCAGCAAAACATTGTCTGATATAGTGCCAGGAAGTGAGCCCCTCGGGTTGGAAGTCACTCAAAATATGACTGGGGAAGAGCTGCCTCCTCAAAGTAGAGCCCATCTTAACGATGTGGATGGAGTCAAGCTTTCTGGACCTACCTTTGTTGATGTGACATGACTTAATATGAGAAGAAACAGCTGCAAACATCCATTAATGATCAGAATGTGGAATGTACAAAGTATGAATCTAGGAAAATTGGAAGTTGTCAAAATAAAATGGAACACTTGAAGATTGATATCCTAGGCTTTAGTGAACTGAAATGGACTGGTATTGGCCACTTTGAATCAGACAGTCACGTGGTCTACTATGCCAGGAATGACAATTTGAAGAGGAACAGAGTCTCATTCATTGTCAAAAAGTACATTTCAAGATCTATCCCGAAGTAAAACTCTGCTAGTAATAAGATAATATCCATACACCTAAAAGGAAGAACAATTAATACGGCTATTATTCCAATTTCCACACTAACCACTAATGCCAAAGATGAAGAAATTGAAGATATTTTACCAATTTCTGCAATCTGAAAGTGATAAAACATGCAATCAAGATGAACTGATTAATTACTGGTGATTGGAATGCGGAAGTTGGAAACGATGAAGAAGGATCAGTAGTTGGAAAATATGGCTTTGGTGATAGAAATGACGCTGGAGATGGCATGATAGAATTTGCAAGACCAACAGCCTATTAACTAGAAATACGTTTTTTTCAACAACATAAACAACGACTATACACATGGACCTCACCAGAGGAATACACAGGGATCAAATCGACTACATCTGCGAAAACAGATGATGGAGAAGCACAGTATCATCAGTCAGAACAAGACCATGGGCCAACTGTGGAACAGACCATCACTTGCTCCTATGCAAGTTCAAGATAAAGCTGAAGAAAACTAAAACAAGTCCATGAGAGCCGAAGTACGACCTTTAGTATTTGCCACCTGAATTTAGAGACCATCTCAAGAATAGATCTGACACACTGGACACTAATGACCAAAGACCAGAAGAGTTGTGGGATGACATCATAAATGAAGAAAGCAAAAGGTCATTAAAAATACAGGCAAAAAAAGAAAAGACCAAACCAGATGTCAAAGTGACTCTGAAACTTGCTCTTGAATGTAGAGTACTTAAAGTGAATGGAAGAAATGATGAAGTAAGAGTTGAGCAGAAGATTTCAAAGGGTGGCTGGAAAAGACAAAGTATTAAAATGAAATGTGAAAATACCTGAAGTTAGAAAACCAAAAGGGAAGAACACACTTGGCGTTTCTCAAGCTGAAAGAATTGGAGATAAAAATCCAAGCCTAAAGTAGCACTTTTGAAGGATTCTATGGACAAAATATTGAACGACTCAGGAAGCATCAAAGGAAGTGAAAGGAATACAGAGTCACTGTACCAAAAAGAATTGGTCGACATTCAGCCATTTCAGGAGATGGCATATGAACAAGAATCAATGGTGTTGAAGGAAGAAGTCCAAGCCACATGGAAGGCATTGGCAAAAAACAAGGCTGCAGGAATTGACAGAATACCAATTGAGATGTCCCAACAAATGGATGCATCACTGAAAGCATTCACTCATCTGAGACAGCTACCTAGCAAACCCCCTGGAAGGGATCCATATTTGTGCCCATTCCAAAGAAAGATGATCCAACAGAATGTGGAAATTATCAAACAATATCATTAATATCACACGCAAGTAAAATTTTGCTGAAGATAAATCAAAAACAGTTGCAGCAGTACATTGACAGGGAATTGCCAGAAATTCAAACCAGATTCAGAAGAGGATGTGGAATGAGGGATATCATTGCTGATGTCAGAGGGATCTTGGCTGAAATCAGAGAATACCAGAAAGATGTTTACCTGTGTTTTATTGACTGTGCAAAGCCATTCAACTGTGTGGATCTTAACAAATTATGAATAACATTGCAAAGAACGGAAATTCCAGAACACTTAATTGTGCTCATGCGGAACCCGCACATAGGCCAAGAGGCAGTCATTTGAACAGAACAAGGGGATACTGCATGGTTTAAAATCAGAAAAGTTGTGCATCAGGGTTGTATCCTTTACCATATTTATTCAATCTGTATGCTGAGCAAATAATCTGAGAAGCTGGACTATATGAAGAAGATTGTGGCATCAGGATTGAAGGAAGACTCATTAACAATCTGCGATATGCAGATGACACACTTTGCTTGCTGAAAGTGAAAAGTACTTGATGCACTTACTGGTCAAAGACTATAGCCTTCAGTATGAATTACACTTCACCATAAAGAAAACAAAAATTCTCATAACTGGACCAATAAGCAATATCATGATACATGGAGAGAGTATTGAAGTTTTCAAGGATTTCAGTTTACTTGGATCCACAATCAACACCCATAGAAGCAGCAGTCAAGAAATCAAATGACACATTGCATTGGAAACTTTGCTGCAAAAGACCTCTTTAAAGTGTTAAAAAGCAAAGATGTCACTTTGAGGACTAAGACACCCCTAACCCAAGCCATTGTGTTTTAAATTGCCTCATATGCATGCGAAAGCTGGAAAATGAATAAGGAAGCCTGAAGAAGAATTGATACCTTTAAATTATGATGTTGGTGAAGAATATTGAATATACTTGGGACTGCCGGAAGAAGGAACAAATCTGTCTTGGAAGGACAGCCAGAAAGCTCCTTAAAAGCAAGCATAGCGAGACTTCTTCTCACATTCTTTGGACATGTTAACAGGAGGGACCAGTCCCTGGAGAAGGACATCATGCTTGGTAAAGCAGATGGTCAGTGAAAAAGAGGAAGGCCCTCAACAGGACGAATTTCATAGATTTGCACAGTGACTTTAACAATGGGCTCAAACATAGAAACGATTGTGAGGATGGCGCAGGACCAAGCACTGTTTTGCTCTGTTATACGTACGGTCGCTGAGAGTCAGAACTGACTTGATGGTACCTAAAAACAACAAAAATATAATTAGAACAAAAAAACACTATCCTGTGGATAATTATCTAGTGTATAAATAGTACTGCTATTTATACATAGTTCCTTTAAACCAGGTCCTTGTAGTCTGAGATCCCATTAATATGAGGAGCATACCTAACAGAAACTGTTGTTGTTTCTCCATTTCCTGTAGTCGGCTTTAGCTAGGTGCTCCCATTGATCTCACTCCTGGATTAAAAAAAAAAATTAAAATCAATTCATATTTTTTTATTGTGCTTTAAGTGAAACTTCACAGCTCAAGTTAATTTCTCATACAAAAATTTATACACACATTGTTATGTGACTCTAGTTGCTCTCCCTGTACTGTGACAGCACACTCCTCCTTTCCACCCCAGATTTCCCATGTCCATTCAACCAGCTCCTATCCTTTTCTGCCTTCTCATCTTGCCTCTGGACAGGAGCTGCTCATTTAGTCTTATGTATCTACTTGAACTAAGAAGCACACTCTTCACAAGTATCATTTTTTGTCTTATAGTCCAGTCTAATTTTTTTCTGAAGAGTTGGCTTCAGGAATAGGTTTAGTTCTAGGTTAGCAGAGAATCTGGAGGCCATGTCTTCTGGGGTTCCTCCAGTCTCAGTCAAACCGTTAAGTCTGGTCTTTTTGCTAGAATTTGAGTTCTACACACCACTTTTCTCCTGCTCCATCAGGGACTGTCTGCTGTGTTCCCTGTCAGGGTGGTCATTGGTGGTAGCCTGGCACCATCTAGTTCTTCTGGTCTCAGGCTGATGGAGTCTCTGGTTTATATGGCCCTTTTTGTCTCTTGGGCTAATATTTTCCTTGTGTCTTTGGTGTTCTTCATTCTCCTTTGCTCCAGGTGGGTTGGGACCAATTGATGTATCTTAGATGGCTGCTCACTCGCTTTTAAGATCCCAGACGCCACTCACCAAAGTGGGAAGCAGAACATTTTCTTAGTAAACATTGTTATGCCAATTGACCTAGATGTCCCCTGAAACCTTGGTCCCAAGACCCCCACCTCTGCTCCTCTGTCCCTCGAAGTGTTTGGTTGTGTTCAGGAAACTTCTTAGCTTTTTGGTTAAACTAGTTGTGCTGACTGCCCCGGTATTGTGTGTTGTCCTTCCCTTCACCTAAGATAATTCTTGTCTATCTGGTTAGTGAATTCCCCTCTCCCTCCCCACCCTCATAACCATCAAAGAATGTTTTCTTCTGTGTTTAAACCTTTTCTTGAGTTCTTATAATAGTGGTCTCATACAATATTTGTCCTTTTGTGACTGATTTCATTCAGCATGATGCCTTTCAGATTCATCCATGTTAAGAGATGTTTCAAGGATTCATCATTGTTCTTTATCATTGTGTAGTATTCCACTGTGTGAATATACCATGATTTGTTTATCCATTCGTCCATTGATGGCACCTAGGTTGTTTCCATCTTTTTGCTATCGTGAACAGTGCTGCAATGAACATGGGTGTGCATATATCTATTCGTGTTACGGCTCTTATTTCTCTAGCATATATTCCAAGGAGTGGAATTGCTAGATCATGTGGTACTTCTATTTCTAGCTTTTTAAGAAAGTGCCAAACAGATTTCCAAAGTGCTTGTACCGTTTTAGATTCCCACCAACAGTGTATAAGTGTTTCAGTCTCTCCACAACCTCTCCAACATTTATTATTTTGTGTTTTTTGGATTAATCCTAGCCTTGTTGGGGTGAGATGGTATCTCATTGTAGTTGTGATTTGCATTTCTCTAAAGGCTAATGATCATGGGCATTTCCTCTTGTGTCTATTAGCTGCCTGAATGTCTTCTTTGGTAAAGTGCCTGTTCATATCCTTTGCCTATTTTTCAATTGGGTTATTTGTCTTTTTGTTGTTGAGGTTTTACAGTATCTTGTAGATTTTAGAGATTAGGCCCTGATCAGATATATCATAACCAAAATATTTTTCCCAGTCTGTAGGTTGTCTTTTTACTTTTTTGGTAAAGTCTTTTGATGAGCTTAAGTGTTTGATTTTTAGGAGCTCCCAGTTACCTAGTTTCTCTTCTGGTGTTTGTGCATTGTTAGTTATGTTTTGTATTCTGCTTACGCATTGTATTAGGGCTCCTAGCGTTGTCCCTGTTTTTTCTTCCATGATCTTTATCGTTTTAGATTTTATATTTAGGTCTTTGATCCACTTTGAGTTAGTTTTTGTGCATGATGTGAGGTGTGGGTCTTGTTTCAGTTTTTTGCAGATGAATATCCAGTTATGCCAGCACCATTAGTTAAAAAGACTATCTTTTCCCCATTTAAGAGACTTTGGGCCTTTGTCAAATATCAGCTGCTCACAGGTGGATGAATTTACGTCTGGATTCTCAATTCTGTTCCATTGGTCTATGTATCTGTTGTTGTACCAGTACCAGGTGTTTTGACTACCGTGGCGGTATAATAGGTTCTAAAATCAGGTACTGTGAGGACTCCCACTTTGTCCTTCTTCTTCAGCAATGCTTTACTTATCCGGGCCGTCTTCCCTTTCCATATGAAGTTGGTGATTTGTTTCTCCATCTCACTAAAGAATGTCATTGAAATTTGGATCGGGATTGCATTGTAGCTATAGATCACTTTGGGTAGAATTGACATTTTCACAATGTTGAGTCTTCCTATCCATGAGCAAGTTATATTTTTCAACTCATGTAGGTCTCTTTTGGTTTCTTGCAGTAGTGTCTTGTAGTTTTCTTTGTATAGGTCTTTTATGTCTCGGGTTAGATTTATTCCTAAGTATTTTATCTTCTTGGGGGCTATTGTAAATGGTATGGATTTGCTGATTTCCTCTTCGAAGTTCTCCTTGTTGGTGTAGAGGAATCCAACAGATTTTTGTATGTTTATCTTGTATCCTGAAACTTTCCTGAAATCTTCTATTAGTTCCGGTTTTCTTGTGGATTCTTCGGGGTTTTCTGTGTATAATATCATATCATCTGTGAATAGGGATACTTTTACTTCTTCCTTACCAATTTGGATGCCCTTTTTCTTTTTCTAGCCTAATTGCTCTGGCTGGGACCTCTAGCACAATGTTGAATAAGAGTTGTGATAAAGGGCATCTTTGTCTGCTTCCTGTTCTCAAGGGGAACACTTTCAAACTCTCTCCATTTAGGATGATCATGGCTGTTAGGTTTGTATAAATGCCCTTTATTATGTTGAGGAATTCCTCTTCTATTCCTGCTTTGCTGAGAGTTTTTGTCATGAATGGATGTTTGACTTTGTCAAATGCCTTTTCTGCATCAATTGATAAGATCATGTGGCTCTTGTCTTTTGCTTTATTTATGTGATGGATTATATTGATTGTTTTTCTAATGTTGAACCATCCCTGCATACCTGGTATGAATCCCACTTCGTCATGATGAATTATTTTTTTGATATATTGTTGAATTTTATTGGCTAGAATTTTGTTGAGGATTTTTGCATCTATGTTCATGAGGGATATTGGTCTGTAATGTTCTTTTTTTGTGTGTTGTCTTTACCTGGTTTTGGCATCAGGGTTATGCTGGCTTCATAGAATGAGTTTGGGAGTATTCCATTCTTTTTTATGCTCTGAAATACCTCTAGTAGTAGTGGTGTTAACTCTTCTCTGAAGGTTTGGTAGAATCCTCCAGTGAAGCCATCTGGGCCAAGGCTTTTTTTGTTGGAAATTTTTGAATTATCTGTTTAATCTCTTCTTTTTTTATTTAGTTGTTCTACCTCTGTTTTTTAGTTTAGGTAGGTAATGTGTTTCTAGAAATTTGTCCATATCCTCTAGGTTTTCAAATTTGCTAGCGTACAATTTTTCATAGTATTCTGTTTTGACTCTTTTAATTTCAGTTGGCTCTGTTGTGATATCGCCCATCTCATTTCTTATTTGGGTTATTTTCTTCCTCTCATGTTTTTTCTTTTGTCAGTTTGGTCAAAGGTTTATCAATTTTGTTGATCTTTTCAAAGAATCAGCTTTTGGTCTTGTTAACTCTTTCGATTGTTTTTCTATTCTCTATTTCATTTAATTCTACTCTAATTGTTATTACTTGCTTTCTTCTGGTGCCCAAGGGCTTCTTTTGTTGCTCTCTTTCTATTTGGTTGAGTTGTAGGGTTAATGTTTTGAATTTGGCCCTTTCATCTTTTTGCATGTGTGCATTTATTGCTATAAATTGACCTCTGAGCGCTGCTTTTGCTATGTTCCAAAGGTTCTGGTAGGATGTGTTTTCATTCTCATTTGATTTTGTGAATTTCTTTATTCCATCCTTAATTTCTTCTGGAATCCAGTAGTTTTTGACCAAAGTGTTGTTCAGTTTCCATGTGTTTGATTTTTTTTCCTTGCTTTTTCTTTTGTTGATTTCTACTTTTATGGCTTTATGGTCAGAAAAGATGCTTTATACTATTTCAATGCTTCGTATTTTGTTAAGGCTTGCTTAGTGGTCTAATATGTGGTCTGTTTTGGAGAATGTTCCATGTGTGTTGGAAAAAAAAGTATACTTGGCTGCTGTTGGGTGAAGTGTTCTGTGTATGTCTATGAGATCAAGTTGGTTAATTTTGGCATTTAGATCTTCTGTTTCTTTACTGAGCTTCTTTCTGGATGTTATGTCCTTCACCGAAAGTGGTGTGTTGAAGTCTCCTACTATTATTGTGAAGCTGTCTATTTCTCTTTTCAGTGCTGTTAGAGTTTGTTTTATGTGTTTTGGAGCCCTGTCATTGGCTGCATAAATATTTATTATGGTTATGTCCTCCTGGTGTATTGACCCTTTAATCATTATGTAGTGCCCTTCCTTATCCTTTGTGGTGGATTTTGCTTTAAAGTCTAATTTGTCAGAGATTAATATTGCCACTCCTGCTCTTTTTTGAGTGTTATTTGCTTGATATATTTTTTTCCATCCTTTGAGTTTTAGTTTGTTTTTGTCTTTAGGTCTAAGGTGTGTCTTTTGTAGGTGGCATATCGATGGATCGTGTTTTTCTATCCATTCTGCCACTCTTTGTTTCTTTATTGGTGCATTTAGTCCATTTTCATTCAGCATAATTATTGATAGTTATGAGTTTAGTGTTGTCATTTTGATGTATTTTAGTTTGTGCTGTTGACAGTTTTTTGCTCCACTTAATTTTCTGTGCTGAGTCATTTTTCTTTATGTGTTTTCTTTTCAACTTTTTCATTGTTGTTGATTTTGTATTTGCTGAGTCTTTATGTTTTTCTTGTTTTTTATTTTGGTGTATAGGATTGTTAGTTTCCTTTGTGGTTACCTTAATATTTACCTCTATTTTTCTAAGTTTAAACCGGTCTTTTATTTCTTGATATCGCCTTGACTTCCTCTCCTTATGAAAGTTCTATGACTACATTATTTAGTCCCTCTTTTTTGTTTTAATGTTGTCATCTTTCACATATTGACATCTCTGTGTTTCTACTTTCAGTGTTTTCACTTTGATGTCCCAGGACCCTCAAATGTCTATACCTTAATTTTTTTCCTATTCACAACAGAGAGAAATTGAAGTGTGATTATTTGATTATTTTTGGTGAAGTATTTCAACTTATAAATGTTCTATAATCATTTTATGAAAGACTATGTAAAAATAAGTTCCAAGCTCTATCTCTATTTTATCCCTGTGTCTTATATTAGAGACTGAATGTGAGCAACACCTGCTCCATAAATAACCCACTGATTCATCTTAACAGAAAAAGTTCAGCAAAATAGTTGACTGCTTTATGATACAGATGGCATTTGTCATTTAAATAACTTAAGTTATTTAAATTGAGTAGTGAAAATATCTGACAAATCTTTTTCAGACAAATACAGCCAAGAAATCTGGAATAACATCAAAGACATCAGAAGTTGTTTATAGGCCTTCAAGATTCTCTTTTATTTAGGGGGTAAACTATTGTGTGTGTCTCTCTCCTCTTTCTCTCCTATGATTCCATCTGCTTATAAGTGTCATTGCTGGAGCTTGGAAAGAAACACTTTTGATTAGCACTAAAAAGGTCTAATATTTGAGACCTCAAGTATAAAACTTCTGACGAAAATAAACTTCAAGGTCTCAGAATACTCTTATCAGATCAGCTGCATGGTCCCAGTGCAGGTTGCTTAAATCTTCTTGGCGAAGCTTGGGAATGCAAAGCTTAATACCCACAGGTTTGCAATCTTTTTGAATATGATTATAATTCAGCACCAGCTTTGCATCCTGGATAAAGGTTCCCCTTGAACACAAAGTATGTTACATTCTTATGAGGTAGTGATCAAAATACTCAGAGGATTATGGCACTTGCTGTTCTTAAACCTCCAAAATGGTGTTAAAATGCTACATCCAATCAGCTAAGCTGTAAATTACATTTTTGTAGATTGAAGACATAGTTTTATTTCTTATGCCAGAAACTCATTTCAACCCTAGCATTTCTGTTAGCACGTTGCATCTAGCAGCATAACTCAAGAGGTTTAATGAAAGTTTAAAAACAATCTGTTGCAGATTTTGTGCCTAATTTATTTTTAATTGCAGATTGTGCAACACATTATTGCCTGTGAAAATAGAAATTTAATTTCCTTCCTGTTTTTTCTTCCTTTTTTTTTTTTTTCCGTAACTCTAATGCAACCTCAGAGAGGAAGCAGGCTTTAACATGCTGTTTTCTGGATTTTCTTTCTTTATTCTTAGATCCTTGATGTGCAGTCTTTGGAAAATATAGCTCACGCCACTTAACTTTCTCCTTCAAACACACTTTCATGCTTTAAGAATGTGCTATGTGGAATTTCTATAGAAAGTCTGCATTTACACAATTATTGTAAGTGTATCTCATGCACCGCAGTCACAGCTTTACTCCACTCCATGGGAAAATCCTTCTCACTGTGTTTGACAATTTACTCTTGTTACTAGTATTCATATTAATATTTATAGTTATTTTAGATTGTAAAGCTTTAGTGGTGATGGAACAGAGACACACACAGGATAACTTTAATTATAAGGATAGCTGGAGAGTTTGTAAAAATTAGATATTCAATCCCATATTTTCAAAATAGTAGGACAATGTACTTTATTAGCCTAAAGTTTGCTTTTTAGTGTGACTTTTATTTATTTTTTTTAATTGGTCTTTCCTGGAATGCACTGAATAAATACTTAAACAAAAGTGCTCATCTGGTTCTTTTCCTTCGGAAAGTTATGTCACACTCTGCTGCATCCGGTGATTTCACTTTGCGTGGGCATACGAAATGAAGTTTAATGTGAGTGCTATCAAGTGATTCTAGAAAAATGTCAAAATACAAGAAAAGGTCTTCTGTGCTAGATTTGCATTCCCTTCAGAAATCACTGGCACTTTACATCAGAAAGTGAGTTGTATTATATATTTTAAATTTCGTGTCTTTCTATTCCTCCCCTGTCCTTAGACAGTGGCCATCAGCACACTCCCTGTAGCCTTTCTCTCTCTTTGCTGGGCCTGGTGTCAGCCCAAGAGAGCTGCTTTCAGAGCTACTAACAAGTGCATGACTGCCTAATGCTGGAGCAGGGTGTGAATAAATGTCATGACCAGGTCTCCCTTCCTGCAAGACAGTTCTTTTCCCCTCCACAAGGCCCAGCTTCCAGTGATGGATAGGTTTGTTTCAGGTTTCAGGTTTGCTGTTTTGAGCAGGTACATTAGACAACATCACGCTGTCCTCAAGGAACCCATGTTGTGAGTGAGTACCTTGACCTCCTCTAAGACATTATAGCTCAAGTTCAGTTAGGACTTGGGCCTGGAGTGGGAGAGATGGACTTGAACTGCAAAGTTCTGAGCAATTGACTTGCGTTGTAGCTAAAAATTAAGCAAGTAAAATGTCATAACGATGATTTGAAAACACCATTAAATAAAAAATTATAACAAGCCTTGTTAAGCTGAGATTTTCGATAGTTTTAAAATGGAAACATCTGATTAGGTTAAAACATCTGATCATAACAAATGTTACTGTATATAAATGTTTCTCTGGGCATTTATGGTTTTTATTTTAAATGTTGAGTAAGTGTAAGCCTGTTATATGATGTTTTTTCTCCCTTCATGCATCACACACTCTTAAAAGGAAAAAATATTTTTTAAACTATTATTTTTTAAGGTATTTGCCTATTTCGAGTTTTGCCACATTGGCACAGTCATAGCAAAACATTAATAAAAACTATTCTTCTTTATTTTATTTTTTTATTGTTGTAGTTTAAATGAAATTTGCATTTCAAGTTAGTCTTCCATACAAACTTTTATACATACATTGTTATGTGACCTTAATTGCTCTCCCCATACTGTGACAGCATACTCTTCCTTTCTGCCCTGATTCCCCATGTCCATTCAACCAGCTCTTAGCCCTCTCTGCCTTCCCATCTCTACTCCAGACAGAAGCTGCCCATTTAGCCTCTTGTATTACTTGAGCTAAGATGCACACTCCTCACAAGTATCACTTTATGTCCCTCAGTCCAGTTCAATCCCTGTCTGAAGAGTTGGCCTCGGAAACTGTTTTAGTTCTGGGCTGATAGAGAATCCAGGGGCCATGCTCTCAGGAGTACCTCCAGTCTCCTTGAGTTCTGCAGCCCTTCTTTCTGCTGTTCCATCAGGGACTCTCTGTTGTGTTCTCTGTCAGGGCGGTCATTGGTGGTAGCCGGGCACCATCTAGTTCTTCTGGTCTCAGGCTGATGCAGTCTCTGGTTTATGTGGCCCTTTCTGTCTCTTGGGCTAATGCTTTCCTTGTGTCTTTGGTGTTCTTCATTCTCCTTTACTCCAGGCAGTTGGGACCAATTGATGCATCTTAGATGGCTGCTTGTAAGCTTTTCTTAATGAAGTAAACAAATTTGAAAATTTTAAATAAATTACATCTCTATGTTACATAAGAAACAGCACTGATCATCTATTGTGTTTGTGCAGCAGGAGCAGAAAAATACACACACGTATGTATTTTATAACAAAGATTTCAAGAAACCAGATACCTCTTAGACACCAGACTGGTGAATGGGAAAGCTATTCCAAAGAAAGTTTAGATGGGTGCTGTTGAAAATGAATGAGGAACATATAAACAGATAACATCAGATGGAGGAAGTATTTGGAATTGGGTAATGTACAGGGCAGGCTGATAGAACCAGTACGTACTTACATATAAGTTTTTGTAGAAAGACCCAGTTACTGTCAATAGGTCATGCAAACATGGCATTTTTGTAAATTTGTGTCAGAGACTGAAGGACAGGTTGCCAGAAAGAAGGTGCCTCTAACCCCAATTTCTATATATCAGAGAGCTGTGGGTAAAGGCAGTTAGTTATTTGGCTAGATCCTTTGGAGGAGAGTCTCAGTGATAGGTGTGAAGACAGCTTGACTATAGATCATTTTCAGCCTTTTCCAGATAGATCCATCCTCATTCTAAATTCTTTGCTTACTAAAGGGACATTTGTCTCTTTTCTCTCTGCATAGCTCACTGTAACCTTGAAACAGTCTCCAATGCACAAGAGCACACACACATACACACACGCACAATGATGTGTTGATGTCTGATGGGGTCGGGATTCCGTGACTGCATGTATAAGCTTTGAAGTTTTGGCATTCTGCTGAAGAGGGATATAGCTTTCTTTTAATCAGAATCTTCATAATATGATATATTCCTACTCAGATCAGAAGATGGACATGAATATACCTATCCCTTGCTTTATGATTTTATAAGTTTTACTTATTCCTGCAAAGCTACTACTAAGTAAAATAATAATAATAATTAAATAAAAAAATAATTTATATGAGATATTTTATGATACATGGGAAATTTTATGATACATTTTTCCCTAGGCCAGGACACTCCAAAATTTTTCATAGGTTGAAAAATCTATCAATTGTAAATGAAAACAAATTTTTACAAGTAAAAAACAATTTGAACATAAATAAATACAATTTGTACGTGCCAGGTAGTGAAATTTTCTTTTGTTTATAAATTTTTTTCTTCACAATTTTTGCAACTTTTTTGTAGCTCAGAGATTTCTTACAATCCACTGAAAATAAAGTTATAGTCCAGAAAAACACCATGGGGAACAGCAAAGGGAGGGCATAAGCACCCTTTGAAACCATGGGAATACTATATGCATATAACAGACTGAGGAGCTGTGAAAGTGTTACTTCTCCTCTCTCTTGCTAAAGCGAACTCATGCAAAGCAAAAAATTTTGGGTTTATCCAAACATGGCATATGATTCAAACTTATTCTCTGACTAGAAACTCTTTCATCATGTAAATTGGTGGATATGTTTTTGCCTGAAACCGTAATGTCAAAATATAACTGTATATAATATATTTATTTAGCATGGGAGTTCTTGTTGTTGTTTTGATTTGGGTGGAAAAATAGTTACAGTGAATAAAAAGGAGCCATGCAAAATGTGGGCTAACTTTTCAAAAGCCATTATAACAACAGCAACAGCAAAGTCATTAGCTGACAGCATTATGTGAGGGAAGTCTGTACTCTAAATCCCATGATCTAATTTGTCTCTCAACACAGTCTTTGAAGCAATTAGAGATTTTCAGTCTCCTATGCCACAGTTGGAAGCGCCTACAATGGAACGTTAGAACCGGAAGATACCTTAGAGACAACTAGTCTAGCATCCTAATTTTACAGATGAGGAAACTGACAGACAAATTAAACGACTTGGCTGAGGTCATAAACCTAAATGGGGCAAAGCCAGATCTCCTGACTTCCAGTCCAGTGGTCTTCCCATTTTCTCTCCTGCTGTAACTGAACTGACTCCCAAAAATGATGGCACCGCCATTCTAATCTGCAATTCCTGGGATCCAATAGGCAAGAACTATAAGGAACAATAGTTTAAGTTAAGGTGCAAGTTGGGCCTGGGATGAAGATGGGAGGGGATGAACTTGAACTTAAAATCCTTGAAGGTGCAATGTCCTTGAGCACGAACTGTTAAAAAAAAGTAGCCCTGGTGGCACAATGGTTAACCATTGTGGCTGCTGACTAAAACGTCAGTGGTTTGAACCCACCAGCTGCTCTGCAGGAGAAAGATGTGACGGTCTACTTCTATAAACCCTATGGGGCAGTTCTACTCTGTCCTGTATGGTCTGTATGAGTTGAAATCAACTCGAAGGCAAAGTTTTTTTTGTTTGTTTGTTTTTTGGTCAATTAAAAGATAGAAAAAAAAATATTTGAAAATAGCCATTAAGTAAACAATATAACAAACCTCACTGAGCAGTAAAATCAGATTGGCCTGTTGTGAATAATGGAACGAATCTAAACACATAGCACATTTGCTGTTGAGATTTGGATCTACTGTGATCATTCACCTATGATCCATTCTGCATTTGGAGTTTAAAAAAATAATGAGAAATATACACAAGAAACAGACAAGGGTACAAATAAGATTTAAGTGGCAATTCTGGATACAAGAACGTGGCTTGGACTTGAGACCCAAATTGTGCTTCTTACTTTTTCCTCCCCCAAACCTAGACCTTTAAATGTACAAATGTGGATAATTGCAACTACAGAGCAAACCCTTGGCCAGACATGGAGATTTATGGCCTGCCATGGGGCTGGAAAGTGTCGCTCTGGTCCTAGGTGTGTGGATAAGGCATGCAAGTCATGGGCAGACAGGCTCCAAGAACATGAGAACAAGCGTGTGAGAGAAAGTACGAAGCTTTCTTTCTAATATTTCCAAGACGCTGGCCATGCCTTTTTAAGAAATGGAGCCAGAAATGAAGAAGAGTGAAAAATGTTCCTCAGGTATCTACTTTCCTTAACTACAAGCTCCTTGTGAACAGGAAATATTCATCAACTCACCAAATATACATTGAGTGTCTAACATGGATCATGTACTCTACCTGGTGCTGAGCATATACAGATGCAAGATTCACATATACTGTATGATCTCATGGAACATAGATATGTATGGCTAAAAACATGTATTACCCGTTATTCCTCTCACAGTGTTACTAGGCAACAATCAGTTCAGCCAATGCAACTGAACTACCTGACCTATTATCATTAATTCATTTAACAAGTGTTTATTTCCTGCATACTATGTGTTACATATGTGATGTAGCTGGCCTTCATTTTTTCTTGGTCAAAATTTTTTTCACACCAAACAATAGGATGGGTGTGGGTAGAGAGAAATGAAATGAAATCCATTAACAGAAAACTGATTTGGGTTAATATAACCACCCATTCATAAGTACATGCATGTGCACAGACTACCACGCATGAGAAAAATATCATGTGCTTCTCGCATCTTGCCCATTGCTTCTTAGTTACATCAACCTACATGTTATTGAATAAATGCTTTTCTTTTTCCAATTAATCAAACAATTTCACAACTTGTTATTTTAAAAAATATTTAGTTTTTCCAATTATCATAATGCTATCACACTGGCTGCTCGCTAAATAAGTATGTATCCTCCAAATTTCTAGAGATCTATACTGTCTCTAGACTAGGTCTCGATTACTAAACAGATACACATGAATATATGATAAAGATAGTAACTACAACTACTAGCTTACGTGGAGGTGCAGTGTAAGGTACACGTGGAGGTGCGGTGCAAGGTGCATGTGGAGGTGCGGTGCAAGGTGCACATGGCAGTGCGGTGTAAGGTGCACATGGAGGTGCGGTGTAAGGTGCACGTGGAGGTGCGGTGTAAGGTGCACGTGGCGGTGCGGTGTAAGGTGCACGTGCAGGTGCGGTGTAAGGTGCACGGGGAGGTGCCGTGTAAGGTGCACGTGGAGGTGCCGTGTAAGGTGCACGTGGAGGTGCCGTGTAAGCTGCACGGGGAGGTGCCGTGTAAGGTACACGGGGAGGTGCAGTGTAAGGTACATAGGGAGGTGCCGTGTAAGGTACACGTGGGGGTGCGGTGTAAAGTACACGTGGAGGTGCGGTGTAAGGTACACGTGGAGGTGCGGTGTAAGGTACACGTGGAGGTGTGGTGTAAAGTACATGTAGAGGTGTGGTGTAAGGTACATGTGGAGGTAGAGTGTAAAGTACATGTGGAGGTGCAGCATTAGTTCCATGTGGAGGTGCAGTGTAAGGTACACATGGAGGTGCGGTGTAAGGTACAGGTGGAGGTTCGGTGTAAGGTACAGGTGGAGGTTCGGTGTAAGGTACGCATGGAGGTGCGGTGTAAGGTACGCGTGGAGGTGCGGTGTAAGGTACGCGTGGAGGTGCAGTGTAAAGTACATGTAGAGGTGTGGTGTAAGGTACATGTGGAGGTGCAGTGTAAAATACATACAGAGGTACAGTGTAAAGAGATGTCTACAAATGTGGTTCTAGGCTTGATTTTTGCCTCCTCATAGTTACAACCTGAAAGAGCTCCAGTGATACAATGGTTAAGCTCTTGGTTGCTAACAGAAAATTTGACGGTTTGAACCCACCAACCACTTCCCAGGAGAAGACTTGGCAGTCTACTCGCGTAAAGATTACAGCTTAGGAAACCCTATGGCGCAGTTCTACTCTGGCCTATAGGGTTGCTATGAGTTTGAATCGACTCGAAGACACACAACAATGCAACAGTTACAACTTTGGACAAGTCGTTTTAGAGTCTCTTAACCTCGGGGAACAGAAGATAACATAATGAGATCAAATTGAGGCCCTCAAAAATATTTCATTTAAGTCATAGTATTGGCCCAAAAATGAATAGAAGGTTCTTAGGCCAGTACAATTCCACACTTGCTGAAGAGATATACTTGCTGGGTGAATGGATGAAAGTACCATTGAGGAAGCATTCCTCTGATTTTCCAACCATACCAAAATTGCTGGTATTGGTATTAACTTGGCCTTTTAAGCATAACTTAAAAGTACATGCCGTGAGTGACTCAAAGAAAATAAAACATGATTCTTTCCCTTGACAGAATGAAAACCTACATAGGGAAACAGGAAACCAGCATATGCATGAGATAACTAATAACACAGGGCCATCTGGTGGTGCAGTGGTTAAAGCGCTCAACTACTAACGGAAAGGTTGGTGGTTCAAACACCCACTAGGCAGTCTGCAGAAAAAAGAGGTGACAGTCTGTTTCCATAAAGATTTACAGCCTAGGAAACCCTATGGGGCAGTTCTTTGTCCTACAGGGTCGCTATGAGTCGGAATCGACTCGATGGCAGTGGGTTTTTTGGTTTATGTGAGTGTTAAAAAAAGTGCTGCCAACTGTGATTTGAGCAACTGAGGGGAAGAGGATGGTCTCTGACATAGGCATGACTTCTAATAGTAGTTCCAGCCCGTTTAAGCTCTGTTAAGCGCTACAAACTCCAGTTATACCTTCTGTAAAATACGGTTAATTACATGTATGCTATAGGGATGCATGAGAGTTTGAAGGGAGAATTTTGGTGAAGTACTTAGAAAAATGTTCCCAATAGTTGGTGCTAAATAAGTGTTAATTTCTCTTCTAGCGTTTCTTTTGACTCATTTGACAAAATGCAATCATAATATCTGTTCTGCTTACTTTAGAGAGTTACTTTGAGAATAAAATGATGTAACATTTATGAAAACTTTGTTGTAAATGTTTAAGCAAATGTGAGGTATTATTTGTAATAGATCTCTTGAACACATTATACCAAGAGACTTTACCAAGAAATGTAATTATATTCCAAAAAAACTTTAGATGGTCATATAAATGACAGGATCTTAAAGAACTTCCACTTGAATCTGGCTTCCAGGTCATGCTCATCTCTATGTCAAGGAGAACAAGTGTCCTCTCAGATACAGCCTGAGGGGGACACTGTTTGCAAAAAAAAAAAAAAAAAAACTGGACTGGAATGATCAGTGTTCTAATTCTTCTGTTATTACATACCCAATATAGATGACAGTATGTGTTAGAAGACAGAAAGAGTATAAGAAGCATGTGCTTAATAAGACTGTGTTTATCATATATAGTGCACTCGTGCACTGATTTTGGAGTCATTCTACCTGCATTCAAGTCCTTGTCCCACCATATACTATATGATCTTGGTCATGGTACCTTGCTTCTTTGAGCCTTACTATTGTCATCTCTAGAGTGGGACTAATAATTACCTCACTGCAGGGATTGTTTTGAACGTAACAGGGTGCCACGCACATGGTGTTTAGTGAATTTCAGCCATTTATTATCTCTAAGTGAGAATATGACATAGTCTTGTGTGACACAGTCTTCTGAGAGAAGTAGTAAGTGCAATCAAAGGAAGGTGAGGGGATGTGTCCGCGGCCTGCTCCTGAGCCCTGGGAGAAGCTCGCCCTTGGAGTGAAGATCCTGACAGGGAGGACTTGAAGTCATCAGCAAGAAGACGTAGCCATGGTGAAAGTAAAAGGAATACTCAGTGGACTAAGGTGAGACAAGGAAGGTGTGTGAGATTTAGGGAGGATGATAATAGAATTTTAGTAGTGAGCAAAAAAAAAAAAAAAGGTGACATGGCAGTATGTAGACCATATAAGTACATGTAGGGACTCATATTTTTCTCTCAGATTATCTGTCCTGTCTGCAGAAACTATCTTCCATCAAAATACATGACATAAAACAGCTGCGTAACTAACACCTGAGTAGCTCTAGGATTTTGACCTGCTGAGAAGAGGCCTGGACATTCTCTCCATCTGCTGTCACCTCCTCCACGTATCCTCTGCTAAACGCATGGGAGCAACTTCTCTTTGTCTGTGAAACTGTCGTAGGTAACACAGACCAATTTAAATTAAATACTTTTGTGAAGAATTTAATCTCACTTCTTTTTCTTAATGTATGAAATTAATGAAACAATAAAATCTATTCATATCATCATTTAGACTTCTTAGGGAAAATGTGAGGACATCGGTAGTTCAGCGGTAGAATTCTCATTTTCCATGATAGAGGCCCAGGTTTGATTCCCGACCGATGCACCTCATGAACAGCCACCCTATTGTCTGTGGAGGATATTGGGTTGTTCAAGGGAGCTTCCACAGTAAGACAGATTAGGAAGAAAGGCCTACTTCCGAAAAATTAGCCAATGAGACCTCTATAGGTCGCGAGGGTCCGATCAGCTAATGGGATGGTGCAGGACAGGGCAGCATTTATTCTGCTGTTGACAGGGTTGTCATGAGTTGAGGCCAGTTCAACAGCTAACAGGAACAACAGGGAAAACGTAAACAGCTTTGTTTCATAAAGATCCACTGCAAAGGCTGCTAAAACAAAAATATTCAGATAAATGTATGAAGGATCAGGCAAATACTGCAGTGGGTTTTTCAGAAAGAGCTGCTTTTCTTTTGGGGTGGGAAGTGGTGATATTGGTTGCTGCTGACAATTAAAATGAAAGCTATCCTAACGTGGTTTTATAATCACTGGTTTTATGTGTTTATCCTCAGTTAAGCCCAACACAGAAATAAACCAAACGATGCCAACTGGTTGATTGATTTTTCTTCAGTTTTTTAAGCTAGTTAAATACAGGTAGTTGCCGTAATTACATATTTACTCTTTCACTTTTGCAGCTTTTAGAGTGACAAAAATTCAGCCCCCTTTCATGAGTTTGATATGTTAAACTGTCCTAAACATTGGCAATGCTGTGATAGATGAACATAACCAACAAACACTTCATACATTGTCACACAAGGCTAATTCAGACGGCTGTAAATGAGTGGTTTGTAGAATAGGAACCAACGTGGTAAAGTAAGATGTGTGAAACTGCCTAGTGACAGTCTCACTCTGCCATGTGACACCATTTATCAGTGTCTCGTAAGATCTAAATCTGTTTGCCTTGCTCTTGCATCTGCAGTGATCACTTAACTGGCCAAGAGCAGTCCTATGAGCAAAATCATGTTTTTGCATAACATTTGTTCTGAAAATATCGATTAGTAATGAGCATCACAGACGGGACTTGTCAGAAAAGAAGCAGAGAGGCTTTCTGTTAAATCAAAGAAGATCCATTCCTTCACTGAAAATGGACTGATTTTCCATAGTTAACAATTTGTCCCAAGACCTGAAAAGTATCCTTCAAACATACAATTGATTTTAAATGAAAGGCATTGAAAGCGACATCTCTCCACTCTGACCACTATGTCCATTATGAAATCTGTATGCATGGTCAGTACAACTATTATCTAAAAATATTAGCACACACAAAAAAATGAAGTAACTTTAAAATAAATTATACCTCAATATTCAATTTGCTCTATCTTTTCAAGCAGAATTAGTTTTGAGAAGTATTTTAGTTCATTTATTATTGGAAAAGACCTTACTAGCTTATTCAAGCAAGAAAATTACCCCAAAAGCTTGCAAGATTTATAATGCTTGGGGAAAAAAAAAGGCAATTCAAAACCTAATGAGACATTTTAGGCCTCATTTACATCTCTAACCTGACCCACTTTCTGCAAAACGTTTTTGTTGGTAATTTACATACTAAAAGCTAGTTATTTATCCATCCCTAACCAAAAAGTTGATGAGATTACTAATACCACAGTGAAGTTAACGTTACCCTAAAAGCTAAACACAGCTATTTCTGGAAGGTTGACTACTGAGTCATTTATTTAGCTATAATCTCCATTACATGCTGGTGATGCACCCAAATTCTGAGTAGGTAACATGAAAGTCTGAATATCTCATTGACACACTCACTTTCTTGGCAGAAACCCTCCCAGAAACACATGCTTTGGAAATGAAATACACTAAGGTGCTCTGTGCACATACACACATGTATATAATAGAAAAATGAATAATTCAATGAAACATATTCTCTAAAATAAGTTCAAATATCATATATTTTAATAGTATAAAGCTTTGCATAACTTTAGAACTGATACTGCACTGATGTAGCTATTATTTTTAAATTTAAATCCCCAATATTTTGAGGAAAGAAAGTCTGAAATGAGGAACTGGAGTACATGGTTGGACAGCGCTCTCTCTCTGTCTTCAGAAATATACACATATTTTCATGATTAAAAAATACATCCATAAATATATATACATATATTTATATTATAAATATATAATATATATATAATCACCATCTATTGATAATTGTTACTTTGATAACTTTCTGTCAAAAAGCACTGAGTTTATAGTAACTTGGCTAATGTTCTTTTATTTTTTTAAATAATATTTTATTGTGTTTTTGGTGAAAGCTTGCACAGCAGTTTAGGTTCCTGTTTGACAATTTCCACACAAATTGTTCAGTAACATTAGTTACATTTTCACAATGTGTCAGCATTCTCTGTAATTGTGTTCTGGTTTTTCCATTTCCAGTACTCTAGTTTCCCTGCCCCTTTTCTTCTCATCTTTGCTTTAGAGTAAATGCTGAAACCTTTTGGTATCATACAGATGGTTTTTTAGCAGAGCACCGTTCTTATGGGTAATATCCTTTGTTTTGTATGCCACTCTGCTATTTTGCTGAAAGGTAATCGTGGAGGATAGTTTTGGTTCAGCATTTAGACTGTCTCAGGGTGATAGTCTCAAGAAGTCATCTGGTCTCAACTGGTCCATAGTCTGCCCTTTGTTAGGAATTTGAATTTTGTTCTGCATTTTTCTCCCATTTTGTCTGGGACCATCTATTTTAACATTGGTCAGAACGGTCAGTGGTGGTAGCCAGGCACCAACTAGTTCTTCTGGTCGCATGGTAGATGAGGTCGTGGTTATTGTAGGTTATAAGCCTCACAGACTTGTTTCTTCTCTGAGATTTTGGTTACCTTTTGTCCCTGATGAGTGGAGACCAATAGCTGTACCTTAGATGGCAGCTTGCAAGCTTTTAAGACCCAGCTGCTACTTGCTTTATTCAAATGCAGAATATGAACTTTGTGAACTGTATTATTTAGCTGTTCTTTTTTTTTAAATTAGTTTCTCATTCAAAAATTTGTACACAAATTGTTTTGTGACATTTGTTGCAATCCCCACAATGTGCCAGCACTCTCCCTTTTCCATCTCAGGTTCCCCATTTCCATTCATCAGGTTTTCCAGCCCCTTTCTGCTTTTTCATTGTTGCCCATTTGGTCTCGTATACTTGATGGATGTAAGGAGTATGTTCTTCACGGGTGTTATTGTTCGTTGTATAAGCCTGTCTAATATTTGGTTGAAAGGTGAACTTCGGGAGTGGCTTCAGTTCTGAGTTAGTACAGTGAGCAGGGGCCATAGTCTCGGGGGTTCCTCCAGTCTCTGTCAGACCAGTAAG
The DNA here is from genome assembly GCA_030035585.1 of Dugong dugon. Taxonomy (NCBI): domain Eukaryota; kingdom Metazoa; phylum Chordata; class Mammalia; order Sirenia; family Dugongidae; genus Dugong; species Dugong dugon. The sequence goes on from CM057478.1 coordinate 19,859,476, forward strand.
TCTGTTCTTTTTTGTAAATTTGAATTTTGTTCTACATTTTCCTCCTACTCTGTCCAGGACCCTCTATTGTGATCTCGGTCAGAGTGGTCCGTGGTAGTAGTAGCACCACCTAATTCTTCCAGGCTCAGGCTGGTGGAGGCTGTGGTTCATGTGGTCCATTAGTCCTTTGGACCAATTGTCTCCTTTTGTCTTTGGTTTTCTTCATTCTCCTTTGCTCCGGACAGGAGGAGACCAATAGATGTATCGTAATGGTCACTCACAAGCTTTTAAGACTCCAGACGCTACTCACCAAAATAGGATGTAGAACATGACCTTTATGCCAGTTGACCTAGATGTCCCCCAAGACCATGGTCTGCAGCCCTCAGTTCCAGTAACTTGGTCCCTCCAGGTATTTGGTTGTGTCTAGGAAGGTTCTGTGACTGTGTGCCCTTTGTGAGCTATTAAATTTATGAATATACATGCTGCACATACAAATATGTATGTGAAAATATCAACAGCCTAATCTACATACAGGATCACAGCTGGTGCAGTGGTTAAGAGCTCAGGCTGCTAACCAAAAGATTGGTAGTTGGAATCCACCAGCCGCTTCTTGGAAACCACATGGGGCAGTTCTACTCTGCCCTACAGGATCGCTATGAGTTGGATTAACCTGGATGGCACCGGGGTTAGGGTTGTTTTTTAACCAATGTATGTGCGTGAGTATACTCCTGTATGCCCTCCTTTCCCTATTTAGCATACGTATTTACCTATGTATCTGCTTGTAAATTATTGTTTGTTTTTACTGTTGTTGTAGGTTTGTATATGTTAGATTACTTACTGCGGCTGCCTTGTTTTTCTTTTTTTTTCTTCCTTGCATTCCTCTCAGTGTCTCCCTTTGCCTTGGTCAGGTTGTGCTGACGTCTTCTGTATTGTGTATTGCCTTTCCCTTCACCACACTTAACACTTGTCTACTATCTAGTTGGAGCCCTGGTGGCGTAGTGGTTAAGAGCTCAGCTACCAACCAAAATGTCAGCAGTTAGAATCCACCAGCTGCTCTTTGGAAACCCTATGGGGAAGTTCTGCTCTGTCCTATAGGGTTGCTATGAGTCAGAATCAACTTGACGGCAAAGTCTTTTTGTTTGTTTGTTTGTTTTACTATCTAGTTAGCGATTTCCCCTCTCCACCTCTCCCTCCCTGGTAACCATCAAAGACAGTTTCTTTCTGTGTGTAAACCTTTTCTTGAGTTTTTATAATAGTGGTCTCATACAATATTTATCATTTTGTGATTGACTGGCTGATGTTCTTTTAATGTAAGATTCTCTAAGATATGAACTGTTGCTAGATCTAGAATTTTGTTGGCATCATTTGAGTATATACTGAGAGTTATACTCCAAGACCTTAAAGACTGATGTGGAGGTGTAATTTGCCTGCTTCCTAGCACAAGCCCTCCTCACACACCAAATCCCAATAGAACCCAGAGACTGAAAAGTACACATACATCTGTGTGCTCCTTTTTTAGGAGATTCTTAACCATGCTGCATTGGGAGTTTCTTTCTAAGTTCTGGTCTTTGGTAAGGTGTTCAACCTGATTTTAGGTTGATCAGCATCTCCCACAAGCTTTCCTGCCTAGATTAGCCCAACATTTTGATGTGATCAGGGTCAGTGTGGTACAAAACAAGGTCCCAAATCTTAGCCTTGTCAGTGCTCCTGGAGGTTCAGAATCTGAGACTGGACCTCTTGAGACAGCTGCAGGTCCATGCCCTCAATGGCCCAACGTGGCTCTATTCTTTCTCTATTTAATTTTAGTTTACTCATTAATGAGTTTTGGGTTGTGCTTGTTTTCAGAAACTCTGTTTGCTGTTGTGATCTTCCTGTTAGTAGGGGGTTTACAAGAAGATACACAATCGATTATAGCAGAGAGAACACTCCTTAGTAAATGTAATTACAAAGAAGTCATCTACAAAATAAACTGCCATTCACCAAACCCTATAATCTCATGACATACTAAGAATCATGTTTTTGTTTCCTATTTTGAGCCTGTCAGGTACTGGTAGCACTGCAGTCACTGTCTTCATGGCCGTTACTACCATCACAGTTATGGCTCCCACTGACGCTGGCCCAGAAGGAAAACCATGTGAAGGGCTGGACTCCTCAATTCTTTTGAGTGGTCTGAAATCTTAGGTTATGTTGACTCTACATGCTGCCTACCAGTATCCTAACGAACATGCTGAGATTGACCACACGGTTTTTTACTTAGCCACTTAGAATATCTTGGGATAATATCTTTAGTGCTGCATTTTATTGATGATACTCAACAAATAAGAATGTTCTGTGAAAACTCTTTACTTTGCACAGAATTTCCTGACTATATGCTGGTAAATGATACAGATCTTCCCCAGATTTCTTTCTATTCACTAGCATCATATGACACAGTAAAGAATTTCAGTTTTTTTATTATTTTGCATTGGATCTGTGAAAACATACATTCAAAGATACTTCATGATGATGTTAAACTATTAAGCCCCTTTTAATAATTCTCAGAAATTATTATTATTATACTTTAAGATTCCATGTTTATCAATGCCTGTTTGACCATTTATTCAAGAAATGTTGGGTAAATACTATGTCACAGTAGTGAATGAAACAGACATAACTCCTGCCCTTCTGGAGCTTAGAGTCAGGGGCAAGGAGGAGAGGTTTGAAAAGCCTGACAATAAACAATATACTAAAACAATGATCAAAATTTAATGACAAACTGAAGTAACTAAGAAGGAAATGAACGGAGTACTGTAGTATTCAGTAATGGAGGGAGGGTTGGTATTTAGATGGACAGGTTAGAGAAGGCTAGCTGAGTAGATGGCATTTAAATCAGGCTTGAAAGGTGAGAAGGAGCCAGCCATTTGTAGATTAATGGGAAGAGCACTCCCAGAAAAGAATGTCAGAAGCAAAGTTCCTAATGCAAAAATGAGTGTAGGTGTCCTAAGAATTAACAGAAGGCCCTTGTGGTTGGAGTTGGTGGTGTATGTTAGGATGACGTGCACAAGATGAAGTTGGAGAGGTGAATAGGGAAGAGACCATGGCCATCATGGTATCAGATGTTGGCCATTGATAGCACTCCCCTGAATAGAATTTACACACCCAACTATTGCCCCCTCCTCCCCAGTTCCCCCAATCCCTGGATCACGGATAGTACTTGCCCCTGAATAAGCTTGTGACATTTAGAGAACAGTAAAGAACACATGCTCTCTAAGGAGAGGACAGCTCCCAAGAGAAAGAGAAAGGAAGAGTTTGGGCTAAAAAGGCCCAGGTTTTCTTTCTAAAGGAGTCCCTAGGTGGGACAGTTAAGCACTCGACCATTAACCAAAACGTTGGTGATTTGAACCCACCCTGGTGGTACAGTGGTTAAGCGATATGGCTGCTAACCAAAAGATCAGCAGTTCAAATCCACCAGCTGCTCCTTGGAAACCCTAGGGGGCAGTTCTACTCTGTCCCCTAGGGTGGCATGGGTGGGAATCAACTCCACGGCAACAGGTTTTGGTTTTTGAGACACCTGAGAAGAAAGACCTGATGATGCTACCAAAAGTTCTGAGCCTTAAAAACCCTATGAGTGCAGTTCTACTCTAACATTATATGGGTCCCCAGGAGTAGAAATCGACTCCAAGGCAACTGGCTGGCTTTCTTTATAAACTCACCAATCGGATAAGTCATTTCATCTTCCCTCAGGCTAAAGAAACGAGGGGGCAGAAGAGGCTTGTACCGTTATGCTAACGGAGGGCTCCTAAAATGGAAAGAAAGTCAGGAATGGGGAAGGAGCTTTCCCCCAACAGGTGTGTTGTCTCCTTCACTTTTCTAGAAGTAATAATATAATCTATCATTTTATAAAGGAAAATCTTCACATAATGTTGAATTTCTTTTAGTTCCTACCAGAATCATATTAAGCTTTATTGTAAAACGAACAGGCGAATATATCCAAACAGGTTATCATACGAGACTTGAATATCCTAGGAAAATTAAATCCGATGCCAACCAGATCAGAACCAGATCTTGTACTTAACTATAGCCAACCATATGCTTCCAGGGTTTTATCTATATCTTTAGTGAATGTTATGTATCCACAAATGAACAACTATATAAAATTGATCATTTTATTCCTCTTTTGCAGAAAAAAAGCCTTTAAAACTCATATAATTATAAATGTGTTAGCAATAAGTAAAAATTGAACCTATGTACGTGGATTGCTCCTCTGCAATTGCAGTGATTTGGATGGTCCCTGTGTAAGAATGCCCTTCTTTCTCCAGGTGGAGGGTCGCTTGCTAAGAAGAGCACCTTGAGGCTGGGCGGCCACTGTTCTCCACGTTGGTAGGGCCAGCGGACCTAGGCACAGCAAACTGAGCTCGCTGGCAGACTGCCTACCTCAGAGCTCGGAAACGGCCTCCTGGGAAGACGCAGCAGTGGTGAGTGTCCACGTGAGGCCAGGTGCTTTGATAGCCCTGTCTTCTGGAGGAACTTGTTTTCTGATTTGCTCGTCAATCCTGCTGTTCTTGCAGACACAGCCTCTAAGAAACTGTCAAACAACTACCTATTCTTCACACTTTCTGCTACTCTGCTTATCACCATAGTACTTCTGTAAACAAATGACATCTCACTTTCTCTACTGTTGTCTATCTTTGTGCACAAGTGTGCAATGCCAGCTCACAAGCAAACAAGAAGTAGGCTATTCTGTAAGTTTTTAGCCCATCATCGCATTTCTTTGAACATCAGTTAGAAATATCTATTACCAAATGTCCAGCTGCCAGGAACCTTTGAAATCCAGAAATTATTTATGAGAATTTTATAAAGAAGAGGTAAAAAATACAAATGTAGAAAATATAAAATAGCTTTGGTTAATAAAACAAGAAAGATAAATGTTGCCAGAAAAAAAAATCTATAACAAGTATGTAGTGAACTATGTGAATGAAAATCCGTTGTATGGTAGTGAGATTGTTAAATGGAAATCAAGAATAATTGCTGCTTTAATGAGCATATTCTCTCCATCTACGTAAAAGCAAGTTTATTTCAGAAGATATAATAATAAATCTATTTTTTTTGGTTAGAACATCACTGGGCATGGTATCTATGAATATGTTGTAAAGTAAAAACCATATATAGTGGCAGGTTTTTGTTTTTTTTTTTAACCATGGTCATTTAAAGATTTTTTTTTTTTTGTATTTTACATTTCTAAGTTTTCCTAACCATGAATTATAATTTTATCAACCACTTTATAAACAGCAATTATAAAAAGTAGAAAGGCCTGAAATTTACTATTTGCTGCACCATATACCCTTTGAGTGCTAAATACTCTAAGGTCTCTGACTATATTTAGAACTACTTCTGACATATGAAACAGGTAGAGATTGAAAGCAGGAATTCTATCGAAAGTCTAAATGTCACAGGTGTTATTGGAATGGAAATGTAATTTTCTATACATTTTATAGACATTACATATAACTAGAGTTCTACGCCATATTTTTAAAGTTTATTTTGTGACTTTGTCACCTGTCACCTTTTTCCAAATTACTAGAAACTAAAAATATCCTCATGAAATTAAGAGTATGAATGCTTTGGCAAATAAGGACAGTGTAATTTTTCTGCTGTCATTAAGATATATGCCATATATCATTTTTCAGTACTGCTGCTGGGTTGAACTGAACTAACCATGCACTTTTGGCAATATTCCATTGTGAGAAATTTTCCCAAGATAGGACTCATGTATGTCAACATGGAATAGATTTTACTTTGAAGATAAGTAATTAGGTAATCTAATCATTTCAAAAAGGAAGAGGGAGAAAAATGAGGAATAAAATTATTAAGGGAAAATTTTATTTTAATAAAAGTAGAGCTGAAAGTTACAAAGCATACATACTTAATGAGGGAGTTCATTTTATTTGGTTTCTTAATGACAAAAATCGAAGTCTTCACATGCTTTCATTGACAAAATTCATCATTAAATTTTGCATAAATCAAGTAAAATTCAGAAAGAATTTCTTTTTAGAGCAAAGTGGTATGGTACATTTTTTAATTAAAAGCATTATATAAAAATGTAGAGAAAAAACTGTCATGTATTATCATTTTGCATAAGTTTAAAAAGTCAAATTGTTCATCGCTGAAGCTACTAATTACTGTTTAGGAGAAATGTTCTATTTAAATATACTCATTTGCTTAGTTGATATTAAATCAATGGGTAAAAAATATGAGACTCCTTAGCAAGGTCAACACTTAACCCTTAAAATTTACAAATATCCAAACTATGTTCAAACTTATATCTGTGCTCTGTGTGATGATGTCACCTTTGACATCTTATTTATAAATACAATAGATCCTATTTTTTTCTTATCATAATATATCTGGAATTAGATAGCTTGGTAATTATCTTTGCAAACACTTTCAGAATAATTTTGCAGAGATAGAACAACTTTTGAAGGAGCACAACTGCATCTTTCTAGGGACTGAAAATTTTTTTTAAAAAAGAGAATCTGTTCCTTCTTCCCTCCCCCAATGATTTTATTGTCTTCTGGATTGTGGTAATTTGCTGCTGGAAAAAGAGTGGTATGTTGCAATTCAGAATCACCTTGCCTATCTGGATGCTTGAACACCCAAATCAGAAAGTGACCTGGCTTGTTCAATTTCTCCTATTCTCCCATTATCATTTAGTTTTCTGTTCAGGTTTTAACAACGTTCTTCAGTAGAAAGTATAGAAAGCATCAAAATGTACCCTTGAATCTTCATTCAATGTTTCCATGATATGCTTTTATCACCGAGGAGAATGAAAATCTCACTTTGGATATAACACTGTAATAATTTTCAGTTATAGACTATAAGTAATCTGAATAATGACAACAAAAGAAACACTTCAGAAAAGTAATTTTAGTCTTTATTTAAAGAAGTTTAATGTGAGGAGGATTCTTCCACTCAACAAATGTTTATGGCCAGCAATATTGTTGCTAGGTGTTAGGAATCAAGTGGTGAATAGGTAACATAGTATCTTTCCTCACAAAGCTTACAACTGCACATGCTATAACTGCAAGTTGTTCTGAATGACTGAAAAAATGAAGCACCAAATTTTTTCTGAGTTTACATGTAACAGGCAAAGTTACCATTGTTACAGAGGGAAAGGGGGCGAGCACAGAGGATGAGATGTTTGAGCAAACTTAAAGTTTTAGTTTGCAAGGTAAGGAAGGTGAGAGTATATAGACAGATGAAACAGCATGGACAATGTTCTTGCAATAGGAAACTGTCTGGAATGCTTGAGGAACTAAAAGGAGCCCTGTGTGGCTCGAGCATAGAGAATGGAGAAGAGAATAGAAAAATCAGACTAGAACAATGAATGAAGCACAAGTCACAGAGGGTCTTATAAGTTCAATAAACCATTGAAGGACTTCAGGCAGGAGAGTGACAAGGTTAGATTTCCATTTAAAATCATCACTCTTGTTGATATGTGGAGAATAAAACAGAAATGGAAAGGAGGGGATGTGGGAAGACCAATTTGTATGGTCTTACAGTAGTTCAGGAAGGAGAAAAGGGTGATGGTATAGGGGTCTGAGGAGGAAATGGAGACAAATAGATGGATTCCACAGCTGATTAAGGAATAGAATGAACTACATGGGTTAGAGGTGAGGAAGAGAAGGTTAAAAAATGACTTCCATGTTTCTGGCTGGAAAAACCATGGTGATGTTTTCAATTTTTGTTTTGTTGAATTTGTAGTGCCTACAAAATATCTTAAATGGTTATGTCCTACAGAAAGCTGTCCGTGCAGTTTTGAAGCTCAGAAGTCTGATCCACATGTCTAAATTAGGTGTCATTGGCTTATAGATGGTAACTGAAGCCATGTTAGTGGGTTAGATTGCTTGAAGAGACAAAGAAAAAAAAGTCCTGAACAGAACCCTCAAGGACTCCTAACCTTAGTGATTGGGTAGAGAAGGAGCAGTTGGCAAAGGAAACTGAGAAGGAATAAACAGAGAAGTAGAAGAAAATTCTGGAGAGTGAGGTATCATGGAAGCCAAGGGAAGAAGACAGTATCAACAAGATAGTGATAAATGGTCAACACTGCTGAAATGTCAGTAAGATGAGAACTGTGAAGTATCTATTAAATTAAGCAAGAAGGAGATCACTGGTAGCCTTTGCAACAGACATTTGATAAAGGGGAGTGGGGCAAAATCCAGACTGAAGAAGATTTCTCTATGAATGATAGATGAAAAATAGGATAATAAGTGCAGAAAACTCTTTCCGAATTTAGCTGTAAAACTGAGGATGTAAATAGGGGTGAATATGGGGAGAGACGGAAAAGAAACAGAAGGCATATTTTTAAATATAGGGCAAATTTCTTGAGAAGACAGGCAGAGACCAGATCTAGCATTCTAATGCAGAGAATGGTCCTAAAGAGGGAAAGAAAGCTATCTCTTCAGCTATATCAGAACAGAAGGAAGAAATGATGAATAACAACGGTAAAAGTTATATTGGTTTGGCAGCAAGCTGTTGAAGTGTTTTCTGTATGAAGTAAGGTATTGCTGAGAGTAAAGGAGAAAGATAATGTGAGTAAAGAATGGTTGAAATGATCATTGCATTGAATAGAAAAGAATAACAACTGGAGAAACGCAGTGGTATTGCCCAGAATTGTTGAAGGGTTATTAAGGTTGATAAGTATGTATATTTAAAGGGCTGCATGATACTCTCCAGAAGCTCTCCAGCAGAAAACCTCACAAAGTTGTGTGAATACAAGATCAGAATTTTCCAAATTGGTATATAAAGAACAAAAGGGCATGGAACTGCAAGATAATGATGAGTGATTGAAATGTGAGACCATAGACACTACCCAAGTGTATTCGTTTCCTAGAGCTGCAGGGACAACTTACCACAAGCTGGATGGTTAGAAACAACAGAAATTCATTCTCTTACTGGAAGTCCAGAATCAAAGTGTCGGCAGGGCCATATCTCTCTGAAGGGTCTAGGGGAGAATCTATCCCATCGTTTCCTTTTAACATCTGGTATTCCAGAAAATCCTTTGCATTACTTGGCTTGTAGATGCATCACTCCAGTTTCTACCTCTGTTATCACATGGCATTCTCCCTGTGGGTGAGCTCTTCTTATAAGGACCCAGTCATATTGAATTAGGGCCTAGCTTACTCCAGAATGGTCTGATGTTAACTAATTCATCTACAAAGACCATACTTCCAAACAAGGTCACATTCACAGGTATTGGGGTTAGGAATTTAACAAGTCTTTTGGGGAAGCACAATTCAATCTATAATATCAGGATAGGAAACAGAGCAGATGGGAAGAACTTGATGTAAGAGTCCCCAATAGGGTAAAAGAACAGATTTAGTGAAAGTAACTGAGCAAACAGGCTAGATGGATAAAAGCTAGGGGTGAGAGAGCAGAATGTCTGAATTTAATATTTCAAGGTGAAATTTCAAGTACTGCATCCTTTTATGTGACACTGAGAGTGGATGGCTGAGGTGGAGAGGAGGAAAATGTGGAGATGAGAAACTGGGAGGCCAGATGATGCCATTCAATGATGGCAGTGGTGGGGATGAGAGAGCCAGTTGCCAAATTATTAAATTAATGAAGAAGCACATCCAGAAGGTTGGCAGGTGATAGCAAAGAGGGAACAGAAGGGGTAAATAGCCTGATACTCAAAGAGTTGGGTTTATTCTTTTTCCCCAGGAGGAAGGTAAAGGAGTAAGGTACTGTAAATGGTGTGAAGTGGCAAGCAGGACACTGATCTTTCATAAATAATACTGCCCGTCTGTCCTTGCTCCTTATGTATCTGTCTATGTTTGAAAGGAAACAGCAAAGTCTTCAGTGCAACTAGCAACCCCCATTAGTCCTGTAGTGATGCCTGGATGTTTTATGGGAGTCAAGTCCTTCACTGACTCCCCTGTGTTGATGGAGGAGTTTCCAAGTCTTACACAAAAGACTCTTTGGCACAATGACCACATGTCCTGAGGTTGTATCACAGCTCTGCCACTTTCTAACTGGTGATTGTTAGTTACCATCTGTGTGCCTCAGACCCTTATTTGTAAAATGGGAATAAAAATATAGAAAAGTTGAAATGTGGGGTTGCAAGGATTAATGAAGGTAACCCTACTGGCATGGCCTGTCATATTCTAAATATTTAATAAGTAGAAGCTCATAGTTTTATTATCATATCATCAAAATCATTTAGTTGTCATGCTTTCTATATGCTAATATTTTAATCTCAAACAGTTAAAATCAGCTTCCTGAAATAAAGCACACTATTTTCTTCCTACACAGCATTACACATCCTGAAATGCTTCTTACTCTGCATATCACTGGCGCATTCGTTTTAACCAGGCTCACATATCTTCCTCCCAGAATTATTCTCTGGCCAACCACAGATAGTGAAAAAATAACCTTACCTAATAAACCTTGCATCCCCAGCACCTGAAACAGAACCTGGATCAACATAGGAGCTAAACAAATATTTGAATTAGAGAAAGACCCTCAAATGAACTTATAATAGATCACTAAAATGCGTGTGTTTTTTTTTTTCTTCTAGAAGCAATGCTAGACCTAAAAAGCTAGAGCAGGAGAGAAGTGGCCTGTTAATCTGGATGGAGTGAGCAGAGTCCTTCTTTTCTTCATCATCCTTTGTAAATGTTGTCTGCCAGTGCAGCTGGCTAGAGGATGGATAATTAAGAGTTATAACAATCAGTCTTAGAAACGATAGAAGTTCTAATATCCCCACATCATGCCTGCTGAGCAGAGGTCTTAATCTGGCAATATTTCAAATATGATAAAAAGATGCTTAAGTAACATTTGGAAAGTTTTATAAAACTTTAAATCCAATAGAAACATATTTAAAACATCTAATGTTTCAAAGTTTAATGATTGGATTGTTATTTAAATGAATCACTTTTTAAGATTCCATGCCCAACAGGAAACCAACCATGTGAGCAAAATTTCAGTTTTTTAAAATTATAATTAAATTAAATAATACCTAAGCTTCGTGTACATAAAACAGGTAATATTGGTGCTAATCTGATGTAACAAAGTATTCTCAGCTGCAGGAAACTATTTCTTCCTGTTGATTCTATTAGCATTTTCTTTCCATGTAGTCCTAGTAAGAGACTGAGCTAATAGAGAATTGGGGCATCCCCAACAATAGAAATCAGACATAGCATTGGTAGCTAAACTATTGCAAGGGGAAAGGCAGCTAGCTTCCACTGAACACATCACTTTACTGGAAAATCTTTTGTACGTTGTATAGGGCGTATCTCATTTAACTGTCATAATATCCTGACATTCCCTAAATATTTTCTCCAATTTTTGTATTTTAAAAAATGAGGCTAAGAAACGTTAACTTGGTCAAAAATACAGCTATAAAGTGGCAGAGCTGAAGTCTGAACTCTATCAGAGGCAAGAGCCAGTATTCTGATCACCAACGTATGAAGCTTCAGTCCATCCTTGGATTGTCTAGAGAGCCCTGAACCATTAACCTATTCATTGTAAGTTCTTAACTGATTTGTTTTGATGTTAACATAATACAGATAAGGCAGTTGAGATTTTAAAACTAACAAGTGAACAAATGATTTATGAGGTCTTAGAAAATTCAGCAGAACTGCTAGAAAAACAAACTTTGTCAAAATTTGTTATTTTGTCTTGATAGTTTTTAGACTGACAGAGCGGAAGGCAGGATTCCAAGCTAATATAACCAAGCTACTATTGTAATAAACTTGTGAACAAGATGGGGAAATGGGAGCTAGCTGATAGATAAGATAGGTAATACTGGTGCTGACAGTGTGTGCTGTCAAATAATTGTATTAAGGAATGAAGGCTATAAACAAAATTATGTTAATTATAGTTTTTTAAAGTGGAGTTTAAAATGCATAAAATCATTTGTTAATTCAAAATTTCCTGTTTAAAGCACTTTAGAAAACACTTTAGATGTAAAATTATCTTAGGAATTTAAGTTTACAGAATAGATTAAAAGGACTTAATCACAAGACTACATTCTCTGGATAAGCAACTTAGCTAAGAACTGTCCATAGAATGGTATAGACATTTTGAAAAGACTACAACTCTCTATACCTCATTTATTGCATTGAGGTAATTTGTTAGTGGCTTGAACAATCAGTAGGAAATCATTTTCCATCTAATAAACAACACAAATGCAAGGATATTTTCCCTCTAGAGAAAGTGTCCAAATGTCTTGGAGTTCTGGCTAACGTAATTGCTAATGAAACAAAACACAGCAAGAAGTCAATTAAAGCTGGAAAGGAGGAGATAGAGACAGCTTGGTGCCCTAGGCAGACAAACCATGCTGTCCTTCTGCAGAAAAGACCTGAAAAACTAAGTAAGAGAGATACTAACATCAATCCTGGAACTCTAAGCATCAAATGAAGTGATAAAGAACTAGATCAAACATCGAATGGAAAGGAAACTGATGGAAAACAGAGAATGAGGAGAGATGCGGAGTGGAGGTCCCCTATGAACTAACATGGTACCAGGTCACCATCAACACAGCCATCAACAACCCCGGACAGGGAGTACAGGAGGGCAACTTCATGAAGCTCCCAAGAGGAAACAGAGCACCCAGTAACCAGAGAAACATGCTATCCCACTACTCAACTTTCTGCCCCATATGTCATCCATACCCCTCCCAACAGGCCATGCTGTGACACTCGGCTAGAGAGACACCAGCCTCTCATCATCCCAGATCTGCCCTGGCCCCACCAACCAGCTCAAGCAGCGCCTGCGGCATAATATTTTTTTTTTCTTTCTTCCTTTTTTTTTTCTACCTCCTAACTATCCCCATATACCACCTGCTGGACCCCACTGCACTGCCATGGCTGGAGAGCCACCAGCCCACTGCCTCCACTCACCGGCAACTGACATGCTACCTTTTTTTTTTCTTTTTCTTCTTTCTTTTCTTTCTCCCTCCCACCTAGCCAGGTACATCACCTCCCCCCCTTCCCACTAGCCCTCAGGTCCTCCCTGCCCCCACTCGCCAGCCCCCACTGTACCGCCAGTTTTAAAAATTTTTTAATTAATCTTTTCCTCTTTCTTCCTTTTCTTTCTCCCTCCCAAGTAGCCCCGTACACCACCTTCTCCCCATTCACCAGCCCCTGCTGCAGCACCATGGGGAGAGAGCCACCAGCGCACTGGCCCGCCTTTGCCCCAGGTCCACCCTGCCCGCAACACACACCCCCACTGTGGAGCCATTTTTTCCTTTTTTTTTTCCTCCCCCAACCTAGCACTGTAAGCCACCTCCTCTCCCTTCCCACTGGCACCCGGCTCCACCCTACCCAAACTTGCTGGTACCTGCTGTGCCACTATTTTTTTCATTTTCTGTCCTCATTTTTCTTTCTCCCTCCCAGCTAGCTCCATACACCTCCTTCCCCCCTCCTCACCAGCCCCAGCCACACTGCCGTGGCTAGACTGCCACTAGCATACTGACCTGCTGCTACTCTGGGTCTGCCCTGCCCCCACTCACCAGCCCCATTGGGCTGCTATTTATTTTATTTCTTTTTTCTTTCTTACTTTTCTTTCTACCTCCCTCTTAGCCCTGAATGCCACCTCTCCCTCCTTCTCATTGGCCCTCAGGTCCGCCCAGCCCCCATCCACTGGCTACCCTTTTTTGGCCTCTCTCTCTCCTTTTCTTTTCTTTCTGCCTCTCATCTATCCCCTTACACCACCTCCCTCGTATTCCCGCTGGCCCCTGCTGCACTGCTGTGACTAGATAGTGTACAGCACTCAGGCCCACTGCAACACCAGACATGCACTACCCCTCCCCTCCCACCACTCAACCAGCTGCTGAACGATGAGAAACAAGCCTGTACCACTCCCTGTCTGACACCCCCGCCCATCTGGCAAGGGGCTGTGAACATTCCTACAGTGCTGGACCAATGTCAGGAGGCAAATAGCACCTACCCAGTCCACCCTGAGCCACCTCGCCAAATGAGTGTACAGTGAAGTGGGCTCACCTTGCCTGCGGCTGCCCTGCCCATCTGGACAAGGTAGTTAAAGCTATCGTTGCCAAAGACAAGGAAGCAGCAAAGCACCCCTGGCCCACTCACCCTGACATACCAAAACAAAACAAAAATGTAGGATGAAACAAATGAACATACAATCAATAAATAAAGAATACAATATATTAATGCCTCAGAGACAGCAGACAATATCAAAACATATAGAAAAGCAGGACAAGATGGCTCCAGCAAGTGAACAAAATAAAGAATCAAATAACCTTCTGGTAGAAGAAAAGGCAGTGGAACTACCTGCTTTGGAATTCAAAAAACTAATATTTAGGGCTGTCCAAGAGATTGGGAAAGAGATCGAGGAAACCAAGGAAAAAATAAAGAAAAGCATGGAAAACACAGACAAAATCAATGAAAATATAGCCAAAATCAAGGAAAACAGACAAAGCAATAGAAGGATTCAGGAAAATAATACAAAAACAAAATGTCAAAATAAATAAACAATTAGAAATCATACAAAAACAGCAACTAGAAATCCAAAAGATAAACAACAAAATTTCAGAAATGAACAATTCAAAGAAGGTTTTAGGAGCAAATCTGAAACAATGGAAGACAGAATCAGTGACATTGAAGACAAATACATGGACACCACGTTGTATGAGGAAAAATCAGAGAAAAGAATGAAGAAAACCTAAGAATTATGTGGAACACAATCAAAAGCAAAAATTTGTGCATGATTGGAGTTCCATAAAGGGGATAAAATGGAAAACTAGAGAATATTTTTGAAGACTTGCTGGCAGAAAACTTCCCAAATATCATGAAAGATAAAAAGCTGACCATCCAAGAAGCTCAACGAACCGCATATAAGATAGACCCCAAAATAATGTCACCAAGACATATCATAATCACATTTTCCAAAACCAAAGACAAAGAATCCTGACAGCAGCTCAAGAAAAATGAAAAGTTGCTTACAAAGGGGAAGCGATAAGATTAAACTCTGATTACTCAACAGAAACTATGCAGGCAAGAAGGCAATGGGATAACATATAGAAAACCTTGAAAGAAAAAAGCTGCAACAAAGAGTAATGTATTCTGCAAAACTCTCTCTCAAATACAATTGTGAAATTAGGACATTTCTGGATAATCAGAAACAAAGGGAATTTGTAAAAACTAAACCAAACTTACAAGAAATATTAAAGGGAGTCCTTTGGTTGGAGAACCAATAATATCAGACAACGCCTAGAGTCTAGGACAGAGGATAGCATCAGCCAGATACCAATTAGGTAAAGAACTCTCATTAATAAAACAGATCTAAAAGACTTAGGACAACAGAGTTGTCAATCTGTAAATGACAACATCAAAATAATAAAAAGGGGAATAAATGTTGTACGTAGAGAACTTTCAAATGGAGAGGAAGTCAAGACAATATCAAGTAAAAAAGACTGAGTCAAATTTAGGAAGTTAAGGGTATATTTCAAGGTAACCACAAAAAAAATTAACAAAGTTACTCATCAAAATAAAAAAGAAGAAAAACATAAAGAATCAGTAAACACAAAATCTATAATAATGAAAGAAAAGAAAATTCACAAACAAAAGTGACTCATCATAGGAAAGTAAGAGGAACAAAGAAAACATCAACCCCACACAAAAAAAAGTACAACGATAGGACAGCAATAAACTCATACCTATCGATAATCACACTGAATATAAATGGCTGAAATGCACCTGTAAAGAGACAGAGAGTGGCAGAATGGATAAAAAAAAAAAATTGACTCATCAGTATGCTGTCTACAAGAGACACAGCTTAGACATGAAGATATAAATATAATAAAAGTCAAAGGATGAAAAAAAATATATCAAGCAAACAATAACCAAAAAAGAGCAGGACTGCAAATACTAATCTCAGTTAAAATAGACTTTAAGGCAAAATCAACCATAAAGTACAAGGAAGGATATTACATAATGATTAAAGGGACAAACCATCCAGAAGACATAACCTTAATAAATAGGGACGACCCAACGACAAGGCTCCAAAATACATAAAACAAATTCTAACAGCACTGAAAAGAGAAACAGACAGTTCCACAGTAATAGTAGGAGACTTCAACGCACCACTCTCAGTAAAGCACAGAACATCTATAAAGAAACTCAACAAAGATACAGAAGATCTAAAGGCCAAAATCAATCAACTTTACCTCGTAGACATATATAGAACACTCCACCCAATAGCAGTATACATTTTTGTCCAAGGCACATGGAACATTCTCCAGAATAGACCACATTTTAGGCCACAAAGCAAACCTCAGTAAAATCCAAAACATCAAAATAATACAAAGCATTCTCTCTGATCACAAGGCCATAAAAGTAGAAATCAATAACAGGAAGAGCAAGGAAAAAAAAAAATCAAATACATGGAAACTGAATAACACCTTGCTGAAAAACATCTGAGTAATATAAGAAGTTAAAGAGGGAATCAAAAAATTCCAAGAATCAAACAAGAATGAAAACACGTTCTACCAAAACCTTTAGGACACTGCAAAGGCAGTGCTCAGAGGACAGGTTTTTCTCTTGGCTCTTCTTTCCTGGTGGTATGAAGTTCTTCTCCTCTCTGCTTGCTTCTCTCTTTTATATCTCAAAAGAGGTTGACTCAAGATACAACCTAAACTTGTAGACTGAGTTCTGCATCATTAACATAACTGCCTCATTAACATCATAGAAGTTAGGATTTACAACACATAAGATAATCACATCAGATCACAAAATGGTGAACAACCTCACAATACTGGGAATCATAGCTTAGGCAAGTTGACACATGTTTTGGGAGGACACAATTGAATCCGTAACATTCCAGCCTTTGGCCTCCAAAAATCCATATCCTTGCCACATGTAAAACACATTCACCCCATCATATCATCCCAAAAGTCTTAAGTCATCTCTAAATCCAGATTCCATCCTGGGGCAAAATTTCTCATTCGTGAAATCTAGAATGCAAGTTTTCTGCTTCCAAAATACAATGGTGGAACAGGCAGAAAGTAGACATTTCCATTACAAATGGGAGAAATTGGAAGAAGGATGACAGGCTCCAAGCAAGTCAGTAGAACACATTACATTAGCTCTCAAACCTTGAAAATAATTCTCTGTTCTCTGAGACCATTTAGGCAATGGCCCTGCCCTCCAGACTGTGGGTGTTGGCAATGCTCTCTGGATTCTAGGTAGAGGCCCCTCTGCCCTGGGCTTCAGCTCCACCTTCCAGGCCCACTGAGATGGAAACTCTACTCCCTTGGCTTTGGGCGGCCCTATTCTCATACTCCATCTGAGTGGTGACCTCACCCCCTTGACCCCAGCAGACCCCATCTTTCTGCCCTTTTGGCATGGCAGCCCTGCCCCCTCAGTTTTGGGTGGTGGTTCTGCTCTCATCTCCCTGGCACTTGTGAATGGCAGCCCCACACTCCAGAACTAATTTGGTGTAGATCTGACTCTTTGAAACCTGGGAGGTCATGGCCACACCCTTTGAGACCCAGCAGGCTGTGCTTCCACACTTTGAGACTCCAGAGTTTGTAGCATTACACTTTGAGACTGAAGCAGTCTTCTTTTTGTGCTCCTTGTCTCTTCAGCTTCTGCTTCCTGGTTCCTTGGCCTCTAGATCCCTTGGGACTCTTGGGCTGGCCTGGCGTCTGCCCTGCTCAGGCCAGTATTACAAAGCTCTTTAGCTCTACCAGTAAATGCCCAGAGGCACCCCACCCCAATAGTAAACCTCAGCCAGAAAGCACTCAGCTCTCTCATTCCATGGGTCTGCAAGCCTAGCTCCACTGATAAGTGCCCAGAGGCACCCCACCCCGCCAGAAAGCCTCCTACCAAAGGTACTCAGCTCTCTTGCTCCATGGGTTGGTTCCTATAGTGTCTCATGCCCGTCTCCTGGTTCTGCTGCTGCCATTTCTCTGCAGCTGTTTCTCACTGTCTGTGCCATCTCAGGTATTACAGCTTTCCTTGCTTGCTTCTGAGCCCTCATCAGAACTTCCTTTGACATCCATAATTCCACCAACAGTCTCTTCAAGTCAATTTAGGCTTTTACTATTAAACACCTTAAAACTCTTCTAGCCTCTACCATTCACAGTTTCAAAATCGCTTCCACATTTTAGTTATCAGTTAGAGCAGCACCCCACTCTTGATACCAAATTTTGTCTTAGTTATCTAGTGCTGCTATAACAGAAATGCACAACTAAATGGCTTTAATAAACAGAAATTTATTCTCTCACAGCCTAGGAAGCTAGAAGTCCAAATTCAGGGCACCAGCTCCAGGGGAAGGCTTTCTCTCTGTGTTGGCTCTGGGGAAAGTCCTTGTCATCAGTCTTCCCTTGGGCCTAGCAGTTTCTCAGCACAGGGACCCCACATCCTAAGGACAAACTCTTCTCTTGGCTCTTCTTTCTTGGTGGTATGAGGTCCCTCTCCTCTCTGCTCACTTCTGTCTTTTATATCTCAGAAGAGATTGACTCAAGATACAACCTAAACCTGTAGGTTGAGTTCTGCCTCATTAACATAACTGCCTCTAATCCTG
This sequence comes from Dugong dugon, assembly GCA_030035585.1. Classification (NCBI taxonomy): domain Eukaryota; kingdom Metazoa; phylum Chordata; class Mammalia; order Sirenia; family Dugongidae; genus Dugong; species Dugong dugon. Next base: position 19,877,986 of record CM057478.1, read on the forward strand.
CCTCATTAACATCATAGAAGTTAGGATTTACAACACATGGGATAATCATATCAGATCACAAAATGGTGGACAACCACACAATACTGGGGATCATGGCATAGCCAAGCTGATACACATTTTTGAGGGACACAATTCAATCCGTAACAGTCTTTCCTAAAGAAAATGTTCTATATCCTACTTTGGTGAGTAGCATCTGGTGTCTTAAAAAGCTTGTGAGTAGTCGTAGAGATACAGTTATTGATCCCATCCCGTCTGGAACAAAGGAGAATGAAGAAAACCAAAGACACAAGAAAAATATTAGTCCAAAGACTAATGGGCCACATGAACCACAGCCTCTACCAGCCTGAGCCCAGAAGAACTAGATGGTGCCTGGCTACCACCACGGACTTCTCTGACAGAGATCACAATAGAGGATCCCAGACAGAGCAGAAGAAAAATGTAGAACAAAACTCAAATTCATGCACACACACAAAATAAGACCAGACTTACTGATAGGACAGAGACTGGGAGAACCCTCGAGACTATGGCCCCCAGACAACATGCTAACTCAGGACTGAAGTCACTCCCAAAGTCCGCCTTTCAGCCAAAAATTAAATAGGCCTATAAAACAAATAATAAAACACATGAGTAACATGCTTCTTATTTCAACCAAGTATATGAGATCAAATGGGCAAATCTGCCCAAAAGCAGAGAAGAGAAAGCAGGAAGTGACAGGAAAACTGGATGATGGACATGGGGAACCTGGGGTGTAAAGGCAAAGGGGGAGAATGCTGACACATTGTGAGGATTTCAGGTAATGTCACAAAACAATTTGTGTATAAATTTTGGAATGAGAAACTAATTTGCACTGTAAACTTTCACCTAAAGCACAATAAAATTTTTTAAAAAAACTAGAAAGGAGAATTTATTAAAATTCTATGTTTTATAGTAGCAAAAGTGATTTTAAAACAGTAAGAGTGGCATTTCAAAGTTATTTCAATTCAGTTTTTAATTTCTTAATATTTTATAACATAGAAAGGTAAATGTTAAAGGGCTGTATAAGAGCTTAAGCTTGGTGAAGTAATAAATCTTTTGGTAAGCAACTTATTATGAAAGATAGAAGTCAAAAAGGCAGAGCAGAGACATCAATATGTTTTCCTCAAATTTGAAATTATTATTTATTTTGGAAGTTTGAGTCAGTTTCATTATTTTGACTTCTCCTCAGTAGCCAATTTATTGTTTAGGGCTCTGTCGATTAAACCCTGTCACTTCATGCTAAGTTCAAGAGAATAGTGCATTATTGATATTACAGAAACAGTTGTTACTAATCAATACAATTTGAACCACATACAGGATATATCTTTAAGGACATAATTCATCAAAAACAGGCTCACTGAGGTTCTTCATGCTATTTTCATTGATTTTTCCCTGTGTAGGAAGACACTCTATATGTGACATAGAGTTATCTTCAGAATAAAGATGTCAATTGTTCAAAAAAATGCTCTTACAAAGAAAAAAAGTCAAGTATAAGCATTCTAAAACAGGAATAAAATTGAATTTAAGTTATTATTCTCACATTTTAGTATCTTTTACAGAAGAATGTAATCAAATGACTTAAAATTTTTAAAAAGTTGCACATAAGGAATACCATATTCTAGGTGTGAATTCCTTTCTTGATTTATCGTGTGAAATAGAGGTAGAAAATTATTTTATTTAGTTTTTCTATTACCATTGCATAATTTTCTCTTTAAATTTAAAATTAAGTATAGGTGTACATTGTTTTATGCCTTATGTGTCTACATATGTGTCTGTTAAAGCAAATTTTAAAAGAGCTAGTGGAGTTCACATTGTAAAATGTCCTAAAATGAACCCTATTGTACAGCAAATAATTGATTTATAAATGGAATAATAAACTTTTAATCTTGCAAATCTGTATTCTCATATATAATGTTAGTTTACAATCAAGATAACATATTCTTTTCAGTATTCAGAAAGAATCTGAAATGAGATTTAAAGAAAAGTAGCATATCTTAAATTGTTTTGCAAGATAGAATAATTACTGCTTATCAGAGCTAGGAGGAAATAACTGATCTCCAAGTGGGGGCATTTGTTTTTAACACAATGAAGTGTTTTGTTTTCTGAAATCTGGAAATTTTTGGTCAAAAAGTGCATTTTAACCCCTACATCTGCCAAATAGCCCATTATTCTAACTCCCTTATCAAAGATGCAACTCATCATCTCTGTAACTACTTTTCGGACTGCCATTAGAAAATATCATTTGTGAAAAAAATAAGAGCTGTGTGCACACCTGTACATGACAACTGCCTCAGTCATTGAGCTGCACAAGCAGCTACTTTCTATGTTATCTTTCTCCTGGTCCAGCCTTAACTGGGCATCTTGCTGATCACTTGGTCTGCCCACATCTTCCATCCAACTTTTTGCCAGTTCAATCCATCTGAGCATTGCTCCAGTATAAGATTATCTTCCATGAAGACTTTCCTCTTCTATACATTCACTTCCCATTAGTAGAATTATGGATGATCCTTTTTTCTTATTATACATCGGTAGTTTTCAGTGTTCCATGATGAATGTGTCTTATTCGTGTAATCAGAAATATCGATAACAGGGATGTTGGGCTTTTTCCCGTTATGAAATCATTTCTCTGCATAATTTGCAAAGAATAAAATTCACTAATTTTAAGTGTATAATTTGTTGAGTTTTGATACACACATATACATATATACACACACTCATACACACACACACAGATTTGTGTAACCATAATATAAAGAACATTTTCAACAGCTCAAAAAATTCTCTTGTGCTTCTTTGCTGTCACTACCCTTCCTTCACCCACAGCCCCTGTAGTCACTAATCTGCTTTCTGTAACTGTAGTTTTGCCTTTTCGTATAAACAAAATAGTATTTTGTGCCTGACTTCTTTCACTTAACATAAATCTTTTGAGATTCATCCTTCTTGTTTATGTATTGGTGGTTCATTACTTTTGTATTGCTGAATAGTTTGTTCTAAAACAGTGTGAAGGCAGCATCTGACCTCCTCTAACTTCACAAGGGGAAAGGAGAATCAAATCAATAGCCCAAGGCCAATTCCTGTGAGGCAGAGGTCAGACATGCCTCCTCTCTCCGCCATCTTTACCAATTCTGACATCATCCGTCCCTCCTGCAGCACTCTCTACTTCTCTGCTGGGTTTGATAACTTATTGCAATGGCCTCACAGAACTCACAGACAGTACACACATTATGAGGTTTATTAGGGAAGTAACAGTTACAGTTCAGGCTCAGGAACAGTCAGGATACAGTTCTTCTATCAGGACAGCCTCTTCCCAACCGTGCTCACAGGCACATCTCTCCCTGACCCTCAGCCTCTGCCCAAAGGCACTCAGCTTTCTCTGTCTGTGGGCCAGGAAGCCTACCACGCCGTCTCCTGCTGCTGGGTCAGCTGTCAAGTCTATACTGCCGGGTCTCTGTCACTGCTTCTCATCATCTTCAAGGTTATAGCTCACTCCCTGTCTCTGTCTCAGCACGGGGATCCCTGGTCCAAAGGACATGCCAGCTCCTGGCTATTAGTCCTTGGTGATGGTGGAATCTTCCCTTTCCTGCCTCTAGGGTGGCTCATTTCAATCCCAGGGGGATGGTAAAACTGACCAGTCCCCTTGGGAGGCCACATTATCATATTTGCACAGTTCCACCCAATCACTTGGGTGGGAGTTACAAGACACTGGCAAGAAAGGCCACACAAAACGATCCATTGCACCGCAGTAGTATTTCATTGAATTGATGTATTTGCTTTATTAATCCATTTCCCAATGGATGGAAATTTAAGTCGTTATCCTGTTTTGGTTATTTTGAATAAAAATGCTATGAATATTTGAGTGCAAGTGTTTATGTGGACATAGAGTTTTATTTCCCTTTGGTAAATACCTAAAAAGTGAGATTTCTAAGCCTTATAGTAAGTATATGTTTACTTTTTAAGAAACTACCAAACTGTTCTCCAAGATGGCTGTAGCATTTTGCATTTGCATGAGCAATATGAGACTTCAGTTTGCTTCATGTTTTCACCAAAAGTTAATATTGTCAGTCTTTTTAAATTTAGCCACTTTAGTGGTTGTGTAGTGGTATCTCGTTGCGCTTTTAATTTGCATACTCCAAATGACTAATGAAAGGAGTATTGATGGTACAATGGTTAAGCACTTGGCTGCTAACCGGAAGTTTGGTGGTTCAAACACACCAGCCAGTCCTTGGGAGGAAATACCTGGTGATCTGCTCCCATAAAGATTTCAGCCTAGGAAACCTTACTCTGTCCTATACGGTCACCATGAGTTGGAAGCAACTCAACAGCACACAACAACAATAATGACGGCTAATGAAGGTCCCTGGGTAGATGGAACATAGTTATAATAGCTGTTTTAATGCCCTTTTCTGTGAATGCCATTTTCTTTCTTGTCTGAATCTGTTTCCATTAATTAATTTTTCTCTTGGTTATGAGTCATATTTTCTTGTCTCTTTGCATCACTGGTAATTTTTTATTAGATTCTGAACATTTTGATTTTTGCATTTTTGAATTTGGATTTTGTTGCACTTTTTTTTTAAATTTTTTTATTGTACTTTGGATGAAGGTTTACAGAAAAAATAGTTTCTCATTAAACAGTCAGTACACGTCTCGTTTTATGACATTGGTTAACAACCCCACAACATGTCAACACTCTCTCTTCTCAACCTTGGAGGACCTTTTTTTTTTCGTGAAAATATACATAGCCAAAGTTACACCATTTCAGAAGTTTCTATATGTACAATTCAGTGATATCGATTATATTCTTCCAGTTGTGCTGCTATTCTCACTATCCTTTTCCAAATTATTCCATCACCATTATCTTCAACTCACTGCCCCCTAGGCTTCCCATCCAACCTTTTGAGTTGCTGTTGTCAATTTGATCTCACATAGATAATTCTTTTTTTTTTTTGTACCTTAGATGAAAGTTTGCAGAACAAATAGTTTCTCATTAAACATTTAGTACACATATTGCCCTTAAACAATGGTTAACAACCCCACGATATGTCAGCACTGTCCCTTCTCAACCTTGGGTTCCCTATCACCAGCTTTACTGTCCACTCCTGCCTTCTAGTCCTTGTCCCTTGACTGTTGTGCCTCATTAGTCCCGTTTTGTTTCGTGAGGCTGTCCAATCCCTGGCTGAATGGTAAACTTCGGGAATGACTTCACCACTGAGCTAAAAGGGTGTCCAGGGGCCATACTCTCGGGGTTTCTCCAGTCTATCAGGCCAGTAAATCTGGTCTTTTTTTTGTGAATTAGAATTTTGTTCTACATCCTTTTCCAGCTCTGTCCAGGACCCTCTATTGTGAAACCAGTCAGAGCAGTCAGTGGTGGTAGCTGGGCACCATCTAGCTGTACTGGACTCAGTCTGGTGGAGGCCTTGGTAGCTGTGGTCCATTAGTCCTTTGAACTGATCTTTTTCTTGTATCTTGTTCTCTTCATTCTCCCTTGCTTCCGAAGGGGTGAGACCAGTGGAATATCTTAGATGGCTGCTCACAGTCTTTTAAGACCCCAGACGCTACTCACCAAGGTAGAATGTAGAACATTATCTTTATAAACTGTGTTATGCCAGTTGAGCTAGATGTTCCCTGAGACCATGGTCCCCACAGTCCTCTACCCAGCAATTCAGTCCCTCAGGGAGTTTGGAAGTGCCTATGGAGCGTCCATGACCTTTCCTTGTACAAGTTGTGCTGGCTTCCCCAGTATTGTGTACTGTCTTCCCCTTCACCAAAGTTACCACTTACCTATTGTCTGTTTAGTTTCCCCCACCCCCCACCCCTCCCATCCCTGGTAACAACAAAGATTGTTTCTTTTTGTGTGTAAACTTTTACATGAATTTTTACAGTAAAGGTTTCATACAATATTTGTCCTTTTGTGATTGACTTATTTCACTCAGCATAATGTCCTCCAGTTTCATCCATGTTATGAGATGCTTCACAGATTCATCATTGTTCTTTATCGTTGCATAATACTCCATTGTGTTTATGTACCATAGATTGTTTATACGTTCGTCTGTTGATGGGCATCTAGGTTGTTTTCATCTTTTCTCTATTGTGAACAGTGCTGCAGTGAATATGGGTGTCTATTCATGTGTCGGCTCTTATTTCTCTAGGATATATTCCTAGGAGTGGGATTGCATTTTGTAGTGCTTCTTTTTTGTGGTGCCGATGTTTTCTTTGTTCCTCTTACTCTCCTGTGCTGAGTTCCTTTTTTTGTGGATTTTTTTTTTTCATTTCTTTTGTTTTTACTGAGACTTTATGTTTTTCTTCTTTATTTTGATGAGTAGGTTTGTTAACTTTCTTTGTGGTTACCTTGAAAGTTACCCTTATCTTCCAAGATTTGAACCAGTCTATTATTACTTGGTATCGCCTTCTCTTTCTCTCCATTAGAAGGTTCTATACCTACACCGTTTATTCCCTCTTTTATTTTTCTGATGCTGTTGTCATTTACAGATTAACCTCTCAGGTTCCCTGTTGTAATTCTTTTGGTTCTGCATAGTCCTTAAGAATTCATTTCCTAGTGGGTATCTGCCTAGTACAATCCTGTGTCCTATATTCAGCCAGTGGTCTGATGTTGTTTTTTCTCAGATCAAAGGACTTCCTTTAATAAGTCTCGTTAGTTTGGTTTGGTTTTTACATAGTCCCTTAATTTCTGTTTATCTGGAAATGACCTAATTTCACCATCATATTTGAATGAGAGTTTTGCAGGATATATTATTCTTGGCTGGCAATTTTTTTCTTTCAAGGTTTTATATATGTAATCCCATTGCCTTCTTGCCTGCATGGTTCTGCCGAATAATCCGAGCTTAGTCTTATTGTTTCTCCTCTCTATGTGACTTTTTGTTTTTCTCAAGCTGCTCTCAGGATTCTTTGTTTGTCTTTGGTTTTAGCAAGTGTGATTATGATATGCCTTGGAGATTTTCTTTTGGGGTCTATCCTACATGGGGTTCGTTGAGCTTCTTGGATGGTCAGCGTTTCATCTTTCATGATATTGGGGAAGTTTTCTGTCAGCAATTCTTCAATGATCCTCTCTGTGTTTTATGTTTTCTCCCTCTGTTCTGGAACTCTGATCACTGGCAGATGTCTGCTTTTGATTGTATCCCACATAACTCTCAGGGTTTCTTCATTTTTCTTCCTTCTTTTTTCTGATTTTTCCTCAAACAGTGTTGTATCCAAGTGTTTTTCTTCAGTTTCATCTATCGTATCTTCCATCATTTCAAACCTGCTCCTCAGCCCTCTATGACACTGTCCATTTCTGTAAATCTTGTTGTTTATCTTTTGGATTTCTAGTTGTTTTTGTATGATTTCTAGTTGTGAATTTATTTTAGCACTTTGTTCCTGTATTATTTTCTTGAATTCTCCCAGTTTTTTTGGTCTATATTTTCCATGAATTTGTCTGCCTTTTCCATGAATTTGTCTATTTTTTCCTCATATTTGTCTGCTTCTTGCTTCAACTCTTGGATAAGTCTGAATATTAGAGATTTGAATTCCCTATCAGTTAGATCTAGTGCATTTTCTTCTACTGGAAGGTCATCTGGTGTTTTGTTTTGGATACCTACTGGAACCATCCTGTCCTGTTTTTGTAAATGTTTTGATATTGTCTGCTGTCTTCTGGGCATTCAGCGATTATTTTCCTCATTTATTGATTGTAGATTTGTTTGTTATTTGGCCTGATCCTTCTCTACAAGAGTTTCATGATCCAGGAAAGCTTAAGGGCTCACCATTTCTAAATCTTGCACAATCTATTGCCCATGGTCCTTTCCCTATGCTGTCTAAAATTTCATCTTCCACCAATTCTACCTATCAAAATATTTCCCTTCTTTCCACATACACTACAAATGCCACATCTTATCTGATGCTTATTCTGGTACACCACCATTTCTAATGCCCTAGCTATTTATTTGTACTTATGCTTCCTATGTGTATCTTTTTCTGTTCTGTTCCATACTATTCTATTCTATCTATTCTATCATATTCTATCCATTTTCTATTCTAGGAATATTTTGAATTCTATCATATTATTCCATTTCCACATTAGTCTTTCTCATAACCCAACCTGATTCTCCCATTCTCATTCAACTACACTTTGCTCTCTAGAAGGTAAAAACTATGTGTTTCTTTCCTTTTGGAGCTGCACTTAAAATAGTAGGCTTTCAATAAGCATTTGTTTAAAGAAATGGAAAGAAAAAAAATTGTTTTTTGCAATTGTCAGTAGCAGGTTTTTAAATCTAACAGCTGTATTGTGAAATAATTCACACATGATAAAATTTACGTTTTTGAAGTGTACAATTCAGTACTTTTTAGAATATTCAGAGTTGTGCTACCATCATCATTATCTGATTTTAAAACATTTTCATTACCACAAAAAGAAATTCTATACCCTTTAAGAGTCACTGTCCATTCTCCCCTTCCCCTAGTCCATGGCAACCACAAATCTATTTTCTTTCTCTGTGCATTAAACTATTCTATAATGTTCATATAAATAGAATCATATAATATGCGGTCTTTTGTGATTAGGTCCTTTCACTTAACATAATGTTTTCTAGATATATCCATGTTGTAGCATGTATCAGTACTTCACTTATTTTTTTATGGCTGAAAATATTCCATTATATGAATATAAAATATTTTGTTTATCTATTCATATGTTGAGTGACATTTGGGTTGTTTCTACTTTTTGATTATTATGAATAATGCTACTAGGGACATTTGTGTGCAAGTTTTTGCATAGATATATATTTTCATTTCTCTTAGGTATATGCCTAGCAGTAGAAATGCTGGGTCATATGGTAACTCTGACGTTTTGAATAACTGTCATACTGTTTTCATAAGTGGCTGCACAGTTTGACAGTCCCACCAGCAATGTATGAGAGTTCCAATTTCTTTCCTTCTTATAAACACTTGTTATTATCTGTCATTTGTACTTTAGCCCTTCTAGTGGGTATAAAGTGGTATCTTATTGCCATTTTGATTTGCATTTCTCTAATGATGCATCTTTTCTATGTTTATTAGCTGTCTCTGTATCTTCTTTGGAGAAATGTCAATTCAAATCCTTTGCCCAAGTTTTAACTGGGCTGTCTTTTCATTATTGAGTTGTAAGTGTTCTTTATACATGCTGAATACAAGTCCCTTATCAGATACATGATTTACAAATAGTTTGTCTCATTCTGTATCATCTTACCTTTTTTTAACGTTCTTTAAAGCATTAAGTTTTTTTTTTTTTTTTAATTTTGATAAAGTTAATTTATCTGTTTTTCCTTTTGTCACTGTACTTTTGGTGTCAGATCTAAGAAGCCATTGTTTAGCCCAAGTTCAAATAAATTTTCTCCTTTATTTTCTTCTAAAAGTTTTTTAGTTTTAGCCTTTACATTAACATCTATGGTCCATTGTGAGTTAATTTTCTATATAGTGTGAGTAGGGCTTCAACTTCATTCTTTAAAGATATACTTTTTTAAAGAAGTTTTTAAAAATGCACTCATAACTTTCTAAAATGTGTTTTTTATTAGTGTATTCTTTATTTGGGAAAACAAGTAGTGTGTCAGAAAAAAAAACTTGAATCAAAATTAGTTGATTTGTGTATTTATTACAACTTTGTTATTTTTTCCTCAAGATATATTAGATTCACTAATATATCCCTCAGGCAGTGATCAGTCAAGCATTTTGCTGCTTAGGATTACTCAAAAACAAAGAGTGCTTCTACTTAGAAATTATCTTTCTACCAATTCTCCTTAAAATTCTGTCCTCTAAAAATGTGAGGTCACTACAAAAAGATAAAGCCAAGCTCAAAGAACTGAATGATTTTATAATTGTGCAAAGTTATAGAAATATCTGTTATAAATTCTATATTCCTTTTCCAGTAGTGTTCTAGATCCTATAAAACTTGTGCTTTAAAAAATAAGGCTTTATAGGCATGCATTTAAACAGGTCAATAGGACTGACCTACTCAAGGCTTCAGAACAGTCATGAAGCTGTACTTGCCTCTACCAGTGAGGATTTACAGTGAGCACCAAAGAGAAAAAACTTTAAATGAGAAAATTACTACACCTACATAGATATGCACATCACAGAGTGAAGGACTGGGTCACAGAAGACTGTCAAAATTCTTATTCTGACATTGTACCTGTTACTTTTCCTTGGGGAATAACATTTCCCTTCTAATATGCCTTATTGGAAGTTCCTCAGTTGACTCCACATTTTACCCTCAGATGATGAATCAGATGCAGCCTATATGCCATGACTTATTCTAAGCAATCACATTCTTGACATCCGTTTAACCATGTGGGTGGACCATGCTCATGTGGAAGAAGGCAGAGTTTCAGGAATGTAAGGGCAATGTTGTTATAAGGAAACTATATGCCACAATGTGATTTCATCATGCTGTGTGAGCCGCCTACACTATTCAGTAACAAATTGTGTATATGCAATTTATTCCTTTAGAATCCATTATTATAATACAATACATTCTTGGCTGGGTAGAAGCAAGACCACATTACAGTCAGATTATAATAGCTATTTAGACTATTTAAAATCACTCAGCTTGTTTTGTATTAGAAAAACAAGCCATCTGTAATTATGTAGTTTATATATTTTATATAGTTCTCTGATTTCATACTTGAGACAGAACATGTTATTACAAATTTTAATATTAATGTTAGGAAAACAAATGCTCAGAATGTAAAAAAACTGCCTCAAAATATTTATAAGTTGAGATAAAATTATTCCCTCAAATTTCCATCCAGCTTTTTCTTACAAAAAAAGTTTAACATGATAGCACACAACTTTTATTTTGTCAAATTGTTTTAAATTGTGCCTTGTTTATATAATAGGTTTAACCTCCTTACTACCTCTCTCAGTTTTTTACATTGCTGTTGTTTTTTGAAAAATATTGTTGTTGTTAGGTGCCATCAAGTTGATTTCAACTCACAGCAATCCTGTGTACAACATAATGAAACACTGCCTGGTCCTGTGTCATCTTCACAATCATTGCTGTTTGAGCCCATTGTTGCAACCACTGTGTCAATCCATCTCATCAAGGGTCCTGCTCTTTTTCTCTGACCCTCTACCTTACCAAGCATGACATCCTTCTCTAGGGATTGGTCCCTTCTAATGACAGGTCCAAAGTACGTGAGACGAAGTCTTGCCATCCTTGCTTCCAAGGAGCACTCTGGCTTTGCTTTTTCCAAGACAGACTTGTTCTTTCTACTACCAGTCCATGGTATATTCAGTATTCTTCACCAGTACCATGATTCAAAGGCATCAATTCTTCGGTCTTCCTCATTCATTGTACAGCTTTCACATGCATATGAGGTGACTGAAAATATCATGACTTAGGTCAGGCACACCTTAGTCCTCAAAGTGACATCTTTGCTTTTCATCACTTTAAAGAGGTCTTTTGCAGCAGATTTGCCCAAATACGATATGTCATTTGATATCTTCACTGCTACTTCCATGGTATTGATTGTGGATCCAAGTAAAATGAAATCCTTGCCAACTTCAGTATTTTCTCTGTTTAGAATGATGTTGCTTATTGTCCAGTTGTGAGGATTTTTGTTTTTTTATACTGAGGTGTAATCCATACTGAAGGCTGTAGTCTTTGATATTCATCAGTAATCAAGTCCTCTTAGCTTTCAGCAAGCAAGGTTGTGTCATCTGCATATCACAGGTTGTTAAAGAGTCTTCCACCAATCCTGATGCCACACTCTTGTTCATACAGTCCACCTTCTTGGCTAATTTGCTCAGCATACAGATTGAATAAATATGGTGAAAGGATATAACCCTGACACACTGACACACAACTTTCCTGATTTTAAACCACAGAGTATCCCCTTGTTCAGTTTGAACGACTCTCTCTTGGTCTATGTACAGGTTCCACATGAGCACAATGAAGTGTCCAGGAATTCCCATTCTTCACAATGTTATCCATAATTTGTTAAGATCCACACAGTTGAATGCCTTTGCATAGTCAATCAAACACAGGTAAACATCTTTCTAGTATTCTCTGCTTTCAGCCAAGATCCATCTGACATCAGCAATGATATCTCTCCTTCCACAACCATTTCTAAATTCAGCTTGAATTTCTGGCAGTTCTCTGTTGATGTACTGCTGCAACTGTTTTTGAATGATCTTCAGCAAAATTTTAATTGCATGTGATATTGATACTGCTTGATAATTTCCACATTCTGCTGGATCATCTTTCTTTGGGATGGGCACAAATATGCATCTCTTCCTGTCAGTTGGCCAGGTAGCTGTCTTCCAAATTTCTTGGCATAGACAAGTGGGTGCTTTCAGTATTGTATCTGTTTGTTGAAATATATTAGTTGGTATTCCATCAATTCCTGGAGACTTGTTTTTCGCCAGTGCCTTCAGTGTAGCTTAGCTTGGACTTCTTCCTTCCATACTGTCAGTTCTTGATCATATGCTACCTCCTGGAATGGCTGAATGTCAACCAATTCTTTTTGGTACAGTGACTCTGTGTATTCCTTCCATCTTCTTTTGTTGCTTCCTTTGTCATTCAATATTTTTCCCATAGAATTAATCAAAATTGCAACTCAAGGTTTGAATTTTTTCTTCATTTCTTTCAGCTTGAGAAATGCTTCCTTCTTGATTTTCTAACTCCGGGTCTTTGCACATTTTATTTTAATACTTTGTCTTCTCAAGTCGCCCTTTGAAATCTGTTCAACTCTTTTATTTCATCATTTTTTCCATTCTCTTTAACTACACTACATTCAGAGCAAGTTTCGGAATCTCTTCTGACATCCATTTTGGTCTTTTCTTTCTTTCCTGTCTTTTAAATTACCTTTTGTTTTCTTCATGTATGATGTCCTTGATGTCATTCCATAGCTCATGTGCTCCTCAGTCATTAGTGTTCAGTGTGTCAAATCTATTCTTGAAATGATCTGCAAATTCAGGTGGAATATACTCAAGATCATATTTTGGCTCTTGTGGACTTGTTTTAATTTTCTTCAGCTTCAACTTGAACTTGGCTATGAGTAATTGGTGGTCTGTTCCTCAGTTGGTCCTTGACCTTGTTCTGACTGATGATATTGAGATTTTCTATCGTCTTTTTCCACAGGTGTAGTCAGTTTGATTCCTGTGTATTCCATCTGGAGAGGTCCATGTGTATAGTTGCCATTTATGTTGTTGAGAAAAGGTATTTGCAATGAATAAATAATTGGTCTTGCAAAATTCTATCATGTGATCTTCTGTGTCGTTTCTATCACCAAGGCTGTCTCTTCCAACTACAGATCCTTCTTCTTTGTTTCCAACTTGTGCATTCCAATCAGCAGTAATTATCAATGCATTTTGACTGAATGTTTGATCAATTTCAGACTTCAGAAGTTGGCAAAAATCTTCAATTTCCTCATCTTTGGTATTAGTGCTTAGTGCGTTTTTTTGGTTTTTTGTTTTTTTTTTTTAATTGTGCTTTAGGTGAAAGTTTACACCTCAAGTTAATTTCCATTCAAAAATTACATACATATTGCTTTTTGACATTGGTTGCAGTTCCCACAATGTGACAGCACACTCCCCCTTTCCACCCCGGGCCCGGCCGGGTTTCTTGTATCCATTTATCCAGTTCCTGTCCCTTCCTGCCTTCTCATCTTGCTTTTGGACAGGAGTTGCCCGTTTGGTCTCGTATATTTGATTGTACTAAAAGACACATTCCTCACATGTGTTATTGTTTGTTTTATAAGCCTGTCTAACCTTTGTCTGAAAAGTGGGCTTCAGGAGTGGCTTCCGTTCTGGGTTAGCAGAGTGTCTGGGGGCCACAGTTTTGGGGGTTATTCTAGTCTCTGTCAGACCAGTAAGTGTGGTCTTCTTTTGAGAATTTGAATTCTGTTCTACATTTTTCTCTTGCTCTGTCTGAGACTCTCTGTTGTGATCCCTGTCAGAGCAGTCATTGCTGGTATTTGGGTACCATCTATTTCTTCCTGTCTCAGGCTAGTGGAGTCTCTGGTTCACATGGTCCATTAGTCCTTTGGGCTAATATTCTCCTTGTGTCTTTGGTTTTCTTCATTCTCCTTTGCCCCAGATGGGATGAGACTAATAGGGTTTCTTAGATGGCCACTTACAGGCTTTTAAGACCCCAGACACTACTCACCAAAATGGGATGCAGCACATCCACTTTTTGAACCATGTTATGCCAGTTGACCTGGATGTCCCTGGAGACTATGGTCCCCAGGCCCCAACCCCTCAAAATGTTTAGATGTGTCTTGGAAACTTCTGTGCTTTTGCTTTGGTCCAGTTGTGCTGACAACCCCTATATTGTGTGTTGTCCTTGCCTTCACAGAAGTTGACACTTGTCTACTATCTAGTTAGTGATTCCCCTCCCCCACCCTCACCATCAAAAAATGCTTTTTTCTGATGTGTAAATCTTTCTTGAGGCCTGATAATAGTGGTCTCATACAATATATGTCTTTTGTGACTAACTTATTTCACTCAGCATAACATCCTCCAGATTCATCCATGTTGTGAGATGTTTGGCAGATTCTTCATTGTTCTTTATCCTTGCATAGTACTCCATTGTGTGTACATACCATAATTTGTTTATCCATTAATCTGTTGATGGACATTTAGGTTTTTTCCATTTTTTTGCTATTGTGAATAGTGCTGCAATGAACATGGGTGTGCATATGTCTATTTGTGTGATGGCTCTTATTTCTCTAGGGTATATGCCTAGGAGTGGGATTGCTGGATCATATGGTAGTTCTATTTCTATCTTTTTAAAGAAGCACTATATTGTTTTCCAAAGTGGTTGTACCATTCTACATTCCCACCAGCAATGTAGTGTATAAATTTGAATAGCCATATTAACTGGTCTTCCTTGTAGGCGTGTGGATATTATCCTCTCACTGACGGTATTACACTTCAGGATAGATCTTGAAATGTTCTTTCTGGCAATCAACGTGATACCATTGCTCTTCAATTTTTCATTCCTGACATAGTAGATAATATAATTGTATGATTCCAAATGGCCAATTCCAGTCCATTTCACTTCACTAGTGTATAGAATATCAATCTTTATGTGTTCCATTTCATTTTTCATGACTTCCATTTTCCTAGATTCACACATTGTACATTGCATGTTCCAATTATTAATGGATATTTGCAGCTGTTTCTTCTTATTTTGAGTCATGCCACATCAGCAAATGGAAGTCCCGAAAGCTTGACTTCATCCACATCATTAAGGTGGACTCTACTTTGAGGAGGCAGCTCTTTCCAGTAGTATTTTGGGTGCCTTCCAATGTGAGGGGCTCATCTTCTGGCAGTATATCAGACATAAGGTTTTCACTGGCCAGTTTTTTCAGAAGTAGACCACCAGGTCCTTCTTCCTAGTCTGTCTTAGTCTGGAAGCTCTGCTGAAACATATGCACCATGAGTGATCCTGCTGGTATTTGAAATACTGGATAAATAGCTCCCAATATCACAGCAACATGCAAGGCACCACAGTACGATAGCCTGACAGACATGTGGTTGTGGAAAAAAATAGGAAAACAGAAAATGAATAGTAGATTGCCCTTTATTTTAATTAAATTTGCATATATTCAGAAATCTCTCCATTCTATTTTATGTAAAAACTCATAACTTATTCTATTTCATGTGAAAACTGGGAACTGGTAATATTTTTACTAGTATATACTTACATTATATTTTATTCAAGATACAAGCTTCTTAGATCACAAAGACATGATAGATATCCAATCACTACCCTGATTGTCTGATTTCAATGGATAAAAAAATAGGGTAAGGGAAAAAAATTAAATAGGGTAAAAAAAATACTCCAAGTACTATTAAAAAATATGTAAGTGTGAATTGGTGAGGAATAAGCTAAAGTGAGAATAATTTAAGACTTACAAGGGGATTGTAAACCCAGGGCCTGAATCAAAAGAAGCAGGTAGTATAGAAAGAGAAATAAGAAGTTGTGAATTCATTGTTTTTTAAGTATATTTAAGATATGTTTGTGATAAAAGTAGTTTTTAATGTTACAAAATTAAGTTAGTCAGAGTTCCAGCAAAATGGCGCTCTAGGGAGAAGCAACACGCCGTCCCTCCACAGCAAAGATCCAAAAAACTAAGCCAAACAGAGAATACAATAATCCTGAAACCCTAAAACATCAAATGAAGAGATAAAGAACTCAGCCAAGCACCAAATGGAGTTAGAAAACTGACAGAGAACGGAGAGTGAGGAGATATTCACGCAGAGGTCCCTTACCAGCTAACGCAGCGTGGATCTGACATCTTGCACTCCTGTCAGAGACCAGCAAACAGGGGGTATGAGAAAGCAGCCTCACAGAGCATACAGCGGGAGACAAAACAACCGCTTCACACGTGACAATCTCCCCACTGCATCCTGCCTACCTGCACCGTGCGCTTGACATCACACCACCAAGCAGCACAGACACAGCTTACTGGAACCTGCCCTGCACTGATTACCAACCTTCTCTGGTGGCTGTAGTAAGTGCCACAAACAACCTGTCCCACTAACTCCTCTTCAGCTAGACCTGCCCTGCCATACCATATCTGAGTGACTGACCCAGCCAATTGGAGGAGGGGAAAAGTATTGTGCCCACAGACAAGCAAACAACAAAGAACACACAGTCTGCCTGCTCAGACATAGTCAAATTTAAAAAAAAAAAAAAAAACAGGGATGAAACAAATCTACAATCAATAAATGAGATCAATAACTACTGAATGCCCCAAAGACAGCAGACAATATCAAAACATTTACAAAAATAGGACAGGATGGTTCGAGTAGGCATCCAAAATAAAACACCAGATGACTCTCCAGTGAAAGAAAATGCACTAGAACTACCTGATAGGGAATTCAAATCTCTAATACTCAGAATTCTCCAAGACCTGAGGCAAAAAGCTGTCAAACATGAGGAAAAAATAGACAAATTCAAGGAAAATACAGACAAAAAATTGGAAAAATTCAGGAAAATAATGCAGGAACAAAATGCCAAAATAAATTCACAAATAGAAATTATACAAAGACAACAATTAGAAATCCAAAAGATAAACAACAAGATTTCAGAAATGGATGATGTCATAGAAGGGCTGAGAAGCACATTTAAAACGGTGGAAGACAGGATCAGTAGAACTGAAGACAAACACTTGGATACAACTCTGTTTGCGGAAAACTCAGAAAAAAGAACAAAGAAAAATGAAGATACCCTGAGAGTTATGTGGGATACAATCAAAAGCAAAAATTTTCGAGTGATTAGAATTCCAAAACAGGGGGAGAAAACATAAAACACAGAGAGGATCATTGAAAAACTGCCGACAGAAAACTTCCCCAATGTCATGAAAGATGAAAAGCTGACCATCCAAGAAGCTTAACGAACCCCATATAGAAGAGACCCCAAAAGAAAATCACCAAGGCATATCATAATCACACTTGCCAAAACCAAAGACAAACAAAGAATCCTGAGAGCAGCTCATGAAAAACAAGAAGTCACATACAGAGGAGACATAAGAAGACTAAGCTCAGTTTATTCAGCAGAAACCAGGCGGGCAAGAAGGCAATGGGATGACATATATAAAATCTTGAAAGAAAAAAATTGCCAGTCAAGAATAATATATCCTGCAAAACTCTCGTTCAGATTTGATGGTGAAATTAGGTCTTTTCCAGATAAACAGAAATTAAGGGAATACGTAAAAGTCAAACCAAATTTACAAGAATTATTAAAGGGAGTTCTTCGATCTGAGGACAAATAGCTTCAGTTCACAAGCAGAATCTAGGATGCAGGATCATACCAGACAGATACCAATCTAGGAAATGAACTCTCAAGGACTATCCAAAACCAAAAGAAACACAACAGGGAATCAGAGCAGTTAATTAGTAAATGACAACAACATAAAAACAATAAAAGCAGGAATAAATGGAATAGGTATAGAACCTTCTAATGGAGAGGAAGGCAAGGTGATACCAAGTAATGGTAGACTGCTTCAAACTTAGAAAGATAAGGGTAAAATTCATGGTGACCACAAAGAAAGTTAACAAACATACTCATTAAAAAAAAAAAAAAAACAGGAAAAACATAGTCTCAGCAAAAACAAAAGAAATGAAAAAAAAAAATCCACAAACAAAAGTAACTCAGCACAAGAGAGTAAGAAGAAAACTTCAGCACCACAATCATAAGCACTACAAAATGACAGCAACAAACTCATATCTATCAATAATTGCACTGAATGTAAATGGACTCAGTGCACCCATAAAGAGCCAGAGAGTGACAGAATGGATAAGAAAACAGGATCCATCCATATGCTGTCTACAAGAGACACACCTTAGAAACAAATATGTGAATTTATTAAAAGTCAAAGGTTGGAAAAAAATATATCAAGCTAACAACTACCAAAAAAGAGCAGGAGTGGCAATTCTAATCTCAGATAAAATAGACTTTAAAATGAAATCTACCATAAAAGACAAAGAAGGACACTATATAATGATTAAGGGGACGATCCATCATGAAGACATAACCATAATAAACATCTATGCACCCAATGACAGGGCTCCAAAATACATAAAACAAACTCTAACAACACTGAAAAGAGAAATTGACAGTTCCACAATAATAGTAGGAAACTTCAAAACACCACTCTCAGTAAAGGACAGAACAACTAAGAAGAAACTCAGCAAAGACACAGAAGACC
Organism: Dugong dugon; assembly: GCA_030035585.1. Lineage (NCBI taxonomy): Eukaryota > Metazoa > Chordata > Mammalia > Sirenia > Dugongidae > Dugong > Dugong dugon. Next base: position 19,896,684 of record CM057478.1, read on the forward strand.
TAAAGGGCACAATCAGCCAACTGAACCTCATAGACATATATAGAACACTCCATCCAACTGTGCAAAGTACACATTCTTTTTCAATGCACATGGAACATTCTCCAGAATAGACCACATCTTAGACAACACAGCAATCCTCAACAAGATCCAAAACGTTCAGATAATTCAAAGTATCTTTTCTGACCACAATGCCATCAGGGTAGAAACTCACAATAGAAAGAGCAAGGAAAAAAAATCAATTACATGGAAACTGAATAATACCATACTTACACATCACTGGGAAATAGAAGAAATCAGAGATGGAATCAAAAAATTCCTAGAATCAAATGAGAATGAAAACACATCATACCAAAACCTTTGGGACACAGCAAAGGCAGTCCTCAGAGGACAATTTATAGCAATAGATGCACATATCAAAAAAGAAGAAAGGGACAAAATCAAAACATTAACTACAGAACTCAAACCAATAGAAAGAGAACAGCAAAAAAAGCCCACAACCACCAGAAGAAAGGAAATAGTAAAGATCAGAGCAGAAATAAATGAAATAGAGAACAGAAAAACAATAGAAAGAATCAACAAAACCAAAAGTTGGTTCTTTGAAAGAATCAACAAAATTGACAAATCACCGGCCAGACTGATGAAAGAAAAACAGGAGAGGACACAAATAACCCAAATAAGAAATGAAATGGGGGACATTACAACAGACCCAACTGAAATAAAAAGGATTATAACAGAATCTTATGAAAAACTATACTCCAACAAATTTGAAAACCTAGAGGAAATGGATAAATTTCTAGAAACACACAGCTTACCTAAACTGCCACAAAGTGATGTTGAAAATCTGAACAGACCCATAACAAGAGAAGAGATTGAAAAGGGTAATAAAAAAACTCCCAACAAAAAAAAGCCCTGGCCCGGATGGCTTCACTGGAGAATTCTACAAAACATTCACAGAAGAACTTGTACCAGTACTACTCAAGCTATTTCAGAGCATAGAAGAGAAAGCAACACTTCAACATTCATTCTATGAAGCCAGCATAATGCTGATACCAAAACCAGGCAAAGATGTTCAAAAAAGAAAATTACACACCAATATCTCTCATGAATTCAGTTGCAAAAATTCTTAACAAAATTCTAGCCAATAGAATTCAGCATCATATCAAAAAAATAATACATCACAAACAAGTAGGATTCATACCAGGTATGCAAGGATGGTTCAACATTAGAAAATCAATCAACGTAATCCACCACATAAATAAAAGGAAAGAAAAGAATCACATGATCACCTCAAATGACGCAGAAAAGGCATTTGACAAAGTCCAACACCCATTCCTTGTAAAAACGCTCAATAAAATAGGTATAGAAAGGAAGTTTCTCAACATAATAAAGGGCATCTAAGCAAAACCAATGGCCAACATCTTTCTTAATGGAGAGAGGCTGAAAACATTCCCCTTGAAAACAGGAACAAGACAAGGATGCCCTTTATCACCTCTACTATTTAACATTGTGCTGGAAGTTCTAGCTAGAGCAATAAGGCAAGAAAAAGAAATAAAGGGCATCCAAATTGGTAATGAAGAAGTTAAACTGTCCCTGTGTGCAGATGATATGATACTATACATAGAAAACCCTAAAGACTCCACGAGAAATCTACTGGAACTAATAGAAAGATTCAGCAGAGTAGCAGGATACAAGATAAACATACAAAAATCAGTTGGATTCCTATAAACCAATAAGGAGAACAATGAAAAGGAAACCAGGAAAACAATACCGTTTTCAATAGCCCCTAATCAGATAAAATACTTAGAAATAAATGTGACCAGGGATGTAAAAGACCTATACAAAGAAGACTACAAAACACTACTGCACGAAACCCAAAGGGATCTACATACATGGAAAAACATACCATGCTCATGGATAGGCAGAATCAACATTGTGAAAATGACAATTCTACCCAAAGCAATTTACAAATACAATGCAATCCCAATCCAAATACCAACAATATTCTTCAAAGAGATGGAAACACTAATCATTAACTTTATATGGAAAGGGAAGAAGCCCCAAATAAGTAAAGCACTACTGAAGAAGAATAAAGTTGGAGGACTCACACTACCTGACTTCAGAACCTACTATACAGCTACAGTAGTCAAAACAGCCTGGTACTAGTACAACAACAGATACATTGACCGGTGGAACAGAATTGAGAACCCAGATGTAAATCTATCCACCTACAGTCACCTGATCTTCGACAAGGGCCCAAAGTCCATCAAATGGGGAAAATACAGTCTTTTTAACAAATGGTGCTGGCAAAACTGGATATCCATCTGCAAAAAAAAAGAAACAGGACCCATACCTCACGCTGTATACAAAAACTACTTCAAAATGGATCAAAGACCTGAATATAAAGCCTAAAACTATAAAGTTCATAGATGAAAAAATAGGACCAACACTTCAGGCCTCAATACAGGGCATTAACACGATACAAACCATAACCATCAAAGCACAAACTCCAATAGATAAGCTAGATAACTGGGATCTTCTAAAAATCAAACACCTACGCTCTTCAAAAGACTTCACCAAAAGAGAACCTACAGACTGGGAAAAAAATTTTGGACAGTACAAGTCAGACAAAGTTCTAATCTCCATAATCTACAAGAAAAGCCAGCACCTCTACAACAAAAAGACAAATAATTCTATTAACAAATGGGCAAAGGAAATGAACAGACACTTCACCAAAGAAGACATTCAAATGGCCAACAGACACATGAGGAAATGCTCGCGATCACTAGCCATTAGAGAAATGCAGTTTAAAACCACAAGGAGATACCATCTCACCCCGGCATTACTGGCACGAATCAAAAGTACTGGAAATAACAAATGTTGGAGGGGCTGCAGGGAGATGGGAACTCTTATGCACTGCTGGTGGGAATGCAAAATGATACAACCATTTTGGAAAACGATATGGCGCTTCCTCAGAAAGCTAGAAATAGACATACCATTTGATCCTGCAATCCCACTCCTAGGAATATATCCTAGAGAAATAAAAGTCGTCACTGGAATAGACATATGCACACCTATGTTCATGGCAGCATTGTTCACAATAGCAAAACGATTGAAACAACCTAAACGCCCATCAACAGATGAATGAATAAACAAACTATGGTACATACACACAATGGAGTACTATGCAACGTGAAAGAACAACAATGAATCTGTAAACCATCTCATAACATGGATGAAACTGGAGGACATTATGCTGAGTGAAATAAGTCAATCACAAAAGGACAAATATTGTATGAGACCTCTATTGTAAAAACCCATGAAAAAGTTCACACACAAAATGTAACAATCTTTGTTGGTTACCAGGGATGGGAGGGGTCGGGGGGAAATACTAAGTAGGCAATAGATAAGTGGTATCTTGGATGAAGGGTGAGACAGTACACAATACAGGGGAAACTAGCACAACTTGTACAAGGAAACGTCATGGAAGCCCCATAGACACATCCAAACTCCTTGAGGAACTGAATTGCTGGGTGGAGGGCTCTGGGGACCATAGTCTCGGGGAACATCTAGCTCAATTGGCATGACACAGCTTATAAAGACAATGTTCTACATTCTACCTTGGTGAGTAGTGCCTTGGGTCTTAAAAGCCTGTGAGTGGCCATCTAAGATATTCCACTGGTCTCATCCCTTCGGGAGCAAGCGAGAATGAAGAGAACAGGATACAAGGAAAAGATTATTCCAAAGGACTAATGGTCCAGAGCTACCAAGGCCTCCACCGGACTGAGTCCAGTACAGCTAGATGGTGCCCGGCTACCACCACTGACTGCTCTGACCAGGATCACAACAGAGGTTTCTGGACAGAGCTGGAGAAAGATGTAGAACATAATTCTAACTCACAAAAAAAAGACCAGATTTACTGGCCTAAAGGAGACTGGAGAAACCCCGAGAGTATGGCCCCCAGACACCCTTTTAGCTCAGTGAAGTTATCTCTGAGGTTCACCGTTCAGCCTGGGAGTGGACAGTCCCATAAAACCAAATGAGACTAACGAGGTACAGGAGTTCAGTGACAAGGGCCAGAAGGCAGAAGGGGACAAGGAAGCTGGTGATAGGGAACCCAAGGTTGAGTAAGGATGTTGTTTATGTGTTGTGAGATTGTTAACCATTGTCATAGGGCACCATTTGTAGTAACTGTTAAATGAAAAACTTTTTTGTTCTGTAAGCCTTCATCTTAAGTGAGAATAACAGCACAATTCAAAGAGCGTAGTCAATGTCACTGAACTGTGCATGTAGAAATTTTTGAAATGGTGTGTCTTTGGCTACGTGTATTTTCACCAAAAAAAAGGTTGAGAAGTTAGAGGGTTGCACGTTGTGGGGTTGTTAACCAATGTCAAAAAACAATATGTGTACTACTGTTTCATGAGAAGCTATTTGTTCTGTAAGCCTTCACCTGAAGTACAATAAAAAAAAAAAAAAATTAGAAAAAATGAAAAAAAAATGAAGTTAGTGATTTCTGTATTTGGATGAGAATAACACTTATTTTCAGTACTTTTACCATTTTCATGAAACAAGAGTGATCTTTTTATATATTTTAAAGATTTTCCAGAGTGAAAAAGATTATACTTTCCAACCAACAACATTATTATTTGGTTGGAAAATCTAATTTTAAAGTTATACCATCACAGCACTATGTGAAATTAAAATTAAAAAAGCAAAAAGATGAAGTAGCCTCTTAGCTAACTCACTGGCTTTATTCCCTTCCTTTATTGTCTTTTTTTGCATCTTGTCTCCATTTATTGCAAATGTACTGGAAGTTTCTGCATTTTATTTCACACAATAAAGGGCAAACATAGAGCAATTTCTATTTCTGTAGGTATTACTCCCAGATGGGAATCGTAGTCGACTTAAACCACAACTGATCATGCATGTTTGACGACCATCTCCATTTTCTCAAACCTCTAAACTTCTCCACTTTCAGTTCTCTAGCTTCCTTGAGTGACTACATTTGTGTGGTATGAGACAGTAGTGCTGCAGTTGTTCTCCAGCTTGTATGCCTAGGATCTATAGCAAAAAACTGAAGCCTTAGATTTGTTTCTCACCCTATATTGCTGCCAAGTCCCTGAAGTGGATGCCTAACTTGTTATAATTCCAACCTATGTTTTAGCTTTTTTTAAGTGTTTTATTTTTGCTAGCATTTTCCCTTTGCACTTGCTGATTTAACGTGCTTTTCACATGGACTTCTCAGCTTTCCTTACAAATGCAGCTTTTGGAAATGTCACTACATTTTACTAATGTCTTTTGATTCCAGTGAACCCAGTTGTCTTTCCTACGTAAATTTGCCGTTTGCTTCCTTTTTGTATATCATTTTGTAATTCTAAGATGTCAACTGGATATCAGAATTTTTTCTCAGTACATATATAGTCACTATCTTAGTGAAATTTATAAATTGTTGATCTTTAGGATTAGACCTAAAGAGCTGAAAAGTTATTTTTTTAATCAAATGATTCTATTGTAACTCTCCATTGTCATGCAAAGATTTCACATTGGTTTGCTCTAGGTGTATCATAGATTTAACTTGGAGTGATACAATGTTGTGCTTATTGGTGTAGTAGTTCAATGTAATCTTGCTTATACTTGAACTGCATTACAGCCTCATATTCCAAACCACTTAATTCTCTTTTCTTTCTCTCCGTAAATATAACTTATGATCGCTTCCACTTTTATAAACTGTCATGGCAATTAGGAAAGAATGCTTTAACTTTTCTTATAATATTGCTGTTTGAACAGATACAAGTCTTATTAAAATTATTAATGAAGATTGATTAAAATCAATCAATTTTTAATGATATTGATTCATTAAAATTTTGTTTTTTAAGATACTTGTATGCTTTGTTCTTAGAAATAGGGACCAGGCACAGGCACAATTTTGAATAGCGTTAGAGTGAAGGATAGTAAGCCACAGCTCATTGGCAGAACAGCAAGCTGACAGAAAAATTGTAAGCCGATTCTAAATGTCGTTTGTCATACATGAATATACCTAAGTACCTATTCTAAAAAAATTGTTTTAAATAATTAAGCGAAGAGCTAATTTGTCTGGTTTCTTTCCTGCCACTTTAAAATAACAGTATTTTTACATATTTCCTTTTGAATATATTTTTTTCTTCCAAAAATGAACGGATTAATGAAATTCTACTTTATTAAATCGTTATGCCTGGGATTTGTTATTTTTGCACTTATACCCTTAAAACATCACTTAATTCTAACCCTAGAGTCATTTTGTGCCATATACAATAAAATGAAGCAGCAGAACCTCCAGGATGTTTTTATCATTAAGTTTGATTATTATACAGCACCTGTATTATTCCAGTAGATATCATCTGAGAACTTAGCACACGGGGTAATGAAACGTTTTCCTTCGCAACATGTGACTGTGTCTTCTTTCTGCCAATTCATACCGCAAGATTTACTAACTGAGAAAAATGAAAGGTAGTTTAAACTACAAAAACTCTAAGAAATTGTTCAAAAGGAACTAATCAGTTTACCAATGTTTTAAATAGCAAAATATTTTAAGATCAAGTTGGGAATTTTGAACTATGCAATACATTAATGTATATATAGTGGAAACATTTTAAAATATGTGTGGTCATTTTCAGCTACTGGGCCTTTGTAGTCTCTATATGAATTTCAAAAAAAGTTACACTTTGGCTTTTCTTCTTTAATAATTATTTTTGTTGTTGTTGTTGTTGAGAATATACACAGCAGAGCATACACCAATTCAACAATTTCTACATGTACAATTCCATGACACTGATTACATTTTTTGAGTTGTGCAACCATTTTCACCCTCAATTTCTGAGTTGTTCCTTCCCTATTAACATACACTCAATGCTCCCAAAGTTTCCTATTTAATCTTTAGAGTTGCTGTTGTCAGTTGGATCTCATAAATACAGATATTAAAAGAAAAGAGAACTATGCTCAAGGCAGACATTTTTTAATAGTTAAACTAAACTATTATTTAGTTTTAAGAAGACTTCCGGGGGTATTTTTAGTTTAAGGTTTAAAAATTATTTCAGGGGCTCATCTAGCCTACATGGCTCCAGAAAATCTGGATTCTATCAGAATTTGAAATTCTGTTCTACATTTCCCCCTGTTGATAAGGATTATTCTATAGAATCTTTGATCAAAATGCTCAGTAGTGGTAGTCAGACACCATCTAGTTCTTTTGGTCTCATGGCAAAGGGGGAGTTGTTCACAGAGGTAATTAGCCAAACATTACATTTCCTCTTCCTATTCCTGACTCTCCTTCTTCTCTATTGCTCCAGGTGAATAGAGACCAGTTACTGTAACTTGAATGGCCACTTGCAAGCTTTTAAGCCCCAAGCACTACACAATGAACTAGGAGGTAGAGTAGAAGCACTAAGCAGGATATTAGGCCAATTAACTGGGACTTAGGCTTTTCTATAAAACTCTCTTTTTAATTTTTCCAGCTTCTATACACACGCAATATATATAATTGGTATATTTGTTTCACACAGTGTGCTTGTTGCTAAATTGTTTCAGTTGTAAAGTACTATTTTCATTCACTGTGGGAGGGATGCCTGAACATAGAAATGGACCTTATAAGGTTGCTCTGTGAGTCAGTAACAAACTTCCAAAGTCAGGCATTCATTAAACCCCTTCACTTCTAAAGCTGTGGAATCTTGTATGAGCCCGTGGAGATGGGAGTCTACTAAAGTATTTCTGCCTCAGGATTTCTATTCTAAGGTTAAGAATCAAGTATTTTCTCTGTCAAAGAGTCTTGATGTAAACTTCCTTAAGAAGCTTAGAAATATATTTTGGAAATATATCATAAATAATCAACCCAGAATAATGATTTGCTAAAATATTCACCACTACCATTTTTTGTTCTTTTTTAATGACTTATAATAATTTGCTTAGAAAACCAAATTCTAGCACCAGTGTACATACAAAGCATGATTACTAAGTGGAACATGATAGGTTATAAGGTGATTAGTGTGATCAATTACCCAGTAGTCTTGGCCTCCTTTACATGAAATAGGAAACATACTTTCTCCATTTTTTATCATATCTTTTGAAATAATTGATTTTTTTTCATTGAATTGCATAATTTTTTTTAAAGAAAACAGACATATCTTTAGAAAGGTCCCGTTAGCACTGACTACTGAGCACTAAAGCAGAGGTATTGTATATTGATTTTTCAACAGGCCCACACTTGAGCTGCATAGCATATTGCCTTATTAACTTCCACATTGTTATTTTCAAGAGTACTTTAAATAATATATTTTTTAAAATGGTTAATAAAAATATTATCTCAAAAAAAGAAAGAAAAAATTAAGTCTAGGCTTACAAACTTTATTTAAAGTGCGTAATTTCAGCCCATACAGCCCATTAGTAGTTGTATGGTTTGCTGAAGGAGCCCTAGTGACATAGTGGTTAAGCACACTGCTGGTAACCCAAAGATGGGTGGTTCGAACCCACCAGCCACTCTGTGGGAGAAAGATGTGGCAGTCTGCTTCCGTAAAGATTACAGCCATGGAAACCCTATAGGGCAATTTTACTCTGTTTTTATGGGTTGCTATGACTCAGAATCAACTCCACAGCGCTGGTTTTGGGGGGTTAGCCTCCTAAACTATGAAAAAATAAATTTCTGTTCATTAAAACCACTCACTTGTGGTATTTCTGTTATAGCAGCACTAAGAAATTAAAATATATATATATATATATGTTTACTTACATTAATTACCATAGAACATTGTGATAGATTCCATTTTTAAAATAAAGTATGCAAATACATACACTATGAAAGACTGGAAAATAATTCTAAGAAATAGAGTCACTTACATACACAAAAAATGGTATTAGTCCATTCAATGAACGTATACTGAGTGGCTACTGCATACCAGACTCCAGCTATGATAATGAAGGATTTGATCTTCTGTCTAGTGATTTCCACCCTTTCTTGCTTACATGAAAGCCCAATATGCAAAACACATAAATTCTGAGTTGCTCTGGTTGAATTGGAGACAGGGGACCTGGGATCCTGATTCCCGTATTCCTCCACTTGCGGCCCTTGGCCATCGTAAGTACTCTGGACTCCAAAGATTTGAAAATCACTATTTTAAACAAATGAGTGTGCAATAAACATGTTTAAATGAGTAACAATGTAGTCCTCAAAAGACAAATTTAAACACACCCGCACACACACACCTCCCTCAGATCGATTTTGTATGAGAATATAATGATTTTTTTAAATGTAATTTGTCTGTATATCAAAGCCTAATCTATTCTCTGGGAGCTTTGTGATGAAGCAGGCACCTGCTCATCTCTGAAAAACCTCTAATAAGAGTGAGTTACAGCCCTGGTGGCGCACTGGGTAAACGCTCAGCTGCTAACCCAAAGGTCGGCAGTTCGAATTCACCAGCGGTTTCTTGTAAACCCGGTGGGGCAGTTCTCCTCTGTCCTGTAGGGTCGCTATGGGTCGGAATCGACTTGAGGGCGTACAACAAGAACAACAACATCCTTCCCTTTGGTACAGTGCATTCGGAAGTTTTGTTTGATGCCCACATTTATTTGGGTCCATGTAGACTGTTAGGGCCTGATGTAAACAAAGTGATGCAAATGAATTCACTGCTATACACGTTAGCTGGTGCTCTTCCACATGAACACGGTCTTACCAAGGAACAGAGTTCTGGGGTTTTTATTGAGCAATTGCTGTTAACTGAAAGCCTGAAAATCAAGAATCCCTAAACTTGTCCTTTTGTTCTCTGCAGACAGTGGAGATGACTAGACTATCTCTGCCTCTGTGGCATCTTTGAGATGTGAGACACATTAAAAATCAGAGGGGTTTTAGGTCAGAATCACTCTGCATCATAGATGCTATTATCTGCTGATTTAGCTGGGCTGAAAAATAATCCTTTCTGTGCCCTTGTCAGTGGGCTTCAGCTGAAAGTTATATAAAATCAGCTCTACCTGCGTCAGATAATCATTACAAAACCAATTTTGCTCTTAACTCAATGGAAGTAATTGGGGGAAAATATTTGATAGATATGATGAAGATTATCTTAAGTTAAAGCTTTCTAGTAGGTAAAAAGTATTATGTGTTGCTAATAATTAAGCCAGTGTAGGCATCGACAAATTATCCTTCAAACCAAGTGTGGGTGATCCCTTGAAACATGTTTCTGCCCCCCAAGCTTGATGTTCTCCTTCCTGGGCCCTAGCAGGGGCATTCAGTTCATCAGACCAAGGTCTCCCCTTGCAGAGCAGGAGCTGATTAGCCAGCAGGCGGTGCGGTTCCGGCAAGGGAGTCAGGATGGTGCTGACTGTTCCCTGGGGAGGGACATCCCGTGAAAACACCAAGGTTGAGAACTGTCATATTCACAGCAGTAGGTGCATTTTCCTCAGAAATTAATGGAGCAAGCTGGGCAAAAATGTTTTTAAGCTACATCTTCCCTAGAGTAAGATGCAAATTCAAAGCTCTTTTGAAGCCCTGGAATGAAAGTTAAGACTTATAGTTTTTTGACATTGATAAAATAGGCAACCCTAGCACAACGAATATTAAATTGAAATGCTAGATAAGTGGGGTAGATGTTATTCAGGCTGGTTCAGAATGCAGCAACAACATGCTCTTGAACCTGTTTACCCATGTGGCATTTAATATATGATTATTGGAAATTTGCTATATGCTTCTTCCTCCAGTGAGTATGGATAAGCAATACCGTCAAATTATGACTGGTACATTTTTAGCGTGTGATACATACATTCATTGAGTGGCTTTGACCCTGGAAGTAACATCTGGAAGAGAAGTAGTAGTTGCAGCCTTTGGAAGTTGTATTTAGCGTTTTGCAGGGCAAGGGGGGTGAAAACAACATTACTTTTCCCTGCATGGCATGCAGTAATCTTAAATTATACATCCCATTCAGGAGAGGTAACAGAGTTATGTGCTAAGCTTAAAAGAATGTACGGCCCATTTTGTAGAACTATTTGTTACACTTTCTTAATGAATGTGCCCATAAATATGTTTTGAATGAGTTGGTGATGGCCACAGTAAAGGTTTCTGAGGCTTCAGAATTACCTCTTCTATTCAAGAAGTTAACAAGAAGAAAAACAAAAAACTAATACCAAACGCTTTCTGCCTTGGAAGTCTGTGCATAAGGACACTTGTCCTGTGACTTTGGCCGTCATCTCCACAAAAGAAGTGCAGTCATTTTAGCAGTGCATGTGTATACCTTCCAGAAACACACACACTCCTTAGCTGCATTGTTATTTTGATCCAAAAGCTGTGTCATTTGTCTTATTTTATCAGCGGGGAAATTGTGGCCAACAAAGATTGAGTGATTCGCCCAAGAGAAAGCAGGAAACCCTGGCTGATTTGTTTATTCATTCATCCATCCATCCATCCATTAACCACTTGTTCAAAGAACATATATTGAGTTCCTACTCTGGGCTGGCACGTTGTTGTTCACTCCACCACTGGCTAGTTCTGCAGCCCTGTGCAAGTTCCGATACCTATCTGTGACCCGGCTACTTCAAAAAGAATTTGAAATGAGGAAATGGCTTGAAAATTGAGGACTTGAATAAGTGATCTTTTGAGATCCCTTCTAGTTGCAGTATTTATATTTCTATTAAAAATATGTATAGTTCCCTTTTTTCATTGACTTACTAATAAATGCACTTCTAAGATCATGTTTCTAAAGTCTGCTTATTTTGTGGTTCAGGAATAATACGAATTAAATTAAATATTTTCTTGATTTTTTTGGCTAGAAATTCTGGATTATATATAAATATGTGTGTAAACAATACATAGTATATTTACATATATGATTGCTTTCTGTTGTTGATTATTCAGGGTCACCCAAAATATGATCTCACTGTTGCTCTCTGATGGAACGTTCCTTTTCAAAAGATTTGTCTTATATATGTTAAAGTATTTTTATAAGGACTTGAAATTTTCAGTCACCAAATTGCTATCAGCAACAACAACAAATCAGATCCAACTAATTGGAAAGCATTGGAGCGTGAGTATCTGGGTGTGATTCATTGTGGCTGATAATGTTTCCAATTATTCATAGGTATTTATACATTATGAATCATGTGAGTACTTACAAGGAGAGAAACAGAAGTCCACAGTTTGGGTTTTATATGTTTGAGTGTGGGTTAAGAGATTTTTCAATGGCCTACAGATTCCCCTGCCCTTTGCAGAAAGACAGGATAGCTTATTTAAATCATTAATGGTGGAAAAATATTTGCAGCTTGCTTGTGTACGTGAGAAATGAAGTGGATTATATTAAAAGTTACCTCCAAACATTCCATAAAAATTATAATCATATCAATTAAATGCTAGTGGCAAATATTTCAATTACCTTTAATGGGACAGAGCTTATAAATGAGCGTACTGGGAGACTCCCTGTACTTTATGTGTAGCCATTCTCTTCAAAAAGCAACAATTATAGTTTTGCTATGAAAATCAGTCCAGAAAGTGCAAATGTGCTACAAGCTTGGAGTTTATTTTAATGCACCATTATCATACAGTATTATAATAACCTTACTATTTTCTTTTGAAAAGCTATAAAAACAATAATTGAGAGACATATGTTAGTATGGTCTTTCATTAAAATGCCATATTTACATGGACTCAGAATTTCTTCTGTAGTTTTATTGCCTTTCCTTGCTGCCTAAGCCATCTAGCTACTAGATTAATACACCTACTGTTGAAATACGCCATCTTGGCCAACAGCAGAGATTACAATGGAAATCCTGAAGCTCCATGCTGCCCATTCAGATTTGCAACTTTCAGATTATAATTGCTTTTGATTTTAACCTTTGTGTTTGAAAATACAATGGACCTTTTCAATTCTTCGCTTTTATCGAAGACAGATACATTCATTAATTCTCTCGGTAAAAGAGCATTCCTTCTCTTCATGCTTTCTTTAAATATATCAAGAGATTTAAATTTAGATATTCAAAGCTCCCACTAGACGACACGTTATTAAAACATCTGCCTTTCCATAAGCTATTCTGTTCCTTGCCATTCCACACGTCCTTTTCTACTTCACCAGACAAAATTGCCCAATCTAAATTTCAGCTCAAGTGTTTGATGGTATTCATGCTGAGCTCAAACTGTTAATGCTTCCCTGAGAGAACAGAATTGAAACAGGATTTAATCTAAAATAACAAAATAGAATAAAGGTTTTACATATAAATAAGTAATGCCTCGCACATTCTTACGCAAGTGTTTTTCTTTTCTAGATATTGCATGTAGTAGAGTAAAACGGAAAATTGCAAAGATTCAGAATTTGACCTGATAGCAAAGAACATCTCTAAATAAATGAATACTCTGTGTTGTCTGCCATCCAATTAATGCAATTTGTTGAAGCCAAATTCAAAATTATTTTTATAGCTCTTCCTAATATTAACTTTTAATTTCCTCTGGTTATTTTAAACAGTGACATTTTCAAATATCATGTTAGGTAACCATTATGAACATCTTAGAAAATGTTAATTGGAACAGTAGATAATACCCTCCTTGGCAGACATGTCACAAAATGTTTCAACTTGCAACTAAGCATTCTCCTGTAGAACCCCAATGCTTCCATTGACTACACGCCATAAAGCAAATAACAACTTACCTATAAATATCATGGCTGTGAAAACCAGGAGCAGGGTTTGGGAGAGAATCCCTGTGCTCTTTGCCAGAAACAATTGCAAAATCTTTCTTTTAATAAAGTAGTTATAGTACTAGACCTATCTGTCCTTCCAGTGCACCTACCTTTCATGCTCTTAAAAAAGATTGGTTCTTTATTTTATTCCATTCTTATGAAGCTGATCTCAGTTAAAAAACACAGAGGAATTGTGGTGCTTTGTGAAAATTTTTAATAAGACTCATTTTAACATAAAATCATGCTTTGTCCTAATTTACTGATCCTAAAAAGGTAAGTGTCTTTTGAGCTAATGTTGATAGATATTTTTTCTTTTCAAGAACAGATTTTAAATTTAAAAATAAGTTTACATTTCCATGTGTAAATTCAATTCCTTCAACCATAATGTGAGAATAATAAAATCACTCTAATGCACCTCACGGGGTTTGTGAAGCTCAATGGGAGAGAAGAATTTGAAAGTGCTGTTTAAAATTTCAAGTTCTATGCCATGTAGTTTTTAACTATTACCTAGCAACTACAGTGGCCAATAACATATATTTGTTTCATTTACACTACTTTGTGATCATACAAGTAAAATTAATTTCTGGCTACTTTCAATATTTCTGTAGGACTGCTATGATTTTATGTACTTAATGCCCTTGATTTTTTTATGTCCTTAATTATCCTACACAGAAACCTATTAATTGAATCGCTGAAGAGCTTACCACATTTATTTTAAATGTTTTTTTTTTTTCTCCTCTTTTTTAACATCCATGATAACTAAACACACATAATATGTTTTATTCACTCAGATTACCACCTGGAAATAGTTGTTCATACAGAAGGTCAAAAAAATCTGAGAACAGTAACATGAAGCTTCAATTTGTAACTTAATTTGTAAATAAAGGAAAAATGTATTTTGTTTTAGCAAACTGGATTTAAATTGAGCAAGGTTAAAATCAACCATTAAACTGAGAGATTCACCTTTTATTAAACCTGTTATCATTAACATCAAACATAAAATTCAGTGTTAATACATGAGTGTACAGAACATTTTCATGCAGGCCATATCATTATAATATACATAAAGAACACATTTTATTTCAAAATGAATTGGTGGCATTATTCTAGAACAGACAGCTGCTATTGATAAGTTAGATGTACAATTTAGATGGCAGATTTTTATTTCTTTCTGCCTAAATTAGAATATATGTATGAAGAAGAAGTTCCCAAACTTTTTGGTATAGTTTAAAAATTACTTCAAAAATTTAAAAAATTACATATATATAATCTCACAAGGTTGATGGATGTCCATAGAGTTATCTATCCCAAGGATAAAGGTAAAAAAATAATTATTATTATGATTAAAAACTGAATATGAATATTCAAAGTTGAAGATTTTTTATATAATAGTTATTTGCCATAAAACCACCAGAATAAAACTGAATTTTTTTTCACGCTCCATGAAAATTCAAAATTAAACAGTTAAATGAAAGTATGCCCATTTTAGAGTAAGGATTTAAGAATTTTGCGAATCAAGAGTTTTATGAGAAAAAAAAATAACCTAAAAAAAAACCTATTGTTATTTTTCTTTTTCTATGCTTAATTTTTTTAACTTTTATTGTTTTTACTTAAATAACAGAAGTACAACAATCTATCTATAATACATTCATGCAATACAGAACTGTACCAAATAAAAAGTAACACTTCCCACAACTACCATCTCCCTTTCCTCCAAGGTGATACCTATGAACAGTTTGATGCTTATCCTTGCTGGCTGTGTATTCCATGAATAATATATGGCTAAATGTAACAATACATATAGATCTTTTTAAGGTTTCATAATTTCCCTTTACATTGATTCCATACATAAAGATATTTCAGTTGTTTCTATTTCCCTTAGAGGACAGAGTAGAACCCATAGGGTTTCCAGGGAGCAGTTAGTGGATTTGAACTACTGACCTTTTGGTTAGCAGCCCTATTACTTAACCACTGCACCACCAAAGCTCCCTCTTATAGAAAAGTTTCAGTAAATATACTCTACATACTGAGGGAAGGAATAGCCTTACTTAGAAAATTAATACCCATTTGCTTTAACTCGTTTGATATGCTCAATAATCCTATCAAGTATTTATTATGATCTCATTTTTTATAGTGATAAAACTAAGGCGCAACAGGTTAATTAACTTGAATAAAGCCACGTTACTGGAAAGTGGCAAATTCAGGGAGTCTGGTTCCTAGAATCCTTCCCTGAGGAACTACTCTCTTCTGGAAGTCTGGCCGGAGCCCAGCTGCACCACCTACCCTCTGTGAGGCCTTGGGTGCATTACTTCTTCCTAAGCCCCAGGATTCATGTGCAAAAAGGAGAGATAATTATTCTATGTGTCTAACACATAGTAAATGCTTCACAAAGCTTAGCTATCGTTATTCTTGGAAGAAACTCTCGGCAATGTATTTCCAAGAAATCAGCCATCAAAAAAGCTATGGAGTTCTATTCTGACACCCATGGGGTCATCATGAGTTGTAATTCACTGGAAGGTGACTGGTTTGTTTTTTTATTTTTTGGTATCTTTATTCTTATAATTTATTTAACATTTATCGCCATACGGATTTGACTAGAAAATAGATCTCTAGGAGCAGTGTTGCTGGGTCACAGTACATGCAATTTTAAATTTGTTTCTCTATTATGATTTGGGGCCCTAGTGACACAGTTGTTAAGAGCTTGGCCGCTAACGAAAAGGTCTGCAGTTCTAATCCACCAGCCACTCCTTGGAAACCCAATGGGGCAGTTCTACTCTGTCCTACAGGGTTGCTATGAGTCAGAATCAACTCAATGACAACAGTTTTTTTAGATGTTAATTAACAATGAAAAAGCGTCAAGCCCACTCCAAAAGAAATTAACATCAAAGCAACTAGGAAGTATTGACTGATAATAGTCCATAAGAAAGTCCAGTTGACTGCCTTCTCATTAGAGGGAAAAGTTGAATGAATATTTTTTTAAAAAGCAAATGACAGCTCCTCATTTCTATATCTAGGCTGGAAATCAGTTTTACAAATGTATCCTTTCTACTATTACTTAGTTCACCAACTTAAAATGCTATTGGCTTTAACTTTTATATCTAGTAAATTATATGCTATTCAGGCAAGCCTTATTTTAATTTTCCTTCACTGTAGCCCACGTGCCCATTTTGTTCATCCTCATCATTTAACTGTACTGGAAGTGGGTAGTGATGATTGAAAGTTCCAAGTACACAAGTATAGGACATAGATTTGCTGTGAAGAAATGTCTGATTGTTTCAGATTGTGAATTCCTGATGTGAGGCATTAAGTCTGTTTTCTTTTTTATGTATTCACTGAAAATAAAGGCTTAATAGATGCTGTATTGATGACTGCAGAGAAATTCTTCCACCTTTTCATCCTCAAAGAAAGGCTCCCTTACTAGCATAAAAAATAGTGTCACTTTTGCTTTTTGTCCCTTTTACTTTTACCAAGTAGTTTCTAAAAGACTCATTGCTTGTTTAGTGTCTCTGTATTTTACCAGACTTTTACATATGTCTGTACAATTTACAATTCTTTAGTTATATACCTATCTATTGACAAAAATCTTAAGCAGACATAAACGTAAAAGAAAGAAAGGCACAGGTGATTCGCAGGCAATGAGTCTTCCTAAGACATACGATGTTATAGTATGACCATGTTAAGATCTACCTTTCATACCACAAAATAGAGGATTAACCCAGGTACCAAAAATAATTGCCACTACTCTTTGGGCATATTATTGCTCATTTTCATGTAAAAGAGGAAAAAGAAATAAAAATATAAAACTACAACTGTAAGTGGATCACTATGAACTTATTTTTTGACACAAATCTAAAGAGAATGTTTGTGTTTACACTGGAAGGACTGAATACTAGCTGTCAGGTTAAAACTGAACAAATGCTTCCCTGGTACTTTCAGACTGAGTTCTCCAGAACATGTATCCTTCTTGCTAGTTAATATCACTGCTTTGGGAAAGATTTTTTTTTTTTTTTAACAGCCTAAGACTGCTGTGACACTTCTCTGTGGTGAGAGGTATAATTTTACCATTTGTTGTCATAAATAGTATGTTTACATTATGATGCTAATTGAGTGAACCTCATCAGAGAGGAAGAGAGGAAAAAAATCATAGTCATTCTGTGTGCTAAGTTCTTAACTTTAATAGAGTGGAGCTCCTTTAAAACTCACATACAGGTCTTAGAAACAATCCTGAGAGAAAGTTCTACAAAATGTAAGTAGAATTAAAAAACAAAGGATGTGGAATATTCTTCCTTTATTAACACCACAGGTACATTTTTTATATATAACTTGACTGTAAGCTAATTGCTTTTCTAGTTACAATTTTTTCTTAAATGTTCATAAACATGTTTTTTTCTATGCAAATAATTTGATATTCTACATTTGATTGGGCTCTTCTTCAGCCCAAGTCAAAATGCCAGTTAATAAAGACCACACAAGCAGTATCAATGCAAGCCTTGGCCGTGTTACCCATCTCGTTATAAAAAACCCTTCAAACTTCTCTTTCAAAAGGCCGTGCCGTAAATGTTATGTTACAAGCAGTTCTTTATCAGCAAACCTGAACCTTTCAACAGCCCTGCTTCCTTTAGTTTTTAGTTGATTTCCTTTGCATGTAAGACTTTATTTAAAACAAAATTAAAGATTCCCAAATTTATGACTATTTTCAATTTTATATTTCTTCAATTAGAGGGTTGGTATCTGTACTTTTCTTTTTTTTTTTAATCTTTAAAAGGATCACGCTTGTACTTAGAACTCTGCTTGTTTTGTATTCCTCAGCTCTGGCGTTTGTGTGTGCACCTGTGTGTGTATTTTATCCCAACTAGTTATAACCTGGTAACCTACCTGATTTCATACTGTGCTTTAGCACAGCCATACAGTCATCAAACTAGAGCAACAAAGTAAGCAGCCACATTAACCGTCATTTTGCTTGATCGCTGGGGAGATTAAATGTATTCATTTTTACTATAGATAATCAAATATTAAAACATGGTAAAGTAAAGGGAGGTAGAACTATCGAGCTGTGACATGCTCAATGCCAAAACAAAATCCTGTACATGATGTGTAACACTTCTTGGCAAGACGTTTGGAGGAGATTTCATCAGGTCTTCTTACTTCTCATTTGCATTTGGTTTATCTAAAGTGAAATCCACTCAATTTTATTGAACTGTAATTCTAGTAATTTACAATATTTACATGCTGCAGTTAGATTGAAATCAGTCCTTAATTCAAATTCAATCTAAATTTACTGCATAGTAATTAGGGCTTTGTAACTGACACTAGGGGCCTATTGATTTAATGAAAAACTTAACCTTACAGTAAGTATTTAATTAGTTGCTGCAGTAGATTCTGTTCTGTCCTAAATTGTGGACTTTGGAGAATCAGGTACTAATTTAAATTATACAACTATATAAAGATTAGAACTAATTTTTTTTCCTGCATGTAGCCTAACAGATGAATTAATTTCTTCCTCTTTGAAAAGGATAAGTGAAAGAGGCAGTAATGAAAGTAATTTCCTACTCTGCCTAATTTTGTGTAAGGCTGGACTAGCTATCCTGGAAATGATTACCTACCTCTGTTAAATATTGATATAAAGAGTTATGAAAATTAAAAGTCAATGAGATTTCTTCAAGGATTATTTGGTAAATGGAAAACTGAAACAATATACATATTTATTTAGAGCAGAAAAGCACTTGATACAGAAAGAAAAATAAAAGATTAACCAAAATAACACAAAAGGTATTTTTCTTTAGATAATATTAATCGGCAGCCCAAACTTTCATTTTTAGCAATCATATTCATTTATTTTCCAAATTAAAGTTTAAAAGATAAGTTTAAATTGACCTTATAGACAGTCAGTGATGATCTCTCAGTTGAATTAAACCTAAATCACAAGGAACTATTTAATTTTAGTCAGCATTTCTTACTAATTTATTTTAAGAATTACAATAAGGCATTGAAAGGAAGACACCTTTAAATTGGATTTTAACCTGTCTGTAATCTGTCAGGTCTCTAACTCATTTCTCTTAGTACACATTTGTGTTCTCGATGCCAGAAATAGTAATGTTTCTATATAAAACTGAGAGATTAATGCTAAAGGAAAGACAATTCCTGCCGGCACATTATTCATTACTTGTCTAATTTATATTAGCTGTACTAAAGCTACAGTGAAGGAGAATTTTTTTCAACCAGTAGCTCTTTGATTTTCGATTTCTTGTGAAAAACACAGATTAGTTGGTGACAAAAACAAAACAAAATATTTTCTAAAGTGGAAACTTTAAATATTTTTGTGTATATTTTCAAATAATAATGTAACTTTAAAAAACATTCTGGGTAGATAACATGGATAACATCATTAATCTATGAAAATGGTATAGATTAATCATGAACACAGTTAATTCTTTAATGCTACTTTGATGCCTGTTATCAGAGTGGGTAAATCAAGCATTTGAACATTGATTAACATTGAATTCGTTTTAAAACATGTAAGCTATAACTGCTAAATAAGTACTATAAAATAAAATCTAGTTTATGTCTCAAATGAATGAAACACCAGTTTCAAATGAATTGATTCTTGCTAAAATTAAAAATGTTAAATGTTTTCTCAGTTTAAAAAGTTTAAATTTTAAATAAAGAAATGAGTGAAGAATTTTATTTTAAAATTAAATTTTAATTTATAATTAAAACTCCTTATATGAATATAGAAATTAGGATGACATTCAAAAATTTAAAGAAAAAAAACTGTAATAGGTGTTTGAGTTTATCTAAAACTTTATTTTGTGAAAGCACTTTGCAAAAATATCTTTCCTTTCTTGACAATACACCAGATTCAGACCTCGTTCCCACAACACACCTCAGCATGAAAGTGATACACACCAGGTACAGAAGGTGGAAAACCACACTGTTCTCCCTTTAATGCTTGCCCTGATGAATGGCGTGCCCGTCTCTCAGAGTGCCTTCGCTGCCAGCACAGCTGAAATCTGGAGGCTTGCCGCATTCACATTGTCAGCTTAAATACCCAGTAAGGACTCAAACTGGGAATAAGACAAAGTACCATAGCATGTTGATCCACTTCACTGGCCCCACCAATTAGCTGTGAAGAATATGGCTCATTTGGAAGTGTATATGATAATACTGAAGCATAACTGAAAATTAGATATATAAAAAAGGGGGTCATTAGCTTGCACTTGTCTTCAGCTAAATGAATCGCGGAAAAAATCAAATAGGATAAGTTAAGTCTTCTTAAGCTTTTGAGCCCTTTCTTATGTACTTACATTAGATGGATTTCTATAAAGAAAGTTTATAGCATTGCTATTTACAACACCACAGTTAATGTTGTGTTACAGTGTTCATTACCAACCTCTATTTTCAGAGGTGTATAGCTATAACATAAAAATTTGTTCTAGGTTAAAAAGAACAGCAGTGTGTTAGATTGCATGCAGAAAAATAAACCTAAAGACAATATCCATGCATTTTCAAAGTATTAGAATTCCAAGATAATGCATAATTATATTGGCACCTGGTATGTGTTAATGAATTCTTACAGATTAAAAATATAATCCTCTAATAGAAAATTAAATATGATTTATCCAAAATATATACTCTAGAGATATATTTGTTTATAGGCAAAAATTTTAAATGTGCCTCATTATAGATGAAATTTAGCTAAACAAAGAAAATACGAAGTTTACAATTATTTAAAATCATATTTGTAAATTGCTATAATTCATGGATTATGCCCTAACCATATAAAAACATTATGAGGAATATAAAAATATGTAAGCTATGGTCTTTGCTCTAAAAAAAATCTTATAGTCAATTAAAGAACATAGAACACTTTCAACTAGAAGAGGAAGGGGTTCTAGCTCCTAGTCCAAGAGACACGCTTGGTTTGGGTAGTTTGGTGGTTGTTTTTCTCTGTTTGACTGTTTGCTTTTCAATTCTTAACATTAGTACAGGAGTCTTGGGTGTCGCAAATGGCTAAGTGCTAGACTATTAACTGAAAGGTTGGCAGTTCAGACCCACCCAGAGGTGCCTCAGAAGACAGGCCTGGCATTCTGCTTCTGAAAGCTCACAGCCTTGAAAACTGTATGGAGCACAGTTCTATTCTGACACACAGGGGATCGCCATGAGTCACAATAGACTCAATGGCAACTAACAACAACACTAGTATTGTTGTGAGCACCCCTGAAACATCTGCAGATATCTGACCTCTTAGAAATCCAGAACCCATCTGTTGAAGACACAGGGTCCAGAAGGTCAAATCTGGGAGATCACTCCCAACGTTTATCTACTCCAATTAGTCCTGACTTCATTATATACAGATACCTGTGTGTCCCTAGAAGACGCTGGGGGAAGGAAATGTGGTGTCTGGCTTTTAATAAACACCTCCCATTGGCAGAACTTGTGCCTGGGGGACAACAAGGACATGGGGAACTTCCCACTTTGATAGTCCAGCTCTTGAAACTTGAGAGGTAGTGTTGACTACAGAAATAATGAAAAATGTCCAGTTCCAGTCAAATGGTGAAATAAATTTCATACCGGGCTAGATCACTTCAGGATCATAGAAGACTGTCTCAGATAGAGTGACTGGAGTGAGAGCTGTGTGTTCTGGTGGAACAAGCCTAGAATTTGGAGTTGGACAGCCAGTTTGGATTTGGCTTTGCAAGTGAGCCTCTATCTAACGCCTCTAGTCTGTTTCCTCTAAGTGGTGAAAACAGTATTTACCTTACATGGCGATTTTGAGCACTGAATGAGATTTTATATACAAACCATATACTGTACTCTATAGGTGGAAACCCAGCAGTATAATTGGGGCAGTCAGGGTTTGTCAGCAAGCCTTTATGTTTCCCTCGTTAGCCTCCAAGTCTTCCCTATCTCTGAAACCCATCCTCTTAAATTCTCATCTCTGTTTGGTTTTGAAGATTATTAAGTAGCAAACTTGAGACAAGCCCCAGGGTGAACATCACCTCTTTCCCTCTGAAGTATTCATTATTTGAACAAGAAAACAGCAATACCCAGAAATTTCATTTTAAATTGTGGAACAACAACAAAAAACTAGGAAATGTTTCTCCATATAACCATGCTTTGGGCTGATTTTCAAAACTTTCTGTAAGCTATATCGATGTGTGGCCACCCAAGCTCCCATTTAAGAATAACTGGGGTTTTTTGTTTTTTTATTTTTTTTGCCAGCTCAAATGATATAATAGATTAAACCGGATTTGATGCACATTTACCAATAGGATGGCCAAAAGCGCTGACTTGACTGCGGTGGTGTTTATTTACACGTGGCTTTGAATGTCGTAACATTGAAACACCTTGCAAGATTTAGTGGTGTTTATTTACACGTGGCTTTGTATGTCGTAACATTGAAACACCTTGCAAGATTTAGTGGTGTTTATTTACACGCGGCTTTGTATGTCGTAACATTGAAACACCTTGCAAGATTTAGTGGTGTTTATTTACACGCGGCTTTGTATGTCGTAACATTGAAACACCTTGCAAGATTTAGTGGTGTTTATTTACACGCGGCTTTGTATGTCGTAACATTGAAACACCTTGCAAGATTTAGTGGTGTTTATTTACACGCGGCTTTGAATGTCGTAACATTGAAACACCTTGCAAGATTTAGTGGTGTTTATTTACACGCGGCTTTGTATGTCCTAACATTGAAACACCTTGCAAGATTTAGTGGTGTTTATTTACACGCGGCTTTGTATGTCCTAACATTGAAACACCTTGCAAGATTTAGTGGTGTTTATTTACACGCGGCTTTGAATGTCGTAACATTGAAACACCTTGCAAGATTTAGTGGTGTTTATTTACACGCGGCTTTGTATGTCCTAACATTGAAACACCTTGCAAGATTTAGTGGTGTTTATTTACACGCGGCTTTGTATGTCCTAACATTGAAACACCTTGCAAGATTTAGTGGTGTTTATTTACACGCGGCTTTGAATGTCGTAACATTGAAACACCTTGCAAGATTTAGTGGTGTTTATTTACACGCGGCTTTGAATGTCGTAACATTGAAACACCTTGCAAGATTTAGTGGTGTTTATTTACACGCGGCTTTGTATGTCGTAACATTGAAACACCTTGCAAGATTTAGTGGTGTTTATTTACACGTGGCCTTGTATGTCCTAACATTGAAACACCTTGCAAGATTTAGTGGTGTTTATTTACATATGGCTTTGAATGCTGTAACATTGAAACACCTTGCAAGACTTAGTGTTGTTGCTCCTCAGGGTGAGTGCACACAGCAGATATTGTTTGAGCACCAAATCAAATTGAAGGGCAGATTTGTCATAACAAAGTAATTGCCAAATTCTCCAAGGTAATGATATTTGCCTCATGATAAACCTGGCTGAGCTGCCTCTCTAGCTTCCCTTACTAGCCAAAGATCACCCGGCAGCAAAGTCTTCTTTCTGTGGCTGCTGATAGTGAGATCAAGCTTCTTAAAGCCTGGCAGTAATATTCTCTGGAGAACGCTGCCGGGCCCTGTGGCATGTGGCTGGAGAGGACCCTTGCTGGAAACTGGCTGGGTGCTGAGAAACTCATCCACTCACCTGACGGCAACGGCATTGCTGTTTCTCGCCTGTGGCTGCCTCTCGCTCCATGAACAACACGGAGCTTTAGGATGTCACTGTCTCTAGAAGAAGAATCGTAACTGCATCGCTCAGGCTTTCCTCTCATTAGACAAAGCTCTCCTTAGTAATGGCTCTCAGAAAGCTCCAGAATGAGAGCCTGAACAAACTTCAAAAGAGCCAGAGAAATTAGACTGAGCTTCTTGAAGTCCATTGTACGTGAGCTTGTGTGTGTGTGTGTGTGTGTGGTGCAATTGTTAAATTCAGATAAGGCTGAGACTAAACAATGCAAATCATAATCTGTGGGTTCTTTATTTTTAGTAAGTTATTTGCATTCATATTCCTATTTCAGAACTTTAATATTTGATCTGGGCTCTGTTTGAATCACCTGGAAGAGTCATTGTTTAATTCTAAGAAGATATATGAAGAATTTAACTGCAAGAATAGAGTAACATAGTAGAAAAAACAACCTAGTAACCTATATATGTTTAATTGGAACACACATATATACTTAATTAGAAATTCCAGACTTAGAAAAATACAATTTGTTCAGATTCTCCAAATATTTTACTTTGCTTTTTTAAAAATCCTGGCTTTAAACATAATAGCAAAGTTAATGGAAAATTTTATTTTCAACTAAACATAGTACAAAATTCAGTAATTATTGTCCATTTGTAAATTATTCATCAAAATACATTTCTGGTTGAGTAATTACATTTATAATATTTCCAAACAATTTGATCAGAGAATAAGTTACATAAAATTCTTCATCTTAATTTAACAGATCTATATTGTTATATACGTGCATGGAGTTAAGATTATATTTTATATTCTGATAAGCTATTTTTTGTTTGCAGTTTACTGAGGGAATATTTTTAATGTACACCTGGGGATGACTCAATATCAGCAGATGGTATTTTGCCATCCACAGGTTCCACTTTGCCTGTTTTGCAAGTTTGTGACAGCCCACAGGGATGCACTGAGGCATCCATCCAGTCAATAGTGTATCTGGGACAACTTTAATACTGCAAATATTTCTACAAGTTTAAACGACATCAGTTTTTCCTACTCCAATAAAGTTGGCTAATACAATGAGGCATAGCATTGCATTCAGAAATGCATTGTGTTAATTGCCCTAATGTGGGGCAAGATGACAGAATAAATTATTGTCATTTTTAGGATATTTTCAATAGCTCTACAGAAACCTCTACTCATTTTAAGCTGATTGTCATCATGAGTACAGCGTTGTTTCAGTAGAAGCGTCCTGCATGTTGATAAGAATTATCGTAACAGTGGTTGTTATTGTTAGTAATAACCATTATCATTATCCCCAGCCGTGTTGTTTTTAAAAAATGAGGATCCATAATGTGATGTATGTTGTTTGGAACTTTTACCCTTTGATGGGTCTCTAGAGTCTTGTGCTAAGGAGCAAACAATATTCCATCAGTCTTCAGAATTTTCAAGTATCACACTCTATGATGACTTGAAATTTTCTTGGCATTTCTGCCCCCCGCCCCCGCCCCAAAATTGTAATTTTACATTCTGTATATAAAAAAATTGCTGTTTAACATTTAAAATAAAATTATTTTGGAATATCTTGCAAATTATTTTTTATTCTATTTATAAGCGTGTTCCTTATAAAGCCCTCTGAGACCTTATGGTTTAGGAATGCCATTTATGGTAAATCTAAAAAAAAAGAAATTTGGTTTTTAAATTTTATGGTGAGTCTGACACATATTTGCTTTTTCAAGAAGGAATGGAACTGGTAAATGTCCTGTTGAACAGGAAAGATTATATTAAAATTCAAGCTTAAAATGTTGCTTGGGTATTGGTTTTAGGCTTATTTGTTTATAAAATAAAAACAAATGCTGAATTCATTATGATAAAAAGGAAGAGATAATTCATCTCCACATTACAAGGTTCAAATATAGAGACACTTTAGAACAAAGTAATTATATATGTTAGTTATTCAAAACAAAATGAAATTTTGTTATATATTCATATATTTCCTCATATCTTCTCTCTGCTTCTCTTCTCCCAAACCCCAGAAAGAAAATACTATAGACAGATAATGAAAGATGGCTTATTCCTCACATTTCTGAACTATATTGAATATATACATTTAAAATTTTGTCTAGACAGTTAAGAAATAGGTAGCATTTCCCATTACTTGAGATACGAATTTTAGGACTTTAAAATATATGTAGATATAGAGTCCTGCCAATTAATCACTTTTGAAGGATGTTGAATAGTGCTAAGTAATGATTCGCTTGAAATTCATTTTTGAAAGTCTGCAATGATAAGTGCTATTAAAGTATATAATTATATGTATGAATTTGCTTTTAAACCAGAAAAGTGGACATTAATTTGTAGTTTTCTACATTATTAATTTATCTAGTTACGTAAATCAACTCACTTAACATATTCTGACAGTTTGGTCTAAACAAGAAGAAGTGAATACCACTCCTTTAACATATTACACAAATGTTTAAAAGTTGGAAATCATATGATGATGTTCCTTTCCTCATTTTCCTATTCTAGTGAGCAGCTTTTTGGAAGTAGAAGTATATTTGGCTTAAGAAAGCTAAGTGATAGTGGCCCTTTCTCCTTGATGATGTTAGAGAAACTTGGTTGTCATTTTATTATTTTCCATTTTTCATCATGCAAACAGAGTGCTGCCATTACTTCTGGAGTGTTTAAATCATCATTTTCTCTTTGATAACATTCTATTAGTGTTCGAAGCTGGATCCTTATGTATGTCTGTATATGTATGTGAGAAGGGCTATGCCACAATTCTTGAAAAAGACCTTGTAAACCGAGGACATTTTAAGGTGTTATACAATTAAACTTGTACATAACTTTAAGAAAAAGCTAAATAATACTTCTCTTTTTCCAAAAATACCATGTGTTTTAAGAAGTGTCAAAAAAATAGTTTGTAGAAATTTAGTTCATCCCCTTTAACTAAGAGATACTCTGAGAATAAAATAAAATAATAAGTGTAAATGGTATTGATAGTATAAAACACAAAAGTGCAATGTATTAATTTTGTTATTGATACAGTCCCTAAGCATACAAGTGAAATTAGAAAGAAAACATAAGGATTTAGTTCTGGCAAGGTTTTTTTTTTCTTCCCACTAGCACAAAGGTGCTATAAACAAAATATTAGTAAATATCTTTGGCTGTGATGTAAATCATGGTTTCCATGATGAATATTTTCAATTTTGTTTACACAATATGGCACAGATCCTATCTTCATACTACAGATTCTGTTTTCCACCTAAACTGTGCTGTAAAACACAATATTCAAACAAATTCTGGTGTGATCATTTGCAAGACACTTAATCTTTCTGGGTTTCATGGTTCTCATCTTTAGTTCTCTTGAAATTAGATATCCCCATGTATATCTATTTAATGTTACTTTCTCTGATGGGATAGGGAGATAACATCTTTTTAACTGTGTGTGTATGTTTTATGTGTATGTGTGTGTGTGAGAGAGAGAGAGGAGGGGGAGAGGAGAAAGGAGAGATTAAATATATTGGCTACAGTAAACAGAAAGAAATAGCCTATATACATCTGTTTGAGGAACTCCTAGTTTTCGCAGAAGTTTTAAACAGAAGCAAATGTAAGTATGAATTCTAACTAGTTTGAGGAAGAAACTTTTGGATACCCAAACTCAGAGCAGTGAAGGTAATGCATGATGAAGAATAAACACCAGGAATATTTTGGGTAAAATGTATAAGAGTTCTTATATCTAAATCAGAAATCACACATCAAAACATCCTAGATGAGGTCTTCAAATGTAAGCATGCCAGAAGATTAAGGTAACAAAAAAAAAGATGGCATTATTGGTTTCTTGTCAGGTGATGGTATATGGTTCAAGCATAAGCCAGCTGATCACTGGATACATTGGTTAACATCAAGGGACTCTGAAGTCCCTGGAGAGAAGGGGTTAAAAGTTGTAGAGATAGGTTATATTTCATATATTTTGCTCTGTTCTGCCTCTAAGGCTTTGACATTCACCTATATACAAATGCTCCAAAATTAATGTATCCATTCCGTGTCTTTTTACTGAGCTTAATACTTCCATATAAAATAATAATCATATCAAAAACGTATATAGTGTTTACTACGTCACAGGCACTATTCAAGGGACTTTACACACTTTAACTCCTTTAATCCTCACTGTAGTTCTGTGAGGTGGATTTTATTATTTTTCTGAGAAACAGCAGCTAAGCAACTTGCTATAAACAAAATTTTAGTAGGTATCCAATTAATAATAGAAACTTCATCAGAGGCTCCTGCTTGCCACTACAGTGTCATCTTTCCAAATCATTCCCTAATTCCCATCTCCTTCCTCTTTCTCCAATTATGAGGTGATACACCTAATAAGTGGTGAAATCAAGATTTGAGCCTAGCAGTCTAGTTCCAGAATTGTAGCTACTAAAGACTGATTTATTCTCTCCCATCTTACCACCATATGCAAGAACTAAAATTTCAACAGCTGAAAATCTGATCCTGCCAAAACCTGCTACTTCTCTTATTGTCTTTGCCATCACATCCTATTCAGTGATTTTATCCATAAATATGGTTTCCTACCTCTTCCTTATTCTCAACATCTAATCAGCCACTCAGGAGCCTCGCTCTGAAATACTCCCTCTACCTGCCTCAACTTTCACATCTCTTTTGCCTCTCCATAAAGGGCTTCATGATTTCTCACCTGAACCAATAAAATAGACTTCTACATCATCACCAGGTAGACACTCATTTCCTACTAATCTGCCTGCCATACCTATGCTTAGTGTCATCTTTATAAAATACAAATGTGCTTGTGTAATTTCTGCAATTAAAATTCTTCACTGAGTTTCCTTAATCTTCAAGATATCATAGAAACATCAGAAACTCTTGCTTTGCCAATACAGAGCCATCTTCCCCAAATTATTCCCTAATTCCCATCTCCTTCCTCTTTCCCCAGCCTCACACACCTTTTGTTCTAATCAGCTCATTAATTTTTTCCTTGTATATTCAACTCAAATAATCATCCTTACTTTAATTCATCCACTAAAAAATAATTATTGAGTGTGTGTATGTTTCAGACACTGACCTATGTATTGGGAACCCAAGGATAATCTACATAAACATAGTTCTTTTCTTCCCTGAGCTTACAAATAAGTGAATTATAAAGACAAACAGGTCTTTTACAGAATTTTCTAAGGTAGAAGAACTGAGTTCTTTAAAGACAGATT
Source organism: Dugong dugon (assembly GCA_030035585.1). Classification (NCBI taxonomy): domain Eukaryota; kingdom Metazoa; phylum Chordata; class Mammalia; order Sirenia; family Dugongidae; genus Dugong; species Dugong dugon. The sequence goes on from CM057478.1 coordinate 19,926,216, forward strand.
TAGTGGGGAAAATTGTAAACTTCCAGGAGTATGTCTAGGCTGCGAACTGAAGAAGTAATAAGGATTAGTCAAGGAATTGAGAAACAGCTGTCCAGGCATCAGGAACAGTAACTACAATGTCCTGGAGGCTTTTGGGGTCTCTAAGAAAAGATATCCAATCTGATTTGTGCGAAAGTGAAAGCCCTCTAGGACATCTCTCTCACACTCCCCTCTTCTGTGCCCCCGTGAAGTCCCTAAGCGTGCTTTGTTTCTCTTCTCTCCATCATGGCAAAGGATCACTATATAGAGTAATTACTTATTTGCCTACCAGACTTAAACTCATTACCATTGCCATCAAGTTGATTCCGACTCATAAAGACCCTATAAGGGCTTAACAGAACTGCCTCATAGGCTGTAATCTTTATGGGAGCAGACTGTCATGTCTTTCTCCCACTGAGCGGCTGATAAGTTAGAACCACCTAACATTTGTGTTAGCAGCTGAATGCTTAACCACTGCACCACCAGGGTTCCTTGCCCACCAGACTCTTAGAGCCCCTTTAGTAAGCTCCACAGCAAACATTTAGTATGTATTGGAGAGATACGTGAGTGTATATACAATGTTGTATGATGATGAGGTGTCATGTGTAAAGTTGATGTAGAATAAAAATAAAATAAATTTTACAGAGTTAAGGAGTTTGGAGGGACAAAACAGACTTTGTGTGTATGTTGTGGGTGCAGGTGAAATGAGGAAGTAGCTGAATCTGTTAAAGGGTGTAAGGTCAGCAATAAGGAGAAAACTTCTCATAGGAAAACTGGGGGTGCTTAAGATGATTTTTTGTATTTAATAAAACATAATGGAAAATATACAAGAATTGTAAAACTAGCAAAAAGCTACAAAAAGTCCAGCAATGTACCAGTTACTGTGGAAGGGCAGAAAAATACAAGTACCAAAACAAGCAAAACCCACAAAACATTGCTCACCCTGTTTACTTTTGGAGATGAAGTATACCCCAAATGAATTCAGAGTGGCTACCAGCAAAATATCGGCAAGCTGCAGAGCAAATGACCAGAAAATGACAAACCACGGATATTAAGTCACAGTTATTAACTAGCAGATATTGAATATATTTTGTGAGCACTTAGAGCTATCACAAAAATGAACACTGAGCATAAAAGAAATCTGAACAGGTCCAAAGGAGAAAAAAATAATAGTAAAAGAACCTAAACTTGGGGAACAGAAAAAGAGCCTGTTGTTGACAGATGTAACTATCTATTTTATAAGCTAAATTAAATCTTTGACTGTGTGATAGTTGAAAGCTATTCAATACCTATTCTTCCCTTCTGTGTTTACAGTGTTTGCCCACTTAGGATTAAAAGTCGTCACTATTTATCCCTATACTATTTTAACATTTTTTTTCCCGAACGTTCTACGCATGTGTGTCTGTTTTGTATATTTCTTCAGCTATCAGGTAGCTAGAGCCCATGTGTAATTAAAGATTTAGTAAAATATATTTTTATGATGAAATAAAATTTTTATTACTCTTTATTTAGACTATTTTTCTTGCTAGCAAAATGAAATACCAATGTGTAACTTTTCAATGTATGATTTTAAACGTTCCTTAAAAAAAAAATCCATAGTTTATCTGAATTCAACACATTCATTAGCACTGATTTACAATGGAGTGTTTGAAAGTACATGTAGAATGCACATGCCAGATGAATTCATCAAGACCAGTGTGATTACAGTGAATGTCAAACGAATTACTAATAATGGGAGCTCTAAGTGTTACATTACTTTCACAGTGTGTTACTGTGTTTATACTTATGAGCCCTGAGGATAAACGACACTCACATATTACCCTTGCATATTAATTGTATCTTGATAATCAAAGGTTGATCTAGCAATCTTGTGGGCAGTAAAAATTCCTAACCCCCCATATACAGAGAAATTACTGTTATTTATAAGTTTCACTGAGGAGTGATTCAATATTTTAGATTCCAATTATAAATGGCATTTATAGCATGCCTCCCACATGTTCACTGAAATGTTAGAGTCTTTAGGCATATGTTTTTCATGGCCACTGTTTAGAATGAAGAATTTAAATTGCTCAGGACTTTTTCTAGGAGTATATATATATATATATATATATATATATATATATATATATATATATATACACATATATATATATTTTACTTAAGAAAAGACAGCATATTATAGATATACATGTGTACACATATACACATTTAATCATAATTCTAATTAGCATACTCACACAAATGCACACACATAAATGTGTACACTCATTCTGGCTCAGTTACTTGACTTTGGAATAATGATGTCTTCAAATAGTAACTTCCTTATCAGCAAAATCATGATGAAAATACCTATCACACACTTCTTTATGAGCTTTGAAACTCTGGCTACTAGCATATTGAAGGTGCACAGTATCTCTCTTTCCTCCCATTCTTAACCCAGCTTTTCAATGTTCGTTCCAGTGACAACTGGTTGGAGGTAAAGATGGGAAGACTATGGGATGGACTTAAGTGTTATTCTGATCCTTGGAGCACCAAAGACTAAAAAATTTCCCCCTTTCCTATGTTAGTCCTTAAGTATCTGATGGCAGCTATACCCATTGCTGTCAAGTCAATCCCGGCTCATAGCGAGTCTACAGGACAGAGTAGAAGTGCCCCATAGGGTTTCCAAGGAGTGACTGGTGGATTTGAACTGCCAACCTGTTGGTTAGCAGCCATAGCTCTTAATCACTGAGCCACCAAGGCTCTCATTAATAGAGCTGAAATGAAAGAAAACCTAAGTTTTTAAACCTACAGTCAATAATGGATAAATATTATCTTAATCTCTATACAAAGTAATCATGAGGCTTGGTCCTTCAAATATGAAGGAAAAGAAAAATGAAGGAAAGGTCTTAGGTTCCTATGAAAAAGAAGTCAGGAAACTAGAGTACTATCTTTTTCTTTTGTCTGAAGCATCAGCACCTAGCATCCTTTATACTTCAATAAATAGCAGAGTTATTTGCTTGCTTATTTTAATGATCAAACTTATTAAATCTGCTACCTTCCTCTATACTTTTTGCTTGCTATTCATTCCTTTTTTATATTTTTTGTTGCTAACCAAGAAGAAATCTAAGAAAGCATAAAAAAGATTACTTCTATTTCAATGATAGGTACTCCTATAGAGAAAAACTGACTGATCTGGAAACCCAACATCATTTATAATGGCTTTTCTAATACAAAATACTTTGAATTCCAATCAACTCACAACTGCTGTTTCACAATACAACAATTCAAAAATGGGTGCACTTCCTCCTGTTCAAAATTTTAGTCATTGACTTAAATAAAGACATAAATGGCATGCTTCTCAAGTTTGTAGGTGATATGAAACTGTGATGAATAACTGATTTGAAGAATGGCAACATCTAGATTAAAAAAGATCTACACAAGCTTCAACAATGGATATACAATTTAATAAGAATAAATGTAGTCTTAAACCTACATCACCTCTTCCTGAAAAAAAAAAAATTAAATTTCAGGAAGATTCAATGAGGATTGGAATAAATGTCTGTGAAAATTATATTTTTGTTGACTATAAAGTCAGTAATAGTCAGCTGTTTAATAAGGCTAAAACAATACTAATATTCTTCTAGATCATATTAATAGAAGTATGGTATCAAAATCAAGGAGGTGATAATCCCTCTGTACCCTTGTTTGGCAGATCAAACACAAAGGACTCTACTCAGCTCTAAAATGCCTCAAGAAGGCTTTTACACGCTTAATGCTTCCAGACAAGAGATGTGATCTGCTTAAGAGGATTATAAAAGATGTCATACAAAATGTTGCTGAAGAAAGTAAAGATGATAAAATTTAATGGAAAAACTATAGCTAATTTCAAATCTTAAAGACCTAACTTATGAAAGAGGAAAGCAGTTTAGACTGCGGCAGAGGAGAACCACACCTTATAGAATATAGATTTTTGGCTCACTGTAAGAAGGAACTGTAACAATTTAGAGCTGAAAATAGGTTTGATATTGCATGAGCAGGTGAATTCAACACCACAGTAGTATTCAAGCAGATGGATAAATACTACCCTTTCTGGAGGGGTGAAGTGGAAGGATATTATGCAGTGAAGTAAGGCATTACCTAGAGGGGTGGACTAGATGAATGAATTTCCATTTCTTTTTGACTGTGACCAATGGTAGGAAAGACACTTTACAGTTTGAGTATTTATACATATAAATATACTTAACTGAAATTAAATTTTCACAAAATAATACTCTTGTTACATGCAATTCACTCATATTTTCCATTCTAGTCTGGTTTGACCCATTTCGTTTTCTAATGATATTGCATCTCACTAAATTGATTTCATTTTCCAATAATCGATTATGACCCACAATTTGAAAAACGCTAAACTAGCCAACCACTGACAACTCAAAAGATTCTATCATTTTGTGTAGATGTATTGGCGAGGGCTAAACATTCCCCATGGTTGGAAATGGATGGTTCCTATGAAATTGACAGTCATAAGCAAATAGATAGATAGTATTGCCGGGAATTCCTTGGGACTTCTCTCACTACTTTCACGTGAATTTAAATTTAGAAATGTAATAATCAATATAGTATATTGGAGTCTTTTGTTATGGTATATATACGTAACCTATTTTAGCTCAATAAAGTTATCAATAAAGCCTAGTATCTAAAGGGAAGGAATACAACAGAGATTCTTAACAATTTATTGAAAATTTCATGTGATTATTCTCAACAGTAACAAGGAAAACGTGGTTTGGTGAGAGTATGTGGTTGGTGGACATGAAGGGGCCCAGGTGGACAATGATTAGTAACTACAGGCATCTTATTACCAGGATGAAGGGTGGAGAAGAACTAGAAGGGAAGCCTTGAAACTTCAGCAGTGACTTAGCTCTAGCTACCAACAAGTGCCAGAGGATTTATTTACTTTATCAATACTCACAACAGTCCTACAAGGAATAGTTTAGACAATGACAATGAGGCTTACTGAAATGAAGGACCAAAGTCTCACAATCAGAAGTGAGTGGAACTGCTGTGTCTTCAAGAACATCACAGAAAAGAGGAGAGTCTTGGATGGGTGCTTTATGGGCCTCACAGTTTGTTCTTAGGATATAGGGGAAGTAACTGTTCAGGTAGGAGACTTTCAGGAGGGAGGGAAAGAGAGAACTGCTGGAAGTGATGGGGCATAGAAAATTAGACCCCTAATACTATTTAAATCTTTGTAAGCACTTCGTATGTTTGGTATCAACGATTTTAAATTATTTTTCTTTCAAGAAAATAATAATTCCAAGACAATTGTTCTCTGAAGCTTTTGAAGAAACAAAATCTACTTCTTTAAGGGAAAATGTCTGCATAGTCTCTGAGGCGAATAGCTCTTAAAAACAAATGTACTTTTGAATCCGTGTGCGGTGTTTGCCTGTGGTTGAAAAAACTGGAAACGCAGACAGGTTGGTCCTTCTCCATCATCAGTCAGATGTGTATACACTTGAGATGCTTACACCCTATAAATTTCAGCTGCTTCCGTTTTGTAACTCAAATGTTTCTTGTATATTACTGGGAAATATAGGTGGAAAGGAAATATAACCAGTCATCCTGTCCAGTTTATTTAGTATAATCGAGTTTGTACTCACAGATACCATATTCACATGTCTACATCCTTTCTTTGTCCCCATTTGTATTTGCTTTTATGGATAGTAGTAGACAGCTACTCTACTCAGACTGTATTTGTTATGCTTTCAGAAAAGGTTAGAACTAGATCGCTCTGAGTATCTTCCGAGTGACTGCTAGGTTGTTGTATTAAGCTCATACAATGCTGGCAAGGCCTGGCCCTTCTTTAGTCATTGGGGATAGATTTATTCTCAGAGAAAAACCTAAACTTTCACGACTGGCCAGAAAATTTGGTCAGAGAGAATCCCTGCCCCACCTTGTGGTACCCCCCTTTTCCTTTGCTGGCACTTTATACCTGGGGCCTCACAGATAATGACCTACTGCCCACCTGCCCACGCCTGGCTTCAGGCCTACCTCATAAAGTCACCAGCTGCCCTCTTTGAGCCAATCAGAGAAAAGAAATTACCACAGCGAAAATGACTTAGGGACTTGGCTGTAAGTTGGGACTTGAAGATTTGGCACCACGTGGGGGCCTTGCTGGTGGTGGCAGGTGGTAAGAGAAGGCAGCTGTTTCAAACTTCCGTCAGGAAAGGCTTGGGGCACAGAGGCGGTGAAGATCTGGGAGATGTCCCAAACTCTTGAAAGTAGATTTTCCTGTACCTGCTTCAAGCTCTAGAAGCTTCTCTCAACGACAGTGTAGCAAGCAATTATCTTGCCTCTGCAAAGGACCACACATGTCAATAAACATCTCCCTAAAACATTGTGAGTTCACAGGGAAAACAGAGTGATTTAATGAATTGACCAGACAACCCCGTCAGCCCAATATCAAAATAAGTTGAGCCTGTGATGGTGCCCTCCACTGTTGCCTGTCGGAGCTATGGCATCTGAGGAGCCATGTTGTGACTGTGCAGGTTCAGCTACATGGCAGGCAGGAGCATTAGTAAGGAAAGGCAAGGAACCAGGAGGAGCTGGTCCTGCTGCAGGGTTAGTCAGTAATACTGAGCAGCAACCGGAGTAACAGGCCTGTGCCTGTTTCAGGCCCACAGCTATACCTACTAGCAGCCAAGCGGGTGAGACATATCAGCAAAGATTTCAGGACATCATTGATTCTCAGAATCCAAGGTGACAGCGTTATTGTTCTGGGGAACTCAGTAAGTTTGAAGCAAAGCATTATTTAGTCATTTCACCCCTGGAGGACAGGAGGCTGACAGAAAGCTATGCAGGACACAATCAAGCAAGTTCCTTTCCTAATGGGAGGCTCTGGAGTAAAATGAGAAAAAGCAAAAGTGTTAGGGGCTAGGCATTCAGGTTCCCAAAAGCTCACCATGGGAACATTAGGCCAGGGCTTGTGGGAAAATAAAGACATCCTCTGCTTGTGGGTCAAGAGGATGAGCCTCATGTCGTGAAGTATGCACTGGGATTGGCCAGGGTCAGCACAGCTGGTTCCCAGCTCTTTGGTGGCAGAGATTGGTGTCGTTTAAGACTGGAGTCCAGGCTTCTCGCATTGCACCTGGCCCACTTTAGGGAAGGTAGGCCAGGTTGCAGCTGAGTCAGTCCCTACAGCTGAGGAGTGAGCCTCAAGTCCAGCCTGATCATGGGCTCGGATTCACATACGGGGAAGCTCAGTGCATTCAGAAGCCCCTCAGATGGCCAGAGCCAGGGGAATGGACTCACAGGCGTGCTGTCCCAGACAAGGAGGCATGGTGAGGGAACACAGAAATGGTGCCACTGCTCATCACAAAACAACATGAAGAGGAGCCTTGATGGCATTGACCATAATTAGTAGCAGAAAGGACATCATGCTTGGGGTCCTGAGACCCTGGGCTCTGTCTGGTTTGGGGTACTCTCTGACTAGGATGACTTACAGCTCCCCTGCTGGAATTGGTTTCTTCTCTAAAATGTGAGGATACTTTGGAAACTCCAAATCTAACACAAATATAAACTATGTAAATATAGAAAAATTTACATATATTTTTAGATCGATAGATAGCTGTTGTTGAGTTGATTTCGACTCAGGGTGACCTTATATACAACAGAATGAAACGCTCACCTGTCCTGCTTCATCTTCACAATCCCTGCCATGCTCAAGTCCATCATTGCAGTTACTGTGCCAAATCCATCTCACCGAGGGTCTCCCTCGCCCTTGCTGACCCCTTACTTCACCAAACATAACCTCCTCCAGTGATTGATTCCTCCTCACGATGTATCCAAAGCAAGCCAGTTGAGCAATGTTCTGTTGTATGTGATCCATAAGGCTTTCATCGGCTAATTTTCAGAAGTAGATTACCAGGCCTTTCTGCCTACTCTGTCTTAGTCTGGAAGCTCCACTGAAACATGTCCACCATGGGTGACACTTGTGGTAGTTGAAATACCAGTGGCATAGCTTCCAGCATCATAGCAACACACAAGCCATCACAGTATGACAAACGGACAGATGGGTAGTAGATTTTTTACAGATACAAAATTTCTTCCTGCTTTGCCCCATTTTTATGTGTAGATCACAAAAGCAGAATACTAAAATTACCCTCAGGAAGAGTGACCTGAACAGATGAAAAGGATCAGATATCAACTTTAAAGCAGACGGTGTATGAGACAGATACCAGGATACTTCTTAACAAACTGTTCTGACCCAAAGCAATAGTGAAGAGCCCTCAAGCAGAGGATGGAAACTCTCTGACATTGCACCTCCTTTGTGGTTTTACCTGCTTCGAACTGAAATCCAGAAACTTCCTCCACTCGAAGTCAGTGACCTCCAAACATGCGGGGACAGAAGCTTTTCACCCACCCGGCCTCTCTCAGCTCAGGTTTTAGCATTTCGCTCCTTCCCGCCCCTTCCTTTCCCAGGGTGCAGCTGCATCGCTGCACAGTCCCTGCTTGGAAGGAGGCTGTCAGGCTCCTTAGAAACCACCCCTCCCTTGGCTGGAAGTGCCTCCAAGCACTGGAGTCCACTGTTTACCCCTACTCTTCGCTAAGTGCCAGCAACATTTCCACTTTCCTGCTGTGTTTAATCTAAAGTTTTAGTAACAAAACAGGACCCACTTTAGCACAGTGCCTTAATCACCATTTAAGTTACCTGGTTTGCACTTGAAATGCACTTGAGCAGGGGGCTGGACGTTGTTAACAAGGCATTTTCTTCGTTTGTCCTTGTGGCCTTCACTGTCACGGGCAGAGAGACCAGAGCAGCCATTCTGAAGAAAAGTATCCCTCACTTAGAAACACCCAACTTCCAGATGACCCAGAAACAGCCCACTTCTGCTCCTGACTGCAGAACGCCCCACGTAAGCATGGCTCATGCTTGGCACCCTCCTGTGGTTCTCTTCCTTCTAACCTAACTCCCTAGAGTAGGCTCCTACTAGCAGAGGAATGGACCAGTGCAGAAGAAAACGAGGAACTTTGCTGACTTGAATTGCTTTCCTAGGAAATGAGGAAGACAACTCCTCCTCCACCTTCTTCACCTTCTCCCCCACTTTCTCTTTTCCTCTCCTCCACTTCTTCCTCTTCCTCATCTGATTCCTCCTCTGCCATTCCCAAGACCCAGAACTCAGGATAACTCGAATAGTATTATAGCTCAACTACAATCCAATGGATCAAATAAGCTTTGGGGGGACAGGCAGGTAACCAAACCTCTTTTTGTAAGGTGTGGACATGGGAAAATATTTTAAATTCCAAACAACCCTCTCACGTGTTAAGACCTCACCCCACTGTTAAGTTGGGCACAGCTGGTAGTGCCATGTGTATTTTAAACAGCTCTCTCCTATAGATAAGAAGTCAAGATAATCCCACAAGTATACCAAAGTACCAAGCATTTGTATATTTTGCTAAATCATGTTTATCTGTAATAAGATCTTAAATTTGTTTACTTTGCCCTGTCAGCCTGAGTGATGACATGCAATTGATCTTTGTCTGACAGAGCCTGAAACACTGGCTCAAGACAACACTGATCCAACTCAGGCAAAAGCTTTTGGGGTTAAACATCCCAGGTGTGGGCCGGGCAGATGGCGTAGCAGCAGTTCCTTGTGCTGTCATGCACATAATCTGATTTCTGAAATGACCTCAAGACACCAGTTTGCTCTGCTCGCTATCAGGTGTGCTGCGAGGAGCCCAGTCTGGGGGGCGGGAGCACCACTTTTCAGCTCTTCTCATCTGTGGGCTAATGGACAGCACTCTCATTGGAAACGGCACTGTTTGCTCTTCCGACAGGAATAAATTGTTAAAATGTTGGTCACTTTAGCAGGCAGCAGGTGTGCCAGGGCATCCTGAGCGGATAATTGAAAAGATTTTTTAGTTGTGACTTTGGCATCTAACAGTCAATAATACCATTCGATTAAATACCATTTGATGCCCCTACAGATGCACAAGGATTGAGTTTAATTTTTGTTTGAACAGCTGTTAATAGCCTTTTTTTTTTTTTTTTTTTTTTGCGAAAAGTTATCTGTTATTTTTCCACGGTAAACGTTGAAAAAAATAAGAAAAATTTTTGGTGATATTCCACAGCTTTGTTGTTGTTGTTGAATGAGTAACAGTAAGAATGATTACCTTCTGATTATTTCTAGTGAACTTTCAATGACTTCTAGTAGGGTAGTCTGTGCGAGAAAGGTGTCTACTTTTCTTTTACTCAGAAAAATAAGGGAACCAGAGGCTTGAGCTGTCAAAGTTTAATGATCCAAGACAAAGGATTTTGCAAAGTACCAAAAGTACAATTGGAAAATGCTACCAACTTTTTCAATTTGTTTTAGTATATTTCTATATTTTGCTTAAAAACGTTGGGTTTTATGAAACTTTCACCCAAAATTGCACTCTTACATCCTGAAACTAACCAACAAAGAGCCTCATATCTCTGTCTCGATTTATGTGATACTACACCCACATACTTTTATCAGTTGTCAAAAACTTAATCAGCCAAACAAGTATTTCCAGCCTTGTAAACAGAATTATTTTATCACCAGCATAGACTTTCCATAGCATGAGATCTTAAACTACAAAATCTTAAAACCAAATATATTACGTCAATAATGTACTAACAGCAATAGTGTTAAGTTTCTGACTTTATCAATATTTCTCCTGAGAATTTGGAACTTTGGACATGCTATAAAGTATGGGACTTCTAGTGATAGAACGCAGTTTTGATTTATCAAAAATCCATTTTAAATATTCAACCTTCTTACTTGATAATGTACATAGTGAAACACAGCTCAGCCCACGTCTCAGATATGTTCACTTCTGGCTGCTGTATTAATTGGCGTCCTGGGTGGTAAAAATGGTTAACACGCTTGGCTGCTAACCAAAAGACTAGAGGTTTGAGTCCACCCAAAGGTACCTCAGAAGAAAGGGCTGGCAATCTATTTCTGAAAAATCAGCCATGAAAAGCTTTATGGGACACAGTTCTACTGTAATATACATGGGGACGCCATGAGTTGGAATCAACTGGATGGCAACTGGTTACTAGCTGGTATTGTAACTGGGAAATTGATACCCTGGAATATATTCAAAGGAGAAGATCAGGATCTTAAAAAAGCTGGGGGAAATACCATCTGCAGAATGCCAGAAAGAATTAGATATTTATCATGGAGACGTCAGAAGGTTGGGGCAACACAGATATTGAAGGACTGTCATGAGTAAAAGCCTCTAATCTTAAGACTGTGTAGCAGTGCAAGACAGAATTACCAACGAAGATTGGAAGTTCAAAGAAAGGCAGTCTCTAATTCAGTATAAGGACAAAGTTGCTTATTCTTAGAACTATTTGCAAGTGGTGTATGTTCCCACATTACATCATCATGGTCGCCCTTAGTACAATTCCTGAAATAGCAACAAGAAAGATTTGACAGCACTGGTGCAAAGGGGGCTGGAGCTTGGGCCAGCTCAACTTGAAGTTCCCTTCCAGAAGGCTAAATTTGTTCTTTGAGGCCATCGATACACATTCTTTATTTTGGTGTGCAGATATATTTTGGCATCCATTCCCGATCCTGTGGCTACTGGTCCAGCTGACACTTTTTCAGTATACACTTGATTTTCACTCCCCTGCCTCCAGCGCTGATTCCACACACTGATTCATCGACATCCCACAGAAGTATTTATTTTCACGAGGCTTAAGTTGGGGGCGGGGGCGTAAAAAGTTAAAATCACCACTTTTCAAAAAGTAGCCAGGATGCAAGTGTTCCTTTTGAAAAACCAGGACTGTCTTAAAACGGTAGCCAAGTTGCACGTGTGTCGTCTAAAATTACATCACACCATCCAAGAGTGCACTATTCAATGCATCTACATTCCCGGCCTTCCTTTTCTGAATCTGTTTACAAAATGATTCCTAAACACAGATGGAGCCTTTTCTGCTGGCAGATATTAATGTGTTTTTATTTACGCACTTGTGATCTTTGTGACGTTTTGTCTTTTAGCCTCACACCAAGTCATTTTTTATACATGTCCTGTGGAAAGGTGGTCCTCGCCCTGCAGTCAGCCTCACAAATCCCTGACACAGGCACATGCATTTTTTATTGTTCTCACATGTTTCTTAACAGCCTGCGTGATTACTGCTTTACAGCACAGCAGATGGGTTCCTGCATAGCGGTGAAACAGATGAGATGCTCAAATCGATTGTTTTATCAACAATCAGTTGCAGATAAAAATCATTTTAATGAGAGAAATTAATGGTGTTTGCAAACATGATGTTAATTAAAGAACATTGCTTAGGCTTTTTTTTTTTTTTTTTTTTTGCCTCTCTCTTTTTTCTGCACGCAATTTTTTGTTACCCATGACATCTTTCATTATTGACTCATGCCCCAAAGAAAAGGCGATTAAAATCTGCTTTTGTTTGATGTAGCTTTTATTGAAGAAAGAAATAGATCTTTCTGAAGCTTCCTGGTGAGATGAAAGTCTAATTATCTCCACAAATGAAAGGAAAAGCTTTAATTAGGCCTGTGCTGAATCTGCGCACTGTGAATTTGTGCATTGTGATGGATGGAGCCCGCATCTCCTCCGTGGCTGCAGTTGGAATAATGAAGGAAGGGGAGAGGTAGTCTGCTCCCATGATTCAGCTGGCAGAGTGGAGTTGGAGGCACACCTGGGTTGTGAGTGAGTGCCCAGAGCAGCTGCCACAGGCCATGTTTCAGAGCAGTGCATTCGGCTGTTTTACAGCCTCCCTCTGAGCTTTGATCTCTTTTCAGGCAGCAGGGGTCCTAACAAATCAAGCTTTTCATGTTTCACTCAGTTCCACTCTCTTTTGCTTCACCATTCACACTCGAACTCCAAAGAGGATGGATAAAATATTGTCTTTTTCTGAAGCAATTAATGATCAGCAGCTGACATGACTGAAGTGGGTATTATGCCTTACAAGCAGTATTTTAAGGTTGACTGTAGGGAGGATGCAAGGAGAGAGATGAATTATTTATTTAGCTTTTTAGTTGTTTACGTCACTGTTTATGATTCTACTAATCATTTGTGTATATGGACATACACTTATGGAGGTGTGCTGAATGTCCACCTGGCTGAGAATTATTTTAAACTGCTAATTATCACATGGGAGAAAGCTAACATACCCAGTGTGGCCAGATCCCTTATTCTGTCCCGCGTTTGCCATGTTGAATGCAGTTTGGTCTATTTTTATGTAGTCCCACTGATGCCAGGAAGGTCAAACTCTTATTTGTGTTCTCATTGCTTGCTGTTAATCTATTCTTTTCAGAGACTCCAAAAGCACTTCTGACATAAAAAGAGATGATGGGGATTATTTCAAACACTCTTTTGGCCAGGATTAAAAAAGAAGTTAGGAAAGGGGAAAGGATAGCAAAATTGAGCAACGTGTATAGTCAATTTGATACCTGCCCTCCACCACACACACACACACACACTGTCTGCCCTGCTTTTGTTAGGAATTCCCTATCATGGAAGAATGATAAATTTATCTCAAGCACCCAATTAAAGGTAGAAAAGTTAAGCAGTCAACCCACGAATGTGGAAGGGAAGAAATTACATATGGAGCATGGCATTGGCAGTATTCTAGGTGAGCGTGTAAACTGAAAGGCAACTGTAGCGATCTAAAGAAAAACTATCTTTAGGCAACCCTTCCCTATTTGAAAGAGGGTAAGAGTGGGCAATAAAGTTTTTCAGAGGACAGAATATGGCTGAATTAATGGAGACAATCACTGAGGTGGGTTCTGGCTGGTTCTGAGGGATGGAAAATGTGAAATTAGTGTTTTCTTGAATGGCGCTTATCATTCTCCTAAAACTGTGAAAGTTAGACTGAAGTGCAATTCTCCTTTGCCTTCTCCTTCTTCAACACTTTCGTTATTCGTTCAATCTCTGTGTAACTCTTCGGGTCTCCCTTCCAGTCTGCCCTGTCCCCTGCTAACTTGCAGTTTCCTCTCTTTAAAGAAAGCCTCACTGTCTCTGTTTAGTCTAAGCGTATGCTCACTGTTTATAGATTTCATCCAGACTTGAGCTTCCTGCAGGTGTTTGGCACCCAGCAGGTGGGCCATATTTTGGTCACAATGAGAAATCAGAAAGATACAAAACAGAACTCGACAGCTGCCCCGCCTTTCATTCCATACTGAAATGATGTCAGCTATGGTCAAAGCAGTACATAGGGAAGAAGGAATTTACAGAGATGCTAAGGATGAAGGATATCTATACAAAGTTGACACAAATTAGGGAAGAGCAAATGGAATCAAACAGTTCGTTCAACAGCACATATGAATGCCCAAGCCGAGTCCTTCCCTTCAAATCAGAAGTGTCTAGGAAAGTGTGGAAACCTTTGTAACTCTACCATTTATTTCAGTGGAGTAGAGCACCAGAGTTAGATAGTAAAATAATCCTAAAACTGAGTGTCAGAGAACAGATGCAAGCAAATCCTCTAATTAAATGCTCGCTTTCTCCCTTTCAAGCTTTATCTGCATCAACATTCAATTTCACTCTTCAGAGTGTAACACCATCTCTGCCACACGTGAATTCAATACTGATATAAATCTCTTACATGGGTGTATGTACACTGCTTATTACATGTAGTGGAAATGGTGATGTGGTAGCCTCTTGGAGCTCGGGAGACACTGAAAAGTTATACCATGTTTATTGGTAGTTAACTTTCACAGCAGAAAATATTAAGTTGATTGTTTCTTTATTTCTTAAATTAGTGTGGTATTTAAGGCTATTTAGGACCAAAATCAAGACTGACTCTTTGAATGAGAAGGAAAAATAATCCAAAATTTTTAAAAAAAGAAAGACTTATGGAGATTTACCTACTTCCCCCAAAGAGACATACAATCTATTATTTTGCTTAGTCCACCCGTTAAGTGTTTTAATGTAAAAGTGTTAATAATACCTTCAAAATAAACACTTCAAACAAACAAATAAAATCTATTAAAAACAAGTAAATTATAATTATGCAGTAAAAGTAATGAATAACCACATAAGGAAGGAATATAACAGAAAGAAAAGAGATGTGTCACACGAACAGGCATGACCCAGTTCTTCGGGAATGGTGTCAAAGCAACAACATTTTAAGAAAGAGAAAGAACTGAGTATTATTGAAAAGTAACACTAAGTCCAGGGTGATGTTTGTTCCTTGAAAGTCAAGAAAGTAGAGCTGACATCCTAAAGGAAATTTTGAAGATAAACTTCATTCTTCTCACATAATTTTAGAGCTCATGGTCCATATTCTCTAAATTCTTTAATTGTGATATATTTAGAACTGTGAGATATGTAGATGTACCCAGAATTGAAATATCATATGGTAACCTTTGGGTCAACTTACATTTCACTCTTTGTTAGACATCCTGTATGTTGTATGTTAAGAAATATGCATTCATTGGGGGGTGGGTAAAGAAAAAGCGAACGAAGTAAATGAATACAGTAATATATAAGGTAAAACCTGCGAAAGCAGGAACCTGTGTAAGGCAGAAACCTGTCAGAGATGAAAAACACACATATTTTCTGCTAATAGAGAGCGATAGAAAAGTGGTAAGACTGCACCTGTCAAAGGTGGAAACTTGGGGGAGCTGGGAAAACAAGGCAGTCCCGTCAAGTTCTGTCTCTCACAGTTTTCCCTATAAAATGTCAGAAGATTATGAAATGAATACTGGAATCTGGGGACACTAAGGAAGCATACAACGAGAGGAAGATGCCCTCATCCTAGAACCAAAGAGAAAGTAGTGCCTCTGTTCAGGAAACAAATTCGCAGACAGGGTAGTCCTGCAGCACGGACTCAGCTGTAGTCATAAGAGCAACAGCTATTTTTATTAATATAATAAAGCAACTTTACACTGAAACAGTGGTTAAATTTTCAAAGCCTCCTAACAACAGGGCACTTTGCAATCCCCATTTCCCAGATGGGAAAATAAAGGCACAAGGAACTTAACCACAGATCCCAGCCCAAGCCAGGGGAAGCTGGAGTCTCGCAGGCCTTTTGATCTCTGCCCTGCAAGCTTTTCTCCTGCCCTTGCTTACTCGTGGGGAGGCTGCAGTGTGGGAGCACGACAGGAGGTGCACACAGAGGGGGAGCTAGCAAACACCTATTCCCCAACTCAGATAATTCTTCCTTTCACCCTTCATAAGAGAAGTTTGTTTGGGTTGACACATTTCCTCTTTATAAACAGAATTCTCTCTCCTCACTGCCAGAGTATTACACGAACCTTAAGAAAAAATAATAAAGTTGCCATCAAGTCCACTCCAACTCATGGAGACCCCACGTGTCTCAGAGTAGAACTGTGCTACTCTTAATGGTTGGTTATTTGGAAGTAGACCTGGGGGTCCTCTTCTGAGGCACCTCGGGGTGGACCCAAACCCCCAACCTTTCAGTTAACACCCGAACGTCTTAACTGTTTTCATGTCCCAGGGTCTTCTTTAGATTATTGTACTCAGATATTCTGAATTCTGAAATAGTTCATACGTACATACATACACGCATATGTGTATTTATTTACTTACAATTTACTTACAGAAATGAAAGACCAACAAGAAAGGACAGGTAACCAATGAGTACAACACATTTTCAGAACACCAAACCCAGGGACTGCTTAGGGAGGTGGGAGAGGGGGCCTCTGAAGTGGAACACCGTGGACAGCATATAGGTTTAACAACAAAAAAAAAGCTCTGGGAATTAGCTTTGGGTTTCCAACTGTCACACCAGGTTTAAAATCCTTCAAGGAGCTCCCCACCAGATTCCAGATAAAGTTCAAACCCCTCATCACAGTGCTTCACACTGCCTGTCCCCTTCTTCCTCAGGATCTGATTGGCTCACTGCTCGCCCCATGAAGCTGATGGCGCAGCCACGCCATCCAACACGCCTTCTGCTCTGGGTTCCCTCCTCCAGGCTACCCATCCTAATCCATCCTCCCCCTTACTACCTCTGTCTGTGTTATACCACAGATTCAGTATTCTTGTTATCTGTTTGCCTCATCTTTCTCTTCTAGAAGAGTCTACAATGTTCCCTTGAAGCCAAGGATGGTGCATTGTTTTTATATTCCAAGCCACAGTGCAGTGGTTTGCAGGTGCCCGCAGTAGAAACAGAGCTTTTTTTTTTCCTCTTAATAAGAAAATGCCATGCGAAAGTGAAGAAAGGTGTAGAACTGATGTATCTTTAAAGGTAAAATGTGTGCTTATGAATTATTATAACTCAGACCTTCATACCATCTGGTGGTTCAGCTGTAGTTTCCTCCTATACATTTTAAATATGAAAGTTCATTTCTTTATAGTAAAGGCTCAATGCTTATAAACATCTTCTAAATTTAACTTTTTTGCTAACCAATTTATCTCCCAGGCTCCTGTACTTCCACCTGCATTTGAAACCAGAACATATTTCTGCTGCAGAGTCTATGAACCAGCTTATCTATTGCACTTAAAAGTGTTTTTATAGGAAACAACCAAACATAAATAATAAATAGTGAAGTACATTTTACTCTTCCATCATGGTATTAATTTGCCCTCCAGTGCCCATGAAATGCATCAGGTGCACAAGCCTAGACTCATTTAGATTCGGAATAGCCCAGAATGTGTGTTAAACACATATTTATCATCGTGATTTATTAAGGAACAGCTGTAGAATGATGCTAATTAAGTGTCTGTGCTTTCTTTCTGAGACTATAATTGTTTTTAGAACAAACAGAAATGTAAGGAAACGAATAGGCAGGGGTATTTGAATACATGAAATCTCTATTGTGAAGACAATGCTCCCTTACATCTCCCTGCAACTTACACAATTAAGGAGGACATTGCCATGGTTTTCAAAAAGTTACATATGGTAGACATTCCTCCAAAGCTTTTTAGGGGCGTTATTTATCCCATTATGAGTCATTTTGCCGATGGTTCCTGAGTGTCCTGCTAAGCTCTGTGCTCTTTTTGGAGAGCTCCCACTGACAAGTCCTCAATCATTCATAAATTTTCTAATTGAAGTGGTATAAATATTCACATGCAAGGGAAAAGTAATCACCCCATACGCTTAAAAAAATGTTGTCATCCTTCAGACTTTCTGTAGAATGTATTCTACCTTTCCCAGCTAGAAGCAAAATAACTAGAACTAATTTTTTTTTTTTTTTTTTTATAATGGAAACAGAAACCCTAAGAGTTTAGGACAGTTTCTTCCCTACCTTGCCTAGAAACCCTAAGAGTTTAGGACAGTTTCTTCCCTACCTTGCCTAGAAAACCCAAGTAATGGTAAAGGTAACTCCTTTAAATAAGTTGGGACAAGAAAGTATACAATAAAATGAAGGAAATAGTTCCAACAAGTTTACAGTACGTGGATCTAGGAAGAGAAGAAGAGTTTTTCATTGCAAACTCCTGACTTAATAAAAAATGCAGTAAATATCCTCAAATGTCTGTTTCCGCATCATATATAAAATTAAATATTAAAAAAAAATGAGTTTAAAGAAAAACTTCGCATGGTTATAAAATAGGTTTTTAAGGAGTTATTAGCAGGATGTTCTTTCTACATCTTATCCTATTGTCTTCTTTGTCCCTGCACTTGTTCCTACTTAAAGATCATACTGTTCAAACATTTTAAGTACCAACTAGCCACTTGAGGCAAGCTAGCTCTTGATGAGGGGTGATTCACACCACAGCATTAAACACGATTTGTTCTCGCTCTCTCTTTTTCCTCTAGAGAAATGCCACAAAGTTTACTAGAAAATAATTCTCTACAACAGCTACGAGGTTTATATAAATATTAAAAAACAAATGGAATAAAGAAATACCACAAGTGCACAAGTTAATCTTATCAACCCATAGTAAATATGACTTTTTAATTGCAATATAAAATAAGGACTCAGAGTTTGGAAAACAGTAAAAACTCTTAATGCTTTAAAAAATTGACCCAGATAAGGTTCTTGAAAATAGAGGTTTGATTCACACTTTCTACTCCAACCATTTCTGCAGCAATGGTGTATAATATTGGGAGGATATAGGCTTTCTCATTCTATTTTTGACATTTTAGCAGCAGCATTTTTTTTTTTTAATGTAAGGCTTTGTTCATGCTGAGTCCATATCCACATTATTAACATCATATTAAAAACCTCAGGTTTGGAGGAAAGGTTGTCATGTATTCAGAGTATTTAACTTTTCTTCAACTCAGTCTAAGCTTTTATACTCTGGGTATAAGTTTTATTGTAAGAAAAAAAGGAAATAAAATTAATAGCAAATGGTTATATTGTTGCCCTGAGTAAAAATCTAAATTATAAGACTGATTTTCCAACTATGGAATAGTTTAGCATCAGATCACCTGACCTTGCAAGTCTTTGTGAAAAGACTATGTTTTTAAAGTTCCATGATGCATAAATACTTCTAAACAGCAAGAAGCCTTGTTGAGACAGCACCTACAGATGTATTGGGGGCCAGCTGCGAGAATTCTGGTCAAATCTGTCCAAATTAATCATGCTGGATTGTCAGTGTTGACTACCATTGATAAGTAGGAGATACTTAGTCCTGTATCTATAACAAAATCTAAGGAAGCAACAGAACAACCAGCTTGGAAAGGCTAAACCTACACTTCAGAGTGAGAATTAAAGATAATTTACTGTACATTCTGGCATTAATTAAGTGTGAAGCCTGGGGGATAGTAGACACTAGGGAGAATTGAGGAATGAATGTTGACTATGGCGGGCACTGCAGTAATCATTTCTCATACACTGTGGCAGCACTTCTGAACATACCCGTCAGACAGTTCTTGGCTATCCCTATTTTATAGATCAAGAGAGTGAAACCAAGAGAAGTTAAATGAATTCTACAAGGACACACACTGTTAATGAGTGGTGGAGCCAAGACTGAAGTCTAAGTCAGACTTTTGGTTAAGCCAACACTTATTCAATCATACAGCACTGTCACAAGCATAACTACATACAACCACCTTTATATCATATGCAGTGGGACTTGGACATAAAGTCCTAGTTCTCACTTAATAAACAGTGGGTGAGAACTTTTAGTTGGAAATGCTTAGGGTATTGCATTGTGCTGTCATTTCTCACTACTCTCTCCTGTCATTACAACTGGATTGGGTTAGGACGGACTTTGCCTTTTTCTTGCATTAGGGTTTATCGCACTAACTGCAGACCATTATTCTTCTCATTTGCTCAGTGTTCACACTTTAAGCAGGAAGTTCCTATCAACTGCATTTCTAGAGCCCTTCTCCAAAAGATCTGCCACTAATAACTCAGGAAAGTCTTCTCTTTAGTTGTCTGTCTCCTTCCCAGGTTTTCTGCTTGCTGTCTCTGTGTTCTACCCCATTATCAGAATAAACCCCCATAGCAATGGTGTGAAAGGCCTTTTAAATGCACTCTTTGGGAAGGGAAAAGAAAAAATCCAAAACTGTGGTTGAGTTTGAAAATGGATATCTCCAACCTGTTCTAAAATATGAATTCCGCTGTTTTTCCTTTAAAGCTGTTACATATTCCTTTCTCTGCGGTACCTCAATGGTTTTGCTTCATCTCCATTTCCTTATCATTGTTTGTTCACATATATCATGATAAGAAATAGTTCTGAATCTTATAAAAAAGAGTAAAGATAAAGAAAATCCTTTTATAGTTAATCTTTTCTGCTCTTTCTTTACCCTGCTGGAGCCTGCCACCCTCCTCAACCAATGCCAATCTTGAACTTGCAGGTCTTAATGGGAATGATTCTGAAAGCTGATCAATGCTAAAACATCTTGAGGAAAGTTAATTAGGTCCCAGAACGAAGCCAGGATGCCAGACAATATGAACCTTAGTGTCTCTGTTTTCAGTCTAGGGAAAACCTATTTGCTTCTGGATGCTAAGTTTAAGACAAACAAAAAACAAATCCATTGCCATCAAGTCGATTCCAACTTGGTGTGACACCAGGTGTTACAGAGTAAAACTGCTCCATAGGGTTTTCTTGGCTATAATCTTTACAGAAGTAGATTGCCAGGACTTTATCCCATGCTGCCACTGGGTGGGTTCAAACCGCCAACCTTTATGTTAGTAGTCAAACCATTTGTGCCACCCAGGGACTTCAAATTTCTAACAGACCCTCCTTAAATCAAATATGCCATTTCTCCAACTGTTTTTTCAGACTGTATCTATTCTTCCCAGGTTTCTTCAGGCTCATGATGCTCCCATAACCACATATGCTTGGAGCCTTCAAATCAGGACCAGAACTACGGTGAGGCAAGTGAGGTACTCATCTCAAGCACAAAACCTAAGGGTACCAAAAAAACTCAATACTCAAAATTAATGATATTTGAGTTCAATATTTTACAAAAAATCAAAATTAATGCATAATGAACAAAAAATAAAAATTTTAATATTTAAATAAACACAGGATCTGTGTTATTAATTTTCCTTTTGCCTCAGGTTCCAGTAAGGCACAGCACTGTTCCAAATCAAACCAGACCCAGAATCCCATTCCATGTGGGAACAAGGAAATAGGCTCAATAGCTGGTTGCTTGCTCCTAGTCCCCTAAGTAATAATAATTACTAATATTTATGGATCTAGTGTTACATGCCAGCTTCTGTTCTAACCACATTATATATATTATCTCATTTAACACCTTGAAGTAGGTGTTATTCTCTCTTATAAAGATAAGGAAACTAAAGCCCAGATGTGTATGGTCACAATTTACATTGTTGAAAAAAGGTATTTCCAATGAATAAGTGTCAGTCTTGCAAATTCTATCATGGGATCTCCTGCATCATTTCTATCACAAAAGCCATATCTTCCAACTACTGATCCTTCTTTGTTTCTAACTTTAGCATTCCAATCACCAATAATTATCAATGCATCTTGATTGCATGTTTAATCAATTTCAGACTGCAGAAGTTGGTAAAAAAAAAAACCTTCCATTTCTTCACCTTAGGCATTAGTAGTTGGTGCACAAATTTGAATAATAGTCATATAAACTGGTCTTCCTTATAGGCGTATGCATATTATCCCATCACTGATAGTGTTGTATTTCAGGGTAGATCTTGAAATGTTCTTTCTGACAATGAATATGATGCCATTCCTCTTCAATTTGTCATTCCCAGCATCTGATCATAGACCATATGATTGTCTGCTTCAAAATGGACAGCATCAGTCCATTTCAGCTCACTAATGCCTAGGATATTGATCTTTAAGCTTTCCATTTCATTTTTGTCAATTTCTAATTTTCCTTGATTCGTACTTTGTACATTCCACATTCCAATCATAAATGGATATATGCAGCTGTTTCTTCTCATTTTGAGTTGTGCCATATCAGCAAATGAAGGTCCTGAAAGCTTTACTTTTTCATGTCATTAAGGTCGATTCTCCTTCGAGCAGGCTGCTCTTTCCCAGTTGTATTTTGAGTGACTTTCAGCCTGAGGGTCTCATCTTCTGAAACTATATTAGACAATGTTCCAGCACTATTTATAAGGTTTTCACTGGCCAATGTTTTCAGAAGTAGATCACCAGGTCATTCTTCCTAGTCTGTCTTAGTCTGTAAGCTCCACTTAAACCTGTCCACCATGGGTGACTCTGCTAGTATTTGAAATACTGGTGGCATAACTTCCAGCGTCACAGCAACATGTAAGCCACCACAGTATGACAAAATGACAGGCAAGTGGTGGAAACAATACATAGACATTGCATATATTATTCTATGTGCTGCAAACTTATAAATTCCTTCCCTATAACTAGCAAATGGGTCATAAGTTGAAATGGCCTAATCATCTGATTCCAGAACAATCTTGTTCTCCCTTCCATCTCTCACTGACTCTGCAGAATTTTTTCTCCAATTTCCTGTCCACCCTGTGATGGAAGAAATTGGAGAGAAGCTAATTTTAAGGAGGGAATTTACATCATCAGTTTTCAGCATCTAGAATAATATATGCAACTTTTATGTATTTCTGCAGGATTAATCTTTTCTAAAACCACATATAACCCCTATTTGGAAAGAAGATTCCTCCAGAGTACAGAGAATAAGTAAACATATATATGTGTGTGTGTGTATGAGGTGGGAGGTGGGGCACACAGAGATTGTGTTAAGTGTGAAAAGAGAGCATAAACATTAACGTCGACTCTGCAGAGTAAGGCTGTGCCTCTGCAAAATGTTTTTGTTACCTATTATTACAGGAATGCTACAGGACTCAGGATATTAACACAAAAGCTCTCCTTGCACGCACATATCTATTGTAGGGTTTATTCCCCCAGCACATTCCAATTGTCTTACAACTGGTTTGTTCATTTATTTTCCAATAACCGGAATGCTTTTTCCACTTCACAACTATTTCATAGTAGTGCTGATGTCTGAACCATAGGGAAAAACCTGAATGGTTCATATACCCTATCATGTGTACTAAATTTTCCACCAAGTGGGGTTTTGCAAGAGATAATAGAATATTTTCAACTTTTATCAAACATGACCTTTCATTGTGATTTTTTGCAGTTTGAATAACATTTTGGTGTATGTTTCAGATTTTACCTAAGGAACAAGTATTGACTATTTTGTCGGGTTTTAATTAAGCCTTTTCCAGATGCTCAGGTGCGGTCATTCAAAGGTATCCATCACATCAAGTGAATTGGGAGGAGAGCTTAACATGTTGAGTAGTAATCTTGTTGTATTTGTGTTCATCTATTTGTCAAGGAAAAAAATAGTCAATTTAAAGCAACAAGGGAGTGGCAATCCTTGTCTTTAAAGCAACTGTTGTATAATTGACCTCCTTTAGCATTTAATTTCTCAAGCCTCAAGGAAGCTTGATTTTGAACATCAAAGAGGTACCTGTGAAAGAAACTGTTCCAGACTGGTGAGTAAACAAATTAGAGTTAATAGGGTCATTAGCTTGTGTGGTAAAAATTTAGACTGGGTATTGCTTACTAACAGATATGTAAGCTGTCAGCATGTGGGTTTTTTTTTTTTTTAAGCCTTTTAAAATATAATTAGACCTAGAATTTGACAAAATGTTATACAATCTTTGCTTAATGACATTTTTTTCTACACTTAGATAGGGTTTCGTTTTAAAACGTTAGTGTGTTTATGAAAACCCCTTCCTCACCATGTATAATCCATGCTGATAAATGTATTCCTGTATGTCCATGAATTATAGACTCCAAGGTTGCAGCTACACAGTGAGGATCATACTCTGCCATCCAGGGTGCCAGCTATATAATAAAGTGCCCAGGTTCTAATCACCCGCAGCACAACATCAACAGTGATCTGTTTAAACTCACTGAGTAATTCATGAAGATACAATGGGGGCAGGGAATCAGTAAAAGAGTTTGTTTTGCAGTAAACCTTAAGGCTGGTGAGAAAAAAAAAAAAAGGCATGTTTAACATATAGGAAAAGCAAATATTTGCTACTGTTGACAAAGCAGACCGGCAGCAGCTATTTAGACTGGAAATCTGCATCTGGGCAAGCACATCCAGTGGTAAACCACCTCCTTACTGTGAAAACTTATTGTACCAGCAGGATATGGGAAGTGAGAACAAGAATGAAAGCTAATGCAAAAGCTAAAAGAAACACAGAGTGAGGCATACATAGTTCATTGCTGCTCTGTGTCCTAACGTGTCTAGGGGCTGCGTAATGAAACGTAATCATGAATGAAGATTTAAAAACCTGTATTTAGTCTTTCCCCTCAGAAAAGATGACTTGTTAAAATGCCAGTGAAGTTTTTCTCATAATTAAAACTCATTTTACACTAAAATAAGTCTCCTTTACTTCTTCTTATTCATCTTTTGTTATCCCTATCAGAAGAAAAATGTTTGCCATTATTGGCTATACCAAGATAAATCACACATATAAGTTTAAGAATTAAAATGTCATGATTGTAGTTTTTTAAATTCTAAAATTATTTAAAGATTTTAGAGAAAGAGAGAAGTAATGAGTTTATTGGGTTAGATAAACTTTTCAGAGACTGTGAATGGTGATTTTTTTATCATTTTATGCTTATAGGTGATTATTCTACATTATTTTATTCAGTATTTAATCATTTGCGTACTTATGGAAATTAAAATAATCATTTTTCTTAAAACAATAGATTAATAGTTCTTTTGAATTTTTTTTTAAGCTGGTGGGGAGCCTTGGAGCTTCCTTTGCCAGTGTCTCCAGCCATAAAAGTTTAAAAAGTAGAAATAGCACAACATGCAGAGGCTGTTGGAGAGCAAACCTCAGTGAGGGAGGTTTTGCGAAGCTTCTAGGCTTTTACCCAGAGTGTGCCCACGTGATTCATCCGCCACTTGGACGCTTTAGAAGCGCGCAGGACAGAATTCCTGTCTTAGTTTTCAATATAAACAACAGTAAATGCCCACACGAGCTCAAGCCCATGAGGCCGTTTGGTTAGTGAAGTTTATTCTAGGTTCTGGGTCAGCAAATGAGGCATTAAGCTCTTCAACAATATAGTGGTAAAACTCAAAGTCCTCTACTCTTTTCAAGCTTTGCCGTCGTGACGGAGATAAACTCTGAGGAACCATAAAGGCCTTAAATTTACCCCTTGTAAACGGCCTTATCATTTGATGTGCTACTGACACACCACTTCTGCACAATATAGCAACAACCTGCCCCACGCGGAGCTGTGCTGCGCTGGCGAAACGGGGAAAATGCTGATGTGCTCCCTTCTGCTGGATCTCTGGCCTGAATTTTGGAAAATTTCTGCCCATGAGATCCTACTGTCAGTCCTTCACATTTGCAACTATCAGGGGACACGTGTGCGCGCGTGTCTATGTACACACGCATACGTGTATCTAAAGATAGAGAGGGAAAGAAAGCTGTGAGGCAGCGACAGAGAAGTCGTCTTGTAATGGCATTCAGCAGGTAAGCAAACAAAAAACACGTATTTTTGGTAAAACAAAAAGGGAAATTGCTTAAATAGCTTTGCCCACAAAAGCAGCAAAGACTTTTGGAGAAGGAAAAGAAATATATATTAGAGATGAAAAATAGATCCCTGAAAGCAAAAGAACTTTTTTTTTTTTAAACAGAGTTTCTCTTTCAGTATTCATCTAATGAAAAGCAAGATACGGGTAATACTGGACACTTTAAATGCAGGCTTTGGTTTAGACTTCAGTCAGTCCATACTGAACACTAAACAACTTCAAAACCCCAGAAGTTTCAGGCATCTGCATGGCTTACCTGAATTAATCGTGTGGCATAAATTAAAAGTAAATCATCAATCATCATTAATGATCTGTTCAACTGATGCCTGCACTTTCTTACACTTTAATCTTCATTAACACATAGGCAACAGAAAACCCCAGAAGGGCGTGCCACATGTGTTCCCGTGTCGCGCGCGTACCTCTCCAGAACGCAAAATCGCTCAGAGAAAAAGCTTTCCTCAATGGGAAGCCGATACCACTAGGGCTTTTTCTCTGAATACTTTAGAGTAGATCAAAAGGCTTTATTTTAGCAGCCAGGGGCAGAGCAAGTTCCAGCTCTTTATGTGTGTGACCCTGGTGCCCCGCTGCTCGAGCACCTTCTACAGTACTTGAACAGTGTGTTGTAAGACTCGCCTTGGATTGGCATCCGTGCATCCTGGAGGAGCACAACAGCTTCTTCATTCCAGATGTGCTCCTTTTACCCTTTGCGGTGAGCTGTCCTGATCAACAATAACTCTTAAGACTGCCATTAGCTTCTTTTAGTTTTTGTTAAGTATATAAGCTTTGTAAGTGCTGTCGGGCGTGTAAAAATTGCTTGCAGTTAGGTAGATTGAAATAGTTTACTTGTAAATGGAAAGGTAAAAAGTGGAACTATTTTGATGAGACATGTAATGAATGATAGATTTTATAAGGGGGCTTCCCATTTTGCTTTGTATTTCCTCTATTGAAGAATATACACTGTCTTGGTAAATGTACTTGCAACTCAATGAAAAAATAGCTTATTGTGCACAGCAACATCCTTAAACATTAAAACAACTTTGAATCAGACTATCCCCGTGACTAACCTAGTCTCTAAGTATAAATTAGAAGCTACACTGTTCCTTCCTCAGCGTGTGACTGCGGCTCTCTAGTTGCAGTACTTCTCCTTTCACCCCGGGGGGATTGTCCAAGAAGCGAAGTAAGCACAGGCTTACTTATGCTTACTTACTAGTATCTAGTGAACAGTTTCACATCATTACAAATTAGTAAATAAGCACAAGTAAGCTTGTGCTTAGCTTGCTTACTGGGTACTCCATCCCTGTCAGGGAATGTAAATTTGGTAAGACGCTTTGATTTTATAGGAAGGCGCTGTGGGATTGGGAGAGAGACAGATGTCAAGCATACCTAGAAGCAGAGTCTTTGATGTGATGAAAAAATGTGAAATTGTTCACTACGGATTAGTAAGTAAGGACAAGTAAGCCCATGCTTATTTTGTGTCTTAGTTATCTAGTGCGGCTATCACAGAAATACCACAAGTAGATGGCTTTACAAACAGAGATTTATTCTCTCACGGTCTAGCTGGTGGTAGGAGTTCCCCGTTTCTCTACTTGCTTCTCTCTTTTATATCTCAAAAGAAATTGACTCAAAATACAAGCTAATCTTGTAGATTGAGTTCTGCCTCATTAACATAAGTGCCTCTTATCCTGCCTTATTAACACAGAGGCAGAATTTATAACACATAGGAAAATCATACAGATGACAAAATGGCGGATGACCGTATCAGATGACAAAATGATGGACAATCACATAATACTGGGAATCATGGCCTAAGTTGATACACGTTTTGAGGAGACACAATTCAATCCATAACAATGCACCCTTTGTCCCCCAAAAATTCATGTTCTTGCCACATGTAAAACACATTCATCCCATCATATCATAGCAAAAGTCTTAAATCAACTCCAAGTCCAAATTCCATCCTGGGGCAAAATTCTTCTTCATCTGTGAAATCTAGAATACAAGTCATCTGCTTCCAAAGTGCAACGGTGGAACAGGCACATGGTAGACATTTCTATCACAAATGGGAAAAACTGGAGGGAAAAAAGGGATAACAGGCAGCAAGCAAGTCAGCAGAACACATTACATTAGCTCTCAAACCTTGAAAATAATCCTCTGTTCTCTGAGACCATTTAGGCAATGGCCCTGCCCTCCAGACTCTGGGTGTTGGCCACACTCTCTGGATTCTGTGTGGAAGCCCCTCGACCCTGGGCTTCAGCTCTGCCTTCCAGGCCCACTGCAAGGGCAACTCTGCTCTCTCGGATTTGGGCGACCCCATTCTCCTAGTCCATCTGAGCGGCGACTCCAACCCCTTAGCCCTGGCAAGCCTCATTCTTCTACCTCTTGAGCATGGTAGTCCAGCCCACTCAACTTGGGGCAGTAGATCTGTCCCCATTGTGCTAGGCACTCATAAACTGCAGCCCCACTCTCTGGAACCAAGTTGATGAAGCTCTGACTCTTTAAAACCTAGAAGGCAGTGTCCCTACCCTTTGAAACTCCAGAGGCCATGGCTACACCCTTTGAGATCCCAGAGTTCGTAGCCCTACCCTTTGAGACTGAGGCAGCTGTGCTTCCTGTGTTCCCTGTCTCTTCAGCTTCTGCCTCCTGGTTCCTTGGCCTTTTGGCTCCTTGGGCCTCACTGCCCATGTCAGCTCAACTGTAAGTGCCCAGAAGCACCCCACTCCACCAAGAAGCCTCCCGCCTAAAGGCTGTCAGCTCTTGCTCTGTGGGTTGGCTCCAGCACTGTCTCATGCTGGTCTCCTGGTTCAGCTGCTGCCATTTTTCTGCTGCTGCCATTTCTATGCTGCTGTTTCTTGCCGTCTCCAGTGTAGCAGCTCTACTCATTTCCTTCAGACTCCTTACCAGAATTGTCTTTGATGTCTGTAATTCTACCAACAGTCACTTCAAGGCAATCTAGGCTTTGACTAGTAGGCATTTTAAAACACTTCCAGCCTCTATATATTGACAGTTTCAAAACTGCTTCTGCATTTTAGGTATCTGTTAGAGCAGCACCCTACTCTCCTTGTACCAAATTCTGTTTTAGTTATCTAGTGCTGCTATATTAGATATACCACAAGTGGCTGGCTTTAACAAACACAATCTAGGAGGCTAGAAGTCTGAACTCAGGGTGCCAGCTCTCTGTTGGCTCTGGGGGAAGGTCCTTGTCATCAATCTTTCCCTGGTCTAGGAGCTTCTCCGTGCAGGAACCCCGGGTCCAAAGGACGTGTTCTGCTCCTGGCACTGCTTTCTTGGTGGTGTGAGATCCCCTGTGTCTGCTCGCTTCTCTCTTTTATTTCTCAAAAGATATTGACTCAAGATACAACCTAATCTTGTAGATTGAGTCGTGCCTCATTAACATAACTTCTTCTAATCCTGCCTCAGGAACTTCATAGAGGTAGAATTTACAACACACGGAAAAATCACATCAGATGACAAAATGGTGGACCATTACACAATACTGGGAATCATGGCCTAGCTAAATTGACACACGTTTTGGAGGGACACAATTCAATCCACTGTTGTTGTTGATAGGTGCCCAGTCCTGCACCATTCTCACCATGGTTGCTATGCTTGAGCCTATTGCAAGGTCAATCCATAACACTTCGCTCGCTTATCGGGTAATCTGACACTGCTTACTGCAAGTCAGCCATCACCAAGCAGGTATGAAATGGTCCATTTCTACCCTGCATCTGCTGAAGTAACTTGGGAGTTAACATGGGGAGAGAGTATTACTCAAGCTAGGTGCTCTTTGCAGAGGGAATATATCATCATACTTAAATATAGGTATGTCATTCTGGACATGATTTCACATCAATGAGAGGGTCTTGTAAAAATCATAATTTTTTGTTGTTGTTAGGTGCCTTCGAGTCTGCTGCAGCTCATAGAGACCTAGCCCGAAAAAAAAATCCCAACAGTGCTCTTTAAAGCTGACGATATTTTGTGGTCCCACATGATGTCAAAGAATGAGATTACCTTTATTATCTAGTAACAAAGGTCTCGAGCTTTAAAAACCTTCTGACACAGTTAATCTTATGAAAATTGTTCGGTTGCACCCTGATTAAGTGAGCTAATCTTCCAGAAAGAGCCTCCAACCTTTTCTCTAAGCATCTCGTTTTAAAAATGGTAATTATTTGAAAAACCAGTTGCAATACATCTTTCATTAATGGCAGAACTGGAAGGACTGTGTATTTATTATCGCACTGAACTAAGATTAGTAAACCAGGAAATTTGGAGAAATAGGTGAATCCAGGGTCTGTTCTGTCCATCTTGTTGAGGTCTCAGATTACAGTGCAGCAGTGGTTTTCAGAACTATTTTCCAGGGACAAGAAGAAGACTGTAGTGAGAGGGGCAGGGGTAGACAGGGAGAGCGAAAGGACCAGAAATAAGGACCCATCTCTGAGTCACTGTTAAGTGTTATCTTAGTGGTAAATTAAATCTGCATCTCAGAAAATGGAAGTGTACATCCTCTGCCTATTACTCTTCTTCAGTTAATTCTGGAACTTGATTTACCTGTTCCAGATATATCCTTGGCCTGCCGCTTCTATGGCAAATTGATAAACTGGCATCCAAATGTGTTTCCTTAAAGCAAACCATAAGTGAGAGGAGAGTATGACGTTGTTCTCTTAAGGATCAGAAATCTTCTTAGAGGTTCCCTGTGCACCACAAAGTAGTTTTAACCTTCAAAAGTATCAGCATCCTTTGGTGTACTTAGAGCAAAGCTACATAGAATAACATCCTACAGGATTCAAACAGTAGCATACAAGAGCTCAATCATCTCTGAAGAAATTTCATTTGACAAAAAGAGAAAAGGAAACAAGTCTTTGTTGGTTTCTTTTTTTAAGAAACAAAAGGCCATTCAATTCTCTCTTCCTTTTTCCCCTTCATATTACACTCTCAGAATTCTGCTTGATTTGCTGCTGTCAAAGACAAAGGTTGATAGCTTCCTTCTAACCCGTGAAACACTAACTTTAAAATCATGTAAATTTTTTCAAGAAAGATTAACCTGTGAAAATGTGGGTGAATAGTGCTTCCATTGATTTCCATAGTTTTGTTGATTTAGGAGTATGGATTTTTTTTTCAGTTCTACTTTATAAATCTGAATCTAGATGAGGCAATGACTCGCCAGTTGATCACAAGTAGAAAATCCATCAAATAAATTGGTGGCTCATTTCCCATTGGGTTTATTGGGATAACAAAAGCTTCTATTCTATACAAAATTTTTAAGCAAACACATACGCTAGTGGGATTGAGAGGAAAGGTTTGAATGGGAGAAAAAGTAAAAAAAAATTCTTTATTCCTCTTTGGAATGAAGGCATAGGTCTATAGTCAGCTTATAGTATATGCTCTGACTCAACTATGAGTAAAGAAGCTCTTTGGTTAATCAGTTTCTAGCAGGTTTTATGCATTGCATTTACTTTTACAAAATCCAAAAGTTATTCTTATCCATATCTCTCAGTTTGACTGATTAATTATCTATGGTTCCCCAGCACATACAATGATCACAGTAATGTTCTTTGGAGATACAATCATCAAAGAGCATTGCTTGTTAGTCTGTTACATGAGAGGGGCATAAATAATAAAACAGAACAGGGGCCATTAATTCGTTCTGTTTTGTTTTCAGTGCTTGGACGTTGGTTTATTAGATAGGGGGTACAGAGCAAACGGGAAGTGAGGGGGAGGAGAAGACCATGGCCGTGTATCAGAATTTCAGACTGTTCCTTTCAGCCAATCCTCTCTGGGCCACGTATAAAGCCTTGAGGCCTTGGAAGGTCTCATTTTGGCACCAAGCTTTGGGTATTCCTGAAGCACATGGCTCTCATCAGAGCTAAGTGTGTGTTTCCCCAAATCAGGCAGTTAGAAGAAATCACTGGCCTGTGACTTTTAGGGTACAAACTTTAACCCATTGTTTAGTGCATATTTATAAGCAGTTTAATAGGAAACAAAAGCTCGACATGTTATTGCTAACTAAGAATGCAGAAAAACAGAGGGCAAAACCAAAGTTTTCAAAATATATATGCCCCTGACTTTTGACAGGGGTGAAGAGCTGCTAGGGGTTGAGATTAATTACTAGGGTTCACCTGGTAGACCTCTGTGTGTATCGTTCTCCCTAAGCGCTCACTCATGGCTCTGTAACATTTATGTCAAGAAATTCTGACAGTTTGATTCTTTGTAGTATCCCACTGCCTATTTACCTTTTCCCACTGTGTTTTCCTTTTCTATGACTTCAATGTTTCAATTGTACAGACATTTTAGAACAAAATTATGGCTGACTAGCTTATTGTATACTGATCTCCTTTCCTTCAAACGCAATAGTGAAGGGCTTTGGCCTGGCAGGTCTTGTACACACTAATGGATGCAGCTGAGTTAGTGGCCCCGGGCAGAACTGAACCATACGCAGTGCCACTCCTCAGGTCTCCCTCCTGCTAAGGAAATGTCAGGCCTATTCCTGGGGGGATTTTTCTCTAGTAGAGAAGTATACAGTAAGTCTTAACCAAATACTGTAAATACAGGACATTGTGAAGGGGCTTGTGTTGTAGGACCTCCGCACTCAGCTTTCCCAACCAGTCCTAAACCAAAATATTCAACAGCTGCAGTACTCTAGCGAGTCCAAGGAAGCCAAGTCAGAATACGGAATGTGCCCTTGTTATATTCCTTTGGTATAATCTTTAATTTAAATGATTGCTCCATTTTCCTGGTTGAATGAAATCATTCTTTCAATCTTCTGAGAAAACAAATTCTATGAAATGTAATCACTTTCCTTTGTAACTTTATAATAGGTTAAAAGCAACAGTAAATCAAATCAAACCAATTAAAACACGCACACACACACACACACGCACACACACACACAGAGGAAGTTGGTGAATCAGTAATAAGGGCTCCAAGGGTTTAAAAAGTAAAATCTACCAGCTATATTTCTTGACCCTATTGCATCCATGCTTGAAAAGTAAAGCGGTATGATTTTTTTTTTCTTCCGATGTAAATTCCACTTCACTATACATGCTTGAAGGAGCCCTGGCGGTGCAGTGGTTAAAGTGATCGACTGCTAGCTGAAAGGTCAGCAGTTCGAAACCACCAGCAGCTCTGCGGGAGAAAGATGTGGCAGTCGGCTTCTGTAGAGGTTTACAGCCTTGAAACCCTAGAAGGTCGCTATGAGTCAGAATTGACTCAATGGCAATGGGTTTGGGTTTGAGTATATAGAGTATATACTTGACTTGTAGTCAGAAGATACTGGGAAGTTTTACAGTGTGATTCAAAAGTCTAGTTCAGCCGAATAGGAATAGGTTTTTTCCAATTGCCATTTAGTAAAGGACTTATCTAGCTCCCTGAGGTAACAAGAATAGCGGGCA
Organism: Dugong dugon; assembly: GCA_030035585.1. Classification (NCBI taxonomy): domain Eukaryota; kingdom Metazoa; phylum Chordata; class Mammalia; order Sirenia; family Dugongidae; genus Dugong; species Dugong dugon. Next base: position 19,959,480 of record CM057478.1, read on the forward strand.
CTTTGTGCAATTGCTTCTTCTTAACAATTTTTTGAGAAGGTTTCTGTTGTGGTGGTGGTTGTGGCTGTTGTTTTTAAGTGGGATTTTATAACTGAATAGTTGAGAGGAATTGAACTAGTGCTATCGAGAGAGCAGGTTATAATGTATCAGCTGTTAATTTTCCCTCTGTGTTCCTCAGAGACTTTTACCCATTTTCTCCAGCATGTCTCTGTCTCTGCTCCCTCTCTCTGTCTCTCTCTGTCTAACTCTGAGTCAGTAGTAAACATATGTTAATACTATAACTATAGTTCTGATACAAAGTCTGAAATTAAGTATGTGGCCAAGGAGTGCTTCTGTCATGACCCTAGGCCCCTTTGTCATGGGTCCTCGTTGCTCAGCGGCTCAGCCCTGCGGCCCGGAGACCACCCTTGCTGCAACTCGCTCTGCCTGCTGCCTCCTGCAGCCGGGGCTACCGTGTTTCTGTGGAAAGAGCTGTTTCTATTTCCACAATTGCTAAAAAGATTCCAGCCTACAAAATGACCAGTTTTTCCCTGAATGTCTATTTTGTGTTTGAGAAATGTGGTTTTCCAAATGTAAAATTTTAGACGTTTCTGACCAAACAGTTTGATTTAATGGTTTTGTGTAAATGGATTTTCAGTTAAGCATTTTGTTTTATCTGTTTGAGGACATATAGTCTAAAAGGTGCAACTCTTTTGTAGCAGTTTATTATTGTTGTTATAAAAGTTCAAGAGATTGAAAATTTGGAAACTACAAATATGTATGTGTGTGTTCATAAGAAAATAGTAATAAAAATATTCATAATTCTCTTACCTAGAAAATTACGTTACATGTGGTGCATTTCCCTGCAGTCTTCTTTAAAATTTAAATAGACATCCATTGTTGTTGTTAGGTGCCGTCGAGTCGGTTCCGGCTCATAGCAACTGTATATACCACAGAATGAAACACAGCCCTGTCCTGAACCATCCTCACAATCGTTGCTATGTTTGAGCCCCTTGTTGCGGCCACTGTATCAATTCATCTTGTTGACGGTCTTCTTCTTTTTCAATGACCCTCTACTTTACCAAGCATGATGTCCTTCTTCAGGGACTGGTCCTTCCTGATAACGTGTCCAAAGTAAGGAAGATGAAGTCTTAACTGTCCTCACTTCTAAGGAGCATTCTGGCTGTACTTCTTCCAAGACAGATTTGTTCGTTCTTCAAGCAGCCCATGGTATGTTTAGGATTTTTTGCCAACACTGTAATTCAAAGGCATCAATTCTTTGGTCTTCCTTACTTATTGTCCAGCTTTCGCATTCATATGAGGCAATTGAAAATATCATGGCTTGGGTTGGGGCACCTTAGTCCTCACAGTGACATTCTGCTTTTTAATACTTTAAAGAGGTCTTGTGCAGCAGATTTGCATAGTGCATACATCCATAGACTTAATATTTTACTCTGTAAAGCAGTTTGTACATTACCCTTCTTTTCATTTAATCTTACGTTATAAATACTTCTGAGTTGTTAAATGTTCTTTAAATATGTGATTTTAATGTTTGAGCAATATTATCTTGTGTAGCTGTACCACAATGTATTGAACAAATTATTTACCCTTGTACAGAAGGTGTTAAAATGAAGAACCTAGTGCATAAATCCTTATACATATCTCTGATTAATTTTCAAGAGAAAAAATAGAAATGGAATTTTGTTAATTGAAAACATTCTGTAACTTAAAATCTACAGTTTTTATAAAATATTCAACATATTTATTATATTTTTGCTTTCCTTTTTACTGGACCTTTATTTTTCAGTATATATCCCATCCAATATGGCATTTAAAAATAAAATTACTTAATTTCTACAAAGCACTCTATTATAAATGACTTTTGGATCAAGGATTGGTATAAAATTGACCTTTTTAATACTAAATAAAAAAATTCTTGTATTTACTAAAAATAAATATTGTAATTTCTACCTTGATTGCTAGAATAGGGGAACCTCTAGAAGAGTGCTATATAACTATAGATTTTAGGCAAAAAAAATTCAGAAGATTTAGAGATAAGAGTTGCAACTTTCTCTTGTAAATGTGGCTTACAAAAGATAGGAAAGTCTAAATTGACTTTTTACTATGTAATTAGCAATGATGATAATAGCTAATATTTACTGGATTCTTTCTAATAACAGGTACTGTTTGAAGTTCTTTATATGCATTAAATCATTTAATCCTCATTACAACTCTCTGAGACTCAATTATGAACCTCAATTTACAAATGAGGAAAATAACACTCCAAAGGTTAAGTAACTTTCCCAAGGATAAAACACATTGCATCCTGTGGATTCTGACTCATGGCACCCCCAGGTGTTATAAAGTAGAACTGCTTCATAGGGTTTTATTGGCTGTAATATTTACAGAAGCAGATCACCAGGCTTTTCTTCCACAGCACTGTTGGGTGGGATTGAACTGCCAATCTTTAGGTTAGTAGTCAAGCACAAACCATTTGCACCACCCAGATACCAACTATATGCGGAGGAGGTAATCTCCATCCTTTGAGGTCTGGCTATGGCCGTTACCCTCTTTACCAATATGAAATACTGCCCCCTGGTGTAAGTGTGCATGTATATTTCAAGTGTTCATTTGCTTTGGGGCTGGCCATTCATTAAGAAAGAACAGACTGTAAAAGACTATAAAAGAAAAGACTGCAAAACCGTGTAAAGGGTTAATAACCAGACACACACACACACACACACACACACACACACACACACACACGAGTGTGTGTATATATACAAGTATATATATATGTGTATATATATGTATATATATATATGTTTGATACGTGTATATGTATCTGAATATATATGAGTAGCATGAATGTCAAAAAATATTTTTGTTTGTAACTATTACACTTTAATATGTTCAAAGAACTTTTATTTATATTCTTCTATTTGTGAGGACGGTAGATCAGGGAATATTGAACCCTTTGTACAGGTGAGAAAACTGTGGCTCAGAGAAGCTAAAATATTCTACCCAAGTCTCTACAACTGGCATGGGTTGCATGGGAATTAGAAACCAGATCTTCAGACTCCTAGTCCAGTGCTGCTTCTGCTTACCTTATGTATCCCCAGTACTGCCTGTCCTAACGTATCTGAAGGCATGAGCAGAAACTAACAAGAAATACTAAGGACAGGAAAAAGAACCTGCATTAGATATGTTTAGATCTAGCAAACAGAAAGAAATTACAGAAATGCTCTCTGAAGATGATAGTGTGGTGCTGACAAAGAACAGAGAAGGAAGAACTACTCAATTCATATTTTGCTTCCATTCTCCTTGGTAAGAAGGATTAACTTCAAACAGAAAACTGAGTCGGAAAATAGAAGTGGGTAAGGCAAATACTAGCGGCATAAATCCTTTCAGGAAACATGAGAACTTACAACTGAAAGACTAAGATAAATATAATCACATTTGGAAGTAGTTATTACTAATCCAAGTATAATATAAATTATTTCTAATGGCACCAGATAATTATGTGTTGTTTTAATGCTTCACTTGGAAATGAAGATACCACTTACTGACCAGATAACATTAGGTCATGAACTTTGAACTGGCTTGTTCAGCGTCCCTTGTGGCCAGGGGCAAACATTCGTGAGATGACTATTTGGGGCCAGAGTTCAGTCAGCATAATGCTGTGTATATAGTGGGCACTTGATAAATATTTGCTGAATTAGGTAAAATTGGATGGAATTCTTTGATGAAGTTGTCCATGAACAGAAGTTCTGTTTTTCTGAACTACAAGCTTCCTTGGAAACCCTAGTGGCATAGTGATTAAGAGCTATGGCTGCTAACCAAAAGGTTGGCAGTATGAATCCACCAGGTGGCTCCTTGGAAACGGTATGGGGCAGTTCCACTTTGTCCTATAGGGTTGTTATGAGTCGGAATCAACTCGATGGCAGTGGGTTTACAGACTTCCTACAGGGTCTTAGAAATGACCAAAGCCACTTAAATTTGTCATGAAACAAAGAAAAAATAATAATTAGAGGACACATATAGAAATATTTTGATATCGTAAAAATTTGTTCTACTCTTAATACTCCTATCTCAGTAAACTAGAACAATAGCTGTGTACAATTACATTTTAATTTATGCTCCAAATGAAAAAATATTTTTTAAAAAGTAGCATTTTAAGTGTCAGAGAAAAGGCATATTAAACTATTATTTCTTAGTGATCATAAAAACATGCATTCTGAAGTCAGGACAGCTAGATGCTAAAAAGTCTTACATACAGGGTAATAAATAAGATGAATGCATAATTGAAATTTTCCATTATGTGGCACCAATAGATTAATTTTTGCAAGGGAACTTATTTCCAGAAATGATCTTAGGAAGTGATCTCTCATTAGTAGCTGTCACTGAACAGAAGAGGTGGCCAGCTTTTGCTACACAAAGTGAGGCAACAAAGCTGAGTTTTCAGATTCCTCTTAAGAATATTTCACAGGTAACTCACATTCACTATAATAAGCCAAGCCAAGCTGATGCGAGGTAGTTCTTGCTGTCAGAACGTAAAAAGGCTTTTTTTGTCCTCATTGCTTCTAAGCATACCAAAATACAAACAGACCAAACTTGTTGCCATCAAGTCACGTAGAACTTCCCCATAGGGCTTCCAAGGAGCGGCTGGTGGATTTGAACTTCAGACCTTTTGGTTAGCTGCCGAGCTTGTAACCAATGTGCCATCAGGAATTTGTGAGTTCAAGCAACTGTTAATGGGTTTTAAGAAGACACAATGCATGCCGTGGAAAATAATGCACCTTCTTTTTCAAATTCTGTAAAAATTTAACCCTCACAACAGACATAACCATAAAATAAGGCTCATCCTTAATGGATGTTGATTCAACAACAAAGATATTGCCTATTCAAGTGTAGTTTTCTTTGGAGGAGTAAATTTATTGTGTGTACATGCACGCATTTGTATGTTTGTGAGAGTGTTGTGTGTTTCTAAATGTATGAACTGATCTAAGAAATTTTAGTTTTAGTTTTCTTCATAAGAGCTGTAATACCATCCCAGTTCTGTGTTTCACAAATTAGAAGGTGGTTTCTGCTACCCCTTTTTATGTCAGCCCTAATTGTTCAGGTCTTACTCTGATACCATTTCCAATGACTTTCAGAGTGTATATCATGCCTTTTTATCCATAATGCATGACTATTAGCATCAATTTTTATTACATGCAAAATACCCATCAATTTCTCCTTCAATTACATGTTTAAATGTCATGTGGTTATCTTCCACCCTGCGGATTAGATAGTAATCAGAACCAGAATGACTTTAACTGACCCATAGAATTAGAGTAATCTGAATTATAGAGTAAAAGAAAGAGGAAAAAGTAAATAGGACTTACAGTGATCATCTGAGAAGAGAAAAAGGGAGAGGGGCAGGCGGTACCTCCAAAGAGAAAAGTGCTAGAGACAAACTCTTTCTTTCTCAATTCTTGGCTTAGCCTCTAAGACAACCATCCACACATCACAGGACTTAGGCACACATGTCCAAGAGTCCATTTCTGCTGGTTTTGTTGGCCCTATGCTCTTCCTACCCTAAGCCCAGCCTCTTCTGGAAGGGAGAGCATTAAAGGCCTCATGCCATTATGTTTTAAATCACGAGTTTGCACATAGAGTAGGAACCCTAGCAAATTATTTATTGAGCACCACTACTTCGAGACACCTCCAAAAGGCCCTGGGAATACAGCAAACAAGACAGCTGAGATCCTTACTTTACAGGTCTTTCAGTATAATGGGGAAGAAAGACATTAAATAATTACAAGTGTTAAGTACTATAGAGGAGAATCCCAGGCTGCTGTGGAAATATAAAATGGAAGACCTAACCAGGTGTGTGCAAAAGTGTATGCATGGGGATGGAGGGTGGGGGGTTCCAAAAGCTTCCCTGAGGCCCTATCACTGAGGGATAAAAGAAGGTTGTCAATATTGCTGCACTAGTCTTCAGTCCCCAACTCCAAGATATGCCGTTAGTTCAGACCATGGTATGAATACGTGAATCTCCCTGCAGTTGCACCTGGCACACTCCGCACAAGTGTACACTGGCTTCTCTGAGGATAAGTGGGAGCTAGCGTGCTGATTAGCAGGGTTAGATGGGGAGCTGTTGACAAGGTTGTTAAGGGAAAAAAAGCATTACGTCCTTGAAGTAAGAGAAAAAAATCTAACATTAGAAGTAGAGAGAAGCTGGGAGAGGAAGTGGGGACCTAATGTCTGGGTTTTGCCCAAAATGTTACGAATTTATCATTGTATCCTAAAAGAAACAGAAATCCGTTTGCATAAAATACATTGAAAGTGTTACTCAGAATTAAGATCTAATGGGAAAAGGACAAAATTTGATGTGGGTACCAGAGCTGAGACTTTCATAGTTGTTCTGGTATGAATGGATGGTGGCCTGAATTAGAGCCATGTCAAATTCCAACAATATTTAGGAAGCAGCATGTATAGTAATTGGTTGTGAGAGGTAACGAGCAGGGAAGAATCAATAACATTGAGATTCCTGGCTTAAAGGTGATTGGTTGTAGCATATCCTAAAATAAAACATGTTTTTGTGAGGTGCCATCAAGTCATCTCCGACTCATAGCAGCCGTATGTACAACAAAACTAAACACCACCAGGTCCTGCACCATCCTCACAACCGTTGCTGTGTTTGAGCCCATTGTTGCAGCTACTGTGTTAATCATCTCGTTGAGGGTCTTCCTCTTTTTCAAATACAGCAATGATTGTGAGGATGGCACAGGAGCAGGCAGTGTTTCCTTCTGCTGTACAAAGGGTTGCTATGAGTCAGAGCCGACTCTAAGGCACCTAACAACACAACAGCCTTTTTTCAACAGTATATATGGCAATTTGACTATACACATGTACCTCTCTGGATGGAATACACAGGAATCAAATTGACTACGTCTGTGGAAAGAGACAATGGAGAAGCTCAGTATCGTAACCTGACCTTACTAATGCCAGTAAATTTCCATTAGTCCTTAAACTAGCTGGAATCAGATTTGGCCTGCCCCTGCATGCACAGAAGGGCCAGCTGTAACCACTAATTGATCTCAACAGAGGACGTAGCAACAGGAGGAACAAATCAATAGGAAAATCATCACCCGGATCCTATTTCAAAGCAAGAGGTCTGACAAGAACCACGTCACCTCTTGTTTCATGGCCTCTTTCTAGAGTTTTCCCTCTCCAGAACACCTGCGTGGCTGCCATCTTGCTGCCCAAATCACATATAAGTCCTGCCTACCCATAGCTCGAGTAGCCAGATCTGAGGAACTTCCTCCTGGCTCCTTGCTCTGCAGATTGCAATAAAGTTACTTTCTCTTTCTCAAAGAGAGTGTCCAGATGATTGGCAAGTCTGAGCACACCAGAGACAAGGACCCACCTTTCCAGGTTCAGTAATAATATCATCAGTCAGAACAAGGCCAGGGGCCAACCATGGAACACACCGTCAATTACTCATATGCAAATTCAAGTTGAAGCTGAAGAAAATTAGAGCAAGTCCACAAGAGCCAAAGTACAACCTTGAGTATATCCCACCTGAATTTAGAGACCATCTCAAGAATAGACTTGATAAATTGAAGTCTAATGACTGAGGACCAGATGAGTTGTGAGATGACATTAAGGACATCATACATGAAGAAAGCAAAAGGTCATTAAAAAGACAGGAAAGAAAGAAAAGACCAAAATAGATGTCAGAAGAGACTCTGAAACTTGCCCTTGAATGTCGAGTAGCTAAAGCAAAAGGAAGAAATGATGAAGGTAAAAGAGCTGAACAGAAAATCTCAAAGGGTGGCTCGAGAAGTGAAGTGTTGTAATGAAATGTGCAAAGACCTGGAGTTAGAAAACCAAAAGAGAAGAACATGCTCAGCATTTCTCAAAGTAAAACATAATGTAGTAGAAACAGATTTCTTGGAGGAAATCATGCGGCCACTTTTTAACATGTTAAGCTTTAGGTACCAGTGGGACATACAAATGGAAATATTAGATAGGAAATAATATGTGAGTCTGGAGGAAAGAAGAGATCTTGATTAGAAACATAAAGTTTGGAATAAAATACCCTATTTGGGTATTTTCAACTTTTGTACTTGTGTCAAGACTTTCTGGGTGTACCTTCTCATAAAAGGAGAGAAGGGATTAGAAATCAATATTACTAAAATTCTTCAGAGCTTTATGAAACCACCTAGGTGGAGAGAAAAATTTTTCTAGTTTACATTCTGGTAGCTTCTTCCCCCACTCCAAAGAATGATTATTAATGGCTATGTTTTTCTCCCTCAAGTGCTATAGTTTTTTAACCTATCTCTTGCTGTGATTTACTTAATTTACAGTGTTTAATTTGTTTTCAGCATTGTATATACATTTTGAGAGCATTCCTTATATAATCTCTCCATCTTTGATTATTTCCTTAAAATTAGGTGTTACGAGCATGTTTAAAAGACTTCAATATATTCCAAAAATTCCCTCCAATTTATACTACTAACAACATTTCACAAACATATGAAGAAAGTCTTTCAATGCAGGGTTTTGGGGGACAGGATTTGTGACTAATATAAGGTCTTTAGGGTTAACCTCTCCTTAAGAAGATCCTTGTTACTGGAGAATTCATAGGACAGCACCTCAAGGGGAAGAAGCCAGGATCTGGCTACTCAGAGTCTGTTCTGGTTTCAAAAGAGAGGGAATAAATGTGGCCCTTAAGGTTTAGCCCAGCATGCGGGGTTAGAAAGGAGGAGTATTTCATGTCAGAAGTGTGCTCGAGATTAAAGAATTTACATGGCACTGGCTTGTTTTGCAACTGTCCCTCCTCCCTCTGCCCCCGCTCAAATATATTGTGCAGACACAGGTTTCTGATTACAAATCGTAATACACAAAAGTTCAGCCACCTATGCACAAACACTTCCTCCGCTGCCGTGAATGGCATGGCACCATGGGTGATCCCTTATCTTCCGGGGAAGGAGAGGCATACGGAAGGACGAAATCAGGTTTTATGCTCTCATTTCCAACATTCGTTCCCATGCATCCCCTTGTGCCTTAAAGCCTAAATGGTTTTCTAGTTAATAGGCCCTCTAGTGGAGAAAGAGAAGTCAGTCCCCTCAACGCCCATTCTCCAGCATTTAACATTCCTTCGCGATCTCAAGGTCGGGCAGTTTGCATCTACCAGCTGCTCCTTGGAAACCATTTGGGGCAGTTCTAGTCTGTCCTATAGGGTCACAATGAGTCTGAATCAACTTGATGGCAATGGGAATCGGTGGGTACCCTCAACGCTAAGCACAAGACATCCTTAAGCTACTGCTAAATCCAAAGTTTATTTCTAAAGTATTATCAAAACAACTTGTTTACGTGTTTATATCTGCTTTTAAGACTTGTTTTTTTTTTTTTAATCTTCCATTAATGTTCCAGAGATAGACTGACCTCTCCTCAGATCCTTTATTTCTCAGTTATTCACCTCCATCGAAATTCTTTCTTGTTGAATCCACTTACCCTACTTTGTTTTTCTTTATAACCAGTTATCACTACCTGACATACTGTATGTGTTTATTGTCCATTTCTACAAACATACAAACACATAAACTACACACATATAAAAGTAAGCTTTATACATGGGGTCAGGGACTTTGCTTTGTTCATCTCAGTATTTTCAGTGCTTAGAACATTATTTGGTAGGCAATAAATATTTAGGTTGAATAAATGAATGAATAAATTAATAAATTAGTAATTAATCAGCAAGTCTATTGCCTTTTAAAGGATCCCTGATATTTGAGATAGAATCTTGTCAGAAAATAGAGTGGTTGTCTCCCCTTCATACATGAGTCAAAAAATCACCACCTGACTTGGGAGAGAAGAATTACCCTTCTATCTCCCTTCTCCACTGGGGAGGAAAGGAAAAGCCTCTTACAGAAGCACTACATACCCTACAGGCAAAGCTGGCCAAACACCCTCTCCCCTCCTCAGCTCTCTCCTTACAGATAGCGATAAGAGATGGAGAGGCAGGTTTGGCAGCCTCTTATTAAGCCCTGGGGGAGGAAAAAGTCTGACTCTAATTGTTGACTACTCCCAGAGGCTATTTTTAAAATATGAGGTACTTGCCCCTACAATCCTCAGTTTTGTACTTTAGCTATATTTCTAGAACTAAAGAAAATCTTTCACTCAGCATCTTATTACAAACATATGATTAGTGATACTGTGTCTCCTATCACTAGATTATATGAAATACAAATGTAGAAATCATATCTGGCTGTCCACTGCTGAATCTTATGTGCCTGGCACAGCTCCTGGTATGTAATAGGTGGTCAGTAAATACAGTCTTTCAAGCCTACCTGCTTCACATCAGTATCTTTCGACCTCCACCAACTAGATACCCAGTTTTGTCCCATTTTAAAATCAGCATTGCCTTTTGGATGACCGCCAAGCTTCTTGTTCCTGCTGTGGGTTAATTGCAATGTTCAGCCATTTTACAGATCAGAAATGATTTATATGTCCTCAGCAAGCGTCTCCCGCCTTCCTCATTTCAAGTGACAAATTTTGCCTAGATGGCATCATGGCAGTACCTTCAAAGGAGAAGCATTCTCGAATTTTGTCCCTGTAGATTTAAATTTTAATATATGTAATAATATAATTAATATATATAATGTAATATCGGAGCCCTAGTGGCACAGTGGTTAAGTGATAAGGCTGCTAACCAAAAGTTTGGCAATTTGAATCCACCAGCGACTTCTTAGAAAGTCTATATGGGGCAGTTCTACTCTGTCCTATACGGTCACCATGAGTTAGAATTGACTCAATAGCAACAGGTATATGATGTAATATAATGAGTCAGAGATATGTTCACATCAAATGAAGAAAGGCATTCCATCCTAAGGATCATCAACTGCCATTTAGGTGATAAGCAGTTCTGAGAGAAAATGTTAAATTAGAAATAAACCCTCATCTTTCCAATGAGGAAGTGGTCAATTTCTTTATTTCTGCCATGTCATTAGTTCTTTAGCCCCTTGGGCCATTGAATGATTTGATTCTCCTAAGACACGCCATAGCATTAGGAGTTAATACATCTTTGAAATAACTTTCATTATGCTGTTCCACTGCTACGTTCTACTGCACAGAATTATTCAGTGAAGGATATCTTTATGGGGTGGGCACATGGATTTTTTTTATCGGATTAAAAAAACAGTGTTTCGTGAAAGTATTGAATTAATTTGCAATGAGAAATATGGAATGGGGAAATAGGAAGGGACCCTGGTGAACTCTGCTCTTTGTTACAGATTCCTCATAAAAGCTTAATCAGGGCCTCATCAAATTCCTAACTCCAGGTAGGTCAACTGGTACTGTTAAAGTAAGCCTTGCATGTAACAGGTAAACAGGATTGTTTTTAAAGGCAGTAAAACTTTACATGTTTATGTTTATATTTGGCTTTCTTAAGTGAGTTTAGAGTCCTTTATAAGCCTCACTCTCCTCTGAATGAGGCAGAGAAGGATGACCTATTCCAAAACACTGAGGCACAGCAAGGTTGGACTTTAAGAAAGAGAATCTACAACACAGTTAGAAATCACATTCAAGTTTCCTGACTCCTGGTTCAATGGTCAAGTCATGATTCTGCATTGCCATTATGACTACAGTTTATGCTGGGAATTTAGCCAAGTATTTTCTGAGAAGACTTACATGAGGCATTCTGCCACCACCCATGCATTATAATTTCCAGATACAGAATTGGTTAGAAGAGAGGAAATAGTCAATAGTTGAGCACCCAAGTCCTTTAAAAACATGAACAATTCATTCATTCGAACTCATTGAAGAAAGGGCCAACCTGACTTAATAAAAAGACTGAATTCAAGGATTTTATAAGTAATTGTTTTATCACTTCAAAGTGCATCTGGAGAACAGGGGAAAGAGGGCTAACGGTAATTAAGCATGTTTTATATTCCCAACACTATATTAGCAACTTTGCCTAAAGTATTTAGTAGTAGAGTATTTAGTAGTGATGTAGGTTTATTATCTGCATTTTATAGTCTGGAAACAAAGAATCAGAGAAGCTAACTAATTTTCCCAGGGTCACACAGCTGATAAGAGATCTGGCTAGAATTAATCTGTCTTTTATCACTCTATAAAATAGCTTTCCTTGCTATGCTAACACAAAAACTAAAGTTAACAAACACTGTCAAGATGAAACCCTGGCTTTGCACTGATTTACCAACAATAACACAATTTATAATTGGATTCTTGTACATAAATATTTAATGTAAAACTGCTTGGAATATACTTTCCTTTGTTGTTGTTCTTGCGTGCCCTCCCGTAGATCCTGACTCATAGACACCCTATAGGACAGAGTAGAGCTGCCTCATAGGGTTCCTAGGCTGTAGTCTTTACAGCAGCAGATCACCAGGTCTTTTGTCCTGTGGAGCCCCTGATGGAGTTGAACGACCGACCTTTTGGTTAGCAGCCAAGCACTTAACCGTTATGCCACCAGGGCTCCTTATACTTTCCTTTAGAAATGTTAAATATACTCATTGTATATTTGGGGGTGTTGGCATGGAGGAGACTTATTGATGTACTTGGTGAATTATTTGTTTCAGGCTAGGCTGTATCGTAATTCCAAACCAAACCCATTGCCATCAAGTCGATTCCAACTCATAGCAACCCTATAGTAATAAGAAGAGTCAAAATTATGTGGCATGATATTTTCATTTTTGTAGCTGCTGTACCTTTTAAGAAATTGGCAAGAATACAAAGGAGAAATGTACTAATATTATTAAATAATATTTTGAAATTTTAAAAGTACACTTTAAACTCTATTATGTTCATTTGTTTTAATTACTGGATGAAATTTGTCTAGTCTCACAATATGATCAGTGCTTGGCTTGTAACAAACATGGGCAGAATAAGTGTAAATCCTTTATTCATTCATTCATTTAATTAAGCATTCATCTAGTCAAAAATATATTTATTAAGTGTCTATTATTTTTGTTAGTTGCCGTTGAGTCAGCTCCTACTCATGGCAACCCCATGTACAACAGAACAAAATGTCCAATACTGGGCCATCTTCACGATCATTGGTATGCTCAAAAATTCCATTGCTGTGGCCACTGTGTATTTTGAGTGTCTTCCAGCCTAGGGGGCTCATCTTCCAGCACTATATTGGACAATGTTCCAGCATGATCCATAGGATTTTCACTGGCTAATTTTCAGAAGTAGATCACCAAAGCTTTCTTCCTAGTCTGTCTTAGTCTGGACACATTGCTGAAACCTGTCTACCTTGGGTGACTGCCTTAGGCTGAGTTCTCTAGAGGAGCAAAACCAGTGACGTGTATATGTATATGTGTGTGTGTGTGTGTGTATATATATATATATATATATATATATATATATAAAATTAGAGAGAGAAAAATTTATTTCAAGGAAAAGGCTCACACAGTTGTGGAGGCTGGCAAGTCCCAAATCTGTGCCTCAGACGTCAGGCTGGAGGCTTCTCCCGACTCACGTTGTTGTAGGGGCTGAGGAACCCCACAGCAGCAGGTCAGCCAGCAGGCTGCTGGCTCATGGGGCTGCGGGAGCTGGCGAATCCCAAAATCACCAGGTCAGAGGGCAGGCTGCTGGCTCAAGTCCCAAGAACCAGAGGTCAGAGGATGAGGAGTTGGATGCAGGTTCCAGAGATAATGAGCTTTGCCAGAACATCTATATATATTGAATGCAGGCCACACCCCCAAGGAAACTCCCCTTTCAACTGTCTGGCTGTTCACATCAGATTACAAAATGGAGGATGATTACATAATATCTCCCAAACCACTGAGATCATGGCCTAGCCAAGTTGACACATCACCTTAACCATCACGGTGACCCTGCTGCTATTTGAAATACCAGCGGCATAGCTTCCAGCATCATAGCAACACAAAAGCCACCACAGTAGACCAAACTGATAGATGAGTGGTAGATAAAGTGACTAGTGGGTTCTATTAGGCCTTGAATGGGGTGGGCTAATGAGGAGGGTGCAAAGGTAAATGGGGTGGTCTGGTAATCACAGTGTAGTGTGAAAAGTGGTGGTAAGGGGATATCAGAGGACTCTAGCGAATCTGTCCAGAGCACCTATTAGACTTAGGTTCCTTAATGGCAACTGAGAGCAAGTGTCATCTAAGCTGAGATTGGCCAACGAAATATTCATATATGATATATGTTGAAAACTAAGCACAGTTTAATACAGTAAGAGCTCAATAAATGAACGTGACTGTTTTGGTGCTTAGTGACTCACACAGGCAAGAGCCTGTGAGTATTTCCCATCAGCCTCCCCCAATCCAAATACTTGTTTTTTCACTTCTTTCAGAGAAGACTTTGGAGTAGTTTTTCTCACCATTTGCCTTTCTTGAATATTGATCCTGAATAATTATGTCATTGTTCTAAATAAATCCTGAATGAACACAATAACAGGTGTTATCTAATTGGTTTAGCTGTTTAATTATTGAGATTATGCCAGATGAACAGACTTTTTAATTATCCTCTTGGTGGGAAAGTGAGCAATAATCAAAATTCTTTATTTGACCTTACATAGGGTACATGAATCTTTTATATATCCTGTGAATAGACTAGCATCCAATGCTTCCCTCCCCGTGGGATGTCCCATGTCCCACACCCAGTGAATAATTCTGGCAGGACTGTGTTCTGTGTTGGCGACTTGCTTAGTACTGACTCCTCAGCAATATTTTGTCAATTTTTTTTCCCTAATGTTTTTCTTCAGCATTGGAAGAACCAACCAACCAGAGACATGAAAAAGGAGGGGAAAGTGTGATGGAGTGGAACTTGCTTATATAATTTAAATAAAGTTTAAATTACTCAAAGTTTCATCACGTTTATCTGAATCACTAAAAATTATTATATATAATATTTAAAATTTAATTCCTTTGGCATGTTTAAAATCTTTTAAATTACCAATATTGTGTAAAGCAAACTGATGGATGGCCAGAGTTAAGTTATGAATTCTTAAAGTGAATTTTAAAAAAGAAGATCTCATTTTATAAGTAACAAGGAACACAGAGCAAGAAAATAAGATTGTCTCTTCTTAATAAGATGAATAATTTCCATTCAGTAAACCTTTATGTGCTAATTTCATCGAAATTCCATGTTAGTGACATTAAACCTCTTTTTTGTTGTTGTTATTCGAGGTATTAAAAAATGGACATGCCCCAAATCTTAGAAATAGAAAATAATTGATATGCTTGATTAATGCAGACACACAGGAAAAAGAAAAATTTAACCTTCTATTATGTCTCCATTTTTTCTTTTCACAATGCCAGTTAATATATACATAAATGTTAGTTTACATATACAAAACCAAAAAACCTGTTGCCATCAAGTTGATTCTGACTCATAGCGACCCAAGGGACAGAGTGGAACTGCCCCATAGGGTTTCCAAGGAGCAGCTGGTGGATTCGAACTGCCCATGTTTTGGTTAGCAGCTGAGCTCTTAACTACTGTACCACCAGGGATCTAAGTATGTGTGTGTGTATGTGTGTAAGTGTACATATATATATATGTACACACATATATATATGTACACACATATATATATATATATATATGTATATATATATATATACGTACACACACAAAGATATGTGTGTGTATATATATTTAAAATGACTGGGATAAGTTAGTTGCCATAGAGTCTATGATGAAATTATTCTTATTTTTTGTAGCTTATTGTGATGGTTAAGATTGTATGTCACCTTGGCTAGGCCATTGTTCTCCGTGTTTTAGCAGTTGTATAATGTTGTGAGCACCCCCATGATGGAATCTGCTGAGTGGTACTGGCAGAGGCAGGGCCTGTGGCAGCTCACCGCCCTCTCAGTTTCATCTCTCTGCCTTCCACTGGTTACCTTCTACCTGCTCGCCTTGCCAAAGTTTTTGGCTTGTTCCAGACTCAGCAGCTGCCTCTTGTTGTCTCACCTCCGGTTAGTGGGACTCGAGCTAGCAGCTTACCTGTTGGTCTCGGAATTCGTGAAACTTCTCAGCCTGCAAGCAAGAGTCCAGTTCCCCGACCCTCCGACCTTGGGTTCGCCAGCCCCTGCAGCTATGTGAATCAGGAGAAACCTTGTGGTCTTGTCTGCTGATCCTGGAATTCACTGACCTTCACAGCCTGTCAGCAGGAGCCCCTCTCCGACCTGCCGACCTTGGGTTCCCCAGCTTCTGAGACTATGTGATCTGGGAGAGGCCTCTACCCTGATCTGTGGACTTGGGACGTTTTAGCCTCTACAATTGCATGAACTATTTCCTTGCTATAAATCTCTCTCTATATGTATTTATACACTTTACTGGTTTTGCTTCTCTAGAGAACCCAGCCTAAGACGCTTACCTATAAATATGTTGATAACATTTAAATGACAATTCTGGGTGGATTTTTTTTTTTTTTTTTACAAATACAATTATTTTGATATATTACAAGTTATTTACCAAGTTTTTGCTTATCATACCTAGCACCCATATCTTGGTTTCTAATGCCACTTTCTAATAAAAGGAACCAAGGCTCCTTAGAGAAATGGCTGATTCTAGGACTGGGGCAGGAAATATACAAATCAAGCCTGGAATATCTTGTAGGATCAAAAAGTAAGGAAGTGCTCAACAAACAAACAACTCATAATAATAGAGCTATGTCAAAGGGCTGCAGGAGCCAACTGAAAGAACTCCAAAAGCTGGGACAATTTGAGCAAGAAAATAAATACAGTAGTAAAATAAAGTAGTGATAGATTATAACCAAAAATATAAAATACATATTCATGAGTCCATACTGATATAAATAAATGATTGAATAAATAAATAGAGGAGAGACAAATCTCCCATGCAGAAAAAATCCAAATAATTTATGTACATACTCTTTCCTTAAGGAGGTGGAGTATAACTTCTTACTTCTTAAGTATGGGTTGTGCACACTGACGTTCTTCTAAACAGTACAGTATGGAAAGAGATGGATGGAAAAAAGAGTAACTTCACAGTAAAGAAATCTGAAACACTACTTCCGCCCAGAGATCAAGGTTAACGTAAACAGTGGTAAGTCATTAATTGTATGTACTCTTGATATGATGTGATAATAATGGCACTTCATCTTTAGATATTCCTCCCCAGAACACATTACCCCAGTCTAATAATGATAAAAACATTAATCCCAGTGAAGAAGATTCTACAAAATACCTGACTAGTACTCCTCAAAACTGTCAGCACGGTTTCGAACTGGTTCGGAAAGGTTCAGTAATTGCCAACCTAAACAAGGACAGAGTATGCATTCCATAGCAACCATATCTGTTGCCAGTTGGATTTTGACCTGAGTGGGAAACAGAGGTGCCCCACTCAAAGACAGCGGCCAACCAAGCCACTTTGAATGTGTGTTGCTCTCCACAGTCCTGCCAATAATTCAATCTCCTACATGGATTCTGAAACTTTCAGCCACCACCTTTGAGCGGGGCACCGCTGTTTGTTTCCTACTCTGGTCAAACTCTAATGGGCAACAGATTTTGTTCCTATGCAACAAGTACATTGCCCTTGTTTACATCAATAGTTACAGAACCGTTCCAAACCGGTTTGAAGCCTTGTGTCAACGTCATCAAAAATAAGGAAAATCTGAGAAACTGTCATAGCCAAGGGAAGCCTAAGAAGACATGACAATGAAATGTAATGTGATATTCTAGAAGGGATCTTAACACAGAAAAGGGACATTAGGGAAATCTAAATAAAGTATGAACATAAGTTAATACTAATATATTCATATAAATTCATTAATCATGATAAATGTACCATATTCCCATAAAATATTAATAATAAAGGAAACTGGATGTGGAGGATATGGGAACTCTCAATAATACCTTTGCAATAATTCAATAAATCTAAAATTGTTCTAAAATAAAAAGTTTATTTAAAAAAAAAATCCCTACTTGATAATGCTGATAAGAGAGAAATTAAAATCTATACATTTCAAGTAAAAATCTAAAACAATTGAGCAGCTATTCAAAATTCACTACTTAAATATTAAAAAATTAAGAAACCTGCTACTGAGTTCATGTTTACTGCTGATTGGTTTAGTACGTAGTGACTCATTGGACTCTCTTGTTTGGTGTGTGGTTTAGCGACTCTAGCCCCTCTGATAAGAATATTGAAAAGTAATAATCAAGCCCACTGCATCCTTCAGCAAAGAACTTGCTACAGCCTAAAGGAGAAAAAACAAATTGTCAGATGGCAAAGATACCTATCCCACACTGACAGTGGGCTGGGATGCATCATTAGAACAGTTACTCCAAAACAGTCAGAACCCAGCTTCTTCCACCATGCAGTACAGTTGTTTTAAGAGTTACTTCATCTGAAGATACTTGTAGTATAAGGAAGACTTGTAGACCTACAGTTTTAGGTCACACCTAGGTCTGTCACACCTAGGTCTGTTAACCAGTCTCAATTTCAGATGGAGTATTTGCCTGGATTCCCAAATTGGAAGTTTGGTAATTGGTGTCAAAATGTGGTCCTCAGGGAAAGATGCCACTATTTATGCATTTATTCAACAAGCGTTTGTTGAGTATCAACTGCATAGCAGGTATTCTTACAGGAGCTGAGTGGAAACACTTATAAAGCCTTCTTGGTAGAGCTTAAATTCTGGTGTAGAAAAACAAATAATAATAATAGAAACCAGAAAGATATTTCAGATCATGATGGATGCTATGAAGGAAATAAAAGAGAAAAAAAGTTGTGAATAGAGGCCTGAAGGATGAGAATGAGATATCCAAATAAAGGACTAGATAAAGAGCACTCCAGACAGAGGGAAAAACAAGCACAAGACCCAGAGGGGAGAACTCCCCTAATATGGAGACCAGTGGGCTAGGCAAGTAATGGTTTGAGGTAGGTTTGCAGAAACAGAATCCAGATATAACATGGAGAGCCTATGAGGCCATGGTGGAAAGTTTGGGTTTTATCCTAGGAACAATAGGAAACCATAAAAGGTTTTGAGTAGTTGTGCTGATTTATATTTGTGGAGGAACTCCGGAAATTTGTGAAGAATAGATTGTAGCGAAAGCTAGGATACCAGTTAACTATTGCAGTTGCTGCGAAAAATGATCGTGATAGCTTAGATTAGGAAAGTAGAAGTGGGGATGGAGGAAAGTGGATATGTTTAGAACTAACGGGATTGCTGATGGACTGGATGTGGTAAATGAAGGAACAAAGAATACCTCTAAGGTTTTAATGTCATCTGTAAAAATGTAGATTAACTAGCTTTGCCTAGATTTAGATGACAATCCAATAATAGCAGAAGAATTGATCTCCTACAAGAAGTATATTCTCTTTTCAAAGCAAATCTCTGCATATTAGAATTGGGGTGAGGCTACCTGTACATTATTTTGTATTGTCCATATTTTAAAAATACCAAAGATCTTTCCTCTTCACCGAAATACATCAAGGATGCCACCATCCCTTGCCGCCATCTACCTGTCAGATTAGATCATCTGAAGACTATATACTACCTACTCTCCCTCCCTGCCAACTCACAGCTACATTTGAATCCATTTGAATAATTATAAATATTGACTTCAGAATATTTTTTACTATCAATCTCAAAGGTAACTATAAAATTTGATATACCTGAAGAGCTAGAACCCCAAATATTTTTCCTAGATTCTGGCTCATAAAATAACATGCCCCACTCTCTCTTTCTCTCTGTTTCTTTCTGTCTCTCTTTCCATATTTTTTCCAGAAATTCTATCGTTAGTATTGTATTAGTTTCCTCAGACTATAACCACAAACTGGATGGCTTATAGGACAGGAATTTATTGTCTTACAGTTTTGGAGGCCAGTGGTCAGAATTCAAGGTGCTGGCAGGGCCATGGTTTCACAAAGACTCTCAGGGAAGACCCTATCTTGTCTCTTCTGGTACCTCAGGCATTCCTTTGCTTGCTTGCGGCTGCAGCACAATTCCAATTCTGCTTCCAGGTCACATGACTATCTTCTCTCCCTCTGTCTCTCTTCTCCTCTTTTGTAGTAAACCAGTCAGACTGGATTAGGACTCACCCTGTTCCAGCATGACTTCATGGTAATTTAACTGATAACATCTTCAAAGACCGTATTTCCAAACAAGGTCATGTTCACATACCAGGGTTTAAGACTAAAAGGGAAAATTTGAAAGGATACAATTCAATCTATAGCAAGTTATCCCTTGAAGCCTGGCCTTCTTCCTGTTTGAGATTTGGCAGATTAGTTCACCAGGAGTGCAGAGCTGTCTGGATAGGTCTGGGGTTCTTAGAAAACACAGAAGAGAAGAGGGGGAAAATGGAAGATGATAAAAGGAAAACCAAACCAAACCCAACCCATTGCCATTGAGTCAGTTCCAACTCATAGTGACCTGATAGGACAGAATAGAACTGCCCCATACAGTTCCCAAGGAGCAGCTGGTGGATTCCAATTGCCGACCTTTTGGTTAGCAGCCGTAGCACTTAACCACTATGCCACCAAGGTTTCCAAGTAAAAGGAAAGGAAGCTACAAAATAAGATAAGGACCCACAAAATAAGAGACAGAAGAACCAAAAGGCCTTAAGATAATGACGTTAGGAATTGTCTGAGCAGCTTCTCGCTCAGGTTCTATCAAAGAATTTGATTCCCTCTGCTAGAAGCTCTTTCTGACTTAATGTCTGAAGGATTGATTTCTGTGTGATGGCCAGCTCTCTCAGTCCATCTCGGACTGTGCTTTTCTGACTTTGACAGCGCTAATCCGCCACCTGCCCTTTCCCAGCTGAACTCTGCAGCCAGTCACCTGATGTTGGTCAAGCCTGACCTGAACTTGCCCACCGCCAGATCTGATAAATCCACCAAATGGGCAAGGATCAACTATGAAACAGGCACCGGCACCCCAATTCTTCAACCTAGTTTCCAGGAGAAATAGAAAAATCATTTCTTGAACTTGTTTTCAGTGTTTTAATATTATGTTGATAAAAATTAAGTGAAAATTTTAGACATATTTTGATGTCTGTAAGTTTTTTCTTAACCATAGTCATAGCAACAAATAGATGAACATCACACTACTTTACAATACTCACTATAAATTATATATTCTGCTTACATAATACAAAATGAATTAATGTTATCTTTCTGAAATTAAATTTCATGATGCCATAAAAGAATTTCAGGCCCTCCATTTAACTGAATATTTACATATTTTTTAAAGATGTGGTGAGAACAGAAATGGAGAAAAGGAATAGGCACTGAGGTGATTGAATTTTTTTAAAGAAATTGAGCAAATTAGTCCATTATTGCCTTTAGTTCTAATTAAGAAATTGGCTGTTAATAATGGATCCTGGTGAGTCATTTCTTTGTATCATCTGAAGGTAAAACTGATATAGAGAAATCTATTCTATAATAATAAATCTGTAACTATAAATAACCATTTTCAAGAATGTTTTATATTTTTGCTTTTAAAAATAAATGAATTTCTAAGCCATAGTTAAATAGTTATGCTAAAATGAAAATCTGGCTTTAATTTAATATTTGAAAATACGGTCTTATGCATTCAGAGACTTCAAAGTGATTTTTTTTTTTTTTTGGCTTTAGGATTAAAAAATTAATATATTATGTAACCAACTCTCAATTACCCACATTTGGAAAACTCACACTGACAATTGTTCATAGAAACATTTAATCCCAGTCTAACTTCCTCCTGCCACCCACTACTGGGTTCTCCCTACTGCTGTTAACTGGCATGTGCTTGAGGAATGCAAACATAATTTAATATTGTTTCTAGCAAAGCATTAGCAGGAAGGTAGACCTCCCAGGGAAAAAATCACATAATGTATTCCAAAGTCAAATACAACATGATTTTGGATTATCAGTACCACCATAGGTTTCCATTCGGGCAGATAATTGAGAATCAACTATACTACTGTGTTCATAAACTATGTACTGTATGGAGTTCATAGGAAAAAGAGTTCTGACCACAAATTAAAATAAGGAAGCAGAAGATGCTGTGAAAACAGTAGGGCTTCGTAAAGAGGGAACTGGAGCTGACAAATGTTTTCACTTTTTCTTTCTTCACGAGAATATGAAGTTTTAAATGAAATGCAGCTAGAAGCAGATGAAATTATAGCTCTCAGACAATTTATAATTCTGAAAACAGATGTGTGATTGATTGCAAGGTGGCATCACTGCTGGCAGTTTTTGTCGGCACATTTTGATGATACAGTTTCTTAGGTGAACTTCAAGTACATCAGTGACACACTACGTTTCAGACATATTGAATGAGTTTGAAGCTAATAATTTATGAGAGCTTTTGGTGCAAGTTATTAGGTTTGAGTCAGGAGAGATTTATTTATTTATTTTTTAACCCTAGTTTCCTCTCTGTGTGTTCTGTTTATCTCATCTTATTTTGCTAACAAATACAGAAAACTCTAATGTAGATGTAACTCCTTTATAACAGTGAGTCATCTACCTAACAAGGTTTCCCATTTGAATTGTTTACTAGTTGGTGGTTTTGCAGACATCCTGTTTCCTGAGAAAGAGGACAGATAAAATGAGGCACCCCATGTTGGGATGCCATCAGGGAGCAACTGAAAATAAAATTAAATTATTTGTCCTTAATTAGGAGATTAAGGGATCATCTCACTCAGAATTTATTAAATTCCTAGTATTTCTATTTTAAGTTGAGGATAATGCAGTGTTCTTATGAGCTTTTTAGAGGCTGTAAATGCCAAATCAAGAGGAAATGCAAAAGTGTTATGAGACAAGGTCTAAAGTCTAAAGCTAATTTTAAAAAAAGGAGTCCTTTGGGCAATGTTGTGTTTTCAGAACCTGCTGAATGATGCATATATCAACTTTGTTTAAATTAAAGAAAATTTTAACTATTTTTAAGTTATAACAAACAAAGGAAACTCAGCATGTGTAACTATATTTTTATGTAATATTATTAAATCTTTTCCTACTTTTATTATCTTAATCCTATTATATTTCATATCGGATTGATTTGAAGGACAGAGTATAAATGTGTGTTTCTGTGTTATTTTTCATGTGTTTTTAGTTATTCGTATGCACAAAGACCACTAAGATACACCATTGTCCTTCAGAAACAGTGCACATATGTTCAGTGCAGAAATACAGTGATGGGACAATTCTCTTCACCTTGTCTTCGTAGTACATGTAGGAAGCCTTTCTGACATTATCTGTCTAGTGGCCACTGCGAAGTTCTTGTGTTCTTCCGCATTGGATGCAGATCTTTACAGACCGTGACAGTGTGCTTGTTAATAGACTCTGGAGACTTGTCAATTTAAATAGCCTCTTTCAGGGCAGCTCATATCTTTTCTTTTCATAAAACTGTCATAACTTCTCTTTTTTTCCTCATGCCCTTTCATTAGTCCAAAATTCATTGTATTATCTAAGAAGCTTGTGCTCACATGCAATTGCATGACCGCCATGAAAACTGTGCATCCCCGTGATTAATTTGTCATTGAAGACACTTAGTGCATTAAGATTGTTTCAGTAAACAAGCTACTCTACTGAAATGGCACCTTAGACCTGCTTAGATCTTTACAGACAGTGGTTAGATACTACATTCTTTACTGCTTTTTTTTGCCCAAGTATCTATAAATTGCCTTCTAGCTAGTTTTTTCTGCTGCCCTTGCCACCTCTCATTGTATTTTTCCTAAACATTCTTCATGACAGCAGTATTCTCAGACTCAAAACTTTAGTCATCTGTCAGTCCTTCCTCCCCTTCGTCTCCTTATTGAGTCACCGAATGTCAGCAGTTCTTTCCTCAAAACCCCATTCCAAACCATTGCTTCCTTGCCATTACCAATTCTAACAACTTATTTCAAGACATTATACTCACTGTGTGAAATTTAAATTTGAGAAGATTATAATAGCATGTGTATTTTCAATCATTTACTCTTTCTTTGTGAATTTTGAGCTTATTATCAAATAGAGATTTTTTTTCTTTTTGCATTATTTCAAGGGGAGTAAGGTCGGTGGTTCGAAGAGAAGACCTGGTGATCCTCTCCCATAAAGACTACCGCATAGGAAACCCTATGAGGCAGTTCTACTCTGTCATATAGGGTCACTATGAGTTGAATTGACTCAATGGAACAAAACAACAGTGTTGTAGAGTGGAAAGAGCACACTCTTTGATGGTGAAATGATCTCAGATTTAACCGTGACTCTGCAGTTTATCAGCTATATCCTTTGGAGCACGTAGCCTACTTACCTGTAAAGACATTGAAAGAGTTGTTCAAGGGGCTGTATTTTGGGTTGTGACCATTAAATAAGATCATATTTATACTAAGGCACTAGTAGAATGCCTGATAATTAAATGCTGGTTGTTGTTGCTATTGTTAGCTGCCTTCGTGACCCCATGGAGAACAGAACAAAATGCTATCAGGTCCTGCACCATCCCCATGATCTGTTGTAATCCACAGGGTTTTCATTGGCCTATTTTCAGAAGTAGATCACCAGACCTTTATTTCTAGTTCTTCTTAGTCTGGAAACTCTGCTGAAACCTGTTCAGCATCATAGCAACACGCAAGCCTCCACTGACAGACAGGTGGTGGCTGCACATGAGGGACATTGGCCAGGAATCAAACATGGGTCTTCTGGACGTAAACTGAGAATTCTACCACGAACCATCAATGCCTTACATTAAGGGCTTAATAAATGGTAAATCTTATTTTTTTTATATTATTTTGAGAAGAGATATGTTCTAAGGGCAGTCCAAATTACAAGTGTCTGATTTATATTTGATTCCTTGCACTCTTATCTCTTGCCTAATTATCTCATGGAAATCCTCTCTTTCAGTGAATTCCTCTTTCCATTCCATTTGTGAATCTGAATGAAAATCTAAACATGAACCATATTTAGACTGTTTGAAACAGATATTGTTTGAAACCCCTGCCTCAGGAAAAGGACGGGCATAATTTTTCAAAGTGAGCCTTTAAAAACCTGTTCCTTTACCCCTATTGACTCCAAACGAGGCATAAATTTACAAGAATAAGAGGCAAAAGTAGGTATAATCATCAATGAGACACATTATTTTTAAGCTGCAAAGCAGATGGAGATGTAGTAACTTGCCTATCAGAACAGAGGAAACTATAGCCGAAAGCTGTATGGGGTGAGACACCATGAGAAACAAGCTGATAGGCCCCAGAGGACTCGGGAAAGGCGTAACAATGGAAACATTAGGTGCTGTGCTTTGAAAATTTATGCAAAGAATAATTAGACTTGCAGAACCCAACTGCATCTTCCATAGCTAAGTGCCTACATTTCCTCCTCACACAAAACCCCAAACTCATTGCCATCGAGTTGATTCCAACTCATAGCAACCCTGTAGGACAGAGTAGAACTGCCCCACAGGGTTTCCAAGGCTATAAATCTTTACAGAAGCAGACTGTCACGTCTTTCTCTCAGGGAACAGCTAGTGGGTTCAAACTGCTGACCTTTCGGTTAACAGCTGAGCACTTAACCACTGCGCCACCAGGGCTCTTTGCACAGGAGAAAGAATTTAAACTAGAGATCCTCCCAACTAGGAAACACCAAGCACAGAGAGGTCAGGGTTGAGGTACTGAACTGAAAACTGAGGAGGGGGCGTTACATTCAAGCCTGTGATCTGAATTGTCAGAGCGCAGCCCTCTGCTGTGACTGGCTCCCAGACAAATGTTTTCTGTCTTCTAACTCTGGAGCAGGACATTCACTTTGGGAAGTGAATAGGTTCAAAGCAAAGACGTAACACTGACGTCTGGAAGTTTCCCAACAAGTCAGCCCTCTGACCTATCATTCTGTATGGAAGCCCACCAATCGGTACAACTTGTCATGCCCACCCAGCAGCATCCAAGCTTTTTGTTTTTAGCAGCTTGCCCTGGTGGTGCAATGGTTTAGTGCTCAGCTGCTAACTGAAGGGTCGGTGGTTAGAATACGCCAGCAGCTCCACGGGAGAAAGACATGTAAAAAGTTACAGCTTAGGAAACCCTATGGGGGAGTTCTGCTCTGTCATATAGGATGTTTAGGAGTTGGAATCAACTTGACAGTACCTAACAACAACAGCTCTTAAATATAAACAGACAATCAAGGGTCCCAAAACATCTGAAGAAAGCCTCTTAATATGAAAGGCAGAACATCAGAAAATGAAGTAAAATTAGAGAAAAGAGAAAAAATACAGGAAGCAGAAACTTCAGAATAACTATTATTAATATCTTCAGAAACATAAAATGTTTTATAGAGAGAAAAACAACGAACTCTTTAAAAAAATAACAAATTTTTTCAAAAAAATAGCAGATTTGGACTATGAAGTTAAAGAAATTGTCCAGGAAAAAAATGAAATGATCAACAATAGAATAATATATGTAATTTAGAGAATCAATCCAGGAGATGGAACATCAAACTAATAAAAATTCCAGTAAGTTAAGGAAAAACATCAAATTTATTATATATATATAACATGCACGAATTGGAGGCCCTCACATCAAGTAAATCTGTCACTGAATTTCTGAACACTAGGAATAAAGAACTAATCCTAAAAGCGTCTAGAGAGAAAAGTAATATTAATACGAAAGATAATTAGGCATCAGATTTCTCCACTTAGTACACTAGACACTAAGAAAATGGAACTATGCTTTATTTAACTTGTAATTCAATACCTAAAATACCCTAACAATATCTGCACTTTTAAATGTTTACTTTTACTTTATTAAAGGAATACATGGTTTAAAATCAGTTGAATGTTAGTCTCAGAAAAATAACTTCCCATGTACCTTCCTGGAGAAGCTTCTTTGAGAATGTGCATCATCCAAACAGGAGAGTAAACCAAAAAAGAGGGAGAAATAGAGGTTCAACACCAAAAGAAAGAAAAAAGTAGACTCAGATTATTAATAGAGAAATGCCAGGTGATAACTTTGAAGTGGGCCTAGAAAGTAAACATTTAAAAGTGGAGATATCATTGGAGTAAATATGATTTAATTGCCAATAAACTTGCTGATTAAAGAGAGCATGACGTAACGCTTTAGTTACTATTGGTTTAGTGGCATACTGGCCACTTTTTATGCCTCTGGACTTCAGCTTGGCTGCTCACCCAAGAAGGTCGGCAGTGGTAATCCATCAGGAAACCCTATGGGGCAGTTCTACTTTGTCCTGTAGGGTCGCTATGAATCAGAATTGACTGGAGGGCAAGGGGGTTTGTGTTTGGACTGCCTAGGTAGTATGTTACTCAGTTCTAATGCATTTAGCGTCAAGGTGGGCCCCTTTTGAAATGCGTGAAGCTCAGCAGACTTGAGTTGAGCCTCATTGTTGTGTAGGTTGAGCATTCTGTTAGGTGATGCTTCCTGGATGTGCTAGTTTTGTAAATTTCTGTAAACTTTTGCCTTTTTTCCCTTTATTTCTGTGAAATAAGGCTTGCAAGCATAATTACAGTTTTCCTGTGTGATAGGGAGAACTGATGAGTTTGTTTAGGTTTTTCTGTGTCATATTTGGAAAACCAGAGGTTTCCCATGTAACCTAATGGAAAAGTAACCACAATAAGTTTTCTACTTAGTTTTTATTGGTATATTGTCATACCACAGCTTGGTGGCCCTAGAATGCCACTCACCTTATTGGTGGCTTGTATTACCAGATGATATTTCTTAAAATCCATATTACCAACCAAAAATTTAAACACACTCAATTAGTAAGCATGCATTCCAATACTGAAAACACATGCCATCAAAAAAAAAATTTTTTTAATAAAAATTTGGTAACAGAAGTGTTTTAAAGGGGTGTAAAGAGGCATATATGCAAGTTAACAGTAGCATTAATTTTTGAACCTCCTTGCCTTAGAATCCAGGTAAAAACAAAATTGTACGGGGAACTCCAAGGAAGGTAGATATTCATGTCAGCCTGGGAAGGCATGCTGGGAGGGTGGACATCTATGTAATGGGCTAATGGTAACACAGGGATGTTCAAAACTCTCATCCTTCTCAAGAGTATCATGAGAATCCTGGAACCTCCAGTCTAATTGCTCTCCCCCAACACACACCTCCTCCATGCCCCCTCACTCCTTTTCCCCACAGCCCTACCCCAGGACCCTCCATTCTGCCAGAGGTTATTCCATACACTTGCCCAGTAAGAACTGATGCTAATGAAAAACCATCTGCACTGCAGGACTGAGGATCAGCCCCTGGGGCAAGAAAATTGACGAGACAAGGGCTGCTGAAACTATTGCTGAGCTGAGTGATGCCAGTCCTCTTTATTCTCCAACTTAATCGTATGAATAGAGTATAGTTTTTTTTCATCATTATTAATATTTTTTTCCTGCTTGCACTGTACTTCTTTAACTAAGACAGTGTTGTGGGAGTGAATGGTCTGGTTCAGAGTGTCCACGTACTTACCTCCCTCTCTCTATCCATGTCTGAGGTTCTTTGACTGAGGTTTTTTGACTACCAGGCTCTGTGCTCAGCCCTTCATGGCATAGGTATATGGACATGTTTGTTTTTGTGGGTGTGTGTAATTTTTTTTCTAAATATGGATCATATGATACGTTTACCTTTAAATTCTTTCACATTTGCCCATACCCTACAGTCTTCAACAATGACCTCACTTATTCTGGGAAAGCACATGCTAAGCTCTAGTGATCCTCATTTCCTCTTCTAGGGTCTCACAAACCTGACTATGATTAATCTAGGTCAAATACTCCCATGGCATGTGGGCAGTTACTGGTGTAACCTCGGGAAAATAATCTTGTCTTGGTTTTCTCAGTCTATAATATAAGGAAGCTAGATTAGATGCTCTATAAACACCTTTTCAGCACTGAATTTCTCTGATTCTGGTACACCTAATACCCAAATGTGATTCAAAAAAACCAGACACTTTTTTTCTTTTAACAACTTAAAGATACAATGTGGATAATGTGTCTCGTCAGCATTTCCCATGGTGACAAGAGCGCCTGGGGTTCATTTTGCACTTCTGGTTTTCCAATAAGGTGTTAGGTAACACTTTCAATTGACTAAGAAATGTGGTAACCTAAACCAAAGAGTTACAGTGTAGGGGAGGCAGTATGTATTAACTGAAATCAAAAATTGTCTTATCATAAAGTCCATAAATGAGAATACAGCAATATCATGAGAAATGAATTTTTTCCCCAGCTTGGGATTTGGATTATAACACCACTAATGCCCTGCATTTAAATATTTTCTTTTGAAGAATCGAAGTTTTAGTTTTTAAAGATTTCCAAATTTGGACATAGCAAATCGACTAGTATCACCTATCTACAGCCAAAAAAAAAAAAAAAGAATGGATATTGTTCCCAATTAAAGGTAGCTTTGGATTGGAAATCAACTTCTAGTATCTTTGGGTTAGAATCCTTTCTAAAGGAATTGTTGGAAATCTTCTTACAAAAAACAAAATGAGAAAATGCTCTAAAATTGTATTAGTTTCCTAGAGATGCCTTAACAAAATACTACACATCAGGGGGCTAATAAGAACAGAAATTTATACTCCCACAATTCCGGAGGCTAAAAGTCAAAATCAACGTGTTGGCCAGGCCATGCTGTCGTAAGGGAAGATCCTTTGTGTCTGTCCCACTTTCCGGTAGCCCTATGCCTTTGTTGGCTTGCAGCTGCAGTGTGACTCCAACTCTGCCTCCATTGTCACGTGGCATTCTTCTCTCTGTTTCTGCTTCTGTATCTCTTCTTTTTATAAGGACAGCTCATGGGGATTAGGACCCAGCCTACTCCAGTATGAATTTATGCTAACTAACTGATAACATCTTCCAAGACCCTATTTCCAAGCAAGGCCGTGTTCACAGGTACAGGGGTTAGGACTCCAGCATATGTTTTGGGGGGACACAATTCAATCCATAACAGCAACTATATTTTTTACTTGAGTGCTATAAATTGGTGATGGTGAATTATTGACTCTTTCTAAACTCTCCAGTGCATACCCCGATTGATACACTGATGTGTACTCATATGTACGGGGCAGAGGGGGCTGTAATGACTGATATTAAAAATACACCTTAATACTGCCATGAAGTTGCAGAAGGAAAAAGAGAACAGATGTTTAACGAGAGCCTAGTATATATCATAGCTTTTTATATGATATCAGATTTACTCTTCGGTATTTCTCTGAGCAGGACTTGTTATTATCTCAATTTCATAGATAAATAAATGGAGGCTTGAAGAGATTAAGTAACTGTCTTCATATTATGTAAGAGTAGTGACAAGTAACATTAAGATTTGAATTCAGATCTATCGGGACACGAAAGCCAGCGCCCTTTTGCAAGCTCCATATAATTTAATATAATTAGTATGTTTTGCATTAGAGATAATCACCATTTTCCGTCTCCTGTAAGTCCTTGAGCTCATCTTCCATTACCCTTTGGAAGATTATACTATTAAGGATTCTGGAGTCACAAGATAAGAAGCTGAGTAACTCTATTTGTGGATAATATGAAGCCTCTTGATTGATTTTTACAAGATTACTGAACAGGAATGAGGAATTTTCCTTTTTTCTGGGAAGCAGGTTATGGTGGCACGTTTCTGTTCTTTCTTAACAGAAGCTGAAACAAATTCTTAAAAATGGATATTGAGTTCCCTTAACTTAATTATCACTGGATGGAGTAAGTGTGTATTTGTTTCTGCTCTTTCTTGAAGACCTAATACAAACCCTAAAGGAGGTAAAAACGCATCTTGAGAGTGAGCATTTGTTTTTGTAGCTGTAATTAACAAAAGTCTCACTTGAAATAAATGTTAGACAATTTATAATGGATACACACTCAGAAACAGAAAACTCCTAATGGCAAGTTCACATGATAATGTTTAATGTGGGCTGTACTCAGGCCTTCCTAGGAACCTGTTTTGATCCTTTTTGATCACACTAATAATACACTATGAAGCGTTGCTCTGTGGGATGTAGTTAAAGCTTATTTGAGCTTTGGAAACCACTGGCACTTTCCTGGGGGGAAATATCAGAACATTTTTATTTTTATCTCAATCACTGCAGAAAACTTCATGGAGAATAGTCTCTGTCAGTGATGCAGGGCAATTGCTCTCACAAATAGGGTTTGAAAAGAAATGGCCTAAATAGTCAATATACTTTGCTGGGAAATGGTGAATAAAAAGATTCAGCAGTAAATGTTGTTTTCAGTAGTAAATGTTTCTTTCCTTGAGCTAGAGTTGCTGGTTTTGTTGCAAATTAGGCAGTTAATATATGTTTTTGACCGGAGTCTTTCCAGCAACTGTAACAGAGTAGTTTTTCAAAAATATTCAAGATGGTTTTCTATCACACCAGTTCAAAGGCTTAGGTCATAAATTATTTGTGCGTATATACGAGTGTGTGTATGTGAATAAATACGTTTGAATGCAAGGAATATTATATGTATCTCTATAAACTTTAATATATACCTTTCAGTATAAAAAGAGGAGTTTTATTCCTGATGTAAAATATCAGATAATAAAAAATATATTCTATCAAATATAGAGAAAATAAGATATAGAAACTTTTTCTAAGTTTATTAAAAAATGCTTACAGCATAAGTCATACCAGATCTTTCAAACAGTCAAAATGGTAAAGGCTTGTTCTTTGACAGAACACCACACTTAATTTTTTCCTAGTTGAGAATGGAATGATTAAGTATGTTGAGGAGAACAGATTAAAATATATTATGGCATATTATCTTGTATTTCCTGTGTCATTATTGTTAGCAGTATCTTTTCAATATCTCTTTATTGTTTTAAAAGTAATGGAGCAATAGAAAGCTGATTTGCTCATGAACACAAAGGCTCTAATCCCTGATTCAGAGTCATCATTACTTCCTCCCATAAGAGCCTCCTCAAAGCACTCACTAACGTCCTGTCAGAGCTTGTAATGATTTTCTATAAACCAAAAGCTTCTATGAGTTATTATTTTGAGACTGTACCATATCACAAGCTGTAGCTTTAGCTTTGTATGTTTTCTGCATTCTTAGTCACTGGGGAAAAAAAGACTTTATTATTATGTTCTTCTCAATGGTTGAAAAGAGAAATATTTACTGTACAAAAGATTAAGAGAGAGGAATTGTGGGAGCAGGGGAGAGAAAAGGCAGTGAAATCACTTCCTTAGAACATACTTCAAAGGTACTGGAAGTATTTCCATATTCAAATTTGGGCTTCCCAAAACAGGCTTATTTACAACCAATTTACTAGTTCATTTGATTTCATAATTCAGGAAATGCCACACGTGTGTGCATGAGTGTATACATACACACACACACTCTCACACCCTCTTTGGCAGTCCAAGATGAGGCTGAAGTACATTGATGTTGCTCTCTCTCACTTTCCTCCTTCTCTTTCCCTGATGAATAAAAATATCCTTATGCAAATCATGTTTTATTTTTGCATTACTGAGAAGACATTTGATTTCAAACTATACTGAGACTTACTTGATTTCAGACTAACCTTTTCTTTTGGATTAGGCTGCTCTTTTCATGCTTGAAGAGACACATTTTTTTAATGAGTGGTCTTGAGACAACTAGCCTGGCCCCTGTATCCTAAAACTTGAAGATATAGAGAATTTTAACCAGATTGAAGCTCTTCATCCTGGGAAGTTAGGTTGCTATTTTAGTAATCCAGTATATAGAGTGAATGAAAACTGCATCCAGGCATGTTGTTACCCATTACCGTCGAGTCGATTACAGCTCATAGCATGGTGTTAGGCTCTGGCAATTCAGCAGTGAATGAGATAGAAATGGTCCCTGTCTCCATGGGATTTATAGTTTAGAGGGGCATGTTATCAAATGATTAGGTAAATTCATCACAATAAAATAAAAACTGTTGGAGGGGAAATAAGAGGGGCCTCTAACCCAGGAAATGAGGGTCCCACATGGCTTTCAGAAGGTCCATTGTCAGAGCTGTAGATTCAGATGCCTGGTACATTTTAAATCTTCAGAACCAGGTCAGCTCCTTAATTTTACAAGCTATACTTAAGGGGACTGTCTGAGTTTCTTTGTGCTGCTATAACAGAAATACCACAAGTGGGTAGCTGCATGAAGTAGGTAAGTTGAAAGTAGGTGGCACTTTGGGAATTTGGCAGGGCAAAGATACTGACATGTTCCCCATAGACATAGTATGGACCTCATGGAAAGGACCTAGATTGGAGTCATCTTTTTTTTTTTTTTTTCATTCATTCGTTATAATTCACTTTCTCATTTATCAAACACTATTGAGCACTTAACTATGTGCCAGGCTCTGTTCAAGGTGGGGGAAAACAACAGTGTACAAAACAAACAAAACATATGTGTCCTCATAGTATATTCTAGTGAATAGAGACAATGAACAATAAAAATAAAATACATAATTTTTCAGATGTGATACATACGAAAGAGAAAAATGAGGCAAGGAGGAGCATAAGGAGTGTCAAGATGGACCTGGATTTTGTAATTTTAAATAAGGTTGTCTGGAGAGGCTTCACTGAGGTGACATTTGAGTAAAGGAAGAATTGAGAAAAGCATTTGTGAGCAAAGAAAGAATAGAAAAAAGCAGATATTTGCAACAAGTGTACTTTGACAGAAGGAACAACAAGTGCAAAGTACCTGAGGCAGGGTATGAGATTGGGGAGGTAAAGGGAATCAGTTTGTGCCAGGCCTTTTAGGCTATTGAAAGGCATTTAGCTTTTACCTTGAGAGAGAGAGGACACTATTGGAGAGTTTTGAGAAGCAGAATGACATAACTTAAATTTTGAAAAATTCCTTTGGCTGCTCTGTTGAGACTAGACTGAGGAAGAAAGGAAAGAAAAAGGGAGACCAATTAAGAGGAGAAAGATGGTGATGGCTTGTACCAGGGTAGCAGTAATGGGGCTCAGAGAAGTAATCTGTTAGTCAGATTCTTCAGTACAGGGTATTCTGATGGGTTGGATATGAGATGTGAGAGAAAAGGTTGAGTGACAAATAAATCCAAGTTTTCTGGTCTTAACCACTGGAAGGAAGAGTTGCCATTTCTGCAGCTGGGTAACAATAAACATACATTCGTGGTGGGAATCTCAGCAATTCAGTTTTGAATTCTATCTATTTATGTATATACATATATGTATATATATGCATGTATCTATATATATAACACCAAAAAACCAAATCCATTGCCATCAAGTTGATTCCAACTCACAGACGTCCTATAGGACAGAGTAGAACTGCTCCGTAGTGTTTCCAAGGAGCACCTGGTGGATTCCAATTGCTGACCTTTTGATTAGTAGCCAAACTCTTAACCACTATGACATCAGGGTTTCCATATATATATATATATATACACACACACATATATATATGTCAAAAGCATCTCCATATATGGATCTGGGATTGAGGGCACAACTGGTAAATCAGTTGGGTAGTATCTGTAGTCATGAAAAAATCATAAAGTGAGTGGGGGTAGAAAAAAAACCAGTTGTTGTCAAATCAGTTCTGACTTATGGCGACCCCATGTGTGTCAGAGTAGAATGTGCTTTATAGGATGTTCAATGGCTGATTTTTCAGAAGTAGATCACCAAGCCTTTCTTGTATGGTGCCTCGGGTAAACTCGAACTGCCAACCTTTCCAGTTAGCAGCCAAGCACATTAATCACTTGCACAAATAGGAATTGTGAGTGGAGGGTAGAAGGATATGTCATTTTTATTATAATTGTTGTTATTGGGTATGATTGAGTCGATTCCAACTCATAGAGACCTCATGTGACCTAGTAGAATTGCCCTATAGGATTTTCTTGGCTGTAATCTTTATAGAAGCAGAATAAGTCTAAGGACTAAGCTCTGGGGGTGTTCGATGTGAAGAGGCCTGGAAGAGGAGATGAAACCAACAAAGGAGACTAAAAAAGAGCAGCCAAGTATTCAGAGGTAAATAAGGAGAGTAGGGTGTCCTAGAAATCAAATGAAAAAAGGATTTTATGGAGTAATAAACCTTGTTAAATGCTGGAAAAAAGTCAAATGAAGACTAAGAATGCATCATTCCGTGGATAAGAGCAGTTTGGGTGCAATGGCAAGGACAGAAACCTGAGTGGCGTGAAATATGGATCCCTGGCAATTTTAGCTCCTGGCTCCATGTCACTACCTGGACCCCAAAAGCTACTCATGTCATGGTCCTTAGTGATTTTCGTGATTTCAGCATCCATGTAGTATTCCTTCCAATAGCCTGCATCTCAGTTCCTTGACCATTTTCCTTCTTACAGTCTTGTCCACTCCCTACCCAAGGCACCCACTCCATGGGCAGAGTTGGACCTGTCATTACCAGTAATTGCATCCCCTTTAAAATCGCAGTTTAAAGCATTCCACTTCCCATCATCACTCCCTGTCTTATCAGCTCATTCTCTTTAGTACCCCAATTCCAATGATTTGTCAATTTTTCCAGAACCTACAATTCATTGTTTCTACTATGACTTTATGTTCCTTACATCCATGTCCTCAATTCTCTCTTTACTCAGGTTAAATTCCAAGCTTTGCCTTTATAATTACTTCCTTGCATGCACCTTCAGCTTTCTTGCACCTCTTTTCCTTTATTATGAAAACCTGATTCTATCCAACTCCTCTCTACTCAGCCCCTAATTTACTCAATCAGTTAAATGAAGCTGGAGAAACATTCACAGCTGTTGACGAGCCTTAAATTCATGACTTCCCAGTTCAAGTGGGCCCTTACTGCCACACAGAAATCCACTACTCATCCACCTTTAACTCTCTTAGATGACTGTTTGATAAAGAGATGACTATTTAATACCTTCTCCCTTCTCCTTCTCCCCTTCCCTTTCCTTCTCCCTTCCCATGCCTTACTTACACTCAGCTACTGGCCTTGCGTCCTGTTTTCTCCTCTCCTTACTGTTGCTGCTCCAACTGTGTAGAAACTTGAAATAGTTTAGTGATTGTGTGTTTGGCAGAGAAGAAGGAGGAAGAAGATACCGTAACAGCACAGTGGAAAAACAGAACCTGTAGCCAGCCCAGGTAAAGCTTTAAATGGATAGGTACATGGACTTAACGTAATTATCAGAGTGGAGTGAAATCTAAATCACTCTGATGTGGACTTTTATTATCTCAGGGTCACCTGAAAAGCTGTGGGGACCTGCCTGATATGTCAGCCATGTTCAGGGAAATTAAAAAATGGACAAAGCAAGTTAATGGGGAGAGTGAGAAAAAATAAACTTGTTTCCTGCTTATATCTTAACTCAGTTGTGCTTCTTCAATGAATTGGTTACATTGCTATGCACAGTTACATGCATAATAATCCTTTAATGAGCAGAAGGATGATTATAATGTTGGTATTATTTATGATGAGAGCATAAATTGAGAAAATATTGAAGAATCTAATCTATCTCTAAATCTAAGAAATACTCCCTCTAGAATTAAAAAAAAAAAAAATCAATATTTGTAAAGCTATAGGCCCAAACCAGACATTGTGTCCATTTCCAGTATCCACTTTCCATTTTCCTCAGTGAATATTTTAAATCCTTTGTTATTAATTTAGCCTTCTGAATTGTTTTAAAAAAAAGTATGCCAAAGAGAGGAGAATGCTTGATGGCAAATGTTTATTGAAGTTAACAACCTGTTGAACAGTCACTTTGAAGTATTAGCCTATAAGGAAGAAAATTGTCTTTAAAAAACAAACAAACTTAAATGACTAATTTAGCTATGAGGGCTGTATAGAAGAATAAGCATTCAGCTCAGTTTGTATATTGTTATTTATTTTAAAATCACTTTACTTTGAATCATCTATGCATCTGGTGTTTACCTTAGCCAGATAAATGCCATCACTTAATATCAAGATGTAGAATTTAACTAGTAATACTTTATAAATTTTATCACTTACATGGTAGAATACATTTTTTAAGGTATGAACCTTGCCAAGCATAATAGCTTTTTATTAGCAATAACCATAATAAGAGCTAACACTTACTAGGTGATTCCTCTGTGCTAGGCTGACCAAGCACTTTAAAGGCATTGTCACATTTAATCGTTATAACCATGAAGTCGGTGCTATTATTTTCCTCACTTTACTGATGAAAAGATTAAGATTTGGAGAGGTTCAAAAATTGGTCCAAGGCTAGTAAGTGCCAAAGCCAGGATACTAATCCATTTATGTCTCCATCTAGAATATATTATTTTAGCCACTAAAAATTAGTTGCCTCCAATTCTAAATGGACAGAAAAGTCCCCTACTAATCATTCTGTTTCAATTGTCTCAATGTCTGTGATTATTTTTTTAAGACATAACCAGGATATAGAAATCTGAAATCAAATTTAAATAACTCTATAGGCAACCATATTTAATTCGTAAAAACAGACAAAATTACTCAGTGTAAGCAAGTTAGTTTTGTTTTCACAGTTTCGGATGGAAAGTAACTTCTGCTTCCAATCTTGACTTTTCCTTGAGTATTAGTCAGGTTAAGCCAATTTCGTAACAAACATCCCTAACATCTCAATGGCTAAACATAACAAAGTTTAGTTTCAAGTTCAGGTCACGGTCCAAGACAATCAGTCTGTCATGGATTGAATTGTGTCCCCCAAAAAGTGTGTGTCAACTTGGCTAGGCCTGATTCCCAGTGTTGTGTGATTGTCCATCATGCTGTCATCTGATGTGATTTTCCTGTGTGTTGTGAATCCTGTCTCTATTAAGTTGATGAGACAGGATTAGCAACAGTTACGTTAATGATGCAGGATTCAATCTATGAGATTGGATTGTGTTTTGAGCCAATCTCTTTTGAGATATACAAGAGAGAAGCTAGCAGAGACATGGTGACCTCATACCACCAAGAAACAAGAGGCAGAAAAATAGCACATCCTTTGGACCTGGGGCCCCTACCCTGAGAAACTCCTAGTCCAGAGGAACATTGATGACAAGGATCTTCCTCCAGAGTCGACAGGGAAATCCTTCTGCTATAGCTGACGCCCTGGATTTGGACTTTAGCCTCCTAGACTATGAGAGGATAAATTTCTCTTTGTTAAAGCCATCCACTTGTGGTACTTCTGTTATAGCAGCACTAGATGACTAAGACACAGTCCAAGATAATCAGTGTATTCGTGGACACTGGCTCCTTCTGTCTGTGGCCCTACTATCTCCTAGGGCCTTGGAATTTTCCCGTATATCCTATACATTTGATTAGCTATTTAGTGAAAAGAAAGAATCTGGAGAATCAGATTAGAAGAGACCTGGAAATGGCATGCATCACTTCTGCCCGTGTACAACTGGTGAGAACTCAGTTACCACATCTTACTCCAGGGCACCCAGGTTAGGCTTTCTGAGTGGTGTTCCTCAGATGGATTGAGGTGGGGGGAAGTATTTCACCTCTGTTTCCACTTTGAGGGAGAGGGAGAAATGTCATTCCACCTACCTACAAGAGAGACTGGGTAATGTAGTTTGGCTGTGAGCCCAGAATTCTGAAAGAACATGGATATTGTTCTAACTAAACAGTCTCTGCCACATCTGAGAGATTTACAAAGTATTCAGGTCAAAAAACACTTTGCAGATTTTCACATGTTTACTGTTTCCTTAGGGATGATTTATTCCTAATTTGTTTGTCCTTAATGTATTTTGTCTTGGTTTTGAGTTTAGGGACAGTGTAATTTGCATTGTCATAAGTTGGTGGATAATCAAAGAAAAATCTATAAATTTATTTTGCATTGTATTTTCTTCTTAAAACTATAGAACTTTCCATGTCTTTCATTTTTACATATACCTTCAGTATTTAATAGAATATTTTCTTATAGTAAGAGGCTGACGTATGGAATTAAAGTGAAACTTTCATGCCTGATGGTTCACTAATTGGATGTTCAGTAGATTCAAATTTATGATTTTTTCCCAAATATGCAAATATTTTTTCCAAATTGAGTACTGTATATCATTTGTGTAGTATAACTTTATGAAGATGTGACAGTGATTTATAAACTTCATAATACACACACATTGCTATTCTAACAGTGAGTTAAGAAAGTAGATGTTAAGAATCAAGCTACTTTCAATTGTTTCAAGCCTTAGGTTATGTCGTTTTTTATTGTCTACTCTGGATAATTTTTTTCCTGTCACAACTGATTTTTAATATGTATTCACAGTAAGAAGCATTATGTAGTCAGATAGCTTATGTGAACCTATCTGCTGTGGTTTTGTTTTGTTTTTCCACCCTCCAACTCTTTTTTTTTTTTTTTTTCTCTCATGGATTATTTATCTTGAAGTGTTGATGCATTATTAGTAAAATTAATCTGTTTTTCTTTTCTCAATGGGTCACTACCATGAGACTTTTTAACATTTTTTCATTTGCTTTTCTTTGAAATTTTGCATTGTCTTCATTTTTTAAGTTGAAACTCTATAACTTGCAACATCTCAAGTGCATAGTATACCAAATTCAGTATAATGAGAAAATGTAATCTTTTTTACCCTATGAAAGCTTTTCAAAACTCTTTGATTTCATATAATAATACCTCTTATCCCTACAGCCTTGATGTAAAAATTCTCATTATTAATGATGGCTTAGTCATAAATGTATTTCTAAAATTTTGACTCTATATTAAATACCACTTTCTGGACTTTTTTCGCGTTTACTCTCTTTGTGAAAATTTAGAAATACATGTGGTCAAAAGAATAATATTGGGAAGAAATAGTGTCATGTACTCCACAGAACATAAGGGAAAAACCAAACCAAACTCGCTGCCATTGAGTCAGTTCCGACTCAGCAATTCTGTAGGACAGAGTAGAATTGTCCCACAGGGCTTCCAAGGAGGGGCTGGCTGGTGGATTTGAACTGCTGACCTTTTGGTTAGCTGCCATAGCTCTGAACCACTGTGTCATCAGGGCTCCACAGAACATAATAGACATGTGATAAATATTTGTTTCGTAAGTATGATTAGGAAGGAGTTACTTGATGAATCTATATTATTGTCTCTACTGTGTTTTCAAGAAATAAGGTAAATAGGCCTAAATGTCAATATTTAGAATATGATGTCTACTACCCTTGCATAATCATCTAAAGCCAATTCCTTCTTTATGGCTGAATTATATGTGCCAACAGATTCAAAGTAATAGTCTGCTTTTCAGCTTTTATGTATGAGACTGTGTTTAAGTGTAAGAAAAAATTATATTTTGAAAGTTATATTCGAAGTTTTAAACTAAATGAGTTAATACCATGTAAAACATTTGGATCAGTGTCTGCTACAGTAAGTGTTCAATAAATGGTAGCTATTACTAGTATGGGAGTCCTGGGTGGTACAAACTTTTTAAATTTTAAAAAGTTTAAACATATATTGAAGTTATTCCATAAAAATTGAATGTGGTGAGGAAAATTCAAAACTCTCTAAAGCTTTCTGCATAAATTAGAGTTTGGAAAATAAAACAAGGATGCTCCCTGGATCTGTAGAAGTGAAGACACTGTAGGAGAGAGAAGGAACTTTCAGGGTCTACTAAAGTCGGAAGGGACACATAATGGTTCATATGTTCTTCCAGTGATTGTGGATGCCACAAGTATTCTTCTCCAAATGAGATGCTATGAATTTGTTCTGTTTAATGGTTTCCAAAGAAATTGGGAGATGTGACCCTCTAGAGATTTGGAAGGAATTTGATTTTTGATGCCTAAGTACTATTGAGAAAGCCCAGGTATTGAAAGAGTGTAGGAGAAAATCCATACGGAAGATCAATTTCACAAGTACTTTGTAAAAGCATCAGACAGGAGTCTCACTTGACACAGAATATAGAAGTTCTACGCCAGAAATTTTCAACACACTCGATCTTGCAGACAAAAATATAGATTTGAACTGCAGAGTGTGATGTCAAAGCACTGATCACTCCACAACTGAGTTCAACGATAAATTCCAAGAGGCTTGTAAAATCTGCTACTGATGGGATTCCTGAACATGAATAAGTAGTTTGGCCATAGCTCTGCTAAGATATCAATTTGGATCATGACATAGATAATAAATTAGTATATGAACTATTCAATACAGGATTATAAACTATTAGCCAAGCACTTATGAATACTCTCTTTCATAACCATTCCATAATCCAGGCAGACAGTTCTCCATCAGTCTAAATGGATGCATTTATGGTATAATAGGCATGCCTGGGAGAACCCCTCTTGATCATTAGCCATGCTAGCGATGCCTATATTGTGAGGATGTAACATTTTTCAATACACAGTGTTCTGCAAAGAACATGTAAACACCTGGCAATTGTCCAAACACATAGGACAGCAGATCTTTACAGTCAACTGCAATGTGGTATGAATCAGCCGGAAGATATTTGGGTTAATCAGATTTTATGGTTAATAGATACCTTGCATGCAAGGACAATTTTCAAAGAATTAAAATACAAAAAAATATAAAACTCAATTTATGCAAAAAATATTCTAACCATGGCTTAACGTTTGATAATTTCAAAAGTTTTTGGGGATTTCATAAAGGCTTAGGGATATAATTATGAATACTTATTATTATTTTACTATAAATATGCTGAAGTGCTGGTTAGTAGAACTTTCCAGTACATGGTAGATAGCATACTGAACCATCCAGCCTTTCTTTACCTCCTATCATTAATATTTCAGTAGATGGAAGTGAAGGTTTTTCTTTAAGGATTTGATTTGCTTTTCAAATTAAAGAAATGATCCACACTTCCGGTGAGTATGGTTAAGCAAAGTGCTTTCTAAAGGGTGATTAATTACCCACTGATGATGACGGGAAAGACAAAAAGATTTAAAAATTTGCTTCTTCTGATTCTTTCTGATAATCTACTGAATTTATCCTGAGACCAAAAAAAGAAATTATGTTTTAAAATAGTTTGGTGAAGAACGTATGTATTACTGACCGAGAATAGCAAATTGATTATATTTTTTTTTCTGGGGGGAGGGGTGCAGAGAGACCTATTTTAAATTGTGTTTTACTGTGAGATTTTTATACATGTGGCAGCAAAGAGTAGTGATTAAAAGTGTTTCTAGACTCAGAAGACCTGGATTCAAACCCTATTTTTATGGTGAGTCTGGACAATATATTAAAGCTCTTTCAGACTCAGTTTCCTCGTTTAAAAAAGTGTGATAATAACTGAACTTTTATTGTGAAAACTGAATGAGTTAATACCATATAAGACATTTGGATCAGTGTCTGCTACTCTAAAGTGTTTGATAAATGGTAGCTATTATTAGTATGGGAGTCCTGGATGGTACAAACAGTTAACTCATTCTGCTTGGAGTTCAAAGATCAACCCAGAGGTGCTCAGAAGAAAGGCCTGGCTGTCTACTTCCGAAAAATTAGCCACTGAGAACCCTATGGAGCACAGTTCCACTCTGACACACATGGGGTCACCATGAGTCAGAATTGACTCAAAGGCAGCTGTTTGTCTTTTTTGGGGGGTGGGATGTTTTCTTTTTTAATTAGTATATCTAACATTATGAACTTACAAACTATCATGGTATTGATTCTTAAATGGCAGCTTCATGACCCTGCCACTCTGCTTCATGCCTCTGAGCATTTGCACCTACTGTTCCCTCTCCCTGAATGTCTGCCCTCAATACAATATAAGCAAGCTATGGCTGCACCTCCAAGATGCAGTGCAGTCAACCTTTGTTTAAGATTTCTCTGATTCCTAGGGAGTGTTATTCACTGCCTCCTCTACGCCTGCATGCCATCTTGTATAAGCGTCTATTATTTTTAAAAAATAACTTTGTATTTGAAATAATGATGTGCGCATCCCTCTCATCTGACTGTGAGTGTCATGCGGAGAGTGACCCTCTCTCCGCACTTGCCTGTAGGAGGAATTCAATACTGCCTGCTTCCTTGCACACTGAAGAAGGGAATGAACAGATATTATGTCCACTAATTAATTAACTTCTAAATTTTGAATTTTAAAACATGAGTATTATTTTTTAACGTTGTAGGCTTCGTTTTTTAGGATAATATGACATACTTAATTTTTTCGAATGAGTGTGGGGTGTTTTATATGTATTATATATGAAAATTTAAACCCCATGGAAGGGTATACAGTGAAAGGAGACTGCTCCTTCATCCAGATGTGAGCTTCCGACCTCCCTTCCCAGAGATACGCTCTCCATTTTCAAGCTCATGCATAAACGAGTGTGAGCACGTGTGCCCACCAACACAAGCGCAGGAGTGGAGATTCCCTTTTTCTACAAATAAAGACAAAAAAAGGCACATTATGTTTTGCCTTATTTTTGTGCTTATCCATGTAGGTTGGACATTTTCCCGTATCAGCAGCACAATAGGTCTGCTCAGTTTGTTAACAGCTGCGTAATATTCTATTGTAGGAGGGGCCTTGCCGTAGAATGGCGTTCCCCTGAGGTAGGAAGCCCTTGGCGAAGGCAGTGCTTTTCCACTCTGACTGCTTTTCTCAGGAGAACCTGCATATATGATGTCAGTTCTGTTTTTACTCAGAGTGCAGGGAAAAGGAAAGGAGAGAAGGGGGCATTGCCTTAAGGCTCTGTATGGACTGTAACAGCAAAAGAGGCTGTGACTTCCCATAAGTGAATAGTTTTTATCCTTTGAAGTTTTTTTTTTTCAAATAATATGTACAGTTTATATGATTTGTAAATTTACAATTTAAAGGGTCTCTGCTACATGCTGTGTGAACCAAAAAATTTGAATGTGACATTGAAATCAAAATTGGGGAGGGTGTAGTATTCCTCATTGTGAGTAGTTCTGATTTTTTTTTTTTTTAATGCTGATTAAACATTGCATGGTAGAAATTTTGAAAAATATGTAAATAAAAGCAAAAAAAAAAAAAAAAGAAGTTAAAGATCATTAATAATATTACCAGCAG
Source organism: Dugong dugon (assembly GCA_030035585.1). Taxonomy (NCBI): domain Eukaryota; kingdom Metazoa; phylum Chordata; class Mammalia; order Sirenia; family Dugongidae; genus Dugong; species Dugong dugon. The sequence goes on from CM057478.1 coordinate 20,003,184, forward strand.
GGATTACCATTAACATTTTCATATTTTTTCTGCACATTACTTTATAAATTGCTGATTCACTTAATAGATAGCATAAAGACTTTCTATAGCATTAGTTTTTTTTAACAACATGAATGTTTAATCCAGAAATGAGCTGTAGTTCAAGTAATATTTTCTACATAACCAATTTACAAAACCTAATGTTGAAGTTTCTTTCTTATTTTTGCTATTATTAATAACACTAACATCAGGATATATCTTTTATTACTCTCTGATAAAATTCTTAAAGTTATTTCTTAAAAGTAGAATTCATGCTTCAAAGAGTGTGAACAACACTGTTAAGCCTTTTGATACGTAGTGTAAAAAACCATCTTCTATAACCTATTATAACAAGTTGGTTTCCCAATACAGTGTGGGAGAATATTCACATTACCCGGAATGCTTGCTAACTGTAGATATTTTATGTTTGCTTTTTTATCTTGCCTACTTCATATCGGGTTTTAATTTTTGTGATGTTGACCATCTTTATATTTTTTGGCATGAGGAATGAATTTATCATTTTTTTGTTGATTGTTGAGAATACGTGATATTGTCTATATGCTAATATTTATCTATCATGTGTTTTAAATATTTCCTCCGGTTTTATGTTACTGTCTTAGTTATCTAGTGCTACTATAACAGAAATACCACAAGTGGATGGCTTTAACAAAGAGAAGTTTATTTTCTCGCAGTCTGGTAGGCTAGAAGTCCAAATTCAGGGTGTCAGCTCCAGGGGAGGCTTTCTCTCTCTGTTGGCTCTGAAGGAAGGTCTTTCTCATCAATCTTCCCCTGGACTAGGAGCTTCTCTTTGCAGGAACCCTGGGTCCAAAGGATGCGCTCTGCTCCCAGTGCTGCTTTCTTGGTGGTATGAGGTCCCTCCTCTCTGCTGACTTCCCTTTCCTAGGAAGGTCTTTCTCATCAATCTTCCCCTGGACTAGGAGCTTCTCTTTGCAGGAACCCTGGGTCCAAAGGATGAGCTCTGCTCCAGGCGCTGCTTTCTTGGTGGTACGAGGTCCCCAACTCTTTGCTTGCTTCCCTTTCCTTTTATCTCTTATAAGATAAAAGGTGATGCAGGCCACACCCCAGGGAAACTCCCTTTACATTGGATCAGGGTGTTAAGGATTGTAACACCTTCATAAGGGTATTACAATCCCATCCTAATCCTCTTTAACATAAACTTACAATCACAAAATGGAGGACAACCACACAATACTGGGGGAATCATGGCCTAACCAAGTTGACACATACTTTGGGAGGACTCAATTCAATCCATGACAATTACCTAATTTGTTTCTTTGTTATGATAAACATATAATGTTTAAATTTCATTTTAGTCAAATATAGAGACAATTGTCTCATGGTTTTTTACTTTGCTTTTATGTTTTGAAAGGTCTTCCTACCCATTAGGTTTTTAGCTTTAAATTTATTTATATATACACAAGGTCAGATAAACACTGACCTTTAAGGGCTTTTAATTTTATTTTTCATATTTATCTTTGTAATCTACTATACTGCCTAGTGAATAAAAAAATGCTGGTATGATGAACAGCTCCTAAAGTACAGCCGCTCAAACAGGAATTAATTCTCTCTCACATGATATTCTAGAGGTAGGCCAGTGGCTAGGGCAGATAGACAACTTGGCATGTCCAATCAAACAGGGACTCATGTACTTTGTTTCTATCATGTTTCTTCTCCGTGTCCTAGTTTTTTCCCCCCTTATCCACCGAATCAAACCTTGCTCACCAGCAAAACATCTACTTTACAGCCGGTGGTAAAGGAAAACAGAGGAAAGAGCCCTGGTCATTTCTTTTTATTAAAATAAAGCAGAAATTGCATACAATACCTTTGCTGAAACTAAGTTACATGACCACATCCAGTTGCAATGGAGCCTAGGCAAAGGAAAGAATGGCATAAAATAGACGCTGTCAGCGGCCGTTGAGTTGACTCCAACTCATGACAACCTTTTCTACAACAGAAAAAAACATTGCCCGGTCCTGCCTCACCCTGAGAATTGGAAGCATGTTTGAGTCCATCATGGCAGCTATTGTGCCAGTGCATCTCACCGAGAGTCTCCCACGCCCTCCTAGGCACTCTACTTAACATAGATGCTGGGAGCCGATTGGTGATTTCATCCATCTTAAATGGATGACATTGGGTTATTGATTACAAGTTGATTAAAATAATAAATTTATATCTGTCTTAAATAAATTCAGACAGTGTGTAGTAACTTACAACCAGTATCTTGCATGGGTAAAAGTCTCAATAAAAACATCATCCTTCTTCACTCCGTCCTTCTTGGTGGTCAGATTGATTCTCTGGTCTGAGAGTGTAGAATGTTAATGAAAGAGTTCATGGGTAAACCTAGTCAGTCACTATCTCTGACCTCTCATAATCTGCAAAATATTTTTGTATCCTTAATGAAGGCTTCTATTTGCATAGGCTAGAGTAGCCTGCTGTGCAAGTCATCAGAATTAGGCAGGTTCACCTTTAAAGTATAATGAATCTCCACTCTTTCCCTCAGTAGTATTCCAGTACACAGCTTTGTGGCTCTCTGATCAATCTATTCTCCCACTGAAGGAGCTATCACTGGAATTCCTCAGTATATGTCTAATCCGATACAAGATCCTTTTATCGAAAGATCCCATAGTCCCATAATTTTTTATATCAAGTTAATATTTTAGCTTATTTGTTTGTGAGTACACACCACTTTTATAACAAGGGCGTTTACAGGTTGTGTGTATTGTTCAGAAACATTTTTCCAAAGAGGGATTTTGTTACTAGTTAGATGATTCCCTAAGTTACATACTGCTATTTCTCTCATGATCTTAACTGCAGGGCAAACTGCAGGATAGGAGAGTGTGAGCAACTAGGACTGACACTCTTCTCTCCATTAGACCCGAGCACCATGCATAATTTCAACCTGCTATTAAATCTATAGTTCCCTGGGTGGTGCAAATGGTTTGCACTTTGCTACTAATCAAAAGGTTGGCGGTTTGAGTCTACCCAGTGGCACCAAGGAAGAAAGGCCAGGTGTTCTACTTCCATACAGTTACAGCCATTGAAAACTCTATACAGCATTGTTTTACTCTGAAAGACGTGGGGTCACCGTACGTCAGAATTGACTGGATGGCAACAGTTTATCATTATTATTCTTATTAAATATATTATTGATCAAGGTTTTACGTGTGCGTATCTAAACTCAGGTTTTATAAAGTGAAACATGTTTAGAGAAGAGATTTTACTGAATGGTTAATATATGCCAGGTATTATGTTAAGTCTTAGCAATACATTGATGAATAAGACAATCCTGACGAACTAAGCGCAAACCTTATAGTGTGGGAAACAGGTCTATGAACCGGTAATTAAAACACAGGAAGTGTAATGATAAAAGTATATTCAGGATACTGTGGAGACTCAGAGTAGGGCATATAGCAAAGGCATTAGTTTGAGGGTGGGAATCAGGTTTGACTTCCGACAGAAAGACGTGGCTGAGCCAAATCTTAAAGGATCTGGCTACTATATACACACTTTAAATATTTTGTTTTAAATATTAACATCTTTGTTAGTCTATCTCTACATTATGTAAGACAGTTTTAGACTAGAGAATTATAGTGAAAAATAGGTTGCAGTTAATAAGATGATTTTCTTCCACACAAAAAATCCATGAATGTAGCTTGTACTATAAAAGGGAATATATATATATATTTTTGGGGAAAGAAAGAAAAATTGAAACAATTAAAAACACTTAGAAGAATTCTAAAAAGTTAGAATAGTATGTGGCACACAGTAGGAGATAACAAAATGCATGCTGAATTACACAATTTAAAATGAGACAAAAATCAACCACAAATAGTTTTAAATTGAAGAGACAGGGATGGAAAGTTTACGTTATTACATGCAGAACAGCATTGCCAAACTATTTCCACAGAGCACTAGTGCCCCCAAAGATGATTATTGATATTTGGAAAATGTAGCAAGTTTTGTATTCAAATGCTGTGGAGAAATATTAGCTGAAACAAAATTGGAAAAGTTTTATTTTTGCGTCCTTTAGAACTTTTAATATATCATGCAGTTATTTCCCGCAAATTATTGATCAGGGAGATTGTTGCTTTCTGCAGAACACCTACTCATGTGCCACAGAACTAGTGTTTCACAAAACACCATTTGTGAAATACTGATATGAGAAAGGCAGGAGAAATTTTGGGAAAGTGAAGTACACATTTACCAACAGACCAATGTCCTCTAAACACATATTTTTTTTTTTTAAATACTCTCTTTCTACTACTTAATTAACTCTCTATCTCAGACTACTATTTTACGTGAAGAGAACTTTATATAGTCAGTTCCAGGTAAACTCAATTTCAGGTTATAACACTGTCGGTTTGAAATTTTCCCTTCCCCTACCCTAGCTAGAGTGTCATCAAAGTTCTGATGAGTTTATGTAGGATTGTAGCGTTGGAATGAGACATCTGGGTCTCATCTGGTAACCATCCGCACAGCTACCAGCTGTGATTTAGACAATTCCCATCTGGTTTTCAGTTGTTGTTCTTCTCTGAGATGCCTGCCTTTACATCTGGTTCCCCAGCTACAAGTCCTCACCACATCCACTACAGTGTCACCTTCTCTTAACTGAGAGACCGCCCTCTTCAGATTAGCCAGTTCTCTCTTAGATAATCCCTGAGCCTTTCTCAAAACCATGGCTGTTGCCAAACCATTCTAGGTTCATAGGGAGTCTGGTGAGGCTGCTTAAGACCATCTCTGCACTCAAAATGGCTCCCATGTCAACAAATACAAGGAAATGCCTGCAAAGATGCTGTCTCCCAAGCCTCCAAATAGGAAGTCTCTGTTCTAGCATCCCCAAACTTATTTGAACATTAAGTCTTTCCACTCACTTAGAGGAATGCTGGGTGGTGGTAGGATTGAGGTGTGAGGGGTTATTGCACAGGATCCCACCTCAGACACCACACTCTGAACAGTAAGAATGGCTGCATACCCAGTGATTTTCAGCTGAGGTACTCTCAGCTCCTTTGGGCAGGGTAGAAGCATATCTAAAAGGCCATCCTTACCACATCCCCTTTGAGTATCAGTAGTATAGCTCCTTCAAATTGTATGTGCTCAGTACATTCTAAAGAGTCAATTTTTAATTTATAAAATTACTTTTCAAAAATATATTGGAAATATATACTTTCATACATTCCAGTAAGCATCTCTTGCAAATATAGAATCTTTGTCTTGCCTTAGACATAGTTTTAGAAAAAAATAGGAACCCAGTTGTCTTCGACTGGGTTCTCTAGAGAAGTATAAACCAGTAAAGCATATAAATACATATATACCCATTGCTGTCGAGTCATTTCCAACTCATAGTGACCCTATAGGACGAAGAGCAGCTGGTGGATTCGAACTTTGGTTGGCAGCCGAGCTCTTAACCACTGTGCCACCAGGGCTGCACCATGAATATATATAGAGAGAGGTTTATATCAAGGAAATGGCTCACGTGGTTGTAGAGGCTGGAAAGTCTCAAGGTCGTGGGTCAGGCTGAAGGCTTCTCCTGACTCACATAGCTGCAGGGGCTGGTGAACCCAAGATAGGCAGATCAGACAGCAGGCTCTGGCTCATAGGCTTCAGAGACCAACAAATCCCAAGATCAGCAGGCAAAATGGCAAGTAAGCTGCTAGCTCAAGTACCAAGAACCGGAGGTCAGACGAACAGGGGCCAGCTGCAGGATCCAAAGTGAGCAAAAGCCGGTGAGCCTTGCCAGAAAGTCCACCTGTGTTGGATGCAAGTCCCACCCCCAAGGAAACTCCCTTTCAACTGATTGGCTACTCACAGCAGATCCCATCACAAAGGTGATCATATTATTATCAGATCTCATCATGAACATAAATACATCATTATACGACTGCCAAACTACATCATAACTGCCAAATCACTGAGAATCATGGCCTAGCCAAGTTGACACACAACCTTAACGATCACACTAGTCAACACCAACATAAATTGTTTAATCACAACGTTAGGCAGATGCCTTTGAATGGATAACCTTGTGATAAGCAATGCAAGTTTTGTTCATAGTGAGTTGCTGTGTAAACACAGAAAATGATTTTAAAAAGAAAATTTGAACCTTAGTGCTAAGCAAACAACAAGATAATGAGACATATTTGTCTATTCCTGTATTTCTTTAACAAGACTTCTTTGGCTAGTGTGAAGAATAAAGCAGAAAAATCACAGGGCATATATCTTCATGAACTAGAAGTTGATAGTAACCTGCAGAATAAAAGGAAACAAATATGTTTTGGGTATCTGCTATGTACCAAGGAGCCCCGGTGGTGCAGTGGTTAAAGTGATTGACTGCTAACCTGAAAGGTCAGTGGTTTGAAACCACTGGCGGCGTCGCAGGAGAAAGATGTGGCAGTTTGTTTCCATAGAGATTTACAGCCTTGTAAACCCTATGTGGTTACTACAAGTCGTAATCGACTTGATGGCAGTGGGTTTGGTTTTGGGGTGGCTATGTACCAGGTCTTTCTATATATAATATTTAATTTATGTACTATTATTATTCTGTATTGTACAAATAAGGAGTCTGAGGATCAGAAAGGTGAAATAACTTGTCCAGGGTCATAAAACTGTAAGGTGGCGGAGCTTAAATCTTTATCTGTCTGATGACAAAGCCCATGGCACCTTCAGCCAACTTATCATCAGAGGTATGTGTTCTCCAAAAGAGGAAATAAAAAAATAAAATAAAAAAAAAGTAGACCCCATCAGAAACTAGTAAATTCTTAAAATCTGAGTAAAGGAATTATCAAGCGTCTAACAGAGTCTCTCGTCCCTTTTTAAAGCTGACAGGTTTTGGAGCATACGTTTTACCCACATGAGGGAGTGAAGGGTGGCCGAATATGTCTGCTACTACCTTTCCCTGTTGCCGTCTCAGGCTCAAAGCATCCTCTTGTTTTCCCTCTTCATCTCAGATCCAGTGTGGCACCACCATCCCCACAGGAACTCTTCAGGGAATAGTTGGGGATTCTTCTTCCCCTCTGGAACTATCTTTTTTCTGTCCTATTTCTCAGACAGTTAAGCCCTCACAGAAGATCTGATACTTTATTCAGTCCTTTGGAGTAACTGGCATAATAGAATGTCCCTCACAGGAAAACATCCACTCTTCTACTCCTTTCCAAACTATCTCAAATGCTGTTTCCAAGAGCAGACTTAGTCCCTTGTTACACAAACAGCATATCCTTGTTATGCCAAAGCATCTGTAAAGTTGTAGCCCTTTGGAAGATAAGAGGAACAAGGCAGAGATTTCCATCTCTTTTGTTCCTTGATGAGCCAAGTATATAGTTGTCATTTAGAATGAATGCATGGTAATAAAGGAGAGAAAACCTGTGAGTTTTCCCTGCTGTCTAACTGTCTCTCGTTTTGCTGCCTGGTCATCTAAGATAAGAGCACGCTGTGACTATAGTTCACCAGGTCCTTACTTAAGCTTCTTGTTGAGTTCAAGTGGACTATTTGTACCTCGTGTATCTTGTCATTAAAAGCTGACTTACTATCCATGTTCTGAGTAAGTCCTGTTGCTGCTGCACTGGAACTTGTTGAATGTTTTGTGTGTTTTAGTGTGCAATTTTTATTTCCCTGGGTGAACGGAATAGGATGTAAGGATTGTAGAACACCTGTGATGGTAAGATTTAGCCTGCTGTCTACCTTACTTACCCACCTGGGATTGATTACCCTTTTCCCACTGAATTCCTATCCTGCCTGCTAAAGTTTACCTGAGTCCCACTGATGAATACATAACCCATTTAGTATCTAAAAGCTATACTAACTCCACAAAAGTGTTATATGTCCTGAAGAGCAAACCTTTTAACACTTGCTGTTGTGTGGACTTTAGCCAGCCAGTGAAATTCCTTCAGGTCTCAGGATTGTTTTTCATCCTGCCACTAGATGTCAGGAACAATAGGAGTCAGCTTGCATCCACATTATCAGAAAAGAACCAAACTCCAGAACAACATTTCTGAGTTTTTCTCAGAACTGAGATTCATTTATTCAGTACGTACTTACTGAGTACCTACTCTGTGCCAGCCACAGTTTTTGACATCCAGGAGATATCAGGAGACAAAGTGGACAGAGACAGCCCTAACTGAGATAAGAGAGAACTAATAGAATTAGGTGATCCACACAGATAAGAAGGAATTTGGAAACAGGTTGGAAGTAATCAGAAAGTAAGCTTCTGGTAGGCAGTGGTAGATAAGGCAGAGAAGGATAGAAAGATCCCTAATAAGGCAGATGTCAAAAAGTGTTTTTGGTAGTTGGGGTTCTCTGTGAAGCAGACATCCAAGACAGGATTAGATCTGAGAGAGATTGGGTGGGGGCTGGGGGTAACACCCATGAAGGGAGAAGGAGAGGGAGCCAGAGAAGGTGGGGAGAGCCTGTCGAAGGCAATATAGTTCTGAGCACTGCGAAGAGGGGGCAAACAGAGGACTGGGTGAGAGGTATCTGAAGTTCCAGTGCAGTTCTTAGAAAGTTTCTGCCAGGACGATGGGGAGACCCTGAGCACAAGTTGCCTGCTGTGGTGTTGTCCTGTATCTTTTAGGAATCGACCAAATTAGTACCCCTGCTGTGCTTGGTCATTGGCTGAGGGTGTCCTTAGGATGTAAGGTTCCATATGAACAAGAGAGACTGACCGTGGCAGTAGCTAGTGCTATTCATCAGTTCTGCCCCTACAGCAGAGTGCCTGAGTGGTGCACGTTTATTGCAGCCCAGAATTAAAGGAAGATAGAGGTGGGAAAGTAGAAAGGGAAGGGAAGGGAAGGGAGAGGACCTGTATGCATTTACTGGGTAAACCATTACTGAGTCAGGAAGCAAACATCGTAAGCATTAATTAAATATTACTGCATGTTTTTACTGTTGATCATCAGTGAACAGAACTATTATATTCCAAATACTAATTAAAATAATAAAATTAAGTAGTTCATCTATTTTTATTAGATATAACTTAGAGAAGTATTTTGTTCCATCCTTTATATCATATGAAATTTTTACTAGATTTATGTTATCACAGACATGTTAATAATTTCAATTTCTTGTTATACATATTACAGGGGGTGGAAATATACTGTATATATTTGACCACTGTCTTAGTCATCTAGTGCCGCTATAACAGAAATACCACAAGCAGATGGCTTTAACAAAGAGAAATTTATTCTCTCACAGTCTAGGAGGCTAGAAGTCCAAATTCAGGGTGTTAGCTCCAGGGGAAGGCTTTCTCTCACTGTCGGCTCTGGGGAAAGGTCCTTGTCATCAGTCTTTCCAGTGGAGGAGCTTCTCAGCACAGGGACCTTGGATCCAAAGGATGCACTATTCTCCTGGCTCTTGTTTCTTGGTGGTATGAGGTCCCCATTTCTCTCTGCTTGCTTCTTTCTTTTATATCTCAAAAGATATTGTCTTAAGACACAACCTAATCTTGTAGATTGAGTCCTGCCTCATTAACATAACTACTGCTAATCCTGCCTCATTAACATCATAGAAGTAGGATTTACAACACATAGAAAAATCACATCAGATGACAAAGTGGTGGGTAATCTCACAATACTGAAAGTCAAGGCCTAGCTAAATTGACACACATTTTGGGGGCACACAATTCAATCCAAGACAACCACCGTTATTATAAGAGTCTTTATATTTTACAGATTGGTTCAAGTAACAAGCAGGGATTTTATGGTATAGTATGGAGTTTATCTTACAATATTTTATGCTTTAAGATGCTGCAAGAATTCCCAAACCCTAGATGAACCACTATTCTGATAAATATGAAATTTAACAAGTTTACAGGCATTTTTTACTCAGAAACTTCTATCAGTTTTAGAGATTTGGTTTGGCAGTTCCCAAAAGCTTGAATGCTTGAGTAAAACTCTCCTAAAAACGAAAAGACTGGACAAATGGGCTGAGAGTCTCATGAGAAGTAGACAGTCAAGATTTTCAGTCCTTCCTACAGGGGCTCAGGGAGAAAATCCCAACAGAATATGGTTTTGATTTTTAATGTATGGCTACTTTTTGTTTCTCTTTAGAAACATATTAAAAATACGAAGGTATGTAAAATATAATAAACCAAAGTTTCCAAAAAAAGTATGTTTATATTCAGCTAGAAAAATAAAAACATATTATAAAAAATTGTTTAGTTTAAGTCTCCATATCTCTATTTGCCTCTCTGATAGAGGTTATATGCTACTTAAATAGTTTTTCTTAAAGAAATATTAATTTATATGGCCAGATGAATACTATTACTCTTTTATTCTAGTAGAAAACAATCATATGGCAATAATGGTAGACAACTATAATTCTTTACTAAAATGATAGGAATTGCTAAAAGCATAAAATGTAGAAAATGAATGTTTAAGGAACTGGACTAGGTTAATCAAGTGTCACCTGGCAGAGATTTCTTTTTTCCTGATTTCTTTCTTTCTTTTTTTCCTTAATTACTGCCAAAATTTGAACCCAACCAATAGCAATACCAGCTTATGTTAGAAAATAAATGCCATATTTTCTTTGCAAATAACATGCGCGTTACACGTTTTTGTCAAAGGTGCAGCGCCCTCTCTGCGTGTTATTTTCGTAAATGCACTATGCTAGTTTTTTGTTTCTGACTTTAGTTGACACTAAGAAGATGTAATTGAACTATGAAATAAGCAGGCCTTACATAACCTAATGTTTTCACTTAAGGCGATCTGATAAGGTTTTCACATTCCGCTGTTGAGCTAATGTGCTATAATTAATCAACTTAAATTAATAGAAACAAATGCACAGTTTCAGTTGTTTATTTTCCAATTTTCGGGGGGACTACCAAACTCAATCCATGACTTCTCAACCATGGCCTATCCCTTTATTATACAATTATGTTCAAAAGTAACATTTCAGACTATTTTTATACACATAAGCGGGAGATTAAAGAAAATGAACAGAACGATATGATTTACCTGTAATATGGGAAGATGGGTGAATGAGGCTGACATTCATTTCTGGAAATGTCACAAGACATGTGTGATACATGCATGGGAGTGCTATGCCAGAAGTGTTTTACTTAATTTCATCATTTCTGTGTGTTATATGTGTGGGCCTGTTACTTGAGAAAAAAATATGGTGCTTTGATTTATAAGAGATGTTTGTTTAGTGCTTAAAATTATTTTTTTGTTTGAAGTGGACAAGTATTGAAATCATAATCTTATTCACATCCTCTACTTGCAGAGTAAGCCTCCTTGCTAGTACAAGTATATTTTTCAGAATGAACCTGTCCTGATATTTCAAGTTACAAAGTGGTGGAATTCAAAATGTGCTTTCATAGGCAGGGGGGAATATAAAAAACAAAACTCCAGGATATCATATGGGTATGGTCTGCACACTGAGAAACTCAGAGATGTATTCATAAGTCTTACAGAACTTGAGGACTCAGAAAAGAGGCCATTAATAAAATTGAAACTCCCCGAAGATTTAATATTGTGAAATACACAGTGAGTGATTCCACAGCTACCACTGAAACTTGTTTTTATGCATCTGTTCAGTTAAGAAACAATTCTTTCAGGAGTTTCTGCCCAATCACTTTTCCTGGGGTCTTGTTTATCAAGGAAAAAACAAATCTCTTAGCCTCCATATAAATGTTCTCTCATTTATTAGGATATGATTATTGATTCAGAAGTAAAAGAGTTCAATAAAGGTCATAATAGACAAACTCCATGAGAAAAGATGAAAGGAGAACAAGTTATTAGATCACAATAGAAATAAAATTAACTGTTTTCCTTTACTCAAACTAAGGAGCCCTTGTGGTGCAATGCGTAAGCCGTTGGCTGCTAACCAAAAGGTCAGCAGTTCAAAACTAGCAGCTCTGTAAGAGAAAAGACTTGGAGATCTGCTCCCATAAACATCCCAGCCTAGAAAACCATTTGGGACAGTTCAACCCTATCCTGTAGGGTTGCCATGAGTTGGAATCAACTTGGCACCCACAACAAACATCCAAGTTAGAATTATTTTGTTCTTAAATATAGCATCATTATATAGAAGTCATAGGAACATAGAACTGGAGAGGAATAACTTAGAGATGATTTAGATTGAGAGAGCCCTTCATTGTACAAGGTGGAGAAGCATACTTCTTGTTGTTAGGTGCCATCGAGTCGGTTCCAACTCATAGTGAACCTATGTACGATAGAACAAAACACTGTCCAGTCCTACACTATCCTCACAATCGTTGCTATGCTTGAGCCCATTGTTACAGCCACGGAATCAATTCATCTCATTGAGGATCTTCCTCTTTTTCACTGACTCTCTACTTTGCCAAGCATGATGTCCTTCTCCAGGGACTGATCCTTCCTGATAACATGTCCAAAGTACATGAGATGAAGTTTTACCATCCTTGCTTCTAAGGAGCATTCTGGCTGTACTTCTTCCAAGACAGGTTTGTTCATTCTTCTGGCAGTCCATGGTATGGTATGTTCAATATTCTTCACCAACACCATAATTCAAATGCATCAGTTCTTTGGTCTTCCTTATTCATTGTCCAGCTTACACATGCATATGAGGCGATTGAAAATACCATGGCTTGGATCAGGTGCACCTTAGTCCTCAAAGTGACATCTTTGCTTTTTAACACTTTAAAAAGGTCTTTTGCAGCACATTTGCCCAATGCAATACATTGTTTGATTTCTTGACTGCTGCTTCCATGGACATTGATTATGGATCCAAGTAAAGTGAAATCCTTGACAACTTCAATATTTTCTCTGTTTATCATGATGTTGTTTATTGGTCCAGTTGTGAGGATTTTTGTTTTCTTTATGTTGAGGTGTAATTCATACTGAAGGCTGTAGTCTTTGATATTCGTTAGTAAGTGCTTCAAGTCCTCTGCACTTTCAGCAAGCGAGGTTGTGTCATCTGCACGTGGCAGGTTGTTAATGAGTTTTCTTCTAATCCTGGTGCCATGTTCTCCTTCATATAGTCCAACTTCTCAGATTATTTGCTCAGCATACAGATTGAGCAAGTACAGTGAAAAGATACAACCCTGATGCACACTTTTTCTGATTTTAAACCATCCAGTATCCACTTGTTCTGTTCAAACGACTGCCTCTTGGTCTGTGTACAGGTTCCACATGAGCACAATTACGTGTTCTGGAATTCCCATTCTTCTCAGTGTTATCCGTGATTTGTTATGATCCAGACAGTTGATGCCTTTTCACTGTCAATAAAACACAGGTAAACATCTTTCTAGTATTCTCTGCTTTCAGCCAAGATCCATCTGACATCAGCAATGATATCATTTGTTACAAGTCCTCTTCTGGATCCAGCTTGAATTTCTGGCAGTTTCCTGTCGATGTACTGCTGCAAATGCTTTTGAATGATCTTCAGCAAAATTTTACTTGCATATGATATTAATGATGTTGTTGTTGTTAAGTGTTGTTGAGTCAGTTCCGACTCCTAGCAACCCTAAGTACAACAGAAGGGAACATTGCCTGGTCCTGTGCCATCCTCACAATCGTTGCTATATTTGAACCCATTGTTGCAGCCACTGTGTCAATTCATTTCTTTGAAAGTCTTCCTCTCTTTCACTGGCCCTCTACTTTACCAAGTATGATGTCCTTCTCCAGTGATAACATGTCCAAAGTATGTGAGATGAAATCCTTCCATCCTCATTTCCAAGGAGCATTCTGGCTGTACATCTTCCAAGACAGATTTGTTCATTCTTCTGGCAGTCCATGCTATAGTCAGTATTCTTTGCCAACACCATAGTTCAAATGCATCAATTCTTCTTCAGTCTTCTTATTCATTGTCCAGCTGTTGCATGCATATGAGGAGATTAAAAACACCATGGCTTGAGTCAGGTGCACCTTAGTCCTCAAAGTGACAGCTTTGCTTTTTAACACTTTAAAAGGGGTCTTTTGCAGCAGATTTGCCCAATGCAGATGTTACCACTTGAAAGACTTAACCATGTATCCTAGTATAAAATATCCATTATTATTTTCTTTCTAGTTTCTTCTGAGTCATCCTCAACTGTACAGTTTCTTGCAAACCAGTCATGTTGCCTCTTTCTTGGAATTATATTTTTTCATTAGTGAATTTGAAGAGTAAATTTTTTCATTTAGGTTGGGTGGAAAATAAATTTTCTAAACTCCTTCCCCTACACTTAATTTGATGATTGAACTATGTATAAAATCTTAGGTTCATATCATATTTCTCTGGAATTTGAAAATATCACTCCATTCTTTCCAAAACCCAGTGTTACCTTTCAGCAGTTTGATGCCAGACTGTTGTTAGACTTACTATTATTCTGTAATAGAAACTGCTAGTTTTTCAACAAAAATCTGTTTTTCTTCTCCCTATACACACAAATAGATTCTATTTCCCAGTCTCCTTTGCAATTAGGTGTGGCTTTGGATCCATAGCAGATACGATAGATTCTACGTTCCTTTTATGAACCTAGACTTTCATGAAGCAGTTGTGGTCCCACCACACGCACACCCTTTCCCTTTCACCAGCTGGATAAATATGATGATAAGGCCACCGCAGATGGCAGCACCACAAAATACAGGGGCCCTGGTTCTTTGGATCACCATGTGAAAGAATGCCACCAGTAAGCTGCTTAGACTGTTAAGCCTATCAGAAATAAACATCTAATTGTACTTGAGCTACTATAGTGTATAAGTGTATTTGCTATAATAGCTACAATTTGTCTTACTATCTCTGAATTGTTTAGGATTTCTGCTTTCTCCTTGGAGTTCTGAAATTTCACTGGGATGCGTCTGGATTTGAGAATTTTTCATCAATACTGATCTTGAAACAGTTTAGTTCAAGGAACATCTCTGCTATTTTTTTCTCTGCATTTCTCCCTCTATATTATTATTATTCTCCTTTCTAGTACCCATACCAGGTGAATGTTGAACTTCTTAAAACTTGCTCTATCCCTATACACTTTTCTCTAATATCCTACACTTCTTTGTTTTTTGCTGTATTTACAACACACTGTGTTCCTCAACTTTATTCTCAAAATCTCAAGCAAAGTCTTCAACTGTTTGTATTTTATTATGTGTTTTTTCCATTTTGTCAGGGGTGAGAGCATGCAATCACATTTTTAATACACTAGATATTAATATTTATTCAAAAAAAATCAAAACCATTGCCGTTGAGTTAATTCCACTCATAGCTACCCTATGGTTTCCAAGGAACACCTGGTGGATTCGAACTGCCCACCTTTAGGTTAGCAGCCATAGCTCTTAACTACTACGCTAATGTTAATATGAGTTTTAACATTAACATTACCCCCAAAACAAAGATTTTTGTGCTCTAAGTGCTCCTTTTTTTTTAAACAGCAATTTGATCTATTTATATTTATCTATTTATGTTTATACTATCCTCTAGAACCTGTTTAAAATTCTAGTATTTAAAAAGTTTCTCTTCCATTCCCAGAAATATCTCAGTTTTCTCCAAGGAAACTTTTCATTTTTTTTCATTCTTCATCCTTTCCATTTTCCTCAAGAGTCTGCTCATCCTTTATTGTTCTGTCATGTTTATTAATGAACAAATAGACTGGATTTCTCTGCAGTTTCAAAGGTCTATTTTCCCAACAGGCCTTTACACTGAGGGTGGAGGCAGGGCATCTACAGTTCTCTGTAAGTGGGTGAATCATGCATGTTAACCAGCAGGTTCTTTGTTGGGAATATGGACAGGGAACAAGCAGGAGGGTCAGGGACCCTGTCAACAGCTAAAATAAGGAAAACTTCTCTGGGGATAGGTCACTTGGGTGTATTGGACTTCAAGGGGAGTTGCCTTTTCTTTTGCCTTTTTGCATCTGGACCTAATGTGGAAATCCAGCTTTACCTCCAGCTCTGCTGTGCTTCTCTCTGAGGCCCCAAAACATCTGATTAGGCATGCTTGCCTAGCAGTCCACCCACTTTCCTGAGAGAACAGTCCTTAGGCTTAACTGCCATTAGCTGTCTCCGGCCTGTGTTAGTTTTCTAGGGCCGCCGTCTAAGAAATTACCACTAACTAGGTGGGTTATAACAACAGAAGTATATTCTCTGACAATTCTGGAGGCTAGAAGTTCAAGTTGAGATGTTGGCGGGGCCACACTTCCCCTGGAGGCTCTAGGGAAGAATCCTTCCTTGTCTCTTCTAGCTTCTGGTGGCTCCAGGTGCTCCCGGGCTCTTAGCTGCATAACTCCAATATCTGCCTCTGTTTTCACATGTTCTTTTCCTCTTCTCCCCATGTCTCTCTTCTGTGTGTTTCATATAAGGACATTTGTCATTGGATTTAGGGCCGCTCAGATAATCCAGGATAAGCTCATCTTGAAATCCTTAACTTGATTATATCTGCAACAATACTTTTTCCAAACAAGATCACATTCACAGGTTCCTGGAGTTAGGACATAGACATACTTTGGTGGGCCACCATTCAACACAGTACATAGCCCAAACAAGAAACAAAAGGAGGAGTCTCAAGGACACGGCTCCTGACATGAGTCACTGGTTATCCAGGGGGCATCTGCCTGCTCCCTCGGTCTCTCAGTCTGCCATGGAGAGCCATGGTAAGCCATGGAGGAAAGGATGGCTTATAAAGTCAGACTGCTATTTACTAGGGATGTAACTTTGGGCAAGTTATTCATCTCTTTGTGCTTCAGACTTAGCATCTGTAAAATGGATAATCATAGCATCTCCATCAAAGGATTGCTATGAGGAGTAAACTACTTATTATATGCAAGCCATTGACAATAGTCTCTGCACATAGTGGTGGTGGTGGTGGTGTTAGCTACTGTCAAGTAGGCCTCAGACCCATGGTGACCCCATGCACAGTGGAACAAAATGCTGCCCAGTCATGAGCCATCCACATGATCAGTTGCGGGTAGAACTGCTGTGATCCATAAGGTTTCCATTGGTTGATTTTTGAAAGTAGATTGACAGGCCTTTCTTCCTAGTCTGTCTTGGTCTGGAAGTGCCACTGAAACCTGTTCAGCATCATAGCAACACTCAAGCATTGACTGACTAAATGAAGTATATTGGCCAGGAATCAAAACCAGGTCTTCTGCATGGAAGACAAGAATTCTACCAGTGAACAACCACTGCCCCGTCTGCACATAGTAAGCTTTCCACAAGTGTAAGATATTGCTATTAATGAAAAGAACCCGGTTTCCTTCTCTTGTCTTTGGTTGGCTGTGTTTCATGCTTATCTGATTTCTCCGTCCCTAATTCTTTGCATTCGTTTCATTTGGAATTCAAGGAAGAAGTAGACTATTGCCAAGTCCAGGTCAGGCTCTTGCTTGCTAGCTTCCTGGAGAGAGAAAAGTGAGCATCAGCAGTGAGAGCTGAGCTTGCCCAACCATGACCTACACGGGAGTTCCCCACGTGGAAACAAGTTTCATATTTGAGGTGTCTCCT
Organism: Dugong dugon; assembly: GCA_030035585.1. Classification (NCBI taxonomy): domain Eukaryota; kingdom Metazoa; phylum Chordata; class Mammalia; order Sirenia; family Dugongidae; genus Dugong; species Dugong dugon. The sequence goes on from CM057478.1 coordinate 20,020,598, forward strand.
AAAAGGTCTTCCCACATCTATTTTTACTCCTTTCTAATCTATTCTCCAAACTGCAGTTAGAGTGATCTTTCAACAATACCTAGAATGAATTCTTGAATTGCAGAAATCCTAGGAATCTCTCTGCATGTTCCTTGGCATCCTGTCTCTTTTGAGAAAATTCTGGAAAATCTGTAATATTCCCAAATTCTTCTAGTTCATATATATACACCTACTCCTCACTTTTAGCAACAATTGTGAAGATGGTGTAGGACCAGGCGGTGTTTTGTTCTGTTGTACATAGGGTCGCTATGAGTGAACTGACTCGACAGCACCTAACAGCAACAACATTCCTCACTTATCGACTGTCTCATGATCCGACATTTTGCATTTACGATAATGGTAAAAAATCTACTCTCCGACTATTTTGTGCATTAACAACTTACATCTGGCAGTAACATACACCGAGGTGCAAGACGAGAGTAATGCTGGCTGTGTTGTTAAGGTTGTGTGTCAACTTGACTGGGCCATGATTCTCAGTGGTTTGGCAGTTATGTAATGATGTAATTTGGCAGCTATGTAATGATGTGTAGTCATCCTCCATTTTGTGATCTGATGTGGTCATCCTCAACTTTTGCATAATGCCCATTTTCACATAACGATCTGGTCTTTGGAACCTAACCATGTCGATAAGTGAGACGTGGGTGTGTGTGTATACATATATATATATGATCTTCTTTGTGGAGTTAAGTGGCTGGAATTAAGCTAAGACGGCTGAATTGCTCCATCTTAACTTCAAAATAAACTATAATAAGATATGTATTTCTCAGTGAATCTTTATAACTACAACAAATTGGTCACTTTGGATTTTGAAGCATAAATCATTATCTCCAAATCCTTGAAGTAACTTTTAACTCAGCATCTTTTTTTCCAGAAACACACAGATGGCCAGAATAATAGTAGCCTTCAGATTTAAGAAATGTTTGATGCTAAGTGAAATTCCAAAACCAGAATCTCTGAGTAGCTTTTTCCTAAAACAGTGACTATGAAGAATAAGCCTTCTCAGGAATGGAGACTTTTTCTTGTTTCGTATTCAACCTCTGCCCACTTGGGTTAAGTTAAAAGTACTCAGGAACATTCCTGTGACTGGGGGGCCTTTCTATCAGGGAGGAGAAAACATTGAGAAATGGATGCATGGCTCCTCGGTAGAAGTGCCTGCAGCCTGGAGGAAGTGCCCAGGGTTGCTTCTCACTCTTTAGAGGCTCACAAGCACAATCAGCAATCCTTGGTCCCCCACCCCATCTGTGGAGGACAAGGTAGCTCCACTCCACACAAACCTTGAGACAGAGAGCTGAGAATCTCTGCGTAAAGTATTACCCTCTCACAGAGGGGGTCTCCTAAAGACGTGTTATATTTTGAAAATAAGATAATCCCTATCAAAAGCTCAGATAAGAGTGTGAGGGCCTCCAGCACCTGACTGTGTTTAAGATGATCAAATTGCTTTTCCTACAGAGGAGAAGAAGGAGGAAACATGAGAGTTCAAGCTCCGTCACCCCAGGGGAAGAGGATCCTAAGGGTGCCGAGAGAGGAGAGTGAAATGAAATAGAGAGAGAGGGAGAGAGAGAGAAAGGAGAGACTTAAATAGCCCACTCGCATTATTTTGCCTAGGGATGGACTCAGGCAGTGCCAGAATAAATCTGGCTCAAGATTCATCTAGGCAGGAAATGACCCAGACCTAGCATGTCTCTTAATAAACTCTAGATTCTCACCAAATCTAGTCATCCCTGTAGTTTCACAATTTCTCAGAGTCAAGAAATGAGGAGGCTTTGTGGTGTAGACATCAGGGGACAGAAAATATGTCTGTGGTTTAGTTGCATGCAACATGGAGAATTATCCAAGTAGCTAAGTTGCTGTCTTAGTTATCTAGTGCTGCTATAACAGAAATACCACAGGTGGATGGCTTTAACAAAGACCAATTTACTTTCTCACAGTATAGTAGGCTAGAAGTCCAAATTCAGGGCACCAGCTCCAGGAGAAGGCTTTCTCTCTCTGTTGACTCGAGGAAGGTCCTTCTCATCAATCTTCCCCTGGACTAGGAGCTTCTCTGCACAGGAACCCCAGGTCCAAAGGATGCACTCTGTTCCTGGTGCTGCTTTCTTGGTGGTATGAGGTCCCCAACTCTCTGCTTACTTCTGTTTCCTTTTATCTTTTGTATGATAAAAGATGATGCAGGTCACACCCCAGGGGAACTCCATTTATATTGGATCAGGGATGTGGCCTGGGTAAGGGTGTTGTAGTCTACCCTAATCCTGTTTAACATAACCCAATCTTGCTTCATTAACCACAGGCAGAGATTAGGATTTACAACACATAGGACAATTACATCAATCATGAAATGGAGTACAACCACACAATACTGGGACTCGTAGCCTAACCAAGTTGACACATATTTTGGGGGGACAGAATTCAATCCATAACAGTTGCCTTATATTTATTTTTTTCCTTGAAAACCCAGGACATACAACCAAGAACATATCATTTCTGCCTGTACTTCCCAAGAATCTCAAGGCAAATAGGAGAAATAGTGCATATAGTAAAGACAGGAAGGTGTAGCCCCAGGAAAAGAATTAGAACAAGGAGCTACCAGCAAGAACAGCCACAGTTAGTTGTTCAAATACCCCAGTGTTATGGATTGAATTGTATCCCCTAAAAAGATATGTTAAAGTTCTAGCCCCCTGCCTGTGAAGATGACCTTGTTTGGAAATGAGGTCTTTGAAGATGTTATTATTAAGTTAACATGAGTTCATATAGGAGTAGGGTGAGTCCTCATCCCCTTTGAGTGGTGACCTAATAAAAGGAGAAGAGACACACAGGGGAAGACAGCCATGTGAAGATGCATCTAGAAGCCAAGGAGTGCCAAGAAACATCTGGGACTACCAGAAGCCAGGAGAGACCAGAAAGCATCTTTCCTCAGAGCTTGGATGAGAACATGGCCCTGCTGACACCCTAAATTTGGACTACTAGCCTCCAGAACCGTGAGATGATAAATTTCTCTTTTATATGCCACCCAATTTGTGGCTTTTTGTTACCGCAGCGCTAGGAAACGAATACATGCAGTTTTTCTACTGTCCTGCATTTAGCAGTCTTTTGTCAGAAGCACTGCAAAAGACCAGACTTTTCCCTCCCAAGCCCTCAAAACACCGTAGCGTTTATTGAAAATTTAACAAAACAAATCATTGGCTCTGTAGTGGGTTGAAGACTACCCCCCCCCCCCCCGGCCCAGAAAAAAAAAAACTCAAGTCCACCCAGAGCCTCAGAATGTGACCTTATTTGGAAATAGGGTCTTTGCAGATTTAGTTATTTAGTTAAGCTAAGATGAGGTCATACTAGATTAAGGTTGGCCTTAAATCCAATGACTGGTATCCTAATAAGATGAAGAGAGGGCACGCAGAGACACACAGAAGGAAGAAGTTCATGTGGAGGTGGAGGCAGAGATCGGACTGACATCGCTACAAGCCAAGAGAATGCCTGGTCTAAAAGAAGCTGGAGGAGACAAGGACAGATTTTTCTCTAGAGCCCTCAGAGGGAGCATGGCCCTGGTGACACCTTGAGTTTGGACCATGAACTCTGAGAGAATAATTATCTGTTGTTTCAAGCCAACCAGTTTTTGGTACTTGATTATATCAACCTTACCAAAACAAACGAACCAACCAACCCATTGCTGTCGAGTCTATTCCAACTCACAGGGACCTTAGGAAACTAATATAGGCTCCTTAGTAAGTCCTGTAAACAATTACTGTACCTGTTATTTTCTGTGGTGAGGTTGTTCCACAGTGGTTCTCCTTCCACGTGTTGCTCTGTCTTAAATTCGCTTCTGTCAAGCAATTAATTCTCATTGCGCACAGGCTCATATTGCAAGCGCATATGTTTGCTTTTGCAATAGAGTTGTTAATAGCTAAATGTATCCATTGTCCCGAGTTTCACAAGCTCTTGATGGCAGACACCATAATGTTTTCCAAGTACTGGTGACTGTTTCTCTTTGCACAGGGCACAGGCCTGTCTCTCACATTCACAACTGTTATACATGCTTTGCAATTAGTAAGGGAAAAGGGAACGCAGAGGAAAAAATCATTCGCGACTGGCATGTGAACAAGTGCTAGCTTGTACTCTCCCGCTCTCGCTAAGGAATGACTCTGAATTGCCTGAAATTGAAGCATTTTACTAAAATGAGCCAGAATCCACACAGATACAGGTGCATTGAGTTAATCGAGACAAAGTTGCTGTGACTTTAAACCACAAAAACATTATTCCACGGTCAGGGGAGTGAAGTAAAACTCCTTTGCTGTCAATTGTGAGAAAGGAACCGGGAGTCGCAGCCCAGGGTCACTAAGCCAAGTCACAAGGACTCCCCCTACTGGTAGCCAAGGTCCTCAGACCCTGAAAAGGGAAACTGCCAGCTTTTTGGTGGGGTCATTGGCCTTAAAGTAAGAAAGATTTTGTTAATTCACCTTTGAAGAAAGTTGTATGTCCTCAGCAATAACTAATCAGTCTAAGTATTTATTTCTCAAGAGATATACGCTACATTGCGAACATACATAGCATTAACTATGTATATGTAATAGACTTACACACAGATCCTTGGGCACATATGTAAGAAATAGTTAGCAGTGGTTACCTCTGCACAATGGGACTAGGGAACAAGATGGGAGATCTTTTAGTCTTGTTTTATACCCTTCTGTAGTGTTTAATTTTTTTTCACTCTGTGCATGTTATTACTTTTGTAATAAAAGAAAAGCAGTAGTCACCATGAGATTTCCCTTTAATATCTACATTCTTTAAAATGATCTGTGTTATCAGAGTTGTATTATATCAGAAGATTCCCAGCAAAGTTCCGTAGGGCTATATTATGAATCAAAATTGTGAAGAAGCAGGTTTTTGAAGGAGTTGGCCGTAACTCGTGTGTGCAAAGTAGAATTTTTGCTAATTTTTTCTCCAGCATCATCTCTGATAGGTATTTCAGGTATAGAAAGGGTAACCATGCTTTACAGTTCACACCTCTCCTCCTGGCACTTTCTTGCTTAAAAGTGTCTACAATCACCCTGGGTATGTGTTGCCACGTGTACTGTTTATTGAGCATTTAATCCACCCTTAATAAGCATACTTCAGATTTTTTTTAAAAACAGACATCTGGTAGTCACTGCAATCGGTATCTTACATACGTTATTTAATTTTAATCTCACAATAGCCTTCTGAGGTAGTAATATTAGTCTCATATTAATGAGCACCGAGCACATTACTTCTTTCTCATTTCTTTGTCCCACCCAATGCCAAAGGAATTGAGGTTTGGTAACTTGCTTATGACTGCTTTAAACTTTGACAATCTTAACTGCCTATTTCAGAATTCACTCATGCCCTGTCATTGACTGTGTCACCTCCTAACATCTGTGTAATTCTGTGCATTTACTCCTATCCCCTTCTGATCATGTCCAACTACCATGAATACAGATTTCAGAAACTGACTTTGTTGTTCTCAACTCAAAATCCATTCCTCCAGGAAGCTTTGTCTCTCCCCTTAGCTTAGGGCAATTTTCCTTGTTACACATTCTCATACCCCATTTCAAAGCATTTATTACTTTATAAAAGATTAACTTGATTAATATCTGTATCCCCCTTACTCTAAGCTCCTTATAGGCAGGGAGCACTTTTATTTTGCTTTTCATTAGAGCCCCAGCACCAAGCACAGCACACTAATAGCACTAACATATTAGTAGACACTCAATAAATATTTGCCAAAAGAATTGTTGGTAATACCTTCCAGAAAAGCCAGAAGAGGGGTCTAGCATCTCACAAGCATACCAAAGGATCCTAGAAAACAGGAGAGTGAGGGTGATTCTTTTCTCCTCAGAGGCTTAAACCCTGCTCTAGCAAAGCCAGAATACCTTAGGTTTTACCTGAAGAAGGTTTGAAGCAGGTACACCTATGACTTCAGGTACAAACTCCTGAAGAAGTCTTTGTTTCATCATTTAGTTCTAGTCTTCCAACCTCGTTGTCAAATTGGCCTTCAGTAAGCTCCTTTCTCTTTTCTTAGTCCCAGTGCCGATGCTTAGTCTTTATGTCAGTGCTTTTTACCTTATTAAGATTATTATAATATTTCTAACAGTGTGTGGTTTAGGAATGACGATCTGAAATATACCCTCAAAGCAACTTTAGGAAAGCAGTTATCCATGCTAAATAGTAGGGCAGGGGTGGGAATGCTTGATAGGGATTATGGAGTAGCTATGGAGCCCTAGTAGCACAGTGGTTAAGAGCTCAGGCTGCTAACTAAAGGTCAGCAGCTCAAATCCACCAGCTGCTCCTTGGAAACCCTATGGGGCAGTTCTACTCTGTCCTATAAGGCCAGCTATGAGTTGGAATCAACTGGACAGCAAGGGTTTTTTTAAAAAACTCTCCTCAGCCCCAGCTAACCCTTTTTGATGTCAACAGTGGTATTATTTTTAAGTGGCACTATTATTTCTATTTTATTAGCTCTATGAATCATCTTACATTTAAATAATAATAATGGCATAAACTAAACAACTTCAGTAGTTAGAATTTTTTCCTCCTTTAAAATATCCAATTATTTTAACAACTGTTTTAAGTCAATTGCAAAAGTTTAGCATTTCTATTTCTGTCCTGACCCTAAATGAGGGAAATCTAGATGAAAGCTGCCCCAGAACTCAAATTCCGTCCAAACTTTTCTTCTAACAATACTAGTTTCACATTTTTTTAAAAATAAAATGGAAACCTTTTTAAAAAATTACAATTACACCTCACTTTTCATTAGGAATGACTGCAACATGCACAGACATAGGTGCCTAATGAAAATTTTTCCTTGAAGAGAGCTGGCTACATATTTAGCAGTAGAAAACAAGGGCATAAAGCATAGGTTGCTTTTGACATTTTTGATAGTTTGATTAATCCATAAGGATGCTTAAAAGCTAAGGAGTATGAATCCTCATATAGCTGAATTAAGGGAGTAACACAAAACAAATATATTCAGTGGCTAAATATTCTTCCTTCTTTCAGTCATCCAATTATTTACCCAAATAAGGACCTGCATTATATATGATTTGATCACTAACTACCTTTGCAGCTTTTCCATATGCGTATGAAAAGTGCAGAACTTGGAACTAAACATGTATATTTCAAGTATCTTTTTTTTTTTAAATTAAATTTATGGTATTAGAGTCCACAGAGCACCTTGTATTTGATTCACAGATGGACCAAATTTAAAAAAGTATTATTTACAGTTTCAACACCAGGAGGCTGCATTAAGAATGCAGGGAAAACAAATCCACCTATGAATTTAATTCTAGTTTACATTATCTCTTATTTGTTGCTCGTATTTGAACACCACAGCCAGAAGATTTTGACATTATTTGTATATTCATCCATCAGGCAAAATGTCTGAGGGAAAAGAATTCCAAAGAGCAAAAAGAAAATCCACTAAAGTACTGAGACCTGTAGGTTAATTTAATGTAGGCAGAAAACTCTATTTTAAATGTAATGATATATTTAAAAAATGAGACTGTTTAAATTGTACTTTCCCTCTAGCAAGGCAAAACGGCACTTGGTCCTGTGTTTTCTTTTTTAAATTAGTATTTAAACTGGACCAAAATAATGCAATGCAGAACAAATGTCATTAACTCTAGAAAACTAAATAGCAAATGAGCCTATTTCAATCAAATGTCTAGGATTTTTTAAAGCACGTATTTGTTGTCAGCAAGACAGTGTACTTGGCCTCTATAAGCCAGCCTCAACCTTTATTTCACTTCTTTTATATTTTCTGCTTCTTTCACATACTCTCCTCTCTGTTAGTTTGTACAAGAGGTAACCTGGCTTATATTTTTTTTTTTTCACTATGTGAGATTCTACTTTTTGTCCAGTTTTACAACTGGATTGGCTGAAACTGAGGCTAAAGACCTAGCCTCAGGTCAACCAGGGAGTTAAAGGCTCAGCAAGAATTAGAATTCAGGAAATAGTTGGCCTCCAACCCTTTGTTGTAATCATTAAAATGCACAGGGCTCAGTGTAAACCTTTGCTTTTACTGCATGGCCTGGGGAGAAGGCGAAGATTTGAACTCACTCCTCCTGCTAAAGTTATAATTTCATATATCACCTTTTAAGAAGAATAGCTTCTTTAAAGGTTGCTTGATAGGCAAATACTTTTGGTAAGTGTCTTTGTTTTCAAACATAGCCAGAGATCACAAAATGCAATAGAAGACCCTTAGCATTTAAAGGAATGCACTGAGTTGTCAGCTGCCATGGAGTCTGCCCTGACACATGACCACCCCACGCACCCTGGAACAAAACGTCTGGTCTGCACCGTCTGCATGATGAGTTGTGGATTGGACCACTGTGATCCACACAGTTTTCATTGGCTGATTTGCTCCCCTGAGACCTGGTCAACGTAATACCAAAAACCAAACCCATGGCCGTGGAGTCGACTCCGACTCATAGTGATCCCATAGGGTTTCCAAGGCTGTAAATGTCTACAGAAGCTGACTGCCACATCTTTCTTCCGAGGAGCCCCTGGTGATTTGGAACCACTGACCTTTCAGTTAGTCTAACACTTTAGCCATTATACCACCAGGGCTTCTGTTACTAGCAACACACAATTCACCACTGACTGTCAGGACTCGCCCCGGGTCTTCTGCGTGTAAGGGGAGAATTTGAGCACTGCGCCACCAATTTCCTTAGATTCTGATTATGGCAGTTTCTCCTCTTTAAAATAAAAATAACAATATCTACTTCACATAATTGTTGTGAGGACTAAACTAGATGATGAATCAAAAGTGGGCAGGAGAGCTGGAGTAAGGTACAAGTGTTGGGCCTTCTGCAAAATCTGAAACAAGAAAAAAGGGATCACCCTGGCCCTGCCCCTAATCAAGCTCAAGGCCAATTTATGGAGTTTCCTTAAAAATAAACAAACAAAAAAAAACTATTTTTTTTCTTTAAAAGAAATTCCTGAAGCATCCTAACAAAGAATGGTATGTTAAGCAGTTATTGGTCAGTATCACACTGACTAAGCCCAACCATGCTTTTCTTTATTTTTATCTGAAGTTACTAAGTGAAAACTATGTCCCCACTGCTGTCTCTGTCTATATCGCTTTCTCTTTTCTGATCAACTTCCATCCTGCCCAGCCAGTAAACTACGCCTTTTTACGTGAGAGAAGATTTTTAAGCCAAGGTAATAAACATCAAATTCTCTCTCTTCCACTCTAAAGTGTTCCTATACTCTTACCCTCTCTCCTTATTCCTATAACAGAGAAAAAACACGTCTTTTCAATTTAACAAAAACAGCCACCATTGATTAAGTTCCAGGCACTATGCTGAGTGCTGGGCACTTTTTCTCCATTGATTCGATTGTCTGTTATTTACGTCGTGGAGACCTCCCTCTCCATAGATTTTGCACATGCTGACATCACTCCTAGCCTGGAAGAAGACCTGGCCTACCTTCTCTTTCTTTTTAGTTCTTCAAATCTGGAAAATAGAGTCTTAACCTGATGCCTCTTATCCCTAATGAATGAGCACAACTAGCACTTACATTGTGCTTAACTTTTTCCTGATATTTAAGCTTAACAGCAATCCTGTGAAGTCAGTACAAGTTGCCGTTGCCGTCAAGTTGACAACCATGGCAACCCTGTATATGTCAGAGTAGAACTGGGTTCCACAGGGTTTTCAATGACTGATTTTTCGGAAGTACATCTCCAAGCCTTTCTTCCGAGGCATCTCTGAGTGGACTCCAGCCTTCAACCTTTAGGTTAGTGGCCAAGCACCTTACCCATTTGCACCACCCAGGGACTCCATGAAGTCGGCTCTATCCCCATTTTACAGATGAGGAAACTGGGGCAGAGAAGTGGAGCAGTGTGCTCAAGTCTGGCTACCAGTAACTGAAGGAAACAGGATTCAAACTCTGTTGACCCTGAAAGCCCGCTATTCCACAAGCTGTACTGCCACTCAATTACTAATTTGAATGCTGAGAATTTCTTACGTTCTTACACCTAGCTTTGGTCCCATCTGGTTTCAGTAAAATCAGTAACTTCAATATAATACTCTAACCTGAGAGAAAGGAGAGAGTGAGGTTAAATAGCCTTCTTAAAATACCTACTTTGGTCTTTGTTGGCTCCTTACATTCTGAAGAACTTTGGAAGGAATCACTCTGGGGCCTGGGGCAGTGACTTTGAAGGCGGGGCTAAGGAGTGGTTCTTGTCAGTTTTGAGACAGAACGAAGAATCTGGGCCTGTTGCTTGTGAGGGGAGGGAAGGGGCACTGCCCAAGGGTGGAAGTGAGCCTGGTCTGCATTGAGTTACAGGGAGGTTGAGAGCGTGCAGGCCAGCGTCCTCACAGCTACTCAGTTAAAGCCAGCAGGAGTTGAGGAGCTGCTTTTGGCCACTGTCCTGAGAGAACGCACTGAGGTGAAATGCGAACTGAACACTCCAGGAAGGCAATCTCTTCCCTCACATCAAACGTAGTTAAAGTTCACATACCCTAGGAAGGGATCCTCCTTAAGCTGTGTCTCCTAACATTTAATTATCTCCAAATCCTTTTTGAAAGGATTCACTGACACCTAAAAGAAACTTAAGAATAAAAATTTATACTAATTGTAGCTACTCAGGGGAGGTCTCTGGCTAGGAGAAAGGTGACACTAGAGGGCAAAAAGCAGGGGGGGGGTCTTTTTCAGAATGTTGTCAATTACCCCAAATCCTCTCTTGGGGAAGATTGGAAAGGGTAGGGATTCCAGCTGGGAGCTAGAGCACTAATAGCTGAGGAGTGAAATCCCCAGATTCTTAACCAAACCTGTGACTGTGAAGTTATTTTGGAAAATATTGAGGAGTAATTATAGCTAGGTATAGCAGTTTGCTGAATTTTGTGTTGGAAAAAGAGGAAGTAAAAGAAATTTAGAGGAAAAAGTTGACTGTAGAGTTACAAGTTGAAGGAAATTGCATTTTTTAGAAAGTGAAATTAGTCTATTTTGATTAGTTCAATTTTCAAATGTCTGTGGGATATTCAGTAGGTGATATCCTGTGGAAGGTAAGAATGAGAGACTTATAAAGAGGGTGAGAGGTCAGGGATGGAGATGTCGACCCCATACAGAGGATAATTGAGCCATGTGTCTCCTTGACAAATTGTTTAGGTCTCTAGTTCTAACATCTATGGGAGTTAAAATTATCCTCCTCATTCTCCTCAGTGTATTTCATTATTTAGACATTATATATTAGACATAAGGAAGAACGTCTTGAGTGTAAGAGTGATTAAACAGTGAAACAGACTACCAAAAGGAGCTCGCGAAATTATCGACTCTAGAACATTTTAAAAATAGAGGCAGCCATCTGCCTTAAGTGATTTTGGTGGTAATCTGTCTTGGAAAAGGAAGCTGGACTAAATACTTAACAGAAATTTTTAGTAAATAATTTTATGGGCATTTCCCTCATATGTACATGCACTTTTATGTTATTATTGTGGACTCTGCTGACTCATAACTCTATCATTTTTGAGACTTTGGTTATAAACCATTTTAGGTCTAGTCCTTACAGAAATTGTTATATCAGTATGCTTCATGTTTAATATTATGGCTTGATACTTGTTTTTTTAGATAACATTGCATGTTATGTACAAGATACAGACTGTGAAAGTGAGTGAGTTTTGAAACAATTATTTGGTCAAGGTATGGTATCATAAGGGCCTGGAAAGGGGAGATAAAAGTAAAAATAAAAAACAAAGGACTGTTGGACTGTTATGAGTAAAAAAAGAAGTATTTAATTAAATGTAATTCCAATCTGTAAATATAACTGAAAGAGATTATTTTTTATTTGTAGTCCCAAATCCTTTTATTCAACCCTTTTTCTCCAGGGTTGTAGATCAAAAAACCATCCATATACACAAGAAGCAGTACCAGTGGAAGGGGAAGGAAGTACCACTTCATGAATAGCTCATGAAGGGGCGGATACTCCCCAAAACAGGGTTCTGTGGAAAAAGTGTCAGTGAAAAACAGAGCTTAGGACAAGAGGCTTGAGCATTGCTTTTGTTAGTTGCCCTGGAGTAGACTCTGGCTCGTGGCAACCAGTGAATAAGGAAACAAAACGTTGCCTGATCCTGAGTCATGCTCATGATCACAGGCGTGCTCGAGTCTATTGCTGCATCTACTGTGCCAGTCCATCTTATTGAGGATTTCCCTCATTTTTGCTGACCCTCTACCAAAAAAGATGTCCTTTTCTACCGATCGGTCTTTCCTGATGACATGTCCAAAGTAAGTGAGCCCAAGTCTTGAGCATAACCATAACTCCCCATAATCTAAGGCTCTGAGTGATCCCAGATGGAGAGAATGAACTCCTGGCTGACTGACTCACCCAGTAACAGATGCTGAACCTGGTTGTCCTGAGTGAGAGGTCAGGGCTTCCAGCCTGGGTGTGCCCCCCACCCAGGAGGAAGAAAAAAAAAACTCAGGTGTGTTGTGCATGGGCGCTGTCCTTTAATACACAGTGACCATACCCACTAGTAAAATGTGACCCAATAAATGTGCCGGTCTTTGTCCAACAAGACTAACAGTTCTTCTTTGTGAGGAGCTGTAAAGAAAAAGGGGAGAAAGACAGAGGAATTCCCTCTCCAACAGATAAAAACAAGAAAGTCTAGAGCAGGGATTCTTAAGCAGAGAGTCCACAGAAGAATTTCAGAAAGTCTTTGAACTCAATTTTCAAGGAAATATTTCCTTTTCTTTCCTAATACTTTGAAGATTAGTTGGGCGGGGGGTGGACAAGTCAACAATAGCTACCAACCTTGTTCAGTTTTGCTCAGAGTACAATTTACTAAGAAATTGTATTTCTTCAGTAAGGATAGGGATGCAAGTGATACCATAGTAGCTGATCAGGTAATATACACTCTCATCAGAACGTTATGATGTGTAAAATATTTTCTCTTTAATAGGAATAATTTGTCATTGTGATTATTGGCATTTCTCTTTATTTACATCAAGCCTGGAATATACTGGGCAATTAAAAAAAATATGAGGACTGTTATGCATGCTTTGGTTAACTTGCGTTGACAGTCATGTTGGAGAACCAAAGCCTTAGTGTGGTTTGTATAGTATGGTTCTTGCTAATCCAACTATAAAGTCAAAGATTAAAACCGGAATGATACTACTATCCACCTATAAAAATGTCTAAAATTAAGACGAATCACCATACCAAGTACTGGTGAGAATTCTGAACAACTGTAACTCTCATACACTGCTGATTGGAATGTAAAATGATATGTGCATTTTGGAAATCCATTTGGCAGTGTATTAAAAACTGTAACATACATCTACACTGTGACCCAGCCATCCACTCCTAATTACTTACCCCAGAAAAATGAAAGCATGTGTCCATATAAATATTTGTGCATGAATGTTCACAGCAGCTTTATTTGTAATATCTCAAAACTGGAAACAACACAAGTGTTCATCAGTAAATGAATGGATAAGCAAATTATGGTATACATACATGTATTTATACTATGGAACACTACTCGATAATAAAAAAGAAAAAAAAGGAACTGTTGATACTTGTAACAATGTTACCGCAATAACACTGATTGGAGCCTCCTGTTGCAATAGCCAATTCTGAGACAGAGGTGAGGTGAGCAACAAGATGTTTATTATATATCGATATATAAGAGACAGAGGGGAATAGTTTCCTCCAAAAAACCCGTCTCCCCCACTGGAGATCGGCTGAAGGCTTTTATAGGGACAGGATTATGGATCTTAGAAGTTTGTGTTAGTTTCCCCTTGAGGTGGTGATGTCTCAGATGAGTTAATCTTCTACTGGTATTCTTGGGGGTTATCTGGTGACATCCTTGGGGATTATCTGGTGACATCTGGTTTTTCTTGTCACAAGATGGGTGTTCATTTGGTTTTCATCCTTAGATCATTATCACTTGTTTTTTACCCTCCAAGGAGGAACATCGGTTAATCTTAAACCTTTTGTAGAGACTAGGAAAAAAAAGATCATGAAACAATGGGGCGGTTAACAATGGGGAGTAAATAACAGTGAGCCAGGCCTGTGCAGCCTCTTCCAATCCCCTCTTTTACTGGAAGTTTCTCAGTCTTGGGAAACAGGACGTCACTTCTTTTCTGGCTACTTCCTGCTGGTTAGGGGCGTCGCTGGGGTGAGAAACCTCCCGGTATCGACTAGGGGCCATATGTGGCGGTTGAGGGGGAGTTAGAGTGGAAATTGGCTGCATCTTGGTGAATTAGATGACAGTCGTCTTCAGAGCTTGAAAAGGGGGCGTTCTGACTTACCAGAGTAAAAATTTTTCTAGCCTTAGGAGTATTTGTAGTTTCTTTTGTTAATATTCTCATAAAACAGGGAACACAAAAACAAACTAGAATAATCACTATTCTTAAGGTTCCTCTTTCAGGCTTTTTTATGGTCCACTTAACTGGACCTAGTGGAGTTAGGGCTGAGACTACACACTGGAGGGTCAGAGTGTCCCCAGCTTGCAGGGTCAATGTCCCCTTTGCCTGTAGGATCACCGGCACTTTTTCTGTCCAGGTCTCCTGGAAACATAGAAAGACAGAGGGAAATAAGGTCAAAATCACTGTATTGTAAGCTTCTTGAACTTGTACTTCAGGCACTGAATTGGAGTACAAGAATGGTGGCTCTTTGTTTTCTACTTCTTTTCTTCTTGGGGGGCTGCTTTTACTCTCGAATGATGCATCCACGCAGCTACTCTTGCTAATTTCAGAGAGTGAGTGGTCAGGAGAACTTCAAAAGTTTCCGCCCACTGAGAGGCCAGTTGATCTTTTGGGGGCTGATTCTCCCAGGCCTTCAACAGGACCCGATCTCCAATCTCTGGGTTGGAACCTGTGGAGGGAAGTGTCAGAAGGAAAAGACAAATGAGAAGAAGCATACTGATAAACAGTGTTTATGACAGTTCTCAGAGAACGGACCCAGTCTCTTCTCTACCTCCGTCATCACCGAGGTGGGGAAAGTCGACTTTTTCAGGAATGATCTCCCATATATTAATTTGTAAGGGCTCAATTTGAGCCCACTTCGAGGGGCTACCCGGATTCTGAGCAGGGCAATGGGGAGGACTCGTATCTAAGTGGAGCTTGTCTCCTGGCAAAGTTTTGCCAAGGCCTTTTTCAGAGTACGGTTCATCTTTTTGGTCTCTCCAGTCGAGTGCGCTCTCTAGGCTGAGTGTACTTTCCAATTTATATCTAAAATGTTACTGACTTCTTGGGTGACTGTTGCTGTAAAAGCTCCCCTGTTGTCACTCTGTACTGAGATTGGAAGATCAAAACAGGGTTATGATTTCTTTAAGGAACACCTTGGTCACTTCTTGGGCTTGTTCAGTTCGACAAAGGAAAGCCTCTACCCATCCTGAGTAGGGGTCCACAAAAATCACCGGATATTTAAAATTTCCAGGTGTCCAGGGCATTATACCACTGCCACCTGAAGGGGATCATTGATTGCCTTCAGGAGTTCGAGGATTTCTAGTACATGTTTTATTTTTTTGTTGGCAGATTCAGAAGTCCCCTTTTTTCCTACAAGGCACCATGTGAATGAAGGACCAGATGGGCA
The DNA here is from genome assembly GCA_030035585.1 of Dugong dugon. Lineage (NCBI taxonomy): Eukaryota > Metazoa > Chordata > Mammalia > Sirenia > Dugongidae > Dugong > Dugong dugon. Next base: position 20,036,175 of record CM057478.1, read on the forward strand.
TATTTATTATCAGTATACACAGTTATGCATCTTCTTATTCCTAGTCACAGGGCCCACCGGAGGACTATGAGTTCAGCCTTTTGAGCTGAAGTGCCGGCAGGAAGTGGAGCTGCCTCTAAGACCTCAGTTCGTGTCACCACTGCATATCCTGCCTTGTGGCATCCTTCATATAGAAAGCTACTGCCATCTGTCTACATTTCTATCTCTGTGTCAGTCAAGGAAACATCTGAGAGATCTGGTGTGCTAGAATAAACTTCTTCAATTATCTCTAGACAGTCATGTACGGGGGCATCTTCTGAAATAGGCAGCAATGTGGTGGGATTGAAGGAGGAGACTGCCTTCAGAACCACGTTTGAGTTGTCTAACAAGATTGCCTGACATTTTCCCATCCATCCTGCCATGAGCCAAAAAGACCCCCGTTTTATTCCAAAAGAGGCAAAACTGTATGTGGTGTGTTTACCGTTACCTTTTGTCCAAGGGTGAATTTCTTGGCTTCCTGTAACAAGTCACATGTTGTAGCCACGGCTGGAAGACAAGGGGGCCATGTTGTCCCCGAGGCCATGTTGTCCTGCTGTTTTGAAAAGTAGGCCACCGGTTGCTTGGCTGGTCCCAGGGTTTGAGTTAGTATCCCCACAGCAACTCCCTGTCTTAGTTTATTCAGTGGCAAATAGAGGCTGAGACTCGGGGTGTAGAGGAATACAAAAGAAGGCATCTTTCAGTTCTAGTACTGAAAACCAAGCACATTGACTGGGTATAGTAACCAAGAGAATATATGGGTTTGGCACAATCGGGTGAATGTCCTCTACTGTTTGGTTAATTTTTCCTAGGTCTCGAACAGACCAATATTCTCTTGTCCCCGGTTTCAACACTGGTACAATAGGGGTGTTGTACAGACACTGGCAAAATTGTAAAAGTCCAGTTTTTATGTATCGATGCACCAATGGTGTGATCCCTTCTAAAGCTTCTTTGCAGAGGGGATACTGTCTGTGGTTTATAATAGGTGCTCTAGGTTTTAAAGTAATTTTAACAGGTGCGGCTGACTGGGCTCATCCAGGCCTTTCTGATGCCCGACCTCTGGATTCACCTTTTGTTGACTATGGAAAGGAATGGCACCAAGTGTCACTATTCCTTCTTGCAACAGTGTCGCCTGCAAGGCACGTGCATTTTCAGGTGGGATCTGTAGAAAATGGAAAGGAACAACCCCGCCATCCTATTTGCGTTACTCCGATAAGGAGGACTGTGATTCTTTTAATTATCAAGTCGGAGGTAAAGAAAGGGTATGTACTAACATTATTCCTCCTTCAGCTGGAATTTTTCTCAGAAGAAATTACCCTGCCCGAGCCCCGGCAGTACCCTCACCGAAAACAGTACCCTGATGGGTGTGTGCAGTGGGGGAAGACCATGCCTGATGAAGTCAGACCCTTACTTCCCAATTCCCTTTCTTCGTCAGTTTCTCTCAAGCTGGCCGGACTAGAATCAGGCTCAGCCCTTTCTGTGGGGGACACTGCCGTCATTCTTCAGCCTGACCTGTTGGCTTCTACCGCACCTTCCCTATATGGCGGGGGGGTGGGGGGAGCCAAAGCAGTTATCGGGGCTGTTCCTTCTAAGAGGGATCCTCCAGTGAGCATTCAGGAAGCACTTTTGCCTTCAGCTTTTCCCGGAAAAGAACCTGGTTAGAGGGATTTGAAGTTTGATAGAGAGACATGAAAGCTTGAATATAGGGAACTTTGTCTCATTTTTCTTACAAAACAAGTCAAGCTGAAAAATCATGCCATAAGCCAAAGACCCGTTTTGGAGACAATGTTTCTGGTCCCCCAGCTGGTATTGGGACTATACATTGTTGCATAAGCGTATCATTCTCTTTCTTGTCATAGGCTCCTAGCTATACCCCCTCCAGTTTGTTAGAATGCAGCCTAGAGGAGATTTGGCTGGGAGAGATGGACCTCCCCACATAATAGGTGTTTGTTTATGCATAAGCAGCATCAGTAACTGCTTTTCATGTGCCTCAACAGCAACTACATTTTGGAAAACCTCAGATTGAGTATTAATACAAATACAGCAGCATTTATCTATTTAGGCACAAACTGTTTCTTGAGAGACTAACAGGAAAGGCTAATACTATTCTATTTTGTAAAATCATAGCTAAATTTCAGACACTTCTCTGGTTATGATAGTCACAACTTTGCTAAGTTTACCAACAGAACTTCTAATTCAAGAGTTACAATATCTAAACCCATTAGTTAGATACTTTAGGAGACAGGAAAATGATTTCTTATATCTAGAAATTACGACCTTAAAACATGGGCAATATTCTCACCTAAAACCCTTAGTTTCTCTTCGTTTACTCAGTCTGATGTAGTTAATTTCTATTCCACGTGATTCTGGATCAGTCACAGTGTGTGAACTCATCAGCTTCTGCATAAGCATTCTGGAAATTTTGATTGAGTCTATAGTCACAGTCCTTTCAGCAAGTCTGACATAGTCCATCTTTTTGTTGAGATATTTTGGTCAAACGTTTTCAGCAAATCACCAAAGTAAAAACTTATCTGCAGATGACAAAACTTAATATGGCCATGATTAACTTATAGAAGTAATACTCTTAATAGTGAAAGACCTGATAGAAGTTAATTACAAGTGCAACGTAAAGGCCAAATAAAACCAGTTAAAAAAAGACTTTAGATAAAAATATTTCTAAATATAACCACTAACCATATTCAAAGAGCTTCAGATGTAATACATAATAATTTTGAGACAAAATACCATGTAGTCAGGATATACCAAGAATATATCAAGATTATCAAATCTCTAAATACCTGAATTGTCATAAAAAAAACTTCATAGGTAAATGATGTGAATTCTCTAATCAAACCATTGGCTTTGATGATGTTAGATTCAAAAAGACAAAGCTGCAACCACATTAGCAATAAGGGAATAATAATCTTATAGGCCACTGTGAAACAATACTTAAGTTATTTAACCAAAGATCTTAAAGTAAAAACCTTGGCTTTCTTTTCTAAAAGCCATGTGGCTTAGTATTCAGACTCAGGAATTTTATTCTAATGAGAGGCCAAACCTTGGTCTTTCAGGCAGATTACACAAAAAATAAATTAACCTTTTAACTCAAAAATTAAAGAAAATTGTTATTTTAACATTGAGAAACCCAATCCTTTGTTTTATATGCTACTTAACATTAAAACTCCTAAAAATCTCATAAATTAAACCAGTAAACTTTAGTGAGATAAAACTTGATCATACCAAATAAATTTCTTTTTCAATAAACCTCTTAAATGTTCTTTGTTGCGTATCTTTTATAGTGCATCCCTTTCAATGGCAAAAATGAACACTCATTAGCAGACTTAAATATATATATATATCTGTCTATCCTTTCTCTTGTGGCATAAAAAGCAAAAGTTTATAAACGTAAATTATGACAAATATCTATTAATGACATCAATAAGTTACCCAAAATGTCAAAATTAATTTAAGCCTATATGTCATAAAACATAACTGTTGTTGAAAGGAAAGTCTATTTAAACATTCTAAGATTTCATTCAACTTTTACTACTTCTCATATTTTTCCCAATCTAATTTTAGCCCTTAAAGATTATATCAACTGGCTTTGGAAATCACAAAGTCTCTCTGCTCAGCTGACAAATTCATTGATATGGATATAACCTTTAAGTATCTGGCTACTGCTGGAAACATTTTTCCAGGCCACTTCAGGTGTATCTTATTGTGATTTCTATTTTTTTTTTTTGACTTCTTAAAGTTCCCCTATAATAGAGAGAACTTGTTTACAGTTTTATGATTAGGATCTACCCAGTTTCTGATAACTATAGCAAAGCAGCAATTTTTCTTCTCTTTTGTCTTGAAAGAGTTTCCACCTAGCTGGAAAGGGTCTTTCAAAAGCTTCCCTGGAGACTGGGAGACAGGAGGCCTGTGCCCCACCCTCACTCTCTTGGCTCAGGGAAGACATTTACATATGTTTAAGTTGATGGAGGCATTTTGAAAGGCTATCTACCCAGTAAATAGCAAAGCTCTTTAGCAATTTTGTAAATCAATCCTAGAATTCTTGGCTAGCAAGACTGGGGTGTCATCCCAGTTCATTTACGTATGTTTAAATTGACCTAGGAATTTAAGGACAAGAGATAACTAATTTCTTTTTTACTGTTCTGGAACTGCTACTTTTACTTTAAGACAAAACTATCCTTTTTCCTTAAAAAAAAAAACACATTTCATATCTAGCTTAAGTTACTTAGAAAGGTTTTGCTTTTAAGATTGACATAGTATAAAACATAAAGATCTTAGTGTACTTCTCAAATAGACCAAATTATATCAAAGTTTCTCCAAGTAGCTTTTAAAAATCTAAATCATAAGACAGACACAAGATGCAGTTTTTTCTGGATGAAGGAAGAACTGAAGTTCTATGACTAGCCTTACAAAATACAGCAATTCTTAGCCATAGCCACCAATTTAATACAAGACAAACTTCGACACAATGCTCTAGACCAGAAGCAAGCTTAGAACAAAAGGAGACAGAAAGACCACATAAACTCACCAGACAATACCACACAAAACAAGGATATGGGGATCCTAGTTTCTTAGAGTGTACGTAGCAATTTTTTGGTAAGATCGACTCAATTCAATGGAAAAAACAGGTTCTAGATAAAACTTATTAACTTGCCAGAGCCTCAGATGGAGGAATATTAGACCTCTTGACAAAACCTGAACATCAAGCAAAGTTCCCTAAGGGAAAAAGCGGACAACACAAATGGAAGCTCATTTTCCCAAAGTGGCCACTGAAATTCTAAGTTACTTCTAGTGTACTCAGTTTATAGTGTTGTTAAATATGAACCCCAAACCAGTCAATCAGTAGTAGGGGGGGAAACCCAGGCTCATTTATCAAAGATGTTAAGCGATAAGGTTCAAGCTTTTGGTTTCCTTCTTTCTGAAGCTTTCTCTTGACAGCCAAATCAGGGCGCCCAAGTAGATGGTATAATACTAGTTACACACAGACAATGGACAGGACAGACACAAAACCACAGTATACGAATAAGTCCTGCAAGGTGACGGAGATGTTCTTGACCCCCTTCAACCTCTCAGATGGCCCTGCTTACCAGCAGAGGTGATCTTAGAGAATCTCAACCTCCCAGACGCACGAGCATTCACACACCCAGAACCAAAACTCTGGAGTCACCAGGAGTCCCTACTTGTGAGCCTACTCATGGGGACTGTCATCTGGGAGCGCCTGTCACCCCAGAAACCAAGGGCTCAGGTCCCATGCTAGAAACCTCAGGCCTGCCCTATCAGCCCTGGCCCTGAGTGCAACAGGGAGAGGAGTCGCGGACTCACCTCGGGAACCCTCCTATGCAGGTCTTGCTTTTCTCTCACCCACCTCTTTTGGAGTGGTTGGGGACCAGTGGTGCCATGACAGACCCAGGTCTGGCCGATAGTCTCCCCAGAGGCAAATGAAACCTCTCCCGGCTGCTTGTCGGGAGAGCTGTCCTTCAGCCCCAGGCCCTGACCTGGGGCCACTGCATCTCAAGCAGCTTAAGTTCCCCCGTATGGTTACCGCAATAACACGGATTGGAGCCACCTGCCACAATAGCCAATTCTGAGACAGGGGTGAGGTCAGCAGCAAGATGTTTATTATATATCGATATATAGGAGACATAGGGGAATAGATTCCTCCAAAAAACCCGTCTCCCCCACTGGAGGTCTGCTGAAGGCTTTTATAGGGACAGGATTATGGATCTTAGAAGTTTGTGTTAGTTTCCCCTTGAGGTGGTGATGTCTCAGATGAGTTAATCTTCTACTGGTATTCTTGGGGGTTATCTGGTGACATCCTTGGGGATTATCTGGCGACATCCTGGTTTTTCTTGTCACAAGATGGGTGCTTTGTTTGGTTTTCATCCTTAGATCATTATCACTTGTTATCTACCCTCCAAGGAGGAACATCGGTTAATCTTAAACCTTTTGTAGATGCTGGAGAAACAAGATCATGAGACAATGTGGCAGTTAACAATGGGGAGTAAATAATAGTCAGCCAGGCCTGTGCAGCCTCTTCTGACAATATGGATGAATCTCAAAGCAATTGCGCTGAGTGAAAGAAGCCAGATTAACAAAAAAATTACATACTGGAGGAATCCATTTACATTAAAATTTGGGAAGTGCCATCTCTTAGTTATCTAGAGCTGCTATAACAGAAATACCACAAGTGGATGGTTTTAAGAAAGAAAAAATTTATTCTTTCATGGTCTGTGAGGCTAGAAGTCCAAATTCAGGGTGCCAGCTCTAGGGAAAGGCTTTCTCTCTGTGTCAGTTCTGGGGAAAAGTCCTTGTCATCAATCTTCCCAGGATGAGGAGCTTCTCAGCACAGGGACCCCGGGGTCCAAAGCACATCCTATTTTCCTGACTCTTGTTTCTTGGTGGTATGATGTCCCCGTTTCTCTACTTGCTTCTCTCTTTTATATCTCAAAAGAGATGGATTTAAAACACAGTCTAATCTTGTAGATTGAGTCCTGCTTCATTAACATAACTATTTGTAATCCTGCCCTATTAACATCATAGAGGCAGGATTTACAATACATAGGAAAATCACATCAGATGACAAAATGGTGGATAATGACATCCTGCTGAGAATCATGGCCTAGCCAAATTGACACACATTTTTGGGGGACACAGTTCAATCCATAACATGCTGACTAGTTTATAGTGACAGAAAGCAGATTAGAGGTTGTCTAGGAAAGAGTTGTCAGAGAGTTATGATAGAAAAGAATTATGAAGGGTCATGAGAACACTTGGTAGTGCAGTGGTTAAGAACTTGGCTGCTAACCAGAAGGTCGGCAGTTCAAATCCACTAGCAGCTCCTTGGAAACCATATGGGGCAGTTCTACTCTGTCCTGTAGAGTCGCTATGAGTCGGAGAGGACTCGACAGCACCTGCTAACAACATGAGGAGGCTTTGGGAGTGATAGAAGTGTTCACTATCTTGATTGTGGTGAGGGTTTCATGGGTGTATAACTTCTGTGGACACTTAGCAGATTGTACACTTTAAATATGTGCAGTTTACTGTATGTCAGTTTTATCTCAATAAAGCTGTTTAAAAAATACGTAAAGCCAGCAAAGCTCAAGAAGTTCCTTGTATCTGTCTCTCCTCAAATACAGCAAACCAGGGGCTTTTTTTTCTGGGAGAGAAGACCAAATTTAAAAAGGCTGAAACTTACCCAAAAGTTAATTTGCCCGAACACAAAAGCCTGATCTTGAAATACTGTACAAGGTTGCTTTCCAGGGGATGAGTCTCAAAGCCCAGGACTGAACAACAGGCAGAAATTCTGTTTGTTTTTAGAGAAAAGGAAGCCCATTCTCAGAACAGTCTGACAGGAGGGACTTTGTCCCCGTCTGGATTATTTTGGCTGTTATTTTCAGCTAAAAGAATGAAGTATAACTTTTGATTCAAGTCTCTGAAGTTATGATTTTGGATAGTGCTGAAAATCTACTCATTTTTTTGTCCCGACTACCTCTCTGGAAGGAGAGATTGAAAGTGGAGAAAAACGCAAACTTTTTAATGCAGAGGAAACATTTCTGAGGCTGGTGTCAAGAGTAACCTAGCCTTTCAATTTCTCAGCAGGCAGAAATCTGCAGAACTTTTCTGAAGGTTACTTCTGCTCAGAAGGCTTTTGGATTGAAAGGCAGAATTGTAATGTTTTTGCTGTTAACACAGATGGTCTCAGTGATTCAGCCCTTACCACAATGTCTTCTTTGACTTAGACACAAAGGAAATGATGGGCTAGGAATTCTTCTGCTCCTTGACAAACTTACTCCTCATATGACAAAAGTAAGCCATGGGAGTTTGGATTCTATTTGTGACTGCATTCCTTTGTGAGTATAGATTTCCTTCATTTTTTCTATTAAAGCCAAAATCCTCAATAATTGGCTTTCAATGATTGTTTACGCATTTCTAGTTATGGCACAATCACTTCTTATACAAACCGAACAATCAGCCTCTTCATTAAAAATTGTTTTGAATAGAATTAAAGCTTGCTTTGTTTAATTGCATAGTTTGGAGCCATTTCCATTTGATGATTAATAAGAGATCATTATGAGAAATCAAGAATGAAAGTACCCTGATGCTGCATAGCTTTTAAAATCTAGCTATGTAGTGGAGTGGAATAAAATAAAGCTGTTGAAAATATTTGCAGCTATATTTATGTGTTATTTCTTTAGAGGTCTATAGTTTCATCATCTTTTTAAAGAGATATTCCACCCAAAATAATTTAAGAACCATTGGTTTAAAAGCCCCAGTGCTTTGCTAGGAGAAGCTGATGAGTTAAATTACAGATCTGTTGGACTCGGAGTGATGGCCAGACCTCAAAATAGAAACATGCAGGACAAATCACGGGATGAACACATTTTTAAGCACTAACCCACATTCAAAAAATATATACGTATATATAGAATGTTTGGTATAATTTTCAAACTATTGAAAATCAGAAAAACCAGAACTTTGTTGTTGTTGTATATTTTAACATTTTATCTTGAATTACGTAGATGGGAAGGGCATCCTAAACTTTTCTTAATTCAGCCCTGCCAGCAGGCCATTGACAGATCTCTTGAAAGCTGGGAGAGGAATCAGAACTGGGGATAAATATCCGGGCAATATGTGTTGGTGTGATCATTGAAGCCACGGAAAATAATAACAGTTACTAAGAATGTCTTCCCAGTTTTCTTATTTGTGTTAGATTAAATCCTTAAATGCTGCCTAAAAGTAAATTATGATATAGTTATCTTCTCGAAATCTCAACATCAAGGTCACTGAAGTAAATATCAAGGTTATGGATAAACTCCACAGGAAGTTTCTTTCTTTCTTTTTTTTAAATAATGAAATTGGAGGTAGATGCTTTGATACCTGCATTTATTGGAATACAGAAGTGATAAGCTAATAAGGTAGCTGTTTTCATGTGTAAAAAGAACCCTTTTGATTAATTCATTTGAGATTGAGAAATCATGTAACAATTTTAAAACACAAAACCATTATTTTTACAAACTGTGAATAAGCATGGTGAATAAGGAAAAGTGTAAATTATCTACCTGACCCAATAATTTATTTTTCAGTCACCCAGCTGAAATCTTCTAATTAGCTATTGCTTTTTTCAAAAAGCTGCAATTTGTGTTTAAGAATAAAATAGCTAACACTTTTTTAAAGTTATGCTTGATTTGTTTTAAAAAAAAAAAAAACCTAATCTAGCCAAATCAATTGTGAATTCTTAAGTTTCACGCTACTTCGCTTTCCAGCAGCATTAGTCTGCCCGTTTCTTATTAAATACTTTCTAGGTGTTGCACGGAGTCCCTGGGTGATGCAAATGGTTAAGTGCTTGACCACTAGCCAAAAGATTGGCAGTTCAAACCCATGTCGAGGCACTTGGGAAGACAGGCCTGGAAATATGCATTTCTACTCTGCACACATGGGATCTCCATGAATCACAATTGACTAGACTACAACTAATAAGAACAATAGGTGTGACACAGAAAACACCCGCCTGGTTTTCTGTCCATCTCGTGTCTGGGTCATCTCCTCCTTCCAGATCTGCCTATGTTGGTTAACCCCTGAACTCTCTACTTGGTCATTTTCTCATCTCTGTCCACATCTCTGCCTAAGCAGACTCGTCGAGTTCCATGGCTTTAAATGCCATCAAGATGCTGAAAATTCCCAAATTTATTTTTTTAATCCTGATCTATCTCTGAAACTATAGACTCACAGATACAACTGCTTCTGGATATTTCCATTTAGATATCCATGAGGCATCTAAAACTTAACACTACCCAAAAGAACGATTCTTCTTCACACACGCATCCAGCTACACAGTATGCTTCTCGCCACGTTCATCACACATCACAGAAAGTGGTGCCACCATCCACCCAGTTGCTTAGGTCAAAATCCTTACATGTCAAACTTAATTCCTCTCTCTCTTTTATAGTCCAATTTATCAGAAACACCTGTTTTTCTCTGTTCAAAATACATCATGCTACATTCTCTCCCCAGAGCCTTATTGTTGTTGTTAGTTGCCATTGAGTCAGTTCTGACTCATGGTGATCCCATGTGTGTCAGAGTAGAACTGTGCTCCATAGGGTTTTCAAAGCTGTGAACCTTCAGAAGCAGATTACCAGGCCTGTCTTCAGAGGCACCTTTGGGTGGGTTCAAACTGCTAGCCTTTAGGGTAGTGTCAAGTGCTTAAACATTTACTCCACGCAGAAACTCCCTCAGAGCCTAAATTACCATAATCTCTCTCTGGAACTACTGAAACAGCCCCCAACTGGCCTCGCTGGCTTTCTTCATCTCTCTACAGGCCTCTCCATTTACCCCTTACCCACATGGTTTTCACAACAATGAAATCAAACTTCTCACCATTGTTTAAAATTTTGCTATTCAAAGTATGGTGGGAGGACCAGCAACTGGTTTTCACCTGGAAGCTTGTTAGAAAGGTGCAATCTCAGGCATAATAACTTTCAAAATTGCATTTTGACAAGATCCCCAAGTGCTTCATCTATGTATTAAAGCTTAAAAGATCCTGCAAGATTTGGATGCTGCCTTCCCCTCCAAACTTATTCCCTACTCTTTCCTTCTTCCCACACCATGCTCAGCCACAATGGCCTTCTTTCTTTCTCTCCAACACAGTACCTCCATTCTATCTTGGAGGATGTTTCCTTACTCATCCTTCTACTTGGAACTCTATTCTTCCAAATCTTGGCATGACTGAGTCCATGTATTATTCAGGTCTCAGTTCAGATGTCACTGCTCAGAGAGTCCCTTCTGGCCACCAACACTGGACTTTCCCTCCCCAAGCCACTTGATCATATTTCCTAATTCTATCTTCCATGCACTAACAAGTATTTGGAAAAGTCTTATTTATTTCTTTGCCTTCATGATTTTTGTTGTGCTCCTCACTAGATTGTAAGTACCAAGAAAGCATGGGCTTTGTTTATCTCATTCATCACTAGGTCTTAAGCATCGAGAACAGTTCCTGACACACAGAGTGGATGCTTCATAGAAAATTTTAAATGACTGATTACTTATTTTTGTAGACTACAAAAAATAGATACATGTTATTTTAGTTAAAGAAAGCAATGAAATTATCTATTGATTTATAAACTCTTAACATGGCAAAAATATCCTCTAAATTAGGTATAAAGGTAGCTGACATTTTGTCCATAGGTGTATTTGGATGTCTCTGAACATTTGTATGTTTGTTTTTTAATGAACAAATAATTAATATAAGGAGATTGTACCTAAGAATGAAAATTTCTGCCTATTTAAAAATCTTGGTCATCTAGCATTTCCTCAGAGTCAGAAGAAGGAGGAGCTGAATAGTTACCCTGCTCTCTACCACTCACACCACATATTCAACCTACACTTAACCTGACTTCCACTCATTTATGGGACCTGGCTAGTAAGTCTGTGACTCCTGATGTCAACCAATGATTAATCTTTGAATTTGTAGCTAAAAAAACTAGAGTCACATAGATATAATATGTATGTAGTTAATATTATCCAGTGAAACTTTTGTTTAATGTTATTACAGGGCATCACACCTAAAATTAAACCCACTTTGATCTTTGTGCTGAAGAATGGTAAATTCTTAAACAAAGCAAACAAAAAATAAGTATTCATTTCTTTAGGGAAACATTAGATCCAGTCTTTGCATTTAGTGACTTAAGTCAATTGTAAATCAGTTTTACCCATTTAAGCCTATCCTGAAAGTATTTGCAACAGGGCAGAAGTATGATGTAAGATTTAAGCTTAAGAATATCTGACAATTTGGGCTTCTGCTTTAGGAGTAGAAAAGATGTTGTTGCTCTTTTTTATATTATGTTCCTCTCTATTTTTTATCTGCTAACATGTCTATATCTTTTTTTTTTTTTTTTTGATGCCTGTTGAGGAAACATTTCTCTCTTATTTTTTAAAGTATCATCTTATCTAGGACTATATTTTAATCCCATTTAAATATTCCTTAACAGTTGTGGACAAAATACGTCACATATTGCCTAATTGATATACCACTGAGCCTCCCTGGAGAAAGAGCGTCGCGAAATAGCTCACCATTGGTTCCCTCCATAAATCAGTGTTCCTGTTGTGTTGAAACATACTGGGAAGAGCTAAAGCTGTACTTTTGATTAGCACAGACAGAGAACTCCATCAGGTTTGAATGGTTCCATTAATCAATAATTTAGTTCCAAAATTTCCATAGACGTTTCCAGTAAAATCTTTCTTCTTTTCCAATGCCAGATAGAAAGCTGTTCTAGAAGGTTATGTTTTTGCCACCCCATTTCTAATGTGTATCACCTTAAAAAGAATAATATTAGTAATTCCGGTGATCAGGCTCAAGGGTTGACTTTGATACCCTTCTATGATTTGTCCCCAGCTAACAGTTCTCCTGTGTAGGCTGCTGGCAGAGGTATGAAATAGTGGGTACTGTTGAACTTTTTTGTTAAAGTACTAACCTAGATCCTTCCTCTATCATTAAATAGAAGAACGCCTGATGTTAATCTTCTTTAAATATTTTTTTTATTAAGAGTGTTTTCAGAAGGTTAATTTTTTTATCATTTTATTGGATACAATAAAAGACGTTTTGACAAAAATGAACATGTGAAATTTAAGCAACAAATTTTAGATGTTGCCTAAGTTACATTATTCCATCATCAAAAGGCCAATATTTAACACATCTAGATTTTATCATTAAACAAGCATAAAGAAAAATAAGGCCATGTAAGTGGAAGAGATTACATCTTGTAATAGCACAGCCATGAAATTCTAACCAGAATGAAAATATGAGTGTGAAGAGAGTAATCATTTGCTTATTAATTCAAGAAACACTTTGCTATTTTTTAAGCATTATGAAAATAAGAGATTATAGGACTCTGTTTTTAACCATGTAGTTTTTTCAAATGTATATATAGTAATCTCATTATACCTGTGGCGCAAATTTAGACAAAAACAGAATTTTCTATCTTCTACATGCACTCTCATTTTTTAAAGCATCTGTGTTAGCCAGTTGACAATTTAACCACCTGCAGCTTTTCATTCAGCTCTATTCTCTCAGCCACTGCAGTTCAAAGTAGCAGGTGAGGTGACAGGTTGTATAAGCAGCCAGACAAGGGCAAAAATATCTAGTTATTCATGTGTACTAACAAGTGTATAAGTAGAATGTTTCTACCAAGTTAAGACAGAATGAAGAAATCACATTAAGCAGAGATACCTTATCCACGGGTCTCATTATCTCAGCACCCCAATTGAGGGAGTGTACCGATACTTCCTTCATTATGCACAAACCCCAGAGAGACAAGACAAAAAGAGAAGGTCCCAAATTCAAACGTGGCACAGGAAGCAACAGTGAGACACTGTAGCCTCAGTGGCTAAGGAGAACATACAGAGAAACTTGTCTAAATGCCAGCAAATCACATGATACAGTCCTTTGTCATAGGTGAATTATTAAGCAGTAGAAGCACAACTTAAGAGTGGTAAAATAGTTTGCATACATTCTCCTATCATTGAAATATTCCTGTTTCCTACACAACTAGATTTGTATACGTAACCAAGAACACTGGTTGCTTGATGCTTAATTTGGCCCAGCATTGTTGTTATTGTTGTGTGCTGGTGAGTCGATTCTGACTCATATAACCACCCCTGTGACAGAGTAGAACTGCCCCACAGGGTTTTCTTGACTGTAGTGTTTACAGAAGCATGTCACCAGGTCTTTCACCCGTGGAGCTGCTGAGTGGGTTCCAACCGCCAACCTTTCAGTTAGCAGCTGAGGGCTTAACCATTGCACCACCAGAGCATTAGGTAACTAGTATACTTCCCTGTTTCTTCCTTCAGTACTCATTCCATCTGGGCAAGTACTTTGGAAGGTGTGGTAAATAATACCTGCATAAAACAAGATCAGATTTATGAGTGAAAAACGCTCCATGGAAAAAGAAGTGATTGTTTTTTCATTTTGTATCAATTCTTTGATCATAATTGCACAAAATTAGAACATCCTTGCTTCATTATCCTTCCTACTATTTATCAGTCTGTGATCTTCTTTTGCTATTTATTCTTTTATGAATTTATTTATTGAAGCATTGTAGTAACCCCGTGAACATACCTCACAACTCCGGACGGAACATTCACAGCAACTCACACCTACCCATGGGCTCCTCCCCATGCTGAGTCCTCTGTTTCCTTGACCAGAGGAGCCTTTATCCTGAACCTGTGGTTTACCGCCCCTTTCTTCTAACTCATATATATGTGCTACTAAAAATCATGTCTTTTTTGTTTTCGTTATTTTTAAATTCATTACACAGTTAAACTGTATATAATCTCCTTGGACTGACTTTTTCCCACTGAGTATTATATTGCTAACAGTAACCCACATCATTCCTTGTTGCTGCAGTTTAATTATTCTGACTGCTGTATAATATTCCATTATGTGAATTTACACCCAATTAATTCATTCAGTCTTCTACTCTGAACATTTAGGTTGTTTCCAAGTTTTTGCTATTGCACATAATGCTGTTATTTTTAATTTTTATTTACAGGCCCACCTCTAGCATTTGAGGGTTCCAGGGCAAAGGTACCAGTGGAGGCTCACATACCATGTACCACAATATAAAAGGTATAAATCCAGCTGCACCCACTACCCACTACTGCCCAGGGCCTCACATGCTGCTCCTGAGGAATCAACCTTCAATCTGAAGGCTAGAGGAGCTGTACTTGCCCGCAGGTTACCATGTCTTTGCCAACTTCCACGGCAGAGAGGGCAGATGCTGGACATGGGCCCAGGACTCCGGGGAGGTGACTGGACCTTCCTGAACCCCAGTTGGGACTAAGTGAAGCTTCCCTGGCAGCCCAGGCAGGCAAATCCTCTCCCAAATCCCTTGCTTTTCTGACTCAAGATTTTCAGGTAGTTTTAAGCACCTCCCCAAACTGTACCACCCAAAGAGGAGGAAGGCCATGTGCAATCATCTGGGGAACTTGATCTGCCTAGACCCTGACTTGGGGGACTTGGAGTGGCAAAGCTGAAACCCAAGCAGTCATTCTTTCTCTAGTCTTCCAGAGCTGAGACAGTGATCCCCCCACCAGCCCCTGTCTCAGCCACATGCACACACCCAGACCCTCACTCTCAGACATGCATTCTTTGACTTGGGAAGGGGGTCAGGTGGGAGAGGGGTCCTTCTCTCATACTTCCTGTTACCTCACTTATCTTTTTTATTTCTTATGTAATCTAAAGACAGAGAGAAAGAAAGGCTTTGTGTTTCCATGTTGGTAACTTGTGGGACCCTCTAAAGGGTGGGGCCCAGGCGGGGATCCCACTCGCCTTCGTCTGCTGCAGCACTGCTGGTGCACACATGCAAGGGTTTCTCTTCAGCGTGTACCTGTGTTAGTTTCCTATGGTTCATAATAAATGACCATACACTGGATGGCTCCAAACAACAGAAATGCATTCTCTCCCTGTTCTGAGGGCAGACATCTGAAATCAGTGTGTCGGCAGCTTGGTTACTTCTGAAGGCTCTGAGGGAGAATCCATCTGTTTCATGCTTCTCTCCTAGCTTCTGGTGGTTGTTGGTAATCCTTAGCATTCCTCGTCTTGTAGGCACATCATTCCAATTTCTGCCTCCATCTCCGTATAATCTTCTCAGCTGTGTGCTTTCTCCTCTTCACTCCTATTATGAGAACACTTATCACTGGATTTAGGGCACAGCCAGTCCAGGATGGTCTCATCTCGAGATCCTTAACGAATTACATCTGCAAAGACCATGCTAAGGTAGCATTCACAGGTTCTGGGCACACGTATCTTTTGAGGCACCACAATTTAACTCACTGTATACCCTTTTGATAAAATGAAAAACAACTAAAACTAAAAAAACTCTTAAAATGGAATTGCTGGGTAGTAGAATGTAAACACTCATCTTTATAAGAATAAATGTTTCCCAAAATGAATGTACCAATTTATACTCCCACAACAATATGAGAGATTCAGTTGTTCCACATCCTGTCATTCACTAAGTATTATTCCTTACTGAGTATATTTGCCAGTCAAAGGGAGATAAATTGGCATCTTAATGTTGCTTTGATTTGCATTTCCCTGATTCCCACTGAGGTGATTACTTTTGAAGAGTTTTTCCTCCATTGTAGTTAGTATTAGGTATTGCAAATCATCATTTGTACCAGAATGCCAAGATTTTTTTGAGTGATTTGTGACAAGTTTTATATTAAGTCTGAACTTGAAATGAAAATTCTACATCATCAGCAATTGAAGTATCCTTAATACCTGCCAAAAATCATCTTGTGTGATGCTAGGCCATTTGACTCTCAGAAACTGTTTCTCTCTAAGTAAAAAAAAAAAAAAAAGAGGCGAAGATAAGGCTGCAGACATGAGAAACTTGTACTAGACATTCCTCACATAGTACTGCTAAAATCCAGGGTTTCCAGGCTTAAGGACTACATTTCAGCATCCCTGACCAATTTTTTTTTTATTGTACTTTAGATGAAGGTTTACAGAAAAAATAGTTTCTCATTAAATAGTCAGTATGAATATTGTTTTATGACATTAGTTAACAACCCCATGACATGTCAACCCTCTCCCTTCTTGACCTTGGAGGACCTTTTTTTTTTTTGGTAAAAACATACATAGCCAAAGATACACCATTTCAAAAATTTCTAGATGTACAATTCAGTGACATCGATTACATTCTTCCAGTTGTGCTGCTATTCTCACTATCCTTTTCCAAATTATTCCATCACCATTATTTTCAACTCACTGTCCCCTAGGCTGCCCATCAAAACTTTTGAGTTGCTGTTGTCAGTTTGATCTCCCATAGATAATTCTTTTTTTTTTTTTTTTGTACTTTAGATGAAGGTTTACAGAACAGAATAGTTTCTCATTAAACAGTTAGTACACATATTGCCTTGTAACAATGGTTAACAACCTCACGATATGTCAACACTGTCCCTTCTCAACCTTGGGTTCCCTATCACCAGCTTTCCTGTCCCCTTCTGCCTTCTAGTCCTTGTCCCTGACTGCTGTGCCTCATTAGTCCCATTTTGTTTTATGGAGCTGTTCAGTCCCTGGCTGGAAGGTGAACCTCGGGAGTGACTTCTCCACTGAGCTAAAAGGGTGTCCGGGGGCCATACTCTCGGGGTTTCTCCAATCTCTGTCAGGCCAGTAAATCTGGTCTTTTTTGTGAGTTAGAATTTTGTTCTACATCCTTCTTCAGCTCTATCCAGGACCATCTGTTGTGATCCTGGTCAGAGCAGTCAGTGGTGGTAGCTGGACACCATCTAGCTGTACTGGACTCAGTCTGGTGGAGGCCTTGGTAGCTGTGGTCCATTAGTCCTTTGGGCTAATCTTTTCCTTGTATCCTGTTCTCTTCATGCTCCCTTGTTCATGAAGGGATGAGACTAGTGGAGTATCTTAGATGGCTGCTCATAGGCTTTTAAGACCCCAGACGCTACTCACCAAGGTAGAATGTAGAACATTGTCTTTATAAACTGTGCTATGCCAACTGAGCTAGATGTTCCCCGAGACCTTGGTCTCCACAGTCCTCCGCTCAGCAGTTCAGTCCCTCAAGGAGGTTGGATGTGCCTGACAATTTTTTGACACATAGACAACCATGGAGTTGCTATCAGTCCCAATGAGTCCTGAAGAAAAAAATCGCTTGACCACATGGCATTGTCATATTTTAGCTTAGTGTGTATTTTAAATATGTGCTTTTGATCATCAACAGCATCTTCTGCATACTAAAGTTAGAAATAAAAATAAGAAGAATCGCAAATGCACAATAGGACCAATCAGTGGTTGCTCATTCATCATGCAGCCTTCAACTGTGTTGCCTAAAGGAGGTTCAGAAACTGCAAATATGTGCGGTGCCACCTGCTGAAATGGCTATTTCCTGCTACTCCCCAAACATTTATTAGGGATATAACCAAGCTATCTGGATGAGTCAACATGAAACTCCCAGGAAATGAAGAGGCTCTTAATGACAAAATGCCATAGTTGTTGAAATTATAGCAGTATTCATTTACTGACTCTATATGAAGCAGTGAAACTTTTGATTTTCAGTTGAGACAATCAGCTGATCTTGCATATATCAGAATGCATATAGAGCAGAAAACTCCAGTTGAAGGTCCTAATACATCAATAATTGTGTTATAGGAGGGGCTAGGGAAGTAAGGTGAAAGCTGTAGAAGAGAACTATAAACCTTAAGTATAATTTAAATGTTTAATATTGTTATTATTAGTCACTTCAGTTAGGACTGGCTTGCTGGCAGAAAAGAAATAGAGATTCAGTTGAGAGAAAGAAAAACAGCAATACCATCAGCACATCCAAGTGCCTGAACAAAAGTTAGGTCCAAGGAGTGAAGCAAATACAGCAGCAGTGGACATAGAAAATTTGACCCTAAGTATTTCCTCTAAAGTTGCAGTAAAAATTGTATGAAATATCATAAAAACAAAGAAATATTAAAGTGGTTCTTCCCATGGAATAAGCACCTACTGCAGGAACTATAGAGCTGCTTTGAAAAGTATAAAGAAGAATAAAGACATAATCCTTGCCTTCAAAAGTCTTAATACCCATTGGAAATAAAATCACAGAGAATATAGTTTTCAGTACAAACCTCAGAAGAGAACATGCCATCACTGATAAAATGCATAAAACAAGGTCAGAAATAAAGATGGCTTCAACTTGCCTAAAGAAATTACTCGTGTGGTTAGAGCACTGAGTTTCTTGGATTTGTCTGGATTATAATAATGTAGTTTTCATTAAAAGACAGGAAGGCCTTCTTAGATATCTGAATGATTTTTAATTGAATACGGCGATTCCTCCACTAACAAACAGGCATTTAAAAAAACACTTCATCAGAAATTTCTCTTGTATACAGAGGAAAATCATTGTAGACATTGTGATATCTTCAGACACAAATTATCTCTTTACTGTTGGTGCAGGGAGAGGGGAGTCACTGGGTAATTCAAATAGTTAACGTACTTGACTGCTAACTGAAAGCTTGGAGGTTTGAGTCCACCAAGAGGCACCTTGGAGGAAAGGCCTGGTGATCTACTTGCAAAAAATCAAACATTGAAAGCCCTATGGAGCCAGTTCTACTCTGACACACGTGGCATCCCCATGAGGTGGATTCAACTCCATGACAACTTTTTTTTTCTGGCTTTTAGAGTGGGACACTTCAGTCTTCCATCCTCTTTCCGTTTCACTTGAAGCACCGCATGAAAGGGGCATGCTTTCCTCAGGGCCCCTGGAAGCCACACACACTGCCCTGCCCCCTACGCTGAACATAAAATGAAAAGACAGAACACCCATCACCCCTATTCCTTCCTGGCGAATGATGTTGAAAGGAAATTTTCCTCTAAGAATTTTTTAATTGATGTAATTCATAATACACACATATTATAGTTGACTCATAGGAATTTTGAAATTCAAGCAGAAAGGTATGAAGGTAAAAATGTTTTATGCAGGGCATCATTGCTCTGCATTTTTACCAAAACTTTGGCCAAAGTGGTATGGATTGACAGAATCCTGGGAGGTAGCACAGAATGAGTGTAACTTCTGGAAGCAGACCTCGAGGGTCAAATCTGAACTCTGTGTGACTTCGGAAGTTATTAACTTCTCTGTGCCTCAGTTCCCTCATCTGTAAAATGGGATAATAAGACTATTTACTTCATGTTATTTTTGTGGAGATTGAGCTGATACCTGTTACTGTACAAAGAATTTATTGTTGTTATTGTTTTCCATAGAGTCAGTTCCAGCAAACTGGAACCCCATGTGACAAAGTAGAACTGCTCCATAGGGTTTCCTTGGTTGTAATCTTTCAGAAGCAGATCCTCAAGTCTTTCTCTCATGGAGCTGCTGGGTGCATTCGAACCGCCACCCTTTCGGTTAGCAGCCAAGTGCTTAACCACTGTACCAGCAGCGTGCCTTAAAGCTATTAAGTAGTGGCTATTATTACTACTGGAGCTACATGATCGCTATGAGTTGGAATCAATGAGTTATTATTACTACTATGGTACAGTATAGTCCTGTAGTCTTAGCTTGACGGTGTGGCTTGAGATCACTTGAGATTAAAAATACAGCATTATCTAACCCTGTCAGGTACATATGGTAAGGAAAGAAGCACAAAAATTTGAATAACTAAGAAAACAAGTAAACTGGCAAAGCATAAAGCATTTATAGTGAAATCAACTCCTATTCTCAGGCGTAGGAGAAAAAAATATAAAAGCAAAAGTACTGGAATAGAATCAAACTTTCATCTTAGAAATGATATTTTTGGAACATTATTATAATCTAATAAGTGGTACCCTAATTGTCCAAAAACAAGTTAGCAGTTAAAATCTTTTGATAGTATCGGGCCTTTGGGATTCAAACATAAGTTAAAATTTTGACTTGATGTTTCCTCAGGGCAATTTCCAACTCTAAAAATGTAGGATTCATTTGTAAGTTTGGATTTAATTTGGACAGTCACATTATCATTTTCATCAAATGACTTGGGGGTATGGCTGTGATTTCCATTCACCCTTCTTTCTTCCTTCCTCTGCCCCTCATCTTGGTAAATGCTACCGCCATCCACCCAGGTGCTCACCCCCAAATCTTGATTTCAAGCCCTGCTGATTCTACCCTCATCCACCTGCTTTTCTGACACCTGGGCTTAGTAACTAGATGGCTATGTTTTTAGTCTTGTCTCTCCAGTATATTGGCGCAGCCAAAGCGCTAATGTCACCGAGTGAATAGAACTGTTTAATGTTTTCTCATTGTTTGTAAAATGAAATTCAGACTCCGCACCACGTCTTTGCCTTTTGCTGTGTCACTCCAGCCAACCCAGCTTGCTACTCTTCAGCCACACGGCCCTTCTTTTGTTCTTTCAGTTTGTCAGGCTGTTACCTGCCTTAGGATGTATGCAGACGTTCTTCTCTCTTCCAGGGATGCTCTGTAATCTATTGCCTACAACTTTTAGGTCTCAGTTACAAACTGCACGTGTGTGTGTGTCTGTATACTCTTTGCTGTGAGAAGGGATCGTGGTCCATATGGAAATGGAAAGATCTTTATTAAGCAAGTGAAGAGCTGGCTTTGAGCATGAGTGGATCCAGTACCTTGTATAGAGTCATCACACCTGGTTTCTCACCTCCTCTGCCTCTGCTGCTCTCTCTGGGCACCCTAGTCACAGCCAGTCCTCCTTTTTTGTAGTAAGCTGTTGCCCATCTTATGTGTCTTCTTCCTAGAAGCAGAAGAGGGAAGAGCACCTGGTTCCCAGTCACTCCAGCAGAAGGCCAGATGATCTCTAATGGAGCATGACTGGCTTGGTTTTATGCACAACAGTTTTCATCAGTTACTGTGGCTAGGGCAACGCGAGGCCCTAGTCGGCCAGCCCTGGGTCATTTCCTAGAGCTAGGGGGAGAATCAGCTCCACTCATAGCGCTTGGCTTAGAGTGGTAGAAGGATGATCGTTACCGGGAGAAGCAGCAGTGGACACTAGTCAACCAAAAACAAAGAATAAAATAAGTCTGTCTAATTTCATAAAACCAAGTGGACTAACATGTTCTCATCTTGCTATTACACTCCATGCTAATGGAAAGGGCCTGCTCTCAGCAAGAGTGTAAAAAATTGGAATTTGGACTTTAGCACTTATCCTTCCTGGCTGGCGGTGAGGGTCATTTCCTGTCTTTTCTGCCCAGAATATTTCTGCACTTTCACTGTGAGCCACCCTTCAGATGAAGCGACCGATGATTGTCCACATCGGTACTGTCCAGCAGAACTTTTTTCACTGATGGAAACGGTCTACATTGGCACTGTGCAGTTAATGTAGTCACTAGCTTCATGTTCATATTGAGCACTTAAAATGTGGCTAGTATGACTGAGTAACCCAATTTCTAAATTTTTATTTAATTTTGATAATTTTACAATTAAAATTAAATAGAGACATATGGCTAATGGCTTCTGCATTGGCCAGTGCAGCTATAGATCTTTCCTGCCGTTCCTCCCCACATCAAAACTTTTCAAGGTGTCCCCGGACACCCTTCTAGCTCAGTGGTAAAGTCACTCCCGAGGTTCATCTTTCAGCCGGGGATTGAACAGCTCCATAAAGCAAAACAGGACTAATGAGGCACAGCAGTCCAGGGACAAGGAGTAGAAGGCAGGAGGGGACAGGAAAGCTGGTGATAGGGAACCCAAAGTTGAGAAGCGACAGTGTTGACATGTCATGGGGTTGTTAACCATTGTCATAGGGCAATATGTGTACTAACTGTTGAATGAGAAACTATTCTGTTCTGTAAACCTTCATCTAAAGTACAAAAAAAAAAAAGAATTATCTATGTGAGATCAAATTGACAACAGCAACTCAAAAGTTTTGATGGGAAGCCTAGGGGACAGTGAGTTGAAGATAATGGTGATGGAAGAATTCGGAAAAGGATAGTGAGAACAGCAGCACAACTGGAAGAATGTAATTGATGTCACTGAATTGTACAAGTAGAAATTTTTGAAATGGTGTATCTTTGGCTATGTATATTCTCACCAAAAAAGAAAAAAAAGTCCTCCAAGGTTGAAAAGGGAGAGTGTTGACATGTCATGGGATCGTTAACCAATGTCATAAAACAATATGCGTACTGACTGTGTAATGAGAAACTGTTCTGTAAACCTTCACCTAAAGTACAATAAAAAATATATATACATATATAAAACTTTACAAGGTAACAGCCAAACAGATCTGACAAATCAATTCAGTCTAATGAGTGAAAAATGGATTAATTAATTGCTTATGTTCTATCAGTAATTTTCAAAGCTTTAAAGGAAAAGACTGACAAATGCTGACATTTGGGACATTTTTCTTTGATGCAAGAGTCTTCCTGGTACCTCTCAAACAATACCAAATGTTTTGCTGCCTAAAAATTGTGTTCCCAAATTAATCACTGGGCAATTGGCAAATGGGCTTGTGGGGTGTGAACACATCTAATAATTTGTAATTGCCCTTGGTTAGCAAGCTATTTACATTTTACAAATTCTTATTTCTTTAGAGTGAAATTTTAGCCTTTTTAGCCCCAATTTCTAATCGACTGAGAGAGAGAGAAATGCAAGCTTGAGAATCAATTTGGAGGAATTTGCAAAGTACCTTTTAAAAGATCAATGAGCACCACATTAAAGTAAACATGCATAATTTGAAAATAATTTGGGGAATTTGCATTGTTTTGACAAATTGAAATCTGCCCCACTCCATGAGGTTCCAGGGAGACCAGATGGTAGTGCGGTGTATTGGAGGGGGTCCAGAATGGCTTTTGTGTTAATTGATACAGTGTGCTTAGACAGGTCTCTGGGGGAAAGTATCCTCAGATAGTTGATAGCTTTGGAAATCCAGCAGAGAGGAACTGTGTCAGATGAGAAGGGAAACATAAGTTATTGAGGACTAATGCCTCAGATTGGACCTGCTAATTTTATCACTGGAAATTCAGTACAATGTTGCAAAAAATATCAAAAAGATATTTCTGAGACAGGAATTGGAATTGGTAAGGAACGAAAGTAATTAGCAGCATGCAGGCCCAGTCTGACTTCTCTTTGGTGGGTGGAAGATCTTTTAATGTTAGCAAGTGTGTGTATAGCTGTGACAAGGGGTTCAAGGACTTCGTTTTCTAATTTTAAAGTGTTGACCCTAATCAGCTGAGTGAGGAAATGGAGTGGATTGGGATGGAGCCTAACATTATAAAGGCTCTTAGTGCTGCCTGGAAAAGCATTTGTTATTTATTGGAACATTCACACCTGCTGAATAGCAATTGTTTAAAATGATACATTGAAAACCAGATCAACTGTTTTGGGGTTTCCTAAGAAGAGGAAAATTCCTGCACTGCTCAAGCAATTCTGCAATTTAACCTAATGGGAAGTGGTTTTCTTTTGTCCTAGGGGAAGGCTCTACCTCTTTTTTTTGAAACCTTTGCCAAAGGGAGGGAGGGAGGGGAGGAAGGAAGGAAGGATGAGAAAGAGTGAAGGGAGAAAAGGGACTTTTTATTTTGATTGTTTTGTTCCTCTCAGTTTATTTTTCATTCCACGTCTTCTTCCATAAGGTTTGCTTATTGCTAAAAAGAAAATAAGCAGTTTTTCCTTCCATAATGGTCAATGAAGAGGGCTTTTTTGCACTTCACTCTGTAAGCTTTTTAATGCAATTGCCTAATACACTGCCTAGAAAATATTGCAGTTTTTTGCATTTCTCTTTTAGCCTTTCTCTGACAGTGTTCTTACCATTAAAAGAACAGTTGTCTGACCTTTTTCTAGGAGGTTAATAAAGAATGCACAGCCTCATAAGCTGATTCAATTTCCTTTATGTGAGCATGCTGCATAAGTGACCATTATGGTATTTGTCTGGTTCTCTGTGCTTCGTGTTGCAGTTACCAGCCTTTTATATGAAGGACCACATATGTTGTGCATTTGGCCACATGAGGTGAGAAAAAGCAAAATAGATTTTCCTGAGCATTCAATCAAATTTCCACACAATGGACTCTCTAATGTGGATTTGAAATATATCTGATCATATATTATTTAACTGTATTGTATTTTGTGTTTTAAAAATTTCTACCACATATTCAGTTTTAATAAATGCATGAGTAGATACAATATTTGAGCTCTGTGTCTTAAGAAATTCAACACTATCAACAGATTCTTCAGACTTCACAGAATTTAATATTAGTATCATAAAAGGTCTTTTGAAGAATAATACTAGAACATAAGAAAAATGACTGCATGAGTGTACCCGATCATTTTGAAAGTGTTTTATTGCTTTAATTTCCTGTCTTAGTAAAGTAACAAGCGGCATAATAGAAGATATATTGTTACAGAGTTTGCAATTTATTAGAAGGCTTGAGCTAGCTGCAGACTTCATGTGAAGTGAAAAGAAAACCTTTTCTGTTTAGCTGAAAAATGGAGACGAACCACAATATGAATGTTGCAGCAGCTTTAAATGGAGTCTTCTCTTTGACTGATACGTTGTCTCTACACGCCCTGAATGTGTGCGTGAAATAAATCCATGGGCACGGGCCTCTTTCTGAGCTCGCTGTGTGTCATTAGGGTCCTAGAAACCGAGTGTTTTCATTTGCGAGGCATGTATAAGATGACTATTGCTGTTTGGATTCCATAGCACAAAGGTGCTGTTAAAGCCGAAATGACCCAGAACATACATTTTCATTCATTTATTACATTTTTTGCATGCATGACTGAATTTTAATCCCTAACTTTGTCAACCTAGTAAGCTTTTCAACGTAGTTTCGTGTATCTCAGTTCGCTGTCTTTTACGCAGTGGCATAAAAGCATTAAAAAGGAGGGCGTTTATCCCACTGAAGTACAGAGAGACAATTCATTTCTGCATGTAAAATTGTAGGAATGACTGATGTGACACTGTGACTCACCTGTAAAAATATGTTGTAAAATTGCCTCATAAATAACTGCAGGGGAAGGGGAAGCAGGGTGTTAAGCAGGTTTCCTTTCTTTTCTTTCTTCTTTTTTTTGAAATACTGTGTAGGTATTCAGATATGTAAACATCACACAGCACTCCTGAAAAGGAAGCTACATGTGTATCAGGACAGAGAAGAACAAGAATTTTAGGGACTTCTTAATCCTGCCACTGTTCTCCCTCCAAAAGTTGTAAAACATCTGTTCCTAACAGATTGTTGGGTTTTTTTTATAAAACAACAGAAAATGGAATATATTACCATGTAGACAACTCATCTGAAACGATCAGAAGGCCAGGTGATCTCAGTTTTGATTTAATAACAATCATCTTAGCCAAATGTGTGCGTTCCATAAGTCAGGGGGTTACCTTTGTGACTATTGATTATATTTTGGACACATTCTAATCAACATGTTTTGCCATGTCACTAACCTAAATTCACCGGCTGGTGGAGATTTTTTTTTTGTAATTTGGAGAAGGTTTTATAAGGTTTAAATGAACACACCTATAAAAACTTCACTCATGTTTAAGCAGCAAAGCTTTCCTCCATGTGGGCTAAAAGTACAAGAGCCTGGACATTCTGGTTTCCTCTGTTATCCATGTTCATCTTTGAAAGAATAGTGATTTCCAAGCTTTATTGCTAACTGAAGCACAAAAGATTTCCTCTGGGCTTGCCACAGACAACCCTCAGGCACATTAGAGGAGTCGCCTAGAGTTAGTTCAAAGTGAATTACTTCATTTTAATCTTGGTGACTTTACCAGCTCAGTCACTATGCTTGTAGTGGGATACTGTTAGGCTTCTATTATCCCCTCTCTTCTCCCGCTCTCCCCACTTCTTCCTCTTTAAATGATACCCAGGTCACTTTGTTTTAAGGCAGTCATGTGCCATATAACATCTGTTAGGGCAGTGTCCGACCACATACATGTCCCTGGTTCCATAAGGTTTTTTTTTTTAAGGGAAAACAGCTCTCCTTTTGTTTACTATTTCCCCCTAATGGTTTTAAAGATCTCAATCCCTCAGAGTGAAGGAGCAGCGGGGGGTTCGGGGGCACATCCCAATCCCGCAGCGCCGCCTCCTCCAACTCCTCCTCCACCTTCCCCTCCTCCTGGCTTCAGGCAGCCGCCCAGCAGCGCTGCAGCCGTTTACTCTCTGCACAGTGGCTCCTCCGCTCCTGCCCCGATGCTGCCGGCAGGGGGCGCTGGCCAGGCCTGTGGCGCTAGTGGACTCTGGGCAGCAGAAGCACATGATCAGGAAGCAGCCGCAACAGCAGGGCAGTGGCAGCTAGCGCACACCAGCTACCGCCCATCGGAGGCCATGTCTCTGCGCCCCAGTATACCCCTGCCCTTCGCCTCAGGGTGTGCAAAGTCCCTGCCCTGGATTGAGTTATGTCCACCCGGAAATGTGTGTATCAATTAGGCTAGGCCATCAGTCCCAGTATTGTGTGGTTGTCATCCGCGCTGTGATTGTAATTTTACGTTAAAGAGGATTAGGGTGGGATTGTAACACCTTTACTAAGGTCACAACCCTGATCCAATGTAAAGGGAGTTTCCCTGGGGTGTGGCCTCTGCCATCTTTTATCTTACAAGAGATAAAAGGAAAGGGAAGCAAGCAGAGAGTTGGGGACCCCATACCACAACGGAGAGCAGTACCAGGAGCAGAGCGCATCCTTTGGACTTGAGGTCCCTGCGCTGAGATGCTCCCAGACCAAGGGAAGACTGAAGACAAGGCCCTTCCTCCAGAGCCAACAGAGAGAAAGACTTCCCTGGAGCTGATGCCCTGAATTTTTGTAGCATGCTAGACTGTGAGAGAGTAAGTTTCTCTTTGTTAAAGCCATTCACTTGTGGTGTTTCTGTTACAGCAGCACTGGATGACTAAGACAGTCCCCATCTGGATGCCAGTGCAGCCCAGGCAGGCCAGCAGCTGCAGTGCAGCCCAGGCAGGCCAGCAGCTGCAGTGCAGCCCAGGCAGGCCAGCAGCTGCAGTGCAGCCCAGGCAGGCCAGCAGCTGCAGTGCAGCCCAGGCAGGCCAGCAGCTGCAGTGCACCCCAGGCAGGCCAGCAGCTGCACTTCCGACAAGGCCAGCCTCCTTTATCTAGTGAATATAGCTCTTCGGCTTTGTCCCGTGGGCTCCCATAAGGTTTTACTATAATAGATTTTATGGGACTTGGTTCCTAACTATGGATTGTCTGTATATAATGTGGCGTTTACACAACATCCAAATTGCATAACGTCCTATTTCACAGAATTTATCATGGATGTTAAGCCACACATGACTGTATTTTTGAATCTGTTCAAGATTTATGGATTTAGCAGCACTTTAAATGACTCATCTTGTTTTACAACATTTGAAGTTTTGTTTTGTAACTCTTTTTCCTCTTAATCCTTGGCTAAAATCTGTTGAGAATTTTTTTTTTTTAAACAACCGAATGAGTTCTTAGTATGAGGCATTGCCAATTACAGAGTTATAATGAGTGCAAACTTTAAAATGCAAATAAATAAAATTCTGCACTGAGGATTACTAAAGACTAAATATTTACTTCATCCCCATTCATTCACAAACAGGAAGCTGGGGTATATAGAGCACAGGCAGATATGCACGCGATAGTCACTTAATTCATTGATTAAAAGACAAAGTCAGCCTTTGAAATTCACTGATTTCTATATAAAACTGCTTTCTTTAGCAAGCTCTTAGGCACTGTCGCATTTTGCTATCAAGCACCATATATAATACATCTACTTTTTTTTTTTTTGCACAATTATTTTCTCATTCTTGTCGTGAAGGTTAATAAGTGTGACTTTCTTATCTCAGAAAAATTTTTTTTTTCTGACAAGTCTCAGGGACTCCATGTTGTTTTATTAGGTTTCTTCTATACAGAGGAGCCATTAGCCCCCAAACCTCTAGCCTCTGAAGTGCCAGTGTCTCTTCATTTCATTCATGATTTCCGAGTATGAGACCCCCTCACCCAGCACACAAAAGCACTATAATTACTTTCATTTCTTGGTTAGCATAGGTCATAGAACAAGTGTTAATAATAATCTTTCCCTCTGGACTTCTCTGTATTTATGTATCTCTGATCCAATATCCATTGGGACCATAGAGATGTATTTTATCTTCATTTGAGTCCTCTTGGTATTGCTTTAGCCCAGGGGGAAATCAAATGAGGTACAGAACCTGGTAAACTCACACAACTCTGAGGTCATTAACACCTAATTAGAAACAGCTTAGAGATGGAAATGATTCTTTGGTTAAGATGTGAGAAAGAGAGCGAGATCAGACAACATTTAACTTCTTCAGCGCCGAGTGGGCTTTCTCAGCAATGGCCTCGGCTCTCCTCAGTGTGTTTTTCACACTTGACGGATGTGTACTTGTGTTTGTGTGTTTTCGTCTTCTCCTTTTATTTGATAGAATAAGCAGTCTGTTAAAACATGGATAGCAAGAAGAGAAGACTTTGCCCAAAGGTCTAGTAATTTATTTTTCCTTAACTGAAAGTCATAATATTACTTCAGATTAGACCTAGATAACCTAATGATAAATTAAAAAAAAAAATACCGTGTGGCAAAAGAAACATTACTTGGCTGAACAAAAAGATACAACGCTGTTTTGACACCAGTTTTAGAGATATTAAATCATGTTTTGTCAAGATCAAGAAAACATGTCTAAAAATATTACAGTCATATATTTGTATTGCATTTTTAATAGCTTTTAAGTTATGCTAATAGCAACTTTTACAAGTTTGTGACATTTTATGTTTTGTAAAGGTACACCTGTTGCCATCAAGTCGATTCCAACTCATAGCAACCCTATAGGACAGAGTAGAACTGCCCCATAGGGTTTCCAAGGCTGTAAACCTTTACAGAAGCAGACTGCCACATCTTTCTCCCGCAGAGCAGCTGGTGGGATTGAATCGCTGACCTTTGTTGGTTAGCAGTCAAGCATTTAACCACTGTGCCACCAGGGTTCCTCTTATGAAGGTATTCTAATTCCTACTATGCTGTTTAGTTTGTTGAAAAACGCTGAGAAAGGATTAATGCATTTGTGAATGCAGGTCCACTGCGGGTTTTTGTTTCTCTAGGAAGAGTCTGTATTGAAGAGAGAGAAATAAAAGGTGGAAGACACTCCTGGTTCAAGTCTAGGTGATAAACAAATAAAGGTGGGGCCTCGTCCTCCCCGTGGTCCCAGTTTGCAGCTCAGTGTTTTAAATATTTATGACTGCCTTCTGCCCAAGTTTTCCTTCACCTCAGAAACTGAACATATTCTAACAAAGCTAAGCTGATCAAATCAACCCCAGAAACCACGTCTGGGTCTGGGGGTATATGGAAGGGGGAGGGCTTGCCTGTTCAGCTCCCGGGCCATCTTAGAAGCCTTTGCTAATTGCCTAAATTCTTATTTCTGCTTTCCTAACCTAAGGCAGTGTAGCAACGGCTGAAGTCTAGGGTGCTGGCTATTGGACTTAAGTTCAGCTCTGCCACTGATTTTGTAGTCTGTCTCAGCCTCAGTTTCCTCACTTGCAAAAAGGGGTGATGATAATAATAGTATGTCCCTCACAAGGTTTAAAAAATATCAAGAGTTCAGAACCTTGTTGGCTTATTAAAATAAGCCTTCCAGGCAACCACAAGATCAAATCTATTTTCATAATAATGCTAAAATGCTCTTTGCCTTTCTCACTTTTATTATCTCTGGAGTGTATTGAGGAGTTTTCCAGAGGGCAAATGACCTGTGATTTCACAACAGATTGAATGCAGAAGCAGGATGAAAATCCAGCTGTCTTCTATCAACCCAGACAGCAAAGAGATTTGCAAAAATGTAGAACGATGCAACTCTTCTCATTACATTTTTGTTTTGGAAAAATAGTTATTGTTTATTAAAATATGATATTTAAGTTAACATATAATGGGATTTATTATTGTTATCTTTATGGGATACGTAAATAAATATTCTTTAAATTTCTTAATTTAAATTTTAAGTACAGTAAATATTGATAGATATAACCCTCATAAACAAAAGCTCTTTGGGGGGTCCGCAAAACTTAGTAAGTTTAAAGGGGTCCTGAGACTAAAACATTTAAGAATTACGAATATAAACTACTGTTACCACCAGCTTCTTCCACTCTCATTAACTCTGGGTTTTCTCCTGAAAACCTGTCTGCTTCGTGGAATGCTGTTTTCACAGATTGCCTTTAAAAGAAGATCTGAACCTTTTTTTAATGATTTTGCTACTGAACTATTACCAGAAATAAGCAACGTAATTTGTTTACAATAGTGATTCCTGGTCCCCACCTCGAGAAATTCAGATTCCAAAAGTTTGGGTGGATGCTGGGAATTCAGATGTTTACATTTCTAGGTAATTCTGAGGTATCACAACATTTTTAAGTGCAGTATTGCCCTAGGAACTCCTTTTGCATCTCCTCAGATTTAACACCGTCTCTTGCCTTCAGCTTTTTTTCCCCTCAGAGTGGGCTTAACACATTCTTGCAGCAAAGGTCAATTGACCTAGTGGTCTTCTCTGCAGAGAGATGGAATCAAGATGAACTGTAGGTGTCTCACAGACTCCTGTGGCCAGTTAGTAACTTTGAGGATGGCAGGAACTGTGTACTAGCCTTCTAGGCCTCTGCATAGCCCAGAAGTAATTAACTTCTGGGCCATAAATAGCCCATTCAGTTGCAATTTTTCTAGGGGCTAATTTCAACTGAGGACTGTGGACATCCAAGCGAAGCTATAGGGAAAGGAAGACTTCGGAAATAAGGGAAGGGGAAGGTTTGAATATGGACTCAACTAGCCTATGGATAAAGTTGCATCATATTTCTGGCCTGAGGTTCTCATAGTGAGATTTTTATTTATCTTTTGGAGATGAAGGGCAGGGGAGGAGGACATAGGATCCAAAGTTTGCAGCTAAATTTTTAGTTTCCCAAGTTTAGGATTGTTCATCATTTGTGGACATTTATTTATATATATGTTCCTCAAGTCACTCCTCTTAAATTCGAGAGGTTCATCTGTAATGATTAGATTTTCAACATTTATCAGAACTGGGATGTGAGAGTCTACATCTTCAAAACTGTTCTCCAGTTTAATTTTCTAAATAGCAGCTCTATTCGTAACTGGTTAAGAAAGATCCACGAGAGAAAGACACATTAACCCCAGATAAGATTTACAAAAAGAATCCTGACCACAACGCAATATCTTTCAAAAGAAAAATGTCATAAAGCCTCCTATCGCTTAATGACTACCCCAACCCCTCCTTCAGCCACCATCCACTGTCCCCAACTACACTCACTAAAATTTTCTCTACATCAATCCTTCAGTTATAACCATGTGCCCTTGGATGTATTACCATTTTTATTAAGTATTTTCATGATTCCATTTAGAAGGCAAATGAATTATTTCAGAGAAAGCAAAACAGAATGGGTACATCAAACATCTAACATAGTAGCTCCCAGTAGCTCAAAAACACATTATAAGGGCCTTATACACCAGCTATGCTTCTACTTAGAGATGCTTAGAGATTTTTCTCACTAGTTTAAAATGTAGTATTAACTCTACGAGGTCAAAGGGTACTTCGTGAACAAAATATGTTAGTAGATTGTGTTCATAGGATTGTGACAACCAGAAAGACATGGAATGTGAAACCTTTGAAAAATCTGCCTGTAGCGGAGATATTTTACCATCTACTAGGGACTAATACTTCTTAGTTTTAGAAAGTCATTTTATTACTCACATCAAAAAGGAAGTTTACTGTGAGAAAATGGAGGCAGGAAAATTTTAAATAGTTTTTTAATGACCCGTGGTAACTAAGGGTCCCATTTCTTGGGCTAGTGTCATGACCATTAGAGCAGGTCTTTATTTTGATTAACAAAGAGAGAGAGGTAGAGAGAGATAACTTGGTTTTCCCTTTTTATTTGACAATTAAATGTAAATAACATGAATACAAGACACCCACAGAGGCAATAATTTTCCAACTTGGCTTAATCTAATATGAGGTAATTTCTAGTATGAGATAGTCACTATAAATTTTTTTAAAAAATTCAAACATACTTAAGGGGGAATCTGTATAATCACCATGTTTATGTTTCTCAAACCTAAGAATGTGATAGCCCCCACCTCTTTCTGCAAATAGGGACATATCTTTAGTTTCCAATCTATTTCCATTTTGTCACTACCCACATACCCACTATCACACACTACAATGCACCAATCTTCAAAAAATTTGCACATAAATATTTTCAAACTGATTGACAGATTGATGGTGGATAGTCCAGTGGAATTGACATTTAGAGGATTTCATTCAACAAATATATATTGAGTACTTACTATTTCTTAGGAACTGTTCTAGTAATTGGAGATCCTATGGGGAACAAAAAAACGTCAAAATAGAATTGAGGTATACAGGAATTTATTCAACAAATGTTTATTGAGTACTATTTGCTAAAATTGTTCTAGGAACTAGGGATTCTGTGGAGAACAAAATAGAAGTGGTAGGCAATAACAAAAGTTTTTAAAGTTAATTTCAATTTTGCTAGGTATCATGAGTAAATATATCAAGCAGTATAATAGAGAGTGACTAGGGAGCAGAGAATAAATATAAATGACCTCAGCAGAGGTAACACTTCAGCAGAGATAACACTTCAGCAGAGAATGGACAAATGAGAATGAGCCAGGGGAAAGAGGTGGGGAAGGTTTTTTGGCAGCAGGAACATCAATACAAAGTCCCAAGGTGGGAAGGAACTGTGGCTGGAGGGTAAACAGCAAGTGTGAGAGTGGTTCAGGACACAAGATGTGAGGTGGGGCCTTTTCTGCCGTGATTAGGGTTGGGAATTTATTCTACTTACAATAGGAAGCCTTTGGAAGGTTTAAGCTGGGAGTGACATGATTTTCAATGAGCTAGTGAATAGCAATAAAAAATATGGAACACCTATTATGGAGCCCTCAAGTTCAATCTGTACTGTACTGTTCAATCTGTACTGTGATTGTCCTTCAGCAATGGTTAAGCTCAGCTGCTAACTGAACGGTTGGTGATTTGAACCCACCCAGCAGCTCCATAGGAAAAAAACCTGGCAATCTGCTCCTGTCAAGATTACTGCTTAGAAAACCCTATGGGGCAGTTCTACTCTGTTCTGTAGGGTTACTATGAGTTAGAATCAACTCGAGGGCACACAACAACAACTACAATTACATAAAAAAAAATTTCTCTTCACACCATACAGCTTATTTGAAGACCAGTGGAACCGTCATGAGTAAACCAGCTTGGCTGGATGCTCTACAGATTCTCATAGTTGTGTGCTTTCCAGTCGATTCCAACTCGTAGTGTCGCTATGACAAAGTAGACAAAGTAGAATTGCCTGATATGATTTCCTAGACTGTAATATTTACTGGCACAGATCACCAGTTCTTTTCTCCAACAGAACTGCCAATGTCACCATGGGAAAGGATCCCTACAACAATAAAAAACTAGTTGCTGTTGAGTCAGTTCTGCCTCATGGCAACCCCATGTGTGTCAGAATAGAACTATGCTCCATAGGGTTTTCAATGGCTGCTTTTTTGGAAGTAGATCACCAGGGTTTCTGAGGTGCCTCTGGGTAGACTCCAACCTCTGACCTTTCGGGAAGCAGCCGAGAGCATTAACTGTTTTCACCATTGAGGGACTCCTACAAAAATGAATACATCAACAAATGATACCTCATTTGGTTGACTGAGAAAATAAGCATTCTGTGGTTCTGTAAATAATGGCAGCAGCCACACGCTGAAGAACACAGTACAGATTGAACAGTACAGTACAGATTGAACTTGAGTGCACAGTACAGATTGAACTTGCAGTCCTGTACGAATTTTCCAGCCTCCCTGCACATACACAGCATACTCACCATCAATGGTGTCATCTTTGAAAACTAAGTACAATAACATAAAGCTTCCAGTCACTGGCTTAGGTTTTGACATTTACCTCCCCCAAGTGTTATCTAAGGAGTCTGCACTTGTGGCAGACTACAGCCCTTACCAGCATCCGCAGGCCGTGCTTGGCGAGTTGAGAGCTGACTTCTCAACATCAGTGACTTAGTCCGGTTTTGGTCCTACAGTCCGTCTTTGGCTAGCTCATACAGCTCATGAGAAATTAGCTGCTTCCTCTCAGCAGCACTTCATTCAGGTAGAGCAGCAAAACACTTTCCAACAAGACTGCAAGAGTCCCGTGGAGATGGAAGTCATCCACAGACATAACCATCCCATTGCTTGATTGCTGCTGGGAAAAGGAGGTAGGGGATTTTAGCCTATCAGCTGTTGACCCGAGGGTGATTTAGCTCTCTGGCCATGTCAGTTTTATTTTTATTTTTTTCTTTTGTTTATATTTTATTGTACTTTAGGTGAAGGCTTACAGAACAAATAGTTTCTCATGAAACAGTAGTACACATGTTGTTTTATGACATTGGTTAATAACCTGACAACATATTAACCCTCTAACTTCTCAACCTTTTGTTTTTGGTGAAACTACACATAGCCAAAGAGACACCATTTCAAAAATTTCTACATTCACAGTTCAGTGACATTGACTATGCTCTTCCAGTTGTGCTGTTATTCTCACTTAAGATGAAGGCTTATGGAACAAAATAGTTTCTCATTTAACAGTTACTACAGATGTTGCCCTATGACAATGGTTAACAATCTCACAACACATCAACAATATCCTTACTCAACCTTGGGTTCCCTATCACCAGCTTCCTTGTCCCCTTCTGCCTTCTGGCCCTTGTCACTGGACTCCAGTACCTCGTTAGTCTCATTTGGTTTTACGGGGCTGTCCATTCCCAGGCTGAACAGTGAACCTCGGAGGTAGCTTCACCACTGAGCTAAAAGGGTGTCTGGGGGCCATACTCTCGAGGTTTCTCCAGTCTCCTTTAGGCCAGTAAATCTGGTCTTTTTTTTGTGAGTTAGAATTATGCTCTACATCCTTCTCCAGCTCTGTCCAGAACCCTCTGTTGTGATCCTGGTCAGAGCAGTCAGTGATGGTAGCCGGGCACAATCTAACTGTACTGGACTCAGTCCGATGAAGGCCTTGGTAGCTGTGGACAATTAGTCCTTTGGACTAAACTTTTTCTTATATCCTGCTCTCTTAATTCTCTCTTGCTCCCGAACCGATGAGACCAGTGGAGTATCTTAGATGGCCGCTCACAGGCTTTTAAGACCCCAGACATTACTCACCAAGGTAGAATGTAGAGCATTGTCTTTGTAAGCTGTGTCATGTCAATTGAGCTAGATGTTGCCCGAGACCATGGTCCCCACAGCCCTCCACCAAGCAATTCAGTCCCTCAGGGAGTCGGATGTGTCTATGGGGCTTCCATGACCTTTCCTGGTACAAGTTGTGCTAGTTTCCCCTGTATTGTTTACTGTCTCACCCTTCACCCAAGATACCACTTATCTATTGCCTATTTAGTAGTTCCCCCCCACCCCTCCCATCCCTGGTAACCAACAAAGATTGTTACATTTTGTGTGTGAACTTTTTTATGGGTTTTTACAATAGAGGTCTCATACAATATTTGTCCTTTTGTGATTGACTTATTTCACTCAGCATAATGTCCTCCAGTTTCATCCATGTTATGAGATGCTTCACAAATTCATTGTTGTTCTTTCTCATTGCATAGTACTCCATTGTGTGTATGTACCATAGATGTTTATCCATTCATCTGTTGATGGGCATCTGGGTTGTTTCCATCGTTTTGCTATTGTGAACAATGCTGCCATGAACTTAGGTATACATATGTCTACTCCAGTGACGAGTCTTATTTCTCTAGGATATATTCCTAGGAGTGGGATTGCTGGATTGAATGGTATGTCTCTTTCTAGCTTTCTGAGGAAGTGCCATATCATTTTCCAAAATGGTTGTATCATTTTGCATTCCCACCAGCAGTGCATAAGAGTTCCCATCTCCCTGCAGCCCCTCCAACATTTGTTATTTCCAGTGTTTTTGATTCATCCCAGTAATGCCAGGGTGAGATGGTATCTCATTGTGGTTTTAATTTGCATTTCTCTAATGGCTAGTGATCACGAGCATTTCCTCATGTGTCTGTTGGCCATTTGAATGTCTTCTTTGGTGAAGTGTCTGTTCATTTCCTTTACCCATTTTTTAATACGATTATTTGCCTTTTTGTTGTAGAGGTGTTGGATTTTCTTGTAGATTATGGAGATTAGACCTTTGTCTGACTTGTACTGTCCCCAAAATTTTTTCCCAGTCTGTAGGTTCTCTTTTTACTCTTTTGGTGAAGTCTTTTGAAGAGCATAGGTGTTTGATTTTTAGAAGATCCCAGTTATCTAGCTTATCTGTTGGGGTTTGTGCATTGATGGTTATGGTTTGTATCCTGTTAATGCCATATATTAAGGCCTGAAGTATTGGTCCTGTTTTTTCTTCTTTGAACTTCATAGTTTTAGGCTTTATATTCAGGTCTTTGATCCATTTTGAAGTAGTTTTGGTATACAGTGTGAAGTGTGGGTCCTGTTTCATTTATTGCAGATGGATACTCCAGTTTTGCCAGCACCATTTGTTAAAAAGACTGTCTTTTCCCCATTTGATGGACTTTGGGCCCTTGTCGAAGATCAGGTGACCATAGGTGGATGGATTTACATCTGGGTTCTCAATTCTGTTCCATTGGTCAATGTATCTGTCGTTGTACCAATACCAGGCTGTTTTGACTACTGTAGCTGTATAGTAGGTTCTGAAGTCAGGTAGTATGAGTCCTCCAACTTTATTCTTC
Organism: Dugong dugon; assembly: GCA_030035585.1. Classification (NCBI taxonomy): domain Eukaryota; kingdom Metazoa; phylum Chordata; class Mammalia; order Sirenia; family Dugongidae; genus Dugong; species Dugong dugon. The sequence continues at coordinate 20,073,365 of CM057478.1, forward strand.
TTCTTCAGTAGTGCTTTACTTTTTCGGGGCTTCGTCCCTTTCCATATAAAGTTAACGGTTAGTTTTTCCATCTCTTTGAAGAATGTTGTTGGTATTTGGATCGGGATTGCATTGTAATTGTAAATTGCTTTGGGTAGAATTGTCATTTTCACAATGTTGAGTCTGCCTATCCATGAGCATGCTATGTTTTTCCATTTATGTAGATCTCTTTGGGTTTCATGCAGTAGTGTTTTGTAGTTTTCTTTGTATATGTCTTCTACATCCCTGGTCAGATTTATTCCTAAGTATTTTATTTTTTTAGGGGCTATTGAAAATGGTATTGTTTTCCTGATTTCCTTTTCATTGTTCTCCTTACTGGTGTATAGGAATCCAAATGATTTTTGAATGTTTATCTTGTATCCTGCTACTCTGCTGAATCTTTCTATTAGTTCCAGTAGATTTCTTGTGGAGTCTTTAGGGTTTTCTATGTATAGTATCATATCATCTGCAAACAGGGACAGTTTAACTTCTTCCTTACCAATTTGGATGCCCTTTATTTCTTTTTCTTGCCTTATTGCTCTAGCTAGAACTTCCAGCACAATGTTAAATAGGAGTGGTGATAAAGGGTATCCTTGTCTTGTTCCTGTTTTCAAGGGGAATGTTTTCAGCCTCTGTCCATTAAGAATGACATTGGCCATTGGTTTTGCCTGGATGCCCTTTATTATGTTGAGAAATATCCCTTCTATACCTATTTTATTGAGAGTTTTTATCAGGAATGGGTGTTGGACTTTGTCAAATGCCTTTTCTGGGTCAGTTGAGATGATCATGTGATTCTTTTTTTTCCTTTTATTTATGTGGTGGATTACGTTGATTGATTTTCTAATGTTGAACCATCCTTGCATACCTGGTATGAATCCTGTTTGGTCATGGTGTATTATTTTTTTGATATGAAGCTGAAGTCTATTGGCTAGAATTTTGTTCAGAATTTTTGCATCTATATTCATAAGAGATATTGGTCTGTAATTTTCTTTTTTTGTGACGTCTTTGCCTGGTTTTGGTATCAGCATTATGCTGGCTTCATAGAATGAATTTGGAAGTGTTGCTTCCTCTTTTATGCTCTGAAATAGCTTGAGTAGTACTGGTACAAGCTCTTCTGTAAATGTTTTGTAGAATTCTCCAGTGAAGCCATCTGGGCCAGGGCTTTTTTTGGTTGGGAGTTTTTTTTTTATTACCTTTTCAATCTCTTCTCTTGTTATGGGTCTGTTCAGATTTTCAACATCACTTTGTTGTAGTTTTGGTAGGCCGTGTGTTTCTAGAAGTGTATCTATTTCCTCTAGGTTTTCAAATTTGTTGGAGTATAGTTTTTCATAATATTCTGTTATAATCCTATTTATTTCAGTTGGGTCTGTTGTAATTTCCCCCACTTCATTTCTTATTTGGGTTATTTGTGTCCTCTCCTGTTTTTCTTTTGTCAGTCTGGCCAATGGTTTGTCGATTTTGTTGATTCTTTAAGAACCAACTTTTGGTTTTATTAATTCTTTCTATTGTTTTTCTGTTCTCTATTTCATTTATTTCTGCTCTGATCTTTAGTATTTCATTTCTTCCGGTGGTTGTGGGCTTTTTTTGCTGTTCTCTTTCTATTGGTTTGAGTTCTGTAGTTAATGTTTTGATTTTGTCCCTTTCTTCTTTTTTGATATGTGCATCGATTGTTATAAATTGTCCTCGGAGGACTGCCTTTGCTGTGTCCCAAAGGTTTTGGTATGCCGTGTTTTCATTCTCATTTGATTCTAGGAATTTTTTGATTCCATCTCTGATTTCTTCTATTACCCACTGACGTGTAAGCAGGGTATTATTCAGTTTCCATGTAATTGATTTTTTTTCCTTGCTCTTTCTATTGTTAATTTCTACCTTGATGGCATTGTGGTCAGAGAAGATACTTTGAATTAGCTTAGCGTTTTGGATCTTGCTGAGGATTGCTCTGTGGCCTAAGATGTGGTCTATTCTGGAGAACGTTCCATGTGCATTGGAAAAGAACGTGTATTTTGCAGTGGTTGGATGGAGTGTTCTATATATGTCTATGAGGTCCAGTTGGCTGATTGTGCCCTTTAGGTCTTCTGTATCTTTGCTGAGTTTCCTCTTAGTTGTTCTGTCCTTTACTGAGAGTGGTGTGTTGAAGTCTCCTACTATTATTGTGGAACTGTCAATTTCTCTTTTCAGTGTTGTTAGAGTTTCTTTTATGTATTTTGGAGCCCTGTCATTGGGTGCGTAGATGTTTATTATGGTTATGTCTTCATGGTGGATCATCCCCTTAATCATTATATAGTGTCCTTCTTTGTCTTTTATGGTAGATTTTGTTTTAAAGTCTATTTTATCTGACATTAGAATTGCCACTCCTGCTCTTTTTTGGTAGTTGTTAGCTTGATATATTTTTTTCCAACCTTTGACTTTTAATAAATTCACATCTTTGTTACTAAGGTGTGTCTCCTGTAGACAGCATATTGATGGATCCTGTTTTCTTATCCATTCTGTCACTCTCCGTCTCTTTATGGGTGCATTGAGTCCATTTACATTCAGTGTAATTATTGATAGATGTGGGTTTGTTGCTGCCATTTGCAGTGCTTTTTATTGTGGTGCTGAAGTTTTCTTTGTTCTTCTTACTCTCTTGTGCTGAGTTACTTTCGTTTGTGGATTTTTTTTCATTTCTTTTGTTTTTGTAGGTTTTGTTTTTGCCGAGACTTTATGTTTTTCGTCTTTATTTTTATGAGTTGGTTTGTTAACTTTCTTTGTGGTTACCATGAATTTTACCCTTATCTTTCTAAGTTTGAAGCAGTCTACCATTACTTGGTATTTCCTTGCCTTCCTCTCCATTAGAAGGTTCTATACCTATGCCGTTTATTCCCTCTTTTATTGTTTTGATGTTGTTGTCATTTGTTGATTAACTGCTCTGATTGCCTGTTGTATTTCTTTTGCTTTTGGATAGTCCTCGAGAGGTCATTTCCTATATTGGTATCGGGCTGGTACGATCCTGCGTCCTAGGTTCTGTCTGTGAGCTGAAGCTGTTTGTCCTCAGATCGAAGAACTCGCTTGATTAATTCTTGTAAGTTTGGTTTGACTTTTACATATTCACTTAATTTGTGTTTATCTGGAAATGACCTGATTTCACCATCCATTGTGAATGAGAGTTTTGCAGGAGATATTATTCTTGGCTGGCAACTTTTTTCTTTCAAGATTTTATGTATGTCATCCCATTGCCTTCTTGCCTTCATGGCTTCTGCCGAATAATCTGAGCTTAGTCTTATTGTTTCTCCTGTGTATGTGACTTCTTGTTTTTCATGAGCTGCTCTCAGGATTCTTTGTCTGTCTTTTGTTTTGGCGAGTGTGAATATGATATGTCTTGGTGATTTTCTTTTGGCGTCTCTTCTATATGGGGTTCGTTGAGCTTCTTGGATGGCCAGCTTTTCATCTTTCATGACATTGGGGAAGTTTTCTGTCAGCAGTTCCTCAATGATCCTCTCTGTGTTTTCTGTTTTCTCCCCCTGTTCTGGAATTCCAATCACTCGAAAATTTTTGCTTTTAATTGTGTCCCACATAACTCTCAGGGTCTCTTCATTTTTCTTTGTTCTTTTTTCTGAGTTTTCCTCAAACAGAGTTGTATCCAAGTGTTTGTCTTCAATTCCACTGATCCTGTAGTCCACTGTTTCAGATCTGCTTCTCAGCCCTTCTGTGACATTATCCATTTCTGAAATCTTGTTGTTTATCTTTTGGATTTCTAATTGTTGTCTTTGTATAATTTCTAGCTGTGAATTTATTTTGGCATTTTGTTCCTGCGTCATCTTCCTAAATTCTTCCAAGTTTTTGTTTGTATTTTCCGTGAATTTGTCTATTTTTTCCTCATGTTTGTCAGCTTTTTGCCTCAATTCTTGGAGAATTCCAAGTATTAGAGATTTGAATTCCCTATGAGGTAGTTCTAGTGCATTTTCTTCCACAAGAGAGTCATCTGGTGTTTTATTTTGGACGCCTACTGGAACCATCCTGTCCTGTTTTTGTAAATGTTTAGATATTGTCTGCAGGTTTGGGGGCATTCAGTAGTTACTTTTCTCATTTATTTATTGTAGATTTGTTTCGTCCCTTTTTTTAAAAAAAAATTTGACTATGTCTGAGGAGGCGGACTTTGTTCTTTGTTGTTTGCTCATCTGTGTGCTCAATACTTTTCACCTCCTTCTCCATCTCGCAGGGTCAGTCACTCATATATGGTATGGTAGGGCAGGTCTAGTTGAAGAGTTACTGGGATGGGTTGTTTGTGGCACTTACTACAGCCACCAGAGCAGGTCAGTAATCAGTGCAGGGCAGGTTCCAGTAGGCCGTGCCTGTGCTGCTTGGTGGTGTGATATTAAGCGCACGGTGCAGGTAGGCAGGATGCAATGGGGAGATTGTTATGTGTGGAGCTAAGATGGGTATGGGAGAGAGGAGAGAGGAACAGGAGCCAAAAACATACAAACAAACAAAAAATAATCCTAGGGGAGCTTGCCATTGGAATGGAGAGATGAGAGACTATGAAATGGAGAGAAACAGAAAGGGGAAGAGGAAGAAAAGAAAAGAATGAATAAATAAAAATCAGAAAGGTTAAAGAACCACAAAGTTCCCAGGGATCCCACCAGTGCAGCTATGAGGTCTGGGGAGGTCGCTCTCAGGTGTTGCAATACAGCCTGGCTAGAAGGCGTAGAGGTATACAACGCCTGGTGTTCAGGGATCAGAAAGAGAAGGAAGATATAGAGGGGTGAGAAACTGAGCAATGAAGAAAGACAAAAAGGGAAAAAGAGAGAGAAGAAAACAAAACAAATAAAAAAAAAGAACAAGAACGGCCCCCCAAAAAAACAGAAAAAAGAAAAACCAATGAGAAAAGAAATGCGCTCAGGGATCCCTCTGCACGTCTGTGGAAGTTGAAGGGGAGTTCTTGCCACTCAGCTCTGCCTGGCCAGAAAGGGCTCCCAACTCAAGAAAAGGAAAATAAAACAAACAAACAATTCAAAACAAAGAAATGAACAAAAGCTCCGGGATCCCACCAGCGCGGTAGCCCAGACTGGGCAGTAGCTCCTCATTTGAATGGAGCTCCGCAGCTCCTCAGAAAGAAGCAAAGATGGCGCATGGAGCCAGGCACTCGAGTGAAAGGAGGGGGAGGTGGCGAGAGGTAAGCAAGAAATCAAAAGAAACAGGGAAAAAAAAAAAAACAAAACAACACCAGCAGCCAACAAATGGCACTCAGAGCCAGCCAGTGCGGGCTGGTGTTTCTGGATAAGAGACTGGGTCCGTGGGAAGCAGAGGAGGCCGAGTGTGGGTGATGAAGGGTAGAAAGTGGGAAACCATATATGACAAATTGCTGGTGCTCTGCAGCCCCTCAGGAAGAAGCAAAGATGGCGCATGGAGCGAGGCACTCGAGCGTAAGGAGGGGGTGTTGGCCAGAGGCAAGGTAGAAATCAAAAGAAGTGGGAAAAAGCAACACCAACAGCCAACAAATGGCACCCAGAGAGCCTCCCACTTGGGTGTGTGGAATCCAAGCAGCCGGTGTTTCCGGGTCAAGAGACCATGGCCGCGGGAAGCAGAGGAGGCCGAGGCAGGGCGAAGAGGGGTGGGGAGTGGCAAAGCGCACGCCACAAATTACCGGTTGTTTTGTCTCCCGCTGGGCGCTCTGTGAGGGTGCTTTCTCGTACCCCCGTTTGCTGGTCTCCGATAGGAGTCCAAGATGGTGGATCTGCGCTGCGTTTGCTGGTAGGGAACCTCTGCATGAATCTCTCCTCGCTCTCCACTCTCTGTCAGTTTTCTCACACCGTTTGGTGCTTGGCTGAGTTCTTTATCTCTTCATTTGATGTTTTAGGATTTCAGGATTGTTGTATTCTCTGTTTGGCTTAGTTTTTTGGATCTTTGCTGTGGAGGGACGGCGTGGTGCTTCTGCCTAGAGTGACATTTTGCTGGAACTGGCCGTGTCAGTTCTGGCTTCCTATGTGTTGCCGATGTTTGCAGCTGTTGTCATGTGGAAGGAGTCTATTTTTTGGCCAAAAACTTAAGAGGCGATAGTTCTGAAATGCCTAAGGCTTCTAAAGCAATTTGGAAAATTCAGGGGATTTGAAAGGAATAAAGTTGTATAGATAAAACTCATCCTACAAATATTTTCACTGCAAAAGAAAAGGCATAAAGCCTGTTTCTCTTGGGGTTTCCTTGCCCAGAGTGTGTGATAAGTGATGCAAAGTTTATGTTGAGAGAACTGTACCATAAGAAATTCGTTAGGAATTTGGTGTGACCCAGGTTCCCACTTCAGTGTTTACCTCTGGAAAATAGGGGAGAAGGACAAGTATTATACATCCAGAAAACAGGGAGAAAGGGCAAGCATTGTGCTTCTGTAAAACAGGGAGGGAGGACAAGAGGTTTGATGCCAACTATGGGTATGAACTCAACAAAGAGAGGCCAGACTTGAAAATTAAAACTGGTTGTTGTGAAAGATATTTTCAATTTGCCCCATCAGATTAACTCTCCACCCTTCCATACCCTGTTTGGTGCCCTGGGGAGCTGATCTTGGTGGATTGCATCATTTGTTAAGTAGGAATAATGATAGTTCCTACATTATAAAGGGGTGAGAAATAAAAATAAGGAATGTGTGCCTGGTACACATATGATTTCACTACATGTTAGTTGTTTTTATTTATCCCAATTGACAATATTGCTGATTTCTTAAATGGACATTTTTATATTACCATTAATGGGAAAGCAGAAAATATTTGAGGATGACTTAGTAATTCATGAATCGATGTTGTGCTCATAGAATAAACAGAATTCAGCTGTTCTCTTGATTTCTGCAGTTAGTTAACCCTTCGCCATAGACTTACCTTGAATCATTATCACCAGATTTTTTATATGTGTGTCCTTAAGGAGTTGAAAAGAATAAGAGAGAAGAAAAAAAAATAGACCCAGTTTACAGTAATCAAAGAGGTCAAAATGATCATAAACCCTTAACACAAATGAAATTATTAACAGAAGGCTCTAATGTATTTTAATTCAATGATATCTTTCATAATCAGAAACTTCCAGTTCAAGTGAATTTCACCCTCAATGTGCACATTAAATTAATTGACAATTTTCATTATGCCTCACCACACTTTTAGGGGAGGAGGCTGTATACTTAGGCCAAGGTCAAGGAAAATACTCAATCAGTACCTTTTGCACGAGTATATTATTATTTGTTCTTAGTTTTGTCACACAGAAGAGCAAGTTGTCAAGTTAACACTCATTTTTTTGTTCTATATTTTACTGTTAGAATACAGAGAACAATAACATACAAGTTAACTTTACTTATTCTCTAGCTTGTTTTCACAAATACCAGCAATTGTAAGCAGTGTGCTTTTATGTATGGCCTCCTGACAGTGAAAACCTCTCAAGGTCTAGAACTTGTTTTGCAATTTCTGTCCAGGGTCTCACAAAAAAATATCATTTAATATATTCTGTATATTATCTCTTTTTCTCCAATATCTTCAAAAGTCAGAATCCTATTATTTATAATTGGATATTAAAGATAGATTTACAGAGTCAAGAATGGAAAAGATCCAACAACAGTAAAATGAACTCTCATTGCCCAATTTGGTGTGCTCCACCAACTCCTAATTTTGTACTACTCTAAACCAAACCAGGAACCCTGCTGGCATAGTGGTTAAGAGCTTGGCTGCTAACCAAAAGGTTGGCAGTTTGAATCCACCAGCCACTCCTTGGAAGCCCTATGGGGCAGTTTTACTCTGTCCTATAGGGTTGCTATAAGTCAGAATCATCTCAGCATAAATGGGGTTTATGGGCTTTCTTATGCTTTGTAAAGAGTTATTTGCTATATCCCTTGGAGATTAAAATATAAAATTACCAGCAAAAAAGATTTCATATACAAGCAGTAATTTTGATGACTACAGGCTAAGAAATCTTCATTTAGATTTAAAAAATTTTATATTTGAGATATAAAGTTAGCTTAAACATGAAACAAGGTATGTAGAATAATGTCTATAGTATTTTATAGGACAGAAATGGAATGCCTGAAATTGGGTGTTGGTCTTTTATTCTTCTTAACAAAGGCATTGTCCTTGTTCCTTTCTGAGCATAAGCATTCAAAGAGGAATGAATTTGCCTCTTAAATATTCTGTGCAACTCTTTTTGTTGGCAACAATTTTACAAAGTACGTATCTACCACATAACAAGCCTAGGATCTACTATGTGAGTAGCTGTATCTGCCAGGGTGGATGAGGTTACACCACAATAACAAACAACCCCAGCTTTTAGGCTACACATCTTCCCCTCAGCTAGAGGTTGTGCTTGACTTGTCCTGAGTACCAGATACAGGTTAATGGAACAACCACTATCTAGAGCATCATCTGCCATTCACTCTCACAAAAGAAAAGAGAAAAGTGGCTCATCACGCACTAGCTCTTAAGGATTCCACTCAAATTTCATTGGTCAAAGCAAATCCCATGTTGTAGTTTGCTGCTGTGGTGTCGATTTTGATCCATAGTGACAACACGTGAAGGAATAGAACTGCCCTATAGGGTTTTCTTGGCTGTAACCTTTACAGAAGCACCCATTTATTAAGCTTATAGTTCTGTAGATCAGAAATCTGGGCAGAGGTTATCTGGGTTCTCTGATAAGGGTTTTAATAGGCCGAAATCGATGTCAACCAGTTGTGTCTTCCTCTTGTAGCAAGCTCCTTCGTGTTGTTAACAAAATCAGTTTCCTTGTGTTTGTAAGACTGAGGTCCTGTTGTCTTCCTAGCTGTCAGTTGGGAGACCAGATTGAGCTCCTAGAGGCTACTTTTCGGTCTTTGCTACATGGTCTCTCACATAGGTGGTCTCATATTCCCAGCTTCTTCCTTTAGGAAGGGCCCAGTCCCTTCTAATAGCTCACCTGATTAGGTCAGGCCCACCCAGGATAATGTCCCTTTAGATTAATTCAAAGTCAACCAAATCAGTGACCTCAATTACATCTGCAAAATTGCTTCAACTTGCTAAATAATATAATCATCGTATTCACAGTCCCACCCACAGTCAAGGGAGGAGATTATATAGGGCATGTACACGAGAAGGGCTGGGATCTTGGGGGCCATTTCAGAATCCTGCCTACCATACCAGCATTATCAAAAAAAGGGTGGCTTTTACTGCTCGAATATCTGAACTTTGTAGCTGTTTTTAAGAGTCTATTACTGATTCTCTATGGTCAGGTAGGAGTTGGGGAAAACACAATTTCTAAAATGATTACAGCACAAAAAAAAAAAAAAAGCGGAATTTTATAGAGCAAATGAAAGCCCTTGGTTTTATACAAATCCAGGTTCCCATGGCATGCTGAGTCTGGGTCTGTGTATATTAAACATCTTACATATTGACTATTGCAGTCCACACCAACTTTCTGAAGCTTCCAAGTGGTCTTTGAGGATATTAAGTAAAACACTTTTCCATACTCCAATATGGATGTACAGAAAGATGGGAAATGGAATGAAATCCATATCAAAATGGAAAGCCAGAATCTTCCTTAAATTATACATCAGGACATGCTGTTAAATTGATCTTCTCCGTGGGATCTAGGATTGTACTCCAACATGAATCATGCATGATTCCTATATTATAGACATTTACCTTTGTTGTTAGGTGCTGTTGGATCGGTTCCGACTCATAGCAACCCTATGTACAACAGAATAAAACACTGCTCAGTCTTGTACCATCCTCACAATCATTACGTTTGAGTCCATTGTTGCAGCACCGTGTCAGTCCATCTTGTTGAGGGTCTTCCTCTCTTTTTCTGACCTCTACTTTTTTACCAGGCATGATGTCCTTCTCCAGGGACTGATCCTTCCTGATAACATGTCCAAAGTACCTGAGATGAAGTTTCACCATCCTTGCTTTTAAGGAGCATTTGGCTGTACTTCTTCCAATACAGATTTGTTCATTTTTCTGAAAGTCCGTGGTATATTCAATATTTTTCTTCAACACCACAATTCAAAGGCATAATTCTTCTTCAGTCTTCCATATTCATTGTCCAGCTTTTGCATACATATAAGGCGATTGAAAATACCATAGCTTGGGTCAGGCACACCTTAGTCCTCAAAGTGATGTATTTGCCATTGAACACCTTAAAGAGGTCCTTTGCCACAGTTTTGCCCAATGCAATAGTTAGTTTGATTTCTTGACTGCTGCTTCCATATCCATTGATCATGGATCCAAGTAAAATGAAATCCTTGACAACCTCAGTGCTTTCTCCGATTATCATGATATTGTTTATTGGTCCATTTGTGAGCATTTTTGTTTTCTTTATGTTGAGGTGTAATCCATACTGAAGGCTGCAGTCTTTGATTTTCATCAGAAAGTGCTTCAAGTCCTCTTCACTTTCAGCAAGCAAGATTGTGTCATCTGCATATTGCAGGTTGTTAATGAGTCTTCCTCCAATCCTAATGCAGCATTCTTCTTCATATCGTCCAAATTCTCGCATTATTTGCTCAGCACACATATTGAATAAATATAGTGAAAGGATACAACCCGGATGCACACCTTTCCTGATTTTAAACCACACAGTATACCCTTATCCTGTTCAAACAACTGCCTCTTGATCTGTGTACATGTTCTTCATGAGCACGATTAACTGCTCTGGAATTCCCATTTTTCGCAGTGTTATCCATAATTTGTTATGATACACACAGTGGAGTGTCTTTGCATAATCAGTAAAACACAGGTAAACATATTTCTGGTATTCTTTGCTTTCAGCCAGAATTCATCTGACATCAGCAATGATATCTCTTGTTCCAAGTCCTCTTCTGAATCCAGCTTGAACTTTTGGCAGTTGCCTGTCAATGTACTGGTGCAATAGCTGTTGAATGATCTTCAGCAAAATTTTACTTGTGTGTGATATTAATGATATTGTTCCATAATTTTCTCATTCTGTTGAATCACCTTTCTTTGGAATGGGCACAACTATGGATCTCTTCCAAATTTCGTGAGCACCTCCAGCCCTGTCTCTGTCTGCTGCAACATCTCAACTGGTATTCAGTTGATTCCTGGAGCATTGTTTTTCGCCAATACCTTCAGTGCAGCTTGGATTTCCTCCTTCAGTACCATCAGTTCTTGACCATATGCTACCTCCTGAAATGGCTGAACATCAACCAGTTCTTTCTGGTACAGTGACTCTGTGTAATCTTTCCATCTTCTTTTGATGCTTCCTGTGTCTTTCAGTATTTTGCCCATAGAATTCTTCAGTAGTACAACTCGAGACTTGAATTTTTTTCTTCAGTTCTTTCAGCTTGAGAAATGCTGAGTGTGTTCTTCCCTTTTGGTTTTCTAATTCCAGGTCTTTGCACATTTCATTATAATATTTTACTTTGTCTTCTCAAATCACCGTTTGAAATCTTCTGTTCTGCTCTTTTACTTCATCATTTCTTCCATTCATTTTAGCTACTCAACACTCAAGAGCAAGTTTCTGAGTCTCTTCTGACATCCATTTTGTTTTTTTCTTTCTTTTCTGTCTTTTCAAGACCTGTTTTTTTTTTTTTTTCATGTATGATGTCCTTGATATCATTCCATAACTCATCTGGTCTTCACTCATTAGTGTCCAATACAACAAAGCTACTCTTGAGATGGTCTCTCAATTCAGGTGGGATATACTCCAGGTCGTACTTTAGCTTTCATGGACTTGCTCCAATTTTCCTCTTCTTCAACTTGAACTTGCATATGAGCATATCCCTGGTCTTGTTCTAGCTGATGATACTGAGCTTCTCCATTGTCTCTTTCCACAGATGTACTCGATTTGAGTCCTGTGTATTCCATCTAGCAAGGTCCATGTGTGTAGTCACCGTTTATGTCGTTGAAAAAAGGTATTTGCAATGAAGAAGTTGTTGGTCTTGAAAAATTCTGTCATGCCATCTTCAGCGTCATTTCTATCACCCAGGTCATATTTTCCAACTACTCGTCCTTTTTCTTTGTTTCCAACTTTCCCGTTCCAATTACCTGTAATTATCAAAGCATCTTGATTGCATGACTGATCAGGCTACAGAAGTTGTTGAAAATCTTCAGTTTCCTTGTCTTTGGCCTTAGTGGTTGGTGCATAAATTTGAATAATAGTCATATTAACTGGTCTTCCTTGTAGACATATGGATATTATCCTATCACTGTCAGCATTGTAGTTCAGGATAGATCTTGAAATGTTCTTTTTGATGATTAATGCGTCGCCATTCCGCTTCAATTTGTCATTCAGGGCATAGTCCAATTCAAAATAGGCAATACCAGTCCATTTCAGCTCACTAATGCCTAGGATGTCAATCTTTATGCAGTCCATTTCATTGTTGACGACTTTCAACTTTCCTAGATTCATACTTCTTACATTCCATGTTCTAATTATTAATGGATGTTTGCAGCTGTTTCTTCTCATCTTGAGTCATGCAAATGAAGGTCCCAAAAACTTGACTCTATCCACATCAAGATCGACTCTACTTTGAGGAACTGCTCTTCCTCAGCCGTATATTGAGTGCCTTCCAACCTGAGGGGTTCACCTACCGACACTATATCAGACAAGGTTTTCACTGGCCAATTTTTTCAGAAGTAGACTGCCAAGTCCTTCTTCCTAGTCTGTCTTAGTCTGGAAGCTCTGCTGAAACCTGTCCACTATGGTAATAATTATATTACCCTAGATAAATGTCTTTTGCCTGGGGAGACATTTATTTAAGGTAATATAATTTCCTCAAGTTGCCTCATTTTTGGGCTTCCTAAAGTCCTGGATGTTGCCTTGTTGAGGCCTGCATTTGAAAGGAGACAGTCCAAGATATGATTGAGTTATGCCACAGTGGGCACTCTTTTAGAATGGAAATATTAGACCAAACCCCTCTTTGATCTTTCAAAAAAGGCATGCAAACAATGCCAGCAAAATAAATCTTCAGCACTATTCCTACTACTGATTAAAATAAATGTCATCTTGAGTTTTTTTTTTTCTTTCCTGTCTCACTAATTGAAAGACACAAAGTGCTAAACAATAATTTTATATAAGGGCTCTCTCCATTCCAAAAATGCCCGCAGATTCCTGTCTGAAACTTAGTCGTCCTTCAAGAGCTAGCCCAATTCCTGTTTCCTGAGGGAACTTCAGAGTGATCCCACACTATTTCCACTGTACGGTTGTTAACCTCATGTGGTGATTCGGACAAAAACGGTGCAGTTACCGCTCTGTGAATTCCCCTCAACAGCAAACTTTACAATAGTAGACTCCTGGCAAATTTTTGTTGATTCACTGATCAGTATCTAAAAATTCAAAGGCAAATTATCTGAGGAAAACCCCACAGAAAAGAAGGCTCATATAGACTGCGGTTGAAAGGGATAGTGGTAATCACTATTTTAGCAGCTATTTTAGATCCTCAAGTGCAAATGACTGAGAATTTGTATGTCTGGATAGTAATGTATGTGACTTTGATTTTTTTTGTATTAATTTTTTACAGTCAGGTGGAAATATCAGGTCATACTCCTGAAAGTGGAGGAGGCTTCCAAAAATATTAGTGTCTCTGGTGCCATCCTATGGAATAAGCTGAATGAGTCTGAACCCTAACAACACTTATTAAATTATCAGTCCAGGCCTAATCCATAAGGAGCCCTGGTGGTGCAATGGTTAAGTGCTCGGCTACTAACCGAAAGGTCAACGGTTCAAACTCACCAGAGGCTCCACGGGAGAAAAGACCTGTGACCTGCGAATTGCTCCCTTAAAGATTACAGCTTTGGAAACCTTATGGGGTAGTTCTACTCTGTCCTATAGGGTCGCTATGGGTCAGAACTTGGAATATGCTTGATGGCACACAACAACAACAGACCTAATCAAAAAGATGCTTCTTCCTCTGATTTAGCCCTGGGCATGTGGGTTACAACTACCTGGAGATAGCTGGGGGGAAAAAAATTCTATAGACTCAGAACCAATGTCTCAAGGCACTGCTGCTACCTCCATTTTTTCAAGAAATCCCAAAGGTACTCTGGACTGGGTTTTGGAAACTTGTGCCAGGGTGATTTAACCCATGAAACAAATTTGGTGCCTTAACGTTTATTCCCACCCACAACCAGTTTCAGCAAACCATGCATGTCCGCACTTTGGAACACTAAATTGATGCATATCAACATCTTCAGGGCACCAAAGGAATGTTCTTTATAAATTACTTTAAGCAATTTACTAGTCTGTATTTGCGGTCAAGGTGCCATTTTATGCACGGAAAGTAAAGAATATCCTCTTTTTACCTTCTTCTGTATTTGTGGTTTGTTCTTAAAGGAAAATGTGACTTCCAAGTTCGGTAGCCGTACTGAGAGTCTCAGTCTAACACACTGATGGTAGGAAGCATTTGGCAGTGATCACATTCCGTAAATAGATCTTCTGTCTTGTCACAATTTAGAATGCCTGATGTTTGGAGGAGCTGTAAACCTTATTTACATATTTGCCTTTGCCAACTGTAAATTTCCCTTTTATCGTTGTTGGCCTTATGGGGCTATAAACATTTGCCATTTGCTCTTTGAAGGTTCACCTAGGATAAGAAATATTGAGGTAACAAATGTGGCTTTGTTTCTTCATCTCCTTTGAACAAAATTTGGTCCTGCAAAGGGTCTGTTTTTGATTTATGTGTCAGTTTGATTCTTTTCTTTTTAATTCAGTTTTTTTGCAAGAGTCTTTATTTCCTTTATAGACATTTATAATTGAGGAGAAAGGTGTGAAATACTTTTTTTCGTACAGCATACCTTGCAAATACAAACCATATGTTATCTGTTTTCATATGTATTTTGTATTGCTAGTACCATATGCCTCAAACGACTGATCTTATCGTTGTGAAGAGGCTAAAGATGCATGTGTTTTAAGTCTCTGTTGCAGGAAATAAGATACCCCTCTACTGCTCTTTCAGATTAATGTGCTGAAAGCCTCTGCTCATCTCTAATGGATGACCCATAATTCACATCAACATTTCAATCACTTTAAATTAATATAGCCATTTCCTTAATGAATCTTGTTAGTAGAATATGTTCTGATATTCACAAAACAATCCAGTCATGGCTGTTTACAGTTTTTCTCTTAGCATAAAATCTGAGTATTCAGAGTATTTTTCACTTCAGTTTTTGCAATTACTTAACAAATTACTTGTATTATTTTAAAACAAATATCCTCCATGTACCCTTTTTGAAAAATGTGTTCTATATTCAATACCACTCTTTTTTAATCTTCTATTGGATTTCATAAGAAGGAAAAGATAAAAATACGTATATTCTACTAACAGACTTACATAAATATTGTGAGAATCATCTCCCAAAATAAAATTGTTTATTTCTTATTTGTGTCCATGAGATTTACAAAAGTAAGTCACATTAATTCCAATGGGATTTAGCACAATTTCTCTGCATCAGCACAAGGGGTGTACATTGGCATAGCAAAAGAGAAAGCTGAAAAATGAATTTCTGCGACCTAAATTTTTTTATTGTAATCGTTGCATAATTAATATCATGACTTTATACTAATTCAGCTAATTATAAATATAAATATCTGGTATGTGTTTACTCTGTAGTGAAAATAAATTCTGATTTACTAATCGTAGCTAAACATGGCATTGGAAAACTAATCAGTCTTCATGATGGACATGAAGACTCTGTTTACATCAAATGATCAAGTTGAATATAAGAGGATACCCCAATACATGCTGATATTAAGATTTAAAAAAAAATAAAATAAAATGATTCAATGCTAAGATGGCCTTAGGTGGCCTAAAGGGTCTTATCTAAATCAGAAATGTGCGTACCTACAGCTAAGCTTCTCCATAAGCCTATTTGCCAGATTCCTTTCATAGCACAGGCGTTGGCAAATGGGGTCAGGGAGCCGGCGGGCTGCCTTGTAGGCTTCTTGGGGCTGACAGGTGGAATGGGTGGGAGCAGATAGGACTGAGGCCTACCGCTTCTACTTTTAAGCTGGAGCAGCTCTTTTCCTTTTATATTTTACATATTAGGCTTTTTTTTTTTGTTTTGTAGGAATTCCTTTGAAAAAAGGGGCTCAAAATCTTTCAAAAAAAGTTATTCCAAGCACTGTAATAACATAGACCTCTGGATAGAGTCAAGATATCCTCAGAGAGAGAAAATCATGAGAGGAGAGTCACAGTCAGGGATATAACAGACCGGCCATTATTGTGGAAATTGGGATTATATCACATTATGTGCTCCCTCTTCCCCCCTATTATTTAGCTAGAGATGATAGATGGATGGATGGATGGATAGATATAACAACACATATTGTTAAACACCTGTTGTGTACCCGGCACTGTGCCAAACACTAGGTCTATATAGCAGCACCAGACAGAGAAGGATGCTGGCCTCACAGAGAGACAAACAATAAGCTGTAAACAATAATCAAATGAATTAATTATGGATTTTGATTGCTGCCATAAAAGAATCAAACAGAGGGGCATGGTAGAGGATTACAAGGGAGACTGGTTAGATACTGGAAGATACAAAGGAACACTGCAGATCTGAAGTTCTCACTTCTTGTCTTGGTTCTACCATTGATAATTGTCTGGAAATCCCCTGAGCACCACTAATACGTTAGGTGAGATTTCCACTGTAGGCATAGTGGGAACATACCTTGCTGTGGTCCATGAGGTTTTAAGCTGGGGTTTGATGTTCTGTTTGTGGACAGAAAAGTCTTCCATAAACAGCTGAGGGAAAATGAGTGTAAGACTAAGGTCCAGCGTAGGGTCTGCAAATGCACACACATATTGAAGCTTCCTGCTATCCAAAGCAGTTTTGTGATTTTTCTGAAAATGGGGCCAAAGTTATTTGGTTTCAACCAGATAACAACCATAGACGTCATTTAGGCTAGCAAGAGTCACAACCTAAATGCCTCCACTAACTAGGCAGGTGGAATAGGAAGAAGCTAGGCTGGATGCTGGGCTGAGGAGGACTAGAGAGCACATGCCCATTCCAAAGATGTAGCTGATTCCTGCCTTGTGGGGGATGCAGGCCAAGTGCTGCCAGACATTAGGATTAAAGAGAAGCTAGAAATCCAAATATCTCTGTAAAAGTTTTCCATTTTTAAATGCTAGCAACTAAGAAAAAGATTAACGTAATGGGAAATATCTTCGGGCTAGATTCAGACTATGGGCCTCACATTTACATTATCTTATTTGTGCAACACCACCCCGTTTTTCTTTAAACAAGTAAGTAAAATATAAAGAGATTAAGTGGTTTCCTTATGTGCAGACACACAGCAAATGGCTGAATTAAGTCTAGAGTCTTTATTTCCTGCTCTCGTCTAGGGTTTTGTTTTCCACTACTTTCCACCATTCCAAGGGGTATGTTTGCAGCTCATGTTCAAGGAGTAAGTAAAAAATCTTCAGCTCTGTAAGAAGCTCTGACTCCATAAAGACCTGACAATCCCAGCCAAGAGGCAATGAAAGCCCAAATTCCATGGATGTAAGGCACACAGAAAAGAGCACTGTGAAGGAGGAATTTACAGGACTCAGGATCCCCACTGGGAACAAGATTAGGAAGGAATCAAAATGGTTTTGAGTTTGTTTTTACTTTTCATTACAGAAAATTTCAAACATCTATAAAAGTACAGAGAACAGTATAACGAACCTCTACATATGCACCACAACTTCAAAAACTGCAAAAGTTTTACCAGTTTTGTTTTTATTTATTCACTTTTTTGGGGAGTTTCACCTACAAATACCAGCTCTGAGGTTTTCAAGTTAGTGAACCCAGTTTCAAAAAAAGGGGAGCCAGAGGCAATATGTTTTTTGCGTGAGATGGTAGGTGCGGGGTTAAGGGGAGCATTGAGGGAAAAAAAATTGCAACATTTATTTTGAAACGTGGGTTTGAGGTAGAAGATGTCTGAATTGGAACAGACTAGAAATTTCACAAATGAAGATGAAATTTGGGAATTTACCCATAACAATGATAGTTGAAGCTATGGATATAGAAAGATTATGAAAAGAAAATGTATATACAGGAGAAAACGAGAAGGGAGGGGGAAGAACTGGAAGGGGAGGTGGAAAGGGAGATCACGTTTGGCACTGCCTGCTTTATTGGTCAGGAGTGGGTCCTGTGACAGACAGATTAGTGAGGCGAACATTTCTGATGCAACCGCTGCTCCAGATCTCATCCCTCCCAACTCCTCAGCAGGGTCCTTTACCAGTTCTGCCTTCTCTCCTGTGTCATGATTTTGACCCTTTTTATCTTACATCAAGGAGCCCTGGTGGCACAGTGGTTAAAGCACTCAGCTGCTAACCAAAATATTGGTAATTCAAACCTACCAGCCACTCTGTGGGAGAAAGATATGGCAGTCTGCTTCCATAAAGATTTACAGCCTTGGAAACCCTGTGGGGCAGTTCTGCTCTATCCAGTAGGGTCGCTGTGAGTCAGAATTGATTCTACAGCAGTGTTTTTGGTTCAAGTATCCTACATCAGCACATCTATAGGCTGCTATTTCTCCCACCAGCTATCATCCCTCTTCTGTCCTTTCTTTTACAGCAAAACTCTTTGAAAGAGTTGTCAATATTTGCTTTCACAAATTCTCTTATTTTCTCTTGAACACACTAGACTTAAGCTTTCACATATATCATTGGAGCCACTAATTTTTTTTTTTTTTTTTTTTTGGTCAGACAGTGAAGGAGCTAAGTCCAGTTTTTGATTCTCAGTCCTTGGTCCTTACTTAATCTACTAGAATTATTTTAAACACTGAGCGTTCCCTTCTCCTTAAAACACTTTTCTCACTTGCCTTCCAAGACAACATGCTTTCAGTTTCCCTACTACCTCACTGGCTATTCCTTGCCCATCTCCTTTGCTCATTTTTCCTCATCTTCCCAAAAGCTAAGTGTTGGGATGTCCCATAGCCCATTCAAGTCTTCAGACCTCCTCTCTTCATCTACATTCACTCTCTTCTTGACCTCATCCAGTCTCCTGGCTTTAAGTCAGCAACCAGTTATATGATGATGATATCCCATGACTAGACCCATTTCCCGCACTCCCAACTTCTATCTGCATCATCTCTTGACATTTAATATATATTTCAAACTTAATATGCTCCAAACCACTCCCCCTTCCCAAGTCTTTGCCATCTCAGTTAAAGGCAACTACTTTTAGTTGTGCAGCCAAAATCTTTGGTTCATCTGGACTCTTCTCTTCCTTTCACATACTCTGTCAGTCCCTTAGCAATTTCCTTTCACTCTTTTGTTTAAATGTTCTTAGAATCTGCCCACTTCTTTCCACTTGACCACCACCATTCTGGTCCAAGCCACCGTCATGTCTCATTGGATTATTGCAGCAGCATCTTTATGGATCTTTCTTCTGATTTTCTCAGTTTGATTCATGCTCAACACAGCAGCCAAAATAATCTTGTTAATTAAGTTTTATCACACCTCTTGTTAAGACCTCCAATGGTTTCTCATCGGCCTTAATCCAATGGTTTCTCATCAGACTTAGGGTAATAGCCAACTACTTACAATGACTACTATGCCCTATACACTTTACGCTCTCCCCATTACTTCTTCCCTCTATGGTTCACACCTCTCCAGGCACCTGACCTTGCTTTCTGTTCCTGGAAAACTTTCACTTATAGCCACTGTACCTGCTGTGTCCTCTGTCTGAAAGTTTCCTCCACCACAACCGTGATATCCACAGGACTCTCTCTTTGCCCCTTCAGTCTCTATACAAATGCCATATTTTTCAGGGAGGCCTTCTCTGCACACACTATGTAAAATTGTGATACTTCCTTCATCCTCAGCATGCCCTATCCTTTATTTCCTGCAGAATTAGTTACGGTAACCCTAGTTCCTCTAGGAAATAAATCCAAAAATTTCAGTGGCCTATCAAAATAGAGTTTATTTTTGTGCTTATGTAAGTATTCATAATCATCAGGCAACTTTCTTCCATATGGTAATTCAGAGAGACAGCTCATCTTTTGGCTCCACTTCCTCTGATTTTGGAGTCCTGTGTATCCAGCAGGTGGGTGGGGAAGAAGGGTTCATGGAGAAGTTACACCCACTTCTTAAGCTGAGATATGACACACATCACTTCTGCTCACACCCAGTGGCAAAATTGTGTCAAATGTCCCCACTCTGACACGAGAGAGGCTGGGAAATACAGTCTCTGGGTAAGCAGGTGTTCCAAGGAACATCTCTACACTGTGGGAGGAAGAGCAAACATTTTGGTGGGATAGATACTTAACTTTCTCACACCTGTTAATTATTTTTTTCCCAATAGCACTTACAAAATTCCAACATACTGTGGTTTTTACTTATCTGTTTTGTTTGTTGTCTGTCACTACCACTAAAATGTAAGGTCCATGAAGTATGACTTCATGCTTGTTGTATTTACTGCCATATTACCAGAACCTAAAACAGTGATAAATACTTTTTGAATGAATAAATTAATAAATGAATGGGTGGGTGGATGGATGGATGAGTAGGAATGACAGGGTATAGACTGGGTTCTCTAGAGAAGCAAAACCAGTAAAACATATAAGTATATATAAAGAGAGATTTATATCAAGGAAATGGCTTACACAATTGTAGAGGATGGAACATTCCAAGTCCATGGATCAGGATAGAGGCTTCTCTCAATTCATGTAACCGCAGGGGCTGGCAAACCCAAGATTGGCAGGTTGGAGAGCAGATCTCCCACTCACAGGCTATGAAGATAGACAAATCCCAAGATTGGCAGATAAGCTGATAGCTCAAGTCCCAAGAACCAGAGGTCAGATGAAAAGAAGGCAGCTGCAGGATCCAGAGTGAGCAAAAAAGCCAGAACATCTGCTTATATTTGGATGCAGGCCACACCGCCAAGAAAACTCCCTTTCAACTGATTGGCTACTTACAGCAGATTCCATCATGGGAGTGATCACATATAAACAGTGAGAATCATGGCCCAGCCAAGTAGACACACAATCTTAACCATCACAGACCATAAGCAGTCACTTTGGAGGGCAAGGATGAAGGGGGCAATAAGATGGGAAACAGGCTATCAAGACAGCCGTCCACTTGTTGATTTTATCCTATTCCCTTTCTCTAGTAATTAAGTGTTGTTATTATGTAACATTTGTTGAATTGGTTTACTCAAAACTGAAACATGGGTGTCACTCTAGTTAAGCAGGTTGTTTATTCTAGAACCTATTCATCCCTTACAGCCTAAACAGTGCCTACATTGAAAGACACACAATAGACGTTTGTTGGATAAGTAACTAAATCATGAATAAATGGGCGTTGGGTTAGGTTTCTCCGAGCATAAGCACTGGGACTCATTTATTCGTTAGCAATTATATACAAATAAGGCCGTTAAATGTTTGAAGCTGTGGCTATATAGAATACTTACTGCCTCCTCCCCAGTGTGTGATTACCAGTATTTCTTTTAGGATTAGGAAAATCATTAAGGTCATTTTTCCAAGTTCCTTCTGTCACCATTATCGTATGTTCCATTTACAGAACAAATCCAAGTCAGAGGTTGAATTCCTGAATTCTAAGGATCATTGGTCTGTCAGCATCTTTCACTATTTTAAAACCTTAAAAAATTCAGCATGGGAACAAGGATATTTGCTCTTATTTGCTATTATACTCCATTTTCCCTTTAGTAAAAATGCAAACTTCTTTGGAAAACATGATATATCAATTGCAATTATCATAGTTTGAGATGGTATACTTTTTTAATGTTGCTTTACTGAAAATAACCATGTATAAAAAATGCAAAAGTGTATATTCCAGAGTGCCTTGAAATTAACAGAGATGCACCTGCATGTTTTGGCCTCATATACAAAAAGAGAGCAATCAGCTTGTGATTCATGTAGTAATAACTGACATTTTATAGTAGCCCAAAGGTCATAGTGAAAGATTCTGTTCCTGCATAAAACTGAAGAATTTACTCTAATCACACTGTACGTAATGAATTCACAGATGATCTACTGGCCAAATCATTAAATTGAAAAGTGGTTATTTCATTTGAAAATACTTCAAGTATTTTCCTATCATCACCTGTTCCTGTAGTAACCCATGAATCTGACATAGTGGGCACGTCATTTGGACTCTTAGGAGCAATAAGCTATGGAAAACCGGGTACTGAAATACAAAATAAGTGCAGCAAAAGGGTAACCCGGCATAATAGTCCAAATATAATGGTAAACATCGTCATTGCATAATGTGCTTAGAGGTGTTTTACTTATTCACTGAGAATTTCTTTTATAAGAGTAAGTCAGGCCCATGAAACCAGTGATACAAACGGTCAGTCTGATGGTGACCGTCCATCCCAGTATACCAGGTCTAGCTCCATACCCAATGGCACTGTTTCATTGTAATTTCAAGACAGAGTTCTTTTAATATTTTCTCCCATGCTCTGAGTACTACCCTTCCCTTGAGTACTGTGAGCTGAAGAAAGTTTAAGGAAGAGGTGAGCAAGGTTAAGAGACATCAATAAGGTGGTTGAACTAAAAGTGACATCCCAGAGGAGAGGGCAGCACTGTCAGCATCGCCTGGGAACTTGATATAAATATAAATTCTCAGTCCCTACTCCACACATCCTGAGTCAGAAATCCTGGCAATGGAACCCAGCAATCTGTATATTCTCACACCCTTCAGGTGATTCTCGTGCATGCTCAAGTTGCAGAACCACTGCAATAAGGGATGATGGAGCGTCCTGGGCCTAGAAACAGTTGGAAGGTGCAAGGGGAAAAAGGTCAAAAGAAATTCAGCAAGAAGTAGAATTGTAGGAAAGGGCTGCCAGACCAGGGCTGTAGTTTTGGTTGAGGTTTGCAGCCATGCCAACCTGTGGCCTGGCAGAGAAAATGCCAGATCTCTTTCTTCTACTGCCCTCCAATCACGTGCTGGTGCCTCCTGTTGGTCAAACCCAATCAGAAGCAAGAGGACCCCAGAGCCTGAGTGATGAGGGTATACAGAGCAGGGTGGGGAAGGATGTAGAACTGTTCTGGAGAGGCAAACAGATCAGCAAGTGTAATGCTGTACCTGTTCATAATAATGACTGAGTGTTAAAATGGAAGTTTTACGTTATCTGAGGTAGTTTCAGGGAAGTGGCTGCGGAACTATAAGGAAAAGTACCGCAAGAAATGCAAGGGAAGCATGTGGGAAAGCACCATAGCTATTGCCACAGCTTAGGAACAACAGCTAACAATTCTGTGAGGTGAAGCTGGAAGAGCTTTGGTTGAAGTAATGTCAAGAATTCCATAGAGACCATGATACAAAACCGCTGTACAGTGCCCCACCCAAAAAAAAGACTAGTGTGTGACAACATGAACTTAAAAAAATGATAACTACACAGGTGACTATCTTCATTAGTAAGCAACTTTTTATTTTTTGAAAACATTGAAACAAGACTTTCTTTAATGTTGGTTCAGTACATGTAAAATATGATTTTATTTTGGAACCATCAATTACAAACAGAAAAGGTTTGTACCTGAAAAGAGCCTTGAATTTTTTAAAATTTGTTTAGGGTACTAACAGACTGGGAACAGTGGGGCTCGGACACCATATGCGCCCCACTGTTCCCAGTCTGTTATGTTCAAGGGGGACCTCATACCACCAAGAAAGCAGCGCCAGGAGCAGGCCGAGCAGTTGGAGTTCCCATAGGGCACCACTGTGTCCTGGTTGCAGAACCAGCAGTTGACAATGGTGTGGTTGGCTTCCTCTGGGCAGTCCGTTAGAGCAGCACACCGGCCTGGCGGTGGGGCAGCCGGCCACCATCTCACGTGGGAGCCATGGAGGAAGCCAACCCACACCATGGTGAACTGCTGCTTCTGCACCAGGACACAGTGGTGCCCTACGGGAAGTGCAACTGCTCAGCAAGACTATTGGGAAATTCTGAATATCCAGAAGTAGTGGTGAGAAAATAACCATATTCTTCAGGATAGTTTTTGGTGATAATGATGTACAGTAGATTTTCTGCATTACTACCTGGGTAATTCCTCTTGAAATATTCCCGTCTTGGAAGATTTGTGTGTATTTGCTTGCTTTCTTAATTTTTCTTTCATCACTCTCATTAACCCATTCCAATATGTCTTTGTTCCCACCACTTCAATGAAACTGCTGTCAACAAAACTCAATAACCCTCAAGCCACCAAATATAATGAACACTTTCATTCCTCATCTCTCTTAACATTGTAGTGGCAGGTCTTTGACAGTTTCTCACTCTCTTCTTCTAGAAACAGGCCCTTGCCTTGACTACTGTGATGTCACCCACTCCTGGCTTTTTATCTATTTCATCTGTGTTTGTTTATGACTGCTTCTGCTTCTTAAATATGGTTCTTAAATCTTTCTCTTAAGACCTTGTTGGTTGTTGTTTTATTTTGTTCATTTGTTTTTTACCATTCCACAGCGTCTCCTAGATGATCTCATCCACACACATGGCTTGAATTACTATCTAAGTATTGAGAGCTAATAAATCTGTAACTCCAGCCAGTCCCATCTGGGGCAAAGACTTGGGTCCCACCAGCACGTAAGTAAGTGTGAGGAGAAGAGCCCACAAAGGACACTATAAAGAAATAGATAATTAGAAGAGGAGTGGGGGGGGGGGGGGCATGTCAAAGAGAATGTAGAAAAGTAATCAATGGCATCAAGACCTGTGAAAAGTATTCATTAGGTTCATCTTTAGAAGATACATTAGTTGATGGGGACAGAGCCACCTTCTCAGAGACGAATAAAGTGTAAGTGACAAGGAAGTATGGACCAACCTTAGGTGTAGCAGTATTTAGAGAACATCACAGGATAAAAGGGTGATATTTTAATTATGGAAGATACTAAACCATGCTTATCAGCTATGTGGATAGAAACAATAATTTTTTTTTTAAATATGGAAAATACAGGATAGAGAAGAATTATCAAGCAAGTTATATGTCAGGCCCCATGGGGATGAGGGAAGTTCCATCAAGAGTTCAAGTTTACTTTGTATATTAGTGTAGACCAAGTGCTTGTCATAGTTTCATATATAGTTGGCATTCCACTGTGTTACTCTATCATATTCTGTTTAATTGGCTCATCTATTACTGATTAGTAATTATCATTGACATCATTCTCATCATCACAAACATTTGACTGCTTGCTACATGCCAGGTATCAGGCTAATGCTGTATCTGCGTTGTCTCCAGTGTTCACAGCAAACACGGAATGTAGGTACTACTATTATTAACTTCATTTTAAAGCAGAGAGAACGGGAGCTTAGAGAGGTTAAAAGTTTTACCCAAATTTAGTTAATGGAAGAGTAAAGATTGAAATTCAGCAATGTCTGACTGAACCTGCACTCCTAACTACAGTAACACACCACATCAAACACGCGCTGTCAGGAGTAATAGTGTTTTTAACATCTTAGAGACAATGCACTTGGAGAATTGTGAGCCCATGGCTGAGTTGATTTCCTTTAGTATCACTCTCTCCTGTTCTCATTTATAACTTAATATCTATTCAGGTGGCCCCAGCTCTCCCAGAAGAGCCAATTTAGAGCAAAATCCCAAACTCCCTGCAGGACCAGGCTTGGCTGAGCCTTCTCATTGTCTGTAGTCTCAAAGTGTCTAGTGTGAATGGTATGTGTTCCTGAAATAGGCCCGTAGGATAGCATTCAGTGAAGTGGACAGAGAGACTATTGCTATGGCAGTTGATGGGTCTGGGTAGAAAATCCTAATTGGACTAAGGACTAGCCCCATCAAGGCAGATCAGAGCTCCACAGAGCAGATGTGTATCACAGAGTAGAGCCCGGTTATATCACCAACATATTATTAAGATTAATTTATTAAGCTGAGCACATTGATAAAGAGTGCATGAAAGAAGGCTTCCTTCAGTTAGTTTACATTTTCGTAAGTAAACTACATGAATGTCAGGGGTAGGCAAGGCACTCTGGGCAGAGATTGGCATGAACAAAGGCGAAGACGCTAGAAATCAATGGCCTAGTTTTGTTAGTCAGAGTGCCCGTCAAAGAGATATTTTCTACATTTTCAAGCAGCTAGCCAATATTTGTCATCTGGGAAATAGAGCCCACGATTATTTCTGATTATGGACAGAATGGTGAATATTATCAGGAAGCATCAGGTTATGTGGAAGGGAGGAGGAGAGAGAAGGAAACTGTAATTGTCCACAGTTCAAGTGTAATAGGAAAAATTTATGGGGCCACATGGTATCTGTTTGCTAAATAGAATCACATTAAAAAAGGTAGAAACTATTATCCAAAAAAAGTAATTTAAAAAGCATTTCAACCTTCATTTGTCTTGTTAACATTGAAGATAAATCAAATTAATAGCCCACAGTCCTGCAATCTCCTTTATCTTTCTCTGTTCCAGAATGTTTCACTGCCCTCCCTCTGTCCCACCAAATGTAGGGGACCAAGACAGGAAGTGGCTTCTCTGTCCACCTCTCCAGCAGATCTTTAATGTGTAGACTGACCTAGTGTCTTTAGCTTTCTTTTGTTTCTTTCCTTCCGTCTTTCTTTCTTTTTTAAATATTCTTAACTAGTTGTTACATGTTCTCAATCACAAAGGTGAGTCCAGGAACTAACTCAGCAAGCAAGACTCCTTCTAGTTCAGTCTCTCTATACTTATTCACTGATTTCAAAAGCCCTGAAACATGTCTAAAAGGAAAAAGGGCCACTGAGGAGAGACCTTGACCAGACAAGTAAAACCCCCCACTTTGTAGAAAGTTTGTGGGTGGAAGAGACACTCAGAAGACTCAAAAAGTTTAAAGATATTGTCCCAGACAGTGTATGGTATGGGAAAACAGGCGTTCTGGTAATTAATATTCTGGTATCCTCACTAGACTAGGACAATTTTGTAGAACAAATTATTTTCCTAGAAGTGGTTAATAATGTACAGATTACAAAGGATTTGCTTAAAATTGAAGATTCATGGATGACCAAATTTGTCTAGGGTGAAAAATGAAAAATATTTCTTGAATTAAGAATCTCCAGGAGGAAAGGAACTTTAGAACTTCTGGAAAATCCCTTTGCAAGATGGTAATTGTAGGCTTGATTCTTTCACCTCAGCCCTGCCTGGCCTCATTGCCAGCTACTAATGTGTTTCCCAGGATTCTAGGAAGCAACACAGAAGAGTAGCAGGTTCACCTGCAGTCACATCTCTGAGAGCTCCAGGTTAGGGGGATGAGCTTGCTGGGGCTCCACTGCCCACCCTCTCAGGCAGTTGTGGTTGGGGGGATCTTTGGTCTTGGGCCATCCCACCCCTTTAGCAGAGCAATAGTCAAACTTCTCATTTATTCTTGGAATTATTGCAGAGCTTGGGTTACCCTTTACTATTGTTGAAGGTGAAATGCTTAAAAATATGAGAAGGGGCAGTGATGGAACAGCTAAAAAAATTACATTGTAATAAATCATCAGCAAGGTGGAACTCATCCAAGAAATATGAAGGAACTACAGAACGAAGTAGCTGTGCTACTAACAAAAATATGCAATTTATCATTTAAAACAGCTGCTGAACTGGAAGACTGCCAAGGTGATACCCATCTTTTTAATAGGACTAAAGGTGATCTCAGAAATTATACATCTGAGGCTTTCATATTGATGCTGAGAAAAAATGTCTGAACACTTAAAGAATTTCCATATAGCTTTGCACATAGTTCATAAAAATCACTTGGGCTACAAAATTATCATTAGGTCTAGAAAATTTGCCTTTCTGCCACCACATTGTCTCCTCCAGTATCAACTTCCATGTGCATATTCAGTAGAGGCACAGAGCCCCACAGATGTAGACAACCTACGGGCACACACATTTGTGAATGAAATAAACCAATACATGCAAAGTCCTGAGCACAGTATGTCCTAGCACAAAGATAGCGTTTAAAGATGCTAGGTGTTGTTCTTGGTTTTTTGTTGTTGTTGTCATGAATCATATACACATACAGTATAAGATACATGAGTAATTGTGCAATTATGCCCTTATATTCCCTTTTTTTCTTTAGTACTTATTTGTGCAATTATTAGGTACTTCTTGTTATGGATTGAATTATGTCCCCCAAAAATGTGTATCAATTCAGCTAGGCCATGATTCCCAGTATTGTGTGGTTGTCTGCCATATTGTCATCTGATGTGATTTTCCTATGTGTCGTAAATCCTACCCGTATGATGTTAATGAGGCAGGATTAGAGGCAGTTACGTTAATGAGGCAGGACTTAATCTACAAGATTAGATTGTATACTGAGTCAATCTCTTTTGAGATATAAAAGAGAGAAGTGGGCAGAGAGACAGAGGGACCTCATTACCACCAAGAAAGAAGTGGCAGGAGCAGCATGTCCTTTGGACGCCAGGTCCCTACACTGAGAAGCTCCTAGACCAGGGGAAGGTTGATGACAAGGACCTTCTTCCAGAGTCGACAGAGAAAGAAAGCTTTCCCCTGAGCTGGCACCTTGAATTCAGACTTCTAGCCTCCTAGACTGTGAGAGAATAAATTTCTCTCTGTTAAAGCCATCTGCTTTTGGTATTTCTGTTACAGCAGCACTAGATAACTAAGACACTCCTCCTTCTCTCATCCTGAATGGAGGACAAGAAAATTTTCTCTCTAGAATGAAATATGTTCTTATTTGCAGCAAATATTATAGGAATTTAGAGAAATGTCTTCCTCATAAGATGTGGTGATCTGAAGGGCAATTCCCAAAAGTGAACTGGAAGGAAAACCTTTTGACTGAATTATATGGGAAGAGGGACATGAAGACTGCCAAAATGATTTCTAGAACTATGGGCAAGAAGTGTTCTTTCACAGCTCATTGTCGTTAGTTCTGGGAAGGGGAGAGAATTCATATTTTTTGTTGTTGTCGTTAGGTGCCCTCGAGTTGCTTCTGACTCATACCGTCCCTATGTACAGCAGAAAAAAACATTGCCCAGTCCTGCATCATCCTCATGATCGTTGTTATGCTTGAGCCCATTGTTGCAGCCACTGTGCCAGTCCATTTCGTTGAGGGTCTTCCTCTTTTTCGATGACCCTCTACTTTACCAAGCCTAATCTCCTTCTCCAAGGATTGGTCCCTCCTGATAACACGTCCAAAGTATGTGAGAAGTCTTGCAATCCTCGCTTCTAAGGAGCATTCTGGCTGTACTTCCCCAAACAAATTTGTTCATTCTTTGGTAGTCCATGGTACTTTCAATGTTATTTGCCAGCACCATAATTCAGAGGTGCCAATTCTTTGTCAGTCTTCCTTATTCATTGTCAGCTTTCACACATATATGAGGCGATTGAAAACACCATGGCTTGGGTCAGGTGCACCTTAGTCTTTAAAGTGACGTCTTTGCTCTAACACTTTAAAGAAGTCTTTTGCAGCAGATTGGACCAATGCAATAAGTCTTTTCATTTCTTGACTGCTGCTTCCATGGGCGTTGACTGTGGCTCTAAGCAAAATGAAATCTGTAACAACGTCAATATTTTCTCCGTTTATCATGATGTTGTTTATTGGTCCAGTTGTGAGAATTTTTGTTTTCTTTATGTTGAGGTGTAATCCATACTGAAGGCTGTGGTCTTTGATCTTCACCAGTAAGTACTTCAAGTCCTCTTCACTTTCAGCAAGCAAGGTTGTGTCATCTACATATGGCAGGTTGTTAATGAGTCTTCCTCCGATCCTGATGCCCCGTTCTTCTTCATATTGTCCAGCTTCTTGGATTATTTGCTCAGCATACAGACTGAATAAGTATGGTGAAAGGATACAACCCTGACACACACCTTTCCTGACTTTAAACCACAATATCCCCTTGTTCTGTTCGAACAACTGCCTCTTGATCCATGTTCAGATTCCTCATGAATACAATTAAGTGTTTTGGAATTTCCATTCTTCACAATGTTATCGATAATTTGTAACGATCCACACAGTCAAATGCCTTTTCATAATCAGTAAAACACAGGTAAACATCTTTCTGGTATTCTCTGTTTTCAGCCGGGATCCATCTGACATTAGTAATGATACCCCTTGTTCCAAGTCCTCTTCTGAATCTGGCTAGAATTACTGGCAGTTCCCTGTTGATATACTCTTGCATCTGCATCTGTCAGTTTGTCGAGATTTGTAGAGAGCAAAATTTTACTTGCGTATGATATTAATGTTATTGTTTGATAATATCTGCATTCGGTTGAATCTCCTTTCTTTGGAAAGGCATAAATACAGATCTCTTCCAGTTAATTGGCCAGGCAGCTGTCTTCCAAATTTCTTGGCATAGACAAGTGAATACTTCCAGTGCTGCATCCATTTGTGGAAACATCTCAATTGGTATTCTGTCAATTCCTGAAGCCTTTTTTTTTTTTTTTGCCAACGTCTTCAGTGCAGCTTGGACTTCTTCCTTCAATACCATCTGTTCTTGATCATATACTATATCCTGAAATAATTGAACGTCAGCCAGTTCTTTTTGGCACAGTGACTCTGTGTATTCCTTCTGTTTTCTTTTGATGCTTCCTGTGTCATTCAGTATTTTGCCCATAGAATCTTTCACTATTACAACTCAAGGCTTGAATTTTTTCTTAATTTCTTTTAGTTTGAGAAATGCTGAACGTGTTCTTCCTTTTTGGTTTGCTAACTCCAGGTCTTTGCACATGTCATTATAATGCTTTACTTTGTCTTCTCAAGGCACCCTTTGAAATATGCTGTTCAGCTCTTTTACTTTATCATTTCTTCCTTTTGCTTTAGCTACTCGACCTTCAAGAGTAACTTTCAGAGTCTCTTCTGGTATCAATTTTTGTCTTTTATTTCTTTTCCATCTTTTTAATGACCTCTTGCCTTCTTCATGTATGATATCCTTGATGTCATTCCACAGCTTGTCTGGCCTTTGGTCGTTAGTGTTTAATTCATCAAATCTATTCTTGAGATGGTCTCTAAATTCAGTTGGGATATACTCAAGGTTATACTTTGGCTCTCGTGGACTTGTTCTAATTTTCTTCAGCTTCAGCTTGACCTTGCATGTGAGCGCTTGATGGTCTGTTCCACAGTTGGCCCCTGGCCTTGTTCTGACTGATGATATTGAGCTTTTCCATAATCTCTTTCCACAGATGTAGTTGATGTGATTCCTGTGTATTCCATCTGATGATGTTTATGCTGTTGAAAAAAGATATTTGCAGTGAAGAAGTCATTGGTCTTGCAAACTTCTATTATATCACCAAGGCCATATTTTCCATCTAGCGATCCTTCTTCTCTGTTTCCTACTTTTGCATTCCAGTTACCAGTAATTATCAATGCATTCTGATTGTATGCTTGATCAATTTCAGACTGCAGAAGTTGGTAAAAATATTCACTTTCTTCATCTTTGGCCTTAGTGGTTGGTGTGTAAATTTGAATAATAGTCGTATTAACTGGTCTTCCTTGTAGGCATATGTGTATTAGCCTATCACTGACAGCATTGTACTTTGGCATAGATCTTGAAATGTTCTTTTTGACGATGAATGCAATACCATCCTCTTCAACTTGTCATTCCTGGCATTGTAGACCACATGATTGATTCAAAATGGCCAATACCACTCCATTTCAGCTCACTGATGCCTAAGATATCAATGTTTATGGGTGCCATTTCATTTTTGATGACTTCTAATTTTCCTAGATTCATACTTCATACATTCCATGTTCTGATTATTAATGGATGTTTGCAGCTGTTTCTTCTCATTTTGAGTTGTGCCACATCAGCCAAATGTAGGTCCCAAAAGCTTGACTCCATGCACATCATTAAGGTCGACTCTATTTTGAGAAGGCAGCTCCTCTCCAGTTGTTGTTTGAGTGCCTTCCAACCTTGAGGGGCTCATCTTTTTGCACTATATCATACAGTGTTTGCTGCTTGCTATTCATAAGGTTTTCACTGGCTAATTTTTTTCAGAAGTAGACTTCTAGGTCTTTCTTCCTAGTCTGTCTTAGTCAGGAAACTCAGCTGAAGCCTCTCCACCATGGGTGACTCTGCTGGTATTTGAATACCAGTGGTGTAACTTCTAGCATCACAGCAACATGCAAGCCCTCACAGTACGACAAACTGACAGACGCTCATATTTACTGAGTATTATTTCTCC
Organism: Dugong dugon; assembly: GCA_030035585.1. Lineage (NCBI taxonomy): Eukaryota > Metazoa > Chordata > Mammalia > Sirenia > Dugongidae > Dugong > Dugong dugon. The sequence continues at coordinate 20,105,348 of CM057478.1, forward strand.
TAAAAATCCTAGGAAAAAGGGCCTTATCTCTATTTTAACGATGAGGTGATTGAAGCTCAAAACAAAGTGACCAGCCCAAGATTACAATAAACAATAGCAGAGATCTGTCCCCTGGTGTATCTGAATATAGGACCCTTTGTATTACATCACCATAGCTCCCTAGGTGCAATAGGAGCAGAATGATGGCTTTTAAAATGTTTACAAATTTTCTGAGCTCTATGGCAGCAGTGACGAAGGAGAATTCCCTGGAGGTAATGTATTTAAAACTTCGAAACATCTCATGACCTTCTCTCGGTAGAATCTCTCAAGGAAACTAAGTCACAAAGGGAAATCAAGAGTTTTGTTGTGGATTAAATAGACAGGAGGAAAAAAACCTCACTGTTTTAAAATATGAATTTTCATCAAGGAAAAATTAAGAGTAAAATGGTCCAAGAATGTAGACTAAGCATAGTGTATGTTCTGCTTGTACTGATGACTCTGAAGACAAGTGGAATATTACATATCAGTATTTGCTGATGACACATTTTTAGGGTAAGTTAGGAAGAAAAAATATGATGAAGTCTCCAAAGAAATGATATGACAATTAAGACCAAGGAACAACTTGACAGGTAAATTAAATTTCATATAGACAAGTGCAAAGCAACATATACATCAAATATATGTGTCTGCACATATACATTTATTTTGTTTGATGTAGCATTTAATAGTCTTGTATTCATGATGAATTCCAAATTATTTATATAAACCTCTCAAGACAAAGATAGAGACATCAGTTTCAGAACTGAGTAGAAAATACGCATTTCATGTGCAGCAGCAGCCGAACAAGAAAATGTGTATATACAATACGTAAATTCTTACCAGACCATATTAATTAATAAGTGTACCAAAATGGTGTGACATGCCTAATACTCTTGTGTGCAGTTTTCTGAATCTGTTGTTTGCTCACACTTTGATCCCATATTGCCTTTTGTCACTCATTTCACCAATGAAACAGCAACAAGAGGAAACAACAACAAAACAGTCCACAAATGTGTCATGAAATTTTCAAGAGCTGTGAAGGCGGGAGTAACTTCTTAAAAAAAAAAAAGAAAGAAAGAAAGAGCGATGAGTATAGAAACGGGGCAAGCAAAAGGACACGTCGTGGGATGCGTTGTGGGAAATAACGAACAGTGTTAAGAAAACCAGCTGATACCCTTCTTTTCTTCTCTCAGTATCAAGAAAGAGGAAGGCACTCAGGGAACCCACACAGCAACAAATCTAAGCGGAGAGAGGGAGACAGACTTAGCACAGCGTGTACAAGCTCACCGAGGAGCTCATTTGGTTTCATGATAACTTCATTGAAACGTTTAGGGGAGGCTTGAGAAAAGAATTCGGCATCCCTATGAGTAAGGACAGCACTGGCAGTTTACTGTCAAGGATAAAATTACAAGGACGCACAACTCCACTGCTTCAGGGCACACGCTGCTGGTCGCCACTGGGGACTGGGAGAAATGTCCCCCTGTAGTCCTGTGTTGCACAATTAAGTGTATTATGGGGGGGTTTGCGTCTTCTGGAGCATGCAGCATTGGCCATGCTGGAGACAGGCTACCAGACTCCCTGCTTCATTGGTCCGTTCTGGTATGGTAATTATCATGTCCTCACGCTGCTCTTTTAGGTTTTACAAGTTTCTAATTCACAGGAGTGCCGCTGAGCACTAGAATGGAGATACATACAGCTCTAATCCCACTACTGCTACAAAATTTGCACGAATGGTAAAGAAAAATCTGGTTTCCTAAAAAGGGCTTCCCCTGCCCTGGGTTAAGGTTGGAGTCCCTGGGTGGTGCAAAAGGTTAACTGGCTCAGCTGCTAACCAAAAGGTTGGGGGTTCAAGTCCACCCAGAGGCACCTCCAAAGAAAGGCTTGGGATGTACTTCTGAAAAGTGAACCATTGAAAACCCTATGAAGCACAGTTCTCCTCTGACACACATGGGGTCACCGTGAGTTGGAATCAACCCAATGGCAACGGGAGCTGGAACTGGGCTGAGGTTGTCTCATCCTCTGAGCTACTAAACGCATTCACATCTGGTATACTTGCTCTCCTCGGCTGCCAATTCCCGTAGATAGTCCTTTGACTAACTGACAAGATGCTAAGTAATTGTAATTTAAAAAAAAAAAAAAAAAACCAAAAGACAAAAAACCAATCACCATTAGCTTTTGTGCACTTTAAAGTTGCTACTACAATTCTCGTGTTGCTTTTCTTGGGTTTCATTTTCTATCTGGGGTGCTCTCTTTCCAATTTACAAAAGGATTTTTCTGGTTCACTAGGGGCTGACATGAGGAAACATGAACCAACTTTCCTTAGTACTATTTCTCTCTGACTGTGGCACTTTAAGACTGTGAAGTTATATCCTGTGCTTCCCGCCTAAGGGAGTTAGTGCTAAACTTGTGTCTTTCTAATGGTTAGTAATAGGGAATGTTTGGTGCCCATCTGAGTAATTGTCGGCTGTGTTACCAGCAAAGGTGCCAGAGCCAGTCTATCTCCCATCAAATGTAAATCAGACCCTGCAATGTTTCCAGTCAGGAGCTCGGTGCATAGCCATGGACAGTCCATGAGGCTGCAATCAAGGACACACAGCGACTATAAACAACTGGGAAACCTCACTGACATGCCTACAACATCATGCATGCATTTGTCAACCTTTCTCCTATATTTGGTGCAGTTTAAGAATTTTCTTTTTTAACTTGGGTTGTGATGATTTCTGTGGGCAATTTAAAGCATTTGCATTTAAGTATCATTCTCACCCACCCCTCCTTCATTCCTAGCAGCGAAAGAATTTCCCAATCTTTGAAAATGCATCAGGCTGAGTATCTGAATAAATGGTTAACTGCTGCGTGAAAACAATTTTCATTGGCTCCCTATTGCCAGAGCTGAGCCTCTTTTCTGTCAATTATTGAGGCTGGTGATTACAGTGACTAATGCAAACCCTACAGCCATTCTCCCCCACACGTCCATCAGTCCTGGTATGAGGCATATAAATGGGATCAGGTGGGAAAAGGCAATAAGTCATATTTGATGGAGGCTTTTTTTTTTCCCCCCTCTAAGTTGTCTTCTAAATGGCTTCTTATGAGTTGACCCAGACTGGCAGTATTACATGCTTACAGGGCTTTGTGGGTTGACAGATTTGTATCAATATTCGTATTTCTTGGTTGCGTGACTAAAAGAAGCCAGACAAATCTTTAGGGAACTGCTGAACCAGAGTGTAGGATAGCTGGGTGCCCTTTTTGAGAGCCATATGAAAGGAATGGATACTAATAAAAGGAGGGAAAAATATCCAAGAAAAGCAGAATTTTTGTTTGTTTTGTTTTATACTAGTACAAGTTTAGTTGACCATGAAAAAAATGTATTTCAGTACCACATGATAAATTACATTCATTTTCAATCATCTGGGATGAATAATATTTGACAGTGCAGAAACTGGATCACATTTTATAATAATACCATCGTCTACAGTCCCGTTAAGTAGAGTTGTTATGGTACAGGGAAATTGTGTCATCTCAGTCAGCTTGGATCTGGAGTGGGTTTGGGCCTTAACAAGTTGTACCTGGGAAGAAACAGTAGCTTAAATGGATGGAGTTCTTGTAGGAGTAATTATCATTGGGTGAGGGAATTTTGACAGCAGAGACAAACTTTGTTTTTGGAAAGTCACCCATTAGACAAGTCAGGTGGACTTTTGCAGAGCATGTGGGCTTCTGATTATAAAAATCCAAGCAGGTTTGATAGCAGGAAAGGAATACCTGTCACTCAGAGATTATGCATGATAGCCTCAAACTGCCATATCACACAAGCTCTTTTTAAATTCCCAAGATACTGCATTTCCTAAAATTGATTTATTAGAAGTTACACCTGAGACCTGCAGGAGCCAACAATGTCTTCTTTGCAGTTACACCCATTCCCAAAAACCCAAACCAAACCTATTGCCGTCAAGTCGATTCTGACTCATAGCGACCCTACAGGACAGACTAGAACTGCCTCATAGTGTTTCCAAGGCTGTAATCTTTATGGAAGCAGACTGCCACTTCTTTTTCCCACAGAGCGGCTGGTGGTTTCGAACCACACTGACCTTTTGGTTAGCAGCCGAGAGCTTAACCACTGCACCACCAGAGCTCCTTTGCACCCAATAGAATCTTTGAATTCTTCTTCAGGTGAGGTGATCAGAATTCAGACTAAAGAAGAAAACATAAAAAAGCAGGTAGGTAACTAGTACATAGACACACCAAGGGAATTGGCATTTACTACGCTCCTCTACTACACAGGGCAATGCAGGGCTTGTTACATCTTTTCCACTTGTCCGGAAACTCCTACGTAAGAGCACTCTTTATGCTCAACTTTACGTGTGAACACCGGGTGCTCGTCATTCACTTTTCTTTCTTCCTGTCTCAGTTGTCAAGACTGCAGTCACTGTTGTCTTGTCACCCCATAATACTGTAGCTCCCCGTTAGTGGTATTTGTAATAGCTCGTTCTGGCTTAACATGTATAGAAAAATATATAGAGACTCAGTAAAGTTTGCAAACCCTGGATGTCCATTTGCAACATTAACTGAATAACAGAAATTTACAGCTTTCTCCAAGACATGGATTTTGATAGAATGGAGGTAAAGAGAAATTTGAGGAAAATGGTAGTGCACTTAATGGTGTTTTAAGGGGACATGGCAAATTCTTATTTTTAAATCAAAATGTTATATAGTATTTGGAAAGCACAACAACAGTGTTATTCTTACCTTTAATTCATATTGGAATAAAAACAAATTTTGCAAGAAAAAAAGGGAAATTTATTGTTTCATAAATAACTTTATAAGAGTCATGTCCAGAACATGTCTCTGTTCCCATTTGCAAATTTCATAGCATCTGGAGGCTTTCCCTACCTTAAAATGGGGATGATGTGTGGGTCCTCCTGTTTCAGAATCCAAAGAGGTACTGAAATTTTAGGAATAAAAATGTTTAAAATTAAAGAAAATATTAACCTGTGATTAATGAGTACAGCATAAATTTTCCAACTTTTGTTGATAGTTTTAATTTAAAGATTACAAAATGAAGTTGGATTTCAGAATTGAAATGGAAATTAATGTGAATAAAGTTTTCCAGACCTAACCTAAATAAGAACATCATTTTGCATAATAATCCAACGTAATGAAAAGCAGCAACGTGAAATTCCAACCTGATGCGGGTATTTTTGTAACTCACTAGGTATAGAGAACTCAGTATAGTGAATAGAAGAATAAAACACCTTCACAGCTGGCAGCAAGGAACCTTGAACTTTTAGAATTTTCAGGAAGAATGTGATTAAGTGGGTCCTTGGAGCCCTGGTAGCGCAGTAGTTAAAGAACTTGGCTGCTAACCAAAAGTTCGGCAGTTCAGATCCACCAGCTGCTCCTTGGAAACTCTGCGGCAATTCTAGTCTGTCCTATGGGGTCGCTATGAGTTAGAATTGACTCAGGGGCAATGGGATAACCTGTTGTGTCTAACGTGTTATCTGGGCTTGTTCTTCAATAGCATATTACAGAATAATCCCAGTATCTATTCCAAATAAAACTTCCCCTCAAATCAGACTGATCTACCAACATTGCATTTTAACAAAGGACGACTCTTGTACAAATGAACCTAGGTCACTTTGATTAAAGTCTTCGCTTTTCACATCAAATATTTTTTGGAGGTATTATATAGAGATTAGCATTTCAATTTTCTTTCCTACATACGAGTATAATACTTGTTCATTCCAGTGGTTTATACCATGCAATATAAAATCATTATCTGTAAAACAATGTAGCATGCATTTGTTTGTCCTGTTGCATAGAATCAAATTGCTTCTCTTCTTTCTATTCTATTTCTGTTCCTTTTTGGAAAATGGCAAGATCTTCGTGTGTGTGTGTGTGTGTGTGTGTGTGTGTGTGTGCGCGCGCGCGCACGCGTTGGGGGAGGGGAGGGGGGCAAACAACAACAAAAAAATCAGATTGTTGTAGTCTTCTATGTGACATGGTTGAAGGACGCCTATAATTCATTCTGACATTTCTTCAAAGGGGAAGGTTTCCAAAGTCATCGTTAGTGGTCCCGTAACAATGCGGTATTTTGCAGAAGTCAGCAGGGCCACACTAAGATATACAGGCTTTTTTAAACATTTTGACTCTTTTCATCCACCCACTCTCTCTTACCCTCTTCACTCTCTATATACACCATCATGTGTCTCCTTCTTTATTAAGGCAAAGGTGCAATGATGTGATTGATACCATCTTTCTTAATTTTTACTCAGAATTTCCCTGTATCTAATTTATGTTTGTATTCCTATTATCTAAAATAATGGTTGGTCATGCAGAAGATATTTCATGTTAACCAAACATCATGGATACCATATTGACCTACCTCCATTCCAATACTGTTTTACTAATGACCTCTTCTTTATCATGCCTCTTGAGTGTGTCTGCTGACTTCTCTTGCTTTAGCTCTCTCCCCTTAGCCTAGAGACATGTTGAAAACTTCCCAATCCTTAAGAAGTAAACAAACCACCACCACAACAAAAACCCTTACCTTCAACTCTGCTTTAAAAAAAAAAAAAATCAGCATTTCCAAAGCAAATGTATCCTTTCCACCTTTGAATAAACATTATAATGTAATAGATAATTGCCCAGTTTCTAAAGTCTGAAGACTTGATTTCACACCCAGTCTTCACACTTTATCAGCTTTATGATCTTCACCAAGATTTTTTACGTCTTTAAAAGTTTTCTCTTTTGAAAAATAAGGAGGACCTGCCTCACTGAATTTTGTGAAGATTAATTCTTCATGTCTGTGCAAACGATTTAGCACACAGCCTGCTATATAGTATGTCTTAAAAAAAAAGCTAACGTTATTATTCTTTCATTCTAGAGTGAATAATAGTTAACAATTTATTGGGTGTCTACTCCATGCCAAGGAGCTTTGGTGGCACAGTGGTTAAGAACTTGGCTGCTAACCAAAAGGTTGGCAGTTTGAATCCACCAGCTGCTCCTTGGAAACCCTATGGGGCAGTTCTACTCTGTCCTATAGGGTCACTATGAGTCAGAATCAACTCAATAGCAGTGGATTTGTTTGTTTACTCCATGCCAGGCACTGTGACAGACACTGGGTATACAGTGATGAGTAGGACTGACTTGGGTCCTACTTATATGGAGTATTCACTCTAGGGCAGTGATTCTCAGAATTTAGTGTGCATTAGAATCTTCTGGAAGGCTTGTTAAAACATAAGTTTTGGGGCTGTACCCCCAGAGATTCTGTTTCAATAGATCTGGGATTGTTGTTATTGTTGGTAGGTGCTATCAAATTGGTTCCAACTCATAGCGACCTTACGTATAACAGAACAAAACACTGCCTGGTCCTGTGTGATCCTCACAATTGTTGCTGTGTTTGAGCCCATTGTTGCAGCCACTGTGCCAGTCCATTTCACTGAGGGTCTTTCTTTTTATCAACGACTCTCTACCGGAGTAGGGCCCAAGAATTTACATTTCTAACAAGTTAAGAGGAGATGCTGTTATAGCTGATCAGGGAATCACTCTTGGGGAATCACTGGACTAGGAGATTATTTTCATTATTGTTATTGTGGTACCAACACCTGTGTTTTCTTGTTGGTACCACGACACTCCCAGTCACCGAGGCTGAAAACTGAGTAGCATCCATTATTCTTCCTTACACCTCCCTTACTTTCTCATTGCTACCTCCTTTATTATCTCTTTCCAAGACTAATATAGATTCTTTGTAGCTTTCTTCTCGTCTCTTTCTTCTGCAATTCTTCCTACATGCTACTTCCAGACTAATAGTCCTAAAATAAAGCTTGAAACATGCTGATTCTGTGTCCTAAACCATGCTCTGATTCTCTTCTGTCCTCAGAATAATGTCCAAACTCATAACCACAGACATTAAAGCCTTCAGTGATCTGGCCTTAGTAATTACTCTAATGGATTAAGTAAGACTTCACAGAGAAATAAATAGTTGAGCTTTATTAGAGGAAAATAAGTTTCCAGGCTGTGAAACAATATGTTCTCATTTGTGTAAAATAGCATGATGTATTTATTTGGGCTACATCAAGAAGTTCATTTTGGTTAAACCAATGCTTGTCAAAGAGTGACTCTCAGATCACTCACTCCATGTTAAACATGCAGATTCCTCAGCCTCACCCAGATCTGAGTGATTGCAGATTAGTAGTCTGTATTTTAACAAGCTCCTTCCACTTAAAGTGAGAGAACCACTGGCCTACATTAAGATTGGGAAAAGGATAAGATCAGAAATATACACTCTATATGTATGTAGAAATACGAAATGAGACCAGGTTTAAAGATGATAGATAGGTGGGTAGGTGGGTGTGTGGGGGGAGGATGGATGGATGGATGGATGGATGGATGGATGGATGGATGGGTGGGTGGGTGGATGGGTGGGTGGGTGCGTGGGTGGATGGATGGATGGATGGATGGATGGATGGCCAGCCAGCCATTGTCAGGTGTTTGCAAGGGAGTTGTTAAAGGTTTTTAAGGAAGTAAGTGATATAATCAGTGGTGGTCATCCTGGGAGGAAGAGCTAGGACACAGGGAGATCAGTCATGGAGGGAGCTGCTGGAAACTACTGCAGTGGTCCAGGTGACAGAAGAAAAGTGACAGTGAGAATCAAAAGGCAAGATAACTAAGAGGCATTTCAGAGTTATCTTAAAAAGGACTTAGTGTCCAATTTGAGTGAGAAGGGAGGGAGTAAGGTGTGATAACACTAAATTTTCTATTTGGGGTAACTAAACAAACAAACAACCAAACCTGTTGCCATCGAGTCGATTCTGACTCATAGCGACCCCATAGGACAGAGTAGAACTGCCCCGTAGGGTTTCCAAGGAGCAGCTGGTAGATTTGAACTGCCAACCTTTTGGTTGACAGCCAAGCTCCTAACCACTGCACCACCAGGGCTCCTTAAGGGTAACTACAGACATAGAATTGCCATTAACTAAGACAAATCACAGGAGAGAAAACGGTGGGGGACTAAAGAGAGAAGATAATTAACTTGGTGTGGATCATGCTGTGTTTGAATTGAGTTTGATACAACAATAATGTGTTGAGGATCTATTACGTTCCAGACATTACGCAAAGCAATGGGGGAAACAACAGTGAGCAAGACTAACCAAGTCCCTGTGCTTAAGAAACCTGCCTGACACTGACTATAATCAAACAAATGGCTAAAATAATGCTGGGTCAGTGCTATGACTGGTGAAGTACTAGGTGACTTGGGCATGCATGGTAGAGGCCCCTTTCATAGTTTGGGACTGGGGGTGATAGTCCCTAAAGACTTCCCAGAGGAAGTGTCATTATACTAATACCTGATGGGATATGCTGTAGTTTCAGGCAAAAGGGAGAAGGATAAAAGAAAAAACATGCACCAAGAAGAAGGAACAATATATGCAAAGTCCAGAAGTGATAAAATGTGTGGTGCCTTTGAGGAATTGAAGGTTTATTACAACTAGAGTGAAAGAGTGAGGTAGTGGCCCTTAAGTGAATGGATCAGTTAGGATAATGTCTACAATTCAATAATAAAGAGGCCACAAAGTACATGTTTAAACATGATAGATGCTTCTCTTTCCCTAATGTAAAGAAGACCAAGATTGATGGGACATGTGAGGAGGCTCTGTGGGTTTCTGTCTCTGGGTCCAAGGCAGCTGATCCAGTTCTTGTTGTTTCCAGTCAGAAAGACACAAGAGAGGGACGAGGCAGCACATGCCCAATCATTCAGTAGCAATCCCTGGGAGTGGCACTGATCGCTTCTGGTCATCCCATTGACCAGAATTTAAGCGTATGCCACAAGTAACCTAGCTGCAAGGGAAGCCCAGCTAATATCCCACAATGTGAGAAAGGCAGAACGGAAGGTAGAATATAAAAGCTTGCCACAGAAGCCAGACAATGAAAGGGCTTGTAAACAATGTTAAGGAGTTTAAACTACATTCTAAGAGAACTCAATAGATTTAAGCAAGAATGTACCATGAAGAGATTTGTAGTTGTTGTTGTTAGATGCTGTCAAGTCGCTTCTGACTCATAGCAACCCTCCGTACAACAGAACAAAATACTGCCCAGTCCTGCGCCATCCTTAGTCGTTGTTATGCTTGAGGCCATTGTTGCAGCCACTGTGTCAATCCATCTCGTTGAGGGTCTTCTTCTTTTTTGCTGACCCTCTACTCTACCAATCATAATGTCCTTCTCCAGGGGCTGGTCCCTCCTGATAATATGTCCAAAGTACGTGAGATGAAGTCTTGCCATCCTCGCTTCTAATGAGCATTCTGGCTGTGCTTCTTCCAAGACGGATTTGTTTGTTCTTCTGGTAGTCCATGGTATATTCAATATTTTTCACCAGCACAATAGTTTAAAGGCATTGATTCTTCTTTGGTCTTTGTATTAATTGTCTAGCTTTCATATGCATATGAGGTGATTGAAAACACCATGGCTTGGGTCAGGCACACCTTGGTCCTTAAAGTGACATCTTTGCTTTTTAACACTTTAAAGAGGTCTTTTGCAGCAGATTTTCCCAGTGCAATGTGTCTTTTGATTTCTTGACTGCTGCTTCCATGGGTGTTGATTGTAGATCCAAGTAAAATGAAATCCTTGACAACTTCAGTCTTTTCTCCATCTATCAAGAAGTTGCTCATTGCTCCAGTTGTGAGGACTTTTGTTTTCTTTATGTTGAGGTGTAATCCATACTGAAGGCTGTGGTCTTTGATCTTCATCAGTAAGTGCTTCAAGTCTTCTTCACTTTCAGTAAGCAAGGTTGTGTCATCTGCATATCGCAGGCTTTTAATGAGTCTTCTTCCAATCCTGGTGCCATGCTCTTCTTCATGTAGTTCAGCTTCTCGAATTATTTGCTTAGCATACAGATTGAACAAATATGGTGAAATGATACAACCTTGACACACACCTTTCCTGACTTTAAACCACACAGTATCCCCTTGTTCTGTTGGAACGATTGCCTCCTGGTCTATGTACAGGTTCCTCATGAGTACAATTAAATGTTCTGGAATTCCCATTCTTTGCAATGTTATCCATAATTTGTTATGATCCACACAGTCAGATGCCTTTGCATAGTCAATAAAACATAGGTAAACATCTTTCTTGTATTCTCTGCTTTCAGCCATGTAATGATATCCCTTGTTCCATGTCCTCTTCTGAATCCAGCTTGAATTTCTGGCAGTTCCCTGTCAATCTACTGCTGCAGCCACATGTCAGTTTATTGAGATTTGTAGAGATCACTATAAATAAATGATTAGATGACAGCAAAACTTCAGGCAGGGAGACTAGTTAGGATGAGTGCAAAGTATATGGACTTCAGAAAAGTAGACATACTGGGTATTTTGGCCATTGATAAGATGTTGGAGGGTGGGAGAAAGGAAGGAGCCAGGGATGGTTGCCAGGTTTCTGTGTGGAAAACTGAATGGGCAGTGGTATCATACCTGAGACTGAGAACACAGGAGGAGGTGTGGACGCAGATAGGCACAGGAGATCAGTGGGGAGGATCTGAGTTCTGTTTTTAACACATCCAGCAGGATTTTAAATACACACCTAAATCCTAGAGATATAAGAGACAATGAGAAATAAGTTGATCGTTGGTGTATTCTGTGTTATTCACCCAAGAAGAATGTAAAAACAGGTGGAGTCAAACTACGAATTAATGTTTAAGGCGAGGAAGAGGATGTAATGGAAACTACAAAAATGATGCCAAGAGAGAAACGTCTCAAGAAAGTCAAAGTAAGAAGGAGTCTCAATACGACGATATTGAGGTCAATATGACAATAGCTAAAATATATGTAAAATATAACTAGAGATTTGTCCCAGGCATTATTCTAAGCTCTTCATTGGTATTACCTTTGACAACACAGTGAGGTAATGTTCTATTATGGCTTCTGTTTTGTAGTTGAGGAACTTGTAATACCAGTTACCCAAGGTCACGCAGTGCAGTGGTCTTCAAGTGCAGGGAGCCTGGCTCCAGAGCCTGTGCTCAAGGTAAACAGAGCAAAGAGAGAAAACAGAGTGTTGGACGTGGCTATCAAGAGGTTATGTGTGGCCAGGGTGTAAGTTCAAAGGACCAACATTTTCTTAAGTGTCCTCCTCACAGCATGAGCCCAACGAGGTGTGCCATGAAAAAGTGATTCTGTAGTCAAAAAACTTGGCATGGGAACACTGCATGCCATCCTTTTCCCTTTCCTGGGAATTCATAACACACAGTAGTTTAACAGATCCATTAGAAGTTCAGAGGGGTGGGGGAACGTAATAACTTTATTTAATTTGATGTTTCTCTAATTTATTTGATAATGAAGATATTTTCTTTCATAGTACCTGTTATAACAAGAAATCCCACAGTGAAATGATTTCGGAAGATTGGTAGATCCAGTGAGGGAATGGTACAGTGGTGAAACCTGGAGAATCAACCTCAATACATTTGAGGATTAAAGAAAGCCCAGAGGGAGGGAAGTGGCTTGAGTGCATGGGGACAACTCAAACCTCCTACTAGCCTCAAAACCAGGAGAAACAGCTCTGCTTGACTCTTCTAGCACATTTGTGCCCCGCACCCCACCCCACCCCACCCCACCCCACCGCTGATAATTGTAGTCATCTCTTACAGTCTTTTACTTTGTTTGCTGTGTGAAAATTCTATTTTAAGATCCCTGGAAGCAGGATTTTATAATATAAAATTTCTAGCTTTCATAATGCAATTAAACGGGAGAGCATTTATCAAGCGCTCACTGTGCCAGGCACGCTACCTAATATGTCACATCCATTATGTTGTTGCATCTTCATGATAGGTAAATTATATAATTATCCCATCTTGCAGATGAGAAAACTGAGACTTAAGTTAAAAAAATTGTCTGAAGTCACAGCTGGTAGGAATGAAGTCATGCAACTCAATCCCAGATAAGCGTAACTCCCAAACCCATGCCTGTAACCATCCTTCTATATAAAGAAGGCATTAAAGAATCAGTTTCAGAGTGAGGCAGTGCATGAATGAAGAAACATGAATAGTTTTTGGTGACCTATGGCCAGTTTTCTGAGTGCATTTCTATTATAAAGTTAAAACATGATAATACGCCTTCTAACTAAACATCAATGAAGATATAAGGCGGCACAGTGGTGAAGCACTCTGCTGCTAACAGAAAGATCAGCGGTTTGAACCCACCAGCCTCTCCGTGGGAGAAAGGTGTGGCTGTCTGATTCTGTAAAGATTTACAACCTTAGAAACCCTATGAGTTTCTGTCCTATAGGGTCACTATGCGTAGGAATCGACTCAACAGCAGCCTGTTTCTAATTTATATGAAAAGTTACTCGTGAGGAGTGTTGAAAAGTTTAGCTAGCTACAGAATTACCTCTAAGCAAAGAGCTGTTTTTCAGCTGCACTTGAATACTGGTTTGAAGGTTTCCTTAGCCCCAGATATTAAGGGAGTCGCAACTAAACAATGATGTGTTGAGTGGGTAAACATCATATTTCCTTTTTATCACCATTTTCCCCCAAGTAGTACTGTATTGAGTTACAACCTTATTCATTGCTTCTTCTACAGAAAGACATTTTGAAAAATTGGGCTTCTGTAGTAATATTGACCACAAAAACAGGTGTTGTCACCTCCCATTAGCAAGAATTTAATAGGTGATTCACTACAGTAGACAACGAACATCAGCTCTGAGCTGGACCTTCCTAGGGGAGACGAGCAGCAGCAGAAATAAACACCACTGCAGAAAATGTGGAGAGACAACCTTTTTGGGAATATTAAATATAAACGGTATAAACATTGTTTTCCTTTTATCAGTAATGAAAAGTTTCTAATTCGCTATATACTGGGAAGACTATTGTGGGGGTATGGTTAATTGGTCTGGAAAGACAATTAATGCCTGTCAGGAACATGTACAACACACACAGGTTTTGCAATCAGTCAGTCCCTTTGCCCCCTTTTTCTCTGTTGTTCTGTTTATTGTGCCCAGTTAATGTGCTCTTTTGCCATAATAATCTCCAGCTAAATGGTAATTGCTCTATTGATGGCATTACTGTACATTTTTGACAGATCATTATTCATACTTAACCACTTGACCTGGAATAAATGTTAAAGCAATTACCACTGAGAGCTTTTCTATGAGAAAATTGAGGCAAAGTTTAGAGATAATCAAAATGCAAAGCTGATCATGATAGCAATTGGAAAAATGGCAAATACTATTAAACAGGTTTTTATTAGCCAAGTTGATGCCAGTAGATATTATCTGGTAATTTAGTCTTATTAAAAAGAAAATAAAGCAGCTAATTGTTTACTATTCTGGAACTTATTCCAGCTTGCAATTTGCAACTGAAATTAGGCTTTATGTGGCTCATCTATTTTGTCACATTGAAATATGAAATCATTTGGTACAAAGCACATCTGCTCAGTGCCTCTTACATTACTGAAAAAATCCCTCATACAATATGTTTTGTACCTGTTGAGGCATTATGGATGGATTAATTTATAGCAACTAATATAAAAACTAATGTTTAGTATATTTTTATGATGTCAGATAGTTTAAAAGATTGTATTTCAAGGATTAAATTTCATCCCCAGTTTCTCTTACTTTGTATTCAAACATTGACACAGATGTTTGATGTGATTTCTTTTTTCGTTAAGTCAGAGGGCAGCAAGCTTCTGAAGCACCATGAATGAATGTTCTAATCATTAGAAATAAGAAATGGTTTTAAAAATTGGACCCTGAACCTAAGTATGTAAACGGAAGAAACAATGACAATTTTTTTAAACCTATTTGAAGTCTGAATAATTTAAAAATTTTGGAAGTAAAATGCTAAATTAAAAAATCTCAATTGTGTAATGATGAAAATATTTAATGATCGAAATCGATTTTAATATCCATGGAGACAGTTTCTTTCTTGACCTTAGTTTATACTTTGAAATAAGCACAACTTACTATTCTTATTCCATTATCCAAGGGGCCAGTGGAAAAGCAAACTTTCAGAGTGACAATATTTAGAAAGCTGTCTTTTCACGCAATCTCTCCATACTAAATTGAGAAATTATTTAAGACTAATCAAAACTGCCAAAATTGCATTTTAATTTGTGCAGAAACTACCTTTTCCCCCTAGACTTTAAAGGCTGTTTAGCTGAAAGTTTGGAGTGATTCAGAATCTTTGGACTAATATCTAGAACAAAGCCCTAATCAAAAATGTGTACCAAAAGAGACAGAAAGTCTTAAACAGACAGTGTAAAGTTTTACTGGCCCCTACTGAATCATGAGCCTTGTTTGAAAACTGTCATTAAAATTCAGAAAACCGATTACTGATATGCTGATATTGTTATCTTGGGAGGTGCAGTTATCGGGGTCTACTCCAGTTGGTTGCTGTAGCTTCTATATTAATGGAGTTTTTTTCACAGTTAATGAAAGGAGAGAGTTTCTTTTAATAAGGCCATAAAACATTAAGTAGATTTTTCCCTCTTTCTTCTGCCATTTTCTTCTCCCAAAACAGTCCTTTGGAAAGTCCAGAAGGTACACATTTGGCAGCCAGATAAGTACTGGCAGTTTGTAAAACACTTCTTTTGCTTTCTCATTCTTGGACTTGGCCTTATCAAATGGATAAAGTTTGAGATAACCGACTATAATCATTTCAAAATTTTTCATATAATAACGTCCACTTCTTTTTAAAGAGGCATTCTTCCCCCAGTTTTCTAGATGTTCTGAAAGAATAATAGAAAAGCAAAGAATGTTACAGGGTAGAAATATTTAATTTGCTATGTTTACTAGCTTAAATGTATTCTCTATAGGACATATTTATTTAAAAAATTCAAATGGTGTTTATATATACTCTGGCTTATATGAGCTGAATTATTTTACTTTAGATCAGGATGCTAAGCTAAATAAAATTATCATTTTTTTTATTCAATGCTGAGTTTGCATGATACGTACTGTAAAGTGGACTAAAATGACTGAGTTATTTTGACTTGATTTTGATGATCTGCAACAATCCACGGGGCCTTCACACTTTATGTGTGTAGATTGTTTCTGTTGATTGTGTTTATTACATTAATTAATACAGTATATGCTCTGCAATCACGGCACTGCTGTACTATCTCTGTGTACAGCTTTAGAGCCAGCATCCCTTGTCCCTCTTCTCTGGGCTATCGGCATCCTAAGAATCTGAGCGTGGGACTATCTTCTTGACCTTGGCCTAGGCATAGACCCAAGACTATTCACCCATTAGTACGTCATGTCACGATTTTAATGTATGCTTTCTACTGAATAGTTTTAGTATTATGAAGACACAAGACAATTGACCCATATGTGTCTCATGTCAGCCAAATGATAGGGCTGAAGAAGGTCATAGAACAATAAACAACTAAGTGCTTTATATTCTTCTCCTTGAAGGGCTCTATACATCAGTTCTGCCCAATTGATTCTAAGAGGCCTCTTTGCCCCCTTGGGAATTACTCTTTTACCCTCTTCTATTGTCTGTTAACACACATAGGGTAGAAAAAAAGAGGACAAAATGTTCCGACAGCTGCCAAACAGCATTGATAATAAATTGGTCATACACTAATTAAAGACATAAGATAAAGATACAAACTAAAATAGGCTTGAAGATCAACTATACCCTGGGCCTGGGACCTGCATACTACTGATCAATTGGCTAGCACAGCTTCAGGACAGTTTTTATTCTGCTTTTTACTTCCTAATTAGTAAAATTTATTTTTTAATTTTTTGTAACTGGGCCTGAAAAAATGATTACCGATTAGCGGTGACCTAGTCAGACAAATCTACTTTGTAGGCTTTGTCAGTGAGATTAGGACAGTATTCCATACAGATGGATTCATTTTCCAGTTGCTGTAGTGCCTTTGAATCCTTTGGTGTCCTTCTCAGTTTGACTGAGTCTCCAGAGGCCTTCGGTTGGTAGAAATAGCGGCTGGCACTTTCCCAACCTAGCAGCAACTGCTTGAATTCCTCCAAATGCACATGGCTTTGGGACGATCATCTTTCTAATGTAATGGCTTTAAAAATTCATCTAAATTATGCAGTAAATAATGGAAGACTACCCAGTCTTTTCTCCAAAATGGTTTCTCTTCCTTTCTCTCTACTTCTTTGTCTTTGATCTCTCCTGGACACATCAGATTCCTTACTGACCGTTCTCATCAATGAGCTTATACTCTTAGAGTAATGGACTTTTTCCACAAGGAGAAAAAGTAATATAAAATAAAATTTGGGGAACATAAAGTTAGGAAAAATTATTCCAACAGGGAGTATTGGAATAAGTTTTTTAAAATATAGCTTTCTGTCTTAGCCTTAGAGTGCTTTAGATTTAAACAAAAATAGGGAAATGTCTTTCAAAATTAAGGGAAGACAGTTGCTGAGTGAGGTTTGACTCCAGCATCAGCCACATGCAGGTAGGGGGTGAAGGACAGAAAGAAACGCATGAGGAACAGTCACCTTTTCCTTGACCCACATTACATACTACTTCCACAATCGCTGACCTGTTTTCATTTTTCCCGATGATTTCAGTGTTGCCTTCTTATTCATTCCCCCCATCATTATCCTTGATAAATTCCATTCTCAGGTACATGGAATTTTGGACTCCATAAACACATAGTTGTTCTTCATGACTCAGAGAGGTAATTTCGTTAAGAGACTGGATTCTGGAGTTGAACCACGGACTCAAATCCTGATTCGGCCCCTTACTAGCTAAATGACCCAGGGCAAGTTTCCTGGCTTTTCTGCACCTCAAGTTTCTGTTAATAGGGGTAACCCTGGTGGCATAGTGGTTAAAAGTTCAGCTGCTAACCAAAAGGTCTGCAGTTTGAATCCACCAGGCACTCCTTGGAAACCCTATGGGGCAGTTCTACTCTGTCCTATAGGGTCACTGTGAGTCAGAATCGACTCGAAGGCAGTGGGTTTCAGTGGGTTTAGGGATAGTAATAGGGATAACAGTAAGCACCTACTATGGTAGACTACTGTCACGAGGCTCGTTGTTGTTGTTATTGTTAGCTACCATAGATTTGGCCCCGGCTCATGACAACCCAAAGCACACTGATACTGAGCACTACCTGGCCATCCGCATGCTCAGTTGTAGATGGGACCATTGTAATCCATAAGATTTTTGTTGGCTGATTTTTGGAAATAGACAGCCAGGCCTTTCTTTCTACTCTGTCTTAGTCTGGAAGCTCTGCTGAAACCTGTTCATCATCATAGAAACATGCAAGGCTCCACTAACAGATGGGTGGTGGCTGTGCATGAAGTGTACTGGCCAGGAATCAAACCCAGGTCTCCTGCATGGAAGGCAAGTATTCTGCCACTGAACCTCCAGTGTCCCTGTTGTGAAGCTTAAATAAATTAATATGTGAACAATAACTTGACATGCAATATTAGCTATCCCTGTTATCATCATCCATGTCTCTACGGACCTTCAAGCTCGCTGCTCATCTCCCCTACCTAGCCAACTTCAGCATCCTCCTTTGTTACCCTAATACTCTGTCCAAGGGGAACATTCTGGTACGTTCTTCCAAAATATACATATTTGATCATTAACGCAAATTTTGTAAATGCATTTACACATATAATATACATGAATATAGTACATGCGTATATATTTGTTAATGGATGGAATCGTAATATATATATTGTTCTGCACAGAGATGTGGAAACTTAGCTTATTTGTCACCTGTAGACATAATTTTAAGATAGCCCCTGTTTATTTTTGGTAATAATTATAAATTCTATTTATAATAATAACATTTAAGAAAGAAATTTAAGAAGTGAAAATATATAAACAATCCAGTAAAAATCTAAAAAATAAGTAAAATAAATATTATTGTATATAGAAAAAAAATAACAATTTAATACTTTTTAATTATATGAATAGGAGTCCCTGGGTGGTACACATGGCTAATGCACTTGGCTGCTAACTGAAAAGTTAGAGGTTCAAGTCCCCTCAGAGGGACCCCAGAAGAAAGGTTCTGTTTCCAAAAAATCACTCACTGAAAACCCTATGGAGCAGTTCTATTCTGACACACGGGGAGTCACATATTGGATCACCATGAATAGGGTTGACTTGATGGCAACTAAATCTTTAATTATGCTGATTTATTTTTGGAAAACAAAGACATGCCTGCACAGTCCTCTGTCACAGTAATGAATTATTTCTATATTCAAGCCATAATTTCTGCAAATTTGTCAGTGTTTTTGCATTGTTATGTTTAATAGAAAGTATAGCCAAACTTGTCAATTTCTCTTTGCTAATAGGTGACTGAAGGAAACTTTTAATTAATTTTAATTTGGAATAGTTTCTTTCACATAAAGCAACAGATAACAAATTAAGGAAAGTGTTAAACATAAGGAAAAGTTTGGCATAGATTCATAAAAACCCTATTTCTCCAAAAAAAAAAAAAAAAAAAACTTCCAGAAATTGAAATAGTGTCAATGTCTTTGTTTCTTTGGGACCAATTTTAGCAACTCTCTAATGTACCCACGGAGCCCTGCTTGCAAAATGGTTAAAAGCTCGGCTGCTACCCAAAAGGCGGGCAGTTCGAATCTACCAGCCACTCCTTGGAAACCCTATGGGGCAGTTCTACTCTGTCCTATAGCGTTGCTATGAGTCAGAATCGACCCAACGACACGGGTTTGGTTTGGGTTTTGGTCATGTACCCACAGTCAGAAATTTCCACTAAAATATACCCACCAGAAAATTTATTATACATTTCTATTACATTTGGTAAAACTTCCAAACTTTATAATGGTTCTGAATTGTTCAAGTTCTCTTTGACTATAGTTTGTACCCCTGTTCGTCCACTTAAATAGTAGATTCACAGTGAACAATCATAGCACAGTGACTGAGAAGATGGGACCACAGAACTTGAGCTCTTACTCTTACCTTGTGTCAGGGGCCAACTCTGTCACTGGCCGTTCTCAGAATCAACTTCCATGTAGAATACAAGATTCATTAAAGGGTAAGTAATAAAACTGTGCTGATTTTAAGCTTACATATATTATTAAAACTCAAGAGTTACTGCAGCAATTGTTTAAAACTTAAACCAACAAACATTTTTTCAGGGAGAACTGTTTTGTCACTGCCATTGTTCAGAATTGCCAGTGCATGGTGATAATAAAAAGCATGCTGGATCTCCTCAGTTTTATTTTCATTTTTAAATACCCTACAGACAACACACCCCCTTACTGCCTGCACCTGGGAGGACCACTCCCATCACTTGCTTTTGGCACATCCACTGCTTCTTCACTATTCTCTGTGTGTAACAACATAGAGACCTTTCTACATCAGCACATACAGGTCTGTCTAATTGTTTCTTATGACCGCATAATATTCTACTGAATAGAGGAAAGCAATACAGTAATATTTGATAGATGCTAAATGTACTGTATTAGTACAAAGAGTGCTATAATGTACATTATTACACATGCATCTTTGCACAGGATTGTATCTGTAGGATAAATTCTTGGAAGTTTTCTTCGTCTTAAATCCTCCACTCTTCCTTATAAATTTCACTACCCAAACCATACCTCACTGTATGTACCTGTGTTCTCATCAGAACATCACTGCTGCTTTATCCATCCATTAATTCCTTTTCTCACTCTATTCCATCCTGTATATTGCCACCTGACTAATCTTCCAAGGAGCCCTGATGGCTTAGTGATTAAGAGCTTGGCTGCTAACCAAAAGGTCAGCAGTCCAAATCCACCAGGCGCTGCTTGGAAACCCTATGGGGCAGTTCTACTCTGTCCTGTAGGGTTGCTATGAGTCGGAACCGACTCATTGGTACCTAACAACAACAACAACGATCTTCCAAAATAGTCCTTTCATCGTGTTACTTCGCAGTTCAAGGACCTGCCACGACTGTCATTTCTTATGGCAGTGCCCACAAAGTGACCTCTACAGAAGAGCTCTGGAAATCCTAAGGAAGTTGAGGAACTCTCACTGGGGCACTATGCTATCAGATGAGCCGGTGAAATAGTCACCACCCAGCCCGTCTCACACTTGACACTTACCTCTTCTACCAGAGCAATTTCACTTTTGTTGGTCTTATATAGAGCTTTCACTTAATATTTTATCTGAAGAAATATTTCTACTGACAAATGTGTGTGTGTGTGTGTGTGTATCTTCTAGAACCCAAGGTGAGACTTTTTATTTGTATATTTTTGTTTTGGGTCCAATGTATCCCAAGTGCCTAATAAATGCACAAATATTTATTGAATGGATGAATATATAAATATGAGTAGGTTGTTAATATGCAGATGAATATGAACGCACACATATGTGAAAGCATGAAGTCTAGACTTTTCTGTCTGGCTTCCATGTTCCCCCATTATTGTTTCTATGACCTCTAGGCTGACGAGGCTTCCTCTCCATTAACTCTTCTCATGTGAAATCAGATTAGCCTCTTGGATGCTCCATCTTTATTTCTACCTCTCTGCCTTTGCTCTTGCTGTTCCTTTTCCCTGGAATGCTCTGTTGTGCCCTTCACCTATCTGACTCTAATGCCGCAGGCTTCAGCTCTCAGGACAGCACAAAGCTAAACTTTATTTATACTTTAATAACTCAATACCTTTTCATTTTGTATCCTCTCCTTGATAGGAAGTTCCTTGAGAACAGAATCCCCATTGCCTAGTGGAGTGCTCAGCTCAAAATAACCACCAAAAATAGATGAGTAACGAGTAACCGAGGCTCCCTCACAATTTAAAGCATTGTCGGGAACAAAGAGGATACCTGAGTAAAATTCTGCCAGCAATAATCTAGTCCTGCTTAGGAAAGATATAAACCCTTCAACTTGGCAAGAATATTTGACAGTAATAATAACTAAAATTTATTGAAGACCCACTAGATGCTGGGCACTGCTCTAAATTCTTTGCATAGTAATGCGTTTCATCTTCATCACAGCTCTAGGAAATGGTATAATTATCACCCACCTTTATTTGATGAAAGGATTCCCAGAAAGATCAAGTAAATTGTCCAAGGGAATTGTATCAAGGTTGTTTGGCTCCAGAGACCGTGTACTCTTAATTGCTACTCTACATTCCCTGTATTTTAAGGAGAATAGAAAATATGTGTATAGGTCATATACCTTTTGGGGGCCAGTTTTTAATAGAGTCTTACCAGGAATCATGGAGAAGTGGAGTTAGGGGTTTTGGTAGCTGTGGTGGTTGTTGGGTGCCATTGAGTCGGTTCCGACTCATAGAGATCCTGTGTACAACAGAACGAAACACTGCCTGGTCCTGCACCATCCTCACAAGTTCTGTGCATTTGTCTAACCCTGACTTTGGAGTCCATAGAGAAAGCCCACTCTGTTTAAGAATGTTATAACTGTGTTGAAATTCCTGTTTGGCAGGGCCTCTAGGGAAAACTCAAGTCTACATCTGTCTGTGGAAGCATTTCAACACAGCAGCAAGCTGAAACTCCTACACAGAAAGAATGTAAAGGATGGGTTTATTAGAAAGCTATTAATAAGAAACATTTTATGATTATTCATTTAAAAAGCAGTTTATAATTTTATGTATGAAGTTGCTTTTCATAGATTATCCAAAAATATATCTTAGCCAAAAAAAAAAAAATAGAAGATAAACAGCTTATAAATACTACTTCTAGAAATTGATCTCTACACTCAAAGTAAATGGATTGCAAGTATTGATTAATACTTTGGAATGAATACCATTTCATAATTTTTAATTAACTACTAGGTAATATTTAATGGAAACTACATAATGTAATATACATGAATTTGAAAAATGGAAAGGTAAAAGGGTTCTGTCCCTTAGTCTCATTGTGGTAAAGAGCAATTGCCAGGAGTGACCGGTTTGTTACTGTGTTTTCTTCTCTGGTAATTCTAGATTATGAATGTCCCAAAGCGCAAAGTGTTGCTGCTATATTAATCCTCTTGGCCTTGAAATGATCTATAACACACTTTAAGAACCATGCATTTTGTCACCATTTAAAATTGATTGTTTTTACCCAGGGAAAGATAGAAAAAAGATAAGGAATGCTGTGGAACTTGGCAAGAATTCACTCACATATGTTTTCTTTTGAAAATACTAGCAGTACTAAATACTATTAGTTTTTCTTTAGGCACATGGCACCGAAGTAAGAGGAAAAAAGATATATACTTGACTGTAGAGAAATAAATACTGTAGTACCAGATGAATGTGCAGCATTCCTGTAGAAATGGAAACAATAAAGATACAGTCTTCACGTAGAGAACGATTAGAAGTACCGTATGTGTCACATGAAGAGCCCAGAATTTAAATGAACCGTTTATGCCTCAGCTGCCCTAAGGCAAGTACAAGGTACATTAATAATGCAGCGTTTATTTGAAACATTTTATTATACACTTACTACTAAAAATATAAACAGCAGGAAAAAGCCAGGATTGCACAGGTTCAGCATTCTGGACAAGTTATTTTCAAAATAAGATTCTTGGCAAATTACATCGTTTCTGTCAATACTTCACCTGTGACACTATAAATAACATTTTTATTTAAGTAGTGGTATTATACACTGCTACTTGTGTTGTACATAATTTATAGAAAGTGATCTACCAATGTGGGTAGGTAATGTTCTCCATCAAAGTAAAGGGTTAGAATTAGAAAGTGATGAAGAGTTGCCTGGTAACAGGTGGAATAAATTAGATTGCTTAACAAGTTACTTCATATTCTCCAAAAATTAGAATCAACTTACCTTCTATTATAAATATGAGGGCAATTATTACTGAAGTTTTTCATGAATAAATTTATCCATATATTAAATACACGTAAATAGACATAATGGAATATGAGAATGTCCTTTGGAAGTTACCATATACGTGCTAAATTTACTAGTACTTAATGTTGAAGAAAATAGCCTTGGTGACGCAAAGGTTAAGTGCTTGGCTGCTAATCGAAAGGTTGGTGGTTTGAACCCACCCAGCAGCTCCGTGGAAGAAAGACCTGGTGATCTGCTCTCTTAAAGACTAAGCCTAGAAAACCCTACGGAGGCAGTTCTTCTCTGTCAGTAGGATGGCTATGACTCAATGGCACCTAACAACAACAATGTTGAAGAAAGTATGGCTGGGTTTAGGAGCATCTGGATCTCCCTGCAATCACTGTGATCTCTGGAGCTGACTAGACCAAACCAAATCCATTGCCATTGAGTCGACTCTGACTCATAGCAATCCTATAGGACAGAGTAGAACTGCCCCATAGGGTTTCCAAGGAGTGGCTGGTGGATTTGAACTGCCAATATTTTGTTTAGCAGCTGAGCTCTTAACCACTGCACCACCAGGGCTCCACTTACCACATTACCCATTGCTGTCAAGTCGATTCCGACTCATAGCGATCCCATAGGATAGAGTAGAACTGCCCCGTAGGATTTCCAAGGAGCGGCTAGTGGATTCAAAATGTTGACGTTTTGGTTAGTAGCCATAGCTCTTAACCATTGCACCACCAGGGCTCCACTTAGCATACAGTAGGCACTACAATGAACTTTACAGGAATCTGGCATACACTACAGGCACATGACATATCTTAAACTATATTCCTATTATCGCATCGTAAAAGGTCAAATCTGTTGTCACTAGCACCACACACGTTTCCGTAGGAAATGTGGATTGTTGCATGTGGTATAGATATTCATTTAGTTACCTATGTCTGAAGCAAAGTTGTTGCCTGAGGATATATGTTATATGAGGACTGCCTTTGATTAAAAAACCTGTTATCTAAGAGTTATGTTAAATGTCATGTAAAAACAAGCAGTTAATAATGCTTGAACTAATGGTTGGTGACAAGAATTCTGATAGAATTTTATATAATTCCATCAATTTTGTAGTCATTTGTTGAACCTCTACAGTGTGCATAACATAATTCTCAGAGCTGGGGGCAGTTACAAAGTATGCCTGAAAATAAATAGCCATTAATCTCATTTTAAAATAAGGACTACCAGACAGAACATCTTGTTTCAAAGAAGCAGTTTACCAGTACAATCCTTTTTAAACAGAAGAACCAAGAATATTAATACTAAAATAAATATATTGCTACCTCATACTATTATTTCTTAATATGTGTAAAAAAACAAAAGTTTCCATTGGGTTGATTCCGACTCATAGAGATCCCATGTGTGTCAGAGTAGAATTGTGCTCCATAGGGTTTTTAGTGGCTGTGGTGTTTTAGAAGTAGATCACCAGGCCTTTCTTTCGAGGTGCCTCTGAGTGGATTAAAACCACCAACTTTTCAGGTAGTAGCTGAGTGATTAACCATTTGCACCACCCAGGGACTCCAAATTAATTCTTAATTCAGAATCTTCTGGATTACACCAGTTTCCACAGGGAAATTTTGACTGGAGAGGTGGTAGCCATACTGGAAAAGACAGAAGCGTGTGTGTGTGTGTTTGTGTGTGTGTGTGTGTGTGTGTGTGTGTGTGTTAGAATTATAGCTATCACATTACATATGCATGTGCTTGCAGGCTTGTAAACTGACAACCAGAACGGGTGTGCTGGGCAATCGCTAGCCAGCACAAAATGGTGATTTCATAATTACAGTGATAATTTTATCTATGTATTTAGCCTAGTGCTTTCAGAACTGGAGTTTATGAAGGATCTTGGTAGATGGTCTAGGAAATAAATGGCTGGGTGTTTAAACAAGTTTGGGAAATGCTGAGTTAGGCGAAGTGAAACAGGTTGCTTTTGTGCAGGACTTCTCAGAAATCTTATTAAGCTACAAAGCATTGTTAAATTCCAAGAAAGTACTTCAGCAGGCAGCATTTCATAAAATTACTCACATATGTAACTTCTTTTTCCCCACAGACCTTATATTAAGAGTTCCCCAGAATATAATCTTGGAAATGCTGATTTGGAAAAGTGGACATTTGAGGCCACTGATGAACTTTTTGGACCAGAATTATTCTGTGTAGACAGTACTATCTTTGGCAGGTCAATATGCACACTCTATTAGTGTTTTCAACCACGTTTAGAATAGCACTCTATGTTTCCCAAATTTCTTGCTTTTGTTAAACTATGATTACCAGAAAGTATATTGAAATTTATAGTAGAGACTCTTTACATGTACTGCATAGTCATCAAGTTCTCCCAAATTGCTATCACATATTTTTTTCACTCAAAAGTGAATCAGAAACAGATTCTGTATCTTTAATAGTGCCCCATAAATCATTCCAACACCTACTTCAGTGTCGTAGACACAGAAGGTACTCAAATAAAATCTATTTGATGATAATGACCTAACTACTTCTGGTGTGGATGACTAGTTAGACAGCAAGCCTAGGTCAACTTGTCTGATACACTAGCCTGAATCCAGGTTTATCTGAAGTTATTTCCCAGAAATATCAAATCAAAGAGCAGATAGAATGCCCTTTCAAAATCATAAGATATAAGACTTGTGCTTTATGTGGAAGACAGAGCTTTTTTAAATTAATCATTCATATTTTATAATGTGAACCATTTTCTTGCAGTTTGGAAAATGAGTTATACTGGAGGAATTGTGGCTTCTAGGTAGTAATAAATATGAATGTTTTATATAGCCTTTTCTATTGTTTTGGGATTTAGCAATATATTTAAAGTTTTTTCACTAATATGATTTACAATTTTTATAATGATTAGCCCTATCTTCTGCAATTTAGAAAATAAACAATTAGAAACAAGGCAAAATGGAATAAAAATATGCATTACGTTTCAAATGTGGCAACGTATTTTATTACCTTTTTAACAGACATGCTCTGTATGCCAGGTTCTATGATGGGCAATTAGAGAAAGAGATAAGACTGAGACACGCCCCATGTCTTCAAAAGGCCATCAGGAGAGTGTTTCTCTTGTGTGTGACCCTAGAGTAGCAAGTCTGATTTGCATATATACCACATGAAAATTGTTATCATTTCTTTGCAGTCACAGCATAAGGGGGAAACATTTTCCTCTGAAAAATGTTTTTTTTGGCATGCAAAATGAAGGTGGAACTGGTGAAGAAATATAGTTGAACTCCAATTCAATTACTTCAGATTTCATATTAACAGTTCCAGTTTGAGTTGGGTTAAATTGGTAGGTTTGATAATAAAAGTCCCTTAGGGAAATATTGAAATGTCTTATGCAGAAAACTATCTTAGAAGAGAGTACATAGACAACAGGAATGTTGGGTCATAAATCAAGTATCTTCCTCATCCACTGACCCATTTTCAATATATTTTCTGATAGACCTGTTACTAATGAGCTCTCTTAAAATGTTATGTGAGATTTTGGGGGCCATTTTCTCTTTCTGTGTTTTAATTGACAAACAACATTTTTCCAGGGCAGTTTTGAGCTTCAAAGTGTGCTGTAAATTGGGCTTACAATTCCAAATTAAAGCATGTTGCAGTGAAATGCACATTGGCCTAAGTTAGAACTGTGTTGGAGATGCATATATATGTATATACACACACACACACACATAAATTCACTTAAACAGTATATAACATGGGAAATAAGCAGTAGTGGACCAAAAAAAACACCACACACGTGACTAAAGGCTGGGAAGCTTGGGCTCTGTTTCAGACTCTGTGGAAGACTAGCCTTTGGAAAAGTGTCAGGACTTTTTCTTATCCTTGTTTTCCTCATCTATAAAACAGTAATTTGACTTAGAATAGATCATCTCTTTGGTTACTAAAACTGAATGAATCTCTAAGTATATAATTCCCATCAATATAAAAGATCATGATGTGTTAAAAATGGTTCCATTTGGTTACATGTATAAGCTATGTCATATTAGTCACAAATAATGAAGTCAAAAACTCAACTCACCCTTTCTGATTTAGATCCAACACAGTCCACCACAATAGCTCTCCCTAAGGTGACCAATGATTTCCAGGCCATTAAATCTGAGGGACATGTTCTTAGTCTTCATCACATATGACCAACCCTACTGATTACTCCTTTCTTCCTGAAACACTTTTTTACTTTAGCTTCACTAACACAAAGGGGTTCCTGGGTCATACAAATAGTTAAGTGCTCGGCTACCAACCAAAAGATTCCTACTCTCCTGATTTTATCTTTTTTTTTTTTACTTCTCTGACTGCTCCTTCTCAGTCCCTTTCACAGGCTTCTTGACCTGCTTGGTTTTACTACTTCTTCTCTACTTACTCTATATTCTCTCCCTACGTGACCTTATCTATGTCTACTGTTTTCTTCGCCACCTGCATCCCCATGATTCACAAATTTCATCTCCAGTTCTGATGTGTGACTTTTTGATTCATGTATCCAAACACCTACTTGCCCTCTCTCTATTTGGGTGTCTCAGGCACATAAACTTACCATGTTTCAAATTCTTGGTTTTCCTCAAACCCTAACCCTCTTCCAGTCCTCTTCCCTAATCCTCTCAAAGAATGGCATAGTTATCACCACCTATGCAAAAGAGAGACCTGGAGCTCATTTCTGAATTGTTTCCTCCCTTATGCCCCTAATGGGAGATTCACTAATGTTAATCTGTTAACAAGTACGGGTACTCTTATCTTTTTAATGTATCCAGTTATACTCATGTCCAGTGCCTCTTCCATAGTGCAAGCATGTAAGCTTCTCCTTTCTCCTAGGTGAACAATTGTTTCATTTGCCCTCCAGGATTTTTATGGTTTCAGAATTAATTCTGAATTAATGAATTAAATAATTATTAATTTCTATTTGAGAGTACTCCTCTAAAAATTCAGATCTCCTGCTTAACACTGTTGAATGCCTTTTCATTTTTCTGTAGATAATATGACCACCAGGCCTCTCACGGTCGGGACCCTGCCTCGCACTGGAGCTTCATTTCACACTCCTTCCTTTTTCTGAGCTCCAGATTCACTAGTCTTGTTTTAGTTCCTTGAATAAGCTGTACTTCTGCCTACCTAGAACTGTTCCTTCTGCATCCCTCCCTTCTCCCAACTCCAGTTCTCTGGGACACATTCCCAGATTCCCTAAGTCAGCTCCCATGTTATATGGCCCCATAGCACCATAAATAATTATTTCATAGAATTTATCTGTCATAAATTTATATGTATTTTAGTAATTATTTTATACGCTCTTTCAACAAATATTTATTGAGCACCTGCTGTGTGCCAGGCAAAGAGCAAGGTGATAGTAAACACTGGTCAACAGACAAGTTTTCTGCATTTACAGAGCTTATACTCTATTACAGAAGACAGAAAACAGACTAATACACCAACAAAAATATATGTAATTTTGAATTTTAATAACTGCTTTGAAGAAAACAGAGTGCAGCAAAAGGGAGTAAGGGTTTTGTGAGAGGGTCTGCTTTAAGGAATCAGGAAGCCCTCTCTGAGAAAGTAGTTTAACACTGAGATCTGAAAAGTGACAAGTCTGGGGGTATATTAAAGGGAAAAAGCATTCCTGGCAGAGGTAATAATATCCTAGAACATCTTGAGGCAGGAAAGAATTTAGTGTATGTAAAGATCCACCTTGGGTAGTACAAACAGCTAACTTACTTGGCTGCTAGCCAAAAGGTTGGGGATTTGAGTCTACTCACAAGTACCTCAGAAAAAAGGCCTGGCAATCTACTTCCAAAGAATCAGCCATTGAAAACCTAATGGAATACAGTTCTACTCTGACACACGAGGTCACCATGAGTAAGAACTGACACAAAGGCAACTGTGTTTCTTTTCTTGAAAGACCCAAAAGGAGGCCAATTTGTATCTGTCACTATCTCTAGTCTATGAACCTTGAGAAGGAGAGAATGTGTTATTTCGCTCTCTACTGAAACTTTGGGGTCAACTCATAGGCAGGCACGTAATTTCTGAAAGAAAATGGATACACAGGCATAACTCACTTTACAAAATGATTTGGTACTAAAACAAAATGTATAATTGAGTTTTAAAATAAAGACATAATTTAATAACTATTTAATAATTCATTAAGAAAAATGCTACCTAACAAAATCTTTGTTAAATTGTTATACGTACGCAAACTTAAAGAATATATTTCTTTAATTTTTTTTTAAACCAGCTATATTGGTTTCTGTCTATCCACATCATCTCTCTTATGCTAACTGAATGGAAAATTTCTCAAGAAATTCCTGGTTTTAAAAAAACAAACGAAGAGAAAGCATGATTTTGGATTAGTATTGTTTACTAATAAGGTCATAAATAATAGCAATAAAATGATATATATATCTTGTTTTGTATTATTTTGGCTAAATTTATTCTAATACTTCTCATCAGTAAATTATAAACTTTCCTCTTAACACAATCATTAGAGTCCTTGTGGTGCAGTGGTTAAGAGCTCGGCTGCTAACCATAAAGTCTACAGTTCGAATCCACCAGCTGCTCTTGGAAACCCTATGGAGCAGTTCTGCTGTGTCCTATAGGGTTACTATGAGTTGGAGTTGACTCAACGGCAATGGATTTTGTTTGTTTGTTTGCTTAACACAATCAGTTTAAAATAACATTCATGTTTACTCTTAACACAGAGATCCTTAAAAAAGCAAATTTCCCAAATCAGATGAATACAAACAAGTAAAATATATGTTTTATAGCATTTTAAATATTTCCATGATTTGATTCATTGCCTTAGATGGAAATTCAATTAAATCGATAGTTTTTCAAGCTATTGAATTATTTTAGTCTAGGCTAAATCATTCTGAAAACAACTCACCTTCTTTCGGAAGGAATATATGTAAGAAGACACTGATTTAATTCATTTTAAAACTGGTATACCTTCACAAAGTATGACAAATTAAAATGTCTGATCAAGCGTATTATTGGGACTGAATTATACTAAATAGTGCATGTGTTATAGTAATATAAATAATACATAAAACTAAGTCTCTATGTTCAAAATAAAGTGGGAGGTTGTCTAGATAATTTAAACATTAACCTCTGCATTATTTACATAGCCAGTTCAAAGCAGGGTTCAGGCAGGAGGAGACTCGATACACAGAGCACTGTCTGAATCTCCCAGCTGGTTTGACTAAGACGACAAAGTTTTACCTGGAAAATGGCACATGTATGTTATGATCATGTCTAATCAGTTTCCTTCCCAAAATTGTATCTCATTGTAAATACCTGTCTCTACAAAAAGTAACAGGTGTAGCTCTCAGCCACACCCACCTACAGCTTGCGGCCACACTATATCAGAGATTTAAACATTCTATTTTATATCTGTGAAATTAAACCCTCTCCCTCCTTAAAACTCATTTTTTTTGTGAATATCTTCCATAAACATATCTGAACTCTATGATCTGTAGAGTAACTACTTTAACACACATACTCCCTCTCTCTCTAAAGCATGTAAGCTATCAATAATACATTTAATGCAATAATTTCTGAGATTTTCTGCCAAGTTTTTGTTAACAAATGTCCCAAATAAAATCCAGTATTTAACTCATCTTTCTGAAAATATACTTTAAATTACTTTTAACTTGTCAATATATTTTAAATTGAAATTTGATTTGTTCTGTAAATATACTGGAACAAACCAAACTACAGTCATTCTACGGAGAGGAAAAATTTTTTTAAAGATGCACTTGCCAAAGCAAGGTGGTAGGCCTATGCTGGTCATAGCCTTTAAACTACCAGAGGGTCATTCCATTTGTTGGTTTGACCATGGTATTTATTTCCAAAATAAAGTATATGGTTTAGCTTTAAGTTTCCAAAGACTTATAGTGACTTTTTTTTTTTTTGAAACAATATTAAAGATAATTCAGGTGTGAGATTAATTGTTAATAGCTATGCTTGTGAATTTGACCGGAAGTCTTTCATTGACAACACATTAGGATATTTTAATGAGAATTTTTTTTAAATAAAGAAAAATATGAAATGATGATGGTTACCAGAAAAGATAGAACCTAATATTATTGCCACCTACAATCCTATAAAATTGTTGGATAGTGTTTGTTGATTAGTTTCTTTGCTTTTAATCTTCCAGAATATTTCTCTGTCTTACCTGTATCTTTGATATCTTTACTATGATGCAGTCTACTTTGTAGTTCAAGTAACAAGTTAGACAGTTAGGAAAATAGAATAAATCTAGATTGTGAAGTTATTATAAGTTTTTCTAGTTTGTTCTCACTGCAAAGGACAGTCATGTGAAACCAAGCTGCTCTGTAAACTATAAAGTGCTAGAACAAATATGAGGAATTGCTATTACTCAAGTCAATCCAAACTGCCAAGTTTTTTTTTTTTACTTTTTTTATTGTACTTCAGATGAAGGTTTACAAAACAAATAGTTTCTCATTAAACAGTCAGTACACATATTGTTTTATGACATTGGTTAAGAACCCCACTACACATCAACACTCTCCCTTCTCGACTTTGAGGAGCTTATTTTTTGTAAAAATATACATAGCCAAAGTTAAACCATTTTGAAAGTTTCTACATGTACATAATTCAGTGACATCGATTACATTCTTCCAGTTGTGCTGCTATTCTCACTATCCTTTTCCAAATTATTCCATCACCATTATCTTCAACTCACTGTCCCCAGGCTTGCCACCAAACCTTTTGAGTTGCTGTTGTTAATTTGATCTCACATAGATAATTCTTCTTTTTGTTTTTTTTTTTGTACCTTAGATAAGGTTTGCAGAACAAATAGTTTCTGATTAAACAGTACACATATTGCCCTATGACAATGGTTAACAACCCCATGACATGTCAACACTGTCCCTTCTCAAACTTGGGTTCTCTATCACCAGCTTTCCTGTCCCCTCCTGCCTTCTAGTCCTTGTCCCTGGACTACTGTACCTCATTAGTCCCGTTTTGTTTTATAAGGCTGTCCAATCCCCAGCTAAACGGTGAACTTCAGGAGGGGCTTCACCACTGAGCTAAAAGTGTGTCCAGGGGCCATACTCTTGGGCTTCCTCCAGTCTGTCAAGCCAGTAAACCTAGTCTTTTTTGTGTGAGTTAGAATTCTGTTCTACATCCTTTTCCAGCTCTGTCCAGGACCTTCTATTGTGATCCCGGTCAGAGCAGTCAGTGGTCGTAGCTGGGCATCATCTAGCTGTACTGGACTCAGTCTGGTGGAGGCCTTGGTAGCTGTGGTTCATTAGTCCTTTGGACTAATCTTTTCCTTGTATCTTGTTCTCTTCATTTTCCCTTGCTCCCGAAGGGGTGAGACCAGTGGAATATCTTAGATGGCTGCTCACAGGCCTTTAAGACCCCAGACGCTACTCACCAAGGTAGAATGTAGAACATTGTCTTTATAAACTGTGTTACGCCAATTGAGCTAGATGTTCCCCGAGACCATGGTCCCCACAGCTCTCCGCCCAGCAATTCAGTCCCTCAGGGAGTTTGGATGTGTCTATGGAGCTTCCATGACCTTTCCTTGTACAAGTTGTGCTGGTTTCACCAGTAATGTGTACTGTCTTACACTTCACCAAAGTTTCCACTTACCTATTTAGTTCCCCACCGCCCCCCGCCCCCAATCCCTGGTAGCCAACAAAGATTGTTTCTTTTTGTGTGTAAACTTTTACATGAGTTATACAGTAGAGGTCTCATACAATATTTGTCCTTTTGTGATTGACTTATTTCACTCAGCATAATGTCCTGCAGTTTCATCCATGTTATGAGATGCTTCACAGATTCATTGCTGTTCTTTCTCGTTGCATAGTACTCCATTGTGTGTATGTACCATAGTTTGTTTATGCATTCATCTGTTGATGGGCATCTAGGTTGTTTCCATCTTTTTGCTATTATGAATAGTGCTTCAATGAATATGGGTGTGCATATGTCTATTAGTGTGATGGCTCTTATTTCTCTAGGATATATTCCTAGGAGTGGGATTGCATTTTGCAGTGGTTTTTTTTTTTTTTTTTTTTTTTTTTTTTGTGGTG
This sequence comes from Dugong dugon, assembly GCA_030035585.1. Classification (NCBI taxonomy): domain Eukaryota; kingdom Metazoa; phylum Chordata; class Mammalia; order Sirenia; family Dugongidae; genus Dugong; species Dugong dugon. Next base: position 20,139,146 of record CM057478.1, read on the forward strand.
CTGACATTTTCTTTGTTCCTCTTACTTTCCTGTGCTGAGTTCCTTTTGTCTGTGGATTTTTTTTTCATTTCTTTTGTTTTTGTAGATTTTGTTTTTACTGAGACTTTATGTTTTTCTTCTTTATTTTGATGAGTAGGTTTGTTAACTTGCTTTGTGGTTACCTTGAAATTTACCCTTATCTTCCTATATTTGAACCAGTCTATTATTACTTGGTATCGCTTGACTTCCTCTCCATTAGAATGTTCTGTACCTACACCGTTTATTGTCTCTTTTGTTGTTCTGATGTTGTTGTCATTTACAAATTAACCTCTCTGGTTCCCTGTTTTAATTCTTTTGGTTTTGCATAGTCCTTAAGAGTTCATTTCCTAGACTGGTATCTGGCTAGTACAATCATGTGTCCTAGATTCAGCCTGTGGTCTGATGTTATTTGTTCTCAGATTGAAGGACTTCCTTTAATAAGTCTCATAAGTTTGGTTTGGTTTTTACATAGTCCCTTAATTTCTGTTTATCTGGAAATGACCTAATTTCACCATCATATTTGAATGAGAGTTTTGCGGGATATATTATTCATGGCTAGCAATTTTTTTCTTTCAATGTTTTATATATGTCATCCCATTGCCTTCTTGCCTGCATGGTTTCTGCCGAATAATCCGAGCTTAGTCTTATTGTTTCTCCTCTGTATGTGACTTTTTTTCTCAAGCTGCTCTCAGGATTCTTTGTTTGTCTTTGGTTTTAGCTAGTGTGATTATGATATGCCGTGGTGATTTTCTTTTGGGTATATCCTATATGGGATTCGTTAAGCTTCTTGGATGGTCAGCTTTTCATCTTTCATGATATTGGGGAAGTTTTCTGTCAGCAGTTCTTCAGTGATGCTCTCTGTGTTTTCTGTTATCTCGCCCTTTTCTGGAACTCCAATCACTCGCAGATTTTTGCTTTTGATTGTATCCCACATAATTCTCAGAGTTTCTTCATTCTTCTTCATTCTTTTTTCTGTTTTTTCCTCAAACAGAGTTATATCCAAGTGTTTTTGTTCAGTTTCTCTGATCCTATCTTCCATTGTTTCAAACCTGCTTCTCAGCCCTTCTATGACACTGTCCATTCCTGAAATCTTGTTTATCTTTTGGATTTCTAATTGTTGTTCCAAATTGCCAAGTTTTATAGAAGCATCCTTAGCCTCAACATTATAAATTTCCCATTGACTTTGACCAGAAAAGGGTTTTCACCTCAAACATCCAAAAAATTATGTTAGCTGTCAAGATGGATAAATACTGAATCATGTGCAGAGGGTCTGTGGAAATAAGGGCATTTTAAAAGCTAGAATGTGAGCTAGAAGATAAACTAAGTGTTATCCCTTTGTCCTTTTTGTTTTTCATAGATATTTGTTCATATGGGAGATACTAAATGTTATTATATGTATATCCATACATTCTCTTAGTTCATTGGAAAACTAGCATAGAATGTGTCCAAGATAAGAATTAAAAGCATATTGTTGTTAAATGGAAACAGGTCATATGTAAAATTTCCAAGCCAGATAGAACAGAGGCAAGAAGCAAGCAAAGGAGCAAATGCATTTGGAAAACAGTTTGAAAGTCAATCCCATTGTTTGCTAGGATTGAAAAGTTACCTAATTAGAAATAAATAAAGGGAATATTGGACTCCAACATTTTTTGAAAATAATAGAAACAGCTAACATTTAAGTGGACTTTGACATTTCTTTCCTCTGAAAAAGACCACTGCAGTGGTCATATGTGGGTATAAAGCTCACCAGTTTCTTTTTTGACCTCCCTTTCTCTGAAGGCATTTATCACTAAAATGGTTCAATTCTGAAATGCCTTAGGGTTCCAGTTGGCCATTATTGTATGAGTACTGTTTTTGCTATCCACAACTAGAAGGTATTTTTCTTTATTGCCTAGATGCAATATCCTTCCTGTATAAATAACTTTACAATAAAGTTAGCCAATGCTTCCTCTGTCTAGTCCAGAATTTTTCTTCACTGTGTGAAAAATATTACTTGAACCTTAGGGTGATAATGATTTGAGGAATTACTAACTCATGACTATACATCAAGTAAATACTTTCTATTTCTGTGAGAAAGAAATAAACGTGAAATTTGGTTTTAGGCAGACTCAGCCTTCCTTACAGTTCTAGCATATTTTCCTTCAGGGGTAAGATGCAATAGGTTATTTTTCTAAATATTTCTCAATATCTTAAATAATTTATTTAAAAACATGCCAATATTGTGATGAAATTCTACACCTACTATGTTAATCATCTTTTCCTAAATTAACCTGCACAAATGAGATAAACTCTAACACATTGTATTCTATCCCCAGAGATCTCATAAAAAATGAAAGCTTAACATTTATACAACATGTTATTCATAAAGCACCGATAATCCAGTTTACCTGATTTTAGGGAAAACATATTGTAACAATATTGCTCTGGTCTTGAGACCTATTAGATATAAATTATCAGACACTTAAATATGAATGGTACTTAAGGCCCCAAAGTGGAACACAGTATAATTCAAACCAACCACAACAATTAACACAAAGAGAATTCAATACATGGTCACACAAGATGTCCTTCTGAGAATTCTGACACAGCCACAGATGCTTTTATACCATTGAACTAAAAAGCTCATTAAACCAGCTACAGCCTCTACTTTGTAATTTCCCTTTTTATGGAGATCTCCTCTTCAGTAGCAGCATTTTTTTTCCAAGACATTTTCACTTTTTTCCCCTTTAAATTTGCATCTCTAGGCAGCTTACCAGTCAATTTGATGAAAAATTAGTCAAAGCAGTCATTTTACCAGATTGACTGGTTGATAGTTAAAACAGTGGATCCCACAGCCCCTCAGTGTGTAGACTTTGACTTTTTGTGTGAACAGTAGACATGGTTTCTGTTATTTCAAATAAAGCTACTGAACTTATTTATGGGTCTCACTCAAAATAACGTCAAAGTAGAGAGAATAAAAAATACATATGTATATACATATATGTGTTCATAGACCACGGCATGACTAGGGTTGGTGTCACCTAGTGGGATAACTCATAGTGTCACCCCTCCATGGGTGGAGCCACTGGTCCCACCCTACCTGCCCAGGGCAGAGTGCTGTGCTGCATGGCCTCACCCCCCATGGCTCCCTACAGCTCCTCCCCTCTCCCACTGGCCATGGAGGAGACCCTCCTCTCCACCCAATAGCCAGGCTGCCTTTACCCTGCCTGGGGAGGTTGGTGGGGGGTGATAATGAGTTACCGCGCTGTGTGACTGGTGACACCAAACCTAGTAATGCTGCTGCCTTAGTGACTCCTCCCCTGACAATGCCAGCTCAGCCCTCTGTTGCCACCTCCACTGCAGACCCTGGAGTCATTTTGGTGTCATCCCCTCTGACAGTGTGAGGGGTACAGTACACCCCACCTCGCATCCCCCTAGGGACGCCACTGTTCATATATATAATTGACTTGTACCATCTATAATACAATTAGACTTTTAAATAACTGGGGTAGATTGAAAGAGTAGCCAGAAATAAATACAATGAAGTTAAAAGAAAGAAAAAAAAAAACAAAATGAAGGGCAATTCACTTGAGTGTGCAGAAGAACGAAAATGAACACAAATCCCAACTAAACATTATCAAATGCTAGAGCTAAGATGGGTAAAGAGAAAAGCGTTGCTGAAATTGATGTTTGGATAGGGTATATCCAGTAGCATGCTGCTCCTGGGGACTCCCAAAAGACAGGGCAGTGGGGAATTCTGAGATCTCAGAGGGGACTTACAGAGATTTTTAGAATAGATATGTGAGGAAAGGTCACGTACTCTAGGTTGTTTACTGGGGAACAGAGTATGCCCTTACATTCATAAGGTTTTACAGTTTTTAGTGCCTTCGCCATTGTTATTTCATTTGAGCATCATGCTACTCTTTCGGTAGACAGAACAGATAAAATTAATGATTACCTTTCTATAGATGGGTCCACTGAGGTTCACAGAGGTTAGGTGGCTTCCCTAAGGCTACTGGGGAGTAGAGGCTCCATCGAGTCAGGAGATGGCATTATCAGTCTCCTGTATTCAGGCTTTCTCTCCACCAGCTATGTGGCCTTCCAGGTAGAGAAGCATCAGTACAAACTGGAGTGTCAAAACAATGTGGTATGCTTAGGGCAGTATAGAAATTTGACAATACTGAAGTTTAATGTTGGAAGTAGGGAGTGACAGGAAATAAGGTTAGAGAATTAATAGTAACAATAATCGCTAAAATATATTGAGCACTCATTATGTACCAGGCACAGTACTTCCCACAGTGATTATTTAATCTTCCCATCAAACCTATAAAATAGCTTATCCCCATTTTACAGAAAACTGAACGTCAACTGTGACTCACCCAAGGTCACAAAGTCAGTCATTGGTGGAACAGTGATTCAAATCAAGCAGTCTGACTGCAATACCTACACTTGTACCACCTTACCTTACGGCCTCCTAGATTATAACCAAAACACCAAACCCATTGCCATCAAGTGGATTCTGACTCATAGCAACTCTACAGAGCAGAGTAGAATTGCCCCATAGGGTTTCCAAGGAGCAGCTGGTGGATTCTGACTGCCGACCTTTTGGTTAGCAGCCTAGTTCTTAACCACCGCGCCACCAGGGCTCCTTCTAGATTATGACCCACCAAGCCCACTGCCATGGAGTCAATTCTGACTCATAGCGACCCCATAGGGTTTCCAAGGCTCTAAATCTGTACAGAAGCAGACTGCCACATTTTTCTCCCATGGTGTGGCTGGTGGTTTCAAACCGCCGACCTTTCAGTTACCAGCAGTCGATCGCTTTAGCCACTGCACCACCAGGGCTCCTTCCTAGATTATACTGGGCCTTAAATGCCTTACTTAAGAGCTTACATTTTATTCTACACCTGTGGTTCTCAAATGTTAGCATACATCAGAATCCCTGGGAGAGCTTGTACAGATTGCTGGGATCAATCCCAGATTTTCTTATTTAGTTGGTGTGTGTGGAAAGGGAGAGGGGTTGCTGATAATTTGTGTTTCTAACAAGTTTCCAGAATCCCTGCATGGTACAAACAGTTAAAAGCACTCTTGGCTGCTAAAAGAAAGGCTGGAGGGTGGAGTCTACCCAAAGGTACCTCCTGAAGAAAGGCTATCTTCTTCCAAAAACTCAGCCATTAAAAAAAACTATGGAGCACAGTTCTATTCTGACACAAATGTGGTCGCCATGAGTCAGAGTAAATTCTGTGGCAACTGGTTTTAACAAGTTCCCAGGTGGTGCTGAATTGCTGGTCCTGGGACGTCCCTTGAGAACCTTTGCCCTAGAAAACAGGAAGCAAATGAAGCGATTTAACCAAAGGATAAGATGTGGTCATAGGAAGAATTCATTTGAGTCTGATGCAGTGGTCCGAGAGAGATGAGGAGGGTATGATTTAAGACCATGGTAGTGGAAATGGAGGTAAGAGTCTGCAAAGAGAGTGGTGAGGCAGAATGTATATGACAGAACCAGCGCCGGCTGGGAGGGGCGATCTAATATGGCAGTCAAGAGCCTGAGTTAGGGCGGTGAGGAACCCAGCTAGGGGCTGAATCACTTTAGAGTATACCATTAGAAACAGTCTTCCATTGTGAAACTGAAGTTAACATTAATGCGTTCTTCTCAAGGTGTTTGTGAGAATCCAATGGGTTAAACCACGCAACTAAATTAGCAGGATGCCAACACAGAAGTGTTTAACATTATTGTTATAGGAGGGAGCAGGAGGAGGCTGGGGTACCCTCCAGGGGGTTTCTGGCTTGAAGGCTATGTGGGTTTCTCCCTTAGAATTCCCAGTACACTCTGTGTAGATTTATACTTCTAGGTCTTTGTTTATGCCATTCCCAACAATCTATGCTCCCCAGCCCACCCACCCCCACCCCCCACTCCCACCCTAACCCCTGCCCCAAATTCCTGTTCAGTGTTAGCAAATGTGCGTGTGGGAGGGTAAGGGAAGATGGCAGGAGTTGAAGCCGAACTGGGAGCCAGAGGCCCAATCTTTTTACCAAACATTTTACAGATAAAGAAGTTAGGTTTAAAAGTCCATTGTTTTTAAAGTGATAAATAGAAATCTTTTTTTTTCTTGCTGCCTTCCTACTATCCCATTCCTCATACTTCTCAATATATAAAGAAAATAAATCCTTTGACTTTTAATCTAATGTTTTCACATCTTACTCATTTACATCGTCTCTTGAGAATCCGTTTGTGTGAAAATGTGAGGAATGTGTTTTTAAATGAAATGGATGTGACGATGTAAGTGACACACATTTGATTTCTCAGGCAATCCCTAAATGCATTAAAATACACGCTCTGCATCGAGATGTAGATGTACCAAGGGTAGTCTCACTCTGATGGGGCAAGCAATATTCTGTAGGACACAATTGCAATGATGTTCCAAGATTAAGACAGAAGAAAGAAAAAATGGTGTATGCGATACTCAGTCTTCTTGGGGAAAATTAAGGGTATAAATTAATGCTTGCTTGTTTTGTTTGTTTGTTTTTAATACAGTCATCTAAAAAAGATGCCAGGCGGCAATTAAGTGAATAGCATGTTGCCATTAAAATCATTTTTCCTAGTTTTCAACGTTTTGTAGAATTCATTATTCTCTTCTAGTGAAGATTGTCATTTATTTAAATAGGATCTTTTGGTCAGCTAAGTCTAACATTATTAAATCCCGTTAATTTTGTATTTGTAAAGGCAAAATTCTAAGTGAAACTTAAGATTTCTAATGTGTTCTGCAAAAAATCATGTCCACAGAAGCACAGTATATCATCTCAAAATTAGTTGACGCTATGTTAAAGTAAAATTTTGCTGAAGATCATTCAAAAGCAGCCGTAGCAATATATCCATGGGGAACTGCCAGAAATTCAAGCCAGATTCAGAAGAGGACTTGGAACAAGGGATATCATTACTGATGTCAGATGGATCCTGGCTGAGAGCAGAGAATACCAGAAAGGTGTTTACCTGTGTTTTACTGACTATGCAAAAGCATTCGACTATGTGGATCATAAAAAATTATGGCTAACGTTGCTGAGAATGGGAATTCCAGAACACTTAATTGTGCTCGTGAGGAACCTGTACGTAGATCAAGAGGCAGTCATTTGAACAGAACAAGGGGATACTGCGTGGTTTAAAATCAGGAAAGATGTGTGTCAGGGTTGTGTCTTTTCACCATACCTATTCAGTCTGTATGCTGAGCAAATAATGCTAGAAGCTGGACTATATGAAGAAGAATGGGGTATCAGGACTGGAGGAAGATTCATTAACAACCTGCGTTATGCAGATGACACAACCTTGCTTGCTGAAAGTGAAGAGGACTTGAAGCACTTACTGATGAAGATCAAAGACCACAGCCTTTAGTATGGATTGCGCCTCAACGTAAAGAAAACAAAAATCCTCACAACCGAATCAATACTCAACATCATGGTAAACGGAGAAAATACTGAAGTTCTTAAGGATTTCATTTTCCATGGATCCACAATCAACACCCATGGAAGCAGCAATTAAGAAATCAAAAGACACATTGCACTGGGCAAATCTGCTGCAAAAGACCTCTTTACAGTGTTGAAAAGCGAAGACGTCACCTTGGAGACTGAGGTGCACTTGACCCAAGCTATGGTGTTTTCAGTCACACATGCGAAAGTTAGATGATAAATAAGGAAGACCGAAGAAGAATTGACGCCTTTGAATCGTGGTGTTGGCGAAGAATATTGAATATACCACAGACTGCCGAAAGAACAAACAAATCTATCTTGAAAGAAGTACAGCTAGAATGCTCCTTGGAAGCAAGGATGGCAAGACTATGTCTCACATACTTTGGACATGTTATCAGGTGGGATCAGTCCCTGAAGAAGGACATCATGCTTGCTAAAGTAGAGGGCCAATGAAAAATAGGAAGACCCTCAAGGAGATGGATTGACACAGTGGCTGCAGCAATGGGCTCAAGCATAACAAGGATTCCGAGCTGTGTTTGCTTTCTGCTGTATATACGGTCTCTATGAGTCAGAACCGACTTGATGGCACCTGACAATATGTTAAAATACAAACAAAATGCTTATATTATTTCATTACCCTCATTGCATTTGTAATGTTCGATTAAATCGACTTCCAGTTTTTCTAGGCAAGTAAACATTTTTTTTCTTAAATTTCTCAGACATATTTTAGAAGTAATCTTGCAACAAGTTGGTTAGGCATTTTCACATTCACATTCATATAGAGGATGTATATTTGGAGAAGATCTCCAAAGGGCAAGGCTAATCGAAACCAAACGATACTCAAAAGGCAAACAATTGTAAATAATGCCAAAGAATGAATTCCTACCCTGCCCCAATGTCCCAGGAATGATATTTTGACACTGAAGATGTGATTGTGTGCCCTGTATTTCTAGGAAGGCGAAATAAATGACTAGCAGAGTTGTTTCCTAAAGTATAGAGAGGTTTTTCAGAGGTTGCCAGCATCAGAACTCACTCTATGAAACCCCTGCACATTTTCTTCTCCATTAGTTGGTGTTACTAGAAACACGATCAATTGTAACTTGTAAAATATTATTCTCAGGGTATTAATACTACTTGCCTGTATTGTTCTGCCGTTGTAGGGTTGGAAGATCTTTTTGTCTGGGAAACAAAACTGCAGGATACAAACGAAAATGAACCATGTTGAATCAGTATGCAGATTTTTCTGAGTCACTGTGCCCTTTGCTGAGCTTGGGCAGACTAGTTTTACTCATCTTGGTAGGTGAAGCACAATAAACGACTGTAACGTCTACAGTCAGCAGCTGCAGATAGTAGGATGAGTCAGATTCCAACACATTACCCAGACATCCTGGCAGTATAGATAACAAGGACCAAGATTTTTCTGTTAAATGTTTTAGGATCACTCTAAACTTCTTAGTCGCATATTTTCCTCGTGATAGTTCCTCATTTCAAAAGGATACTTTACAAATCTTGTTAGTTTGTGGTTTAAGCAGTGCCAGTTAACTGCTGTTGAATTAGAAATATTTTTCTTCTTTTCCCTCAGTGAGAAATACTAAAATTGCTTTTCTTTAGATAGAACTTTATATATTTCAGGCTGTCTGTTTTTAACATAATTTAAAGGACAAAAGTTCCTTATAGCCTTCTTTATTTTTTCAATAAACATGTATGGAGCCCAATTATGTGGAAAGCACTGTACTAGATAGATGTTAAAGAAATTCACAGATAACTAAGACATAGTTCTCGGTCTTAAGAGATTTACAATTTAGCAGGGGAGGCAGCATATACATGTACTTGTAGAGAGAGGAAAAGATAATTTTAGAGAATGTATCTCCATTTTTGAAGTCATTTTTAATTCATTTTTTATCTCCTTTAATGGCAATCATTTAGTAGTAAGTTCCATTTTCACTTTTAAAACCTCTATAATTTTTAAAATTAAAACAAAATCTGACTTCAGGTGGTTGTTTCTATATTCTTTGATAAAGTATACAATATACTTTTCTGAAAGTGCTTTCTCATCTTTCATCTAGGAAAAAAAACTAGATTTCTTGTTTTTTTCTTCCTCTACTTTGAACTTCAGTTTTTTTTTTACATTGTTCCATTCAATAAATGAATGGTTGTTTCCTATAGAAAGTGATCTCTGCTTTACCGTGTAAATGCTTATATGCTGCTACTCTGGTTCTTCTTATTAGAAGAGAAACGCATAACGTTTACACACAGAATGAGTTTTAGAAATATACCCTTGTCAAACAAATTAGTAATTTGATAGACCTTCAAAATAAAATTTTATTAAACCATTTAAGAGTCATATAATGGAAGAATGATACCAATTTAAATAAGGCTGACCATTACACGTGTTAGTACAAAGACATTAGGCCAGCTGTTACTGAAAATGACTATTATTTAGTGGTTATTTTGTTCCTTTTTTGCATTGTAATGAAACTATTTAATCCCACACTCTAATGACTAATCTGTGGGGGTATATAGTGATTTCCATTTCATCAAAATTAGCTTTGCCATGAAGATAGCACAAACTTTTTTAGAAGCAAAGACTGCTTGTTTTCCTTTGCTGTCTCCTTTACAGCTGCAGATTGTTACTAAAAGCTTGCTTTTCTATTATTCTTGAACAAATACTTTGGATAAAACTTTCAGAATTCCCATGAAGGCTGGTTTTCATCTGTCCATGTCACAAGGAAGTCGCCAGTTCTGGGCAATGGTGATGACTTTGGCTCTTGTTCACGGAGGCCATTACAGACTCAGCCATTGCCTAAATGAAATCCTGGACGCACAGCTTGCTCAAAGCAGTGCTTGGAGATCCAACCCTTTCTCACTTCACATCGGAAATTCTCATGGAGCCAGCACCTCTTCAGGATGAACTCGTGACTTGCTTCTCCTCTAATTCCTGAAGCAGCACTAACGCCTGATCAGCCTGAGATTCCCGCAAACTCTAGGAGAAGTGCTGCAAGACCTACACAGGTGCAGACGCTTTGCCTTTCACTCAAATTAACACTTCCTAATATAGTGGACAAAAATTCTTCCAATCTGTGGCAGAAACATTAAGCATATTCTATAAAGAATAATATTAGCAAATATTTATTGAGTGCTTACTATGTGCCAGGTGCTGTTGTCAGTGATTTACACAGATTAATTTACACTCTGCAGAAAATCCAGCAATGTCATTATCCTCTGTCCATACTCTGTTCTTCAAAAGTTGTGAATTACACTCCCTAAATTTCTGACAAATGAAATCAATAGCATATAGGGGCTATTGTAATCATCTTTGTAGTCACCTTCACATGCTACTCACAAAACTGTCAATATCTTACAACCAGTGTAAAGGTGCTCTCTAACTAAAATAGAGCATGATTGTTAATCTCTTCACTTGGGTTTCTTCACCTAAGTCAAAACCTTACTTAAACTCATTGTACAGAGAAAATGCAATGTTACTAAATTGATGATGACTATGGAAAAAGTGAACAATCAGTATTTTATGCAAGTCATATCTTCAAACCAAACAAAGTTAAGTTTTTCTCTTTATAGAAACCTATTCATGTGCTGTAGTCTGTGGTAAAAATTTTTTTTGTTTATCTGATTCAGAGCCAGCCCTTAGGATTTTGCAAGTAGGTGTCACTGTGTCTCACATCCCCTGCTGTGAAAATCGACTAGCTTTTGAATGTGCATCCTGACCCATAAATGTCACTGTGGTCCACTGAGCCTCTGACTTCAACATTTCCTGTTGTAAAATGGACAATGGGTAACAATTTTTTTTTTCCCTTGAAAAGGGGCCTGTGACAGAGTACGTGTACATATCCATGAGCATATGTAGCCCAGACAGGAGAAATGCAGCATTCAGGGTTAAAGTGCATGTCTTCAGCTATTGAGCAAAATTATGCAAAACAACAAAGTTTCTGTACTGCTTTTTGAAAAAAATACCAGATTATTGTTTTTGTTTCCAATTCACTTCTCCCTTTCACAGGACTGCATTCGTCCTGCTTGCCTTCAGTCTAGTTTAACACTTTGTCTCAAAGTGAGGATCTATCAGATTCTCCCTGCTGCTTTCTCTTCCCCTCTGCTTGGCACACATAAACGTTATTTATCTCTGAGTCTGCATTATAGCCTGATGTGTACAACAGTAGGTGCGTGTTGAAGGAATGAATGAACAAGTGAACAATGCCAGTGACTGTGCTGCCCTACATGCATTATTCTTTCTATGGGTGACAGACACCTAGAATTAGAATTCCAGTTTCCAGTAATTTATTGTAAAGCATCTCAGGATTACATGCTAGCATTTTAGATATAGCAAAAGTCACCTGAAAATTAGAACACAGCTGTTAAAAAAAATTCAGTTTCTGAAAGGGCTTGCTTTTATCTAACTAAATTTTATTTTATTTTACCTTAGTTTTTGCTTGAAATCTGGCGGAAATATGTGACCCAACTAGATTTTCATCCAGCCCAGAGAAGCCATATTGCTAGGTGTTCAGGTCAAAGGGCTGAGGAGGGGAAGGGAATTAGCCTTCATTGGACATAGACTGTACCTATGACCAGGGCTTTCCCTGTGACCAGGGCTCTCTTGACAATATTTATCAGTCTGGCGAAGTAGGGTAAGTAGGGAGCATGTGGAGTAGCAGTCAAAGTCTGATTGCTCAGTGGTGGCTAATCCAGTTTTTGGTAAATGAAGGCATGATCTTCCTCAGCTGGATTTGAGCATTGACTCCCATTTAGGACATTTTTCTCTTTCAGGTTTTCACTAGAGAAAGGGCAAAGGGAGAGAAGGGGGATAAAAGTTATACAGTTATCAACAAGCAGTTCTAATGATAAAAGTTTGATAGATAGATTAAAAAAAAAAAAAAAACACCTGGATAAAATGTGCTTTTCTCTTTATTGGTGGCTGTTGCTGAAGTGGGTTAGGAATAGACGCCACTACCACATGGAGACCAGTTGCCTGTGCTACGTAGTGTCTTAGTCATCTAGTGTTGCTATAGTAGAAATACCACAAGCGAGGGGCTGTAACAAGCAGAAATTTATTCTCTCACAATTAGGAGGCTAGAAGTTTGAAGTCAGGGTGCCAGCTCTAGGGGAAGGCTTTCTCCCTCTGTCTGCTCTGGAGGAAAGTCCTTGTCTCCTTTGAGCTTCTGCTCCTGGAAGATCTTTGTGTGGCTTGGCAGCCCTCTGCCCTCATCTCTGCTTGCTCACTTGTTTAATCTCTTTAATATCACAAAAGAGATTGACTTAAAACACCCTACTCTATACTGTCTCATGAACATAACAAAGAAAACCCATTCCCAAATGGGATTATAACTACTACAAACCAAAAAACCAAACCTGTTGCCGTCGAGTCGATTCCGACCCACAGTGACCCTATAGGACAGAGTAGAACTGCCCCATAGGGTTTTGAAGGAGCTGTTGGTGGATTCAAAACACTACAGGAGCTAAAATTCACAACCCATTTTGGGGGGACACAAGTCAAACCATAACGTAACTAGTGAGCATAAGCATTAGATATATAAATGTGAAAAATTGAAGTGAAAATTTTTTAATTAAAAGAAGAGGGGAGAAAAGGCGAGGGGGTGTTGAGGGGCGGAGTTTCAATTGCCTTCAATGGGATTGCCATGCACGTAACGGATATGTCAGTCTGAAATGAAATATGATTCCCAGGAACCCAGTGTGGCAGCAAAGTCTAGTTAATGGGGCTCCTTGAAAGCAGTTTGAAATATCTGCTTTTCCTGTTTAAAGGACTAAAAGTCAGGGATGAGGCTGTTAGTCAGTCACAGAGGGGGTAGGCTTGTGAGTGTCCAAGAACCCGCAGGAAAGCACACACGCACACAGCAAAGGACCACTTAGCACTCTCTCACACAAGGAAAGGAGACATCAAGATGTTCTTCAGTCTTAAATCACTCAAACCAGGGCCATCAACTTTGTGAAAAAGCTCTGTTATTGTGTGGTATCACTGCCAATAACAATTGTCACCACATCTTGTCAAAGCAAAGGCCATTTGTTTCTGGAAGAAAAGCCTGGAATATATAAATGAGGTAGGCAAGGATTTTTAAATGGAGATGTAAGCCTTTAAATAAATAATTGTCTTTTCGGAGCACATTTTTTTAAAAAAAACATGTATAAAAAAGCATACTGAAAAAATTTATACTCAACGAAATTGTGACACTCACTCATCTGAAAAGCTTTGCTCATTCAAACCAGAAAGATTAATCACTGAAAGGAGATAAAAAAAATTCCCTGAAAGAGAAGGGAAATAATTCAGCAGTAAATCATAGAACAGGGCTAACATGAATCACAGGAAAAGGTACCAGCTCTTAAGATTTAGGTGACATATAAAAAATAGCCCTTCGTGGATTGACACTTATAGGTATAAATGATAAAATTATTCAGCAGTGGTATGTTCTTTTCTTGTCGTTTGTCATTTTGCATCTCATTACTTCGAAGAATTTAATTAAAGGGGCAACAGAAAGGTATAGACCTTTTGTGACTCTAACAATCAGATACGTTTTTAAGATTTTTTTAAAGAAAATATATGACTGCTCTCTCCTTTTGCTTTGTTTTTATTAAGTGCTCTATGCATCTTAATGCATGTTACTTCTTTATATCATTTTTGGCTTGCAAGAAAAATTTATTAAAAAACATTAAGAATCAAATGCAAAGGCATCTATTGTTACTAGCAGAGAAATTATTTTAATTCAAAATATGCTGAGAGACAATGAGTAAGAATAGCTGCTAAACTGATGTCTTCAGGTTTTATTTTGAAATAGAAAGTAAATATAGTTGTACATTTTCTCACTGGCTCCTCAACTCAAAGCAATGAATATGAGCTTGTATGTGTATGTATGTACACGCACATGCACACTCAGATGATAAGACTCTACTTTTTCTATCAGCATTATAGACATTATTCTGTAGCAGGATTATAAATCAAAAGTTAATGTTTAATGCAAAAGATAAATGACATCTTTACAAATGAGTGTGAAAATGCAGTTTTGACACAGGGCCCCTTTACATGAACTGTGCTTTAGCTTGCTTAAACAAGAGGTTTTCTTCTTATACTGTATACCATAATTGCATGACAAACAGGTTTTATATAATAAGTCCTGCAATAAGGTGTTTACCAGCAAAATTTGTGTAAGGAAAATCAAAGCTTCAGGAACTATTTTGACCATTATACCATGTGACCAACCAATACATTCTTAAAAATACACCTGTGTGTGCATTTTTATTTGCAATTAAGAGCAGTTAATACTACAAGACCAATTCACAGTCACTTTAAAGTTTTACTTCAAAACAACTTCAGTGTTTTAACTGACTAAATTAAGGCTTTTTGTGTTTCCTCATCTCCCAGAGCAGAAATTAAATCAGTTTTAATTTATTTTATTTGCTAACACTGTGGATATAATTATTGCTGCTGAGTCTTTTTAATTGTTTTCAACTAGGTGCTTGTCTTTTAAGTTGCAATAGACTTCTGATTCCACATTGTTGATATTCCCTTGTTAATTCTGACAAAGCATCATAAATCCAGGTATTTAGGTTTATTGAATTTTGAAATGAGGTGATTAGTTGGAGCATGGATGAATGAATTGATGCAAAGCAAAATGAATTTTATGATTTACTGTGGCTTACAAGTTTCCTTGGAACCATTATGTGCAAATTGTAAAATGTATTAAGAGGTAAGATATCACATTTATAATCAACCTGGCAAATTTTGCCCAAGCAAAGATTTATTCAAGCATCCTGCAAAAGAGTCACTGTTGAATAAGTGTTTGGCATACACAATTAATTTTTGCTGTGTTGTCTTTCATTCCATCATTTATAAGTCTAAGAGGCTAATTTATAAGATGTCTGTCTCAGTAATCTAGTGCTGCTACAACAGAAATACCACAAGCGGGTGGCTTTAACAAACAGAAACGTATTTTCTCACAGTTTAGGAGACTAGAAGTCTGAATTCAGGGTGCGGGCTCTAGGGGAAGGCTTTCTCTCTCTGTTGGCTCTGGAGGAAGGTCTTTGTCTCTTTGAGCTTCTGCTCCTGGGTGATCTTCATGTGGCTTGGCATCTCTTTTCCCCCATCTCTGCTCTGCTCTCTTGTTTAATCTCTTTTACATCTCAAAAGAGATTGATTCAAGATATACCCTACACTAATCCTGCCTCATTAACGTAACAAAGACAGCCCATTCCCAAATGGGATTATAACCATAGGCATAAAAGGTTAGGATTTACAACTCATATTTTGGGAGGACACAGTTCAATCCGTATGATGTCAGAGGCTTCACAATCTATGTGGAACACTGCATTGCATCATGTTTTAGGGTTTTAGGCTATAGTCTAATGTTCAAGGTAATTACCAGTTCAAAATTTTAATAAGATGCATGAGACTGAGCATTTTACTTTAAAACAGAAGATTCTTCACATATCCCACGATGGAAGTCTTAAGCATATGGATTTTTACATTATCACTCTTATTGCATATTTATTTAATATTTATTTTGGTATTAGAATAATTGTGAAAATTACTGCCCTTATGTACATGGATGGATAATTTAAATGGGAAATACTAAGATCTACTATTGCAATGTTGTTATTGTTACATACTGTAGAGTTGATTTTTCCGACTCATGCTGACCCCATGTGGCAGAGTAGAACTGCTCTAGGGTTTTCTAGGCTGTAATCTTTACAGGGGCAGATTGCCAAGTCTTTCTTCCGAGGAGCCATTGGTGGGTTCAAACCACCAACCTTTCATTAGCAGCCAAGTGCTTAACCATTGCCTCACCTGAGCTCCTTACTGTTACAATAAGACCAAAGATTCTATGCAGGTGTGGACCTGTGGCTGGAAGGAATAGGCAAGCATGCATGCAATAATGTGAGAGGCCTTGGGGGGATGGGGGGGGTGGGGGGGTGGGGGGGGGTCTTCACTGCTACTGAAATTTTGTCATTAGC
Organism: Dugong dugon; assembly: GCA_030035585.1. Classification (NCBI taxonomy): domain Eukaryota; kingdom Metazoa; phylum Chordata; class Mammalia; order Sirenia; family Dugongidae; genus Dugong; species Dugong dugon. The sequence continues at coordinate 20,155,574 of CM057478.1, forward strand.
AATTCATCTCTCTTTTTTGCTTACTAATATAATTAAAACCTCAAGGTAAGATACCAGCTTCCCAACAGCTAGCTGACATCAGATGAACTGAGGGATGCTCCGTTCGTTGCAGAAGCTGGGAAAATGGGACGTGACACATACTGTAGGTGAACAGTTTTAGAAGAGGCACTAGGAGTTTTTAGGAGGAATGTGAGGGCAGGATGATTGGGGAGTTGGGTTACTCTTGTTCCTATCCTTTGCCATTCCATATTACACAGACAATGTGTAATGTATCAGATGCACCAGAGCTTTCAGTTCTAAATGGCCAGTTCTTACATTTGGTGTTGTATAGTATCCATCCTTTATAATTATTTAAACTGAATGTGATCTGTAAAGATATAACGAAGTACACTATAGTTAAAAGTAAACTATTCATTCTAAATATCCCATCACAAATTTATATGGTGTGTGTATTAGGCCAAAAAGCAAAATGTTCATTTCTCTCTGACTTGTCTTAGAGACTTCAGAGCCTTCAGAGGTGACCTGCCGGGTTTATTTGTTTTTAATCAGATCCATCATCTATAATTTTATTTTTCTGTGTTAATTACCACTGACAGTCCATTCCTTAGACACCTAGCAGAGATAGGCCAGAGTGCCTGAAGCAGTCTCAGCATACGTGACTGAAACATGCAGCCATTCAGGAAGTGCACAGTTAAGTGGTCTCCTGACTTTGAAGGAGAATTATTTTTGTTCTCAGAGAAACAAAAGAAACCTTCAGGAGTCCTCATTTTTAAACTCCAGAAACTCAGAGCTTGGGAATTTGAGTAGAGTTCTGCATGGGGATCTGACAGAAGTAATTCTTTGCTGCTCCCTCTGAGAGCTCACCATGGTGTCTAAATTCAGCATCAGCGTGGCCCCTCTGGAAATCCTAGCTCCAGGCAGAGGAACTTGGGGGATGTTCTTCCCTCTGCTAGGAGCAGAGAAAGAGCATCTACTGATGCCTTGCATGTGATAGGCGTCAGTAGAGGTTTGATTGACTCGGACTTCATGGGTAAACCTATCATAGACAATGCTATTTTATTAATTTCTATTTTATTTCAAAACATGATAATATTCTGCAATGGTCAGATCACAGTGATTAAGAGCACAGACTCTGTAGACAAAATGCCTGGGCACTTGGACAAGTTACTTAATTCCTCCAAGCTGTCTGAAAAGGGGATATTCCTTCACTATCTGAAGTGGGGATAATATAATAGTACCTATTTCACAGGAGTGTTTAGAGTATTACATGAGATAATTCTATTCTGTCAAGTCCTTAGAACAGTAAGGTTTCAGTAAAGGTCAGCTGTTATTATGGAGGAAAGTGAAAAAAAATTGACATAAGTTGGTTTCTGACCTATATCCACAAACATACACACACAGCCTACATTATAATATCCTAGGATTTGGTTCCAGGTCTGCTACTGACTCAAGCTGTCATTACAGTCGTGCATCGCTTAACGTCCGTGATACGTTCTGTGAAATAGGACTTATATGATTTGGATGTCATGCGAACACCATATTACATACAGGCAGTCTCCAGATAACGGACAAGTTCCGTTCCTAAGTCTGTTTATAAGTCGAATTTGTACATAGTCAGAACAGTTAGGTACGACTCACATCTGACATCAGTTAGTCAAATGTTTGGCTTAGTATATGGTATATAGTGTACCTTTCTATGCATAAAAAACATTAAAGAAACACTGCCAGACACACTAAAACATCTTTAACATAATAATACAATGATAATAATGTGGTAACCAACTTGACGGCACAAAACAGTTGATGCTATTTGCCTAATAATTTGGCTAGTAAATTATTTGTGCAATTTATTATGTAATAATCAAAATAATCTGATCCCAGAAATGTCAGGGGAAAATATAGCTAAATGTGGCTCAAACTCTAACATTGTCTAATAATCCAGAATTTGCTTGAAGATAATTTAGCAAATAGACTCAACTCTTGGGTAATAGGCCCAGTGGAGGGGAGCAGTGATGTGAACAATTCAAAATCACAAGTAATCCCCAAATCAATTAAATGTAGCTTCCAAATGTGTTTTTACTAGTTACTGTATATTTAAACATAGTATTTCTGATATTTTGGGATTTCACAGGCGAGCAAACGAACAAATGAAATCCGGGAATTTGGTTTGATTACTCAACTTTGCTTTCTTTCCTCCTCCTGGCATATCCTCTCCTACTTCCTACTATGTGCTGAGAGTGAGCATCCCATTGCCCATACTGGTGCTCAGCATGGATCTCCCTTCCACATTAGCTAGTTCACATCTTCTCCATGGCAGGGAGATCATTGATTTAGCTTGAAAGACTTCTAGCTTCTGAGCTGTTCAGAAGAGACAAAGATCCTTTTATGTTAACAAAGTACTTCATTAAGCAGAATAGGTTACATTGTAGATTCAAAAAAAAAAATGTTAATCTGCGAGATAATGGTGACATGACCACAGCCAATGGCCACCTTGCCCAGGAGAATGAACATTTATGCCAGGGAAATAGTAACACTGATTGTATTCTTTTAATAGGCCAAGCACTTACTAGTTGAAAGATTCTTTTTTTTTTTTTAATGTAGGAGGTTAAAGGAGCACTTACTACAAGTTTTGACTCTATTTTTAGTATTCTGAATATTTTATTTAGAATAAGAATTGAAAGTACAGCCATGTGTAAATGAGCCGCTAAAGCTGGATTGTGTTTGCATTTTCAAAGGCTATTATTTTAGCATTTCTTGACAACACAATGTGGTGAATTATAAGACTGGTGGAATCACATTACAGGTATCAATGTACATTAAGAACTAATAGAATGAGGTTTTAGCTGACAGAGTCATAGTTTTATAGCAAGTACAATAGAAATCTTATAATGATAAAGCATGTCCCTAGTAGAGTCATAACACACAGCCTCGAAAAGGCAACACTTTCTTCCTTGGCTGTGATGCCGCCCCACCCCCACTCTCTCTCCGTCATCAGTATTTCCTTTATTACCTGACATTTTATTCACCAATGTATTGAACAAAGGGGAAATTGTCTCCAGAAGGCCATAGTCATACGCTGCACACATGAAAAATGTATCAGAAATGCCCTCTAATCTCATCAATAAACACATCAGTGTGAAATATTTTGCCCACTCTAATAACATCATAGATTTATGTACATATAATTCTATATCACAATAGCTCATATAGAGTACTTTTCTTTGTCTTTTTCATGTGTTTCTAATAATAATCTGCTAAGGTAGACTTTTCGAGCAAGGACCCAAATTTGATTTACTTTTATCATCTCAGTGTCCAGCACAGAGCCTAGCTCATCATACTTCATACACTCAGTAAACAGACACACTGAGCTATTCTGATTCTCCTTTTATGGACGAGGTGACTGAGGCTTCAGAACTTAAGGGTCCAGGGTGACAACTAGTGAGTTACAGGAGCAGGGATTGAACTCAGAACTTCTGACGCCAGGCCTCCAGACACTGTGTTTCCACACTGAGTCAGAACACAGAGGGGGAGGGTGCAAGTCAGACCACACAGCCCTTAGGATGCCAGGGACCCCGGCAGAGTGCCTGAAACAATGTAGAACAAGGGCAGTTTGTGAAGCCAGATGTCATTTAAAAAAAATTTTTTTTACAATCACTAACTTCTCTCTTTATGCCTCATATACCACGTCCGCTACCTGCCCCCCAAAATTAGGAGCCCTTGCTCGCTAATAATTATCCGTCTCCCGTCACTGAACATTTTCAAACCAGAGCTATGGCCTCAAGAATCTTTACATAAAATTATGTCTTGGCCTGTGGTGGACTCCCTGGGTGGTGCAAACAGTTGGCTTGCTTGTTAATTGAAAGGTTGGAGGTTCCAGCCCACCAGGAGGCTCCTGGGAAGAATGCTCCCCCTGATCCACTTTGGAAAAATCAGCCATTGGAAACCCTATAGAGTGCAGTTCTAGTCTGCATACATGGGTCGCCATGAGTCTGAATGGACTTGACAGCAACTGGTGGTAGGTCCAAGGTAAGCAAGGTCTAGAGTGGACTGACTTGCAAGCACCCCTACTGCTATTCCAAGGAGACCAGGGAGGTATCTGAGGAGGACGCAGTGTAATATATGGCCCACTTAAGCCAGGTTTAGGGTTTTTTTTTGTTTGTTTGTAATGGTCAGGATATGTTTGAAGTACGTCTCTTCAAAGTTCTGGTTTCCACTTTCCTGCTTTACAATGTTGTATTACAGTGCAAATCTCACTTCATTTGTGTTATGAAATGCAATTAAGTGAAATATGCTGGATAATCAGATTTCCCAGCAGATTGTGTTCCTTTAATATTAATTTCTAGGAGGAAAACCCATTGTTGTCAAGTCAATTCCTACTCTGAGTGACTCTATAGGACAGAGTAGAACTGCCCCATAAGGTTTCCAAGGAGCAGCTGGCAGATTCAAACTGCTGACCTTTTGATTAGCTGCCAAACGCTTAACCACTGCACCGCCAGGGCTCATTCTACGAGCAAAGGGGGAGGAATTAAAATTTATTAAATGTCTTCTGTGTTCAAGACATTTTATTGTTGTATTTTCTGATCACAGTCTTAAAAAAAAAAACAGAAACTAAAAGGCTCTTAAGATAGGACTTACTACATCTTCCTTTGTGAATAAGGAAGCTGAGTCTCAAACATGTATAAGCGTCCAAGGCCAAAAACCAGCAAAGGACTGTTGAAACCTAATTCCGAAGATTCTTTATGTTTTCCATGGTCTGTTCTAAGTCTTAAAGATATTTCTAGTTATATGTTTTGATGCCAAAGAACTTTTCTCTACAAAAATTTCCCATAACTCATGCATTTAGAGGCTTTGTTTTAGAAAAATCGCTCCAGTACTCTCCAAATACGGAACTATACTCCAGAATACAGCCATCTTATTTAGCAATCCCAAGGCCTTAATACAATTATATTTTTGGTGTTAGGATTACACACTAACAGGCAGTGTAGATAGAAAATATAACACTATAATGGAAACTAGCAGATCAAGATGCTGCTCTCAAGTCTGCCAAAACTAGAAGTAAGATCTCGGCAAATCACCTCACATCTTTGGACCTCAATTTCCATTCCAGTGTAATCAAGATGATCTTTAAGGTGACTTCCAATCTTAGAAGTTATATATTTTACTCTTTGTTGTTAAAAAAAAAAAAAAAGTGATTTCCAATTGTTTGTTCAATGCACAATTGTACCTTGCTTTAAAAACCAAACCAAACTTGAAGAACATAAATCTGTTGTTTATGTTCCCTCTGCTATAATCCACTGATATTAAGCTAATTAAAGAATCTAAATGAAAATTATTTTTATTTATTTTAACTTGTTTTCTTTAGAAACAGACTAAGTGAGACTATTTGCTGGAGACTATGTGTTAGAGGAACAAATTTGCCCTTTAGTTGAAATACAAAGAGAACACTATTGAGATAAAGCTTTAGTGTCAATTCATGACCACGTGAGGACCTAAAGTGAGTTGGTGTGTCCCTCAGTGCCCTACCTATTCTTCCATCAAGGAATCAGGTCTGTAGGCAGCAGGGCTAAGAAAACAGTATAGCTGTATTGTTATTATGTCATTATACAACTACATAAAATAATCAGCTGAGGATTTTTTTGACAGTTGAGATGCGTGCAAACTATAATTTCCTTTAAATTGAGAAGGGAATTTAGGTCAAGTGCTCTGAATATACTCATTCATACAGTTTCATTTTAAGGGTTTCAGTCAATCAGAGATATATCTACAGTCTTCTCACATAGATACTATTTTGTTTTCTTTTGTAATAAATCTTTATAGAAACTATTTGAAGTCTAATGACTGCAGGAGGATCCTTGGATACACCTATGAGACAATTAGCACTTAAGAGTCTATCTTCCAGAGCCCTGGTGGCTAGTGGGTAAAAACTCAGCTGCTAACCAAAAGGTCGGCAGTTCGAATCCACCAGCCGCTCCTTGGAAAGCATGTAGGGGGCGGTTTTACTCTGTCCTATAGGGTCGTTATGAGTTGGAATGTACTCCAGGGCCAAGGGATTTTTTTTTTTGGTTTAGTGTAACTTCCACAATTAATGAGTGGCTGCTTAACTAATGTGTACTTATATTCAGACGAGGATTAACAATCCAGTCTTCTGAAAAGGATTTCTTTTACCAAAAAATATCATTGACAAATGTGTGTAGCATAATCCTAATGAACTAGATCTGTTTTGCTTTGTTTAATCCCCCTGTAAACTTCCATAGAAAAAAAATTTCTCCTGAAGTTTTAAAGTGACCCTCCAGCGTGGTGGGTCCATCTTTCGCATCAGTGTCAATGAGAGTTTCCAATAAAGTAGGCGTTGACTGCATGAAGCAATGCTGCTAGATTGTGCAGATTGCATGAGGGAAAATAAAACGCTCATGAAAATCGCCTCCCTTGAAGTGGATGTCAGCATTTCTAAGTTTGATTTTATTTCAGTCTTTTTTTTTTTTTTTTTTTGCTGTGAGAAAGCATTCCTAATAGAAGTTAGTGATAAAATGATATGTAATTTTTTGCTTCTCAGGAATACATTTATTTCTTAATTTTAATCAAGTTATAAAGAATCCATTGCTTTTAAATGAAGTTGTAAATACTATATCGCAGTATGTGATTTCATTAAGCATTGACTTCATCTCTGTCATTTTTTCATAGTTAATACAACACATTCAGTTTTAGGTCTCCTTTCATTGCTGCTTACTCGCTCTTGTGTGTCTGCCTATTGAAACTGAGGAAGAGAATCCTAGAAATCTTGGTGAAATATTTAATCTTATCAAAGATTATCAACTTTTCTCCTTCATTCTTTGGGACCTATTAATACTGCTTTGCTACAAAAAGGATATCTGTTCAGGGTTACAAAAATATTTTAAAATAAAATTTGCTTAATAGTAGCAGTCAGTATTATTTTGTCAACTTGGGTTCAGCACGATCACGCTGCAATAAAAATGAAAGGTATAGTTTGGCACCTCTGTGCAACAGGGTGGAGTAACATTTTTGATGTGAACTAGAAAAGGAGAATCCTGAAGCAAATCACCTCATCAGTTTGGACTTAGATTTTCCATTTTTTATGATTCTCTTTTTCAAACAGGGAATAGTGCCATGTCAAATTTCCAATTTTTATACTTTCTACACTTCAATAGAAAACATGTCATCTTTTATTTTTAATTCCACCTTTGCTACAGAGGTAAAAGTGATGTCATTCTATTTAATTGGCTACCTGTGGTTCATTAGAGGCGGCGGCATCATTAAGTTATCCTGGAGCATTTGTAGGGGCTAATCTCCCAGGCACTCAGCATTCCCATTGACCTTGTTAAAGGTAACAGAGGTCAGACTTGGGTTCAGCAGAGGCACTCTCTATCCAAGGAGACTGGCATAACAAAGTAGTCAGTGTGTGTCACTTTTCATTAATCACACCACTTTCCTTTTCATGAAATTCCAGCAAATAATTGTTACTAAATGCGATTTGCAACACTCCAGGGCAGTGGTTGAAGAACCAGAAATAGGCAAACAGATAAAAACATTGTTTAGCTTGCAGGCAACAAGTGTTTGCTATTCAGAGGTACATCATGCATAAACATTGATTTAGCCATGAGCTGACACTTATAAAGCTTTTGCTGTTTCCAGAAAGCCCTGTGGTCAAGCTAAGTAATAGCCAAGGGCAAACACTTTTACCTGTATGGCAAGATTACATTCTATTTAAATTGGCTGATTGGAAATAAATCAGTTTCCCTAACGTTAGGCCACTGCAAGATTGCCATAGGTGAGAACCAGGTGCATTAAGTAAAATGCTTGCCTTTATGGCAAAAGACTCCTAGAGGGCAATTTGTTGATTTTGAATAAATATTTCATTATGTCCAAGCTACCGCACGTAATTTGGAAACTAAGGATTAATTTAAATCTATTTAGATTTACAGCTTTCTTTAATAAATGGATACATTTATGCACAACAAAGAAAATTTTTCTTATCAAGATTTCCTATTGAAGTTTCCAATTTTTAATCTTCCAAAGTGATTAACAGTACTTGTAAATATGATGGTGGGTTCAGCATATAAGGGCTTGTGTTCCTGTTACAGCTAGTTCATTCACAGGAAGCAGCCTGCTTCTGTGCCATCTACCTGGATTGGCCGGTGCTCAGACAGTAGCCCTAAGTACTGAACACGTGTGTGCAACATACGATAACCTTGTGCTATGAAAAAGCTACAAGACACGTGAGGAAGCAAGTGAATAGTGCAGCGTTTCTTTCCCCACACAATGGTCTTATTAGCCAAACACTGTCTATAAGCTATACAGACTGAAGGAAATGATGGTCAGAGATGAAGACAGACACAGCAGAAAGCAAGGGAACTGGAACTATGGTCTATGTTTTCAGAATCCTCCTCCTTGCTATCATTCGATCTGCTTCCTTTTAGTCATTGAGATTTGAGGTCAGTTCTAATGTGTATGACTACCTTATTTGATATTGAAATATAGAAATAAAATTGAAGAATTCAACACTTACAAGTGTACTAATTGCCAAGAAGATTTCCAGGAGAAGATGCATTTAAATTGGAAAGGCATTTTCCTTTACTTAAAAAAAAAAGGAAGCGAGACTTATTATCAAATGAAACTTTTCCAAGTTTTCTCAGTGGATAATATGCTTGTCAAAACCATGATACCTAGTAAAGGGAGGAAATCATATTTTGGTAGAATAGAAAATGTAATTTGATCAGATATGTACAGATTTCTTATTTCTAAAAAAAAATTTGATTTATTTTCTTATATAAAATCTATTTTTCCAATAGGTTTTTGATTCTGAAAAAGTGTTTTCACATAGCAAATTGAAGTTAAAAAGAAATCCAACCAATAATAAATTTATAAAAACACATTTCACTCACTGCTAAAATGAATTAAAGATTCCTTATTGCAAAAACAAGTATAGTATTCTACTTTTATGCATCTAAATTTGACCATGTGTTCAATGTTTTTATTATGGTATCCTGTGATCTTTAATCTTTATCATATTTAATTTTTAGACACTGGTTATTTTAGAGCATTTAACATCTAATTAAACTAACACTTTATATGCTTGTAAGTGTGAATCATCCCTAACCAGTATTAAAAATAATATTAGCTAGCACTTACTAAACACTTACTGTATTCTAAGTACTCTAAACATATTAACTTATTAATCCTTGCAACAGTATACGACATAGGAGATAATTATCATCACCATTATCCAGAGGAGGAAATGGAGGTGCAAAGGGATTAAGTATTTGGGCTAGGATCACGCAGTTAAGTAGTCTAGCTGCATTTAAACAAAGGCAGACGGGCAAGTGTCTACCCTTTCAGTCACTAAATAACATTGCCTCCAAGCACAGTAACACATTCCAAGTTAAGACGCCATGTACAACTGGGTCTCTTGATTTCAGATGTGGTTGTCATACATATTATAGAAACAGCAAGATTCTTTTCAATAGACTGTACATCTCTACTGTTAGAGAGCCTTCTAGTCTCTGCTAAGTGCTTGGGGATTTGAATAACTTACCCTCAGGCTTTCTTTCTTACAGTGTAAAATATTACTTCTAATATACATAAAGTAAGATTGCATAGTTTTAACATCAATGGATGCACACAGATCTAAGAAAGGAGATAGATAAGACCTAGTAATCTGATGATAGATTTGTCTCTAACACGTTGTGACATTGTTAATGCTTAAAACTCTTCTCCCTCTTCCCACCATGAGTTTTCTCCCCCAGACTCAGAAACCCTACCAGGATTTCTGTCTGTTTCCTGCTGTCTAAAGCAGAGCAAAGTGCAGACACTCTTGTGAGATGGTTTCCTTTTTGTAACAGCCGAGTTGACTGACTTCCCGTTTCCTGTGCAGAGCAGGTGGAAGCCATGTCTGTCTGCCTATCTAAGCTAATTTTCCTCGTCCTCTCCACATCCAGGATGTATCTTCCTTCCTCTTTAATGGATACAGATTTCTTTGGGAAGGTTTTTTTTTTTTTTTTTTTTTTTTTTCCCTCCTGTGTAAGTATACAAGAAAGCAGTGTAATGTTTTCTTCAACCTTATTAAATTGCATTTCACCCTTGAAAAATGACCCAGTGGCTCAGTGACGCTTTGCTGTGAAATATGACAGAATACTGAGATATGTATAAAGCCTTGTCTCAGGTACACTTGTCCAGAGTTGGAACGACACGTAAAGACAGCAAGACATCACTCTCCTTGGTCTTCTCAGGCAGTACCAGCTTCTGCGGTAGGTAGGGTGGATGTGGCCATTCAGCACTATAAAGAAATCAATTCAAGAACCAAAATAACTTTAAAATAATTCAGACTCTTCTCTGGTATTTCCTGAGGCCGTAAAGTTGTCAAATAGGCCTCCTGTTTCAAGCAACCTCTGTTTATATTCTTCCATTCACTGGCCCATTTATTAGCCACCCCCCTACTTACTCCCCTTACCTACCCGCCCCCACCCCCACCCAGAAGAAAAACCTCCTCAGCCTCAGGCTCATTTTTTTCTTCCCCTTCTTCCTGATTCAACCTTGCAAAGTCAATGAACTAAGCCTGGCTCAGGGGGAATCCTGTCAGTTGTAGGCGTGGGTAGGAGATTGCGAGAAGCAGGAACCCTCTTAAGTAGGTTGGGCATAAGGGAAAAGTTGAGAATTCGCATATGTTAATATACTTTGTCCTTCACAAATATGTCATCTTTTTCCTCTTCATTCCTCCCATCTTTACCATAACCGCCAGCCAATCTTGTTGAGATAAAATTGTGTTGAGATTAAGAATAGACTTACTTTCTTCTGGGACGTGAATTTACACACTAGAACTGAAATTGCAATGGAGAAACCCATACAGGAATTCTCTAATTTTGGTAATTGTTCCTTTATTTTTGAGTTTCCCACCCTATAATATTCAGCAGCTGATTTGAGTTTTTTAGTATATGTCCCTACAATCTGCCACACTAGGCGATGGGAAGTTAATAATAGAGATCCCCATCTCTGTCCTGTTGAATTAGGCTGGTTTTGGAGAACAGCCCTAAAATAAATTAACATGGGAATAATAATTTTACTCCACTTATTATAAGAACAACAAAGAAAAAGTGCAGTCTTCAATGAAAGCTACAGTAAAAGAGGGGAGGAGTGGCTAGTACTTACTGAAGTTTAATAAATCTATGAATCTACATATTCAAATATTACATACAAGACTTCTCAGAATTCCAATTTATTGGCAAATCTGAAGTCTCTTTTCTGTGTTCTGTCTTGGATCCCTTGCTCACACTGTAGAACACTCTACTGAGAAAGCTTGAAGTCTGTATGCCGGGACAAATCATAGCTACATTTTCAGCTTCCTGCTGTTTAAATCATCACTTCCATTGATGAGAAATAGCTTGTTGCTCTTTCATTACTCTTTCACTTTGGTTGATAAGTAAAAATAATGCCATTAAATATTAAAATCTTCAGACCTTAATTTTCTTTCTTTTTAGCTTAAATTTAATCCCTTACTATCTGCCGTGTGCTGTGCTAAGAGCTTTACACAGGTAGTCCTCGACTTATGACATATTCAAGTTACCATACTTAGGACCATTCGTTTTTCCTTATGATTTGTGCATTTTTTATGTATGTGTGTATTAAAATATATCTGTAAATTTATATGTAATGTTTCCAAACCCCCAAATACAGAGATTGAATTTATAAACATACTGATAACAAAAGGTAGTGCTAATAGAAACTAAAAAAAAGGGGCATTTGACTTCTGTCAGAACCGACTTAACAACAGAGTAGTCGGAACAGAACCCCATAGTAAGTCAGGGACTAGCTGTATGCATGCCTATTTAACACAGTATTACCCTCAGAGATAGCTATTCTCATCCTCATCTCACTGATGAAGAAGTAGGTTTAGAGAGGTTGAGTAACTTGGCTCCAAATTACAGAGTAGAGCTGCTCTGGGTTCTGAACCTTGTGCTAGCCTGTACTGGTTTTGTTTAACATAAATGTAAGTCATCTTTCCTCCTGAAGTCTTTCGTGGACTGGTTGTGAGTAAAGGAGCACAGAATAGTTCCACTTTTCAGAAGACTAAAGTCAAGGACAATAAAGTTATAGATAAGCCTTGAGAAATATGCAATCATGAGATCAGAATTTTGTCCCTTTATGGGATAAGTATTCTTTTTTGAAGTAGAATGAATATGGTTGTTGTTAGTTACCATTAAGTCGATTATAACTCATGATGACCCCAGGTGTGCAGAGTAAAACTGCTCCATAGGGTTTTCAAGTCTGTGACCTTTCAGAAGCAGATCGCCAGGCCTTTCTTTTGAGGCATCTCTGGGTGTGTTCAAACCAACCTTTTGGCTAGTAGTCAAGCACTTAACAATTTGGGCCACCTAGGGATTCCTGGAATGAACATTTTAAAATGTTTTAAATGAAATTATCCAAAATAAATGTAATAAACTCCAGGGGGAAAACGTAATCAGACACAAGGTAAGATGATTCTGTATTGTTAATCTCACTGCAGTATGAGAGACAGAGATGTGTCTCCACTTCATTATCTAATGTCTGGCAATGCCATAGATAAGACCTGAATTATAGAAGATATAAAAGGAAAAATGAATAAGCCCAAGCTTCCGACCTTCTTTTCTCCATCTTAAGGGCCATTTCAGCGTTCTGATATTTATTAGGCTCTTCTTTCATTTGTGACCGTTTCTTGTGGGTACTGATATACTGAGTCCAAATACCGGCAGACTTAGCTGTCAGTGAAGTTACCATCTTCCTCGTCCTGGAGGTTTCCAGATAAAGAAGTTCAGTGAGTTTTATTTCTTGATCTGCAACCACTGAGAATCTGATTGAAGTGGTGGATTTCAGGCCATTTCGTTGTGTTCTCCAGGAGATACACTAGAAAGTACTTTGTAGCCAAATAGGTAGATTCCTCACGTGTAGGAGAGAGGGACCTGAGTTTTTCCACCTTTCTGGCTGGCAGCTTTGTTTGACCCAAAATAGGATTACCTGGAGAAAACAACAGTGTGGGAGAAATTTAGAAACAAAACAAAACAGATGCACTATAAAAAATTTGAAAGGGGAGGACTACTTTGTAGTTTCTGTTTGGTGATAAGTTTGAATAATTATTTATGGCTGGACCCATTTTTCTTTCTAGGTTAAAAAATCTGGCATTTTAGAGACAAACAGGAGTTGAACATGTTAAAAATGCAGGAAAATGCCATCTTTGGAGACTAGTCTGAAGTTCATAGGTATAAAATGGAACACTGGTATAATGAATCTAGGATTCTTGGTAAAGTCATGGTCAATTTCTAAGATCTTTATTTACTTACCTATAAAATGAGTATTTGAGAAATTCATGGCTAAACCTCCGATAACGGTATGAAAATTTTGTGAACTGCCATACATTAATTTTTCTGTATAGAAAGCCAATACATTTCCTTAGATTACCAAAGGAGTCAGCAACCAAAAATGGCTAAGAAATATCTGAACCAGATGATCTCAAATTTCTATAGTATTTTTTCCAGCTCTAACATTCAATAATTAGGCCCTACACTATCTACCTGTTTTGAATCCTTCTCCTGACCACTGTTACTAAGGATTTATCAGTTTAAGTGGTTTTAAGTACACACCCCAAATTAATATATATAGTTTGGTCTAGTGTGATTTACAAAAGGATAATGAAAAGAGAAATTATAGAAAAATGTATGGATATGGTGAAAGTGGGCAAATAGATGACGGTTCTTAGTCTTTCTTTACTGTTTGTGACAAATGATTCATTAGCACAACATGTTCCTAGTGGTGTCTTCTTAGCTATTCAAAATTCCCAGCATGCCAGCTGTAATTGTACTTTTCTTCCATTCCTGATAGTATATTAAAACAAGTGAAACACAGTGATATTAGGGCCTATATATTGTAAAACCGTCTCTGGGATATTGGGTCAAGAATCTAATATGTCATGTAGTAATTCCATACATATATAATTCCTAAATATTATTACCTAATTGTAGTATATGTTGTTCTTAAGACCTAAGGAGAACAGTGGGGGGAAAAAAAAAAAAGTAGTGAATTGTGGATATGTTTTTAATATGCTCAGGTAAGATTCAATTGTGTTTAAGGAAATTGAATGTTTTCAATATTCTAAATAATATTGTAATTTACAGGTGTAATTTGATATGACAATATATAGCATGGCATTGTGTATGTCAGATAAGAAAAGGTGGTGCCTTTGGAAGGGGATATAAATTTTACATTCTTCTATCAGAACAAGATAAGAAAGGACTTAGTTGAATAAGCTATATTAAAAACATGAACACTGATTCAACCTTCAGAAGAAAGGTTGTGTTTTCTGTCTCTAAAGTAACGAACAGAGCTCCTGGTGTCATTGTAGCTGTAACCACTGTGCCCACGAAGGTCCAGTGTGTGCTCCTAGTGCCCTGAGGAGGGTTCTAATGCTACCCTCAATCTTGGCTACACCTTAAAAAGTACTGGACCCCACTGCCAGGGATTCTGGTTTAATTGGTCTCTGGTGCAGCCTGACCACTGGATTTTTAGAAATTCTTCAGATTATTCTAATGTGAAGCTATGCTGGAGAACCACTGCCTTAAAGATATCAGGGATCTAGCAGCATAGCTGGTTCCATGTTTATAGCCAGCAACATCAAGATAGACTTAGAACAACTTGCATTACCAAAAAACAAAGATGCTTTCAAAACTACCTGGGATAGTGGTACAATGTAGAAAGAAGCCAACTAGCAAGAACATCTAAAATCAGTGCAATTTGAGTATCAAATAGAAAATAAGTAGCCAATTGGAGGAAGTTGAATTATAAAATCCCTATGTCCATAATAATGCTATCAAAAGGTGTGGGGCAGGGAGGTACAGGAGAAGATAAATAAAAAACTGCTAAATACAAGACATGTTTCTAATAATATTTTTTAGGAAGTATTACATATCTATCAAGCTAAATTATCAGGTCCTATTTTCTTTATTTATCAAATCTTTGAGTGCCTGCTATATGCCAGGCACTGAAGATACATTGTTAATTTCAGTAGTCTTTGGCTTCCCGAAGTACATACTGTAGTCTGGGGAAATTGAAGTAACAGACAAATATAATAACACATCGATGAGTGCTATCAAGAAAAATAACCCAGGTTAAAGGAATACAGAGAGAGAGCAGAGTGAGACCACTGTATAGATTACTGCTGGGGAAAGTCTCTAAAATGTGTAATATTTGAACAAAGACCTGAATAAAGTAGGGTAGTGAGCTTGAGCCTAGCAGCAGAGCATTCCAAGCAGAGGAACAGCAAGTGCAAAGGTCCTGAGGTGGGACTGGCCAACAAGAACACCAGCATGACTGGAGCAAGCAACTGAAGTCAGAGAGGTAGCCAGAGGACAAATCATGTAGTGCTTGAGCATGAGAAGGGCAAGAGCTGGCTGCAGTGTGGACAGGGATTGTAGGGTGCAGCCATGAAAACAGGACCAGCTGGGAGATCAGCTGGGAGCCCAGGGGTTAGTCGTAGAGAAGGTGGAAAGTGGTTAGATTCAAGACTCATTTTTATTTTTATTTTTTTTAGAGAGAGCTGAGAAGACTTGTCGATTGATTGGGAGTAGAGTTTGTGAGGGAAAAGAGTCAAGGATGAATCTCAAGTTTTTGCCTTCAGCTCTTGGTAAAAAGCATATAGAGACAGAGGGAGAAGCATATTAGGGCTGGGGTAGGAAAATTCAGTAGTTTATTCTAGACATGTTACATTTGAGATGCATATTAGCTATCCCAGTGTTGGGACTACAGTTGGATATTTGAGGATCAAGTTCAGGTCTCACATTGGCATTGTAAACAGAAATTAGGGAGCGACCAGCACAAATATTGCATTTAAAGCCATGGTTCAAAATAAAAACTAGAAGGCAGGAAGGGACAGGAACTGGATGAATGGACACTGGGAATCCTGAGTGGAAAGGGGGAGCATGATGTCACATTGTGGGGATTGCAACCAATGTCACAAAACAATACGTATATAAATTTTTGAATGAGAAATTAACTTGAGCTGTAAACATTCACCTAAAGCACAATAAAAAAAAGAAGAAAGAAAGATAAAGAAATAAGAACCTAGAGAGAAATCAGAGAAAAGGTTCACGGACTAAGTCCTGGCATACTAATGCTTAGAGGCCAAGAGGAGTTACAGAAAGCAACAAAGGAATATGAGAAGGAGGAGCCAGAAATGTGGGAGGAAAGTTTGCTTTCTGGGAAGTGAAATAGAAGTGTTTCAAAGAAAGAGAGGTAAACTGCATAAATGCTTCTGAGGGTGAAGTAAGATGGGGACTAAGATTTGCACATTGCATTGGGCCACATGAAGGTTTTGCTACAAAGGGAAAAAAGAAATTAGGGCAGTAGATGAGGGTGAGGGGAGATATGAACTGTCAAGGGACGGTCTTGATCAACATCTAAATTGGCAATCAGACAAGGTTACTTTAAATTATAATATACAGTTTGTTAAATTTAAGTATATATGTATTGGAAACCCTGGTGGCTTACTGGTTAAGACCAATGGCTGCTAACCAAAAAGTCAGCAGTTGAGATCTACCAGGTGCTCCTTGGAAACCCTATGGGGCAGTTCTACTTTGTCCTATAGGGTCACTATGAGTTGGAATCAACTCGATGGCAATGGATTTTGGTTTGGGTTTGGGTGTTTTTTTTTTGTATATATGTATATATATATAAATGACTATGTCAAGATGGAAATACTTCAACATTAGCTAAAGATAAATGGACTATTATGTTTATATAATGGTTCAAGAATAAAAGAAGTCATATTTAACTTTGTCGAAATTATTGATATACGATTCTTTTTAAATTTTATAAACTGTTAAACATATGACATCAAAATTACTCCAGTGCTGCCCAATGTCCAAAGACTGCATACACTGAAAGTTCTATGGAACTGGATTGCAGGATGGACAATATACCTTATGCACATAGAAAGAGCCGACACCTACCTAGTGCTGAAACACCTACAAGTCCACACACCATGGCCTATATATTCTAGTCGACCAAACTGGTGGCTGCAGTGAGTTAGGCTACATGTGCCCAAGAACTAATAGAAATGTTATTGAAATTATTAGAAATAACTAGAATGTCCTACAAGTGGGGCAATACTAAAAATGCCGTTATTAGGTCAATAAACCATGTTAGTCAAACCCACCAACTGCCTCTGTGAGGTCTACAGCCTGTCTCTAAAAGTAGAGTGTGTGAGTGAGAACTCATGAAGATCATTCCTAGACCCAACTGTTTGAGAACAGTGAGATCTACTCAGTTTGGGGATCCTCTTAGCCTGAATCAAAATGAAACAAAAATTATATTAGACATTTTTCTAAAAGTTGGAGTCTTGGTGGTACAGTGGTTAAGAGCTTTGCTGCTAACCAAAAGGTCAGCAGTTTGAATTCACCAGGCACTGCTTGGAAACCCTGTGGGGAAGTTTTACTCAGTCCTATAGGGTTGCTATGAGTTGGAATTGACTCCACGACAATGGGCAATTGAAACAAAAATTATATTCGACATTTTTCTAAAAATTACTACAAAATAAAGGGGACCTGATGGCACAATGGTTAAATGCTTGGCTGCTAGCCAAAATATTGGCAGTTCAAACCCCACCAGTGGCTCCACAAGAGAAAGACTGGCAATCTGTTCCCGTAAAGAGTACAGCCTAGACAACCCTGTGGGGCCATTCTACTCTGTCACGTGGGGTCACTATGAGCCGGGATCGACTTGAGAGCACCTAGCAATAATAATAACAACAACTGCAAAATGAGAAGTTGTGGTCCAAAAATAAAAGTTCAACAACATCAGCAATAAGGCAAATGAATTATTTTAAGATCCCTACCTACTGGAATTACGCTGAACATACTTCAAAAATGGTTGCAGTAGTACATTGACAGGGAACTGCCAGGAATTCAAGCTGGATTCAGAAGAGGACGTGCAACAAGGGATAACATTGCTGATGTCAGATGGATCATGATTGAAAGCAAGTAATACCAGAAAGATGTTTACCTGTGTTTTATTGACTATGCAAAGACATTCGACTATGTGGATCACAACAAATTATGGATAACTGTAAAAAATGGCTTGGGGGCGGAGCCTGACCTCCTCTCTCTTCACGAGGCGGAAGAAGAGTCAAGACCAGCAGCCCAAGGCTGATTCCTATGAAGAGGAAGTCAGACATGCCTCCTCTCTCTAACATCTTTACCAGTTCTCACACCAACAGTTCCTCCTACGGCACTCTCTACTTCTCTGCTGGGTTCGATAATTCATTGCAATGGCCACACAGAACTCACAGACAATACTCATGGTTATGGGATTTATTAGGGAAGTTACAGGTTACAATTCACGCTCAGGAACACTCAGGATACAGTTCTTCTTTCAAGACAGCCTCTTCCCAGCTGTGCTTGCAGGGATGTCTCTCTCTGGCCCTTTGCCTCTGTCCAACGGCACTCAGTTTTCTTGATCTGGGGTCTGGGAAGCCCATTGCGCTCTCTCCTGCCGATCTCTCCTGCCGGTCTCTCCTTCCACCACTTCTCTGCCACTGCCTCTTGCCATCTTCAGGGTTACAGCTCACTCTCTGTCTCCTGGTTCCAGGAGCTTCTCAGTGCATGGGATCCCAGGTCCAAAGGATGCACTCCACTTCTGGCTATTCTTCCTGATGGTGGTAGGATCCTTTCTCTGCTCTGGAATTGGCTCCCTTTTAAGGCAAAACTGACCAATCCCCTTGGTGGGCCACAATTGCCTTATTTGCACAGTCCCACCCAATCACTTTGGTGGGAGTTACAAGACCATGGCTAGAAAGCGCACACAAAAGTGATTTATCGCACCACAATAACGTTGTGAAGAACTGAAATTCCAGAACCGTTAATTGTGCTCATTCTGAACCTGTACATAGATCAAGAGGCAGTTGTTTAAATAGGGGATACTGCATGGTTTAAAAATCAGGAAAATGTGTCAAGGTTGGATCCTTTTCACCATACCTATTCAATCTGTATGCTGAGGAAATAACCTGAGAAGCTGGACTATATGAAGAAGAATGAAGCATCAGGATTAGGGGAGGACTCATTAACAACCTGCGTTATGCAGATGATACAACATTGCTTGCTGAAAGTGACGAGGACTTGAAGCACTTACAGATGAAGATCAAAGACCACAGCCTTCTATATGGATTACACCTCAACATAAAGAAAACAAAAATCCTCACAACTGGACCAATAAGCAACATCATGGTAAATGGAGAAAATACTAAAGTTGTCAAGGATTTCATTTTACTTGGACCCACAGTTGATGCCATGGAAGCAATTGCCTCATATGCATACGAAATTTGGCCAACGAATAAGGAAGACCAAAGAAATATTGATGCATTTGAATTATGGTGTTGGGGAAGAATGTTGACTATACCTTGGACTGTCAAAAGAACAAACAAATCTGTCTGGGAAGAAGTACAGCCAGAATGCTCATTAGAGGCAAGGATGGCAAGACTTCGTCTCAGGTACTTTGGACATGTTATCAGGAGGGACCAGTCCCTGGAGAAAGACGTCATACTTGGTAAAGTAGAGGGTCATTGAAAAAGAGGAAGACCCTCAATGAGATGAATTGACACAGTGGCTGCAACAGTGGGCTCAAACATAGCAATGATTGTGAGGATGCCGCTGGACGAGGCAGTGTTTCATTCTGTTGTACACGAGGGTCACTATGAGTTGGAACTGACTCAGCGCACCTAACAACAACAAAACCTGGTGATCTACAAATTGTCAAAATTAAAGGAAACTTTGCTTGGCAACCCCCTATTGTTCTCATGAAATCCAGTGTTTCACTGGAAGTCATTGTGATGCTGTGGTTAGGAGGGCAGTCTGGAGCCAGGTATCCCTGGGTAAAATCCCACTTTGGCTGCTTGTTGGCTGAGTGCCCTCGGGTAATTTACTTTCGTCTCTGTGCCTTTGTTTGACCAGCTGTACGGTGTGTGTGGTAGAAGTATCTCTGGGCCAGGTTATTGTGAGGATTCCATCATTTAATAATATGCAGAGCTTAGAACAGAGCCTGATAAAAATGTATAGGACAGTCACCATTATTTTTGATTTGATGTATTCGTTATGGTACAAGCACAAAACAAGTGATCACCAGTCAAATCACCCATCTATATTTTGTATTAATAAGTCAGAGGAGAAAATATTTCCTGTCCCCCGAAATGCTCCTTCACCATCTTGAGTGTAAAACACAGTCAACAGAATCCCATCAGTTTATAGTCTGTGTAAAAATCCAAACCAGGATTAAATACTCATGTATTGCTTTCTCTATTTTAAATTCAGATGTGATTAGGTGGGGTGCTATAGTTTACCTTGCAAGTTGAAGTTAAAAGGCCAACTATAAGAAGAAACTGTCTGTTCCTTCTTTAGATCTGACTGGGGGCTTTTGCATCTGTAAGAATGAACAGCACCAGCTTTCACATGAAGAGTGTCCTCAAGCCATAAGACACAGAATTTCTTGGTGTTTCTGATTTTTTAATGTTTTGGTTCCATTTGTATTTTTGGTAGAAAATTATTTTATTATTTTATTTTTTATGAGTTAAAGAAAGAAATATGACAGCATTAGAGACTATCACTGAATTTCTACTGTGTATTTTAGGAAAACAATTTTACTATAGTAAGAGTCTACATCCCATCTGTCAGTTTGTCATACTGTGATGGCCTGCATGTTTCTATGATGCTGGAAGCTATGCTACCAGTATTTCAAATAGCAAAAGTATTACCCACAGTGGATAGGTTTCAATGGAGCTTCCAGAGTAAGACAGACTAGAAAGGAAGGCCTACTGATCTACTTCCAAAAATTAGCCAGTGAAAACCTAATGGATCACAGCAAAATATTGTCTGACTCACTTGCTTTGGACACATTATCAATTGCTAGAGGAGGACATCATGTATGCTAAAGTAGAGGACCAACAAGGGCGAGGCAGACCTTTGGTGAGGCAGATTAACACGATAGCTGCAATGATGTACTAGAACATGCTAACAGTCATGAGGATAAGGCAGGACCAGGCAACATTTTATTCTATTGTACATGAAGGTCGCCATGAGTAGGAATCAACTGGATGGTGGCTGTCTCTCTGTTCATCTGTCTGTCTGTCTTTCTATCCATCTGTCTATCATCTATCTATTGTAAGAGTAATTATTCCAAGTTACAAAGGTACACAATTCCTATCATAGTATATACTATGTTAACTAAGTTTTATAAACAATTATGACTTTTTGAAATACCAAAAATATATTTTAGTTTTTAAAATATGAATATACCAGTCTGTGAATCAAGGGACATTATTTCCTTTCTTGAACCCCAATACCTTGCATCTTACTTTTAATAGGTGGCTGATTTTTGTGATGCTTTCACCCTTTAAATGCTGGACTTGTTCTAATTTTATTCAGCTTCATCTTGAACCTGCACATGAGCAGTGGATGGTCTGTTCTGCAGTCGGCCCCTGGCCTTGTTCTGACTGATGATGTTGAGCTTCTCCATTGTCTTTTTCCAGAGATGTGGTAGACTTGATTCCTGTGTATTCCCTCTAGTGAGGTCCATGTGTACAGTCACTATGTTGTTGAAAAAAGGTATTTGCAATGAAGAATTCATTGGTCTTGCAAAATTCTGTCGTTTGATCTCTGGCATCATTTCTATCACCAAGGCCATATTTTCCAACTACCAGTCCTTCTTCTTTGTTTCCAACTTTTGCATTCCAATCACCTGTAATTATCCGTGCATTTGACCGCATGTTTGATCAATGTCAGACTGCAGAAGTTGTTGAAAATCTTCAATTTCCTTGTCTTTGGCCTTAGTGGTTGGTGCATAAATTTGAATAATAGTCATATTAACTGGTCTTCCTTGTAGGCATATGGATATTATCCTATCACGGACAGCGTTGTACTTCAGGATGGATCTTGAAATTTTCTTTTTGACCATTAATGCCTCACCATTCCTCTTCAATTTTTCATTCCCAGCATAGTAGACCATATCATTGCCTGATTCAAAATGACCAGTATCAGTCCATTTCAGCTTACTCATGCCTAGGATATTGATCTTTATGCAGTCCATTTCATTTTTGATGACTTTCAATTTTCCTAGTTTCATAACTTTGTACAGTCCACATTCTGATTATTAATGGATGTAAGCAGCTGTTTCTTCTCATTTTGAGTTGTGCCACATCACAAATGAAGGTCCCAAAAGTTTTACACCATCCACATCATTAAGATCAACTCTGCTTTGAGGAGGCAGCTCTTCCCCAGTCATCTTTTGAGTGCCTTCCAACCTGAGGGGCTCATATATCATGAGTTCATAGTAATATTGCCTTTTTAAATGTAATATTATAAAATTTTAACAAAAATTGTTACATTTTATATTTTTATTTCTTTTTTTAACTAAAATTCTAAATTCCAAATGATATTAGATAATGACATTTCTTTTATAAGATATGTAAGAGTCTAAGAATTGTTGTTGTTGTTGTTGTATGCCATAGAGTTGATGCCAACTCATAGCAACCCTATATGACAGAGTATAACCTCGCTATAGGGTTTCCTAGGCTGTAATCTTTATGGGAGCAGATCCCACCAGTCTTTCCTCCTGCAGAGCCACTGGTGTGTTTGAACCACCAACCTTTCGGTTAGCAGCCCAGCACTTTAATCATAGTAATATCAATATTATTGCTAACAAAATAATTATGAAAATAATTTAGGATATCTTTGTAGTTCCTTTTTCCTAATTAGTTATATCCTAATATAGAACTATCAAATTACTGCGCTTTAAAAATCACTTGAAAAAATTTTCTCTGTACAGTTAAGCCAACTTAATACATAGGTTCATTTGTTTTAACTTGTGTTTATTTATTTTGATTTAAATGTGTCTTATAAGTATGTAACTTTTCACAGTTTTGAATTCAAATCTATCTTTCCTTCTTCCTTTATTAATTGGAGTACCCTAGAAAGGGAAACTTCCCCTCATCAATTATTTGGTTACTCTGAAACATAATTAGTGTAGGAAAGGCAGGTTAAATGCTGGGCTATTGTTTCCCTTTACAGTTTGCAAAATATTTCAAACTGATTTTTGAAATCAAGGTATGTTTAGAGAGATCTAGCTTCTATTCAGGTCCCCTCCACTCTGATTCTTTCCTCACCCACAGATAACCATTTTATATACTTTTATTGTGTCTTAAGTTATTTAATAGAAGCCCTGGTGGTACAGTGGTTAAAGCGCTTGGCTGCTAGCTGAAAGATCAGAGGTTCGAACCCCATAGCCACTCCACAAGAGAAAAGATGTGGCAGCCTGCTTCCGTAAAGGTTACAGCCTTGGAAGCCCTATGAGGCAGTTCTACTCTGTCCTATAGTGTCGCTGTGAGTCAGAATTGACTTGATGGCAATGGTTTAATTATTTAATGATTTATTCTTCATCTTTATGAAAATATAAACATATATATATATATAGTATAATTCTATACGTGTGTGTGTATGTATATTCTCTCCACTGCTTAGGTAAACTGTATAGCTGTGGTTTTCAATTTCAGCTGCATCAGAATCACTTGGAGGGCTTTTTAAAATACAGATTGTTGGATCATAGAATTTCTGATTCTTGGGGTCTAGGGCAGGGCCCTATAATTTGCATTTCTAACAAATTTCCAGGAGGTGCTGCTGCTGCTGCTGCTAATCTGAAGACCACGCTTTGAGAAGTAGTGCTACTTTGTTTTTTCCACTTAACAGTGTATTCTAGAGATCACTCCATCAATATAGAATCTTTCTGTCTTGTTTTTGTTGTTGTTGCTACATAATACTCCATAGTGAGGATGTACCATGGTTTATTCCACCAGTTCCCTAATGGTGCACATTTGCATTGTTTCCTACCGTTTAGTATTACAAGTAGTGCTACAGTGAATAGCTTTGTGTATAGTTTTAATATTTTTGCCAATGTAGCATCATTGGAATAAATTCTCAGAAGTGAAAATGCTAGGACATAGGATAAATGTACATGTAAACTTTGTTAGCTTCTTTTTCGCTTGTGATTCAAAATAGCTCATCTACGTTACAATTTGTCAAATATTTCCCTAATTCCTCAATTTAATTTTCCTAATGATGTGAATTCATAATTTTAGGACAATAAGACAAAATAACTACGTTGCTATGCTTTCAGTGGAGAATATTGAAGACACTAATTTGGACTAAAACTTATTTAAAAACAGCAATAAAATATAATGGTTAAATTTTTGAAATTATTTTTAAGTTTAGATATTTTAAATGCTTTTTTAAAAATTAGAGTTAATTTACATTAAGTATAAGAAGACAATAAACTGGTTAGAACATAGTTTAAGGCATGATTTTCTTTTTTTGAATCTCTGATGTTGACCTTGAAAAACTGAAATATTTAATTTCTCTGAGCCTCAAAGTTTCTTAATCTGTGAAAATAGAGATAACAAAAAATAGTGCCAACTTCCTGGGATTTGATATTTTTGAAGAGAAAATGTAAAGAGTTTAGTCTAGCGAGTCTCAACATCACTAGAACAATACCCCCTTTCTTAAATTAATATTATATAATGCCTCCTTTAAAATCAGTTGCCATTGAGTCAGTTTCAACTCATGGTGACTCCATGTGTCAGAGTAGAACTCTGCTCCATACAGTTTTCAATGGCTGGTTTTTCAGAAGTAGATCACCAGGACTTCGTCTGAGGCACTCTAGGTGGATTTGAACCTCCAACCTTTTGGTTAACAGCCCAGCACGTTAACCACATGTACCATCCAGGGACTCCAATGCCCTCTTTACTGTTTGGAAAATAATTTATGCATAATGTAACCTAACCACACATATAATTTTTAAGAATGAATATAATACCCTAACTGTAATTTAAAAGAAAAAATAAAAGGGAAGCAATTTGTAATAAAATAACATGTACTTTGGTATGTAAATGATCATGTAAGACAAACCTAAGTGAGATAATGAAGGAATCAGGTGCTTGCACTTGTATCATCTTGAATTGGCAGCTACAGTACCATGATACAGGTGTGCTGATCACAAGTCTGGTACCAGGGCTTCAAACCAGTTCACTCTGGTTTGAACCCCTGCTGAGAATTTGCATTTCCACCCCAGATATACTGAATCAGAATCTACATTTTAACAAGATCCCCAGGTGATTCTTATGTATAATAAATTTTGAGAACGACTGCTCTACTAGTGGTTCTCAGAATTGGTCCCTAACCAGCAGCATTACCATCGCCTGGTGTCATGTATTGAACTGCGTCCCCCCAAAATATGTGTCAGCTTGGCTAGGCCATGATTCTCACTATTGTGTGGTTGTCCTCCATTTTGTGATCTGATGTAATTGTCCTCCATTTTGTGGTATTTTGTAATTATCCTGCATTTTCTGTGTTGTAAATCCTAAAGCTGTATATGTTAATGAGATAGGATTAGGGTGGGGTGTATTTTGAGTCACACCTTTACTTAAATCACACCCTTACTCAAGTCACACCCTAGCTTGAGTCACATCTTTTATCTTACAGGAGATAAAAGGAGAGAGAAGCAAGCGGGGGCGGGGGGGTGGGGGGGGCGGCGAGGGAGAGGGAGGAGGGATACATGCCAAGCAACATGAAGATTGCCCAGGAGAAGAAGCTCAGATGAGACAAGGACCTTCCTCCAGAGCAGACAGAGAGAGAAAGCCTTCCCCTAGAGCCAGCACCCTGAATTCAAACTTCAAGACTCCTAACTGTGAGACAATACATTTTTGTTTGTTAAAGCCACCCACTTGTGATATTTCTGTTATAACAGCACTAGATAACTAAGACACCTGGGAACTTGCTAGAAATGCAAATTTTCAGCAGGGTTTTGAACGAGAATGAACCTGTTTGAAGCCCTGTCTGGTATCAAGAGTGGCATTAAGGTCAAGTGTTGTTATTTTTTTGAATGATGAACAACTCTTGGTAAAGTTCTGGTCAAACTATAGTCTTCTCTTGATTTATGTGTGGTTGAATTCCTGGAAAATGCAGTGCATATTAAACTGTACAAAAATGGTTTTTTGTTGTTTTCATTTGAGGTTTTAGGCTGAGTCAATTAGGTTGAGATAATTATAAAATGGTGTTTCATCTACATGAATATTCTGTGGGATTCATCACTGAGTAGGATAAACACAAGATGCTTGTACCACTGGCTCTTTTTACTAAATACCAGGAGCACCCCTCAATCATTGGAATACCCAAAAATATACCCAAAAATTTCTGAAATGCCCCCTAGTGGGCTGTGCCAACCCTATTTATGACACTGGTTTAGCCCAATGCCTGACATGTTCTAATTGGTTAATAGATGTTAGCAATATGACAATTATTTTAATTAGCATGCCTTCAGATAATAATAGAATCTTATTTATTCCTCATGCTGATAACTCTGATTGGATCCATTGTTCATCAGTCATACGCTTATCAAAAATCTGTGAAAATAACTAATGTCTCTATTGTTAGTTCCTTGGGTAGTTTTATGTAAAGATTAGTGTTTGTTTTTAAGCTTGAAGAGATTATACTACTACTCATATATAATAATTCAATTAGTAAAATGTAAATAAGATGAAGGAAGCATCTGTGTTTGGGTTAACATTCACTCTGGTTTAAAAGCAGTACTTCAGAGTGGTTGAGTCTTGACATGTCATTAGACAAATCATGTTAGCCACAAATGTAACTTTAAATTTTCTAGAAGTCACATTAAAAAAATAAAAAGAAGCATCTAAAATTAATTTTAGTAATGTATTTTATTTAACCCAGTATATCCAAAATATTATCATTTCAACATGTAATCAATATAAAAGTTTTCAGTGAGCAATAGTACATTCTTTTTTCTTTCTAAGTGTTTGAAATTCTGTATATATTTTACCCTTTCAGCACATCTCAAGTAAAATCAGCCATAGTTTAATTTCTCAGTACCTCTGTGTGGCTGTGGCTACACTATTGGCCAGCACAAGTCTAATCACACTTGAATTAGTCATCCTGTGTTTGAATCCCAGATCCCTTGCTATGTGACCTCGAAATATTTACTTAAACCCTGGGTCTCATTTTCATCTTCTACAAAATAGGTATCATAAAAATAGAATCTACATCAAAGACTTTTGTGAAAATGAAATGAATTAATATATGTAAAGTATTTAGAACTGACACAAAGTAACCTCAGTAAAGGTTAATTCTTATTATAAAGAATTCTTATTATATTTAGTTTACCCAAAATCCATCTCCCTACTGTCACCTGATCTTCTACAAGGGCCGAAAGTCCATCAAATGGGAAAAGACTGTTTTTTTAACAAATGGTGCTGGCAAAATTGGATGTCCATCTGCAAAAAAAATGAAACAGGTCCCATACCTCACACCATACACAGAAACATTCAAAATGGATCAAAGTTCTAAGTTTAAAATGAAAAACTATAAAGTTCATAGAAGAAAAAATAAGATCAATGCTAGAGACCCTAATACATAACCTTAACAGGATACAAACCATAACTAACAACATACAAACTCCAGAAGATAAGCTAGATAACTGGGATCTTCTAAAAATTAAGCACTTATGCTCATCAAAAGACTTCACCAAAAGAGTAAAAAGAGAACCTAAGGACTGGGAAAAAAATTTTGGCTATTACAAATCTGACAAAGCTCTAATCTCTAAAATCTACAGGAAAATCCAACAGCTCTACCACAAAAAGACAAATAATCCAATTAAAAAATAGGCAAAGGAAATGAACAGACACTTCACCAAAGAAGACATTCAAGTGGCTAACAGATACATGAGGAAATGCTTGCCATTAGGGACATGCAAATCAAAACCACAATGAGATACCATCTCACCCCGGCATTACTGGCATGAATCCAAAAAACAAAAAATAACAAATGTTGGAGTGGCTGTGGGGAAATTGGAACTCTTATGCACTGCTCATGGGAATGCAAAATGGTACAACTATTTTGGAAAATGATATGGAACTTCCTTAGAAAGCTAGAAATAGAAAGATAAGATCCAGCAATCCCACTCCTAGGAATATATCCTAGAGAAATAAGAGCCGTCACATGAATAGACATATGCACACCCATGTTCATGGCAGCATTGTTCACAATACCAAAAAGATGGAAACAACCTAGATGCCCATCAACAGATGAATGGATAAACAAACTATGATATATATACACAATGGAATACTATGCAACAATAAAGAACAATGATGAATCTGCAAAGCATCTCACAACATGGATGAATCTGGAGGGCATTATGCTGAGTGAAATAAGTCAATCACAAAAGGACAAATATTTTATGAGACCATTACTATAAAAACTCATGAAAAGGTTTACACACGAAAAGAAACAATCTTTGATGGCTACGAAGAAGGGGAGAAGTGGGGTTGGAAAACCACTAAATAGACAATAGATAAGTGGCAACTACAGTGAAGGGTAAGAGAGTACAAAATACTGGGGAAGCCAGCACAACTTGTTCAGAGTAAGGTCATGGAAGCTCCATGGACAAATCCAAACTCCCTTAAAGACTGAGTTGCTGAGCTGAGGGCTGGGGGGACCATGGTCTCAGGGAACATCTAGCTCAACTGGCATAACATAGTAGTTTATAAATAAAATGTTCTCCATTCTATTTTTGTGAGTAGCACCTGGGGTCTTAAGAGCCTGTAAGGGGCCATCTAAGATTCTCCACTGGTGTCTCGCCCCTTCTGGAGCAAGGGAAAATGAAGAAAACTAAAGACACAAGGTATCTTAGGCTGGATTCTCTAGAGAAGCAAAACCAGTAAAGCATATAAATATATATAGAGAGAGATTTAATTCAAAAAAACAGCTCACGCAATTGTAGAGGCTGGAACATCCCAAGTCTATTAGGATAGAGGCTTCTCCTGATTCACATAGCCTCAGGGGCTGGTGAACCCAAGATTGGCAGGTTGGAAAGCAGGACTCCTCTCACAGGCTGGGAAGATCCATGAATCCCAGGATCAGCAGATAAGCTGATAGCTCAAGTCCCAAGAACTGAAGGTGAGAGGAACAGGAGGCAGCCGCAGAATCCAGAGTGAGCAAAAAGCCAGAACATCTGCTTATATTCAGATGCAGGCCACATCCCCAGGGAAACTCCCTTTCCACTGATAGGCTACTCATAGCATATTCAATCATGGGAGTGATCACATATAAACACTGAGAATCATGGCCCAGGCAAGGTGACACACAATCTTAACCATCACAAAGGGAAAGATTAGTCCAAAGGACTAATAGATCACAACTGCTACAGCCTCCACCAGACCTTCTTCCAGTACAACTAGACGGTGCCCGGCTATCATCACTGACTGCTCTGACAGAGATCACAATAGAGGGTCCCGGACAGAGCTGGAGAAAAATGTAAGACAAAATTCTAACTCAAAATAAAAAAAGACCAGACTTACTGGCCTAACAGAGACTGAAGAAACCCCGAGAGTATGGCCCCCGGACACCGTTTTAACCTCACTCCAGAGGTTTACCTTTTAGCCTTTTAGCCAAAGATAAGACAGACCCATAGGAGAAAACAAGACTAAAGGGGCAAGGACTAGAAGGCAGGAGGAGACAGGAAAGCTGGTAGTAGGGAACCCAAGGTCAAGAAGGGAGAGTACTGACATGTCGTGGAATTGTTAACTAATGTCATAAAACAATATGTGTACGAACTGTTTAATGAGACGCTTGTTTGTTCTGTAAACCTTCATCTAAAGTTCAATTAAAAAAAAAAAGATTTAGTTTGGGTTACCCAGAGTACATAAAAAAGTAATAACAAAATATCAAAAGCTGGGATAGGAACATAAAAAACAATGTTATCAGTGAGTATCGTTACGGCTAAGAAATGTTCTTTCTCCACCCTCCCCCACACGCCTCACAAATAAAAACTGTTTCTCATAATTTTTTTTTCTTTCAGTTTGGGATTATTAGCACATATTCTTGCCAACTTTGGTGGATAAACAGAAGCACAGAATGTACCAGTGTTTTAGCCACTCCTGATACTGAGTCTTAGGGCTTTGATTTGATTTTGATCCCTCACCACATAGCATGTGTTAAGGGATGCTTAGATTTGAATCTAGAGGTTGCCTGCTGACTTCTAAGTAAACAGGAATTTATGCAGGCAGCATCATCCACATAATTGTTTCATTTTTGACCCCCTTGCTGAATCACACATTAGGTGCATGTGAATGATCTGGAAGCTGAATGTGGACTCCCAATTATTGGCGGGTCACCATGTAATAAGAATTCTGTCCTGATTTTTTTGCCCATAACAAACTTTTTTATGTCAGGGAGAAAATTGCAGGAGATTGTTGTAGGATGTGAAACGTCCCAGTTGAGATTTTTTAAAATGTCCTTTTATTCTGTACACAACAGACATTCTTTTATTTTCAACCTGATGGTGCCATTTTCTATTTTTTAGTGATGGTAATAGGCACTGTAAGTAAACCAGATAATAGACTCTTAAAGTTTCTGTGTGCAAATTGAAAGAGCACATTATAGTGCCTGCCTTACCTGAGGTCTTGCAGCCTAACCAGTATGGTATATCATTATGACACCAGCAGAGGTTATAACAATAGTTTCTGTCAGCCTGTCTGAGATGGTTAGAGAATAGCGATAGGGAATAGCACAGTAACCTAGAAATGTCCAGATTCTTCTGGCTCCTTTTAATGTGATAAATCTCTTGTGAACTTAGCAGAGGGGTTTAGCTGGCATCTGGTATATCTCTGTTTAGAATGTGGCTGTGTGTATCTACTCCTACTTACTGAAGTATGTGGCACAAGTCAATTCAATTGTATATAAAAAAATGAAACACTGTGCAAGAAGGGAGTAGAGATAATATATTTGAATAAGATGAATTAACTACTTTCTATACCTTCACCATATGAGATGTGAATAGTACAATACTGTGTGTTTAAAAATCTAAGTAATGTTCTCTTGTTATACCAGAAGAATAACTCTTAGAGATGCTGGTTTATTGCAAGATACATAAGATAACTTACTGCTTGATGAGAAAATTGGGCTTGTGCATTTTGTATAAAATTGTGATGCCCTTTAATAAAAAAACTAAAAGAAAGTAATTACTATAAATTCTGGCAAAATATGACATTCAATTAAGTATTTCTAAATGTATATTTGAAAGAAAATAGTGACACGTGTAAGAAAATGGAAGGGTAGATGCTTGGAAAGACGCTATGTCAATCTCTTACGGAATAACATTCTGTGATTTTGGAATTTAATATCCTTTTCTTCCTGGCATTAACCCTGCATACCTGACTGCCTTTAGAATATGCCATGCATATTCTCTTCCCTGAAACTTTGCTCATGCTTCTGCCCAAAATATTCTTCTTCTCACAAACTCAGTCTACCTAATTTCAACACATAACCCAAAGTGTACTTTGAGTCCCATCTCACCCATCAAGTCTTCCCAAGCTACCATATCTCATGATTATACCTCCTTTTACTTCCTATAGTGTTTTGTAGATTAGCATTTTTTGAGCACCTACTGTATGCTCATGATCACACAGGTAGTAAGTGATAGAGCCAGTATTTGAACTCAGAATGAATCCAAAGCCCACCTGGTGTTTGTCCTCAAGGGTAATTGCATATTTAAATCTGTAGATGTGAGATGATCCCAAATTATTCCATAATTTCAAGGCTTAATTGAACCAGCTTCTCATTTGTGATCCCCCATTTCTTACTCCTCTTTTGCAGTATTAAATTGTAACAATGTGTCTAGCTGACCTGTTAGACACTCCTGAAGGCAAGGATTGGGTCTTGCTTTTCATCTCTGTATACTCATCATCTTATGATGAAGAAGAACTATAACAGAAAATCACTGAATCTTATGATGAAGAACTATATGTTTCACTGGACCTTTTTTAGACTCTTAGTTAAAGGCTGTGGTTTATCACTAATGAGTGTAGTGTCCTATAGGGTCGCTATATGTCAGAACTGACTTTATGGCAATGGGTTTGGTTTGATTTGGTTATGAAGTAGCCACAGTTTCTGTGTGTGTGTGTGTGTGTGTGTGTGTGTGTGTGTGTGTGTGTGTGTGTGCTTTTCCTCTATGTTTTAGTCCTTGGAGGGAAAAGATATCTTACTTTCTTTTCTGCAATACTAGGTAAAGAACATTGGGTCATCCTAGGAAACTATGAGAAAGAAGCTAACTCGTAGAAATATCATGATAATCTTTGCTTTACACTTAATATGGGATAAATTAGGACATTTTTGAAATTCTAGTGTGGGGAATTATTAAAAAAATATATTTTAATAAGACAATGAGGTATTGGGTGAAAATGGGAAGTCATTCCTTCAAAGAGTTCATCCTCTAAGAAAGCCCAAATTCTGTAGGTTTGGGGTAGCTAATCATTAGTGTAAAATTATTAAGAATTTCTTAAGTTAGCGTCTCATGGCTAGATTGCAGTTGGAGGCAGCTCCTATTACATATGAACTTTTCCCAAGCTGCTTATACTGGCCACTTTGTTTATTTATCTATCCATTCATCCATCTAACAATCCATTCACCCATCAAATATTTCTTTATCACCTGATGATAGGAATATAATGATGAGTTGGTTCCTGTCCCTATACAATTTTTAAGTTTTTCATTTAAGGAAAATTAGAGTGGATTCTCCTTCTCCCTTGGAGGAGAGTATGGCAGAATTTCTAGAGGCATGTGCTGCAGTGAATGTGTGGGGTGGGGGAAGAGAGGGTGTGTGTGTGTGTGTGTGTGTGTGTGTGTGTGTGTGTGTGTTTAAAAATGATTCTGATATGATCCACGTAAAACTTCATCCCTGAAACCCTATGCTCCACTCCAATTGAGAACCACCATTTTAGGTTCAAATTCTATTTAAAAAATTTATTTTAGTGTAGGAATGCCTACCAATACCTTTACTCTAGATTCAAGGTAAAATGACTTGACTTCAAATACATTTGAACTCATGATCCTGTAATTCTGTCCCCAATATGTGCTATCCCTACAGTTCCCGTCTTCTCCTAGGTGGTCCCTATCCACAGTTACAGATACAGGACCAGGGCCACTCCCTCCAAGAAACCTTCCCTGAGTCCCTCATCTGGATTAGGAGCCCTCCTTTTTGCTGCACTAGCCCCTGTGCATTTCTGTTAAAGCCTTTACCAGATTATATTGTCCTGTACCTCTCTTCTTCCTTAAGACTGTGATTTAAGCATAAGACTGCCTCAGTTATTCAGTGAATATTTACTGACTACCCATGCTACATATCAGGTACACGTATAGATGCTATGGATATGCCAGTGAATAATGTAGTAAAAAATCACTGCCCTTGCGGAATTCACATTCTAATTTTATGCACCTTTGTACTGCACAAACTTAATTGATATCCATACTGCAAAACTCCTCAATAAATTTAAGAAATTTGACTGTAAGTGTTGTATAATATAGAACTTAGACATCAGTATTTTCCTTGGAAGAAGTATGTGCCCAAACCAAAAGCAAATAAAAAGCCTGATGTCATAGTGAAGAGGCTTAGATAAGTATTTTCAAATGTTAGAGAACAACTATTTTAAGTAGTACTCTATATAATAAATTCAATTTACATAGAATTTTAAATGATTCCTTGCCACTCATTAAAACAAAATTTAAATGATGGAAGTAATGTTGCTGTAAATATCTTTGGATCTCTTTTGTAATTCACAGTCATTTCCCTTGATTCATGTTTAGTATTCAGTTTCACAAATATGTACTAAGTGCCTACTACATGCTCGATATCATTTGTTTTATATTCATATAATGCCTGTATTTTGACATTCTCAAAAGACTTTAATACTATAAGGTGTTAGATGAACGCGTTCTAAGTCAACAGCACTTTATTCAAGCTGGAAGGTATATCTCATAATTTTTTATCATATAGATTTAGATTGAAATATTCTAATATTGAGAAACAAATAATTCTAGATCAGTATTTCATTATTGCTTTTCTGCTGTTCTCAGACAAAACACTATTAAGAATAGATACTAATAACAGATAGCTTCCACACTTGTAGCTATCATAGCAAAATACTTTTTTATTGATGTAATTAAATGAAGTTTACTTTTCAAGTTAGTCTCCCATACAGAATTTTTTTTTAAGATAAATTGCTATGAGACCCCAACTGCTCACCCCATTCTGCGACAGACAGCACACTCCTCCCCTCCACCCCTGATTCCCCATGAACATTCAACCAGCTCCTAACTCTCTCTGCCTTCCCCTCTCACCTCCGGACAGAAGCCGTCCCTTTGTATTTGTAGATTGCTTTGGGTAGAATTGACATTTTCACTATGTTGAGTCTACCTATCCATGAGCAAGGTATATTTTTCCACTTATGCAGGTCTCTTTTATTTTCTTGTAGTAGTGTCTTGTAGTTTTTTCTGTAAAGATCTTTTACATCTCTGGTTAGATTTATTCCTAAGTATTTTATCTTTTTAGGGGCTATTGTAAATGGTATTGATTTGGTGATTTCCTCTTCGAGGTTCTCTTTGTTGGTGTAAAGGATTCAAACTGATTTTTGTATGTTTAGCTTGTATCCTGAAACTTGCTGAAATCTTCTATTAGTTCCAGTAGTTTTCTTGTGGATTCCTTGGGGGTTTTCCGTGTGTAAGATCGTATCATCTGCAAATAGAGATACTTTGACTTCTTCCCTACCTATTTGGATGCCCTTTATTTCTTTTTCTAGCCTAACTACTCTGGCTAGGACCTCGAGCACAATGTTGAATAATAGTGGTGATAAAGGGCATCCTTGTCTGGTTCCTGTTCTCAAGGGGAATGTTTTCAAAGTCTCTCCATTCAGGGTGATGTTGGCTATTGGTTTTGTATAAATGCCCTTAATTATACTGAGGAATTTCCCTTCTATTCCTATTTTTTTGAGAGTTTTTATCATGAATGGGTGTTGGACTTTCTCAAATGCCTTTTCTGCATCAATTGATAAGATCATGTAGTTCTTGTCTTTTGTTTTATCTATGTGATGGATTACATTGATTGTTTGTCTAATGTTGAACCATCCCTGCATACCTGGTAGAAATCCCAGTTGGTTGTGGTGAATTATTTTTTTGATATGTTGCTGAATTCTATTGGCTAAAATTTTGTTGAGGATATTTATGTCAATGTTCATGAGGGTTATTGGTCTTTAATTTTCTATTTTTGTGGTGTCTTTCCCTGGTTTGGATATCAGGGTTATGCTGGCTTCATAGAATGACTTTGGGAGTATTCCATCTGTTTCTGTGCTCTGAAATACCTTTAGTAGAAGTGGTGTTATCCCTTCTCTGAAAGTTTGGTAGAATTCTCCAGTGAAGCCATCCGGGCCAGGGCTTTTTTTTGTTGGCAGTTTTTTAATAACCTTTTCAATCTCTTCTTTTGTTATGGGTTTATTTAGTTGTTCTACCTCTGTTTGTGTTAATTTAGGTAGGTAGTGAGTTTCTAGAAATTTGTCCATTTCCTCTAGGTTTTCAAATTTGTCAGAGTACAATTTTTCATAGTCTTCTGTTATGATTCTTTTAATTTCACTTGGGTCTGTTGTGATATCACCCATCTCATTTCTTATACGGGTTATCTGCTTCCTCTCCAGTTTTTCTTTTGTCAGTTTGGCCAATGGTTTATCAATTTTGTTGACTTTTTCCAAGAATCAGCTTTTGGACTTGTTAACTCTTTCAATTGTTTTTCTGTTCTCTATTTCATCTAATTCTGCTCTAATTCTTATTGTTTCCTTCTTTCTGGCACCTATAGGCTTCTTTTGCTGTTCTCTTTCTACTTGTTCCAGTTGTAGGTTTAATGTTTTGATTATGGCCCTTTCTTCTTCTTGGATGTGTGCATTTATTGCTATAAACTGACCTCTGAGCACTGCTTTAGCTGTGTCCCAAAGGTTCTGGTAGGATGTGTTTTCATTCTCGTTTGATTCTATGAATTTCTTTATTCCATCCTTAATTTCTTCTATAACCCTGTAGTTTTTGAGCAAGGTGTTGTTCAGTTTCCATGTGTTTGATTTTTTTTCCTTGCTTTTTGTGTTGTTGATTTCCACTTTTATGGTTTTATGGTCAGAAAAGATGCTTTGTAACATGTCTATACTTTGGATTTTGTTAAGGCTTGCTTTATGGCCTAATATGTGGTCTGTTCTGGAGAATGTTCCATGTGCGTTGGAAAAGAAAGTATACTTGGCTGCTGTTGGGTGCAGAGTTCGGTATATGTTTATGAGATCAAGTTGGTTGATTGTAGCATTTAGCTCTTCTGTGTTTTTGTTGAGCTTCTTTCTGGATGTTCTCTCCTTCACCAAAAGTGGCGTGTTGAAGTCTCCTACTACTATTGTAGAGCTGTCTAGCTCTCTTTTCAACGCTGTTAGAGTTTGTTTTATGTATTTTGGAGCCCTGTTGTTGGGTGCGTAAATATTTATTATAGTTATGCCCTCCTGGTGTATTGACCATTTAATCATTATATAGTGCCCTTCCTTATCTTTTGTGGTGGATTTTACTTTAAAGTCTATTTTGTCAGAGATCAGTATTGCCACTCCTGCTCTTTTTTGAGTGTTGTTTGCTTGATATATTTTTTCATCCTTTGAGTTTTAGCCTGTTTGTGTCTTTAAAGTCTAAAGTGTGTCTCTTGTAGACAGCATATAGATGGATCATGCTTTTTTATCCAATCTGCCACTCTCCGTCTCTTTATTGGTGCATTAAGTCTGTTTACACTCAGTGTAATTATTGATATCTATGAGTTTAGTGCTGTCATCCTGATATCTCTTTTTGTGTGTCGTTCACAGTTTCTTTGTTCTCCTCAATGTTCTGTGCTAAGTCGTTTTTCTTTATGTATTTTTTTTCCATCTTTTTCTTTGTTGTAGATTTTTGTGTTTGCTGGGTCTTTATGTTTTTCTACTTTTTTATTTTGATTTGTAGGACTGTTAGATTCCTTTGTGGTTACCTTAATATTTACCCCTAATTTTCTAAGTTTATACCAGTCTTTTATTACTTTATATCACCTTAGCTTACCCTCCATATAGAAAATCAATGTCTCCATTTTTTTAAGTCCCTCTTTTTTTGTTTTAATATTATCCTCTTTTTTTTTTACATATTGATATCTGTTTCCCTATTTTGAATGCTTTAGCTTTGATGTAATTTCAATTTCTGTATCTGAGTCAATATCTTGTCACTCTATCCTGTGTTCTAGTCCTGCGTTGTTAGTTGGTGTTATTGATTATCTAACCTAGGACTCCCTTTAGTATTTCTTGCAATTTTGGATTGGTTTTTGCAAATTCCCTGAGCTTCTGTTTATCTGGAAATGCCATAATTTCACCATCATATTTGAGAGACAGTTTTGCTGGATATATAACTCTTGGCTGACAGTTATTTTCCTTCAAGGCTTCAAATATGTCATCCCATTGCCTTCTAGTCTTCATGGTTTCTGCTGAGTAGTCTGAACTTATTCTAATTGACTCTTCTTTGTAGATGACTTTTCTTTTATCCCTAGCCGCTCTTAAAATTCTCTCTTTATCTTTGGTTTTGGTAAGTTTGATTATAATATGTCTTGGTGACTTTCTTTTGGGATCTACCTTATGTGGGGTTCGATGAGCATCTTGGATAGATATCTTCTCATCTTTCATGATATTGGGGAAGTTTTCCATCAACAAATCTTCAACAATTTTCTCTGCATTTTCTGTTATTCCCCCCATTCTGGTACTCCAATCATTCATAGGTTATTTCTCTTGATAGAATCCCACATGACTCTTAGAGTTTCTTCATTCTTTTTAATTGTTTTATCTGATTTTTCCTCAAATAAGTTGGAGTCAAGAGATTTATCTTCGATGTCACTAATTCTAATTACTATTGCTGCAATTCTGCTCCTATGACTTTCTATTGAGTTGTCTAATTCTGAAATTTTATTGTTAATCTTCTGGATTTCTGATAGCTGTCTCTCTATGGATTCTTGCAGCCTATTAAATTTGGCATTATGTTTTTCAATAACTTTTTTAAGTTCTGCTACTAGTGTGTCTGTATGTTGCCTGGCTGTTTCTGTGCTCTGTCGAATTTCCTTTCTTATATCTAGAAGAGTTCTGTATATTAATCTTTTGTATTCTGTCTCTGGTAATTCCAAGAAGTTCTCTTCCTCCAGAGAATTTATTGATTCTTTATTTTGGGAGCTTGCTGAAGCCATCATGGACTTCCTCTTTATGTGACTTGATATTGAGTGTTGTCTCCGAGCCATCAATAATTTATTATAATTTTATTTTGTGTTTGCTTAGTGAGACCTAGCTTCTTATTTTGTTTTGTTTTGATATGCTCAAATAGGCTGCTCATGTGTACTAGTTTGATTTTTGACACCTTTTGATCTCTAATGTCCTGTCACCAGGTAGTTGGTTCTGTAACTAAGTATGTGCATGCCGGAGTTCATTCAAATTTCTTATATGGGATCAGCTCAGGTGTGCAGGCAGTCGATCTCCAAGTGTGTGATGCAGGCTCTCACCCGCAGTCCTAGAGAGGCATGGGTGTTTGGTGTAGGCACTGGACTCTGGCTGTGGTAGGGGATCATGCGCTGAGCCAGGCAGGGGGCCAACAGCTGCCCCTGAGAGTCTGAAAGAAAAGCATGTCCCTATTCTCTAGGGTGAATAAGTAGGTGAGTTTTGTAGCCGGGCTAAGAGTGCCCCACTATGTTGGCTGCAAAGACTCGAGGGCACCACTTTTTCTTGAACTCTTGAAGCAGGTGACTAGGCACTTTAGGAACTATCACCAGTCCTCAAGACCCTGCTGCAGATCGATAAAAGTGCCTACTTGAGGGGCAGGGCTGTTTCGAGGATCACAAATCTGCCCGTTCACAGCTGAAGCAGTTGAAGTTAAACTTCAGATGTTTGCCCTGTTGTACTGTGGTAGTGAGGGCTAACGCTGTTGAGATGGGTCCCCACAAGTCTATACAGTGGTGTATGGCACTCAGAGTCTGCAGACCCTTGATTTCTATGGCTAGCAAAGGAGTTGTTCCAACCCTGTGTTCCTGGCCTAGGGGAGCCAGCAGATTATTTGTTCCCTCTCCAAGGCCAGAAGAATGGGTCAGGGTGCCTTTGGGATCTTTTTCTAGCCCAGTAGACTCCCGGTACAGTGCAGGGAGGGAAGCGGTAGAAGGAAGAGAGGCTTTTCCCAAATCCGGTGCAGGGCGCAGAGGTAGGAGGTAAAAGGGAGAGAGGTTTTTCCCAAATCCAGTGCAGAGCACAGAGGTAGGAGGTAAAAGGGAGAGAGGTTTTCCCAAATGGGCTTTTTTTTTTTTTTAACTCACCGCGAAAGGGTGTGTGCAAGTACTTATCCTAGCCTCTTGGGAGCTGCTCTTCACTGGTTCGGAGGGTCCAAGCAGAATCTCTGCTGCCAGGTCTCTCTTGATGTGGAAACTGCTTCTCCAGTGCGCTCACAGCACAGCTGTTTGGCTGCTTCACCAGGGCCCAGCATGGCTGTGTCTCTGCTGTATTGCTGCTGCAGCTCTAGCGCTCCTCACCTCTTCCAAATGGTCTTCCTCTCCGGTATGACTCAGATGGATTTCTTAACCTTCCCTTGTTCAGGGATCCAGATGGTCACATAGAATCAAATCACTTGTTTTTCCAGGTCTTTGTTGTAAGAGGGATATAGGAAGTGTCTAACTAGTCCGCCATGTTGACCATGCCTCAGCAAAATATTTTTGATATGAGAATAAGCATGAAAATAAAAAATTGTGGTTTAGACTTCCATGTTAGTATTGCTTTAGTCTTTTCATTAATAATCTAATTCTGTTTTATAACCTTCTACCAAGATATGCCTATTTGAAATAATTTTATTACTCTTTACATTCCTTAATGTGTCTGATGTATAACAGTACCATATTCTAATTGGTTTCATGTGGCATTTTCCTACCATTTTTTTCTTATCCATCGATTGAAAGAATTTATATAGTTCTTCAGTGTTCTGAATTTAAAAATTAGCTTATATTTTTCATTTAAAAACTGTAATTTATTTATCTGATGACTTTAATTGAAATATGTGTTGGATAGCATTTGGGCATTTAAACTATAACTTTCAAGTACTTTGATTTTTTTGACAAAATTCAAGAATTCTTACATCTGACTATAGTCTTTTGAATATTCTCAGTGGGAGGAAGTCTTTGTCCTTTGAAAACACATTTGAATTTTTTGAAATAGCCAGAAGTTATTCAATGTCAAATCTGTTAAATAACTTTGGTGATCACACTGGGCAATACAGTTTTGGAACAAAAATGAAGTTGAGCCATCAAGACAAGTTTTGTTGTGTGACTTATAAACTAATTCTGAAGGAAATCTCTCTGTAAAAGTTCTAATGATGGCTATATCATTGAAACAGAGTTTCCAATGGGATTACCTTGAAGCGAGTTTGATAAGGCTCTAAGAGAGGGATGTTGAAACAAGGCCTGTGAAAGCATGTAGGAGTGAAGCCTAATCTAGACTAAGGTAAAGAGAGAGGCAGGGGAGGCTTCTCTGTTGAAATAACTCTTAAGTTGATGAATGACGAATAGCAGCTAGATAAGTACAGAAGGGTGAGAGAGAAAGATCGTTCTAGGAGGGTGGTGTAATATGTACAAAGGCAGAGAAGTAAGAAAATATAGACCATATTTTTCACAAATAATACACCCATGTAGATAACTCACCCACACATATAATACGCATAGGGCACCTAGAAGAATAACGCTAGAGGGGGTTGTGCAGTTGGCAAAAAAACATATAACATGTGTGTTATTTGTGTAAAAATATGGTAAAATGTAGCTCTGTAAGGCTGGAGGGTGAGGTTGGCAGACATGATGTTGAGGAAACAGGCAGGGTAAAGGCAGAGGAGAACAGTGAATGCCATGCTATGAAGTTTAGACCTTATTCTGATGGTTGAGGAATGTCTCGACTTGTTCAGAAATTCAGTGAATAGAGTGATATCTGGCTGGGGCGGGGCAGATAGCAGGATTGGGGCATTTTTATAGTCACAGAATGATGGAAGTCAAACTCAGGTAGAGATGGAGTAAAAGGAGCATTCACAGAGATATCAAAGATGCAAAATCAACAGACTTGGTGGCTAAGTGTGGGCAATAA
Organism: Dugong dugon; assembly: GCA_030035585.1. NCBI lineage: Eukaryota > Metazoa > Chordata > Mammalia > Sirenia > Dugongidae > Dugong > Dugong dugon. The sequence goes on from CM057478.1 coordinate 20,196,660, forward strand.
GAGAAAATAAGAAGTGCAAGATAGTCCTCATCGTCTTGGCTTGAATTACTGTGTGGATGGTATGGTTGTCACTGAGTTAGAAAATATAACAAAAACATTGTTCGTAAGCCTAGCTTACACGTATCAATATACCTACAAGGCTAAAACTCTATTTTAATTTACGTTTTGAACCTTCTAATGCCCTCTGGTCAGAGCTGTCACTATTACCCAATTACAACGATGCTTTGAATCATGAAGTTTCATCTGCATGCACTACAAGCATGCGCTGTTTTTGTTTTTTTTTGTTGTTGTTGCTGCAGGTGTTTTTCTAGTCACTGATTTTGTCAAATTTCTGATGTTTTAGCTATAATATTGTGGTAATTAGTATTTGTAAACCTATCAATAACTTTTCTGAGAATGAAATAGTAATTAAAAGAAAAGAGGAAATGATATACAGGAATTTCAATTTACGAGTAACATTAGTACAAAAAACATTACTGAGGATTCTGTATGCTCTGCTACAGGAGGTGGTCCAATGGGGGGGTGGTGAAACCATGAATTACTGCACTAGGTGACATCAACCTTAGTGATGCCACTGTTCAGTAGTGTCTATAGAACATACATGAATTACTGCTCAGGTTGATCAATATTTGGTCTGGAGATATAAATTGGGAGTCACCAATAGATAGTACTTGAAGCTGTGTATAAATGTGTATAAATGACATTCAATATTCAAGAGTTTGTAAAATAAGATGGAAACGAAGACAATTATGAACATCTAGGGAGTCACAAATTGTCATGCTAGTGTGGAGAAGCTCAAAGGATACACGGATAGAATGGACTAGTAGGAGAACTGGGACTCACATGCTGTCACAGAATTCTAGGAAAATGAGTGTTTGAAGAAGGAGGAAGTAGTCAACAGTGTCAAATGCCTAGATCAGTACATGACACATAGTAAGCCCTCAAAAAATAGTGACTAGATGAAGCTCCTAAATGAAATAAGATGAAGACTGAAGAATATCCATTGGTAACATTTTCCAGAGTAGATTCTGTGAAGTATGTGGCCAGAGGCTATATTGTACTGAAATATAAGAGTGAATGAGAGGGTTAGTATTGGAGACATTGACTGCAGACCATTCTTTCAAGGAAGCATAATTATTAAAATGAAGGCTTCAGCCAGAAGTATCAGTAGGATCAGAGGACATTTACTTTTCTTTTGGGTAGTTGTATTTAATATATTTTTTTAATTTTAAAATTAATACTTGTTTGCATAGTACATATGCAAAATAATGAAAAGTATAAATAAGAAAATTAAAGTTATCCACAATATTCTTATACATTTTGGGGCACATATATTTTATATATAAAGTATATTTGAAAACAAAATTGTGATAATGGTGTACATACAATTTTCTTCTTTCTTATTTCTTTATATTTCATTTATGATTAGTTTTCTCAGTTCTTAACAATTCCACAAAAATATTATTTTTATTGGCTGAAGAACATTTAAGAGCACACTCTGAGGAAGTCATTTGGGCAAAACCATGGATGAGTCCTGGTAAACACAGGACTCACCACATGTGGGGCATCTAGGAGGGTCACTATGTGCAAGGCCTAGACAGACATTGGGAATGCTATCAAGAACAGGGAGTTTCTCTGTATCTTTTGTTTCAGACCTCACTATGACCTCTTTCAGTACTTCATTTTACTTGGTAAAATAAGTATTTTCAGCTAATCCAGAAAACTTAAACATAGAAAGGAGAGCAGACATTTCATCAACAAATAGGAGAAATAAAATACAGATTATATTCTGGATCAGACTCAGTCAGGCATTCTGTCCTCAGTTTAAAGATTGTGCAATGATGTGGCCGTGTTAGTGAACTCATCCCTCAACATTGTCACTTAAATCTTTTAAATCTTCCTAGACTCTCACTCGTTTTCCTCCTTTGGACTCTTGGTGCCTTTCTTCTGTGTTGAATATTCTGTTCCCTGGAAACTATTTCTTCATTCTGTTGCTTTTTCTCTACCCTTTTGTTGGAGTAAATTCTTCAGTAGCTTTATCAGAAAGGATACATGAGAAGTAAATTGTTTATTTACCTTGGACATATTAAAATATCTTTATTCCACCCTAGTTGATTGATTATTTAGCTAGGTATAGAAATCTAACTTGGAAGTATTTTTCCTGCAGAATTGTAAAGGCGTTCCATTGTCTTCTAGCTTCCAGTATTGCTGTTAAGTCGAAAACCATTCTGATTTTGTGTATGGCCTATTTTTGACTCTCTGAAAGTTTGTTTAAATTTCAGCTTGTTGATAAGTTCTGAAGTTCCACGGTGATGTGCCCTGGCTAAGGTCTGTATTCATCTAGTAAGTTAAGGACAGGAGCCTGCGCAGTGCAAGTGGTTTGCCATTGGCTGCTAATCAAGTTTGGTGATTCAAACCTATCCAGCAGCTCTGCACAAGAAAAGGCCTGGTGATCTGCTTCCATAAAAATTACAGCCCAGAAAGCCCTATGGAGTAGTTCTACTCTGTAACATATGGGGTCACCATGAGTTGAGGGCCATCTTAATGGCAGCTAAGAACAACAACAACAAGTTAAGCTCTAAGTGGGATCTGGAATTTCATAAGAAAATTTTTGAATTAATTTATTGATGGCTGTTGGGAGACAATTTTCCATGGATTTATCATAGTCTAGACCTGCATAGTCTAAGTGTTCTGAGCAAAGGATATGTTCTATTAGCAAACAGCTTTGGAAGCTAGAGACAGTGTATCCCTCTAGAGAGATGTAGAGATTGTTTCTAATCTCTAAATCAGATTGCTGTTCAAAGACATTCAGGGTAGTCTTCCTCAGAGATATTTGCTTACCTTGCAAGATACTGTGTAATCTCTCTCTTTCTGAAAGGGAGAATGAGCAGATGTGTCAGCAGCCGTATAAAAGCTCAGTCTTCTAAAATTTGGGGTGCCTCTCCTGTGGTGCATTCCACTGCACACACATGTGAAGTTCATCCCTCATCCTATCACCCAATAAGATTTGGGCATAAGGAATCAATACAAGATGCTGGTCTAGCTGCAGTTTTAGCTGTAATAATTTGTTTCTGTGATACAGGGTTATTGTGTCTTTGTCAGAATATGTATATAAAGTTGTTGCAGGCTAACTTATTACCTTGCAAGTGCAATAAAATCTCGGGTCCTTCACAGTTTCCAGATTAACAATGCTTACCTCTTCTCCGTTTTCTTTATTCTGTCTTTCTAGGTACTGTACCTCTTGGGATGGTTCTCTAATATTTTACTGCCTATTTTCCTTCTCGAATTATATCAACTTTAATTTCAAATGTTCTATTGAGTTTTTAATTTTTGATGTAAGGTTTAAATTTCCAAAAAAATCTTTGTTTTCTAAATGTATCTTATTTTAATAGTGTCTTGCTTTTGGATGAAATATCTTATCTCTATGAAAATATTACAGTATTTTAAAACTTCCACCCCCCTACACAATGACTGTTTTATCCAAGCTGTTTTGATTTTTTTTGGGGGGGGGGGGTTTGTTTTGTTTGTTATTGTTTGAACTCTTTTTTTATGCTAGAAGTTTCTTCAGATTTCTTGTCATCATTGCTTGATTGCTCATGTTTAGAAGTGAGGGACTAAAATATTAAATGAAAATTCTACACATTTTGGTAGCATGTGTTGACTTTGAACCTGACTCTAGGAAGATCTAGCTGCCTTTAATTGCTATTTGATGTCAAGAATTTTTTGGTATTTTTCTTGAGCTGGTCAGAATCCCCCAGAAAAGCCTATAGTATTGTTCTGTCTGAAGGGTAAAGGCTGGATTATCAGCTTCCAGGGAGTGGGGAAAGTTATGGGAGGGAAGAAGTGGTCTCAGCATTCAGTATATACATATTTCCTTAATTCCCTATTCGGAGAATAGTAACTACCATCAATTGTATTTGGTGCTCCTCAGTCTAAAAATTCTGTGTTTTACTCTCCAGAGAGTAAATCTCCAGACTCATTCCACAGTGCAGGTAAATTAGGGCTGCTTCTCAGTATTCCCAACTATCAGGTTAAGTTTTAGCATATCTGGGTCTATTAAAATGATTACCGTTCATCCTTTGTTTTTTAGCTTCCAAAATTCTGTTGCTATTCTCTCCTCTCCGACTCTATTTTTGTGGGGTTGTCATACAAATATTTTTTATTGATATTTTCAGGGGTGTCAGGAAGGAAAATTACTAAATGCATGCCTTCAAATTGCCATCTTTTCCCTAAAGCTGGTTTATTTGAATTTTTTACATTTAACTTTTTGAAAGCTGGAAATGTTCAAAATTATAAAATAAGGATCCAGCACTAGTTTTTCTGATTTGAAATAATCATCTTTTCAAAGTCATTTTTTATACATTATTAATTCTCTGTCCTCTGGTTTATGATGGTTGCTTTATTAAGGATTAAGACCTAGTTCAAGTTTATCTATTGTGTTTCATTCATCAGTTCATGAAATTCTAATACCAGTACTATAGTGTTTTAATTGTGAGCCTTCTAGGTAAAAGCTAAATATCTGGAGTGCCAAATCTCAAGGGAAGGGTTTCAGTTGTTTTATTTCACTTTACAAAAAAATCTCATATACTTAAAAATGTTTAAATACTAACATGAAAGAACAAAGAAAGATTGATAATAAGAGATAATGAGAAAGGGTTGAAATTTTTTGAAAATATATTTATTTACCAATTACAAAATAAATTTATTTATTCAATTTATAAATTCAAGAAAAAAGTATATTTTGAAAAACTACAAAATTTTACAAAAAGTTACAAAATACATTTATTCATTAAAAATAAGTAAATACTCATTAAACAACCACTATATACAAAATGAAGAGTCCCTGAGGGGCTCAACCAGTTAAGCATTCATCTACTAATGAAAAGGTTGGTTCGAATTTACCCAGAGGCACCTCAGAAGAAAGGCCTGAAAGATGTGACAGTCCTATACAGTGAAGTTCTACTCTGACACACATGGGGTCTGCATGAATTGGCATATGGTAACTGGTTTTCGTATGCTAAATAAGGACTCTGGGAAGGTTAATGAGTAGGATAACACTACATTTCTTTTCCACCATGTAGAGGTATCAGAGGACTTTATATGAAATCACTGTCTGCTGCTCCAGGTCCTACAATGGTGTTAAACATTTAATATCTCATCTACTCTTCATACTAACAAATATTGTATGTAGGACATATCATCCCGTTCTTTAGAGATATAGAAACAGAAGCTCAGAGAGATTAAAAAACTTGCATAAATTCATGAAGCCATAAAAGGTTGCTGCTGGATGCCAAACTCTTACTTTTCCAGTCCCTCAAGAATAAGAAATAAATTTGAGGAAAAAAAATCAGATGATTTTATAATTTAATACTATATAATTCACATAATGTACTTAAACACATGAATTTCTGTAGCCTCAGAGGAAGTTAGCATTTAGAATATTGGAGAGAAACTATTATAATTTTATAATTTAAGTTGAATTTACTAGAGTATTTTCAAATAAACAATTGAGAATTGAGAACATAAAATAAAAAACTACCTTACTAAGCCTGTTTGAGATTTCTCTATTCTGGTTCCCAAACCTTTAAGTATTAAGAACAAGTTAAAAAATTATATATATGTAATTAACTAGTTCTAATTAGACTGAGGTTCAGCTAAAAAGGATCAACTGTAAACTTATAGATTTTATAGCTCCTCCCAATGTTAAGTTCAGAATCAGTCAAGAATCTTCTATGCCTTAATTTGGTAAGGTGACACAATTTGATCTTATAAATTCTAGTAAATAAGACAGCCATTGAATAAATATCAGACATGATTTTTGAAATTGCGTACAGATTTTCCCACCAAATTCAGATAAGTATTATCTTTATGCTGTTAACAGTATAATGTAGCTAGAATTTGTAGTAAAGTCATGTTCTTGCCTTTTAAAATTTTTACCTAGAAACTGTTAAAGAAACAGAGCTGTTCAATATTAAAAGAAAATTGCTATTTCTGTCTAATATTTATGTCATTTAGTTGTGTCTAAATTGAATGGCAAAAGGAAAACATTATTATTATTGGTTTATATGGCTTCTAGATGAATGTAAAAAATTTTTCTTACATGCAAGCTACATTATTATGTTATTGTTTCCTTAAGCATAAAAAAGATTGTTTTATTATTTAATAAGTGGGAATTTATTCATTCACTGTTACAATCAACATATACTGCTCTAAGTACATGCAAAATACTGTGAGTTCTACAAAAGAAATCAGGCATAAATCCTTCACTGAGGAACCTTACATTCTAGTGGAGGATAGTAAAGATGCATATGAAATTATAATAAATGCTGGATAGTCCCATGTGCAGATACAATTCCGTGGGAATTCAGAGAAAGGGGAAATTACGTCTACTTGAAAAAATCAAAGTATTATTTCTGGAGGATGTGGCATTTGATCTCCAAAGATGGTCAGGAGCCATAGAGGGTTATCTGAAAAATTGAAGGGGAGTGACATATTCTAACTGTGCTTCCCACAATTACTCTGGAAGCAGAGGTCATGATGTCTGCTCTGCCCTCCTCACCTCCTTAGTGTAAAGAACAATTGGAAGAGTGTAGCCGAATCCCCTGTTAACATTAAGGCTCTATATAAAGTGGAAACTCAAACTTTTTTCAGAGAAGTCTAAAAATGCCGTCCATCTGTTTCATAATTAGAAGAAACTTTTGTGGTCATATGTTTAAGAGATGTACAGTCATGAGCTGTATAACGTCTGTTCAGGCAAGGTCCAACCACAAATGTTTGTGGTCCCATAAGGTTATAATAGAGTTCAGAAATCTTGGTTGGAGAATAGGATGTAGCAGATACAACCTGATGTAGCAAACACAACAGCTTCTGGCAAGTAGCATGTGTATTTCATGTCTTTTGTATACAAAGTCATTGCACTGCCAGGCTTATAATGGTACAGTATATATATAACCTATAATACATATGTCTTGATAGTAATAATAAATGCTTATGTTACTGGCTTATATATGTACTATACTGTACTTTGTATCTTTTTTTTACTGTACTTTAGATGAAGGTTTACAGAACAAATAGTTTCTCATTAAGTGGTTAGGACACATATTGTTTTATGACAATGGTTAACAACTCCACGACATGTCAACACTGTCCCTTCTCAACTTTGGATTCCCTATTACCAGCTTTCCTGTCCCCTCCTGCCTTCTAGTCCTTGTCCCTGGACTGTTTGCCCCATTAGTCTCGTTTTGTTTTATGGGACTGTCTAATCTTTGGTTGAACGGTGAACCTCAGGAGTGACTTCATTGCTGAGCTAAAAGGGTGTCTCAGGGCCATACTCTCAGGGCTTCTCCAGTCTCTGTCAGGCCAGTAAGTCTGAAATTTTTTTGTGAGTTAAAATTTTATTCTACACATTATTCTACACTTTTCTCCAGCTCTGTCTGTGACCCTCTGTTGTGATGCCAGCCAGAGCACTCACTGACAGTATCCAGGAACCATCTAGTTGTACTGGACTCAGTCTGGTGGAGGCCATGGTAGTTGTGGTCCAATAGTCCTTTGGATTAATCTTTTCCTCATATCTTGTTTTCTTCATTCTTCCTTGCTCCTGAAGGGGTGAGACCAGTGGAGTATCTTAGATGGCTGCTCACAGGCTTTTAAGACCCCCCAGACACTACTCACCAAGGTAGAATGTAGAACATTTTCTTTATAAACTGTGTTATGCCAATTGAGCTAGATGTTCCCTGAGACCATGGTCCCCACAGCCCTCTGGCCAGCAATTCAGTCCCTCAGGGAGTTTGGATGTGTCTGTGGAACTTCCATGACCTTTCTTTGCACAAGTTGTGCTGGCTTCCCCAGTATTGTGTACTGTCTTAACCTTCACCAAAGTTACCACTTACCTATTGTCTATTTAGTTCCCCACCCCTCCCAGTCCCTGGTAACCAACAAAGATTGTTTCTTTTTGTGTGTAAACTTTTTCATGAATTTTTACAGTAGAGATATCATACAATATTTGTCCTTTTTTGATTGACTTATTTCACTCAGCATAACATCCTCCAGTTTCATCCATGTTATGAGATGCTTCACAGATTCATCATTGTTCTTTATGGTTGCATAATACTCCATTGTGTGTATATACCATAGTTTTTTAATCCATTCATCTGCTGATGGTCATCTAGGTTGTTTCCATCTTTTTGCTATTGTGAACAATGCTGCAGTGAACATGAGTGTGCATATGTCTTATTCATGTGACAGCTCTTATTTCTCTAGGATATATTCCTAGGACTGGAATTGCTGGATGGTATGGTATTTCTATTTCTAGCTTTTTAAGGAAGCACCATATCATTTTCCAAAATGGTTGTATCATTTTGCATTCCTACCAGCAATGCAGACGTGTTCTGATCTCCCTGCAGCCTCTCCAACATTTGTTATTTGCAGTGTTTTTGATTCTTGCCAGTAATGTCGGGGTGAGATGGTATCTCATTGTGGTTTTAATTTGCATTTCTCTAATGGCTAGTGATCGTGAGCATTTCCGCATGTGATTGGTGGCTTGAATGTCTTCTTTGGTGAAGTGTCTGTTCATTTCCTTTGCCCATTTTTTAACTGGATTATTTGTCTTTTTGTTGTAGAGGTGTTGGATTTTCTTGTAGATTTTAGAGATTAGAGCTTTGTCAGATTTGTAATAGCCAAAATTTTTTTCCCAGTCTGTAGGTGTCTTTTTACTGTTTTGGTGAAGTCTTTTGATGAGCGTAAGTGTTTAATTTTTAGAAGATCCCAGTTATCTAGCTTATCTGCTGGAGTTTGTGTGTTGTTCATTATGGTTTGCATCTGGTTAATGCCATGTATTAGGGCCTCTCGCATTGATCCTTTTTTTTCTTCTATGAACTTTATAGTTTTTGGCTTTATATTTAAGTACTTGATCCATTTTGAATTAGTTTTTGTATATGGTGTGAGGTATGGGTCCTGTTTCATTTTTTTGCAGATGGACATCCAGCTTTGCCAGCATGATTTGTTAGAAAGACTGTTCCCCATTTGATGGACTTTGGGTCCTTGTTGAAGATCAGGTGACCATACGTGGATGCACTTACATCTGGGTTCTCAATTCTGTTCCATTGGTCAATGTATCTGTTGTTGTACCAGTACCAGGTTGTTTTGAGTACCATAGCTGCATACTAGGTTCTGAGGTCAGGTAGTGCAAGTCCTCCTACCTTACTCTTCTTCTTCAATAGTGCTTTACTTATTCGGGGCTTCTTCCCTTTCCATATAAAGTTAATGATTAGTTTTTCCATCTCTTTAAAGAATGTTGTTGGTATTTGGATTGAGATTGCACTGTATTTGTAAACTTCTTTGGGTAGAATTGTCATTTTCATAATGTTAAGTCTACCTATCTATGAGCATGGTATGTTTTTCCACTTATGTAGATCCCTTTGGGTTTCTTGCAGTAGTGTTTTGTAGTTTTCTGTGTATAGGCTTTTACATCCCTGGTTAGATTTATTCCTAAGTATTTTATTTTTTTAGGGGCTATTGAAAATGGTATTGTTTTCCTGATTTCCTTTTCATCATTCTTTTTATTGGCGTATAGGAATCCAACTGATTTTTGTCTGTTATCTTGTATCCTGCTACTCTGCTGAAACTTTCTATTAGTTCCAGTAGTTTTCTCATGGAGTCTTTAGGGTTTTCTATGTATAGTAACATATCATCTGCAAACGGGGACAGTTTAACTTCTTCATTACCAATTTGGATGCCCTTTATTTCTTTTTCTTGCCTTATTGCTCTAGCTAGGACTTCCAGTACAATGTTAAATAGGAGTGGTGATAAATGGCATCCTTGTCTTGTTCCTGTTCTCAAGGGAAATGTTTTCATCCTCTCTCCATTAAGAATGACGTTGGCCATTTGTTTTGCATAGATGCCCTTTATTATGTTGAGAAATTTCCCTTGTATACATTTTGATGGAGAGTTTTTATCAGGAATGGGTGTTGGACTTTGTCGAATGCCTTTTCTTCATCAATTGAGATGATCATGTGATTCTTTTCTTTCCTTTTATTTATGTGGTGAATTACGTTGATTGATTTTCTAATGTTGAACCATCCTTGCATACCTGGTGTGAATCCTACTTGGTCATGGTGTGTTACTTTTTTGATATGATGCTGAATTCTATTGGCTAGAATTTTGTTGAGAATTTTTGCATCTATATTCATGAGAGATATTCGTCTGTAATTTTTTTTGCTCATGGCGTCTTTGCCTGGTTTGGGTATCAGGGTTACACTGGCTCCATAGAATGAATTCGGAAGTGTTACTTCCTTTTCTATGTTCTGAAATAGTTTGAGCAGTAGTAGTATAAGGTCTTCTCTGAATGTTTGGTAGAATTTTCCAGTGAAGCCATCTGGGCCAGGGCTTTTTTTGGTTGGAAGTTTTTTTTTATTACCTTTTCAGTCTCTTCTCTTGTTATGGGTCTGTTCAGATTTTCAACATCACTTTGTGTTAGTTTTGGGTAGGTAGTGTCTTTCTAGAAATTTATCCATTTCCTTTAGGTTTTAAAATTTTTTGGAGTATAGTTTTTATAATACTCTGTTATCCTTTTTATTTCATCTGAGTCTGTTGTAATGTCCCCCATTTCATTTCTTATTTGGGTTATTTGCGTTCTCTCATGTTTTTCTTTTGTCAGTCTGGCTAGGGGTTTGTAGAGTTTGTTGATCTTTTCAAAGAACCAGCTTTTGGTTTTGTTGATTCTTTCTATTGTTTTTCTAGTCTGTATTTCATTTATTTCTGCTCTGATCTTTATAATTTCCTTTCTTTTAGTGGCTGTGAGCTTTTTTGCTATTCTTTTTCTATTTGTTTGAGTTCTGTAGTTAATGTTTTGATTTTGTCCCTTTCTTCTTTTTTGATGTGTGCATCTATTGCTATAACTTGTCCTCTGAGGACTGCCTCTGCTGTGTCCCAAAGGTTTTGGTATGATGTGTTTTCATTCTCATTTGATTCTAGGAATTTTTTTATTCCATCTCTGATTTCTTCTATTACCTAATGGTTTGTAAGCAGGGTGTTATTCAGTTTCCATGTAACTGATTTTTTTTTTCTTGCTCTTCCTATTGTCAATTTCTACCTTGATGACGTTGTGGTCAGAGAAGATACTTTGTATTATCTCAGCATTTGGGATCTTGTCGAGGATTGCTCTGTGGCCTAAGATGTGGTCTATTCTGGAGAACATTTCGTGTGAGTTGGAAAACAATGTGTACTTTATAGCTGTTGGTTGGGGTATTTTATATATATATGTTCAAGTTGGCTGATTGTGTCCTTTAGGTCTTCTGTATCTTTGTTGAGTTTCTTTCTAGATGTTCTGTCCTTTACTGAGAGTGGTGTGTTGAAGTCTTCTACCATTATTGTGGAACTGTCAGTTTTTCTTTTCAGTGCTGTTAGAGTTTGTTACGTATTTTGGAGCCCTGTCATTGGGTGCATAGATGTTTGTTATGGTTATGTGCTCATGATGGATCATCCCCTTAATCATTATATAGTGTCCTTCTTTGTCTTTTATGGTGGATTTTGTTTTAAAGTCTATTTTATCTGAGATTAGTATTGCCACTCCTGCTCTTTTTTGGTAGCTGTTTGCTTGATATATTTTTTTTCCATCCTTTGATTTTCAGTAAATTTATATCTTTGTTTCTAAGGTGTGTCTCTTGTAGACAACATATTGATGGATCATGTCTTTTAATCCATTCTGTCACTCTCCATCTCTTTATGGGTGCATTTAGCCCATTTATATTCAGTGTAATTATTGATAGGTGTGTGTTTATTGCTGTCATTTTGTACCGCTTTTTTTTTTGTGGTACTGACATTTTCTTTGTTCCTCTTACTCTCCTGTGCAGAATTCCTTTTGTTTGTGGATTTTTTTCATTTCTTTTGTTTTTGTAGATTTTGTTTTTACTGAGACTTTATGTTTTTCTTCCTTATTTTGATGACTATGTTAACTTTCTTTGTGGTTACCTTGAAATTTACCCTTATCTTCCTAGGTTTGAACTAGTCTATTATTACTTAGTATCACCTTTCCTTCCTCTCCGTTAGAAGTTCTATACCTACACCCTTTATTCCCTCTTTTATTGTTCTGAGGTTGTTGTCCTTTACAGATTAACCTCTCTGGTTCCCTGTTGTAATTCTTCTGGTTTTGGATAGTCCTTGAGAGTTCATTTCCTAGGTTGGTATCTGGCTGGTACGATCCTGCATCCTAGATTCAGCCTGTGGTCTGATGTTGTTTGTTCTCAGGTCCAAGGACCCCCTTTGATAATTCTTGTTAAGTTTGGTTTGGTTTCTTACATAGTCCCTTAATTTCTGTTTATCTGGAAATGTCCTAATTTCATCATCATACGTGAATGAGAGTTTTTCAGGTTATGTTATTCTTGGCTGGCAATTTTTTTCTTTCAAGGTTTTATATATGTCATCCCATTGCCTTTTTGCCTGCATGGTTTCTCCTAAATAATCTGAGCTTAGTCTTATTGTTTCTCCTCTAAATGTAACCTTTTGTTTTTCTCAAGCTGCTCTCAGGATTCTTTTTTTGTCTTTGGTTAGCTTTTCATCTTTCACGATACTGGGGAAGTTTTCTGTCAGCAGTTCTTCAATGATCCTCTCTGTGTTTTCTGTTTTCTCCCCAGTTCTGGAATTCCAATCACTTGCAAATTTTTGCTTTTGATTTTATCCCACATAACTCTCAGGGTGTCTTCATTTTTCTTCATTCTTTTTTCTGATTTTTCCTCAAAGAGTTGTAGCCAAGTGTTTATCTTCAATTTCACAGATCCTTTCTTCCATCGTTTCAAAGCTGCTCCTCAGCCCTTCTATGACACTGTCCATTTCTGAAATCTTGTTGTTTATCTTTTGGATTTCTAATTATCGTTTTTGTATAATTTCTAGTTGTGAATTTATTTTAGCATTTTGTTCCTATATTATTATCCTGAATTCTTCCATTTTTTTAATCTGTATTTTCCATGAATTTTTCTGCCTTTTCCATGTATTTGTCTATTTTTTCCTCATTTTTGTCTGTTTTTTGCTTCAACTCTTGGATAGCTCTGAATATTAGAGATTTGAATTCCCTGTCAGGTAGTTCTAGTGCCTTTTCTTCTACTGGAAAGTCATCTGATGTTTTATATTGGACACCTACTGGAAACTTCTTGTCTGTTTTTGTATATGTTTTGATATTGTCTGCTGTCTTGGGGACATTCATTATTTTCCTTGTTTATTGACTGTAGATTTGTTTGTTTCATCTTGCTTTTTTATTTAGTTATGTCTGAGCAGGTGGGCTGTGTGTTCTTTGTTGTTTGCTCATCTGTAGGCACAATACTTTTCACCTCCTTTTCCAGTGGGCAGGTTCAGTGGCTCAGGTATGGTGTAGCAGGTAGGACTAGCTGAAGGGGAGTTGCTGGGATAGGTTTCATTGGCTGATTTTTGGAAGAAGATCACCAGGATTTTTTTCCTAGTCCATCTTAGTGTGGAAGTTCTGCTGAAACTTCAGCATCATAGCAACATGCAAGCCCCCACTGACAGATGAGTGTTGGCTGTGCATGAGTTGTATTGGCTGGGAATTGAACCTGGTCTCCAGCATGGAAGGCAAGAATTCTACCTCTGAACCACCAATGTCCCCACATCACAAGCTTCAAAGGATGTCATTTCTCTCTTGGGACAGTGCAGTTGGTCTAGGCTGTCATGGCACCTCTTCCACTGAGCCATGCAGGGAAGGAAGTACTTTCATCTTGCTGCTCTGACATCCCACTAAGATGTTATTTTCATCCATTTGGTCAGGGTAGGGCCATTAGTATGTCTGTCTTCCAGCCAGAGGAATGGGGGGAGGAGGGAGCCAAATTCCAGGGAAAGATGACTGCTTACATCTCATCTGCCTGAATTTAATTACATGGCAAAAGTACCTACAAGAGAGGCTGGGAAATTATTCTCTAGGTGGACAGTTGTGTTTCTAGGAAGAAGGCAGAATGGATTTGGAAGAGGGAAGGAGAAAACTGTCAGTTTGCCATAATAGATTTTTGTTATTTTGTTCTGTTTTTGTAATTTCCCGGGATAGATAAAAAATTTACTATTTAGATAGCTTTTTACCTCTATATTTTAATATAATCTAAATCTTATAAGCAATATAGAAAGTCACATCCACATGATACATTTTTAAGAGACTATTAGTATGACTTATACATACAGCTAATGCAACTCCTAAAATTAAATTTGAGATTGAAGCTGTGCAGATACCAAAGTATAAATATAACTCATGCTAAGTTTATGTGTTTAACATGATAAAATCTATGATCAACTCATTTATTTGACTGCTCCTCAATGACAGTTTTCAATATGCAAAATGAGCATTTATAAAAAAATTATAAAGATTATCTTTTGTTATAGGTTATGAGTTGTAGACCACCCAAATAAAAATATGCAGTTGATATACATTATGGTAATTTAAATACATTTTGTACAAATGATCTATGCCAGAACCACAACTAAGAGTCTTGATCGTTTACTCAGAATATATTCATTTCTTGAAAGAGGTATAAAAGAGTACCACATGAGATACGTTAAAAAATCGGGACAGATAAACACTTGTAAAGCTCTATATCATTTTATGGAACAGACAAATATGACATTTATAGGAATCCCTGGTAAATATTTGTATTAATTAAGATTATTTTTAATATATGACTAACTATATTTAAGAAGTATATTTTATAAAGTTCAATTCAATTCAACAAATATTTATTGAATGCCTACTCTATGCAAGATAATGTGTGGTTTTAATTTAATGTGTTGAATTTGGATGACTTTTATGACATCAAGTTGCTATTCCAAAGATGGCTGATTAAGAGAAACAAACATTCTCTTTGATGGGCATATATATAGAAAATAAAAACGAAGTAGGACTACTCTTCTCCACTGTACTATATATCTGCAAATGGTTAAGACAAACGAACATTTTTATAAATAGACTTTACACTGAAAATGATTGTTCCAGTGGTCTTACCTCCTTGGGCAAGAGTGAGTTCTATAACTTAAGGGAGCATATAAGATTAATGGAATATGGCCAGACTATATTTTATTTATTTATCAATCTTTAACTTACATAAAAACCTCAAAGGCAGAGGGAATCTAAAATTAAATGAGAAAGGAAAAAGAACGTTAGTACAAGAAAAAAATTCTCTGCATATATTTTACTCATCAGACACTAAATCAGTTATCAGGATTTCCCCATTTAGTCTTCCAATTTGCTTTAATTGTAAGCTGAGGAAAGGAAACCCAAGAACAATGGCGATTTACTATGAGAATTAACTAGATGAGTGGAGGGGTAAGGGGATAAAAGAATAGGTGAGATGCATAATAAGAACGATGGATACCCACTGGCCTTGACAAGACTTTACCGTAAAACTTAGAGGTAACCCCAGCAGAAACAAATAGCCCACAAAATAGTAATCTGGGACCATTTAGTGAAGGACAAACTGAGTCTTGCCTATTTCAGTAAGATTTAGAAGCATCCCTCAGTGAACCTAATTCAGGTTATTTTGATTTTATTTCCTATGCCGGTTTCTTAATGTGAAGAAGTATGCAATGCCTTCTTTTTTTCTTTAAGATTCCAAACAAAGAAGATAAAATAAAAGCATAATGATTCTTAATTGGCTAAGCAGCCATTATTTTGAAAATCCACTCACCCAGAATACCCTTTTCATAAATCAGGTAGGACTGTAATTAGTACAGTTATTATATTTACATAGTTATCCATTGCATTTCCAGTAAAAAGAGCTTACCATCTGAGATTTGCATAATATTTGCATCTGTACTGTTGAACCTCAGTTAGTTCCAGTTAATACAAAATTAGATGGCAAATCAAGAAAAGAGGGACAAAAATAATCAAATGACTCTCTTTGCTTCACTGTGACAGAAGCTTGTGTTTTGAGGTGAGCATGAGGTAGGGATGGAGTGGGGAGGGGGTGGGGGTAGAGTGAGGGGTAAGTGGAATGATTAATTGGCTCAAAAATAAAATAGAGCACAAGAGCATCTTAAGAACCGCCAAATTACTTTCAAACCATTTGCAGACTATTGTACAGACATTAATTTATTTCCAGGAGATAATTTTTGTGTATTAGAAGAATTAAAAAGTCAGCAAAGACCCGTTGTTGCTTTATTCATTATTTATTGAGAAGGAAATGAAGGAAGAGAATGGACACAAATTAGAATTGCCTAACTGTTCTGAGAGTACTCTAAAGTGTTGTGATTTTATATGGCCTGAAAATGTAGATGAAGATTTGGAGTTGCATTTTTGTCCTTGGAACTCCAGAATTAAAATAATTATATAAGCAATTTCTTCAAGTTACATTTATTACCATGGAGTGAAGGTAGAACTTTATTTTTCCTTGACTTCTGAAGACAGATAGATAAAAGTAGATAAATATAAATGGATGCAAATGTATAATTGTGTCCAATCTTCCGAAATTTACTTAGGTTAAAATGTGACTTTCAAATGGAGTAGTTTTCCCAAACCTTCTCTATAAGAGATTTAGGCTATATTTTGTAATTACTGGGAAAATTTATATACCGTTAAATCCCAACTGTGGCTGATCTCTATGTATTAATGTCATTTTTATATGATCATTTTATTTAAAAAAAATAAACAAAGGAGGCTGAATTCACCAGCATCTCCAAAGAAGTTGTTAATTCATGCATATTCTTGTGCTTTCCTTTTTAAATTGTGATAAAATTTAAGCACATGGAGATCTTTGGGTCAGCATTATTATTGTCCCCAGATTGCCATCTCTCCTGGACATCACTAGTTATTATTTGAATGTTGTAACCAGCACTGAACTACTCTGTAAAAGGCTGAAAAAAATCTCCAAGGAGGTAATTCCTGAAGTTCCAGTCTACAGGGGTGAGTAAAAAGGGCAGCTCCAGATTTGATTAAGATGCTTGTATCTTATTATTTTAGGCGCTTAAAGAGTCCCTGCAAGAGTTGTGTTGTTGAGTATTTGCTTCCCATGCCTTGTTTTTCCAAACATTTTGAATTACTCAAAGTAATTATTCAAGACTCTTTACCGTAGAATTCTGGTATTATTCATTAAAAAATGCAAAATCCACTAAGTACTAATATACTGTGACTCAGATCTTTGAAGAAAAGTTATTTGTTTGAGGTTTGCAACTTGTCTTTCTATTTTATTATTGCAGAAGTTCCCAGCAGGTATATTCACCCAGATTTAATTATTAAGCCATAAATGTATCTTTGAAATTTTCCTTTTATACTGAATGCCTAGAAGTAATTTAGAATTGCTTTTTCAATCATCCTATGTGGCAAATCAGACTGCAACACAAAGTGTTTTCAAATGTTTTGGGAAAGTGTGAAGTACCACAGTGATAAGAGTATCAGAATGTCTCTGCAAATAAAATGGATAAATGTGGAGACCGAAAGGGTCAAAGTATTGAGGTCTGAAGTGCAGCTATATTTGTTGTTGTTAGTTTCTGTGGAGCCAGTTCCAACTCATAGCTACCCCATGAACAACAAACAAAACACTGCCCGGCCCGCGCCATCCTCACAATTGTTATAATGCTTGAGTCCATTGTTGCAGCCACTGTGTCAATCCATCTCCTTGAGGATCTTCCTCTTTTTTGCTGATCCTCTACTTTACCAAGCATGATGTCTTTCTCCAGGGACTGGTCCCTCCTGAATAATGTGTCCAAAGTACATGAGACAAAGTCTCGCCATCCTTGTTTCTAAGGAGCATTCTGGCTGTACTTCTTCCAAGACAGATTTGTTCGTTCTTCTGGCAGTCCATGGTATATTCAGTGTTCTTTGCCAACACCATAATTCGAAGGTATCAATTCTCCTTCGGTATTCCTTATTCATTAACCAGCTTTCACATGCATATGAGACGACTGAAAAATATCATGGCTTGGATCAGGCCCAACTTACTCCTCATAGTGACGTCTTTGCTTTTTAACGCTTTAAAGAGGTCTTTTTGTAGCAGATTTGCCCAGTGCAATATATAATTTGATTTCTTGACTGATGTTTCCATTGTGGATCCAAGTAAAATGAAATCCATGACAACTTTAATATTTTCTCCATTTATCATGATGTAGCTTATTGGTCCAGTTGTGAGAATTTTTGTTTTCTTTACATAGATCTTCATCAGTAAGTGCTTCAAGTTCTCTTCACTTTCAGCAAGGAAGGTTGTGTCATCTGCATATCACAGGTTGTCTATAAGTCTTCCTCCAATCCTGATGCCATGTTCTTCTTTGTATAGTCCAGCTTCTCAGATCATTTGCTCAGCATGTAGATTGAATAAGTATGGTGAAAAGACCCAACCCTGATGCATGCTTTTCCTGATTTTAAGCTATGCAGTATTCCCTTGTTCTGTTAAAAGGACTGGCTCTTGATCTGTGTATATGTATGTATAAACTTGTTGCTGTCAAGTCGATTCCAACTCATAGTGACCTTACAGAACAGAGTAGAACTGTCCTATAGGGTTTCCAAGGAGTGGCTGGTGGATTCAAACTGCCGACCTTTATGGTTAGCAGCTGAGCTCTTAACCACGATATGTATCTATATACCTACTAAAATGGAAGCTCCATGAGGACAGGGTCCCCATCTGTTTTGCTCATTATTTTATCTCCAAAAAACATCATAGTGCTTGGTACTTGTTTCAGTGTTTCCCTCAAGTAAATTCTGACTGATGGTGGCCTCATGTGTTACAGAATACAACTGATCCACGGGGTTATCTTGGCTGTCATCTTTATAGAAGCAGTTCTCCAGGCGTTTCTTCTGTGGAGCTGCTGGGTAGGTTCAAATCACCAACATTTAGGTTAGTAGCTGATCACAAACCACTTGTACTACTCACGCTTTTTTCTGGCACTTGTTTAGGGGCCCATTAGAAATTAATTGAATAGATAAATACACATTTGAATGAATCAGTCAAGCCTCATTCACATCCTTACACTCTTACATCACCACCACATACACACATTTCTTAGTATTAGCAATGGAAGAAGTTGAGGATTTTTTTGTTTGACCCTGCATATATACAAACATATACATCTCAACGCACATATGCTCATTTATAGTTTTGTTATTTAGGTGATTTTAACTGCAGAAGACCACTTTTCAAAGTGATTCAAATTTTATATGGATATGTTGTCATTGTGTGGCATCAAGTGGATTCTGACTCCCAGCAACCCTATAGGACAGAGTAGAACTGCCCCATCGGGTTTCTTATGCTGTGATCTTCATGGGAGCAGATCATCAGGTCTTTTCTCCAGCAGAGCTGCTGGTAGGTTTGAACTGCTGACCTTTCAGTTAGCAGCTGAACGCTTTAAACTATGCAGTATTCCCTTGTTCTGTTCAAAGGACTGGCTCTTGATCTGTATGTATGTATCTATAAACTTGTTGCTGTCAAGTCGATTGCACCACCAGGGCTCCTTTTTACATGAATATAATACTGGTTACATATGTCTCCAACTGTCAAGATTTTTCAGATCTCTAAAAAATATTTGACTATCATTTTTTCCTTGCTTCGAGTTATTGAAAATCTGAGAATAAGAGATATAAGCCTTAAATGTTGGTAGCGAATGGAAATTGTCTTAGGCTGGGTTCTCTAGAGAAGCAAAACCAGTAAAGTGTATAAATATATATATAGAGAGAAATTATATCAAGGAAAAAGCTCATGCAATTGTCCGTGGATCAGGGTAGAGGCCTCTCCCAAGTCACACAGCTGGCAAGCCCAAGATCGGCAGGTCGGAGAGCAGGGCTCCCACTCACAGGCTGTGCAGATCGATGAATCCCAGGTTCGGCAGATAAGCTGACAGCTCAAGTCCCAAGAATGGGAGATGAGACCGCAGGAAGCAGCCGCAGGATCCAGAGAGAGCAAAAAGCTAGAATGTCTACTTGTATACAGATGCGGGCCACACCCCCAAGGAGAGTCCCTTTCATCTGATTGGCTACTCACAGTATATTCAATCATGGGAGTGATTACATTAAAACACGGAGAATCATGGCCCAGTCAAGATGACACACAATCTTAACCATCACAGAAATGGACTGTGGAATAACCAAAAACTTTCTTAAAAATCTGTTGTGTATGGTTTTTATAGGAACTTCAAAGTAATGGCCTAATAAAAGCAAAGCTTTTCAAATGTCATGACATTTACAAGATTATTTGGAAATATTGAATGTTTATTGAATTTTAAAAAGTTCTCCACTGTTCATCTTCTTTTAAAAAAATCATTTAAATTGATAAAATGCATTTAACAGGTGGTGGTAACGTATATTACTATGACCACATATAGCATCTACATTAAAATGCAAAGAGACAGGTTTGGAAAAAATAGTTTAATAAATAAATACGGCTTTCATCCCACTATGGTTTCACCTGTCAAGTGAGGCCAAAAACGTATTCAGATAGTTTCACTAACTGCCAAACCTTTCATACTAAGGAGTTGATTTTTTTTTTAATTCAAAAGTTATATTAGAATATTTTTGTAAATGAGTGTATTACTTTTGGTCCTCATTAAAATTAAGCTTGCACTGAACTTGTAAAAGAGTATAAGAAAGCAATTTGTTACTTGTAGCATGCCATACTCATAGATATTAGTTGACATTGCCTGTCTATAAAACTTAAGGATTTTTCTCCATCTAATAATTTAGGAGCCAGGAAAGTAAATAGAAACTATTCATTTTTCCTCAGTCAGAATTAGGGAAAAGCTTTAAAAAATACGAAACACTACAATCCTGACACCAATACTGGACTTTATTTATTATTCTGTCTTATAAACATTTCAAAGCAGAAAACCTCTAGGCTCATGTGCAATAAAATATCTTAGCATTAAAAGTAAATAATAAAATGTCAAATATAAAAGACTGATAACCTGCCCAGACATCTCTCCTACTGGGCCTAAAAAAAATATTGTGCAGAGAGCACTATCCCAGTCCCATTCCCCAAACCTGCATATTCTAACAGACATACAGCAAGACTTGGTTTGTTTTTCTTTGGCATTATCAGATTGAATTAGTATCTTTAATTTTTTTTTTTTTGCATGAGATCTCATTAATAGAAATATAAAAATCTCTGATAAAATAAACTTTTTTTTTATCATTTAAAATCTACTGTAAGTCCCAGTTTATTCTATTAATGCTACATGCATTTTTGAACTAAAAGTTCTAATTTAGTGTCTACGTATTTTTTCTCACAAAATATTCTAGTAAGGAATTTCCTTTCCCTCTAATATAATGTCCCAAAGAGTGAAGAGGAGGTCAGACAATAAACCTGCTCTTTCTCACTTAATCACCAGCAATAAGACAACAGAACTGGGTCATTTTATCTACAGCTTCATTATAGTTTGCCTTTGGATACAAGTCCCCTGAGTATAGAAAATATGCCAAATTAATATATACTGGCTAGGCTGATTTCACTAAATGAATTAACTGAATGTTCAAAAAACATTTACTAGTCCACCTGGTAAAAACTATTCTATGAGTTGATGCACTCTGAGTCTTTGTTTTCTGGAGCCAATATAGATAGCTTCATGTGAATGTGAATATCCAAATACCATTAAAAATCCACTAATAACAGCTCCAACTATGCTATTTTAAAAAGAGTGAATACATAACTGTTTGAACAGAAGCAGACTGAGCCCCCATGATGTCACTATGAGTGCTTACTGCTTTATAAACTCCCCGTTCACCAAAGTGATACACAAAAACAGCTCACCAAAACTGCAGAGCAAGAGGTGGTGCCATGTTTCTTGTCCTGCAGCTGCCACCATGGCTGCTAGAATAGGGAGAGAATCCGTGTCCTTAGCCAGAACACAGTCACTTCCTAAGGAGACAAGACTACTGGAGCAGGGCCAAGCCCTGAGAATCTTTGCAAAACTGGCCTCATTTCCTTCTGTAAGAATGTTGATTTGATTCTTTTTTTAGGCATCCATTCAACATTTATCCAACACTGATAATCAGTAAATTTTGAGTGTGCGTGTGGTGCATGTGTGCTTGTGTGCATGCACCCACACATGGGGGACAGTGATTATCCTCTTATAGATTCTAGATGCTAGCCATGTGGCTGTGTAATTGTTCAAATGACTTCTTTCAGAGCAAGTCACAAATCCTCATATGAGTATATTGTTCCAGTTATAATTTGAGCAGGACTTCTGTTTTATATAACTTCAAAAGGCTCAATTAAGTTGAAAAAATTTCATTTAGAAAAACAAATTTTCTTTCAGGAAAAGGTATACTTTTATCCAAAATCCTAAAGTTGGGTTCTTAGAAAGCTACAAATGAAGCAGTAGGAAATTCATCTTTAGCTAAAGGCACAAAGATGTACTTACTCCTGTTCTGAAGTCTCTTCCTTCTGTCGTACTTTTACTCAATAAACACAGCTCATAGGAGCTGTCTTAGTCATCTAGTGCTCCTATAACAGAAATACCACAAGTGGATGGCTTTAACAAAGAGAAGTTTATTTCCTCATAGTCAGGGTAGGTTAAAAGTCCAAATTCAGGGTGTCAGCTCCAGGGGAAGGCTTTTTCTCTCTGTCGGCCTTCTCATCAGTGTTCCCCCCGGACTAGGAGCTTCTTGGCCCAGGGACCCCGGTCCAAAGGATGCGCTCTGCTCCAGGCACTGCTTTCTTGATGGTATGAGGTTCCCCTGTCTCACTGCTCACTTCTGTCTTGTACATCTCAAGAGATTGCCTCAGGACACAATCTAGTCTTGTAGATCAGGTCCTGCCTTACTAACACAACTGCCACCCATCCTGCCTCATTAACATCATAAAGGTAGGTTTACAACATACAGGAATCATGGCCTAACCAAATTGATACACACGTTTTTGGGGGGACATAATTCAAACCATGACAGGAGCTGACAAGGAATGTGTAACACAGTGACCATGGTCAATGGCACTGGAAGGCACCTGCAGGTCATAAGATTAATGTAACTTCTTCAGGGAAAAAAGCTGATCACCCATGGAAAGGCACACCCTGATGTTTTCCCTTCGACAGTAACTGCCTTAAATGTCAATTAATTTAAGCATATTCTGTGCTCAGTCTATCATAAAGATAATTTAAACATTGCTTGAAAAACGAAGAAATTTCTGAGGTAAACAAAATATATGTAATCGTAAAACACAACACTGTGTATATTAATATAGACATCCTGGAGTCCAGTATGCCCACAAAGGGGACTGATTTGACTAATTTGACTTTGTAATGTACCCTGACTTAAACGCAAATAAAAGATACATTGAAGGGCACAATAATGGTACTCAAATGCAGGGTGTGGTATTACATAAATTTATCAGGCACACAAGATTGGTGTAACCAGCACAATTGCCAACTTGTATCTGGGGAGTACTACTGTATGCATTGCACAATAAACATTATGCAGCACAATAAATGAAGCAAAATAGCTGGAAAAATATGTGAAGGGAAAGAGCTGAGAAAAGATTATAAAATATCTTTATGAACATTAACATAAATGATGGCTTACAATTTTCCAGCTTTATTCTCCTGACAAATTGTCTATATAGTAACGTTTTCATCGTACACTATCATTTACTGCACAAACCATATACCTGTGAAATCTATAGTTTCTTTTGTTAGGTGTGTTGCTGTTATTCAGTACACGTCAAGTATGTTAGTTAGGTGGTAAATTTATAGTGCATACAGTAACTGGATTTCCTAAACACCCTCCCTCAGAAAAACAAAATGCAATATAATTTCAGTGAGAAACACTGGAGCACATTCTGTTACTGTAAGCTGGTGAACAGAGCTTCCCTCACTTCCTGAAGCATCTGCCCACTATACCAGTCCTATCTGCTAGAAACACCCTTATAATTGTTAGATTATCTACTTTGTGCTACTGTGCTTGGTTTTATACATCTCCATTGTTTATAACCTGCCCAAATGCAGAAATTTTACATCTCTACTTTATCCAGTGATGATTTCTGGAATCTTAAGGACTGCTAATTTATTATTATTTCTAGGATCCATAGCAGTGTTTCCATTGTTTGGTATTTTTCCCTTTTGGTTTTACTATTTGCTTGTTCCTTGATATTGGAAAACTCATTTTTTTTGTTCTCTCAAGCATGAATTCTCATCCTTCCCTCTTAATTTCGGAGGGGGAGGGGTTAACAGCTATTAGTAGATTATATATCCCTTCTAGATTCTGAACTAGCTTTTAAAATTTGTTTTCCCTCCCTTAATTTATAAATATTTTCGTCAATAATGTATTATTTCCCAAGTGAGCCCTAAGGAGTATGTCTGATGGCCTCACACAAGCCATTCCAGAACAGCCTTTCCCAAGCAGCTGCCACCAGTGAGCCCAGCTAGTTTTTCCCTCCATCAAGTCCTTGTACTTTTAGGTTAGCCAGCAACACACACTCACTCCATCACTGAACCAATGAAATTGATGTGTTGTGCGAGTGCCTTCACTCCCTTTTGCTGAACTTGCAGTGTGTTTGCCCACTGCATATTCAGTCAGAAGCTAGCCTGGAACAAAAAGAGAAAAACATTGTCTGTCCTCAACGTTGTAATTGCACTCGGTGAGCATCAGCTCTGCATCGATAATTAGACAGGGGTCCAAGAATTATGTTGGCAATGAAACAACTTAGTCAAAACTTCAGTTATTTCCATGGAGTGACTGTCCAAGGGTTACAGTCAATGTTTGTGATTGATGCCCCCCCACCCCTTGCTCGTAAGTCACAGGTGATTGAGAACTGGTGCCCTTTGCGTTGTTTGGAGTATTCCCTTACAGTTGTTGCCTCACATACCAACTAAAGCACTACACTTGCTTTCATATATGACATACTTGCTTTTAAAAATCTAATTAAAACTTTCTTTTTGGTCCTTAGGTGGAAAGATGGCTCTGCGGAGATGAGCTCTTAATTAATGCACTGAGAGCCTGTGAGTCCCACCTCTCACCAGGAATGATTGACATCCAAGGATACATAAATTACACTAATTGAGCTCTGCATTTATATAGGCTTCCCACAGCCGACTCATCAGAGAAGCTAGGTGAGTAGACCAGCATAAAAAGTTACTTCAATATGTTCTATGCTTTCCCAAAGGGTGGAAGAGAAAATTTCCAGACTGTTGTGCGTTTATTATCACAGAAGGCCGTTCTTCTCTTCAGTTTTAAGATGTAGGTTTTGTGTTGTTGTTGTTGTTTTTTTAATTATAAAAATTAGCATTTTAACAGAGCCATTTAATTTAAAGAACCACGTTCTCTTCACAGTTTTCAAGCAGCAAAACTTGCAAGCCAATTACAGTATGCAAAAATCATTTGGCATCATTTGTTGATATTAAATTGTGTTGCATAGCAACCAACACATATGATTGTTTGAAATCAAATCCATTCTTAGTCCTTGAGTTTAGTTTTCAGAAATTTACCTAATTGTAAACACACCTAATCCCCAGCCTTAGCCAAAGGTTGTAAGGAAATGTTTCCCTTATGTTTACTTCATTCTGAAAGAAATTTATGAGTATTCTGAGGCCTTAACTTTCATTAAATCTAATAAACCACTTGGTATAATCTAGATGGTTTATTAGTCTAAAATAAAATTCAAAGACAGGGCTATTTGTTCAAAATGAACACAATATACTATATTAGGCTTCTATTTAATCTTGAAATTTTTGTTCACTGACTTAAAAAAATTACTTTTACAACTGTGAGGATCCATTGTTTCAATTATTTTCAAGAAAAACATGAACAATACAGGTATTTTGGAGTGTTAGTGTTTATTAAAAACATATGCATGCACACATACATATATGTATGTGTGTGTGTGTGTGTGTGTGTGTACATATTATCCAGAGTCCTAGAGATGATACAATGGTTAAGTGCTCAGCTACTAACCAAAAGGTCTGCAGTTAGAGCCCACTGGCAGGCTCCGTGGAAGAAAGACGTGGCGATCTGCTCCCGTAAAGGTTACAGCCTAGAAAACTCTATGGAGCACTTCTACTCTGTCACACGGGGTCACTATGAGTCGGAATCAATTCACCGGCACACAACAACAAACTCATAGTATTCAGAAAAAATATAAATAAACAGGTTCTCAATTTTACTATGCAAAAATTTAAAAGGAAAGTAAAGGGATGATGGTTGCAAATAGAATTAGATTAACAAACTATTAAGCGTAAAGGTGAAACATCAAAATGCATAAAAGTGGTAAGATGAAAACAAGACTAGACTCAGAAAATATTTAGGGGGGCCTCTATGTCCTAGTAATAAAAATAAAAAAGAATTATTTTAAGACTCTGGAGTCCTGAAACATTCAGAAGAACATGTTGCTTCTCCACTTTTTCTCTTCCACTCCACTGCACTTTGCTGTGCCTACTGTGTCAAATTGTGAAAAATGTGGAGCCCCACTTAAAACGGAAATCAGAAGATGGCTACATTTCTATCAAAATAGCTTTATTATTACTTGTGAGAAAACCTGAAGTGGAGAAAAATTGAGAGATATCAGAAAATCCTGAGCTGATAATCTCGAAAAAAGTATAAAATGCTTTTAACATCAGGACTATCTCACTATGACTGAAATAGAATGAAAATGGAAGAGCTTCTCTACTGTAAGGTCTTTTTGTAATTTATGGTGGCTAACAGTATCAAAATATAATATATGAAGGGCATTGAAATATAACTAACATTTGTGTTTAAAAAACTGTTTTGGTATAATGAGCATGGAGCATGTACCTCAGAAAGCCAAAGTGTTTATTTTGATTTTTTGTAATTATGTGTTCATGCCACATTCCTTTATCATATATTATACACTAAGCAAGGTGTGGTACTTGAAGTGGTTTTCTATTAAATTATGCCTGAAATTACCTAAATCTATTCATATCTCTTGAGAATTTATGTATTTAATAATCATGAAAAGGCAGTATCATTGTGCGCTTCGTTAGTCTCATATCTGTAGAAATATTTATTAGTAGGAAGCATAACCATATGTTCATATCATTGGCAGATAATTCCACTGGAATGCACATATTTTTAATGTAGTTAACAGAAAACTTAGCATACTTTAACAATTATATATTGACAATGCCTTCGTATTTAAATAGGTAAAATGTACCTGAATTAGCATCAACTCTTCTCCTCGTATAAGTTGGGTAATTAAAGTCCTGATGTCTGACAGAGAGCCATAAGTCATTACCAAATGGAGCACAGTCAGCACGAAGATGAGCAAGGGCCACCCTGCCTGAAATGGAACCATTAATATAGTAGCCTGTCACTCAAGCTAATAAAATCAGCTCTTACTCTTTTCTGTTCCTGAATATGGACCACCAGATCCAAGTTTCCAATTGCTATGTTACATGATGATCATGTTATGATTAGTTGATATGTTAATGGACATAGGAAGAGACACATTGGTCATATTCTATCTATGTACGTTATCATAAAACCTCAGAACACTCTTCTCTGGTCTTTGAAACAGGACACTCATCACAGACTTAATGCTTTGGCCATTCATTAGGCTTTTTATACAATTTCTTCATTTAGATTTCATGTAATTCTTTAGATGTAGGGCTATTCGTGTAGCTGGGTAATTTATTATTCCACTGTTGTTTAATCTCTAGGTTAATTGCTTGTTTGTGGCATTAATGATAATTTAAACATTGTGTGGATTTATTTAAATTAACATTTGTTACCTTTAAAAAATGAGGAGAGATAGAGTATAAATAGAATAAATAAGAAAAAATATATCTATATATATGGCACATGGTTATTAGTACTATGGAGAAAAATAAAACAGTGGAAAAAAATAAATATTGAGAAAATGATATTTGAGCAAAGACCTGAAGGAAGTGACAGAGGAGCCCTCTAAGATATCTGGAGAAAGAGTTCCAGGCAGAAAGAGCAGAACATGCAAAATTTCTGCGAAAAGACTCACCTGGTGGAGGAAGGGTTCAGCAAGGAGGCTAATAGAGCTGTAATAGGCAGGAATGTGGCAGGAAGGGTAGAGAAGTAGAATAATTGAGAGATAGACAACTGGAGGCCATTGATAGATTTTAGTTTTCAATATGTGTAAGGTGGGGATTTTTAAAATATTTTTCTTTCGGGTGGAAAATGGGAAAATTTGGGGGAGAAAGGTGACATGATCTAATGGATGTTTTAAAAGGACAACCCTGGTTGCTATGTTGAGAACATACAGAAGAAGGCAGAAGGAGAGACAATACTAGGAAGGACAGAAGCAGGGACACTAGTGAGGAGACTATTGTAATAATCCAGGCAAGAGATGGTGGTGACTGGATCTGAATAGATGAGGAAGTGGTGGTACTTGGTTTCATTCCAACTCTATTTCGAAGGTAGAACTGACAGAATTTGCTGATGGATTAGATATGAGATAAGAGAGCAAGAAGAGCCAAGGATGAATCTAAAACTTTTGGCCTGAGAAATTAGGAGGATGAAGTTGCAATTAGTTAAGATGTGGAAGACTGCTAGGAACAAGTTGCTCAGGTTCTGTTTTGGATCTCTTTAGTCTAAGATGCTTATTAGATGTCCAAATGGAAATGCCAGGTAACAGTTTAATGCAAGAGTCTGTACTTTAAGTCTTGGTTGAAGGTATAAATTTAACATTCTTTAGCATACACATCATACTTAAAGTTACCTGACTGGGTGAAATTGGAGTCATTATGGGTAGAGAAGATAGAAGGAGCAAGAATGTAACCCTAACATTAAGAAGTCAAAATTATGAGAAGTAGCCAATAAATTGGAAGAAAATCAGGAAAGGGTGGTGTTCTGGAAGCCAAGAGGAGGCCATTTGTAAAATATAGTCCTTATAGTAAGGAATGTGAAGACTGGCTTGGGTTAGCAACGTTGGGTTATTGGTGGTCTGGTGGGCAAGAAAATGTAATTGAAGTTGGCTCAAGAGAATGAGAGGAGAAAAAATTGAAGTATATGTACAGAAAATTTTTTGAAGAAATTTTGTTCTAAATAGAAGCTAAAGCACTAAATGGCAGCTATAGGAGAAAGAAATGAAAGAAAGTTTATTTTTTAAGATAAAAAATTGTTTTATATTTGTTACAAATGATTCAAGAGAGATAGAGAAACTGCTGGAGTTCTCCTTAGGTAGGTGAGAAGGCATAAGTCCTGGTACAAAAGTGCAGGACCTAGCCATAGATAGCAATAGGGGGAAAATCAAAATAAATAAGCACAGTTGCAGAAAGGTAGATAGCTGAGGAGAAAGCTTGTGAAATTCTCTGTTCTATTTTTTAATGCAATAAGAAGAAAGTTCATTATTTGAGATTGAGGATGGCAGAGAAGATTTGAAGATAGACAAAAACATATGCAACAGTAATTGAAGATGGTGGGAGGGGGAGTTGAGGTATGAGTAGTGGGGAAATAATATGATAACTTGAAAGCACAAAAGTACCAGTGAGTTAGAGTCAGACTAGTCTATAAAGTTGCGTGGTTTTCTAAAGCACATTTAACTGTGCAAGCCAGGGGGTGATTATAGTGAAGGACTGTGGAATTTAAATGGGGTAACCAGGTAAGTGAGGTGATGGGAGGCAGTGGAACCGGGTCAGGATCAGTAAGTTGAAGGTGCAGTTGCAGAATCAGAGTTTGAGCCCTGTCAGGAATGAGTTGCCATGTAAGAAGTGCATCTTAGAGAAAGGGAATTTTTGATATAATGGAGAAATTTCAGTTATTTGTAATGAGGTTAGGATACTGGAAGGACCAATATGGATATTAAAATCACCCAGAATTTTGACAGTAGTAGCTTTGGAAACCACAGTTTTTTGTACTGTGGTGGCTTTCATGTTGCTGTGATGCTTGAAGCACTGTCAGCAGTATTTCAAATACCAGCAGGGTCACCCATGGTGGACCGGTTTTAGTGGAGCTTTCAGACTAAGACAGATCTACTTCTAAAAAAAATTGGCCAGTGAAAACCTTATGAATAGCAGTTGAACATTGTCTGATATAGTGCTGGTAGACGAGCCCCTCAGGTTGGAAGGCACTCAAAATACGACTAGGGAAGAGTTGCCTTCTCAAAGTAGAGTCAACCTTAATGACATGGAAGGGGTCAAGCTTTTGGGACTTTCATTTGCTGATGTGGCACTACTTAAAATGAGAAGAAATAGCTGCAAACATCCATTAATAATCAGAACATGGAATGTACAAAGTATGAATTTAGGAAGATTGGAAGTTGTCAAAAATGAAATGAAACACATACAGATCGATAACCTAGGTGTTAGTAAGCTGAAATGGCCATTGTGAATTGAACAACAATACAGTCTACTATGCCAGGAATGAAAAATCAAAGAGGAATGGCATCGCATTCATCGTCAAAAAGAACATTTCAAGATCTATCCTGAAGTACAAAGCTGTGGTGATAGGATAATATCCATATGCCTACAAGGAAGACCAGTTAATACTATTATTCAAATTTACATACCAACCAAGAATGCCAAAGATGAGAAAATTGAAAACTTTTACCAACTTCTGCAGTCTGAAATTGATCAAACATGCAATCGAGATAATTACTGGTGATTGGAATGTGAAAGTTGGAAACGAAGAAGGATCTGTAGCTGGAAAATACTGCCTTGGAGACAGAAATGATGCTGGAATTTATGATAGAATTTTGTAAGACCAACAACTTATTTATTGCAAATACCTTTTTTCAACAACATAAATGGCGGCTATACACGTGGACCTCGCTGGATGGAATACACAGGAATCAAACCGACTACATCAGTCAGAACAAGGCTGTGTTCATATGCAAGTTCATGTTGAAGCTAAAGAAAACTGAAACAAGTCCACGAGAACCAAAATACAACCTTGAGTACATCGCACCTGAATTTGGATACCACCTCAAGAATAGATTTGACACATTGAACATTAATGACCAAAGACCAGACGAGTTGTGGGATGACATCAAGGACATCATACATGAAGAAAGCAAAAAGTCATTAAAAAGACAGGAAAGAAAGAAAAGCCCAAAATGGATGTCAGAAGAGACTCTGAAACTTGCTTCTGAATGTCGAGTAGCTAAAGCAAAAGGAAGAAGGATGAAGTAAAAGAGCTGAACAGAAGATTTCAAAAGGTGGCTTGAGAATACAAAGTAAAGTATTATAATGAAATGTGCAAAGACCTGGAGTTAGAAAACCAAAAGGCAAGAACATGCTTGATGTTTCTTAAGCTGAAAGAACTGAAGAAAACATTCAAGCCTGATTTGTAATATTGAAGGATTCTACAGGAAAAATATTAAACAATTCAGGAAGCATCGAAAGAAGATGGAAGCAATACACAGAGTCACTGTACCAAAAAGAATTGGTGGACATTCAACCATTTCAGGAGGCAGCATATGATCAAGAATTGATGGTATTGGAGGAAGAAGTCCATTTGCACTGAAGGCACTGGCAAAAAAAAAGGCTGCAGGAAATGACAGAATACCAAATTAGATGTTTCAACAAATGGATGCTGTGCTGAAGGTACTTTACTTGTCTATGCCAAGAAATTTGGAAGACAGCTACCTAGACAGCCCGCTGGAAGAGATTCATATTTATGCCTATTTCAAAGAAAGTTGATCCAATCAAATGCGGGTATTCTCAAACCATATCATTAATATCACACACAAGTAAAATTATACTGAAGATCATTCAAAAACTGTTGCAGCACTACATCGATAGGGAACTGCCAGAAATTCCACTCACCTGGAATGAGGGATATCACTGCTGATGATTCAGATGGATCTTGGCTGAAAGCAGAGAATACCAGAAAGATGTTTACTTGTGTTTTATTGACCATGCAAAAGCATAGTTACCTGTGTGGATCATGGCAAATTATGGATAACATCGAGAATAATGGGAATTCCAGAACACTTAATTGTGCTCATGAGGAACCTGTACATAGACCAAGAGGCAGTTGTTCGAACAGAACAAGGGGGATAATGTATAGCTTAAAATCAGGAAAGGTGTGTGTCAGGGTTGTTATCTTTCCACCATACTTATTCAGTCTGTAGGCTGAGCAAATAATCCAAGAAGCTGGACTATGTGAAGAAGAATGAGGCATCAGGATTGGAGGAAGACTCACTAGCAACTTGTGATGTGCATGCAGATGACACGACCTTGTTTACTGAAAGCGAAGAGAACTTGAAGCACTTACTGATGAAGATCAAAGACCACAGCCTTCAGTATGGATTACACTTCAATTTTAAAAAAACAAAAATCCTCACAACCGGACCAATAAGTAACATTATGATAAATGGAGAAAATACTGAAGGTCTCAAGGATTTCATTTTACTTGGATCCACAGTCAACACCCATGTAAACAGCAGTCAAGAAATCAAAAGATGTATTGCATTGGACTTCTGCTGCACTTTGAAGACTAAGGTTGCCTGATCGAAGTCATGGTATTTTCAATGCCTCATACTCATGCTAAATGTGGGCAATGAATAAGGAAGACTGAAGAAGTGATGCCTTTGAATTATGGTGTTGGCAAAGAATATTGAATATACCATGGACTGCCAGAAGAATTGAACAAATCTGTCTTGGAAGAAGTACAGCAAGAATGCTCCTTAGAAGGGAGGATGGTGAGATTGATGACAAGTACCTCTCCCGAGAGCTGACAGAGAGAGAAAGGCTTCCCCTAGAACTGGCACCTTGAATTTGGACTTCTAGCCTACTAGACTGAGAATAAATTTCTTTGTTAAAGCCATCTACTTGTGTTATTTCTGTTATAGTAGCACTAGATAACTAAGACGCTTAGGTACCAATCTCTTTCTTTCTACGCACCAAACCTCCTATTTGCCTTTCTCTTTGCCAGCTTTAAGGAACCCTGGTGGTGCAGTGGTTAAGCGTTTGGCTGCTAACCAAAAGGTCAGCAGTTCGAATCTATCAGCCGCTCCTTGGAAGCCCCATGGGGCAGTTCTACTCTGTCTTATAGTGTCACTATGAAGTGGAATCAACTCGACTGCAATGGTTTTTTGTTTTGTTTCGCCAGCTTTAATACCTATCTCCCTTGTCCTACTTGTATACTAATCAGTGAATCTTTTTATTTATACAAGAAAAATGTTTATACTCATTGTTTTAGACCTTGCTTTTTTCTTAATTTGGATGTATGTTGGCACAGAAATATGTCTCATTTTTTAAACAGCTGCTTACTTGTGGATGCACCAAAATTCATGTAGTCTGTACTTTTCTTTATTAATATACTCTTTAATTATTTACAATTTTTCACTATTTCAAACAGTGCTAAAATATATCTCTATGTGTGTGTATATATATATATATATATATATATATATATATATATATATATTTGATAAACTTTGCTGATGTATTCATGAAGTAAATTACCATCAGTGGAATTGCTGGGTCCAAGGGCATGTGCATTTAAAATTTGTTTATATATACAGTCTAATTGCCTTCTAGAGAAGATTACACAATTTACACTTCAACCAACAGTGAACAAGAGAGCTACTTTCCTCACACCATCACCCTCATCAACATTAGTTATCAAGCATTTTAAATTTCTACCAAGTTTATAGGAAGGGGAAATTGTTTCTCACTTCTTTTGATTTGAATTTTGACTCAGGATTAATATTTTTCACCTGTTTATTGGGCATTAATATTTTGGTCTTCCTATAAATTGCCTTTCCTAAAATTTTGTACTTTTAAAAAAATTAAACTTTTTATTTTGAGGTAATTGTAGATTCACTTGCAGTTTTAAGAAATAATATACAGAGACCCTGTGTACCTTTTACTCAGTTTCTTCCAATGGTGACATCTTGCAAAACTATAGTACAATATCCCAACCAGGATACTGACATAGATACAATCAAGAATATATCTTTCCTAATTTTGTGCCCATTTTTGTATTGTGCTAATCATTTTTTATTATTGATATGAATATGGTTTTTTCAAATTAAGAAAATTAGCTTTTCATACATATTAAAAACATATTTTCTCTTGCCTTTTTATTTTATTTTATTTGTGACAATATGGGCCAATTTTTTCAATCTTTTTTTTATGGCTTCTGGGTTTTATATTCTGCACAGAAAAGTCTTATCCATTTTATAAATAAATTTACCTTCTAGAATTTACATGATTCCATTCTTCACATTTAAATTATTACCTATTTGAAACTTATTTAGTGTAAAGAATTAGGTAAGAGTCAAGTTTTATTTGTCTTCAAATAGTTAATCAGTTTTCCTATTCCACTTATTTCAAGTATTACTTATATTCTAAACCAAGTTTTCGCATTTGTGTTTATTTCCAGACTCACACTGATCTCTCTCACCATTTCTTCTCCAGTGCCAAACTTTTAATTATTATGCCACAGTAACAAGTCTTAATATATGGTAGGACTAGGTGTCCCTCATTGTCCTCTTCCCATACCCCAACAAAGATTCTTTTAGCAATTTTTGTATATTAATTTTTAATACACATCATTTGTCAAGTTTTTTAAAATGTTGGTTTTTGAGTTTTAATTGAATTATTAAATTTATATATAAATTTGAGGAAAATCAATATTTTGCACTGTAGAATATGCTGATCCAACTGCATGGTAGGTTTTATCATTTATTTATTCTCTTTTGTATTCTTTAGTAGAGTTTTGAGATTTTCTTGTATACCTCCTGTACATTTATTCATTTATTTTTACAAAGCACATGCATATATGTATAGTCCTGAGTGTTTACTTGACCAAAATAGAAGAATAAAGAAAAAGAAATGTTAAATATTCAGGTTCCACCAAACTCATGTATTAATTTACTGTAGACTATTTCAACATGTAAATTTCTATCTCCTAACCTGTAATATGTTGCCCATGTTTCACTCATGGCAATTTGCACAATAGCCAGAAGGTAAGTAAGAAACAGATTTTTCATGTTTTCAGATGTAGGTGTACCTGAAATAAGCATCCTGTGTACATAAAAAAGAGTAAGTTGTAAAAATAAAATATGTTAGGTTGGATAATCATCTATAATGTTAACAGTCCAATTGCTTGTCATGTAGAGGAAGGTTGTGCTTTAATTAAGCAATAAGACATGACAGGGTGTGAATTATGGAGTAATAATTCTTGTCTAGTGTATTGTTAGACAAGAGGCCGAGGGCCAGGTGTCACAGCAGACGCCATGCATAAATTATTACACTGTAATTTAAACCTAGAACATTACAGAATAATTCAAAAATATTCTTCAAATAATTTTGTAAAATAAGAAATATAAGTTAAGTATATTTCTTATGTCAGAGGATATCTATTATATTGCTATATGATCAAGAGGCTAAAAGAAATCATTTATCTTAGGGAAAAATATAACAAGGAAAATATAGTGAATTTAGCTTCATAATTGACTACCGTCTAAATAATATTTTTATAGAGCACATTTCCTAAAAGAGAATACATTAATTTTTATCTCCTATGATTGGGGGAAAAAAAGCTGAATTCTGAGAAATTTTTGACTTTTTCTTCACAAAACAGCACTAACAAATAACTCTTAACATAAATCTTCCTGAAGAAAAAAAATACATCTCCTTGAAAGAACTTGGCAAGGGGTGAAGCGATTTTACAGAATTTGGGGTCTTTTTAAAATCAGTGTGATTTGTAATCCTAATAATTTCTCCGCTAATATACCATTTTGAAGGTCCTCTTTTGTAAAGACATTAAAACGGATCTCTTATCACACGAAAACACATTGTTTGCAATACTTCTTTTAAAAAAAAGAGAACAAACTAATTTCTGCCCATTCAAAAGAAAAATGTTTGAGGGGCAAGTGTGTGACTGTAATAAAGACTTACTACTTAACTTTCATCTGCAGAGCACTATGGCTAGCAGTGTTTCAAAAGACTATTTCTTTTTAAAGTTATTGCATTTTTGTGCTTTTAGTGTCAATATTGTATGCTTTTAAGATGGTTGATGTGTTAACAAGTTCAGCTTCTTTTGTGAATATCTCAAGAAAAAAGTTGTATTACAACTCCAAACCATCAATGTTTTTGTCAAGATTCTCCTTTAAATTAATGCACCTTGCCATGAAATTTGAACTCTTTCTATCAGTATGTTAACCAGAGGTACCTTAATATACAGATCAAATAACCATTGATAAAGTGTTTTTAAAGGGATTCCAGAAAGACCCACGTGCACAAAATATGTCATTTAATGTTTCATCACATAACTCGATGGCAACGGGTTTGTTTTTTTAGTAATTAATTATTCCTTTGGATTTGAGTCTGTGTCTCCAGTAGTGCCCTATCAAAATAAAATCTTTCTGAAGTCAGTGACACAGAACCCAGACATCAGTTATTAATTCCTAAGCAGAGATTAGTTTATCTACTTGCTTTAGTCCATAACAGAAAGTAGAGAGGAAAGGGGACATATGAAAGGAACATATTGTTGAACTCAAGAAGAGCAAGCTTTCAGCCATGAGACTTAGGTGAGGGGTTATTGTGGCAGGTCCTGAGCACTTGAAGGTCACTTGAAAGCACACTTTGTACATGGTCAGAAGTTAGAATGACCCAAGATAGAGGAGCAGACTTATGGGATCTTTATGCAAAGATGTGTCAGTGTCTTATTTGGTGTCTAGTATGTGTCCTAAATAATGAAAATGTGGGG
This sequence comes from Dugong dugon, assembly GCA_030035585.1. Lineage (NCBI taxonomy): Eukaryota > Metazoa > Chordata > Mammalia > Sirenia > Dugongidae > Dugong > Dugong dugon. The sequence goes on from CM057478.1 coordinate 20,233,201, forward strand.
AAATGCCAAAGAAAAATTTATCTACAGTACTTAATGGTTTTATCAAGTTCTATCACTTATAATAGGTCAGTAGGTTTATCATAATAATAAAACCATTTTTAGCACATTTTTCTTGTTTCCATTTAGCTGAAGTAGACAGGATTGACTTGACTTGGTGGTGCCAACTGGTCCTTCCCCAGGGATATATCTAACTAGGGTCTTACTCCAAAATCTTTGTTATGTCAAGTCATCCTCCATAAAACTTTCACTCAGTTTACTCCAGGAAATTAATTAGCCTAAAATATTTATTTTGATAATACCTACCAGATTGTTAGGCCAGGAGTCCCACCAAATCTGGCTTATCTAGTAGATGTTGAAGTTGATTGAAGAGATTACATCCTTCTCCCAGTCCTTCTCCAAGGTTTATTGTGTCCATTTTGAGCCACCCATATGTTGGTACAACTGGTCAGCTTTTTGTAAAAATAACAGCCATCCATAAAATTCTCTTTAGAGGACCATGATCTAAAACTATGCTCTTAGCTTGCAGCAAAGGTCAACATATGACAAGGGTAAATGAAGAACACCTATGCATTTTTATAAAAGGGTAATCAATTACCTTGCTTTAATTTTTCCTACTAGCATGCCCTTGACTTAAGCTACAAGTATTTCTACAGAGACATAAATATTTTAACGTATTTCAAATATAATAATCAGTGAAAATAAGCATTTCTCCAGTTGCTTGTTGTTTTTGTCATCAAGGTTTTTCAAACAGGCAACACATCTGAGCTTCAGCTAGTCATATCACATGCCCAGGAGGATCAAAACTGCTTCTGATAGACTTCTGTTTATCAGGATGTATTATTAGCACTTCTTTGGTAAAAATCACAGTGCTAGAGGTTCTGCATCACTGTCTCATTAATAACATCTGTCTTAGTCATCCAGTGCTGCTGTAACAGAAACACCCCAAGTGGATGGCTTTAACAAAGAGAAATTTATTTTCTCACAGTCTGGTACGCTACAAGTCCAAATTCAGGGTGTCAGCTCCAGGGGAAGTCTCTCTCTCTGTCAGCTCCGGAGGAAGGTCTTCGTCGTCATCCATCTTCCCTCGGACTAGGAGCTTTTCTGTGCAAGAACCTCAGGTCCAAAGGATGCACTCTGCTCCTGGCACTCCTTTCTTGGTGGTATGAGGTCCCCAACTCTTTGCTTGTTTCCCTTTCCTTTTATCTCTTGAGAGATAAAAGGTGGTGCAGGCCACACCCCAGGGAAACTCCTTTTACGTTGGATCTGGGATGTGACCTGGGTAAGGGTGGTGTTACAATCCCACCCTAATCGTCTTTAACATAAAATTACAACCACAAAATGGAGGACACCACACAATACTGGGAATCATGGCCTAGCCAAATTGATACACATGTTTTTTGGGGGACATAATTCAATCCATGACAACATCGTAGGATTAGCGTTAACTGAGAAATTGAGAAGCTGAGGCTCCTTAAGATGTTCTTTAAGTAAGTGAGGTGCTCAGTCTTTTAACCCAGACTATGACTTGAAAGCTAAAATCATTTCCAGTGACCCATATTGTCTCTTAGCTGAAGTAAGTTAGAATATTTTTAAATTTAATTTAGCTATCAGTAAGGCCTTCCAAAGAGGAAAAGAAACTGTCATTAGCCCAGTCTGTGATCCGAGACTATTAAATTTTCCCCTTACCCACTGTAGGAACTTTCTCATTGCAGTGTTGTTATTCTCCACCCTTCTGCTCCAGAAGTGCAACAACGGCAGGGAAGCCTGGGATAACGGGCCTGAGTACTAGCCTCATTACACCAAGAACCAGCAAACATTTCTACAGAAAGGATTCCACCTCACAGCCGCAGGGCAGGAACCATTTCCTTCCCTTTACCCAACTTCAGTTTTATTCATGCAGATTAATTAGTATCACTCATCTTGTGTGTGTGTGGTAGGAAAGAATCGTGACTGAGTGAGGAGACTGAACTTCAAATGAAGGACAGGTGGAAAAGAAGACACAGAGCCATTGTCAAAACTTCTGTGTGTGTGCTTTAGCTTGGGAGCCCGCCCTCTCAGCTAGGTGCATCTACCTGTCTTTCATAATTAATCAATTTGACCCTTACCTCTTGCTCCCTAGCATTACTTTCCTGCTTTATATTTTGGTTTTTCTCCAACACAGCTGCTGTTATTAAGGTCTTTGACTCAAAAGCAGCATACTGAAGTCACATTCCTAATTTTTCTTCTGTGTAGGTAGTTGTTTTTGATATTCTCAACTTCAGATTGTACCTCAGCTGTGATTCACCTCACCATAACAGCTAAGCAGAAAAGACACAAGTCACTCATCATATAGGTTGTTGAGATTCCTTGTTAGTACATTAAGAATTTAAAAAGGGGATGTAGGTATCAAGCACAATTAAAATAGAGAAAGTAATACTTATTATCTCATGCTACAATGGTGTCTTAGTCATCTAGTGTTGCTGTAACAGAAATACCACAAGTGGATGGCTTTTAACAAAGAGAAAGTTATTCTCTCACAGTCTAGTGAGCTACAAGTCCAAATTCAAGGCATCAGCTCCAGGGGAAGGCTTTCTCTTTCTGTTGGCTCTGGAGGAAAGTCCTTGTGATGCATCAGTCTTCCCTTGGTCTGAGAGCATCTCAGCACAGGAACCTCAAATCCAAAAGACGTGCTGCTCCTGGCACTGCTTTCTTGGTGGTATGAGGTCCTCAACTCTTTGCTTGCTTCCTTTTCCTTTTATCTCTTGTAAAATAAAAGGTGGTGCAGGCCACACCCCAGGGAAACTCCGTTTACATTGGATCAGGGATGTGACCTTAGTAAGGGTGTTAAAATTCCACCCTAATTGTCTTTAACCTAAAATTACAATCACAAAATGGAGGACAACCACACAATACTGGGAATCATGGCTCAGCCAAATTGATACACACATTTTTTGGGGAACATAACTTAATCCATGACAAATGGTATCATCTTATTTTCAAAGTGAAAATCATTAACAACATTCTCTAAGTTGTATTTTCTCAAACCCCTCCATCGTAGACAGCACAGAACATAAGTAAAATTATGAAAATGTAAAGTCAACGGTTGCTATAATTTTCTATTTTTGCTCCCAAAATAGGGGGAAAAAAATCTTTATCTTTTTAAATCATGCATAATGTAACCAAGAAAAAATAAGTGTACTAAAAAAAAAAAAAAAGAAACTAAAAATAGTTCAGTGGCAATTTAATAACTGATGAATCTTATTCCATCCACTGGAAAGAGTTTAAAACCTTTATCTGCTGCCACTCATGCCATAGAGATTTATAGTTCATAGCTGAAACCCAGCATCTGATGGGGAAGTATATGATTATGATTCATCTGCAAATGCATGTCTCTGCTTAATAAGTGTTATACTATTTGTTTGAAGAAAATAAGAATTCTCACGTCTTGCAGTGTAAAAAAAATAGACACAAAGGATAGGAAATAACTAAAATACTTGTGTACAAATAGCATTAGGACACCTGAAGGTAATCAGATATGCACCTGGTACTCCGTGAACTATAGGTCAGGTGTGCATCACACAAATACTTTGAAGATGAGGAGGTTGGTTGGAATCCTATATAATCAGCCCCTGTTAAAACATAAAAGAAGAAAAAAAATCTCCCCCATGAAAGTGAGAGCAGAGGCAACCTATGATGTTGAATCCTTATCTCTTGGATTCCCCTCCCAGCTCTCTATAATTCAAAACAGGCAGGCAGCAGGCTGTACAGATGGAGATGCAACAGCCAGAGTCCACATGGAGCATTATAGATCTGGCTAGTTTGTCTAGTTAACAGTCAGCTATTTTGGGATAATACCCACTGTTGTTTTACAGAAAAGAAAAAAGATGAATTTACCTTGAGAAGTATGTAAAATACTTGTACAGGTTGGTACTTAGGCTTGAGCCGTTTTTCTCAAATTCAGACTCCTTGCTGATTACTCAAACTGACTTCCTTTGCAATCGGCAGCCAAAGAGACTCTGTTGAAAGGATACTGTGGGCCACATTAGGGACATATTATAAAACTTCATGTCTCAGAGGAAATGTTTTAGGCACTGATTACTATTTGGGTGCACTATCTGTTTGTTTTTACTTTGAGCAAGCAGATGACAGACATGCTTAGAGACTTTCTACATGTCAGACCAACACATGGTACTAGGTACAAAAGAGGCTTTCTGTAAGCATTTGTACATCAAGATGATGGATTGGGATGCCTCAGCTAGTGAATGACGCTGGAGAAGTACCTCAGTTAATGGAATTTGGGGATTTAATCAGGCTTGATTCATTTATGTAGTGAAATGATGTGGGCAAAAGAAGCAACCATATATGATTGACAAGTGTTTCCTTTTAAAACACTTCTTATGTTGGCTGATAATTTAAGCTCCTGTTAAAGCTATAAATTAGTTTACTAATAACAAATCTTCAGTCTAGTAACTAGATCAACTACCAAAATGTTAGCATATTTGTCAAAAGCAAAGCTGAACTTACCTGTGATGGTTTTAACAAAATAGAAGAAATAGCAGCAAAGAAACAATTTATCATATTTACTGAATGCCTATTACATGCAGGCACTGGGGTTCTATATTTCCAGTGTTGTTGTACTTAGGTGCCCTTGATTTGGCTCCAACTCATAGCAACTTTAAGTAAACAGAATGAAACATCACCCAACCCCACTCCATCCTCTCGATCATTGCGATATTTGAGACCACTGTCAATCCATCTCACTGAGTGTCTCCTTCTTTTTTAATGACCCTCTAGTTTACCAAGCATGATGCCCTTCTGAGGAGCATTCTGGCTATATTTTCTCCAACACACAGTGGTGAAGCTAGGGTTGGTGTTACCCAGTACAATAACTCATGGTGTCACCCCCCCATGCTAATTACCACAGTATTGTAGCTAAAACACCAGAAAATTTGACAAAATCCGTATCTATAAAAACAGCAGCAACAAAAACAACAATGCATGCTTGTAGCACCTATAGGCAAAACCACGATTCAGAGTACCATTGTCATTGGATAATAATGACAGCTCTGACCAGAGGGCATTAGAAGGTTCAAAAATTAAATTAGCATAGAGTTTTAGCCTTGTAGGTTTTAGCCTTGAAGAGGAATGGTGTTGCATTAGTCATCAAAAAGAACATTTCAAGATCCATGCTGAAGTACAACGCTGTCAGTGGTAGGGTAATATCCATATGCCTACAAGGAAGACCAATCAATACAGCTATTATCCAAATTTATGCACCAACCACTAAGGCCAAAGATGAAGAAAATGAAGATTTTTGGGAGGCAAGGCCAAGATGGCAGAGTAGTCAGACACTTCCAATGGACTTTCTTACAACAAAGACCAGAAAAAAACAAGTTATTTGATTATATATGACAATCTGGGAGCGCTGAACATAAAAGGCAAAGTTGAGAAACCAGACTGAGTGTCAGGGGGAGGGAGAGATGGTTCAGAAGCAGTGAGGAGTTGCCAGAACTGACCCAGCGAAAGCCTGGGCCCTTCAATCCTGATCAGCTTGAGAGTGAGCGGTAAGGCAGGCAAGCATCTGTGCTCTGGAGGTGTAGTCCACACAGGGAGATACCCAGCCGCTGGGAGTCAACTCGACCACGCAGAACCAGTATGAAGCAGCCCTCGCTTGCCGAAAGATAAGTATTTGCATCTGGCCTACCACGCAGATCAAAAACACCCCCCTCAGGGAAAGACCTCTCTCCTATTTACCTCCCCACTCCCTGCTCTTCACTGGGTCCCAGACTGGCTTCAGCAGTTGCCGAGTCCCCTGGGCCAGAAGTAGGATCCGTCACATGCCCTGAGCCATTCTCCCGGCCTTGTAGAGTGAACAAATTAACAAACAGGGGAAAAAATAAACTGCCGGCTCCCCTAAGCCAGGAACTCAGGCTAGGCACAGCTCATTGGCCTAGACACAGGCATAAGGGATCCATGGACTTTGAGTGCCTTTCCACCTGCATAGACTTGTGTGGGCCCATTTCAACAGCATAGGCCCTCATTACCACAGTACAACAGGGTATATACCTGAAGTCTAACTTCAACTGTTTCACCTGTGAAGTGGCAGGTTCATGACATTTGACTCTGCCCATTAGGCAGGGTCTTCACCTACCCACATCAGGGGCCTGAGGACTGGTGGCTCCTCCCATGCCACATAGCCACCTGCAATAGGCACCCAAGAATAGGAAGTGTCCCCCAGACCTTATAGCCAACAGCATTGGGTGCTTATAGTCCAGCTGCAAAACCACCCACCTACATACTCTAGGGAACAGGGACACCACATCCTCCTGGACACTTAGGGGTGGCCGTCAGCCCCCTGCCTTGCTCAGAGTGTGTCCCCCTGCTGCAGCCAGATGCCTGTGCCTACACCAATCATCCATGCCTGTCCAGGACTGTAGGTGAGAGCCTGCACCACACACTTGGTGGCTATCTACCTGGGTACCTGAGCTGAATTCATACAGGAGGAGTGGGCACACTCCTGAGCTCACATAGCTAGTAACAGATCTAACCACTTGGTGACAGGACATTAGAGCTTCAAAGGTGCCAATAAACAAACTAGCTCACACGAGCCGCCTATTTGGGCATATCAAAACAAAACAAGAAGCTAGGACACAGTAAGCAAACATAAAATAAATAAATATAATAACTTATTGATGGCTCAGAAACAGCAGTCAATATCAAATCACATAAAGAGGCAGTCTGTGATTGCTTCAGAGGCTCCCAAAATAAAGAATCAAGAAATTTTCCAGAGAAGGAAAATTTCTTGGAATTACTGGAGGCAGAATAGAAAAGATTAATATACAGAACTCTTCAAGAGATTAGGAAGGAAATTAATCAAAATGTAGAACACGCAATAGAGGAAATTAAAAAGATCAGAGAAGAGCATAATGACAAATTTAACAGGCTGCAAGAATCCATAGAGAGACAGCAATCAGAAATCCAGAAGATTAACAATAAAATGTCAGAATTAGACAACTCAACAGAAAGTCATAGGAGCAAAATTCAGGCAATGGAAGTCATAATTAGTGAGATTGAAGATAAAGCACTTGACACCAACTTATTTAAGGAAAAATCAGGTAAAAGGATTTTAAAAAAGGAAGAAACCCTAAGAATTATGTGGGACTCTATCAAGAGGAATAACCTACAAGTGATTGGAGTACCAGAACAGAGGAGGATAACAGAAAATACAGAGAGAATTATTGAAGATTTGTTGGCAGAAAACTTCCCTAATATCGTAAAAGATGAGAAGATATCTATCCAAGATGCTCATCAAACCCCACATAAGGTAGATCCCAAAAGAAAGTCACCAAGATGTATTATAATCAAACTTGCAAAACCAAAGATAAAGAGAGAATTTTGAGAGCAGCTAGGGATAAATGAAAAGTCATCTACAACGGAGAGTCAATAAGAATAAGCTGGGACTACTCAGCAGAAACCATGCAGGCAAGAAGGCAATAGGATGACATATATAAAACCTTGAAGGAAAATAACTGGCAGCCAAGAATTATATATCCAGCAAAACTGTCTCTCAAATATGATGGTGAAATTGGGGCATTTCCAGATAAAGAGAAGTTTAGGGAATTAGCAAAAACCAAACCAAAATTACAAGTAATACAAAAGGGAGTCCTCCGGTTAGAAAATCAATAACATCAGATAACAACCCAAGACTAGAACACAAGACACAGCAACCAGATATCAACCCAGATAGGGAAGTCACAAAAATAAACCAAAGCTAAAACACTGAAAATAGGGAAGCAGATGTCAATATGTAAAAGATGACAACATTAAAACAAAAAAGAGGGACTTAAAAAATGTAGACGTAGATTTTTCATATGGAGAGGAAGTCAAAGAGATATAAAGAAATAAAAGACTGGTATAAAGTTAGAAAAATAGGGGTAAATATTAAGGTTACCACAAATGAAAATAACAATCTTACAAGTTAAAATAAAAAACTAGAAAAATATAAAGACTCAGCAAATACAAAATCAACAACAATGAAAAAGATGAAAAGAAAACACATAAAGGAAAATGACTCAGCACAGAAAATTAAGTGGAACAAAGAAACTGTGGACAACACACCAAAAAAAGACATCAAAATGACAGCAATAGACTCATACCTTTCAATAATTATGCTGAATGTAAATGAACTAAATGCACCAATAAAGAGACAGAGAGTGGCAGATTGGATTAAAAAAACACGATCCGCCTATATGCTGCCTACAAGAGACACATCTTATACTTAAAGACACAAACATACTAAAACTCAAAGGATGGAAAAAAATATATCAAGCAAACAATTCTCAAAAAAGAGCAGTAGTGGCAATATTAATCTCCACCACAAAGGGTAAGAAAGAACACTATATAATGATTAAAGGGTAAATACACCAGGAGGACATAACTATAATACATACTTACGCACCCAATGACAGGGCTCCAAAATACATACAACAAACTCTAACAGCTTGAAAAGAGAAATAGACAGCTGCACAATAGCAGTATGAGACTTCAACACACCACTTGTGGTGAATGACAGAACATGCAGGAAGAAGCTCAGCAAAGATGCGGAAGATCTAAATGCTACAATCAACCAACTTGATCTCATAAACATATACCTAACACTCCACCCAACAGCTGCCAAGTATACTTTCTTTTCCAATGCACATGGAACATTCTCCAGAATAGACCACATATTAGGCCATAAAGCAAGCCTTAACAAAATCCAAAGCATAGACATATTACAAAGCACCTTTCTGACCACAGAGCCATACAAGTGGAAATCAACAACACAAAAAGCAAGGGAAAAAAATCAAACACATGGAAACTGAACAACACTTTGCTCAAAAACTACTAGATTATAGAAGAAATTAAAGATAGAATAAATAAATTCATACAATCAAATGAGAATGAAAACCAATCCTACCAGAAACATTGGGACACAGCAAAAGCAGTGCTTAGAGGTCAGTTTATAGCAATAAATGCACACATCCAAGAAGAAGAAAGGGTCATAATCAAAACATTAAACCTACAACTGGAACAAGTAGAAAGAGAACAGCAAAAGAAGCCTTCAGGTGCCAGAAGAAAGGAAATAATGAGAATTAGAGGAGAATTAAATGAAATAGAGAATAGAAAAACAATTGAAAGAGTTAACAAGACCAAACCTGGTTCTTTGTAAAGAGCAACAATATTTATAAACCCTTAGCCAAATTGACAAAAGAAAAATAGGAGAGGAAGCAAATAACCCATATAAGAAATGAGTTGGGTGATATCAAAATAGACCCAACTGAAATTAAACGAATCATAACAGAATACTATGAAAAATTGTACTTTAACAAATTTGAAAACCTAGAGGAAGTGGACAAATTTCTAGAAACTCACTACCTACCTAAACTAACACAAACTGAGGTAGAACAACTAAATAAACCCATAAAAAAAAGAAGAGATTGAAAGATAATTAAAAAACTCACAACAAAAAATGCCCTGGCCCGGATGGCTTCACTGGAGAATTCTACTAACCTTTGGAGAAGAGTTAATACCACTACTACTAAAGGTATTTCAGAGCAAAGAAAAGGATGGAATACTCCCAAACTCATTATATGAAGCCAGCATAACCCTGATACCAAAACCAGGTAAAGAAACCACAAAAAAAGAAAATTACAGACCAATATCCCACATGAACACTGATGCAAAAATTCTCAACAAAATTCTAGCCAATAGAATTCAACAACATTCCAAAAAAATAATTCACCATGATCAAGTGGGATTTATACCAAATATGCAGGGATGGTTCAACATTAGAAAAACAATCAGTGTAATCTATCTCATAAATAAAACAAAAGACAAGAACTACATGATCTTATCAATTGATGCAGAAAAGGCATTTGACAAAGTCCAACACCCATTCGTGATAAAAACTCTCAATAAAATAGGAATAGAAGGGAAATTCCTCAATGTAATTAAGGGCATTTATACAAAGCCAACAGCCAACATCATCCTAAATGGAGAGACTTTGAAAGCATTCCCCTTGAGAATGGGAACCAGACAAGGATGTCCTTTATCACTACTCTTATTCAACTTTGTGCTGGAGGTCCTAGCCAGAGCAATTAGGCTAGAAGAGGAAATAAATGGCATCCAAATTGGTAGGGAAGAAGTCAAAGTACCTCTATTTGCAGATGATATGATTTTATACACAGAAATCCCAAAGACTCCACAAGAAAACTACTGGAACTAATAGAGGATTTCAGCAATGGTTCAGGATACAAGATAAACATACAAAAATCAGTTGGATTCCTTTACACCAACAAAGAGAACCTCAAAGAGGAAATCACCAAATTGATACCATTCACAATAGCCCCCAAGAAGATAATATATTCAGGAATAAATCTAACCAGAGATGTAAAAGTCCTATACAATGAAAACTACAAGACACTCCTGCATGAAATCAAGAGACCTGCATAAGTGGAAGAACATACCTTGCTCATGGATAGGAAGACTCAACATTGTGAAAATGTCAGTTCTACCCAAAGCGATCTACAGATATAATGCAATCCCGATCCAAATTCCAATGGCATTTTTTAATGAGATGGAGAAACAAATCACCAACTTCATATGGAAAGGGAAGAGGCCCTGGATAAGTAAAGCATTACTCAAGAAGTACAAAGTGGGAGGCCTCATACTACCTGATTTTAGAACCTATTATACTACCACGGTAGTCAAAACAGCCTGGTGCTGGTACAACAACAGATACATAGACCAATGGAAGAGGATTGAGAATCCAGACATAAATTCATCCACCTATGAGCAGCTGATATTTGACAAAGGCCCAAAGTCCATTAATTGGGGAAAAGACAGTCTGTTTAACAAGTGGTGCTAGCGTAACTGAATATCCATCTGCAAAAAACTGAAACAAGACCCATACCTCACACCATGCACAAAAACTAACTCAAAATGGATCAAAGACTTAAATATAAAATCAAAAACGATAAAGATCATGGGAAAAAAAAATACGGACAACACTAGGAGCCCTAATACATGGCATAAACAGAATACTAACCATAAGTAACAATGCACAAGCACCAGAAGACAGACTAAATAACTGGGAGCTCCTAAAAATCAAACACTTATGCTCATCAAAAGACTTCACCAAAAAAGTCTAAAGACAACCTACAGACAGGGAAAAAATTTTTGGCTACGACAAATCCTATCAGTGTCTAATCTCTAAAATCTACAAGATACTACAAAACCTCAACAACAAAAAGACAACCCAATTAAAAAATGGGCAAAGGATATGAACAAGCATTTCACCAAAGAAGATATTCAGGCAGCTAACAGACACATGAAGAAATGATCACGATCATTAGCCATTAGAGAAATGCAGATCAAAACTACGATGAGATATCATCTCACCCCAACAAGGCTAGCATTAATCCAAAAAACACAAAATAATAAATGCTGGAGAGGTTGTGGAGAGACTGGAACACTTATACACTGTTGGTGGGAATGTAAACTTGGTGCAACCACTTTGGAAATCAATTTGGCACTTCCTTAAAAAGCTAGAAATAGAAGTACCATATGATCCAGCTATCCCACTCTTTGGAATATATCCTAGAGAAATAAGAGCCATCACACAAATAGATATATGCACACCCATGTTCATTTGCAGCACTGTTTACAATAGCAAAAAGATGGCAACAACCTAGGTGCCCATCAACGGACAAATGGATAAACAAGTTATGGTATATCCACACAATGGAACACTACACAACGGTAAAGAACAACGATGAACCATGAAACATAACATGGAGGAATCTGGATGGCATTACACTGACTGAATTTAGTCAGTCACAGAAGGACAAATATTGTATAAGACCACTATTATAAGAACTCAAGAAAAGGTTTAAACTCAGAAGAAAATATTCTTTGATGGTTACAATGGTGGGGAGGGAGGGTGAGGGTTATTTACTAACTACATAGTAGATAAAAATTATTTTAGATGAAGGGAAGGACAGCACACACTGCAGGGGAAGTTAGCACAGCTGGACTAAATCAAAGCTAAGAAGTTTCCTGAATACAATCAAACACTTTGAGAGACAGAGTAGCAGGGGTAAGGGTCTGGGGAACAAGCTTTCAGGGGACATCTAGGTCAATTGGCATAAGAAAACTTATTAAGAAAATGTTCTGCATCCTACTTTGGTGAGTGGCATCTGGGGTCTTAAAAGCGTGCAGTCAGCCATCTAAGATGCATCAATTGGGATGCATCAATTGGTCCCAGCCACCTGGAGTAAAGGAGAGTGAAGAACACCAAAGACACAAGGAGAGTATTGGCCCAAGAGACAGAAGGGGCCACATAAACCAGAGACTTCATCAGCCTGAGATCAGAAGAACTAGATGTGTCTGGCTACCACCAATGACCGCCCTGACAGGGAACACAACAGAGAGTCCTCGATGGAGGAGGAGAAAGGTGGGGTGCAGAGCTCAAATTCTAGGAAGAAGACCAGACTTAATGGTCTCAATGAGACTGGAGGAACCCCGGAAAGCATGGTCCCTGAATTCTCTATCAGCTCAGAACTAAAACAATTTCTGAGGCCAACTCTTCAGGCAGGATTGGACTGGACTGTGGGACATAAAGTTATACTCGTGAGGAGTGTGCCTCTTAGCTCATGTAGATACAAGAGACTAAATGGACAGCTTCTGTCCAGACGTGAGATGGGAAGGGCGAGGAGATTGTTGAATGGACATGGGGAATCAAGGGTGGAAAGGAGGAGTGTGCTGTCACAGTAGGGGGAGAGCAATTAGGGTCACATAACAGTGTGTATATAAATTTTTGTATGGGAGACTAACTTGAAATGTAAACTTCATTTAAACTACAACCATAAACAAAAAAAAAAAAAAGAAAGAAAGAAATTAAAGATTTTTACCAATTTCTACATTCTGAAATTGATCACACATGCAATCAAGATGCATTGATAATTACTGGTGATTGGAATGTGAAAGTTGGAAACAAAGAAGGATCAAGAGTTGGAAAATATGGCCTTGGTGAAAAATATGATGCTGGAGATGGCATGATAGAATTTTGCAAGACCAACATCTTCTTCATTTCAAACACTGTTTTTCAACAACATAAATGGTGACTATAGATGTGAACTTTGACAGATGGAATACCAATCAAATTGGTTACATCTTTGGAAAGAGACGATTGAAAAGCTCAGTATCATCAGTCAGAACAAGGCCAGGGCCAACTGTGGTTGCTCATATGCAAGTTCAAGTTCAAGCAGAATAAAATTAGAACAAATCCACAAGAGCCAAAGTACAACCTTAGGTATATCCTACCTGAATTTAGGGACCATCTTAAGAATAGATTTTGTCCATTGAACACTAATGACTGAAGACAAGACAAATTGTGGAATGACATCAAGGACATCATACATAAAGAAAGCAAGAGGTTATTAAAAAGATAGGAAAGAAGGAAAAGTCCTAAATGGATGTCAGAAGAGACTCTGAAACTTGCTCTTAAACATCAAGTAGCTAAAGCAAAACGAAGAAACAATGAAGTAAAATGTTGAACAGAAGATTTCAGAGGGTGTCTAGAGAAGACAAAGTAAAGTATTATACTGACATGTGCAAAGACCTGGAGTTAGAAAACCAAAGAAGACTCAGCATTTCTCAAGCTGAAAGAACTGAAGAAAAAATTCAAGCTTTGAGTTGTAATGTTGAAGTATTCTATGGGAAAAATACTGAATGACGCAGGAAGCATCAAAAGAAGATGGTACAGAGTCACTGTACCAAAAAGAATTGTTTGAGGTTCAATCATTTCACAAGGTAGCGTAACATCAAGAACCTATGGTACTGAAGGAAGAAGTCCAAGCTGCACTGAAGACACTGGCAAAAAACAAGGCTCCAGGAATTGACGGAATACCAACTGAGATGTTTCAACAAATGGATGCAAGGCTGGAAGTGCTCACTCGTCTATGCCTAGAAACTTAGAAGACAGCTACTTGTCCAACCAACTGGAAGAGATCCATATTTATGCCTATTCCAAAGAAAGGGGATCCAACAGAATGCAGAAATTATTGAACAATATCATTAATATCATACACAAGTTAAAATTTTGCTGAAGATCATTAAAAAGTGGTTGCAGCAGTATACTGACAGAGAACTGCCAGAAATTCAAGCTGGACTTAGAAGAGGACGGGGAATGAAGGATTTCATTGCTGAAGTCAGATGGATCCTGGCTGAAAGCAGAGAATATCCAAAAGATGTTTACCTGTGTTTTATTAACTATGCAGAGACATTCAACTGCATGGATCATAACAAATTATGGATAACATTGCGAAGAATGGGAATTCCAGAACATTTAATTGTGCTCATGAGGAACCTGTACATAGATCAAAAGACAGTCATTCGAACAGAACAAGGGAATACTGAGTGTTTTAAAGCCAGGAAAGCTGTGTGTCAGGGTTGTATCCTTTCACCATACTCATTTCATCTGTATGCTGAGCAAACAATCCAAGAATGTGGCATCAGGATTGGAGAAAGACTCATGCAGATGACACAACCTTGCTGAATGTGAACAGGACTTGAAGCACTTACTGATGAAGATCAGGGATGATAGCCTTCAGTATGGATTACACCTCAACATAAAGAAAACAAAAATCCTCACTACTGGAACATCATAATAAATCATCATAATAAATGGAGAAAAGATTGCAGTTGTCAAGGATTTCATTTTACTTCGATCCACAATCAACACCCATGGAAACAGCAGTCAAGAAATCAAATGAAATTGGCTTGGGCAAATCTGTTGCAAGATATCTATTTAAAGCATTGAAAAGCAAAAATGTCACTTTAAGGACTAAGGTGCACCTGACCCAAGCCATGGTGTTTTCAGTTGCCACATATGCATGGGAAAGCTGGACAATGGATAAGGAAGATTGAAGAAGAATTGATGACTTTAAATTATGGTGTTGGTGAATAATATTAAATATACCATGGCCTGGCAAACTAATGAACAAATCTGTCTTGGAAGAAGTACAGCCAAAATGCTCCTTAGAAGGGAGGATGGTGAGAATTCGTCTCACATACTTGCTATATGCTTTGTTAGATTTTAGAAAGTCAGCTTCCAAGTGCCAACCTCCGTGCTTTCTGGTTGCGGGTGAACTCTTCCCAGTTTCTCTAGTGTTATGGGTTGAACTGTGTCCCCCAAAAATAAATGTCAACTTGGTTAGGCCATGATTCTCAGTATTGTGTGGTTGTCCTCCATTTTGTGATTATAATTTTATGTTGAAGACGATTAGGGTGGGATTGTAACATCCTTGCTAAGGTCATATCCCTGATCCAATGTCAAGGGAGTTTCCCTGTAATGTGGCCTGCACCACCTTTTATCTTACAAGAAACAAAAGGAAAGGGAAGCAAGCAGAAGAGGGGGACCTCATACCACCAAGAAAGTAGTGCCAGGAGCAGAGCGCATCCATTGGACCTGAGGCTCCTGTGCAGAGAAGCTCCTTGACCAGGGAAAGATTGACAACAAGGACCTTCCTCCAGAGCCAACAGAAAAAGCCTTTCCCTGGAGCTGATGCGCTAAATTTGGACTTGCAGCCTACTAGAGTGTGAGAGAATAAATTTCTCTTTGTTAAAACCATCCACTTGTGGTATTTCTGTTATAGCAGCACTAGATGTCCAAGACATCCTGCCTCACAATTTCAGGTTCCATTTAGCACCAGTCACTTGGGCAATTCTGTTGCTGAGGGACAAGCAAATGAGGGCAGCGGAGTCCTTCGCCTTTCCACACATCCCAGACAACCAGGTTTTGTTTATGGCCGTTTATGCTGATGCTAATTACAAGGGAGAAAAAATACTTCCTAATCTTGTACCTTGTTCTCCACAGTTTTGTCATTTGCAAAATAGTTTATTAAATTTTTTTAAACTTTTGAAAGTAGTCATTTCTTAATTTTTTTCCCTTTTCTTGTGATCTTGCTTTTTTTGACTCACAAAATAAAAACAAAGATATTACTTTCATGTAATAACATGATACTAGGAAAATAACTGAGATTGTCATATTTTAAATCAATCATATATAAACAAAGAAGTTTTGAGTTAATCAATTGAAAATTTTGAGTATATACACTGTGCTAGATGGCTTGAATCTAGAAATAAAAAGCTGAAGTGGCCATTCAGAAATTAGACCAACTATTTACATTAGCTTTAAGCCAGTGGATTTGTCCAAAATTGAACAACTTTTAACCCAATCCATTTATTTTGAAAGAGATGTTATAACAGATGTGGCCAAGTGACATCAATGCATAAAATTCTGTAGCTTTATCGTTAGTGATGTTGCTCCCCTGCCCTTCCTGTGGTTAGATTGTTGAGACAATAGACTAATACATGTAAAAGTATCCAAAACCAAGTTAGGCAAATAGTAAGTGGTCAATCAAGGTTTGTTAGATCTTGATGAATTCAATACTAGTACTGTTTACAAGACTGACTATATTTCTTTTCTTTGTGGTGGGGAAAATTATTCCTGATTGCAGCCCCTTATTTTCATGAGCACAAAGCAGACTAATTATAACCTCTGGTGTTCTGTCTCCTCATCAGCTACAGTTGAGAGACCTTTACTCAGAACTATGTGATGACATACCAAGTGTCTGAGCTGTCCTCAGTGAGTGTCTCTGTGCCAGAGCAGCTGGCCACTGACCAAAAGTGGGCTGTCCTCATTTCACAGATCAGGAAAATCAAGTAAAGGGATAAAGGGATGTAAAGCTATCCATACAAAGGGTGACTGGGGAAGTTCTAATGCCTTTTCCCATATGTTTTCTCTAATCAAGGAATAGCCACTTCTCTTCTGCCTAGTTCTCCTAGTGAAACAAAAAATGTGACCTCTCTTCTCGCCCACTAACATAAACAAGGAGGAAAACAACAGGAAGAGGGAAGAAAAAACGGCTCTAGTTTTCATTTTTGTTTAGTTCATAATTGATCAACTTCAGTATTATTTCTTTAGTAAATAAATCTATTGTTTGCTGATATATTTTCTCATCAACACTGTGTAGCTTATTACTTTATTTATTTTTTTTTTAAAAATTGAAGCCTATGAGACAAGTGCTGTGGGAAAGGTAAAATAGTGTGCTGTGTGCTTCAGGGTGGCCCATGCAGGCAACAGGAGCAATAGGACTGATTAAATCCTGGTGGATGGGTTAGGTTTTGTGCTTTCTTGCCTCATGACAGCCTGTGACAATCAAGTGGCACCAAAGCAGAACAAACTACAATGGCAGTTTGCTGTGAGCAGTGCAACTGTCAAAGCTGCTGTACAAAAGCAAATGTTAGGGGTAAAAACCAGCAAAGTTTGCAACCTGACTACTCAAATGCTGATGGCCATAATGTCTTCACAAGTAAACTCCAAGTTATCCTCCCTTTCTGGGGCATTCCACTATCACGTTCAGGATTCCTAGCCTCCTCTTGTGTTCTGGGTATTGTCAATTTCCCATATTATAGTAAAGCATATATTCTTGGGAAAGTGCTAACCAACCCCTACATGACCCACACAGAGTGCTAATACTCATATACTAGCATATAATGCATGTGTAATTTACATGTTTTGTGTTTGGGGCAATCATATTCAATCAAGAGTACTGAATCAATTCAATAAAGAGAAACCCTGTCCACATGTGATATCTAGTTGCAATTATGCTGCTGTGAGAATAGGTCACAGCACAGATGTAAACCTGCCATCACAAATAGGGTGACATACTTCACACCCAAAGCTGAAACAGTGAACTTAGCATTGTCACCAGTTTCTTAAAAAGTTAAAAAAAAATGACTTCACACCCATGTGGTTTCACGGGTTTTTATTAGAAGCCACAATAGACACTTTTCACCAGCAGTAAATGAGAAACCTTTCAACATTGTAATAACACGGGGAAAGTTTCTCATCCTCTGTCATCCTATGGGAATTCTCCCACTGAGTTTCCATGGGTTGTGGGGAATGAGAAGGTTGCCCACAGACCCTCTATCATACACAAGACTCAATCTGAGTGTTGCAATCTGTCCTATGTTTCATGGTGAGCTGAAGAAAAGAAGGTGTAATGCAAATCTGCAGTCTTCAGTGTGCTAGGTGTCTTGTTCTGATGAGGTCAGGTTGTTCAGGTATAATATAGACTAGGGATTCTTCTCAGACCCCAAAATCAATTATTCTCTCTAAGAAAGCTGATCTGAAAGACCTCATGCATGCATTATTGTAGGCTTTTACAAGCTGTTACAGTCAGCAAGATCATGGTTAGAGTAAGCAAAAGGGTTACCATTTACATCTCGCGAGTAAAAGTAATGACTACTAATTTATAAAATATCTTTTGAATAAAAAATAACCTAAACATATTTCTATGTTTAGAATGATTCATGAGACCTTTGGTTTAGAAGTTTTACCTTCCTTACCTGCAGTGGAAGAGGCAACAAAAATATCCCACTTTTACTGTTTAGGAAGAACATGTTTTTTAAAAGGGTAGTAAATCAGCTTGTGCTAGAAGCATCTATTTTCTTGCCTTCATCACTGCCAACTCCCTCTGTTTTCTTTGGTCTATGATTTGCAAGCTACTGTTATTATTTATGTGTTCTACAATTACGATCAGTGACCCCTCCCCTCTCCAGCCCTAAGCCACAAACATGAAAGGAGTAAGTGCTGTTTATTGTGACAGTCTGCCTTTTGTCTGTGGAACAATGACAAACTACACCACTGATGGTTCGCCACTGTTTTTACTACTGCTCCCCAGCTCTCTTCTCAAGTGTTCTCCAGAATGTGACAATAGATGGACTTGAATAAAAATGCTTAGTGAGAATCTGTTGCGTTCATTTATCTCCCAATGAGCTCCTTTCGGGGCATATATTGGATAAAGGACAGAAGGCCCAGCAGTGCAAGGACGTTTTAGGTTTTGCACATGTTTGGGAGCGGGGGGAGGCTTCTCAGTATACTCAACAAGAGCTTTAGCCACTAATGTACCTAACTTCTTTGATGTATTTAACTTTCATGTCACATCATCTACAGATAATGTGAAGAGAGCACGCGAAACAGAGTCCTTTATAAATTTTTGGAAAGATTTCCCTTTCCTCAGCCTGGGAAGTTTTAGCAGAGAAGCAGTCTCATAGAATGGTTGAAACAACCAAAGTGTGTGAGGCTTTCCAGAGGCCCAGCTAATTAGCTTTTTAAGCTGTGTTAAGATGATATGTTTACTGGATAATTATACCTAATGGAACAGAAGAGATTAATAAATAAAAGAGTCATTGATTTTTTTATGCTCAACTTTGAGCTAAGTGCATGCTTGTAAATACTTGACAGTCACCCTGCTTTTGTCTAATTACAATAGTTAGACATGATTATTAAAGACAACACCTAGACCTAGTCTTTGTGTCCCTGGGTGGCGCAAACGTTTGTACTAGATTACTAACCTAAAGGTTGGCTTTTCAAACCCACCATGGAAGTAAGTCCTGGTGATCTACTTCCTAAAGATTAGAGCCAAGAGAGCCCTATGGAGCAGTTCTACTCTGTGACATATGAGATGCCATGAGTCAGAACTGACTCCACGGCTGTACATGGTTAGGAAGACCTGGTCTCACAAAAAAAGGTTTCTTTTAGGAATATGAAGTCATGAGGTTCTGTTTCCTCTGGTTTTTAGTGGTTTGTGGGGAGGAAAAAAACCTCACCACCGTGGAATCCCACTCTTAAAGGAGTACGTTGTAAAATATTTCTATTTTAGGAAACACATTAAAAAAATCAGTGTTGCTTCTCCTGATTGTAAAAAAAAGCTCATAACTTCCAAAAATTGCTTAAATGTTTTATCTTATTTTCATTCTGTGACATAAAATCTTCTGCCAGCAGCACTTAAAGATCTGAAATACAGTTTAAATATAAACTGTGTATAAGGTTGTTTAGAAGAATTTACATACAGGAGTGGAGGTGGAGCAGGGCAAGGTGGGTGAAGAGTACAAAATTAATTAAGAGAAACTGATGAAGACTTCAAAAGTAAAAATTTTTAAAAAATGAGAAAACTAAACCATGTATACCAGTTACCATCGAGTCATTTTCGACTCATGGTAACCATGTGTATCAGAGTTGAATTGTGCTCCATAGAGTTTTCAGTGGCTGGTTTTTCAGAAGTAGATCACCAGGCATTGCTTCTGTGGCACCTCTGGGTGTACTCAAACTTCCAACCTAGTAGCCAAGGGTGTTAGAAATTTATAATATTACTGAAATCATGTATTCAAGGAAGGAATAGAATCAAATGGGTCTGTGTGACAATGTTAATGAGTTTTTCAAGAGAGAGCCAGAAACTTTGAGATTGGGATGAAAGGCAAAATTCAACTGTATATAAGAACACATCTAAAATAGACTTAAGGGGAAAAAGTTTGCAAATAAAAGGATAAATAAGATGCACCTGATAAATGTAAAGCACAAAAAAGAATTACGTTATCATTCTCATCTAAAGTGAAATTCAAGGTCACAATCATTAAACAGCAAAAAAGGGGCTGTTATGGAAGTAAAATACTTCTGTTCAAAAAGAAGATAAGAAATATAAATTTTTTGTACTAAGCAACCTATCTGTGAAATACGTAATGCAAAAACTCCCAGAAATGTAATTTCCAAATGATAATAGAGACTTGGTTTGTAAAATTCTGGAAGAGTTGTAATTAAGTAGATTACAACTTGTGAATAGCAAGTACCTGAATAATATAATCAACAAATGTGTATGCTTCTTACAGATAAGGCAACTAAGGCAAGTAAAAACCATTGGACGTGTAACTTGCTCAAGCTTACAAGGTCAGAGAGAAGCAGAACAGGACTTTAACCCAGGTGATCTGGCTGTAGGGCCTATCTATGCTCTTAAGGCTGTTAACCACCATGCTGCCTACAGAGAAGATATGTTCTTCTCTTACTCCATGAAAAATTTTAATACTACTCATGAATTTGACAAAACAAACTTTAACAAATTCCAAAGCATAGAGATTTGCAGACTATATTCCTCAATAAATATTCCAACAAAACCAAAAGTCATCAACAAAAATATGCACGCTCTCCCCCCAAAAAATAAAGTCTCCACCTGTAAATTTAAAAACCTATTGTAATTAATTCCTGCATAAAAAAGAATCCCAAAACTAAGATTAAAAATAATTTAGCAATCTGCCATAATTATTCCTAATACATGACACTTCACTCTCCACTGTATTGTTTTTAAATTGCTAATAAAATTTCTAAATATTCTCCCTAATTCCCTTTATTTGCACTAATCTAGTCACTTAGGTATATCTATGTTAAATTTAATAGACCACAATTGGATAATTTCCCACTGTTAATGCAGAATTAATTTTATATCTTTATAAGTATATATTATTTGTAGTTTAATTTCTCCTAAGTTGGAATCCTTATGATTATGGCAGTTGGAAGTGTGACCTAAAATCTTCAAATCAGTCCAATTTCGAAGTCATTTCACAGCTTTAAAGAGGGCATGGGTCTTCCTAGTAAATACCAGAAAGTTTGATGATCGGTAAGAGACGGCCAATTTGGCCGACTAGCTGAGTTATCCCTTTATGATTTGTCTGGTCACGACAGTCCACTGCTTTCCTCTTCTCCTCTTTTGAGGATCACGTTTGACGAGTATCTCTTTTCACATTTTTTACTTCCTTGTTTGCCCTAGATATTGGCCCACGTGAATTATTTGATCTTTTTTTCCCATTATGTCTCGTATCTAGGTGTGTATGTGGAGCACACACATGTGCTAAATGATTATGTTGGTAAGTCTGGGCTCTAAAGTACCGTTCATGATTCATTTAGTTGTTCATATTTTAACCAAATCACTCTGAACATCGCTATAGTATCAGTTGCTTAGCCAAGGCGGTTCACGGTTTTATTGATCTTTTTATTTTTACTATCAGTTATACTAAGCTGGTCGGAAAAAACCTCATCATTACCAGTCTTACAGTATATTATCATTGTCACAGTTATTGATGGATAAAATAAAAAATGTGTTCACACAGGGGAGCTGAATCATCTTTCATAACTGCCATATAAAGAAAATAACACGTTGGAGTGGTGACATGTAGGAATGAGATCCAGCATAAACAGATGTGCAGCACTGAAGGGATAGTCAGGTAACTCATTTGCTAGCACACAACCGGAGGAGCATTGGTAATCGGTGTACCACTGTTCACTTATTGAAATAAAATGGAGAAAGACCTCCATTTTCTGAAGACTTTATCATTAATAATACACTTACTAGAAAAAAGTGATCATTTTGAAACCTGATTTTAAATTATCCTTCACACAACCATACTCCACTAAATAATCCTCCAAAAATGTATACATAATTCTAAGATCACATGTAAAAACAGTTGTTTTATAGATTTCCAAACCATGTTATCATGATTTTCGTATACCCCTCACCCCCAATTATGACTGAGGAAGTCCTTACAGTTTGCGTGATTTAATATAATGTTTTCAGTTTCATACTACTTCCTGTCAGATATTTCCAAGCATTAGGTATATATGCTTATTTCTAGGTTTGGGGAGAAATTAGAGATAATGTATTTTAAAATGCCTGGTACATTCCCTGACATATAGGGTTTAAAATATAAAACATGGCTCTAACTGCCCAATAGATGTGTGACATTTGAAATATTTCATCTTAAATATTAGTTCAAGAAAACGCTTCCAGGACATAATGATTCTTCATAATATGTTGTTTCTGTTTTCATTGACAATAGACAGTTGTAATAGCCACTTTGTTAATCCACTTAGGCTTATTGGACGGTGAATTTTGGTTTAACACCACGCGTAAAGAATACCCGGTGTCAAGTCAATTCTGACTCATAGCAACAGTATAGGACAGAGTAGAATGCCCCATAGAGTTTCCAAGGAGCGGCTGGTGGATCAAACTGCTGACCTTTTGTACCACCAGGGCACCGACCTAAAGAATACAGCACACTCTAAGTAGTACCATTCTCACCAGAGGGAGGAGAGGAAGCACGCAGTTAAAAATGCCCATGGGTATCATTTTGAGCTGATGTAAAAGGTGAAATGTCATCTGGTTAATTGATGGGATTTCCCAAGGATAGAATTCAGGTGGTTAGTTGAACAAGACTCCGCTGTCCTGGACAACCTCTCCTTCAGTGCCATGCATGTGATAACACATGATAAATACTTGAATAAATGAATCAATGGATGGATGGATGATGCAAAGAGTCTGGCCTATATGTGTATTTATTAAGATATCCCCTGGAGTTTTACCCATTCTCCCTTCCACTCCACACAATTTCTTGGGGTATTATGTGTAATGCAACATTCTCTCAGTTAGAGAAGGTCAGCATGAGTCAAATCTGCTGTGGATTGTAGACCCCATGACCGTGGCAGTTGATTTGGGATAACTATTTCACCTAGGCAAAGCAGGTCAGCTTTATTTTATACCCAACTACAGGGTCGCTATTTGTCAGACTCCACTCAGCCGCAGTGGGTTTAGTTTTCAATGGTAGTGCTAAGAGTTTAATGTTAGCTGAAGTCCAGCTTCCCCAGATCTGGAATGAGGGGGTGAGAAAGACAAAAAAAAAAAAAAAAAAATCAGTGTCTTTTTCCACGGCATTAAAACTGTCAGGCCACTACTGCAAATCTAAATTTTTGCCTCATTATCAACAACTCTTTCTTATCAGTGACTTTTGCAACTTGAATTAACCACAGAGTACAACAGCTGGACAATGGTATGGTTGGAGTTTTTGCCAAATTCTTGGTTAGATTTTTAGTTTTCTGGTAACATTGGAATTAAAATAGGGAAGGGATTTTAACCCAGGGAGATTCAGGTACAATCACAAGAGGACTTTTAGGTCTGCCTTAGAACATACATATTAGGGGCAATGGTAGCTTAGAAAATTAAAGTAATACATATTTATTAGAAATTTATATACAACTTTGAGTGGGAGTATTCATAGAAGGGAAATTTTTTATTGAAAACTTGTGGGGCAGATATGAGAAATATAACATAACTTCTGTTGTGATATCTCAGCAAGTGGATGATGATGATGATGACGACTATTCGTATTGGAATTGAAAATAGAAATGTGCTTTTAACCTAAGGAGTCAGTAGACCACTGTAGAGAATGAAAGTACCATAGCAAACAATAAGAAAATTCTATTAAAGGAATTACAACACGAAGTCAGGAAATGTGAACCTTGTGTTGTAAATGTAATTGCATTTGGATTCTTTCCAGTGTTCACACCAATTATCTTCTTAGTCATTATCATTATCATCAGCATCATGTTAATCCTCTGCCTCTTCTTCACCATAATGGTTGACATTTCTCAAATGCCCATAAAATAATTAGTATAATTTCCTAGAAAAAGGGTCAGCAAACTATGACCCTTGAGCCAGTCTGGTACACTGCCTGTCTTTATGTGGCCTGCAAACTAAGAATAGTTTCTACATTTTTATGTGATTGAAAAAGATAAAAAAGAATACTTCATGACATGCAAAATTATATGAAATTCAAATTCCAGTCCATAAAATGAAAAAATCAAGCCCATTGCCGTTGAGTCAATTCCGACTCATAGCGACCCTGTAGAACAGAGTTGAACTGCCCCATAGGGTTTCCAAGGAACACCTGGTGGATTCACACTGTCAGCCTTTTAGTTAGCAGCCAAACTCTTAACCACTACACCACCAGGGTTTCCCAGTGTTCATAAGGAAAGTTTTACTGGAACACAGCCATGCTCATTGCTTATGTTGTCTATGAATAATTTTGTACTATAGCAGCAGAGTTGAGTAACCATAACAGAGACTGTATGCCTCACAAGGCCCAAAATATTTACTATCTGGCCCTTTCCAGAAAATGTTTGACAATCTCTGTCCTAAATGAGTAATACACCTTTTATCACTGACTTAAGTCAATTAAAAAAACAGAGTAAAAATTATTTGGGAAAGTCGAGTTATTGTTTATTTGAGGAATATTTAACTTGGGAGCTTTCATTTGGATTCTTATTAAACTGTGGAAACTTTCATGAACACAGAGTGTGCTGACATACATATTGGCAGAGCTGTTATAGATCATTTTGTTTATGACTTTTTATAGAACCAGTGTTTGTTGCCTAGAGCTGATTTATCCAACTGAAAAATATAAATGAAGAATTGTTATTATTCTGTTTCCTTGCTTATAGAATGGCATACATGTAGCGGAACAATTCTAACTTGACTTAGGGCTATATTATAACATTCTGATCCTCTAAAAAAAAGATTTTTCAAGTGAAAAATTCAAATGAAAGTTTCATTTGTTGTGTATTTTTTCACAAAACAAAAACATTGTATTTATTTTTAAAATTCAGAATGTCCAAATAATTATAAAATATGCACTAAGAAAGAGAAACATGAAGAGAGAGATTTGTTTCTTGATAGTTAGCAAAAATCATTAAGCGAGTAATCTCTAAAGGCTCTTCCATATTTACCTGCTTATTTATTCAGTGTTGCTCCCTTTTAATAAGCATGACTTCATGACACAGAATGTCACATCATGGCATTATAATCAATAGCAATTTTCAATGGTTTCATTTAATAATAATAACAAAAAAGATCATTAATTTCAAAATGTCTATGCTTTGAGTGATTGTTTTAGAGTTAGTACTTTATCTGGTCATCTTATGGTTATGTAGTGAGTCTACTACAATTTATTTACATTCTCCACATAACTGTAGGAATAATTTTTCAGCAACTATTCATAGACAGATTGTTATTTTATATTTGTTTATCTAAAATCTGTATGAATTATTAGAAAATGAATGTAAATATGTGAGTTTGGACATGAGCCAATATCATCATGCTTCTTAGGAATAATTTGTCGATTTGAATTTACTTAGCCCATTAGCAATTTTCAGTTTTATTCCATGCTATTTGATTCAGGAAAATGTGCCTGAGCATTGTGTTTTTCCCAACAAATTCTTATTTTGTTAATACTGTTCTTTGCAAAATACTTTGCATAGATCTTTTTTTGCTTGATTGTGAGGCCTGATCTCTTGGGAAATGTTTATTAGGTATTATGTGTGAAGTTGACACATGTATAAACATAAAAAGCAGGATCTGTGACGTGTAGAAGTCCTTTGAGTATGATAATGAAAAAATGGGATTATATCTTTGCTTCATAAAAATCATTTCTTCCTCACTCATTTGCAAAGAAATGAAGCATTCATAAAATTACCATGTTGATATTAACAGTTACTAGGACAACCTTTCATGAATCTCTGAATCCATGACTGAAGAGGAGAAAAGGAAAACCCAACAGGTTGCTACGTATACATAACGTCATTTAAGATGACTTAACACATGTTGATTCACAACAAGCAAACTGTTTTCAATGACTTTGGGTTAAAACACAGCTAGCTACTCTGAAGTCAAACCATAATAATGTACTCTTAAGCTTTCCTTTACTCATCAATGAGAAATGAAAAATACGTAAATAATGAGATATAATGGATACACACATTTATTGCAGAGGATGTGAAAGTATGTTCAGATTAAACCCCCAAACATCACTGCCAATATGAAGTACAGCTGCGATCTTGGAGGGAGAAATATTTGGAAAGGAAAATACATGCTACTGGTCCTGTTATTACTTGCAATAATTTAAAGAAATGGTACAGTATAGAAGAGCTACTAATGTAGTTTAGCATACATATCTGGGTTTGAAGTTTGTAAAGTATTAAATTATATGGATGACTGAAAAAAGCATATCAGCAGTCAAGGACAAGAGGACTTTTTAAAAAGAGCAGCTTTCCTTCTGAAATGAAAACAATGGTCCACCTAGTTTCTAGCAGAAAGTACCTTCAGATATATAATTCTGATAGAAAGGACCAGCGTGCATAAAGTGGTGCTCTTAAGTTTTTCTCCACTTTAACATCTTTTCATTTTGACTACGAGATGCATGCCTGGATGTTAAGACTATACTACTTCCTCATTAAACTCTGCCCCACTGAAGTTAAGGACAGCTGCCTGGATCCAAATTTCTCCATAAATCCTCTTTCAAAAAAATATAAAGTAAAGCAAATAAAACCACATTTTACTCTTACATTTTGCATGACTAGGACACAGACAGAAATAAACTCCAAGATATATTCTAGTATTCCAGACTTTAACAACCAAAAAAAAAAAACTAAGTGCCTCCAGGAAAAAGATCAAAATATTTGTAGGGATATAAATATTAGGCTAGTACCATATTTCTCAAGAGCAACATTTTCAAGAACTCAAGGGAAAAGGAATAAAGAAAGGATCTTATATCCAACCAAATACTCTTTCAAATATTAAGACTATAGAAAAAATTTTTGAAAGTGTAGAAACTCAGGGAATACTGTACTCATAGCCCTTCCTGACTAACCTATTAGAGGATAAGTTTCATCTTACCCAGAAATAACAGAGGAAAAGTCACAAAAATTTTGATGGTGGATATTTAATATATTTAACTGTAGAACAAAAAGTATAATACTCGAAGACATAGGTGGAAATATTGCATTGAAACATTGTATATTCTGACAAATTATACAGTCTTCATTTTTTTTTTTTTTTTAGTTTTGTACTTGCCTTTACTGAATTAAAATTTATTGTCTGCCCATTATTATTTTCACCAGTCTTAGGGAAAAAGACTACGTAACCACTTGGCATTTTTCCAAATCTTGCAGTACTTAAGAGTATGCTTTTCTGAGGTTGGATCAAGTGGAGGAGAGAATGGGAAGATCTCTTCCTCTATTCTCTTCACAGAATTGCCCAGAAGTTCCCAGACTTGGGTGTGAGGCAGAAATTGTCTTGTTTTTTTACTTAAGGGAGAGGAACAGTACCATCCATTCATTAAAATATTAGCTATTTTAAATATTTTATAGAAAAATACAAAGTTGCAGTTGCAAAAACTGAGTTTGGTAAGTGATATTTGAAATAACATTGGAAAAGTGACAAGGAAAGAGAAACCACAGGTCTTGGGTCTTTTGTATTTTTAGTTTCTTTGCATTTAGAATGAGTATTTTTTAAACAAAAGTCAATGTTTGGTTTAATGTAAATCATTTGTATGAATGTTCATAGACAAGAAACTGAGTTATTGTTTATCAGTAAGCTTAAGCATATAAGTCAAGCCTTTTAGCTTAAATGTTACCTAATAAGCAAGCAGTCTCTAGTAAGGGGACAACTATTGTAAATTTGGTCGATTCTAATGAAAGATCTTGAGGGTTTATCATTAATCAATATAAAGTGGTTATGCTATATGTTAGAATCAAATTGGGTTCAGCAAACAATAGTTACTTTAGGATTTTTATTGAATGAATAATTTTAGTAACATTTTGCTTTTTTTTTAATGTTTCTATAGCTTATGCCCATGGCTATTGAATATGGGGGCTTCAGAATCACCTGGGGAGCTTATTAAACTGCTGTTCACTTGGCCGTACTCCGGAGAGTCTCATTCAGTAGGTCTGGGCAGGAACCCAATAATCTATAATATTAACAAGCATTTCAGGAAATTCTGAGACAGGTGGGCCATGGACTACGCTTTTGAGAAACCTTGGTCCAGGCATAGTTTTTCCAGGGAAGTTGTCATCTGGGATAATTCCAGAACTACTTATCTTCAGGGCATATGTTGATGAATGAGAAGGGGAAAATCATACTGATCAAATTAGGAAGATTAAGAGAAATGCATGAATATGAAAGACATCCATGAAAATGGTTAGGGGTTCTCAGATTTAAGAAAAATCTATACTGAAACTGATTAGAAATTTAAAATAATGCTTATTGACAAGTAACAATTTCCAGTTAAATGCCAGCTACAAATGCCACGAAGCCGTGGTGGTCCGATGGTTAAGAGCTCAGGCTGCTAACCAAAAGGTTGTCAGTTTGAATCCACCAGCTGCCCCTTGGAAACCCTATGGGGCAGTTCTGCTCTGTCGCACAGGGTCTCTGTGAGTCAGAATTGACTCGATGGCAATGAGTTTGTGTTTTGTTTTGTTTTATTTTGTTTTGATACAAATGCCTATCAAATTGGAAACTCCTGAAAAGGTAACTTAAGACTTGGTCTATTGATATGCAGACTTGAATACCAAAAACTAGTCAATTTGAAGATCTTTTCACAAAGTTTTGGGTAAGGGACATAAAGTAGAATTCTTTACCATTTTAGGCTATTACTTTAGAGCCGTGGTTCTCAAGCAGGGATGAGTTTGTGTCCCTGGGACATTCACAGCTTCTAAAGACATTTTTGGTTGTGACAAACCCAGGAGAAGGTGGGGTGGTGCTAGTGGCTGTAGTGAGTAAAGGCCAGGAAGGCAGCTCACCATCCTGCAAGGCACAGGACAGCTCCTCACGACAATGAATTACGCAGCCCAAGATGTCAGTAATGCCGAGGCTGAGAAGCTCTGCCTTAGAGTTTTATTTTAATTATTATGTGTAAAAACAACCCTGTCAAAAATATTCAGACGCTTTACTCATTAGTGTCAGTAGAAAAATACATCTGATGCTTTAAAGGTAAAGTTGTAATTTTTCAGCAGTGATGAGAAATTTCTGGAAGAACCAAACATCTACATAAAGGTTCTTTACCGTAGAATTTGTAGGGTTTTTTTCTTCATCAGAATTATATTATATTGCAATACCACTGATAATTCATACTACAAAATACCATGCCTTTTTTCTATCAAACCAAAAGTTATTCATAAGTATGCTTTTATTATTACATTGGCCACATTCCTATCAAAGACACGAACAATATCAAATGATTTATTATGATGTGATGGCAGGAGACATAAAATATTTATGAGCATAGATGTTTTCACAATCTTATGGGCAATTAAAATACAAGAACAACATGAAAACATAAAATGTCTAAAGAAGACGAGACCCATCTTGCCATCTCTCCCATTTACTTTATTTCCATTTCCTTTCCCTATTTTTAAATTATGACTTATAAAGTTTTTTTTGTTGTGTATATTTGAAAGCTTTCAAGATAATGACATTCACTGTAACTTAGCTCATGTTTTCAAGAGCTTTTTCCTTTTTCAACAAGGGGTGCTTATCTCAGCTTTTTGATATGTGAATTTCATTACAAAATTGATAATTTTTTTGTTGGATTTTATAGGGCAGCCACCATTTTAAGGAGTCATCTAAGTCAGCGTTACTCATCGTTTAAAGATATTAATCAGACTATCAACTCAACTCTTGTGAAGAATCTCCTGGGAAAAGCATAGGACCCGTAGCCATGTGACTTAAACCTTAGTCTGTCACTAAAAGATTCTATAACCTTGGATATTAAACACTCTAGGTTTCAGTTTCCATGTGCAAAGAAGAGATTGCTGTGTTTAAAATTTAATTTTTAGAATCACACAGTCGGGGATTATTTTCTGGTTAAGCCACTTATTAGGTGTGTGACCTGGGGCATTTTAACCTCTCTAAGCTTCAGTTTCCTCATCTGCAAAATGGAAATAAGAATAGCATCTTTTCATAGAATCAAATGATATAAATCCATTAAGTGCTTAGAATATAATTAGCATCTAATAAAAATTATTTGTAGTTATTACTAAAACATTTTCTGAGTCTTGTTTCTGCTGTTGCTGCTATTAGTTTTCACTGAATCAACAAGACTCATGGCCTCCTTATGTATAACAAAATTAAACATTGCCCAGTCCTGTGCCGTATCCATGATTGTTGATATGTTTGAGCCCAATGTTGTGACTACTGTGTCAATCCATCTCATTGAGAGTTTCCTTCTTTTTCTTGCTATTGGTCATTCCTAATGACATGTCCAAAGTAAGCAAGTTGAAGTCTTTCCACCCTTGCTTCCAGGGAGCATTCTGATCGTATTTCTTCTAAGATTTATTTGTTCTCTTGGCAGTCCATTTGTATATTAAGTATTCTTCACCTAAAATCTGATAATCCATCAATGGAATATAATTTTACATCTCTACATAAGCCCAGCAGATTTATTCATATCCAAGTATAAGCAATTAAATTAGCTCAAATCTTTTGCAACAGGTCTAAAATTCCATAGATATTTTTCCATATCCAATCATTTTGGGAGTGAGATATAGCCAAAATGTATTTACAGCCATAAGTTATGGAACAGGGTTGGATGCTACTGTAACATACTTAATCAGGTACTGTACCCCATTTCTTTAAGATTATCTTCATAATTTTCAAGGTGATAAACAGTCATTAAATTTATCTAGTCTAAAATTAAGAGAAAAACATGTCATCTATATTTCACATTTGTTATTGTTGTTAGTTGCCATGAAGTCAGCTCTGATTTAAGGCAATCTTATATATAACAGAAGGAAATGCTGCCTGGTCCTGTACCATCTTCATGATTGTTAGTATGTTTGAGTCAATTGTTTCAGCTTTGTGTCAGTGTATCCCATTGAAGGTTCTCCTGATTTTCATGGGCTCTCTACCTCACCAAATATGATGTTCTTTTCTAGAGATTGGTCTTTCCTGTTGGTGTGTCTGAAGTGAGTCAAATTCTCACCATCCTTGCTTCTAAGAACATTCTGTTTCTATTTCTTCTAAGACTGATTTTTTCATTCTTTTGGCAGTCCATGGTATATTCAATATTATTCTTAATACATAAGAATCTGTAAATAGGCAGTATTGTACAAGTTTTTTGAAAACAAAAGTGTACTTGCAGTAAGTAATCATGAGACACATTGGCACCCTCAGTGAGGGTGCCCATTAGGGTGAAATATAGTAGGACCTGATAAAGTCTAACTCTTGAATGTGAAACTTGTAGGGGGGCTGTCTTGGGAAGAAAGAGCCATAAACATGATTGTATTATTTAGAGTAAATACCTTTGTGGGAAAATTTTAAAATTTATCCTGCAGAAGAGAAGATTGAAGAGTTATATTTATTAAAAAAAAAAAAAAAAAACTTACAGAGAACAGTGACAGTACATAATCTTTTTTTTTTTTTTTTTATTATTGTACTTCAGGTGAAGGCTTACAGAACAAATAGTTTCTCATGAAACAGTAGTACACATAGTGTTTTATGACATTGGTTAACAACCCCACAACAAGTCAAACCTCTAACTTCTCAACCTTTTTTTTGGTGAAAATACACATAGCCAAAGATACACCATTTCAAAAATTTCTACATGCACAGTTCAGTGACACTGACTACTCTCTTCCAATCGTGCTGCTATTCTCACTTAAGATGGAGGCTTACAGAACAAAATAGTTTCTCATTTAACAGTTACTACACATGTTGCCCTATGACAATGGTTAACAATATCACAACACATCAACAATATCCTTACTCAACCTTGGGTTCCCTATCACCAGCTTCCTTGTCCCCTTCTGCCTTCTGGCCCTTGTCACTGGACTACTGTACCTCATTAGTCCCATTTGGTTTTATAGGGCTGTCCGCTCCCAGGCTGAACGGTGAACCTCGGAGATAACTTCACCACTGAGCTAAAGGGTGTCTGGAGGCCATACTCTCCAGGTTTCTCCAGTCTCCTTTAGGCCAGTAAATCTGGTCTTTTTTTTGTGAGTTAGAATTATGTTCTACATCCTTCTCTAGCTCTGTCCAGAACCCTCTGTTGTGATCCTGGTCAGAGCAGTCAGTGGTGGTAGCCGGGCACCATCTAGCTGTACTGGACTCAGTCTGGTGGAGGCCTTGGTAGCTGTGGTCCATTAGTCCTTCGGACTAATCTTTTCCTTGTATCCTGTTCTCTTCATTCTCCCTTGCTCCTGAAGGGATGAGACCAGTGGAGTATCTTAAATGGCTGCTCACAGGCTTTTAAGACCCCAGACACTACTCACCAAGGTAGAATGTAGAACATTGTCTTTATAAACTGTGTTATGCCAATTGAGCTAGATGTTCCCTGAGACCATGGTCCCCACAGCCCTTCACCCAGCAATTCAGTCCCTCAAGGAGTTTGGATGTGTCTATGGGGCTTCCATGACCTTTCCTTGTACAAGTTTTGCTAGTTTCCCCTGTATTGTGTACTGTCTCACCCTTCACCCAAGATACCACTTATCTATTGCCTATTTAGTATTTCCCCCCGCCACTCCTCCCATCCCTGGTAACCAACAAAGATTGTTACATTTTGTGTGTGAACTTTTTCATGGGTTTTTACAATAGAGGTCTCATACAATATTTGTCCTTTTGTGATTGACTTATTTCACTCAGCATAATGTCCTCCAGTTTCACCATGTTATGAGATTCTTCACAGATTCATTGTTGTTCTTTCTCGTTGCATAGTACTCCATTGTGTGGATGTAGCATAGTTTGTTTATCCATTCATCTGTTGATGGGCATCTAGGTTGTTTCCATCATTTTGCTATTGTGAACAATTCTGCCATGAACATAGGTGTGCATATGTCTATTCGAGTGATGACTCTTTTTTCTCTAGGATATATTCCTAGGAGTGGGATTGCTGGATTGAATGGTATGTCTATTTCCAGCTTTCTGAGGAAGCGCCATATCATTTTCCAAAATGGTTGTATCATTTTGCATTCCCACCAGCAGTGTATAAGAGTTCCCATCTCCCTGCAGCCCCTCTAACATTTGTTATTTCCAGTGTTTTTGATTCGTGCCAATAATGCCGGGGTGAGATGGTATCTCACAGTGGTTTTAATTTGCATTTCTCTAATGGCTAGTGATCGCGAGCATTTCCTCATGTGTCTGTTGGCTGCTTGAATGCCTTCTTTGGTGAAGTGTCTGTTCATTTCCTTTGCCCATTTGTTAATAGGATTATTTGTCTTTTTGTTGGAGAGGTGTTGGATTTTCTTGTAGATTATGGAGGTTAGACCTTTGTCTGACTTGTACTGTCCAAAAATTTTTTCCCAGTCTGTAGGTTCTCTTTTTACTCTTTTGGTGAAGTCTTTTGAAGAGCATAGGTGTTTGATTTTTAGAAGATCCCAGTTATCTAGCTTATCTATTGGGGTTTGTGCATTGATGGTTATGGTTTGTATCCTGTTAATGCCGTGTATTAAGGCCTGTAGTGTTGGTCCTATTTTTTCTTCTATGAACTTCATAGTTTTAGGCTTTATATTCAGGTCTTTGATCCATTTTGAAGTAGTTTTTGTATACGGCGTGAGGTATGGGTCCTGTTTCATTTTTTTGCAGATGGATATCCAGTTTTGCCAGCATCATTTGTTAAAAAGACTGTCTTTTCCCCATTTGATGGACTTTGGGCCTTTGTTGAAGATCAGGTGACCGTAGGTGGATGGATTTACATCTGGGTTCTCAATTCTGTTCCATTGGTCAATGTATCTGTTGTTGTACCAGTACCAGGCTGTTTTGACTACTGTAGCTGTATAGTAGGTTCTGAAGTCGGGTAGTGGGAGTCCTCCAACTTTCTTCTTCTTCTTCAGTAGTGCTTTATTTATTCGCGGGTTCTTCCCTTTCCATATAAAGTTAATGATTCGTTTTTCCATTCGTTTTTCCATCTCTTTGAAGAATGTTGTTGGTATTTGGATCAGGATTTCATTGTATTTGTAAATTGCTTTGGGTAGAATTGTCATTTTCACAAAGTTGAGTCTGCCTATCCATGAGCATGCTATGTTTTTCCATGTATGTAGATCCCTTTGGGTTTCATGCAGTAGTGTTTTGTAGTTGTCTTTGTATAGGTCTCTTACATCCCTGGTCAGATTTATTCCTAAGTATTTTATCTTTTTAGGGGCTATTATAAATGATATTATTTTCCTGATTTCCTTTTCATCATTCTCCTTATTGGTGTATAGGAATCCAACTGATTTTTGAATGTTTATCTTGTATCCTGGTACTCTGCTGAATCTTTCTATTAGTTTCAGTAGATTTCTCGTGGAGTCTTTAGGGTTTTCTATGTATAGTATCACATCATCTGCAAACAGGGACAGTTTAACTTCTTTATTACCAATTTGGACGCCTTTTACTTCTTTTTCTTGCCTTATTGCTCTAGCTAGAACTTCCAGCACAATGTTAAATAGTAGTGGTGATAAAGGGCATCCTTGTCTTGTTCCTGTTTTCAAGGGGAATGTTTTCAGCTTCTCTCCATTAAGAATGATGTTGGCCATTGGTTTTGCATAGATGCCCTTTATTATCTTGAGAAATGTCCCTTCTATACCTATTTTATTGAGAGTTTTTATCAGGAATGGGTGTTGGACTTTGTCAAATGCCTTTTCTGCATCAATTAAGATGATAATGTGATTCTTTTTTTTCCTTTTATTTATGTGGTGGATTACGTTGATTGATTTTCTAATGTTGAACCATCCTTGCATACCTGGTATGAATCCTACTTGGTCGTGGTGTATTATTTTTTTGATATGATGCTGAATTCTATTGGCTAGAATTTTTTTGAGGATTTTTGCATTTATATTCATGAGAGATATTGGTCTGTAATTTTCTTTTTTTGTTGACGTCTTTGCCTGGTTTTGGTATCAGCATTATGCTGGCTTCATAGAATGAATTTGGAAGTGTTGCTTCCTCTTCTATGCTCTGAAATAGCTTGAGTAGTACTGGTACAAGCTCTCCTGTAAATGTTCTGAAATAGCTTGAGTAGTACTGGTACAAGCTCTCCTGTAAATGTTTTGTAGAATTCTCCAGTGAAGCCATCTGGGCCAAGGCTTTTTTTGGTTGGGAGTTTTTTTAATTACCTTTTCAATCTCTTCTCTTGTTATGGGTCTGTTCAGATTTTCAACATCACCTTGTTGTAGTTTGGGTAGGCCGTGTGTTTCTAGAAGTTTATCCATTTCCTCTAGGTTTTCAAATTTGTTGGAGTATAGTTTTTCATAATATTATGTTATAATCCTTTTTATTTCAGTTGGGTCTGTTGTAATGTCCCCCATTTCATTTCTTCTCTGGGTTATATGTGTCCTCTCCTGTTTTTCTTTTGTCAGTCTGGCCAGTGGTTTGTCAATTTTGTTGATGCTTTCAAAGAACCAGCTTATGGTTTTCTTGATTCTTTCTATTGTTTTTCTGTTCTCTATTTCATTTATTTCTGCTCTGATCTTTACTATTTCCTTTCTTCTGGTGGTTGTGGGCTTTTTTTTGCTGTTCTCTTTCTATTTGTTTGAGTTCTGTAGTTAATGTTTTGATTTTGTCCCTTTCTTCTTTTTTGATATGTGCATCTATTGCTATAAATTGTCCTCTGAGGACTGCCTTTGCTGTGTCCCCAAGGTTTTGGTATGATGTGTTTTCATTCTCATTTGATTCTAGGAATTTTTTGATTCCATCTCTGATTTCTTCTATTACCCACTGATGTGTAAGCAGGGTATTATTCAGTTTCCATGCAATTGATTTTTTTTCCTTGCTCTTTCTATTGTTAATTTCTACCTTGATGGCAGTGTGGTCAGAGAAGATACTTTGAATTATCTCAGCGTTTTTGATCTTGCTGAGGATTGCTCTCTGGCCTAACATGTGGTCTATTCTGGAGAACGTTCCATGTGCATTGGAAAAGAATGTGTACTTTGCAGCGGTTGGATGGAGTGTTCTATATATGTCTATGAGGCCAAGTTGGTTGATTGTGCCCTTTAGGTCTTCTGTATCTTTGCTGAGTTTCTTCTTAGTTGTTCTGTCCTTTACTGAGAGTGGTGTGTTGAAGTCTCCTACTATTATTGTGGAACTGCCAATTTCTCTTTTCAGTGTTGTTAGAGTTTGTTTTATGTATTTTGGAGCCCTGTCAGTGGGTGCGTAGATGTTTATTATGGTTATGTCTTCATGATGGATCGTCCCCTTAATCATTATATAGTGTCCTTCTTTGTCTTTGATGTTAGATTTCTTTTTAAAGTCTATTTTATCTGAGATTAGAATTGCCACTTATGCTCTTTTTTGGTAGTTGTTAGCTTGATATATATTTTTCCACCCTTTGACTTTTAATAAATTCACATCTTTGTTTCTAAGGTGTGTCTCCTGTAGACAGCATATTGATGGATCCTGTTTTCTTATCCATTCTGTCCCTCTCCATCTCTTTACGGGTGCATTGAGTCTATTTACATTCAGTGTAATTATTGATAGATGTGAGTTTGTTGCTGTCATTTTGTAGTGCTTTTTTTTGTGGTGCTGAAGTTTTCTTTGTTCTTCTTACTCTCTTGTGCTGAGTTACTTTGTTTGTGGATTTTTGTTTTTCATTTCTTTTGTTTTTGTAGGTTTTGTTTTTGCAGTTTTTGTTTTTGCTGAGGGTTTATGTCTTTCCTCTTTTTTTTTTAATGAGTATGTTTGTTAACTTTCTTTGTGGTTACCGTGAATTTTACCCTTATCTTTCTAAGTTTGAAGGAGTCTACCATTACTTGGTATCGCCTTGCCTTCCTCTCCATTAGAAGGTTCTATACCTATGCCATTTATTCCGTTTTATTGTTTTGATGTTGTTTTCATTTATTGATTAACTGCTCTGATTCCCTGTTGTATTTCTTTTGGTTTCGGATAGTCCTTGACAGGTCATTTCCTAGATTGGTATCGGGCTGGTACGATCCTGTGTTCTAGATTCTGCCTGTGAGCTGAAGTTGTTTGTCCTCAGATCGAAGAATTCCCTTTAATAATTCTTGTAAATTTGGTTTGACTTTTACACATTCCCTTAATTTCTGTTTATCTCGAAATGACCTAATTTCACCATCAAATTTGAACGAGAGTTTTGCAGGATATGTTATTCTTGGCTGGCAACTTTTTTATTTCAAGATTTTATGTATGTCATCCTATTGCCTTCTTGCCCGCATGGCTTCTGCCGAATAATCTGAGCTTAGTCTTATTGTTTCTCCTCTGTATGTGAATTTTTGTTTCTCTTGAGCTGCTCTCAGGATTGTTTTTTTGCTTTGGCTTTAGCAAGTGTGATTTTGATATGCCTTGGTGATTTTCTTTTGGGGTCTATCCTGTATGGGGTTTGTTGAGCTTCTTGGATGGCCAGCTTTTCATCTTTCATGATATTGGCGATGTTTTCTGTCAGCAGTTCTTCAATTATCCCCTCTGTGTTTTCTGTTTTCTCCCCCTGTTCTGGAATTCCAATCATTCACAAGTTTTTGCTTTTGATTTTATCCCACGTAACTCTCAGGGACTCTTCATTTTTCTTTGTTCTTTTTTCTGAGTTTTTCTCAAACAGAGTTCTGTCCAAGTTTTTGTCTTCAATTGCACTGATCCTGTCTTCCACCGTTTCAAATCTGCTATCAGCCCTTCTATAACACCGTCCATTTTTGAAATCTTGTTGTTTATCTTTTGGATTTCTAATTGTTGTCTTTGTATAATTTCTAGTTGTAAATTTATTTTGGCATTTTGTTCCTGAATTATTTTCCTGAATTCTTCCAATTTTTTGTCTGTATTTTCCATTAATTTGTCTATTTTTTCCTCATGTTTGTCAGCTTTATGCCTCAGTTCTTGGAGAATTCTGAGTATTAGAGATTTGAATTCCCTATCAGGTAGTTCTAGTGCATTTTCTTCCACTGGAAAGTCATCTGGTGTTTTTTTTTTTTTTTTTTTTTTGACACCTACTGGAACCATCCTGTCCTTTTTTTGTAAATGTTTTGATATTGTCTTCTGTGTTTGGGGCATTCAGTAGTTATTTTTCTCGTTTATTGATTGTAGATTTGTTTGCTTCGTTTTGTCCCTTTTTTTTTTTTTTTTAATTTGACTATGGCTGAGCAGGCGGACTGTGTGTTCTTTGTTGTTTGCTCGTCTTTGGGCACAATACTTTTTGTCTCCTTCTCAACCTGGCAGGGTCAGTCACTCAGATATGGCATGGCAGTGCAGGTCTAGCTGAAGAGGAGCCACCGGGACGGGTAGTTTGTGGCTCTTACCACAGCCACCAGGGCAGGTCGGCAATTAGTGCAGGGAAGGTTCCAGTAGGCCATGCCTGTGCTGCTTGGTGGTGTGATGTCAAGCTCACGGTGCAGGTAGGCAGGATGCAGTGGGAAGATTGTTATGTGTGGAGCTAAGATGGATATGGGAGAGAGGAGAGAGGAACAGGAGCCAAAAACATACAAACAAACAAAAAAGAATGCTAGGGGAGCTTGCCGTTGAAGTGGAGAGGTGAGAGACTATGAAATGGAGAAAAACAGAAAGGGAAGAGGAAGAAAAGAAAAGAATGAATAAATATAAATTGGAAAGGTTAAAAATTGGAAAGTTCCCAGGCATCCCACTGGTGCAGCTATGAGGTCTGGAGAAGTCTCTCTCAGTTGTTGCAGTACAGCCTGGCTAGAAGGCATAGAGGTATACAATGCCAGGTATTCAGTGAACAGAAAGAGAAGGAAGATATAGAGGGACGAGAAACTGAGCAATGAAGAAAGACAAAAATGGAAAAAGAAGGAAAAGAAAAGAAAACAAATTAAAAAAAAAGAACAATAAAAGCCCCCCAAAAAACAAAAAAAAAAGAAAACCAACGAAAAAAGAAATGCTATCAGGGATCCCTCTGCACATCTTTGCAAGCCGAGGGGGTAGTCTCCTTGCCACGCAGCACCGCCTGGCCAGAAAGGGCTCCCAACTCAAGACAAGGAAAAGAAAACAAACAAACAATTCAAAACAAACGAACGAAAAAAAGCCTCAGGATCCCACCAGCATAGCAGCCAGACCGGGAAGCAGCTCCACACTCGAATGGAGCCCCACAGCCCCTCAGGAAGAAGCAAAGATGGCACACGGAGCCAGGTATTTGAGCAAAAGGAGGGGGAGGCGGTGAGAGGTAAGGAACAAATCAAAAGAAGCGAAAAAAAGCAACACCAGCCACCAACAAATGGCACTCAGAGAGCCGGCCCATTCAGGTGTGTGGAATCCAAGCAGCCGGTGTTTCCTGGACAACAGATTGTGGCCGCAGGAAGCAGAAGAGGCCAAGTGAGGGTGAAGAAGGGTGGGGGGTGGGAAAGCGTATATCGCAAATTACCGGTTGTTTTGTCTCCTGCTGGAAGCTCCATGAAGCTGCTTTCTCGTACCCCCTGTTCGCTGGTCTCTGATAGGAGTCCAAGATGGCGGATCCACGCTGCATTAGCTGGTAGGGGACCTCTGCATGAATTTCTCCTCGTTCTCCACTCTCTTGTCAGTTTTCTCACTCCATTTGGTGCTTGGCTGAGTTCTTTATCTCTTCATTTGATGTTTTAGGGTGTCAGGATTGTTGTTTTCTCTGTTTGGCTTAGTTTTTTGGATCTTTGCTGTGGAGGGACGGCGTTGTGCTTCTGCCCAGAGCGCCATTTTGCCGGAAGTGACATAATCTTTTTTGAAAATAACAATAAACTGGCTGACATTACAATAAAAAATGTGATTAAATATAATTAATTCTAGTAATCACTTGTTGGAACTACCTTAAGCGTGAGGAAATACAAAGATAAATTATATTTTATCTTTGTACTCAAGAAACTTAAAAGCTAGCATACTGGGCAACATATATGCATATCTCTGATACATTTTCTACCTATATGTTGGTGTGTCAAAAGCTTGAGACTATTATCATTAAAATTTACAGTATACATCTACTGAGAACTTATAATGTGCCACACACTGTGTTAACACTTTATAAGCATTATTATTTTTTAATCCTCACAGCAATTCTATGAGAAAGATGTTATTATTATCCCTATTTAACAGACAATAAAACTAAGGACCCAATTAATTAAGAAACTTAGTTGAATTCACAGATCCAGTACAAGGTGGGTAATCACAATCAGATGCCTCAAACTTCAAATCTCTTAAACCTTGAAACCTTGATGATTAGAGAACAATATGTTGTAGGAATGCCTGGGAAGATGTGAGTAATTCTGATTAGGAAAGGTTTCATGTTAGCGATAAACTTTAATGTGTGGCTTCAAAGATGTGAAGAATTTCTACAGAAAACAGGAATTCCAGGCTGAGAAAAAGACATGAGAAAGGCACATA
Source organism: Dugong dugon (assembly GCA_030035585.1). Lineage (NCBI taxonomy): Eukaryota > Metazoa > Chordata > Mammalia > Sirenia > Dugongidae > Dugong > Dugong dugon. The sequence goes on from CM057478.1 coordinate 20,273,997, forward strand.
GATTAAAAATGCAGGGTATGCTGAGTGATCTTGCGGGAATGGAGAGTAGGTGGATGGCGGGAAAGGATGCCAGTCAAAATGTGACAGGTGATGTAATGAAATGCAATAATAAATATTATATACTATATGTTACATTGTACATAATTTGGATTTATTCTCTAGATCGATGTTTCCCAAGTGGTAGAGCCCCTTGGTTGAGGTGTATCCTCATGATACATGAGAGGAAGGCTTTCCACCGGAGACTTGCTATCATAGGGGGCCAGTATCAAAGATGGGAATGGATCATATCCCTGATGCTAATAGGAAAAGGTGGAAGAAAGAATACAGATCTAGACTCCTGGGAGCCACTGAAGTTATTCGAGCAAGGACAATAAAATTATGTCTCTGGTTTTGAACACTAACTCTTGCATCTGACAGTAGAATGAATTGGAGTGTAGATGACATGCAAAAAAGAAGACAGGTCAGAAATCTATTGCGTCAGTTCAGAAAGAGACATGAAACAGCAAGCATTATTACACAGAAGTGGTTCATTAATGGGACTTTTCTTCTCGTGTTTTCTCGATCATTTGAGATTTTGCATATATTCCTTCTCTTCATTCATACATTTCAACACGTATTTACTGAGCACTTTCTATGTGTCAGGGGCTCTTCATGGAACTGAAGACTTAGGAATAAACACTGCAAAGTTTTGTGTTACACTAAGGACCTTTCAAAGATGCATTCTCCCTTTTGATCTTACATTTTCATTGCATTGTTGGCATTCAGCTTAGCTTAAGTCTACCTCCCCCGCCCCCCATTCTTAACAACTCTCTAGAATAATTAGGGCCACAGAAATAGTGTAAACTGAAAGTACAGAGCAATATCAGACTATGCAAGATATTTAGACTTAAAAAGTCATTCATTGCTCAGAGACAATTCATCCTTTACACAAGGATTTTTCACGGTGGAGCATCCTCAAATTTGTTAGGTCTGATGGGTTTTTTTATTCGCCATGAACATGATTCACGCTCCCCCCTTGGATGCGAAGTTGAACCAAATCAACATCAGATTTCTTACTCATAATTTCTCCCAACTAAGATTTGTATTGCAAGAGAAGTTGCAGATTTCTAGAAAAGTAAACAGCTACAGGAAATTAGATTTACTTATTATGAAAATGACCATAAAATTGCTAATAACAATTACTATCTGCTAGGCACTGTTCTAAGTGAGTTATATCACCACAATTATTTCTCATAGCAATCTTACACAGTAGAAATCATTATTACCCTAGTTCACAGGTGATGAAACTGATGTCCTTGCCCAAGAATACACAGCTACTAAGTTGGAACAGTATATTAGTTTACTGTTGTGTAATACCAAACTTGGTGGCTTAAAACAACATAAATTTATTATTTTACAGTTCTGGATATCAGAAATTCAAAATGGGTCTCACTGTTTTCAGCAGAGGTTAATTTCCTTCTGGATGCTTTAGGGGAGAATCCGTTTCCTTGCTGTTTCAAGCTTCTAGAGGCCATCTGCATTGCTTGGCTCCTGGCCCCTTCCTTCATCTTCCAAGTCAGCATTGTAGCATCTTCAAATCTCTATAGCTCTGTCTCTGACCTCTCTTTCCATCATCACATCTCCTTCTTTGACACTGGTCATCCCACCTCCCTTTTATAAGGACCCTTGTGATAATCCAGGATAATCTCGCCATCTCAAGTTTTTTAGCTTAATCATATCTGCAAAGACCCTTTTGTCATGTAAGGTAACATATTTGCAGGTACTGGAGATTAGGACTTGGGCATCTTTGGGAGGCTCTTATTTTGCCTATTGCACAGAGCAAGGTTTGAACCCAGATCAGCTGGCTCCAGGTCCCATACTGCTAGCCTCTGTGCTATGTTCCCCCTCCAAATGGATAGTCATGAAATAGCAGATCAACATATGGCAGTTACAGAGATATTATTTCAATTCCATATAAGAAGAAAATTTTAATATTTAGAGTTGTCCAAAATCTCAGTGGTTTGCCTCAGATGATAACTTGTTTCCTCCACTTCCTGGAGGCTTCCAAGAAAAGCTGTTTTCTAGACTCCATCCAGATGTACTTTATCAAAATCACTGCGTCAAACTAGCAGGACCTGGTATTTTAAGAATTCTCCAGATGATTTTTTCCAAAAAGCCAGGAAATTCTGACTTCCAAGAACCCTTCCAAATCTAAGGTGGCTTAAGCCCTGTCTTCTCCTCAGAGCTTCCCAGCAAGCACACTCCGCAACTCATCCCTTCCTTGACTGGGAAAAAACTTCCCTCCCCTCCGAAGAGGCTTTAGTGTAATGCTTCTAAAACTTGTATGGGCATACAAGTCAACTAGGTGTCTTTTTAAAATTCAGATTCTAGTTCAGTAGGTCTGAGATTTTGCATTTCTAACAAGCTCCTTGGTGATGCCAATGCTTCCAGTCCCACCACCACATTTTGGAATCAAGACTTTGGTGTACAGCAGGAAAAATTGCTTACCAAGCTGTTCTCTCAAATTGTAAAGATGCTTCACTTGCCTTAGTTAAAACCCTATTCCTGCCCAAGACATCTGGACTAATCTTCTGAAACAATTTCTCTGTGTTCTTTAAGGCATTCAGATGGCATGGACATTTTTATGCAAGCACTAGAATTTTTTTCAAGACCACTTTAATTAAGTAACACAGCACCTACCGTGTAACAGATACCATGAAAAAATTATCTAAATACAAAATAATTTTTGACATTATGGCACCAAATAATAATTTTAAACACAGAAAACATTTTAAACTATATGAGCTATCTAATAGAAAAAAATAATAAGTGATATGACTTTTTAGCTCCTTCTCCATAAATAGGCTCAAAGTTATTTTTTCACTTTACTTTGAGGAGTCTCCAGTATGCCATGGCACTCTTAGGGGTATAACCGATAACATAATGAGAGTCCTTATAAACAAGCTAATCAAGTGATAGTAGCTCCTCTCTGAAATATGTAATGAGAATGATTGAGGCAAAACTTTGGTTTTTAAAAATACTCAGTGTATTATAAAAAGGAAAATGCAGAAGCAACCTTATGTAGCTCATCTTCACTGAAGAACATATGACTTCTAACACTGTGATTCCTGGTTTTTCAACTAAAATAAGAATATGCTCAGCTCTGACATTTAGGGGAGCAAGACATTTCTCAGGTACTAGGGTTAGGCAATCAGTGTCCTGGGGAATTCATTTTGAAAAACCAAATGAAATCACAGCATCATCAGTCTGAGTACCACAAACCTTAGTTATTTTTTCTGAGATGGAGCTACTTTGGATTCCATATCTTATCTGAATTTTCACCTTATTCTATAGTAATACAGTGGGAAATATCATGAGTTCATCTAGAACTGTACTTACATCTGGCAGAGAATGCCCTGCAATTTTTCTTGAAACTTTCAGGTAAGTAGATTAGTCAACATTCCCTGGTAACATATTTCATTATCTCGAAGACACTTAGAGGCAGACATAGGGAATCCAAAAAAAAAAAAAAATGCTTCCACCTTGTTGGAAGTCCATTTCTCTTGTTCTGCTCTCATCCCACACAGAACACATCTGCCCACCAGCCCTTGTTATTTCCTGTGAGTACCTGATGTTGTTAAGCACTTGTCCACGCTTTGCTTCTTCAGGTTAAATCTCAGCTCTGTAGTCTTTCCTCAAAAGCTCCTTTGCCCAAGGAGTATTTCCTCTTTCACTTCTCCATCAAATAAGTTCAAAATTGTTTCACTTTATTTTGAGACATATCCAATCTGCCTTGGAACTCTTAAGGATGTAACCAATAACATAATGAGAGTCCTCATAACTGATAACAGTATAATGAGAGTCATTGCTTTGTAGAACATGCTCCTGTTTCTACATTCCAGAATGTATTAGTATTTGCTACAGCTGATGTCCAAGAGTTCAGGTATCACTTAGGATGGGCCTATTTATAAATTTCAAGGGCTGAAATCTACCTTAAAGACCATCTAGTCCAACCTTCTCATGTATAAGCCCTGTGTCAGAGAGCCTTCACAAATTTAAGTTACTTTTTTTAATGTCACGGGGTTTTGGAGCATTGAGATTAAAATTCCCTTCTTAACTTTCAATTGCTTGACTGTCCACACCACCAATTACTGAATTAGCTATTTATACTTAGCTGTGACCCTGAACCAAATGGCTTCTGTACATCTGTAAAGAAAGGTCTGTTGTATTTTGTATTAGTATATATTTTCTGGAGCCCTGCTGCACAGTGGTTAAGAGCTTGACTGCCAACCAAAAGGTCAGCAGTTGAAATTCACCATCCTTTCCTTGGAAACCCTATAGGGTCGCTACGAATCAAAATCGACTCACAGCAATGGGGTTTTATATGTTTTCTAGCAGATTTTATTTCAATTATATTAGATTTTGTTCTTAGCTGAGTATATCTTTAATTTTCTCAAGTACTTCTGAATAATGATTACAATGGTTGACAAATATAATGTTTAATTTTGAGGGGAATTTGGGACATGTCCTATCCAGTTCCCAGCTTGAATCCTCTTCAAATAGTCCTTGAGCCTCTCTTTCCATAGCGAGGATCTCAGTGCTACATGAGGTAATAATCTATTCCAGTTTAGAACATTTTTAATTCTTAGAAAATTCTGTAAATTAAACCTGACTCTGCCTCCACTTAACTATAACTTGTTACACAATTTTAGTCTCAAACGATCCCTGTGGCTGTGTTTGAAGGCACCTACCATGTGCTAAAAATCTGCAAATCCTTAATCCCCATATCAACGTATCTGTTCTCTGGACTAAGTCCTGTAAAACCGGGGCTTGGAACTGGGTCATTCTGGTTCGAACCCCTGCTAAGAGTTCGAATTTCTACCCCAGATATACTGAATCAGAATCTACATTTTAACAAGATTTCCACCCTAGGTGATTCGTAAGTATAACTTCCTGGGAGCTTGTTAGAAATGCAAATTCTCAGCAGGGGTTCGAACTGGAAGGAACTAGTTGGAAGCCCTGTGTCAAACTGTGAGGAGAGATCTGGGCAGAATGCCATTTCACTAATACTGGACCACCACCTTCCTCACTCCTGAGACTGAGCTTCTATAGGTACAGCCAAGATTCTGTTAGCTTCTGTGGTAGGCGCATCACTCTGATTATACTGAGTATAACATCAGTTTAAATCTCTGACCTTTTTTACACAAGAACTCTTATTAAATTCTTTTTAATAAGAATTTTGCCACCTTAATATTTATAGTTGTTGTTTCTTTGGTTGATTTTTGTTGCTTATAGATGGCTGTTCTACTTTTTGTTTTAGATTGGGTTTCTTGTTTTTAAGCTGAAGATTTTGTATTCATTCCAATTAGAGTTCATCTTATTGGTTACAGCCCAAAATCTCAGCTGGATAGCATCTTTTGGGATCTTGGATTTGTCACATAATATAGTTATTACCTCATTTGACTTAATGACATTGAGAAAATAATTAGCATACCAACCATGTTTTCTACCAAGTCATTAATTAATCATCAAACAGGAAGGACTGAAGACATAGCCCATCAGTGGGCTGTGAATTTCTGTCCACAAGTGGATTCTGAACAAGCGATAAATCCTGGTTTGAAATTTGGTTATTTTGCCAATTGAAAATTTACTTTCACCATTCTGCTACTCATCGAACATGCCCTCCATGTTGTTCGTTACCAAGGTTATTTTGTCAGTAACCTTGGTTTTTAAAACTGATTAGTTTATGTCTGTAGTAACTTGCATTATTTTGAGTGAATACGTGCTGATTCCTACTACTAATTACTTCCATTTCTTAGAAAGCACCAAGTATTCTTTAATAATAACACATAGAAAGTAGTGAATGATTTATGTCAAATTGTAGTCTATCATCTGTGGACTCCTCCTTCCCACTTTTGAAAATGATGACTGTCATGGATTGTGTCCTCCAAAAAATATGTCAGCTTGGTTCGGCCATGATTCCCAGTATTGTGTGGTTATCCTCCATTTTGTGATTGTAATTTTATGTTAAAGAGGATTAGGGTGGGATTGTAACACCCTTACTAAGGTCACTTCCTTGATCCAATGTAAACGGAGTTTCCCTGGGGTGTGGTCTGCACCACCTTTTATCTTAAAAGAGATGAAAGGAAAAGGAACCAAGCAGAGAGTGGGGACCTCATACCACCAAGAAAGCAGTGATGGGAGCACAGTGCATCCTTCAGACCTGGGGTCACTGCGCAGAGAAGCGCCTAGTCCAGGGGAAGATTGATGAGAAGTCCAGCAGAGAGAGAAAGCCTTCCCCTGGAGCTGACACCCTGAATTTGGACTTTTAGCCTGCTTTACTGTGAGGAAATAAACTTATCTTTGTTAAAGCCATCCATTTGTGGTATTTCTGTTAGAGCAGCCTCACCCAGCATTCATCTGGTTCTCCATGGTTCTTCAGAGATTACCAACTGCTGCCCAATAATCTCCCAGGCTGATTATCTTCATACCCTAAAACACAACCAGTTTGTGACAGAACACTTGATTTATAATTAAACACAGTTAAACGCTCTTTTACTTTTTCTTCAGTTATCCTGGAACAAAGATCTCTCTAAAGTAATTCTTCTCTGTACAAAAGCCAAACCAAGGAAGAAAAAATATTACTCACTCAACAATTTATTAACTCTTATTATAATGCCAAGAACTGCTCTTATTTTTTCATTGAAACAGATAGTGAGCCATGAAAAAAACATTCTTATGACTTGTATCTCCTAATAAGGCATAGTGTTTTCTTTAATAGCACTGTTTATAAATCTTACAGCACAATTGATAAAGTATTTTCACATAAATTACTTAATTTAATCCTGACAAAATTTCCATTACATAGGCATTACTCCTCTCATTTACAAATAAAGAGCCTGAGTTTCTTTGAAATTGAGTGAATTACTAAAAACCACAGGCACCTCAATGGCAGAAAAAGGATGGCCTCAAGTCTAATGCTGTCTTCACAACTCACAGCCATCTACCTAACACATTTTTACTTGTTCTTATGTAAATCAAAGCTCACTAATTTATAAGCACTTGTATTAGTACTACTAATTTTATTGTAAGAAAAGTACAGTGTTGGTAAGTTAATTATAAGAATCTCATATTTGAAAGTGTCTTCTTTGATCTTTCTACTTTTTCAGAATCTCAGAGTAGGAAAGCTTAGCAATCTTTTATCTAGTTAAAAAGTTTTCCTGGCATTAGGCAACACATCCGATCCATTCGCTGGTTCTCGGTTATCTTTATAATGGTATCGCCGTTTTCTCCTAAGGTTCCATTTCTTCTTCTTCACTAAGCCAGTTTTGAAAGTCAGAACTTGATCCATAAATAAGTCTTTTCTTCTTCTGTTCAGACATTCTTAGCAAGGCAAGTAAAGCATAGACAGAATCTTTGCTTTGAGCTGGATCATGAAGTTCAGCTCACTATTCTCACTGTAAAAAGAAATGTAAAAAGAAACCTAGTTCATGTAAGCATCATCTATTTCTCTGAATAAAATTACCTTTGTATCCTCACTGGAATTCCACCCTCAGGTTGGTATATTACTTTCCTGAGTGTCTGAGTCTGGGTTTAACCTGGGAAGCAGAACGACTACACGTTTATAGGATAGGGGATTATTATAGAAGTAGGCCCTATCTAATTGACGGAGAAGCAGGGGAAATAAGAGTCCAAGAGGGGGAGTTGGAGGATTAGAGAAAAGTCACTCACCAGCTCTCCTGAAACCAGGCACATACTGCTGCTGGAGTGGAGCTCCAAAGGAGAAGAGTGAACAAGCCTGGTGCTTTTGATTTGCTGCTGATGGTGGGCCTGAAGTTGCTGTTGGTCAGCAGAGCCAGTAGTTGAGAGAAGAGCTGGACAGGAAGCAGAGAATAAGGACAAACTGGAGTCTGCTAGCACGTTCGCATTCATTTCTCACTGCCTCTAACAGCAATGCCCTTAGAGAATAAAGGCTGCTGCTCACTTGCACCTTCTAAATCTCACTTAGATTTCCCTTTTAGCCAGTTATAAGCAAGAACCATACAGGGAATAGAATTCTGGGAATGTAATTCCAGCACCATCAAGCTGACACAGTGCAAAGCCGCCACAGTGGGATACATCTTCTTAAAATGGAGTTCTGCACGCTCTCTTCTGTCACTTCTGGTTTATTTTCAATGTCATGATCTAATTTTTTATCTTATTATGTGTTACCTTTAAATTTTAGTAGTTATTTAATACAATTTTGTAAATTATGGAGGAAGAATTCAGCCTAATTTAAAATACATTATTAACCATATGCCAAATACTTATGTATATATCTGTCTCCTTTGAATAGTCTGTGTTATTCTATACTTGAATTACTAATTCCTTTGACAATACCACATCACTCTACTTACTGAATTGATATAGTTCATTTTAAAATCAGGTAGGGCAAGTTCTTCCCTCAACAATTGCATTATTCTTTCTTTTCATGATTATTACGCAGTCCTAGGAAAAAAAAATTTTTCTTGTTTTATTGCTTTGGTGAATATTTCTAGAATAATAAAGAATAATATCTGCAATAATAGCCATCCATGTCTTGTTCTACACTCTAATGAGAATGATTCTATTATTTTATCACTAAACGAACTGTTGTTTTCTGACACATGCCCTTTATTATTTAAGGAACATTTTTTCTTTGGGTTTACAGGGTTTTTGTTTTTATTTTAGTCAGGAATGGTTAGTTTATTAATGACCTTTTAAAATATCCGTGACAATGATTGTGTGATTTTTTAATTTACACTCAATATGATTAATTAATAATTATAAATAATTAACATATTACCTTAATGCTGCATTCTTCTAATAACACCCACTTAATCACAACATTTTTTCAGTATATTATTGGATTAAATTGCTAATATGTTATTTATGATTCTTCCATCTTATATTCACAAGTGAGATTGGTCAACAGTTTTCACTATGTTTTTCTCTCTGTTGTGTTTTTGTTTTATAGTGTTATAGTGTTGTCAAATGAATTGGGAAGCTTCCCAATTACTTGTGCTTTGTCCCTTCCCATTATTTCCTCTTGTGAATTCCTGGGCATTAAGTTCATTATTTTTAAATTTTCAACCCCTCCTTCCCCCCCCCCCCCCCCAATCTGGAGTATTTTCCCCTTTCCTGCCAATTTCTCATGAGGGTTATGCCATTTCAGACCAAGAGACAATCATCCTGATATGATAATCCATGATTCAGAAAATGACTATACTCTCTATATCGTTGATTTTAAGTTCATTCAACTAACAGTGATTGTTGAGTTTGTAAGGATAATCACAGTGAGCTCTAAAATATGTGGGAAGATGAATTGTTTAACAATTAGACTTCAAAGACATCACCTGGCCTGATGTTTAGAGAAATGACATGCACTTCTGAAATAGTTTGATAAAAGTACAAATTATCTATTAATAATATTTCATACTTCATGATAAAGCATAAAATGAGTGTGGAAATTCAGAGGGGATGTGCCCAAGTGCTGAGTGACAAAAATTAAGAACTGCCATGTTTTTACACAAATAATGCGCACCTTCTATGTTTGTTTGCAAATCACGGCCCTCCCCTGCAAAGTATTTTCATAAGCACGCTATGCTAATTTTTTTTTTCTTCTTTTAACAGCAACAGTTGTTGATAAAGTAAAGGAGGAGAGGCCAGTTCTAAACTGAATATGGAATGAGGGGATACACATGAATTGGGATCCATGCAATGATATTTTGAATAGTATGTGAAAAGGCAGGAAAGCAAGAATAAGCAGATCCATAGGTAGATGATAATAAATCAATTAATTTGTCTGAAGCAAAAGAAAGCATCTTAGAAAGCTTAAGAAAGGAGACTTGAGAGAGTGGTATGGCAATCTTGTAGTAGGACCACTGATTTGGGTGTGGCCCTTCCTGCCCTAGCAGGTCACTGGTACTTTCAAGCTGTCTCCAAATGTTCCATTGGTCTTTGTTCAAGTAGTTTGGACCCAGAAGTCAGTCCACACCGGCATGCCTATAAAATTTGGTTCAAATTTGGCCTTGGATTTCACATATATGAGCATGTGCATAATATATCACACACAGGCACATACACACATACACTCATGTTACGTATCTGACTAAAATGAAAAAGACCTTTTTACTGTCTTATTGTGGGAATAGGGAAACAATTTACCTTATGTGTTTGTCATCGTATATAAATAAAACAATGTCTGAATATAAACTTATGTAATGAGGAACATGAAGCATTCTCAGTGTTAAGGAAGGAGTCCCCGGGTAGGGCCAACAATTAAACGCTCGACTACTAGCTGAAAGGTTGGCAGTTCAAACCCACCCAGAGGCATCTCAGAATACAGGCCTGGTGATCTGCTTCCAAAAGGTAACAGTCTTGAAAACCCTGTGGAGCAATTCTACTCTAACACATGGGGTTGCCATGAGTCAGAACCAACTCTGTGGCAACTAACAACAACGGTGTAATAAAAAAACTATATCTAATAATATCACATCACTTTTGTGACTCCGTATTTATAACGAACGATGAGAAATAGTAATGAAAAACTAAAGAATGGAAAAGAAAACCTTTATCTAATATTAACACATTGCTTTTGTGATTCCATACTTATGTGAAACCATGAGAAGCATGAGGGGAAAAATGGTCTACCAGTTGATTTTGCAGATAAATCTCTTTTATAAAAGAAAAAAGATCTAATACTACTAACTTTGGTACATACAAACTTTAGCCAGTTACCTACACAAATACGGCCTGCTTTGTACAGTCAAATGGCACCAATAGCCATTGTACCTTGTAACAACCATAAAATGTCACAAAAGTGCACAGAGATAAATTTGCTTCCAGTTCTGATTAGCTGGAAACAGCTTTGTAGGTATTGAGGAATGTTGTAGCAAATAAGAATTTCACATATTCACCCATATGAATATGTGCACGTGTTACCATGTTACCATGTGACAAGCTCTCGTGTCCTCTTTAAAGAGCACTAGCTTAGGAGCTATGCAGATCATAATTGGAATCCTTATAATCCTTTTATTTACCTCTGATCTTGGTTAATTATTATTAATAATGTATCGTAAATACCCAGCACTATGTTGGAGAATAAAAGCTTAATGAATGCTAAACCAAAAACAGCAAATGAGTTTCCATTGAGTGGATTCCAACTCATAGTGACCCTAGGACAGAGTAGAACTGCCACACAGGGTTCCAAGGAGTGGCTAGTGGATTCAAACTGCTGACCTTTTTGTTAGCAGCCAAACGCTTAACCACTGCACCACCAGGGCTCCTAATGAATGCTACATCTCTTATTTTTTCCTCATCAACAAGACACCCACTTAAAGAGCACTTGTGCATTAATCCAAGCACTTCGCATATGTCACTATGTTTAATCTTCACAACCAACTGTATTAGATTGGTTACTATTACTATCCCAATTTTCCCAAATGAGAATTTTGCCCAAGGAAACGTAGTAAGGAGAGGAGCCAGGATCACAACCAATACCATCTGGCTGTACCACCAACACTGTCCCACTCTACTTTCTAGTTCGCCACGGAAAGTGCCTCCTATCTTTTAGTTTTGACCATATCATACCTGCTCAACATGTAGCAAAATTAAAGCCGCTGGCTCCACCTCTGGCAAACTCCAACCATTATTAATTTTGGTTTTTAGGTGTTCAGGTAATGCCAGAACATTGTTGGAATGCTGGCAGGTGATAGATGAAGTGACCCAATTCTCTACAGGGAAAATAATTAGATTTGCTAAACATTTAAAGGAAAGTTGTTTCTAAGAACATTTTCAAGATTGTGTCTACAACTCGGTGCTTTGTAGAACCAATCTCTAGCAACAATTAATTGTACACAGCATCTATTATTGTTATTTGTTAATATTCCTCCTGTTGGTGCCCTGGTGGCACAGTGGCTTAGAACTTGGCTACTAACCAAAAGGTTGACAGTTCAAATCCACCAGCTGCTCCTTGGGGCGGTTCTACTCTGTCCTATACTGTCGCTATGAGTCGGAATCGACTCGATGGCAATGGGTGTGGTATGGTACCTGTGGGTAGAGTCAAGATAGTGGTAGTTATAAAGTATGCCTCCTGTTTTCCTTAACAATAGAAAATTTACTGCTTAGAGTGGAAATATGAAACTTCTCAACAGAGAAGTAAAGATGATGGAAGGAGGTTCATCCATCCCATCACAGACATTTCAATCTACACCCAAGAGAATAGGTCTTTCTTAGTTAATTCTCAATTTATTTTAGGCAATGACACTTAATCATTCAGAGGCTTCCAGTATCAAGAAATGGTCCTAGACTGAACTGCATTCATTTTATTCCATCCTTCTGGTGTGAGAAAAGGGAGACCATCTTTAGCTCGCATTGAGAAGCTTCTTCAGTAGGAATTTCTAGTGATATTTAGAAGCGAGTTACCTTTTCCTGCTTACTCTGATAGATCTTCAACTCAGTCCTGGGTTCAAATATAAAGAAAACCTGGCTCCTGTCCTCCAAGAACTAAGAGTCTAGGTGAGGACGCAAGTACGTAATAGATGATGGTTTCACCATGCATTAAAATGCTTAAATAGGAGCGCATGAAGAATGCACTGGAAACCCGGGGAAGGGAGCAAACCGGTTTTCCTGGGAAGGGAGTCAATACAGATTGAGCAGATTTTAAAGCCCAGGGACTAGATAACCTGCATGGCAGACAAATCGCCTTGATTAAAACAATCATACATTCAGCATAGTTGTTCGGGAGAAACATTGGCTTCCCTCGGACACTCAAATTTCTGATCTCTTTATTCCAGGGCCTTTATTATTTTTAATCATCAAATTTATATAATACATTATAAAGTCTTTTAAATGACTCTCATTTTTTAATCAATGGATGAAAAAATGGAAAGATTTAAAAGTTTTTTGATGTCTCTGCCCTCTTTTGATTTTATTGACAATAACAAGCTGAATTAAAAATAGTAAATACAAATCATAGTTATTCAAAATGAAACATGAGGATAAAATCGGACATTTGGGGTGGTATTTGCAAACAATGTATGAAGTATTTTACTTATTGTGACTTTTGCTCATTCTGATGTTCAAGCATAAATATTAAAAAAGTAAAATATAAATACAAGTAATTAGAACGTTCTGTCTACCCTTAACCCCTACCTTTCTTCACCTGCCCGACACAGTTTAAGAAATGAGAGGGGAAGTAACATTAAGCAATAAGGAACTGGTTATCGTTTGGAGCTATGATGAGTGTGAATGCAGTTTTACTCAATTAAGCCTTAAACAATCCATGCAGGCAAACATGGTCCATGCACTGGAGACCTTTATTATATCTAATAAAAAATAGTTAACTGCTTCCAAATGATGCTAAAATCAGACAGGGAAATGTCTGGTCTGACTCGTAGTAAAATAAAAGTAGGAAGTGAGCACTGTTGTGTTTTTGCTTGACTCTGTGGATTTTCCAGAATATTCATTTACTGAATCGGCAAAATTAAAGCAGGTGTCCTCCAGGGACTGCCACTTCGAGGACACGTGGAAGAGATGCAATTTTCTCCATAATTTCTTCGATGGATTCAGTAAAGATAAATCTGTTAGTCTATATAATAACATCGTATTTCTGGGCACTGTTGGCTACTACATTTTGTATATTAAAATATATATTTTGTATATTAAAATGCTTATGCATATTAAGCACATTCATATCGTTTTCTTACTTTCAAAATAAAAATCATTCACATTATTATATCAAATAATGTTATAATTTAAGTTATAGATTTAACAATATACTGTGATTTTTCTCTTGTGATTGCTAAAGTCAAGATGAATATTCTCAGAATTAACTTTGTTAGAAGAAAAACATTGCAACTGCTTGTAAACAGGGAAACTTAAACATTGTTGTGTATGTTGAAGCTTTTATTTTGGTTCAAAACTGAAACTTAAATTTCCATAAAAGTTATAGAATGTTGTAAGGAAATCCTCTCAACAATTTACTGTTTAGCTTTCATTCGGAATTGTGTTTACTAAATCTCAAGAGCAGTGTTGTGGAAAAGAAGATAAAAACGTAAATAAGTTCAGATAGCGGTATTAAACTAGGTCCTGTCAACATAAATTGATTGGAAAAATACATATTTTTTAGTGTATAATTATGTTTGAAAATTTGATTGCTAATGCATTTCTGTATTTATATCAAGGTCAGATGGGCAGTTGTTTATGAGTAATCTGAAATCTCTTATAACCTCTTCCAACGAGTTTTATAGCATCTATTTATGTTAGACATTTTGCCATTTGAAATGTTTCTTCTACCTCGTAGATTTTCCGTAAGAGCAAAGTGGTACATTTTGTCAATTTTGCACTTGTTTCCAAAACCCTCCTTTATTTTACTGGAGAGCTTGCAATTAACCCACTTCTCCCTATTGAGAAGCATTTTTGTAATAACAGCTTTCCTGGCAGTGCTTTTGTTAGGCAGATTTTAAAATCAAGAGCCCATAAAGGTTGGAAAAAATCCAGTCATATTAAAGTTTAGCAAATCTCTTTCAAGGTCAGCTCCCTTAAGGTTACAGAGGATTTCTTTTTGGGAAAAGATTGTCAAGTCATTTTCCACATTAAAAGAAAAAAACATTAAGATAAACACTATTACCTGTTTTACCAAACGTTAGGAGAAAGACTGAGCTTTTACTTCTTCCAATGAATTGACAGGGAAGAGATTTTCTGCTCCCTTTGCCACTTTGAGGGTCGGTTGTAGGCAGGGTGAGACTTCTGTAAACTGTGCCACAGACTCATTCATGTAGCCAGGGCTGGCCAGCGATCCAGCTGCAAGAAAGAGCTTAATAGTCAAACGGTATGGTAATTCCCTCCATCTGCCTTTGCTTTCTTCTAAGTAAAAATCTTCACCTGGTGTTTTTGATTCATGTGTTCTTTATGATGGCTACCATCAGCAGCCCTGTGGGTGACACAGCAAACTCGCTGAGCCCGCAGAGCATAGGGAAGCTTGTTAAGAGACCATGTCAGCCTGATTTTCGGGCCCATTTTGCAGCTCTCCACAGGCCTATCTAAAAGCATCAGGAGTCTCAGTCTTGCAGGACAAGTGCATTGTCTTTCTAAATGTCTCTTCTTGATAAGCAAATCCAAATATGGTTCATTCACTGTGGCTTTTAAGGCACAGTGGGGAACTTGGCCTGCATGGTGGATACAACAAAATGCTTAATATTTTCACTTGGTATAGAGCTAAAGAACTCAATTTCCAATTCCAAGATAAAAACCTTTGCTCTCCAGCTATGATCAAGAGTTTGAAATTTAAATCAGTAGTCTTGAAAGCTATTCTAACTCTCAAAAGGGCTGGCTTTCCTATACATAGAAAGAAGAAACTGCTGTGCTTGCATTAGTATCTGAATTAGGAAAAGCTCACATCATTTTAGAAAATGTGATTCTTGCCTCTTCAATTGGAATGCTGTTGAGTATTTTCAGTTCATTTGTTTTATTGTATTTTCCATTATTTAGATTATGATTAGGTCTGGTCCCATAGTCCTTTTTTATTGCTTTATACACCTCCTATTGTTTTAGTGTTTCCACACTAATAACACCTGGCAACATCCAAAAACATTTTTATTTATTTCAATGTAAGTACAAAAGAAGCATCAAAAATACGCTTAGCCATATCCTCAGTTTTCTCTCGGCCATTATATTTTGTAGATCTTGAGTGACTGTTTTTAGTTATCCTCAAATCGACGCTGGAATTGGAGTTTCTGCCTTTACTTATGCGGCACATAGCATGTTTTATTTCTATCTGTTTGATTCAAGCTGGATAAATGAAATTTATTTGATATTAAAAAAAATCACATTTGAAACTGAAACCTAAAATCATTCCCAGTGATTTGCAAGTGGTGGTTCAAGGTGCTTCAGAACAACTTCTCACAGGCTGTGATTCTTATCCTCACCCCCAAGCCAGTCCAGGGGTGCAAGGAGAAACTCATTCACAAGTTTGCAAGGTAATTTGGGTCGGCAAACTGTACTATTGTCAACACCTAAACTAACAACAATGGCAATGACCAATATAGTTCCTTGTGTAGTTAGTTCTGATATTCATTTAGGCAAAGAGTAATTACTACTCTCTG
Organism: Dugong dugon; assembly: GCA_030035585.1. Lineage (NCBI taxonomy): Eukaryota > Metazoa > Chordata > Mammalia > Sirenia > Dugongidae > Dugong > Dugong dugon. Next base: position 20,290,100 of record CM057478.1, read on the forward strand.
TGCTTGTGATTGGTTATTTATCTTTCAGTATTCCCTTTGCCTAAACAAAGAGTTTTATGATGTGTTGCATCCCACCAATTATCTTGGGGGATGATCAATGCCAGTTGCTGAGCTATAGGGACATCACCAAGAAGTTGGTGAGACTTGGTGATCTCAATGATAAAAATAAATATCCCTCCAACTGATAACCCTAAGACATAAAAATAAGTAAATAAATAAATAAATAATCCTCTCCCTCAATTCTCAAATCAATAATTTCTGTTAATTTTTATCTAAATATGTTTCACCCACCCCTTTTCTCCTCCCTACCACCACTCCTCTGATTAAGACTTTCATCATTTCTTGCCTCAGTGCTGCTAGCATCTCCCAATGGATCTTTCTGCTTCTAGTCTTTCCACTTCGACTCATCCTGCAAACAGGTACCAGGACCATGTGAATAAAATGCAAACCTGCCATGTCACTTCCTATTTAAAATTCTTCAGTGGTCACCGTGCAGCCCGTATCTGCCTTTTCAGTCTCATCTCTCTCTGTCCACCTCCCACCCCACCCCCTGTACTGTACACACACACTATTCCAACAACCTCAGTGGGGCTGGTTTACTAGTTTTTGCTGGTCCCCAGCAATAAAGGTCATATTGTATTGCTGGTATTTGGGTGACTTATATTTTTACAATGCTATATTAGCATTCATTCATTCAGCAAACCTTTACTGAGCATGTTTTATATTATAGGCATGGTGTTAGGTCTTAGGTTTTCAAAGATAAATAAGATATGAGCATATATTCAAAAAGCTCAGAGACATACTTCTAGGCAGCTAGTTATAATAAATGGGGAGTAGGGGGGTGAAGTTGTACAGGAATAGCTTTGTAGAGGTAGGAGCCTTAAAGAATGAATAGAAGTTACAAATAAGAAGATCTGTTTCCAGCCATTCAAAACAGAGGGAAAATTAACAAGCATGGCACATGGGAAAAGAACAGATTCTGGAAGTAAACTTGGAAAGGTAGACAAGTCAGTAGTCAAAGAGAGCGTTGTGTGCTATGTACAAGGGGATGTACATTGTAGATGATGGGAAACAATGGAAGCATAACCTGGATGTGACATAGGCTAGGTTGATGTTTTAGATAGATTATTCTGGTGCCTACATGGGAGATGGACCCAATGGGAAAGGCATAGAAAGAGGGATATCTGGTAGGAGGTCCTTGTAGCATCCAGACAAGAGAGGATGGAGGCCTGAAGACAGGAGGGAAAGGGGACGGAATGTAATTGAGAGTATTTGGCAGTTGATTGTATATGAACTGTGAAGGAAAAGGAAAAGCCAGAAATGGTTTACAGTTGTCACAATGGATGACCAGAGAGATGCAGATGCCAGCAACTGAGATAGAGGACAAAGGAGACATATATTTTAATTAAATATAGCAGTTAGTTCAAAATTTTTATTGCCACATACGTTCCCTATATTCATTCATTCAGCCCCTTCCTTTATTCTTTAAAAATGGATTAGACACTCACTAGGTGCAGGATCCAATTAAAGTAGAATCAACAAATAAATCAGATAAACATCTGGGGCACATTCCTGTATACCATGATGCAAGGTAGAAAGACAGAAATGCTCAGGAAAGGCAGAAATAAAAATGTGTGGTGTTCAGTAGAGGAATGGTTACTTTTAGCTAGGGGTTCAGCAAAAATAGTGGGTGGAGGGGACTTTTGAACATATACGGGATTATGGCATGTGGAGATTGGCCTGAAGAGCTGGAAAGAGGCACAAGCACAGATGGCTATTGTAATGGGCTAGAAGAAAGGAAATGAACTCAAGAATTAGAGTTTGGGCCCCATAAAGGGAAAGGGTGGAAGGCCATGATAGACAGAGGAGGATTATATCAACAGGGTTACTCAACTAGTTGGAGCTAAATATGATGCCAAGGTCTTGCAGCCTGGACATACAGTAGGAGTAATTTTGCAAGGCAAGGACATAAGAGATTTGAAACCTACCTAGACCAAGGACATTGGGTGTGAATTGGCAACCACGACTGATACAGTTATTCTTCATTCTAAGCAGCCTCTATTGTAGACCCATTTCCACTTAGTCTTACCCAGAGATAGTGTTATGGATTGAATTATGTCCCTCCAAAATGTGTGTCAACTTGGCTAGGCCATGATTCCCAGTATTGTGTGATTATCCACCATTTTGTCATCTGATATGATTTTCCTACGTATTGTAAATCCTACCTTTATGATGTTAATGAGGCAGATATATTAATGAGGCAGGACTCAATTGTCAAGATTAGGTTGTATCTTGGGTCAGTCTCTTTTGAGATATAAAAGGGAGAAGTGAGCAGAGATACAGGAGGGCCTCATTACCACCAAGCAAGAAGAGCTAGGAGCAGAGCACATTCTTTGGACCCAGGGTCCCTGCCCTGAGAAGCTCGTAGACCAGGGGAAGACTAATGACAAGGACCTTCCCCCAGAGCCAACAGAGACAGAAAGCCTTCCCTTGGAGCTGCTACCCTGCATTTGGACTTCTAGCCTCCTAGACTGTGAAAGAATAAATCTCTGTTTGTTAAAGGCATCCACTCATGGTATTTCTGTTACAGCAGCACTAAATAACTAAGACAGATAGTAACTCATTTACCCAGAGATACTAAGCCACTTTAAAATCTCAAGGAATGTTTACATCTTGTAAGGGAATGTCTTGAAGCTACCCTTTGTATTTAAATAATTTTTTAAAAGTTATGTTGTTTTAGTTTTGTTGATTATTAATATAGATGATGTTGGAAGGAAGAGTTCCACACGTACTTCTCCATCCTGGATGGAGACTGAGGCCCTGCTACCTTCTGCAGCTGTCTTGCTGTGATGGACTCCAACCAGTCCATGAGCGAGTGTGAGCCTTCCCCAATCCAGGGCCACATAGGGTACAGTCCAATGGGCTTTTACAATACCTCCCTTTTTGGGTAAGATTTTGTATTTATCTTTTTTTCTATTCTTTTTTACTATTCCCTCTTTTCCCGTTCTGAAAGAATTCTATGAAGCTTAACCTTGTTACTGATGGTGTGACTCCACTGCCCACCATGGTCAACATTCTTTTCATAGCACTGAACTGCAGGAAAGGAAAAAAGGGCTGAGTGTACAATGGCAAAAGGGACACTCCAGGAGAACAGAGAAGAGGCCTTGGACTCCAGATAGGGTTCACAAGATTGTCTCTTTGTCCTCTATGCCAAGCTGATTCGCCTTCTTTTTTTTTTTTTTTGACTAATATATAGATAGATTTATACATACATACATACATATATATATATATATATATATATATATATATATATATATATATATATATATATATCAATAGATAGATAGATAGATACTGTTGTTTTTGTTAGCTGCCATTGGTCAAGTCGGTCCCCAAATCATGGTGACCCCATGTGTGACAAAGTAGAACTGCTCCTTAGGGTTTTCTTGGCTGTAATATTTATGGAAGCAGATCACCAAGACTTTTCTTCTGCAGAGCCTCTGAATAGGTTCATACTGCCAACCTTTAGGTCAGCAGACTTTTATTTGGTTCATAAATGATAACAAGTAAAACCAGCAGAAGAAAGAACGTGAGCACCGGAGACAAGACATATCATATCTGAAGTGTATTTCCAACTCATCATTTAATTTTAATGAATAAGCACAAGTAAGAGCCCGAATGCAATTTTGTTATTGTCATACATTACTTTCTAACATGGGACTTTTCTCTGGCACAATCATGAGGTAGCTTTGATAATAATTTGATAAGAAAAGAGGTATAACTGCAAGGTTGTAACTCTTCTTAAGCTTTGTAGGGCACATTTTACTCTGAAGATGAGTTTGAAACCAGCTTTCTCTATGTATTTTCTCTGGGTAACTTTTATGGTTCACAAAGAAAGTAGGAGAAATAGATGATCGAATCAACACTTTTCAGCAGTTCTCACTGTTCAATCTTTTACCATTATTTATTTTCTGTTCTGCTTTCTTTCCTCTCTTGAAAAGAGTATCTAAATCCTCAATATTAAAATATCGGTTGCCATGGAGTTGACTCTGACTCATAGTGACCCCATGTGTGTCAGAGTAGAACTGTGTTCCATAGGGTTTTAAATGGATGATATTTTGAAAGTAGATCACCAGGCCTTTCTTCCAGGATGCCTCAGGGTGGACTTGAACCTCCAAGTTTTCTGTTAGCAGCCAAGCACATTAACCTTTTGAACTACCCAAGGACTCTTTACATTAAAATGGAAGTATGTGTGTAGTTTTCTTTTTTTATTCTTAGAAATCAGAATCGTGGAACTTACGAGGTGATAGTATGAGCTAAGACTCAACCAGCCCCTCATTTTACAAGTGAGAAAATTGAAGTACAGCAAAGAGAGTTAAGTTGAATCATCTAACTAATTAGAGATGAAGTTGTGTTGGAACTCAGCTTCCTTGACTTTATATTGGACTTCCACCAGCACAAGTGGGATAGTATCACAATGTTTGGGAAAAGACCCTTGTGAGTTCTACATTTTCTCTTCTGAAATTCTAAAAGTTTTAAGGTGCATTTCTTTCCAAGAGTCAAAAATCAATTCAGACTGCTATGACTCTGTTGTTTCAGATTGTTTCACATATCTCCGGTTCCCAAGTAATTTTTTTGATTATTTTCACTTTTATTTCCCTTCTTTATAGATTCTGGTTAGTGTATATTATGTTGCCTTGTTGGGCTGTTATTATATATCAAAACTGGCATAAATCCAGAGGCAACAAATTAGAAATATTGACTTTTCTGCTGGGCTAATAAAAATGATGGTGTGTGAGTTAACAATTGTAGTTTTAATTTTATAGCAAATGTAATAGTGCCTGCCAGGGAGATCTCTGGAAATATAATAAAAGACAATCTTTATAAATTTTAGGAAGCAAATGAAGGTATGATGCATAAAGAAAGATCAGCCTGACTCTTGTGACAGGAGTAACCTCTGGAAACAGAAGTTAGAAAGCCACTCATGCACTATTTTCAATAGAAAAATAAGTAAATAAATAGGAAACCACTCTTTTCCCAATAACAAGTAAATATCCTTAGGAACAATAATTCCTAAAGGGAGATGGTATAACTGCATTACTGATTTCTCAGTTTTTGAGCAGCAGCAATTAGATAAACTTGAAACTGGTGGCTATAATCCTCAAGGTTGGATCTGATTAATAAACAAGTGATAGCCTGCTGATTGTAAAATAAAAAGCTAAATAAATACATGTTGCCATTTTCAGCAATAAAGTAATAAGCAGTTTGCAGTAAATGTGATTGGCATAAACCAATGTAGAAAATAATGTCAAATACATTGAGGTAACAGCTATTGCTGTCAAATTTGCAAAATAGGATGGTGCTTCCACAAATGTATCTACAGTTTAAAGCTTCTGAAATAGGTTGACAGATATGCTAACAAATTATTCATGCCATATTTAAATTGTGTACCTGTCAATAGCGTATTTATTTAATCAAAGCCTAATCATTTCTGACAATTATTTTTATAAACTTTCATAAAGTATACTAGAAAATATCAGCAGACATGTATTACCTAAGTCGTGTAAGCAGTAGGAAAGCTGACACAGCTATTCAAAACAGCAAAGGAGCGGAAAGAGTATAGCACATTAAGACAACGCCAAATGTTTCCTTAGCTGGTAAATGCCGGGGATAATAGATGAGTACAAAGGAAAGCAATGGGAGGTTATTAAATTACACTACAAGGATATAAGTCTCTAACATGGCACGTTCTGACTAGCTCCATACATTTTCCAGAAAAATCACAACACAATGTGCTCTATTTTGGTGAACAAATCAGAAGTAGTCTGTCTGTTAGGAACTGCTAACTCAAAAGCCCTCAGGAACTAGGCAGATAATGCCAGCGAATGGAGTGTTGTGTGGAGAGGAAGTAAACTGGAAAGCACTTGCCCAGGATAAAGGTGGCTGGTGGAGCCAATTACCGCTGTGCCAGAAAGCAAGCCCCGGTTTGCCAGAGCTTCTGATACTTCAAGAAGGGCCAGAAATTAAGATTTTCCTGTGAAATGCACATTCTTTCCAATGTTAGCAACTATGTTATTAAAAACAATAACAATTATAATATTGAGGTACACTAGATTTATCTAGAGCCACCTGTTTGCAGTCTCTGGACCACATAATGATACAATCAGGATATCTGTATGTACTATGTAAACTGTACCATGATCATCAGTTGAACAAGTTATGACCAAAACCATTCTGGAAACAATTATACTAAGAACACTGGCCCGATTAGAGTGTACCTTGGGCTTATGGGAAATAGGGAGTTTATTTGAACTTAGAATTTCTTGCCTATAGTATAGCATAGAGGGAGCAATTCAAGTGACTATGATTAACTCCCTGCCCCTCACTTCAGTTTTATGTAAAACGGACATAACCTCTTATGGTTTGTCTTAGTCTGGGTTCTCTGGAGGAGAAAAACCAGTGAAATGTATACAGAGATATATATATAGACAGATTTACTTAAAAAAAATGGCTCGTGCAAAAACTCCCAAATCCAGCAGCAGGCTGGAGATGTCTGTGGGCTCACAGGGTTGCTGGGGTTGGCAAATCCAGGATCTGCAGGTCAGGGGGCAGGCTGGAGACTTCTGCAGACTTAACGCCCCAAAAACTGAAGGTCACAGAGGCGGAGCCAGCATGGTGCCCTAGACTTATGCATCATGCCATCCCTCTGCAGTAAAGATCTGAAAAATAAGTAAAACAGATACAAACCTCAATCCTGGAACCCTAAGCATTAGATGAAGGAATAAAAATTAGAACAAACACCGAACAGAAGAAGAAACTGAAGGAAAACAGAGAATGAGGAGAGATACGGAGTTGCAGGTCCCCTGCCAACCTACACGACACAGCGTCACCATCTTGGAGCACAGCCAGCAACAACCCTGGACGGGGTAAGGGAAGGCAACTTCATGGAGCTCTTGACAGGAGACAGAGAACTCGGTAACCATAGAAACACGTTTTACCTCCCCTCGCACTTCTGCCCTGTATGCCATCCCTACCTCTTCCCAACAGGCCAAGTCATGCTGCTCGGCTAGTGACACAGTGGCCCACCATCATCCCAGACCCACCCCGACTCCAGCTCCTGCCGCAACATTTTTTTCTCTTCCTTTCTTTAATTTCTCCATCCCACCTAGACATATACACCACCTCCACCCCTTCCCAACGGGCCATGCTGCACCGCTTGGCTAGAGAGCTACCAGCCTGCCATCACCAGGTCCACCTCATGCCCACCTGCCAGCTGCTGCTGTGCCTTTTCTCCCCCCTTTCTTCCTTTTCTTTCTCCCTCCCACCTAGCTACATACAGTACCCCCACCCCTTTCTGACAGGCCATGCTGCCCTGCTCAGTTAGAGAGCCACTGGCCTGCCATCACCCCAGATTCACCCTGCCCCCACCCGCCAGCTCTTGCATGCCTTTTTTTTTCCTTTCTCCTTCTCCCTCCCACCTAACCACATATACCACCCTCACCCCTTCCCAATGGGCCATGCTGTGCCACTTGGCTAGAGAGCCACTGGCCTATAATCTCCCAGATCCACCTTGCCCCCACCTACTGGCTCCTACTATGCCTTTTTTCTCTCTCTTTTTTCTTTTTCCTCTTTCTTCCTTCTCTTTCTCCCTCCCATCTAGCCCCATACAACACCTTCCCTCCCTTCCAACCAGCCCATAGGTCTGCCCCACCCCCACCTGCCAGCTACCCTTTTATTTTTTCTTTTCTCTTTCTCTCTTTTCTTTGTCCCCACACCTAGCCCCATATGCCACATTTCCTTTCACATTGGCCTTCACTATGCCACTGTAGCTAGAGCACCCCCGGTTCAGTCTCACTGCCACACTGGGCCCATGCTGCCCCTCCTGTCTCACTACTTAACCAGCTGCTGAACAAAGGGAAGTGAGCCTACACCACTCCATGTTCAACACCTTTGCCTATCTGGCAATGGACTATGAATGCTCCCACACTGCTGGACCAACAGCACCCACCAGTGTGCCCTCGGCTACCTCACCAAAACAGTGTACAATGAAGAGGGCTCGTCCTGCCTGCTGCTGCCCTACCCACTCGGAAAAGGTGGTAAAAGTTAGTGTGCCCACAGACAAGCAAGCAGCAAAGTATGCCTGGTCCGCCAGCCCTGACATATCAAAACAAAACAAAGATGCAGGACTAAACAAATGAACATGCAACCAATAAATACAGAAAATAATACCTTAATGTCTCAGAAACAACAGACAATATCAAAACAAAAAACAGACAGTATTGCTCCAGCAAGACCAAAGTAAAGAATTAGATGATCTTCCAGTAGAAGAAAAGGAGGTGGAACTACCAGATAGGGTTCTTCAAGGGATTAGGAAAGAGTTTAAGGAAAACACAGACAAAAGAAAGGAAAAAATAGACAAAATCATGGAAAACACAGACAAAACCAACAAAAACATTGCCACAAAACACACACACACACACACACACACACACACACACACACACACACACAGAAAAAGCAGTAGAAGAATTCAGGAAAATAATACAAAAACAAAACACTAAAATAAATAAACAATTAGAAATCATCCAAAAAAACAACTAGAAATCCAAAAAATAAACAACAAAGTTTCAGAAATGGACAATTCAATAGAAGGTTTCAGGAGCAAATCTGAAATAATGGAAGACAGAATCAGCGAGATTGAAGACAAATCCATAGACACCACTTTGTTTGAGGAAAAATCAGAGAAAAGAATGAAGAAAACCTAAGATTTATGTGGGACACAATCAAGAGCAAAAATTTGCACATGATGGGAGTTCCAAAACGGGGAGGAAATGGAAAACACAGAGAAGATTGTTGAAGATTTGCTAGCAGAAAACTTCCCAAATATCATGAGAGGAGAAAAGCTGACCATACAAGATCAACAAACTCCATATAGGATAGACCCCAAAAGAAAGTCACCAAAACATATCTTAATCACACTTGCCAAAACCAGAGACAAAAGAACCCTGAGAGTAGCTCAAGAAAAACAAAAAGCCAATTACAAAGGAGAAACGATAAGACTAAGCTCTGATTACTCGGCAGAAACTGCAGGAATGCAAGCAATGGGATGACATATATAAAACTTTGAAAGAAAAAACTGCCAACCAAGAATAATATATCTTGCAAAACTCTTTCTTAAATATGAAATTAAGATACTTCCAGATAAACAGAAATTAAGGAAATTCATTAAACCAAACCAAACTTACAAGAAATATTAAAGGGAGTCATTCAGTTAGAGAACCAACAACATCAGACAAAAACTATAGTCAGGCAAAGGCACCACAAAAAAAAAAAAAGAAAATTAAAGACCAATGTCTCTCAAGAATATAAATGCAAAAATTCTCAACAAAATTCTAGCCAATAGAATTCAGCATCACATGAATAAAATAATACAGCCCGATCAAGTGGGATTCATACCAGGTGTACATAGATGGTTCAAAGTTAGAAAATCAATCAACATAATCTACCACATAAATATAGCAAAAGAGAAGAATCACATGATCATCTTAATCAATACAGAAAAGGAATTTGATAAAGTCCAACATCCAATCCTGATAAAAGCTCTCAATGAGATAGAAATAGAAAGGAAAATCCTCAACATAATAAAGGACATCTATACAAAACCAACAGCCAACATCATTCTCAGTAAAGAGAGACTGAAAGTGTTCCCCTGAGAACAGGAACAAGACAAAGATGCCCTTCATCACCACTCATATTTAACATTGTGCTGGAAGTCCTAGCTAGAGCAATAAGGCAAGAAAAAAAATAATAATAAAGTGCATCCAAATTGGAAAGGAAGAAGTAAAACTATCCCTACTGATAGAGGATATAATCCTATACATAGAGAACCCCAAGGATTCCACAAGAAAACTACTGGAACTAATAGAAACATTCAGCAGAGTAGCAGAATATGAGATCAACATACAAAAATCGGTTGGATTCCTATACACCAGCGAAGAGAACTTTGAAAAGGAAATCAGGAAAACAATATCATTTATAATAGCCCCTAACAAATAAAATACCTAGGAATAAATCTAATCAGGGACATAAAAGTTCTATGAAAAGAAAACTACAAAACACTAGTGCAAGAAATAAAAAAAGACCTACATAATGGAAAAACATGCCAGGCTCATGGATAGGAAGACAACATTGTGAAAATGTCAATCCTACCCAAAATGATCAACAGATACAACACACTTCTGATCCAAATACCAACAGCATTCTTTAACAAGATGGGAAAACTAATCACCAACTTTATATGGAAAGGAAAGAGGCCTTGGATAAGTAAAGTATTATTGAAGGAAAATAACAAAGTAGGAGGCTTTGCACTACTTGATCTCAGAACCTACCGTACATTCATAACAGTAAAAACAGCCTGATATTTGTACAATGATAGACACATAGACCAATGGAACAGAATTAAGACCCCAGATGTAAATCCATCCACCTATGGTGAGCTGATTTTGACGAACAATCAAAGTCCATTCAATGGGGAATAGATAGTCTTTTAACAAACTGTGCTGGCAAATCTGGGTGTCCATCTGTAAAATAATGAAATAGGATCCATACCTCACACTAGGCACTAAAACTAACTCAAAATGTATCAAAGACCTATATATAAAACCTGAAACAATGAAGATCATGGGAAAAAAAACAAGGACAATGCTAGGGGTCCTAATACATGGCATAAATTCAATACAAACCATAACTAACAATGCACAAACACCAGAAGATAAACTAGATAACTGGGAGCTACTAAAAACTAAACACTTACGCTCATCAAAAGACTTTACTGAAAGAGTAAAAAGAAAACCTACAGGCTGGGAAAAAAAATTTGGTTATGATATATCCAACAAAGGTCTAATTTCTAAAATCTATAGAATACTTCAACACATCAATAACAAAAAGGCAAAAAATCCAATTATAAAATGGGCAAAGAATACGAAAAATACTTCACCAAAGGAGACATTCAGTAGGCTAACAGACTCATGAGGAAATGCTCACAATCATTAGCCATTAGAGAAATGCATATCAAAACTACAATAGGATACCATCTCACCCCAACATTACTGGCACAAATCAAACAAACAGAAAATAACAAATGTTGGAGCAGTTGTGGGGAGATTGGAACTCTTAGACACTGCTGGTGGGGATGTAAAATGGTACAACCATTTTGGAAAATGATACGACACTATCTTAAAAAGCTATAAATAGAAATACCATACGATCCAGCAATCCCACTTCTAGGAATATATCCTAGAGAAATGAGTCATCACTCAGATAGACATATGCACACCAATGTTCATTGCTGCATTATTCACAATAGCAAAAAAATGGAAACAACCTAGGTACCCATCAACAGATGAATGGATAAACAAATTATGGTACATACACACAATGGAATACTACGCAACAATAAAGAGCAATGATGAATCCTTGAAACATCTCACAACATGGATGAATCTGGAGGGCATCATGCTAAGTGAAATAAGTGTCAATCACAAAAGGACAAATATTATATGAGACCACTATTATAAAAACTCATGAAAAGGTTTACACAAAGGAAAAAACAAAACAAAACAATCTTTGATGGTTATGAGAGAGGGAAGGGATGGTGGTGGGGGGGGCAGTTCACTAACTAGATAGTAGACAAATGTTAACTTTGTTGAAAGGAAAGACAACACACGATATAGGGGAAGTCAGCACAACTTGACCAAGGCAAAGCCATAGAAGCTTCCTGGACACATCCAAACACCTTGAGGGACTGAGTTACTCCTGCTGAGGGCTGGGGACCATGGTCCTGGGGGACATCTAGGTCAATTGGCATAACATAGTTCATAAGGAAAATTTTCTACATCCTACTTTGATGAGTAGTGTCTGGGATCCTAAAAGCTTGCAAGCAGCCATCTATAATACACCTATTGGTCCCATCATGTTCAGAGCAAAGGAGAATGAAGAAAACCAAAGACACTAGGAAAATATCAGTCCAAAGAACTAATGGCCCACATGAACCACAGCCCCCAGAAGAACTAGATGGTATCTGGCTACCACTACTGACTGCTCTTACAGGGATCACAAAAAAGGGTTCCAGACAGAGCAGAAGAAAAGTGTAGAACAAAACTCAAATTCACAAAAAAAGACCAGACTTACTGGTCTGACATCGACTGGAGGAAGCCCCAAGACTATGGCCCCCAGACACCCTGCTAACTCAGAACTGAAGCCACTCCTGAAGTCCACCTCTCAACCAAAGATTAGACAGGCCTATAAAACAAACAATAACACTGGTGAGGAACATGCTTCTTAGTTCAATAAAGTATATGGAACCAAATGGGCAAAACCTGCCCAAAAGTATAGACGAGAAGGCAGGAAGGGACAGAAAACCTGGAAAAATGGATATAGGGAACCCATGGTGTAAAGGGAAAGGGAGAGAGTGCTGACACATCGTAGGGATTGCAACCAATGTCACAAAATAATTTGTGTATAAATTTTTGAGTGAGAACTATTTTGCGCTGTAAACTTTCACCTAAAACACAAGAAAAATAAAAATTAAAAATTAAAAAAAAAAGAACTGACAGTCAGGCAATGAGAAGAGTGCAGGATAGAGAGAGAGTGAGTTTTGTCAGAACATCCATTTATATACTGGAGTCAGGCCACACCCCAAGGAAATGCCCCTTTCAACTGATTGGCTGCTTCAGCTGATTTTGTGACATCAGGTCACAAAATGGAAAGTGATTACATAGTGTCTGCCAAACCACTGAGAATCATAACCTAACCAAGTTGGCACATAACGTTAACCATCGCAGGGTTGTTGCGCTTATATTTATATAAAGCATTTAGAACAATGCCTAGCATGTGATAGATAGATGGATGGATGGACGGGTGGACAGACAGACAGATGGACGGATGGACAGACGGACAGACAGACAGAGAGACAGACAGATAGACAGACAGACAGATAGATAGGCAGGCAGATGATAGAATAGATAGATGACAGGTAGCTGCGGTTCAGTTGACTCTGACTCATGGAGACCTTATGTACAACAGAGCAAAATGTTGCCTGGTCTTGTGTTATCCTCATGATCACTGGCATGTTCAAATCCATTGCTGCAGCTACTATGCCAATTCATCTCACTGAGTTTCTCCCTCACCCTCATTGACGTTCTGCTTTACCAAACATGATGTCTTCCTCCAGCAGTTGTTCCCTTCTGATGACGTTTCCAAAGCCAGTGAGTCAGACAAAGTTTTGTTGTGTCCATAAGGTTCCCATGAACTAATTTTCATAAGTAGATTTCTAGGCCTTTCTTCCTAGTTTGTCTTAGTCTGGAAGCACCACTAATGCATATTCACCATGGATGACCATGCTGGTATTTGAATACCAGTGGCCTAGCTTCCAGCATCACAGCAACACACAAGCCATCAAAGTACAACACACTGACAGACAGGTGGTGGTAGCATATAGTAAGCACGCCATAAATGTTACTTACCTATAACATATTTCTCTGATCATTAAGAATGAAATGTAAATACATTTCTTGAATGTTAAATGCAAGATGGCATTTCCACAATGTAGCAACTCAGTGTAAAAACATTGAAAAGATACCTCTTGCAAAGTAACTGCTGGCAAAGACAAAATAATAGCAAGATATCCAAGTAATTGTGTTATGCTGAGTTGGGAAGCAGCTGAGAGGATAGAAGAAATTAGAAATAGTTCAAGGATACAATGAAGCACAGCTTCAAATAGTGCTCCTTTGGACAAGGAAACTATTATCATAGCAGACAGGCTGGCTTGGTGTGCAGTCATTAAGAGTGATCTAGTAATGTGTGTGTGTCTAGTGTGTGTCTGGAAGTGAGTGTTCTGGGCTTTTTTGTGGTCTTTTGGGAGATCTTTTTTCTGTTTCTTTTCTCTAGGACCCTTTATGAGTCTGAGAGACAGAGATAAACAGTGACAGGTTCTGCAAAGCCAAGGAAGTCTACAGATATGCACAGTAGGAAAAACACTATTGCCTGCATTGATTTTCAAGCCATGCTTCACATAGGTAGTCCTAGCCACTGCTTTTAGGCACTGGTCTAAAATCTAGGGATACCTCCAGATCATTTCTTTAGGTGGGTGTGGTGAGGGGGTAGAGAGATCAGAGATGTGTGTAAAGCTTTTATTTTCTTTTTAATTCACAACTGTAAGCATTTATATAAATCAGGGGTCTGAAACTGCAGCCCCAAGGTCTGCCTAAGGCCTGTTTTGCATACCCAGTTTTTACATTTTTAAAGGCTTGCTAGGGAAAAAAAAAGGATATGTAACATCAACCACATATTTCCCACAAGCCTAAAATATTTACTATCTGGCCCTTTACAGAAAAAGTTTGCTGACCCCTGAAAATGGTTTCTACATAGTTTGAGTGTTGTTTTGACCTACTGTTAGACTAAAACGGAAGAGAAATCTTAGTTTTCTTTCCTAACTCGATGCAACTTAACTATAATTTAGAGACAAGTCACCATTCTTATTTGGACTTTGTCCTTGTTGGTATGTGATTTCTTTTTAACCAGGTGGCAGAAGAAATGCCCAAACAGAATTTTTTTTTAAATGTAGCTTCTATTGTACCCTGTTGTCTTAAAGAAAATTCAGTTCAGTTACCCAAGCGAGACACTTTAGTTTTGATGGTATGTACATGCTGACTTACCACCAGGATGGCCAATTTTTGCTTGGTTGTAAAATTATGGCACAAATACTTCTCATTGATCGCAATTTAACAGCCAATCAAGGCACAGCTTCATCCCCACGATTTCACTGTGCCCTTACAATTGAGAAGAATAGTGGCTATAATAGGTACTATTATGGCCATGGTGTTGCTGTGAGATGAAGCCAGAGTCGGTGCTGAAGCTGGACAAGTTATATAAATGTCTGCAGCCTAGGATGTTACTGAAAGAATTATGTAACCTCACAGGATATAAAGATTTTGCTGTAACTTTGCACTCGCTAGAATCCCCTCTAGCCCATAAAACCTGTTGTGTCCACAGAACACTGTGCGTAACAGAATATTTCTTATTACGATCATAGTTCTCAGAGCTAAGAAGTAGAATCTGAGAAGAAGAAATAACAAAATTAGGTCTTTTAGATCACAAGTTACAATGGTTTATTTTGAATAGCTAGTTATGGATTTGAAACAAAATTTCAAATTTTCTGTCATCAAAAACTTAAAAATATTTTAACTTTAGCTATTTGTGAGACTCTCTCTTGATGCCGTTTTTTCCTCTGGTCTCTGTACTGTCAGTGAGGCACTCACGCTTTGTTTAATTTTTTACCTCTCAGAATTAAATGATCAGTTTCTACCTTTGTGATTAGTCAAGTGCTTTAGCTATTTTTATCATCTGAACTCTAGATTACCACTTTCAGAAAACATCGATATTTCCAACAATTCAAAAACATGACCTATAAGCTGTAAATTCAGCTTTATGCGGAGGGGAACAGTATGGAGGAAAAGGGCTTAATACAGAGTGATCTCAAATAAATGACTTTGATTCCTTGTTGTATTTTACTCCATTTTAAGAGCTTCTTTTTTTCCTGCTTTTCTTATCCACCAATGGACAGTGTTAAATTTCAAACATTTGAATATGCATATCATTAGGATAAAGATTATTTTAAAATATTGGTACACAAATAATTAAGAATAATATATCCTAATTGCATTATTACAGATAAGTATTAGTAAGAATTTCAAACTGTAAAGTTTCCATTACTAAAACTAGTTATTATATGCACTTTCACCAGATTCTGTTAACCAATATTAGGTTTGTAAGCCATGCTACCTGCTCTACTGGAAAAACTGTCTGTAATTTCCACCAGTCAGAATCCAACCCCCCACCCTCCTCCCATGTTTACTACATACATCAAAAAAATTACCAGCAAGCAAGCTGTGCTAATTGGGTCAAGAATTACTTCTAGGGTCTTGTTTGGGATTATTTGGTATCATTTTAGCTAGCCTTCTCTTCCTTCCTTCCTTACATTTATATTTGTTTATATTGCAAATTGAGGTTTAGGCTAAGGACAAAGAGGTCCTATTAGACTTATACCTATGTTCCTTTCTTCTCTAATTAAAAGATCACCATTTACCAGAACCTTGAAGTGATATTTGATATATTCTACCTCAGAGGACCTAACCTACCAGTCCTGAATTAAGTAATTCAACACAAGGTCACTGATTAGACTTCACTAAATTCTGTAGGAATTGTGTAGACTAGTGTCCCAAACTCAAAGCCCTCTGGGGCCAGGCTAGTAATGTAAACGAATAGGCAAGAAAGCCCTGGTTGTGCAATGGTTAAGTACTTGGCTGCTAACTGAAAAGTTGTTAGTTCAAACCTACCAGCCACTCCACAGGAGAAAAGGCCTGGCAATCTGCTCCCATAAAGATTACAGCCTAGGAAACCTTACGGGGCATGTCTACTCTGTCACATAGGGTCATTATGAATGGGAATCAACACAAGAACAATAGCAGTTTCCCAAACTCAAAGGCCTCTGGGGCCAGGCTAGTAATGTAAATGACTAGACAATAAAGAGTAGTGGGCTTATGTGTGAGCTCAGAAGGCAGATCCCAGCTCCAGCTGATGGCTGAGCCTTTGTTTCCCCAGAGAAACTGGAAATCTAATTTTTATGTGGAATTAATTAGCAAATAGTACAAAAATTTTAAGAGCTAAGATAAAATACTGCTACAGTCAGACTCTAGCTTTTTTAAACAAGCTTTGGCATAGATGAATAAAATGTAAGATCTTCTCTGCAGCGTTGTAGAGGAGAACGGCATACACACAAATAATAGACACAAGGGAAGATGTGATACATGTACAGATAGAGATATGTAGATCATTAAAGTACAGGTGAACACAATGAACAGAGGAAAGGAGAAACTATTTCAAACTGGGTAAACTTCATTGAGGAAATGGCATTTGATCTGGGACTTAACGAATAAACAAATTTTGAAATGCAGATGTAGAGGGAAAGACAATTCTGGGGAGAAGAAACAAATATAGGAAAGGCAGAGACATGAAGGTGTTGGGTACAACAATGACAAATTAAAAAGACCTTGTTAGCTGGACTTTGGAGTAAGAGAAGCCAAAAAAGGAGGCTAGCTAAATCCAGAGGAGTTTGGGACAAAGCCCATTCCCCAACCCCACCACGCCAGCTAAATTTTTCCCCTCTATGTTCCCATCCTATGTATCTTCAAAAATACTTGCATCTTTTTAATCCTTCTGCCATCACTAGCCTAAATCTGGACCTGCAACAGCCTCCTAAAAGGTCTCCCTATGTTCACACTTCCTCCCAGAGTGATCTTTCAAAATGAAAATCTGATCATTCCAATGTTCTTCCCGATAAAAACCTTCACTGACTCCATGGCTTTCCATTGCTATTAAGATAAAGACCCAAATCCTTTAATCCTTCCCTCAAAACTCCTGTCCCTCCCCGCTCATCTGTCAACACACTGTGCTCCACTCTTGAAATGCAGACCACACAGGCTATCTTTGTTGTTGTTAGGTGCCATCAAGTTGGTTCTGACTCACAGCGATCCTATGTACAACAGAAGAAAACACTGCCCACAGTCCTGCACTGTTCTCGCAATCGTTGCTATATTTGAGCCCGTTGTTACACACAGTGGCCACCTTTACCTTCCCCAAAGGGCCATGCTCCCTCTTGCTGCAGGCTTTATCCTCCTTGCAGTCCCCCAGCCTGGAAGGCTCCTCTGTAGGTCATTGCCCCACAATGCCCATTCCTCTGCCTTCATTTACACACCAACCCAAAGATCATGTCCTCGGGGAAGATTTATTTTTTAATTTTTTTTTTTTTAATTGTACTTCAGGTGAAGGCTTACAGAACAAATAGTTTCTTATGAAACAGTAGTATACATATTGTTTTATGACATTGGTGAATAAACCCACAACATTGTACTTCAGGTGAAGGCTTACAGAACAAATAGTTTCTTATGAAACAGTAGTATACATATTGTTTTATGACATTGGTGAATAAACCCACAACATGTCAAACCTCTAACTTCTCAACATTTTTTTTTGGTGAAAATACACCATTTCAAAAATTTCTACATGCACAGTTCAGTGACATTGACTACGCTCTTCCAATTGTGCTGCTATTCTCATTTAAGATGAAGGCTTACAGAACAAAATAGTTCCTCATTTAACAGTTACTACACATGTTGCCCTATGACAATGGTTAACAATCTCACAACACATCAACAATATCCTTACTCAACCTTGGGTTCCCTATCACCAGCTTCCTTGTCCCCTTTTGCCTTCTGGCCCTTGTCACTGGACTACAGTACCTCATTAGTCCCATTTGGTTTTACAGGGCTGTCCACTCCCACGCTGAATGGTGAACCTTGGAGATAACTTCACCACTGAGCTAAAAGGGTGTCTGGGGGCCATACTCTCGGGGTTTCTCCAGTCTCCTTTAGGCCAGTAAATCTGGTCTTTTTTTTGTGAGTTAGAATTATGTTCTACATCCTTCTCTAGCTCTGTCCAGAACCCTCTGTTGTGAACCTGGTCAGAGCAGTCGGTGGTAGCCGGGCACCATCTAGCTGTACTGGACTCAGTCCGGTGGAGGCCTTGGTAGCTGTGGACAGTTAGTCCTTTGGACTAATCTTTTCCTCGTATCCTCTTCTCTTATTCTCCCTTGCTCCCGAAGGGATGAGACCAGTGGAGTATCTCAGATGGCTGCTCACAGGCTTTTAAGACCCCAGACACTACTCACCAACGTAGAATGTAGAACATTGTCTTTAAAAACTGTGTTATGCCAATTGAGCTAGATGTTCCCCTAGACCATGGTCCCCACAGCCCTCTGCCCAGCAATTCAGTCCCTCAAGGAGTTTGGATGTGTCTATGGGGCTTCCATGACCTTTGCTTGTACAAGTTGTGCTAGTTTTCCCTGTATTGTGTACTGTCTCACCCTTCACCCAAGATACTACTTATCTATTGTCTATTTAGCATTTCTCCCCAAGCCCTACCATCCCTGGTAACCAACAAAGATTGTTACATTTTGTGTATGAACTTTTTCATAGGTTTTTACAATAGTGGTCTCCTACAATATTTGTCCTTTTGTGATTGACTTATTTCACTCAGCATAATGTCCTCCAGTTTCATCCATGTTATGAGATAATTCACAGATTCATCATTGTTCTTTCTCGTTGCATAATACTCCATTGTGTGTATGTACCATAGTTTGTTTATCCATTCATCTGTTGATGAACATCTAGGTTGTTTCCATCATTTTGCTATTGTGAACAATGCTGCCATGAACATAGGTGTGCATATGTCTATTCGAGTGACGACTCTTTTTTCTCTAGGATATAGTCCTAGGAGTGGGATTGCTGGATCGAATGGTATGTCCATTTCTAGCTTTCTGAGGGAGCGCCATATCATTTTCCAAAATGGTTGTATCGTTTTGCATTCCCACCAGCAGTGCATAAGAGTTCCCATCTCCCCACAGCCCCTCCAACGTTTGTTATTTCCAGTGTTTTTGATTCATGCCAGTAATGCCGGGGTGAGATGGTGTCTCATTGTGGTTTTAATTTGCATTTCTCTAATGGCTAGTGATTGCGAGCATTTCCTCATGTGTCTGTTGGCCATTTGAATGTCTTCTTTGGTGAAGTGTCTGTTCATTTCCTTTGCCCATTTGTTAATAGGATAATTTGTCCTTTTGTTGGAGAGGTGTTGGATTTTCTTGTAGATTATGGAGGTTAGACCTTTGTCTGACTTGTACTGTCCGAAAATTTTTTCCCAGTCTGTAGGTTCTCTTTTTACTCTTTCGGTGAAGTCTTTTGAAGAGCATAGGTGTTTGATTTTTAGAAGATCCCAGTTATCTAGCTTATCTATTGGGGTTTCTGCATTGATGGTTATGGTTTGTATCCTGTTAATGCCATGTATTAAGGCCAGTAGTGTTGGTCCTATTTTTCCTTCTATGAACATCATAGTTTTAGGCTTTATATTCAGGTCTTTGATCCATTTTGAAGTAGTTTTTGTATACGGTATGAGGTATGGGTCCTGTTTCATTTTTTTGCAGATGGATATCCAGTTTTGCCAGCATCATTTGTTAAAAAGACTGTCTTTTCCCCATTTGATGGAATTCGGGCCTTTGTCGAAGATCAGGTGACCGTAGGTGGATGGATTTACATCTGGGTTCTCAATTCTGTTCCATTGGTAAATGTATCTGTCATTGTACCAGTACCAGGCTGTTTTGACTACTGTAGCTGTATAGTAGGTTCTGAAGTCAGGTAGTATGAGTCCTCCAACTTTATTCTTCTTCTTCAGTAGTGCTTTATTTATTGACAGGTTCTTCCCTTTCCATATAAAGTATGATTAGTTTTTCCATCTCTTTGAAGAATGTTGTTGGTATTTGGATCGGGATTGCGTTGTATTTGTAAATTGCTTTGGGTAGAATTGTCATTTTCACAATGCTGAGTCTGCCTATCCATGAGCATGGTATGTTTTTCCATGTATGTAGATCCCTTTGGGTTTCATGCAGTAGTGTTTTGTAATTTTCTTTGTATAGGTCTTTTACATCCCTGGTCAGATTTATTCCTAAGTATCTTATCTTTTTAGGGGCTATTATAAATGATATTGTTTTCCTGATTTCCTTTTCATCGTTCTCCTTATTGGTGTATAGGAATCCAACTGATTTTTTAATGTTTATCTTGTATCCTGCTACTCTACTGAATCTTTCTATTAGTTCCATTAGATTTCTCGTGGAGTCTTTAGGGTTTTCTATGTATAGTATCATATCATCTGCAAACAGGGACAGTTTAACTTCTTCATTACCAATTTGGATGCCCTTTATTTCTTTTTCTTGCCTTATTGCTCTAGCTAGAACTTCCAGCACAGTATTAAATAGGAGTGGTGATGAAGGGCATCCTTGTCTTGTTCCTGTTTTCAAGGGGAATGTTTTCAGCCTGTCTCCATTAAGAATGATGTTGGCCATTGGTTTTGCATAGATGCCCTTTATTATGCTGAGAAATGTCCCTTCTATACCTATTTTACTGAGAGTTTTTATCAGGAATGGGTGTTGGACTTTGTCAAATGCCTTTTCTGCGTCAATTGAGATGATCATGTGATTCTTTTCTTTCCTTTTATTTATGTGGTGGATTACATTGATTGATGCTCTAATGTTGAACCATTCTTTCATTTCATTTCATTCAACCATTCATTTCAACTGGTAGGAATCATACTTGGTCGTGGTGTATTATTTTTTTGATATGATGCTGAATTCTATTGGATAGAATTTTGTTGAGAATTTTTGCATCTATATTCATGAGAGATATTGGTCTGTAATTTTCTTTTTTTGTGACGTCTTTGCCTGGTTTTGGTATCAGCGTTATGCTGGCTTCATAGAATGAATTTGGAAGTGTTGCTTTCAAGGAAGACTTTTCCTGATCTCCTAGACTAACTTACAGTCTGAGGTTCTACATTCTTCATGTTCAAATAATCTGTCCTTCCAAACACTTTTCAAAGGTATCTATATATTTAATATTCATCTTGCCCAGTAATCTACAGGATGCTTCCCAATATTTTTCATATAGAGCAGGCATCAGAAATCACTGAGAGAATAAATATCTCACTGTGTATATGTGAGCCATTCACAGCAGACCCTTGGGGAAGCTCTGTTATGGAGTTTGGTGGAATTGGGACTTAATTCTGAAGCAATATGGACTCAGAAGTTTCTATTTTTAAACTCACATCTGGTTTCCTTTCTCCACTTTCCATTGATGACATTTACATTGATGCAAAATTATCTGCATAAAGTTTCCAATCCTGATGCTATGCCTATCCTGCAGTCCATCTTTGGACGAATAACCTAATTTCTTTTCATCTTTTTATCAGTAAAATTAGTGTCATTGTACCCAGCTTCAGATTCCCTTTTAGACCTACTTGTCCATTCCCTACCCTAATTATCAGATACATTCTAATTTTCCAGTGGAGATGTTACATACCTGTAAGTATTATTTTACTAAATAGTTCTGCTTTTCAAGTCCTCCTTTCCCGCATCTGTATAATAGGAGCATTGTAGAATTAAATGAGGTAATGCATGCAAAGTACCTGATATAATGCCTAGTACATAGTGGGTTATTAATAATTACTTTACTTTTCCCTCTGTTCAGTCCAGCTTTCTGGATCCATAAGTTCCTATGCTTAATCATAAACCCAATGATTCAATGAAGCTCAAGCAATCTAGGTTTACAGTAATCACCCAGTCATCTCTGCATATGTCTCTGTATCTTAATTCTGCCCATCCTTTCCTCCTCCACCCCATCACCAGTCTATTCTGCTTCTGGCTTATCTCCATGCCCAACCTACAAGAAACCAGTTGCCTTTAAGTTAGCTCCAACTCATGCCAACTCCACGTGTGTTGGTAGAACTGTGCTCCATAGGGTTTTCAACAGCTGATTTTTTGGAAGTAGATTGCAAGGCCTTTCTTCAGAGGTGCCTCTGAATAGACTCAAATTTCCAAACTTTTGGTTAGCAGCCAATCAGAGAATCCTTAAATTCTGGCCTCAAGTTCTATGCTTTCATCAGAACTATGCCTCCCCATAGACTTACCTTATTTATGATTCATTAATATTTGTGGAAAGTCTTATTTAATAGCTTTCTCCCCTGCTAGGTTGTATCTCTCTTGTCCACTACTTCGGGGCATACATTGTAGGCACTCAAATGCTTATTGAATGTCAACCACAAATGCTCTTTCTTCATGAAGCCATCTCCATTTCCCATTCTTTCTCTGAAGTTATCCCATTTCAGACATCTGAGTGTCCTTTATTTGCAATTCTACGTAGTATTTGCTACTATATGCATCAACATGTCTCTTCCTTCTTAGAAGATAAATTGTAAATTCCTTGACAGTAGGAAACATACTTCTTTACCTTTACATCACTTTGACTATGTTTAAACAATGGCATAGCCTCAATAAATGTGAGTGAATGAGTATGCAAAGATTAAACAGAAGTAACATCTTAAATGCCACTTACACTTACCTAAGGAATGTTAGCAATCCTGGAAATGCTGCTATCATATTTTTTAGTATAGATTTTTTTTTCTTTCAGAATCGTCAAGAGAATACTACTGGCAATATATTAGATTATGTTCCCACCTGCACTGGAGTTAAAGTTACATGATATAAAATTGTATGCTAAATTCAAATTGTAATCAAGGTAGAAGGAGTAAGTCCTTGTGGCTTCAGTCATTCAGTAGAAGGGTATTCAGGAACTAGAGGAGAGCTACATCCCATAATCCCCCAGGGGAAGTGACTCTTTGAGAGGAGGCTGAGTTTGTGGCTAACAGAATACAAAGAGCAGATTTTTCACTTCCTAATGTAAACAGGTTCAATCTAGATATAGTATTTCCCATGGGAGCTCCTTAAATATTTTAACAAGAGGACTAGAGCATCGGGAACAGAAAATCCACCACTGACTTCCCGTGCCTAACCACAGATAAAAAATTGATTACATTTCTGTTGGTTTGAGAGGTTTCCAGATAACGATTTTTTTTTTTTGTTTCTAAACTGCAGCACGCCATTGAAATTGTAAGCTGATGTAATACCACCTACATTTCAGTGGAAGACCACAGCAAAATCAATATGCTATATCTCTTCATTCACAGATGCTCATGGTTTTGAGCATATAGATAATGAAGTTTATTTATTCAAGTATATACTGCTATCACTAAGTAATGGATCTCAAACAGATTTTTAACTGCCAAGTAGTTTGATGACATATGACATTTTTAGGTAGGTCATTATATTACCGATTATGGAGCACAGAAGGGTTTAAACATAAAAAAATATTTTTAGTAGAAGCATTCAGCTTGGGAGTCATAGAGAAAACGTCACTTTCTATAATCTAAGTTTAAAAATAAAGCCGCTCTGGTGGTCTGAGATGTCTACCTATATATTTTGTCCTGAATTCACAGCAAAGTACATGCTCAAAAAATAAATATATTTTCCTAAACAGCGAGATGCCTGCCTGCATATTCCCTTCAATTCACAAAGAAATTGCATGTGAAAATGGGATACATGCCAGCAAGCAAGTGAGCAGCTCTGAAGCTGAATGTGTATTGGTATGAAATTTGAAAACACGTGGGTTGGCTCTAAAAGACTTCTTTTTCCACAAACCACAAAATGGAATTCTATTATGATCACATACTGGATGCACACTAAGGAATGTATTTGCTTTTCATGGCTAATGGGTGTTCATCAGCAACAGGATAATATGCCCCGTCATCTTTTTTCACTAACAGGTGAAGGCTATTCTAGATGAGATGGGTGAACAATTGGACAAGGTAGGTTGTATTAGCATGTGAGCAATTTTTATTTTATGAGGGAAAAAAAAATCCATGCCAAATATTTGACATAAACCAGGAAAGTATTCAGTCTCAAAGTTACTGTTGATGTGACTGATAAAAACATCTTGACATTTGAGTCTTCACTGCCAGTCTATCACATGAGTGGCTCTGATGATTAGTTCACTTGAAGAAGCTAACAAAGTTAAAGAGAGCCATTTTACCATCCAGAGGGGCAGGAGACAAAGTTGTAAACACAATGCATGGAGTTATAGATGGGTGAGCATCTATGTAGGGAACTTTGACAGTAGGACATTTATGTAAATTCAAAATACACTACCACACAGCAAAGCGTATTAAATAATATAAATGTCATTTTCTAAAAGGTAATGGCCATGGAGTTTTTTGACCAGGTATGTGCCATGAGTATCGAGTTGATTTTTAATTTTATAGAGTCAATAGTACTTACATATACTTTTCACAATTATCCAGGGTCAGGTCCCTGTTTAAACACGAGTTTCAATTTGTGGCTAGTTGGTTCAGTTGTGTGTTACACTGTGCACTTTACTGAGTTGGAAATCTCTGGTTCAATCCCTTTGTTGACCAATGAGCTTGCTGTGCTACTACACTGAAAAGGAATTTTATTTTTCTAATATATATTTCAGTTAAAAGGATGAAGTAGGCTGAATAATGGCCCCCTAAAGATATACATGTCCTAATCCCTAGAATCTGTGAACATGTTACTTTATACAGCAAAAGGGACTTTGCAGATGTGATTAAGTTAAGGATGTCAAGATGCATAGATTTAAAAAAAAAAAAAATCCATTGCCGTCAAGTCAATTCCAACTCATAGTGACCTTATAGGACAGAGCAGAACTGCCCAGTAGGGTTTCCAAGGAGCAGCTGGTGAATTTGAACTGACAACCTTTTGGTTAGCAGCCATAGCTCTTAACCACTGAGCCATCAGGGCTCCATGGGTAGATGAACCTAATTTATCCATGCAGGCCCACTGTAATCACAAGTGTTCTTATAAGAGGGAGGCAAGAAAGTCAAAGACAGTAGATAGCTATGTGACAGTAGTGGCAGAGATTGGTATGGCCAGTAGGTAAGGAATGCAGACAACCTCTAGAAGATGGAAAAGGCAAGAAATTCTCTTCTAGAGCCTCCAGAAGGAACCAGCCCTGCTGACACCTTGATTTTAGCCCCTTAAGATTTATTTTGGACTTCTGATTCAAGAACTGTAAGAGAATAAATTGGTGTTGTTTGCAGCCCCTAAATTTGTGATAATATTTTACAGCAGCAATAGAAAACTGATTCAAAGGAGAATCAAGAAAAGGTAAATAAATCATAATGAATCCATTACCCATCTCAAGGAAAAAATAAAAAATAAAAGCTGAGGATGATTCATACAAAAGATAACAAGCACAGGACCTGTGGCTGTAGCGTGTGATAGAAAATGCAATTCTCTTTGTCAGGCCACGGTTGAAGTTTGCCAAGAAAGACACGACTCACTCACAGGCAGTGGGTGGAACAACACTTTACTTGCACAGAGAAGAGACAGAGCAAGGTCAGCTTCAGTAGTGGGTATTGGTCCTCCGTGGCCAGCAGGTCACTTCCCCAGTCAATGCAGGGCTGGTGGTCTACATGAACACCTCTCATGATGCAGATGAGAAACCTCATTTCCTCCCCACCAGGAACAGATACAGTGGTGGGGTTGACCGAGGTGCCATATTCATGCACGTGTAAGCAGAACAAAGAAGCACTCATTAGACCATTAACAAGGAAAGAATTTCCCTTATTATAAGGAAGAAGAAAAAATTGGGACAGAGGGTGGAGTTCCCGGCCTCCATTGTCAGAGAACGTTCTGGGCCCAAGGCTCTTGATTAGGCTGTCCAGTTGAGAGTCACAAGAGGTGACAGACTATCTTCCCAACACTATTTAACATCAATCAGGAGCAAGTTCAGAACTCACTTTCTTTAATAACTACCTATTTGACAGTTGGCAAGATACTTAACCTTTCTGAACCTCTCAACTATAAAGTGGGGAAGCAATAACAACTATGCCAGATTGGTGCAAAAGAAACAAGAAAGAAGTTATCTGGCACCAACACATTATCTGGCACATGATGAATAATTAACAAATCTGAGTCCCCTTTCCCCTCTATTTTACAAATACAAAATTATTAGACTTCTCACTCATAGATTCTGGATTTCAGAAAAACTATGCTTGTCTTATAATACATTTAGAATTTTAAAATTTCTTGTTGATTATTATGTTATTCATATAAGGCCCTGCACTTCGATCTAGGTTTAGGCATTGGGTCTCAATTATCAAAAGATGATAACTGAGACCCAACCCCTAAACACTACAGTATGTGATCTAGTAAGAAACAGGTATGTACATACAAAAACTGATAAAATATAGATAGTAAAAAGTGACATACATAACAAAGATTGATAAGGTACAGAGGACAGAATTACTACTTATGATTAGGAAATTCAAGAATGGTGATCCAGTGGTAATGGCACTTGAAGTGGACCTTGAAGAAGGAGGAATAGTTCCTCAAGTATAATTGCCTTGGACCAGTCTCAGGTTAAAGGAACTGTATATGCAAAGCCAGGAACACAGGATAATCAGGAAAAAGCAACTGGTCCAGTGTGACTGGAATCCAAAAAATGTGGGAAGATGAGGTGGGTTTTCTGCTTGGGTGACTAGATAGAAATATCAAACTATATAGAGACTACTCAAGGAAGGATGAGTAATGAGGAAAGAGGGGATGGAAGAAAATCTGTCCAAATTTGGATGAGCTAGTTTTGGGAAGCTGGCAACAGCACCATATGGGAATATGCAATAAGCAGTTAGGAATTTGGAGTAGGTTGAATTATTTTGACTCAGGCAATTTGTCTGCCAAACCAAATGTCCTTCCTATAGCTATATGAATATGCACTACAGAATATTTTAGAGATAACAGGCTTCAAAATCGAAAAAAAAAAAAAAATCACTTGACAGGTTTTATTTCAACCCTAAAGTTGAATACCTTTCTTTCTAGTTATTCTTATTTATGTATCTTGTGAGTATTTCAGACACATTTACTGTTATATTTGTTATATATACCTGCTTCATATAAAATTGAAAATGCATCATGTAGTTCTTAATTATGCCCAACAGAAGGGATAATGAAGGCTATCTTTCCAGATCCACTAGAAACGGTTCCAACATTTTAGCCAAAAAGTTTTTTTGGCATGTACTTGTGCAAGAGCTCTGAAAGCACTTTCAAAGTCAAGATGATGCATTATGAGTTAACTCAGCCTGCGGAATAAACTCACTTTATTATCATGGCTATCTGGGCTATGAATTATTTGTAGATGATCAGAAAGTCAGACTTAGGGTGCTGAAACATGACTGTTTAATGTTTAGGACAAATACAGCCTTTTTATAATGGTGGATTTCCCTTCTCTTAAAAATATGTCTGGCAGGAGTTGATGTGTTTTTTTATTTGTTTTTCCTACCCATTCTGAGCACGAGGAACTAAGAGACCTTGGTCAAAATGACACAAGTCAAGCCTACCAATTTGGCTAACTGATAGTGTCCTGAAAATTTGTTCACAGAATGGTGAATTTTAGTAAGCTTTTAGATATCATAATAACTATAGAAGCACTAATTAAACTTTTTTTCTTTTTCAATACTCTAGGGTATTTATAGAGAATCTCAGGTCATTGTTCTAAAGATGAGAAAACTAACGGTAATCAAATATCATCTTATTAATATCCCAATTGTTGTATTTAACATGAGGAACAAAATTGACTCATAATTTTTATCTCTGTGATGCAGCTTTAGCACTTATACAGTAAAAGATAGATATGCTAATTATTTACATTTATATATAGATCAAGCCAAACAAAATGTCTTGTACAAGATCACTTTTGTGTATGTCTTTTGAAAACATCACATAAAGAGAATTCTGGGAGATAGTGACTGGACCTTAACATCTCACTTTCTCTCTACTCTGAATGCAAGTTCTCTGCCATTGCTGTATCAAGAAGCTGCTGGGCTTGTAGGCACGTGGGTATCATTGAAGTTTGGGGCTCTGGAATAGAGCTGAACTAGGGTACTCTTCTGCATAGGTTGGTGAGAGGCTGG
The DNA here is from genome assembly GCA_030035585.1 of Dugong dugon. NCBI lineage: Eukaryota > Metazoa > Chordata > Mammalia > Sirenia > Dugongidae > Dugong > Dugong dugon. The sequence continues at coordinate 20,318,600 of CM057478.1, forward strand.
ATACCAGCATCAGCAGGCCTCAAGCATGGATCAAAACTTAAAGGGTGCTGAGGAGCTTGGCTTACCGTGATCAGAGTTAAGGAAGAGAAAAGAAAACCAAACCTGTTGCTGTAAAGTCAATTCTGACTCATAGCAACCCTATAGAACAGGGTATAACTGCCCCATAGGGTTTCCAAGGAGCATCTGGTGGATTTGAACTTCCAACCTTTTGGTTATCAGCCATAGCTCTTAACCACTACACCACCAGGTTTTTCTAAGGTAGACAAGTGACTGTGAACTAGTCTCCCTGGCCCCAAGAAACAAAAGGGAGCCCACCAAGACGACTAAGACCCCTATACTCCAAAGGCAAGAAGACAGTGAGTACACATGGATTGGAGCAGGGCTGCCTCCTGCACCACCAAACCAATACACCATGGTAGAGAATATTCCACCACCCATCTCTGGAAGGACAGTCGCTGCTTAATGTCTCCTCTACCATACCTAAGCCTCAATGAGCTGACAAAGAAAATAAAATCACATACTTCCCATATAGGATGAGAGTGTGAAGACAGAGAAAACAGGAAATTACAACAGGTGTCCAGAAAAACAGAGCTCTTGGAAGAGATAGACCACAGCTCTGAGAACTTAAAAGAACATGAACACTAAGAATCAAGCATGGCACCAAAAACTACGAAACAAAATGATATCAAAGACAAAAAAGATACATGAATTTTTATGACTCAAAAATCCAATAGGTGGCTTGAAGAAGAGAAAGGTTGTGTTGTGATATAAATTAGCAGACTTAAAGAAATAGTGGTTTGTATCATAAACCCAGATTGAACATACCCAAATGAGAACATAAGAGAAAAGATAAGAGGCCATGAAGCGAGATCCAGAAGATCAATAAGCCAGTAAGAGGTGTTCCAGAAAGGGAGAAAGGGTAAAAGGAAACAAATATGAGAAAGAAATCTGAAAAAAAAAAAAAAAAAAATTCAGTAAAGTCTACAATTTGGGGATGGGGAGCATTGATTCTCAATATCTCCCTTTGGATAGTGGAGTGTAAGGAGGGGAATAACGCAGGAAAGAAAAAGTATTATACCAGTCTTATATTACAGAGGTGGAGGGAAAAACAGGGCATCTAGGTGAGAGTAGTAGTTAGTATCTTGTTTTCAAACAATAGTACAGAAATATATGTCTGACTATAAGTTTTAGGAAAAGGAAAGCAACCATCAAAGTACTAGAAAATTAGAGTAGAACTTTTAACTAATAAGGGAAGAAATGCAAAAGAAAGGTGTAACTCGATGAAACTTGAATAACTATGGAAGAAAAAATAACAAAGTAAAATATGTAATAATATAAAGGAAAATGGAAGGAAGAAATTCAAGTAGCTCAATCATTACACTAAACATACATGAAGGAACTTTTTCCATTAAAAGGCAAAGACTATTACCCTCTGTGTTCGAGTCGACGCTGACTCATAGTGACCATATAGGACAGGTAGAACTTCCCCATAGGGTTTCCAAGGCTGTAATTTTTATGAAGACTGCCACATCTTTAACCCATGGAGCAGCTGGTGGGTTTGAACCACTGACTTTTCTTAGAGAGGGTTAAAAAAATGAAACTCAGCTTTCTGCTCCTTTCAGGAAACACATTTCAAACGGGATATATTTTAAAAAGGCAATTGGTACTACAGATAAGTAAAAAAAAAGAAAGCAAGCTTGGCAATATTAATGATAAACCCACTGCCATCCAGTCAGTTCCAACTCATAGCAGCTCTATAGTGACTGATAGCAACCCTAAGGTCTCTATGATGAATATTAATGATATAGAGGGAATACTGGACTTTAAGATGAAAAGCATTATAATAGGATAGAATGTCTCATGAGACAGATGGACTCAATGGCAACCAACACTAACAGCAATATAATAATAATAATAAAAGGCACAATTTATGAAGGAAAAAAAAAAAACACTTGTCATAAACCAATATGAGCCCAAATACTTAGCAAGTAAAGAAAAATTAATAAAAATGCAAGGAGAACATGGTAAAAACACCAATTTTGTGGGCATTTTCAATACATCTCTTTCTGAATTGGACAGATCTGAAAGACAAATAAATAAGGACGGAAGAGATGAGCAATACAATCAATAAACTTCACTTAATGGAAATGTAGAACCCTCAAGTAGAAAATATACACACACATACATGTGCATGGAACAGTTACAAAAATCAATTGTTTATATGGCAAAAAAAATAAAACACCTTAACACATTTTTTAAAGTATATATTTTAGGGGCAAATTTCTCTGATCATAATCAAATAAAATTAGAAAATAATTTACAAAAATTTAACTCCCAATGATCTGAGCCCTATTCCCACTCCAAAATATCTGTGTTCTAGCAATATCTGTAATTAGAGGAAAAGCTAAAAAGAAGGCGGAAGGGAGGAGAGTTTAGAGCAAAAGTACAAAGAGAAAGAAAATGAAGAGGAATTTGATAAATATAAAAACTGGTATTAAATAAATAAACAAAAAAAGTAGAAAGCATAATTAAATCTTGAAAAGATCTACAGAATAGATAAACCCCTCATAAGCCTGACTAAGGAAAAGAAAAAGAATTAAAACATGTATTCAAGATCAGGAATAAAAGAGATGTAACCATAGATGCAGAAGGGGTTGGATTAAAATGATGTTAAAGAAATTTGGCATGCAACTATGGCAGTAAATGTGAAAGCACAGAGAAAATGAATGATATACCAGCAAAATGAAAATGACCAATAAATTGGCCAAAGAAAACATGGCAAACTTGAATATGAAAAATATTAGAAAAATATAAGTTTGACTAGAAATACAGCCCACCTCTCCTTTGACAGTGCTGAAGATGTCCTAACCAGTAGAGGGAAGTCCTTCTCTGACCACACTTCTGGAATACAGAAGGCTGGCATTCTCCCAAAAACTAGACAGAGCTGTGATTGCTTAAGTGACAAATTCAGAAAATCAGATTCAGACTTCTAAAAGAAAGTATCACAATTATCTCATTAGTTCACTTTTGAAATGTTTCTCATGGCCACAAATACCATGTCTTCAGAAACGTTACAACTGTGAAAAATGAACTGCAGCCTTTTCAGAGCTCTTCCTCAGAAACGGCATGCTTTACACTGCTATTGGAACATCAGTGTTCAGAGATTAAAATGTGTCTCAGTGAATGTGTTCCTGAAAAGCTATGGGTAAATCAAAATCTGTTCATTCATATCTTTCCGTTCATTTGCATTATCATTTCACAGATGACTTATCTTCATTGCAAATTTTTCTTTGAATTGGCAATGCCTGCTAATATTTTTGTTTCAAGTTCCTGTCAGCCCCTTTGTTCCTGTAGTTAATGATCTATAAAACATTTCCACTCGCAGTGGCCTCACCAAGCCATATTGCATGTCCTGACTTTTCAGCTTCGCTGGCTGGTCTCGTCTGCAGAGCCCTCACCTGATAACCCTCCCCGTTCTGGCCAGCCACAACCTTTGAGGAGCAGGTGAAACCCCTCACAGACAAACCAACGTGAATCAACCCTTTATCCATCTACTCATTTGCCACTTACCATACCTGGTAGTTTTCTTTTTAAAATTGTATTGATTGTTATTGTTGTTGTTGATAGGTGCTGTCAACTCATAGTGACCCTGTGTACAACAGAACGAAACGCTGCCCGGTCCTGCACCATCCTCACAATTGTTGTTATGCTTGAGCCCATTGTTGCAGCCACTGTGTAAATCCACCTCATTGAGGGTCTTCCTCTTTTTTGCTGACCCTTCGATAATTGGATTCAAAGCAAAATTGTACCTCCTACTGTCTATAATACTGAATAATCCACTTAGCCCCTCTGAGCCTTGGTTTTCTCATCTAAAGATTATAGATCATAAAATCTGACTTTCACCAGGCTGTTATAAGGATCAGAGTTTAAACGAAACAACATATGTGAAAGCGGTTTGTAAATATCCCCATTTTATCTCCACCTGGCTATCCCGAAGGCATCAATGACATTACAGGTTTGAAGCTGAATTCATTATCTTCCCCCACACACTGGGTCCTCTTTTTGTTGTTGTTGTTGGCTGCTGTCAAGTGGATTCCAACTCATAGAGACCCAATGTGACAGAGTAGAACTGCCCCTTAGGGTTTTCTTGGATATAATCTTCATGGGAGCAGATCACCAGGGCTTTCGTCTGTGGAGCTCCTGGGTAGATTTGAACTGCCAGCCTTTCAATTAGCAGCTGAGTGCTTAATTGGGGCTCCTTGAATTCTCTTTATGGATTTCATATCTCAGTTTGTGGTAATGCCATCTATTTTTTGTCTGGATGATTGTGATAGCTTCCCAAACATTTCTTGAGGTAAAGTAACTAACATTTATCTGGTAATCTCACTTATTCTCTGAGTAACCCTATGAGATAGGTATTATCCTCACTTCAAATACAAATAAACTGAGGCTTCAAGAGGTTGAGAAATGTGCCCAAAGTGCCCTAGGAGGTGTATGTCACAATTGGCTTTGAACCCAGGACTTTCTTGCTCTAAAGTTCATGTTCTTTCCACTAAGCCACGCTGCCTCCAGAGAAACATGAAGATTATTATTCTTATTTCCGCCTCATCTTCTACTTCCTCACATGCTCTGTAGAAATTCAGTAGTTATATAAAAGTTAGGAATTAATTCAGGCTGAATATCACATACATTCTGCCTGTACTGATCACTCTACTACAGTGTTGACACTATTGACATTTGGCGCCAGATAATTCTGTGTTGTGAGGGTTATATTGTGCATTATAAAAAGTTTCAGCAGCATCCCTGGTCTCTACTCACTAGCTGAAAAGAGCACCACCCCCCCTTCAATTTGTGACAACCAAAAATATCTCCAGGCATTGCCAGATATCTTGGGGGAGGAGGCAGAATTGTCTAAACTACCTCCTCTCCATGGTGAGTCTGTCTATTCTCAAGTTCTTTCCACTTAAGATGGGTCCCACCTAAAATGGGACACAACTACCAACACTGCAAATTAAGTAAACCACCGCAAATAATAACACCACCTGAAGATTTTTTTTTAAGTTGGTTGAAGTTTTCATAGAGAGAATGAAATGCCCCTTGCTTACTCAATATATTTCAGCCCCAGAAAGAGAGGAAGAACACGGACAAAGAGGAGGCAGTTTTATGCTAGTGCCTTCCTTAACCATAGAGAATGGATAGGCTTTCATCTCGGCGATACTCCATTAAGACCGTTTGTAATTTTCCCAGGAGAATCACATATGCCATCTAGGAATAACTATGTTGTTGTTGTTGTGTGCCATCGAGTCAATTCCGACTCATAGCGACCCTATATGACAGAGTAGAACTACCCCATTGGGTTTTCCAAGGAGCCGCTGGTGGATTTGAACTGCCAACCTTTTGAACAGCGTGAGCTCTTAACAACTATGCCACTAGGGTTCTATAGCTCTTGGAATTTTTATCAACAACAACAACAAAAAAGTATTTGGAATAATATTGGTTTTTTTTCGTTTTGTTTTCCCAACTAATACTATACTAATACTGGAAAGCATTCATCAGTGAAAGTATTTCTTCAGCAAATCTGTTTTTTACAAAGCATAATTTCTTAAAATGGGTTTAACCTGTGTTTAAGTCTGTGATCAGTGAATGTGTGGCTATCGAGGACTGTGATGGTTGGAAGTTGTCCAGCAGGAGTGTAAGACATCTAGAGAAGACGGTCCCGTGGGCTGAGACGCATATCTCCTAGCACTGGGATTGCTGCTCTTGACAGTTTCCGTATAAAATGGTCAGGGTATTTTCCTCCGCTGGTCAATTTGGCTTAATTTTTGGCTGAAGAGAGTAAACAGATAGTTTAAAATTAATGTTATTCTCATTAAATTATGAAGCAAAGAATTCCAATAATTTGAGCTTTTTTTATTTCAGCATGTACTTTCAGAATACATAAAGTGCAAAATAAAAGTAACATATTTCCTTGGTGACAATGATTAGTGGTGAAAGGCACATTTAACTAGAAATATTCTGAAAACAGTACATTGGGACAAGATGCATTCGTCCCTTGACATCAGTGTTGATGATACTATTTTCTTTATACTATGTGCCATTGCCCACGAAAGCGTAAGTTAAATATCTGCAAGGAAAACATGCAATCCCGTAGCAAAACACCACTGCTGTAAATATTTTCATTTTCTAATGGGGACCTTGGGGTGTTGTTCTCTGAAACAATATCCTTTTCTTGTGTGTTAGAGTTGGAGAACGGGGAGGTTGGGCCTTTCTTATTATTACTATTGGTTTAGCTTTTTCGTGAATGCCAGCGTCAGCACATGTAGATCAATGGATCAGGTTTTCCCTTATGTATTTTATATCCTGGTATTTTTTTAGTCTTCCCTCCTGCAGAATTTATACCTCATTCAGCACAACCTAAATTCCAAAGACAGTCTGTATCTGTAATCACAGATATACCTGTATAATAAAAAACTTTAAAGAAAAACAGTATGTGAATAGGCATAATGCTGTCATCTTTCTTTCTGGTTTCCAGATTGGGCAGTTCTGCAGATTATTTGTACAGAATATTCCTTGAGGAAATTCAGGTAGCTCCTCTCTGGCAGCGTTTAGCATGCTGGTTGTAACATGTCTCACACAACTTCCCTTCTGGCCTCTCACACTCTGGCCAAACTGGACTTCCTCTGTTCTTTGAACGAATTCTGTGCTTTCTTGCTTCAGTGGCTTTGCTCACTATATCTCAACTAGCTAGTATCTGAGAATTTCCTTTCCCTTTCTCATCTTTCCTGGCCTAGCTGAAATGCACTTGCTCCTTGAAGCCTTCTAAGATTCCTCTAGACAGAAGTAATCTCTTTGGTATTTTATCGCAGTTCGCATCTTCTCATTTTATATCCTATATTATAATCCTTTGTCGATAGACTCCTTGAAGACACAACCCTGACTTAATTATTCTTTAAAACCCCACAGAACTTAGCAGAGTGCCTAGTACTAGTGAACACTAAGTAAACATTTATTAATTGAATGAATGAGTGTGTTTGTGGCACAATTGACCTGTTTGCAAGAGCCTCACTCTATTTGCCAAGGAGTGGCTTCCGCATGAGAGACATTTATGCAACTGCTGTACAGAGAGCTTAAGTGGAGTAGCATAGGTATAATGAAACAAAGTGACTAACAGAGACCTGCACTGAGAAATCCATTTAACAGAATCCATCTCTTGAGGGCCTACTATGTATAAATTACTCAGAAGATTTAGCCCAAGCCTGAATGGATAACCATAGTAATTCACATGTGTATAACATTTTAGAGTTGCTCTGTAGGCTCCTCTGGAACACAAAATCTTTTTTGGTTCTATTCATATTCAGAGACACAGTAATGGTCTCATCAGGAGAGTCTTTAAAGTATAGGACAACAATGGATAGTGTTTCTAGTGTTTAAGTGAATCTTTTGATCATAATTATTCTATACATCTCATTACATAATGAGAACTGAAAAACAACAAAAGAGCTTTTCTTTGCTAAGTGAGCAGGAGAATAGAGGTGTACTGTTTTTGAAACCATAAATGTCACTTCATCAGTTTTTCTTTTTCTTTTTTCTTTTTCCCCAGGTCTTTTCTATCTTAGGAGATCTTTCTCCTCGCCCCTCACTTCTGGCTGTTCTCCAAAAGTTACTTGTCAGTAGAAATTTGCTCACACAGTGAAATAAAAACCCTAAGCAGTTAAAGGAAAAGAGATAAATCACTTGCCAAGCTTAATGCTCTAATAGCGAGTTTATTACCTCTTGTTTCTTTTTGATACTTCAAAATCCTCAAACTTTGCAATACAGACTGCATAATTAGTTTTTGTGCAATATTTGAACTTAAAGTCACAAAAATGGGGAGTGTTATACTCTATTGTAAGCTTTTAAGAGGAAGAAACTTAAGGGAAAAGACTGAGTGTCGTTAGTTTTTGTAATGCCTACATTTTTACAATTTGAAGACTCAAAATATTTATTTGTTCAATTGACCTTTATAAAAACTGAAAACAAAAGCTTTATCTACCAATCTAGTCTATTCACTCTCTCACTCTACATTGTTATTTCACTCTCCTATTGATACCATAAATTAGGAGATCGAGCTTCCTGTCTTGGCTATAAAAAACAAACCAAACGCATTGCCGTCAAGTCACGTAGCAAGTCTATAGGACAGAGTAGAACTGCCCCATAGGGTTTCCAAGGAGCGGCTGGTGGATTCAAACTGCCGACATTTTTGGTTAGCAGCCTACAGTACATAATGCATGAGAAGTTAGACACAAAGTGTTTGGAGAAGAAAATATTGTTTTTATATGCACCTCCAAATGGCTAATTCTTAGGAAGTTCTAGGTTTTTCCAGGTTTTATTTTAAGAAATAAAAGGGCGGCGGTACTAATCCTCCTACATAATTTAAGAAAAGATATTTTCCCAGGTTCTGTCTAAAATGTTATTCCATGATTATTAGATATAATTAGAGAGTTGATGTGTATTTGTATGTAAACAGTACCGTGAGGGGTATACCATCCAAGAAAAGGGAAAAAGCGAAAAAGAAACGGAGACACGTGAAAAGTGATTAGCATTTTCTTTCTTACAGGTGCTTTTCAAAGTATGAAGTCAAACATGATAGTGGCTTTGTCTACAGAGTGCTAAATGTTTTCTTTGGAAGGCATGCACAGAAGCTGGCTATTGAATGAGAGTTTTTGTGTAATAGATTATTCAACAGTAATTAACTTTCTTTAGCCAGAGCTGGAATATGTGAGGAAGCACCCTATACATGAATCTTTTTTTTTTTTTTTTCCCCCTCAGGAAAAGCCTTAATTATCTGTCTTGACTTCTATCCCTGTCTCCATCTGCTTCCTCACTCCCCTGCTTGGTGATATTTTGGTCTGTCTGTCTCCTTCTCTGTAAAGTTGTCATAAAAGAGCTATTGTTGAAGCATGTGCAACCATTCATATTGAGACTTGCCTCCCACCCAGAGAATGGCCTTTCTGAAGTAACTTCAAAACTATTCTATCAATCAGAAATTGCCTTCTGAGTAGGAGTTACAAAGGCATCGAGAGGAAAATAGTCGCTTAGATCTCGTTTTGATTAGCTGAATTCCTTTAAATAATTTATGTATGACTGCAATCACAATATTTCTTGCCTGATGAGCAAGAACATGATTCTATAGTTGAATCAATGATGAGTAAAAAACCCAATACACTAAGTTGTGGATAATAACCCCTAGGCAAAACATTTCTCTACTAAAGCATTCTTACTATAACTATTGGAAATCAGGAAATGTAACACACACACAAAAACATTGAAATTAAGAAACCAGTGAAGAAAACTCTTGTTTACAATCATCGTGGTCTTTCGCACAGCTTGACTCAGTGAAAGCCTGATAGGTTTAATGCACTTGGCATTGGATGGCTTTGGCTCACTAAATGGCAGCTATCTCCTTGGCCTTAATTGTACTCAATTAATCAAAAGCTTTTGAAGTGACGGCTTTTATGCACTTGGTGAAACAACATAATTTGACAGATTGTTGCATCTTAAAAAGATACAGATATATGAGGACATTTAAAGACAAAGTTCCTGCTGAGTATGCTGTTTAGTCTTACAAAGGACTTCTGTCTGGGGCTTTTTCATATCTTTCTAATATCGTACTCTATTAAAAGTGCTGCAAGTTTATTAGTCCAATATGCACATTGCTAAAACAATTTTCCCTACAAACTTTTTTTATTAATATTATAGCAATGGAAAGGAAAAAAAAAATCAACAGTTTGATTCCAAATCCAGAAAACTATATACTCTTAAATGTCATATCTTTCCATTTTTAATGTCATGAGGGGGAAAAGTGAAAAAAGGCTAAATCATAACAGCATGAGTTGCTGATCAGGCCAAGACTTAATATTCAAAGTACTGTAGCAATGAGAGAAATCAAAATTAACGAATAATGATCCTCTAACTCACTGGGCTCTATTCTGCTTGGTGCCTCATGTTCTGATGGAAAGTAGATTGCTTAGGAAGGAACATTCATTATCTCAGGCCACTAGGTTACAGTGCATTACAACCACTGGGCACTAACTGACATTTGAGGACAGACATACTTATTGGGCAGGCAGAGTCCATTTAATTATGTAAAGTTATGGGCTAACTGTCACATTTTAAATTCAAGTCTCAGAAATGACTCCAATGGCCTTAATAATATTTCTCTGTGTCATTAGCACACACAATGTAGTGTTTCTTCTAACACTATAACACTGTTACTTTTAAAAGATTCAAATTAGTTGATATTAATATTTTTTCTCCAAAAAATACTGTGAGAAAACTAAGTCAGGTGTTTGTCCACCATTTTACTGGCATAGAAATTTAAGTACAGAGATTTGGAAAGGCATTCCAAGTTGTAGTACCAAGTGAAGGAGGTTGGAAAGGGTATTATTAACTTGGTGTTTGGATATTTGGTAAACTTCAGAAAGAAAATCTAATTTGGCAAATGTAGTGCCATATTTTATTGATAGTAAAATACCCTCAATTACAAAACTCTTGGTTAACATAGTAAGTGCTTTTAAAAGAACAAAAAGATAAATAAACATTCCCATTTCTTGAATAATTGTGGAAAACATATGCCTTAGAACTAAATTAACATGGTGATTTGGAAATTCAAGACCAAAAGTATTTTTTTATTAAGAAATGGCTTAAACAGACTCAATGAAAAATTAGTTCCTCCTTGAAGTCTTTCTATTTTCTTTACTCCTACTTTTTTATATCTGCACCATGCATTTCTCATAGAGGAAGGTCTATAGCCTGTGCATATTTGTGACCCCAGTAACCTAGCACAGAGATTGACACATGAGGATTACTTTATATATATATATGGGTAGATAGATAAAGATACAGATATATCGATTATAGCCTAGAAAACTGTGGGGCATTTCTACTCTCACACGGGTTCAATATGAGTTGGAATGGACTAGACGGCACCCAACACCAACGCCAACAATAATAATAAAAGATATATACATCTACATACACATATATTTACATAATATATATACACATACATATGTAGACATACACTGTGAAGTATTATAATGATATGTACAAAGATATGTACAAAGTTAGAAAACCAAAAAGGAAGAACATACCTAGTATTTCTCAAGCTCAAAGAACTGAAGAAAAAATTCAAACCTCAAGTTGCAATACTGAAGGATTCTACAGAGAAAATATTAAACAATGCAGGAAATATCAAAAGAACATGGAAGGAATACAGAGTCACTATACCAAAAAGAAATTGGTCAATGTTCAACCATGTCAGGAGGTAGCATATCATCAAGAAACTGATGGAACTGAAAGAAGAGGTGGTTCAAGCTGCACTGAAGGCATTGGCGAAAAACAAGTTTCCAGGAATTGACGGAATACCAACCGAGATGTTTCAACAAACAGATGCAGTGCTGGCAGTGCTCGTTTGTCTACACCAAGAAATTTGGAAGACAGCTACGTGGTCAACCCACTGGAAGAGATCGATATATATGTCTGTTCTAAAGAAAGGTGATCCAGCAGAAATTATCAAACAATATCATTAATATCACACACAAGTAAAATTTTGCTGAGGATCATTCAAAAGCAGTTACAGCAGTACATCAACAGGGAATTACCAGAAATTCAGGATGAATTCAGAAAAGGATGGAACAATGGATGTCATTGCTGATGTAAGATGAATCATGACTGAAAACAGAGAATACTAGAAAGATGTTTACCTGTGTTTTATTGAATATGCAAAGCATTCAACTGTGTGGATTATAAAAAATTATGGATAACATTGGGAAAAATGGGAATTCCAGAACACTTAATTGTGCTCATGAGGAACCTGCACATAGATCAAGAGGCAGTCATTCAAACAGAGTAAGGGGATACTGCCTGGTTTAAAGTCAGGCAAGGTGAGCATCAGGATTGTGTTGTTTCACCGTACTTTTTCAGTCTGTGTGCTGAGCAGATAATCTGAGAAGCTGGACTATATGAAGAAGAACGGGGCATCAGGATTGGAGGAAGATTCATTAACAACCTGCGTTATTCAGATGACACAACCTTGCTTGCTGAAAGTGAAGAGAACTTGACGCACTTAGTGATGAAGATCAAAGACCACAGCCTTCAGTATGGATTACACCTCAACATAAAGAAAATAAAAATCCTCACAACAGGACCAATAAGCAACATCATAATAAACAGAGAAAATATTGAAGTTGCCAAGGATTTCATTTTACTTAGATCCACAATCCACACCTGTGGAAACAACAGTCAAGAAACCAAATGATGCCTGGCATTGGGCAAATCCGCTGCAAAAGACCTCTTTAAAGTGTTAAAAGGCAAATATGTCACTTTAAAGACTAAGGTGCGCCTTACCCAAGCTATGGTGTTTTCAGTCATCTCATATGCATGCAAAAGTGGGGCAATGAATAAAGAAGACTAAAGAAGAATTGACACTTTTGAGTTATGGTGTTGGCAAAGAATGTTGAATATACCATTGATTGCCAAAAGTACGAAAAAATCTGTCTTGGAAGAAGTACAGCCAGAATGCTCCTTGGAAGTGGGAATGGCGAGACTTCTTCTCACATACTTTGGACATGTTGTCAGGAGCGATCAGTTCCTAGAGAAGGACATCATGCTTGTTAAAGTAGAGGGTCACCAAAAAAGAGGAAGACCCTCAAGGAGATGGATTGACACAGTGGCTGCAACAATGTGCTCAAGCATAACAATGATTGTGTGGATGGCACAGGACCAGGGAAGTGTTTCGTTCTGTTGTACATAGGGTCACTATAAGTTAGAACCGACTCGACAGCACCTAACAACAAAAACAACACATATATTTATCTCAACACTTTTCTATCAGATTGTTGTACTATGGTGGCTTGTAACGTGTTGCTGTGATGCTGGAAGCTATGCTACTGGTATTTCAAATACTAGTAAGGATCACCTATGATGGATAGTTTTCAGGGGAGCTTTCAGACTAAAACAGACTAGCAAGATTATAGTCTAGAAAACCCTATGAGGCAGTTCTTACTTTGTCACATGGGTCTCTACGAGTCAGAATCAACTCGAAGGCACCCAACAACAACAACCCTGTGTGTGTGTGTGTGTGTGTGTGTGTGTGTGCGTATGAATGGCTGCTAAATTCTGCTTGCCAATTAATGCATATTTTGAAGAGTTCCATGAAGTAAAACAAACAAACAAAAATAATACTGGAAAGGGAATTTTCCACATAAATACAGCAAAAATTTGTCATTAATGGTTCAATTTTTAAAGACATGTAAAAACATTCAAGTAATATATATTTATTCCTGTGAAGCTTTAACTCTTACCAAGTTTTCCCAAAGAATGGCATGTATACAAAAGCTAATTACTAAATTAACCTTGAAATGAATAGCTATCCATAATCATTTAAAAAAAATAAGCAAGGGAACAACCAACCACTATTTAGTTAATAAAGAAAAACAAGTGTTATATGTCGATAGTGCTATCAACGATATGTGTTAATTTTCTGGTCATTGGGAGTAAAACTATTAAGATAACATAATTAAAGGGTGTGAAGGGATCAGAATGTAATTTATTTATCTCACAAAGTTTCTGAATTGACAGTTTAGCTGTTACAGATCCTACGCAGTGAAAGTGTTTCTCTACCATCTCATCTTTCAGTCAATCTCTAGATAAATTTAAATCCCTGCTAAGGACTAAGGCCAGGGCCTATCTTCTGAGGCTGCCAGCAAAGTCGCTGTTAGGATTTTTCATTACTACGTTCCCAACATGGTTTAGAAGACAGCCAGTATGAGAGTAGTTGTTGCAAAGCACTGATGGGCTGTTTTCATGTTGATTATTTCCATGCATGAAAGCAAAGAAAGAGAAGAAGACAGTATGTTTATGTTTAGATGAGTATTAAGAACCGATTCATTGAATGAACAAAAACATCTCTTCCTTGTACTTCTCTGTAAGGGATACCAACTTCAGCACTGATGTCACCAACCAGACTTCCAGGAGAAAAGAGAGTACTGCCTCTTTGGAGGATTCCTTGGGTGGTGCAAAAGGTTAATGCTTTCAGCTGCTAACCAAAAGGTTGGAGGGCCAAGTCTCCCTAGAAGTACCTTGGAAGAAAAGTCTGGCAATCTACAGCCAAGAATTAGCCATTAATTATGGCTATGGAGAACAGTTCTACTCTGACACACATGAGGTTACCGTGAATCAGATTCAACTTGATGGCAACTGGTACTTGCTTGGAAACTGGTTTCTAGGAACTTACATCTCTGCCTCAAACCTTTTTTATTTTAGTTTTTATTAAGAAAAAAGGTAGAGTGTTCTCTCTGACTAAACCAAATTTTCTCCGTCTCCTGGATAATGCCATGGCTTCAGAGACAGAAAGCTAAAGCAAAGCTGCTCTGCCATTCTCTGGTCTTTGATAAGCTTCTTCATTATGTTCCCAAGCTGTGGTCCCTTCCACCCTCCCCTGCTGCCACTCCAGCCCAAGGAGTAGACTTGCTGGATGGCCCAGGCCAAGGCTCCTATACTAGGAAGGCACTTTTGTTTTATTTGGACTTTGGAGGACATTAAATAATAATACCCCTTTTTTATTTCTTACAGTAATAATGGCATTTTTACAGTTTAAAAGCCTACTGTTTGTATGAATTCTCAGAATATCCCAATGAAGATGCCATTATTTTATTTGACTAATGCAGAAACTGTGACTCAAAGAATTCATGTTTCTTGCCCCGTATTACACACTTAATAACTGACAAAACAAGGCATGAATGGCAGGACTTCTAAATTCCAAGTCCTATAGTCCTCCCACGATACTACCCTGTCTCTTAAGGGGCCACCTTGTGCTGACAGCTTGGTCTTGGTATATGCAGCAAGGTGCAATCTGCTTCCCCATCCAAACTGATTTAGACCCATTTCTCCTTCTTCATTCATCTCAGGCGCTGTTAGGTGAAATAATAACTTATATAACAAACAACAACAAAACCCGCCTTATCTTAAATAGTGTGTCTTGAATTTGTGTTGTAATTTTTTCTCATCTTAGATTGTTTACTACAGTTAGAAAATTAAAGGCTGAATTATTACAAAACTATCACTGTCACAACAGCCTCACTTGATCCTTCCCAATTATTTACAGAGATTCTGAAGTGATCCTACTTTCTAGAATTTACAGTCTCTCAGAAGGTACAGCAACTAAAATAATGTTTTTGTCCAAAATGTTGTATTTGATAGGTATTGATACATGGGTAGGGATAAAATAAACGTATTGATGGACTAAATATGTGCTAAGGGGAAATGCCAGCTGTTGGCTTCAGACAGTTCCGTTGGTAAAATGATAAATTTTCAGAGTTTGGTTCTAAACTTTAAATATCTAGAAACAATTTTATCAATTGGCCTAGGTTGATCAGGTTTAGGAGGACTTACTCACTCTACACGCACAAAATATTGGTTGATAAATCAGAATGACCATCTCACTCAACAAATGTTTATTGCATATCTACTATGCAATAGGTTTCATGCTAGGTGTGAAAGATTTTGCAGCAGATGCTGTTGGGCCCACCCTACCCCTGCACCCTTAACGCTTCAGTGCACAGTGGTCTGCCTGCCCTCCCACTTCCAACTGCCAGAACATGCCTTTCTTGATGTACAGGGCAGCCCTCAACCAGTGCCTGATGAGAGGGTGCAATAACTCTGATGTGCGTGTTCTACAGTGGCCCCCAGAGTTTCCCAGCCCTAGTAAGCTCCAGTTGCCCACAGAGGCAGCTGGTTTGATAATATACCCACAACTGTCTATGTTCTCTTTTTTATCTCACTTCCTCACTTCCCTACCAGTGGCTCCTTCACCTTCCAAATAAATTACTTGCACTTTAATCATTGTCTTGAGATGTGCTTCTGGGGTCCATGGGGACGAAAGCGCAATCCTTTCCTTCAAGAACCTAGTGGGAGAGAGAAGAGTACACCAATAATAAGACCCCTGATGACAAGTTCTCCAACATGTGGGT
The DNA here is from genome assembly GCA_030035585.1 of Dugong dugon. NCBI lineage: Eukaryota > Metazoa > Chordata > Mammalia > Sirenia > Dugongidae > Dugong > Dugong dugon. The sequence continues at coordinate 20,334,610 of CM057478.1, forward strand.
GCTATGGAGTAATGTGAAGGAGCACCCTGGTCTTTAAAGAAAGTTTTGGTGGATTTTTTCATTGTGGATATTTTCTACAAGGATTGTGGCACCCAGCTTACATCTTATTCTCTCCAGCTCCTTAGCTTCAGTTTTCTCATCTGTAAAATAGGGCAAATAGCATCCCTTCAGAGTGAAGAGATCAGGATTAAGTTAAATTATGTTATATAAATTGCGTTGCACAGTGCCTGGATCATAGTAAACATACAAGAAACGTTTAATCATTTGCCCTTCTCAAATAGACAAGAATCTCTAAATGCTTGATAGTCCTGGAAAGACTCCTGGGCAGCTTGATCCCATCACCCAAGTTCAGCCCAGGATAGGTACACCTGAAGGTGCTAAGTCTATCCACCTTGATTGGAATGTTTACTATTTTCAGTTTCAGAAAAGAATATTTCCTTGACTTTGTGCCTAAATAGGATTTTTCCTCTAAAACAATTTTTTATGCACAAACAATCTCAATTAGACATTAGCCTAATTGGAGTAAAAACTATTCTTAGCATATTAACCCCACCCTGCAAAGAAAACCTAGTTTTCTTATCTATGAAAATTTTTTTGACAAAGATAAAAAACAAAAACTTGTTTTTTCTTTAGCATAATATTTAAAAATAGATGCATTATGACTTAGAGACAGTTCTCTAATTCCTCCCTGTACATCAATTTTAAGAATTTATAATCAAATTCTTTACTTTTTTCCAGCTTAATTTTAAAGATTGCAAAAATTTTGTTTTTAAGTATCTCCTAAGAGGTCATTTTTTACTTCTGCAGGTGTATCCCGAGTAAGTTCATCTTTGATAATCATAGTGTTTTTTTTTCTCTGCTTTTATTTTCAGCTACTGAAGTTAGAAAAGTCAAAAGATTTGTTATTTATTATTGTTACTATCAATTTTGACCCTTAAAGCATTAATGCATCATTTTAATTAATATATGCCAAATGTGCCAGTAAAACTGATTTTTGAGAGTTACAAAAGACAAGACATGAAGGAATGTTGTCTCTAATGCAAAAAAAAATTAAAAGTAAGGTAGCCCAGTCTTTTTCAAATATCACTGATCTTAATTTCCTTATTTTGAAAAGTACTGGAAAATGTTATAAAAATCTGCTGTCAATCACATCAATCACAGGACACTGGGCTACAAAGAACAAAGCTTTGTAGAGAACAGATTCTGCAAGCCTGGTGAAACCTATCAAGTAGTATTGCTTGCCCTAAACCCAGTTAATATTTAATCAGATAAAGGGGAAGTTAAGGGTTACTAAGATGGCATGACAGTGGGTGACAAGTTATTCACCTGGAGCAATAAACTAAGAGTCCCAAGCATTTAGAGATTTTTGTCTATTTGAGAAGGACAAAGTTATTAAAATTTTGTTATATGTTTACTATGTTCCAGGCACTGTGTAACACTATTTATATAACATGATCTAAATTAATCTTTATCTCATAGCAAACCCTGTGCCTGCAGTGCACTAAATATTGGTGATAGAAAAGAAAAGAATGCACGCTTATTGCCCCGTAGAGGTTTTTTCGGTCTGTAATCTACAGATCAGCTCACAGGCCTTTCCTTCTAGACACCACTGGGTGATATGAACTGTCATTCTTTAGATTTGCAGCCCATCTCAAATCACTTGTACCACTCAGGGATCTCACTGGCGATGTGAAGATCACCAAACATGGCGCTGGTCTCCGGTCATTCATGGAATGGAGGAATTTGGAGAAACAATATGAAACAATTGGCAATTACATCAAAGGAAGACTTTGCATCCTTTTGTATATTTTAATGATACAAGATGACTAAACCTCTCTGCCTGCCTTTCAGGCCCTCAGCCATGTCTCTGATGGCACCCCAGGTGGTGGATGATGCTCCAGATAAGCCTACCTCCTAACTGTCTCAAAACGTAATATGCCTTTGTTCCTGTTCTCCTTTCACTAGAAATGTCCCCCAGTATCCCACCTGTCCAAATTCTACCTAGCATTCCAGGACCCATTCTGTCACACTGTTTCTTCCTTCTCTGAACTTCATATACTGTCCTATGCTGTTTGCAAATCTATAATATGCATGCTTCTTTTCTTCCAGACTAAATTATAAATTCTCTGAGAAGAGACCATCGTTTTTCTGCTTCATTTGTGTTCTCTGTAGTGGATGCCAGAGTATTGCGTGCTGAGCACACGGTTGATTACAGTATATCTAAAAATCACCAGAAGAATGAAATAGGAGGCTTACAATGTGGTGTAGGTTTAAAAAAAAAAAAATGGCATCAGTATATGTTAATGAGAATACAGTATGCAAGAGTTGGGTTTCTTTTAGCTGCCTCTTACAGAACCAAACTCTAAGCAGCTTAAAGCATAAGAAAATAGATTGGCTCACCAAAATGGCAGGGCAGAAGTGAAGGTGGGGTTTCAGTGTTCTCTGAATCTGGCAGCTCTGGGCATGTTTTCCTGCAGTTCTGTAGGCTCTGCCCACCGCTATAACCTAGGCGTGTCTTCAGGCCAAGAGTGATGTGACTACTTCCAGGCTTCTTACTGGAATAAGAAAACACCCACAGGGAGACTAAGGAGAATAACTTCAGCTACCTCTTTCAGAAGAGCAAGGAGTAACTTTCCCAAATGCTACTAGAAAACCTCATCTCACCCTCTTGGGGAAGAATTTGCTCCCCAGCTCCTCCCTGAACCAACCACTAGCTGCTGGGATAGGCTTCCTTTTAGATCAATGGAACCACACTGGGGCAGGCTGAAGTGTGGAGGCAACAAGGTGGTGTCAGTTGAGATGCATGGGTTGTGTGGGGAGTGGGCCAGTGCCTGAAGATAGGGAAAGGTAGTTGGTGGGTAATCAACAATGTTCACAGAAACATCTAATCTGTGCAAGGACCTGTGCTCCAAAAACAAAGCATCTTTTCCAAACTGATTAGGGAGACAGTCACTCCAAGCTTAACCTGGACATTAGAAAAACAGATGTGAAAATGCAAAAAGAATTGGGAGACAAAGAACAAAACAAACTAAATGAAATACTCTAGATCTGAAGACATTGAGATTGTGTAGTCCAGACAAGAAGAAGTTAGAAACAGGTGCGATTAACGTCTTTCAATTATCCAACAGGTTATATGACAACGCTGCGTAGTCATTTTCCATCTCTGCAGACTTCTCAAAAAGGACCTAAATAAAATCAAAAGACAGTGCAGTTTGGTATAAGAATGAACTTCCTGACAGTAGAGGTGATAATTCCTTTCCCTTCAAGCCAATTAATCAAGCCTCTGTCTATTCCAGCAGCTAAACCCCTTTCCTCTCCAACCCCTTGTCCTCTTCATCCCTGCAGCAACTGCTTTAACTCAGGCTACCACTTAGTATTGCTCATCAGGGCTATCCCAGTAGCTTCCTAATCAGACTCTGCCTCCATTCTTTTCACATTGTCCTAAAAATGCAGAGTTATTTTATTCAGGTGGCATGAGCTTCACAAGTTCGTTACAAGGGAATAAAACTTCCCCACCCGCCCCCTGCTCAGGAAAGCCTCAGTGTTATGTTCTTGAAAGTATAGGTATGGTGGCAGTGGTGGATAAGTGGTAGAATTCAGGCCTTCCATGCAGCAGACCTAGGTTCTATTCCTGGCCAATACACCTCATGTGCAGCCATCACCCATCTGTCAGTAGAAGCTTTTGTGTTTTTATGATGCTGAACAGGTTTCAGTGGAGCTTCCAGACTGAGAGAGACTAGGAAGAAGTCCTGACTATCAAAAGGTGGAAACAGCCTAAATGCCCATCAACGGATAAATGGGTAAACAAAACGTGATACATACATACAATGGAATACTACCTGCCAGTAGGAGAAATGAAATCTTGATACATGCTACAATATGGATGAAGCTTGAAAATATTATGCTGAGTGAAATAAGTCAATCACAAAAGGAAAAATATTGTGTGACCTCACTTACATAAAAAGACAAGAAAAGGCAAAATACAAAGAGATCAAAGTTTATTAGTGGTTACCGGGGGGAGGGGGGAAGGAAAGGGAAAGTGGAGGTTAATGGTGATGGAAAAATCGCATTGATTAAGGGTAAGTTTGCATAGATGATTATCATAATTGCTGTCAATAAGTTGTACACCTGTAAAAAGTTCAATTGGCAAAAGTTGTGTGATACGTATATTTACAAAAAAAAAGTAGCTGCTAAGGCTGCTTATGTACCATCAAAAACTTCATGGAATTTGGTTCCTTGGTTTGGAGGTTAGGGTCATGGTTTCATGGGACATCCCAGTTAATTGGCCTAATATCATGTTCAGTGCTTCTGTTCTACCTCCTAGTTCATTGCATAGTGCCTGGGGTCTTAAATGCTTACAAGTGTCCATAAGACACAACAATCGGTCTCAATTTTCCTGGAGAAACAAAGGAAGAAGGAGAGTCAGGAATAGAAGGAGGAAATGGAATGTGTGGCTAAATGCTTCCGTGAACAACTGCCGCCTTTGTCATGAGACCAGAAGAACTGGATGGTGCCCAACTACAGTTACTGAACATGTTGATCAAGGATTCTATAGAGGAATACTGATCAAAACAGAAAACACAGAACAGAATTTCAGATTCTCAAGGACTCCAGACTTCTGGAGCCAGGGAGGCTAGATTAACCCCTGAAACTATTGCCCTGAGATAATCTTTAAACCATAAACCAAAAATATCCCCTGAAGTCTTCCTAAAACCAAGCAGTAGTTTAGCTTAACTAGTAAAAAATATCTGTCTTCAGGATTATGCTTTCTTAAGAACTGTCTATATAGGATCAAATCGACAAAGCAACTCAAAAGATTAGATAGTCACCTTATGGGACAGTGAGTTTATGTTAATGGGGGAGGAACAACTCAGAAAAGGAGGATGAGAATGGTTACACAACTCAAAGAATGTAATTGATGTCACCAAATTGTACATGTAGAAACTTGAATTGGTGTATGTTTTGCTGTGTATATTCTCAACAACAACAAAATAAATAAAATAAAAAGAAAGCCTGACTACTTCCAAAAATCAGCCAGTGGAAACCCTATGGATCACAATGGTCAGATCCATAACTGATCATGAGTATGGCTCAAGACCAGGCAATGTTTCGTTCTGTTGTGCATGGGGTCTCCATGAGTTGGGGGCCAACTCAAGGCAGCTAACAACAACATCTTAGTAAAAGAAAAACAATCTGGTCATGTCACTCCTATGCTTCTAACCTCTGGTCAGTTCCTTGTTATCTTCAGGATAAAATCCAGACTCATTTTACCTGGTTTACCACGCGTTTCAAATATAGCCCCAACTTTTCTAGATAACTTGGCCCATTTCTTTTGCAATCAAGCATGACACATTCACATTTTTAAAGGGAAAGGAAAAAAATCTCTGCTTTTACACCTCCATACATTTCATGTTCCTCTCCCTGCTGTTTGTCTATGTCTAGCTACTCCTTTTGGAAATTTTTTCTTACTCTCTCTGGCACAAAGTCATGTTCTTAACAACTTGCACTGACCTGTGTATTAAATTAGACTGGGATTACTGCGTAATATGTCTCTTTCCTCAGTAGGCTATTTGATTCTCAAGGATGAGGAGTGTTTTGCTCTAGCCTTTATCTTCCTAGTTCCTAACTCGGCACCTGGCTCTGGGTTGAGAACTTATTAAATGTTAGTTTAAAAAAATAACTAATTAATTAGGAAATTCCAATGCGTAGGATATTAACTACAGGATTTTTTTTTTAAAGTCTGCTTTGGATTTTTTAAATAACAAACTGATTGTGTTACCTACTGACATGTATTTTAGATGCAGGTGTGCAGAATGAGGAAAACTAGACATAATATAAAACAAACTAAGGAAGAATGGCAGAGGATTTTTTTTTTATTTTCCATAGCGTCTGCCCCTATTGCCTCACTCATGGTGGTTGCTCGACAAATTCTACTGAATCAAACCTTTTATTGTCGAACACAGACGTATGGCATTTTCAGTAACACATTCCGGTGTCACATTTGTTTGTTTTAGACTAAAAAGAGATGCCCAACGTCTTCGACCAAATCTGTAAAGAAGAGTTGTACTGCTACTTGAAATGCATTGTTTTCCTGTCCTGTCAGTCACAAAACATTTTAAAATATGGGCCTAATCACTGGTGTTCCGGGGGCTTACCACGTTAGGGAGCTGGGATGCAGAAAGGCTCACAATCACAGTAAGTGCGTATATGGGCTCATAGGTACCAACTGGTGTACTAGCAGCCTCCAGCTGGTACACACCTGCACCTGGGATCCCACCTCACCAAGACAAGCTCAAGTTCTTGCCCTCAGCCTTGGCAAGGGGTGGGGGGAAAGGCTGGCCTCTTAGCCAACCTGTAAGTGATCGTATTACATGCTTATACACCAGCCACTCTTCATGAGATGGAGTAAAGGAAGTCAGGCAAGTGGTTATCCTTTGTATCAGATAACAAGGGCCATGCACCATCCCACAGCCAGCCAGTTGGGGACAGATTCTGGGGGTTGGCCTAGAAATATAATTTTTTTAAAACAGGAGCTCAAAGGAAAATGATTTTCTTATTCCTATTATTAATTTTCTAGAGTTATTTTTCAATTCTAGGAGTAAGTTAGGACTTATTTAAACAGTAAACTAGAAATTTGACACTTACCTAAACAGAGATCAAAGGAGAAAATTCTTTAACATTTAAAAAGGTGTCCTTTTTGACTGAGAATTCTGCTTCAGGAAGCACAGACAAGGAACTGTGGAGGAGAAAGGGGACACCCAGCGAGCCAGTAAGATCAGTTGAAAAAACACTGGTGATCAGTGGGGTGGCTTGTCAGAGCCAGGTCACCCTCAAATTCTAAAATGTGTCAACCATTAGGTCACCTTTATGAATTAATTAATTTTGGGCTCAAGAAACTGTACTAAACTTTCAAATGTAGTCCATTAAAGAAGAGTTACGTGTAATCTGAGTATTCACTCCTATATGGGTTAATTATAGCTAAACCTGTCTAACCACAGTCATGCTATGGTTGTGTTTGCTAATCATGCATATACTCTACGGATACTCTAATCTTGGTACTAAATTCACATTTTGAACAAAATACCAAAGTTTCATTTTCCATTTTGTATACAGGCTTTCATGAAATTTATTTTGACATATATTTACACTCATTAGTGAATTAATTTCACATACTTAGACTTCAACCGTCATTAATGTCATAATGATTACAGTAATTATATGAATAATGAGGCTCAAGTTGTCACAGAAAGACTGCTTACTGTAAGTGATCAACAAGGTCAACCGTTCCTGGTGACCAGTGTAATCATTTCCAGGTTGCTTAGTATGAGTTTAAAGATGTTTTCCTGTGATTCAGGAGGGTACTCAGCAATAACAAATATTGTATATTCAGCTAAAATTTGACAGATCTAATGCTCTAATACTTGTCATTTAATGAATAAAGTTATGATGCTTGCATGTTTATGAAACCTTGTTATTTTCTAGTTGTCAGTAGTAAGACCATTAAGGTACATAATTAAAAGAATTAAAAGGATATGAGTGTAATTGATATAAATACTACAAGTTATCTTATTCAGTAGCCAGTAATTACATTTGGTTAATTGTCTGATTAAGAATTCAACAATGGCTACATTTTTTTTTCTTCAAAAAAGGTTCTGTGTGAGGCTGTATTTTCAGGGATCTAGTCTAGATGATCCTAAATCTTCAGTCTTTTTGACGTTTGTAACCAAGTTTAACTCTCCCCCTTTGCTATAACAGTTTTTGACATTGAGAAGGATATGGGGTGGAGGACAGAGTAGAACTGCCCCATAGGGTTTGCAAGGAGCACCTGGTGAAGTTGAACTGCAGACCTTTTGGTTAGCAGCCGAATTCTTGACTGCTGCACCACCAGGGCTCCAGTGATGATGGCAGGCAGATTAAATTCCATGAGTATTATCTGATGGACTGTGAGCTCCTTTAGGACAAAACTGATTCTCATTCATCTTTTTCTGTCCAGAATCTTTTCCAATACCATTCCAATCATGTTTTCTGCACTCTGTTTTCATACACACTTTCTCCTTTCAAAATTCTCTGGGTAATACCAATTCTAGTCACAATACTAAGATTCTTATTGAATGATTAGATATACTAGTTTATTTTTAAGATTAAATAATAACCATTTCTGATTTTTCACACTCCCACCACCATTTCAAGGCCTAGTATACTGTTTTATAGCCATTTGTTTTTTTTTTTTAGTAAAATATAATGATATAGTGTTCAGGTATTTTATCAACCTAGAAATAGATTTTGGGTATTATGCATGAAAGATGGGCCCAAATTCTCTTTTCCTGTATGAATAACTTATCAGAGTTTCATTTATTGAAAAATCTGTCCTTCTGTCACCAATTTCCAATAACACCTTAAGATTTATCATTTGGTAATATATATACCTACTCCTCACTTATCAGCTGTCTCATTATCTGACATTTCATATTTATGACAGTAGTAAAAAATCTACTGTTCAACTATTTCGCACATTAATGAAGTATGTCTGACAGTAACGAATGCCGAGGTGCAAGGTGAGAATAATGCTGGCTGTGATGGTTAAGGTTATATGTCAACTTGGCTGGGCCATGATTCTCAGTGGTTTGGCAGTTATGTAATGACGTAATTAGGCAATTATGTAAAGATACAATCTGGCAGTTTTGTAATGATGTAGCCATACTCCATACTGTGATCTGAGGTGGTCATCTTCCATTTTTGCATAATGCCTATCTTTGCATAGTGAACTGGTCTCTGGAACTTAACCATGTGGATAAGTGAGGAGTGGGTGTACATGGCTCTGTTTCTTGGATATTATTGTGTTCAAATTTTCTATATTATTGTTTGCTTATGCCAATATCACAATGTCTTAAAAACTCTAGCTTCATGATAAGAACCCCCATCTGGTTCTTTATCAAAGTTTCTTGGTTATTCTTGGCACTTTGCACTTCCATATACATTTTAGAATTGGCTTTCTCAAGTTAAAAAAAATTTTTTTTTAAGTTCTTCTTTTTGGAGGGGGCAGGGATTACACTGAATCTTCAGTTCAATTTGTAGGAGAATTGACATCTTTAAGATATTGTTTACTAATCCATGAGTGTGATCTATCTCTCCATTTATTTAAGGCTTTTTTTTAACTATCTTTCAGTAAAGGTTTATAATTTTTCCATAACATTCTTGCACATATTTTGTTATACTTTTTCTTAAGAACTGTAAATCTTTGATGCTGTTATAAATAGGATATTTAAAATTTATTTCCTAGTTACTGGAGTATAAAAAATGCAAATGATTTTATGTAATCATTCATTTTCTGGCAACCTTGCTGGAATCCCTTGTTAATTCTAGTGGTTTTTTTATATTTGAAAATATGTAGACTGTCATATCATGTGTTAATAGGCACAGTTTTGTTTCTTCCTTTCCAATTTTTATGCTACTTTTTCTTCTGTGTCTTACTGGACATTCTAAGGCTTCTAATATAAAGTTGAATGGAAGTGATGTTGGCAACCACTCCTAAAGAATGATCTTAAAAAGAACATTCTTAATGTTTCACTCTTTTGTATGATAATATCCTTTTCCAAGTTACATACGTTAGTCCTATTCCTAGTTTTTAAGAGTTTTGTCATGAATGGAAGGAACCCTGGTGGCCCAACAGTTAAGTGCTCCACTGCTAACCAAAAGGTAGGCAGTTCAAGCCCACCCAGAGGCTCCATGGGAGAAACACCTGGCAATCTGCTCTCGTAAAGATTACAGCCTAGAAAACCCTATGGAGCAGTTCTACTTTGTCACATGTAGTTGGTATGATTTGGAATCCACTTTATGGCACCCAACAACTATAACATCATGAATGGATGTTGAATTTTATCATATGCTTTCTTCATATCTGTTAAAATTATTGTATTATTTTTTTCAATTTGCAAATGTTGTGAATTACATTCAATTTTATACATTAAATCAAAAATGTTTTATCTTTCATTACAGGTTAGTGTAGTGCATTAATAAATATTCCCTAAATATCAGTGGCTTAAAACAATAATGGCTACATATCCAACAGGTTTCAACAAGGGACCTATGCTTTAGTCATCCCAGGACCTGAGCTGATGAACATACCACCTTGCCACATGCTTCCGCTATCACCTAACACAAAAACAGAGCATCAAGAGCTTTTTCTGAGGCAATTAAATGTGCTAGCCCGGAAGTGGCTCATGTCACTTCTGCTCACAATCCTTTAACAGAAGTAGTTATTTGGGGTGGGGAAGTGAAATTCTGCCATGTGCCCAGGATTGAGGAACCTGATATGAGTGAGCATTAGAAACTCCTATTACATTTACATATCTAAAATAAATTCACTTTGTCATAAAAATTATGTCTCATACATAACTGGATTGCATTCATCAATATTTTATTTCAGATTTTTGAATCTGCATGTATGAATTAAACTGATCTGATATCCTTTTATATATTGCCCTTGTCAGGTATTGGCATCAAGGGCATGCTAGCTTCATCAAATGAGTTTGAGAGTTTTCATTCTCTTTCTATATTCTGGAGTAGTTTGTATAGAATTGAAGCTATTTGTTATTTAAATGTGTGGTAGAATAAACTTGTAAAAATACAAAGGCCTGAAGTCTTATTGGTGGGAAGATTTTCAGCTACAGATTGAATTTCTTACAGGATTAACAAGATTATTCAGATTCTCTATTCTTTCTCGAGCTAGTTTGATAAGTTATATTTTAGGAATTTGTCAATTTTATCTGAGCTGTCAAAATTATAGGCAAAAGTTTACTCATGTGTTTCTAGTATCTGTAGTATTTAAAAAATATTTAATTTCTTTTTTTTATTTTTTTTATTGTACTTTAGATGAAGGTTTACAGAATAAATAGTTTCTCATTAAACAGTCAGTACACATACCGTTTTATGACATTGGTTAACAACCTCACGACATGTCAACACTCCCTTCTCAACCTTGGAGGACTTTTTTTTGGTGAAAATATATATAGCCACAGTTACACCATTTCAAAAGTGTCTACATGTACAATATAGTGACACTGATTACATTCTTCCAGTTGTGCTGTTATTCTCCTATCTTTTTCCAAATTATTCCATCAGCATTATCTTCAACTCACCGCCCCCTAGGCTTCCCATCAAACCTTTTGAGTTGCTGTTGTCAATTTGATCTCACAGAGATAATTCTTTTTTTTTTTTTTTTGTACCTTAGATAAAAGTTTGCAGAACAGTTTCTCATTAAACAGTTAGTACACATATTGCCCTATGACAATGGTTAACAACCCCACAACATGTCAGCACTGTCCCTTCTCAAACTTGGGTTCCCTATCACCAGCTTTCCTGTCCCCTCCTGCCTTCTAGCCCTTGTCCCTGGACTGCTGTGCCTCATTAGTCTCGTTTTGTTTTATGAGGCTGTCCAATCCCTGGCTGAACAGTGAAATTCAGGAGTGATTTCACCACTGAGTTAAAAGGGTGTGTGGGGGCCATACTCTTGGGGTTTCTCCAGTCTGTCAGGCCAGTAAATCTGGTCTTTTTTTTTTTTTTGTGAGTTATAATTTTGTTATACATCCTTCTCCAGCTCTGTCCAGAACCCTCTGTTGCGATCCCCGTCAGAGCAGTCAGTGGTGTTAGCCAGGCACCATCTAGATATACTGGACTCAGTCTGGTGGAGGCTGTGGTAGCTGTGGTCCGTTAGTCCCTTGGACAAATCTTTTCCTTGTATCTTTTCTCTTCATTTTCCCTTGCTCCCAAAGGGGTGAGACCAGTGGAGTATCTTAGATGGCTGCTTGCAGGCTTTTAAGACCCTGGACGCTACTCACCAATGTAGAACATAGAACATTGTCTTTATAAACTGTGTTGTGCCAATTGAGCTAGATGTTTCACGAGACTGTGGTCCCCACAGCCGTCCGCGCAGCAGTTCAGTCCTTCAGGGAGTTTGGATGTGTCTATGGAGCTTCCATGACCTTTCCTTGTACAAGATGTGCTGGCTTCCCCAGTCATTTGTACTGTCTTCTCCTTCACCAAAGTTACCACTTACCTATTGTCTATTTAGTCCCCTCCCCCATCCCTTGTAACCAACAAAGTTTGTTTCTTTTTGTGTGTAAACTTTTACGTAAGTTTTTACAGTAGAGGTCTCATACAATATTTGTCCTTTTGTGATTGACTTATTTCACTCAGCATAATGTCCTCCAGTTTCATCCATGTTATGAGATGCTTCACAGATTCATTGCTGTTATCTTTGCATAATACTCCATTGTGTGTATGTACCGTAGTTTGTTTATCCATTCATCTCTTGATGGGCATCTAGGTTGTTTCCATCTTTTTGCTATTGTGAACAGAGCTGCAATGAATATGGGTGTGCATATGTCTATTCATGTGATGGCTCTCATTTCTCTAGGATATACTCCTAGGAGTGGGATTGCATTTTGTAATGCTTTTTTTTGTGGTGCTGACATTTTCTTTGTTCCTCTTACTCTCCTGTGCTGAGTTCCTTTTGTTGGTGGATTCTTTTTTCATTTCTTTTGTTTTTGTAGGTTTTGTTTTTACTGACACTTTATGTTCTTCTTCTTTATTTTGATGAGTAGGTTTGTTAACTTTCTTTGTGGTTACCTTGGAATTTAACTTATCTTCCTGGATTTGAACCAGTCTAATATTCCTTGGTATTGCCTTGCCTTTCTCTCCATTAGAAGGTTCTATACCTACACCATTTATTCCCTCTTTTACTGTTCTTATGCTGTTGTCATTTATAGATTAACCTCTCTGGTTCCCTGTTGTAATTCTTTTGGTTTTGCATAGTCCTTAGGAGTTCATTTCCTAGGTTGGTATCTGGCTAGTACAATCCTGTGTCCTATATTCAGACTGTGGTCTGATGTTGTTTGTTCTCAGATTGAGAGACTTCCTTTAATAAGTCTTGTGAGTTTTGTTTGGTTTTTTACATAGTCTGTTTATTTTTGGTTATCTGGAAATGACCTAATTTCACCATCATATCTGAACGAGAGTTTTGCAGGATATATTACTCTTGGCTGGCAATTTTTTTCTTTCAAAGTTTTATATATGTCATCCCATTGCCTTCTTGCCTGCATGGTTTCTGCCGAATAATCCGAGCTTAGTCTTATTGTTTCTCCTTTGCATGTGACTTTTTGCTTTTCTCGAGCTGCTCTCAGAATTCTTTGTTTGTCTTTGGTTTTAGCGAGTGTGATTATGATATGCCTTAATGATTTTCTTTTGGGATCTATCCTATATGGGGTTTGTTGAGCTTCCTGGGTGGTCAGCTTTTCATCTTTCATGATATTGGGGAAGTTTTCTGTCAGCAATTCTTCAATGATCCTGTCTGTGTTTTCTGTTTTCTCCTTCTGTTCTGGAACTCTGATCACTCATAGATTTTTTGCTATTGATTGTATCCCATGTAGTTCTCAAGGTTTCTTCATTTTTCTTCTTTCTTTTTTCTGACTTTTCCTCAAACAGAGTTGTGTCCAAGTGTTTGTCTTCAATTTCACTGATCCTATCTTCCATCGTTTCAAACCTACTCCTCAGCTCTTCTATGACAGTGTTGATTTCTGACTTCTTGTTGTTTATCTTTTGGATTTCTAGTTGCTGTTTTTGTATGATTTCTAGTTGTGAATTTATTTTAGCATTTTGTTCCTGTATTATTTTCTTGAATTTTTCCAGTTTTTTGTCTGTATTTTTCATGAATTTGTCTGCCTTTTCCATGAATTTGTCTATTTTTTCCTCATTTTTGTCTGCTTTTTGCTTCAACTCTTGGATAATTCTGAATATTAGAGATTTGAATTCCATATCAGTTAGGTCTAGTGCCTTTTCTTCTACTGGAAAGTCATCTAGTGTTTTGTTTTGGAGGTCTACTGGAGCCATCCTGTCCTGTTTTTGTAAATGTTTTGATATTGTCTCCTGTCTTCGGGGCATTCAGTGGTTATTTTCCTCATTTATTTATCGTAGCTTTGTTTGTTTTGTCCTGCTTTTTTGTTTTATTTGGTTATGTCTGAGCAGGTGGGCTGTGCATTCTTTGTTGTTTGCTCATCTGTGGGTACGATACTTTTCCTTCTCTAATGGGCAAGGTCAGTCACTCAGGTATGGTACAGCAGGGCAGATCCAGATGAAGGGGAGTGGCTGGGCTGGGTTGTTTGTGGCACGTACCAGGGCTGACAGTGTGGACTGGGAAACAGTGCAGGGCAGTTTCCAGTAGGCCATGCCTATGCTGCTTGGGAGTGTGATGTTTAGTGGACAGTGCAGGTAGGCAGGAAGGAGGGGGTAGATTGTGATGTGTGGAACTAAGATGGGTATGGGAAAGTCAAGAGTGAGGAGAGAGGAACAGGGGACAAAAACATACACATGAACAAAAAAGAGTGCTAAGGGAGCTTGTTACTGGAGTGGAGAGAGGAGAGACTGAGAAATGAGAAAAAACAAAAAGAAAAACGGTAAAAAAAAATGAATAAGTCAAGAAACTGGAAATGACGAAAGACAAAAAGGCAGTAAGAGAGAAGAAAACAAAACAAAGAAGCAAACAAAAACAAACAAACAAGAAAAAACAAATGCTCCCAGGGATGTCCCTGTGCGTCTGCACAGAGTAAGGGAGTAGCTTCCAAGCCACGTGTTACTGCCTGGCTAGAAGGGGCTCCCAAGCCAAGAAAAGAAAAAGAAAACAAACAAGCAAATCAAAACGGAACAAATCAGAGCTAACAAACAAACAAAAAAGCCCTGGGGGTCCTACCAGCATGGCGGCACAGGCCAGGAAGCAGTGTCACAGTCAAGCAGAGTTTTGCAGCCTTTCTGGAAGAAGCAAAGATGGTGCACAGAGCCAGGTATTTGAGAGAAAGGAGGGGACGGTGGTGAGAGGTAAGGAAGAAATCTAAAGAAGTGGTAAAAAAAAGCAACACCAGCAGCCAACAAAAAGTACTTAGGGATCTGGCCAGCGCAGGTGGGTGGAATCCAGGCAACACCAGGGTGCTTCCCGGCCAAGAGACTGTGGCTGCAGGAAGCAGTGGAGGCTAAGTAGGGGTGAAGAAAGGTGGGGGATGGGAAAGCCTATATTGCAGGTTACCGGTTGTTCTGTCTCCTGCTGGAATCTCTGTGAAGCTTCTTTCTAGTACCCCCTGTTCGCTGATCTCTGATAGGAGTCCAAGATGGCGGATCTGTGCTGTGGTAGCTGATAGGGGACCTCTGCATGTATCTCTCCTTGCTGTCTGTTCTCTGTCAGTTTCTTATTCCATTAAGTGCTTGGCTGAGTTCTTTATCTCTTAATTTGATGTGTAGGGTTTCTGGATTGATGTGTGACTCTGTTTGACTTAGTTTTTCTGCTTTTTGCTGCGGAGGGATGGCATGGTGTTTCTGACTATAGCACCATGTTGCCTGGAAGTCAAAAATATTTAATTTCTAAAATTATTATATTCTATTCCATTATTTTTATCCTGAAAAGTCACCAGAGGTTTGGCAATTGTATTAGTCTGTTCAAAGAATCAATTTTTTACTTTATTGAGTCTTTCTTCCGATTTTTTTCATTATTTCTGCTCTTACCTTTATGGCCTTCTTTGTGTTTTATTTTTGTATTGTTTTCCTAATTTCTTTAAAATGCATGTTTGACTCATGAGGTCTTAGTTTTTCTTCTTTCCTAATACAAGCACTGACGGCTATACATTTCTGTCTAGGTATTTTTCAACTACATTCCACAAGTTCTGATATGTAGTAATTTTATTTTTTGTTCCTTTTTAATTTTTTTTCTAAGTCCCATTATAATTTATTATTTTACCTGTAAGTTATTGAGAAGTATGTTTCTTAATTCCTAAATATACTAAAGTTTTCTAGTTATTATTTATGTTAGGTTTTTTATTTTGTTTTTAAAATATAATTTTATATATTTAGAAAATTGTAAAGTAATAGAAGTCCCATACACCATTTTCAGATTTACCAGTTGTTAATAGTTCTCTCTTCCTGTCTTTTTAGTCTGGGTGAGTGTACATTTCTGTATTATGTGTAGATATATATGTATATATATCTATGTTCATATTTATACACGATTTAAGATTTTCCTTTGCTGAGAGTATGCAGATGGTTAACTTTCCCAGTTTTTGTGTAAAAATATTTATTTCATCTCAATTAATTAAAAAAAACAAGAATTTTATATGGAAAAGTTTTTGTTTTTCCTCTATGCATGTTGAAGATATTACATCACTTTTTTTTTATAGCATCTTTCCGATGACAATTCACAGGTTATTCTAACTTTTGCTTCTATGAAGTTAGTCTGTCTTTTTTCTTTGGCTGCATTTACAATCTTCTCTTTATCTTTGGTATTTTACAATTTCACTATGATATGACTAAGTATAGATTTCTACCTATTAGTCTTTCTTGTGATTCATTGGACTTCTGTAATAAATTGATTGATATCTTTCCAATAGTTCTGACTATTTTTCAGCCATTATCTCATCAGGTATTGTCTCAGCCATATTCTCTCTTCTTCTTCTTCTGGAACTTAAATTAGTAATGCACTAGACCATTGTACTCTATCCTTAGTGTTTTTCACCTTTCTTTCATATTTTCATCACCTCAGAGATGGTATAATAATTTTTTATATAAATTATTCAATTCTATATTCCAGGTCACCTATTCTTTCTTAATGTGTGTCTATTCTTAAATTTATCAACTGATTTTTCATTTCACTTATTACGTATTTCATTTTGAGTTCTTTTATTCATATATATATATGCATATATATTTTTTCTTTTTGAATTCCTGAGACATTCTAAGCATACAGGCAGTCCCCAGGTTATGAATGAAATCTATTCTTAAGTCTGTCTTTAAGTCAAATTTATAGGTAAGTCGGAAGTGGTACATACAGTTCTTATTTAGCGTCAGTCAAATGTTTCTCTTAGTATATAGTATATATTTCACCTTTCTATGCGTATGGAACACTTAAGAAACTCTTCCAAATACACTAAAACATCTTAATTATGATAATACAGTATATAATAATAATACAGTAATAAAATAATTACATACAGTACTGTACTGAAGAGAGAATCTGTGTGTGTGGGTATGTGTGTAGGTATACAGTACTGTAAAAAAAAAAAAAAAGCAAGGAAAGAGTTCTTAAAACAGTTTAGACAAACCGCTGAAACCACCCGATGCTTTCATGAGCGTCACAAAGTAGTGCGTGCGTTCGTTATTATGAATGATTGTATTTAACTCAAGTTTTTAATACAGTAGGCTTTATGGAAGTCCGTTCTTAAGCACCAGTTGTCCATAAGTCGAGATATTCATAATTCAGGGATGATCTATATTTATTTTATAACCAGTTGCTGTCAAGTTCATGTGGACTCATGGTGACCCCACATGGGTTAGAGTAGAACGGTGTTCCATAGGGTTTTCAATGGATGGTTTTTTGGAAGTAATCACCAGGCCTTTCTTCCAAAGTGCCTTTGGATGGACTCCAACCTCCAGCATTTCAGGTAGCAGCCAAGTGTGTTAACCATCTCCACCACCCAAGGACTCCTACTTATTTTATAGTCTGTGGCTAATAATTCCAATATCTGAACGTTTTGTAGCTCTAAATCTGCTGTCTGTTGCTTCTACTAGCTCTTGTCCATTATGCTTTGTTTTCCTTGTTTTTTTTTTTGTTGTTGTTGTTCTTTTATTTGTATTTTTACTCTTCAGATTGTGAGTTAATCTTTTTTTTTTTTTTAATCTGTTTTTGTTCTTTGAAAATTGGGATAATTTAGATTCTTCAGAATGATTATATTTGCTTTTGGAGCACTACCAGTCTAGATCTTCCCTAAATTAAATCCTTATTTTGAGATTTTTGAGTCAGATTCAAA
Source organism: Dugong dugon (assembly GCA_030035585.1). Taxonomy (NCBI): domain Eukaryota; kingdom Metazoa; phylum Chordata; class Mammalia; order Sirenia; family Dugongidae; genus Dugong; species Dugong dugon. The sequence goes on from CM057478.1 coordinate 20,352,450, forward strand.
ATTATGAATTATATAAATTTAGGATGCAAACATTTATTATGTTGGGTTTACAATTATGAAATGCCAGATAGATTTCTATCCCTACCCCCTACTTAATTCCAATATATGTTATAGAAAGTTTTTCTTATAGTCTTCTTGGTGGGAGGTTATTTTTCATTTCTCCTTCTGATAAAGGTTTAGCCCTCTAAGGTCTTAGGTTCATGGGTGGAGAAAAAGTCTCCCATCAGAATCTACCCTTTAGATAAGGCTTGGGCTTTGAAGTTCTCTGCTTCTAGTGGCTGTGAGAGCACAAAGCTCATGATTACAGTTTAAACATATGCTTCTGTCTTGGGCTGGGTTCTCTAGAGAAGCAAAACCAGCAATGCACATGTATGTATAGAGAGAGAGAGAAAGAAAGGGAGAGAGAGAGAAATTTATATAAAAGCAATGGCTCACACAGTTGTAGAAACTGGAAAGTCCCAAGTCTGTGGGTTAGGCTGGAGACTTCTCCTGACTCGTGTAGCTACAGGAGCTAATGAACCCAAGATTGGCAGTTTAGACATCAGGCCTCTGGCTCACAGACTCCAGAGGCTGGCGAATCCCAAGATTGGAAGGTAAACTGCTAGCTCAAGTCCCAAGAACTGGAGGTCAGATGAGGATCCAGAGCGAGCAAAAGCCAACGAGCTTTTCCAAAAAGTCCATATATGTTGGATGCAGGTCACACTCCCAAGGAAAATCCCTTTCAACTGATTGGCTGCTCATAGCAGATCTCATCATGGAAGTGATTACATTATATCAGGTCTCATTATGGAGGTGATTACATCATTACATAGCTGCCAAACTACATCATAACTGCCAAACCACTGAGAATCATGGCCTAGCCAAGCTGACACAAAACCTTAACCATCACAGCTTCCCAAGGCAAAAGCTCATGTTGTCTTAGACAATGCTGATGATTTGGAAAGACTTTAAATAAGACTAGAATTGGAATAGATTTTTCTTCTGGGATAGATGTAGATTATATGTATCAAGAGCCTGAAGTGTGTGTATTTTCAGTTGAAATGTTTTTGTCTCTGTAATTATCTTCTAATATTTTACCTCTTTGTCTTATTATATGTACTCTTCTTTTTCCTACTTAAGATAGAAAATATTGTAAATCTTAAAAACAGTTTAAAATTCAAGAGACAGTAAGATGCCATACATCTTCTTTGACTGTACAAATATTCACATTTTAAAGCTGCATTTCTCCAAGTGTGTTCAATTCTCAGTTGCATCAGAGCATCTTAGGGAGGTAATTTCTTGGCCCCCTCTTCAGATGTCCTAAATCAGAATCTCTTATTGTTATGAGTGTAATCCATTTAAAAAATAATAATTCTGTTGTTCCACACATCATAAAGTTTGAGAATCACAAGTTAAAGTATGTTTTAGAAATACAGACTTTGTTTTATGTACTTATTTTTCTAGCACTTATATGCTTTCTTTTCTTTTGGTATTTTACAGCATTCCAATTCTCTTACATTTTTTTTTTAAATAATCTTTGATACTATCTGATTTGAAATAGAGCTTTTAAAATATCATTTAAAGCAATAATAATATACCTGTTGACATTTCATCTGTCCATTTGCACTAAATGTATTCTGAGAATGTAAAATAAGGCTGCTTTGGGGACTTCCTTCTTTAGAGATGAAAAAATAATATGAATGTATCAATTAAGTTTATGTGCCACCTAGCATGGAAAGAATGTAAAAATTGGCGTCTATGAAAATAAGACCCCTTTGATATTAGCAGTAGGCTGAGTCTATTAACTGTTTAAATATACGGGTCCAGATCAGGTCAAAGAGGTTTTTTATAGATAAAATATCTTGAGTATCAGTTCTGTTAAATACAAATTTAGCGATTCATGTAGATTTTCTTTTACATCTTTCATATATCCATATATGTTTACTCTATCAAAGTTTTTCTGAGTTGGAAACTATCATATCCAACATTAAAAGAATGTGTTTTGCCAAAGCGAAGAAGTTTCCTGAATACAACCACATGGGGCGGGGGCCTGGGGACCATGGTTTCAGGGGACATCTAGGTCAATTGGCATAACAAAGTTTATTAAGAAAGTGTTCTGCATCCCGCTTTGGTGAGTGGCATCTGGTGTCTTAAAAGCTAGTGAGCAGCCATCTAAGATGTATGAATTGGTCCCAACCCACCTGGAGCAAAGGAGAATGAAGAACACCAAAGACACAAAGAAAATACTAGCCCAAGAGACAGAAAGGGCCACATCAGAGATTTCATCAGCCTGAGACCAGAAGAACTAGATGGTGCCTGGCTTCCACCAGTGACCACCCTAACAGGGAACACAATGGAGTGTCCTTGATGGAGCAGGAGAAAAGTAGGGTGTAGAACTCAAATTCTAGTAAAAAGACCAGACTTAATGGTTTGACTGAGACTGGAGGGACCCCAGAAAACATGGCCCCTGGACTCTCTGTTAGCCCAAAACTAAAACCATTCCTGAGGCCAACTCTTCAGACAAAGATTAGACTGGACTATGGGACATAAAATGATATTCATGAAGAATGTGCTTCTTAGCTCAAGTAGATACATGAGACTAAATGGGCAGCTCCTGTCCAGAGACAAGATGAGAAGGCAGAGAGGATCAGCTGGTTGAATGGACACGGGAAATCAGGGGTGGAAAGGAGGAGTGTGCTTTTACAGTATAGGGAGAGCAACCAGGTTCACGTAACAATGTGTATATAACTTTTTGTATAAGAAACTGACTTGAATTGTAAACTTTCACTTAAAGCACAATAAAATTTTTTTAAAAGAATGCATTTTGGTTATACCATTTTGGAAAATAAAAAGGCCAGTAAAATATGAAAATTTAATAATTATCCAAATAATAAATAAGAAGCTTGGTAGGACTATCTGTTATCTTCCAGAATAGAATACCAGTGGAGATTTTTTTTTAAAAATTATTTTTAATTATTCATGAAAACAAAGGGGGAACAAGCTACTTTTATTCCTTTACCAGTGGTCATTGTATACCTTTATTTCATTGATTTCTTATTCTAAGCCTCTAAGCTCTATATCACTCTTTTTCTTTCAGTGTTTTTTGTTTTATTTTTACAGTAAACTTTTTTTGATCAGTATTACTTAAATGAATAACTAATCAATTCTGCATATATGAGTTAAACAACAATCTCTTAAACCTTAATATTTGCATGACATCATAAATACATATCTGCAACTCCATTTGGTTAATCTATTTAATATTTAATGTTCAGGAGTAGCAAATCATGCACATGAAGCAGGTGCCCCCAGACTGAGCATTCCATAGCTGGATCAATTAGCTTAAGATATTAAGAGGTCACCTTAGCATACTTACAATTGGTTTATGGTATAACTCATCTAAATGTCTCTAAGGTTAGTTGCATGATATTAAGTATGCTTCAAATTCTCTTTTTTGCATGAATGTTAACATTGAAATTGTTTATATTGATGTTATTGATCACTAATGTACCATAGACAATATGACAGATGGACATGGAATACCACTTGCATCTTTCCTAATTCCTAAGTGAGCCCACAGAATCATAATTCAGAAGGAAGCTTATAAATGAACCATTGATGATAGAAAAGAGTGAAGGACAAATCTCTATTTTTTACTTACTGTATATCCCCACGGTGTTCTGTTACAAACAGATTCCATCTTCTCTAAGTTTCTTTGAATAAAATCTTCTCTTCACTTTTAGGGACTATATTAGGTGAACTCGTTATTGTATTCCCTGTTGTATTAACTAAGCTTTTCCTTCAGTAACGCAATTTATTTTTATCTTGAAATTAGTAGCAGCTTTATGACTTTTGACAACTTTATATCACCTTCAAACTCTCATCCTTACACTCACCTTTAGATACAAAATGTTCAGATTCAAACTACATTATCTTTGATATACCAATTAAATTTAGAGGTGATATTAAGGTAAAAATGAAAGTAGAAAACACTAGAGCTTTACTTAATAATGTTATCATCAATATCCATGCTTGGGGATCAACTTAGGGTTGAAACATAGTCCCATCAAGCTCCCTGTAATATGTTCAATAACTCATTTCCCTTGAATGCAGTCCAAGATAGCCTCTATCATATGCTAACTTGTATATGACATTGAATCTTGTCAGAATGAGGCTCCAGTATACTAAGTAGTTAAATCTTATCTTTTAGGCATATTTTTAACTTTCATTAAATCAGTTGCTATCTGAAAAATGAAGGAGATTTTTTTTTTTTAAATTTGCAGAACATTGAATTAGAATATCAAATGGATATGTGGCCTAGGAAAAAACCAGGTCAAATGACCAATATTATTAGTAGTTTCATATAAGTTCTTCAAATTAATTCTATTGTTTTCAACTCATAAAGCATGACATAAAGAATAAGATGATCTACCAAATTCCAGTGGCGTTTTTTAATGAGATGGAGAAACAAATCACCAACTTCATACGTAGAGGCCCTGAATAAGTAAAGCATTACTTAAGAAGAACAAAGTGGGAGGCCTCACACTACCTGATTTTAGAAACTGTTATACCACCACGGTAGTCAAAACAGCCTGGTACTGGTACCACAACAGATACATAGACCAGTGGAACAGAATTGAGAATCCAGAATTAAATTCATCCACCTATGAGCAGCTGATACTTGACAAAGGCCCATAGTCCATTAATTCCTGAAAAGACAGTCTCTTTGACAAATGGTGCTGGCATAACTGGATATCCATCTGCAAAAAAATGAAACAAGATCCATACCTCACACCATGCACAAAAACTAACTCAAAATGGATCAAAGACCTAAATATAAAATAAAAAATGATAAAGATCATAGAAGGAAAAATAGGGACAATGTTAAGAGCCCTAATACATGGCATAAAAGAATATGAACCATAAGTAACAATGCAGAAACACCAGAAGAGAAACTAGATAACTGGGAGCTCCTAAAAATCGAACACTTAAATGCTCATCAAAAGACTTCACCAAAAGAGTAAAAAGACAACCTGCAGACTGGGAAAAAAAATTTGGCTAAGACAAATCTGATCAGCAACTAATCTCTAAAATCTACAAGATACTGCAAAACTTCAACAACAAAAAGTCAAATAACCCACTAAAAAATGGGCAAAGGATATGAACAGGCACTTTGTCAAAGAAGACATTCAGGCGGCTAACAGATACATGAGGAAATGCCCACAATCACTAGCTTTTAGAGAAATGCAAATCAAAACTACAATGAGATACCATCTCACCCCAATAAGGCTACCGTTAATCCCAAAAACACAAAATAATAAATGTTGGACAGGTTGTGGAGAGACTGGAACACTTATACACTGCTGCGAATGTAAAATGGTACAACCACTTTGGAAATTGATTTGGCGCTTCCTTAAAAATCTAGGAATAGAAGTACCATATGATTCAGCAATCCCACTCCTTGAAATATATCCTAGAGAAATAAGAGCTGTCACATGAATAGATATATGCACACTCATGTTCATTGCAGCACTGTTCACAATAGCAAAAAGATAGAAACAACCTAGGTACCCATCAATGGGCAAAGGGATAAACAAAGTATGGTATATTCACACAATGGAATACTGTGCAATGATAAAGAACAACAATGAATCTGTGAAATATCTTACAACATGAAGGAATCTGGAAGGCATCATGCTGAGTGAAATTAGTCACAAAAGGACAAATATTGTATAAGATCACTATTATACGAACTCAAGAAAAGGTTTAAACATTATTTGATGGTTACAACAGTGGGGAGGGAAGGAGAGGCATATTCACTAACTAGATAGTAGACAAGAATTATCTTAGGTGAAGGGAAGGACAGCACACACTACAGGGGACGTTAGCACAACTGAACTAAACCAAAGCTAAGAAGTTTCCTGAATACAACTAAACACTTGGAGGAACAGAGTAGCAGGGGCGGGGGTCTGAGGATCATGGTTTCAGGGGATATCTAGGTCAATTGGCATAACAAAGTTTATTAAGAAAATGTTCTTCATCCCACTTTGGTGAGTGGTGTTTGGGGGTCTTAAAAAGCTAGAAATAGAAGTACCATAAGATCCAGCAATCCTGCTTCTTGGAATATATCCTAGAGAAATAAGAGCCAGTGAGTGGCCATCTAAGATACATCAATTAGTGCCAATCCACCTGGAGCAAAGGAGAGTGAAGAACAGCAAAGACACAAGGAAAATATCAGCCCAAGAGACAGAAATGGCCACATAAACCAGAGACTTCATCAGCTTAAGGTCAGAAGAACTAGATGGTGCCTGGCTTCCACCAGTGACCACCCTAACAGGGAACACAACGGAGAGTCCCTGATGGAGCAGGAGAAAAGTAGGGTGTAGAACTCAAATTCTAGTAAAAAGACCTGACTTAATGGTTTGACTGAGACTGGAGGGTCCCCAGAAGACATAGTCCCCGGACTCTCTGTTAGCCCAAAACTAAAACCATTCCTGAGGCCAACTCTTCAGACAAAGATTAGACTGGACTATGGGACATAAAATGATACTCATGAAGAATGTGTTTCTTAGCTCAAGTAGATACATGAGACTAAATGGGCAGCTCCTGTCCGGAGGCGAGATGAGAAGGCAAAGAGGGTCAGGAGCTGGTTGAATGGACACAGGAAATCCGGGGTGGGAAAGAGGAGTGTGCTGTCACAGTATAGGGAGAGCAATTAAGGTCATATAACAATGTATGTATAACTTTTTGTATGAGAGACTAACCTGAACTGTAAAGTTTCACTTAAAGACCAACAATAAAAAAAAAAAAAAAATAGAATAAGGTGATCTAAACAAGTTTCAGACACAAATGGAAAACCATGACACTCTCTCAGGATGCCCTCATGGGTAAGTGGAATATCCTTAGGAACCACTTCCTAGATCAATCCAGCCTGTCCATAAAAACAAGTCTAAATTGTCCTCCCCCAGCCTGCTGCTAACAGTTGCACTCTTACATTATGTATGAATCTTTGCTTGTTGTATGAATAAACTGCATAGTGTTCCATTAGTGATTTTCAATTTCATGCTAAGCTTTGCAATTTATTAGCATTATTTAGGCTAAGATACTATTATTTTGCATATTTTATATCATTTGTTATTCATGCAATATGAGATTTAAGTATTGGGGATCAGTAAGTTTTTTTACATTCTTTATCAGTCTGTATGATTAAAGAGTAAATCAATTACATATCCAACTGCATTGACTTTATTCTGAGAGTTATTTTCTAAGAAACATATCCTATCCTTTTGTCTTCAAAACTTGAGACTATTTTTTAGTAAGCAGAAATTTTAAAATATTTTAACACTGGTATTTGAATGGATGTATTGAAGCTATACAGTAATAAAATGCACTTTACATTTGAAGTATGAAATGCTAGTGATGAGAGTGAGATGATTTGGTCCAAATTTTGCTGTATCCAGGAAATTCATAGAACACATATACTCAATTTTTCACGTTTATTCATCATTACAGGGCTTGTTCTAAATGTTGGAATGTAAAATGTACTAGATAGATCTCTGTGTTTTTAGGCAAAAATGCTAGTAGGTGGGGAAGGAAATACACATCAGATCATATATTTATGTACATATCTATTTATATGTGTTTATATATATACATATTTATATATATGGAAATCCTGTTGGTGTAATGGTTAAGAGCTACAACTCCTAACCAAAAGGTCAGCAATTCAGATCCACCAGATGCTCCTTGGAAACCGTATGGGGCAGTTCTACTCTGTCCCATAGGGTTGCTATGAGTCAGAATCGACTCAATGGCAATGGGTTTGGTTTTTGGTTTTATGTATTTATATATATACAGGTAGTCCCCTACTTATGAAGCATGCAAGTTATGAAAAATCATACTTTTTTTTGTACATCTTGTCATTAGTAATATGCACTACATACAATGTTGCAGCACATAATTTGCTGATGTTATCACTCTCAGATATTCACTAGCAGTTGTTCAACGTTATGATTTACTGTTCAAAACATTACCATATAGCAGGCTATGGTAATAATGAAAACTAAAAAAAAAAAAAAAAAGGTATCGACTTACGTTGGAACCAACTTACGATGGAGTCCTTGGAACGGAGCCCATAGTAAGTTGGGGACTTCCTGTATATATATATGTGTTCTCTTTTTGCAGAAATGTTAACACTGAAATTGTATTGCTGTTATTGATCACTAATGTATCATAGACAATATGATGGATGGACATGGACTATCACTTGAATCTTTTCTAATTCCTAAATGAAATATATATATATATCCGCATAGAGAGAGAGAGAGGTCCAGTGTTTTAACATAATATCAAGAGTTTGAGCAACTCCCCTATCCGGTATACTTGCCTTGCCATTCCTCTCTAACAAGCACAGGGTGGGTTCAGGGGTCCAGTTATAGAATCAGTACCTGCTTTGGTCTTAGAACCAAATGATTGGTAAGACCTGCCTGGATTCATATATTTACTAACACTCTACTCCTCAAAACAGGACTTTTGTTAGCATGAAATTTAGCAGTACCATCCCAAAGATCAATGATTCCCCAAGTTTACTACAAAGATATATTAATCACCACTGCAAATTACATCCTGTGCCTCTCATCCCTATTTAAATTGGAAAAGGGTCAATGTGCTTCAGTCAGGGAAGGTTTATTTAGTGGTTTTACCTGTTGTTCTGTCCTATTGGAATCTTGCCCCTTTTTCATACTTTCTTGCTTATAAACTTTTCGAGTCTGGTTATTCCTATTTATGTTAAGGTTCTACTACCGTTTCTATTTCACATGTGTGCGTTTCTTCTTCACTGTGTTGTTCAGTGTTAGACACTTGAAGTCATTTTCCTACATTGTTTTTCTACTATATTTCAATATCTTTCCTGTCACTCTTGCTGCTTTTCCAACTACATAGTTTTCTATGAGTAATTTTTAAATGTTTTAAACTATTTATTGTCCAAAATGCCTGAGTCACTTGGAGTTTGTTTATAAATAATAAAAAATTAACACGTGAAATATTTTTATAATTTTAAATGCTATATTAACTTTCTAAAATCTGATTTTGATAAGTTATAGAATACTGCTAAATGTTTAATCATCTCTGAGGGAGTGATGGCAAAAACCCTCTAGAAAGAGCTAGATTGTTTAATAGAATGTTTAATGCCTTTGTAAAGATGCCTCCGAAGCAGATTGTTGTAAAATTTTCCATTGACTCAACCTAAAGATTTTGTAGGAATTTTCTTTACATTATTTTGGTCCAATTTTTTGAAGGGTATTAATAGCAACAGAACAATTTTGCACTTTTACTCAATTTGGCTTTTCTTTGTATTAAAAATAATGATTCTTATTCATTAGTGTTCATTAATTCATTCTTGAGTTCTTGGAGTCTGCCGGTGGTACAAATTATTCATGCACTTGACTGCTAACTGAAAGGTTTGAAGTTCGAATCCACCCATAGGTACCTAGGGAGAAAGGCCCGGTGACCTACTTCTGAAAAATCAGTCACTGAAAACTCACCATGAGTTGGAATTTTCTCTTTGGCAACTGGTTTATTATTAATTGTTATTCATTCTTTAAACAAATGTTATTGACTGACCACTGTGTGTTAGATTCTGCTTAGTGCTGGGGACATAATGAGGAGAAAAACACAGGATTCCTGATTTGAATCCTGGATTTGAAGGCCAGAAATCTGCATTACAGCCGCCACTATAGGTGATTTTGGTGCTTATGGTACATGGATCACACTTCAAAAAACAATAACCTAGTGTAAAAATGCATTTTAACATAGAACCAGTAAATTGTAGATTATGAAATTAATACTTTAAAGAGATAAACCCTATATTAACCAGAATGACAGCTAAAACCAAAATAAATTTTGTTCAGTACCCCTCCCCTAGGTCCTACTTCCCAGAGCACAGCAACCGTGGGTGTGCAGTGTCCTTGCTGTCCTGTGGTGAGACAGTGCTGCTGTAGAACACCAGCGGCTGGAAGCATGATTGCTACATCAGGAGGAAATTCATGACTCCAGAATTTCCATGTGGATGTATTTTAGGGATGAAAACCCTACCCATGTGGAAAGCATCATGATAAGGAATACAAGTGAATTAGTAATTTTGCAGTTTTCCATACCTAAACCTTTAGCCTTAAGGCAGTTTTCACTGGTTAAATTTAGAAAATAAAAGAGTGAAGTTGCCTTGCTATTGAAGTTCAATATCTTCTTTTCAGCAAACATAGACATTGTGCCATAATTATATTAAAGGTTAAGAGATAACTGATACAAGTAAGTATCATTTCCATTGGTTTCCTTCAATCAGTTCTCAGTCCTATCCTGCGCATGGGTTTTATATGATCTATATTTTTTTCAGAAAAGGCTAAATCCACTTGATAACCAAATTAATTTCATTATTTATCTTCTCCCTTTCTTGGGGGAAATTAATCATTAATATTTATTAGACCATATATGTATATATACACATTATATCCATATATTATATAGAAGATATATATATGTAAATAAGATACATATATATACACTGATTATATATTTTATGCAAAATACATATATTAGATATATAAATAAGATATATATTTTTGATAGATACGTTGATAAACACACACCATATACGTATATGTATATGGGGGGGTGCGCGTAGTTTTAACAAGGCTGTTAACTAGAGTCTAATTTAGGACTTCTTTAAAAAGATTATTCAGAAATATATTGGAGGAAATCTTGTATTAAGCTGTAATTTTTAGGTTCAGAAAGTTTTGTTCTAGTATACATTTAACTTGGAAAACCATTTCTCTGTAAGACAGAAAAGACAAAAATTCACAATTTTACTCCAGTTTATACAATAAACGAAACTAGATTTTGTTGTTTTAGTTATTTTTCAAGTACAACTGTTAATTAGATGCAGAAAACTATATGGAATATATAAATGCTTTTAAACTGTTCAGTTTATCTCCTCTATTACCAATACATCAATACATTCCTATTTTTAGAAATCGCGGGGTTTAGGATCTCATCTTAAAATTTAAGTGAATTAAGAAATAAAATATGCCAATGTCTGCAGTAACCTTCTCTGAGGTCCTAAATCCACATCCAAATTCTCAGGAGACATATAGTTTGAACATTTAACAAGATTTATAGCTTAAAGAAGAGTCACTCCTTTTATTTTACAAATGAGAAAACAGAACCATAGAGAAACTTGGTCTAAGATTGTTGGTGCTGAAACCAGGAATAGAATCCAAGTCCTTTACATCCTATCAATAAGACTCAACATAAGTAAGGTTTTCTGGAAAATTTCTACGTTAATAGTTTCACTAGTGGCCTCATCACAGTAAAATATGGAGGGGCATGGGGCACTCAGTGTATAGTTCAGTTGTTATTTACCCAAAACCGTGATCTATCTGCCTGTACTAACATTTTACATTAATGAAAAGCTGAATGATTTTACCAAGACTTGTCAGTCATCAAACCAACCCAAACATTTGGTTGGTATTCCCAGAAAAATGAATACCAAAGCTTTTAAAATCCATGTATTACCATGATTCTTGATTGTAATAAGAGTAGTAATATAATAAAAATTGGAAATACTCAAATCCAAAGGAATAAATCTGTTCAAAGAGATTAAAAAAAAAAAAAAAAGGACATAGGAATATATTTACAATGGGAAGAATGATTGGATGAATTAGCGTCAGCCCGGAATCTCTCAGGCCAATTGTTAGATACAAAACAGTGTTTTAAGGGCCTGCAGTAACAGAAGCTACTCTGAACCTTTTAGATGCAGAAAGGTTTGTGGAGGGTACTGTACCACTGTTAGGAATTGTGTGTGCTGAAGCCGCAGTTCCAAGAGGGGGACTGCAGATTATGAGTCAGTTGGCTTGAACATGCAGAACAGCCATTTGTTTTTGTGAGTCTCCAAATGAATGAGCAGAAATTAACCATTTGGCACCCAAATTTCCAGTTCACTCATAAACAGTACAACATATAGACCAAGCATTCCCATTTCAGCTACAGTGATAAGATATTCTAGATATTAATCAACACTAAAGTAGGCATGAGAAACATGCTTAATATTTGAGTTTAAAATGAAGGGGAGATTTATTTACTCCTCTAATTCATGAATGGAAAAGAAATTAATATAATTGAAATAGCTGCACAAATCCACTTGTTGTTTTAAAAGATGAAACAATTCCTATCCTAAGAAAGGTTGAGAGTTCATAGGCATCTCAGCTGAACTATTAATTCCTTCTATAAGTTGTGTAAACATAACTGATAAAAATGTGTACAGGCTTTCACAAAATCATACTGTTGCTCCAACTGAAATATCTTCGGTGGTGACGAGCAAAGTCATTTTCCTATTTTTGTCACAATAGTTGTCTTTTTAAAAATCTCTAGAGAAAATGATTAATTAAATTTCAATTATGCTGCAGAAAAAGATGTACTTTACATACTCACACACTAAAAAGCATTATAGTGTTTCTTTAATGTGTTTAAAAATTCAAAAATGTTTTTAAAAGCCACTTAAAGAGTCAAAGCAAAAGCAAGCTAATGGAATACGGTGTCATCCTTCAAGCTGAGGTATGTTGAGTTTCCCCAGATCCTTTTGTATGACATTACACAGACATTGTTGGAATTTTTTTGAATTATCTTTGAAATTCTTGAAATACTCATTATGATCTGTTGACAGACACAAAGGGTAATCTCTGTTGTTCTGCGGTAACTTGAAGGAAACACTGATATAAATGTTACTCCCCTTGAAGAGGAGGGAGGTTTGGCAAGAAGACACAGCTGCTCTTTTTGGCTTGTCTGCATGTTAGGATTAAGAGTGCCTGTCCCTTTCGGTTATCATTTCATTAGTGCCGTATGTACTCTGAAACTTCATACCTCTTTTCCCTTTGTCTTTTTCTTTTCTTCTCTCTCTCCTCCCTATCTTACCAGTATGTTATTTCTTTCTTATTTAGTGCTCTCATTTTTATTTTCACTGCATTCTGCTGTCCTTTTAGCCCTAAATTTTATTTTTCTCTTGGTTCTCATTGACCCTTTCTTAATGTAAGTAAAAATTACAAATGTGTTTCTAACAGCTTTAATTGTACTTTGTTAGTCAATATGGTTTGATTAGCAAGAGATAACATGTTAGATAGCACAGAATAAATCATCTTATATGCTGTTAATAGAAATTTGATACATTTTTGTATCAACTATGTCTAGAAATAAATTTTGGTTTTTACTTTTTCAAATGACATTTACAACACTTTTAAATGGCATTTATTTGAAAAAGCTCATAGGAAACTTATATTTTTCAAAACTTGCTCTCAAAGTTTAACAAATTTCTGTATTTCTACAGTACACAAATACTTGCTGTATTGAGCAGTGGGATGGATGACTTCATAAGGACAACCCAAGATGAGTTTTGGCAGGCACTCCAAGCATAATAAAACAATTTAGAAAGGGTTTTGTCAATCCAAGTCTGATCCCTTTAAAGTCCCCCTTCTACCCCATAGGATATGCCTTCTTATTTTCTCCAGTATTCCAAACACATACACACAAACATGTTACTCAAGGAAAGCAATAATTTTCAAAAAGAATAACAGATCCGTATTAAGGAAAAGCAATATTTGCCTAACTAAGCATGATGTGCTTAGGGAAATATCAATGCATTGCAGGGTTAGTAGCCCTTTCATCATCCTCTGAGTTCTAAACTGCTCAGAGGCCTAAGAGTACATAAAATATACCAAAAAAAAAAAAAAAAAAAACCCCAAACTCACTGCCATCAGGTCAATTCTGACTCTTAGCATCCTATAGGACAAAGTGGAACTGCCCCATAGGATTTCCAAGGCTGTACTCTTTTACGGAGGCAGACTGCCACATCCTTCTCCCATGGAGCAGCTGGTGGGTTTGAACCGCTGACCTTTTGTTTAGTAGCTGAATGCTTTAACCACTGTGCCACCAGGACTCCTACATAAATATAGGGTTCATTAAAACAAAAAAACTAGTTACCATCAAGTTGATTTCGACTCATGGTCACTCCACGTGTCAGAGTAGAACTGCACCCTATTGTGTTTTCAGTGGCTGTGACCTTTCAAAAGTACATCACCAGACTTTTCTTACAATGTACCTCTGGGTGGATTAGAACCACCAACCTTTTGGCTAGTAGCTGATACTTAAACGTTTGTACCACCCAGGGACTCCATAGGGTCCATTAGGGGACTTTTTAAGTCTACAAATGCACAGGTTGCTTAATGGATACCTTCTATATACATAAAGAAAGCCTGGGCCAAAGATTGAAAATTATCCCTAAGGCTACTAGCCTGCCTGTTGAGCAAACTGTCAAACTCAGAACCCTGATTTCAACTATCCAGGGTACCCCTTTCTAATTCAATCACACAAAAACTAAATTTTAAAGAATTGAAAGAAGCAAAAGACCAGAGTTAGTCCTTCACCTTCTTACCTCAGGGGAGTTCTCAGCAAATGGGAATGCTGCATAAAGGCTGAAGACAGAAAAAAAAAAATCACCTGAATTAGTCAGTGTTATGTGGTAGAAGGATTGGAGGACTTATGGTCAGAAACCCTAAGTTCTTTAATTCATTCATTTATTCAACAAGCATTTATGATGATCAGGCAACACCTAACTGGTAGATGCTAGGTTCTGTTGCTAACTCCACCACTGATTGACTGTGTGACCTTGCATAAGTGATTTAAGGTTTCAGAGGTTAAGTTTTCTCATGCAGAAAACCAGAAGGCAATACCTGGCTTCCTTATTTGTTGCATGGGGTCTTGTGATGAGGTTCCAATAGGATATTTGTGAGAGTATTTGTAATGCATAGCATATTATATAGAATAGATGTGAGTTATTTTATTATGATTGTTCCAGTAATTATTTTGCTCTTAAAAGAGTTAGGTTACGTCAACATTAGAAGAAAATGGCTCTGAAGTGCTGAAGTATGTATTTCAGCATTCCATATGTACTAGGCAAGCTTTATACATACCGTCTCATTTAATTCTCACAAAAACAGTATGAAGATGGACTGTAATCATCACCCCCAATTTACAGGTGACAAACTGGAGATAAGTAACAGCTTAAAAGTAATGAGCCAAGAACTAAAGCCAGGCAGTATGCCAATACCTCAAGAGTTGGGATCATAAAGCCATAGTAATAGTGTAGACAGGAGTATTTTGAAAACAGATGGAAGTATGTAGATAGTATCTATAGTTTTATCTAAACACTTTTTAGCATTTCAAAAAACTGAAGTTTATATACCCAATGTCAAATAATTTATTGATATTTGCTTGATATTTAAATACAGACCTCCTGGACATGTGTTGTATGTATGGTCTCCTATTGGGAATCTATCTTCCTGAACTGAGTGAACAGTTTTGAAAACAACTATCTAATGCTCTATTATTTTATTCAAATCAGAGTACTTGCTTTATATTATCTTAGTTGAACTTTTAAGTTGCCAAACTAGAATTATTCATGAAATTCTTAAAACTATATTGGGTTATATGTATTTAAACCATATTCTATGAAAATACAAATGATTCTCTAACATTCGTGATTTAATCATAATTCGTTTCATAAGAGCAATCTCAAAACACATTTGTTAATGTTGTTAATTATATCACTCCCGTTGACTTTATCAGCTCACTTTCACTTTCGGTGAAAAGACACTTATGACATTTAGCATTTAATGTCATTAGTTTTATTTCTGAATAAGGACAAGGATATTGTTCAGCAATTTTGAATTCTAACAGGAGTAAATGCAAGATATAAATGTATCTGTCGACTATACACATGCTGAAGATCCTAGTTGTTAAGAAATAACTGCAATCTAAAGGGAATGAAACTACACTGGGAAAAAATGGTCCACAAGGGGTAAGAAGAGGTTCTTTGGCAGATTGCTGTGCCCAGCATGTTGTAATATCTCTTTCCAAAGCATATTGGCAAACTACATTGAACAATCTTGATAAGGGAGATTTAATTAAAATGCTGTAAGCATAAGATCTCTGCCTTCATGCTATAGATTTTGTCCAAAGAATTTTATTACAAGCCTAGCAGGATTTTTTAAAATGTTTTATTCACTTTTAGCCATCCCACTGATTACTTTATGGTTGGACGTATAACACAACCAGTCGGTTCTTAATAAGGGCTTTTAAAAATCACAGCATGTTCTTCAGTCCCTCAGAACAGGATGAATGTGACATCAGGGACACAAATATCATTACCTTGATAAATTACTGACGGCATAATGATTATGGAAATCGTCATCGACTGATCATCAGTCACAATTTATTTCAAATCAATGCCTACAATTTGTAGCCTGGATGGAAGTTTTATCAAAACCCCCTCTGGTATAGTACAGCTCTTCCTAGCTAAGTTCCTCCTAAGAGCATTACAGCTTTGTCATGCATCATCTGCTGTTCATGAATGGAACAACTCAATGATTCCATGGCCTCAAGCAATCCAAATTAGTCAAAAGAACATTGGGTTACCACACACTCACAGGCAAACTCGTTCAGAAAAGCAGTTTAATTTAAGAACCAGCAAATGTGCCAAACTATAGAATCCCTCCCTAGACACAGAGTTTCCCATTTTTTTCCCTTTCCAATTGGCAATAAATGGTAATGTTTGACTTTACTATGCTGTTAAATTGCAAATAAATTGTTGCAGAATCATGACATAACAGGCATTTACATCTTTTAAAACAATCTCTGTAACGGGAAGCATCATTTGCATGGCTTTGTCTGAGAGGTGGTAGTGGTCATTATTTTTTTCCAATGCATTTAACATTTCAAGTGAGTTTAAGTCAGTAGGGTGCAATGAGTCAATTTCTGTGACATTATTATATAATTTTTTCTGATTTTTAAGTTAGTCTTCATTTATTAAGGATCACAAGGTGGTCAACATCAACGCTAGCTAATGATAAACTTATATAAGGAAAACTTTATCCACAGAAGGCTACCTTCTCAAATTAACATTATACACTTTAAATTACACCTTAGCTACAGTGGAGATTTGATTTGAATATAGGCAAGATAGAATATTTTTTTTTTAAGGCTCCGTTTTCTACTGGAGGTCTGAAATAATTTGTTGGGTCTGTACTTTTGCAATCCTTGGGTGGGACAAACAGTTAGCTGAAAGGTTTGCAGTTCCAGTCCACTTGGAGGAAGAAGACCTGGCAATCTACTTCTGAAAAATCAGTGGTTGAAAACGCTTTGAAGTACAGTGCTACTCTAAAACACATGGGGTCACCATCAGTCGGAATTGACTCAATGGCAGTTGGTTTGATTTTTGGTTTTGGTACTTTGGTTAGGAAGACAAGCTGATGCAGAGAAATATAAGAGAAAATAAACATATGAGCTCTGAGTTTACTTCTGTTTTATGAGATAATATTGATACAATATTCTTTTGGGAGAGAAAAAATTTACATAAATTGGCCAATGGAAGTAAGTTGAGATAAAATTTAATGTTTAAGTTGTTGTGTTATTACAGACTGTATGCATTCTTTGTGTTTTGGACAAAGTTTAGTAGTAGTAATAATACTTAATGATTTTGTAGTTTTACTTCAAAGTATCACATGTAATTAGACACTTAATACATGTTTTCTGATAAACATAAGGTAAGATCATGAGTTCAAGTTTAAGAGTGGCATGTACTTCTCTTACCTTATGTAGAAATTCTCAAAAAACCAACACAAACCAGGTAAAATTGAAACTGAACAATATTAATGACTTATTATTTGTTAAGCATCAGTTGTGACTTAAGCATCCTGCTAAATGTCCCAAGTACATTATTTTGTGTAACTCTCACAAGAACCCTACTGAGATTTGTGTAGCCCCATTTTTCAAGTGAGGAAAATGAATCATAATTGCCTGAGATCACAGAGTTAAGAAGTGTGGAAGGCAGGTCTACTTGACCTGAAGGTCATCATTCTTTGCAAGTCTCCTTGGAACACGAATAATATTTAGGGTATAGAAACTATTTATGTCCTAGTTTTGGAATCTTTATGTGACTAGAATTTATGGAGTGTTTACTACATAAACAGACTAGTTTTGTGTATTAGGGCTATGAAGAAATAGACGAAAAGCAAGAGAGAAGGAAGGAAGCAGAAGGGAAGAGAAGAGAAAAGACAATGGAAAAGGGAGAGAGAAAGAGAGAAGAAAGAAAAGGAAAGCATGTTCTCAGATATTTAGGAATTCACAGTAAACCCTACTTCAATTTTCTCCTTTCTCCTAAGGAACTTATATTTCCCAAGGGACATTAGGACATGTAACAAATCTTTTCTGAGTACTAACAATATGCCAAGCTCTACAAATCTAAAATAAGGCTATTATCATCCTTAGCTGGACCCACTAAACCTCTTCTTTCTGAGTGTCCTAGCTCTGTCAATGGCACCATCATATTCCCAGTCAGTCTGTTAAAAAAAAAAAAAATCCATTGCCATCCAGTCAATTCTGACTCATAGTGACCCTGGTGGTGCAGTGGTTAAGAGTTATGGCTGCTAACCAAAAGTTTGCAGTTCAAATCCACCATCTGCTCCTTGGAAACGCTATGGGGCAGTTCTACTCTGTCCTACAGTGTCACTATGAGTCACTATGAGTCAACCTGTTAGAGGGCTTTATTGTTACCTTTGCTTGCTCTCTCCTCTCCAAGGTCTAATCAGTAAATACATCTTGTTGGTTTAACTTCTGTAGTGTCTTTCTTAGTTAGTTAGTGCTGCTATAACAGAATATCACAAGTGGATGGCTTTAACAAACAAAAATTTATTCTCTCACAGTCTAGGAGGCCAAAAGTGCAAATTCAGGGTGTCAGCTCCAGGGGAAGGCTTTCTCTCTCTTTCAGCTCTAGGTCCTTGTCATCTATCGTCTCCTGGTCTAGGAGCGTCTCAGTGCAGGGACCCCAGGTCCAAAGGATGCACTCTCCTGCTGGTTCTTCATTCTTGGTGGTAGGAGGTCCCTTCTTCTCTCTGCTGGTTTCAATATACCACCTAATCCTGTAGATTGAGTCCAGCCTCATTAACATGATTGCCTATAATCCTGCCTCATTAACATCATAGAGGTTAGGATTTACAACACATAGAATAATCATGTCACATCACAAAATGGTGGATAACCACACGATACTGGGAATCCTGTATGGCCTAGCCAAGTTGACACACATTTTGGGGGACAAAATTCAATCCATAACAGTGTCCTTCATGTAGATATTTCCCTTTGTATCCATCCTATCGATTCTCCATGCCTCTTATACATTGGCAATAAATGCTGAATTGTTTCCAATGAATTTATAAATCACTCCATTGATGAGCCATGATTGTCCCTCCTACTGACAATTCCGTGATAACTTCTCAGTGTGGGAAGAAGTTCTGTGGTCACAATTCTGTCTGCTTGTCTGGGACAGGCTGCTTTTCCTGGACGAACAGATATACAGACTTTCTCTGGTGTCTCTACCTTAGATCTAGGGCTTCAGCTCTGTACCTGCCAGAACAAATTATCACTCAGCTCCAGAGACTGTGAAGTAAATGTCTGTGGCATAGTCAGCACCCAGATAGCTAGGAGGCAGCACCATATTGGGTGTAGAGAGAGACACAATGGGTTTTACGGCTAGTTCTGTCACTTAGTGACTGTGTGACTTTAGGAGAGTTTATTTATTAACCAAGTGCTGATTGAGCACATGCTCTGAACCAGGCAATTTTCTGGGAATACAATGATGGTCAAGACAGCAAGATCCTGGCTCAATGAATGATGTTTGATGTTCATGTGTAGTAGAGGGAAATAGACACAGGCAAGTAAACAACCAAATAAACAAGATTATTTCAGATACCAGTAGAGACTGTTTTAAAAAAAAATAGTGTGATGTGATGGAGAACATGGGAGTCACTGAATTTAGAACTGTTGGTCATAAAGGACCTCACTGAGGAGAAACATTTGAGAATGACCACAAGAATCCGGCCACGAGAAGATCAAGAGCAGAGTGTTTGAGTTGGAGGAACAGTAAATGTGAAAGCTGAGGAGCAGAAAAAGGGCCGAGTGGCTACAGGGGGTGGTGAGGAGAAGGATGGTAGCAGATGAGGTCTGAGTGACAGGCCTTGGAAGGAGACTGGATTATATTCAGGTGTGATGGAGAAGCCATTAGCAGGGTTGAAGCAGAGGAGCAAGGTGAACTGACTTTCATTAGGGAAACATGGCTCTGTCTGCTGTGAGGAGAATGGACAGCAGAAGAACAGAAGTGGAGCAGTGAGCTCAGTTAGGCCATTATTACCAGAGTCCCCTTCACAAGCCAGGCCATTGTACCAAGAGCCGCAAATGGGCACAGTAATGCATGGTGCATTCCTCTACTTCTCAATATCTAAAGTAATTTTTGTTTGAGGAAATTATATTTGTGAGCACTGAAACTGTTTAATTTTGGTAAAGTATTTTAATAAGAAACAAATCCATTTTACAGTTATAGATTTCACATATACAGCCCAAATACTTTGGAAGATTTATTTGATTTACTCTCTGCCTTATTCTTAATTTGAGGGAGGTTATAAAGAAATTTGATGGGGGGAAAGAACTTGGTATTTATTAATAAACCAGTTATTTCTAAAGGACAATGGTGATGCAAATCAGATGCTGGGCTAATGCTTTGTGTGTTATAGTTACCACTGTTCTATCATTCAATAGCTATTTATTGAGTGCCTCACAATACAAGCTGCTACGCTAAAAACTGTAGAGGATACAAAGAAATATAACATCCGTTCCTGCTCATGTGGTATTTGCAAGCTCATGGAGAGCAAGGATACATTTCAAACCAATTGCTGTTGAGTTGACTCCGACTCATGGAGACCACATACGGGTCAGAATAGAACTGTGCTCCATAGCGTTTTTAATGGCTGATTTTTCGGAAACAGATCACCAGACCTTTCTTTCTTCTGAGGCATCTCTGGGTGGATGCGAACCTCCAACCTTTTGGTTAGTAGCCAAGTGTGTGAACCATTTGCGCCACCCTGGGACTATGAGGATGTATGTACAGAACAGATAATCACACATAACAACGTATGCTATGGTCCAAACTAGCACTAAAGGATGTGCCTGAGTAAAACTATGAGGAGCGGAGCACTCCAGACAGGGTGGACAGCTTGAGCAAATAACAGGAAAAGGAGAAAGCATATAGTCTCTTCAAAGGAGATTGAGTAGACTGAAGCAGATAGACCAGTGCATTATAAGGGAATAGTGGGAAATGAAGCAAGAAAAGAAAACTGAAACCAGATTATAGGGGGAGCTTAATGCCTGGCCAAGGAATGTGGACTTTGTACTGTTGATATGAGACAACTCTTAAAGGTTTTTGAGCAAGAGAATGACGTGATGAAAAGGTATTTGGGAAGATTAATCCAACAGCTGTGTGCAGGACAGGCAGGAGGGGGACGAGTTAGCAAACAGCTGCTATAGGTTATCTGAGGTTGAGGGGCAATTTGATTTTGTTGGTTCTGGGTTTTCAAAATAAAAAATTTTTATGAATGCCAAAAATCCCTCACTTCTGCTTATACCATATGAACTATTTGATTATGTAATAACTTTTATCAAGGAGTGTTCTTTCTGTGTTTAAAATTAAAGTTAATGTTCCTCTTCTAGAAAAATTATTTGGACTTTTCTCCATTATTTTCTTGATTAATAGTGACAAGCTAACTAAAAACCACAAGGAAATTGCAAAAGAGTAGGAAATCATGAAAACAAGTGAATGTTTTGCTAAGGAAATGTTTATTACTGTGGTTTTCATCATTATGAGTTAATTACAGGCTGTCAGCAAATATCCCATTGTGAACTCAGAGGTGCAATATGTTTTATTTGAAAAAGTGAAATAGTGATTTCCTTTCCAGTATTCAGTTGCATTTCCTGCTATTTTAAGAGTACTCAGTGGTACCAATATAGTTTGACAACCAATTATCCCAGCATGTCTTTGCAGTGTATTTTAACTATAATGATTTTTAAAAGCTTGAATTGCAAAAACAGAGCCCTGTCTTAATTGATCAGATGTGCATCTAGAGTTGTCTGAACATTATTTGTGTAATATCCGAGTAACTTAGCTGATTTACAAGAGCAGAAAGAACACCTGTTGGAATAAGACATGCTAAACTTCCTTTGAAACTATTATTTACAATTTTTCCTCAGACTTCCTCTTCACTAGTCTTGAGTTCTAACCATGATAAGTAAAATGTAGCATAAACCATCTCTGGAAGTTCGTAATGTAATTTGCTAAGGCCAGTTGCCATCTGATTATTTTAAAAGAAATCAGTTACAGGCATTACAAACCTCAAACTTCACCCACATCATCTTTTTCTGGCAAGTTTGATTCAAAGAATGGCGTGGTACATATTCTATAAGCAAAAGGTGACTTTACAGAGTCAGAATTCTCCATGTAAATGCCGCCCTAGCGCTTGTTCACTACAGTTCATTGTTTAAAAGCTGACGTCTGTGACTGATTCAGGGCCATTGCTTAATTTTCTTTGGTTTGATTTTTTTTCTTCACCCTCCCAATTGGCTTCTCCAGAGGAGGAAAGTCAGACAGTAGTTACTGCTTTGGAAAGAAAAGATAAGCTGAACACTTTGGAATGCATTTTTCTAACACTGCTTCGCCAAGTGTTACATGACTGTATCACATTTCTTTAGACTTTGATAATGAGAAACAGACAATTCCATAGAAAATACAACCAAGAGACTTGCAGTAATAGAGGATTTCAGAAATATGCATGGTTCTAAATGGCACTGAGATTATGTGCTTACGAGTTCTGAATCTTTTATTTTTTTCATGTTTGAGTAGGCACTATGGTTGATTATTAGGTTCAGGAAGGGCAGAGGCCCTGCCTGCTGATTATAAACGTGCATGTGTGTAAAATTTTCACACATAACATAATATTTCAAAGTTATTTTTATGGAGGCTCAGGGGTCCCAGAACTTAAACAAAACTGCTGATCATTGGCCCCAAGAAATACTTAGAAGGAATCAGAGGTTTGTTTGTTTGTTTTTTTTTTTTTTTACGTCATATGGAGTCATTTGCAGATTTCTGGGCTACATGTCACATGATGTTTATTTATTCAGCTGGCTTTGGAGATTTTAGCAATATTTGGAGACACATGAGTCTTTGCCTTGCTTAATAAAAAGTATGCTCAAAGGTATAGCTACAGCATTTTTATATACAAAAGTTTCTCACAAGCAGAAGTTGATATCGACAAAAATGTAATTTTGAAATTAAAAAGAAAGAAGTAAATATACAATCTCATCTCCTTTCTTAACAAATCTTTAGCAGAGCATATGTCCCCTGTACTGTAATGCCTGAAAATGCATTATTATCTTTTACATGAACACTGTGAACAATACTTGCATTATTCTACTCTGATCATCTATGACAAACAAGACCTGGTTCACCTTCTAAGAATAATCATTTAACAGGAGATGAGTAATTTTTGTTGATATTACTAGTAGAGCTTCATGTCACAGTGCTTTCCAATGAAACGAGGTGGAATAAATATTTCATAGCTATAGCTTTTGAGGAACATTCTGCCTTTCCATCTTGAGGCAGTCTTTCAACATATATGCCAGTCAGAAGTCTTTCACCAATGTAAAATGCATCTTGTCCATTTGTCTTTGAAAACATAAGGACCTCAAGATTCACCTGAAATATTCATTATGTGGGCAATACTCTAAGCAGGTTGGAACTTGCTGAGTGTTTCAGTCGCTACTTATTTATTCAAGTTTTTCTTTCTTGTTTTATTTTCCATGCCCCTAATACTTCCTCAGTCTAAGGCTTACCAAAATGCCTTTGCTCTATAATAGACCTGCATAGTAACTTATTGATGGCATTTAACATCTTAAATGTAGCCATTCCTATTTGGAATGTTTTGTACCATAAAGCATTTTCTTTTCTTTTACTTCTATTTCCCTTCTCTTTTTCTTTTGACCTACCTGCTTCTAATATTTTAAGTAGATCGCTTTACTGTGGAATTATCTTTTGTATGAGTTTTTCTGTTGACACCTGATTGATATAGAGCAATTTCATTGTAAGAGGGCTAATTTGTTGAATTTTGCCAATGTGATTTTCTATTCTTTGCTTTGAGCCTTTTTTTGTAAAATGTGTCCACACACTGAACCCATGACCCACACGTGTGATCCATCCTCACCTCTTCAATATTGATTTGTCTTTTGTTTAGGTGAAAACTGTAGTCATATGCCACAAAACGTCAGTTCAGGCAACGTCTGACCACATATATGACTGTGGTCCCATAGGTTATAATAGAGTTCAGAAATTCCAACTGGAAAACAGGACATACCAGATGTAACACTTAAGAAACACTGCTAAACAACACAGAGTTTTCATGAGCGTCACAAAGTAGTGCGTGCATTTGTTATTAAAACCGTTGTATGTTTTTAACTCAAATTTCTAGTACGATAGGCTTTATGGCAGTCTGTTCTTAAGTACTAGCTCTCCATAAGTCTGACGTTGGTAACCTGGGGACTGCCTGGATACAATATGATGTTCACACATACCCAAATCACATAACATCCTATTTCACCTATCGTGGATGTTAATTGATGGATGACTGTATTGCATTTTATGTTAATGCTTAAGACTTGTTTTTTCTTAGAAAGTGCCATTATTTAATAAGGTGTTAAAAAGCACAGTCCTTGCCAATAGTTTCTTAAAGAGACAGTAGATATTTAGTTCCGCTTTAAAAGGAGTAGGGCAATGTCTTTTAACTACACAAACTCCCTGATAGACATGAGTGCAGACACACACACACACACACACACACACACGCAAACTCTTCTATGAATCCTTGACTAGACAGAACTGCATGCTAAAGAGTTTAGGGTCATAGAAGACCAAAAACTAATGTCATTTTACCATATATGACTGTATTTCTTAAGAAATGCAAGAAGGCATGTATTATTTATCAGTAAAATCATTAAAATTCTGGTAAATCATTAACTTTATCTATCTGATGACAAATTAGGATATATTTTCAACTTTCCTTTTCCATCTCTGTTTACCAGTATCACTTTCTTTTTCTCACCCCAATCTAAACTTCTTTTAACCTTCATGAGCAGCAATGCCTCTCTACAAAAAAATATAAGCAAAGCTTTGTCAAAGACCTAACTGCTATAAGAAGCAAGTCAAAAAAAGGGGAACAAAAACACAACATTTTTTGTGCTTTAGGATGTGCCAGGAACTGCAGTAGATAATTTTTTACGTGTGTTTTCTCTATGAAAATGGAACAAAAAAGATGCAAGTGTATTTTTTTAAATTGTTGCTTAATTACGTTACCTGTAAAAGTCCATCATATTTCTTTTATTAGTATTACTTGATTATTTTGATGAGTACAGACTGCTGCCCCATCCAGCTTGGAGCCATAGGACTGTGTGCCCAGAGAAATAAAATATATGAAACACACAAAGGAACTCGTGTATATATTTTATTTACAAAATAGCATAGCCCATAAAAAGCAAAGACTATTTTAGTTCCCATTGATTGTTATCAGAGGGGATAAGTATAGGTACAAACGAGAAATTTAGCTTGGACGCCAGAGTGAATACTCATGTAAAGAACGTGTTTCAGAAATATGTCATGAAAAATGTTGGTTAAGTGTTTGACGATTTTATGAAGAACTACGCGACTATATTTATAGTTTAATTTAAATACGTTTTTGCCTAGATGACTTTTTTAAGATAGTACTTTAACCTTATTTTCATACTTTATGAAGCTGAAAAGGAAGCCAAGAAAAAAATTAACACTTCAGCTAAATATATTAATTTCGCCAATGCAAAGATCAATTAGACTGTTTCTATGACAGTGCTTGTTCCTGTGTTTGATTGTTTTTCTTTTTAGTTGAACATTCACACTTCTTCAAAGAACTGTGAGCAATGCATTTTTTACAAAATTACGATGACTCTGTTACTTTCATGAAGATTTATTAATACTGACTACTAAATAAAAATGTCAAAGAGAAGTAAATATCATGCATAAAAAGCATAAAGGAACGCTACACTGGTTTGAGGACAAATAGGAAATGTAATTTATATTCTGAGTAGAAAATGAATCTCTGGTAATGTTAGGCAAAAACAAATTACAGGCCAAAAAAAGCTAATGGTTCTCATGTTACCTGGATAAGAAGGCAAAATTGAAACAAATTCAGGTTCTCCATGTTGTACAAAAAAGCCTGACCCAGGGCAAGCCTGTCAAGTGGATTGCCTGCTCTTAGCCCCCTTCCTCAGGGATCCAGCTACCCTGAGTCCTTCTCCTCCGTCCAGGAGGCTAAGAGTGCCAGGGCACAGCTATGGATTTTTATTTTATGTCCCCCACTCATGAAACTTTTTTCCTGGCTTCCATTCCTTTACGGCACTAATTGTTTTTACTATGGCTTACTTAAAGATAAGACTTAGCTAGTCTATTTCTACTTTCCAGAGGGGAAAAAAACCTCATAATAATAAAATAGTTGGGGAGGAACAAAATAACAATTAGAATATTACCAACACAGCAATTACACAAAAGACCAAATGATGAACAAATATGAAATCTAATAGTAATACTACAAATACATTAATCCATATAAGTTTGGCTGCAACCAAGACCAATGTAAAGCGGCAATAATAACCACATGTGCCTCCAAAACTGCAGGAGTTCTAACAATTACCATGTGAGCAGGAGCATTTCAAGGCTCCCAAGCATTGGATTGCAATCAGATTTCTTAGGGAAATACTAGAGTTCTCAATTAATTCTGGTAACATGTTACTGTTAGTTTATGATAGTACCTTCTAGCAACTCAGCAAATACTAGTGAGTATCCATTAGCCTCTATCAAACTGAATGTTATTCAACTACAAGAGCCAAAAATGAGTCTTCTGTCCATCAGGCTAAACTTTGAAGTTCCACAGAAGTCCATGAGCCATGCTTTGAGTTTTAGGGCCTTCAGCATCAGAGGCTGTTCCCAGATAGAGATTACATTTCCACTCTTATTCTCTTGGATGCTAAGGATTATAAAGTGAAAAACACAGGTGTACTAGTTCCCTAGGGCTATCAAAAAAAAAAAAAAAAAAAACTTGGTGGCTTAAAGCATCATAAATTTACTACCTCACAGTTCTGGATGCTAGAAGTCCAAAATTAGGCCATTGGCAGGGCCATGCTCTCTCTGAAGGACCTAGGGGAAGACCCTGTCTTATCTCTCCTAGCTTCCTTGGCTTGCAGCTACAGTCTCTGCCTCCATCAGCACATGTTGTTCTTCCCTCTCTGTCTCTGTATCTGTGTCTCTTCTCCTTTTTTTATAACGACATTACTCTCATTGGATTAGGACCCAGCCTACTTCACTATGACCTCATGTTAGCTGATAACATCTTCAAAAACACTGTATCCAAACAAGATCATGTTCACGGGTACCAAGGTTTAAGACTTCATCATATCTTTTTTTTAGGTAATATTTCATTATGTTTTCAGTCAATGTTTACACAGCAAATTAGGTTCCCATTTAACAATTTTTATACAAATCGTTCTGTGCCATTGGTTACAGTTTTCAAAATGTGTCAGCATTCTCATCATTTCCATTGATCTATCTTCCCTTCCCCTCCTTGCCTTTCATCTTTGCTTTTGGGTAACTGTTGAGCGTTTGGTCTTTTATAGTTGATTATTTAAGGCAGCATATTACTCATGAGTGATATTGTTTATTTTATAAGACAACTTACTATTTGGCTGAAAGATGACCTACAGAAATAGCTTCAAATCCAAGTTCAAAAGTTATCTTAGGGTGATATTCTTGAGGGTTCCTGTAGTCTCTATCCATCCAGTAAGTCTGGCCTTTTTTAGAAATTTTAGTTTTCTTCTACATTTTCCCCTATTCTGTCTGGGAACTTCTGTTGTGTCCCTGGTCAGAAAGGTCAGTGGTGGTAGCTGGGCACCATCTCTTTATTCTGGTCTCAGGTTAAAAGAGGCCATGATTCATGTAGGCTATTAGTGCTGTGGACTAGTTTCTTCTTTGAGCCTTTTATCTCCTTCATTCTCTGTTGCTCCGTATGAGTAGAGACCAATAGTTGTATCTTAAGATGGCTGCTTGCAAGCTTTCTTTGCCCATTTTTTAATTGGGTTATTTGTCTTTTTGTTGTTGAGATTTTGGAGTATTTTGTAGATTTTAGAGATTAGGCGCTGATCTGATTTGTCATAGCCAAAATTTTTTTCCCAGTCTGTAGGTTGTTTTTTCACTCTTTTGGTGAAGTCTTTTGATGAGCATAAGTGTTTGATTTTCAGGAGCTCCCAGTTATTTAGTTTCTTTTCTCCTGTTTGTACATTGTAACTTATGGTTCGTATTCTGTTTATGCCATGTATTAGGGCTCCTAGCATCGTCCCTATTATTTCTTCCATGATATTTATTGTTTTTGATTTTATATTTAGGTCTTTGATGCATTTTGAGTTAGTTTTTGTGCATGGTGTGAGGTATGGGTCTTGTTTCGTTTTTTTGCAGATGGATATCCAGTTATACCGGCACCATTTGTTAAAGAGACTGTCTTTTCCCCAACTGACAGACTTTGGGTCTTTGTCAAATATCAGCTGCTCATAGGTGCATGAATTTATGTCTGGATTATCAGTTCTGTTCCATTGGTCTATGTATCTATTGTTGTACCAGTACCAGGCTGTTTTGACTACTGTGGCAGTATAATAGGTCCTAAAATCAGGTAGTGCGAGGCCTCCCACTTTGTTCTTCTTGATTAATGCTTTACTTCTCCGAGGCCTCTTCCCTTTTCATATGAAGTTGGTGATTTGTTTCTCCATTTCCTTAAAAAATGCCATTGGAATTTGGATCGGGATTGCATTGTATCTGTAGATTGCTTCGGGTAGAATTGACATTTTCACAATGTCGAGTCTTCCTATCCATGAGCAAGGTATGTTTTTCCACTTATGCAGGTCTCTTTTGATTTCTTGCAGTAATGTCTTGTAGTTTTCATTGTATAGGTCTTTTACGTGTCTGGTTAAATTTATTCCTAAGTATTTTATCTTCTTGGGGGCTATTGTAAATGGTATTGATTTGGTGATTTCCTCTTTGAAGTTCTCTTTGTTGATGTAGAGGAATCCAACTGATTTTTGGATGTTCATCTTGTATCCTGATACTTTGCTGATATCTTCTATTAGTTCCAGTAGTTTTCTTGGGATTATTTGGGGTTTTCTGTGTATAAGATCATATAATTTGCAAATGGGGATACTTTTACTTCTTCCCTACCAAGTTGAATGCCCTTCATCTCTTTTTCTAGCCTAATTGCTCTAGCTTGAACCTTCAGCACAATGTTGAGTAAGAGTGGTGATAAAGGGCATCCTTGTCTGATTCCTGTTCTCAAGGGGAATGCTTTCAAAGTCTCTCCATTTAGGATGCTGTTGGCTGTTAGCTTTGTATAACTGCCCTTAATTATGTTGAGGAATTTCCATTCTATTCCTATTTTGCTGAGAGTTTTTATCATGAATAGGTGTTGGACTTTGTCAAATGCCTTTTCTGCATCTATTGATAACATCATGGGTTTCTTGTCTTTTGTTTTATTAATGTGATGGACTACATTGATTGTTTTTCTAATGTTGAACCATCCCTGCATACCCGGTATAAATCCCACTTGATCATGGTGAATCATTTTTTTGACATGTTGTTGAATTCTATTGGCTAAAATTTTTTTGAGGACTCTTGTGTCAATGTTCATGAGGGATATTGTTCTGTAATTTTCTTTTTCTTGTGATGTCTTTACCTGGTTTTGGTATCAGGGTTATGCTTGCTTCACAGAATGAGTTTGGGAGTATTCCATCCTTTTCTATGCTCTGTAATTCCTTTAGGAGTAGTGGTGTTAACTCTTTTCTGAAAGTTTGGTAGAATTCTCCAGTGAAACCATCTAGGCCAGGGCTTTTTTTGTTGGGAGTTTTTTAATTACCGTTTCAATCTCTTCTTTTGTTACAGATTTATTTAGTTGTTCTACCTCTGTTTGTGTTAGTTTAGGTAGGTAGTGAAATTTGTCCATATTCTCTAGGTTTTCAAATTTGTTAGAGTACAGTTTTTCATACTATTCTGTTAGGATTCTTTTAATATCAGTTGGGTCTGTTGTGATATTACCCATCTTATTTCTTATATGGGTTATTTGCTTCCTCTCCTGTTTTTCTTTCATCAGTTTGGCCAATGGTTTATCAATTTTGTTGATCTTTTCAAAGAACCAGCTTTTGGTCTTGTTAACTCTTTCAATTGTTTTTCTATTCTCTATTTCATTTAATTCTGCTCTAATTCTTATTATTTCCCTTCTTCTGGCACCAGAGGGTTTCTTTTGCTGCTCTCTTTCTACTTGTTCCAGTTGTAGGGTAAATGTTTTGATTTTATCCCTTTCTTCTTTTTGGCTGTGTGCCTTTATTTCTATAAACTGACCTCTGAGTGCTGCTTTTGCTGTGTCCCAAAGATTCTTGTAGGATGTGTTTTCGCTCTCATTTGATTCTGTGAATTTCTTTATTCCATCCTTAATTTCGTCTATAACCCAGTAGTTTTTGAGCAAGGTGTTGTTCAGTTTCCATGTGTTTGATTTTTATTTTTCCTTGCTTTTTCTGTTATTGATTTCTACTTTTATGGCTTTATGGTCAGAAAAGATGCTTTGTAATATTTGGATGCTTTGGATTTTGTTAAGGCTTGCTTTATGGCCTGGTATGTGGTCTCTTCTCTAGAATGTTTCATGTGTGTTGTAAAAGAAAGTATACTTGACTGCTGTTGGGTCGAGCGTTCAGTATATGTCCATGAGATCAAGTTGGTTGATTGTAGCATTTAAATCTTCCGTGTTTTTATTGAGCTTCTTTCTGGATGTTCTGTCCTTCGCTGAAAGTGGTGCATTGAAGTCTCCTACTATTACTGTGGAGATGTCTATCTCTCTTTTCGATGCTGTTAGAGTTTGTTGTATGTATTTTGGAGCCCTGTCACTGTGTGCATAAATATTTATTATAGTTATGTCCTCCTGGTGTATTGACCCTTTAATCATTATACAGTGTCCTTCCTTATCCTTTGTGGTGGATTTTACTTTAAAGTCTATTTTGTCAGAGATGAATATTGCCACTCCTGCTCTTTTTTGAGTGTTATTTGTTTGATGTATTTTTTTCCATCCTTGAGTTTTAGTTTGTTTATGTCTTTAAGTCTAAGGTGTGTCTCTTGCACACAGCATATAGACAGATTCTGTTTTTTTAATCCATTCTGCCACTCCCTGTCTCTTTATTGGTTCATTAATTCCATTTACATTCAGTGTAATTATTGATAGGTATGAGTTTAGTGCTGTCATTTTGATGTTTTTTGTGTGTGTGGTTGATAGCTTCAATTGTTCCACTTAATTTTCTGTGCTGAGTTTTTCTTTAGTGTTTTCTTTTCACCTTTTTTATTGTTGTTGATTTTGTATTTGCTGAGTATTTATATTTTTATTGTTTTTTAATTTTGATGTGTAGGATTGTTAGTTTCCTTTGTGGTTACCTTAATATTTACTCCTATTTTTCTAAGTTTAAGCCAGTCTTTAATTTTTTTATATCTCCTGGACTTCCTCTCCACATGAAAAATCTATGTCTACATTTTTTAGTTCCTCTTTTTTGTTTTAATGTTGTCCTCTTTTACATATTGGCATCTGTTTTCCTATTTTCAGTGTTTTAGCTTTTATTTATTTTTGTGACTTCCCTATCTGTGTTGATATTTGGCTATTCTGTCCTGTATTCTAGTCTTGGGTTGTTATCTGATGTTATTGATTTTCTAACCAGAGGACTCCCTTTAGTATTTCTTGTAATTTTGGTTTGGTTTTTGCAAATTCCCTAAACTTCTGTTTATCTGGAAATGCCCTAATTTCAGCATCAGATTTGAGAGACAGTTTTGCTGGATATATAATTCTTGGTTGGCAGTTGTTTTCCTTCAAGGCTTTATATATGTCATCCCATTGCCTTCTTGCCTGCATGGTTTCTGCTGAGTAGTCTGAACTTGTTCTTATTGTCTCTCCTTTCTAGATGACTTTTCATTTATCCCTAGCAGCTGCTCTTAAAATTCTCTTTATCTTTGATTTTGGCAAGTGTGATTATAATATGTCTTGGTAACTTTCTTTTGGGATCTACTTTATGTGGAGTTTGATGAGCATCTTGGATAGATATCTTCTCATCTTTCACAATATCAGGAAAGTTTTTTGCCAGCAAATCTTCAACAATTGTCTCTGTATTTTCTGTTATCCCTCCCTGTTCTGGTACTCCAATCACTCGTAGGTTCTTCTTCTTGATAGTTCCACATAATTCTTATGATTTCTTCATTTTTTTAAATCCTTTTATCTGATTTTTTCTCAGATAAGTTGGTGTCAAGTGCTTTATCTTTATCTTCAGTCTCACTAATTCTGACTTCCATTGCCTCAATTCTGCTCCAGTGACTTTCTATTGAGTTATCTAATTCTGAAATTTTATTGTTAATCTTCTGGATTTCTGATTGCTATCTCTCTATAGATTCTTGCAGCCTGTTACATTTGTCATTATGCTCTTTTCTAATCTTCTTAAGTTCCTCTATTGCTAGGTCTTCATTTTTCCAGATCTTCTTCCTGAGCTCTTGACGAGTTCTGTATATTTTGTATTCTGCCTCTGGTAATTCCAAGAAATTCTCTTCCTCTGGAAAATTCCTCGATTCTTTATTTTGCCAGCTTGCTGAAGTCATCATGGTCTGCCTCTGTATGTAATTTGATATTGACTGTTGTCTCTGAGCCATCAATAAGTTATTATATTTATTTATTTTATGCTTGCTTACTGTGCCCTAGCTTCTTGTTTTGTTTTGTTCTGTTTGTACTGCTTCTGTGAGCTAGCCTGATCACCGGCACCCTTGAAGTGCCAACGTCCTGCCACCAGGTGGCCAGACCTGCCACTAAGTATGTGAGCCCAGGAGTCCACCCACTCTTCCTGTACAGATTCAGCTCAGGTGTCCACGTAGCTGGCCACCAAGTGTGTGGTGCAGGCTCTCACCTACATTCCTAGACAGGCATAGGTGATTGGTGTAGGCACAGGCATTTTGCTGCAGCAGGGGGTCACATGCTGAGCAAGGCAGGGGGCTGACAGCCTTCCCAGAGTGTCCAGGAGGAAAGTGTGTTTCTTTTCCCTAGGATGCTTAGGTGGGCGGGTTTTACAGCTGGACTATGAGCACACAAAGCTGTTTCCTGTGAGGACTGAGAGGCACCACTTATTCTTGGGGCCCTGTTGCAGGTGGCTAGGTGGTGGGTGTGGAGCCACCAGTCCTGAGGCCCCTGATTTGGGTAGGTGAAGACCCTACTTAATAGGCAGAGCAGTGTCAAATGTTAGAAACCTGCCACTTCACAGTTGAAAGAGTTGAAGTTAGATTTCAGGTATATACCCTGTTATACTGTGGTAACGAGGGCCTACACTGTTGAAATGGGCTGACACAAGTCTATGCAGGGGAAAAGGCACTCAAAGTCCATGGACCCCTTATGCCTGTGCCTAGGCAAAGGAACTGTGCCTATGCTGAACTCCTGGTATTTTTTCCTGTTTGTTAATTTTCTCGCTGTCCAAGGCCCGGAGAGTGGCTCAGGACACATGGCAGGTCCTACTTCTGGCCCATGGGACTCAGCAATTGCTGAAGCCATCCCAGACCCAGTGCAGAGCAGGGAGTCGGGAGGTAAATGGGAAAGAGGTTTTTCCCATAGGAGGGTGTTTTTGATCCGCGTGGTAGGCCAGAGGCAAGTATTTAACTTTCGTAGATCAAGGGCTATTTCTCACTGCTTTAGGATGGCCGAGTAGACTCTCTGCCACCGGATCTCTCCCGGTGTGGAAAATGCCTCCTGAGCACTGCTGCTTGCCTGCCCTACCACGCACCATGAGCTGATCTGGCCTGAAGGGCTCAGGCTCTTGCTAGGTCAGGCCTGGAAACTCCTCACTTCTTCTGAACCATCTCTCCCTCCCCCTGCCACTCAGTCCAATCCTCAACTTTGCCTTTGATGTTCAGGGCTCCTCAATTGTCATATGTAATTGATTCACTTGTTTTTTTGGGTCTTTGTTGTAAGAGGGACCAATGGAAGCATCTAACTACTCTGCAATCTTGGCTCTGCCTCTGTGCTTTGTTATATATGGATATGTATGCTGTATATACGAACATATATATACATTTGCCTACAGATACACCTATACATGCACATGCATATACTTGCATATCCTTCCTACATACATATATACATATGTATCTACCTACGTAACCACATACATGTTTTTTGGTTGTTGTTACTGTTGTTGCAAAATTATATATGTTATAGCATTTATTGAAATTGTCCTTTTCTGGTGTACTTCTTAGTGTCTTTATTTACCTTGGTCAAGCTGTGCTGATTTCACCCATGTTTGGTATTGTCTTTCCCATCACCAAAAATAACAAATGTCTACTATTTAGAAAGTGATTCCACCTTCTTATCCCTCCCATCCCTGGTACCATCAAAGAAAGTTTATTTCTGTGTCTATATCTATTCTTTACTTTTTATAATAGTGGGACCATACAATATTTGCCTTTTTGTGATTAACTTATTTCACTCAGCATAATGTCCTCCAGATTCATCCATGTTATGTTTCACGGATTCCTTGTTATTCCTTATAGTTGTATAGTATTCCATTTTTTGTATGCACCACAATTTGTTTATCCGTTCATCCATTGCCATTATATGTTTTTGCAGACACAATTCAATCCATAATACTGGGATGCTAGGCTACCATCAAAAAAAGAAAAAGAGATAATTTTATCTCAGTAAGCCACAGAGATCCATCTGACCATTTGAACAACATCTTACCATCAGGCCACAAGCTGGGAAAGCAGAGCAGGAAAATATTAAAGGTGGCAGTAATGTTGTCAGTGGTCAAATCAGCTGAGATATGGATCAGAACCAATTAAAAATTAGGGGAGGTCGGATAAGAGAGGACACATCAGAGGTGATTCAACATGGTGGGTGAACTGCCCTTATGGTTTGAAGTTTGAGATCTCAGAGCACTGATTCCAGCTGGGAAGTCTCTAGCTAAGAGATTCCTTAACTGGAATTTTTTTGATGGTTAAATTGCTGATATCCATTTAAGTCAGTGTTTATCAGAAGGCATCCTCCTTTACCCAAGACTTTTGATTGCTAATGCCAAATTAGTGGGCCACCACTTCCATTCATTTTTCTCACTTGCTCTATAGTGAGGCAATTCTACATCTCACATTAGGGCTCTGATGGCATCTATTTGGCTGAATACACCAAAAAAAAAAAAAAAAAAAGTAATTTAAGATGTGTTCTAATGTGAAATTGCTGTTTTTGTCCTGTTACAGTTCCCAACTACATTATTCAAGCACTTCTAGAGTCAATTTACAAGCATCTTTTACCCTTACATGGAGCTTAGTATTTAATACACTTTACCTGAGCAACAAGGTACATTGTGCGGGTTGTTGGCTAGCAATATGTTGCTTGGAGTATGGAATTTAGATCTTTCTAGCTCCTGTCACTAGTTATTGTTATTCTATTAAGAAATCTTTGAAGGAAAGAATTATCCTGAACATTTTAGATTTTATTTTCAAGGGAAGCCAAGGACAAAATGTGTATTCAGTTATTGGGTTACTGTTTTTTGTTTTTATTTCCTTCTTTTCCTCTTTTTTTTTTTTTTTTGACATTTGTTGATGGCCTTGAAGAACACAAGGAGGAGGAGGAAGAAAATTCATTACTCAGGGTTGGTTTTAGACACTCTAGGTTTTCTACTAAAAAAATCTAGTTGACCCTAAATCATCTTTGTATTTGATCCTGGACACACTGACAGTACTGTCATCCACATGTCTACACAGTGGATGTAAAAATGAGGGGTTGAAGCCTTGCTAAAGCACTTTCTTCATTGATAAAATTGGCAGTGACCTTAATCAGTAACTCTCTAAGCTTTTTGCACTGACAGAAATAACTATTTTTCCTGCTCTATGTTAACATAGATACTTTTTCATCCGGTCTTCAGGTATGATACATGTCCCTAGGTTTGTAGGGCTTTAGAAATCTGGTCACTGCAGTCTTCTTCCATTTGTGCTTTGATTCCTATGAGAATCTTTACAAATATATATTTAAGGATACTTGATTGAAAAAAACCTCAGGATATAGAAAAAAACATACCTATAAACATAGAAATTGGTCAGTTTAAGGCCATTTCAAATATCCAGTTGGTTACCACTGATTATAAACCTGAACAGAGTATGAATTACTCTAAGTTACATACTATATCCATTTTCTGTAAATCCCTAGATCTTAACTATTTTTTAAATATTTGTGAGGGGGGCTCCCTGGTGGTGCAGTGGTTAAGAGTTTGGCTGCTAACCAAAAGGTCAGGAGTTCAAATCTACTAGCTGCTCCTTGGAAACCCTGTGGGGGCAGTTCCACTCTGTGCTGCAGGGTTGCTATGACTT
The DNA here is from genome assembly GCA_030035585.1 of Dugong dugon. Classification (NCBI taxonomy): domain Eukaryota; kingdom Metazoa; phylum Chordata; class Mammalia; order Sirenia; family Dugongidae; genus Dugong; species Dugong dugon. The sequence continues at coordinate 20,388,886 of CM057478.1, forward strand.
GGAATCGACTCGACAGCAACAGGTTTAGTTTGTTTTTTTGTTGTTGTTATTTATGGTTTATCAAATTATTGACAGCCCAGAATAGTTTTTGCAAGAGTAAAGTTAATATTAAATGATTATTTTAACTCACTTGATATTTGGAAACCTAAATCTTGATTGCATGACTAAACTCAATAGCACCCTTAAGTAATTATTCTCCATAAATTAACATGCTATTTCTATCTTCTGTAATTTTCAAGAAATCTAGGCTGTTAAATTTCAGCAATAGCTGAATCACCTTAGTCACAGTCAATCTAGAATTTTCTAACATCCTTGTGGTTAACTGTGTGGTGATCAGCTGTGTGTCAGTCTAATTCATAATTAAGATGGGCTAAACAATCAAAACAACTTCACCATTTGCTATTTAACTTATGTAGACACTGCTGTGAGTAGTTTTGTTGGCATATAACTGCACTTAATGAAAATCCTGTAATTTTAAAAGAATCAGAGGTCACTGGAATTATGTATTTACGATTTGCAGCTTTAGGAATGATTATTTTTTAATCTTTTTATTTTAACATATGAGTTTTAAGAAGGCTGAGTCCTGAATCATTGCATAATGTTCAATATCCTTCTGATAGACTGTTTTTCAGAAAACTGTGATTCAGTAGTGTGAATTAAGTGTTATAATTATTTTAGTCAACAATTAGTATATTTTCTAAAAGTATATAATTATAGTCAATAAATGGAAGATATTATCAGTATATCAAGGTTAAATGATTAAATGATTACAATTAAAATGCTATCGTGTTTATTTGAATATTGGTGGGTTTCTTAACTGGTAATATTTCATTACTGTTTTTATATAAATAAAAATAACATTGAAATTTTTACTGGCAATCGACACTAATATTAGAACATAATTTTAGTACAACTCAACCCTTTATTTAAAAAATATATGTATATGCAAATCTGCAAATGACGTCTTTAAAGTTTTAAAAAAAGCAAAGATGTCACTTTGATGACTAAGATGCACCTGACCCAAGCCATGGTCTTTTCAACTGCCTCATATGCATGCAAAATCTGGACAATGGAAAAGGAAGACAGAGAAAGAATGGATGCATTAGAATTATGGTGCTGGCGAAGAACATTGAATATACCATGGACTGCCAGAAGAACAAACAAATTAGTCTTAAAGAACTATAACCAGAATGCTCCTTAAAAGCAAGGATGGCAAGACTTTGCCTTGCTTACTTTGGACACATCATCAGGAAAGATCAATCACTAGAAGAGGACATCCTGTTTGGTAAGGTAGAGGGTCAATGAAAGTGAGGGAAACCTCAATGAGATGGAATGATACAATAGCCACAACATTAGATTCAAATATACCAACGATCATAAAGATGGCACAGGACTGGGTGACATTTCATTCTGTTATCCATAAGGTCACCATGAATTGGAGCCAGCTTGATGGCCACAACATTAAACAGATATTTCCCAGAAGTCATAGCAACTACGAACAGTAAAACTCTTCCATACATGGGTGGCCGATATTCCTAACTATGCTGGCAGGTAATTATAAATAGCCAGTACTACTCTTAGAGAATAACAATAGATTCTCTGTGAAAAAGAGAACTGAGAGAGGTGGCTAAGAGTGCTACTCAAACGTAGACAGGTTAGGTTCAGAGCTCCAGACAAGAATTCCTATCTCTGGAGAAGCAGCATGGTTTCGTGAAGAAAGCATGTTCATCAAAGTCAGCCAAATTGGGTTTGAATCAGCAAAAGTGTTATCAACCTCCCTGCATTGTTGTAAAGATGAAGCGCATCACACGTATAAAACATCTACCACTACATGACACACAGCACATGCTACATTCACGTGGTTTTATTTCTTTCCTTGCTTACCAGTGCTTCCGGTGTGATCGTTGTTAAATAACAGAAGATTGACTTTAGAGAAAAATAGGCAAGGCTCAGCTGGAATATTAATTGTATTTTAAAGCCATTTTTGCAGCTTGGTCGTTTAGAAGCTCACTCAGGCCAGTCACCAGGTCCGTTTTTGTTGAGTTTTGTGTAAACAATGTCTATCTCATACAGTGCTTGGCATATAGTCAGTTTTCAATAAATATTTCTTAAATAAATGAATGGGTAAACGTGGACTTCATTTTCCTGCAGAAACAATAGTAGGATAATGTGACTAGGTTAAGGAGCCCTGGTTTCCCAATGGTTAAAGCACGTGGCACTAACCAAAATGTCGGTTGTTTGAACCCACCAGCCGCTCCATGGGAGTAAGATGTGGCAGTCTGCTTCCGTAAAGTCTTACAGTCTTGGAAACTCTATGGGGCAGTTCTATTCTGTCCTATAGTGTTGCTGTCAGTTGGAATTGACTCAATGACAGTGGGTTTGTTTTTTTTTGGTTTGGTGACTAGGTTTCTGGACCAGATTACAAAGCCTACAGAGACAATAAGATAACTAGAGAAGAGTATTTTATCAGTGCTACAATAAAACCACTACCATGCTGTAAGCTATGCCACCAGTATTTCAAATACCAGCAGGGTCACCCATGGTGGGAAGGTTTCAACAGAGCTTTCACTCAAAGATAGACTATGAAGAAAGACCTGGTGCTCTACTTCCAAAATTTAGCCAATGAAAACCTTATGGATCATAACAGAATGTTATCTGACTCACTTTGGACACATCATCTAGGAGGGATCAAACGCAAGAGGAGGCTATTATATTTGGTGAAATAGAGGCCGTTGAGGGTGTGGGTGACCCTCTTTGAGACAGATTGGCACAATAGCCACAACAATGGACTCGAACATGCTTGTGATTGTAAGGGTGATGCAGGACCAGGCAACATTTTGTTCTGTTGTACTTAAAGGTCACCATGACTCAATAGCAGCTAAGGAGCTAAAAATAATAAAACCACACACACACACAGTTCCATATGCAATTATTTAAGTTGTTTCAGTTTGGAATTCCAAATCCACAGGTCCTCCCAAATGCAGTCAAACCAGGGGTTTCCTCTGCCAACCGTTTCTAATTGTCAAGTGAGGAGGAGACGAAAATCCTCTGGCTCCAAGCTACTGGCACTGATTATTAAAACCCAAGGGACTGATTTCAGAAAGCTAATCATCAGTTGGTGTAATCACCATTCTCCTATAACTCCAGTCTCTAGAGTCAGAAATCGCCTCTGAGTCCCTAAACCTAACTTTGGGAACTGGTTTGTCCCCACCCCTACGTTTTCCATAGCACTATGCACCACCCGTTGCATTACACCGGGCTCTCAGTGAGGCATCTGATAAATGGAAACATGAAGAAAGGGGTTATTAGCTACTTATACTGTGAGACATAAGCCATGAATCTGTGGGTTCCACAGCAATGTAAAAGTTCCAGATTTTTTCATCAACTTAGAAACTATAAGCAAATGTAATAGAGAAGTCCACTTCCCATTGCCCAGTTGAGGATGCTCCAGAATGCCTGAGGACATCCACCAAAATAACCAAAAACCAAGATAGGTGCCCTCAGATCAACTCTGACTCATGGCACCCCATTTGTGTCAGAGTAGAACTGTGCTCCACAGAGTTTTCCATGGCTGATTCTCAGTTTCTGAAGTAAATTGCCAGGCCTCTCTTCCCTGGCATTTCTAAGTGGACTCGAACCTCCAACTTTTTGGTTAGCAGCAGAGCATATTAATCATTTGCACCACCCAGGGACTCCATCACCAAAATAGAGGACTTGAATTCCAATTTGAGTCTTGCGTAGCAACAAAGAGAATTAGTAAGCAGTAGTTCTGGCTGTGGCCAGGAGTAAAAACACTGTAAGAATTGACTTTGTGAAGGGCGACCTTTGCTAACTTCCTTAAATTGTCTGATTTCCAGTTACCTCATTTATATAATTTAGGTAAAAAATGTATCTTCCTTATAAAGTTGCACGGAGATTAGATGAGTTAATGCCTGAAGAGTACTTGGAACAGTCTTTGGCACGTAAGTCCTTAGGAAATATTAACTCTGTCATTATTATTATCATCATTATTAAATCTCCAACGCACTGATAGGCCAACAATTCTATTCTGGTTGAGGTTCTGGCTCTGGCACACTACCTGTCTACATAGTACCTGTGTGTTTGATCCGCAGAGCCACATACAGATCATAGGCAGTTTCTGGGACTCTGAGGTGGGATGGCTCAGAGGTCTGTCCTACGGGTCCTACTCTAGAACTCAAGTGCAAGGCCTGATTACACTGTGCCAGCCCCTCATCCTAGACATAGCAGTCGAATGTGACATATTTCATTGCCTTGTGATGTCTCGAGGGATTCCATACCCAGACATCTCCAAGGTGTGGGGGAGAAGTGGCGTTGCTGGAGGAGAAAGAAGAAATGCAAGTTTAATCACCTGCAGGATCTCCTGATAGATTATGAAAATCTATGAGAGCCATTGCATGGGAATAACTATCACTGCCAGAGAAGATTGTGTCCCCATCCAGGGTGATCGTCAAAAATGTTAAGAACTGGTGTGACACAGGCACAGATACAGATATTGACTGTAAAAATTACTGCTGTTTGCATGTAATGACAGAATATCAGACAGCCCCATCCCCTGTACTTTTCAGGGTTGTCTATGCATCTAACCAAGTCAACAAACAAAAGGAATGATCACTTTTCAGTACTGACCTTGACTGAATTTCAGAGCATTCGGCGCTGGAGCACAGCTAACTTCATAAAACTTTCCTCACTTGCCCCGCTCTTTTGGGACTCCTTCCTCCTCTCAGATGGCTCCCCTCTTCTTACTTCCTCCTAAATGTGAGTCTGTTCCTATCCCTCCCTTTTTATATTCTATACTCTCTCCCTTGGAAATCTTATCTAACTCCCTTGCTTTCATAACTACTCTGAAACTCATAATTTTATATCTCTGATCCCTGGATAAGATCCTCTGCTACACACTCCAGAGAAAAACCTCTACACCTCATCACAAATAATTATAATCCCTCAGATCAGTTTGTCCTGATAAAATGGGATCTTCCTTAGGGCTGGGCCCACACTTTTCTTATTCACTGCCAAATCCCTGGGCCTAGCATAGTGCCTGAGTGGTACAAATTGTTAACCAGCTTGGCTGCTAACTGTAGAGTTGGAGGTTCAAGTCAACCCAGAAGTACCTCGGGAGAAAGGCCAGGCAATCTACTTCTGAAAAATGAGCCGTTGTAAACCCTATGGAGCTCAGAGGACATCTATGTCAATTGGCATAATATAGTTCATAAAGACAATGTTCTACATCCTATTGTTCTCATCCCGGCCAGAGCAAAGGAGAGCGGAGAAAAGTGAAGACTCTAGGGAGCAGTTAGTCTAAAGGACTAATGGACCACGTGAACTATAGACTATATGACCCGGAGACCAGAAGAACTAGATTGTGCCCGGCTACCACTACCGACGGCTCTGACTGGGGTCACAATAAAGGGTCCTCGGCAGAGAAAGAGAAAAACGTAGAACAAAAATCAAATCCATAAAAAAGACCAGACTTAATGGTCTAATAGAGACTGGAGGAGCCCCCAAGACTATGGCCCTAAAACACCCTTCTAACATGGAACTGAAGCTATTCCCAGAGACCACCTTTCTGCCAAACCATAGACAGGCCTATAAAATAAACAATAACACCCGAGAGGAACAAGCTCCTTAGAACAGTTAATTATATGACAGCAAAAGAGCAAAATCTGCCTGAAAGCATAGATGAGCGGTCAGGAAGGCACAGGAAAACCGGACAAAAGGTGACAGGGAACCAAAGGCAGAAATGGGGAGAGTATTGACACATTGAGGGGACTGCAACCAATGTCTTGGAATGTTTTGTGTACAAATTGTTGAATGGGAAACTATTTTTCTCTGTAAATGTCCACCTAAAGCACGATACAATAAAAAAAGAAAATAAAACCTTTGGAGCATGGTTCTTCTCTAACGCTCATGGAATCACCATGAGTCGGAATTAACCCAACGGCAACTGTTTTTTGTTTTTTAGCAGAGTGCTAGGAGCATTGCTGGTGACTCAACCTCTAGACTTAAAGAATCAATTCCTCCCTCCCACTCCTGCCCACTGTCTCTCCCAGATCATATTCGTCCCTTAGTCTCAGCTTAAGTCCCATCTCCTCCACAAAGCATTGCCTATTATTCCTGTTGAAAGTAGCCTTCTCATTATACTTCTTTGTCTAATTTCCTTGAGGAAAAAATTGTGGATTATATAGCTATAGCTCTCCAGTATCACCTGGTACTTGCGAAGATACTTAGCAATTGCTTGTTAAATGAATGACTAAGTGGATGAGTTATCATTTTATGATTATGGAGATAGATTGTATAGTCAAGTATATATAATTATCATACAATAATGCCTTATGGTATAGCTTTTTTTAAAATTTATACTGTTTTTCCAGGCTTGTGCCACAACTCTGAGGAACAAACTGTCATCAAATTGAGGGAGAATACGCCTTGTGGGTGAGTAGCATGTAAATTTTCAAATCTTATGGTAATCACTAAGTTAATGACTTCATTTTATTTAAAGCTCTATTTAATAAAAATTTTAAATATCATTATATATTTTCTGAGAGATTAGAGGAAATTGAGGAAAAGTTTTCAGGGAAATTGACATTTCATGTAGACATTAACAAAACCTTCTGCTTTTGACACAATACTGAGGTGTTTCTTTCAATATTTCTAATATGAATTTATATTTTTTGAGTAAATTTTCTTGATGCATAAGGTACATTTAGAAAACTGCAAGTTATAAAGTGTAGAGCACCATTGATTTTCATGAAGTGACCATATCCGTGTAACTAGAAGCTGTTTAAGAAACAGAACACTATCAGCACTCAAGACGATTCCCCATTCCTGTGCCCCTCCAGTCACACCCCCTCCTCACCCACCACCCACGTTTCCCCTACCCCATCAGACTTAACCACAGTCTATTTAGTCTAACATGACAAATTAGTTTCACCATTTTTAAACAATATGAATGGAAGGACTACCTTTTCAAAATAACTTAAAATTAACCATGAAATTATAAAACTTAGCCAGAAGACCAAGTAAATTTCTCTTTAGGTAACAGCTGTTTTGCTAGCTGATTTGACAGCTATTTGGAGTTGTATTGCTGTTATAATGAAACCCAGCAAATATCACCTGTTTTAATTGAGGGTCACTGCTGATTAAGCACTCTACTCGTTTTTCTCCTCATATGTGTTCTAATAAATTACAGCTGCCCAAGATGAGGAAAGGTGTTCATCATGTCAAATGTTTACAGCAACTGGCTTTTATAATTAGAGCAAAATATTTTCTTGTAGCATTGATTGATTAAATTGGCAATTAACATAGGGTGAAAATTTTGCACGGTTTCTCAAAGGAACCAAGAAAATAGACAGAAGTACACTTAAGTCACCTTAAGTCTTAGTAACACATTGTTACAGATTTTATCGTATTTAGCATAATAAATGAGAAATAAGATTGCATTTCTTTCGACAGCGATAACTGCCTTTTCAGCTATATATTCTAAAGAAGGCCTCACTGAGAGCCTCCTTCTCTGCTAACTTTAGGAGTCTTCCCAAGAATTAGCAATTAAACACCGACACTTCAGATGCTGCACTTAATGATTCAGACGCGATCTTATTGATCAGGATCCTGGAGAGAAAGACTTTAGTGTTTCTACTTATCCTAAATTTCCAACAAAAAAAAAATTGTTGCTGCCCAGTTTCTTTATACTTCTATTACATGTCCTGGTTTCTCCTCCTACTTAATTAGTTTTTATCTTAGGGCATCTGGTGTCTTTCTTAAAATTAGTTTCTGTCATCCAATAATCTCTTTACAATTCAGTACCATTAATGATCTGCAAATCACAGGGTGATGTTTTATCTAATCTTGTCCATTATGTATTAAGTTAGTAATCTGTTCCCCAGAGGAGCTCCGTGACTTTGCTCCTCAATTTTAGGAGACATTCTGCCTTAGAAGGGCCCTAGTCCTCTATATACTTATGTCACCTGCAACGTGTTCTTGACTATGTGTTTAATCAGTCTTTAATTATGTGAATTTTGAATGTAAGAAAAGAATTTCAATTAAAAATTCATAATCAAGCTTTGTTAAAAACTGCTGTGGTGGTTTCTGTTTATCTTATGAGCTACGTATGTTATAAAGTATTTAGTGAGTTAGAACATTAAAATTGGTATTAAAAGATAAAATTTGACAACATCCCAACTTAAAAAATGTTGAGAATCACAAAAATAGATACTTGAAATATATTCCATTCAGTCATTAGTGCACATAAATGTAAAAAACAAGGTGTTCTTTCTGTAACCAAGGCAAGGGAGGCCCAGCTGCTTCACAAGGCGGATGCATCTTGGTTAGGTCAACACATATTTAAAAATATTTAGTTCTATTTGATAACATAAAATGTGACCAAAATAGTTACTACTTTGTCATAATTTTTAAAATAATATAATCTTATTGAAGTAAAATGCACAGATCTTAAGTGTAAAATTCAGTAAATTGTGATAAACTTATACACTTACATAACCAACACTTCAGTGAAAATATAGAATATTTCCGTCACATCGCTGAGAAGTTTTGCCTGTTGATAAACTTCATTTAAATTTAATCATGCAATGTGTGCACTTTATCTCTGGCTTCTTTCATTTGGCATCAATGTTTTTGAGTTCCATCCTGGTTTTTGAGTATAACAATAGTTCATACTTTTTTTTAACTATTAAAAAATTAATTAATTTTATTGAATTAATGTGTCACAATTTCTTTATCCCTATCTCATTGACAGAGAAATTTGAGTTGTTTCCAAGTTTTAAAGATCATGAAAAAAGCTACTATAAACTTTTTTGTGAAAATCTTTTTGTGGACATATGTACTCATTTCTCCTGTGCTACAGTGAGGAGTGGAATGTCTGGGTCATAGAGCAGGTGTATGTTTTACTGTACAACAAGCTGTCTATGAGTGCTTTAGAGTAGTTGTACCATTTGACACTCCCACCAGAGACATAGGAGAGTTCCATTCAGTGTTATTAGTCTTACTACTTAGCCAACATTTGGTATTATTACTCTTCTGGGTTTTAGTTTTTCTTGTGAGTCTAGAGAAGTATCTCACTATGGCTGTAATTTGCATTGCCTTAATGACTAATGGGAGCCCTGGTGGCACAGTGGTTAAGGTCTCCACTGCCAACCAAAAGGTCCACAGTTCGAATCCACCAGCTGGTCTTTAGAAACCCTGTGAGGCAGTTCTACTCCGTCCTGTAGGGTCACTATGAGTCAGAATCAGCTTGATGGCAACAGGTTTTTTAATGACTAACGGGAAGCCCCGGATGGTGCAAAAAGTTAAAAGTTTGGCTGCTGACCAAAAGATTGGGGGTTCAAATCCGCCCAGAGGTGGTCCTGACACTCTACTTCTGAAAAATCAGACATTAAAAACCTTATAGAGCACAGTTCCACTCTGACACACATGAGTTGGAATTGACTCCACAGCAACTGGTTTTTTTTTTCAAATGACTAATGATGTTGAGTGTATTTTCATGTGATTGTCAGCAATTCATATATCTTCTTTTTTTGAAGTGTTTGGTTGAGTCATTTGACCATTAGGGTGGTTTGAGAGTTTTTTAAAATATATTTTGGGTATAAATACTTCCCCTCACTGGATTTGTCTGTATAATAAGTGGTCATATTCCCTCTTTCATTCCTGACATTGGCAGTTTGTGTTTTCTACAAGTTTTATTTTATTTATTTATTTTCTTGATCAGTCTTGCTGGGCCCTATAAATTTTATTAGTCTTTTGAAAGTACAAACTTTTAACATTGTTAATTTTCTCTATTTTTAATTTCATTGGTTTGTGTTCTTATTTTTTTCTATTTCCTTTCTTTTACTACTTTTTTTTTTTAACCCCAGATACCCAAGGAAGAAACCTAGATCATTAGCTTTAAATCGTTCTTCTAATATAAGTATTTTAATGCTCTAAATTTCCCTTGAATCTCTGCTTTAGCTGCACAAATTTTTTATTGTCAATATTTTCTAATTTTCCTTATGATTTATTTGTTCATCTATGCATTATTTAGAGATGTGCTGTTTTATTTCCAAGTATTTCAATGCTTTTCTGGATTTCTTGTTCTTATTGGTTTTTAATTTTATTCCATTGTCATTAGAAACATACTTTGTGAGATTTCTGTCTTTTGAAATTTATTGAGCCTATTTTATTTTATACCCCCAAATCAGCAAAAGCTCTATCTTGGTGAATGTTCAAGAAACACATGGATGTGGTGTTGTGTAAATATCAATCTAATCAATTTGGTAAATAACGTGGTTAAAATTTTTCTAATCTTATGGGTTTTTTTTAATTCACATATTTTATAAAATACTGAAAAGAGAGGTATTAAAAATCTCTAATTATAATTGTGGATTTGTCATTTTTTTTCTTTAATTCTGTTACTATTTCTTTCATGCATTTTTAAATCTGTGTTATTCAGTGTATACTACACTTATTTAAGGGTTGTGATAAATGGCTAATTAAGTAACCCTTTTATTGTGAAATATTTCCATTTTACTCTGGTAACACTCCTCATGTTCACATCTGCTTTGTCTAATATTAGTAGAGTGATGTCACATTTCTTTTGCTTATTGTTTTCAAGGTATCCCTTTTTCCAGCTGTTTGTTTTTAATCTATGTCTCATCTTTAAGTTGACTTTCTTGAGACAGCATATAGTTAGTTCTTGCTTTCTGTCAAGTCTGCCTTATAATTAGCTCACTTAATTTAATATAATCATTCTTGACAGGGTTTAAGTTTGCAATCTTGCTATCTATTGCGTTTGTTTTTTATTCCTCTGTTTTCCTCCTATCTTGCCTTGTTTTGAGGTTAATTAAATATTTTTCAGTATTCCATTTTAATTCCTCAGTTTAGGCTTTTTAAAAATAAAACTATCCATTGAGTCAATTCCAACTCATAGTAACCTCAAGTGTGTCAGAGTAGAACTGTGCTCCACAGGGTTTTCAATGACTGATTTTTCAGAAGTAAATTACCAGGCCTTTCTTCTGAGGTGCCCCTGGATGAACTTGAACCTCCAACCTTTCAGTTAGCAGCTGAGCATGTTAACCACTGCACCACCTGGGGACTCCTCAGGCTCTTTAGTTGTACCTATTGTAACATTTTGAAATTATTACTTTGACAATTACAATATGGAGCCCTCTTAGCACAGTGGTTAGGAGCTCAGCTGCTAACCAAAAGTCCAGCAGTTTGAATTCACTAGCTGCTCCTTTCAAACCCTAGGGGAAGTTCTATTCTGTCCTATAGTGTCACTATGAGTCGGAGTCGATTCGATGGCAATGAGTTTGATTCGGTTTGGTTTTCCGATGCATTGTAGGATATGTAGCAGCATCCCTGGTTTCCACCAACTAGATGCCAGTAGCACACACTCCTCCCCCAGCCCTGACAATCAAATCTGTCTTCAGACATTACCAAATGTCCCCAGGGGACAAAATTGTCCTCAGTTGAGAACCACAATGTTATGTGTGGTGACTCTGTTACTCTCTAGCTTATTTCAGGCTTTTCTCTTTATACTTGGTGTTCAGCTATGATGTAACTATATATGCTATTTTGTATTTATCTTGCATGGGTTTTGTTGAGCTTCTTGAATACATAAGATGAGAAATTTTTAAAACAAATTTGGAATATATTGAGTCATTATTTGTTAAATATTTTTTTCCTATTTTCAAAAAATTTTCTCTTCACTCCTCTGGACTCCAATTAAATGTATGTTAGATCACTTGTTATTTTCCCACATCACTAAGGCTCTGTTCATTTAGTTTTTAAACTTTTTATTTTAAAATAAAAATAGATTCACAGGAAGTTGCAAAGAAATATACAGAGAGGTCTTCTGCACCCTTCACCTAGCACCCCCCCCCCCCCGATGTTTACCTCTTGCAAAATTATATTACAATATAAAAACTAGAAAAGTGGCATTGGTACAATTCATAGAACTTATTCAGAATTCACAAGTTATACATGCAATCATTTGTGTGTGTGTGTGGTTCCATGCAATTTTATCACATGTGCAGCTTCATGCAACTACAACCACAAGCAAGATACAAAACTGAACCATCTCCACAGGTCTCCCTGATGCTATAGTCAGCACCATCACCCCACTGAATTCCTGGCAACAATTAATCTATACTCCATCTCTCTAATTTTGTTATTTAAAGAATATTATATAAATTAAATCATATAGTATGTAAGCTGTTAAGATGGCTTTTGTTTTCACTTACAATTCTCTTGGAAGTCATCCCAGTTGACGTGTATATCAAGAGTTTGTCCCCTTTTGTTGCTGATTCATATCCCATGGTATGGATGTCCCACAGTTTGTTTAACCATTCACTAATTGAAGTGTAGTTTCAAGTTTGAGGTTATTATTAATAAAGATGCTATGAACATTTGTTTACAAGTTTGTCATGAACATACATTTTCTTTTTTTTTAATATTGTATTTCCAGTGAAAGTTTACTCAGCAAGTTAGGTTCCCATTTAAGAATTACTACACAAGTCGTTTATAGGAGCCCCAGTGGCGCAGTGGTTAAAGCAATTGACTGCTAACTGAAAGGTTGATGGTTCAAAACCACCAGCAGCTCCATGGGACAGGTATGGCAGTATGCTTTTGTAGAGACTTACAGCCTTAGAAATCCTATGGGGTCACTATGAGTCGGCATCGACTCGACGGCAGTGGGTTTTGGTTTTTTTACACATATTGCTGAGAGACGATTGTTACATTTTTCACAATGTTTTAACATCTCATTAATTTCCTTCTGGATGTTTCTCTTCCACTAAACTGGTTTTCCTGTCCCCTTAACCTGTCATCTTTGCTTTAGAATTATTGTTGATCATTTAAACTCATATAGATAATTTTTTAAAGGTGTACAGTGCTGATTGGTAACATTCATTATTACCAATCTGTTATTTAGCTAAAAGGTGCCCTTGGGGTAGTTTCAGTTCAAGGTTTATGAGTATCTCAGGGAGTCCTCTAGTCACATCTGGTCCAGTAAGTCTGGACTTTTTAAGAATTTAGTTCTGTTCCACATTTTTATCCCCTTCTATCAAGATCCATCTACTGTGGCCCTGATCAGAGTAGTCATTAGTGGTAGCCAGGTACCATCTCATTCTTGTCTCAGGGTAGATGAGGCCATGATTCATGTAGACTGTTAGTCCTGTAGACTAGTTTCTTCTTTGAGTCTTTAGTTTCCTTCTTTCTCTTTTGCTGTGGCCAAGATGAGACCAATAGTTGTATCTTAGATGGCCACTTGCAAACTTTTAAGACCCCAGACACTGCTCACCAAACTAGGATATAAAACATAAACTTGTGAACTATGTTATTCCAACTGACCAAGTAGTACCACAAGACTATGGTCCTAAGTCTTCAAGTCCAGAAATCCAATCCTGCAAGGTGTTTGGTTATGTCTAAGAAGTATCCGTAACTGTGTCTCCTACGTGTTTTATTATATATATGAACATACATGCATGTACACACACGTATATGCATATATATATATGGCTACATGTATATATGCACATATACATGCACAAATATACATACCTATACACATATATGCATACATACATACATATGTAACCACAGATATATTTTTGGTTATTGTTGCTATTTTTGCAAGATTGTATGTTTTCTAGCATTTACCAAAAACATCATTTGTATGTGTGTGTACTTCTTAACAGCATCATTTACCTTGATCAAGCTGTGAACATTTCACCCACATACAGTGTTACTTTCCCCATTACCAAAAATAACAAGTGTCTGCTATCTAAAGAGTTATTCCACTTCTCCCCACATCCCTCCCTGGTAGCCAGCAATGAACGTTGCATTCTGTATATATACATATTTTTGTCTTTTTATAAAAGTAGGATTATGCCACATTTGTCTTTTGTGAATGACTTATTTCACTCAGCATAACGTCCTCCAGATTCATTCATGTTATGTTTCAAGGACTCGTCATCTTTCTTCATGGTTGCGTAGTATTTCATTGTATGTACATACCATATTTTGCTTATCCATTTATCTGTCAATGGGCACTTAGGTTGTTTCCATCATTTTGCTACTGTAAATAGTGCTGCAATGAACATAGATGTGTATATGTCTGTCCCTGCCACTTCTGTTAGGTCTCTAGGGTATATACACAGGAATGGGAATACTGATCATAAGGTAGTTCTATTTCTAGTTTTTTGAGGAAGTGCCATACCATTGTCCATAGTGGTTGTACCATTTTACAGTCGTGCCAGCAGTGGACAAGGCTACAATCTCCACACATCCTTGCCAGCATTTGTTGTTTTCTGTTTTTGTGATCAGTGCCATTTTAGCAAGGTGAGATGATATATCATTGTTCGTTTGATGCGCATCTCTCTAATGGTTAAAGATTGCAAACATCTTTTCATGTCTTTTTTTGGTCACTTAACTGTCCTCTTTGGTGAAATGTCTATTCAAGTCTTTTGTGAACATACATTTTCATTTGTCTGAGATAAATTCTGAAGCAATTGATAGGTTGTATAGTAAGTCCATTTTTAGTTTTAAAAGAAACTATCAAACTATTTTTCAGAGTGACTGTACTATTTTTACAGTCCCACCAGTAAAATAGGAGTGGTCCATTTTTTTCTGCTTCCGCTCCAGGACTTGGTGTTATTACTTTTTTTGTTTTTAGCCATTCTGATAGGTGTGTAGTGATATGTCATTATAATTTTAATTTGTATTTACTATGGATAATGATGCTGAAAATCTTTTCATGTGCTTATTTGCCAGGCATACGTCCTTCTTAGTGAAATGTTTGTTCATTTTCTTATTGGATTGTTTGGTTTTGAATGTTGAGTTTTGAGAGTTCTTTATATATTTTAGATACATATGGTTTGTCAAATACGTGATTTGCAAATATTTTCTCCTAGTTTTTACTCCTCTTAACAAGGGCTTTCACAGAGCAAAAGTTTTAATTTTGATGAGGTCCAGTTTATGAAATTTTCCTTGTAAGGATCATGATTTTGGTGTCAATCTAAGAATTCACTACCGAGTTCTAGATCCCCTTTTTTTCCCCTAAACTTTTACACTTTTACATTTTACAATTAAGCCTATGACCTGTTTTGAGTTAGTTAATCTTATATAAGGCATGAAATATTCAAGGTTCATTTTTATTGCGTATGGATGTCAGTTTATTTATTTTTAATCTTTTTTCTCTCTCTGTTCTTGAGATTGAATAATTCCTTTGATCTTTTTTGAAGTTCACTGACCCTTTCTTCTTCAGTCTCCAAAATTTAGCTAAGCTCTTCCAATGAATTTTCACAACAGGTATTTTACTTTTCTGTTCTGGATATCGTATTCACTACTAATATTTCCCCATCTGTTCATAAATTGTATTTATATTTTCCTTTAAAGCATTTAGCATATTTATAATAACAATATTAAGGTTCCTGTCTGCTACTTCTAATATTTAAAACATTTGGGGTCTCTTTCAATTGACTGATTTTTTGCTTCATTATGGATTTCATTTCCTTGCTTTCTCACATGTTAATTTTTGATTGTATGCTGCACATTATTGATGATTTAAGGAGTCACGTTTATGTTGTCTTCTTGAAAGGGTTTTGAGCTTTGTTTTGGTACGCATTTAAATGAAGATGGATCTAGCACCCATTGCCATCCAGTCAATTTCGACTCAGAGTGACCCCATACCCTGGTGGCATAGTGGTTAAGAGCTATGGATGCTGTTGACAGTTCGAATCCACCAGGCACTCCTTGGAAACTCTATGGGGCAATTATACTCTGTCCTGTAGGGTCACTATGAGTTGGAATCAACTCAATGGCAATGGATTTTGGGATCTAGCACACAAGGGCTACAATCAGGGCAACTTCTTAAATGTAACATACACCTCATGGGATGAAGTTCCTAGGCTCAAAGGTGAAGGACCATAAACTCGGGGGACATCTACATCAATTGTCATAACATAGTTTATAAAGACAATCTTCTGTATCCTACTTTGGTGAGTAGTGTCTGAGGTCTTAAAAGCTTGTGAGTGGGCATCTAAGATATAACTATTTGCCTCTTTCCTTCTGGAGCAAAGGAGAGTGAAGAAAACCAAAGACTCAAGGGGTAAATTAATCCGAAGGACTAATGGATCACATGACTCACAACCTACGTGACCCTAAGACCAGAAGAACTAGATGGTGCCCAGCTATCACTACTGACTGCTCTGAATGGGATCACAACAGAGGGTCTTGGACAGAATGGGAGTAAAATTTTAGAACAAAAAATCAAATTCCCAAAAAATAGAAAACAGACGTAGTGGTCTGACAGAGACTGAGAGAAACCCCCTGGGACTATGGCCCTAAGACACCATTCTGACCTGGAGGTAAAGCCATTCCCAGAGACCAACTCTCAGCCAACCCATAGACAGGCCTATAAAATAAACAGCAATACCTGAGAGGAATATGTTCCTTAGAAAAATCAATTATATGAGATCCAAAGGGCAACATTTGCCCAAAAGCAATGATGAGAAGGCAGGAAGGGGTAGAAAACCAGGATGAAAAGAAACAGGAAAACTAGGAACGAAATGGGAAGAGTGCTGACACATTGTAGGGAATGAAACCAATGTCATGGAACACTGTATGTATGTACCAACTATGGATTGGGAAACTAGTTGCTCTGTGAACTTCCACCTAATACACAATAAAAATTTTAATAAATAAATAAAATGAAGATGGATCATTTTAAAACTGTCAGTATGATTTTATTCTTTTTCAGGGTAGCTATATTTATGTTTTGTCCTATGTCTTAGGGTATATCCCTTACTCTAGGACTTGGTCTTCACCCCTATGTGTAGCCTGTCAGGGATTGTAACTGAATGCCTGAGATGTCAAACAAGTTTTTTTTTTTTTTTTTTACCATTCAGACTTCCTTGGCTTCAGTGTAGCTCCATCCTGCATAATCAGAGATAACAGATAAACAGAGATATTATATCTCAGCCTTGCAACAAATAGGCACTCTCTAGTAGATAATGGTGGTTCAGTGGTAGAATCCTTTCCTTCCTTGCAGGAGACCCAGGTTCAATTCTTAGCCAATGCACCTCATGCACATCCAGTACCCATCTGTCAGTGGAGGCGTGCATGTTGCTATGATGCTGAACAGGTTTCAGTGGAGCTTCCAGGATAAGAAAGACTAGGAAGAAAGACCTGGTAATCTACTTCTTAAAATTAGCCAGTGAAAACCCTATGGATCACAGCAGTCCAATCACAGTGGATCATGGGAATGGTGCAAGACTAGGCAGCATTTCATTCCACTGTGTATGGGAGTCACTATGAGTCAGAAATAGGTAGTATGGAGTCTTACCCCATATGTGAAGACCAAACCTCAGCCAAGGACACACAGAGAATTTCGATGCATACTTCTGCTTCTACCTTCTCCTACCATTACCCTGTAGGATACTCCTTTCGGGTACCCTACCTTGCAAATTTTAGATGCTTCAAGCAGCCCTGAACTTTCGTCTCTGGTTTTTTTGCTTAACGATAGCAGAGTGCTTTACTTTTGGCTCTTCTTCCTTACATGCAATCTGGAATTGCCCCAAGGCAGGGAGCCAGGACAAATATGGGGTTCCCATTATGAGTGCTTCCCTTCTCTCAAGGATAACAGTTTTGCATTGCCTGTTGTCCATTGCCCCCAAACAGCTGCCTCATATATTTTGTCAAGTTATACTGTTGTTTATGGTAGGAGAGCAAGTCTAGTGCCAGTTATTCCATCATAGCCATAGATGGAAGTTCTTCTCTTTTGGCATAACTTTAAAAAAAAAATTTATTATGCTTTAGGTGAAAGTTTACAAAGCAAATTAGTTTCCCATTTGATAGTTTGTACATAAAGTGTTCCAAGACATCGGTTGCATTCCCAACAATGTGTCATCACTCTCTCCATTTCCACCCTGGGTTCCCCATTACCTTTCATCTGGATTTTCTACCTCTTCCTGCCTTCTCATCTTTGCTTGTGGGTAAAGGTTGTCATTATGATTTCACATAATTGTTCCAAGGAACACGTTCCTCTCAGGTGGTATTGTGTATTTTATGGAACTGTCTATTGTTTGGTTGAAAGGTGGTCTCCAGGAATGGCTTCAGTTCAGTGTCAGAAAGTTGTCTTAGGACCATAGTCTCAAGGGTTCCTCTAGTCTCCATCTGACCAGTAAGTCTGGTATTTTTTGTTAATTTGACTTTTTGTTCTGCAATTTTTCTCCCATTCTGTCCGGGACCCTCTGTTGTGATCCCAGTCAGAGGTGTCAGTAGTGGTAGCGAGGCACCATCTAGTTCTTCTGGTCTTAGGGTATATAGGCTGTGGTTCAGGTGGTCCATTAGTCCTTTGGACTAATTGATCCCTTGAGTGTTTGGTTTTCTTCATTCTCCTTTTCTCTGGATGGCAAGAGACCAATAGTTGTATCTTAAATGGCCACTCACAGGCTTTTAAGACCCTAGACACTACTCACCAAAGTAGGATGAAGAACATTGTCTTTATGAACTATGTTATGCCAATTGATATAGATGTCCCCCAAGTTTATAGTCCTTCACCTTTGAGCCTAGGAACTTTGTCCTGCAAGGTGCTTGGTTATGTCTAAGTAGTTTCCATGACTGTGCCCCTTGTGTGCTTTATTGTCTATATTAACATACATGTAGCACCTACAATTATGTATGTAGAAATATCTACAACCAAACCTATATCTGCACATGAGTGTGCTCCCTTACACCCTCCCACATCTCTTTAACATGCCTATCTACTTACGTATCCATTCATAAGTTATTGTTTGTTAATACTATTTTTGCAGGATTGTCTATGCTATAGTAATTCTGTAGTTGTCCCTTAACCTTGCGTTCCTCTTAGTGTCTTCCTTTTCCTTGGTCATGTTGTGCTGACTTCCCCCATATTGTGTATTGCCTTTCCCTTCAACAATATTAACAGGATTTTCTATCTAGTAAGTAATTTTCACTCCCTCTGCCTTCCATCCCTGGCAACCATCAAATAATTTTTTTTTCTGTCTAAACCTTTTCTTGTTTTTTTATAATAGTGGTTTCATACAATATTTGTCCTTTTCTGATTGACTTACGTTGCTCAGCATAATGTCCTTCAGATTCATCCATGTTGTGAGATGTTTTGCAGATTCGTCGTTATTCTTTATTGCTGTATGGTATCCTATTGTGTGCATATATCACAATTTGTTTATCCATGCAACTGCTGATGGGCACTTAGGTTGTTTCCGCCTTTTTGCTATTGTGAATCAGGCTTTAATTAACATGGGTGTGCATTTGTCCATTCATGACACGGCTCTTATTTTTTAGGGACTATACCTAGGAGGGATTGCTGGGTCATATGGTATTTCTATTTCTAGCTTTGTAAGGAAGCAGCATACCATTTTCCAAAGTGGTTGTACCATTTTACATTCCCACCAACAGTGTATAAGAGTTCCAATTGCCCACAACCTTGCCAACATTTGTTATTTTCTGTTTTTTTATTTTATTTTATTCTGATAAATGCCATTATTGTCAGGGTGAGATTGTTTGGCATAATTTTTAGTGATAAACAAAACAATTGTAAGGAATTTCTGTTTCCACCATTTTGGTAGAGTTAAAGAGCATCTCATTATCTGCAAATCTAGCCAAATAAAATACCCCCCAGTTTCTTATAAGCAGGGTGGACATATCTCCTGGTTTTCCTAATGTAGTCACAGTTAATGCCTATTGTTAATAACTTCCCATTTCACTCTCAAAAAATATACTATCTGACAATAATTGCATGGCTACCCAACTTATAAATCTTAATAATGATGTTTAGTTTGAGAGTCATATAATGCAACTTTACCTTCAACATACAATAGTTTTTAATATTCAGTTTATATTTTCAAAATTTAATGTTGTTATTTATTTTTAGGAATAATTTTTTTTCTTTATCAAAGCAAGTTTGCATACAATCCATCTTTCTGTGCAGTCATGGTCCTCTCTAGCTAACTCTGCTCACATCACCAACTGTTCAAACCAGTCCAGGGAAGGTGAGATCACCCACTTCTGACGCTAAATTGTGTGGTAGATAACAAATCCCACTCCACAAGCCGGCTGCGTCATTTGGAAATTTCAGCATCCCTTCTTTGTTCAGTTCAGACCCAAGCTGCTCCATGTAGCCTTTTCTGTCTCATTCCCTATTCACCCAGGGCTAGGTCAGCGGGTACCAGCCCCTTCTCTGTGTCATAGGTCTAATAATTCATTGAAAAGACTCACAAACTCGAGCGAAAGGGCTGTCTTTAATCTAGCAAGGGGAAAAAAAAAGGATACAAACACATAGGGTGAGGTCTGGGAGGGACCTTGGCAGGAAGCCTCCATGTCCCCAGGAAATGCGCTTGCTCTGCAGACAGTAGATGTTTACTCTTTCCACCCAGGCAGCTCCACTGATCCTCCCTTTTCCAAAATTTCTATTGGCCTCACCCTGTGGCCATGATAAATTACATCATGTCTCCTAAGGCTTCCTCAGCATTGGGCCCTTAAGTGTTCCCTCTTGGTCTGATCAGCCCTCACTGATTGGCCTCAGGTGTGACCCTGGCTCTCAGAAACCAGGACCAAAGGCCAAATCTTTTACTGCAAGGGGGTTCCACACCTCACTCTCCATTCTCTAGTGATCTGAAACCAGTTTCAGATGTCATAAAATGGCTTAAAATGTTTTTAGAAATAAGGTACATAACACAAGACTCCCTTTTATAGGCTATTTCTTATTGTAGGAAAAATGTGCTCTGTACTCATTTATTCACCAAGATTATTTATTGTTAAAAGGCAGAAAATTGTTCTTACATGCCACAGCTGATGGGGTGAACTCTGAAGTCTATGCCCAGATTCCTGGCTTGATACAAGTATGACTCTGGACAGAGGCACTGAAGTATTATTGGGAGGAATTAAGACATATTTCCTCTCTAACCTCTCTTCTCCGTGCATCTGACAAACTAAGTCATTTACATTTCAGCCATTGTGCCCTGACCTTATGAAATCACTGTTGTTGTTAGGTGCCATCAAGTCAGTTCTGACTCATAGAGACCTTATGCACTACAGAACGAAACACTGCCCAGTTCTGTACCAGGCTCACAATCGTTGTTATACTTGAACCTATTGTTGCAACTACTGTGTCAATCCATCTCATTGAGGGTCTTCCTCTTTTTTCACTGACCCTGTACTTTACCAAGCATGATGTCCTTCTTCAAGGACTGATCCCTCCTGATAACATGTCCAAAGTATGTAAGACATAGTCTTGTCATACTTGCTTCTAAGGAGCATTCTGGTTGTACTTCTTCCAAGACAGATTTGTTCGTTTTTTTGGCAGTCCATGGTATATAAAATATTCTTCACCCAAACCCCCAAACCCATTGCTGTCTACTTGATTCCAACTCATAGCAACCCTATAGGACAGAGTAGAACTACCCCATAGGGTTTCCAAGGAGGGACTGGTGGATTCGAACTGCTGACCTTTTGGTTAGCAGTAAAGTTCTTAATCACTGTTCTACCAGGGCTCCCTGAAATCATATAGTATGTTGAATATGCCCAAACACCCTACCTTAAAATATTTATTCAGAAAAACAAGTCTCAAATTTCCTTACACATGGTGAAGAATGAATTACTAAGTAAAACAGCACTGAGAATAAATGTGGTACCTTTGGTCATAAATATGATTTCTCTTATTTAAGAGCATGATGTTGTCTGGACTACATTTTTGGTCATGTAGTCAATGCCTTGATAGTTTAGTAAACATGATGTAAAGCAAATACTCTTGTTCATTATCTGTTTTCTTTGAATATACACCTACTTAATGCATACTGACACCTTGAATGGTTACCTAGTTAGTTTTCAATCACCAAGTTATATATCATATTGAAGACAGTAATAAATGTTGAACTTTCAAGTCCTATGCAAATACGTTGTATTTTCCATATATCTCCTGTTCAGCAATTTATTATTTTTATGTTTTTATATTGAAAACTATTCATAACCTGTTTAAGGTCAGGCCTGTACCTACAGTGAAATATGGAGAACACCCTTCATTAAGTGGAAGGCTTTCTTATATGATAGTTCTTACAGAAGATTCAAACTGTTAGTCAGAGGCACTTAACTTTGAGAGAGTAGCAGCTTGGGTGCTGTAATACTTTCCCTCTGTTTTAAAACATCTCAGAGAACGCCGTCAGCTCTCAGTTTCTATAGCTAGTATCTACTAAATCAGATCAGACCATTTTTATATAATGGTTGCAAATGTGTTTTTTTGAATGTTAAATCTGTTTCTATTTTTCAATCAATTTAAAATGTGTAGAAAAGTGTTCAGTGATTGTATATTATCCAATTTTCATCAGCTGCCGGAAGGAAATGCTGTGAAACTGTGATTTAAAACCCTTAAAACTTCTGCTTGAAATGCATGTTTTGTTAAGAACATTAGATATGCAAAGTATTTTAAACAGAATTTTGATGTCTTTATTAATAGCATTTAAAAGTTTTAGGATTTCAGATATTTATAGATTCTAATCTCACAGATTTACAAGGTCATATATTTAGACCTTTGTATTTCTCCTTTTCAAAATAATTTGAACTGTGAAGGAAACTAATAAATAAAGATAAAGAAATAATTACATTATAAACAACAGTGCTATCCTTTCTAAGGTTTACTGGAAAAAAATAATTATATAAGTAACCATAAATATCAATAAACATTTACTTAAAGCCCACTATGTATAAATCACTTGCCTGTGAGCTGTGTGAAATACAAAGATCTCGTCTTCTAGGAGTTTATGATCTAGTTAAAAAAAATAAAAATATACATGCCAAAAGACTGACTTACTTAAGTGCTGTTGGGATTTAAGGAGGATTTTTTTCTCAATTGGAGGCTGCAGAAGGTTTCATGGATGAAGTGGGGTTTGAGTTGAGGATTGGAGGATTACTAATAGTAATTCATGATGAAAATATTATTGAATGATAATATCCAAAATTGCAAATTTAACTACAATACATTTTTATTAAATCTAAGCAATCTACATTGTATATGAAACAATAGTGGTTAAAATATAAAATCAATGAAAACACGTTTTTCTATTTTATAGCTCTATTTGGTTTCCAACTAATTGAAAAAAACAGAAGCACAGAAACTCTGTGTTAATTACTACTTTATTTAGTTTTTCATATTTAGTTTTACCTACTCCATCATTCAGTGTTTATGTTTGTCCACAAGTAAGAGACTGCCAAAAAATTGTGGCTTTCTGTTGTGTAGAATACAAGGATTTATTTTCCCATGGACAGTAAGTTCCACAGCATGGCAACTCCATGCTGTGATTAGGGCTTCTTCTTGCTCTTCACCCCTCACCCTTAGGGTACTGGCCCAGCTCCAAGAGAACATCTGGAGCTCCTGTCATCACATCTCCATTCTAGGCCTACAGCAAGAAGAAGGAGCAAGGAGGGTGCCAGTACTTCTCTTAAGAAGACTTCAAAGAAGTACCACATTTTACTTATGTCTCATTGGCCAAACAGTAGTCCAGTAGGCACATACACTACAAGGAGACAGGAGAAAGCAGTCTCCTAAATGGGTGCGCGACAATGCAGACAAAAATTAAGGTTTTGTTATGGAGAAGAAGGAGATGTTGGAGTCTAGAGTAGGCATATGGCAGTTTCTGTCATTCCTATTAAACATTTTTTTAATGTTCTTGGTGTGAATTGTGACATTACTAAATTGTAATCAGCCTGACTGACAATTTATCCTCATATAAGGGCTGTTGCTTACTGGTTTGATCTACTCTGGACACTAGAAATTTTATTCAGTACTTAGGTAGGTGCCACCCATTGTAGTTATCTGATTATATGAAGATCGTGGGACAATTCATTGAAATAACTGAACCTATAGAATGAGATGCTAGAAAAGGACATCATGGTCGGTAAAGTGGAAGGCCAGTGAAAACTAGTGAAATCCTCAATGAGATGGATTGGCACAATAACCAAACAATGGACTTATAGTAACAATCATGAAAATGGCACAGGACCAAGCAATGTTTTGTTCTATTAGATACAAGGTCGCTATGAGTCAGAGCTGACTTGACAGTAACTAGCAACAACAATAATGAATGAGAATGATAGACATCTGGTTGTGTGACTAACTTATGTAAGAGTGTGTGTGTGTGTGTGTGTGTGTGTGTGTGTGTGTGTGGGCGCATGCGTGCACGTGTTGTTATAGTTGTTGCTGTTATTAGCTGACATCGAGTCAGTTTTGACTCACAGCAACCCTATGTACAGCAGAACAAAACACTGCCTGGTCCTGTGCCATCCTCACAATCGTTATGCTTGAGCCCATTGTATAGTTAGGGTAGATATATAGATAAGAATGTATATAGGCAACAGATTAGAAAGACAGAAAGAAAAAAAAGGAGGAGGGGAGGAGAGAAGAGGGGAAGGGATAAGGAAAGAGAAAACGAGAAGGGAGGGAAGGGGAGAAAGACATGAATTGGAGAAAACTCAGGATTGTCAAAGAGCCCTCGTGGCGCAGTGGTTAAAAACACTGGGCTGCTAACTGAAAGGTCTTTGGTTTGAACCCACCAGCCGCTCCGTGGGAGAAAGATGTGGCAGTCTGCTTCCATAAAGATTTACAGCCTTGGAAACCCTAGGGGCAGTTCTTCCTCTGTCCTACCAGGTCACTATGTGTAGGAATCGACTTGATGGCAATGGATTCTTAGGATATTCTGGTCTAATTACGAGTTATGTCCTTCTGTATTGACTTATTCTGCTAATCACATTCTTAGCACAGCACATCATTCTGCTCTGGGGCGCTGTTTTGTTTTTCTTCCTTGTTATTATTTGTAGAGAATTCTTTATTTTTACATTTATAATTGATAACAGTATACCTTAAATGTAGGCCTGAGGAGACTTTGCTTTCTTCTAGCATTTTATCATATGCTGGCTTCCTGATTTACTTAACAAGAGGGTGGCTCTATATCTGTCTGTCTATTATCTATCATCTATCTCTTCTGAGTGCTTTTTGTCTGAGGTCTACCTTCCATGTCACAATCAGCGTTAGTATCTCTGTTCTCTGCAGGCTGCATTTCCCATTGTCCTGGTGGAGGGGTGAGAGTTGTAGTCGACTCCCTTTTCACAATCAAGAGTCAGATGCTCACAGAGTCCTGGATGAAAACAGGATACCTGTACTGGGCAGCTCCATGTACTGCATATGTTATACCATTAAATAGCCATGGAAGAGTAAGACTATTACTGTTTAACTATTGCACGTGCAGAAATAAGTGGGCCAGGCTATGGAAATCAACACTGTTAAGTGACCTAAATTTCCAAAGAACAATATTCAGTACAATTTTGTACAATGAACTACTGCTCAGTTTTTTGAGAAATAACAGGCCAAAAAAAAAAAAAGGAAATTCTCTGAGGATTTTTCAGTGAGAGAGATTACTGCCAACCACATTAAAAATGCTTTCAGTGACTCCCTTAACTGGTTTTGAGGAATTTAAATTCCCAATTTCTTCCAGAAATATCTGTGGTGTACTAGAAATAGGTAGAAGTGAGAGAAGGTAGAAAAGCCATGAAGGGAAATTGCTGCCCGCTTAAAGAACAAGATGCCAAGTTGTTGACCCGGTCCGTAATCTATTTTTATGGGAATGCATTAAATATCTACAGTTGCATTTAATTTTGTGGAGCCATTATTTTAAAAATTTGCCATGCAGCAATAACAATAGGTAACAAGATAAATATCACTTTTTCCTAAAATGTTTTAAAAATTTGGTGTGCAGCAATAATAATAGTTAATGAGATAAATATTACTTTTTCTTAAAAATATTCTGTACTCATCTAACTCATGGAGCATTAGAAATCACCATGTAGAAGCCCCAGATGTGGTTCCTGTGATACTTAGCAGAGGCCTCTAACGCTTATTCCCTCTTATAAAATTAGTAGATACACTTGTGGCGCTTAGCTGATTGCACATCCCAAAGTGATCTGTCAAATATCTGCACCTGCAGGCACACTTCCATGAACATATTGAAGAAAAAAATCTTTTTTACATGTTCAGATTGACTTTTAAAAATAAAATAAGTGAACTTATTTTTAGTGTGTATAAGTTAATTTTTCAAAATTCAACTCTTGCATAGTCAATGGGGATGGAATAAATATGATGGGATTTTCATTTGCATTGCCCTTCCTGTTCTTTGAAATAATTTATTATAATTTTCATGAGACTTCATAATATTATTCATTCACTTCGTAATTGAAACATTGTTAAAGCTGCCTCATGTTGATTCCTGACCTATACCAGCCAAAGGCACCTTCCTCTACTCCTTCTCTCTCCTTCCCAACTAAGGACATTATCAAATTTGATATCCAATGACAGTCTACACAGATGATTCGGTTCTTATTTACTTATAAGTTGGAGATGAAATCCCTGGCTTCTTAGAAATATATGGTAGATTAACTGATTGCAAAAATGATTTTGAATTTGAAATATTATATAAATATTAAGAATTTTTATTTAAAAAAATTTCAAAAACAGAATAAGACATTGGAGAATTAAAATATGGTTATCATTTAATCTTTAACAATTGGTTTATCATTCTGACTGTCATATTATTAAAACGTAAACAGTGACAATTTACTGTACTCAAGTTTATTATACAATTTTTAATAGAAGCATAGTAATACAAAACCATAGAGTAGCAGCAAAATTGTCAGCTCCTAGAATAATGTCTGCCATTTAGTAGGTGCTGTATAAAAATGTATTTAGTGAGATAAGTCTCCTAATCTTTGAAACAGATCACTTTAGCAAAAAGAAAAAACTCTTGCTTCAGCAACAGATTGATGTAAACTTACAAAGCAGTTCCACTTGGCCTGGCAAATAGTGAGCCCTTCATCTTTTGAAAAAGCCAGTAATATCTACGAAGTATTGAGCACAGCTCCTCGATGGCTGACTTCCAGCACCAATGCTAGTGAGTCCATCCAAGGTTAGAGTTTGACTAATTGTTCTGTACTTGAATTATAGAGCCATTTTTGTTGTTGTTTTTGGGTTTTTGCTTGTTTTGATCTGATCATACTGTTATTTTTCCCAAGCTAATCTGAGTATGTAATTAGAATAACTCATTGATCTAGAATATTACAACATATTCTTTGGGCAGAAGCTAAAATTCTATGGGAAATCTCAGATGTGAAAGCCCACCCCACCCCACCCCACCCCCTGCCACACACACCTCATTTTGGGACAACTTGGCTCTACTTCTCTTTCACATTCCCAGGAGCATTTATTCCCTGTTAATCTGACTAAAAGGATAGCACGATTTAGGATATTATTTTGGAATATAGAGTTAAAAGATCAGCCATAGAGGCAGGTATGATGATTCAATTGGTGAGGTTACTTCTCACTAGTTTTGTGAGCCTGACACGAATATGAAGAAGGAAACTCAACATAAGTAACAGAAAAAAGGTAAAGGAAAAAAAAAAGGAATTTAAAGAGAATAAGCTTAAATACATTAGTAGTCCAGAAGATAGAATATAAACATGAATAAATATACCAGGGAAGTGATATTTGAAGCCAGAAAGATGGGGGTAATACTTACTGACCACCTATTTTTGTCAAACATTTTGTTAGGTCATGGAATATATTCTCTTGATCTTGATTTTTGACTCCCGTGGCTTGTTTTGCTTTACTTTTATTAGCATTAGTAGCACTTATTAAAACTGTGACAAGTCAATGAAATATAACTGGGACTGAGTGCGTTTCCTAAAGGCTTGGAGAACTATGATAGAGAAGATGCCAAAATATCACTCTGCCTGATGTTAACCCTTGGCAATCTAATGAAGTGATGGCAGAAATTGTAACATACACAGCTAAATAGTTAATATTTTCATCACCTTGCTGGACATCTAGACTATAAAATTAGGCCAACTTTTAGTTTCAGGCTTTTGATGAGATTCTTCCTAATTATAATTATTGTCCTTCATATTATATCTCACGTCCATGTAACTTCTACGATTTTGTATACTTTTGATTGAAGGAAAAGTATGCACACAGTTCAAAAAGTAAAAAATTGCAGGGTGAAAATACTCTAGTGTAATTTTCAGTTAATTCTGGAAGTTCAAGGTTTTAGTTGAAAGAACATATGTTTTCAAGGACTTCCACTGTCCCCCTGTTTGCCTGCAGAGTTAGGCTGCAATACCCTGACTCTCCAGGCTCCGACTTCATTATGAGGAAAACCCTTTGTAGAGGGCATCTGCTCAAGTCTAATAATAAATTTTAAGGAAGGTACAGAATCAAAATTAGAAGCAAATGGATTAATTATTCCTCTACATGGGAGCTGGGAATTCATTCATTACGTTTGTTCCTCATTACTTTGTGTACTCTTGGGCTTCTGCAAAAAGCAATGTTAAATGAGAAATGAAGTAGTGAGCCTTTACTTTCTCACTGTTGGAATATCAATTTAAGCATCTCTAAACAGAAAAATATTCCTAATACTAGGATTGTATACAGTCAATCAGTCACCTGGGCCCTTTTCTTGGTATTAGAGTTTGAAGAGGTATGGTAGGGTGACCATTCTCATCATAATCCAGCTGGGAAAACAAAGATGAGGGCAAGAGACTTGAATTATAATCCTGACTTTGCCCCTAGCTAGTCATGTAACCTTGGACACTTAACATCAAATGGTTTCATTTGTAAAATTAGAGGATTAGAATACATTATTTTTAAGGTCTAATGCTGCAATGTTATATTTCTATATAATTATAGACTTCTGTTGGGAATAACTTCATTGATGATTTAATAATTCATTTATCTGGTATAAAAATTTTCTCCTACCTGGTCCAATAGGTCGGTGAAAGCTGAAAATGGGGGATGTACTTTGGAATCATGAGCACAGAGCTAATTTCTAAAAATCATCAGATTGAATAAGCTCTGAAAAGTTACGAGTAAGAGAAGCAGAGCAACAGGCTATGGGCTGATTCAAAACAACAACTCAGGTCAAATTAACAAAGGTCCCTCTTTTCATTATTAATCAACAATTTTTCAATTATATTCTTAGGTCTTTTTTAAAATATACATATTCCTAAGGGAATATGTATATTCAAAGTAATCATTTATTTTGTGTTTAATTTTGTATTCATAAGCAGTTGTGCTTATTGGATAGTATCTTTTTTTCAACTAAACTTTTTTTGTTCAATAACTGGTTTAGGTCATCTAGCATTTGAAATGATTGGTGAAAAAGCATATTTTCATGACCAAATTGTAGATTCCCAAAGGGTGGAAACTAGAGAACCAATAAAAGATTTTTTACTAAGAACCTCTGCGTGTATGTGTGTGTATAGATAGATACGTAGATAGGTAGATAGGTAGGTAGATAGATAGATAGACAGGTAGACAGATAGGTAGATGTTGTTGTTAGGTGCCGTTGAGTCAGTTTCGAGTCATAGCAACCCTGTATACAACAGAACAAAACACTGCCAAGTCCTGTGCCAAACTCACAATCGTTATGCTTGAGCCCATTGTTGCAACCACCGTGTCAGTCCATCTCATTGAGGATCTTCCTCTTTTTCGCTGACCCTCTACTTTACCAAGCATCATGTCCTTCCCCAGGGACTGATCTCTCCTGATAATAAGTCCAAGTATGTGCGATGTAGTGTTGTCAAGCTTGCTTCTAAGGAGCATTCTGGATGTACTTCTTCCAAGAAAGATCTGTTTGTTCTTTTGGTAGTCCATGGTATATTTAATATTCTTTGCCAACACCACAATTCAAAGGTGTCAGTTCTTCCTTGGTCTTCCTTATTCATCATCCAACTTTCGCATGCATATGAGGCGATTGAAAACACCATGGCTTGGGTCAGAAACACCTGAGTCTTCAAGGTGATGTCTTTGTTTTTTAACACTTTAAAGGGTTTTTTTGCAACAGATTTGCCCAATGCAATGTGTCTTTTGATTTCTTGACTGCTGCTTCCATGAGTGTTGATTGTGGATCCAAGAAAGATGAAATCCTTGACAACTTCAATCTTTTCTCCATGTATCATGATGTTGCTTATTGGTCCAGTTGTGAGGATTTTTGTTTTCTTTATGTTGAGGTGTAATCCCTACTGAAGGCTGTGGTCTTTGATCTTCATTAGTAAGTGCTTCAAGTCCTCTTCATTTTCTGCATGCAAGGTTGTGTCATCTGCATATCACAGGCTGTTAATGAGTCTTCCTCCAATCCTATGCCATGTTCTTCTTCATATATCCAGCTTCTTGGGTTATTTGCTCACCATACAAATTGAATAGGTATGATGAAGGATACAATCCTGATGCACATCTTTCCTGACTTTAAACCACGCAGTTTCCCCTCATTCTGTTCAAATGATTGCCTCTTGATCTATGTACAAGATAGATAGATGGACAGATAGACAGACAGATAGATGATTTAGATACAGACAGTTAGGCATGCTATTTTCATGTCATCGATCAATCTATTTTTACATTACTGTTTATTTGTAGCTCTTTTCACAAAGAATTGAGGCAAAATACAGTAAAAACACCTATAGTGATATAATAAATTATAAATAAATGAAAGCAATTAGTACTAGTGACAAGGAGAATATAAATATGTCAATCATAAGATAAGCCTAATTTCTGAGCCTCGTATTTCATTTTGAGCTTTCTAGTAGTGAGAGGAAATAAATGGAAGCGTGATCATGTATAAGGTTTTCATTAATGGACAGGAGAAAGCACACTGTTCCCTCAGAGAAAATAACACATTTTGATTAAAAACATTAAATAGTTGTGTTCTCCAGACTAAATTCTGTGGCACTATTCTTGTTATTTATACTGAATTCTAGACAAATTGATTTTTTTTTCATGGCATATTGATAGGTTTCTCTACAAATTGGTTATCACATGGAATTTTGCTTCCAGGCTAACCAAATAGTTATTTGGCTAGCCTGGTTAGTTCAAGAACTCCTGTATTGAATATAGGACTAACACAGGTTAAACTAACTGAATTTAGTTACCAAGGATGTTACCTTTTTTTAAAAAAATATAATTTTACCTTTTCATCTTATAGTTTATCCTGTCCTTTGATTTGTTAAAATAATAGAAAAAGAGTGTAAAATAACATCTTTCAATCTCTTAACTACCCCCCACAAAGCAAATTATTGTCTTACTTACTCTGCATATGTCATGGTTTTCCTTTGATTTTTTTTTCCTTATCCTAACTTGAATTGGGACTTCTTTTGTAAGCAAATCTCCCTATGATTTTTTTATGAAAAACATTAAAAATCCTATTTTTCCTTGTTTAAAAGAATTCCCAACTTTCTAGATCTTGTTATCAAAGGTGACATTTTTCTTAGTACTCCTCTTTGATCAGTACAATTATCAAATATTTTTATGTTGCCTACTGTATAATTAACAAGCATTAGGAGTTAAACCTCTTTTCCCCTTGATTTAAACAGCTATTTGATTGCTGAGAACATCCACTAGCACTGATTGAAAGCTTCTGTCTTGTTCCTAAAGGCTAAGAAGAAATTCTACAAAGTACAAAGAACATGAAGTTTAAAGATTTTTAAGTCATTGACTATAATTTAAACAATACCCTCTACCTGGACGTGAAAATATGAGTCCCACCACTGTGCTTCCATTTTACTTGAATCATAAAAATAATGCATAGGGACCAAAGCTCACATAAAATAACAACATCTTCATTGAATTGGACTACAAAATACACATTGAATCCTAATTCAAAAATTTAAATTTTCAAAAATTAAATGCTGCTTATGAAATATTTTTTGTGTTAGGTATATCCATATCTTATAACATACAAACATACTAATATGACACATATCATTTTCACCAGTCTCTTCTTAAAGATAAAATATTTGAAAAAAATTAATGAAAAGAAGCTTGTTACTGTTCTAAATATAGATTTGAAAGTGCGGTCCTTTATATGTATTTCGGGGCTAAGTCCTCCTATATATGAGCACTTCAGTAGATAGAAAAACCAGCTTGAGAAACTTCGTACAACATTTTCTCCTACAACTCTTGCTTCACTATGTTTTCCTAATAATTTTAGAGGTGGCAAGATATTAGATTAAATGAAATATAAAAACCAAAAAAGCCCATGGCCATTGACTTGATGCTGACTCATAGTGACCCTATAGGACAGAGTAGAACTGCCCCGTAAGAGTTTCCAAGGAGCTCCTGGTGGATTCGAACTGCTAATCTTTTGGTTAGCGGACTGAGCTCTTAACCAGTATGCCACCAGGGTTTCCAAGTGAAATGTAAGTGTATTCTAATTCAGAGACAAACTTTTAAAATAAATATTGGTCTAGTATGTGAAAATGTATAAATAAATACATTTAAATCACATGAATTCTTGCATTTTTCTATGGGTTCTCTATTTTACACAGTGTTAATAATTTATATGTACTCTGATTAATATTATATATGATATAAATTGTACTTAATATTCAACTATCCATTACAATTATTGAAGAAAATCTCATTTCACATGTCTTCATTTCATATCAAATTAAAACTTCAATGTAATAAAAAAAAATCTGGCTTAAAAATATTACATTGTTACTAGTTTAATTTTGATATTACATCTTACTAATATATCAGTTTTAATTCAGTGATATTTCTAAATTGGGTAATTAATATCTGGCATTACTCCTTGTGTCTGGCACCTGCATGAATGTCCTTTACCATGAAGCAAGTTTCCCACTGAGCCAACTTAAATAAAATCTGGAATCTAGAGAAAATAGCAACCTTGAAGAAATTTGGCTCGTAAGAACCCGGAAAATACTTTAAACACTTTCCTGTTTCATTTCATGGGTTCCTGTAGAGTTACCAGTTGCTGTTAAGTCCACTCCAACTCATAGCAACCCTGTAGGACAGAGTAGAACTGCTCCATAGGGTTTCCAAGGCTGTAAATCTTGACAGAAACCTAGTGCCACATCTTTCTCTTGCAGACCGCTAGTGGGTTCTAGCCGCTGACCTTTTAGTTAGCACCTGAGCGCTTAACCACTGTGCCACCAGGGCTCCTTTTTTGTAGAGTAAAAACCAAAAACAAACAAACCCGTTGCCACTGAGACTATTTCGACTCACAGCGACCCTATAGGACAGAATAGAACTGCCTTATAGGGTTTCTAAGGAGCGACTGGTGGATTCTAACTGCCAACCTCACACTTTAAAAATTAGAAGTTTTTCTTTTTCGCCCATCTTATTCACCCGAAGTGCCAATATTACCAACTCTATTATAATGGGTACTGTGAAACTATTCACAGTCCATTCTGTGTCCGTACTGTCCATACTGACGGTCTGTACTGTCCATGCTGAACACCACACGCTAAGTTTCAATTGCTGATTGGGTTTACCCAATAGCTCTCTTTAAATGCATTTAAGTGGTTTTAAAAAACAAAAAACAGGACATTGTACAGCCAGAAAAAGAACTTCAAATCTGTAATATGGAATAATGAGTAAATATGGTTTACTAGGCTGTTATAGCCTAGTATGTATGCAATAAAATGAATTATATTTCTAATGTATATTTCCGATTTCTCTTCGTTTAAAAATGTGACACTTTAATGCAGATGGCTAGAGTACTAATCTGGTTCTATATAGGTTTTCTCTCTAGCTTTTTTCTTTCTTTTTTTGTGACATTGGTTACCAACCCCATGACATGTCAACACTCTCCCTTCTCAACCTTGGGTTCCCTATTACTAGCTTTCCTGTCCCCTCCTGCCTTCTAGTCCTTGCCCCTGGGCTGATGTGCCCCTTTAGTCTCGTTTTGTTTTATGGGCCTGTCTAATCTTTGGCTGAAGGGTGAACCTCAGGAGTGACTTCATTACTAAGCTAAAAGGGTGACTGGGGGCCATACTCTTGGGGTTTCTCCAGTCTCTGTCAGGCCAGTAAGTCTGTCTTTTTTTTTTGTGAGTTAGAATTTTGTTCTACATTTTTCTCCAGCTCTGTCCAGGACCCTCTATTGCGATCCCTACCAGAGCAGTCAGTGGTGGTAGCTGGACACTATCCAGTTGTACTGGACTCAGTCTGGTGGAGGCTGTGGTAGTTGTGGTCCATTAGTCCTTTGGCCCACATTATCTTGCCCTTATGTCTTTAGTTTTCTTCATTCTCCCTTGTTCCTGGTAGGGTGAGACCAATGGCATATCTTAGACTGCCACTCACAAGTTTTTAAGGCCCCAGATGCTGCCCACCAAAGTAGAATGTAAAACATTTTCTTTATAAACTACATCATGCCAATTGAGCTAGATGTTCCCTGAAAACATGGTCCCCATAGATCTCAGTTCAGTAACTCAGTCCTTCAGGGAATTTGGATGTGTACATGGAGCTTACATGACCTTGCCTTATACAAGTTGTGCTGGCTTCCCCAGTATTGTGTACTGTCTTACCCTTTACCAAAGTTACCACTTATCTGTTGTCTATTTAGTGTTTTCCCATCCCCTCCCCTCCCTCGTAATCATCAAAGATTGTTTCTTTTTGTGTGCAAGCCTATTCCTGAGTTTTTATAGTAGTGGTCTCATACAATATTTGTCCTTTTGTGATTGACTTATTTCACTCAGCATAATGCCCTCCAGACTCATCCATGTTGTGAAGATACTTCACAGATTCATCTTTGTTCTTTATTGTTGCCTAGTACTCCATTGTATGTATGTACCATAGTTTGTTTATCCATTCATCTGTTGATGGGCATCTAGGTTGTTTCCATCTTTTTACTATTGTGAACCATGCTGAAATGAACATGGGTGTGCATATATCTATTCATGTGACAGCTCTTATTTCTCTAGGATATATTCCTAAGAGTAGAATTGCTGGATCATACAGTATTTCTATTTCTAGCTTTCTAAGGAAGCACCATATGGTTTTCCAAAATGGTTGTACCATTTTGCATTCCCACCAGCAGTGCATATGAGTTCCAATCTCTCTGCAGCCTCTCCAGCATTTGTTATTTTGTTTTTTTGATTCGTGCCAGTAATGCCCGGGTGAGATGGTATCATTGTGGTTTTGATTTGCGTTTGTCTAATGGCTAGTGATCATAAACATTTCCTCATGTGTCTGTTAGCCACTTGAATGTCTTCTTTGGTAAAGTGTCTGTTCATTTCCTTTGCCCATTTTTTAATTAGATTATTTGTCTTTTCATTGGAGAGGTGTTGGATTTTACTGTAGATTTTAGAGATTAGAACTTTGTCGAATTTGTCATAGCCAAAAATTTTTTCCCAGTCTATAGGTTCTCTTTTCACTCTTTTGGTGAAGTCTTTTGACAAGGTTAAGTGTTTAATTTTTAGAAGATACCAGTTATCTTGCTTATCTTCTGGAGTTTTTGTGTTGTTAGTTATGGTTTGTATCCTGTTAATGCCGTGCATTAGGGCCTCTAGTGTTGATCCTATTTTTTCTTCTGTGATCTTTATTCTTTTTGGCTTTATATTTATGTCTTTGATACATTTTGAATTAGTTTTTATGTATGGTGTCAGGTATGGGCCCTGTTCCATTTTTTGGCAGATGGACATCCAGTTTTGCCAGCACCATTTGTTAAAAAGACTGTCTGTTCCCCCATTTGATGGACTTTGGGCGTTTGTCACAGATCAGGTGACCATAGGTAAATGGATTTACATCCGGATTCTCAATTCTGTTCCATTTGTCAATGTATCTGTCATTGTGCCAGTGCCAGGCTGTTTTGACTACTATAGCTGTATAGTAGGTTCTGAGGTCAGGTAGTGCAAGTCCTCCTACTTTATTCTTCTTCTTCAATAATGTTTATATGGAAAGTCCTCTTCCCTTTCCATATAAAGTTAATGATTAGTTTTTCCATCTCTTTAAAGAATGCTGTTGGTATTTGGATCGGGATTGCATGGTATTTGTAGATTGCTTTGGGTAGAATTAGTATTTTCATGATATTGAGTCTACTTATCTATGAGTATGATGTTTTTCCATTTATGTAGATCTCTTTTGGTTTCTTGCAGTAGTATTTCATAGTTTTCCTTGTATAGGTCTTTTACATCCCTGGTTAGATTTATTCCTAAGTATTTTTTTTTAGGGGATATTATAAATAGTATTCTTTTCCTGATTTCCTTTTCAAAGTTCTCTTTGTTGGTGTATAGGAATCCAACAGATTTTTGTATGTTTATCTTATATCCTGCTGATCTGCTGAATCTTTCTGTTAGTTCCAGTAGTTTTTTCATGGAGTCTTTTGAGTTTTCTATGTATAGTATCATATTATCCACAAATAGGGACAGTTTTACTTCTTCATTACCAGTTTGGATGTCCTTTATTTCTTTTTCTTGCCTATTGCTCTAGCTAGGACTTCCAGCACATGTTAAATAAGAGTGAAGATAAAGGGCATCCTTGTCCTGTTCCTGTTCTCAAGGGGAATGTTTTCAGCCTCTCTTCATTAAGAATGATATAGGCTGTTGGTTTAGTATAGATGCCCTTTATTATGTTGAGGAATTACCCTTCTATATCTATTTTATTGAGAGTTTTTATCAGGAATGGGTGTTGGACTTTGTCAAATGCCTTTTCTGCATCAATTGAGATGATCATGTGATTCTTTTATTTTATTTATGTGGTAGATTGCGTTGATTGATTTTCTAATGTTGAACATCCTTGCATACCTGGTATGAATCCCACTTGGTCGTGCTGTATTTTTTTTTATATGATGCTGAATTCTACTGGCTAGAATTCTGTTATGAATTTTTGCATCTATATTCACGAGAGATATTGGTCTGTAATTTTCTTCTTTTGTAGTGTCTTTGCCTGATTTTGGTATCAGGGTTATGAATGAATGAATTCAGAAGTGTCTCTTCCTTTTCTATGTTCTGAAATAATTTGAGTAGTACTGGCGTAAGCTCTTCTCTGAATGATTGTTAGAATTCCCCAGTAAAGCCATCTGTGCTGGGCTTGGTTTTTTTATTGGGAGTTTTTTTTATTACCTTTTCAATCTCTTCTCTTGTTATAGGTCTGTTCAGATTTTCAACATCAATTTGTGATAGTTTGGGTAGGTAGTGTATTTCTATAAATTTGTCCATTTCCTCTAGGTTTTCAAATTTGTTGGAGTACAGTTTTTCATAATACTCTCTTATGATCCTTTTTATTTCAGTTGGTTCTATTGTAATGTCCCCATTTCATTTCTTATTTGAGTTATTTGTGTCTTCTCCTGTTTTTCTTTTGTCAGTTTGGCCAGTGGTTTGTTGATTTTTTTGATCCTTTCAAAGAACCAATTTTGGTTTTGTTGATTCTTTCTATTGCTTTTCGATTCTCTATTTCATTTATTTCTGCTCTGATCTTTATTATTTCTTTCTTCTGGTGGCTGTCAGCTTCTTTTGCTGTTCTGTTTCTATTTGTTCAAATCGTGTAGCTAATGTGTTGATTTTGTCCCTTTCTTCTTTTTTGATGTGTGCATCTATTGCTATAAATTGACCTCTGAGCACTGCCTTTGCTGTATCCCAAAGGTTTTGGTATGATGTGTTTTCATTCTCGTTTGCTTCTAGGTTTTTTTTTTTTTAATTTTATCTTTGATTTCTTCTATTATCCAGTGGTTTTTAAGCAGGGTGTTATTCAGTTTTCATGTAATTGATTTTTTTTCTTTCCTCTTCCTGTTGTTAGTTTCTACTTTGATGGCATTGTGACCAGATAAGATACTTTCTATTATCCCAGTGTTTTGGATTTTGTTAAGGGTTGCTTTGTAACACAAGATGTGGTCTATTCTGGAGAATGTTTCATGTGTGTTGGAAAAGAATGTGTTCTTCGCAGCTGTTGGGTGAAGTATTCTATATATGTCTATGAGGTTCAGTTGGCTGATTATGTGCTTTAGGTCTTCTGTATCTTTGTTGAGTTTCTTTCTAGATGTTCTGTCCTTTACCAAGAGTGTTATGTTGAAGTCTCCTACTATTATTGTGGAATGGGCAATTTCTCTTTTCAGTGCTGTTAGAGTTTGTTTTATATATTTTGGAGTGCTATAATTGGGTGCATAGATATTTATTATGGTTATGTCTTCATGATGGATCATCCCTTTAATTGTGATATAGTGCCCTTCTTTGTCTTTTATGGTGGATTTTGTTAAAGTCTATTTTATCTTAGATTAGTATTGCCACTTCTGCTCTTTTTTGGTAGCTGTTTGCTTGATATATGTTTTTCCATCCTTTGATTTTTAATAAATTTATGTCTTTGTTTCTAAGGTGTGACTCTTGTAGACAGCATATTGATGGATACTGCTTTTTTATCCATTCTGTCACTCTCCATCTCTTTATGGGTGCATTTAGGCCATTTACATTCAGTGTAATTTTTGATAGGTATGAGTTTATTGCTGTCATTTCGTAGTGCTTTTTTTGGTGGTACTGACATTTTCTTTGTTCATCTTACTCTCCTGTGCTGAATTCCTTTTGTTTGTGAATTTTTTTTTCATTTCTTTTGTTTTTGTAGATGTTGTGTTCACTAAGACTTTGTTTTTTTTCTTTATTTTGTTGAGTAGGTTTCTTAACTTTTTTTTTATAGTACTTTAGGTGAAGGTATACAGAACAAATAGTTTCTCATTAAACAGTCAGTACACATACTGTTTTATGACACTGGTTAACAACCCCACGACATGTCAACCCTCTTCCTTCTCAACCTTTTTTTTTTTTTTGTGAAAATATACATACCCAAAGATATACCATTTCAAAACTTTCCACATGCACAGTTCAGTGACATCAACTATGCTCTTCCAATTGTGCTGCTATTCTCACTTTAGATGAAGGTTTACAGAACAAAATAGTTTCTCATTAAACAGTTAGTACACAAGTTGCTCTATAACAATGGTTAACAACCTCACTACACATCAACACTATCCTTACTCATACTTGGGCTCCCTATCACCAGCTTTCCTTGCCCCTTCTGCCTTCTAGCCCTTGTCCCTGGACTTCTGTGCCTCATTAGTTCTGTTTTGTTTTATGGGGCTGTCCAATCCCCGGCTGAACGGTGAACCTCGGAAGTGACTTCACCACTGAGTTAAAGGGTGTCTGGGGGCCATACTCTGGGGGTTTCTCCAGTCTCCTTTAGGCCAGTAAATCTGGACTTTTTTGTGTGAGTTAGAATTTTGTTCTACATCCTTCTCCAGCTCTGTCCAGAACCCTCTGTTGTGATCCTGGTCAGACTAGTCAGTGGTGGTAGCTGGGCACCATCTAGCTGTACCGGACTCAGTCTGGTGGAGGCCTTGGTAGCTGTGGACAATTAGTCCTTCGGACTAATCTCCTCCTTGTATCCTGTTCTCTTCATTCTCCCTTGCTCCCGAAGGGATGAGACCAGTGGAGTAACTTAGATAGCTGCTCACAGGCTTTTTTTTTAATTGATGTAATTAAATGAAGTTTACTTTTCAAGTTAGTCTCCCATACAGAATTTTTTTTAACATATATTGTTATGAGACCCCAACTGCTCACCCCATTCTGTGACAGACAGCACACTCCTCTCCTCCACCCCTGATTCCCCATGAACATTCAACCAGCTCCTAACTCTCTCTGTCTTCCCCTCTCACCTCTGGACAGAAGCCGCCCCTTTGGTCTCTTATATCTACTTGTCTAAGAGGCACATTCTTCATGAGTGTCACTTTATGTCCCACAGTCCAGTCTAATCCCTGTCTGAAGAGTTGGCCTCAGAAATTGTTTTAGTTCTGGAGTGATGGAGAGACCAGGGGCCATGCTTTCCAGTGCACCTCCAGTCTTAGACCATTAAGTCTGGTCTTCTTACTAGTATTTGAGTTCTGCATCCCATCATTCTACTGCTCCATCAGGGACCCTCTGTTGTGTTCCCTGTCAGGACGTTCATTGGTGGTAGCCAGGCACCGTCTAGTTCTTCTGGTCTCAGGCTGATGAAGTCTCCAGTTTATGTGGCCCATTCTGTCTCTTGGGCCAATACTTTCCTTGTGTCT
This sequence comes from Dugong dugon, assembly GCA_030035585.1. Lineage (NCBI taxonomy): Eukaryota > Metazoa > Chordata > Mammalia > Sirenia > Dugongidae > Dugong > Dugong dugon. The sequence continues at coordinate 20,428,797 of CM057478.1, forward strand.
TTGGTGTTCTTCATTCTCCTTTACTCCAAGTGGTTGGGACCAATTGATGCATCTTAGATGGCCGCTTGCAAGCTTTTAAGACCCCAGACACCACTCACAAAATAGGATGCAGAACACTTTCTTAATAAGGTTTGTTATGCCAATTGACATAGATGTCCCCTGAAAGCATGGTCCCCAGACCCCGCATCCCTGCTACTCTGTCTCTCAAAGTATTTAAATGTATTCAGGAAACTTCTTAGCTTTGGTTTAGTCTAGTTGTGCTGGCTTCCCCTGTAGTGTGTGCTGTCCTTCCCTTCACCTAAGATCATTCTTATCTACTATCTAGTTAGTGAATAACCCTCACCCTCCCTCCCCACCCCCGTAAGCATGAAAGAATGTTTTCTTCTGTGTTTAAACCTTTTCTTGAGTTCTTATAATTGTGGTCTAATGGAGTATTTGCCCTTCTATGCCTGACTAAATTCACTCAGCATAGTAAGTTCTAGCTTCCACCAAGTTATACGATGTTTCACAGCTTCATCATTATTCTTTATCATTGCATAATATTCCATTGTGTGGATATACCATAGTTTGTTTATCCATTCATCCATCAATGGGCACTTAGGTTGCTTCCATCCTTTGGCTATTGTGAACAGTGCTGCAATGAACATGGGTGTGCATATATCTATTCGTGTGACGGCTTTTGTTTCCCTAGGATCTATTCCAAGGAGCAGGATAGCTGGATCATTTGGTGCTTCTATTTCTAGCTTTTTAAGGAAGCGCCAAATCGATTTCCAAAGTGTCTGTACCATTTTACATTCCCACCAACAGTGTATAGGTGTTCCAGTCTCTCCACAAATTCTCCAGCGTTTGTTATTTTGTGTTTTCTGGATTAATGCTAGCCTTGTTGGGGTGAGATGATATCTCATTGTAGTTTTGATCTGCATTTCTCTGATGGCTAATGATCATGAGCATTTCTTCATGTGTCTGTTAAGTCCCTGAATATCTTCTTTGGTGAAGTGCTTGTTCATATCCTTTGCCCATTTTTTAAATAGGGTTATTTTTCTTTTTGCTGTTGAGGTTTTGGAGTACCTTGTAGATTTTAGAGATTAAATGCTGATTGGATTTGTCGTAGCCCAAAATTTTTTCCCAATCTGTAGGTTGTCTTTTCACTCTTTTGGTGAAGTCTTTGGATGAGCATGAGTGTTTGACTTTTAGGAGCTCCCAGTTATTTAGTCTCTCTTCTGATGTTTGTGCATTGTTACTTATGGTTTGTATTGTGTTTATGCCATGTAGTAGCACTCCTAGTGTTGTTGCTATTTTTTATTCCATGATCTTTATGGTTTTCAATTTTATATTTCGGTCTTTGATCCATTTTGAGTTAGTTTTTGTACATGGTGTGAGATATGGGGCTTGTTTCAGTTTTTTGCATATAGATATCCAATTATGCCAGCACCAATTATTGAAGAGACTGTCTTTTCCCCAAATAATGGACTTTGGGCCATTGTCAAATATTAGCTGCTCATAGGTGGATGAGCTTCTACGTGGATTCTCAACTTTGTTCCATTGGTCTATGTGTCTGTTATTGTTCCAGTACCAGGCTGTCTTGACTACCATGGCAGTATAATAGGTCCTAAAATCAGGTAGTGTAAGGCTCCCACTTTGTTCTTCTTCTTGAGTAGTGCTTTATTTATTCGGGGCCTCTTCCCTTTCCATATGAAGTTGGTGATTTGTTTCTCCATCTCATTAAAAAACGCTGTTGGAATTTGGATCGGGATTGCATTGTATCTGTAGATTGCTTTGGGTAGAATTGACATTTTCACTATGTTGAGTCTACCTATCCATGAGCAAGGTGTATTTTTCCACTTAAGCAGGTCTCTTTTAGTTTCTTGCAGTAGTGTCTTGTAGTTTTTTCTCTAAAGATCTTTTACATCTCTGGTTAGATTTATTCCTAAGTATTCTATCTTTTGGGGGGCTATTGTAAATGGTATTGATTTGGTGATTTCCTCTTCGAGGTTCTCTTTGTTGGTGTAAAGGAATCCAGTTGATTATTGTATGTTTATCTTGTATTCTGAAACTCTGCTGAAATCTTCTATTAGTTCCAGTAGTTTTCTTGCGGATTCCTTGGGGTTTTCCGTGTATAAGATCATATCATCTGCGAATAGAGATACTTTGACTTCTTCCCTACCTATTTGGATGCCCTTTATTTCTTTTTCTAACCTAACTGCTGTGGCTAGGACCTCGAGCAGAATGTTGAATAATAGTGGTGATAAAGGGCATCCTTGTCTGGTTCCTGTTCTCACGGGGAACGCTTTCAAAGTCTCTCCATTCAGGAAGATGCTGGTTATTGGTTTTGTATAAATGCCCTTAATTATATTGAGGAATTTCCCTTCTATTCCTATTTTTTTGAGAGTTTTTATCATGAATGGGTGTTGGACTTTGTTAAATGCCTTTTCTGCATCGATTGATAAGATCATGTGGTTCTTGTCTTTTGTTTTATTTATGTGATGGATCACGTTGATTGTTTTTCTAATGTTGAACCATCCCTGCATACCTGGTAGAAATCCCACTTGATCGTGGTGAATTATTTTTTTGATATGTTGTTGAATTCTATTGGCTAAAATTTTGTTGAGGATTTTTGCATCAATGTTCATGAGGAATATTGGTCTGTAATTTTCCATTTTTGTGTTGTCTTTCCCTGGTTTTGGTATCAGGTTTATGCTGGCTTCATAGAATGAGTTTGGGAGTATTCCATCCATTTCTATGCTCTGAAATACCTTTAGCAGAAGTGGTGTTATCTCTTCTCTGAAAGTTTGGTAGAATTCTCCAGTGAAGCCATCCAGGCCAGGGCTTTTTTTTTTGTTGTTGTTGGCAGTTTTTTAATAACCTTTTCAATCTCTTCTTTTGTTATGGGTTTATTTAGTTGTTCTACCTCTGTTTGTGTTAATTTAGGTAGGTAGTGAGTTTCTAGAAATTTGTCCATTTCCTCTAGGTTTTCAAATGTGTCAGAGTACAATTTTTCATAGTCTTCTGTTATGATTCTTTTAATTTCAGCTGAGTCTGTTGTGACATCACCTATCGCATTTCTTATACGGGTTATCTGCTTCCTCTCCAGTTTTTCTTTTGTCAGTTTGGCCAGTGGTTTATCAATTTTGTTGGTCTTTTCAAAGAATCAGCTTTTGGACTTGTTAACTCTTTCAATTGTTCTTCTGTTCTCTATTTCATTTAATTCTTCTCTAATTCTTATTATTTCCTTCCTTCTGGCACCTGTAGGCTTCTTTTGCTGCTCTCTTTCTACTTGTTCCAGTTGTAGGGTTAGTGCTTTGATTATGAGCCTTTCTTGTTTTTGGCTGTGTGCATTTATTGCTATAAACTGACCTCTGAGCACTGCTTTAGCTGTGTCCCAAAGGTTCTGGTAGGATGTGTTTTCATTCTTGTTTGATTCTATGAATTTCTTTATTCCATCCTTAATTTCTTCTATACCCCACTAATTTTTGAGCAAGGTGTTATTTAGTGTCCATGTGTTTGATTTTTTTTCCTTGCTTTTTGTGTTGTTGATTTCCACTTTTATGGCTTTATGGTTAGAAAAGATGCTTTGTAGTATTTCGATGTTTTGGATTTTGTTAAGGCTTGTTTTATGACCTAATATGTGATCTATTCTGGAGAATGTTCCATGTGCGTTGGAAAAGAATGTATACTTGGCTGCTGTTGGGTGCAGAGTTCGGTATACATCTACGAGATCAAGTTGGTTGATTGTAGCATTTAGCTCTTCTGTGTCTTTTTTGAGCTTCTTTCTGGATGTTCTCTCCTTCACCAAAAGTGGCGTGTTGAAGTCTCCTACTACTATTGTGGAGATGTCTATCTCTTTCTTCAGAGCTGTTAGAGTTTGTTTTATGTATTTTGGAGCCCTGTTGTTTGGTGTGTAAGTATTATAGTTATGTCCTCCTGGTGTATTGACACTTTAATCATTATATAGTGCCCTTCCTTATCTTTTGTGGTGGATTTTACTTTAAAGTCTATTTTGTGAGAGATCACTATTGCAACTCCTACTCTTTTTTGTGTGTTGTTTGCTTGATATATTTTTTTCCATCCTTTGAGTTTTAGCCTGTTTGTGTCTTTAAGTCTAAGGTGCGTCTCTTGTAGGCAGCATATAGATGGATCATGCTTTTTTATCCAATCTGCCACTCTCTGTCTCTTTATTGGTGCATTAAGTCCATTTACATTCAGTGTAATTATTGATAGCTATGAGTTTAGTGCTGTCATACTAATATCTCTTTTTGTTTGTTGTTCACAGTTTCTTTGTTCTCCTCAATTTTCTGTGCTGAGTCGTTGTTTTTATATATATTTTTTTTTCAACTTTTTCTTTGTTGTAGTTTTTGTGTTTGCTGGGTCTTTATGTTTTGCTACTTTTTTATTTTGATTTGTAGGACTGTTAGATTCTTTTGTGGTTACCTTAATATTTACCCCTATTTTTCTAAGTTTATACCAGTCTTTTATTACTTTATATCGCCTTAACTTCCCCTCCATATAGAAAATCAATGTCTCCATTTTTAAAGTCCTGCTTTTTTTGTTTTAATATTATACTTTTTTTTTTTTTAACATATTGATATCTATTTCCCTATTTTCAAGGTTTTAGTTTTGATGTAGTTTCAATTTCCATATCTGAGTCAATATCTGGTTGCTCTATCCTGTGTTCTAGTCTTGCGCTGTTAGCTGGTGTTATTGATTATCTAACCATAGGACTCCCTTTAGTATTTCTTGTAATTTTGGTTTGGTTTTTGCAAATTCCCTGAATTTCTGTTTATCTGGAAGCGCCCTAATTTCGCCATCATATTTGAGAGACAGTTTTGCTGGAGATATAACTCTTGGCTGACAGTTATTTTCCTTCAAGGCTTTAAATATTTCATCCCATTGCCTTCTAGCCTGCATGGTTTCTGCTGAGTAGTCTGAACTTATTCTAATTGACTCTCCTTTGTATATGACTTTTCTTTTATCCCTAGCTGCTCTTAAAATTCTCCCTTTATTTTTGGTTTTGGTAAGTTTGATTATAATATGTCTTGGTGACTTTCTTTTAGGATCTACCTTATGTGGAGTTTGATAAGCAGCTTGGATAGATATCTTCTCATCTTTCATGATATCGGGGAAGTTTTCCATCAACAAATCTTCAACAATTTTCTCTGTATTTTCTGTTATCCACCCTGTTCTGGTACTCCAATCACTCGTAGGTTATTTCTCTTGATAGAGTCCCACATGACTCTTAGAGTTTCTTCATTCTTTTTAATTCTTTTATCTGATTTTTCGTCAAATAAGTTGGCATCAAGAGCTTTATCTTCAGTGTCACTAATTCTAACTTCTACTGCCTCAACTCTGCTCCTATGACTTTCTATTGAGTTGTCTAACTCTGAAATTTTATTGTTAAATCTTCTGGATTTCTGATTGCTGTCTCTCTATTAAATTTGGCATTATGTTCTTCAATAACTTTTTTAAGTTCTGCTACTGCTGTGTCTGTATGTTGCCTGGCTGTTTCCGCGCTCTGTAGAATTTCCTTTCTTATGTCTAGAAGAGTTCTGTATATTAATCTTTTGTATTCTGTCTCTGGTAATTCCAAGAAATTCTCTTCCTCCAGAGAATTTATTGATTCTTTATTTTGGGAGCTTGCTAAAGCCATCATAGACTGCCTTTTTATGTGACTTGATATTGACTGTTGTCTCCGAGCCATCGATAATTTATTATAATTTTATTTTGTGTCTGCTTAGTGAGACCTAGCTTCTCATTTTGTTTTGTTTTGATATGCCCAAATAGGCTGCTCATGTGCACTAGTTTGATTTTTGACACCTTTTGACCTCTAATGTCCTGTCACCAGGTAGTTGGTTCTATAACTAAGTATGTGCATGCCAGAGTTCGTTAAAATTTCTTATATGGGATCAGCTCAGGTGTGCAGGCAGTCGATCTCCAAGTGTGTGATGCAGGCTCTCACCCGCAGTCCTAGAGAGGCATGGGTGTTTGGTGTAGGCACTGGACTCTGGCTGTGGTAGGGGATCACACACTGAACCAGGCAGGGGGCCGACGGCTGCTCCTGAGAACCTGAAAGAAAAGCGTGTCCCTATTCTCTAGGGTGAATAGGTAGGTGAGTTTTGCAGCCGGGCTAAGAGTACCCCACTATGTTGCCTGCAAAGACTCGAGGGCACCACTTTTTCTTGAACTCCTGAAGCAGGTGACTAGGCACTTTAGGAACTATCACCAGTCCTCAAGACACTGCTGCAGATCAATAAAATTTCCTACTTGAGGGGCAGGGCTGTTTCGAGGATCACAAATCTGCTCTGGGGACCATGGTCTCAGGGAACATCTACCTCAATTGGCATAACACAGTTTATAAAGAAAGTGTTCTACATTCTACTTTGGGGAATAGTGTCTGGGATCTTAAAAGCCTGTGAGCAGCCATCTAAGATACTCCACTGGTCTCATCCCTTCGGGAGCAAGGGAGAATGAAGAGAACAGGATACAAGGAGGAGATTAGTCCGAAGGACTAATGGACCACAGCTACCAAGGCCTCCACCAGACTGAGTCCGGTACAGCTAGATGGTGCCCAGCTACCACCACTGACTGGTCTGACCAGGATCACAACAGAGGGTTCTGGACAGAGCTGGAGAAGGATGTAGAACAAAATTCTAACTCACACAAAAAAGTCCAGATTTACTGGCCTAAAGGAGACTGGAGAAACCCCCAGAGTATGGCCCCCAGACACCCTTTAACTCAGTGGTGAAGTCACTTCCGAGGTTCACCGTTCAGCCGGGGATTGGACAGCCCCATAAAACAAAACAGAACTAATGAGGCACAGAAGTCCAGGGACAAGGGCTAGAAGGCAGAAGGGGCAAGGAAAGCTGGTGATAGGGAGCCCAAGTATGAGTAAGGATAGTGTTGATGTGTAGTGAGGTTGTTAACCATTGTTATAGAGCAACTTGTGTACTAACTGTTTAATGAGAAACTATTTTGTTCTGTAAACCTTCATCTAAAGTGAGAATAGCAGCACAATTGGAAGAGCATAGTTGATGTCACTGAACTGTGCATGTGGAAAGTTTTGAAATGGTATATCTTTGGGTATGTATATTTTCACAAAAACAAACAAAAAAAAGGTCGAGAAGGTAAGGGTTGACATGTCGTGGGGTTGTTAACCAGTGTCATAAAACAATATGTGTACTGACTGTTTAATGAGAAACTATTTGTTCTGTATACCTTCACCTGAAGTACAATTAAAAAAAACAAAAAATAGGTACAGAAGGGTAATTTCTCAACATAATAAAGGGCTGAAAACTTTCCCCTTGAGTACAGGAACAAGACAAGGATGCCCTTTATCCCCACTCCTATTTAACATTGTGCTGGAAGGTCTAGCTAGAGCAATAAGGCAAAAAAAAAAAAAAAAAAAAAAGAAATAAAGGGCATCCAAATTGGTAATGAAGAAGTTAAACTGTCCCTGTTTGCAGATGATAGGATACTATGCATAGAACACCCTAAAGACTCCATGAGAAATCTACTGGAACTAATAGAAAGATTCAGCAGAGTAGCAGGATACAAGATAAACATACAAAAATCAGTTGGATTCCTATACACCAATAAAGAGAATGATGAAAAGGAAATCAGGAAAAAAATATCATTTATAATAGCCCCTAAAAAATAAAATACTTAAGAATAAATCTAACCAGGGATGTAAAAGACCTATGCAAAGAAAACTACAAAACACTACTGCAAGAAACCCAAAGGAATCCACATAAATGGAAAAACATACCAAGCTCATAGATAGACAGACTCAACATTGTGAAAATGACAATTCTACTCAAAGCAGTTTAGAAATACAATGCAATCCCAATCCAAATACCAACAACATTCTTCAAAGAGATGGGAAAAGTAATCATTAACTTTATTATTTTTTTAAATTGTAATTCAGGTGAGGGTTTACTGAATAAATAGTTTCTCATTAAACAGTAGTACACATACTGTTTTTATTACATTGGTTAACAACCCCATGACATGTCAACCCTCTCCCTTCTCGACTTTTTTTTTTTTTTGTGCAAATATACATAGCCAGAGATACACCATTTCAAAAATTTCTACATGCACAGTTTAGTAACATCAACTGCGCTCAACCTTGGGTTCCCTATCACCAACTTTCCTGTCCCCTTCTGCCTTCTAGCCCTTGTCCCTGGACTGCTGTGTTTCATTTCTATACCTATTTTATTGAGGATTTTTATCAGGAATGGGTGTTGGTCTTTGTCGAATGCCTTTTCTGCATCAGTTGAGCTGATCATGTGGTTGTTTTCTTTCCTTTTATTTATGTGGTGGGTTACATTGATTGATTTTCTAATGTTGAACCATCCTTGCATACCTGGTATGAATCCCACGTGGTTGTGGTGTATTATTTTTTTGATATGATGCTGAATTCTGTTGGCTAGAATTTTGTTGAGAATTTTTGCATCTATATTCATGAGAGATATTGATCTGTAATTTTCTTTTTTTGTGGCATCTTTGCCTGGTTTTGGTATCAGCGTTATGCTGGCTTCATAGAATGAATTCAGAAGTGTTGCTTCCTTTTGCATGCTCTGAAATAGCTTGAGTAGTACTGGTACAAGCTCTTCTGTGAATGTTTTGTAGAATTCTCCAGTGAAGCCATCTGGCCCAGGGCTTTTTTTGGTTGGGAGTTTTTTTTATTACCTTTTCAATCTCTTCTCTTGTTATGGGTCTGTTCAGATTTTCAACATCACTTTGCTGTAGTTTCAGTAGGCCATGTGTTTCTAGAAATTTATCCATTTCCTCTAGGTTTTCAAATTTGTTGGAGTATAGTTTTTCATAATATTCTGTTATGATCCTTTTTATTTTAGTTGGATCTGTTGTAATGTCACCCATTTCATTTCTTACTTGGGTTATTTGCATCCTCTCCCATTTTTCTTTTGTCAGTCTGGCCAGTGGTTTGTCGATTTTGTTGATTCTTTCAAAGAACCAACTTTTGGTTTTCTTGATTGTTTCTATTGTTTTTCTGTTCTCTATTTCATTTATTTCTGCTCTGATCTTTACTATTTCCTTTCTTCTGGTGGTTGTGGGCTTTTTTTGCTGTTCTCTTTCTATTTGTTTGAGTTGTGTAGTTAATGTTTTGATTTTGTTCCTTTCTTCTTTTTTGATGTGTGCGTCTATTGCTATGAATTGTCCTCTGAGGACCTCCTTTGCTGTGTCCCAAAGGTTTTGGTATGATGTATTTTCATTCTCGTTTGATTCTAGGAATTTTTTGATTCCATCTCTGATTTCTTCTATTTCCCACTGATGTGTAAGCAGGGTATTATTCAGTTACCATGTAATTGATTTTTTTTCCTTGCTCTTCCTGTTGTTAATTTCTACCTTGATGGCATTATGGTCAGAGAAGATACTTTGAATTATCTCGACGTTTTGGATCTTGTTGAGGATTGCTGTGTGGTCTAAGATGTGTTCTATTCTAGAGAATGTTCCATGTGCATTGGAAAGGAATGTGTACCTTGCAGCTGTTGGATGAAGTGTTCTATATATGTCTATGAGGTCAAGTTGGCTGATTGTGCCCTTTAGGTCTTCTGTATCTCTGCTGAGTTTCCTTTTAGTTGTTCTGTCCTTTACTGAGAGTGGTGTGTTGAAGTCTCCTACTATTATTGTGGAACTGTCAATTTCTCTTTTCAGTGTTGTTAGAGTTTGTTTTATGTATTTTGGAGCCCTGGTCATTGGGTGCGTAGATGTTTATTATGGTTATGTCTTCAAGATGGATCATGCCCTTAATCTTTATATAGTGTCCTTCTTTGTCTTTTATGGTGGATTTTGTTTTAAAGTCTATTTTATCTGAGATTAGTATTGCCACTCCTGCTGTTTTTTGGTAGTTGTTAGCTTTATATATTTTTTTTCCAACCTTTGACTTTTAATAAATACATTCCTTTGTTTCTAAGGTGTGTCTTGTAGACAGCATATTGATGGATCCTGTTTTTTTGTCTGTCACTCTCCATCTCTTTGTGGGTGCATTGAGTCCATTTACATTCAGTGTAATTATTGATAGATATTAATTTGTTGCTGTTATTCTGTAGTGCTTTTTTTTTGTGGTGCTGACATTTTCTTTGTTATTCTTACTCGCCGGTGCTGAATTACTTTGGTTTGTGGATTTTTTTTTTTTCGTTTCTTTTGTTTATGTAGGTTTTGTTTTTGCTCAGACTTTGTTTTTCCTCTTTATTTTTATGAGCATGTTTGTTAACTTTCTTTGTGCTTACCTTGAAATTTACTCTTATCTTTCCAAGTTTGTGGCAGTCTATTATTACTTGGTATCACCTTGCCTTCCTCTCTATAGAAGGTTGTATACCTACACCATTTATTCCCTCTTTTACTGTTCTGCTGTTGTTGTCATTTTCAGATTAACTGTTCTGATTCCCTGTTGTACTTCTTTTGATTTTGGATAGTCCTGAGAGTTCATTTCCTGTATTGGTATCTGGCTGCTACAATCCTGCATCCTAGATTCAGCCTGTGAGCTGAAGTTGTTTGTTCTCAGGTTGAAGATCTCCCTTTTATAATTCTTGTAAGTTTGGTTTTTACATATTCCCTTGATTTCTGTTTATCTGGAAATGTCCTAATTTCACCATCATATTTGAATGAGAGTTTTGCAGGACATCTTATTCTTGGGTAGCAATTTTTTTCTTTCAGTGTTTTCATCACCTTCTTGCCTGCATAGTTTCTGCTGAGTAATTAAAGCTTAATCTTATCATTTCCCCTCTGTATGTGACTTTTCGTTTTTCTCAAGCTGCTCTCAGGATTCTTTCTTTGTCTTTGGTTTGAGTAAGTGTGATTATGATATGCCTTGGTGATTTTCTTTTGGGTCTATCCTATATGGGGTTCGTTGAGCTTCTTGGATGGTCAGCTATTCATCTTTCATGATATCAGGGAAGTTTTCTGTCAGAAAATCTTCAATGATCCTCTCTGTGTTTATTTTCTTCCGCTGTTCTGAAACTCTGATCACTCGAAAATTTTTGCTTTTGATGGTATCCCACATCATTCTCAGGGTTTCTTCATTTTTCTTCATTCTTTTCTCTGATTTTTCCTCAAACAAATTGGTATCTAAGTATTTGTCTTCAATTTCGCTGATTCTGTCTTCCATCGTCCGAAACCTGCTCCTCAGACTTTCCATGACGCTGTCCGTTTCTGAAATCTTATTGTTTATCTTTTGGATTTCTAATTGCTGTTTTTATATGATTTCTAGTTGTGAATTTATTTTGAAGTTTTGTTCCTGTATTACTTTCCTGAATTCTTCCATTGTTTTGTCTGTCTTTTCCATGAATTTTTCTGCCTTTTCCATGAATTTATCTCTTTTTTCCTCAGTTTTGTCTGCTTTTTCCTTCAATTCTTGGATAGCTCTGAATATTAGAGATTTGAATTCCCTATCAGGTAGTTCCAGTGGCTTTTCTTTTACTAGAAAGTCATATGGTGTTTTATTTTGGATGCCTACTGGAACCATTCTGTCCTGTTTTTTTATATGTTTTAATATTGTCTGCTGTCTTTGAGACTTTCGATAGTTATTTTGTTTGTTTATAGATTTGTTTGTTTCATCCTGCTTTTTTTTGTTTTATTTTGTTTATGTCTGAGCAGACTGGCTGTGTGTTCTTAGTTGTTTGCTTTTCTGTGGGCACAATACTTCTCACCACCTTGTCCATTGGGCATGGTCAGTTGCTCAGTTATGTTGCAGCAGGTTAGGTCCAGTGGGGGCTCTGTCTCCTGCTGGGAGCGCCATGAAGCTGCTTTCCCATACTCCCTGTCCACTGATCACCAACAGGAGTCCACAATACGGAGTCCATGCTGCATTAGCTGATAGGGGATCTCCACTCCATATCTCTCCTCACTTTCTGTTCTCTGTCAGTTTCTTATTCCATTTGGTACTTGGTTGAGTTCTTTATCTCTTCATTTGACACTTAGGGTTCCAGGATTGACATTTGTCTCTGTTTTACTTATTTTTTGGAGTCTTTGCTGTGGAGGGATGGTGTGGTGCTTTTGTCTATAGCTCCATTTTTTTGGGTTTTTGTTTGTTTGTTTGTTTTTGTTTTTTAACTTCTTCATTACTTATTCTCCATATCTTTGCCTTATGTGTTTCTCATCCAATCTGCACTGGAAAGGATAATGCCTTGAATCATCCCTTAAATCATGCCAGCCACTGTTAAAGTATTGTTAAAGACATTTGCTTTGCTCCAACATTCTTTACTATAGAATTCCAAGTCCAGAGTCCTCTTCTTCACACTCTTGATGAGCCTCTCAGACTCTAGGATGCACTCAATGATTCTACATCCCTTGCTATTTGAAGATAAGATGCAGCTTCAAAGTTGGGAACAACCTTAAATAGGCTATTAACCAAAACCAAACCCATTGTAGTTGAATCAATTCCAACTCATAGTGACCCTATAGGACAGAGTAGAACTGCCCTATAGAGTTTCCAAGGAGCAGTTGGTGGATTCTAACTGCCAACCCTTTTGTTAGCAGCTGAGCTCTTAACCACTGCACCACCAGGGCTACACTGTATGGTACAAATCTCTCTTTATCTTTTAAACTATTAAGCATACTCCCTTGATTAGAACTCAGGGATTTAACATTTAGTTATTCTAGGCCTATGACATAGACGTTATATAAACTCAAGTGAGAAAAAAAGCAGACTGTAAAAATCCACACAATTATCCTAAACTGCTTCCCAAATAGGGTTCAACTTTCCTTTGTCATTTCTAAACCTTGCTCTCTGATACAGCTCAGGCTTGTAATAAATTTTTAAATACACATCTCATGAAAAGGACACATTCATATCAAATAAAATGCACTGTCTTACTATGTTGTGCATTGTTGGGCACTTGTTAGCATATAAGCACTGATACTTGATGATGCTGGTGGTGGTGGTAGAGATCAAGTGGGAATAATTGCACTGAATTGACAATAATTAGAAATGTAGCCTAAAATTACCCTAAAATAAGTGGTGTCCATCTTTTGAACCACAAAGACAAAACTATAAGCCTTATAATTGTGCTTCCCATTGTAGTAATTTCAGCTTGCATTTTGGGACGAGGGATGAAATCCTCAACTTCCTTTACTGCTAATGGAATCTGTGCATATTAATGTTAAAATTGTACCCTTGTATAAAAGTAATTTGCTTTTATTTTTCTTCTTCATTATTTTAATTGATTGGGATTTTACATATAAGCCAAAAACTTGAACCCCACCAGCTCTTAATGAATGATACAGGAAAATATAATTTCTCTGTGAATGTTAGGTTGATTGGAAAATGTCATCCTCTGACCTACTCAGCCTTGCTAATCAAGAGGAGTCTTCAGAGGGACTCATAGGTAAACATGCTACAATCTATTAGCTACCCGTTTTATTTGTTTAAATTACAGTTTTTGTCAGTTATCAGGTTTAATGTACGTGAGGAAAGCCACACCAACATGGTTGAGAGTGTATACAGCCACGTCTCCTGTAATTGGATAGTGAGCTGATTTTCACCTTAAGCTGTTTTGAATTAATGCAAGACATCAGCCGTTGGCTTTAGGTGGTTTAATTATCAGAATTGTCACATTTTACTTATCAGCCCAAAGGGTGCATGCTGAGGTTGATTGTGAACATGTGGTACTTTCTGATACAGGTTACCTGATGGCAAAATATGGGTCACTTCAGGAACAGATTCAATTTAAAGGAGCACTGTCTCAATTCAGAAATATTTATGGATATGAATCAGAGTTTCAAAGGAAAAAAAAGGCTACTTAAGTACAAAGCTGTTTAGTGGGAAGAAGAAAACAAATAGATAAGTTAAAATCTTGGCCTCATATACAGGACTTATGTTGCTGTCAAGAGGTTTCTAAATGTCAATATTCACTGTGATTTTTTTTCCTCATTTTTGCATTTTTAAGATGATTAAAATCAAGCAATTTATTCTAATGTGTTAGGATAACCCTTGTCCTAAATCAATTCTTATCAGAAATCTGTATTATAAACCAAATAGAACATAATCCTGCACATTCTTCTTACTTAAAGGAACCCAAACCATTTATCTGGAAAATGGTCAGTGTCTGAAGGGCTGGTGCAGTTTTCAGTGCTGAGTGTTTAACTGCACTCTTGCTGAAATTCTACAGTGGGAATGCTCGACTACAGAGCACAGTATCCAAATGACCAGCACATGCCCTAAATTCTATTGTTTTCTTGGATCCTATGGCTTTCCTGAAGCATCAGTAAAACTGATGGAATTAATTCTTCCGAATCACAGCACTCTTATCCCAGTTCAGTTCTAAGAGTGTTGACTATAATATAAGCATTTTTGCTTCACTCAACACCGCTCTTAAAGGGCTTTCCCTTTTGAAGGCATACTCTCTGTGGGTGGTCAAAATCCTCTGCAATTGTCAGACTTGAAAGTAAGATGGATTGTTACTGGAACATTAAGTAGGACAGAAAGCAGATGAAATTTAAATGCAAAGTTGCAGCTGTTCATAAGAATAGACGGGCACTCCATAGGGTTAAATTAGTTCAGCTGAACTGCTAGATTCCAGTAAGAAACAGTGAGCAGAAGTGAGTTGGTTACTCACTCCCTGATAGGAGGAAAATGCATCTAAAACATAAATTGCAACCTAGTCATCTTGAGAAACTGACATTTATGCTGAATGATCCCCTTCCCAATCAACCATTTTAATCTAATTTTGTACAAGCCCTGTAGGACAAATACGGAACTTTAAATCCAGATGGCCTTTCCTAACACTCAGCACCTTTTAACCCTGTGGCTTTTGGCACAGTGACCCCTCCTTCCTAACAATCTCTTCCTTGGCTTCTCTTAGCTCCACTAATATCTTCCTTATTTTCTCTTTCTTTCTTTTCCTGCTTGTCTTTCTCCCAGTTCTCTTCATAGAGACTTCCCAAAAGATCCGTTCTTGCTCTCTACTTATCTTCATTTATCTGATTCCGCAGATGGCTCATCCACTCTTGCCATGTCAATTATCACTTTACCAATTACAGGTTGCCGTTGAGTGGATTCCAACTCATGGCTACCCGAGGTGTTTCAGAATAGAACTGTACTCCATAGGGTTTCCAACGCTGTAATCTTATGGAAGCAGATCACCAGGCCTTTCTTCTGAGGCGCGTCTGGGTGGGTTCAAACCGTTAACCTTTTGGTTAGTGGTCTGGTACTTAACCATTTGCACCACTCAGAGATTCCAATTATCACCTAGGTTCTCATTATTAAACCTGTGGTTTCTGCTTAAACCAGTTGTTTATAGAATGTCCAATTAGGTGATCATGTTTGTAAAGTCTCATTTGAATGTACATGATATTAAAAAATGAATCCCTACTAGAGATCCCCCATTCTGTTAATGGTTACTATGTTACCCTGCTTCCATGGTTTGCATATTTTGAAGTCATCTTTACTACATCTCTCTCCCACCCCATATCCATCTAGTCATTGAGTCCTAGTATGCATCCTTCATAAAGTTTCTGGTTTGTTTCTTCCTTCTTAAGTCATACCACTATTTTCTAATTTGGACATTCATTACTTCATTTCTCAGTGTTAATAGCTGAGTTGCTAGTTTTTTACCACATTATTTATGCTTAGTTATACAGGTTAGTAGGAATCCTAGTGGTGCAGTGGTTAAAGCACTCAACTGCTAACCGAAAGGTCAGTGGTTCGAACCTACCAGCCATTTCGTGGGAGAAAAACGTAGTAGTCTGCTTCAGTAGAGATTGGCAATCTTGGAAACCCTTTAGGGAAGTTCTTCTCTGTCCAATAGGGTCGCTATGAGTTGGAATTGACTCTACAGCAGTGGGTCTGGGTTTTTGGCATCCAGGTTTGTAATAGAATCACTTTTACCATATCTTCTCTTATGTTAAAAATCTATTATAATGGCTCATTTTTGCATATTAGAAAAATTAAAAACTAAAAATCTAGCGTTAAAGGTCTGTATGAACTAACCTCAATTTGCTTTTTTAATCTGTTTACAGTGTCTTCAGCCTAGAGCTTCTTGCCTCTGCTCAACACACCTAGCGAGTTTTTCCCCTTCATTGCTCACATTGACCTTTGCTCCCACTCTTCCCTCCTCTCTTTCTGCTAATGACAATCCCTCACATCTCTAACATTCAGCTCAGGATCTTCCTCCTCATGAAGTTTCCTGAAATCACCAGCCCTCAGTGATTTTCCTCAGATTCTTAATTACCTCAGAATGACACATACAGCCTAGAACACTATAAATTTTACAGATTGCTTCCAAATTGTTTTCTAATTTATCATGAATATATGAATTTCTTCTCAAACAAGATTTAACATTCCTGAAGAGGAGGAGCTATGAATGGTACCATTTTAAATATGTGAATTCTACCACTGAGTTTAAAAATAACTATTCCTAGTTTCTGGGATGTTTCCCCAATTCAGTTATTTCTAATCCCTGTGTGAGTATCATAAGAACGAGGTCTTTAATGGCATAATCAGATCCCATGTCAAATAAATGACATTAAGAGTGTCATTAATATAATTCCTTATTCCCCGAGATGTTCTGGAAGGTTTATATGTATTCTCATTTATTATAAATATATTGAAGCATACTTAAATGAAAATGACTGAATAAAAATGAATTTCAAATGACAAAAAAGGCTATTCTATAAATTTAAGAGTTAATGTCTACATTCTCATGTAACTAAGCAAATATACACAACATGTGTGGTCCTATTCATTATACCACATTCTGAACACATTTCATATTATTTTGCCTACAAAATTGCACACCTGTGGAACAGTCCTGAACATTATCCCACAATAATATTTTTAATGAATTAAACATTTAAGACACATTTGGAAAAAAGAAGACATTATCTACGTCCATACACCCCATTCCTCTTAGGATTCACCCAATATTTTGTGAGTTCCAAATTAGGTATCAATGAATGCAAAGATTTTTGCCTCTGCAATTTCATCTAGGTAATATAAAATTCATTTACATTTATTTATGCTTTTATGAAACTAAAAATCCCAAATAAAGTATTCTTATAAATATGAAAGGAAAACGCTTTTGTTAATATTTGGACCTGTTCTACCATTTGATTTGTATTAGACTTTATAATGCTGAATCAAAATAAGAAAGCACCACTATAGATTAAAATGTTTTAGCAGCACAAGACAGTCCCATACAATACAGAACCCTCCTGATGTTTTACTAAAGCTTTCAAAATAATTTATAATTTTTCCACACATTTCTTAAATATATGTTATAGAGTTGTACACATGGAGCAAAGTGTTTTTATTGTTCATATAAAATACCAATAAATAAGCATCAAACATGGGGCATTATGTTTTATACATAGGAGAAAAATAAATAGGTAGATTAATCCTGTATACAGTTTTGAAAAGTTAAAAAATACGGGTTTAAGCAAGATCAAGAGAAAGAAGAGTTTTAAAACTAAAAACCTTTAGAGAAAATGCCACCAAATATGAACTTCCACTATTTTTTGGCTAATGAGCTGATCTTAGTTAATAGGATATGAGGCAATGGTTTTATTACCAATTTCAAAGATCCTAATGAAGTACTAACACCACCTTTTAATATAAGCCCGTATATAGACTTGTCATATTGAGGAACAGCACTTTATACCCGAAATATATGAGGGCAGAGGACACAGATGAAAGTATGAAGAGAGTCCTAACTCTCTTAGATGGGTGTGCCCTGCAGGCCTACCTGTAACGCTCAGGCACCACACGGGGATATTCTCATTTACAGGCCTGGTTTGACTGGCTTCACCAAAATAGTTATCCATTATTTGCTGGCAGCAGATAAGCCCATCAAAAAGTAACCAGTAAGAACTTACGTGAAGAGTGACATAATCTTACTAATGTCAGGGAGTTTGAGCAAAATAGCCATCGGTTTATCATATTTACAAAGAGAAGGAGTGTTTGGAAGTAGGTTTTTTTTTTTTTTTTTTAGGTCAGAATCCTTAATCCAAAACTGCAGAAGATTTAATGGTTTGTAAATGGTCAGTTTTACCTGGCATCTGGTTAGAGGTTTTGCCAAGTCAATGGTCTCCAAGTTAGTGACAGTAAAAATAAAAAAAAAAGGAGAGAGAGAGAAATCAGAACTTTCCCCAGCTTAAGATAGAATGATCTGTTAGTATTCACAGATGCCACACAGAATAGGTATCTGAGCATTATTTGCATCAAATCGTGGGCATCTCTGGTTGTAATGCATGCACATTTATGCGCGCAGTGTACAAACAGGGCTAATGTTCATAAACATGAAAAAGATTAGAAAATTCATTAATTAGGATCATTTGTACAATTTCATCATCAACTTTAATCACTTGTTTCGACTGATGTCTCCTTTAGAAAGTCAATCCGCAAATATTTATTTATTCAGCAAGAATACTGTGTAGGACCATCTTCTGCTTGACCTATAATGTAATTTCTAATAATGCATTCATTTCATTCTAATAAGCTGGAGATTAGGTTTAACACATTAACATAAACTGTTAAATTAATAAATACTTATTAACTCTATTAGATTTCACTGCCTGTCAGTGGAAATAGTATGATTGGATTTTACAAGTATGTGTCAATTGGCTACTTTTTGTCTTTTTTGTGAGGGCCTAAACAAAGTCAGCATTTTTATAAATTTAAACATCTCAAAAATGCTTAGGTCATTCCATAAACAAATAATAAATTTCCTTTTAAACAGAATCCCAGTTAATTAATGTATTATTAACTATTTCATTTACTGACTTTAACTCAGCACACTGTCACACAGCAAATGCTAGGTAGGACCTTTGCTCAGTGCACGCTCACCTTCCTAGCCACCGCCTCTCCTGCTCCTTCAGGCGACTTTTCTGGTTGTATTCTTTATAGAAGCCTTCCTTCTCTTTCTATGCACGTCTCCAACTTTATTTTTATTTAATCATGTCTACATTGGCAGAATCTATTACATACCCACATTTTCTTTGGCTTGTTTAAAGGTACTTGCTTTTCTTTATAAGCTCACTCCTTGACTTTGCCCCTACTAATTGCTTCTTCTACTATTATTCCTATTATGTTTAAAATGTAAGCCATATGTTTGCAGAATATACTCTTTAATATGCTTCCCTTTCCCCTCCTCTTGCAATCAAAATCTGAATCCATGGAATAGAGCAAGTTTTGAGATGGGGGAGAGGGTGAGTGATTTGTTAGGAAGTGAATAAAGAAATGGTCTTTTTCCCCCCAATCTGAAAGCTAGAAAATTAGCTCAAGATTTTTTTTTTTTTTTCGTTTTTATGAAAATGACCTTAGGCAAGTCACCTAATCCCTCTAGACCTCCATTTCATTGCCTATAAAATGAAAGCTCATCATGATCCCTTCTAAAATTAAAATTCGTGTTTCTGGGATATCATGCAAAGGACTTTTTAAAGAACTGAAAAGTTATACTGAGGTTGAGAGCAATGTTATCAAAAATACCCTGATATTTCCGATAATTAAAATTTAGCTTCTGCCTTTCATCTTAGAAAACGGGAGCTCCAACTTTTCCCACAGGTGCCTCAAAGCCATATGGGAAAATATTCAGTGTGAATGTTCCTGAGCCATGGAACATGCTAAGTACACAGATATGAAGAATGAAGATTCCTACTGGGGCTTTCTTTGTAAACATGAATGAGTTTATTAGAACCTGAAATGCATCTCATGAGAGTAGAAGACCAGGGCTTATGGTCCAGCTCCCTTTTCTTTGTTACCACAGCAGCAGTGTTGGGTTTTTTTGAAGGAGTACTATCTCTAAATTAAAAAAAAAAACCATTGCAGTCGAGTTGATTCCATAGTTCCAGAGTAGAACTGCCCCATAGTGTTTCCAAGGAGCGGCTGGTGGATTCAAACTGCAGATCTTTTGGTTAGCAGCCATTATCTCTTAACCACTGCTCCACCAGGGCTCCTATAGGCACCAGTTTACCAGGCCCTTTGCTAGCCTTAGCCTGGATGTTAACATCTATTCGTCCTCCATGCAGCTAGGTTCTGATTCATCCCAGGAGGCCCTGCCTGCTGACGGTATTAATTTCCAGAGTTACGGGTATATTGCAAGGTGTGTTCCAACTGTTAAACACCTCTATAAGAAAACCCAAGGTATGTCTCCCCACTGAGGAAGACACTGTTCTTGGAAGCAATCTTCCAGAAATTCAAATTCCTGTTACCCACCTTGGGCAACTTATTATTAACTGCTCCAAAAAAAGGATTGCTTCTTTTCATGGTGATATTTTCCTTCCTCAAAGTTCCTTTTCCTCTATAGTGTTTCACTTTAGACTCCTTGCCTTGTCTTTCCTTCAGCCAGACAACTTCAAAAATGATTGACCGTTGTGGGGCTGTGTCTTGTTCATCTCTGTATGCCTGACATCCAGCATTAGGGTCCTGCCAGTTCAGCCTCCTGGGTCCCAAACATGGAGTGATGACATCCAAACAACTGGGTAGGCGTTATACTTCAGAGGCACAGGCAGACACCCCATCCACCTCTGGAAGCCAAGGAAGCTGCAGCTGGACTATTCTTACCCCAGAACCACCTAGAGATGCCATTCCTCCTGAAGAGACCAGCCAATTTGGCAGCTAGGCGGACAAACCTTGGGTCTCGCCAGGCTCCTCAGCTCACTGGCCTGGCCTGGACTGTGTACTCAACAGCCTTTAGAGAGTAGTCTGTGTACAGTGGTGTTATAGCTTGAATTGTGCACCCCTGAAATATATGTTGAAATCCTAAACCCCGTACTTATGAATGTGACCCTGATTGGGAATAGGGTTTTCTTTTGTTATGTTAATGAGTTCATACCAGAATAGAAAGAGACTTAAACCTAATCACTTCTGAGTAGTGCCTTATAAAAAGAGGAGAATAAATATGGACACACACAAGGGTAGACAGATGCCATGTGAGGACCCATCTACAAGCAAAGGAATGCCAAAGGTTACCAGCAGACACCAGAAACTAGGAGGGAGACCCACAGAAGAGATTGACATGGTTGAGACCCTGATTTGGACTCTTAGCCTCCAGAACTGTGAGCAAATAAATTCTTATTGTTTAAAAAAAAAAAAAAAAAGATTCACCATCTCTTACTAGCTCTGTTCCCAAATCTGTAATCTAAAATTTAAATGTACAGTGTTAGTATTTCAAACAAATTATTTTGGCATAAATGAAAGGTTTAAGCACAAAGATTCTTCCTAGTATCTTCCACTATTTATCTCCATTTTTTATCCATAGCTCATTTATTTCGGCTTTGACACAGATATAAGGACATACTAAAGAGCATGAAGTATCTTACTAGTCAAAAGAAGAGCCCTTCCATCATTCTTTCGGCTATGTGTGTCCTGGAACACATTTATAAGTAACTATATCCGATTAGTATCTTCTGAACTAATTTCATACTAACCAAAGGTAGACCACTATTCCATTTTAAGACTTGGCACTCCTATGATACCGATTCTCAAGTTAAAATTTAGAAGCATCGTAGTTTTCTCACAGCTTTGCTTGTACTGTGAGAACAAAATTCATAACTTTGATCAAGTACTTTGATTTAAAAAGCTTATCATCTACATCTAAATCTGAAAGTTGGAGGTCATTGGAAACACTAAGCTTTATCTTCTTTTAATTTCAAGTGTTTGAAGAAGTACCATTGGGCAAGGAAACTTTCTATGCCACCAAAGACAGTGGCACGTTTGTGTAAAGAACATATTTAATAGTTGTATTGCTGTTGGCATCTTCTAGTGCTTTCAGCATTAGCCTGGTCATGAAATCTATTCATTTTCTTTTTTGCCTTCTTCAGTATTTTGTTTTCCTTATTCAATAAGTATATGATTATGCTTCCATCAGAAGTGGACTTAAAATGAGTTGCTCTGCCCTCTTGCACTCTTTTACTGTCAAAATACTCCCCAAACCTGTCATTGGATTAGAGCAATTTAGGGGCCATATGACTCACCAACAATTCTATCCCTCTAACAACTGGAGTTAACAACATAGATGCCATCTGAGATTCTTCATCTGCTGTAGGCTGATAAGATCAAGTAAAGCAGCTTTATTCGTTTCATGCAATCCGACTTGATTGAGAAGAGAAAATGGGAGTGGATCAGTTCATACTGAAAGTAGTTTATTGGCACTTCATCGCTTGTTTTTAAATACAGTCTTTGAAAAACCACATTTGTGGTTAAAAAAGAAAAAATTTGTGGTAGTTTTATCAATAGATAATATAGTAGTTATCCAATACCAACATTTCCATCTAGATTGTTTTTATAATTTATATTTTGTTGTTGTTGTTGAGAATATACACACTAGAACATAAACTAATTCAAAAATGTCTACATGAACAGTTCAGTAACATTGACTACATTCTTTAAGTTATGCAGCCATTCTTATCCTCCTTTTCTGAATTGTTCCTCCCCCATTAACACAAGCTCACTGCTGCCTAAATTTCCTATCTATTCTTTAAAGTTGCTTTCATCACTTTGGTCCCATATAGACAGTTCTTATACATCATGGGATTTGGTTTCTTGGGTTGGAGGCTTAAAGTCATGGTTTCATGGGACATTCTCAGTTAATTGGCCTAATATTGTGTTTAGTACTTCTGTTCTACCTCCAAGCTCATTGTGTAGTGCCTGGGGTCTTAAAAGTTTGCAAGCAGCCATCCAGCGTACAAAAATTGGTCTCCATTTGCCTGGAGCAACAGAGGAAAAAGGAGAGTCCATAATAGGAGGAAGAAATGAAGTGTGTGGCAAATTACTTCATGAACAACTACCTTCTTTACCATGAGACTATTGAACATTTTGATCAAAGATTCTGTAGAAGGATCTTGATCAAAAGGGAGAAAATACAGAACAGAATTTCATATTCTTAATGGAATCCAGACTTTCTGGAGCCATAGAGGTTGGACGAAGCCCTGAAACTATTGCCCTGAGATAATCTTTAAACTTTAAACCCAAATATCCCCTGAAGTTTTCTTAAAATACAGCAGTATAACTTAACTAGTAAAGAATGCCAGTCTAGATTTTTTACTGTTTTATCTTACATTTTTGCTCATCTCTGCTATATTTAAACCTAAAGCCTTTTTATAGTTTATTTTTTCCATTGTTTAAACTTCCTTTTTTCATAACCAGTCAAATATTTTCTAGGTCCACTAAAATCAAATTGCTGTTCTAATCAGCAAACTCAAACACTTGCAACCTACTAAGCTTCCTGGCAGTCTTAGACAACCCATTACAATGTCAGACCAAATCCCTTCAAAATAGTCACTGCTAAAGGTATGTATTATATTCACCATTTTTCAATAAAATTAGCGTTTTAATTCTTTTTCAGTTACTTCTTTTCTTGTTTACTGATTCAAAGGAAAGAACACTTAGCTGAAGTAATAAAGCACTCATTAAATTATTAGTCTTTAATATCATTTAATTCTTGTTTTATTTATTAACTGAAAAAGTAATCTCTTCTCCCAAGACAATTTACAAAAAAACAACCTAGTAACAGTTTTACTTCAACATATTATTTTAACAGAGTTTGGTTTTCTATACTTTTTAGCATTTATACTGAATATTTTCACAAATTTGATATAAAAAATAATACAAGTTATTTGGGCTAATGTTTTTTTTTCCCCCAAAGAAAATTACTAGAGATTATATAATCTTTTTGTAAGTTCCTTTTAGTATTTTCTGTCTTCGTTGCACAACAGTATTTGATTCATTTAGACTAAAATTTTTAGTTTAATTAAGAGACCAATGCTAGAGCCACATGACATCTGAGGACTAAAAAATTAAATCTTGATAAATATACTATTTTCATGTCCTTAGGATTTAGATAAAGCAATTCTATTTTGTTTTTGTTATTTTTAATAGATACAAAAAATAAAGGAGTCTTTAAAAATTTAGAAGTTAGACAAACACTTAGTACATTGTATACAAAAAATACAAACAATCCAACAAAACTTTCTGACTCAGGTTTATCCAACCTGTTATTTGTCACATAGGATTGTAACAGTATCTCATCAACTGTACTGCATATTTTATTATTGACATAAAACCCCATTCTCTCCAATGACCTTTTTCCTGGATTTTTAGAGCTAATTTTTCTTCAATGTTTCATTTTATATTGGTTGTAGTATTTATTGCTGTAATTAATTTAGCAGAAAAATGTTCTCACACACTCATCATTTCCTGAAAATAACAACTTTCATGCTGAAATTTTTCACACTTCATCACAGCCCAAATATGAGTTTATCTTCAGAATTTGAGGAAGATCTTAAATCTTCATTGATTTATGAGAACATTTTTAAGGAGCCCTTATTACCAATGCCAACAAGAATTTGGCTTTTTAGATTAGTTCAAATTCGGAAATAACTAAACTTAAACTTCAAATTTAGCGGGTAAACTTTTTTTTCCATTAGGTGTCAATTATTATCGCTTCTCGGCCTTTTGGCTAAGATCAAGTGTAGAAGTCTTAATTAACTAGCTGAAAAACATGCCACTTTCTATCACTTTACCTGCTCTTCATCTTTCAAAAATCCATAAAAATCTAAAGGAAAATAAACCAATTTTGACTCAAAATGTATTCAAATAATGTTACAATTAGAAATTAGTATATTCTCTCATATGGTATGTAAATGGCCCATGGGAGATCATCTACAAGGATTAACTAAGAGTTCAGCAGTTCCAATATGTATATTCGTTACTTGTTTCCCATTCAAGATATATATTCCCAGTCCCAGACAGACAAATCCAGAGATTTATAAATTTCAATCTCTGCTTAAAAACCATCCCTCTTGCAATACACTCTTGAAGTTTCCAAGTTCTCTGAGTCCTCCTTTTCCTTCAGTGCAATCCAATAAATTCAATTCCACAAGCACAAATTGGGCTTCTGCCGTGTGTAAAGCACTCAGTGTGAAGTACAACAAAGGATAAGCCTGGGTCTTTCTCCTCTGTGATTTCAGCACAGGTGAGACGCGCTCCCTTCTTTTCCTCGGAAAAACCTGAGCTGCCAGGAGCATTGTTGGGAACACAGGTATAACAGCTGGATATTGCTAGTTTCTTTATTTCTCTCAAGTGGCACGTCACCTCACTGAGTGTTCATCTATTCCCACCTGAGTTTGGGGCAGACATACTCATCTCCATCAGCTTCTCCATGGTTAGCAGGCTTTTACATTTTCTGGTTTTTTACAAATAGTTCCCTTCTTATAAGCCAGCAATTATTTTTCATTTCTGTGATCACAGAGGTTCATTCAAAATACTTCTCTAACATAGCAGAGAACATAAGAAAAGGCTACTTTCACTAATTTAGAAAGACAGCCAGAAAACCTCTATTGGGGTAGAGAGGAAAGAGGAGGTAAAAATGAAAGGGAGGTTACCCTCCAAGCAGCTGTAGGGTGGGTGTTTTTACAGTCTGATAATTAGGTCATTTTCTATATGTCATTTTGTGTTGCTCACTAGAGTGTTAAAGAGTTTGGAACTATTATACTTATTCATATTTTTATTTAGCATATATAATACAAAATTTCACCAAATAGTTTGTATTCCATTTAATAGAGTGCAACTCTGTGGACATTAGTTTGGAGTATAAAGTGTTTTGACTATCATAATATTTCAAAATGGCAGACGGGTAACTCATGATGAGCATGTTGCCTGTGTGCACAAACTCTGGCTCAGAGAATACATCATGCCATGAGACCATAGCAGCAACCCTTGTCTGAGCATACACTTCAGAATATAGCCTATTTGTGAAGTACAAAGAGGCAGAGACCAGGGATCCTGACTTGCAGCACACCTTCCCACCTATGACAAGAGAAAGCATTTGACACTGTTTCTCCCAAAATCACAGCCCTTCTATAACCAAGAAACTTGTAATGGTGTGAGGAGTTGCACATATGTGTGCCAACAATATATGAATCTATTTGTAATGATGAATCAAATTTATTGGATGGAATCCCTTGGTCAAAGTCACATGGTAAGTTTACTCAAGGAGTGACCACATCCGCTGTTCATGAACAAATCTTAAAATTCCTTTGCTGCCAGGAGAAAAAAAGGCTTCAGCCTTTCTCCTGGGGCCACCCAGAAAGTGATCCACTTTTGAGACTAAATTCAATATTTGATCTCCCAAATGAAAGGAAAAGGCATCAGTACTAGCCAAAACAGTTCTTCAGAGGAGCCTCTCATCCTGTCTGCAAGAGTTATTTTAGAGATTTCGCATGAAATTTGCCCATTATGTGGAAAGAGTCTACAAGCTTTATGATCTTTCTCCCACGGTATGTGCTCTATATGATTTGCAGCTATTTACCCAAAAAATACTCACAGCTGAAAGCCCCTTACACACCCCTCACATCAGCACACACATTTACACTCTCTTTACAGCTGCCTGCTATATTTAAAATCAGAATTTGCCAGAATGTTTTCCCACTTTGGGATCCTGTTTAGTGTAAAGGCAAGAATTAAAATATAAAATACCACCAAAAATACTGGTTATATTAGAGTTACCCAATTATTATTATAAAGTGAATTTTTATATTTCTTTCAAGTTTTCACATTCTTCAATCACTCAAAACAAACTGCAGAAGATTCATTATAGTAGTTCTTTTTTTTTTTTTCCCCCCGGCTCTAATGGAAATTCTCACTCATACGATTCAGATAATATGTAACAAAGAAGTACAACACAGGACTGGATAGTTTAATCAAATTTAAGCCATATGATTTCAGACAGAAATGTATGGCTTGGCATAAAAATCTGGAAGTCCATATGTTCTAGATAAAGAGGTAAATGTGAGTATATGTGTGTGTGTCTTCAAAATCTGTTGTCATTTTTTTAAAGTCCCAGATGTTTCATTTCTACCTTCCTTTTCAACAGTTTAGATCTTCTTGGTAGTTACAGACCAAAAAAGATTTCACGACTCTGTGTTTCCAGTCGTCCCACGATGTGAGAAGGAAGGGTTTCCTGTATTTCATATAACCACAACTGGAATGCACTTTAATGTAAAGAGCATCAGTGTAAAACAACTTATTCAATAACAAAAACAGGATCACTAAACGTAGTAACAAACACTCAGTTTCTGTCCCTGCTGTTAACTTCTGAGCCCAACACCCCAGTTCTATTGTCCAGCAGTGCAAACTTAGATATTTAAAGTGTGTGCTCCAGAAGAGGAGCTGTGGTTGCACAGTGGTTAAGAGCTCACCTGCTAACTGAAATGTCGGCAGTTTGAATCCACCAGCCGCTCCCTGGAAACCCTATGGGACAGTTCTACTCTGTCCTATAAGGTTGCTATCAGTCAGAATTGACTCGACAGCAATGGTTTTCTGTTTGTTTGTTTTGTTTTTTGGCTCCAGGAGAACAGGAGTGAACTTCCAGGTGATACAGTTTGATGGGATGAAGACTAAGTGAAAGTATCCTTTCATTATAGAATATTTAAGAACATTATCTTTTACAGTAGATATTAATCTCAGCATCATCTGCATGAATATAACTTTAATTTGAAATTCTTGGAAAAATCTTTTTACTTTTCAGAGTTTTGGTTGCTTTATCCCATTAGTGGTTTCTTACTAAGGATAAACAGAAGGCATTAATTTATTCAGTAAATACTAAGTAGATGCCAAACTCTGTGCTAGTGGTTCTATTCACTGCACTGTTAAGGAAGCATCTACATTATAATGTCTAATTTTTTAAACCTAACCTGAATAAATGTTTATGTGAAAATGTATGTTTGCTATAGCTGGTGGAACTCTTCCACCAGTTAAAATCCATTAACCCATTGCCATTGAGTAGATTCTGACGCGTAGCACCCAATAAGACAGAGTAGAACCTCCCCCATAGGGTTTCCAAGGCTGTAGTCTGTAGGGAAGCAGACTGCCACATCTTTCTCCCTCAGAGGGGCTGGTGGGTCCCAATCACCGACCTTTCAGTTAGCAGCCAGGCATTTAACCACTGCACTGCCAGAGCTCCTTCCCCCAGTTAGAAGGGTAAAAATCCTGGAGGAGAGAATGCTTATCTTCTCACTTTGCAGCTTACCGACGTCTACGTTACCAATGTCTAGAATTGTATCATACATATAGAAAGTGCTCCAAGAGTTTGTGATTATTGAGGACTAGAATTTCTGAGAAAAGCCATTAACATCTAATGGCTGTGACTCCCTTTTCTGCCTACAGATAGGAGTGGCTGTTAACAATTCCACCTTCCTTATGGGATACTCACCCCTGGCATAGTCTGTCATCTCCACTTGAACACAACATCACTAATCAATTAAAACCAGTTACTCTGTGACTTTGGGTAATTAACCACCCCATGCCTCAGTCTCAATATCTGTAAAGTGTTGGACTTGCAAAACTTAACTGCTAAGGTCCTTCCATACCTGAAATTCTATGGGCTTATAAGTACACAACCTTGGAGAGCAGGCAGTCTTCCTCACCTATCAGGATATGAACACTGTCTGTGCCCCAACTGATGGCCACACTCTCCTGGTTTTCCTCATACTATACTGGCCACTACTTGTTAGTCTTCTTGATGGATCCTCATCCTTGGCCTCAGGCCTCTTCTTTTTCATTCTACACTCAAGTCCTTGATGATCTCAGCCAATTCCATGCCTTTAAATGCCATCTCTATAAGATAATGATCTCCAATTTGATGCAAACAATGCACTCGGCTGCTGAAACAAAAGATTAGAGGTTCGAGTCCACCCAGAGGTACCTCAGAAGGAAGTTCTGGCCATCTACTTCTGAAAAATCAGCCATCGAAAACTATAAAGCTCTACTCTGACGCACATGGATTTGCCATGAGTGAGAATCAACTCTATGGCAACTGGTAAGAGTGTACTCACATCACCTTTTAAATGTTCTTGGGCATCTAAAACTTAACACGTCTAAAACGGAAGGCTTGACATCCACTCCCACCCTAGCTCGAAAAACTTGATACTCTTCCAGTGTTCTAAATGTTACCACTATCCAGTCAGTTTCTTATGTAAAAAACCTAAGTCATCATTTGCTCTTATCTTTTGTATACACCTCACATCCACCAGGAAAGCCTGCTGCTTCCAAATATCCCCGTAATCTGACCTTCTCACAACCTCATCCACCAGCACCTTTAGTTCAAGCCGGCATCACCTCTCACCTGGTCTATGGCGATACTCTCTTGATTGATCTCCTACTTCCTCTCTTTATCCCCCATAGCCGATGGCCCATATAGCTGCGTTTTAGGACAAATCAGATCATGTAACCTATATGCTTAACATATTCCAGGGTTTTCTGATCACACTTAAAATAAAATCCAAGTTGGTGAGAGAATAGGAGAAAAATTGGGACTAGAACCTCAAATTCCCAAAAAACAAAACCAACCAACCAACCAAACAAACAAACAAAAAAGACTTATTGGACTGGTTGAGACTGGAGGACTCCCCGAGACTATTGTTCTGAGGTACTCTTTAAACCTTGAACCGAAACTAACCTGTTTACCTTCTAGCTAAAATAATGAATATCACCTGTAAGTACTGTGCTCCTTTAAACAATCACCTATATGAGACCAAGGGAGCCCTGGTAGCTCAGTGGTTAAAGCATTTGAATGCTAACTGAAAGCACTTGACAGCAGTTCAAACCCACCAGCAGCTCTGAAGGAAAAACATGTGGCAGTCCACTTTCGTCAAGATTTACAACATTGTAAACCCTGTAGGGGTCCCTATGAGTCAAAATTGACTTGACGGCAGTGGGTTTGGTTTGGATTCATATGAGACCCATTTGTCAACAATTACTTTAAAACAAAGGTGACAACATAAGAGGGCAGGGAAACTAGATTAATGGAAATGGAACAACCAGAATGGAAATAATGAGAGTGTTCACACATTGTGAAGAATATAAATAATGTCATTGAATAATTTGTGTAGAAATTGTTGAATGGGAACCTAAACTGCTGCATAAACCTTCACCAAAATCATAAAATATTATTTTTTTGAATAATAATACTAAAATAAAATCTAAGTTCAGCCTACAAGGCCCAACATGATGTGGTTCCTGGCAAAGTCTGTAACTCTTTGCTGCTCACTTACTGGCCTCCCATTCACAACAACATCCTGCTACAGACAGTTCTCTTCCTGCAAACATTCCCATGGCTCATGCCCTCACTTCATTCAGGTCCTGCTCCAGTGCTAGTCCAATCTGTATAAAACAGCACATGCCCTCGTTATTCTCTGTCCCTTTGCCTTGTTTTATTTTTTATAGCTTATATTGTTGCTGACATATTATATATTTATTTGTTTAGCATTTCTTTGTTGTCTCCTCCACCATATGTAAGCCCCAGTAGAGCAGACAGTCTGTCTTGTTGACTACTGCATCTCCAGTCCCTAGAACAGTACCAGGCACATAGTAGGTGTCTAATAAATATTTATAAGCTCCAGCTAGCTAGGCAAATCTAACAATTGAGGTGGTTATGTGGGAGAGCTTAGTCTAAAAGAACTTCTTAACTTTAAACATGATACCAATAGTAACAATATCTATCATTTACCATGGGCTTACTATGTTACAGGGAGCCCGCGTGGTGCAGTGGTTAAGCTCCCGGCTGTTCGAACCAACCAGCCATTCCACAGGAGAAAGATGTGGCAGTCTGCTTCCGTAAAGATTACAGCACTGGAAACCCTATGGGGCAGTTCTACTCTGTCCTACAGGGTTGCTATGAGTCAGAATTGACTTGGCGGCAGTGGGTTTAGTTTTTGGTTTGGTTTACTATGTCGCAGGCAATGTGCCAAGTATTTACTTTTTGCCTTAATCCTTGAAAGAAAACTACCTGGTATTACTCCTTTAGAGATGAGAAACTAGAAGCACAGACCTCAGAGTTAATACACGAAGAAGCCAAGATAAACACCCAAGGTTACTCAGAGCTATGAAGTTAGGTGGTCTTAGGTCCCATGCTTTAACCTAAAGCCCAAGGTGCCAAGACATATTGAAAACAAGGGCCGTTGGTCAGAAAAAAAAAAAAAAATCCAATGGCCTTCTTGCTTCATTTGTCAACTCGTTTTGAATGAGACTTGAGTGAAGATAGATATTCCTGTACCAAAAAAAAAAAAAAAGATAGTTAACAATTCATGGCGACACTTCACAGTTGGGGTACAATAGGGAGCAGAGAGGCAGCAGCTAGCTGGAGCACATGTGCGCATCCTAGTGGGCAGGCACTGCAGGAGTTGCCATGAAGGAATATGTGCCCAGAATTATCAGATCTATTACTTTCCCCAGTGAAACTAGAAATTTAGATTTTTTAAGTGAAGTTTCCCAAAGTTTTAAGTATTAGCTAACACTTTAAATCATTTGATCTCTAGAAAGCATATCTGTAAGCCATGTTCAGCCCACAGACATCCTGGTTATAAGTCTTGGCTGAAGTCCCATGGTGGGTTCAAGTGTGAGAGGTGGGGGCAAGGCGGGGTAGTGAGGATAACCGAAGAAGCAAACTCCTCAAAGATAAGTCCTAAGTAGGGAAGGAAAAGCTCACACAAGGGATTACAATTGCTAAATGAGATAATCAGCCCACAAGCTTTCAGAGAAAGGAGAATTTCTCCCATCTGGGGCAGTCAAAAGAAGGAATCACAGAATAAATGGGACTTGACCAGACTCTGAAGGATGCATAGTGTTGGAATCAGTAGCCAGGTGTTTATATCAGTGTTGCAAGTTTTAGACAAAATAATGAGTGCAGTGCTCTGAGAAGCATGAGGCACTCTACACATTTAAAGAAGTATTTCTTAATTATGTAGAACTAACGTCAAATGAAAATATTGAAATTTATGTAAAATCAAATTCTTGCCCAGAGTCGTTCTGTTACCATCGTATTAAGACAATGTGCATTTACATATTCTTGATCTTAACTACATTTTAGGACTGGGGAGTTAAATTATGAAAGTTCTGTTTTTAAATACAATCTTTGTTTGTATATGTATATTCCATATCTTCGGGTATAGGTAACTGTGTTGCCTTATTTCCTTCTTTTTTCTTTTGCATTTACGTGTAGGTTTTATGAGAGGTCAGTTGGTTCGTATTTTGTTGGTCACATGGAGGCAATTTGAAAAATCAGTGTGCCCATATTTTTTAAAGTTACTTCCAATGATTAGGGACTGATTTGAAAAGCCCAGCAGAGATGGTTTCTCCCTGGTTTTCAGTAACCTTCCTGTCTACAAGCAGTCTGAGAGCTGAAGGCTTTGGGTTTGTGGCTTTTTATGTGGTGTTAGGGCACATCCTTCTGTCTGGCCACAGATCTTTTCACCCATATAGCCCAACTGCACTGTTCTCCTGCGATTATGAATTAAATAACACCTTAATTTTAAAATATTTAAATTTAATATTTACATTCCATGTTGGGCAATATATTCTGCAGACAGCAATTTTCTGATGAATGTTTTTAATTTTAAGCACTCATAATACAAGGAATAATAAAAATGACATTTTAGACTATTCTGAATTTAAGAGCATAAATAGGGGATTTCGGGACCTAGTTTTCAAGAATAGATACTAACAGGATAAACGAAATTAAAACTGTTATTATGCAAAAAAATTTTTTTTTATCCTGCACGTGATATTTTAATGTGTGTTTTATGGGGTTTGCAGAAAGTTTAATTTTCAGTTTAGAGTAAAGTGCTAGGCAGTCTAGGTGATAAATTAGGTTATCATAGTTATGCGTATGACCCTTAAAAGGTGAGCAAACCAAACACACTTCGAAGACAGCGCTATTAACCTTAAAGTGATTACAGATTTGATCTGTGAGAAAAGAAATGCAAGCAGGGAGCCGTATTTTTTTTTTTTTCACTGTTCACACTATTTGGTTACCACTGTCAGAATATTTGAACATAACATTTGCAGCGTGGCTCAATAGAGTATGCTGGAAATCTTCATTTCATTGGTTTTCCAACTTGAATTCTGCCCTCCTTTTCTGAATTCATTTCCTACTATCTTACTAACAGTAACTAGAAGAATACATTTCTACTATCTTAACAAACCTTTGGCTGGCAATTTTCCCTACACACCTTATTAATTCCCACTTAGGTATCTTTGTTCATATTATTGATAACAAACAATGGGGTGAGTCTGGTATGAGTTTCAATTCCAGTTCTGCTGAACTGTATGTCTTTGTGCAAATTATTTTACCTCTATGGGTTTCAGTATTCTTATTCATAAAATAAGTACTATATATGCTTATTGTGAGGACTAAATTAGGTGGATAGATTATCACAATGTCAGGCATACAATTCATACACAGTTCATTAAGGGTGACACCTTCTTTATTGATGCAGCTCTAAACAATATTTCAAAAGCCTACTTGTGACTCAGCTGGACCACAGAATGTATGCTGCCAGGGCAAAAGCATTATACTGAAGTGGGATGCCCAGAGACCCAGTCCCTCCCTACTCAGCTCATCTAGTTTACCTTAGGTAAATCATCTAATTTCCCTGATCCGGCAGCCTTATCAAACCATAGAGCCACATTTCAGGTTCTAAAGTCCTGAGACTTAGCGCCAATTATTCCAGCTTTGCACGCGCATTGCTTCAGCATGGCTAGGGAGGATTTTTATTTTATGCTACATTTGTTCATACATTGACTAGTAATTATTTTTTAGATTTAAAAAATAGTATAATGCAATGAACAAGGGCAGGCTATCTAATTCTTTTGTGCCTAAAAACTAGGCGTTTGATGGCAAAGGAGGATATAGGTGCTCAATAAAAGCTTACTGCTATTAAAGTTTATAGCATTAGCCTGCTCAATGCCGCATTTCTACCGGCAGCACCTCTTCATTTCTTCAAAGTATGCTACTGAATTTTGATAGTCTTTGTATGATAAAGCAATCTTCTATTATCAGTCTTACACAATAAAATTCTATAAAATCTCACACATTATTTAGACAATATGTATTTTTTAAACAGACATATACAATGGAAAGAAAAAGAAATCCCATTACTTTGTAATTCATATGACACTTGCTGATATTTTATAAAGAAAGTAAAGCACACACAGGTGTAGAAGCATGTCTAATGTATAAAGGTAACCCCTCCTCTCCTCTGCTCTTCTTCACATAATTGGTCTTTTTATCAGTTTTGTATTCCAGTCCAGAAAACGTCTGCACATATACCAGCACATGTGCATACATATATTCTTTTTCGTCTTATTTACAGTATGTTAATACTGCATAAGGGCTCTATAACTTGCTTTTTACTCTTAATACTACCTGTTGGAGATATTTTCTGTAGTTGTTGTTGTTAGTTGCTGTCAGGTCGGCCCCAACTTATGGTGATCCCATGCACAGCAGGATTAAACAGTTATGATCTATAGACTTTTCATTGGCTTATTTTTCAGAAGTAGATCACAGGGCATTTTTCCTAGTTCTTCTTACTCTGCAAGCGCCACTGAAACCTATTTAGCAGACGGGTAGTGTCTGTGCATGAGGTGCATTTGTTGAGAATCAGACTGAGTCTTGCATGGTAGGAAAGAATTCTACCAGTGACTCACACTGCCCACGTATTTCCTTGTAATCCATACAAAACTACGGGACTTTAAGAAAATGACTCCATAGTACTCCATTATAGGGATATTCTATAATTTACAGTTGTTGTTGTTTTTGTTGTTAGTTGTACTTAAGTCAGCTCCAGCTGAGGTTGTCAGGTCCTGTGTCATCTTCATGATTGTCCGTATGTTTGAGTCCATTGTTGCGGCTGTTGTGTCAATCCCTCTTATCGAGGCTTCCCTCGTTTTCACGGACTCTCCATTTTACCAACCATGATGTCCTTTTCTAGTGATTGGTCTTTCCTCATGACATGTCTGAACTAAGAAAGTCAAAGTCACGCCATCCTCGCTTCTAAGGAGCATTCTGTTTGTATTTCTTCTAAGATTGATTTGTTCATTCTTCTGGAAGTCCATGGTATATTCAGTCTAGTACTGTTTTAATGACCCTCTTAGTTGTTCCCGTATGTTTTATTACAAATAATGCTGCAGTGAACATCCTTGCTGACTTCATTGTGTATATCTCAATGAAGGTAAATTTCTACCTGTATGATTGAGGTCAAATGATATGTGACTTCATATGCAATTTATTTTATTTAAAAAGGTTTTTTATAATTATTGTTTAATTTTTAACCATCTCAAAATCATTGCTTCCTTTACAGATTTGAATAAGTAGGGAATTCAATATGAACACTTGGTTAGTAAGTGTAGAAACAAAACTAGAATTTACACCTCCCTGCATCTCCATCTCTTTTCAATCACCCCAAGCTGCATTTCCAATGGATTCCAAAGAAAAGGTCATTTGGAAAATTGGGCATCTTCAACCAGTGGATTAAGGTGGTGGCTGATAAGTCTTTGAAGGACTATACAGAAAGAGATGCAAAGAAAGACACACTGTGCTTTTGTTCCCCACAGATTGACCTCTTTGGAGTGAAAATAAAGCCAAGCTTTTCTCTTTCCTTGTTTACCAGGTTCTATAAGAGAGAATAAAGAGAAAGATATTCCTGTTGATGAAAATGATGACAGATAAAATGTGTTTGAAGGCTATAAAAGCTTCTTACATCTGGAGCAGCTGGCAGCCTGGGACTGGACTCTAAGGGGAGCTCATAGATGTCTAATTTGAGCAAAATGGTTAAAAGTAAACTTGGGAACAGCTGATTCAGTGCAGTTATCTCTGGCTCTGGGAAGTTTTTGTGATGTTCAGAGGCTGGCACATAAAAATCCACATGACACATATTTGCTGAGTCTAATATCCTTATGAAAATGAACAGGGATGATTTACAGGAATATATTAGACACAGCTGTTCTTATATAAACCAGGATGTAACATGCTACTGCAGGTAATGAGCCATTAAAATGGGCAGAAAAGACTTGCTAATGTTTCAATAATGTGTATTAAAATACAGGAATAACATACAAAAGGCAGTGGCATAGCAATCAATTAGAATAGATAAATTGTTCATCCTTCCCCAAGTATTTATGGCCTACTACAAACAAGGCATTTTGCTAAAACCCAAGAAGGATACAGAGTCATTGTACTTCAATTATATTTCAGAACCACACACCAGAGATAACTATCTTCAGTAGGAAGAAACTGAGTACTATAAGCAGAACAGAGATTGGAGGGGTCAAGGTTAAACACTAATGTCATGCAGCCACAAAAAAAATGTCTAAGCTATGGTGATTTTGAACACCAAAGATGTCAGCTCAAATCCCACATCAGAACTTCCAAGGAGAATACAGAGGCAAAGGCAAGGGAAAGAGGAGACTTAGTGGGATGAATTTACATGATAGAATTCTGTTATGATGGGCCTCCAAGCTTCATTAGGAATTTGCATTCTAGGTCCTGATAAATGCCCCCCTTGTGATGTTTAAAATCTAGATGATGGTATGGTGTACATATACAAATATCTCTGATATGAAGCAGTATGTGATAAATATGATGTGAGTCTAATAAATTTAAGTGCTGCTATGTGTATGAAGATGGGGGGAATAGACGTTATTATTGAGAAGAAGACTCTTAAATTGAGCCCTGAAGAGTAGTGAGGTTTTTGGCAGATATTAATGATGTTTGGAAGGAAAGACAAAGGAAATAACATCAGCAAAGTTACAGAAGAAAGAAAGCTCAAGACATATTCAGGGAACAGTGAATCGTCAAGAATGGCTAAAGTATAAGAAAAATAGTGAGAGATACGGCTGAAAAGGGTTTTAGGGCTGTCAGGCTAAGGAGTTTACATTTTATTTAGAAGGCAGTGAGGGTCATTCAATATTTTGACAATGTAATTGTAATGGTACTTTTAGAAGATTAGTCATGCAGTAATTAGTAGGCAGTTTGTAAAGAGGTAGTTCTGAACCAAGGAAGTTAAATCAGGTGTATTGCAGTAACACAGGTGATAAAAGCCTCAACTAGAACGTAGTATGGGGATTAGAAAGGAAAGGAATGATAAAAGAACCACTGTTCAAGGAAAAAAAAAAAACACACATGAGACTTGAAGATTGGTCAGAGAGAGAAAGAGATGGCAAAGACAGAGGTGAAGCTCAAAACATGATTTTGATCTCAACTTGCTAGGTAAGAGGAAAGGTGGCACTTCTAGAGAAGCTACAAATAAACATGAGTTTGAAGATTTACAACATGTTGAAGTTGATGAGTTGGTGGAGCTTCTATGTAGAAAATCCTATCAGAACTTTGGAAATGCATAAATGGAGATCAAAAGTAGTGACAGGACTAGAATTGCATGTTTGCAATATATTTTTAATCTGCCTAGAAATGATATTTGAACACACGAATGAGGGTGGGAATATATGCAAGGTAACGTAGAGAAAATAGACCTGAATGAGCTGTCTACCTATTGAAGCAAGAGCAAGAGGAAGAGAACAAGAGTCAGAGATTAAGGAATGAGATAGCTGTAAGAATAATGAAGCACATGTAATAACATAGAAGCAAATATAGAAAAAAGGATGTGAGAAGTGGATGCTTAAAGGTGTAAAATAGGGTCTGCCAACAAGGGAGGTGGAGGATTGAGATAGGACCACTAGATGTGGTCTACAGAAAGTGACTGAAGGTGTTGAAGGAGCAGCTTAAGATAATGGTGGCAGCAGAAGCCAAATAGCATCTTATCCTGGTCTACTGCAATAACCTCTTAATTGTGCTCCCTACTTCTAATCTTTCACTTCTTCAACCACCTTCCTTTCTAAAGTTATCTTTCTAAATTCCAAATTTAACAATATCACTCCTTTGGTTAAAAATTTTCAATGGCTCCCATTGCCTGCAGACTTCAAGTTTGTTCCAAATGAAGTCAAGCCAGTCAGATGCACCGTTTGCTGCAAGTAATTCTGTTATTTGCTCTTCTCTAACACACCGTAAGGAAACCCTGGTGGTGTAGTGGTTAAGAGCTACAGCTGCTAACCAAAAGGTTGGCAGTTCAAATCCACCAGGTGCGTATTGGAAACTCTGTGGGGCAGTTCTACCCTGTCCTATAGGGCGGCTATGAGTCAGAATCGACTCAACAGCAATGGGTTTCGTTTTTTTAACACGCCCTAAAGGAGCCCTGGTTAACATGCCCTAAAGGCACAAGGGTTAAGCACTCAGCTGCTAATTGAAAGTTCTGCAGTTGAAACTCATCAGCCACTCTGAGGGAGAAAGATGTGGCAGTCTGCTCCCATAAAGATTACAGCTTTGAAAAACCTATGGGGCAGTTCTACTCTGTACTCAACAGGAACAGATTTGAAGCATGCCCGAAGAAGTTTCTGGGTGGTGCAAATGGTTAATGCACTCATGCTATAAGTTGGAGGTTCAAGTCCACTCAGAGGTGCCTTCAGAGAAAGGCCTGGTGATCTACTCCCCAGAAATCAGCCATTGATAATCCTCTGGAGCACAGCTCTACTCTGACACATGTGGGGTCACCATGAGTCAGAACTGACCCCATGGTAACTGGGGGGAAAAAAAAACTTTTTATAACTTCTGCCTTTACTAATGCTGATCCCTCTAAATAGAATACCTTCCAATGCCTACCAACATATCATGACCTATATAAGTTATATCCTCCTGTGTGAAGCTTCCCCCCATCCTCCAGGCAGAACTGATTCCTTCCTTCAGTGTTTCCACAGAACTTTTCATGAGCTTTTATTGTATTATTATATCACATTTACTAAATAAACATTTGTATATACATCTCATCTGTCCTGCTCTGGAACAAAATTAAGAAGTGTTATATTCATTCTTACAGGCTCAGCACCTAGCATTGTCCATATATGTTGGTTTTTATTGCTTTTGAATGAGTGGGTAATGAATGCATAAATTGCCACTAAATTGGAGCATATTTGGAGATGGGGAGAGCTGAGCATGTTTGAGGGCAGGGCAAAAGGAGTAAGTAAAGGAAAAGAGACTGCTAATGCTAAGAGAGAAAACCCAAAACCAAAACCTGTTGCCATTGAGTGATTCCAACTCATAGCAACCCTATAGGACAGAGTAGAGCTGCCCCATAGGGTTTCCAAGGCTGTAATCTTTAACAGAGCAGACTGACACATCTTTCTCCCACGGAGCAGCTGTTGGGTTTGAACTGCTGACCTTTCAGTTGGTAACTAAGCCCTTTAACTACTGCACCACCAGGGCTCCTGCTAAGAGAGGGAGAGGAAATGATTAATGGAGCAATATCCTAAAGAAGACAGAAAATATGATATAAACTGCATTAAATACTGGGATGAGTCTTGGAAAGAAAAAGAGATCCCTCCCCACCTGAACCAGCGGACATGGACAGGAGACTTGTAAGGGAACTGACGATTACCGAGCCCCCGTTATGTGCTGGTTACTGCAATAGCCTGTCTTTGCTCATCATTAATTATTACAAGTCTATTTACAGATTATAACATCTCCATTACAGATTATAGAACCAACCTTAGGGATTTTAGAATTTAGACAGTCACAGGACTAAAATCTGAACTCATGGTTATTTTCTCTAAGACTCGTGTTCTTTCCATGGAAAGACAAAAAAATTGGCCTTGGTAGGGGTATCAGGAGGATACCAGGAGGACAAGGCACTGTAGATTGTTAGAATCGAAATATCCAATAATGAGTGAGCCTAGGCTGGGTTTGAAAACAAGGCAGGTTACTACTTACATTAATGTAGTCTTACTGTACTCTGCTATACTCACCAATTCAGGCTAAGAAAGAAAAGGCGCCTATTATGTTTTAGGGTTTGTGTGATCTTCTGAAAATTTCCAGTTATTTGCCTTGGATTCAAGAAAATCGTATTAGTTCACTTGTTTTACAAATATTCATGAAGTGCATGCTATTGTGCTCAGAATCACGTATGTCCTGTGAAATACCAATGAAGTATCAGACATAGTCCTTAGAGAAAAGAGCTCATAGTGGAACTTAGGTATAAACAAAATCACTATACCACATGGCAAAATATCATTCACACGGTAGGACTAATTGAAACAAAAATGAAGATGAGGTGATAAATGATCTGAACCTAAAAGCATATGTGGGACATAGGCTATTAAAAAGCAAGGCAGGTGGAATAAGCATTCTATAAGAAAAGAAGGAAGGAAAGGGAAAGACGTAAAGCAAAGGGAAAGGAAAGGAAGAGAAGGGATGGGAAATGAAAGGGAAAGAAAGAAGGAGGGAAGAAAAACAAAAGGAGGGGGAGGGAAGAGAGGGAAAGAAGAAAGGGAGGGGGGGAAGGAAGAAGGGAGGGAGAGGGAAGTGAGGAAGGCAGGAAAGCAGGAAGGAACAGCATGAATAAAGAAAACGGCATTTTTTTATTCCTGAGGGCCAGGTGGCTTGGGGAGTCGGCAGCAGTCCAATGTGTATCACAGGAAAAGGCTAAAAAAAAACTAGGACCAGGGTATAGGGTTTGTAGTTTTGAATTACAGGCTAAGATGTTACTAAGATCTATACTCAGCAGGCAACATGGAGCCTTTGAGGTTTGAAGAAAAATTCAGTGCAGCTACTGTGATTTTACATATTTGATCAAGATTCTTCCTCTTTTAAAATCCTTCAATGGTTTCTCATTGCTGTTAGAATAAAGTTTAAAATCCATATGCAAACCCATACATCTATGGTCAATTGATTTTTAGAAAGGATGCCAATCCATCCAATGGTGATAAAATAGTCTCTGCAACAAATGGTGCTGGAACAACTGGATCTCCAAACGTAAAAGAATTAAATTTGACCCATAACTCACACCATAAATGAAAACTCAAAATGCATCAAAGATCTAAATGTAGGAACTAAAACCATAAAACTCTCAGAAGAAAACATAGGGGTAGAGCTTCAAGATCTTGTTTTTGATGATGTATTCCTGGATATGACACCAAAACCACGAGCAACAAAAGAAAAAAAATAGATAAATCGGACTTCATCAAAATTTTAAAAATGTGTGCATTAAAGGACTTTAACACGAAAGTAAAGAGACAAACTACAGAATGGGAGAAAATATTTGGGAACCATATATCTGGTAAGGGTTTAATATCTAGAATATATAAAGAATTCCTCTGACTCAACAACAAAAAGACAAACCACACAATTAAAAAAATAGGCAAGGGACTTGAATAGACATTTCTCTGAAGAAGATGTAAAAATGGCCAATAAGCACATGAAAAGATTCTCAACACCATTAATCATTGTTGTTGTTGTTGTTAGGTACTGTTGACTCAGTTCCAACTAACAAGGAAGCTATGTACAACAGAACGAAACACTGCCCGGTCCTGCGTCATCCTAACAATCATTGCTGTTTGAGCCCATTGTTGCAGCCACTGTGTCAATTCACTTCATAGAAGGTCTTCCTCTTTTTTGCTGACCCTCTACTTTACCAAGCATGATGTCCTTCTCCAGGGAATAGTCCCTCCTGATAACATGTCCAAAGTAAGTGAGGAAAAGTCTCACCACCTTTGCTTCTAATGAGCATTC
Source organism: Dugong dugon (assembly GCA_030035585.1). NCBI lineage: Eukaryota > Metazoa > Chordata > Mammalia > Sirenia > Dugongidae > Dugong > Dugong dugon. The sequence continues at coordinate 20,470,133 of CM057478.1, forward strand.
TGATTGTACTTCTTCCAAGACAGATTTATTTGTTCTTCTTACAGTCTGTGATACATTCAATGTTCTTTTTCAACACCATAGTTCAAAGGTATCAATTCTTCTTCATTCTTCGTCATTCATTGTTCAGCTGCTGCATGCATATGAGGCGATTGAAAATACCATGGCTTGGTCAGGCCCACCTTAGCCTCAGGACGACATCTTTGCTTTTTAACACTTTAAAGAGGTCTTCTGCAGCAGATTTGTCCAATGCAATACATCGTTTGATTTTTTGACAGCTGCTTCCTTGGGCATTGATTGTGGATCCAAGTAAAATGAAATCCTTTACAACTTCAGTCTTTTCTCTATTTATCGTGATGTTGTTTATTGGTCCAGTTGTGATGATTTTTGTTTTCTTTATATTGAGGTGTCTACTGAATGCTGTAGTCTTTGATCTTCATCAGTGCTTCAAGTCCTTTTCCCTTTCAGCAAGCAAGGGTGTGTCATCTGCATATCAAGGTTGTTAATGAGTCTTCCTCCAATCCTAATGCCACATTCTTCTTCATATAGTCCCGCTTCTTGGGTTATTTGCTCAGTTTACAGATTGTTGAATAAGGATACTTATACATCCAAAAAAAAAAAAAATCCGTTGCCATCGAGTCGGTTCTGACTCAAAGTGACCCCATAGGACAGAGTAGAACTGCCCCATAGAAGTTCCAAGGAGTGCCTGGTACAGTCAAACTGCTGACCTTTTGGTTAGCAGCATAGCACTTAACCACTATACCACCAGGGTTTCCAACTTATACATAAGCAGTATATATAAGTATATTATATTGTATATTTGAAGGTGGTGAGTATGGGGAAAAGAAAAATACAGCAGAGTAAGGGGGTTCAATAAAAATAACCAGTGGTACTATACCAGCTATCTATATTCACATAACTAACTAACCGGTTGCCTTAGAGTCGATTCCAATTCCTGGCAACCCCTGTATTAATTTTAAAAATGTCTCTTTTTTGTGTGCTTATTTTACTTTTAATGAAACCCTGAAACTTTCCAGTTGTAGGTATTCAATGGAATGTAATTGCCTCATCTATATCCTGGGGATAAAATCCTCAAAGGAAGGCAGGGAACAAGACATCATGAGAGTAGGAAGAAGCTTCCTTGCTAGAGCTGGTAGAAAACCCCTGCACTGACACACTCCCCCTCAGGAAAGAAGAGCTCTCAGCGCCTCAGTGACTGGGCAGCTCAGCATCTGTCCTCAGACTTCTGGCCAATTCCTTTATTTTCTTGTGCTGAAAATATTTTCTTAGGCTACTTTTCTGTTTCTTACTTTCATCTGGTCCTTCTGTTTAAAATCTTTCATGGCCTTATTAATACATATTAAAACACTGGACAATGCATTTTATTCTTGTGTAAAATTTTTTCAAATAACTAGCTTGTTACATTTAATTTTTCATCATGAATAATTTTTTCATGACTGAATAACACTAATAAAATTTACATATTTATCATCACAGTAAATAACACAGTATAAGATAATAAATATTTAATAGCTTTTTCTCAACATTTAGGGAACAGTTGGAACAATTCAAACTGTTGAGACACTGTTTACTTAGAAACTGACTTTCTTACAACAGAAGGTAAACATAATTTTTAAAAAATTGCTCATGAGTTAAACAGTGGGAAAGGAATAGATTAACTCCTTCATTCTCTTAGTCCACAGGGAGACTGTTTTAACTGAAAAAAACAAAAACAAAAAAGAGTTGTTAGACTCCAATTAAAGCTTAACTACAAGTTTAAAAGTGAAACATTTAGCTATTATTTTCCTTTATTCCCAATAACAAAGTGAATTTTTCATATTAAATACAATGTACTGATTTTATGCTGGCTTTGTGCAGACGTGACTTTAAGGTGATGATAGGTTTCAAATTAATAAATCAATAAATTCTGTACAATTCTGGATTCCTGTCTTTTCTTAAAAAAAATAAAAAAGGAAACTCAATACTCCTCGTTTCCTCCTGTTTATCTACTTCTTTCATCCAACATATTACCCCTCTGCTCCTGAGGACATATGAATTAGTAATCCCAATCTACCGATTAAAGAGAAAAGAATGAGAAATGATCCTTGTAGTTGTTGTTAGCTGCTGTCGAGTCATTGCCAACTCATAGGGACCCCATGCACAAAAAGACGGAATCTTTGTAATCCATAGGGTTTTCGTTTGCTGATTATTTAGAAGTAGACTTCCAGGCCTTTCTTCTTAGTCCATTTTAGTCAGGAAGCTCTGCTGAAACCTGTTCAGCATCATAGGAACACGTAAGCCCCCACTGACAGACTAGTAGTAGATGAGCATGAGGTACATTGGCCAGGAATGAAACCAGGCCTCATGCATGGAAAGCAAGAATTCTACCACTGCCCGGGAAGTGGTCCTTACTTTCTCAAAAAAGTTGTAAGCAAGTAAGGGTGATAAGAAAACGAATACTAAACTTAAAAATATATAAAGACCATTGCCATCAAGTCGATTACAACTCACAGTGACCCTACAGGATAGGATAGAACTGCCCCATAGGGTTTCCAAGAAGTGGCTGGTGGATTCGAACTGCCGACCTTTTGGTTAGCAGTCGAATACTTAACCACTGTGCCACCAGGGCTCTAAAAATACATAATTACATAAAAAGATAATTTTAATAGGATATTATATATGTTTTTCTGGTTGAATTTAAGTTTCAGATGAGACATCCCTCTTTCTCTCTCCCTTCCCCCTTCCAAAAAAAAAAAAAAAATGAGACCAGTGCTATGGGTGCCAAACCACCTCAAGGGTATAAAAGAGAAGTTGAAGCTTGATCAGAAGATCATAGAGGATAAGAATTCCTTTGGAAGGTTGTTGGTGACACTGGGGAAAGGAGGGGAGGGTGTCCCCATAAACTTAAGTCAATTGAGAAGAACTTTAAGACACCCACCTAAAAAGGTTAGTGTGTGACTCCTGGTGTTAGAGGGGCCAGGGACTGACGTCCAGCTTTTTCCAGGAGAAGTCTAAAGGCTCAAGGCCACCTGAGAGGCCAACCTGGTGACAGAGCAAGCAGAGAGAGCAAAACTGGGAGTGAGGTACATGTCTTTCCCAGCAAAAGGGAGCCCACTGGGAGTGGGAAAGACATCATACGAGGGAGGGAGAAGGAGTCGAGCAATCCCCGTTCTCCAACTTGAGACAGGACCTAGAGGTGGGGATGTCTGTGTGTGTTTGGGAAGAATAAATTAGACAAAGGTCTGAGGTTTTGATTTTACACTTTTTCAAGCCAAACCTAAGGGACTATTCATCTTTTACTGGAGAGTAATCATAAAAGGTTTGAGATTACCGGAGATTTCACCCTAAGGCCTAGAAATACAGCTTATTGAGAGTAGGTTGAAAGGTGGCAGGAGAGGGAAGTAATAACTTTGCTTTCTTTCGGTGCCCTTTCTCATCCTGCTCATTCAATGAAGTTAAACAACATGAAGATTGGCACAGGGGAGCACCAAGGCTGTTAACTGTGAAGTACAGAAAGGTAGTTCAAAGAAAAGAGATGTGTGTGAGTTGCAGAAGACAATGTAATTTTTGTGAAACAAAAGAAAGAATTGGAAAGGGTTGGGGACAGGTTTAGGACAACTTTAGATTTGGGACATTATGAAGTTTGGGGGCACATTAATTTTGGCCCACTCACCTGAAAATATCAATGGGTCACTCTACATAACTGGCTATGGACCCAGAGAATAAAAAATACATGATGTCTGCATGTGTTTTGCTCTTTCTTTAAGGAATATGTATAACATAGCCTATCAAGCCCTATTATCAGCCTACTATTCAATATACCAAGTAAATCAATCTGTGAAGAAACATATTAAACTATCATTTCAGTAAGAGTAGAATTCTAAAGTTTAAAGGATAAGAAGTGAGTTAAAGACAGGAAAGGACATGACGTGAATGAATGGTTCAATAGAAATAATAGACTGAAAACAGATCGTTTGCAGATCAATAGGTGGAAGAGGTATATCAAAGGGCAGCTTTCTCTTGGTAATCAATCCCACAAGCATCTTGTGTTATTTTGACTAATAGTTGACTAAACACATGGAAGTGAGTATAGTCTTGGGGAACAGAGTTATAAACCTGAAACCAGTGAAACAAAGCTGCCTTTCCACCTAGTTGCACATCAAATTCCTGAATATGTTTATAATAATTGTTGGGAAAGATACGGGTCTAATATGCTCCTACGTATCTTGCCAGGTTTATAAAGAATGTAAGGCCATTTCTCAGGGTCCTGTTTAAAGAGAGAAGCCTTAGAGATGATGTAATGTCTCCCTCTAGCACAAAGAGCAGGTGTGCTTACTGCTTGCTATAGAAGCAATGGATTCCCCAAGCTCAGGCTCCTCAGCTGTGACGCAAACCCACTGAGTGTGTAGCATCCATGTGGACCTCTACACATTACCCCCATGGGACTTGGGCATGGGAGTGGACAGCAAGGGAAACCAATGAAATCATGATGACATTCATGCTGCTTGCTGAGCATTGGGTGATAAAGTCCTTTATCTTTAAAATAGGGGTCCTGTGTCCTCTTCCAGTATCCATGAAACATTCACAGGCTACCTTATTAGCTTGCAAGTAGGGTAATATCTCAGACCCAACAATGATCACTGACACATGTAGTCTCTTACTATGCACATGGCTTTCCTTGCTGGGTATATCAGTCAAGGGTATTCAAAATACTATATTTGGAATGTTCTTATGTTACTAGTCTAAACAGTACTTATTTTTTGGAGATTTTAAACTGTTAATACACCAAAGTAAACTAATAACGTCTTTGTTAGGTGCCATCGAGTCAGTTCTGACTCATAGCGACCCTGTGTACAACAGAACAAAACACTGCTGAGTCCTGTGCCATCCTCACAATCATTGTGCTTGAGCCTATTGTTGCAGCCACTGTGTCAATCCACCTTGTTGAGGGTCTTCCTCTTTTTGGATGACTTTCTACTTTACCAAGCATGATGTTCTTCTCCAGGAACTGGTCCCTCCTGATAACATGTCCAAAGTATGTGAGATGAGGTCTCACCATTCTTGCTTCTAAGGGGCATTCTGGTTGTACTTCTTCCAAGACAGATTTGTTTGTTCTTCTTATAGTCCATGATATATTCAGTGTTCTTCGCCAACACTACAATTCAAAGGTGTCAATTCTTCTGTCTTCCTTATTCATCGTCCAGCTTTCGGATGCATGTAAGGTGACTGAAAACATCATGGCTTGGGTCAGGTGCACCTTAGTCTTCAAGGTGACATCTTTGCTTTTTAAGACTTTAGAGAGGGATTTTGCAGTAGATTTGCCCAATGCAATGTGTCTTTTGATTTCTTGACTGCTGCTTCCATGGATGTTGATTGTGGATCCAAGTAAAATGAAATCCTTGACAGCTTCAATATTTTCTCTGTTTATCCTGATGCTGCTTATTGGTCTATTTGTGAGGATTTTTGTTTTCTTTATGTACAGGTGTAATCTATACTGAAGGCTATGGTCTTTGATCTTCATCAGTAAGTGCTTCAAGTCCTCTTCACTTTCAGCAAGCAATGTTGTGTCATCTGCATAATGCTGGTTGTTAATGAGTCTTCCTCCAATCCTGGTGCCCCATTCTTCTGCATATAGTCCAGCTTCTTGGATTATTTGCTCATCATACAGATTGAATAAGTGTGGTGAAAGGATACAACCCTGACACTCACCTTTCTTGACTTTAAACCACTCAGTATCCCTTTGTTCTGCTCGAACAACTGCCTCTTGATCTATGTACAGTTTCCTCATGAGCACAATTATGTGTTCTGGAATTCCCATTTTTCCCAATGTGATCCATAATTTTTTATAATCCACACAGCCAAATGCCTTTGCATAGTCAATAAAACACAGGTAGACATCTTTCTGGTATTCTCTGCTTTCAGCCAGGATCCATTTGACATCAGCTATGATATCCCTGATTCCACATCCTCTTTTGAATCAGGCTTGAATTTCTGGGAGTTCCCTGTCGATGTATTGCTGCAACCGTTTTTGAACTATCTTCAGGAAAATTTTACTTGTGTGTGATACTAATGATACTGTTTGACAATTTCTGCATTTGGTTGGATCACCTTTCTTTGGAATAGGCATAAGTATGGATCTCTTCCAGTCTGTTGGTCAGGTAGCTGTCTTCCAAATTTCTTGGCATAGATGAGTGAGCACTTCCAGTGTTGCATCCATCTGTTGAAACATCTCAGTTGGTATTCTGTCAATTCCTGGAGCCTTGTTTTTTGCCAATGCCTTCAGTGCAGCTTGACCTCTTCCTTCAGTACCATCGGTTCCTAATCATATGCTACCTGTTGAAATGGTTGAATGTCAACCAATTTGTTTTGGTGTAGTGACTCTGTGTATTCCTTCCATCTTGTTTTGATGCTTCCTGCATATAGAATAACATACATATACATAAATGAATTCCCTGGGGTGGCACAAATTATTATGCAGTCAGCTGTTAACCAAAAGTTTGGTGGTTTGAATCCACCCAGACACACCTCAGAAAAAAAGGCCTGGTGATCCACTTATAAGAAATCAGCCACTGAAAACCCTATGGACCACAGTTGTACTCTGACACATGTGGGGTCATTCCATGAGTCGGAATCAACTAGATGGCAACTGTTTTTGTTTTGTTATATACATAGATAAGTCAGAATAGTTGTTTTTTTGATTGTTTCTTTTTCTTTTCTTTTTTTTTAAACTTTTCATCTTTTAAATACTCATCTTTAAAATTCAGGTCAGCAAGACCTTTTTATATGAAACTTCCAGCCTTTCCCCCTATTCTCAAACTTACATTAGTTCTTTTTTCCTCCAGAGACCTCTTCACACACACCCACAAAAAACATATGACTTGAATTAAGAGCAGGAAAATGGTCTGTTGGCCTCTTCTCAACTCATACAGTGGTATTGATTGCCACTTGGATATGTCAAGGAGTTACTTCAACAGTATAACAATATATAGCATAACAATGAACAGATGTGGCAATATAAAAAAATCACTATAATCTTATGAACGGCAGACTACAGTAAAATAATTATGAGGATGAATAGCCTTATTAATATCAAGTACAATAGTATTTTCAATAAGCTTGTGACACAGCGTCTTCTATTACTTTGCAACCCAACATTGAAAACTTATGGAAATATGAACTTTTTCTCAGATTTATAAAGGCATACAAAAGAGATAGTGACATAATTATAATTATATTAAGAAGCACGGTTGATTGGTTGTCAGCTCACTTTACATTTAACAGTCCTGGGTGTTTTTACATGATAATGGCATAATGACAGTAATGAACTTAGAAGTTATTCTTAGCAGAGTATCACAGCACAGTGCAATCGATTTTTATATAAGCTATAAATGTAGTCCCCAACCTTATAGGTTATTGTAAATGCAAAGTACAGATTCTCATTCATAACTACTTAATTAAAGAAAATTATTGGTTTACCTGTAATTGCTTTAATTTATCACAGTGTTACAATTTCTAAGTAATGTGTGTTATTCTTCAGTAGTTTTATTGTAATTACACATAATTTACAATTCACATTGCTGAATTTCTAATTAGCCTGTAAATATGCTTGGTTATAAAAATGGAAATACTATTTTAAGGAAAATAGGATAATTAACAATGTATTAAATCTATCGGCTATCAAGCATTTACCAAACAATAAAGTCAACTAATTCAAACTATTTAGTTGGTGGGTTATAAAATTTTATAAAGTTATGGAGCACAACTTAGTCACTCCTTGAGGTGCCACTATCAATAAATCTCTGTTCCACATTAATCTTGGTAGCACTCTAGTCCACATTTTATCTAGCAAAGCTACACATTTACCATCTCTGTGTGTGTGTGTCAGTGGACGGCACTGGAGATGGAGGCCAGGATACACACCTACCATAATATTTCTACATGTGCTCCTCTATTGTTACAGTTTTCAAGTCTAGTGGTGAAAACTTCAATCAAGTGAATCTTTTGTATCTAGAAATTGAGGAAAATAATGTGGCTGTTCAGTGAAATCATCATTTTGAATTTTTGTTGAATTTTTTTTTACAGTCTTGTATTGGCATGATGGTGCATGACCTAGATCTTTTTCTTGAAAATAACTAATGGAAAAAAGACACATGACTGGCCTGAAATGTTCCATAGATAATGCAGCCATGTATATAGTGTGTTTTGAAAGGTCTTCAAAATTCAAATATCTCCTCTAAACCAACCTGGCATTTCTAAAATCAGGACCAAATGCTTGATATTAGGCATCTATCCAGAAAGCTTCTTTAAATGTGAGTATATTATGTACTATGGATGAAACACTAATCATGGGTCCTTACCTTTAAATTTATAAGAATTAGTTTTTTAAATAGTGTCAAGAGAAATGGTAACTGGAACAAAGAAAATAGTTATAAAACACAGAAGAGAAGGGTATTAGCAGGAATCTCTGTTAAGGACAGCAAGTCAATACAAAGTGACATAAAAGTGGTATGTAGGATGGGGATGGCAATGTGTTCTGGAACCCAAAAAAAGGTCCTGTGAAGCATCTGTGTACAGGTGAAATCGAAGATCATTGACGAGAACTGGGACTTGGTAATTTTGCCCAAGGCCAACCATACAGTCATCCTGCTAAGACTTTTTTTTTTTTTTTTCTGGCCCTTGAATGTGTTGCACTTTCATATCTTCAATGATTTTTTCAATCATAACTTTAATTAATCTTCCTATAATTCAGAATAAAAATAGTTGATTGTAACTTTGTAACTCAAATCAAAAGATATAGTCCTAAACCCTAAATTTCGTTTATACTTCAACCCATATCAATGTAACTGCAAATCACTGATTAAATACATCTGCGTTGAAATTTGGTCGTAATGAATGAAATCAATATAACTGATTTCAATAATGACTTAAATCAATATAATTTGCCTAAATTCTGTATTTTGATTAACCAGAAGGTCAAATTTCAAAATAGTGCTACAGTTACCCCCACAACCATGGGCAGTTACGGACTATTAACAGGGCAAGTCTATTCTATGGACTTTTGTTTTCTGATATTGAAAGTGCCCACGCCCTAACCTTGCGTCATATTATGTTCAGCCATCTAACTGATGAGGCTTCCAAAGTTCCTGGCCATTACAAGCAAACCAAGGGTTAACAGGTCTGTTTAGGCTCTTCCATTAGTGGTGTCACTGTGATGAAATCAACAAAGCCCTATTCTGAGGACTTTCTGGGGGCAGCTTAGAAGCATTTTGCGATAATGGTGCTCATTGTTAAGTGGATTTGACCTGTGGTTAACTCGTAAGAGCAACTAAAAATGCATGCATTTAACCACACTGAATATAATTTTAGCTCAAATCACGCTTTTTGATTCAGCCTAAAATATTACAAGAAAAATTATAGAATTGATTGACTATTTGCATGTAATCAGACTCAATGGGTATTATTTGTTTGTTTTTAGGCAAGAAATGCACAGTTAAGATGTGTGGGCAATCTGCGTTTCCCTCTTTTCTGGACAGTCTATATTCAATATGCTCAAATCATTTCTTAGGTTACAAATGCGTCTCAGTTATTCCTAGAAACAGGTTAAGTTGATTTTTCAATAGTAAAATTCCCCTTTCTTTCTGAATGTGTGTATGTGTTTGTTTATGTGTGGTTTTAAATCACACTTAAACATATATAGGAATATTATGTTGGAAATCTGCACTAATCGAAGCAAAGAGCCCTCATAAAGGGCTAAGGACATCCCATACTTCAGCTGCTTGCTTCTCGATTAAGACACAGAATGCTACCCCATTCTTCCTTTTGGGTAGGACTTGAGTCTGTACAGTGTAGTACATAAATGGTTTTCCATGGCTTTTTAAAAGGCGGTGCATATTAATATTTTAAACTGAAGTAATTGCTTCTTGCTCAGCAATGGGCTTCATTTATGAGTGTTTATCCTCGGCAAATGGAAAGTATGGTTAATCTACGTTAAAAATGGGTTCTTTAAATAGCTCTAATTACATTCTGTTTATATTTGTATGTATTAGACACTTAAGATTTAATCGGTAGCAGTTCTAACAAGCCATAATGTTTATTAGCTGGTTTTAAATCATTGTTATGGATGGCAGTTGAATGAGAAAATAAATAATTTGTCTACTATAAAACACAGTAAATAAAAGATTGACCAAGGTAAAAAAAAAATTATCGTAACTTTAAGTTTTAAAATAATTTATCACAAAGGAATCACTTGTAAGGTAATTTCTTTCTTTCTTTTTTTTGAACTCTGAAGGCAGAGAAAAAAGGTAGTCTCTAACGGTATATGGTTAGTGGGATTTTTGCTCAAAAAAATTATTATGATTCTGATGTTCAAGAGTCAAGAAAGAAGTGATCAAATTTTGTTCCACTTCACATTTATTTTACTTTGAAGAAAACTAAGTATAAGGAAAAAAATAGGTTGGCTGAAAAAAACTTATAGCAAACAAAACACATTTGTTTGAGGTTGATGTATGCTGACTTAAATCAATATAATTTGCCTAAATTCTATATTTTGATTAACCAAAAGAGGCTTTACTGGGTCTTGCCTCTTTTCTAAGAAATCTGTGAAAGGCCTTCCCTTACCTTTGGGGAAAACTTCTAATTGCACATGGATGATAGTGAGAAAATTAAGAATCATGCAGTCATTTTATTGACTTTTTCATTTCCTACTTGTTTTAATGAGATTTTTAAGATATGCAAAATGAAGTATAAATCAGAAGACAATTTATTAATAACATTTGTATTAATACTATTGAAATACAGTAGTATTCCCAGAAAATTTTGTAGAATTATTAGTGTCATTTTATAAATAAGGAAACAGTGACAAAAATAATATGAGTTTACTACATGGTAGATAAGTGAAAAATGGAGCCATATTTTATACCACACTTTCTCACTAACAAACGCTTAATTAGAAAACCATGTGACCGTGGGCAAGTCACTAAACCTCTTTGTACTTCATATCTTTATCCATAAAAAAAAAGATAGGTGAATAGAGAGTGAGTGTTAAATGAATTAACTAATAAGCACATAGAATAGTGCTTTCATATCAATGTTAGGTATTAATATTATATTCATTTTTTCTAGCTTTAGCTCTGAGCTCTGTCCCAAGATCTGTAAGCCCCCACAGCCTGGCAATTTTTCCTTTGCGTAATCTCTTTCCTTCTTCCCTTTTCATTTTCTTTGCTTCTCCTTAGACCGTGCCTAAATGCTAAGCCTCTTGAATGGAATCTAATCTGTCTCCCTGCCCAGCTAGAGCTCTCCACTACTGTATTTGTCTCCGAAAGCACCACAGTCATGGCATTCCTCATTCCAAAACCTGCAAAGGGTTACCTCCCTCTGTTGAATACAATCGCACATGCTGACTTTGGCATGCAGGGCCCTCCAGAATCTGATGCCAGTTACCTACGCTTCCTTTCTCCTCTCAGTGGTCTGCAGAGCCCCCTGCATTCCAGCCGACACCTGCTCGTCGTCTTGGTTTTCACTCCTCTACACCAGTCCCTTCACATTCTCTTAGAATGTCCTCTACCTACATCTGGCCCAATAGAAATCCTCCCCATCCTTTAAACTTGAGACAAACACCCTTTTCAGCACATTCCCTTCCCAGATCTCCCCACTTTGGATTTTAAATACATTCGTTTCATACCATTCATATGCTGCTTAGTTTATTTGCCCCTTAGCAGAAATATTCATAATCATGTCTCCTCCCCTACTTTATCTTACCCTTGTTCATGTCTTCAGCATATAACTTGGGCATATAGTAGGTACTCAACAAATACTTATAGATAGATATCTATTACATGAGTGAATGTTGCTCGGTGCTGTATTTGCACACTAAGAATCAGGGTGCAAAAGTCGCCATCAAGAAGTAATATTTGAATGAATTGATTCATTAATTAATTATAAAAATTGTCAACTCTACTTTTTTTGACCACCTCCACATCCTCTCTCCATGACTGTTTCTTTCTATGAATCCTTTCCTGATTTCTTACTGTGTGTCAGGCACAATGTAGTTCCAGTGATCTGGGGGTGAAGTAGATACTTATCACCACCAGTCACAGTCTTAGAGAGTAACAGGGAAGACAAACAGCAATAATGACTGTGAAATGTAATCAGTATTATGGCGGGGACTGTCCAGGGAATTGTGGAAACAAAGAGCAGGGAACCTGACTTATTCAGGGAGTCAGAGAAGGCCTCCCTGAGGAAGAGATTTTTAAGCTAAGACCCAAGGAAAGAAGAGGAGTAAACCAAGTAGAAGAAAAGGTTGGGGCCAATGTAATTACTAACATTTGTTCATGTAGAAGTTTTATCTATTTCTCGCATTATGCTACAACATCCTGGAGATCCTTCCCAAGTAGTATTTCATTTAATCACCCTGATAACCCTTTGGAATTGGTACCATAATTATTGTAGTTTTTGATGAAAGGTAAATAGAGGCTTAGAGACTAAATAAATTGCCTAAGGACACAAATAGAGTAAATACTTGAAATGGGCTTCAAACTCAAGTTGTTCTGACTCTAAACTTATATTCATGAGCACAATACTTCCATGCAGGAATTCATACTTACCATGTGCCAGGCACTGTGCTATGTGTTGAGGAAACCGAGATTAATAAAACATGGTCATTATCTCATAGTTAAGTGTCAAGATTTTAATAGATTCAACTAATATTTATTTAGCATCTTCTCAGGGCCCATGCTAGGCTCTAGGGACAATGGAGAAAGAGAAAGGATGATTCCTGCCCCCAAAGAGCTCACATAAATAATAAAACAATTGCAATAAAAATTATGAAGAAAGCAAGCAGTTTATTGCTATAAAGATATAATAAGTGAGAGGGTGGCATCTAATTAAGTAGGGTGGCCACAAGGTAGCTTTGTGAAGAGGTGGCATTTAACCTGAGACTTGCAAGACAGGAAGGAGCCAGCCATGGAAAGAACAGAAGTTAAGAGCATTCTAAGCAGAGAGATTCACTTGTGCAGAGCGCTGATTGTGGAAAAACTTAAAATATCCAAAGAACAGAAAGAAGGCCAATGTGGCTAAAAATTGTTGAGTAGGGGAGGTGACCTGAAATGAGGTTAGCGAAGTGGGCTTTCCAGACCATGAAGGACCTCATAAGCCATGGAAAGAGTTTGCATTTTATTTTCCTTACACTAAGAAACCATTAATAGGCTTTAAGCAATGGAATGGTATGATCCAATTTATATTTAAAAGTGTTACTTTGATTTCTCTGAAAGAATTGCTCCTAGAGTAGAAAAGGTAAAAGTAGGACAACCAGGATGGTGGTGGCTTGGACTAGGATGGGAATAGTGAAGGGAGAAGTGGAAGAATGTGGATATATGTTGGAAGAATATTGGATGGGACATGTGAATTGGAGGTAGGGGATGAACCAAAACCCAAACCCACTGCATCAAGACAATTCCGACTCATAGTGACCCTATAGGACAGAGTAGAACTGCCCCATAGGGTTTCCAAGGAGTGGCTGGTGGATTCAAACTGCCAATCTTTTGGTTGGCAGCTGAGCTCTTAACCAGTGCGCCACCAGGGCTCCAGGGCTGAACAGAATAAGAAGAAAAAGCACAAAGGCAGAAGTGATCATTATTCTATGAAGGCCTTTTTGCTAACTTCTTTCTGAGCCTTTTTCTTTGCTCTGGAACTGTTTGTTTTACATCCTGGCTCTAATACAAGAGCTGAGAACTTTCTTGGATTCCTTATTATAAATTTAGCCCTTAAGACCTTAGCACAAGTTTGGAAGAAAAACACTGTGAACTCTGATCAATGAAAATGTATAGAAATGAACCTGGCTTCCCAGTTGTCCTGGTCACCAGTTTGTCTTCCTTTCTTCCAAAGTGGAGATTTAAAGCCTCCTCAAGTTGCCTCCATCTCCAGTGAAAAGACTGTGACCCCCACTTAAGATGTGGTTCTTAGGCGATCTTGAAGGAATGCCTCTGAATTATCTCAGCTATCCTTCATCTGAGGAGCCTTGGTGGCACAGTGGTTAAGCGCTCAGCTGCTAACCAAAAGGTCGGCAGTTCAAACTCACCAGCGGCTCCACGGGAGAACCATGTGGCAGCCTGCTTCCATAAGGTTTAAAGTTGTTGCTGTCCAGTCGATTCTGACTCATAGCAACCCTATAGGACAGAGTAGAACTGCACCATAGGTTTCCAAAGAGCTGCTGTTGGATTCAAACTGCCAACCTTTTGCTTAGCAGCCAAGATCTTGACCACTGCGCCACCAGCGCTCCACAGAATAGTCAAGGGAGTTAGAAATAATAACGACAACAAAAAAATACTGCCATCAAGTTGATTCTGACACATGGCGATCCCATGTGTTACAGAGTAGAAGTGTTCCATAGGATTATTTTGGCTGTAATCTTTACAAAAGCATATTCCCAGGCCTTTCTTCCACAGAACCACTGGGTGGGTTCAAACTGCCAATCTTTAGGTTAGTAGCTAAGAGCAAACCATTTGCACCACCCAGGGACCTCTGGGTTAGTAAGTATCAAACACATAACACTTAGAAAACATTCAGTTAATGGAAATGGTTATTATATGTTCACTTTCCCTTGTCTGTTACCTAAGTGACAGTGCCACTTAGTAGCCAATGCAAGCCTAGAACCCATATCTCCCGCCTAATGCTCTCTTTTTATACAGGCTGATAGAAATGTTCATGGGTTCATGGCTTCTCACTGAGGCTGTTTAGGAACAACAAACACACATGTATCCCCGCTTGCCCATTTCAAGCCCTCCAAAACTCTTCTGTGCCCTGGAGAATCAGGTATACAAGTTGTCATTTTATTCAGCAGTGAAATGCCACTGTGGTAGCAAAAAAGCTACAGCAATATTTCAACCCAGTCTGGCACTCAGAATAAAAGACTCTTTTAATAGGAAAAATAATCTATCAATTTTGTGAAAGAGCTGTTGGAAAAAGCTCGAAGTCCTACTGCAATATGAAACATAAATGGTACATTGTCCTAGTTTTTTGCTGGAAATTGTATGTTAGCACTAAAGAACAGAATTTCTTTTGCCTCAGCCTGCATTTTTACAATATGCTGTAGAGACAGCTCTATTTTCTAGGAGTTAATAAATAACATAAGAAAAAGAGATGGCATGTGGTAAATGAAGATAATAATAATGAGTATAAGAATAATTTTGTGCTCTTTTTCACACTTAAAGCATAAAAAATTCTGTGTTGCTGACCATGAAGGAAAAGCCCCCATCTCATCATTATTGTTCAGGGTATTTTACGACATTTTATTACCTAAAACATGGTCAGAAGAGAAGCGCTGAGAAAGGGCAGCCATGCATCTCTGGGTAGGGTGGAGGGAGGTCATTTCTGGTATCAGTCACTTGGGTGCACTCTAGAGTAGGAATGTAGCTTGTCTCTTCACCAAAAAGGTGGCAGCATTCCTAGCAAACGCTCCTGGAGGTTTTGAAATAGTGTCCTCCGTGGGGGACAGGGCGAGAAGAGGCAAATAAGAGCCCCAGGGAAAGAGGTGTAACCTTGTCAGTGTTTCATTAAAGTGAGCAGTGCCTGTCAGCCCAGGAGAGAGGACAAAATGGTAAGACTGAAAATCTCTACTCTAAAAACAAAAAACATTTTTGTACTTCTCATATGATCTGTTTATTTCTCCATTCTTACATGATCTGTTTATTTCTCCATTTTCTTTCCTTAGTATTTAGTTCTTAAAAGCTTCAGCCATCTCAGCTGAAGGCTAATAGGAAGGGAAGGTGTCGATTTTCAGGCCAGATATATAAGGGAGGGGAAAAAGAGCAGAGCACATGGGTGAAGCCAGGGTGAGAGTGTGGTGCTCAGCTTAATTAGAGAACCTCGGGCAGAGAGAGAGTCCCTGGAGGGTGCAAACAGCTAACAGAGTTAATGCGTTCGTCCGCTAACCTAAAGGTTGGTGGTTCAAGTCCACCCAGAGGCACCTCGGAGAAAAGGCCTGATGATTTACTTATGAAAAATCAGCCATTGAAGACTCTATGGAGCTGTGTTTTCTCAACACACATGGAGTCTTCAAGAGTCAGAATCGACTTGATGGCAACTGACAAGACAGAGAGGACCAGCTACCTCCTGCCTGGTGCAGCTTTGAAAATTTTGGTTTTAAATTATTAAAGCTAGTGTTCTTCAACAGTCAGTATTTCAAAATATATTTTAAATAGTCATTCAGTTTTTTCTAACCTCCATAATAAACACTTCCAAAATATAGTGGCAGACAATTGGCTAAGTGGAGATGCACTGATATCAGTAAGAATTTATGTAGAGTTGCACATCTTATGCAAATGTTCTTTATGTTCTAGCTCAGCTTTCTTAGCATTTTTTTGTTGCACTGTTTTCAAGGCAAATGATCAACAAAATTAATTATAAAATAACTTTGAAATACACTTAATTAAAATATAATATCTCTGACTACACAAGTAGTTTTATTTATGCTGTGGAGTTACTTTGTTCCTTCTAGGTATATAAGATAAATATGCAGTACGCCTTTTCCCCATGATCTGAACATTATTTTTTCCTAAATTGTGAAATTTAAATTTGTTTTACTAATGAAATATTTCAAACTTACTGGAAAATATAGACATTGTCCAAACTGGGCCATACGGTATGCACATATTTAGCTTCTCTAGAGTCATTGATTCAATCAGTCATCAATTGAGTGTTTACTATTATTGAATACTACAGTAAAGAAACAATTCCTGTCTTGTAGGACACATATTCTGATGAAGGAAGACATATCATAAATAATAATCATAACAAATAAATTATGCAGTGTATTAGAAAATGGCATGTGCTAAGAAAATATGCAGAGTATGGGGAATTGGGAATAAATACCAGGGGAGGACATGAGGATAAGGTTGCAATTTTATGCATGCAGTTTTATGCAGGGTGGCCTCATGTGAAAGGTGACATTTGTGAGATGACTTGAAGGTGATAAAGGAAGTGTAAGGCCCTGTGGTAGCCAGCCTCCAAGATTGGTAAGGAGTCCAGTTAATAGAGTATAAGAAAGTGTAATAGAAGAGGAAGGCAGACAGATCACTGCCTTAAAGGTCTTCGTAAGGCTTTGCTTTTAGCCTGTGTGAAATGGAGAGCCATTGGAGCGTTTTGAGTGGAAGAGTGACATGATCTAAATCTTATTTTCAAAAAACCACTCAGTATGCTGTGTTGAAAAGAGGATAGAATGAGAGAAGTCTATAAGGAGTCTATTGCAGTAATCCAGGCAGACTCTGATGGAATCTCAAAGCAGGGTTCTAGCAGGCAGGTTTTGAAAAGTGATCATATTCTTCATGTGTTTTGAAAGTAGACCCATCCAAATTTCCAAGTGGATTGGATATGAGGTTTGAGAAAGAGAAAAATCAAGTACGTTTCCAAAGTTATTGGCCTGATAACTTGGGTGAAAGATGGAGTTGCCTTCACCCAAGATTCAGAAAACTGTGAGATTGGGAATGGGAGATGAAATCAGAAGTTTAGACATTGCAAATAACCTTCAAAGTAGTTTGAAAAATTTAAACTCCCACTAGCCACATATGTGTCTCTATTTTCCCACATCAGTGGTAACATCCACAATCTGAAAATTCATGTCTTTAAATTCTGGAAGATCCATAGTAATTATCACTCAGATATCACCCCTTCCCCATTTTCTAGTCTCTTTTTCCAGTTTTTATATCTAGTAAGTCTATTTCATATTTTATCACGGTTTATTTTTCTATACAACATTCTGGATTATTTCCTTAAACATATCTTTTAAGTTATAATTTCTCTCTGTATCTCATCTGATACTAAACTTATTTGCTTTTACTTCAATGACTATAATTTTCCGCTTTTTAGGGGTTTTATTTGGTTTTTAGATCCATCCATTCTTTTTTAGATTGTTGCGTTCTTTCTATCATTTGTTTTATCACTTTAATTATTTTAACCAAAAAGTATTTTCTAGTTTCATTCTTAGCAATCCAAATTATCTCAATTTTCCTTTTCCTTGCATCCGATCACCTTCCCTGCAGTGTGAATAGTTCCCTTTAATCATTTAGCATTTTCTTGTTGTGAAGTTGTCAGGAGTGAGGATGTCCCTTGTGCCCTGGGATGTGGTGGGAAAGATTTCATGGCTAATTTTGCCTTTGCTTCACTCAGTCTCCAGTGGTTTCACAAATCTGAGGATGAGTCTTCAGATTTGTGTCTCAGCTTAGAATTTCTATGCTCTATGTAAATATTTTAAATTTAACCCCCACACCTGAACTTTGAGTAGGTTTGAAGTTAAAATTTCTCACAGGATACTTTTCCGCCCAGAACACCAGAAACACAACAGACTTCCTTGGCTCTTCCCTGGCTAGTGGGCAGAGATTTTCCAGACTGTTTCAACAAGGAGGGCGGCCCCTACCTATGGCCTCCTTCATGCAACAATCTTAGTTCTTGTTTCCCTTCCTGTGGGCGGTCACATCTTAGTCTCTAGGTGCCAATCTGTGTTTGAGACTCTCCAGAGGACACTGGTGTCAGATTGGGGTCTCTTTTTGTATCTATCATCTAGAGATTTCCTTTTCCTTCTTTTGAGCTGAGCTTTGTTTTTGTTATTAATTTTTGCTTAGCTTTTATCCAAAATTCCTGTTTGGAATAAGAAGTTGCTATATGTAATTCATGCAGTCAGTGGTGGTATTTAACAGTCTGTTTGTCACATAAGGTCCTTCAGGCTTCTTGGGAGCATAAAGCATTAACCCCTTAGTTTCTGGGTTGTGGAGAAGTTGAGGAATCCTGGAGGATGGACGAGGACAACAGCTCTTTACCAACCAATACCCAAAAACTTCCATATTTTAACTACTGCTACAGCTTTGTGAATGTGTACCAGCCAAATAGCATGCTGCACGTAGTGAATTTTCTTATTGTTCTGTACCCATAATTTATATTGTCATTTGTAGCAACTAGATAGGGAAAACATTACCCTACAAGATAAAAGACTTTGAAAAATATTTGATCATTAAAGTATTCAAAACTTCATGGAACTATCTTAAAGTCTATTTAGATTGATATGTTTCTTAAAATAAGGTAGAATGTGGAAAAAACTATTTTCTAAGTCTGTAAGTCAATTTCATATCTATATTCTGATGAAAAATAAAATACAGAATTTGAAAGTATTTAGAATTACAATTGCTTACATTTTTTAATTTTTTTTTTTTTGGTGAAAATATACACAGCAACAGATACACCATTTCAACAATTTCTACATCTACAATTCAGTGACATCGATTACATTCTTCAGGTTGTGCAACCATTTTCACTATCTTTACCAAATTGTTCCACCACCATTAACATAAACTTAGTACTCCCTAAGCTTCTCATCTAACCTTTCAAGTTGCTGTTGTCAATTTGATCACACATAAATAATTCTTTAAAAGAGCACAGTGCTCAAGGCAGACATATGTTACTAATTAAGCTAAACTTTTGTTTGATAAAGAAGACTTCAGGGGATAGTTTTGGTTCGAGGTTTGAGGTTTAAGGTTTAAAGACTATCTCAGGGCAATAGTTTCAGGGTTCACCCAGCCTCAATGGCTTCAGAATTCTGGATTCCACTGAGAATTTGAAATTTTGTTCTGGATTTTTACCCCTTTTGATCAGAGCTCTTCTATGGAATATTTGATCAAAACATTCAGTAATGGTAGCCAGGCACCATCCAGTTCTTCCAGTCACATGGCATAGAAGAGAGTTGTTTATGGAGGCAACCAGACATGCATTCCATTTCTTCCTCTGATCCCTAACTCTCCATCTTCCTCTGCTACTTGAGGTGGAGGGAGACTAACTATTATAGTTTGGAAGTCTGCTTGCAAGTTTTTAAGATCCCAGGCACTATGCAATGAACTAGAAGGCAGAACAGAAGCACTAAAAAACAATATTAGGCTAACAATTGCTTACATTCTAATTAGTTCCAGGTACTTTACAATGTCA
Source organism: Dugong dugon (assembly GCA_030035585.1). Taxonomy (NCBI): domain Eukaryota; kingdom Metazoa; phylum Chordata; class Mammalia; order Sirenia; family Dugongidae; genus Dugong; species Dugong dugon. The sequence continues at coordinate 20,490,092 of CM057478.1, forward strand.
TCACAATTAAAAATCGTTAAGTCCACACCTTTGAAAATAAGTTAATAATGTTGACATTGGCACATATTCTCTCAAAAATATGAAGACAACCCTGGTGCTTTCAAAGAATCAAATAGATTATATCTGTAAGAATAGCCATTTAGACATTTTGGGAGTAAAACATCTTTTGGGCAACTTTTGTTGGTGTCAACAAATATCATTTACAGGACAAAGGAAGGATTTCAATGTGCTGGCTCTTTTACATACTAAAATAGTATAGTCCCTGGATCCTGGGTAAATTGTAAAACCCTGTGTATCTGAATATCGAGGATTTTAAGATTAATGTCAAGGTTCTCAATGATGCCTAGAGGTAGGCATTGTGTTTGCCTTGCCTTAGAAACCATTTAAAAAGACTTGTCCTGGGTTATCCCTACTTGTCAATTATTTCCAACCCTGAGCCAATCAGAGTGCATATAAAGGATATTAGACAAAGATGTTGGGTTTGTTCAGAGATTTCCAAAATTTTGCAAAAATTACCTCTGATGCCAAAGATTCTTCTTTTAATATTAATTGGTAAAGAAAACAGGAACAAAAATATACTATGAATTTATTCTTTTAGATAAATTTTCACTTCAGTGAAAATTCAATATATATTTGAAAAATGGTAGTATATGCAAGCTGTTATTAATTAAGTCTATTTATTTAATCTATTTCTCTGATGCATAAGCAGATTCTAGATATTCCTTGTAATAACTCTTTGCCTGCCAGGATTTGGAGTTAAATGTTGAAAACTATTGCTTCACAGACTGTAAAAACAATTGAACATATGTTTAAAGGATGTATAATTGATATTCAACTGTGACTACCTGATCAGCTAACGTTCTGCAAGAGCTACCACTCCAGTTATTCAATTAGCATAACAAGTTTCTCCAGGGCCCACAGTCTGTGTCTAGGTATGAGATAACAACCATAATAACTCAAATTATCATTCTTTGTCCCATCTGATCACATAGAACCTTTGTCCTGTCTGATCACAGGCTGTGTCTCTCTTATGTTTATCAATAAACCCAGTCACACAGAACTTTGTCCAATTCTGTCCACTGGGCATGCCCCTTTTGTCTCTACGTTGTTGCTGTTAGTGGTTGTCAAATCTTCTCCTTACTCATGGTGACCTCACCCACAATGTAACAATAATACACCAGGTCTTCTACCATGATAGGTTGCAGATTGGACCGTTGTGATCCATAGCATTTTCATTGGCTGATTTTCAGAAATAGATCATCAGGCCTTTATTCCTAGTCTGTCTCATTCTGAAAGCTCTGCTGAAACTTATGCAAGATCCTAGCAACATGGAAGCCTCCACTGACAGATGAGTGATGGTAGCACATGGGGTGCATTGGCTAGAAATAGAACCTGGGTCTCCCACATGGAAGGCAAAAATTCTACCACTGAACCATCAACTGTCTCTTGTCTCTAGGTATCAGGGGGTATAAAATTGTCCTACAAGCATCAGGATCTTCAGTGCCACCCTATGACTGATGGCTATGCTATACTAGAGTTGTCATGTTTCCCTCTGAAGTAGGGAGAATACCTGGCTCTCCCCTCAATGCCATACTATGTCACATGGTATCCCCATGTCCCATGGCGGCCTTCATGTTAACAGCCACTTGACTGTAGGCCAGCAGCCCACCCTCCTAAGGGTTCAGAGACAGAAGCTGGGTCAAGCACAAGACAGACACCATCCTGTTGTTGCTCCTACCCCTCTCCAGTTCCTGGATATAAACACTGGCTTCCCTCCATCTTCCATTCAAAACTAAAGCCATATTGCAAAATACATCATGGAGCCCTCTGCTTAAACTGCCCATTTGTTTGTCAGATGACTGGAATGTGTTTGCTGTTTAGGGAAGACACTGTCATTAATTTGACGTAATCTATTGTTGTTAAGAGAGTTTCACCTCTATTCCCCACTGAATATCCAGATAACAACCTTAATGTGAGGAAATTAAGGGGAAATTACCATTTTCACTTCCAGTTTTGGGGGAAATAACATTGAGAAAGGAAGATTGGATGACTTGTTTGAAAGTTGAAAGATCAGCAATTTAGTGTTCTGGAAGGGTATTTACGGGATAGAAGGCATCTCAATTTAAAATTAGGAGTTAAGAATGGCTGACTAGCTGACCTCAATAGGCAGTAAATATTCCTAGAAAAATGGCAAAACTTCCTGAGAACCATGGGAAAAAGAGAATTAAAATAATTCAGAACAGCACGAAGAAAACTGAATAAATACAGAGGATCTGTTTTCATTTGAAGAACAAGATGGCAGCTTGGAGCATTTGGGGATATAGGATTGGCATCACGGCTGAAAAGATTTTTCTTTCCTCATTCTCACTGTGAATTGGCATAAGAAGTGGCATAATAATACATAAAAGATAAGAACCTAAACTACAATGTAGCTAAGTCATTTGTCCATGGTCTCATCCTGCTATCCTTAATTTTACTTCAGATCACCTGACTGAGACTTTGCCTGTACAATTTCCCCTATCAGGTACTGTAGTCAAAGCTGTTTATTATGAGGTAGCAGGAGCAGGGAATTGCAGGGCAGAGTGAAATTAAGCACATTAACGAAACCAAACAGTTAACATTCCATCCTCATGTTGGCAAAGTACTGACTTTTTATTATTTTATAATATTTCTTTAATTACTTACCAAATGCATAAATAATATCTGTAAAAAATCCCCAATATAGACAAAACAGAAGTTCTGCTTAACTCCTTCCCAAAGGTAACCAATGTAATCAATTTGGATTGTATATATCAAGACATTTTTTCCTATATCCATATACACACTTAAGAAGCCCTGGTGGTGCAACGATTAAGCACGCGGCTACTAATTGAAAGGTTGGTGATTGGAATCCATTCAGTGGCTTCACAGGATAAAGACCTGGTGATCTGCCTCCATAAAGATTAAACAGCCTAGAAAACTCTATGGGGCAATTCTACTCTGTCACATGGAGTCGTTGTGAATAGAAATCGATTCAATGGCATCTAAGAACAACAACAACACATACACAAACACTTTGTTATTGTCATTTTGTGTGTGTAATAGCTTTTTATTTTGCATGTACCAATGGGTTCCTATTGTTCTATATCTTGGTCTTTTTCCTACTTATCTTCGAGATAATCCCATGTTGAACATATTCATTCTTTTTAATAACTCAGTTTATTTGACTATCACCTATTGGGGAAAAATTTGGGTATTTTTATTTTTCACCATTACAAATGATAATGCAGTAAACACCCTTAAACTTTATCTCTAGAATATATTCCTAGAAATAAATTGCTTACCTAAAGTTATATTTTTTTTTCAACAACTACTGTTAAATTTCCTCCAAAAGTCTATGACAATGTGCACTTACATCAACTGTGTATAAAAGTACCCATTTTCCCACACCCTCATCAATAATGAATGTTTTTTTTCTTTTTAATTTTTCCCCACATCTCTATTTATCAAAATCTACTCATCTTTAAAGATCTGGTTGAAATCATCTTCTCCATCACACCTTCCCTACTCACCTAAAAGTGATTCCACACACCTGTGACTGACCACAGCACTTTTTCCAAACCTCTCTCATTACATTTATCACATTCAGTTTTATATTATAGTTATTATTGGTTTGTATTTCTTAACTCTGCCTCTGAGTTGAGAGCATGGTCCAAGTCCAATTTATCTTTATATCCTCTTAGGCCCTTGCTTTAGTGCCTTGTATGAAGTTGGGAGATAATCTGTAAAATACACAAACAAAAGAAGAAAAAATGAATGAGAGGACCTCTATTCTAAATGAATTGTTTCATAAAAATTTTATTACATGCATTTCTGATTTTCAGAATGAACTCTAAGAAAACCGTGTGTATAAAACAGGATCATTGAGTCAAAGAAAATCTCACTTTGTCTTAGTTATTTAGTGCTGCTATAATAGAAATACCACAAGTGGATGGTTTTAACAAACAGAAATTTATTCTCTCACAATTTAGGAGGCTAGAAGTCCAAATTCAGGGTGCCAGCTCCAGGGGAAGGCTTTCTGTCTCTGTCAGCTCCAGGGGAAAGTCCTTGTCTCCTATCAACATCCATGGGCCCAGCGTTCCTTGGAGATCTACATGTGTCTTGGCATCAATCTTCCCCTGGGTCTAGGAGGTTCTCAGCACAGGGACCCTGGGTCCAAAGGACGCAATTGGCTCCTGGCTTTTCTTTCTTGGTGGTAGTTAGGTCCCTCCCTTTCTGCTCACTTCTCTCTCCTTTTATCTTTTGTAAGGTAAAAGATGATTCATACCACACCCCAGGAAAACTCCCCTTACATCAGATCATGGCTGTGACCTGAGTAAGGGTGTTACATCCCACCTTAATCCTCATTAATATAATCCTGTCTCATTAACATAACAGACACTTCATTCCCAAGTGGGACCATAACCACAGGCATAGAGTCTAGGATTTATAACACATCAAAAAACAGAGGATAATCAGATCACAAAACGTAGGACTACCACCCAATACTGGGAATCATGGCCTAGCCGAGCTGACAGTATTTTGGGGGGACACAATTCAATCCATGACATTCCACTCTTTGGCCCCCCAAAATTCATGTCCTTTCCACATGTAAAGCACTTTCACCCCAATCATATCATCCCAAAAGTCTTAAATCAAATACATGTCCAAATTCAATTCTGGGGCAAAATTCTTCTTTATTCATGAGCCTATGAAATCTAGAATACGCGTTATCTGCTTCCAAAGCACAATGGTGGAACAGATACAAGGCAGACATTTCCACTGCAAATGGGAGAAATTGAGGGGAAAGAAGGAATAACAGGCACCAAGCAAGTCAAAAACCCAGTAGAACAATTTACATCAGGTCTCAAGGCTTGAAAATAATCCTCTGTCCTCTAAGACCATTTTGGCTGTGGCCCTACCGTCTAGACTCTGGGTGTTGTCCATGCTGTCTGGATTCTGGGTGGAGGCCCCTCAGCCTTGGGCTTCAGATCAGTCTTCCAGGTCCATGGGCAGGGAAACTCTGCTTCTTTGGCTTTGGGCGGTCCCATTCTCCTAGTCCAACTGAGTGGTGACCCAACCCCCACAGTCATGGCAGGCCCTGTTCTTCTGCCCCTTGGGCATGGCAGCCCCACCCCCTCAGCATTGGGCAGGGGATCTGGCACCATCCCCCTGGCACTCATGAATGACAGCCCCACACTCTGGAACCAAGTTGGTGAAGATCTGACTCTTTAAGACCTAGGAGGCTTGACCCCACACTTTGAGACTGAGGCAGCTCTGCTTCTGGGCTCCTTGACTCTTCAGCTTCTACTTCCTGGTTCCTTGGTCTCTTGGCCCCTCAGTCCCTTAGGCCTCTTGGGTGGACCCAGCCTCTGCCCTGCTGGGGCAAGTAACACAAAGCTCTTTAGTTCTACTGATAAATGCCTGGAGGCACCCACTCTGCCAGTATGCCTTGGCCCAAAGGCACTCATTTCTCTCACTGTATAAGTTAGCTCCTGACACATCTTGTGTCATCCTCCTGGTTCTGCTGCCATTGCTTCTCACCATCTGCACCATCTGTGGTGTTATATATCTCCTCAATTCCTTCTGAGCCTTCATCAGAATTGCCTTTGACGCTCATAATTCCACCAGCAGTTTCTTCAAGGCAATCTAGGCTTTTACTATTAGGCACCTTAAAAGTCTTCCAGCCTCTATCTATTACCCAATTCCAAAACCAGCTCCACATTTTTTGGTATCTGTTAGAGCACCACACCACTCCTGGTACCAAATTTCTGTCTTAGTTATCTAGTGCTGCTATAAAAGGAATACCACAAGTGGATGGCTTTACAAATAGAAATGATAAACCACAGACTCCATCAGCCTGAGACCAGAAGAACTACATGGTGCCCAGCTACTGCCAATGACCACCCTGACAGGGAATACAGCAGAGAGTCCCTGATGGAGCAGGAGAAAAGTGAGGTGCAGAACTCAAATTCTAGTAGAAAGACCAAACTTAATGGTCTGACTGAGACTGGAGGGACCCCAGAAGACATGGCCCCCGGACTCTCTATTAGCCCAGAACTAAAACCATTCCTGAAGCCAACTCTTCAGACAAAGTTTAGATGAGACTATAAGACATAAGATGATACTCGTGAAGAGAATTCTTCTTAGCTCAAGTAGGTACATGAGATTAAATGGGCAGCTCCCGTCCAGAGGCAAGATGAGAAGGCAAAAAGGGACAGGAACTGGTTGAATGGATATGGCAAATCCAGGGTGAAAAGGAGTGTGCTGTCACATTATAAGGAGAGAAACTAGGGTCACATAATAATGTGTGTGTAAATTTTTGTATAAGAAACTAAGTTGAACTGTAAATTTTCACTTAAAGCACAATAATAAAAAAAAAAGATAGAAATGTATTTTCTCAGAGTTTAGAAGGCTAGTAGCCAAAATTCAACGAGTCAGCTCTAGAGGAAGGCTTCCTCTGTCTGTTGACTCTGGAGAAAGGTCCTTATTACCTTTCAACATCTGTGGGCCCAGTGTTTCTTGGACATCTACATGTGTCTTGGCATCAATTTTCCCCTGGGTCTAGGAGGTTCCCAGCGCAGGGACCCTGGGTCCAAAGGACGCAATCTGCTCCTGGCTCTTCTTTCTTGGTGGTAGTTAGGTCCCTCCCTTTCTGCTCTCTTGTCTCTCCTTTTATCTTTTGTAAGATAAAAGGTGATTCATTCCACACCCCAGGAAAACTCCCCTTATATCAGATCATGGCTGTGACATGAGTAAGGGTGTTGTATCCCACCTTAATCCTCATTAACATGACCTAATCCTGTCTCATTAACATAACAGACACTTCATTCCCAAGTGGGACCATAACCACAGGCATAGAGGCTAGACTTTACAACACATCGCAAAATCAAGAATAATCAGATCACAAAATGTAGGACTACCACACAATACTGGGAATCATGCCCTAGCCAAATTGACACATTTTTGGGGACACAATTCAATCCATGACACACTTAAAATTCATCCCATGGCTCAAATGTCTAACTGTATCCAGGTGTTAATTTTAGTGGAGAAAATATTTTTATTCTAACTCATAATTTTTCATTGCACATTAAGTGTAATAAGACTTGTGGTTGGCATCAGAAAAATTGAGTTCAAAGCCTGTGTAAATCACTTATTATCTTTGTGACTTAGGAAAATTCACTTATGCTGATCTTCAGTTTCTCAGCTATAAAATGGACTTATTTATATGCTATCTGCAAGATGATTATTTTTATAAGAGTTGTTTGCTAAGTCAGACAATTCTTATACTGTGAGTCAGGAACAAAGGCTACATATATGAATACAATGTGGGAATCAAACGAGACAGTGTATGTGAAAGCACTTTTAGAATATCTAATAAAGTGATATATCTGCATAGGAAGTATCATAAACTTGTGGCAGAGTTTGCTGGGCTATTAAAAGAATTAAAGAAATGAGTACTTGTCTCCTATTTAAAAAATTTTATTCCATTAGAAAATACAAACTGTTACTGTCTTGATAGCCAAGTTTTATAATCCACAAACTATATATTTTTCTAAACCTATGTGTTATTTTGGTTCAGAGACCTACATGAGCACTGATATTTCTATTATCTATATCTATTATTCCCATTATTCTTTTCTTAGCTCATTCATATTTTTAAAGATTATTGGTAAAGTAAAGCAAGGAAAATACTGAGTGGTATTTCCTTTTTTTTTTTTTTTTAACATATTAAGCCTCTTATTGTATATTTGGAAAATGTTAATGATGAAATCACAGCACTTTTAAGTCAATAAATAAAACAGAAAATAATGATGTCTTAGAGACATTTGCACCCTTTTTTGATAAGGAAGCCTTTGCTCCTAAAGTTCTCAGGGGGAAAAAAAAAGCCTTTTTCACTCAACATGTTGACCTTTGAGTCTGAATTAGTGCAGTATCAGTGACAAAATCTGAACTGAAAAATGAATCTGTTAGGATTAAGGGTTTAGCTGTTGCATGGCTAAATGGGTCAAGCTCTCTTAACTGATGGATTTAACAGATGCCACCCAAAAGAGGGAAAAGTTTAGATTCAGACAAACCTGCCAACTTTCAATATTTCTCTTATATCACACTTTTTCCACGAGACTTACAACCTCTCAAATTTTGGAAAGAAAAAAATAAATGAAATTCACACTTCCAACTTCTTTTCTGAGCCATCCTCATTAAAGGCAAGTGAGCACTTACTCTCATAATACCTAACAGCTCACAGAGGTACAGCTTTATTTGGTAACTAGAGTTTGAAAAATACAACCAGTACCACTAATCTGGCTTCAACCATACGATAATTTATTCCTACTTCTGTAAATGCTCCAAAATACACATACCTCTTAAAGAGAACATAAAGTCCTTCATTTGCCCAACTTGATTCACAAGGGGAAAATAGAGTCTACGATGCTAATACTAATCATATGTGGACATTTTAAGAGAATAAATGGGTCTACAGTGAATTCAGTTTCTTGTAACCTGAAGAATAAAACAAGGCTTAGACACATTTATCATCTGATACAGGCAGCCAGTATAGATGGTTATCACAGACAAGCAAGTGTCATACTCAAATTTCATTTCTAGTGCCCACATAATGCCTACATTATTCCAGTAGTTGTTTCATAGGTTTCTAATACATCTCACCCCTCTGTTAATTATAAGTAGAAAGCCAAAGAAATTACCCAGGCCTTGTAATGTTATACTTGATTCTCTTCCAATTTGTTTACAATAAAAATTAAAATTAGATATAATAGAAACCATCAATATTTCTAAATCGTCATAGGTAAGCACATAATTCTGAAAAGACTGGGAAAATGATCTTTATAAAAGCTTTCCTCTCAGGAGAATGAGATTCTCCAGTGGCTGTGATGTACCCCCTACCCCCACTCCAATGCAAGAGAAAGTGTGGATGAATGCAGATTTTTTCCATTTAATTTCCACAAACTGTGTGTTCTCCTGCATGGTCTTATATTGCTGCCTAATGAAATAATCAGCTAGTATGCAGTAGGGGAGTAGTGGGCAAGAGGGGAGGCACCATCCTAAAAAGTCTATTATCCTGTCAATATGTGTACAGAACTCTCATTAATGTTAATTAGATTTACCCACCAGTACAAAGGGGAGGCTAGACCTTAAACAGCAAGTTTGAAAAAACCTGTCTAGCAATGCAAAACATAGGAAAAAAATTAGAAACCATTCCTGCCTCCAAGCAACCTTAACTTGTGTAAAAGACATTTATGTGGTCATTAACCCAAGCAGAAATTGAACTTGTCAGCATTACATGCAGAATGTATATAAGGGTAACTGTTCATGAACAATTTCTCAAATGAATTAAATACAAACCGGATTTATTTCTAGGCAGTAGCTGTACTCTGTCCATCATCTTCTTAATAGAACAACTGCAAGAGGTTTAGGTTTTATAGCCCTTTCATTCATGTTTGCCTTTAAGGTGGAAAACTAAGGATCAAAAGAAAACACTGCAGTTGAAGATTTGGCTTATGAACAAGCCAAAAACCTAGTGTCATCTTTGTCTTCTCTCTTTGTCATATAGCCCATTTCCAGTCCATCAGCAAACTCTGTTATTTTCCTTAAAATATATTTAGAATCAGACCACTTTCCTTCACCTGCACCTCTACCCCCTGGTCCAAGTCAACATGTCTCACCCTGATTGTCGTAATAACCTACACTTCCACATAAAAGCCAGAGTGTCCCTTTTAATATGATAGCAAATGCTTGTCATTCTCTACTTATTCCTGTCAGTGGCTGGCTATCTTGTTCAGAGGGAAAGCCTTACAAGAGGCCTGTCACCACCTCTGAACTCATACCCTTCCACACCCTTCTTAGTCACCCCTCTCGAACCGCACTATCTCCTTGGGGTTCTTTGGGCATGCCAAGGTATCTCTGACCACAGGGCCTTTCCACCTGCTATTCCCTCCCTTCCTTTAGGACTCTTCACAAAGGTCATCTGGTCAGAAAACCCTTCTCTGACCACCCTATATGAAAGAGCAACCACCCACCCCACCTCACATACTCCCTCTCTTACATATATTTATTAATGCATTTGCCCGCAACTGTCCCCGCAGTTGGATGTAAGCTCCTTGAGGGCCTTTGACTGGGTCTTTGCTGTTGACTCAGGACCCTGGACAGTGCCCAACATACTCCCATTAAACCCGTTGCCATGGAGTGGATTCCGACTCATAGCGACCCTATAGGACAGAGCAGAACTGCCCCATAGGGTTTCCAAGGAGTGCCTAGTGGATTCAAACTGCTGACCTTTCGGCTGGCAGCTGATCTCTTAACTACTGCATCACCAGGGCTCCCAATACATGCTAGGCACTCAATAACTATTTGTTGAAGAAAGAATATATCAAAGGACTATGTTGAAGGAATGTATTACTGTGGTATTTAGGGATACATTGTATTCATTCCTAGTTACTAACAGACAGTGAATCCACTGTCTCAAGCATCTGAAAATGTCTCTAATAATAGATTAAGAGATTATGCAGGAAGATATAGCCACAGGTCAACTGTGGAAATTCTAATTTAGATAACAATGTTGTTGTTATTAGTTACTGTTGAGTCGACCCCTGATTCATGGTGACCCCATGTACAACAGAACAAAACTCCGCCCAGTCCCACACTATCTTCATGATCACTGGCATGCTTGAGTCCATTGTTGCCTTCCAACTTGACCCTGCTGGTTGCTGTCCAGTCAATTCTGACCCAACAACATTATGCAACAGAGTAGAACTGCCCCATAGGGTTTCCAAGGCTGTAATCTTTACGGAAGCAGACTGCCACAGTTTTCTCCTGTGGAGCAGCAGGTGGATTCAAACCGCCAACCTTCCAGTTAGCAGCCAAGTGCTTAATCACTGCACTATCAGGGCTCCCTGCCTTCCAACCTAAAGGGGCTCATCTTCCAGCACTGTATTGGGCCAACATTCTGTTGTCATCCATAGGGTTTTCGTTGACTAATGTTCAGAAATAGATTGCCAGCCCCTTCTTCCTAGTCCATCTAAAATACTTTGCCAGGTTTCATTTTTGTTAAATTCCCACATTGGTTGATTAAAAATATCTTTTGCACTCAATGTCTTTTATTCTGAAATATTTTACTTGAAGCCCACACACATTTTTTTCCCATTTGGAAATTAATTAAACAATAAAGTTGCTTATAGACAATGCCCCCTTTTTAATTTTTGTTAACCCTAGACCTGTCTCAAAATCAGAGTTGCAAAGAGAAATGAACCAGTATCTTACATGGCATAAACAGAAGTGTAGAAACAGGAGCTTTAGCACGAGTGTGCAGACCTGAATTATGCAACCTACTAGATTTTGTGTGTGACATGTTGACAGAGGTTGACATTTAGTGGGTGAGTATCGTGTAGTTGTCAGCTGGCATTAAGACTTGCAGTTCATTCTGCAGTCAAAATAAAGGAGGGATGACAAAGTCCATATTTGAAATCTACACTCCAGCACTGTGGCAGCCTACAGCATTTCTGTTAGCTCTGCAGGACCCAGTGCCCCTCAGCTCGCTGGACACCCAGATGGACACATCTAAGCTTAAATGGGTACCTACTAACCATTCACACCTAAGTGCATTTTGTGCATTGCAGTCATAAAAAGCACATTTTTATCATCAAATGTTTATGTCCTTTCCTTAATTTAATTGTAATCATATATAATAGGAAAAAAGCAAAAGGAGAAGTCAGAAAGAGAAACTATCTGACAGAAAAGAGGGGGCCTATTATGTTGTTAGTGATTCCGGTACATGTAATAGAAAGCTGTAAACTAAGGTTTAAAAAAAAAAGTACCAGGGATGAAATTTTTTCTGTGTATTTTATAGAGGTTTTTTTTTTTTAATGCTTTACTGCTCATCTAGCGGGATATATTTTTTGTTTTTAAAAATACTTACTTGAAAGTCTACAGTATTGCCATATTATATCGTATAGAATTGTAGTCACAGAATTAGACTTTATAAAGAACTGTGGTTTATTTTGTCCTTGTCATAACGCCTATCATGAGCAAAGCAAGCTTTTAAACTCATAAAAGTAATTAGGGATGTGATCTGTAGAAATACTTTCATATTGTTATAAAGCTATTTGTGTTGCTTTTCATTTGGAACTGAATCACTATGTGTTTCTAAATTGGGGCCGTCTTCTTCTAAATCATACAGTTTGTGTTTTCTTTGTCAGTATAATGAGTAAGAGCCTTATCTGGAAATTGTTGCATAGCCACACTACATTTTAGGTGGACTCAGAAATTCAGTTTCTTCTTTCTCTTCTGAGTGATTGAGTAGACTGAGGATGTCTTCTACCTGTCTGATGCCAGTAATTGAATTACTGTACAACACATTAAGCAAAGAAAATTCAGAACAGCAGCAATTGTGTTCTCATGTTCCAAAGAGAAGGCTCTTCGCAGACAGAGAATGAGGCAATAAAATGTTGTGAAATGATGGACACAGATATTAGGAAGGGAAGAAAAAAGACACTTCATAAGGCCTTGAGCTAGACCATCCCACAAAAGGCCAAAAAGGAAATAATGACTAAGACTTAGCTTAAGTTGTTTCCACTTTGTAGTACTTCCAAAGCATCCAACAAACAGTACAAAGGATTTTTGAGATCAAGATACAAATGTGTGGAAGGGACTCCCTATTTCTTGCCAGAGAAAGACCTCAAATTTGGGGGCCAGTGGAGCAATCAGCCAGGCTGGGGTAGTCCAGAGTGAGGCTCTTCCTGTCGCAACTGCTACCTCTCAGCCAGGGAAGGAGCCTCATCAACACTCCACAGTCTCCTACTTCCTGACGAGGCCACAGTAACATACTCTCTGCAGTCAAACTGGCCATGGCCCAATGTGGCCGCTAGTGCGAGTACTTTCACATACATTATAGCACTTGAACTCACAATTCACTCAACAACCCTGAAAGGCAGGTTTTGTTTTATCTTTATTTTACGTGCAAAAATACTCATTCCATTGCCGTCGAGTTGATTCCAACTTATAGTGACCCTATAGGACAGAGAAGAACTGTGGTAAAACCCACTTTGAAAAACAATTTTACATTTCTTATACACCTTTATTTGTAAGTATCCATTCAAATTGGGTAATTACTCAAGAGAAATGAAAACATAGCCACCCAAACCTGTACAATAGTCATTCTAATGAGTATGCAGTGATAGCTCACTGTGTTAATTTGCATCTCCCTGATGATTAATAATATTGAACTTTTATTCATGAGCTTATTGGCCATCTATACACCGTTCACATTTTTTGCCCTTTTTTACTGTCTTTATTATTGAGTTATAAGCGTTCATTATATATTCTTGATACTAGTTCTTTACCAATGGCTAGACTTTTCATTTTCTTACTGCCTTATTTTGATGAATGCTGATTTTAACTTTCTTTTTATGGTTTGCACCATTTGTGTCGTGTCTAAAAGTATTTGCCTATCCCAAGGTTGTAAAAACTTTCTCTTATGCTTTCTTCCAGAAGTTTTATAATTTTAACTTTATGTTTAGATGATAATCCATTTTCAGTTATTTTTTGTTTCTCGCTTGTGGTAAGGGACAAGGTTCATTTGTTTTTCCATATGGATATACAGTTTTTCCAGTATCCTATTGAAAGTGTATCCTTTTTCCACTGAATTACCTTAGCACTCGTCAAAATTCAATTGACACATATGTACGGCTGTATTTCTTAGGTTTCTATTTTTCATTTAAACACTGCAGATAAATATTGGAGGAGACTTTTTTTTTTTTAATATGTTTAATCAGTACCTGAAAAAATTATCTCACATTTTTGAGTAGGCTAAGTTTTCTTATCCTAGGATAATAATTATAAAACTTTTATATAAGTGATTCTTAGATTACTCACATTTCCAGATAAAGAGACTTCCACTGATTCCTCCACTGGGGGAGAGGAGTGTAGAATTTAGTATTTTTGTGAATATTTCTAGTGTCTCTTTTCCCATTTTCCTTGCTTTTCCTATTACAGAAAGAGTAACTAACTGAATTGACGAGAGCCGGATGACCAGGCCTTTTAGAAGTGACATTTGGGCTAATACTTGAAAGGAGAGAATAAGACAAAAAACATAGCTAGAAGACTATCCCAGGCAAATGGACAGCAAGTGCAAAGGCTTCCAGTCCACTTAGCAGCCTGAGAAGGCTTCCACTGTAGGATGAATAGAGGTGGATGAAGCATGGCAGAAGGGAGCTGGTGACATCACAGATGGTCTGATTGCAGTATAGAGCTTGATCTGGGGAGCAGCAGGGTGAGCGCTTGGGAAGACCCGGCGGGTACAGAACATGAATGGTTTTGAATATAGATTTAGTGGATTAGCTTGAATTGGTGGGCAGTCGGGAATGACTGAAGTAGGGGGCTGCCATGATGGAAGGGGTGTTTTAAGATAAATTCAGAGCTACCTGTGCAGTTACCACTGAATAAATAATTATTTACTTAAATTGATGTACAAAGTGAGTTTGTGGCAGGAAAGGGTTGGACGGTACCAGAGCAGTTAGGAGGCCGTTGCCATGAAGTAGGCTGAAATGAATGCCATGAAGCCTAGAAATAAAAGAACCAAATGAGGTGACATTACATAACAAGAAGCTGTAGTACTTGGTGACTAAAGTATGAGAACAGTAACTCCTATTATCATAATTCCCCATAGTGTCTTCAATTTCCAGTGGGCACCTATGACAAGACATGGATGCCCATCTCTCACAGTATGAGTCTTGATGCCTTTATGAAATATTCCACAAGGGCAGCTCTTTATTATTATTACTATTATTGTTATGGTCTCGCTCTGTTCTAAGTTTTTAGAAAAGTATCCAACACATAGTAATTGCTAGGTAATTGTCGAATGAATGAAAAGGATTGAAAGAACAAAAAAGTCATCTTGAATCTGCTAGTGGTACTATAAAATGTAGGATCATCATCACTGTGCCAGAGGGTTACAGGATGTTTCTTTGGTTAATTGCAAACTGCAAAGAAACCATCATTTCGCTTTTTTCAGATTTCCAAAATTAATTATTTATTGGGAAGGTGCTGAATGTCCAGACCCCCCAAAAACACTTACAGTACATAATAGGTCTTGGATGCCAGAGGCTTTTGTTTTATGTAGTCCTGCAGATGTGTTATGCTTATCTGGACTGCATAGGATTTAGATCAACAGGCAACAAATATTTATTGGTCAAACCCTTTTCTTGTTTAGAAGGCAGTCAAGTTATGTCAGTGAGAACTACTGCTCTAAGATGGTGTCTAAAACAGCAAAAAGAAACGGTCAGGTTCTTTTAAGTACTAAGTGATAGCAGAACTTTGTAAATCATTTTTACTAAAATAATGGTATTTGGAAAGTGGTATTTCTTGCTTATTTACTTCAGTCTTCATTGCTGAGATGACCTACCTCCTGTGTAATCTGACATGGCAGGACTAGATACCAACGCACATGCTGCATTATGAATGTCGCAGACAGTTTTCTATAGTGTAAATCCATGTAGACTGGGTAGAGATGCTGTTCTGTGTAGTTCATTTTGTCTCTCTGCCATAGAGCACTAAGCCCTGGACATTACTGTGTACAATGGGCTTTGAATGCCCATGGACCACAGCCAGCATCACACACAGAAGTTAATGACCGATTTCTATCTTAGCCCATAGCTTGCATTCCTTTTGATAAGACTATTTCAGCAAGGGGGTGGATCACAAAGTACAGGATTAATTAAGGTCAAATCCCAATGAAACGTGCAATCTATTTTCTCAAGGAAAGAACTTGGAAGAATCACAGGATGAATTTTATATACTAAATCCCAATTTTTTAAATAATGTTTAATTAAACTTGAAGCTTAAATTTCCTTCTTGTTTAAAGAGACAGAATAGCAATGCAAAAAATGTGCCCGTATACCAGCAAACTGGAAACATTTATCATTGCTGTGAACTACAGTAATTTACAATAGTGATGAACCACCCCGAACATCCTAACAATCCAAGCACACCTAAATCATCCAGCTATGCTGACACTACTATATTAACATCTGACAGTAAAAATTGGTCTCTGGGAAACCATTGAATTTGGGTCCAGTGATGTACTGTTATTTTAAAATGTGGGGTTTGATGGAGAATGATCTAGGAAGGCAGCCTAGTGGCTCAGTGCACTAATCATCCTGTTTTAACGCTTTAGAAAGTGCCAATCTTAACTGGGGTTCTAAGTCCAGAGAAGATAGTGCTCAATTTTTGAATCTCTTCTAAATGTGATTTTCGCCAGGGATTATATTGCTGTTTTTTCCTAATTGTCCTGTGATAATTTTTCCTATCATATTATGAGGTTCTTTAGAAGAAATGAAAAATTAACTTCCTTTTTTGGAACCAATAAGTAAGCTCATTTGACCTAAAGTTCTTTGCACATTTCAGGCTTTCTCTTATGTTGTTAGAGAAGGTATGTTATACTTAAGACTTTACTTAAAAGGAGAATTTTAAAATGAAGACTGTGTCTTCCTTCATTCCTGAATGTGGTCACATGATCTTGCCTGTCCTGATTCCACCTTTCCCAACATGCATAGCTGCAGTGATGATTAAGTACCCTTGCAGAGAAATCTGGGGTAGAAATAAGTCCAAAGATAAATTAAATGATAGGTTTACAGATTTGTCTGCTTGTTTTCAGTTGTTTTAAGACTGTATCTTCAAACAATAAGAGTTAGCCTTTCTAGCTGTCTAGTAGTTTGTAAAACTGTTTAAACTGTTTGGAACGTAAATATCACTCTAAATTGAGATTAGGTTAACTAAGTCAATAATACGGTAAAGATCTGAATAAATAATACTTGTTTTCTTCTGCCTGAGATATGAGTTTTAAATACTTTTCTAAAATTCTCAAGATATTTGAGGTTGGCAAGTCTAGTATTTATGGGCTTCATTCTTGAGATGTTTGCATTTGGGCAAGTTGCCTAATTTGGGGGGGCTTCAGTTTCTGCACGTGTGGAATGAATATGCTTTCTCCCAGGATGTGTCCTCGCTTCCAGCCAGAAATGCATGGCCCTCACATGTGCTCCAAATTCCCTGAGTTAGTCCCCTAGAGAAAATTTAGCACGGATGATATTCTTCCCACTTAGGTGCCTACTAGATTGTACATGGAGCCCTGGCGGTGCAGTGGTTAAGAACTACAGCTGCTAACCAAAAGGTTGTCAGTTCGACTCCACCAGCCACTCTTTGGAAACCCTATGGGGCAGTTCTACTTTGTCCTATAGGGTCACTATAAGTTGTAATCGACTCGATGGCAAAGGGTTTTTTGTTTACACGCCTACTAGATTGTGCATGGAGCCCTGGCAGCACTGTGGTTAAGAGCTGCAGCTGCTAACCAAATGGTTGGCAGTTCAGATCCACCAGCTGCTCCCTTGAAACCCTGTAGGGAAATTCTACTGTGTCATATAGGGTCGCTATGAGTCAGAATTGGGTTTGGTTTGGGATTTTTTTTAGATTATCCATTACAGAAGCCAGAGACAGGCTCTCTCTCAGTATCATATTCCCAGAGTCTATCAGAGTACGTGTTATGACACAGTGTAGGAAATGAATCAATATTTATTAAATAAAGGAATGGCCTGTTTAGTGTACAGGATTAAGTAAGGAAACATATATGAAAATCTTTTTTAAAAAACTATGCAGATTTAAGTAATTCACTTGAAAAAATATCCTACACAAGTATAACCATGAAGATCCTTGAGGACATGAATCAGAACTCTGAGTGTTTTTCTTTGCTTTTTGGAGGGTTTTGTTGTCATCAATTTTAACCTCAGAACTTAGCAAAAGGTCTACAAATTTTATAGCTTCAATTTTTTTTTTTTTTTCTGAAATAATAGACTAAACTCAAATGTTACTTCCTTAGAGAAACTGTTCAACACTTCATCTAAACTGAATGTCCTAGTGTACTCACTCCTGGACTTCTGAGGTTTTTGTCCTAGCTTTTATCCCATTTGGTAACTATAGGAATCTATAAGTATTTGATGAATGACTAGTTCATATATGAAAATGTTTCCATAAACTATGCAAATTGATATAATCCATTAATAAAATTATAAGGGGCAGACTCTGTTTTTTGATAGCACTGTATCCCCAGTGTCTGAGGCAGTGCCTCTAACAGCAGGAATAGCTCATTATGTTTGAAGAAGGAAAGAAGGGGAGAACAAGAGAATAAAGCAGGGAGGGGGAGAAAAGGGATGAAATTATATGCTTAAATCTACCGAATTTAATAAATCCAAGGTTTTGTTAAACCAACAAAGAGTATCCAACTTTGTTAATATATCACCCGTATTATCTGCACCCTAGACTATGTCTTTTAACATTTTTCTTTTTCCATGAGTGGAGATGTGACAAAATTTGCAAACCAACAAAAGGTTGAAAGAAAAAAAAATAATTCAGATTACAAATTTTACATTGTTGGTGATACATTCTTGTGTTAAAAATTTGAAATAGATTTTTTAAAAAATCCTTTAGAAGTAGAAATACATGGAATTTGGGGAGTTAATAAGTGTGACCCACTTTTTTTTTTTTTTTTTTTTACTTTTTTTAAATTGTACTTTAGGTGAAGGTTTACAGTACAAATAGTTTCCCATTAAACAGTCAGTACCCATATTGTTTTATGACATTGGTTAACAACCCCACGACATGTCAACACTCTCCCTTCTCGACCTTGGAGGACCTTTTTTTTTTTTTTTGGTGAAAATATACATAGCCAAAGATAAACCATTTCAAAAATTTCTGCATGTACAATTCAGTGACATCTATTACATTTTTCCAGTTGTGCTGCTATTCTCACTATCCTTTTCCAAATTATTCCATCACCATTATCTTCAACTCGCTGTCCCCTAGAGCTACACACTATTTAAATAGTCCATATAAAATGGACCTTAAGGAAAATAAATGCCTATCCTCTAAAAATTAGGAAAAAAAAGTTCCTTGAAACTGGAATCTTGGGTTTTTATATTGCAAAAGCAAATGAGAAATGTCAAATAAAGTTCAAGGGCAAGTTATGCAAATGGAAAATTAATGGCTTTATTTTTCTCTGTTAGGCACCATTTCCTAAACATTTGAAGCAAAGTGCATATTTAAACTACATTTAGACATATCTTTGCATCTTTTTGAAGAAAAATAGGAATTAAAATGTAATTTGTGTATATTCTTGTACTTCATACTTTTTCTATTTAGCATTAATGTTGTAGGGAGAGCTATTTTTTTGGAAATGTCAGAAAGAACAAATTACTCAAAATAGTACTGTTGATTGTAAGTAGGCTATTCTGCCTTATACTAAAGTAATGAATTCTAATTTTTCAAGAGAATTTTAGTGACTTATGATCACAAACCTGAAGGATAGGGAAAAACCTATCTCATGAAATATTTCAGTACACTCACATGCCAGCCAGCTATATCTGGCAGGCAACTTTAAATCTAAGTCAAGTCACAAATGGATTGAGACTAGTGATCTCCCTCTGTCCTTTGGAAAACTATGTATATCACAAAATCAGTATACATTTTGACATAGTTGGCAGAATCTGTTTGAAATAAGCTCTGAATCAACTGAGCATGGAAACTCAATTTGCCTGGGGATATACTGGCATTTAAATAAAGAGGGTTGATACTCTCTGGTAGAACAATGGAGAAATCTCCCAATATCTGTAATTTTGTGTATACTGTGCTATAACAGATGGTCTTGGTTTCAAGTCATCAACTGCTCATAAAATGATTATATATACTTTTTAGGATGGAAGTATAAATGTGCTTTTAAGCTCACTTGAATGCATATTTTTTTAGAGTACCAATTTCATTACATATTTTCTTTTATTTCTCCCAGAAGATTATTTTTGTGTTATCTCTCCAGTAACCCTGGTCATGCAGAATACCACCTGCTGATCACACAGCTCTGTCACAGCTCTTGCAGATTGCTAATGGTAATACCATACCAGTGAATAAATGACTTTGGATGTCTGATCTAGCCCAGGGGTGCAAAGGGCCTGCTCAGAGAGGGCATGATGAAGCTACTTATGAACAGTGAGACCCAAATTAGGAATAAGTAAATGTGTAAGCAATTATCCATGGGCACATACTACCTTAAAATAATTGGAACCTCTGTGCACATTGCTTAAAGCTGTCTGACGCTTGCTATCAACTTGTATCCTTACTTCTATGAGCCCTGAGCAAAATAAAGGAGCAGAAGTAAAGCACCAACTATGTAAGCCAGACTTTACTGTGAATACACAACTATTTTCAAGTGTTTTATATTGGTACATTTTATCATTCGGTTATTGAAAATAACTCTGGATCATTGCACTCAGTAAATTGAGGGGGGGGGGGGAAGAACTTGCTTTTCAAGTTACCAAACATGATAAAAATATATTTTTAAATGTTTTCCAAGATATCTGAGCAGTAAAAGTACATTGTCTCTGTAGGGTTTTCTATAAAATGTAGTATTTGGGATATTCCAAGAGGCTGGCTCACGCAACTCTCAGACAATTGCTTTTAAAGGGTAAGAATCTTGTTTGCTCCACTGTAGGCTTCCTGCTGCTAATTTCCTTTCATAATGGTGACCTACTAATAGTGTTCTGGGAAACAGAAATTTTAAATTTTAAGTCAAAAGCCTTATTCAATGGAAGTAAAGATGTTAAACTAAAACTAAGAGAGAGGGAAAGAAACTAGTCTACAGACATGGTTAGATTATGATTTTTACAATAAGTGTATTATCACTTAGAAAAAGACAGGTTAGACTATGCTGAGGTAGAACTCCAATCTGTATGTATAGCTCCAACTTAAATAAATTAGACATAAGCAAGACACCTAAAATAAAATACTCATACTGTATTTTAAATTATTCTAATTGCTTCACCAGCTCTAATTTTAATGTATCCAAATCGTTTCTATCATAAAAATGAAGTTTGAAAATGTCAGCCAGAATCCAAATTCCAGGATTTTATTAACAACAAATAGTTGAGTGAAGTACTTGTGAGATGGGTAAGCAGATCTGATATCTCTACTTTTTCTACTGTGATTTAGCATCTGTTTTATCTCTTTCATGCAATCAACTACAGTAGATGTTAACCTGTTGGCATTAGCAGTTTTGGTATTGTATCTGTTACTTGCAGTGTATATCATGCCAGGAAAATCTGATCCCCAGCTGAATTGATTAAGGAAAGGAATTTAGTTTGGATAAAGCATGTTGTGTTGATGCCAAACAGTATCCAGCTGTACAGTTTAAGAGCTCATTGTATTATCTTACATGCAATAAAGCAAGCCAGCATAAGTTATACAGCATGAAGAGCGCACACATGCACACACACAAATTAGCTACTTGTTCTCGGCCTCCAAAGTAAAGCTTATAGTCACAGCTAACTGTACATAAGACACTTGCATGATGCTTAAAATAAGAGGAACTTTTTGCTTGCCAGGTTTTTAGCATCTCAAAATTCAAATGCCAGTATTCAAATATCAATTTTCTTATCAACACATAGACTAAAGGAAATGAAATAAAACTAAATGAAATGGTAAATAAAAATTAAAAAGTGAATTTCAGTCTATCTATTGAGTGATTAGTGAGAGTTTTTTTGGGGTATTGAATTGTTACAGTTTCCCACAATAATACAGTTCCACTTTTTTATTCCAACTCCTGGTTTTTAATGTATCTCAAGACTTTCCAGACAGTGAAGTTTATTTTATTGAATGCTTTGACGTGGATTGTGAGCTGGTTTCTTTGAATACATTTTAGAATCGATTTCTTCTGAAGATACAGCATATTACCACTGTAGCAAGAGAAATAATTAGATTTGGACATACTGCTTGTACAAGAGCTGTCTCAAACAGACGGGCAGCCTGATCCTTCTATGGCTATAAACGAATAAAATTCAAAACAATGCTATATTTCAGTAAGACAAGTAATATATTAAAATTAATTAATGACTAGTTGAATATACAGAAGATTCTAATTGCAGGTTTTTGTTTTCTAAATTTCTCTTTCTTTCTCTCTTTTAGTCTGGTTGTATAATTTTTGAGAGCCAGTGCCTGCATACAGCTATATTTTTTGTTAAATTGTTAAGCTGTATTTGCCCAGAAGACCAAGAAAAGCTGTTTTTAAACTTTGGCCTCATCACCAAGTTTCCATTCTAGAAAGGCTATAGATACTGCAGGCCAGATTCAGCCCTGTTTCCCCAAGAAAATATAATAATTTGAATTCAGAGGGAATTGGAATTTTTGTGTGTATAAGGAGTGTTTTGGCCTCATAGCTTCAATCAACAAGCAATGAACTTTTATGACCCAAAGTTCTTCAATGAGCTATATATATTAAATCCAAGTCTTCATCTTCAAAGGCCCCTAGCAGTGTACAGAACACAAAGATGAAAGGTTTGGTGAGAAGAGATAATTAAAACTTAATGGATGCTTATAGCATAAGTAGGTGCAAAGTAAAGTGATCACTTTAGGTATTCACAAAGAATTTATACAGAGTTCTATGTGTTATGAGTAATTAATTTTGGATAGTTAACACTATGAAGTGACCCTAAAAGATATGGGTCAAGGCTAAGTGCCCAACTCTCTCTTCTGCTATGTTTTATGAGATGTTTTATGCTCAGTGTAAGAAAAAAGACACTGAATCCAAGAAAGCAGGAGAAAAGCTGATCTCTCCTGAAAATTTCTGTTGAACTGATTTAGATTAAAGCAATAACCTTTGATTTTGGAGGCCTATCCTACAAGGCCACCACTCATCTGTCAGTTTGTCCTACTGTGATGACTTGCATGTTGCTGTGATGCTAGAAGCTATGCCACGAGTATTTCAAATACCAGCAGGGTCACCCATGGTGGACAGGTTTCAGCAGAGCTTCCAGACTAAGACAGACTAGGAAGAAAGACCTGGCAGTCTACTTCTAAAAAAATTGGCCAGTGAATACCTTATGAATAACAGCAGAACATGGTCTGATACAGTGCCAGTGGATTATCCCCTCAGGTTGGAAGACATTCAAAATACAACTGATGAAGAGTTGCCTCCTCAGAGTAGAGTTGACCTTAATGAAGTGGATGGAGTAAAACTTTCGGGACCTTCATTTGCTGATGTGGCACAACTCAAAATGAGAAGAAACGACTGCAAACATCCATAACAGGAATGTGGAGTGTACGAAGTATGAATCTAGGAAAATTGGAAGTTGTCAAAATTGAAGTGGAATGCCAAAAAGGTCAATATCCTAGGCATTAGTGAGCTGAAATGGACTGGTATTGGCCATTTTGAATCAGACAATCGTATGGTCTACTATGCTGGGAATGACAAATTAAAGAGGAATGGCATTGTGTTCATCATCAAAAAGAACATTGCAAGATCTATCCTGAAGTACAGCGCTGTCAGTGATATGATAATATCCATACACCTACAGTGAAGACCAGTTAATATGACTATTATTCAAATTTACTCACCAACCACTAAGGTCAAAGATGAAGAAATTGAAGATTCTCACCAACTTCTGCAGTCTGAAATTGATCAAACATGCAATCAAGATGCATTGATAATTACTGGTGATTGGAATGCAAAAGTTGAAAACAAAGAAGAAGGATTGTAGTTGGAAAATATGGCTTTGGTGGTAGAAAAGAGACTGGACATCGAATGATAGAATTTTGCAAGACCAATGACAAATACCTTTTTTCAGCAACATAAAGGACAGCTATACATGTGGCCCTCACCTGGTGGAATACATGGGAATCAAATCAACTGCATCTGTGGAAAAAGATGATGGAAAAGCTCAATATGATCAGTCAGAACAAGGCTAGGGGACGACTGCAGAAAAGACCATCAATTGCAAATATACAAGTTCAAGTTGAAGCTGAAGAAAATTAAGCCCACGAGGGCCAAGATACAACCTTGAGTATATCCCACCTGAATTTAGAGACCAAAATAGATAGAATGCATTGAACACTAACACCCAAAGTTGAGACAAATTGTGGAAGGACAACATACATGATGAAAGCAAAAGGTCATTAAAAAGACAGGAAAGGAAGAAAAGACCAAAATGGATGTCAGAAGAGACTCTGAAACTTGCTCTTGAACGCTGAGCAGCTAAAGCAAGTGGAAAAAATAATGAAGTAAAAGAGCTGAACAGAAGATTTCAAAGGGTGGCTCCAGAAAACAAAATAAATATTATAATGAAATGTGCAACGACCTGGAGTTAGAAAACCAACAGGAAGAGCACATTCGGCATTCCTGAAGCTGAAAGAACTGAAGAAAAAATTCAAGCGTTGAGTTGCAATACTGAAAGAGTCTGTGGACAAAATGTTGGATGACACAGGAAGCATCAAAAGAAAGTGGAAGGAATACATAGTCGTTATACCAAAAAGAATTGGTTGACGTTCAGCCATTTCAGGAGGTAGCATATGATCAAGAACTGATGGTATTGAAGGGAAGAAGTCCAAGCTGCACTGAAGGCATTGGTGAAAAACAAGACTCCAGGAATTGACAGAATACCAATTGAGATGTTTCAATAAACGGATGCAGCACTGGAGGTGCTCACTCCTCTATGTCAAGAAATTTGGAAGACAGCCACCAGGCCAACTGACTGGAAGAGACCCATATTTGTGCCATTCCAAAGAAAGGTGATACAACAGAATGCAGAAATTATTGAACAGTATCATTAATATCACACGCAAATAAAATTTGGCTGAGGATCATTCAAAAACGGTTGCAGCAGCACATCGACAGGGAACTGCCAGAAATTCAAGCCAGATTCAGAAGAGGACATGGAAGGAGGGATATCATTGCTGATGTCAGATGGATCTTGACTGAAAGCAGAGAATACCAGAAAGACGTTTACCTGTGTTTTACTGACTATGCAAAGACATTTGACTGCATGCATCATAACAAATTATGGACAACATTTAGAAGAATGGGAATTTCAGAACACTCAGTTGTGCTCCTGCAGAACCTGTACGTAGAACAAGAGGCAGTCCTTCAAAAAGAACAAGGGGATAATATATGGTTTAAAATCAAGAAAGATGTGTGTCATGGTTGTATCCTTTCACTCTGCTTATTCAATCTCTGTGCTGAGCAAACGTGTCTGAGAAGCTAGACTATATGAAGAAAAACTTGGCGTCAGAATTGCGATATGCAGAGGACATAACCTTGCTTGCTGAAAGCAAAGAGGACTTGAACCACTTTGATAAAGATCAAAGACTACAGCTTTCAATATGGATTACACCTCAACATAAAGAAAACAAAAATCCTCACAATTGGACCAATAAGCAACATCATGACAAACGGAGAAAAGATTGAAGTTGTCAAGGATTTCATTTTACTTGGATCCACAGTCAACACCCAGGGAAACAGCAGTCAAGAAATCAAAAGACACATTGCATTGGACAAATCTGCTGGGAAAGACCTCTTTAAAGTGTTAAAAAGCAGAGATGTCACTTTGAGGACTAAGGTGTGACTGACCCAAGCCATGGTCTTTTCAGTTGCCTCATATGCATGTGAAAGCTGGACAATGAATAAGGAAGCCTGACGAAGAATTGATGCCTTTGAATTGTGGTGTGTTTGAAGAATACTGAATATATCATGAACTGCAGGAAGAACAAACATATCTGTCTTCGAGGAAGTGAAGCCAGAATGCTCCTTGGAAGGGAGGATGGTGAAACTTCATCTCATGTACTTTGGAAATGCTATCAGGAAAGACTAGTCCCTGGAAAAGGACATCATGCTTGATAAGATAGAGGGTCAGCGAGAAAAGGAAAACCCTCAATGAGATGGACTGACACAGTAGCTGCAACCATGGATGGCACAGTACCAGGCAGTGTTTTGTTCTGTTTGTACATAGGATCGGTATTAGCCAGAACCAACTCAACAACACCTAATGACAAAAACAACATTTTAAAAATCTACCACAGATTAGAGGGCATGATGTCCACTTCAGAAAAAAAAAAAAAAAGAAAAAAAATCTTTAACCAGATTGTTTTAGAAAGTGGAAATATCTCTTGCTTCAGGTGGTGGCTACAGAGGTATTTGCTCCAATTGAACCTAGACACATTCTCTAAGGAAATGCCCGATCCACCAACAAAGTAAGATATGAATTTAGGGTGTCAGAAAGATAAGGGATGATTTTACAAAACTTTCAAAACTTCAGTCTCCAGTTAGCTACTGTATCTGTCCAATGGCAGCTACTTTTGTTTGTGTGTCAGATGACTCTAGCTTGAATGCTTTTTCATACACATTCTGTTTGAAGAAAAGTCTAGCTGTGTTCTTTTCTTTTGTCATTCATGTGCCTGCATAGCACAATAGGATTGCTTTCTACAAACCCAGCCATCCTACCTCAGTTCTGTTCTCCATCTCTTCATCTTCCCAACTCTCTAAGTTAGGAAGCTAAGGAAAAAAACAGCCATTCCGATATCAAATAGTGAATATGTTGATGGAGTCCTTTTCTTTTCTCATCTATATGATATTATTTATATACTGCATGCATTAGTGAATATTGTCGACATATGACAAGTACTGCAGAAACTTAGCTATAAAACATGCATTTGCCACAGGTGAGAGAGTAAACAGATACACGGACAAACATTCAGAAAACAGTCTTGAAAATTAAAGTGTAAAGAGAATGTAGAGTAAGATTTGCATTGATTTGTTGTGGTTGACAATTCTCTATTTGGAAAGCAAGACCGCTTTCATGAAAAAGTTTAATATGATACCAGTATAAATGATGTTCAGGCCTTTTCTTTCTTTCTTTCTTTCTTTTTTGACAACCGGAAGTTCCTAAGCCAATGAAACATAAAAGTAAAATTCTCAAACTCAGATATCCTATATTTTCTGTAAAATGTTTTAAAGTATTTCCTCATTTGTTTACTATTATAAAAACTGAATTTTAAAACTACAAAAATAAAGCTATTTACATAGCTAAACAGGTCATAATCAGTGCAAGCTGTTGGGAAAGACAGTAAAAATTTACTTCCTTCTTAATAAAAAAAAAAAAATAGCAAGAAGTCTTACTTTTAGCATTTAATCCTTTATAGCTGTATCCTTCTGCTTCTGTCATGGATAAGAGGCCCCAGGACTTCTAAGAAGAGTGGATGCTTTGAAAAAGAGTAAAAGCCTTGAATCTGTTAACTTTTATTATGGACATGTACAAACATATGCAAAAGTAAAGAGTATTTTTTTGCCAGCCTTATTTCATTTAATCTCTGCATATTATGTATTTATTTGTTAGTTAGTTATAGCTGAAGTAATTTAAAACAAACCATTTCAATTATAAATAAACCTGCTCCTCAATTATCTACTATCTCGTTATCCGACATTTCACATTTACGACAATAGTAAAAAATCCATGAGGGATAACAGCCTCTGTTCTCAGCTGGCCTGAGTGAACCAATCCATGAACTCTTTCCTCCTTGGGGAGGCTGCCAGCCTTTGCACCCCTGAGTAGAACTAGGTAGAGATTCTGCTTATTATAAAAGGACTTCTCACCTGAAGAGACAGACCTGTTTCCATCGCAGCTTCCATTTTAGCCTGTTTCAAGCTGGGCTGAATTTTGAACGTGGGGTGGAGGTTATTCTACATTCCCCCTTCCTTTGCCTCACTGTGTCTTTGTAACTGCCACCTGGAATCAGTACAAAGGGCAAGGGCAACAAGCACACATGCAGAACTCTTTTACTGGTCAGAGATTCCCTGAGTGTCTGCCCTCTCCCAAGCCTATTTCCATGTGTCCATGTTATAAAGCTTGGGATGTGGAGAGAAATGGGGAGGGAGGAAGGGTAAATGTTGCCCTAAGAACGCTTATCATTCTTTTGTTATTTTGGGAATCTGTCCTGGGGAGGGTTGGGGTTGTGGGAAAGCTTGACCTTGTTTCTTCGTCAATAAACTCTCATGTACATACACATACATGCACACAAAATTAACGATGTACGTCTGACAGTAACAAATACTGAGGTGCAAGGCTAGAGTAACCACTGGCTGTGATGGTTAAGGTTGTGTGTCAACTTGGCTGGGCCATGATTCTCAGTGGTTTGGCAGTTATGTAATGATGTAATTCGGCAGTTATGTAATGATGTAGTCATCCTCCATTTTGTGGTCTGATGTGGTTATCTTCCATTTTCACCTAATGCCAATTTTTGCATAAAGACCTGGTTGATAAGTGAGGAGTGGATGTACTTTAGAATGCTTCTGTCATACATAAGGACACTTATTTATTTATTTGTATGTTTGCTTTTATAATACCAACGTACCATTATCACACCTTATTCAAAAATAACTTCTCTAATATTAGCTAACATTCAGTGCATATTCAAATTCCTTTGATTGTTTCAAAAATGTCTTTTTATAGTTGGTTTGTTTAAGTTAGGAGCCAAACAAGACCTACATATTGCATTTTTTTCTTACGTCTCCTATACTCTATAATAATCTCCTTTCGTTTTTTAATGGTATTATTGAAGACATCAGTCTTGATGAGATTCAGAATTTGAAAAAAGACAAGAAATTTCCATCTATGTAGTACAGTGTACTCTTTATTGCATCTCATCAGTTGTCTTACTTGGAGTTATGCTAAGAATGGTCGGTCGGTTCAGGTGTTATTGCTGCATGATCCATCCATTATAAAGTTCCCTATCCTTTTACCTAAAGGTCTTACTAACCTTAAATGATTATTGCTGAGATCCATTTTTCCATTAGGGGTTACAAAGTAGTCACATTTCCAATCTGTCGTTCTTTATCAATTTATTAAAATGCCTGCATCTCAATTTGACTGTAAACAAGAAGCTGTGCCACTCCTTCCAAAGGTAACAACAAAGACTACTGCTATTTTTGATGCCCAAGGAAGCAGCAGACATCCTGAGGTATAATGGCACACAAACCTCAGCAGGGTTGACAATGAATGTTGCAAGAGTGAATTACATAGATGCCAAGTGTGATAGTGAAGTTTATGTTATGTGTCAACTTGACTAGGACATGATGCTCAGTGGTTTGGTAGATAGTATGCAATCATCCTCCATTTTGTGATCTGATGCGAGCAGCCAATCAGTTGAAAGCCAATCAGTTGCAAGCCAGTCATTTTCCTTTGGGGGTGTGACCTGCATCCAATATACATGGATGTTCTAGCAAAGCTCTCTGTGGATTCCACATCCAACTCATCATCCTCTGACCTCCAGTTCTTGGGATATGAGCCAGCAGCCTGTAGCCTGCCACCTGATCTGTGGATCTTGGAATTCTCCAGCTTCTGCAACCTCATGAGCTAGCGGCCTTCTGCCTGACCTGCTGATTTTGGGTTCGTCAGCCTCTGCAACCATGTGAGTCAGGAGAAGCCTCCAGCTGAATGACTGACTTGGGACTTGCCAGCCTCTACAACTGTGTGAGTCATTTCCTTGAGATAAATCTCGCTATACATATTTTTATATACATGCTTCACTTATTTTGCTTCTCTAGAGAACCCAGCCTAAGAGATCAAGTATCATCGATTGAATTATATCCCCCAAAAAATGTGTGTATCAGTTTGGCTGGGCCATGATTCCCAGTATTGTGTGATTTTCCTATATGTTGTAAATCCTGCCTCTATGATGTTAATGTTGGATGATGGCGGCAGTTGTGTTAGTGAGGCAGGACTCAGTCTATAAGACTGGATTGTGTCCTGAGGCAATCTCTTGAAATATAAAAGAGAGAAGCTAGCAGAGAGACAGGGGGACTT
Source organism: Dugong dugon (assembly GCA_030035585.1). Taxonomy (NCBI): domain Eukaryota; kingdom Metazoa; phylum Chordata; class Mammalia; order Sirenia; family Dugongidae; genus Dugong; species Dugong dugon. Next base: position 20,519,788 of record CM057478.1, read on the forward strand.
CATACCACCAAGAAAGCAGTACTGGGAGCAAAGCATGTCCTCTGGACCTGGGGTCCCTGCATGGAGAAGCTCCTAGTCCAGGGGAAGATTGGTGAGAAGGCCAACAGAGAGAGAAAGAATTCCTCTGGAGCTGATGCCCTGAGTTTGGACTTTTAGCCTACTTTACTGTGAAGAAATAAATTTCTCTTAGTTAAAGCCATCCACTTGTGGTATTTCTGTTAGAGCAGCACGAAATGACTGTCTTGGTCAGAAATACCACAAGTGGATGGCTTTAACAAAGAGAAGTTTATTCTCTCACAGTCCAATAGGCTACAAGTCCAAATTCAGGGGTCAGCTCCAGGGAAAGGCTTTCTCTTTCTGTCAGTTCTGGAGGAAGGCCCATGTTATCAGTCTTCCCTTGGTCTGGGAGCTTCTCTGCACAGGAACCTCAGGTCCAAAGGATGTGCTCTGCTCCCAGCGCTGCTTTCTTGGTGGTATGAGTTTCCCATGTATCTCTGCTCGCTTCTCTCTTTTATATCTCAAAAGAGATTGGCTTAAGACACTATCTAATCATGTATACCTCATCAATGTAACTGCCAATAATGCATCTTATTACATCATAGTGATAGAGTTTACAACACATAAGGAAATCACATCAGATTACCAAATGGTACACAATCATACAATTCTGGGAATCACGACCCAGCCAAGTTGACAGATATTTTGGGGGGACAAAATTCGATCCATGGCAATGACTAAGACATCAAGTAATTTACAAGAACATATATCAAAAGAATCTCAGTGCTCTTCCCTTTTGGATGGTGGGGGTGAAAAAAATCATGCTCCAGTTACAAGTCTGTCCTCTACAAATAGTGAAGTATTTTTCTTCACTTTATTTAATATTATGAGGTCATTCTCCAGGGTCTCACATATTTTCTCTATTACATTATCTCAGAGGGCCACAGCTAATGTTGAGCCCATTTCTCACTTTATATGAAAGTCAAACAGGCAGAAGGCTGAAAAATCCGTTCAAGATTTTACTTGGTGTCTTCTATCTTCTACAAATAAAGCCAATCCAGGAGACTAAAATGCAAGCTGAGATAAGCTACTATCCCAGAAGGCCCACGGGTAAATGTAAGGTTCCAGCAAATAACTAGTAAGGGCTCAGAGAATAAAATAAATTCTTGTTTCAAGTATAATTTAAAGGCATTGTGGACTAACACCAACCTAATCTCTGAAAGAATAAAAATAAGTCCATCTTTTAAATACACAAGACCTTTTCCACAATACCTGGTAAATTGACCCCCACCTGTACTGCGCCACGAGACACAAAAGTAGCAAAACATTATCTTTCCTTGACAGAGGAAGGCCCTTCTTTGACCCTCCTGTGCCACCTATTAGAGTGTTTGAGGAGCATAAATATTGCTTCTCTGGCCCCTCCAGAGCTTCTTGTGAGGTCTGAGGCAGCTTCTCTAGTCTCTCTCTCTCTCAGTCTCTCTCTTTCATTCTCTCTCTCTGTCTGTCTCTCCCTGCCTATCCTCCCACCAACCAAATTCAACTATTTAAGTATCAGGGACTTTGTATGAAAGGCCTCCTTCCACTCCCTGCTTGTCTGCTCCATTTTTTCCAGGACCTATAAATTACAGAGGTGACTTGGATATTTGTAAATACTATGCTTTTTCTCAATTTTTCAGTCCCATTTTGAGACACTAAAGGCAGCAAGCAGAGGGCACATTCTTTGTAGACAGGGAGAATGGGGTTTAGATATTGGTCCAGCCAGCTACTGCCTGTCATGTAACCTTAAGTCAGTTATGTAACCTGAGGTTCCTCTTCTGTAAAATTATGATTGTATTTACTTCTCAGGATTATTGCAGGGGCTTTAAGTGATGTATGAACCATACCTAGCACATGCATAGAATGTGAGTTACTACTACTATTATTTAGAGAATGTTTATTTCCTAGGGCCAAGCATTGTTTCTTTTTACTATGAAGCAATCTCATCGTTAAACAAGATCTGCCTTTTACATGCTCACTTTCCATGGGACAGAGGGCATTTGCCTGCATGTCATCATTTGGGTTGCTGGCTTAGACCTTGCTACATGCTGATGATTTCTCCCTATAAAGAGTTAAGAGAGCCTGTTTAAAAATTCTAAAACACTTGCTGTGATAAAGCACTTTGGTGCAATGGATTGCTTTTGTGCGGCCTTTCTCATCATGGTCTCGTAACTCACACCAAATGATTGGGTGTGACCATGCTAATAAGGTATATGGAACCCTAACGAGGGGATTGGTCAGTTTTGCCATCCCACTAGCCTTAAAATGAGCCATCCCAGAAGTGAGATGGAGAGAATCTCACCACCAACAAGGAAGAAGGGCCAAGAGTGGAGTGCATCTTTTGGACCCAGGATGCCTGCACTAAGAAGCTCCTAGAACCAGGAGACAAAAAGACAGAGCTGTAACAATGAAGACAGCGAGAAGTGGTGGCAGAGAAATGGCAGCAGCAGAGGCAGCAGAACCAGGAACTGGCAGGAGACCAGCAGAAGACTGCGCAGTGGGCTTCCCAGCCCATGGAGCAAGAAAGCTGAGTGCCTTGGGGCAGGAGGCTTGCTAGAGGAAAAGGGTGCCTCCTGGCACTTGGTGGAGCTAGGTTTGGTGACCCATGGAGCTAGAGCTGAGCACCTTCGGGCAGAGGCTTACTGGCCGAGTGGGGTGACTAGGGGCACTTATCAGCAGAGCTAAAAGAGCTTTGTAACACTTGCCCAAGTAGGGCAGACCCCGAGGGACCAGAGAGAGGCATGCCTTCAAGCATGGTTGGTAAGAGGCTGTCCTGATGGAAGAACTGTATCCGGAGCATTCCTGAACCTGAATTGTAACCTGTTACTTCCTTAATAAACCCCATAATCATGAGTATTGTCTGTGAGTTCTGTTTGGCCATTACGATGAATTGTCAAACCAGCAGAGAAGTAGAGAGTGCTGTGGGAGGGATGGTTGGTGTCAGAATTGGTAAAGATGACAGAGAGAGGAGACATGTCTGACCTCCGCCTCACAGGAGTCAGCCTTGGGCTGTTAATCTTGATTCTCCTTCTTCCTTGTGAAGTTAGAGGAAGTCAGACACCACCCCCATGCCATTTTTACAAGCACAAACTTAACCCGTGAGATGTATACTTGCTGCAAGAAAGAGGTACACTAAAATAGGATGAGGCATGGTTCTTTCTGTAGGTCCCTGGGTGACACAAATGGTTTGCACTTGACTACTCACCCAAAGGTTGACAGTTTGAACCTACCCAGAGGTACCACAGAAGAAAGGTCTAGTGATTTGTTTCTGTAAAGATTACAGGCAAGAATACCTATGGAGCAGTTCTACTCTTGTAATACTTGAGGTCACCATGAGTTGGAATCCACTCAACTGCAACAGGTTTCATTTTCAGTTTTTTATGGTTCTTTCTACTTGGAGTCACTGATGTGGCTGAGGCTGCTCAGTTCCACCTCCAGGACCAAGGACAAAGGCCTAAGATATTCAACCAATGTCACCTGGTCATCTGTGCTGTCCAAGTGCTTCACTTAAGATAACTGGACTTTTGCCTTGTTGTAAGACCCAAACTCATCCTCTCCACTGTCTTAGTTTGGTATTGTTACCATAACAGAAATACCACAAGTGGGTGGCTTTAAAAACACAGAAATTATTTTCTCACAGTTCTGGAAGCTAAAAGGCCAAATCATGGTGTTGGCCATGTCAATTGCTTCTGTGAGCCTCTCTATTAGTTTCTGGTGTCTACCAGTGATCCTGGCCATTCCTTAGCATTCCTTGGTGTTCCTTGGCAGCTGTGTTCCCCCATGTGCATTTCTGTGTCTATTCTGGTCTTTTTATAACTCAGACATATTTGGTTTAGGATCCACCCTACAGTGGTATGACCTCAGTAACATAACAGAAGAAAAACTCTGTTTCCAAACAGGATCACATCCACAGGTACAAGGGCCTGGAATTCAACACATATTTTGGGGGAACACAATTCAATCCATAATAAGGTTGTGCCTTATCCTTGCAGCTCCCCCTCACAAGGACTGAATTCTAGCCCACTGGTTTGAGCCTTGCTACATGCTGATAGACATCCTTGAAGTCAGCTCCCTCCTGGTTAACTGGGTACTATCCACTTTGGGCCGTCTGTCAGTCCATAAGAATGGAGCGAGGGCATCCAACCACCTCACTCACATAAAAGTTCTGCTTGCCTGCACTGAAACCTCTTGTTGCCATTCTTTGTGCATACTATCCTTTTTCTCCTGAACTAAAGCTTCCTTCAGCATCTGTAGGTGAAACCAGTAGTCCAGAACCTGTACTACCCTTCTTGGCTGGTTCTGGCCTTCCCAGTACATCCTGTTCAGCCATATGTGGCTTAATCTTGAGGCAGGACATTTAAGTTCAGAACTGATATTTGGGTCTTCTTTGACATTGGCTATTGTCAGGTGAGGGTCATCTGACATTGAGATGTTGTGGAGACCTCTGGGTTAGGGAGCTTTTATTGCATGATGGTTCCTCTGTCAATGGTAAGAAGCAAAGACAGAACCTATTGCTTTGCTTTCTTCTTTGGTTCACTTCAAACATTTTTGTCTAGCCTCATAAAACAAAAAGCTCATTGATAAAAAACAAACAAAACAAAAAAAGAACATTAATACTGCAATTAACCAAAGAGAAAACACAAAAAAAATTTTTTTAAAGAAAAAAGAATGAACAATAATCATACCATCATCCACAAGTAATCATTGTTTTTACTTCAGAGTAATTTGTTCGGATATTTATCAATCTAAGCAAATTTGGAATCATTTGTGTGTGTGTGTGTGTGTGTGTGTGCGTGTATTTCTTTTTAAAACTTGGCATTAACTCATAAATTTTTAACTTCAAAACAATTTTTAACTTCAAAACCAAGGAATCAAAAGTTACAGGGTATAGAAAATTCAACTGAATCCATTGTCCCACTGATGAATATGTTGGATGTGGACTAAAATTGATGTTTATTGATAATCACTTGAAAAATTGCTCGTGATTACTAAAATTCATTAAATTTATTCATGTTCTATAACAATTATGGCTAATACTTTGAATCTTTCCCAGCCCTTGTAGTTAGCTAATTGTAAAATCCTGGTTTAACTCTTGTTTCTACCATGTGACATCAGTCAAGCTATTTAATGTCTCTGAGCTTTAGTGTCTTCCTTTTTTAAAACTGGAATATTGCTATATACTGAGCATAAAATAGAGTGGAGTGTATTTCATCAGTCTTTCTCAGCATTTTTGCCACCATAGTATGCATGACACATGACATTTTTATGTACAACACCCATCATGGATGTAACGGTATTACCTGTCTTGTCTTGCTCATAAGAAAAGATACTGGAGTGCGAATGAGAGTGAGTTCAGGATACCTACAAACATAAAAATAAATAACATTTTCTAAATTAAATGCTGCAATGTTTCACAACAAAGAGGTTGAGATCCATGGTGTTAAAATACGTAATAAATCGGTATACACCGAACCAAATAAGATGCTACTATTTCAGCAACTACATTAAAGCAAAAGGTCTGTTTCTCACTTTGCAGAAATCTTACCCAGGTGGGTAAACATTTTGCAAGTTTGGATACCACCCGACAAGAAACAATTAAGAAAGTATTTAATTTGTTAATTGGTTACCTGATTTAAATTAAAGATAAATTAAGCTGTGTTCTTAATTTATTAGCAAGACTCGAGTAAACAAGGTTTAGCAGAATAAATAGAATTGAGATTCTATGTGACTCATTTTAATTATGAAATAATTTTCAAAGAAAGCTTCCCATTTGTTCCATTTAGAATAATTTCAGAAAGCAAATCTCTGAGCCATAATTGATAGCTTTCAGATAACACCTTCATCTCAAATACTTGCTTACTGTAAAAGCTAAATAATAGGCTGCCAGGCATAAATTCTGAGTTTTACTGATTCATAAAGCAAAATTGGTGTTGGTGGTGGTTGCCATCGAGTACATCCCAACTCAGGTGGCCCCATGTGTACAGAGTAGAACTGCTCCATAGGGTTTTCAAGGCTGTGACCTTTCAGAAGCAGATCGCCAGGCCTGTCTTCCAAGGCACTTTGGGTGGGTTCAAACTGCCAAACTTTCAGCTAGTAGTCGGTCACTTAACTGTTTGGGACACCTATCTGCATAAGGCTAAATTACTAATGGTCATTTAAAGAAGAATAGGTGTTAAAATATCTATATAAATAAATAACTTCTATACATGAAATTTCCAAGATAGGTAAAACTAAATTGTAATTAATGGAAATTTACTGTCAATATCCATGGCAAATTAGGTCACTATTACAAAAAGGCTACACAGCCGTATAATTAAGTTCTTTAAACTGCCTAAAATTATTTTCATCATTGCTGACCTTAGAATTCTCTGATAGAAACTTTATCCCAACTATCAAGATAAAAGAAAAAAAAATACTCTTTGTCTATCGTCTTAAAACTTCCGCTTCCTATGGTTCTGTCTGAAAGATAATGCATCTGCTTAACATCAAGCAGTTTTTAGAACTCTCCTTGAGAGTTTTTCTACCATCAGTGACTCATAACCACCTCCTTTATGTAATCGTATGATATATCTTTTAAAGTCTGCATTTTAAAGTTATTCCAGGGGCCCACTTAATCAGGGGTACAGAGGCCCTGTGGGTTCACCTTCATCTCCTCCCCACTTAGATTTTGTCTCAGCATTCCTAGACCTGTCTGCCTCTGGCAGTTCAAACCATGGTTATCTAGCATGCCGTTAACCAAAAGAATAACTCTAGGTTTGCTCCATACCATGTATTTGGAGAATTAAAAATAAATAAAAATAAAATCAGTAAAATGTAAGCTGCAAACAGATGTTCCGCAGTAAATGTCAAGAGGCTGTGGGATTTTTTTTTTTAAAGATGTATTTGATGATATAATTCTACTATTTGTGATTTTTAAATGATATTCACTAGATGAAAAAACTGATTACTCATAGAATGAGCATTTATTATCCAACACAAAATGTAATATTTTTAGATCAGGAATGGAATTGGAAAGAAAAGAGCAAGCTCTTTGAGGACTATGAATAGCTATAAGAAATTCAATCAGAGGCTGGGTCAAGATGGTGGAGTAGTCAGACACTTCCTGTGGTCCTCTTACAACAAAGACCTGAAAAAACAAGTGTATCGATTATATATGACAATGTAGGAGCCCTGAACATCAAAGGCAAAGTTGAGGGATCAGACTGAGTAGCAGGGGGAAGGAGAGACAGTTCAGAAGCAGCAAAGAGTTGCCAGACCTGACCCAGTGGGAGCCAGCACCCTTCAGGTCAGATCGGCTGGTGTACACGGTAAGGTAAGCAGCGGGCATTTTTCCATATCAGGAGAGACCCAGCAGCAGAGAGTCTACTCATACCTCCAGAACCAGTGAAAAGCAAAGCTCAGTCAGCAAAAGATAAATACATGCATCTGACCTACCACGAGGATCAAAAAACACCCCCTTAGGGAAAAACCTCTCTCCCATTTACCTGCCCCCCTCCCCACTCTGCACCAGGTCCCAGACTGGCTTCAGTGATTGCTGAGTCCCCTGGGCCAGAAGTAGGAACCATCATATGCCCTGAGCCATTCTCCCAGCCTTGGAGAGGGAACAAATTAACAAACAGGAAAAAATAACGTGCCATCTCCCCTAAGCCAGGAACTAAGAGTAGGCACAACTCCTTTGCCTATGCACAGACATAACAGGTCCATGGACTTTGAATGCCTTTCACCCCTGCATAGATCTGTGTGGGCCAATTTCAACAGCGTAGGCCCTCATTACCACAGTACAACAGGGTACATACCTGAAACCTAACTTCAACTGTATCACCTATCTGGTGAAATGGCAGGTTCGTAACATTTGAAACTTCTCTGCCTATTAAGCAGAGTCCTCACCTACCACATCAGGGGCCTGAGGATTGGTGGCTCCACCCATGCCACTTAGCCACCCATGACAGGGGTCCAAGAAAAAGTGGTGCCTCCCAGTCCCTACAGCCAACAGCATTGGGTGCCCATAGTCCAGCAGCAAAACCCACCCACCTACGCACTCTAGGGAACAGACACATGCTTTCCTCCCAAACACTCACAGGCAGCCATCAATCCCTGCCTTGCTCAGCATGTGATCCCCTACTGCAGCAAGATACCTGGGCCTACACCAATCACCCCTGCCTGTCTAGGACTGTAGGTGACTGACTACCTGGACACCTGAGCTGAATCCATACAAGAAAAGTAAACAGACTTCTGGGCTCGCATACCTAGTAACAGATCTAACCACCTGGTGACAGGACATTAGAGCTTCAAGGGGCCAATTATCAAACTAGCTCACACGAGCAGCCTATTTAGACATATCAAAACAAAACAAAACAAGAAGCTAGGACACAGTAAGAAAACATAAAATCAATAAATATAATAACTTATTGATGGCCTGGAGACAGCAGTCAATATCAAATCACATAAAGAGGCAAACCATGGTGGCTTCAGCAAGCTCTCAAAACAAAGAATCAAGAAATTTTCCAGAAGAAGACAACTTCTTGGAATTACCGGAGGTAGAATACAAAAGATTAATACAAAGAACTCTTCAAGAGATCAGGAAGGAGATCATGCAAAATGCAGGACAAGCCAAGGAACACGCAGACAAAGCAACAGAGGAACTTAAGAAGATTAGAGAAGAGCATAATGACAAATTTAACAGGCTAAAGGAATCCATAGAGAGCGAGCAAACAGAAATCCAGAAGATTAACAATATAATTTCAGAATTAGATAACTCAATAGAAAGTCATAGGCTCGGAACTGAGGCAAGGGAGGTCAGAATTAGTGAGACTGAACCTAAAGCACTTGACACCAAATTATTTGAGGAAAAACCGGATAAAAGAATTTTAAAAAATGAAGAAATCCTAAAAATTACATGAGATTCTGTCAAGAGGAATAACCTACAAGTGATTGGAGTACCAGAACTGGGGGCAGGGAATCACTGAAAATACAGACAGAATTGTTGTAGATTTTTTGGCAGAAAACTTCCCTGATATCATGAAAGATGAGAAGATATTTATCCAAGATGCTTATTGAACCCCACATAAGGTAGATCCCAAAAGAAAGTCAGCAAGACATTTTATAATCAAACTTGCCAGAACCAAAGATAAAGAGAGAATTTTAAGAGCAGCTGCTAGCGATGAATGAAAAGTCATCTACAAAGGAGAGTCCATAAGAATAAGCTTGGACTACTCCGCAGAAACCATGCAGGCAAGAAGGCAATGGGATGACATATATAAAGCCTTGAAGGAAAACAACTGCCAACTAGGAGTTATATATCCAGCAAAACTGTCTCTCAAATATGATGGTGAAATTAGGGCATTTCCAGATAAACAGAAGTTTAGGGAATTTGCAAAAACAAAGCCAAAATTAGAAGAAATACTAAAGGGAGTCCTCCAGTTAGATAAAAAATAACATCAGATAACAACCCAAGATGAGAATACTGGACAGAGCAACCAGATATCAAGCTAGATAGGGAAGTCACAAAAATAGATCAAAGCTAAAACACTGAAAATGGGGAAACAGAGACATTAAAATGTAAAAGATGACAACATTTAAACAAAAGAGAGGGACTGAAAAATGTAGTCATAGACCTTTCATATGGAGAGGAAGACAAGGCAATATAAAGAAATAAAAGACTGGTTGAAACTTAGAAAACAGGGGTAAATATTAAGGTAACAACAAAAGAAACTAACATTCCTACACATCAAAATGAAAAATGAGAAAAACATAAAGAATCAGCAAATACAAAATCAACAACAATGAAAAAGATGAAAAGAAAATACATAAAGAAAAATGATTTGGCACAGAAAATTAAGTGGAACAAAGAAACTGTCAACAACACAAAAAAAAGACATCAAAATGACAGCACTAAACTCATACCTATCTATAGTTACACTGAATATAAATGGATTAAATGCACCAATAAAGAGACAGAGAGTGGCAGAATGGATTAAAAAAAACGCCATCCGTCTATATGCTGCCTACAAGAGACGCACCTTAGACTTAGAGACACAAACAAACTAAAACTAAAGGATGGAAAAAAATACATCAAGCAAATAACACTCAAAAAAGAGCAGGAGTGGCAATATTGATCTCTGACAAAATAGACTTTAAAGTAAAATCCACCGCAAAGGATAAGGAAGGACACTATACAATGATTAAAGAGTCAGTACACCAGGAGGACATAACCATAATAAATATTTATGCACCCAACGACAGGGTGCATAAATACATAAAACAAACTCTGGCAGCATTGAATAGAGAGACAGCTCCACAATAATAGTAGGAGACTTCAACACACCACTTTTGGTGAAGGACAGAACATCCAGAAAGAAGCTCAACAAAGACATGGAAGATCTAAATGCCACAGTCAACCAACTTGATCTCATAGACATATACCAAACACTCCACCCAACAGCAGCAAAGTATAGTTTCTTTTCCAATGCACATAGAACATTCTCCAGAATAGACCACATATTAGGCCACAAAGCAAACCTTAACAGAATCCAAAGCTTTGAAATATTACAAAGCATCTTTTCTGAACATAAGGCCATAAAAGTAGAAATCAATAACAGAAAAAGCAAGGAAAAAAAATCATACTTGTGGAAACTGAACAACACCTTGCCCAAAAACTACTGGGCTACAGAAGAAATTAGGATGGAATAAAGAAATTCACAAAATCAAATGAGAATGAAAACACAACCTACAAGAACCTTCAGGACACAGCAAAAGCAGTGCTCAGAGGTCAATTCGTAACCATAAATGAACACATCCAAAAGGAAGAAAAGGCCAAAATCTAAACATTAACCCTACAACTCGAACAAGTAGAAAGAGAGCAGCAAAAGAAGCCCTCCGGTGCCAGAAGAAAGGAAATAATAAAAATTAGAACAGAATTAAATGAAATAGAGAATAGAAAAACAATTGAAAGAGTTAACAAGACCAAAAGCTGATTCTTTGAAAAGATCAATAAAATCAGTAAACCATTGACCACACTGACAAAAAGAAAAACAGGAGAGGAAGGAAATGGCTTGAATAAGAAATGCGATGGGCGATATCACAACAGACACACCTGAAATTAAAAGAATCATAACAGAATACTATGAAAAATTGTACTCTAACAAATTTGAAAACCTAGAGGAAATGGACAAATTTCTAGAAACTCACTACCTACCTAAACTAACACAAACAGAGGTAGAACAGCTAAATAAACCTATAACAAAGGAAGAGATTGAAAAGGTAATTTAAAAACTCCCAACAAAAAAGCCCTGGTCCTGATGGTTTCATTGGAGAATTCTACCAAACTTTCAGAGAAGAGTTAACACCACTACTACTAAAGGTATTTCAGAGCATAGAAAAGGATAGAATACTCCCAAACTCATTCTATGAAGCCAGCATAACCCTGATACCAAAACCAGGTAAAGACACCACAAAAAAAGAAAATTAGAGAGCAATATCCCTCATGAACATTGATGCAAAAATCCTCAACAGAATTCTAGCCAATAGAATTCAGCAACATATCAAGAAAATGATTCACCATGACCAACTGGGATTTATACCAGGTATGCAGGGATGGTTCAACGTTAGCAAAACAATCAATGTAATCCATCACATAAATAAAATAAAAGTTAAGAACCGCATAATCTTATCAGTCGATGCAGAAAAGGCATTTGACAAAGTCCAACACCCATTCGTGATAAAAACTCTCAGAAAAATAGGAATAGAGATGAAATTCCTCAACATAATGAAGGGCATTTATACAAAGCCAACAGCCAGCTTCATCCTAAATGGACGGAGTCTGAAAGCATTCCCCTTGAGAACGGGAAACAGACAAAGATGCCCTTTATCACCACTCTTATTCAACATTGTGCTGGAGGCCCTAGCCAGAGCAATTAGGCTAGAAAAAGAAATAAAGGGCATCCAAACTGGTAAGGAAGAAGTAAAAGTATCCCCATTTGCAAATGATATGATCTTATACACAGAAAACCACAAGAAAACTACTGGAAGTAATAGAAGATTTCAGCAAAGTATCAGGATACAAGATAAACATATAAAAATCAGTTGGATTCCTCTACACCAACAAAGAGAACTTCACACAGGAAATCACCAAATCAATACCATTTACAGTAGCCCCCAAGAAGATAAAATACTTAGGAATAAATCTAACCAGAGATGTAAAAGACCTATACAATGAAAACTACAAGACGCTCCTGCAAGAAACCAAAACAGACCTGCATAAGTGGAAAAACATACCTTGCTCATGGATAGGAAGACTCAACATTGTGAAAATGTCAATTCTACCCAAAGCAATCTACAGTTACAATTCAATCCCAATCCAAATTCCAACAGCATTTTTTAATGAGATGGAGAAACAAACCACCAATTTCATATGGAAAGGGAAGAGGCCCTGGATAAGTAAAGCATTACTCCAGAAGAACAAAGTGGGAGGCCTCACACTACCTGATTTTAGAACCTATTATACCACCATGGTAGTCAAAACAGCCTGATACTGGTGCAACAACAGATACGTAGACCAATGGAAGAGAATTGAGAATTCAGCCGTAAATTCATCCACCTATGAGCAGCTGATATTTGACAAAGGCCCAAAGTCCATTAAATGGGGAAAAGACAGTCTCTTTAACAAATGGTACTGGCATAACTGGATACCCAGCCACAAAAAAATGAAAAAAGACCCATACATCACACCATGCACAAAAACTAACTCAAAATGGATCAAAGACCAAAATATAAAATATAAAACAATAAAGATCATGGAAGAAAAATAGGGATAATGCTAGGAGCCCTAATACATGGCATAAACAGAATACAAAACATTACTAACAATGCAAAAACACCAGAAGAGAAGCTAGATAACTGGGAGCTCCTAAAAATCAAACACTTATGCTCATCAAAAGGCTTCATCAAAAGGGTAAAAAGACAACCTACAGACTAGGAAAAATCTTTTGGCTATGACAAATCCAGTCAGCATCTAATCTCTAAAATCTACAAAATACTGCAAAATCTGAACATTAAAAAGACAAATAACCCAGTTAAAAAATGGGCAAAGTATATGAACAAGCACTTCGCCAAAGAAGACATTCAGGTGGCTAACAGAAACATGAGGAAACGCTCACAATCATTAGCCATTAGCGAAATGCAAATCAAAACTACAATGAGATACCATCTCACCCCAACAAGGCTAGCATTAATCCAAAAAACAAAATAATAAATGTTGGAGAGGTTGTGGAGAGACTGGAACACTTACACATTGTTGGTGGGGATGTAAAATGTTACAACTTTGGAAATTGATTTGGTGCTTCCTTAAAAAGCTAGAAATAGAAGTACCATAGGGTGCAGCAATCCCACTCCTTGGAATATATCCTAGAGAAGTAAGAGCCATCACATGAATAGACATATTCACACTCATGTTCACTGCAGCACTGTTCATAATAGCAAAAAGATGGAATCAACCTAGGTGCTCATCAATTGACAAATGGATAAACAAATGATGATATATTCACACAATGAAATACTATGAAATGATACAGAACAATGATGAATTCCTGAAACATCTTATATCATGGAGTAATCTGGAAGGCATTATGCTGAGTGAATTTAGTCAGTTGCAAAAGGATAAATATTATATAAGACCAGTACTATAAGAACTCAAGAAAAGGATTAAACACAGAAGAAAACATTCTTTGATGGTTATGAGGGTGGGGAGGGGTATTCACTAACTAGAGAGTAGACAAGAATTATCTTTGGTGAAGGGAAGGACAACACGCACTACAGGGAAAGTCAACACAACTGGACTAAACCAAAAGCTAAGAAGTGTCCTGGATACAGCCAAACACTTTGAGGGACAGAGTAGCAAGGGTGGGGGTCTGGGGACCATGGTTTCCGGGGACATCTGGGTCAATTGGTATAACAAAGTTTATTAAGAAAATGTTCTGCATCCCACTTTGGTGAGTGGCGTCTGAGGTCTTAAAAGCTAGTGAGTGTCTATCTAAGATGCATCAATTGGTTCCAACCCACCTGGAGCAAAGGAGAAAGAAGAACACCAAATACACATGGAAAATATTAGCCCAAGAGACAAAAAGGGCCACAAAAACCAGTGTCTTCATCAGCCTGAGACCAGAAGAACTAGATAGTGCCCAGCTACCACCAATGACTGCCCTAACAGGGAACACAACAGAGCGTCCCTGATGGAGCAGGAGAAAAGTAGGGTGCAGAACTCAAATTCTAGTAAAAAAACAGACTTAATGGTTTGACTGAGACTGAAGGGACCCTGAAAGACATGGCCCCTTGACTCTCTGTTAACCCAAAACTAAAACCATTCCTGGGGCCAACTCTTCAGACAAAGATTAGACTGGTCTATAAGACATAAAATGATGCTCGTGAAGTGTGCTTCTTAGCTCAAGTAGATACATGAGACTAAATGGGCAGCTCCTGTCCAGAGGTGAGATGAGAAGGCAGAGATGGTCAGGAGCTGGTTGAATGGATATGGCAAATCCGGGGTGGAAAGAAAGAGTGTGCTGTCACAGTATAGGGAGTGCAAGTGCAGCTAGGGTCACAAAACAATGTAGGTATAAATTTTTGTATGATAGACTAACTTGACTTGTAAACTTTCACTTAAAGCACAAGAATGAAAATAAAAAATAAAAAGAGTGTGCATCTTAGCTCAAGTAGATACATGAGACTAAATCAGCAGCTCCTTTCTGGAAGCATGTCTTAGGTTGGGTTCTCTAGAGAAGCAAGACCAGTAAAGTGTATAAATATATATATATAGAGAGAGATTTATATCAAGGAAACAGCTCACGCGATTGTAGAGGCTAGAATGTCCCAAGTCCGTGGATCAGGGTAGAGGCCTCTCCCAAGTCACACAGCCGCAGAAGCTGACAAGCCCAAGATCAGCGGGTTGGAGAGCAGGGCTTCCGCTCAGAGGCTGTAAAGGTTGACGAATTCTAAGATCGGCAGGCAAGACCACAAGGTTTCTCCTGACTCATGTAGCTGCAGGGGCTGGCCAACCCAAGATCGGCAGGTTGGAGAGCAGGGCTCCAATCACAGGCTGTGCAGATCAACGAATCCCAAGTTTGGCAGATAAACTGACAGCTCAAGTCCCAAGAACCAGAGATAAGATCACAGGAGGCAGCGGCAGGATCCAGAAGAAGCAATAAGCCAGAACGTCTGCTTATATTCAGATGCAAGCCACACCCCCAAGGAGACTCCCTTTCATCTGATTGGCTACTCACAGTATATTCAGTCATGGGAGTGATCACATTAAAACACTGAGAATCATGGCCCAGCCAAGTTGACACACAATCTTAACCATCACAAGGCAAGATGAGAAGGCAGAGAGCATCAGGAGCTGGTTGAATGGACATGGGAAATCCGGGCTGGAAAGGAGTGTGCTGTCACATTACAGCGAGAGCAACTAGGGTCACATAACAATGTATGTATAAATTTTTGTATGAGAAACTAACTTGAATTGTAAACTTTCACTTAAAGGATAATTAAAAAATGTTAATCAGAGTGTTATATGTTATAATATCAATGGTAATGATGCAATGTCAAAAATTCTTAACGTCACTCAAAGAACAGTAATTTGTTTTGAGATCCCTCCATGTACAACATATGCAGTAGAGTTCTAAACATGTGCAAGCAACTGGAACATACCTGTCAAAAATGCTTTTGATTTGACAGACACTGGCCTAGGTATTTATGATGTATCAGTGAACAAAAGACAAAGATTCCACATTCTACTGGAAGTTACAGAAAACCAACAATAAACATAATAAATAAGTAAATTATGACAAATTTTTGAAGTGTTGAGTGAAAAAAGAAAAAGGTAGAATTGAACAAAAGGATCAGAGGTGGGGAAGAGGGAGGCAGAATGCTGTATTAACTAGGGGTCATGGTAACCCGTTGCCATCGAGTTGATTTTGACTCATAGCAACCCTACAGGACAGAGTAGAACTGCCCTGTAGGGTTTCCAAGGGGCACCTTGTAGATTCGAACTGCCAACCTTTTGGTTAGCAGTCATAGCTCTTAACCACTACACACCAGGGTTTCCATGGATCAGGGTAGGACTTGCTAAAAGGCTGACATTTAAGCAAAGACTTGAAGGAGAGGATGGAATTTGCTTAGCACATATCTGGAGGGAAAGCATTATGGGAAAAGGAAACGACCAGAAGAAAAGAGAAAAGTCCCTGTGGAGCATAAAGGAGAGACTAGGAGGAGTAGGTAGGGAGAGCTTTCCAACCACAATGCTGATCTGACACCTGTGAAAGGAGAGAGGCAATGAAGGAGGGTTGGTTAGTAAGAGCCTCACACTGCAGTGCAGCTGTGAGAAAGTCTCAGCCAGACCAATGGGGAGCCCCTGAGTAGACTGCCCACTAGAGGTCCTGCATCCAGCAGAAATGGCCTGCCATGCTCAGTCATTGACTGGGCAGTTGTATAGCACTGGCGTGAATACGACACCGCTGGAAGCTACCAGCCAGATTGTCTTAAAGGCCATAAGGTAGGCGCATGCCTACATGATTAAGAAGCAAAAAGGAGTCAATGTGACTAAAGCAGAGTGAGCAAGAGGGAAAGTAGCAATGATGTCAGAGAGATACGGGGATGGGTGCAGACCATGAGGGTCTTGTGGGCTATTGTAAGGGATTTGGCTTTTTACTCTAAATGAAATGAATTTACTACCAGTGAAAAACAACTGGGTGATTTTGAGCATAAGCAAGTGGCATGATCTTACTTCTCTTTCAAGAGTGTCAGTCTCCTCACTGTGTTGTAAATAGGCTGGAAGCAGGCAGGGTAAAATCAGGGAGACCAGGTAGGAGGCTGTGTCAGTGATCTAGACAAGAGGAGACAGACAGGGCTCACACAGTGGTAGCAGTGGACAGAAGAGAAGGAGTCCAATCGTAGATATGTGTGGGAGATAGAACCAACCAGACTTGCTAAGGGGTTATAAGTAGAATGTGAGACATAGGCAAGAATGGAGGATGACTTCAAGTTTTTGCACTAAATAACTGAAACGATGAAGTTGACATCAGCTGGGATCAGAAGGCTGGGGGGAGTAGGTTTGGATTTGGTCAGCTGAGATGCTTATTAGAAATCAAGTGGGAATGTCAAGTAAGCAAATTATACATAAATATATAGATATAGGCAAATTTATATACATTCATGTGTATACATATATATGAATTCAAATTCAGGAGACAGATCTGGGCTGGAGATAAGAATTTGAGAGTGATCAGTATATAGATGGATAGAGTTTAAAATCATGATCCTGGATAAGATAAAGAAGACCGAGCTAAGGGCCAAACCCTTTGGCATTCCAAAGTTAAAATAAGGGACAAGAGGAACAAGCAAGGGTGATTAAAGGAGTACCGATGGGATAAGAAAAAAAGCAAGGGAGGTATTATTTGTCATTTGTTGAGAGCTGATTATAGAACAAACCTCCTATCTCTAATTCTTAGAACAACACTACAAAGAAAATGTTATCTTCATTTGTTCAGATGACCCAGCTGAAGCTCAGAAAGATTCTTATATAAAGGTGGTATGGTAGCACAGTGGGTAAGCGCTCAGCTGCTAACCAAAAGCTCAGCAGTTGGAACCTACCAACTGCTCAGCAGAAGAAAGTTGTGTCAGTCTGCTTCCATAAAGATTACAACCTTGGAAATCCTATGGGTCAGTTCTACTCTGTCAGTTCTACTCTGAGTCAGAATCAACTTGATGACTATGCGGTTATTGTTTTGTTTTGTGGAATTGTGCTTAAGAGCATGGAACTGAATGGCCTGGCTTTGAATCCCAGCTCTGCCGACTCACTAGGTCTGCAATCTTCTGCAAGCTACTTTGCCTTTCTATTCCTCAGTTTCCTCAACTGTTAAATGGGAATGGTATCTACCTCACAGAAAGTAAATTACAGAAGTAAATTTACAGAAGTAAATTAATTATTCTTAAAGTTCTTGGAACTGTCCTGGCACATACCAAACACTTTATCATTGCCTGTTAATTAAATAATAATATAAACTTTCTAAAAGTCACACAGCTACTAAGGAACAGAGATAGAATTTGAACCTAGGATCTTCTGCATTCAAAGCCCACCCCGGTTCTATCATAGCATAGTGAATGTGACTCTTCCCTTAGCATTAGCATAATCTAACTAATCTAATTAGGGGAATTGATTATTTGGAGAAATGGAGAGACAGTTCTGAAAGGCTGCATCTAAGATATTTTACTCAATAGGAAATGAAGTTCTGAGAGGACAAGTTAAGTCAGGTAAACTTGAAAGCAATAAACAAGAGAACTAGAAGAAAGCCCAGGGCCCCTGGGGGTAAGATGGGGGACAGCTGATTTTGTGGGGGTCTTTTGCCAAAAACACAGAGCCCCTGGTGTCAGTTTTTCAGGGGAAATTAAGAAGACCAAAGGACTTTACTTCTCTCTTGTTTTACCTACAGCTGACCTTTTTCTTCTGGATTCTTACCATCAGGGATGGGATGGCTATAAATCTCTCTTTAAAGTGATGCTAGAAAAGTAATCAGAAGAAACAGGGTAAGCTAACATTCACAAGCCCCAGGTTAAGAGGAATGAAGCTAAGGACAATCAGTATCAAAGACAATATGGAAGGCAAGTAGAGATACTGTAAGGGAGAGTCCTTCCATGTTGATTTTGAAGAGGCCAAATCATTCCGAGTAAAGTCACAGCAAAGGGAGGAGAATAAAGTGGTTGTAAAAGACCTGGACACCCAGTTCAGAGAAGATGAAGGCTGGAAGAGTAACCTTGGAGAGTGGAAGTGAATAGAATGAATCATTCTAAAGTAGCTCAAAGAAAAATTAAACCAGTGTAAACAGAATTATAAAATTCCAGGCTAGAAGGAGCTTTTGGCATCATCTTGTTGAACTGTTTTATACATGAAGGAAACTGATGCTCAGAGAAATACAGCGATTTCCCCAAGCTCTAGAAACTAGTTACTGGCAGAATCAGGGCTAAACCATAAGTGAAGGTTCAATTTTGACAGATTTTCTTAAAAAGGAAAAGAAATTTACCAACTGACTTTACAAAAGAGAAGAAAGAATAAAAGTCCTATAAGGAAGGTTAAGGTAAGAATTAAGCATCAAAGGGACACCTTGGAATCTGAAACATAGGATAGTATGAAATAAGGGACCATAAATAGAAGAATGAACAGAGAACTGGGGTCTCTCTTCTTGCTTAAAAGGATTTGAAAAGACTTTTGAGAGGTGACACAAATGAGTGAGAGTTAGAAAATTTAATGTTTGGGAGTAAGGAGACTTTCAAACAAATTACTTAAGTAAAAAGAAATCATTTGCTAGTTATCTGTAAAAAGAAAAGTAGTCCAAATTTTGGGTTTTAAAACAATTAATTATTCCATATTTTGTTTTGAAGAAGCAAAATACACACTAAATGAAGCCTGATTTTTATTTTTTAAAAAAGTCATTTGATGACTACCATGGTATGGACTAGGGAAGTCAGCTTGAAATTTATAGCACTTATATAGAGTTTTTCCTCCATATTTCTTATGTTTGTATGCAGTAATGAAGAAATATGGAAGCCATCTGGTGGCCAAATAATATCTGTAAATTCCCATGGACAAAGCCTACCCTTTATATTTCAAAATTATTAAGTTCAAATCCTGTTATGGTTCTACTTTTATTAGTTTTTCCCCATCAATGGTATTATTGATTGATTAATTCCTATTGGCTTCCTAAAGTAGAAAAAAATTATGGTTGAAGTAAAACACTTCATAGAGAGGAAAAAGTAGAGTACATATGAAGTGAAAATCTGAAAGAAATTGTAAAACCTTTTATTCTAGCCACGCAAATCTCTCTTGTGTAGGAGACCCAAGGCAAGGGAATACTTGGCTTAGGCAGTTGGTTTGGTAGGGACCAGAGTTGCTTACATGGGGACCATAGTTATTTGTCAGGCTTTTGGCTGAATAATGATGCCTAACTGTGGCACAGCCCTTTGTACAATGTACAAGTGTACAAAGCATTGTCACACTCTTAACTTCCCTCAGACCTACAATCCATGAGACAGAAAGGGCAAATGGTACACTTCTAAGGAAACTGAGGGTCAGAGAAGACAAATTATTTTCTCAGTATCACAGAGTTAGACATGAGAGACCCAGAATTCAAACTAAGGTTTTTGTTTTTGTTTTTCCACTTCTGACAAAGTCCAAATAATGGATTTGTTGGTAATTATGACTAGGTTTCTATTGGGAGAACTGGTCCCATAGTTACAACTGTGAGCCAGGGTCAACCTAGGCCAGGCATGATAAAAGTCTCTTTTTGAAGGAATTTGCAACCACCACTGACAGTAACTAGAAAGCATTTTTCTGGAGGTGATGACTTCTTTGGGCCAGGTCTTAGATTTAAAAAGCAGGGGAGAGTTCAGTTCTCCAATGTCAGGGGACGTATGTTTACCCCCAGGATAACTTGGTGTCTGTGTACATTGGTAAACAAGGGTCTCCTAAAGATCCAGGTGCCTCATGTGCAGAGGCTGTCTTTCAGATCACCCATTTCGCCATCATTGGAGACTTCCTCCTCCAGGGTCCTATGTCATCTGAGAAATTGGAGCCTGGAAGGAAAGTGCAGGCCAGGCCTAGGGCAAAATTAAATACACAAAGTAAATTGTATACTCATAGGTGTTTAACTAAAATGTCTAAGTTAAACCATAGGAAATTTCTTTTGAGGGGAGGTCAAAAATAGTTGAATAGCAGCGATTACATATGTTAAACCTAATCCTACTCGGAGTGTTTATCAAATGGTAAAATTGGACCAAATCAGCTTATGCATATTAAATTTTGTGATCATAAAAATCACAGTTCTTTTTTCACACATCTACTTTCCTAATTTTTAAATCCACTGTATCCATTGTTATTGTTGTTTGTTGCCATTGGGTGGATTTTGACTCATGGCAACCCATTGTGTGCAGAGTAGAACTGCTCCTTAGGGTTTTCAAGGATGTGACTTTTCAGAAGCAGATCGCCAGGCCTGTCTTCTGAGGAGCCTCTGGGTGGGTTTGAACTGCCAACCTTTTGACTCATAGTCGAACACATAATCATTTGTGCCACCTAGGGATTCCCAAAATATCCATTAGCTATTTAATAATAACTATAATATAAATTAAAATGTTTATATTGAATTATGTATGGAAATTCTTTTACTGTTATATAAGACATCATTTGCTTTACATTCTCATCTTTTAGTAAAATCCTAAAACTTATGTCCTTTTTTTTCTTTCAAAATTGTTTTTGCTCTAATGAATTAAGTGTACTTAAGATAAATCTACTGGACTAAGAATTACATGGAAGTTTAAGAAACATGGAGCAAAAAAAAAAAAAAAAGATGGAAATTCAGTGTGTTTCATCATGTTCTTCGTATGTTTCCCGCTTGTGTAAGAGGAGACTCATGGCTCCAATGTCCCAGGTTATAACATACTAATTTTCACCTCCATGTTTCTCCTCACACTATTCCATCACCTTTAATGCTCTCTCCTCTACTATGCCTGTCCAAATCTCACTCATAAATCCCAAATCTTTTCATGAAATAATTTTTTATTATGTTAATGGATATGCTGTCCTATCTTCCTTAAAGTTTCTACCTTAAAATTTATCTTCATTTTCTTCATTAGATTAATTTCTGCATTGTATTAGTTCTGATGCTCTTTGAACATTTTGCCCCCCCACCATTTGTTTTTGGGCACCCAAATAAGGTTAGGCTCAGAAGAGGGACTTGAGAACCTATAAAATGAACACTTATTATTAAAATGTAGCAGTTATAATGTCTATACTTTAAAATTTTACATAATACAAGTCAACATGAATATTCAAATCTATTGATACCCAAACCTAGGAATATTAAAGAGGTCATAAATAGATTACATGAATATTGTATTAGCCTTTTTGTAACTCTGTGTACAGAAACAAATTTTTTGTCAGAATAGGTAAGCAAGAGAAAGTATTAACTCACTTCCATTTAGACTTTGGTGGGTTTTTGGAGTGATAGCTAGGCAAAATGAGAATTTAGCATCAGACAAAATAAGGGAGTCAATAAAAATATTCCAAAGTGACACTGAATAAAGAAGACTAGGAAAATTCATAAGAGACTACCACAAGGAAAGGCAAAGTAAGAACTAGTGAGAGAAGGTAGCTGGTCCTTGACCAGCCGGCTTTATGAGTAAAGTCAAGGTTTAGTATTACTGTCAGAGTGGTAACTACTCTAGGCTTTTGTCCTGTCCTAGAGAAGGTGAGTTGGTCCATGAGTGAGCATCCTATGTTTTCATTATGTACTGAGCTGGAAATGAGACTCCTGATTTAAGATAACCCGTAGACTAGAGTCAAATGTGAAGTGGCAGAAAGGGGGAACTGAATGGTTGCCTGGAGGATCAGATCACACCCACATAAGACCCTGAACCTAGGAGAGTTCAATAAAGCCCTGTGGGTGTAGAAACTGGAAGGGAGCCAAGCTGGGGCCTGTAATAAATTTCAGTGGGAGCAGAAGGGAAAACAATATGAAAGAAAGATGATGGCTATCAAAGCAGTAATAGGAAAAGCAGTAAGGGATGATTTTGGAGGAGGGAATTTCAGAGAAGCGATTAAGCAGGATGAAATCAACTGAGCCAAAATACCGAAAAGACCACTTTGAACAAGAACTAATAGCTAACTTGGTTTTTCATAGAGAAAGGGGTCAGTGAAAACCTTTCCAAAAATAAATCTTGTCTCCAACAGGAAATAAAAGAAAAAAATCAGATTCTTAGTATGTATGCTTTGGGGAGGGGAATGTGCAATATTGCAAAAGACGGTGACTTTATTTTAAAGAATTTTAAAGAATACCTCCTTTTACAAAGAATGATTAGACACAAGCTACTTCCATTCAGTCAGATGCTCTCCCTGAGAGTAACTTAGGCACTTCTGGAGCTACATTAATCTTTTTCGGTCCCTGGAGCACCATTAAGTACAGGCAGCAGTAATTTACTAAATTGCATACTCGAAGCCTGAAAGAGTTAATGCGGCTCCAAAAGTGTCTAACATTTACCCAGGGAGTAATTTACACACTGGAAGCATCTGGCTGAATATGGATTCAATTGTTTACTGTACTGTGGGTCTCACAGAAAGAAGGTCACATGCTTTCTCTTATTGAAAAGTTCTGGGGAACAATTTCTTTCATTTTAAAAAAATGTACCTACTGCCACATTTTCCTTTGGTAATCTATTTTTCATAGTACTAAAAAGAACAGATATTGCAAGAAATATACCTAGATTCTTTGATTTGCCAAAGCAAACAACTGTATTTTAATTTTACCTTTGTTACCTGAAGGTTTTGAGCTCATAGGGTTGAAGTAATACCGAATTTGGGAGCAGTCTTTATTTCTGCTCTGGAAGAGGTCATTCTTAGATTTGCACAAATGTTTGTACTGTATCTCTCGGCATGCCAAAATGCTTTACTGCAGCACTGTTTACTACAGAATAGAAGAATAGCAGGACATAGTCACGCATGAATCAATGCCAAGTTATTCTGAGCAAGAGTGCATCAGTACACATGTTCCGAACTGCTCAAATGTCAACAGAAGCATCTGACTAGGTATTAAATGTTTTTGTAATTCCTTCTGTATTGTGTATGCCCTGCACCATGCACAGGATGTTATAGAAAGAGAGGGAGCGCTCGCATGAAAAGAGCTTGTGACCTAAGGGAAGGAATGCCAGCAAACGAACGAGTAGATGTAGAATTCAGGACTGTATAGGATACATTACCAAGATAGCTTTTAATTGCCAAGATAATCATACCCTTTCTAAGAATGACTGAAATCCAAGACTTGGTGTATAATTGCTTATACATCTCAAGTGGTTATATTTGCAATCAACAACTTCTATCTCAGCAGCAGCAATGTGTGATCATTTTTAAATATTTTATCCATTTGCTCAGGAACTCCAGGGATGCTAAGCTATATCATTCCTTCTTAAGCTGGGCTCCCTATTTAGGCCAAAGTTCATTTTACCCTTTCAAATAACTTATTAAATACAGTTACCAATATAAGCAGATGTTTTCATATTAGAGAATTTCATTTTTTAACAATTTTCTATTAGTTATCGACTGTATTTCCTTAATATTTTATTTTGATCTACTAATCTATATCCACTGGAAATTACTTTTTCAGATAAAATAATGCTTATTCTTTAAATCTACTTGAAAGAAATGTTATACAAGAATACAGAAGATATTATTGTAACTCATAATTCAGTTCTACTGTAAGTAGAACTCAGTAAGCAGAATTTCAGTTTTAATATGATGAACTCTAATCAAAATCCCAAATCATTTTACTTGCTATATGTGCAGTCAAAAAACCAACAAAGTATTTTTAAAACATGTGATAAGGTGCCCCCTTGACCTTGACTCCTTGAAAAGAGAAATAATTTCATCACTCCAGTTATTCCACTCTTTATAAGTTCTAACATATATCTTAAGTGCAATTCTGCCTTTTTTGGGGATGGAATCATGCTCCCCGTTGCGACACTCATCCTTCCCGCCCCCAGTTCTCTCCCTGTCCTTTTTTCTGTGGGTCTCCTAAAGCTTCCTGGAGTCTCTCTAATCCTCTTCGTCCTTTGCATTTTCATCTGATCTCAGAACAGTTACGCAGATCCTGTCAGCCCTTGGGCCACTCTTCTCTCCCTGTGACTCATTCTGTTGCTCGCATGTTGTATTTAATACAAATACAAGTAAATAAGTGTATGCACCAAAATTATTGGGGCATCTATCAGATCTGCCTGTTCCTTTAACCATGAAGTCCAAAGCAACTTATAGAAAATGTATGCGTATAACAGCCTTGTAAAATAAATAAGGTGGGAAATTCTATTATTTTTCTCTTTTTGTAGTTTTTTTAGTTTCCAGAAAGAAATAAAAAGTGACTTCTTTCCTTTTTCCTTTCTAGAATGCTTGAGAGTTGCTCTAACTTGCTTCAGTCATACAGTCAGAGTCATTTACTCACATTACATGCGTATCTCTGCTTCCTTCAGTCTGTGTTTGAAAAAGACCTCTTGCAAGGATTATAATCCATATTCTATTTGTCCACTAGCCTAAAGCCAAAAGGGGCAGAGTAGCATATTCTAAAGCAGAGTCATCTCTAGTAAATTATGGAATAACAGTATTTTTAAAGAAATGCTCAAAACTCACAGACTTTTTGTGGCTTGTTTTAAGCCTTAAAAGAGTCATGTTTGTGTTCCCCTAAAAGAAAGAAATGAATTTGACTATGAAAGTGTACATTGCTATGTGAAACTGGAAATAATTCAGTACAGATAAGATTAGGAAAAGCCTCATAAACAGAAGAACAAAGAAATAAAATTATGATGGGGGGGGGGGGGACAAACCACTCTACAAGCATTGCTCTGACCAGTAGTGACTGATGCAATGGAAAGACATCTGATATAATCCTCAAGAAAGAGGAAAGGGAAATGATTACACTTTTAGGTGCCCTGGCTCTTCGTCTGAATTATAGCTCCTTTCTTTCAGAAGTATAGTAATATCTTAATACACAAAGTATATCACTCTGCTGCTTTGAAATTTTTCATTGAAGAAAAATAATTTATATAATTGCATAATTTTACACGGTAACATTTATAAAGGGAAAAATCAAATACATTTTAAAATACCATGCCTCTAGAACATCACATGCCCCCTGGAAGCATCCCAAGCCTTTACGGTAGCAAATCAGCCAAGGTTCCCACGGAGGAAAAACAATAGACTAATACAGGAATCTCGGGACACATACTTTTTATCTCCGAGAAGCTGAGACTGCTTTACTGATATCAGGTCATTAATCATCACTAAGTAAAATAACCCTCATTTCTGAAATAGGCGGAGATTATTCTCTCCGTTTTATGAATGAGGGGAATGGATCAAAGTTTAAATGGCTCACCAAAAGCCACACTCGCAGATCCAGCGAAGAAACTGATGATCTACCAAGTCCTACATAGAGGCACTACCTACCCTTGCTTTAATTTCTGCATAAACAGAACAATGGAAGAAACCTCCCTCTGGATAATAGGTGAATCCCAGAAAAATGCTTGCAAATTGAATTTTTGTCAGGCAAATTGTATTTTAAATAAACTTTGAGCAATACAAAGAAACCAGTAGACAGTTTTTTCATAACATAAAGAATCCTTTTCTAATGTGAGTAACACTCCATCATTTATCTATTTTACAACTTTTGAGTATGATATAATGGTTGTTTTTCAAGTGCAGCCTATAATTCAATACTTTTCCCATAGCTCTTCTAATTAAGGTCTTTCCTTACCTACCTCTAATTACCTGCATCTTTTTTTTTTTCCTTTTATGAATTTTTCAGATGCCTCAATCTGGACTGAGCCAGTAGTTCTGGCTCTGTCCCAATACCTGACAAGACCCACTTGCCAAACTTAAAATGCATTGGTTGGATAGACTACAAATTCACATTATTGCATATAAAGTAGGACTCTAGTCAGCTGAACGACCATTGGTTTCATCTTCTGCCAGCTACCCAAAGCATTCTTCAGAGTGGCTCTTTCACAGCTTTTTCACTCACCTAATCACCAGATTCTCTGCAAGCCTTTTATTTTCACTTCCTATTATGCACACAAGTAGCCCTGGTGGTGCAGTGGTTAAGAGCTCCCTGCTAACCAAAAGGTTGGTGGTTCAAACCCACCAGCCACTCCAAGGGAGAAAGATGTGGCAGTCAGCTCCAGTAAAGATTACAGCCTTGGACACTCAATGGGGCAGTTCTCCTCTGTACTATAGAGTCGCTATGAGTTGGAATTGGCCCGACAGCAGTAGGTTTGGTTTTTCGGTGTTATATTGTCAGGATGAAGCCAGTAGATTTCCTTCAACTTTCCATTTCTCTACTTCAAAAATATCCATATCAGCTCACTTCTTCCTTTTTCTCTTGAAGAAAAAAGTGCTTCCATTTCTTTCAAAGACCAACTTTTCTTTTTGTGTCCTTTATCCCCCTCCATCCTGCATTTCCCACTTTTTTACCCTATCTACATCCTATTTCTCCAGCATGTTTAGTCTCTTCCTACTTTTCTAACTCTGTTCTGGTACATTTTCAGGAGCCCATTTGCTACCTCCATCAACTCACTACCTACTTGTCTTCTCACCCCAACCTCAACTGTTGGTTGTCTTTTCTCTCAAGACTATTAATAACATCCTCCTCTTCAAATCTAGTGGGGGTTTTCCCTGGTATCAGCCTTCATGGCCTCTTTTCAATATGCTCTAAACTTTCATTGCTTCAATCTATAGCACTATGGGATGCTTCTTCTCTATCTCGCCCCAAGTATGTCTTCTTCCCATCTTCCTTCGGAGATCGCTTTCATTTCTCCTATCATTTACATTTAAATGTCCAACCTCTTGGCTTGATTCTCTTCTCCTTCTGTATGCTTTCTTGGAGATCAAACCTAGATCTTCAAAAGTACCATAGGGTTAGTGGTGAACAAAGGAAATTATATGCCACCATTACATGATGATATCAATATACATATATAGACAGAGAAGCGTATTTATTGCATAGTACCTAGTGGGGAAATAAAATGGACTACTATAAAGGAATTCACCTAAATATTAACAGTGGTTATAACTCATTGATGGGAGAATGGGTGTATTTTATTTTCTTCCAAAGTTTCTATAGTGTCCATGACCCCTAAATTCATGTTCTAATTATAATATATTTTCTTGAAGTCCCAACATAATTTCAAAAACAACAGTCTCAAAACAAAACTCATCAACTTGAAAGGAGCCAGGTACAGGCCAAAAGTTGATGAATTTTTTGGGAGAATGTAGTTTTTGAAATCCTGCTGGGAGTTCAAAGAAGATATATAATTGGAGATATGGATTTATCGGTCAAGGACTTTGTATAAACTTTGAAATAAAGTACACCCATAAAATATCACTGAATCGTATCCCCTATTAATTTTTTAGTGAATTCCTTTATAACATTTGTTTCATATTTTCCCACTAAATACTATGCAATAAACACCTTTTTGTGTCTATATATATGTATTTATGTCATCATTTAATGTTGGCATATAAATTCCTGTGTTTGCCATTAATCTTTTGGTGTTTGTGTTTGCCTCTGACTTCAGTCTGCTCTTCTGGCCATTTGTCTGTCTACTGTCTTACTAAGGTCATGGAGCTACTAAGTGGCAAAGGCAGGATTTGAGTCTAGGCTATCTGACTCCAAATTCCTGCTTTGCACTGCCCCAAGCCCCTGGCAATCAGGAAATAACTAACAAAGCTTCCCTTGCAATTCTGAAAGGGAATCCAATAAGAAGAAAAATCAGTGGAGCCCCTGAGAGAGGGATAAAAGGCCGTGCCCCCTCTTCATCCCACTCTACATCTGACCGAAGTGCTAAACAATCTTTTTCTCAGTTTGATACAGATTCACAGGAATTGTGCTTCTCAGTTTCTCTCTTGACAATCCTTTTACACAGCCTTGACCGTTATTCACACAGTCCCTTCTGCCACAAGTTTATAACCTGAATAGCTAAAAACCTGCTCTCCAAATATGCATACAACATTGTCCTTCAGCTTGCTTTTTAAAATGCAGAACTCCAGTAGAATCACCTTTTGGTTTAGTTATTTTTCTAAATTTCTGTCAGACAACAGCATAAGGAAAATGTCATAGCTGAAGTACACATTTTTAGTTCTCTTTGGCTTAGTGGTGCCAAGCCAAAAAATAATCTTCTCTCTCTAGATGAGTGACAATGTTCAAGCAATTGTAATAAGGGCAGAAGAAGCTCACAGGGTGGGACACTGATAAAAAAAACATGAAGGAAAAACAGAATACTATCAGTGAAGAGGAGAAGAGAAGAATGCTGAGCTGGAGGAAATACAAAGGGGAAGCGAAAGATGGCAACAGGGGTAGGTTAGTAATTAAATGGGGTAGGGAGTTAAACAAGGAAATGGATTTTTAAAAAACGACAGTCAAAAGAAATTGAAACTCCCAGCCTAATTTCCAAAAGAAATAGGATCTCTCCCTTGCTTCTTGTCCTCGTGCCCCAGTGTCTCTGCAGCTTCCCTATCTCATTTCGTCTAACTCCTTCCTTCACTATCTTTTTACTTCTTGAACTTCCTAATGTTCTCTAATTCCTTTTGCTTTATTTTATTTTGCCTGTATCCTATTTCCTGCTGTGCCATCATTATCATAGCCTAGTTCTCCCCACATAATATGTGTCATCTTAAATCCGCTTTTAATCGTCATCCTCTATTAATAACCCCTTACCTATCACCTTTGTTAATCTTCCACTCAGTAACTGACCATTGCTATGTTGTTTTAACTTGTTTCTCTATAACATGTTTGTTTCCCCACATTCCATAGTCCTGCTGTTGTTGATGTGTGCCATTGAGTCAGTTCCGACTCACCGTGACCCTATAGGACAGAGTAGAACTGCCCCATCGGGTTTCCTAGGCTGTAATCTTTACGGAAGCAGACTGCCAGGTCTTTCCTCCCTGATTCGTTTCAGAGCCACCGGTAGATATGAACTGCCAACCTTTCTGCTAGCAGCTGAGAGCTGAACCGTTGCAACACCAGGGTCCTTACTCCATAGTCCAAGAACACCCAAATGAGTGGATGGCAATCATCATAGCTCTTGAGTTCTTTGTCCTCGTTCAGTAAAGCTTCCCTGTTGCTACTGTGTGGCTCAGGTGCTCCCTGAAATAGCCTGTCAGATTCCTCCACTGAGGTTTCAGTTGTGGTTACTCTCCCATCTGGGGCTTTAATTCAACAACTGCTTCTACTTCCTCTGCCCCTGACTAATGCAGCCTGCAAGAACCGGGTGGTTTCCACCAAAGCCACCATTTCTCTGTTCTCATCCTTGTGGAAGATAAATTGATGGTGATGCTGAGGGAATATTACCTAACATTAACTGAATGCAGACTATATGCCGGGTGCTGTTCTAAAGAGTTTCATGAAATTATTCATTTAAATCTCACAGTCTCTTTATATAGAGGTGCCATAATTATTCCCAGTTTATAAACGAAGGAACTGGGGCACAGATATGCTAAGTAACTTCCCCAAGGTCAAGTGACTCTTCTCTTATTGCCATGGATATAACTACTAGACACTCAAAAAGCAGCCTTCTCTTAATTGTTCCACTGCCTTCTCCTCAGGAACTTTGGACAAGTTTTTCAGGTCTGATGTGATGTACCAGAGGCAGCCCTCTCTGCCAAAATCATGTCAGTATCCTGGTATGCACATGCCAGGACTACACACATCCAGAGTCTTCTAATCTAGGGATGTTTCCTGTCCAATGTGGCCTCCCTTTAAGAGAGACATGTTTGTCTTATACTTTTTGCTTTTAGATTCTTAATTCTATTGCACTAGGCCTGACCTTGTTGTTGTTAGTAACTGTTGAGTCAATGCCAATTCATGGCAACCACTGTGTGTCAAGAATAGAACTGCTCCATAGGGTTTTCAAGGCTGTGAGCTTTTGGAAACAGGTTGCCAGGCCTGTCTTCGGAGGCCTCTGGGTGGGTTCTAACTGCCAAACTTCTGGCTGGAAGTCAAGTGCTTAATCGTTTGTGCCACTCAGTGACTCCAGGCCCTAACCTTAAGACCTCAAAAAGCACATTCGTTTGTTTATTAACTTAATGATCACTTACTGGGGGCTAATTATGTCCTAGTCACTGTGATGACCTGAGTAGGACATGTTTCCTGTCCTCAAGGCGATCAGGGTTAGGTGGAACACGGTGGTCAGGGTGGGCACTGCACAGAGAAGAACAATTTCCAAGGGAAGGAAACTCCACAGTGGATGAACACGGAGCTCTGGGTGTTCTGAGGCACCATGATGAATGGCAGCACAGCAAGGCGCAGGGTGGAGGGGGTGTTTTCACAGACGCTGTGTTTGGAGAGCTGGGTTGAGCTGCTTGCATGAAGGCGTATCTCAGCCTAGGGAGAAAGAGCGAGGTAGCAAGAAGAATAAAGTACCTTTTAGCAAGTGTGGATTGGATAATAAATGCTGGTTTACAAGCTGCCAAAAAGATCTTTGGAAATTGTTTTTAGCATGTCTGTAAAGCTATTTAAACTAACAATTTTCAAAAGAATAATTCCAATATCCCAGTGACATCCTGGGATCCTGAAGTCACTTGCAACACCTCTGCTTATTTGGGCTTCTTTCTTTTCTTTTCTTTTTTAATAATTCCTGGCTAAATGTCATGGGGTTGTTAACGTAAAAAGACCAAAGTCAAGTCAAACCGGGCTGTCTATGCACGTAAAACAAAAGTAGTGCAGCAGCATCCATCAGATTACATTTGCTCTTCTGATCGTCAGTGATGACCAATCGACTTGCATGAAACTCTTGCTATTAACTTGCTAGAATGTTCTGAATGAATAGGTCCACCCCGGCAGCACCTATTTTGTGAGTAACTGTGATGCTTGCATCTGAAACATCAACAGATGAGGGATTAGAATAAAAATAAATTTTAGGATTAGGCCAGTTTTTTTTTGTTGTTGTTGTTGTTGTTTTATTTTATTGTACTTCAGGTGAAGGCTTACAGAACAAATACTTTCTCATGAAACAGTAGTGCACATGTTGTTTTATGACATTGGTTAACAACCCCACAACATATTAACCCTCTAACTTCTCAACCTTTTTTTTGGTGAAAATACACATAGCCAAAGATACACGGTTTCAAAAATTTCTACATACACAGTTCAGTGTCATTGACTATGCTCTTCCAGTTGTGCTTGTATTCTCACTTAAGATGAAGGCTTACAGAACAAAATAGTTTCTCATTTAAGAGTTACTACAAATGTTGCCCTATGACAATGGTTAACAATCTCACAACACATCAACAATATCGTTACTCAACCTTGGGTTCCCTATCACCAGCTTCCTTATCCCCTTCTGCCTTCTGGCCCTTGTCACTGGACTCCTGTACCTTGTTAGTCTCATTTGGTTTTACGGGGCTGTCCACTCCCCAGGCTGAACAGTGAACCTTGGAGGTAACTTCACCACTGAGCTAAAAGGGTGTCTAGGGGCCATACTCTCGAGGTTTCTCCAGTCTCCTTTAGGCCAGTAAATCTGGTCTTTTTTTTTTTTGTGAGTTAGAATTATGCTCTACATCCTTCTCTAACTCTGTCCAGAACCCTCTGTTGTGATCCTGGTCAGAGCACTCAGTGGTGGTAGCCAGGCACCATCTAGCTGTACTGGACTCAGTCCGGTGGAGGCCTTGGTAGCTGTGGACAATTAGTCCTTCAGACTAATCTTTTCCTTGTATCCTGTTCTCTTCATTCTCCCTTGCTCCCGAAGGGATGAGACCAGTAGAGTATCTTAGATGGCCACTCACAGGCTTTTAAGACCCCAGACGCTACTCACCAAGGTAGAATGTAGAGCACTGTCTTTATAAGCTGTGTCATGCCAATTGAGCTAGATGTTCCCCAAGGCCATGGTCCCCACAGCCCTCCGCCCAGCAATTCAGTCCCTCAGGGAATTTGGATGTGTATATGGGGCTTCCATGACCTTTCTTGTACAGGCTGTGCTAGTTTCCCCTGTATTGTGTACTGTCTCACGCTTCACCCAAGATACCACTTATCTATTGCCTATTTAGTATTTCTCCCCAACCCCTCCCATCCCTGGTAACCAACAAAGATTGTTACATTTTGTGTGTGAACTTTTTCATGGGTTTTTACAATAGAGGTCTCATACAATATTTGTCCTTTTGTGATTGACTTATTTCACTCAGCATAATGTCCTCCAGTTTCATCCATGTTATGAAATGGTTCACAGATTCATTGTTGTTCTTTGTCGTTGCATAGTACTCCGTTGTGTGTATGTACCATAGTTTGTTTATCCATTCATCTGTTGATGAACATCTAGGTTGTTTCCATCATTTTGCTATTGTGAGCAATGCTGCCATGAACATAGGTGTGCATATGTCTATTCGAGTGATGACTCTCATTTCTCTAGGATATATTCCTAGGAGTGGGATTGCTGGATCAAATGGTATGTCTATTTCTAGCTTTCTGAGGAAGCACCATATCATTTTCCAAAATGGTTGTATCATTTTGCATTCCTACCAGCAGTGCATAAGAGTTCCCATCTCCCCGCAGCCCCTCCACATTTGTCATTTCCAGTGTTCTTGATTCGTGCCGGTAATGCCTGGGTGAGATGGTATCTCATTGTGGTTTTAATTTGCATTTCTCTAATGGCTAGTGAACGCGAGCATTTCCTCATGTGTCTGTTGGCCATTTGAATGTCTTCTTTGGTGAAGTGTCTGTTCATTTCCTTTACCCATTTTTTAATAGGATTATTTGTCTTTTTGTTGGAAAGGTGTTGGATTTTCTTATAGATTATGGAGATTAGACCTTTGTCTGCATTGTACTGTCCAAAAATTTTTTCCCAGTCTGTAGGTTCTCTTTTTACTCTTTTGGTAAAGTCTTTTGAAGAGCATAGGTGTTTGATTTTTAGAAGATCCCAGTTATCTACCTTATCTGTTGGGGTTTGTGCGTTGATAGTTATGGTTTGTATCCTGTTAATGCCATGTATTAAGGCCTGAAGTGTTGGTCCTATTTTTTTTTCTATGAACTTTATAGTTTTAGGCTTTACATTCAGGTCTTTGATCCATTTTGAAGTAGTTTTTGTATACGGTGTGAGGTATGGGTCCTGTTTCATTTTTTTGCAAATGGATATCCAGTTTTGCCAGCACCATTTGTTAGAAAGACTGTCTTTTCCCCATTTGATGGACTTTGTCGAAGATCATCCTTGTCGAAGATCAGATGACCGTTGGTGGATGGATTTACATCTAGGTTCTCAATTCTGTTCCATTGGTCAATGTATCTGTCTTTGTACCAGTACCAGGCTGTTTTGACTACTGCAGCTGTATAGTAGGTTCTGAAGTCAGGTAGTGTGAGTCCTCCAACTTTCTTCTTCTTCTTCAGTAGTGCTTTACTTATTCGGGGCTTCTTCCCTTTCCATATAAAGTTAATGATTAGTTTTTCCATCTCTTTGAAGAATGTTGTTGGTATTTGGATTGGGATTGCATTGTATTTGTAATTGCTTTGGGTAGAAATGACATTTTCACAATGTTGAGTCTGCCTATCCATGAGCATGGTATGTTTTTCCATTTATGTAGATCCCTTTGGGTTTCATGCAGTAGTGCTTTGTAGTTTTCTTTGTATAGGTCTTTTACATCCCTGGTCAGATTTATTCCTAAGTATTTTATCTTTTTAGAGGCTATTGAAAATGGTATTGTTTTCCTGATTTCCTTTTCATCGTTCTCCTTATTGGTGTATAGGACTCCAACTGATTTTTTGAATGTTTATCTTGTATCCTGCTCCTCTGCTGAATCTTTCCATTAGTTCCAGTAGATTTCTCATGGAGTCTTTAGGGTTTTCTATGTATAGTATCATATCATCTGCAAACAGGGACAGTTTAACTTCTTCATTACCAATTTGGATGCCCTTTATTTCTTTTTCTTGCCTTATTGCTCTAGCTAGAACTTCCAGCACAATGTTAAATAGGAGTGGTGATGAAGGGCATCCTTGTCTTGTTCCTGTTTTCAAGGGGAATGTTTTCAGCCTCGCTCCATTAAGAATGATGTTGGCCATTGGTTTTGCATAGATGCCCTTTGTTATGTTGAGAAATGTCCCTTCTATACCTATTTTATTGAGAGTTTTTATCAGGAATGGGCGTTGGACTTTGTCAAATGCCTTTTCTGTGTCAATTGAGATGATCATGTGATTCTTTTCTTTCCTTTTATTTATGTGGTGGATTACATTGATTGATTTTCTAATGTTGAACCATCCTTGCATACCTAGTATGAATCCTACTTGTTTGTGGTGTATTATTTTTTTGATATGATGCTGAATTCTATTGGCTAGAATTTTGTTCAGAATTTTTGCATATATATTCATGAGAGATACTGGTCTGTAATTTTCTTTTTTTGTGATGTCTTTGCCTGGTTTTGGTATCAGCGTTATGCTGGCTTCACAGAATGAATTTGGAAGTGTTGCTTCCTCTTCTATGCTCTGAAATAGCTTGAGTAGTACTGGTACAAGCTCTTCTGTAAATTTTTTGTAGAATTCTCCAGTGAAGCCATCTGGGCCAGGGCTTTTTTGGTTGGGAGTTTTTTTTATTACCTTTTCAATCTCTTCTCTTGTTGTGGGTCTGTTCAGATTTTCAACATCACTTTGTTGTAGTTTGGGTAGGCCATGTGTTTCTGGAAATTTATCCATTTCCTCTAGGTTTTCAAATTTGTTGGAGTATAGTTTTTCATAATATTATGTTATAATCCTTTTTATTTCAGTTGGGTCTGTTGTAATGTCCCCCATTTCATGTCTTATTGGGTTATTTGTGTCCTCTCCTGTTTTTTTTTTTTTGTCAGTCTGGCCAGTGGTTTGTTGATTTTGTTGATTCTTTCCAAGAACCAACTTTTGGTTTTCTTGATTCTTCCTATTGTTTTTCTGTTCTCTATTTCATTTATTTCTGCTCCGATCTTTACTATTTCCTTTCTTCCACTGGTTGTGGGGTTTTTTTGCTGTTCTCTTTCTATCTGTTTGAGTTCTGTAGTTAATGTTTTGATTTTGTCCCTTTCTTCTTTTTTGATATGTGCATCTATTGCTATAAATTGTCCTCTGAGGACTGCCTTTGCTGTGTCCCAAAGGTTTTGGTATGATGTGTTTTCATTCTCATTTGATTCTAGGAATTTTTTGATTCCATCTCTGATTTCTTGTATTACCCACTGATGTGTAAGCAGGGTATTATTCAGTTTCCATGTAATTTATTTTTTTTTCCTTGCTCTTTCTGTTGTTAATTTCTACCTTGATGGCATTGTGGTCAGAGAAGATACTTTGAATTATCTCAATGTTTTGGATCTTGTTGAGGATTGCTCTATGGCCTAAGATGTGGTCTATTCTGGAGAACGTTCAATGTGCATTGGAAAAGAATGTGTACTTTGAAGCGGTTGGATGGAGTGTTCTATATACATCTATGAGGTCAAGTTGGCTGACTGTGCCCTTTAGGTCTTCTGTATCTTTGCTAAGTTTCTTCTTAGTTGTTCTGTCCTTTACTGGGAGTGGTGTGTTGAAGTCTCCTACTACTATTGTGGTACTGTCAGTTTCTCTTTTCAGTGTTGTTAGAGTTTGTTTTATGTATTTTGGAGCCCTGTTACTGGGTGCATAGATGTTTATTACGGTTATGTCTTCATGATGGATCGTCCCCTTAATCATTATATAGTGTCCTTATTTGTCTTTTATGGTAGATTTTGTTTTAAAGTCTACTTTATCTGACATTAGAATTGCCACTCCTGCTCTTTTTTGGTAGTTGTTAGCTTGATATATTTTTTTCCAACCTTTGACTTTTAATAAATTCACGTGTTTGTTTCTAAGGTGTGTCTCTTGTAGACAGCATATTGATGGATCCTGTTTTCTTATCCATTCTGTCACTCTCTGTCTCTTTATGGGTGCATTGTGTCCATTTACATTCAGTGTAATTATTCATAGATGTGAGTTTGTTGCTGTCATTTTGTAGTGCTTTTTTTTGTGGTGCTGAAGTTTTCTTTGTTCTTCTTACTCTCTTGTGCTGAGTTACTTTTGTTTGTGGATTTTTTTCCTTTCTTTTGTTTTTGTAGGTTTTGTTTTTGCTGAGACTTTATGTTTTTCATCTTTATTTTTATGAGTTGGTTTGTTAACTTTCTTTGTGGTTACTATGAATTTTACACTTATCTTTCTAAGTTTGAAGCAGTCTACCCTTACTTGGTATCGCCTTGTCTTCCTCTCCATTAGATGGTTCTATACCTATGCCGTTTATTCCCTCTTTTATTGTTTTGATGTTGTTGTCATTTATTGATTAACTGCTCTGATTCCCTGTTGTATTTCTTTTGGCTTTGGATAGTCCTCGAGAGTTCATTTCTTAGGTCGGTATCTGGCTCATACGATCCTGCGTCCTAGGTTGTTCCTGTGAGCTGAAGCTGTTTGTCCTCAGATCGAAGAACTCCCTTTAATAATTCTTGTAAGTTTGGTTTGACTTTTACATATTCCCTTAATTTATGTTTATCTGGAAATGACCTAATTTCACCATCAAATTGGAACAAGAGTTTTGCAGGATATATTATTCTTGGCTGACAATTTTTTTTCTTGCATGATTTTATATATGTCATCCCATTGCCTTCTTGCCTGCATGGTTTCTGCCGTATAATCTGAGCTTAGTCTTATTGTTTCTCCTCTGTTTGTGACTTCTTGTTTTTCATGAGGTGCTCTCAGGATTCGTTGTTTGTCTTTGGTTTTGGCGAGTGTGAATATGATATGCCTTGGTGATTTTATTTTGGGGTCTCTTCTATATGGGGTTCGTTGAGCTTCTTGGATGGTCAGCTTTTCATCTTTCATGATATTTGGGAGGTTTTCTGTCAGCAGTTCCTCAATGATCCTCTCTGTGTTTCCTGTTTTCTCCCCCATTCTGGAATTCCAATCACTCGTAAATTTTTGCTTTTAATTGTGTCCCACATAACTCTCAAGGTCTCTTCATTTTTCTTTGTTCTTTTTTCTGAGTTTTACTCAAACAGAGTTGTATCCAAGTGTTTGTCTTCAATTCCACTGATCCTGTCTTCCACCATTTCAAATCTGCTTCTCAGCCCTTCTATGACATCATCCATTTCTGAAATCTTGTTGTTTATGTTTTGGATTTCTAACTGTTGTTTTTGTATAATTTCTAGTTGTGAATTTATTTTGGCATTTTGTTCCTGTATCATCTTCCTGAATTCTTCCAATTTTTTGTCTGTATTTTCCATGAATTTGTCTATTTTTTCCTCATGTTTGTCAGCTTTTGCCTCAGTTCTTGGAGAATTTCAAGTATTAGAGATTTGAATTCCCTATCAGGTAGTTCTAGTGCATTTTCTTCCACAGGAGAGTCATCTGGTGTTTTATTTTGGACGCCTACTGGAACCCTCCTGTCCTGTTGTTGTAAATGTTTTGATATTGTCTGCTTTTTGGGGGGAATTCTGTAGTTATTTTTCTTGTTTATTGATTGTAGATTTGTTTGTTTCGTCCCTTTTTTAAAAAAAAATTTGACTATGTCTGAGCAGGCGGACTGTGTTCTTTGTTGTTTGCTCGTCTGTGTGCTCAGTATTTTTCGCCTCCTTCTCCCACTCGCAGGTTCAGTCACTCAGATATGGCATGGCAGGGCAGGTCTAGCTGAAGAGGAGTTACTGGGACAGGTTGTTTGTGGCACTTACTACAGCCACCAGAGCAGGTCAGTAATAAGTGCAGGGCAGGTTCCAGTAGGCCATGCCCGTGCTGCTTGGTGGTGTGATATCATGCACACGGTGCAGGTAGGCAGGATGTAGCGGGGATATTGTTATGTGTGGAGCTAAGATGGATATGGAAGAGAGGAGAGAGGAACAGGAGCCAAAAACATACAAACAAACAAAAAAGAATGCTAGGGGAGCTTGCCGTTGGAATGGAGAGATGAGAGACTATGAAATGGAGAAAAACAGAAGGGGGAAGAGGAAGAAAAGAAAAGAATGAATAAATAAAAATCGGAAAGGTTAAAGAACCACAAAGTTCCCAGGGATCCCACCAGTGCAGCTATGTGGTCTGGGGAAGTCACTCTCAGGTGTTTCAGTACAGCCTGGCTAGAAGGCGTAGAGGTATACAACACCTGGTATTCAGGGATCAGAAGGAGAAGGAAGATATAGAGAGATGAGAAACTGAGCAATGAAGAAAGACAAAAAGGGAAAAAGAGGGAAAAGAAAACAAAACAAATAAAAAAAAAAAAAGAACAAGAAAGGCTCCCCAAAAAAACAGAAAAGAAAAAAAAAACAATGAAAAAAGAAATGCTCTCAGGGATCCCTCTGCATGTCTGTGGAAGCTGAAGGGGAGTTCCTTGCGACGCAGCTCCGCCTGGCCAGAAAGTGCTCCCAACTCAAGAAAAGGAAAAGAAAACAAACAAACAATTCAAAACGAACAAACGAACAAAAGCCCCGGGATCCCATCAGTGTGGTAGCCCAGACCGGGAAGCAGCTCCACATTTGAATGGAGCTCTGCAGCCCCTCAGGAAGAAGCAAAGATGGCGCACGGAGCCAGGCACTCGAGCGAAACGAGGGGGAGGTGGCGAGAGGCAAGCAAGAAATCAAAAGAAGCAGAAAAAAAAAAAAAAAGCAACACCAGCAGCCAACAAATGGCATTCAGAGAGCCAGCTAGTGTGGGCTGGTGTTTCTGGACAAGAGACTGTGTCCTCAGGAAGCAGAGTAGGCCGAGTGTGGGTGATGAAGGGTAGAGAGTGGGAAAGCATATATCACAAATTGCCAGTGCTCTGCAGCCCCTCAGGAAGAAGCAAAGATGGCACACAGAGCCAGGCACTCGAGTGAAATGAGGGGGAGGTGGCGAGAGGCAAGTGAGAAATCAAAAGAAGCAGAAAAAAAAAAGCAACACTAGCAGCCAACAAATGGCATCCAGAGAGCCGCCTGCTTGTGTGTGTGGAATCCAAGCAGCCGGCGCTTCCTGGTCAAGAGACCGTGGCCGCGGGAAGCAGAGGAGGCCGAGCCAGGGCAAAGAGGGGTAGAGGGTGGTAAAGCCCACACCTCAAATTACCAGTTGTTTTGTCTCCTGCTGGATGCTCCGTGAAGCTGCTTTCTCGTACCCCCATTTGCTGGTCTCCAATAGGAGTCCAAGACAGTGGATCCGCGCTGCGTTAGCTGGTAGGGGACCTCTGCGTGAATCTCTCCTCACTCTCCATTCTCTGTCAGTTTTCTCACTCCATTTGGTGCTTGGATGAGTTCTTTATCTCTTCATTTGATGTTTTAGGGTTTCAGGATTGTCGTATTCTCTGTTTGGCTTAGTTTTTCGGATCTTTGCTGTGGAGGGATGGCGTGGTGCTTCTGCCTAGAGCGCCATTTTGCCAACTCTCCAGAATAGGCCAGTTTTAATTAGCTATAATGTGATACAAAGATAAATATTTTTAAATGTAGTATTATATCAAATACTGTAATGCACCTGCTAAAACTAGGTTGAGTCTTATGTAGAAGTAGTCCTTCTTTATTGTACATTTAAAAATGACTTGTTATAATATTAATATTTTTAGAGTCTGATCAGGGCTAACCTCTGCTTACTGCAGATACAAATATTTTATTTAGTCTGCAGTAGACAGTGCTAAACAGCTACATAAAGGCAAAAGGTTCTTTTAAGCTTGTACATACCTCCTCTATAGAGGTACATATTCTATTAAGGATACTTTTAAAGTATGCTGTTTAAACTTCATGCTGCCTAATCACATGTTATAATTAATGAATATATTTGACTATTTTGGAAATACACCCATCTAATGACCAAAACAGAAGACAAATGTCACTGGAAATGTCTGTTCTCCTGAAATAAGCAAGCTCAGAATCACCATGAATAGACTTGATGCATACAGTTGGATGCACAGTAATTAGAATTTGTACCTCATTCTGAGTTCACCTCAGTAATGTTATTTTTTTCCATTCCTTCAGTAGCAATCTAGTATCCTCAATCAGGCCAATAACCTAATACTGCATTCTAGCCATCAGATTTACAGAAACCAGAGCCTTATGACTTTCAAACTTGAAAAAAAAAAATCATGTTTTAAGTCCAGGTATTAGATTCTACAGGAGTGGTGTGGAGCCATTCTAAAGCCACAGGGTAGAATTGTGTATAAAACCCCACTTAACTGGCTTTTCTCTTTGGGTTAATGTTGTATGGTATCTGAGTAATATGCAAGAAGATTTTATCAAGATTGGTACTGCTAACTGAAGCCCACCCACAGCTTATTTCCTGAAGTTTGCAACTAAAGAAACCTGAAAATTACAAACTTATAATAATAAATAAACATTAATATTGAACCACAGAACTCCTTGCCTTAGACAGTTAAACAATTTGAAAAAAGAAAGGGAAAAAAAAAAAAAAAAAGCAAAATACCTTCATTGTTGAATAACATGACTGATGTGAAAAAGGTTCCAAAATGTTTAAGGGAAAAGCAGACAACAAAGCAATATAAAGTGGCAGATTACATGTTTGAAAGGCATACATGAATAAAATGGACTAGAATAATGTTCAGCAAATTGTTAACAATAATTTGTTGTCTCTGTGATGGGAATATTAGTGTTTTAAGGAGACTTCCCTGTGAGTTGGAATTGACTCGATGGCAACAGGTTTGGTTTTGGTTTTTTTAAACATGATTTACTTTCATAATTAAGAGAATTTAAAGGCCCATAAAACAAAACAAGACTAAATGGGCACACCAGCTCAGGG
Source organism: Dugong dugon (assembly GCA_030035585.1). Taxonomy (NCBI): domain Eukaryota; kingdom Metazoa; phylum Chordata; class Mammalia; order Sirenia; family Dugongidae; genus Dugong; species Dugong dugon. The sequence continues at coordinate 20,561,082 of CM057478.1, forward strand.
GCAAGGACAAGAAGGCAGGAGGGGACAGGAAAGCTGGTAATGGGGAATTTAAGATGGAGAAGGGAAGAGTGTTGACATGTCATGGGGTTGGCAACCAATGTCACAAAACAATATGTGTATTAATTGTTTAATGAGAAGCTGGTTTGCTCTGTAAACCTTCATCTAAAGTATAATAAAAGCAATAAACAATTTGGTGGAAAAATTACACATAAATTAAATGAACTATTTCACAAAATATTTTTTCACACACAGAATTAAAACTGTTCAACCTCTTGTTAGTAAAAAATGGAGACAATACTCTCTACCCTATCATTCAGCATAGACTGATCCTCCTCCTGCTGTACTAGCAGACAGGAGCCAAAACTGACACAGCCAGTCTTTGCTCTCAGCTTCAATATTGATTCACACTAGCTTGTCTTTTCCATCTCAGCGATCATGGTGGGCAGAGCAGTGGAAGTAACTTATGTAAAAGGTTTCTGCCTAGTTGTTGTTTTAATTAATCTGGGTCCCTGAATGACACACAGGCTTAATAGGGTGGTATGAAACCTGTCGCCGTTAAGTAATTGGTTTGAATCCAGACACCGGTTGTGATCAAAAGTTGTCACCATCCGATGAGTACTCACTGGCCCATGTGAATGGGTTGGTGGTCTCAGTCTAATTCCTGGTAGGCCAGTGTCAATCTCATAAAAAGCATTACCTAAAGTAGCACTAATTGGGTGACATTCTCGGCATGAAACAATGAATAAAGAGACTGAAGTTTAAAATAGCCTTCAAAGTTAGGGTGAGGGTGAAAAAGGGGAGGCAGCATTGAAAGAGTTACTTCATTTGCCATCCATCATGACAGAAGTCCATTTCCAGATCTTATCCCAACCCCTACCTTCAAAGGCAGTGGAAGCGGAACCTTAGGACATTGATTAAACTTTTGTAGATTTCTAAAATCCTTGGCCTTACCCACCTCTCCCCACCGTTTGTCTTTTACTCAGATGTCCCTAGGGAAATTTGAGCAAAGATATTTTACCAAAAGGCAACCAGCTGAGACTGACTTTGCTAAATCTTTAAAAAAATTCTCAAACGGAGATCTAACTTCATTATTACCAGTGTGTGTTCATCACTTTAATTATAGGGAAAATCGATAGGGCATATAAAAGCACATGGCATATTTTACCTGACATTTGTGGTTGTTCACTTTATTAAGCTTGCCTTTCTGAGCAGAAATAACAGGCTAGAATTTACCAAAAGTCTCACTATCTGAGAGCAAAGGTTTCTCACGCACCCAATTTATCTCATGTATGTGCCTTTACCATTTCAAATAGCATGTTTTCGGTAAATGAACATGAAAACAAATTGAAAAGGCAATAATGGATGCATTCTGCCATTAGTGCAACCAGGCAGATTACTAATTCACAAATATTGAAACTAGCACTGATTGAGATGAGTGAATTTCTCATAATTTAATAATGCACATCACACTAACAGCAGAGACCTCTAGTAACTAGTGGCACTAGAAGAGTTACTACAAATGCCTACTGAGAGATGCAGCATTGAGGGAGCTATTTATCTTGTTGCTTTATTCAAAATCTTTTCTGCCTTTTGTGATATTTATTATTTACTCTGTGCCTCTTTACCTTTTGTATGTTATAAATGAGTACTTTGTTTTAAAAAGATCAGATGCCTGAAACTGTTGCATTTTGCTGGTTGATAATTTTTGGTTGTTGTTTTTTGGTCAGGTTTATTTCAATACACAACACATTGGGGAAGAAGCAACTGTTTTCAAATGAGTAGTGAACATTACTCGAAGCATTTTTCAAAAATCACCTTACAAAAAAAACAGCAGCATCACTTTATCACAATAAAGGGGGGAAATGGAAACCTATTTTAAAAGAAATATCTAGTGAAATGCCTTTCTATCGAGAATTTCTTGACAGATAAATTGTACTATTTAAGGCATAGTTTAAGTGGCTCTATATTTCCAAACTTCTACCATGAAGCTTCATTAAACTATATAAATTAGTACTACTGTCAGAGATGGCATTAAGTATTCACTGAGAGTAGACTTAATGCAATTAATAGCAATTAAAATTATACTTTTATGATGTCAGCCAACAGCATTGTAAAGACATAATTGCCTGTAAGGACTTTTGTACCATATTTATCCTCTAAAACTGTCCAATTTATATGAAAAATGCCAAAAACATATCCCATATGGGTACCATTATCTTCTCGGATTTTTAGAAGTAATCTGTCTTACCTAGCATGTGCACATTAAGCTAATTTGCTTTAATTAGTTTTTTTCTCATTTTGTTAATAGGCATGTTGATGTTAAGTTTTTATTTCGGAGATACAGATGCTAACTTCACTCATTACGCTCCTATTAAGGGGTCAGTGTACTTTGTGATAAGCTGGACTTACCCACTTAAATAGCATCTGTCTTTGAAATATTAGATGATGTAACTTATCGAACGTAAAAACTATATTGCTATTATAGTAATCAAGAACAACTTGAATTCTAGCTAATTAATTAGTAGTTAAATATGAAAGAACAGCTACACTCTTTCTGCTGTGGCAAGGCATTTCTGTATGGACATAATAAATTAGATAAACTAATGAACTGATTTCAGAAACACAGTCATTTGTGACTCCTCAAAGCATTCATAAGAATCACCATGAATCTATGCCAGTGTTTTGCATTTAAGCCAGGAGGCATACAAAATAAGAAACTGTTTTATTTCCTGTAACCAATCATGTCCCATGCCTGAAACTTGAAAGACAATTATTTAAAGCTGATATATTAAAATAATTTTATTAATTATTATTATAAACTTTCCAACACTGAAATAAAGAAAAATAATTACACATATGCAAAGAACAAAGCATATAATTAAAAATGTTCCTTGTTATCCTCTGGGGAAAGGGGGACAGGAATTATTTTTTTCCCATACAGGTAATATGGAATGTTCAGCAGGGTCCCCAGATGAAACTTAGAGGACTTAGGGGAAACATTAAGAGTGAATTTGCTTTTTTCTCCATTTGATTTGAAATATATATATGTATGAAATATATTCATTGCATTCATATAATCATTTTCTGTTCTTAGCATTTTAAAAAAATGTTTACCTTATTTGTGCTCTCATCATGGAATCTAAAAAAAAATGTAAAGCAATGTAACTTAACAATTTTAAAATTATCATAAAATCATAGGATTAAGATTTAAAATGGTATCTATAAGCTTTGAAGTGCATTGTATCACAATAAGCAATAAAACAATTATCAGGTCGGTTCAAGTTAGTTTTTTTCAGAAGATTTCCCACATAAAGAGTTCAAGTGGAGTAGTATGGGGAGGGGGGTAATTAAGGGAGCAAAAATTAAATTATTCAGATGTCTTTGAATAGGAAGGAGATACAATAAGAATGTTATGAAAATATATAATTATTTTAAATGTCATATGTTGTGTTTATATTATTTTATTCCCAAACTACAGTCCCAAATTTCTGAAAACACTTGTGTATAAAAACACATACTCACTGGATAGTGTTAAAGAATAGTATAGGAGCTTCCTGAAACACCAGCTTTTGTTGTTTTATTTTATTTTGCTTTGTTTTTTGGTAAACTCAATTTTTGCTTTATAAAGCTTAACTTGTTTTCTTGAAGCAGCCAGTGCTTTTATTGATAAGATATAAATATAAATTGAACATTTTCTTGTAACCAAAAGAAATAATTAAAAAATCAACAAAATTGAAAGAAGCAAAAACTCAATTGTGTGTGTCATCTTTTTAACTGTTAGACTACAAGATTAAAGTGGCTTTAACAAGCAAAAATGTTTAGCTAATGAAAAACAGAATAAATAACAGAAAGTTAGAATAAATTAGAATGTAATGGTCCTTCACGGACTACCACATAAGCCTTTCAGATACAATTTGAATGTAACAAGTTTTTCTGTATTCCTTTTGTCTCAGTTGTATTATAAAACATAGTGATTACTATTCATTGGAATTGAATTACTCTTGTTTATATTTAGTTTCTTGTTTCTAAGAAAAATAGAATGAATTACACATCTGCCATTGTCTCATTTGTACAGTGAATACACACTAAATCAATTGTTCAATAACAATGGAGTAGAGGCGGAAAAATAGGACTGTAAAAACAAACAAATCTGTCTTGGAAGAAGTAGAGCCAGAATGCTCCTTAGAAGCCAGGGTAGTGGGTGAGACTTTGTCTCAAGTACTTTGCATGTGTTATCAGGAGGGACCAGTCCCTGGAGAAAGACATCTTGCCTGGTAAAGTAGAGGGTCAGTGAAAAAGAGGAAGACCAACAAGACGGATTGACACAGTGGCTGCAACAATGGGCTCAAGCATAGCAGTGATTTTGAGGATGGCACAGGACTGGGCAGGGTTTCATTCCGTTGTACACAGGGTAGCTATGAGTCGGAACCAGCTTAACAGCACCGATCAACACTAACCATCAAAAGAAAATGTGTATGTGAAAGCAGCTTGGTAACAAAATTTAAGCACAAACATTTTTCATTACTGGTAATTCTCAAATTGCAACTGAGCTATAATCCAAAAGTCATTCACATGAGAGGTGTTGTTTAGCTACATGATTTCCCATATAAACTATTTTAAATGGTGGTCCTAAGCTTAATTAACCCTGAATATAATTGAATTTTAAAAGCAATCATCTGTATTTGTGTATATCTGTGTGTGTGTGTGTGTAGGAGACAGAATTTTTTTTTTTTAAGTTGAGCACTTGCTATAGACTAGGCTCTATATTCAGTACTTTATAGACATTTTCTCATTATATTCTCACCACAATTCTGTGGGACATATAAAGTGGATCCTCATTAATCATGGATTCCATATTTGTGAATTTGCCTACTTGCTAATATTTATTTGTAACCTTAAAGTCAGTCTTCACAGCACTTTTGCAGTTGTTCATGGTCGTGTGCAGTGCAGGTGAGGGTGAAAAAGGCGGTGCCCTGCCTTCTTGTTTCAGCTCCTATACCATAAACACGTGCTCTCTGTGGTCTATGTAGTGATACATCTGTTATATTTTTGCTAATGATTTTGCTGTTTATAATGGCCCCAAGCATAGAACTAAAGGGCTTTCTAGTGTTTCTAAGCTCAAGATGACTGTAATGATAAGTGTGTTTGATAAGCTTCACTCACATGATTTATAGGGCTGTTGGTCATGAGTTCAATATTAATGAATCAACAATATATATTAAATAAATTGTCCTAAAACAGAAACCCAAATAAAACAAGGTTATGTATGTATTGATCAGTTGATGAAAGTGTTGTGACCAGAGGCTCATAGGAACCTAAACCTGTATTTAGGTGAAATGGTTCGGTATTTGCTAATTCAGCGTTCACAGCGACTTTATAGAATATAACTACTGTGAATAGAAAGAGTCAACTGTACCATAATTGTGTCCACTTTATAGATAATGAAATACTTAATAAGTGGGAGAGGCAGGATTCAAGACCAGGTCCTTCTGTTATCCCATTTATCCGGTCCCAATGTCTCAGTAGACTGAGACAGTGTTTGATCACCATCATGCTACCTCACTAGGCCTTCTTCTTTCTAAAGAGCTCCAGACTCCAAAGTGGCTTCCCTTCTTCCACAGACAAAACTCATTAACCCAGAGTTGCTGATTATAGCTGGGTGTTAAGAGGAAAGCATTGAGATGGTATCTGACAACTGTTTATTGAGCACTCACAATGTGCCACATTCCATTAGAGAAAATAGGGACACTGGTAAAAATGCAAAATTCCTATTTTCAAGTTTACCTTCTCCGATGTGGGAAGAAAGACAAAAATAGAAACAAATAAATAGACAGTGGTCAGAATAATACAGGAAAAATCAGAGTGATGTGATGGGGCAGCGGTTAGAGCAGTGAGGGAAGTTATCCACTTTAGTTCGTAGAATTAGGGAAAACCTCCCTGAAGAGATGACTTTTGAGCTGAGACTGAGTGCTGGAGAGAGATGGCCATTTTTAGACCTAGGGGGAAGTGTTTACAAGCTGACAACATCAGCACAGAGGCTCTGAGAGGGAAAGAGCCTGGCAGTTTTAGGGGAAAAAAAGCCAGTATAGCTGAAGCAGAGTGTGAAAGGAGGAAAGTGGAGGGGACAAAGTGGGGAAAGGGGTGCTGGGTGCAGTGAGAATATTTTCAGGAAAGGGGTGCTAAACTGACTTGATTTTTTCCCCATCATTCTGTCTGCTGAGTGGAGGATGAATTCTTGCAGCCAGGTTCAGAAGGGGATGGAAAAATCAAGCCAAGAGTGACTTGGATCAAACACCTGTAGCTTGAATCAAGATTATTCAAGTAGCATGTCTTAGTTATCTGGTGCTGCTATAACAGAAATACCACAAGTGGATGGCTTTAACAAACAGAAATTTATTCTCTCACAGTCTAGTAGGCTACAGGGTGCCAGCTCCAGGGGAAGGCTTTCTCCCTCTGTCAGCTCTGGAGGAAGGTCCTTATCATCAATCTTCCCCTGGTCTAGGAGCTTCTCAGCACAGGGACGCCAAGTCCAAAGGATGCACTCCCCTTCTGGTCCCCCATCTCTCTGCTCACTTATCTTTTATTTCTCAAAAGAGATTGACTCAATATACAACCTGATCTTGTAGATTAAGTCCTGCCTCATTAACGTAACTGCCTCTAATCCTGCCTCATGAGCATCATAGAATAGGACTTACAACACATAGGAAAATCACATCAGATCACGAAATGGCAGACAATCACAGAATACTGGAAATCATGGCCTAGCCAAGTTGACACACATTTTTGGGGGACACAATTCAATCCATAACATGGTGCTTAAGAGAAGCTGTCAGATTTGGGTAGATTTTAGAGAAAAAATAATCAAGAATCAATAGGACTTGAATGACACACTGGTTATGGGATCAAGGATAGCCACTAGGTTTTTGGTCTGAGAAACCAGGTGTATGGTGGATAAGAGAGAAAAATCGGGAAGGGGCTGGACTGAGCTGACTCTTCTGAAGAGTGGATTGCAATGGGCATAACACTCAGAATGAATGGATGGCTGATGGTCCTCTAGGTCTAGTTTATAACCAGTAAGGTTTGGTACAGAGAAATAATTATTTAATGGAATTTCAGGCATTATGACAGTGAAGCAAAACATATAGGGTGGAGTTGTATATAAATTTGAGGGAGAGGCAGAGGGTAATTTTAGCAATAAATCACACTATGCTTATCAGCGCTACTCTACTTTTCAAATTATTTTCATTTATTCCACTGCAAACATCACGGGTTGCCTAACATCTCTAGCTGATTTCTAAATAGTTTGCCTTTACTGGCATCAGAAGGGGTCTCTGAGTGGTGTTTAACATGATCAGCTGATAACTGAAAGGTTAGAGTTTCAAGCCCATCCAGAGGCACCTCAGCAGAAAGGCCTGGCAATCTACTTCTGAAAAATCAACCACTGAAAACCCTATAGGAGAGAGTCCCTGATGGAGCAGGAGAAAGGTAGGGTGCAGAACTCAAATTCTAGTCAAAATACCAGACTTAATGGTCTGACTGAGACTGGAGGTACCCCAGAAAGCATGGCCCCCAGACTCTTTGTCAACACGGAACTAAAATCATTCCCAAGTCCAACTCTTCAGACAAAGATTAGAGTGGACTACGGAACATAAAATGATTCTCGTGAAGAGTGTGCTTCTTAGCTCAAGTAGATGCATGAGACTAAATGGGAAGCTCCTGTCGGGAAGTGAGATGAGAAGGCAGAGGGTCAGGAACTGGTTGAATGGACATGGAAAATCAGGGGTGGAAAGGAGGAGTGTGCTGTCACAGTATAGGGAGATCAATTAGGGTCACATAACAATGTATATATAAATTTTTGTATGACAGACTAACTTTAATTCTAAGCTTTCACTTAAAGTACAACAATAAAATAAAATAAAATATAATAACCCTATGGAGCACAGTTCTACTCTGACACACATGGAGTTATCACGAGTTAGAGTTGACTTGATGGCAGCTGGTGGTTTATTGGGGTCAGACATAGTGTAGGTGGCTGGGGCCACTTGCAGTTCAGTCCTTCGTAAGTAAATTCAAGGCTGCCTGTGCCTGTGTGATGCCTTTCAGTGGAGAAGAAAAATGTGGACCACCTAAATGAGGTGGAAGAGGATGTGCCTACATGTACTTGTTTAATGTGCCTAAAATGCTGTCAAGAGGAAGGTTTATGTTTGATATCATGAGATCATTCTTGGCCTCATTCGCTCCCAATGGGAGTACAGATGCCTCATTATAGGGCTCTCTGTTGAGGATCTATTCCAGTTCATGAAAGGCCCTATCGAAATACCAGGCAGGCAGGAAATAGGATGGATGTGTAGTTGCCAAAAGCATGAAGGTAGAGTCAGTGATGGAAAGCTGGTAGAATAGAGGTAATCCACAGCCTGAAGGATACATGGCTGAGAATTTTAATATGACCTGTGGTGTATATAAATTATATGATACAACATGAGTGATTGGCTCTGTGTTCTTCAACTTGTTTATCTGTAAAACAAAAACAGCATCAGTAACCTACTCCATGGGAATTTATTTTTAAGACTAACTAATAAAAAGAGACTAAGGCACTTTCAAGTGCTAAAAAAGATTAAAGCCAGGCCAGTTTGATTGCTGCAAGAATGAAGTTTATAATCATGTTTAAACAATTATATTTATTTATGTAGAAACTGTTCTGTCTATTAATTGAAAAGCTATGTAAGATTTCAAAATCTCAGGGCAAGGAAATGATTAGAATGATTTTAATTAAAGTAATTGGTAGACAAAATAATAAACTACTGGTTTCTACAATAGTTCTTTGTGAAATATTGCTGTTTACCACTGAAAGTCTCTTAATTGCTGAAGACCTGTGGAATATATAATGAGTTTTATTTTTTCATGAACATCTTATGAGAGTCATTGTTACTTCCAACTGTAAGACCCTTTTTTAAGTCATGCACAGAATGCATAAGTTTTTATTAGCTGATGATTGCCTACTGACCTATTCATTAATTGGGGGTGATTTGAGCTCTGCTGGTAATGACTTTGCCAACCTGAGAGAGATCACCCCTAAAAGTAGTGTTTAGATGAACACCTTCTGCAGAGGTCAATATTGAATAAAGTGAAAGAATTAAGAATAGGAAGCTCAAAAAGCTGACCAGTTAGGCTTGTTTTCTTCTCTGCCTAAATCCATCCCTGACCCCAAGAGGTCCTAAGAGAGGGACACAGCTCTCCTAGAACCCAGCCATGCATTGTGCTCTACAGAAGTAATATATGCAATCAAGACCAAACTACCTAAATAACCTACCTGGATAACCTTCGTCCTATTTATGATGTAAAATTTTGCTTTATTCCCTACTCAGTAACTCCTCAACTGCCCAAGTTCTGGGAGACTACTTAAGCCAGACCTGCCAACACAACATGATTCCAGATGTTGAGAGCAATTCCACACACGACCTCAGCAGAATAGGTCAGAACTCACTAGCCAGTCAGTCACCATTAACCCACTTCTAATAGGACTTCATACCCTATTTTTGCCTTCTTTATTGTGAAAAAAGCCCTGGGCCCCCTCAAGGTATCTTGAAGCAGAAAAATGTAGCATTAAGAGTATAGGCTTACCGTCAGACTGACCTGGTTAGATTCACAGCTTCAACAATTAGTTCTATGGGTTTGGGCAAGCTACTTAACCTCTCTGAACTTCAGTTTTTTTCTGATTTAAAATAGTCACAATAAAACATCTTTCATCCACTTCTTAAAGAATTAGAAATACTATGTGTAAGTCAGCCAGCACAACATTTGGCTTGTGGATAAGTGCTAGATACCATCCCAGTTCCTGTGGACTTGATTCTGATTTCCTGGGTCCTTCCTCTAAATCCCAGATTTCGTGATTGAGTTCCTGTAAGAATTGCCAGATTTCCCTGGCACCAACAATCTTCTTTCCCATCCTCCTGATATAAGGTATGCTTGATTTCATTTATTGTTACATATGTTCCTTCTACTAAAAAGAGACTTTGTGAATGGTGAAATGAGAATGAAAAGAAAAAGTCAGGACTGTAAGACTAGACAGATGCTCCAGGGCATGGCAAGTGGTCCTGGATTTCCAGTAAGTGGATGGTACAAAAAGTACCAGGACAGATATGCAAAAGACCTGAGACTGGCCTAAGGTACCACCTGTTCTGATTGGTTTGAACCATCTATTTCTTGGATGGTCTAGGAAAGCCTGCTTTGCCATTCACTCTTCAAGTGACTTTATGGAGACGAAAAAGAATGTTACATGTGTTATAAAAAAAAAAAAAAAAAAAAAAAAAAAACATGTGGAGCAGTGAGACTAGAGTGCTTCCAGGGAATAGAAATGTTCCATGGGATGTTGATAACATTCCTGAAATAATGAGTTCCTATTATTAGCACGTGAAAGTGACGACATGGCATGAGCTACCAAATGTCATACAACTCATTAGAAGCAGGACAAGGGAAAAACCCTCCAGTATTCTCCAGTAAAATAATTTATACCCCTTTTGAAAATAACTACCCACCCATAAGTCTAGATCACAACAAGGGCTTATAAAGATGTTTTGTTATTATGGAAATGCTAATAGAACGATGTTTTATTCAGGATAGGACATAATGAGGGATTCATTTTCAACCTCTAACTGGGTCCTCCAATTCTGATATAAATTCATTATGAACAAGAGCAGCAGTTTGTTAGCTCCTAGAAACTTTATCTTGTTAAGTCTTTAATGAGTTTAACCTTTATGTTAAACACAGTTAATAAGAAACTTACACACTCTTATGCAACACTTTTAATCCATAGTTATTTTAATCCATTTTGATGAAAATTATCTTCCATAGGCTTCAGAGATTTTAATTTGGTGGAAATTTATTCTTTGCTTTAGCTTTGGGTTGTTTACCCACACCAACCGGTTTTATTGTTTCTCTTTGACTGTGGTCAATTAGATGGGATTATTTCATTTCCAAAGACTGTTTTTACAGGGGCTCTGTAGCGGTTTAGTGAAATATAATCCAGCTCAGCCCCTTCTGCATCCAATAAAATTGTCAGTCAGTGTTGGGGGAGCAATCATGGAAATGATGAAATAGCAGTAAATGCTGAAAATAAGCAATGGAAAATTCTGCAAAAGCTAAAATTATACCACCGGGACCTCCTTGATCACCACAGCCCCTCTCTGGCTGAGAATCAGTCCTCCCTAAGAATTGAGAACCTGTCCTTAGAAAGGAAACCACTCTCGGGCTGTAAAATCACCTTCCAGGGAAGCTTTCTCCTTTATATGGCGATGTCTAGTATTTATAAAATGGCCTCCACTTAGCTCTTTCACATTATCAATGTTTTCCCTTGCTTTGAGGTGATATTGATGTCAGTTATTTGATTCAATGGGTTATTTATTATGAACCAAACAGGCCCAAGCCCTAGTCCATGCTGGGTTGTTGACACCCTTAAAATGGTTAAACCAGTACAAATGTAGACATTAGAATAAATACGTAATAAACAACATGTTAGAAAGTCAAAAATATTTCTTACTTCATCTAAGAAAACAGGAGTCTACAGTTGACTTGGGAGGGATGGAAAAGTTATCATTTGCTGGATTGGGGAAAGGCATAAAGGATAATCTGTAATAAATTAGGCTTTGTTAGAACTATCTGTTAAGTCTCAAAGCCCATTACCTTGATTTGATTAAGGAAAATAAGTTGAAGGATAACTGATTATATAATAAGAAAGCCTAAAGTAATCATTTTGAACATGAAAGTTGAAAACAAGAGTAATGTTGAGAATGTATTGAAGAATTAATCAAAGTAATCTAAGGACTAACCGAAGCAGAGGAAGGCAGTTTTCTTTACTTTTCTTTTTCTTTTTTTAATAATCATACAATAGTACAAACCAGAAAATCTTATTTGTTCTAAACTTCCAAACTACCATCACCACCACTCCCCACCAAGATATTTACATTTAAACCCCTATCTAAAACAGATCACTTTCATCGTGTTACGTAACCTCTTTGTGGTCAACCAGTTGAGCATTAGGTAATTCGACTACAAAATATCTTCCCTAGTTTAATGGGTCTTAATGTTTTTAAAGATTAAAAAACGGACAAATGAAAAAGAAAAACACAAAATCAACTGCACATAGAAGAAACAAAATAATATAGTGTGCAAGTATGGGTAGTCTTTTGAAACTATCGCTTGTCTTGGTATAAAAAGAAGTGTCTCTGTTTTATCTGTCTGTATGCGTAAACTCTGAATGTGAGTGAATGTGCTCTGGGCTTCAGTTTCTCTATTAAATGGTGAGATAGGTCAGGCAAGATAGGAAAGCAAAACTTCCCTGTGAAGGCTGTGTCTTTTAGGAGCTATAAAGACTCTTTCAGGACAATAGGGTCCCACTTAGCAAATTATGGCTTCTGTCAACTGCCACATTTGCTACTCGTCCCTTCTGAAAAAATATATATATAATCATCATGGCAAGTACCTGAGGAACAATTTACGTGCTTAGAAAATTCAGCTGAATGTCTCTAAAGTGCTTTGAGTTCCTTAAAACATTGTTGGCATATATATTTCTACTTGAAAAAAAAAAATCTCAAGAAGATAAGCAACACAGAAAAAGAGAAAAACAAGCATTTTCTAAGACTACTTAGGTGGATTTTATTCTATAATCAAGTCCTAGACTATGTCTGAAATGAAAAAAAGAAGCCAGTTAGATCAGGCCAATTGGCTCAATGATGGTAACTTTATAACTTTCATGGGTCATTCAGCACAGAAACCTGGTATTAAGTTTATAATACTATTAACTTTGTATACCAATAAAGGAGCTTTCTGAAAAAGCTTTAAATGTCATTAATGTTTTCCCAAATTCCAATTGAACTTGTCTTGCCTGTCTTGGCTTGGACTTACCAAGGAGAAAAGTTAATCACGCTCCCTTTTATATTAGAAGAAATATATAAATGTTTCAAAGAACAACCCTAACACCATATACATTAGATCTCTGCCAGAAGCTAACTTTTCAAAATACACACAAGTTTCCCACTAAGAGAGAAAGCATGTTTACTTCTGCTCATATTCTGGTATTTCACTAACAAATGGAGAATCTGTGCGTGGAATACGTCTAAGAATGAAGATCAAGTGTTCTCATAATCACTGGGGGTAGAGGGAGAAAGGGCTTCCCATTTACTTAAAGACTCACCAGCAATGGTCTTTGTGGCCTAACTTCCTAAATTCCACAATGAGCTGAAGTCTGGCCTTTCCTAGACGCTGCTGTTAAACCTAGTCTTAGGCTGAAAGAATACAACAGGCTAACTTCGGTCAAGAACAAAACCTCCTCAGCTGGTTCTTCTGTGATATTAATGCTGCTTTTTACCCGTAGTAGAGTTCCTACCTTGGTCCAATATGACCAGGTTCTTAATTGTCATTCCAATTCCATAATCACGAACTTAACTTGGTTTTCTGCTCCTGAGCCCCAATATTCCTGATAAAAGTCTTCTTTTTTTTTTATTATTTTTTTTTATTGTGCATTGGGTGAAAGTTTACGGAGCAAATTTAGTTTTCCATGCAATAGTTTGTACATCCTGATAAACTTCTTAAAAGCAACAAACTGTCCCTTGGACCTCCAACAATTATTATTCCTTCCCGTGTTTAACAATAATAAAATACTGACTTGGGGGCTTTTTGCTGTTCCTACCTGCAGGCCACTAGTCCTTTCTGAGGACTTAATTTCACAACCATACCCCTGCATACTTTTCCTTCAGGTAACCAACACTTGGATTTTCTGCCATGTCCTAATACTCAGGCTTCATACAAAACCTCAAAGTGGCCTTGACTTTTGGCTTTGCCTTTTTTAAGCAGTAGACCATTATCTTAAATCTGACACCAATGTCAACAGATTTCGTTTTTGATATAACTTCGTCACGGGTCCAATTGACATATTATACTTGTTTAAGTACAAAGCATTGTTTATTTTTTTTAATTGGATGGCCACTACTGATTTGAATAATGGGTATTTCTGGAAATACAAATAGTTACTAGATGCACAGCATGCTGATAACCACCAACTCTACCTGGGAATCAGCAGGTATTCTTTATGAGTAAGCACCCTCTTTGCTTTTTGGTAGTTCAGCATCTCTCTAATTACAATTATTATTTCATGTCCATCTTATCAGGGTTCTTGGAAGAGAACACTATATAAATTAGTATAAGCATGTGGGCTACCAAAATTGTTTTTCCGTTTAGAATACTGTGACATAAGCAAGCAACCAGTGCTTCCTTCCAAATCACCTGAAGCTAGATACCCCAATATACAGTTTTGGAAATAAAATTAGACCAATGTATTGTACCCCATGGGTCACCAGCTTAAAATTAAAACTAACTAAATGTTATTAATGTTAATCATTTTGACAAAATGCCTCCTAATCAATAGTAAGCATATATTTAACACTAACTAAAATTTGGACAAAGTTGTAGTTCTTCCCATAATGATGTGATTTTTTATTTTTCTTCATGAATAGACGCATTACTGTTACCTGCACAGTTGATGTGATATTGACTTGTTTTATTGCTAGTCATTGTGTACTTGAGGTTGGCAAGAGCAATTATATCCCACTAACGTTTATCAGTCACTACATATGTTAACTGCTTCAAATGATTTTTAAATCATAAAAATTTTAAATCATAAAGCAATGATTTTATAAAATAAAGGCCTGCACCCTTTTGTTGCTTTGTACAATTCTCTTAAAACTACTTTTAAACTTATAAGACTTTGAGTTTGAAAAATATTTCCCTGTGCATAGCTTGCTGTTCCAATAAGCATTTTAAACATATCACATGATTTTATTTAGTTAATGTATTCATTGATATTGAAAAATAAATCATTAGCTGTTTTAAGACTTTTCTTATTCTCATTATTTTAATGCCAGTGGAAAGGAACTTTCATTTTTGTAAATATAAAGTGATATGAAGAATATTGGCTTTGTAAACATATTGTGGTTGGCTTATGTTAAAAGTATTTTAGACTTGTTAAAATATAGCTCTTTACAAAAGTATAATAAAGTATTTTCTTCTACTCTTCAATTTAGGAACATTGAATTGCATCTGCATTCTGAAAAAGAAAACACTCACATTATGACATGTTTAATAGTCAGGCTGCATACATAAATGCATACATACATACATATGCATATACATATAAATGCATTAAAAATTGACAAATTAGAGATATACATGCACTTTAGATAAATCAGAATATGGTTGAAGAATACATTTTATGTGTTCATATATATTACATATATAATTACACATATTCCAATATATACAGGAATTTCTGATCTTAAAATAGACAATTATCAACCAATGTGTGGTAAAAGTACAGTAAGTTAAAATAAACTAATTAAAATCTGACTTTTTAAAGAAAATAAATAGTATTAGTATAGATTATATTCCTGAGTAAAGATCTGACATTCAACTCTATATTGAAACATTCTTATGATCTGATACCCATAATGGAATAAATAACATTGTGTTTCATCTGACAAAGTATTATATTATGCTTTATGAGATTCAGAGTTTTTTTCATAATTCTTATTTTATTTTAGTAAAAGATACTAAAAAGTTAAAAACAGCAACCAAACCTTTTAGTTCATTACACAAGGCCTTGTGTTCTCTGCTAAGAAGTTGAGTCTATCCCAGAGGTCACTGAATCCAATGGGTGGGTTTAGACCTCATCTGATGTGAACTCTTAGAGACGTTCTACACAATCAGCAGTCACCTGACTCCAACTCTCCTTTCCTTTGCTTCTGGGAGACCACTCTCTTCAGCTTTCTTCTCGCTTTTCTGCTGCATCTTCTCTGACTTCTCTGCAGAATTTTCCATTTATAGTCAACCTATATTCTATATTAATGTTTACACTCTCCCAAGAAAATCTCATCCATGCCAGGGGCTACAATTACTACCTATACCTGGATGGCTCTCAGTGCGTATCTCTAGCCCTGATCTCTCCTGGGAAGTCCAGACCCACGTATCCAAATGCACACTCAAACATGTCCACTTGCTGATGCTCCCAAAACCGAATCCATGATCTTCCTCCAATTCTTCCTCAAACGCAGATCCTCCTCCAATTTACCCTACTTCAGTGATGGGTCCCCCATCCTCATAGTTGCACAGCCCAGCCACTGGGAGTCATTCTTTATACCCCCTTTTCTGTCACTCCCCGTATTCAGATCCAGTTGATTTTCTCTTTTACATATTTATTGAATCCATTCATTTGTCTCTATATCTTGCCGCATCCTGGCCCATGCTTTCCCACAACTTGCCTGTTTATTACCCTCATTTCCTCACTGGACTCCTCACATTCAGTCCTGCTTCTGTCCGGTCCATACTCTGTGCTGCAGCAAATCATAGCTTGATATTCCCATGCTTAAACTTTTCAGAAACTTCCCTTGTGTTTTACAAAACAAGACCAACATTCATAACATGATACGCCATGTTCTACATAATCTGATCCCTGCTGACCTCACCAGCTTCGTTTTGCGACACTTTCCCACTGGCTGCTGCACCTCAGTTACTGTTGTGTTGTATTTTTCAAAAATGGTCACAATACACATACTTTCTCCAGTCCAATGCTCTTCCAGATTCTTGCTACTCTCCATCAAAGGGTGGAGTCTACTCATCCTCCCTTTGAACCTGGAAGGGCTTGTGACTGTCCAAGGCAGAAGTGATGCTATGTGCCTTTTAAGGTGAAGTATACTGAAAGAATACAGCATCCACCTGGCTCCTCTTTTAGGGATGTCTCCTCTGGGAAATGAGCCACTATGCTCTGAGGAATCCCAAACCTAGCCCATCCAAAGAGACCTAATGGAGAAGCTTAAGTGGAGAGGCACTGAGACCTTCAGCCAACAGCCAGCACAACTGTTAAATATATAAATGACAAGTTGACAGATTTTCCAGTCCCCAGCCTTCAAGTCTCCCAGTTAAAGCCCTGGGCATCGTGAAGTAGAAACAAGAAATACCGTCTATGTCTTGTCCAAATTCCTGGACCTTAACATCTATGAGCTTAATAAATGGTTGTTTTAGGCCGTAAGTTACGGCCTAATTGGTTATGCAGCACTAGCCAGTTAGTTAACCATTTGCCATCCAGTTGATCCGACTCATAGTGACCCATGTGTTACATAGTAGAACTGTGTTCCACAGGGTTTTCAAGGCTGTAATTTTTCTAAAACATCACCAAGACTTTCCTCCTGGGAGCAGCCCTGGTGGCGCAGTGCTAGGTGCTAACCGAAAGGTTGGCGGTTTGACTCCACCAGCCACTCGGAGGGAGAAAGATGTGGCAATCTGCTTCCTTAAGGATTTACAGCCATAGACACCCTATGGGACAATTCTGTTCTGCCCTATAGGGTCACTATGAGTAGGAATTGACTCGATGGCAACGAGTTTGGTTGGGTTTTTTGGTTCCTCCTAGGTGCCTCTGGGTTGGTTCAAACCACTAACCTTTTCGTTAGCAGCGTCCAGGAACTCCTTATACTGCATTGTGGTTGTTGTTGGGTGTCATTAAGTTGATTCCAACTCATAGTAACCCCATGTAACAGGGTAGAACTGCTCCATTGGGTTTCCTTGGCTGTGATCGTTATGGAAAAGATCATCTGCTCCTGCAGAGCAACTGGGTGAGTCCCAGCTGCCTCTTTAGCAGCCATGCACTTCACCATTGCATCCTCCAGGGCTACTTTATTCAGCATTAGACAACCAGAATAATCACCTGGACTTTTTTCAGTCCCTTGCTTTTACAATTCTGTCTCTTGCTTCAGGAACTTCCCTCTCCTGGATTTCTTTACACAAATCCCCACTCGCCCCACTCAGTAATTTCTTCTTATCCTTCAAGAATCAGCTCAAATTCCAGCAAAGAGCAATGTAGGTATGCAGGCACAGTAAGAATACAACACCATAAGAGCTTGCATCCTGTACCAAATGACAGGATATGAAGAATGTTGGAATTATCTGCCATCTATGTCCCCACTCCCCTTGTTCTGTGCGAACAACTGCCTCTTGGGCTATGTACAGGTTCCACAAGAGCACAATTAAGTGTTCTGGAATTCCTATTATGTGCAATGTTATCCATAATTTGTTATGATCCACACAGTCAAATGCCTTTGCATAGTCAATAAAACACAGGTAAACATCTTTCTGGTATTCTCTGCTTTCAGCCAAGATCCATCTGATATCAGCAATGACATCCCTCATTTCCTGTCCTCTTCTGAATACAGCTTAAATTTCTGGCAGTTCCCCGTTGATGTACTGCTGCAACCGTTTTTTAATTATTTTCAGCAAAATCTTACTTGTGTGTGATATTAATGATATTGTTCAGTAATTTCCATAATCCATCGGATCCCCTTTCTTTGAAATGGGCATAAATATGGATCTCTTCCAGTCGATTGGCCAGGTAGCTATTTTCCAAATTTCTTGGCATAGACAAATGAGCACTTCCAGCGTTGCGTCTGTTTGTGGAAACATCTCAATTGATGTTCCGTCAGTTCCAGGAGGCTTGTTTTTTGCCAATGCCTTCAGTGCAGCTTGGACCTCTTCCTTCAATACCATCAGTTCTTAATCATATGCTACCTCAAATGATTGAAAGTCAACCAATTCTTTTTGGTACAGTGACTGTGTATTCCTTCCATCTTCTTTTGATGCTTCCTGTGTCATTCAATATTTTGCTCATAGAATCATTCAATATTGTGACTCAAAGCTTGACTTTTTTCTTCAGTTCTTTCAGTTTGAGAAATGCTAAGCGTGTTCTTCCCTTTTAGTTTTTTAACTCCAGGTCATTGCACATTTCATTATAATATTTACTTTGTTTTCTTGAGCCACCCTTTTAAATCTTCTGTTAGTTCTTTTACTTCGCCATTTCTTCCATTCCCTTTAGCTACTCTATATTCAAAAGCAAGTTTCAGAGTCTCTTCTGACATCCATTTTTGCCTTTTCTCTCTTTCCTGTCTTTTGAATGACCTTTTTCCTTCTTCACATGTGATGTCCTTGATATCATCCCACAACTCATCTGGTCTTCGGTCATTAGTGTTCAATGTGTCAAATCTGTTCTTGAGATGGTCTCTAAATTCACTTGGGATATACTCAGGTTCATACTTTGGCTCTCATGGACTGGTTTAATCATCTTTAGCTTCAACTTGAACTTGCATATGAGCAGTTGATGGTCTGTTCCACAGTCGACTGCTGGCCTTGTTCTAACTGATGATATTGAGCTTCTCTATCATCTTTCCTCAGATGTAGTCAATTTGATTCTTATGTATTCTATCCAGTGGGGTACACACGTACCGTTGCCATTTATTTTGTTGAAAAAAGCATTTGTAGTGAAGAAGTCACTGATCTTGCAAAATTCTATCATGCAATCTCTGGGGTCCTCTCTATCACCAATATTTTCCAACTACCAAGACTTCTTCGTTTTCAACTTTTGTGTGGTTTAAAATCAGGAAAGACATGTGTCAGGGCTGTACCTTTTGCCATACTTATTCAATCTGTATGCTGAACAAATAATCTGAGAAGCTAGACTATATGAAGACAAGGGCAACATCAGGATTGGAAGAATGCTCATTGACAACCTGCAGTATGCAGATGGCACAACCTTGCTTGTTGAAAGGGAAGAGGACTTGAAGCACTTACTGATGAAAATCAAAGACTGTATGTAGCCTTCAGTACGGATTGCACCTCAACATCAAGAAAACAAAAATCCTCACCACTGGACCAATAAGCAACATCATGATAAACGGAGAAAATATTGAAGTTTTCAACAATTTCATTTTGCTTGGATCCACAATCAATGTCCATGGAAGCAGCAGTCAAGAAATCAAACAACGTATTGCATTGGGAAAATCTGCTGCAAAACACTTCTTTGATGTGTTCAAAAGCAAAGACGTCACTTTGAGGACTAAGGTGTGCCTGACCCAAGCCATGGTATTTTCAGTCGCCTCATATGGATGACAAAGCTGGACAATGAATAAGAAAGACCAAAGAAGAATTGATGCCTTTGAATTATGGTGTATTTGAAGAATATTGACTATACCAAGGACTGCCAAAAAAAAGAACAAATCTGTCTTGGAAGCAGTACAGCCAGAATGCTCCTTAGAAGGGAGGATGTTGAGACTTCATCTCATATACTTTGAAGATGTAATCAGGAGGAATCAGTCCCTGGAGAAGGCCATCATGCTTGGTAAAGTAGAGGGTCAGTGAAAAAGAGGAAGACTGTCAATGAAATGGATTGACACAGTGGCTGCAACAATGGGCTCAAACATAGCAACGTTTATGAGAATGGTATAGGATTGGGCAGTGTTTTGTTCTCTTGTACACGGGGTCGCTATGAGTTGGAACAGACTGGACAGCACCTAACAACAATAATGTCCACAAACCATGGCCATCAGACACGTAGCCTCAAGGCATCCTAGTAAAACCTTTACAGAAATGTAAGAAAAAAAAAAGGGAAGTAAACTTAAATTTAATGAACCATGCCCAGCAATATTTTAAATCCTCATAGTTTTTAGCAATTTCTTCTTACCCCCTGAGACACACTCTTGCTCACTTTAGGGCAGCATTAGAATAACCACTCCCAAAGGTGCTGCAGTTGTGAGTTTCTCGACATGGTCTAGGGAATGTTCTTACTGGGATCATGGGACATGGAGGAGCTTCGTTAGAGTTCGGGATACTGGGAATAACTTAAAGGAGATATAGGACCACTTTCATAATTTTGGATGACAGATCAAAACATATCCGTTTTACTTGTTCGTTATTATTCTTACAAATTTTCCTGTAGCAAGCATACACAGAGATTAAGCTTCCTCTTTTGAAGCCATTGTCTTACAGTGCAGTTTCACGTGGCACCCTCACCTTATTTTAGGCACCCAAGACTTTCAAATAACTCTTTCTTTCTGCCTCATCAATCTACTGGTTTATGATACGAGCATCTCCACTTTTCTCCTTAAATGAATGGGTAAGTTTGATTCTGAAACTATATCCAAAATTTTTCTATCTCAGCCCTTATAATACAAGACTGCTGCTATTACTAAAATGAAGTTTTGCTTTATTTTATTTTATTTTTAAAATAGTGTACAAGGACCCAATCATGACTACAAAAATAATACTGATTTTTTTCTAGCAGATATGCTAGCACTTAGACAATTAGCAATCCGCACTGCCTTTGTTCCACGCACACTGCAGTCGCTGTCAAAGAGGAGTTTCAGTTACAAAACAATACAGATTTCTTTAGTTTAGATTCACCAAATGGTTGTCCTTGTTCCAGCATATTTTTCTTTCCTACTTTTGCCCACTGCTGCCTAAACTCCACATTACTCCAGGCTTCCCCTCCTCAGATGCTGAAGCAGGGAGCAGCCTAGAGTGAGAGAACTCATCTGGGGAGAAAAGCTGTGAGGCTCAAGGAGAATCTATGGGATCAGCGCCTATGGATAGCATGATACAGTTCACTGAGTACCCTGAAGCTAACCAATATAAGTCAAATTTTATCTAGAATTACATTTTCATTTTAATGAAGGACCTGACCTTTCTCTGTGAGTAAAGTATTCTATAGGAGGCA
Source organism: Dugong dugon (assembly GCA_030035585.1). Taxonomy (NCBI): domain Eukaryota; kingdom Metazoa; phylum Chordata; class Mammalia; order Sirenia; family Dugongidae; genus Dugong; species Dugong dugon. Next base: position 20,582,662 of record CM057478.1, read on the forward strand.
GTGGTGGCTCAGTAGTAGAATTCTTGCCTTTCACGAAGGAGACCCCGGGGTTTGATTCCTGGCCAATGCACTTCAAGCACAGCCAGTGGAGGCTTGTGTGTTGCTATGATGTTAAACAGGTTTCAGCAGAGCTTCCAGACTAAGACAGACTAGGAAGAAAGGCCTGGTAATCTACTTCCAGAAATCAGCCATTGAAAACCCTATGGATCACAATAGTCTGATCCCTTGTGCACAGGGTCACCATGAGTCAGGGATTGACTCAGCAACAGCAACAAAGTATTCTATATATAATATCAAAAAATTTGGTACCCTGAAATTAGTAGAATGGTGAGTTAATGTGCTAACATACCAGGCAACTGCCTACCGTTAGCCTCTTTTCTATTCAGTAGAGCAAGTTCAGCAATATATGGCCTCTTTTACGCCATCTATGGTGACATCACCGATCAATCTTGAAACATTGACCAAAAATCTTAGACTAGACTTCCAATTTTCACCATAGCTATCTAAGTAGCCCCCACCACTCAATCAAAGCTGGCTCAAAAAATGAAACTTATTTGTCATTTTTGAAACAAGAGGTAAACCATCTCCTTCAGACATTTATTATTAAAATTCAAATTTTCTGAGGGAAGAGAATCCTAGGAGAGGAAGAAGGAGCCAGCAGCGACAGTGGGGCCCCTCCTGTAGTTCCACACTACAGCATGTTAGACTAAATTAGATTTTATTACATTAGCTAATGGTCATGTTGGAAGGCACAGGCGAGCTGATTCTAAGACAAGAAACAAAACAAATAGGTTGCAGCAGTGTGGATGCGACGCTGGGGAAGCGTTTAGGCTCACTAAGCTCTAGGCAGCCAGTCCTAATGAGGTGCCCCAGGAGCTTTGGGGAGCGAGCCCTGGGACCAAAGACCTGTTAGAAAGGATCAGCTTATCCAACCGATATGGAGAGAGATTAACAAAATGTTTAATTAATGATAAAGTTCATCAAGCCAAACAAGCCAATCCAGTTATATCTGCTATAAAAACAAAGTCCAGTATTAGAGGAAACATACTCAAGAAAAATCAAAATGAGACTGAAGTTTTTAAGTTAAGGAACGTGAGACCCCCTAATAGCACATCTGCACACACATTTCGCCTAGTAGCACTTTTACACGCCGGTATGGATTGAATGGAGCCCTGGTGGCAGTGATTAAGAGCTCAGGCTGCTAACCAAAAGGCTGGCAGTTTGAATCCACCAGCAGCTCCTTGGAAACCCTATGAGGCAGTTCTACTCTGTCCTATAAGGTCGCTATGAGTTGGAATCAATTCAGTGGAGACTGGTTTGTTTGAGGGGGGCGGGGGTTATGGGTTGAATTGTGTTCCCCAGGAAGATATGTCAAAGTCCTAACTCCCAGTATCTTATTTGGAAATAGGATCTTTGCAGATGTAATTAGCTAAATTAACATGAAGTCATACTGGAGTAGCGTGGGCCCTAATCCGACATGATGGATGTCCTTATAAGAAGGGAGGAACAGACAGAGGCACAGAGGGAAGACAGCTGTGTGAAGATGAAGGCAGAGAGGAGAGATATGCAGCCACAAGCCAAGGAATGTGGAGGGCTACCAGATGCTGGAGGAGACAAAGACAGGTCTTTCCTTAGCGCCTTTGGAGAGAGCATGGCCCTGCCTACACAATGAATTTGAATTTCTAGCCTCCAGAACAGTGAAAGAACACATCTTTGTTGTCTTAGGCAACTTGGTCTATGGTGATTTGTTACAGCAGCCTCCGAAAACAAGCACGTTTCCTTTACAAAATACACCCCGTTTACAAAGGGGGTCAAGGAGAGACCCCCACATTCTTAGCCACTCTCCATTTCTTCCTACTTTGTTACTAAAACTGGTGTTCATGGCAACCTTTACAGTGTCCCCTGATGCCAGGAACTGTATCAGGTGCTGAGTGTGAGCCAGGCCTCCCCTGGGATCACCAGAGCTGCCCCCTACCCTCTAGAAAGGCCGTTTAGTTGTCAGCATGACTAAGGACTCAACTATGCATAATGGCAGCCAGGTGGTCTTATAATTCCTCAAATCGCCTTTTGTTAGAATGTTAATATTGGGAAAAAATAAAAGTCACACTTAAAAATAGCATCCTGCACATCTTTGTTTTTCTCCTTTTGGACTTTCTCCTGGGTGCCATAAAATGGCAGCCATTTCTTTTGCAGGTGTTCAAAACCCCCAGTAACTTGTTTTTTTCTTTAATTCATAATTTTAATTTTTAAGATGGTCATTTTAATTATATCTTTTCTCTAATATGTTAGAGGAGACCTTCATTATCTTAAAAATATGTGGTTTGTAGTTTAAAAATCTAGTGGCATAATCTTGGATATTAGGCTTGTATCAATGAACAGTTTCATAAACCAGTTAGTCTTCATTGATTATTTTGGGAACATGACCTTTTCAGCCACTTAAATACCTGAATGATTAAAGATCCCTCTCTGATGAGTGACTCAATTTAATGTGGAGTGTGTTGGGGTTTTGTTTGTTAGTTTTGTGTTTTTATCGTTTTTATTGCACAGGTGACTGGGATAAATACTGTGTGGAAATGCTACATAAAGCAAAATATTATCATACCTGTCCTATTTTTCTTTCTTTATCACCTTGATTTCTCAAGTTTTTTTTGGTGCCACAATAATTGAGGCACTTGGGGTTTTTTGAACCACAAAAGTTTTACAAACAGTAAATTTTTTTCCCTATTTAAAACATATGTTTAATTCTAGACATTCTCGTGGGAGCACACTATTTGCTTCATCTTCCTTATTAGCGAGTTTTGTTTTTAGGTTTTAACCTAAGACCATATTTGTAAAGACAGCTTTTGCAGCTGGCGTAGTGGTTAAGAGCTATGATTGCTAACTAAAAGGTCAGCAGTTCGAATCCACCAGGCGCTCCTTGGAAACCCTATGGGGCAGTTCTGCTTTGTCCTATAGGGTCGCTATGAGTCAGACTCAACAGCGGCGGGTTTGGTTTGGGTGTTTTTGTACTCACCCTCCCGAAGCTATCTCCTGCCAAGGTCCCCGAGTCTGGTCTCCGTGCATTTTCCCCTTGGCTTCCGCAGGACTTCTGAGCGCAGGGCAATTACCGGATTGAGTTGCAACTGGAGAGTGTGATGAGATCCATCAGCCAAGCTAATGGCTCTGACATTCTCCACAGACAACTTTTACTTGCTTAACAGAACATTAGAAATATGTGATGGGGCCCAAAGTATTATTACTAAGAAATTAGTAAACCATGAGCTCATAAAAATTAAATTTTCTCTCTTTTTAAAAAAATCTTGAGATTTGTTTTCAGTGTTCATTTTAGATTATTTTTCCAGCTCTGGTTGATTTTATGTAAAAAAATAATAATAAAATAATTATTTTGAAAGTCAATAAGTGAATTAAGCTACAATTTCAAACATAGCATTTGTAATTTAGGCCATTCCATATTTTTCTGGATTTTATCAGGAAAATAAATATATTTTCCAAATGTCATAGAATCCTCCAAACATCCCCTCATTGTTTGCCTTATAGTTAACACACATTCCAAACACAGATGAGACCATGTGCAAACGTAGAGCCTTTTGCTGCTTTCAGATACACGCCACAGAGAAGGTTTGGATTTAGCTGTCTTTACCTGCTTCCCTCAGGGCCAGTCCTGCTTCGCCAGTTGCTCTCTCCCTTGTCAGCTGTTATGGATTGAATTGCGCCCTCCAAAAACATGTGTTGTGAATCCTAACCTGTATGCCTGTGGTTATAATCCCATTTGGGAATGAGTTTCTGTTATGTTAATGAGTGTATGGTGTGTCTTGACTTAATCTCTTACAAGAGATAAAAAGAGTAGATTAGGCAAGCTGAGATGGGATAAGATAGATGCCAAGGTGCATGGAGATCTCCAAGGAACCAGGAAGCAGAAGCTGAAGAGACACGGACGTTCCTCCACAGCTGACACAGAGAGAAAGCCTTCTCCTAGAGCTGGCATCCTAAATTTGGACTTCTAGCCTCCTAAACTGTGAGAAAATAAATTTCTGTTTGTTAAAGCCACCTACTTGTGGTATTTCTGTTATAACAGCACTGGATAACTAAGACAGAATTTAGTACTGAGAAGTGGGAGTATTGCTCTAATGAATACCTAAAATGTGGATGTGGTTTTGGAATTGGAAGAGTTTTAAGGTGCCTAATAGTAAAAGCCTAGGTTGCCTTGAAGGACTGTTCATAGGATTATGGATGTCAAAGGCCGTTCTAGTGAGGGCTCAGAAGAAAGTGAGGAGAGCCGTAGAGAAAGTGTCTATCATCTTAGAGAATATATATGGTGCCAGGAACAGAATGTTACTAGAAATGTGGACATTAACTGTGTTTCTGGTAAGGTTTTAAAAGGAAGTGATGGGCATGTGATTGAACAATGGAGGAAGGGCAATGCTGTTTATGCAGTGGCAAAGAACTTGTTTGAGTTATGTTCAAATATTTGTTGGAAGGTAGAACTTGTAAGTGATGAACTTGAATATTTGACTGAAGAAATTTCTAAGCAAGATCCTAAAGGGGCTACATGGTTTCTCCTTGCTGCATATAGTGAAATGCAAGAGGAAAGAGATGGACTTAGAAATGAACTATCCAAAATGAAAATAAAACTTAAAGATTGGGAAAATTCTGTTGTACAAACTAAGGACATGAGTCCTGGAATTTTCACCAAGTATGTGGCTACACAATCTTTTGTTAGAGTGATCAAGCCTGTGACTGATGGATGTAACCAACTCCCATAGCAGAAAACCCATCAGCTTCGACTGAAGGGGCTAGAGAAAGAGCAAAAGGAAAAGAATGCTGTCTGCCTCTTGGAATTCTACAAGCTGAAAACAGGCCAAAGGAGCTGTATGTGTTGTATTCCAAGAAAAGAAAAAACCATCCCTGGAGTAGCTCGGAGATTAGCAGAACTGCAGAACTGTTGGAAGGAGCACAAGATACAGAGCTGCCTAAGTCTCAAAGGGTGGGGCCACTGCCTCTGGGGTCTCAAAGGTTAGAGCCATGGCCTCGTAGGTTTCAAAGAGTCAGATATTCACCAACTCGATTCCAGAGTGTGGGACTGCCATGAGTGGGGCCTACCAGGGCTGAGGGGGTGAGGTTGCCTCTCAGATGTACTAGGAGAATGGGCCTGCCCAAACCCCAGCGAGCAGTATTGCCATCCTAGTGGGCCTGGAAGGCAGAGCTGAAGCCCAGAGCTGAGGGGCCTCCACCCAGAATCCAGAGAGCATGGTCAATACCCAGAGTCTGGAGGGAAGGGCCCTTTCTCCAGATGGTCCCAAAGAACAGAGGATTATTTTCAAGCCTTGAGAGCTAATGTAAGTTGTTCTGCTGGGTTTTGGACTTGTTTGGTGCCCATTAATAATGGAAATGTCTACCTTGTGCCTGTTCTGCCACTGTACTTTGAAAACAGATAAGTTGTAGTCTACATTTCACAGGTTCACATGTAAAGAGAAATTTTGCCCCAGAATGGAATACTCCTAAAGTCTCACCCTTATTTGATTTAGATAATTCAGAAGATAAGATTTTGGACTTGGAGTAGACTTAAGACTTTTGGGATGATGTGATGGGGTAAATGTATTTTGCATGTGGCAAGGTCATGGATTTTGGAGGCCCAGGTGTGGAATGTTATGGATTGAATTGTGTCCCCCCAAAACATGTGTTATAAATCCTAATCTGTATACCTGTGTTTATAATCCCGTTTGGGAATGAGTTTTTTGTTATGTGAATGGGGCAGGATCAGTGCAGTGTGTCTCTTGAGTTAATCTCTTACAAGAGATGAAAAGAGCAGATCAGTCAAGCCAAGATGGGATAAGATAGATGCCAAGACACATGGAGATCTCCAAGGAACCAGGAAGCAGAAGCTGAAGAGGCAAGGACCTAACTCCACAGCCAACACAGAAAGAAAGCCTTCCTCACCCTGAATTAGGATTTCTAGCCTCCTAAACTGTGAGAAAATAAATTTCTGTTTGTTAAGGCCACCTACTTGTGGTATTTCTGTTATAACGACACTAGATAACTAAGACACTGGCATTCTCTCCTCCTATCCTCAGGCAGTTCCCTGACCCCTGGCCATGGCCATCACTCTTACATGGAGCTCCGCCAAAATACAAGCACAGGAGAAGCTGGACTTTTGGCAGATTACCTGCATGGGTTGGTTGAGAGCTTTAGTTTTAATTTTCAGCCACATCTAGTGAAAATCAGCTTGCTTGTATGCATAACAAAATGAACTTATTCCTGGATTGAGTTTTACATAGGAATTAAAATTAGTATTGTAGTGAAAGAGGTAGCACTGTATTAGGCTGTCTATAATACTTAGCCTGTTCCATTTAGAAAGGAGAATGTGATTTTCAAGAATCATTTTTTTACAATAACCTCTTTGCTCATTAATTTAACTTCATCAACGTTATAATATACAGATCCCCCCAGTGTAGTCCCATAGGATAAAATAAAGATACAGTCTTTTTACAAATTTTTCTACTAGTTATTACGTGTTTTTCAGGAGGATCGTGAAAATGGAATGATAGAATCTTGTAAATTGTCAGAGAGTTGCTCTGCATAACAAACTTACCTCAGCATTCCAACCTAATTTCCCATAAGCCCAGGAACACTTTCAGAGAGGTTGACTAAGACAATTTCTCTTGATATTTTACAAACTAAAGTCATAATTTATGATTTATTTGTGATGTCTTTAGAGAGACAGAAAATAGGACAAAAGTCTTAAAGCTACTGAACAAGGTCAGGAGTTTGTGCTATTTGTATCAGTTTATAAAGCAAGCCACAGGAAATTTGTGGTGAGGCAGGAAAATGCATTGCGTATTTCCCTCCACCTGGAAACGAAGTTGTGAACATTAGGGAACATCTAATTCTGAATGAATAGTTATTTGGCTTATACATTCAGATAAATTACTGTTTATTTCTATTCTAGTATGGAATGGTTCTTTTGGTTTTCAATATTAATTAATGTATGTGCTCTGAGACTGAATTACTGACTTCTCCCGGTCGTCTTGTCATTTTCTGGAAAGAGAATCTTAAGTCTCCCACCCTCTGCCCTCGTCCACCTTGATTACCCAGTGCCACAGTCTCACACACTTGTAATAATTTGTTTTTTCTTATCTACTTCCTTAATTCACAGATGTGAGCTGAACTGAAAAAAAAGAGAGAGAGAGAGAGAGAGAATTAGCTGAGTTGTAATCATTTGGAATGTTTGAAATGATTTGAATGGATGGGGATTATTTACTTCAGAGAACCTTTGTCTAACAGTATTCCTAGGAGCTAGGAAAGCCAGCATTCTAATCTCAAACTCTAACATTCTTTGAGAAGTTACTTTAGCTCCCTGCTTTACTCTGACCCTTGTATGACGAGGATAATAATATTTATCTAGCCTAGATGAAATCTTCAATTGTATCGTTAAGAATATTTCACAGTGACAAAGTGGTCTTCCACTCTCTACATGATTTACAAATAAGATCGACTTAAATCTGGTGCTTCTTCCTGTTGTATAGCTGTGTAATCCAAGAAACAGAGAAATCACATTTTAGCCCATATTTTAAGATATAATAATAGCTAATAGTTACTTTGTGCCAGGCATTGTGCATTATCTTATTTAATTCTTCAGCAGCCCTGTGGAGATTTTTATTCCTATTTCACTGTAAAAGAAATAGTGGCTTTCAAAAGATTAAGGAAGTTGCCCAAGTTTGTCCAATGAGTAAATGAGAGTCCCATACATCTGCTGCCCCCCTAGCAAAAGCAAACCATGTCAGCATTGAATCTCAGTGAGGTTACATGAAGCAAGCTCAGAAAAACTGCTTCTGTGGATTTATCTGTCCTATTGCCTCAGCTGGCTACCTGGTTAAAGACAATAAAGATATTTCCCTTTGCACATCTCAGACCACTCTGACATAATCACTTTAGTGAATATTTGGTGCTTCTTTGGCTAGGCAGCATCCTGTTATCCTACTTCTGGTAGCAATCTTCACCCCCTCACCTCAATTACAGGATCTACCTCCTCCCTCTCCAGATGCATGTGGAACTCAATGTAGTAATAGCAAACCCCCACTGAGCCATGTTAGTCATATCCTGTCAATGTTTCATGGCCTAGTTCTTTGGATCCAGTGCCTCTGGCAAAAGCTCCTTCTCATCACTCTGCTGCTCACTGCCTATGTGGGGGAATCATATGAGATGTGGTTGACAATGTTTAAGCATTTGTCTGCCAGCCAAGAAGTTGGTGGTTTGAACCCACTCAGCAACTCCACAAGAGGAAAGACCTGGTGATCTTCTCCTGTGTAAATTACAGCCTAGGAAACCCTATGGAGCAGTTCTACTTTGTCTTGTAGGGTTGCTATGAGTTGGAATCAAATCCACTTGTCAGCACTCAACAACAACAATTAGAGTTCAACTCCTTAACTGTGCACTCAGTATCGTCACTAAATTTTATCAGTCCCACTCAATTCAGCTATGGAGACCAACCCCCACCGTGGTTTTCACTGAAACATCTTACTTGTATACATCGGTTCTGTTATGAGACTATAAAACTAAAGTAAGAATTAAGTATCAAATAAACTAGACATTCTACTCCCAAACCAAAATCGCCCTGTAGACTTGACCTCATTTCTCTTAGGAAAATTGTAACAGAAAAAAGATTTAGTTTGTTTTTTCTACTTTGTTGCATAAGACTCAGTGGCCCAAAGGGAGCAAACAAATTGAACTGATTTAATCATTGCACCCACTACCTGTTGTACCGTGGTGATTTCCATATTGCTAGGATGCTGGAAGCTATGCCACTGGTATTTCAGACATCAGCAGGGTCACCCGTGGTGGACAAATTTCAGTGGAGTTTCTAGAGTAAAACAAACTAAGAAGAAAGGCCTGGAAATCTATTCCAAAAATCAGCCAATGAAAACCTTACGTATCACAACAGAACATTGTCCAACTTGCTTGCTTTGGGCATGTCATCAGGAGGAATAAATTGTTTAAGGATGACAGCATGTTTGGTGAAGCAAAGGGAGACCCTCTGTGAGATGGACTGGCACAGTAGCCACAGAGATGGACTCATGAGTGCTAGCGATTGTAAGGATGACTCGGACCTAGCAGCGTTTCGCTCTGTTGTATGTAAGTTTGCCACGAGTTGGAGTCGACTCCATGGCGGCAGTCTATGTATCTGTCTAATCATTACACAGAGCCAAAAATCTCTGGCCTCCTCCATTATAAAAGTACCCATAGCTTAAGCATTCTATGGAACTTGTGTCTAGTCAAGCTTTGGGAATATCTTAAACATATTTAGCTCTATTTTAAAAGTAATCTTTCAAAGTAATTATTAGAATTGAGTCATACTTCCTAGCTTAAAATCTATCAGTGGTTTTCCTTTAGTCTTAGGGTAACAAAGATCATTTTTGTGAACTCAAGGTCCTGTGAGATGAGACATCTAGCCAGCTCTCCAGCCTTACCTGGTGCCATGTCCTCCTTGGTAATCAGCCCTGCCAGTTTTTTACATCAGCCAAATTCCCACGCTGGGGCCTTTGCACCTGTGTTCCCTGTCCCCCTCACCATCCCACTTCCCCTAAGTGCTTCTCTTTATCTGTCATATCTCACTACAACCTCCACCAAAAAACTGTAAAATACACCCAAGATTAGAACAGACCCTCTGTTTTATCCTCCCATAGAATACCATTGTTTTCCATTACAGAACTTACCAGAACTGGTCATTATAACATGTCTGTCCATTAGTTTAATATTAATTTTCTAGATTTCTTGTTCTCTGATTGCAAATATGGAGCTTGCCTTGTTGACTGCTGTGTCCCATCACCTAGGAATGTTCTGGTGAGTGCTGGATGCAGGTGAATATGTGGTGAGTGAATTCATGAATGAATGCACTTACGTGGAGAAATAAAATATCAAGGTGTTAATAGTAGTCAATCTCTTAATTTCCCCCTTAAATGATTACTTAGTGAAAAGAACATGAATCATCTTTCTAATCAGAGCCGAAGTTTCCAAAAAGAAAAGAAAAGAGTCATATACTGTGCTGCTAAATACCTGGCTCTGCAGAAGAATAAATGGACCCTAAAGAGATGTGTAGGCTAACAAATTCATATTTTATTGCAAATATGCCCTACCATGGTTTTCCCAGTTTGTTTTTTCCCTTTGTATTTTCAAAGTCTAGCTTGTTCACAAAACACTCCAGAGAAGAAAAAATGTATCATTTTGTAACCATTTTTTAAAATACCAAATGACACCATTAAATGTCAAAATTTAAGCTCAAAGTGTGACTCAGGAAATGATTTTTAAACATACTTTAAACATGTATAGCAGTAATAATAATCCTTCATCCAACTCAGTTTAAATTTTTTAATAGAATTTCTGGCCCAAAGTGGATAGTGGCTGGGAGGAAAAAAAATAAAACCTTCCAGCTTATTTTTTTCAAATATAAAAGCTTGCAGATGCATTTTTCACAGTGCTGTCAGCAGCAGACCTAATTGCTTTTCATGTAAATTAAGAATATGTACCTTTGTTTAAGCAGTAATCTAGGTCAAAATAAGGAGATGGTTTATTTGTGTTAGCTTATTTGGAGCTTTGAAATGGCACTTAAGCATGGCATGAATTTCTTCTTGGCTTTCATTTATTTAAGTAAGAAAACGTTCCTCTTTTAAAGTTTTCTTTTTTTTCCCCCAATTTCCACTTACCAATACTAATGATCCACCCCACACATAAGGAAGGCATATAGAAGTATTTCAGAGCTTTGTTATAAAAACTTGTGATTGTTGCTGCTATTTATTTCTGAATTGTTTGTATTTGTTAAAGCTTGATGAATCTGAGAATACATTTAGAGGGTAGCTTGAGACCACTTGCCTTTGAGTTTACCTCACTGGAATTACTATAGATTTTTCCTCTCCTCCTGGATTCACACGTTTGTTTTTTGTCAAAAAAGATCTAGAACTACCCCAATTATCAGACAGATTTTGAACATAGATTATATCACTGGGAGGAATTTCTGACTGACCCCTTCTGGTTTATGACACCAGCGAGTTCAAGCGTGTGTGGTCCGTCGTTGGCCCCCTGCGCCTAGAAAATTGAATCTCAGCAGGTTCTACCTTGAATCCAGTGAAAGGGTTTGTTCATTTGTTTGTGTGTTTGTTTTAAACATTTCATGACAGGGGAGTATTTATGGACAATGTGTCACAAAGGAAGCTTATTTTTAAAGAACAAAGAACTATTTTTCTCATTTATGTAATTTGCAGTAGTATATCGTCTATATTTTCCCCCAAAATCCATTGTAATTGTAATTCATTGGCTGTCATACTCTCATGAAAAAGATGCATTCATAATAAAATAATTTAGAAGCATTCCAAGCTCCATGGAGTCTAAAATATAGGCACATTCTATAGGAGGGACTAGTTCTTTACTGCTATTATACTGTCAAGTTATTTTATTTCATTGTAAGAGAACATTACAGTAATACATTTGTGATTATACATTTGATTTTTAAAATGTGCAGTTAACAATGAAGGAAAAATATTGGATGTAAACTATAGATTTGGGGAAAAAAGCAAGAGTAAAAAGATTAACTATTGGTCAGAAAGAAAATGCGGAATTGGGAATTTTAAGAGAAATATTTTTTGTTAAGAAGCTACAGTACCTTGTTACAAACATAGAAAAGCTACACATTGTAAACCTCAACAACAGAAAGACAAATAACCCAATTAAAAAATGGGCAAAGGATATGAACAGGCACTTCACCAAGGAAAATATTCAGGCGGCTAACAGAGACATGAAGAAATGCTCACGATCATTAGCTATTAGAGAAACACAGATCAAAACTACAATGAGATATCATCTCACCCCAACAAGGCTAGCATTAATCCAAAAAACACAAAATAATAAATGTTGGAGAAGTTGTGGAGAGACTGGAATACTTATACACTGTTGGTGGGAATGTAAAATGGTACAACCACTTTGGAAATCGATTTGGCACTTCCTTAAAAAGCTAGAAATAAAAGTACCATATGATCCAGCTATCCTGCTCCTTGGAATACATCCTGGAGAAATAAGAGCCGTCACACGAATAGATATATGCACACCCATGTTTGTTGCAACACTGTTCACAATAGCAAAAAGATGGAAACAACCTAGGTGCCCATCAATAGACGAATGGATAAACAAATTATGGTATATCCACACAATGGAATACTACACAACGATAAAGAACAATGATGAAGCCATGAAACATAACATGGAGGAATCTGGAGGGCATTATGCTGAGTGAATTTAGTCAGTCACAGAAGGACAAATATTGTATAAGACCACTATTATAAGAACTCAAGAAAAGGTTTAAACACAGAAGAAAACATTCTTTGATGGTTACGAGGGTGGGGAGGGAGGGTAGGGTTATTCACTAACTAGACAGTAGACAAGTATTATTTTAGGTGAAGGGAAGGACAGCACACACTACAGGGGAAGTCAGCATAACTGAACTAAACCGAAGCTAAGAAGTATCCTGAATACAGTCAAACACTTTGAGGGACAGAGTAGCAGGGGTAGGGGTCTGGAGACCATGCTTTCGGGGGGACATCAAGGTCAATTGGCATAACAAAGCTTATTAAGACAATGTTCTGCATCCTACTTTGGTAAGTGGCATGTGGGGTCTTAAAAGCTTGCAAGCAGCCATCTAAGATACATCAGTTGGTCCCAACCACCTGGAGTAAAGGAGAATGAACACCAAAGACACAAGGAAAGTATTAGCCCAAGAGACAGAAAGGGCCACATAAACCAGAGACTTCTTCAGCCTGAGACCAGAAGAACTAGATGGTGCCTGGCTACCACCAATGACCACCCTGACAGGGAACACAACAGAGTCCCTGATGGAGCAAGAGAAAGGTGGGGTGCAGAACTCAAATTCTAGTAAGAAGACCAGACTTACTGGTCTGACTGAGACTAGAGGAACCCCGGAAAGCATGGCCCCTGGATTCTCTATCAGCCCAGAACTAGAACAGTTTCTGAGGCCAACTCTTCAGACAGGGACTGGACTGGACTGTGGGACATAAAGTGATACTCATGAGGAGTGTGCCTCTTAGGTCAAGTAAATACAAGAGACCAAACGGACAGCTTCTGTCTGGAGGTGAGATGGGAAGGCAGAGAGGGTTAGGAGCTGGTTGAATGGACATGGGGAATCAGGGGTAGAAGGGAGGAGTGTGCTGTCACAGTATGGGGAGAGAAATTAGGATCACATAACAATGTGTGTATAAATTTTTGTATGGGAGACTAACTTGAAATGTAAACTTCATTTAAACTACAACAATAAACAAAAAAAAGTAGAAACGAAAAGCTACACATTGTTTCGTTTTATATTTGGTTTGCTTGCAAGCAAGATTTTTATTTAAATATTCATTATGGATTACACCTCAACATAAAGAAAACAAAAATCCTCACAACTGGACCAATAAGCAACATCAAGATAAACAGAGAAAAGATTGAAGTTGTCAAGGATTTCATTTTACTTGGATCCACAGTCAATACCCACGGAAGCAGCAGTCAAGAAATCAAACAACATATTGCATTAGGCAAATCTGCTGTAAATGACTTCCTTCAAGTGTTAAAAAGCAAAGATATCACTTTGAAGACTAAGTGCGCCTGACCCAAGCCATGGTGGTTTCAGTCACCTCATATGCATGTGAAAGGAAGACTGAAGAACTGATGCCTTTGAATTATGGTGTTGGTGAAGAATACTGACTATACCATGGACTGCCAGAAGAACGAAAAAGTCTGTCTTGGAAGCAGTACAGCCGAATGCTCCTTAGAAGGGAGTGGACATGTTATCATGAGGGATCAGTCCCTGGAGAAGGACATCATGCTTGGTAAAGTCAGTGAAAAGGAGGAAGACCCTCAACGAGATGAATGTTCACAGTGGCTGCAACAGTGGGCTCAAAACATAGCCGATGTTTGTGAAGATGGGTAGTTTTTCGTTCTGTCGTACATAGGTTAGCTATGTGCCAGAACTGACTTGCAGGCACCTAACAACAACAGACTAAATACATTCACTGAGCAAAAGTTTAATAATGGAGGTGGGGTAGGGCAATAAAGATAAAATACTGTAGCAATTTAAGTAAAAGTATTAAAGTATAAAATAGTTATACCTGTTTGTTAGTTTATATATTTATTTACGTATGTATGTATTTATATTTTACCTTTTCCAAAAGTAATGTAAGGTATATTTATTTATACTCGACTTTCTTCAAAAAAATGATTTAAAGTAGCTGAATCTTGATGTAGCTGTTTTATAAAATGGACTGTTATTTTATTAATAAAACTGTGGGACACTCATGGGCATTAAACAAGTCTTTTCATAATGTCCTTATATTTTTATGAAAAGGAAAACTGTAAAAATAAAATATATTAGAAATAAATAGGTTTAACTTTTTATGTATTGGAATAAAACTAACAGAAGCTTCAAAAGGAGTAGTAGAAAATACAGATTTAACTGAATCATTCATAATATCCAACAGCTGCCCACATCCTTTAAACTGGGTAAGTGTTCAGGTTGGAGGCAGCTGGTTAACAGACCCACATGCATTGTTTGGCAGAAAACACCTTTCAAATGCATCTTGTAACACAAAGACATTTTTCTAAGTCACAAGTACCTCGATAACTAAAATTTTGTTTCTCTCAGATATAATTCCAAGTTTGATTTGCTAAGTTGTTTTGCTTCGCATGTTGAGTCCAAAGTTTAAATTTCACCTGCTGCTTTACATGCAATAAAACACATGGTAACACACAACCCTAAATTAGCAAAGGAGCTTTTTATAAAAAATATCAGCAAGATAAATCCATTCAGTGAAATTGTGGCTGAGAAGTATTTAGGTGATTTTATTTTTAATCAACAAATTTAATAGCATTTTCTCATCTTCATTGCCATTTCTTTTTAATTTATTGTGGCAAAAACATATATAGCAAAACGTTTGTCAAGCCAGCAATTTTTACATGTATATTCAGTGGCATTATGTTCATTGTACTGTTCAATTGCCATTTTACTACCAGCATTTATCCTCAGTATAGGCAACATACTTGAGGTTTTGAAACTTCAGAATTTATGAAGATATAAATTCTGGAACTCACCACCAATATAATTAACAGAACTCTGAAAACTGTGCATGTTTGACATGTGTATGACATGGCTCCTGTGGTTAATTCTACCTCCTAAATTTCACCTCAATCCTTTGGATATTCTTCATCCACATGGGCATCTTTTTCACACTTCTCTTGCTTCTGCTATGGCTATTGCAATAGTTCCCAAGGATTCCCCTGTTCTTTTCCAACCATTTTTCCAAGGTGTAGTCAGAGAAATACTCTCAAAACACAAATATGACCATGGTTCTCCTGCTTAAATCCCCTCAGAGGTTTTCCACTGGTCTCAGAAAAAAAACTGAAATTCTTAACACGGCCCACCAGGCGCTGCCCACCCTGGCCAGTTCCCTGCTCCCCATCCTCCTGCTGAACCCCCTGATCCTAGCCTCTGAGCCCCCCACACTGGCCTTCTCAAACTTTTTCAAAGTCACTCTTCCCTCTCCCATCACTGGGTCTTTCTACACACTATTCCCTCTGCATGGAAGGCTCTTCATTCCCATTTCCCACTCTTGCTCCGTTGCTTCCAGGTAAATCCTTCCAACTTCCAGACCCCCACTGCAAATACCTCTTCTGCAAGGAGTCTTCCCAGGGCCTCTCACAGTAGGCCACGTCTTTCTGCTGTGTGGTCTTCAGCTCTTCTCATTGTTGTATGTATATAGCTATATTTGTGTGATAATTTAATTAATACGTGTCTCAGCTACATGAGGATAAAGGCTGTGTCTGTTTTTGTGCATCTTTATATCCCCAAAACCTGAAGCAATTCTTATCTGACAACTAATAGGCAAACAATCATACCTGATGAAAAATGCATAAATAAATACTAGCACTTTTCAAAGAATTTGGCGTTTCAATCATCTAGTTTTATCTTTGCAGGATGCAATGACCACTTCTGCAAATTTTGAAAGTAGTTTTTATAGAAGTCACCACTCTTAACTGTTTTCCTGCCATGGTCCTTACAGTCCACAGGTCCCACTGTATGTTTGCCAGCGTACTGCATAGTCAGTGTTAAAAACTTCTCTGACCTCTTGGATGTCTCCTCCTCTTGGGCGTTATGTACTTCTTATAAAGCGATTAATCTTCATTGTGTTTATCTATAATAATAGGATAAAAAATAAGAATAATAGAGTTGTACATATCAATATTCTCATTCTTTTGAATTATAAATGATTCATATTATCTTCCCCTATAAATTTAATTATCAAATATATTTTAAGTACAGTTTTAGTTTCTTCTCTGGACTGTATTACCAAAACTTTATATCAATTGTATTTCCATAGTAGGCAATTGTCTGGTGTGGGCAGACTAGAGTTTAATAATTTTTCCACAGGAGTGAGCTGCCACCTCAAGAGCAAGGCAGCAGCTTTCTCTGAGTGATGTTGTTGGTCTGCTTTCACTGGCATATTTAAATTGTTTGCATACATTGTTGTCCGATGGTGTGAAACTAATCAATTTTCACAGAAAGAATCTGCATCTTATTGTTATACTCACTATGCTTTGTTTCAAAATAAAATTGAAACTTGGTGGGGCGCATTGGACATATTTGCTGCATAAAAACACTGAGGATTTAAGAACATTTTAATCACTCTGAAAGATGAAACGGAATAGCAGTAAGCTATCACCATCCTTTCTCCGCTTTGATTCTGCGTGAGTGTTGTCAGCAACTGTACTGTTTGTTCCAGGGTGGCCAACACTAACCGAGAAATCAGCTGGCTCTAGAAGTCTATGGCTAGTTTCAGTTTTACCCTAATCAAGCTCTGACATCCATTGACAATCATCTGCTTAAAATTCCCCATTACCAATCAAGATATTGCTAATCTTAACAATGACTTGAGCTGACCAGGACAAACTATCTTATTTTAGTTTATAAGTATAAATAAAATTATCATTTAGAATGAAAAATTAGTTTTAAATATTAACTAGCAGTCTAAGTGCTTTACAAATATGGGCTCACTTTATCCTCATAACAAACCCACTGGGAATTATCATTATTATCCCCTTTAAAAAGGTGAGGTAATTAGGCAGAGAGAAATTAACTGTCTTCCTCAAGACGAGACAGACACAGTTGCTAGGTGGCAAAGCCTGGGTTCATTCTCAGAAGTTTGGTTCCAGAAGCGGCACATTAAGCTCCTTGTAAATGTGTGTTGGAAAAGCAGCACCAAAGGTCACAAAGAGCAGGCCCTAAACCTGTAGGCACTGTGAGAGCATCCGAGTTGCAGGGCCTGAGCCCAGCCCAACATGTACAAGAGCCTGTTACATACATGCTATAGACAGGCCACGTTTCAGTAATTACATGTGGAAAGAAATGTACAGGCTTGAATTCAAGACCAATGCAGAGCTATAAACTTCTTGTTATATATCAGAGATTAAAACATGCATTTTAAAAGATGCAGTTGAAATTCAACGTTCTAGAAACCCTGGAACATCTCATCCAGGAGGGCTTGCAGGAGCCACTTGTAGTCCCTAGGACTCCGGAGGGCCGTAAACACTGCCTCCACTGTTCACTGTCTTTCTAGCCCACAGTGGCTCTAACACCAGTGTCATAGATGTTTGAATCCTATTTTCTTGGTTACAAGGTGATTCTTTTTTTTTCTTTCAGTAAAGGAATACTGATGTATGCGAGTAGATTACCACATGCTAGAGTTGAATTACTTTTCCCTGCTCAAGAAAACATTTCCAATTTCAGTAGCTCATAAGTTCGCCCCATCCCTTGATATTCTGTACAAAGCTCCCTTCTTTAGGGTTCACCTATAGCACAGATGAACACATATTTGCTGTGCAAGAGTGGTCATATAGCAAAACAGCATTCTTAGGTACACTGCAGTCAGTCCGAAGAGTATGGAGGATTTAAAATGAAAGTATCAAGCAAGTCTATGTAGTATCCTATTTTAGGTACTCTCTGTGAAATGATCATATGAACTAATGTGAGAGATAGACAAACATAAATGATGATATCATATACATAATGATACACATGTATATACAGATAGATAAATAGATCTAACGTATATACAATGTTACACACATACATATACATATATGGCATGCATATATATAGAGATAGAGTTAGACTGGGATAGATGAGTGTTAGTCCTAGGGTGGTCCAACAGTTAACTCATTCAACTGCTAACCAAAATGTTGGAGATTCAAGTACACCCAGAAGTGCCTCAGAAGAAAGGCCTGGCAATCTGCCTCTGAAAAACCAGCCATTGAAAGCCCTATGGAGCATAGTTCTACTCTGACACACATGGGGTGTTACGAGTCAGAGTCGACTCGATGGCCACTGGTTTTACTGGAGATGCTTGCTGCTGATATGACTGGAGAAAAAAGTACCAGGAGGTACCTCGTCCACTGCACAAATTCCTGATCCAAGAGCCGCTTTTCCTTCTGTATCCAGTGCCTGGCACAATGCCTGGAAGAGAGAAAGCACTCACTAAATATCTGCTGAATAAAAAATAAATGAAGAAGGAGAGAAAAGAAGGAGGGAGGGAGGGGAAAGGAAGGGAGAGGGGAGAGAGGAATGAAGGAAGGGAAGAAGCAAAGAAGGTTGGAAAGGTTTAGTCAATCAAATGAAATAGCCACTCCAAAGATATCCAGTTCTTTACTCTTCTCAGTGTCTTGTGTGTTTAACTAACTTTCCAGGTTTTTTTTTGCAAAGCAAATCCCCAGCCTTAAGTTAGCTTCTTTTATTTTCTCAGCTTGTGGCTTATGCAGAGTTTCTTGGGAAAAATCTTGAAAATGTCCAAACTAGGTTCATGATAAATCTATCCTATTTGTTCTCACTGGATTCCTATTTGACAGCTGTGTTTGTTTATTTTTAACAGCAAATCATATTCCCCACAGCAGCCTCTCAAATCCTTTTCTACATTTCTACATTTCTCAAGTCATCAAACCCATCCATATCCATTTAACAAAAGACTTTTTCCTTCTGCCTCAAAGAAAATGGTAACTCTCCTTTACAAGCTGAACTTCCCACCTATTGTTGATCTTAATTATCACCCTTTTACCCCCTTTCTCTAGCATCTACGGCTTTTCCCTTGCCACTGGCCCATTACTGTATATTATCAATTTATGACATGTGCAGGATGACCTGTCTTTAAGCAACCAGAAGCAACATTACCACCAAAAAGCATTTTGTTCAACTCTACCACACCTCTTTTCTCTTCTTGTCATGACCTAACTTTCCTCCTCCTGTTAGTTGGTTCTTGTACCCTCTATCTGACCAAAATAGCTTTCTTAGAAGTCTCAAGTTTTCCAAAGTCAAATCCGATGATCTTCAGACAGTTCTCATTCTGTTAAGTCTATCTGTAGCAGTGAACACTGTCCACCTGTTATTTCTTCTCATAACACCCTCCCACTGTGGGATCTCCAGTGTGACTCCTGACCCTGGCACCTCTCCTTCCTTCCCCAGGAACCCAGTCTCCTTACTGGCTCTTCTTTATCCTCCAGCCCCTTGCATGCAGCTGTTTCCTCAAGTTTTAGGCCGACTTCTCCCCATCTTTTCAAGAGTTACCTCTATTCCCATGACTCCTAACATTTTGACACCACAATTTTAGCTAACATTGATCTGGCACCTTGATATCTCTTAAAAAAAAAACAAACAAATTTACCAGCTTTCTGAAAAACTGGTTCTTTCTCTTTGCTTCTCTTTTTCTCATAATTATACAAGTTAGCTCATAGTCAACAATGTCCAAAACCTAAAAGTAATCACTGCTTCTGAAGTTTGTCTATCTTATTAAATCCCCCATGTTTTTCTTTTTTTCTTTTTGTTTGTTTCTTTGTTCTTATTTTCATCTTTGTTTCTTAGTGCAGGTCGAGGGAGAGGGATAGAAAAGGAGTAGGGAAAATTGGGACTATAATGCTAAAATGAGAAACTGAAGGGATCAATTCATTTTAGCTGTGATTGCTGTTTAAATTGACTAAGTGAAATGCAGAAACAGGAAACTCACACATTTTTCCTTCAACATCACGAGAAACAAATATTTTTAAGTTTACACTATAGTGAATGTGGTTTTAGGCTCTGGGAACATAATGTGACACAAGATATCTTTCTACCTGAATCTAATTCTCAAAATGCAGGACTGGAATTGGCAACAGGGACAGGGATAGAAGGGGCTTTCAATAAGATCAAGAGATAGCAGGTCTTAAATAAATCCACAAACATTTCACCTTATGTAAAAATAAGTAATCATTATAGAGTACAGGCAGAATGCTCCTTAGAAGCAAGGGTGGCGGGACTTCATTTCACGTACTTTGGACATGTTATCAGAAGGGACCAGCCCCTGGAGAAGGACATCAAGCTTGGTAAAGCAGAGGGTCAGCGAAATAGAGGAAGACCCTCAATGAGATTGTCTTAGTTATATAGTGCTGCTACAACAGAAATACAACAAGTGCATGGTTTTAACAAACAAATTTATTTTCTCACAGTTTAGGAAGCTAGAAGTCCAAATTCAGGGTGCCAGCTCTAGGGGAAGTCTTTCCCTCTGTGTTGGCTCTGGAGGAAGGCCCTTGTCTCTTCAACTTGTTTCCTGGTTCCTTATAGATCTGCATGTGGCTTGGCATCAATCTTCCCCATCTCTGCTTTCTTGATTGCTTGTTTAATCTCTTTTATGTCTCAAAAGAGATTGACTCAAGACACACCCTACACCAAATCTGCCTCATTAACATAACAAAGGCTTTCCATTCCCAAATGGGAATATAACCACAGGCATAGAGGTTAGGATTTACAACACATTTTTGAGGGACACAATTCAATCCATAACGGAGATGGATTGACACAGTGGCTATAGCAATGGACTCAAACATGGCAACATTTGTGAGGATGGCGCCTGGTAGTGTTTTGTGCTGTAGTACAGGGGGTTGCTATGAGTTGAAACTGGCCCAAGGGCACCTAACAACAACATAAATTTCTTCCTTTTAAACTACTGGAAAAAAATGCAAAAAGACTCTCCATGGACACATGAATAAATGAATAAACTTTAGCTTAACACACTGCTTGAGTAGCCTACAAACATTCTTTTTATGATTATTAATAAGCTTTTCTGTTTGATTGTTATAAATTGGCAGTAGTTTCTTGTTATTGTGCATCTCTTAACTGTTAAAGATTTTCAGAACGAAAATTATTCATATAAAACATCTGGTAAAATTTTCTTCCAGTTTATATATTTTGTTTGTTTTGTTCTAGATTTCCTGCTCTTCTAAGACAAAGTGATTTAGAATTTCTGTACAAGCAAGAGGACCAAAAACCTCTTCAAAGGAGAAGAGAAGGTAAGTGCAAGAGACTAAAATGTCTCCAGACTTGCCAAATGAGACATAGTCTTTTTAAAAATACACAGTTTGGTTACCTTGACAAAATAAGCCACTCTCACTAAGCTACAGCTTATTCTGTAGCCCATTACTTCTACTATTAACCTTCATGAATTAGCTGTAGGTAAACAATTCTTAAAAGTATGATTAATTTGCTTTTCGTGCTACCTCTGGTAATATAAAAACAATGGCGTTTCTACAGCCTTTTTTCCCCAATGGAAAATTAGGAGAACGAGGAGATTCTAAAATATAGAATCTCTGCCTTTTAACTGGAGAGGATTTTCTACCAGGATAGAGTATAACAAACACAATGTATTGTAGTGTGTGTGTTCCTCTACTTTGGAAGTGATTTGTTTGGGTGCTCTCTTGTTCTCGGGAAGTCTTAATCCTTCCTGAGCAGCGCTTACATGGCAACGTTAGAGAATTAAACTTGTACCTGGTTATGTGTTTTCTCTCCTTGATATAGCTCAGTGCGTTTTCTCAATGGTAACCATGGTTTAGTAATTTAACGCTTTTGAAACTTGCGAACAGATTCATTTAAAACCATATTCCAAAGGGTTTCCACAAAATTAAAAGTGTCTTCTACCAGGAAACTACAAAAGAATTTACAACAGAAAATCTGATGTGTCCCTTTCATGATGTTTGTACGGTAGTATGCCTAGAAGATCGTTTCCAAGAGTAAATCATTCAGAAATTGCCAGGTTTTTTGGGTTTAGTGAGTTGAGCTCTTTGAGTTTCCTTGCCTCTTCCTGACTGATTTTTTTTTTTTCTCTTAATACAAACTTCAGTAAAAATTTCCCCTGAGAAAAGGGCCTTTTAAACTATGAAATAATTACAAAATAAGAATATGTGGGAATGATAGCATTTTTATATCAGAAAAAATTAATTACTTGAGCATATTTTCTTTTGGTGCTATTCACTCAAAGACAACATACTGTTCTTTCTTGACCAGTCGTATATATAGCTACTGGTTACCTTTGTACCACTGGGGTTCATTGGGAAGCTTCTGTCCCACTGACATTGCATGCTGCTGGCAGATGGGAACCTGTATAACTGTTGAAAAGGAAGAAACAGGCGTGTGCTGCAAATTACTGTTTTTACAGGGTATTATATGAGGTATCTGAATTTTTGGTAGGAAAAATAGAAATTTTGAAAATTTTTATGTGGCACACATGTGCCCCAGTGGACTCTGGGGGGACTCTGGGGAAGAATTACTGGTACAACATATGTATATTGGGAGAGAAAGGGTAGGTCTGTGGGATAGGGCAAGAGAAAAAAAATCCCTACTGCCTACCAAAAATTCAGACACAGTCAATGATTCAGCACGCTTCCATTAATGAAAACACATGGTATCAATCAAAAATTCAAAGCAGAAAATAATTGAGTCCTGAAAGGGTTAAGATTTTTTAAAATTATTGTAGAAGATTAGGGGGGCAGTGGTTAAGAGTTCAGCTGCTAACCAAAATGTTGGCAGTTCAGATCCACCAGCTGCTCCTTGGAAACCCTCTGGGGCAGTTCTACTCTGTCCTATAGCATTGCTATGAGTCAGAATCAACTTGATGGCAAAGGGTTTTTTGGTTTCTACATATTTAGAGTCTGAGAGTCTGACAGTAACTGTGATTTTGTTCCTGATACTATTTTACATTCAGATTACTAGATCTGAATTAATTTTATGTCCAAAACAAGTGATCTTTTCTTTTTAAACCCACATTGAAGTTGACATAAATTCAGTACTTGCAGGAAGAGTATTTTGCTTTGTAGCTTATAGAAGCATGAAGATAAAATAAAATAGAAGAATTTTGTTTTTAAGAATAAAATTGTGATTTAATTGTTATATAAAATAGTAGCAACTACTATTGTTTCTCTTTAATATCCCTCTCGGGCACTGAATTTTTTTTTTTTTATCTGAATTAGCATTTTTTTTTAATTTTTATTTTTTTTAACATACATTGTATGAGACCCCAACCGTTCACCCCATTCTGTGACAGCACACTCCTCCCCTCCGCCCCTGATTCCCCATGAACATTCAACCAGCTCCTAACTCTCTCTGTCTTCCCCTCTCACCTCTGGACAGAAGCCGCCCCTTTGGTCTCTTATATCTACTTGTCTAAGAGGCACATTCTTCACAAGTATCACTTTATGTCCCACAGTCCAGTCCAATCGCTGTCTGAAGAGTTGGCCTTGGAAATTGTTTTAGTTCTGGGGTGATGGAGAGAGCAGGAGCCATGCTTTCTGGGGCACCTCCAGTCTTAGACCATTAAGTCTGGTCTTCTTACTAGTATTTGAGTTCTGCATCCCATCATTCTACTGCTCCATCAGGGACCCTCTGTTGTGTTCCCTGTCAGGACATTCATTGGTGGTAGCCGGGCACCACCTAGTTCTTCTGGTCTCAGGCTGATGAAGTCTCCAGTTTATGTGGCCCACTCTGTCTCTTGGGCCAATACTTTCCTTGTGTCTTTGGTGTTCTTCGTTCTCCTTTACTCCAAGTGGTTGGGACCAGTTGATGCATCTTTAATGGCCACTTGCAAGCTTTTAAGACCCCAGACGCCACTCACCAAAGTCGGATGCAGAACATTTTCTTAATAAGGTTTGTTATGCCAGTTGACATAGATGTCCCCTGGAATCACGGTCCCCAGACCCCGCATCCCTGCTACTCTGTCTCTCAAAGTATTTGATTGTATTGAGGAAACTTCTTAGCTTTGGATTAGTCCAGTTGTGCTGGCTTCCCCTGTAGTGTGTGCTGTCCTTCCCTTCACCTAAGATCATTCTTATCTACTATCTAGTTAGTGAATAACCTTCACCCTCCCTCCCCACCCCTGTAACCATCAAGGAATGTTTTCTTCTGTGTTTAAACCTTTTCTTGAGTTCTTATAATAGTGGTCTTATATAGTATTTGTCCTTCTGTGCCTGACTAAATTCACTCAGCATAATAAGTTCTAGCTTCCATCAAGTTATACAATGTTTCACAGTTTCATCATTGTTCTTTATCATTGCGTAATATTCCATTGTGTGGATATACCATAGTTTGTTTATCCATTTGTCCATTGATGGGCACTTAGGTTGCTTCCATCCTCTGGCTATTGTGAGCAGTGCTGCAATGAACATGGGTGTGCATATATCTATTCGTGTGACGGCTTTTGTTTCTCTAGGATATATTCCAAGGAGCGGGATAGCTGGATCGTATGGTACTTCTATTTCTAGCTTTTCAAGGAAGCGCCAAATCGATTTCCAAAGTGGTTGTACCATTTTACATTCCCACCAACAGTGTATAAGTGTTCCAGTCTCTCCACAACCTCTCCAGCATTTGTTATTTTGTGTTTTCTGGATTAATGCTAGCCTTGTTGGGATGAGATGATATCTCATTGTAGTTTTGATCTGCATTTCTCTGATGGCTAATGATCGTGAGCATTTCTTCATGTGTCTGTTAGCTGCCTGCATATCTTCTTTGGTGAAGTGCCTGTTCATATCCTTTTCGGGCACTGAATTTTTACTTTTCCCCTAAGGTTGTCTTGGAGAAAAGTGATAAGAGAGTCCTTTAATAAGTGTTGTTGCGTGCACACGCACACATTCTTACCTATTCAGTGAGTAATTAATCAAAATGAAAATTAAGCTCTGCAATGAATGGTGTGTTATGTACCATCTCCTGCATACAGGGTATCTCTCTTCCCTAGATCTTAATTTAGGTAATGGGGAGATTTTTCCATGAAGATAAAACAGTTAATTCAAAATAGGCTTTAATAACCTTACCATTGTATATCTCCTCAGTAGCTGTTCTTTTAAAATCCTCACTTAGAATTTTAGCATTATAATCTGCATGTAGTGTATGGAAACAAAGATCATGGAAATGTATGTGCAACACATATAGTCTAGATAAGGAGTGGTTTATCTCAGTTGCTTTGCTGATGTTTTCCTCAAATCCTCCTCCTGACTTTTTATTCAAATATGTATCGTGACAAAGGTATGAACTGTGAAAGACCTATTAGTACAGTTTTTATAATACACTTCAGATAAATTAAATTTTTATGGTAAATTATCACTGAAGTATTTGAGGAATTAGGTGCATAGCTCCTCTTATTGCTAATCTCAGGCACTCTAAGCTGAAATGTAATCACCTATGTGTTTTCTTTCTTTCTTATTTTTTAAAATGTAACTCAATATTCAGTGCAGAAGCAATACTTGGTTTTCTGACGCTCGTTGTTGATGATCCTTCAGATCTCCAGCATTTCACCTTAGAAAAAGCACTTTCTATGAATGCCACTGTAATAAAGCATGTCCACCTCCCCTTGTCTTTTAAGTACCCTCTCTGCAAACCCTTCTCTTGTCAATTCATGAAAAAAGCACCCTTCTCATACTGGCAAGTTCTCTAGGACAAGCATTTAGTCTTGAATAGCTAATATATAAACTGGATGTTTTAGTGCCCCTCTGAGAGTCACATTGAATGATAACTTTTCATATGAGATAGTTGCTATTATGTAGGTAGGATGCTGCCTTGACAACATACATATAAGCATATATCTTGATGAGGAAACAAAAGTTATATGCAGGCCCCCAAATTCTTCCTAAATCTGAGAGAACGACTACACATCTTCTAATCTAGGAAAAGCAAAGACAAAAAGAGAAAAAAATTTAAAGAGTCTCTGAAAACCATATTATATAGAAAGATTTCTAGAGTTTGCCTGATCTGATTTAAACCAGATATAGTAAGTATGCTTTCATTGAAGCTAATATTCTTCAGTGTTGATTGTAAAGGCAGTTTATATATCCTAAGGCTATCTAGATATTTTAATTGAGCTTAACAAATACTCAGAAATATTTCCTAGATTTAAAAATTGCCAAATGATGTTTTATAAAAATTAGACCTAGAACTAAATTTCAGGCAATTTCCTTGGCACAGAACCCTACTGTGGTTTAAAGGAGTCAGAGGGAAGAGTGAAAAACATGTAAACTGGCCTGTCTTAGAAGCAGAGTAAAGAAACATCATAAACATCATAAATAATTGAAATCCACCTAAGCCAAGGCTATCATTTTTAGTCACTAAGCTCCGCCCTTACCAGGCCTTTATAAAATTGAATACAAAATTGCAAAGCCTTTGACTTGAATCAAATTTTTTATATTTTCTTCCTGCTGCATCAACATTGATCAAAAGGCAGAGGGGAAACTAAAGAACCCATGTAATACTGAAACCGAGTAGTCCTTCCCTGCCTTAACTTCCCTGCCTTAGGCTGATTATATCACTGCTTGGCAAATAATCAAACATTAGACGAGATGAAAGAGACAGCATAAATTAACAATGTCAAAAAAACATAGTACACTGCTCTGATGATTGTAAGTAGCTCCATGTTTGCTGTCTTGTGGAACAGAAGTCAGAATGGCTGACTACAAATTTTCCTTTTCATCTGGATGTTTTGGTATTTTGCAGACACAGCACCTGGTGCAAGGGAAAAGTTGGCGTTTTAAATTTGTG
Organism: Dugong dugon; assembly: GCA_030035585.1. Classification (NCBI taxonomy): domain Eukaryota; kingdom Metazoa; phylum Chordata; class Mammalia; order Sirenia; family Dugongidae; genus Dugong; species Dugong dugon. The sequence continues at coordinate 20,609,561 of CM057478.1, forward strand.
AGAGACTGTGGTAATTTTTCACTATGCTTCTTAGTCCCCTCCTCCTGATGAGCAGGGTTCTCTCTGAGCCTGTGGGCCAGTGCCTCCTTGTGTGGCCTGAGCCGTAGAGATAGAGCATTGTAGCTTTCCCAAAGCTGCTGGTCTGATTTCAGAGTCCTGGGAAGCCTGTGCTCCAGGGAGTGTTCAGGCTGATTGAATGCTTTGATTGTTAATGTTTGCATTGGGCCTTATGAGAGGGGTCTCTCCATCTAATGTCCATTCTGTCTTTTGTCTTTATCCAAGGTGGCACTTTGCCTCAATAAAAATAAATAAATAAATAAAATCTAAGGGAATTAAACATATTTTGTTTGTATGAGAGAATAGGAACAAAAGAAGTTTAGAAAAAAAATTCTCCTTTCTTAGGTCACTGTGTTATTGTTGTTGTTGTTTTTGTTTTAATTTTAAATTAAAATTGAACAGCAACTTACTCTATATTGGGAACTTCTTGTTGTTTGTTGCCAGTGAGTCGGCTCTGACTCATGGGGACCTTATGTATAACAGAATGAAACATTGTCCGGTCCTGGCGCCGTCTTCACGGTCATTGCTATGTTTGAGTCCATTGTCACAGCTGTTGTGTCAATCCATCTCATTGAGGGTCGGCCTCCTTCTCGCTGACCCACTAGACATGATGTCCTTTTGTAGTGACTGGTCTTTCCTGATGACATGTCCAAAGTAAGCGAGCCAAAGTCTATTCTCATTTCTAAGGAATATTCTGGTTGTATTTCTTCTAAGACTGATTGTATTTCTTCCAAGACTGATTTGTCCTAAGCTAAATGAATTCGTTGGTGCTGTACCAAGGATAGTGAAGAAATAATATGTAATGCAGAGAGGTCATTGGCAAACTCTAAAACATGTTAAAAAAACATGCTGAAGTTTATTACTTCAGTGCAATCTGTGATCAGATATAAAACATTGCCCTCACAGAGTTAAAGTTTGTAAATATTTAAGGTCCCTTAAAAACCAGAGTGTAATTATTCTTGGACCCAGGTCTGGACCACACTGTGCAGTGATACGGACCCAGGTCTGGACCACACTGTGCAGTGATACGGACCCAGGTCTGGGCCACACTGTACACTCATACGGACCCAGGTCTGGGCCACACTGTGCAGTGATACGGACCCAGGTCTGGGCCACACTGTGCAGTGATACGGACCCAGGTCTGGGCCACACTGTGCAGTGATACGGACCCAGGTCTGGGCCACACTGTGCAGTGATACGGACCCAGGTCTGGGCCACACTGTGCAGTGATACGGACCCAGGTCTGGGCCACACTGTGCAGTGATACGGACCCAGGTCTGGGCCACACTGTGCAGTGATATGGACCCAGGTCTGGACCACACTGTACAATGATATGACAAACAGCTTTCTACACAGTGCACTACCTGGCACATAGTCATGAGTCCCCTCAGGGCCACATTTGCACAGACAGAAAGCAGGGTCTTGTAGAGAATAGTGTGGGGTGGCTCTCCTATGCTGACATGCGTTCTGTTTCCCCAAAGGCTTTATTCTTGCCCCAGTGTCCTCTGCCACCAAAGTTCTGGCCCCATGGGGTTCTGAATGTCCTCTCTGCTGCAGTGAGAGCCAAGGCCGCTGTGGAGATACACAACCGGGGAGAAAAGAAGTCCCTCTAACACTTCTCCCTCACTGTCTGAGACACTCACTTCACAGCGGGTAGTGCAACTCACTGGTAACGATTTTAGAAATTATTCTTTAAAATGCTATCAACACTTAGGAAGGAAGCAAAGCAAGAAGACTCAAAGCAAAAAAACAAAGTCTTCTGTTTCTTCTGGGATTATATGGACAGCTTTTTTCCTAGTATGTGGGACCTTTCGGGCTTAGTGTTCCAATCAGTGAGAAAATTGACTAAAGTCAATGCTACCTAGGATGCAGTTTGATGTAATGAACGTAGCCTAGGCCTTGGAGCTGACTGATCTAGGTTCCAATTCTTATTCTATCACTTTCCGTCTCTGAAAACTTGGACGCATTAATTAATTTCTCTCCTCAATTTCTTAATCTGTAAAGTGGAAATAATAATACCTCCCTATCAGTATTTTATGAAGACAAAATTTAATTATTATATTAAGGCACTTACATACATAATGTTCAATAAGTGGTTAAGTATTATTATATGGAGTAATTATTCCACAAGAGCATCGTGTTCTCTAACAGATTTCTATTTTTAACTTCCGTTCCTAAAACCTATTAGTTAATGGGTAGGATGTAGATATATTCCACATTCATATATCATATCATATTTTATTGGCTGGGAATGGATGAAATTCTAAATTTGGTGAGTGCAACAAAGAATGGAAATAGGCAGTGCTGAGAATATCTTTTTAAGGTAGCGGCCACAGTGTAAGCAGGCCAAATTCTCCCTCTCTGAGCACACTGTGATGAGATTTAGGAAGGTGACATGAACGTGGAAAGTTTTACCTCCAGGAACTGTGGTCATTGCCAGCGTTCTCGCCAAGTCGTCTTTCTTGTTGTGATCCGAGTAGAAAGCTCTGCTTTACGGCAGGTTACCAGAAGTAAATAAGCCTGACAAATAGGAGGGTTGGAATGAAGAGCAAAAAAGCTAAGCTGCCATGTCTGATTTCAGAGAAATCCACTGCTGAAAAGACGGGGGTGATTTTGTTTGCTGCTCCATCCTCAACACTAGCACAGTATAGTGTCAAGTACATAGTAAACCAGCTGCTGTTGAGTCGATTTGGACTCATGGATGATCCCACGTGTTTCAGAGTAGAACTGTGTTCCATAGGGTTTTCAATGGCTGTGCTCTTTCAGAAGTAGATCACCAGGCCTTTCTTCTGAGGTGCCTCTGGGTAGATTCAAACTGCCAGGCTTAAGGTTAGTAGCCAAGTGCTTAACTGTGCCACCCAGGGACTCCTCAGTTACATAGTAAAGGCTCCATAAATATGTGTTCAATGGATGAATGAATGAACTATTTTCCTGGGAAATAATTAAGTAGATGGTCTCTATTCTAGGAGTTCGGAGGTGGTTGCTAATAACCAAGACTAACATTCTTAAATATGCAGAGGCAGCAACTCGGAATTATTTGAATCATTTTGAATGTTATAAACTAAAAGTAAATTTTCATAGGCATTCCCCCCATTTTAGCAAAGCTCCTTATTGTACAATTTAGATATGCCAGAGTTCAAATGGTGATGGATACTAAACCATGATAAAATATGATTAACCAGAAAGATACTTTTACCTAATAACAAAGTATTTTTAATTAGTAAGTATTACAAGTATAGGTGAATATCAAAGTACAATATTGATTTCATAGATTTCTACTTACCTCCATTCCTTTTTTTCCTTTTCTCATTTTTCCTAGGTATAATATTTACTTAGTTCACAGCTTTTGTGATGTTTGCTTTATCCAAATACATATATATCATCAGGTAATCACCCTGTTGATTTGTAAAGACTAGATGAGAATAATACTGATAAATTTTTCCATTACAGCAAAATTTTAGAAGTCAGATGTCAAAAAAATTCAATCCGTGCACATAATAAAACTCAGCTGAATTAACAAAGGTGACTTCAATTGAATAGCATGTTCAGAGTAAAAGATATTTTTTGTACCTCTATAAAGGAAATGTCTCTCATTTTACACATGTATCATTCGAGTACCAAAAAGGAAAAAGAAGAAAAAAAAGAAAACCCCCTCAGACGCTGTTTATTGAAAAAAATTTCATGAGAGACAATCTCACTTTTCCAGCAGAGAAACAACCTAGCTTTCTAAAAGAGGAACAGGGGATGCTTTTGAAAACACTGCCTGCATGTTGCAACACATTTATTTTAAAATACTGCTTCTATTATTCTTGAACACTTGGAGTAAAACTTCATTGTAAATGGTGTTATCACCAGGAATGGTAAGTTGTTTTCATGCAAGAAGTTCAAAACCTCCTCTGATGTGGTGAATTAGGGAGCTTTATATAACTCCTTAGGACCAACTGAGAGTACGTTTTGCTGTGATTTTTTTTTTTTTTAATAGTTGGGTTCTCATATCCTTCTGACCTACATAGCATGGGGGAGTCAGCCATCAGCTGGTACTTCTCAGAGTTGCTCAAGGAGAGTTTCTACATCAGGGACAGGCAATCTGTGTGCTGGCTTCTGTGTGCATCTATTTATATGTCCAACTATAGATCTACCTATCATCCTTTCTCTCTATTCAATTACTTACCATCGACACATTTCATGAACAAAAGTTCTTTGGTGTGAGCATGATCTTAGAGTAGATTTATACAAAGTGCAATAGGCCTTTATCTGAGGAATAATGCGTGCAAAGAAAAGCCTGGATCAGTACTCCCTCTTCTGTATCAGTTTTTGACCTCAAGACCTACCTTAGTGCAGTTTGCAGCCAGTTTGAAGAGTTCCTTTCCTCTATCCTGGAAAGGGGCAGTAGGAGGTGGGCGGAGAAATCACTTCAGCTATTCTTCTCTTCAGAGTGGACAACAACCTGGTGTCGCTGGGAGTTGCCTCCTGAGTCCTCTACTGCCATTTCAAACACCACCCATTACATTCAGCTGGAAGTTAAGTGTGCAAAACACTAATGCATAATGTCTCCCACAATTATATTAAATGCCAAATTTAAAAACTGAGGTAAAGAGGCACTCAAAGAGAGATCTGATTACTGCTTAAGAGAAAAAAGAAAACGTAAGAAGGATTTGAGTGCCAGTAATAGGTCACCACATCTTAGACAGTTCAAATGGTGTTTATTTACCTTTCAGATGGGTGAGATCTGTGATTATACGTAAATATCTCTTCTGGGACATCACGTCTAGATCACTGAACAATGAACAATTTGGTGTTGGTCTTTCCAGGCTGAAAAAGTTAAAACTCAGGAATGGGAAAGCATAGTTTTTTGTGTATGACCTGTATTTGAGAAAATTGGCTTAGAGGAAATTGAGTCCTTAAAGTCAAAGGCATTTCCTTAAATACATGTTTATTTATTTTTGCATGGCATTGTACTAAGCCCCTAGAGAGATACAAAAATGAATTAAACATGTATCTAACCTGCAAAGAGCTCTCAGTCTTTTAAGGAAAATAAAAACCAGTCACCGCTGAGTCAACTCCTATACAGGGCAACCCCATGTATGTCAGCATAGAACGGTGCTCCATAGGGTTTTCAGTGGCTGGTTTTTCAGAAGTAGATCGCCAGGCCTTTCTTTCAAGGCTCGTCTGAGTGGACTCAAACATCCAACCTTTTGGTTAGCATTAACCATTTGCATCACCCAGGGGGGCCTTTAAGGGAAATAGGAATAAGCAAAACACATCAAATAAAGTGATACAGTAGAGGTCCACTTGAGGTACAGTGGGAATTAAGAAAAAGAAGTGGAGAGAATCAAGATTTCTTGAAAAAAATTTTGTTGTTTAAAGCATTTTTCACAGGGCTGTTCCAATGACCTCCAGAGATCACCTTCAGCCGTTAGAGATTACTGTGGCTGAGAGAGGGATGAGTTGTTTGAGTCTGTTGAGTTGTTTATATCTGTTCTTGGTATGCCAATTAATATGGCAGAAAGAGACACTTTCCAAGACTTACTGGTCAGAGTTACAAGCAAATAAAGCATTTTCCTATGCTTAAAAAAGCTTACTTTATTCACTTAACAAGTATTTCCTAAGCATCTACTTCTGAAGAACAAATGCAGTATTCTCTGGACGAATAATTTATGGTTACAGTAAAGGTCACCCTGTACAACATAATTAGTTCAAGATTTAAGGAATTTAAATATTTTGAATACTTAAGATCATTGTAATAATTTAGTTTCCTCGTCAGAAAGTCAGATCAGAGATAAAGCACTGAGAGTGACCCTAAGGTGGTGTTCCCGTTTACTTACTTAAGTCAGTGTTCTCAATAGGCAAAGTCAGGAATTTTGGTTGTCATACTTTGGGGAAGCAAGGGTACTACTGGTATCCAGTGGGGAGGCCAGGGGTGCTGCTAAACACCCTACAGTGCACAGGATTGCCATTCTGGGACAAAGAATTATCGGACCTAAAATGTCGATAGTGCCAAGGTAGGTAAATCCTGTTTCAGGTTGATATTCCTCCTTAAGTCACCAATTATGAGTCCCAGAAACAATGAAGATTCTGCATGGAGAGACCTGATATTCATATATCCCTTATATAGGAACAGGCTCTTAGCCAGACAATCAAAGAACCCAGGAACAAGAGCGAAGTGTCAAAGAGATGAAGGAAAGAAGGAGGAGCCAAATACAGAATAAAAACTCTGTGGGCTGGAGAAGTGGACAAGATGAGATCCCAGCCAGCGGGCTGAAAATGGGCTTCCAGGCAACAGAGGCCATCATTAAAGTGAAATGCAGATGCATTATTCTCAAAGGCCAGCTATGCTATTGATGACTCACCACCAATTGCTGCCTTTTCACTGGCAGCAAGGATTCACCTTTTCTTTCCACTTCCATAGCTGCCAACCTTTCTGCTTCATCATTCCATGGGCTCATTCTGATCTTAATCTTGGAGCTCCTACACCAAAGTTCTCCCCACTTTCCCTTACCCCAAGAGCCGTAACACCATACTTCCCCACCCTGCCCAGCCTTCCCCTGCTGGGTTTCCTACACTGGGCCACTGAGTCACCACATGGTCATGGCAAGTGGGAAATGGAGACAGAGGGACCTGCTCTTATTGCCAGGGGTACATACATGCTTCTGTAAACCACAGCTGGGAATATGAATTCAGTTTCCCAAAGGAATGCCTTTATTGATCAGACTCATCTATTAGTACATTATAGTACAAATAGATTTTTATAAAAATCTTTGCATTTTAGGTCTCCAAGACTTGATTTAAAGATGGCATTTTGGCAGCATTTTCTATGACCACAGGATATGAAAAACTCCAGGCTACTCCAGACAGCCTTGCCGGCTCCTGTAGAAACCTGAAGTCACTCATGCTGTGTGAGGATTTGCAGTTGAAGAACACCTTTCCCATCCCTTATCTCATCTGTTTCTCATATGAGCCCAGAAGAGTTTGTGCTCTTTCAGGACAGTGCTTGGCTTTTAGTGGGTACATGATAAGTAGTTGATAAATTAACAGATACCCAATTTTTTTGAAAGATAAACACATTTTGGTTGTTAAAACGACTTGCCCAATGAAACAAGGTCTCTTAGTGACAGGTCTGGAGCCTGGTCAGCTGACTCCTTACTCAGTGCTCTTTCATGCTGTCTCTTTGGGTTTGTCTGGACTGAGACAGACACACAGCCACAGAGGTCTACAATGGGACTAAAACATTTCCTGGATCCCAGAGTGCCAGGTCACTTCATAGAGAGAACTCTTTAGGAAGAGGTCCTTTGTACTTGAGCTTTGCCTGGTTCCCTTGCACACCTTCAGGTGGGGAGTTCACTTAGAGCAATCCTATCAGAGACAGCTCCCTCATGCTCTTCAAGGCAGGGGAAGCCTCCTTTTGATTTATTTTGTATTTCACTACAGGGCTGAGCACACCCTAGAGGCATTTAATCTGTTGACTTGAATCGATATCAGATGCTGGGCTTGGCCTGATGTGAACCTTCATGCTGTAGGACTGAGCAGGTCATTGGAACTCATTTCAGTTTAAATACAAGGCCCCTGATAGCTCCAACCAACTCCCTCTGAGGTCCATGGATCTGCTGGTCAAAAGATCATAACATTGACACTAGATGCAGTTGAAGCAAAGGCATACTCTTCCTTCTAAGTCTATAGGTTGAAGACATAAGGTGATCTAGGGGTGATAATATCAATTCCCTGCTCAAAAACTATCAATTATCTGAAGAATAAAGTGCCAAGTCTATATTCCAGCAGCATTCTGCTTCTAATTTACTTTTTCATACTTATTTCGCATTACTGTTTTCATCTTCTTTGTGCTCCAGTCAAGCAGAACAATTTTCCCGACTCCATATAGGAGATTCATACCATTTTTTTCTGCCAGTAATAGTCTCTGCCTTTTCTTCTCTTACCCCATCTTTATAAAATCCAACTTGTGTGACTCATTCACTCTTTATTTAACAAATATTCTTTACCTGTCTACTGTCAGGTAATACACTCAGTGTTTCAGAATATAGAGATGAACAAGAGAGTCAGTGTCACTTGCGGAGGTTAAATTCTTTAGCAACAGCTTATATAAAACAAATATGTTAATTAGTTACAAAGTGTGATGCATTAGGAGGGAAATTAATAGGATGCTATAAAAGAGAGTAATAGGAGAAGGAGAGATCATGGGGGACTCTCTGGGAGATGCCATTCAAGCTGAGAACTAAAGCCATGAGAGAGCTGGAGGAAGAACATTCCAAGACAAAGGGCAGCAAACAAGGACTCTGGGGCAGGAAGTTACGGTTATAGTAAAGGTCACTCTGTAAACATAATTAGATAGTTCAGTATCTAATTTTCTGTGACCAAATGATACGTTTCCATGACACTTTTCCCACCACCAACCTGCCCCCTCCGGCCCAAGGTGGAAATAGTACTTCCTTGAATTCCTGTGGGAATCTATCTGCTCCTCTCTTGTGAAGGGTCTCACTTTCTGCCTTAGAATAAGATCATTATCTCACCTCCCTTGTGGGCAGGATTGATGTCAGACTTGTTTCTGAAGACCCCCATAGTGGAGCAATGATAGCCCTCATCTCTTTCCATACACTTTTCCTCACCCATCAACATTTTAAAAGGCAGTTTAGTATAGGTGACTCTCCCAGCCTAGCACAGGCAGAGGTGCTTTCCTTGTGGGCTGGCAGGTAATGTGATCCTTACTCCATTCCTTCCATAGTCAACAGTGCTAATTGCCTGATCGCTTATTCAAATACCTTCGCTGACTAGAAAAATGGTACAATACTGAGACATCTTGTAGGACTGAAAAGTGATAGGCTGATAGTTTTAGGGGTAAATGGAGAGGAAATATAAATCCTTATGACTTCAGTTGCTGAATTAGGGCATGTGTTACACTTAAAATTATATATATATGATTAATGACAGCAGGAATTGTTGAAGGAAGAAAAATAGTGTAATTGTTTAAGAACATATTCACACAAGATAAGAATGCAGGCTTTGGGAAGCAAATTGAAGTCACTGTAAATAAAAGAGTTAAAAATCATAGCACAAAAATTGGTTTCATAAAAGAACAGTGTTCTGCAATTGCCTTGTTATGATTTTGAATTCTACTTGAGTAAATTAGGAGTGGTGTTCTCTTGTTTAGCTGTCATTAAAGAACCCAGTGGTAAATGTCAGACTCCCCACCAAGATCCCACTGAGTTTTGTAAAATTCTCCAAAAACCTTCCAACAGGAGAATTTATAACTCTGCATGTTTGACTGTCTTAATGTGTGAAACAGACTGAGAGATCTAACTGTATGAAACTTGACTCCAATTTGTTTATTTTTTAACAATGTCTTTGACACATTACATTATGTCACGTTGCAAGTTGAGGGCAAATGACTCCCCGTGTCCAACAAGAAATACATTTTAAGAAGCATGCCAACTACGCTGTTGTTTTTCTTGCTGTTTTCAGTGGCAGGCACTTGGCCACATCTTCTCCCTTCAGAAGATCATTTATCAGCAAGAGAGTTTGCTCCTGGTAGAACAGGCTGGCTTAGACTGGTGTCCTTCTCATCTCGCCCACCTCTGATAACAAACTCACATGATTTCGCATTCTGCATTTTATATGGTATAAGCAAACTTAAAAAAGACTCCAACAAAATGAGTTCCAAGAACGATATTGGAAAGTTTGCAAGTATTCTTTTTTAAGAAAGGGAAATTATCCTGTTCTGAGCTATATGCAGGTAGCAACATGCCACATTCTCTAAAAACAATAAATGCCCTTTAGGTTAGTTTATATATGGCCTGCCTTGGTGTTATTCACATTTAATTCTTAGCAGGAGAAGCAAAGAAACATTTATTCATCCCAATCAGTCAGCTGATTGCGGGGGGGTGGTGGGGCGGGAGGTCCGATAAGGCTGCCTTCTGAAGCCTGTTCCCAGTAGAGGGATCTTGGCTGCCCCCAGTGAGAGCCTTCGTTGTCAACAGGGGGCATGCCAGACACTGACACCAGCAACTGAAAATGTTCAGATGCTCCACACTTTATCTTTCATTTCAAAATCTACTGCTGAGAATTCTCTTTATACGATGCATTGGATGATAAGTGTTTAGAAGAGGAATGGATCCTGAAGGGGAATAAAGCATGAACCACAGAGACTGTGAATGAACACTAGAGGAATCAGATATTTTAAGGTTGAAACAGAGAAATTTCTCTGAGAGAGAGAAAGAGGAGTTGCGGAAAGAAAGAAAATAAAGAGATTATATCTATCTACCTAGACCCAGTCTCTCATTTGACCTCCAGCTGCTCATGTGGTTCTCTGCCTATCTGCACACCGATCAGCCTCATTAGGTAATCAGACAGTTTGGCATAAAGTTCAACATAATAAGAAGGACTCTTTACCTCAAAGGAGTCCAAGACAAGCAAGAAATCTCCTTGGAAGATTTCTGCCAAGAAACTTAGCACCTTTGCATCCCAGATGAAGGCCTTGAGTTTTAAGGGATAGTGCAGATTCTTTTTTTTTTTTTTTCTTAATCACAGTTTTTAAAGATATGTATGTCACTGACTATGTTAAATATTTAAAAGAACCATCTCAACTGAAGCACAAGATTGGAGTGCATGCACACTAGAGTCATAGAAGAGGTTATGACAACTTCAGGCTTTGCTAATTCTTCATTTAGTGGAAAAGTAATACCTCTCAAAAATAACTTCCATGAGTCTTTTTGGCCATATAATGGGGTGATTTCTTTTTTTTTTTTATTTTTTTGAGCAAGAACACAGTTCCGCTGAAATACATTGGATTCAATCTCCAAGTAGAGGCAGTTCCAGGGCTATAGATTGTTCTATGGCTACCAATCAGTTGCATATGAGAAGCAAAAGATACATCCTAGAGTTATCTGCTGTCTGGTGGCATACAAAGTACATCTTTTAAATGCAAAACTTAGTTAGAAAAGCATCAAAAAGCCAATCAATGTTTAGTTACTGTGTTGGCCCTAGGAACCCTGGAGGCACAATGTTTAAGCGCTTGGTGCTGACAGAGAGGTCGAAGGTTCGAACCCATGAGCTGCTCTGAGGGAGAAAAGAACTGGTGATCTGTTCCTGTAAAGATTACAGCCCAGAAAACCCTATGGGGAAGTTCTACTCTGTCCTATGGGGTCACTATGAGTTGGAATCAACTTGAAAGCACACAACAACATGTTGAACCTATTTTATTTTAGCCAATTTAGCAACTTATTAAATATATTTAAGCAAATTCATTTAAAAGCCTAAAAAAAGAAAATTCAGATCTGGCTTTTAGATTCTTGCCAGCGATGCAGTAAAACTGGCCCCAGATATAGAATAAAGAAAGCCCCTTTACCTTGAACATTGTCTTAGTTATCTAATGCTGCTATAACAGAAATACCACAAGTGATGGCTTTAACAAACAGAAATTTATTCTCACACAGTTTAGGAGGCTAGAAGTTCAAATTCAGGGTGCCAGCTCCAGGAGAAGGCTTTCTTTCTCTGTCGGCTCTGGAGGAAGGTCCTTGTCATCAGTCTTTCCCTGGGTCTAAGAGTTTCTCAGCACAGGGACACCGTGTCCAAAGGACACGCTCTGCTCCCCACTCTTCTTTCTTGGTGGTACCTGTTACTTCTCTCTGCTGGCTTCCCTCTCCTTTTATCTCTTTTAAGATAAAAAGTGATCCAGGCCACACCCCAGGGAAACTCCCCTTACATCTGATCAGGGCTATGACCTGAGTAAGGGTATTGGATCCCACCCTAATCCTTTTTAACATAACCTAATCTTGCCTCATTAATCACAGGCAGAGATTAGGATTTACAACACATAGGACAATTATACCAGATCACAAAGTGAAGGACAACCACACAATACTGGGAATCATGGCCTAGCGAAGTTGACACTTATTTTGGGGGGACATAATTCAATCCATTTGCACTAGCAAACGTGCTCTTGCACTTTCTTTTTTAAGAAGAGAGAACTATAGTAAAAATGATAAATATATCCTACTACTAATTCCTTTATATATCTGTGATTGAACTCCATTGTATCTAAACCTCTAAGAAATAAATCATTTTATCAAAGTGATTTTTAGTTAGTATTTCATTCCCCAGGAAACTATTTAAATCTCTTACTCTGTGATTATTAAAATTTTACTATCCGTTTATGAGGAATGGTAGTTTAGTCTTTGAAGAAGTAAAATAATTGCTAGGATACTCTAGAGTGTGATAAAAGCAAATGATAGAAATTTGCAATGAGTATTTACTATTTTTGAAAGAGCCAAAACAAAATTTTTGAGGAAGAAATCATAGCTCTTCCATACTTTTTTCTGGGAAGCTAGGGTTGGCTAAATGGAAAGAGATCAGAAATAGTATCCGGGATCAGACACTGCATGTCTGGGGCAGAATTAAGGAGAGGCTAGTGTGAAGAGAAGGCAGTGCATGCTGGGATATGTACATAGTTTTAGCAACAGTGGCAGAAGATGAAAACTTGAAAATTGTGTCCATTTTATAAACAACTAAATGCAATCTCCTTGCTACAGGTACAATTTTAATCTGTATGCCTTCAATTTATGATTTCCTTGATTTTCAAGAATAAGCTTAATTTAATTATTGTTGTATTGGTTTCTTTAAGCTTTGCCTTGCCTTTATTTAAAACACACACACACACATTTAAATTGTTACAGTATTTGAAAAGTATTCAATCACCTATATCACTGTCAAAATTCCTAATCACTTTTACCAAAATGTATGCTCAAAATGGATCCAAATTCTTTTTGCTAATGATGCTTTTCAATTTCAACAATATTCCTAAAACAAATATTCAGGTAATGTTATATAAAATAGGAACAAATGTTTGGGCACACAACTAAAACTAAAAGACGCTGCATACAAATGCATCCATTCCTTCAGAGGAAGATAGCCCCAGAGCCATCACCTACACATGTTTTCTATGGGGTATTCCAAATTATTTAAGCTCAACTTGCACACAGACACAGAAACATACCCAAACTGAAGACGAATTTTAAAATATGATAAATCTAGGAGTGATAATTTCTTAATTGCTGATGTGAGTCAAATGAATTTTTTTTGATGTTCACTTGCTATGAAATAAAATTCTCCAAACAATGACTTGAAATATCATAGATCTCATATACCTAGAAATTAACAAGTATATGTTGCCATTATAAATATATAAGCATTTCCTCAGATATGTGGCACTTGCAATATATGACACTGAAATATATTTTAGTTAGCTCACTATTTGGAGGGCCAAATAAATTTGTTACATATCTCAATATGTCACCTGTTTCTGAAAGTTCAGCATGTTGTTCAAATTTGTCTGTCAAGTGAAACTCTCCAGATCAGATTGCCTGGGCATGACTCAATAGAACTGTCATTTTCCACCAAATGCCTGCGTTTGGGTTTCTCCAAGCTGGTGACCCAGACTCTCTGAGGAAATGAGCAGGGAAGTAGTCTGAGTAGCACTGGAGCTGATTTTTGTCCTCTAACTTGTCTCCTCTCAGCTGCCTCTGGTTCTTTGTAAACAAACAGCCATCCACTGCCTTCAAGTCGATTCCAACTCAAGGCGACACCATGTATTACAGAGTAGAACTGCTCCATAGGGTGTTCTTGGCTGTAATTTTTATGGAAGCAGATTGCCAGTGCTTTCTTCTGAGGCATTGCTGGGTGGATTCGAACCACTAATCATTGGGTTAGTAGTCGAGTGCAAATTGTTTGTGCCACCCAGGGGCCTCTAGTTCTTTGTACAGCCTTTAAATTACTGCTGCTGGAGAAATGGGCTCCCAGTGAGAAACAGTGATGTGTGGATGGAAGGTAGTTATTTCAGCTGAGTGTGCAAGGCTTCTCCTGGAACAGATGCAGTCTCGTGCTTGTGGCCCTCACTCCTCTAGCTACTCACTTCTCTATGTTGTTGCCCTTCTGCCTCCAGTTGTTTAAAAAAAAAAAGCTGCAAAGCTATTTAAATGACTTCTAAATGTTTTGTTTATTGTTTTCTGGGCTGTCACTTTAGACCTTGTGTCAGTTTTACACATTAGTTTTGATTACCCTCAAATCAAAAAAACTGTTGCCGTCAAGTCGATTCCAACACATAGTGACCCTATAGGACAGAGTAGAACTGCCCCATATGGTTTCCAAGGAGTGCCTGGTGGATTCGAACTGCTGACCTTTGATCAGCAGCCGTAGCTCTTAACCACTACACCACCAGTACTGTACAAGTAAGTTCTATTGTAATACATGAAGAGAAGATAATGTGATTGTACCCTCCTCCAAATGCTTTATGAAATGCTCCCCAAAGTATCCATATTTTATATTTACTAAGTAATTGGCATAGGCATATGCAGAATCAATTAAACTGTCTTACTTCTTACTTACATTCACGTGTGACTTTTAAAGTAAAAAATTAGAAGTTAAATATTTGCATTGTTAAACCAAACCAAACCCATTGTGGTGAAGTTGATGCCAACTCATAGTGACTCTATAGGACAGAGAAGAACCGCCCCATAGGGTTTCCAAGGAGCAGCTGGTGGATTCAAACTGCTGATCTTTTGGTTAACAGCCAAGCTCTTAACCAATGCGCCATCAGGGCTCCTTACGTTGTTAAAGCTTTTAATGTTAGCTAATTTCTAAAAATTACACATATTCCTGAGTACACATTTCAGGAATTACCTTTTTCAATCCACTTCAATGGGGCTATCAGCATATATTTGATTGTGTATTTTAATATATGCCAGACTCTCAGGCTACTATGCATTTTATGAGATACGTACAACATCATCAGACACTTAAACTTAATCTAAAGTAAGAATATCTGAGAATCTATAAAGAAAACAAGCCAGCCTCTGTAAATGAGATGCCTTCACCATTTGGTATTTGGGTATACAGGTTAAAGATATGACCACAGCATCTATGTCAAAATAGAACAGTCAAATATACATATATTTTCTATTTTAGCTATAAAATCAGTCTATGCAGCTCCATGCTGAGTCTTTGGGAATGGCATTGATTTAAAGACTGTCTTGTTTATTTTTCACACGATGACTGAAATACCTATGCATAGTATTACTTTTATATGTAAAGTTATACTGTGTTGACAGATTTTGTAGTCTTTTTATGACAGGGCAGTATTAAAAAAAAAAAACCTTTCTTTCCCTGTCTACCAAAGAAAGCAGTGGGGTTAAATGACAGAGCTCCCCTAGCTATTTGTCTGTCACAGAGAATGGTAAATTGCAGCCTATTTGGAGGTTGGTGTTTAGACATATTCTGAGATTAATGGTTTTGCATAGACACTTTGGACTCCAAGTGATTTTGAGATGAGCTCTATAAAGAATATCCTCTTGTCTAAACGAAGCAGAAGGACTTTGTAAAGTGTGGCATTCTGAGCTCCACCTAAATAAAATTTTATTGGTAAACAGATGACACTGATGTTGAAAATGACATGGCTTTCTTTATGTCTTAAAAAAATGAAGAAAGGTCTTTAGCTAAATCTACAGTAACTGGCCCCATTACTGTCTTGCTTTTCTGAGTCCAGACCAGAGAGCTATTTTATTTTTTTCTACTGAACATTTTCAACAAGCCTATGCTTTTGTACTTAAAGAAGTAGATGTCCAAAGAAACTTCTGATAAGATAAATGAACAATCACACAGAAAAAGATAGTTAAGTAGTATGAGTCACATGAGAAAACAATTCAGCTAAGAATGTGCTGATTCACTTGGTTTCAATAACATCAGTTTATTTCCAGTGCTGCAGTATTATATGATAGGTATTCTTACAGCTGGTGAATCTGAATACCTTCAAGGTGATGAACTGAATGTTGAAATATGCAGAAGTCACACAAAGGAAAAAGTGCACTGTAGTTTATGCTTGCATTTTTTAGCAGTTATGCTGACTACTTCTGTAAATTGATTTCTCTATATGGACCTATCATGAAGCTTATGAGAATAAGGGATTTAAAGTAACAGATTTACATAGAGTAATTTCTTTTCCCTTTGGTCTCAATGTTGGTTCAAGTAAGCACTTGGATAAAAATAAGTTTTAACACTTAATATTTTAAGCACTATAGTCGTATGTTAAAATTAGGGAAGTTTGTTAACCCTATTTGTTTAAATGTTTCCAATTTTTTTTAAAATGCTCATATTAAAGATTGAAGAAGTAAAATCAATTACAAAGAACTTTTAAAAACAGCTCCATGTAACAAAATTATTTTCCTGGCAGGTAATCAATAGGAATTACTGAACAAATAATTATTGAATACCTATTGTGAACAAGATATTGTGTGCTAGACAAGGTCAGAGGTACAACAAAGTATTAGATGTGGTCCCTACTCTCTTAGTACTATTGTCTAATTAGTAGAGTGATAATTAGACTTATAGAAAGATAAATACCAGTGCCAGACAGAAAACATTTGTTGTGTGTGAGTTCAGACGGAGAAGAATGGCTCTTGCAGACCAGAGGGCCAGGGAAGTTAGTTGGAGAGAAGCAGGAGAAGAAAGTGAAGGAAGACATTCCTGAAGTTGGCATTCGGGTTAAAATGCAGGAGAAGACAATACGAAGGTTGAACGTAAAGGGCAAAATCAAGACCAGTACTTAAAACCATGAGTTTAGACATCTAACAGACCTGGGTTCGTATCCTGGCTCTGACCTTCACCAGTTACATGACTTATTTATTCTCCGTAGCTTCATTTTCCTTGTTTGTAAATACCTGGCTTGTTAAACATTATAGAAATTACATGAGATAATGTATAGAAAGGGTTTGACCCTGGGCCTGGCATATAAATAGCTGTCAATAAATTCTAGCTATTAGCTTTTTTTTTTTTTTTTTAAGTAGAAAGGACCCAGTTTAGCTTTATATAGAGAAGTCGTAGAAAATGAGTCTAAAAAGTTATGGACAACCTTGAAAGCTAGTCTAAGGAGCCTGACTTCATTGACTTCAATGAGTAATCACTGGGGGCCTATTCAAAGTTTTTGAATAGAGAAATGACGTCATGAAAGCAGTGTTTAGAAAACCTAGTGACAATGGCAGGGTGCAGCGTGCTTACCCAGGGGAGAGACTCGAAAAGGGAAGCTATTGTGGCCGACTAGACATGAAGTGAAAGCAGTCTGACATGGCATGTGGAAGTAGGGATGGAACAGGAGGGAAAATAGTGCCTTTTGATTTCATTGTAGCTAATTCTCTACAAAGAACCCTTTACTGACTATAAGCTTTCTCTAGTCATTATTTACATAACAGTCACTGCCTAAAAACAAAAACAGAACCTTGATAGTGTGTCTTTTTTGAGATACATGTTTGCAAATGAGGGAAGGTGAGGAAAGCTAAACTGTAGCTGTCTGTTCGTAAAAAAAGGTCTCGCCCTTCCTCACACACATCCAGTTTCCCTCTAAAATTAGCTACTGTTGGGAACGCTCTATACCCCAGAGGAAGATAAAGCAGGCACATCTTAGCCTTTTTATGGACTCTGTTACTGGATAAGTAACTGCAAAGGAGCTCTGGTGGCACAGTGGTTAAAGCTCCTGGCTGCTAAGAGAAAGGTTGGCAGTTGGAACCCACCAGCCACTCCACAGAAGAAAGATGTGGCAGTCTGCTTCTGTAAAAGATTACAGCCTTGGAAACCCTACGGGGCAGTTCTACTCTGTCCTATAGGATCTCTACAAGTCAGAATTGACTAGGTGGCAACGGGTAATTCACTGCAGGCTGATAGAGCTTCAGTTCTGTTGGCTAGGACTGTGATTCCATCCAACATGTAAATGGCAAATGAGATTCTGCAGCAAGAATTCACTAAATCTGACCAGCATGTATAGGTCATTTTATGCCTTCCTGAAAAAGTAAACTCCTGTATTTTCCTTTGTCTGTAAAGTTCTATCCTGAATATAATGCCGCATTTCTTCTTGTAAAAATGATACCTATCTCAGCAGAAAGAATGAGTCAATCATCTTAAAAATGGAGGAAATAATAACATCACAGTGTTATTATAAGGCTGAAATGAACTCAAATTTTTTTTTCACTGAGATAAAACTCACATAACATAAAATTAACCATTTTAAAAACAGCAATTCAATGGTATTTAGGACATTCACAATGTTATACAACCACCACCTCTGTCTAGGTGTTATACAACTACCACCTCTTTTGGGGTAATAAAAATAAGATATTTTTATAACCCCAAAAGAAAACCCTGTACCTGTTAAGTAGTCACTTCCATTCCCTCATGCCCCCAGCCCCTGGCAACTAAGAATCTGCTTTCTGTCTCTGTGAATTAACCTATTTACATCCACATCAATGGAATCATACAATATGTGACCTTTGTGTCTGACTTCTTTCACTTAGCATAATGTTTTCAAGATTCATCGTTACGTACCATATATAATACTTCATTACTTTTGAAGGCTGAATAATATTCCATTGTATGTATAGACTACATTTTGTTTATCCATTCATCCATTGATGAACATTTGGGTTGTTTTTACCTGTCATCAGTTGTAAACAATCCTTAAATGAACAGTTACGCACATGTATTTGTTTGGGTACCTCTTTTCAATTCTTTTGGTTACATGCCTAAGAGTAGAATTACTGGGTCATATGTCAATTCTATGTTTAACTTTTTGAGAAACCACCAAAATGTTTTCCACGTTGACTGATCTACTTTACATTTCCACCAGCAATTTACAAGTATTCCAATTTCTCCACATCTTCACCAACACTTGTTATTTTCTGGGGTTTTGTATGTTATTATTGTTGTTATAACCATTCTAGTGGGTGTGAAGTGGCATCTCATGGTGGTTTTGATTTGCATTTCCCTAATGACTAGTAATGGTGAACATCTTTTCATGTGCTCACTGCCCATTTGTATATCTTCTTTGGAGAAATGTCTATCCAAGGCAACTAAACAATTTTATATATATGAAGTATTTAGCATACTTCAAAGGAAACAGCAGACTATAAATTGTTGTTAGGTGCTGTCCAGTTGGTTCCGGCTCATAGCGACCCCGTGTACCACAGAACAAAACACTGCCTGGTCCTGCACCACGCCCACAATCATTGTTATGCTTGAGCCTATTGTCGCAGTCACTGTGTCAATCCATCTGTTTAGGAACTTCCTCTTTTTCGTTGACCCTGTACTTTACCAAGCATGATGTCCTTCTCCAGGGACTGATCCTTCCTGACAACATGTCTGAAGTATGTAAGACATAGTCTCACCACCCTTGCTTCTAAGGAACATTCTGGTTGTACTTCTTCCAAGACAAATGTGTTCATTCTTTTGACAGTCCATGGTATATTCAATATTCTTTGCCAATGCCACAATTCAAAGGCGTTAATTCTTCAGTCTTCCTTATTCATTGTCCAGCTTTGGCATGCATATGATGCAATTGAAAATATCATGGTTTAGGTTATGCGCACCTTAGTCTTCAAGGTGGCATCTTTGCTTTTCAACACTTTAAAGAGGTCTTTTGCAGCAGATTTGCCCAATGCAATGCGTCTTTTGATTTCTTAACTGCTGCTTCCATGGATCCAAGTAAAATGAAATCCTTGACTATATCAATCTTCTTTCCGTTTATCATGATGTTGCTTATTGGTACAGTTGTGAGCATTTTTTCTTTATTTTGAAGTGTAATCCATACAGAAGGCTGTAGTCTTTGATCTTTATAAGTAAGTGCTTCAAGTCCTCTTCACTTTCAGCAAGCAAGGTTGTGTCATCTGCATAACGTAGGTTGTTAATGAGTCTTCCTCCAATCTTGATGCCCCGTTCATCTTCATATAGTCCAGATTCTTGGATTATTTGCTCAGCATACAGATTGAATAGATATGGTGAAAGGATACAACCCTGATGCACACCTTTCCTGACTTTAAACCACACAGTATCCCCTTGTTCTGTCCAAACAACTGCCTCTTGATCTATGTACAGGTTCCTCATGAGCACAATTAAGTGTTCTATAATTCCCATTCTTTGCAATGTTATCCATAATTTGTTATGATTCACACAGTCAAATGCCTTTGTGTAGTCAATAAAACACAGTTAAACATCTTTCTGGTATTCTCTGCTTTCAGCCAGGATTTATCTGACGTCAGTGATGATATCCCTGATTTCACGTACTCTTCTGAATCTGGCCTGAATTTCTGTCAGTTGTCTGTCAATATACTGCTGCAGCAGCTTTTGAATAATCTTCAGCAAAATTTCACTTGTGTGTGATATTAATTATATTGTTCAATAATGTCTGCATTCTTTTGGCTCACCTTTCTTGGGAATAGGCATAAATATGGATCTCTTCCAGGTAGCTGCCTTTTGTTTTGGCTCTTTGGCATAGACAAGTAAGTACCTCCAGCACAGCATCCGTTTGTTGAAAGATCTTAACTGATATTCCATCAATTCCTGGAGCCTTGTTTTTCACCAATGCCTTCAGTGCCTTCAGTGCAGCTTGGACTTCTTCCGTTAGTACCATCCTCCTGAAATGGTTGAATGTTGACCAATTCTTTTTCGTATACTGACTCTGTGTATTCCTTCCATCTTCTTTTGATGCTTCCTGCATCATTTAATAATTTCTTCATAGAATGTTTCACTATTGCAACTAGAGGTTTGAATTTTTTCTTCAGTTCTGTCAGCTTGACAAATGCCAACCATGTTCTTCCTTTTTGGTTTTCTATCTCCAGCTCTTTGCACTTGTCATTATAATATATACTTTGTCTTCTTGAGCCACGCTTTGAAATCTTCTATTCAGTTCTTTTACTTCATCATTTCTTCCTTTTAGTTTAGCTACTTGATGTTCAAGAGCAAGTTTCAGAGTCTTTTCTGACATCCATTTTGATCTTTTCTTTCTTTTCTGTCTTTTTAATGACCTCTTGCTTTCTTCACATATGATGTCCTTGATGTCATTCCACAACTGGTCTGATCTTCGGTCATTCGTGTTCAACGCATCAAATCTATTCTTGAGATGGTCTCTAAATTCAGGTGGGATATACTCAAGGTCGTACTTTGGCTCTTATGGACTTGGTCTAAATTTCTTCTCTTTCAACATGAACTTTCATAGAATAATTGATGGTCTGTTCTACAGTTGACCCCTGGCCTTGTTCTGACTGATGATACTGAGCTTTTCCATCATCTCTTTCCACAGATGCAGTCAATTCGATTCCTCTGTATTCCATCTGGTGAGGTCCATGTGTATAGTTGCTGTTTGTATTGTTGAAAAACGGTATTTGCAATGAAGAAGTCCTTGGTCTTGCAAAATTCTATCATGCGATCTCTGGCATCATTTCTATCACAAGACCATATTTTTCAACTACTGATCCTTCTTCTTTGTTTCCAAGTTTCACATTCTAATCACCAGTAATTATCAATGCATCCTGATTGCATGTTCGATCAATTTCAGACTGCAGAAGCTGGCAAAAATCGTCAATTTCTTCATCTGTGGCCTTAGTGGTTGGTGTATAAATTTGAATAATAGCTGTATTAACTGGTCTTCCTTGTAGCCATATGAATATTATCCTATCACTGACAGTGTTGTACTTCATGATAGATCTTGAAATGTTCTTTTTGACAATGAATCCAGTGCCATTCCTCTTCAATTTGTCATTCCAAGCATAGTAGACCATATGATTGTCTGATTCAAAACGGCCAATACCAGTCCATTTCAGCCCACTAATGCCTAGATATCGATGGGTATGTGTTCCATTTCATTTTTGACAATTCGCAATTTTCCTGGACTCATACTTTGTACATTCCACATTTTGATTATTAAGGGATGTTTGCAGCTGTCTCCTGTCATTTTGAGTCATGCCACATCAGCAAATGAAGGTCCCAAAAGCTTGACTCCGTCCACGTCATTAAGGTAGACTTTACTTTGAGGAGGCAGCTCTTCCCCTGTCATCTTTTAAGTGCCTTCCAATCTGGGGGGCTCATCTTCCGGCACTATATCAGACAATGTTCTGCTGCTATTCATAAGGTTTTCACTGGCTAATTCTTTTCAGAAGTAGACTGCCGGGTCCTTCTTCCCAGGCTGTCTTAGTCTGGAAGCTCAGCTGAAACCCATCCGCCATGGGTGACCTGGCTGGTATCTGAATACCAGTGGCATAGCTTCCAGCATCACAGTAACACGCAAGCCCCCACACTATGACAAACTGACAGACATGTGTGGGAGTCCATAAATAGTATTATTATTGATATTGTTATTACTAGTTACTATTTATTTAGTAACTATTTATAAATAGTAACTAGTAATAACAATATCAATAATAATCATGACAACAATAATAATGAGATTTGGATTTGGGCCTGGCTTCCACCACAGCCCAGCTTTGTGACCTTAGCCAAGTCCATTAGGAAATAAATTTGAGAACAGAGTCTGAGAAAGTCCTGATTCCTTGTCTAGAGCTCATTTGAATTTTTTTTCTTTCTTTCTTTTTTTCACATGTTAAAATAAGAATTATTGTAAAAATATAAGCTCAAGTACAGGGGTCACATTAGCAGAGCCCAGCCACATTTTTCAATGAAACTTGGACATCCCCTTTCACAGACCAACTCTCTCGGGACCTACTGTGGGTATCTCTACTCTGGGAGTTTCCTGTGTCCCATCAGTCTGTGTGTCCTTTCTGTCTTTGGTCCTCTGCCCTCCATCCTCCCTTCACATTTGCAGCTTTCAGACCTGAAGAGAAGGAGTGCAAGACTTCAGTGAGGAGACTCTGGCAGCATTCCATCCAGGAACTTTTAGAGATATTACCTTATCTATTCACTGCTGAGTGATGCTGAAATGTAACTGCAGAAGCTAGATATAACATCTGTGGCAGGGACACATCTTAGATGAATGGAGTGTTCATTAAAGGACCTGATAGCACTGGGCTGCATCAAACTTCAGCAGCTTATTCACGGCCATAAAGGAGTTCCTCCCCAACCCCCACTCAGAGTTCAGTGTATCCAAGTGAAAGCTATAAAGACATTATTGCATGTATTTAGTGTGAGTTTGAGACCAAAATAAAAAGCCATTGCACCGTTATCCTCAACTCTATTGTGCCTGACCAGGACTTTGGGATATATGACCCAAAGCATTGAATAAAATATAATCTTTGTCGACGTTAAATCACAGGAACTAGGAAGGATAGAGGAAACCCCTTGTGGGCTTTTAAAAACTCTAAATTACCCTCAGAAAGCTCACTTCTGCCTCCTGAGATGGAGCCGACTCTCCACTGCTGGAGTATTGGTGATTTCTCTAAGGCCCTTCAGATGTGGGGGAATCCCTGGCTCTGCTTAGGGACGGACCATTTCTGGTCTCTGCAGTATAGGATGATTTTAATCTACTCACTTTTAAACATATTTTAATTATGTTTTAAAAGTTTGTGTTATCATTAACAGACAGTGTCTGATTTCTCTATCTAAGACTGCTTTCATTTTTAAATTTTTTTATTTTATTGTACTTCAGGTGAAGGCTTACAGAACAAATAGTTTCTCATGAAACAGTAGTACACATGCTGTTTTATGACATTGGTTAACAACCCCACAACATATTAACCCTCTAAATTCTCAACCTTTTTTTTTTTTTGGTGACAATACACATAGCCAAAGATACACCATTTCAAAAATTTCTGCATACACAGTTCAGTGGCATTGACTATGCTCTTCCAATTGTGCTGTTATTCTCACTTAAGATGAAGGCTTACACAACAAAATAGTTTCTCATTTAACAGTTACTACAAATGTTGCCCTATGACAATGGTTAACAATCTCACAACACATCAACAATATCCTTACTCAATCTTGTGTTCCCTATCACCAGCTTCCTTGTCCCCTTCTGCCTTCTGGCCCTTGTTAGTCTCATTTGGTTTTATGGGGCTGTCCACTCCCAGGCTGAACAGTGAACCTTGGAGGTAACTTCACCACTGAGCTAAAAGGTGTCTGGGGGCCGTACTCTCGAGGTTTCTCCAGTCTCCTTTAGGCCAGTAAATCTGGTCTTTTTTTTTTGTGAGTTAGAATTATGCTCTACATCCTTCTCCAGCTCTGTCCAGAACCCTCTGTTGTGTAAGACTGCTTTTTTTAAGGTCATTTTTTATTCTGTTCGGTTACATTGCTATTGTTTTAGGAATAATTATTTCCCTAAGAGGCTCCAACCCACCCAGCGACACTGTGGAAGAAAGCCTTGGTGATCTGCTTCTGTAAAGATTACAGTAAAGAAAAACCAATGGGGCAGTTCTACTCTGTAAGACTTGGGGTCGTCATGGTGGCAACGGTTATTTATACTGCATCAGTGGACTATGCCATTTGCCAGGAAAGCGAATTAGCAATTCTGGCGCACCTTCTGCATCAAGCACCATGCTGAGCACACCATTCATAAGACAATTCCTTGAGGTTGGCAGTGATATTATCCCTGATTTGCACAGAAGATGAGGCTCAGAGAGTTCTGGTGGTCCTCTAGTTGGTGAGTGGCAGAGTGGTGATTTGAAGGTATCTCTGATTGACCCCAAAACCTATGTTATTTCCAGAACATGGTCTTTCTAAAGGGTTTGGAGTGGAGAGAGTGAGCTACAGAGAGAAATCCACATTTGTTTTTACTAAAAGACCCCATTTGTGCAATGGCTGCAAAATTATGGGTTGAAGAAGGGGATTTTGTAAGACGCTTCCCATTCTTAGGAATAATGAGAATAGGGGATCTTTATCTTTTGAAGTTAAAAAACAAATGTTATCTCCATGTGGAGTTTCATTATGGATCACATTTTTGGATTTTTTTTTAAACCTAGATTGCATCTACTAAGCAACAAACATCTTTTGGTGTTTAGGATGAGAATTAAGAAAGGTTTTCATTATCACAATTAGACTTTGTGAATGCAACTGAAATATGAAAAAAAACAAGACATGCAATATTTTCCCTGCTTGATGAAAACAGCTACCAGTGTTATAGTTTCAAAAGAATATTTAATTAACTTTTAAAAAAGAGTACAAGCCCTTCTTTCCTTTTTATACTAAGTTTTCCCGAAATATTTTGGTAATTGGTCTTTCTTAGATACACATAAGCACAAAGATTTTGTAAATGAAGACAACTGCTGATGACGCATTTTAATGAATCTTACACAATATTTGAGTAATAATCTGTAAACATGAAGAACTTTGGTAATGAAAGATGAATACGTTAATTAATGATTTAGATTAAAACTTGATGATATGTATTATCTATGAGTATAAAATATTAAAAATGAACATTTTATAGTACACTAAAATAAATGTTGTAAATCGATAAAAATTAATAGATGTTGGATTTATACAAACCTCCACATGGAAGATTGATAAAAATTGTAAGAATATAATTGGAAAAAAAGCATCACAAAATGATATAAAATACAGAAGTAGAAAATCTTCTCAGCTTGTAATTCAGTGCAAGAGGCAAAAAAGAAAGAAAGAAATAGGAAGCTTCATGAGCGGAGTTAAAGCTGAGAAAGAAAAGTAACTAGTTCCATGTCAGTAACAGACCCAGAAATAGGCAAAGTAAAAAATGGATTTAAAGAATTTGCAAAGAGGTAACTTTGAAAAAAGAGAATAATAAATGAGACAGCAAAAGTATAACTTGTTTTATAGGGAGCTGAATATTCCAATTTCATTTCTGGCATTAAAATACCAGCATTCCATTGTACATTATTTTGATGTTGTATTACATGTTTTGTAACATCATGAAATGAATTCTTTCCCAGACCTTACCTTGTTCATTCTAATTGGAGGAGACTAGCAGGAAGGATATGATTAGAACCAAATTTCCAGGCATTCCTCCAGCCCCCTTCTGCCATATATCACTTATGCCTCCTTTTTTGGAACCCTTGACCTTAATGTGCACCCCATATTTGTTTGCTTTCCCCTTTAACAGATTTGTCACTGTACACACCCTTCATAGTCAAGGTTTGCCAGGTGTGTTACATGCCAGGTAAATGTTAGTAGTTGTTTCTTGCTATTGTCAAAACCAGAGATATCCTCAATAAAATATATACATCATACATACACACATACGCACACACACATGCACACATAAGAGATCGGAGTATCAGGTGCTGACTGCCCTTCCTCCACTCAGAAATCTTGAAAGACCACCTAACTCTCTCCATAGCAGACGCTAGGGCTGCAGATGAAGGGAGGAGTTTCTGCTCCCTCTTCTTTGTGGTAAAGACAGCCAGTTACACAGATAGCTGTAATGCAAGGTACTACATAACACGGCGTGATGTTTATGATCATCAACATCAAACTGGGCTGTCAGGAAAGACTTCCTAGAGGTCACTGCGTAATAAGAGTTTGTTAAGGCAAGAAGGAGACCAAGAACATTTCTAGGCAGAAGCCGAAGACTATGTGGAGATATAGAGGCAAGACATGACCTAATCTATCATGAGGCTTCAAGGCATTCAGTGTGAGTGAATTGCAGAGTGGAGCCCATAGTGAAAGTCAGGTGACAGCTGTGGGTAGGGACAATATACCATTAATTATGCTCATGTCCATTTCTCCCCTTGACTCTAAGTGCTTTGCGCATAGAAAAAGCATCTTATTTATTTTTGCATAACCTCACAGTCTCAGATAATGCCTTACGAATAGAAGATATTGAATTGAAGATTAAGAATATGTGTATAAACAGAATCAAAACATAGAATAAGAAAAGTACTTGAAAATAGTGAAACACAAGTCAGTCATCCAAAAAGCTAAGATCTAAAGTTGAGAAGAAACCAAGTTGATAAAATGTAGTTAATATTCAGTTACTTCCTGGGAAATGCAACTTTTTTCTCTCAATGCCAGTAGTTGAGGCATGTAGTATCCCAACCTGAAAGGACCGTCTCTGGCCACAGACTCAGCACAGAATGTTCCCATTGTCTTATTTGGGGAACATTTCCAGTATTTGTATGCAATTCCTCCTCAATCTGCTTGGTTCCTTTGGGGGCAATTCTCCATCAATTATCTTTGCTGAAATGGTTTGCTCTCTGCTGCTTCCAAGGACTTGAGCCTCAGAACCCCTTTTGCTTCCATTCCAGCCAGTGTGCTAGCTGCTGTCTTGATGGCCATCTCAGAAGCCTCAGGACTCGCTTTCAAAGCCATATCCAAATACTGAAACTTCAGCTGAGCAAAGCATTGGTTTCTTTTTCCTAAGGGAGAGGAAATGCACAAAAATAAATTCAGGAAGTGCATACTAGTTAAAGAATACTGATACATTAATGTAGATGGCTGTTTTTATTTTCAAAGCATGTTCTTATTTTACCCAGTACCTGATGCATTCACTGGCACTAACACACACACATTGAAGGCTGGAGTTTCTGTGTTACCTCAGGAACAGCTAATGGTGTCTCCACAAGTGAACAGCGGCAACTATTCCATACCAGCTCAGCTCAGCCACATCCTGTATCCTGCTTAATCAGGCGTATTTATTGCAGAGTCCAAGTGTCTTCTCTCTATCCTGCCCCATTATTTGGGACTTAACAGTGGATACTTGTATGAATAATAGTCAGTATAAGACTAATTTCCACAATGTGAAGATAAATCATATCCCCATTTTCCCACTTTATAATTCTGACACCATCCACCCATGTGGTACTTTCTCTGATCCTAACCAGAGTTTGGCATCCCCTGCCAAATAGGCAAATGCCAGCCTCTCTGCTGGTTCTCACTGCCCTCAGTGGGTTCAATAACTTTCTAGAATGACTCACAGAACTCATGGAAACTATTACCTGTACTTATAGTTACCGATTTATTATAACCAGAAAGGAAACATGCATAGAGATGCATCAGACAAGGCAAGGTCTGGGAGAGCTCCCAGCACAAGGTCTTCCTTGTCCCCAGGGACATGCCGCCCTCTCCCATGCATGGATGTTCTCACTGATCCAGGAGGCCCCAAAGAGAGTGTTCCAAAGTCCTCGGTCCTCTAGTCATTGGGACATCGATGAATATGCATGACTTGGGTCTTAATGCATAGTTATGATCAATCCAATCAATGAATATATATGACTGCATTAGCTACCCCCCCTTCCTGAGCTTAGTTGCCAATGTGGGGCCTGTGTATCCCATACTTGCCTGGCTATTTTGGAAAACAAACCAAAAATCAAACCAAACCTGTTGCTGTCAAGTCGATTCCAACTCATAGCAATCCTATAGGACAGAGTAGAACTGCCCCAGAGAGTTTCCAAGGAGTGGCTAGTGGATTCAAACTGCCAACCTTTTGGTTAGCAGGTGAGCTCTTAACCACTGCACCACCAGAACCTTAATTGCTTGGGCTATTTTCAGAAACCAGAGTTAAAGGGCCAAATCAAGTTTTTTCACCCACAGCTGGTACCTGGGTGACCTCACCCTGAGGAGTTTTTGCCCTACTGAAGTACTAACTGTTAAGAACGATTTGGACTGGTAAAATGTACAAAGAGGGGATGGTAACCCTCCAAATGTTATGTAAAGAACCGATGACCAACAAAAGGCCAAGGGGTGGTCTGCAGTGTAATGAGTTTCTCTTTATATATGGCCTTGTGGCCTTGAGTTTACAATTCTTCTAAAAATGATTGGTTGGGCCACAGTCTTTCCTGTGATTGATCTACTTTATGCACCTTGAAGGGACTGGTCAATTTTCTATGCAGATAGTGGTCTGAAAATCCACCCAACAGGATTGACTGACTTGTGGTCCAGCTAGGGGATTAGTCAGTTTTGCCATCCTACTAGGCTTATATAAGGACTAATCTCACAGAGGTTCAGGGGGACCTCAATACTATCAAGAAGAGTCTGGGGTGGAGTGTGTCCTTTGGACCCAGGGTCGCTGTGCTGAGAATCTCCTAGAACTAGAAGAGAGAGCTGTAACACTGAAGATGACGTGACAAGCACAACAGAGCCTAGTGGCAGAGAAACAGCAGCAGCAGTACCAGCGACAGGAATCATGGGACTGTCATACGGCTGCAGTGGGCTTGCTGGCCCACAGAGAAAGGCAGAGCTGAGTGCCTTGAGGCAGAAGGCTTGCTTATGGAGCAGAGTGCCTCCGGGCACTTGTCAGTGGAGCTAAAAGAGCTGTAACACTTGCCCAAGCAGGGCAGAGGCCTACAGGGGCCCAACGGTACAGCTAGCAGCTAGAGGCCTGGAAGAAGGGCCAGCAGCAGAGCCCATGGTGATGGCAGAAAGCTGTTGCTAGGAAGGCAGCAGCTGAGAATGCTGCTACACTGGCCATGAGTTGAGCCAGTTAGCAGTGGAGAGGCCAACAATGGAAAGGACAGAGGCAGAGAAGGGCAGCCTGCCTTGGACCAGGGCCAAGAAGTGTTGTGGGCTAGCAAGGCTGAGAAGGGTCATCAAGCTAGAAAATCTGAGAAGGGCAGCCTGCTTGAGTATACAGCCAAGAGCAGCTGAGAGAGCTGTCCTGGTTGGAAGTTGTCCTGATTAACAAACTGCATCTTGTCTCCTGAGTTGTATCCTGTTACTTCAGGTTGATCCTGATCCCTGCTTGTAGCCTGTTACTTCCCTAATAAACCTCATAACTGTGAGCATGGTCTGTGAGTTCTCTGTGGCCATTGCAATGAATTATCGAAGCTAGTAGAGGAGTAGAGAGTTCCGTGCAGGGGATGGTTGGTTTCAGAGACGCTGAAATGGTTCCTCATAGGAACCAGCTTTGTACTGATCCTGATTCTTATCCCTCGGGAGTTTAGGCGTGTTCAGTCGCTAGATTACAACACCGTTGATATTTCTTCTTAATCATTTCTGTCTTTTTTTTTGTTTTGTTTTTGAAAAATTATTATACTTTTGGGCTTTTTAATGTGATTTTATGGCTGCTGTTGTTAGGTGCCATGGAGTTGATTCTGGCTCATAATGACCTCATGTGACAGAGTATAACTTCCCTAGAGGATTTTCTAGGCTGTAATCTTTATGGAAGCAGATCACCAGGTCTTTCTCCCTTGGAGCTGCTGGGTGGGTTCAAATTACTAATCTTTCAGTTAGCAGCCAAGCACTTAACCATTTTATGGCTATGAAACCTGAAAGTCATATTCAAACAACTTTAAAAACTTATTTAGAACTTAAAGGAGTACTCATGTTTGAACAAGTGTAAACACACTGCTGAGAAATTTTCTTACGCATTAAAGGCTCAATTCAGTAAAAATGATAGATTATACTATCAGTGTCTGATTATTCATTCATAACTGGAAGCCATTTCTGGCTGGCCAGTTGTTTTGATTCCCTTCTTTCTATAAGATACTCCTTACCTTGTAAGAGTCTTTGGGGTACTTTTCAACTATCAAGTCCATCTAGAATTTCTTCCCCTCTCTCTCGCTATCTCTCTTTCTTTCTCTCTCCCTGTCTATCTATCTATCTACCTAGGTAGCTAGCTAGCTAGCTCCATTTTTAGTCCTGGGAAACAATAGCATTGATGTTGTTTATACAATCAGATAGTAGGCATCAGATGAGCTCCTGATCTGTCTACACTTTCCAGCAGTATGGACAACTGTCAGCTGGTGCCTGCTTATACAGTAGTAGTTGTACTTGGGAGCAGTAGGCAGTGGGCAACATCCCTTTGCTTGACCTAGAAAAATTAGCCAAATCAAGAAAACAAATGAATTTCTAATTATTGATGATAAAGAAATAAATTATTTGATGCAATATTTAAGGAAATCTACACCACTAATGTAGGCACAGTCAGGTACCTTACTCACTATACTTAGTTTTCAATTGCTGTTAATCTTTTCCTTGTTTCAGTAAATTTTAATATAATGTGGCCTGAACTCTTTCTCAAGGTGAAACATTCTCTGGGTGGTGTATATGGTTCCGGATAGAACTCTGCAATGGGCCAGGAACTTTGTCTGCTGTTTTACATGTGTCATCTTATTTTACTTTGTCTCACTTTCACAACTGCCCTCTAAGGTAAGTATCAGCCTCATTTAGCAAGAAAGGAAACAAAGAGGTAGGGAAGTTGAGTAAACTGCCCAAGAGTGCCCAGTCAAGAAGCTGAAGAACTTGAGTGGGGACTTTGTCCGAAGTCAAAGTCCATGCTCTTTTAACTTCATCACACAGCCTTTCTTGCCCCATCTCAATCCTTACCCCAGAGAGAAGTTGGGGCTTTCAGCAGCTTCTCGGTCCATGCAATTTGGCTCAGGCTTTGTGAAAATCTAGATTCCCTCTGCACAGGCACAACTCCACCATCCATCTCTTACTTCATGGAGTTGGCACGAAGCACCTTAGGATCATCTATGTTAGCCCCTTCATTTTGCAGACAAGCTAGGGGAAAGTTAAGGTCATGGAATTAGGTTTGTGGTTGGCCTTTTCCAATTAGGATAAGATTTTCCCCTATGTTTTTGGTACCCTATACTTCAGAAATGCTATAATATACAATTTTGTTAAAATACTAAAAATTAGTCATTAAGTCTTCGGGCAGAGTCCCAACTCCTTTATAGACTGCTTCTGAGACAGAATTCTGGCCAAATCATTTTTCTCAAAACATAAAACACATGTGACCAGATCACAACCAGGGCTTTACACATAGCTGCATATGTATAACACTTGCTCAGCAGAGCCCATAGAGGGGCTGCTCCCTGCTTTTGGAGGGGTGCATCAGCAGTAAGCACCGTGTCCCAGCAAGGGGTAGTGGGGAGCACCCTGGCTCAGCAGGAGAGGCAACAGGTTATCTGCCACTTTATAGCATTTCCCCCTGTCTTGGAATCATGTTTCATCAAGAGTTATATTGAAATGCATTGTAGCCTTTTTAACAGCCAGGCAAATGGAAAGAAATATTGTAAGAAGGAATTTAAAGAATCCGCTTGGGGATGTAATGCAAGCTGCCCTCAAAAACTTTCTTGGGAGAAACAGTTTTTGTTTCAGGAAGAATTAAAAATAAAACTCTACTGTAAAAACATAAATAAAAGTTGTGTGTTTACCTCAGCAAGAAGGATGGATAGAAACTAAAGTTATGAAATGGGGAATCACTATATTTGGTTTATAGGTAAGATGTCGTCTGTGAGAAAGTATTGAGGGGGAAAGAGAAAGATGTGCTACAATGGAATGAAATCAGAGGCCTTAACCTCAAGGCAGATGTTCACCTACAAGATCTTTCATACTCCAATAAAGAGTCTAAAAGATAAAAATAAAATAAAATAAATCCCCAGTGTTTAAAAATTAAGGCAGTGTATCTTCAAAAAACCTCAATAAGAAACAGTAGATAAGAGTTCAGGGCAGGAAAAGAAAGGTGAATGTGTTGGTTCCATTCCAATTAAAGACCTTTCCAAACTTTATGCAGATCATGGCATAATAGGCCTCAAGTTCCAATGCCTGCAGGGGTCATCATTACATGATTAAAGATGGCCAAAAACAGGCCTGCTCTGGCCAACTCCATGCATCAGGATTCCATTGCAGCCCATTGTTGCTGCTCAAGAATGCAGGCCCAGTGTTGCCAACTATTCTGATTTTTTCAAAAGAAAGCAGGAATCTGTATTTTTATGTAAAATATCCTTTTTATAAATTTGGACAGCTAATTTTTAAAAATGTTCAGACACCCTGTGGACAGAGTAAGACTTGTCCTTAGGCTAAATTTGCTCTCAGATCTTCGGTGTCATCTCACCTGTTCAACAGACTGTCTCCGTGCTCCCCCCCCCCCCCCCCCCCAATTCTCTCCTATTCCAGATCATCAGACTCGGAGTCTAAAAATCGATTCTCTTTTTTCATATCATTGCCCTGGACATGAGACTTCAAAGTCTCCCCATTGCCTATATGGCGAACTTCAAACATTTCATCCCTATACTCTGTTCCATCCCTGTTCTCTGTGTATTTCCCCTGTTGTTGTTAGGTACTGTTGAATTGGTTCCAACTCATAGTGACCCTATGTACAACAGAACAAAACACTGTCCTGTCCTGTACCATCCTCACAATCCTTGCTATGTTTGAGCACACTGTTGCAGCCACTGTGGCAATCGATCTCATTGAGGCTCTTCCTCTTTTTTGCTGGCCCTCTACTTTACCAAGTACAACATCCTTCTCCAAGGACTAGGCCCTCCTGATAACATGTCCAAAGTATGTGAGACAACGTCTCGCCATCCTTGTTTCTAAGGAACATTCCGGTTGTTGTACTTCCTCTACGAAAGATTTGTTTGTTCTTCTGGCAGTCAATGGTATCTTAGATATTCTTTGCCAACACCATAATTCAAAGGCATCAATTCTTCTTCAGTCTTCCTTATTTATAGTCCAGCTTTTGTATGCATATGAGGTGATCGAAAATACCATGGCTTCAGTCAGGCGCACCTTAGTCCTCAAGGTGACATCTTTGCTTTTTGACATTTTACAGAGGTCTTTTGCAGCAGATTTGCCCAATGCAGTATGTCATTCAATTTCTTGACTGCTGCTTCCATGGGGTTGATTATGGGTCCAAATAAAATGAAATCCTTGACAACTTCAATCTTTTCTCCATTGATCATGATGTTGCTCATTGGTCCAGTTGTGAGGATTTTTGTTTTCTTTATGTTAAGGTGTAATCCATACAAGACTGTAGTCTTTGATCTTCATCAGTAAGTGCTTCAAGTCCTCTTCACTTTCAACAAGCAAGGTTGTGTCATCTGTGTATATTTCCCCTAGCCTCCCTCAATACATGTTTTCACCCTGTACTTCCCAGCAGAAACCTCTGGTCCAAACTGAAAGTTGTATTTATTTCCCCCTAAATAAGATTTGTTCATTCCTGCCTCTTCAGCTTAGTTCTTGTTGCATTCTATATTTTCTTCTTCTTTCTTTATAATCATCTTCCTACTGATCATCTGATCCTTAAAGACATTGCTCCCATGCCTTTTCCTGCATAATTAAGCAATCGCCTTCATCTACATTTTCATAAAACTTCTGACATGTCTTTTCTAATTCCACACTCATAGAATTTTTGGTGTTCTATAGCTATCTCCGCCACTCAACTCTGATAGTTTAGCTCAGGAATCAGCAAACTCTTTCTGTAAAGAGCTAGATAGTAAATATCTTTGGCTTTGGGGGCCATATGATCTCTGCTGCAAGTACTCGGCTCTGCCATTGTAATGGAAAAGCAGTCATAGACAATATGGAAACAAATGGGTGTGGCTATATGCCCATAAAACTTTATTTACTAAAACAACCGGTTAGATTTGGTCCCAGGGCCTTAGTCTGCCAACCCTTGTTTTAGATGGACAAATATTATATCTTATTCTTGTTAGTAGATACATATATATATACATATATATATAAATGTTTGTTAGAGAATGAATCCTTTAAACTCAATTCAAGTTTACTTCTTCCATTAGTTGTCCTTGACACTCGAGGACACAGCAGTATTTTTCACTCTGAACCTCTGTAAACGCTTGATATCCAGACACCTTATGTGGCTATCACTCTCACTGTAATGCAGGGTCATGTTAGGGTTGATCTATGCAATTTCTAGGGTACTTTGTTGTAAAACTCTATGAGTCACTCCCCCATCTTGTACTGGCACCTATTTGTTGTTTTGTCTGTTTCCCTCCTTGGGTAAATTATAAGCTTCTAGAATAAGATCATAGTTAATTTGTCTCAGGATTGTGAAAATGTCCACTGTAGTGCTATTGTCATAGTCTTCATACATTCATTGAACACATATATTTGTGGTATGCAGTGCAGTCATAGAAATAACCCAAACCTAAATGATCCCTGCTCCTATCAAAGTCAAAGTTTAGTGAACTGATTAATGTATAACCATAAACTGAGATAAATGCTCTGAAAGAAGGTGCATGGTTTCGTCACATGCTATGGATTGTACTGTGTTCCCTTAAAAGTTACGTTGAAGACCTGACCGCTGTGCCTGTGAATGTGATCCTGGTATAGGGGCTTTCTTTTGTCATGTTAATGAGGTCATAGAGAGTAGGGTGGGTGGGCCCTAAGCCTAATCACTAGTGAGTGGTATCTTATGAAAAGAGCAGAATAAACGCAGAGACACACACACAGAGGGAGACAAAGGCTATGTGACAATGGAGGCAGATGAATCTAAAGCCCAGAAGTGACAAGGACTGCTGGCAGTCACCAGAGCTAGGAGAATGGACCACAGAAAGAATTACAGCTGAGACACTGATTTGGACTTTTCACCTCCAGAACTGTAACAAAATAAGCATCTGTTCTCTAGAGCCACCTACTTGTGGTATTTTTTGTTACAGCAGCACTAGGAAACTAAGCATAAAAGCATTTCATGAAGAAATTAAACAAATTCTGGAATAGAGGGAAGTGGGAGAGGCAGAGAGGGTTCCCTGAGGATGTAATGCGTGAGGCAAGATTCATTTCTTCAGCCAATATTTACTGAGTGCCTATTATGTGCTGAGGAGCGGTGGTGGTACAGTGGTTAAAGCCCTCGGCCACTAACCTAAAAGTTGGCGGTTCAAATTCACCAGTTGCTCCGCTGGAGAAAGACGTGACAGTTTGCGTCCATAAAGATTTACAGCTTTGGAAACCCTATGGGGCAGTTTTACTTTGTCCTGTAGGGTTGCTATGAGTTGGAATGGACTCAATGGCAATGGGTCTTTTGTTTCGTTTTTTGTTTGTTTGTTTGTTTGTTTGTTTGTTTTTGGTTATCATTGGCTAGGCACTATTCTAAGCTCTCAAAGTACTGTCATGATCTAAAAATACAGAAGTACCTGACTTCATGATGTCCCTGAGTAGCAAAAACAGTTAAATGCCCAGCTTCTAATTGAAAGGTTGGTGGTTTGTGTCCACCCAGAGGTACCTAGGAAGAAAGACCTGACAATTTACTTCCAAAAACTTAGCCATTGAAAACCCTATGGAGCAGTTATACTCTGACACACATAAGGTCACCATGAGTCAGAACTGACTTGAAGACAGCTGGTTTGTTTTTGTTATTGTTGTTTTGTTTTTGTTTTTTACCTGCCTCCATGGAGGTGATTTTCTAGTGAGATCCAAAGAATGAATAAAATTAGATAGAAGGGTGGAGGTGGTTTAAAGAATATTCCAGAAAGAGGGAACAGCATTAACAAAGGTCCTGAGTGGTAGGGAGCATGGTACCTCCAGGAACTGCCAGGGCGGTGTGGCTCTAACACAGGAAAAGGAAAAGGTGGGCTACGGAGGTAGGCAGGGGCTAGTCAAGGTATGCTCGTAGGTAATATGATCATATAACTTATTTTCTGAACCAGAATGCTCTTGAGATTGAAAGGAGGTGTTATGAATAATTATAATAAGCAAAAAGTGGGACAGTCTCAACAAACCAGGATATATTCATAGGCCACATAAAGATTTTTAACATGACCAAATTTACATTTTGTAAAGAGATCACTTTGGTTACAGTGTGAACAACTGAAGTGAGGAGAAACCGAGTCAATGTGGGACAACAGAAACCAGTTGCTGTGCTATTGCAGAAATCCAACTAACAGGTGAGTGTGGCCTGAGCCAGGGGACAGCAGAGGAAATGGAGAGAAAGGAACAGATTCCATAGATATTTAAGAAGCAATTTGACAAGATTTGGGTGATACTGATTATTTGTTGTAGGAATGAATGGAAGAAGGGATGGGAGTGGGGAAGAATGAGAAGGTTGAGCTTAAGGGAGGCTAGAGTTATAAAGAGATTCAGGCACCGAGACCTACTCTTGGTGCCAGCAGTTAAATCCCCAGAGAGTATTTTGAGCTCTGGTCTTGATGAATCTGAAGATTGCAGTGAGCACTACAACTTCCATTAGTGATTATTAGTGAGAGTGTAACTGAGGCTTTGATACTAGAGAAACGTTGATAGAGCTAAGCGTTCCCCAGTGGACAATAAGTACCAATTTGTGCTTTCATCAAAATTGCAGACAGAGTTCATGTACTTTGAGGAAAATTGGAGATCTTGGCAGTTTTTGTGGCTCAGGACAAAGAATGAAGATCCAGGAGGTGGATGGTGGTTTAATATAGAAGGTTGGATATTGGGTGCTAGAACACCAGAGTCAAGAGTAAAAAGTTATAGGAAGTGACAATCAAACCAGCAAACAAGAGAGCAATAGCTGTGATTTGTGGACATTGATGTTTCAGAGGCATGTAGCTGAACTACTCAACCAAGGCTATATTTGGAAGCTGAGTTTAATACATAATTCAAAAACCCCTTAACTCACTGTAGTTTTAAATGAGATGTTGAAGTGGTTGTCCAGCATAGTGCAGAGTGTCTCTTCATCAGTCACTTCTCTGGCCAGTGTGTGCTGCCCAGGTAGGAGAATTGTGTTTAGTTATCTGAGAGTTTTCAGTTGACCTGACTGCATTTGACCAGGGAAGCCTCAGTAAAGATGTCATTTCCACCCTTTATCCTCAGGCACAGTCAGGGAGGAAAGTAAAAGAAACTTGAGTGACCAAGGCTCTCAACTAAAGGTCAAGAATCCTTTGCCCCTTGCTCCCAAGGCTTCGCACTACTTCTTTATTAGCCAGTTATTTTACCTCTTTACCTGGGAATATCCATTTACAGAGTTGCTGTATGTAAAACATTCACTTGTCTTTGCCATGCAGAGATATTGAAGATGAAGAAGGAAAAAAAAAAAAGCTGGAACCGTGAGCGTCCCTGTGTGTGCAGGTGCTGCACTTGTTCTAGCAATACCGAGATCACCTCTTACCTCTGCATAAACCCACTGCTGCTGAGTCGATTCCAACGCATAACCACTTTAGAGGACAGATCAGAACTGCCCCATAGGGTCTCCAAGGCTGTAAATCTTTACAGAAGCAGACTGCCACATCTTTCTCCTGCCACCTCTGCATAGCCTCCATTTAAATACCCTCTAGAAATAAGGAGTGATGATAGTTCCACTGAAACCAGATGTGAAATTCAGGTTGAGCGTTTGTGCTGTAAAATGTTGTACCCTGACTTCTTTCAAAAATCAAACCATTCAAGTACACAGTCATTTAAAAAGATGTTCTAGACACAAGTTTCAAGACATGGGTTGATGTTCATTATAAATTATTAAGTCAAAGATTAGATTATAAAAGAGCATGCTCAGTATAATTAAATTTTGTTTTTTGAAAGGTGTAGAAAAAGACTTGAAGGCTATAAAGTGAAATCCTAAACCTGGTAATTTCTACATAGTGAAATTAGTAATAATTTTTATTCTTTTGGATTATATTGTTTAAATTTCTTATACTCATGTGTTACTTGTATTCAAAGAAGACATATATATCAATTGTAATACAGCTGGCCCTCCCTATAAAGAGTGTTCCTAAAAGCAGTACTTAAATTTGTTGCGCACCAAGCACTACGCTGACTCCGAGCGAATGAAATGCTGTGTAGGCTCCCCCTGCCGTAGCCTCCCAGCATTGCACAGACCCTCAGTCTCTACCCAGCACTTGTTTGAGCATTGTCCTGTGCGCCCTTTGTTTCTGTGAAAAAAAAGTCTCCTAAAAAGCAATGAAGTGGTCAAAGCAATCCTACAAAGGCTAAGAGGGAACGTAAAGTGCTCTCTCTCAAAGAGAAAATAAAAATCTTAGATTTTTTGAAAACTAGTATGTCACTTTGCCGAAGTGGGCCGTAAGGTCAGTAAGAACCAATCGAGCTTGCGCACTGTAAAGCAGAAAGAAGCTGAAATTCGTGGAAGTGTTAGTGCTGCCCCTACAACGGCAAAAATGGGCTCTCTAGTTCTGATAAAGTGCTTGCAAAGATGAGAAAGCAGTAAGTGTTAAATGTAAGCATTAACAACTATTTACATATCATTTACGTTGTATTAGGGTATTGTAAGTAATCTGCAGATGACTTAAAGTATATGGGAGGATGTGCAGAAGTTATATGTAAATACTACGCCATTTCATGTAAAAGACTTGAGCATCCTTGGATTTTGGTACCCGCGGGGATCTCGGACCCAATCACCCTGATATACCGATGTACGACTGTATTCAATATTCATAAATATTCATGGAGCTTCATTTTACCACCATCCAGTAAGTGAAACGACGCTATAATGAGGCCAATCTAGTGTAATAGCTTAGAACACTGACTCCAAAGCTGGATACCTTGCTCTACCATCTTTGACAACTTAATCTCTATGCCTCAGTTATTCCATCTGTAAAATGGGGATCATAACAGTTGCTGACTCTTAGAGTTGTATGAATAAATGCTTATAAATCACTTAGCATATAGTAAGCTCACAATTAACATTAGCTAATCTTGCTATTATTCAAAGTAATAATTCATCTTGAATAGGTGCCAAGAAAGTTCCTAGAATGTAGTGTTATATTTTATGGGCAAAAAGTGATTTAAAGAAGGCTGTCTTTAGTGAAGGCCAGTGCCAAGCACATTGTAAAAGCAGTGGTTTCTGGGAAACCACTAGCCTATAGAGAGGTTGACATTACCTGCCCCTTGCATGCAACTATCTTTCAGCCTTCTTGATACACTTCAGAAGCTCTGGCCGCCTGTGGATTGTTGGCTTACCTGGTGTAGAAATTCCAGCACTGGGCCTGGAAAAACTGTTACCATTTCTGAATTTTTAGGTCACTCTAGAAACTGAACTGAGGCCTCCATTTTTGAACTGTCTAGATAACTTCAAGGACAGCACTTGGCAATATTAAAGCCTTATTGACTGAGCCCTTCTATTGGAACTAAAGAGGTCTTGGGGTAAATATATATATATGAGGGAAAATGATTTCACTTTTTTAGGCTATACTTGAAAATAAATATGTGCAGTGAGAATTCTCAAAGCACGATTATATAATTTTCCCTTTATAGTTATCTGAACTGAGAAAGTATGGGAGATGTATCTAAATTCAGCCCGCTTGGCCAGGTCTTGTCTTTGACCTCAACTGAAATATAACAGCTATTACAGAGGGTATCAGTCAGAGTTCTGCAGAAAAACAGAACCTATAGGATACACAAACATGCACACAACACAGAGTGAGAGAGACAGGGATAGAGATTTTAAGAAATTGGTTCACATAATTGTGGTAAATCCGAAATCTGTAAGGCAGGCCAGCAGGCTGAAAACTCAGGCAAAAATTGATGTTTCAGTTTTGAGTCTAAAATCCATAAGGCCAACTAGCAGGCTGGAAACTCAGCTGGATTTCTACATTACAGTCTTGAGGCAGAATTCCTTCTCAGGGAAACATCAGTTTTTCCTCTTAAGGTCTTTAACTAATTAGATGAGGGTAATATCCTTAAGGAGCCCTGGTGGCACAGTGGTTAAGAGCTTGGCTGCTAACCAAAATGTCTGCAGTCATATCCTTAAAGTCAACTGATTGTAGATATTAATTGCATCTACAGAATAGCTTCAAAGCAACATCTAGACTAGTGTTTGACCAAACAGTTGGTCACCATAGCCTAGCCAAGTTGACACATAAAATTAATTATAACACAGAGAATTCCTGAATGCTGACAAATTGAATGAGTTGATACTGATAGCCACCAAATACACAACAGCTAGACGGAAACATGATACCAATTCCAAGGGCAGATAGATATATGGATGGATAGATAGATGGATGAATGGACAGATAAACAGGCAGACAGATAGATAAATGCCATTAAGTCAACTCTGGCTCATGACAACTTAGTGTACAACAGAACAAAACGTTGCCCAGTCCTGCATCATCCTCACAATCACTGACATGTTCAAGTCCATCGTTGGAGCTATTGTGCCAATACACCTCACTGAACGTCTCCCTCACCTTCGATGGCCCTCTGCTTTACCAAACATGATCCTCTCCTCTAGTGGCTGATCCCGCTTGATGACCTGCCTAAAGCCAGCAAGTCGAACAATGTTCTGTTGTGATCCCTATGGTTTTCATTGGCTGATTTTCAGAAGTAGAACACTAGGCTTTTCTTCCTAGTCTTAGTTGAAGGGTCCACTGAGACCTGTCCACAATGGGTGACCCTGCTGGTATTTGCAATATTGTTGGCATAACTTCCAACATCACAGCAACATATAAGCTACAGTACAATAAACTGACAGATGGGTGGTGGCCAATGGCCTACTTTTCTCAAGAAATGCTAATGTGTGGACACGTCTATGAATATGTAGAACTTAGCACACTTTATTCTAACTACTCTTAATGGCCTTTGTTAAGGCGTATTTTGTGTGGATTTTGTGCGATAGAGAAAAAATGTTCCACTTCTTGACAATGTACTCTACCAGACCAGATCTCTTTTTTGAGATGTCAAATATCTACTTTATTATAGTGAGAAAGTGACAGTCAATTTAAATCAAAATTTATGGAGAACATTAGGAGCTGGAAGGACTTTGGCTAATCTCTGTAATGTCCCCAACAAATGGTAAATGAAAGCATAAGGAAATTGAGTTAATACAAGTTAAAAGTTCACTTACTTACTGAATTATATTAGAAGACCTACAACTTAATTAAATTATCTGAAACTGCTCATTTAGCTTCTATTGTACTAGTGAACATTTATGCAAATTTACTGTTAGATACATGTTAAGTAACAGGTTTGGATTGAGTCAAATTGGGAGAACCCTAATGAGGCAGAACAGTGCAAAGTTTAATCCTTCATGAAGCATCATTCTGAATCTTTGTATTGAGTATTATTAGGCAGAGATTTCCCTGGTTAGTTGGTTACTTTCTTATATCTATCATTCTGACATTTTGAATAATTGAAAAATCAAACAGGAATTTTGTACATGGAAAAAATAATTTGATGGAGAAAAAATGTGCTATTGATTACCTAATCTTTGATTTTTTTTTAAAGTCTGTATTTGCTTTACCAACTGTAGAAGCTAAAGAAGCGGTTGGATGTACAGAATTTTAAAAATTAAAGGCATTGGTAACAGATTTTGCACAAAGGATAATTTCGTGAGATATAAAAACAGAATTTTGCATATAAAATCATGTAGTTAATACCTGCTTCCCTAATTTGAATTCATTTAAGGTAAGTAAGTTCTTAAATCCAAAATACTAAGCTGTAGAATTGTTGCTTTCAAAATACTTTTAATATACGGCATAGGGTATTCAATAATTTAACATATGCGGCATTTCATTGTTATACGGGTACTAACTTAACTTTGTTGAGAAGAGTGGAAGGTCTTCATAATTGAGGTTTACCACAAATTATATGTGTATAGGCTCCTTCTGGGGAGGCTCAGAGTAAGCCCAGAATGGAGCTCTGTTCTCCTATAGAGGATGCCAAGGCATCTGGGAAGATTTTACTGCATGTGAAGAAACGTGACCTTTAACGCAATCATTAGGAAACAATTTAGATGTAAAATGATAATTTTTTTAAGTCATAAAACCTTTGGGAATCTACCTTTTTTTTTTTTTTTTCCTTTTCCGGTGAAACTATAAAGAATAGATTTTTTCTGTAATTCTTGGTAAAATACACATGTGTACACTGCTTGCTGGGGGAAAAAAAAGTAAGCTGCCTCATTGCCTCTGCATTTAGAGAATTAATTCTTATATGAAATGAAAGGTCCCGTCCAATCCTATTTCACGGTAGCTTTGAGTGCTTGACTGTACCAAAGCAAAGGGCATTACTTGATTACTCATTGTTGACATCACTTTACACTAGAAGGTGGCAGTTGTTTTAATACTCACACTAACAAATCTGTTTTGCCTTCAGATTAGATTTTTAGAGATAGTGTACCTTTGGTTCTTGTCAAGAAGATGCCTTTTAAAATCAGTAGCTTTCACTCACAGATTTGTTTCCCAAGATGGTTTTTTCACTCTCATTAGCTGGTTGGAATATTATACCTACTTTAGGAGAGTGTAAGCTGCACATTTTCTGTATTTCTACTTATTAAGCATTGTTTGTTCACCTGAAACAATTTAAGATGGCAATTCCAAAATATAAGTATGTATCTAGTATAATTAAAAACACGAAGAATGCACTTACCATTTGCAAGGAAAACTAGTGAAGAATTGTCTTCAGTTGACCATGCTACCTGAGAAGTATAGATTACTAATAAGATTTATGTCCAATACACAAAGCAAAATCATTCACATATAAATCACGAGGCATTTATGTCTAACCTCTCAAGGTAGCAAAATCCCATAAATTACTCAATTAAAACTGAGTGGAAGATAAAAGCCTTTTGAAGCTCGGCAGTTCACGAAAAGCCTATCAGCCTTCTTAACTGTATGACAAAACACTGAGAAACATCCAAAATACCAATTCACTGTAACTGCCTGAGGATTTATCTCCTAACACAATTTTCCAAAATCTGTCATCTGAACACTGTTTGCCATCCATAAAGAAAGAGGAAGAGGAAGAGGAAGGGGAGGTGGAGGGTAATGTTGGCTCTGTGAAACCATAGCACTCATTCCAGATGGTGTCTTTTTCCACAGCTGAGGTTACCTATGTGACAAAGGGATAAGAGGCCAGGGGTGAGCACTCGTTTTTTGTAAAACTGAGAACTCCAGACATTCGTCATCCAGAAAAAATGCCTGCATCTCAGCAGGATATATTTTTAAAATTTTTTCTCAATGCCTTTCTCTAATTGGGCTTCCTAGACTTTTCACACATCCTTTCCCCCACAAGTGCACAAAAGCCAAAGTTCTCTCGAACCTAGTCACCAATGGCAGGCCCATACATCACAAGAAG
The DNA here is from genome assembly GCA_030035585.1 of Dugong dugon. Classification (NCBI taxonomy): domain Eukaryota; kingdom Metazoa; phylum Chordata; class Mammalia; order Sirenia; family Dugongidae; genus Dugong; species Dugong dugon. The sequence continues at coordinate 20,653,043 of CM057478.1, forward strand.
TTGCCATGAAAAATTTTTTTAACATTATACAATTAGCACCTACAATGTAGAAAAACATTTTATAATCTATAACATATTAAAGCAATAGGAAATAGCATGCCAGATTTCTCATTAGTAAATTCTAATAATGGCTAACATAAAAATGTAACTATCTATTAATATTTTTCTTCAATTCACATTTAAAGGAAAAATATTATAGTGTGTTTTAGTATCCGTGCTATACTTGTGTGGGAATTTATTATACCAGAATGATGTGGCATGCCTAAACTAGCGTGAGCAATATGAAAATTTAAAGATAGCTGAATCCCCATTCCTTAATTTTACTAAAATAATGAAAAACATATATTATTTGAGCTTACAAAACATGTAAATACTAATTCAAATGAAGCATCTGTTTCGTACGGATATATCGCATTTTTCTACTCAGTTTTAAAAACCATTTCTCTTTTTATGCTTTGCTTGTTTTTGTCCCCTAAAAATAAAATAAATGTTAATCTTAAAAATCATCTACCAACCCTTTCTAAACTCTGTCATATTTAGCAAACTTTTCTCTTTAACTTTGAGGAATTACCGTAAGTCGAACTATGTAATCTAAATAACACCTTGAAAATTTTTAAAAATGTAAGTAGAATGTAAATAGTTGCTCTACCTTTGAAACAGGTTGGCCCTAAAAGTTAAGATATTTGGAGGTTTCTGTTTGTTTTTCAGGAAAAATCTAGATGTAAATATTAGATTCTTAAAAAGGGACTCTGGGCAAGAGTTGATAACCAAATGTAATGTCTTTTGACGGGTCTGACCCTGGCTCAGGCCTCCCAGGGAAGCCCACCCTAACGTAACGTACAGGTTGTGATGCCAAACAGGGCATCTCCTCAGGCCAGGTACAAATTAACACACCACCCTCAGCACCCCTACCCACAGCAGGGATATAGTAAAGATAACATTACCCAAAAACTGGCATAGGCAAATTCTAAAAATCTCTTAATATTAAAAGTAAAAGAAAAATGTGCTACCTTCCATGTCTCTTCATGACACATATGTGAATCTGCCATTGTGCACAGGTCCTTTAATATTACATGAGAAAAAGTGAAAGCACGCTATAACTGAGAAAGAGAAGTGGAGAGAGATCGGAAATATATTCATTAGTTTTCTTTCAAATTGATTTTATGGGCTTTTTATAGGAAGGTGTTTTCTCTTAGTTTTTTGCTTTATTTCTGGCATCAACCATGTTTGAGTTTGCTTTTGAGGAAGATTGAAGGGTAGATTAAAGGTAAAAAGAAGTGATAAACTGCAGTAGAATTAGGTTATAGTTGTAAAAACTTTCTTAATCTTTTGTTTTGTTTTTTGTTGAGCCCTCTGAAAGATAAGATGGACCTCTAAATCAAAGATTATGGCTCTGGGGAATTTAAAAAACATCTTTTGAATATAAGGAGTACTGCACTGAGAAGCAGAAGGCCTTGGAAGGTACCAACATTGCCAATTACTAAGTATTTGGAACAAGTCATATAACCTCTCTGAGCCTGATTCCTTATCTCTAAGATTATTCTAATATTACAAGTTAATATTTTGAGTTCTACTAAAGTGTGTTTATTCCAAGGAAGAAATATAATAAACCCTTTTTTTTTCCTTTAACTTATGTTTCACAAAGAAATTTGGAACAGAATTGCTAACCTGAGATGGTATGGCCACAAAACCTCTCAGCTGCTCACTCACACATTCTGAATTTCCCCATGCCTGTGGCTCACTGGTGCTCATGAGCTACATGACTATGACTCCTATGATTGAATTCAAAGAATACTAATGAAAAGGTACTAATTCAAAAAGCAAAACTTTATTCTGAATTACAAAATAAAGTAATTACTACACACTAAGTATGTTTACATTCAGGGTTACTATGGGCCAATAGATGGAAAAATTGTTTAAAAATTAAAATAATACAGCATTAGGGGAACACACAAAATCACTACCATGACCAGCTTCTAGTGAAGGGAAATTTCTCTCCATTGGATAAAAATGAAGGCACATGATATACCATGAGACCATTTGGTGTTTGATGTCAATGAATACATAATAAGTAAGCATGAGAACTATTTTTCTTGTGTTAAGCTTTTAGGCTGTGTTGTGCCAACATGCACTGGTTGAAGACAGCATTAATATTAATGAAGGGTGGAAGTCTGAGAGTTAGTGACTCTCACTTCCTGGCCCCCACCTTACTTCCTTTCATGCTAAATCCATTAGTATAGATGGATCGACATTAATAAACAAGAAGGACAAAATAACTCTCAATTCAGGGACAGTTTTACTTGACCCCTTGGTGTGCATTGCCCATACATGGCCACAAGACATTGGACTTGTTCAGTGACATTTATCTATTGATTTATTTATTCTGTGTACTTCAGACCAATTTTTCTCTAGGTACCTTACACTTCTTACCCTCAAAATGTATTAAAAAGTTAAAATTTCTGACAAGGAGGGCTTCAAAAATAAATTGAGGACAGAGCCTGCCATCCGTCTTTGTAACCCTTGGGAGCCTAATACAGAATTTTGCTCCGTGGCTTCTGCACAGTAGGTACTCCATAAATGCTCATTGAGTGGAACTGAATTGAATTGCATTGTCAGATTTGGAACTGTTTAATGTGATCTTATTATCACCTTCCATATCACCCTGTAGTTATAGATACCTCAAGATATATGTATATATGTACACATTTCTAAATATAATTTTACTCTAGTGAATCTGGACAAAATATATAGTGGATTTCTCTATCATGGCTTGATACTGAATTCTTTAAACCTTATGTTGACAGATCTCTTTTGTTATAGGTATGAAAATAACCATAGGATTTTATGGATCATAAAAGAAATTTAGGTTAAAACTATATCTTATAGTTGGAAGCAAGCATATAGTTCATCACATCTTGTGGTCTTCAAGTACCCTGAGGGCTCCCAAGAGGCAGAAAGGCAGACAGGAGGACAGAGGCAGTGGTCAGGGTCCTCAGGCCTTCTCCCCGCCCCTTTGATGAGAATGTCCACTTTAATTTGTTTGATTTAGTAATATATTGGCTTCTCTGTAAGAATGCATTTGAATGACAATATTCATTGCTTAAAAAATAATCAAAGCCAACGATCTTTAATATAAAAAAATTAAAGCCATTTTGCAGATAGGTAAGCTTAGGCACAAGGACTTTAGATAGTTTTTTCAAGTCACATCACACAGCTATGGAATACAGTCATGACCAGAGATCAGGTCTCCTAATGCTTAGTCCAGTCACAGCTTACCTAGGTAGCAAATAGTAAAAAAGGGATAGACTTTCGTAGTTAAGTTTAGGTATGCCCCGATCTAAATTTCTACAGCTCCAACCACAAGAATTCAAAAGAAACTAAAAATCAACTAAGACACTAACATTGACTTGGGCTCAATAATTTGTAAGAGGTTACAGCTTACTGAGGCTTTATTGATTCTTTTAAAAACTATCAGCTTCCCTGACTCATATTGCAGAAGACAACATTTTTCTATTTCTTACCGCTATAATTACTAAAAACTATACACAACCACTCAGTTACTTCAGGCTGCGAGGATCCTGGTTTCAATTTATTCCGCCATGTCTAAACTTAACATAATAGTTGTTTAATTTTTAAGTGCATCCTTCAATTTGGTATTACTTGTATATGAGGTTTTGTTTTGATTAATCGATACTGTGTTTTTCTACTTCTCCAATGTCCTGCTAATTATTAGGGGTTTTTATCCAATGCTACCAAGTGTAAATCAGTACTATATAGGATCAGCTGGAAGTATCTTTGAAGAAAAGACATAGTTTATTAGTCTGTAGTAAAATCTAATACTTTATATATGCTATCATATTCACAAAGGCAATATCGACTCAGTCCATCTGATTCCTGGGCTACAAATGAACAAAGTATTTTCATTATTAAGAGCCAACTGTAACCTTCTTAGACTTCAGTATTTTCAGTATGTGAAGAATTACTCATTTTGCTGATCCAGCTCATGCTTTTGAACTCTTGAGAACTGCTCAATAATTAAAAAAAAAAAAAAAAAAAATTTAATTCTTGATATAATGTCTGAAGTTTACTCATTTTTATCTAATGATTGATCACAGTGACATTATTATAAAGACAATGAAGAAATTATTTTAAATAAAACACAACTCTATTCTCTGGGAATATGTAAGGGAGTGCTTTTGCAATTGACAAGTAAAAGCAGTAATGCTTGGCAACATATCACCCCATGGTGGGAACTGCATCTCAGCCTGCTTTTTGTCAGACCAGCAACTGTTCTAGCAGTCAATTAGTGAGCAGGGACAAAATGCACTTTTTAAATCAGTTAGTAGCCCCTCCAACTGAATAAACATCACTGGTACACTTTTCACAAAAAAAAACAAGAGCAAGGAGTGAGTAAAGCTAAGAAGATAACAAATTCTTCCAACTACAGACCTAAAACCTGACAAAGCCATATAGAGGTTAGCAGGTCATACCATGCCCTTGGCAGAACTCCGGTAACTCAGCTCAGGCAGGCAAGAAACTGTCCTGCTTAAAAACCAGAACCCCATTGCCATTGAGTGGATTCCGATTCACAGCGACCCTACATAGGGTTTCCAAGGCTGTAAATCTTTATGGAAGCAGACTGCCACATCTTTCTCCAAGGAGCAGCTGGTGGGTTCAAACTGCAGATCTTTTGGTTAGCAGCTGAACATTTAACCACTGCGCCACCAGTGGTTTATACGTATATATATACACACATATATATTTCTCAGTAGTTCATTTCACTAACAACTTTCATTACAAGGAATCCATTTTGATCCACATCCCATGGCAGAAATGCAGTCTTCATGTGCCATCCCAAGACTTATACATAGAACAGCTATTTATTATCTCCAAAACAATTATTCATAATTCTAGTATTAAATATCCTTCCAGTCTTTGGATAAATAACAGTTTATTTAATCTTTCTTCTTAGGTGTTGTCTTCTAATTGCTTTGACCTTCTAAAACAGTATTATTATCCTAAATCTAATTTTTTGGTACAATGGTTTGTATATATATTTGATGCTTTAAAAATATTGAGCCATAAATTATTATTTCACCTTTTTTATAAAAAATTATATACATACTTACACACACTCATATATGTGTATATATATATATGTGTGTGTGTGTGTGAGTTAAGCATATATCAGTTTACCAAATTTCAGAATGGAGAAAAGTAAAAAATACCATTCCCACTCAGTAAAAAGAAAGGCATAGGTTGCTCAGTATTAATGTTGACAAATGTCACAAAGTAGTCAAGTTTGCAGAAAAAGTAGTAGAGATTTGCAAAACAAGTTGAGCTTGCAAAACAAGTTCAAATAATCAGCCAGGAAGGCAAAAACTATACCAGGCATTTTAAACCCAAGAAATGTAACACCAGAAATTAGTTGGAAGGATGAAAGTGAAAAGAAGGGGAGCTGAGGTAACCTAATTATCAGTGATTACAGGAAGCATCTACAACCCCTAAGGCTGAGGTAGCCCAGTATTACCAACTGAATTGTATTCCTCCCAAAATATGTGTTGGGATCCCAACCTTTATACTTTTGGATGTAATCCCATTTGCAAATAGGGTTTTCTTAGTTATGTTAATGAGGCCGTATCGGTACACTGTGTGTCCTAAACCTAATCACGTCTGAGTTATAAAATAGCTGATTAGACACAGATGGAAGAACAAATGGGGGAAAGATAGACGCCACATGAAGATCGCCAAGGAACCAAGGAACACTGGGGCTACAGAAGCTGAAAGAAACAAGGATCCTCCCCTAGAGCTAACAGAGAGAGAGCGCCTTCCCCTACAGCCAGTGCCCTGATTTGAATTTCTAGCCTTCTGAACTGTGAGAAAATAAATTTCTGTTTTTTAAAGTCATCCATTTTTGGTATTTCTGTTATATCAGCACAGGAAAATAAAGACACCCAAGTAGCAGTAATCGTAGAAAGTAGATTCCAACCCAAGCTGAGGAACCAAAGAAAAGAGGTAAGATTTCCAGAACCTAGGGCCTCAAAGAAACCCCCCACTACCACCCAATCCCTGGTACTCAAGCATCTGAGGTCAGCAAATACAGTGGTGGTCTGACCTACAAAGGGCAGAATGGCTGGTAATGGTATCTCTGGAAAACCACAGCATAGCTGATGCTGGGAGGGTCAAAGCAAGGTAAAGGCTGGAGCCTTAGCTCTCTTCTAACAGGATCTAGGGACAGAAAGAAAGTGCTTTTTTTCTTCCTCCTGCCAGAGCCTTACAGGAGTCAACTGCAAGAGAGTATAGGAAATCTAGTTTGCCGTCTCCCAACCCTGGCATCACAAAACAGACTAAAAGAGTGGACTTGAGGCAGAGAGAGAATAAGTAAATAATCAGCACACATTTGTGCCTGAAATAACTTTCCTGGACTCTAGTTTGTTCTTTAAAAGATAAATCCTACCAATAGCCTAAACAAACCATGGCCTCATCTACCCTGTGACCAGAAAACTATAGATGGTGCCTAGTTACCACTATCGACTATTCTGATCAAGGACACAATAGACAGACCATGATAGAATGGGAGAAAAATGTAGAACAATATTCAAATTCTTAAAAAGTCCAGACTTACTGGACCTGTTGAGATTAGAGGAACCCCTGAGACTATTGCCCTGAGATAACCTTTAAACTTTGAACTGAAACTATTCCTAGAGGTCACCTTTTGGCTAAATAACAGTAACACATAAAATAAACAATATCAACTATGAGTACTGTGCTCCTTTTAAAAAACATCTGTATGAGACCAAACGATCAACATTTATCCTAAAGCAAAGATGAGAAGGTAAGAGGCAGGAGGGCAGGGAAACTAGATTAATGGAAACAGAACTACGAGGACAGAAATAATGAGAATGTTGACACATTGTGAAAAATGTAACAAATGTCACTGAACAAGTTGTATAGACATTGTTAAATGGGAACCTAATTGGCTGTGTAAACTCTCACCAAAAAAAATAACATATTATTTAAAAAAAAAAAGATAGACCCTAGCAGGTTTTCAGTTCTGCATCAGTCATTTTGCCTGGCAGTTGGTAGAAATTAAGCAGATTACTGAATTTTTGAGGAGGTGCAAGTACATCAAGAATAAACTGGCATCTGCAAGTGAAATATTTTCTGCCCACTTAGTGTTTTAGGCAACTACCATTCTGACTCCTAAGAATGGGAAATACAATCTTCAGTCAGTACACAACGTTTATTAAAATAATTCATTACACTTAAGTTTAAAGTGGAAACCCTTTGGTCTACATAAAAGCTTTTCAAGTGTATAGGACACTGAGATGAACCCAATGATAGGCCAAATTCAAAGTATGGAAGGTGGATCTGGTTCACCCATGCCGACCTAAGAAACCCCCTTGACTACCATGCATTAGAAGCTGGATCTCTGCCAAAGTGTTCCAACTCCAAAATTATCTCTCATATCCATCCCCATCTCTTATGGCCCCTTGACTATGGATTAGGAAATTTCAAACTCCCTGAACAAATTCCCTCCAATGTTTGAATAACTGATTTCTCCTCTTTAAACCACTCCAAAGATACGTGTATCTTAAAACAGTATGCCAGTTACTTCCAAATCAATCTTTTATTGCTAGCATTTTAGAAAGGACAACATATTTTGGGGGCAATAGGATCTTAGTTTGAACTTATTGGGCAAGTGAGTAGGGCTAGACACCTAGGTTTTCCTGAATCAGGAGTTGTACAACCAGAATGATAGCACTTTATGGAAAATGTAACCAATATCACTGAATAATCTGTGTAGAAATTGTTAAGTGGGAAACTAATTTGCTGTGTAAACTTTCACCTTAAATACAATAAAATATTATTAAACTTTTTTTGCATCCTCATAAACAAAACTCAGTGCTTCCCAAACAATGACTCCACTTTTCCCCTCTTACCCACTCCTGGTAACCACTATTAAACTTTGATCTCTATACATTGCCTATTCTAGGTATTTCATGTAAGTAAAATCATACATTTAACACTACAGGAAAGCAACAGAAGGAGCTCTGTGAAATTAGGAAAGCTACTCTGAATCCAGCTTCATTCTTAAAGTTCAAAAAATTTCTTGCAAAAATGAACAGAAAAGTATCAAGATCAAATCCCATACAAAACTATGATAAAAAAAGAGAAAGTAGTAGAATACCATCCCTACAAAGAAATTACACTACAGAGATGTGTCCTCTGAAATGTTCAAAACAGTAGCCTACGAGTCCAAAATAAACTAAAAGACATTAAGAAAATAAAACAATACATTAAAAAAAAACTTGAATCAGAATTTTAAAAACTCAGGAATACGGCAGGCTGACAAATCCCAAGATCAGCAGGTAAGCTGCTAGCTCAAGTGCCAAGAACCAGAGGTCAGATGATGATGAACTGGATGCAGGATTCAGAGCAAGAGCCTTGCTTTAGCATCCATTTATACACTGGAGGCAGGCCACACCCCCAAGGAAACTCCCTTTCAACTGATTGGCTGCTCATAGCAGATCTCATCATGAAGGTGATTACATTATATCAGATCTCATCATGGAGATGATTACATCATTACATACCTGCCAAAGTACATCATAACTGCCAAACCACTGAGATTCATGGCCTTGCCAAGTTGACACACAACCTTAACCATCACAGTCCACCCCTTGACAACTTAGCTCCTGTACACATCTCCTTAAACCATAAATAATCTCTAAATAATGACAATTACAGTCATACTTTGGGCTAAAATGATACAACTAACATGCGTACAGCCAAAAATCACTAGCCTGGTTTACATCTTACATTTTATAAGTGAAGAAAATAAAAATATTTGATGCACACATACAAAGAATTAATCGTAATGATTGTCCTCTTTTCTGCAATTGGTCCTGCGGTCGTAGCTGGTATTTAGAACTACCTTCTTCCACCGCCCATTTGATATTCCCGTCAGCAGGCACCTCAGCTGGTCTTGGGTGTTTGCCCTTTGGGGTGACCCAAACCTTCATTCCTGAAGGTTCTGGGCCATTAGTAGTCATGTTGGAATTGGAATGCTGTAATTTTCCACTGACTTTAATCACAGGGCATGAAAGAACTAAGAGATGCCCTAAGAAATCTCCTGTATACCAGACATATTCTTTACCTCCATTATGTAAAATCAATCCAATTTTCTCTTAGTAATCAGGATCAATCACACCAGCCAGTATGGTAACTCCCTTCTTTGCCTGTTGATCCAGAAGCATAAGGAGCCCAAAGTGGCCAGGTGGCATTCTTAGCTTCCAGTTCAATGGAATCAGTGATGTGGGAGCATTCCTCCCTTTGAAACTAATACCTCTAGACACACAGAGTACAGGGTCATGGGGACAGGAAGCAAAAATTTTTCAAGTGGTTCACTAGGAGTAATAGTGAGTGGTGCTACTCCCATTTCCATACCTTGATTCCTGGATGCATGAATCCTGGCTATGGGAGAAAGAGCACCATATATTGGACACTAGTTTAGAGCATATACAACCTCCTGGAGAGCATTGCCCAAACCCTGCATGGTATTGCCACCTAGCAGGCACCAGAATTGTGTCTTTAGAAGGTCATTCCATCATTCTAACAAGCCAACTGCTTCAGGATGATGGGGAATATAGTAAGACCAGTGAATTCCATGAGCATGGGCCCATTGCCACACTTCATTTACTGTGAAGTGGGTCGCTTGATCTGAGGATTGGAGGTGATGCTGTGTGGGATACCACAATGGTGGATAAGGCATTCTGTAAGTCCACGGATGGTAGTTTTGGCAGAAGCATTGTGTACAGGGAAGACAAATCCATATCCAGAGTAAGCGTCTATTCCAATAAGAACAAAACACTGCCCTTTCCATGATGGAAGTGGTCCAGTGTAATCAATCTGTCATCAGGTTGCTGGCTGTCGCGTCAAGAAATGGTGCCATATGGGGGCCTCAGTGTTGGTCTCTGCTGCTGGCAGATTTAGCACTCAACAGTGGCTGTAGTCAAGTCAGCCTTGGTGAGTGGAAGTCCATGTTGCTGAGCCCATGCATAACCTCCATCCCTGCCACCATGGCCACGTTGTTCATGAACCCACTGAGCAATTATAGGAGTGGCTGGGAAGAGAGGATGACTGGTTTCCACAGAATGTGTCATCCTACCCACTTGATTGTTAAAATCCTCCACTGCCAAGGTTACCCTTTGGTGAGCATTCATGTGAGATACAAATATCTTCACTTCTTTGGCCCATTCAGAGAGGTCTATCCACATACCTCTTCCCCATACGTCCTTGTCACCAATTTTCCAATCATATTCCTTCCCAGTTCCTGACCATCCAGCCAAACCATTAGTCACACCCCATGAATCAGTATATAATCACACATCTGTCGTTTCTCTTTCCAAACAAAGTGAACAACCAGGTGCACTGCTTGAAGTTCTTCCCACTGGGAAGATTTCCCTTCACCACTGCCCTTCAGAGAGGTCCCAGAAAGGGGCTGTAGTGCTGCTGTTATCCACTTTCGAGTGGTGCCTGCATATCACACAGAACCATCTGTAAACCAGGCATGAGTTTTCTCCTCAGTCAGTTGATCAAAAGGAACTCCTCATAAGGCCATAGGTGAAGACTGGGAGAGGGAAGGTAATGTAACAGGAGTGGAGACCATGGGCATTTGGGCAACTTACTCATGCAACTTACTTGTGCCATCAGGTCCTGGTGGGGTCTGATCTTGTATATACCACTTCCATTTAATGATGGAGTGTTGCTCTGTACCTCCAAATTTATGACTCTGTGTGTCAGAGAACACCCAGTTTATGATGGGCACCTCAAGCCACATGGTGACTTGGTGGCCTGTGGTTAAGCATTCAGTCTCTACTAAGGCCCAGTAACAAGCCAAAAGCTGTTTCTCAAAAAGAGAGTGGTTGTTTGTAGAGGATGACAGGACTTTGCTCCAAAATCCTAAGGGTCTGTTATGTTATTCACTAATAGGGGCCTGCCAAAGACTCCAAACAGCATCTCTATCTGCCACGGACACTTCAAGCACGATTGGATCATCCAGATCATATGGCCCAAGTGGTAGAGTGGCTTGCACGGCAGCCTGAACTTGTTGCAGAGCCTTCTCTTGTTCTGGGCCTCATTCAAATTTAGCAGCTTTTTGAGTCACTTTATAAATATGCCAGAGTAGCACACCCAAATGAGGAATATGTTGCCTCCAAAATCCAAAGAGGCCCACTAGGCATTGTGCCTCCTTTTTAGTTGTGGGAGGGGACAGATGCAATAACTTATCGTTCACTTTAGAAGGAATATTTCAACTTGCCCCACACCATTGGACCCCTAAAAATTTCACTACAGTGGAAAGTGCCCAACTTTTTGTCAGATTAATTTCCCACCCTATGGCACACAAATGTTTAACCAGTTAAGTCCAGAGTCATAGACACTTATTCCTTAGGAAGTCCAATCAACATAATGTCATCAATGTAATGTAGTAGTGTGATGTCTTGTGGAAGGGGAAGGTGATCAAAGTCCCTGCATACTAAATTATGACATAGGGCTGCAGAGTTGATATATCTCTGAGGAAAGACAGTGAAGGTATATTACTGGCCTTGCCAGCTGAAGCCAAAGTGCTTTTGGTGGTCCTTCAAAACGAGTATGGAGAAAAAGGCATTAGCCAGATCGATAGTTGCATACCATGTACCAGGAGATGTATTAATTTGCTCAAGCAATTAAACCAAACCTGGAACACCAGCTGCAACTGAATTCACTACCTGCTTAAGTTTTCAGTAATCCACAGTCATTCTCCAAGAGCCACCTGTTTTTCACACAGGCCAAATAGGCGAGCTGAATGGTGATGTGGTGGGAATTACCACCCCTGCATCCTTCAAGTCCTTGATGGTGGCAGTAATCTCTGTAATCCCTCCAGGAATGCAATATTGCTTTTTGTTTACTATTTTCCTAGGAAAGGGCAGTTCTGATGGCTTCCACGTGGCTTTTCCCACAATAATAACCCTTATGCCACTTGTCAGGGATATCCAATGTGGTGATTCTGCCAGTTGCTGAGTATATCTATTCCAATTACACATTCGAGAACTGGGTAAAACTACACGATGGGTTCAGGGACCCACTGGACCTACTGTGAGATTAACCTGAGCTAAAACTCCATTAATAACCTGACCTTCATACACCCCCACTCTGACTGGTGGGCCAGAGTGATGTTTTGGGTCTCCTGGAATTAGTGTCAGTTGCGAGCCAGCATCCATTATTCCCCCAAAGTCTGATGTTTCCTTTTCCCCAGTGAACAGTCACTCTCATAAAAGGCCGTAGATTACTTTGCGGAAGACTGGGAGAAAGATTAACAGTATAAATTTTGGGCAGTGTAGTGGGGTCCTTCCTCAAGAGGACCCAGCCTCCTCTTCATTCAAGGGGATGTGGGTCTGTAAACTGGCTCAAGTCTGGGAATTGATTGAGGGGTCATAACTCTCTATTCTGGCGATTCAAGTTAGACTGCCATTTACTTGACCTAGAATTTTTCTGCTTGTACAGTTCAAGTAAATATTTAGAAGATTTTCCATCTATTTCACTCCTAGGGACACCATGACTAAGTAGGCAGTGCCATGAGTCCATATGAGTCAGACTATTCTGATTACTGATTTGACTCCACTGTCCATCACGGTAACCATGCCCACCTTGTCTTTGCTGATAGAGTGCCGCCACTTGGCCCCTACCACCATAGGGTCCAATCAGCCCCATTGTAGTTAGGTGTCTTAATTCAGTTATGGCAGCTCCCACTGTCAAATCTGACTTACATAAAAAGCAATCACAGCAGTCTTCAAGGATGCTGGGGCTCCCTTCACAAATTTGTTCCTCACTGTTGTGGTAAAAGGCCTGTCCTCTGCGCCCTCCATGTTTAGGTCTGTAGGTCTAACCTAATAAATCCACTCTAGCATGCCAATTTCCCTAAGTTTTGGATACCTTCTTCTGTATACCAAGGCACTTCTGGTACTTCAGCTGGATTTAGTGCAGACAACCGCATAATCCATGCTTCAGTGAACCAACCAAATAAACTATTTGATCCTTTCCTAACCTCTGGAGCTGAAACATTGAGTGAAGAATCTGTGCTTGGTAGGCCCATATCAATAAACTCAGACTGATCCAACTTTGTGTTCCTTGCACCACTATCCCACACCCTTAATAGCCATTCCCACATATATCCCCCAGGTTTCTGTTTGTACATATTAGAAAAGTCAAGCAGTTCTTTTGGAGTGTCAGGGACCTCCTCCTGGGTCACACTTTGTACTTCACCTTTTGTGGCTAATTGGGACTTAAGTCTAATTATAGATCTAGAAGTAAAAATGGATGGTGAGGATGTGTTCTGAGAACATTCAGTAATGTTTTGTAAGACATCTGCCTCACACAGTGCCCCAGACAATGACTCAGACACCTCCCCAAGCAATAACTCAGATGCTATCCCAGGCTCTTCAGAAACAGCTGGGTTAATCTAATCAGATGTGGGTGGAGGAGCTGATGGTCTTACTAGGGAGGGTGGTTTAGCAGACAAAGATGGAGTAATCTTTCAGATGGGAGTGAGTGTGCTGGTTCTGTTGGCAGGAGTGATTCAACAGAATTTAGGGGCCCAGCTTCCTGATTATCTGCCCATATGTCCCTATCCCAAGTTTCAGAATCCCATTTCTTCCCAATTAATGCCCTCACTTTAACTTCATTCACCATTTGAGGTTTGGAATTCAATTGAAATTGTAATTCAGCCACTCTTATGATAAGACTTGTGGTTTGGCTTTCAGAAATATCAGCTCTGTTATTACAAGAAATAAAGCTTTCTTTCAGAGCACAAGTGACATCTTTGAGGTCACTTATGTGGCACTTGAGCTGTGACTCTGAAGCCCTCAGCTCACTCTTTGTTTTACCACTTTGTCTAATGAAATAATACCAACCAACCAGCTTCCTTATACTTCTCATTCTGACAAAACTATGGAAGAGTATCAAACATGTGATCACCCAGACCCTCTCTCACTAATACTTGATCTATTGCTGATGATATTTTGTGTATTTCTATTGCCACCTCATGCCATGGATTAGCAGTGCCCTCTTTACTACTGGAAGCAGAGTCATCAACATCTTTAAAACTAGTCTTGAGAACCAATTTAGAAAACTTATCCTTACTATTTTGTTTCCCTAGAACCACAGTTGCTACCAAATGTCTTAGGCTGGGTTCTCTAAAGAAGCAAAACCAGTATAGCATATATGTATGTATCTATAGAGAGAGATTTATCTCAAGGAAATGGCTCATGCAGTTGTAGAGGCTGCAAGGCCCAAGTCTGTGGGTCAGGCATCAGCCTGGAGGCTTCTCCTAACTCACGTAGCTGCAGGAGCTAATGAACCCAAGATCAGCAGGTCAGGCTACTGGCTTATGGGCTGTGGAGGCTGACAAATCCAAGATCAACAGGTAAGACAGCAGGCTGCTGGCTCATAAGCTTTGGAAGCTGACAAATCCCAAGATTAGCAGGTATGCTGCTAGCTCAAATTCCAAGAACTGGAGGTCAGATGATGACAAACTAGACGCAAAATCCAGACTGAGAGCTTTGCTGGAACACTTTTATATGCTGGAGGCAGGTCACACCCACCAACGAAACTCCCTTTCAACTGATTGGCTGCTCATAGCAGATCTCATCATGGAAGTGATTACATTATATTAGATCTCATCATGGAGATCATTATGTCATTACATAACTGCCAAAGCACATCACAACTGCCAAACCACTGAGAATCATGGCCCAGCCAAGTTGACGCATAACCTTAACCATCACCAATGCGAAGCAAGTTTGCAAAATACCTTTTTTTTAAAGTTTTCAGTAAACATATTGGCAGTGACATTTGTATTTTTATTTTCAGACTGTTGTGTGTGTAATATGGGATAAAATATAAATAATTATGGGATTTGTCTAATTCTATCATGTGCTATATCTTTAAGAAGCAGAATTCAAGGTATAAAAAAAGAGGGATACTATGTAACAGGGAGGCTGCTATGGAAGAAAAGGGGAGACAGTGATATAATAGATAAGTTAAGTAAAAGCTCTGTAATCTCAAATTTGAATAAAAATATAAATATGAACTCATAAAGTATTTTATCTTTAAATGTATGTATGTACTTCCTAGCTGTATTCACTGGAAAGGACTAGAAACAACGATCAACCTAGGAGTAATGAGCATTCTGTTAGCATACAGCCTGTGATCTTGAATACCTTTTCTCACTAAAAAGACACTAGGCCTTCTTGAAGAATCGGCTGATTCCAGGTCTGGGGCAAAAAAGGTATAGAGTTAGCCTGGAACATCTTATGATAGAAGATGGCAAAGAAGGTATCAAAAACTGCTAGGGTTATGTCAACAGGATTCAAGAGACAGTGAAGTGGGTCCACTGGCTGAAGACTGGACAAATTGAACTTCAATAATGATAATCATTGCAGTGGATTTAAACCAATAAAATATATTTAAATCTATGAATTCCTAATGATATATTTTTAAAAAGCATTGGTCATCTTCAGAAAATCATAAAAAACCAATTTCTCTTGAAAAGTGAGGGGTGGGGAAGAATCTGTCTTTTCTATATGAACTGTACCACTGAAAAGCCAAATAGTAGATGAAGGGAAGTGTCTATTACTATAAGTACTCCAACTAATAAATGAGAAAGAAATGATAGACTTAGAATATCACTATTTTTGCAAACCTGATGAATGAATATACATGGGCATTAAGTATCAATGGCTGCTAAGATCACAAAAAGACAACCAGACATTATGTGCCTCATAAAATTTTGCCAAAAATCATTATGGATATGATGGCTAAACTAGAAAAACTCTGGAACCACCTTTAATGTTGCCAAAGGGATTAAACCTGGGTCTGATCAAGTCTCTGGATTAGCTGTCAATTGGCAGGAAATTCAAAAGACAGAGGAAGATGTTGAACTGCACCAAGAGTATTAATCAGCAAAATACAGACTATGGGAAACTCTACTGGTTAAAAAGACAGAAAAGAAAGAGAGAAATCAGAAGCCCTGAGGCAGGGTAATCCATGAGCAAAGTGAAGCTCTGAGTTAAAGAGGAGAGCAGAGGCAGGGTTGCCTGGTAGCAGTAGGAGCAGTAGAAGGGAAAGCATGAGTAGGCGCATTACCATAATTATAGACAAGCACACACCACTTCTAAGGAGTTCATAGAATGTTGAGGTTGCTAAAGCTGCGTGATATTCTGATGACATCGGGATGTCTCATGAGGCTTTTTCCATAGTAGTTGAGACCGTTAGTGTTATTCCTCATTTCTTTATGTATCTTTGTAAAAATCAATTGGAGGTGAATTATGCATGTAGAGCCTGGGTAGTGCAAATGGTCAGCACTACTCTGACAGACGTGGGGTTACCATGAGTCAGAATCAACTAGATGGCAACTGGTATGTGTGTATGGGTAAGTTAAACACATCTCTGTCTCTGGCAACCTGGAAAAGCCTAACACACAACTTGGTTTTAATTCCCTTCTTTGACCCCAAATTCCCCTGAATCTGCCACTAAGACCACCAACAATGTTAGAGTGAACTTGGTGAAATGCTTTTATCTTTTTTTCTGATGTAAGGTTCATAAGCCATCTCTTCCTTTCCATTCCAATGCCTCCCACACATGAGCTCTTCTCACTTCACATTTAAATTATTTAAAACATCCATTTCATCATATCTCTTCCCTACTCAGGATCTTCAGTGGCTACACTCACTGCTTATAGAGGAAAGCCCAAACTCCAAGCCTTTTCTATAGTATCTCAGCCTTAACCCTTAACCCTCTGACTTTAACCCAGCCCTCAAGACCTTTCTTATGGGAACCAGATGTAAAAATGTGTAAGACTGTCAGGGTTGGAGTTGAACTTTCGGGACTCAATTCACAGGTCTACTCTTACAGATGTGGCTACAAGTTGTGACTCAAAAGTAGAATAAGAAGAGTCTGGCTGTTATCCAGAGTTCATCTCTGGAGCCTAAGCAATCCTGGGAGAGAGGTAGCTCTTACAGAGCTTGGAGCTGAGGCTGACAGCATTTTCGTGCCCACCCATCCAAGTATAGCACCATGCACTCACGAACAATATTGGACTCAGAATAAGTAAATATGAACTAAATTGACTACAACTCGGTGGAACATAGCTGAGGCCTGTGCGGGGCTCAAATCTTCAAGAGAATAACTAGGGGGTGGGTTGTGGAAGAAGACATTCTAACTTCTGGCTAGTAAGAACATCAGAGGCCACAGCACTACATTTAGAGAATAAAATAGCCGTAGCCTATTGGTGCCCTGGAGTGGTGAAGCAGGTCATGAGTGTAGCAATTATACTACCTTGTATTAGGAGTTATCCTTTCATGTGTCTGTACCGGATTGGAAATGCCTTGAGGATGATGTGGTTAATTTGCTAGGCTTGTTCAATTCATCCATCAATCAATCAAGTACTAACAATGATCAGGAGATAAATCTTGATATTAGAGTATTTGGGATAGCCTATCTAATATCATGGTCAGGAATCAAAATACTCTTTTTAGGAATTTAATCTCATTTTATCAAATGACACAGAAGAGATCTTTCCTGTGAACACCACAAAAATACGCTATATTTGTTTCAGAATCAGATGTATGATGCAAATCAATTATAGGATCTTCCTTCACTCTGTACAGTCTGTAGCCTGAGACCTAATTCAAAGGGAGTTAAAAATATGAGTTGGAATCCATGGCAATGGGTTAAAGATAGCCTTTGGCATCAGACAGTCTGGATTGGGCCTGTCTCTCAGAATCTGTTAGACCTTGGCTAGTTTCTTATCCTCCTTAAACTTCAGTCTCCTTATCTATAAATCAGGATCAGGATTGTGCTTATCTCCTAGGGTTAGTGGGAAAATTAAATGAGATAAGATACATCAAGTACTTAAGACAGCATCTGGCACTCAGTAAGTGCTCAATAAATGTTCCCTGTCCTCTCAGCTGCATTATGTTTTACACTGGAAAACCATATTAAGAGCGGCAATTTAAGGAGACAGTATTAAAGGGAATTAGCTTTATGAAAAATTGTGGCCAATCATTTTTATTCTTTCAGGTAAAAATAAGGAATTTCCCAAATAAATCTCTTTTATTTTTAGTCTCAAATTGATCCACTTAAAAAAAGACAATGTTTCACAAGAAAGAAGACGCTAACATAGAATTACACTGAACTAGTATTTACAAATTTTCTACAAATATTAATCTACACAATACGTAAGAAGTAGACTCATCATCTGAAATTTCCCTTGGCATACAAATATGCCTAGTACATTCATTCTAGAGAATTAAAATGTAAACTCAACTAAGACATACTTTTAATATTGCCCAAGGCACTAGATAAATATTTTAAATACTACAATCTAGTCTGAATAAAGGCAGAAATCAGTTGTTCTTTCATTTCACCTGTGAGATCTTAACAATTAAGTTCAGAAAAAAGAATCTTACATTCATCTGACAGCATTAGCTTTGAGTTCAGTCAATTGCCCCTCGTAATGAAATTTCTTGACTCAAAATTTAAAGTTACAATGAAAGATGAAGTACAATGGAATGGCAGTGAACAGAGAGCTCCTGGCTTGCTCGCTTGCATCTTCACTATTAGGGAAAGCCCAACTCGAAAAGACCTGAAATTCAGAGCTAGCCATCACTCATTGCTTTGCCTACAGCAGTCTCTTCTTTCTGCCATGGCAATGCCAAAGAAAAGGAATCCCCTTCATTCAACTTCAGAAAAATTCCTCCTTTTGAAATCCAAGCCCAACTCTTAGGGCTCTTTTTAAACCATTATGATTGGGTCATTATAATAATGGTTATATGAATATTAAGTGACAAATAATACTAGTTATCCAAATGGCTCCTTTCAAGCTTCCTGTAATGTCACTCACAAAACTAAGATGAACCCTATCCTTCACAGATTGACACAGATACACAAATGACCTTTATTGTAACAAGTGTCCTTTTGGTTTGCAGATATTGCACTTTGCGTTCTTCTGGGGTCAGATCAGGTTTTTGAATGTAAATCACAGCTCTCTTAACACAATGCAGATAAAAGGAGATGTCAATGCAGCCCTTTGGCACCAGCCTGGGCTTGGACCAGGGAAGTCCTGGTAAATATTTAAAAATCTGTACAGTTGCAATTTCTCTGGTGTAAATCTGCCAATGTGATGTCACTGAATGAGGAGTTCAGAAGAGATGAGCACAGACGGGCTCCCCAAGTCCAAGTGAACTAGCACAAGCATACCACTGGCTTGAACCCAAATGCTTCCTGAAACAGCATGTAGTCCAGTGGGGAATGTGACTTCAGGCTTCACCAGAAAGCCAAGTGAAACCAGGTGCTTATTACTGTTTTTTTTTTTTTTTTTCCCCCCGTGATCCCCTTGAACAGGATCCAGCTGCCCCTACTCTCCTTGGGTGAAATCCACCACCACACCTTGCAGATTACTGATTTCCTGAGACCTGGAAAGTGGCTGTCACACTTTTTTGTGAAAAGTCAGAGTTCTGAGAAAGGAAGAGCTCTTTATAGGAGCCTTCCTAAGAGATCATGCAGGGTCATTACTTTGGCTCTTCTTTTACTCATTGGGTTATTTTCCAAGCTTTGATCTTACCTGGAAAACTGAACAGGTAATAATACTGTGGTTATTTCTCCTTAGGACCCTCTGGCATATTTCTTATAGTGGGTCAGATTAATTTCTTCTGAGAATAGGTAGTGTCTCAAATGGTATCCAGAGCTCAACTCTGGGGCCTAAGCATTCCTGGGAGAGAGCTAGCTCTCCCAGAGCTTGGAGCTGAGGCTGACAGCCTCTTGGTGCCCAGCCATCCTAGTATAGCACCACGCAGTCAGGAAAAATATTGGATTCTGAAGAGGTGAATACGAACTAAGATGATTACAACTCAGTGGAACATAGCTGAGGCCTGGGCGGGGGACGAAATCTGCCAGAAAATAACTGGGAGATGGGCTAGGTATTCTCTAGGACAAGGGTACTTGTGACCCTAATACTCCCTAGCATGTTTTCTCCTTTTCAAAACGGGCAACTGAGAGCTTGACATAACTAATGCCGTGATGAACCTGTAAGTTTCTTTCTTTTTCTTCTTTGCCTTCTCCCTTTTGCATACCTTTGTTAATGACTTTGTTTTGCTCTGTCCGGCCACCTGTGACTTAGGGCCCCACACAGAAAGATTAGAGCCTAGATGTCAGATAAGGAAATGTCTGGCATGTGTCTCTTTAGTATGATAAAGAGTCTTTTGTAAATACTTTGTAATAAATAACAACACTTCTAACTTTGTAAAAATCATATATAAGCTCTGATGTAAAAATGTCTCTTGAGACTCCATAAAGACAGCCTGCATTGCTGCTGGATCCCCGTTGGTGTACACCTCCTAAATCAAAACTTTCTCACTCTTTCTGACTTGGAGTATGTTTCATTGGCTCAACTGCTCCAGGGCAGTTACCTACTCGGGTAACAGCCTTAGAGCTCATAAGAACCACATGGGAGCTTGTTAATCGTGCCACTTCCCAACCCTCCCTCGACTTCTGATTCAGTAGGTTTGGATTGCACAGGGAAGCTGCATTTTAAGCAATCATCCTAGGGAGTTCTGATATTGGAGGCTGAATCTCTTTGAGAGACTCTTCCAAAAGGTAACCTCCACCTTCACTCAGGAGTCAGATTTCTGCCTTTGGACTTCAAGGACAAATTGCCTATAGCTGAGCATTTTGCTTCATGCTGGTGAGAGTTTTGCTCAGACTTCATTTCTTCAGTAGACTGTCAATCCATGAACAAAGACCTAAAATAGGTCTTTTAAACTTTTCATGATTATTTAATAAAAATATTAAATTTTAGATCCAAATATGAGCAACTTTGAAGCTTGGCATATATTAAGTTCTATATAAAGGTATCAGTGTTAGTAATAGTGTTAGTGTTAGAATTAGCATTGGGTGTGCAAAACTGCCAAAGCTGGCCTACTACATGGAGAATTAAAGCCAGAACCACACTCCAGTCCATGGGACATTGTGATGGTTAAGGTTGTGTGTCAGCTTAGCTGGGTCGTGATTCTCAGTGGTTTGGCAGTTATGTCATGATGTAGTTTGGCAGCTATGTAATCATGTAGTTTGATGATTATGTAATGATGTAATTTGGAAGTTATGTAATGAGGTAGTCATCTTCCATTTTGTGATATAATGTAATCATCTCCATGATGTGATCTGATGTAATTAGCCAATCAGTTGTAAGGGGAGTTTCCTCGGGGGTGTGACCTGCATCCAGTATATATAGACTTTCTGGCAAAGCTCGCTGGCTTTTGCTTACTCTGGATCCTGTATCTGGCTTGTCCTCATCTAACCTCCGGTTCTTGGGACTTGAGCCAGTAGCCTACCATACTGGCTGCCAATCTTAGGATTCATTGGCCTCTGCAGCCCATGAGCCAGCAGCCTGCTACCTGACCTGCTTATTTTGGGTTTGTCAGGCCCTGCAGCTATGTGAGTCAGGAGAAGCCTCCACCCTGATGCCTGACCAATGGACTTGGGACTTGGCAGCCTCTACAACCGCATGAGCCATTTCCTTGAGATAAATCTCTCTCTCTCTATATATATATATATATATATATATGTATATATATATATGCATATACATATATATATATACATATATATATATATATATGCTTTGCTGGTTTTGCGTCTCTAGAGAACCCAACCTAAGACAGACATCAAAGGTGAGATAATGTCTTAGGATGAAAATGAGTAGGGAAGAAGAAGTACAAGTGGAGGACCCTGCTACAATACAGCTGCAACGATTAAGCTGAGATTTGCTCATGTAGAGTAGGGATTCAGACCTCCCTTCTTACCTCAAACTCTGGTCCTACTCCATCTAATCTGTAGTTGTCTAGAATATATTCTACTATATGGACCTTTGATTATATTTAACTAAAGTGAGTGGCACTGCCCCTTTGGAGTGACAGAGCTTGTTATTCCACTAAAAGATAAATCCATCCATAAAGCTAGCAAAGCCGCAGCTTTTAAAGAAGGGCAGACACTTAAAAAGATTCTCCTTTTTCTCTGTTAATGACATTTTCTGAGTGAGTTGAAGAAAATCTGATAGGAAGTTTCTTGATTCATTAAGTAGGCTTAGAATTTTTCCTTATGATGCTTAACTTCAAGAGACAGGTTCACTCAGAGCCACTGTGTAACTAAAGGACTTGTTTCCAAATAGTTTCACAGCCCTTAGGATATTTAAATCATTTCTTTACCCATTTTTTAGATAGGTAAGTGCAATACAATAAAGTGCTTAGTGTTTTCAAGGAGCATAAATCAAGGTTCTTAAAGTCACTTTAACTTTGTTTTGACATTTTCTGTACTTTATCACAGAGAAGCACCTAATACACAGTACTAGTAAAACAAGTGACATAACATTTTATGCCCTGTGTTAACCCCTGAAATATCTTGAATCTCCGTTTAGACCTGCCAGCTTATTACTCAGTTTGCAGCATCAGCAAATGCTCAGCCTACTTCGGTTCCCCCACCACAACCCAAGCCCTCAGCGACCGATACCTTACTCATAGGCTCATAGCTATCTATGTTTATACAGGAAATTATAGAAAATATTTTATTGGCTGCCAAAATATATACAATTGTGGCAATTCTCATTTAGATTTTTTAAACATCTGTATTATGAAATTTTGATGGTGTCATAGCTATCTAGTGCTGCTATAACAGAAATACCACAAGTGGATGGCTTTAGCAAACAGAAGTTTATTCTCTCACAGTCCAGTAGGCTAGAAGTTTGAATTCAGGGCACCAGCTCCAGGGGAAGGCTTTCTCTCTCTGTCAGCTCTGGGGAAAGTCCTTGTCATCAATCTTCCCCTGGTCTAGGAATATCTCAGCATAGTGACCCCAGGTCCCAAGGACGCGGTCTGCTCTAGGTTCTACTTTCTTGGTGGTAGGAGGTCCCTGGTCTCTCTGTTCACTTCTCTCTTTTATATCTCAAAAGAGATTGACTCAAGATACAACCTAATCTTTTAGATTGAGTCCTGCCTCATTAACATAACTGCCTCTAATCCTGCCTCATTAATGTCACAGAGGTACGATTTCCAACACATAGGAAAATCACATCAGATGAGAAAATAGTGGATAATCACACAAGACTTGGAATCATGGCCTAGCCAAGCTGACATACATTTGGGGAGACACAGTTCAATCTATAACAAATAGTAAGGCTCCAATACGAAGACTTTGCAAATATGGGATTCTTTCTTTTGTTTCGTGGAAGTTCTTAGGTCAAGGTAACCAAATCAGGATCACCGTTTCCTCTACATAAAAATTATTGTTGTTGTTATTTTGTGCCATCAAGTCAATTCCAACTCACAGCAACCCTATAGGACAGAGTAAAACTGCCCCATATTGTTTCCTAGGCTGTAATCTTTACAGGAGAAGATTGCCAGGTCTTTTCTCCCACATTGTTGCTAGTGGGTTCCAACCACCAACCTTTTGGTTAGCACCGAAGCTCTTAACCTTTGTGCCACCAGGGTTCCTTCCTATTTAAAGGTAGAATAGAGAAATACAAGATGGTCTTCTCGAAATAAATAAAAACAAGTTGATTCACGAGATAATACAATTCATTCATTTAACAAAAAATGCATTAGCATCTACATTACTTAGGCATTTTGCACCATCCTGGGAGCATGAAATGAATATGACATATTCTCTCCCCTCCAAGAGCTTATAGGCTAATATGGGGAAGCGTGGGTGGAATCATAGCAGCTAATAATTCCAAGTATATTGGACAACTGCTACATAAAGAGGGTTAAAGAGAAAACCAAGAGAGCATGAAGAGTGGAGATTATAACTACTCACAGAACTTGAAACATGATCTCTGCGGTCTTCCTGCTTATGTGCCCCTTAGAGACTTTCACTATTAGTCATTTTGTTAATTAAGGAATATTGTACTCTGTTTTTATATTAGCATGATGAAATTGAAAACTCATACTCCAGAAAAACATATTAATAAGCATATTTTACCCTATTTCTTATACCAAAAGTATTTTATTGTCTACTAATACTTCTAAATCATTTGCCTGGCAATTATACTAGCTTTAGAACCTGAAACATATTAGATGTCAATTCTATAAAATTCTATGAGATACCTATTTAGAAAATATAATTTGGGTGATTATACCAACATTTTGATAAACATGGATTTTATATCAAGTTGATCCAGATATTTGATTATACTAAAACTTACATAAAGTTAGTGAGAATTGGACAATGTGGACAAATAGTTTTAGATACTGACTCATTCTCACTATGACAGAAAAGAAAATATTGCACTTAACCTCACACACAATGAAAGCAACCAAATTAATTAAAACGTTGAAAAATAGAAACAATAAGAAAACGAGTGTATTTCAACATAAAGAAAGAAGGATATACTATTGCTTCCCAGATGTGTCTACAGCTATGTAGTCCAGAACCAATCCACATCTGTACCTCACAACTGCCTTATATGAGTGAAGTTGGGACACCATATTGAGCTTTGGTTTTCATATTCCCTCTTTTTATGGATTAAATTGAGTCCCTCAAAAAGATACATTTACATCCTAACCCCTGTACCTATAAATATGACCCTGTTTGGAAATAGTTTTGTTATGTTAATGAGGTCATGCGGGAGCAGAGTGGATCCTAACCCTTCTGAGTGGTGTCTTATAAAAAGAGCAGAGTAGGCACAGACACACAGGTCTGTGGGGGGGGGGGGGGGGCGGAGCTGGTTGCAGGGGAATCCATGTGATGACAGAGGCAGATGCAGCTACAGTTCCAGGTACTAAACGCTATGGATTGCCTGCAGCTACTACAAGCTGAAAGAGAAAAAGAAGGACCTTCCCCTAGAACCTGCATCCTGAATTTGGACTTCCAGCCTCCTGAACGGTAAGAAAATAAATTTCTGTTCTTTAAAGCCATCTACTTTGTGGTATTGTGTTATGGAAACTAAGACACCCTGTCTTAGTTTCTAGTGCTGCTATAACAGAAATACCACAAGTGGATGCCTTTAGCAAACAGAAGTTTATTCTCTCACAGTCCAGTAGGCTAGAAGTCCCAATTCAGGGCACTAGCTCCAGAGGAAGGCTTTCTCTCTCTGTCAGCTCTGGGGGAAGGTCCTTGCCATCAATCTTCCCCTGGTCTAGGAACATCTCAGCACAGAGACCCCAGGTCCCAAGGACGCAGTCTGCTCTCACATGTACTCTGCTCCCAGCACCGCTTTCTTGGTGGTATGAGGTCCCACTGTCTGCTTGCTTCTCTCTTTTATATTTCAAAAGAGGTTGGTTTAAGACACAATCTAATCTTGTAGATTGAGTCCTGCATCATTAACATAACTGCATCTAATCCTGCATCATTAACATTATAGAGGTACGATTTACAACACACAGGAAAAGCACATCAGATGACACTCATACATTTCTGGGAATCATGGCCTAGCCAATTGATACACACATTTTTAGGGGACATAATTCAATCCATGATATACCCCTTGTCCTCCAGACCTTGCTACAGACAGTGCTCTATGAAATGTGTTGATGGTTTACAAAGGAAAGTGAATTAAATTTAATATCTCGCTCCCTCAAAGTAACATGGGTAGATAAGGCTTAGAAATCATTGTAGTTGCATTTTCAAGGACGGGGTAAGCAAACCACAGCTTGCATGCCAAATCCAGCCTGCCCCCACTTTTTGTAAAGTCCATGAGATAAGAATGGTTTTTACGTTTTTAAATGGTTGAAAATAAAATAATAATATTTTGTGACATCAGAAAATTACATGAAATTCAAATTTCAGTGTCCATAAATAAAAATATTTTGGGACACAGCCACATTCATTTATTTGTATCTTGTCTATGACTGGTTTCAAGCTGCTACAGCAGAGTTGAATAGTTGTGACAGAAACCCTGTGGCCTACAAAGCTGAAAAGTATTGACTATCTGGCCCTTTAGAGAAAAAGTTTGCTGATCCTCATTCAAGAATACAGATACTTGAGCAATTTTCAGGATCTTGAAAGCCTAATCCATAATTAAGGAACAGGGTTTTCAATTTTGGCAGGCGGATTTATGGTAATCGTAAGAAAAATCTTCCCATATGTGATGTTAGTATGATGCCTGACGTGCTTTCAAACTAAAATAGTGGAATTCTCTAAAGATGTGAGAAGATTGAATAGACATCCAGCAATTTGGCATAATTAGATTTAGACTTGTCTTAAGAGATGAGGCTGAATCCGGGGACAAAATAAATGGTCAAAACTATAGCCACTTTAAGATAATTATAATTTATTTAAAAGTAAGTAAACTTTAGACCATGATTTTGTACAAATGTACAATTTCAGGACGATTTAACCAACTAAGAAGTGAAAGTTATATTGTTAGAATGTTTAAAGCTTCTAGGTAATTTTTTGTAGACATTTTTTATTTTTTTAAATATAAAGTAAAACATGTCAACCAGTAACAGAATACAAATGGTTATGTAAAACTTACTCTTGGTGTCGTATGAAAATTATGTAGATTTCTATTAACATTTTTTGGGGGAAAAAAGACTCTAAATCTATATTTACATGTTTTCTTTTTTTAATTAGTATTCTTTCAGAGCCAATTTGATCTGAGAGGTAAATCAGCATTTAGGGACTTTTATTGTTTGGCAATGATGCCAGCTTCTCTTCACACATTCTGTAGTACTTGGATCCCAGAAGCAATAAACCATAATGGTCTCACTCACTGAGGCCTTTTAATTCATGGATCATAGACATGATAAATCATAAGAACTCCTGTGGTGCCTTTTTGTCTAGAATGACCACTTCTTGAAAGCCAAGTGCAGAACACCTTTTTATAGGGCATCTACTCATTTGAATAAGGACATTTACATTCAAGAAAATGGAGAGAGTGTTTATGGATGCATGTGTAATGGGAAAATAATACACTTTGAGACAAATGTTGAACTCCCTTTCCTCTCCCCCAAATAATTGTTTCCATGGCTAGATGACAAAGGAGCTTTTCCTTATGTCTTTTGTTTTTCTATTTTTATTTTCTAACAATTCTTTGGGATTCCCCCCCCTCCCCCCGCCATCTCTAAAAGCTAGTTTCCCCATTTCAAGAAAGCCAGTTACAGGGGACTCATTTCCTTCTCTTAAAGATATCTTGGCAGAATAGACCAGAGGATCAAAGTTCCCTATTCTATAACAGAGGGCCTCAGAAAGACAGGAGAGTAGAGAAAGGATCAGTTAACAATCTGTTGTAAATGAAGATAACATTTAATTCAGCTTATCTCCCAGGACATAAAAACCTGGCCTGTAGTACATAGTCTCAGTTCTAAAAGTTCTACTATAAAGATAGAAAAATTTTATTTATGGTATGCAATGTCATACCTCTTTCTCTTCTATTTTTACATTAAAAAACAAAAAACAAAAAAACCAGTGACTACATTTTTCTCCTTTCTTCCAAATATTTTGCTCTCTGTTGGTATGACTGCAGATGGAGTCTCCACCAACACCACCACCCCCAGATGAACTGCCCGGTCCTCTTTGGGGTACATTTCTCAGAGCCACATTCAAAGGCTAGTCCTCTTCCCTTCCCTCATCACCTAGCAGGAAACACAGATTTTTGCACACAAAGTTCATCTAACTAGGCTTCTCACATAAATAAATAAAGCTGCATCACTAATAGTGTTTTTAAATACAGTATTCTGACCCTCTGTATCATCAAAGTTAACCCTTGTTTATAGGATTTCATTGGATCTTCACAGAGAAAGTAATCAATGACTATTGACATCCACAGCACAAGAGGTGTTAAATTATAATGTGCCTTCTATGTATCTAAAAGGATTTTATTTTACTCTTTATTTAATGCAACTTTTCTAAGAAAAAAGAAAACAGTCTTCAAGTTCTGGTTTCCATTTTCCTCAGGGTTCAATCAATGCCAAATATAAAAACTGTATACAAATGCAAGCACATTTGTTTATATGATCCTTTCATTTTTGCATTTATGCTATTCGCTATCCCAGAAGCTCCACTGAGTGATGTTCTTTGGGATTAGCTGTTAAGACCTTAGAGTTTCAGCTCGATATTGATTCTTCCTTGGATAAATGCTGTTCACACTTAGTGAAATGGTCAATATTATTGCTAGTTAAAGACTGGCGAGGAAGCCTGCTCCTTTGCTGACAGTCTGGGTAACACACCCGTTAGACTTTGTTAATTCTATATTTAATAAGATTATCATACAAAGGCTTATTTGTCCTCCTCTGTAGTTTATAAAATGTATAATGATATCACTCGCGTTTAAATATCTAACTGCAATTCTGAAGGTTAAGCCATATTTATAATTATAAGAAGCTGGCTTTTAAAGTGATTAAATGGTTTGCAAAATAGTGCAGTTTAATAAAGGGCAATCAACTGTTTTATCTGGAAGTGACCTGCGCTTTCAGAGACAATATTTGAAAAACCACCCTAGTTTGTTTGCTTGATACGATGTTAAAGATTTCATTTGCTATCTTAATTTTAGGAGAGAATTTGAGATCATTCATGTGCTTTGCTTCTTTTTCTCTCTTTGGATATTTTTCTTAAGGTCATTCCACAATTGAAATGAATCTACAAAGAAGGGGAAAGGAGATATTGCTGTCTTGTAAGAAACTCATAGAGGAGATTGAAAGTTGTGTTTTGGGACTAGGCATAGATTTCACCTGTTCATTCTGTCCTTACTCTCTATTACCAGAGGTAGTTGAGAGTTGACTGGATTTAAATGAATAATGAATATACACCAGTGCATGCTTTATATATGAAATGAAAATGTCAGATTATTTCAAGGAAATAAAATCTTATTAGATTTGTATTTTCGGAAATAAAATATAAGCCCATCATGCTAGCAAAGTTACCCTAAAGCAAACCAAGCATCAAAGAAGAATTATAAATAAAACAAAATGTGCAATAGAGACAGAGAAAGTACAAATGAGAGTGTGTGAAATTTTTGGACTCTAGAAACATCAAAGAGTGACCCACTATTGATAATTTCAATCATTTTGGTGAGGCTCTATCTAAACAAATTCTTTCTTAACTTCTTTATCAGAATATGATGACATATCCACATAATTTAACTTTTTTCTAATAATGCAGGGCCATCATTACAAACATTGCACAATGATGTTCTTGGAAGATACTGAAGAATACTCAGATATTTGCCCTTTACATTAACTGAAGTCAGACTACCCCCTGCTTTTCTTGAATACCTCTTTACTTTTAATATTTTTGTCAGCTTTTCTCTTTTCAATGCTTATAGGTAGAATCTCTGATTTTCTGTATCTAAACCACTACACATTTCAAAACCATATAACCAAATTTGTTAAAATTATGTACAAAGTAGAAGCAGTTGCTGAGAAGGAACTTTTGAAGTCCCTATGAGTGAAATGTATAGCGTTTAGCCTGAGGACTTTTGGAAATCTATTTAAACCTTTTTTTTTTTTTTTTGCATGCTTACTTTCTTTTTCTTTTGCTTGAACACAGTCCAGATTGCCATATCACTGAATTCCAGAAATGAGGGTATAAATTTGGGGCTGGATAGAGGAAAGGAAAAGTCAAATGAATTGACACTACAGGTTGCTTGTATAATATATATACATACAAAATAAGTTTTTCTTGAAAAGAAATATATTTTTATATATGCATGTACACATGTATTGTATATAGTAGATGCATAAATAATTCACATTTTCTAATAAGAAAAATTTATATGATCATGTATTTTCTTTAATACATTCAGAGTTAGATATGCTATTATTGGGCTAAATCCTCATTTTACACATAACAGTGAGGTTTATAAATAATAAATTATATCATGTATACAGTAGATATTTACATAAAATATATGTAAAATATACAAATGAAATTATTTGTGGTGTGAATGTGTGTGTACATATACTGTTAGTTTTGAATAAGTAATACATGAATAAAATCAACAAGCCCCTCCCCCCCCACCAAGTTCCTCCCTTAGAGACAATTATCATTGCCATTCTCCTCTATATTTACATTTTGGTCATTCAAGAAACAATCATGGGTGCTTGTGTTATTTAAATGCTGTCCTAGGTGCTGGAAATAGAAAAATTGTGAGTTGGTGTCCTTGCCCTTGAAGAACTACAAACGAGTGGCAGAAAGTTAAAAAAAAAAAGTGAGGACGGTCTAGTCATTCATTCAATAATCATTCTTTTGGTGTCCCTTATGTACCAGGCTCAATATCTCAATATGACAAGCACACTGATTTAGATATTAGTTAAGCGCTGTAGATAAGTGCCTTGATCTTAGACTCAATGAGAAGTACAGTTTTACCAAGCAGGAGTAATGTCAGGGAGCGAGAATTCTAGGCTAAGGAAACATTTGATAGGCTTTGTTAATGCAACAGAATTTCAGAGGCTATCTTGTTCAATATTTTCCAAGCAAAAGTTTTCAGGCTAGCAGGACAATTTCTTATTTTCTCTCATTCACCCCTTGCCCTATGCCACGGCTTGGCAACAATGGTTATCATTTGGTTACTTTTCTTTTCTATTATTTCTCTGGTCCATAATGTCATCTGGATTGTTAGAATTTGATCTAGTCCAATATTCTCATTGTATCAATGAAAGACTGACACCCAGAAAAGTAAAAGATTTTCCCAAGGTCACAATTTAGTTTATGAGTTTGTGAGTCCAGTCCAGTTGCCTTTACATTCTGTGACAGTTTTATCTTTGTTATACAAATAAACACGTGCACACGTGCACACGCACACACATGCGCGCGCGCACACACACACAGACACCACTTTCCCTTCTTTACCCCAACCTCTCCCTCTGAAGGGAGGTTCAGGCACTCAATGAGGGGGGCTGTATAAGGCCTATCCATCTGAGGAGACTGGAATTTACTTGGAGAAGTTAAGGCTATAGATCCTTTCAAACAAACTCTCCAGTCTTCACTCAGACACGGCAGCCAGTGGCAGGATGCTAAGTCTAGTCAGAAATGAAAATAGACAAATCTATTTTGTGCAGTACCTCCCTTCCAAAACTCTCCTACTTAGTTGTCCCCTGTATTATCATCATCATCTTTAGCCCTAACAACAATAATTGATTTATTGAAAAAAATATTTATTATGTGCTTGTTTACTACCAGCCTCCATTGTAGGTGTTTGGGATATAGTAGCAAAGAAAACAACAATACCTACCCTTGTAGACTTTATGCCCTTTTGGGAGTGACATCAATAGATAGATAGATAAATAGATGTTATTTCCATATATATATATAATCTCATCGGAATGTTATAAAGAATGGAAAAAATTTATACAATAGAGCAAGGTAAGTGGGATCAGAAGTATCAACAGAGTAAAGCTTTTTTTCCCCTCGCAATTTTAAATAAGGTGATCAAATTCAACCTCACTGAAAAAATAAATTTGAGTAAAGACTTCAAGGAAGTGATCAAAAGGAGTGAGTCAGTCACAAGAGTTCTAACCAGTGAATAGCCAGCACCTGGTGCCAAGCATGCGTGGTGTGTGCTCAAAGAGCACCAAGGAAGCTGGGTGCCTAGAGTGGAGTGAACAAGGAGGCGGTTTCTCAGAGGTGAAGTCAAAGAGGTAACAGGGGACCAGATCATGCAGGGCCTCATAAGTCAGTATAGGGACTATGGCTTTTGCTCTGAGTCACATGTAAAGGCATTGCAGGATTTTGAGCATAGGCATAACTTGATCTGACTTACATTTTAAAAAGTTTCTCTGGCTGCTGGGTTGAGAGAATAGACACTAAGGGGATATGTATATAGATTCAGGGAGAATAGTTAAGAGGCTATTGCAATAATATAGACAGACTGTAGCCAGGGTAACAGCAATGGAAGTAGTGAGAACAGGTCAGATTCTGGAAATATTTTTAAATAGAACTAAAAGTATTTCCTAATGGATTAGAGGAGGGGAAAGAGAAAAAGAGAGGAGTCAAGGCTTTTGGCCAGAGTAACTGAAAGGTTTGCAGCTGCCATTGGCTGTGTTTAGAAAAAAGAAAGAAGGAGTAGGTGTTGGGGGAAGACCAAATGCTCTGTTTTGCACGTTATCTATTTGAAAGTACCTATTTGGAGATGTTGAATAGTTACATATGTGAATCTGAAGTTACGGAGAAAGATCTGAACTGACACTGTAAATATGGGCGATATCAGCATACCGAATCAAACCCGTTGCCATTGAGTCAATTCCAACTCATAGCGACTCTACAGGACAGAGTAGAACTGCCCCATACGGTTTCCGAGGAGCAGCTGGTGGATTCAAACTGCCGACCTTTTGGTTAGCAGCCTGAGCTCTTAACCATTGCACCACGAGAGCTATCAGCATATTGTTGTTGTTGTTGTTAGGTGCCATCCAGTCCATTCTGACTCACAGCGACCCCATGTACGACAGAACAAAACACTTCCCGATCCTGCACCATCCTCACGATCATTGTTATGCTTGAGCCCATAGTTGCAGCCACTTTGTCAATCCATCTTGTTGAGGGTCTTCCTCCTTTTTGCTGAGTCTCTACTTTACCAAGCATGATGTCCTTCTCTGGGAGCTGATCCCTCCTGACAATATGTCCAAAGTATATGAGACATACTTTTGCCATCCTTGCTCCTAAGGAGCTTTCTGGTTGTACTTCTTCCAAGACAGATTCGTTTGTTCTTTCGGCAGTCCATGGTATATTCAGTGTTCTTCGCCAGCACTACAATTCAAAGGTATCAATTCTTCTTCAGTCTTCCTTATTCATCATTCAGCTTTTGTATGCATATGAAGTGATTGAAAACACCATGTATTGGGTCACCTTAGTCTTCAAGGTGACATCTTTTCTTTTCAACACGTTAAAGAGGTCTTTTGCAGCAGATGTGCCCAATGCAATGCATCTTTTTATTTCCTGACTGCTGCTTCCATGGGTGTTGATTGTGGATCCAAGTAAAATGAAGTCCTTGACAACTTCAATCTTTTCTCCATTTATCATGATGTTGCTTTTTGGTCCAGTTGTGAGGATTTTTGTTGTCTTTATGTTGAGCAAAATTAAATGTTCTGGAATTCCCATTTTTTGCAATGTTATCCATAATTTGTTATGATCCACACAGTCAAATGCCTTTGCACAGTCAATCAGCATATACATGGTATTTAAGGTCATTAGACTCGAGACTTCACCAAGGAACTGAGTTTAGAAAGAGAAGGAAAAAGGATCATTCCAACATAAAGAGGCTGGGAATAAGAATCAGCAAAGGAGAAGAAAAGGAGTGGCAAGTGGAGTAGGAGAAAATTAGGACAGTGTCCCTGGGTGGCACAAAAGGTTTGCACTTGACTACTTAAAAAAAAAGAAGACCCTCAACAACATGGATTGGCACAGTGGCTGCAACAATGGGCTCAAGCATAACAAAGATAGTGAGGATGGTGCAGGACCAGGCAGTGTTTCCTTCTGTTGTACACGTGGTCACTATGAGTCAGAACCGACCCAATGGCACCTAACAACAGGAACACTAACCTAAAGGTTGGCAGTTCGAACCCACCCAGCAACACTGCAGAAGAAAGGCCTGGTGATCTGCTTCCATGAAGATTACAGCCAAGAAAATCCTATGGTGAAGTTTTACTCTGTAACCCATTGGTCACTATGAGTTGTAATCGGCTTGAGGGCAATGGGTTTGGTTTTTATTTTTTTGATGGTGTCCTGAAAGTCAAGTGAAGAAAAATGTATCAAGGTGGAGGGAGTGATTAACTGTGTCAAATGTTACTCATGGGTCCAGTAAAATGAAGAGTAAGAATTGACTGAGAATTGACCTTGGAGTTTTGCAACACGGAGACTTTTGGCCACCTTGATAAGAGTGGTTTCTGTGGAGTGATTTCTGTGGAATGGTGGTGAGGAAAGCCTGATTGGATTTAAGGAAGAATGGGAACAGAGGATTTGGAGTCATCAAGTAGATAACTCTACCAAGGAGTTTGCCTACAAAGAGAGAGCAAAGAAATGAGGCAACAGCTGACAGAGAAGTCAAGAGAAGTTTTTTTGCTTTTGTTTTTGTTTTTTTGCAGTGGAAGAAATAACTACAGGTTTGTGATGATTGAAATAATTCAGTAGGGGCCAAAAACAAATAATAATATAGCTGAGAGTTAAAATAGGTGATACAAATAACATATTTTGGAGAATTTGAAAGCCTCATTTAAAATACATATTGAAATTAACAGGTAATGCAAAGTAATGTCTCGTCTACAAAATTCACCCTTATTCTTTGCATCCCATTCAAAATTCTGACCCACTTAAAAATTATACTAGTTCAGTGTTGATCTCTTATCTCATTAAAATAATTAGTAGTAAAGTATTTATTAGTCTCAACTTTCTATCTAATATCAATTATAGTTTTAGAGATTGGTAATAAAATGAATTTCTAATTAGAAGATATCCTTCAGTGGCATTTTTTGACTACTTGAGAAGTTATTCTTTCCATATTTAGTTTTTCAGAGACTAAAATAGGTTGAATTAGGTTAAAAAAAAAAAAAAAAAGGTTGAATCAGTACTGTCATAGAGCCAAAATGCCCCAAACTCAGCCCTAGATCCAAGAGATGGACAAAAAACTTTAGTGGAGCACACAAGGTTCACACTACACCATGCTCAAGACTAAACCCATCTCCCTCTTCAAGTGAGATAGAGCAGATACTCACTAGAGAGTCCAAACCACAAAAGAATAGTCTATTTGTAACACTGAGGAGTCAGACTAGAGATAGAAGTTGGGTGCTTTAAGATGGAGAAGGTTCTAGCGTGAGTAGATTTAGACAAGTAGATTCAGGATGCTTAATGACTTCTCAGAGCCGTGGTGGTGCAGTGGTTAAGAGCTCGGCTGCTAACCAAAGGGTCAGCAGTTCAAATCCACCAGCCACTCCTTGGAAATTCTATGGGGCAGTTCTATTCTGCCCTATAGGGTCGCTATGAGTCGGAATGGACTCTATGGCAACGGGTTTGGTTTGGTTTAATGGAGCAAAACGTCTTCAATCCAAAAGTATGTTTGTCCTCAAATGATGTAATCTCCTTGCTTTGCCCATGAAAACCTGTTGGATTATGAACCAGATTTGCCTGAGCCTGTATGATATGCACATATATAAAATGATGGCCTGAATCGCATTGTTTCAATATCCATTGACTGAATTAACTGCACCTTCCCAGTGAGCTGAATCTGAATAAAGAACCCGAAACAAACTTTACCTGGCTGACCATGTCTATGACCTGTGGGTCCCATAAGGTCTGATCAAAAACCCTACTTATGAAGTAGACACCACTGAGCCGAAACAAGCCCCCCAACCACCCACTCCCACTCCATCCTAAACACATACATTTTTAAAGAGAGCTTTCGTGGGGAGCACGGAGTTAGCATAGCATATTACATCTGAGAGCCACAAGTCACCAATTTATCTTTGCTAAGGGTGTCTTCCTTAAACGAGGTGTAGCCTGCATTTAAATGCCTATGTGGTATTTGACACGTTAATGAGATCTATCCAAAGTGAGTTTATTTGTAGGCTACCATATACTTCAAAGATGCATAAAGTTATATTAAAAAGCAGGGACTTTCCATGTAAATAATTAAATAAAAATGATTTTTAAAAAATATTTATTCATGTGCACTACCTTTATGTTTCTTAAGAATGTGTTTGTAAAGGGTTAATATTATACATAAGGTAGACATTTAATGGATAAATTTAAAAGCAGCTTAGAACATAGCATCCTGTGTGTAACTTTCATAATTGTGCGTTCCTCCAGAGATAATGGATATCATTATCAGCGGCGCCTGTCCTAGGAAACTTGGCAAGGTTATGATTGTTTGTTACAGCTTTGGTTATATTAACATACACATTAATATTTATAAATATTTGATGTCATGTTAATTTTTCATATAAGATGATTTATGTAATGTTGCTGTGCCCTGTTAGGGCATTTGCAATATGTTTCAAAAGGGAACTGAATTGATGCATGTTCTTTAAGGGAACTTGCCTGTGTATCACTGTTCTTACAATGCATTATTCTGAACAAAAGTGTTTCAAAATAAATTATGTGAATTGTGGATTTACTCCATTAACATTTTAAATAAAACGTAAAGGAAAAGATCATGCTGAAACTATTTTCTGCATTTTTAAAAGGAGCTCTGTTCTCTTGAAGCAAGACAAAGTTTACTTCTTCAAAAACAAAGTTATCAAGTAAGCAATTATTTTGAAATTTTGTTTTAAATAGTATTATATAGTCTATATAGCATGCAAACTAGAATAGTCAGAAAAGGATAGTAACTTGGGGTAAAAAAAATTACAAGGCCTTTATTCTGACTCTTGCTTTTACCAATTTTCTTTTGTTAGAGTATATTTTACTGTGACCAAATTTGGATATTAAGGAAATTGAATATAAATTAGACAGAATCTGTATAATAAATCAAATGTAAGATATTAAATGAATAATTGTTTTAGGTGAAAAAATTAATTTATTTTTAGAAAGTTTAGTTTTAAGCAGACAGTGTGTATATATATATGTGTAATATATGTAGGTAAATATGAAACCAATAATATAGAGAGTAAAGAATTATAGGTTTGTTCAGTATTATATTAATGTTTTATAATATAGTTCATCAGTCTACATTTCCAAATAGTATTATTAATGCTTTACTTATTTTTTTCATTTTGGTCAAAAGAGTCTTTAAATAAAATCTGTGAGAAAAACTCTCAAAATCTACATTTTATATGATAATTCATTTCCCTATTATATTGGATATTATCTTTTTACCTTTTTGTTTTTCCTGTGTAGGCAGTTTTAAGCACCATCTGCAGCTAGGCTATTAGCCTCAGAGCTATAAATAAAACCTAAGTTTAGGTGTACTTTTTTCCTTTTCAAGAATTTAAAATATCTTTTTAGTTATTTTTTGCTAGTCAAGTCTTCTTTAAGGAGAACCACTCAATATTTACCTATTTTTCTTTTCTTGTGTCCCCTAAATGAGGCATTACCCTGTTGTGTAACAATAAGAACTTATTTAGTAAATTTGAGAATTTTGGAAATCTTCATTTCAAATATATATATCTTGATTGAATATTTTCTTCTTTGAAATTTATCAAGTAATAATAATTACTTTTCAATTCATCCCTTGCCCTATATTAAAACCTTAAAAAACTCAAGAAATTAGCTTTGATTTGACATTATGAAATATGGCTTGCTCTTACTATCCAGTTTCACAAAATTGACACTTAATTTGAGTAAAATCTAATTGACTTTTTTCTCATATTTTCATATTCAAATTAATTCTGTCATCACAATTATTGACATTGCAAAAAAAATTACATCAAGTCATGAGGGAGGAAAATGCTTTAATTTGAAGCTCAGGAAGAGCTGAGCAACAAAGCACGTGGAAAAGGTGGGAATAGGTTTGCTTTGCCTGGTGAGAGAGATGTAGCATCTCACAGAGTTGATAACTATCAAATTCCAGTGAATTCACATAATAAATATCATGTGAAAAAAATGTTTCCGATGCTGTATGATAACTAACAACAGCAACAATGCAAACACGACCGAAATGCAATCAGCAATGGATAAATTGTATTGAGCGTAAATGATTTAACACCTAGGTGTGTTCAGCCTAGAATATTTAAGTTACCAATGTGGAAAATCTGTTTATATTCTATAGTGTATAATACAAAGGAAAACATGAAAATAAAGATTTGACAGTACCTATACTGTCAAATCTTAATCAGAATTCCCTCTTCAGAATTCTTGCTTCCTGAATGAAAAAGAACCAGAAAATAAAAGTGTATATTGCATATGATCAAAAGTTACAAAATGTAGTAACTGAAATTATCAGTACATTGGCAGAACCATCTTGTTTGAAACAATACAATAGGTCACCAATCAGGAAAAATCCAGAAATTAAAAGCTCTAGGTATAAAATGGTAGATAACTGAAAAGAATAAGCATAAGACTGGGTCTCACATGTAGGTCAGTATTACACTTTATATTGCTGAACATGTCTTTTGGCAATTAAGATAAAGAACTCAGAATGAAAGTTTTCCATGTTGCGCTGATTTCTTTTATAGGTCTAAATATGTATTAGATGAATGATAAAGAAAAATAAGGTAGATTCTTAGTTTTTAAAATATCTTCCTCAAGATTATATGCAACCAGAAAACTGAGTTAGCTTAATTTATGTAAAAACAAAGGCCAAGTATCCTAGGGAATATAGATAACAGCTACAAATTTAGCTATATACACCTTTGAATATATTCATATATATGTACATATACACATAGATACACATATACAAAAATATGTGTGTATCTCAGTGTACAAATCTATATTGAATTATCTGCTATTATCCTATTTTAAAGTTCCTAATCTAGTCATAAAATTGCATAAAATATAGTACAAAACAATCAGAATAACGCACCACTCCAAATTATATTTTATTTTTTTATCTAAATTTAGGCAAAACAAACTTTTTTTTCTCAAATATACTTTACAGACAAAATGGCCTGAGAAATCAAACTACAAAAACAATAATCAATTTAATTGAAATCTAGATTTTATATTTGGGGACAATTTAGTTAACAAATATTAAAGACATTAAGGCATTTCCAGATAAGAATTTAATTGAACTAAAACACTACAAAGTAGTTTTTCCAGATAAACATGAAAAAATCCCAAGAGTGGTCCTCTCGCTAAAATTCACTATTAAAAAGGTAATCCATAGCTGATCCATGCTAGTAAGGTTAAATGGATAAAACTTACTGTCTTAGTCATCTAGTGCTGCTCCAACAGAAATACCACAGGTGGATGGCTTTACAAAGAGAAATTTATTCTCTCACAGTCCAGTAGGCTACAAGTCCAAATTCAGGGCATCAGCTCCAGGGGAACGCTTTCTCCATCGGCTCTGGAGGAAAGTCCATGTCATCAGTCTTCCTTTGGTCTGGTAGCTTCTCTGCGTAGGAACCTCAGGTCCAAACGACGTGCTCTGCTCCTGGCACTGCTTTCTTGGTCGTATGAGGTTTCCATGTATCTCTGCTCGCTTCTCTCTTTTATATCTCAAAAGAGATTGCATTAAGACACTAATCTTGTCAACCTCATCAGTATAACCTCATCACAGTGATAGAATTTACAACACATAAGGAAATCACATCAGATGACACAATCATAAACAATACTGGGAATCATGACCTAGCCAAGTTGCTACACACATTTTTTGGGGGACACAATTCAATCCATGACACTTACATAAGTAAAAATCACATTTTTTTTTATAATTGATTATTACTGTTATACAGTGTTAACATCACCCAAATGTTGTACCATGTGTTTGAGTAATAGTATAATAAAGTTAAGGCTTCAAGTCAAACCCCGTGCAGGCCACTTTTTGAGAAGTCAGTTTGCCAAGTCAGAGACATTAACCCAGTTAGCTTGCAGGTTCTAATCATCAATTAAAAGAAGTCGTTGTTGAATGAGCGAGAATGGCTCAACATAATGTATCACTACAAGAATAACTAGGTTATCAATCATACAAGCCTTTTTTTGGGGGGGTGTCTTTAAATCTGTGCAGTTGGTATTAAATAAATGTTTAAGATTAAGATAAAGCTGAAAGACTGTAGCATCACTTCACACAAATCATTACATTAAGCCTATCACTAAAATACTTTGTATTTATTTTTGTTTTTACTACATGAGCTGAACTAGAAGAATAATGATTGGGTAGAAGAATTATATATATTAATAATAAATTCTATATAACCCTTTAAAGTTTAAGTAGTGATATCTCATTTGATTCTCACAATATCTTATAAGCAGATACAGAGATGACTTTTAATTACTTTTCATTTGGCAGATTTAAGCCCAGAATGAAATGAAATTGATATTTGACAAATAGTTCAGTTTGCTGGTGATGCTAGTGATCCTTGATGTATCCAGTGGCCAGGATTTTGGCCAGGATCATCTGTGTAAATAAGCTAATCTAATTATTTCTAAAGGTCTCTATTATATGAACTGTGTTGACATAAATATAAAAACTAAGGGTAACAGGGGTGGGGGGAGTGAAGAGCAGATAAAGAAACTGTGTTTCACAATGTAATCCTGAACATATGGCATGTCTATTCATATAAAATTAATGTGCCCAATGCAATCAATCCCTTAACAGTTTACAGTCATTGCTGATCTCCACAAAATAGGTTTGGCCACACTAATATGCATCAATTTCCAAGATAATAAAGATGAATAAAGTGTTATCAGGCCATAGTTCACTTTTCTTCCTATTTATGAATATAATCTAAGTCTGTGCTTTTACTAACTGCTAAGCCTCCTCTCATTAAGATTTATTTTATGCTTGGTTAGATGTGATATTAGCATTTTCTATCACTAATATATCATATCTGTAAAGAAACAAAGATACTAGGTTTATTTGCTCCTCCAGTTTCACTTATTTATACTAAATCCTGCCTTTAGGAAGAGTTACAGGTAAGCATTTTAGGGTTAATCCATCAGTGCATGATTAAATGTAAAAGGAAACCATTCAAAAGTCACAAGAATGAAATGTAACAGAATGCACAAGGGGTCAATACTGATGTGTATTTTTCATTCCACTGTGATCTATTGCTATTCAGAAAAATTGATTAGACAGGTTCATTATTGTTTTGCAACCACACATAAACCATTATTATCCACATTTTCTCCCTAAGGCGTTCTCATGGACAGTTTTTCAATGATTTGTAATTTCAAGTAGCAGTAAATTCACCCTGTTTAACTTTCCTGGTCCTATAAAGAGGATTACCAACTTCTACAAGTTAAAGGCCAAAGGAGCAGTTACATCCTTCTTGGAAAATTTTTATCAGAGTCACAAATGTTTATCATCCTAAAACTGTTATCCACTCCTTAGAACAGTGATTAAACTCTATTCAGCACAGATGAGTCAAGAAAGTGAGAACCGTCATTCCGGAGGGGAAATCTTCTGCAAGTCTAGCCTGACCGTCACATTAAAATATGTACTCAGAGTTGTAGTCATTTTGTTTAGAGAAACAGATGAAGGAATCATAAAATATGTCATATTTGGGGCAATTTTATTGTAATTCTGTACAACACATAAAAAGAAGATGAATAATCTCACTATGGAATAGCACACTTTTTTCACATTATAAAATAACTTCTC
This sequence comes from Dugong dugon, assembly GCA_030035585.1. NCBI lineage: Eukaryota > Metazoa > Chordata > Mammalia > Sirenia > Dugongidae > Dugong > Dugong dugon. The sequence goes on from CM057478.1 coordinate 20,694,261, forward strand.
AAAATAGACTCAAGCAACAAAAAAAAAAGTGTTTTCTTTGTGGAATCTCATCAGATTTTTTATTTTTGTTTTTTAAGAGGCTTTGCTCTTTCATTAAGCTCAAGTTTCTACTTCTGTGTGTGCATGATTTTATCTGTGTGTTTAATAAGTAAACTTACAATCAGGTCAGGTTCTACTCCTCCTGTTTTTAATAAAAAAGAAATATGTATCATTACTAAGTGTTTGGGCTCTGGAATCAGAGTCATGAATTCTGACTCTTCCATTTAAATTGGGCAAATTACTTACTGTTGGAAGTTCCTTATCTATAAAATAGACAAAATAATAGTAACTATGTTTGAAGTTGTTACGAGGATTACATGAGATAATGCATGTTATGTTGCTCAGCACATTGCCTGCAAGAAAGAATGCACACAGAGACCGTAAGCCAGGAGGAGAAACAGGAGGAGGTCAGGTATAGCACTGGTAATTATAGTAGTCAAGACAATATAAAAAGAAAGACTTATTCCAATGGTTGTCCACTACTCACAATAAGGACTTTAAATTGGAATTGTAAGAGAGAACCGGGTCAAACTCTTAAGTATAATAATAGTACTTTGATGAAAGTCACATCCTTCAGAGACAAGTCATTGCAAAAGAAGGAAGTGGCGATGGCAGGGCAGTGATAATGTTTTATGTTAAAAATTTAAGGGCATTTATGAGTAACACATCTTAAAACCATCCTAGAAATAGCATGGGATGCTGACCTGTAAATGCCTAGCTTCCAGAATAAGCTCTTAATTTTTTAATATATTTGTTTTGGGTTTCTATTAAAAGTTATGCATGCTGATTTAGTTTCTACTCTGTTATACATAAAGAATTCTTTAATTTCTGATAATAAATAGAACTAATACATATTTAAAGGTTCTTTCCAAAATCTATGTAATTTTAAAATCATACATATAATGTTAAGCAATATAGTCAGCAAAATTTATATCCAGTGATTCAGCTATTAAAATACAACAGAAAATGCTATCTCGATTTATAACTTACTGATTTAACTACTCTTGGAATGAATGATTCAAAATCTAATTTTTGAAGTGTCACTGAATTTTCAGCTGGAATATCTTCAGACAAACATTCTTACCCCCTTCATTTTGTGAATTTTGGTTTCTCCTTTACATGGGAATGTGTAATTTTTGCAAATAATTCAACTAGATTCATTTGCAACAACTTATCTTTAATAGGGAAATGACAAAAACTGCAAAATCTATTTGTTTTATGCAAAATATTTAACCCAGGGCAATACTTCTCAAATGTCTCTGTGCATAAGAATGGTCTTGAAGCCTTGTTAAAAATGACAACTTATTAGTTCCATCCTTGGAGATTTTGATCCTGTAGAGCTAAGGTAAGGCCCAGTAATGTGTATTCTATAAAGAACTTCCAGATGATTCTGACATAGGTAGTCCAAAGGCAACAATTACAGAAACATTGGTCTAGGGTTTATTATCAAGATAATCTTCAAATTTTAATAAACTATTATCAAAATAACCTTCTAAATGTAATAAAAATTGATTCAAATTAGTTTGAAAATAAATATCATGTGTACCATGGCCTAAATTAAATCTCATTTCTAAATAGTAATACTGCAAACTCTTCAGGCAAGATTCCAGTACCCACTGACCAGTGTAAATAGACTAAGAAAACTCCATTAAACCAGCAGCATCGGCTCTAACATACGGATCTCACGGACACTCTTCGTTTTCTTTCCATCATCCTCTTAGTTTATCTTGTTTAAGCTTGTTCTCCTTTCTCTTTCTCCTAACGCAAATTCTCTCTCTGCCAATTTCCTCCCTCTTTATAGACTCTTAGCTCATAATCTTCTCATGTCCTACTTTTTTTTTCCCTCCTAGATATCTTATCCAAGGATAAAAGGGGCAGTTTTTCATAGATTTTACAACTTAAGAGTGCTGGATTTGGAAGCCAGGGTAGGAATGAAGTGTTAGTAAACACAGAAAGATAAAGTTGGACCTTTCCTCTTCCCAGCCCAAACTCTTCTCTCCCTAGCCAGCTCTAGAATTGCTTGGCTTCTTAATTTTTTCCCCTAAACCAAATAAAACCTAGAGCTGCATCTTCATGAGAGATTAAAAATCAGATCATACAGACTGTGGGAAACTGCATTATTCCAATGAGTCCTTTAACCGTTTCATGGCCTTAATCCACAACTCTCCTCTCTCAGGAATTTATCACACTGTAAAGCAAACCAGGCTTTGTTTGCTGTCGTAATGTACTTAAAGCAAAGTGGACCTGAGTTTCAGGCAAGAGACAATAGCTTTACCTAAATTGTTGTCAGCTTTACCTAAACCTGTCCTGCCAAAGTTGGGAAGTTTTACTTTTGAGAATAATGGTGTTTCTAGTGTCATCTTCAAAAAAAAAAATTTCATGATGCATGAAGATAATTGCTTAGCCTTCTAGATACAAACTCATGTGACTGTGATCTAATTTAATTTCAAAATCTGGATTTATGAATAATACAGTTTTAGTCTCTTAGAGAAATCAGTTATGAGTCAAACCCAAGCTTGGAGTGAAAGTAAAGACGAATTAAAGTATTAAAATCCTAAATTGGACTTAAATGTCTAAAGTCTTAAGCAAGTCATTTTTCTCACTGTCTCCATTTCAAGTGAGAACAATGGACCATGAGATGCTTTGCTATTTTGAGAAAACAGTACATGAGCATGAATTGCATCATAAATGTTTGTGTTGAGAGTAGCTGTAGCGTTGATGATGTAAACATCTTTTCTCTCCTGGTGTTTTCAGACACAAATATGACCTCTAAAATCAGTCACACACACACAATACAAGCTCATCTCTGCTTCCATAACTTCAGTTGATATTTCACAGACAAGAAGGTTTGTGAAGCTGAACCCTAAATGATCTGTTAATGATTTGGGATTTTAAACAGTTCGCTCGGAAAGCTGGTTCTTGTAATCCAATTTGACATGAAAATAGAACTGTTATTAAATTCAAGGAAATACCACAGTTTAATGCTTGATCACATTAAAGTTAAGATAATTTGTATGTCATGAAGCTATATTTTGGAAACATGAAATTGAACTTTATTACTGAGCAGACCATCTATGAGTAAAGACTTTTAGCCTCAGAGCACTTCAGTATTGAGTGGTAGATCCAGAAAGTTGGCATGGAAGAAACACCTTATTAACTACTCATTTAAATACTTTAGAAAATACATACATGCAATTAAGACATCAATGATAACAAACAATAGTGCTACGGTTAATTTCTTGTAGAACCAGTGTCTTTCTTTCAAGTGAAAAATTCTTGCCCCTTTACCTGTCTCATGAATTCTCAGGAGTATTCCTAGCCTCTGATTCAAAGATTGTTAATGTCCTTTTTTCAAGGAGTTCTGGTTGTGTGTAGATGTCTGGGTGATGGAAGGGTGGGGATTAAGCTAGATTTCTTGCAGGGTCAGTTTACAGAGTAAAGTCTGAAAGGACTGAGCAGAAGATTTACATTTTCAAGCTAAACCATTAAAATTATGGTGAGTAATACATATTATAAGGATATTAACATATACCTACTAGGTGACCTACACCCACAGGGAAGTTTTAATACTTGTTAGTAATTCCATTTACTTGACACAAACAGTTTTGTCTGATTGCTCTAACCTATCATGATACCTTAAGGAAAACAACTGATGTCATTCAATAAGGAGTTAGGATCCATTAAAGAGAATCTCATTATAAAATCTTATAATCTACAATGCAAATGTGAACAACGTTTAAACATAAAATGGACAAGAAAATCTGAGGAGGCCGAAGAATTTTCTGAATAAAAAAACGCTAGTCTTCACTCCTAACATTTCTTCAGCATTTTTCTAAATACCAAACCACAAGTGAGTGTGTCTTTGTCTTTCCACTTTAAGGACTCAAACTTTTCATAATGCACAGAAAGACCTTCCAGTGAGAACACCTCCCCAATGGGTTAAACTTCATCCGGTTGTTTGCTAATTCTGATGCTTCTCCAATGTTACTGGATATGATGTTTTCACCGCGGTTCAGAGAAGCATGGCTAACGACATCAGCAAGCTTTGTAATTTCTCACTGCCAGTTTTCTACACAACTTACACTTTTGTCACTCAAACTGCACCAAATTGCTCCAACAATTAATCTTAAAGCACAGGAGTAAGGAGACTTTTAAACGGACCCTTCTTGAGATTTTGTGTTTAAAAACAAAAGTTCCCATGAGTGAAGGGGATAAGTTAGCTTTTCTAGCATCTCCCCAAGTCCTACTCTTTTCCTCTACCCCCAAAAGGAATGAATTACATTTCTCTTCTTGTCCTTTAAATGAATACCATAGTTTGGGTGAAATTATTGGGCAATTGCATGCCTTTTATGCAGATAATGCTATTTGATGAAAGCGGTGTTTTGATCTGCTAAGGATAATACAGATCCAGGGTTGGATTCATTGGTGAGAGTAAAGCTGTCTTCTGTGATAACTTCATCTCAGCATGAGGTCAGACAGGGAAAACTGGGATGGGGGATTAAAAAATGACACAGTCGGAGCAGCATTCAGTTCCCTGCTGTGCTCCTGGCTGCACACTATAGCTTATGTTTCTGATCTGTTAGGGTATTGTCTGCCTTTCTCTCTCAGACCAGAAAGAGATTGCTTAAAACTTTTCTTTTTTCAGAGGGATTAGTTCTGTGCAGCTTTTTTAATTAAAGAAACTGTATCTTTTTCAAGGCAATTTAAAGCTGCACGGGAAGGACCATCAACATCCATAACTTAGTACTATTATCTATAACAAAATGTAAGCTCTAAACTTGATATTCAGAAATAAGGGCAAAGGAGCTATAGAATCCTGTTGTATTTTTAACCTTCAGTGATTGCTCAGATCCCTAACTGAAGAATAGTAAATAAATTATTTCGTAGAAGTTCTGCATATGTTTCTATAAGTAGTAACTTCCAGCCGCTTTGCTTTTTAGCTTAGCTGAGCTTGCTTAATTAAATCTTCATGATGATAGCGAAGTGCACTTGAAAATAGTGTTAAGAGGAAATAGATTTGACTATATATCCTTTTCTTTATCCAGAGATCATTTTTAAACATTTCCATTTTACTGAAAGTGATAACAATAGAAAATGTCTGCTTATTCGGGCAATTTGCATCTAAACAGTGCAAAGTACAACATTATGGTACTTTATCACAAGAAACCTTTGCATTGGTGATAAGCGGTCATCATCTTTATTAATCTGAGGGGAGCATGGATTGAATGTATCCGAAGTAATGATGAATTTGTCAGGACGTATACATTTGAGTGGAATTTATAGCTCAGTTTAACCCAGGTTAATGTCAAAAATCCTCAAATGTTTCAAATAAGGCCCATATGGTTATCACTTTACAAAGCATACAGGCTCTGTGGTTTGGTTGCAACACACACATCTCCAACGAAATTCCATGCCAGATCAATTAGAAACAGTCCTCCTCGGCAGACAGGAACAAACAGAGATTGTTTCCCCAATACCAGCTGAACCCTTGTCTTGGAACGAAAAACAATCATCTTAGGTGCTACACTTCTTACTATTAAAAATCCAGAGGAATTTGGAAAACAATAAGGGTTTTATAAATATTGTCATATTCAATATAAAATACTAACAGTAGCAGCATGTAATAGGTGCTTACTACAATTTTTTTTCCAAATTATCTTACTGAAAAAGAGTAAATCAAAATGTAATCTCTTTGCCATTTCCCATTATTTTTGTCTTCAAATTATGTGTCTGAAAAAAGTCAACTATGTTCAAAGGTGAATTGATGAGGCTTGCAAGCATGACTAGAATTTTTAAACTACATGCTATTAAGAAAACTGATAGGCAGGAAGTAGGGAAGTGTAATTAATATATTTTTCAAGGTACATTTCATTTATGATACATCCTTTTTTAAACAAAAGAAAGTCAGAATGGCGGAATACAATGAAACTATTTTATCCAGGTATTCACTCATTCATTCCACATTTATTGAGGGTCTTCTTTATCCCGGCTCTTGTGCTGGGCCCTGTGGCTTTAAAGAGGAATAAGGCCATGCTCCTATGCTCCAGCAGCTCTCAGCTATTGGAGAGGCCTGTACAAAAAAGTGCCATCACTTACTACAGGCAGAAAATACGGTGGATGCACTTCTAAGGGAGGAGAGTACCACTAATAGTGGGTGTTCCAGGGGCTGTGGGTGCACTTCTGGGAAATGAGACATTTCAGTGGGTTTCACACGGAATTATAGCTACTTGCTGTCTTTCATTTTAACCTGTATCTATACATTAACTTATAGACTGGACCCTGAAATACTAAAAGACATTATGTTATTAACAAATTTGTCCTACTGTGTCACTAATTGATGATGACATTGTCAAAAGCTCATGTTTACCTTAAATACACTATACATATCACTAGCTAGAAACTTGTTTATAGAAAATAGGGCAGATTTTTAAAGATACTCACTCAATGATAACTATTAATTATAAAGATTGCATCTTTTAGTGTGGGATAATGTGGCAGGTTTCCAACACGTATATGGAACTCAACCAGAATTCGGAAGTGTCACATGCGAAAGATGCCTCTCTGTTCAAAATCCTTCATAGAACCTGGGGTCTTTTATGTTGGTCTAGCAAACCCAAGTCAGCAGTTGTGTTGCCCTCCATGACTGCATTTTCATCAAAGGTCAGAGCCCCGTGCAGTCGTGGTTCATGTGGTGGAACACAAACTAATGTACTGGAAAAGTATGGTCCCATTTAAAGATTGATTTTGTATGATCCCCAGTCCACTCAATGGCTCCAAAATGCATGTCCACTGAGAGAGGCGTATCGTGCTTTAATTAAGGTAATGAAAGCATATGTTCCACTACAAACACTCATTTAATTTTATGACTTTGTCAGTGATCGAATTAGAATATTTGTTTTACAGTTTTACCTCAATCTAACAGTGGAGAAAAAGAGTAAGTTGTTTTTGAGGGTGGAAAACAAACAAACGATAACTTTAGAGCTATCTGCAAGACTTTCCTGTAAACTTTAAGTTCTAGTGCTGTAAATTGTTCCAGATTAATTGCTTGCTGCACTGAAGGTGAATTGTTAGCAACAGAACTCCCGGTGCCTAGAACTCAGATTGTCCTCAGGTCAGAACTACTAACCCAGCCTCCATTTTAAGCTGTCCCATCACTCATTTGTTGTTCTCAGGGGAGATACAACCTCCTTGGGAACCTGTTTGGATTGTTGGCTTTCCTGATTTTTTTCAGGGGATGTGCTAGGAAGTCTATGTTCCAAAGCTGGAGCTCCCCACATCGTTTTCTCCGATTCCTCAGCAGTGCCTAGGGCACGTGGAGGTGGGAGTGGTTGCAGCCCAGCAAGTCCTTGGTTGAACCTGGCATGCAGGCCACTCTTGCCTCAGTTTGCTAGCACAAATGTAAGAAGTCCAAAGAATACCTATTAAGTCCAGCGATGTCCACAAGCCTCCTTGGAAAGCCTCAGAGCTGCCTGACCCGGTGCTCCCCTAATGCACGCTTCAAACCCCTGAGTGCCAAAGGCAGAAGTGGCTGCGGAGATCAGCTGCTTCCCACGGGAGGGAGGCGGGGACCGCTGCAGCTCCGGGCTGGATGTTTGGGAAAGGAGAAAACGGACAGCCCCAGAAACAGCAGCCGTTAGAGAAGGTGCACGTGAAGCCAACTAAATTGGACAAGCATCACCTTTAGTTGGGGAGAGACACTGGGCAAAGGTTTTAGCCTATGGGAAGTTGGTGGCGCAGCTGCAGAGAGGGGTGCTGCGGGTCCTGCCTCAGCAGCCCGGCAACAGTCTGTCCCTCTCCCACTCCACCCCAGTCCTGAAGGCACAGGCAGCTCCTGCCTAACCCCAAAGTGAACCCGGAGGTTCAGCCCGTTATCTTCCGTGGGAGCACTTTTCAAAGGTTTGCAAAGGCCGCAGGCATGCATCTCCAGGGTCAGGGGGGTGGGGTAGGGGCTGAGGAGACCTCAGCCACATTTTCTTTTCCAGAGAACTGAGTAATAGTGTGACAAGGGGGCCCCATGGGAGGGTGATACCACCACCTTGGTCCCATTATCCCATGCACTACCGGCTGCGCTAACACCACAAAGTCACCAAGTCGCGCCGGGCAGAGTTTGCTGTGAGCAGCCAGAGGTTTGCAAAGCAGACAGCGACGTCTCGCATTTCTTCTCCGGCTGAAGTTTTTGTTGCTGCAGAGGGCAAGGCGCGAGCTACGCTCCCTACCCGCCCTCCAATGACAACAGCTCAGCTAGGCAAAAAGCCTGTTGGTCACGTAGCGAACTGCCTCTCTGCTTTCCAGGGATTCTTTTGGAGGACGAAGCGTGTAGTACAGTTTGGTACTGCACAACGTCAGCTTTTCCTAACGGCCGCAAACGATGGAACTTCTTTGTTAGGGAGAGAAAAAACAAAACAAAAAGAACAAACACTGACCCTAAACTTAATACTTATGGATGGTGGATGGTGGGCTGGGCCTCACAGGCGCAGGCAGACATTGAGCTGGGCACCTGCGTGCTTTGTCCCCCAGAGACGCCTAGCATGGAGAGCACAGGCCCCGTATTAATGAGTTCTAGAGTATTTTTTCTGTATTGTATCCAATTAGTATGAGTTTTGAGCATCACGTACTGAAAAACTTTGAATATCATGTAAAGGGGGCCTGGGCTAGAGACTAACTCCAAGATTTATTACCGTTTCTAAATTTTATGAGTTCTATTGTTTCCTACGTCTATTACTAGCGTTAGCTATAATGAGAGTTCCGGAGAAAAGAGCTGAAAAGAAGAAAAAGGGCTTTCCTTCCCCCATGTAACTCCCACCTGCTTTATCAGCAATTTAGCTTTTAGCTCTGGCCTCTTCAGTATTGGGACAGGGGGTCTTTTCTCTCGGTGTATTCCTAGATAGCAAGGTATCAAAGAGCAAGGGAGAGAGTCTTACTAGGACACGTTAGGAAAGTTTTAAAGACTTATGTTTTCGTGGCAACTGAGCCACAGAAGGGATTTATGAAACACTAAGTTTCCTTAAGATCACGTCAGGGATGCAAATTTTAAGTAGTTTGCGTGATTGTCACGTAATATCTTGGGACATATCTTCATAACTTACAAGTTTTCTTAAGATAATGAGAATGGCTGGAGAGGAAGATATAATTCATTAGCCCCCACCGCCTTATTTTTAAATGTGACATTCACATTGCAGGAAGGAGACTGACCCGACCCAGGGCGACTCTAGGTTCCTCCCGCAAAGGTATGGGTGTGGTGCTTTGCGTCACTGGCGCCCTGAGAATGGGGCCGGTGTTCACGTATTACCGCTATTTCTCAGCGCACTGTATGTACTACTAGCTAGGTCACTGAGCTACTTCCGGAACTCAGATTGTAAGCCTGGGTTCCCTAATTCGACTTCAAGGATTCTCCTTGTCAATTAACCCCCAACTTTGCAGAAACTGTCCTTAAGGTTCATGCTTTCCGAGGAGGCGTTGTCCTTGTTTCACAAGCTCTTGATCTGTTTCTAGTTCTACACATAGTAACGGGCCGAATCACTTTAGGAGAACAGGTCGGTGAATTCTCCGATGTAAGGCTAAGAGGGGGAGGTAGAATGAGAAAGATCCGAGGGCACCAGTCCCTCTACCAGCGCTTCCGATGACAGGGCGGTCTCGGGCTGGCCGGGACACGGACCCTCAACTGCACGCCGGCGGGAGCCGGTCCCAGGAGGATGCTCGTGTGCCCCATCGGGAGCCACGCGCGCTTATCTGTCCCAAGCGCGCACGCCCCACCCGGGCGCCGCCCTGTCCTGGAACCGATATGTGCCTGAAGGTGCCAACAAGCCGGCGAGCTGCTCCACGAAGGGCGCTCATTGGGTGTGCAGAAACTCCCGAACAGCAGGAACTTGGCGTAGTTTAGAAAGCTCCCCAGGGGGGCTTTCTTCATGCCAGGGGGTCTGGGAGCTGAGAGCGAGTGATTTGGTGGGAACAGGGGCAGAAAGATTCTTGTGGAGAGCAGTAAACTTTTTTTCCTTCCAACAAGAAAGTGGAGGTATGAGTAGTGTTCGGCTGCTAATCTGAGAGGAAAACAGAGAATGGACACGGTGGGGGGGGGGTGAGATGGGGAGCCTTTAAAGGATTCTAGAATCTATTCCCTGGCCTGTGCACGCTCTCTGGAAGTCCTGGCACTTGAACCTGGGGCGGACACTTGTTCTGCGACCGCGCCAGGCTGGGTTGTAAGGGAGTCCGAGTGTTTAGTGCCACCACCCGCACCCCAGTCAGAAGGTCATTTGCGATTCTGAGTCTCAGAGGAGGAGAGGACGCTCTGGAAGGGAAGGCGCAGGTCATTTTCAGAGCTCAGTGAAGGACGGACCGCCTATCGGGCGTGGAAATCCTTAATTGTACCCTCTGTCTCGGAATCCAGCTTCCCGGCACTGTCTTACACTCCCACCTCCTCGGGTGACTCAGCTGACCTGAAATGCCCACCCTATGGAAGATCAAGAAAAGTAGTTTTCTAAGAAGGTTAGAGGTTTGATTACACCGAGCAGTGTTTCCACTTAAGTCCAAAGCAATTACCCGCCCCCTCCCCTAGCTGCTCTTCCCCGCCACCCAGAAAAGGACAGACCCTCACGCACGTAGCCCCGCACTTTGTTGGTGCGTGTGAATTTTAAACGGCGTTGTAAGTTCATTAGTGTTTGCTTCGCAATCAGCGGCGGGCAGACCCCTACCAGAGCGGAAAGCCGGCAAGAGCCGTTCATCAGCGTGAAGTGTTATTCATGGATGACCCCTAAATCAAGGCACGAGTAGTAGATGCACTGATTGGTCACAGCATTGGAGCCTCCGTGCTTTCCCGTACCCGACGCGGCCGGGAAGAGGGAAGGAGGGAGGGCGGCGAACGTGGTTCAGTCCGGCAAATCCTGTTTGACAGAAAATGGCAGTAAACGGGGAATATCTTTTTTTTTAATAAAGAAGAAGAAACAAAGTACCTGTCATCTTTACAAGTGGCGGAGCGGAGGAGTCAAGGATTATAAATGATCACAGCCGGGTCCAGCTCGCCAGTGACTGGGCTCTCCCGCGATCCGCACTGGGGGAAGCGCATGGTAGGCTCCTCTCCTCTCCTCTCCCTCTCACACTCTCACACTCTCTCTCTCTCTCACACACACACACACACACACACACACACACACACACACACACACACACACACACACAAACGGACACGTGTGCGCGCCTCGTCTCGGGCACGCTGGGGCAGCGCGTCTCCCCGTCACACAGTTAAGGTCCTGGATGCCGCTCCCTGGCACAGCGCCCTGCTCGCCTCCTCACCTTTCCCTCCTCTTTTTCCTCCTGCTTCACCGCTTCCATCCTCCCGCTGCCGGGCCAAGAACTGAGAACTCTGCCCCGGGCCCGTCAGCCGCGGAGGCCGCTGAAGGGGGCCGGCGGGAAGGGAGAGGGGGAGCGCGCGGGGGAGAAAAAGAAAGTGAACTCATTGGCCCTCGCGCGCGCTTCCCTCCCCTTGCCGCGTCCCCGGCCCGTCGCGGCCGGGCGGTGGGCTGGGAAGGAAGTTGTAACACTTGCTGTTCTCTCCCCCTTCCCCCGCCCCTGTCCCCCACACTCCGCTCCCTCCGCGGGGCCCCGTCCTCGGCGCCCGGCTCCTTTGAATTTGGCAAAGCGCTGTGTGTACGCGCGACTCGGGTGGACGCGGCGGCGGCGGCGGGGTAGCGAGCCTGTGGCGCGGGCGAGCAGAGCGCGGTAAGTGCGGCGCCGCCGCCGGCGCACCCTCCTTCCTTTCTGGGGTCCTAGTGCCCGGGCCGCGGAGCGGGATCGGGAGGGCGGGAAGGAGCGAGCTCCGACAGCATGTTTCTCCGAGCTCTGTGAGGCAGCGGCAAGTTGGCCAGCCCTGCTGGTGAAGGAGCCTATCCTGGGCGTGCAGGCTTTCCCCAGGTCTGGCCTCCTGGCCCCCGGCCTCCTCGTCCCCGCCCCTCCCTCGCTTTTGACACCTCAGGTTTCCGGCCCTAGTGGGAACTTCAAAGGTTCCTCCCTCTTGGGAAGCTGGGCACCGCGACCCTGATCTGGGGAGCCCGGGTTCCCCGAGGAAGACAGTCCAGAGCTTGGGCGCTCAGTGGGGGCAGGGAGTCCAGCCCTCCTTGCTCTGGTCGGAGTGATCCCCAGTTGTGGCGGGGTTCCGCGTGTTCCGAGAGGGTGTCTGACAGGATCCTGGTGGACTTCCAGCCAGCGGGAAGCCCTGTGGTGTCACTGCTTTCTTAGGAAGTGGAGAAGAGGCTTCTCCAACTGCCAAGCAGCCAAGTTGGGGAAGGAGAGCGGAGGACTGGGGCTGGCGTGCGGAGTGGTGGATCAGGACTGAAACTTGATCTGGGAACTCTGGAGGAGGCTGGAAATAAGCAAACAAAAAACACTCCGAACTGGGCATTCAGAAAACAATTACAGATTTATAAGTCTGCAGCTCAATCTAAGTCCGTATCGCATTTTACATCTGAATAGAAAGGGCTTCAAAAATTTTAGGTTGTGGGTGGGTTATGTCTGATTTTTGGTGAACGCCTTATTGTGCGGTTTTGATGCCCTTCTTACTGCTTCGCCTTTAAGGTAGTTGTAATGGTCACTTGTTAATTCTTATTGTGGAGAAGGGGTAACAAGTAATTCCACAGAGTAATACAGCAAATACATTTGTTTTCTTAAGTCTTTATAATTTAAAGCTAGAGAAAAGTTTCAGGCACTTTTGGGTAGGTGCAATGGAAATGCAAGGATGGGAGCTTGCTTGCCCTAGTACTTCTTTCAGGGCCCCAGACAACTGGAATACCTAAGAACAGGACTATATCTTCATAGCACAGTGTATTTGTCAAAATACCTGTAGGCTCTGGCAGAATCTACTGGGTGGTCTTCACACTAGCAACAGAAGTATATTAAAGCACTGCCTTTCCTTTCTGTTGTCAAAAAAAAAAAAAAAAAAAAAAAAGGCAGGACTGGTATCTTTGGAAAACTTGGAAAAGTTCCCCAAGAGATGATATTGCAACTGAACAGAACTTGGTGATTTGAGTCCCTTAGTGAATTTGTTTAAAAAGTGATAGATTTACCCTCCCCCACCCCATATCTACCTGGAGAAACATTTGTAGTCTTTCCAGTATATTGGGAAAAGAGTTTAGAATTAAGAGTAAATTGTGTGCTTATTATTCATTATGGACTTTACTATTTCAGTTAAAACACAAGGCTTTATAATGCCTCAGCAATCTTGCTTTGTGCATTTATTAATATATTTTTAATTACCTAAAACTTCTAGCTTGTATTTCTTAATATATAAAATTCTTCTTTGAGCCTTGAAAGTTTTGATTTGTAATTCTAAATGCAAGCAAATATTTAATTCTTGCTCCAAGAGTGAGAGGTGAGTTCAGTAATAAGACTTGCTAATCCCACTTTAAAATGTCATGGCATTCACAAATTATTCCTAAATTCTTCAAAGATAGGGGTTTATAATGAGTTCAGTTATTCTATTGTATATTTCAGGGTGGCATGTATCTCTCTTCCTGTTGCATTTTCCATAACAATCTTCCCTTTTTCTTATATGAATTTTAATATTCCTCTTAGGGTACCATTTTTTCTAACAGTAAATATATTTTACTTTAGATAATTAAAAAAAGAACAGATATTAGGGTAGTAGTTCTTCTGACTAAAAGAAATATGTATTTTTATAGATACTACACAATTTTGTGAAAAATGTATTTATATAGTAATAACTATGCTAGTGCTTATGTACTTGGAAAACTATATGAGTATCTTATACCAGTAGCATTAATGTCAGCAACCCATAGACAGAATATCAACTCTAATGAGGGATTGCTTGATTATTTGAAATAAAGCAGGTAGATGTGTAATAGAATTATGACTAGTTCTCTTTCCAAATTGATCATTTTGCAGGGCTGTATTTATTTTCTAGAAAGACAGGTTGTAGGTAAATTGTAGAGGCTTTTACTACTATGATCTTGTAGGCATTTATCAGTTCTTTGGTTAGAAAGGGAATCTGCTTTCTGCTTTATTAGGATGAAGACAAAGAAAGATAAAGATACTTATCTTTGAATAGAAGCAAATGCCTAAATGGAGTGAAAAGTTTTAAATTTATTTGGAAAGAAAACCTGTCTAAATAATAATAATCCAGTTAGCAAATTCAAGCTAGCCTTTCTTAGCTTAGCTTCTGAGAGCCAGGAGTAATCCTTGTCTTTGCAAACAATCAAGCAAAGAAGAAACCAGGCAAAAGTGTGTGGCTATCACTGTGAATACAATGACCTATCAGAAATACTAGATCAACGTTGAGCTTGGTGTGTAAAAAAATGATCTTATTATGGTAGCTGTGTAAGTATGTTTGGAAATGCTCAAGTTTACCCTGTCTGCAGTGAAGCTGGAAAACAAGCCTGGGAGTCATGATTGAAGTCTGATAGAAAGCACTATAAAGCCAACTTCAGTAGTTTATTAATATTGATTATTTTAGTAAATATATTACGTGCTTTTTATTAAACTTTGTTTACCCTTTAAAATTTTGATTTCTGGGTGATGGAGGAATGTTGTCCACGTATTATGGGTATGTGATTCAGTATATTTTGCAGCATTAATGAATAGTCCGCCCTTTTCCGGAAGATGTGCTGTAGAAACCTATTAAGCATGTTCAGTTACATGTTGCTTATCTACCCAATGTTTTATTTGATAGTCAAATGTCCATTTTGAGTTTCAGGACATACTTTACTGAGGTTGAGAATGTGAGTAAAGAATATAATAATTTACTACCAGACTTTTACTCTGATCCACATTCCTTTGAATTTTCAGTTAAAATTAGTGTTCATGTTTGTTTGGATTATTATAGGTGGAATGATAGTCCAGAGGAAAAAATGTAACACAGGCATTCAGAATAAAGAAGTGTGCTGAAAGGATAGTGCAGCAATGCAATGTTATTTAAAAGTTTCAACAACTAAGTTTTAAACATTATTTCACATGAGCTCCTTTTAGAACATATTTAAATCTTGAGTTTTGGGATATCACCTGTTTTAAAAATCCTGATGGAAATTCTGTGCTTCCGAAAGAAAGGAAAACTTCTTAGTTTCAAAACTGATTAATTGTTGTGTCTTATAAAACCTGATTTATTTCATACTTTTTTATACCAAGCATTACCATTATAAAGCTCTCCTTCTAATTGAGATTAATGTTTCTGAGCAAAGAAGTGGTTTGGAGGGCTGCATTCATTCTGAGTGCTGTTGTAATCAATTTTAGATACAGCATTCCAGGATGGATCAGTTTACATCCAAACCTGCCTTATTATGTAGAATTAACTTGTTGGTGATTGATAGTAATACTTCTCCGTCTTGAGAAGTCATTTGTTTCCAAACAAGTGTGGTGGCTTGTGTGGGTCAAAACATTACTTCTCATAATTAAAACATCCGTTTGGGGACCTAATTTGAACTTTCTTTAAGAATTATATAAAGCATGAGGAAACAATTCCTTAATAATTTTCAATTAAAATAGCCTCTTTCTCCAAATACAGTATGCCTTAAGGTGTATTTTCTTGCTCAGCAAAGAATTTTATGGTCTTTTGAGTCATAAATGGTAATCATTATCTATCTAGGTTATTTCCTTTTTTGTTTATATCTGCCTCGTAGTTGAGTTTTTCAGGGATTTCTTAGAATTATAGATGTATGTCTTGTGCATATGTTATAACTATTTCACAAGGTGGTAGATGTAATCCTAACAATGAAAGGTAATGCGTGTGGAGGTAATTCCTTATCCTCTTTGGAAACCTGAAAAGGTGGTGAATGTTATCACCCCTACTGTGCTGTTTGCATTTGTTTCTTATTTATATCTGATCTGCCTTAGCTTTATCAGCTTTTTATTCTATTCTGAAAGACCACGTTATTATTTTCTTGGGCTTTGGTCCATATTGTATTGCTTACTGTGATACATGCTTTTAGTCTCAATAAAATACAATATTAAAAGCAAAGAATATAAGATTCATATTTCTAATGTATCTAAAGCATATAGGATTTTTAAAGGAAGATGTAACGGCTTTATAATGCCTTTAAATTTCTCACGGTGACATTGTTCTTTACTTTTAGGAAAAAAAAGACTTGGTTGGAGCTGTGTCTTGTTAGACTTTCATTGTCTTCTCTGTAATGAGAGATTGTTTATGTTGGATTGGTTGTTGCAGGTTAAAAACAGTCATTTAAAACAGCTTTGGACACTAAAATAATGTAATTAAAATACTGTTTTCATTTTATTTTTATTTTAGCCAGCCATTAGAATATAAACTATCAAAATGCTGCAACATGCTCTAGGATATAAAAATATTTCATATACCCAAACTACAGTAGAATTCAATCTTTCAGAATAATTTTGATAAATTATTCTGTAGTTTTGATTCAATAACTCAGGTCATTGGGTAGTTAGAACAGCTACCTAGACTTCCCATATAAGATAATCTATGCAGGCCTGCTTCTTTCTACTTTAAATAAGTCATGGTGCATGCTTGTGTGTGCATCATAGAACATACACAGAGGCCACATGCATGATGATTGAAACTGTATCATATAATAATAATAATAATAATATAGGCTTTACTGCCCTGTTGATACTCTCTTGGAATCTTAGAAGATCTAGGAATGGGTTAGCACTTACTTTTCAAACAAATTTGTGATAGGTGGCAGTCTTAACTGAAATCTGTGACTTCAGTGAGATAATAGATGGTTCTAATTTGCTTAGAGCCTGTGTAGATAGAGTAAAATGTAACACATCACCAAACTGCGGTTACATTCTTTATAAATTTAGGAGTTGAGAGTGGCTTATGGATATGTGGTGTTTTTTTTTCTCCATCATTTTCCCCCACATTTATAGTCCCATGGTTTAAACTGGAACGTGTAAAAAAAAGAAAAAGAGACAATTCCTTTTGAAAATGTATTTTAAGAAAAACCGTGAATATATATATTCACACCTGCATTTTCATATCTCACATTTAATTATGTAAAAGTCATTGTGGGATGCTGTGTGTTGATGAAGTATTTTTCAAGTGTTGTGGAATGCTTTTTTACTTCTATGGGAGTAGTTGGAGAGGAGTGGGGAGGATGTGATTTGGTTTGCCCCCTGGAACGGGATCATATTATTTAATAATAATCAGCTATTTCATAACTGGATCTGCTAGGTCTCTGCCTCAAAACCAAAAAGAGAGACAGAGAAAGAGGGACAGGAGGAGGAACAGGGAGAGTGTGTGAGAGAGAAAAAGAGAGAGAGAATATGAATATCTTTTACAAAGAGTGGTGGTCCTTTGAGCGTTTTCTGCGTATAACAGTGTATTTGGCAAGACAAAGAGCCTAGAAAGGGTAAATTTTGTCATTTAAGTTAACTGGGTAAGTACAGAAGAAAATTAACTTCTAAATATTTTCACTTTTTAAGCATTTGCATTTTAGATTCCCTGCATGAGAATAAGAACATTGTTTTTTTTTAATTAATGCTAGAAGTTCCAAATATCGTATATAGTTATTTATTTTGATGGAGAAAAGACAATGTATAAATAGGTCTGTTTTGTAGCTGTGCTTTCTCTGTATATGGTAGTGAATACCAAATTATAATTTTCTATATAAGAGACATAAAAAAAACACACATGCACACGTTTATTTAAAAAAAAAAAATGACCAGTTAGGAGGTAACTTACAAAGGTCGCTAATCTTTGAAGGTAAGACTCTTGACCAATATAATTTAGTCATTCTGTCACTTCTTCAATTGTTAGTTACATTTGCCAAAATTCTTGAGATAATCCCTGTTCAGATTGCTATACCTTAAGTAAGAGATAACAGCTTGTTCATGACTGTCTTCGTTCAGTCAGATTCTAAAACACACCTGAGTAGTAGGATGACATGAATTTGTGGTCCTTCTTCCCTCGAAGGGGTGGGGAGGAAGCTACTCTTTTATTATTAGAATGTATTATTTTATCTTCAGTTAAGCTCAAGTAATATTTTATGATCAGAATTGTTGACCGTCTATCAGCATGAGGAGGTGTCTTTTTGATAACAGCGGTGTTCCCAGAGAAGAGCGACTCCAGCATCCCTGTTGTGTTCAGCATTTGGCTTCTGTGCTGGGATGGTACCTGAGGAGAACCAGTGTGCTTGGATTGCACACTGGAAGGTGTGTTATGCAGAGAGTGCAAAAACAGGATTCAGTTATTTTAATTTAATTTACAAGAAGAAATGCATGAAGTATTTTAATGGTTTTGCATGAAGTACCTGCGAATGTATTAATTTGGGGATTTTTTTCCTTTTTTCGGTAATAAGAAAAGTGAACCTATTGAAAAATATACCTTTTGTTTATTCTCAGTTAACCAAATGCTCTTTCAAAGTGTAAAATCTATGTGAATACTTTCATGATAGAATTTGGATTTTCCGATATGTAGGTGGAAAAAATTGGCAAGGGTCTGGTTCCTTTAAATAACTCCTAAAAAAGAAAAGAAAACTGGCATAAGGCTTGTCATTTTAGATAGTAATTATGAAAACCAGGAGACGACAGCTGTAAATTTTATTTCTTTTGGAATTTATAATAACTTCCAGTTAGAGAAAGCTGTCAGTCCTACAGTCCTTGAAGAGGAACAAGTTTGTGACTTTTTTCTCTTCAGAACAACAACAACAAAAACTCATATTCAACAGTGTTATTACATTTTCTATATTTATAAGCAAAAATGAGAAAGATAAATGTTAAAAATTTAAACTTTTTCCCACTTAAATTTTGTGTAATGATATGATGCAAATGACGAATGTAGGTAAAGGAAATGCAGCAAATAATAACTCATCTACTGATGTAAATAAATGTTATAGATAAGTGACTTTTACTAGATCTTGAAGAAATAAAAGCTTTAGTATAAACCATCATATTTTGTCTCTTGACTGTCACAAAAATAAGGCATATTGCTGAATTTTGTGACAGACAGCATCAATACGAGTTGGAGAATAACTTGACACAACCAAAGTAACTGAAATATTGATCCTCATCTTGTTAACTAATACTTTCAAGAAACATTCCAAAAGAATTAGAAGAGCTTTTGAAAATAATCATATCTTCTAGGAGAGAGAGTGTGTTTGTTGCCTTATAAAACTATCAATGAATTTGGGTTCAGAAAGGGGTGAAGGCTGAAGAGATCTTCTGCTGGGATGTTATCCTTCAAATTAAAACAGAACATAAGTTTTTCCACATATAACACATTTATAAGTTGATATTTCTACTTTAAGTTAATCTTAACTTGTTTTTCTCCCATGAAGACACTAGCACATTTGTTATTTAAAATAAATTTTAATTTAACACAAAAACTTATTATTCCTAGGTAAGATGTGCCTGTTAGACCAGAAATTAATCCTCCCTTTTAGAGTAATTTCTTATGCTTCCTTATAACCTTTACCTGGCAAATAATGAATAGAATACTTTACCATGTTTTCTGTGATTAAAAAATTAAATTAAGCAAAATTCTTCCTCAGTGGTTATTTCTGTTCTAGAATATACAGTCTCTGAATGAGAAGACTTTGGCATGACAAACATTTTATAAGTAATCCTGGTACGTTAAATTGGTTTGCCAGTAAGTCTTTTTTTTAATTGTTACTAATTTTAAAAAATTACATGTGTGGCAGGAACTTGGAGTCAATACTAGAGATAAAATACTTTTTTTATGTTTTTAACCAGTGTTTTGATCACTATATAATTTTCTATATTGTTTTAATTTATATGATATTAGTACATTATATGTATAATGTAGTTTTAAAGAAAAAAATCAGTGCAAAGGATGTAATAATAAAAACTAATTCATTTTTTAAATTCTTTATATAAGTATTTGAAATACAGTGTAGTTTAGTTAAAAACGCAGTTTCAAACAGAAAAGACCTCATTTTATGTTTTTTTCAAATTCAAATATTGGTTGACTAAAGGAATGTATAAATAAATCTAAATAATTTAGATATTTAGACTTATGGGTTTTGTCTTTTATATGTTTCCACTACATAGGGAACTTCAGATTTCTCTTTATATGGATAATATGCTCTATAGCACATAATTAAGGAATTCTACAATATTAGTAATCAATACATATGTTAACTCAAATATATGTTTTTAAAGAAGCTTAAAAAGAAGTAAGATGATCAGATTAATGTGGTATTCTAAAAATCATTAAAAATACCTTAACTTAATGGATGTCATATTTTATGTAATTTAGACATTTGAACAATGTGATTAATAAATACTTATACAACACCACACAGATAACCAGAAAGTTGTTTACGGCAAATTTGAAAGATTAATAGTGTATCTGTATCATTATCTTTAAGTCACACAGTATGAATGGATTTGTAAAATAAATATTACGTTTTCAGATGCATCAATTCTTGATATTCTGGTTTAAAGTGATTTCAGTAAAACTCATATCATCTTGCATTTCATGTAAGTCTGGTGTTAGCATTGGGTCAACCCTCAGTCATTATAGCCATGACAGAATCCTAATCTCCTTTTCTTCAAGTTTTATATAAAATCTGTACCTTCAAATAAAATAGTTCATTTCCACTATGCAGGTGTTTGATGTCTTGTGACAAATGAAAGATCTGAAGGAGAGGACCAAGTGCTTGTTTTATGAGGTGCCATCAGTTAATTCTCTTCACATCATCTGATGAAAGTAGCTTTTAAAAACTGTATTGTACTTCAGCTGGGATTTTAACATATCAAGTTTGGTGAATTTTATATTTAGCTATCAGCAAAGGGTAATGTGAATTAACTTAAAACAAATCATTAATGTATCACATATTTCATTTAAATGTGATGTAAGGAATGTGGATTGGCTGTGTTATTACCACTGGAGCTTTGAAAAGGCTGTAATTCACTCTGAAAATTTTAAATGTTGAAGAAAGCAAAGTATAAGTAGTTCTTAGCTCTGGAAAATGCTATTAATGTAAGCCTTCTAGGGATTATTTTATTATTTTATTTTGATCTTTAAAAAAAGCATACCTTCTAGGGTCATTTTTAACACTTAATTTTAAGTCTGGCACATAACCATTTGAATTAGGAATTGATGTAAATTATTTATGTACATTATGCATTTTTTTTTCCAAAGGAAAATATCTCAAGGCTTTCTGGGTGAGGTTCTGGTTCTTTTAGGATTAAGAATCATTCGTATAAATGGCTAGTTTTGGTGGAGGAGTGTTACATAGTTTTTAAGTCTTCGTTATTAGTTTTAAAGGAATGTCCCATTGGGAATAGGAAGCTTTGTGGATAAGCTGCCACTCTTTGATGAAGGATTATACATTCTCCCCTAAATCTGTGACCCCAGGATCTATTACACAATAGTTTTATCAAGTAGCACTAGACTAGTCTGGCCATTATTTCAGTTCCTTTAAAAAGTTAATTGGTTTCTTTCCCAAAACAAATATTTATGTAGAATTTTAGTCTAAATATGTATTTTAGGCATTAATACATGCAACTTCTAAAATCCCAAGGTTAATATTTTGATGCAGGATGATGAAGCCAGGAAAGTTTTGGAGAATGCTTTCCCATTTATGCCACATGACCAGTGGATTGATCATTGTGAGGGTACTCAGTCATTTAAGTGGTTTGCCTACTCAGTGATCTGTAAGGTCTGTGGTCTGACTGAATTCTTTGTAAGCTTTTCCCTTGTTGGTAATATCGAAAGCAACTTGAGAAAGAAAATCATGACATACAAAAATGAAGCCACCACATATATGAAGGTCAGTTGCTTTTCTCTGAACATGTATGTGAAATAGCATATGATAGCATTCTTAGGTCATGGCTAAAAAAATGAAAGAGCATTCTGTTGTGTGATTATATCCCCATTTTAGAATGAACAGTTTCTTGCAAAGCATAAGAGTTTATAAAATTGTGGCATTTTCTAAGGAGTCCTTTTTTGTTGTTGAAGAAATATATCACAAATTTAATGGTCAGACTGTGCACAATTCATTGTACTAATATTATTTATATCCGTATTCATTTAGACAACATCAATCAAATAGAAAATTCATCCTATTAAAAATTGAAAAATATCAAATTTTGGATAATGGAGACGTTTTAATTATAAAACACATGTGATGCCACATAAAAAAGCATAATTTATTATGGACGATTAATTTGCCTTAATAAATGGACTTTTATTTCTGAGGCTACTAGCTTCTAGAAGTTTAAAAAGAGTAGCAAAGCTTATTTTTCATTTTGTAAATAATGAAGTTTTTACATAAAAATATGAAATTGCAGAGTAAGGAAGTATGGTCAATTTTTTTACAGTTTAAATAATTCTAGTTTTTCTATAAATATTCATTTGAAGCATACTATTAACTTCAAAACATAGCTCTTTCCAATTTTCATATCCTGAGTTATCTTAAAGATTTTATGTATAAATTATATAAAACTTAAGTATATGTTATATGTAGACATATATAATTCAAAATATAAATATATAAAATTTATATGTATGTTTGTATATGTACATACATTCATACACAAATTGTGAAAATATGTAAATCTTAAAAAATTGTTTCTATTCTTAAATATTAAATTCAAAATATTAAAAAAAATTTTTATGATCACTTTAATATGACAATTGATTCCAGCCCTCATAAAGGGTACTAGATTTTTATAACTAGGATAAATATGATGTAAAAAATTAACAGTACTACCTAGCAACTAACTAGATATTATCAAATTTTGATAACTTTGGAGGAATTTAGATAAGAACTTCAAATATTTTATGTAAAAATTATTATCCAAATTTCTAGTGATTACTAGTAAAACAATTATCTAGGTCAGAAACATTATTCATCAAGTTTCCTATTTCTAATTCTTAGAATGTATGTGTTTTAATTTATTGTATAAAAATGATGCAGATTAAGGATTTTGAAGAGCAGGTTTTCCTTCCATCTTTCATCAGCTCTGTGGCTGAACCCTTACAATCTTTTTCTTCATTATTCTAAGCCACTGTCAGATCCTAATCTTTGCGGTCTCCACAGCTGTTTGAGGATTTCTTTTTTCAAATGGAATTACAAGTGCATGTGTTTTGTACAACTCACTTCCTATAAATGTTGATAAAGGAAGGTTAAAGGAGAGCAGGACTACACTGTGTATGTATCCATGGATGATTCTATTAGTTTTTAAAATAATTATGCCAGTGGTTATTAGGAAGAATTGCAAAGATTAAGACAGAAAAAAATTGACTAGCTGATATTGAACAGTAATATCACTGAAGATAATTTCTCCAAAACAAGTACATTTTTTTAGAGCTAAACATCACTGAATCAAGTGGTTACCATACTTCTGTGGGTCATTTTTCTAAAGTGATGGACATAGCTTAAACTCTAAACAAAGTACTATAACTGTTTTAGAAACCAAATTACAGTTGCTATGAGTCATAATCGATGTGACAGCAACAGATCTTTCCATTGAATCTATAAAAATTAGGAGATTATATAAGTGTAGGAGCCCTGGTGGCACAGTGGTTAAGAGCTTGGCTGCTAACCAAAAGGTTGGCAGTTCAAATCCACCAGCCGCTCCCTGGAAACCCTATGGGGCAGTTCTACTCTGTCCTGTAGGGTTGCTATGAGTCGGAATCAGCTCGACAGCAATAGATTTGGTTTTTGGTTTATATAAATGTAGTAAAACTCTGCTCTGATTTGAATCTGTGTGTATGTGTGTATATGCATATGTGTGTGTGTATATGTATACATATATTTAAAGTGTGCCTTATTTACACAGTGCTCTTGTATCCAAGTCACTATATACTGGAGAAGATTAGAAGAAGTAAGGCATGGTTGGTCTCAGAGCCCAGGGAAGCTTTCATTTCTAGTTGAGGCACAGTTTGAAGAGATAACTGATAATAAGTCAGATTATTAAGAAAACCAATAGACTATGGATCTCTGAAATGCTGGAGAACTGAAGGGAAAGAAAACCAAAGTCTTCTAGCAGGCATCCTTCCTGTGGGATAAGGCATTAGCAGTGCCTTAAAACATCTTGGGCACTTTGGAAAGGACTGTCTATGGGAAGCCTAAAGAAAGAAATATTTATAGGACATAGGGGAGGGCATAGAGGCAATAAGTACTAACAAACAACAAAGGTGCCCTAAGGCCCATAAATGTTTAAAAAGGTAGTGAGGAGAGTGAAACAGAACATGTGGCTTATACTCCCCACCCCACCCACCATGGCCATAGACACTGAACAAGATGAGGCATTGGAAGCCAGTGACCTGAAAAGAGTGAAGGCTGACCGTTTGCCTTCTTCCCTGAAGAATAACTTGGCAAAATGACTTCTTTGTTGTGCATTTGCCCACAAAACCCCGTGACAGCAGAGACCCTTCTCCTTGTCCTCAGTACACCCCCAGCTTCTAGCACAGTGCCTGGCCCTGAGAAGTCAGTCAGTAAATAATTGATGGGGGAGGGAAATCTTCCCTCACTCTACATCAGTGTCAAGTGTTCTTCACTGGAGAATAGCTCCTCCCCAAAAAAGGTTTGCGGTGTCTAGACTTAGGTCATCACCTAGGACCACTCCAGTTCTAAAAACCTATGGTTCTGTCATTTTAAGACAGCCTGTGATTCACATTATACAGGACCAACGAAGAGTTGTCACCATTTAGGGGAAAACAAAAGAGATGGCTGTATTGACTGTAGATCTTTGGAAAAAGGCAAGGTATTGATGAGGAGAGGTAAGGGGATTCCAGCAAAAGGAGCAACAGAGAGACCAAGGACAGCAAACCGGAACTCAGGAGCAGGTAACAGTTTTTCAACAGAGATGAATGACATTGGCCAGTTTATTTGCATATTAAATTTTCACTTCTACAAAGATATGTGTTCTCTCATATATCTTAAAATACGTAGTTCTTTTTGTCTCTTTTTTTCCCCACCTTTGAAAGAGACATGGATACAGAGAAATACTCCTTTACCGTTAGAAAATCAGCCAAGCAAGTTTGATGATAAATGGTTTTGACACAGACTTAGAGTGAGAGGTGGGGACTGTGAGCTGAAGGGCACGGGCTTCATCCAGAAGAGGACGCTCCATCGCACCTCTAGACTAGTTGCGGCCATGTGGGGGTGAAATCCAACGTTGCCAGATTGTCAGAGTTTTCAAGAAATGTCAGAATACGAATTATGTGAAATATTTAGAGTTTTTAAAATGTTGGCTCATTAAAAAAACACACACACACAAAACACACATATAAAATAAAACACATCGGCAGGCTGCGTTTGGCAGTTGGGCCACCAGTTTGCAACCTATGATGCAGAAGCCGGGATCTGCGTTGTGTACTTGGAGTTGGTGGATGTGCAGTGGGACTGAAGCAGAGGATCCCTCCATGGAGAAATCTGTGATGAGTTTGGAGAGAGAGTTTGGGTCTAGATTGTGGATTATCTTAAATGTCATCCTCTTCTACCCATTTTGGAGATGAAAATGTTTTCAGTTTGTAATACACTTTTTCCTGCTCTGAAATAGAAACCTTGGCTGCCCACAAGCCTTCTGTAAGTGTTATTTGTGCCAGAGCAGCAAAGGGTTAAGTGACAGTGGCAGGTGGTGCCTGTGCCTTTGCCCCTTCATCCAGCTTCTTCAGATCCTTCTCTTCTTGTCTCTATCTTCTGAATATACAAGGTTCTTGATACCCTTGTACACCTGTAATTTTGAGGAAACTCCAATAACAAGCTGTAATTAAAATATTTTTTTGCTAGTATTTGAATGTCACCTGAATTCAAATACTGAAGTCTGAGAAAGGAAAATCCAAGTTAAACGTGACATATTGGGTTAGGTCATACCCATTACATTAACTGAATATAAATAACAATAAAATTCATTTTTAAAAAAAAAATTATTTTGTGGAGAGATAGCTGGGCTCTAGAATGAGAGAAGTCTGCTCTAATTCCATTTCTTTCATTTAGTTGCTGTGTGATCTTGGTTAAAGCCACTTCATCTCTGGGCCTAGTTTCCTCATCTGAGCAATGGGATTGGTAACAATGGCCTGGCTGCATTGTTTTCAGGTGCCTGCACAGTGCCCTGCACAGGTAGATACCATCCATGGTGACGGTTGTGATTTTAGTCATTGGAGTCATTGTTGGTGGTACACTGTAGTTAAGGTCATGCTCAGCAGTATAGTTTTATGTGGGTTTTGGAGTCAGATTTGAAGACCAAAATTTAGTTCCCAACTCTGTCACTTCGTTACTTTCACCTCCATAAATTTGGATAATAATTTTCCCACTGGTGGGGTTGTTGTGAAGATGAACTGAGCTAAAGCATGAAGAGTGCTTCACGCAGTGTCAGGTGTAGGGAGTGGTAAACAGTGTGAGTGTGTACGTGTGTATCAGATCAGTAACACATCTTCATCCAGGGTGCAACTGCTGGCAATGTTAGCTCAGTACAAATAATGAGCCAACAGTCACAGAGCTTCTGGTCTTGTGACATCATCCAGAATCTTAGTTAATGAATAATTCTTAACAACTTGTTTCTCTGATTTTCCAAGATACAGCAGATTAGAAGGGGTAAATTCAAGGGAAGGGGAGTTGAGATATGTTGTAGAGTTTGGTCTTCTGATAGTCAGAGAAGTGACCATGTGCATTGTCTTATACTGGTAGCAGCATATACAATAGCACTGACTGGAGCAGAGTGTGTGCTAATGATAATCCAGAAACGCCAAAAAGAAGAAAAGAGAGTCATGTGGGTGATACATTCCACACACTTACAGTGAAACCTGTGAGAGCCGGAACTCAGGGGGACTGCGTTGATTTTCTGGGTTTTGCGAGTTTCCACCTTTGACAGGGTGCAGTCTTACAACTTTTCTGTCACTTTCTATTAGTGGACAATATTTGAGTTTTCCTTCTCTGACGGGTTTTTTACTTTACACAGGCTCTGGCTTTTGCAGGTTTTACTGTATATAAAAAAGATGAAAATAAAGGATTTTTGACCTTACAAGGGGCATAAAATTTATCTTTAAAATTTACTTTGAGACACATCCCCTAGTGATATCAGATAACTGGGATATTTTATAGAGGACAAAATCATGTTGACAGGGTCAGCATTGTAAGTATATTTTAGCTTATTAAAAAAAAAAAAAAAACTCTCACTTTTTTCCACATTACTGTTGGAATGACTTAAGTATGTCCTTAAGTCACAATATTCACAATATTCAGAGATTCCTGAAAATTTTTTGTGGAAATTTAGAATATACATTTAAAATACGTTGATGTATTAAGTAGCAGTAATTACAAAGCAAACTTGAGTATAGTAAAAAATCTGTAGTTCAGAATTACTTAGCACTTAGATATGCCTTGCTTGTTTTGTAGAAAAAGTATGATTCAAAACATCTGCTAACACAGTAGTTAGCTCAGTGGATTCCTTAATGTTTTGCTAAAAAGCAAATATGAAACTTTTGTCTGTGCAATGTTGGCTCTGAAGGAAGGTAGCCTCCTGTGTTCTTTTTCAGCTTTAATGTCTTCATTGAGTTATCATTTATTAAGCATCTGTTTTGAGTCCAGCGTTGGTTTAGGCTCTGTAAAAAAGAGATGCAAAAATAAAAGATGATGACTTATATTTTAGAAGCCAGAAAGAAAGATATAATGATTAGAAAGCAGTACTAACAACTAACAACAGAGAGCTGGAAGTCAGTCTGAAAATGTATGACACAAGCTGCTTTCTCCATAGGAAGGCAAGGAGAGAAGGGCACATAGAGGGTGGGATTAGCTTGACTCTCACCTCAACTTCATCATTCCCAGTGCTGAGAGAAGGTCAGCCTTCCCTCAGGCTTGAGGAGGCAAAGCTGCCCTTTCTTCTGTATTTGCATCATCATCCTTTTTGGTCAAACATGCTAGAAAGTTCAGAGCCTTCTTTAAGACAGCCCCATTCCTCACAGCTCACGTCTAATCAGTCATCAAGTCTTGCTGATTCTCCCTTCACTGAGTTTCTGGTACCCGCCCTCGTTCCATCTGCACTGCCAGTCTCCTCATTTGGGGCTCTCATCATCCTTCATTTTGATTACTGCAGATGTCTCCTAACTGGGCTTTTTGCCACCAGTTTCTCATCTCCCCAATCGGTTTTTCCCGATTGCCCACAGAGTATTCTCCCTGCTGTCCCGATCTGATCATGTCACGCTCCTCACGAACACCCAGTGGCTCCGCTTTATCTACTGAGGGAAGCCCAAACTCCTAAACACAGTGATAGTCAAGGTACATTCTTCATAGTCTGGCCAGGACCATTCTAAGCCCACCTGCCAGTGTGTCTCTTGTGTGGGATGTGCCCCATACAGGTGAGTTTACTTACTAGATCCCCAAACACAGTAGTCTTCTCACTTCTGTGTCAGGTTACACTTTCTCTGCGAGCTTGTCCTGGATTCTCTAAATAGAATTAATTGTTTCTATCTCTCTCTTGACTGTAGTGTTTGTAGTTTCATTTAGCATGTACCCCATTCCGCACTGTATCTTCATTCATTAGAACTAAAGGGTTCTAAGAGTCAAAAGTAGGGTGTGGTTGTGGTTCAGTGGTACAATTCTCTCCTTCTACGTGGGAGACCCCAGCTCAATTCCCAGCCGGTGCACTCGTGTGCAGCCACCACTCGTCTGTCAGTAGGGGCTTGCAAGTTGCTATAATGCTGAACAAGTTTCAGCGGCACTTACACAGATGTACTAAACGACTTGGTGATCTAATTCTGAAAATCAGCCAAGGAAAACCCTATGGACCACAATGGTCAGATCCACAGCGGATCATGGGGTTGGCACAGGATCCAGCGACATTTCATGCCATTGTGCCTGGGGTCACTACAACAATAAGTAAAAAGGAACTTAGAGATCACACAGGTGAAGCCTTTTACTTTAAAACAGGGCAAAACAGAAGCTCAAGCAAATTATGTAGCCAGACCCATGGGACACTTTTCAGTGCCCTTGCATTTGGTCTCAGTAGCATTCCCTGTGAAGGGCTTGCTTCCTTTGCTCTGTAACGCAGCTCTCCTTCCCCTCTCCTCCTCCTCTCAGTGACTCCCTCTGTACTTCATTAGTGACCTGTCCTCTTCTGGTTGGCCTGTAAATACTGGATTTCCTCAGAAACTAGCCCGAAGCCCTTCTGTCTTCTCATGTCTACTCAAAACTTCTCCTCGTAACTCCAAACTTGTACATCTAGGGTGACCTTATAACCTATTGTGCAAACAGAGGCACTTTTAAGAGTGGAACCCATTGCCATGAAGTCAATTCCGAATCATATCAACCCTATAGGACAGAGTGGAACTGCCCCACAGGGTTTCCAAGGCAGTAATCTCTACAGAAGCAGACTGCCACATCTTTCTCCTGCAGAGCAGCTGGTAGGTTCCAACTGCAGACCTTTTGGTTAGCAGCTGAGTGCTTAACCACTGCATCACCAGGGCTCCTTGTAAGAGTGAAAGGCAGGGCCAAATGACAAGATACTAGGACCAGTGGCATAAACTGGGTGTGTCCTTGGCCAACAGGTACCTATGGTCGTCGTAAACACATCATACCATCTCACATCTACTCTTGGGTATTTCAAAAGCTCCCAAAACTAATGTGACCTCAATTTGTGATCTTTCCCTGAAAATCTTTTTAGTGGGCCTGAACTCAGTGAGTGACACAACTATCTATCGAGTTATCTAGCCAGAAACCTTGAACCCTCCCTTAGCCCTTTCCTTTGCCTCACTCCCTGTATCCAGTTCATTCCAATGGCTGGTTTATTTCACTCTTTAAAAACCTCTGAAAGTCATATACTTCTTTCTGCCTCTCCACCACCAGTCTGGATCAAGCTCCTCTGACATTTTGACTGTATATATAGTATCCAGTACAAGGTACCATACATACCAGTACTGGCACCAGTTGCCATCAAGTCAATTTCAACTCATGGCAACCCTATGTGTGTCAGAGTAGAACCGTGCTCCATAGGGTTTTCAGTGGCTCATTTTTTGGAAGTACATCGCCAAGACTTTCTTCTGAGGTGCCTCTGGGTGAACTTGAACCTTCATCCTTCTGGCTAGAGCCGAGTGTGTTAACCATTTGCACCACCCAGGGACATACCATACACAGTAACTTCCTAATTGATCTGTGGGCTTTCATTCCGGACCCTCCTCCAACTCGTATTCACCCCACAGCCAGATGATCGTTTAAGAATGCAGAGACAAACATAACATTCCTTGTTTAAACAATACAAAATACAAAACCCCTTATTATGTCTTTTTTATCGCACGTGATTGTAAAGCCCATAAAGCGGGGAACCTTGTTGGTTTTGCTTCCCTTTGTTTTACCAGTTACATGACGTAGTACCTGATATATAATCATTGAGAAATGCTTATTCATTGAATGAGAAAATGAATGAAAAACCCAGGGTTCTAAACCTGACTCAGACTATTAATTCTAGATTCTCTGTATACTTTTTTCCCCCCAAAGATTCTAAACTTCTTAAAGGTAGAGGCTGTGTGATTCTTTTGTTTACTGTTCAGTCCTTCTCATTTTGGGAAGTGGAATATCCCTGTCCTCCCTTTGTTTATTTGGTCCTTCCCAACCTTACCTATAGTTTAGAATCACCTAGGGAACTCTGAAAAAACACCAGTGCTAGAATTTCACCCTAGACTAATTAATTCAGAACCTCTGAGGATGGGTTCTGGTCATAATCAGTAACTTTGAAAATCTTCCCAGGGATTTCTCAGGCACCATCGGGGGTTGAGAAACCACTGGTTTAAATCTAATCATCCTTCAAGTCCCATGTCAAACACCGTCTCCCCCATGGAGCTTCTTCAGCCTTTTCCAGAATTCCAGCCCTCAGGGATCCCTTAGGACTTAGTAACATGTAGTGAACAATTTTATGGTCAATACTTGTTTCATAGTTTTAGGATTTCCTTTCTAGCTATGTCGTAAGATCTGTTAGGGCTGAGATTATGCATTACATTTAGGAGGTGCTGAAGACCAAGAAGTTAGTTTATAATTTCTTTTTATGTAACAAATGTCCACTTGTCACTGCAAAAGCTAGGGGTTTATAGGCAAGATTAGTCTTGATAAACCTACCTTTGATGTGTGGCTTCCTCTATGGCTTGACATCCTTACAGTTTTCTCTTCCATTTTCTTCCTGACATGTTAGTGAGATGCCTTGAGTCATGTGGTCAGTGAGGCCTAGGTACACATGGTCTGTCTTTAGCTAGAGGAGCAGGATAAGCAGATAGATGTCTTCTTATACTACTTAGGAAACCAGCGTTCCATCAGGATCCCTGAAGTTTTCAAGAAGTATTTATACAGCTGCGATGGGTTCCTTCAGTTTTTGGTCTATTGTCTTAGTGTGCAGCAAATTGAGTAGAAACCTAAAATGTACACAGACTTACCCTTTTTTACTCTTTATTTGAGGTACAAAGGAGCAAGGGCAGAGGCAAGGCGGGTGCAAAGACAATTTCTTAAACGTATGCATATATTCTATAGACCTTGTTACTCCTGTGTCCCTTTGGTAAAGACCAAACTGTGTGCGTATGTGTTTGTAAGGGTGTTTTCCTGCATGCAGAGTGAAATCGGTTTTAAAACACAGTCTCTTCAGGCTCAGTTGCAACTTTCCACAGGAAACAAGAAGGGCAAATAACTTCACAGCACCTTTTCCTAAAGCTGCTGTATGGACTCCAGCGTTGATAATATCTGAGGGAAGAAGCAATCTAGTCCCACTGTGGGTGTGGAGGGCATTCTTTCCCCCCAGTGCTTCTGCAATGAGATCGAAGCATGGCACCGCAGAGTCATAGCCGCTGGGCACAGATGAATCTCAGAATTTCCATTTTAGTGGATCATCGCCTGAAGAAGGTGTTGCCATCATTTTTAGGCTGCCAGGATACCTTCGTGGAGAAAAAAAAAAAACAACTAGTTGCCTTCAAGTAGATTCTGGTTCATGGCAACCCCACGTATGTCAAGAGTAGAGCTGTGCTCCATGGGGTTTCCACTGGCTGATTTTTCAGATGTACATAGCCAGGCCTTTCTTCCTAGGCTCCTGTGGGTGAACTCAAACTGCCAACTTTGGGTTAGAAGCTGAATATGTTAACCATTTGTACCACCCAGGGACTCCATGATTGTGGCAGTTTACCCAAAACTATAAAATATTCCATAAAAAATGCCCACAGTATGGAAGTAATATTTTGAGTTTTGTGATGGACTTTGAAATTTATTTCTAATCAAATTCTTTACCTTTTTTTAAAAAAATCCAGATGTTTATTTATGTGTGATTTTTAAAAATTATAATTGCTAAACTCTAAAAACTCACTGCTGTCGAGTCGATTCCTACTCATAGTGACCCTATAGGACAGGGTAGCATTGCCCCATAGGGCTTCCAGAGCTATAATCTTTATAGAAGCAGACTGCCACATCTTTCTCCTGTGGAGCGGCTGGTGGATTCAAACTACTGACCTTTCAGGTAGCAGCTGGGCATTTAACCACTGCACCTCCAGGGCTCCCTTGTTAAACTCTAGTTTCTTTAAAAGAGCTCTGGTGGTGCAATGGTTAAGTGCTGGGCTGCTAACTGAAAGGTCAGTGGTTAGAACGTACCAGTGGCTCCATGGGAGAAAAGACCTTGTGATCTGCTCTTTCTGTAAAGATTCCCAAAACAAC
Source organism: Dugong dugon (assembly GCA_030035585.1). Taxonomy (NCBI): domain Eukaryota; kingdom Metazoa; phylum Chordata; class Mammalia; order Sirenia; family Dugongidae; genus Dugong; species Dugong dugon. The sequence goes on from CM057478.1 coordinate 20,726,864, forward strand.
CCAATCGACTGCTGTCAAGTCGATTCCAATTCACAGTGACCCCATAGGGTTTCCAAGGCTGTAAATCTCTAAGGAAGCAGACTGCCACATCTTTCTCCTGCAGAGCTGCTGATGGGTTTGAACCACTGACCTTTCAGTTAGCCGTTGATCGCTTTAACCACTGTGCCACCAGGAAACTCTATGTTGCAGTTCTGCTCTGTCATATAGAGTGGCTTTGAGTTGGAATCAACTTGACGGCACACAACAATTTCTTTAATACTTAGAACATCATAAAGATACAAAGCAAGCTGTGTTTAAAACTTTAGCTAGGTTTGTTTTATGTATGACATTCTGTGTTGAATTTAAAAATGGAGCTGTTGAAGTGAGCTACCTATAAGATAGAGCTGATCAAATCTGGATTTTGGTGTGCTCTGTGGTTAACTACAGATCCTGAGAAGCTAAAAGTACTTCAAGTCCAGTGTTATGTAAAACCAGTCGGGTAACATCTTACTATGTAATCTTTGCTGAGCCTCCAACCAGCTGACCACCATTGTTGGCATTTTCACCGTTCTCACACTTGTAAAAATAAAATCAGAAAGTATGAGGGGATACAGAAAGACATCTGGGAGGACAAATTGAAGACATTTATCAAAAAGGGTGCCTTTTTTCTTTTTAAAAACTACGAAAGTTTATTTCATCCTATGATGCTCAATAGTATAAAGTAGTGGAAAGTATAATTAGTAGAGGAGCCCTGGGGGTGCAGTGGCTAAGAGCTCGGCTGCTAACCGAAAGGTTGGCAGTTGGAATCCATCAGCCCCCCCCGGAAACCTGACTGAATTAATAACAGAAAGTTGAGATAAATATTTTTCTCTTGTATTAAATAATAGCTTAACTTATTAACTTCATTTCTCTGTTAAATATCTTGCCTCAATATACTGATTACATTAATTCACACTGTAAGTATAAAATTAGATTCAAGAGGTATATCACACAATAGTAGAATTTGGTCAAAAGTGGGAGTGGTACACTGAGGAAAAAAGAATTCATGTGCCTACCTAAGTCTAATAAGGAAATGACTTAAACCTTTTCTTAAAGAGCTATGTTTGTTTGATGATATGGAATGCCAGTCACTGCATTGAATTTGGATATTATTAGAATGCTGTTTCGTACAAATGACGGCCTTGAATTTCTGTTTATGTTGCTGTAGTGCACCTTCATATTTAATTATAAACTAAAGGACTAAACCCAGAAGCCACCCATGAAATTGATCACATCATCTTATAGTTCTCTTCCAGTAACTGTAAATGTCTCTGTTGTTAGTATGTTATTGTGACTCTCCAAAAAAAAAAAGATTAGTGACCTTCATAAAGTCATTATGATGTATGTAAAAGTTTAAAATTAAGAGCTATGGCTGCTAACCAGAAGGTCAGCAGTTGGAATCCTCCAGCCACTCCTTGGAAACCCTGTGGGGCAGATCTACTGTGTCCTATAGGTCTCTATGATTCAGAATCAACTCGACAGCAACGGGTTTGGGTTTTTTGGTTTTAGATGTAACATGAATTATAAGTATGAAAAGTTGCTTTAACTTTGGTAATTTGTGTTGAAGTTTTTCTCTAAGCTGATACCTTTTAGTTCTGCTAATTACTTGGGCCATTCTATCTTTTCATTTCTGTTGGCCATTTTTCATTTATTATATATTCTGAAAAAAGAAAATACTGTGTAAACATATTTTTCAAAACATTTGCTTATATGTATATTTATAGGCTTTAAAAAATTCATTCACAAAGGCCATAGTGATTAAAATGCATGAGAATTATACGGAAAAAAATTTTGTGTAGGTTTAAGTATATAAACCAAAACCAAACCAAACCCATTGCCGTCGAGATGAATAAAGTATATAGACATACACACACATGCGTATGTATAAAACCAAACCCGTTGCTGTCAAGTCAATTCCGACTGATAGCAATGATATTGGACAGAGTAGAACTGCTCCATAGGATTTCCAGGGAGCAACTGGTGGATTCAAACTGCCGACCTTCTGATTAGCAGCCGAACTCTTAACCACTGCACCACCAGGGCTCCATATGAATGTATACATATGTATATATATGCATACAATGCAATATCATATAATGTAATATAAATACACCTTTGTGTTGATGAATGTCATCTCCAAAGGTCTGTACAATTTGACTGTTGTTAATCATTAATCAATGATTCTCAGAATTTAATGAGATTAATTTATAAATCAGGTGATTTTGGAACCTACTGTCTAGCTTGTCATGCTGTCCTTCTGCTTCCTTAGATAAGTTAACTGAGTACAAAATTTGAGGTATCGCATTTCAGAAGACCCTGCTGCTTCCACCATCAGAGTTGAACATTTATTGTAAAGTCACTTTTAAACTCTAATGGGAGAGACAGCAGGATTCTTCCAAAAAAAAATTCAAGCAAAAATCTGCACCAGGAAAAAAAAAAGAATCTCTCAAGACAGATTGAATTCTTCTGAAGAGAAAAATATATAATTTACTTCCATCTAAAATATTAATGAAGATATATATGAAGGGCTTTTTAGAGGAGAATTTATCTTATATTTATTATCAGAAAGTGCTGTGCATTTTAAATCTTTCTTTTGCCCCACTCAAACAAGATCCCCAGTAATAATGAAAAACTTATGGCTCTTGACCGTTTTGTGTACCAGATATCTAGTGCGATCATATCTCTACTGGAGTTACACCTTCCGGTGTAATTTAGACTAGTGTTTGTTAACAGCCAAAGACCTCTCCACTGGGGGTTAAGAATATTTTGTTCTTTAAAGCTGACATATATAACGTGTAGCTCTGTCAGCTACAGCTGTTTCTAAACATCAGTAACAAAATTATAGACAGGTTTTGAAGCTTCTGTGGTGGAAAAGAATACATTCGAGGATTCAACTTGCTGACAGTGTTTATGTAATTTAATTTTACCATCTGGTAGAAAGTAAACATTTTTTTTATAAAATTAAAGTTTATGAAGTGAATCTCTTATACTTTCCAATTGTTGCAAATAACAAATTCAAATGTAGTTTATTGAAAAATAAATGGCGTTTCTATATTCACTATTTTGAGATGAATACTGGATTGCAATTGATGTTGCAGCTTTATCTGCATTGCTTCTTTGAACAGTAAACAAATAGGACACTTTCATCTCAGCTAAGGATTCTGCATTTCATGCCTCCTGCATTCATCTAAGAGAACATACATGTGTTTAATATTTCCATTTTACACAAAAGAAACCAAGACTCAGCAATGTTTGCAGGTCAGTAGTCTCAGAATAAGTGATGTCACAAGTAAAATACACAGCTGAACTGAAAATAAATGATTTCTTCATTGCATCCCATATTCTTTTGCATAGCATAGTAGTAATCTTTATATAATATGCATTTAGCTGTTGTGTGATTTATGGAGCATGCTCCACTGTGCTCACTTTGCAAGTAGTACCTTTCCTTTTCCTTAGAAGTCTACAAATTAGCAGATTTGTGAAACTGACAAATTGGCCTACAAACCTGCCAAGTTCAAACTTTATAAAATCTGACCTAGACATTTTACTTGAAGTAAATACATAGGCTGATAGACCCTTGAGTTTATAGCTGTGCCCTGTGTTGAATTGAAAGTCTATGTTCTATGTAGATGTAATAAAATTTAATTAGTTTTACATCAGGTTTTGGTTTAGTGGTAATTAGTTTAGTATATAATTATTGCATCTAATAGCAATCTAAAATCTACAAACATTTTAATCTTATTCCAAGTTTTAAAAAAATGCCTCAAAGATTCATAACAGAAATAGCGTAATAAAATTGCATTAGCTAATTTCAGTAGACAAATCATGGAAAATGTTAAGTGGCAAAGTAAAATTTCATTGATGATGTCCATGTGTGATATGCTATGTAAAATATTTTAAAGTGATTTTTTTTTTCTCTTATCCAATTAAAAACAATCTAATGGGACTTTGATTTTTTTTTTTTTTTTACTATTTAAAGTGCATAATCCATAATTTTCCATGACAAAATTAAATGTTATTCATGGAAAAGCTGAAGTAGAATGGTCATCAGGGTCAGCACACACTTTACAAATAAAAGAAATTTTTATTATTATTCTTGAAAATTACCTTGAATTCATTGAGTTGTGACAAGTTTTGAAAAATTGTACATGTAAGTTATCTTTCAACAAGTTACAAACTAATTTTCAACTAACAAAACAATTATACAAAAGTACACTGTGTAAGTAAATCTACAAATAATTTTAAAATTAGTAAATCTAACAAATGAAAGAGAGTAATGTCCCTCTGCCTTACATATGGATACTTTATATATAACTAGTCTATCAGGCCCCAACCTAAATTGTGGAGCTGTGATATTTACATTTGTCATCCCCCTACTTGTCTTTTCAGTCTCTTTCTCTGCCAGGAACCCTCTTTCTGTTTTCTTCTATGAGCCAAGCACTGCCCCATTTCTATTTATAAAAATATGGTTAGCAGTTTTTTATATTTTCCTCAAATTTATTGTTATTTTTAACTTAAATTTTATAATCCAGATGTATTGGTTGTAATCCACAACACCATTTAGTACCAAGTATGTTTTCCACATCCAAGATTATTTCTCCTCATTTGTCTGTTTGACTTTAAAACATTTAAATTAAAAATATTAAAAGTTCAGTAAATAGTGTATATTTGTAAATAGTGCAGTCTTAGTAAAAGTGGGTGAGTTGGTATCACAAGGCTATTAAATAGTTTAAATTTTCGTAGCTCACTCACCAGTTTTTATAAGCAAAGTTTACATTTACTACAAATATATAGAAAGTATTTAACTTTTCCATTACTTTGATAATATTGTCTCCTTTCTCCCTTTATTCTACTCTATTAGTAAAGGGGCTGTTCTGACTTCAAAAGAGGTCCTGTGTTATGATCATTTCCATTTGGCAAGGAGAAAGAAGTGAGTTGAAATAAAATATTCATGAACTGACATAATTAAAAATATTAACGGAGACATCTAAATTGGCTTTTATAGTATACCATTATAAATATTTATTTAGATCTTTTTGAAATGTCTGTCATGGTGTACACATGTTTTACATAGGATACCAGTACAGTTTTTATAAATTTGAATTTATGTTGAATTTATATTATTAACATGTTAATCTGGCAATAAAGCAGAGTATTTATTCAAGAAGTGTGTATTGCAGACCTAGTAGTGATACATGGCAGGGGGCGGGGAGAGGCTGGAAAGAAGGCAAAGAGGGAAACCCTCAATCAGTTGACAGTCTTCAAAGTGAGATAAGACAGCCATTAAAAGTTAGCTATACAAAATAACATATACTTAGTTCCAAATGAGAGCTATTTAATAAAAGGTGAAGTTGGATTGTTGCTTTGGGCTATTTCTGAGTAAGGTTACCATCCATCCTTTTACTTTGGTACTAAACCTTACAGAAATTTTGCTTCATCAGTTCCCTCGTTGTAATAAGATTTTGTTAAGCAGATGAACAAGATACTGCTTAATATATCAATGATCAGTTTATTAATTTCCATTGTGTTCAAAAGTTTTATTAATCACTTTGGACACTGGCAATCAAGGCACCTGGAAATCTGAGAAACTATAATCATAAAGGTACTAGGTAAGTCTAAAACTATTTATTCATAAATTTACTAAGACTGGTTAAGCCCTACTAGGTGCAAAGACCTCTGTTACAAATAATGAGAAATAGAGAATCTTGATGGATATTGCCATCCAGAAACTTACAGTATCCTAGGATCTTGTATAACAGATGTAAGCAGAGTCAGATTCAAAGTACTAACTATAGTGTTTTGGTGAACGTTTTACCCAAACCGTGCTGGACCCTAGAGAATCGTTACTTCAGTATTAGCAAAAAATATGCATAATGGGGAGTAAGGTTAATACTGTGTCCTGCATATCAGCACAAATGAACACAAACAGTTGACTAGACTTTGTGAGTATGTGAATATGAAGGTAAAAGGAGAATCGAAAGAAGATTCTTGGATTTTTCCCTGAGTCCTGAGAATAATTTTTTTTAAAGCAAAAACCTATTTTCTACCACCAGTCTGACTCCCGTAACTAACTCCTGTAACTCGTGTTTCAATGGGAATGCAGAATGACAAGTAGTTTTTGAAATATTCATTTACTTAACAGTTGTTTATTATGTGCCATGCACACAAGCATTCAGCATTTAGCACAGCGACACTTGAACAGTTACATGTATAAAGTGACCAAGAAGACCTGGCTCTTGCCTTCACGAAAGTGAAGAACAGCAGAACATCAAATTGGAAATCTAGTAGGATGTGAAGATTCATGACAAGACTTGGGGAAAATACATCAGAACTTTTGTTGACATGCATTTATAAATCATAGTTAAACCCTGAGAATAAATGTGTCTCTGGAGAGAGAGAAAAGAGCAAGGGCCTAAGGACTGAAATTTGAAGCCTTCAGTGAGGGAAGCAATAAAAGAATGAAGAGCTAGAGATGGGGATCACAGTCGTGTTTATGGAGTTTGCAGAAGAGGTCATGTATACAGACATTGTTTCAAAATAGGGAAAGTGACAGATGAGATTGAAAGGCTCTGAAGAATGAGGTTTGGAGAGAGCTTTCGTAGGTGATTAGGAGGAAATGGATGTCATCTGTTGACTTGAGGCCGTAGTGGGTGAAAAGAGACATGGTATGTGGGAAATACAGGAAAAGCATATATACAGCTTGTTACACAAACCCAACAGTGAAAGGAAAGTGACAACTTAATTGGAATATTGACCAAACCAAAAAACTAAGTGTCTTAGTTACCTAGTGCTGCTGTAACAGAAATACCACACATGGATGGCTTTAACAAAGAGAGATTTATTTTCTCACAGTCACAGTAGGCTAGAAGTTCAAATTCAGGGCGTCAGCTCCAGAGGAAGACTTTCTCTTTGTTGGCCTTCCCATCACTCTTCCCCCAGACTAGCAGCTTCTCCGCACAGGGACCCCAGGTCCAAAGGGCACGCTCTGTCTGCTTCTGGCACTGCTTTCTAGGTGGTATGAAGTCCCCCTGTCTCTCTGCTTGCTTCTCTCTTTTATATCTCAAAAGAGATTGGCTTAAGGCAGTATCTAATCTTGTAGACCTCATCAATGTAACCGCCACTAATCCATCTCATTAGATCATAGTGATAGAATATACAACACGTAGGGAAATCACATCAGATGACAAAAGGTAGACAATTATACAGTACTGGGAATCATGGCCTAACCAAGTTGACACGTATTTTTGGAGGGGACATAATTCAATCCATGAGACTAAGTCAGTTGCTTTCCAGTTAATTCCAACTCATGGCAACCCCATGTGTGTTAGAGTAGAACTGTGCTCCATAGGATTTTCAGTGGTTGATTTTTTGGAAGTAGATCTCCAGGCCTTTCTTCTGAGATGCCTCTGGGTGGACTTGAACTGCCAGCCTTTCGGTTAGCAGCCGAGCACTTAACCATTTGTGCCACCTGGGAACTCTGGAATATCTACCAAACCCGTAACTTGCTGCTGTCGAGTCAATGCTGACTCATAGCAACCCTACAGGACAGAGTAGAAGTGCCCCATAGAGTTTCCAAGGAGCACCTGGTGGATTCAAACTGATGACCTTTTGGTTAGCAGCCAGGCTCTTAACCACTCTGCCACCAGGGTTTCTGGAATATCTACAGAGGTTTAAAAATAACTTGTGGATAAATATTTAAACCAAGTCTTCTTGTATGTAAGTTCTCCTCAGCTGTAGCTGGAGTACTGATGAAGATTTTTAATGTTATATCTTACAAATGTTGAATTTTGGATTGTTCTTTGTTGGTACTAAATAGGAAAAACATGCTATTTTTATTAAGAATATGTTATAGTTTTTTTATTTTTTGGTAAATCATAAAGCATCATTCAAAAAGCAGACCTTATATAGATTGATAAAAAATAAATTATTTTTCCGCCAAATTAAGATTAATGTATAATTAAATATAAACTATATATTTAGTTTATCTTGCTGATCAAATTTTGTTGTCTCAGGAAATTTTTGTTATCTATTAAATAAGTACTCTTTATACTAAAGATAGCATCTGTAAGTGTAAGCGTTGTTTCCTACATTTATACATTCAAGAAAATAAAAGCAAATTTTTGGATCATCTATTAGCAATTTAATTTATATATAGTGTAAAATCAGAACTGATTCCTTATTTTCCCTCCTTATTCTTTTGGGATTCTTGAAACACATATATAAGTGTATATGGCTGCAAAAAAAGCTCTGGTTAGCTGCCTACTTTCTCTTCATAGTTGTCTTTCTCTTCTCTTTTCCTGATTGCATCTAAGAGACGGCATCCTTAGCTACTAATCTGCACTTAGTTAGGTAAGTATTTTTTTACAAGGAGGCCGTGCCCCTCAAGAGCAGATCACCTGAGTGACCCACAATAGTAGAAATAGTGAAGTACATGGGGCAGGAGGAGTCAGACTGAGTCCCACCAGGGTCTGGGAAGCAGTTGAACCGATATTAGGAAGTTGAGAAAATAATTGAAACTGGAGAACTCTAGTCCATTAATCTGGAGGTTCCTTGTATAACTAGTTAGCTTTAATATCCAATTTAATAAAAGATGCCTATTTCACTTTCCAGAGCAGAAAAATTAATTGGTAGCTATAATTTAAGTTTGGTCTCCTTTCTAATTGAAAGAATGTCTAAAGGGAGGAGAAAAAAAAAAAAAGAAAACATTTTCATTCCACTCATTTTCATTTTTTAATTTTCTTTTTTTTAGAAAAGTTTTATTACAAGTATTGACATTTTCATTATTTCAATTGGACTATTTAATCTGTTACACACTATCTCTAAGAAGAAGAACAAGACTTTAAAGACAGCCAACAGTTTAATGAACTGGCTGTCTCAGGCTTTGCTGGTGTGAGGGTTGAATTTGTCCAGGAAGAGCCTGACACGTGACAGTGTTTCAGAAAGCGCATTTTAAAGCAGATAACATGATCATAATATATTTTATGTGTTCACCATGTTAGAAATTAATTTTATTAGTGATTCCTCATGACCAAATTTTTTTAGAATTCCATTGGCAGCTGGCCAAGCGCCTATGCCTTAGTGAGTGACTAATTCTCATACTTGAGGCAAGTTTCTTCTTACTTTAAGAACCTCAGGTCTTCAGTCTGCCTAATTAAAAAAGAAAATGTATATATATGTATTTGCAAAACCCAAAAAGTTTATATTGCTAATGAACACAGAAATATTTTGTAATCTGTTTTTTTAAAACTGCCATTCTTTAATTACTCCACTATATATATTCTAAAATCAAGACAAAATCTCTCTGAGTGCTTGCACAAAAGTGCCACCAGAATAAAGAGTCCCGTAGGAATGTGACCTATTTAAAACATCTGAAAATAACTTAGAGAAGGTCCCCCTACTTTTTCCTCTGCCAATGAGACACTAACAGTATGGGGATGCTGATGGCTGTTTTATTGTAAATTTTTCTAATGGTATAAGGACAGATGAAGCTAGAATGAAACGTACATGGAAAATGATTGCTTCTGTATGGCTTAGCCCAGTTTGTCTTCACGAGGGCAATGTAGGAAGAGCCATGGACTGGAAGTTCACTTTGGGAAATGTAAGTTAATCACCTCAGTGTTGGTCATCAAATAGACCCAACATGCCTTTGCATGTCTTATACCCAGGGGTGTTTATAAAACACTGGGATGATGCCTCAGCGCCTCTGAGAGTAGGGTCTTTTCTACACAATGGAAATGACCTCCCTGTGGAACAGTTAATGAATTGCTACATGATATCTCTAACATTTCGTGTTATACCATTAACACCTCATTTGACCAAAATTAACTATGCCTTAAACAAGTCATATGTTTTAGTTAATGAATTTTATCTTATGAAATATACAGGATAAATATCATTCTCTATGGCCACAAAAACTTCATATAGAAAAGATACCATGGTGTTTATATTTTTAAATTTGATATAATATTCTATACAATATAAGCCTTATGCGATGGGCAGGAGAGACATTAGAATTTTAGAGATGATTAGTTTAAAGTTCCTTTTTAAGAAAAGGTGACCTGTGAGAATCACTTATTCAGAGATGAGGCTGGGTGGGGGTCCCCAGGGATCCAGTGAGGAGCAGAGCCACTATCCTGTGTTCAGGCCCATGCTGGCCCTGGCCGGTGCTGGTACTCAGGAGGTGTTTAATAAAGGCTGCTCGTTTCCCTTTGCCTTGTAGGAGGTGCTGCCACCCACACTGTCAGATTAAGAAACTGAGGCCCAGTGACAAATTTAATTATTTTCAGTGTGCATTTAGCATGACCTAAAATTCAGCCAGATGAAGTAGCACCCAAACATTTCCATTATCTCACTCTAAAAACTATCAACGCATTCTTCTGCTGAGCCGTATCTGGAGTTCCCACTTAGTATCAGTGCACAGCCACTCAAAGCATCATGGCTCCTGGATTTCCCCCACTCCCTTGTCCTTTGACTTCAATCAAACTAACACTTCCAGTTCACTCTATGTTAGGGTGATTTCTGCTATAAAACCACCCTGAAAATTCTCAAATTACATGATTATCGAGTAGCCTTTGAATCATGATTGAGATTAAAGAAAAAAAAGAAATTTTATTTAAAATTATAAGTACTTGGTATAAATGTTTTCTTTTGCTGTACTCTCAAAACTTCTTAAATAGGTGTTGCTTGTAGAAAGTTTTGAAAGTCCAATGAGTGAACCATTAAACTATTCCAGAGAAGTCAAGGGATTTATCTATGGGAAAAAGACATAGACTTAAATTAAAAAAAGACAGACTTTTGTCCAATATTTTATATGTTTTGGTATAATCTTTTTTCTCTGGTTAAGGTTAGTCCTTGTTAAAAACACTCTTCAAGTGCTTTGTGTATGAACAATGTGTATATATATTTCTAATAGATTATAAGCACCCCATGGACAAGAATGGTATTTTGTAATTGTGTTTCATCCTACAAAACAGAGCACCATGTTTAATACGTATCAGGTATTCAATAAATAGATGATCGATTTCACATCCATAACTCAAACTTCTTCAACTTTAATAACTCCAAATGTCTCTAAGATTTGTGGCAGGCTGAGAACATACAGATAACTAAATTGCCCACTTTTATTCTTTTAGATAGATGACATCAATTTCTACTGCCTAACCAAAAAAATTATGTAGGCCAGGGATAGAACTTTCCTTATAAATTTTACAGCCAGCTCCTGAGAGGCCAGTGAAAGATCATTACCTCCACAGCACTATTGATCTTCTCCTTGGCTTTTGTAGTGATTCAAGCAATGTGACAGTAGCCCTCCCCATGGACAAGTTTAATAGAATTAAAGAAATACGAACCTACAAATATACATACTAACACTGCATAAAACCCATGTCTTGCACGTTCAGGAATTCTCTTTTTTTTTTAGGCCTTATAATTTCTCATAATATGTGCATTTCCCTTCTAAATTCCTTAACAGTAATTTTGTTAGCTATGGAATATTTTAGTTAAATGGTTTGAAAATATTAACAAGAGTTGAATTCATTACTTAATTATTTAATTTTTTTTTTTAAAAAGTCAACTTGATAATAATTTTCCTATAATATCTTTGAGGCTTCCAACTTTACCCAAACATTTATGACTATGTATTTTATCCTGGGAACAATTAGGCATTCTAAAAGTTGTTCTAGTTAATGTCTATTGATCAGCTTTTTAAACAGATGACTGTGATTATTATACATAATCTAAACATATCTGTAAATTTTCAGTTCCAGAAATTCAAAAGCAATTGTCAATATTGGAATAAAAAATGTGTAAGAGTATACGTTTTTGAGCAGTAAGTTGTTTTCAACCAAATCCTTTATATGATTTTAATGCTTAAGTATTCACTGACTAAAGAACAATTTAGTGTCTTCAAGGTGAGAATTTTTGTATTAAATAACTAAAACTTTGTAAATTGCTGAGCAAAAACATACCTAAATCTTGCATTTAAGTTAGATTTAATTTCAAGATGCTTTTAAGGACCCCTTTTACTTATTTCCTTGGTGGTCTTTCAAAAGCCAGGTGTCTGGGATTGTCTCCAGCCCACTCAAAGCACCCCAGGTTTTGGATTAACACAGGAGAGCAGCCTTTTCTTTAGCAATGCCTATTTACATAATGCCTGTTGATTTGAATTCACTTGAAATCTGTGGCCAAGATGAACCCAAACCAGAGTGGGTCCACAGTGCATCGTCTTGTTTTTTTCACTGAATTAATTTAAAAATACCCCTCTTTCTCACAGTTGGAATAAAAAAAAGTACTGTAGAGGCATTTCTCCAACTGCTGAATCCTTTCAAGGCAGTTTGGAAATAAAGACTATATACTTTATAACACTCTATAACCTATAATATTATTATTATAATCTGTAATCTAAGATTTAAAAATCAAGATGTCAATTATTAAATACTTCAGTGATATAGACCATACTAACACAATTTATATAACAGAACAACAAAGCACATCGCAAACCTCAAAGTACTCTCCGCTCTCAAAGCATCACTTCCCTCTCACAGCATACATTTACTTAATCCTTTGATTCAACTTTGACATTCGGAAAGCATCTTTGTGTGTCTGTGTGTATGTGTGAAATATGAAGGTTTGTAATGTGATCTTTGACTTCTAAATATTGTTTAAAGTACAAGAAGTCAAATTTATTATTATAGAGTTAGATGTTTCTTTCATTTTAGATTTCTACATGCATTTTGAATATGTTTGTGGCTTAGCCAAAAAGCCCTAACCTTTGTCATGTTTTGAGACCTCACATTCAAATCCACTTTTGTGTTCTTTCCCCAAGGGTTAGATTGTATCGGGTTTGTGTTGTGGGCAGGAATCTGCGTCACTACATCACAGCTTGTTCTAAGTCTTTCCTCAAGTGTTTGTGGTGCTGAAGTCCTGAACGGGTGCAGTTGCACACACACGAGAACTTTAAATAAAGCCTGCTTCTGGGGTAAGAGAAAAAAGGATTTTCTTCTTAAAATACTATGAACTTAGAAAAAGGCTGCTTTGGAAAGTTTATTTTCACTTGTAACATTTTAATGCCTGTTTTTCCTTGGCTTTTACCAAATAACCTGAAATTGCTGCTATTTGGTTACGTATTTATAGAGGATAATAATCACACCCATGTGTCTCCACTCCTTGCCTCTGTGTTTTTCCCCGAGAGCAGAGTAAACGTGATGTTTATCTTCTGTTACATTTTAGTCGTCTTTTTGAAATCCTACTTTGACGTCTTAACTTGAGCTTAAATTTATACAGTGATTGAATCCTTCCATCTTCCCTTATAGTTGATGCCATATACTACAGAGAGCATTTTTAAAATAATTCTTTAAGTTGGATAAGTTTCATAATGTAGTTTCATTTTATGTAAATAAATGATCAGACTTAAAAATTTTTTTAATATTATTCAATATTCATGTGAAATGTAAAACACATAATTTTTACATACGTAATTTATTGTGCTTCTTGATAGTAGTCATGTTTGTCAGAAGTATTCTTATTAGAAACTATGTTCATTAAATAACACATAGTTTTGCTTTCTTTCCTTTTTGATTAAGTCTCATTGTTCTTCCCCTTCACAAATCACATCAATTTATTAATTTTTATTTGCTTTAATTCCTTTTTTTTTTTTTACTTTTTTGGCAATCACCTGGCTTCAGTCGACTTTTTGATGATATTTTTCTTTTTAAGTTAGTAAGGATACTCTAGTTTTTTTTTAATCTGCATGGACATATGAGCCTGCTTTGTAGTGTCAAAAGAAACACAAACCCAGCAACCAAATAAACCAGCAGAACACGAAGACTTTGAAAGAATGAAACCACTTTCTTAGGAATTGCAATCAAGTATTCTGTATGCAAAAACCGATCAGGGATGTTTCATTTCTTCCTTCACTGTTATTCCCCTTGAACCTTGAACCTAATAATGAGAAATAATGGAAAACCAAAGCTCTGCCATGGCTCACTAAATTAACACCCTTAAAAGGCGTTTGACTGCGACTGGATATGAATGAGAATATTCCCCAAATCTGCTGCTGAAAGATGGGGCCCTCCTGTGGGAGTCTTTAATTGTTTTTTTCTTTTTTCTCTACGGGAGCCATGGAGCTCAGCTTCTTAACAAAACCAGTATTAGTGAGGAGATCAAAACCAAACCTCTAATATAGTCAGTATTTGACCACCTTTCTGTAAAGTTAATCAGACATGTTAAGAAAAATGTAAAGTAGCAACATGTAATATTCTGGATGGGAATTTCATAATATAATATAAAATTCCAACAGTTTGATCCTTTAGTAGGCATTCACTTAAAAAAATTAAAAAAAGTTCACTGCTTTTTAGCAGAGGCAATTGGTCAGTTCAGTTAAGAGTTATGTCATTTATATTTAGAGCAGCTTTGTAAATTTAAGATGACTATTTACAATGTGTAAAGTAGTAGTGAATTGTGTCAGATTGCTTATGTGTAGCATTGCATTATTTTCATACTGAATTTGGTAAGTTTAAAAACATAGTGTAAGGCATAATCAGTCACTAATAAAATTTCATGAAAAATAAGTCAGTTGTGAATGATTTTGGCTGGTGTTTCGTTTGTTTGTTTGTTTGTTTGTTTGTTTTGACTTGGTTGGTTGACTTTATTTTTTTAAGGATTGAATGGGTAGCACGTCCTTTCCTTTGGCTTTAAGACTGAAATCAGTGAGCACCTGCTCTTATGCTCAGGATGTAGATAGTTATCTGAGTAATATAAGGAAATCCTAACACGTATTTATAAGTCAGTTTCTCCTTTTGAGACATTTATTGCTGATGAAAAATATCGGACTATCCATTTGGATGGTTGGACCATTCTAGGTCAGAATTGAGAAGGGTAGGTAAATATCAGATGCGACTCTAATGGCAAGATTTTTTGTGTATGATATCAATTGAATGGCAACCCCTTCAAGAATCTCTTCTATCATTCTTTGATGCCTAAATTATACCAATAAAATTTCATTCCAATTTTGGGTAAATTAACTACTCCTTATTAAAATGTTAATATCTCCAGGTCACTTATTCCTATGCTTGAACTTCTAAATATGAAATTCTTTCTTGTATGAAGGAGAGAATAAATTCAGGGTGATGGAATACAAAAAACATGAAGTCACTAACTTCTTGGTATTAGTGGGAGGTCCAGGAGACAGGAGAAGGAAATAAGATTGTCCTAATGTCCCTGGGTGACCCAAATGGTTTGCACTTGACTACTGACCTAAAAGTTGGAGGTTCCAACCCACCCAGTGGCAACATGGAAGAAAGGCCTGGTGATCTGCTTCTGTAAAGGTCACAATTAAGAAAACTGTATGGAGCAGTTCTACTTTGTAACACATGGGGTCGTCATGAGTTGGAATTGACTCAGTGATAATGGGTTTGATTTTTGGTTTAAGGAGATTTTTATTGCGAGAAGACCTTGGAGTGGTTTCGGTACAGGCATGATGAATTTCTGCACTGGCAGAATTATGTATTAGATCATATTCATCTTTTGGTGATCCAGTCCTTTCCAAATAGTAGCAGTGTGATTTTGCCTGCCTGAGTGGTGATGTCTAAGAGCATGACTCTGACGTCGACTCCCTGGGTTTTAAGCATAGCTCCATTATTTATCAGTGTGTGTCCTTGGGCAGCTAGTTTCTATGATCTTCAGTTTACACCTCTGTAAAATGCCTGCTTCCTGTGATCACTGAGAGTATGAAGATCATATGTGTAAAAAGAACCCACCAGGCAGGCACATTGTTAATTATTTTAAATTACTGATTTTTATATAGTTTCCAAATTTACCAAACAAACTTGCAATACAACTCAAACATAACATATACCATCTATTATGATTAGCTAAGGAAAACTCAGGAAAAACCCCTTAATTTGGGGGGATAAAAGATTTAACTCAAAAGACTGTCATATAAGTGTGACCTAGAATGGAGTAACTTATAACCACATATACTGTGATTCATTATGCTCAGCTGTTAGATTTTATAGTACCTTATTGGACAAACTACCTGTTTGGTTTCAGTCATTTCAGGGTTTCTAACTAGATGTTAGTATATTTATTTAACTTCATTTGACTATGTAGCACAGTTCTTATTCCCATGCAAACACAATTCATTGTAAAGACAGCCTTCTGTATTCTGCAGTTTTACTAATCATGATCTATCTAAATATTTTCTTTCCACATTCTTCATCTGTATAGGAGTCATTATTAACATTTTGAGAGGTTAAGTGTCTTACTTAAAGTCAAAGAAGAAATGAGTGGTGCAATCAGATTTTTAAACTGACAAACGTTTAACTTAGACCCAACTAGGAGCAGTTTACCTCATGATGTGTGACTTATTATTTTCTCCAAAATGTTTTCAATTCAATAAACTAAAAAAAAAAAAAAAAAAAGAAAGAAAATGCAATAGTAACCACTATAGAAAATGCCTAAAAATGCAGAATTTGAGTTATATACTTATGTGGGTATTTTTTATAGCATATGGGAAATAGGATAAAATGGATAAAAGGAAAATGTTTACAGGACAGGACCTTTATCCTGATTAGGAGAAATATCCATCAATGCAATGAGAGCATTAGACAAAGCATCAAGAACAGTTAACTTATATTAACAACTGGAAAAGTATTGAATTGCAAAAAAGTGATGGTGAAATTAGGATTTCAAAAATTAAAAGTGCATTTCAAAAAACACCAGAATTTCCTGGGAAATACTGAAAGCTACCTTAATCTGTGCAAAGCCCACCTAGCAGATGTTGCACTGTTTTTAAACCAGTTATTAAAAGGATTCAGTGCTTTCATGCTCAAAGAGGATGAAGATAGAGGTCCTCGTCCTTATTTCTCGCTTGAGGAAAGGACCTTGATTATGATTCATTAATATGCGGTTACAGAACCAAGGACTACTTTGGTAGAAATAATTTTTACTCCCATGAACTCAAGGGAAGTCTCTGAGAATGATAAGGAATGGATTGGGGAAGGATAATTTCCTTTCCTTCTTTTCTAGTTATTTCAGCTGGAGTTTAACATACTGAGAGACCAGATAACATATGTCCATTTTTTATCAGCATTTTCATTTTTACCATGTCCTGGACCATGTTCATATTACAATGCTGTCCCAAGTAGAAGCATGCCAAGACTGTGGGAGTTATTTCTGAAAAAGCAGCAAACTTTATCTTGATCATGTTATGCTTATGAAACATGCATTTATTTTACATATATGGTTTCTATGTTTTTATTCAAGTATTTGGTTACTTGGTCGTCTACATTCTAGATTTAGTGGGAAACAAATCACTAAGTAAATAATAAAGTTGAAAATATATTCTGTATTAAAACTATAAATGGCATTTGCTACATTTATATGAAAAACTAATAGCTGTATGTTTTCATCTTGATATAGAAAGTGGTAGTTCTGTTTGTTTTATTATTCCAGAATAAATAGTTTATAAATTTTGTAAAATGCCGATAAGCAATTTGATTCCTTAACTTCAAAAAGTTCAACCAAGAAATGGTTTGAAACTACAGCAAGAGTGCTTTAGGTTAGACAAGCAGAATATTTTTGTATTACAAAGAGATTTAAACAGCCTACACTAGAAGGTTATTACAAGTTCATTCCCAGTAGATTTCTAGATTTCTAAGACTGAAATTTCTGGGATAGAAGTTAATCAAAATCCTTTTATTGACTATGCAAATCACTCTACTGGGGCTGTAGGGAATTACATGGGATGTTTCTTTCTTTAAAGAGTTTACACAATTTGATGTAAAAGTAAGATAAAATTACACAAAAGCACCACAGTCGCTAAAAATTGCCATTGCATCACAGAAGTAAGCACTTAATAAAATATATTTGAGGATGCTGAAAACAAAATTACAACTATAAAGGGATGTGTAATTGAGGTTTTTTTTTTTTTAAAAAATAGTATAGTTCTTATGGCTTTAATGTAAATTTTTAGTCTGAAAAACTCAAAATGTGTTTTAAAATTTAACCAAAACTTCTCAAAATAAGCAGAATCAGCCTATTTCTATTATCTACCGTATGTAACCTAGTATTTTTTGTCTGACTTTGGGGGAAGTATAGATTGGATTACCTGCTTAACTCTCTCAGAGAGAAATGATATGATCTTGATGAGTGGAAAGATCAGTCTCTCTTCTTTCTTGATCTAAAATCATTTTGTTATAACCATGTGAAATCCATCCATTTTATTCATATTTTTGGAAGGAGGACTGAAGCTGTCCAAGGAAGGATCTCAAATATGGCTTAAAGTTTCTTCCATCCATTTTAAAATCATTTAATTTACTCTCTTTTATCCATCTAGTCATCCAAGCAATATAACCCATTTTCTCAGCCCATTAATTTTAGTGTCATCTTTGCTTCTGATCAGCAATTGAATAAAGTTTTAAGTTGACGGCACTGTAGCATAAACAGCATTCTTTTCAAACACTTATCACTGTCTGAATAGGAACTGTTTTACATATTCTTTACAATGATCTGTTATTTAGACGATATTAGGAATCTGATCAAAGGCAGTGTAAGTCACACTGAATCTTTGACTTTTCTGAATTTAAGGTCAGCATGTGAGTGAAGAACTCAAAAAAGGAAAAGAAAAAAAAAAAAACTTTCATTCTTACCTGGACACCAAGGCCTTTTAGCCATTGCTACCTCGTGAGTCTTTTCTGAGTGGTCTCAAAACAGGGAGCTCCTGAGTTATAATTCCATCCTTACTCTTTTTAACAGCCTTCAAGCCTTGAGCTCTTCAAAGTAGCACAGAGCAGCACAGAGCACTGTATGCATTTAGTCCCACCATTCAGAGCAAGAAGCTGAAAGAAAATGATGGCCATCTGACTTTCAGGCAATTTCCTTCCCTCTGTGGAAATTTCTCCTCCTCATATGGAATCAATTCATTGAGTGAAACTTGACCTCTTGTTATAGTGCATACACTTGACGATGTGCTCGAGTAATTCAAAATGATATACCCGTTGTATATGGAAAACACAAAAACCTGACTATAATATGTCTAGCTTATTTTGAAAATGAAAGTGCTTTTAAAATCTGCTTTTCTATTAAGAGAGCTACATTTACCATACATTAGATTTTCTACTCATTGTAAGATAATTAAAGTAATGGATTCTAGCCTGAACTATAATTGTGAGCACATAGTTAGACTTCCTTTATATATGGAAACTGAAATGGGAAAACAATGTAATTAATTAAAAAATAATTCTCTTTGTTAAATGGTGTTTTTGACCTCAAGTATTAAGATGTTAATTTTATGTATTCAATTCCTGCATGTGTGTGTGTGCACACACATGCTTTTGTGCAAGCATGAGTGTGTGTGTGTGTGTGTGTGCACACATGCTTTTGTGCAAGCATGAGTGTGTGTGTGTGTGTGTGTGTGTGTGTGTGTGTGTGTAGATATTCCACAGGAGATGAAATGTGCTCATATCAATTTTTTGTCAGTATTGATTAAAAGGTAGGCAAAGTTAGCAGGTTTAAAAGCACAAGAGAGAAAAAATTTGGATGAAATTGATATATAATCACTCTTTAAAATGTGCATGTTTAAATTATTCTTTTTTAAATTTTTGCTTGTTTTAAGCAATAACTTCTAATATTTATTGATCAATACTATTGAATTCATATGGGAGGAAAATGTGCTTATGTTTTTAATAATGGAAGATTCCTTTTCTTGTTTTTAAGAAGAGAAGTTACTTAATACTTCACTGGAACTTGTTACATTTATTACAAACTATTTACTGAGAAGTAAAGCTAAACAACTCATAGCGACGTTATAGTGGCTTTAGGGTTGTTGTAGAGTCTCTCTGAGTCGGGATTGACTTGATAGCAATGGGTTTAATGGGTTTAAAGCTAAACCATTTTCACATGCACAGAATGAATAGATCCCAACACAGCCAGTTTATTGACTGCTTGATCAATACTGGTCACTACAGTTGTCTTAATTGAGTGCCAATTCATGTCAGTGAGATGGATTTTTAAAAATCCTATTTACATGAGCTCAGAAAGCCTAGGTAAGAAATACAGTAATGTGTCTCATAAATATTACATATATTTATATAGAATTCTACCCTGCTGAATAATTTGTGTTAGGCATCTCATCTCTCTAGATTTCCTAATACTCAGGCAGTTGGTGTGCGGGTGGAGGCAGGACTATTGGCAGAGATAACACTGCTTCTTCTGATCTTTAATAAATGCAATTAGTTGAGTTTTGTGCCTTGCTTTCTTTTTTAATAGTGAAGCAATTGTAGTTTAAAAAGAGCAGTTGTTTGACTATATTATTTAATTAAACAGACTTTCCTCCCTTTTCCTTTAAAAAGAAAAACAGTTATTTGAAGGATAAAAAGATATTAAAAATAAGATCTGCAAACTTTGCACACCACATAAGGAAACCTCATTAATTCTGGATATTTCAAGTATAAACAAAATCTAAAATAAATATGAGGAAATAAAGGAACAGAAATCTTTTTAAGAAAAACAACTTTCTAAATTCATTCTGGTTCTTCTTTTAACACATTAACACATAGCAATTATCAACAAAAGCAGACTAATATCAGAACTCATGTAAATTTGCTAATAGCAGATGCTTTCCTATAGGATCAAGTGTGTGATACAATTAATATCTAACAAAGGTGATACTTCTTGGTTTATGAACACTGTCCCTCTTTGAGTAGCAGAAGATTTAAATTTTTGTGAGGGATGATGAATATTTGCCTACTCTCCTCAAATGAGGAATAACACCAAATTAAAAAGGTACCCTCCTCAGAAATCGTATTGCCCTTCCCCACCTTGTTTTTTGAAGGTCTCAGGTCAGAAATGGGCTTGCTTATTTTTCTGAAGGCACTCTATGATAGCAGAAGCCATGAAAGGGAAGAGTTATTTGGTTGAACAGAAATTAATTAGGAAAAAATGAGGAAGGAAAGGAAAGCTCTTAAGTCAGTGGCTTAAAAAAAAAAAATTCTGACAGCTGTAATATGAGAGAACGTACTAACACATTTTTTAATATAATTATATGAAAAATACATTTTTATATTTCCCTCTTCTAGCATAAAAAGAGTTTTTTGTCAAGCAGTAACAATTTATTCCTTATGGAAACTGCTGTATTATTGTCTGATGGCCATTTTAGATCCATAAAACGAAATGAATTAAAGAAAATTAAACAGTATTTTTAAGTGTCTACAGCTTGTGGCATGTTAACAACAATCTATGGGAAACACCACCAAAAATTAAGCTTAGGTTTCCAAGACTTTTTTGTACTGTAATTCAGTACTTAAATGTTTAACTCTGAAAGCTTGTTTCAAAATACAGTTGTGATGGTCCCAATAACTTTGAGGACGTAAAATGAGATATAGCCAAATAACATTAACATATGTTATGTAGTATACAATATATATTTCATTCTGCCTCACGTTTTTTGTTATGAGTATTTTAAAACCTAGATAAGTAAAGTGGATGCTTTTTGAGAGTCAGGAAAATAACATTTTAACCCAGAATTTGTCACTGATTGTGTGACCTTATATAAGTCATTTAAAACTCACTGGGCCTCATTTCTGTATTTGTAGATGGAAGGATTGGATGCCTCCTCTAAAATCTTAGGATTCTTCAAGATTCTTTTTAGTATCCAAGTCATATTCTGACATTAAGTTAAATACCCAGAGATGACTCTGTATCTCTCAGGATAAAAAACAAAAACAAAAACAAAATCCAGTTACCATTGAATCAATTCTAACTCATGGCAGCCCTTATGTATTTCAGAGTATAAATGTGCTCCATAGGGTTTTTCAATGGTTGTGACCTTTTGGAAGTAGATTGCCAGGCCTTTCTTCTGAGGTGCCTCTGGTTGGATTTGAACTGACAACCTTTTGGTTAGCAGCCCAGCTCTTAACCATTTATGCCACCCAGGGACTTATCTTGGGATTGCCATATCCTAATAAAATTTTGTGCGTGCTCCCAGGAGTGTCTAATCTGTTATAGGTGGGTCCCACTTACATGTTACAGTAAAATTCCTTCCTGCAAAGTGTGACATGAAGGTGGATACTCTGAAGTGGGTTGAGTATTACTTTGTGAGCTTTTCTGTTCTTTAGCATATTATTAAATTAATGAATAAAAATGCCAGGAAATGAAGGATAATGAGTTGGAAGTATCAAATGGTCAGAAGGTTCAGATGCTAAGTAATTGCAAAGAGGGAAGCATGATTTGGTACAACATGAGTCTTGTAATAATTGGAGCTCCTTAAGGCAAGGCCAGAGGTCTTCTCAAAAGCATCCTGTCCTGCTGAGCGCTCTAGATATGCAACAGATATTTGCTGATTGACTCATTTCCACTTTGCTTGTCATGTGGTACTTTGTCATTTGTCTTCTGTGTATATCATATTGATCTTGAATTTTAGCTTTAGTTTAAGATTAATGAATTAATTTCTTACAATTCAACATATTTTAAAAAATTGATGCCAAATTAAGAAGGGATTATATTAAATATGTATATGATAAAATACATCTAAGTAAAAGCTGTAAGATTGGGTGAAAGTAAATAAGCAAATTGAAAACGTTGCAATATTAAAAAGTCCAAATATTAAAATTAATATGATTCCATTATGTTTTTTCACTCACTAAAATTTATTATGAGGCATCAATGTGTTCCTCTCGTCTTCCACTTGATAGAATATGACAGGTGACTTTGATGTGTTATACTTGACGGGCTTCCTCTGCTTGTGCTGGAGACTGTGTAGCTCAAGCTTGATGAGATCACTCAGGATTGAGTGAGTCTGATTGTGCAAATGTCACCAGAACATCAGTGTTTACACTTTTGTCTCATACAAAAACTATCCTCTAAGTATAGACTTCATAATGAGTGGGAGATTTTAATTTTTACATACAACACCCAGAATATTATAGCACAACCAGAAATGACAAACCACATTTTTTAGATTTCTGTACATAGTAAATCAAAACCAAGAAACCCATTGCCGCCAAGTCAGTTCCGACTCATAGTGACCCTATAGGACAGAGTAGAACTGCCCCATAGGTTTTCCAAGGAGTGGCTGGTAGATTCGAACTGCCAACCTTTTTGGTTATCAGCTGTAGCTCATAACGACTGCGCCACCAGGGCTCCAGTAAATCAAAAGTTGAGGAAAAAGACCCATTAGGAAATTCGATGTGGAGACATGTGACCTTGAGATGAGAAGATGGCTTTTGTGTGGCATAAAGTCCCAGGCTCATTTTTTAGACTTTTCTAGGTATATGCCCGGGTGCGCATGGTTTCAATTCACCCTCACAAGTCTCAATCTCAAAGGCTGGTGCATTTGGTGGTCTAGAATAGTTTCAAAATGGTGTGGACTGCAGTTTTTGAAAAAACAATCAGTCGTGCCTATAAATCAGCAAGTGTGTGTGTGTGTGTGTGTGTGTGTGTGTGTGCACGCGTGCACACGCGCCTGTGTGTATGTCCCTGCCAGCCTACCGGAGTGTGTTCTTGTAGCCTACCCATAGGCAGGTCCACTAACATGGCCTTCTGAGAACAGAGTGGTGTTAAAGTCCTTTCCAGTATTATCACACCTATTAGAGCAGAATTTATGAGCAGATAAGGCAGGCATCTGCAGCTTTGCAAGTACAGTTTTGTGGGCTTTACCATTATGGTGTTTTTTGTTTTAGGATTTTGATTATTTTTAGAAACTTTTTTTCATTAAAAATCACTACAAATGGATGATGAGATGGAAAAATCAGTATTTCAATTCTGCATCACATTTTCTTGTTTTCTGTAAGTATATCCATATATGTAAACACATTTCTTAACAACATTTCATTAAGTTGGAAGTTTCTGTTTTAAAGAAAAAGAAACTATTATTTCTTCATTTTAGGCCCTAATTTTTGGCACCTAAACATTAAATTGTAGACATCTAGAAAGGGATAACAAATACTTCTTGAATTTATTTGCTCTGGTAGTACAATCTTAAACATTGCTGATGTGGCTCTGAGCATATGAATAACTGAGGTAACTACAGAAAACGGTGTCAAAAATCAGCATCCAAGTAATTGGAAACAAATATTCACTGTTGTTTATGTGCACGTCAGTGTACAAACCTTGCTCTTAACACCTGGACCCCAACAGAGGTGCCAGCCCTTCATTCATGGGGTATAATTGGACATCCTGTAAGCATCTCATTGCACATGGCTCATAATAGCAAGGTGCTGTGACAAGGTTCACAGGGGGACTGGAACCACAATCCATATATAACTATACTCCCACGACTGTTAACAGACTGGTGGGTATCTGAGTACTGAATTTACCTGAAGGTGTCAAGTTTAAATGTCAGGTTTAAATGTCAGGATTGTTTTCAAGCTTAACTTCTTATTTTTTTAAATTTCATTTTCTAAGTCTCAAATAAATTTTTTCATCAAAAAATTAACAGTGATTACTCCTGGTATAATTTCCATTGCCTACACAAAGAAATACGTCAAAAAGGGCAGGGGTAGTATTAGGGACTCCCAAGTTTTCATGTTATACTGAAGAAAAAATTTCCTTCAGTGTCCCTTCAAACTTATACTTTATTTCATTTGTGTAGATCTAAACAGTAATATAAAATTATTTACCGATTCATCGAGCACTTACTATGTGCTGGGCCCTATTGTAAAATCAACAGTTATCCTACCCAGCCATTTTAGTTAGCACTGTAGTATAAAAGTCAAGTTGATTTTTATCCAGAACAGTGACAGACGGACTTTAGAAATTAATGTATGTTTGTAAATTATTTTGTGAAAATTGTCATTTTGTGATTAGAGTATTATTGAGTCAGGTTTATCAAGAAGATTTCAGCTTTACTGCAACTTTATTTGTATAAAAACAGCTTGAAATTCTTGGCATCCATTTGCATCAAAATCGCATGCAAATTTCCAAGGTAGCATTGACAACCCTCTTTAATAGGAATCCATCTTCATTTTTGTCTGCTACCAACTCTTCCCTGGAACTACTCTGAGATTCTGACCCCTCTTCTAGTGTAACCCTTTTTATGCTAGAAGAGGGGAAACTGTGTCATTTCGTCTTTGCCTTTTCTCACGCTCTTCCCTCTGCCTAGAATGTCTCTTTTCTCCATTTCCACTCAGCTGCACACCCATACGATTACTACATGTTCTCAGATGCTGCCTCCCAGAAACTGTCACGACCGATCATCCTGTGGGAAAGTCTCCTTGTCTTTCTCCCACAGCACATGATATAGCTCTGGTGTTAAACGTAGTGCCATTATTCTTACCTAGGATTATTTCAATAGGTATTTATCCTTTTAGGATTGTGCGCACCTAGGTATTAGGAGCAGTGCCTGCTAGCTTATCTGGACATCATATTTACCAAGAAATGCTTCATAATTTCTGTTTAATCAATATAGATTTTCAGCCTCCCATGCTGAATTTTACTCTAAATTCTCTTACCATGTGCCAGGGACTGTGCTATAAGCTAAAGATTCAAAGCCCTTTTTGTATTGGGATTTTATTTTAGTGTTGCAGCTGGCATAATTGTGCTGTCTTCGACTAGATTGTAAATGCGTCTTAGATTAGATACTCTATCTAATCTACCTTTGTGTCATCCCCGATTGATTACAGTTTGAACTTTGTTGATTGTAGGAGCCAATAAATCATTATGATATTTATTACATAATCACTGTTTTAGAGCAGTGCTCAGCGAACTACAGCCCGCTGGTCAAATCCAGCCTGCCACCTGGCTTTGTAGTGTTGTTACGTTTTTTGATAGACGCAAAAAAATTACAAGAAGAGTAATATTTCATGACATGTGAAAATTATGTAAAAATTTTAATTTCAGTGTCCATAAATAGAATTTTACTGGAACACAGCCATACCCATTCGTTTACATCTTGTCTATTGCTGCTTTTGTGCTACCACAGCAGAGCTGAGAAGTTGTGATAGAGACTGTGTGCTCACAAAGCTTATTACTATCTGGGTCTTTATATAAAAACTTTTGATATTGCTTTAGAGTACCTGAAAAGTATTTTATTAGATTGTAAACTATTTGAAGACAAGGGCCATCTTTGTGTTTCCTATAGCCCCCTCAAATTTATGGCTCTCTGGCACTTCTTTAAATATTTGTTTATTGGTTGGTTTGTTGATGTATTTGCTGAAAATCAGGTTTTAGCAGTGTGAAATATCAGATAGGGTTACTTCAGTAAGATTTGTGCCTTTCATTACTAACTGGCATACAGTGAAAGTCAGCAGAGACTCAAATAATTTTTGGCTTACAACATGTTGATTATTATTTGGATACTTTAGCTAGCTTTCTGACATGTCGTTCTTTCATGTTTTACAGAAAACACTAATTCTCACTTTGCAATGTGGTTTCCATTTATTCCCAAGGGTATTTATGCATTAGTTTTTGATTAATGGAATGTTTTCTCCTTTCTTGAGATAAGTATGGGGGATGCAACCTATCTAAATTGCATCTATTGTGTGTGTAACGGCTGAACAACTGCTTTGTGAGTTAAGCACAGTTAAATCCACAGATTTAGGTAAAAAATAAGTAAAAAAAACGCACTGGATGTTTCTTCTGTATGCTAGCCGTGAAGCTTTCCTAAACTCTCTGCCGCTAGAAAAATAAAGACTACATGAGAATTCCTGTGAAATTTTGTCCTATTTAGGCCTAAGTGCTGAACCAGAAGTTACTCTCCCAATCTTCCTATCATAATCATGTTTTGTTTGCTTGCTGAACTTTAGCAATAGGATTTCCAGTATTTCTTTAATCGTGACATTAAGGTAAGCATTGTATGTTCCCATGAGTGTATTATTTGACATTAAGTACACCGTCATGGGTTTGGAATTTAATGGAGCCTAAGAGGAGACTGCTTTTGAGAAGCGTGTTTCATTGATAAACAACATTCACTGAAACATTCATTTCAACATTCATTGAAAACGAATGGGGAGAATATGTCAGGAGTGTAAAAATATGTGTGAGATTCATTATAGTGTTTGTTAAATAATGTATTCAGACCGACTATGTTCCCCAGCCTCTCCTTTGCCCATTATATGTTCTAGTAAATTAAATCTCAGAAACCTTTGTCAGAGTTATAATACTCAAACTGACATCCAGTTCCCCCAGACAATAGGTACAAGTCTGTGAGCCTCTCTAATTCTTTCCAGTCTTTACATTTATTGATTCTTTTGTAGACGTTTTTCATTCAATCTATTACAAACAGCACTGGTTAAAAGTGTGAAGTTTACCACATTTGACCAGAGGCATATTAAAAAACAATAGTATCCCGGCAAACATTCCATACATCCAGGGGGTGTAGCTCTTAATGCAAGCAACATTTTCATCTATAATTACTATGTTAGATTTGAAGAGCTAGCTTGATTAGAAAGATAGACATGTTTATTTTTTGGCTGACCTATTTGAGTAGATGTGGATTTGATTCATCTAGCGTGTGTGACCCTGTGTTACAAATATTTTATTACTTGAGCCAGGATCCATGTTTTATTTTGAAGTCATCATCTTATCATAGATTTGAAATCCCTTTATCATAGTTATACAAGAAATTGTGTGTACATGGGTTCTCACTTGCCCAGATATTGTACGTAGGTATGTATTTCAGAATACTTTTTACAGTTTAGTATTGTTGAGATTGTTATTGAAACATTTAAAATACTGCATCAAATGGGCTCCACAACTTGATGTCCTACGTTAAGCTTTCATGAAATTAACATAATATGCTTTTTATTGTAGGCCATTCCTCAGGATTATGCCTTTTCTACACATCTAATGTTGTAAAACATACTGTGTAAATAATTGATAATAAACAAACAAATTCTACTTTTGCCCAGCTGTACTTCACCAGTTTCAAGACTTTGAAGTTCCGTAAATAATTTATGGCACTTATCAGTGCAGGCAAATCAAAAGGTATCCTTGATCCGAGCTGCTATTTGTCCTCACTGTTTCTGAGCAGAATTGTTAAGTAATCCTTCTGATTGGTAACTTAACTGAATGCAGCTGAAAATCACTGTAGCATTCATGCTGATGTATACAGATGCATGTACGTTGCCAAACCATTGGTATTTACACTAATGAAATTTGTAGAGTTCCTGGAATATATTCTGAAACTAGGACTTTGTATATCTTTTGAGAAAGAGAAAAGTGTCTTTCCACCACACTTACAGTTTGCCTATAACTTCTTCCATGGTGCTAGTTAAGATGAGGATTTTGACTCAGTATGCATTCCTTGGCAAAGATACAAGCATGCTGAAAAACATGAAACAAAATACCAAAAGACAGATTATATGATTTTTTCTTTAACTCATAAAAGCTTAGGCAGTATGCCAGCTAGCCAGACTAAATACTCTGCAGTGGTACAATAGTCTTTCTTGGGTGCAGAAAATGTAGCATGTGATGGTGAGAAGTGAAGTTTCAGAAGTTATGAAAGATTTATGACTTAAACATTTTTTTCTCCTCGTGGTCTTCTGTGTTATTTATAATTACATGAATCTTAACCAAAGGTTCCATTGATTTCATAATGAATTCAAATAAAGATTTTAGTTCCTGAGTGACCTTTAAAGGTTAGACTGGTTATGCATGCTTTTCCTAAAAGTTTTTTGTTGTGATGAAATTTACTTTTTAGCCTGGAAGTATTCAGACATAATAGATAGGATCACTTCAGACTGTGGTTGTAACTGCAAGATGGATGAAGTAAAATAGATGTCTACCACACACAGACACTTACATATTTAGAAGGACTTCTTTATAATATTTTCATTCAAATAAACCACATAGGAAAAAAAGTGTCCCTTTGTAAGGGATCAGGATAAGAAGAGAAATCTATGACACATTCCTTTTTATATTTGCCGTCTCTTAGATGGGTTTTGATTTGCAAAGAAAGCCCCGTAGAAAGTATCTTTTTCTCCACACTACCATGACTATGATGGCTGCCTTCTAAACAGCAGGTCCTTGATGGTTGATGAGGGCCAGCTGGTCAACCTAGTCCTTTGACGTGGATAAGGGAGACCGTTTTAAAGCACAATGCCACTCTAAAGCATGACTTTTTAAAATATATTTCAAAAAATCTTGAAGTAACAGTACAAATACATCTTCATGACACTCTGAATATTAATTACTAATCATAACCCTAAATTAATTTGTCGATATGCTGTGTAAAGACATTTAAAAAGAAATGCAAGTGCCAAAAAAGAAAAGATTTGCATTTGTTATAAATGTTAACCTACTTAACTTCAAACACAAATTAGTACTATTTCTGAAGGAAATCATGGCTTTCCATTGTATTCTCAGAAAAAAAACTCTAACCTTGAAGCCTACCCAAGGCCCTGGCTAGACCTCAACTCTTGTAAGCAATTTGTAGCTTTGAAATCAATAATGCTCCTGGCAACTTCTTTTATAGAGCCGAGATTAACTACCCTAGAAAGAGAAATATATCTCGGATTGAGCTCCAGAAAAGAGCTAACAGTCCTCTTATGGTTCTGCTTTCCCAGTTTCTCTCTGCTTGGACTCTCCTGAGGATTCTCCCTCTGAAAGATACCACTAGAGAACAGTGCTTTCATCCCCAGGCCGTCCCTACAGGAAGTGAATTTACTTGAGCTATGGTGGGTGTCACACCACTATTTCCCCATTTTTTACCCTTGAGGTTACAGTCAAAATAAAAGCTTTTTGCATAGAGTTGCTAAAGGTCATGCATTTACTAGCTGTAACATTCAGATGGTTCAAAAACTGTGGTGTGTCCAGGTCCAGGACAAATTAGAAGCATAACATCCAGCAAATGAGTGTGGAATTACTGATTCAGAAGGTCAGTGATTCACCATTGCCAGAACTCATCCAGGAGGCAGGAAATAAGCCAAATAGGAGGGACTAGACAAGCCTTTTCTCAAGGGTCAAGAGGAGGTTCCAGGGTGGCGGGATGTAAGGCAGGTCCTTGACACTAGGCTCTTCATCTTCTCCATCCCCCTTTTCACAGTAATCCTGCTATCTAGTTGGAAAGCTCCATTTGGACCTGAGTCCTCAGGTGTGGTAAAGTGACTAGGGCTGATCATCACTGGTTGTGCTGAAGATTTCCAGGAATTCCTTTTACCTATATCTTTTCTTTGTTTAAAAAAAAAAAAATTTTGATCACTAAAGATTTTTTTTTTCTTTCCCTTATCATTTGCTACATATACGTTTGAAAGGAACATACCGTGAAGTTTTTAGGACAATCATACCTCATTAGTCTCACATCTCTGCACCCAAACCAGCAAACCTATAGAGCATCTCTTTTTTCAAATGCCTTTGCATTTCCATCCTTTTTCTCCATAGAATGCTACACTTCAATGCTCTTCAACTTCCCAGAGTCAAGGGAACTCAAGACTTGACTCGTCAAAGAAGTCCTTTTTCACCTTCTCTCCCTTACCGCATTTTTTCCGTCCTCAGCACTCCTATTGAATTTAGTGTCAACATGTTAAAATTTAACAATTTAAATTTTCTCTAGCAATTTTCTAGTTCTACCTTCTGTTACATTATTTACAAATCTATTTCTTATACAAATGTTAAGCTTCATTTTCTCATTTTTGTTTTCTGTAAGATTTTTAACATTACATGGAAGAAGTAAACATTCATTGTTTAAAATTATTAGTTTTATTTTCCCTGAGTAAATTGTTCACACTTAAAGTCAAGGCCCCTTGTACACCAGTATTCATTGCGACACTATTCACAACAGCCAAAAGATGGAAACAACCTAAATGCCCATCAGTAGATGAATGGATAAACAAAATGTGGTACATATGTACAATGGAATGCTACTCAGCCAGTAGGAGAAATGGAGTCTTGATACATGCTATAACATGGATGGAGCTTGAAGACATTATGCTAAGTGAAATAAGTCAATCACGAAAGGACAAATATTGTATGACCTCGCTTACATAAAGACAAGAAAAGGAGATGTATAGAGAACATAAGTTTATTAGTGGTTGCCAGGGGCGAGAGGGAGGGGGAGAGGGAGGATTAATGGTGATGGAAAAATCGCATTGAATAAGGGTAAGATTGCACAGCTGATTATTGTAATTGCTGTCAGTAAGTTGTACACCTATAAAAAATTGAATTGGCAAAAGTTGTATGATAGATATATATACAACAATGACAGAAAAAAAAAGATTAGCTGCTGAGGCTGCTTATGTACAACCAAACACCTCATGAGATTTTGTTTTTTGGTTTGAAGTTTAGGGTCATGGTTTCATGGGACATCCCAGTTAATTGGCCTTATAACATGTTTAGCACTTCTGTTCTATCTCATAGTTCGATACGTAGTACCTAGGGTCTTAAAAGCTAGCAAGTGGCCATCCAAGGCATAACATTTGGTCTCCATACATCTGAAGAAACAGAGGAAGGAGAGTAAGGAATAAGAGTAGGATATGGAATGTGTGGCTAATTGCCTCCATGAACAGCTGCCTCCTTTGCCATGAGACCAGAAGAACTGGATGGTGCCCTGCTACCATTGCTGAACATTTTGATCAAAGATTCTATAGAGGAATCCTGATCAAAAGGGGGTAAATGTAGAACAGAATTTTAAATTCTCATGGACTCCAGACTCTGGAGCCATGAAGGTTGGATGAACCCCTGAAACGATTGCCCTGAGATAATCTTTAAACCTTAAACCAAAAATATACCCTGACGTCTTCTTAAAACCAAATAATAGTTTAGCTTAACTAGTAAAAAATGTCTGCCTTGAGCATTAGGCTCTTAAGAACTGTCTATATGAGATCAAATGGACAACTGCAACTCAAAAAATGAGATAGGAATTTTAGGGGGTAATGAGTTTATGTTAATGGGAGAGGAACAACTCAGAAAAAGAGGGTGAGAATGATTGCACAACTCAAAAGAATGTAATCAGTGTCTCTAAGTGGTACATGTAGAAACTGTTAAATTGGTGTACGTTTTGCTGTGTATACTCTCAACAACAGCAACACAATAAAAAAAAGAAAGAAAACCCTATGAAGTGAAATTCTATTCTGAAACATGTGGAGTCACCATGAGTCAAAATCATCTCAAAAAAACTGTTTTTTGTTTTGTTTTGTTTTTAATAAAAAACAAGTCATGGCCCATAGTTCATACTCCTACTACTTAGTATTTTCTATGGCAGTGAGTTGAAAAGTATGCCAATATAACCCTTTCTGGCCATCAAAGGATAGGGGAATGGGGAAAAGCCAGTTGTGTTCTGGCTGTTCAATTAAACAAGAACACTTCTGCCCTTTTTTCCCCTAAGAGTTCATTTCACCAAGGAGGGTAAAGAAAAGTTTCCAAACCATTGATCTAATTATTCAATAAATACTCAATAAATAATTATCCCACCATAGCATTGCATTTGTTGTTGTTGTGTGCTAGAGTCAGTTCTTACTCACAGGGATCCTCCTGGACAGAGTAGAACTGCCCCATAAAGTTTCCATAGGGAAATAATAAGTTACAGCTCAGTAATACCAAAAATAAATAAATAAATAAAATAAAAATATAAAGAGTCTTAAATGAATATTGTGGTAAGAGTATCTTTTGCATATCAATGGTTGAAATAGTGACAATAACTTTAGTTTAACTCTTTAATCTAACAGATTTAGAGCAGCTACCCAGTTGTAGAGGGTCAGCGAAAATGAGGAAGACCCTCAACGAGATGGATTGACCCAGTGGCTGCAATAATGGCTCAAACACAGCAACGATTGTAAGGATGGCTCAGTGTTTCTTTCTGTTGTACATAGGGTCGCTGTGAGTCGGAACTGACTCGACGGCACCTAACAACAATAACAACAACAACCCAGTTGTATACAATCTGGAGTGCCTTTTCAGTAGGGGCTCACAGCTTCTCAGAGCAGTGCTGGTTTCTTAGTCCTTGCTCTCCTGTTCAGCAAGGAGGTAAAGAATCAATGAGAAGGTCTATAGAAGGCTCCTCCTCAGAAGTTCACCTGCTTTCATAATACCTACCCTACGCATTGTAGAGATTAGACGCTCATTTGCATTAGTAAACTCCCCTCCTGAAAGGAATTCCTGTAGAGATGGCTTAGTTTATCAACCACTTATACTTCAGTGTGTATTTCTTCTGTCAAGTAATCAGATTACTTCTACCAAGGCAAGAGGTGCTTTGCTTTGGGGACAAAGCAAGGTGAGGCAACATGTGAACTTAAGGCAATGAGAAAGAGGGTGCATCTAGGAGAAGTGTTGAAGCAAGAGAACCCAGGATGTGGGCACTGAGTTGACTTTAGGATGGCGCACAACTTCTCTCAGGGGTTTTCTGGTTCTACCTACTGTTACATCGTTTGTGAATCTATTTTCCATACAAATGGTAAGCTCCATTTTCTCATTTTTGTCTTCTACAAGTGTTTTCTAACAGTTACACCTAAAAAGTAGGCTTTTAGTGTTTAACATTTGCTAGCTTGATTTCCCTGAGAAAGTCACATTTAAAGTCAAGGCCCACTACTTAATATAGCAAGGTTGTGTATATCTACATATATATGTACAATTTCACTATACTAAGTAGTATATTTGCATCGCTATCTTTTATATATAATAGTATATTTTATAACTTTTCCAGTATTGGTTTGAACTGTGAAGGAATGTTGCTTACAGCCCAGCATTTGCTGAGAGGACACAAAGGGCAGATAGCCCACAACTAAAGGAACTGTGGCCCCGGGCAGTAGAGCAGTAAGGGTGGAGCTGGTATTGTAGGCAGACAAAGTGCCATGATAAAGTCCATGGAAATAGACACAAGCACCACAGGCCAGCAGTCAGGCATCGGAAATGGGATGTGGGCATTGTCTTCAGCTGTTGACCTAGGCTGTGTAGAGAGTGAAGACCCAATGATAAAGGACAGAGAAGAGGGAAGAAAAGGAGTAGCAGGAAAACGTCATTTAAGAGAAGTATAAAACTGTAGTCTGAGATACAGTGTAAGGCACAAATGGAAATGAGGAAAAAGTTAGATGGAAAGGAAAAGTAGGCTATAGTCCTGCCGGAAGAAGCCAAAGTCCAGTTATAACCATAAAAAGTTCTTAACATGTAAAGTAAGATACAGGCCCTTACCTACTTCTGCTGTTGCCTCATTTTCCTAGCCATAGTGAGCTTTAAACAAAATGTTGAAGTGTCCTGTAGATAATATTGGAACACAGTGGAAAAACCGCCCAGTGGAAGCATTCCACAAACTTAGGAAGGACCAGTGTGCTAGTAGTGGTTCATCAGGACTGTACATTCAGAAACACTGCATATTTCATTATTCAGTGTAATAGAAGCAAAAAAAAAAAACAAAACAGTGATGGTCAGTGAGGAAAATTAACTTGCATAGATAGAAGTTTTAAATAAGTCGCTAATGGATGGGTGGAAAGATGTTTGTGTATGTTTGTTTTTCTGTTTGTTTTATTGGAAAATAATAGCTTAGCATCCAGATTTACTTTACTCCAGGTGAATAGGATCCGGGTACGCATCTTAAATTACTAGATATGTAGAACTATTGTATACATTTATAAAAGTACACATAGATGGCTTTTAAGGAACATCATTACATATTTTAAGGTATACTTTGCTTAGGCTTTACCAAGATGTAATTAGTCATTTGGTTATGGGGAAAACATTTATATTAAACAGACAAGGAAGAGCTATAAAAGTTTTAGAAATACTGCACATGAGGCAGAATAGTGTAGGAAAATATCGACATTTCTTGCATAATTATTGAAAAAGGATCAGTTCAGACAGACCATTGTTTTACTAGAAATTCTAGCCCTGAAATAGAAACTTTAATATTAGAAACAGTGTTGTTGAACCCAATTCGTCTTTAAAACTTATTCCACTAACTCAGAATCAAACACTGAGAATAAAAGCTTTAAAGTAAAAGAAAATGTATCCAATTCACACTTCAGGAAAGTGAAAATACTACAGACCAAGAGAACATTCTTATTGAGCTTTTTTTTCAGTACTCTCAGTTTAACCAGCTGGAATTATTTTTAAAGTACATCCAATTCAAACTTTTAAAATGACAGATTTGCCTTTTAATGGCAAATATGTATTTCATCATAAAGATGGAGCACAGTGTCCTTGGCTAAGTTATTCTCCACAGAAGGATGCTCTTTTTTATATGCTGTGCTTAGCCTGTAAAGAAAAACACAGATTACAGAAAATTTGCTCCTGGCATGGAAGATTAGAAGCATACAGACAGAATGATACAGAAAAACTAAAAATGCTAACTGCTGTCCTGTAAACCAAACCAAACCCGTTGCTGTTGAGTCGACTCCGACTCATAGTGACCCTGTAGGACAGAGTAGCACTACCCCATAGAGTTTCCAAGCAGTGCCTGGTGGATTCAAACTGCCAACCTTTTGGTTAGCAGCCATAGCACTTAACTACTATGCCACCAGGGTTTCCCAGTATCCTGAATTTCATATAGTGATGTTAGTTGTTATAATGAGCAGTCCAAACAAACAGATCCAGCCAAGGAGAAGAATAACATAGAAACTAGTCACCTTTTATACTTAAAGAAGAGTCAACTGCAACTTTAAATAACCAAATAGTACATTACAAAAGGTATCTCACAAGCACCTTTATTTGGAGATATTATGATGTCTCGCTCAAGCAACATATTAGATCTATATTCATTACAACTTTTTTTTTTTTTTTTTTTTTAGTAAAATAACCTCCAATTTCTAAGGAAAAGCAAACAGTTAACCGATAACAATGAACCTGAATTAAGCTATCTCAGTGTTTGTTAGTAAAACTGACACATTTTCAATTAAGATTGACATTCCTGAGACATAAGGTGACTGATGCTGTTTGACAGAACATGATCTGGGAGAGGAGGGTAAATATTCCAGGATGTGTACAGAGGAGGGCTAAGGTCACTCAGAGATGCTTATCCAAAAGAGGACTTGGGGCAGGGGTCCTGGGCGAGTGCTTTAGAGCTGAAATGTGAGGCCAAGCAGGGGCTAAAGGAAGGATCCTAGAAGACCCGGAGTGAGAGGCAAGAGCAGGTCGGTGTGAGCAGCAGGAAGGTGGTCTAAAATCATTCCCAAGGCAAGGGTCGGGAGGCTGGACAAGAGAGCAGAGTGCCTGGAAGCACTGCCCTACACTGGGAATAAATAGACAATAATTTATCCCTTGATGCCTCTGAATAATAAAACATGGAATTAGGTTTGTCAACATTGAGCATGCTGTCCTATTAATTAAAGCACTAAAAATCTGTGAAAGTGCTCAAGGGTCCATAAGTAAATAGAAAATAGAATAGCAACTATACATTTTAAGGCATTTTGGTGGAAATGGCAGCCTGGATTGTACTGTCTACACAGTCTCCAAAGCTATTTTATAATCGTAGACAACAAATTGAATCATTACTTACAATATGTAAACAAAAACACTTGGTTTGTGGGAAACACATTCATTCGTTTGCTCATTCATTCATACAACAAATGAAGTAAGTGTCCACTCTATATTGGTCTCTGTGCCAGGTGTGGTAGCTTAACAGTGAAATCAGATCCAGAGACTGTTCCAGCTGAAGGATCCAGGGAATATGGGGAATTTGAAGGGAAGAGGCCTTTATAGATCTGTTTGATAGAAACGTGGGGTGCATAAGGAGGCTAAGAGGGAACTAAATTTTTCAAAAGAGATTGGAAATTCCTCGTGGACATTGAAAGTACAGCTAAGGAGTATGGGCAGTACTTTTCAAAATCTAAATGTCCATTTCTGCTCTCTCACTTGTGGCCAGGGACCCTGTCTGTGGACACAGGGAGCTTCCTACTAGGCTGTAGTGCATGAACCAAAAGGTGATCTGACAGAGAAGGCTGATGGACTAGACCACACACACAGCCAGGCAGGCAGTAGGCAGTGCCCGCACAGATCCAGGGAGACTGCATGTGAGATGAAAGACCAAGAGAGTTTGAGGAAGAGGATAGGTGCAAAGCCTGTGTGACTTCCCAAAGCCTTGGGAGACACTGGCATAGTTATTTAAATGGGCCCCAATACAATATTTTGTTCTCCTTCCCCCATGCCCCCCATCACATAACATAAACTCATACCCTCAACCATTCAGGCAGGCATGTAGGTTTGTCTAAGCATGGTTAAAATTTAAGATGGAGAGAAAGAGAGTGAGTGTTGGCCTTCCCTGTCTACCCTCCCCAACCTACAGTGTGGTGGAAGGAAAGATGGTGGAAGGAAATTTTTGAAATTTTCCAAAGAACAAAGGATGCCTCATGGTTTCTGGAGCCCTGAGATCTACCTTAAGGTTTTCAGTAAATGGCAAAGCAGTTGGGAGACTTGAGCTCCTATTTGAGAGGCCAGTAGTTTAAGCCAACAGATTTGGCTCTGAGCAGAGGTTGCCCTTCAGCACACACTCTCCAGCTTTGCCTTGTCTGTCTCCCCCCTAGTTTCTAACGACGTCCCTGGGAGGAGGCCTGCAGTGCTGCTCTAGTGGAGTGTCTTTGGCAGGTGGCCTCTTGTGGTGGGCACAGCTGCTTAACCCACCCCTCAGGAAGGAGGACATCTGCTGTGGAATCTCACCATTGCCCAGGCATATGGCCTTAGGCCACCTTCCTGAATAGGGTGGAAGCACAGAAGACCTCCTGAGGTCATGAAAAGTTTTAGAGCAGAGAAATAACAACAATAACAACAAAAAGAGCAGTGTTTCAAGAAAATTAAGTTTACCCAAGATGCAAAATAGATTTAAGAAAGGAGGTAGTTCAGAAGCTGTTGCTATTGAGGATGGACACTAATGAAGCATGATAGTGCTGATTGTATGGATAGAGTGAAAGGGTATTGAAGGAGTAAAATCAACAGGACTTAGTAATTAGTTGACTGTGGAGGACAATAAAAAGAAAAGAGTGGAAGATTTTGATGAAGTTTTGAGCTTTGGTAGGGATACAAAAAACAAGGAATATAGAGATTGCTGGATGTAGTATGAGGGTGATAATGATTCAGTCTGATACAGATTCCAAATGGCGTTTCTAATGCTGACCGAAAGGGTATTATTATCTTTAGGGCCGACATAAGAGTGAAAATACTTTCAGAAGTTTTAACACCATTATTTTAAGCATGTATGCTACTTCAACAAGTTGAAAAGCTGTGAAAACATTTATTCCAAACTAATTCATAATGGTTTTTTTTTTTTTTTTAGGAGTGAATAATTTACAATGAGTTTGTCTTGAAAATATGCTTGCAATAAATATGTGGTCACGTTTTTATTAGACTCCTTGCAGATTTCATTAGACCCTCTACACACATCTGTGTCTTCAGTTCACCACATCTTCTCAGTTCAGGTTATCTCAGCCACTGTGTCCCACAATCTGTACTGCTCAATGACTCAGCATAATAAACACATTGATTCTTTCCATTCGCACCTTTTCTGTCTTGGCCAATATTTTAATAAGAGACACACTAAATGGCTCTTGCAGAGTCCCAAAAATCTTTTCCTACAGTGTTTACACAGTAGTCAAGTGTTAAGTTCATTTTCATCAAAAATAATAATTGAGTGCAAATGTAGAGGATTAAAAAACAAAAAAAGCAAAGTCTTTCTGCTCAATTAAATTTACAGCTTTACTCTTTTGATATACAAATATATATGTTTGCATTAAACAATCTGTGAACATTTCTCTAAAAAATAAATTTACATAAGATATTCATGCACACCAAGTCTGTATTGTTCTCCATTTCCCAGCAAGCTTTGAAACTTCAGTTTTCTCAGCTGGGGATCAGAAGATTCACACTCATATTCATGCTCTTTAGCTTTTCTGAATTTAAAACAACTCCATCTACAGTAAATTAAAGTTTGGGAATAATTCTCATTGGATAATTTAGTTCTTCCTCCAGGCTTCTGTCTCTGGAAGCGCACACTGGCCAGTGCTTAAAAACAAACAAAAACCTCCCCACCCCCTGCTCTGCTTACACTGTCTTCCAGACCATGTAAATTTCACAACTGCCCCTTCCTCTCTGAATATTGCTCTCCTAACTTAAACATTTCACAGAAACTAAGTGGTTCTTTACATTGAATTAATAAATAATCTGGTAACTGCAGTTATTGACTTTATCACTTATAGGAATTTGGGCCTTCCAGTAACTGGCATGCCTCTCTCTGTCTTTGGGCCCACCTCTCCCAAGTGTGCCTGAATGTTCCTCTCTCGGTGTCACTGTCCCAGGCCTTGGCACCCTGCTCTTGATTCATCATGAATATATTTCCTCAGGGCCCCCCAGGAGCACTGGAGCATTTCTATGACTGATTTATACCCAGCCTTTCTCTTCATGGCTGCTCCCTTGGGCCTCCCCAAATCACCATGCTGCATCTGGCAGCCTAGTTCCTTCTAAAGCTTTCCCTTCGTTCATTGTACCCTTGGCATATGGTTTTCAAGTAGACAGCTCCATGAATGGTTTTATTTATTTGTGTATTTATTTATTTACAAATTCTTACTCACATTTGACTGCTATCTTTCCCCTGTGTAAACTTCTATCTTGGAAGCTCAGGGGAGTCACACTGGAGTAGATGGGGTGTTCTCAGGTCACATCAGATTAGGAAGGTCCCTTTGTTAAAGTGCGTTAGGCAGAATATTACAAAGTTAAGCGAACTGACAATACTGAGAAGACATGCTTCACATCCGAAGTGTGGCCTGCCTCTCATCAACGACTGGGCACTTGGTTTTTCTCTGAGGCTGGCCAAAAGATGTAAAAGCAACTCAGTAACTGAGAATCCATGAAAGGAAAAGAAAAAAATATCAGCTAAACTATCATAGGCTCTAATAAAAATGGTTGTTTGAATTACCCATAGTTAAAATGTCTGCATTAGTGTTAAAACGTTGCCTCAGAAAACGGAGTACAGTTTTAACGATTACCTAAAGCAATGGAGTAATTACCCTCTGTCCTCAGAGCCGGTTTCCTGCATCTACAATGCCTGTGCCTGGAAGGATTATTGAGGGCCACCCCTGCTGTATTGTGAGTTTTGTTTTCCCGTTTTGGTTATGATTGCCTTCCCCACAGTCTTGGGATTGCTCTCACTCTTAAAATGGTAGCTGCTACTGCCACCCTGATTCTCAGTGCTTAAATGCACCTCAAAGACTCCACTGTGGCCCAGGCCTGTGAGAAAAGAAGCCAAGGGCTACTTGCTCGTGACTCAAGAGAATGTCTCCCTCGTCCTGTGTATGAGCTTGAGTTCCTGACTCTGAAGAATGATTCTTTGTTGTATGCCTTCCCCTCATCACTAACCCCTGTTATTTATTGAGAATTATGCCAGCACGCTCTATGAAGGTGTCAGTTCCCAATACATGTCATAGATGCGGATTCATTCATTCAACAAATATTTATGGAGAACCTTTCATCTGTGAATCAGAATCAACTCGACAGCAATGGTTTTTGTTTTGTTTTGTTTTCATGTTCTATACTTGCTGAATGTCAGTGACTAGTATTCAGATATGTAGTGAGTTCTGCTCTTTTCTTCCTTCTCTATAAGTCAATTCCAGAGTCTTTGTCTCTTCTCCCTTCTCAATAAGTCAATTTCAGGTTATTTGTTCAAGAAGTGAAAAATTAGCAGGAGTTACTGAGCATTCATTTGGGGAACTTCTTTCTGGAAAAACAATTTGACATATCTAGTGTCTTAGTTATCTAATACTGCTATAACAGAAATACCACAAGTGGCTGGCTTTAACAACAGAAATATATTTTCTCACAGTCTAGGGGGCTAGAAGTCCGAATTCAGGGTGCGGGCTCTAAGGGAAGGCTTTCTCTCTTTGTTGGCTCTGGGGGAAGGTCCTTGTCTCTTTGAGCTTTTGCTCCTGGCTGATCTTCATGTGGCTTGGACTCTCTCTTTCCCCATCCCTTCTTCTCACTTGCTTGTTTAATATCATTTTCTATCTCAAAAGAAATTGGAGCCTTGGTGGCGTAGTGATTAAGAGCTTGGCTACTAACCAAAAGGGCGGCAGTTCAAGTCCACCCGTCGCTCCTTGGAAACCCTATGGGGCAGTTCTGTGTCTGATAGGGTCACTATGAGTAGGAACCAACTCCACGGCACACAATAACAACAAAAGAAATTGACTCAAGATACACCCTATACTAATCCTTTCTTATTAACATAGCAAAGACAACCTATTCTTAAATGGGATTATAACCACAGGCATAGAGGTTAGGATTTACAACACATAGTTTTCGGGGACACAATTCAATCCATAACATCTGCCTAAGTTGTAGACTTTAAAATTCTCTCTTGTTTTAATTCCTAAAACGCCTTTCTGCTATTATTACCTCTATGTCCCTGCATGTTTTCTTATGTCGTGCACTCAACGTAAGTGTGAGACTCTCGGAAATTTGTTTGCTAAATCATCTGGCAAATGGTCTTGTTGATGTCTGCTGAGCTGATCAGAGTCTACAGTTGTTAAGTACTTATTACAGGAATCCAGCAGGGCAAATTAAGACAGCTTCGTGTTTGCTTGTTATTTTAGGACTATTATGCTCTGCTTCTGAGGGGCACATACTGGACCTCCTGACCTGAAAGGACTTGCTGTTCTTTAGTCAGAGGTTGCTGCGTGGAATCTGAATCTTTGACCTGGCAACAATAAAAGTGATTATCTTCAAGGGAGAGAATGTCCTCTTGTTGCTTTTCATAGTTAAGCCTGCTGGAAAATGTAAAACACTTATTTAAGCGGCTCTAGGTTCACTTGGTATGTCATATTTTATAACTAAGCTGGGTGCTTATTATACTTACAAATTAAGTTATTTACTTCATTTTTTAACGTTAATGCTCTATATAAACAGTACTCCTCCATTTACGCTCTCCGCTGAGGGTGAGCATTCCCCCCAACCCATACAAAAAGGTCTGTGGAGTGATAAAGCTGTTATTAAAATTACAGCTGATGTTCCTTGTACTTTTCTTGGAGACTAGATACTACAAATTGAATTTTCCATATAAGTAACTTACACATCACATAGGGTATATTTAAAAATAACTAGGTGGCACAAATGGTTTGCACTGAGCTACTAACCTAAAGATTGGCAGTTCCAACTCACCTAGCGGTACCACAGAAGAAAGTCCTGGTGATCTGCTTCTGTTAAGATTAAGAAAACCCTATGGAGAAGTCCTACTCTGTAACACATGGGGTCACCATGATTCAGAATCAACTTGATAGCAATGGGTTATGAATTTCCTTTTGTGTTTTTAAGAACCATTTATAAAGCAGATTTGGGATGTCTGAAAAATTTCTCAGTATGTTAAAGTTTAGGAAAATATAATCAAAAGTATTTTAAATGTATTAATGGTAGGGCTCCAAAATATACTGGTTTTTCAAAAAACAGGAATTTATTATTGTCATTGTTTAAAAATTTTGTCTTTTGTATTGTATTCTACCTACAATACAAGCTTTGCCTTTGGTACCTCCTTTCTATGAGAGAGGCATCACAGCTCTGCTTAAAATTCCTCCCCAACAGTTTAAGTGATCGTTCTAAAGCTATTTCTAAATGTTCATCTAGTTTTAAGTGCTGACGCTGCCATGATTTGGAAGAGAATGTCCTTGTAGTAGGTTATTTATGTGTTCCCAGAAATGTTTCAGTTGGTTTCGTGAGCTTAGAAACATAAGTGGTGTGAAGGGAAGTCTGTGTTTCCCTTCCTACTGTGGGTATTTTTGTTTTAACAATGCAAGGTGTTTAAGCAGAGTTAACGTCCAACATGCCTTCTTCTAACAACAAACTTTGTACTTTAGAAATGTTTTATCATGTTAAATATTTGTGAGAAGTAAAGGAACTTGCTTTTTCTAAATAAAAAGCATTGAATAATCTTGAGCAATCACACCATTAAGAAGTCAGATGCCAATCCAGAATGCTACCTCAACACATCATTTTCTGCAAACTTGCCCCGTGTTCTCTGATCTCAGAAGCTACAATGACTTCTCAACAAGGCTGTAAGGCAGGGGTGGGCAAACTGTTTCTGTAAAGGGCCAGGTAGTAAATATTTTAGGTTCTTTGGTGAACAGGCCAAATTAAGGATATTATCTAGGTACTTATATAACAAGAAAGAAAACAAATTTCTAAAAATAGTTTATTGGCAGAGTTCCAAGTACAGTAATAATAATATTCACTTTTTTGGTAATACAGGTCTACTAATGAGAAGAATGGACGGATTCTTTTTTGGGGAGATAGCATTTTGCTTAATTGGGGTTCAAAGTTAATGTTCTCAATCACCAAAAACGATTGCAATGCCAGGCTGTAAAAACCATTCCTAGCTCAAGGACCATACAAAGCAGGCAGAATTTGGCCCATGGGCTAGTTTGTCAGTCCCTTCTATAAGGCTTTCTTCTCAAAGTGTGGTCTTGGGAACATCATCTTACACATCACTGAGTTGGTTTATTAAACATGACAATCTTTGGGTCTCACCGCACGTTCTCAAGCTCATCTGATTTAGCCTTTTCCTGTTGCTGTTGCAACCTTTGTCTAAT
This sequence comes from Dugong dugon, assembly GCA_030035585.1. Lineage (NCBI taxonomy): Eukaryota > Metazoa > Chordata > Mammalia > Sirenia > Dugongidae > Dugong > Dugong dugon. The sequence goes on from CM057478.1 coordinate 20,770,294, forward strand.
GTCAGAGTATGTCCCCTGTCTCTAAGAAACCCAGCTCTCACTCCCCATGGGCTCTTCCCTTTAAACATTATTTTGACCCTGCTTTACTTCAGCTAAGGAAGCCTGGTGGCACAGTGCTTAAGCACTTGGCTGCTAACCAAAAGGTCAGTCGTTCGAACCCACTAGCCTCTCTGTGGGAGAAAGATGTAGCAGTCTGCTTCAGTAAGATTACAGCCTTGGAAACACTATGGGGCAGTTCTACTTTCCTATGAAGTCACTACGAGTCAAAATCAACTCAATGGCAATGGGTTTGGTGTTTGGTACTTTAGCTGTTACCCCCTTGCCCCCGTTCAATGCTAGACTTTTTACACGTGTCCTCCGTGCTCATTGGCTTCACCACCAGCGTGTTCTTTGCATCCTTCTCCAAGATAGCTCTTGTCCTCACCACTCTATCAAAACTTGCCAAGAATAGTTCTTTCAGCTCCTCATTCTTTGTTATACTAAACCTCTTCTTGTCGTTTGACACTGCTGGCTACCTGCTCCCACCAGAAATCTCCCTTCATTGATACTTTTCCATGGCATAGCTTGGTAATGTCCTTGAAGGAAGTGTTACTTGGTGCTGTGAATGATTTCTTCAGGCACTGCTAGTCATTTTGTAAATGCATCTTTTGCCATTTGAATGGAGTATTGGCTGAGGTTGAGCTCTGAGAGGTAGACGGAGCTGAAGGAACATATGAACATATCAGCCCCTGGGTGTGCTAGTGTGCATTAAGTAATCACAGAAATGTGAGATCCAAGACCTGATCTTTGTTCCTCAGTTGGTGAGACCTGGGTGAGTAAAGTCATCCAGGGAGCAGGTGGGGCAGAATTAACTAATTCCTGTCTAAATCTGTGACTCTTCTACATTGGGCTGCCCTGGAAACATGTAGAATGTGAGGTGGTTCAGCAGGTATTGTCCCACACCCCCCTTCCACTTCCCAGCTTCTCCTCCAGCCTCTGTTATGAATCCTTCTGTTTCCTTCAGATTTCCCTTCTCCTCCCTCCAGCTTGTAGGTGCCACCAACACTGTGTGTGCTGCATCTACCCCTTCTTTCTTCTGGGGAGCTCACCTGCTCTCATGGCTTCAGTTACCACCTTTTGCACTGATTACTACATCTACAACTTCAGCTCTCACCTCTTATCCTCAGGAAAGTTTTGTTTTCAGTGGTCGGAATTAACTCAAGGGCAGCTAACAACAACAACAATGCAATAAAGAATTAACTTCGCTTGGATTCCGAGCAGTTAGCTTTAATTCAAAATTCATCAAAACTGAAATACAAGTCCCTTCAAAATATGCTTCCCACTTGACACATTTTGGTCAGTTGCTTCCCTGTTATTCTCATCTCAAAGCCCAGAAATTTTATAACTATTGTTTACTCTTCCCTCACTTCATGTCCAGTATCCCAATCCTTCAAATATTTTAATTTATTTTATAATTATGTTTATTGAGGTTCATCTAATTTCTCAGATGTCATGAATTTATGTAGAATTTTTTAAGTAGTCTTGCTGCCACCGTTTTCTCCTGTTTCAATTTTATTTTATGTATTATTGTCATACTAATCTTCTCAGAACTCGTTCACAAAAGTCCAGTACTTACTAAGTCTCCCTATTATTTGGTTAGTAACAGGGCCTATGTTTCTAAATTTATTTCCCACCAATCCCCAGACTGCACCCTTCATTTTAGCCAGGCAGGTCTTCTCACTTTCCCCCTTCCCTCTCCGTACTTATAACCTGTACTCTTCCTGCAACTGGTTCTGTGCGTGCTCTTCCCTCAATGTAGATACCCTCCCTCCATAAATTGTAGTTTCTAGTAAAGAGGATGACGTTTCCAGGTAGAGAAGAACTATGCCTTTTCTCATCTGACTGTTTGTATCACACGTTTGTTTAACTGTACATGACCACTGTTCATCTTTAACCATCCTTTTCTTCTGTATGTGACATCCATAAAGGGAGGTGATATGGGGTCACTCGGACAGGACAAACCATAGTCAGCACAGACCTTGCCCCTGTCACTGTCCCTCATTATCTCTCCTGGATTTGTAATTCCATCTCCAGAGATGTCACCAAAATAGGGGACAAGACACAGTAACATCACTCCTTTTGAGGTTAGTTTCTCTCTCTGAAATGAGGACTTATACTTTGTTGTCGAGTCCATGCTGACTCCTAGCCGCCCTATAGGACAGAGTAGAATTGCCCCATGGGTTTTTCAAGACTGTAATTTTTACAGAAGCAGACTGCCACATCTTTCTCCCAGAAATAAGGACTAGAACCAGGATTCTTTGGAAGAGTAAGGATGATATTCATAAAGCTCTTTGAAGCCCTGAAAGAAAGACGTGGCTCTTGTTTACAAAGAGTAAATACATTGCAAGCATTGTTTTTTTTATACTTTTTTCTTTATATATATATATTTTTTTTTTATAGAAATCACAGATGATGTTTTGGGGGAATGCTAATAAATTAGATTCAAATGAACTTCTATGATTAATTATGCCATAATTAAATATTAACCATTACAGTATGTCTTATATTTATGCATTGGCTCCCTTTTCTATTTGAAAATTGCTTAACCATACACAGAAAATATGTTTACAAAATACGCTACAGTCTGGGACTGAATTTGAAAAGAAATTTGATGTGTACATGAAAATAGACTCCTGTTGTTAATTACTTAAGACTTGGTAGATTGTTCAGAAATTAAATCTCCTGCCACCTATAAAAAATTATTATCAAATAATTTAGTGTATTCATTTTTTAAGAGGTCCAGAATCCATGCATCAAGAAAGTTTACTGAAATTAACTTTTTTGCAGTAAAACACTTGCAATGAAAACGTTGAATTTTATTAAGATGAAGTGGAAGCAATATATAAATCATGAACTGCTTTTTATTTTATTTTAAATACATTTAATTTTTTTTTAAGTTATTTGAAAATTGATAATCCACTTACTATGTGACTTTGCACTAATTCCTTAATTCTAAGATGAATTCCTTGCAGGGCCTCAGTTTACTCGTCTGTAAATCTGATATAGAACACGTACTGAAAGGTTCATTGCTAGGTTTTAATGAATTACTGTATATAAGGCATATAGAATAGAGCTTAGCACATACGAAGTACAGCAAGTGGCATCTCTAATATATATTTATTAATGTATATTTATTAAAATGTCCTTATCTTTCAACTGCTATGAAGAAATTGAGTTCATTTTTTATGCTCATGATTAGACGACTTTAGGACATGGGAAGGGAGATGTAAAGATAGGGTTTCTTTATGTCTTTCACATAATTTATAAAAGATTTGTGTGTATTTTTCAAGTGAACCAAGACTAATGCTAAGTTGATGTCCCTGGCTCCCTGGGAGCTTGCCATGATGGCCCTTTGCAGTCAGAGTCCAGTCCTGGCACCGCTTGGCCTCCATGCTGTTTCCAGAGATATAAGCCACATACCCGTGGCACCAGGCAGTGAGTGGAACAAACAGCTTCAGGGAGAGTGCTGTAGCTGCAAGTACTGCGCCAACCACTAAGAGCGCACCTGGAGATTCTGCGGCCCCCATTGGCCACGTCTGCAGAAGCCTCTCTGGTGTTTGGGACTCGGACTAATAATGAAAGGTCAGCCACTGGAGGCTCTCTTTATCTCAACTGCTTTAAAAAAAAAAAAAAACAACTTATGTCAAGTGAGCACTTTACATGTTGTCCACCCACTTAGCGATGCTTCCTCTGAAGCTGAAATAGATTGCTTACGTAAAATGCTCAGAACTGCTTCCACAAAGCCTTCTCATGCTGCTTGCTTCTTCTAAAGCTACAGCTTCCTGATCTTTTGATCCCGATAGCACTGAACTCTTTGAGAGTGTGACAGAAAGGACAGAGTTGAGATTTTAGTGTGACAAGTGGAAGAAAATCAATTTTGACTTCCCAAAGATAGAACTAGTGGTGCAAAAGATCACCATTCACAAACAGATGTTCTCTATCGTTGTTTTGGATGATTAAATATCGAAGAGGCGCAATGCAATGCAGACAAAACCAAAGAAAACCAAACCAGTTGCCATCAACTCGATTCCAACTCCTAGCGACCCTAGGGGACAGAGTAGCACTTCCCCATAGTGTTTCCAAGGAGCACCTGGTGGATTCCTTTGGGTTAACAGCCGTAGCACTTAACCATTGTGCCACCAGGGTTTCCACAATGCAGATGGTAGGAGGCAATCTTTTTCTTAATTGAAAACATAAAAGAAATTAAGTTTGATGTCGAGAACACATCATGAACATCAACACCCTGTTCGTTCTACTGTATATTTTGCTTGATGTTACAAATTTTAGGCACACTTTGCATTCTACCAGAGGATTTACACATCGATTAGCAGTTAAAAGCATTTGTCTGTAAGTTGAGTTGGATGACTGTTTCCAACTTCAGGAAAACCAGATCTTCCCTGTAATTGGCAGTCCTATTATAAATGGATATTTTGTTAAGCTTCTAAAGAACTTCTAACAACTTATTAAATAATTGAATAAAGCAGAGTGCATTTAAACTTACAGTTGCAACATATTTGAGAATATCGTGTAACCTGTGAGTCACTTCAAATGTTATGTGTAAGTGATAAACCATGGGATAAAAAGCAATACTGGAGAGAAATTATGTGAATTACCATACCACCCACTAATACATTACATAGGGATTTAGTCATCCTTTTTCATAATTATACTGTTAAAGATTTGGTTACAATTATTTTTATCTTCAGTATAAAGCTATTATACCCCAAAAGGTGTAAGGAAATTAAGATACCCTTTCCATAATTCATAACAAACATGGTTGTTTTGAATGTGCTTAATAATTATCTCGATTCAATTCAATACAATGGTGATTTATTGCCTTTGAGAGATGCTTATGAATGTCTCATTAGGAGGCACTACTAAATGAGTACAGTACAATCCATATGAAGGCATATTTAATGTCATCTCAGTAAGGGAAACACTGCTTCTGAAGCTCTATTTGCATGCTAAAAATTCTGAGCAACAAACAAATCCCACTACAATAATAGAATTAAAAAATTAGCCTATATTTTTGGCTATTGTCTAGAGATAAGAAATGCAGCTTATCTTAAATGAGAGGAAGAAATATGTGCTGTTTAGGTAACTAGGATTTCAATCTACACGAAAATTTGGATATATCAGGGAACCATAATACATCACTTGTTGGAAATAAGAGATGTAATTCTGTTTCTGTCTATCCCTAGAGTCTCTTAAATATGTGCTTCCTTTATGATCATCAAGAAAGTGAAATAAACTTAGCTGTAACATAATGAATACATTTTGTTGGCTTGGCATCTGGCCTGTAGTTTAGTTACATTATTGAAAAATTTGAAGTGGAATGGACATCATAGCTTAAGATATTACGACTGATTACTTTCCCTCGTTGATCAAAGATACATATTTAGCGCTGTGTTTGTGGATGTCTATAATTAACCTTAATTTCAGGAGCTTAAGTTATATTTACCATGTTTGTTTGTTTTTTATTTTGTTCAATATATGTAACATAAAATTTGCCATTGTAACCATTTTTAAGTGTACAATTCAGTGGCATTAATTACAGTTACAGTGTATCATATTTATTTTTAAAAGCACTCCTCATGAAATCTGGGTAATCTGTCTAAATTTCTTCCTATCAATAAATTTATAAGACTTAGCAGAAATGATGTAAACAAAAATCCTGCAATTTGCACAATCATTATATTGTTAGCAAAATTAAGTTTATGATTAAAGGACTGTATTTCTTACAATTTAGTTCAGCCTGTAGAGCTAGAGTTGAACAAGATTATAGACATTATCAGTGTATAAAAATGCATTGTGGATTTTCTTAATTTATTCACATTCTTGAGACAGAAACAAATACGTTAATTTTCTATTATACCACTCTTTTAACTAAATCATGGGGCACAAATCAAATTCCAGTTACAGATAAGGAAGGTGTTTGCAAGACCATAATCATTTATCATGATTACAGGCGTGAAACTCTATAGTAAAAGGACACATCAGAAACTTTTGAAGAAGTAGCTCTGCACTAGAGTGCAGATGAAGTGCAGAGAGCCAGCCCTGTTACTGGGACTGCAGGCTTGTAAATGGTATTCTCAAGAGCTTTAATAGTGGACAAGGACAAGCAGTTAGTCTAGTTGACTCCTTAGAACAAATGTCATTACAGCAAAAGTATTGTGCAAGTGACTGACTCAGTCTTTATTAATGAAGAAAAGAAAATATGGTGCCTCCAAAATGAGACGATTATTGTTGAATTGTGGCAAGGTCTGTCTTCACTAACTAAATTACCATGTCACTTGACTGTTTTTAAAAAGATGCAGCTGAGGTCAGATAGAGGCATTCTGTTGGGTCCAGGTATGTATTGTTTTGTTTTAAAAAGGATGCTGTTTTTCCACCTATGTGATTAGGAAAACAAAAAACAAAAACAAAATTTACCCAGCTGCTAGAGTCAGTAAAAATGTATTGAAAAGATTGTTTCTTTTTAGAATGAAAGCAGTCTTGGAGTGGCACCTTTGAATCAAGTTACCTGTAGACTGTAGGGTGGAGAATGGATCACAGAAATCTGTATTCTGTAGGCCTATGACACAAACACAGCCACAGACTTGTCCTTACCTTCCTGGGGAAATTGTTGTTCACACCTAGGCCTTGTTCATTCACACCTTGTACGTGTGAACAGGATAATCTTTGACTCAAAGGACACTATTTCACTGTTTTCTCTCCTGACTTACCATCAATTCTCAAATTCCACTGATCTCTAGATACCTTTCTAAGGTTAAGGCCCTACAGTCTCCAGGAATCCCCTATTAAAACACATCTTTGAAAGTGGTAAAACATTAACTGGAAATTACCATCTAATTGTGAATGAGGGAAGGAAAGCTAGCCCTGGAACAAGGAGTGCTGCTCCATCTCCCCCCTTTTTATCCCCCTAGAGAATCACTATGAGTCAGAATCAACTTGATGGCAGCGGGTTTGGTTGTTTTTGGTTTAGGGTAGTCTCAATGTTTGATAGAGAATTTCCTTTTTCTCCGCTGAAAATTCCTTCTTCTTTTATTTATTTTCCTGGCTGATTTCTCCAAAGGCCAGTGAACAATACGTATGTATTCACTAGGAACCAGTGGAAATTCTGCTGTATAACTAACTGTCCTTGTACTTACCAAATAGAAGTGATTGCCAGCACACAGGCCTCAAAATGTGTGCTTTCCAGCCAGGTCAGACTACATCCACAGAGGAGATGGAAATACTCCTGATTCCAAAACTCCTGGCAGTGTTCTGTGAGGGTTTGAATTACTGCACAGGTGTGAAAGATACCTAGCAGTTACCAGGTGAATGCACAGCTGCCTTAAAGGTAGTCTGACCCTAATTCCAGCTTGTTCAGGTCCCACATGATCTTGCCCACTTGTACTTGCAGTTCCACTACATTAGGTCAATAAATTCATAGTGTGATATGCTATCCTTCGGTACCTGTGGCCATTCCCGAAAACCATAAATCATCCTGGCATCAGCTACGGTCTGGTGCATTATCATTTACCTGTCAGTCTGTCTACTCCACCTCCATTGCCAATCCTACCTGAATAGGAAAAGTAAAGGTTATGTTTCTTTGCAGATGTGGGCCTTATATGCTTTGAAATGAGGGAATATGCATTGATAGGAATGTTACTGTATTTTAAACATCATTTTCCATAAGCTTCTTGAGAATAGACTATATCTTTCCTGTTCACCACTGAATCTCTCGCTTCTAGCATTGTACCACGCGTGTATTTGGTGTTCAGTAAGAGCTGAAGTATGTGTGAGGGTTTCTGTTGATAGCAGTTAGCTACTGTCTTAGAACAATGCTGGCATACTTTAAATATAGGTCTCTTCCAGAACAAGGGCAGTTGACATCCCATTAAAGAACTCCACTGACCATCTTCATAACAAAAGTGTTTAAAAAATGAAAATGAGTGTGATTCAAACTGTTTATCATGAGAATATCATAGTTAATGTATAAGAATTTTTTTTTTAAGATTTTTTTTTCACACTCATTTCTGTCCATAAATTGTCTGCAGTGTGCTTATCTGGATATCAATGCCATAGCAAATATGTTGGCTTCTTTGTGATTGACTGTATAAGATTAAAGTACTTGAAATTTATATAAAATATGATTATGGTATGTATTTGAGTATTTTTAAAGAAAGATATTTACTGGACAATTACCTAACTATTGCCTATGATAAGAATACTTGTTTTCCATCAAGTTGATTCCAACTCATAGCAATCCTGTAAGACAGAGTAGAACTACCCCATAGAGTTTCCAAGGAGCAGCTGGTGGATTCGAACTGCTGACATTTTGGTTAGCAGCCGAGCTCTTAACCACTACGCCACCAGGGCTCCATGATGAGAATAACTACCATGCATTGAGTGCTTGGAAACCTTGGTGGTGTAGTGATTAAGAGCTACGGCTGCTAACCAAAAGGTTGACAGTTCCAATCCACCAGGTGCTCCTTGGAAACTCTAATGGGGCAGTTCTGCTCTGTCCTGTAGGGTCACTATGAGTTGGAATCAATTCGACAGCAACGGGTTTGGTACTTACTGAGTGCTTGTTGTGTGCCAGGCACTTGTTGGAAACACTTTACATGTACTAATTCTTTTAATCCATGTAATACTCCTATGAGATGGATAACATTATTATACCCATTTTACAGATGAGGAAATTCAAGGCACAGAGAGATTAAATAATTTACCCAAGGCTACAAAGCCAACAGGGGTCAGTGGTGTTTCAGTAGTAGCATTCTCACCTTCCGTGTGGGAAATACAGGTTTGATTCCCAGCCAATGCACCTCATGTACAGACACCACCAATCTGTCGGTCGAGACTTGTGTGTTGCTGTGATGCTAAACCGGTTTCAGTAGAGCTTCCAGACTATGATGGACTAGATAGAAAGCCCTGGCGATATAATTCTGAAAATCAGCCAGTGAAAACCCTATGGACCACAAAAGTCCGATCCACAATCAATCCTGGGAATGGTGCAGAACTGGGCAGCGTTTGAGTCCATTGTGCATGAGGTCACTATGAGTCAGGAGCCTGAGGTGGGGCTGACTGGATGGCAGGTAACAACAACAACATAGCCAGTGCGGGGTAGACCTGAGGTATAGATCCCAGCAGTATGGTCCAGTTTTGTGCTTTTAACCTATCCACGATATGAGTGCTGCTATTTTGCAATACAGTTATTTAGGATTTCCCTTTTTAAGTTATTCCTTATACCTTTGGAGCAGAAAAAAAGGAATAATAATGTTACAGGTAGTAAAGTCTCATGAAGAGAAAGGTTTTCTGCCTAAGAAAAATAAAGATTTTAGTTAAATATGGAAAGTGTGTCAGTGGTGATAAAATTGTTTCTTGATGTTTAGCCACAAATAAAGGACTTAGGTAAGACAACCAATATGATAACAATAATAAAAACCTAAGTAATAATTAACATTTATTTAGTGCTTTCTATATGGCAGGCAATGTTCTAAGGCACTTTACATGTATTTTCTTGCATATAATCAGTCCCATTTTATGAACAACAAGCTACTTGCCCAAAGTCATACAGGTTGTAAGCAGCAGAGCAGGGTCACCAAACCAGGTACTTCTGACCCCAAAGTCTGTGTTTTGAACCACTGGCTGTCTTGCCTCCCTACAATGGTGAGAGAACTACACGCTGAGAGCATCACGTCATTATGGCTCTGGAGAGTTCATCTTGGGCACGTTCCATGGAATTAAAAACGTGTCTTGTGTTTTTGATGACTACATAGTCTTTCAAAGATTTTTTAACTGTAATTATGATTGAATGTGTTATGTAGGCTGCTGTTGCTCTTCCAGTTTTTGCAACAATTTCATGATAGCTTATTGGCTGTTAGTCATTGTATAAATTCATACATCATCTTATTTAATCTGTCCTGTGACCCTAGTGAGTAGATATTATTATTCCCACTTAATAAACGAGGAAATTGAGGCTTAGAGAGGCTAAGTACTAAATTGCTCAAAATCTCACAGTAAGTGACTTTGAAACCCATGATCTTTACTCCTCCATACATAATATTTTGCCAAATTAGGTTCAGCCATATGAGATGACCCTTTTTATAGGTCCCAAATGGTCAAATATTGGTAATTTCATATTACTCAATCTAATAGATAAATGATCATTGATTTAACCATTCCCTGTTTTCACTTTTAAACACACTGAGATGTGCCTAATACATTTGCGAACATAATACATAAGAAGAAAAAAATCCTGAAAATTTGACAGTAACAATGCCTTTGATTAGTGTGTAAGTAGATGATATATTAATAAGAAGGTGACCAAAGATTATGTTAAAATTAATTTTTATGCATATTTAATACATGGCAACTGTTGTTTTAAACTATGAGGTATTTTAAATGGGAACTAAGTAATTGAAAGTGAAGAAAAAGAATTCATTTCTATTAGCTTGAATATTGTAAACAAATATATTTGCTCAAAACCATATAATAAGAGTTAAAATTTGAAAGCTTCAATTCTAATGGTGGCAGTTAAATAAGATCCAATCTAAAACAACACATAAGATTGTGCTTTTTTAAAATCCGATTTTAAAATAGCCAAGTGATGGTTTAAAATAATTGTTTCAGTTTACATTGCAAATCCATGCAAATTGACATTTATCAAGTATAGCTGTCAGTCAGTCTAATGGTGAAGTCTGCTCACTCTCCTTAAAAAAAAAAAAGAACCTCTGTTTTTATTTATCACATTTTATTTACAAAAGAAATCAGAAAACTTTCATGGGGTAAATATTTTTTATATTATCAAATGTTTTATCCTTTATGGGAATACTTAATATTGGGAATACTTAATATGCCTGTATGTATTGGGTTTTCCTATTCCCTGAAAAACGTTTTGCACAGATCAACTTTAAATTTGACTGTATTAAATGAAAAGAAGTGAGGATGTATGGGCCTTAGGAGTGTCTTCTGTTTTGGTGGCTTGTAAAAAGTCTGCTTGATAAAGAACAGTGACTGGTCTCAGCTCTCCAGGTTGAATTGTTCAGGGTTCTGACAGCTGGATCCTTTCCTGACCCTTCTCTTCCCCCTACAATCTCTTCTGGGATCCCACAGAGTGTTGCCATTCCAAGCAGTGTCCAAGTGTGGAAGGACCACACTGGAGGCAGCTGCACGTTAGATTGATTGAGAGTAACCAGCTCCAGAGAAGGTTCACCTATCATTTAGCCCAGAGCTCAATGACAGGTAGAAATATTTACTTCCAAATTGAAAAGTTAGGGAAAAACTATAGTTTTTTATGATTACATTACATGATATTTTATGATTACCTAATAGCTTGAAGATGCTAAAATGTATATTTTAATGTATTTACCAAGATCAATTTTTTTCTCTTTTTTAGTTTTCCTTTGGTAGTTCATAGTGAATAGTGTATGATGTAAAACAATAATTTAGGGCTATATGAGGGCTCTTCACATAAAGAATATTTTTCTTCTTTTTATTCTCAACAGATTGTTGTAATATATTGTGTTATTTAGAATAAGTTTTAGCCTCCGCCTTTGAGACTGAGAAGGGCCTCTTTTTGCTAATTAGAAAAATCTTGTCAGTGGATTTTACTCAGCACACACAGCAGAAAAATCAGAATGATAGCACTTCAAAGGAAGCCTCTCTATCTGCGTATCTTCCAGCAGAGTTTTGTTTTACCCCTTCACTTAATCAAAAATAATGAAGATTTATGTATGTCAAGTTTCTTAGAATTCTCGATGAAAGGCATGATTGTTCAGTGTGTGCTTAAATACCTTAGTGCAGATCCAGTTACAATGCTGCAGAAAAAATGTGAACATTTTAAATTTTCGCTGATTTTATCAGAAGAGGGAAAAAAAAGGATACTGTGCCTTTGTTCTTTGCAGTAAATAAGCAATTTTCTCTTTAAGGGCCCCCTGCAAAAAGTTAGCACAGAGAATCAGGTGAATAATATTAGCATATTTGATCTTTTTAAGGATTTGCCATGACATTTTTTTTTTTCTTAAAGACCTGAATCTTTAGTGCAATTGAACCTCAGAAAGTAGCCTTAGCAATGTGTTGTGGTCTCAGAATGAAGAGATAATCTAGGAATTGGTATAAGGTGGCCACAACCCAAAGTCTGATGGTGGGCCACGTGGGAGAACAATTTACAATAAAAATACCAGAGCTAAAATCATGGTGATGCTGGCAGCCTAACACTTAAAAGCTATATTAGTAGCTGTCGTTTAAATGTAAGCTCATAAAATTAACTAATACACGTTCAGTGCCTTCAAATAAATACTCCATCCATCTTCAGAGGTCATGAATCCATATGTAAATTTAAAATTCAGATATTTGCTATTATTTGAACGTTTAAATTAACTAGAGTGAGATATCAAGAAACATCTTTTAATCTAAATTTTTAAATTCTTTTTTTGTTTTTAATCCTGGCATTTGATGTCATATAGATTCAGTCTACAAGTAAGACATTTTTGGCATATCATCAGTTTTCAGCACATATTGTATGCAAATGTCATCCTAGCTTTGAAAATACCTTTTGCATTTTAAGCAAGATTCTATTTTGACAGTTCTTTATGCTTTTGGGGAGAGTTCTTGTGGAGAGTTAAAAAAAAGCATCTTGAGCTTTTGCCTTGGCATATTCATTTTAATTTGATCATTTCTGTTCTATCACGGTTAACCCCTCAATCAAATCACCTGGAAGTTCTTGTTAAAGTTCAAGGCTGCCATCAACCCCCATCAGTGATTCTTGCAGGAGGTTTACACATGTTAAACCACCAAAATGTAAGTTGTTCTTCAGGATTGCTCTGGGGAGTTTTCTACTGCAGTTTTGCCAGTTGAATTATGATGTGAGATGGCATGAATATTGATCAAATTTCTAAACTGAATTTCCCAAATTTTAGACTGCGGTGTAAACTAACCCGCGGGTTGTCATAACCAATTCAGTATGTTTTTAACAATAGCCAGTGAAGCATGGAGGTCTTTAAAACTCATTGAAATGTAGAAAATTATCTGCACATATGCTATCAACAAACCTCCTTTAACTCCTTCCTTCCCACACTTCAAACCTACAATAACATTCAAAGCCAGGGAATTGGTCAGTGATTCTGTGTGTGTATGCATGTGTGTGTGTGTGGCTGTGTGTCTGTTAGGAACTGGTTTATTTTTCCTTCTCGCAGTCATATATATTTATAAGTTTGGAGGAGGTTTATACAGTGAACATAGAATAAATGTGAATAATATTGCACTTTGGTTATTATTTCTTACTGCTAAGTGGTTTTGTTTCTTCTAAAGAGAAAATAAGAAATCACACATCATGATGAGGTTTCATGTTCAGGGACAGGTTATCTGTATTACATTTATTAAAACCTTCACTTCTTTTGAAGTTTTATTCATTTTTCTGTCTAACTTTTAGCCATTTTGGGAGAAAGATGTGGCAGTCTGCTCCCATAAAGATTTACAGCCTTGGAAACCCTATGGGGCAGTTCCACTCTGTCCTATAGAGTCACTATGAGTTGGAATTGACTTGATGGCAGTGGGTTTGGTTTATGTTTTTTTAGCCATTTACTTTTTATTAATACATTTTAACTTACAGTGGGGTGGAAGGAGGGCCTTCCACAATTCTATGTCTGCTCAGGAGAAATTTTCTCAAATGAAAGCATGAGTTTGGGTTTGCTTTGAGTCAGAATTAAGGGGCCTGCTCCTTTTCTAGTCCATGGTGACCACAAGCTCACCCTTAAGGGATCCTCTGGACGAAGCCCTTTGGAGAGGATCAGACGTTGTTTATCTTCTGGACCTCATCCCACTGGCTGATCCTAAACAGCTTGGTCTCCAGAAATGGGAAGGGAGTTTTGACTATCTGAGCAGTATTTCCATGCATTCAACACTTGGCTGATCATTTTGGAAGAAAGACAGAGAGAGGGAGGGAGGGAGAGAGGGAAGGAGAAAGGAAGGAAGACAAAGAAGAGAAAAGAAAAAAATTTTATGAGAGTATGGTAGGAGAAAATAAGATGAAAAAAGGATGATACTATCCTTTTTTTAGTAAAAACAAGTTAATCACTGTTAATATTCTTTTCCTGCCAGTATATCATTCCACTCCCACCTCTTCTGCTACCGTGAGTTACATATTCTGTCTCCAAAATTGATTTGTGGAAGAATATCACAAGAAAGGAAATGTATACATAAAATCAGAGCTGCATTTAGAATAAAACAAAAATGTTACAGGTTTTTAAATTACATAGTACTTTTAGTGGCATTTTTCATATTATTTGGTCTGTCATTTGTGAAAGGTGACAAGAGCCACTCTAGCCTATGCTGGTATTATAAACAGCAGTAAAGTCAGTTTAATAATAAGTGTAAGGTAAACTATACTGTTTGTAGTACGCTTTAAAATGCCTAACCTAATTTGTCCCTAAAAACAAAAAGCAGGGAGACAGTAAGCAATGTATATAAATAAATGAGAAAATTGAGGTTCAGAAAGGTTAAGTACCTTGAATAAAGCTTCACAGTTGCCCTTTGCACTAGGTGTTTCTAAATACTGAGCCTGTGTATGCGCGTGCATACGCATGTGTGTGTGAGTGTAATCACAGAACACTGCCACAAATGTAGATAGATTGGTAAAAACAGAAACTGAATTGACTGGTAAATTACTAGTACTTATATACACCACTTAGTAGCCAAGGGATTGCCCTCAGTGTGTTAACATAGCAGTGGAATGTCTAACAGATCGTTTCAATCCAATTAAAGTGATCTGTTGTGACTGTATTTGACTGGAGGCAATGGAAGAAAGATGGTTAAAATGTCCTTCCAAGATTATCTGCTTTTATAATCCAAAAAATTGAGAAATTTCCTGAAAAATGATTACAGCCTGACTGATTTTATGTACTCCATAATATATATTATCAACTCATAAATCAAGCTTCATTCTAAAAGGCTGTAAGTATCTCTGGATAAATTTCTTTAATATTTTAATTGAAATACGAGGAAACCACTTCTCACAATTTTTATTTATGCTAGGCATACAATTCTTTTTCTTGCTGAATAGTCTCTTGAACATGAATAAAATGCCAAAATTATACAAATTTAAAAAAAGAAAGTCCTGGCTTGCTAGTTTTATCAAGCAGAGTATCCAGACCTTATATTTCAGGCTGGGATTCTCAAATGGGAGACAGACAATTCTTTTCTTGGCAAAAGCTGTGTAACAGTTGTTCATGTAGTCTAAAAGACTCCATCATAGGTATCCTTCCAGTCAGTTAATCCTCTCCTTTCAAAGGTGCCAATTATGTATATCAATTTTTACATTTTATTTTTAAATTTTAAAATTATTAAGTTATATATTTAAATTGTTTTTCTTTTGTAAAATTGGACATATAAACAAACTACTTTCTGGCCTCAGTGGGGGCAGAAGAGGGTTGTTAGGAGATATGTGTATAGCTCATAATATTCAAGCCATGACGCGCCTGTTCATTTCTGCAGAAACACAGTGAAGCATGCCGGCTGAGAACATTAGCTTTGGAAACAGACATCCTTACTAGTTTTGAGACTTTTAGCAAGTCATTTCTCCTCTCCAGCTTGAGTTTATTCAGCTGAAGATGGGGCCGAAAATACCCATCTTACTGGTTTGTTTAGTGGATTAAATAAAACAAACTCTGAGAAGTGTAAGATGTTTGCATACTTAATACATGGCAGCAATTGTTATTGAATTTGGTCCCAGGAAATATCAGCATTTAAGTTTTGCAGTGGGCCCCTGAAAAAGGACCTTAGTGGGACTCACTACAGAGGTGAGGCTTCCAGACAGGGAAAAGATTGATGTGGTGGAGAGATGAGATGGAGCCTTATTTCTGGATGCTAGGATGTTCACTGGAGGCATGGGACACTAGGAACTTAGCTTGTAAAATGGAATGAATGGCGAAGATGTTCACGGAGGGCCACCAGCCATAAATGACAAACTTCACTGAGAGAGAGAACCTGCCTCATCAACGGGTACCTGAGTTTTTCAAAGGTAAATTATGTAGTATATAGGGAACTGGACCTATGGCATATGGAATGGTTAGGGGCTCCAGAGGCTGGTACCATGGAGAGGTAAATGAAGAATAGAGCAGACAACTGTAAGTTAACACAAAATAATTTGAGTCCCAGGGGAAGAGTCTTTGGGTACCACCAAGAAGGGCCAAGGATAATAGTGGAATTTCAAAGGTCCAACCAGGGAAATGTGAGTTGTCTCCAAAGTTAATGAAGAGCTTTAGGAATCAGGACGAGAATGACCTTCAGACATAAGATAGAACCTAGGGTCTTGCAGAGCTCAGAATTTGATCTAATATAGCAGCAGTAGCAACTTGAAATCACCACCACAGACCTAAGCAGCTTAGTTCAGCTCAGCCATAAGTGCTATTTAACAGAGGCCTTGAAATATCATCTAAGAAAGGAACAGTAAATATAGACCAAGGACAATTGCCCTGAGTGTTTTGTAATATAACTGGAACCTTTATAACTTCCCCTTGTTTGTGGCTTTTATTCCATCCCTTTTCTTATAGGAGAGTACAATCCTTAGGTGAAAAAGACCTGTGTGCATATTTCCAGGAACAGCAAAGACAAGGAAGCCAGTAGGATATCCTACTCCATGGCCAGTCCTGGAGAAAAAGGAAATTGAAAAAGTAGAGAAGGTGGGAGCTCATTAAAGGACAGAAAGATAAGCTGGATTCTCAGGATACTTTGCTAAGGAGGAATGGAAGCATGGAGAGCTGGCCCTTGAAGGAGACATGAGTCCAAGTGCAAGGGATCTATTTTGTTCCTGATTGCCTCAGTCTAGGCCGCAGAGTTGTACAAGATGACTAATAGAATTTAATGAGTTTCTATTTCATCAATGTCCAAATAAACTTCTTTAATCTGGTTCATTAAGAACAAAGATATTAATTGAGAAAAACTAAAATAAACTGTAAACAGGCTATGAGCTAACATACATATACAGAGAGAGAACTGTTAGCTGCTGTGGAGTTGGCCCCCAGGTCATAGCCATCCCCTGTGTTGCAGAGTAGAACTGCTCCATAGGAGCCAGTAGGTGGCTTTGAACTGCCAGCCTTGAGGTTAGCAGCCAACTGCAAACTGCTTGCACCACCCAGGCTGTCTCTCTCTCTTTCTCTCTCTCTCTGTCTCTATGTATATACAATCATACGTTGCTTAAAGTCCATGATATGTTCTGTGAAATAGGACGTTAGGTGATTTGGCCATTGTGCAAACACCATATTACATGCACTGCCTCCCCGATGGCATCGCTGAGGTTCCCGGGGGATGGGAGACTTGCCTGCAGAGAGCCAGCGGCTGTTCCACACCCTGCTGTTCACTGGCTGCAGCCCTGCTTCCAGGCTCCACACTCCCAGGCTGCCCTGCAGGTCCGTGCAGTACCAGCACCCTTGTCCCATTGCGACCGCCGTCCAGAACGGAGGGGACGTCCCCATTGCCACCGCCGTCCAGCATGGAGGGGGCCAGCACCAGCATATAGAGCACTAGGAGCAGCACACACTTAATCTTGTTGTCTCTGCTGCTGGCCCTTCGTGGTTCACAGAGCCCCCGAGAGCGCTTGCCCTTTCCCCTGCCTCAGAAATCCCGTCCTGTGGCCCATCCTCCAGCCTTTTCAGGCCCCTGTGTGCCTGGAGGACTGAACCGCCAGGGCCGTGCATCCACAAGGGACTTGGGAGGCCGTGGGGACCACAAACATATATGCAGTCAGACATTGCCTGAACAATGTGGTGCAGTCTATATATACGCACAAATATATAAACCCATAGCCATTTACTACTTGATACCAACCCATAGTGACCCTATAGGACAGAGTAGAACTGACCCATAGGGTTTCCAAGGCTGTAATTTTTATGGAAGCAGATTGCCACATCTTTCTCCTACAGAGCAGCCAGTAGGTTCCAACCACCCACCTTTCAGTTAGCAGTCTAACAGCCAAGCACCTAACCACTGCACCACCGGGCCCTCGCTCGCTCTGTGTATATATACAAGCACATACGTATACGAATACATATTTATCTATATTTGTGTCTATGTCTGTTCTCTATCTATCTATACTGTGTTTCTGTGCAAATAACATGTGCTTTCTGTGTTTGCTTGCTGGCCAACCCTCTTCCCCATGAGGCAACATCACAAGCACCACCATGCCAATCCTCTTCCACATGTTGCTGTAAAACAAATTGCATAATGCTGTTACAAAAATACCTCGCAGGGGGAGGGCATGACAGGCAAGCAAATGCAGAAGGTGCACGTAATTTGTGTAAAAATATGGTATATAGATACATATGTATGTATGTATATATTTCTCAGTGAAAGCTGGACAATGAATAGGGAATACTGAACAACAATTGAATGCCTTTGAATTATGGTGTTGGTGAAGAATGCTGAATATTCCATGGACTGCCAGAAGAATGAACAAATCTGTCTTGGAAGAATTACAGCCAGAATGATCCTTAGAAGCAAGGATGGCGAGACTTCATCTCACATACTTTGGACATGTTACCAGGAGGGACCAGTCCCTGGAGAAGGACATCATGCTTGGTAAAGTAGAGGGTCAGCAAAAAAGAGGAAGACCCTTAATGAAACGGATTGACACAGTGGCTACAACAATAGGCCCAAGCATAACAATGATTGTGAGGATGGCACACGACCAGGCAGTGTTTTGTTCTGTTGTACATAGGGTCACTATGAGTTGGAACCAACTTGACGGCACCTAACAACAAGATATATATATTGTTGTTATTGTTATTAGGTGCCGTTGTGTCAGTTCCAACCTTATGTAAAACAGAACAAAATGTTGCCTGGTGCTGCACCATCCTCACAGTCATTGCTATGTTTGAACCCATTGTTGCAGCCATGGTGTCAATCCATCTCGTCGAGGGTCTTTTCTGATTACTGATGGATGTTAGCAGCTATTTCTTCTCATTTTGAGTTGTGCCTCATCAGCAAATCAAGTCCCAAAAAGCTTTACTCCCTCCACATCATTAAGGTTGACTCTACTTCAAGGAGGCAGCTCTTCTCCAGTCCTGTTTTGAGTGCTTTCCAACCTGATGGCCTCATCTTCCAACACTACATCACACATTGTTTCCCTGTTATCCATAAGGTTTTCACTGACTGACTTTTTTTTTTAGAAGTAGATCACCAGGTCCTTCATCCTAGTTAGTCTGGCAGCTCTGCTGAAACCTGTCCACCATGGGTGACCTTGCTGGTATTTGAAATACCGGTGGCACAGCTTCCAGCATCATAGCAACATGCAAGCCACCACAGTACAACAAACTGATAAACGGTTGATGATGTATAGATATACAGATACGTATTTATTTTTTTACATTTATGTATATATGTATGTACTTGTATTTATATATGAGGGTAAGTCAAAAAGTACTTCTAAAAAATCATAGAAACATTTATTAAACAAAAATATCAAAATGTGAAGCTATTGTTTCTTGACATAGCCTCCGTCTAGGTCTGTAGACTTCTGAGGATGGTGTGTCCATCTCTCTAACTCTTCCCTGTAGAATTTTGTGCTCTTCGATTTACACCATGTCAAAATGGCAGTTTTGGTATTCTCAAGGGACTCAAATTGTGTTCCTTTTCAATGTTTTTTAAGTTTTGAGAACAAAAAGAAGTATGAAGGGGCAAGATCAGGGCTGTAGGGTGGATGGGATAAGGTTTCCCAGTGAAATTCTCGTAGGACAGCCATTGCTTCCCTCGAAGAATGAGCAGATGCATTGTTGTGTTGGAAAAAAATTCCTTGGTGTGACTTTCCTGGCGTTTTTCTCACCGTTGCAGCTTTCAGTTTCTTAAAACTTCTTCATAATAAGCCCCCGAGTTCATCCTGTGTCCTTCAAGAAAATCTATCAAGATTACTCCTTTGGAATCCCCAAAAAACAGTTGTCATAACTTTCTGAATGGTCTTTCCTCTCTTGGCTCATCTTTGAGGTCTTCTCGAACTTCCTTAAAACACTTGATCCATCTAAAGTCTGTTGTTTTATGTGGGACAGCATTCCCACATAAAGTGGGAAGTTGTGGGACGATGTCCTCTTGAATTCCGTTAAAAATTTGATATTAGCTCTGACCTCAAAATCATTTTTTTCCATGACACAAAAAGTATCCCTTCTTTCTTTTTGAAGGCACCTTAATGTGACTAAGACAAGCGTATTACTGAGAGAACTTGTCTGCAGTCATCCATTGATTGCAGAGACATGTTTAAACACATTTTGTTTGGAATAAACCCGTGCATGCATGAACTGGAACCCTAGTAGCAATACTTTTTTACTTGCCCTCCTGTATATGCAAGAACCTGTGTTATATAAAATGGCAGCCGTGAGTCTTGAAAATTATCAAGCCCTACTTGATGACTAAAGGATGGAGGGCTGAGTTTCATGCCTTTTCTATTGAGCAGAGCCTCCCTCTGCCTTGATTCTATGCTGGACTGCTCTATGATGACTGGGTTTGGTCTTTGGTCTTAATGTATCTCTCCAAAAGTGTCATGGCTGCAAGAGTTCCTAGGATTTTCCTGTAATTACTTAATGACAGTTAAATAAAGCTTTCTGACTGAACTCTTCCTTTCTCCCATAAAGTCTGCTGTTGCTACTCTTTCATCTTCCATTTATCTCTATGTCTATTTTAATTTGTAAATTCAGTTACTACATTAGAGGGCTCAAGTGGTGGCCACTTCTTTCCATGGAATTGGAGCATAATGACTTTTAAAATTTTTCACGCTTTGCATTTGGTGAGCTCAGTTTCTCTCATGCGACCTCAAAACAGTAGACAAAGCAGTCTTCTTCATCTGGTTTCCTCTTGGTTTAAGGGTAGCCTTCCATTGTCCTGGTACCCTGGACAAGGCCATAGGCTTCCTAGGACTTCATGTTTCCAATACCTAGGCTTTCAAGGCTGCAGTCACTTTCCTAATCACAGTCATTACCTTGATCATTGGCCACTGACCACCCTCAGTGGAATGGCACATAGCCATCATTGGTCACACAATTAAGAGCTCCACAGTCTTTTCTGAGTCCTAGCTGTCAACGATCTCTCCAGTTTCTGCTCAGGGAATATGGTCTTTAAGTGAGAAGCAATGGCTTTTATGAAACTAGCTGCTGAGAAGTCTAGGTTCAGTCTAATTCTTTCTGTTTCCATTTGTTTGTTTTAATCTTGTTGTCCTTTCAAAACATTCCTGTTTTCGCAGCTTTAGGGCAAAGAAGAAAAAAATAGTCATGCATCCAAACCATTCCTGTCCCAGTTGAAAAAACTTTTCAGCACTTTTTAAATCTTTTTCTTGTTACATGAGCCCTGAGGTGCAGGGCTTTAGAAATATTCTTTAAAGAAAGCATATTAAGGGTAGCGTATCTCAGTATTCCATGAGAATGGGTGGAGTGGAAGAAAGACACCCACTGACTTTGAGCAAGTCACTTTGCTTTTCAGCACTGCGTTTAAGTTTTCTTACCAATAAAATGAAGATGAACTTGATGCTTTCTAAGATACATCCCAGCTCTAAATTCTGGAACTTAAAGGTTGCATGTTGGAAATTGGACAACTGAATCTTTAAAAATAGGTATTTCCCTTTACATCCCACCCTATTGGGTGCTCTCCTGCTGCCTCTTCAGCTACATGCTAGGGCCTACCAGTTCAAAGATGTGTGTGAGGAATGAATTCAGCCTTGTCACTGCTAATTGGTGTCTTACATAGATAAATTATCTAGTTATCAGGTGTCTCTTCACTTTGTGACAATACGGAGTCAAGAAAATTCGTTAAGAATGCATAAAGAATGTATTTTTATACCCACAGATTTTTTTGTCAAGCTTTTGATAAGGAGTCCTGGTAGCAGTGTGGTTAAAGTGCTCAGCTGCTAACCAAAAGGTCAGCAGTTTGAACCCACCAACAGTCTGCAGGAGAAAGATGTGGAGTCTGCTTCTGTAAAGATTTACAGCCTCAGAAACTATGGGGGCAGTTCTGCTCTTTGCTATGAGTCAGAATTGACTCAGTGGCAACAGTTTGTTTGTTTATTTATCAAGCTTAAGAGGAATAGGTCTGGTTTCAGAAATTCATCTACCATTTCCAGCATTGTGGTAGGAGTTCTACCTTTATCCTCTTCTGTAAGATGTCTTAATGAATGAAGTTTGGTATAATGATGAATTTTGGTATGATGACTAAAACCAAAACACGTTGCCATTGATTCAATTCCAAATCATAGTGACCCAATACAACAGAGTAGAACTTGCCCCCATAGAGTTTCCAAAGAGTGGCTAGCAGATTTGAACTGCTGACCTTTTGGTTAGCAGCCAAGCTCAACCACTGTGCCACCAGGGCTCCCTGTGATGACTCAAAGGTCTGTGTGAAATACCTTTGTGAACTTTAGCATGAAGGTACTGATATGTGTTCCTTTGTAGCTTAGAAGCCTGAAGTTCTGTGGAGTCACACTTCTCTGGTGCAAACAGCAGAGGTCATGTCAAGCTCTAACCAGCTTGGGTTGTTGGGTGGCGCTGACTACCCTGAGCTCCTACTAACCTGAAGATTTGTGGATCCAAGGTTCAGATTATGCAAATAAACTTTTAGTAATGTTGATGATGACTTAAACATCAATGTTCACTTGCCTTATATTGTGTTCCCTTAGACCTCAGAAAATATGTTGTGTAGAGCAGCTCAGTTCCATTTAAACTTTCTGGACTTAACGCCAGCAGCATTTTAATTTCAGCTTTAACCTACCTCCTCTTTTTTTTTCCTTTTCAGTAAACAAATACACAGCCTTATGTTGAATGGTATTTGGGAGGAGTTTCAGGAAAATCATTGTTCACATTTTAGAGGTTGTTTGTAATAACTTTGCTTATGCTATAAAAATGTTAATAGCTTTTGAAGAATAAAAATCCCGTAATAATTGCCCATCTATAAGCAGAGTCTTATGGTTTTAGCTGCAATCTATGGTCCCGAGTGGTAAAAGAGTAACATAATACCTTCCATTTATGCATGGTTTATGAACTGATTTGCACAAGGGGCTTTGTATTTATAGAAATGCATTCTTATTTGTGTGTATTTTAACCATTTAATAGTTGATTTGCCAAGAGGGCAAAATTTTGATTTTAAAATGCAGCAATATGACCTTAGACAATATACATGTATGTCATTAAGTGCATTTAAAAGAGTTTTGAAATATGACTTCAGACCCTAACTATAGTTCCTCAGGCATTTTGGAAATCACATTGCTTAATTTCCATTTCTCTTGCTGATACATAAGTCATAATAAGAGTAACAAAGAATTTCCTTAATGAATTGGTGGAGTATAGTGTATATAACACTGAAGAATGCTCCAATTCTAAAATTTAGAAGGATGTGTTTGAAGGCACTGTAGTTAGTTATCTCAACAGGTGGTAGCTGGTAATTGATAATTATATTTAAAGTATGTGCATTTATTGTGGTTGGTGGTAATATAGCATTTTTATTCACAGATCTCAAAGCATGTGTGAATAAATATGCATTATTTCCCTATTTTAAGTAGCCAGAGACACACTGAACGCTAATTAGATATAAGCAGACAGAGAAATTGCATGTCCCCTGCTTGCTTGGAGCTACTAAAAAAAAGTCTTCCCAGAAACTGGGATAAAGAACACAACGTACCTGATCTCTAAATAACTACTGTTCAGGGGCATGGTTCTAGCATCCGGTGTGTAGCCCAGGGAATGCGAAATGCCCCTGCAAACATCTTTTGCCAAGCTTCTCACACTTAGGCCTGTGCCTGCCCCACAAAGCATTCTAGCAAATCTTAGCCAGAAGAAACATCAGTAATCATTCTTCTGAGTCCTAGTCTTTACCTCTAGCTATGCTGCAGGTGAACCAAGAATATGGAGGTGACAACATTTCTTCCACCTTTCATAGGACTTCCCTGATTAATTAACCTTTAGATTTGGAAAATATTTATTGGAATACCCACTGTGTGCTAAGCTCTATCCTAGATACTTGCGAGAGAACAGTGAACAAAACAGTCACTGCTGTAATAGAGCTGGATCCCAGGAAAGAAAGTTGATCTATGCGGTGCTTCCCTCTACTCACAGCTTCAACCTTCCCATCTCTACCCATCCTCTGTAAACCTTCTTTCATAAAGGCTTTCCTAGCCTGCCTTCTTTATAGCCACGTCAGACAGTGAAGTATTTTTAAGCTTTATTTTCTGTAGTTTGTATTATTTTAATTTGTGTTATGAAAACAATATCTATATTAAACAGGGCTTCTCAAACTACACATACCCACCTTCTATGTACCACTCTCTCTCTGTTTTCATTGTTCACCATCAAGTGGATTCCGACTCATAGCAACGCTACAGCACAGAGTAGAACTGCCCCATAGGGTCCCCAAGGCTGTAAATCTTTATGGAAGCACACTGCCACATCTGTCTCCTGAAAAGCAGCTGGTAGATTTGAACTGCCAACCTTTTGGTAAGCAGCCGGGTGCTTTAACCACTGTGCTACCTTATGAAGAGGCAAATTTTCCCAGCAAAGGAGAGGGTGCAGTCCTGCCTTATAAATAACCTGACCACTGAGTGTCCTTCTTGGACCAGACTTGGGGTCACTGATACTCAGTGGCTCCCAGCCACCAGACCCAAGGCAGTCCTCTGTTAGAGGAAGCAGGAAGTTGTCTACCAAAGACCCCTTGTTTTGAAGGATCAGAAGAGCCCCTGAATTGCTTCCGTTTTTCTTTCTCCCAGCAGATACCAGAAATGCTCTGATTTCAATTCCCCAACCTCATCCACTTCCTTTGTTCTCCTGAGTACTGGGTTTCTACTCACTTGGAGTCTCTGACCCAGATTGGATGATTCTCCAGAGTATTGACCAAGGAGAGGGCTTGACCCAATCTGATCCAGTCCTTACTGGACCAAAAGTTGTCAGTCATGGGAGCTAGAGTTGGATCAGTGTAACTTTGATTATTAGCTGAGATACCTGTAGGGGAAAAAAGTGAAAGTGCGGGGTAGTTATCTTTATTCTATTATTTATTTTAAATTTTATTGTGCTTTGGTTGAAAGTTTACAGCACAAATTAGTTTCTCATTCAAAAATTTATACACAAATTGTTTTGTGACATTGGTTGCAGTCCCCTCAATGTGAGACAACTCTCCTCCTTTCCACCCCGGGATTCCCTGTGTCCATTCGTTCAGTTTTCCTGTCCCTTCCTGCCTTCTCGTCTTGCTTTTGAGCAAGAGTTGCCCATTTGATCTCGTATCTTTGATTGAACTAAGAAGCACGTTCCTCATGTGTGTTACTGTTTGTTTTATAAGCCTGTCTAATCTTTGGCTGAAAAGTGAACTTCAGGAGTGGCTTCACTTCTGAGTAAGCAGTATGTCTGAGGGCCGTATTCTTGTACGTTCAACCAGTCTCTGTCAGACCAGTAAGCCTGGTCTTCTTTTGTGAATTTGAAGTTTTTTCTCCTACTCTATCCTGGAATCTGTATTGTGATCCCTGTCAGAGCGATCAGTGGTGGTAGCTGGGCACCATCTAGTTCTTCTGGGCTCAGGCTGGTGGAGGCTGTGGATCATGTGGTCCTTTAGTCCTTTGGGCTAATATTTTCCTTGTGTCTTTGGTTTTCTACATTCTCCTTCGCTCCAGATGGGATGGTACCAATAGATGTATCTTAGATGACTGCTTGCAAGCTTTTAAGACCCCAGT
Source organism: Dugong dugon (assembly GCA_030035585.1). Lineage (NCBI taxonomy): Eukaryota > Metazoa > Chordata > Mammalia > Sirenia > Dugongidae > Dugong > Dugong dugon. The sequence continues at coordinate 20,795,999 of CM057478.1, forward strand.
GCTACTCACCAAAGTAGGATGTAGAATACTATCTTTATGAACTATGTTATGCCAGGTGACCTAGAATGTCTCCCAAGATCATGGTCCCCAGCCTTCAGCCCCAGTAACTGGATCCCTCAAGGTGTTTGGATGTGTCTAGGAAGCTTCTATGACTTTGCCTTGGTCAAGTTGTGATGACTTCCCCTCTATTGTGTGTTGTCTGTTCCTTTATCAAAGTTGACACTTGTCTACTATCTAGTGATTTTCCCTCCCCCCCCCCTTTCTAACCATCAAAGATTGTTTTTTTCTGTGTGTAAACCTTTCTTGAGTTTTTTATAATGGTGGTGATTGACTTATTTTACTCAGCATAATGAGAGTAGTTATCTTTAGGTCCACAACCTCTTCTAGCATGAATAATTATGTCTGTTGTTAAATATGGATCAGCCCAACTTTGTGGGTTTTGCTGAAGTACATTAAACTTGGTACCTGTGTGTGCAGCTACTCAGGTTTATATTTCATAGTCAGCTGCTCGCAAACTTACAAAGTAGAAAGAACCCTTGCGAAGAATAAAAGGAGGTTCTGACCGGAGGGCAATGGCCAAGGCAGGAATGTTCCTGGCTCTTGCTCTGTGAGCGCCTCTCAGCTGTTTCAGGAGTGGATCTTCTCCTAGAATAGCAGTAATGTGCAGCTGATGGTTGCCAACAACATTGTGCTCTTTGTACCAGGGCTGAACTTCTGAACAGCTGATAGGCTTATACATCACTAATGTTCCAAGGCAGACTCTCTCCTTGAGTGTGCTAAGACTCAGGACACCTGCAGACTCCCCAAAAATGAAGTGATACACAACCTCTTCCAACAATTTCTAAAGATCTGGATGTGAGATGAATCTACAGTGGAAAAAATAATAGCTGGAAAGCACCTTAGAGATTAAATTAGCAGAGTTCTGCCTGGTTAGCATATTTTTGTATGTGTCTGTGATATGCATTTAAAATCATTTACCTAAATTTCCCACTAGCTAGAGGTACAATTAAACACTTCCAATTCTGGATTCTCATTTCCCACACTACAGGTATCTCTAGCTGTTTTTTGTTCTGAGGCTTTTAGAAAAATTAATTGTTGGTAACTTATACACAAATTCTACTTCGGGTGGTTGTTTTCATAATTCCCTTGCCTTTCTGGCTGAAAGAGCTTGGAATTTTAATTTTATTCAGGACCCTAACCCTCTCTTCACACCTGGCCCCAGTGTTGGTCCCAGAAAGAGTCCCCTCCTTCATTACAAACTAGGCAAAATCAAGGAGGAAAGGGAAGAGAAAGAAGTAGCCCAGCACCTCCCACCATTATGATGAAACCAGATTTTTAGGAACTTTAACAAAAAGTCTATTGTGTGTCTATTGCGTGCACCTAGTAAACTGATGATTGGTCAGTCATTGAAGGTCCATATACACGTTATAGTCTGAGAAGAGCACGGGGATGGGTCTGCAGAGTGAGGAGTGCCTCTGTAAACCCCCATAATGTCTCCTCTACATTGCCTGCAAAAGGCACTAGCGCCCAGCAGTTGCCACCAGTGACCTGAAGCCTGAAGCCTCCCACCAGTTTTCAGCAAGAGAGAATGTGAGCATCTGGGGTGCAACTCCGCACACACATTCTCGTGGTGGCAGTGTTTTGCATGGAGGCTGGTTCCTGGCTGACCAGTCATACCACATTCCATGTGCATTGTGGGTTCAGTTGACTCAGGAAACTGACCATCATGTATGTTACAGTTTCAGTGGGAAATGCTCATTCCAAATTCCCACAGAACTGCCTCAAAAACTTCTGAAATACAACCTGTTCACAAGTGTGGACCACCTGTATTTAATATTTTTTTGGCAGTACAGTACTTTCAAAATCGCATACTTCTTATGGAAAAGGACATTCTGGAAACTGTTTAAAATTCACACAAATTTGGATTCCTTCTCTAGCTTATATTTCCTTTATTCTTTGACTGTATATTTGATGTATGGTCACAGTTTAGCTTTAAGTACTGCTATCTTCCCGATTGACCAAGATGAGTTGGGTAGATTTTTTTTTTTTTTTTTACCAAAGGACAATATCCTAAATGACAGTATACTCACAGTTTTTCCCACTGGGCAGACAGAATCGCTTCACAAGGGACTGTCATCTTTCACTTTAGGAGAAGCTGCAGGCATGCGTTGTTTGGGAGAAATCACTCAGATTCTCTTGGATGTAAGCACAGGCTTTTTGCTCCAGCTATCTGGGATCGTTTGATCTTGCTTAAGTCACTCTTCACACTGGTTTCAACTTTTCCAGCTTTCCAGGCCTCTGATTTTGTTATCACTGTATTTCTCTTTTGTGACATGGGTGGTTGATTCCTTTTATAATCTGAGTAGCCACACAGACAGATCTGATTTATGGTCTCTGACAAAGGCAGGAACCTCATGTCAACTGTGAAAGCCCACCTCCTTGTTCATATGACCTGTCAGTTCTTTTCTGCATTAACAACCCTTGGCTTTCCCAATTCAGTCTTTCTACCCAACCTTTGTCGTAGAGGTGCGAGTACAGGTTCACTGTCCACAAAGATTTGTCCACCAACTCAGAGGTAGTAGCCTGCATTTTATTTGGGAATAGCCCTGCAGAGCACAATCCCCTCCTTAACCACAGCCATCGCCTCCTGCCCCATACCTCACTGTTAGCAATTATGTGCATGGACAGTAAATTCAGGAAGAATATTCATTCATTTAACCAAAGAACCTTCTGTGTGTCAGATACCACATTAAATGCTGGAGTTAGAAATGTAATTAGGACACATTGTTTATCCTCTAGAAAGTACAAGGGAGACAGTCCCAGAGAGGTAATTATAACATGGTATCATGTCTAATGATAGAGATACGCACCGGGTGATGCAGGAGTGGAGTAGGAGAAACTGAAGATGTGATGGGGAGGACTTCCTGGTTGCTATTGTTAGTTGCCATCAAGTCGATAACGACTCATGCCAACCCCATGTGTGCAGAGTAGACCTGCTCCATAGGGTTTTTCAAGGTTGTGACCTTTTGGAAGCAGATCATCAGGGCCTCTGGGTGGATTCAAATCGCCCGTCTTTCGGCTAGTATTCAAGCACTTAACCATTTGCGCCACTGGAGACTCCTGGAGAAGGTAAAATTAGCTAAGGCTGAGTTTTAAAAGATGCATAGCAAATAGGCATGAGAGGGTAATCTAGGCCAGGAGGAATTTATCATTAGTGAAGGCAGAGAGGTAATTAGTGCTGGCGGGGGTGGTAGGGGCAGGCAATGAGAAACACTAATACACAAAAACCTCTCCTTAGTCTCCCCTCCCCATCACCCCCCCTTCAGCCCCCATCACAGGACCTCATGGGAGGTCAGTGGCCCTCATTTTCAAGTATCCCTGGGAGCAAGTACCACACTTGTTGGCACACCAAACACCTGTGCTTATTATAGCTCTAAAATGCCTCAGGGGCATGGTAATGATTCTGGATTGAAAGCATATGGGCATTTACAGGAAAAAAAAATAATAAAGTAGTTTAAAACTTTCTCCATGCCTGTGATCTTGAATATCTAAAAATATGTGGTTAGGCATGGTCTTTACATGAAACTTGCCACAAAAAGCTACCTTTCTAGGTGGTGGTTCTTCAGGAAGACTGTAAGGTGCAAGTTGTGCTAATGGAAACAGATGTGTCAGGTGAACCTTTTGTGCGCAAATTTTGAATGCTAAGTGTTCTGCAGTTTCTGAAGTTTAAGAGTCCCTGGGTTCGAACCATCAACACTCTCTGCTGCTAACCAAAAGGCTGGAGGTTCCAGCCCACCTACAGGTACCTGGGAAGAAAGGCCTGATGATCTACTGCCCTTAAATCTGTCATTAAAAGCGCTAGGGAGCACAATTCTACTCTGACACACATGCGGTCACCACGAGTCAGAAGTGACTCTGCAGCAATTGGTCTGGAATGTAGAAGAACTAGCACAGTGTGCTTTTAGTTTGGGATAAAAGTAAAGGAGAGCCAGCAGCAACGCGCAGACTGTGCATGCCCTGGAACTACTGTATCCCCCAATGCGGGAAGTGAGCCTCTCTCACAGCTCCTGAGTCTCAGCCTCGTGTGGTACACAGCCCTGGCCTCAGAAGGAGAAAGAAGGGTTGTCTGTGCTTCATTTACTCGGCACATGTTTACTGAGGTCTGGTGATGCAGTGGTTAAAGCAGTCAACTGCTAACCAAAAGGTTGGTGGTTTGAAACCACTAGCAGTTCTGCTGGAGAAAGATGTGACAGTCCACTTCTGTAGAGATTTACAGCCTCGGAAACCCTGTGGGGTTGCTATGAGTTGGAATCGACTTGACGGCAATGGGTTTAGTTTGGTTTTTACCTTGTATTGAAATACAGAGAAGGACAAGACAGGCCTGGTCCTTCCCCTCGTTATACTTACAGTTTGGGGGAAATCAGGTGCTGAATAAATAATTTCAAATGACTGAATATGTATTTCACAGGAGGGGTAAAGAGTGTTGCAGGAAATGGTAACACAAGAAGTTAAACTGGTCTTGGGTTTCAAGGAGGGCCTCAATGACGGGTTGGAGCCAAAACATGATTTACAAAGAGGGAATGGATTGTGTTAGCATGTTTTAGGCAAAGGGAGACGGTCAGGACCATAGCATGAGGCAGAGGAGAAGAATCAAGGGCCAGCTCATGCACTGTTTCTGATCCATTGAAGAAATAATGGTTGTACACCGCTGTTCATTGCAGCACTTTCCTCAATAGCCAAAAGGTGGAAACAATCTAACTGTCCCTCAACAGATGAATGGATAAACAAAATGTGGTATATAGTCATACAGTGGGATATTAGTCAACCATAAAGTTAAATGAAGTCTTGATACATGCTACAGTATTGACGAAGATAAAAACATTATGTTGAGTGAAATAAGTCAGTCACAAAAGGACATATATCATGTGATCCTACTTATATGAAATATCTAGGACAGGCAAGTGTATAGAGACCAAAGTTTATTCGTGGTTATCAGGAGTGGGAAGAAGAGGGGAAGGGGAAGTCTTAGCTTAGGGGCACTGAGTTTCTGTTAATGGTTGTGGAATAATTTGGAAACAGATAGTGGTGATGGTTACTCAACATGATGAGCATAGTTAATGTCACTAAATTGTACATGTAAAAAAATGTTAAATTGGCAAATGTTTTGTTATATATGTGTGTTTTTATCACAATAAAACAATGAACAAAAAGAAGAAATAATGGTTGAGCACATATGTGCAACACGCTCTGGCAGCTAACCATAGAGCAGTGAACGAAACAGCCTAGACAAGTCCCTGCCCTCTTGGGGCTTACCTTTTAGTGGGATTTTTCTTAAGGGCAAACAGAAGCATTGAAGGCTTTGATACAGGCAAGTGACATGATCAAATTTACATTTTCCTTGGAGCATTGTATTAATAAATCTTAGGGAAGGATTGTTTGTAAGGATGGGGAAGGGAGAAACAATAGTGGAATCCTTTTCAACTCAGTAATTCAACCAACATATAAGCTTCAACATGTTAAACGCTATTTTCTCCAAGATCAAAAATTTACTGGGATTTTGTAGCTGTTGTTTAAAGATACCAAGCAAGTGATGTATAATTAACTAAAGCTTCACGCTTTACCCTGAATAAGACGTCATATTTATGGAATTAATACTCCTGCAATAACATGTTTAAGGAATGCTTCCTGATGGACAGCTTCCTGCAAATCTGCTTGCAGTTACTCTAATTACTCCTGAGTCAGTGCAGTTGATAAGAAATGACAGACTATAATATGTTTGGTTAAATAGACCATCTGTCTGTTCATAATATGGACGTTAATTCTCATAAAGTTGTTTCAGCTATGTGAAAGGCCTGATTTCCTTTCATGATACATTCATCCATAGAGAATTATTTCCCCTTCGTGTGATTTTGTAATGGACCATATACAATTTTTCCCAGTGTAGACTTTAAATAATGATTTAATGTGAAATATATATGTAAAATTTTTATATGTTAAATCATGTATACATATATGTGTACAAGGTCATGCTGGCATTTAAGTATGAAACCTTTTTGATGACGTAAAGCATAGAGTTGAAAAGAGTTTGAATTTGTAACAAATAGTCGTTAAGTGTCGAGACGTGAAGTGGTATAATTTTAATAGTCGCAGATGAAGCGGTAGCATTACCCGCTGACCTTTCTCTGTGTTCTGTACAATATTAAGCTCCAAGGATTCTTATAGCATACTTTAGCCAAAACTCAATCATAATTCAGGATTTTCTGAAATTTTAGAAAAGTAATATGGTGGCTGTGTTGTCTGTTGTAACACACAAGGCCTGGGGCTTAGCGAGGCCTGGGGCTGCCCTTCTTTGGCAAAATGGGTGTATATTCAAACTTAGGGAAATAAATAATATAGATCTCCCCGAGTCAGGGCGGGTCATCTTTTGCCACCCAATGATTTTTCTTCCTTCTGTTTTGAGAACTTTCTGGGTTTTAGAATTTAGATAAGAGATTATAGACTTGTAGTTGAATTCCCAAAGAAATTTTGGAAAATTTTCAAATTCAGCTTATGGCATGCAGACCAAGAAATGACAAAGGTGTCTGGAAATACTAGTAACCACAGTTAGAATATATAGATTTCTTTTGTTTTCTGTACAGTAAGGCTATAGGGGTGTGGTTAATAGTGTTACTTTCGGCTACAGTGGGAAGATGAATAAATGAGTGACTGAGTGCGGGGGCAGCACGACAGTCACAGGTCTTTATATAAATATGCCCTTCAGAATGGGAGTCTGGGGCCAGATGAACCTTGGATCACCCTATCCATATTGGGCTTCTGTATCAAAATGACTTCCCCAAAGTTTTCCAAGAACTAAGTGGCAGAGGAGGAATTAGAAATAGAACCCTCCTTGCTCATTCCCTGCTCAGAGCCTTTATAATCACTGTTCCCTATGATGAGAATGTTTTTCCCCAGTTTCCCATGACTGGCTCTTTATCATTTAGGTATCAGCTCAAATGCAGTCTCCTCAGAGAGGCCTGCCCTATCCTGTCATCTCAGCTACCAGTTACCACTGAGTCAGTTCTGACTCCTGAGCACCCTATGTGTGTCCGAGCAAAGCTGTGCTCTTTCGATGGCTGATTTTTTGGAAGTAGATCACCAGGCCTTTCTTCCAGGGCGCCTCTGGGTGGACTTGAACTTAAAACCTTTCAGTTAGCCGCTGAGCATGTTAACTGTTTGCACCACCCAGCCACTCCATCCTACCAGCCACTCTCTCCTTATTTTACTTTTATTTCCTTAGCACTCTGTGAAATTTCTACATGCGTTCACACTGTCGTGACCTGGATTCCTCACTAGCCTGTGAGCTCCACAGGGCAGGAACTGTGTTTTGTTCTCTGTTGAATCCCTTAGAGCCTAGGACAGGGACTGGTGGGCAGCAGCACTCGATACATGTCTGTTAAATGAATAAATAAATTAACAAACGTTTCCATTATTGTTGGTGCACCGTAGAGACCCCATGTGTGTGTAACGACTGATCATCTTTTTACTATTTACTAATAAACTACTGTAATTGTAAGCAATTGTGGTCAGGTTATTATGAGAATTATTAAAAGTTATATAAAAATACAAGCCCAAGTCATTTTTATCCCATTCTTTTTTTGCACATTTATCTACTCTAGTGATTCAGACTAACATCTGAGCCTTTCTATGCCAGAAACAAACACGAGAAAAGAGAGGCAGAGATAAAAGGCAGAGATCATAAGTTTTTGAAAAGCTCTTTCTTCTAGATAAATGCTCGTTATTAAAAAAAAAAATCTCCTGGACAATATTCTAAGGTGGGTATATATTTTTTATCTTGATTATAGTCCCATATAATATTACCACTGCTGCTACTTCCAATGCTCAATTTATTGACTTATTTCCATTATTAATAAATTATATTTTGTTAGTTTCTAGAAATTGCCAAAATTTTTATTACAGTGCTACAGCCTAACATTTAGTATGCTGCAAAAATTTTGGTATTTGTGTTATGTGAATGAGTGGTTTTTTCAAGAGGTAAGTTTATCTTACTATGGAAAAAAAAATGACTTTCTTTCTGGAGTTTTTTCCTTGAAAGGAATATACTTGAAGAATTAGATTGAAAAGATCTCAAACCAAATAGAGACAGAGACACAGGAGGAAGAAAATAGCGTTGCTGACACTTCAAGTGAAATAAGGAGGAAGTACAGTAATATTTGTTGCATATAGTAATATTATATTCAAAAGAATCATACACAAGCTTTAATGGAAAAAATAATTAAAATATTTGATTATAAAGAAAAAACAAAAATTGATGAATAGTTTGCTATTTTCAAAGTGTAAAAATAGGATAATTTTTAGATTGCTTGACACATTTTGACTTTCTAAAATTAAACTTGGAGGAGTAAATTCAAGAAGAAAGTTTATGAAAAAAACATTAATTAAAATGGTTAGAAAAAACAATAGTGCAATAACAGTAACAGAGTATAAAACTGAGGAAAAGTAAAGTAGCATTTCTTGCTCTGTTAACTGCACTGAGGTGACTTCTGTGGAAAGAATAGCCAATATTGCCCCTTGCCTTAAACTCATTATTTAGCAAGACCCTGGCCAGCCATAGCCACCAAGAAACTCCAGAGTGAGAGCCACTTCATATATAGCCTGTCACTGACTCTAAGTTTGGGCAGTATAAATAGGCCTGTCTGCACCGGGCTTGCCGTGTCACAGACATCAACTGAGATCAACTGAGATGCCACAGGAGCTTTGGAGGGAGGAGGAAGATACGTTCATATGAGACACACAGAAGCATGCTTACCACATTCCTTAAATATTTTCTCCCAACTATCATCATAACCTCTGTCTTATCTGGATTAACCCTTTTCTGGTTCACTTTGATCCCAGTCCTCTGCTGGGCCCCTCAGATGCTGAATAAATTGTGAAACTGTGGTGTCAGGATTAGAGATAAAAGGGGAGATGTAGACCATGTGTCATCAGCATACTGATCTAAGAGTGAAAATGCTTCAGCTTTTCTTCAAGTTATCTTATGTGAACTTTGAACAGGTGCCTGCTTACCATCAGATCTGAGCAACTCTCCTTGTAAGGCCTGGCCTGGGAGCCTTAGAGAGCTGAGAAAGGCAAGATCTATCAGGTGTTCTTCTCCTGCAACATTCCCAGCTGGGACAGCTGTGTGACTCCCTATCTCCACTCATAGAGCCTTGAGTGGAGGTACAGTAAGTACTCATGTGGAATGTGACTCAAGAAGCCACTTGTTCTGCATATTTGTTACGTGGGTACCATGTTACATGGCTTTGAAAACAGATCCATTTATGTCCCCTCTGATCTGGCCCTCTAGGCAATGTGGTATTTTCATTGCCTCTTTTAAAACACTATTCCACTGGCCTTTGTTCAGTATTTCTCCTTTCTCTGCAGCCCACTCCCATTATCATCTACCAATCATTCTTTGAGACTTTTGACATCTGGTTTGAAAATTTTCTTTCCACCCTTTTCCTTTAATCTCCCCCCATTCTTTTTACTTATTTTTTACCCTCCCATTCTTAATGACTTAATACTTATGCTGAAATCTCCTCCACTGGAGGTTTAGAAAATGGTGGCATCTCTCTGGTCTACCGCTAGAGCTCATAGGAGGGACTTAATAACTATTTCATCAATCGGTTAATCTCTTCTAATGACTTTCTCCTCCATTTCTGATAATGCTTCCTTCTAAGAAATGAGAGGCCATCAGACAAGTACTCCACCTATTTTTCTCTTCTGTATCAAAAAAAGATGTCTCTTAACCCATCCTTCTGTTTAGTGACACCCCATCTAACTTGTTCTCTGGCTAGGATTCCCTCTGCTTTCTCTGTAGCCTTGCTCCATAAATTCATTCCCCACTTTTATATCTTTAGTAGCTTCCTTTTCCCAGTTAGGTTATAAAATGCATACGTTTCCACCATTCTTTAAAAACATACCTTTAACTCTGCCTGTCCCTGAAACAACTGTCTCATTGTCTCATTCCCTTCATAGCCAACATTCTAGAAATGAATAGCTTATACTTCATTACTTTACTTGCCATTCGCCCCTCATTCCATTTTGATTACCCCTCCACCTATACCTCACCACCAGAATGATTCTCAGAAGTCATCCGTGACCTCCTAACTCCTAATCTGGTGACTTCCTTCAGTCCTAATGTAATTTTTTTCCACTGTTAGTGACACATCCTTTCCACCACTTTGCCTTCTTAAAACTTCTTTGGCTTCTAGGATAAAACCCTCTCTTGGTTCTCCTTTCTGACTGCTTTCTCTGAGTCCTACCATGGATCCTTCTACCCAGTTGTCGCTTGTATTTTGGTAGTGGTTATTGGGGATGGAGAGAAGTGACTGGCTATAGAAATAGGTGATAAAATCAACAGGACTTGATGATGTATTAAAAGTGAAGGGTAAAGAGAAAGAGAAAGCTAACATAACCTCTAGGTTTCTGATTTGCATAACTGGGTGCTAGTGGCATTTACTGAGATAAGAAATACTACATAGTTGGGAAGGCTACCATGAGTTCAGCTTTAGAAATGCTGAGTTTGAGATGTCTTTGAGATGTTCAAGAGTGTATGCCAAAAAAGGGCCACATAAACCAGAAACTCCATCAGCCTGAGACCAGAAGAACTAGATGGTGCCTGGCTACCACCAATGACCACCCTGACGGGGAACACAACAGAGAGTCCCTGACGATGCGGGAGTAAAGTGGCGTGCAGAACTCAAATTCTAGTCAACAGACCAGACTTAATGGTCTGACAGAGACTGGAGGGGCCCCAGAAGACAGGGCCCCCAGACTGTCTGTTAGCCCAAAACTAAAATCATTCCTGAAGCCAACTCTTCAGACAAAGATTAGACTGGACTGTAAGACATAAAATGATACTAGTGAAGAGTGTACTTCTTAGTAGATACATAAGTCTAAATAGGTAGCTCTTGTCCAGAGGTGCGATGAGAAGGCAGAGAGGGTCAGGAGCTGGTTGAGTGGACATGGGAAATCCGAGGTAGAAAGGAAGAGTGTGCTGTCACAGTATGGGGAGAGCAACTAGGGACACATAGCAGATGTGTATAAAGTTTTGTATGAGAAACTAACTTGAACTGTAAACTTTCATTTAAAGCACAATTAAAAAAAAAAAAAAGCGTATATGTCAGGTAGGCCTTTAGATAGATCTGGAGCTTGGAGAAGCCTAAACTAAGGATAATCTAAGGATAAATTGTTGAATCATCTATATATACTTGGGGATTGAGGGCACAGATGAGATAGCCCAGAGGAAGAGAAAAGGATCAGTTCTTGAGGAATTGAAATGCCAGTGACAAGTCTGCAAAGAGACTGAGAAGGATTAGTCAAAGATGTAGGAGAATAAGCTGGGTAGTGTTAGGACATGGAAGCCAAGGTGGTGTTAGGACATGGTTCAGGGTGTTGGAAATGGGCACACACCAAAAATGCTGTTAACTAATTCAGCAGGTCATGGTTCCTTATGTAGAATGTAAGGTTTATATTTACATCAGCAAAAATAACATATATGCATGTTGACTTCAAAATATTGTTTTCCTTTTTATGCCTGAGGTTCCAGACCTTGGGCAAGGAAATTACAGAAAGGCAGGCCACTCAAGCCTTATCCATGTACAAACTAAAAGACTCCAAATGGAATCATTTGTCTTTTCTCTTATAACATATAATCAAAGATATTAGAGAAACATGGTGGTCAAGTCAACCAAAAAAATTATTTCAACTGGTTTACTTTGGGCTGACTTAACTTTTAATTATTTTATTGTCTTGACCAATGGAATTGTTGTCCTAGTTGAACATGTCAGAAAAATTTACAGTTACTCTTTGTGAGGATTTTATTGGAACTTGGGCAGCGTACAGATCTCTGTCTTTTAACATTCAGATGCATTTATGTAAATGGCCTCCAGGTTAGCTAGTGTTTTGCTTTCCACTTGTGATTGTAAAATGTGTACACTTTGGCCGTGGCCTGGCTCCTAAACTGGTGGAGAAAAGGAGATTGTGAAGAGGAAGACACGGTCTCCTGTCATCCTCACAAGCTTGTTTTGCAAGCTCCTCCCTCCAGCTGACCGTTAGTTCCCTTCTGCCTGTCATGGATATGTGTATCTCCAATGGTGTGTGACAGATGGAGAGACCAATTTCTGTGCAGCCTAATATATGTAACTGTTTAGGAAGCCTTTAGTACTTTGCAGTTTTCTGAGAGGTTGCAAGTATCATTTTACTTTTTGCATTAATATATCCTCATGCAAATCAAATCATATTGAACTTTACTATGCCCAATGCTATTTATGCTCTAAGTAAATTAATGAGCATCTTGCATTTCTTCACAAAATTGAATTTCCAGAATCCCTTTATTTTAATGTCTATATTTATTAAATGAATGCCTTTAATCCTCTTAAATGATATGATTCTTTGAGTGTTTGGGGAATGAGACAAAGGCTTCAGAACTATTAAAAAAAAAAAAAGCCGTTGACTTTTATGCTATTATTTGTTTAATGAGCAGAGGTCAATTGCTATGGGGATATTGACAGTCTGTGGCATGCTGAAATCATTCTTTTTTTACCCAGGAATGGGTCATTGGATGAGTTTATTAATCTGTGGCCTTTGTTCCTAAAGACTGTTTCAGAGAACCAGACACAACTGTTACCAGCGGCAGCATTCTCCTGAGAGAGGAGGCCCTGGCAACTTGGCTCAGTCTCATGCGATGTAGCATCTTCTAGCTTCATACAAAAAGTGGAAGAACAAGTGGAAAGAAATGAATCTGATCTTCATTCCTTTGTTCTTGTTGTTTATGTGTGTCACATACTGCTTTTCAGGTGGTCCCAAGAGTAAATCACATTCCTGTTGAGGTTGTAAATTTTGTTTTGATTTTCCATTGCTTTTCCAGCATCTGTTGCATGTGATACTTTTCTTAAATTCTGTCACAACTCCTAAATGAAGCCAATGCAGTGGCCCAATTTATTTCTCTGTTTAGCAACTGTGGTCTTTTTTAACTGCGGCAATCCAAAATGTTATTTAGACTTCTTAGATTAATGTGACAGCCGGGGCCCTGCTAGAGCCTGTTGGAACCAGGTATCCCAGGATGATGATAGATAACATGAGTATATCACTGAGAAATTACTCCATTCTGGGCCAGCCATACAGGGGAAAAAGGGATTAAGAGAATGGTATTGTGATGTCAGCACTGCAACTTGCTTTGGGACTCTGAGCTGATTTCTTAGTCTTCCATGACTAATCAATAAAACCAGTAGAAAAATAACTGTCTTCATTGATTTTATAGATTTATCATAGTTAATAAATACAAGATGTTTTGGGAAAGGAATTTCTAAAGCATTAGGTACCAATAAAACATTTTATTGGAGGGAGCTACTGCTACATAGGAACCTTGGTGGCACAACAGTTAAGCACTGGGCTGCTAACCAAAAGGCTGGTGGTTCAGACCCACCCAGCAGATCTATGGGAGAAAAGACCTGGAGATCTGCTTATAAAGATTACAGCCAGAAAACCCTATGGGACAGTTCTGCTCTGTCACATTGGGTCCTATGAGGTTACTTGATGACTCAGCAACACCTAACAACAAGAATAGCAACTGCTGGATACTAAAGTAGTTACTAGCAACTCCTTTCCTTGTAAGCACTCCTTGATTCCCCAAAGAACAGCAAATATCGTAAGAGCAGGCTTGTATATGCCTCTCATGTTGAACAAACAAAGGGAGTAACAGATATAGAAGAGGGGAACACCTTATGGGTGTGTGTTTTTCATAAGTGGCCTGAAACAAGGCTCCTGGAAGTTGTCTCATTGACACAATACACAATAATCTAAGTGTCAGTAAATTATTTACCCCAGGATTGCCAGCATGGTTTAACACCACCACCAGAAGCCCCAAGATGCAGAAAAAGAAAGAATAAAAAACAAGGAGGAAAAAGGAAGAAAAAATAGGTATAGAAACAAAAGAAATAAAAACAAATGAGTGCTTATGGATCAGACTTATGTTGTGGTCCACCTTAAACTCCAAGAATAACATTTTATATATAGTTAACCTATGTCAACGTAAGTAGACAAAATAAAATCCTAGATTGTTAAAGAGTACATGAGGTAGAAATGTATTAGTTTTCTAGGACATATATGACATATATATAATGTCATGGTTGACAGGAAGTGAGTAAGGGTAAAAATGTTGGGTGAGAGAATCAGAATAGAGCTAGAATAGTGGGCTGAATCAACAATTCCAGCTCCCCTTTTAAAATTCAACAGCACAATCATATCAGATAAGACTGTGTGTCTTCCACATGTGAAAACACACGGGGTTTTGTTGACCTTAGACAGTTGGAATAACAAAATGTAGTGTTATTCCAGAAAAGCTCGTGCACTCTTGACTGTATAATAAAAAATAGAGTGACATACATTCATATAGGGTCCAGAGCAGGGGTAGTTCCTTCCTCCTTGCTTCCCCCTCTCTTCCTCCCTTCTTTCCATCTGTGGGGCTGGCACTGTTCTAGCCTCTGGAAGTATAGGAATGAACATATTTTCTAGGGAGGAAGCTGCCAATAAATAAGTAAATAAACGAGATAAGGTAATTATGTGTTAAATAAAAAATGAAACAGAGAGATAAGATAGTGTCTGGGGGTGGAGAAGCAGTTGCTTTAGTTGGTGTCATGAGGGACTCCTCTCTGAGGAGGTGACATGAACATTGAAGTTTGAAGGATGAGAAGCAACCAGCCATGTGAGGGGCTGTGGGAAGAACAGAGATGGACGAATGTGAAAACACAGAGGTTGAAGAGATGAAAAACTAACAGTGTAGCTGGAATATAGTTGTTGTTAGCCACCACCAAGTCAGGCCACAACTCAAGGTACAGTGGAACAACATGCTGCCTGGTCCTGCGCCATCGCCATGATCAGTTGCGGATTGAACATTTGTGATCCACAGTTTTCATTAGCTGATATTTGGAGATAACCAGGCCTTTCTTCCTAGTCTGTCTTAATCTGGAAGCTCCACTGAAACCTATTCAGCATCATAACAACACGCAAGCCTCCACTGACAGACTGGCAACAGCTGTGTATGAGGTGCACTGGCTGGGAACTGAACATGAGTCGCCTGCATGAAAGGCAATAATTCTACCACTGAGCCACCACTGCCCCTGTGAATATAGTTAGCAAGGAGAAAATGGTGAGATAGGACTTTGGAGAGGTAAGAACAATGTATTTCACTGTGTTCTGGTCAGGCCTGAAATACTTCATTCAGCAAGAAATTGTCATATAGAGTGAACATAAAAACAGAAGTTAAAAATTTGCCATGTGAAAATGACAAATGCGACTTGGAGGAGGAAAGCCATGATAGATGTCTTTGAGTATTTAAAAAGTAAGCGTTCCCTGGAAAGAGATACATAGGTGGTAGCTCCCTCGAGTAGCCCCCCCCCCCCCCAGGCCACTGGATGGGGCCAGGTTAGGGCAGAACTCATACTGCTTAGAAGGAAGAACTTTAACCATTAGACTTATCCAAAAAGGAAGCAGGCATCCTCGCAGGGTTGTTAGTTTCTAGTCACAAAATGTTGTCAGGCAAGGCCGGGCAACTATGAGATTTTAAGAAATTTAAGGCCAGTGATTGTTTCCTGTATGTGTATTATCATGCTCGCATAGCACCTGGCAGGTGTGCTCAGAAAACAGTTGCTGAAATAATGAATAATAAAATGAGTAACAGTCGGACCATGGACCGAGCACTGAGTTAGGTGGCCTCTAAGACTGCACTTGATTCTAGGGTTTCACAACCAGTAAAACCGAAATTAATTATTTTCAATATTAAAAACGTTTGTATTTGGGAAAAAAAAGAATTGTTATCTTTGGTGGGAAATCTTAAAATTAACTCCTTAAACTATAGCAAATGCACTGTTATCCTTTCTATCCTTTAAGCTACCCAATATAAACTCTCCTGTTTCCTAAACCACTGACTGCAAAAACAGTGTTGTTAGTTGGTAATAACGTAACAAAGATTATTTAACTTACAGAGAATGTTCACATAAGTTGGCCTTCAAACATGGGGTTTTGAAAGTTTATCTGAGATGTATCATTTATAATTGTCGTTAGGCCTTTATCTGCGTATCTGAAGCAAAGTTTATTATCTTATTCATTATATTTCAGTTAAAATTTGCTTTTAAAAAGTATACTTGTCATCTTTTTAAAAAAATATGTAATTTCAATAGTCTTAGCTTTAGTGTCAAAGGAAAAAAGTTGAAATTCTTAGACCAGCTTTGTAATTTAGAGTAATTTACAGTGTAAAAACTGTACGTTGATCAAAGACATTATTACAGTACATTCTTTAATTTAAGGCGATTCTTCTAATGTGTAGCACCAATTATTCTGATGTTTTCTGAGAAGTGATGACATGTGGTATTTTTATTTAACATAGATCTAGTAACTTGGATAATTTAAGTAGATAGTTAAAATGTACCCAGCACCTGAAATAAGCTTGCATGCATGAAGCTTCGATTTATGAAACTGGCTGAGACTCCATCAGTAAGAATATAATTTTAAAATAGCATCTGCATTGAATAGGTTACAAAGGAGATCATGATTTTCTTTCATTAATTCAACAAATATTTAGTAACCTACTATGTGCCAGCTTGTGTTTAAGGACTTGATACAACAGTAAGCACAGCAGACAAAGATCCCTGCCTACTCTTTTAGAGTTTCTCATTACTACTAAAGCGTTACAAATGAGATAGTGAATGAACTGCCCATTATTGGTATAATTATATCTACCTGTGTAGCACTTTGGAGCTGTGGTAATATAGTGGTTAAGAGCTTGGCTGCTAACCAAAAGGTCAGCAGTTCAGATCTACCAGCCGCTCCCTGGAAACCCTATAGGGCAGTTCTACTCTGTTCTATAGGGTCACTGTGAGTAGGAATCGACTCAACGGCAACCGGTTTATATGGCACCTTGAGGGCATTGGTGGCTCAGTGGTAGAATTCTCACCTTCCAAATGGGAGACCAGGGTTCAATTCCAGTCAGTGCCCCTCACGTGTGGGCACCACCCATCTTGCGTGTTGCTATGATGCTGAACAGATTTGAGCAGAGCTTCCATTCTAAAATGAACTAGGAAGAAAGGCCTGGTGATTTGCTCCTGAAAATCAGCCAATGAAAACCTTATGGATCACAAGGGTCCAATTTGTTTTGCTCGGTTGTACATAGGGTTGCCATGATTGGGTAGCCCAACTTGGCAGCAGCTAACAACAGCAACAATATAGCACTTCATAGTTTACAAAGCACTTACATAAACATTATTACCTTTAAGCCCCCAAAAACTTTATAGAAAAAGTATAATAATAATAGAAAAATAATTTAATTAACATGTGGTAAATGTTTACCGTGTGCCAGACACTCCTCTAAAACCCTTATATGTATTAACTTCCTTAACTTTTGCAATGACCTTTTGAGGTAGATATTATTATCTCCATTTTCCATATGAATAAATTGAGGCACAGAGGTTAAATAACTTTCTCATAATCACACAGCTAATAGGTGGTAGAGTACTTGCTCTGACCCACTATGCCATAGCTGTAACGAGATTTTTGAGGTTATTCATTGTCCAACGTCTCACAGCCAGATCTAAGTTAAACTGAAGTTTTCTGAATTTAATGCCAGTGTTCCTCTCAATATATCACAGCTGCCCACCTCCAAGCAATGGTGTCATTATATTCTATAGTTAGCTTTTGCTGAGTTATGCTGTGGTAACAAACAACCCCATATCTTGTGGCTTACAGCAACTGAGATAGTTTTGTTTTTGTTTTACTCATATTGCATGAGCTCCATGGATTGGCTGTGGCTCTTCCCCATGTTGTCACCATTATGTCAGACACACTGCTCTCACTGCAGAGAAAAAGACCAATGGCGGACCATGCGATGTCTGTTAAAGCTTCTGCTCAGACACAGACTACACCACTTCTGCTCTGTATCCTTGGCCAAAGCAAGTCATATAGCCATATGTATACCTCCCACAATGAGGGACACCAGAGAAGAGCACAGGAGGAATTGCAAATATTTTTTTAACAATTAAGATTCATTTTTATATAAATATGTTTAGTCAGCTTTTAGAAAGAATTTGTTTACAAACTACTGTGTGTGCCTGATGCAAGCCATGGTGTTTTCAATCACCTCATACGTGTGTGAAAGCTGGACAATGAGTCTGGAAGACCGAGGAAGAATTGATGCCTTTGAATTATGGTGTTGGTAAAGAACATTGAATATATCATGGAAAACCAGAAGAACTAACAAATTTGTCTTGGAAAAAGTACAGCCAGTACCACAGTGACCACCCTGACTGGGAACACAACAGAGAGTCCCTGGTGGAGCAGGAGAAAAGTGGGGTGCAGAACTCAAATTCTAGCAAAACGACCGGACTTAATGGTTTGATTGAGACTGGAGGGTCCCTGGAAGACGTGGTCCCTGGGCTCTCTGTTAGCCCAAAACTAAAACCATTCCCAAGGCCAACTCTTCAGACAAAGATCAGACTGGATTATGAGACATAAAATGATACTCGTGAAGCGGGTGCTTCTGAGCTCAAGTAGATACGTGAGATTAAATGAGCAGCTCTCGTCTGGAGGCAAGATGAGAAGCCAGAGAGGGTCAGGAGCTGGTTGAATGGACATGGGAAATCCAAGGTGGAAAGGAAGAGTGTGCTGTCAGCCTCATAAAACAAAACAGGACTAATGAGGCACAGCAGTCCAGGGACAAGGGCTAGAAGGCAGGAGGGGACAGGAAAGTTGGTGATAGGGAACCCAAGGTTGAGAAGGGACAGTGTTGACATGTTGTGGGGTTGTTAACCATTGTCATAGGGCAATATGTGTACTAACTGTTTAATGAGAAACTATTTGTTCTTCAAACCTTCATCTAAGGTACAAAAAAAGAATTACCTATGTGAGATCAAATTGGCAACTGCAACTCAAAAGATTTGATGGGAAGCCTAGGGGACAGTGAGTTGAAGATAATGGTGATAGAATAATTTGGAAAAGGATAGTGAGAATAGCAGCACAACAGGAAGAATGTAATCGATGTCACTGAATTGTACATGTAGAAACTTTTGAAATGGTGTAACTTTGGCTATGTGTATTTTCACCAAGAAAAAAGGTCCTCTAAGATCAAGAAGGGAGAGTGTTGACATGTCGTGGAGTTGTTAACCAATGTCATAAAACAGTATGTGTACTGACTTTAATGCGAAGCTATTTGTTCTGTACACCTTCCTCTAAAGTACAATAAAAAAAATTTTTTTTTAAAGTGTGCTGTCACAGTATAGGGAGAGCAAGTAGGTCATAAAACAATGCATGTATAAATTTTTGTATGAGGGACTGACTTGAATTGTAAACTTTCACTTAAAGCAAAACAAGAAAAAATAAGTACAGTCAGAATGTCCCTTAGAAGCAAGGATGTTGAGACTTCATCTCACATACTTTTGACATGTTATCAGGAGGGACCAATCTCTAGAGAAGGTCATCGTACTTGATAAAGTAGGTCAGTGAGAAAGAGGAAGACCCTCCACGAGATGGATTGACACAGTGGCTGCAGCAATGGGCTCAAGCATAACAACGATTGTGAGGATGGTGCAGGATCAGGCAGTGTTTCATTCTGTTGTACATAGGGTCACTATGAGTCGGAACTGACTCGATGGCACCTAACAACTACAACAAGATGTGATTGTCATGGGTCTAGTAATTTTTTCAGTGTTACGTCTTTTATTTTACCCAACTCTGTTGGCCTTATCTGGGTTCTACAGATGAGGAAGCTGAACAGAAAGAAAACAGAAAAGCTAAATAACTTGCCTATGGTGATTTCAGGCCTTGGGCCAGGTCTGACCCAAGCCATGGTACTTTCAGTTACCTCATATGCATGCGAAAGTGGGACAATGATTAAGAAAGACCTAAGAAAAATTGATACATTTGAATTATGGGGTTGGTGAGAAATATTGAATATACCATGGATTGCCAGAAGAACAAACAAATCTGTCTTGGAAGAAGTACAGCCAGAGTGCTCCTTGGAACCAAGATGGCGAGACTTCGTCTTATATACTTTGGACATATTATCTGGAAAATGACATCATGCTTGGTAAAGTAGAAGGTCAGCAAAAAAGAGGAAAACCCTCAATGAGATGGACTGGTGCAGTGGCTGCAACAGTGGGCTCAAAGATAGCAACAATTGTGAGGATGGCACAGGACCAGGCAATGTTTTGTTCTGTTGTACGTAGGGTCGCTATGAGTTGGAACCAACTCCATGACACCTAACAACAAACAACAAGGTGATACAAATCTTAAAGGATAGAATCAGGTTTTGAACACAGGCTTTCCTTTCCTACCCCAGACATTTACTTCAATATACTGCCTATTGGTAGAGAAATTTAGTTAATCAGTTTGGTTCTGGGTTGGACAGATACAGTGAATTTTTTTGTAAAGCTGAAGAATTTTTGTATGTGAATGACCGCCAGCTAGTAAAGTGAAGCCTCAACTTCCCAGGTTACTGAAGATTAAATCTTTTAAAATAAGAAATTTTACATAGTAAAACCTGCAAAAGCCAGAACCTGTGTAAGGCACAAACCTGTCAGAGAAGGAAAACTAAAATATTGTTCACTGAAAGGAATAATAGAAAAATGGTACGACTGCACCCTGTCCAAGGAGGAAAACTTAAGCGACCTGGAGAAACAAGGCAGTCTCCTCATGTTCTGGCTCTCACAGGTTTCATGGTATTTTTGTTGACTGAAAAATAGGTTTGTAGAAATTCTCAGGTAGTCCACAGGGTATTAAACATGGAACAATTTATTAGTGATGTTTCCTATCATCAACTCCCATCTAATTCCAGTAGGAACTTCAGTAACTGTAGTAATCTGTTATGCAAACAAAGTTTTGTTTGTATTTGGTTTTTCCTAAGTATCTTAAGTTCCTAAAACAGAGCAGGAGATTTTGCCCAAACTGGTGAGGACGTTTTCCATCAAAATCGGCAGTTTCTTTTCAGTGTCCATAGTCACAAAGATATTTTCATCTGAACGAATCCATGGCTTTCATTAAACAGCTGCATTTTGCAGTCTGGGTTTCCAGGTGACTGCTTTGGGGTATCAGTTGAGAACTGAGAAAGCCCTTCCACTCAGAAAGGTACCCAGGAAAGTCAATTTTACTGCTAAAATGGAAGGTTGTGGGGAGAAAATGAAATTCAGCTTTGCTTTCCCCTGCGAGGTGGGCCTTCTTTCCCGACATAATTTGAGTCACCTTTTTACAGCTCTAAATTTAAGATATAAAGGGAGGTGGTTGATTGTTTAGTAATCACTAGGATCCTATTCCTCCCACCCTCCCCAACGCATACATTTTATCTTGTTTAATTGGAGAAATCTGTTTAAATTTCATGGTATCAGCTGACATAGTTTATATCTTACATGTAAAGATGCTCTTTCAAACTCTGAGTTAAAACATGTACAGGATGTACAATTCTTGTTCACTATGAATGAGCTCTGTCAGCTACAGTGGTTTATGTCCTTAATTTGAATACCTGAATTTGTATTAAAATATGTGGTTGCTGATAATGTCACATGTCCAGACTAGTCAATCTCTCTTAATTATTTAAGTATAGACACAACTTTCTTTTATTTTGCTCTGAATAAGTCAAATAAATATGAAGTACAAAGCTTTTAAGACCTCTAAAATCTCTCCATCAGATGTATACTGCTGTGAAAGTAGAAATTGCTTTCATGGAGATTTGGAAGGGAAAATAATTTAAATAATGATGTGATTTAGACTGCAGTTGGCATATCAGCGTACTTAAAATGCATGAATATTAAAATAAAGAATGCAATAAATGTAACTACTGACTTCCTATTTATTGAGCAACTGACTTTAAACTAAGATTTTTTTTCACTAAAATTTTCTTCTTCGACCTTCAGAGTTCCTTCTGTTGTTATTTTCAAGATCATTGTTAGAGGTTTATTCCACTCATAGAATTCACCTGCATAATTAAATTGACGTAATTACTATAAAAAAGCTCTGGGATACCTTTGGGCTCCGTACTTTGGCTGAGAAATTTTATACATAAAAAGACACCTGGCTAATAAAAGGACGCAAAATGGCATTTATTCCGTGTCTGTTAAGTGCCAGGAGCTTTGCTATGTGTCTTATTTAATCACATCAAAACAGTCCTTTAGGTTTGGAACAATAGTTACCCTTTGCTTGGCAGGACAGGCAACCCAGGCTCCTCTATTTGAAATATCTGCCCGAAGCCTCAGAATTTGTAGAGCAAGGATTTGGACCCAGATATCTCTGTAACAGAAGTCTTGGCTATATTTTCTCATCAACACTGTCTCCAAACACCGTACTATCTTAGGAAAGGATAAAGAAAATTAGTATTATTTTTTTTACGATGAAGTTTTTGATTTCTCTTGTATCATGCCTTTTATTTGAAGGCTGAATATAGTTCCTGTAAACATCCAAAAACACTGCCTTGTTATTCCATCATTCCTAGCCAGAATTATACAAAACAGTTGATGGGAGTATTTGAAGTTTCCCAGACTTCGGTCTAAGTAAATCACTTTTATATTGAAGGCATAACTCCCATATCTTAGACAAAGAAACATTTTCTTTGATTAAAAAAAATTGAAAATCTCCTTAAACAATATTTATTTTCTTAAGTTTCACCACCGCCACAATCTTCAGGCTCTCTAAAATTAAATGATATTATCTTTTTTAAATTTGAAGCAAATTTTTAGTTTTTTAAAGATTAATCATCATTATCTAATCTATTTTGTTAAAACAAAGTTAATACTTACAGGAGGGATTAAAGATGAAGTGATGTTTGCCTCTAAATTGAGATAGTAGATGTCACCAACCCAGTTAATGGCTTTTTAAAAAATACAGTTTACAGCAAAGAATAAACTTTGCGGAACCATTTACAGAAAAGATAAAAACACATTATTTGCTTTTACTGAAAATAGTAACTCATTTGGCCTACTTTAAAATTGATACATAAATTTTGTATATTTTATGTTTGCTTTTAGTCATAGTGTGTTTTCTTCTCTCAGTCATGCTTCTTTGAACCATTCTGTTGAGCTCTAATCTTGTATGGGTAAAGGAGGTTTGAATGACTGGACTGAAGTTGGCCCCAGTTTCTTGATGGTTAAACATGTTCTGTCTGGTGGAACATGTTTTTTCATGAGAGAAAACCCCAAAACTTTATGTATAGTTTACATGTGTGTTGTAAAACAAAGGATTGTGCTTTGTGTTTGAAATCACAGGAATATGCAGGTTGGATAAAGACAAGATGGATGGATTTTGGATAGCTTTTTACTACTCTCAGATTACCTTAAAGCCACACCATCTTCAGCTCTTCTGTGTTCGCCCCTTTTAGGAGGGTCGCTTTTTTTTTTTTTTTTTTTTGTAGTTATTAAAGCCTTTAAACATGATAGAAAAGAAATTCTCATTTGAAAATTTTAAGAGAAGAAGATAAGAGTATTTCACAAGAATATCAGTCGACTTAAAAAATGAGCTGGAAAATCATTCTTGCGGTATTTCACACTGTTGGAGTAAGGATGCCTTGGGGATGGCTGGAATATTTCTTATCCTTTCAGGTCTTTATAAAGCTGCAGAAAGCTTTGGTTAACAGAGCAGAATTTCCCTTATTTAGGTAGATGTTACGCTGAAAGTAGTAGTCTTCTTGAAGTGTAAATTTTTTTCATTTAAACTTATTAAGCTGGAGGAATTCAGACAAGTAAAACCTTTTTTTTTCTTTTTCTTTTTTGTCACAACCTATTATTTTCTTTAAATTTTGGATTTCAGTTGTCATTTCCTGTTTAGGTCCTTAATTTCAGATTTCCAGAGTACACATAACTAAAATCAATCAAACCAGTAGAGAAAATAATATATCAAATACGTCAGTGCCCATTGCTCTGATATCATAAAAGGGGCTGTTACAGCTAGCAAATTAAACATTCTGGATTTCAGAATTGTGTTTACACATTTTGTATAGATTAAATATGTGCAGGGACATAGTTTGTCTCTAAGGCAATTTTATCAGTACTCATTTAACAAAAAACTAAATACTTTCTAAAAGTACTAAAACTATCTCAAATTTGAACACAGCACAAAGAGCCAGTTTTTACCCTAAACTTCAGGAGTTGTGTATAATTTAAATTTCAGAGCTTAATTTTTGGGTCATTTGGCAAGAATGAGGGCCCTGTGGGACCCTGTTGTCTTTCCCCACCAGCATGCTAGACAGGCTTGTGTCTCTTTAATTGGGGGAATCTCCTAAGACAGTTTGAGTCTATAGGAGCTCTATACACCCATCATCATAATGTGCCCCCAAAGCACAAACCTCATAAACATTCTCAGAAGAGATCATTAACTGCATTTAGGAAGGAGGTTGATCAACAGTGGAAGAATGGAGCTTATTATTGGGTTGCCCTGCTCAAGGCCTGCCCACTGGCTTCGTTACCTATCCGGCATTGTTTTAGAAAAAAAAAAAATTGAAATACAAACTTCCAGACAATATTGATATATTGTACTTTTCAATAGACAGTCCAAGACCCCAGAATTGCCTGCATCCCATTTACTAGTGTGGTTTGTCTTTTAGCAAGTTCTTGAGAGCCAGCAGGTCTGAGCCTGATTCAGGGATCAGTGTGGAGCTGCGGGGACCCTGAGGAGCACAGTGTCCAGAAGGATGGCCATGTGTCCCTAGGACAAGTGGCAGACAGAAGCCAGAGGTTTACTCCCTTCTGTCTGCAAAGGAGCCCTGTTGGCATGGTGATTAAGAACTTGGCTGCTTAATCAAAATGTCAGCAGTTCGAGTCTACCAGGCACTCCTTGGAAACCCTATGGGGCAGTTCTACTCTGTCCTGTAGGGTCGCTATGAGTAGGAATCAACTTGATGATGATGGGTTTGGTTTGGTTTTTTTACGTCTGCAAAAGGAGCCCCAGTGGCGCAGTGGTTAGCTGTTTGGCTGCTAACCATATGATCAGAGATTTGAACCCACCAGACACTCTGTGGGAGAAAGATATGGCAGTCTGCTTTTTTAAAGATTACAGCCTTGAAAACTCCACAAGGCAGTTCTACTCTGTCCTATAGGGTCCCTGTGAGTCAAAATTGACTCAATGGTAATAGATATGTCTGCAAAGGGCAGGTTACAGGGCCTGCTACAATTGGACTTATCTGAATGTGAGAGTGAATGGGTTCAAAGAATTAGACTGATCAAGACTGGTTCTTTCACAACCAGCTCTAAAAGCTGAATTTCTCATTGTTGCCATTTTATTTTCCAAATGAGAAGACTGAAGTACTGAAAAGTTACATTCTAAAAGTTTCGAGTACATTAACCCTTAATTATGCCATGCCTTGACTCTCTTTCACATCCCTTTAAAGCCTTTATGCATTCCTTCCTCCCTGTTCTTTGCACGATTCCATTAAAAGATGTGGGTTTTGGTGTACCTGCAGTACCCCTTAAATGGCATCTTGAGCCCTGTGCATGACTCTGCCTGCTCTGGTCTAAGAACTTGGGGGTACCTGTAGATGCCAGCCATCCCAGAAAAGATGGAGACACCAGTGCTTCTTCCCTGCTAGGACTTCTTGAGGTTATTCTGATAATTCTAAATTATTTCAGCCAAAAAATTATAAAAATAAAATGCAAGAGATAATTGTCTTTTTCCCCTTTGGCCATAGCTATAAAGAAGAATGGATCAAATTAGAATATATTATGGGCTCCATCTCAGCCTGTCTTAAGTGTGGCTCTGTTTCCACAGAAGGTGTGAATGGCAGACAATGTGCTACTCAGGATCAATTTAATAATTTAAAGACTGTTTTGAGCTAACAAAACTGCCCAGTCTTATATTGAAGCTGATGACCACACCACAAACTACACATATTAGCACTTAAAATTATTTGAGTGTGGATTGTGTATTTTCTGCTGTATTCTGCAGATAAAACTTAAATCAAAATGCATTCATATGGCCTTTATGATCCTTCAACTCTCAAAATTTTAATTGTTGCCCATGAAGAATCTCAACACCAGTTTTTAGGAGTTGGTAATCTCCTGTAATTGCGCTTTTCTCTTGTACAGTAGCCTTTGGTTTTTGATTCACCTGTCTGAAGACCATAGCATTGCAATTATAGATTTTATTTCAGGTGTTTATTTAAAGTTTCTATGAATTTTGTTATTCTTGTTCCCATATCGAACAAGATTTTAACTGTGTTTGGAGCAGTGCCATTTGTAATATAGCCTAAAATAATGCTAAATTAAATGGAAATAGTTGTAGGCCAAATCCTGTTGGATTATTATTTTTAGCTTACTCTTTTCTTCATTCAAATACTGCTTTAAAAATAACTATGTTTTTAAAAAGCTACCTCTGAGTGCCATTTTCTTCTCTCAGCTTCTCACAGAGCTCCCTTGGAGTCGAGCTGGTGTCAAAAACCATTCTGAATATATTCAAGGGTACTTGCAGTTGGTAGCTACTATAGGGTGTAAGGGTTATTACTTTTGGCAGTGGTTCTCAAACTTAAGCATGCAGCAAAATCACTTGAAGAGCTTTTCAAGGGTGCTGGTTCCCATCTCAAATTCCTATTTAGTAGATCTGGGGGAGGGCTCAAGAATTTGCATTTGTAGCAAGTTCCCGGGGGATGTGATGCTGATGGTCTAGGGCCACACTTTAAGAACTACTGTTTATGGTACTGTCTGTATCAAAATGTAATATATATGTATTTACAACTTACACAATGGAGTAATACAAGGCACATCTATGGCTCTGATTGTGGTCATCTTCCAAACCTTAGAGGACACCATGGATGATGGTTCTTTGGAAAGGGCCATGCCACTGTCTCTAAATCGGTCTGTTGGGAAAAAGCAAAATAATGAGTGTGCATTCAGACAGCATAGTGTTTGAGGTGACAGAATGTGAGCGTCTGGAGGGCATAGTTTACTACGTATCAACACTGCCCAAGATCATTTCTATGGCTTTAACTAACTTGCAGAAACCAGGAGTGAGTTGTGATAGGTGAATGAAAGGGATAACAACCATCAAGCCCAAAAGGAATTGCACTAGATTCCCTATGTATATTATCTTGTTTAATTACAGCCGTTTGAGTCAAATATTGTTGCTGTTGTATGCTAGTCAAGTTGATTCCGACTCATAGCGACCCTATAGGACAGAGTAGAACTGCCCCATAGGGTTTCCTAGGCTGTAATCCTTACAGAAGCAGTTCACCAGGTCTTTTCTCAAACAGAGCTGATGGGTGGATTCAAACTAATGACCTTTCTGTTAGCTGAGTGCTTAATCATTGTGGCCATCAGGGCTCCTTGAGATGATACTACTACTCCCATTTTATTGATGAGAATTTTAGATTTAGAAAGGATACATAACTTTGCACAAGGCCATAAAACTATTATATGATAGAATTGAGACTCTAACCTGTTTTTCTGGTCCCCAGATTGCCCCCTTTATACAACTGTGCATCCAATGGAGAAGGAACAATACTTTGCCATTTATATTGTACTCCATTCTTTCACCCAACAATAAATATTATTACCAGCTTTATTTTATTGTTTTTACTACATGAACAACATATTACTGTATCTCAATGGTAAAATAGTCACACAATTCAGGAGTATATAAATGTATAAAGAATAAAAGTATATAGTGTATATAGTATATACATATATAACACATGTATATAGCATATAAACTAAATGTAAAAAGTATATAGAATAATGCGTACAGCGTATACTGCCAAACCTTTCTATGGATTTATAAGCATATATGTTTTTGTGTGTGTTGTGTGTATGTATCTTTTAACCTAAACTAATTCTATTACATGTGTTATTCTGAGTTTTGAGCTTACAACTGAATTTAAAGACAAGTTGTTTTCTAAACCACACCATGCAATTTATATGAAATATTTTAAGTGATTTATAATGATTTCAGTGGGCAATTAATAACATCCTAAAAGAGTACTCATGGGAAAAACAGATTCAATATTTGTATTTTACACTGTGTAACAAGAACAATGTAAGTACAAATGCTCACCGCATTTTTCATATAGCCTTCCAGTGACCACATACTTTCAGTTGCCTAGTGCTTGCAGAAAAGCCATTTTCCCTTCAAAAATGCAGCAAAGGAGAATACTGGCCAAGGGCTAATTTGCAATTCAAAGAAAATGGTATTGTTATGTAAGAAGTCAGAATAAGATATTTTCATTGCTTTCTGAGTTTCAGCTTGTTACTTGTAACTGTGCATGTTATAGACTTTAATCCCATGGTGTAAAAAGCAAATCTTTGAGTTTTACAGCCATCTTATAAAACCTTTTTTGTAAAAGACCATGCAGTGACTACCTATTAAACTAATGTCAGGATTTTAGAGAGGTAGTTCTGACAAGAAACCACCCCTCTTCTTCCTTTCAAGCGTTTGTTACATAAACATCAGTCCGGGAAGGACAAAGCTTTGCTCGTTTGGAAATGGCTCCAGAAACTCAACATTTAAACACTTCCTTAAATTTATATTGGAAATTCTCTCTCTCTCTCTTTTTTTTTTTTTTTTGCAGTACTTTGTTTTTTATTTGGTTGATTTTAGGTTTGTTTTGGAGAATAGCAAATAGCTTTTAAATGTTTCAGTAATTAGGTAAAGCGGATACTTTTGTTTATAAAACCAGTTACATTTTTTCAAATTTTGTTGCTATCCCAAGCTAAACGTGGCAAAGAAATATTTGAAATGGATAAAGCCAGGTAATAGCGTGGAGCTGCTTATGACTGGGTGTATGTTATGGTTCTGAGGATCCTGGTTATAGACTAAGGTAAACTGGATCTGACTATGATGCTTGGCTTTCCGTGGATAATTTATGGAACACCTCCAGGAGTTACTTTCAAATTAATAGAGTTATTTTTAGGAATATTTTAAGGATGTTATTTTTTAAAACAATTCTTTTTTTCTATTCTGTTGATTCTGTAATATGTAAAGAGCAAGCAAAAAAAAAAGGTTAGAAATGAACAGCTTCACATAGCCAACTTGATACCCTAATATAATGAATTTATTGCCTACTAAATAATGTTAAACTATAACAGGAATTCTATAAGTGGAGGACAGTCTGTAATAACAGCTTCTGTTTCCTTTGTGTGTTTTTTTTTTTTTTTTTTTTTTTTTGATAACTTATCCCAAATTCTGAAATGGTTCTGCTGGAAAAAAAAAAAAAAAATCAGAACTCATCAAATATTGTTCCTTATCGACTGAGTTTTTCCTTAAGTAAGTGTAGCTTTCACTTACAAATGAGTGAATTGTTCCTACATATAATCTCCAACATAGAAAAGCAAAGTAAGATGCTGAATTTAAAGTATAATATAAATAACTCTAAAAAATTATCAGTTATTGCATCATAATGCTCATCCTGACTGCCAGGAATTAGTAACTGAAACGTATTGTTTAGAGCTTAATTTGTGTGTTTTTAAAACAGGCACTCATTCATTCAATAAGTATTTACTGAGCATACACTCAAGTTCTAGACTCTGTATTTGGCATCTGATATTGTAAGCTAGCAAGGTGCAATGAGTATTTTAAAAACGAAAACTTCCAGAACTTTAGCACTCAAATGAACATTGCCTTTTAGGGAGTTATAACCTGAGAGGGTATGGCTCCACTGTCACAGCCAGGTTAGGAGACCAGCAGGAACTTGATCTGATTAATTTAATCAGCCAGTGTTTGCACCTTATTGAAGTGACTTCACTCTAAACTTTCAGGTTTTTTAAATAACAAATTTAACTGTAAAGAATGGAAGTTTTTATTTGAGAGAATAGGCAAAGTAAGAGATGTAATTTTGCCTTTGAAGACTACTTTCACGGGGTTGTTCCTAAGAAAGCTACAGCCAGCGCAGCACCCTTCAAGTTGGGGCCAGCCCCCACCAAGACTGCTTGGCTGGAGCTCCCATTCACCTACCTCTAAAGTGCAGATGTGTTGGCGTAAACAGTGGATCTCATCTTACACATTACATATTATATGCCATCACAGTCACTTATTACAGCTGTTCGGCATACATGCTTCCAGATCACTGTGGATTGTTTTAGCTAGCCTTCCACCAATGCCAGAGAAAAGACCCATGTAAGAACCTACACAGTTGATTTTGAGAATCCCCAAACTGCTCTATTCACTTAATCCTTTCTCTGAATAAAAATTGCCAAGATCTCAAGTCAACCACGTGATATTATTTTGGAATCAATGCATCTTTTGTAAGAAAAGAAAAGGGGAGAGGGGTACTGTACTGTTTGCAGGCAGTTGGTCCATGTGAAGAAAAATGATGGAGAATTGCATCTTTTACAGCCATGAAGTGCCATACCTGATAATCTCATGGCTACATGGCATTTGTAATAACTGTGACACAACTAAATAAAATTTACAAGTTTTAATTAGGAAATTTTATTAAAATGTCAGGAGCTATTTACTTACTCTGCAGAGACAGTGTATATTTTCAAACTTTACTATCCTTTGTTTTTTGTTTTAGTCTTTTTTATTCAAAGGATTCGTAGTAATAAAGCGGAGATCTTGAAACGGACAAAGTTGGATGATGCTAATTTCTTTTTATAGGCTTGAGAGATTCTCATGACCTTTATATGTGTACACATACAGGGCTGTCTTTCTATTAATCTAAGCCTGTGTTTCTGTGAGTAGAGAATCACAGCACTGGCTGACAGTCCCCCTGAACTGGCATATCACAGCTCCAACTGCTAAATCCTGAAGGCAGTTTGACATCTGCAAGGGCAAGAAAAGAAAATCATGTGGAGGTCGGAGAAGTTAAAGAAAAATGATTAATTTTCACAAATATAAATGTAGAAGTGCTGGGGCAGTTGATAAAGGGAAAATTGAAGACTGGTACATAGGAATTACTTTCAAAATGCTGCTGAGTGATTAAAGGAATGAGTGAGCAAGTGAAGTAGAAAGTAGAGGAGCACCAAGAGAAATGTCACCACAGGTGACAGGAGACAAGCATCCTCACAGCAACCCTCCACCCCGATTTGTGTAGGTGAAATCAAGTAGACCAGAGCTCTCTGTGTCTCCGCTGTGACAGGAAGACTTTCTCTTCCTGTCAATCTAAGGTTTGATACTAGAGGATTGTGATATTTGAGAATTAATATTGGGCAGATTCCAGAAGATTATATACTCCATACATTTTCTTTAAGGAAAATCACACCAAAGTTATCTTACATAAATAAATATATAAATAACTTGGGGAACCAGGATAGGAGGGCGCCTCCAGGAGCAAGCCACATACTCAAAACCCCCATTTTCAGAAAATGTTCACATAAAACCCTGCAGGTTAAATTCAGTTCTGCCTACAATCTGGACCTTCTACAGGATGGAGATTCTATAGCAGGATATTCTTAATTCTTGCTATTCTTAAAGCCCATTCCAAAACTGCAGTCTCTGGTAGTGCTGGGAAGTCTCTCTGAAGTTATACTACCCCTACATTTGGCCTGAGTTGTGGACCCTGAGTCAGTTGACATGTCTCTAAAAATAGGCTTGGCACAGGCGCTGATAATAGGTAGTGTTTTGCATTCTATTGCTTTATTTTAGTTTGGGGACAAAATCAAATCCCTCCCGTCCTTAATCCCTACAGGACCAGTTCTCATTTATCACAGATCTTTTTTAAACTGTATTTCAGGATACAGAAGTTCCTAACGTGAAGACACACAGTGTGCTCTTATTGTTTATCATAACTGATCATGTTTCCTCAGAAGAGGGCTCAGTCTTTATAACTGGTTAGTTATCACCTTACAGCAGGGCTCGTTCTTCTTTCTTGACAGTTCAAAGTCTAACCACCCCCTTCCTGAGTGCTGCTGAAAAGACCTTCCCATGAAATTTAGTCTTCAGGGCATCCACTGATTCAGAAAGACCCTGGTTCAGGGTCAAAAGAATTAATTGCATAAGAAACAAAAGCTCCTCTTTTTTTTCTCCCTTGCAAGTTTCCTAAATAAGGCGCTTCCTTCCTTCCGTGGTGCATAGCACATCCGGAACAGGTGGGTCCAGTGGTGCATTTCAGTTCCTGTCACAGAAGAAGGGAACATGTCCGAAAACTGTTTTGCCTCGTTTTCACCTGAGTTAAGAAGGAGGACACCCTGACAGGAAAACAGTAGGGATGTTGTGATGTTTTGATTTTTTTGCTATATGTGGTCCCTTTGTCTTTGGACCTCAATCCTATAAGCAGCAGCAATATTTTTACAGGACTTCCCATCTTCAATAAATTTTATAACAGTAATTAATTCTCACAGCATCCATTTGATTAAAGCATTATTATCCTTGTATTATAGAGAAGAAGACGTATTTGCCAAACCCCACAAAGAAAGTCAATGTCAGAGTAAGGATTATCACTCAGGAGGGCCTGAAAGTCTAATCTCAGCTCTGAGATTTTTTTTTTTTTTTTTCCTGTAGGAACAGATGCAGTGGAGATTTATCAGGTACATTCACTAAGGGTGTGTGAGCATGGTAGGCAGCTCAGCCCTCTCAGAGTCTTTGTGACCATTAGGCCAATTTAAGCTGATTAGACGTAGCTTGTTTTCATGGGGTCCTGTCACCAAAGATATGAAAACATAGGCTGGATTATTGTATAGTGGGTGTAACCAAAAATTTTGATCCACCATTTCCTCATAAATACAGAACCAGGTGAAGGTTTGCCATTCATTGAATAGGCTTATTTTTGCAGATTAGGTATACTAAGATAATCAGTTCAGATTCTTTCCCCTAATAACAACTCGTTTATCTACAGGTCATTAATCTCAAGACTCAACACTGTAATTCAGTGAAGAATCAGAAAACAAGCAAAAAAGGTGTCTCAGGAGTCTAAAAATAGATCCTCCAATTCTGTAAGCCAATAATATATGTCAGTGTGCGTTGCTCATTGAAAAACTGCTCAGAGCTGATTTACCACAGGCTTAAACATGATGATAATAAAATTGCACAAGAATCACTAGATAGAGAATCAAATAAAATGAGACTGGAGCAAATCTCTCCTACAGGGTTGCTATGAGTCAGACTCCATGGCAATGGGTTTTATTTGTTTATTTTTTAGAGCAAATCTGCTAGAGGCAAGCACACACAAACCCAAAGCTGACCTTCCGAGAGCAAGGGCGGAAAGAGAAGAACAAAAACAAATGCGTAAGAACTCAAAAATATTGTCAGTCATGGGCCAGTATTCCCCTGTGGAGGCAAGTTGTTTAAATACTATATGTAGTCTGTAATGACAACACCAAGAAGCCCTGGTGGCGTCATAGTTAAAGCGCTTGGCTGCTAACGGAAAGGTCGGAGGTTCGAGCCCACCAGCTGCTCCGCAGGAGACAAGACCTCGCAATCTGCTCCCATAAAGCCTAGGAATCCCCATGGGGCAGTTCTGCTCTGTCCTATAGGGTCGCTGTGAGTCGGAAATCGACTCAAGGACACACAACAACAGCAATGAAAACACTGCATTGTAATTAACGTAATGATAACTATTCATAATAACGAACTTGACTATTCATTTATTAGATGAATATTTATTGAGCTCCTGGGACTCTGACAGTGAACAAGACAGACCTGTTCCCTGCTCTCACAGAGCTTAGAATCCAGAAAAAAGAAAAGTCAACAGACAGGAACATGTATCACTGAAGGATTTCAAGCTAGTGGTAAGTGCTGTGAATGAGAGAAACAGAGCATTACAAGAGAGAATAACTGAGTGAGGTGGGCTCCTTCAGATGCAGGAGTTGAAAATGTCAGTCTTATTGGTACCTGTGGCATTAAGGTTGAGAAGGAACTGGTCTTGCCAAGAACTAGCCTTGCCAAAAAGACTTAGGGAAAATCACGGTGAAGCTGGCTTCCAGTTAGCAAGGGGAGAATGGTAAGAAAGGAGGGTGGAGGCAGGAGCTGGCTGTAATAAATTCTGAGAGGTTTTTAAATTGGGGAGCAACAAAGTCTGATTTAAATTTGTAAAAGACAATTAACTGTAAGTCAAGAAGGGTAATGAGGGTATAATCCAGGTGAGAAATGATGGTGGCTTTAACCAGAGGGAGGTGGAGAAGGGAGCAGTAGCCCTTGATGGAAACAGGGCAGTCTGCAGACACGATAGTAATAAAATAAGAAACACTGAGCACACACCAAGTGCTAGGCACTGCGCTGGCTCACTCGTTCCCTGGAGCAGCCCCATGAGGGATTGGTACTGTTACTGTCCTCATCGCACAGTTGAGGAAAGCATGGTTTAAAGCAGGTTCTTTGCCAGAGGTTTCACTGCTAATATGGGGTATAGCTGGGGTTCAAACCCCGGCCATTTAGCTTCACAGTCCATGTTCATGGACTTGAGATCATTCACAGAAAACGAGCACTCTTCATTCCTTAACTATGCCTGACATATTTTTGAAAGATAATTCATTTGTGGGAACAAGCCCCAAGATGTCTGATCAGGGTGCACCATTCCTCAGCCTTGTGAGTCAGTCAATAACATGATATTGTACAAGTCTCTGCTTTGTTTCTTTTTAACTAAATATCCTTATTCTCTTAAACATCTTCCAGGAAGGTGTTATTGATTGTACTGCATTTCAGTAGTACGTGCTGATTGTAATGGGGAAAAATGTGTACATTCTATTAGAAGACAGGTACAGAACAATTAAAGTTAGGACAAAAAACCTCCAAGAGCTTGGCTTACCCTATTCAGACTTGAGGAGAAGGCCACATTCAACACAAAGCAAGTTAAAGCAGCAAATACCTCATTTCCCACTGACAAAGGGACTGTGTAAAATGAGAAATGTGAAGGAATGCCACTTTGGAAATTGGAGCTTTACAAAAATATTTTAGTTTAAATTTAATTAAGAAGCTTTGTATTCTAAAAATTAAAGCATGAAACTAGTTATCTTTCTAGGAAGGATGTATTTCCTTAATACTTTAAATAAGAATAGCATCTTCTCAAGCATGCACGCACAGGTGCTCTTTCCCTAAAAGCGGGCCTGTCAGAGCAAGAGAAAGAGTCTACAGCAAAGTGAACGAAATGTAGGGGCATCTTGTCAGAAGCCAGAATGAGTGAGAACAGCAGTCTGAAGGTAAGAAAGAATATGGAAATAGGCTCCAAGGAATGTAGCAAATGCTGCAGTAATAATGTTAGTGAGAAGAGAAGAAACTTCTGCACTAGACTTAGAAAATATTTTGTGTGGTTGGATACATAATTCATACATGCTAGACTTAGTTTCTTTTGTTTTGAAAATGTAAATACGTGTTGCTATATAGAAAATCTATGAAATTAAGAGCAAATGTTTTGACATTGTACTTGGGTTCTGAACTTTCAAGATGCTTTTTTAGACTACATAGGTAAGCAGGATACCTTGAGATTGAAGGACTAATTCAGAGCTTAAATCGATGGACCTCTTATCTATTTATTTGTTAATTATTTTTTAAATTCATGGGTCATTTTCTGGATTGTCGGCAAGTTGGTTGGTTTTCATTGTCATCTAGTGTGATGGCAAACAGTTTCCTCCTTTGTGCCAGCTGCCGGGAACCCAGTTTGAGGACCATTCTTGGACATTGTCCTTGTTCAGCAGGAAAGACTGTTGAGGAACAGGTACAGGACTTCATACTGGGCATAGATATTAGACCTCTTGCTTATAGTTTGGAAACTCTTCAAGGGTAGGGACTGTGTCTTATTCTTCCTTTTGTTCCCAGGACTGTTGTAATTGTGGCCTTTTCCCCAAAGATCTGTGGAAATGTTCACAGAACAGATTTTTAACTGAACAACAATGCATTCAGCACTGTTGTGTGGCAAGTACTGTTCTGGGCCCTGGGAATAAAGTAGAAATAAGGTCCTTGTTCTTGTGAAGCTTATATTTTACTGGAGTAATGACTAAAACAGATAAAAGAACAAGATAATTTAGACAGTAGTAAGCACTATTTTTAAAAAGGTGTTCTGTGTTAGAGTAATAAGGAAGCTACTTAGCTGATCAAGCAAGGCGTTTCTGAGGAGGTGAATTTGCACTGAATATCAAAGAACAGGAAAGCAGAGATTTAGGGAGGGACTCTTCCAAGCTGAGGCGCCAGAAAAAAGTCTTTGGTGTGTTTCTGAAACGGAAAGGCCAGTGTAACGGGGGTGGACCCATCATTTCCCGTTTAAGCCCAGGGCACAGGGTTTTTGCCCTTTGTGGTCAGAACCAGATGTCCCTCATTGACCTCTTATCATATGGGAAGAGTAGAATCCAAGTAAACTTAAACAGTTCTCAGGTAACCGTATGTGACATCATGTTTTAGCGTTTAAAAGGGTAGAGCACTCTTCAGGGTATTTGCCCCTCCAGGCTTCTCCGAGATGAACACTTGTGATAAGTGTGTTGAAAAAGCATAAGATTTCCCTCAAGCCTTTGACTAGAATGCTGCCCTCTCTGGAAAAGGGGTGGAGCTTACCACTTGCTTAAATGCCAAGGATAGGTAAATATTAACATAAATTTTCAAGAAAACTGTCAAAGGTATTTTCCCGCTGGAATTGAATTAATCATTGCTATGTTTTTAAACACTGCTGCCCAATTATTTTAAAAAATGTACATTTAACTCATTATTTGCCTAGAGAAAATAATATGTTGATGAAAAATGTCAGCTAAATTTTCTTAGGTTATCTGATTTTCCATTGTTTATTTTTATTTATTATCTTTCAATGGGACATATTTAGTATATTTAGTCTCTCTGTACATAGAAGCCTTTCCTCCTGGCAGATTTTAACATCTTTCTGCTGTCCATGAAGGCTCCTAAATAAAATGAAATGAACTCAGCTCTGTATTGTTTACTGTACCACCTTTTTAAACAGAAAGATCTGTGTTAATCTCATTTTCACTATAATGAAGAGTAGTATGGGAAGAGCAAGACATTTTATTAAAGACCTGTTGGCAGTGGCCTTTTATCTTTTGTCTGAACAAAATGTCCTGACTTTAAAATAAAATGGAAATAATAAAACATACCTTTACTGTGAGGTCAGCTCCTATTCCTTGGGAATGTTTAAAGAGACTGCATAAACCAGGCAATAATAGATTCAGAAATTCTGCATTGTGGTCAGCATAAGATCAAGTTTGGTGGAATTAGTTTATGTTGAATATTCAGAGCAAGATTAGATAGCAGTGTTAACCAAATCCACAGATTTTCCTGGAGTGAAAATATCTCATTTTCAGAGAAACCTTATGTTAGACAAGTATGTTCTTAGAGGTAAGGGTTTGGTTTTCTTTCTCTCTCTCTCTTTTTTTTTTTTTTTTTTTTAATTTTTTATTGTTTTCTTTTCCATCTGTTACAGGGAAATCAGGTATTTTCAAGCACTCTTAATATGACAACTGTAAAAAAGCAACATGATACATTTCAGGCTGTGGGTTGCTCAAGGGTAGGCGGAATAATAAGCTTCCTTTCAGAAAAAGGAGTGTTGTTACTATTTGTTTTTTTAGCTGCTCTTCACTCATAATAACCAAAACCAAACCCACTGCCATCGAGTCAATTCCGACTCACAGTGATCTGTAGTACAGAATAGAACTGCCCCATAGTGTTTCCAAGGCTGTAATCTTTACGGAAGCAGACTGCCACATAATTCTCCCACAGAGCGGCTGGTGGGTTCAAACCACTGACCTTCAGTTAGCAGCTGAGTGCTTAACCACTGCACCACCAGGGCTCCTTCACTTATAATAGTATGGACCCTTTGGGCCAAGTTGTTTGGCTAGCCATCTCCTGGGGACAAATGGGTTAGTTAAGCAGTATGGTGTTACCTTGTGAAAGGGTGACAAAATCGCAGAATCCCAGTTCTGTAACATGTCCAACTACTGAGGGCACAGCTGTGCTGGTTACCAGTAAAATATTTTGTTCTTTATTTTACCAAGTGGTCCAACTGTATCAATAAATGCTACTCAGCAGGCAATTTTAAATTCTAGGCACCAGAGGAAAATTTTTAAAAGAAGCCCTCTATTTAAACAGTACTGCAAAATTACTTAAATAATGTTTACGACTTAGGGAGAGGAAAGCAGTTAGCTGGCTAAGCCCCCTCAGCCCCCTAACCTGTTACTGTGATTCTCCTTCGCTTGCCCTAGGTCTTATCTGTTCTCTTTGCCATTTATATTTTTCCATACAGACCAGGACTCAGGGGCAATTAACTGCCAAGAAAAAGCTCGTATCAGCTAGGTGACCTGTGCAACTTAACATCTTTGAATTTCTGTTTCCTCATT
This sequence comes from Dugong dugon, assembly GCA_030035585.1. Lineage (NCBI taxonomy): Eukaryota > Metazoa > Chordata > Mammalia > Sirenia > Dugongidae > Dugong > Dugong dugon. The sequence goes on from CM057478.1 coordinate 20,834,191, forward strand.
GGTGAAATAAGGATAATATTAAGAACTGTCCCCTAGGGTTGACGTGTGCATGCTCCATAATGAGCTTCAATAAACGTTAGCTTTTGTTATTATGACAATGAAGGTGGCTGTTGTAAAAGAAAGAAGGCATACTTGGGAGTCAAATGTCCTGGGCCTAACTCTGCTGCTGGTTTGTTGTCTGACCCCTTCCAGGACCAGAAGTCCCTCATATGTAAAAGGAAGGCATTGGATTAAGCTCCATTCCTCTGTGATATTTCACGATTTGATTAATTTAATGCACCAAGCGTGTATGGTGGAGCTGGCACATCATCAATAGAGATGAAAATTGGTTGAGCACCAACTGTGTGCAGCATGGTGCTAGTCTGGGTTTGGGGATAAAAAGAGATTTAAGACAAACCCCATGTCATGCACTGTGTGCTCTATGTTTTGTGCTGACATGAGCAGCATTTCAGTGAGGGCACAAAGTTGGGGGGGGCCCATGAAGGAGCCCTGAGGACCTTCAAGTACACAGGCACTGAGCTACGGACCTTGAAGACAGAGGGGCCAACACACGGATCTGCTACAAGACCTAAGAATAAGGAAGGATCACTCACTGCATTGTACAAACCAACAATTTGGAGATGCTTAGCTAACCTAAGAAAACCCACATCAGTTATGTACTAAAATTACTGCCTTGCCTACAGTTTCCTTATTTGCTTTTTCTCTTTCATCAGGGTCACATATTTCATTTTTTTCTGAATGGGATTTAAAAATATTTCTGTTGAACATGACAGATTACATATACATTATATATATATAGTATATATGTTGTCTATGTATATAGACAGAGGGAGTTATTGCTTATAACATGATTACTTGGAATTATTATTAGTATCATTATTAGGATTAAATATAGAACAATACTCTTCATATCGTGGAAGTGCAATGAAATATATTAGGTATCTAGTCTGGCGGCATTGCTTGTGTTAGTATGTACAAGGCATGGTATTGTGCAGGGAGACTAGATGAATGATGAAGCCCTTGTTGAAGCCTGGCTTCAAAAAGCTAGCAGTCTATAAAGACAGATGCTCATGTATGTATAATTATTACATATACAAAGGAAAATAAGAGCAGAAGATACGGGTGTATGTAATGCTTATGAACCATATGTGTTGTCTCTGAGGTATATATATTTTTTTAATTCTCCTTTGGGTTCTTCTATTTTTCTGTGGTTCTTGGAGTGTGTTTTCGGCCCATGCATGTCATCATAGCAGGCATTTTCTTGTATGCTTTACAATCTTTTACTGTGAGCTCATCTTCAGCCAGAGCCTCAAGTGCTCTGGGTTGCTCAGGTGTCCCTACAGCATGGTTTTGCATCTGCCTTTGCTGAGCCCTAGGGTTTTCATCTGTTCCAGATCAGTCTTTATTTTAGCATCTCAGTCAGGGGTTCGCAGGGTTGTATAAATGTAGTTTCGACTCCCACATATTGCACAGGCTTCTTTCTCAAGAAGATGCTTTGTTTTCCACCCTGTGACCTGGGCACTTCTGTGGGCAAAATTTTTCCTAGTCACCTTCTCAGAGATGGGACACTCCTTGTTACCACGTAGGTTCATGCAGAGAGCAAATCCAACTTTCCCATTCCCTGGATCCAGTGCAGGTATCAATACCGCCAGTCCTTTAAGCATGTCCCTTAGATATGCATCCAGTCTGAGACTTCTTCGGGCCATTCAACTTTAGTGCCTGCTCTGCCTGGGCTTTTCTGTATGTGCTCAGCACCTGCAATTTTTCCTTTCTTGTTTTCAAGGTTGGCCATATATATTTTTTAATCTTACTTTTTGTAAAATTTGTATTTTATTCTACATTTCTATATGTTTAAAGTTTTTGAGGGGAGGGACCCTGCTTCTGTTCAGACCATCATGTTTACCACAAGTTACGCTTGCTGAAGTTTTATATTCTTTAGTAATAGAAGAGGAATACTGGCAATTTTTCTCTTACATGGAATGGAATTTTTTCAACAAAAATTTTAGAATAGATTTCTATTTATATGGAAAATCTTTTCTTACAAAGTATGAACCTGACTCATTCCATAAAAATACACTTTCTTCTCACTTTGGTGTTCTGCCTCAGAGCCCTTCTCTCAGTCATTCCCTCAGGGTGGTTTGTCATAGGAGCCTCACCCCTACTCCTCTGTGCTGGGCGCAGCTGTGCAGAAACCCTGAGGGTCAGACTTGTAACTTAACCCTCCTATGCACTGTCTGTAAAAGGGGGCTCTTCAAATTTTTTCGTTCTAGAAGCTTTGGAAACTTTGTGTAAAACAGGTGAGAGTGGACGGTCTCCGTTAAATGGGAGTGGAGGCCCTGCCTCCTTGCCCAGTAGCCTCTAAGGCACCTCCAAGGAGCTCCAAGGAGCAGTGTTTGTGAACCACTGGGCTAGATGCTTCTGTCATGTCTAAAATTGTACAATTCTGGCAGAAAGTAGTATTAGGGTGCACATTGGATAGATGTCAGCTGCTCACCTATCTTGGGCAGTTTCTCCCACATACCCTTCTGTTTCTCTTTAACAAAGTAAAAAACTCATTGGGTAAGAAACTAACTCATAGTCTCTTTAATATATTTAAATTATAAAACTGTCAATTTCTCTTTAATATGGACCATCCCAGGCTAACTGGCACTTATGGTCACCTTATCTTTAACGATTGAAAAGGACAGTTTTGATAGGGATTCCTGTAACTTAGAAATATTTAGTGCTATAATAGTGTGAATTTTGTTGGCATTTATCTCTAGAACTGTCACTTTAATAACAGATACGTTTGAATATGTTTCCATAGATTAAGCATGAACAAAATATTAAGACCTCCTTTTTCCCGAAAGATCTTCTTGGCCATTAATAAGCTCTCTCAATATTAGAATGTATATAGCCCAACATTGAAAAGAAAACGATACTACCAGATTCTCCTTTCACCTTGAATATTTTCCCATACAGGAACAGAAACCAACATATTTAATTATAATTCTGATATGCCAAAATTTTTGTGATGTTATAATAATACATTGTCATTTTAAAATTTAATTCTTATTGGAAGAGTATTAATTATTACCCAAAACTCAAGTTTTTATTATTTCCAGTTAAAAAAAAATAAGAAAAATATGGCTTTAAAGCAACATTTGTAAAATGCTTTATAATTCCATTGTCTATAGACTTGGATGAGAGGTTAAGACGTCTCACAATGCAGCCCCTTCCCATTGGCATATCCAGCCCTAAAGTGTTTAGGGGGGCAGGTATCTTCAAGGTCACTACTAAGTTATTTCAAGGAGAGTAATCAGGATTTATGTTTTTTTATATTGAGTTATCTGTCTTCTCTATTATATTAATATGTTCTTTGTCTTCACGTGCTGTGTTAAAAAAGCAAAGATAAAATTTTCATTACCCTCCTCTCCTGAAGTTTGTATTATTTCTTCAAGAGTAATGTCAGTGTGTCAATAACAGATAAATATGGCGATCAAAAGTGCTTATCTGTCATCAGAAAGTAGAAGCAGGTGTGGAGTACCAAGGTTTCTTTCTTTGTCTGGAACCTGAAGTTTTTGTCATAAAACTATAAAAGAAACTGGATAAAAATTCATAGTCAAATATCTCCTAGTATATGCTTGTATTACTAGTAATTTCATGAACTAATATTTTAAACAAAGAATAGAATTGCCTCCACCTTGACAGTTTACTGACACTTTATGAAATGAAAATACTGCCTGACATTTGGGTATACGATAAAACTGTGGGTTTTCCATTTTGATTGGTTTGGATATTTATTGCATTACAAAGAAACCAATCCACCTCAAATAGCAACAACAAATCTTGTCTTCCTGTTTTCATTCTTTTAGGGGTTTATTTTTAATTGTACAAGAATTAAACAAATCTGTTGCATAAAAAATGTAAACAATAAATAGAAAGAGAAAGCTCATCTTTTTAATATATGGTTTTCCCGTATTAAACTGAATGATTTTAAGATGATGGTAAAAGAAAAAAAAAGCCTCCCCCCGCCCCTGATAATTGGCACACTTGCTTTGTTGCCATTATTTATTATTTGCCATTGTTATATTTCTGCTAGAGACTCCTTTTGGTCATTCTGCATGGTCTCAGATGAAGTGACATTAAAATAGTGAAGGTGGTACTATGTAAACAGACTTTTTTGGATTAATTTGGGTGGACTAGGCCTTTATCAGAGCCCTAGTGGTTAAGAGTTCGGCTGCTAACAAAATGGTCGGCAGTTTGAATCCATCAGCCGCTCCTTGGAAACTTTATGGGGCAGTTCTACTCTGTCCTGTAGGGTTGCTATGAGATGGAATCGACTCAACGGCAACAGGTTTTGGTTTTAGGCCTTTTTCAGGTCATCCTTAATTCTCTATACACTGATTTGCTCCCAAGATGGAGTGTTAGGAGCTGATCTGGAGAGTTTCCTCTTAACTCCAGGATGGTTTGGAGTAAGAAATTGCATTAGCCACTTTGGGTTCCCCACTACTAACAAGAATGAAGAAAACGAATGTTGTAACACTGAGGTGAATGGGTGAAATGACAGGCTATTTGGAATCTGCTTTAAAATACTTTGGAAAATAAAAAAAAGAAAGAAAGGGGAGATGAAGCAGATGTGGCAATACTTTTTGAAAGCAGGTGATGGGTATGTAGGGACCCATTGTACTATTTTTTCTGTTTTTGAGTATGTGTGAAAATTTTCATAATAAAAGAAAAGGATACTGAGAAATTATTTTTACGCAGTAGAAGAAACATTGACCCAGAAACTTCTCTGAATGCTGGTCTTTGACAGTGTTTGTAGAACTGCAGCCTTGAAGTAATGTATGTACTTCACCTCAACGTCACTTTGTAGTGTAGCTTTTCTACCTAAAGGAAGTGTTTACTATATGGTTTTTACCTTTTAAGAACTTTCCCCATTACAAAGTCTGGTTTATAAGACATAAGAGAGTTTAATTAAAGTGAAAAAAAAATAGTTGCACACTAAAGGGTAAAGTTTTATTTCAGGTTACAAAAACGTGCCTCTCTCCTCTGACTGGTATTGCTTTCAGATGAAAATGAATGAATGAAATTTGAGTATTGCCAGCTTTCTAGTTTCCTTTCTCCACCACGATTATAGGTTTCGTGACTCTAAGTTTGCAAGACTTTCCAGATGACCCCAGAGGGCATATTTACAGGTGTTAATCTCTTATAAACAGCTTTCTAATGTTTTGATTTTCTAAAAATGTGTATATGTGCAAAGCACTGTTAATGTCCAGTCTGATAATTTAAATATATTTATGGATTGATATTGGTCATTGTTACAATAAATATAGGCAGTGCTATCAGGTTTTAAGTGTATTGAGGTAAAATGAAGGGGAGACGCTGAGCCTTGTGTTTATTACTGTGGAAGAAATCTGACACTCTGTTGCACCCTTATTATTTTTCATACCCTAAGCTAAATAAACTAACTGCTGTTAAGAAGCTGTCAGGGGAAGCGTGTCAAACACTAGGTGTATCATGCAATCAGACTGGTGTCGGGCTGGAAAAGTCAGTAGTTGGGAAGGAAAAAAAAAAGTGACCTTGTACTCTCAACATTGTCTTTACACTGAGTAGAACAGATGAGATTGTGAATTATTCAGAGCACTGAAAGCTTATAATTGTTAGTAGTGGTGGAGGCGATGGAGGAGAGAGACAAGACTGTTTTAGTTCAAATGTCTGATTCTATCAAACATCAAAGAATCTTTTCTTAAAACCATCTTTGGGAATTTGGGTGGCATGGACCCCATGAAGAATCCTTTCCTCTGTTTGATACCTTTTTTGGGAATCTGGGTCAAAGAAGCACAAGTTAATATTTAGCATAGATTTTTGGAAATGCAGAGTAAAGGAACAAAGGCGCTCTAGGAAGAGGTTTGCTGTTTCAGCAGGTAACCCTCTGGAGAGTCAGTTACCCGCATCACAAAGCAGAACCTCTGAACTCCGAGGGAGCCGCACATTTTATGTAAATCATCTAATCTTATTAATAACAAGTTGGATAAGATTTTAAGCTTGAAAGAAGCTGTTCTCCATATAGTTATTAGTTACATTTTTTAAAGACCAAGTTTGTGAGGTAGTAGTAGGTGATAGTTTACAGTTTTAGCAATTTCAAATGAAAACTTGTTAGCTTTTTTAATCTTTTATTCACTTATCTGGAACTTATGGAGGTAGCCTTAATTTAAAGCTAATTGTTATATTAGTTTTTTGATTAGAGTTTACCATGGATTTTTAACTTTATAGGTTTAAGTAGTATTTTTTAGGATTTCTTTTATAGTTCATTTCTAATTTTTCTTTCCAAGCTAAAAAGTATTTATGTTACTCCATCTCAAAAAAATTCTAATAATATTGATGGCATTTCTAAATTTCCATGACATATCTAAAGAACTGTGTGGTGCCTGTGTATAGAATTAAAATTTAACATCAGAATTACTTTTAAATGTCAAGTCTTGAAGAAAGACATTTTAATAATATTTACTGCATATTATAAAATGTCATTTTTTCTATTTTAATGCATTTCATAAAGATTGACTTCTAATGTCAAAAATAATTTTACTTGTGGAATAAATGGCTAAAATATTTATGCATTGCCTCAGTACTCCTAAAATACTATTATTTAGTTTGGTCCCAAACTGCATATCTGTACCAATAATAATCAAAATAAGTATTTCAATAAAACATATCATACCCCTGCATTTCAGATTCTATTCTAAATTTAGAATTAGCATGTTTTTGGTACAAGGACTGTTTTAAACTACATATCCTCATGATGAGCATGAATAGGAGAAGTTAAAAAAGATAGTGTTTCATGGAGACCAGATCACATTACAAAATAATCTTGATCATTGTTTACATTTCCTTTGATAATAGTTATCTGCTTATTTTCTGGATCCACCATATGATTTTCATTATTATATATATATTAGATTATAATTACTAAATTTAGTTTTTTTTTTTTAAAGCTACTACTTGTTCTGTGTAGAGAAAATTTTCTAACAACAACGACAAAATCCTTGAATCAACTGAATTAAATAGTTAGGCCATATTTAGATAAGAGAAAAAATATGATCAGGGGCAATAGTTTTCTGCTGAAAAGAGTTTGTTCTGTGTCCCTGGACTCTGATATAGGGATATGTTGGAGCTGGGGTGAGCTATCCAGGCTGTTCCAGGCAGTCTTTAAACTTAATGACCTTTGTATTTTTTTGTGTGCTTTTATGTAATGTATTTAATTGCAGGTTTGTATAATTTAATGTTTTGTATATAATTTTATTTACTTTGTTGTTCTTGAGACTATACACAGCAAAACATACACCAATTCAACAGTTTCTACATGTACCATTTAGTATCATTGATTGACGTTCTTCGAATTGTGTAACCATTCTCACCCTCTTTTCTGAGTTGTTCCTCCCCAATTAACATAAACTCATCACCCGCTAGAATTCCTATCTAGTATTTCGAGTTGCTGTTATCCATTTTGATCCCATATCAATAGTTCTTAAAAGAGCATAATGCTCAAGGCAGACCTTTTTTACTAGTTAAGCTAAACTATTGTTTGATTTTAAGAAGATTTCAGGGAGTATTTTTGGTTTAAGATTTAAAGATTATCTAACGGCAGTAGTTTCAGGGGTTCATCCAGCCTTCATGGCTCCAGGAAGTCTGGAGTCCATGAGAATTTTAAATTCTGTTCTGCATTTCCCCCTTTTGATCAGGATTCTTCTATGGAAGCTTTGATCAAAATGTTCAGTCATGGTAGCCAGGCACCGTCCAGTTCTTCTGGTCTCATGGCAAAGGAGGCAGTTGTTCATGGAGGCAACTAGCCACACATGTCATATCCTCCTCCTATTCCTAACTCCCCTTCCTCTGTTGCTCCAGGCAAATAGAGACCAATTGTCGTGCCTTGGATGGCTGCTTGCAAGCTTTTAAGACTCTGGCACTAAGCATGAAACTAGGAGGGTAGAACAGAGGCACTAAACATGTTATTAGGGAAATTAACTGTGATGTCCTGTGAAACCGTGACCATAAGCCTCCAAACCAAGAAACCAAATCTCATGAGGTGTTTGGTTGTACTTAAGCAACTTCAGCAGCTACTCTTTCTTTTTTTGGTCATTGTTGTAAATATATCTATCACACGATTTTTGCCAATTCAACTTTTATAGGTGCACAACTTATTGACAACAATTAAAATAATTGGCTGTGCAACCCTACCCTTAATCAACACGATATTTCCATCATCATTAGCCCCCTCTTTCCCCCTTCTTCCCGCCCCTGGTAACCACGGATATACTTTGTTCTCTATACATTTACCTTTTCTTGTCTTCTTATGTAAGTGAGGTCATACAATATTTGTCCTTTTGTGGTTGACTTATTTCACTAAGCATAATGTCTTCCAGCTCCATCCATATTGTAGCATGTATCAATACTTTATTTCTCCTACTGGCTGAGTAGCATTCCACTGTATGTATTTTTGACATTTTGTTTGTCCATTCATCTGCTGATAGGTAGTTAGGTTGTTTCCACCTTTGGCTATTATGAATAGTGCTGTAATGACCTTTGCATTTTTAATATAATAACTAATTTATAATGAAAGAATTGCTCAGGAAATAATATTTTCCTTATTTTCATTCTCAGGTCTCTTCTTCTTGGCTATTGGTTGCAACACATTTTTTTTTTAATTGAGTGGATTTCCAAAGAAATACACACAGTTCTCTTCCATATCAACATTAACAGTTAGTCTTAGGTTTCTAGTTTCCAACTCTCTGATATTCTTATACCTCCCCCTTCTATTTGGAGCCCTGGTGGTGTAGTGGTTAAGAGCTTGGCTGCTAACCAAAAGGTTGGCAGCTTGGATCCACCAGCTGCTCCTTGGAAACCCTATGGGGCAGTTCTACTCTGTCCTATAGGGTCACTATGAGTCGGAATCGACTCAATGGCAACAGGTTTTGTTTGCTTTTTTCTTTTTTGTAGTTGTGCAGGCTGTACTATATACCTGGCCCTTGGTAATAATAAGTGAGAGTATAAGACAAGGATCTTGCTCTTAAGCAGTTGTCAACTACTCGAGGAGTTAGAACCATTTTAAAGCAACATATGATTACAGGTTAGAGTATGACTTATAGGTCAAAAATGTGCTAAGAGATTAATAAGGGAACTGATGATTGTAAATCAAAGTAGTTGAGAAGGGCTGCAACAAAAGTAGTTGAAGAGGGTAGCAGCAGAGCTGCTTTTGGAGGTTGGGAAGGTATGGATAGGTCAATGCAGGCAACACACGCAGCCTGGGCAGTGGATGGGACTGTGAAGGGATGTACCCAAGGAGCCACTAGAGGAGCTCAGTCTCTGTTCTCAAAGAACACTGCTGTTTTCGGAGCTGGACCAACACTGGACCAAAACCAGTAACCATTAAAAAAAAAAAAAGATAGGCCTTTTAATACCAATCTGTAGAGATTAAAATTTAGCAAATTTTGCTTTTCTCTCCTGACTTTCTGAAATGAGTGAAATTCCAATCTTCTTAGGTGGTTTTTGCTGTTTCTCTGGCTAAAAGCAACTGACAGTTGTTAGTCTCTCCATGGCAGGTGTCTCTTTGGGGGTCACTTTCCAGGGCTCTGCTGCCCTCACCCCCCAACAACATGATCTCCAGATGTGGGAGATTCGTTCTAGCTCAAACTGTTCACCCACTATCCCATCTCAGCTCTCCTGACTGGCAGTTGGCATCACAGCCTGCTGCTTCTGGGATCCCCTAAACAGGAGGGCAGATTTGTTGCTGGATATTTCCAGGAGTGCTGGCAAAAGAGTGGAAGTCTAGCTACCTTCCATCACAGACTGATGATCCATGGAAGACAGCTGTATCTTAGCTACGGGTAACGATGGGAATGCAAACTGATACGGGTCTCCTCCTTTCTCTTGGACTTGCCATCCTCTGCGGTTCTCTTTTCCCCTTTTCAGGTAAGCTCAGCCTCCATCAGCAAATCAGCTGGGCCCAAAGTAAATCTCCAGCCAGGGACTAGACACCATTCTCCCCTTCTCACCAGCACCCCTGTGTCTACCAGAGCTCCCCCCTTCCTGGGCTTGCCATCAAGAAGGATAAAGTTCTCACCATAAACTGCATCTCCACAAAATGGTGAATCCCACTGTTTCTTCCCTCCTCTTCTGAGTAGCCCTTTTTATAAACTGCAGAAGTTTTTGAGGTGGTGACTGTTGGCAGTAGGTCTATATCTTTGTAAGTCTGGAAGCCAGTGTTTGGCCCCAGTTGTTGACAGCTCTTCTCAGAATGTGGGTACTCAGCCCTTCTTTGTCTCTCATCTTCGGTCCCTTGTGGCTAATTCCAGGCAACAAGGGAAACTCACTCATTTTGCTAACTAAGCCACCAATATCTCTCACATGGACTACTACAAAAGACCCTTAAATGGTATCTCTGCTTCCAGCTTGCCCCCTCCCATTCTTCATCAGTCTTATGGTCCACTCTATACATAGCAGTACAGTACGGCCAAGTGTAGACACAGTCAAAATTTAATTTAGGTTGTAAAAATGTATTTCTACCTAAATCTTATTGAGGAAAAAGTATATTTAAAAGTTTAAGTTTGATTTAGGAAAAATAAGATCATATGTATATATTTCCGTTTTATAGTCAGTGAGACCAATTCACACACCTTCCAGCAGTTCAGATTAATGAACGTTATTTGAGAATCTTCTCCATGGGGCCTAAGGAGCACAAAGATGAATACAGCAGAATTTTGGCCTTGTAGAAGATATAATTTAATGGCATCATTTACCATAGTTTTCCACTGTTTTCAGAATAAAATCCAATCTCCTCAGCATGCCAACCAGGCTGCTTCATTGTGTGGTTGCTCACATCCCCCTCCAGCCTTTCCCCACCCTGCAGATTATACCCCAGGACATCGCAGCAATTTACAGTTCCCCTGCCCTGACATGTGGAATCCCTGGGTGGTACAAATGGTTAATGTGCTTGGCTGTGAAAGGCTGGTGGTTTGAGTCCACCCAGAGGTACCTCAGAAGAAAGGCCTGGTGATCTATTTCCAAAAAATCAGCATTGAAGCACAGTTCTATTCTGACATACATGGGGTCACCATGAGTCAGAATCACATGAGAGCAAATGGCTTTAGCCTGGTATATAGTCTATGCCTGTCCCTGGATACATCATCCTTCCACCTGGGACACTCTTCTAACCAGGCTAACTTCTGCCCACTTCTTGTGATGTCGTCCAGGAGCCTTCTCCTCTCAGAAGGCTTCTCTGATGTGTGCTTCCTCACTATAGCTAATCACTGTCTTTTAGCTATTTCCTTGCTTATTTCCCTGAATTGACCATGAACTAAACAGTAGTGACAGTGTCTTGTTAATCTCCATATCCCCAGATCCGAGTGCAGGGCCTGGCACTTGCACGTGTTCAATATGAGTTTGCTGACTGACTGAATGAGCGAATGAGTGCTGGAGCAGTCAGCTGACACAGTACCCTTTTCTTTCCCTACTGCTGCTCTCAGGGCAGCTCCGAAACCTGGCTCCAGCAGCAGAGGCCTGGTTTCTGAATCCTGAATATTCCACATCCTTGGACAATGATGGCAGGATTTTATCTCTAGAGTTCCAGAATCACTACTAGAAGTAATATATTCATCGAATCAAACTAAACCAGATTTTTTTTCTTGTTTTAGTTCCAAAAAAGCCTTTTAAAGAGGCATTTGATTTCGCAGTCTTAGATTGACCTGCAGCATAAAGGGGAATACCTGATCGCTTTGATTATCTGAGGAAGGTGCTGATACGCTGGCAGGCTCTCTGACAGGCTTTCCAAAGCTGGATGTGAGCACGCATGTCCCTGACAGAGCTGCCTGAAAGAGAGTCTCTAAAGGCAACTTGAGAGAAGGAAACAAAGCACGGAGAAGCCTGGTTATAATGGAATATCAAGTTCTTGTAGGAGAACAAAGATCAAAGAACAAAAATGCTAGGAGATTATAGGAATATGGGCAGGAATTGGAAGAAGACATAGATTTGTGCTGTGAGAGGGCCTACTGTGTGTCAGAGCCGGCACTGGGTGCTTGTGCGTATGCCACCTCACGTCACCCTCACGGCATACTGTGAGACTTGGCAACATCATCAGCCCATGGAGGGAGCAGTCTCAGTGTTGTATTATGTGCCCCAAGTCACACAGCTAGTTAGTTGTCAGAGCTACAGCTGAAACCAAGGCCTCTCTGACTGCCTCATGGTGTCCTCTCTGAGGATGTGGTGGACGTACACAATTCCCAATCTGGGGAGCAGAGGGAGGGAGCAAAGATGCTCACACAGAGACAGCCCCGAAAGGCCACTTTCACACAGAATGTCCCTCTCTAGGCACTCAGCTGTGTATGCTGAGCTGGGAGGAGATGAAACTCACTGCCGTCAAGTTGGGTTTGGCTCATGGCGACCCCATGTGTTACAGAGTAGAACTGCTCTATAGGGTTTTCTTGGCTGTAATCTTTATGGAAGCAGATCGCCAGGCCTTTCTTCCATGATGCCACTGGGTGGGTTCGAACCTCCAACCTTTAGGTTAGTGGTCGAGCACAAGCCATTTGTGGCACCCAGGGGCCTCAGGAGGAGGTGAGGAGACTCAAATTATATTCTGTGGGTCATATTTATATTATTCTTCCCCAGAATGATTTTCTTAGTAATCTTATTAAAACTTGGAAATCTCGGATAAAGGCCCATTAAAAAAAGTTTTCCTAAAGTATTTTTACTGCTTGTCTTTTTCCTTTTTCAGCCGATGAAAAAGCTGTTTTTTGCCATATGAGTGCCTTCTGTTGTTTATGGAACAAACTACAATGCTAAAGAACAATTTGTCACTGTTATATTTCTTTTAATGAGAAAAATATGGGGCTATAAAGATGTATTGTTAAGAATGTGAGGTGTTAGAAGGTGGACATACTGCTATCTGCAACTAAGCGGATAGAAAAACAAAAACATAGAGCCATTTCCAGGAGGCACAGTAGTTCAGTGTGTATTGCAAAAGCCTTCCGTCCGTAGCATTCTACCCTTACACGCATTTGGGAATGTTTTCTAGGTAAAATTCACCTTTAAGAAGATGAGCAGTGCACATCTTGTAATAGAATTGCTCGTCCCACAGTGTTAGATTTTGGTCCCTTAGGATCCAGCCAAGTACTGGAGATGTTTTCCCAAAATATTTTTTGTTACATTTTTCTAGTGTTCCGAAGTGTTAGTATTCTGTGGTTCTTATTATCCGTATCGTTAGAAAAAGATGGTGTCTACATCAGCCACCAGTTCAAACAGACAAATGTTTTTTGTCACAGTTCTTTGTGATCAGAGATCTGCATGGCCCTGTGGGTAAATGGTTTGTGTTTTGATCTTTTCTCCCACTCTCTTGCTCTCGGAAAACAGGCTTTGAGCACTTGCTATGTGCTAGGGTTTGGGGATACAATGCCCAGGACATTCCCTCCCTACCCCTTGAGGATACAGATGGATAAACAAGTGTAACACAGGCTGAGGGAGCACACTGGAGACCCACTGGGCCTGGGTGTTGCTCCAAGTTTTTCCAGAAGAAGTGACATCACAGCTGAGAGCTGAGGGATGAAGAGAAGTTAGCTAAGGGAAGAGGTGAATAAAAGTGCCCTAAACAGGGCAAAACACATTCAGAGACTGAAAGTTGGGAGAGAGCACTGTGTAGTCTGGGTTTATTGTTATGAACACACACTACTATTAGCTACCTTAACATACTCATCTGCTACTGAAAGGTTGGAGGTTCGAGTCTGCCCAGAGATGCTTTGGAAGAAAGGCCTGGTGATCTACTGAAAAAACAGCCATTGAAAACCCGTGGAGCACAGTTTTACCCTGACACACGGGGGTTGCCGTGAGTCAGAATGCATACTTGTGCCATGAGTGGTTACTTGTGTCAGGCACCTTATTAAATGCTGTCACTATATTGTCTCACTTCAACCTTGTGGTAGCGCTGTGAGTTAGGTGTTTTTATCCCTATTTTTTAGCTGAAGAACTGAAGGAGACAAGTAATTTCCTTTTAGTCTCACAGCAAGTAAATTCCATGGTCAGGACGTGCACCTGGTCAGCTAGCCATTATGCTGCACTGCCTCGTGGGCATCTTTGGGAGGCTTCATCATGGGGGTTCAGCAGCAACCTTCATCCAAATCGGGCTTGGTAAGACAGTGGCGGCAGAAGGAGCGTGCTCACAGTTATCAGAGTGCAGATGGCTTTAGCAGCTGGGACGGGGTGGGAGGCAGGGTCAAACGTCTCCACCATCCAGGGAAATCGGAGACCACAGTATGGGGTCCAGTTACAGTAAAGATGGTGGAAGGATGCATCTCTCTTCCTCGTTTTCTTCCTCCTAATCTGTGTTCCTTTCATGAGATAAATTTGGCCACACCCAAGTTGCCTGAAGAGATGACTTTTAACAGACGCTTGCAGCCTTCAAATGATTCCTGACACCTTAACTAAGGTGCAAGAAAGTGATGATTTTCTGGCGCCTTAAGACTGTGGGTGAAGCAGAAGAGTAGACAAGGCTTGCCTTTGACACCATTGCACTTCTCTTTCTGGAGTTACCCACTGTCCTCATGAGTCTCCTAGTTCTTCACAGGCCCCCCAGCCCTAGTCCCTTCCAAATTTCTCCTCCCTTTGGCCCACCTCAATCAAAACTCCCTTTCCCTGAGCCTTCAATTAATTAGATCTGATTATCTAATTAAACTAATTCGCACTGAGGTATGAATGAGGCTTAACCCTCCCAGTGGGTATTTGCATTTTAAAAGAGGAGCTTGTTAACCCAGATGCTTCTACAATTAGTGGAATGTGTGGGAGATATTTTGGGGACTGAGGGCTTTCCTGTGCTGGGGCTTGCTTCCTAGACCATCACAGGCCTGGTTAACCTCGGGATTTACTCTGTCAGTGGAGTTAGCATGCAGATGCCCGCCATCTACATCCCATTACCTCCACTTTTGACAGGTTGGCATTATTTAAAAAAAAGCCATCCCTTAACAAAAGAGTTTCTGCTAGTACTGTGAAACTTCAGTTGTGGTTGTAAAGTGCTTTGTTAGGGTCAGCCTGGAGAAGGCCTAAGGATTCCTAGAGGCAAAATTGTAGGGTTTCTGGGTTCCCCCCCGGGGCAGCCGCTGTGACTGCCGTGAGACATTCAGCATTCTCTCTGGTGTTTTTCAGCCTAACATTCAGTCCTGCACCCATTCTGTTGTTTACATGGGAAAGATGGAAGTGTTTATATTTTAGCCATGAGCTGGCATGGAGCAGAAGTTGACCAAAGTGAGAGGGTCTGGGTTAGGAGCGGCTTTGAAAGTCCTCCTGGTAGTGTCTTACTGTGGCCCTCTCTGTGAAGACATATAAAGGCCTTCTGTTCCCCAATGCCAGGGAGCGGGAAGTGAAGTAGTTCATCCCAGCAAGATCCAAATTAAGGAAATGCTCTGGGAATCCAATGTAAAAGCTGCCGTCCTACCGACCACTACCAAGGCTGCCAAATGTTATTATCATTTCCCATCAAACTTTGGATTCCCCCGTACAGACACAACCTAAAAATGAATGAGCTGTTCTTTATTTAAGATATGACTCAGAATTCCTGAAAATAAGAATATGGACCAGCATAATTTATATGCCCATTATTGATCATTTTGTTACAGTTCCATCTTGACTCAACACTTATATTTGCTATAATTTTGCTATACTTATTCATATTTTTTTGCATCTTTTCTTTTTTTTAAATGCATTTAAGGGTCCTGTATTCTTGACATGCTGGGGGAGAACAGGGGCTCCGATCTGACATTATTGACAAAGAACTGACATTTTTCACTCTGTTTTGAGTGCTGGATTAAGATAATTATTTTATGTGAATTCTAAATGATTTTACATACATTCTCGTAATATTTAAATCAATTAAATTTCTTGGAATGCTAAGAAAAAGTGATATGTATCGCTGATGATATAATGCATAGTGGAAACGAGTGGTGTGTGTATTCTTCTAGTCCCTTCGTTTTAAGATTGTAACTCTTGTGGCAAAAACAGCAATGTTAATACCTAAGCCTTCAAAAAGTAGAGCTTGCACGCACAAGTAAAACAGATAATAAAACGGGAGGCAATAAAAATTGTGATTAAATCTTTCATCCGATTATTTTTCATTTCATATGCTAGTTGAGTTTTTATCTTTATGTTTTGCATCATGGAAGAAATAAGTATGACATCTGGACAAGGCATTCACAAGGGAGGGTGTAACTGTTTACTATGAATACTTTAGCTGTTGAGGCCAGAAAATTAAAATAGGAGAACTGACCAGCTGGGACAAACAAGTAGAGTTATACTTCTTAAGTGATTTGGGTTCATGCATATGTACTAAATTTAAAATTATTATGAAATTATTGATATCCTATTGTATTTTACTACCAAATATTCGTTTTGCTATTAAATGTAAGAAAGCTCTTTTAGAGTATCTGATCAAAGTTTATTTTTCTTGAGAAGGATGCAAAATGAATTATTAAGGGATTTTTTTCCAATTGTACATGAAACCTATGGATGATTTTAGGTTATCTGCAGCCTATAAATCATGCAAGAAATTTCTGAACCAGTTATTTATAATCAGAGCAATCCTTGATCTACCAAAAGATGTACTGGATGCTAATTGGCTGTAACTAATGGCATTTGTCAGAAAACAGGAGACACTAGGGTTTCTTGATTACCTAGTTAGACTTACAGTTCAAGACTATACCTCCAGCTTTGAGTAAGTTAAGTTACTTAGCACCACTAGGTACTTAGGAAGTCCACTTTTAGATTGTTGCCTTTGATTATGATGTCTCATTCTTTACCAAAAACACTTTTTAAAAATATCATGAAATTACAACAAAATATCTCATTTTTTTAAAAAAAGTGCCTTGCACTGATTTGTTTTTTATTTTCTGTGCAATGTTTCTTTGTTTATTTCTAATTTTGATATAATAGTCTCCTGGAAAATAAAATACAGATTTCCTTTTATTTGGAAGGGAAAATGCGTAGAGGAAGGATATATATGTGAGAGGATGGATTAGCTATCATTTTATAGTTAATCTCTTTGAACCTCAGTTTCTTTAATGACAATAATATTGAGGAATATGAGGAATATATATATGTAGAGAAAGAGAGCAAGCATCCTAGTGGCACAGTGGTTGAACACTTAGCTGATAACCGAAAGGTTGGTGGTTCAATTCCACAGCTGCTCTGTGGACGAAGATGTGGCAATCTGCTTCCATAAAAATTTACAGCCTTGGAAACCCTGTGGGGCAGTTCTACTCTGTCCTATAGGATTGCTATGAGGTGGAATTAACTCGATGGCAATGGGTATGGGTATATATGTGTGTGTGGGTATCTATATATATATGTATGTATGTAGGTGTGTATATATATAATTTATTCCTCATCTATACATAATATGAGGAATAAATAATACAATGTATGAAGAGAAAATGGCACTATGCATGGCATGTGGTGTCAATCAATACATGTTAGATTCTTTTCTCTTCTCCCTTCTCCTGGAGAAGAATTCAGATTCAGAGAATTTAATGGTGGGCAGACTCAAAACCAAGTTATGTTTAACCAGAGATGGGCTGTTAGAGTATTTGTACAAGTATTTGTTGAACCATGTAACAGTGCCATTTTTGTAGGTCAAAAACAGTAAAATATTGGTAATTTTGTATGGTTTGACCTACAACTGAAATAAAGAATTTATATAATTGTTTAGGTACTATAGATAAATTATTGTCCTGAATTGTCGTAACCTTTGAAGTAAAGATGCTGCTTTTAATTGAACAGATTATTTTATTCTGTACTTCCTTACCATAAAAAAAGGATGAAAATAGTACTTCAACATCCTGTGGTTTCTTCTCCCTCCTTCGTTACTTCTTAGATGTAAAACTAAAAGTATCCATTGATCCTCAGGATTCAGCTTCACTAAGTTGCTTTGCTTTGGGACACATCTACATGTGAATTTCCATGACCATATATTAACTGTATATTAATCATGGTTCATTATAGTGTTGATGTTCTCTTTTGGTGTTATTAAGGTTCTTTCAGTGGCAAGTCTGTATAGAAATCAAAACTAGGCTCATTAATTTGGATTTGTGGTATGGACACAAGGAGAGTGTGGAAAATAGTCTATGATTTCTGACACAAAGCAGTGAGGCCTCAAAGGAAGCAAGAAGGTCATTTGTGGTTATCCAGGATGTGTGCATAGCTGTAGTTACTCTGTCTGAGATCTGGGACTCGGTGGTGGTTTGAGGGGCTTGGTTCCTCCTTCTGCCTCTATTGCACCTTTGCACTCATACTGAAGGACTCTCTGGCCTCCTCTCTGTTCCATAGCTTGCTGCTCCCATACTGTGCCTGCGTCCTGGCTTCTTCCAGGCCCTCTAATCAGTGGTCCTCCTCACAGCCTGAGTAATGGGGTACTGCTCATCTTGTTGGTCTCACATTAAACATTACCTCCTACAGAAAGAATCCTCCTTCTCCAACCACATGTACCCACCTCATTATTCTCCATTTTAGCAGATTGATTATTTCATAGAGCCTATCAAAATGTGAGAGTCTCTAGGTGGTGTAAACTGTTAATACACTGAGCTGCTTACCAAAAGTTTGGAGGTTGGAGTCTACCCAGAGACACCTCAGAAGAAAGGCCCGATGATCTACTTCTGAAATATCTGCCACTGAAAACCGTATGGAGCATTTCTACTCTGACACACATGGGGTCACCATGAGTCAGAGCTGACTTGATGACAACTGGTTTTACCACAATGTGCAGTTATTTACTTATTTCCTAGTTTATATGTTTATCTGTTTCCCCTGCGGGACTAAAAGCTTCATGAGGACAGGCTGTCTGTGTTCTCCATCATTCCAGCCTTAGTACCTAACACAGTGCCTACCACATAATAGGTCCTCAAGAAATAGTTGCTGAATGAATAAATATATGAATGAGCAAGAAACCCTTCAGAAGGGCCTGAGTTGCCTGGCAGACACTCGGAGACTTCTTGGAGAACTGTCCTGTAGACTGTCTTCAAATACAAGTGTTTGCGTTGCTGTCAGTCTGTATACCTCACCTAAATTGGGGCACACTTTGCCAAATCATGTGTTTTTCTGTTGAGGCACTTCTTTCCATTAAACAATGATGGCGTTTTTCCCATACTAGTTTTTCCTATGTTGTTGTAAGTAAGTTGATAGTACACAGAAATGAAGCTTTCAGTAAAACACTAAATAGAAATGGATTTCAGCTAGAGATTTAAAGAATGTTATAAAAAATGCATTCATGGAATTAAATAGCAAGGTAGAAAGGCATATATGGGAATCAAACAACTGAAAGAAACAAGTATCAAAGTGAAGATTGGGAAACAAAACAAAATGAAGCCCAAAGACTGAACCACATTAAAGAAAGGGATGATGGACTGGCCGGCTGCAGAGCAGACTTGTGGGGATTGAGAAGTGAAGCTGAGGCAGAGGAATGGTTTTTCAGTCAGTGGCTGGGGTTTATTCAGGACTGAAAGACTAATGGGGCATTAAAAATATCGTAGTATATAATAATCTGTGACAAACTTTCAACTGCACTAGTTTCTCCTAGTTATTAACATCTACTTTATTGAAACATAAAAAAGGTTCAAGCAGGGGCATATGAACATCTGTCTGTAAAATTATGTTTATAATTCAAAGAGCCTTCTTTATTGGCCACTTTTGAAATACAAGTAAATCTTTACCTTTTCCAATTTCATTGAATCCATAGGGAAAGGAAAAGAAAGCCTTATTACTCTAATTGAAGAGTTGGAATTAATTTCCTTTTAGAGTACAAAGTATGGAAGCAATAAAATTAAGAAAAAAAGGGAAATCAAAAGATGACCCATAGTGTTGCTTATCTTTGCTCTTGTTACACGGGAAGGTTGACATTTTACTCTGTATCAAGGTCACAGAAATTAGAAAAGCATACTCTCTATCTTTGAGAAATCTCTAAATTATAGAGCTTTGAGTTAGCAGGCACCTCAGGATGATGTAGACCAACCCTTTACTTACAGAAAGGCATGGTGTTATTATCGTCCATTTTGGAGATGAAGCAAGTAAATTAGATTATCTGCTGTGGTCACATAGCTGCAAAATGACTGATGGCTTAGGATGCAAGGGAAGTGGGGATAGTGCAGGGAAGGTTATAAAAAATCAGGCTCTGTCTGCAATTAAGATGTGCCTTCCACTGCAGTACAACCAAGAGTGTATATACCATTTTGATATGCATAGAGGGGAAGATGTGTTATATTCAAGTCTGCTGTTGTTTACCAGAATAGGTTCTTTACTTTCTGTGAGAAGGGAGAAGGAAGGAAGGGAGGAAGGGAGGGAGGGAGCCAGGGCGGGCGAAAGCTTCTGCTAAAAGTGACAATTGACTTCTAGGTCCATGTTTTGAATTGTGAGATCTGACGTCCCACATTGTAACAAATAAGAACATTAAGATTCTGGGTCCTAATCGCCAGGTTCCGGATCTGACAGTAGAAGTAAACGCCTTCAGAATTCTGATACTGACAGTGAAGCTGGCACTCTGATAGCTTAGCTCACCTTGGACTTTAGGGATGGGAGGTGAAGAGCAACCCTAGTGAAGTTGCCATCATTTTTCTCCCCCTGTGTTCCGTTTGCCACTATGTCCGTAGGGAAATTATATTATCAGTCTTCTGGTTTGTAAGTGAGGTGCCACGTGTCTACATTTTAAAAAGAAGTCTTTATATTTCACTTTCCCAGCTGCAGAATTCAGTGTACTTTTCCAGTTTGACTCAGTGATTTCTAGAGTTTCCCTTCTGCAAGCATGACAGCTAGAAGGCTCAGGCTTCTCTGGGTTCCACAAGCTCTCCCTAGACTTCAGCAAAACACTGAACTTACAAAAAAAAGAAAAAAATGAACAGAAATATTTTGACAGACTTTCCATTTCAACAACAATTCAATGATGAATTCCAAAGTAATTGACTTCAGGTTGCACTGAAATGATCTCTTTTAACCTGGCATTTCCAGCCTAGCTATGTTTTACAAAAAAACAGTATTGCTTTTATTCATTAGTTTTATGTTGCTTTTCAATTAAAAATCTATCCTTTATGAAGACAAATCAAGTGTACATTTGAAAGAAAACTGAAGAGGGCTGTGTCTTGTGCATATTAAACCTCAGTAACAAGCACAATTACTAAGCCACGTGCATGTTTCCTTTCCTTGTTTCCTGTATTTCCATCGGCTCTCAGAGAAGTTCTCGCTTTGGTGGGTCCTTTTCAATCGGGAAGAGTCTATTGTGTGCCAGCTGAGGCTCTGTCTGCAATTAAGATGTGATGTCTTCCATCACCCCTCCACATTCCACAAAAGTTTCTTACTTCTTTTTCTTAAAATTGCAACCAAACTTTGAATTTGCCTGGGCCTGCCCTATGAAACTGTTTGTATTTTAAAAATAATATTCATAAAAATAATAATCTAGTTCTCCCTATGTTACTAGCTTCTGTTTTCCACATTCAGCACAAGGGACGGTTTTGACAGGTCGCTTGAAGAGATTTAGAAGAGAGGCTGAAGTTAATTGAGGTTAGCAAGAAAAATATTACTGTCAATTTCAGACTTTTTCTTTAATTATTTTTAACTCATGAATAATCAATTAAATGAAAAGAGATTGCACGTTTAAGAGCATCTCGAAAATTCCCACTCCTGAAAGCATCAGAGTAGAGGAGCCTCTGGTGACACCATCTACAACAGAACACACCACTGGCTTTCTGCAGATGACATAGTTTTTTTTAAAAATGATACTTCTTTTGAAGTGACAGAATGAATACACTGGAAGGGGAAGTTGAGCATATACAGCCATAAGAGATAATTTCAGCCTTTTCAGTGACAACCTGGCTGCAGTATAGCACTGGGAGTAAGTGTAGCATACAACTATAAAGACGGGGAACTGCTGGACCTATCCTGAGAAAGACAAACAGCCGGTAGGTAGAGCTCTGCATCAGGGTAAGCTGACAATCACTGTGCCTTCTCAGTGCACATTAACGTGCCTTTGGGGCCTCAGTCTGCAAAACAGAAGGCTGGCCTGAAAGGACTCACTTGAGTGATACATTTTATTGTATTTAAAGGCCACTAAATTGTTTTATCAACCCCACTAGTCAATTAATCTAAACTGTGTAGATTATTTCTTTTACTGGAAAATATTATTGTCAAAAATTTAGCAAAGAGGAAAATCCATTTTTAAAAAGAGGAATTATCTCTAGAATGAGTTCTTTCACAGATTATTTCCACTGGCCTTGCAACAGCAACAAGTTTGATTTGCTTTTTGGTTTTTCCATTTTAACTGCCCTGCTCCCTTGTGTGTGTGTGTGTGTGTGTGTGTGTGTGTGTGTGTGTGTGTAATTTGAATGTTCTTTCCTTTATGAAATAGAGTTAGCATTTTAGTTTATGTTGGTACCTATGGAAGGTGAAAGTCATGGTAAAGATACGTTTGTGATCTGGACATGAAAACCGATTCTTCCCTTGGTCGGTGGTCATTCTTTGTGGGTCCATTCTTTCAGTCATGCATTTATTCAGCAAACTCTTGTGGGACATCCACTGCTATTCAGGAGGCAGCTCTACCTCGCTGAGAACCCAGGTAACTGTTTTAAAAGTAAGATACGTAGCATAGGATTTTTGGTCATCTTCGACACCCAATTTTCCTTTTTATTTCAGCAATATTTCTCCTTTCACAAAACTGGATGTCTTTTTCTTAAATAAAAAAAAAAAGAAACATCATTAATTATGGTTGACCCATAAGTCAAGGAACTGGTTCTGAAAACAATATTTAAAGACTACGTGGTTAATTTGTATTTTATCTAATTCTAAAATGGAAGGATAGCCATGGTTTTCTTAAGGTTTATTTGTCTTGAGAACTGTTTATCTGACAAGTCATTTTTCCTTTAGAGTACTGGCTTTGGAGGCATCCTTTCTAATTTCCACATCAAAAGACAGACTTCTGTCATTAAGAACTGAATTTCCAGGTATGAGGACCTGAAATATCCATGCATTGAGAGTCATCTTTGACTAATGGAGGATCCTGACCACACATCATCCTAAGCACCTCTTCACAGTGTGTCATTTTTCCAGCTCAGCTGATTTTTGATAAATCTCACTTTATCAGTCACTGAGGTGGAAATTTCACCACTTATATGCTTTTTGAGTTTTTCTTAGTGTTTGTTTGTAATAGGTTTTACGGGTGATTAGTTATGTGAATTGCAGCATTCTTGGTGATGGGAACCTATCTTAATTTCACTCATAAAGCCTGTTTCTCTCATAAACTGTGCCGTAAACCACGGATAGAATTTGTTTTTCATTTAAACATACCTTCTTGGAATTAGTACGCGTACTTTTCATTACTACTTAGTGTGAAAGTTAATAGCCGAAATTATTTGCATTAGCCCCACTGTTTGAGCGTGGATCTTTTCAACTCTGAATTTCACACATTCGTTACTATTCTGAGACACACCACTGCCTCATCGCTCCACTGGCCACTCTCAAATGTCAGGATTTTACCAAAGCCCCGCTGAGCAATATTATGACATAAGAGTAGTATTTCTGTTACTCCTGCAGATGATCATCTTTGCCTTAAAAGCTTTCACAGTCCAACAGGAGAATTGATATCACTCACCATTTTATTTTACCTAATGTGACTGCATGTACCTGCCCTAATAGTCAACGTAGTGTCTTAGTTAAAGGCACAGATTTTGAGGTCTTATGAATCTGGTTTTGAGCCCCAGCTGTGCTATTTAGCAAATGTGTAACCTTGGGCAAGTTACTTAATCTCTCTGAATCTAGGTTTCCTTACTTGACTCAAGGGCAGTGGGTTTGGTTTTTGTGTATATATATATATATGCATTCCACAAACTTTGTTGTCTCATGTGGGTTTGTTTGAGACATCAGAGTTCATGTAAATCAGGAAATATCATTGATTATGAAAGACCTACGATGCACAAGACATGTTGCTGTTACGTGCCGTTGAGTAAGTTCCAACTGATACCGACCCTGTAGGACAGAGTGGAACTGCCCCATAGGGTTTCCAAGAGCAGCTGGTGGATTTGAACTGCTGACCTTTTGGTTCGCAGCCGAGCTCGCAACCGCTACGCCACCAGAGTGCCTCCTGTACGGGACATACTAGATCTTTAATAATCAATGATATTTCTTTTTCTTTTTAAAATTATACTTTAGATGAAGGTTTACAGAACGAACTAGCTTCTCATTAAACAATCAGTACACATTGTTTTGTGACATTGGTTGCCAACCCCACAACATGTCAGCATTTGCCCCTTCTTAGCCTTGGGTTCCCCATTACCAGCTTTCCTGTCCCCTCCTGCCTTCTAGTCCTTGCCCCTGGGCTGGCATGCCCTTTTAGTCTCGTTTTGCTTTATGGGCCTGTCTAATCTTTGGCTGAAAGGTGATCCTCAGGAGTGACTTCATTACTGAGCTAAAGGGGTGGCTGGGGGCCATACTCTTCAGGGTTTCTTGAGTCTCTGTCAGACAAGTAAGTCTGTTCTTTTTTGGGGGGGGTGGGATTTGAATTTTGTTCTGCATTTTTTCCCCAACTCTGTCCGGGACCCTCTATTGTGATCCCTGTCAGAGCAGTCAGTGTCAATGATATTTCTTGATTTACATGAACTCTACGTACAAGATGTGGAGCCCTGGTAGCGCAGTGGTTCAGAGCCGTGAGGAGCTACGACTGCTAAGCAGAAATGTTGGCCGTTTGAATCCACCAGCCACTCCTTGGAAACCCTGTGGGGCCAGTTCTACTCTGTCCTATAGGGTTGCGATGAATCAGAATCCACTCGACGGCAGCAGGTTTGGTTTTGGTTTCATGTACAAGACACAGACCAAGATTTTCTGATAGGGTGTTGTTAATTTCAGGTGGAGAAGGGTGTGAGTCAGTTAAATAGAAAATGGTGGCACAGTAAAACTTGTGTTACAATCACTACTTCTGCCCCTTCTCAACTGCTTTAACAAAAATAGTGTTCGGTCTGGAATGGAAATGACATAGCTTAAAATTGTTTTTCATAGGCACAGACCAGAGAAGGTGTGGGGCTATGTGGATTTATTGTTGTCCTGCAGTAGCTTTCATCCACTGTCTGCCTTTGTCATGTGCTGCACAGGAGTATACAGCTGGCTTGAGACCAACCTGTCAAGGGTGTTTTTTGCACCTAGGGAACACAGTTGAGGATGAAGTCTCGCACCCTGAAAGCTGAGCTGCGCTGCTTTGTGCACGTGGTATACCTGCTGTCACTGAATATCACACTGTTAGGTTAGCTCCAGGAATTATTGCATATTTACTGAAACACGTGAGCATTCTTCCCTGAGCGCACAGAAGAGGAAGTGGTCAGACCAATAAACAGCTCTGCTCAAAGAGCAAGGGATTGTTAATAAGTTGCAAATCTTGAAGGACCAACAAAAGAAGCCTGTGATTAAACCAGACTGCTTTCATTGACACTGTGAGGTATTGATTTACTGTAGAAATAATTGCATTATAATTGTGGGTGACTTTATAATGTTATTTTGAGTCTTTTATTCCTTTCAGTGTACCACCAAAATGTTTAAAGTGTTTCAAAGTTATGCCATGAAGGCTCTTGTAGAGAATTTGTTGAAATGGAATATTAGGTGTGACCAGACGAATAAAACTTTCTTTCAATGAGACATCCACAGGGATTATGGAAGAGTTTTATTATTAAGAATCTGTGTTTTTATTTGATCCAGTTTACTGGCATTTCACCTGTAAGTTAGTCTCTTTTCTACCATATTTTAACTAGGTCCTTCAGATTTGTGTCCGCGTTCTCTTTGTCTGTACACTCCTTTCCTTCTGTAAAGCTGTCTTTTTCTGCCTTTCTGCCTTGGCCTTAGAAGGAAGGATAACTCTCATGGGAGTATTGAATGTTCACACTGACAGTCCTGTGTATGTGGCCTTGTAAACATACCCAGTCCCAGTTTGATGTGTAGTGCTTACTTCCTGGGAGCCTGTTTCATGCCTTTTGTTGTGGGAGTTGGAAAGCAGTGGCAGCTATCCTTGATGTTCTTATGCTGTTTAGTAAAAGTAGAAAGGAAAGATATTCTTATAATGATGTCATTAATTTCCCAAGTTAGGCAGATATGACCAAAGGATGTATAATCCAAGCCATTTGGGAGATAGCTAAGGCAAAGTCACCTTCAACAACTTCAGGCACATTTCCTGCCCACTTTAGGAAGGATTCTGCACTGTCTACTCATATGTATTATGAAAAGAGGGGCTGGCAGTGCCAAGCCGTGATCAAGCAGTGGGGAATCTGGCTTGTCTTATTCCCTTTAGCACCAGGAAGTTATATGGACCCGTACTTCATGCAGCCAAAGAGAAGGAGGGCCTCCAATGCAACCCAATATGACAGTAAGCTGTACTTATATTTGAAACACATTTTCCATTTTTAATGGCTCATACTTAGGGAGACAGGTCTGTGCAACCAACTTACTGTACCAGCATATGTGAAAATGCTTATATATTATAATATATTTTATAAGATGTTAATAACATAAGAATCTTCTAAATATTTACTACTTGAATCTTTGTTAAATTATCTGGATGCATGCCTTATCGAGAATTTACGAGAAGTGGTTTTAATAGAAAATTAAGTTATAATAATTTGGACATTTTCTATTTATTATTATTGGACCAATATTTTGATATTTATGACTTTCTGATCTCATCTGTGTGAAGTCCTGTAGTACCTGAGGACTTCTGCCAGTAATGTAATGGTAAATTGCGTCAACTATGTAGCTCTTCATCGGCCTAGTGCTTCATAGTTTCAAGTTGTACATATTAGAAGGTTTCTGGAAATAAGGTATGAGAGGAAAACAGCATTATGTACATTAGTTGAAATTGGCATCATGTTGCCAAACTGTAATAAGCCTTAGGGGAGCTCAGTGTTGAAACTACTCAATTGAATGCTGCAATTTCCCATAACAATTTAAAAGGCCTGCAGGCATGCTAAAGTCCTGGCTGGATCTTTCAGTTAACACTCTGTAACATGACCCCAAAGTCTCACTTACATCACAGCAATTAAAATATATTCCACATTACATGTTTACTACCATAGACTGAAGAAATAATTGAATAAAATGCATTTATTTCCCAAAAATAATCATGGAAATCTTCATATTCACAATTTCTTCTTTTCAAAGTGGTATTGCCATTCTGTACATATACTCAGAGAGGGTAATGGTGATTGTGAAGGGGGAAGAGGGTGGGGCAGGGGAAAAGGAATCTAATGTAGACTAACAACTAGTAGTCATTACTGAGGAGTCTTGGTGGCGAAGTGGTTAAAGTACTTGGCTGCTAACTGAAAGGTCAGCAGTTTGAACCCACCAGCTGCTCTGCGGGAGAAAGATGTGGCAGTCTGCTTCCATAAAGATTTACAGCCTTGGAAACCCTATGGGGTTGCTATGAGTCAGAATCGACTTGATGGCAGTGGGTTTGGTTTTCAGAGTCATTACTACTTTGTGACCCACATAAAATTAGGTTAGTGGTCTCAGTCCAGTTCATAGGTGACAGGTCCATTATGCAAAATAATTATTGTAATCAGTGCTAATTGGCCCGTACTGTAGTTAGAAGTAGAGGGACAAAAAATTAAATATGTGTTAAAATAATACACTTCCTGGCTGCAGACTTACTGCCCCTAGACTAGAGCAGAAATGCCAGTGACCAGTTGGGAAGGTGATGGAGAAATACAGTAGCACTCTCCTGAGAAAGGTGTTTTCATCAATTAGAGTTTTTTCTTTAGTGCTCCATCCAAATTAAATAAAAAAATCCTCCTGGTATATGGATTAGAACTCATTTTTTTACTGATAATATAACTATTGTGTAATGATCTGAATAACAAATTCAGTTATTTTAAAACAAAGCCACAATGGCCAAAATTAATCCATATTTTCTCAACAGTGACTATTGCATTTTAGTATTGCCTTTCTTTGAAGAAACGTAGACCAAATCGACCTACTCCAAATTGTTGTTGCGTTTTAATATTTATTGAGTAGCCACAATTTACTAGCTTACCTTGAAAGTGTGGTTTTTAACAATTGTCTAGAATACATCATCAAGGTATGAAATACAGTGGCAAAAATCCAGCTTCTCTACTTGGCAGGCAGTCAACGTGAAACGAAGGAAACTGAATTTTTCTTTGTGCCTGTTGAAACACTCTTGCTTGCACTGCCCTTTTGTGGTCAGGAAGAGCCTTGAAAGAATCCTACTTCAGCAGACATCTGAGAAGGCAACATTTTTATCAGCTGCGTAGGTCCATTTTAATCTTCTGCCTGGATTTATAACTACACTTAGTAACAGCATGATTTTGTTTTTTTTAATTGAGCCACTTATTCCAGATCCTTTGTGCAAATTATTAAAAGAGGCTTCTTTGGATGACGGAGCACCATCGTCAGAGTGCTGGGCTGGGCGACAGAGCATAGGCTAGATGGTAGCCCCCTACTCAGCCCTCAGCAGGTAAACCCTGACAAGGTAGGCCTGGGTCAGGCCACGTCTATCTGATCCGTAAAAACATTTCAAAAATTATAAATTATGCATCTATTGGATGGCGCAGGACTGAGCAGTGTTTCTGTGGTGCATAGGATCACTATGAGTCGGAACTGACTCAATGGCACCTAACAACAGAACAGTGCACCTATTTGTATTTATGATATAAAACATCCAGGAAATCCAAAACAACTGAGTAATTGGATACAGTTTTCTATTTTTGCTTGACTATTTGGCAGCATTTATACAAAGTCATAATATTTGAGTGTATTATACGTAAGCACTTTAAGGTGTGTGACTAAATGCAAGATGTCAAAACATCATATTTCTATGTGAGCCTATACCCAGGCAAGCATATTTGTATTTCCTAACAGTGCTGCATTAAAATTTGTTTAAAAACAAACAATAAAAACCAAAGAAGGAAAATAATGAAGCGAATTGAATCCTCTAAAGTAAGCGCTCAAACTACTTGACAGACAGGTTATGAAAATGTTGGTCCCTTTTCCCAAACCCATTGAGACTGAGCCCAGACCACACCTGGCCCGCACAGTGTCCACAGCAAGCTTGGAAGGTTTCCACAGTTCATTGGACAAATCAGACACTCCAGACTGAATCCAAAGGCATTTTGAAACCCTGAAGCAACTTTGAAATTGACCTGTCCCCCCTAGAGTTTCATCACTTTGGGGACAAATGGGGTTTGGGAATCTTTCTATCTACGTCTCCTTCTCACATCACACAGAGATGCCGTGTTGTACCAGACACTCATCTCCAGTACTGAACTAGAATTTTCCACTCTCCAGGGGTCTGTGAAGAAGGTTCCATTTGGCTACTTTGGTGATTTTCAGACTGAGATAAAAGCTATCTGGTGGGCAGTAGACAGAGTGTATGTTTATTATAGTAATTTTGCCTGTGAGTTACAGAGGCATGAATAACTGCAGTTATCCTTTATTCTTCAAATACTTGTGGATAGTTACCAGGTTGCCACCTAGTTGTTACTAAAATAAACCTAACCTAGTTCTTTCAATCTTGAGACTCTTAATCAGTTTTATTGCTTCTCTTGAAAGTCCTGCCAGTGTTTGCTTACTGCTTTCTACTGACAAATCCTAAGTACTTGGGTAACATTATAGGCGAAATTATTTTGAGATTATTGGTGTGGGAACTGTTGTTTTACTATTTTTTTTTAAATTTGATGACAGTATTTCTGAATAAGCATATAAAAATTCAAAACTTAAATTCCATTCAAATATTTTAGGAAAATACCCATTTTATTACAGAT
This sequence comes from Dugong dugon, assembly GCA_030035585.1. Taxonomy (NCBI): domain Eukaryota; kingdom Metazoa; phylum Chordata; class Mammalia; order Sirenia; family Dugongidae; genus Dugong; species Dugong dugon. The sequence continues at coordinate 20,863,986 of CM057478.1, forward strand.
GTATAATTCCTTATAGGATTGAGATCTTTTACATTTTCCCCAAACCCACTTCCTAAAATTACTTAGGCTTAAGCCTAATGGCGAAGAATATGAAATATACCATGGACAGCCAGAAGAACAAACAACTGTCTTGGAAAAAGTACGGCCAGATAGCTCCTTGGAAGCTAGGATGGTGAGACCTTGTCTCACATACTTTGGACATGTTACCAGGAAGGACCAGTCCCTGGAGAAGGACATCGTGCTTGGTAAGGTAGAAGGTCAATGAAAAAGAGGAAGACCCTCGACAAGATGGATTGACACAGTGACTGCAACAGTGGGCTCAAACATAGCAACAGTTGTGAGGATGGTGCAGGACTGGGCAGTGTTTCGTTCTGTTGTATATAGGGTTGCTATGAGTCAGAACTGACTCAACAGCAGCTAACAACAACAGCAAGCCTATGGACATTATTCTTGGACATTGGACAATGTTCTGGATTTATTTATAAGAGCTAGCCTTTATCAAGTACCTATTATGTTATGTACCAATTAATGTGATAAATGCTTTAAAAAACTTTATCTCATTTTATCTTCACGATATCTTCATAGGAAAGGTATTTTCATGTGCCTTTTAGAGAATTAAATATAGGAACCCAAGCCTCTGAGAGCTGAAGTAACATGTCCAAGGTCATAAGTCACATAAATTGTAAATAGTGGACATAGGTCTGTCTGATCAAAAACCTGTGCTATATTTTCTCCCCAGTTGCATTAGTATAGGTTTGGGTTGAAAAATCCAGAGTGGGAACTTTATGGCTCAGAATCATATTCCTCTTTCTCTCAGGTTTGCTTTCCTCCATGTAGACTTCAATCACAGGCAGACTTTTTCCACATTATGGCAAAAATGTAAATAAGCTCCAAGTTTATATCTTCTCAGCTTAGCAACTCCAGTGGAAAGAGTAGGCTCATTCCCAACCGTTTTATCAAATGTCCTGGGGCTGACCGTATTGGGCTGAATTAGGTCACACGTCCATTTGTGAACCAATCAGTTAGTGTGATGGTTAAGATTGTGTGTCAGTTTGGCTGGGCCATGATTCTCAGTGGTTTGGCAGTTTTGTAATGATGTAATTTGGCAGTTATGTAAAGATGTAGTTATTCTCCATTTTGTGATATAATGTAATCACCTCCATGATGTGATCTGATGCGATCAGTCAATCTGTTGTAAGGGGAGTTTCCTCAGGGGTATTGCCTGCATCCAATATATATATGAATGTTCTGGCAAAGCTTGTTTTCTTGCTTTGGATCCTGGGTCCGGCTGGTCACCATCTAACCTCCAGTTCTTGGGACTTGAGCCAGCTGCCTGGTGCCTAACCTGCCGATCTTGCGTTTGTCAGCCCCTGCAGAATATGTGAGTCAGGAGAAGCCTCTAGCCTGATGCCTGACCTACAGATTTGGGACTTTCCAGCCTCTACAACCATGTGAACCATTTCCTTGAGATAAATGTCTCTCTCTCTTCACTGGTTTTGCCTCTATACAGAACCCAGCCTAGGGCAGTGAGATTCTGTGTATGAAGTTCCTAGAATCCAGGATTGGGGTCAACCTCACCTGAACCCCTGGACCTAACATGGGGGAGAGACATTTATCAAAGAAATGCAGAAAGAGTTTTGCTCTTTTGGTGACTAAACCACATGGAACGGGAGACAAACGAAGAGAATTGTACCCCCCATTTCCTCTGAAGTGCACAGCATGCGGTATCACAATGTTTTTCTTCCCTAATGGACTTTCCATGAAAAAGAAGCTTGAAAATATATTCAGTATATTTCATCTTAAATTAGTACTGAAGTTTATAGTTTTCTTACTCTTCAGTGTAATTTCACTAGGTTTTTGCTTTTGCCTCACTAGTACTGTGATTTCTGCCCATTTAGTTATCATGTATTTTCAATATGACAACCTTCATTGACTTTGTTTAATATTCCATCTGGTGATATTCTGACACAGTTTGTTAAACCCTCATTTCTCTCCCTCTCTTTCTGTCTCTCCCTCTCTCCCTCTCTCTTTTTTTTTCCTTTCTCTGCCTCTCCCTAATACCCACTTTTTGTTATAAGGTTTAGAATATAGTCTAGTGCTTAAGAGCACAGATTTTTGAATTAAACTGAAATGCGTTCAGATTCCACTCTGCTGCTTCCTGACTCTGTGACCATGGACACATCAATTAAGCTCTCTGGGCCTTAGTTCTCCTGTGTGAAAAGGGGGCTTATAATTCCTATTTAGCAAGGTTACTGTGAGGATTAAGTGGGGTCATATATGTAAAGCACCTGGCATATTTTCAGCTTTCAATAAATAATCATGATTGAAATTAATAATTCATCAAGGAGCTTTTATGTCCACTCTTAAAGAGAGGAATATGCCCAGCACTTAGGGGACTAATACTAGATCTTCATTTAAGAAGCTCCCCCAGTTGCACGCAACATTGCCAACTGTCACCAGGTCTGCAATTTCTCATCTTTAAGTCTCTTTTATGATATAGAAAGCTTTAGTTGTTTTTAAGCTATTTAGAAGGCTTGCGTATTTTTCTCTCATTATGACTGAAAGTTTAAATTTGAAGCGCATGCTGCATAGGTCTCTGAGTTTGGCAACTTTTCGAAGAAACAAATGGAAAAGCACCATATGGGAGTGTGAATTCCAGCGTAGCTCATTTGTTAATTGTATGACTTGAAAATTTTTATTAATTTTTCATATTCCTCATCTGCAAAACTGGCAAATAACACACACTTGTAGTTGTTGTTAGGAATAGAAATGAAGTGTGGAGTACCTAACATGAAAAAGTGCCTTAATGAATGGAGGTTATTATGATGATTGATATTTGATTGTGGCTGGCTTGTCCACAGAGGTGGGCACGTTCAGCTGAAAGTGGCATCGCAGGCGGTGACCTAGTTCAATCAGAACAATACATCTGGTGTGATATCAAAATTGTCTGCCTGGTTGTTTTTTACCTAGTGTGTATCTGAGGCCATTTGGTGGAAGGATAAGATGGTATATACTTGGTACCACAGTATTACCTACATGATACGTAATTGTTTCCTTACTTTCCCCTCTGAACTAGATATTATTACCCACAGAATCTTTAAGTGCCAGGCACCTACTGAATCACTGATGAATAAAGTGGTGGCCTCTATATTCAGAGTGATGGTTTAAAGCATTATAAAAATGCATAAATAGACATGATGGATATTGGTTGATCCAGGCAGGCAGACAAATTGAGAGAGATTATTTACACTTTACCCTTAAGGTCTGCAATCTAGGAAAGCTGCATATGGCTAAACTGTATTGGATTCTTGAGTGCTTTTTCCCATCTATTCTTAGTATGGAGATTATGACCTTCTCCCTGCAGTTATTTATGCCTTTGCAACCATAAGCTACATACTTGTACTAATATATATGAATATTCTCTATCAAATATCCTTTTCCATCATTTTTTCCGGGAAAAACAGAATTACTTTTCATTTCAAGCTCTGCTAGTGAATTGTTTTAGTATTTTTTAAATCATAGAATATTTTCAACTCTACGTTATTGAGAAAATTAGCTTCATTATTTTTTTTCTATTTGATCATTTGCAGTTTTGTTTCCTTCTACATATAAATATATTTTGAAAGAATTTTTAATGATTTGATGAATTTAAGTCACTTTTCTTATAGCTTAAGACACTATTCTATATATTATTTAATTAAAAATTTTCCAATGGTAACATTTATTCAGTAGCTATTTTAGTATGTTGTTCATATTGTTTCATTATCTAAGTTTACATATTTACCATCTATGATAAAATGTGAAGAATAGCTTTGAGTTTAAAACAATATGCTTATTTATTATTTTTAAAGACAAATATTCACTTACATATAAATATTCACAATATATTAAGTAAACATCCTTATTGAATATATATACATATACACACACATATTTATATTCATACACACACATATGCATAGAAAAACTCTGAGAAAGAGAACACCAAAATGTTAAGAGGGAAATATATTTTTTTTGGCTTATCTGTATTTTCTGATTTTCACAAGGAACGAGTGTCAGTTGCTTAATACATATTTTAAATGAAAGAGAAGCAAGAATTGAGAGTGTATATTAAGCAGTGTTTAGGGAATAGTTTTCCATTCTGCCTGTCTCAGTTGATGTCCCTGTAGTCACTCAGTTCCTCAACCCATAAAGCCGGAGGTCATTCTCAACTCTTTCTTTTCGTCACTCTTACTTTCAGCCTATTACAAGTCCTGCTGGCTCTACCTCTACAGATCTCTCAAATAATTCCTCTTCTCTAAACCTCCACTGACATTTCTGGCTTCCTAGTCCAAGTTAGCCTTCCCTCATGCCTGAACTGCTACAAAAATATGCCAACAAGTTTTCCTACTTCCACTCTAAATCTCCATTTCTCTGGTCTTTACCCTTCACCATCAGGATTTTTCCAAACTGTAAATCTGATAATGTCACCTCTCTGCTTAAAATTCTAACAATTGACTTCTGGCAAAATGGCGCTCTAGGCAGAAGCACCACGCAGTCCCTCCACAGCAAAGATCTGAGAAACTAAGCCGAACAGAGGAAACGACAATCCTGAAACCCTAAAATATCAAATGAAGAGATACAGAACTCAGCCAAGCACCAAATGGAGTGAGAAAACTGACAGAGAACGGACAGCGAGGAGAGATTCATGCAGAGGTCCCCTATCGGTAACACAGCACGTATCCACCATCTTGGACTCCTATCGGAGACCAGCAGACGGGGTACAAGAAAGCAAATTCACGGAGCTTCCAGCGGGAGACAAAACAACCGGTAACTTGCAATATACGCTTTCCACCCCCCACACTTCTTCACCCCAACTTGGCCTGCTCTGCTTCCCGTGGCCACAATCTCTTGTCTGGGAAGCACCGGCTACTTGGATTCCATGCACCCGAATGGGCCAGCTCTCTGAGTGCCATTTGTTGGCTGCTGGTGTTGCTTTTTTCTGCTTCTTTTGATTTCTTCCTTACCTCTCACCACCTCCCCCTTATATCGCTTAAATACCTGGCTCCGTGCACCGTCTTTGCTTCTTGCTGAGGGACTGCGGAGCTCAGTTCGAGTGTGGGGCTGCTTCCTGGTCTGGGCTGCTGTGCTGGGGGGGTCCCGGAGCTTTTGTTTGTTTGTTTCTTTTGAATTGTTTGTTTTCTTTTCCTTTTCTTGAGTTGGGAGCCCGTTCTGGTCGTGCGGTGCGGCATGGTTTGGAACCTACCCCCTCGGCTTGCACAGATGTGCAGAGGGATCCCTGAGAGCATTTCTTTTTTCATTGGTGTTTTCCTTTCTCTGTTTTTTGGGGGGCTTTTCTTGTTCTTCTTTTTTTTTTTTCCTTTTAAATTTGTTTTGTTTTCTTTTCCCTCTTTTTCTCTTTTTGTTTTTCTTCATTACTCGGTTTCTCGTCTCTCTGTATCTTCCTTTTCTGTTCCCTGAATACCTGGCGTTGTATACCTCTACGCCTTCTAGCCAGACTGTACTACAACACCTGAGAACAACTTCCCCAGACCTCGTAGCTGCACCGGTGGGATCCCTGGGAACTTTGCTGTTCTTTTCCCTTTCCAATTTTTATTTATTCATTCCTTTCTTTTCTTTTTTATTTCCTTCCTCTTCCCCTTTTTGTTTTTCTCCATTTCATAGTCTCTCATCTCTCCACTCCAATGGCAATCTCCCCTAGCATTCTTTTTTGTTTCTTTGTATGTTTTTGGCTCCTGTTCCTCTCTCCTCTCTCCCATATACATCTTAGCTCCACACATAACAATCTCCCCGCTACATCCTGCCTACCTGCACCGTGCACTTAACATCACACCACCAAGCAGCACCAGCAAGACCTACTGGAACCTGCCCTGCACTGATTAACGACCTGCCCTGGTGGCTATAGTAAGTGCCAAATACAACCCATCCCAGTAACTCCTCTTCAGCTAGACCTACCGTGCTGCCCCGTATCTGAGTGACTGATCCTGTCAATTGGAGAAGGAGGCGAAAAGTATTGTGCCCACAGACGAGCAAACAACAAAGAACACACAGCCCGCCTGCTCAGACATAGCCAAATTAAAAAAAAATAAGGGATGAAACAAACAAATCTATGATCAATAAATGAGACAAATAACAACTGAGTGCCCTGAAGACAGCAGACAATATCAAAACATTTACAAAAACAAGACAGGATCGTTCCAGTAAGCATCCAAAATAAAACACCAGATGACTCTCCAGTGGAAGAAAGGGCACTAGAACTACCTGATAGAGAATTCAAACCTCTAATACTCAGAATTCTCCAAGAGCTGAAGCAAAAAGCAGACAAAAATGAGGAAAAAATAGACAAATTCATGAAAAATACAGACAAAAAATTCGAAGAATTCAGGAAAATAATGCAGGAAGAAAATGCCAAAATAAATTCACAACTAAAAATTATACAAAGACAACAATTAGAAATCCAAAAGATAAACAAGATTTCAGAAATGGACGGTGTCATAGAAGGGCTGAGAAGCAGATTTGAATACTGGAAGACAGGATCAGTGGAATTGAAGACAAACACTTGGATACAACTCTGTTTCAGGAAAACTCAGAAAGAAGAACAAAGAAAAATGAAGAGACCCTGAGAGTTATGTGGGATACAATCAAAAGCAAAAATGTACGAGTGATTGGACTTCCAGAACAGGGGAAGAAAACAGAAAACACAGAGAGGATCATTGAAGAACTGCTGACAGAAAATTTCCCCAATATCATGAAAGATGAAAAGCTGGCCATCCAACAAGCTCAATGAACCCCATATAGGAGAGACCCCAAAAGAAAATCACAAAGGTGTATCATAATCACACTCACCAAAACCAAAGACAAACAAAGAATCCTGAGAGCAGCTTGTGAAAAACAAGAAGTCACATACAGAGGAGAAACAATAAGACTAAGCTCAGATTATTCAGCAGAAACCATGCAGGCAAGAAGGCAATGGGATGACATATATAAAATCATGAAAGAAGAAAATTGCCAGCCAAGAATAATATATCCTGCAAAACTCTCATTCAAATATGGTGAAATTAGGTCATTTCCAGATAAACAGAAATTAAGGGAATGTGTAAAAACCAAACCTAACTTAGAAGAACTATTAAAGGGAGTTCTTCAATCTGAGGACAAGCAACTTCAGCTCACAGGCAGAATCTAGGACACAAGATCATACCAGCCAGATACCAGTCTAGGAAATGAACTCTCAAGGACTATCCAAAACCAAAAGAAATACAACAGGGAATAAGAGCAGTTAATCAGTAAATGACAACAACATCAAAACAATAAAAGAAGGAATAAACAGCACAGGTATAGAACCTTCTAATGGAGAGGAAGGCAAGGCGATACCAAGTAATAGTAGACTGCTTCAAACTTAGAAAGATAAGGGTAAAATTCATGGTAACCACAAAGAAAGTTAACAAACATACTCATAAAAATAAAGAGGAAAAACATAAAGAATCAGCAAAAACAAAACCTACAAAAACAAAAGAAATGAAAAAAAAAATCCAAAAACAAAAGTAACTCAGCACAGGAGAGTAAGAAGAACAAAGAAAACATCAGCACCACAAAAAAAAGCACTACAAAATGACAGCAACAAACTCACATATATCAATAATTACACTGAATGTAAATAGACTCAATGCACCCATAAAGAGACGGAGAATGACAGAATGGATAAGAAAACAGGATCCATCAATATGCTGTCTACAAGAGACACACTTTAGAAACAAAGATGTGAATTTATTAAAAGTCAAAGGTTGGAAAAAAATATATCAAGCTAACAACTACCAAAAAAGAGCAGGAGTGGCAATTCTAATCTCAGATGAAATAGACTTTAAAACAAAATCCACCATAAAAGACAAAGAAGGACACTATATAATGATTAAGGAGATGATCCATCATGAAGACATAACCATAATAAACATCTACGCACCCAATGACAGGGCTCCAAAATACATAAAACAAGCTCTAACAACACTGAAAAGAGAAATTGACGGTACCACAATAATAGTAGGAGACTTCAACACACCACTCTCAGTAAAGGACACAACAACTAAGAAGAAACTCAGCAAAGATACAGAAGACCTAAAGGGCACAGTCAGCCAACTTGACCTCATAGATGTATATAGAATACTCCATCCAACTGCTTCAAAGTACACATTCTTTTCCAATGCACATGGAACGTTCTCCAGAATAGACCACATCTTAGGCCAAAGAGCAATCATCAACAAGATCCAAAACGTTGACATAATTCAAAGTATCTTCTCTGACCACAATGCCATCAAGGTATAAATTAACAACAGAAAAAGCAAGTAAAAAAAAAATCAATTACATGGAAACTGAATAATAACCTGCTTACACATCACTGGGTAATAGAAGAAATCAGAGATGGAATCAAAAAATTCCTAGAATCAAATGAGAATGAAAACACATCATACTAAAACCTTGGGGACACAGCAAAGACAGTCCTCAGAGGACAATTCATAACAATAGATGCACACATCAAAACATTAGAAAGGGACAAAATCAAAACATTAACTACAGAACTCAAACAAATAGAAAGAGAAGAGCAAAAAAATTCCACAGCGACTGGAAGAAAGGAAATAGTAAAGATCAGAGCAGAAATAAATGAAAAAGAGAACAGAAAAACAACAGAAAGAATCAACAAAACCAAAAGTTGGTTCTTTGAAAGAATCAACAAAATCAACAAACCACTGGCGTCACTGACAAAAGAAAAACAGGAGAGGATGCAAATAACCCAAATAAAAAATTAAATGGGGGACATTAGAACACACCCAACTGAAATAAAAAGGATTATATAACAGAATATTATGAAACACTATCCTCCAACATTTGAAAACCTAGAGGAAATGGATAAATTTCTAGAAGCACACTACCTACCCAAACTACAACAAAGTGATGTTGAAAATCTGAACAGACCCATAACAAGAGAAGAGATTAAAAAGGTAATTAAAAAAACTCCCAAACAAAAAAAGCCCTGGCCAGATGGCTTCACCGGAGAATTCTACAAAACATTTACAGAAGAGCTTGCACCAGTTCTACTCAAGCTATTTCAGAGCATAGAAAAGGAAGCAACACTTCCAAATTTATTCTATGAAGCCAGCATAATGCTGATACCAAAACCAGGCAAAGATGCCACAAAATAAAGAAAACTACAGACCAATATCTCTCATAAATATAGATGCAAAAATTCTGAACAAAATTCTAGCCAATAGAATTCAGCATCATATCAAAAAAATAATACACCATGACCAAGTAGGATTCATACCAGGTATGCAAGGATGGTTCAACCTTAGAAAATCAATCAATGTAATCCACCACATAAATAAAAGGAAAGAAAAGAATCACATGATCATCTCAACTGATGCAGAAAAGGCATTTGACAAAGTCCAACACCCATTCCTGATAAAAACTCTCAATCAAATAAGTATAGAAGGGAAATTTCTCAACATAATAAAGGACATCTATGCAAAACCAATGGCAAACATCATTCTTAATGGAGAGAGGGTGAAAATATTCCCCTTGAAAATGGGAAGAAGACAAGGATGCCCTTTATCACCACTCCTATTTAACATTGTGTTACAAGTTCTAGCTAGAGCAATAAGGCAAGAAAAAGAAATAAAGGGCATCCAAATTGGTAATGAAGAAGTTAAACTGTCCCTGTTTGTGGATGATATGATACTATACACAGAAAACCCTGAAGACTCCACTAGAAATCTACTGGAACTAATAGAAAGATTCAGCAGAGTAGCAGGATACAAGATAAACATACAAAAATCAGTTGGATTCCTATACACCAGTAAGGAGAACAATGAAAAGGAAATCAGGAAAACAATACCATTTATAATAGCCCCTAAAAAGATAAAATACTTAGGAATAAATCTAACCAGTGATGTAAAAGACCTATACAAAGAAAACTACAAAACACTACTGCAAGAAACCCGAAGGGATCTACATAAATGGAAAAACATACCATGCTCATGGATAGGTAGACTCAACATTGTGTAAATGACGATTCTACCAAAAGCAACTTACAAATATAACGCAATCCCCATCCAAATACTAACAACATTCTTCAAAGCAATGGAAAAACTAATCATTAACTTTATATGGAAAGGGAAGAAGCCCCGAATAAGTAAAGCACTACTGAAGAAGATGAAGAAAGTTGGAGGACTCACACTACCTGACTTCAGAACCTGCTATACAGCTACAGTAGTCAAAACAGCCTGGTCCTGATACAATGACAGATACATTGACCAATGGAACAGAATTGAGAACACAGATGTAAATCCATCCACCTACGGTCACCTGATCATCGACAAGGGCTCAAAGTCCATCAAATGGGGAAAAGACCATCTTTTTAACAAATCTTGCTGGCAAAACTGGATATCCACCTGCAAAAAAATGAAACAGGAACCATACCTCACACCATATACAAAAACTAATTCAAAGTGGATCAAAGACCTGAATATAAAGCCTAAAACTATAAAGTTCATAGATGAAAAAATAGGACCAACACTTCAGGCCTTAATACACGGCATTAACAGGATACAAACCATAACCATCAATGCACAAACCCCAAAAGATAAGCTAGATCATTGGGATCTTCTAAAAATCAAACACCTATGCTCTTCCATAGACTTCACCAAAAGAGTAATAAGAGAACCTGCAGACTGGGGAAAAGTTTTTGGACAGTACAAGTCAGACAAAGGTCTAATCTCCATAATCTACAAGAAAATCCAACATGTCTCCAACAGAAAGACAAATAATCCTATTAAAAAATGGGCAAAGGAAATGAACAGACACTTCACCAAAGAAGACATTCAAATGGCCAACAAACATATGAGGAAATGCTCGTGATCACTAGCCATTCGAGAAATGCAAATTAAAACCACAATGAGATACCATCTCACCCCAGCATTACTGGCATGAATCAAAAACACTGGAAATAACAAATGTTGGAGGGGCTGCGGGGAGATGGGAACTCTTACACACTGCTGGTGGGAATGCAAAATGATACAACCATTTTGGAAAATGATATGGCACTTCCTCAGAAAGCTAGAAATAGACATACCATTCGATCCAGCAATCCCACTCTTAGGAATATATCCTAGAGAAGTAAGAGTTGTCACTGGAATAGACATATGCACACCTATGTTCATGGCAGCGTTGTTCACAATAGCAAAATGATGGAAACAACCTAGAAGCCCATCAACAGATGAAGGGATAATCAAACTATGGTACATACACACAATGGAATGCTATGCAACAAGAAAGAACAATGATGAATCTGTGAAGCATCTAATAACATGGATGAAACTGGAGGACATTATAATCACAAAAGGACAAATATTGTATGAGACCTCTATTGTAAAAACCCATTAAAAAGTTCACACACAAAATGTAACAATCTTTGTTGGTTACCAGTGATGGGAGGGCTGGGGGGGAATACTAAATAGGCAACAGATAAGTGGTATCTTGGGTGAAGGGTGGGACAGCACACAATACTGGGGAAACCAGCACAGCTTGTACAAGCAAAGGTCATGGAAGCTCCACAGACACATCCAAAGTCCCTGAGGGACTGAATTGTTGGGTGGAGGGCTGTGGGGACCATGGTCTCGGGTAACATCTAGCTCAATTGGCATAACACAGTTTATAAAGACAGTGTTCTACATTCTACCTTGTTGAGTAGCGTCTGGGGTCTTAAAAGCCTGTGAGCAGCCATCTAAGATACTCCACTGGTCTCATCCCTTCGGGAGCAAGGGAGAATAAAGAGAAAAGGATACAAGGAAAAGATCAGTCTGAAGGACTAATGGACCACAGCTACCACGGCCTCCACCAGACTGAGTCCAGTACAGCTAGGTGGTGCCTGGCTACCACCACTGACTGCTCCGACCAGGATCACAACCGAGGGTTCTGGACAGAGCTGGAAAAGGATGTAGAACAAAATTCTAACTCACAAAAAAAAAGACCAGATTTACTGGCCTAAAGGAGACTGGAGAAACCCCAAGATTATGGCCCCCAGACACCCTTTTAGCTCAGTGGTGAAGTCATTTCCAAGGTTCACCGTTCAGCCGGGGATTGGATAGCCCCATAAAACCAAATGGGAGTAATGAGGCATAGCGGTCCAGGGACAAGGACTGGAAGGCAGGAGGGGACAGGAGAGCTGGTGATACGGAACCCAAGGTTGAGTAAGGATAGCATTGATGTGTTGTGAGGTTGTTAACCATTGTCATAGGGCAACATTTGTACTAACTGTTAAATGAGAAACTATTTTGTTCTGTAAGCCTTCATCTAAAGTGAGAATAGCAGCACAATTGGAAGAGTGTAGTCAATGTCACTGAACTGTGCATGTAGAAATTTTTGAAATGGTGTATCTTTGGCTATGTATATTTTCACACACAAAAAAAAAAGGTTGAGAAGGGAGAGGGTTGACATGTTGTGGGGTTGTTAACCAATGTCATAAAACAATATGTGTACTACTGTTTCATGAGAAACTATTTGTTCTGTAAGCCTTCACCTGAAGTACAATAAAAAAAAAGAATTCTAATGATCACCCAGTACTAGTGGAATATGGATGAAACTGCTTAACATGTCCTATGAAGCTCAGCGTCTGCCCTTACATTCCCTCTGGCCTAATCACACCCCTCTCTCCTCACTCACTATGCCCCAGCCCCATTGGCATTTGTCCACCAAGCTTTTCCCTGCTTATGGTATTTACTTGAACATGTTATTTCATTAGCCTGGCCTGGTTATGGGCAACCCCCTTGCCCATGACACACATACCTGTAAGTACGCTAGATTCTATTTTTCCTATGGGTCTCCGCTGAAGTGTTTTTTTCCCCCAGAGATTTTCCTTTGGCCCTCAGTCTCAATTAGAACTCATCTCTATTCTCTCAGTAATTTATAATGTTTGCAGCACTTATTACAATTTAATTGTAAATTTGTTTGTATGACAAATTATTTAACAAAGTTAAATTTATTTAACTTTGTCTCCTCTTTGTGATTGTAAGAGGGCTGGTACTTTGTCTTGTTCATCTATCCATTCTCAGTGCCTCTCACCATGCTTGAAATGTGGTAGGCACTCTATACATATATGATAAATGAATAAGTGGAAAAATTAATGATCACTATGCCTTATTCACATCTCTATATCAATACATATAGAGCCACTGTATTCTTTTTAATTACTGCAGAGTGTTCCCCCATGTGGTTTGGTCTTGCTTTTCATCCAGTTTGATAACCTCTGTCTTTTAATTGGTGTGTGTAGCTCATTTATATTTAATGTAATTACTGCTATGGTTAGGTTTATCATTTTCCATTCATTTACTTGTAACTTTTTGTATTTTGGTCACTATGAGTCAGAATTGACTCAACAACAAGAAGTTCGTTTCTTGGTTCTTGGAAGCGTCTTGCTGGTTTTTTGGTGGTGCATTATTTTACTTGTACAGCTTTTGGCATCTATGTTCACAAATGCATGTCTCCAAAAATCACCTTTATTTGTAGGTGACAATAATTGAAGTTAAGATACAAAGAAAACTTCTGCATTTGTAGCCCAGAGTTTCAAGTGTTCATAATGCAATGTATGGATATGTGAATGACAGTTTTGTGTATTTGTTTATTACTCAGATCATTAAAATGAAAACAATTTTTTAAACATCAAAATCAAAATGTTTGGAGTTTTCTTAAGGATTAAAAAACTAAAGTATTAGTAAAAAACATCATCATATCATAGATTCCTCACACAAAATCATTAGGTACAAATGGTTCATCTTTTTCTCAGATGATAATTTTAAGTCTAAATTTGATGAGTTATACAGCCTTAGCTGATAATATCTGAAAGTACTTAAGAGTTTCTGCTTTAAGTTACAACTCTTTTAGGTCTTTTCCACCTATAAAGAATGATAAATCCATTACATGACACCTTTCTAATTTTTGTTTATTTGAAAATAGTGCATAGTTAGACGTAATTGCCAATATTAAAATAACATTTAAAAAATTTTTTATTTGTGCATTAGGTGAAAGTTGGCAAAGCAAGTTAGTTTCTCATTCAATAGTTTGTACATAAATCCATGACATTGTTTTCATTCCCCACAGTGTGTCAGCACTCTCCCCATTTCCATCTTAGGTTTCCTGTTTCCTTTTGTCCTGATTTTCTACCCTTTCCTGCCTTCTTATCTTTGCTTTTGGGCCAGTGTTTCCCTTTTAATCTAGTATAATTGATTGTTCTAAGGATCACATTCCTCTTGGTTGTTATTGTTTATTTTATGGGCCTGTCTATGGTTTGGCTAAAAGGTGGTCTCCGGGAATGGCTTCAGTTCCAGTCCAAAAGGGTGTCTTAGGACCATAATCATGGAGGTTTCTCCGGTCTCTGTCAGACCAGTAAGTCTGGTCTTTGTTGTGAATTTGATTTTTTGTTCTACAGTTTTTTTCTCTCTCTGTCCGGGACCCTCTGTTGTAATACCAGTCAGAGCGGTCGACAGCGGTAGCCAGGCACTGTCTAGTTCTGGTCTTGAGGTCGTGTAGGCCGTGGTTCATGTGGTCCATTAGTCCTTTGGACCAATTGCTCCCTTGAGTCTTTGGTTTTTAAGTGTCTTTCTTTTTTTTTTTAAATCCAGTCTGAAAATCTCTGCTTTTTGTAGGATCTTTAGGCCATCTGGGGGCCCTGGTGACACAGTGGTTAAGCATTTGCTAATCAAAAGTCAGCAGTTCAAATCTACCAGCTGCTTCTTGGAAACCCTATGGGGCAGTTCTACTCTGTCATATAGTGTTGTTATGAGTCAGAATCAACTTGACGGCACACAACAATAGCAACATCTTGAGGTGCTGTTATACCACTTCACATATAGTGTAAAAACCTTACAATAGTATACTTCTGTTTTTACCCTCCTTTTCCTTTATGGTATTGTTGCCATACATTTTAATTTCATATACATTATAAACTGCAAATACACTGCTGTCATTTTTCTCAGTCATCTATCTTTTAAAGATATTTAAATAATAAGAAAAAATATATATATTTAACCAAAAAGTTACATTTCCAGTGCTTTTCATTCCTCTATGTAGACTTGTATGTCTATCTACCAGTCATTTTCCTTCTGCCTGAAGGGCTTTCTTTACATTTTTTTTTGTTTTTGCTTTAAGTGGAAGTTTACAATTCAAGTTAGTTTCTCATACAAAAATTTATACACGTTGTTATATGACCCTCGTTGCTCTCCCTATACAGTGACAGCACACTCCTCCTTTCCACCCCAGATTTCTTGTGTCCGTTCAATGAGCTCATGATCCTCTCTGCCTTCTCATCTTGCCTCTGGACAGGAGCTGCCAATTTAGTCTCATGTATCTACTTGAGCTAAGAAGCACACTCTTCAGGAGTATCATTTTATGCCCCATAGTCCAGTCTAATCTTTGTCTGAAGAGTTGGCTTAGGGAATGGTTTCAGTTTGGGGCTAACAGAGAGTCCGGGGGCCATGTCTTCCAGGGCCCCTCCAGTCTAAATCAAACCATTAAGTCTGGTCTTTTTATAGAATTTGAGTTCTGCACCCCACTTTTCTCCTGCTCCATCAGGGATTCTCTGTTGTGTTCCTTGTCAGGGTGGTCATCGGTGGTAGCCAGGCACCAGCTAGTTCTTCTGGTCTCAGGCTGATGGAGTCTCTGGTTTATGTGGCCCTTTCTGTCTCTTGGGCTAATATTTTCCTTGTGTCTTTGGTGTTCTTCATTCTCCTTTACTCCAGGTGGGTTGGGACCAATTGATGCATCTTAGATGGCTGCTTGCTAACATTTAAGACCCCAGATGCCACTCATCATAGTGGAATGCAGAACATTTTCTTAATAAACTTTGTTATGCCAGTTAACCTAGATGTCGCCCAAACCTTGGTCCCCTGCTACTCTGTCCCTCAAAGTGTTTGGTTGTATTCAGGAAACTTCTTAGCTTTTGGTTTAGTCCAGTTGTGCTGACTTCCCCTGTAGCATGTGTTGTCCTTCCCTTCACCTAATGTAATTCTCATCTACTCTCTAGTTAGTGAATACCCCTCTCCACCCTCATAACCATCAAAAAATGTTTTCTTCTGTGTTTAAACCTTTTCTTGAGTTCTTATAATAGTGGTCTTATACGATATTTGTCCTTTTGCGACTGACTAAATTCACTCAGCATAATGCCTCCCCAGATTCCTCCATGTTATGTTTCACAGATTCATCAGTGTTCTTTATCATTGCGTAGTATTCCATTGTGTGAATATACTATAATTCGTTTATCCATTCGTCCTTTAATGGGCACCTAGGTTGTTTCTATCTTTTTGCTATTGTGAACAGTGCTGCAGTGAACATAGGTGTACATATATCTATTCGTGTGACAGCTCTTATATCTCTTAGATATATTCCAAGTAGCAGGATTGCTGAATTGTATGGTACTTCTCTTTCTAGCTTTTTAAGGAAGCGCCAAATTGATTTCCAAAGTAGTTGTACCATTTTACATTCCCACCAATGGTGTAAAATGTTCCAGTCTCTCCACAACCTCTCCAACATTTATTATTTTGTGTTGTTTCAATTAATGCCAGCCTTACTGGGGTGAGAAATTATCTCATTGTAGTTTTGATTTGCATTTCTCTAATGACTAATGATCGTGAACATTTCCTCATATGTCTGTTAGCCGCCTGAATGTCTTCTTTGGTGAGTGCCTGTTCATATCCTTTGCCCAAGTTTTAATTGGGTTATTTGTCTTTTTGTTGTTGAGGTTTTGCAGTATCTTGTAGATTTTAGAGATTAGACGCTGATTGGACTTATCGTAGCTAAAATTTTTTTCCCAGTCTGTAGGCTATCTTTCTACTCTTTTGGTGAACTCTTTAGATGAGTATAAGTGTTTGATTTTTAGGAGCTCCCAGTTATCTAGTTTCTCCTCTGGTGTTTGTGCATTGTTAGTAATGGTTTGTATTATGTTTATTCCATGTATTAGGGCTCCTAGCATTGTCCCTGTTTTTTCTTTCCATGATCTTTCTCATTTTCAATTTTATATTTAAGTCTTTGATCCATTTTGAGTTAGTTTTTGTGTATGGTGTGAGATATGGGTCCTTGTTTCAGTTTTTTGCAGATGGATATCCAGTTATGCCAGCACCATTTGTTAAAGTGGCTGTCTTTTCCCTAATTAACAGACTTTGGGCCTTTGTCAAATATCAGCTGTTCATAGATGGATGAATTTATGTCTAGATTCTCAATTCCGTTCCATTGGTCTATGTATCTGTTGTTGTACAAGTACCAGGCTGTTTTGAAAACTGTGGCGATATAATAGGTTCTAAAATCAGGTAGTGTAAGGACTCCCACTTTGTTCTTCTTCTTCATTAATGCTTTACTTATTGATTTCTACTTTATGGCTTCATGATCAGTAAAGATGCTCTGTAATATTTCAATGCTTTGGATTCTGTTAAGTCTTGCTTTATGGCCTAATATGTGGTCTATTCTGGAAAATGTACCATGCAAGTTGGAAAAGAAAGTATACTTTGCTGCTGTTGGGTGGAGTGTTCAGTATATGTGTATGTGATCAAGTTGTTCGATTGTGGCATTTAGATCTTCTGTGTCTTTATTGAGCTTCTTACTGGATGTTCTGTCCTTCACCGAAAGTGGTGTGTTGAAGTCTCCTACTATTACTGTGAAACTGTCTATCTCTCTTTTCAGTGCTGTTAGAATTTATTTTATGTATTTCTGACCCCTCTTGTTGGGTGCGTAAATATTTATTATGGTTATATCCTCTTGGTGTATTGACCCTTTAATCATTATATAGTGTCCTTCCTTATCCTTTGTGGTGGATTTTACTTTAAAGTCTATATTGTCAGAGATGAATATTGCCACCTCTGCTCTTTTTTGAGTGTTGTTTGCTTGATATATTTTTTCTATCCTTTGAGTTTTAGTTTCTATCTTTAAGTCTAAGATGTGTCTCTTGTAGGCAGCATATAGATGGATCGTGTTTTTTAATTCATTCTTCCACTTCATTGGTGCATTTACTCCATTTAGCATAATTATTGCTAGGTATGAGTTTAGTCCTGTCATTTTGATGTCTTTTTGTGTGTTGTTGACAATTTCTTTGTTCCACTTAATTTTCTGTGCTGAGTCATTTTTCTTGTGTATTTTCTTTTCATCTTTTCATTATTCTTGATTTTGTATTTGCTGAATCTTTACGTTTTTCGTTTTTCTGTTTTCATGCGTAGGATTGTTAGTTTCCTTTGTGGTTACCTTAATATTTACCCCTATTTTTCTAAGTTTAAACCAGTCTTTTATTTCTTTATATCACCTCTTTGACTTCCTGTCTATATTAAAGATCTATGTCTACATTTTTTGTCCCTCTTTTTTGTTTTAATGTTGTCATCATGTACATATTGACGTCTCTGTTTCCCTATTTTCAGTGTTTATCTTTGATTTATTTTTGTAACTTCCCTATGTGGGTTGGTATCTGGTTGCTGTGTCTTGTGTTCTAGTCTTGGATTATTATCTGATGTTATTGATTTTCTAACCGGAGGACTCCCTTTAGTATTTCTTGTAATTATGGTTTGGTTTTTGCAAATTCCCTAAACTTCTGTTTCTCTGGAAATGCCCTAATTTCCCATCATATTTGAGAGACAGTGCTGCTGGTTGTATAATTCTTGGATGGCAATTTTTTTCCTTCAAGGCTTTCTATATTTCGTCCCATTGCCTTCTTTCCTGCATGGTTTCTGCTGAGTAGTCTGAGCTTATTTTATTGACTCTCCTTTGTAGATGACTTTTCATTTATCCCTAGCCACTTTTAAAATTCTCTGTATCTTTGGTTTTGGCAAGTTTGATTATAATATGTCTTGGTGACTTTCTTTTGGCATCTACCTTGTGTGGGGTTCAGTGAGCATCTTGGATAGATATCTTATCATCTTTCATGATATCAGGAACGTTTTATGCCAAAAATCTTTAACAATTCTCTCTGTATTTTCTGTTATGCAACCCTGTTCTGGTACTCCAATCACTCAGGTTATTCCTCTTGATAGCGTCCCACATAATTCTTAGGGTTTCTTAATTTTTTTAACCCTTTTATCTGATTTTTCCTCAAATAGTTAGTGTCAAGTGCTTTATCTTCAATCTCACTAATTCTGATTTCCGTTTCCTCAATTCTGCTCCTATGACTTTCTATTGAGTTGTCTAATTCTGAAATTTTATTATTAATCTTCTGGATTTCTGTTTGCTGTCTCTCTATGGATTCTTTTAGCCTGTTGAATTTGTCATTATGTTCTTCTCTAATCTTCTTACGTTCCTCTGTTGCTTTGTCCATATGTTCCTTGGCTTGCCCTGCATTTTGCCTGAGCTCCTTCCTGATCTTTTGAAGAGTTCTGTATATTAATCTTTTGTATTCTACCTCCAATAATTCCAAGAAGTTCTCTTCCTCTGGAAAATTTATTGATTCTTTAGTTTGGGCTTGATGAAGCCATCATTGTCTGCCTCTTTATGTGGTCTGATATTGACTGTTGTCTCCAAGCCATCAATAAAGTATTATATTTATTTATTTTATGTTTGCTTACTGAGTCCTAGTTTCTTGTTTTGTTTTATTTTGATATGTCCAGATAGGCTGTTTGATTATTGGCAGCTTTGAAGCTCTAACGTCCTGTTACCAGGTAGTTAGATCTGTTACTAGGTATGTGAACCCAGGAGTCCATTTACTTTTCTTGTATGGATTCAGCTCAGGCATCCAGGTAGTCAGTCACCAAGTCTGTGGTGTAGTCTCCTCACGTACAGTTGTAGACAGGCATAGGTGATTGGTGTAGTCACAGGTATCTGGCTGGTCACACACTAAGCAAGGCAGGGGGCTGACGGCTGCCCCTGAGTGTCTGGAAGGAAAGCGTGTCCCTGTTCCCTAGAGCACATATGTGGGTGGGTTTTGCAGCCAGACTATGGCCACCCAAAGGGGACTGGGAGTCACCACTTATTCTAGGACCCTGTCGCAGGTGGCTAAGTGGCATGGGTGGAGCCACCAGTCCCCAGGCCCCTGATGTGGGTAGGTGAGGACCCTGCTTAATGGGCAGAGCATTGTCAAACGTCATGAACCTGCTACTTCACCATATAGCTGATACAGTTGAAGTTAGGCTTCAGGTATATACCCCTGTGGTAATGAGGGCCTACAGTGTTGAAATGAGCTCATACAGGTCTGTGCAGAGGTGTAAATCTTTCAAAGTCCATGGACCCTTTATGCCTGTGCCTACATAAAGGAGCTGTGCCTACCCTGAGTTCCTGGCTTAGGGTAGCTGGCAGATTATTTTTTCCTGTTTATTAATTTGTTCCTTCTCCAAGGCCAAGAGAATGGCTCAGGGTGCGTGATGAGTCCTACTTCCAGCCCAGGGGACTCGGCAATTGCTGAAGCTGGCCCAGGACTCGGTGTAGAGTAGGGAGGGGGCAGGTAAATGGGAGAGAGGTTTTCTTTGATCCGCGCAGTAGGTTAAACCCATGTACTTATCTTTT
The DNA here is from genome assembly GCA_030035585.1 of Dugong dugon. Classification (NCBI taxonomy): domain Eukaryota; kingdom Metazoa; phylum Chordata; class Mammalia; order Sirenia; family Dugongidae; genus Dugong; species Dugong dugon. The sequence continues at coordinate 20,884,494 of CM057478.1, forward strand.
GCTGATTGAGCACTGCTTTTCACTGGTTCTAGAGGCCCGAGTAGAATCTTTGCCACTCTGTCTCTTGCACTGTGGAAAATGCCTCCCAAGCGCCACTGCTTGCCTCACCATGCACGCCAGCCAGTCCAGCCTGAAGGGTACTCGCTCTTGTTGGGTCTGGCAACTCCTCACTGCTTCCGAACCATCTTTCCCTCCCCCGCCGCTCAATCTGATTCCTCAACTTTGCCTTTGACGTTCAGGGCTTTTAGATTGTCATATAGAATCGATTCACCTGTTTTTGGGGGGTCTGACTACAGGAAGCGTCTGACTACTCCGCCATCTTGGCCACACATCTACATTTCTTATTATAAGAGTCTGCTTGTGATGATATTTTCAGCTTTTGTATGTCTGTAAAAATATTTAGCCTTTATTTTTGAAAGATATTTCCATTTAGAATTCTAAGGTACAGTTTTTTCTTTTAGTGCCTTCAAGATATTTCTCTACTGTCTTCTCACATTGTTTCCAGTCAGCAACTCAGAATATAATGTCTTTTTCTCTTTGTCACTGGTTTTGAATAATTTGATTAATCATAATCAAATCCCTTGATGTAGTTCTTCATAGTTCTTGTGCTTTGAGTTTTTGAGCAGCTTGGATCTGTGAGTTTATAGTTGTCATCAAATTTGAAATTTTTTCATTTAGTATCTCTTCAAAACTTTTCTGTTCACTGCTTTCTTTCTTCTCTTTCAGGGACTCCAAATACATCTGTGTTGGCTTCTTGAAGTAGTTTCACAGGTCACTGATGTATGTCTTTTTCTCTCTCTCTTTCTTTTGTTTCTCTGTGCTTCATATTGTGTGGTTATTACTGCTGTATTTTCAAGTTCAATATTAGAAAGGTCTGGTGGGAACAGGCCCTATTCCTGGTCTTTTGTGAGCTCTGAATAGTTTTCTGTAATTCAGTGGTTCTTAAAAGGGAAGCTTTTGCCCCTTGAGGGACATTGGTAATGTCTGGAGACAGCTTTGGTTGTCATGAGTAGGGGTGCTTCTGCATGTACTGAGCAGAGGCTAGGAATATTGTTAACACCCTACCACACACAGAAGATCCCCCTCCCCTCCAACAAAGAATTATTTGGTACACAATGTCAGTAGTGCTGAGATTGAGAAACTCTGCTATAATCCATGCAGATAGTCCCTTCTCTGGCCTACAGTAGTTTCCTCATACACATGGCTGATAAATGCACTGCTGAATACTAAAGAAGGACCCTCTGAGGACCTCCAGGGCTCTTTCTCTGTGCAGCTATCTTTTCTCCCATGCTCTGTCCTTCACATTCTTGCCACCTTTTCTACTGGGGCTTTTGGCTCTGCCTCTGTAACAAGGAGCCTGCTGGGCTCTGCCTGGGTTCACGCCTTCCTGTGTTACAGCCTGAAGACTCTCTCAGGGCAGTAAGCACGGAGTAATCAAGGGCACATCTTGTTTTTTTCCCATCTGTCAGAGATCACTGTTCTTCCTTTCTTGATGTCAATGTCTTGAAAACGGTCATTTCATATATTTTGCCTATTATTTTTGTTGTTGTTATTTCAGGAAGGAGAGTAAATTCAGTTCCTATTCTTGCTTCTTGGCTGGAAGCATAAATTTAATTTCTTATTCTTATAAAATGTTCTCTTTATTTCCTTTCATGTTTAAAGAAAGCACCCCGGCTTGTTTTAACCTTGTCAGCCACTAATTATTCATCATGTTTATTTTTCTCTGTACTTGTATCTTCTCAACAGGCATCACTTTTATTACTAGTAGACTCTCCTTTCCTTATATTTCCTTTCACACATTTATTTGTGTTTTGAGTTTGTATTATACATATGATAGCTAGATTTTCTTGGATTCTTCTATTTACAACTATTAGTTATGCTTGAATTTTAGTTTATGCTTGAATTTACCATTACAAAAATACCAACATAATATAATTTGATTTTTGTACTTTTTTGGTTTATAAATTTGGCTCAGGAAACAAAATTTTCTCTAAAATGAACAATAGAAGATGATTTTTCTCTTGTGTTTAATTGACATTAATCTAGCTATTCCATAAAGGAAACACTTTGAAATTCTTATGGAATGGAAAGTTGTATTTTCTGTTTTATTAACATAACTGGTAATAAATCATGAATACTGACTTATGAAAGTAACAAAAGGGAAAATTTTCTTGCTGTTGTATACAAAAAACTTAATTTAGATCTTTAAAATGTGTTGGGGGTAAATTAATATTTCTCTAAATTCTGCATATAGTTTTGTGTGAGCATTTCCAAACTATAATAAAGATAGGATGACAGTCTATGCAGGAAATATTCAAGGTAACATTCAAGGATTGTAGTTCCTACAGAAGATAGATAATAATGGAAGCATGAATGAGTTTCACCAACAGATTATTTAATCCTTCATGTTGGATATTGTTTTTTTTTTTTCAGTCACTACATTCATACATAAGGTCATGGAATTTTAGGACCACAACTGATTTTAAGGATGCTCTTTATGGATCTGATAAATTGTAGTCACTGCATCATGTTTTAAAGATACACAAACTCCAGTTAAAATCAGATTACATTATAAAGTACAATTTAAAAAATGATTTGGAATTAAGAGCATATTAGGATAAATGTAATAAAGTTCAGTTCTCTGGCCAAGTTTCAGAGTGTATTTAAGTAATATATCTGATATGGAGAATATATGATCATCCTGTTGTTGTCATTGTTAGTTGCTTTCGAGTCAATTAGAACTCACGGTGACTCCATGTGTGTAAAGTAGAACTGCTGTTAATTCATTCAGTCAGACACTTTGCAAGGTATTGGGAAAAAACCAAGTAATGCAATTTTCGATAAGACAAACTGTTTTCCAGAGGAGTGCTATGGCTGGTAACTGAGTTGTTTTTCAAAAAGTTATGAAATTAACCAAATCAGTTTGATATTGTCACATAGTTTCTATAGCCAGTTCAATCAAAAGTTTTTGGTTAACTCTTTCTGGTAGCTTTCCTTATTTTTCAAAGGCCCTGCCAACTGAAGCAGCTACTGTCCTGTTCATTAAATGCTTTATGCTGATTATGCATACGGGGACCCTCTTCCTTGTGTAGGACTGTGCAATCATCAAAGTGCTTCAACAGTTTAATGCTCCTTAAGCAGTCTGAATTTTTAACCTTCTCATCTTCAGCCTAGAGTACAGGATTTAACACCGAAAAATGGCCTCGTGAAGTCATATTGAACTTATTGATTGATTTCTATCAGAACCACATCAGTAGTTGCAAACATTACGGTGTAAATTAAATCTTTGAAGAATCTGGACTATATACAATGATGGAAAGACAAATGCAAAGGACTTTTTTATTGTTTGGAGTCTCCAAGGTCAAATTGTCTTTGTCTTTGATGGTATATTTGAATACTGTTTCTTGATTTGTCATGGCACTTTAGAATTGCTTCACAAATACAGAAAACTCAGATACTTGGTGCTAGAGATGCTCTGTTAAGCTCAGGAATTCCTGAAATTATCTTTTTACTACCAATTTATTCATATTTAATTGGTATTAATTTATAAAACTTGGTAACACTGCCATAAAATTGCATCTTTATTTATGATGACATAAGTTCATATTGTTATGTTTTAACCTTAGTGTTTATCTAATTTGCAAGATTGTAAAATTGTATCATGAAAACTATATAGTAAAGACAATACTTTTTACATTCAGAAGATCCAAAGTGACAAAGAAAAACTTAGAATGAAGTAAATATGGTCTAACTCAGGGGTGGCAAACTTTTTCTATGAAGAGCCAAATAGCAAATAGTTTAGACTTTGCAGGCCACAAGGTCTTTGTTGTAACTACTGAACTCTGTCTTTTTAGCATGATCACAGCCATAGACAAAACATAAACAAATGAATGCACTGTGTTCCAGTAAAATTTTATTTGCAAAATAGATGTTGGGTCAGATTTGGCCCAGGGACCAGAGTTTGTGAAGACCTACTAATTGAAGCAAAACTTCAGCAGAAGAAAAAAAAAAAAAAAATTCCCCTGCTCTAACCAGTCTATTTTTAAAGTATAAAAGGGCATATATATATATATATATATATATATATATATATATATATATATATATATATATGTGTATATATAGCAAGATTTAATTTAAAAATAGATGGCAACTTGAGGCAAGAAATGAAACTTTTATAAAGATTTTGAATCTCAAAAGCTCTGTTACTAAAAATGCCTGAGTTATGTTTTTCTGGTCAATTAAAAACTTTTTGATGATCATTTAGTTATTAGTCTATACAGCCTTTCTGCAAAGAGATCAATGCTATTTTGGAAATAAAATTATTCTTTAAGACATATTTATTGACTCTATCAGAAAGATTATCATGAAAAGAATATCATCATAAGCATCATGAGGGCAGGGACATTATTTTGTTCACTTTGTGTCCTCAGCATGCAGAAAAGAGCCATGGTAGGCACTCAGTAAATATTTGTCTAAAGTAACTTTGGTTTATTGGAATAAATAAAGTGAATTGGTGCAGTGTTGTTTTAATCCTGGTATATAAGAAATAGTCTCTTCATCATAAGTTGATGATATTATTCATTATCTTAAGCTGAAAGGAAAGCAACTTAGGGCAAGACGTGAAACTTTTATAAAGATTTTGAATCCCAAAAGCTCTATTACTAAAAATGCTTGAATTATATTTTTTGGTTTATATATCTATATTTTTTTATATTATAGTCATGTGCTGCGTAACGTCCATTTGGGCAACATCTGACTGCATATATGTCTGTGGTCCCATAACGTTATGATAGAGTTCAGAAATCTGTCAGAGAAGGAGGTGTGGTGGAAGTAACCACACATAGCGAACACAACAACTTCCCACACACAACACGTGTATCTCATGTCTTGTGTATACAAACTTAATTTTCCTCCTGTGCTTATTTTAGGTCATCCAAACTTTCCTGTCCCCTGGCAGGAATGAAGATTGGACTCATCTTCATCCTTTCTTCTTGGGTCTCCTTCCCTCCTCAACCTCCATTCAGTCATTTGCTAAATACTACAATTCTGCCTTCTCACCCTGGAAGTTTAGTTTCCTAATTCCCCGAAGCCATTTTCGCCTCTTCTTTGACCCATCCTACCTAGCGCTGCAGTTCTGTACTGTTTTTTCAAGAGCCCTCTGGCCATTGTTCGCACAACAATATGGTGTTTACACAACTTCCAAATCACATAACATCCTATTTTGCAGAAGTATCGTGACATTAAGTGACGCATGACTGTACTCTGTATTTTGTAACTTAATTAATAATATTAATTAATATAACTTCTATTAAGAGCTATTGGAAGAATTGGTAAAGAAAGTAATGTAGTAATGTGTCAGGAGAGGTCAGTGAAAAATATTAGTTTTTTTTTCTTTAAACCAGTTTAATGGAAAAGAAGTGAAAGGTGTGGAAGTCAAGATATATTTAACCAACCGAGTAAAATATTAGCAACTACTTTTAATGACCTAGCTCAATTCAATAGCTGAAGAAAGTGGAACCCATATGAGGCAACCCTTTTCTGGCAGTATGGGTAGGAGAGGGTTTAGTTTGGTTGAGAAGGCAGCAAGAAGGTGCAGTCCAAAAGTTTCCCAGCATAGGCTCTGGAACTCTGGTCATTCCAGTCCAGAGGGTCTAGCCACTCTTCTCATAGATGGATGGATGGCAGAAGTGAGAAAGCAGAAGGTGTAGGAGTTGTGATGATACACAGAAAGAATCAAGACCTTAGCTTAGATGTAAACTGAGTCGACATATGAGATTCAGTATTGGCAACAAGACTCCGAATAGGAAGCACATTATACACATATGATGTGTATAATCACAGAGATTGATGAAGAGAGAAAGAGAGGGAGACTACGTGGAAGAAAATAGCTAAATAGAGGTCACAACCCTAAGGTACTCTAGCCAAAGAGAAGACCTGGTGCTCACAGGGAATCATTTGTTTCAAGTTAATTGTGGAAGCACTCGAATGAAAAGTGAATTTAGGATGTGGGGTGGGGGAAAACACTGAGGGCTGAAGACAGGGCCTTCAGGGACCTTCAGATTAAAAGGAAAGACAAAATGAGAAAGAATGAAGGCAAAGGAGGAACATTTAAGATGCAGATTAGCTCTGGGCAGGTATCCCTCTTCTAGGCGCTTTTCTGCCCACCCTTCCACTGTAAGCTCAGCAAATTCAGGGAAAAGAGAGCTGGTAAACAAAGACCATTTGCCTTGTTCCTTCTAACTTGTTCTTGCCATTGGCAGTTGCAGAAAACTACCCCATCAAAATTAGCCACTTAAATTCCAGGATAGCACTGATTAAATTCATGTTCTAGAAAGGAAAATGCATTTTAAGAAGGGTATGAGAGGAGGATCGGCTTTTCTTCAATTCAAGACAACTATGTTCTTAAAACATGAAATTGTGCCCTTGAAAGAAAAAAAAAACTTTGTAAAAAATTTTTTAAAATGTTCAATGAATTTGACAACGTTTAAGTTCTAAGAATCTCCCAATTTGCTTCCGCCATTAAAAAAAAAAAGAGAGAGAGAAAAAACTAGTATAAGTTTTAGTAAAAACAAGTAAGGAGTTTATTTGTGAATAGAAAAATGTTGCAAGAGGAAACTTTTGTTGTGAAAAATTTAACAAACTAGTGGGGCCAACTTTTAGCTGGCTTCCGTAGTGAAATTTGAACTTGAGCTTAAATTTTTGTTGTATTAACGTGAAGAATCAGATATAATACATTACGCAAGCATCTGTAGCTCTCATCAACAGAAAGTGTGAGCTCTCAAGAACAGATTCTGTGCCTTTTGTTTGGTGATGCAGGATATGTTACAAATTTTAGTTTCTTGTTGAAAGCCAGTTCCCTAACTAGGCAGTCCTATTGTTTTCCAGCATGCTCCTGATTGAGAAGGTCAGAGTATAGTCGGTTTTTAAATGAATGTTATGCTGACACCACATCAACCTTTTTTCTTTACAGAGAGGCCAATGAGAATTGAACACTGAGCATAATTTGTAACAAACAGGACTGATGTGCACACAGAAGGAATGAAGTATGGATGTGAAAGAACGTAGGCCTTATTGCTCCCTGACCAAGGGCAGACGAGAAAAAGAGCGGCGGTATACCAATTCCTCAGCAGACAATGACGAGTGTAGGGTACCTACCCAGAAGTCTTACAGTTCCAGTGAGACCTTGAAAGCTTTTGATCATGATTCCTCACGGCTGCTTTATGGAAACAGAGTAAAGGATTTGGTTCACAGAGAAGCAGACGAGTACACCAGACAAGGTAGGTAATTGTTCTAGTAAAACAAGACTATGCAAATGTTGCTAACTTGTAGTTCCCACTTTTTCCCCTCCAAGGTGACATGATTACTTTCTGATTGTAATGCCATCTCCACTGATGCAGATGTTGAGATGGCAGGTGATCATACAGTATTGCATATTAGTGGTAGAAAGCCACCTCTGGGAGAATTGGCCCCAGGCACATGTACTGACATTCAGGGTAGAGAGTAATTCCACAGCTCTACATTTTATATGTGAGGTTTATGAGTCTTCATATGGCTAAACGTAAAACCCAAGTCTCTTGTGTTCCATTACAGTCTCCCGAAGGTGCTCAGAAACAATATGGTTTTTGTAGTTAGAACGGGTGCAAGGAGAACAGGAGCTGTTGGTAAGAAAATTCAACTTTCCCTCATAAGAAAGTAAGAATTATTGTCCGGGATCACCTCATGGTCCATCCAGCCCAGCTGCATGTGTCCGTTTTACACAAGGACCTGCTATGGAAGGGGGCAACCTGGAACGTTGAAGTTATACATTATACCTCGTTCCCATTTATAATCTGTTATGGCTTAGTCATTCACATACATTTATTGAACATTTTTGCACTCAGTTTTCTGCCTTCATATTCCACCAGTGGAATCATGACTTCTACAACTTTACTTCACAATCCTAAACCTACTGATTTCCACACTTCAAGACAGCAGTTTATTTTAAATTAGACATGCATAGTTATATTTTGTTTCTTCTAATACAGTCTTAATATATGGGCAAAATTACAACTAATAAAAATAAAATCCTCTCACGTTTGTATTGCACTGTACTATTTACATAGAACTTAGTTTAGCATCCCTTGGGGCCCTGGTGGCACAGTGGTTAAGAGCTTGGCTGCTAACCGAAAGATCAGCAGTTCAAATCTGCCAGGCACTCCTTGGAAACCCTATGAGGCAGTTCCACTCTGTCCTATAGGGTTGCTATGAGTCAGAATTGACTCAGTGGCAATAGGTTTGGTTTGTTTTGTTTTTTTAGCATCCCTTAACTAATCTGGAGTGGTGGAGCAGTAGTTAAAGGCTTGGCTGCTAACTGAAAGGTCAGCAGTTGAAATCACCAGCTGCTCCTTGGAAACCCTGTGGGGCAATTCTGCTCTGTCTTATTGGTTTTCTATGAGCCAGAATCGACTGGATGGCAATGGTTTGCATTTTTTTTTGTTTGTTTTTAGCTAATTTGATTGGGAAACAAAATGAGGAAAAATAAACTTAAACCACATAGAATATATTTATTATTTTCTAGTCACCTTATAGACAGTGTGAGTAGCAGTTTCATACTGGGCAGGAACAACTTTACAAAAAAATAATAATAGAATAAATTATTCAAAAGTTTGAAAAATTTCCATGGTTCTTCTCTGCGTTGTGGAAAGAGCAGTCTTAACTAGATCGAAATACCGTTCAGTCACCCAAACCAATTTATGTCAAAGAAAACTCATTTGATTTTCTAAAGAAAAAATTTTTCCCCCTAAAATGTGACTTGCTAATTACTGGTAGTATATTTTATGAAAGCAGAAAAAATAGCTTAATATTTTTAATCCAGTTCTTTAAGGTAGGCTATAGAACACATATTTGAGATATATACTCTTGGTAAGTCAAGGGGCTTTAGCAACACCGTACAATGCATTATAATTCTAACCCCCTTTTTTTTTTCATATGGTCTTCACAGCTGACATACATCATCAGGGTGCCTTTTTAACCAATAAAAAAAAAAAAAGTAGGTGATGTAAATTGCATGCAATCTGAACTTAGTGTGAAGTTTTGCTTTTTGTAACAAAAAAAACAAAAAACAAAAAAAAACAACTGTTTTAATGCCCTGTGAGGACGATAGACTACCCTGGGAATAGTATTAGAAGAAATAAAGGAGCACATGTGGCATGATGCACTGGGAAGGTGCATCCCCACCCCAAGCAAGTATTTCGTGTTGGCAGAGTGGATGGATGTTTAAACAGGTTAAAAATAGCAAACTGAAATGTTCACCTCCTAGGCAGCATTAATCCAGTGCAGACTGTTGCTGATGACATGGCTATACCGTCTGTGGAAACCCCAGGCCTGAAATTCCTAGGAACCAAATAGTACTATTACTCAGTTTCCTGAGAGCTGAGGACTGAGGAATGAAAGGAGCATAGGAAAGGGAAAGTGAGCAAGGCAGCAGGTGGGGCCCGTGTCTGGAGCAGCTGGATGGAGGAGTAAAGAGGTTTTAGAACAGAGGTGAAAGGAGAAGCAAAAGGGTAGAGTATTAGTGCTACAATTCACTTGACATGTTCATAAATCAGAATTTATTAAAAATAAAAAGGGGGTGTGCTACTAATCCTAGCTAAGGTGTGCTGATTCCTTAGTGCACCAGCCAGCATAGTGAGCAGGCCACGAGCACTGTCTTTGACCCTCACCAGAACCTTGTGAAGAGGTTCCAATAGTTTCTCCTTTTGTAGACTGAGACTTTTGAGGTGTGGAGAAGCTTAAGATCCCTTGGCTAGGAGAAGCTGGACTGGGATTTGAATTCAGACCTGTCTGCCTCTAGCACTCAGCCTTGTAACCTCTGTGCTGTTGCCAAAGGGAAAAACAGCCTATTTTGTGTAATAATTGCCCTTTGGTTTATTTGGAGTGAAATGAAGGCATTTTAGTCAATTTTTTATTAAGATGGTGGGAGTGTGTCTGGCCATGAGTAGAAACCGACTCGATGGCAACTTTTTTTTTTTTTTTTTTGTTCTGTTTTGTTTAAGTGTGGACAGAGAGAAGTGAGCAAGCTGGAGACATATTTAGGAAATAAAATTGATATGATTTTATGACTGAGTGGATGGGGATGAAGGGATGGGAAGCCTTACAAATACTTTTCCTTTCTTGTGGTATGATAGGAGGAGTGTTTGTAGCAGGAACAGTAGATGTAGGCAAGAAATGAATAAGGAAAGTCTGCTATCAGATGATGCTTTCTTCGAGCAAGCATAATGAAAAATCCTCCCAGGCTTCCATTTTCTTTGAACCTGACAAATATCAGTTTTTCCTCACTGACTATTATGCTGCGGGATAGTTTAATTGACAAAATGTGCATCCTGCCACAGCTCCTGACATCATACACATAATAAAAATGAAAAATATTAATAGTAGCCAAAGATCTTTGAGACCATTCCAAAGAATCATGCTAATCTGGCTTGTTCACAGAGTAAAATAACTCTTCAGCCCCACACCCACTTAGACCTTGAATGACACAGGAAAATGAAGCGTCAGCTGGAGGAAGGGATGAGTAGAGACCCCATTCATGCAGTTACATAGGGAATTCAGATCTAGAAATATAATATGTAATGTTTTTATTTAACAAAAATAAAATCAGACTGATTTTATGGCCTATTAGTTAACTGGATTTTATAATCATTTATATGGCTTTACAGACGGCAGGTAACTACTGTTAATGTTCTGTTTAGATATCATGGGGCTGGGGAGAGTTTTGGTTTCACAAATAAAGCGATATGTAAGTCTGACTGGGTCTCCCACAGATCTCTTTCTTTCCCTCTTTTTAAGTCTTTTCATGTGGTTTATTGGGTGGTGGGAACAGTTGCTCTTTTTACAGCTGTGAAGCTCTCTGTAGGTGTGATGGGGTTAGGGTAACAATGGCTTGTTTTGCATTCTTGGATGCTATTTTCTTTGATTCATCTTTGAAGAGAATTTATCCCGTCAGGTCTGAGACACATTTCTTATGAAGCAGCTGCAAAAGATCATCCCACAGTTTTAGAGAAGTGATAAAAGATCTTTCTTCTCTGCTGCAGCTCTCTGTGCTGTGCATTTTATAGTGTTCTTGAGCAAGCGAGAATGCTGATCAACTCCAACAAGGAATGTTGGATGTGAGGGTGAGTTTTGAAACTAGGCAAGGTCTACAAATAAGAACACTTATTCCACAGCACTGTAAGCCTGAAAAGAACTACCTCTAAGACAGTCCTAACCCAAGTGTTGAACATTCCGTCAGTAATCTGTGTTGGGGTAAGGACCTAAATTTTAAAATGAATAGGCTACCTCTTACTCTTCATTCATAGAAGTGACAATGGGGAGGAAGGTTGTCTGATATTAAATTTTAAAAACAGATATCATTATGTCTGTTTTTATGTATAACTTTAATTAAAGTAAAAAATAAATTGGAAAAGGAGAAGGAAGAATAAAGGCAGATTGGCAATGGCAGGCACCCCTCGATTTCTAAGTGTGACTTACTCTGGTCCTCCCTTCCCAGAAACTTGCCTTTTTCCTTGCAGCTACTTTGGGACTTACCTTCTCATCCTCATCACTATTTCCCAGTGGCCTCCAGCTCCCATAAACATGACTTCTGCTTCTTACCTCATGACATTGCTTGTCCAAGGCTAGTCAAGTGTAGTGTGCAGGGTGGGAAGGACTAGGACTGGGGAAGAAAGAGAAGAGAGAAGGTAGATTCCACAAGCTCTGACCCCTACTGCTTCACTTCTCTAGTGGGCTGCATCTTAAGGTCTAGCTGGTCTTTTATACAAATAATGACTTATACAATTATTACCTGCCAGTTACCAAAAAGAAACAAAAAGGCATTAGAGGAGCAATCTGAGCTTTCCTATAAATATGGATTCAGGATTCTGGCATGATGGTGGCTTGAATGATCCCCCCATCTCCAAAGATGATGACTTATATCCCCTGAGCTGAGCAGTGATCAGGGATGCAAATGAGACCTGAAATTCTATTAGGCTCCTTAAAGGCAAGGTGGGTGCAGGCGCTTCTCCCCTTTAAGTCAGATGGGAGCTTGGAATGGAGGTGAAGAGCCCTAGGGTAAAGATAAGAAATAATGCTGTGGCTTCCTGGTTCCAGAGAGAGGCTGGCCTGCCTCCCCCATGGACCCTATCTAAGTGAATGTTGCCTTGCAGGAGCAGCCGATTTCCTCTGCCCCTCATGAGCTAGGGGAACCTAAACAGTTGCACTTACTCTACCCTGATTGTGTGAGAGTGTCAGCTAAGGATACCAGCGAGTAGAAAGGCTTGTCTCTGAGGTCTAACAGGATGTCCCACTGTTCCTAAGGCACCCCAGGAAAACAATAACATGCTTAATGGTACCCAGCATGCAGAAAGGGGGGTAAGATGAAAAACAAACAGAGCAGGAAGCTCCTAATGAAAATGAACATGAGCAACAGAGAAGAGAGAGGACAGCTTGAACCAAAACAAAAAATTATAATAAAAGCACTTACAAAAAAAATTCATACAGAAAAAAAAAAAGCATTTAAAAAAGCAAATACGGTGGGGGAAAGAGCAACACCAAATAACAACAACAAAATGCTAGGGGAAAAAAAATCCATAATATACAAACTAAAAAATATAATAGATCAGTTGAAATAAAGTGGATGGTCATTGCTGAGATCCAAATTAATGGTTCTTGAAGACCAAATAGAAGAAATAACTCAAAACAGAAAACAAAATTACAGGCATGACTGAGAAGAAAACACATGGACACATGGGTGCATGTGATACAAACCTAAGCATATACTAGGAAAAAAAAATTAGGGATGAAGAAGACTTTAGGGAGAAAAAAAAAGTTTGTTTTGTTATTGGAAAGAAAAAATTAGACTAGTAATGAATTTCTCATCTGCACCAATGGAAACTAGAAGACAGCAGAATAGTATCTATGGAAATAAAAAACTATGACCTAGGGATTCTATATGAAGACAGGATATCATTCATCCATCAGCATAAATGAAAAATATTTAGGAACATGTAAAAATTCAGACACTGTGTCACCATGTATATCATCTAAGGAAATATTCAAAAAGGAACATCAACTAGATCAGAATCAAGACCTAAGAAATGGAGAGGAAAGAGTGATAAGTAGTCAACTTTACAGTATATGTCATTAAATCTCAAATGTTGATGACAGAGCAACTGGACAGGTGTAAGAAGCACAATGGATAAATCTTAGCAAAAAGCTACAACTAGAAGTACTTACCTATCTCAACAGAATCCAGTAATGAAGGGAAGTGGCAGGGGAAAATAAATTCCTTCCAAATGTCATCTGAATGGGGAAAGACTATGGAATAGAGCTTGGTGGAGGAAAATAACTGGTATCTTGGATTCATATAATAACAAAGACATATTCTTCCCTGGGTGGTGCAAACAGTTAATGTGCTCAGCTGCTAACCAAAAGAATGGAGGTTTGAGTCCACCCAGAGGTACCTCAGAAGAAGGGTATGGTGATCTACTTCTGAAAAATCAGCTATTGAAAACCTTATGGAGCACAGTTCTACTCCGACACACATGGGGTTGTCATAAGTCAAAATCAATTCCACAACAACTTTAAAAAAATTGAATATTGATGTAAAAAAGGGAAAGTAATCATTAGGGGAATGAAAAAAAGCACCGAAGACCCACCTACACCTAATTAGCACGGAGAAGGGGAAGGGAGTGAATAGCAATCTGAATAATTTAGCAAAAACAGCTACAAGAATAAAGAGGAAACACCAAGAAAAATCATGAGTAACCATAAAACTAGATGGAAGGTGTCTTAGTCATCTAGTGCTGCTCTAACAGAAATACCACAGGTGGGTGGCTTTAACAAAGAGAAATTTAGTCTTTCACAGTAAAGTAGGCTAAAAGTCCAAATTCAGGGTGTCAGCTCCAGGGGAAAGCTTTCTCTCTCTGTTGGCCTTCTCTCATCAATCTTCCCCCGGACTAGGATCTTCTCGGCACAGGGACCCCGGGTCCAAAGGATCTGCTCTGCTCCTGGCACTGCTTTCTTGGTGGTATGAGATCCCCCTGTGTCTCTGCTCCTTCTCTCTTTTATATCTCAAGAGATTGCCTCAAGACACAATCCATTCTTGCAGATTGAGTCCTGCCTCACTAACACAACTGCCGCCCATCCTCCCTCATTAACATCATAGAGGTAGGATTTACAACATATAGGAAAATCACAATACCGGGAATCATGGCCCAGCCAAATTGATACACATATTTTTGGGGGGACATAATTCAATCCATGACAGAAGGTATAAAATTTTCTAGATCACTTATTACATGAAATGTGAATATACAAACTATTTAATTGGTTTTTAAAAGTTATATGGTATTTATAAGAAACAGACTTAAAATGATAAAGAATGATTGAGAATAAAGAGATGGACAAAGAGATGTCAGGTAAATATGAACAAAAAGAAAGCAGGAGTAACAACATTGTATCAGAAAAGGTGGCATTTACTATTAAAAACTCTAAACAGAATAAAGAGGGCCATTTTGTAAATGATAAAAGGCACAATGCATAGAAGGATGAATATACTTATACTGCATAATTAGACAATACAGTAGCTAAATTTATAAAGCAAAAGCTATTACAAAAAGAGATAGGTTATTAAAATACATTTATAATGGAATATTTCCATTCACTTCCTTCAGAATCAGGCAGATCTAGAAAAGAAAAAAATAAGACAGAACAATTATATAATATTAATCTAAAGTTTCTCCTAAGATATATACAGAAATTTATATCTGTCAGGTACAAATGACACTAATCTCCATATTTCTATGAAATATTTGCAAAAATTGATTGTGTATTTGATCCAAAAAGAAACCAAAAAAAAAATCCAGTGAATTTTAAGACGTTTGATAAGCCAAAAAATTCAACCATATAATCTAATAAAATTAGAAATAAATAACAAAAAGATAAACAAACTAACAAAAATACCTTTTTTTCCTTGGATTATGATGACAAACAATAAAAATCAAGGAAAAGGAAAATTCTACTTCCAAAATTTATGTATTAATAGAAGACAGTGAAAGCCATAATCATAGGAAAACTATATTCTTAATGTATTTAAAGAATAAAGACCAGCAAATAAGGAACTTTCTATACATATTAAGAAATGATTTATAAGGAAAACCAAAAGAAAATAGGAAGAGGTGGATGATAAAAGGGAACTGTAATTAAAAACAAGCAAGAAAGCTGATTAAAAAAAAAAGACTAATAAAATAGAAAGCCGTTAATGATCCAGATTAAGGAATAATGAGAACAAAAATGAGACTATTCCAAGCAACAAATTTGAAAAATCTAGAGGAAATTTATTATTTCTTAGTAAAATATGATTAACCTAAAATGATTTCACAACAGAGAGAAAACTTCTCAAAACCAATTATCTCACAAGAAATTTAGAAAGGTGAAAAGAGCAATACAACTAAGTCCAATGTTCAAAAGCTATTCAACACCCCCCCCCAAAAGATAGAAAGCACCCAAATTCATTTTATGAAATTGGCATAACCTTAATAACAAAACATGACTAAAAATTCATAAAGAAGCTATATAAACCAAAATTGCTTCTCAATATGTATAAAAACTCTAAATAACTATTTGCATGTAAGAATCCAGCAATGTATAAAAAGACAAATGTTCTAGACCAAATCAGTAACCAAACGGTTACAAATCATTGCTAGAGATTTTTCAATGTTAGTAAATCTATTATATAATTACATTAATAAATCAAAGTAGAAAAACATGATCCTATCAATAGGTGATGAAAAGGTTTTGAATAAAATATAGCAACCACTACTAATTTTTAAAAATACTGAGTAAAACAGGAAGAAAAACACTTAAACATGATAATCATATTTAAGAGGATCAATCAAAAAAACTAAACTGCATCCTAAATGGTGAGGTCCTAGGAGCATTTTATTTAAAGTCAGGAACATAAGAAAAATTCACCTACTATCACAATTACTATTCAAAATTGTTTTAGATGTCTTAGCAATTTCAATAAGAGAATAAAATTAGATAATTGATATATATTTTGGAAAAAGTTACAGTCATCACTTTTGTTAAATATATGATTGTATAACATATAAAACCTACATGTCTGTAGGAATTTAAAATAAAAAAAGAGCTTGAAGCACATTTGGTACCTGGATAGATACAAGCTAAATCTATAGACATCACCGGCGGTGTAGTTACGGTATTAAAGTTCGTAGATTGTGGATCCAGATGAGCCACAGCCCTTCTCCTCACTGGCTGAGTGGCAAGTTACCTAATCTTGGCCAAATAAATTACTTGGGCAAATTACTTAATTTCTCTGGGCTTCAATTTTCTTATCTGTATTGTGCCTCAGGTTTCAATCTGTAGGGTGTTGAGAATGTAATGAGTTAATATATGAAAACTGCTTTGAATAGTGCCTGATGCATGTTATTATTAAGCAATTATAGTAATTATTAAGTAATAACTGGCTAGATTTGGAAGCCAAGAAAAAACATTCCATCGTAATGGCAACAAATACCGTAAAATACCTTGTAATAAATTTTCAAAAATGGTATGAACCTAATATTAAGGGCTCTATAAAATACTCATGGCAACCCCAGGTGTACAAAGTATAATTGCAATCTATATGGTTATCAAGGTGTGGCCTTTCAGAAGCAGATCACCAGGCCTTTCTTCCAAGGTACCTCTGGATGGGTTCAAACAACCAATCTTTCAGTTAGTAGTTGAGTGCTTAACCATTTTCATGACCCAGGGACTCCCTGAGTCACCATGAGTTGGAATCAACTTGATGGCAACTGGAATAAAATGTTAAAAGACATAAAGCAAGATCTGAATGAATGGAAAGATGGTCAGTATTTATGGATGGGAAGACTCATATTAGCTGAATATCAACTGTCCCAAAATGAATGAATAGAAGTCAAGATCATCAAAAATAAACTCCCAGTGGTTAGGGTTATTTTTAAATGGAGAAAGTCATCTTAAAGTGGAAGAATAAATGTCCAAAAATTGCCAAAAATACATTTAAAAGCAAGTACTAAAGATAAAATAGCCTTTATATATATATTTATATATATATTTTTTTTTATATATATGCTATGAGGCCACTGTAATCACATCTAATGATATTGGCGTAAGTAAAGACAAGTAGATCAGTCAAATAGACTAAAATTTCAGAAATAGACCTTAGTATATAGGGAAATTTAACATACAACAAAGATGTTTTTTCTATTCAGTAGGATTTGATAAATGGTGCTGGCACAACTGGCTATCCATCTGGAAGAATATAAAATTGGACCCGTATCTCTCAGCATATTCAAAAATAAATTAAGATGGATTAAAGACAAATGTAAAAAAATAAAGCTATAAGAATTCTAGAAGTTAATTAGGGAGACTGAATCAGATAAGAATGACTTGAGCCATGAGTAGCAGAAAGCTCTGAAAACAATAACTTAAAAACCTAAGAGAACTCTGCTAACTCAGAACTGAAGCCACTGCCGAAGCGCATCTTTCAGCCAAAAATTAGACAGGCTTCTAAAACAAACAACAACACACGCGAGGAACGTGCTTCTTAGTTCAGTCACATGTACGAGGCCAACTGGGCAACACCTGCCCAAAATCAAAGATGAGAAGGCAGGAAGGGACAGAAAAACTGGATGAATAGAGAGAACCCAGGATGAAAAGGGAAAGGGGGAGAGTGGTGACACATTGCAGGGATTGCAACCAATGTCACAAAACAATTTCTGTATAAATTTTTGAATGAAAAACTAATTTGCACTGTAAACCTTCACCTAAAACACAATTAAAAAAAAAAAAAAAAGAGAGAATCATTTCTTTACAAAACAAGAAGTCCAGAGGTAGACCGTCCAGGGCTAAAAGATGTCATCACAGACCCACATTCCTTCTATATGTTTTGCTCTGCCATCCTAGGCATGTGGCTTTTGTCCTGCTGATCCCCAGATTGTTGCTGTTTTCATACTCCTGGTTGAAATAAAAATGAAAGCAGAGGTAAAAAGGCCTTTCTTACATTGGACTATTTCTTTTTACTCCCCTGAGACTTCTTCCTGTGTCTCATGTTTCAGAACTGTTACATATGGCTACTCTCAGCTGCACGAGAAGAGGAAACCTTTGCTATTATTGCTTTCTAGCCATTACAACATAGGAATGCAAGGAGAACATAGTCGAGAATCCACACAGCATGCCCCAGGGACTATATGTACACTCCAAGAGTAAGAAAGATCATTGTTATGGAATAAAACTAGGTTTTAATGATTATGTTTTTTTTTAAAAAAAAGCTTTTGTATGTAAGGAGCCTCTGGGTGGCACAAACGGTTAAGCGCTCAGCTGCTAACCGAAAGGTTGATGGTTCGAATCCACCCAGAGGTGCCTCAGAAGAAAGACCTGGTGATCTACTTCTGAAAGATCATGGCCATAGAAAACCCTATGGAGCATAGTTCTACTCTGACACACATGGGGTTGCCGTGAGTCGGAATTGGCGTCACAGCAACTGGTTTGGTTTTTTGTTTATATATAAACAAAAATACCATATACAAACTCATTTTATTGGGAAACATGTTTATAATACATGTGACATATAAAAGGTTCCTATCTATGATATACCAAGAGATTTCACAAATTGAAAGTAGAAAGACAAACAACCCAATGAGAAAATGACATGAATAGACAATACACAAAAGAGCAAATGCAAATGGTCAATAAACATATGAAAGGGCAACCAGCTTTGTTACTAGTCTGAAAAAGGCAGCAGCTGATCCCAGCTCCTGTATCCCCACCGCACAGCTCCTGTTCTGGGGTCCTAAACTGAATATTCATGTAACCAGGTGAACACTGTGGTTTGCTTAGGAAGTTTCTGATCCCAGCTTGATAAGCAGAGAATTAGTGGAAGAGACTATGGTAAGGAGAGGCATTCCTTGTTGGAATTCTGAATGTATTTCTTCAAAGAGACAGTCTCATGCATGGAAGTCATATCTAGAGTGCTTCTAGTCCAGTTTAGATACCGACAGCTCAGTAGACCTGTGTGCACCATCCTGGCATCATACACATTGTTTTCACAGGAAAACAGATACTGATCCTTACCAGCTTCTAAACACAGTACATTCTTAAAGCAAAGAAGTTTTGTACAGTTATGAAGTTTTAGCTTAGGAAAAAGCACAAAAAAAAAAAAAAGCAATTTATGAATTGTTTTACTCAAAACTTTACTCAAAAAAGTCCTTTAAAGGTATGAAACTAAAGACACCAAAAATCTATCCATAGAATTACTAAAACACACACACAAAGAAAAACAGCAGAATATTAACAGGTTTTATTTGGACAGTGGAGCTATGAAGCAAAACCTTCTAATTTTAAATCACCAAAGATCAAAGGCAAAAGATAATCCCTGCTTTGGAACTGCAGCAGGCTGTTTCTACACTTTTGGGAGTGAGGGAGAAAGTACCTTTCCAAACATTCAGATATAGTGTGATAAGGACCACGCAGTTCTGAAGGTTGGTTTTCAATTCAGGATGGACTCTAGACATGGTGTTTAGGAGAGGAGCCAGGCAGAACATGCCATAGCTTTTCTGATTTAGTTAGGGCATGAAATATAAATCAAAAGTCCCTGGTGCTAAAGGAAATTTGAACTCTTATGACTCATACTTTTACCCAAGGTCGTTTGTCTTCCATTTCCTCCTCTTTGCACTCTTGATGCTATTGTTCTCAGCTTTGTTTCATATTCCATTTCTCTGTGTGCTGCCTTCTTTCTGCCTCTGCGTAGACTTACATGGTTGGGGGAGAGATTTGAGATCCTCTAAGTCCATTTCAAAGATGAGGAAAACTGAGACCCAGACTTTTAAAAATGCTCACCTAGTCATCAGCTCGTGAGCGTCAAAGCCAAGTCTAATCCTTTTACTACTCTACTCTTTCATTTTTCTGAAACCATGCTAGAAAACCACAACATATATGTCAGGGACCATGTATAAATAGATGGATGGATGGATAGAGAGAGAGAGATATATACGGACTGATTTGAAGGAATTGGCGTACGTGATTATAGGGGCTGGCAAGTCCGAAATCTATAGGACAAGCCAGCAGGCTAGAAACCCAGAAAAGAGTAACTGATGTTGCAGTCTTCAGTCTGAAGTGCGTAGGACAGACTTGCAGACTGGAAACTCACAGAGGATTTCTGTGTTATTGTCTTGAGACAGAATTCCTTCTTCTCCAGAAACCTCAGGTTTGCCCTTAAGGTCTTCAACTGATTGGATAAGGCCCACTCACATTATCAAAGATAATCTCTTTTACTTAAAGTCAACTGATTATAAATGTTAAGAACATCTACAAAATAACCTTCACAACAACACCTAGAGTAGGGTTTCACGAAACTACTGAGTACCATAGCCTAGCTAAGTTGATACGTAAATTTAACCATCACACAGTAAAACACCTCAACATGTTCTTGAATATCATTGCAACCATGAGCAAAGATTTCTTAGCCACAAAAAAAAAAAAAAAAACCTAACTAACTAAATATAAAAGAAAAAACTAATAAACTGGACTTCATAAAAGTTAGAGACTTCTTTTTATCAGAAGACACCTTTAAGAAAATGAAAAGGCAAGCCATGCACATGTGTATCAAAGGACTTGGATCCACAACATACAAAAAACTCCTATAAATAATAATAAGATATAAAAATGTCTAATAAGCACATAGAAAAGTGTTCAACATCATTAGCCATCAGGGAAATGAAAATTAAAACTACAGTGAGATACCAGCACTCATTCACTAGAATAGGTAAAATTATAAAAAGATCAACAATATCAAATGTTGGTGAGGATGTGGAGCAACTGGAATTCTCATAGGTAGTGTAAAATTAAAATGGCACAACTGGTTTGGAAAATGGCATTTCTTATATAAACTTAAAACATAACATTTCTCCTATGATCCAGCAATTTGTCTCCAAAGTGTTTGTCCAAAAGAAATAACAACTTATGTTCACAGCAGCTTTATTCATAATAGGCCCAGACTGGAATTATCAAGTGAGTGGCTATAACAACTTGTGGTAGATTCATACCATACAATACTCCTGGGAAATACAAAAGAATGAACTATGGATATATGCAACAATGTGGATGAATCTAAAAAACATTATGTTAAGCTAAACAACGAGAGACAAAAGAGTACAAAATGTATCATTCCATTTATATAAAGTTCAAGAACAGGCAAAACTAATCTATAGTAAAAGAAATCAGAAGAGTGATTGCTTGTAGGGGCGAGGATATGCTATATCTTGTTTGGGGTCATGATTAATTGGTTATACATTTGTTAAAACTCATCAAAGTGTCCACCTAAGATCTGTGTGTTTCGCTGCATGTAAAATTTACCTAAACAATTGAAAAGAAAAAAAACCAGGCATGTTCCAACAACTGTAGTTGAATGTGGACAGTTTTTGGTTTGTTTTTCCTTTTATCCAGCTTCAGCCAGGGTGAGATTTCAATTTAGGGCTCACATTGTCTTTACCGAACCGTAACCACAATCTTCTCTTAAAAACAACCTCTGCTGCTGTTGCACTGTACTGTTTTGCTGGATAAAGGCATTCCCTGTTAAGATAATAGCATACACAATGTATCCAGGATAGTACTAAAGAAGAGAGTGAATAGTTAGTGGCATATAGACAAGACCCTGGCTTTCAAATATTTTCTTTAATTTCCTACTAGAAAAAGGCACATTTTAAGCTCTTAGATATAGATTACTTTTGGGGGCAGTTTTATTACTAGAATATTACTAACATGATAAATAGTTTTTAAAATGTTTCTATGTACTTCGTGTTCCAAATAGGTCAAAAACATTGAATTCATATTTCTTACGTATAGAACATGAAAGTTGTGCGTATAATTTTAGTATGTCACTAATAGCATTGGGTAGATGTAAAAATAGTATTAATAACTCCTCTGATTAAGACATGTGTTTACTTTAATATCCTCTCTTTTCTCTGTACCATATTATCCTTCTTTGGAAGTGAAATGAAATAAATTAACTTTTCCTACTCTTCTAATTTTTATTTTATTTATTTGTATTTTTGCACTGTGAAAATACATTAAACATTCAGATATATTGGAAATTGTGAAAGAGGAAGATTCTAGAGCCAAGAGGAAAATGCTTTTAATTTTAAAGACTGAGATTTAGTTTAGTCTTGGATGCCATTATAGTGAATAATGGGAACTGATCCTAGACTTCAAAAGAAATATGACCATATGGTCTTACCATTCAGCATTTAATGCTGCTATGAATTTCCAGTTAGACCCCAAACTTTTCATTTCCCTAGTGTTCCCCCTAACCTCTGTCATCATGCAAAAACGAAAGGAATCTCAAACCTTTTTTCATGTTTTCTGAAATACTTACTGGTGCTGAGAAAATTTATTTTTTGTGAGAATCAAGTTTTATAAAGAGAGACAAAAACCTGAAACATTAATCAGATCTAGTAGGCTAATTACTGAACTCCAAAGTTTATTACTTTTAAATATTAACTACTTAAAATAATTCTGAGATCAAAATGATTAATCCTTCTCAGTCACTGTAAATGTCAGCGGCGGGATTAAAGGATTTAGATGCTCATGTTTACTCAACCTTACATTTCTGTACTTAAAGACACAAGTTAAATAGCTCTGGTTTATCATTGTTTCATGTTAATGTTTTCCTCTTAGCTGTGCCTTTTAGCTCCGCTACCTAACTGATTGTTAACTAATTTTGGCTGTTAAGTAGGCAAGTGCTTTTTTCTGGCTTGGCAGCCAACCTGCTTTGTAGATTACCTACCAGAAGGTGCCAGTAGATAGATGTAGTTTACAGCCCTCCTCCCGACACAGCGGGAGTAATCCTTTCTCCCTACCTCTGCCCTCATTGGTCTAATGTCTTGAGCCCAGCCTACTGCTAAACGTGTATGGGGTTCCTTGCCATGTTGCCAGTTGTGGATCCACATTGTGAATCACTGTGGTGCGCTTCAGTCACAATTATTAAACACCAGCTGCTCCATGCCAACCCACATGCATATTTATACCAATGCCTACTGCAGTTTGACCATCAGATAGCAGCAGATACGTTGTAGGCATGTTGTCATCATTGGGTTTTGGGATGTTCTAAACAAATAAGCACTAAGTAAAAATAAGCAAATTTATTTTCAGAATGCTTTTGATAAAAACACATTTTAAAGTTATTTCTCTGATTGCTAAAATTGCATTTTTTCCGTAGTTGGGCATATAAATTCTTCATGATACACGTTGAAGAAGATGTTCTTTCTTTACAAGTCAGCGACTCACAACCTAATTTTTGTCTTTTGTGCCACCGAGTCTTCCGTTCAATATCCGTATGTTCTCCCTCCCCTAGAGGCTTGACAAAGCTTATCTTAAAGAAAACACTGGTTCCCCATGGCCCTTCATTCCAGGTCAACTTTCTCTGCTTACAAATAAACAGCAAGGCTTTCCTTTCTCACCACCCATCTCATCGCGTTCCCTCTAGTCTCAGCCTCGCCTTTCCACTGACAGGCACCCTTCAGAGCGGTATTCAAGATGGCTGCTGAGGCGGCAGCCTGCAACGGCCTCCATTAGACTTGTGTTCTAAGTAGCAAATGAGATTACAATGAAACCTGTGAGAGCCGGAGCTCGGCAGGACTGCCTTGTTTTTCCGGGGCTCACAAGTTTTCCACCTTTGACAGGGTGCAGTCTTACCACTTTTCTGTCGCTCCTTTTAGTGGAAAATCTGCGTTTTCCTTCTCTGACAGGTTTCCGCCTTATGCGGATTTCGGCTTTCACAGGTTTTGTTGTATGAGTATGGTATCCTCTAGAAATTCAAGGTAATCAGTATGTATGTGGATACAAAAAAAAAAAAAAAAAAAACCTCATTCCCAAAGAGTCTATTCTGACTCATAGCGACCCTACAGGACAGAGTAGAACTGCTCCATAGAGCCTCCAAAGAGCACCCGGTGGATTTAAACTGCGGGCCTTTTGCTGTAGCACTTGATCACTACGCCACCAGGGTTTCCATGTATGTGAATAGGAATGTTAATAACTTATTAATACATGAATTAAGCAAGTAGTGGAAGACATTTGCATTATATTTACAGAGAAAAAGGAGACAAGGTTAAGATCTTTTGTTGTTAGTGAGACTTTAAGTGAATTTTTTGAATTGTAGTTTTAAGGACCTTATAAGTAAAGGCATATACTTTGAATGAAATTTCTATTGAATGCTCAAGGATGGGCATTCTGTTCAAACAGTGACAAATTTAACTAAAAAGTTTAAAGAGTTGGGAGTGTCCCATAAAAATCTGCATTAAGACTGACAGGAAAAAAGTTACATGCATTTCCACTATTATGTGATCCTTTTACCATTTGGCAAACACAGCAGAAAGACAACTCCAGATAAAATGGTGGTTACAGTGATTCCATGAGCACCAAATAAGAAATACTTGCACCATGAATTAGTGGTCTAGGGAGTGTTCATCAGTGGCTTTTAACCACTAATACTCTGTGTGCTATGCTCAGCCCATGGAGGATTGTCACTGTGTGTCTAAGAATAAATAATCCCATCCATATAACAACCAAAGAAAATAATTAAAGACAGTTTATATTATTTTATTTCTGTGTATGAAATTTATATCAATTCTTCTATCCATTATCCATACTCAGTTTTGGGGGTTGTTTCATAGAAGAAATTGATGGTTGTTCTCCTTTAAAATAATCCATATATGATGAAGAAAAAGGGAGGAATTGAAATGGGAGTAAAACAATGCTTCCATATTTCTTCTACAACCTCATTTCTTTACAAAAAATGGATGTTTTTTTTAAACCCCAGCTTCCCCCAAAGAAAGTAATAAATAAATTAATTTTTAAATTATTGAATAAACCAATGCCAAACCCATTGCCAGCGAGTTGATTCCGACTCATAGCGCCCACATAGGACAGGGTAGAACTGCCCCATAGGGTTACCAGGGAGCAGCTGGTGGATTCGAATTGTCAACCTTTTGGTTATTAGCCGTAGTTCTTAACCACTGCACCACCAGAATTCCCAATTATTGACTAGGAACTATTAAAAAAGAAAAATAAAGAAAATATATTTGCTTTTTAAAAAAGAAGATAGGTTTTTATTTTCTTTTTTAAAATTATTGAAATAATTGTAAAAAAGTAATAATTCAAAGCTTATATAATAAAGATCCTTCTAAATGACTTATTATCCACAGCTGTGTATCCTTTTCCACCTTTATTCTTGCTCAAAAACATAAGCACTTTATATAATCTGTTGGTTTTCTTCCCTGTCAAAGTGGGGTAATGCTACAAACAATTATCTACAACTTGTAGTTTTTTCACTTGAAATAGTTCTAATTAACTTCCCTCTAAGTCCGAAAATATAGATCTAAACTCACTCTTTATGCTAGCCCATAACATTCCATAACATGGTTATGTAATGTATTTAGCCAATCTGTTTCTGATAAACATTCGGTTTGTTTTAATTTTTGCAAAATGCCAAGTAAACATTTTTTGTACATATATGTTTAAAATAAGAGGATTTTATTTCAATAGGATATAGTCCCAAAGATAGATTTACAGAGCTAGAGTACTTTTAATTTTAATAGAAAAATATTTTTAAAGATGAAAAGAAGCATAGAAAGATATAAAGAAATAAAAATAAAGATATAAAGAAGCAAGGCAAAGAAAAAAATGACAGAATAAAATAATAGTGAATTCACATAACAGAATCAACTGCTTTTTAAAAGAACAATCTTTCTTGGTTTGTCCCCAAATTTTAATACCAATGACCTACATTCCAATACCTCATTGCAAAATTCCAGGCTGAACTTGCAGTGCGTATGAAGAGAACCATAGATAATAAGTGTTGGCAAGGATGTGGATGAATTGGGAAAATAAATAAATAGTGCAGCCACTTTGAAAAACAGTTTGGTGGTTCCTCAAAAAGTTAAACATAGAGTTACCGTATGATCCAGCAACTCCACTCCTAAATATATACCCAAGAGAAATGAAAACATGTCTACACAAAAACTTGTACACAATTATTCACAGCAGCATGAGTTGTAACAGCCAAAAAGTGGAAACAACCCAAATGTCTATCAACTGATGGATAAACAAAAGGAGGTATATCCATACCATGGAATATTTATTCATCAATAAAGAGGAATGAGGTATTAATATGTACTACAATTGTGTATGAACCTTGAAAACATTGTGTATGCTAAGTGAAGAAAATCAGTCACAAAAAACCATTTATTGTTTGATCCACTTTATATGAAATGTCCAGAGCAGGCAATCCTACAGAGATAGAAAATAGATGAGTGATTGCCTAGGACTGAGAGGTTGGGGGGAAAAAGTGTGTGACTGCTAATTGGTACAGTATTTCTTTTCAGGGTTATAAAAATTGATTTTGATGATGGTTACACAACTCTGTGACTATACTAAAAAAACATTGAATTGTACACTTTAAATAAGTGAATTGTATGGTATGTGAATTATATTTTTAAAGCTGTTAGAAAAAGCAAAAAAGAGAGAGTGCTCCAAGGCAGAAACCTACCCTTGAGAGGGGAGACACACCACTAGTTCAGATAGTGGATGGACCATCCCCCTCCCAAGGTGCTGCAGTCACGGTGTATAACTATGAGGCTCATCCCTCATGTAGAGTCTTTTTCTTTTCAATTCACACAAGAGAAAGCAGAAAGTTACCTTGCCTCTTGGTGAGCATCACTCTGCATTGCAGCTTTGAAAAATGTCTCCCTGTTCTGATTAGGTTATAGACGCTATATGAGAAGAAGGCCAAGTAGGTAACCCGTTTTTCCAATTCCTTTCTTTTATTAAAGGGGTAGCGGTGGTGTGTGTCACCTCACATGAAGTATTTGTTCTTATACCATCCTTTCCACTTGGTCACATAACTTCACTCATTATTTAAAATGTGAACTTAAAAATAAATGATATCGTCTGCCTTGGTTGTGCTTATTTAGTTTTTCTTTAATAGACTTTCAAATTTATGAGTGTTATAAAACAAAAATGCCTAATCTAATCCAAGCTGACCTCACCTTTTAATCACAATGAATCCTATCCTCCAGGGATACTTTATTCTTGCTACTACAATATATTGTTTTGGTATTGTTTCAGATTGTAGTGCTAAACTCTGTTGCTGGCCCTGCTATTAAGGTTACCAAAATTCGGTGTGCAGGAAATAAATTTGGCCGGTCTTCACCAAACAGAATGAGCATAGGGAATGTAAAGGGCAAAGAGATTAAGGTAGTGGTGTTAGAACCTTTGCAAAGAAACCATGGACAATTAGAATAAGAGGTATCCTCACCTCTTTCTCGTTGCTCTGAGAAGGATTGTCAAGTGATTAGACCGATTCCAACAACTTCTTAGCTGCCTTTTTCTGCCTTTTCTTTCCATTTTTCTACATTGCCTTAAAGCCCTCCTGACAGCCGTCCTTCCTCAGTCTTGCCACCTCTATGATACCTCAGCCAGCCATCTCTTCTCCCAGTCAGGAACCTGTCTTCTCTTCAACTTCCTTGTGTCTGTCAAAATTGCATCTCTTTTCCATAAGTAAAACCTATATTGCTAAATATTGCTAGATTGTGGGGAATAATCTTAATAGACTAATTTATTTTAATTTAATGGCTAGGCCTTCCCTGGGAGTGTTTGCATAAAAGCAAGGGATCCTGAAAGCATGAATCTTTACCTAAGAAGGAGAAATGACAACAGTGGACACAACAGGTCTGAGGTAGAGATATTTTTGAATGAAGGCAATTTCTTATGTAAAAGTCGACATTGGTAGTGGTGTGGCTATTATAAAATGATTTGAATACGATCCTATTCCTGCTCCCAAATTGTATATTCCTCTATGATTATTAATTGCATTTGTCAAGATGCTTATTTTTAAAGCCACTTTTCATTTAGCCCATCTTTCATTTAGCCCTGAGATGGCTAGCCACATTTACATAAGCCGTCTCTTGGAAAAGTCATGACAGCCTTGAGAGATGAGAAAACTTACAGGGGTAACATGACATAACAGAGTTGTAAGCAGCTTTAACCGAGGCTCTCAGAAGCCAAGTTTAGTGCCCTTTCCTAAACCAGTTGCCCTTGAGGCGATTCCAACTCATGGCGAACCCGTGTGTGTCCAAGTAGAACTGTGCTCCACAGGATTTTCATTGACCGATTTTTCAGAAGTAGATCACCAGGCCTTTCTTCTGAGGTATCTCTGGGTGGACTTGAACCTCCAACCTCTTACTTAGCAGCCAAGCTCGTTCTTTGCTAATGGAAACCAAAACAATCATTTTTAATTCAGGCAGACAGTCTCACAGGGATTCCTCCTGTTGCCCTTGCTTTCTAACTTCCATTTTAGAAACAATCCTTGAAAGTATTCGGTCATTGTGAGACACTGACTTCAGAGGGTCAGATGTTTAATGTTCGGATACCCGTCAGTTATAGGCTATTGGCTGTTAAATTGCAAATTGAACTGTGTTTACATACATGGATAGCAAATAATAAAGGTTGCAGTTCTCTACCTTCTTTCACATCATGTATTTTTGCATCAAAATGGCAGTAGTGTGAAAATTTTGTCAATAACGTGGAAAATGTTAGAAAGGAAGTTTTTATTGCCGTTTAACTTCTCTCATATTTTTGTTCTCAAATGTGAGCATCCCCAAAATAGAGGATGTTATCATTTATTGTTCACCCTATAAATTTTTTTTGTATTATTCTTATTTTGAAAAATCAGCATGTCTGATGATAATATTCAACTGTTTTAGGCCCTTTTCTTTGACCTTCCTCATTTTAAACTTGGCATATAAATAACAAACGGTAAGCTCTTCCACAGCTATTACATTAACCATCCATGGTGACATTGACCTTGTTTGGATTTACTTTCAGAAGTACTATGCACACTTATTTTTTGAAATGCTGACAATACTGTCTTACCATATCAAGCTTGTTTCTTTCTCAAAGTTCAGCAGGCTTTTTTCTCTATTTTTATTCTTTTGCTACTTACGTTTTTTTTCCTTTTGACATAGTTTTTGGTTCAGATATTCATATCTCTCTGATAAGCATAGTTTGATTTGTAGCTAATTGTAGCAACCGATTTTCATTATTTATGGGTGTCATTGTCAGAATCCGTTTGGAAGCCTGACCAAGATAAAACTGATGCCAGCTTCTGATATGACGACAGCAATAAAGCAATTAACCACATGAGTTAAAATGTGTTGACGCCTGGAGGGTGCTAATATCTTTACAACCAAGTATTTACTATATGATGCATGCATGTTTATTTTCTAGAAGAATCAACATATTATTTTACCACAAGTAATATATAAAATCCTCAGTAATATATAAAATCCTCAGTATTTAAATATGATATATGTTCTATTATCAGCCAATGAACTTGAAAATTTTCCTAGTTTAAAGAGATAAAAGTAGAAAAATGGAAACTATGAGTAATATAAATTCTTAATATTCTTAAAAAGTTTGATTATTATGTGGTAGCATTTAAATCAGTCTTTGTATACTTATATTTTACGTATATTTTGATCTGGTTGGTACCTGATCTCAGATGACAATGTCGACGTGAGGCAAGAAATAGAAGAGCCATATATATGCATCCCACAAGCAAATGTTTGTCTGTCTCTTCTCATCTGTAGTATCATAAAACATATGTGAAATTTCAAGAATAAATACGAGATTGGAAAAGTCATTAATAACAGCAGTCATTTTAAAGTGTCACCTAATTTAAACACTTTTGCTTTAAGTTATTGTGGTGTCATGAGTTTTATTAGGCTCAATTTATTAGTAAAAGCCTGCAGGGTTCACAGCCAGTTGTTTTTCAGGAAAGTTGATTTTATCATTAATTTTTAAATACATATTACTCCTACTTTATTTTTAAAGTGCACTTTATTTGCAAAAAAATCGGTTGACTCTGATCAGTACAGATGTTTCCAGGTGTTAATTAAAGCAAAAAATCTAGAAAGCCAGAGTCTAATACATGCTGTAATTTTTCAAAATGTCTTACTCTAAAATGTACTGTGTGCATACACACTCACACACTCACATACACACACAGTCTCACACACACAGTCACACACACACACACACACACACACACACACACACACGTAAATGTATATGTAAGTTAAGGTGGGAACTGCTAAAACTCCTGTTCCTAGTTAATAAGAAAGTTAAGGGAAACCTTTTCTCTTCCAAAGGAGTGACATCTGGATGAGAAAATTCTATTGCTTAGGACTAGAGTCAGGACACAGGAAGAAATTATGACCATTTCTATTGTTTCACAAGTCTGCTAAGCAAAATTGTATCATGGAGACCTAATTCTTTCTCTGGATTGAATGTAGGGTTGCTCTTAATTTTCCTGGTTTGTGCTATTTTACTTATCCATCTCTGGAGGTACTTATGGACTTAGGAACTCTAACCTGGGGCTTGTGTGGGTCTCCCTCCCCCAGTAATTGTCCCACCGGACCATGTGACATGCAAAGGTAATGTAAACACCTGGTGTTGGGAGCTGGAAAGCCTGAATGCTTAACTTTATTTTTAGGGAGATTTTCTTAAAAAAAAACAAAACAACGACTAAACATATACT
Organism: Dugong dugon; assembly: GCA_030035585.1. Classification (NCBI taxonomy): domain Eukaryota; kingdom Metazoa; phylum Chordata; class Mammalia; order Sirenia; family Dugongidae; genus Dugong; species Dugong dugon. The sequence goes on from CM057478.1 coordinate 20,915,146, forward strand.
CACTATTTGTTATCTTTTTTTCCCCCTAATCAGGACAGAATTTTACCCTAAGGCAGTTAGGAGTTTGTGAACCAGCAACTCGAAGAGGACTGGCATTTTGTGCGGAAATGGGGCTTCCCCACAGAGGTTACTCTATCAGTGCAGGGTCAGATGCTGATACTGAAAACGAAGCAGTGGTGTCCCCAGAGCATGCCGTGAGACTTTGGGGCAGGGGGGTCAGATCGGGCCGCAGCTCCTGCCTGTCAAGTCGGTCCAACTCAGCCCTCACCCTGACAGACACCGAGCACGAGAACAAGTCGGACAGTGAGAATGGTAAGCTTCATTTTTGCTTTGTATTGTTGGCGTTCAGTGCTTCTGTCCGTTTTGACTGCCTAGGAAGTCGTGTTTCTTCCCGTTCCTCCCTTTCTCCCTCCTTCGCTCTCACTCCCTTCCTTCTCTCTTTCTATCTTAATGCAGCGGAACTCAGAAAATGTCCTTGAATACTGCAGTTTTTTTTTCCTGGAAAAAATCAATGCTTGACATCAGATTGTTAAATTATGCAAGCATCTATGATGTGCTAGCTATAGTTTTGAAAAACAGTTTAATTGTGTACAGAAAAAAAAAGATTAGCATAGGCTTATCTTGGACCGTGTCACCTGTTAGTCCCTCTGGAGGGGCAGAGCAAGTGGTGATAAAGTTTACCCCAGAGCCAGCTTGCAGTCAAAGATGTCTTTGTAGATTCTTCTTGAAGATATCTCAAAGAAGTTGTAGAATCTTAGAATGGATGAGTGAGCACACAGAATAGTTTAATAACAGGGCTCAAGTGATTGAAGAACAAATTTGATCATGCTTTAAACTTACTAGTTGATGAGAGCAATTGAAATCTTGGGAAAGAAGGAAGTGTGGCCTTTGATGTGCCCTGGGGACTGGATTGCTATGCAATGAAATCCACACACGCAAAATGGATTTTTGAGACTCTAAGTAGCAGCTTTACATATTTGTAAGGAAAGAAAAAAACATCTTTATTAATTATTGCACATTTTTACTATTGTTAATGCAGGATAATAAAAAACAATTATTTTATATGCAATAACAGATTTAAAAGAAAACTTAAATGTTATTCAATGCTATTTCGAGGCAGAACTGGATCATCAGCTTCACTGCAGCAGACGACAACAAATTTCTCGTTTTGCATTAAATTTTAGCAGTTCACTTGCTAGTCCAGTCTAAGTATTAATGCTATGCATATACATTGCTTCAAAAAAAAAGAAAATTAAGATGAGAGAATTGTATGACAGTTGGAAAAAAACATGATTGTTTTACTAATGGCATTTCACTTTTCTTTATTGAGCAACTTTTTCAGCTTTGCTTTGTGATAGGAAAGCAGATCTTTGCTAGCTTTCAGTTTCAGCTAAGTCACAGTATGAAGTGGTACCTAATGCTTCCCATTGCTTATTGTTTCCTTTCTATTCATGAAAAATGTCTAATTTAAACCAACTAAAACAATTTCTTATCTTATGTATCATACTTTAGTGCATTAAACCAAAATCAAAATCCATTCATAATAAGCACTGAATGTGTTTATTTTGGAAGTGTCAGTTCTTGGCTTTACTTCAACACCAAACAAGAAACAAGGAAAGTTCTTTCTGACAAAGTGAGCGTTGGAATTAAGCTGCCAACATTTCCCTCAGCTAATCAATTCACTTCAGTAAATCTGTTTATATCAATTTTCATAGTGAATTCAGAAGTCACTACTTCAAATATATAAGATGGTATAACCATGACTTCTTGTCCATCCACATCTTCACAGTACATTTCACGAGTAATTACAGGTACAATGTTTATATTAAAAACTGGTATTTGGCATTTGATTTTCCTAAAATATATGATACAATTTATAATGGTTAGAGAAAGGAAAAGAATAGAAAGCAGCAGGATAATGCATTTAGTTCTGAATATCTGCATCACAGATTGTCCATATGTGTATCTATAAAATATATTTTTCACACCAGGGCAACTTGCTCTTCCCACCCAAAACCTATCTCTCCCTAATAACTAGCTTATCTGTATTGGTAAAATATAAAGTGATTTTATTATTTTCTTAATTATATACCTGCTAAAGCCATCTCACAGTGAATTTCCAAAGCACATGCCATTTTTTTTTCTTTTCAGAATATATAAAACTATAAACTATGTTACCTTTCATTAAGAGTATGTAATATCCATGGAGCCCTAGTAGCCCAATGGTTAAGCTCTTGGCTGCTAACTGAAAGATCAGTGATTCAATCCCAGCAGTGGCTCCAAGGGAGAAAAGACCTGGTGATCTGCTCCTGTAAAGGTTTCAGCCTAGGAAACCCTACAGGGCAATTCTACTGTGTCCTGTAGGGTCGTGATGAGTTGTAATTGATGACATGGCAGAAAACAACAACATGTGACATCCAGATGGCTGGGAGGAGAGGAGGATGACTTGTGCGTTTCCCACACCACGGCCCCTCTCCATTTGCATGGATTATTACTAACCAGAGGAGGAACTTGTTCTTAGAGAACAAGGACGAGAAAAGTTGTACTCTTTTATTTTTCCAAGTGTTTGTCATGAAATAGAATAAAGAAAGACAGGGAGAGAGTGTCAAGCGCCTTGCCTTGAAATTTAGAACATTTGGTAGCATTTGTTAAAAGTATACAGGTCAGCCAAGTTAAGAGTATAAAGTGTCAAAAGCAATGTTTGTTGAGCCGGGCAAGTGATGACTTAAACTTGTGTTTACTCTTTTCCCAAGCTTTGGTTGCAGTTGTTTTCTTTAACAACATTTTGATGGTCTAAGAATTCCCAGTAAGGTCAGCTTAAGGAAGAGAACAAAAGAGAAAATAAAACAGATATGATCTTATAATGATTACTGGTAATTTCATATATTTAATATGTATGTTCATAGGAACATTTCAGATTAATTTCTTTGTTCTGAAATTTCAGTGATTAGTCAGAAGGAGCAAGATTCCATTTAAAGTAATTAATTATATCAAGATTTAGAGAAGCATAGTTTTCTGATGGAATTGGCATACCTTATAATTTTGAGTTATGGAATTAAATGAGAGCATTGAGGATTTTTTTCTTGATGTAAAAAATTATGTTTTTTTCCTTAAGCTGGGTTATAGTAAAAACTAATATTTGCAATCATACACAAGATCTTCTAACATCATTATAAATAATATTCTCAAAACTACTATGTATTTTCACTATTATTACTACTTCTCATCAAATATAATATAAACTAAATAATATAATTCAATTCTACCCTCCCTCAGATATTTCAGATTGCTCTAATTTTGAAAGATTATAGATTATCTAGTTACATTGTCCTTTTATTCAATTATTTTCATAGTGTAATTTTATTCATTTTTATGCTATCTTGAGATATGTCCTTGGAACTTGGGTAATTAAGGGTCAAAACAAGAAAGACATGGGTAAAATAACCCACCAGAATGAAACCAATTTAGAAATTAGACACTGATTTGTTTCATTTGGTTTAACATAAGAGTTTTCGTTGACAGTTTTTATCATTTGAAATAACTTTTCCCCAAGGAAAAAAAAAAAAATTCAACATTTGTAAAATTATGCAAGCAGAGTGCCTGATGTTCTAGTTATACTTCAAAGAACAGTTCAGTCACTAAAAGGCATTAGATTTCACTTATTTATTGATAAAGAGGCCAACAGTTCAAGTTAAGAAGGTGCTAGAACTTCTATGAGGCTAATGAAATTTTGATGGCCTGAGCATCCCGCGAGAGTAAAAGAACATTCGGACCATGTCACACATCTCCATGTTAGCACAGATTCAAAATAAGTGATAAAATTTATTCTTTTTCAAAACTAACTCTTCACCAACCATGGAGATTTGAGGTTAAAAAGCATTTTCAAAAGAAAGAATTTGCAGTACATTAGGTTTCATATGGAATTCAAAATGTTAATCTTGTTCCAAATTTAGGATATGGGAGTAAGTCCTTTCTTGCCACCTACTGATTTTTGTGGTGGTTGTTGTTTGAAGTCAGCTGCCATGCACTGGAACAAATGCTGGACGGGCAGTGGCTTATGACCACCCAGTAACAGAAGTTCCGGTAAGCTGTTGAAAGGTGACAGAATAAATGCGATGGGACTCTGTGATCTAAGGTAAAATTACCAGCCTGCTCTGGATATTTTAGGCATCTTGCCTGTCTCTGATGTATCGTTAAAAGACCCCTGACTGAATTTCAACTATCCAGCTTTGCAACTAATCTGATCTCAATTCCAAATATCTATTTAAATGTGAGGAATAAAGGACTTTTCTCAAAACATCAACATTTAAACTTTAAAAATGTTTGCATGTGCTTCATTTCCCAGAAGAAACCAAACGTATATTATCCTTTGTCATCCAGCAGTGTGGTATCAGGAAAGGTGCCTGAATTCAGAATCACACGGGGTCAGCGTTCAAGTCATTTCATTCGTCTTTTAAGATTGCTTCCTTCAGAATCACCCAGAGTGGAAGTTACCAGACTTTTCTGTTTCTGTCTGCTGCTTTGCCAGTTGCACTGCTATTTCCAGAGACATGGAGCTCTCTCCTTAGGTCCCCCATCTTGTTTCTCTCCATCTTCATGACCTCTTGACCTCTTAGAGCCTCGTTGAAAAAGATGGCCTTTGACATTAAGCAGACCAGGAGGTACTGGCAGTCCTGTTCCATCTCTGTTGTGTTGTGGGACTTTGAGCACTTCAGTGGAGTGCAGTGATTGAGAGCGTGTTGTCTGGAGGCAGACCACCTGGCCATGAATTGGTTCTGTTTTCCTCGAGGTAAAATAAAGTTAACAGTAAGAAGTATACAGTCCTCAGAAGGTTGTTGTGAGAACTAAATGAGTTCAATTGTATGATGTGCTTAAAACAGTGGCTGGCATCTACTGAGTTCCAAATAAGCGCATCCTTTTATTATTTTTTGTAAAGGGTAGAAAATTATATCTCATTCTTAAGTGGTTATGAAGATTAAGTTACGATTATGAATATCATCTACATGTTTTGGCCCACAGTAAATGTTCCTTCCTTTTCCTCCCTTGGAGTTCCTGGGTGGTGTCAAAGGTTAATGAGCTTGGAAAGGTTGGAGGTTCAAGTTTGAAGAAAGGCCTGCAGATCTACTTCCTAAAAATCAACCACTGAAAACCCTATGGAGCACAATGGGTTGCCATGAGTAGGAATTGACTCTAGGGCAATTTTTTTTTTCTCCCCCCTAAACCCTCATCTCTTTCTTACCATCTTTCGTCTGCATTAGTCAAGTATTAGCGTATCTGGCAGATGAGAGAGAACTAATGGTCTGCTGGAGAAAAGGCACTAACGATTGGCGTAATCTGGACTTTCTGTCACCACTTATTGACTCTTTTATTTTCCTCCAAAACCTGACATAATTTTAACTTTATTGTAATTAAATGAATGTGTATAGAATGCTGCTGATAATTAATCTGATGGCTATCAACTTCAAAGACTTTAGCATGCTCCTTCCCTTCCTGGCCAAAGGAATTTTTAAAAGTAGTGTTTCCCTTAAAGCCATGTTACTTAGAAAGCCAGTCAGTTAAAAGAAAATATAATTGATGCTCAGCAGTTCACAAAATAAAATAAATCATTTCCCCAGGAATTTATTTATCACCTGGGGCCTTAGCAGTATACCTGTTAGGGCCTCATTAATGCCACCCTAATTGTGCATGATACTGAAGTATTAAGGGCTTATTTGGCTGACAAAAATACTGTGTTTTTTAGCGTGATAGATATTTGCTTTGCATAGATAAAACACCTTTCAGGAAACCAATTTTCTTGTCCTTTAAAATATTTTAGAAGTCTGCTTTCTCTATGGATAGATAAAGTCTGAAAGTTGAACTATTGTACTTTGAAAGGAGGAAGGTATAGCCCCTAAACCGATTTGATAAACTATTGTAGTGATACCAGTTACATCAATCTCTCAACAGAGAACTTTATTTTGCAATCCGAGTTACCATGTCAGGCAGAATATCTTCCCTGGAAGTGTGGGCAGTGCAATTTCTTTCCTTTCTGAACAACTGCATATAGGTGAGAGAGAGGAAATGGAAGGACTTGTAGTTCTATTATCAATTAAATTGTAGAATAGTTTGGGAGAAACTGCTAGTGGCCTAGGAGTACCAGGCCACATGCTTGTGATGCTTCCAGCAACAACCCCAGTGTCATTTCTCTACAGGCTCTTTCATGAAGGGAATAATAGTTGAGTTTTCTTAAGATAGTTTGAAGAGAGGTGTATTTTTTATTTTTAGTTTTTGCCCAACTAGCGTCATTCCACTCCTTCAACTTTATCCACAAAACTTTCAGCCTGCTGTGGAAACTGATTTTAAGGGTTGAGACGGAATTGTGTTGCTTTAAGAAATGGTATTTCAGTTTTATTCTAATGGATGCAACTATGGGCTCAAACATAATAGTGATTGTGAGGATGGCGCAGGACTGGGCAGTGTTTCCTTCAGTTGTACACAGGGTCGCTGTGAATCGGAACTGACTGGATGGCACCTGTCTTAGCTATCTAGTGCTGCTTATAACAGAAATACCACAAGTGGATGCCTTTAACAAACAGAAATTTATTCTTTCACAGTCTAGGAGGCTAGAAGTCTGAATTCAGGGCGCCAGCTCCAGGGGAAGGCTTTCTTTCTCTGTCGGCTCTGGGGGAAGATCCTTGTCATCAGTCTTCCCTTGGTCTAGGAGATTCTCGGCCCAGGGACCCCAGGTCCAAAGACGTTCTCTGCTCCTGGCTCTTCTTGCTTGGTGGGAGGTGGTCCCTTTCCTCTCTGCTTGATTGTCTCTTTCATATCTCAAAAGAGATTGACTCAAGATACAACTTAATCCTATAGATTGTATCCAGCCTCATTTAAATAACAGACAGCTCACACCCAAATAACATCATAACCACAGGCATAGAGACTGCAACACATAAGACAATTACAATCACAAAATAGAGGATGACCACAGAATACTGGGAATCATGACCTAGCCAAGTTGACACGTATTTTTGGGGAGACACAATTCGATCCATGACAGCACCTAACAACAACAACAATTACACATGCTTTGGAGCCCTAGTGGCGTGGTGGTTAAGAGCTCGGCTGCTAACCACAAAGTTGGCAGTTTGAATCCACCAGCTGCTCCTTGGAAAACCTATGGGGCAGTTCTACTCTGTCCTATTGGGTTGCTATGAGTTGGAATCAACTCAATGGCAATGGGTTTGGTTTTTGTGGTTTTAAAGTATAATTCGAATATAAATTTCATCATGGGCTCTCTTCTGACATGTAATGGTCAATTGTGGCATGTTCTACTGTTGTAAATTAGATTTCATGTTTTAGGTACTCTTCAATGTCAAAAATAGCAAAGGTCATATATATTGGTGTGCTTATTAAATCAAACTCAGAAATAAAGTGCTGCTTGGAAAAATATAGTCAAATAGTTTCTAACATACAAAAACAATTACATTGCCTTGAGATGTACACATTTATAGCTTAAGTAGTGACTTGTAATTCTTTAAGCAAAAGCTTCCATGTTTTATTTAAGGATGGACTGTATTCACTTCATGGATATGTACAAATCACTCTTAAGCATAGTATGATATTATTTAAATAAAAAATTTAAAAATAGTGTTATGAAACTAGAATTGAGAAGACTGTAAAGTCCACTACCATTGTTGTTATTATGTAAGTATCTATATATATTTATATTTTTCCATTCTAAGAGGATTTTTGGAAAACTTTACAGTTTGTTACTCCACGTGAATGTTGCTATTTCTACTAAACTCAACTTGTGTTCTATGTATTTTGTTCAAAGTATATAGAATATATGCTATTTCTGTTTAAATTCTAAATTTTCTTTTAACTGTAGAGTTGAAATGTAAGTAAACCACCCTATGCACATATCAAAATTGATGATGTATGCTATTTTGATTTTTGAATGTGTTTTGATATCCTTGAAAAATCACAGTGGTAACAGTAAAATTGTTTTAATTAATGAATTGAACAGCAGCAAATGCTGAATCAGGTTTATTGATGTAATTATCATTGAAATAGAAAAAGTAAGTATTAGAGCCATAGAACCTTACTTTATTTGCCATTCCAGGGCTATTCAAGTGTTTGAAGAGCGATTAACTGATTTTTTCAGTACTGTTTAAAGAATATTCTCAAGTCACAATAATTCTGTTTATTAGCAGTACATACATATAGAATATACCATTTTATATGTGAAAATCTTATACTTTATATTAGCTGAGTATGAATGGTAGTTTTACTATATTGAATTTTTCTTAGATTTATTAGCTAACTTGAGACAGTTATCTATAATGAAGAGAGTGTACATGAAAGGATGTAAAAGCTATTTGAATGCATATTGAAATGGATACAAATGCATATAAGCATGAGAAAAAGGGCAATTAAAATATCTGAAGAATATTACCTCTACTTTAAATATTATTTTAACTCACACAAAAACTTAAAACTGAATAAAGATTGGATGTGGTTTATTGAATTGCTTTCTTATTTACTAAAACCAGCTGCTTCTCCATCCAATAAATAATAAATGCTTGCTATTGTACTGGGGCTAGAAATACAAAATGGAGTAAGGTGCAGTCCTTGACCTCTGACACTCACAGACTGGTCGGGCAAACAGGCAAGTACTTTAATACGGTAACTTTTTATCTTTTAAGGTATTTTTCATCTTGGTTGTGGCTGTAGAAAAATTTACTAAACAAAGGTATATTCCTGATTTTCTTTATTTTAATTTTTATTTTTTCTTGTACAAAAATTTATACATACATTATTATGTGACCCTAATTGCTCTCCCCATACTGTGACAGCACACTCCTCCTTTCCACCCCTGATTCCCCTTGTCCATTCAACCAGCTCCTAGCCCTCTCTGCCTTCCCATCTCACCTCCGGAAAGAAGCTGTCCGTTTAGTCTCTTGGATCTACTTGAGCTAAGAGACACACTCCTCACGAGTATCGCTTTATGTCCTGCAGTCCAGTCCAATCCCTGCCTGAAGAGTTGGCCAGGGAAATTGTTTTGGTTCTGGGCTGATAGAAAATCCAGAGTCCATGCTTTCCAGGCTACCTCCAGTCTCAGGCAGACCATTAATTCTGGTCTTCTTACTAGAATTTGAGTTCTGCACCCCACCTTTCTCCTGCTCCATCTGGGACTCTCTCTTGTGTTCCCTGTCAGGGCGGTTATTGGTGGTAGCCAGGCACCATCTATATCTTCTGGTCTCAGGCTGATGAAATCTCTGGTTTATGTGGCCCTTTCTGTCTCTTTGGCTACTATTTTCCTTGTGTCTTTGGTGTTCTTCATTCTCCTTTACTCCAGGTGGTTGGGACCAATTGATGCATCTTAGATGGCCATTTGCAAGCTTTTAAGACCCCAGATGCCATTCACCAAAATAGGATGCAGAACATTTTCTTAATAAGCTTTGTTGTGCCAAGTAACCTAGATGTCCTCTGAAAGCATGGTCTCCAGACCCCTACCCCTGCTACTCTGTCCCTCAAAGTGTTTGTGTGTATTCAGGAAACTTCTTAGCTTTGGTTTAGACCAGTTGTGCTGACATCCCCTGTAGTGTGTGCTGCCTTCCTTTCACCTAAGATAATTCTTATCTATTATCTAGTTAGTAAATAACCCTCCCCCTCCCTCCCCACCCTCGTAACCATCAAAGAATGTTTTCTTCTGTGTTTAAACCTTTTCTTGAGTTCTTATAATAGTGGTCTTATACAATATTTGTCCTACTGTGACTGACTAAATTCACTCAGCATAATGCCTCCCAGATTCTTCCATGTTATAAGATGTTTCACGGATTCATCATTATTCTTTATCATTGTGTAGTATTCCATTGTGTGGATATACCATAATTTGTTTATCCAGGGGTCCATTAATGGGCCATTAATGGACCCCTGGGTTGTTTCCATCTTCTTGCTATTGTGAACAGTGCTGCAGTGAACAAGGGTGTGCATATATCTATTTGTGTGACGGCTCTTATTTCTCTAGGATATATTCCAAGGAGCGGGATAGCTGGATTGTATGGTACTTCTATTTCTGGCTTTTTAAAGAAGCACCAAATCGATTTCCAAAGTGTTTCTACCATTTTACATAACCACCAGTCTCTCCACAACCTCTCTAGCATTTATTATGTTGTGTTTTTGGATTAATGCTAGCCTAGTTGGGGTGAGATGATATCTCCTTGTAGTTTTGATCTGCATTTCTCTAATGGCTAATGATCGTGAGCATGTCTTCATGTGTCTGTTAGCCACCTGAATATCTTCTTTGGTGAAGTGCCTGTTCATATCCTTGCCCATTTTTTAACTGGATTATTTGTCTTTTTGTTGTTGAGGTTTGGCAGTATCTTGTAGATTTTAGAGATAAGACGCTGATCGGATTTATCGTAGCCAAAATTTTTTTCCCAGTCTGCAGGTAGTCTTTTTGACTCTTTTGGTGAAGTCTTTTCATGAGCATAAGTGTTTGACTTTTAGGAGCTCGCATTTATCTTGTCTCTCTTCTGGTGCTTGTGTATTGTTACTTATGCTTTGTATTGTGTTTATGCCATGTATTAAGGCTCCTAGTGTTTTCCCTATTTTTTCTTCCATGATCTTTATTGGTTTTGATTTTATATTTAAGTCTTTGATCCATTTTGAGTTAGTTTTTGTGCATGGTGTGAGGTATGGGTCTTGTTTCAGTTTTTTGCAGATGGATATCCTGTTATGCCAGCACCATTTGTTAAAGAGACTGTCTTTTCCCCAACTAACAGACTTTGGGCCTTTATCAAATATCAGCCGTTCATACATGGATGAATTTATGTCTGAATTCTCAATTCTGTTCCATTGGTCTATGTAGCTGTTGTTGTACCGGTACCAGGCTGTTTTGACTACCGTGGCGGTATAATAGCTTCTAAAATCAGGTAGTATGAGGCCTCCCGCTTTGTTCTTCTTCTTGAATAATGCTTTACTTATTCAGGGCCTCTTCCCTTTCCATGTGAAGTTGGTTATTTGTTTCTCCATCTCATTAAAAAATGCCAGTGAAATTTGGATCAGAATTGCATTGTGTCTGTAGAGCACTTTGGGTAGAATTGATACTTTCACAATGTTGAATATTCCTATCCATGAGCAAGGTATGTTTTTCCACTTACGTAGTTCTCTTTTGGTTTCTTTGAGTAGTGTCTTGTAGTTTTCATTGTATAGGTCTTTTACATCTCTGGTTGATTCATTCCTAAGTATTTTATCTTCTTGGGGGCTATTGTAAATGGTATTGATTTAGTGATTTCCTCTTTGAGGTTCTCTTTGTTGGTGTAAAGGAATCCAACTGATTTTTGTATGTTTATCTTGTATCCTAGTACTAGGCTGAAATCTTCTATTACTTCCAGTAGTTTTCTTATGGATTCTTTGGGGTTTTCTGTGTATAAGATCATATCATCTGCAGATAGAGACACTTTGACTTCTTCCCTACCAATCTGGATGCCCTTTATTTCTTTTTCTAGCCTAATTGCTCTGGCTAGGACCTCCAGAACAATGTTGAATAAGAGTGGTGATAAAGGGCATCCTTGTCTGGTTCCCATTCTCAAGGCGAATGCTCTCAAAGTCTCTCCATTTAGGATGATGTTGGCTGTTGGCTTTGTATAAATGCCCTTAATTATATTGAGGAATTTCCCTTCTATTCCTATTTTGCTGAGAGTTTTTATCATGAATGGGTGTTGGACTTTGTCAAATGCCCTTTTCTGCATCAATTGATAAGATCATGTGGTTCTTGTCTTTTGTTTTATTTATGTGCTGGATTACACTGATTGTTTTTCTAATGCTGAAGCATCCCTTCATACCTGGTATAAATTCCACTTGATCATGGTGAATTATTTTTTTAATATGTTGTTCATTTCTATTGGCTAGAATTTTGTTGAGGCTTTTTGGGTCTATGTTCATGAGGGATATTGGTCTATAATTTTCTTTTTTTGTGGTGTCTTTACCTGGTTTTGATATCAGGGCTATACTGGCTTCATAGAATGAGTTTGGGAGTCCGTCCTTTCCTATGCTCTGAAATACCTTTAGTAGTAGTGGTGTTAACTCTTCTCTGAAAGTTTGGTAGAATTCTCCAGTGAAACCATCCAGGCCAGGGCTTTTTTTTTGTCGGGAGTTTTTTAATTACCTTTTCAATCTCTTCTTTTGTTATGGGTTTATTTAGTTGTTCTACCTCTGTTTGTGTTAGTTTAGGTAGGTAGTGAGTTTCTAGAAATTTGTCCATTTCCTCTAGATTTTCAAATTTGTTAGAGTACAATTTTTCATAGTATTCTGTTATGATTCTTTTAATTTCAGTTGAGTTTGCTGTGATGTCATCCATCTCATTTCTTATACAGGTTATATGCTTCCTCTCCTCATTTTCCTTTGTCAGTTTGGCCAGTGATTTATCAATTCTGTTGATCTTTTCAAAGAACCAGCTTTTGGTCTTGTTAACTCTTTCAGTTGTTTTTCTATTCCTATTTCATTTAATTCTGCTCTAATGCTTATGATTTCCTTTCTTCTGGCGCCTGAGGGCTTCTTTTGCTGCTCTCTTTCTACTTGTTCTAGTTGTAGGGTTAATGTTTTGATTATGGCCATTTCTTCTTTTTGGATGTGTGCATTTATTGCTATGAACTAACCGCTGAGCACTGCTTTTGCTGTCCAAAAGGTTCTGGTAGGATGTGTTTTCTTTCTCATTTGATTCTATGAATTTCTTTATTCCATCCTTAATTTCTTCTATAACCCAGTAGTTTTTGAGCATGGTGTTGTTTAGTTTCCATGTGTTTGATTTTTTTTTCCTTCTTTTTGTGTTGTTGATTTCTACTTTTATGGCTCAATGGTCAAAAAAGATGCTTTGTAATATTTCGATGCTTTGAATTTTGTTAAGACTTGCTTTATGGCCTAATATGTGATCTGTTCTGGAGAATGTTCCATGTCGGTTGGAAAAGAAAGTATACTTTGCTGCTGTTGGGTGGAGTGTTTGGTATATGTCTATGAGATCAAGTTGGTTGATTGTAGCTTTTAGCACTTCCATGTCTTTGTTTAGCATCTTTCTGGGTGTTCTATCCTTCACAGAAAGTGGTGTGTTGAAGTCTCCTACTACTATTGTGGAGCTGGCTATCTCTCTTTTCAGTGCTGTTAGAGTTTGTTTTATGTATTTTAGAGCCCTGTCATTGGATGCATAAACATTTATTATAGTTAGTCCTCCTGGTGTATTGACCCTTTAATCATTATATAGTGTCCTTCCTTATCCTTTGTGGTGGATTTTACTTTAAATTCTATTTTGTCAGAGATGAATATTGCCAGTCCTGCTCTTTTTTGAGTGTTATTTGCTTGATATATTTTTTCCATCCTTTAAGTTTTAGTTTGTTTGTGTCTTTAAGTCTAAGGTGTTCTCTTGTAGGCAGCATATAGACAAATCGTGTTTTTGTGTCCAATCTGCCACTCTCTGTGTCTTTATTGGTTCATTAAGTCCATTTACATTCAATGTAATTATTGAAAGGTAGTGCTGTCATTTTGATGTCTTTTTTTGTGTTCACATTCTTTTTGTTGCACTTAATTTTCTGTGCTGAGTTGTTTTTCTTTGTGTATTTTCTTTTCATCTTTTTCATTGTTGTTGATTTTGTGTTTGCAGAATCTGTATTTTTTTTAGTTTTTTATTTTGTGTTGTAGGATTGTTAGTTTCTTTTGTGGTTACCTTAATATTTACCCCTATTTTTCTAAGTTTATAGCAGTCTCTTATTTATTTATAACGCTTTGACTTCCTCTCCATATGAAAAATCTATGTCCTCATTTTCTACACCCCTCTTTTTTGTTTTAATGTTGTCATCTTTTACATATTGACATCTGTTTCTCTATTTTCAGTGTTTTAGCTTTGATTGACTTTTGTGACTTCCCTATCTGGGTTGATATCTGGTTGCTCTGTCCTGTGTTCTAGTCTTAAGTTGTTATCTGATGTTACTGATTTTCTAACTGGAAGACTCCCTTTAGTATTTCTTGTAATTTTGGTTTAGTTTTTGCAAATTCCCCAAACTTCTGTTTATCTGGAAATGCCCTAATTTCACCATCATATTTGAGAGATAATTTTGCTGGATATATAATTCTTGGCTAACAGTTTTTTTTCCTTCTAGGCTTTATATATGTCATTCCATTGCCATCTTGCCTGCATGGTTTCTGCTGAGTAGTCCGAGCTTATTCTTATTGACTCTGCTTTGTAGATTACTTTTCGATGATCCTTAGCTGCTCTTAAAATTCTCTCTTTATCTTTGGTTTTGGCAAGTTTGATTATAATAGTTCTTGGTGACTTTCTTTTGGGATCTACCTTATGTGGAGTTTGATGAGCATCTTGGATAGATTTCTTGTCATCTTTCACGATATCAGGGAAGTTTTTTGCCAGCAAATCTTCAACAATTCTCTCTGTATTTTCTGTTATTTTCCCCTGCCACCCCCGTTTTGGTACTCCAGTCCTTCATAGGTTATTCCTCTTGATAGACTCCCACATAATTCTTAGGGTTTCTTCATTTTTTTAAATACTTTTATCTGATTTTTCCTCAAATAAGTTGGTGTCAAGGGCTTTATCTTCAGTCTCACTAATTCTGACTTCCATTGTCTCAATTCTTCTCCTATGAATTTCTACTGAGTTGTCTAATTCTGGAATTTTATTGTTAATCTTCTGGATTTCTGATTTCTGTCTTTCTATGGATTTTTTAGCCTGTTAAATTTGTCATTATGCTCTTCTCTAATCTTTAATTTCCTCTGTAGCATCTTCTGCGTTTTGATTAATTTCCTTCCTAATTTCTTGAAGAGTTCTGTATATTACTCTGTTGTATTCTGCCTGTGGTAATTCCAAGAAATTCTCTTCCTCTATAAAATTTATTGATTTTTTATTTTGGGAGCTTGCTGAAGCCATCATGGATTGTCTCTTCATGTGATTTGATATTTACTATTGTCTCCGGACCATAAATAAGTTATTATGTTTATGTATTTTATGTTTGCTTATTGTATCCTAGCTTTGTGTTTTGTTTTGATATGCCCAAATAGGCTGCTCGTATTGGCCCTTTTGAAGCTCTAATGTCCTGTCACCAGGTGGTTAGAGCTGTTACTTGTTATGTGAGCTCAGGAGTCCGCCCACTTCTCCTGTATGGATTCAGCTCAGGTGCCCACGTAGATAGCCATCAAGTGTGTGGTGTATGCTCTCACTAACAATCCTAGACAGGCATGGGTGATTGGTGTAGGCACGGGCATCTGGCTGCAGCAGGGGGACACACTCTGAGCAAGGCAGGGGGCTGATGGTCACCCCCGAGTGTCCAGGAGGAAGACGTGTCCCTGTTCCCTAGAGCACGTAGGTGGGTGGGTTTTGTAGCTGAACTATGAGCATGTAATGCTGTTGGCTGTAAGGACTGGGGAGCACCTCTTATTCATGGGCCCCTATCACAGGTGGATTGGTGGCATGGGTGGAGCCACCAGTCCTCAGGCCCCTGATGTGGGTAGGTGAAGACCCTGCTTAATGGGCAGAGCAGTGTCAAATGTCAAGAACCTGCCGCTTCACAGCTGAAACAGCTGAAGTTATACTTCTAGTATATACCCTGTGGTACTGCAGTTAATGAGGGCCTACACTGTTGAAATGGGCTCACACAAGTCTATGCAGGGGGAAGGGCACTCAAGGTCCGTGGATCCCTTATGCCTGTGCCTAGGCAAAGGAGCTGTGCCTACCCTGGCTTCCTGGCTTAGGGGAGCTGGCAGTTTATTTTTTCCTCTGTTTATTAATTTTTCCACTCTCCAAGGCAGGGAGAATTTCTCCGGGTGTGTGACGGATCCTCCTTCCGGCCCAGGGGACTCAGCAATTGATGAAGCCGTCCTGGACGCAGTGCACCGCAGGGAGCGGGGAGGTAGATGAGAGAGAGGTTTTTACCTAAGGGGGTGTTTTTGATCAGCACGGTAGGCTGTGTACAATTAGTTATGTTTTGCCTATCCAGGGCTGCTTCTCACTGGTTCTGGGTGGCCGTGTAGACTCTCTGGCGTTGGGTCTTTCCCAGTGTGGAAAAGGTGCCTCCCGAACACGGCTGCTTGCCTGCCTCACCGCTCACCCCCGAGCTGATCAGGTCTGAAGGGCTCAGGCTCTTACTGGGTCAGGTCTAGCAACTCCTCACTGCTTCCAAACCATGTCTCCCTCCCCCTGCCACTCAGTCCGGTTCCTCAACTCTGCCTTTGATATTCAGGGCTCCCGGATTGCCATGTATGATCAATTCACTTGTTTTTTGGGGTCTTTGTTGTAAAAGGGTCCACTGGAAACGTCTGACTACTCCAATATCTTGGTCTCGCCTCCTATTCCTAACTGATATTGACTGACATCATAACAAATTTAAGTTATTATTGGATAAATTGACGATATTTGATGGAATTGAGAGTCCTTGTCATCAGAAGATTTGGGGAAAGTATATTCTTATCCAAAATTGAGATTAAAATTAAAAATAGTTGTATAAAACTGCAAAATTATATTTATGTATCCAAAGTCCAGTGGAAAGCAGGTGGTTGCTTTTGGAGCCTGCTCTAACAGGTTTGGCTCTCAGTACTACTTCAGATACGTGAGTAACTTCTTTCTTCTCTTGATCTTTGGTTTGCGTGTGTATATAAGTGTGTGAGTGTATGATCTGTATACTTATATATGTGTGTGTGTATATAATCTTTACCCTACATATTAAATGAATAGCTGAACAATAAGGTGTTTCCACTATAGGAACTGACCCATGGTGTTGCAGACGGTATATCTTGCTTAAAAACAAAATGTATGTTTACAAACATAAAATTATATAATCAGATTCAATTATTAAAGAACATTCTAGAGGCACTGTAAAAAATTATTATTTTTTTAAATGAACAAAAGGGGACCAAAAAACCTAATACAAGTACAATGTCCAAGAGAAATAGAAATAGACTGTAAAAAGCCAGAGGTGGTAGTTATTATTTGAAGCTTATAAATTTGGAAAATTATGGCTTTGTGAAGTGATTATTCAGACTAAAGTAGTTAATATCAAAGTAATCAGTAGGAAGTGCCATTGTCTGTCCAGCTGGTTTATGTAGGGGTATTAACGTTCACAAAGAGCGATCTTAAATTTTGACATAGAGCAGACAGAGATTCCTAGGGGATTTGAAAGTGCGCAAGTGAAATGTCAATTGCTGCAGAAAACAAGTATCAAACATTTGTTTGTAACAGGCTGTGTCTGTGTTACTGACTTGAGTACCTTTGTATAGGTGGCAGGGTACAAAATATGCTTATAGGTGAACCAAATTATTTAAAATAACCTATTGTAAAGAGTTTCAGGCTTCAGATAATCATTAGAAGTTTTTAAAGAACTTAATCATTATTTTTAAGAGCTTGGCTGCTAACCAAAGGGTCTGCAGTTTGAATCCTTGGTACCCTACGGGGCAGTTTTACTCTGTCCTATAGGGTCGCTATGAGTCAGAATCAACTTGACAGCAATGAGTTTGGTTTAGGTTTAATCATTATTTGTGTTGTACTGTCTCAGTAGTTCAAGTAAAATAATGGGGAATAACAGACACGACAAAATTGGAACTTTATATCAAGTAAACTTAAGAGTAAAATATAATGAATGTTTAAATCCATGCCTTTGATTTATCTTTTTTAATTACATAGCATTACAAACTCACTGGACAACATAGCTAAGCAAATATAAAATAATTTCTATTTTGGTCTTTGTGGCTCCATGGGAGAAAGATGTGGCAGTCTGCTTCCATAGAGATTTACAGCCTCAGTCGCTGAGTTGGAATTGACTTGGCGGGAGTGGAGTTTATTTTGGTCTTTACCCATTTATTATTTTGTGTGCTTTCTTTTTAAAAAAAATGAAATTTGCAATTTCTGTTTTAACCTAAATTTCCCCATGTTATTAAAATTCTTTTACAATATGCTGTTTAATACCTTTCCATGCTATGATTTATCACCATTTGTTTAACCTGTCGACTGCTTTTGAACATGTAGGTTGTTTAAATTTTCACTGTTATAAATTGTGCTATTATAACTATCCTAGCGAATCAATCTTTGTTCCTAATTTGGTTATTATCTTAGGATAAATTCTTCAAAGTGGAATTTCAGACAAAAAGAGTATGTACAATTTTAAGCCTTTAGATACACCCTGTCAAAAATGCCCTTCAGACAGGCTTGTATCAATTTATACTCCCACCGGCAGTACAAAAAATGCCTTTTTCCACAAACCATTACAATGAGTGTTGCCGTGCTTTAAATGTTGGCAATTTGATAGGTGAAACACAGTATCTCACTGTTGTTGTAATTTATATTCATTTGATTGATAGGTTGAATATGTTTTCATACATGTATATGCCATTTGTATTTCTTCTTTAATGAATTGCCAGTTCATGCTCTTTGCCCATTATTCTATTGGGGTATATGGCGAAATGGGTTTTTCAGGACATAGGCAAGCTGAAGGCAGACATGGAATTCAAATACACCAGTATTGCTGCCCCGGCCCCCACTCCCCTTGTATACATGCAGCCTTGATGATGACAGGTTTGCTTGTAGGAAGACCTCATATGTAAAAATCTCCTTAAATGCAGGCTTCCTGCTCCTTATGTTTGCGTAAGTTCTTTGTGAACAGTAATGCAAACTCCACATATAAAAGGGCTGAGGCGTGGCACAAATTTAAGTTCCTCAGATCTGGCAGCTTAAACAGCTGCATACTCATTAATAGAGTTTAGGTGCCAAACAAATCTGTATTTACTCAAGGTCAGAGTGGCCAATTCATTTTCAGAAGGTTTCTGCATCCATATTAAATAAATGGGAAACTTATTAAGCAGGTGATAGTATCAGTGAGACATAGATGTCTTTCCATCAGTGCATATCCTGTGGAAAAAAATGTAGGATGGATACATATGTGTGTGTGTGTGTGTGTGTGTGTGTGTGTGTGTGTGTGTGTGTGTGTATAGGGTTGCTTTGAGTTTAAATCGACTCTATGGCAATGGATTTGGTTTTGGGGTATATTACGTATTTTTTTGTGTGTGTGTGTATTTCTTATTAAATTGCATGGCCTTTTTATATAACAAAGCCTAATCCTAATAACCCTTTGTTTGAAAATATTTAGATCTTAATTTTTGCAAATATTTTCCTCAATTTGATTTTAAGATACTTTTTATATAAAAAATTTTAAATGTTATGTTAATTATTTGTAGCTTCTTTTCTGGTTTGAAATGTTGATTTTACCCCTACAGCGAATGCTTATTTATATTTTTTTCCTTTTTAAAATTTTTTTTTCTTTTTTCTGTTTTTTTTTTCCTTTGCAATCTATCAGAATTTCACTTATATAGTGTGAGATGTAGGAATTTAAATTTACTTTCTTCACACTATTCACTTTTGTAAATGTCATTTAATTAAGATGTATCTCATAATGTCTAGTAAATATATTCTAATCTTAAATTTCAGCAGTAAGACATCAATAAAAACTTGTGCTTTTAAATCTTTGCAAATACGTGGGATAAGATTAGTGAAATATCTTGTAGAAATAATAGTTTTGAGATAACACACTCAAGTTTGGTAGATTATGATATCAGTAATTTCAAGATACATAATTAGCTACTAGCAGTATAATGTGTAACCTTTTAGGCACTGCAAAAAAAAAAAATGAAGTAGTATGAAACAGACTTAAACATGTTTTTGTAAGTTATATATAATGTCAGAAGCAGTTATCTAGATCTATTTTTGATTAAAAAATAAAGTATTAATCCTACAAAATGTCAGGATGTATTAAGCACATATTTTGTGAACATCAGTATATTAAATATTTTGAGAGTTTTTTTTTTAAAGAATAAAATCTTTTGTTTTTGGCTGTCAAGCTTATAGACTTGGAGATACAAGATTTTACAAACAGGAAACAATTAGAAGACAAAACAACTAGATCAAACACACTGCTTAACTGTATATTGAGAAGAAAAAGAGCAGTACAGATTTAGAAAAGGAAAGATTTTGCAGAATTTATAACATTCGAGCAGGACTTTGAAGGGTGGTAATATATGTTTAAGTGTAGCAGAAGAGTGGCATATGCTTACAGGTGGAACAATTTGAGGAAGGACTTAGAAGCAAAAAGGGAAAACAGCTAGCATTATAAGGAGGGCACTCAATCTGGAAGAACCCTCTTGGGAAGCAATGGAAGTTAAAGCTGACAGTTAAATGGAATCCACTTATGTAGAACTGTAAACGTCATGCTGAAAGATTTGAGGTTATCTCTGTGGGTGTTGTCTGTCCAGTCTATGTCCCAAAGCAGAGTTGAGACATAATGAATGGACTATATCAAGGTTAACTTGGAATTGATGGTCCCAGGTCCAGCATGAACCAGGAGGGTATTACTGTGAATGGAGAAAAAAGAGCAACTTGTAGTGGTATTGACAAGTCTTTGCAATGTGAGAGAAGAACAAAGTAAGGATTTTGAGTGCAGAACCTGGAAAAATGTTGCTGTAGAAAGGAGGAAAAAAAAAAAAAAGCGAGAGAGGCCATAGAAAATAGACTGTCATCTGCACAGTTATATAAAGATATAGTAGAGAATTGTTCCTATTTCAGTTAATGAAATATTATACAGTATGTGAAAGGTGGTATCAAAAAACAAAAATAAATGTGGATTTAAGGGAATATTTAATGGTTTTATTAGAAAACAAGTTGGACAGTGAACAATCGCAGATGTAGGTCAGACTCAAAACTGAGAAAGCTGTTTCTACATATTTCCTGAGTCGTCCCTTAGATTAGGGCATCCAGTTATCATTCAGCATCCAATAATTATACTACATCATGATATCCAGTTAACTCCCGTATATACTTCAATTCTCTGTTGTTGCTAGTTGTCAAATTGTCTCTGACTCATGGTGTCCCAGGTACAACAGAATCAAATGTTTCCTGGTCCTGTGCCGTCTTCTTGATCATTGATGTTGGAGTTCGTTGTTGTGGCTGTTGTGTCAATCCATCTCATTGAGGGGTTCCCTCGTTTTTGTTGGTGCTCTACCTTACCAAACGTATTGTCCTTTTCTAGTGATTGGTCTTTCCTGATGACATGTCCAAAGTATATGAGTTAAAGCCTCATCATCATCACTTCTAAGGAAATTTCTGGAACATTCCATCTGTCAATTTGTCACTATGGTGGCTTACATGTTGTTATGATGCTAGAAGCTATGCCACTGGTATTTCAAACATCAGCAGGGTCACACATGGTAGACAGGTTTCAGGGGAGCTTCCAGACTAAGACAGACTAGGAATAAAGGCCCCATAGTCTGCAGAAATTAGCCAATGAAAACTCTGTGGGTCACAACAGAATATTGTCTGATATAGTGTGGAACGATGAGCCCAGTTCTCTAAATTGCACAAATTTACTATGAGAGTAAGAGCCTTAGCAGTTGCAGAACAGAGTGTGAGATATTTTATCCCTATACAGTTTAGTTGCTTCCTGCCAAATCTCAAAATAATCACAACATAAAATAGATTTTCTGTAATCTTGGTTTTGAATTTATCTCCACCACAGCCATAATGAGAGTTTTGCAACTATTGTGCTTTCCACTGGAACCTCCTGAGAACACAAGGATCTGAGTCAGGATGGTTGCAAGGTTTTAATAGTAAACCATATTCACCTTCCACCTCTAGGTCTCACTCTTGATTAAGATTTTAAATCAAGATCGTCAAGTTATGTAGATGGCTTCTTAAAGGTACAGTAGACGCCCTGACTGAGGCCTGGTGGGTCTTTCAATGTTGTAAAGACAAAGGACTTAAATTCCAGTAGCTCTTATTGTCAACATTTACATCTTTAAGGGCCTAGAGATTAACTTCCTGGTTTCACCATTAGCAGATTGGGTGCATTTACCTACTATCTCATTTCAAAATATCAAGAGATTAGTACAGAGGGTCAGAAGAGGAGCACAGGCTAAGTAAGGTGTTTCCTTAAAGTGTGGTCATATTTTCACCTCTCTATCCTAAAATTGATCTCTAAAGGGATAAAATTTGATGAAAAGGGGTCTGTTTGGAGGGAAACATTAGTACTTTGGGGAACAAGACTGTTGCCCATGTATACCTATGGGTCCTGGTTACTTCCCCCATATTTCAAGCAGTTTGTACTGAATGTATAGCTCTTTGACAGTTACAGCTGTCAGCCAGGCAAGAATTTTTTATTTATTTTCCTGAACAGCTATCAAAAAGGGATGAGAGCTTAGGCTGACCCTTTCCATAAGATACATTTCTTATCCTATTCTAATTAGAAATTTTTACCCACAAAGATCATCTCACTTGAACCAATTCTGTTTTGGCTATTGAGACATTGTAGGGCCTACCTTTATGGAATAGTTTGTATTTTCTCCAGAATCCTTTGACTTCCCATAGAAAGTGCTCATTAATGTACAGAAGAATTTTGAAAACAGTCATTTTGTAATGATGACCTTTCAAAAGGTAATTGCTAAGGATTTTAGGTGTGAATGTTTTTGTTGTTCTTTTGGAAAATCATTATGTGAGAATTCAAATGGCAGAACAGCAGTTGATAGAGATAGAGGTAGAGACAATAGATATTTGGTTCTTATTGAGTACTTATTATATTTAATCTTTACAAACACCCTCTGAGGTTAGTATTATTATCGTTATTTGACAGAGGATAAAACTAAGGCTCAGAGAATCTATGTACCTTGCTAAGGTCATACAAACATTAAGTGACAATGTCAGGATTTAAAGCCACTATCTGATTCCAAAACTGACTATGATACGCTGCCTATTCTTGTGTGGAGTATTTGGCATCCAGACAATAGAAGACAGAAGGTCTTTCAAGATCATTTACTTCCTTTTCATTGAGAAGGAAAGAGCCTTGGAAATGTGAATGTCCTCCATATCACTGTGAACTTCTCCTTTGAGTTGAATTCCAGTAGTGTTTTTATTTATTTTCATTAACTGTAGTCATTTCTTTCTCCTCCATAAATGTATCTCATCATGAGAAATGATTTAATTATTTATAAAAAGATGGAAGAAACTATACAGAAATTGAGATTTTTGAGGTTTGTTCAACAATTGTACCTTCACCAAATAGTTCACTTTTACAACCTTTACTTCTAGTCAGAATTTTAGAAATTTAAATAAATATTTAATTTTAACATGGATCGATCTCTTTTAACCTAAGACTGTTGGTTACAATTAGACTTGTTTCTAGATTAATTATGTGTAGTCAAATTTGTTTCATATTTCTTAGTTTAAGATATAATACTACTTTATTAAGAAAAGAGTATCATAGATGGAATGATAAAGGCACTTGATTTGATTAGAAGTTAAGCAAACTGGTTTCTCATTCTCGTTCTATCATTAACTCATTGTTTTATCTTGGACAGTTCATCTACGGTCCTTGGGTTTGAGTTTCGTAAAACTGTGCCTTCTTACTAAAGAAAATTTTTTTTAAACATATGTTATTGTAACTTTGGTTAAGATTGTAATGCTAATTTTACAAAGTTTTCTCTTGAGGATTTTCCTCAAGGGAGAGGAAGTCATGATGGGTCAAGATAGGTCCAGTGAAGTGAAGATGTGAAGCATAAAAATCAAAAAGACCGTCTAACATGGCAAGAAAAATTAGATTCATTATTTGTATCAATCAAACATATTCCAAGTTTCCTTTGCATCAGTGTGTGTCTCTTGTATTACATCAACAAAGAATGGAACCATGACTCTTGTGAACAATATTGCCTACAAAGTTGTGTTCTATTTTATTTTGACGAACATTCCATCTGTATTACTCAGTCATTTCAGATTTCTAAACGAAAATTTTTTTAGTGCTAGGAGTTTTATCTAAGAAAACTGTAGGAATTCTATGTTATTTTATCATATAATATTAAAAACTTGTTCAATAATGATATTAAGGAAGACATTTGTCGAATAATGTAGTATACCTAGCAAGCAGGCCCTATGCTTCATAGAGACTACAAGAATAGCTGACGGTCTCAAAATATTTCAATCAATCTTTTAGAAAAGATAATCAAGCTAGTTTTAACAAAAAAAAAGTCAATATTATTTTTGTTGCACTTTCATGTAGGTTTCGAAGACCTTGAAACATCTTGTTTCAATCATGGCCACACTTCATTTCCATATATTAATCATTCCTACTCCAAATTTCCCCATGTATTATTGTCTATGTCTTTGTTGAGACACTACAGGCTCTCAAAACACAATCTGGTCCAGGTTATTAGTTCACTGGAAGAATGCTCATGTGATTATCGGCTTGTTTCTAGGGGAAATGGTCTCCGCAAATCAATTCTGCTTTGTGTTGCTAAACGACCTGCCAGATTATTGAATATGGAGTCAAGTCTGACAGGGACCTTGTGAGACTTTAGCCCTATTTCTGTAAGGAAGCCTAGATAGACACAACTGAACTAGATATTATGATTTTTTCTGAATTTACCTGTCCCTGTGTTTACCTGTCCCTGGTGGTGCAGTGGTTAAGAGTTTGACTGCTAACCGAAAGATTGGCAGTTTAAATCCACCAGCTGCTCCTTGGAAACCCTATTAAAGAAAAAACCAAAACCCATTGCCATCAAGTTGATTCCGACTCATAGCAACCCTATGGGGAATTTCTACTCTGTCCTATAGGATCACTTGAGTCAGAATCGACTTGACAGCAACAGGTTTGGTTTGGTATTTTTTTGTGTGTTTAGTTAAAATTTTGTTCTTGATTTGTATCCTCATTTCCTGATCTGAAATAGAGAAGTTCAGGTCCTCAGCTTCATATCATAATCTTTTACTTGAAAAGCAAGATTGTTATCTTTTTCTCAAAATTAATTAGGTCCAATGTTCATTCCGTGATAAATTGATCCTACCTCCCAGTCCTAATCATTGTTATTATTCATTGAGACTTTTCCTGATTTATCACGTCTCCTTCTTTTCTGAGGACCTCCAATACCTTGTCTCTCTACCCCCCATCTCTCTTTCTCATACATACGTACATCCATACATACACATACTTTCTTATATTACTGTAATCTGATATATGTATCCAGGATCTCTCTTGTCTTTCTAATGATGGTAACAACACATATCTGCTCAAAGTTATTTTTAGTGCCTATGACACGTATCAACAGTATGTTAAAAAGCATGGTGTTTGCCCTCAAAATATGTTTCTGATGGTTAAATCCCCTTTTGTGGCTCTTTAATGAACTCTGACCACACCTTTCAGTGATGTTACTATAATTATAAAAAAAGATGCATTTTTACTTTTCCCTTCTTGCTATTACTTCATAAATTATTTTGTAATTTCAATTTTGGATTCTTTTAGAAATTTCCATAAACCTGTTATTTCCCAGATCACTGTAGATTCCTAGATCAGGGTTTTCTTATAACTCTTTTCACACATCCTCAAATCTTCCCAATTGAATTCAACTCTATTGGAACATCTAGTTTCCTGTCCTGCTAATAATCGTCAGTTATACTCAGCCCTTTACCCTCTCTTACCATCATTCTAAATTTCTTTGTAATTGGGTATTCAAATACATCTTTTTTTTTCAATCTGCAGTTCTTAATAGGCCAGGATGATCAGTAAGTAACTATTTGAAGGGCTGATGTAGTATCTTTTCAAACCTTATTTTCCACACTCTAAAAGTCAGTGTAGCTTTAATGATACCTAGGTTTAAAAGTGAATACAATATGTGAGTTGATGAAATCATGCTCCACAAACATGACATTTCAATTATATCTATTTTTAAAAATGGTATACCGTAGAATACCTTATTTTAGTTTGTAGCTTAAAGTGTTATATTGGTAAATTATGCACTCTCATTAACAAAAATAACTTGTTACACTTTGCAAATACACTTCTGGTTAGAAAACTGCTACTGGGAAATAGAATGGTGGCTGTCTTTTAGTAACCTTTTTTTTTTTTTTTTTCCTAACGGGTATAAATCATTAGGAATAAATTGTGTTCTGTCATTGTAGCCAGTAATTGGTGACATTTTCTTGTCAGTATGGGATTATAAATAACAGCAATATATGTACTGTCAACAGATTCATTATGTTATGAAAAACATAAGCCAGTAGTCTGTTTCTTTTAACTATACTTTGCATATTTTCTATATTAAGTATGACACTGACATCTTTACAAATTAAAAAAAAAAAAAGCTTGACAGAGCAGTGTTTGTCATTAATAATACCAAATTGTTTTATTATACTTTAAAGGTATTTTAATTGTTTCTCTTTCTTCTGTAATTCACCTGGAAAATGTAGTATCACAAGAGTGTTTTGTTTTCAATTGATCATAAAAGAGAGAGTTGTTTTTTGTAGTACAACATATAGGAGACCGTAAGCATTTGTGACACATTTTAACATAGCTCGGTTGTAAGGGTAACTGTAAATACCATGTTTTCAGGCTGTGTTTATGTAGGAGATTGTGGTGACCTATCCAGTGCTGAAGGAAGAAAACATTCACTTGGAGAGAACATAAACATGGACAAAATCCCATTTTACTTGCTTCATTGGTTATTGAGTTCAGCATATTACTTTCCAGTTTGAGTGTCCTGTCAGTGTTGTAAACCTGTCACCTTCTTTGATCTTTTACTGACAGTAGCTTCCGTTACTTCTTAAGAAGGAGATTTTATTTTTCTTTGTCTCTTCAAAATTAAGACAGAAAACCTTCCACTGGGCTATAAACAGAGCCAAACAAAGAAACCTGCTCCAGCTTTTTGACTGCTGTCCTCCTGGACAAGTGTATCAGCCTTTCCTTGGAAGCCTCTGAACCAAGACTTGAAGGGCACAGCTTTCGGCCGGCTCACGGAAGTCATTTCTTGGAGCTCTTGGGATCCTCATGTTCCATTGAGGGAAAGTCTTCTGAACTTCCCACTTTGTTTTTCTCTTTTCAACTATACAGCAGTTTTGCACTTTACATCAGCCTCCTGTACTTTGTGAAGACATTTTTTATCCAAGTTTTTCCTACTTTATTTTTCATTTATTCATTCGACAAACATGGCCAAGGCTTTGTCCCTGACATATCAGGGACTGCAACACTGAGCAGCAAAACCTATGAGGTTTACAGTATACTATTTTACAAATAACTGAAACAAGATCTAGAGTCACTTGTACATTTCAGACCTCTTAAGACATACGTGTCTTGTCTTTATATTTCTGCATTAATTTCTCAGTTTTGGGGATAATACATGGTTCAGATTTCCCTTTTTCCTCTAAAGTTTAGCTCTTTACTGAAGCCCTTTATTACTAATGG
Source organism: Dugong dugon (assembly GCA_030035585.1). Lineage (NCBI taxonomy): Eukaryota > Metazoa > Chordata > Mammalia > Sirenia > Dugongidae > Dugong > Dugong dugon. The sequence continues at coordinate 20,942,379 of CM057478.1, forward strand.
AGTCAGCACAGTCTTTCTGTCTCACAGTCTGTATATGAGTCATGTTTGGTTGAGTCCCACTGTCTTTGTTGTCCTCCTGACGCATTTTAATACCCTTGTGTTTCTCTTTCTACTTAAAGTCACAGTACCACCTAAAGCTGAAACTGTGAGTTGTGAACTAAAAATACTGTCTCTCTCTTTCACAATGGAAATTTTTAGAAGTTTTTCAAACATAAATCACTATAAAAAATTTTTTAAAACATTATGAAATCAATTGACTTGCATTCTATATTTTTCAAAATAGTGAAAACAATTTGCCAAAATGGGGCTCAATTTTCTGTTTTTTCTTTCTACTTACCATTTCCAAATCACTTCCAAAATTTTAAGCTTATTACTTTATCTAACTTCTCTACTTGAAATCTTTCCACTGGCAAATTTACATCAAATTCAAACTATTTATTTCAAACAGTTTTTAGTCCCTATTTTACAAGAAACATGTATGTCCTGCATTCAAATCTCTGCCCTTCTTTTGTCCTGTCCTTCCTGCTGGGAATCTTTATTGCTGTCCTCCAGTTCTCTTGATTCCTGGCTCCATACATGCCTGTTGACCAGGGGAGACAGAAGTTGAATCAACCGTCTCAGGATGACTTAAATTCTCTAAACTTATCTTTTCTGTTATTTAAACACCAAATAATCTTATTTTCCTTGAGATGACTTATAAAGACATTATAAAAGAAACTCTTTTTCATTTGCCATCCTGTGAATAAACCATATGCTTTCTTGCCTCTTTGCCTTTGATCACGCCATGCTGACAATTTGGAATACTCTCCCAGCTAGTCTTTGCCTACAAACTCCTGCCTGTCTCTCAAGGCTCAACTCAAGCACCTCTTCCCTTTAGTCATCCTCTTATGCAAAGGTAATTGAGCTGCACCTGTCTAAATTCCCATAGTGTTTGTTCTCCATAGCTCTTCCATGGCGTTTAACATTTACTACATTATTTTGAAGTTATATGTGTATCTGTCTTATTTCCTACATTGAATTTTAAGTGTCTAGAGAAGAGGTGCTAGGCTTCTGAATCTCTTGCATGGATTGTGTAACACAGATTCACACCCAAAGTAGGTGCCCAGTTAAAACTTTTCAACAACTGAATTAATGTCTGAAGTGTTCATTGAACTAGGAATAATGTCAGAAAATAGTGATAGGAATAAATAGAAGAGGTTAGCCCTATGCAGACAAACACTTTGATCTTCATGGTGAGAAAATAGATGTTTGTATACTCTGAACTTTTGTAAAGATATTTTATGAAGAGTTTTATGTTGTGGATTATTTTTTAAACTATGCTTATAAAAGAGGGAATGAATGCATTTACATCCATGACATACTGTTTTAATTAGAATTCAGACCATTTGTGCATCCCTTATTATGGTTTCTTCTTATTTGCATTCACTGGATTTTCTTTCCTAAATGAGTTATAACTTGAAATTTTAAACATTAAATTCATTGCACATTGTCATTACATACTAAAATTATTTTCATAATCTTGAGTACTTTAATATGTCGTATGTTCTTATACAAATAATTTATGCTAAGCATTTTCTTTAGCAAGGTTTACACTGTCATTTGGAGCACTTTAGAAATCAATAGTGTAGAATACTATAAGGAGAAAAAATATTTCTAAAAGTACTCCCCTGTGTTCCCATTAATTTGTTTATTATCAAGGTCTTTATTAGGAATATAGTTGCTAATGTAAGCCTGTAATAAACAGAGTATAATTGAATTTTCAATATTTTGTCACCTGGGAGTAATTTTCTTACAAGACCTCTGCTCCATCTCCTGACTAATTGTCAGTAGTTACTCAGCAGCACCACATTAATGTCACCAAACATTGCAAAAATATCTATCTGATTGCATTACATTTAAAGATATTCATTTCATACCGATGATATTTTCTTTTTAAATTATTTACCTCTATTTTAAATATCATTTAAAATGCAATAAATGTAATAAGCAAACACGTTTTGAAAATGCAAATTCAGACACAAGCTAAGATTTATTTGGGTAGAAGATAAAGACAATCACGTTGGGAGTCCCAAAGCACTGGAAGAGCAACTTTGTGGAGTGGGACCTGACAACTAGAGCCAGGGCCCTGACACTAGAGGGACGCACATCTGACCATCTCCACTGTGTTTGCATGGTTTTAGCCAAGCTACTTTTTTCTCCTGTGAAGCTCACCTGGCATGAATCAGATATTATGTGGCTGTGATATTATGCTGTATGAGACTCTGATATTATATTATCAGAAATAAATGAAGGCCATAACAGTTGAAAATGCTAGTCGAAGGTGAGTTGATATTAAAAAAAAAAAAAACTTTTTATATTAATGATGATGTTGTATGGTCAAAATTGAGCTTTCACAAATCCAAAATATAAGCTATCAACCCTGAACAATCCAGTTTTATGCCTGTTGTCCTGGTGTACACAACAGTGCCTCCTTTCACTCTTAAAAATGTGTTGGTTTGTTCATTAAATTAAAAGGTCACTCACCCTATAACACATTTTTAGTTTAGTGCCTCCTCTGTTTCCCAGACTGCTTGCTAATGATCCATACGGTAAGATTAAAACAATTGTGTTCCTGCTCAGGAATCCTAAACTTGATCTATTTTGTAAGAATTCTCAAATTCACTTTGTTCAAAAATTAAATTTTGAATTTATATAGGAGCACATTGAGTCACAGTTATTGTTTAATCCAAATATTTTAATTGCTTGCTTGTTTATTTGTGATTATCTATCTGTCTGTCTGTCTGTCAGTCAGCCTGTCTGTCTATATATCTATCTATCTACCTACCTACCCACACACACTCACACAGATATATATATATAAAACAAAAATATATATAAAACAAATCATATGTATACCTGTTGCCATCAAGTCCATTCTGCCCATAACGACCCTATAGGACAAAGTAGAACAGCCCCATAGAGTTTCCAAAGGGCACCTGGTGAATTCGAACTGCCGACCCTTTGATTGGCAGCTGTAGCTCTTAACCACTACACCACCAGGGTTTCCAATCATATATGTAGTGTATATTATTTTAAAATGAAATTGAGAAGATAATGTCCCACGGAGAACTCTTCACAGTGTGTGAAAGCAGAGAACCTGTGATGCTAGCATATTGTGCACTGACACGTGTGGACTCACTTAATTTGACCACAACAGCAAAGTTCAAGTGGATGTTTTATTGTATGACCATGAAGAAGTCAAATCAAGTAAATTTGGCAGACATGAAAAGTTTTGATTTCAGATGGCATGCTTAATTCAATTCAAACAAATATTGAGGGGTGCCCACCATACTCCAACCACTGTGCTAGGCTATGTGGGGTACAGAAAGGAGGTAATTCCCTTGAGCAGAAGTTGGGAAGTGGAAGTAGGGGTGACTAGTTAATTAGCAGGGGCAGATTATCCAATAGGCAAGGTAAGCACGGTGCTTACCTTGCTTACCAGATCACCTGTAGTGAACAATTTCACATTTTTTCACCGCATCAAAGATTTCTGCTTCTAGATATGGCTGGCTTCTGTCTCTCTCCAAACTCCACAGCACCTTCTTACAGAATCAAAGCCTCTTTTCAAATTTAGAATCCCTGACAGGGACAGATTACCCAGTAAGCAAGGTAAGTACAGGTTTACTTGTGCTTACTTACTAATCTGTAGTAAACAGTTCCACCAAAAAAAAAAGTGAAATTAGTCATTACAGGTTAGTACATAAGTGCAAGTACTTACCTTGCTTACTGGGTAATCCGCCCCTGTTTATTGGGCACCTACTCGATGAAGATACTAGGCCCAGCTTCATAAGAGCATGAGCTAGATTATTGTTATTCCCATTTTATAAATGAGGAAACTGAGGTACAGAGAGATTTATCTTTTTGTTTATCTGTCTTGAGCATTTGCTGTCTGCCGGACCTTGTGCAGAGCACTGGGGATATTGTGATGAACCAAACCGACACAGTCCCCATCCTTATGGGAACTTACAAGCAGGAATGGATTACCCAAAAAAGCAAGATAGGCCTGCACAAAGTGAACCAAAACGCATGTTCAGATTGAGTATATCCTTGTATTTGTATCATGCTTTTTGCAATCATTCTTGCCCCCGTCGGGTATCAGCATTAGACCAATGAACTGTGAAGATGCAGCGTCAAAGGACGGAAGGTGAGTGTGCAAGTTTTAAACAGTTATTTCAGGACGAAAAACACTTGTGGAGCTCTGAAGGGCCTGCCAACAAACATCATACGACAAATGAAATTATTTCTGACTGCCTTCTAAGTACTAATTCTTTTGACTGTCTCAGACCTGAAGAAAAAGATTACGTGTTCCAAATCAACTTTTTTACTTACTAATTTTCAAATATAAGTTTTTATGTTAACATCCAAATTCTAATGTAAATTTTATTTTATAAGTTTTACAAATTTTATTTATTTTCAATTATTCAAATGTATTTGCTACAGTAGAACCAAATTTAAAAAGTGGCCTAATTTTATATCCAGGTAAAATGAAACGGCAGCAACTAAGTACAAAACGAAAGCTCACAGAAGATAAAAAGAATTTGTGAATCTCTAAAGACAATTCAAAATTAGCTTCCTTTTTAAAATGTAATGAATCAGAAGAAACTTCTTCCATTGAATGCTCAAGTTTAATCGGTGCAGATTGTTGTACTAGTACCACTAGAGCTGAAAATACTAACAGCAATATGAATGTAACAGAATTTGTTACAAATTCTGCATCCATTCCTTGTTGTAGTAAAAAAAATTAATAAAAAAATTAATGATGTAAAAAGTTAAACTATTTTAGAACCTGAAATTGTTGCATCTGCAGACCGCTTTGTGGAATAATTTTTCTTCTAATGCTATAAATTATTGGATTGAAAGAGGGCCAAGTGATTGTCTACATAACAGTGGACATTTGAAAATTTGTGTTGATTATTTCTGGATGGTAAACAATCCTGTAGCCAGAGTATATTTCTAGGGTGCAAAGTTAATGGTGAAAATTATAAGAGGAAGTTACTACTGTATTCTCCATCAGGCAACTCTGTATATTGTTTTGTTTGCAGAGTGTTCAGTCCTACATCATTTAATTCTTGATTTGCCACGGATGGGTTTAGCCATTGGCACAACTCAAATATGATTGATAAACACAAAAACAGTTCAATTCACAGAGATGGCATGTTATCATATTTAAACTGAAGGCATAGTTTTGGCTTAACTCAAGAACTGGAACACAAATTAATGAAGAATATCAGTACTGGAAAACTGTTTAGCAACACGTTGTTGCTGTCTTTATAACAATTGCTGAATGTAGACTATTTTTTAGAGGAAGAAATGAAGTGTTTGGGTTCCCCCAAAATGGAAATTTTGGGCATCTACTTGAATTTGTTGCTCAGTTTGATCCAATTTTAGTAGGTCACATCTCAAAATATGGTAACACAGGAAAGGACAACCCATCATATATGTCTAAAACAACATGTGAAGAATTAATAAACTTAATAAGTGATAAAGTTCGATTAACTATTTTCAGTGAAGTAATTATAGCTCAGTATTTCAGTTTGTCTGTAGATTCCATTCCTGATCTTTCTAATACAGATCAGCTAAGTATTGTTTTAAGATACGTGTCTCTAACAAGTGGAAAACCTGTAGAGTGACTTAGCATATTTACTAGTTTAAAAAGTTAAGCCAGTGAAGAAATTACAAATCAAGTACTTCACTATTTATGTGAAGTTTGCAAAATTTGATTTTCTAAGTGCAGAGGCCAGTCCTATGAATACTGCCAATATGTCAGGGTGTTATAAAGGTATGCAACAGAAAATTTTTAGAATGTAATGAGTATGCTATTTTCATAAGATTGCATTCATAACTTAATCTTGTAGGATGTAGCCCAGTAGATTGTTTTCTGGAAGCAGTTGATTGATTTTTTTTTTACTGTTCCATTACTCTACACATTTTTTTCCTGCATCTACTCACCGATGTGAAGTTCTTATAACATATTTAGTCGATGAACAAGTATTAAAATGTCTTTCTGATACGCATTGGGAAGCTCATGCTATAGTGCGATCTTGGAATTATACACTCAGATTCTAGATGCCTTAGAAAATATTGCTGAAGACCAGACACAAAAAGGAAATACCAAAAGTGAAGCCAAAAACATCACCAACAAAATGCAAACACTAGAGTATGTATTTATGTTGGTTATGTGGAATAATATATTGCAGCATTTTCATCAGACAAATCAAGCTCGCCGAGATTCAGAGGTAAATTTAAAGCATGCACAGATCTCTACCAATCATTCACAGGGCATTTACCTAATTTAAGAGAAGATTTTGAATATTTTGAAAACACAAGAAAGCAAATACTGCCAAATACTGAGCAGCTTACCGTTGCAGAAGCATTAGAAAGAAGCAAGTAAATGACGGAGGTGCTCCAGAAATATCAGTAAGTGCCAAAGATCAATTTCGCGTAACCACATACTACACCATCCCTGACACACTTGAATCTTGCATGAAAAGAAGGGCAAAAGTGTATGAAATTCTTTCAGAAAGATTTTCCTTCTTAAACATTGTGGATGTACCTAATGAAAAATGCATGAAGGCATCCAAGAAATTAGTGCAGGCTTATCCAGATGACTTTAATGCAAACTTTTAGAATTTCATTTTTACATGAAAACTAAGTTTACAGATTCAGTAAAGACAATTTTACTCATGTAGGCATGTACGATTCCATAATAGAAGATAAAATACAATGTGTATTTCCCAATGTTGAAATTGCTTTACACATATTCCTAACTTTAATGATCACAAACTGCACAACAGAAAGCTCATTTTCATCCCTAAAGAGACACAAAAACCCTCAGCATACAACAATGAATCAAGAAAGACTTGATTCATTATCCTTATTATGTATGGAAGTAGGTATTGTTCAGCAGCTTAATTGTGATGAAATCATTGAAGAATTTGTAAGAGCAAAGAATAGAAAAATATTTTTAATCATAACATGTTAGAGATGAAAGATCTATCTAAAAATAAAACAGTAATTTGTTGTAATATCTGTTTTCTGATCATTAAATTTTCTCTTATGACATCTTTTCATTTGTTCATTTATAATTATAGCATTCATTATGAAACAAGCATCAAAATTGAAGTATAAGCTTTTTAAAGCAAAATTGATGAAAGTCAAATTTTCTTCATTGTGGAAGATCAACAGAATTTTACATTGATTGTTGAAACAACTAAGTTCACGGACTCATTTTCTTTTTGTAGAATATGTGGAATATTCTTTTGTAGAAAATGTGGTATGTAGTAAAAATCTTAGTACCCCCATCCACTAAGAATTTTATAATCCAGTTCAAGCTCATTCCACTAAACTGGCATATGCAACTTCTGTGTTCAGTCGCTAATATTATAGTCACGTTTAAAAAGAAGTTACATCATGGATAGCTAAGACACACACACATCTGTATGTACATGTATATATATAGTTCACATATCCTGTTTGAATGCCTGAGGAAGCAGAGGAGGGGGCACCACAGATTATCATTGCTTAGGGCCCTCATGTGCCTTAGTCTGGCCCTGTTTATAAGTCTAGGGGGGAAAACAGACCTTACAAGAGAAAACCACAAAAATATGAAATCACAGTCCATATAAGAAAAGGAACTGGCTTCAGAGAGAGGGAGTGTATAGTCTCTCACCTGCAGGAGAGACCTCTTTGGCCTAGGTGGTCCGGAAAGGCTTCTCTAGAAAAGTGACAAGTTTAAAGTTGTGACTTGAAGGATCAGAATGAGCAAGTCCTGTGATGTAGTGGGGAGAGGATTCCAGGTAGAAGCAAAGGACTGAGGAATGCAAGAGCGGGCTGGAGCAGTTGAGAAACTGAAAGCAGACCACCGAAGGGTAGTTTAGTGGTCAAGAAGAAGACTGGCATGACTTACAAAATAAGGCCGGAGAGGAAAGTGGGGGTTTGTAGAATTTGGATTATTAAAAATTACTGTAGATTTAAGAAGTCTTTACTTCTTCTCCCCCTCCCCCATCCCCAAATTGAAATGGGAGGCCATGAAAGGGTTTTGAGCAGGGAGAGAGATATGATCCAACTTGCCTAAGATCCCAGAGCTGAACATTTGAAGAGAAGGAATCAAACACCAGTTAATCTGACTTCAGAGCCCAGCTCCTCATTCTAACACACTGCTTCTCCCAATACTCAACAGAGTATGTGGCAGAAGGTATGTGCCATTAATGAGGCACCCACATAGCATTTAGTGATTTTAAGCAGGAAGATAATGTATCTGGCTTGGAGTTTCATTAAAAACAAGAGGTGGCACATGACCGGAGGCTTCTAGGCATTTCAGGAAAGGGAAAGCAGACTACTCTGAGGAAAAAGTGAGTAGCCCCAGTCCCCTGAGTAGGTGCGACCCATAGGAGTAGCCAGAAAATTGCCAAGGTAGGCTGAAAAAGACTGATCAGGGCTTTCATGCCAGTCTGAGACCTTTGTATGTGATTCAGTAATTAGTAAGGAGCCACTGAAGGTATCTAAGGAGGGGAGTGGCATGATCAGAGCTGTACTTTAAAAAAAAATTATGATCGAGATTGTAGAATGGAACAGCTAAGGAAGGATAGCCTGGATGTAAGAAGTTTGTGTAGCCAGAGTATATAGTGGTCAGAGTCCAACTCAGGAGCGAGACTGCATGGGCCCATGTTCCGTTTCCACTAGTAACTAGCTCTGTGGCCCTAGACAGTTTTGTTCATCTCTTGGTGTCTCCATTTCCTCTTTTATAAATGGGGTTAGTAATAGTATCTATTTCATAGGATTGTTGAGCAGAGTGAATTGTATGATCCATGTAAAATGCTTAGCAGAGTGCTTGACATACAGTCCGCACGTAAGATATATTATCAAAACCAACCCCGTTGCCATCCGACTCATAGCAACCCTACAGGACATAGCAAAACTGCCCCATAGGTGTTCTGAGAAGAGGCTGGTGGATTTGAACTGCCGACCTTTTGGTTAGCAGCCAAACTCTTAACCACTGTGCCACCAGGCCTCCACTGGTATGTATAGATTATGCTTATGCATAACATCCACATTACCAATAATTGTTTATTGATCAGTTTTGATAATACCAAGCCAGGCAACTCAAACTACATGTAAAATATAAAGCGGGAAAGATACTCAGATTTATTATTTAAAATGTCTCCTGACTTTAAGAATTTACGTAGCTCACAAAATTCACCAATTTCCCAAAATTTAACTGAGGCCACATCTTGCTTTCTCATTTCAACAGGGGAATGATTAGTTTACCAATGACGCAACTGAGGTTAACCCAGAGTTTGGCTGACATCCCAGAATAACCTAGTAAAATCTTCTTGAAAGTCTCTACTGTTACCCTCTACTGTTACCCCTGAACAAGCTGAAAAATAAGTAAAATAAATGGGCAGTTTCAGCTCCTTTCCATTGGCTTTTAAAAACACCAACGATATTGAAATGTTTGTGTTTTCTTTGCTTTAGTGCCAGCAACATAATAGATGAGAAGAGAGTGGATATTCACGGTTCTCAAAAAAAAAATACAACTTATCCTCTTCCTTTCTGACCTTACTCTGAACCTCCTCTTATTGGTCCACAGAGCATGGAGGGAGGCTGAGCTCGTGGAATGGGCAAGACCACTGTTACTGCCTCTGTGAGCAGCAGAGGGCTGAGGTTGACCAGAAGTCTCCCTATGCCTGAACCTTTCCATTAATGTGGCCTCCCAGAGGGAGGTATATGCTCTGACCAGGGACAAGATCAGACAGCTGTGAGAGGGCCTGAAAAGGGCTCCGAGCCAAGGAGCAAGAGCAGGTGCTTTTAACAGCTGGGAAAGAATTGGTCTGGGAATCCCCCTGACAAGGGGAAATCACAGAAATTAGAGACAGAAAAAAACCTACTAGTCAATTCCCTTACCAAAGATAAATTGATCCCTAGTGTGTATTCCTAGTTCCCTGTCCACTGTGTCAACGTGTAAGGAGGAGGAACCATGGGGATATAGAAAAAAGACTCAGGGTACTAGGATGCTTTAGGTTTTGGAAGGGAAAAAGATCAATAACCAATAAAAGAAAAAGTAATGATTCTGGACAAGAATAAAAAAAGTTGACTTTATTTTTTTAGGATTTGAATAGAGGTGGGAAACGCCACACAAGCCTCTATGGTTGTTGTTTTCTTAATGAAAATCTGGGTATTTATTCAAAGGGAAGAAATGGTCTTGCTCATTTTTTGCCAGGAAGTAAAGGTGTTGAGTGAATATTTTTGACATTGCAAGATGCTTAGAATATGCCTTTTGCTTTTCGAGTAATGATAGCGGAGAAACCTCCTAGGATAATGAAGAGGGAATTTGTATGGTAAGATAGTTTGTTAAATATATGGATTTGATTGACTATTTATAGCCACTTAAGAGAGCCAAAGAATTCTGTTGCTAAAGATAAGATCATATTGAGATGCAAGTGGATACAGAATGAAATTCTGAATTGGTTCTCGTTGCCTAGACTATTTTCCTCATCATTTACAAGAAGAAAAAAGGAGCTGATTCTCAAATGGTGTGTTAGTAATTTCTCTTGATTTTAATCACGTTTAACTAGATTGCTGATTAATTGAACTAACTTTGACTGTCTGATATTTTTTCACTACTTCATGTTTTTTAGATATTTCCAAATTGTACCCAGGCATTTATCACATCAGAATACCTCAACTGAGCAATGCAATTCCCAGCCAATCCCAGTCCGTTTCTTATCAATGTTGAGGGGCAAAGATTTCTACAAGATACATGTAGACAGCCATAGGCGTTTGCCTGGAGGACTTTCTTCCTCTTGTACCATATTCACTTTCCAAACTTTTTGGTGGAGTCCTAACTCTGGGTGCTGATTCTTTTAGGTTTCAGGTCCCTGCTGCTAAGGCTGCCTCCCAGACTCTGCACCACTGACATCCATAATGCTGGCCTGATTCTTAAGCCAGTTCAACTCTGGACAGGGAGACGATGAAGCTGTAAGCCCCAAATTCATCTCACCTGTAAAAACCTCACTTTACAAACCAAGACCCACTGTCCTGATCACACTTTCTGTTCACAAGCTCATTGTGTTCAAGTTACTTAGTGCCAGAGGCAAGTCACATCTTGACCCCTGATTTTCAGGCCAAGCCCTCTCCTTTGCCTATTGTCCTTGCTGTGGTTTTCGCTGTTCCAGTGCCTGACTCAGGATTCATGGTCTGGGGTTACCTGCTCCTTGGTGTTAGAAGGGCAGGTTTGCCCAAAGAAAATATATATACAGTTCAGCTCACTATGCCTCTGTCAGTGGCAGGGCTGTATTTCTGTATATCGACAGTATGTACTTTTGAGCTCCCTAACATCTCTCTCAGCTCAGTGTTTCCCTTCTCCCTCTACCATTGTCCTTGGGCCTGGGAAGTCCAGCCTTCTAGGTTTCTCCCATGTTGGCCACTGTGTAGGGAAATGGATTTGAGAAGAGCCTTGGAAAGTGCCTCAATAGTGGTCCTCGTATCTTCCACATTCGCCCTGAAAGCAGATTTTTTCAAATGAAGAAGCACATACAACTCACACAGGGCATTTTTTCAGAGCCAAAATTATAAGGGAAAGGAGTTAACATGTTTATACTCAGAAAATTTGGCAAAGTTTTCTTTTAAAACATCTTGTGCAGTTCAATTTCTTTTTTTCAAGTGTAAACTCTTCTTCATTTAGTACCATTAGTTTGAGAAAAAATTGCAGAGTAAATGCTGGTAGGTGTCACTAAAGAATTTTATTGTTATATGTGTTCACAAATAAAGAGCATTAACAAAGAAATGCATTTGTTATATTTATTGCCCCCAAAACATTGTACCAACAGTAGCCCTGAACAAGCTAGAAAATAAGTAGAATATGTAATAGCTCCTTTCCATTGGCTTTTAAAAACACCACTGATATTGAAATATTTGTATAGTCTTTGCTTTAGTGCCAGCAACATAATAGACAAGAAGAGAGTGGATATTCACTGTTCTCCAGAAAACGCAGCTTATCCTCTTCCCACAACTTGAGCTTTCACATCTCCTCTGTCTTCACCATTTCCTGCTGGCCCCTCCTCTAATTACTCTTCCTTTTTAAGACTCCTTTCATGGCTCTTCTTTTTTCTTGTTCCCCTTTATTCCCTTTTGCCCACATTCCACATTTCTTTTCCACCCCCCTCTTTATTTGGGTAAAAGTGCTTAAAACTAGTGTTAAGTCTTGAAGCTGAATCAGCCTCATCTACAAAACAGAGTGTTACAGTTTTTGTATTGAAAACACTAAGTCTGGTCTTTGTGCAAAGGAATTTAAAAGATGGGCTGACAAAGAGTTGCACGATAAGTCTAGCAAACTCTTGTTGAGCTTTAGACTCTTTTGTACACATGTTAAATTATTTAGCTCTCCCTCATTGTTGTAGGCACAGACACATAATCAGGCATCCTGGAAAGAAGAATCCTTCTGCTTGTCAAAGTTAGATTCAGAATTGATCCAAATATTAAATCAAGAGAATGTGGAGTTGAGGATGTATAATTGTAGTAGCAAGGAATCTGGAGAAAGGAAATTTTATTGTGCATCTTCTAAAAACAACACATTGCTATTACTCAACAAAAATCCATTACAATATTTGGTTGGGGCTTTTGTTAAAAGTTATTTCAAAAATAAAAATAAAATGAATGTGAAATGAAGTATGAAAAACTTGAAATTTTTATTAATTTGTCTTGTTTTTTCTCTGCCTTTAGAATAAGTTATTCCAACAAGAAGCTCATATAAATTGAGAGCTTTTAAAATCTATCGATAGATGAAAGAAGTATATTTTTAAATTATTTTATGAAATAATTTTTTCCTCTTGAAAGATAAATTATTGTAATTCATGTTTTTACCATTATTTTCAATGGTACTCTTTTAAAGTAACTAAACTGGTATCCAGGCTGCATTTTAAAAATTGTGTCACTTCTGATCCTAATCCCAGGAGAAGTTAACACTTACCTTAAAAAATGAAAACTCAATCAAGAATATGTTTAAATTAACATTGTTTTTTGATGTCAGAAGTGGTGAAATCTCACTGCTTATTGACTTAGAATGTAAGGGAGAGGAGGTGAATACTGAGCACAGCAATGAATTACTGTTTGGAGAAAATCAATCATGCGATCAATTAAAATTCACAAAAGTATCTTTGTACCTTTGGTTTAAACATTTTGGTAAACATAGCACCATAGTGATTTGGAACTCTAATAATTGTGAATGTTAAACAATTTATCACAACAATAAGTTCTCAAAAAAGATTCTCACAAGAAAGTCTGAGTACTGTTAACACAGAAGGGATAGAGTTTTTACCTTATGATATCGTTGGAATTGTTTGTGTCTTGAAGAAAAAGAATGACACATAAAATAAGACTCCAAGTTCTAAAATTAAAAAAAAAACCAGTAATTTAGTCTTGCTGTGAGATTTTTCTCCTCCTGGTAGTTCAGCAAATATGTTAACCTACATGTCTTTGCCTAAATGGAGAATGGACTTTTATAAATCAGCAGTTGCTATAGAGTCAGTTCCGACTCATGGCGACCCCATGTGTGTCAGAGTAGAACTGTGCTCCACAGGGTTTTCAATGGCTGGTTTTTGGGAAGTAGCTTGCCAGGATTTTCTTCCAAGGTGCCTCTGGGTGGACCCAAATCTCCAATCTTTTGGTTAGCCGCTGAGCGTGTTAACCATTTGCATCATCCAGGAGCCCCTTGCAGATTACAAGGAGTTTATTAACTCTTGGGAGTTGCGGTGTTTTGAACTAACTGGTGTCTCAGGTCTTTCTGTTGTCTCTATCTCTTCCCTCCCTTGCAGTTGTTCCCACCCTAGTTTAGAGCTCTCTCACCACTTCTCCGGAATCCAAGATTCCTGTCCTCTCGTCTTCCCCTCTCTCCTACTTACCAGTCTTCCCTCTCAACCCTCTGCTGTGGCTGAATCAAGCTTCCTTAAGTTCCTACTTCTGTTTTGTTATTTTTCTGAAAAATAATGACATTGATAATAACAATGATAGTATAATAAACATTTATTGAACAGTTTCTGTGCACTTGCCATTTTACATCTTTTGTGTTATCTCACATTTAATGCTGAAAACAATCTTATGAGTAAAGTGTGAGGATTATCTATGTTTAATAGTTAAAGATTTGAGACTTAAACGGCTTAGGTACTTTGCATGAGGCTACACAGCCACTTTGAACTCTTCCTGTTTTCTCATACTATAAGTCTAAAATGTTCTGCCTGGCTTTCAAGCATCTCCCAGATCGACACCCATCCTTCCTATGTGCTCTTATTTCCTAGTGCTTAGCAACACACTTTTTGCATTTTTTTTTTATTGTGGATATATATATATGTGTGTGTATGTGTATGTATATACATGTATATAAGAAAATTTACTTTTATTTTAACCATTTTTAAGTGTACGACTCAGAGACACTAATTACATTCAGTGTTGTGCCACCATCACCACTATTTCCAAAACGTTTTCATCACCACTAGCAGAGACTCAGAACCAATTAAGCAATAACTCCTCAAGTCCCTAGTAACTGCTGATCTACTTTGGTTTCCACGTAGCTACCTATTCTAAATATTTATACAAGTGGGATCATACAATATCTGAATATTGTCTTTTTGTATCTGACTTATTTCACTCAGCATAATGTTTTCAAGGTTCATCCATGTCATAGCATGTATTAGAACTTCATTTATCTCTATGGCTGAATACATTTATTGTTTTAAATGTAATTTGGGAACATTTGGTAGAAGACTAGCTTCATAGAACATCTGGAAATTTGATATTACTTTGGTGTATTATCATGCTTTAGAATCTAAAGTTTAGATCATAAATGAAATTGAATGTGAAACTCTCTAGCCACCCCAATTTCCTGGAAACAGTGATCTATATCACAAACCTGAGAACCATTTTGAAAAGGTTAGGAATCTATGACCAAAAGTAGCTGACCCTCCAATAAGAGCAGACTGATACATCACTGAAATAGGTAAAGATGCTCCAGGTAGACCTTCCTTTGCACTGCCAGTCCCTAATCAGTGTTATTAAATCTGGTCCTTTTCATAACAGAAATTTCAAACATAAATTATATTGTAACATTGTAACAGAAGTATCTGCAGTCGTATATGAAGAAAAGAAGAAGATGCTGTTCTCAGTACATCCCACATCATTAACATGTCAAATCTCTTTTCCCATTTAAATGAAATGGATGTTTTCCAACTTTTCGTACTGACTGTAAGTATAGTCACCTGCGTTGGGGAGGGCGAGAGGCATAAATGAAAGTGCTAGCTTTGTATTTCCACTAATCTGATCCCCTCAACCAGCCGCCCTTTCCACCCAGCCTACAAACTTTCCGCCCAGAGACTGCGCTTGCAAACAGCTTATTAAAGCCAGACCCCTGCTGTAGCCATTTTAGCAAAATAAGCCAATTTGGGTTTGGTAGACGGAATAGAGAGGTTAAGGAACTATGCCCAGGCCATGGAAATTAGACTTCAAAATGGAGCTAAAGTAATTTTGAAGCCATTTTTTCCTGTCAGAAAAAAATTACATATAATGACTTTAAGAATTAGTCGTTTTAGCTCAGTGGATGTGGCACAAGCAAAGAAATCTGAAATCTATTTAACAGGGGATATGACAAAATAGAAATTCATTTAACTATGTGTCATATTATAAACAAGTCACCAATATCAATTAAGTTGTTTCTGTGCAAGCACAAAGCTGTAGTTTCAAAGCTGCATTTCAGTAGATGACTCTTTAAAGGTCATTTTACAAGCATAAGATAGATCCTTGAGGGTGTCCATGGCCCACCTCCCTCATTTAGGTTTTATGTTTCATTGACTGTATTAGCATTCAGCTCTTTAGGAGTGACAGTCTGCAGTAAGGGGATCCCAGGTGGGCCATGGGATCTGCAAGGCCAGCTGTTCCTTAGCTCAGATAATTCTTCTTTTTGAGATTTACAGATCCATTTGCATTTGACAGACCATGGCAAGTCTTTGTACCGCCCAGTCCTGATGTTTTAAAGGAGAACAGCTTAGTTTATTAACAGCCACGTTTCCTCTGGGCTTTATCTGTGTGATACTGTTGCTTCACAGAACTTTATAAATAGGAAGAACTGAGCAGAAGCACCTTCTTTAAGAGGGTAGTGGCCCTTTTGTTGTTGTTGTTGCCAAGGTCCCCTCTGAGAGCTCTTGTTGGTTTACCTGTTTGGAAAGCAGCAGAAAATGTTTCACCTTGTAAAGCGGGATTGCAATATCAGTGTTGAGTTTGCTAACACTGTGCCCTGATCCACACAAGAGTAAGCAATATAATGAGAGGAAAAGGTGATTGCAACGTGTTTCAGGACGTTCCTGAATTGCCCGTCTGCTTCTGTCACGTCGCACTGCCTAGGCTCTCCTGCCTCTGTGCCTTCCGCCTGAAGCACCCCACTGCCCCTAGCCCTCCACCCCTTCAGAATCTTGCCCTTGTTTACAGACTGTTTTCCCCACAAGGCTGTTATTGAACCTCTTCAGAATGGATACACCTACTCCTCACTTATCGACTATCATTATCTGACATTTCACATTTACGATAATAGTAAGAAATCTACTCTCCAACTATTTTGCACATTAACGATGTACATCTGGCAGTAAACCTTTCATGACCAGTGGGACATATAGTGCCCACCTACATTTCATGATGCTTGGATCCAGAGAGACATAGGTGACCCACATAATATTTTGTGATCTGATGGGATCACCCTCTGTTATGGATTGAATTTCATCCCCCCAAAATGTATGTCAACTTGGCTAGGCCATGATTCCCAGTATTGTGTGGTTGTCCTCAATCTTGTGATTTGATGTGATTATCCTATGTGTTGTAAATTGTAACGTCTATGATGCCAGTGAGGCAGGATTAGAGGCAGTTATGTTAATGATGCAAGATTCAATCTACAGGATTAGGTTGTGTCTTGAGGCAATCTCTTTTGAGATATAAAAAAGAGAATTGAGCAGAGGAGAGGGACCTCATACCACCAAGAATGAGGAACCAGGAGGGGAGTGTGTCCTTTGGACCTGAGGTCCCTGCACTGCAAAGCTTCTAGACCAGGGGAAGATTGATGACAAGGACCTTCTTTCAGAGCTGACAGAGAGAGAAATCCTTCCCCTGGAGCTAGAGCCCTGAATTTGGACTTCTAACCTCCTAGACTATGAGAGAATAAACTTCCGTTTGTTAAAGGCATCCACTTGAGTTTTTCTGTTATAGCAGTACTGGACAACTAAGACACTCTTCATTTTGCATAACACCAATTTTCACATAACAGCCTGGTCTTTGGAATCTAACCATGTCAATAAGTGAAGAGTGTTGTATGCGTCTGCCTTCTTTGACTCTTTTATGATTTTTTGTGAACTTTTGTCCAGTAGTGGACTGGCAGTGCCTTGACGTCTGCTGATGTATTATCTTGGTAATTCCTGTACAGCCTAGCACAATATCCTGCATGATAGATGCTTATTCATTTAACAGGATAGTTGTTAATTCTTTGCCCTAATCTCTCTTTACCGTATTTCTTGTCTTTTTCCTATCTACGTATAATTTATGGGAAACCTACTTTAGCATGGAAAATAAATTACCTTTAGACACTTGTTAGATTAATAATAAAAATAATAATACCTGCTTTTGTAAGCTGCTTCTTCAGTTTACAAAGTATCTTCATATATGTAATTTGACCATCATGTAGAGTTTATGACCATGTCCATGTCTAAAGAGGAGACAAGAATCTCCTTTTACAGATTAGGAGGCTGTAGATTAGGACAAAGTAGAACTCTCTGCCAAGATCTCTGAGCAGAGTGTTCCTAAACTGTCAGATCAGGAAGGCCTAGTGAATTAGCTTGTATACAGTTGTGTATCTAGTAAGTTTCAGAGGTTAACATCACCCCAAATGCCCTAAGGATTCAGTAGAACTCATTCCATTTATGTATCTTTTTACCAAATAGTTACTGAGTGCCCATTGTTAAACCCTGAATAGACAGTCAAGTAAGACACTGGCCTCTGCTCTTAGGAGGCCTACATCATAATAACACAGCTACAGACCTGTTAGAAATGACCATACAGCCATGTTGCCTCACTGCTCAGACTAATGCACAATTAAAGGGCAACATTCATTTTCAGTAACTGAGCAGATTCAATAAATTTAACGGCATTTAATTATTGTTCAACTTGTAGTATCATTTATTCAAAGGTCAATTCCAATGCACTGCATAGACTGTTTACTCTGTTTACGGATGACAGGGATAATAGAAAAGAAGACTCTCTTCATTGAAGAAATAATTGACACTGTTCTACATACATTTGGCCGTTAATAAATGCACATTGACTAACTCAGTAGAAACTTCCTCTATATTTCTGAGCTTATCCTTTTTATAATTAGCTTCTTCCTCTAGAAAATGGACAACAAACTGATTTTTGAACTACAATTGGGGGAATATTGCATAATATTTATTTTAAAGCAGTTTCAAACATAAGCTGAATAAATTGCTCAAGTGTTTTGTTCCTCAGTTTTTAAAAGGATGCTTCAGAGAATAGGATCTAACTAGAGTTTTCTGTTTTTAGATAACTTCAACTTTACTTGTAATTTAACTATAAGTATTCTCAAGTTACTGATATACCAAATTGAATGGCTATTTTATCTATTATGTCCTTTTATCTCAAGGAAGAAAAATCACATTTTCCGTATAAGGGATATGAGATTTAAATAGTTAAGGGTAATTCTTTCTCAAGGCTGCTTTATGTTGTTACAGCCACCTGCTCTACTATACAGAGTTGAGGTAATTAATAAAAGGCATTAACACATCTGGCATCACCAGGGAGAGGGAAAAACAAAATCTGTTGAACAGCTTAATTGTGAAGCAGTAAATGTTGATTCATTCACCATCTTTCACTTTACCACCCAGCTTGAGATCATTTCTGTAAGATGAAATAAAAGGTAAGCTCACACCCCAATTTAACTTTAATGGATTTAATTACATGTAACTTGAAATATGTGTTTGACTACATGGTACATCCATAGCTACAGATCTATAGCCAGTAATTTTGGAAAAGCAGAGTTGGTGGTCAGGAGAGAAGTCAAGATTGGAAGTGCAGACTTGGGATGAGAAAAGAAGCCATAGGCCATGAGTTATCCCTGAAGAGGAGAGCACTAAGAAGCAGAGGGTAAAGCCAGCAAACCTAGAGGAACACCTATTTTTGTGTGTGTTTTTTGGAGGGGATGGTAAAGCTAGAAAAGGAGATAGGTGAGGAACAGTAAAGAGATGGGCAGAATAAAGAGTACATCGTTACATGAACCAAGAGAGAAATTCTTCAGATTGTAGGGGGTGAGTGAGGAAGCAGTGAAGAAACTAGAAGAAGCTGTCTTGGCTATTCTCTGATGAAGTTTAATGGTGAATGAGAACAGCTATTTGCAAAACTGAAGGGATAGGAACTAAATAAGGATAGAAATTTATTTAAGCATTGGTGAGATTTGTGAGTGTCTACTCAGGCTAAAGTTAAAGATCCTATGGGGGAAATAAAAAGTAAAGATTAATAAATGGCAGTTTGTCTTAGTGGGACAAAAAATATCCCTCTGTTTCCTCTTAATGAAATACATTTCCATCACCATATCAGTGTAGCACATCATTAAAAATAACTAACAGAAAACATCTTTTTAAATGGCACATTATTTTACTTAAATCTTTACATCTGAATCCTGTTCATATTTACTTTCCTGTACTTGTTGACAAGTCATTAGGAAAGAGAGTGTTGAGTTTAGTACCTGTCATCTAAGAGACTTGTATTCCTCAACTAAAAACCTATGGATTAATACTATTGAAAAAGCAAAAAGCAAGGTCAATTTATAGCAATAAACACACCCATCAAAAAAGAAGAAAGGGCCAAAATCAAAGCATTAACCCTACAACTCAAACAAATAGAAAGAGAGCAGCAAAAGAAGCCACCAGTCAACAGAAGAAAGGAAATAATGAATATTAGAGCAGAAAAAAATGAAACAGAGAAAAGAAAAACAATAGAAAGAATCAACAAGACCAAAAGATCAACAAAATCAACAAACCATTGGCCAAACTGACAAAGGAAAACAGGAGAGGAAGCAAATAACCTGAGTAAGAAATGAGACAGATGGTATCACAACAGACCTAACTGAAATAAAAAGGATCATAACAGAATACTATGAAAAATTGTACTCCCAACAAATTTGAAAACCTAGAGGAAATGGACAAATTTCTAGAAACACACTACCTACATAAACTAATACAAACTGATGTAGAAAAACTAAACAGATGCATAACAAAAGAAAAGACTGAAGAGGTAATAAAAAAAAAAAAAAACTCCCAATAAACAACAGCATTGGCCCAGACAGCTTCACTGGAGAATTCTACCAAACTTTCAGAAAAGAACTCACACCAATACTAGTCAAACTATTTCAGCGCATACAAAATGAAGGAATACTCCCAGATTCATTCTGTGAAGCCAGCATAACCCTGAAACCAAAGTCAGACAAAGACATCACAAAAAAAAAGAAAACTACTGACCAGTATCCCTCATGAACATAGACACAAAAATTCTCAACAAAATTCTAGCCAATAGAATTCAACAACATATAAAAAAAATAATACATCATGACCAAGTGGCATTCATACCAGGTATGGAGGGATGGTTGAACATTAGATAATGAATCAACACAATCCACCACATTAATGAAACAAAATAATCACATGATCATCTCAGTCAACACAGAAAATGCATTCGACAAAGTCTAACACCTATTCCTGATAAAAACTCACAGAAAAATAGGAATAGAAGGGAAATTCCTCAACATAATAAAAGGCATTTATACAAAACCAACAGCCAACATCATTTTCAACAGAGACTGAAGGCATTCCCCTTGAGAATGGGAACCAGAAAAGGATGCCTTTTATTACCACTCTTATTCAACATCATGCTGGAAGTCCTAGCTAGAGCAATAAGGTAAGAAAAAGAAATAAAGGGCATCCAAATTGGTAAGGAAGAAGTAAAACTATTCCTATTCACAGATAATATGATCTTATACACAGAAAACCCCAAAAGTCCTCAAGAAAGCTACTGGAACTAACAGAAGATTTCAGCAAAGTAGCAGGATACAAGATTAACTATAAGAATCATTGGATTCCTCGACACCAACAAAGAGAACTTTGAAGAGGAAATCACCAAATCAGTACCATTTACATTAGCCCCCAAGAAGATAAAATACTTAGGAAGAAATCTAACCAGGGACATAAAATATCTGTACAAAGAAGACTACAAAACACTACTGCTAGAAACCAAAAGATACCTACATAAGTGGAAAAACATACTATGCTTATGGATAGGAAGATACAACATTGTGAAAATGTCAGTACTACCCAAAGCGATCTACAGATACAATGCAATCCCAATCCAAATTCCAACAACATTCTTTAGTGAGATGGAGAAACAAATCACCAACTTTATATGGCTAAATCAAAGCATTATTGAAGAAGAAGAACAAAGTAGGAGACCTCACACTACCTGATCTTAGTACCTGTTATACAGCCATGGTAATCAAAACAACCTGGTACTGGTACAACAGACACATAGACCAATGGTACAGAATTTAGAACCTAGATGTAAATCCATCCATCTCTGACCAGCTGATATTTGACAGAGGGCCAAAGTCCATTAAATGGTGAAAAGACAGTCTCTTTAACAAATGATGCTGGCATAGCTGGAGATCCATCTGCAAAAAATGAAACAAGATCCATATCTCACACTAACTCAAAAACTAACTCAAAATGGACCAAAGACCTGAATATAAAACCTAAAACGATAAACACCATGGAAGAAAAAATAGAGACAACTCTAGGGATCCTAATACATGGCATAAATAGTATGCAAACCATAACTAACAATGCACAAACACTGGAAGAAAAACTAGATAAATGGGAGCTCCTAAAAATTAAACAGGCTCATCAAAACTTCACCAAAAGAGTAAAAAGAGAACCTACAGACTGGGAAAAATTTTTTGGCTATGACATACCCAACAAGGATCTAATCTCTAAAATCTACAAAACACTTCAATACCTCAACAACAGAAAGACAGATAACCCGGTTAAAAAATGGTCAAAGGATATGAACAGACATTTCATCAAAGAAGACATTCAGGTAACTAACAGACACATGAGGAGAAGCTCCCGATATCTAGCCATTAGAGAAATGCAAATGAAAACTACAATGAGATACCATCTCACCCCAACAGTACTGGCACTAATCAAAAAAACAGAAAATAACAAATGTTGGAGAAGTTGCGGGAAGATTGAAACTCTTATGCACTGCTGGTGGAAATGCAAAATGATACAATCACTTTGGAAAACATATGACACTTCCTTAAAAAGCTAGAAATAGAAATACCATATGATCCAGCAATCCCACTCCTAGGAATTTATACTAGAGAAATAAGAGCCATCACAAGAATAGACATATGTACACCCATGTTCATTGCAGCACTATTCACAATAGCAAAAATTTGGAAACAACCTAAGTGCCCATCAACAGATGAATGGATAAACAAATTATGCTACATGCACACAATGGAATACTACGCAAAGATAAAGAACAATGATGAATCCACTAAACATCTCACAACATGGATGAATCTGAAGGGCATTATGATGAGTGACATAAGTCAATCACAAAAGGACAAATATTGCATGAGACCTCTATTATAAGAACTCAGAAGAGGTTTATGCAAAGAAAAAAACATTCTTTGATGGCTACGAGGGGAGGGAGGGAGGAGGAGGGGAAATCACTAACTAGATAGTAGGCAAGTGTCAAATTTGGTGAAGGGAAAGACAACACAATATAGGGGAAGTCAACACAACTAGACTAAGGCAAAGTCATAGAAGTTTCCTAGACACATCCAAAAACCTTGAGGGACCAAGTTTCTGGGTCTGAGGGCTGGGGACCATAGTCTTGGTGGATGTCTGGGTCAATTGGCATAATGTAGTTCATAAAGAAAATGTTCTACATCCTACTTTGGTGAGTTGTGTCTGGGTTCAAGAAAGCTCATGAGCAGCCACCTAAGATACATCTACTGGTTCCATCCCATTGGGAGCAAAGGAGAATGAAGAAAATGAAAGACACAAGGAAAATATTAGTCCAGAGGACTAAAGGACCACATGAACCACAGCCTCCACTCGCCTGAGCCCAAAAGAACTAGATGGTGCCTGGCTACCACCACCAATGACTCTGACAGTGATCACAATAGAAGGTCCTGGACAGAGTGGGAGAAAAATGCAGAACAAAATTCAAATTCCCAAGAAGAGACCAGGCTTACTGGTCTGACAGACTGGAGGAACCCCCAAGATTATGGCCCTCAGCCACTCTGCTAACTCAGAATTGAAACCACTCCCGAAGCCCACTGTTCAGACAAAGATTAGAGAGGCCTATAAAACAAATAACACATGGGAAGAATGTGCTTCCTAATCAATTAAATAGGTGAGACCAAATGGGTAACTCATGCCCTAAAGCATGAAAAGGCAAGAAGGGACAGGAAAGCTGGACAAATGGACATGGAGAACCCAGGGTGGAAAGGGGGAGAGTGCTGTCACATTGTGGGTATTACAACCAATGTCACAAAACAATAAATGTATAAATGTTTGAATAAGAAACTAACTTGAACTATAAACTTTCACCTAAATCACAATAAAAAAATAATAAAAAGCAGAATGCTATGAATGGTCCTTCCTCTGTTCACAAGCCACAATATATATATTTTTAGACATACATAAAAGTAGAGTAAGAAGCAGTAGAGGAGTAACATAGAAAGCTAGAGAGAAAAAATGTTTAATGAATTGGTAAGAAATATATGTAGGTACCAGATAGTATAGAATCAAAATACAGAAATGATGATTAAACAATCTAATTTATTGAACAAAAAGGTATTTTTTATCTGAAAATTGTATAGTAATTGTATAGTAAACACAAAATTAAATGAGACAGAGTAGACATTGACAAGCATTGCTAATGGACTTTGTAGTTATCATTTTTAAGATGCAGGATTCCTTTTACATGATCCTCTGCTTTGATATTATTTTCAAGTACCACCTAATATCCTGTTATGGATTTTTTAGTTGGCTGGTTAACAAAATGTCACCAATCCATGAGAGTTGGCAGGAAGTCATTGACACTTTATCAGGGAGGATTGCTGGCATGTTCATAATAATAATGATACCTCAAATATTCATTAACATTTTCCTTCTGTAATTGTCTCAGTAGTTACAAACTGAAACGTAGCCAGCTTCATATTCTGATACACCAGTCATTTAGAGCTCTGAATAAGAAATTGATCAGAAACCATGCACTAGTGCAGAGAATAATTATAATTTTATAGCTTGGAGCCCTGGTAGCATAGTGCTTAAGAGCTATGGCTGCTAACCAAAAGGTCAGCAGTTTGAATCCAGCAGCCGCTCCGTGGAAACCCTACGGAGCAGTTCTGCTCTGTCCTATAGGATCGCTGTGAGTAGGAATCCACCCGATGGCAGCGGGATATTTTTTAATCACAGGAAAGAATAATTTGTAAGTAGCACATGGTGATTCACAACAAAACTTAGTTATCAGAGTGAAATAAGCATCACCTGTGGGCTGTTTCAATTCCTGTAGTGTGGTTTTGAGGAAAGTCATCAAATGCATCTAAAGTATCTTAAAAAAGCCATGCTTGATCTATAACTTCTTGTGGAACAATCCACTGGTTTCTCTTGCTACCTAATTTATGTTCATATTTATTTCCTGGGGAAGAAATCTGAGAATATTTTTATTATGGGGGACTTTACTGTGGGAGGGAAGGGAGGCCCATGTTCAAATTTACCCCACCCCTTTAACTATGAAAGCAAAACTAACCTTGCACACTTGAAAAATATACATGCATACAGAAGCCAAATGTTATATGAATTAGTATTGACCACATATACATCGGGTTGACCCCTCTTAGCTTGTGAAAAAATCAAAGACCACACTCTGACGTGATGTGGTAATAAGCAATTAACCAGTGAATTGGGATGGAATTTATCCCCTTAATAATTAAAGTTCAATTTCATTGCATTTGAGAGCTGTACAATTTCCAGTAACTCTATGTGATCTTTGAAGCATTAAGTTCTAAGTTTTTACATGTTTATATTTTATTTTTCATACAAACTGGATTATTTTATGTCATCTTTTCCACTTATTTCAGTTGCTTGAAAATGTAGTCTGGAGAATCAAATTGATTTTTAATCACGTGTTCTTGATTTTAGACTTCAGATAAACTAAATTGAACCAGAATATTCTTAAGCATAAACAATGGATTACCTAAATTCCCAACTCTCATTTCAAGTATTTGCTAATGTGGCATTGATCAATCTACAATTCCCAAACTGAGAAGAAGTGATAGGAATATTGGATAAAGAATGTGATACAGGCCAGAAAGATAAATTGTTTGGGTTGTCTTTTTGCAAGTTTGAGGTCAGGATTCATTCATCTTGCTACTTTGTTATATCCCTTTAGTGGCTTCAATTGCAGGATTAAATATTGAATGGTGGCAGATCATTCAATATCTAGGCTCTCATAGTTTGGCATTAGAAGGCTTTTCATGTTTAAAACGGAACTGTGTGCACACAGAATGCCAGAGATAATCGTGCAGATGATCTAGTGTGTAAGATTAATCCCCCAACAATATTATCAGACAATTCTTAACTCATTGATTTGTCCCTGATACGACACTTCTAAAACAAATGGCTGTACTAAGCATTTTATGTATAACATTGAGCCTTCTATACAGCTCAGTTCTATCAGAAAATTAACCCATTAGCAGATTTGGCTAGAAACAGCACAGCCAGTATTTGTTACCAAAAAAATAAAAATCAATTTTAAAAGATTCAAAATGCTTTTTGGGAGTATTAATTAATAAACGATTAAAAAATAAAAATCACTTTGGGTAAACTTTTGCCCTTGTGGCTAAATACGCATAATGAAAGTACTAAATTAATACACTGTCTAATAAGCCTAATTAGACCAAGAATATTCAAACCTCCTTTTAGTCTGAGATATTTTGCTTAAAATATTTAGTTTGGTTTTTGCTGTCCTTATGGATTTTGTGGGTTGCACATACTCAGCCCAAAAAAAGGAAATGAAAACATTGAAGGTTAAAAATGCATTGAGTCAGACCCATGAGGCTTGAAGGATAAATTCATGAACTTTTTACAAATATGTTTTATTTATAAACATAAAAACTAAAGTTTGAAAAACAACCAGAGGTCACTCAGTTCCTATCTCTGCCTTGCAGAATTATTTTATTTCACATTTGTCTGGATAGTGTGAAATGCCTCAGATGATAATTTTTCACTCCTTTTTGAAGCTGCTAAAATCTAGAAGTTCTTCAAGATGAAATTGTTTTGGGATAGTTAGGGGAGGGGAAGATTTTGCCTAAATTTTTATTTTTCTTAGAACTAGACCTCATGACCCCTGAATTCTCTATCAGCTCAGAACTAAAACAATTTCCGAGGCCAACTTTTCAGACAGGGATTGCACTGGACTGTGGGACATAGAGTGATACTCATGGGGAGTGTGCCTCTTGGCTCAAGTAGATACAGGAGACTGGATGGGCAGCTTCTGTCCAGAGGCAGGATGGGAAGGCAGAGAGTGTTAGGAGCTGATTGAAAGGACATGGGGAATCAGGGGTGGAAAGGAGGAGTGTGCTGTCACAGTATGGGGAGAGCAACTGGGGTCACAGAACAATGTATGCATAAATTTTTGTATGGGAAAAAATAAAAACAAAGAACTAGACCATTTGTTCTCCCCAGATTGTTATTTTAGATCATTATAAATAATTCCACTTTTGCACTATTAACAGCTATGTCATATTTCATTTTTTTTCTCAACCTAAGCACATTTGGATTTCTCTCATTTTCTCATAAGTCATTTATTCTCTTCCTTTCACCGCTTAGATTTATCTCTGGCTTCCCTCCAATTTATCCACATCTTTATGGAGTGTAAGGGTCTAAGCAGAAAAATTTTGCTATTATGATGAAGCCTGGTATTCCTAAAGGCAGTATAAGAAAAAATCATTGAAAACAGACAGCCCTGAGTTTGAATTCTGTCTCTGCCACTCACAACTATTGGGCTTTCATCTAGTAATTAAAATCATCTGTGCTTCAGTTTCTTATCTATAAATGAAGTTAACAAGATATACTTCACAGGATTGTTGTGCTTCTTGAATGATGGCTGGCACAAAAGGTAAACAAGCAAACGTAGCTATTATTATTAATATGGTGAATTTCTTATTTGACATGTTATAAATTATTTCAGATCAATGTGGGTTTCCTGTAAAATATTTCGTTTGGATTTTTTTAAATAAAAGAGAGTTCCTATTTGTCTACAACTTCTTTTGAATCCAGCCTAGTATATGTTGGATTTTATAAAATAAACAAACCCTTGCAGTCAATATACAAATTAAAAACCATGAGATTAATAATAAAGGAACCCTGAAGTAGTATGTACAATCAAATACAATTGCACACATCATTATAGGTTATGAACTAGGAATGGAAGAATTAACTGTGTAAGGAAGGGGAAAACCTGTTTGGAACTGGGCTGGAAAGGAGATTCACCAAGACCCTGATTCAATTCTAGAAAAAAAAAGTATGAGGAGAACATGAAGACAGGTAGCAAGTACTTGTTGACCTAAAAATATCAAACAAGAGGTAATAGGGAGGGAGCAAAACAAGGCAATGGCTGGGGAGTCTAGGAGTAGACAACATAATTGAGCACTTAATATGTCCCAATGACCATACAAAGCATTTTTGTTAACCTTATGATGTACATTTAAGATAAAATGTACGTTATATATATATAAATATATATATATAAACATAAATGTACAGATATATATATATATATAAACTTTACAGATGAGTTATCCAAGGCACTCTGCTACAGCAGGAAGTAGTGGAGCTGGGGTTCAAACATAGGCATTCCACACAAAATTATGTTCTAAGTCGTGACAATCACCTGAAAGCATGGTAAAGCAGGTTACTGGGCCTCATCCCCCAAGTTTCTGATTCATTAGGACTGGAGTGGGGCCTGAGAATTTCCTGATGCTGATGCTGCTGGTCTGAGGGCCACACTTTGAGAACTACTCCTCTAAATTACTGTGTTCTATTTCTTCTGCTGGTTAATAGTTATTGAGTGGAACTACATGCCAGACTCAGCTGTAGACATATTACAGGCACGATTTCATTTAGGTTCTTTTATGTAGCAATCATGTGGACAGGCTTTCGTTCTCTGCTTTAAGGAAATCTGACCTACGGTACTTTAGTCCTGGAGGAACTGGTGCCCTAAACAGCCTATTAGAATAGAAATTCAAATAAGGTTACTCCAGTTATAGGGACTCTTTGTCTCAGGAGCAAGGCAGAAGCCCAGGTACTTACAAAAAAGTGAAACACAAGGTTGGGCCGTGTATGGAGGGGGATTTGATACAGAATCCTTTATGTGTTAAACTAGAGCACATTAGGTTCATTTTTAATAAGGGCAAGACTGGTTTCAGATCCTGGACAGGCATAGGCTATGGACCACATTTTGACTTAGGCTGGGTTCTCCAGAGGATCAAAACCAGTGAAGCATACCCAATTCCTTGGGTCAGGTGTCAGGCTGGAGGCTTCTCCCGATTCACTTGTCCGCAGGGGCTGATGAACCCAAGATTGGCAGGTCAGACGGCAGACTGCTGGCACAAATCCCAAAAACTGAGGTCAGATGAGCAGCCAGTTGCAGGATACAGAGCAGAGCAAAAGCCAGCAAGCTTTGCCAGAAAGTCCATATATATTGGATATGAGGCCACACCCCTAAGTAAACTCCCTTTCAAGAGATTGGCTACTCATAGCAGATCTCCTCATGGAGATGATTACATTATATCAGATCTTATCATGGAAGTGATTACATCACTACCTAACTGCCAAACAACATCTTAACTGCCAAACCACCGGGAATCATGGCCCAGCCAAGTTGATGCACAACCTTAACCATCACAGAACACCCCTTGGCAGCTTGGCACCAGTACACATCTCCTTAAACGATACATAATCTTCAAATAAAGACAATTATAAAGTCATAGTTGCACCTAACATGATACAACTAACATGTGTACAACTGAAAATGCACTAGCCCTGTTTACATCTTATATTTTGTAAGTGAAACAAAAATATTTGATACACACATACAAGGAAGAAATACTCATAACAATTGCAGTCCTAGTTTCTGCAACTGGTCACGTGGTCATAGCTGGTATTTAGGACTACCTTCTTCTACCACTTATTCTGTATTCCTTTGCCCTCAGCAAACACCTCAACTGGTGGTGGTTCTTTGCCTGGTGGGGTAACACAAACCTTCATTTTCAAGGGTCTGGGCCATTAGTAATCATGTCAGAATTGGGTTGCTATAGTTTTCCATCAACTTTTTTAACAGGGCATGGTAGTACCAAGAGACGCCCTAAGGGAGCTCCTGCATTCCAGACATACTATACTCTTCTTTACTTCCATTATGCAATATCAATTCAATTTCCTCTTTCTAATCAGGATCAATCACACCAGCCAATATAGTAACTCCCTTCTTTGCCTGTTGATCCAGAGGCATAAGGAGCCCAAAGTGGCTGAGTGGCATGCTTAACTTGCAGTTTCGTGGTATCAGTGATCTGTTTCCAGGTGGGAGCATTCCTCCCTTTGGAAGTAAAACCTCTAGACTCACAGGACATAGGGACACAGGGAAAGGAAGCAAAACTTTTGTGAGTGGGTCGCTAGGGAAAATAGTGATTGGTTCCACTCCCATTTCCACCCCTGATTCCTGGACCCATGAATCCTGGCTACTGGAGAAACAGCACCATATATTGGACACTGGTTTAGAGCATATACAGCCTCCTGGAGAACACTGCTCCAAGCCTGCTAGGTAGTGCCACCTAGCTGCCACCGTAATTGTGTCTTTAGAAGGCCATTCCATCATTCTGTCAAGCCAGTGCTTCGCATGATGGGGAACATGGTAAGACCAGTGAATTCTATTAGCGTGGGCCCATTGCTGCACTTCATTTGCTGTGAAGTGAGTCCACTGATCTGAGCAATGCTGTGTGGGATACCAGCATGGTGGATAAGGCATTCTGTAAGTCCACGGATGGTAGTTTAAGCAGACGCATTGCGTGCAGGGAAGGTAAATCTGTATCTAGAGTAAGTTTCTATTCCAGTGAGAAGAAAACCTTGCCGTTTCCATGATGGAAGTGATCCAATGTTATCAACTTGTAACCTGGTTGCTGGCTGATCACTTCGAGCGATGTTGCCATATCAGGGACTTAGTGTTGGTTTTGTTGGTCTTTGTTGGCAGATTGGGCACTCAGCGTGGCTGTAACCAAGTCAGCCTTGGTGAGTGGAAGTCCATGTTGCTGAGCCCATGCGTAACCTCCATCCCTGCCACTATGACCACTTTGTTCATAAGCCCGTTGGGCAATGATGGGAGTGGCTAAGGAAAGAGAATGACTGGTTTCCACAGAATGCATCATCCTATCAACTTGATTGTTAAAATCGTCCTCTGCCAAGGTCACCCATTGGTGAGCATTCACATGAGACACAAATATATTCATTTCTTTGGCCTATTCAGAGAGGTCTAGCCACATAACTCTTCCACATACCTCCTTGTCTCCAGTTTTCCCATCATGTTCCTTCCAAGTCCCTGACCATCCAGCCAAACCATTGGCCATGGCAAATGAACTAGTATACAGTTACGCATTTGGCCATTTCTCCTTCCAAGCAAAGTGAACAACCAGGTGCACTGCTCTAAGTTCTGCTCATTGGGAAGATTTCCCTTACCACTGTCCTTCAGGGGATCCCAGAAAGGGGCTATAGTGCTGCCGCTGTCCACTTTTGAGTGGTGCCTGCATATCATGTAGAACCATCTGTAAACCAGGCACGAGTTTTCTCTTCCTCAGTCAGCTGATTATACGGAACTCCCCATGAGGCCATAGGCGCAGACCAGGAGATGGAAGGTAATGTGACAGGAGTGGAGACCATGGGCATTTGGGCCACTTCCTCATGCAACTTACTTCTGCCTTCAGGTCCTGCTCAGACCGGATCTTGTATATACCTCTTTCGTTTAATGATGAAGTGCATGTCTGACTTTATGGCTCTGTGGGTCAGACAACAGCCAGTTCATGAGAGGCACCTCAGGTAGTATGGTGACTCGGTGTCCCATGGTTAAGTGTTCAATTTCTGCTAAGGCCCAGTAACAAGTCAAAAGCTGTTTCTCAAAAGGAGAGTAGTTATCTGCAGAGGATGGCAGAGCTTTGCTCCAAAATCCTAAGGGTCTGCACTGTGATTCACCAAAAGGGGCCTGCCAAAGACACCAAACAGCATCTCTGTCTGCCACTGACACTTCCATTGGATCAGCCAGATCATGTGGCCCAAGGGGCAGAGTGGACTTTTATGGCAGCCTTAAACTGTTGCAGAACCTTTTCTTGTTCTGAGCCGCACTCAAAACTAGCAGCTTTTCAAGTCACTTGATAAATAGGTCAGAATAGCACACCAAAATGAGGGATGTGTTGCCTCCAAAATCCAAAGAGGCCCATTAGGTATTCTGCCTCCTTTGTAGTTGTGGGAGGAGCCAGTTGCAGTAACTTGTCCTTCACTTTAGAAGGAATACCTCAACATGCCAACACCACTGGACCCCTAGAAATTTCACTGAGGTGGAAGGCACCTGAATTTTTGTGGGATTGATTTTCCACCCTGTAGTGTGCAAATGTTTTACCAAGAAGTCCAGAGTCATTGACACTTCTTCTTTCCTAGCTCCAGTGAGCATAATGTCATCAATGTAATGGACCAGTGTGATGTGTTGTTGAATGGAAAGGCAATCAAGTTCTCTGCGGACTAAATTATGACATAGGGCTGGAGAGTTTATATATCCCAGAGGCAGGACAGTGAAGGTGTATTGCTGGCTTTGCAAGATGAAGGCATACTGCTTCTGGTGGTCCTTCAAATCAAGCGTGGAGAAAAAGTCATTAGCCAGGTCAATAGCTGTATACCAGGTACCAGGAGATGTATTAATTTGCTCAAGCAGTGAAACCACATCAAGAATAGCAGCTGCCCCACAGACACATCCAAACTTCCTGAGGGACTGAATTACTAAGCTGAGGGCTGTGGGAACCATGGTCTCAGGGAACATCTAATTCAACTGGCATAACATAGTTTATAAAAAAAATATAGTACATTCTACTTTGGTGAGTAGTGTCTACGGTCTTAAAAGCTTGTGAGTTGCCATATAAGATACTCAACTGGTCTTACCCTGCTGGGAGCAGGGGAGAAAGGAGAAAACTAAATATGCAAAGGAAAGATTAGTCCAAAGGACTAATGGACCACCACTACCACAGCCTCCACCAGACTGAGTCCAGCAGAACTAGATGGTACCCGGCTACCACCACTGACTACTCTGACAGGGATCACAATAGAGGGTCCTGAGCAGAGCTGGAGAAAAATGTAGAACAAAATTCTAACTCACAAAAAAAGGCCAGCCTTACTGGCCTGACAGAGACTGGAGAAATCCCAAGAGTATGGCCCTCGAACACCCTTTTAGCTCAGTAATGAAGTCACACCTGAGGTTCACTCTTCAGCCAAAGATTAGACAGGCCTATAAAACAAAACGATACTAAAGGGGCACACTAGCCCAGGGGCAAGGACTAGTAGGCAGGAGGGGACAGGAAAGCTGGTAATAGGGAATCCAGGGTCGAGAAGGGAGAGTGTTGACATATAGTAAGGTAGTTAACCAATGTCACAAAACAATATGTCTGTTTAATGAGAAGCTAGTTTGTTCTGTAAGCCTTCATCTAAAGTACAATTAAAAAAAAAAAAAAAAGATAGCAGCTGCATTTGGAGTCACCAACAGGTTAAGTTTCCAATAATGCACTGTCATTTTCCAAGATCCATCTGTTTTTTGCATAGGCCAAATAGGCGAGTTAAATGGGGATGTGGTGTAAAGCAACACCTTGTGCATTCTTCAAGCCCTTAATAGTGGCAGTAATCTCTGCAATCCCTCCAGGAATGTGGTATTGCTTTTGTTTTACTGCTTTCCTCGGTAGGGGCAGTTCTAAAGGCTTCTACTTGGCTTTCCTACCATAATAGCTCTTATTCCACTTGTCAGGGATCCAGTGTGGGGGTTCTGCCAGTTTCTGAGTGTATCTATTTCAATTATGCATTCTAGGACTAGAGAAATCACTATAGGGTGGGTTCAGGGACCCACTGGACCAACTGTGAGATGAACCTGAGCTAAGACTCCATTAATAACCTGACCTCCATATACTTGCACTCTGACTGGTGGGCTACAGTGATGTTTTTGTCTCCTGGAATTAGTGTCAGTTCAGAGCTAGCATCCAGTTAATCCCCCAAAAGTCTAATTATTTCATTTCCCCCGATAAACAGTCACTCTCGTAAAAGGCTGTAGCTCTCTTTGGGTAAGGCTGGGAGAAAGATTAACAGTATAAATCTTTGGCATTGTAGTGGGGTCCTTTCCCAAGGGGACATAGCCTCCCCTTCATTCAAGGGGTTATGGGTCTGTAAGCTTGATCAAATCTGGGAATTGATTGAGGGGCTGCAACTCTCTATTCTGGCAATTTGAGTTAGATTTTGCCATTCACTTGACTTAGAATTCTTCTGCTTATACATATCAAGTAAATATTCAGTAGATTTCCCATTTATTTCACTCTTAGGGACACCATGAATAAGTAGCCAATGCCATCAGTTGATAAGAGTCAGACTATTATGATTACTGTTTTGATTCTGCTGTCTAGTACTTTAGCCCACTTTGTCTTTGTTGATAGAGTGCCACCAGTTAGCCCGTACCACCAAAGGGGCCAATCAGCCCCATTGTAGTTAGGTGTCTTGATTCAGTTAGGGCAGCTCCCACTGTCAAATCTGACTGACATAAAATAGCAATCACAGCAGTCTTCAAGGATGCTGGGACTACCTTCACAAGTGTGTTCCTCACTGCTGTGGTAAAGGGTGTGTCCTCTGGACATTCCATGGGTGGGTCTGTGGGCCTAACCTGATAAATCCACTCTAACTAACATGGCAGTTTTCCTAGGCCTTTGGATACCTTCTTCTACAGTATACCAAGGCAGGTCTGGTACTTCAGCTTGATTTAGTGTAGGCCATGCTTCAGTGACCCAACCAAATAAACTATCAATCTTTTCCTACCTCTGGAGCTGAAACATTGAATGAAGTATCTGTGCTTAGTGGACCTGTATCAGTGAACTCAGAGTGATCCAACTTTATGTTCCTTGCACCATTATCCCACATCCTTAATAGCTGTTCTCACACATATTCCCCAGGTTTCTGTTTGTACATATTACAAAAGCCAAGCAGCTCTTTTGGAGTGTAGCATACCTCCTTCTGGGTCACATTTGTACTTCATCTTTTGGGGCTCACTGGGACTTAAAGTTAGTTATAGGTCTAGAAGCAAAAATGGGTGGTGTGGATGTGTTTTGAGAATATTCAGCAATGTCTTTTAAGGCATCTGTCTCAGGCAATGCCCCAGGCAGTGATTTAGCTGCCTCCCCAGGTGATGACTCAGACACCACCCCATGAAATATCTCAGACAAAGGCTCTTCAGACACAGCTGAGTTAATCTCATCAGATGGTGGCAGGGGGGCTAATGGTTTTATTGGCAGGAGTGATTCAATGGAATTTAAAGGCTTAGCTTCCTGATTATCTGCCTATATGTCCCCATCCCAGTTTTAGGATCCCTTTTATTCCCAATCAATTACCCTCAGTTTAACTTTAGACGCCATTCAAGGTTGGAAATTCAGTTGGTGTTGTAATTCAGCCACTCTTATGAGAATACTCTGGGTTTGGTTTTCAGCAATATCAGCTCTGTTACTAGAAGAAATAAGACTGTCTCTCAGGGCACAAGTGGCAACTTTGAGGTACCAAATGTCTTAGACTGGGTTCTTTAGAAAAGCAAAACCAGTGAAGTGTACATATATATATATATAGAGAGAGAGAGAGGGACTTATCTCAAGAAAATGGCTCACATGATTGTAGAGGCTGGAAAG
Organism: Dugong dugon; assembly: GCA_030035585.1. Lineage (NCBI taxonomy): Eukaryota > Metazoa > Chordata > Mammalia > Sirenia > Dugongidae > Dugong > Dugong dugon. The sequence goes on from CM057478.1 coordinate 20,977,537, forward strand.
TCCCAAGTCCATGGGTCACATATCAGACTGACTGTAGGCTTCTCCTGACTCACATCACTGCAGGGGCTGACAAACTCAAGATAGGCAAGTCAGATAGCAGGCTGCTGACTCAAGTCCCAAGAACTGGAGGCCAGATGAGGAGCCAGCTGCAGGATTGAGAGCAGAGCAAAAGCTAGCAAGCTTTGCCAGAAAGTCTATATATATTGAATGCAGTCCACATCCTTGAGGAAACTCCCTTTCAACTAAGGCTGCTCATGGCAAATCTTATCATGGAGATGATCACATTATATCAGATCTCATCGTGAAGGTGATTACATTGTTGCATATCTGCCAAACCACTGAGAATCATGGCCCAGCCAAGTTGATACAACCTTAACCATCACAGATGTCTGTGTCTCTGAGAAGAAAAGGAATATAGGGACAGGGACAGGGAGATCAACACACACACACACACACACACACACACACACACACACACACACATCCACATCCTCTCATGAGGTTCCTGTGGTTACTAGACAATTTCCATGGCTATTCCTCTGTGTATTTCTCTCTCTCAATGGTGCTATTTCATAGATTGCCTATAGTAGAAGTTTAGTGGTTGTTGGCTGACTGTCTGCCCATTTTGTCTTAGTTAACTTAAACTTGACTGAATATGAGAGAGACATCAAAGAAAAGTAACAGGTGTCTCATAGTCATGTCTTTCTAACTCACTATACTGGATTTCTGGGAATGAGCCACATGCAAACAGTAGTTGAATAAAATCTGCCCATGTAGCTGATTGATTACGGCATGAGTGGCTATCAAGGCATGAAGTTCTGAAGGAAGGGAGAAATGTTTCAGATTTTTATTTTGCTAATAGCCAATTGGCCAGACAGATACAGCTGTGGCATCTAGAGAGCCAGGTTTTCTTCTATATCATCAGAAAGTGTTTGGTAAGCACCTTTTTGAAAGTGGTAATATCTTGGGTCCTATATAGAATAAGTCAGAAAACTTGGCTTGTCATTTGAGAGTTAAAGTGGATAATTGCCATCTTTTCAGTTCAGTTCAATTCAGTTTAGTTCAATTCACTCAGTATAGCCCAGCAAGTATTTATTGATTGCCTACTTATGTTGACACTCTGCACAGTCCTCGACTTGGTCTGTGATAGGTAAATACAGGCCCTGTCAGGCTAGTGAGTTATCCTCTGCACTTTAGGAAGAACATTTCAGCTTTCAGACACATTGACTGATAAGTGTAGAAATCGTTGCATACCACCTGTGATAGCTGAGTGGTACCCAAAAGAATTAGACCTCAAATGCCAAATTCACACCTGGTTTAAAATATGAGTTATAAGAGTAAAATGTTTTGGATAGGAATGCATGCAGACACTTTTAAAATACTTAAGCTTGTAAAAATTTTTTTCATCATTAAAATAGGCAAGCCCTTTTTATCCATATAGAGGACCTCCTAAGTAAATTCTAAATACATGTAACATTTCCTTGCAGTGACAGCAACTGGGCAGAAGTTGGTAGCCCAGGTTCCTTTTGAATTAACATTGTGCTATGACGGCAGTGTGCGCCATCAAAAAAACCGAACCCATCGCTGTCGAGTCGAACTCCAACTCATAGTAACTGGTACAAACTGTTTACAAGTACATATTTTGGTGTGTGAAAATGAGCCATGAGTTTTCTTTGCATCAGCCATTGGTGATATTTCAACTACCTGGTCAGAAGAAACTTTTGCAATTCTGCTTGCTTCTATAGATTAAGACAAAACAAGTTTTCTGTATTATGCCATATCCCATTTCAGCTGTACAACACATTACTTGTTCAGTTTTTGTTATAATCTTGATAGAAGATGGAACATACTCCCAGTAAGATCACTGCTCGCCTGCCAGTTTGCACTTTTACATACATACAACATGTTACTGCTGCGAGAGTGAAATTTATGGTGAGTGAGTCTCTGGCATCTGTCACTTCACCTGACTATAGTAAGAGGGTCTCTAGGTAGGCTGTGTTTGCAACTACTGTAAATATTTCTGTGTTTGTAGCATCTTGGTATTGAAATTTATGAATTAACCAACATTCCTTCTTTGATGTTTTAAAAAATAAAGTTTAGTTTCAAAGACCATTACCTATTTTTTACTTGTGTCTCTTGGGGGAAAGAGGAGACAGCTGTTAAGATACTGAAAATATTTTCTTTTATTTTTCTGTCTCAGATTTTTTTGTTATACATTAGAGACCTTATGTAATGTTTAATGTTCCAACTTACTGTACGCATTTTCAGCTTTAGTATTTGTCATCTTGTTCCAATTTAATGAAAGCTTATTTGGCTATGGTTTTCATTGGAAAGCAGAACACACGTACAGCTTTCGGCAATAATATATATTTTTCCTTTCCTTTGGATTTGAACAGCTTTCTAAAATTTTCTTTACTGAAATTCTGGCAGAGTTATTTCTGCAACATTTGGCTGAGGGTTTTGGAATGTTTTAAGCATTTGAAGTGACTGGGATCAATTACTGTAACCTAAAATGGATAACCTTTAAGACACAAAGCTCATGTTTTTCTTAATCATCTCATTACGTGACATTTTTCTGTTTGTATATCGATAAAGCACTGTATGTTGGCTAAATAAGCCTTATTTCATTTATTTCCAAGTACTGTTGATATTGTAAAGCTAGCATAATACATATAACATTAAAGTTATTTTTAAGATGTAACATCTTTGTGGATGAGAAAAATAAAATTCAGTAGATAGATAAACTTGTAACAATTTAGCAGTCTAACAAAGTATAATTTGAAATGAATCTTTAAAAAATTCACAAGGCAAACATTCTTTAAACTGGTTTTCTAATTAAGGGAGTGCTGAGAGTTTTCTGGTTTATTTTCACTAGTGTTATTTCATTACCAAAGGTTTTTCTTTTTCCTTCTCTAAAATTACTGCTGCTTCTAAAAGATGTTTACTTATAAGGGGGTATGTAGTAACATCCAGTTATTTTTATTTATCACATTAAATTAAGACTCATATTGCACTTTGGGGATAGAAAGAAACCAAAGCATTATTGGCTTTGAGATTTGACTTTTGATAAATATAAATGTGGAGCGACCTCTGTTGATGGTACGTAGTGGATGTGACCCATGTCAAGCAGTTGCTGTAGCAATGGAGAGAAATATTACAGACAGAACATTCCTGCTTCTGCTCCAGTGGACTCAGAATACATTAGCAGGGCTCTCTATCAGCTCTCAGCTCGGAGTTTTTTCCTGATGATGGATTAGTGATAAAATCATATGCAAGTTTTTCCAGAGTTCCCCTGAGACCTTAGCTTTTCATGAATGAAAAGGTCATTTGTAAATGTTCTACGTTATTTCATTATTTTTCCAATGGAACCAGATTGCTTTGTACAGTTTTACATTGCTATATTTCTGTTGAAATACTAGCTTGCAGTTGTTGAGTTTTAATGTCCTATTTGTTTGCTGTTTTAGAGAAACTTACTGTTCCTTAATGAAAAAAAATATGTATTTAGTAAAGAGAGACTTTAGAGTAAAGTTAAAATCATTCTGTGAACTACAAGCTAAGACTTTCATGAAGTCAGATGTCTCCTTGCTCATTTTGTCCTAACCGACTTTTGATATAAGGCCAAACTTTGTACCAGATGTGTGGTGTTTATGATAATTATATGGTAGAAGCCTTCAATCATTTTCCACTGAGACTATTCAACATCTGTTTTATCAAAAAAAATTCTAATTTTTTTTTCAGGGCTACAGGTGAGTAAGAATATGAAGTGAGACAATGAGTCACATATTTTATTATTTTATAATGTAAATTTCTCCAGCATTTATCTGTCATAAATTACCATAAACCTAAATATTTCCTTTAATGACTGTACATGGCAGAGTTAGTGCCTGATATTTTAGGATTAAAATTTTAAAAGCATCCATTTGACATTTGCAGTTATTGTTTTCTTCACTCTGTTACCATTTGTAGTTGTGATAATAGATGAAAATTTCATGCAGAATGGATAAGGAAGGGGAGGGGAGGTGATGCTGTGGCCCATTTTTACCATTTCCATGTTGAGACCACTTCATCTATTTACCAACCTACTTCACTGTAACTCTTATCTGTGTTAAACAGAGTTTACAAATACTGATTAACAAAGACAAATGATCAGAGGTCATAAATGGAAGAGATGTCAGAACCATGTGACAGAGTAGAACGCTAGTTCTTGTTCACCTGTTATCATTCTTAAGGCTGCATGAAGAGGTATTCGAGAGCTACCCCTTAGCTCAAGTGATGGGCAGGTCTCTAACTTTGAACTCAGTAACTACTCATTCCACTAACTTTATTGGAATACCAAAATGCATGGGTCCTTCCCTTGGATATTTCATTCAAAACTATAGGGGGAAAGATCTTTATTATAATTGTCTCTAACTTAATAGGGCAAATACCATGTTTGGGGAAATGTATAACCCCTCCATGACTTTTGTACAGTTGTTCCACATCCCTTAAACCTTGTGTACTCACTGGCTGCTGTTAACAGTAAAAACAAGGTCAGTGCAGCTCTTCAAAGCACTGTGCTTTTGCCCTGATGATGGTATCATAGTCTGTTTTCTGGGCCAACATAGACATAACCAGCCATAAAAACAAGCATGTGCACATCCACGGCCCAAAATAAATCAAAGTGGACATAATGAAAATTTTCCAGTGAGCTTAAAAGAAAATTTAATATACTTCACCTCTTTTTTTTTGCAGGGTGAAGGAGGTAGTTTCGGTTTTCATTGGAATTTTTATGTGGGTAAAACTTCCTATTTGCTGCACTTGCCTAGGGTTTTCTTATCCAACAATTATGAGATGAACTAAGAGGTGGGAGAAGAATTGTATTACTAAATTTTGGTGGATCAAATGAGTGTTTTATGAGACAACTCAAATTTTTGTAAGCTATATGATGTTTCACTATAATGTCAAAGACTGCTAAGCCCTAAAATATGAAATTTATTTAAAACAGCATTTTTCTTCAATGAAAGGATTTTTATTTGTTTATTTCTTTGACAAATTTTGTTTGAGAATAAAAGGAAATGCTTTTACATTTAACTATAATGAAAATGTATTTGGACCCCAAAGCCAGTTTGTCTGTTGGATATCTTTGGTCACAGTTCAATTACGTCAAAATTATTTTTAGATTTTTAGAGTCTTGCTTTGGTCAAATATGTTTTGTTCCAAAGATATGACACAAGTATAATCCCAAGCATTTCTGAAGCCAAACTATTCAATATTCCTATCATTCAGGTACAGTTTGGCACAGATGGCAGTTCAGTCAAGTGAAATGTACTTTAAGTCCTAAGGTTGACCGGTCAAGAATAAGATTTCTCCAGTAAGACATTTTTACAAAGGCACAATGACTATACTTTTGTAATTCAAACAAACACAACGTAAGGAATTATTTTGAAATATAATGATGGTGCAACTGTAACAATAAAAAGGTCTGTAATAAATAAAAAATTGTGCATCTGTTTTAGAAGACCTTTGACTGCTATACCTTGTAACTTGCCACAGGCGTGATGAATTGTATCTTAACTGTAAGTACAAATGCAAGGATAGTATATATCCCATATTATGTTTTTATTGTCTTGAAGAGTTTTAGGCAGCTAGGGACACATTGAAGCCCTGGTGGTGCAGTGGTTAAAAGCTCACTTGCTAACCAAAATGTCAGCAGTTTGAATCCACCAGCTGCTCCTTGGAAACCCTATGGGGCAGCTCTACTCTGTTCTGTAGGATCACTGAGTTGGAATCAACTCGACAGCAACGGGTTTGGTTTTTTTGGTTTACGGACACACTATCTGATGATTAGGAGAGTGAAATGGAGTTGAACATTGGACTAAATTATGTTTATGTATTATCTATTCATCACAGAAAAATTAGCTTTCATCCCTTTTTCTAGGAGTGGTTATAGGTCTGTGCTAAGATTGGCAGTCTTTGCCCCCCTCCCTCACCTATAGGACAATAGGATGCCTTTGAAAAACAGGATACGGTTTAAGAGCAGGTTCTTTTTGTATAAAGATTATTCTTCTAATTGCTAATAAGAATTTGGGCTTATTATCACTGTGATCTAATCAGCTTTTTTAAGTCAACGTCTGTTTTAGTTATCTAGTGCTGCTATAACAGAAATACACAAGCAGATGGCTTCAACAAACAGAAATTTATTTTCTTACAGTTTAGGAGGCTAGAAGTCCGAATTCAGGGTGCTAGCTCTAGGGGCTTTCTTTCTCTTTTGGCTCTGGGGGAGTCTTCGTGTGTCTTGGCATCTCTCTTCCCCTATCTCTGATTCCTAGCTTGCTTGTTTAATCTCTTTTAAATCTTAAAAGAGATTGACTCAAGATTTACTTTACACTAATCCTGCTTCATTAACATAACAAAGACAACCTATTCCCAAATGGGATTATAACCACAGGCATAGAGGTTAGGATTTACAACACATATTTTGGGGGACATGATTCAATCCATAACAACATCAATACAATCTGATTTAAAAATTCCTGAAACTTTGCTTCCTCTTCTCTCCCAGTAAAAAGGAATAACCACAAACAACCCTTCCTTGTTCCAGTACAGTAAGACACCATAAGATCTATTAAATATAAAGTTCTTAACCGTTTTTCAGTGTGTAATCTAAATGTGAAAAATCTGCGAATGGTTAACAGGGAGTATTCAATCTAAATCTTCTGCAAGGTCGAAATATGTTGGAATATGAAAAACTGCACCTACAAAGTGAAATAATTCATCACTCTAAAAAACAAATTTGGAGTTTTTAATAGAAGCAAAACTAACTCAGACATCTAAGCCATCAATGAAGCTTGCCGGAATTTGAAGGGAATATCACGATGTGACTCTTTTTATGGATCAAGTACAAATGAAGTTGACAGTGTGTATGCCTAATGTGAGTGCTGAGAACTGGAAGCTGCAAAGACGGTATTTCCACTTTCCCATGTTGACACATGGTGTGTGCATGCCGTGCAGCCAGGCTGATTAAAAATGTCAGGGCTTTGCTAATGTGAAGAGCACGCCTCTTAAATCTGAATTCTGGTTCAAGAGGCCCCAAGCCACAGTGTGTAAATAAAGCAGGTTTACTAATTAATGCATTCTATCTATATTGTATTCGAACAGGACAACACTTAGGAAATTCCACAGTGTAACCTGACTGTTGATTAGGACCTGCAGCTCCCCATTAAAGGAGCCTGAGAAGTGAAACCATAGTGTTGTGGGCTGAGGACAAGGCCAAGGTGGAGGCGTGTAATCATTGAACTCTCCTTGAATGCTCCTTATCATCACTAGTCACAGAGCTGACATTTCCCATGGGAGGGAGTTATGTTCATAAACTGAATAGAGAGCATCAGGAAGCAGCTGAAAATGGCTGCTCATCAAGTTTATTGTAATGCGGCACTCCTCTGGATAACCTCTGACCTACCTTTCTGATGTTCTGAGGAATCATAACCCTATCGTGACTGTTTTGACAAACGCAGCGCTCAGAGCCTGGAAAAGATAATAGATGTAGTTACTCACTGTTGTTTTCTTGGGTGTCATCAAGTCGACTCCAACTCATAGCAACCCCATGTGACAGAGTAGAACTGCCTCATAGGGTTTTCTATGCTGTAATCTTTATGGAAGCAGATTGCCAGGTTTTTCTCCTGCAGAGCTGCTGGGTGGGTTCAAACTATCGACCTTTCAGTTGGCAACCAAACACTTAACTGTTGCACCACAAGGGCTCCTTAGTTACTACTTCCAACTAAAAGTCTTCAGTAATCTCCTTCTCCCTAACTTCCACCTGGTCTTCTGTAAGATAAAATCAGCTCCCAGCCTCCTTCATGGAACATTTCTAATTCCCCTTCCGCACCTCTATCACCTCTCTTGAATGTCTGCCTTCTTTTGTATCTACCTATCAATAAAATTTGCAGTCATTTACAGAACATTGCAGAATGTTCTACAGGACTAAAGTCAGTTTCAGTAATAGTAAATTGTGGATTTGAATGGCAATGTATTGCCAAACAACTGTATTCCCTACAATTCCTAACAGAAAAATTCACTAAATCATACATTTCACCTAATTATTTTGAATATCTACAGTAACTTTGGGATGTGTTAATTCTGAGATGCCTGTGGGATATCCAGTGAATGTTGTTGTTGTCAGGTGCCATCCAGTCTGTTCTCTTAGCGATCCTACGTACAACAGAATGAATCACTGCGCGGTCCTGTGACATCCTCATGATTGTTGTTACGCTTGAGCCTATTGTTGCAGCCTCTGTGTCAGTCCATCTCATTGAGGGTCTTCCTCTCTTTCACTGACCCTCTACTTTGCCAAGCATGATGTCCTTCTCGAGGGACTGAGCCCTCCTGACAACATGCCTAAAGGATGTGAGCCGAAGTCTTGCCATCCTTGCTTCTAAGGAGCATTCTGGCTTATTTCTTCCAAGACAGATTTGTTTATTCTTTTGGCAGTCCATGGTGTATTCAAAATTCTTCACCAACACCATAATTTAAAGGCGTCAATTCTTCTTTGATCTTCCTTATTCATTGCCCAGCTTTCATATGCATATGAGGCCATTGAAAGCACCATGACTTGGGTCAGGTGCTCGTTAGTCCTTAAAGTGACATCTTCGTTTTTTAACACTTTAAAGAGATCTCTTGTAGCAGATTTTCCCAAAGCAATGCATCTTTTGATTTCTTGACTGCTGCTTCCATGGGTGTTGATTGTGGATCCAAGTAAAATGAAATCCTTGACAACTTCAATCTTTTCTCTGTTTATCATACTGTTGCCTGTTGGTCCAGTTGTTAGGATTTTTGTTTTATGTTGCGGTGTAATCCATACTGAAGGCTGCGGTCTTTGATCTTCATCAGTAAATGCTTCAAGTCCTCTTCACTTTCAGCAAGCAAGGTTGTGTCATCTGCATATCTCAGGTTGTTAATGAGCCTTCCTCCAATCCTGATGCCCCGTTCTTCTTCATATAATCTGACTTCTCTGATTTTTTGCTCAGCATACAGATTGAATAAGTATGGGTGAAAGGATACAATCCTGACACACTCCTTTCCTGATTTTAAACCACTCAGTATCCCCTTGTTCTGTTTGAATGACTGCCTCTTGGTCTATGTACAGGTTCCTCATGAGTACAATTAAGTGTTCTGGAATTCCCATTCTTTCCAATGTTATCCATAATTTGTTATGATCCACACAGTCGAATGCCTTTGCACAGTCAATATCACTGCTGATATCATTGCTGATGTCAGATGGATCCTGGCTGGAAGCAGAGAATACCAGAAAGATGTTTACCTATGTTTTATTGACTATGAAAAGGCATTCGACTATGTGGATCATCCAGTGAATACTCTTTTGCAAATATAGTTCTTTTCTTCAAGATGGCAGGTGACGTAAGGTGGGGGACCTGAGGATATGAAAGCATTAACATACTGGTAGTGACTAAATCTGCCCTGAGTCATGATTATCTTTCCTCAGTTTCACCTGTAAAATTTTTCAAATGATTAATAAGGACCATTCTTACTCTTAGAATACTGTGACTCTTTAAAGGGTACTGGTTATTTTCTGAATATCAGACTCATTGTAACTTTCCCAAGAGTCTATGGAGACAGAAATGCCAAAGATAGAATTTTAATTTTTAAAAAATAAATTTGCAAAAGCAAGTTTTAATTCTTGCCTCTTTATTTCCACTAATGATAGCTTGAAATGATGTTTGATTCGTTACAGTTTTAGAGTTTAGTTCGTGTCCTGTTCATGACAAGTAGAGTTGCCATCTTCAAATTTTTGGGATAAAGAAAGAAAACGAAACAAACTTGGATGTAAGAGGGAAACTAAAGAATGATAGATTTTATACCCAGAATGCTGTTTGCTTTCATTCCGTTTGTACTGATCAGAATTATAAGGAGGTAGTTTGGGAGACTTTCTATCCACAGGTGACTGTAAAGTAAGATTGACTTTTGATGTTTGACCTCTGGAAATCAGTTTTATTACTTTATGCTCATTCCATGGATATCTCAATGTCATTCTGGTGGACAGGGCTCTAACATAAAAGCCAATCTCCTCACATGAAATACATTGGTAATATCAGAAAGAATAAATAAACTTTTGGTTATCAATTTAGAAAACTAATTTGTCACTTCTAGGTTAGATCTCACCCTTTTACATTGAATTTTAATACAACCAAGATATATTCATTTAAAAATGAATAGAGATTCTCAAGGTCAACTGCTTCATTTCACAGCAACTAAATTTATCAAAACATGTCAAAATAACATAGCAAACTATGACCCTTGAAACCTCTATAAAGAAAAAACTAGTAGTAAGTAGTTCAGATCCTTTAAATGATATCATTCTTTTTTAAATGTTTTATTATGATTTTGGAGAAAATTTACATAGCAAATTAGGTTCTCATTTAGCAATTTCTATATATATTATTCAGAGCCCTGGCAGTGTTATAGCTGATAACCAAAGAGCTAGAGCTGATAACAAAAAGTTGGCAGTTTGAATCCCCCAGCTGCTCCTTGGAAACCCTATAGGGCACTTCTACTCTGCTGTATAGGGTCATTATGAGTCGGAATCGACTCCACGACAACATTTTTTTTTTTAAATACATATTATTCAGTGACGTTGGTTACACTTTTCACAATGTGTCAGCATTTTCATTATTTCCATTCTGGTTGTTCTGTTTCCATTAATCTTTCTTCCTTGTCCCCCCTTACCTTCTTATCTTTGACTTAGGGTAAATGTTGAACATTAGGTCTCATTTAGATGGTTGTTTAGAGGAGTGCAGTACTCACAGGTGATATTGTTTATATTATGATCTGCTCTGTCTTTTGGCTGATAGGTGACCTACAGGAGTGGTTTGAGTTCCAAGTTTAAAGGATATCCCAGGGCTGTAGTCTTGGGTGTTCCTCTAGTCTCTACTGGTTCAATAACTCTGGCCCTTTTTAGGAATTTGAATTTTGTCCTACTTTTTTTTTTCTCATTCTGTCCAGGACCACCTATTGTGTCCTTGGCCAGAACAGTCAATAATGGTAGCCTGGCACCACCTAGTTCTTCTGGTCTCAAGGTAGGTGAGGCCGTGGTTCGCGTAGACTATTACTCCTGTAGACTAGTTTCTTTGAATCTTGGGTTTCCTTCTTTCTTGTTTGCTCCAGACATTCAGAGACCAGTACTTGTATCTTAGATGGCCGCTTGCAAGCTTTCAATACCCCAGATGCTACTCACCAGACTAGGATGTAGAACGTTATGTTTATGAGCTGTGTTTTGCCAGTTGACCATGTTGTCCCCCGAGACTATGGTTCTAAGCCCTCAAACCCAGTAACCCAATCCCGTGAGGTGTTTGGTTGTGTCTAGGAAGTACCCATATCGGTGCTTCCATGTGCTTTATTTTATGTATGAATATAAATACAGCACACACAAACCTGTATATATGCTTGCCTACAGAAACAGCTATACACGCACACCTGTATATTCATATGTGGTTACCTGTACATATATACATATATAAGCATGCATATCTACCTATGTAATCACACACTTTTTTGGTTGTTATTAACTGTTGTTGCAAAATTGTATATATTGTGGCTTGTACCAGAATCATTCCTTGTTCTTGTACTTCTTAGTGTCATCTTTTGCCTTGGTCAAGTTGTACTGACTTCACCCTTACTCGGTATTGCTTTACCTATCACCAAAACTAGCAAGTGCCTACTATCTAGAAAGTGATTCCCCTCCCTCTCCCTCCCATCCCTGGTAACCACCAAAGAAAGTTGCTTTCTGTGTGTGTATTTATTCTTGTCTTTCTGTAATAGTGAAATCATACAGTATTTGTCCTTTTGTAATTGACCTATTTCACTCAGCATAATGTCCTCCAGATTCATCCACATTATAGTATATTTTGAGAACTCATCATTATTCTCTATGACTGCATAATATTCCATTGTGTGTATGTACCATAGTTTGTTTATCCATTCGTCTGTTGAGGGGCAGTTAGGTTGTTTCCATCTTTTTACCATTGTGAATAATACTGCAGTGAACACAGGTGTGCATATATCTGTTCATGTCAGTAGATTTATAAATAATGTCATTCTAACAAGAAAGAAAATGTCACATTGTTTGTTACTTTTTATAACATTATAACCTGGGTGACATTTGGTGTTGGGACCTCAGACCTTAAGCATTTGTTGAGGGAATGAGTGAATGAATTTTGTTACACACTGACCTTCAATAACGAGAAAGACTTGGGAACTGAACATATTAAAGCTTTAAAGAATGACTCTGAGTTTTAAAAGTTTCAATAATGAAATTGATATTTGTTCAAAATATATTGCATCGTTTCAAAAAGACATTCCAACAGATCATTGGCAAATGACCTGGTTTTCCACAATACTGTTGCTCCTTTATGCTATCTTAAGAAATTTGTTCTTCATTCCCAGTCTTCCTTCTATTTTTGTCAAAAAGTTTATCAAATACTGAAACAGTATTACCAATGCATTGAAAATCCTTTCCAGAATTGATATACACATTATTGATATACAAAAACCTTGGAATTTCCTCAAGTGTTTCTAGCCATCCTCTTCCCCTTTTTGTAAACCTTAACTACCAAGCTTAAACGTTCCTGTCGTTTCTTTCTTCACCGATTACCTCATCTTTAATCTTGACTTGCACTATCTTACTAAGAGCCATCTAGAAGTATAATCACCAGCTCACCATGGGAAAAAGACAAACAGGGCCGTAACCTAACACCCTAGTGTGCAGTAGGAGATCTGATATTGACCAGGGAGTTTTCCTTTCAGGTTCCGTTGTAAGTAAATCATTGCAAGAATAGAGATAAATATTAACTTAGTTGTATTTAAACTTTTTCTTCCAAATTCCACAAAAAAAGACACTAATTTATCAATCACCCTTCCCAGAGGCCCTTTTATCTAAATTTCTTAGTAGACACTTGCTTCTGTGACAATAAAACATAAAGTGCAAGCAGAAATGTATACCATATTTCTAGAAGTTTGAAAGCTCATTGACTGGAAAGATTGTGTTCCCTAGAGAAAACCATAGGACCAACAGCAAACATTCATCTTCTGTGGACTAAAAGGGCCCTATCCTTGAAGAGGAAAACATGATAAAGGTAGGCTGGTGAGGGATTATAAATAAGACCACTAGCTATGGTTACTTAACATCACGTAACACTTTAGTTCTTTTTAAAAAGCAAGTTTAAGCTGCCCAATTGAAAATTTTAAAATAGTCATCATTTGTGTTACACTTTTCTCATTAAAGTTAAGTGGGTTCACAGTGTGAATAAAATAGAATTCATCCATTTATGCAAGGATCATTCTTTCTCAAGTTCCCAGATCTCAGGGCCGGTGTTTTTGACATTGCTGTTCTCAAAAATAAGTGAATAAATAGTCAAATGATGTCATCTGTGCTCCGTGTAGCAGACACTTTCTTTTTACATTACCAGTGGTCCAAACCATAAAGCACTGGGCTACTAACCGGAAGGCTGGTGGTTAAAACCCACCCAGAGGCTCCTAGGAAGAAAGGCTTGGTGATCTGCTTCTGAAAGATCACAACCAAGAACCTATGGAATGCAGTTCTACTCTGAGAAAAACAGGGTCTCTATGAGTCGAAATCAACTTGACGGTAGCTGGTGTGGGCGGTATTTAAAGAATGAGACCCAACGCCTGGTTGTACTGAGGCAACAAAGCACCAAAGAGGCAGGTTCCTGATGACCAAGGCCAGTCAGGGTCCCAGTAAACACAGCAAGCAGAGGTTTCAGATAACTAAAAATTGCGTCATTAACACTGTGGCACTCTGACAAAGGAGGCAAACACACTGAGTGAGCAGAAGACAAGGTACGGAGCCAGGGCAAATAAACGTGGCTCCTAGCAACATCCATTTTCAGCATTGCGGGGGCTTTTCTGGAGACCCTTTCAGGCCAGATATGGGCCATGCTGTCACCCCACCACGACATTTTTGGTCTTGCCTCCTGACCACAAAGCTGTCTTCTATCTGATGGGGCACCTGGCATCCCTCTGGGGTTGTCTCTCAGGAGACATACAGGGACCTAGAAAGATGAAAAATGCAATACTGCTGTTATAACACAATTTCTATGAGAAAATGCATTTTCTATTCCAGTTTGAGTTACAAGAAGCATATTTTCTTTCATCCCAGCAGCCAAAACAGAGGCCTCCTGGTCTCATTTTAACTGTAATAGCCCTAGGAGCTTTGGCTGCGGTCTTTTTCCCTGTTGGGCGCAGATCCAGCACTGGGGCTAGATATTCCACAGCACAAATAACTGCATCCCATTCCACGTCTGCACTGGTGTAGGCTCTAGCTAGTCACTTCTAGTTCTTCAGAATTGGATGATGAAGACTCTGCCCCAGCCATCCACTTACATGAGTAATTTGATGTTAGATACTGAGGAGAGGGAGGGTTGGTTTGTTTTATATATTTAAATCTATCCTGAAGACATAATGATAATAACATTATGAACTACAGCAAATTAAAGTTTACTTACTGAAATGTTCTCAAAAACATCTATATGATTACTGTACTGGTTTTTATAATTTTAGGTGCACAAGGATCATGTCCTTCCTTATATTTTAAATCCCCACGGTGTCTAATACAGAATACTGAAAGCCATGGGTGCTGGAAAATTGTTGATAATGAAGATGGCAATAATGATGACGTCCACAGCCAAGTTTATGGTGATTAATCACACAACACCCTAATTTTCTTGTTCTGCAAATGTTGTCGCACACTCAGAAAGACTTTTAATCTAGCAGTGTGTGTGGTCTGGACTGCACACATATCTGGACGCCATGGTAAATGTGAAGAAGGGCAGCCGAGCCTTGAGAGGCAGGAGTCTGCTTTCTTTCTGTCTCCAGAAGAATGCAGTATTTCTCTTTGTGGGGCCTTGCTAGTGATTAGCTCTCAGCTGGCATGTTGCCACACATATTTTTAAAAAAGGACATTTGTCTCTTGTAAAATTATTTCGTGAATTTCCATTTACAGCACATTGGTGTAATGAATGGGACTCACTTTCCACTTGGAAATGGTAAGCAGCAGTGCCACATGAAAATTCAAGAGAAGTAAGGAGGGGCTAACAGCAGGGCAAGGACAAAGATGAGAGATTGTCTTAAAAATGAAGACAATAATAAATGAAAAGCACATGAATGAAAATGGAAAAGGTTTTCTCTGGTTATGCAAATATTTAGGTATAAACCTTGCCTTTTTTTTTTTTAAATCTATCATATTGCATTACTACTGAGAGAGATGAATTTTTTTCATTTATTTTATTTGAACTAAAGTATATTTTGAATATTTCTACTAACTTTTTTCTTCTCAAAATGCATCCTGCTTGTACATCACCGTGCATGAGACAAGCATTTTTCACATTTAACTCACTTATTTTTAAATGTTTAACTCACATTTCTTCTCATGTCAACACTTTGGTACATTCAAAGGCAGGTGTAAAGGAGGGGTTAAAACAGGGTGCTAATCTGCTGTGGTCCCCATCAGCTGCAGTGGTTTGACACACAGACTTAACCCTAAGCCCTGCTCCAGCGGTCAAGAGCAGTTATCTAATGCCCGTCCCTCAGAGCTCGCTTCACCCTCAAGCCTAGCAATGGCTTGTCAGTCATCAGGTAGGCCCCATGTGCTCACACAGAAAGGAATTTCTTGATGGTAACTAACAAGATAGCTATTTTAGCATACCTTCTTGCTTTTAAGAGACTTAGTTGAAGGTTTTTGACTCAAAGTGTTTACTTTCCTGTGCAAAGGCATAAGTGCAGTTGATGGTTGTGTTAAATGTCCTCACTACCCCTCTTGGGGTAAAATGAGAGAGCACTTGGAGATTCTTAAAAACAGGATTTTACAATTAGGAGGTTTCAGGGTATGAAGTGATTCTCAAGAAGAAACCGCTGAAGTGCAGTTAAAAATACAACCTCCTGGGCTCCGCCCTTAGACATTCACGTATGGTCAGTCTGGAGAGGGGCCTGAGAATGTGCATTTTAAATGAGAGTTTTGGATTATTCTGATGTAAGTGCTCTAGGTTCCTTTGTTTAGTTCACCAACCAGGTAGGGGTGGGCATGCAGCTGTTCTTTTCCTAAATCCAGACTCTAAGAGGAAGCATTTTCCCTAGTCTGTGTTATAGTAGTAGGTTGACATTGTAGTTAAGAGGACAATGAAGACTTCTTGTGAAGATGGCATTATATGTTTTTATATTCACCACCACTCTCTCCACACTCATATACACCTTCCTGCCTTCTTGGTTCTAAACACTAAACACTGATAGATAGAATAGAAAAAGAGAAATTTTAAAAAGATATAGCTATAATCAAAACCAAACTTTTCCATAGCTGAGAAAAACAACAGCAATATGACAGCAAGTGAAGCAAGTGAAGCTGAAGTGGGGGCCTGCTGGACCCTGGGTAGGGAAGCAGTCAGAGTCAGACAGGAGTTTGACTCAGTGGCTACAGGGGAGTCAGGCTAAAAGTATCCCATCAGAGGCCTGAACCTGAGCCTTCCTCTATGCTGGGACTAGGGTGGGGCTGAAAGGTAAAGAGAGGAAGCTGGAAAAAAAAAAAAGTCTGTAAACTGCTCTCTAGAAAACTGAGTATCTGGGGGTAGCTGGATGAAGCAAAGCCTTCCAGCCAAGACCTGAGCCAAGATTCTCCCAGGCTTGGAGACTGGATGTGTAATCTCTTGACAGACCAAGAGCCCCAAGGTGTCAATATAAGATCTGGTTCTGGACTGGGGACCTCGGGGGGAGGAGAGGCTGGATAAAGGCAACCAAAATACCACCAAATGGAGAAAGAAGAACAGAGAGACAGAGACAGAAAATCTATAAAGTGCTGTTGAAAATGAGTATGCAAACCAAAATTCCAAAATATGTAAGTAAAATTAATGCTCAGAAAACCAGTAAATTCAACGTTTGGAAAATGAGGTCACTGCATATGAAATGAAAATAATTGTTTTCAGTACATATGTTTAGAACATCCATAAAAAAATAAGAAATTATGAAAACAAAATAGGCAGAAAAGAAACAGGAATAGAGTCTATGAAAAAGAATCATTGAAATTCCGGAGAATATGGTCCTTGAAGTTAAAAACATTAATAAATAAGTTAAACTCTAGATTCAACATATTTAGACAACATATTTAGTGACCTGGAAGATAGTATTAAAGAATTCAACCAGAATACAGCATAGACAAATAAAGAGATTTAAAAAAAAAAAAAAGTGAGAATAAGAGACATGGAGGATAAAATGATAGGCTACAAAATAAAAGTCATAAGAATGACAGAAAGAATCAATTTAATGGAAGAGAAAGAGCATTCCAAGAGTGAATGGCTAAGGATTTTCCAGAACTGAAGGGTGGCGTGAATTCTCAGACTGAATGCACACATAGTGTTCAGAGAAGAGGGAAAAATGCACCTTTGTAAGAAAATATAGAACATTAAATACAGAGAAAAATATTACACTAATCTGAAAGAATAACTCTGAAAGGAAGGTTTTCTTGTGCACATTAGTAGAAGACAGATTTTCCAAAAATGCCTTTGAAGTGCAGAGAAATAATAAGTGGCAAGCCAGATTTCTATTTCCAGCTAAGCTGCCATTCAAGATATTTATTTCAAGCTTCAGATGAAGGATAGTAAATAAGCATTCATTTATTCATTTAATAAACACTGCAAAGGATTCAGCTCCAAAGCAGTTCTTATTCTTTTTTTTTTTTATTGTACTTCAGGTGAAGGCTTACAGAACAAATAGTTTCTCATGAAACAGTAGTACACATACTGTTTTATGACATTGGTTAACAACCCAACAAAATGTCAACCCTCTAACTTCTCAAC
Organism: Dugong dugon; assembly: GCA_030035585.1. NCBI lineage: Eukaryota > Metazoa > Chordata > Mammalia > Sirenia > Dugongidae > Dugong > Dugong dugon. The sequence continues at coordinate 20,995,386 of CM057478.1, forward strand.
CTTTTTTTTTTGGTGAAAATATACACAGCCAAAGATACACCATTTCAAAAATTTCTACATGCACAGTTCAGTGACGTGAACTACACTCTTCCAATTCTGCTGCTATTCTCACTTAAGATGAAGGCTTACAGAACAAAATAGTTTCTCATTTAACAGTTACTACACATGTTACCCTATGACAATGGTTAACAATCTCACAACACATCAACAAAATCTTTACTCAACCTTGGGTTCCCTATCACCAGCTTCCTTGTCCCCTTCTGCCTTCTGGCCCTTCTCACTGGACTGCTGTACCTCATTAGTCCCATTTGGTTTTACAGGGCTGTCCACTCCCCGGCTGAACAGTGAACCTCAGAGATAACTTCACCACTGAGCTAAAAGAGTGTCTGGGGGCCATACTCTTGGGGTTTCTCCAGTCTCCTTTAGGACAGTAAATCTGGTCTTTTTTTTGTGAGTTAGAATTATGTTCTACATCCTTCTCCAGGTCTGTCCAGAACATGTTGTGATCCTGGTCAGAGCAGTCAGTGGTAGTAGCCGGGCACCATCTAGCTGTAGTGGACTCAGTCCTGTGGAGGCCTTGGTAGCTGTGAACCATTAGTCTTTTGGACTAATGTTTTCCTTGTATCCTGTTCTCTTCATTCTCCCTTGCTCCCGAAGGGATGAGGCCAGTGGAGTATCTTAGATGGCCACTCACAGGCTTTTAAGACCCCAGACACTACTCACCAAGGTAGAATGTAGAACATTGTCTTTATAAACTGTGTCATGCCATTCGAGCTAGATGTTCCCCGAGACCATGGTCCCCACAGCCCTCCGCCCAGCAATTCAGTCCCTCAGGGAGTTTGGATGTGTCTATGGGACTTCCATGACCTTTCCTTGTACAAGTTGTGCTAGTTTCCCCTGTATTGAGTACTGTCTCACCCTTCACCCAAGATGCCACTTAATCTATTGCCTATTTAGTACTTCCCCCCCACTCCTCCCATCCCTGGTAACCAACAAAGATTGTTACATTTTGTGTGTGAACTTTTTTATGGGTTTTTACAATAGAGGTCTCATACAATATTTGTCCTTTTGTGATTGACTTATTTCACTCAGCATAATGTCCTCCAGTTTCATCCATGTTATGAGGTGGTTCACAGATTCATTGTTGTTCTTTCTCGTTGCATAGTACTCCATTGTGTGTATGTACCATAGTTTGTTTATCCATTCATCTGTTGATGGGCATATAGGTTGTTTCCATCGTTTTGCTATCATGAACAATGCTGCCAAGAACATAGGTGTGCATATGTCTACTCGAGTGACGACTCATTTCTCTAGGATATATTCCTAGGAGTGGATTGAATGGTATGTCTATTTCTAGCTTTCTGAGGAAGTGCCATATCATTTTCCAAAATGGTTGTATCATTTTGCATTCCTACCAACAGTGCATAAGAGTACCGATCTCGCCAAAGCCCCCCCAATATTTGTTATTTCCAGTATTTTTGATTCGTGCCGGTAATGCCGGGGTGAGATGGTATCTCATTGTGGTTTTAATTTGCATTTCTCTAATGGCTAGTGATCGCAAGCATTTCCTCATGTGTCTGTTGGCCATTTGAATGGCTTCTTTGGTGAAGTGTCTGTTCATTTCCTTTGCCCATTTTTTAATAGGATTATTTGTCTTTTCATTGGAGAGGTGTTGGATTTTCTAGTAGATTATGGAGATTTGACCTTTGTCTGACTTGTACTGTCCAGAATTCTTTTCCCATACTGTAGCTTCTCTTTTTACTATTTTGGTGAAGTCTTTTAAAGAGCATAGGTGTTTGATTTTTAGAAGATCCCAGTTATCTAGTTTATATATCGGAGTTTGTGCATTGATGGTTATGGTTTGAATCCTGTTAATGCCATGTATTAAGGCCTGTAGTGTTGGTCCTATTTTTTCATCTATGAACTTTATAGTTTTAGGCTTTATATTCAGGTCTTTGATCCACTTTGAAGTAGTTTTTGTATACGGCGTGAGGTATGGGTCGTGTTTCATTTTTTTGCAGATGGATATCCAGTTTTCCCAGCACCATTTGTTAAAAAGACTGTCTTTTCCCCATTTGATGGACTTTGGGCCCTTGTCGAAGATCAGGCGACCGTAGGTGGATGGATTTACATCTGGATTCTCAATTCTGTTCCATTGGTCAATGTATCTGTCGTTGTACCAGTACCAGGCTGTTTTGGCTACTGTAGCTGTATAGTAGGTTCTGAAGAAAGGTAGTGTGAGTCCTCCAACTTTCTTCTTCTTCTTCAGTAGTGCTTTACTTATTCGGGGTTTCTTCCCTTTCCATATGAAGTTAATGATTAGTTTTTCCATCTCTTTGAAGAATGTTGTTGGTATTTGGATCGGGATTGCATTGTATTTGTAAATTGCTTTGGGTAGAATTGTCATTTTCACAATGTTGAGTCTGCTTATCCATGAGCATGGTATGTTTTTCCATTTATGTAGATCCCTTTGGGTTTCATGCAGTAGTGTTTTGTAGTTTTCTTTGTATAGGTCTTTTATATCCCTGGTCAGATTTATTCCTAAGTATTTTATCTTTTTAGGGGCTATTTTAAATGGTATTGTTTTCCTGATTTCCTTTTCATCATTCTCCTTATTGGTGTATAGGAATCCAACTGATTTTTGAATGTTTATCTTGTATCCTGCTACTCTGCTGAATCTTTCTATTAGTTCCAGTAGATTTCTCATGGAGTCTTTAGGGTTTTCTATGTATAGTATCATATCATCTGCAAACAGGGACAGTTTCATTTCTTCATTACCAATTTGGATGCCCTTTATTTCTTTTTCTTGCCTTATTGCTCTAGCTAGAACTTCCAGAACAAGTTAAATAGGAGTGGTGATGAAGGGCATCCTTGTCTTGTTCCTGTTTTCAAGGGGAATGTTTTCAGCCTCTCTTCATTAAGAATGATGTTGACCATTGGTTTTGCATAGATGCCCTTTATTATGTTGAGAAATTTCTCTTCTATACCTATTTTATTGAGAGTTTTTATCAGGAATGGGTGTTGGACTTCGTCAAATGCCTTTTCTGCATCAATTGAGATGATCATGTGATTCTTTTCTTTCCTTTTATTTATGTGGTGGATTACGTTGATTGATTTTCTAATGTTGAACCATCCTTGCATACCCGGTATAAATCCTACTTGGTTGTGGTTTATTATTTTTTTGATGTGATGCTGAATTCTATTGGCTAGAATTTTGTTGAGAATTTTTGCATCTATGTTCATGAGAGATATTGGTCTGTAATTTTCTTTTTTTGTGACGTCTTTGCCTGGTTTTGGTATCAGCGTTATGCTGGCTTCATAGAATGAATTTGGAAGTGTTGCTTCCTCTTCTATGCTCTGAAATAGCTTGAGTAGTACTGGTACAAGCTCTTCTGTGAATGTTTTGTATAATTCTCCAGTGAAGCCATCTGGCCCAGGGCTTTTTTCGGTTGGGAGTTTTTTTATTACCTTTTCAATCTCTTCTCTTGTTATGGGTCTGTTCAGATTTTCAACATCACTTTGTTGTAGTTTGGGTAGGCCATGTGTTTCTAGAAATTTATCCATTTCCTCTAGGTTTTCAAATTTGTTGGAGTGTAGTTTTTCATAATATTCTGTTATAATCCTTTTTATTTCAGTTGGGTCTGTTGTAATGTCCCCCATTTCATTTCTTATTTGGGTTATTTGTGTCCTCTCCTGCTTTTCTTTTGTTAGTCTGGCCAGTGGTTTGTCAGTTTTATTGAGTCTTTCGAAGAACGAACTTTTGGTTTTGTTGATTCTTTCTATTGTTTTTCAGTTCTCTATTTCATTTATTTCTGCTCTGATCTTTACTATTTCCATTCTTCTGGTGGTTGTGGGCTTTTTTGCCGTTCTTTTTCTATTTGTTTGAGTTCTGTAGTTAATGTTTTAATTTTGTCCCTTTCTTCTTTTTTGATATGTGCATCTATTGCTATAAATTGTCCCAAAGGTTTTGGTATGATGTATTTTCATTTTCATTTGATTCTGGGAATTTTTTGATTCCATCTCTGATTTCTTCTATTACCCAGTGATGTGTAAGCAGGGTATTATTCAGTTTCCATGTAGTTGATTTTTTTCCCTTGCTCTTTCTGTTGTTAATTTCTACCTTGATTGCATTGTGGTCAGAGAAGATACTTTGAATTATCTCAGCGTTTTGGATCTTGTTGAGGATTGCTCTGTGGCCTAAGATGTGGTCTATTCTGGAGAATGTTCCATGTGGATTGGAAAAGAATGTGTACTTTGCAGTGGTTGGATGGAGTGTTCTATATATGTCTATGAGGTCAAGTTGGCTGATTGTGCCCTTTAGGTCTTCTGCATCTTTGCTGAGTTTCTTCTTAGTTGTTCTGTCCTTTACTGAGAGTGGTGTGTTGAAGTCTCCTACTATTATTGTGGAATGGTCAATTTCTCTTTTCAGTGTTGTTAGAGTTTGTTTTATGTATTTCAGAGCCCTGTCATTGGGTGTGTAGTTGTTTATTATGGTTATGTCTTCATGATGGATCGTCCCCTTAATCATTATGTAGTGTCCTTCTTTGTTTTTTATGGTAAATTTCGTTTCAAAGTCTATTTTATCTGAGATTAGAATTGCCACTCCTGCTCTTTTTTTGTAGTTGTTAGCTTGATATATTTTTTTCCAACCTTTGACTTTTAATAAATTCACATCTTTGTTTCTAAAGTGTGTCTCTTGTAGACAGCATATTGATGGATCCTGTTTTCTTATCCATTCTGTCACTCTCCGTCTCTTTATGGGTGCATTGAGTCTATTTACATTCAGTGTAATTATTGACACATGTGAGCTTGTTGCTGTCATTTTGTAGTGCTTTTTTTTGTGGTGCTGACGTTTTCTTTGTTCTTCTTACTCTCTTGTGCTGAGTTACTTTTGTTTGTGGATTTTCTTTTTCATTTCTTTTGTTTTTGTAGGTTTTGTTTTTGCTGAGACTTCATGTTTTTCCTCTTTATTTTTATGAGTATGTTTGTTAACTTTCTTTGTGGTTACCATGAATTTTACCCTTATCTTTCTAGGTTTGAAGCAGTCTACCATTACTTGGTATCGCCTTGCCTTCCTCTCCATTAGAAGGTTCTATACCTGCGCTGTTTATTCCCCATTTTATTATTTTGATGTTGTTGTCATTTACTGATTAACTGCTCTGATTCCCTGTTGTATTTCTTTTGGTTTTGGATAGTCCTCGAGAGTTCATTTCCTAGATTGGTATCTGGCTCGTATGATCCTGCGTCCTAGATTCTGCCTGTGAGTGAAGTTGTTCTTCCTCCAATTGAAGAACTCCCTTTAATAATTCTTGTAAGTTTGGTTTGGTTTTTACACATTTCCCTTAATTTCTGTGTATCTGGAAATGACCTAATTTCACCATCATATTTGAATGCAAGTTTTGCAGGATATATTATTCTTGGCTGGGAATTTTTTTCTTTCAGGATGTTATATATGTCATTCCATTGCCTTCTTGCCTGCATGGTTTCTGCCGAATAATCTGAGCTTAGTCTTATTGTTTCTCCTCTGTATGTGAGTTCTTGTTTTTCACGAGCTGCTCTCAGGATTCTTTGTTTGTCTTTGGTTTTGGTGAGTGTGATTATCATACGCTTTGGTGATTTTCTTTTGGGGTCTTTCCTATATGGGGTTCATTGAGCTTCTTGGATGGCCAGCTTTTCATCTTTCATGATATTGGGGAAGTTTTCTGTCAGCAGTTCTTCAATGATCCTCTCTGTGTTTTCTGTTTTCTCCCCCTGTTCTGGAAGTCCAATCACTTGTAAATTTTTGCTTTTGATTGTATCCCACATAACTCTCAGGGTCTCTTCATTTTTCTTTGTTCTTCTTTCTGAGTTTTCCTGAAACAGAGTTGTATCCAAGTGCTTGTCTTCAATTCCACTGATCCTGTCTTCCATTATTTCAGATCTGCTTCTCAGCCCTTCTATGACACCATCCATTTCTGAAATGTTGTTGTTTAGCTTTTGGATTTCTAATTTTTGTCTTTGTATAATTTCTAGTTGTGAATTTATTTTTGCATTTTGTTCCTGCATTATTTTCCTGAATTCTTCTAATTTTTTGTTTGTATTTTCCATGAATTTGTCTTTTTTTTCTCATGTTTGTCAGCTTTTTGCCTCTGCTTTTGGTGAATTGTGAGTATTAGAGATTTGAATTCCCTATCAGGTAGTTCTAGTGCATTTTCTTCCACCAGAAAGTCATCTGGTGTTTTATTTTGGATGCCTACTGGAACCATCCTGTCCTATTTTCGTAAATGTTTTGAGATTGTCTGCTGTGTTCGTGGCATTCAGTAGTTATTTTTCTCATTTATTGACTATAGATTTGTTTGTTTTGTCCCTTTTTTTTTTTTAAATTTTACTATGTCTGAGCAGGCGGACTGTGTGTTCTTTGTTGTTTGCTCATCTGTGGGCACAATACTTTTGGCCTCCTTCTCCAATTGGCAGGGTCAGTCACTCAGATATGGTTCAGCAGGGCAGGTCTAGCTGACGAGGAGTTACTGGGACGGGTTGTTTGTGGCACTTACTATAGCCACCAGGGCGGGTTGGTAATCAGTGTAGGGCAGGTTCCAGTAGGCCGTGCCTGTGCTGCTTGGTGGTGTGAAGTTAAGTGCACAGTGCAGGTAGGCAGGATGTAGTGGGGAGATTGTTATGAGTGGAGCTAAGATGGATATGGGAAGAGGTGAGAGGAACAGGAGCCAAAAACATACAAACAAACAGAAAGAAATGCTAGGGGAACTTGCCATTGGAGTGGAGAAATGAGAGACTATGATATGGAGAAAAACAGAAAGGGGAGAGGAAGAAAAGAAAAGAATGAATAAAAGAAAATCAGAAAGGTTAAAAAACCGCAAAGCTCCCAGGGATCCCACCAGTGCAGCTATGAGGTTTGGGGAAGTCCCTCTCGGGTGTTGCATACAGCCTGGCTAGCATAGAGGTATACAATGCCAGGTATTCAGGGAACAGAAAGAGAAGGAAGATATAGAGAGACAAGAAACTGAGTAATGAAGAAAGACAAAAAGGGAAAAAGAGGGAAAAGGAAACAAAACAAATAAAAAAAAACAAAGAACAAAAAAAGCCCCCCAAAAAACAGGAAAAAAAAACCAATGAAGAAAGGTATGCCATCAGGGATCCCTCTGCATGTCTGTGCAAGCTGAGGGGGTAGTCTCCTTGCCACGCAGCACCCCCTGGCCAGAAAGGGTTCCTGACTCTAGAAGAGGAAAAGAAAACAAACAAACAATTCAAAACAAAAAAAAGAACAAGAGCCCCAGATCCCACCAGCGTGGCAGCCCAGATTGGGAAGCAGCTAGCTCTACCCTTGAACGGAGCGCCACAGACCCTCTGGAAGAAGCAAAGATGGCACACAGAGCCAGGTATTTGAGTGAAAGGAGGGGGAGGTGGTGAGAGGTAAGGAAGAAATCAAAAGAAGCAGAAAAAAAAAGCAACACCAGCAGCCAACAAATGGCACTCAGAGAGACAGCCAGTGCAGGCTGGTGGAATCCAAGCAGCCAGTGTTTCTCGGACAAGAGACTGTGTCCGTGGGAAGCAGAGGGGGCAGAGTGTGTTTGAAGAAGGGTAGGGAGTGGGAAAGCGTATATCACAAATTACCAGAGCTCTGCAGCCCCTCAGGAAGAAGCAAAGATGGCCCACGGAGCCAGGTATTTGAGCGAAAGGAGGGGGAGGTGGTGAGAGGTAAGGAAGAAATCAAAAGAAGCAGAGAAAAGCAACACCAACAGCCAACAAATGGCACTCAGCGAGCTGACCCATTTGGGTTTGTGGAATCCAAGCAGCCAGTGTTTCCCAGAAAAGAGATTGTGGCAGGGGGAAACAGAGGAGGCCGAGTGGGGGTGAAGAAGGGTGGGGGTGGGAAAGTGTATATCGCAAATTACCGGTTGTTTTGTCTCCCGCTGGATGCTCTGTGAAGCTGCTTTCTCATACCCCCATTTGCTGGTCTCCGATAGGAGTCCAAGATGGCGGATCCGCGCTGCGTTAGCTGGTAGGGGACCTCTGCATGAATATGTCTTCGCTCTCCGTTCTCTGTCAGTTTTCTCACTCCATTTGGTGCTTGGCTGAGTTCTTTATCTCTTCATTTGATGTTTTAGGTTTTCAGGATTGTTGTTTTCTCTGTTCGGCTTAGTTTTTCTCATCTTTGCTATGGAGGGACGGCGTGGTGTTTCTGCCTAGAGAGCCATTCTGCAGTTCTTATTCTTGAGGAGCTTTCAACCTATTTAGGGACATAATCCTGTAAACACTAATTATAATAAATCTGTTCAATCAAGTAGGTAATGTCAATGAGATGTAATTTACTCCATTAGAGCAAAAGTCTGCTAATATTGGAATATATTAGCATAGTGGATAATCATACAAGTTACAAAATCACAGTTGAAGATTTTGTTTATTATCTGACACACACACAGATCATAAAATATATTCCTTCTTGAGGTTCTTTCCTGGAAAAAATTTATCCTCACAAATAAATTTCATTTCTTCCTTCAGAAAATGTAACTATGTAACTTGACATTTTTATTTTTTCTATAGTTGCTAGGAAACCAGTAGTCAAATTTTGTGCCTAATTGTGGTGATTGGAATTTTTTTAATACCAAACCGTACCGATAATCTTTTTATACCAGACCAGACCCGGATTTATTTCGCTAACAGTACATGATCTCTGTTCCCTGTGATTCTGTCAAAATTTATCCCTGATTATGCATGTTGTTTAATTTTGTAAAATCTTTGAAATATATTTGGGAGTAGATACTGAGATTAATTTTTTAAAGGGAGATTTAAGTGAAATCTACCATTTTTATAGCCAGTATAGAAAATTTATTATGCTTTAAAGAAAAAATTGTTTATGATAATCTAGCTATTCTATGATGTGTGTGCATTAGCAGAGAAAAAGAATCTTTTTTTTGAAAAGCATGCAATACATTTCCAAAGTCTACTGTAGCAGTTTGAGTTTGAAGCACTGGTTTGAAATCATTCTTTAAAATAGGAATTCTGATTCTGAACTTGCATAAAACCGTAGTTCACTTAGAACACATTGAATAACTTGAAGAAATGTGTGAAATAAATCCATATAAAATTTGTCAGAGATCTACTGTGGGATATTTAAGAGCTTTGATGTTTACATGGTATACAAAATAAATGTTCAGAAAACACACAGACACAGAAAAAGATAGATGCAGAGACCAAATTTGTGTAGAGGAAAAAAGTGCAAAATAGGTATCAGCTTTACATTTAATTTTTAAATCTGCTATTTCTGTGACTGAGAGAGTAAAACAATTTTCAGTTTTTTCTGCTAATTTCATTTGTGTCACTTCGCTAGTTTTAAACCTTTGTCGTTGTCTAAGCCAGTGGGTAAATTTCCCGCCTTTAACACTAATTGGTGACATGCTATTAATCAACATACCATTTAAAAATATTCTGATGCCCATTAAGCCTATTTTTTCCATAAGCCTATGGATTTCAGATGAACCTTTAAGAGGAAGGAGAAGAAAGGTCAGCTTCTCCTTTCTTCTTTAACTGCATTCTAACCACAGCGATTTTCAAGCCTGATGGCACATTTGAATGCTTGGTTGTCTCATCATTCTGGCACTGTTGTCTGATTCTAAAAGAGAATGAATGTAGCATTTCAAACGTCTGAAATGTGCTATAGATTTTTTGGCAGTAGAAAGGAAGTCAGTTTGACTTTCATGTCTTTAAGAAACATAATGTTATAACCAAAATTAGTATTCTGAAATTATTTTGCTCTGAAATTTGGAAAGAACTAATATATATCTGTTATATTATATATGGAGCCCTGGTGGTGCAGTGGTTAAGAGTTCGGCTGCTGATCCAAAGGTCAGCAGTTCAAATCCACCAGCTCGTCCTTGGAAACCCTATGGGGCAGTTCTACTCTGTCCTATAGGGTCGCTATGAGTCAATATTGACTCGAGGAAAATGGGTATGGTTTGGTTTATACATGAACCCTTTGACTAGCAGCCAGGTTTAAACATTTCTTTTTACTAGAAATCAACTTTCATATATTCATGTATTCATTTGGCATGGTAAGAGAAACAGAGAAGGATAAAAACAAAAAATACTGCATATAAAATTTTAAGCTAATGTAAAGTAAGATTCATTAGTATAGCGGTATCACAAATGTTTTCATACATGACAATAGGTAAACAATCATGTGCAAGTGTTTACAGTATACTAAATTGTCAATATGTGAAGGAACAGAATAACTTAAGCTACATCATGATAAAATAAATTATTGCTTATTAAAATTTTAAAAAATGATTCAAAATTGAAAATGGACACGTGATTTAGATACAGGTTTTTCGATCGTGACCTAATATGCCTTTTTTCTCCCCACCTTACACAGTAGGTTCACTGAGCTACCTGTAGTCATTTAAAAGGAACTCTTTGGCATGCATATCATCTTGGGACTTCTTATAATAAATCCAATCCCCCGACCTCACCAACATACCATATGTTAAATTAATTAAAAATAAAACTTTTAACCGTACTTATAAAGGTACCAAGAAATTGTCTCAACTAAAAAGCACCTGGAGCCTTTTTTTTAGAATCCCCATGATTAACTGCTGTAATATTTTTGAAAATTTGAGTAATATAGGCAATGGGTAGTCTTAATTCACACCCCAGGAGAAGTTGCTTTCTTCTTGTTGGTGTCTTCGTTTAGATGTCCATAATGCGTTTTTGTTTTCAACAGCTGCTTAATATGTTATTCAAGTTAAAGTATGGTTAAGCTTAGTCTTTGAGACATCAAGGAATGTGATATTTCTGGCCAGCTGCAAAAATGGTAACCTCTTAGGAAAAAATGAGCATAATAAAACAAAAAGTAGGCAATGAGTGTATTAATCTTTTTTCCTCCTTGTATGATTCCTCTCATATTGCTTTCTTTTTTTTTTTTTAGCCTCTAATAGAGCTCTAACCTTTAAAAGTTCTCCAAGTCAAGCAATTTTTCATGATCTAGCTGTCTCATGATTGTTTTTATTTCAGTTTAACATTTCTTTTGATTCACTACATTTTTTCAAGGTATTTATGAGATTTTACCCGAGTTCAGTTGAAGTTAATAACTCGTGATTTAAATCAGGTCATTGAATGTATGCATGTGGCCAAGTCGGCGCTGCTCCCAAGCTTACAGCTGATTTCCCAAAGTAACTGTAGTAAAATTATTTCTAGATAGAATGTTTGTAACATAATAAATCTGTCTAGATAGTTATGCAAAACGTACTCTAATAAGTGCTCTTCCCTGTTACTAATATGGAAAATATTTTACTGATCAAGCAACACCCAAGCCTGCAATATAGTTCTTAAAAGAAAAAAAATAAAAATCTATATTACAGTAATACATTGTCTCTATTATTGTCTGCATCAATATTACATTTTAATCAAAATCTTGTCACTCAGCATATTGTTGATATGAATGACAAAACACTTAATCCTTAGGTAGTGAATCTCTATTTCTAATATTGTATGTAGCATGGAAAACGATAATAGTAAATAAATCTTAGATTTCGTTTCTCGATAATCTATAATATGTAACATTTTAATGCTTATTAGTTTCTCAATAATCAAGTATAAAAATTGCTATCACCAATATGGCAAAAAGTTATCCCAACCTTTTACCATTGTGAAAGGAGTATATTTACTGTATAATATTTTATATTTATTTTGGGTTGCTTTCATTAATTTTTTGCAGTTTGCTAACATCAGTGTGTAGGACATTGATCGAAAAAATTCATAAATATGGCCTTCTAGAGCTAAAAGTAATCATTAAGAGAAATGATCTAGTAAAGACCTAAAAATAATTTTATTTTTGTTTGTTATTGTAGTTTAAGTGAAAGTTTACATTTCAAGTTAGTCTCTCATACAAAAATTTACACATACATTGTTATGTTGCCCTAATTGCTCTCCCTGTACTGTGACAGCACACTCCTCCTTTCCACCCCTGATTTCCCATGTCCCTTCAACCAGCTCCAACCCTCTCTGCCTTCTCATCTCACCTCCGGACAGAAGCTGCCTGTTTAGTAAAGACCTAAAAATAATTTTGAGGGAAAAAATATCACATTGGCATCCTCAACGGTCAAGAAGCAAATATGAATACAAGCATCAGGACCAAAAAAAAAAAAAAGAGTTTTTTTTTCCGTCTAAATGATAGTCATGTTTTCACATCGCATGAAAGTGAAGAGTTAAAAACCATACTGAAGGACAAAGCCAAAGGGAAAGCAGGAAGAGTCAATCATTTTGATTTTTGGTTTTGTATTTAATGTTTTCAACTTTGGATATGTAGATGATTGAGGACATTTTTCATGTTTTATCTATATGTTTGATATCTGTACACCTCTCCAAAATGAAGATTTACATTTCAAAAGTTGAATTTATGTCTGAAGATTTGCATGTATATAGTTTTTCTGGTATTCTTAATTTTTTTTTTTAAATCCATAATTTGGTCCTAAATTGAAATAAAAATGAATTATGAGATTATTATTTCCAAAACATTTATCTGTGCAGGTGCTAGCATAAAAATGAAAGCATAGTTTCAGATTTGCCTTGAGAATAGATGTTTTTAAAAACATTAGTGAACAAAAAAAGCAGGTCAAAAAAGTGGAAAAACATTTCAATCCAAATGTGTTGTAGGTTGTGATCACTGTACACTTAAGCTGCTGGAGAAAGCTAGGCAGTTCTTTAGGTGCACGATTTCAGTTTTATTTGCAAATAACAAGTCAGGATAGCAAGTCAAAGGAGATAGAAAACAGTCACACATAACTAGCTGTGCAGTAAACATCATCTATCTAACCACAGAATTCGTAATGCTCTTTGCTTATTTGGAAAAAGGGCTTCTGGGATTTGCTAGGGGATTACAGAAACAGGACTTAATGGATCTGAATGATTGGGTAGTGGTGGGCTTCCATAACCTAGTTTCAGTGTTGGGGGCCCAAAGGGTAGACAGAAACTGAGGATATAAGAATTGAAAGGATGGAGCCCTCAGGTCACCTTCTGGTATTAGTGTTATGAATGGAAACCAGGAGAAGGTTATAGACAGAAGATGATTCAATAAATGGTTTTGGGAAGTCTTCTAATCAATGCTGACAATTCTGAGTTATGAATTCCTTCTACATATGAAGTTATTATTTTAAGTTTTTTTGTTATTAATCCTCATAGTGACTAAACACTTCAGGAAAACACTGTACTAGCCATATGCTAAATGTATTTTATTCGTTATCTCACTTAATTTTTACGTCAATTCTGTAAAGTAAATACTATGATTATCTCCATTTTTCAGGTAAGAAAACTGAGACTAAGAGAGGTTAAGAGATGTGTCCAATTATATCCATCTAATGAGCAATAAAAATTAAATTTGAGCTGATCTGATTGTTAGAATTCTGCTCTGTCTGCTGTGCACCCAGCAAGGGTGGTGCAAATGGTTAAGAGCTCTGCTACTGAACAAAAGCTGGCAGCTCGAGTCCACCCAGAGGCATCTTGGAAGAAAGTCTTGGCGTTGTACTTCTGAAAGATCAGTCACTGAAAACTCTATAGGGTTCAGTTCTACTCTGAAATACATGGAGTCACCATGAGTTGAAATCGACTCAGTGGCAACTGGTTTTATCTGCTGTGCAGTCTCCTATTTTGAGTGGATTTCTAATTCTCATAAGTATAAATGTGGTGTTTTTAGAAGCAGGTATTCTGTAGTTCTAAGATGGATGAAAACCTGCTTTAATTTAATCTATTTGTGGCCATGAAATAATTGATACTGCACTGCAGTTGATTTAGTTCAGACACTGTCACTTGGATAGCCACATGATTGGCCCCAATCACCCATTCATCCATATGGAATAATCCAGTCACTCCCCCACCGCCCCATCACACACAGACACACAGACACACACACACTGGTGTACTATACTGGTGAAAGTTTATTATTGCCACATATGAGAGTCACTGAGAAGCATGACCTCTGGGACTCTTCTGTGAAATAATAGGCTTTGTCTAGAGGTTTCTTTAGCCTTTTTAAAATTAAAAAGTGGAATATGTTGTTGTTGTTACGTGCCGTTGAGTTGATTCCAACTCACAGCAACCCTATGTACAACCAAAGGAAACACTGCCTGGTCTTGTGCTATCTTTACAGTCGTTGCTATGGTTAAGCCCATTGTTGATCCATCTTATTGAGAATCTTCCTTTTTCTCACTGATCCTCTACTTTACCAAGCATGATGTACTTCTCCAGGGGCTGGTCTCTCCCACTGATAACATGTCCAAAGTACATAAGACGAAGTCTCACCATCCTCACTTCTAAGGAGCATTCTGGCTGTATTTCTTCCAAGACAGACTTGTTCATTCTTCTGGCAGTCCATGGTATATTCAGTATTCTTTGCCAACACCATAATTCAAAGGCATCAATTCTTCTTTGGTATTTTCTTTTTCATTGTCCAGTTTCTCATGCATATGAGGTGATTGAGAATACCATGGCCTGGGTCAGGTGCACCTTAGTCCTTGAAGTGACATCTTTGCTTTTTTAGCACTTTAAAGAGGTCTTTGGCAGCAGATTTGCCCAATAAATATGCATTTGATTTTTTGACTGCTGCTTCAATGGGCATTGATTGTGGATCTAAGTAAAATGGTATAAAAAAATGTGGAGTATAGCTACAATTTTTCTACTGTAATACTGAGATAAATCAGTTGAAGGACATTAAGCTCAGAGCAATTAAAGGAAAACATGAATTCAACTATGGCTACTGTGGAGGCAGAATGCTGTAGATATGATAATACACAATTAGTATTCATATAAGGATTGATAAATGGATATGTACCAAACTATAGGTATGTCCAAGGTAATGGCTGGGTTAGCCATACTGGGTTAGAGTCATAATACCAAACCAATAAATCAACAGTTTGAAATTCTGTTTTATATTTGACCCACTTAGAAGACACATCTCAAAAACCTACATAGCAAAATCATCATATAGCCCAGCCACAAAGGAGCAGCCATTGACAAACTCCAGGGCATCAAAAGTTGCTGGAATGTTTTAATTCACAGTCCATGCTATCTGTCAATCAAAAGATTTTTCCCCTTCAAGTGTCCACATCCTGGACTCAATCCTGATACGTTAAATCTGTTGGATTATTCCATGAGACAAAAGACTATTTAGAAAAATGTTAGAAGAGCTCCATTTATGCGTGGTTTACCTCTACCCATTTGGTAAAAACAGAACAAAACAAAAAAGTCTTTGCCTTTGTTCTCTAATCCAGGGAAATGAATTTAATGGTGGCTATTTAATAGAAGAATGAGAAAGTAGGATAGTGCCAAACTGGTGGGGAAATATTTTTTTTGGAGTGGATGGGGAGTTTCTCATATAGTATGTATTACTCCATTTTGGAAGCCACCTGCTTAATCTATACATTGTCCTGATGCCCAGGAATTGATGTAAGTTGAGAGAAAAAGTGGAGTGCTATAGAAGTAAATCCAATTATTCCAGAGGTTGGCAAGCCTTCATCGCTAGGCAGCTTGAAGAACTGTCTTCAGGTTATTATTTATTTTTTAATGCCATGTTACCAGAAGTTAGCTTTTTGAGTAAAAGTTTCACTGTTAGACTACCTAAATCCAATTTCTGAGAACCATGATCTATCTTCATCATCCTTACCCAATCCTCATCTTCACCTTTATTACCATCATCCTTCATTATTTCATGTTCTCCTCACTGCCAGCCACTCTGAGAAAAAAGAAATTCAGAAGACATGATCCCCAGAGTAAGTGACAGCTTAGAGAGATTAATGATTGTCCACAGTCACCTAGGTAGTGGACAAGCTAGAAATAAACCCAGGCCCTGGCACGGTATACTCTTCCCACTAGATAAAAGTTTGTCCCCTTATTTCATGCCTGATAGATGACTGAAAGATAAAATAAATAAGAGCTATGCAGTCTTCATTCCCGTTTGTTGGTGTATACTCTCTTAGCATTTCCAAAAGAATCCAGAAGACAGTACTTCTGTTAGTAAATGTTTAGCCTCTGGTCATAACTCTCTTCGTGTCCATGAATGTTCGGTGAAATGAGGGCAAGCAAGAAAGCAAAATATGACAAAGAGAGAATCAAAGAAACCTCAGATTTCTGCTCTCCCATTCATATGGATCAGATCTATAATTATGCTTATTAAGATTCTTCTAAAACAAAATAAAATAAAATAAAATGAGCTATGAAAAAAAATAAAAAGAAACAATCAAAGCTCATTCTAATGAGCAGGGAATATTCAGTTCTTGATTTGCAGCTTAACTCCATCTAAACCAGCTAGCTGGTCCTCCCAACCGTAACCTCGGGCCATACCGCACTTTAAAATTCCCCGGTTCCTACTGGAGTTCATCATTCTGGATTACCGTCAGTTGAAGGTCAAATTTAAACGCCAGCCTTGCAGCTCTGCTGCTCCATTCAGCAATTGCCCTGGGAAATGATTCCCTTTACAGTTAGGAAGAAAACTGTTTCAAGATAGCTTTTTAAATGCTTCTGGTAAAATACCTCTCATCTCCTTAGTCAGTTTTCCTTTTTTGTCTGCTTAAAAACTATGTGTAATGCAAATGTGTTTCTCTGTCATGAAACACTTCTGAAGCCATGCAAATTTTTATAATCCAATAAAAATGCTTATTTATCAATGGACAGCTATACTTCTTTGTCTTCTTCCCCCCCACCTCCTTACTCCTTTTAAAAGACTGTAAATTGTAGTGTCAGAAGGTACTGAAGCCAAGTAAGCAATGGGCTGTGGCCCTTAGCAAATTACACCATGCAAGAAAGTTGCATCTTTTGAAACCAAACACGTTAATTCAGCAGTGACGTGAAAGGCGTAACTGCATTGTTTTGACCTGTTGTCACATTGACAACAGGTTCTGCTGTCAATTGCAGCTTCTGTTGTTGGCTTTGAGTAACCCCATAACCACGTCCCTGCTGCCTTAAAAATTAATTATGATAAGAATTTTTTTAAGTTCAGACTGTTTGAGAATGCCTCATGTGCAGGCTGAAAATTCTGAAGTGTAAATTAGGGCAGGAAAGGTCCCAAGAAACCAATTTAAGAATTCTCTCCAGATTTAGTGGGAACCTGGAAATAGTCCCTTCTGGAGGAAGAACTTGAAATTAGAATCGCCTTGTCA
Organism: Dugong dugon; assembly: GCA_030035585.1. Lineage (NCBI taxonomy): Eukaryota > Metazoa > Chordata > Mammalia > Sirenia > Dugongidae > Dugong > Dugong dugon. The sequence continues at coordinate 21,012,527 of CM057478.1, forward strand.
TTCAGTTTCACTGCATATTGGGGTTAACGTTCTGGGGAAAGAATGTGCTAAATATATGCGGACAAAAATTGTTTTTAAACTTGTACCGCTTATAGTATAATCCTCACAGCATTATAAAAGTAATCGCTAACAATTGTCAGGCACTCTTCTAAGGATGCTACATGTATATTAACTCATCTAATACTAACAGCAACTCTGTGAAGTATTTTATTGTCCATCCCATTCTACAGATGAGGCAACTGAGGCATGGAAGGTTTAAGTTATGGTGGTCACAGAGCCAGTAGGTGGCAGTGTCGGTCTCACTGCAGCATCCTTGTTCCTAACATCTAAACCATACCCGTTGCCATTGAGTCGATTCTGATTCATGGCAACCCTATAGACCATACTACCTCAGTACTGTGACTCAGTTTCTGAGCTTTCCATTATTATATTTACAAAACAGGTGGCAGATAAATACTTTTAAAATGTGAAAAATATTTGTTTTAAAACTCAATCTTCCATACCCCAAACTTGGGGAGTACCATGTGCCTTTGATTCCTAAGACTTTCTGAAGTTAGGGGCACAATCAGCATGCCTTGGCTGAGTTTCCACCATGCTGGCACGTGGGCGTTCACCCTCTTCCCCCTGCCTGGCCACTGGTTACTTGTTTGCCATCTTCCAGAATGTGTTGAACTCTCTTGTCTGCTCTCATCTCCTTCCCTGCTCACTTTGTCCGTGTGTGTGTGTGTGTGTGTGTGTGTGTGTGTGTGTGTGTGTGTGTAAATTTTTAAAATTTTCTTCACTGTTATTTTATTTTCAGAGTTCTGCTTGGGCTGTATAGAGTATTTTCTCTATAGGACTTTGGAGGAAGAGCGAGAGAAAAGAAAATATTGATTACTCCTCCTTAATACTTTAAAACTCTTCCAGATCACCTGATATATGCACAGGTTAAAGTTTAGTCCCAAATACCTCTGAGTATATGAAATCCATATTATAAAAGTTTTCACAGCTGTGATCAATATAGTTGCACTATTCTTTCAGACTGTTTGGTAATGTCCTGTATTAGGGGTGTAGTGTTCTGAAAAATTGTGCTCAGTTCATAGTCTTTAAAAATGGATTCGACACAGCAAACATAACAGAGAGTCCCTGACAGAGTGGGAAAAAAGTGGGGTGCAGAACTCAAATTCTGGTAAAAAAAAGACCAGACTTAATGGTTTGACTGAGACTGGAGGGACCCCAGAAGACGTGGCCCCGGGACTCTCTGTCAGCCCAAAACTAAAACCGTTCCCGAGGCCAACTCTTCAGACAAAGATTAGACTGGACTATGGGACATAAAATGATATTCATGAAGAGTGTGCTTCTTAGCTCAAGTAGATACGTGAGACTAAATGGGCAGCTTCTGTCTGGAGGCAAGATGAGAAGGCAGAGAGGGTCAGGAGCTGGTTAAATGGACATGGGGAATTGGGTGGAAAGGAGGAGTGTGCTGTCACAGTATAGGGAGAGCAATTAGGGTCACATAACAATGTATGTATAAATTTTTGTATGAGACTAACTTGAATTGTAAACTTTCACTTAAAGCACAACAATAAAAAAAATAAAAGTAAGATGATAGGGCAAAAAAACAATGAAGTCGACCAAACCCAGTGAGATAGCACACTGAAAGTTAGAAATCAGCAGTTTATGAGAGACCAGTGCCGCTATAAAATACTCTTGTTTTCTAAAATACATATAAAGCTCCATATGTTAATAACCCAAACTCCAAGACGGTCAATTTATTTTTAAAACAAGAAGTAAGAAACACCTGTTCATTATCAACAACAATATGTTTAATTTTAAGAGAATCTTTCTGTGACAGTTGCTTATTAGCCATACTTGAAGGTTTAAAAATAGTTTTAATATATTCTAATGGGTTTCTTATAAGGCACGAGGAAATATATTTAGATGTTTCTTAGCTGTCATTCAAGTCCAGTGTGTATTAAACGTATGCCTTACATTAACTTTAGTCATTATTTTACCAGATTGTAATTCGTGAGAAAAAAAATGAACAATTATATCAGTCACTTTGTCTTACTCTGTCCTATTACTCAAAGAAAAAATTAAGGCCAGATTATCAGTGATCCACAAATTGTACTTTTGAAAAAGTAATTTGCACTGTAAACGTATGTATGTGTTAAAATAAAGCACATGGAAGAAAAGAAGCTCTTTAGGTAGACAAGCTAAAAGGAGGGATTCAGTTCTCTTTCATGTAGTCGACTGCACTAATGTTTCCTGGGTTTTCTTTGGTTCCAATATAATGATCATCGACAATTAAACAGAAAAATGTAACTAAAATCTAGAAAAAAGTTAAAAGTAGCAATTCAACTAGGAGCTATTTTTGAAAAAGTGAAAAAGCAAAAATATAAATGGCATATTTCTTACATGTTTGAATGTGAAGATATTTTAAGAATCAATCTTTAATGGTAATTTACATCTTTCTCTTTCTCAAATTTAAGGCTTTTTATTTAAAGTCACTTTTTTCCCAGCAATTTCATCTTAAAAAGAAAATACAGAAGGAAATTATTTTCCCTGCCGATTTTGATTTTTTTTTTTTTTTACACTTTTTTCTTTTTGACTGTTTAATTGCTATCATCTCAGACTTGGACCTAATATTTTTAGAATGCATGTGACCAAAAAGATTTACTGTGAGAATATTTAAAGCATATGTTTAATATGAGAACTCAATCTTGCCATGTTGCCACCCTTAAAAGAAGTAATGTGTGGGCAAAAGCATTTAATCTCCCTAAAAGAAACTAAATTGACCTCTTTTCAAAGAAAAATCAGTGTGCTTGCTGGGGAAGAGGTAGAATATCACCATCCTCCTGCATGCCCCACCTGAAACACAGGGTTTTGTTGTTAAGTTTTTTAAACTATGAGATTAGTAACAGAAATTAAAAGGGGAAAGTAGTAATATAGCAAAAAATGCCATTTCTGTAAGCTAATTGAATTTTTGCTGACATAATGATATCTTAAAATTATATTTAACTTTACTAGGTATGTTCCAAAAGAGCAAAAAAAAAAATTATCTAAAAAGTGACTGTTCTCTTTGATGATAAAGACTAGTATAGATAGTAAAGATTTTTGCAATGTCTCATCAGAATTTAGTGCTTGCACATTGACCCTTATTTTCAGACTTTATGAGAATATTTATTCCTTGCATTATGTGAACTTTATTAGTGAAGAAAATAGTCCAAGAAAAGAAACATATGACTAATTAACTCTTTATTTTTCACTCCACACTAGCTGTCATGCTGTTTGAATAATAGCTTCAGAAAATAAATAATGTTTTCTATAATTTAGGGGATTATGTTGAACTCAATTATAGTCTCTGGAGCAATCAGGGAAGATATGTGTTGTTTTATTTCTCAAAAAATGTCAAACAACCCAAATTATTCTGCTTCTTAAGACAACTACTGGAAGTATTTGGATTTCTTATATATCCTAAATGCTGATCTTGTCTAACTCATAGTACCCTTCTCTGTAAGGATCACAAATCTTCAGATAATCTTCTATATTTTAGTAATTTATTTTCTGTCAAACATATAAAACAAATCTTGGTAAAACATTCCATTAGAAAGGGAGAGGGGTTGGAGGAAATTTTTCCATTGTGGTATGCACTGCATTTTCTGAAGCTCCTGATGAAACACAGATGTTTCAAAGTGCCCACAAGGATGGTTAGCCATGATCAGATTGATCCCTGGCTAATCTCTGAAACCTTGTGTTTCCATTCTTTCTATCAAAATATATTGCCTCCTTTTACTGCATGAACTCCACTGAATTTGCCACTGAAAGTTGAATTAAAAACACTTGAAGTAGAAATTGAACATATTAGAATTCTTAGAATGGCTTATTATGTATTTCTTTCCAAAATGTTCCAAACATAATGTGGTTTGGGGGTAAGTGTCTCTTTGACTTTAAGCAGTGCCAACATCTACAAGTGAAACATAAATTCAGTTCTCAAGAGTATTTTGCAATATTCTACAGTGGTAAACAAATGGATTTATTTGAGAAAGCAGTTGGTGGGGTGAGTAGCTCCATCCACACATCCATATTGGAGAATCATTGAGAATATGTTATTCTAGCTAATCTCGAATCTTTGACTTCAAAAACGAACAAAGAACAGATATTCTCCCTTAAAAATATGTAGTAAATCAAGCAATCTAAAGACAGCTAAATGACTGAGGACTGTCATTCCATCATTGATATTTAGGCAAATCTCTGCCTAAAAATGAACAAAAACATGAGTGAATTATATATTTTTTAAATCTTCTTGATTGTGTTGTCAAATAACCTTGGACAATGAGCACCATCCATTTATTAGAAGTTAAAACCACATTGGGATTAATGCAGTCATTAACGTGTTTTGTAGTAAACTGGTTGCATTTCAGAATACTCAGCCATTATTTCGGTGTCTTAATATTTTTAGGCCTAAATAATTTTCATTAACTAATATTGCATACACTTATAATTATCCTGTTATCTGATCTGACAAATATTTTTAATCATAAGTTACCCTGAACCTAAAGTTAATACTTTCATAAGTATAATTAAAAATAATATAATTGTAGAATAATTCTCAGTGTTTCAGATAGAAAATATAAGTAATTTTCATTATCTGTTTAAAAATATTGAATTTCCAAACATGTTTCCAAAATATTTGCTTTCGGTTTTGCATATTTGTATTTCTAATCTTCTTCCATGCTGAGGCAGCTGTTCATGATTTCTAGCTTATTTTCAAAATATTTATATGTTAATGTTTGGATACTTTTTGATATTCAAATTCTTTATGTGCTGAGTGACTTTGGAGACCCACTCTGTAAGATTTTTTGGATTCATAGATTTTAAGTTAAACATTATTGGGGTTTTTTTCCCCCCACTTGGGAAAATATTCAACTTTTTACTTACACCCACTAAAAAAGTCTGTGTGTTACTTTTGGTTTGTTGTGTTTTTACATTTGGACTTTCAAAGATGTTAATGTCTGAGATCACTTTTGCAGTCATTCCGAAAATTTATTTTTTCAAATAGCTTTAATTCCACAATACAGAGGGAATACTTTGCACAACCAAGAGGGAGCATTGTTTGTTTTCAGGAGAGATGGTCATATTTTGAGAGGAACTTATAATTTGGGATAGAGAAGCAGCTGGATTTCCCACTATGGAACTTCTTCTTGGCTCTCTCTTCTGCGACAGAACTAATACTCATTAAGGCAAAAGTTGGGCTGTGGTTGGGTTATATGTATTTTCTGTTAATTCACTTAAAAATACTTTCCTTCCATATATATTTCTTGTAAACTATAAGTCTACAGGATAATATATGTGCCCATCTTTATCTATGGCTATAGGAAATGACATAGATAAATATCACTTGGTGCTAAAAATAAGCCTATAGTAATACAGAGGTCACTCCTGAGTCATATGGTACATAAAACAGACTGGATTCTGAGTCGTGACATCTACACAAAATGCAGTACTGCTGAATTTTCATATTAAGAGGTTTTGGCTGAAGAAATTCAGACACATACACTGTATGGCCCCCCGAAATCTTGCCAAGAAAAGTTGAGTTTAAAATGTAGGGGAACTGATCCAAGAATAGGCCTCAGACATGTTGCATTCATTACATGCAGCTGTGTACATGAGAAGAGACTTTTCATCCCAACTACCAAAACTCCACCCGGTGCTGGCACTTCTTATTCTTCTTTTTTTTTGCCAACTTGCTGTCCTTTCTGTTCCCACAAAAAGAAACTGTTATTGATAGACAGTTATTTAAAACTTTTTGGCAATTAAAAAAAAATACATGCTAAGGTATTTACTATAAACACATTTTTTAAAGAAACATAAGCTTATTTTTGTGAGTAAACATTAATTTGCCAGATGTGTGGAGAAAACCAACTTGGATTCAGGCAGCTAATGAATACTTCTTTAAGCACTTTTGGAATGCAAGGATTTAGAGGTACTCAGGTTACCTCAGGTGATAAGGAATTATTATATATAAAGACACTTGGTGAAGAAAAAAAACCAGAAACCCATTTCAGTCGGTCTCCCAGAAGAAACAAATGTCAATCACGACATGTCAGGAATTGCTCAGGGAAGTGCGATGAACACTAAGAGATACCATGGCTGCCTAGTCACAGCCACCTCAGTAGGTTATGCAATCTCTTCTACTGCTTTTCCCACCACTGCTAACTCATGTTCTCCTGTTTTTTCTCCAGACCCAGAGAGGATCTCATTAATTTGACTAGTCTTCATTCAGTATAGAGAGTCTATGTTGTCAGCACAGTCATGCCAAACCATTTTAGGTAATGCTGGCCCTGCCAATTCTTTACCTTGAGTCAGCAACTGATTCCAACAATCATTCGAGGCCAGAGTGATTGGTGATGCCATGAAGCTGAGCAGGAGTTTCAGAAAACGGACCTTTGGAAGGCCTTGTGTGACCTGTGAAGCCAGTATGTTGTTTTTGTTAGCTGGCATTGAGTCAGCTCCAACTCATAATGACCTTATATATAACACAATGAAATGTTGCCTGATTCTGCACTACCTTTGTGAAGGTTGGCACGTTTGAGTTCACTGTTGCTACTATTGTGTCAGTCTGTCTCATTGAGGGTTTCCCTTGCCTTTGTTGGCCCTCCACTTTACCAAACATGATATCCTACAGCAATTTGTCCCTCCTAATGATGTGCCCAAAGAAAGCAAGTTTAAGTGTTAAACAATATTCTGTGATCCATAAGGTTTTCATTGACTAATTTTTAGAAGTAGGCTGCCAGGCCTTTCTTCTTAGTCTGGAAACTCCACTGAAACCTGTCTATCATGAGCAACCCTATTGGTAGTTGAAACACTGGTGGCATAGCTTCTAGCATCATAGCCACATGCTAGCCGCTGTAGATGGGTGGTGGGCACCCCAGGCCATATACCTTACCATTAATGTCTGCATTAGAGTAGTAAAAGACATTTTAAAAAGAATATATGATGCATTTAAAAAATACTTCACATTGCTAAATTTTCCTAGCATGGTATTTTTATTCCTCCAGGAGGAAGTAAATAATACCGAACAAAATAAAAGGGGGGTGGGATGAGGGTAATCTGTATCATTCGTATTCTTCCTATCTCTAGTGGTACCTAATTCTTGTTAAAGGAATTGTGTTGATATGAGTGCTTCCCTGTTCCAGTAATCATAATGGATAAATATGATTTTATGTGTGTGCAAATATATGTGGCATACAAGGAGCAAGGGCCAACATGTCCCAGTGCTAAGAAATATGTTCTATTTTATCTATTAACCCAACAGATTGTGAGGCAGCTTCTTTCCAAAGGCTGTCACTGATTTGGTAAAATGCATTTGGGGATTTTATGACTGTTGATATTCCAAAAACAAGGGAGTAATCGTTGTGTCTTTCAGACTCATGGAATATTCATTTACTAAATTCACACACAGCTAATTTGTGACAGAAATAATCTGTATCTGTCCTTTAAATCCTTGCCCAATGCTGTAATATCATTGAACTGTAATTTGGCATTGTATGGATATTAAAAAGTAACTTTAATTTCTATTTGTATCCATCAAAATAGTTTAATTTTTATAATGCTTTTAAATCAGTGCCTAATTGTACACTTGACTATGAAATTTATTTACATGCACATGTATAAATTACATAAGCAATTTCTTCTATGTGTCATATAGATGAGTATGATAAAAATAGAATACTTATGTACCTTTTTATTTATATCACACCTATATTTTACATTCTTTAGATCCAATATTAGTGTTTTAATCATTTATTGCCTGAAGTGATTAGTAGAATTTAACATTAGTGCCAAGGAGTAAAACTATTTTGATTTAATTCAAGTCAAATTGAAATTATTAGTTTCTGTGTTTGCAAAATTTGTAGGTCTTTATTACTGTGGAAATAAATGACCATCTAACAGCTGTAACTGTATTAACCATGGTGATTCAAAATTTTCCAGGAATTCAGTTTAGATAAACCAACATTTATTCAGTACATACATATGTTATATACTGGGTGGGATTGAGTGATGAATAGATGTGAAACCTACCTTTGAAGACCTACTATGTTCCAGTACTAAGATAAATATGTTTCATAAATGATCTCGTTTAATTCTCACAACAATCCAGTGACATAGGTATTATTAAGTCCTATTTTACATACATACCTGGAGCTCAAAAAGTTAAGTAATTTCCCCAAGATCACCCATCTAGTAAGTGGAAAGGTAAGATTTGAACTCAGGTCTGTCTACCTCCTAAGCCCATGCATGCTTCAGTGCAAGTAAGTGCTATGATAGTGGTACACGATGCAGCTGGTTTTTGTTGTTGTTGTTCTGGAGAGTTAACATAAGGTAGCAAGCATGTGAGGAAACATTTAATTTATTTGAATTCTCTAGTTGATCAATGTGAAGAAGAATGTTATTAGGCTACTTCCTCTGCAAAGAGGCAAAGTATGTTTGAGGAGCAGCAGGTAGCTCATTTTATAAAGAAGGATTCTAGGATGGGTTGAAGAAAAGCAGCAGACGAAGATAAAATGGGAAGGCTGGAGCCCCAATGTAAAAACTGCTAACATGTCCCATTGTGGAGGTCTGCTACAGGCTTGGCTCTGTAGAAAACAAAGTAGAGATATAAGCAGATGTGTGTTTTTAGAAGATAAGCTTTGGTAGCAGTGTAAAGAGGGTACTGATCAATGAGGTATGTGGGAAGAATGTTTAGGATGCCATCACAAAATTCAGGTCCCTGAGTGGTGCAAACAGTTTGCGCTCAACTACTAACCTAACGGTTGGCTGTTCAAACCCACCCACCATGGAAGAAAGACTTTGCCATCTGCTTCCATAAAGATTACAGCCAAGAAAACCCTGTGCAGCAGTTCTACTCTGTAACATGTGAGGTTACTGTGAATCAGAGTCAACTCCACAGCAATGGGTTTGGTTTGGTTTACGACAAAATCTAGGTGTAAGATGATGAGGCCCTCGACCTGAACAGTGGTAATGCTAATAGAAAAGGAGGAGTAAGATTCCACCCCACCTCTTTAGGGAGTGGAATCAACAGGATGTGGTGATGGATTTTATGTAGGAGTTAAGAAAGGACAAATGATGAAATTTCTACCTTAGCCAACTACATGGAGAGCTATTGAACGGAGGTACTAAGGAAAAGAGGGGGAATGACTTTGGGGGTAAGGGTGGCATGTAATACATTTGACTTTGAACATGTTGCATTTGAGTTACCTATGAGACAGCCATAGTAAGCACTGTAAGTCATGCTCTAATGCAGTCAGAAATGAAGAGCCAGGGGAGCACAGACAGGAAGAGATTCATGTCAACTAGTTGGTTAGAGAAGGCTTTGAGGAGAAGATGACATTAAATGCCAAAGGCAGGTAAGATTTCTGTATGCAAAAATTCAATGAGAGGGCATTTAAGACAGATTTGAATTCACAATGTGTTTATGTTTACAATTTGTTGGTCACCCACCTAGATGTGCACAAATTTTTATGTATTTTTGTCATAATTTTCTCTAACATGTAAAAGTCTTTACTATGGATTGTTTAAAAAAAAAAAAATTCCAAACCCATGGCTGTGTAGTGGATTCTACTCACAGCTACCCTATAGGACAGAGTAGAACTGCCCCATAGGGTTTTCAAGGCTGTAAATCTTTATGGAACCAGACTGCCACCTCTTTCTCCCTTGAGCGGTTGGTGGGTTAAGACTGCCCACTTTTCAGTTAGCAGCTGAGCGCTTAGCCACTGTACCACCCAGGCTCATCTTTGGGTTGTAGTCAAGTTAAATGTTTCACATGTTCATTCATTTAGTCAACCAATATGTATTAAGCATAAATTATTTTTAAGGCAATATTTGCAATGTAATAAGTGCTATTATTGTTATGCTTTCTTAAATATATTGAATATGTGCAATAATCAGGTGGTATCTGGCTGTGAGGGGTAGGAAAAGCTTTCAGAAACAGGAAGAGGAGGCTCTAAGCTGAGACATGAAGGACAAACAGGAGTTAGCCAAAGGAAGATGTCATTCCAGATAAAGAGAAGGAACATCCTGTGCAATGTGCCAGAAATCATAGCTGAAGTATTACCTGCAAGCAGAGGCTAGGTCCAGGAGGATCTTACAAGTCCAAGCCCAGCTAAGGAGTTTGGATGTTATCCTAATGACAATTGGGAGTAATTAAAATATTTCAGTCAGGGACATGGTAGGATCATATTTGTCTTTTTGAAAGATTTCTCTAAATACAGCGTGAAGAATGTGTTGAGAAAGGCAAGAGTAGAGGCAGATGTGATATTATTGTATCCAAGTGAAGATGATGGTTGCATCAGTGAAGATAATGATTATGGTGATGGAAAGTAATGAATGTGGTGGACTTAAGAATTGATTCAATGTGGGGAATGAGTAGAACAGTTCTGATGAAAGAAAAAAGACCCAAGAATGACATGGAGATTTCCTTCTTGAGCATTTGGGTAAATTGAGACATTTCATTCAATGATACAAGGAATTCAGGAAAAAAATCAAGTTTGTGGAATATGATTATTTTAGCTTTGAGCATGTAGCATCTGGGGCACCTTATTGAAGACGTTAAGCTATTGGATGTGAGTCTAATTAGAAACTGAAGCCATGAAATAAAATAATTTGTAAGCTAGGCCTTGAGAGATGCAAGTATTATGGAAGTCAGAGATTAGAAAGAGAGAGAAAGAAAAGAAGGAAAGACGAATGAGTATCTAGGCAGAGGGAAAAATGTAACACACAAAGTGGAAGAAAAAGTATAGGGTCATATTTGAGAAAAATCAAATTTTCAAGTCTGTGTTACCTCAGACTTGCCAGAAATTCAAGCTGGATTCAGAAGAGGACGTGGAACCAAGGATATCATTACTGATGTCAGATGGATTTTGGCTGAAAGCAGAGAATACCAGATAGATGTTTGCCTGTGTTTTTTGATTACACAAAGGCATTTGACTATGTGGATCGTAACAAATTAAGGATGACACTGTGAAGAATGGAAATTCTGGAACACTTAATTGTGCTCATGCAGAACCTGTACATAGACCAAGAGGCAGTCGTTCAGACAGAACAAGGGGATACTGTATGATTTAAAATTGGAAAAGATGTGCAATAGGGTTGGATCCTTTCACCATACTTATTCAGTGTGTATGCTAAGCAAATAATCTGAGAAGCTGTACTATATGAAGAAAAGCACAGCATCAGGATTGGAGGAAGACTCATAACAACCTGTGATATGCAGATGACACAACCTTGCTTCCTGAAAATGAAGAGGACCTGAAGCACTTATTGATGAAAATCAAAGACTACAGCCTTCAGGATGGATTACACTTTTAAAAATGGCATGGGGGCAATGTCTGACCTCTTACTCCATGAGGGGGAAAGACAGTCAAGATCAACAGCCCAAGGCTGATTACTATGAGGCAAAGGTCAGACATGCCTCTTCTCTCAGCCATCTTGACCAGTTGTGACACCAACTGTCCCTCCCATGGTAGTCTCTACTTCTCTGCGGTGTTTGATAATTCATTGCAATGACCACACAGAAGTTACAGACAATACTCACGATTACGGGGTTTATTAGGAAAGTAACAGGTTGCAATTCGGCTCAGAAACACTCAGGATACAGTTCTTCCATCAGGACAGCTTCTTCTCAGCTGTGCTTGCAGGCACACCTCTCTGTGGCCCTAGGCCTCTGCCCTGCTCAGGCAAGTGTTACAAAGCTGTTTCAGCCCCTACCAGTAAGTCACCAGAGGCACCCCAGGCACTCAGTTTTCTCACTCTGTGGGCCAGGAAGTCCACTGCACAGTCTCCTGCTGGTCTCTCCTGCCACAGCTTCTCACCGTCTTCAGGGTTATAGCTCTCTCTCTCTCTCTCTCTCTGTCTCCTGGTTCTAGGAGCTTCTTAGCGCAGAGATCCTGAGTCCAAAGGACACGCCGTCCGCTCTTCTCCTGACTGGTTCTTCCTTGGTGGTGGTGGTATCTTCTCTTTCCCACCTCTGGGGTGGCTCGTTTCAGGCTCAGAAGGATGGCAAAACTGACCAATCCTCTTGGTGGGCCACAATTACCCTATTTGCATAGTTCCACCCAATCACTTGGGTGGGAGTTACAAGACAATGGCAAGAAAAGCCACACAAAGTTGATCCATCACACCACACACCTCAACATAAAGAAAACAAAAATCTTCACAACTGGACCAATAAGCAATATCATGATAAATGGAGAAAATATTGAAATTGTCAAGGATTTCATTTTACTTGGATCCACAATCAACACCCATGGAAGCAGCAGTCAAAAATCAAATGACAAAAGCACACAAAAATAAAAATAAATTGTTTTTTAATTAAAAAAAAAAACTTACATTAACAGGGCTTACTACAGTAACTCATTTTTTCACATCAATAATACATTTTAAACCATATGATGTTATTATTTTTCTCTTTCTGTTAAAATAATGTTTGGATAAAGATTTAATCTCAATAGGGAATGAAGTTGCTCTTTTGTTATCTTCACCTGATTTGTAGGGGGCTAGAATCAAAGCTGTTTTAATCAAAACTTCTTCCTCATTACGTTACACAATGTGTAAGTCCCTTATGTCGTCAAAAAAAAAAAAAAATCTAACGACATATTGCATTGGGCAAATCTGCTGCAAAAGACCTCTTTAAAATTTTAGAAAGCAAAGATGTCACTTTGATGATTGAGGTGTGCTTGACCCAAACCATGGTATTTTCAATCACCTCATATGCGTGCAAAAGCTGGACAATGAATAAGGAAGACTGAACAAGAATTGACATTTATGAATTATGGTGTTGGTGAAGAATGTTGAATATGCCATGGACTGCCAGGAGAACGAACAAGTCTGACTTGGAAGAAGTACAGCCAGAATCTCACCTACTTTGGACATGTTATCAAGAGGGATCAGTCCCTGGAGAAGGACATCATGTTTGGTAAAGTAAAGGGTCAGTGAAAAAGAGGAAGACCCTCAACAAGATGGATTGACACAATGGCTGCAACAATGGGCTCAAACATACCTAGTACTTTTATGAGGATGGAGAAGGACTGAGCAACATTTTATTATGTTATACATAGAGTCACTATGAGTCAGAACTGACTCGATGGCACCTAACAACAACATGTTACCTCAAATGTGAGTCAAGGCTATAATGGCCCTTTAAATAATAGGCTGAGGAATTGGATTTATTCTGTAGTCAATAGGCAGCCAATGAGAATTTGAGCATGGAAGGTGCATTTGCAAATCAATCATTAGGAAGGTTTAACTGCAATATGGATTGGAGTGGGAATGAAGAGACCATTTAGTAGGCTATTGGCTTATCTAGAATAGATGTAATGAGATTTAGAAGTCAGGTAGTTTCAGAGGAAATGAAGAGAAAACCTGTTTGCAAGAGGTAAACTGTGAAAATAAAAGTGTTACGGATACTTCTAAATGAGCATGGTAAAGTGACAAGGAAAGGAGATGACTGTGAGAATGGTGATAACTTTGAGAAAAAAGAGAAAATCAGAAAAAGGACCTGATTTCGAGAAATTTGATAGAAATTTTGTTCTATATATAAAACCTTACAGTTATACTTTATAGAATTAAAGTAGAAAGACAGTATGTCAGTACATTTTAATGTTAAGTTTGCTTTTTGTTGTTCTGTTTTTCTTGAGCTTATAAAACTATAACCTAGAGAAAGGCGATATGTATTTTTTCTTTTCTTTTACTATACACTAAAAGAGAAAAAAAAGACTTGGAAACACGTTTGGAGAAAAAAAAATCAAATGAGAGGATTCAGAAATCCTTGCCGCGCGTGACGGTAGGTCATCTTCCCTGGGCTGGGCCACTGCTGAGGAGCTGAAGATCCGCCACGTCAGCTGAGCCTATGGTCTGAGCACCTCCCTTCTGCAGCAATCAGTAGAACGATGGATACAGAAAAGATGTGGGGTGTTTTCTAGGAGATGGCTAGGATGCAAGTTGTTCTTTTGCTGGCATCTTTGAAATCTACAAAATATAATTCAGAATATATCCCAAGAAGAGTCTGACGCAAACTCAAACACTTCAAGAATGCTAGATGCCATTTCCACTTCAGTGGCTGTCTATTCTGGGGGCTGAGGAGAAGTATTTTCACGGTCTTTGTTGGTGGTCTTCACCAGTTCCACGATTTTATGGAAGTTATGGTTTTGTTCAGGAGAATCAATTCTCCCTGCCAGACCACTACAGAAAGCTATTTTCCTTTAACTCTATTGCTTCAGACAGCCTACAAATACAGTGTTTATTACATGACTCCTTCCATCTTCAGTGTGTACACTGCAGGTGAATTTTTTTTTCCTTCAGTGACGTGACTTGTGAGTTGGTTGTTGTTATTGTTTTTCTTTTCCAGTTGGAGTCTTTATTCCAGGAGAGAACATTTTAATTCCCAATGAAGAGAAAGATAGAGGGACCCTAGCCTGTGGACCCAAGTGGTAAAGATGCTTTTAAGACAGATTCAGTTGGAAACCGCTGGTCACAGGGAGGTCGTACAGGCTGTCTCCAGCATGGGAGCAGGGCTGGCATCAGTTGAACAGGCAACTGCCTACTTTCCTCGGGCCAGCTGACAGCAGGCAGGAGTGTGAGAATATAGGAAATTGATTTAAAATAGGATAGGGAAAATGCACAAGAATGAATTTAAGAAGGTTCAGAGATTCCCTTTTTAGGCATGTGCAGTTGCTGTCTCTGCAGAGGAAGAGGATCTTTATTCTCTCATGAGAGTAAAAAGGCAGGGAACTTACAGACACTATATAAGATATAAGAAAGACCTGAAGTTGGTTTATTTCTTCATAGTTGGAAGACAATTGAATAGGGACTTGAATTTTACTTTTTGAAAAGTCTTCTTCATCTTTTATAAATAAAAGAGAAATAAGGAGTATGATAATTTAAACATTCTAATTCTAGGCACAGGGAAAAGTAGGGTGTTTTCCTGCTAATTTACAATGATTTTAATTAAAGTTCACATTAACCATAGGAGGCAGGGCAGTTTCATATTTGACTGTGAAGGTCGTAAGGATTCTAATTTTCCATCTACAGCAGTTTTTTGCTTTAATAGATGCCTTTAGGCAAATTATAAAATCTCTCTCTGCATCTCTCCTTAAGGGGGATATGGATCATGTTAACAATATTTAGGATCACTAATAAATAGGGGAGATGTTTCCCTTATACAAAGACAGTTCCAGGTGTATAACTGTATGAGTATGATATTCTCAGGGAACTTTAGGGAAGGGGCACAATTCACAAAGAATGCAGCTTTGTCTGTCTTTAGGGTCATACTCACCAGCAGCCCTGCAAGAAGGCAAGGGGTTGATCAGTGAGCTCTAAGAAGTCCCTTCAGGTTCTGACATTTGATGATGTTACACGATTTCTTCAGGCAGGAAACTGGTGGCATGCTCTAGCTACGCACAGCAAGAGGCTTCTACTTGTAGAACACATTACTAGATGTTGACAGCATACAGAGGCATTGAATGAGAGAGAGACCTTGCAAGATATGTAAAATCTGGCTGGGAAGGGTAAACACACAAGATGATAAGGCTGCAGGAGACCCTTGCGCTGGCAGTATAAAAACAAACATATAATAATATAGGTCATGCACACCTTCCTACCTCTCTGGGCTTCTAAAAA
The DNA here is from genome assembly GCA_030035585.1 of Dugong dugon. Taxonomy (NCBI): domain Eukaryota; kingdom Metazoa; phylum Chordata; class Mammalia; order Sirenia; family Dugongidae; genus Dugong; species Dugong dugon. The sequence goes on from CM057478.1 coordinate 21,028,184, forward strand.
ATCACCAATGCAATATCTCATAAAGTTTAGAACCTCTCGCCTCTGATATGTGTTGGAATGCGTCTAGTATTTTAACGCATGGGATGTTAATGTTTTGAAAAGAATAAAGATAAAAATAGCATTTTTCTAAATCACATCTATATTAAGAGGTCAACATTTGAAAATGGCTGAGTGAGTCCTTTAACGCCTTCAAACCCAACAAAACCTTGACTGTAAATTAATAGTGGATGGACAGGCAACAAAATCATCAAAAAGGTGGGAAACAAGGGTAGAAAAAGGAAAAGCGTTAAGAAAACCAATGAGTTTAAATATCAACTAACCGAACACTTTTATCCTAAGGCATTGAAGAAACTGGAAGAAACTCCTACATGGCCATTTAATGGATTTAAAAGACCTTAGAGATTCTTTTTACAGATGGAAAAATTGAGGCCCAAATCAGCTGGTCACACAGCCAGTCAGAGGAAGAGCCAGATCCAGAACCCAGGTTTCCTGATTTCTAGAGACTTTGTAGAGAAGTAGAGAAAACCCTAAAAGGTGGGCTGTGAAACTATTTGTTCCTTTTGGGCTCCTTTTTTTTTGTTTTGTTTTTCTTTTTGCAGTGAGTCCATTTTATCATCGGTGATGCTATTCAAGTAATCTAACGCGTGGACAAAAAGATACTTGCTTATTTGAATTATAGCCATGAATTTTCCTGACATTGATTATGAAAGTACATGTTGTTATTAAAATTTCTAGAAATAATCATCAAGCAATAGAATAAGCTTTTTATGGAATAAATGCCTAGCTATAATTTAGGACCTTTCTCACTAATCATATATTGGTGTTAATCACAACCTAATCTAACTGCTGTTTTCCAGTTAGAAGAGTCTTCATTCCAACCATCCTCTGAAACTCTGCCAGAAATTCTTGAAGGTAAATTTACCTAACATCCACTCTAGAAAAAAATCACAAAGGCACTGTTAGTATTCAACACAGACTTGTACGTAGCCGTGGGAGCCTTACACTATTTGAACTAAAGCTGTCTTGGACTCTGTAGTTAAAATGACACAGTGATATACTGATCTAATGAGTAATATTACGAAATTAATCCTAAAATACTCTACCTTGTTATGCCTTAATCTTTAAAATTCATTTGAATGATCACATTGTACAAACCTTTTGTTAAAAATCTTGCAAAGGACTTTGGCCTAAAATAACATGTTGTTGTTGTTGTTAGGTACCGTCGAGTTGGTTCCAACTCATAGCGAGCCTATGTACAACAGAACGAAACACTGCCCGGTCTTGTACCATCCTCACAATCATTCTGCATATTTCACATTGGTTTCTATTGTGAAGTCAAACTGTCACCATGGCTCTGGAACATCTGGATAACCTGGTGTCAAAATCTTCTTCTGGACAGTTGTCTTAGTGGTCAGGGTGTTTTGTCTACCATGGCCTCAGGAGTTATATTCACTTTGCTTGAAAACAATTAAGTTGACGAGCTTATTTTAACTTTCTATTATTCTAGATCTCTTGAAAGGCCGAATTCCCTCTACACTGGCTCTCCTAAGAGAGAGGCACAGTCCCTGAAGTTTGCTATCACTCAGAACCTGGAAGCCCTCAGGACTAGATACACTACAACTGGAGTTTTCCTTACCTGACAGCTGCTGTCTCCACCTGTTTTTCACATCATTCTTTTTTCCCCTCTTTTTTAGAGAACTCATTTCCTCTCCTGTAGTACTTCACGTGTATCTTTGTCTGATTTCCCTTAAGCTGCTGAAGTTGCCCCTAGCAAGACTCTGAGCAGACTTTCTTTTTACAAACAGAGCCTGACCCAGGTAGAAGCTTGTGTAAAAGAAGCAGTATTTTTTTTTCAGTACAGAATATTTTAAATAATGGAAATACAGTTCGCTTCAGGAGTTTTGGAGCCCTGGTGGCACAGTGGTTAAGAGCTTGGCTGTTAACCAAAAGGTCGGCAGTTCAAATCCACCAGCCGCTCCTTGGAAACTCTGTGCAGCAGTTCTCTGTCCTGTAGGGTAACTATGAGTCGGAATCGACACAATGGGTCAGGTCACTAGTTTTAAACTAGTCTTACGCTGTGAGGACTAAATAAGGAATTTCATGTGAAAGAACTTAAGGTGGTTCAGGCACATAATAGGCACTCAATAAATGTGAGTTGAATTCAAATCTAAAAATTTTAAGCATAAAGCTGGTTTGTACACTGGCTGTCTCATTTCCTCATATCCCCATTAACTCTGACATTCACCCTATTACTCTGCTAAAAATGATGCTCCTTTAGGTCACAAATTACTGCTTTCTGCCAATTTCAAGAACTTTTTCTCACTCATGGTAAATATTAACTTGTTAAACGCAGCTTTGTTAATCATCATCTGCCCCAACCCCTGCCCTAGTTCTTGAAACCTTCTCTTCCCGGGGCTTCTGTGGCAGGCTGTGCTGCTGATTTTCTCCAATTTTGGAGACTTCACCTCTGTCTCCCACTGACCCCTGAGTGGCATCCCCAAAATTCAGGCGTGGCCCTTGCTTTCTTTGTTTACTCATTGCCTCTGAGATCTCATCTACCCTCATGAGTATCACTTTGGTATTGGGTTAGTCAATCTACATTATGGAACTGAATCACCTCTTTCTGTCTCTAAACTTCTTGCAGGCATGTTTAAACAGCAATAGCTAATGAAATGCTCACTTCACTCTACGGTTCTTCCCTTCTCTAAATCATTTGTCTTCTCATAGGTCTCCCTGGGCTAGATCTCTGAACCTGGAGCCTGAAAACCCAGAGGTTGTGATTCTCACCTCCCTTCCACCACCCCTGCCCCGCAATGGAAGAGCGACTAAGATTTTGAGAAAAAATTTTAAAACACAAAAGACCTATAAGGAAAGGGTAAAATAGTTGAGATTCTTTAGCATGACAATGTGAATTTTAAGGCAAGCTTTAAGGATAATCGTCTTCAAATATATGAAGTGTCCATACTGAGAAAATGATGACCAGCTGCTCCTTGTTTTTACTGAAAACCAAGCAAGAGCATTTGGGCATAAATTTGGCTTTAGAGATTTAAGTTAGAGACTCTCAAAATAGAATTACCCTCAGTAAACAATGTGAAATATGTTACTTGGAAAGGATGTGACATGGTAGGGCTTTTTTTTTTTTTGTAGATGGTGTATGGCAACGGGTTTGGTTTTTGTGGTATATCTGATACCTGAGAGGGTGTCACCAAATTAGATCAGTATTAAGTTTACATCCAATTTTATAATCCCATAATTTTATAATGGAGAAGTATATGTTTACAGATTTTTAAACATAGTAGTGACAAGTATTCCTCGAACTGTCAATGGTGCTAGGTGCCAGTGGGTCACAGTCTTGCCCTCAAATGTTCATGTTATGCCAGGTGAGAGGCAGGTGGCCACATGATTACAGAATAATGTGATACATACAAATGACTGAATTATTTTAATGAACAGTTTCTTCAATCTGGACTTTTTTTCTTTCCAGTGATTTATGCATCTACCTGTGCCCAAACCAGTACTTATTTAATGTCTCTTTATGCAGTACATTATGTGAAATGCTGAGGAATCAACAAAGAGATCGTCCCTGCCCTTGTGTGTTTATAGTCTGGAAGGAGTTACAGACAAGTGGACAGACAGCAGAATATAGGATGATGAACGGTAGAGAAAGATATTTATAGAGTGCTGTGGGAACACAGAAGGGGGGCCCTTAAACTGTGTTTGGTGATTCAGGAAAGAATAAATGAAAGAACTGATTTCTAAACCCAGTCTTGAGGAATATACAGAAATTGGCCAAGTAAAAGGGGAAGTATCAAGCATACATCCAAAATGACATATAAAAATATATATGCGTGCACATAATTTATGTTCACAAAAATTTTTTAAATCATTAAAAACATATTCTATGGGACTATGTTATGAAAACACCAGTAATTTAATACATGATGGATGATTTTGATATAATTTTTAAAGGATGACTATAGAAGTTTGTGTGATTTCTGTGTTCCATCTACTGTATAGAGGATTTGATCTGTGCATCGCTATTGCCACTGTAGACAATGGCCTACCTGACAACACCACTTCGTCACTATCAATGAATAACTAATTCCTGATGTCTAAACAAACAAAAAGGAGCCACTGACGGCACAGTGGTTAAGTGCTTGGCTGCTAACCCCTAAAGTCAGAGGTTCAAACCCACCACTCTGTGGGAGAAAGATTTGGCAGTCTGCTTTCATAAAGATTATAGCCTTGGAAACCCTACGGGCAGTTTTACTCTGTCTTACTGGGTCACTATGAGTCGGAATTGAATTGTACAGCAACGGGTTTGATTTGGAAATGAACTCTTTATAGTAAAGCATTTAATTTCAAAGCAATACTACCTACCTTGTTGACATTTAACTAAAAATGTATTTTGAGACACTAACTCTAAAATGTGTTTGGAATGGGTGGATGGAATGATAGTTGGAAAATAGTCCAAATTGAAGAAACTGCTCCATAATAAGACATTTTCAATCATTTTTGTTTATCATGTTTACATTTCTTAAACATGAACTGTCAAAGAATATATTCAAAGCCCCCCCGCCAATGTATCCCCATTTTCAAAACCTAAAAATAAGTTGAACCCCAGTAAGTGGCCAAGTATGGGCAAACACTGCCATCCCTGGATGGGCCTGGGAGTTCATCCTGCTCCCTGCAGACCTGTCCAGTGTGCCAGGGATGAGCGGCACTCCTTCATCTTGGCCACTCCTGTGTGGAGGTTTACTAATAGAAAAGGTTTCTACTGCCCTGCTGTGTACACTGACTCCCTTCTAACATTGCTGTTAGATACTTGGTGGCTTGACTGGAGCCCTTAGCTCTCACTACATACCTGTTTTCCTAGTTTCCTGGCATCTCTACCCCCAGCTAAAGATTGCTGGCCATCTGTATTTCTCTTGAAGCGCTGCCCTCCTGCCCCTGTCCTGATCTCACTACCAGGTAGAAATTATCTCCCTTCCTTACCCTTTCCCTCCCACTTGGATACTTGCCAGTACAGCAATAAAGCTCTCTAAGCCTGTTGGATACAGTGCATTGCTTGATTGCCCCCTGTAGGGAGTCCAGACTTGATCACACACACCTAGGTTCCTGCTTCCTCCTCTTGCCTGCCTGCCTAGACTGAAGGGGACCCAGCATGCCCCTGCCCAAGGTCACCTGAAATTAGTACGAAAATAAGGACCAGTTCTTTCAGTATACAAGAAATGTGATTGGATAGGTAAAGAAAGATTCTTCCTTAGATTTCAGAAAGCATTTGTTTTTGGTGAAATAATTTCACTTCTTTAAAAATAAAGAGAACTCACCATTTAGATGATTTCAGATGTGAGTCATTTCAGATAGTTGTGACATAAATAAGTATATTGTGGATGGATTTTTCTGTGGGTTAGATAAAAGAATCATCTACATGTTATACTAGCCTTTTGGATTTACTGTAGACATCTGTGAAACATTATGAATTGGCCTATATTCCAAGGCTTTGTTTTCAAACCTTTATTTCTGTTCCAGTGTAAATGATTATTGAACTTTATTGGAAAAAAAAGACCCAGAAATATTATTTTAAATATAGTTTTATGTCAGCTTACAACAGAATTCACATAGCTCTTAGGGACTCTTGTGCTACTGACAAAATACACCTTGCAAAACAGAAGATAAAATCTAAAATTTTATTCACAGCATGTAACGAAAGTAATTGTAGAATTATTATGTGCCAGTTGATGTCAGCGCACTGTAATTTCAGTGACATAAACAGTTTCCTTGATATATTTGTTATTTTTAAAAGAAAAGAATACTTTATAAATAAATGTGTAATTTTCAACAGAGTTCATCTAGACAATCAGATTCTAAAGTGACTAGAACATATTTACCCACTCCAGTCCCTAAACTAGGTATTCAGGGGTGTTTACTGTTTTGTTCTTCTGTAAGATTCCAGCTTGCAGAGAACACTAATATGTGCACTACTGGTTACCTTAACTCTTGAGGAAACTTAACACAGCAGAAGAGAAATCACGTGCCTCTTTTCTTTTCCCCTCACAAATCCACAAATTATAAATTAAAAAAAAATTAATATCATGTTTTCAAATCCTTGGTGTCGCTCATCCTAATTTAATCTAGAAAGTGAACTACACCCCCAATGCCAGTTTTAACTACTGAGTCCGTACTGTCAGAAATGGTTGAGTAATAGACTCATGGGTACATCACACCAAACTGAGTCCAGTCTTTGACATTCTCTAAATGTTGTTGTTAGGTACCATGGAATCAATTTCAACTCATAGCAACCCCATGTGACACAGTAGAACGGCACCATAGGGTGGCACAATGGTTAAGAGTTTGGCTACTAACAAAAAGGCCAGCAGTTCGAATCCACCAGCCACTCCTTGGAAACCCGTAGGGTGTAGCTGTACTCTGTCCTGTGAGGTAGCTATGAGTTGGAATCAACTTGATGGCACAGGTTTAGTTTCTTTTTATAAGTGTTTGATTTTGATTTTGTGTTAGCATCTCTGACAATATGGATTCAGTGCTTAACAATTAGCAGGAAAGTTAATCATCCCAGTTCTGGTTAAGCTCTGATTTTCCTTCAAGCTTTTTAGCCCAAGCAGAGAGGTCAGAAGAACTCTTAATATGAAAGCTAAGTTGGTGCCAGTTTGAAATAACAGCTCATTCTTGGATTTTTTTTTTTTTTAAACAATTTGCTTTGATTTGGTTCATGCATTTTTAAAAATCTTCCTTGTGGTATGCAGTCATTAGGCTTTTATGCCTGAAGAACGGAATTCAGTTACAAGTAAAATTCATTTAATAGCACGACTATGATTCCATGTGGTTATTTATTCACAACATAAAATAGCCACATAATTCAACATATTTGATAGTGCCCGCTCGTGGAACTGCAGGGAATTCTACAGATCTTAGACAAGGAATGCTTAAGTTATAGAAGACATTATCCATAATGCTGATTATTCCCTAACATTATCAATATGGGAAACTGTAGTAGAAGAAAATAGAAGTTTAATATGTGCCTAACTATATTCGCTGTAGAACTCTTCAGTGAATTTCTGTATTTAAAAGATGGCAGTGACTTAATGTGTGGACGAGTGTAGCTACAAAACCACGTATCTTTTCTTGAGTGTCAGTTGGAATCGACTCGCCGGCAATGTGTTTGGTTTTTGGTACTGTTTACTTTTCAGCTACAGAGACTGTTTAACAGCATGTCTTTCTCTTTCCCTCTTCCCCATGGACTGCTGCTGCTCAGCTATGTTTAAACTCAGCTCTTGATTATTCTCAAGGGATATTATTGTCTTTCTCCAACTGGAAAAGAACTAGTTTTGTCTTTAGAAAAGGTAGAACTAGATATACATGTAGCATATTCCATTATAGTCCAATATAAAAATTTGCCTAAGCTGTATCTGATATTTATAGTTGAGTATTGCTCAATTAGCATTTTAGATTGGGATTTTAATATATGCTATCAGTCAGTGATCAAACTCACATAGCATTTATCTGGGGAAATGAACCTGCCAAATAATAGTCTTCCTGAGATTCATCTTGACACAAACAGTGATTTATTTAAGATCTTAAAACCTTTCATTCTTCCATTAGAGTGTTCATCTTTCTGTGTTCTAAAGTTCTAGTCCAAGTCCAGATCTGTTAACTTGTGGTCATCAAAAATCCAGGGCTATAATTGTGAAATGCAGAGTAGTAAGTCCCCAGGTCCTGGGCAAATTCTAGTTTTGCAATATCCTGCCTATTTAATTCTTCTAAGATTTCAAACTGGACAACATCTTCTTCATTCTGGCCTAAATAGTTATAGAGTGTTTATTTGCATTACTTCATATTGCTCCTGTCCACTCAGAAGAGTCTCACATATTACAAAGGTCTGTGAGAGAGCCTTTCCAAAATATTAGGACTTATAAAGATATTTGCTGATGTGCTTACAAGTCTTTAAGTGCCCCACAAAATATCTGTTGTTTTATTTTTTGACCCAATTTCTCTAAAGAGAAAGAATTTCAAAATCCTGAAATAACTCCAAAACTTAGACTGTGTCAAAGGAATGCTTAAATTATTTCTACCACATCTTAATAATATCCCAATTAAAGGGTAAATATATTGATAATTAACAGAAGAATAGACAAGATGGTTGTGATAATCATGCTGTAGTATAATGTGTTTGTGAGTCATGATTTTAAAAGAGCCACTTGTTCAAAGAAAAGAAGGTTAAGGTATAGAGACTTTGCTTTAACACTGAGTAACATGGGACATTTCCATGTATGATGATGCATATGTTAGATGCTAGTGGAAACTGAGAAGAAAAAGTATCCTTGTAGAGGTAGATGAGTGGTATTCACAGTTTTTTTTAACTTTTTTTTTTTAAATTGTGCTTTAAGTGAAAGTTTACAATTCAAGTTAGTTTCTCATACAAAAATTTATACACACCTTGCTCTCCCTACACCGTGACAGCACACTCCTCCTTTCCACCCCAGATTTCTCAGGTCCATTCAGCCAGCTCCTGTCCCTCTCTGCCTTCTCATCTCACCTCTGGTTGGAAGCTGTCCATTTAGTCTCATGTATCTACTTGAGCTAAGAAGCACACTCTTCACAAGTATCGTTTTATGTCTCGGGAATAGTTTTAGTTTTGGGCTAACAGAGTCCAGGGTCCCTGTCTTCCCAGGTCCCTCCAGTCTCAGTCATAAAGATTATAGCCTTGGAAACCCTACGGGCAGTTCTCCTCTGTCTTACTGGGTCACTATGAGTCGGAATTGATTGTACAGCAACGGGTTTGATTTGGAAATGAACTCTTTATAGTAAAGCATTTAATTTCAAAGCAATACTACCTACCTTGTTGACATTTAACTAAAAATGTATTTTGAAACACTAACTCTAAAATGTGTTTGGGATGGGTGGATGGAATGATAGTTGGAAAGTCTGGTCTTTTTACTAGAATTTGAGTTTGCACCCCACTTTTCTCCTGCTCTGTCAGGGACTCTCTGTTGTGTTCCCTGTCAGTGTGGTCATTGGTGGTAGTCTGGTACCATCTAGTTCTTCTGGTCTCAGGCTGATGGAGTCTCAGGTTTATGTGGCCCTTTCTGTCTCTTGGGCTAATATTTTTCTTGTGTCTTTGGTGTTCTTCATTCTCCTTTACTCCAGGTGGGTTGGGAGCAGTTGATGCATCTTAGATGGCCACTCTCTAGCTTTTAAGACCCCAGATGCCACTCACCAAAGTGGGATGCAGAACATTTTCTTAATAAACTTTGTTATGCCAGTTGACCTAGATGTCCCCTGAAACCATGGTCCCCAGACCCCCACCCCTGCTACTCTGTCCCTCAAGTGTTTGGTTGTATTCAGGAAACTTCTTAGCTTTGGTTTAGTCCAGTTGTGCTGACTACCCCTGTAGTGTGTGTAATTCTTGTCTACTATCTAGTTAGTGAACACCCCTCTCGCTCCTTCCCTACTCTGTAACCATTAAAGAATATTTTTTTCTGTGTTTAAACCTTTTCTTGAGTTCTTATTAACAATACAATATTTGGCCTTTTGCAACTGACTAATTTCACTCAGCAGCATAATGCCTTCCAGATTCATCCATGTTATGAGGTGTTTCAGGGATTCATCCTTGTTCTTTATCATTGTTGTAGTATTCCATTGTGGTGGTATTCACATTTTTTGAAGCACTTAGGGTTCCTATGAGTCTGATCGACTCCATGGCAATGGGTTTGGTTTGTTTTTTTTTTTTAGATATTAAAAAGAAAGTGACAAAATTCAAGGTAAAGGTAATATGCTAAAAAAGGTAATTATTATTTTTGAATCACGGGAATGAAGAAAGAATTTAGTCATTATACAACGGAAGAGGGTGGGGGAAGAGAGAAGTTTTACTTGTAATCGTGGCTCTAATCTTATTGATAAATCAAGGGAAAACAGTGATTCTTGTTTCTTAAAGTACTAATTAATTTTTTGGTTTAAGTTTATATTTAAAAGGTAGTTAAAATGTGGAAGGAGAGCTGATGGTATAAAGATATGTTAATTGATCTTAGCATTACAAAGTGCAGCTTTTTTCATCATCCTATTATAACTTTTATTTATAAAAAATTATGGGGGTTTGGAGAAATTGGAAGAAAACACTGGTGAATCAAAAAATTATGAACATTCAGTCATTCAGTCCTCAGTTTAATAGACAGAGAGGCTGAGGAGAATGGAGTCTTCCAGAAGAAGGAGAAATTAAAGGAAGAACCTGGGACTGGAGGCTATGGAAAAAATAAAAATAAAAGTGAGTCTGGAGGGGAAAAAAACACACAAAAGTTTTAGAAAATTTAAGTGCTGCGATATTGAAGTATCTTTTATTTAAAAGTAAAGCTAGTTAGAACACCACATTTGCTATTCCAGATCAGGGTTGTCCAGTACTGGCATATCATTTTGAGTCGCTTGGCCCGCTTGAGCACATGCCTCCAGCCCCAGAGACCTAAGCTCCTGGGGGTGCGGCCCTGACTCGTTGGCTTTCATGGGGGTCCGCGACTGCAGTGAGGACAGCGGCGCAGAGTAGCCTCCGCCCCAGCCCCTGTCAGTCCAGGGGCCGCGGAAAGTGGCCGAGCCGCAGCAGCCGAACCGAGGGCGAGCGCAGCCCGTCCCCGCCGCATTCGGAGGCGACACCCCACGTGCAAGCACGCCCGCGTGTGCTCGGCTTCAGGCCCGGCCAGCAACCCCTCCCGCCTCGAGGTGCACGTCTGCCCGACCTTCCCAAGCACCGAGTCCCGGGAGCTGGGGGACTTAGTTACTCTGAAGCGAGGGGAGTACTGCCGTCCCTGCCGTTTAAATAAACATCTCAGAGGTGTAATGCGTGAATGGTGGCAGAGCAGGGGCCGTGATTCATTCATGTGCTGGGAAAGAGGTTCTTTTGTGAGCAAAGTAGTGCTTACAGAGAAAATCTATTTTCAAAAATCTACAGCAACCTGAAAACCCACATTAGAAAAGAGTGGTGTTTCGTGGGTCGTTGTGTGTGCGTGTGTGTGTAATACCTTCTGTTGGGGTCTTTAGGGCTTGCTTCTAACCGGTTTTCAGTGCAGTTTTCACACTGTGTTTGGGGCACGGCTGTAAAAATGCCCCAGGCCTGTGTGGCCGTCCGAAGGCGGCTGGGCCGGGTGGCGAGGCGGGGCGGGGGGCGGCGGGGACAGGCGGCGGCGGCCCGGCGCGAAGGGGTTAAGCGCCGCCACCGCCCCCTCCAAGGCCGGGTGTAAACAGAGGAGCCTCAGCCTATCATGTCTGGCTGCCGCTCGCAGCCCGAGCCCCGGGCCCGACGCTGTAACATGATACGCTCCAGACCGAGGCAACTTGGCAGCGCATGTCTCGGCTCCGCACGGCCACAGCGAGGGCGCGCCGCGGCAAGGTGGGTGAGCGGTGGCGGCCGCGCCGGCGGCCCGGGGCAGACGGGCGGGCTGAGCGCGGCTCCTCGCGCGGCTCCCCGCGCGGCTCCCCGCGCGGCTCCCCGCGCGGCTCCCCGCGCGGCTCCCCGCGCGGCTCCCCGCGCGGCTCCCCGCGCGGCTCCCCGCGCGGCTCCTCGCGCGCTGGCCCTTGGGGGCGGCCGCGGCTCGGCTCGGGGCTCGCGGCTCCGCTGTTCCACCGAGCGGTGTGGGAATAGGAGGAGGCTCCGCGCCGGGTAGAAGCGGTGCCGAGGCAACATTAGCATCTGAAATGAGGTGGCTTTTTAACCCCTGAGGGACCAAATGAAGAATTTAGAAGAGGTAAAGGCTGAACTTTCTCGACGACTCCTCGTCACCCGGAGTGGTGCAGGTAGCCGCGGGAGGAATAGAGTCTTTTGTTCCCGGTATTTTTAATTACGTGGATTTTTTTTTTTTTTTTTTTTAGTGAGTAGTATACAGCCGTATTCCATGAAGTAAAGCTGTGTTTTTCCTGCATTATGTGACTTTTGCAATGTGTCTTTCTGAATTCGTTGGGAGCAAATCTTAGCTGTAATGATTTTGGATAATTTATGTCTGATACGTTTAAAAATCTGCATTGAGCTTAATCAGCCCTTTAGTTCCGTTAACTAAAATCCATCATACTAATTGCTTAATGGGAAGAAAGTACAAAATAATCTTACTAATTGAAAGAGCAGTTTTTCGCCTGTAAAACAGTTAGTGTGTGATTTTTGTCAGGAGAGAGGTTTTTATAGAGCGGAGGGTCTAAAATTCAACTTTACAGTTGTGTTTCGATGCAGGTTACTCCTGTGGAAAAGTACTTGGGAATGATTTGGAAAAACTTGTGCAATTTCTATATTGAAAAGAAATCATTTTACCATATATGTGTATATTTTGATAAAATGAAACAAAGATCCGTGGCAGTTCTCAGAATGAGAAGTTACATCTTCCCCTCCTCCCCACCACCATGTACTAGCGTCTCTGTCTTTCTAGAATATCTCATAAATGGTATATACAGAATACATGTGTCTGTGTCACAAAGTCATTCTGTCTTCTGAAAGCCTAATGTAATCAAATTCAGTGCTTTAAGATGGTGTAGTTGAAGATTTGATCCCCTTTCACTGAAGTGGAAATACTTTCGGTAATTGAAAGCAGATTCACGTCTGGAGTTGTACAAGCCAAGGTTTTCATTTTTAAAATAAACCTTTTGTTCTCTGGTTTTAAATGTTTCAGAGAGCCATCCAGAGCCCTCTGTGTGCTAATTGTTAAAGTAGTCCTTAAGAAAGGATTGAAAATATCCAGAGAAGGCATTTTAGAAATACAGCTAACTTACTAAACCTCCCCCAGGAGGAAAATATATTAGTGCAGCATATACTGCCTGTGTCACACATTTTGTTTTTTTCAGCAGATTTTCAGACCTTAAAATGCAACTGTAATGTTCAAAATACCAAAACCCCAAGCAAAGTCCATCTGTTTTAAGAGCTTTTAAAACTTGAGAAAATTGATTTTATCCCGTTTTACACTAATTTACACTATTTGATGATAAATATGAAATCAAGTGTAAAAGTATGTTTAAAGAGATGCTGATATACGTTAACTGATACACATTAACTGATAGACTGAAACTTAAAAAATGTGACTGCTGGTTGTTAAACCTGGTTCCTTTTTTATCTTTGAGACTAAGTTGTTAAAAGCTTTTAAAAATTGGCCATTAAAGATTGAAATTAGAATACATCCTAGACAAAGAGGGAGTCACTTGGTGTCTTATTAGCTGTGAAGATAGAGAGGAATGCTGGTATATAAGAGCATCACCTTCCTTCTTTGGACATGAAATCTAAACTGAATGGTGTAATTATGAGGAAAAAGTTAGAAGAGGTGTACTTTTAACGATGACAGTTGAAACCAGAAAAAAAAAAAAGCAAGCAAGCAGTATTCTGAATGTTTTTAATTACTAGTTTCTTAAACCTGTTCTATTGATTATTACTAAGTTGTGAATGGATATATTTACAGAGTTTAGCATGGCAGTTTAGTTTCTTAGAAACTGCTTTGTAGTTTGTATTTTACCTTGTTTCCTTGTCTTCTTGAAAGTTAATACTTTAAACATTAAAATAAATATGAAGTTATTTAAATGATATTCTTTTAAAAGTCCTCACTAACAGTATCAATATTTAAAATAGTCATCAAATCTTTAACTGCCAAATTAAATCTTACTAAATCTTGTCTGTCACACCACATTTCTCAGATATCAGTGGCCTAGTGTGTGTTATGATAGAATTCATTGCTCCTCAAAGATTTAGAAAAAGAATAGCAACTTATAGACTCTTACACTGATTTTCAGTGTAAGAGCCTTGTCTAAACATTTAAACCCTTTATTGTGGCTTCTATTTACTATTAGTTTTTATGCCTTTGCATTTTTTTTACTGGCTAAGGGGGTACACAGGATCTTCCATCATCTCAAATAATACATTCTGTTTATCACGGAACTCCTTTCATAGTGTAGGAAAGTGGCAAAGGAGGCACCGTCTGAATACAGTGATCCTGATAATTAATGCCATAAGATAGATTAAAATGCTGTATTCCAGGTATTCATTTCCTTAAAAGGGCCACCAGAACAGCGTTGCTAAGCACCCGTCACTACTGCAAGTAACAGAAAATGACCCAAATTAAAGAACCTTGTCTAAGCTGTATTCTTGCATTTTCCAAAGTGCATTTCAAAACGTTTAACAAGACTCATTCAATTAGTGAAAAAAAAAGATCCATTTTCAGCTCTGATCAGCAATTAAGAGATTGGGCTTTGGAATGTCAGTTCTTTATTTTTATAATTTATTGTGTTCTTAGGCTTTACTTTAAACAATTGTGAATATAGATTTTTAACAAACTACCTTTCTAATAATCTAGATGTAAATGCTAAATATAGGAAAATATATTTGTTTTTAATTTTTATCTCTGAGTAATTTTTATATTAGCTTTTCCCTCATTTTAAAAAAAGTTTAAATTTTACATTAATGGGTTGCTTTACTATGGATTTCTTACTCCATCTTTGTGCAAATATACAGGTATATGTATACACACATGCATATGTAGTTTAAGTTAGAGTATGGCTGTAATATTCTATCTTTTTTCCCCTAGATATTAGTGCTTTAGAGCTTAATACTTGAGTAATAGGATATTCTTTCTTGAGATGTTTGGATGTTGTGAAAATGGTACCATGAAAGGATAGTATATGTTGAAGTGATAAAAGTCATCATGTCACTTCTTAGTCGTGTGGTTAAGAAAGTAAATAAATAAATTACTGGCTGTAATTTTTTGACCATGCAGTTAGCTCTACTCATCTGGGATAGACCAGAACTTCTAAATCGTTGTGGCTAAAAACCTAAGCTACACTATTGGAGTGTTTGGTGAGTTAGACTTTCCGGTGATCTGGTTCTTAGCTAATATAACGGCATTCACAAGTTGTGGAACTTCCCAGCAGAAAGAAAGGAATGGAAAGATAAGGGATGTTAGAAGAGAAGGGGAGAGGAATAAGAGGACTCCCAAAGGGTTAGGTTAGGATTATTAGCAAGGTTTTTGCTTTATCACATTGCTCTGGACAAGTCTGAAGCACATATGTATAGATAATAAGTTATTGGTCATAAATGTTATTTTGGCTGTAATCATATAGGAAACGGTTCCATATCCTTAAACACTGAATATTTTAAAACCAAGTAACTGTTAATTCTTTACCTTAGAAATTCATTATTTTCAGATGTATCAGGTTGTTTGGCAGTAGAGATTTCTTTAGCAATAGATAATATCAAATAAATGGGATTTGTAGGACTCGTGTAATAGTTTTGTCTAGAATGACAGGTTATTGTAACACTCATTTATGTCTAAGGCCTTTTAGCCTGAATTGCGGTTTCTAGCTTTTTGGAATATGCTGTTTGTTTTTTGACATGCCAAGGTTTGTTTTTCCCTATAAAGAATACCCAGTTGATATGTAGAGATTATTTGATTTTATATTTTTAGCAGATTTGAAATGGTTTGTATTTTAATGTTTAAGAAACCAGGTGTTTTAAAATTGATGTTTATATGCTGATTTTTGTTACAAACCTGAGTGTTTAGTTAAAAATCCTGGGTGTTTAAGCTTTGAAATATCTCTTAATTTTTATTACGTTCAAGTGAAAACAGCTACCACTTTGATATCCCGGAAACAATTTATGTCATAGACTTTCCTAATTAACCACACAAGGGAAGATAATAATTGAAAAGTACAGACAGATATTTGAAAGCACATCACATTTAAGTAAGTTACATTTAAGAAATAACATACGTATTTAAAAGAAAAAGAGTTTCTGTCAAGTACTATTATTCTCCTCTCAATGTTAAAGTGTTTGATATAAATGTGTTGTTTTGTACATTTAGAAGGCAGAACACATTGTAGAGTATACCAAAATATCTAATATGGAACTAACATAGAGAAACACTTCAGTCTCTTTTAGTTTTATACGTTAACCTAACACTTTTTAAAAGTTAAAATGATGTGTGGAAGCTTAGTGAATTTTTTTAATGTTAGTTTGTGTGTCACACTTTTTTGTTCCTTAGTCTTAAACTGTTTCCACCTGGGAGAGACATGACCTGCTCTCTAGAGACCTGTAAAACGTAGTCTGGAACTTTTTTAATGCTTTTTCTTTTAAATAAAACAAAATTACCTTATATAACAAACTTAATGTTGTTAACCTTTTATAGTTATTTAACCATTATTTCATTTTGCCTCCTGCTTAAAAGTTGTACATTAGTGGAGTAGACACCTGGCTGTGCTCTTAAAAGTTTGTCTTTCAATTCCTGTGATAGTAGGGGGCAGTACATCTCCTTAATTATCTTTGTTCAGGGAAATGCTAAAGGGCCAGGGTTGTTAAACAAGGCCATTTGGATTTGTGAGGTCGAAGTCGGATGTAAGGAAAGTGGTTAAATGCATTATCATTGTATTGAGCCCATCATCAGTAAAGTGACCTTGATGGAGGTGGAAAAAGCCATTTGACTATTTTATGACAGCCACCCCTGCTTACTTGATCACGGACAGATTTTTACATACAACTTTATTATATTTCCTTCTTTTGAAATATTATTTCCTTTGATTGTAGATCACCAGAGTGAGGGTGAAAATTAAGTTTCTTTTTAACAATAGTAGATTTCCCTTCATAAGTTTATTTCATACCTTGATGTATACGAACATATCCCTTCATTAAAAATTAAGGCGATCAGGCTGGCTGACCATTCTACATTTGCTTTTAAGGGTCTTTTAATGATGATGATTAGTCTCTTTGCAAAGAAGTTGCTATTCTTCTACTTTTCAAATTGTTTTTAAGCTATTAAGAGGAGAGGCTTGCCAACTTCAGTTTTAGCAGTGGGAATAATGTTTAACAAGTGCATAAGTATGTTTACTTGAAGGTTGTTCAAGTTTTAGTAGTTCTAGAGTCGATTCCCTTAAGAGGTTAAAAACAAAACCATAGGATTTATGGTTTATATTTTTTAATATTATGGCCAGTACTTTCCTTGTGATATTTTATAAAGTCCGTAAAAACAGAATTGTTGCTTAAATATTTGAACAAGCATTGTTCAGTAATAGGAAGAGTTTTATTAAACACTGCACAAGATCTAACCTTTTGGAAACTCCAGTTAAAACAATTAGGTGCTACATGCAAAATTTTTGTTTTCTTAGGCAAAGCTGTCAAACATTACTGATTGGAGTTTAGCTTATACTATACTTTTTACTAAATTCTTTTTTTAATCACAGTTAACTAGTGTTAGTGCAAATCTTACCATAAGAAAGGAAAAACTGGCCATAATCAAACTACTTAAAATATTATTTCAAACTTTATTGGAGATATTTCCTTATCATCATGCTATGAATTATGTAACACTAAAATCTGAGCATTTAAAAAATCGTTCCTTCTGGAAAGTAAAATTTTCTTGGTAGCTACAGATTTATTTCTTAAGGACCTTTTGTTTAAAAAACAACAAATTGGATTGAAATATGTCTAAAATGGATTATAAACCACTCCCCCAACTCTGTTCCTACCATGAGGTCCTAGTTAGTTCAAGCTCTTTTAATCTTAGGCTATTTCATTAGCCTACCAACTTGGTTTCCCTGCCTTCTGTCACACTGTCATCACAGTTGTTATTCTGAGTCACAAATCTGAGAATGGCATACCCTTGCATAAAATCCTCACTCATTATGTCTTTAGGACAAAGTCCAAATTCCTTAGTATCAGACCCTCATGATCCTACCTAGACCTCCATTTCTCTTTTCTACTCGTTATAACCTTTCCACCCATGCACCCATGCTTCAGCGGTTTCACTTGGTCTGTGCTTCTTATGCCCTTTCTTACCCTCTCACAAACCATTCAGGAGCCTGCTTGTATGGCATTTCTTCTCTGTAGTGTTTCCTGATAGCCCCAGGCAGAGCTGGCAACTTCTTCTGCGCTTCCATACCACCTGGTATGGATTTCTGTTACAGCACATAACATGTTATACAATAATCATTTGTTTACATTTCTCTCTCCCCTACTAGGGGGACAAGTTCTTCCAGGTCACAGCCATGTCTTACTCATCTTCACGTACCAGAAATAAGCACAGTGCTGAGAAAACAGTATTTATTCAGTAAATGTTGAATGCTGATTGAATGACTATATTACATATAATTGAACATCTTGGTGGTCAAAGGTCATCGTTGTGAACATCAGTTATTGTCTTGTGTTAACAGTGCAGTGGTTTACTCAGGACCTGTTCAGGACCAAGTAGGTCGCGGTGAGTCGGAATCTGAGTCAGAATCAACTCAACGGCAGCGAGTTTGGTTTTTGGTATCTCCAGTCTAAATGGCCCCACGTGAAAGTGCTTTGTTTTCAGCCTTTGCTGTGCTACATGTTTGTGCCTATAATTTTACTTTATTCTCACAGCATCCCTTTGAGAAGGGGTTTCCCCATCTTACTGATGAGGAAATTGTTAGTTAGAGAGGTTAAGTAAATTCAAGGTCACACAGGTAGTAAATGGCTAAACAATGATTTGTGAGTCCGAATCCTTTTTCCTAAATATCACATTCCTTTTTATAAGCATTTAAAATTACATATGCAGTTCAAGTACAGCTACAATTTTTAAGATAAGTTTTTCATTTTCTTCCCTTGCTGTCATGCTATCAACTTTCACTTCTTACTGATTTTTGTGTGTCATCAGATTACTAAATTTTGTTGTTGTTGTAATTTTTGCGTAAAATAGGAATAGAAAAGTTCTGAGTAAGAACCTGGGGGACTCTTCTCAGCTAATTTTATTAGCTTTATTAGTTTTTGCTTCTCAGAAGCCTTTTTGTCCTAATACTTCTATTTCTCTGCATTTCTGGTCAGGGGAGATTTTTGTTAGCCGAGTTCCAAATAGTTTGGGTGAAGCAAGATGTTAATTTCCACTAATTAGGACTTTTAAAGAAGCCAGTATTTCAGTGAATCATAAAAGTAAATTTGAGTAAGAAAAAAAATGTTAAAATTACATGTACAGATACATTTGCAACTTAAAAACGTTGATAAAGAATTTGTGATTCTATTATTTTTTTAAATGGTAAGCATCAAGTCTAACAAGACTGTCTTTGAGGTGACTAAAGTAGGGAAGATACCTTCTTTAGGATGATAAATGTAAGAATCAGTACGTCTTCAATGTTTTTGCTACCAGAAGATTAATGGATGAGGATAGAAAGATAGAAAAAGAAACTTCCTATTTCTCCTCTCTTGCCCCATCCTCACCAACCTTAAGAACCAAATTCCACAAAATTTTGAACACCACTTTTTTTTTTTTAATTGTTCTTAAGATGAAGGCTTACAGAAGAAATAGTTTCTCATGGAACAGTAGTACACATATTGTTTTATGACATTGGTTAACAACCCCACAACATGTCAACCCTCTCCCTTCTCAACCTTTTTTTTTGTGTGTGTGAAAATATACATAGCCAAAGATACACCATTTCAAAAATTTCTACATGCACAGTTCAGTGACATCGACTATGCTCTTCCAGTTGTGCTGCTATTCTGACTAGGTGAAGGCTTACAGAGCAAAATAGTTTCTCATTTAACAGTTAGTACACATGTTGCCCTATGACAATGGTTAACAACCTCACAACACATCAACACTATCCTTATTCAACCTTGGGTTCCCTATCACCAGCTTTCCTGTCCCCTTCTGCATTCTAGCCCTTGTCCCTGGATTGCTGTGCCTCATTAGTCCCATTTGGTTTTATGGGGCTGTCCACTCCCCGACTGAATGGTGAACCTCGGAAATGACTTCACCACTGAGCTAAAAGGGTGTCTGGGGGCCGTACTCTCAGGGTTTCTCCAGTCTCCTTTAGGCCAGTAAATCTGGTCTTTTTTTTGTGAGTTAGAATTTTGTTCTACATACTTCTCCAGCTCTGTCCAGAACCCTCTGTTGTGATCCTGGTCGGAGCAGTCAGTGGTGGTAGCCAGGCACCATCTAGCTGTACTGGACTCAGTCCTGTGGAGGCCTTGGTAGCCGTGGTCCATTAGTCCTTTGGACTTATCTTTTCCTTGTATCCTGTTCTCTTCATTCTCCCTTGCTCCCCAAGGGATGAGACCAATGGAGTATCTTAGATGGCTGCTCACAGGCTTTTAAGACCCCAGATGCTACTCACCAAGGTAGAATGTGGAACATTGTCTTTATAAACTGTGTTATGCCAGTTGAGCTAGATGTTCCCTGAGACCATGTTCCCCACAGCCCTCCACCTAGCAGTTCAGTCCCTCAAGGAGTTTGGATGTGTCTGTGGAGCTTCCATGACCTTTCCTTGTACAAGTTGTGCTGGTTCCCCTGTATTGTGTACTGTCTCATTGAACACCGCTTTTACTAAATTTTCCTGTAAAAGTGGATAGAATTAGTCTCTTAGAATTGAAGAGAATCTTTGGGATCATTTAATCCAGACTGCACAGTTTTTAGCACAGTTTTTAAGTAGAGAAACCAAGGTCTAATAATAGCTAACATTTATTCAGTATTTACTATGTGCTAGCCTCTGTGCTAAACCCTTTCTCATCTCATCTCATCCTCAGAACAACTCATGTAGTTAGCTACTCTTAAATAAAATCTCTGTTTAAAGGCATAGAAAACTGAAGTTGTTAGTTAGAGGTAAAGCCAGGGTTTGAACCTAGGCATGTACATGCCCTGGTGGTGCAACGGTTAAGTGCTTGGCTGCTAACCACAGGAGAAAGACCTGGTTATCTGCCCCATAAAGATTACAGCCAAGACAACCCTATGGGGCAGTTCTTCTCTCACATGGGGTCATTATGAGTGGGAATCGACTGTATGGCACCCAACGACAACAGCAGCATGCACATGCCCAAGCCCATGCTCCTGCCTTTCCTCTGCTGTCTTGGTTGGGAACAACTGGAGAGCGAGCGCCGCATCACTCAGGAAGTAGCAGATTCAGCCCTGGGCCCCAGAACTCCTAACTTCTGTGCACTTCTTTTTGCAATATGAACAATTATTTTGATATGGTAAACACTAGTATGTAGCACACAACTTATATTATCTTTAAGTAGATATTATTCTTACTCTGTATTTTATAGATGAGAAAATTGAGGCTTACGAAGGTTAAATAACTTGCATAGGTTATTCATCTAGGAAGTTACAAAGTCAGGTTGGGAACTCTGGTTTGTTGGAATCTCAAGTTTATATCTTCCGTCTTACTGAATTTTACCTCCGGTGTACTTGTCTAATTAGATTTTGTGTTGACTTTAGTCCTAGCTTTGACTTTACATGTAAGTTCTGTTTACTCTTGTAGAATAAAAATATGGGGCCAGTATACAACCTTTCATAAAAATTATAACCATTGAATGTTCCAAAGATTTCCATATTTGTTCAAGGCAAAAAGTAATCATTTAATTTATCAGCAAATATTTTTTGAGAGAATATGTGTCTAGTATTGAATTCTGTTTTTGTTTTTAATCTTATTTAGATTTAGATCATAAGTGAATCTGTGGTATGGCTGATGTATACTTCCTGATTAATATCCAGCAATGATTAGCATCATTGATTAGAAGATTAGTAGATTATGCCTGTATTGACACTTCTATTCCCTATTTAATGATTTGTTTATTTAATTGATGGCTAATGCCTTCACTATTAAAGGCTATTAACACACTAAAATGGTATTTATTGAACCTGGAAAAATGATAAATTGTGTTTGTGTTTATGCTTTTGTGCCCAAGGCTAGTCTGTTGGGTCTTGTTGCTTATAGTTTTGGTTGCTAAGAATCTATGTTTAGAAAGCCAAGTAAATTAGGAAACTATTATCTGGTGGTATGACCTTGGAAATGTTGCTTGACTTTTCTCAGCCTTACCTGTAAAAGGAGCGAAGTAAACTGTATCAATGGCTGCAAACAATGTAGGTTTTTATAGAGGTTCTTCAGAGTTTCTTCATTTGTTTGATTCAGAATTGTTGGGGAAAAAACACAACTGGAAATGGCAGTACAACACAGTATGCACAATAAAATATATAATAAAATTTAATATTTTGTTCTACCAGGTTAGCTTATTTTTATGTATGTGTCCTGCTTTTTCTGTGCATATATTTCCACTTTTTGTGAAGGTATTATTGATGAGGGAAGTTGGGGCTGTATGCTGTCTTTCCTGTTACTTCTGCTGGCTTAGGAGTAAGGAGAGAGCACTTCCTTCGCAGAGGCGCTCTTGGAAAGGGGCTCCTTTCTCCTCAGCTTCCAGGGAAGTGGCTTCTGTGCTGTGGACTATGTATGTTGGTCTTTGTAATATAGTTGGTCTTTGTAATATAGATTCTGAAAATGAAGGTTGTTTTCTTCATTAGAGTAGATTATTACTATTCCAGTGTTCCATTAGAGTATCCAACTGATTTGAAACTCTCTTTTGAAATGGAGTTTATTTACGAAACACAGATAAAAATAATTCTTGTTACATAGACATGCTCATTTTTAAATCAAATATCAATTTAATTGGTTTGATTACTTACCTACTTTCACAGACTTGACTAATCAGCATTTGGTTATTTCAGAAAATTAGATCTATTCTCAGACAGAGAGTATTTACCACAGTTAAACATATTCAGAGAAAAATAAAGCTAATAACCCATGTTGTTGTTGTGTGCTGTTGAGTCATTTCCGACTCATAGCAACCCTATATGTCAGAGTAGAATTGCCCCATGGGGTTTCCTAGACTGTAATCTTTTGCAGGAGTAGATCCTAGGTCTTGTCTTCTGCAGAGCTGCTGGGCGGGTTCTAACCACCGGACCTTTTGGTTAGCAGCCGAGCACTTAACCACTGTACTACCAGGGCCATAGGACCCTTTTAAAAGAGAAATTTCAAAATTATTTTGAGAAATAACTGCATAATCCTAAGACAGCCACTCAGAGGGCAGTGCTATTCATCTGGGTGAAAGAGTTGAGTCACGTTATATTATAACCCCATTCACATGCCATGATTAGGGAATGAACCAGAATGGTGTGCTTGTGGAGCAGAACAAGTAAATTTAGAAACTAAAACCTTATAGTTGTTTTTAATGTATGGTTGTTTATTTTAGATAAGATTCCTAGACTTTTTTAAACTACTGACGTCTGTGAGTGTATAGTATGCTTGATTTCTTTAAAGTATATTTAAAACGTACACATTATATATTATGCAAAAAGCAAAGCTTAGTCTGCACTTTTATGTTTCCAGTTAGGAATAGGGGATTCAAGGTACAAGGTCATTCATAAACTGAAAAATTAGCTTTCACGCTAAGATAACAGCATAAACACCTGATTTTTTGAAATGCTTATTAATAAACATTAATATTTCAGTAGTGGCTCAGTTTTCCAAGAACTAGGCAATAGAATTGTAAACAAAATACTCTTTTCACCTCAGTTGAAGTAAAACACGGGTAGAATTAAATATCAAGATTTTAAAATTATATTTATGGAGAAAGAAACTTGATAATTTCTTTTCAGTTAAAAATATGTGTTAGTATGTATTTTGTAACATTCTTCTCCAGCCCCTATTTCCAGGAGTGTCTCAGTTAGCAGTAACAAGATATCAACTTCTAAATACCTTGAGTGTACTTTAAACTCTAATAAGGTACCCCACTGGAAGGAGACCACTTAAAGATTTTGTTAACTTCTGCAGTTTAGAAATGGAAAAGCTCTGAAGCTAAGAAAACTAGTCCTAGACTCTGACAAAACAATTGATCACCACCATGACCCTAAAACGACCTTAACATTAAATCCACCCACTCCTCACTTGCCAACATGGTTAGGTTCCAAAGACCAGGTCGTTATGCAAAAATTGGCATAATGCAAAAATGGAGAAGGACCCTATCAGATCACAAAATGGAAGATGACTATGTCATTATGTAACTTCCAAATCATATTGTTACATAACTGCCAGATTACAACATGACATAATCCCATCACAGCCAGTGCTACTCTCACGTCACACCTCGGCATTCGTTACTGCCAGATATACGTTGTTCATGTGCAGAAATGGTCAGATAGTAGAGTTTTTTCTGTTGCTTTTAATTATGAAATATAAGATAGCAACATAGTCGATAAGTGAGAAATAGGTGTATAAGTAAATTTGAGATAGTGTATTATTTCTGTTTCTTACCAAGAGTAAAAGTCTATTAGACTACTCTATTTGAGAGAATTCTGTTACACTTGTTTTTTTTAAAATAATTTAGTCAACTGTAATCTGATAAAATGTCAGTATTCTAGAGCCTGATTCACATTGCCAAAATATATATCAGTCATGAAAATAAAAGTGCTTCTGCTATAGGGTAAAATATTTGGGGTGGTGAGCTGAAGTGCACAATAAAATACCAAAGTTTGTGCATGAGAAGGGTATGCACCAAGTACACGTTAGGGGTTGCCTGTGAAAGGGAGGAAGGCAGAAAGGGGGGGAGGAAGGAGAAGAGTGGTGCTGGTGTTTGGCTGTATCTGTAGCATTTTATTTCTTTAAATAAAGATCTAAATTAAAAATTAAAACCCGTTTGATGTTGAGAACATACATACTATTTCTCACACAACACCTAGACCAGACCAGACCAGACCTGTTGCCGTCAAGGCGATTCTGACTCTCAGCGACACTATTGGGCAGAGTAGAACTGCCCTGTAGGGTTTCCAAGGAGCTGCTGGTGGATTCAAACTGCCAGCCTTTTGGTTAGCAGCTTAATGCTGAACCACTGGGCCACCAGGGCTCCCGTGTAACACCTGCTTCCCTGAAACATAAGAACAGACCCATTCTATGTATTTCTGTGAAATTGTTCATTAGTGTTTAATCTGATTTCTTTTTTAAATGTTATTTTTTAACTTAGTTAATTACTGAGTTTTAGGTCATTATGCATAGTCATGATTAATGTAGCAAATTTTCTTTCCTCTTTCTATAAAATTAGAAATGAATATGTAATATTTAACTACAGAGTATTTTAGCAATCTTCTAGTTTCTTAAGGATGATCACTTTATAAATTAAAAATAAATGAATTGACTCAGCCCTTACTGAAAACTTACTATGTGCTACCTGGTATTCTCTTTATCGTCCTGTTCATTATGATGTAATTTTGAGTCTGTTTAGATCCATGTCTTCTGTTTATGTATATACTCAACCAGCAGTCAACAGCTGCTGATTCTACAAACTAATGTGTTTTGGGTCTACTTGTTATAATGCAATCACAATCGTATTGTACAGTATCCTTCTCTCTAGCTTTCCTTCATTTCACTTTCTTGCTCAAGCCAAAAAAGGCAAATTGTCTTGCTTGGGCATCACCTTGATCTTATCACTCCCCTGTTCAGAAAATGATAGTGTCACGTCAAGAAAACATTTGAGCCTGTTGGAGGAAGGGATAGGATTATGGGTAGGTAAAAGGGAGAAGCCATTCCAGGCAAGGGGAGGCACATGAGCAAAGCCTTGGAGCTTGGAATCTGTGAAGTATATTTGAGAAAATATCAAATAACCTAATTGGAGCATAAAGTTCGTGAAAGAGAATTTTGGAAGATAAGCCTATAAAAATTGGTTGAAGCCAGGACATAGAGGACTTTGGATAGCAGGTAAAGTGTTTACATGTTAATTTGTAGATACTGGAGATCCACAAGGGATTTGGCATAGAACATAGTGACAGAATGTATCTGAGGCAAGGGTAGTTGCTGGCAGATGAATTATAAGAGGGAGATAGTAGAATGAAAGAAACCAGCAGTGGACTTTTCCTATTATTTTCAATTCATGACTTCCTCTTAAATTTCCTAAATTTTACAGTTTATCAATGTAAGCTTCATGAAGGCAGGGACTTCTGTTCATGTCTGTTCCAGAATCTGCAACAGTGCCTGGCTCAATAAATACTTGCTGAAGTGAATGAATGAGGATACTAAGACCCAAAAAGATGAAGCAGTGACCTTTTTGAGTTTATACAGCTAAACAGTGACTGATCCAGAACTAAGTATTGCGCCTGATTCCCAGCTGGTTCTTTTGCAGTAAGCTCTCACACAGGGCTTTTACAGTAACGTAGCTTCTTCCTTCTTCTTTGTCAGCTCTTACCTTAAATTCTATACGATTCATTTCTTCCAGCAAAGGGTGGCAAGCTATCTTACGTCTTACATACTCATTACCGCCTCCTTGGAGCTTTTAGTAGGTTGCTTTCATACACAGATATAATGGGTTATGTGCTTGTTTGTGTTTCTTTTGTATGTGAGTATTTTTTAAGTTTTTTTTTTTTTTTTAACTGACAAATCCAAGGCCAGAGACTGTGTCCTCTCTTTGGGGTTTGGTTTCTTTGTTTTATTTTTCAGCAATCCTCATCTTCTAGAACCTGTGCTCAGAACACCATTGTCTGAGTAGAGAAACTGGTTGATGATGCCAACTTCCAAGTCTTTCTTTTAGCTCAAGTTCTTAAGAAATTACAAACATATAGGTAAAATTGTATTTGTCAGATTAGAAGAGAACCACTTAAAAGTTAATTGGTGTTTTTGTAATAGTTGAAACAAATAGTGAAATGACATTTTTAAGATTTTTCTAGATTTCTACTCAAAGCAGTCATCTTATGAATTTAAATGACTAGCTTATCATTTTTCAATTTAAAAGAAAAAAGAAAAAAATTCTTGAAGAGTATTATTCTGTCTGATTCTGTGAGATCACTCTGAAATAAGATGCCGTGTAAAGGAAGCTAGTTATGTGAAACCTTTGTAAAAGTGTAAGATAATGACCCCCTATGATTGTTGTCTGGATTTTCCTCAGTAAGAACATCAGTCATTTCATCCGTTGTCAATATATCGAGTCCTTAAAAAACAACCCGTTGCCACCGAGACGATTCTGACTCATAGTGACCCTGTAGGACGGAGAACTGTCCCGTTGGGTTTCTTAGGCTGTAATCTTTACAGGAGCAGATCACCAGGTCTTTTCTCCCTCTGAGCCGCTGGGTGGGTTTGAATACTGCTAACCTTCTGGTTAGCAGCCAAGCCCTTAACCAGTGTGCCATCAGGGCTCGTTATTAAGGAATAAGTGCTCTTAAATAGTCAAAGGAATTGGCATACTTTAACATGTATAATTGTCAGTGAATCATTAACCTTCTGTACATTTAGTGTCCCTCACAGTCGAAAGGGGGAAACTAGAAATCCTGTACTCATGGAGTAATGAGCTTTTCAGAATATAGATATATACCTGTGAGTCAAAGAGGTCCTGATAGTACTATCACTTTCCCGATTTAAAACCTAAAAAAAATTTACATGTCATATCATCTCAGAATGAATTAAAAGTACTAAAGTATGAAGCAGGCTTTTGCTGAGTATGACAGAAATATGTAGTTCTATAAGGCATTGATTTAATATTTTGAAAGTTATAAAATTACTGAATAAAAACATTTAGGCTTTTCATGCTATAGAAAGGCATGATGCAGAGAAATATATTTTTTTCAGACTGAGTCCATGAAAGAGCTATATTTCTGTATTGTACTAGTTTTTATCTTACAACCTTATTACCATTTGATGTTATTTTTAATAAGTAAGATCATTTAATATACTTTTATTTTCCATTTATTGAATTATAAAAATTTTGAATTACCCACCCTTCCCCCAAATGATCAGTATTCACTGCCTACATAGATTTATTTTTTTTGATGCTTACCCTCTAAATTGACTAGGTTTTAGTATTTGATGGTTCTTTGGCATATTTTAGAGACAGAATTTCTTTGGTAATCTCATTGAAGTTTTTTGGGGTGGGACAAGGGAAGAAGCTTGAAAGTTAATTGTAAAGCACAGTAAAATAAATATATACAATTTTTTAAATATAAATTACTAAAATAAAATACTAAAATGTTTTTGTGACAAATATTTTGCCCAAGTCTTAGGGACTTAGAAATCACTCTCCCCAGATATTTATGACAATAGTACATTGCTAGAGTATTCAGTTCAATTTAATAAACATTGAGAATCTATGTGTTTTACATCAGTGTTTTAATATAAGATATAAGAAATTTTCTAATATGTATACAGTGTAGTAAGAAAGTAAATAAAACAATGTACTTCTTATTGCACTTTGATAAATATTGACCACTTTTATGTAGAATATTTTGTCCTATTTCTTATATTAGAGGCCAAAGGGAGATCGTTTGTGTATTAAACTTTACTAAAGAGACAAATCCAAATCCCTGAAGGCTCAAAAAAAATACAGCAATATTTTTAACAATAATATTAGGCTGTTAGGCTGATGGCTTAGTTCAAATTTTGATATAAATCAGCAAAGACCAAATGAAAAAGCAAATACTATCCAGGTGCACGAAAGAGGTGCTCTTTCATGTTGTGGTTTCTCAGACATTAAGGCTGCGCTAGTTTCCTAGTAGTGCCGTAACAGATTGCCATGACTGGGTGGCAGAAACAGAAACACACTCACCGTTCAGGAGGCTGTACATCTGAAATCAAGGTGTAGGCAGGGCCATCCTCCCTCTGAGGGCTCTAGGGAAGAGTCTTTTCTTGCCTCGTTTAGCTTCTGGTGGCCCAGGGTTCCTCAGCTTGTAGCTGCATTGCTCTTCACATGGTCTTCTTCCAGAACTCTGTGTCTGTGTGTCCTCTCCTCTTCTTATAAGGACACCAGGCACTGCGTTTAGGGCCCACACTAATCCAATGTGACCTCATTTTAACTAACTGCATCTGCAGAGACCTTCTTTCTAAATACAATCACATTCTGAAATCCAGGGTGGACACGAATTTTGGGGAGGACACTATTCAACCCACTACAGAGAAAAATGAAGTAGCAAAGAAGGTTAACAGTGGTTTTCTTTGTTTTCCTCAGTTTTTTGCTTTCCTATTCTTTGGAGGGTTTAGAGAAATTCTTAATGGGCATTCATACCTTCACACTCATATTCTTTTTATGATTTTTTTTCCTTCTAAAACTGCCATATGCCTCTACATTATGGGAAATTCCAGTAAGAGAGCCATAGAACTCTGAATGTTTGTTATTCCATCGTAGGGGAAATTAAAATTTAGTTTTATGCGTCTGTTTTATTTAAGAATTTGAAAAACTAGAAAGAAACAAACATTCTTGAGACTGCTGTACTATAAACCCGTTCCTGTTGAGTCGATTCCAACTATAGGTATCGCAAAAAAAACCCAAACCCACTACTGTCGAGTTGATTCTGACTCATAATGACCCCATAGGGTTTCCAAGGCTGTAAAACTCTATGGAAGCGGACTGCCACATCTTTCTACCAAGGAGCCGCTAGTGGTTTTGAACCACTAACCTTCCAGTAGCAGTCTGAGCGCTTTAACCAGTGTACCACCAGGACTCTTTACTGTAGGCATAGCATTCAGAAAATGTAGTTATAAACCTACATGTTGTAAATTAAGTTGCATGTTGTAGTCATTAGTTGTGATCAACTTTGTGTGGGTATGGTCTGTCGCCTCTTAACTGTCCTCTAAGTTTTAAACCTGTAAAGTATTTTTTAATGAAAAAAAATAAGTGGTATGATAAAAGAACTTTTTGATTATCAACAGAATATATTTGTAATTTATTTTTAAAATTATCATTGGGTTTCTATTTTAAGTTAAAAATTGAAATTTTCATACACACCAAAAATATTTTTTTTTTTTAAAAAACAACTGTATTTTAATAAACACGTGAAATATTTCTCTGTGAGAATGAATAGATATTTAGGTCAGGAATTTCTAAAGGTTTGTCATAAATGCTACACTGAAGTCTAAAGTGTTGTATTCCTAAGGCATGGTGGATGGTCCTTTCCTGAGAGCAGCTATTGGTTAATAAGATA
This sequence comes from Dugong dugon, assembly GCA_030035585.1. NCBI lineage: Eukaryota > Metazoa > Chordata > Mammalia > Sirenia > Dugongidae > Dugong > Dugong dugon. The sequence continues at coordinate 21,057,877 of CM057478.1, forward strand.
TGGGAAAGGGCCTGAAAGGGTTGTGGATGAGAGAAGCTATAGAGGATGGCTCCTCAGTGTACATACTTGTGATTCTGCTTTGTGTCAACCCTGCCAGTGAGTGAGTTGTTGTTGTTGGGTGCCTGTGGGTCAATTACGACTCATAGCAACCCCCAAGTGACAGAGTAGAAATGCCCTATAGGGTTTTCTAGGCTGTAATCTATGGAAGCAGAGTGCCAGGTCTTTCTCCTGCAGAGCCACTGGGTGGGTTTGAGCCACCAGCCTTTCAGTTAGCAGCCAAGTGCTTAACCGTTACTACTTAGTAAGCAAGTATATATGTTAATTATAATAAAATGAGTTCAATTTAAACCTTTTATTATTGACATACATCCTGTAGCAGTCCAATCTTGTAATTAGAGTGGTCTGTGCTTTTTTTTTTTTGAAGGAGCCTTGGTGGCGCAATCATTAAGAGCTTGGCTGCTAACCGACAGTTCGGCAGTTCAGACCCATCAGATGATCGCTGGAAGATGTGGCAGTCTGCTTACATAAAGATTACAGCCTAGGAAACCATATGGGGCAGTTCTGCTCTGTCCCATAGGGTTATTATGAGTTGGAATTCACTCGACGACAGTGGGTTTGGTTTTTTTGTTTTGGTGCTTTTTGGAGGTGAGGGGAAGAGGGCAGACAATGGGAAAGGGTTCTGAATCAGACATTTTGCAATGTTTATAGATGGGAATCATCTACTGATATTTTTCATTAGACGTGAAAGAATATCCACTTATGTTCTTGGGTAGCTCAGCTTTCTCTGATACTCTTGGGCTATTTCTGCTCCTTGAAGAAAGTGGGCATCTCAAGTGCCACCTCTCTGAAGTGCTTTTTTCCCTTAGATGTGACTTCTTAATGTCAGTCCAGGAGCTGGCAGGGGATATATTTTTAAATTACATGCCTTTCCCCTTCTTTTTTGTTGTTGACATACCATTTACAATTCTAGTTGATTTTAATAAAACAATATGAGTATTAAACAAATATTTGACAAATTTTCTAAAAACAAACCAAACTCATTCCCATCGAGTCCATAGTGACCCTATAGGACAATGTAGAACTGCCCTATAGAGTTTCCAAAGAGCAGCTGGTGGATTTGAACTGCCAATCTTTTGGTTAACAGCCATAGCTCTTAACCATTGTGCCACCAAAAAACTAAAATCAAACCTGTTGTCATTGAGTCGATTCTGACTCACGGCAACCCTGTAGGACAGAGCAGAACTAACCATAGGGTTTCCAGGGAGCGGCTGGTAGATTCAAACTGCTGACCTTTTGGTTAATAGCTGAGCTCTTAACCACTGCGTCACTAGAACTCCACCATGCCACCATGGCGCCTACATTTTCCAAAGTGAGTATATATTGTATGAAGGTAGATCTGAACCCTACCTCAGAATGTTTTTCGATGCAGCATATTCCAAAAATGACCAGCTTGGGAAAATTTGCACTGGGTGCTCCTTCCACAGCCCTATTTCTCAGTTTCCTCTGTTACGAGAATTTACACTATTATCACATTAAATGAATTTGATGGACACTGCCGTCCTAGTAAGGCAGGGTGGCCCAAAACTTCTCTCTAGAATTCCTCAGGTTGCAGGAGGAGGAGGAGAATGAAGGGATAATTATTTTACCTACAGAATTAAAATTCCTGGTATTAATAGTTCATGAAATTTTTGAAAAACTTTTGCCAGTTTAAAAATATTTTAAGCTCAAAGACAACAAATACAAGGCATAAAATTACATGGCTGTCATATATTCATTAACTAACTAGTTTTTCACACTTATTTCAAAATCAAAAGTTACTGTGTTAACTTGTTTTCCTACAGAATTAGGATGCCCAGTATATTTGACAGTGGTCAGATTTTAGCATTACATGAGGTATTGTGGTTTAGGGAGAAGGTAAACTTTGCTGGATGTCAGGAAACCTGTGTTCTAATCTATGCTCTGCTGCCAGCTCCCTAATGTGGGTTGGATAACAGAGCCCTAACGAAGGACTCGAGACCTTTAAAAGGAATGGTTTGGAATAGTGGATCTCAGAGGGCTTTTTTTCCAGCTCTGAAATACTTTATTTGAGCAAATCAGTTGCAGAAGACAGAGCCCTGGTGGTGCAGTGGTTAAAAGCTACAGCTATTAACCAAAAGGTTGGCAATTCAGATCCACCAGCTGCTCCTTGGAAACCCTGTGTGGCAGTTATGTGTCCTGTAGGGTCGCTATGAGTCTGAATCGACTCGACAGCAACTTCTTTAAAGTTTTAAAAACCAAAGGTGTCACTTTGATGACTCAGGTGCGCCTGACCCAAGCCGTGGTCTTTTCAGTTGCCTTATACGTATGAGAAAGCTGGACAATGAAAAAGGAAGACAGAAGAAGAATTGATGCATTTGAACTGATGTTGGTGAAGAATATGTTGTGGACTGCCAGAAGAAGGAACAAATCAGTTTTGGAAGAAATACAACCAGAATGTTCCTTAAAAGACAAGATGGTGAGAGTTTTGCTCACTTTGGACACATCATGAGGAAAGACTAATCGCTAGAAAAGGACATCATGGTTGTTAAAGAAGAGGGTCAGCGAAAGCGAGGGAAGCCCCCGATGAGATGGATTGACACAGTTGCTGCAGCAGTGGACTCAGACATACCAACAATCATGAAGATGGTGCAGGACCAGGCACTGTTTTGTTCTGTTATCTATATGGTTATCCTGAGTCGGAGCCAACTTGATGGCCACCAACAAGAACAATCCTTTTATTTAAACTGACACACAACATCCCCCTTTTCAAATGTACATTATGATTGACCAGAATTGTATTTTTTGTTTACCACTACATAGAAATTTTCCTGATGATGAAAATATAACATTTCCTTTTCTTATGGTTGACTTTTTAGTGATGCTGATTTGTTTAAGATTAAATAACCCAATGTGGCATCATATTAATTTTAGGAGATTCTCCTTCAACACACTATTAGGCTTTATACCCATAAGTTCTTTAATTATTTCCCAGGAGCCTTTAAATAAATTGAAAACAAGTAAGTCCTGTGTGTGTGTGTGTGTGTGTGTGTGTGTGTGTGTGTGTGTGTTTTAATTGGTCTGTTAACACTGTTTCTTTTTTTGTTTCCAGTAATAATACTCACTAATTTATCTATGTTTTGAACTGTTGGTGCATTACTTTCATGTAAAAACTAATGTCAAAAATGGATTTTTTTAAATAAATTATTTAAAACACAGATCAGTAAATCAACGACGAGATGATTTTAGGATCTCTTTTACATACTTAGCCAGAAGGGTCATCAACTGTTTTTTTAAAGTTTATGTTTATTTGTACAAATCTCTTATGGAAACACTTTTTGTAATAAGTTATTTTTTTCCTTGCATATCCTTGTTTAGCATCTGAATTTCTGCGTAAATATATTCTAAAAATCATAATGAAAAAACAAGCTGAGATTTCATATCTCTTCTTTTAATATTAAGCTTTGGTACCATATACCCCAATTTTATAATTTTACAGTGGTAAAATAAGAATGTTAATCACCACCTTTTCAATTGCCCTAGTTCATATTTCATGTGTTAAAAGTTCAAGAGAATTATATAACCCTAGGTAGTGAACAAGGAGCCCTGATGGTGCAACGGTTAAGCTCTCAGCTGCTAATTGAAACATTGGCAGTTCGAACCTACACAGTGGCTTCGTGGGAGAAAGACATGGAGATCTGCTCCCGTAAAGATTATAACCTAGAAAAAACCCTATAAGGCAGTACTCCTGTGTCACATGGGCCTCTATAAGTCAGAATTGACTTGATGGCATTCAACAACAACAGGTAATAAATGACTTATCAAGATAATGAAGAAATCAAGACCCAGAGAATTTAAGAAATTTCATATGGACACGGGTTGGTGGTGGAAAAGAGAACAAGAAGCAAGCCCTCTGGGTTCTTACCCAGTATTCTCTCCATTATACCAGTATTTTATTAAAATAATGACATCTGCCTTAGAGAAAATAAAACAGCTGTTTCTCTAGTCTGTGACATATATGTATGTGAAATCCTGCTTTATAACATAAATACAAAGGAATGATTTTAATAATGTTTTTTCTTCTTCTGTTAATGTCAGATATCCCAGGACATTTGGAAGAGTTCTTATAAATTTGGATTTTTTAATTACAAAATATCCGTCTGGGACAATACCATTTTTAGAAATGAGTAATAGAATCATGGAATTGGAAAAAATCTCAAGTGGCCATGAATCCAAACTTGTCCCTTGAGTAAGGTCATCACTAAAAAGTATGGAGGTTTTTTATAGGCATAGGAACTGGTTTCATGCTAGGCCCCTAGAGTCATTTATCTCCTGTACTGTCCTATCTAAGTGAGTTATTTGTTAACTAGTGAGAATGACAAAATGTCAACATTTGGTCTTAAATTTGATGACCAAAAACTATTTAAAGCAAACAGATAAAGGTAACCCTCAATTTATACAAATCTCTATTTTAAAAAGTTTATTTGGAAAAAGGACGTACTGGACCAATAGAAAGTAGAGGAACCCCCGAGACTGTTTCCCTGAGATACCCTTTGAACTTGGAACTAAAACTGGAGGTCACCTTTCAGTCAAATAATATATTGGCTTATAAAATAAACAATATTACCCACAAGTAATATGCTCCCTAAACAATCAACTATATGAAGCCAAATTGTCAACACTTAACCAGAAACAAAGATGAGAAGGCAAGGGGGGGAAGGAAGCTAGATCAGTGGAAACAGAATGGAAATAATGAGAATGCTGACACATTTTGACAACTGTAACCAATGTCACAGAACAGTTTGTATAAAAATTGTTAAATGGGAACCTAATTTGCTGTGTAAACTTAAAACACAATAAAATATTATTTAAAAACTTTTTTTTATTTGGAACTCAAGACATATTTCATCACAATAGCACTTAGTTTCCCAGGATATTCCACAAAATCCTGTTTAACCCACAGTATAATGTAAGCAACATCATGATAAATGGAGAAAATCTTGAAGTTGTCAAGGATTTCATTTTACTTGTATCCATAGTCAACACCCATGCAAGCAGCAGTCAGGAAATCAAAAGACACGTTGCATTGGGCAAATCTGCTACAAAAGACCTCTTTAAAGTGTTGAAAAGCAAAGATGTCACCTTGAAGACTAAGGTGCTCCTGACAAAAGCCATGGTATTTTCAATTGCATCATATGCATGCGAAAGCTAGACAATGAATAAGGAAGACCGAAGAAGAATTGACACCTTTAAATTGTGGTGTTGGTGAAGAATATCAGCTATACCATGGACTGCCAAAAGAATGAACAAATCTGTCTTGGAAGAAGTATAACCATAATGCTCCTTAGAAGGAAGGATGGCGACATTACGTCTTACTTTGGACATGTTATCAGGAGGGAATCAGTCCCTGGAGAAGGACATCATGCTTGGTAAAGTACAGGGTCAGCAAAAAAGAGGAAGACCCTCAACAAAATGGATTGACACAGTGGCTGCATCAGTGGGCTCAAGCATAACAACGATCATGAGGATGGCGTAGGACCAGGCATTGTTTCGTCCTGTGGTGCATAGGGTTGCTATGAGTTGGAACCGACTTGACGGCACCTAACGACAACAGCAGCATGGTATATAAGGAGCCCTGGTTGCACAGTGATTAAGTGTTCACCTGCTAACTGAAAGATCAGTGGTTCAAACTGATCAGCTAGCCGTTCTGTGAGACAAAGACGTGGCAGTCTGCTTCCATAAAGACTACAGCCTTGGAGACTTTATGGGGCAGTTCTACTCTATCCTACAGGATCGCTATGAGTCAGAATTGACTCAGTGGCAGTGGGTTTGTTTTTTTGGTTATAATATAAGAAAAACAATACCATAATCCTCATTCTGAGTTCCAGTTCTGAATGCCAGAGAGACAGCTCCTTCAGTTAAACTTCTGGATTTCAACCTGATCACTTCCTGCACTAACCTGTAAGATAGGATGTATGTAGATGATAATTTCAAAATGGGGAGAGGAAGAGGGAAAACAAAACTTAATGGCTGCTAAGAAGAAGGAAAAGGGTCCTAGGAAATTGAAAGAATTCTTGGTTAGTCTTTGCCTGTAGTAAAAATAAAACACTTTGATAAGGACTTTCTGTGCTTTGGAGCTTCTGCAAAACACCAGGCTAGGGTTTGACGTTAGGTTTGTTTGGTGCACATCCATCATGCAGGAAGGTCTGAAAACTCTTCCCCGTGAATGAGTCAGTCCTGAAACTTTTTGAAGGTTACAAGCCGTTGAACAGTTGTCTGAAAGGGAAACTCCCCATGATCCCCAGGTAAGTTGTAGGACATTTATTTGCATAACACTAAACTTTTCCATTGGACCATTTCAGGGTTTTAAGTAAGTTAAATTAGAGGCAGTATTTTAACTGATTTAAATGAAGATTGGTATTGTTTTTCTAGTACAGAACTTCTCCAATAACAAAATTTACCATATCTGTCAATTGGAATAAAATTATTCTTGACTTGAGTTTTATTTGTATTTGTTTCCCTGCCCATTTCCTTGTAGAAATTTTAATAAGCAGTGAAATGACCAAAAGCTAGACAGCCGGGGGAAGAGATAATCTAAAACATGCTTAATTACCATCAGAATAATAAAAACTTTACTGTATATGGAGATAATACAAGAACACTCAGATTATCCAAAAACATTTTTAAATGGCCTTCCACTGTTATTAGATTAAATACGCTTCTTTGTAATTGCATCTACGTGACGGTCTTTCATTCATATATACGTATATGTGTATGTATATATATATGGATATGTACATATGTTTATAAAATAAATCTCTCTTAAGATATAAGAATGTAGTTAAGTGATAATGAACAAATCATTTAAGCAGTATTCCTTAATGATACTGCAGCATATCATATGTCTTATTTGCCCATTTTCTTAAAAATTATATTCAGAAATCCATTACCTTGTATTTTAAAACCTCACTAAATTATTATTGTAACTAGAGATAATTAAGATAGTCACAGTTCCTTTTAGTGAAACACATCTGTCTGGACTCCATGTCTTTATTTTACTTTTGCACTATTTGCAATTAAGCTTTCTCCAAAAGTTAGAGCAGTAGTGTGTTAGTGAAGACAGCCAGGAGGAAAGTCTTTGAGTGAACTCTTTAGCTTTAGAGATCTCAAGGGATTTTTGCCTTGTGAGTAAATTGTAAAGTAGAGACTGTAACATAGTTCTCCATTCCTTCTAGCATCTTCAACTTTGTATGTCATTCTGTCTACATGTAACCACACCTGCCTTTTTTCTTAAAGTTTGCATATTTGTGTTGTCTGTATATTTTTCTTGATTAACAAGAAGTCTCTGTGTTACTTGTTTTTTCAAACATTATCTCCTTAATTTATCATTTTTTCTTTTCCATTTTCTAATTCATAATCTGCTCTAATCTGTATTAATTCCCATTGCTTGTTTTCCTTAGATACAATTATGACTGGTATTATGCTGATGAAAACAGCTTTGTCTGCATTCTATGTAGGGGTGCTTTTCAAAATCATTCTCCTCTGTGCGTTTTGTGACTGCAGCTTTTCTTTTCTGGGCCTTTTGATTTTTACTTTTTTAGTATTCCTAGGTTTAATTCATTGAAATCACATAATGCAGCTTGGAGAATGTTAGCTTTTTAATAATTTATTCAGGTTGGCTTTGCATGTTATACAGTGGTCTTCAAACCCTTTGCTTATGTGCTCACTGAAAGAATTTTGATTAAATATCCCCTCACACATTTTTAAAGTTGAAATTTAATGTTTTTTATCAAAAATGAATAGTTGTAAAGGATTAATTCTCTATGTATGGCAACATTGACATTTCAGGTAAACTGTATATAACACTTAAAATATGTCCACTAGATTATAAATGTCCTAGCAATTAAATGATGATCATCATTTATTTGTAAATACATTAAGAAACTCTGACAATAAAATATTTTACATTATTTTGTATTCTCTTTGAAACTAGTATTTTTATTATTTTTCTAGAGTATTTTATCTTTTAAAAAATATTTTATTGTGTTTTGCAAAAATGACCAGATTTACTGGCCTAAAGGAGACGGGAGAAACCCCGAAAGTATGGCCCCTAGACACCCTTTTAGCTCAGCGATGAAGTTACCTCCAAGGTTCACTGTTCAGCCTGGGAGTGGACAGCCCCGTAAAACCAAATGAGACTAACGAGGTACAGGAGTCCAGTGACAAGGGCCAGAAGGCAGAAGGGGACAAGGAAGCTGGTGATAGGGAACCCAAGGTTGAGTAAAGATATTGTTGATGTGTTGTGAGATTGTTAACCATCGTCATAGGGCAACATGTTAAATGAGAAACTATTTTGTTCTGTAAGCCTTCATCTTAAGTGAGAATAACAGCACAATTGGAAGAGCGTAGTCAATGTCACTGAACTGTGCATGTAGAAATTTTTGAAATGGTGTATCTTTGGCTATGTGTATTTTCACCAAAAAAAAAAAAAAGGTTGAGAAGTTAGAGGGTTGATATGTTGTGGGGTTGTTAACCAGTGTCATAAAAAAACATGTGTACTTCTGTTTCATGAGAAACGATTTGTTCTGTAAGCCTTCACCTGATGTACAATAAAAAAAAAAAAATATATATATATAAAATAAAAAAAAACTATTGTGCTTTCAGTGAAAGTTTAGAATATTTTATCTTAATGTACTATATCTTTCTTTATTCTTGAAGCTCCTTTATTTAATGTATTGTATTCTCTGGTACAAGCACAACTATGTATAAAAGTAAAATTTAAAATTTTCTGTGGCCACAAGGTTTTAGGAGATAGAAATACATTTTCTGCTTTGAGTTTTTAAATTACAATCAGTATACACTTGGTCAAAAACAAATATGCACACTCTAATGAATAATTATTGATAGTAAAAAATAAAATTCTATTGGAAATGTATTTCTTAGTAACATGGGACAATGAGTACAGCAGTTAAGCAAATAATGCCTTGTTTAATTGGGGAACAGTTCAATTGTTCATTGTTCTTTGGTTCACTACCCTAGAGTGTTTATGTTGGGGCGCTGCCTTGTGGCAAGTTTATGGATGGAGGACTTCATCAAAGTGAAAGTGGGAAAGGAGAGTCTCTTCTGGAAATCAATATAAACCAAACCCGTTGCCATCTTATTGATTCTGACTCCTAGTGACCCTGTAGGACAGAGTAGAACTGCCCCGTAGGGTTTCCAAGGCTGTAAATCTTTACAGAAGCAGACTGCCACATCTTGGTGGGTTCGAACTACTGACCTTTTGGTTAGCAACTGAGTGTTTTAACCATTGTGCCACCAGGGCTCCTTCCAAATCAATATAAGGGTCTGAAATTGAGTCCTTTACAACTGTTCACACTTGCATGCGCTTTAGAATTTTTTCCTTACTCCAGGACTACAGGTGCCACAGCTTGAAGACCACTAATCTGATGTTGTGGTCCGAGGTTTCATGAGTCTGCCTTGACTCACGGAAACGCTGCCTGGTCCTGGGCTATCCCCATAATCAGTTGCAGATTGGATTGTTGTTATCCATGGGGTTTTCACTGGTTGCTTTCCAGAAGTAGACCACCAGGCCTTTCTTCCTAGTTCGTCTTGGTCTAGAAGTTTCCCTGAAACCTGTTCAGCATCCTAGCATCATGCAAGCTGCCACTGATAGACCAAAGGTGGCTGTGCACAAACGGCATTAGCCAACAAGTAAACCCGGGTCTCCTGCATGGTAGATGGAGGATTCTACCACTGAACCACCGAGCCCCCACTAGTCTAATGATATTTTTTTTTATGAATGGTCATGAATATTTCTTTAAAAGTATGTTGCTTATTTGTAGGTTTTCAAATTTGCTCTGTATCTATTAAACCAAATTCAAATGTATTAATTATTTAGATGAGTAATTCAGCTGGGACACTAATAACATTTTAGATAGTCTTCTTTGAAGGACTATCCCTTGCATTTTAGGATACCTACTGTCCCTGACTCTTGCCTTTTAAATACTGGTTGTGTCTGTGAATACTAAACATTGTGGCACCCAGACATTGTGGCAACCCACGCACCTCCTACTCCTCACACCCCAGTTCCAGACATTGTCAGGAAAGTCTCCGGTTGCAATCCCCAATCTCCTTTTATGCTGGTTTGCCTTTTCAGAAATTTGAAAGACCTGTTTTGTTTCCGTTCATTTCTTTTTGTGTTTCTTAACTGCTTTTGCTTTATTTGATGCATAGAGTTCATGCCTTTTATATCTTCGTTTTAGATTGTAACCTTAATGTTGTTATTGTTAGGTGCCATCGAGTCAGTTCTGACTCACAGTGACCCTGTGTACGACAGAATAAAACACAGCCTGGTCCTGCGCCATGCTCACAGTTGTTGTGTGTTTGAGCCTATTGTTGCAGCCACTGTGTCAATCCATCTTCTTGAGGGTCATCTTCTTTCTTGCTGACCCTCTCCTTTACCAAGCATGATGTCCTTCTCCAGGAACTGGTCCCTCCTGATAACATGTCCAAATATGTGAGACACGGTCTCACCATCCTCGCTTCTAAGGAGCATTCTGGCTGTACTTCTTCCAAGACAGATGTGTTCATTCTTCTGGGAGTCCATGATATATTTGGTACGTTTCATCAACACCATAATCCAAATGCATCAGTTCTTCTTCAGTCTTCCTTATTCATTAATAGATCCTTTTTTTATCCAGAATAATGCTTCTTTGTATCATAAATTCTACCTTATGTGACATTAATATTGTATCCCCTGCTTTCTTTTTACTTGAATGTGCCTGGTTTATCTGTGCCTATAGCTTTACATTTCACCTTCCCATTATGGCTGCTTTCTGAAGCCGTTGGTGCTCATGTGCAGAATGGGTTCCAAGACTTGTTGTCCCATCTGTCCTAGTCCCACTCCCATCTGCACACTTCAGCTCTGCAAATGAAGTGGTAGTGATTCTTCATCAGGATTTCCCCTGTATAGGAAGTCCTGTGACACTGCACAGGCGTTTCAGGGTGGGTAGTGCAGGGTGGTTGGAGGTGCCTTCCTTCAGCCAGTCACAACCACAGGGGGTCTAGCAGGAATTCCTCCGTGTTTTTATAATATGATGGGCTCTGTTAGTGCTAGGTTATCTCCTGGTTTTATACCTTTTAGTCATTTCTGTTGGTATGAGGGAAGGGGGAGACTATTAGATGCCTACACTTAAGTTACCATTTTGTTTGAAAGTTGGCCATTAAAAAAAATTCTGTTCTAGATCAGTGATTTTCAAATTATGTAAATGCAAAATCCTGGACAATGGGTATATCTACTGTTTATGTATATTACTAATATAAAACTGGTCTTTTTTTTTGCTTTAGTACAGTTTTATGAAAGTTTAAATATTCAAAAAACTACTTGATGGACATTTTAGCGAAGAAATTGTATCATTCTACCAGTGATAGAGGATGCGTTTTTATATGTTAAACGTTAGACTGAAATGTCACAGCACCAGAGTAAATTTAGAAAGCATTTTGCAGTTCTTAAAAGATTTATGCTTTAGTGGTTTATGTCATTAGAAACCCTGACATCTCTTTTATATACACACGCATACTTTTTTACTTTGTTCATCAGTTTGATTTGTGAAAATGACTAGCCCACGTTCTTGAGGATTTCATCTTCACGAACTCGTCAGATGCTTTTCCTTTCTGTAGTCACAGATGGCGTAATATCTGTCTCTGTTGAACAACCACTCATATGTGTCCATCTCCATCTTTACTGGATAAATAATAATTCAGTATCCCTGAAATGGCTATGATAATTCGATTCCAAAAGAGAATTCAAGCTTTGTAGGTATTGTCCTATTCAGAATTTGATAATCTGTGTTCCAGTCTCTCTAGTACTTTTGAATATGTTGCATTTTTACTGGAATGCATGGGGTGGTACTACTTCGTGTAAATTACTTAGAATAGATTTGGTGAGGAAGCCCTAAATGTGACCTCTTTGCTTTCTAAAACTGGCGTTTACCATCCCAAAATCAGTCACTAGTGGTATTTCTTATTTCCAAAGTGACCTACACTTGATTGAGTAAAATCGAATCTAATAGTTTAAATTCCCCAGGTATTTTTAGTGAGTGTTTACAATGAATGTCTTTATCGAAAACTGTTTTAATCTGTACCAAACCTTTGCTTTCCACTATTTCAGATTTAGAAAACAGGGTTTTTGTTTTTTCAGTCTCCTGTCAGTAAAAACAAGTTGATGATGTAGCAGTGGTTCATGTGTACAATTTTAACTGTTTGGGCTTGGTGAGGAGAAGAAACGGGTGAAGAAATAAAGTTTTTAGGACTGAGTTGATGATTTCTTTCATACTAGAGGAATGTCTGTTTTTAGCATTACATTTTATTTTGAAGAGTTAGACTGTTGATTTTAAAGTGAGGAGTGATATTAAAAGTGTAAAATTTCAATAGTCCGTTGTTATTCTTTCAAGATTTATAAACTGTATGCATGCCCAACACACATGTGTGTTTATGTATATTTAATTTCTTAAATTTTGATTGTGAGGATTTAATGCTCTGAATTTACTCATGCTTTCCAAGTCCCCCTATATCCAGTGCAGAAGTGAACTTTTAGGTCTGACAGTGAGCTGAACAACATTCCCAAGGAGAGGGAATATGGTCTTGAAGATCAGCTGTTATAAATATTGCAAGAATAAGTTATTGATAGGAGAAGTTGAAGAATACCAGCTATCCTGTTGTCTCACGCTAGATCATTGCTGACGCTGGTTCTGACACGCACTTGAATCTTCAGAAAGATTACTGATGTCCATTTCTTAAAGTTTAATCTGTTTCAAATAGACAGTATCTCTAAAGCCACATTTCTTTAAATATCACATTTTTCCATTCATATGTTTAATTAATGTGAGATTTAGGGGAAATATTATAGCAACATTGATTATATTTTTTTAATTTTTTATGTTTCTGATAATGAGGTGCATTGACTGTCCATTGGGTCAATAAAACCATTAACAGGGTAGTTGAAGAACTCGCTTGTTTTCATTACTCAAATTATTTTTTAATATACATTGCACCTTAGAAAGTAAGCTTATGATTGAAATTAAATTATCTTGCCAAAATTTGTGTGAAGAGGGAGCAAAATTGTCCTTGTTTTTTATTCTTTTAGCTATTCATTCATAATTTCTTTTTATTAGTCTTCCTTTGTTGTCGAAATTTGATTGACAACTGATTTCTAGTCTTTCTTCTGAAAGACTAATTGTAAATAAGTTAGTTGTAGAGCTCTAATTGTCTTAATTTCTTAATTCTGATAAACTTCTTAGACACTTTGCAACCAGAAAATAATCTACTTTTAGAAAACATGCTTGTTCTGTGTCTAAATTTGTATCCAAACTCTGTTGAAATGACTCTGTGTGAAACACTGTTCAGAAGGTTCTCCATACCAGAGAACAGCTGCTGTCTAGTAGCAAAAGGATGATGAGACAGAAATATTTCTGTGAGATATTTTAGAGTTCAAGTGTTAATTCAGAGGATTGCGCCATAGTAGATATTCTTTTGATTTAAGTAGTGACCTTGTCTGCTGTATTTATTGGTAGAATTTCTAAAGGCAGTACTTTTAAAATATTCTTTTTTATTCAAAATCTCCCATTTGAAGAAAGCCTTTTAAGCACTTGCACTCCAGAACCGGGAAGTGACCGGGGAGCTTTGTAAGGTTTCTGCAGTCTTGTGTGTAGAGAGAGCTCTAGTGAATGTCCTAGCTGATTGGTTGACAAATTTCAGCCCAGAAGTAAGTAAACTTGAAGACACTTTGTTACACCGTTTGACATAGTCAGCCTTCAGCTTTTATTGAGATCCCCAGAAAGGACAGCCTGATAGTGTGGCTTGCCCTCACTGTTTATGCTGAGTAAAAACAAATAAAAATATCAAGCCCACAATTTATATCTTATGGCCACAGAGCTCCTGAAGGTTAAAAACTGGAAAGAAGGGATTTGTAAAGGCTTTTCCCCCTTACCTTTTCAGTCCCTCCTACAGTGAGTTTTTCTGTTAAGGTTTATAGTTTGTTTGCCTTTTTTTGAGTCATTTTTCTATTTCATTCTATGATTTTCCTCTAAGACAAGCTATGTGAATAAGGTATATAAATTTCTAAGAACACACTTTTTTTTTTATACAGCAAAAGCTTTTTTTTATGTATCTGAAATACAGTAGATCACAGTTCATCTACTTTTTTCAGTAATAGTGTTTATATCTTTCTCAAATAATTATTTATGTTTATGCAAAATATTGAAAAATAATGAATAAAATTACGCAAATATTCTAGTGATTACCTGTAAAGAACCTGTGACTAATTTGGCAAAAAGGAGAACAAGAGCTAATTTAGTTTGAAATTGTATATTCTTTCATATCATAGCAATTATAAATTTTATACATGATAACAACGGCTTCCAAAATTTTATTTTGTAAAATGTCTTTAATGAACAGATCTGAATATTAATTTAGTTTACCTGATGCAGTTTAAATGCTTTCACATTTTTACTTAAGAATTTTAAGTTCTTATCAAGAGAGCATTAAAGTAACTTTTGTAAGCTTGTCTATATGTTCTAAAACCAACGTGTCCAGTGAAATTAAAGAATGAGTCAAAGATTGTATAATGTTATGTAGACACAGTTTACTGGATTTTTCATTTTTGACTAGCTGTTTTAGTGCCTTTTAAACACTTTGTACATTTGATAGGTATGTACAGTGTTTTGCCATTATTCAGTCTGCTCATGTCATGCTTATAATTTTTTTAGCAAATAAAATTTGACATACGTATATGATTTTCCTTTGTTTAATAACTAATTTCCCAAGAAAAGTAAGGATGACACATGGCTTCAAATTTTACTGTTCTAATTTCTGTTATAGAACACTTGAGATCTTTTTATATCCCCCATCATGTCTTCTAATCAGAAGCTTTCATCTTCATATACTGACTTGATTCTTCACCACTAGAGGGCAGTAAAAAAATTGATATGTTAATAAACATAACATTGCAGCATTTTATTTAGGTTTTTGTTTTTTTCACAGCATTGTTCAAGATTACCAACCCTGAAAATTTTATCTAGATGCCTGCTTTTCAACCTGGAAGGAAAATACACAAACCTGAATAAAATGTATAGCTATGTCTTTATGTATTATAATTTAACATCTTCATTTTTTTCTTAGTAGTTATTAAATTAGTTATGATTCTAGACAAAATGTCATGTAGAACTTCTAGTAATTAATGATTTAAAATATTCTGTTTAGTGCTCACTTCAACAGCACATATATTAAAATATTCTATTTGTTTTATTAATGTTTGAATTATTTTAGGAATTGAAGATCTTCATGGTTGATAGTTGTTGGTTAAATTTTGTTGGATAGATTCCTATTTGGCACATTTTATTTGTTTTTATTTAGTAGTTGTATTTAATGGGAGTTTGTACGTGAAAGAATATTTGTCTTTTAAAATGTTTTCCAATTTTATTTAAAATCAGAATTGTGATATAAAGCATTCAGTAAGTAAAATACTTAACCATATTTTTCAAAAACAATAAAGTGTTCAGTTTAGTTTCCTGTAAGACATAAAAATTTACTCTTTTAGCTTGAAAAGCTTGAAAAGCTAAAAGTCTCTTTAATTTTGACTGAGTGTAACCACTATCTAATTTGTAAGTGCATAGAATTACTGAGGGATAGAAATGTTAAAATTCTTATGATAAATTTAGTCCTGTGATGAAATATCAAGGACTACTTTTAGGGATTAGTAAACCTTTACTTCCATATTATTTTAGTTTACTTTCTAATTTTATTTTAGTTTTATATACTTACGTTCATTAATTTGAAATTTATAAATATATTTATCATAGCCCATCATTCCTAGAACACTAAAGCCTAAACTCAGGCTTATGAGTACTTAATTACTAAATTGGAAAGTGTTAGTGTCTTTTAAAAAAGCAAAGCTTACGATATCAAATGTGCAATTTTGAAGAAATGAGGAATGCCATTTGTTTTTATTAAGCTGGGATTTGAATGTTTGAAGAAAGTATTGAGGGAGGCATTTCTTTAGAAATTGAGGTAATAATCCTCATTTGTGGTGTTGAAAATATTATTTTTACATTGCTTTCATTCTTTATAAATAAACACAGGAGTCCATACTTGAAAGAAATATGTTTACTTTATGTGTCTACTGATAAATTGCTTTTTGTCGTCTTCATCCTATGGAGAATTTGACATAACTTCAAAATTGTAAGTAAACATTTTTAATCTCTAAATGAAGTATCGTTTTCTCGTGATGAAAGTACCAATGTATTGATGTAAGATTTACGACGTATAAGAAACATTTTTATGATGCCACTGATATTAATTCTTTAAAGATAAATAAATGGATGGAATTATAAAAAGGCTTTTTCCCTGACGTTTTGCCCACACATTTAGAAAATAGAGAAGATAGAAGGGAAAGCATAGTGTTTTTTTAAATAGACTCTATATTGCACGCTTCTTGAGATATGATTGATAGCAACAGCGAGTGCTTAAATATATTTTCAACAATTTTATCAGGTATTCTTCTCTTTTGAGAAGTTATGATTTCTATCACTGCAGAATTTTTAAGGTAGCTTGCAAGCTATCATATTTTATTCTCTCCGAGTTGTGTGTAAGATTCACTTTGATCGTATTTATTTTTGTCATGCTAAGCATCTTTAGTGGAATTGGCAATAAAAATAAAACAAAAACCAATAGTAACTTAATTTAACAAATTAAATCTTACAGGAAGTCCCAGCTTTTACAGTAATTTGACATCCTAAATTTTACTCATCCAGTTTCTTAAAGCTTTTCACAGTGGGGGCTGCGCGATGCTGTAGGCACAGTTAATTATTTGCTAAAATCTCTTGGGAATACAGCTGGCCAGTTTCCTAATGAAAATTTTCAAAACTCACAATTTTCTTTCTGCCAAAATATGAAAGAGGTGTTTTTGAAATAGAGTTTTTGAGTTTATTTGAAGACTTTAAGTATCTGTTGTAACAAATTTGCTTTAAAAACAAATTTTTTTAACTCGATACACTGGCAAAGGTTAAAAAGTTAAAATGTAGGGTTCTAATTCTGTTTGAAAAATTGTATCTTTGAAGAAGTCAGTAATCTACTTAATGCACAATTAGATATGTCATTTTTCTTTTACATTTTTGAAAAATCAAAGCTCACATATTTTGTGAAATTTTCTTAGCTTTCTTGTTTTACCTCTGGATTTGTGTGGTGGATTTTCAGCCACAAAATGAGCTTTTGCTCAATGATTAAAGTATGGTTTTAATATGTCAAATCTCAGTTGACATATTTTTTAGGTAATTGTTTCAGAGAGGAGAAAATTGGGTATTCAGGGAGTGATTTTGATATGTATACTGAATCACAGTTTTATTGATTTTAAGGCATAAGCACTTAAGAGAATTTTCCTTTCTTTCTGTTAAAGACTATTCTGTTTGAAGAGTTGTTTTTTTTGTTTGTTTATTAAGAATTATCTGTTTCCTGGGGTTTGAAGTTGGGAAATTTCATTTTATCAAAGTGAATGATTGCATATTTATGCCAAATAATTTCGAAGAGAGGCTAAGATTTTCTAAATCAGGATTTAAGTGTAATTGTAAATAGGCTGATAAAATATTTTCGGAAGGAGGCTAAGATTTTATAAATCAAGCTTTAAGTGTAATAGTAAACAACGAGACCAAAAACAAAACACCCAGATATAAACCTAAAATTTAAATAGCTTTCTTTGTGTTACACTTTGTAACAATAAAAACATACTTCAGTTTCTCTTTTCTTTACTTCGATTTTTCTGAAATTAGTATAAAACAAGTATAGCTCATGCTTGTTATCTGCAGTCTTTAAATATTTTTTGTGCTAAGCACTTATACTGGATAAATCCTCAGCTTTGTACTTATGTTGAAATATTGTTAAATGATAGTTTATTTTATTTTAAACTATAATTATAATTGACTTCTAACAGTAATTCAATTGTTTTACTTAATCAAAATTTAAAAGATGCTATTTACCTTTGTTGTTAATTCTGTTTCTTTCCTGGCTCTTTTGATGGGAGAAAAACAAAATCTATTAATGAAGCAGATTTCTCTTGAACATACACTTTAGTATGTGAACATATACTAGTATATGAATATATACTTTAATAGGTATCAATTAACAAAAGCCATTAATTTTAAACTGAACTTTATTAAATAATTCACTTGAACTAGTGGAATATATTGATGGAATATATGTATAACTTATCAAAACTGTTATAAGTTAGATAGTTATCATTTAGATCCACTGAAGTGCAAGCATCATTGAAAAATAGGTTGTGGAGGATAATTATTGTAGTATTACAAATACATACTTGTGTAATTACAGTAATGCTTTTGCGTCTATGGCTTCTTTTCCTTCAAAATAATGATTAAGCAAACCCAGTTATTAATATGATTAAATCTGTATTATAGATCTGTGTTTCCAAAACATTATAAAACAGATACCAATTTCATTTTTCTTCCTGTAACGTCCACAGACCATAATGTGGGAGTACCTCCACTGTGATAAGAAAATATTACTCTGAAGTCTGTTCCTACAAATATTTTGGTTGAATATATCAATATGAGTAAATTTTGGCATCGCAGAATAGAATCTTCATTGTGCTTTAGGTTATAATAAGAGAAAATAAAGAGTATTTCTTAACATTCTGCAATTTTAGCATGATTTTCATTTCTGACTTATAAAAACATCTACATGTTGGTCTCTCTCTTGTATATGGCAAGATAGCATTGCCTCTGAGAGATTTGCATTATTTGAGAAGTATACATTCATGTCAGTTCCTTTCAGAAACCACAAGTATATATTACACTGGAATATGATCTATTTTATGGCCTTCTCCTAGGATGCTTCTTTTGTAACATATTATACTGTACTTAAAAGAGGTCATTATATTGAAATAAAAAAGATCTTCAGTAAATGAATTAATTTAGCATTTTAGATTCATCTCTAATGTCAATATTTTTGGATTCTGTTTTAGCTTTCTACATGCCATATACTTAAAGTTTTCATTGAAACTGAGTATATTATCCAAATTGTCATACTATTTTAGGAACACAGAAAAAAAGAAAAGATTTTTCTTCAGATATTTTTTTCTTTATGAATGAGTACATCACCACAATTTTATATTCAAGTTTTAAAACAGGACCCATCAATGCCTGGTATGACTTGCCAAAAATAAAAAATTGTTTACTTGCTTTATCTAGTGATGACATTTTTAGCTAGAATAAAAGCATCGTAGTTGTCTTTGTGCAGCATTATAAACGTGTCCCTGCAGTAGAAACAGTAGATAGTAGGAATAAATAGTAGATGTGGACTGTAATGTTTGTGTGTGTGTGTGTGTGTGTGACAGTACAATTTTCCAAGATCCTTATTTAATACCAGCACTTTACTCCAGATCGAAAGGCAGTTACAAACCAGCTACTTGATGCTAATTTGTAGTCACATGCGTAATGTAATAAGCCTAAATGATTAAGCAACTCTGTTGTTCAAATATTAAGGCCATTTTGATTCCAGTTCTCATAGAGGTGATCTGACAGTTGTTTCTCGAATTAGGTATGGAACTACCAATAACAAAAAGAAGCAGTGTGTCATGTGCCCTACTCAATAATGTCCCATACACCTCAATGGTGAAGTATGCCTAGGAAGCCAAAACCATATGAAACAATTGTCAATACACCTGTTAGTATGCCTGTTAAGAACTACGTGAGGATAGGGGCCATGTCTGACTGGTTTATCAGTTTATTCCTAGCATCTAGCACAATGTCTCATACAAAGCAGAAAATAAGTGATGATAACAGGAAACATATACCAGCCCCTGTTTGAAGTTTTCTGAATAGATTAAGCCATTGGTTTAATGGCTTATTTAGTATTTGATCCTTACATCAATCCTATAAAGTAGGTGCTAATTTCATCACCCATTTTACAGGAAATGGAGGTACAAAGAGATTAAATAGCTTGCCTAAGATCATACAGCTAGTCACTTGTGGAACTGGGATTTAACCCCAGGCAGTAGTTTAAGAGTGTATGCTCTTAACTATTACCATACTGCTTCTCTATTTGGGGAATGAGCCACTACCACAGAAGTTTAACGGTTTTGTTTACTTGTATGCCTTTTCACAACTGAAAAATAGTGATAATATTTTATTTGTTGCACATACTTATTTTTAATGTATCGTGAGAATGAAAGAAAGTTTTAAAAGTTAGTTGATATGAATTTAAATAGGATTCATTTTAACAACTGATTGGGTGCCTATGTGTGGGAATATTTGTTAAAATTATATAGGTCACAAAGATTTAAGAAATACCAGTTTCTTAAGGGAAATAACAATAAATTAAAGAAAAATTTATCATGTATTTCTGAATTTGGTAACCATTTTAAAATGTATTAAAATTAGGCAAATTACTCTTTGTTAGAGATATTGATAATATTCTGGTTTACTGTTAATGATATCAAAAGCTACTTGAGTGTATTTCTAATTATTTATTTAAAGAATTACAAAACTTTTTTTTTTTTTTATTGTACTTCAGGTGAAGGCTTACAGAACAAATAGTTTCTCATGAAACAGTAGTACACATGTTGTTTTATGACATTGGTTAACAACCCTACAACATATCAACCCTCTAACTTCTCAACCTTTTTTTTTTGGTGAAAATACACATAGCCAAAGATCCACCATTTCAAAAATTTCTACATGCACAGTTCAGTGACATCGCCTACACTCTTGAAATTGTGCTGTTATTCTCACTTAAGATGAAGGCTTACAGAACAAAATAGTTTCTCATTTTAACAGTTATTACAAATGTTGCCCTGTGACAATGGTTAACAATCTCACAACACATCAACAATATCTTTACTCAACCTTGGGTTCCCTATCACCAGCTTCCTTGTCCCCTTCTGCCTTCTGGCCCTTGTCACTGGACTCCTGTACCTCGTTAGTCTCATTTGGTTTTACGGGGCTGCCCACTCCCAGGCTGAAGAGTGAACCTCGAAGGTAACTTCACCACTGAGCTAAAAGGGTGTATGGGGGCCATACTCTTGAGGTTTCTCCCGTCTCCTTTAGGCCAGTAAATCTGGTCGTTTTTTTTGTGAGTTAGAATTATGTTCTACATCCTTCTTCAGCTCTGTCCAGAACGCTCTGTTGTGATCCTTGTCAGAGCAGCAGCCAGTGGTGGTAGCTGGGCACCATCTAGCTGTACTGGACTCAGTCCAGTGGAGGCCTTGGTAGCTGTGGACAATTAGTCCTTCGGACTAATGTTTTCCTTGTATCCTGTTCTCTTCATTCTCCCTTGCTCCCAAAGGAATGAGACCAGTGGAGTATCTTAGATGGCCGCTACAGGCTATTAAGACCCCAGACGCTACTCACCAAGGTAGAATGCAGAGCATTGTCATGCCAGTTGAGCTAGATGTTCCCCGAGACTACGGTCCCCATAGCCCTCCGCCCAGCAATTCAGTCCCTCAGGGTGTTTGGATGTGTCTATGGTGCTTCCATGACCTTTCCTTATACAAGTTGTGCTATTAAAACTATTTTAATATAGTTGGTTATAATGTAATTATTGTCGTTTAATATATAGTGATAAAGAGTTACCTAACTGCCACGAATATTCATGTTTGAAGCCATAAATGAGTTTTATAGTACTTCTTTTTAACCTAGAAAGATAATAAACACGTTTATATTGAGTACTTTGTTTTTTCATAGTTTTCTGTATCAGTAATTCAAACACCTTCAACAGCATATTTTATTTTGCATGTGAAATAAATAAAGGTATAGCTGTTTTTTGCAGACACTGACAAAATTGTGATATAGTGTATGAATCAGTATTATCTGGTAATGGGTGTGTGAATGGCTTTCACAACGCTACCTGTATTTATCTTTTTAGGAGCAACATAGCTGTGTATAACATTCTTTCCTTAATTGGAAACGGCATCACCAAAACTGCTGATATTGATCTTGTAAGAGGTCTTTTTAGTGGTTTATTTGTATCCTAAACTGTATTACCTGTTTAATTTTAAAACTGAGAGTGATGTAGGTCCCTTTTCCTAATGACAACTTTTTGGGAGTGAACATTACAGATGATTTTACAAATTATTATTTTTTTATCCTAAAACAAAAGATATGGTTTATAAATCCAGCAACCTATCCAATAACATATGCAGTCACACCCAATTTCAGTCTTGACTGAATATTCGGTTTTCATTCAATGAATGTAATCAAGATAACTATAAATAAATTTGGTTCACTAGAGTTTCACTAAATTTTTTTAATATTTGATAATTGGTTCTACTGTTAAAAAAATGAACATAGAGACTAAAGAATGAGATGGAATGTGATGTGACTTATCTTTTGGTTTTCTGAAAGTAAATGTACCAAATAATATTTTTATAAATTAAATATTTATCGAGTGATTGCTGGTGTTAGGTAGGCACTGTGTGAGCCATTGGGATACACTGCTGAGACAAGATCCCTGTCCTCAAGATGTTTACAGTCTGTTCGTAAGTATTGCCAAGGAAACAGGAAAGTTTGGAGAGTGATAGAAGAATTACAAAAATGTTAAGTACGGATTTGGTGGGGACACAGAAGATGGGCATCTAGCCTGCCGTAGGGGACTCCACAGAGATTTACTGGAGGAAATCACATTTAAGCTGTGACGTGAACAATGAAGAAAAGAGGCAGGCATGGGACGAATGTGTGGTGTGAGTTCAGGCGTGCACAAACTTGAAACCTGGAGAGCATAGGGGAGGTGCACATAGCTTAGAATTGTCAGAGTGCAGGGTGTGAAGGATGGCCAGCGATGATCCTGGAGAGAGAGCAAGGTTGATCAGGAAGGCCCTTGTAAGACAAACTGAGATGTTTGCACTTTATCCTGAGGTTGGTGGAAAACCACTGAAGGAGTTTTAAGAAGCCAGTTAAGGCTTTTAAAAACCATTTTTAATTAAGTTAAGTTTTTTTTTTTTTTTTAAGAAAAATGTTTTATTTTGGTGGGACATAAACCTATGCACAGGCAGCAGACTCTACGGTGTCCTTTCAGTGATTCCAGGAAAACCCTCCCCCAACATTTAACGGGCATTTATTTATGTGAAGGTTTTGTTTCTGTTCGAATGAAAATACTTTGAGCAGATAAAATATTTACTTTCTTCAGTTATTTTTATCTCGGTGTGAATGAGTTTATAAATGTTTTCCTGAGGTTTGGCGTTGTTAAGGAAGAAGCTAAGAACCTGGTTATTCTGGGCACCTGTGAATAGAGAAGGTGGATGACGATGACAAGGACAGCAGCCACTCTTGGAGTTGCTAGTTTAAGTAGGCAATAATTTACTGGCTTTTGTAACTTGAAATTCCAGGAATGGGTCTGGCATTAGACATTTTGGGATTAAGAAGAAAGTAATTAAGAAAATACTGTCACTTGGACTTAATTTGTGTCTCTGCTTTGGCCCCATTTTTAAACAGGCCTTTATGGAGGGAAAATGACCTTTGTAGGTATAGTCTTACATCACTATTGATTCAAAACCTGAAAACTGGATATCTTTTCTCCGTCTTCTCAGAAGCTACTCTACAGATATTGGAATTCATTTTTATTGCACCAGCTTAAGTTGTGTGCTTCATACCTGAGCCCATCAGGAAGATGAATGTGCTAATTGGATTATGGCCCCATTACTTATTCTGTCCCTGAAGGTGGGTGATTGGGGAATCACCCAAACAGTATGGACTGAGATTGGAGTGCTGTATAGTGAAAAACAACAAATGTCATTACATCTCTGCACATTTAAAAGGACAAAGGGAAAAAAAGTTGAAAAGTAGATAGAAATGTTTGCAACAAAGAAGGAGAAAATTAATATATTTATTATGTAGTGAAATCTTATGAAGCAATAAGAAAAACATAACATCCTAATTTTTAAAAAAATTGACAAGAGGACATGGTAACAATTCAAAGTCAAGATAGAAATAATCAAGACATGAAAAAATATCCAACCATTTAATTAAAGAAATGAAAAGAAGACACCATTTTTTTTTTTTTTTTTTTTTACCAGTTACAGTTGGCTAAGTGGTTTCAATTGTAAACTGGCAAGGTAGAAGTGCCAGACTATAGCACTTCTTTTGGGAGAGGGTATATTGTCCATATTTTAAAAAACAATTTAACAGTTTATATTAAGAGCTTTTCAGAAATTTATGTGAGGACTTAACTGCCTAAATCAAGACTTACCATAAAGCTACTTACTGTAAATCAAGATAGTATCATGTTGGTGAAAGGACAGACGTAAACACCAATGAATCAAGACACAGAGTCCAGAAAGAGAGTCACACATGTATGCTCATTGGATTTCTAGACAAACATGCAAAGACAATCTAATGGGAGAAAGGAAAGTCTTTCCAAAAATGGTGCTGTAACAGCTGGACGTTTGTATGGAGTAAAAATGGATGTTAAACCTTACTTCACACCATAACTCAAAATAGAACACAGACCTAAATGTAAAAGCTAAAAACATGCAACTTCTAGGAGGAAATCTTCATGAGCTTGAGATAGGCAAAGATTTCTTAGGTAGGAGTGAAAAAGTTGGATCATAATAGGGGAAAAATCAATAAGTTAGACTCTAACACAAAATCCTTTGCTCTTTGAAAGATACAATTAAAAAACAAAAAAGATAAGCCACAGAGTAGGAGAAAATTCTCAAGATATATTTGAGAAAGGGCTTGTGTTGAGAACACCGTTTACCCTGCTGTCTGAAAGTAGAGCATTCCAGTGAAACCTTTCCTAAGCTGAAATGGAGTAAAGTGAGGAAGCAATTACCATTAACTTACATGGCAAAATTTTTTCAGGTTCCCAGACCCAAACAATAACCTACCAAATCATACCAAATAACACATAAAGCCTGAAATAACACTGACATACAGTAAAAGCAGGAAGGCTGAGTGTAGTTCTCGAGGAAGGGTCTTGGCAACACCACTCCTGCTACTCGGGCACACACTGCCTCCTTAACAGCTCGCTGCAAAGCAAATGCTGAATGCTATAAATCCTCTTCAGATTCCTTTTAGTTAGTGAAAACAGATACGAATGTAGGTCTTTCGTGAAAGCAAAGTGGCATAAAATGAACTTTTGAAAAAAGTGGATACCTGTGTATAAAAACAAACAAAAAAAAAAAACCTGTTGCCATCGAGTGGAGTCTGACTCATAGCGACCTTATAAGACACAGTAGAATTGCCCCATAAGATTTCCAAGGCTGTAAATCTTAGGAGGCGGCCTGCCACATCTTTCTCCCACACAGCAGCTGGTCAGTTCAAATAACCAACATTTCAGTCTGCAGCCCAGCTCTTAACCACTGTGGCTCGAGGGCTGCTTTTTAGAATCTGTTGTTCTTAGGTGCAGTTGAGTCGGTTCCGACTCATAGCGACCCTATGAAAAACAGAATGAAACACTGCCTGGTCCTGCACCATCCTCATAATCGTTGCTATGTTTGAGCTTATTGCTGCAGCCACAGTGTCAGTCCATCTCGTTAAGGGTCTTCCTCTTTTTCACTGACCCTCTACTTTACCAAGCATGATGTCCTCCAGGGACTGGTAACTCCTGCTAACATGTCCAAAGTAAGATGAAATCTCGCCACCTGCACTTCTGAGGAGCTCTCTGGCTGTACTTCTTCCAAGACAGATGTGTTCGTTGTTCTGGCAGTCCGTGGCACTTGCAATTCAAAGGCGTCAGTTATTCTTCAGCCTTCTTTTTCATTGTCCAACTTTGGCATGCGAGATGATTGAAAATGTGGCTTATGTCAGGCTCACTTTAGTCCTTAAAGTAACATCTTTGCTTTTTAACTCCTTGAAGTGGTCTTTTGAAGCAGATTTGCCCAGTGCAATAGGTCGTTTGATTTCCTGACTGCTGCTTCCATGGGCATTGCTTATGGATCCAAGTAAAGTGAAATCCTTGATAACTTCAGCCTTTTTTCCATTTATCGTGATGTTGCTTATTGGTTCAGTTGTGAGGATTTTTGTTTTCTTTATGATGAGCTGTAATCTATATTGAAGGCTGTGGTCTTTGATCTTCATCAGTAAGTGCTTCAAGTCTGCTTCGCTTTCAGCAAGCAAGGTTGTGTCATGTGTATATTGCAGGTTGTTAATGAATCTTTCAATCCTGATGCCACATTCTTCTTTATATAGTCCAGCTTCTCTTATTATTTGTTCAGAATACGGATTGAGTAAGTTTGATGAAAGAATTTAAACCTGGTGCACACCTTCCCTGATTTGAAACCATGCAATATCCCCTTGTTCTGTTTGAAGGACTGCCTCTTGGTCTGTGTACAGGTTCCACATGAACACAACTAAGTGTTCTGAAATTCCCATTCTTTGTAATAACTTGTTATGATCCACACAGTCGAATGCCTTTGCATAGTCAATAAAACATAGGTAAACATCTTTCTGGTATTCTCTGATTTTAGCCAAGATCTGTCTGACATCAGCAATGATATCCCTTGTTCCATGTCATCTTCTGAATCCGGCTTGAATTTCTGGCAGTTCCCTGTCGATGTAGTGCTGCAGCTGTTTTTGAATTATCTTCAGCAAAATGTTAATGATATTGTTCTTTAATTTCTGCATTCTGTTGGATCACCTGTCTTTGGTATGGGCACAAATCTGTATCTCTTCCAAATGGTTGGCCAGGTAGCTGTCTTCCAAATTGTTTGGCATAGACAAGTGAGCACTTCCAGTGTTAGATCCATTTGCTGAAACATCTCAATTGGTATTCCAACAATTTCTGGAGTCTTTATTTTTCACCAGTGCCTTCAATGCAGCTTGGACTTCTTCCTTCATTACTATCAGTTCTTGATCATATGCTACCTCCTGAAATGGTTGCATATCAACCAATTCTTTTTGGTACAGTGACTCTGTGTATTCCTTCCATCTTCTTTTGATGCTTCCTGTGTCGTTTAATATTTTCCCTGTAGAATCTCTTCAGTATTGCAACTCAAGGCTTGAGTTTTTTCTTCAGTTCTTTCAGCTTCAGAAATGCCAAGTGTGTTCTTCCCTTTTGGTTTTTTAACCCCAGCTCTTTGCACATTTCATTATAATACTTTGTCTTCTTAAGCTACCCTTTGAAATCTTCCGTTCAGCTCTTTGACTTCATCATTTCTTCCATTTACTTTATCTACTCTCTATTGAAGAGCAAGTTTCAGAGTCTTTTCTGACAACCATTTTGGTCTTTTCTTTTAGCTTCTCTGCGTTCGAGAGCAAGTTTCAGAGTCTCTTCTGACATCCATTTTGGTCTTTTCTTTCTTGCCTGTTTTTTCAGTGACCTTTTGCTTTCTTCGTGTATGGTGTCCTTGATGTCATTCCACAACTTGTCTGGTCTTTGACAAGTGTTCATGCATCAAATCTGTTCTTGAGATGGTCTCTAAATTCAAGTGGGATATACTCAAGGTTGTACTTTGGCTCTTGTGGACTTGTTTTAATTTTCTTCAACTTCAACTTGAACTTGATTATGAGCAATTGATGGTCTATTCTGCAATTGGCCCTTGGCCTTGTTCTGAATAATGATATTGAGCTTCTCCACTGTCTCTTTTCACAGATATAATTGATTTGATTCCTGTCGGTTCCATCTGGCGAGGGCCATGTATGTAGTTGCCATTTATGCTGTTGAAAAAGATATTTCCAATGAATAGGTCGTTGGTCTTCCAAAATTTTATCATTGTTTTTTATCGTTGTTTCTATCACCAAGGCTATATTTTCCAACTACTTACCCTTCTTCTTTGTTTCCAGCTTTCACATTCCAATCATCAGTAATTATCAATGCATCTTGATTGCATGTTTGATCAATTTCAGACTGCAGAAGTTGGTAAAAATCTTCAGTTTCTTTATCTTTGGCATTAATTGTTGGTGCATAAATTTGAATAATAATGGTATTAACTTGTCTTCCTTGTAGGCTTATAGATATTTTCTTATCACTGACAGCACTGTACTTTGGGATAGATCTTGAGATGTTCTTTTTTGATGATGAATGCGACACCATTCCCCTTCAATTTGTTATTCCCCACATAGTAGGCCATATGATTGTCTGATTCAAAATGGCCAATGCCAGTCCATTTCATCTTACTAATGCCTAAGATATCTATCTTCAAGCATTCCATTTCATTTTTGACAATTTCCAATCTTCCTAGATTCATACTTCTTACATTCCATATTCCAATTATTAATGGATGTTTGCAGCTATTTCTTCTCATTTTGAGTTGTGCCACATGAGCAGATGAAGGTCCTGAAAGCTTTACTCCACCCACGTTACTCAGCTCTACTTTGAGGAGGCTGCTCTTCCCCAGTTGTATTTTGAATGCCTTCCAACCAGAGGGCCTCATCTTCCAGCACTATATCAGACAGTGTTCCACTGCTATTCCATAAGGTTTTCACTGGCCAATTTTTTTAGAAGTAGTTTACTCTATATTCTAGTAAATTTATAAGAATGTAAACCTTTCATAACTCAATAATAAGACAACCAAATAAGAATATGGGCAAAAAATTGGAACAGTCATTTCACAAATGAAAATATTTGCATGGCCAATAAGCACATAGAAAAGAAGCTCAATTATTAGTCATCAGAGAAATGTGAATGAAAACCACAGTGAGATGCCACTACACATTTAGAATGGCTAAAATTAAAATACTGACGGTATTAAGTTGTAGCAAGGATGTGGAGTAACTGAAACTCATATTCATATGTAGAATGATACAATCCACTTTGGAAACTGTTCGACAGTTTTGGTTTTTTGTTAAATTTAAACATAAAGGTACCATAGAACTCAAAAATTTCACTTTTGTGTTTACCCAAGAAAAATTAAAATGTGACAAAGACATACAGGAATGTTCCTAGCGTCTTTATTTACAAAGCTAAAAGCTGGAAACAATCCAAAAGTCCAACTAAAGATGAGTGGATGAACAAAATATAGCATATCAGTACAATGGAATATATCTCAGTAGTGAAAAGGAATGAACTACTGATAACACGCAACAACATGCTGAGTGAAAGAAGTCAGATGGACAAAAAAATGCATGCTGTATGATCAGTGGTTGCCTGGGGCCGAGGACAGAGGAAGAGATAAGATTGTGGAGAGGCATGAGAAAGCTTTTGGAGATATTGGAAATGTTCTGTATCTTGACCATGGTAGTGGTTTCAGAGGTATATATGTTTGTCAGAACTGGATGCAGTTTATTCTACATGAATTATACCTCAGAAAAGTTGATAAAAAAGCTTATACCTTTATACCAAGCAGTAATCATCCTCAGAAATACATCTGAGAGATAGATTTATATGAATTCATAATAGCATTACTTAGAGTATTAAATCGGTAAAGAGTTTACACTTTCAACACGAGTGAAATGATTAAGTTTTAATACATGTGTAATATGGATATTATAGACATTGAAATGATTTTTTAAAGAAAGATAGTGATTCAAGAAAATGTTCACAATTCAATGTTATACATTGATATATATACAGTTTTCCTAATTTTATAAAAATATATTGAGGGGAATCTGGAAACATGAGTGGCGAGATTATGGGCTGTGTTTGTATTCTTATTTTTACCATTTTGTAACTTTCACATTTTCTGTGATGAACAGGCATAATGAATAAAATAAACTCTGAGACTTTTGGGTACCATTCTCTCTTTCAAGCCACTGTGGGTACATTATCAACTACACTCTTGTATTAGTGGGAAACATTAGTTGCTATAATAAATCGACTCCAGAGTTACAGCTCCTTGCTCAAGGAACTGCATTACCTCACTGAATTCTTGCGTCTCAGAGACACCTCCATTATGTGGAAGGGGAAACGTGAAGTTTTGGTTCACAGCTGCCAATTGCTGATACAAGTAACCAAAAATAGTTAATTCCCATACAGAGAACAACTACCCTTAGAATTAGTGCTGATCAAAGTAAAAAATGAAAGGCTTGGTAAAAATTTTATGTAGGATCCAAGATCACAAAAGCCATGGAAAAAATATGAGGATAAAAGAATTCTTGTACCCTGCACTTTATTTCAGAAGAGTTGAAAGAGCTTCAGGCTTGACTGTGTTTTACCTGCTCAGTAAGGTACATCAGAGTGGTCCACTTGAGTTCCAGGGTTGTCTTATTTTAAAGGGCTAACCTTAATGTAGATGACTCTTAATGTACACAGACTTGTCCTTAAAGGAACTGAAATTCCTGAAATGGTTTCATGGCAAATCTAGTCCCATGAGGTCTTTCAGATGTTATTAGCTGTTTAACCTACAAAGAGAACCAGTTCCAGGCCAAAATAACTGTATCCTATGATCGGGCTCATGCCCTCTGTCGATTTCTTCTCTTCTATGTAATTCCTTTGATGCCACATCTTACCCTCTATCATAACTTTGTTCTGCATGTCAACAATGCTAGAGAAATCCACAGTAGACGTTTCCTGTAACTCCTTAATTCCTGCACATGGTTTCTACAATTTGGAGAATCATTGGAGCATAGAATATGAGGTAGGAGAGAAACAACCATAAAAAGCCCTTTTTATGGTTATTGTAAAGCAGTTTCATGTTCCTCTCCTCTGAGACCAGAGTATCTGTACTTAAAGCCCCTAATAAAGTGTAAAGTATCTTATAATTGTATGTGGCTGTTATTGTTATTATTATTTTATATATTTGTCTCCTTATCCTAACTTTGAAATACCATAGATAATGGATTAAGTGTATTAGAGTATGATCATCAAGATTGTGCAGTTTAAAAACTACAATTTTTAAGAAAGGATAATGTAGAGCATTTAATTTCATTTTCATAATACAAAATAATGTACATTTGATGTGGGCTATAAAATTACTAGAGATGCTGCCTTGATTCTTTGGAATCTTACTGTACTCACTAACTTTACCACTGGAAGAAAATTTGATTGGCCGTTACAGTTTAAAAAGTGCCGCCTATTACACTAAGCATGCTGACTGAACATGCATGTTTTACAAAGTATAAAATAAGATTTTTCTCTACCCTCAAGGAGTTGGGTATAGGTAACATACTCAAGATATTTTTAAAAATGAGATCTAAAAGTGTTACTAACACTTTTTCACAGGTTCTAGTCGGTGCACTTAGTAGGAGTTCTATAAATATTTATTAAATGAAGTGATTTATTTATTGTAGTGCAAACAGCATTTCAGTGGCTAGGCAAAGTATAGCAAGAATTCTAGGATATAGTAGGTTGAAACAGGAAATTACGTCTGGCAGTAATGAGTTTTAAGCTAGTTGAATGGACAGAGATAGAGATTTGTACAGATGATGAGGAAGTGAGTATATTTTAGAAAAGATGGTGAAAGCAGGGGCATAAAAATAATAATGATTAATTGTTCCCTAGTAATAGCATATGTTCACAAGTGCAAAGAAATGGTGTATTTGGTAAAGGGGGTAATTGTTGAAGCAGTTTGGTTGGGGAGACCAGAGTTAGGTAGACAAAAGAGGAGTCTAGTTTTGCGGTCATCTGAGTAGGGGCTGTCCAAAGAGAAAGAGGTTTCTAAAACATACTGACAAGAGAAAGGAAAGTGACATGATGTGGTGATATATTTAATTTCCTTGATGAAATAGGGAGTTCTTGTAGATGGCGTCACTGAAGAGGATGGAGTGACCATTTGCAGCAGGGAATGAAGAGCTCCAGTTTTATGAATTGGTAACTTATTTAAGTACGTTTATTCTGTATACAAATAGAGATAATACACTTAATGATAGAAAGCAAGGTCAAGTCTAAGGTTGTCAATTTTATATTATTCTTGTACTTACATTTCATACAGGAAGCCATGTGAGGAATTAAACCAAGAAAGTAAATAAAGGAAGAAAATCATGAATTTAAGGGGAACTGAGAAATTGCAGTTAACAGATACCAGGGAAAGAGACAGGAAGAAGTCGGAGATGAGAAAGGATAACTGGAAGAGTCCAGTGCCATAGAATCCTAAGAGACTATTTCAAGAGGAAGGCTTTAACTGAGGGGTCTAAAATGGAGGGGGTATAAAGAAAGGTATCTGATGTAATTACGTACGGTATATATGACCAGAAAGCAATAATTTAACAGTTCCAGAAGAATGCTTGGGACAGAAGCCAGTGTTGATGAAGGAGGAGAAAAAGAGGTAGCTAGAGGTGAGGAAATTAAGGACTGCACCTAACAATAATTTTTAACTACTGGAAAGAAAAAAAGATTCATCTCATTTTCACTTTTTAATGACTCTAATGATGTAAAGATATGCTGTTCACTAGTTAAAAGCATTTTGTGTTTTCTTCATTTTAAATGATTTTATTATTTTTTGAAAAGTATATTCTCTTGAAAATCAAAACATGTTACTTCATGGACGTTCACATGGAAGTACATGTGAACATTATGGAAATAATATGTTTGGAATTTTGACAATTTTTTTGTACAGTGGAAAGAATTCCATTTTTAAGGTAAAAGGAGACTCTAAGATTGGTAAATAAACATTAAACTGACTTTTGGAGTCATTTTATTTTGAAAGAGTGAAACCTTATGAGAGGCACATATATGCTGTCATAAACAAAGGGAAGATGTATCCTTTCAAGATAATTCTTTCTCTAATTTTTTTTATATTTGTGTGATCACTGAAGATAAGTTTTCATAAATTATTTTTACCAGATAAATATTTTATGACTCAAAGTGGTTTAAGAGTAGCAATTTTCAAACTAGTATTTTATCTTTTTAAGAACTGCAAAATAACCTCTTATTATTTTAGTAGTAAATTAAGTATTCAGGGTGCGTGTGTGGATTTGGGGGTTGAGGCAGAATGTGCTGAGTGACATAGTGGGCATGTATAAAATATTCAGACTTTAATAGAAAGAAAAACTAGTCTTTATTGAGTTAAGTGGGAGTAAGAACGCCATGCTGTTGGAATGATTGATGGTTTTCTCGTCACATGTAACACAGTAACATGATTTCACAAAACCTTTGCTTACGACTTAAAATATCCAAAGTTCTTCTGTAGTAAAGATAGCAGTACGTGCTCCCTAAGCGAAAGGTTGTTTGCTTCGTTTCCTGTCTGCCTTTCCTATTCCCCCCCCTTCCTTCCCTGTTTCCTTTCTGATTTTATAGTTATTTTTTAATTGTTTTGTTTTTATAAAAATCTTATAGACTAAGTGTGTAAGAATAAAAAAATTTTAGTCCTTAGATATTCAGTAGAAAAGCAAGTGTATGTAATAGAAAATATACTGCGATGGAAAGTAGAAAACTAGATTGACAGGCTTCTTCCTTTCTCTTCCTTTCCTCCTTCCACACAGTATTTATTTTCACACTGTATGCAAGAAACAATGCCAAGAGTTGTGAGACAGAGTGAAGAAAATTACTAACTCATTTATTCAACAGATAGTCTCTGAGTACCTCCTACTCTGTGCTAGTTGTTGGAATTTGTCCATAAGCAAGACAGGTAAGTTCCTGCCGTCATGGAACTGATAGTGTTGGAATCAGATAATTAAGAATTAATTATATAAAAAGCAATAGCCCCGATAATGGAGGGGCATGAAAGCAGTGAAGTAATTGAACAGATGATACAGTAGAGAGTAACTGGGGGAATCATCTTTGGATATGGTGGTCAGAGAATGCCTCCCTGAGGATGTGACATTTGAGCTGAAAGATGAGAGTGGGCCATCCAAGCAAAGATCTGGGAAAACAGTACTGAGCAGAGGTAGTAGCAAGTATAAAAACCTGGAATGAGGAAGTGACCTGGTACTGTTAAAGATCAGAAAGGAGACCGATGCGTCTCCAGAATAGTGAGCAAGCGGAGTGATATGTAGTGAGGTGGGCAAAGCAGGAAGGGGATAAATCATGTAGGGCATTAAAGGCTTTGGTAAGTGGTTTTGGTTTAAACAGAGGCATGATATGGTCTGATTTATTGTTTTAAAAGAACACTGTGGCTGATGAGTAGAGACTGAATAGGAGATGTTGCCTTAACAGAACTTAGAGTTGAATGAATAGGGAAGTTCAGAGTATGTATAATAGAATATAGGATAGAAAATGATAAATCACCTAAGATGGGTAAAGACCAAATTCTGTTTGAGAGAGCGTTAATGTTTGGCTAGGAATATTAGGAAAGACTTTAGTGGAGGAAATATTTGAAAAGTGTGAATGATTTAGACATCTAGAAAAGGGAGAAGAGTATGCCAAAAATGACATAAAGCACCTAGCACGGAGGTCTGGGAGTTTAGTGAGTGATTCAGTTTGGTTTGAATTTAGTGGACAATTTGGGGCCAGATCATGGAGGACGTTGAACCCAGGATTAAGAATTTGAACTTTCCTGTCAGCAGTGGGATGTTCCTGAAGAAATTAATCAGAGCAGTATGTCATGGACATAAGTTAATATGGAATCTGTGTATAAAATATACTGTGGGAGTTTTAGACTTAGCTTTGCAAGCTTGGGGCCAGTTTTATTTTTATTTTCTATGAAAGGGGGAGGTTAAACCAGGTGTACTCTAAGGCCCCTATTGTTTTTAAAACACTATCATTTTCAATATAATAATACCAGAAGTATTTTAAATGTATGAGGCATTTAATTTCTTTCATCATTTTAACAAGTTGGTTTATCTAGAAGGTCTGCAGACAGTATTGTTAGATGAGGTCGTTTTAGAGAATCTTTATTACCCTTTTCCCCAGCTTCATATGTCCTATTTGGCTGGTACACTTTTCAAACAGCAAATCTACAGTGCTAGCTGGGCAAAGATTCCAAATATACTTTTTCCCATTGCAAAATACAGTGAACATAGTAATAATGGCCTTCATTTTAACTAAACACCATTTTTTTTCCTACAGCAGCATTTCACTGTTTTCTGTTTATATCACTTAAGACATGGGTATATAAGATGTTAGCTTTAGTTAACCCAAGCACTCTGTCAGAGCATACCATTCTGGTGGTGTTTGGTGTTTCTCTTACTGCCCACTCTATTATTTGGAGATTGCTCACCATGGCCATCTCTCCTGTTTAGAAATTGGTGAATCATTCCCCCACTTCTATTCTTATAAAACATAGTGTGAATTGATGGTGATCATCAAGAAACCACCATCCAGCACAAGAGCAATCCTTTAATTCTTACTGTATTCCACTAGAAATTCCTGACTAACAGTACAGTTTTTTTTTTTTTTTTTAACATTTTATTGTGGTTTAGGTGAAAGTTTACAGAGCAAATTAGTTTCCCCATTCAACAATTTATACACGGGTTGCTTCCTGACGTTGGTTGCAATCCCCTGAATGTGTCAACACTCTCCCTTCTTCCTCCACGGGTTCCCTGTTACTATTTGCCCAGCCTTCTGCTACATCCTGCCTTCTGAACTTTGCTTTTGGGCAGATTCTGCCCTTTGGGTCTCCTGTGGTTGGTTGTTCTGAGGAGCACATTCCTTATGGGTGTTACTCTTCACTTTATAGGCTGGTCTGATGTATGGCTGAAAGGTGATCTCCGACAATACAGTTTTATTACTTGTTAGTATCTGGGGACTGTATCTTTATATTTATTATATTGTTATGTAAAATATTTGGCTTTTTGAATAAGTGTAAATATTCGATATTTTGTTAATAGGGAAGAATGTTCATTGAAAGATATGTAGCTTTATTTTCAGTGGCATGCTTAAGTAGCATGCAAATTACCTGAGATTGATAGGAGTTACTCAGGTTACTCGGTGATTAATTTCTGCATCTTTGGTCATATGAGGTGCTTTGTACATCTTTAAAATTCTGTGCTTTTCTTTCTTTTTGCTTTAGTGAGGGCAGTAATGGATAACAGCATTCCTAGTGCTGTCCTTGGCTGGGCCCTGTGAGTCAAGAGCTCCCCAAATATTAAACCTTGGGTATTGTCGATGATGTATAAAGATGTCAGATTACAGGGAAAAACTGGTGTACTCTAAGTGGTTATAATTTTTGATTTGACGGAAAGACAAGTGGGATTGGATATGCTTTGAGTGTTGTATATAGCAAATAATTGCATAAAAATCCATTTTAAATGATTTTATGGGTGATGGAGTTTCTGAGATTGTCCCTGAACACATTTAGTATGAAATGAAGGGACCCCTTAGCAACCTCTGGTGGTATTGTTGGCATCGTTTTAAACTTAAACTTGCTAGCTCTTGGCCTTGGAGCACCAACTGTTAAAATTGATGCTGAGATGCAAACTGGTAATGTCCTGAACCTTGAATCCACCCACTGCAGTTTCTGCTTTCTGCTTACTTGTGCTTTTCTTCTCTTTCCTGTGGATATCCCAGTATAACACACATAAAAGATACAGGAACAATTTTGAGAAAAAAGAGAATTTAACATATACAAAAGTACGTAGTACTTCATATCTAGTACTTCAGAGCACTCCTAGTGAATCAACAAGAACTTTTACTGACCCCAGTTTTTAGACTACTAAGCCTACTCTTGGTTTTTAAATACTGTTTTGCAGAGGAAGATTTATATTGAGGTTTTGCTTTGAATGCAGTGTGGTCAATAATTATTTTTAATAAACAAAGTAAACTTTAAGGTGAAAAAACTACCTTCAAAAATAATTCAGGACAGTACAATCAAATACTTTGAGAGACAAGAGTAGCAGGGAAGGGGGGCCTGGGGACCATGCTTTCAGGGGATATCTAGGTCAATTGGCATAACAAAGCTTATTAAGAAAATGTTCTACATCCTACTTTGGTGAGTGGCGTCTGGGGTCTTAAAAGCTTGCAAGTAGCCATCTCAGATGCATCAGTTGGTCCCAACCACTTGGAGTAAAGGAGAACGAAGAACACCAAAGACACAAGGAAAGTATTAGCCCAAGAGACAGAATGGGCCACATAAACCAGAGACTTCATCAGCCTGAGACCAGAAGAACTAGATGGTGTCTGGCTACCACCAGTGAAAGTCCTGACAGAGAACACAACAGAGGGTCCCTGATGGAGCAGTAGAAAGATGGGGTGCAGAACTCAAATTCTATTAAGAAGACCAGACTTAATGGTCTGTCTGAGACTGGAGGTGCCCCAGAAAGCATGGCCCCCGGATTCTCTATCAGCCCAGAACTAAAACAGTTTCCGAGGCCAACTCTCCAGACAGGGATTGGACTGGACTGTGGGACATAAAGTGATTCTCGTGAAGAGTGTGCCTCTTAGTCAAGTAGATACAAGAGACCAAAGGGGCAGCTTCTGTCCACAGGTGAGTTGGGAAGGCAGAGAGGGTTAGGAGCTGGTTGAATGGTCATGGGGAATCGGGCGGAAAGGAGGAGTGAGCTGTCACAGAATGGGGTGAGCAATTAGGGTCTTACAACAATGTATGTATAAA
This sequence comes from Dugong dugon, assembly GCA_030035585.1. Lineage (NCBI taxonomy): Eukaryota > Metazoa > Chordata > Mammalia > Sirenia > Dugongidae > Dugong > Dugong dugon. Next base: position 21,095,198 of record CM057478.1, read on the forward strand.
AATTTTATATGGGAGACTAACTTGAAATGTAAACTTCATTTAATTACAAGAACAACAAAAAAAATAATTCAGGACAAATACTTTATGTAAGTTTAGAAAAATTTATCACAGTTCAGTCTCTGGCCACATAGGCTGTTTGTCAGATGAGTGAATGAATGAATGGCTTTCACAGCTTGTGTGTCACTGAATAATGTAAACAACCCTCTATATCTACTGAATTTCATTACTTAAAAAATGTGTAGTGAAAAATATATATACACTCATGCATATATACATAATATACGTGCTAAGTAGTTTTACATATATACATACACACACACCCATATCTAATTTTGTGGAATAGTTATTATAACTTAGAATCAAATTCATTGGCCATAAGCATTTTGATCGATGACCTTGATATTCTTCTATATCATTTTGATTACGTTTCATACCCCAGTCCATGACTCTATCTCAAATTTTAATATTTTTATTTAGATTAATATCTTCTTGGTACCCTGTTTTTGGTATGTAGAATATTTATATTTCTTTTTTTGTCAGTATATTACATTAATGTTAAAATGGTAATGGTAAGTAATATTTGTAAATTTTTCAAGGATTGCATTGGAATTTGTGAAACATGATAGTGAAAATTAAATGGTGTTATTTTTTCCCCAGTCTTTTGTTTTAAAGGTGAATTATATTCAGTTGGTTATAAGAAGTCTCAGGGGAGTACTTTTTAGTAGCTTTAAACTGCTCACCATGGATTTTAATGTGGGACACCTACAGAATCCACTTTTGAGTGGGGGGAGGTTGCAACAGTATTGCATTACACTGTCAGCAGGTGCTGCCGTGGACATTGGTGTAAAGTAAGAAGGAAGGGATTGGGATACAGAACAGTAATTGGAAAGAGAGAAATAAATCCTCCCCTCTCAGTTGCTTCACTGATTCCCAATGTTCCAGGTAAAGTATACCTGCTGAGTGGCTGAGAAGAACCGGTACATGCTAACATTCCGTTAATGTCCGAGGAAATGTCATTGGGCTGCATCTACCAGCAGGTGTGCAGAGCCGAAGGCAGAAGATGTACTGGGGGCAGAGTATAGAGCAGAAGAGAGGTAGCCCAGATAGTATGTTTCTCAAAGCAAGGGACAGTAAGAGTAGGTATCTGCTTGTAAGCTTGTATTTCTAATAATTCTCTTTTCATTCCTAATGGTACTACAGTTTTTTGTAATATTTGAAGCCACATTAGAGTTATGACAACATGTGTTAAAAGTATACAGTTTCATTCAGTAATATAAAACTAACATTTCCTGAAATTGTATTAAAATCTAGCAGACTATGAAGTTATCCTGATAAGGAGCTTGGTTTTCATTACAATAATGAGATATACGGTATGGTGTCAAAAACTGTCTTCCAGTTGACACAACAATCTATAATTTATAGATTGCCTTAAAAATTAAAAGACAAAGTCAATTATAACTAATTATGATGCTACATTTGCTTGAGAAGTTATTATATCCTTTGGGATAAAGGAAGTAATATTCATGTCAGTCAGGAATCTTTAGCTACAATTTCCTGGTTCTATCTTAAGAATTTTTAGTTTCATTTCATGAGAATCCTAAGCCACTGAAAGCCTGAAACCCTGCTATTTTTAGAAATAACTGTAGTAGCTTCTGTACATCATTGCACATTTGTTCCTGTTCTGAACTTCTTATCTGTGTCATATCTTCAGTGAGGTTACTGGAAGTTTTGCTCGATGACTGCTGAATCAGTTAGGAATGAATTTTAAATTATGCTTGAGAAAATAATAATAACCTCAGTTACAGCATCAAGATATTATTGTTATTCCTATTAATACTGGTTTCAAATACTTAGTAGAAACTAAAAATCCAAAGTATTTTGTATTTACTAAATTTTTCTTTCATAATGGGCAGCGTTACTTTTTACAGACAAAAGCCAAACTATCCACCAATGATGCTAGACATTTTAGCATTTTTTCAAGAAGTGACAGCAGGGAGTGGTTTATATTTTCCTATAATTTATGTCAGAAGGAGAAGAGCTGTGCAGTTCTTCCTTCTTAAAAAGCACAGTGACTTATTACAGTAAAAGAAAAATTTATCCTTGTGTAAACTTCCTTGAAAATTTCACGACTTAAATTAATAGCTGCATCTCAGGGTACTGCGAGGCTGTCTTTTGTGTGTGCTCTGATCATCGGGCAGTTTATGAGTGTATTTGAGGCACATGTGCTTTATGTTTTGGAATTGGCTGCAGTGCATGTATGTAGCATGGGCTTTTTTCCTTATGGTGCGGGGAAAAAGAACATTCTGAGAGTAACATTTAGGGAATGTGAATTCAAAGAAGACAAACGACAATAAACTAGTTGGTTGAGTGATATTATAAATTATCCTTTTTATATATTTAGGATTTCGTTTTGCTGGAAAGCTTTCAAAGGGTGACCTAGTACATGTGCCAATGACAAAAGCTCCTTGTAACAATTCAGAGCATGCTTTGTGAAATGGGATTGTAAAAATCCTCTCAAAAATGACATCTGAAATAGCATTAAAACACAATTTCCTTTGATAAGGTTTTAAGGCACTCATATGAAAAGTGGTACCACTCTGAGTGAGACTGTGTCAGCAATGTGTGTGATGTTGTGTTGCTCATAACTGACATTAATCCATTAAGGGTGCGAGGGTCATTTATTTTCCTCAAGAAGTCATTAAATACCATTATTGATTTCTGTTCAGTTGGTTGGATTGTACCTTCATTTTATAATCATTATATACATTAATGCTAAGTCTTGATTTCATGCACTTTAAACAATAGATATTATCATATTTAGAGTTTAACATAAATTTAAAATAACAATTATGAAAAAGAAGTTCTGTAATTGGTTCACTAACCCAAGATTCAAGTTTACCTAGAATCATAAAATAATATTGATGTTTAAAAATGTATAATCACCCATCTTCAGAGTATTGTTTGCTAAAAAGTGTAAAGAGAGAACTTTTATTTGTTTTCTAAAGTAAAATTAACAAAACTGGAATGCAGGTCTGTGTAGTATTCCCCTTTCATTTACTGCTGCCGTTTTCATAACATGTTCTACTTTGCTGACTTGCACATGTGCCTGTACTTTTCCATTTTTTGACATATGAGAATGAACACCTGACCAGGTTCCTGGTTCTTCAGTATGTTAAGCAGGAAACTTAGGGAGGGAAATAAAGATACCACTGAAGGGCATTCTGTTCTGAAAACAGATGAATATTACCAGTGACTAAATGTTTTTTGTTATATAATACATTTTATGTTAAATTATTCGTTTTATTGAATTGATGTAGAACTGATATTTCTCTGACTCCCTTTGGAATAATTTTGTCCAGAGAAAACAGCAGTGTATTTATTTTTTCAGACTTAAACATTTTGTAAGACTAGCAGTCTTTTCTTCAACTGAATACGTTCTTTGGGTTTTACTTGTAAGACATGCTTTTAATAGTATTAGAAACTTTTTAACTTTCGTATTTTGGCAAGGTTTTAAATTTTTTCTCTTATCTATCTTTTTGGAACTTCAGATGCAGAAATTACAGGTTTACCCAGTTGTGAGCTCACCTTTCTCATAGGAAGTGTTGTTGGAGGTCTTCCTCTCATAACAATTCCTAAGACACCTTGAGAGCGTTCTGTGTTTCAGCCTCAGCCTCTAGTGCAGCAGGACCAAGTGGTACCAAGATTATTACAGCAGCATCTTTGGAGAAGTTGCATGCTCAGCGTTTTGTCATAGGCTTCTTGCCTGGCTCATTGAAGGAAACCTGAGCAAAGCTGTGATATTAATGAATTATGACAAGCCTTTTGCCTGTCAGGCAGAGGTTCCCGCCTTCCTCTTTTAAGACAAAAACTTAATGGAAGATGCTCAGCTGGGCAGGCTCTCTGATGATACCCCTTAAGTGCTCATCCCTTTTCTGATGCGAATATTCAGAGAGCCGTGAAGCTGCAAGTGGCAGCGTTTAATATCGTCTTTCTCATAATGCCTGAATAATTTTCCAGAGACTGATCGCTGCAGCTGCTGTGAACATGGTTATTTGTTTATTTTTCACCTTGGTCCTGGTGGAATGCTGACCTAGCTAATCTTCAGGACTCACAGGGAAAATGGTTTCGTATTCATAGCTCTCATCTGTTCTTTCAAATAAAACCCAAAACTGAAGCTTGTGACCAGCCACTTTAATCAGAGAAATCAGGGCATACTTGTTGTTAAGTTTTCTTTAAAAGTGAAAAAAGAGAGATGGTATTAATGAAGAATTTGATGAAAAATGAAGACTGTCTTGAATATTTTTAATGGATGTTTGTGAGAGAGGAAAGCACAGGCTGTTGTGGTGAGTTATAGACTGTTTTCCAGATATCCCTCTGGTTGTGCTGCTCATTATGTTAAACAGCCCAGCTTTTAAGCTACTGTAGTTTTCCTTTTATGTGTATTGGCCTTCATTTGCTGAAATGCTTCAAGTTCACAATACTAAAGTCATTTTGAAAACGGGATGTAATTACAAAGGTATCTTATGCTTACCAACAGCTTTTTTGGATCAATTTAATTATCATTACTTGTGAATACTGTAAATTGAATATCCCTTCCCTAATTACATTAAACTTGGGGGTTAGCTGCTTAAACATCTAAATGAGAAAAGTTCATCCTTTGCTATAAATAGGAGAATTGTTCTCTTATTTAGACTGACCTTAGAAGCTAAGCGTTTTACATGATATTGTCAGGTGAGCATTATAAAGTCAGTCTGTAATGAGATCTGTAATGAGGAACTAAGGTATAATGGCCCTTTGAAAAAGTTAATTTATTTAGCATTTTCTTATTGCATGATGGAATTAAAGTTTGTATGTATGTCCAGACCCTTTTAAAGGGGCCAGTCACACTGTTCTTGGTTTACTCATATTCTGCCTGTAGTTTGAAGTGGTTTAATATTACTGTTCCAGCTTAATGGAAGCCACCATGAAAGTAGTGAATTAGTCTTGCCCTTTTAAACAGAACTAATTTATTTAGGGACTAGCATTGTTATTTTGCTTGCCTTCTCCTCTTCCACCTGCACCGTCTTTACACAAATGATGTACAGAAATTTACTGAACCCACATAAAGAGTACCTTTTTTTTTTTTTTTCAGAAGGGAAAAAAACCGTAGACACCTATAAACAATAACTTTTTTCCAGTTGTGGAAAATCAGCCTTTAATTATTTGATGTGTATGCTTCTTGGGTTAGTATTTGTTGTCTGTTCAGCTGAAGTGATTTTGTGCTTGGTAAGAAAACAGAGACATTCTAGAGAGAGATTTGATTTATTTCTGCTTGTTATAGTAATTATAAATTTTATGTCAGGCATAGCTACTTGATTTTATTTACTTTGTTTTCTTAATTGTAGCTTCATTAAAAACCTATGTGTTCACAGTTGAAACTCTTAAAAATGTAGGCTTGACTTCTTATTTCACAGAGCAGCACCTGCTGAGTGTGCTTTATGATTTATCATAAAAACCTGTAAGATAGGACAGATTGATGTGTTACAATGTGAGGCAATTCCTGGGAAAACTGGAAGTGTTTTATTATGTAAAATTACTAATCATTAATAGGTATGGGCCAAATATGGAACTTGGATCAAAACATATCCTAAATATTTTCTGGATTTTCTAAGGAGGTATATTGTACAGTACAATAGAATAAAAAGAAAAAATATTGACTTAATAACATTAAAAAGTTAACAAGTTTTTTTGAGCTCTGGGTTTTGCAAATGCAATTCCATGTTATACTAAAGTATACCAGACAGCTGTGTATTTACAACTATTTTAAAATATTTTTAACTACACTAACTTCTAGAAATTTACTTAATGTGGTATACTAAATAACAAAATGAAAATTCTAGAAAATTTGGATTTAAGTATTTTTTAATACCTCTTTTAAACTAGTTTCTTAGAAAATATGAAATCTCATATAGCATTTTAGTGGTTAAAGGTATAAAAATTGAATGTTCGTACAAGTGACAATTTTCTTAATTCAAACAGACGCTGAACTCTGCACTTGCATTTCTAATATTAGAGGACTAACCATAAGCAAACTACCTTAAAAAAAAACAGGCAGTGATTTTATGCTTCTGATACAATTAGACACAGTTACCAGTTGTATCAGTCTGTAAAGAGCTCATGTTTTATTCTTCTTCATAGAAAACAATTAGAGGTAATCATTTAAGCTTAGATGCATATAGATTAAATAGGAATTTCAAAGAGCCTTGCATATTTAACTCTTCCAAAAAACAGTCGTGATAAGGATACTACATATTAATAGTTAAGTAATGAAAAGTATAGCAAGATTTGATTGAAGCTGATTTAGGCATCAGTGCATTTGATAATTTTCATGTTCAAAATTAAATAAGGTTTTTTTTTTTTGGTGTTCTTATCTTTATTAGCATATGACACCTTGTAAGAGTTCGGTATGTGGGACCAGTTCCAAGTATGTGGGACCAAATATATTTAAGACATCAGCTTCTTAGAAGGAAGATTCTGATTCATGTGATTCTCTTTCTGTAACATCTAGTAAAGCACACAGGATGTAAATGTTTTTGATGTCAATGATGACAATTGACGCACATTATGTTTAGCTTAGAAATTAAAGACAATTAAGAAAACTTGTCCTCTTATCCTCACTCCTTGAGAATTTTTTATATGTTGTGGAATATTTATGCTATTTTACATGTTTAGTTAATAGTATCAAGATCCCTTCTGATCACTCTATGTTTCACTGGGATAGTGTCAGGAGGCCCGGGATGGCACAAATGGTTAAGCATTGGGCAACTAACTGAAGGACTGGCAGTTTGAACCCACTCTGAGGTGCCTCAGAAGAAAGGCCTAGCGATCTTCTTCCAAAAGGTCACAGCCATGAAAACCCTGTGGAGCACCTTCTGACACACCTGGGGACACTAGGAGTAAGAATATACTCGACAGCAACTGATTTGGTTTTGGTTTGGGATGGTATCAAACTGGGCAAATCTTGCTGAAGCTTTTCCTCCATTAGCTTTTTCATTAGAAGCTTCCTTTGAGCCCTCAAATTCTATTGAATTTGTTATATTACTAAATTTAATTGATAGTTTTATTTTCTTGGGACTATTTATTAAAAGACTTTTAAAACATTCCTAGATCTCAATACAATGCACAGGATGGTATGCCGCATCTCTACAAACCTTACCGTAGACAAGTTTTCTTGAAGAGCTAGGTGATTTTGTCTCAAATCATATTATGTTTTTGCCAAAACGTATAGCTGCTTGGTAGTATAATTCTGGTAGAAGCTTGAAGATAAAGGTGTAAAGTTTTTACTTGGCACAGTCTGTGGTCACTCAGGGTAGGTTTGTGAAGCTTGAATTGGTCATAAAACCATTCCTCTTGTAATAAAGAAGCAAAGGGAGGATTGAGGTCGTCTGAAGAGTGTCATTAAAACTGGAAGTTAAAAAAGTCAGTCTTAATGTGTAGGGTGACGAAGCACATAAATTAGAGGCTCAGCTGGAAAAGGTGTCTTGACATTTTATTTTCTCAAATAACATCTGTGGTGTTGTCCCACTTTTGAGATGGCACCACTGAGTTTCACAGGGGTTCAAAAAACAACTTATTCAGAATCTCACGACTAATTGGGAGACTATCTAGTATCTGATCCACGTTGGTGTCACTCCAGCCTCTCAGTTAAAAGCACATCTCGTATAATAGTATGGCCCATGGATTTGGCTGTCAGGATAAAGACAAAGAAGAAACATTAAGATAGTGATACCTTTCCCCTCTTACCGCTTTTTCTGTTTCCTCTTTGTAAATCCCTCTCATCGCAGCTCATCACCATATTCTTCTCCAATAATCTTCATTACTTACCCCAAAGTCACTACAAGTAAACAGTGTAAATGGAAAATGTATCTGCAATACAAAGGCTACTTCAAGGTAATTCCCTAAACACCTACTGTTATGAAGTTCTGGACTCCTTGTTGCTCCAGTCACCTAGGAACTCAAGAAAACAGACAGCTGATGATAGGATATGCAGTTTAATAGCATTTACTGACCCACCGAAAGTTATGTAAACCCATCACAGGCCAGATTGCCAGCTACTGAAATTCTCATCACCCTCCTTCCAAGATGTATTATTTTCTTTTTTAAAACTTTCACAGACTGTAATAATGTTGAATACATAAACACTGGTTAACAAACATCATCATGAAAAGTGTCTGTGTGTTTTTAAAGGGAAACCAAAAAGCCTTTTCCATTGTGTACCTCTTGAAATCGCAAAAGGGCCAGAATCCAGGAAGAATGAAAAATAACTTTTGAAGTAAAGCACTTATATGACTTCTGGTTTACATCAGCATCAAAATATTGTTCCTGAGTGTCAGAAGTAGTTCTGGTCTGTGTCTGAAGCTGCTACAAGAAGCATGGAATCCAGGAAGTAAGTACTAGAGTAGCTGAGACATAATAAAATGATCTTGAATAAATTTTTAAAATTGATCAAAGAATTATTGAGTAAATACTAAGAAGGTACAGAATAGGATCATTTTCCAAAGACCATCCTAAAAATGTATGTTGCCAGTTATATTAAAAGTTAAAATTTAAAAGAGATTCTCACATGAGTATAACTGTCATCTCATTTATATTGTGAACTTGGTGTGCGTTATATTGACCTTACTTTCCCATATGCCATCTCTCCTGCTTCCCCCCAAAATTACACCACATCTGCGTCATTTTTACCTAGAGGCCAAGAAGTAAGTTCAACCTTAAATAATTCTTACTATGTCATTCATAGGAATTATTTTTAATTTTTACTGCTGAAACTAGATTTGGAATCTACCTCTTTCCATTTTCCCTTTCTGGTCCATAGATTATGTTTTATGCTGAATAGATTGTGCGAAGCAGGTTTAGTCAACTAGGAACAAATGGACATCAAAAATCTCTGATATGCCTTTGTAAATAGAGGTGAGATAATAACTAACCCACTTCTCACTGAAACATAGTCTAAATTGTGATTGACTGGTGTTACCTTCCTGCTGCCTCAGTCCGGACACATCAGCAAATCTAAGTTAACAGCCCTGCTCATGTCTTTTCCTTGATAATCATCAAAGGCACAAGTCAATACTATCTAAATGTATACTATTCAAAATAGCTTTGTGCACTAATAAGAAAACGTTGTATCACCATCATTAACTCTATTCAGAGACTAAGTGTAAAATATGTTTTAGAAAGAGGCAAGTAAATGAATTATTTGCAAATATTACAGAGGATTGGTATTCTTAATATATAAAGAGTTCTTGCAAGTCAATAAGAAAAGATCAACATAATAGAAAATAGGAAAATATATATTAATTTAGGTACATAGTTAAAAATCAAATAGTACTAAAAGGCCGATCATGAAAAATGGTAGTCTCCCACACCATTCTACTTTTCTGTATTCAGAAGCATCTGCTCTTAATTCTTTTAGCTGTTTATTTGGTAGTTACATCCATATTACTAAATAATATGCTTGTACCAAGGAGCTCTGGTAGCTCAATGGTTAAGCACTTGGTTGCTTACTGCAAGATTGGTGGTTTGAATGTACCCAGTGGCTCTGCAAGAGAAAAAACAGTAATCTGCTCCCATAAAGATTATAGTCTAGGTGACCCTATGGGGCAGTTTTACGTTGTCCTATAGAGTTGTTATGAACTGGAATCAACTCAACCGCACCTAACAACAACAACATGCTTATACCATTATTTCTTAGCTTATTAATTTTAGATATTATCTATTGATATAACATGGGGATACATCTTTCTTAAATTTATCTACACATTTTCTCCATTTTCCTAATATAGTTATATGATTCTTTTTAATTTAATAAGTACATATTACTAACTTTAGAAACATACGTTGTACTCTGATTATATTTACTTTCCTATACAGCTCTGTTTATTCTTCTTTTGCTAGAGTATGTTCCAGGTCCTATAAGATATGGTGCATCGGAAGTAAATTTCTGAGTCTTTATATATCTTAACTTGTCCTTTTTTCTGCCCGTACATTGGTTAGATAGTTTGTGTGGAATTCTCAGTTGAAAATCACTGACACTCAGAACTGTGAAGGCATTGCACCATTCTCTTTCAGTATCCTGTATTGCTGTTGAGCCATCCAGTGCCATTTGCATCCTTCTTTGATTACATTCAACTTATACTCCTTCCCACTGCACCCCACAGAAGCTTTTAGGATAGTCTCTTTCTTCCTGAAGTTGTGGCATTTCATGATGTACCTTGGGGGGTGGGGTGTGTATGTATGTTTCACTGTTGCTGAGTACTTCATAGGTCCTTTCAGTCTGGAGACTCATGTCCTCTATTATGTTCAATTTTCTTATATTCTTTCTTTGATAATTTCCTGCCTTTCATTTTCATTTTTCTCAATCTGGAACTCCCATTCATTGGCTGATAGACCCCCTTTATTGATCCTCCAGTTTTCTCTTCTTTCACGTTTCCCACCCCTCAGTGTTTTTGTTCTACATTCTCAGAGATTTCTCAGCTTTTGCTTCTAACCTTTTTATTGAATTTTCTTTTATTTTGACATCATGTTTTTAATTTCTAAGAACTCTTTGTTTATTTCTCGTAGCATACTGTTTTGTATTTGGATGCAGTATCTTCTTTTAAACTATTTTTTTTAACAGACTGTCTTTCCCAACTATTTGTAAGTAACTATTGTCTTTCCCAAATATTTGTAAACTCCATGAAGGCATAGTTTTCTATTTTGTTAATTGCTGTTTACTTGGTACCCAAAACAGCACCTGACGTACAGGAAGTGCTCAAAAATGTTAATATGAATATATAGAGACTTTTTTCTTTTACCTTGGGGCTTTCTCTATCCTTCTAAATCTTTTTACCACACCTTAAGCTGATTTCCATTTTTTAAAAATTTTTTGGAATCACTCATCCGCTGGTGCATCTGCTTTCGTTCGCTTTGACTTTGTGGTTTATACTTTGATTTTAATGGGGCTGAGGAGGGAGAGGCGTTAAATAGTTCTTATCAAACTGACCATACTTGACTGGAAATCTGACTGTTCTTAAATATTTATTAAATGAAGGGGAGACTTGATTTAATGTGCCGGCTTTCACATAAACCATTTACCAGCTGTAGATTTGATTGGGATTTTTTGACAAAAGTAAAAGTCATGCGAAGTTAGGTCCTCTGTAAATGCTGGAGTGAGTAAAGGGCTTAGCACAGTAACCACTACAGGATATGTTTTGGTTGGTGATGCCACTCCCTGTAATAGGTGCATTTTGTTTGTCCTTCATTTTAGAAGGTAACATGACAGCCTACTTGAAAGTGATTTATTTCATCTGCAGGTGTGAATGAAGAGGACTGTGTGGAATCAAGACATTTTCTATACTGACTGCGTATGACATTTGTAATTTGTACTCAATGCACCTGTTTGCTATATTTGGCACGGCTTCTAACCTTACAAATGCAAACAGAAATGCCATTCCTTGTAGCTCTATACCAATCTGGTCTATCAGCTACAATTATTTCCCATCAGTTATTCATCATTACCCTAGACTCTGTTTTAGTGAATTGTTCCTGTGTTGTTTTCTGCCCTTGCTACTTGTAATTTGCCACTGTGCAACAGATACTTGAGTATTATGCCATTATATATTTCCCAACTCAGCATAATGATATTGTGATGATGATCGTACTCAGTTATTAATTGTTGGCTAATACTTCAGGTTTTTATAACATCGTAATGCTTATTTGTTGACAAACACATCGGAACACTCCAAGGAACCAGGAGCTTACATCATGTGGTCAGTACTGATCAAAGCATTTTGAAACTCCTCCTATAGAGTTGCCAGAGCCAGCTTATAAGCCACATTTTAAAAGTCTTGTTAATATGTATCAACTTCTTATTTTTAACTGGACAGTGTTAACTCGATATGAATGTCTACTTTCTCTAGCATTTTTTACTCCAAATGATATGTGTTTACTTCCAGAAATAAAATCTGTTTTGCAAGGATGAACATTTATATCACACCTGAAAGTACGTGATATAGATCTCAGAATGGCTAATGGAGTAAACAGATACCGTTCCAAAGTGTGCTTTGTTTAAGGGAAAATAACTTATTTAAATGTCAAAATTATTACATTTGTTTTTTTAAAAAAATATCTTTAGCTTATTGCTGTGTCTCTTATTGCCTCTTCTGCTTTTATTTTTATACCCCAGATCTAACTTGTCTCCTCCTGACATTATAACTGACTCTACATAAATCACTCATTTGTTGACGTTGTCATCACATGCTTACTGAAACATGCCTTACCTAACAAGGCAGAAGGAAACAGGCTACAGCTTTCTTCTTATTAAACCAGAGCATTAAGTTTCTCTCAGGAAAGATAGATGTTGACAAAAAAAGAAACTTAAAAGATGATGCCTCACATTATAAAACCCCAGAATTTTATAACTATAAGGGGCCTTGGATGATTGCTAATGAAGACGTATGCAACAGCTCTGTTCTAGAAAAAGGCGGAAATTACTAAGACCTCAGGAAGACAGAGTCAAGGAAAATTCCTGACTGAGCAGTATCAATACATTGCTTAACAGTCACTTAGCATTAGCTTCACTTTAGCCCTGTGCATGTGTCCTGAAACTATGTTGATAACCTTTAAGTCCCTTCAGTTGTTTTGTTTTTTAAAATACCTGCTACATTTGAAATATTTTTAATGTTTAGATGTAGTGTGGTATGTATGATTGGTATGATTGAAAGAGTGCATGTTCAGGAGTCAGAAAACCTAAATTTAATCCTATCTTCATCTTAAGCTAAATTTCCCCATCTATAAAATGGGTTCTATAGTAAAATGTAAACAATAGGGGTAGATAATAATAAGTGGAAATAATGCATGTAAAGAGTCAGACAGTTCAAATACTGACCTGGCACGAGTAAATGCTTAAAAAATGTTAGTGTATTTTTCTCTACTTTCTTTATTATTTAATAAAGTTTATTGTGTGTATGTCTAACTTTTATGCTAAGGAACCCTGGTGGTGAACTGGTTAAGCACTCAGTTGCTAACCAAAACATTGGCAGTCTGAGCCCACCAGCCCCTCTGAGGGAGAAAAGACCTGACAGTCTGCTTCTATAAAGACTATAGCCTACGAAACCCCTTGGGGCAGTTCTCTTTTCTCCTATAGGGTCGCTGTGAGTCAGGATTTACATAGTGACACAGAGCAACAACAACATATATATGCTATTTTAAAATGAAAAATAATCAAAAGCTGAATGCCTGCTCTTGAATATTTTAGATTTTGGTTGGGATCTAAGTACATGTATTTGAAGTATATTTTTGAAGTAGATTTTATTAAATGAGCTAATAGATATTGTACATAAATGATGAAAGTAAAAGAATGATCATAGTTTAAGGACTAGGGAGGAGGTGAGTTTGGAGCTTGATACCAAGACCTTCCGTGGAAGAGCTCCAAGACATCTTTTTGAACTGTGTTGACAGTACTTAATTGGTCATTAGGGTGGGTCTTTATACTTAAAGATCTTGGCTTTGGTTATCCCAATAGTAGTGGATAGGGGCTGGTTAAGGTTATCTGTGTTTAATCTTCATAGGCAGATACTATGAAACGTCTTTATCTGTCATATTCATGATCCATAAAGGCTCTTTTGAAGTCAGGTTGCATATTGCAAAAAGTGGAGCTCTAAAGTAGGTCATAGTCCTAAGAGAGAGCCTGGAATCAACATCTGAAATTGAAAAGCTATTCTCCATTCGTATTGAGTTTTTAGGTTAAACCACTAAGAAAAAAGCACACTAAAATTAGATGAAATAAAGGAAGCCTGAGTTACTGAAAATGTAAAGACTACAGCATGAATGCTAAAATTTTTCTATTGTCTTTTTTCTTCCCTCATTATGTCTAAAAATTGAAGTTAGTCTATGTAACGTTAGATCTCATGATCTCTAAGAATTGATCAGCTTGCTCTCTTCTTTTTTTTCCCTAGTCCAAGTACTTGTGCCCTTATGCCTTCATTCTGTGGCTAGAAACTCATTGCTAAGTGTTTTTAACAATCAGTTACTGTGCACTTATACATTTCAGAAGAGAGTCATCTTCTCAGTTTGATTCTTTTGGGTCATTTTTCAGGGGTCAATTTTTCAGGCAATTGCATTAGCTTTTTCTATAAATCAGTGGGTAAGTATTGGGTTTTCTTAACTCAGTCTTGTCCAGGAAGCTGTTAAAGCACAGTTAAAAGAGAATAGTTTCCATAGAAGGAAGAACACAGTAAAAGACCAGTATGTATTCTTTTTGTGGGAGAAGTTTTGTAAACAGAGATTTGTCAGTTTTCGATTTAAGAAAGGAGACTCTTTGCAAAACATTTAATCAAGTATCTGGGAAATTTTCACTTTTGAAATATAATACTTCTAAATCCATTTTTTAAAATGTCTTCTGTATAAACCAAAAACTAGACCTGTTGCTGTTGAGTTGATTCTGACTCGTAACGACCCTACAGGACAGACTAGAACTGCCCCATAGGGTTTCCAAGGAGCGGCTCGTGGATTCGAACTGCTGAAACTTTTGGTTAGCAGCTGAGCTCTTAACCACTGCAACACCAGGGCTCAGTCTTCTATATAGTTATTGTCTTTTCTTTTTGGCAGATTATGGCAGGTAGAGAGAAATATGCCTTGGAAGCATAGTGCTCCATATGAATATCTTTACATCACATTCTTTAGTGTACACTAATTATATAATATATTCAAATTGTGAGTGTGAGTCACATCCTAAATTCCGTCAGTCAGAGAATTGGGCATTTCTGTCTTGGAGCAGCTGGTTCCATCCACTGAGCACTTAACACTGCAGGCTCTGGCATCAGGTTTGCTGGGTTGGAATCCTGGCTCTGTGTAGGTGATCTGAAACGCTTGTTTAACCCCACGAGGCCTCAGTTTTCTCTGTGTAAAATGGAGGTTAATAGTACTTACCTCCCTGAGTTGTTGTGAGGAGGAAATCCCACATGTAATATTGACCGTGCCTGGCTCACAGTAAACACTCAGTGTTAGCCATTGTTACTATCATTATTGATGACATTTGAAGGGCTAGCTATCATTTTCTCAAGTATTAATATTTTGTGGGGTGGGATCTCTAGACCTTAGTTTCAGATATTCACAAGGAATGGTTTCTTTCATTTGAGATTTGTAGCATTGGATGGCACAAAAGGTTAAGTGTCGGCTACTGGTGAAAAGGTTGGCGGTTTGAACCTGCCCAGAGGTGCCTTGGAAGACAGGCCTGGCAATCTCCCTGAAAACCCTATGGAGCAGTTCTGCTCTGCACACATAGGATTGCCATGAGTTGGAATTGACTCAACAACAGCTAACAACAACAACAATATAGCTTTCCTTAAACTAACTATTGCTCTAAGAGTTTGCTCCATTGTGATTACAGTGATACAAGTCTTGTTTAGCAATTAATTGAGCATCAGTAATATGATAGCCATAGATTAGGCATAGCTATCTCAAATCTGTCCTACTGTCAACAACTACTAAAAGACCATTTTATAATAATTATCACTATTACTGTTTGAACTTTCATGAAATATCTGTTTTTATAGCTAATCAGTATAGTTTACTTGCAGATTTCACGTAGATGAATAATAATGTAATGGGGTCTGATACATTGTATATTAGTATATTCTGATACACTGCATTGACATACTGTATATTAATCATTATACAGTTGACTGTCAGATGTTTGTGGAGTTGAATAAGAGATGATGAAGTGGGGTCCTTTCTTCTTTTCTTTGAATAGAAGTGACAACCTAATTTAGACTTTCAATTAAGCTTTCCAGCTTCCTACCTGTGTTCTTGTATTGGTTTCTTAGGTAGGAACATTTTCTCTGCATGGACAGAAACAGTTGATAAACTCAATTCCAGCAGAGAAATAAATTACATGCCAGGTATAATGAGACATCAACATCCAGTAAATTTTCTTTTTCTTGTAAAAATGTGGCAGTGTGAAGTAAGAGTCAGTAATTATTTATTGTTAATTCCCTAATGTTGGCTTCTGAAGCACGTGTAAATTGTGATGTAACTAAATTGAACAGAATTATCAGTTATTTAACATATTCGCTCTAATTCACTTGGATAAAAATGACTGTGATAATCTAACAGGGATCCTTTGTGTTTTGCTGAAGCATGTAGGTCCAGTGCAAATGCATCTTTCACAGAGTTTAATGAAAAGTACTTTTGCTGACAGCCAGTCAGAGACTCAGATCAAGAAACAATCTCCTCACATGTGCTTAATTCCATTTCAGTCATGCCACCTTTTTATTTATAATATCTAGATAGAGATTAGAAGCCCTGGTGGCACAATGGTTAAGTACTTGGCTGCTAACCAGAGGGTCAGCAGTTCGAACCCACCCAAGCGGCTCTGTGGGAGAAAAGACCTGGTAATCTGTGCCCGTAAAAATTACAGCCTAGGAAACACTATGGGGCATTCTACTCTGTCCTATAGGGTCAAAATCGACTAAAAGGCACAGAACAACAACAAAGCATAGATTGCTATGGGAAGCCCAAGGATTGTTTTAAGCTGTTTTTCCTGTTTCAAAAAGAATATTATAATAACTATATAATGCTTGCTTTGTTTCTTCAATGTTGACAATGCTTCTTGTACATTTATTTGACTGCTGAGGTGATAATATGCAGACCATACATGTAAATCATTAATCCTTTGTTTTCTACGATATATTAAGGAAAATATTACATAGAATTTTATTTTCACGTGTATAATTCTTTCAATAATTGTTAGAAGAATTGAACATCTCACTTGAACAAATATCATGTCTAAAAACAAGAAGAATGATCAGATAATCCAAGGAGCAGATGGAAAATAAAATACTTAGGGAGATACAGGTAGTTTGTACTTCAGATCTAAGATCACGTCTGAACCCATACCAGAAGACATAAACACATTTGATGCAGATCTGTAAATCTGCCAGTTAGGATCTCCCGAGTTGTCTTTTCACCAAGTCTTGGGAGGTTTTCTCAGAATATTTCTCCTGGCCACCTTCTAATCTCTAGATCATTGCACCACCACATTCCAGGTTCTCCAGTTGGTTTGTTTTTGTATTTTCTAGTGAAGTGTTCAGATTACAGGCAGTCCCCGGATTATGAATGAATTCCTAAATCCGTCTTTGAGTCCAGTTTGTAGGTAAGTTGAAACAGGTATGGTTCATATCTGACGTCCGTCAGAGGTTTGTCTTGGTACATGGTCTATAGTGTACCTTTCCGTGCATAAAAAACATTAAAGAAACACTTCAAGATACACTAAAACATCTTTGACATGATAATATGGTAATAATAATAATAATGTCTTGATGTATGTTGCAAAGTAGTGCCCGTTTGTCATTATGAACCATTGTATGTATCTCAGATTTTTAATATGATAGGTTTTACGGGTGTTGGTTTGTAACTTTGGGTTGTGGGTAAGTCAGACGTTCATAACCCAGAGACTGCCTGTAATTTAGTTTAAGCATTGCTTTATTAGTAGCTGTCTTGCTTAGAAAATTACAGAAGTTTTCTTTTTTCCTCTGTTTCCCTTGGTCCAAGCCTTTCTTGATCTAGCTCCACGCTTAACTCTCTGTCTTTATTAACTCTAAAAGCAAACCTCTGTGCTTCAGCTAGTCTCTTTCCAACTATAATTATATTATCTTCAACTTGCCTAAAAGACCTTTTGCTTTGACTCTCGGTTATTGAAATCCTCTTTGTCATTTAATGATCAGCCTTAAGGATGGATTAATTTTGTGATTATTCCTGTGCTTTCAAATCCTCTAATACATATTGTTTGTAGCATCAGTTTAGCATTTAATTGTATTTAACCTGTGGATAATGTGAATGTTAAAATCAGTGACATTTCTGCATTTGTTTTTATCACTAGGAAGTGCAGGACTGAGTTATCAGCCCATCTGTAGTAACTGTAGGGATCTTTGACATGCATTTATGTGTGTTAACTTTCTCTACATCATTATATTAGTTATAATTCTTCTCCTGTGCAACAATTTCCTTTAATTTTTAAATCCAGTTATATATTCTGTCCTCTTGTAAGCTACCTCATTCTTCTTAGGAGAGAGACTCTTCCATGGGCGCTGGGCATCCTTTCATGTTCTTGCTGGGTGTGCCGACAATGTGAGGCCCTGACTGTGCTTTACCCAGGCCATTTCTCAGGTGTTTTTGCAGCAAGGAACCTTGAGGGATAAAGTGTAATCAAACAGCAAACTGACTTAATGCTCACTGTGAAACAGTGGATTCCCCAAGATCAGTGTTCCTCAGCTGTGACACAGACCCATTGTGTGTGCAGTATCCATTTGGGCCCATGGGACTTGGGGGCCAGGGGAACCAACACTAGTGCTGATACTTAGCTGCTTGCTGTGCCGACAAGTGATAAAGTTCTTTGCCTCTTGCCTTCGGTCGGGATTCATGACAGCAACAGGCTAATTTATTAGAGTGTAATTAGGATAAAATCAAATCCCAAACCAAACAATCCTTTGTCAAAAGATAGAAAATATCCTAGAAATTAATATAAAATGTGTTTTGACTCTTTTAAACCAACCCACTGTGCTGAACATATGGAACATATAATTAGATGTAAGTATACACTTATTGGGGCCCTAGTGGCTCAGTGGTTAAGAGCTCAGCTGCCAATCAAAAGGGTGGCAGTTCAAATCCACCAGCCACTCCTTGGGAATCCTACGGAGCAGTTCTGCTCTGTCCTGTAGGGTTGCTGTGAGTTGGAATCAACTCGATGGCAGCAGGTTTGGTTTTGGTGCTTTGGTTATACACTTACTATGCTTTGCAGAGCTTGTTTTCCATAGAATAATGACAGCAGCAACAATAATTAAATTGATTATTTCTTAGATTTGTTTTGAGAAGATTCAAGCTATTATAATTAGACTTCTCTGCTTCAACTGGAAAGACAAATAAATAGAGAATACGTTTAACTTCAGTTTTCTTCCTGAAAAGACAAATAGAGACCACATCTAACTTCAGCTTTCTTCCTGAAAAGACAACTAAAGACTATGTCTAAATTGCAGCTTTCTTCCTGGGAGGGTTCTGAAGAGCGGTCCAGTGTAGGATTCCGCCTGATTTATTTATCTACTTTGGTTTCTCTTCTCTTTCCTTTTATCCTCTTTGTTCTTGTTTCATTTTTTGGTTTTAATTCTCACTGCAGTTCTCAGAGTGTAGCACTTCTAAATGTTAAAGCAGTAACATGTTTTTAAGTTGATTTTCTTTTTTAACTCCAGCCTGAAAAGATAAAGGGAAACCATGAGCACAGAGATAAATGGCACATGACCTCTGAAAGCCCGAGTAGAGAAAATTAATAATTATTGATCACCTAGCAAGTGCTAGGGCCTTTTAAAGTGCTTTGCATGCATTATATCATTAAATTCTTCCAATAATCTAAAAGTTAAGTATTATTAGATGAGAAAAGTAAGGAGAGTTAGGTAATGGGCCTCAGTCCATCCTGTAAGTGGCAAAACAGAATTCCAGGCCAGGTAAATCAGACATCAACACCAGAGGCACTTAACATTAATTCCCACCTCCTTCCTGTGATAGGTAAAGTCAAGGGAGATGTGGCAGAGACTGCTGGGCGTTTACCAAAACCTACTCTCTGATCTTCCTGGGCAAACAGCTGGGCTGCATTCCCCCCAGCCCCCCGCCTCTAGGCCTGACCATGTGACTAGCTCCGTAGTCAATGGAATATGGGATCTGAGCAAAAATGATGTACCAGGCCAAGAGGGTGCCTTCCCCATGGTCTCTTTTCCCATCCTCTTGCAAAAGCCGAGGACTTCCAGGATCATAGAAGATGACAGAGTGACAATCTGAAAGGAGTGTGGACCTCTGAGTCATTATGGAGATAGCCACCCTTCTGAACACCAGCTTTGGACAATGTTAGAATGAGAAGGAAAGACTTTTTTGTTTTCTTATGCCACTGATATTTCGGGGCGTATTACAGCAGCTAGTATCACTTACTAATACAGATAGAAGTGATCAAATGTCACCACTAGGAGCATCATATGATACTTAAATATTTGATAACATCAAGAGGGCATTCATTATTTTGGAGGCTGCTAAATTTTTTTTATTATTACTGTGAACATGTGAAAGAGCAACTATTGTTATTAATCTTTTCTTTTTTAAAAAAAAAAACCACTCTGAAAGTATGAACATATTGGGAGTGGTGCCAAGATGGTCATAATTTGGTCCCTGAACTGCCTCTTTTTAATCTGTGACAAGTGATTTGTGGGTCTCAGTTTCCTAATCTGTAAAATGAAATAAGCCAGCCTGTTTAAAGTTGCAGTCAATTGCTAGACTAACTAGCAGTGTACATAAGCATGGCGGTTTGTATGCTCTTTGAGGATAGAAATAGTGTCCAGTTTATCTGTGTCCAAGCACTGTTTTAGCACATTGGAAGTGTCAGTAAATATTGAATGAATTTTTGGTGGAATAGAACATAGATATTCTTTTAGAAAGCATTTTGGCGTTTTGAGTCAAAAGCCATGAATGTGTTTATTTTAGTTAGCCCAGTATTAACATTTAGAATTACTTATGAATAATCTAAGTGAACAAAGAAGCATGATGAGCTCAGATAACTGAAGCCTTATTTCAAGGCTTATTAGTGCACACATCTAACTAAGGCAGTGATTTGGTGAAGTACAGTAGACTCAGTCGCTGTAGTTTTGTTGCCGTGAAAAGTTAAATAACAAAAAGCACATAGCAGCATGAAAGTATATGCTAGAAAGCTAAGTGCAACATAAAGTAAAAAATGAGAGCTGTCTTTAAAAAAGACTGTAAAAATTAAATTCACAGTTAGTAAAGAATTAAAAAGGAGCCCTGGTGGCGCTGTGGTTAAAGCATTTGGCTGTTAACCAAAAGGTCGGTGGTTCAAACCCAGCAGCCACTCAAGCAGAAGACAGATGTGGCAGTCTGCTTATTTAAAGACTACAGCATTGGAAACCCCATAGGGCAGTTCTACTCTATCCTGTAGGGTCGCTGTAAGAATTAAAAGGGAGCATACATAGAAAATTGAAAACCGTTTGATATGTCAGTGATAGAAGAATAGAATTTTTTTTTCCAATATGTAGGGCAAGATGGGAAAAGAGGCTAAAATAGAACACGTTGTTTGTTGTTGCGCCGTTGAGTCGATTCCAACTAATAGCAGCCCTGTAGAACAGAGTAGAACTGCCCCATAGGGTTTCCTAGGCTGAAATCTTTATGGGAGCAGATCTCCAGGTTTTTTGTCCCACAGAACCGCTGGTGGGTTTGAGCCACCTGCCTTTTGGTTAGCAGCCGAGTGCTTAACCATTGTACCACTAAGGCTCCTAGAAAAGAATGTTGTTGTTAGGTGCTGTCGAGTCATTTCCAACTCATAGCGACCCTATACATGGCAAAATGAAACACTGCCTGGTCCTGCGCCATCCTTACAGTCCTTGCTATGTTTGAGCCCATTGTTGCAGCCACTGTGTCTCATTGAAGGTCTTCTCTTATAGGGGCTAGCAATTTCAGAATCTTGAATGGGGGGAAAAAACCTTTGTGTTTCATTCTGTAGGTAGTGGGGAGTCACTCAAGATTTTTATATAGATCTGTAATTGAATCTGGCTTTTCGAAAGATAAATGTGGGAGTAAAAGTATGGTAATAGGGAGATAGATTAGAACGTTATTGCAGTATTTCAGGTAAAAGAGGTGGGCCTAAACAAAAGCAGTGAAAATAGTGATGTAGAGGAAGATTGTGAACTGTTTAGGAGTCAGAATTACAGGTTTTGATAGTGTGAGAAGTAAGGAAATGGGAGAAGCATATAATTACTCACAGGTTTCCAGCTTTATGATATTAACTGTGAGACGTGATAAACTAGGAAGAAGAGTTTTTAAGGGGGAAAGATAATAAATTTGGTTTGGAACTTGTTGAGTCTTAAGTGCCTAAAAGACATATGTAGAAATGTCTAGTGAGTAGTTATAAAGATGTGTTGTGCAATGGTTTTGAAACTCTTTTGACCATGCCTAACAGTAACAAATAAATTTTAAATCTGACCCTATATAAACGTATGATTTCATGAACCAGTACCTCCCCTTTCTATACGTGATGCACTGATAGTTTCTGTTCTATGTCATTTCATTTTTTAAAAATATTTGTTGTAAGCACTAAATTCAATTTACTAATAGGTCATGATGTACTCTGAAAAACAATGGTCTGGAGCATTAAAAATTAGTCAGCCTGGAAGAGATTTGGAAGTCATAAAAACACTGATTTAAGTTGAAGTCATGGAACGTTTTCTAAGGGCCAAGGTGGGGAGCAAGGAAATTTCCCAGATTATATCTCTATAGGATACCCCAAATTTTTAAATGTTAAAGCTGATAGAAGCAGCAGCAAAGAACGTGAGAAGGAAGAATAAATTATAATAGTAGTAATAACAAGATGAGTTTTGCCACTTAAGAAATCACTGGTGTTAAATGAGAAAGCAATCTTAGTAGAGGGTTTTAAGGAGAGTAGGCTGCAGTAGGCTGAAAAATGAATAGGAGATGAGGAAAGGGAGGCAAAGAAGTTAGACTTTTTTTTCCATGGACTTTGATCTTAAAAGCGGGGGGGGGGGGGGATATATATGTATGTATGTATCAGTATGTGAACTCTGGTGGCAGAACAGTTAAATGCTCAACTGCTAACTGAAAGGTTGACAGTTTGAACCTACCCAGCTGCTTTGCGGGAGAAAGACCTGATGATCTGCTCCCATAAAAATTACAGCCTAGACATTTCACCAAAGAAGACATTCAGGCAGCTAACAGATACATGAGGAAATGCTCATTATCATTAGCCATTAGAGAAATGCAAATCAAAACTACAATGAGTTACCATCTCACCCCAGTAAGGCTAGCATTAATCTAAAAAGTGCAAAATAATAAATGTTGGAGAGGTTGTGGAGAGACTTGCTGATGGGAATGTAAAATGGTAAACAATCACTTTGGAAGTCGATTTGGCGCTTCCTTAAAAAGCTAGAAATACAAGTACCGTACAATCCAGCAATCCCACTCCTTGGAATATATCCTAGAGAAAT
The DNA here is from genome assembly GCA_030035585.1 of Dugong dugon. NCBI lineage: Eukaryota > Metazoa > Chordata > Mammalia > Sirenia > Dugongidae > Dugong > Dugong dugon. Next base: position 21,118,261 of record CM057478.1, read on the forward strand.
AAGAGCCGTCACACAAATAGATATATGCACACCCATGTTCATTGCAGTGCTGTTCACAATAGCAAAAAGATGAAAACATCCTAGGTGCCCATCGACGGATGAATGGATAAACAAATTATGGTATGTTCACACAATGGAATATTACACAGTGATAAAGAGCAGCGATAAATCTGTGAAACGTCTCATAACATGGATGAATCTGGAAGACATTATGCTGAGTGAAATTAGTCAGTCACAAAAGGACAGATATATGAGACCACTGTTATAAGAACTTAAGTTTTAAACACAGAAGAAAACATTCTTTGATGGTTACGAGGGTAGGGAGGGAGGGAGAGGGGTATTCACTGACTAGATAGTAGACAAGAATTATCTTATGTGAAGGGAAGGACAGCACACACTACAGGGGAAGTCAGCACAACAGGACTAAACCAAAAGCTAAGAGGTTTCCTGAACACAACCAAACACTTCAAGGGACAGAGTAGCAGGGGTGGAGGCTCTGAGAACCATGGTTTTAGGGGACATCTAGGTCAATTGGCATAACAAAATTTATTAAGAGAATGTTCTGCATCCCACTTTGGTGAGTGGCGTCTGTGGTCTTAAAAGCTAACGAGTGGCCATCTAAGATGCATCAATTGATCCCAACCACCTGGAGCAAAGGAGAATGAAGAACACCAAAGGCACAAGGAAAACATTAGCCCAAGAGACAGAAGGGCCACATAAACCAGAGATTCCATCATCCTGAGACCAGAAGAACTAGATGGTGCCCGGCTACCACCAGTGACCACTCTGACAGAGAGCACAACAGAGAGTCCCTGACAAAGCAGAAAAGTGGGGTGCAGAACTCAAATTCTAGTAGAAAGACCAGACTTAGTGGTCTGAGACTGGAGGAACCCCAGAAGACATGGCCCCTGGACTCTCTGTTAAACCAGAACTAAAACCATTCTGGAAGCCAACTTTTCAAAGATTAGACTGGACTATAGGACATAAAATGATACTCATGAAGAGTGTGCTTCTTAGTTGAAGTAGATACATGAGACTAAATGGGCAGCTTCTGTCCGGAGGTGAGATGAGAAGGCAGTAAGGGATAGGAGCTGACTGAATGGACATGGGAAATCCGAGGTGGAATGGAGGAGTGTGCTGTCACATTATAGGGGTAGTAACTAGGGTTACATAACAATGTGTATATAAATTTTTGTATTAGAAACTAACTGGAGCTCTAAACTTTTAAAGCACAATAATTAAAAAAACAAAAACAAAAACAAGTACAGCCTGTGGGGCCTATGGGAAAACCCTATGGGACAGTTCTACTTTGTCACATGGGGTTGCTGTGAATTAGAATCAAGTCAGCAGCACCTAACAACAACAATCTAGGAGTATCTAAGAATGACCGAGAAAGGATTCAAACAAAATCCTTGAACAGACAGGTTTGTTTGCCAGGGATACATGTTAGAGTCAACAAATGTTCACTAAATTTTTTTTGAGAAAAGAATTTAGAGAATTTAAGAGGAAATAGGTAAGAGTCACCAATAGGTAGGAAAAAAACAGGAACAATTTCAATTAAGAAAGATGAAAACCAGTATTCTCATTAAATTCATAATATATGTGTGTAAATATATACATATATACATGCATTTATATATTTTATTAAAAATTAGCAACTAACAACTATATATATATATACATACACACACATATATATAATTTCTTTAAAGATGTGAATTGGTTTGTAGAGACTTCATGGATATAAATCTTAAGCATAGGAATGAGGTTTAATGGAGAAAGATTAGACTGTCTGCAATAAGTACTTCTAAAGAATAGACAACTTCCTTGAATGATTTGGAATTAATCATCTAGGAAAGATGGAATAAATTACTACTGGAAGATACTTACGATTGTTCTTTTTCAAGTTACCATGAACTTTTTGTAAGTGGTTGGACTTTCCATATTGTGTATTAGTGATAGAAAAGTTTGTAGGGATCTTTGCGGATGAATTTCATAAAGTCTGAAGTACTAGCAGAAGAAAAATGTTATGTAGAATTAATGTATATCACAGGAAAAAGAAAAAACCTGAGAAGCAAGTGGTTCATGTTTTTGTCTGATTTTTCTTTGGGCTCACCCTCTTCAGAGTTAGAAGGGATGCATTTTATATCAGAAAAAGAATTTCAAGACAGCTAATTCATAATGGATTTTAAAACATGAGGAAAGTAAATTATTCTTAGGTTTTTAAAAGAAAAACTAGAGAAGAGAATAAAAACTCTACATTTTGAAAGAACTTAACACTTTTAATATGCAGCCAGAAGCAAAGATACGTCCACACCCAGCCGTGAACAGTGTAAAAAACATAAGTTGTACAAACTTCTGGTAGCTGCCAGAACCATAATTAAAAGTGGAGAAAAAGCTTCCAAAATGTGATCTTCATTGGAAATTTCAGAGCTTCGCAGTAGCATTGGAGCCCAACCATGTCTTCTTCCTCTTTTCTGTAGCCTCTTTATTATTCTGTTAAAAAAGAATAAAATCCATCGTAACATAATAGATTGATAGTCAACATAATGCATGTCTAGGAGAAGAGACTGAAGCTTAGCTGATTTTTGCACTTCATTCGCATGCCAAGCTTAACATCTGTCTTCATTAATTTGGAAGTATCATTGGAAAATATCCACAGTACACTGAAAATTTGAAATATCTTACGAATGCACATAGGACAGATTTAGAAGTATATAACTCATGAGTGAAACTACAGGTTAATCTTGATGGAAACAAAATACAAGTACATAGTCCCTACATGTTCAGACAGGGGATTTGCCTCTACTGGATTCACTTGATTAGGAGGTCCCAGATCTCTTTCATTGACCATTTTTCCTTCCTGTTACTTGTTCTTGTTGACTCTGAAGCCTTGGCAGTGTGCAGTTCGGATGCATTGGTCTAGGGCCTGATAGTATTAAGTCTTTGGAAATGTAATTTGAATCAGGCATACCCCTGGAAACACTCAAATTATTAAACACTAGCTAGTATACTAGAAGGTGATTGTATTAGGCAAAATTTTAAGATGGCCCCCAAGATTCCCACTCTCTGTTGTGCATACTCTGTATCAGCCCCTCCCCCTGAGTGTGAGTGGGACCTCTAAATAAGATGGAATAGCACTCCTATGGTTATCTTACATTATATGGCAGAGGACCTTTTCTGATGTAGTTAAAGTCACTAATCAGTTGATTGTGTGTTACTCCAATGGGAGATTATTTTAGCTGGCCCTGATCTAATTAGGTGAGTCCTTAAAACAGGTAAGAAGCAGCAGCAGAAGCTCTTCAGTTAGCCTCAAGGGAAACAGCTAACAGCCATGTTGTGAACTGCCTGTGGAAAGGTGGCCTCTAGGAGTTGAGGGCCTCAGTCCGGTAGCTGAAGGAAGCAAAATTCTGCCAACAACCTGGATAAACTTGGAAGAGGACTGTGTGCTACAAATAATGCTGACACCTTGATTTCGATCGGTGATACCCTAAGTAGAGGACCCAGCTGAGTGCCTTAATTTCTGACCATGAAAACTATGAGATAAGAAATTTGTTTGTTTTAAGCAGCTAAATTTAAATAGTAATTTCTTACAATGTAACAGAAAACCAACACATTGAAGCAGTAAAATTAAAGACAACATGAGAATCCCAAACCTATTCAGAAAAATAACTAATAATAACACCATTTATTAAGTCCTTGCTGGGTATTACACTGGAAGTTTTTTCTAATTCTCAGTGCAAGTTATGTGAGAAAACTGAGGCTCAGAAAAGTTTTGAAACTTACCCAAGTTCCTTCCCGGTTCATCCATTGTGCTGGTCAGCTTGGTAGCCATTAGCCACATGTGACTGTTGAGCAGTTGAAATGTGGCTACGCCGATGAGATCAGCTGTACACATAAACTAAACACTAGATTTCAAAACTTTAGTACCAAAAAAGATTGTAAAATATATCATTAATAACCACAACAATCTTGAAGAAGTAAACAAAGTAGGAGGATTCACACTTCCCAATTTCAAAATGTACTGTAAAGCTACAGAAGTCAAAACAGTGAGCTACTGGTATAAGGACAGACATATAGACCATTGAAATAGAACTGAGAGTTCAGAAATAAATGCATGCACCTGTGGCCAGTTGATTTTTGACAATGATGCCAAGTCCATTCAACGGTGAAAGAATAGTCTCTTCAGTTAAGTGGTGTTGGAACAACTGGGTCTCCACATGCAAAAGAATGAAATTGAACCAATACCTCATACTATCTACAAAAACTAACTCAAAATGTATCAGTGACCTAAATATAAGAACTAAAACCATAAAACTTTTAGAAGAAAACAGGGATTAAACTTCAAAATCTTGCTATTGACAGTGGATTCTTACATATGACACCAAAAGCAAGAGAAAAAAATAAATTGGTCTTCTTCAAAATGAAAATTTTTCGTGTATCAAAGAACTTTATCAAGAAAGTGAAGAGACAACCTACAGAACTGGAGAATGTGTTTGCAAATCATGTGTCTGATAAGGGTTTACTATCCAGAATATATATAAAGAACTTCTACAACTCAGCCACAGAAAAGACAGACAATTAAAAAATGAGCAATGAACTTAAATAGACATTTCTCCAAAGAGGATACACAAAGGGCCAATAAGCACATGAAAAGATGCTCAAGGTCACTAGTCATTAGGGAAGTGCAGATCAAAACCACAGTGAGATATTACCTCTCGCTCACTAGGATGGCTGTTATCAAAAAAGATGAAAACAAGTGTTGACGAAGTTGTGGGGAAATTGGAACCCTTATGCATTGCTGGTGAGAATGTAAAATGTTTGGTGGTTCCTCAAGAACTTAAACATAGAATTGGAAAAAAAAAAAACCCCAGACCTGTTGCTATGGAGTCGATTCCAACTCATAGTGACCCTCTAGGACAGAGTAGAACTGTCCTATAGGGTTTCCGAGGAGTGGCTGGTGGATTCGAACTGCCGAACTTTCACCTAGCAGCTGAGCTCTTAACCACTGTGCCACTACCGTATGACCCAGCAATTCCACTCTGAGGTATATATCCAAAAGACTTGAAAGCGGGGACTCAAATAGACATGTGTGTACCGATGCTTATTGCAGCATTTTTCACAGTAGCCAAAAGCTGGAAATAATCCAAGTGTCCATCAGCAGATGAATGGATAAACAAAATGTGGCATATATGTATATGCCATAAAACCAAACCAAACCAAACCTGTTGCTGTCAAGTCGATTGTGACTCATAGCGACCCTATAGACAGTAGAACTGCTCCAATAGGGTTTCCAGGGAGCGGCTGGTGGATTCGAACTGTTGACCTTTTGGTTAGCAGCCGAGCTCTTAACCACTGTGCCACCAGGTCTCCATATGACATAAAGAAAAGTGAAATTCTGATACATGCTATGACATAGATGAACCTTGAAAACTTTACGCCAAGTGAAATAAGTCGGATACCAAAGGAAAAATATAATATAATCCCCCTTATATTAAATACCTAGAATAGGAAAATGCATAGAGTCGAAAGTTTATTAGGAGTTAGCAGGGGAATGAGAGTTATTGCTGAAGGACTGCTAAGTTTCTGTTTGACATGATATTTAACTTTTGGAAATGGACAGTGTTGATGGCCACACCACATCATGAATGTAATTAATGTCACTGAATTGTAAAAGCGTTTCACCACAGTAAAACTAAAAAATAGATACATCAGTAATTTAATATATTAACTTCTTGCTGAAATGATGTTTTAGGTATATTAGATTAAACATACTACATTTTTTAAAATGAATTTCACCTATTTCTTTTTGCTTTTTTAATGTAGTAACTAAAAACTTTATATACATGGATCACGTATATTTCTGTTGGACAGAGGAGAATTTGAAAAAAAGAAAGAAAATAACCCCCTCCATTCCGTTATTCAGAAATAATCATTGTTAATATTTTTATGTACTTCTGTTATTTAAAACTTTTTTTTATTGAGGTGAAACTCACATAACAAAATTAACCATTTTAAAGTATACAATTCAAAAAATAAATGAAGTGTTCAGTTCAGGGGGATTTAGTGCATTCACACTGGTGTGCAACCATCATCTCTTTCTAGTTCTAAAACACTTCATCACCACAAAACGCAACATCATACCCATTAAACAGTCACTTCCTATTTCCCTTTCCCCATTGTCCCTGGCAATTACCAATCTGCTTTCTTTGTCTGTGCATTTACCTAATCTGGTTATTTCATATAAATGGAATTATATAACATGTGACTATGTCTGGCTTCTTTAAATTAGCATGTTTTTGAGGTTCATCCACATTGTAACATGTATCAGTACGTTATTTCTTTCATGGCTGGGTAGTATTTATTGTCTGTATATAAGATATTTTGTTTATCCATTCATCTGTTGATGGGCATTGGGTTGTTTCCACATGTTGGTGTTTGTGAGTAGAACTGCTGTGGATGTTCATGTACCAATATTTCTTCGAGTACTTGTACCTTTCGTTTATTGGGTGTATACGTAGGAATCGAGAACATTAGTGGTTCAAATTTCTTGTCCCCCATGTGGGAGACATGGCTTTAGTTTCTGGCTAGTATACCTCATATGCCACCACTGTCTGTGTGGCATTGGAGGCTTCTGTATTGCTGTGATGTTGAACAGGTTTCAGTGGAGCTTCCAGACTAAGGCAGAGTAGGAAGAAAGGCTTGGCAATTCTACTCCTGAAACTCAGCCAGTGAAAACCATATAGATCACAAGGGGCTGATCTGCAACAGATCATGGGGATCAGGACTGGGCAGTGTTTTCTTCCATTGTGCATGGAGTTGCCATGAGTTGAGTTTATGACTTGACAGCAGCTAACAACAACAGCTAGGCCTTGAATTGCTGGTTCATATGAGAATTCTGTGTTTAACTTTTTGAGGAACCACCAGTTTTACGTTGCGACTGGCAGTGCACAAGGGTTCCAATTTCTCATCCTCAGCAACGCTTATTATTTTCTGTTTGTTGTATTTTGTTTATTATAGCCATACTAGTGGATGTGCAGTGGCACTTCATTGTGGTTTTAATTCGTATTTTCCTAACGTTGAGCATCTTTTCATGTGCTTGTTGGACATTTGTTTATCTTCTTTGGAGAAATGTCTATTCAAGTCCTTTGTCCACATTTTAACTGATCTGTTTGTCCTTTTGTTGTTGAATTGTAAGAGTTTTTTTTAATATATTCTGGATACTAGACCCTTATCGAAAATATGATTTGCAAATATTTTCTCCCATTTTTTAGGTTGTATTTTTATTTTCTTGATGATGTTCTTTGATGCACAAAAGTTTTTGATTTGCTTGAGTCAGTTTATATATTTTTTTCTTTCTTTGCTTGTGCTTTTGGTGCTATATCTAATAATAATCTATTATCAAACCCAAGATCACCAAGATATGCTTTTATGTTTTATTTTTTATAGCTTTTAGCTTGTATATTTAGAATTTTAGACTTTTTATTTAGATCCTTGATCAATTTTGAGTTAATTTTTGTGAATAGTATAAGGTAGAGGTCTATCTTTTTGCATATAGATATCCCATTGTCTCAGTACTATTTGTTGAAAAGACTTTTTTTTTTCCCCCGGATTGAATTGTCTTGGCATCTTTGTCAAAAATCAACTGCCCATAGATATATGGGTTTATTTCTGAATTTCAGTTATATTCCATTGGTTTATGTCTGTTCTTATGGCAGTACCACACTGTTTTGATCAGTGTAGCTTTGTAATAAGTTTTGAAATTGGTAAGTGTGACTCTTCCAACTTTGTTCTTCATTTTCAGTGTTGTTTTGGCTATTCCAGTCTTCTGCAAGTCCATATAAATATGAGGATCAGCTTTCCCATTTCTGCAATAAATAAATAAATAAATAAAAAGGCTCGGGATTTTGAAGGGGATTGCATTGACTCTTTAGATTGCTTTGGGTAATATTGCCATCTTTACAATATTAAGTTCTCCAATCCATGAACACAAGATGTTTGTCCATTTATGTAGTATTCTTTAACTTCAGCATTGTTTTGTCATTTACAGATACAGTCTTTCACCTTCTTGGTGAACTTACTCCTAGGTATTTTAGTATTTTACATGCTGTTATAAAAGGAATGGTTTTCTTAATTTTCTTTTCAGAATGTTCATTGCTGGTTTATAGAAACACAGTTATTTGTTGTGTGTATCTTGTACCCTGCAGCTTTGCTGAATTTGTTTATTAACAAATCAATTTTCTGTGAATTTTATTTTTCTACTATAGAATCAGATCATCTTCTTCTTTTTCCAATTTGAATACCTTATATTTCTTTTTCTTGCCTAATAGCTCTGGTTGGAACTTCCAGTACATTGTTGAATAGCAGTGGTGATAGCAGGCATCCTCATCTCGTTCCTGATCTTAGGGGGAAAGCTTTGTTTCACCACTGAATATGATGTTAGCTGTGCATTTTTCTTAAATGCTCTTTACCATGTTGAGGATGTTGCCTTATATTTTTAGTTTTCTGTATGTTTTTAATCCTGGAAAGATTTCAGTTTTGTCAAATGCTTTTTCTGTATCATTTGGGATAATCATGTGATTCTTTTCCTTTTTTCTGTTAATGTGATGTATTACACTGATTCATTTTCTTATGTTGAACCACCTTGCATTTCTGGGATAAATCTTACTTTGTCATGGCATATAATCCTTTTAATTTGCTATTGTATTCAGTTTGCTAGTATATTGTTGAGGATTTTGGCAACTATAGTTATAAGGGATATTAGTCTGTAGTTTTGTTTTCTTGTGGTATGTTTGTCTGACTTTAATATCAGGGTAATACTGGCCCTGTAGAATGAGTTAGGACTTATTGCTTTCTCTTTCTATTTTTTAGAAGAGATTGAGAAGGATTAGTGTTAATTATTCTTTAAATGTTTGGTAGAATTCATTAGTGAAACCTTTTCTTTATTGACTCAATCTCTTACTCATATAGGTTCATTGAGATTTTCTATTTCTTCTTGAATCAGTTTTGATAATTTGTGTGTTTCTAGGGATTTCTCCATTTCAACTAGGTTATCTAATGTATTGACGTACAATTGTTCATAGTATTCTCTTATACAGTAGTACCCGAGTTATGACAGGGTTCCGTTCTGATGTAAGTCAAATACCTCGTTTTTTTTTTTTTTTTTTTAGTTTTCATTGTTATTGGCTTTCACTATCAGTATTTTTATAAATCCAATCTTAATTTGTCTTTGGGGGCTGGAAGCTTTACATATAAACTTACAGATGTATGTTAATACATACATAAAAAATACACAAATCATAAAAATTTATTCCAATGATGAAGAAGAGTTGGACAACATTGGCATTTTGCCACTTGCGTTAATAACTCCATTTGTGGAAGGTTCTGGATCATCTGGATTATCCCTGGGAATGGGGATAGTGTTTCTAGTCAGAAAATTAGTGAGAGTTGTCTCATGATCCTTTTCTTTTTTCCTTCATATATTTCACGGTAACATCTCACTGCTTCCTGAATCTGCCTATCAAGTTTAACAAAGCAATCAGTATTTGGGTCCATGTTTTCAAGCAACTGAAGCCCCTGATTTAGTTTAGAAAAAACTTGAGCCAGTCCTTCCACTGTAAAATTTTTTGACAACTTCTTTCCTTCTTCTTCCTCATTGTTTCTTTCTTCTTTAGCATTTCTTTCCTCTTCAAAATCTGTTAAGTCCTGATCTGTCAGTTCCCCTTCTTAGTGATCTATGAGCTGTTTCACATCAACAATATCAAGTTCTAAATTCAGTGTTCTTGACATATGGACAATTTTTCTACCTATCTCTTCCATCATAGTATCCTGAGCAAATGTCTAGAGCTCATTCACATAACTCAGCAATTTTTTCCAAATCCCCTGCATGCATTTTCCTGTAACTTCCTCCCAGGAAAAGCAGTGTTCCAGATACACAGTTGTAAGTGCAGTTTGTTGTAACTCAAATACTCCATAAGTTGGGAACTACTTGTAATCTTTTTTACTTCTGTAAGGTCAGTGATAATGTCCCCATTTTCATTTCTAATTTTATTTATGTGTATCTTCTTTTTTCCAAAAAACAAACTTTTGGTTTCATTGATTCCTTCTGTTGTTTTTCTATTCTGTGTTTCATTTATCTCTGCTCTAATCTTTATTATTTTCTTCCTTCTAATAACTTTGGGCTTTGTTTGCTCTTCTTTTTCTAGTGCCTCAAGGTATAAAGTTAAGTTATTGATTTGAGATCTTTCTTCTTTTTTCAAGTAAGCATTTATTGCTATGTATGTCGCTCAGATTACTGCTTTCACTGCATCCCCATAAGTTTTGGTATGTTGTATTTTTATTTTCATTTGCCTCCATGTATTTTCTGATTTCCCTTGTGATTTCTTCTTTGCCCCATTGGTTGTTTAAGAGTGTGTTGTTTAATTTCCACATATTTGTTTATTTTTCCAGTTTTTCTTCTATTACTGATTTCTAGCTTTTTTTCATTGTGGTCAGAGGAGATACTTCATATGATTTCAATCTTTGTAAATTTATTGATATTTGTTTTGTTACCTGACACATTATCTATCCTAGAGAATGTTTTGTGTGCACTTTTCTGAAAAGAATGTATATTATGTTGTTGGGTGGAATGCTCTATATATGCCTAGTTTGGTCTAACTGGCGAGTTCAGTTGGTTCATAGTGTTGCTCTGGCTTCTATTCCTTATTCATCTTTTGCCTAGGTGGTCTATCATTGAAAGCAGGATATTGACGTCTCCCAACTATTATTGTAGAACTATTTTTTCTCCCTTCAATTCTGTCAGTGTTCACTTTATATATTATAAGGCTGTTGTTTGGTGTGTATATTTTACAACTATTATATATTGGCCCTCTTATTAAATAATGTACTTCTTTGTCTCTTGTAACAATTTTTGACTTAAAGATTATTTTTTCAGATATTAATGTAGCTACCTGTTATGGATTGAATTGTGGCTCTCAAAAATTTGTGTTCAATTCCTGACTTTTGTACCTGTGGATGTAATCCTATTTTTAATTAGATTTTTTCTTATGTTAATGAGATCATACCAGTGCAGAGTGGATTACTTCTGAGTTCTAAAAAGATCAGAATAGACACAGAGACATACACTAGGGGAAGATAGACTCCATATGAGGAACATTTACAAGCCAAGAAACCAAGGAACATGAGGGCTGCTGACAAGGAAGGAGTCAACACGGTCGAGACCATGATTTGGACTTTTCGCCTCCAGAACTGTAAGAGAATTAATTTCTATCTTTAAAAGCCACCCACTTGTGGTAATTGTGTTACAGCAGCACTAGGGAATTTAAGACACCCCAGCTCACTTTTGGGTACTATTTGCATGAAATAGCTTTTTCTATCCTTTCGCTATCAGCCTATTCGTATCTTTGGATCTTTTTTTTTTTTTTTTTTAATTATTATTCATTATGTCAGCCTCTGCCTTTTGATTGGAGAGTTTAATCCATTTACATTTAGAGTAACTACTGATAAGGAAAGACTTACCTTTGCCATTTTTCAATTTATTTATTATACCTTTTATTTTCCTCATTTCATCCATTACAGCCTTATTCTATGTGTAATGATTTTTTTATAGTGTCCCATTTTGATTCTCTTCTCATTTTATGCTCCATATATTTTTGAAAATTTTTTTAGTGGTTACCATAGGAATTACAATTAGCATCCTAAATTTATAACAATCTATTTAGAATTCTTTTCAACTTATGCTTAATAGCATACAAAATTCTGCTATATACAGCTCCACTTCCCCCTTTGTTTATATTGTCACCAAATGCATCTTTGTACATCACATGCCTATTAACATATATTTATAATTATTGTTTTGTGCATTTGTATTTTAAATCATATCAGAAACAAAAGAGGAGTTATAAGCCAAAAATACAATAATCCTGGCTTTTATATTTACCTATGTAGTTCCCTTTAAATTAGAGTTATTTGTTTTTTTCATATGATTTTGAATTATCATCTAGTATCTTTTCAGTTCAGTCTTAGTGACTTCCATTAGCATCTCTAGAAGGTCAAGTCTACTAGTGATGAGCTCCTTCAGTTTCTGTTTCTCTGGGATTGTATTAATTTTTCCTTCATTTTTGAAAGATAGTTTTTCCCAACATAGAATTCTTGGTTAACAGGTTTTTTTTGTTTTGCTTTGTTTTCTTTCAGCACTTTGTATGTGTCATCCCACTGCTTTCTGTCCTTCTGGCCTCCGTAGTTTCTGCTGATAAATTGAATGTTAATGTTATTGAGCATCCCTTGCTACTTTCAGCATTGTCTGTTTGCCTTTATATTTTGACAAAGTGATTATAATGTGGGTCAGTGTGGATCTCTTTGCAGTTATCCTTCTTGGAATTTGTTTAACGTCTTGAATATGTACATATCTTTTATCTGTTTGGAAAGTTTTCAGCCATTATTTCTTCAAATAGTCTTTCTGCTTCTCTTTCTCCTTACCTTATGGGAATCCTATTATGCATATGTTGGTTCTCTTGATGGTTATCCATAGATCTCTTAGATTCTGTTTATTTAAATTCATTATTCCACCCCCCCCCCCTTCAGACTGGATAATTTCGGTTGACTACTTTTTTAAGTTGTCTTCTTGATTCACTGTTTGCTTCGTTGCTATAAACCTTTGAAAAATTCTCCAGATTTCTGGTAAAGTTGATTCTGACAGTTTTTGCTTGATTTTCTTTCCCCTGCCTGTGACGGGACGAGCTCTTAGGCAAACTCTACCGTTTTCGCAGACATCACTTTCCTTCTGGCATTTTTTAAGATATTAAACTTTCCTTCCCTTTTTTCCTTCCTTTGCCTCCCTCCTTTCTCTACTTACTTTCTTTTTTGCTTCTTTCCTGTTTTCTTCCTAAAATCTTGCGATCATACTGTGTGTTTGGTTTTGGAATCTCTGAAGCAAGAAATATAAGAGGACCGGAAATCATTTTCCCTCCTTAACCTTCATAATTTATTCCAGTATGTCAAGAAACATTTGTAGCACAAAAGAAAAAAAAAGAAAGAAAGAAGCCCCAGAAGAGCTTAAAATGCTTGCCTGACATGTTACATTTGTTAAACAAAGGAGTTAAAATTCAATCCCATGTCTTTCTGACTCCAAATCTGTTTGCCTCCAAGACCTATTTTTGCTATATCAACTACCTCTCTTGAAAAATCTTTGCAAGAAAATAAGAGTACTTACAGTACTACATTATAGAAGGTGTTAAACAGAAAAAGGAGACTCAACAGAGCCTGAAGTTTTACATTTTTATCAATAGTTTCATTTGGGAAAAAAAATTTAAAGCTGTATTTCTGGAATTTCTAAGTAGTCACCAAGTTTATAGGATTGATTGTAAATTTTTTTAAAGATATAATCAAGAGTTACAGATTGTGTTAGTTCTGGCAGTGATTGCTAGCTATGTATAAACCAAAACAAAAACTAAACCCACTGCTATCAAATCTATTCCAGCTCATAGAGACCCCATAGGATTTCCAAGGCTGTAAATCTCTATGGAAGCAGACTGCCACATCTTTCTTCCACAGAGATGCTGATAGTTTTTGAACTTCTGACTTTTCGGTTAGCAGTCAATCACTTGTATAGAACTGAATAAATAACTGTTTTAGAGATAATTCTTTTACAATGACTTAAGAAGGAAAAGAAATTAAAGCCATACAGACAGAAAAGGAAGAACTAAAACTGTCTCTTTGTAGATGACATGATTTTGTGTGTAGAATGTTTAAGGAATCTTAAAAAAAAAATATCTTAGGAGTAAACCATGAGGGTATGGCCCCTAGATACCCTTTTACCTCAGTACTGAAGTCACTCCTGAGGTTCACCCTTCAGCCAAAGATTAGACAGGCCTGTAAAACAAAATGAGACTAAATGGGCACACCAGCCCAGGGGCAAGGACTAGAAGGCAGGAGGGGACAGGAAGCTGGTAGTGGAGAACACAGGGTCGAGAAGGGGAGAGTATTGACATTTCATTGGGGTTGGCAACCAGTGTCACAAAACAATATGTGTAATAATTGTTAAATGAGAAACTAATTTGCTCTGTAAACCTTCATCTAAAGTGCAATTAAAAAAAATAGTAGTCAACTAAAATAAAAGAAGAAAGTTTAGCAGGGTCACAAAATACAAGATTCATATACAAAGTTTAATTGTATTTCTTTATTCTAGCAACAATCTTGAAAATGAAATTAAGAAAGCAAAGTAATAAACCCAGTCTGTGAACTAGCAGCTTCATTTCCACCAAAAACCAAACCTATTTTGTCAACACCAGTGTTAACCAGTTTCTAGCACATAGTAGATGATTAATAAACTTTATAAAAAAACAAAAACCAAACCTATTGCCATTGATTCGATTCTGGCTTATAGCAATCCTATAGGACAGAATAGAACTGCCCCATAGGGTTGGTAAAGTAGAGGGTCAGTGAAGAAGAGGAAGACCCTCAGTGAGATGGACTGACACAGTGACTGCAGCAATGGGCTCAAACATAGCAATGAGAATGTGAGAATGAGAATTGTGGGAATGGCACAGGACCAGGCAGTGTTTCATTCTGTTGTATACGGGTTCACTGTGAGTCAGAACTGGCTCAAGGGCACCTGACAACAACAACAACAACGCTCAAATGAAAACGTTCGTATTGCTTTGGTTTCAGAATATATTATGAAGTTTGAGTAATCCTTTTTTAATTTAGCTAAGAGTTGCTTGTTTCACATAGTAACTTTTCCAAAAAGCAAACACAAAAAGTAATGCATTAAATTATTCCTTCTGAGTGTATGAGCCGGCATGACGATTTGCTGCTACTTTTTATTGCACAACCAGAAACCAAACCAAACCTGTTGCCGTTGAGTCGATTCTGACTCATAGCGATCCTATAGGACAGAGTAGAACTGCCCCATAGAGTTTCCAAGGAGTGCCCCGTGAATTCAAACTGCTGACCTTTTGATTAGCATCCGTAGCACTTAACCACTAGGCCACCAGGGTTTCCTGTTGCACAACAGATGTTGGCATTTCAAAACTAAACACGGACTTTTTTCCATAGAAGTGAATTTCCTTCTTCTTTATGAACCAGTTTTGGAAAAGTTAGTATAGGATTGTGTCTTCTAGAAAGTGTGTGATTTATTATTTTTATGAAAAAATGGCTTAAAATAAAAAATGATTATTGTGCCACAAAATTCATACATCAGCTCTTTCTTTCTCTCCTGGGTCATAGTTCTAATTATTTTTTCTGATGGTAATTGATAACCAGGTGAATTTCTTTGCTGTTGTAGTTTTACAGACTTTTTTGCTCTTAGTTTTCTTGGGAATAATAGAAATCTCCATGTTCAAATACATGTGAAAGTGATGTACCTCTTCTGTACTTAAATAATAACTTTGTACAGAACCTGTTAAAGGTGATGTGATGGTTAAAGTTGTGTGTCAGCTTGGCCGGGCCATGATTCTCAGTGGTTTGGCAGTTATGTAATGATGTAGTTTGACAGCTATGTAATGATGTAATTTGGCAGTTATGTAGTTAGATAATCATCCTCCATGATGTGATCTGATGTGATCAGCCAATCCGTTGTAAGAGGCGTTTCCTCAGGAGTGTGGCCTGCATCTAATATATACATGCATGATCTGGCAAAGCTTGCTTGCTTGCTCTCAGTCCTGCATCTGGCTCGTTACCATCTGACCTTTGGTTCTTGGGACTATATTGCCTCCCCATCTTGGGATTCATTGGCCTTCGCAGCCTGTGAGCCAGCAGCCTACCATCTGACTGGCTGATCTTGGGTTCGTCGGCCCCTGCAGCTATGTGAGTCAGGAGATGCCTCCAGCCAGATACCTGACCCGTGGACTTGGGACTTGCCAGCTTTTACAATGTGTGAACCATTGCCTTGAGATAAATCTTCATCTATATATATATACACATATGCTTCACTGGTTTTGTTTCTCTAGAGGAGCCAGCCTAACACAGGTTGCTTTCACTTTTTATTTCAGATTTTCATCAGAAAAGTAATGAGAGTTCATTAGCACTTGAAGTATCTAAAACTTAGGAAATACATTACACGATTCAAGGTTAAATGGGTCATCATCAGTTATGAAAGGATGTATCACGCATTCCATAAAATGTTTCACATATTTCAAAGTGTTATCTCTTGCAGGGAAACACAACTCACCATTCTTTTTCAGAGAAGTGACATGATAATAGGAAGATCTATACTACCTTATCCTTTAATATATGTATAAAAAATTGGCTGTGCAGATTTTCCTCAGGGAAAGTTCCACAGTGACTCTAGTAGTTGTCTTCGGTATTAAAACATTAGATGAAAAGGATTGTACAGTTATAAATTATCATGCTTCATATGTGTTTTTGCAGCAACGCTTTCTAATACTGGTATATTTGCATATAGAGTTTTAATTAAGAAATACCTTTCACCGCAGGTTGGCTGCAGAGGGCTACAGTCTCCAGCAGAGAGAGAAATGACAGTGTCGGGTCCTACAGTTTAAGTAGCAAATTGGGGGTCGGTAATATAAAATGGGTTTGTGATTAAAAGCATAATAGTTACTTTTTTCTAATTTAATGAATAATATTAAAGAAGTATTTTAAATTTATCCACTGATTATTTAAATAATTCTTCATTTCTTTGAGTGCCATTTAAAGTATTCTGAATTTTGTTGCCCCAGTAGGATTTTTTTTTTTTTTTTAAGTAGCAATGATTTGTTTTTCTAAACTGGTACCTCGACAGCAAAGGGTTTGTTTGTTTGCTTGTTTTTTAAGCTGTAAGACAGGAAGATTTAATTATTTCCTTGTTTTTCTCTGATTGATTAGAGTCCAGATTGTCCTTCTGTGTTCACAACAGTATTTCCCTCACAAAGTAACTTAGATCAAAGAAAAAAGTCTTAACTTACTGTCTGGAAAAATCACTCAGAAAAGAGATTCATATGAAGCTCTAACTCAGGTTAGCTATCAAGAGCTAGTGGCTAGGATATTTTATACAGGAGAAAAAGTGACATTTAAATAACTGTATTATTTATTCATGGAGCCTATTATTCCATTTCTAGGTGCATGTTGAATAAGACTTAACCAAGATCTCCAATCTAAATCCAGACTACACATAAGTTAAGGAGAGAATGCTCTTGCCACAAGGCCACTATTATCATCGAGGCTCGCTTTGTCTCTTTTCTGCTTTCACCCTGTCAACCAAATAATTACTTTTGCTTTGTCCTAAGTTGCCTTAGGCAGTTAGTTATAGCCTTTTTGAAACAGATAAGGTTCCTTTATGTTCAACCGACGGGTAGGAATAACTGCCCATTCTCTATTCTTATAGTAAACTAGTGAGTACCCAGAAGAGGAAATAATTGACGTGACAACATGATGTGACGTGACGTGATATGATGTACATAGCATAATGTAGTCTACTATTTCTTGATCAAAGTATGAAAAATTGTGGCAAATTTTATTCCCCAAGAGGAAGTCTTGGGCAGTCTGAAACCATTTGTGTTAGTTTAGATTCTTATGTCTTTTATGATTTATTGGAAGGAGCAGGGTTTGAACTAACACTCATTGGAAATAATTCTTACAGTGAGAGACAAATTGGATAATTGGCAAGAATTAGAAATGAGGCATTTTACTTTGCTACTTTCTTTTAGTTTATGTAAGTTTTCTATTAGGTATTTACTTTCCACATGTATTATAACATACCACAAGGGAATAGAATCAGTTTAAGGAAAACATTTGCTATAGAAATAAAAGGAGCTAGAAAACCTAGAAATCTGACTGTTCCTACAGTCCATTTCAGATCCTTCCTTCCCACTACCGCTGTTATCCATCGCTTTCCTCTAACTTGAATGAAATCATCTCACTTTTACGTTTACAGTTTCAGTCTGTTAAGAGGCAGTAGTTACTTAAGTTTATTTGAACAAAAAGAGCACCATGCTCACAAAAATCAAAGTATTCAGTTCATTATTTTACCACATGAGAGTGCCAAGCCACGCTGATGGCCCCATACTGCCAGGTCTTCACTGCTTCCTCCCCACCATCCTGTAAAAGTTTATAGGTCTAGAATTACTTGACTTTTTGTCAGTTTACAACATTGTTTGCTTGAGTGCAATGCTATACTAAAAAATACAGCCAGCGACATATCTGAATAAATGAAAGACATTTTGATAATGAACATGGAAACGTTTTAGCCAAATAAGAGGACATAATCAGGAAAGCATTGAATGACTAATTTTTGATTTGGCTCATTTTCCACGGCTATCAATGCCTGACGTACTTTTTCCTATTGAATTTCTCTCTTTCTGATCAATCTCTGCAGTTGGCAGAGGCATTCCCAGCCATCCCATTTAAAGTGGGCCACTATCTATGGCGTTGTGATTTATAGTCCTTGGTAGCTCTGTATTTAGTCTAGTTTTGTGGCATTCTTCCTTCTCTTTTCACTTTTCCTTTTGCCCAAATCAAACACCTAACTTTGTCTTCTTTCTAGAGTGGGACTGCATACCTAAGTGGTTGTTAATGATTCAATTTACAGGAAGTGAAATAGTTAAGAGATAGTGGGAAGGAAGGATGTTATTTTTTTTCTTGCCTGCAGCCCTTGCTAGAATGTAAACTCCATGAAGGCATAGCTGTAACTGTCTTGTTTACCTTTTTGTCCCCAGAGCCTTGAACAGTGAACACACATATGTAACATACATCAAACCAAAACCCACGCCATCAAGTCGATTCCGACTCATAGCAACCCCATAGGATTTCCAAGGCTGTAAATCTCTATGAAAGCAGACAGCCACATCTTTCTCCCATGGAGCCGCTGCTAATTTTGAACCGCCGACCTTTCAGTTAGCAGTTATTCACTTCACCACTGTGCCACCAGGATAAGTAGTTGGCATTCTTCCTTGTGCTGACTTGTTGAACTATACTTGGTTCACCTTCAGATTGAGAACCTATCTGATGATAAAAACAAAAATAAACCCATTGCTGTCAAGTTTCGACTCATCAGTGACCCTAGAGGGCAGAGTAGAACTGCTGCATAGGGTTTCCAAGGCTGTAATCTTTACGGAAGCAGACATCCACATCTTTCTCTTGCGGAGCGGTTGGTTGGTTCAAATGGCCTACCTTTTGGTTAGCAGCTGAGCGCTTTAACCACTGCACCACCAGGGCTCCCGAGTTATCTGATGATAGCCCCAGCTTTATAACCATTACTACGTGTAATGATGTTGAAGTGGTCACTTGTCTATATTATTACCTTCTTGAGACTAATGTACCTTCTGGAGATGGCTTGGTGTAGTAGACATTAGAAGTCTGTCTCATCCGCTGGCTAGATGAGTAGTAACCTTAAACAGATTATTTAAGCCTACATTTCTATTATAGTAAAACGAGGATAAAATCTATCTTTGTAAAATTGTTGTGAGAGTAAACTAAAATAACACATGAATTGTCTTGCTATTTGCTAGAATTACATATAAAAACATTACATATGTATACAAACGTAAGTAAACACATTAGCCCTTTACCCTCCTTCCTAAGGTTTTTTTACTTTTCTGAGCTCCTAATGATATGTGATTATGTATGTTTATATGTGATTATGTATGTATATATGTGCTTCTATGTGTAATACATTCTGATAATTGAAATTTTGATAATCGTATTGTCTTTATTTAGAGATACAATGTGTTGTCTGTAGTGTGAGATTTGAAAGCATATATTTCAATTAAAGAGCCAAACAGTTAACAGTCAAAGAAGAGAATACGTTGGAGTAAGAAGTTAGGAGATGTGTTCTAGTCATGTCATTGCCATTACCTACCATGCATTCTCCAATTTTGAAACATACTTTTGTTTAACATCCTGAAATTGGCGTGTGTTTTTTAAATTAATGTCAAAAGAACCTTGCTTGCTGCCGAGCAGAGGAGTAAACGGTGACATGGTTGTTACCATGGTGCTGTATCTAATCGTAAATGATCAAAAGTAATTCAGAAGAATCATCAGACTTCAAATGAATGTGAGGCTTGTGATGTGTTACCAAAGCAAAAAGTTACACATAATTATAAGGATTAAGGGGTACCGTTATCTGTTAGCTTAAAAAAAAAAAAAACCTGTGCATTTAACATAGCTTTTACTCATTCAAGATAGAATTAAATGAATGATACCTGTTACAATACATGATGATGTCACATGTAGAGGAAATACAGTATTTGTGTGGATTTGAATAGGTCATTTAATCTCTCTAAGCATTGATTTCTTCATTTATATAAGAGAAAGTAGACAAAGATTTTTCAAGGTCTTTTCCAACCCCACTGTTTTTCTATTCTTAGGAAAATAAATCTTTAAAATGTAGGCAAATTTAAAAACTCTGAGTCACTATTTAAAACCATATACCCTGTGACCCGCAAGGGTTTTTCATGTGACCCGCAAGGGTTTTTCAAGTGGCTGCTCCTAGGATTGTTTCAACAAAGGAAATTATAGACATACTTTAAGTCTCCTAATGGAATCACAAAATTCTGGAGGAAAATATAGATTTATTATCTGATCTATTTATGTCTGTGGGAAAAAAAGATTATTTTTTATCAGCAAAAAATCTTAATCCAGAAGCTAAAGAGAAATGGGGATCCCATTTATACATACCAAAATGGTTCTTTTATTACAACAGTGATTTATTATGGTAAATTCTGCCTTAATTCTAAAACAAACCATTTTTGTAGCAATATGAATCACTCGGTATTGTGAATTTAGGTCATTCAAAGGATTCTACTTTATTCAGTGATAGAAGTTTAGTGCTAAAGCTTATCTTTTATTCTTTATCCTAAGTGCTTAGTACATGATTTTGCACTGTTTAGAGTCTTAAATATGTATCAACTTACTAAGACTTGTCAATGGACTACTGTAATTTTCTAATATATATAAAAGTGATCATATCTATCTTTCTAGGAAATAACAGCTACTACCAGTTTGTAACGTAAGATAGTTCAGCTAAATAGTATAGGAACTTGCCACAGCATGGCTCTCACTTACCAGCTGTGTGACCTTGGAAAAGATAGTTACCTCTCTGTCCCTCAGTTTCTTCACCTTAAAATAGGTTAATGATAATAGTACCTGCCTCACAAGGCTGTTTCATGGAAAAGATAACTTAATACATGTAAAGTGCCCAGCACTGAGCCTAAAGAGTCTGTTTGCTTAAAAAAAAAACCAAAAACCGCATTTTTTTACATAAACTTTCAACTAAAGTACAATAAAAAAAGAAAACAAAAAAAATGCATTTTTTTTTAGAACTCCTGTCTTAAATTAAAATTAATGGTAACCAGGAATTGTTTATGTACATATATGTTATATATGTAATCTTTTTATGTATAATTTTAATAAATGGCAAAACAGTTTACATGTATTATTTTAGTTGGTTCGTCCAAAAAATCTTATATGCTAGAACTTATCTCTAATTTGCAGTAATAGAAATGCATTTTTTTTTAGAACTTCTGTCTTAAATTAAAGTTAAAGGTAACCAGGAATTGTTTATGTACGTATATGTTATATATGTAATCTTTTTATGTATAATTTTAATAAATGGCAAAACACTTTACATGTATTATTTTAGTTGCTTCAAAAAAATCTTATATGCTAGAACTTATCTCCAATTTACAGTAATAGAAATGTAGGCTTAAATAATTTGTTCAAGGTTACTACTCATCTAGCCAGTGGATGGGTCAGGATTCTAATGTCTACTACACTAAGCCATCTTGTTTGATTAGTAAAAACTGTTTTTTTAGGAATTTTTTTGGTAGGGAAATCAAAGAGTGTTTTTGGAAATTTGGCTTACATTTTAAAATTTGAAAGTGTTTTGTATTTTTACAGTTGCTTCAGGTTCAAACTTTTGGTATATGGTTTATGCTAAATGTATATACAGAATATTTTAGCTGTGCTAAAATTTACCTTCAGTGACAAATTTTTATGATTTCTGAGCTTTCAGTTAAAACTCTCCTTGGTCTCAGAGCTTGGTGAAAGTATACACAGCAAAACAGGTTCCCATTCAACACTTTCTACACGTAATGTTTGGTGACATTGGTTACATTCTTCACATTGTGTCAACATTCTCATTATTTTCACTCTGATTGTTCCCTTCCCTTTAACTTAGTCTCACTACCCCCCATCTCTGTCATCTATGCTTTAGAGTAACTGTCATCCACTTGGTCTCAGATAAGTAATTTTTTCTGAAGAGCACAGTACTCAAGGGTGACATTCTTTACTTTCTTAGCTAACCTTCTATTTAGTTAAAAAGTGAATCAGGGTATAGTTTCGGTTCAAGGTTTAAAGAGTAACTCAGGGCAGTAGTCTCAGGGATTCCTCCAGTATCAATGGATCCAGTAAGACTGGATTCCCTGAGAATTTAAAGCTCTGATGCATGTTTTTCTCTCTTTCTGTCAGGATCCATCTGTTGTGACCCTGATCAGAACGTTCGATAGTGGTAGACAGCTACCATCTAGTTCTTCTGATCTCAGGGTGGAGGAGGCTGTGATTCATGGAGACAGCACACAACAATAACAGCAGGGCTGCCATGACAAAATACCACAAACTGTGTGCCTTTCAAGAACAGAAGTTGTCTCACAGTTCTGCTGGCTCAGAGTCTGAGATGAGGGTGTTGACTGTGTTGATTCCTTCTGAGGCGTGGAGGGAGAATCTCTTCCCTGCCTGTCTCCTAGCACCTTTGAGCTCCAGGCGTTCCTTGGCTTGCAGCTGCGGTGTCATAGGGAGTACTTCCTCTGTCTCTCTGTGTCTGTTCTCTTTTTATAGGATACCATACAGACTGGGTTAGGACTGCCCCTACTCCAGTATGACCTCATGTTAAATGAACTGATAACATCTTCAGAGACCCTTTTTCCAAACAAAGTCACATTCACAGGTACCAGGGGTTAGGATTTCAAAAGAAATTTTTGGGGGGCGGTACACAATTTAACCCATAACACTGTGGTATCATGGAAAACAAGAGAAGGAAGTATATCAAGAAAGAATATTCACCTGTGTCAGATGCTTCTGAGATGTTGCATAAGAAGTGTTAGCTATTGTTTTATTGTTATAAATAACCAAAATCTATTTAGCTGTCCAAAAATTATGTCCAAAAGCAAACTTAAAAAGCCAATAATAGAGACATAAAATTGGTTATGCAATGACATTAAAATGCTAAAATTTGCAAATCATCAAGACTCAAATAAGCCCTAGCTGTGGGTGGGCTACAAATCTTGCTTTTAAAGATTCTAGAACCCTTTGTAAAAAGCAGTGTTGGTCATTGACAACATTCACAATCACCATAAAATAAAAACCGACTGTGTCAGGGGTCTCCTAAGTGACCCTGGCTCAGTGTTTCTCTAGGAGGACTCACAGGACTCAGTACATATGCACACTCACGGCCAAGGCTTGTTACAGTGAAGATGCACAGGGAAATGTGCAGAGGGAACAGGCTCATGGGGGGAAGACCAGAGGAAGGCAGGCACAAGCTTCCAAGAGTCTATGCCAGTAGGGTTACACAGGACGTGCTTAATTCCTGTAATAACGAGTTGTAACGCCACATGTGAAATATTGTCTGTCAAGAAGCTCATTAGGGACTCCGTGCCCAGGGTCACAGAGGCACCCTTTCCCTAACCAAAACCAAATCTGTTGCCATCAAGTCGCTTCCGATTCATAGCGACCCTATAGGACAGAGTAGAACTGCCCCGTAGGGTTTCCAGGGAGCAGCTGGTGGATTCAAACTGCCGACCTTTTGGTTAGCAGCCAACCCCTTATCCACTGCACCACCAGGGTTTCCCCTCTGCCTAGCAGGTACCAAAAATCCAGACTCCCAGAAGAAAAGCGGGTGTTCCACATAAACCATGTTAGTCGTACAGTTAAAGCATGATGAGCTGCTCTTATCAGTTCTTGGATTGGTGGGAACCCTCCGGAAGTCCAAGTTCCCAGATGCCAGCCAAAGACTAACCCAGCAAGCAGGCCTTTCTGAGGATAGCCGTCTCAGGACCACTGCGTTAACTCTTTTCTGCACATAGACCAAAGCCCAGGAAAAATACAACTTCCTTGTCAATAAAAGAAAATCAGAATTTGTCTGGAATGGGCCTTTAATTAATAAACTGTTTCCAACATACTCTAGGTCGTTTGGATAGCTAGTGAGATGAAATTTTGGTCAATACATACTGAGAAGCAGTGTAGCAATAGCATATAATAAAATAATCATAGACTTTGCTGTCTGACAAACCTGTCTTCTAGTCATGGCTCGGCTTATTACCTCTCTGTACCTCCATTTCTGGTAATAAAACCTATCACTCTGAAGATTCAGTAGGATATTACGTATGCACACACACACAGCCTAGGATGGTGCCTGGCACATAAAAGACATTTCAGAAATAGTGGTGGCATTGCTGCTATTCTTAATAATTGCAGTGATCATTGTTTTACAATTGTCTTTCTTCAGTTAGACGTGCCATTACTTTTCTTGGATTAATCGGTTGTAATATCCACCCTACCGTATTTTCAGCTAAATGGCTTTCAGTTTTTCAATTAAAATTTCAATTGAACAGTATCAGAGGCATTTTAATAAAAATTTTACTGAGCTTGATTAGTTGATGAGAAGTAAATTGCTCACTTTTGATTAGCACATTAACTCTTTCTGGCCATCAGGGCACCATTTAGTAAATTACCTCTTCTAGTGAAGTGTGTGCAATGTCACCCAGGTGACTAGGAGGGGTTGACAGTGCACCAGCAGACTGAGCAGTTACTACCTTCTTACCACCAGATCAGTCTCATTATATTAAATGTTTCCCTTCCTGTAATTGTCATTTTCTTTAAAAATGAAATATTGGATACAGTTCTTTATTGTTAATAGACCTTATAAGCTCAGTAAAAAGCATAGTGGGTTCCCTCACAAGCCTGCTAAGGGAATTTAAGGTATTGGTGTTCACTATATAATACAGTAAATAAATCTTATAGGGATAATAAACGCATCTTAAGCAGTGCACAATCAGGGCCTTATTTTCTGAGGGCACAGGTAACTCCCTGATTGGTATCTGGGTACTAGGGAGGCGTGTTAATGTGCTGAAGAGAACTATGTCTCAGGGCATTGTAGCCGCTGAACCTTTATGTGGGCAGGAATCCTGTCTTTTTATAGTGTACACATTTTTCAGTCCCCTTGTGGATGTGTTTTCACTACTAATCCTAATAGAGTTTTCAGTTATTTAGGAGTGACCCTTACTTTCTTGTGTATGAGGGATTACAGTCTTCTCAATATTATATCTCTAACTCAAATATTTTTTCAAGCACCCTGGGAAGATCATTGCTGCTGACTTAGAAAGAATACTTGATTCCTTAAGCGCTAATTTTTTCAGCATAATAAGGTTGTCTTTTCATTGATACGTATGTATACTGTATTTACATATTTATTTTCATTGATATAAAGTGTTTATTGGGTCATCAGTGTATGTGTAACGTTACGTTAAATGCTCGACTGGTATGAAAGTAATGTACAACTGGTTAGCATGGTCATTTATTTCATAAATACTTACTAAACCAGCTACGTGCTAACCACTGTCATATACTCTGAGAAAACAAAGATGAATAAAAATCATCAAAGAGCTTGAAGTCTGGTTGGGGAGATAAACACAAAAACTGTTAATGATGACATCATTTATAATACAGTTGTATCTATAAAAGTTCAATAACAGCAATATGTCCAGCTACTTAAGGAGATCAAAGAGGAAAACCTAATCCACATAGAGGGAGTCAGGAAAACCTGCCTTCAGGAATGAGACTGAGCAGAATGTTGCAGGATAAATAGTAGTCATCTAAGGAAAGAGGACAATGTAAAGCACAGAGTTGAGAAAAAGGTTGAGGGATGGAGGGAGGGTGGTACTGTAATAGTTTGTTGTTGCTGGAACATCAAGTACAAAGCAGACAGCAAGGCTGGGTACATAGGCAGCCATCAGATCAGGAACATGCCATGATTTAAATTTGCTGAGTTTTTGAAGACCGAATTGGAGAGGGAAAACTAACACAGCATGATGGAGAAGGTATTATATGTGGTTCACACTTGGTCGTAGGCGTCCATTATTTTACATAGTCTTCCCAAACCCCACAGAGTGGCTGCAATCATTTTCCTCAATTTATAGACGAAGAACCTGTTGTTTAGAAATACTAAATAAATTATCCAAGGATACAGAGAAAATTAAGTGGTGGAGATGGAATTCAATTCTGCAGGATTCTAGAACAAAAATGTGCAGAGAGATTAAACAGTTTGCCCTGAATTACATAGTAAGTGTCCAAGCAGATGATTCAGATCAAATATTTTTTCCTTGCATGAGGACAGTATCAAAAATGAGTTCTGTTTGAGTAAGTAGAAGGCAGGAAGGGTCCAGTAAGAGCTCAGAGTAAACACAGAATGTTGAAGAAGGACAGTGATGTGTTAGTCCTTGGGGATCATCAGCCATACATGAGTTTTCCCAGGTCAGTGCCATTGATACCTGTTGCCTCAGCAGAATTACTAATGGTACCATGTTTCACTCAAAAGTTTTCCAGTTCAGATGGTAAATTACATATTCACCTTACATACAGAGCATTATATGTAAAAGTTTAATACCAACTGCAACAGAGGGTACAATTAGGGGAGTACTTGGAACTGTTGATTTGGAAGGTGAGGCCAGACTGTATTTTCTAACTGTAATTGTATTAGTTAAAAATGAAAATGGATACAGTCATTGAATTCACAGTGATACATTCTTAGAAACTGCCAGATGGCAAAATGGATCATTTTTCCTCATATCTGTGTAGCCCTTTGGATAGTCGTGTTATTTGCTTGTCCAAGCAAGTTGAAATTTGGTGGATGATTTCTGTTTTGTAACAAACTTCTTTTATATATTAACAGATTCAAGATTGCTTTGGCATGGTAACTTGCTCCCTTCTCCTCCAGTTAGCCCAGTGCAGAGATTTAGCATTTTAATAGGTTTATCTGGAGAGGATAGTGTGGAGTATTATAGGAAAACAGCAATCTAGCTATAAATTCTCCTAGATTATTAACCCTTTGTCAGGAAATCCTGTAGAGAGTTTCAAATAGAAAAGCCTTCACCTTTCCTGTCTGTGGAAAATAAACTTTCCGTGGAACTAGGTACTTATTGTTTTAAACTCTTCTTCCAGGTGTACTTATTTTGGTGAATTTTGATACTTGTCCTGAAATTTTTGTTGGTATTTCTACTTAAAGAAGAAGAAGAACTACTATGTATATTGTATTCTTCTTATAGACTCTATAGCAAAGGCAGGATAGATATTTCTTAGGTCAGGGGTTGGGTAGAGGAGAGAGGCTTATTTAATCTCAACAATTCCCACCCTGCTTCTCCCAAGTTGCTGCTGTTGTTAGGTGTCGTTGAGTCAGTTCCGACTCATAGCGCCTTATGTACAGTAGAACAAAATACTGCCCGCTCCTGCACCATCCTCACAATCGTTGCTATGTTTGAGTCCATTGTTGCAGCCACTGTGTCGATCCATCTCGTTGAAGGTCTTCTTTTTCACTAACCCTCTGTTTTACCAGGCATGATGTCCTTCTCCAGGAACTGGTCCCTCCTGATAACATGTCCAAAGTACAGGTGGCAAAGTCTTGCCATCCTTGCTTCTAAAGAACATTTGGGCTGTACTTCTTCCAAGACAACTTGTTCATTCTTCTGGTAGTCCATGGTATATTCAGTATTGTTCACCAACACTGTAATTCAAAGGCGTGAATTCTTCAGTCTTCCTTTTTCATTGTCCAGCTTTTACGTGCATATGAGGCAATTGAAAATGCCATTGTCTTTGGTCAGACATACCTTAGTCCTCAAAGTGACATCTTTGCTTTTTAACACTTTTAAAAGGTCTTTTACGTCAGATTTGCCCAATGCAGTCTCCCAAGTAGCTGTTATTTTTTGTTGGTGTTGTATATATTTCTTCAAATATATAGGCCAAAGATTTATGGCATGTGACTTTTAATGAATTATGTTACATATTGTTACATGTTGTAATGGTATGTACCTCTCAGAACCAATGTGAGGATTAAATGAGTTAAATATGTTGGAACAGAGATTGACACATAATAACTACTATACAAGTATTTGTTATGTTGCCTATTTTTCTAAATAACATGTTAGCCTCACACCGATGAAGGATTCTGTCCAAAATTTAGAAATGAAAATACTGCTATGCCAAATGGTGGTTAACATAAATACCACAAAGATGGTGTCTTTTTATTTACAGTAGATCTGCACAGATTAATTGTTATTGCTTCTATTGTTGTTATTACTACTTTTGTTTTCTCTTTATAACAAGGCTTTCATCTGAGTAGATTGTTTATAACTTGTAATCATGCTGGGGCAACTGGTGTTAACACTGTCCGGGAAAAATTGGTTGAGGTTTGTAAGCCATTGTTACAAAATTCATATCCAAATAGCTTCTCAGGTCTTTTCTCTGTCCATATGTCCATGTTCTAGTTATAAGGCCACAAGATTGTTGTATAGCAATGTCACAGCTAGTGCCTCTACTGGCATCTGAGCAAAATAGCCGCCAGGGTACACGCCATGCTTTTTAGCTTCAGTGACATTTTAGTTAGAAATCTTGGGAGGTTTCATACTGGCTGATGACAGCTTGAAAGTGGGTCAAAGAATCAAGTCCTGGCTTCCAGAACTACGTACTTTTTCCCCCTTTCCACCAAGAAAAAAAAGGGCATTGACTTGCTGAAAAGTAAACAGAAATGACTGCTGCTCAACTTGAGCCAGGCTCCTGTGTTTTCCTGCCTTGACGACTTAGAATAGCCCTTGCACACATACATATTTCATGTCGTTTTAGACTCTTCTCCTTAGCACAGAGACAGACTCTTCCAGCTCACAGTGAAGTTTCCGTGAAGTCACTCCTTATCCTTGAAAATCTCAACTGTTGCCTCTCCTGGTCTAAGAACACTTAGGATTAACTCATATAACTATTAGATATTTTGTTGATTTTACATTTTCACTGTTTTATTCTTCACTGAATCTCGAGAAGCCTATTTATTCCTTACTTGTTTCCTTTCTATTCATTCGATGATTATTAACTAAAAGCCTGATAGTTGGCCAGATATTGATATGCTAGCTACTGAGAAGAATGTCCAGAAGAGGAAAGATGTAAATGCAGTGAACTATGTGTTTCACTTAAAAAGAAATAAGCCTTGTAAGAAAGAACAGTCTGGGAGGCAAGGCCAAGATAGCGGAGTAGTCAGACACTTTCGGTGGCCCCTCTTACAACAAAGACCCGAAAAAACAAGTGATTCGATTATATATGGCAATCTGGGAGCTCTGAACATCAAAGGCAGAGTTGAGGAACAGGACAGAGTGACGGGGGAGGGAGAGATGGTTCAGAAGCAGTGAGGAGTTGCCAGACCTGACCCAGCAAGAGCTGAGCCCTTCAGGCCTGAGCAACTTGAGGGTGAACGGTGCAGTAGGCAAGCAGCCATGCTCAGGAGGTGGTTTTCTGCACCAGGGGAGACCCAGCGCCAGAGAGTTTACACGGCCACCGACAACCAGTGAGAAGCAGCCCTCGATCCAGTGAAAGATAAGTAATTGTGTATGGCTTACTGCACGGATCAAAACCACCCCCCTTAGGGAAAAACCACTCTCCCATTTACCTCCCTGCTCCCCGCTCTGAACTGAGTCCTGGACTGGCTTTAGCAATTGCCGAGTCCCCTGGGCCAGAAGTAGGATCCGTCACACGCCCGGAGCCATTCTCCCTGCCTTGGAGAGTGAATAAATTAACAAACGGGAAAAAGAAATTGCCGGTTCCCCTAAGCCAGGAACCCAGGGTAGGCACAGCTCCTTTGCATAGGCACAGGCGTAAGGCATACACGGACCTTGAGTGCCTTTCCCCTTGCATAAACCTGTGTGGCACCAACTCAACAGGGTAGGCCCTCATTACCACAGTACAACATGGTATATGTCAGAACTCTAACTTCAACTGTTCCAGCTGTGAAGTGGCAGGTTCTTGACATTTGACACTGCTCTGCCCATTAAGCAGGGTCTTCACCTACCCACATCAGGGGTTGAGGACTGGTGGCTCCACCTATGCCACCTAGCCACCTGCGATAGGGGCCTATGAATAAGAGGTGCCCCCCAGTCCTTACAGCCAACAGCATTAGGTCCTCATAGTCCAGCTAAAAAACCCACCCACCTGTGCTCTCTAGGGAATAGGGACACGCCTTCCTCCTGGACTCTTGGGTGCGACCATCAGCCCCCTGCCTTGCTCAGAGTGTGTCCCCCTGCTGCAGCCAGATGCTTTTGCCTACACCAATCACCCATGCCTGTCTAAGACTGTAAGTGAGAGCCTACACCATACACTTGGTGGCTATCTACCTGGGCACCTGAGCTGAATCCATACAGGGGGAGTGGGCGGACTCCTGAGCTCACATACCTAGTAACAGATCTAACCACCTGGTGACAGGACATTAGGGCTTCAAAAGTGCCAGTAGTCAAACTAGCTCATACAAGCAGCCTATTTGGGCATATCAAAACAAAACAAGAAGCTAGGATACAATAAGCAAACGTAAAATAAATAAATATAATAACTTTTTGATGGTTCAGAGACAACAGTCAATATCAAATCACATAAAGAGGCAATCCATGATGGCTTTAGGAAGCTCCCAAAATAAAGAATCTACAAATTTTATGGTGGAAGAAAATTTCTTTGAATTACCAGAGGCAGAATACAAAAGATTAATATACAAAACTCTTCAAGAAATTAGGAAGGAAATTAAGCAAAATGAAGAACACGCAGCAGAGGAAACTAAAAAGATTAGAGAAGAGCATAATGACAAATTTAACAGTCTGAAAGAATCCATAGAGAGACACCAATCAGAAATCCAGAAGATTAACAATAAAATTTCAGAATTAGACAACTCAGTAGAAAGTTGTAGGAGCAAAATTGAGGCAATGGAAGTCAGAATTAGTGAGATTGAAGATAAAGCACTTGACACCAACTTATTTCAGGAAAAATCAGATAAAAGGATTAAAAAAATGAACAAACCCTAAAAATTATATGGGACTCTATCAAGAGGAATAACTTATGAGTGACTGGAGTACCAGAATAGAGGGGGATAAAAGAAAATACAGAGAGAATTGGTGAAGATTTGTTGGCAGAAAACTTCCCTGATATCATGAAAGATGACAAGATATCTATCCAAGATGCTCATCGAACCCCATATAAGGTAGATCCCCAAAGAAAGTCACCAAGGAATGTTATAATCAAACTTGCCAAATCCAAAGATAGAAAATTTCAAGAGTGGCTATGGATAAACGAAAAGTCATCTACAAAGGAGGGTCAATAAGAATAAGCTCGGACTAATCAGCAGAAGCCATGCAGGCAAGAAGGCAATGGGATGACATATATAAAGCCTTGAAGGAAACAAACTGCCAGCCAAGAATTATATATCCAGCAAAACTTTCTCTCAAATATGATGGTGAAATTAGGGCATTTCCAGATAAACAGAAGTTTAGGGAATTTGTAAAAACCAAAATTACAAGAAATACTAAAGGGAGTCCTCCGGTTAGAAAGTCAGTAACATCAGATAACAGCCCAAGACTAGAACACAGGACAGAGCAACCATATATCAACCCAGATAGTGAAGTCACAAAAGTAGATCAAAGCTAAAACACTGAAAATAGGGAAACAGATGTCAATATGTTAAAGATGATGACATTAAAACGAAAAGAGGGACTTATAAAATGTAGACATTGATTTTTCATATGGATAGGAAGTCAAGGCATTATGAAGAAATAAAAGACTAGTATAAACTTAGAAAAATAGGAGTAAATATTAAGGTAACCCCAAAGGAAACTAACAATCCTACAAGTCAAAATAAAGAACTAGAAAAATATAAAGACTCACCAAACACAAAATCAACAACAGTGAAAAAGATGGAAAGAAAATACATAAAGAAAAATGACAACACAGAAAATTAAGTAGAACGAAGAAACTGAACAACACACAAAAAAAGACATCAAAATGACAGCACTAAACTCATACATATCAATAATTATGCTGAATGTAAATGGACTAAATGCTCCAATAAAGAGACAGAGAGTGGCAGATTGGATTAAAAAAACACAATCCGTCTATATGCTGCCTAAAAGTGACACACCTCAGACTTAAAGACACAAACAAACTAAAACTCAAAGATGGAAACAAATATATCAAGCAAACAACACTCAAAAAAGAGCAGGAGTGGCAATATTAATCTCTGACAAAATAGACTTTAAAGTAAAATCCACAACAAAGGATAAGGAAGGACACTATATAATGATTAAAGGATCAATACACCGGGAGGACATAACTATAATAAATATTGATGCACTCAACAACAGGGCTCCAAAATACATAAAACAAACTCTAACATCACTGAGAAGAAAGGTAGTCAGCTCCACAATAGCAGTAGGAGACTTCAACACTCCACTTTCGGTGAAGGGCAGAACATTCAGAAGGAAGGTAAACAAAGACATGAAATAGCTAAATGCTACAGTCAACGAACTTGATCTCATAGACATATACCGAACATTCCACCTAACAGCAGCCAAGTGTATGTTCTTTTCCAATGCACATGGAACATTTTCCAGAATAGACCACATATTAGGCCATAAAGCAAGCCTTAACAAAATCGAAAGCATCGAAATATTACAAAGCATCTTTTCTGACCATAAAGCCATAAAAGTAGAAATCAACAACAGAAAAAGCAAGGAGAAAAAAACCAAACACATGGAAACTGAACAACACTTTGCTCAAAAACTACTGGATTATAGAAGAAATTAAGGATGGAATAAAGAAATTCATAGAATCAAATGAGAATGAAGACACATCCTACCAGAACCTTTGGGACACAGCAGAAGCAGTGCTCAGAGGTCAGTTTATAGCAATAAATGCACACATCCAAAAAGAAGAAAGGGTCATAATCAAAACATTAACCCTACAACTGGAACAAGTAGAAAGAGAGCAGCAGAAGAAACTCTTAGGCTCCAGCAGAAAGGAAATAATAAGAATTAGCACCGACTTAAATGAAATAGAGAATAGAAAAACAATTGAAAGCGTTAACAAGACCAAAAGCTGGTACTTTGAAAAGATCAACAAAATTGATAAACCAGTGGCCAAACATACGAAAGAAAAACAGGAGAGGAAGCAGATAACCCGTATAAAAAATGAGATGGGTGGTATCACAAGAGACCCAACTGAAATTAAAAGAAACATAGCAGAATGCTATGAAAAATTGTACTCTAACAAATTTGAAAACCTAGATGAAATGGACAAATTTCTAGAAACTCACTACCTACCTAAACTAACACAAACGGAGGTAGAGCAACTAAATAAACCCATAAAAAAGAAGACATTGAAAAGGTAATTAAAAAAACTCTGAACAATTAAAAGCCCTGGCCCGGATGTCTCCACTGGAGAGTTCTACCAAACTTTCAGAAAAGAATTAACACCACTACTACTAAAGGTATTTCAGGGCATAGAATAGGATGGAATACTCCGAAACTCATTCTATGAAGCCAGCATAACCCTGATACCAAAACCAGGTAAAGACACCACAAAAAAAGAAAATTACAAACCAGTATCCCTCATGAACATTGATGCTAAAATCGTCAACAAAATTCTAGCCAATATATTTCAGCAAAGTATCAGAAAGATAATTCACCATGATCAAGTGGGATTTATACCATTTCTAAAGGGATGGTTCAACATTAGAAAAACAATCAATGTAATCCATCACATAAATAAAACAAAAGACAAGAACCACATGATCTTATTAATCAATGCAGAGAAGGCATTTGACAAAGTCCAACACCCATTCATGATGAAAACTCTCAACAAAATAGGAATAGAAGGGAAATTCCTCAATTATAATTAAGGGCATTTATACAAAGCCAACATCGTCCTAAATGGAGAGACTTTGAAAGCATTCACCTTGAGAATGGGAACCAGACAAGGATGCCCTTTATCACCACTCTTATTCAACATTGTGCTGGAGGTCCTAGCCAGAGCAGTTAGGCTAGAAAAAGAAATAAAGGGCATCCAAATTGGTAGAGAAGAAGTCAAAGTATCTTTATTTGCAGATGATATGATCTTATATACAGAAAACCCCAAAGAAGCCACAAGAAAACTACTGGAACTAAAGGAGATTTCAGCAAGGTTTCAGGATACAAGATAAATATACAAAAATCAGTTGGATTCCTTTACACCAACAAAGAGAACGTCAGAGGAAATCACCAAATCAGTACATTTACAGTAGCCTGCAAGAAGATAAAATACTTAGAAATAAAGCTAACCAGAGACGTAAAACATCTGTACGATGAAAACTACAAGAAACTCCTGCAAGAAATCAAACGAGACCTGCATAAGTGGAAAAACATACCTTGCTCTTTGATAGGTAGACTCAACATTGTGAAAATGTCAATTCTACACAAAGCGATCTACAGATACAGTGCAGTCCCAATCCAGATTCCACTGTCATTTTTTAATGAGATGGAGAAACAAATCACCAACTTCATATAGAAAGGGAAGAGGCCCCGAATAAGTGAAGCATTACTCAAGACGAAGAACAAAGTAGGAGGCCTCACACTACCTGACTTGAGAACCTACTATACAGCTACAGTACTCAAAACAGCCTGGTACTGGTACAACAACAGAGACATTGACCAATGGAACAGAATTGAGAACTCAGATGTAAATCCATCCACCTATGGTCACCTGATTTTTGACAAGGGCCCAAAATACATCAAATGGGGAAAAGACAGTCTTTTTAACAAATGGTGCTGGCAAAACTGGATATCCATTTGTAGAAAAATGAAACAGGACCCATACCTCACACCATATACAAAAACTACTTCAAAATGGATCAAAGACCTGAATATAAAGCCTCAAACTATAAAATTCATAGAAGAAAAAATAGGACCAACACTTCAGACCTTAATACATGGCATTAACAGGATACAAACCATAAACATCAACACAAAAAACCCAACAGATAAACTAGATAATTGGGATCTTCTAAAAATCAAACATCTATGCTCTTCAAAAGATTTCACCAAAAGAGTTAAAAGAGAACCTACAGACTGGGAAAAAATTTTTGGACAGTACAAGTCAGACAAAGGTCTAATCTCCATAATCTACAAGAAAATCCAACACCTCTACAACAAAAAGACAACCAATCCTATCAAAAAATGGGCAAAGGAAATGAACAGACACTTCACCAAGGAAGACATTCAAATGGCCAACAGACACATGAGGAAATGCTCGCAATCACTAGCCATTAGAGAAATGCAAATTAAAACCACAATAAGATACCATCTCACCCCGGCATTACTGGCACGAATCAAAAACACTGGAAATAACAAATGTTGGAGGGGCTGCGGGGAGACGGGAACTCTTATACACTGCTGGTGGGAATGCAAAATGATACAGCCATTTTGGAAAATGATATGGTGTTTCCTCAGAAAGCTAGAAATAGACGTACCATTCGATCCAGCAATCCCACTCCTAGGAATATATCCTAGAGAAATAAGAGTCATCACTCGAATAGACATATGCACACCTATGTTCATGGCAGCATTATTCACAATAGCAAAACGATGGAAACAACCTCGATGTCCATCAACAGACGAATGGATACACAAACTATGGTACATACACACAATGGAGTACTATGCAACGAGAAAGAACAATGAATTGGTGAACCATCTCATAACATGGATGAAACTGGAGGACATCATGCTGAGTGAAATAAGTCAATCACAAAAGGACAAATATTGTATGAGACCTCTATTGTAAAAACCCATGAAAAAATTCACTTGCAAAATGTAACAATCCTTGTTGGTTACCAGGGATGGGAGGGGGGGGAATACTAAATAGGTAATAGGTAAGTGGTAACTTGGGTGAGAGATGAGATAGTACATAGTACAGGGGAAACTAACACAACCTGCACAAGGAAAGGTCACGGAGGCCCTATAGACACATCCAAACCCCCCAAGGGACTGAGTTGTTGGACGGAGGGCTCTGGGGACCATGATCTCGGGGAACATCTAGCTCAATTGGCATGACACTACTTATAAAGATAATGCTCTACATTCTACCTTGGTGAGTAGTGTCTGGGGTCTTAAAAGCCTATGAGCGGCCATCTAAGATACTCCACTGATCTCATCCCTTCGGGAACAAGGGAGAACGAAGAGAACAGGATACAAGGAAAAGATTAGTCCGAAGGACTAATGGTCCACAGCTACCAAGGCCTCCACGGGACTGAGCCCAGTACAGCTGGATGGTGCCCGGCTACCACCAATGACTCCTCTGACCAGGATCACAACAGAGGGTTCTGGGCAGAGCTGGAGTAGGATGTAGAGTATAATTTTAACTCCCAAAAAAAAAAAAAAAAAGAAGACCAGATATACTGGCCTAAAGAATACTAGAGAAACCTCGAGAGTGTGGCCCCCAGACACCCTTTCAGCTCAGAGGGGAAGTTACCTTCAAGGTTCGATGTTAAGCCTGGGAATGGACACCCCAGTAAAACTAAATGGGACTAACGATGTACAGGAGTCCGGTGACAAGGGCCAGAAGGCAGAGGGAGAGTAGGAAACTGATGATAAGGAACACAAATTGAATAAGGACACTGTCGATGTATTGTGAGATTGTTGACCACTGCTATAGGGCAACATTTGTAGTAACTATTAAATGGGAGGCTGTTTTGTCCTGTAAGCCTTCATCTTGAGCGAGAATGGCAGCACAATTGGAAGAGCATAGTCAATATCACTTAAATGTGTAAGTAAAAAGTTTTGAAATGGTGTTTAAATAAAATAAAAATAAATAAATAAATAAATAAATAAATAAACAAATGAGACTAAAGAGGTACAATAGTCCACTGACAAGGTCCAGAAGACAGAAGGGGACAAGGAAGCCCCCTGGTGATAGGGAACACAAGGTGGAGTAAGGATATTCTTGATGTGCTGTGAGATTGTTAACCATTGTCATAGGGCAACATGTGTAGTAACTGTTAAATGAATAACTATTTTTTCTGTAAGCCTTCATCTTAAGTGAGAATAACAGCACAGTTGGAAGAGCGTAGTCAATGTCACTGAACTGAGAATGTAGAAATTTTTGAAACGGTGTATCTTTGGCCATCTGTAATTTTCATCAAAAAAAAAAGGTTGAGAATTTAGAGGCTTAATACGTTGTGGGGTTGTTAACCAATGTCAAAAAACAACATGTGTACTACTATTTCATGAGAAACTATTTGCTCTGTAAGCTTTCACCTGAAGTACAATAAAATATATATTTTAAAAAAAAAAAAAAAAATCAGTTGGATTCCTTTACACCAACAAAGAGAACGTCAGAGGAAATCACCAAATCAGTACATTTACAGTAGCCTGCAAGAAGATAAAATACTTAGAAATAAAGCTAACCAGAGACGTAAAACATCTGTACGATGAAAACTACAAGAAACTCCTGCAAGAAATCAAACGAGACCTGCATAAGTGGAAAAACATACCTTGCTCTTTGATAGGTAGACTCAACATTGTGAAAATGTCAATTCTACACAAAGCGATCTACAGATACAGTGCAATCCCAATCCAGATTCCACTGTCATTTTTTAATGAGATGGAGAAACAAATCACCAACTTCATATAGAAAGGGAAGAGGCCCCGAATAAGTGAAGCATTACTCAAGACGAAGAACAAAGTAGGAGGCCTCACACTACCTGATTTTATAACCTGTTATACTGCTACAGTAGTCAAAACAGCCTGGTACTGGTACAACAACAAATACATAGACCAATGGAACAGAGTTGAGAATCCAGATATAAGCTCATCCACCTATGAGCAGCTAATATTTGACAAAGGCCCAAAGTCCATTAATTGGGGAAAAGACAGTCTCTTTAACAAATGGTGCTGACATGACTGGATATCTATATGCAAAAACTGAAACAAGTTTTTTCTCACACCATATACAAAAACTAACTCAAAATGAATCAAAGACTTAAATGCAAAATCAAAAACGATAAAGATCATGGATGAAAAATTAGGGACGATGCTAGGAGCCCTAATACATGACATAAACACAATACAAATCATAAGTAACAGTGCACAAGCACCAGAAGAGAGACTAGATAACTGGGAGCTCCTAAAAATCAAACACTTATGCTCATCAAAAGACTTCACCAAAAGAGTCAAAAGACAACCTACAGACTGGGAAAAAAAAATTGGCTATGACAAATCCTGTCAACATCTAATTTCTAAAATCTACAAGATACTGCCAAGTCTCAACAACAAAAAGACAAATAACCCAGTTAAAAAATGGGCAAAGGATATGAATAGACACTTCGTCAAAGAAGATATTCAGGCAACTAACAGACATATGAAGAAATGCTCACGATTATTAGCCATTAGAGTAATGCAGATCAAAACTAAAATGAGATATCATCTCACCCCAACAAGGCTAGCATTAATCAAAAAAACACAAAATAATAAATGCTGGAGAGGTTGTGGAGAGACTGGAACACTGATACATCGTTGGTGGGAATGTAAAATGGTACAACCATTTTGGAAATCATTTTGGCACTTCCTTAAAAAGCTAGAAATACAAGTACCATACGATCCAGCTGTCCCGCTCCTTGAAATAAATCCTAGAGAAATAAGAGCCATCACACGAGTAGATATATGCACACCCATGTTCATTTATAAAGCTAGAAATAGAAGTATCATACGATCCAGCTGTTCTGCTCCTTGAAATAAATCCTAGAGAAATAAGAGCCATCACACGAGATATATGCACACCCATGTTCACTGCAGCACTGTTCAGAATAGCAAAAAGATGGAAACAACCTAGGTGCCTACCAACGGTAGAATGGATAAACAAATTATGGTATATCCACACAATGAAATACTGTGCTACGATAAAGAAGAACGATGAAGCCTGAATCATAACATGGAGGAAGTTGGAGGTCATT
Source organism: Dugong dugon (assembly GCA_030035585.1). Lineage (NCBI taxonomy): Eukaryota > Metazoa > Chordata > Mammalia > Sirenia > Dugongidae > Dugong > Dugong dugon. The sequence continues at coordinate 21,157,238 of CM057478.1, forward strand.
ATGCTGAGTGAATTTAGTCAATCACAGAAGGATAAATACTGTATAAGACCACGATTATAAGAACTCAAGAAAAGGTTTAAACACAGAAGAAAACATTCTTTGATGGTTACAAGGATGGGGAGGGAGGGTGAGGGTTATTTACTAATTAGATAGTAGATAAGAATTATCTTAGGTGAAGGGAAGGACAACACACACTACAGGGGAAGTCAGCAGAACTGGACTAAACCAAAGCTAAGAAGTTTCCTTAATACCGTCAAACACTTTGAAGGACAGAGTAGCAGGGGTACGTGGCTGGGGATCATGTTTTCAGGGACATCTAGGTCAATTGGCATAACAAAGCTTATTAAGAAAATGTTCTGCATCCTACTTTGGGGAGAGGTGTCTGTGGTGTTAAAAGCTTGCAAGCGGCCAGCTAAGATGCATCAATTGGTCCCAACCACCTGGAGTAAAGGAGAATGAAGAACACCAAAGACACATGGAAGGTAGTAGCCCAGGAGACAGAAAGGGTCACATAAACCAGAGACTGCATCATACTGAGACTAGAAGAACTAGATGGTGCCCAGCTACTAACAATGACCTCCCTGACGGGGAACACAACAGAGAGTCCCAGATGGAGCAGGAGAAAGGTGGGGGGCAGAAGTCAAATTCCAGTAAGAAGACCAGACTTAATGGTCTGACTGAGACTGGAGGAACCCTAGAAAGCATGGCCCCTGGATTCTCTATCAACCCAGAACTAAAACAATTTCCGAGGCCAGTTCTTCAGACAGGATTGGACTGGACTGTGGGATATAAAGTGATACTCGTGAGGAGTGTGCCTCTTAGCTCAAGTAGATACAAGAGACTAAATGGGCAGCTTCTGTCCGGAGGTGAGATGGAAAGGCAGAGAGGGTTAGGAGCTGCTTCAATGGACATGGGGAATCAGGGATCGAAGGGAGGAGTATGCTGTCATGGTATTGGGAGAGCAATTAGAGTCACATAACAACTTATGTATAAATTTTTGTATGGGAAAAATTTTTAAAAAAAGAACAGTCTAGATGAAGTGGTATGGAAGCTCTGATACATATCAGCCGTTTCTTTACTCTAAAAATATCCCATTTAGTGTCTAGATCTTCCACTGTCATTTCCTTCTTATGTGCTCTCAGCATCCTGTAGAACTCTTGCATAAATTAAAATGTGTCAGTGGGGGTTTCCTAAACCAGCGCATATGTTTTACTATAAACCAAAATCTGTAATTGCAATATATAAATTTTCACTATATAAATATTATTGGTCTCTTTCTCTCCTGTGGAGATCTCTTTCTTGTCAAGTTCAGTTTTCTAATTATATACTTTAAGGTCTTTTACCAGTTGCTTGCACCAGCTACTTTATCTTTCTGCTTTCATGGTTCATTACTCCCTAAAACAGGATCTTCAACTTCAGTCAAGTAAACTATTTGCTTACTATTCTCTGCTCAGACAATTTGCTTTCTCCTATGTCTTGGCTTCTGCCCTTGCCAACCCTTTCCACTCACATGTATAATGCCCTTCTTTCTCCTCAGTATGAGACAGTTTTTTGTCTTTTTCAAAACTCTTCTCTGTGAGGCTGTCCCTGCATGATCGCATTGCCTCTGCTAACTCTGAATTCTCTGCCTGTGTTTAATAATGTAGCTGTAACTAGTTAGTACTCTTGTATTGGATGTCTGTGGATATATTTGTGTGCCTATCCTGTGAAGGTGTATACTACTATGTCTTCTTAATTTCCCAGCATCCAGTACAGTGCCCTATGAACGCAAATTAATACAAACTGAAGTAGTTGGTTGTCTTTGGAAGATAGTTGACTCCTCTTGGTGCTCACCAGCTAGTATTTTAGGGGGTACATTGTTTTTAACCTTCTAATAACTATTTGTCATTAAGTGAGGCTTCTTAAGTACTTTTCTTTTGCTTTTGGCTGTTTTTTTGAACAACAGTAAAAATTCCGGTAGTGCATGGCATTTGAATGTTAAAAAATAGAAATTAGTTGTTACTTTTTTTTAGTTCAAGCTTCAGGTAGGTAGGTATGCAGCTCTTATTTAGCAGATTAGAACAATAGACTGCAGCAGGCAGAAATGCAGCTATTTGGCCAAAAGTCTACTTAGAAAAAGTTTGTGATTGTTGTTAGCTGGCTTGGAGTTGGCCACCAACTCATCGCAAACCCAAGCGCAATGGGATCGGACTGTTATGATTCAAAGGCTGATTTTCAGAAGTACATTATCAGGTCTTTCTAGTCTGTTGTAGTCTGGAACCTCTGCTGAAACCCGTTCAGCATCATAGCAACACACAAGCCTGCAATGACAGACAGGTGGTGGCTGCAGATGAGGTGCATTGACTGGGAATCGAAGCCAAGTCTCCCACATGGAATGTGAGAATTCTACCACTGAACTACCACTGTCCCCTAGAAAGAGTTTAGTGAAACCATTTCATTAAACAAGTATTTATGGAGTGTCTACAGCACCAGGCTTTTTGCTAAGAGTTTAGAATACCAAAGCATGCAAATACAGATAAGGGTCTCATATCTTAGAGAGCTTAATCTAAAAATGCATATTAATGAAAGTAATTAATAAGTAAGTAAATGTAATAAGTAAATTACATTAATAAATGTAGCATCACCTTTGAGATAGTGCTTATTCAAGAAACTTGCATGAACTGAGATCTGAATGGTGAGTAGGATATAACTCAAGGCAAATGAGGGAGGAAGAAGAAGAGAATTAAAAACAAGGAGTAGAGTTGTTCTTTTTGCAAGAACAGGAAGATTATGACATGTTTGAAGAACTGAGAAAAGATCATTATGGCTGGGAATATGGAGAGCAAAGGGAGTAAAGATAGCCTATGTATGAGAATTTGGATTGTTAGCTAAAAAGCAATAAAGAATGCTGGGGATTAGAAGGATGTGATTAGATTGGTATTTTGAACTATTGCTTTGACTACAATATAGGCAGTCCCTGAATTACAAATGAGTTCTGTTCCTAAGTCTGTCTTTAAGTCTAATTTGTACATAAGTCTGACCAGTTAGGTACGGTTTGTATCTAACATCAGTTAGTCAAATGTTTTTCTTAGTATATAGTCAATAGTGTACCTTTCTATGCATAAAAACATTAAAGAAGCACTTCCAGATACACTAAAACATCTTTAAATAACATAATAATACAATAATAATAATACCACTCATCTATCAGTTTGTCATACTGTGGTGACTTGCATGTTGCTGTGATGCTGGAAGCTATGCCACTGGTATTTCAAGTACTAGCCACATCACCCATGGAGGATAGGTTTCAGCAGAGCTTCCAGACTTAGGCAGACTAAAAAGAAGGACCTGACAGTCTTCTTCTGAAAAAAATTGGCCAGTAAAAGCCTTATGAATAGCAACAAAACATTGATATAGTACCAGTAGATGAGCCCCTCAGGTTGGAAAGCACTCAAATGATGACTGGGGAAGAGCTTCCTCCTCAAGGTAGAGTCGACCTTAATGACATGGATGGAGAAAAGCTTACGGTACCTTCATTTGCTAATGTAGCATGACTCACAATGAGAAGCAGCAGCTGCAAACATCCACTAATAATTGGGATGTAGAATGTACAAAGTATGAATATAGGAAAATTGGAAGTCATCAAAAAATGAAATGGAATGCTTGAAGATTGATATCCTAGGCATTAGTGAGCTGAAATGGACTGGTATTGGCCATTTTGAATCAGACAACAACTGGTCTACTATGCCAGGAATGACAAATTGAAGAGGAATGGTGTCACATTCATTATCAAAAAGAACATTTCAAGATCTATCCTGAAGTATAGTGCTGTCAGTGATAGGAAATATACATATGCCTACAAGAAAGACCAGTTAATACAACTATTATTCGGATTTACACACCAACCACTAATGCCAAACATGAAGAAATTGAAGATTTTTACCAACTTCTGCAGTGTGAAATTAATGCAATCAGGATGCATGCAATCAAGATGCATTCATAATTGCTGATGATTGGAATGCAGAAGTTGGAAACAAAGAAGGATCAGTAGTTGGAAAATATGGCCTTGGTGATAGAAATGACACCGGAGATCACGTGATAGAATTTTGCAAGACCAACGATTTCTTCATTGCAAGTACCTTTTTTCAACTGCATAAATGGTGACTATACACGTGGACCTCAACATATGGAATACACAGGAATCAAACTGGCTACATCTATGGAAAGAGGCAATGGAGAATCTCAATATCATCAGTCAGAACAAGCCAGGGGCCGACTGCAGAACAGACCATCAGTTACTCATATGCAAGTTTAATTGAAGCTGAAGAAAATTAGAGCATGAGAGCCAAAACACGACCTTCAGTATATCCCACCTGAATTTAGAGACCATCTCAAGAATAGACTTGACGCATTGAACACTAATGACACCAAGGACATCATACATGAAGAAAACAAGAGGTTATTAAAAACAGTAAAGAAAGAAAAGACCAAAATGGATGTCAGAAGTGACTCTGAAACTTGCTCTTGAACGTAGATTAGCTGAAGTGAACGGAAGAAATGAATTAAAAGAGATGAATGGAAGATTTCAAAGGGCAGCTCAAGAAGACAAAATAAAGTATTATAATGAAGTGTGCAAAGACCTGGAGTTAGAAAACCGAAAGAGAAGAATACCCTCGACATTTCTCAAGCTGAAAGACCTGAAGAAAAAATTCAAACCTCGAGTTGCAATATCAAAGGACTCTACAGGGAAAATATTGAACGACACAGGAAGCATCAAAAGAAGATGGAAGGAATAAACAGAGTCACTGGACCAGAAAGCATTGATCTACACTCAGCCATTTCAGAGGCAACATGATCAAGAGCTGATGGTACTGAAGGAAGAAGTCCAAGTTGCACTGAAGACATTAGCAAGAAACAGGGTTCCAGGAATTGATTGAATACCAATTGAGATGTTTCAACAAACAGATGCAATACGGGAGGTGCTCAGTTGTCTATGCCAAGAAATTTGGAAGAGAGCTACCTGGCCAACTGACTGGAAGAGATCCATGTTTGTGCCATCCCAAAGAAAGGCAATCCAGCAGAGTGTGGAAATTGTCAAATAATATCATTAGTAACATATACACAGTAGAATTTTGCTGAAGATCATTGAAAAGTGGTTGCAGCAGTACATCGACAGGGATCTTCCAGAACTTGAAGTCAGATTCAGAAGAGGACATGGAATGCAGGATATCATTACTGATGTCAGATGGATCTTGGCTGAAAGCAGACAATATCAGAAAGATGTTTACCTGTGTTTTATTAAGTATACAAAGGCATTTGACTGTGGATCACAACAAATTGTGTATAACACTGAGAAGAATGGGAATTCCAGAACACTTAATTGTGCTCGTGCAGAACCTGTATATAGACCAGGAGGCAGTCTTTCCAACAGAACAAGGAGACACTGTGTGGTTTAAAGTCAGGAAAGGTGTGTGTCAGGGTTGTATTTTTTCACCATCCTTATATAATCTGTATGCTGAGCATATAATCTGAGAAGATGGACTACATAAAGAAGAACATGGCATCAGGATTGGAGGAAAACTCGTTAACAACCTGCAGTGTGCAGATGATACAACCTTACTTGCTGAAAGAGAACTTGAAGCACTTACTGATGAAGATCAAAGAGTACAGCCTTCAGTGTGGATTACACCTCAACATAAAGAAAACAAAATCCTCACAACTGGACCGATAAGCAACATCCTGATAAATGGAGAAAAGATTGAAGTTGTCAAGAGTTTCATTTCACTTGAAGCCACAACGCCCATGGAAGCAGCCATCAAGAAATCAGACAATGTATTACACTGGGCAAACCTGCTGCAGAAGACCTCTTTAAAGTGTTGAAAAGCAAAGACATCATTTAGAGGACTAAGGTGCACCTGACGCAAGCCATGGTGTTTTCAGTTGCCTTGTATGCATTTGAAAGCTGAACAATGAATAAGGAAGACCGAAGAAGAATTGACACCTTTGAATTATGGTGTTGGTGAAGAATATTGAATATACTCTGGACTGCCAGAAAAATGAGTAAATCTGTCTTGGAAGAAGTACAGCCAGAATGCTCTTTAGAAGCAAGGGTGGCGAGACTTCATCTCATGTACTTTAGACAAGTTATCAGGAAGGACAAGTCCCTGGAGAAGGACATCATGCTTGGTAAAGCAGAGGTCAGTGAGAAAGAGGAAGACCCTCAATGAGATGAATTGACACAGTGACTGCAGCAATGGACTCAAGTGTAACAACGATTGTGAGGATGGCACAGGACTGGGCAATGTTTTGTTCTGTTGTACGTAGGGTTGTTATTAGTCAGAACGGACTCAATAGCACCTAACAACAAGAAGAATAATATTTTGATGCACGCCACAAAGCAGTGCCCATTTTTTATTACGAACCATTGCATGTACCTCATATTTTTATTATAATAGGCTTTACGGGGGTTGGTTTGTAACTACAGGTTGTATGTCAATTGGACGTTTGTAATATGGGGACTGCCTGTATAGAGAATAAATCGGAGATGGCAAGGAGGTGGTGATAAAGATGAAGAAACAGAGGTGGATTTAGGAAGATAGTTATAAGAGGCTGTCAATACAGATTGAATCTAAGAGTGAGGGAAAAGAAAGTGGTACACATTGAACTGAGTTCCCCTGAAGTATGTACTGTAAATACTAACCTCTATGCCTGCAGTTATAAACCCATTTGGGAATGGGTTGTGTTTGTTATGTTAATGAGGCAGCATTAATATAGGGTGTATCTTGAGTCAATCCTTTTTGAAATATAAAAGAAATAAATTAAGAAAGTAGGAAAGAAGCATAGATGAGAAAAGAGACATGCCAAGCCACATGAAGATTGCCCAGGAGCAGAAGCTAAAAGAGAAAAGGACCTTCCTCCAAAGCCAACAGAGAGAGAAAAGTTTCCCCTAGAGCTGGCACCCTAACTTCAGACTTCTAGCCTCCTAAACTGTGAGAAAAGAAACTTCTGTTAAAGCCATTTATTTGTGGTATATGTGTTACAGCTGCACTGGATAACTAAGACAGGAGGCTTCAAGGATGACACCTATATTTATGATTTGTATGGAAAGATGGATGGTGGTGACATTTTCTGAGATGGTTTATACTGGAAAAGAGCAAGGCTTGGGGCCTGGGAAAGATCATGAGTTTTGTTTTGAGCATATTGAGTTTGAGGCATTTTGCAGCATCCAAATGGAAATATCAAATAAGCAGTTAGATGAGTAGCTCAGCGGAAATATCACGCCTATAGATATAAATTTCTAGGTGATCACTATATGGATGATAATTGAAGCTGTGGTGTAGATGAGATTGCCTAAGAAAAAATTAGAGTGAGAAGAAAAGAGAGCGATGAATAATTCTATATTTTAATGGCTCAGTGGAGGGGGCAAGAGCCTGCAAAATAGACCAAGAAGGTACAGCCAGAAAGACAAGAAAGAAATACTGAGAGATGAAGAACATGGTGTCGTAGAAGACAAGACAAAAGGATATTTCAAGAAGAAGGACATAATCACTGATGTTGAGACCTTTCAAGATATCAAGAAAGATAAGAAATAAAAAATGTCTACTGGATTTGTTTCATGGAGGCCATTAATGATCAAAGCAGCTGTTGCTCTAGAGGGATGGGGATGGAGTGGATTGAGGAGGGAGTGGTAGGTGAGAAAGGGGGACAGTGAAAATTGATAGCTCTTTCAAGAAGCTTGACTGTGAATAGAGAAGAGAGGAATAAGGTGGTGGCTGCATGTGTGGGCAGGGGATATTTTAATGTTTTTTTTTTTTTTTTTGGCTTTGTTTTGTTTTTTAAGTTATAGAGAATTGAGCATGTTCAAATGCTAATCAAAAGAAGTGGAGAGAGAGCCGTTGAATATGTAAACTAAGATTGTGATCATCAACAACCTTTAAGAACATTGAAATGATATTAAATTTTCATACAGCATTAAATTTTCTCCTATAAGCATAACTCTTAAATATTCATTCATTCATTCATTAAAAAAAAAATTACTGTGCACCTTCTACATGTCAGGCAGTATTCTATGTTCTGGGAATATAACTGATTATTTACTGAGATGGGGAAGATTTGGTGTGGGTGAGACTGAGTTTCGAGGAAATCAAGAATTTTGTTTTATCCATGTTAAGTTCGAGCTGTTTTGTAGACATCCGTGTGGAGACGTCAGTTACACTGTTGGAGAAACTTAGTATAGAGAATAATCTCCATGAGGACAGCAACTTTAGACTGCTCACTGCTGCACCCCAGGATCTATAACTGAGCCTGGCACACATGGGCACTCAGTAATATTTGTGGGATGAATTAATGAATGAGATGTTGTCTAATAAGCATGCAAGCTTTAATCATGAATTTATAAAAACAAAAATATATAGAAATCAGGAAAATATTGGTAAAAAACTTTCAAGATCAACCCAGTGCAATGATAGAGGAATTATTGAGTGCCGGTATTCTTATTAAAGTACCAGAAAAAACCAAACCTGTTGCCATCAAGTCGATTCTGACTCATAGCTACCCTATAGGACAGAGTGAAACTGCCCCTGTAGGGTTTCCAAGGAGTGGCTGGTGGATTTGAACTGCCACCCTTTTGGTTAGCAGCCGAGCTCTGTAATTAGGCCAGCACCTCTTTTTAGGCGTTACTTATTTTATGAATACTGTCATACAGTGTACAGGAATTCTCCCCTAAACTGATAAAAGGATACATTGCTTTGTAAATGCACATGAGTAGAATCCGAAGATGAGGATAATGGTATAACATTTTAAATAATGTTCAAGAAATATTTTAGTAGAATCATACATAGAGATCACAGATCCATACTCTCCTGAAGAATTTGAGGGCTGGTTTATTTAAATTAAATGTTAAAGCAAATCAAATTACAAACCTCTCAGGGTAATAATTGCACATTATCTGATATGTATCCTGATTCCTTGTTGCATCTTGGTGTAGTATAGGAGATAGCAATGGCTCTATTTTAACCTCAAAATATTTCTCTTGCTTGTGGAAATCTTTGCTGGATATTTACTATAAAATGTGCCTTGACTTGAGCACTGTTCTTAACAGTCTTAGAAATATATTTTAATTCATATTCAGTTTACTGTGGGGCAAGAATGGAAACATAAGAAATAATAGAAAAGAGTAAATCTAAGGTTGATGAGAAAGTTTGATACAAATCAAACCTTTGAACCCTTAGCCCACCTTGAAGCTTTCATTCGTTTTACTTTCTGGCCGCTGACATTTCCATGAATTTTATGAAGCTGAGGCCTAAAACCACAGGGGCAGAAATAACCCAAAAACCAAAATTCAAGATGTATAGAAACACAAAATTAACTGTTCGAAAGACTGCTCAATAAAGCATAAAATATAGTATGTGGAAATGCAAAGACGGCATTTGTTTCCACCAAAGAAAATTTTCTTTTAAGAAAAATGTACTTAATGGGTGACCACATTTCTCTCACCAAGAAATAAGAAAATATGGTCATAGAATTACATCAGCAGTATTTATTGAGCACCTACTTCATGCTAAGAACTGGACTGGGAGTTGGGATATCATAGTGAACAAGAAAGAGATACACATGTGTGTGTGTGTGTGTGTGTACACAACTGTAGAACTACATGATTTTGCAAAGGAGTGTAAAGGAGAATTGCACATGCTACCAGAGCTCCTAACAGTAGGAACTAACCTAGTTTGGAGGACCAGAGAGGATTTCCTTGAGGAATCAGTGTTTAGCTGACATGTCAAAGATGCGTACATCATTTCAGGCAGAGAAAATGGTAATAAGGTTAATATTTACTGAGTACTCGGTGTATGCCTGGCATAGTTTTAATCACTTTCATTGGTGTTAATGAGGTAGATTCTATTACTAATCCAGTTTTACAGATGCAAAAACTAAAACCAAGAGAATTAAAATAGCTTGTTCAAATTCAAACAGTTGGTGAATGGGACCCAGGATTCTCAACCAGGAAGTCTGACTTCACAGCTGAAATTCTTAACCTGTTTTGGTCCCCACCAAGCATGGTGTTTTTGAGGAACTGAGAAGTGTCTAGCAGGACTGGAGTGAAGAATCCAGAGACAGAGAGGCAAGTTAAGGCTGGAGGACTCCAGGGGGCAGGATCATGCCATATCTTATGGGTTAGAAATCTGGGGCTTTATCCTAAAAGCAATAGAAAGTGACTCAAAAATTTAAATGGTGTGTGTGTGTGTGTGTGTGTGTGTGTGTGTGTGTGTGTGTAGAAGAAGAAAAACTTTTGGACTTTTCTTCGTTTGCTTAAAATCCAAAAAAACAGAGAGCTGAATATTAAGAAATGTGTCATTTGAGCAGATAGCCATCTTTCAAAAACCAAGTCATACAACAATATACAGAATCAGCTGTCTTTAAAATTGTGAGACAGTGCAAACATTTTTAATCATGCAATTGGTCAAGGGAAGAAAAGTAGATGGGAATGAATGTTTATTAAACACATGTTATTTTCTACACATTTTGCTTCTGGCTTAATATACATTGTCTTATATAATACAGATAATGAAGAGTAAGCAGTGTTTTCATACCAGAGAGTACATTACTAGCAATTCAGTGTCTAATATGATGGAAAGGATTAGAAAACAGATTTCAATTGCTAAAAGCCCACAAACTCAACTGAACAATCTGATTTTAAGCAGCATTTGATAAGGCATCAAATAACAAAACCAACAAGAAAAGCAATTGTCATTTACTGAGTACTTAATTTAGTGTGAGGGTGTGACACTGAAATCACGAAGAAATGTACTTTATAACACTTTTATAATCTTTCTGGCTCTCCTCCACCATATCTTATCGTCCTTCTTTTTAATTGAGTGCTTATGTGCATCACATCGTGCTGAAGTCTTTTTGTTACTTTTTTACTCTAAAGTCAGATTTACTGGAAATTTATCTGTGGAAATTCTTTGAGGCCTGGCTGAAGGTGAATCTTTCAACAGAGAATTTCCCTTTGCTTCTGCTAGATGCCTGAGGCACATTTTATCTGGGACACTTTAATTCCTCAGCTTGCGGTTTTCGAACATACATAATGTAAATTTAATGGACAGATCATGTGTGGGTTGTTTCCTGTTTGTAATTCTCAAGGGAGATGTTTTTATTTCTCCACCTTGAGCCCAGGTCAAGACAGGCGGGTTTCTTTGTGTCACTTTGTGTGGGGAGGTTTATGATGGTTTCCTCACGCTGAAAGTGTAGTTCTTTGGAGCCTACTTGATGGAAGGGTTCCGTATTAAACCTCCCACCTTCTGCAGGCCCTGGGTTTTGTCTTCAGTCCCAGAGCTCCATGCAATAATGAAGCTGAAGGTCAAATTCTTGATTTACTTAATTTTTAGTCTCGTAGTATTCATTACTTTCTTACAAATGCAGTGATACAAGTAAAAATATGGTATTTAAAATATTTTTATTCTACATTTTTACTTAATTTTAGTAGGAGAGCTGGTCAGGTTTCTAGCTGCCATATTGCTGTAAAGGAAAATCTTAACTCCTGACTATTAAGCTGTTTAACCCTCACAATTACTGTATGTGGCATATGTGAAGAATACAAGGCGTAACTTGCCCAAGGTTACACAGGTAGTAAGAATTTGAAATAGAATTTGAACCCAATCAGTCTAACTCCAGAAACCACACCAAATGTCCATGACATATCAAAGCAGTCCTGAACGAATTCAGCTCATGATGGGGCCTGTTATACTCCTAATAGAACAAACACGCCTGGGATGGATGGATGGGTGGGTGGGTGGGTGGATGGATGGGTGGATGCATGCATGCCAGAGAGAGAGAATATTTCAACATATAGCCCAAGAGAAGAAATAGAACTCCAAAGTATAAACTAACAAGGCGTTATTTATTAAAAAAGAATTCAAATGGGAGGAGGAGGAAAGGTTTATATGTCAGAGGTTTCATGGACTTATTCTGCTGCATCTACTAGGGTCAGTGCTCCTGTTTGGGGGTTAAATGCATCTTGAAAAAGTTTAGTTCTCTTATCTTGTGGTTAGTATATGTTAATTTTATGGATGAAGTAATATAATGAGAGGGAACAAAAGCTCAAGGGGACCTGGATTCTACTTCTAATAATCTCTAACCTGAGCCAGGTTATGACTCATTCATCTAGACCTCCACCATATATCCCTGTCTTCTTTCTTTCCACCAACAAATAACAGTCACACTGTCATGTTTAAAAACGAAAGATCTTTATGAAAAATTGAGATAGAACTTGTAGTATATGTGATATTGGCAGTACTTCATCTATAGAAAAGATAGTATTAGAATTAAATATATTTTATTTTTCCTTTTTATCAGCTACCCTATTCAATTACTTCACATACTACCACTATAATACCACAAAGCTAGGCATCTTTCTAAAGTTGTTTCTCTTTGTTAAGACTTATTTATTCTTTGGCATACCAAATCAGATAATTTCAGCCTTCTGGATTAAATGGGGAAAGGAGATTGCCTTTTAGCTTCATATTTAAGATCCAAAATATTGTGCAGTGCCTTTTGTTTAAGGTATTAAGGATGTTTTCAAAAATAAAGAGAAAGGTACTATACTGTCCAATTTAATGGTGCTCTCTTTTTCTTTTTAAGACAGATATCAGATTTCAATTTATAGTTTAATAAATAGGTTTATATAGTTAATTATGAATCCTGTATTCAGAAGGTTTTATATATATGTATATGTCTGTCTATCTGTCTACAGTCAAGAGCTGCATAACATCTGTTTGGGCAGTGTCCGACCGCACGTACGTCCGTGGTCCCATAAGGTTATAAAAGAGTTCAGAAATACTGATGGGAGAATGGGATGTAGCAGACATAACACTTAAGAAAGACTTCCAAACTGCAGTGTTTTCATGAGCATCACAAAGTAGTAAATCCATTTGTTATTATGAACCATTGTATGTATTTAACTGAAATTTTTAATATAACAAGCTTTATAGCCATCCATTCTTAAGTACAAGTTATCCATACAGTCCATTCTTAAGTACAAGTTATATATAAGTTGGATATTTGTAACCCAGGAACTGCCTGTATATGCCATATTTTTATGCAGATAACACACTTTCTCCATTTGTTTGCCGGCTGTGCCCTCCCCCGTATCCCCCAAGATATTTTTGTAAGCACACTATGCTGATTATTTTTTACAGCAATATGTAGAAGAGGATTGTCATGGCGGCACTTTTGAGGGTTCCTTGCAGGAAGAGGCACGGTTGGCAAACAAACGCAAAAGGCATGTGTTATTTGCATAAAAATTCGGTAATACGGTGTTTGCATAACGTCCAAATCACATAATGCCCTATTTCACAGAACGTATGGTGGACTTTAAGCGACGCATTACTGTATGTATGTGATAAGTTCATAACTGATCATACAAAAAGGAGAGCAACATCCATACCTCCATTTTGGAATTCTGCTCTGTCCTACTGTTTTTCTTCATCCATCCAATTTCTATTAGCCTTTAAAGTTCCCCCTCAGCTTATTCCTATAGCACATTTTCCCAAGTCTCTCCAGCAGAGCATTCTGTGTTTTTAAATAGTCAGCCTCTCAATCTCCTTGGTTCTCCTTCACCATACCCCTATCTTCCTTCATTCCACCAGCAAATAAAAGTCACACCAACCATCCTCTTCCCACCTCCTCACCGTTACAGAAATGTAAAGGATTAATATAAAGAAGACGACACCATTTTAGGGAGAGAGCCCATGGATTGGCTCAACAAACTGAATTTGTGAAACTTACTCAAGGGACTTACCTCCTAAATACTTGCATACACTCACCATGTTAAGGACAGTGCCTTTCACTTAGCGTATTATTAATTCTTCCCTGGGTGGGTTTGAGTAAATCTCTGAACGGCTCCTGGCATCAGTTTTCTTACCTGTAGAAGAACTGGGGATACATTAGCTCTCAACCAGTACATCAGAATATAACAGTAGGTACCGAAAACTTACATGCTAGATCTCTTTCGACTAAGTTCCCTTCAGGGATTTACTTTTAGTCCCCGTCTCTGAAGGAGTAAAAATTCGCTGCTCCGTATAAAAGAGTTGTGGTTTTTAGCCAAGGTGTTTTCTAAGATACCATCCAGTTCTACAATTACAGAGCTGTGCTTCTATCATTTGATTAAAATCAAGTTGAGAAAAAAAATCTCTAACACAACCAAAAAGATCAAGTTTATTTATCTGATGTGCCTGTTGTTCACATGAAAATATTTCCTTTGTTTTTGTAAAAATTCATTAACAGATACATGTTTTTTTGATAGGTGAGGTATCAGCAAACTACTGTTAGCACTTCCATAATACATCTCAAATGTATCAGCTTCCCTTCAGCCCAACTACAGCCACCCAGATCTAAGCCACTCACTACCATCCCTTGCTTGGACCACTGTAGTTGTTTCTGGACATGGTTTCTAGCAGCCACAGTATTCTTTAAATAAAAAAAGTTCTTATTTTTATCTTACTCAAAACCTTCCATGGTCTACGAGACCGTGCGTAACCTGGCCTCTTCCAGGTTTTGAAACTTGCACCATCTCCCTCGCCAATGCTGTTGCACAATCAGTTCCCGCTTCCTGGAAGGCCCTGCCACTCCTGCTTTGTATGGCTGTCTCTTTCTCTGTCTTTAGGTCTCAGCTTAAATGTCAGATACGCAGAGAAACCTTCCCTCACTATCTAAATAGGGCCCGCCGTTTTTACTCCATTCCTTTGTTCTATGTTCCTTTCCATAGCAATTATAGTAATCTGTTATTTATTTACTTTTTATCATTTGTTTTTCTTTCTAGAGAGATTGAAAGCTCTTTGACATCAGGGACGGTGTCTTGTTTTCACTACTGTACACCTAGTACCTGGTGCCATGCCAGGCACACGGTAGGGGCTCACAAATACTTGTTGGATTCTTGAATGAAATGAACATTAACGTTCTTATTTGTGTTTTGCTTAGTTAAATAAAGTAAGTTTCTATTCTCTGAATTACCCAATTGAAATAAGATAGTCTGGACGTGTACAAAGAAGTAGGGAAGTCTACCAGCAGTTTAATTTGTCTACAGGTCATCCAGAAAGTGGATGAGCTGCATATAGATAATATCTGTTTTTAAAAAGCTTCTGCATACCTCCTTCCTCTAGTTAGGAGAGATCATTTTAAAAAGGTATGCGTATTTAAATTCGTATTTATATGAATACATATGACTAAAAGTCTTTATAGGTTTACAACATATTTGTAGAATCTTATCAGTGCTGAATTAATTCTCTGTTTTCTAAATCTTAAATATGCAGATTTTAATAAAATAAATGTCTGCTCTCCCATTTCTTGATCTGCCTCATGTGATTAATTCTCTTGACCTGTAGCTCCTTATACCTGCCTGTTTGTTTAGTAGAACAGAGAGTTATGGTAAAGGAGAGGAGACGCAAGTGTGTGTATGTGCTTTGCAAACGCTCCTCCTCTCTCAGTCCATAGCACACTGTGAGCTCTTAATTTTAGGTCTTCTTGGGTTCACCATTGATGGAAAGCAGAGCACAATGTTCACAGATTTATTGCTAAACTATAATTCCTTTTTCTCATTATGCTTTCTAACAAATTGTTTGTATGCTATCATGAATGTGAGTATATTACTATTAAATGTTAATGAAAAAGCTTCCTTCCAAATAAAACGGTGAGCTTGTGCTCTTTCCCTTGTATAATATCCTAATTCACATTTTAATTTTTTAGGTTTTTTTCCCCTAGATCCTACCATGTCATCTTCTTATCTGGTTCATCAGTTATTGAACGTAGAGGTTCCCTTCCTCCACCATCCAATCTCCATGACAACCAGAGGTGGTTGCTAAGTGCTGGTTTCACCCAGGCCGTTTTGATGCCAATGCTGAGTACACTACCAGCCCTACCTAAAGGGCTCTTAACAACTCCAACACAGGCTGTCAAAACTTTGAAGTGAAAAACAAGGAGCATGCTTACCATCATGCCTCTGCAAACGTTGAGGAAAAGGGGCTCTTCCATGACCCCAAGGACAGATGGGCCTATTGATTCTAGCATTCTTTAGTTACTCACCTGATTTAGACATTCTACATTCTGGAAAATACGTGGCATATATGTTATGACATATATTTTAATACCCCTACCTCTAATGCTTATATGCCCGTTGCTGTTGAGTCGATTCCAACTGATAGCGACCCTATCAGTCAGAATAGAACTGCTCCATAGGGTTTCCAGGGAGCAGCTGGTGGATTCGAACTGCTGACCTTTTGGTTAGCAGCCAAATGCTTCACCACTACATCACCAGGGCCTCAATGCTTATGTAGATATCAGTGATGGATCATGGCACTGTTTTCTACAGAGCCCAAAGGCAGCCTGGGAACTTAGCACAGCAGTCACCATCATTTGCCTACTTTGTTTAAAAAGAAGCGTCAGTATGCCCTGAAATCTCTCCAAGTCACTCATTCTTAAGTTAGCTGCCTCCTCTTCTCACCCTGCCTTGTCTCCCACCATAGCTACTAGACTCTTAGTTTCATGATTGTTTTATGATGTTTTCTAAAGGACCTGTCATTTGGTTTTACTAAGTGGAAAACAGAGCTCATGTAATTTTTTTTTTTTTGCTTTTGCTTTGCAACCCAACACTAACATACCTAAAAGAGCGGTAGAGTAAGGTAAGGTAAGATAGAAAATTTTTTTTTTTAATCTGTCCAGATATAATTCTAATACATCAGTGACATCACGGAAATTTTTGATTCCCCTAGAATTATGTATCATTCTGGGGTGTGTGTGCGTGTTGGGAAGGGGGTATGTGTGTGGTGGGGGGGTGGGGGCTGATGGTGGTGGTGGTGACAAGTAAAATCCCAGGATAATCATTATAGACCAAAACAGTTCTTCGAAGAGTTAACCCTGTTCAAATGCAAATTCAGGATTTGAAAACTCATTTTAAAAATAAAGCATTTTCTTTTAGTTCCTTTCCAATAAAAGATGAGTGGAGTAGTTACCATTCTAAGATGAAGTCTGTAACAGCATAAAAAATTCCTCTGGATAAGAAGGAGTGTGTTATTTGAGTTTTCTACCTCATCTTGTGGAATTTCAAAACTCTGTAAGTGCCTAGCTTCTAGTGTTTTTAGGATTAGGACTGTGTGTTAGATGAGTTCATGTAGAGATTGGAAGATTGGGCTTATCAGCATCCGAGAACCACAGAAGAAGTCGACCCATTTTTGAGTCACGCTTCCAGAGCTCAGCACTTTTCACTGCTTCTGAGGTCTTTTCTTTGCTTAATTTTCTTCACTTTTGAGATCCTTTCAGAAGTATTTTCTTTTTAAAATGTCAAGCATTCTTCTTGACAATATGAAGTCTTTCAGATAGTACAAAGAAACATATGATACTTCTTATCTGTCAAGAATGGCTACAAAACATTAGAGTATTAAGCGCCAACAGAATAAGGGTTCTGGAAGAAGACGTTTTGCAGTCTAATTATAAATCTGCTTTTTGCCTCCTTTTAATTTAGTCTGACTAGAGAGGAATCTATCTAGGCAAAGAAAATAAGAAATCTGGTTTCGTTTAAGAATTGCAGTTTGTTTTTTTCTACGTAATGAGAAATCAAAATGCAAATCCTTTTTTGGGATTGCTATTACGTATTGGAATCTTGTATATTAAAACAGTTAAAAGCCTTATACAAATTCTACTTAAATTCAGCACCTGTTATTTTACAAAGAATAACTTTTAAAAAGTTAACTAAAATGACCATAACTTTATTTAGAATTTTAAGTTTAAAAAATTAATGTGAGATTCAGACAGAAAACAGCAATTCTGGAATAGCTCATGTGGTTTAATCAAACTATTTCTATGTATAGATTATATTTATATCTATACATCTCTTAAATTCTGTATTTAAATTTATAATCTCATTTACAAATGGGTTTTTACGAATTTAAATACAGAATTGAAGAATTTGAATAGACTTCGAGTCATAAAATAAATGAAAAGTAGCTTTATACGTATAGGCCTATTCATTGTGTTAATCAGCAGAATAATTTTATATATTGGTAAACTATGTCTTCCATTTACTAAGACTAAACTCTAGGGTGATAGCCACTGAAATAACTCCTATTCCCTTACTTTCTTTCCTGTGTCAGACGTTAGCAAAGCTATTAATCTCTATTTTAGTTTAAGACATTAATGAAGTAGCAGAATATGTTTCATAATGTATACTTTTCAATACTTTGATTAATGGGCTGCCTAGTGTTTCTGTTTATCAGTAACTATTGGGGTTTCTTTGTTTTTGGTTTGGTTTTGGTTTTTGTTTTTTTTTGTGTGGTTTTTTTTGGAAATATGCCCCCTTCAAAATCTAGATCAGGGGTCAGCAAACTATGCATGCCCTTGGGTCACATCTGACCTCCCCCCTGTTTGGTACATAAAGGTTCACTGGGGCACCTTCATGACTATTTGTTACTTGTTTATGGCTGCTTTGGCACCACAGCAGCAGAGCTGAGTAGTGGTGACAGAGACCATATAGCCTAAAATATTTGCCGTCTGGTCTTTTACAGAAAAGGTTTACCAACCCCTGACCTAGACATTAATGACAAGCCATCAGATAGCATATGAAAAATGTAAAAGAATGACTTGAATTCTTAAGCAAAATTTTTTACTATCCGTTTACTAGAACATCTCCGTCAGCCAACCAGTCCATAACTATTATAGTACACCTACCATATATATCAGGTACTCAGTTAATCTGCCAGTGTTGGCTGTACAGTGGCGAGCAAAAGAAACAATCCCCGGGTAGTGCAAAGGGTTAATGAGCTAGGCTGTCTGGAATGTTGAAGCTTTGTGTTCACCCAGAGGCACCTTGGAAGAAAGTCCTGGTGATCTACTTCCCAAACATCAGCCAGTGAAAATCCTATGGAGCACAGTTCTTCTGCGAAATACATGGGGTTGCCCTGAGTCAGAATCAACTCATTAACTCTTTTTTTAATCCTCATAGAGCTTAGACTGATCTTCTGCAGGTGTTAATAATTTCGTCATCTGGTGGACTTGTCTTGATTTTGCTCTATCAAACTTTATTCTGGCTTTATTAGCCTCCAAAGCTTGCTTAAAATGAAACTTTCAGATTTCCTAGGTCTTCATCACTAGAGACAGGTTATTAATACTTGGTTCTTAGCCAGTGCACCTCATATGCAGCCACCACCCATCTGTCAGTGGAGGCTTGCGTGTTGCTGTAATGCTGAACAGGTTTCCCTGGGGCCCCCCAACTAAGACAGCCTAGGAAGAAAGGCCTGGTGATCTACTTCTGAAAATTAGTTAAAAAAAACCCTATAGATCACAAGGGTCCAATCCCTTGTGCATGGGGTCATCCTGAGTCAGGAGCCGATTCAGCGGCAGCTAACAACAACAACAAAAACACAAGGGATATGTGGAGGATCTCTTATCACTATAAATCTGTCCTCCCTTTTAGAATGTGAACTCTTTGAGGTTAAAATAAAAGGTATCTGTTTTTGTAACCCCAATACATAATATAGTGCCTAACAGAGCAGTTGCTGAATAAGTGTTTGTTGAATGAAAACATGTCCTGAGGTGCTGGCACTGGGAGGAAAGATTTTCATTTCAACTTCTGTTACAGAGGCTGAGCAGTGCTTTGTGGAGTAAGGCAGTTAGGAGATGATTTAAGTAATTTCTGTTAAAAAAATAATCCTTATATATATAATTGCTCTTCCCTCCCCCCTTATTAAGCCAAAGATGCTAACACTGTCCTTCCTTCTTTTACACATAGCTCTCAAGCTAACCTGTTCTGACTCTTACTTTTTAGGTTCGGACTTAATGTTTAGTTCATGCTAATATTTTTATAAACGTGAGAACAGGAGTGGCAGGAGAACTATATAACTGGTATAAACATGAAGTAACTTTTCGAACTATGATGACAAGAAATGGCCTAATGAAGTGCAGTGAATCTATTATAATGTATACAAAAGGAGAGGAAAAAAATATTCATAATAGGATAAAATTAATATTGTAAATATAATTTAATAAGAGCTGACTTAATATGACCTATTATTTAAGTTATGCAGGCTGATATAATTTGATAATCATGCAGAAGTATTCCAAGTTTGCCTCTTTTACTGTATTTTAAGTTAAATGATGTGTGTGACATTTGGGAGTGACAGCAGTTTTTAGTGTTAACATTTTTCCTTTCCCTCACCATCACTTAAAAACAACAACAAAAATAACTCTTGATTTGCTTTCCAGTAGTGGGTGACATTTTGAGTTCCAGTGACTGCTGACCCATTAATTCATGATACTGTAAGGTGTATAAGATACTGCAAAAATGTACAGAACTTGGTCCCTACTCTCAAGGACCTCTCAGGTCTAGCTGTGTAATATTTAAACTGTTTGGTTTTGCATTGGTTGGACTGTTATGAGGATACAGTTTTGCAGCACACCTCTGAAACGTGAAGGGTTTTCTGAGAGCCTGTCTTAGGCTGGGTTCTCTAGAGAAGCAAAACCAGTCAAGTGTATAAATATATATATATAGAGAGATTTATATCATAGAAATGACTCAACATGATTGTGGAGACTGGAATGTCCCAAGTCCATGGATCAGGATAGAGGCTTCTCCTGATTCATGTAGCCGCAGGGGCTGACGAACCCAGGATCGGTAGGTTGGAGAGCAGGGCTCTTGCTCACAGGCTGTGAGGATTGACGAATCCTAAGATCGGCAGGTAAGCTGATAGCTCAAGTCCCAAGAACTGGAGGTCAGATAAACAGGAGGCAGCTGCAGGATCCAGAGCCAGCAAAAAAGCCAGAACATCTACTTTTATTCAGATGCAAGCCACACCCCCAAGGAAACTCCTTTTCAACTGATTGGCTACTCACAGCAGATTCCATCATGGGAGTGATCACATATAAACACTGAGAATAATGGCCCAGCCAAGTCAGCATACAATGTTAACCATCACAGAGCCACCAGCTAATTGAAGGACTAAAAAAATGAGAGTCCTGTGAAAAAAGCTCAAGAAGAATTGAATTATTTAATAGAGAGGAGAGAAAGCTAAAGGGAGATGTATTAATTGTTTTTGAAGATGTAATGGATGGTGACCATCTGGTCCCAGTGTTGGCAAAGAGTGGGAAAGGAAAAAGTGGATTAAACTGTAGAATGAGATATTTAGGTTAGATCTGAAGGTTTGAGACCAAATGAATTATTTTAGTATGTGCCTACTAATAAGTATGTCCCTGACATTTTCAAGGATGTTTTAAAATTATGTATCTTTTGTTCCCCAAGTTAAATCTTGATTAAATTTAGGGATCAACTGCAGAAGATCTTTCAGAGTTATCTATAAAACCAAAAAAATTCAAACCTGTTGCTGTTGAGTCAATTCCAACTCATAGCGACCCTATAGAACAGAGTAGAACTGCCCCATAGGATTTCCAAGGAGTGGCTGGTGGATTCAAACTGCCAATCTTGTGGTTAGCAGCTGTAGCTCTTAACCACTATGCCACCAGGGCTCCAAAGTGACTGATAGTCCTTCAGAAAATTACAGAGCTTGGCTAGGGAGAGCGCTAACACTTGGTTCCAGGACATACATGATACTGAATCAGTAAAACACAATTTGTCAAAGCAAGGACAGCCCTGTTATAAAAAGTATATCCTAATTCACTTTTATAATCTGAGATCATTTAGAAAATTCAAACTCATTTAGCAGTGATAAATTTAAGAGCAAGATTTTGATCCTGTTAATAATGAACATTTTTCAAAAGTTTCTTCTTTGCTCATTTGCATATTGTTAGACAAAATGTCTACTAAGAGTTAATGCCTGTAATGGATTGAATTGTGTCCCCCAAAAATATATGTTGTAAAACCTAACCTCTATGCCTGGGGTTATAATCCTGTTTGGGAATAGGTTGTCTTTGCTATGTTAATGAGGCAGGATTAGTATGGTTTGAGTCAGTCTCTTAGAAAATATAAAAAGAGCAGATTAGGACATGCAAGCAAGCAGAGATGGGGGAAGAGAGATGCCAAGCCACATGAAGATCGCCCAGGAGCAGTGGCTCAGAAGAGACAAGGACCTTCCTCCAGAGCCAGTAGAGAGAGAAAGCCTTCCCCTAGAGCTAGCACCCTGAATTTGAACTTCTAGCCTCCTAACTGTGAGAAAATAAACTTCTGTTTGTTAAAGCAGAAGTATTTCTTGTAGTATTTCTGTTTTAGCAGCACTAGATAACTAAGACAGTGTCTCTCACCACAACTTGATGACCTGGGTTAGGATCTAAACCAGCAAAGAAAATGGAGAGTTAGAGCCCATCTGCTTTGTGATTTAACTTATTTCAAAGCCTCTGATTTTTAAGCCCTTTCACTTCAGGTGCCAAATTTCCTGAAAGCACAAGATTCTTTAACGCAATCTTTACTCTTTGCCAAACAATTTTATGTCTATTCCCTTACCTTATAGCGACTGAGATCTAATATTTAGTAATATGCTTAGAAGGGAAGATATTTCAGTCTTTTATCTTAAAAATCTTATATATCATATTACTTATGGCTAATCTTAGCCATGAATGTATATACATATGTAGTTCCTGACAAAAAATCAGCCTTGGAAGGTGAATATCTCTTAGATAAAAAGTGATTCATTTTTCCCTTCATGCTTTGGGAGAGTAGAGAAACATTTTAAATATGACAAAGGTTTTCTGACAACCAGCCCTTTTATTTTTTTATCCCTTTTTGATCTCTGATTTGATTAATCTTTTCTTTTGTGTTTTTCTTCCTTAGTTGCAATGCCAAAACCCTGTCTATACTATTGTTCTAATATATGAAGAATATACATTTGCTCAGTTTAATTAAACATTCTAACTTTTGCCGAGAGATAATTACTGGCCTCATTCCATCTGACCATTGACTCGCTAAAATCAAGTTTTATATTGTGGTTGTACGATTAGTTGAACTACATTATCCTTGTAATTCATGTTTTTCAAAGAATTAAGGTTTTCTTCCTTTTTTCCTTAATGATAGAGACAAGACCAATTATATCCTCTCTGAATATGGGATTCTCAGCTTTCATTGAAAAGTGGCCTCTATACCTATCATTACTACTTACCTTTTTTCTAAGAAAGTTTTCAATCTATGAACAAATCAAGAGGTTTGGAATGACAAATGATTCTTTCTGCAAGAACAGCTCCCAGATGGGCTCAGTTGCCAAAAGTGTAACATATTATAGACGTGATGATATCCAAAGATATAGTCCATTAACAGGTAATAAGGAAATATGAGAGCCAAAAGAATCTATTGTTGTTGTTAGGTGCCATCAAGTCAGTTCCAACTCATAGGGATCCTATGTAAAACAACAAAACACTGCCCAGTCCTGTGCCATCCTCATAATCGTTGCTGTGTTTGAGCCTACTTTTGGAGCCACTGTGTCAGTCCATCTTGTTGATGGTCTTCTTTTTCGTTGACCCTCTACTTTACCAAGTGTCTTAGTCATCTAGTGCTGCTGTAACAGAAATACCACAAGTGAGTGGCTTTAACAAAGAGAAATTTATTCTTTCACAGTCTAGTAGGTTACAAGTCCAAATTCAGGGTGTCAGCGCCAGCGGAAGGCTTTCTCTTTCGGCTCTGGAGGAAGAGCCTTGTCATCAGTCTTCCCTTGTTCTGGGAGCATCTCAGTGCAGGAACCTCAAGTCCAAAGGACTCGCTCTGCTCCCGGCACGGCTTTCTTGGTGGTATAAGGTCCCCAGTTCTCTGCTTGCTTCCTTTTCCTTTTATCTCTTGTAAGATAAAAGGCGGTACAGGCACACCCCAGGGAAACTCCCTTTACTTTGGATCAGGGATGTGACCTTAGTAAGGGTGTTACAATCCCACCCTAATCCTCTTTAACATAAAATTACAATCACAAAGAAGGACAGCCACACAATACTGGGAATCATGGCCCAGCCAAATTGACCCATACATTTTTTGGGGGACATAATTCAATCCATGACACCAAGCATGATGTCCTTATCCAGGGACTGGTCCCTCCTGATAACAGGTCCAAAGTACATGAGACAAAGTGTCGCCATTCTTGCTTCTAATGACCATTCTGGCTGTACTTCTTCCAGGAAGATATGTTCATTCTCCTGGCAGTCCATGGTATATTCAATATTCTTCGCCAACACCATAATTCAAAGGTGTCAGTTCATCTTCAGTCTTCTTTATTCATAGTCCAGCTTTTGCACGCATATGAGGCGATAGAAAATGCCGTGGCTTGGATCAGGCGCACCTTAGTCCTTTAAGTGACATCTTTGCCTTTCAGCACTTCTGTTTTGTGCCAGATTTGCCCAATGCAATACGTCCTTTGATTTCTTGACTGCTGCTTCCATTGGCATTGATTGTGTATCCAAGTAAAATGTAATCCTTGACAACTTCAATATTTTCTCCATTTATCATGATTCTGCTTATTGGTCCAGTTGTGAGCATTTTTGTTTTCTTTATGTTGAGGTGTAATCCATACTGAAGGCTGTAGTCTTTGATCTTGATCAGTAAGTGCTTCAAGTCCTCTTTGCTTTCAAAGAGCAAGATTGTGTCATCTGCATAATGCAGGTTGTTAATGAGTCTTCCTACAATCCTGATGTTGTGTTCTTCATATAATCTAGCTTCTCTGATTATTTGTTCAGCATACAGATTGAATGAGTATGATGAAAGAGTACAACCCTGATGCACACCTTTCCTGATTTTAAACTATGCAATATTCCCTTGTTCTTTTCAAAGGACTGCCTCTTGGTCTATGTACAGATTCTGCATAACCATAATTAAGTGTTCTGAAATTCCCATTCTTCACAATGTTATCCATAATTTGTTATGATCCACACAGTTGAACGCCTTTGCATAGTCTATAAAACACAGGTAAACATCTTTCTGATATTCTCTACCTTCAGCCAAGATCCATCTTATATCAGCAGTGATATACCTCATTCCACATCCTCTTCTCAACTCGGCTTCAGTTTCTAGCAGTTCCCTGGAGATGTACTGCTGCAACCACTTTTGAAAGATATTCAACAAAATTTTACTTCTGTGTGTTATTAATGATATTGTCCAATAATTTCTGCATTCTGTTGGATCACCTTTCTTTGGAATGGGCACAAATATGGATCTCTTCTAGTCAGTCGGCCAGGTAGTGTCTTCCATATTTCTTGGCATAGACAAGTGAGTCCTTCCAGCATTGTATCTGTTTGTTGAAACATCTCAATTTATATTCCATCAATTCCTAGAGCCTTGTTTTTCACTAATGCCTGCAGTGCAGCTTGGATTTCTTCCTTCAGTATCATGGGTTGTTGATCATATGCTACCTTCTGAAATGGTTTTATGTTGACCAATTCTTTTTAGTACTATGACTGTTTGTATTCCTTCTATCTTCTTTTAGCTTCCTGTGACATTCAGTATTTTGCCCATAAAATCCTTCAGTGTTACAACTTGAGACTTAAATTTTTTCTTCAGTTCTTCCAGCTTGAGAAATGTCGAGCATGTTCCTCTCTTTTAGTTTTCTAACTCCAGATCTTTGCACATTTCATTACAATGCTTTACTTTGTCTTCTTGAGCCACCCATTGAAATCTTTTGTTCAGCTCTTCTACTTCATCATTTCTTCTTTCACTTTAGGCACACTACATTCAAGAGCAAGCTTCTGAGTCTTTTCTGACATTCATTTTTGTCTTTTGTTTCTTTCCTGTCTTTTTAATGACCTTTTTGTTTTCTTCATGTATGATATCCTTGATGTCATCCTACAACTTGTCTGGTCTTTGGTTATTAGTGTTCAATTCATCCAACGTATTCTTGAGATGGTCTGTAAGTTCAGGTGGGATATATTCAAGTTCGTACTTTGGCTTTTGTGGACTTATTTTAATTTTGTTCAGAATCTAGAAGAGGCATAATTAATTCTATAGTGGAAGTAATGTCTACTCATACTTTTAAAAAGCAGCATTCAAACTAAAGGACAAAATTGTCTCCAGATTTCAACTAGGTTGGGATCCAGAAACTTGGTCTCTGATAGCTCTGCACAGTGGATAGTTAAAGCTAGATATATGTCTGTACTACTCTTGCTACCTATTCTTGTTATGTGCTACTCACTCATGTTTTATTTGTACTACTCTGATATGTGTAGTAAAAACTAATATTCAGAAACCTCAGTCAATATTGGGGTTAAACAAGGAAGACCAGCTTAGTTCTTGATTTAAACACTCAAAATGTTTATTAATTTTAATGTTTCTTTATTCTTTCACACAAGAATTATTTTTAAAACATTATTGGTTTGAAAAATCTAAGATTTGCTACTATATATCTGTGTATACATACATGTATTTATAATCTTTATATTTTGCTTTTGTTATTTTCCATACATGTTGATAATATAGATGCATCAGGATAAAAGGAAAATGAAACTAACATGTATTGAGCGCCTACTATGAGCAGGCCAGTATTCCAGCCTAGCTATGTAATTTAATTTATTGTTCCTAACACTGAGGACTTGGTATCATTAACCCTGTCTTACAGACCAAGTGTCTGTGGCATGGAGAGGTTAAATAACTTGCCCAAGGTCATAGGATTATCAGTGATTCAAATGCAGATCTGTCTAAAAGCCACAGAGAAAAAATAATCAAAAGAATTCTGAAACAAAACCCACTTCGTCCTACTGTGAGTCCTTGGAAGAGAAGGGACAGTGTCTGATTTGTCTTTTTTGCAGCTTTACTTCTCTATTTCTACTTCTCTCCTTTTCCCTTTTAACCTGTTTTCCTTTTGCATGATTTACTTTCCTCTTTTTCTTCACTGTTTCTGAAACCAAAGCAGTGAACAGCTTGAAAGGTTAAGGAAAAGAGGGAATAGGGAGGCGGAACTATTGTGGTCTATTTTTTTATGCCTCAAGCATACAATACAATGCAGTAATATCCCCAGTCTTTCAAAAGAAGCATTGTAGGTTGTTACTTTCTTAGTTCACATTAATGGCCATGTCAGTGCATGCTGAAGTGTATGGTAAATGGAAGGGCATAATTAACATAACAAACCATTCTAATAGGATTAGTCTGTGACTAAGTGAGGCAAGCAATTCCAAATCATTCTCCATTGTTCAGTACAATTCTTTTTTGATATCAGGTATAAATTTAACTGTGTGTTTTAAACACTGATAACCTATCATAAAGTTGTTGTGTTATTTTAAATCAGGAAATATTGTTTGACTCTTGTTCCCCCATGAAGTGTAATGCTATTTAAGTCTTTTTTTAAAAAAACATTATGCTTATATAGAAGACATTATGTTTGTTAGTTCTGAAAAAAGTTTAGTTGCCTGGTAGTAGCAGAAAATGTTTTAAAAAAAATTTTTTTTTCTTGTACACTTAAAGAAAAAAAATCTGTATGGCATGGGGTTTAAGCATATATTTGGGGCTTAAAATACATTTAAAACTGCAACATTAGAAATTAAATTTTCTGGTACATAGTAGGTACTCAATAAGTGAACATTAAATGAATATTCTAATAAATCAAATATTAATATAAACAGCCATATAAGTAAATAGCATGTCACAAAAAATTCTGTATCTCAAGAAAAACAAATACAGATGTTAATTTAAATGCATTATATGAAGTTTACATTGGAACGCTTCAAAATGTAATAATGTATTTATTGATCTTGATTTCATGATTTGTAAAGTATATTTTTATAATTTGTGAAAATCAAGAATTTAAGTCATTAATCCAGTCCTCTCAAATTATTATTATTATTATTATTTTTGTTTTACAAGCACCTTAAAGTTATTCTGAAGGAATAACTTTCCAGGACCCAATGCTTATACAAAAAATATTAGCAATAAGTTTTTTCCATTTAGTCTCTGTCTCTTCAGATGTAACGCTGACATGAATCTCATTGTCCCAGCCCATTAAGAGCAGCAGAGGTTTCCCTCCACTCCCCCACCCTTTGAGGAATGTGGAAATTTGGCTGGAAGGCACAACAACTTCCCTCCTTCCTAGTAGTCCAAGGATCCCTATTGTTAGATGCAGTGGGCATGAAAGCAGCGATTTTACAGCACAAAAGCTCCAGTAACATTTACTTCGGGTGACTGGGGTTGAAATGCACAGAGGCACTGCTCAATCTTGGTTGCTTAAGCACCAGCTTCCCTTGGCTTTTTGCCACTTTGTGCATTTCAAAGAGACAAGTCCTTTAAGGAAAAGGAGCTTTCTTTGTAACTTACAGTGGAGTAAACAGACCATTCAGGCATAGGTTATTGCATTACACACTCAACTATGCAAACTATTCAAAACTGAATGCACCAGAGTAATTAGTGAAATCATGTGGTCATTAGAATTCATAACCATGAATTATTGTATTTTAAAAGTAAATTTTTCTTTTCCAAAGAATCACTAAAATCTTTATATTTAGAGAATGACAGCTTACCTCTTGAAATTTTTTACATATTCAAGTATTGAAGTTTAAAGTTCCCCCATTTATAAATGTCTCCTTCCCCTTCCCACTCCCCTTTAGCCAACACTTTGTTGAATTAATTTGGGGAATCATTAAGAGAGCACCCACATACATTGTAAGGCAAACATTGAAATGAGATGGCCCACGCCTATAGGATGAAGTGTTGGCCACATCAACTCCATGCTATTATATATAGAATAGGGAGAGAAAGGCAAAACTAGTAGATTTCAAAAAAACATTTAAATATCCTAGTTCATGCTGAGCTAGGTAAAATGTGCACACACAGTGTGTTCCTTTACATCATCAGAGAGGCCCTGGAAAACAGGCAAGGAGAGGCCAGAGAGCTATGCATTAGGTTAGCCTACAGGCAGTATTCAGTCAACCATTCATTCATTCCTGCAGCCAAACTTTTTAGAAAATGAATTGCTAATTACGGTTACCAGACATAATTTCCTCTTTACAGGATTGTCCTAGCTTCTGAATCTTTCTTTTTTAGAGAACCTTTAAATTATAAAGTTTCATGTAAAATACAAAATGAAATGACTTTCCTCATTTCCACACAGCATTGTATCTAATGATTATCTGTTTATAAACCAACCCTGCTTAGACTGGTCAAAAGAAACTGGAGATTTTGAAAGTATATTATCAAAACTGCATGGAATGATGCGCATGTGTATTAACTGGGGCCCTATTTCCTGTTCACATGCCAGCTCTCATGCCTTGTTTGTATGAACTAAGCACTCTGAGTCTCATTAAAATCATCATTTGTAAGTAAATTATAATGTATTTGAATTTCTGAAATGGTGTCCATTTTTTACATTTTGTTAAATAAGCTAGGGCTCAGCTCTGAATCAGAATCTCAAATACTCCTTTCTTTTAATAAAGGACTCCAGTCTTATTTAAGCTAACAAATGAACCGTCATTCACAAAGAACCCTAAACAAGACCCTGTTTAATCCGTGTGTAAGGACCCAAATAATCCTTTGGTAAGGATTGGACCTTAATAATCATTGAGAAATTTGGCCCCTGTGCATATCGCCTGTATCCAGTGATGCACAGAGAACAATTTCAGGGCACACAGTTATGGGAGTTGGAGTTCAAACTACATAGTTTTCCCTTTTTCCACCCCGCAGATTCTGATGTCACTCCAGGGTAGACAGGTGCATCCCTGTTCCTCTCTCCTCCCCTGCACCCTCTCCTTACCTTTTCCAAACCCCAGTGCTGCACTGTCACCATCCCAGGAAATTGCTGGTGTCCCTCATGAATGTGCAGGCCATAAAATGGCTTTATGTGCATCAGAAAGACTTGTATCAACAATGTCTGCACCACTGGAACATATTTACGCCTATTTCTGAGTAAATATGTTTATCAAAATCAAATATGTATATGGGAATTTTAAGAAGTTACTTAAATTGCTGAGATGCAATCCTGGCTTACTGCTGGCTTGATCTACTTGAGTCAGTTTCTTCAGTCTGTTAGCAAGAGAGAGGAGGTGGAAATGGGCTAGGTAGGCTTTGCCTTGTACTGCTTTTGTCTATCGCTACAATACGATTGCCTCGAATGTATTAAGGAAAGGTTTAAATGGCATCTGAGGTAATCTTGAGTTTCTTGGTTACTTTTCGGTAGTTTGCCCTCTGTGGAGTGTAGAAGAAGCAAGAATGGGAATGGCAGTGTCCTGTCAGTACATGCCTGTAGCAAAAACGCTTCAGAAAACAAGTGAAGTACTCCCAATGAATTGTGCTTTTGGTTCTTTGAATCTGCACAGCATCTCCATCAGGTATTTACAGCTGGACGCCAGCTGTAATTGCTACTGGGATGAGATGCACAACATGGGGTACTGAAGCTAAGTACTTACAGTGTTTTAGTGGCCAAAAATATATGGCATGGCAGGAGCATCCAGCTTCATGAAATCCACAC
This sequence comes from Dugong dugon, assembly GCA_030035585.1. Lineage (NCBI taxonomy): Eukaryota > Metazoa > Chordata > Mammalia > Sirenia > Dugongidae > Dugong > Dugong dugon. The sequence continues at coordinate 21,187,558 of CM057478.1, forward strand.
TTGTATATCTTCATGAGCCTCACCCATTTTTGACATGCTGCTGATTTGCCAGCAGGCACTCTAGATGGAGGTGATAAAAATGGCAAAGCTGAAAGATGTTGTATCTTAAAAGATACTGTACATCAATTGAGAAAGGAAGTAGATTGGGGATGTAAATGCATAAAAAGCCTCTGTGGCCTTTCTTCAGTAAAGACAGTTGGTATTAATCTCATCAGCGAAACAAAACAAAAAAGGTAACAGTTTTAATCTTATAGTGCAAAATGGCACACATTAAAGCCTTTCTGCTAATGTAAACAATAATAATGTATTTCTGTAGCGTCAGCTCTCAGAACCCTTGTCCGATTTATCATTAGATATAAATCAGTTTTTATGTTTCTTCCAGAGAAGCTTTAAAATCTCATGTTTCCTTATTTGAGACATTATAATTCTAAAGAGGATAAAACTGTTTCCACTAAAGTATCATATTCAAAATTATAATGTAGAAGAGTAATCCAAATATCCATGCTGATCCACCCTTATCATTATTTAAGGAATAATCAATGAGGCTTGGAATTTAATGGAGTTCAGTTGGCATCATAATTCTCCAGGGTGTCAGCTATGACCACTGAATCTCCAACCAAGTTAGATTGTTCTTTATTTAACATTACTCTGCATTTTCTATTTTCTCCCTTCCTTCCTCTCCTCCCTCCCTCCCTTCCTTCCTTCCTCTCTCCCTCCTTCCCTTCCTTCCTGTCAATCCTGTGGAAAGGTTTTGTAGTACTTAACATTAACTTACTCTTAAAACCAGCTTATATTTGTATAGATTAATTAATCCCGGGAACATTACAGTGCACAGGAGTAAATTATTTGTTTGTCAGAAGTGTTATAATGCAAAGATTTCCCTAAAACCCCCAAAAAAGAGTAATTTTCCTGGTTGCCATAGAAGTGAGGGATTCCTTGTTCTTTGGTCCTTACTCAGATCGTGCTACTTTTGTTTAATTACAATAAAATAGTAACCACTAATCAAAAGAACCTTTGTTCCATTTAGAATTCAAAGTTTTGTTCTCCTGAATATATTTACCTGCCTTTCTAAGATTATTTTCTAATCTGAAAGCCAGAATATAGAAACATGATAGCTTGAATTGAGAAGAAAAATGTGTACCTTATGCAAGTACCCTATAATAAACTTTATTTTTATAGAGTTTTTATCCATTCCGTGGGTCACTTTAAGCTTTACTTCATTTAGAATTACTACAAAGCACATAATTTTCTTGAAATTTAATTTGAGAAATGATGACAAATCCTTACACATTCTACCAGAAGTTATGATTGCTCCCCAGTACGTTATATGCACACACACACACGCACAGCTTAATCCTTGCAGCATTGCAGTGCACAGGGGAAAGTTACTTGAATTAAAATTTCAGAAGTACGTTAATGCAAATACACACACACACTTCAATCTATTAAAAACAAAAACTGAAAAATGTAACAGACAATTAGAAAAATAATATATTCCACAATTTTCTTCTCTAACATTACATTGAAAATGGACTCCATCCCAAAAATGATTTTGACAATTTAATATTTCAGAACTTTAGTTGTTCCCTAGAGTACCATTCCACCTTTGTTGCTTCTCCTGCAAAGAGTGATTTCCCAGTCTTGCCCGCAGAAGCTAATGCAGTCCCTCTGCTAGGGAAGGGAGATTTTCAAGGGAAGCAAAGGCATGGTTTCACTTGTCCTGTCTTACTGGTTAATGTCATCAGTGGGTGGTCATGCCTGCTCTGTTCTTGAACAAAGGACTGCCTTCTCAGGGGCAGCAGGACTAAAACTGACAAGGATCACATCTGTTCCATGCTGCTTCTCCAATTCCCATGGGCGAGCCCCACACATAGAGTAGCAGTTCTCATGGTGCCACAGGGGAAACCAGGAGACAAGGCAGTAGGGCATCATAAATGAACAAAGTATGCTTAAGTGAAAAAGAAGGAAAAAAGAAAAATCTTAAAAATTAGTAATATAATGGCTTTATAAAGGCAAAACAAATGGGCAAAGATACAGCTTGTTAGGGAAGACAGTGTTTTAGAGACAGTCTCTCCATTTGATGTGAAATCTGAGTATATATGTATATATATGAAAATATGTAGTATAGCACAGGGTGGCATCTCTTCCAGCATCCATCTCTTTCTCCATTCATGTGCAAAGAACTTGTCCTATATAAGGAAAATATGGTTTAATTTAAGAGACACTTACAACTGGTTGTAATTTCTGGCCTTTTGCTGTCACTACCTAAAAATGAGAAAAAGATAGTAGACAAATTCAGAAACCAAAGAACATTTAACAGTTATAACTAATAATTGAACAAATGGAACATCAGGCACATAGACCCAAAACAACATTGATGGAAATGTTTTACACTTGAATTTAATGATGGTTGTACAACTCTGTAAGTTTATTACTAATTGTTGAATTTGTGAATTCAGATTTCACAGTCATGCATTTTGTAGAATGTAAATGATACTTAAATAAAGCTGTTAAAAAATTAACTCATACCTTTATAGCTTCTTTTTTTTTTCTTCATAGCTTCTTCCTATTAAAAAAAATACTTCGAAATATTTCTAATGACATAGGAAAGTGCTCATGACATGATGGTACATGGAAAATAGCAAAATAGAGCTATATGGTATGATCTCCATCCATCATGACTGTGTTTTTACAGGGAAAAAAAAAAGACAGGGCAAACTACCTCTGGGTATATGGATTGTGAATAATGATTTTTGCTTTCGCGTAATCCCAGTTTTCTGTAGTTCTGTATTTCCCATTTTTATGTTGAAATGTGATATTTTTATAATGAAAAAATATAAACTTTTAAAATGAGAAAACGTTTTGTGTATCAGATTAAAAAAATAAAACTTTGGTAACATCCACTGTTGCTAACAATAGGGGCAATTGAACACACATAAATACACATATACATACACATGCCCATACACACACAGATACAATATGTATTATTTATATTTTTTGTATTTCAACTGAGTAGTATTATTATGTAGCATATATTTTGCTTTTAGGACATTTAGGTTTCTTCCAATGCCCACCCAGTGCTTACACTGTTATCACTTATGTAACTATTTCTATAGGATACATCCAGAGAAATGAGATGGTGAATCATAGCTTATGTCTATACAGGTAGCCCTCTACTTACGATGTATTAGAGTTATGACGAACTGTGCTTACGACTGCCTGAGGTTTTTTTTGTTTTTTAAATATATCTTATGGTTAGTAATATGTACTACATTTAACAAAAAAAAAAAAAAAAGTAACCAAACCTGTTGACTCGAGTCGATTCCAACTCATAGTGACCCTATAGGACAGAGTAGAACTGCCCCAAAAGGTTTCCAAGGAGAGGCTGGTGGATTCGAACTGCTGACCTTTTGGTTAGCAGCCGTAGCTCTTAACCAGTGTGCCACCAGGGTTTCTGTGTACTACATACAATGTTAAAATGTATCTGTATGCTTATATGTAATGTTTCCAATCCCCAAAGACAAATAAAGATTGGATTTATAAAGATACTGATAATTAAAGGCAATAATAAGGAAAAGTAAAAAAAAAAAATTTATGAGGTATTTGACTTCTGTCAGAACCTACTTAGAATGGAATCATTGGAACAGAACCCTGTCTTAAGTCAGGGACTACCTGTATACAATATTAATAGGTACTGCCAAAATACACCCCCAAACATTTGAACCATTTTACATCCTACCAGTGGAACATGAGAGTGTTTAGTTGCTCCTATTGTTAATCAACAATGGATGTTATCATAAAATATTACATGTTCAGTAGAAAAACTAGGAAATACACACACACACATAACCTTGAGAAGAACCTTGCTGTGTTGTGGAGTGGGGAAAAAATTTGTCAAACTAAATATGAAGATTGATTTCATTTTCAAAAAATGTGTTCGTGATTGTGTGTCTAGACAAAATCAGGTTATGTAACAAATATAGCTGTCTTTATTCTTTTAAGTAAACTAAGTTTTCAATTTTATATTTGAGCCTTCATTTCATCACGTGGTAGAAACTCTTACCCTAAAGTTTGGATTTTTTATCAACTTCCTCAGCCTATCCTAGAAATGGAATTATGTAAGTGTCACAGTATAAACCATCCATTGAGATGTGTCAATATCTCTGCTCATGAGTTCGTGCCAATCACTGTTGGCTCACGAGTCCACATTATTCACAAGACCTTTCTGAATTCTGGTCCTCTCTCATTCAGCTTTTTGCCCCTTTTGGCTCACAGAAAATGTATGGCTGCCCCCCCTATGACACACTGGACATGGTGGCAGAGGGCTGGAAGGGGGAGGGAGAGTAGGTTGTCTCTTTGACACTGTCTTAAGTTTATCTGCCTAAACAGTCTACACAGCGATCTTTACTCTTCTACTACTTTACTATGATGGGAATAAGGTAAAATCTTGCTACTCTTGGATCCATCTTGTGTTTCTGTTATTCTCCGCAACTAGATTGGGAGACAGCATTCAGCAGGGCTCCTTCTCAACATATCAACGCTTTGCTTAATTTTCCTCTCCTTCTCTAATCATGCAGTCTTAGTCACGTGCTGGGGGTGTGGGAGGGTGAAGGGTTGGAGGAATGCTAGAAAAATTAGCTCTGAATACTCAGGAATTCTTCTGGATCTTTTTGTCTCTTGTATAAGCTTTTGTATACGCTTTTGCAACTCAGAGATCAAGAATGTATTTATACTAAGCTTCTGCTTTAATAATAATAATAACTATTTTGCTAAGGTGCTGTGTACTCATAGAACATGGGGAAAGGTACAAGGGAAAAGACAATGCTCAGTCTAACATATCTCTACTCTCCAACCTTTTTACCAGTTCTGAAACCAGCCATCCTTCCCACAGCACTCTTATTTCTCTGCTGGTTTGATAATTTGTTGCAATGACCACACAGAACTCACAGACCATACTCAACAGTTACAGGGTTTATTAGGGAAGTAACGTTACAACTCAGGATCAGGATCAACAGGCTACAACTTGGGATCAGAATCAGGAAGCATGTAGGCAAAGGCTCCCTTCTTCAGTTCAGGACAGCTCTCTCAGCTACTCTTGGCCATGCAGGGCTCCTGTCAGCCCCTTGAAGACAGGCTCCTCTTGGTCCCCTTAGGACAGGCTCCTGTCTCAGCCCTTGGCCTGGCCTCTGCCCTGTTTGGGCATGTGTTACAAAGCTCTATTAGCTCTTCCCCTAAGTGCCTGCAGGCACCCTACTTTGCCAGCAAGCCTCCTGCCTAAAGGAGCTCAGCTGTCTCGATCTGTGGGTCAGTGAGCCTAGCTACGTCAACAAATGCCCAGAGGCACCCCACTCCACTAGCAAGCCTCCTGCCCAAAGGCACTCAGCTCTCTCATTCCATGGGTCAACACATCCACTGTGGCTGCCTTGCTTGGTGGGTGAAAAGCCTACCACAGCTGTCTCACCTTGGTCTCCTAGTTCTGATGCTCCTATTTCTTTGCCACTCTTGCTGCCTCTTCTCGCCATCTCATGCCTTCTCTGGTGTTAGAGGTCTGACTCCTGGGTCTAGGAGGTTCTCAGCACAGGAACCCGGGGTCCAAAGGACCGACACTGCTCCCAACTCTTCTTTTTTGATGGTAGTGAGGTTCCCCCTCTTCTCTGGGATTGGCTGTCTTTTTAAGCAAGCCTAGCAGGTTGGCAAAACTGATCAATCCCCTCATTAGGGTTCCTTACACCTTAATTGTATGCTCCTACCTCCCCCCCCCACAGGAGTTCCATGCACCTTATTTGCATTATTAGCAGGCCCTTGGTGGCCACAAGCACCTTATTTGCATAGTCCCACCCAGTCATTGTGTGGGAGATCCAAGACCATGCATGGCTAAAATGGCCATATTAAGTAATTCACTGTACTGCACTTGGTTAATATTTTAAAATATTACTCTGATATAGCTGGTTATCCTCAGAATTTAGTACGAGAGAGGGGAAGAGGAACCTTCTACTTTTTACCTTATGTGATTCTGTAATATTTAAAAATAATAGTCATATCTTTAAATTAAAAAATTAACCGCTTCCTTAGCTTTATATCAATTTATCCTTACAACAGTATTGTGATATAGCTAGGTCAGTTACTGTTATGGATTGAATTGTGTCCCCGAGAAATGTGCGTCACCTTAGCTAGGCCATGATTCCCAGTATTGTGTGGTTGTCCTCCATTTTGCTATCTAATGTATTTATCCTATGTTCTGTAAATCCTAACCTCTGTGATGTTAATGAGGCACGATTAGAAACAGGTTAACAAGGCAGGACTCAATCTTCAGAATTAGGTTGTGTTTTGAGTTAGTCTCTTTTGAGATATAAAAGGGAGAAGGGAGAAGAGAGGAGAGGAACCTTATACCACCAAGAAAGAAGAGCCAGGAGCAGAGCATGTCCTTTGGACCCAGGATCCTTGATCTGAGAAACTCCTAGACCCGGGGGAAGATGTACAACAAGGACCTTCCCCCAGAGCCGACAGAGAGAGAAAGCCTTCCCCTGGAGCTGGTACCCTGAATTCGCCCTTCTAGCCTCCTAAACTGAGAGAATATATCTTTCTTTGTTCAAGACATTCACTTGTGATATTTCTGTTACAGCAGCTCTAGATAACTGAGACAGTAACTGTTATCCCTATTTTAACAGATGAAGAAAGTGATCATTCACACAAGTTGTAAGTGTCTTTTGATCTTGGATAAGTATGGAAAAGTGAGAGGCAAACATATAATGAATGTCTTCAGTGTATAAGGCATGTGCTAAGAAAAAAACTATTAAAAAATGTCTTAATAATGCCTAGCATTTCTCTAAGCCCTTACTGATTAAAAAGCATTTCCAAAGTTACAGTTTTGATTGATTTTTCCTTTTGAATAGCTTGTGTCCATCCTTTCCATTCCCAGAGGCATCTCCTTTATTCAAGTCTTCATGGCTTCATGTTTCAACTGCTACCATGTCTTCCCTGCTGCTATTCATTTCTGCTCCAGTGCATTCTTCACACCAATTGATTTTATGAAAACACTTCTTGGATCATATAATTTTAAGAACCTTAGAATGGAAAGATTTTAGAAGGTCTCAAATGCAGCCCCTCGAGTGGCTCAGGAATCTTTTCTAGAGGATCCTTGGCATATGATTTTCTAGCTTTTCTTGAACCATGGGATAAGATTAACTACATTATGAAGCAGCTTGTTCTGTTTTTAGTCAGCTTAAATTGTTGGAAAATTCATGCTTATTGCTTTACTGAATTCCTTCTAACTTCCACACAAAATGAGTCCTGCCTTTCTTTCAAAACCGACTGAGGTGTGTTTCAAATATAGATGATAAATAAGATTGCACTTATGCATTTAAGATATTTATACTGTATCGCTGGAATTTGCATTCAAAAACAAAGATATAAAAGCAAGGAGAGGGAATAAACTTGTATATTTAAAAACTACACATACTCATTTAAGATACAATAGCCTTTCAACCAATGTAAGAATACATATCTCCCTACCACAATTTTTTTCGCCAGACTGAGCATCCCGACTTCCTTCCCTGTTTTATTTGTTCATGTATCCCCAAAACTACCACAGTTCTCGTCACCTAGTAAACGTTCGATACATACTCATTTCATGAATTTGTGAATGGTTAAAGTGCCCTATCATTACAGTATTGCCTTCATTCCAGTTTTGTAATCTACAGAAGGAAGACATCACTACGTGTTCTCTATCTGGTAGAGATCTGTAGTAACTCCCGCAATGATCTAACATCTGTTTCTCTCAGTTTCACAGAAATGTCAGCTATATCTATGCCAGGGTAATTTTAAATATACAAGTTTATTCTCTCTCCTTGCTTTTATATCTGTTATTTTTTTAACAGTAGATTCCAGCAATACAGTATAAATATCTTAAATGAGTATGTGCAATTTTATTTATCTCCTGTATTTGAAACATTTCCCAGTCGGTTTGAGTTTTACCCACTGTGTTTGAAAATTCCAGTTTTCATTAGTATCCATGTATAATGAGGCCATCACTAGAAGGAAAGCAGTAAGGCTTTTTTATTAATATGTTCACTTATATCATTAGTAAAGATTCTATGTTGCATAGTTTATAAAGTGCACATCCTAAAGGAATACGACTGAATGTTAAGAGATATTCCTGATGAAATGTTAATCTTGATTACCATCTACTTTTGCTTATTTATCTTATTGTCTAGACTTTTTATTTTACCTTGAAGATAATAAAACTATAAAAGCTGATAAAATAGTAAATTATTCAGTTCTTCTCTGATAATAGGTGTATTGACTATGAAGATTGAAACTGCCAACTAAATTTTATTATATGTGAATTTTAATCATATCCACACCCAGTTACCACAAATAATTAAGAATTTTCTATAGTTGAATTTCTTATGGTTATGATTCAGAAGCAGCAGTCTCAAGTCCTTCCTAAGGGTGTAACTATAGTATTTCAGCTAGGTTGGTTATTCAACAATAGAATATTAAACAGAAAAATATAAAGCCAAGTATCTCAAGAAATAATTTTAAATTATTCTGTACCTTTGAAATCAAAGTCCCCATACCAATTATCATTTTTCAGTTTTTCAAACTTTCTGTCTTAAATCACAGTGTCCATTTTTATAGTGTTCTTTTAAGCATCCAGTTTACTTTGGAAAACACATTTCCTGCTTGCATACATAAATGGATTAGACATCTAGAGTATTCTGCTTTAAAGAAAATTCTTGGCATTCTTTAAGGAGGGAGAAGAGAGAATGGTGGGATTTTCACATCTGTTAATAAATTCCATCTTCTTTTTCAATTTAAGACGAGCTGTTGAAGTAAACTTGAAGGGCCCCTTAATTATTGCATATTTCAATAGCTTGTTGTGGATTCAGTTACCTAGTTCCACCACTCTGATCAAAGAGAACTCATTTACTTTGCACACCATTGTTATTGGAAGCATTCCTCATTTGATTATTTTGCTTCTGAAGTGTTTTATAAAAGGTCAGGCAGAGTGTCTTTCTCTGATTTCATCATGCCTTTGAGAATAACCTCTGCTACCAGTTGTGTGTTACTTGGATGGTAGTAAGCTACCCCAGGGCTTCTTTCCCTTGGCCTTAGTACATGTTTGCTTTTGTCACTCATATTGCTGAGTCAAAGGTGTTTCCATGCCCCTGTGATACTTGGAGTCACTGAAAAACAAATTCAGAAAAGTGCCCAGATTTATTTCTGTTTCTAACATGATTTGGTAGTATTGCCGGAGATGCGTTTGCCAAAGTCGTACATCCTAATCAAAGGCTTTAATTATGTTGAGATTCTCCCCATTGTTGTTGACTTCACGACTGTTTTTGTGGCGGTAGAATACTCAACCTGGTGTAACATGTAAGCCAAACCACTGCTTAGAACTTTGGCACTTCCACAGGACACACCTTGTGAATGACTGAATATGAAAATCAAATCTTGACCAGTTCCAAATAGATCACAGTACTGAATAATCATGCTGGTGTTGTGTTCATTCTGTATCAAACTGGCAACTATGCAGCTATCCCATGAACTCTTTATTTGGCAAAATGGGTATTCTGCCTTTGTACTTATCCTACCAATTGACTGTCAATCTGGATTTACAAAGACATATTTTGTTTGGAATATCCTCTGATGTCTGCAGAGTTGACAAGTTTTGGATCTAAAGGTGTTTTCCTAAATAGTGAATGTCAGAATTTCTTTTAGGATCTCTTTATAACAGACTGTACACCACACTGTTTACCTGGACACTGTTCTTTTCTATAGTATTTCACTCTTTTCAAGATCAACTTTATTGGTGTATATAGTGACATGTTTTAAGACTTAGAGAGCTGGTTTTACGTCTTTACTGTGATCAACTTTATTGGTGTATATAGTGACATGTTTTAAGACTTATCTGGTTTTACGTCTTTACTGTGATCAGGTTTATTGGTGTATATAGTGACATGTTTTAAGACTTAGAGAGCTGGTTTTACGTCTTTACTGTGATCAGGTTTTTTTCCCCTCTGAAGATATATAAAGGAAATGAAGCATATATTTATTTCATACCACAAAGGGTATGTGAAAAGAGAAATGAAAAAAACGAGAAGCAAAAAAATCCCTCTAAATCCAGAGGCAATATAAGAGACAGAATCTAGTCTATATCCTTGAAATCTAAATTTAGGTAGTTGAACTTAAAATGGAGTATATTTTTTAAGGTTTGTTTACTTTTTTTGTGATAGAATGAATCATATGTTAAAATTCTGAGTAAGTTGGCTCTATTGTCAAAATATATTCAGAATACAGCAATTTCTTACTATCTCTGCTGTTAATATGTTGACCTCAGCCACTGTTACTTCTCACCCAGATTTCTGCAGAATCCTCCTAGCTGGTCTCTCTGCTTTGCCTCTTACCCTCCTCTCTACCCTTCTCCCTTCCACTAGAGTCTGTTCTCAACATAGTGGCCAGAACGATTCTCTTAAAATATAAATCAGAATATGACACATATATCCTCAAAACTCTCTACTAGCTCCCTATTTCACTCAGGATAAAAACTAGTCTTCATTATGACTTACACCATCCTATGCAGTCTAGGCCCTGTTACCTCTGAACTCGCCCCCTCTTCTTCTTCCCCCTAGTTGTGCCCCTCCAGGCATGTTAAACGTTTCCCTGGTTCTAATAATGTCAGGCACACTCCTGCCTGGGCCTTTGTACTGGTTGGTTTCTATCTGAAACGTGTACAACCTGAGTCCTTCTCCTTTAACTCCCTCATCTCCTTCATTCTCATCTCCATTCAGTCTTCACTTAGCGAGGCCTACCTTGACTTCCCTGTTTTAAATGGCAGTCCATCCCCTACTCCACAATCTGGAGTCTCCCTACCCTACTCTATTTTTTTCTAAAGCACTTATTACTACTACGTTACCATATAATTTGTTTTGCAATTAAACATTTATTATTTACTGTCTTCCCCCTGTAGAATGTCTTCTTCACGTATACGGATTTATTCTGTTTTGTTCACAGTGGTAACCCAAATGCCTAGAACAGTGTCTGGCACATACATAATAGGATTTAAAAAATATTTCATGAGAGAATGAATTGAATGCAATGAACTGGTGAAGCTGGAGAATTGGTTTTGAAGGGAAGATAAAATAAATTCAGTATTTCCCTATTGAGTTTTAAAAGTAAGCAGTAGAGCTTTGGAAAGAAGATATGGGAATCTTCTGCATCCAATTAATCAGCAAATCCTGTCAGCTCTACCTTCAAGCTGTATTCAGGTAGTACTTCTCACCTCTCACATTCATATAAACCACCAGCATCTCTAACCTGGATTATTGCGGTAGCGTCCTGTAACTAAACAAAACAAACAAAAAAACCTGTTGCTAGCGAGTTGATCCCGACTCATAGTGATCCTATAGGACAGGGTAGAACTGCCCCATAGGGTTTGCAAGGAGCTGCTGGTGGATTCAAACTGCCGACCTTTTGGTTAGCAGCCGAGTTCTTACCCACTGTGCCACCAGTGCTCCGTTTTGTGATTAGAGGTAAATGGACAACTGATAGGAAGTCAGGAGACTCTTGGAGTCTAGGGTGCTCATGTCTTTCTGGAAGTCTTCTCAGAAGAAGTAATATTTGAAATGTGCCTTGAAGAATGATTCAAATTTTACTAGGTAGAAAAACTGCAGGTAGGATATATTGGGTTAAGTGTAATGTGTTATTAAAATTAATTCTGCTTGTTTCCTTTTACTTTCAAAAAAAAAAAAACTGCAGGTAGGATATATTGGGTTGTGTAATGTGTTATTAAAATTAATTCTGCTTGTTTCCTTTTACTTTCTTTAATGTGGCTACTAGAAATTTTTTAATTACTTAGTGTGTGGTGGACTTTATATTTCTTTTGGACAGTGCTGGCCTTACAGCGTGGAGATGAGAGGCTATTGCCAAAAAAAAACAAAAAACAAAACCAAACTCGTTGCCTTCAAGTCGATTCCGTTTCATAGCGACCCTATACGACAGAGTAGAACTGCCCCATAGGGTTTCTAAGGCTGTAATCTTTGCGGAAGCAGACTACCACATCTCCCGCTCACTGGGTGGCTGGTGGGTTCAAACTGCCAACCTTTCGGTTAGCCGCTGAGCGCTTAACCACTGTGCCACCAGGGTCCCTTGCTGTTGCCAAAATGGAGGTAAAAGATGGTAAATACTGGACTAGGACAGGGGCAGTAAAATTCAAGAGAGGCTTCTTAGGGCAGAATTGACTGGCCTAGTTTAGTGGTTATATTTGGCGGAGCGAGGGTTAGGAGGAGGAACAAACCAGAGATTGCTCCATGATTTCTAACTTGGATATTGATTGGGATGGGATGCCACATACCACATTAGAGAAGACACGGGGCAAAAAAAAGCAGATTTGCAAGGAGTATAGGAAGAAAGAGAATAATACCACTGATTGAATCCCAGGCGCCTGTAATACATTAAGTCATTTTAATATCTGCAGCCACGTAAGAAATTGAGACCTAGAGCGTATTTAACTTGTCAAAGATCACTCAGAAAGAGGTAGAACTAGGATTCAAATGCACACCAGAGGTGGTTCTGAATAATTTAAAATTTGAGAAGGACCAATGAACAAATGATTGTTTGGGTTGTATAGGTAGTTTGCTATAAGAACTGACAGACCAACCTGGAGCATAATAATTAGAAATGGCAAGATTATTTTTTAGGGGGATAATTCTTAACTAAATGGGACATTACAAAATCAGTAGCATTTTATAGAGAGAGCACCCCAAAACATATGAGTAAAGGACAGTGCCTATAGTAAACAGTAAGTAATAACTGTTGTTAAACTTACTGTCTTAGAGGTATAAAGAAATAATCTGCTAGGCTAACCCTGTATTGTCATGAGAACAGGCCTTTTTTTTTAATCATACTTTTTTTTTTTTTTTTTTTTACCTTTTCTGTTTTAAAAATTTGAAGGGTAGGAAAAATTCCAGCTAACTGAGAATTCTAGGTAAGTGGGTTAAATTTTTTGGTAATACAATTTGATAATATGAAACTTCTATGTTTCAGACAATATAAATTTCATTTGAAAAGTAATTATGTAAATAACCATTGATATGAGCATTTTAAGAATGTATATTTCCCCCTGATGTATGTAAATAATGCAAGACAACACAGAATTTCAAACAATGTGACATAATTATAAATTTTTAAGAAACAAAAGCCTAAGAGCCTCTGACACACAGCAATTAGGAATGTTGTGACTTTTTTTTTTAAATAAAGACTTTAGACTGATATTAGAGTAAGGGGCAGATTTGCACACAACAGCAAATTTTATAAAAAGCCATAAACCAAAGATTAATCTTACAGTGAGAACAGTGTTGTAAAGATAGTTGCTTATTTATCTTAGTCTTTTTTGCCAAAGATAACAATACCCGTTGGCTGTGAGTCAATTCCAACTCATAGTGACCCTACAGGACAGAGTAGAACTGCCCCACAGTGTTCCCAAGGAGTGGCTGATGGATTCAAACTGCCAACCTTTTGGTTAGCAGCCAAGCTCTTACCAGTGGGCCACCAGGGCTCTGAGATAGCAGTAGAACACTTTCGTGAACTGAGTCACATATCATAGCACTGTCATGGTAATCTCTGGCACAGGTCTGTATTTAATTAGTAATGCCTTCAGAAAATGCAATGCCCTAGAATAATTCCACAATAGAATTGACCTTAATGATATAGTCAATGTTGAGACACCTCATTTGTAGCTATTTTCAGTTACCAGTGAGTCTTCCTGAATTCTAACAAACTGATGTTATGAATACACTTTAATTTAGAGCTCAATAGAACAATGGGCTCAAACATAGCAACGATAGTGAGGATGGCACCAACCCAGCCGATGTTCTTTTCTGTTATATGTAGGATTGCCGTGAGCCAGAACTGAGCAGGCAGCACTTAACAGCAACAACAAAATAGGCAAAATTAGAGGCATTCAGGTTAAAGAAACTTCTTTAGATGCTTTAAAGGCCACCTAAATTTGGTAAGGAGCCCTGGTGACACAGTGGTGAAGAGCTTGGCTGCTAAACAGAAGGTTAACAGTTCAAATCCACCAACCGTTCCTTGGAAACTCTATGGGGCAGTTCTGCTGTCCTATAGGGTTGCTAAGAGTCGGAATTGACTCAGTGGCAACGGGTTAAGTTTGGTGAAGAGGTTTAAATTTATGTATCAATATCAATTCATTGTTGGTAGCAGCTGGATTTAGGGTTTTGAGAAATTTGTGGCTCACTGATTAAGAGCTCAGCTGCTAAACAAAGGTTGGCAGTTTGAATCCACCTGCTGCTGCTTGGAAACCCTATGGGGCAGTTCTCCTCTGTCCGGTGGGGTTGCTATGAGCCAGAATCGACTCAATGGCAATGGGTTTTTTTTTTTTTTTTTTTGGTGTTGGGGCTCAACAGTGCCATAAGTGATTAATGATGCCTGGTAAGGGCACAGAGCTGGGGGGAGGTGGGTAGTCGAAGGGGAAAGGATGAGTGCTTCATATAGTCCCTCTCTGTTCCATGGCATGGTTTTGCTAGTTCTACCTAATTCAAACAGTAAGAAAAAAAAAAAAACTATCTTTTTTTAAAATTATCCACTATTAATTACAAATTGTACCATGTATTATTTTATTGAATTTCATACTTCTTACATTTCTAGAGGTAGTGGCTCTTAACCCACATTTTCCACATTAGAAAGATGAGATTTAGAGATACAAACTCAGGTTGGCCAGACTCCAGAGACATTGCTTAGTTGTTGTATCTCAGTATTGTCCAGATTCGAGTCAGGGGACTCTTCTGAATAATAACACTTTTTGGAATATAACCCGTAATGCGTGCATGTATACTCATGTGAACTAAACATATTTTTTATATTGACAAAATAAATATTAGAAATCATCTGCTTAGCAAATCAATTTAAAATATTCTATAGAAATTTCTATAAATTATTTTGACACATTTTCAAGTATATTGCTCTGAGTAAACAATAAAGTAAGCTTTTTGGCGTGGGAATCAAATTCCTCAATCATATTTTTAGGGAAGTGTCACAGTAATATAATGATGAAATTCTGTTTATGTGACACCATCAGAAACAACTGTTCGTAAAAAGAAACAGAGAAAGAATGAAAGAGAAAAGAGATACTTAAAATCTAGTATGTTTGTGTTTTAGCCTAGTTTCTCACATTGAATGAAAGCCACAAATATTTATGACTTTTGAGCAGTAAATTAGTTAAAATTTCTGAATGGTCTCACAAGGATTTGAAGATGGATACTAGAGAAGCAGATATAGCAAAGGGAGTACTGAAGCTTTATATCAGAATTCAATTTTTTGTGTGATACAATATTTAAAAGAAAAGCTTATTTATAGTTCATTTCTAATTCTCCAGTGATATAATGTTTTATGTATTAATAAGAAAAATATTGAGATTCAAATTTCACACATTGAAATGATTGTACTTAAGCAAAAATTCCTTTTCACATTTGTCATTATTTATTACTACTTCTTAGAGCAGAGAATACATATTCTCTTGTCTGGGATTAAAACGAAATAGATTAAATACAAGAAAATACTAACAGCTAAAATGAATTTTTCTTAAAGGCATTTAGTTCAAATATTTTCTGTTTCATTTGAAGCGCAGGAAATTATCTTAATTCACAAAAAGATTTATTGTTGAGCATGCTGCTTTCTTCATTAATGGCTCAAAATGCTTTCTCATAATTTAACCAAAGTCCCCTAATTTTTTTGTTACAACAAACTTGACAATTTAGTTTGGTTATATGCCTTTTTTAATCTTTTAAAATGAACTAGTCATATCAAATTTATTCCCAAACATGTAGATTCCTACTCTTATCAGAATTGCAGTTTACCATGGCTTTATTTTTTATTGTTTATTTATTCGTTAATTTATTTTCCACTTTATTCCAGAAAGTATAGTTATAGGACGGGTTTACTTACAGATTGTTTTCATTTGATATGTATTACTTCATGCATTTATTTATTGCTGTCTCTACTGAATTCTATTTATAAAACTTCAGCTTTATTTCTCACTTTAGAAACGAAGGAAGCATTTATGAGCAAATGAATTCTGAACAGTTGTATAAAATATTATTTAAAATGTTAAAGTATTTCACTGAGCCAGTTATAGTTGCTATTATATATATTTTAACTCAGATTAAATAACATATTGTTTTTGGCTTTGTAACAATAATTTCAGATGATGCATATAGATAAAGTTTTAATTTAAATGATAGCCTTTTAAGACACCTAAATGTGGTTACATTTTTGTCCATTTCCTCTTCTCCTACCACTGTCCTGCACACCCTCCTTTACCCCCATTTGGTAGTAAGAAGTTAACCTTCTCAAAACCTATCTCGAGAAAGAAAATCTTTACAATTTAATTGCAGTTGGTAAAACACTACATTCTTTTCACAGACATAGAGCCATATGCTTCCTTTTACATAAATGACTTTACAAATAAGGCTTAAATCTGGCTGTCTTTTCCCAGGTTATCTTAACAACTTCAGCTGAACCTGAAGCTGATATGAACTGTATAAACTTTAGTTTCATGACCAATTTTTTCCTTCTAAACAAAAGATAAGAAAAAGCCCCTATTGAGAAAGCAGTTAACAAGTTTTTGTGTGTTTAAAACTAGTCAGCATACATGTAAAATTATATAGAACTAAATACACAAACACGCAGAAGTAAAACTAGGGATATCTGACTAAGATCGGTAGATTATATCAAACAATGTCAATTTCCAATTGGAGGAAACTGGATAAAGAGTTCACAAACCTCTCTAAATTATTTTTTTTTTTAATTGCGTTTGAATCTACAAGGGTCTCAGTAAAATTTTCAAGTAAAAAAAAACTGGTTAACAAATTTAAAACAATTTTTTTCAAAGGGTCAGATAGTAAATATTTTAGGCTTTGGGGACCCTGAGGTGGCAACTACCCAACTTTGTTGTAGCTCCAAAGTCGCCAGTACACGAACGAATAGACGAGTCTATGTTCCTATGAAACTTTATTTATAAAAAACAGTTGATAGCAGCAGACTATAGTTTACAGACCCATGGTTTAAAAAGAGAAGCAGCTTTTAATATTTCATCTGGTATTCCCTTCATTGGAAAAAATTAATAAGAGCTAATTATATATTTATAATGCTACAATTTGCAACTCATTTTCAGTCCTCAACATATTCTTAACTTGCATGAGTATTTAGACATCAAGAGCAACACTTTCATTTATTTTAAATACTCTATGCAACACTGCATTGGTATCATGCTTCTTTATTTTGGGGAACCAAAATAAGTTAAAGCTACTTGTCTTTTAAAAGGAAGACCCTTTTTACACAGAGAACTGTATTAAAAGAAGAAATAACATGGAACTTGTATCCTAAAATTCTCATCCCTAAACATCTTTGGAGCCCGGGTTGTCCAGTGGTTAAAGCACTCAGCTGCTAACAAGAAGGTTGGCAGTTCAAACCCACCAGCCACTCTGCAGGAGAAAGATGTAGCAGTTTGCTTCTGTAAAGATTTGTTGTTGCTGTTAGGTGCTGTTGTACCCTGTGTACAACAGAACAAAACACTGCCTTGTCCTGCACCATTCTCACAGTCATTGCTGTGTTTGAGCCAGTCGTTGCAGGCACTGTGTCAGTCCATCTCCTTGAGGGTCTTTCTCTTTTTCACTGACCCTCTAATTGACCAAGCATGATGTCCTTCTCCAGGGACTGATCCCTCCTAATAATATGTCCAAAGTAAGTGAGACAAAGTCTCACCACCCTCACTTCTAAGAAGCATTTTGGCTGTACTGCTTCCGAGACAGATTTGTTTGTTCTTTTGGCAGTCTATGGTATATTCAATATTCTTCGCCAACACCATAATTCAAAGGCATCGATTCTTCTTTGGTCTTCCTTATTTATTGTTCAGCTTTAGCATGTATATGAGGCAGTTGAAAAGTCCATGGCTTGGGTCAGGAGCACCTTAGTCCTCAAAGTGACCTCTTTGCTTTTGAACACTTTAAAGAGCTCTTTTGCAGCAGATTCGCCCAATGCAATACATATTTGATTTCTTGACTGCTGCTTCCATGCGCGTTGATTGTGGATCCAAGTAAAATGTAATCCTTGACAACTTTAATCTTTTCTCCGTTTATCATGATGTTGCTTATTGGTCCTGTTTTGAGGATTTTTGTTTTCTTTATGTTAAGGTGTAATCCACACTGAAGGATTAGTCTTTGATTTTTATCAAGTTCTCTTCACTTTCAGCAAGCAAGATTGTGTCATCTGCATATGTCAGGTTGTTAATGAGTCTTCCTCCAGTCCTGATGCTCCGTTCTTCTTCATATAGTCCAGTTTCTCGGATTATTTACTCTTCTAGAAACTTAATCTCCCTCTTAGAAAACAAGGACAGCGTAGACATTGCATAGCAACCAAATCTCTTGCCCGTTGGATTTTGCGCAGTCAGAAACAGCTGCCCCACTCAAATATGGTGGCCAGCCAGGTCGCTTTGAATGTGTGTAGCTCTCTGCAGTCCTGGCAATAATCCAGTCTCATGCATGAGGCTTTTCAAAGGGCACACTGCATCTCTTCTGAGTATCCCATTCCCAGGCTTTGGCATAATTTTTCCCATTCTGAGTACCATTCTAGTTCACCCAAATTGTAAAACTTTGGCTCTGTTCTGGTTTTGCTTTGTCGGCCATAACTGAACCGGTTCACAGCCCCGGAAAAAGCACCACCTTACCTTAAACTGTAAAGCATCACCTTATAGTCTAAGAAATCAGGCTCAGTTCCCCGTCAATACCAAATTTCTTTCTCTCAGTATGTTTATTTTTTCCTTCTGCTTATGTATCTGTTTTCAATGTTAGGGGCTTTGTGGAGAAATATCTTCAATGCAGGATAAAAAAGAAAAGAATTTGTTTTAAAGAGACACGTGTTAAATCTTCACTCAGTGCTGTGGAATGTTACAGAGATGAACTTTGCAATTTAAAAGAAAAGGCAATACACACTATAATATACTGGTGAGAGAAAAAAAAAAAGAGATTTTCCACTAACCCCAATGTAAGAGAAATATAAGCCAGTCCTATATAAATTTCCAGAATGATTAGCGTGGATAGAGCCAAATAGGATTCGTATGAGATTTCTTCATATGATGAGATTTCATGATTTTAAGTAATTTTAAATGAAGATACTTCTGAAAATAATGTTTTAAATCCTAGGCTTTTCTCTGTTACCCAACCCTTTTTTAATCTGTTGCTAAAGCTAATCAATTTATTCTGCCTCTTAATTATCTCTTGAATCTGACCCTGTGTCTTTATCTCTATTGCTAGGGCTTTAGTTTAATGTACTCAATTTAAAAAAAAAAAAAAAAAAAAAACAGTAGCTGTAGAGTCAGTTTCAACTCACGGTGACCATTAGGCTACCGCAGATACTTACTAAATCTCGTCACCCACCACTCACCCCGACATACACACCACACGTCTGTCCTCCATATTGCTGCCAGAATAATCTTGATAAAATGCATATATGACCTTGTCATTCCCTTGCTTAAAGCCATTCAGTGGCTCCTCATCTGCTAATAGGTAGTATACAAATTCTGTAGCAGATAAACAAGGCCTGTCCACATCTTTTCTCTGCCTGTTTTTCCAGCTAGATTTCCTGCCTCATCTGCCTTTCTCCTGCTCCATCCCTACATCTGCCCCTGTCCTTTAGGCTTCACTGTTCATTCCCTCCCCTTTCTCGTTTGCTTCTTTCCCAGTTTCTCTGAAGGCTTTCCTGCCTGAAATATTCTTCAAGACAACTCCAGCATTATCGTCTCTGAAAAGCCTCTGCAAACCTTACAGAATTCAGCATTTTCATCTTTTAGATTACTTACTAGCTAATTATTTTATCTCTTTGCATGTTTGTATACTCAAGTGGGAGAGCAGTAGAGTATAGGAGGAAAAAAAGCTTTGGAGTCAGACACAGTGAAAGGAAAGTACCTGTTTTACTCATCATTGAATTACAAGTACCTGGAATACTGTAGGTGTTCAGTGTGTGTTATATGAATGAATGAGTGAGTCAATGAATGAACAAATGAAAGAGGTAATTATGTCTTGCTCCTTGGAATTGGACTGAATATCAGTCGAGATGATTTTCTAAAGGTATTAAGGGTTTAAAGGAAGAAACCTTCTGTAGTATTGCTATAGTGAAGAAATTAATTTCTAAAAGGAATTTTTAACCCTGCAGTAGGCTACATAGGAAACTGTAATGCTTAATTTCAGAAATAGCTGTGGCAGCATTGACAGTCAAATGGATCTAATATACTAACAACAGAAAATTTAATGAATGTGAGAAAAATATATAAATTTGGGGAATATATTTTGGATTGACATTAATATCTGTGGTTATCATGCACATAAATAATAGCTCTTCTCCATTTCAATTATTTTGATAACTCCTCAGATTTATCAGTCTATGATATCTCTCACAAATAGTCTGCCATAGAAACATTTCTAAACCATTATCAACACATATCAACATATCTAAAGCCTTGTTTATTTTCCTTCCTCTGTAGTAGGGGCCCCATTTTTATTTTCAAGTGTTTGCTTAAAGTGTCATCTTCCCAGTAAGGCCTATTGTGATGACCTAATTTAAAATTTTAAACCCTTCCCCAGCATTTCTAATCCCCCTACCCTGTTTTATCAATATCACCTTCTGTGTCATTAACTTTTTTATTGTTTACTGTATATGACCCCTCACCCCATCCCTCCCCAACATTACAGTGTAAGCTCTACAAGGGCAGGGTTTTTGTTGTTATTTTTAAACTAATGTATCCTTGATACCATTGTTAGCTGCCTTTGAGTCAACCCCTGACTCATGGTGACCCATGTACAATGGAACAAAATGCTACCTAATCCTACTCCATCTTCATGGTCAGTTTCGTTGGCTGATTTTCAGAAGTAGATTGCCAGGCCTTTCTTCCTAGTCTGTCTTAGTCTAGAAGCCCCACTGAAGTCTGTCCAGCATAAAAGCAGCATGTGAACTTCCACTGACCGATGGGTGGTGGCTGCACATGAGGTAGATTGGCCTGGAATCGAATCCTGGTCTCCTGCGTGGAAGGTGAGAATTCTAGCACTGAACCACTTAGTGCTCTAGTCGTTGTTAGGTGCCATTGAGTCAGTTCCGATTCATCGTGACCCTGTGTGCAATAGCATGAAACACTGCCTCATCCTGCATCATCCTCACAATTGTTGCTGTGTTTGAGCCCATTGTTGCAGCCACTGTATCAATCCATCTCGTCAAGGGTCTTCCTCTTTTTCACTCACCCTGTACTTTACCAAGCAAAAATTGCATTAGTTTATTTTAAAGCAAGGTTGTTACAGTACTGTGGCATAAGGAAAGTTAAGTTAATTGAAACATTCATACTAGTGTAATTTTGTTGTAATTCTCATTTAAAATTTAATGAATCAGTGCTTGCTACAATGGAAGAGACATACTGGAAACTAATTTACCTGTGAGAAGGCAGAGGACCAAATGTTTGGTTCTTTTAGAAACTTACATGATATTGAGGTTTGTTGTTGCTGTTGGCTGCTGTTTCTATTGATTTAAATGGGATATATCTACGCTTGAGGACCATTTGAGGAAAGAAATCAGGTTGTAATCAGTCTTGAGCTTTTTTTATGCTTAAAAAAGAGGTTCAAATTCACTTTAAAGCCTAGAGAGTTTAATTAAAGTAAGTGGAGACAAAAGTACTCTTTTGAGGGTTGTCATTTCTCTTAGTGTGACACTGTAAATAATGTAGTGTAATGCTATTTTGGAAGTTTGGTTCTTTGCTTGTCTTTTGTATTTTTCTGACTCTTTTCTATATTCTAAATGAAAGGGGATAAAAGCACTTAAAAGAAGATACTACACTAAATTCACTGTCTCCTTGTGCACCACATTGTCTCTGACCTCTGCTGTAATTCTTTGAAGAAGTAACCCTTCAAAGCTGTTTTTTCTTTCCCTTCCCCTTGCATTGTGAGTCTCTTTTACCAACAACATTTGCAGGATTCCTCACAAAGAAGTTTTTTTTTCACTTAGGATGAAAACTAGATCATGATGTGAGCGTTTCGTTGTGAGAGTAACTTCCCTTTTTGACAGCTCCATTAGATCTGCTCAGTTATAAATCTTCATATTTCTGACTTGCCCTGAAATCAGAAAGTGTTTTCATTATGCTGGGCTTTGTGAGCCACAAGCGTGAATGAAGGCATGGCAGACATCATCACCTCTTGGGTGAACTTGTCTTCTTTAACTCAGGGTCATGGCAAAATTTTTACCGCTAAACCTGATGATTCAGCTTTGATTGCTGATTATGTGTGATATTTATTAATTTAAGAGAGTTTCTGAGGTTACTTTCCATTTTATGTGTGCAGTAATGTGTTATAACTTGGATTTTACAATGTTCATTGTTTGGAAGTTAATTAGTATTATTTGTTAGAATACCTTCTGTCTTGCTCAAAGAATCATTTAATTGCATCTGTCTTTTGTCACTTGATTTTGCTGACATACAAAAAGTAGATTACTAATTATGTAAATATTAATTATACTTTTAACCTTTTCTAATACTCTGTTTTCAAAAGATATGTAAGTTTAAAAAATTAAAATTACCTGGTACCTTAATAGCAGATGAAAAGTAAGAAATTATAAGAAGCCAATATTGTTTTGAATGTATGAAATTATTTCACCCTATTTTGATGGCCTCACAAAATTGTCAGCATGGTACCTGTTGCCAAATGCGTTGCCCTCGAGTCGATTCCAACTCATACTGGCCCTATAGACAGAATAGAACTGTCCCATAGGGTTTCCAAGGAGCAGCTGGTGGGTTAAAACTGCCGACATTTTGGTTAGCAGCCGAGCTCTTAACCTCTGTGCCACCAGAGATCCATCAACGTGGTAGAAAGTAAGAAATTAAACAGTTAACAATTCTTTATAAACCAGAAGGCCATTAACTTTTAATAATGCTGTCACAAATATTTGTCAGTAAATTATGGTGATAATCAAAAATGAGCCAGTGGGATTGTCCTTTGTAGTACTGTTTGATTTGGTAACTCTAGTAATCCCTTAAGTACACTAGGGAAAATATGCTTACATTAGCAACTATTGTGAGCTTGTGAAATTACCTGCCAACCCCGAGATGTACAATAAGTTCAAGAAAAAAAGGAATAATATCTAAGATCTTGTATTTTTTTAAAAAAATCATTACATTTAGAGGTGTTTCAACCTAATACATTTTTGTTTCTTAGCATGCAAAAGAGATGTACTGCCTTCAGAAAATTTAAAAAGTGAGACAGAACACTACACACATACTCAAAAGTGTTAAACTCTTTGTAAAATTGGAAAATAACATCCAAATTATTTTTTCATCTTTGTTCCCGCTCTTAAAATGCAACATAGTGTCCCTATAATAAAGGACTATTTCTGTTATCACTACTGAATTGGGGTCTCCATGCTGGCCTGTAGTAGATACCATCTCACCCAGGCTCAAGGGAGAGCAAGCATTACTTCAATTTAGAATTGAATTTCTGTAGTCCTCTTAAAGCTAAGGTTTCCTCTTCATTGTGTTCTTAACAACATACCTGGAACAAAACTGGCAAAAATAATTATTCCTGTATAAATTTGTATAGAAAACTTTGGAGTCAGATTCTGTGACCATTGTCGGGTTTCTTAATTTCTCTGAATGCTCTTTTCCCACTTTTGAAATAGGAATAAGTACCTACAGATTAAGTTGGCTGTGAGATTAACTAAGAAAATGTATGTTAAGCACATAGCATAATGAGCTTAGTGAACTTTAATGAGTATAAATTTTCTTTGTAGATTCCTCTTCCTCCACCCCCGATCTTTTTTGCACTTAGGCTCTATATAGTTACATTGAGCTTAGCTTTTTAAACCCTTTCTGGAGTTACTGGATAACTAATTTACTTATAGCTGGCAAAAAAAAGAGCATAAAATAGAGGAAAAAATATGTAAATTTTTTAATGAAGTAGATTATCTTAAGCACTCAGTATTTTTTAGTAGAAGGGGTTAAAGGAATTGTTATAGACTGGATATGGATGTGTTGGAATTCTTTAAAAAATCAATTCTAATTAATGAAGAGAATGTTTTTAAAGTGAACTATTCCCATTCCTTCGGTGCACCACATAATGGCAGAAAAAAATCAAGTAAACATTGAAAGAGAGGTAAGCTCCTCCTTATAGAATTAATGAGAATTGCAGTGATCTTCCATAGGGAACAGAATTTGAAAGACCTTTTCCGTGTGCATTATTCCCTAATGTCTAGAACCAGATAAGTAGCCTCTAATTTTAAATGTGCAATTATCCAAACAAGATAAATGTGCACAGCAAAGCTGGAAAAGCATGTCGATCTTAATGTTAATATTTTTATTCTCTGTTATAATAGACATACAGTTGGCGAAAGCCACATGTCTGTCTGCGAGATCCCCAAAGACCATTGCTAACTCAGGATAGATGTAGCCAGCCTTATCTTGCATCAGCTATGGGGATATGGCCCAAGGGAGACACATCTCTGAAAAAGCCTTTGCCTTTGTCCTTTAGAATGTTTTTGATCAGTTGTTTCATCTCGAGTTGATTTGTATTTTGTAAAATGCAAGCTGATAAAACATGACAGCATTTGAGACTTTAAATTAGCAACCAAAGCTTTAAAGTGTGTATGTATGTGTGTGTTTGTGTGTGTGTGTGAAAGCACTATTACAGAATCATTGAATATTTTTTAAACAGGAAAAAATACCTTAGAAATTATCTCATCAACGAGTAATCTGTCCTCCTAATTTTATAGATAAAGGGAAGCAAGACTGGAAGAATAGAATGCATTAGTGATAGAGCCAGGAACTGAATGTGTTGATTTATGTTCAAAGCAAAGAAAAAATATCAAATACAAGAATTGTCTTTTTTTTTTTTTTCCACTTTGTATCCTCCTCAGTAAGACTGTGTTGTGATTCTGGGCCATAAATAAATGAAGATGACTTGTATTTGATGTGTTTGAGTTTCAGAAGTTTTGAAGTTAATGTCAGGATGCTAGGTTCCTCTTATAATTTAAAATATAAATTGGTAATTATATTTAAAAATAAAATGCAGACTTTTGCAGACACCAAACCCAGTCAGCATTCAATTGTTAGTGTAGAGTGTATCCAGACAGAACATGTTTTCCTTCCTCGGCAGGTAGTGTACATGCTTACTGATGAAGGATTTGTGAGCTAGGTGTATTTTGCATATATTAAAATGAAGTGATTTACTAAAATATTTGAGTTGAAGATAATATATTGAAGAATATGTGCAAATTGGAATACAACAGATTCAAGTAAAAGATGTTTATTTTATTGATAAATTCTAATAGTACAAATTTAGCTTCAATTTTAAGAGTTATCATGATTTTCAACAGAAGGACATATTTATTGTAAACCCTAAGCAGTCTTTCTGAAATCTGAAAAAGATTTGTGAAAACAGCGTGCAGTAAAAATCGCACACGCTTCATAAAACACTACTTGATAGATATCACTTGCACCATTAAGAGCTAAACGACAAAGGATGTAATTTCAGTTCTGGCATGCAATATTAATCGAAAGCCTTTAAAACATCTTGCTGATGGGAACTATGACAACGTGACATTGAAGAATTATGAGCTAAAGACATCTATCTTAATCAGATTTTCAAAGTAAATGCCATAAAACATAAAATTGTTTCATTCATCTTTACATTTCCACGTTTTGGTGGAGCATCGGTTTCTAGTGTGCTGCTTTAAATGGAAAGAGTACAAATTCAATGCTTAAAAGTATGAGTTCAGTATATAGGATTGAATCAGATATTAGCCTATGTTCACAGAGAATTATTTCTGTAATAATGTACATTCTTTCCATATTTTATGCTAGTGATAAATTCTCTTATGTAAACACTTTAAATAAAGGATATTAAGATATTTTTGAAACAATTAGGTGTGTATTTGTCTTCACAAATTTTGAAATGAAACTAAGAATGTTTTTTAAAGACTTCCTTGTAGGAAGAAATTATCTCATTGGCATACTTACATATAAACTTCCTCTTTTGCCTAAGAAAATACAGTTTAAAAAAAAAAAAAAAACCTGTATTGCTTTATTTGATTAAATGGAAGAAACCTGGAAATTAAGACCTTACATTAAAATAGCACTGTGTCATAGTTTAGAAAACTATTTTAACATACATTATCTCTTAGTCCTTCCAATACTTCTGTATAGGCACAATTACTACCCCGTCTTACTGGTGAGGAACTGGAGAATTTATAATATGAAAAATTAATTTGCTCAAAGTTACCCACACAGTTACTAAGTTTTAGAGAAGGAGTGTGAACCCAGGTCTTCCATACTCTTCTCCACTGTAAACCTGGCACTCATTTATCACTGCTTCTATGGAAAGATTTTAATAAGATGGCACTAAACAATTTATAGATTCAGAAAGTAAAAGATCAAAAGATCTGTAAAGAATATCTTAGTCATCCACTTCTTTTTGAACCTCTATTTTAAGAGGAGGCTTTGAAGGGACACTGAACATCCTAAATAAAGATGCAGGCTTCCAGCCTTAACGAATCTCAAGCGTACTACAGTGTTAAAAGGCACAACAAAGCCTCAGAAAGTACAGATATTAATATTCCAAACAATAATTGTGCTTCACATTTCCGTAGTACTTTGCATTTTAGGGAGCACTTTCATGTATGTGATCTCATTTTGATATTGGTCTTAATATCTCCCACATTCAGTATTCTCTTCAAGAGACTATCCTGCCTTCCATAGGTGCTCAGTCATTACGGTGGCATAGTAAATATATATTGGGGTGAGGTTTTTAGTGTTATCATGTATCAAAAAAATTGTCCCCAAATTATGATAGATAAGGAAATTCAGCAAGTATGCATGTGTCAGCTTAAACCAGGGTCCGTTTCCAGAGGTCTAAGAGCAGCATTGCGTGGTCTTCACCCGGCAGGTCACCCCCACTGCACATGGAGAGAACGGGGAGGTCCCGTTTAAGTCTCTTTCACCTATACAGTATATAATGTTTCTGCTAGCACTTGTCTCCTTGAGAGCCCATAGTATGATTGGAAGGAAACTTGAAAGATCTGATTCTATTTCAGTGTATGTAATTAGTCACTTATGAACTCAGTGAACTGCAGATAACAGGTATGATATCAGATCATTACTAGGAAAAAAGATGACAAAATTAATATTTTTTTGAAACAAGATCAGCAGGGCTGTTGGGAACTTTCTGGGTGGTCTCTGATCTTTTATTTTCCTGTAGTTGCTAAAATAATTAAGAAATAAAAATGAGAAGGGATTCAAATAAAGCAGGCTGAATCTCTTTTTCCTAAAACTGTAATTTTTTAAATGTATTATAATTACCACCATAACTTTTAAAAAACAGATGAATTTTCTTATACATTTGGAAGTTGCATCCTGGCTCTTTAGATGGTTTTTTTTCACAAGCAATTTTAATATTGATATATGAAGTAAATTTAATTTTGCTATAAAGTGATTTTTCACTATTGTTCCTTAAGATGTTAACATTTATAACAAAATAATGTAGATGAGCTTACTTTAAAAATAAAAATGTAATTTTTAATATTTACAACATAAGATAATATGGAATATTTATGATGTAAGTTAATATGTTGTGGTTTTTTGTAATATTTACATTTAAAGTAAAGTGATTTTTTACTGTATCTTTTTTAATGTTTTATATGTATAACAAGATAATATGATGGTGTTTTTTAAATTACCTTAACTTTCTATTATTTATAACATAAGCTAATATATCTCAAGATTTTATTATGTATTACCTAAAATGAAGAGCATTTTAAAGCTGAAAATCTTTAAAATCTATTGCATGCCCCGACCCTACCCCTACCCCCTTATTTTTAGAGTAGAAAAACTGAAGCCCAGAAGTTAATTGATTTCTATGTTACCACATTTAGTTAGAGCAAGTATTCAATCCTATGTCTCTTGTTCTTTTTCTAGGACTCTTTTCTCTGTATCAGACATTTTCTTTGTGATGAAGAATACATTATCTGAAAAGCACAGCATACTCTACATTGTTTGGGATATTCGATTTGTTTTTCTTATTCTTTACAAGCCACTTGTCACATTAGTAACTTAGTTGCCTTCCAGACTATGCTTAATCATATTACAAATATGTTTAGTTTACATCATATCATATTCCATTTAAGGTAAATAAAATTTAATTGAAGTCAAATACTCTTTAGTTAATAAGGAGAGAGGAGAGAAAAGTGTTTATTAATTATATATCAACAGTTCTTTATTGTTGAGATTGGGACAGCTTCCTCCTTTTTTGCTTACTCTCTCAGGTAAAATATTTTAAAATGGGTAGAAGAGTATCCTGAAAACATACACTGAGACATTTTAAAGGTATTTTTATCCAGTTTTCTATGCATGTATACTATTTAAGTTTTACATATGTTTCTGTAAGAAATGATTATGCAAAACTAAGAATTCGGTAGAGGATAATACATTTATGGCATTATTAGTTTAATTACTTGACAAGATTAAAGGGAAGATTAACTACTTTAACAAGCAAAAGATAGTCATTTACGCTTGTTTCCACCCACTGAAATAGTTTAGCATGCTAGACATTTAGATTAACTGCACACTTTTCAGCAGCAATGATGGAAGTCAGAATCCTACCTCCAAAGAGAAGTTATAGCTATTCAAGAGAAATTACCTTTTATTTATTTATTTTTAAATATTTTATTGTGCTTTAGGTGAAAGTTTACACAGCAAATTAGGTTCCCATTTAACAGTTTTTTATACAAATTGTACAAGGAAAGGTCATGGAAGCTCCATAGACACATCCAAACTCCCTGAGGGACTGAATTACTGGGTGGAGGGCTGTGGGGACCATGGTCTCAGGGAACTTCTAGCTCAATTGGTGTAACACAGTTTATAAAGAAAGTGTTCTACATTCTACCTTGGTGAGTAGCTTCTGAGGTCTTAAAAGCCTGTGGGCAGCCATCTAAGATACCCCACTGGTCTCACCCCTTCGGGAACAAGGGAGAATGAAGAAAACAAGATACAAGGAAAAGATTAGTCCAAAGGACTAATGGACCACAACTGTCATGGCCTCCACCAGACTGAGTCCAGTACAACTAGATGGTGCCTGGCTACTACCACTGACTGCTCTGACCAGGATCACAACAGGGGGTCCTGGACAGAGCTTGAGAAAAATGTAGAACAAAATTCTAACTCTCAAAAAACGACCAGACTTACTGGCCTCACAGAGACTGGACAAACCCTGAGAGTATGGCCCCCAGACACCCTGTTAGCTCAGTGGTGAAGTCACTCCCGAGGTTCACCCTTCAGCCAAAGATTAGACAGCCCCATAAAACAAAATAAGACTAATGGGGCACAACAGTCCAGGGACAAGGACTACAAGGCAGGAGGGGACAGGAAAGCTGGTAGTAGGGAACTCAAAGTTGAGAAGGGACAGTGTTGATATGTCATGGGGTTGTTAACCATTGTCATAAAAGCAATATGTGTACTGTTTAATGAGAAACTGTTTGTTCTATAAACCTTCATCTAAAGTACAATTAAAAAAATAAGTTGAATTGGCAAAAAAAAAAAAATTATCCTGTGACATTCATTATAATTTTCACAATGTGTCACGGCATTCTCATTACGTCCACTGTTTGTTCTGTTTCCGTTGATCTAGCTTCCCTTCCCCTCCATGCCTTCTCGTCTTTGCTTCTGGGTAATGTTGACCGTTAGGTCTCATATAGTTCAGTGTTTAAGGGACAGATTACTCATGGGTGATATTGTTTATTTTATAAACCAGTCTATTATTTGGCTGAAAGGTGACCTCCAGGAGAGAAGTTATCTTTTAAATAAAGCATGATCAAAAAAGCTGTTACCCAGTTACAAAAAGAGAATAGCTGAGACAATTCATACAAACTGAGTAAGAGATAAATAAGTTGTTCTGTATAATTTGACAGCTAGAAGTCAAATTGACAGCTAGAAGTCATGGTATTAGGAATTTTGGAGAAAGCTGTTTAAATAGTTCTAAAGAAAGCTCTACTCTTGCCTTCTGGAACTCCTCGGGATGTATATTGAACTTTCTCATTCTTTTTTTGACTCTGAACTACTCTTTCACAATTAAAAAAAAAAAGGTTACTGTCAAGTAGATTCTGACTCATAGCCACCCTACAGGACAGAGTAGAACTGCCCCATAGGCTTTCCAAGGCTGCAATCTTTACAGAAGCAGAGTGCCACATCTTTCTCCTGAGGATCAGCTGGTAGGTTTGAAGCACCAACCTTTCAGTTAGCCGCCAAGCACTATAACCACTGCACCACCAGGGCTCTTCCTTTTATACTTACATGATATTTTTCTTTCTGATTACCTTCTAAGTGATTTTCCCATATCTTTTTTTCCATTTCACTGCTACTCTCTACTGTTGTTTCTAATATACTGGTTAAGCCATCCAGTAAGTTTTTAATTTCAGTGGCTGGTATTTTTGATATTCTTTTTTTTTTTTTTTTTTTATTTTCAAAACCACCTCTTCTTTCTTATCCTTATTTTTTTTTTTCTTTTAAGTCCTTAATGATACTTATAATTATATCTGATGGTTCTGCTACCTGAAGTTTTTGGGAGAATGATTCCTGCTGTTTGCTTTGTCTGGAGACTTCTGCTCAAGGTGAATTTTTTTGTCTTAAATTTTGCGATTTTTAAACTGTGAACTCGTTTTAAGCATGGTTTTGTCTGTGGAGTCCTGTGTGACTTGAGTTTCAACCTCAAACTCCAACTCATGGGAAGCCCAGGCCAGTGGTTAAAATTTCAAGAGGTGTGTTGTTCCCCATTCAGAGCTTACGACATCCCAGCAGGATTCCTTACTGTTCTCTATACAGAGAGAAGATTTTTAAAGTTTACTCTTGGCCTGCGTATACGGCCCTTCAAGGGTCCAGGCCTTAAGTGGACATCTCAGTAACAATTGAGGCATTATTTCTGTCTCTTTGAGTACATTAAAAGTCACAGAGACTGGCAAACCTACTCAGAGAAGCTAGAGTCAATTCACATGCTCTCAACATTTTTTCTCTCCCCTCTGCTTGTAGCCTATCCTTTCTTTCCAGTCCAGTTCTGTTATCCTAAAACAGAAGTTCTGTTGATGGGCTGAGATTGCTGGCTGTTTTGTTCACTGCCATCTCCTCAATGCCTGGAGCAGAACCTGGCAAATAGTGGACACTACATAGGTATGCTAACTGAATTAATCCAGAATGTATTATTTATGTTTTACCCAGAAATTCTGGGTGTTTTATAGCAGAGAAGAGGGCAGCTAATCTGAGTTGCTACGTTGCTCGAAATAGAAAGTACAGTGGATTTTCAAAGGAAAAAGAGAATGCAGAGATTTAAAGACGCATACTTGAATTATTTCTTATAATCCTCTGTTGACCCCAAAGAAACTAACACAAATTCTCGCTGACTCAGTAAGTACCGTAAATGAGTTCGTCTGTGCTCACTTAAGTAATACCCTCTTGTCAGTACAAGTCTTCCTTTTACATCTTTCCATTTATCTCTAAGGTATTTTATCTTTCTAATGTCTTTATATAAATAGGCTTACAACCAGTTGGCTGATGATGAGGGTGATAATAACAATAGTTTTTATTTATATAGCATTTTATGGTTTTTAAAGCACATTTTTTTTTAATTTGCATGCAACTCTCTGAAACGTTTAAGTGACCTTGTGTTGAAAATTTTTACACAGTGCCATATTTTGACCAGGGGCTTACAGAGGTATTCAAATGGACAATTCACTTTCATACACTTGGCTTGTGTGAAAATCTCTAAACAAAATAATCAACCAAGGGATCAGGTTTATGTGAAAGTGATTTCTTGATTTTCATGATACTGTTTTAGGTGTTATCTTATTAATGTAGCTTTTGGAAGGCAGGCTGGAAAAGGGATGGAGAAGAAAGCACGCTGAATAGCTACATACTTTTGCTCTAATATGAGCTTTACTGGGTTTGTGGTATGACTCTAAACATGTATTTCCTCAACTCAGATTTTCTTGCCACTTAATATTTTCATACTTCGTAAGGTAGTGATGACTACTAAGTGTCTGCAGTATATATGAGATTTTCTGGGCAAAGGAGACATCTTTATACATAATTTACTATTTTCAGCATCATAAAAATAACTTTGAATTTATAATATATTTTTTCAAATAGCTTCTGTAGTGTAGTGTAGCCAGATGAGGGAGGTGTTGTTACCCAAATTTACTGTGACAAAATCAAGGGAAAGTAATTACACAAGGCCACAGAGTTAGTTGATAACACAACAGAAGATTAAGCTCAATCCATGAATTAGATTGTAAATATTCAGAATTGAAATCTAACTCTGATTTGATCCTTGTACTCTTGAAACATCCACTCTGAAGCTCTGGACACTCTAATTAAAACTAATGTAATAAAATATACAACAGCAAAAAAAAGTTTTATATGTTTTGTTTTGATGACTCATTTTAAGGAAGAAGTTGGTTTGGAAGAAAACAAGCTTTGTTTGAAATGGTAGGAGAAGGCAAAGATGTAGCCCGAAAGTGAGATAAGAATGAGTAAACTTTAGGTTACAGAAGCAAAGGCTTTAACACACTTTTGCTGATCACCAGTAAATGGGCTTGGCTTTTTTCACGTTTGTCTGCGGACCATCTTGTACGCTCTCAGAGGCCAAGGCTTGATGTCATTAGTATCCAAGAGTAAAGCCACATGCCCACAAATGCCTCCTGCTAGGTATGTTGCGTGTTAACAATGCTTCCCAGAGTTCTAGCAGTTTTTTAAATTTAAACACCTTTCTGTTTGTTCTCTCTCTTCTCCTCCCCCACTCCCTGCTTGTCTTTTGGGAGAAGAATTTACTCCAACTGCAATTATTTCAAAGCCACACCGCTGTCAGCTCTTAGCGTCTGTCTCTCTTCCAGTTTAGGGTGTTTCTTCTCTGGGGACATTTCTAAACAATGAAACAGGCTATCCTCCTTGCTGTAGTATATGCCCAGCCAGCCCACAGCTGAGATCCGGGGAAGGCAGAGGACAGAACTGTAAGGAAGTGGGTGGGACGCAGCAGTGGTTTAGCTGTGGTGACACCCAGTCCAGCTGTGCACACCCTCTCAGAGCAGGTGCCAGCCCTCTTCGCCTCCTCACCTTTTATCCCATACTCACCTTTCACATCCTCCCACATGAGCAGAGGCATACACATACAAATGCAGATGTACACTTACACAAAGATATTTTTATCTCCCAGCAGGCATAATTTTCTCTCCCAGGTTTCTACGGAGAGTCCATTTCCACTCTGCTCCCTGAAGAGCTTGGCCCTGAGCTGTAAACCATCAAAGGAGCTAGAGCTGAATTGCACATAGCAGCCTAGAAGCTGCCTGTAGTGGCTTTCACTTAAAAAAGAAAAAAAAATAAAATAAATCAAACCAGCAAATAAGCCCAGATACGTGAAAAAATCACGTGTTCCTTTTTTTTTTTCCTTGATGTGATTCTGTGGTCTTACTGTTGTTGTTAGTGGCTGTTGAGTCAATTCCAACTCATAGTGACCCCATGTGTGCAGAGTAGAACTGCTCAGTAGGGTTTTCAAGGCTGTGACCTTTCCAAAGCAGATCACCAGGCCTGTCTTCTGAGGCACCTCTGGACGAGGTGGAACCACCAACCTTTCAACTAGTAGTCAAGGGCTTAACCATCTGCACTGCCCAGGGACTGTGTGATCATACTAGCTGGGGACAAGTGACTCAGCCTAACTTTATGACTCTTGAGATCAAATTCCTTCTTCTGTGGGAGCTGGGAAATGATTTGTTTTTGATTCCTGTGACATTTCTGATTCTAGTTTTTAAGAAAACTTTTCCTCTTCAGGTATATCGATTGCATGTTATTACTTCCCATGATGATGGTATTAGTTGCTGGCAAGGCTCTTCAGGTACTTTGTTTTTCCTCACGATACTCTGCCCAGAAGGGAGTTGTTTCTTCCCTGCTTTTGCTAACAATGACCATTTATCCAGCACTCACTGTATGTCAGGTGCTGAATCTTTTCCATCTTTAAATAATCCCTATAAAATAAATGACGTTTGGGGAGATTAAGTAATTTATTCAAGAAAAAGGTTGAAAGGTATCCTGTATTTATTGTCATTTGTCTCTATGGCAACTTTCACTGCACTGATCGTGGCAGCAGAGATGCTATCTAGGAAAACTTTCTAGAAGTTTCTCTTTTTCCTTTTGCAGAGAGTTAAGCTTACGTTATCATTCCAAAGAGCTCAGTTCATACGCCTTGCATTTGATTGAAACTGGAGATCTGTAGGTTGCATAAATTGGAATCTACCCCATTATCAAGGAGCTTCTGTGGCTCCTAGCAAATCCATGGACTAGTAGTCAACATGCCTTATTCGGCGTATACTGTGACCCAAGTTATTAATTCATGCTGATAGGTTTAATATGCAGCATTGGTGGTTCAGTGGTAGAATTCTTGCCTTTTGAGGGAGACCTGGGTTTAATTCCTGGCCAGGGCACCTCATGTGCAGCCACCACCTGTCTGTCAGCCACCACCTGTCTGTCACTAGAGGTTTGCATGCTGTTGTGCTGAACAGGTTTCAGTGTAGCTTCCAGACTAAAACAGACTAGGAAGAAAATCCTGGTGGTCACCTTCTGAAAATCAGACAATGAAAACCCTGTGGATCACAACAGTCCCATCTGCAACTGATTTTGGGGATGGTGCAGGACTAGACATCATTTTGTTCCATTGTACACGGGGTCAACATGAGTTGGGCTGATTTGACAACAGTTAATAACATCAACAATAGGCTTAACATGGGATCTGACAGCCTTAAGTGACACTGTTGAAGAGCTGGATTCTTTGGTGGCAAAGGGCTGAGCAAAATGACCAAAGTCTTTTCTGTCTAATGTCTGTTATTCATATAGTGTGAGTTTTTAAGTCTATGCTGTGATTTTTATTCAATTTATCAAATAAAAACACACAACTGTTAGGCTTTCATACAGGTTATATGAGCAGTAGGAACTTGCAAAAGAAAGATAGGCAGAAATGAAAAGAGTGAATTCAGTAAAGGCACTGGTTGGATAAAATACATAATTTTTAGTGAACCTGGAGCAAAGAATTATATTAAAAAAATTTTAAGGAGAATTTGGTAAAAATAACCCACACATTTTCCAAAGCATCTAATTTGGAGCATTTCTGGTCATAAGTTTTAAAATATAAAGAAAACATACTGGGCTTGGTAAGCTATGATATATATTTTATATATTCTTTCATATCTTATATGTTTGTATTTTGTATCCTCTTCCTATTCTTTGCACATCTTAAAAGGTAGATTTTAAAAATCAGAACATTTGCTACAGTTTCAGAGAAACAGTCCTACAAACCAGTCTCTAGGGTGAGTTACATGGTGACCTGACTGGGCAAGACGACCCCTCCTTCAAGGTGCTGTTTTTGCATGAAATGTTATGCTTCAGTCAGCACGTTTTTTAGGAGTCTTTGAAGTGCAAGGCTTAGTGAGGGTACTGAGAAATTCAAAGAAATTTAAATCGCTACTCTTTAGGAGCTAAGAATTTAGTTGGAGAAGTAAGACATGTTTGCAAACTACAATTAAAAGCAATATGGGCAGGCTCCAGTTTTTACCACTTCAATACTCTCTTCGTGGAATTCTTCATAGTCATTCATTCAACAAGTATTTATTGCATATTCTTGTAAGGAGCCCTGGTGATGCAATGGTTAAGTACTTACCTGCTAACTGAAAGGTTGGTGGGTCGAATCCACCCAGTGGCTCTGTGGGAGAAAGACCTGGCAATCTGCTTCCGTAAAGGTTTTTCAAAAAACCACACCTATTGCCGTGAAGTTGATTCCGACTCTTAGTGACCCTGTAGGGCTGAGTAGAACTGACCCATAGGGTTTCCAAGGCTGTAATCTTTACAAGCTGAGTGCTTAACCACTGCGCCACCAGGTCTCCTTCTGTAAAGATGACAGCCTAGGAAATCCTATGAGGCACTTCTGCTCTTGTCGCATGGTGTCACTATGAGTTGGAAGTGACTTGACAGCACCCAACAACAGCAACATCTAGTATGCTTCTGAGGTGTTCAAAAATGGATTAGATGTGGATCCTGCCCACAGAGAGCTTAGCAGAGGACATGAGACCTACAAAATTAACTGTAGTACAGTGGGAAAGTGAAAAGAAAAAAAAGGAACAGATAAAATTCTCTAGGAAGACTCAGAGAGGAGATACAGTATTTCTATCTGAAGAAAACAGAAGGAATGCCATCTTCCCTAGAGTTTGAAGTAAGTATGATTTGGATATAGAAAGGTGAAAGAAAATATCTTTCCATATAGAAGCAACTATGTGTTAAGTGGAAAGGTGTGGGGCATAGAGTGGGTATAGCATGTTTGATGAGAACGAAGAATATATGAAGAGGATTCATGAGGAGAAAGGCTGGAAAAATATTTTGAAAGGTTATCTTTGAAGAAATACAGTGCTCACCTTTATGTTGTATAGGTATAGGTACTAGGAAGCCATTTGGAGTTTTCCAGGATTAAAAGGACATGTTCAGATCTATGATTCAGGAACATTAAGCCTCTGAGGTGTGATTGTCCCATCTAAAACTGAAAGTCATTATGTCCAAAACTTTTTCTCAAATCTTTTAGAAGCCTTGAATCAATGTAGCAGAAGGCTGCGGTTACTGTTCTGGTTGTTCCTGTGCAGATCTGCCCACCTGTATTATATTTTTAAGTGCTTTTCTGGTGTCCAAGTCTAGACCCTGCTTTCTGTTTTCTTGTGTCTGTCTTGAATCTTGGTCATAACTATTTCCCTGGATATCTAGTTCTTCATGTGGGAATTTACAAGAGTATTTTCTCTCTATTCTCAGTGCCAGTAATTGTTATGCTTTTCTTAAACAAAAACTTTTTAATCTTAAAAACACTCCAAATCATGTAACTGATCATGTTTCCGTCTTTGTGTTGGCAGCTAGATAATTTATAGTGAGATTTGTATCCCACCTTTAAAAATGTATAGGACTCTGCAGCAGCATTTTATCCAGCTAGCCTTGAATCTAGGTTTTTCTTATCTTTCCACTTTCACTTTTCTTTTATTCTGCCTTCCTTTCTGGCTAAGTTTCATTTTATTTTACCTTGTTATGCTTTATATAGTCTATCTTGAATAAGTTGGTATAGATAAATACACACTCCAACTACTTCTTAATGTCTTGTACGCCTGAATGTCTAGCACTGGCATTGACCTCTAACTGAATCCTTGGACTTTGCTTCTATTTGTGGTCTACTGCAGAATTTAAATTTCTGGCCACCCACCCCATCGCACGTACTCAGACTGCATTCATCCTGTTCCATCCAAGTTTCAATTAAACCTAGCTTTCATCGTCTGGATTTATTTCCTCAGTAGCCCTCTTCTGCCTGTACTGCGTGTCCTCCTGGTTGTGTAGTTGAATCAGAGTAGGGCTGAGCAGATAGAACACACTGTGCTGAACTAGCCAGGGTAGACCACAGGAAAGTGCATGGATTTGTGCGTGGGGTCTTATACACTCTATGTTCTCAATAAATACTTACTAAACAAATGAGTGAACCTAGGGAAAGCCACAACAGCATTATTTAAACCTAAAATAGAAGTTTTTTCCTACTAATGATGTTTTGATTTGTTTTAAGAATAAGAATCCTGAATGCAAAATATTGAAATGTGCGATGATAATGTGTCTTAAAATCATTTCATTTTAAATAACAATCTTAATGTCGATAATACTTTACTATTTACACAGTGCTTCCAGCTGTTACTGACTCAGCACATCCCTGGAACATGCTGTTGTTGTTAGTTGCCGTCAGGTTGGCTCCGACTTATGACGACCTCATGTACAACAGAACAAAATGTTGCCTGGTGCTGCACCATCTTCATGATTGTTAGTATGCTCGAGTCCACTGATGCAGCCACTGTGTATTTTGATTGCCTTGCAATCTAGGGGGCTCCCTTCCCACATTATATCAGACAGTATTCTGTTGTGATCCATAGGGTTTTCATTGGCTTATTTCAGAAGTAGATCTCCAGACCTTTCTTCTTAGTCTTCACTGAAACCTCTCCACCATGGGTGACATAGCTTCCAGCATCATAACGACATCCAAGCTACCACAGTGTGACAAACTAACAGATGGGTGGTGGCCCTGGAATATAGAGACTTGATAAATGTTTGTTTGGTGAATGAGTAAGTGTATGAATAAATGAATGAATAAGTAGATTTCATTGAATCCTTAGAACAACACTGAGACTTAGATGGAGCAAAATTATTTCCCACATTACGGATGAGAAAACTGAGGCTTACCATCATGATGCATGGGAGCTAGGACTTAAATTTGATACTCTGACTTCTAGTAAGCTACTCTTTTCTCTATATAGCAAAATATCTAATAATTAATAACATATGTATAATGTAATAGCATTCCTCCATGAAGCCATGCTCAAAAACATGGAATTATCTGATCCATCTCTACTTTTTAGACATAGTCTTGTCACTTTTCCCTTAGAATTTTCTCCTTTTACTTGCTTCGTTTCCATTCCGTTGACACCAACCTAGTCTAGACCCTCATAACTATAGCTTGTTATGTTGTCCTACAGGCAGCTTGTTGCAATGTACCTTAAATACTGTCTCAGAGATTCGGATCATGTGCACTCATACTGGAGAATACAAAGCTAATTAATTATATGACACCTGAATAATAAATCATTCATGAATTTTAAAATGTTGGTTTCTTTTCTCTAACACAGTTAGAACTCTGTATACTATTTTAACCCTGTCATTCCCTCAAAGGCTAATTTCAGTTTAACTGAGATTAGACACTCATAATTTTTCATGAACACCAAAGCAATGAACCAAGCAGAATTTCTACAACTTCTTATAAGGGGATCTTCACGAATAGAAGATGTGCAAGGAAACAGCTCTATTTTCGTATATATAGGTATTGTCTCTGCCCCTCATTTTAAGAGTGAGAAATTATTAGCCGTTAAATTATATGATGTGGATTGTTAGAAACATGCAGTAATCACTGATGTTGTATGCTATTGGAGGAGTTATTTTCATTGCTATACCCTGTAAGGAGGTTTGATAATATATATTACATATCAGATATTAATTTCATACAACCAGAATTACAGTGTTAGACTATGTTATTTGGTTTAACAGTCACTGCTGGGGTTCACATCATAGGTGAAATACAGTCCCTGGGTTTCCTGTTCTCTTTTAATATGTGCATTTATATTAATAGCATGATTTAATATATCACTTCAAAATTATATTGCACTTTGAACTGCATTTAGTAAAAAATTGACATCTTATGTGTGTGGAACCATAATAAGTTTAGCATTAAGTTAAGGAGTCATCTGTCTGTTTGCCAAAATACAGTATTTGTGAATTCCACCATGTCCAAAGCTAGGTAATGAGATTAAAAAGTAATTCTCAGATGTTACATTAATTTGTGAATTTTAATTCATGGCTTATTAGCTTTAGGGAATTTTGGGGTGGTTACAACCTAGCATCGTGTTTTTATCTTGAAGTTGCTGGATCCTTTCTGGTTTTGGTTTAGAACAAAATATTTGTACCACTGACGTAGTGGCATGCGCCTCTCCAGTCACCTATGGCTTCCTCCAGAATGTGGTTGTACTGCATACTGTGAAACTGGGAACTCTGTTTTGTGTGTGTTCTAATGGATGGAATGGTCATTAAGTATATGAGTCTTCTGATGTTGTAATCAGACATGATTCAGTCTGTTAAATATCCATGAAACAACATCTGCTTCACAGAGTGACCTTCTGCTAAAGAATACTTAGCGTCTATTAGTAGATCATAGTGCAGATCGGCCTTATTTGAAATGCACTAAACTAGTCTACTGCTGTTTAGCAACTAGCTTGTAATAATTTATTGCAGTTAAATAAAGCCTTAAAAAACTCCATTAGATAATTATAGGGATTATATGCATTTCGAAAACCTTTGTGTTCTACTGAAATTACCCATTTAATTTCAGGGTTGGTTTGTTTAAAAAAGCTGAAATCTAAAGGCACATTAGGGGAGCTGTCAGATGCTGTTTTCTGTAGGTGTTAATAAAACCAGATGAAAAAAAAATCTGAAACAAATTAAAACCAAAAGCAATTTTGCCATCTGTTGTATATTCGTTAGAAATTTGCGTATCAAGGGTAAACTTGCTCTTAGAGAATGTCACTGAACACCAGCTAATAGAATAATATGCAAATTTATTAGGCTATGGATTTATATGCAGTTTCTAATTCTGATTTATCTTTAGTGGCTCCCCAAGAAATTGGTAGTGTGTATCGATATGTACGTACACACTTGTAGACAAATAATGAGTTTCCTTTTTTTTTTAATCTCCAGAGCAACCTGCAAACAACCAAGGCCAGTCTACCCTGCAGCCTCTGCCACCTTCACATAAGCAGCACTCTGCACAGCATCATCCGTCCATCACTTCTCTCAACAGAAACTCCCTGACCAACAGAAGGAACCAGAGTCCGGCCCCGCCGGCTGCTTTGCCCGCCGAGCTGCAAACCACACCCGAGTCCGTCCAGCTGCAGGACAGCTGGGTCCTTGGCAGTAATGTACCACTGGAAAGCAGGTAACTCCCCTATGTGAGGTGCTCAGATCATTCACTTGTTAGGACCACGTGATTTACCTGCACAGAGAATACATGTTCTACAGCAATCAACAAACCACATATTTTAACAGCTAAAATGTAGGTAAACTAGTCCAACCCTTTTCTCACTTCTAGGTTTTTGGTAGTTTTCTAGTTTCCGGGCCAATGAACTTTTCCATTCTTTCATGCATTCTGTAACCTACAAGAGATGAGAATAAGTGACTACCGTGCAGCTTTTCCTTACTACCTTTTTTTTCTTATCTACAAATTATCAGGCATGTGTAGAAAAGGGTGGAGATGTAAAATGTGATTCTCACCCACATAGCTTGACTCAGTAAACATGTTTAGCATCCGCTTGGTTCTAGACATCCCTACTTTCACAGACTACATTTTGTCCATTGAGTCATAAAATCATAGGTACTCCCAAGTATAATACTTTAGCACAAGTTGGATGACACTCTGCCAAGGATATTTTGGAGTATCTTACAATATGGGCGCTTGTGACCTGCCCTCTAAAGTTCCTTCCTCCACTATTTCCTGAGACACTGCATTCAGTCTTAGATAGTTCTATTAGGAAAGTCTTCCTGGTGATGAACTGAAATCTCCATCCCTGAAGCTTCCATTTTCTGGTTATAATCATACAGCTAGTAGTCTGTAATCTGGAACTATACAGAGCAGTTTTGCCCCTGTTTCTGTGTGGTAGTCCATAGACCTGTCTCGGCCTTCTCTTCCAGAGGCTTTACCAGCTTAGTGTACTTCCTCTGTAAGCATAGTGGCGTTTTAGTGCTGTTGTTAAATTATGACCTCTAGCACAGGTTGGCCCACAAGTGTTGATCTGCTCATACAAAAATATAGATCTATAAAAGCTGTTTTCTAGCTAAGCCATTTTATTATTAAGTATCTCCAGGTACAAACATTTTCACCTTCTTTCTTCAAACAGAAACTCACAAGTCAGAATCTCCTCTATATTATGTATTTCAAAAGC
This sequence comes from Dugong dugon, assembly GCA_030035585.1. Lineage (NCBI taxonomy): Eukaryota > Metazoa > Chordata > Mammalia > Sirenia > Dugongidae > Dugong > Dugong dugon. The sequence goes on from CM057478.1 coordinate 21,229,228, forward strand.
AGAGTGTGGTGTCCTACTTTGTCGGTCTCCTCTTGGCCACTTTGCAGCAATATGGCTGTTATTATTTATTTCTTCCCTGCCCCAAGCTTCCATCAGGCTCAGAGAAAAAGAATCATCACCACATAAAAACCAGAAAATAGAGCACACCGGACCCCTTGGGAGAATGTCCCCCAAAATGCCCTGCCCTGTAGAGCTCCTGGCTAACTTCGGCATTCAGATTAGCTTCTGGATGAAGGAACTGCCTCACAAAGAATAGATTGCTCTTTCTTGCCATTAGGTGCGGGATCTAAACCAGCTCTGCCCCGAGGATGAGCTGCAGGAGGACCTCACAGTTAGTTGTCAGCAATGAAAATCTTGTTGTCTTTTCTTCTACTCTTGACCCAAGAACAAGGCTCCAAAGAGCTCTTATCTTTTTACCCATAGTATCAGCCAAGAGTAGTTGAGTTTTATAGTTTATTCTGCATTATTGAACACTCTTCTGGAAGAAATTAAAAAGAAAAAGTACAGGACAAATAAGCAAATGGCAGATTTCTTTTCATTTAAGACAAGGAGTCATGTATGCAGAGTTTTTTTCCTGGGGTTATTAGCACAGAGCTAAATTTACCCAGTGTAATTAATTAGCACACACTGAACAACTAATCAACACTGATTCACTATTGTCATTTGGAAAAATTTTATTAGGAAAAAAGTAATTTTCCAGTTGAGTCATCAAGTTGAGTATGCATAATTGCATTGTAGTTGACAATAATTGTTTTGACAGATATTTATGAAGTATGTCAAGTCAAGTCGTCAGAAACGTGTTTAATCTTATGGATTTGTGTGGCACAAAAGCCTCAAAAACTGAGTCTTAATAGGAGAGTATTAATAGTGAAGACATTTGGAGTAATTTTGGAGCAAGATAGGATGTGATCTTGTTATTCCTCATACTATATTAAAGAATCTGGTTAAGGGGTGAGGGGATAGGTTAAGGAAAGAAGTAACAAGTCAGAGAACAACCCATACTAGCCCTATGTGAGATTGTAGCAGATTTCTCCATATTCAGACTGTATAGGAAATCATTCCCAAGGTGAATAGTTACTGAGGTTTTCTTCCATTTCAAAGCAATACCATTAATCAACCATCAATGGAATCACATTTTATAGTTTTATGAATTGACATAGGAGGAAAATCTACCAGTTGATATTAATCTCACTAATACTATAAAGAATGAATGTAAAATTGGATGTCTTGCTAAAAATGTTTAATTTGTAAGGTAGTGTTGTTATTTTCTCATTATCCAATGTTCACATCTTAGAGTATTACTAATCAAAAGAAACGGTGTTTCAGCTTGCAGGTGCTCAGCCGAGGCAGCACTGTGAAAATCTCATGCTGTACCCACGCAGTACCACTGTGGTTTCTTTAATAGTCTCACTTGGTTGGAACTCTTGAGGTGAAGAACCAGCCTTATTTATCATTGATTTTTCCTTTTTTAATTAAGGTTCCCTATTGAGTATGATTCTCAGGCTCAGTTTCAGCTGTATTAACAACTTAATTCAGACTTGTGTCTGCCTTTAAACTGTTTTTTTTTTTTAAATCTAGTATATGGTTCCATCTTTGGAAATTATTGTAATTTATACCAGTACCCACTTTTCTGAAACTGTCATTTAAAAGATGAAGGCTACAAAGTATGAAATTCAGTTGTTCGTAGGTAAGAATCCCTTTCTTTTTCTCTTTGTGCTCACCTTTTATTTCCTTTCAGTACATATTGATAATAATTGATTACAAAGTGACATGTAATAATCTATGAAAATCTCAATAATAATTTGTAGACTTACAGTTTATGTGAATTGGAGGAGAAGGCATAAAAGATTTTCTACCCTGTCCCGTATGTTTCATTGTAGTTTTCGTTTTGATTTATTAGATAGCATTTTTTTTTCACCAGGCAGTTTCTTGCTTCCATAAAAGTGTTTATTTCCTTTCTCTAATGAATTTGACATTTGCTGCTGCTGTGGGAGACAATCAATATTACTGTGTACGGTATATTTCTAGTCTGTAAATAGAGTAGTTCTAGTCTATAATCTCCCCTGAGTTTCAGATCTCTTAGAATCACATCAAGATCCAAATAAGCACTGGCAGTTCATAAGCATATCCTTATTATCTCATCTTCTCCTATAAATAACAGTGTTCATATAAAGAAAATACCTAATACTTAGAATTTTGCTTAAAATTCTTTTTCTTTGAACTCATTGTTTCTTATACTTTTTATTTGATAGCGTGCAGCTTGTTCTTTGTTTATTTTGTACCTCAGCTGCTTTGGCACATAATAATAGCCACTGAAGGAATACGGAGCAGCTGAGGAAAAGCTTAATGCTGACCCAGTATAGCAGCAGCGCTTAAAGGTGTCATACAGGAACTCTCCCTGAAAAACCCTGACCTTTAACAGTAGTAAAGTTAATTGTCTGCAAGTTCCTCATCTATATATGTGAGTTAAGTGGCTTAGTAGTTACCTATAAGACAGTAACAAAATGGTTCTTTCGTAGCCATTTAATGAAAGATTTATTAAAGTCTCGTTTTATTATGAAGCCTGCTTTAGCATTAATACTTCATTAGTTAGGTTCGCATAGCTTTTTACCTCGTAGTTCAGTGATGCTTTGCCAATTATTAGTGTATGAATTGCATATTAAATTACCTCTTTATTAGTGCATATTTAATTTAAATGTTGAAATGCCCTAGACTGTTTTAACGTGAGATCAATTGCCACATCTTTGAAAAAAGAATACCTAAACAGAAATATTGTTTACTAAAGTAAGATATTCTATGGTGCTAGGTAAAGGGCCGGCAATCATGCAGGCATCTGGTCTAGTCAGCCTTGTGTATGAGAAGCCTCAGCAGCAGCCTGCATGTTCTGGCGTTGTAGCACCAGGGGGAAGCTTTCTCAGCTGAAAAATTATGCCTCCACCTACTTAGTGATAACCATAGGGTTTTCAAGGCTGTGACCTTTCAGAAGCAGATCTCCAGGCCTGTCTCCCAAGGTGCCTCTGGGTGGGTTCAAACCACCAACCTTCCAGCTAGTAGTTGAGTGCTTCACTGTTTGCACCACTCAGAGACTCAAAATAGCTATGACTTGATGCCATATCCTTTTGTTAAAGAGAGTTTTGTTGGGAGAGACACAAAGGCACCTGTGAGTAAAGAGAATATTACAGAATATGGAAAAGAGATGAAAAAATAAAGAAACTATGGTTACTGAATACAAACTTCAAAATTTATCCTGGGCCTAGGCTAAGAAATTTTCGTTAGTCTCTGAGAGTCTAACCATCTCTGCTTATACTTTAAAAAAAAAAAAAAAAGTAAGCTCATCTGAAATGACATAATTTTTCCAGTTGCTGTGGAGTGGATTCCGACTCATGCTAACCCTGTGTGTGTCGCAGTAGAACTGTGCTCTGTAGGGTTTTCAATGGCTGATTTTTCAGAAGTAGATGGCCAAGCCTTTCTTCCAAGGTGCCTCAGGGCAGACTGGAGTCACCAACCTTTCAGTTAGAAACAGAGCACATTAATCGTTTGCACCACCCAGGAGCTCCAAAATAAATAAATAATAAAAAATAAATAATACTAATGAAGGGTCAAATCAGTTGGTGACCATACAATTTATCATCAAAATCAGGACACTTTTGAGAGTGAAAGGGGACGATATTAACAATTACACTGGGACTATAGGCATAAACAGAGGCTGTCCTGGGCAAAGAGGACGCCTCTTTTTATTTTTTACTCTTTTTATTCCCAAGAGTAGACTTGCTTTTATGCCCATATTGTCTGATACTGAAGGTAAGTCAGTATAAGATGGAGATCAAATGAGAGGTGTGGAAAAGCTGCCCTTGATTGAGTACAGGTGTGACTCCTGACTTGTGCATTTTTGGTTTCTATTGCCACCTGGTAACACATATTTAACCCTTTGTCAGCTCCTTCACAGAAAAAGCTTCTGTTGGCCCCCTAAAATACGTAACTCCTATATAGTAAAATATTTGTCTTTATTTTCTTCACACAACATCAAGAGAGCAAGAGGGAGCATATATTGGAGATAGTATATCGATAAAATTTTATCCAAAATGTTCAGTTAATTTTTTTAGTGTGAAACATTACAGGTAAAGGTAAATTTATATTCCATGTAAAATATGAAACAAAGATAAAATTTGGTCCTAAATTTCCTCAAGGAAAGAAAGTTCATGTATCTCCAGAATCATTATAATTTGGGTTTCCAAACCTTTCTCTTACACTGAAATAGAGGCCTGATACTTACTAATAGTGAAAGCAAAAGCATGATTTTTTAAATGTGAGATTATTAGTAACAAGTTATAATGCTATTGCCTCAATTTGGCTGTTTAGCAGACGTCATGCTAATAATTAAAATGAGAAAGTAAGTAGTGGGCAGGTAGTTTCTCTAAAAGGACTCGGTTTTGATTCATATTCCTAAATAAAACCTGATAGACCCGGTAGGGATACAAAACACAGTTTAGCATTGTGAAAACAGCACACCAGAGCCAGAGAGATCTAGCTTTTAATCCTAGATCCACTACTTCACCTGTATATGTAATCATCTATAAATTATTTAAATCTGAGGCTCAATTTCCAATGCAATAGTAATACTTACTCAAAATGGTGTTGTGGCTATTAAATGAAATAATGTACATAAGCACTTGGCACATGAGGGGCTTCATAAATTTTTTTTAAAACATGACTAAATAATAATAAAAATTGCATAGTGTAATAGGTTAACATTTGAACAAAAATCATTTTCACCAAGTAGCTCTCTTCTTTCTAAAGAATAAATATTTATCTTAAGTGGAATATTTATGTCTGCTTTTTCTTTATGTGCTAGACAGGCAAAACATAAAGTTAAACCATGATTACTTTTGTCAGGATAAAATCTCTTGATTTTCTCACTATTCCTGTCATTCAACAAGTAGTAGGTGAATTTTTGCAGGTAGGGACCCTAAGTCTGTTATTTTTTTTTTTTTTTTTAATTGTACTTCAGGTGAAGGTTTACAGAACAAATAATTTCTGATTAAAAGGTAGTACATGTATTGTTTTATGGCATTGGTTAACAACTCCATGACATATCAACCCTCTCCCTTCTTGACCTTTTTTTTGGGGGCGGGGGGTGAAAATACACATAGCCAAAGATACACCATTTCAAAAATTTCTACATGCACAGTTCAGTGACATCAACTACGCTTTTCCAGTTGTGCTGCTATTCTCACTTTAGATGAAGGTTTATGGATCAAAATAGTTTCTCATTAAACAGTACACATGTTGCTCTATGACAATGGTTTACAACCTCACAACACATCAACATTATTCTTACTCAACCTTGGGTTCCCTATCACCAGCTTTCCTGTCCCCTTCTGCCTTCTAGCCCTTGTCCCTGGACTTCTGTGCCTCATTAGTCCCATTTTGTTTTATGGGGCTGTCCACTCTTCGCCTGAACGGTGAACCTTGGAAGTGACTTCACCACTGAGCTAAAAGGGTGTCTGGGGGCCATACTCTTGGAGTTTCTCCAGTCTCCTTTAGGCCAGTAAATCTGGTCTTTTTTTTTTTGTGAATTAGAATTTTCTTCTACATCCTTCTCCAGCTCTGTCCAGAACCCTCTGTTGTGATCCCAGTCAGAGCAGTCAGTGGTAGTAGCCAGGCACCATCTAGACATACTAGACTCAGTCTGGTGGAGGCCTTGGTAGCTGTGGTCCATTAGTCCTTCAGACTAATCTTTTCCTTGTATCCTGTTCTCTTCATTCTCCCTTGCTCCCGAAGGGATGACACCAGTGGAGTATCATAGATGGCTGCTCACAGGCTTTTAAGACCCCAGACACTACTCACCAAGGTAGAATGTAGAACACTTTCTTTATAAACTGTGTTATGCCAATTGAGCTAGATGTTCCCCGAGACCGTGGTCCACACAGCCCTCCACCCACCAATTTAGTCCCTCAGGGAGTTTGGATGTGTCTATGGAGCTTCCATGACCTTTCCTTGTACAAGTTGTGATGGTTTCCCCAGTATTGCATACTGTCTCACCCTTCACCCAAGATACCACTTGCCTATTGCCTATTTAGTATTTCCACCCCCACCCCTCCCATCCCTGGTAGCCAACATAGATTGTTACTTTTTGTGTGTGAACTTTTTCATGGGATTTTACAATAGAGGTCTCATACAATATTTGTCCTTTTGTGATTGACTTGTTTCACTCAGCATAATGCCCTCCAGTTTCATCCATGTTATGAGACACTTCACAGATTCATCATTGTTCTTTCTTGTTGCATAGTACTCCATTGTGTGGATGTAGCATAGTTTGTTTATCCATTCATCTGTTGATGGGCATCTAGGTTGTTTCCATCTTTTTGCTATTGTGAACAATGCTGCCATGAACATAGGTGTGCATATGTCTATTCGAGTGACAACTCTTATTTCTCTAGGATATATTCCTAGAAATAGTATTGCTGGATTTATGGTGTTTCTATTTGTAGCTTTCTAAGGAAGCACCATATTTTCCAAAATGGTTGTATCATTTTGCATTTCCACCAGCAGTGCATAAGAGTTCTGATCTCCCCACAGCCCCGCCAACGTTTGTTATTTCCAGTGTTTTTGATTCATGCCAGTAATGCCGGGGTGAGATGGTATCTCATTGTGGTTTTAATTTGCATTTCTCTAATGGCTAGTGATCGTGAGCATTTCCTCATGTGTCTGTTGGCCGCTTGAATGTCTTCTTTGGTGACGTGTCTGTTCATTTCCTTTGCCCATTTTTTAATAGGATTATTTGTCCTTTTGTTGTAGAGGTGTTGGATTTTCTTGTAGATTATGGAGATTAGACCTTTGTCTGACTTGTACTGTCCAAAACTTTTTTCCCAGTCTGTAGGTTCTCTTTTTACCTTTTGGTGAAGTCTTCTGAAGAGCATAGGTGTGTGATTTTTAGAAGATCCCAGTTATATCTAGCTTATCTTCTGGGGCTTGTGTGTTAATGGTTATGGTTTGTATCCTGTTAATGCCGTGTATTAGGGCATGTAGCGTTGGTCCTATTTTTTCTTCTGTGAACTTTATAGTTTTTGGCTTTATATTTAGGTCTTTGATCCACTTTGAAGTAGTTTTTGTATATGGCGTGAGGTATGGGTCCTGTTTCATTTTTTTGCAGATGGCTATCCAGTTTTGCCAACACCATTTGTTAAAAAGACTGTCTTTTTCCCATTCGATGGACTTTAGGCCCTTGTCAAAGATCAGGTGACCATAGGTGGATGGATTTACATCTGGGTTCTCAATTCTGTTCCGTTGGTCAATGTATCTGTCGTTCTACCAGTACCAGGCTGTTTTGCCTACCATAGCTGTATAGTATGTTTTGAGGTCAGGTAGTGTGAGTCCTCCAACTTTATTCTTCTTCAGTAGTGCTTTACTTATATGGGGCTTCTTCCCTTTCGATATAAAGTTAATGATTAGTTTTTCCATCTCTTTGAAAAATGTTGTTGGTATTTAGATCAGGATTGCATTGTATTTGTAAATTGCTTTGGGTAGAATTGTCATTTTCACAATATTGAGCCTACCTATCCATGAGCATGGTATGTTTTCCCATTTAAGTATATCCCTTTGGGTTTCTTGCAATAGTGTTTTGTAGTTTTCTTTGTATAGGTCTTTTGTATCCCTGGTTAGATTTATTCCTAAGTATTTTATCTTTTTAGGGGATAATATGAATGGTATTGTTTTCCTGATTTTCTTTTCATCATTCTCTTTATTGCTGTATAGGAATCCAACAGATTTTTGTATGTTTATCTTCTATACTGCTACTCTGCTGAATCTTTCTATTAGTTCCAGTAGATTTGTCATGGAGTCTTTAGGGTTTTCTATGTATAGCGTCGTATCATCCGCAGACAGGGACAGTTTAACTTCTTCCTTACCAGTTTGGATGCCCTTTATTTCTTTTTTTGCCTTATTGCTCTAGCTAGAACTTCCAGCACAATGTTAAATAGGAGTAGTGATAAAAGGTGTCCTTGTCTTGTTCCTGTTCTTAAAGGGAATGTTCTCAGCCTCTTTCCATTAAGAATGATGTTGGCCATTGGTTTTGCATATATGCCCTTTATTATGTTGAGAAATTTCCCTTCTATACCTATTTTATTGAGAGTTTTTATCAGAATGGGTGTTGCACTTTTTCGAATGCCTTTTCTGCATCAATTGAGATGACCATGTGATTCTTTTCTTTCCTTTTATTTATGTGCTGGATTACGTTAATTGATTTTCTAATGTTGAACCATCCTTGCATACCTGGTATGAATCCAACTTGGTTGTGCTGTATTATTTTTTTGATACGATGCTGAATTCTATTGGCTAGAATTTTGTTCAGAATTTTTGCATCTATATTCATGAGAGATATTGGTCTGTAATTTTCTTTTTTTTTTTTTTGGTGTCTTTGCCTGGTTTTGGTATCAGCGTTATGCTGGCTTCATAGAATGAATTTGGAAGTGTTGCTTCCTTTTCTGTGCTCTGAAGTAGCTTGAGTAGTACTAGTACAAGGTCTTCTATGAATGTTTTGTAGAATTCTCCAGTGAAGCCATCTGGGCCAGGGCTTTTTTTGGTTGGGAGTTTTTTTATTACCTTTTCAATCTCTTCTCTTGTTATGGATCTGTTCAGATTTTCAACATCACTTTGTTGTAGTTTGGGTAGGCCATTTGTTTCTGGAAATTTATCCATTTCCTCTAGGTTTTCAAATTTGTTGGAGTATAGATTTTCATAATATTCTGTTACGATATTTCGGTTGGGTCTGTTGGAATGTCACCCATTTGATTTCTTATTTGGGTTATTTGTTTCCTCTCCTGTTTTTCTTTTGTCAGTCTGGCCAGTTGTTTGTCGATACTGTTGATTCTTTCAAAGAACCAACTTTTGGTTTTGTTGATCCTTTCTATTGTTTTTCTGTTCTCTATTTCATTTATTTCTGCTCTGATCTTTACTATTTCCTTTCTTCCGGTCGCTGTGGGATTTTTTTTTCCTGTTCTCTTTCTATTTGTTTGAGTTCTGTAGTTAATGTTTTGATTTTTCCCTTTCTTCTTTTTTGATGTGTGCATCTGTTGCTATAAATTGTCCTCTGAGGACTGCCTTTGCTGTTTCCCAAAGGTTTTGCTATGCTGTGTTTTCATTCTCATTTGATTCTATGAATTTTTTGATTCCATCTCTGATTTCTTCTATTACCCAGTGATGTGTAAGGAGGGTATTATTCACTTTCCATGTAATTGATTTTTTTTCCCTTGTTGTTTCTGTTGTTAATTTCTACCTTGATGGCATTGTGGTCAGAGAAGATACTTTGAATTATATCAGTGTTTTGTATGTTGTTGAGGATTGCTCTATGGCCTAAGATGTGGTCTGTTCTGGAGAACGTTCCATGTGCATTGGAAAAGAATGTGTATTTTGCAGCTGTTGGATGGAGTGTTCTATATACGTCTATGAGGTCAAGTTGGCTGATTGTGCCCTTTAGGTCTTCTGTATCTTTGCTGACTTTCTTTTTAGTTGTTCTGTCCTTTACTGAGAGTGGTGTGTTGAAGCCTACTACTATTATTGTGGAACTGTCACTTTTTTTCTTTTCAGTGTTGTTAGAGTTTGTTTTATGTATTTTGCAGCCCTGTCATTGGGTGCTTATATCTTCATGATGGATCGTCCCCTTAATCATTATATAGTGTCCTTCTTTGTGTTTTATGGTGGGTTTTGTTTTAAAGTATTTTATCTGAGGTTAGTATTGCCACTCCTGCTCTTTTTGGTAGTTGTTAGCTTGATATATTTTTTTCCAACCTGTTTTTTTAATAAATTCACGTCTTTGTTTCTAAGGTGTGTCTCTTGGAGACAGCATATTGATGGATCCTGTTTGCTTATCCGTTCTGTCACTCTCTTTCTCTTTATGGGTGTATTGAGTCCATTTACATTCAGTGTAATTATTGATAGATTTGAGTTTGTTGCTGTCATTTTGTAGTGCTTTTTTTTATGGTGCTGACATTTTCTTTGTTCTTCTTACCTTTGCTGAGTTACTTTTGTTTGTGGATTTTGTTTTTTCATTTCTTTGTTTTTGTAGGTTTTGTTTTTGCTGAGACTTTATGTTTTTCTTCCTTATTTTGATGAGTATGTTTGTTAACTTTCTTTGTGGTTACCATAAAATTTACCGTTTTCTTTCAAAGTTTGAAGCAGTCTATTATTACTTGGTATTGTCTTGCCTTCCTCTCCAATAGAAGGTTCTATTCCTACACCGTTTATTCCCTCTTATTGTTCGGACGTTGTTGTCATTTACCAATTAACTGCTTTGATTCCCTGTTGTATTTGTTTTGGTTTTGGATAGTCCTTGAGAGTGCATTTCCTAGATTTGTTTCTGGCTGGTATGATCCTGCGTCCTAGATTCTGCCTGTGAATGAAGTTGTTTGTTCTCAGATTGAAGAACTCCCTTTAATAATTCTTGTAAGTTTGGTTTTGTTTTTATGTATTCCCTTAATTTCTCTTTATCTGATAATGTCCTAATTTCACCATCATATTTGAATGAGAGTTTTGCAGGATATGTTATTCTTGGCTGGCAATTTTTTTCTATCAAGGTTTTATATATGTCATCCCATTGCCTTCTTGCCTGCATGGTTTCTGCCAAATAATCTGAGCTTTTTCTTATTGTTTCTCTTCTGTATGTGACTTCTTGTTTTTCACGAGCTGCTCTCAGGATTCCTTGTTTGTGTTTGGTTTTGGCAAGTGTGATTATGATATGCTTGATGATTTTCTTTTGGGATCTGTCCTATATGGGGTTTGTTGAGCTTCTTGGATGGCCAGGTTTTCATCTTTCATGATATTGGGGAAGTCTTCTGTTAGCAGTTCTTCAGTGATCCTCTCTGTTTTCCGTTTTCTCTGCCTGTTCTGGAACTCCAATCACTCGCAAATTTTTGGGATACCACATAACTCTCAGGGTCTCTTCAGTTTTTTTGTTCTTTTTTCTGAGTTTTCTTCAAACAGAGTTATATCCAAGTGCTTGTCTTCAATTCCACTGATCCTGTCTTCCATCATTTCAAATCTGCTCCTCAGCCCTTCTTTGACACTGTCCATTTCTGAAGTCTTGTTGTTTATCTTTTGGATTTCTAATTGTTGTTTTTGTATAATTTCTAGTTGTGAATTTATTTTGGCATTTTGTTCCTGCATTATTTTCCTGAATTCTTCCTTTTTTTGTCTGTATTTTCCATGAATTTTTCTGCCTTTTCCATGAATTTGTCTAGTTTTCCCTCGTTTTTGTCAGCTTTTGGTTCAACTCTTGGCCAATTCTGAGTATTAGAGATTTGAATTCTCTATCAGGTAGTTATAGTCCCTTTTCTTCCACTGGAAAATCATCTAGTGTTGTATTTTGGATGCCTTCTGGAACAGTCTTGTCCTGTTTTTGTAAATGTTTTGATATTGTCTGCTGTCTTCGGGGCATTCTGTAGTTATTTTTCTCGTTTATTGATTGTAGATTTGTTTGTTTCTTTTCTTTTTTTTTTTTTTTATTTGACTATGTCTGAACAGGCGGGCTGTGTTCTTTGTTGTTTACTCGTCTGTGGGCATGATACTTTTCTCCTCCTTCTCCAATTGGCAAGGTCAGTCGCTCAGATATGGTACAGCAGGGCAGGTATAGCTGAAGAGGAGTTACCTGGACGGGTTGTTTGTGGCACTTACTACAGCCACCAGGGCGAGTCGGTAATCAGTGCAGGGCAGGTTCCGGTAGGCCATGCCTGTGCTGCTTGGTAGTAGGATGTTAAGCACACGGTGCAGGTAGGCAGGATGTAGGGGGGAGATTGTTATGTGTGGAGCTAAGGTGGATATGGGAGAGAGGAGAGAGGAACAGGAGCCAAAACCATACAAACAAACAGAAAAGAGTGCTAGGGGAGCTTGCCGTTGGAGTGGAGTGATGAGAGACTATGAAATGGAGAAAAACAAAAAGGGGACGAAGATGGAAAAAAAAAAAAGAAAAGAAAAGCATGAATAAATAAAAATCACTAAGGAAAAAGAACAGCAGACCTCCCAGGGATCCCACTGGTACAGTTACAAGGTCTAGGGAAGTAAGGAAAAAGAACAGCAGAGCTGCCAGGGATCCCACCGGTATGGTTACGAGGTCTGGGGAAGTTGTTCTCAGGTGTTGCAGTACAGCTTGGCTAGAAGGCTTAAAGGTATTGAGTGCCAGGTATTCATGGAACAGAAAGGGAAGGAAGCTATAGAGAGACGAGAAACTGAGTAATGAAGAAAGACAAAAAGTGAAAAAGAGGGAAAAGAAAACAAAACAAATTAAAAAAAAAAAAAAAAGAACAAGAAAAGCCCCCTAAAAAACAGGAAAAAAAATCCTACTAAAAAAGAAACGCCCTCAGGGATCCTTCTGCATATCTGCGCAAGCTGAGGGGGTAGGTCCCAAGCCGCGCAGCAGCGCCTGGCCAGAACAGGTTCCCAACTCAAGAAAAGAAAAAGAAATCAAACAATTTAAAACAAGCAAACAAAAGCCCCAGGATCCCACCAGCATGGCGGCCCAGACTGGGAAGCAATTCCACACTCGAATGGAGCTCCGCAGCCCCTCAGGAAGAAGCAAAGTTGGTGTACAGAGCCAGGTATTTGAGCAAAAGGAGGGGGAGGTGGTGAGAGGTAAGGAAGAAATCAAAAGAAGCAGAAACAAGCAATGCCAACAGCCTACCAATGGTACTCAGAGAGCCAGCCAGTGCGGGCAGGTGGAATCCAAGCAGCTGGTGCTTCCCAGACAAGAGACTGTGGCCACGGGAAGCAGAGGAGGCTGAGTTGGGGTGAAGAAGGGTGGGGGATGGGAAAGCGCCCATCGCAAACTACCGGAGCTCCGCATTCCCCTAGGAAGAAGCAAAGATAGCACATGGAGCCAGGCACTTGAGCGAAGGGAGGGCAAGGTGGTGAGGGGCAAGGAAGAAATCAAAAGAAGTGGAAAAAAGCAACACCAGCAGCAAACAAATGGCACTCAGAGAGCCGGCCAGTGGGGGTGGGTGGAATCCAAGCAGCCAGTGCTTCCGGGACAAGAGACTGTGGCCGTGGGAAGCAGAGGAGTCCCAGTGGTGGTGAAGAAGGGTGGGGGGTGGGAAAGCATGCATTGCAAATAACTGGCCGTTTTATCTCCCATGGGAAGCTCTGCGAAGCTGCTGTCTTGCACCCCCTATTTTCTGGTCTCTGATAGTAGCCCAAGATGGCGGATCTGCGCCACATCAGCCGACGAGGGCCTCTGCATGAACCTCTCCTCACTCCCCATTCTCTGCCAGTCTCCCCACTCCGTTTGGTGACATCTTTGCTTTTTAACACTTTAAAGAGGTCTTTTGTGGCAGATTTGCCCAATGCAGTACGTCTTTTGATTTCTTGACTGCTGCTTCCATGGGTGTTGATTGTGGATCCAAGTAAAATGAAGTCCTTGACAACTTTAATATTTTCTCCATTTATCATGATATATGGTCCAAGTTGTGAGGATTTTTGTTTTCTTTATGTTGAGATGTAATCCATACTGAAGACTGTAGTTTTTGGTCTTTATCAGTAAGTGCTTCAGGTCCTCTTCACTTTCAGGAAGCAAGGTTGTGTCATCTGTATATCGCAGGTTATTAATGAATCTTCCTCCAACCCTGATACTGCATTCTTCTTCATATAGTCAGCTTCTCGGATTATTTGCTCAGCATACAGATTGAATAAGTATGGTGAAAGGATAAAACCCTGATGCACAGCTTTCCTTATTTTAAACCATGCAGCATCCCCTTGTTCTGTTTAAACGACTGCCTCTTGGTCTACGTACAGGTTCTGCATGAGCAAAATTAAGTGTTCTGGAATTCCCATTTTTAACAACGTTATCCATAATTTGTGATCCACACAGTCGAATGCTTGTGCATAGTCAATAAAACACAGGTAAACATCTTTCTGCTTTTCTCTGCTTTCAGTCAAGATCCATCTAGCATCATTAGTGATATTCCTTGTTCCACGTTTTCTAAATCCAGCTTGAATTTCTGGCAGTTCCCTGTAGATGTACTGCCACAACTATTTTTGAATTATCTTCAGCAAAATTTTACTTGTGTATGATATTAATGATATTGTTTGATAATTTCCTCATTCTGTTGGATCACCTTTCTTTGGAATGGGCACAAATATGGGTCTCTTCCAGTTGACAGGCCAGGTAGCTGTCTTCCAGATTTCTTCCTGTAGATGAGTGAGCACCCCCAGCGCTGAATCCATTTGTTGAAACATCTCACTTGGTATTCTGTCAATTCCTGGAGCCTTGTTTTTCACCAGTGCCTTCAGTGCAGCTTGGACTTCTTCCTTCAGTACCATTGGTTCTTGATCATATGCTACCTCCTGAAATGGTTGGACATGACCAATTCTTTTTGGTATAGTGACTTTGTGTATTTCTTCCATCTTGTGTTGATGCTTCCTGCATTGTTCAATATTTTGCCCATAAAATGCTTCAAAATGGCAACTCGAGGCTTGAGTTTTTTCTTTAGTTCTTTCAGCTTGAGAAATGCCAAGCATATTCTCCCTTTTGGTTTTCTAACTCCAGCTCTTTGCACGTTTCATTATAATACTTTACTTTGTCTTCTGAAGCCACCCTTTGAAATCTTCTGTTCAGCTTTTACTTCATCATTTCTTCTATTTGTGTTAGCTGCTCTACGTTCAAGAGCAAGTTTCAGAATCTCTTCTGACATCCATTTTGGTCTATTCTTTCTTCCCCGTCTTTTTAATGACCTTCTGCTTTCTTCATGTATGATATTCTTGATGTCTGGTCTTCAGTCCCACAGCTCATCTGGTCTTTGGTGATTAGTGTTCAATGCATCAAATTTATTCTTGAGTTGATCTCTAAATTCAGTTGGGATATACTCAAGGCAGTACTTTGGTTCTCGTGGACTTGTTTTAATTTTCTTCGGCTTCATCTTGGACTTGCATATGAGCAATTGACGTTCTTTTCCGCAGTCAGTCCCAGCTTTGTTCTGACTGATGATATTGAGCTTTTCCATCATCTTTTTCCACAGATATAGTCAATTTGATTCCTGTGTTTTCTATCTGGTGAGGTCCGTGTGTATAGTCACCATTTATGTTGTTGAAAAAAGGTATTTACAGTGAATAAGTTGTTAGTCTTGCAAAATTCTATCATATGGTCTCCAGCATCATTTCTGTCGCCAAGGCTATATTTTCCAACTACTGTCCTCCTTTGTTTCCAACTTCTGCATTCCAATCACCAGTAATTGTCAGTGCATCATGATTGCATGTTTGATCAATTTCAGACTGCAGAAGTTGGTAGAAATCTTCAATTCTTCTTCTTTGGCATTAGTGGTTTGTGCGTCCGTTTGAATAATAGTGGTATTAACTGGTCTTCCTTATATGCCTATGGATATTATCCTATCACTGACAGTGTTGTACTTCTGGATAAATCTTGAAATGTTCTTTTTGACAATGAATGCAACAGTAATTATTCTTCAATTTGTCATTCCCTACATAGTAAACTATATGATTGTTTGATTCAAAATGACCAGTACTAGTCCATTTCAGCTCACTCATGCCTAGGATATTGATGTTTCTGTGTTCCATTTCGTTTTTGATGACTTCCAATTTTCCTGGATTCATACATTCCACGTTCCAATTATTAATGGATGTTTTCAGCTGTTTCTTCTCATTTTGAGTCATGCCACATCAGCAAATGAAGATCCTGAAAGCTTGATGCCATCCATGTCAGTAAGATGGACTCTATTATGAGGAGGCAGCTTTTCTTCAGTCATATTTTGAGTGCCTTCCAACCTGAGGGGCTCATCTTCTGCACTATATCAAGACAGTGTTCCACTGCTATTCATGAGGTTTTCACTGGCGAATTTTTTTCAGAAGTAGACCGCCAGGTCCTTCTTCCTAGTCTGTCTTAGTCTGGAAGCTCTGCTGACACTTATCCACCATCAGTAACAATGAAATACCAGTGACAAAGCTTCTAGCATCACAGCAACTTCCAGCCACCAGAGTACAACAAACAGAGATGTGGCGGTTTATAAAATAGGTTTTATAGTCCTCACTTCACAAAGATTTTATAAGGATTCATTCAAATGTCATATGTAAAGTACCTGGAACATTAATTTCTTTACTTTTCCTTACTCCATTCCTAACATTTACCTTTAAAGGAAAAATAATTGATTTAGTGTTTATGAAGGTAGCCTAAAGGCAGGAACACCTATCAAGAACTCACCTGCTGATGAACCGTTAGCTTTTTCAGCTTTGTATGTAGGTAGTTTTGGGTAGTGAGGATAGTCATATATCCTCTTAAATTAGTTAGGGTAACTTCCTAGTGGAGATTGACTATGATGTAAATTTCAAAGACAGGATTTTTTCTTAAATTGTACTTTAAGTGAAAATTTACAATTCAAGTTAGTCTCCATACACAAATTTATACATACATTGTTACGTGACCCTAATTGCTTTCCTTATACTGTGATAGCACACTCCTCTTTTCCAATCCTGATTTCCTGTGTCCATTCAACCAGCTCCTGACCCTCTCTGCATTCTCATCTCACCTCCAGATAGAAGCTGCCGATTTAGTCTCATGTATCTACTTGAGCTAAGAAGCACACTCTTCATGAGTATCATTTTATGTCCCATAGTCCAGTCTAATCTTTTTCTGAAGAGTTGGCCTCGGGAATTATTTTAATTTTGGGTTGACAGAGAGTCTGGGGGCCATGCTTTCTGGGGTTCCTCCAAACTCAGACCAGTAAGTCTGGTCTTTTTACTAGAATTTTAGTTCTGCACCCCACTTTTCTCCTGCTCCATCAGGGACTCTCTGTTGTGTTCTCAAGACAGGATATTTTTTTTACAAGAAGGTAACTGTGATAAAATGGGGAAGAAATTGTCTGAAATAGTGGTGGGTAGTGGTAATTCATAAGATAAAGCCTGAATGCATTCATTCATCTACTAGATATTTATTAAAGTCATATAATGCACCAAGTTATAAAACTGAAGTGTGTTATAGATGACCTAGAGAAGTTGTAACTGCTTTTCACAAAGATGGAATATATTCCTGGACAAATTTCAGAATTGGAATTAACTTCAGAAATTATTTAATCTTACCATCTCTTTAAGGCCCACAGAGATTTAATAATCTGCATCAGGTCACCTGGCTAAGTCAGTTGACACTCAGCTAGATTTCAGGTCCCAAATTCTAAAGTTTCCAGAAACTTCACCAAAGAGGACATTAAAGCAGCCAACAAGCACATAAAAGATGCTCGTGATCATTAGCCATTAGACATACGCTAATCAAAACTACAGTGAGATAACCATCTCACTCCTGCAAAGGTAGGCACTGGTTTAAAAAAAAAAAAGGAAACAAGAAACGCTGGCAAACATATGGAGAGACTGGAATCCTCATCCACTGCTAGAGGGATTATAAAATGGAACAAACCCAATTTTAGGCTTGGTTCTCTAGAGGAGCAAAACTAATGAAGCCTATATATATATATATATATAGAGAGAGATTTATATAAAGGAAACGGCTCACTCAGTTATAGAGGCTGACGAGTCCCAAATCTGTAGGTCAGACATCAGGCTGGAGGCTTCTCCTGAATCACATGATTGCCGGGGCTGACGAACCCAAAACTGACAGGTCAAATGGTAGATTGCTGGCTCACATCCCCAGAACCAGAGGTCAGAGAAAGATGAATCAGATGCAGGATCAAGAGAAGGCGAGTTTTTCCAGGACATCCACGTCTATTAGATGCAGGCTACACCCCTAAGGAAACTCCTCTTTCAACTGATTGGTTGCTCACATCAGGTCACAGAATGGAGGATGATTACATAATATCTGCCAGACCACTGAGAATCATGGTTTAGCCAAGTTGACACATAATCTTAACCATCACAGCCCACCCCTTTTCAACTTGGCACCTTTGACACATAACCTTAACCATCACAGTCCACCCCTTTTCAACTTGGCACCTGTACACATCTCCTTAAACCATACATAATCTCTAAAGGAAGACAATTATAAAGTCATACTTGCACCTAACATGATACAACTAATATGCTTACAAGTAAAAACACACTAGCCCCATTTACATCTTATATTATATAATAAGTAATGGAACTAGAGAGGGAAGGAAACAAGGATAGTTGCTACACACACACATACATATAACAAAACAAGAAATACTCGTAACAATTACTGTCCTCATTTCTACAACTGGTCACATGGTAATAGCTGGTAGTTAGAACTACATTCTTCCACCACCCATTTCATATTCCCTTTGCCCTCAGCAAGCATCTCAGCTGGTTGTGGTTCTTTGCCTGGTGGAGTGACCCAAACCTTCATTCCTAAAGGGTCTGGACCATTAGCAGTCATGTCAGAATTGGGTTGCTGTAGTTTTCCATCAACTTTAATCACAGGGCATGGTAGTTCTAAGAGATGTTGTCTTAATTATCTAGTGCTGCTATAACAGAAATACCACAAATGGGTGGCTTTAACAAACAGAGATTTATCCTCTGATAGTTTGGGAGAATGGAAGTGTGAATTCAGGGTGCCTGCTCTAGGTGAAGGCTCTTTCTGTCCATTGACTCTGGAGGAAGGTCCTTGTCTCTTTTGAGCCTCTGTTCCTGGGTGATTTTCATACGGCATGGCATCTCTCTACCCCATCTCTGCTTCTCTGGATTACTTGTATCTCAAAAGCGATTGACTCAAGAAACACCCTACACTAATCTTGTCTCATTAAGATAACAAAGAAAGTCCATTCCCAGATGGGATTATAACTGCAGATATAGAGGTTAGGATTTACAAAACATGTTTATGGGGGACCCAATTCAATCCATAACAGACATCCTAAGGGATCTCCTGTATTCCAGATATATTCCTCTTTACCTTTATCATTATGTAATATCAATCCAATTTCCCCTTAATAATCAGAATCAGTCACACCAGCCAATATGTTACCTCCCTTGTTTGTTGATCGTAGGTGTGAGGAGCCCAAAGTGACTGGGTGGCATTCTTAACTTCCAGTTCAGTGCAATCTGTGATGTGTCTCCTGGTGGGAGCAGTCCTTCTTTTGGAACTAAGACCTCTAGAGTGGCAGAGCATAGGGTTCCAGGGACAGGAAGCAAAAACCTTGTGAGTGGGCCACTGGGGTTAATAGTGAATGGTTTCACTCCCATTTCTACCCTTTGATTCCTGGACACATGAATCCTGGCTATGAGAGAAACAGCATCATATATTTGGTACTGGTTTAGAGCATATACAGCCTCATGGAGAACATTGCCCCAGCCCTGTAAGGTATTGCCACCTAGCTGATGCCATAATTTTGTCATCAGAAGGCCCTTCCATCGTTCTATAAATCCAGCTGCTTCAGGATGATGGGGAACACTATAAAACTAGTGAACTCCATGAGCATGGTACCACTGCCAAACTTCATTTACTGTAGAGTGAGTTCCTTGATCTGAGGCAATGCTGTATGAGATACCATGACAATGGATAAAGCATTCTCTAAGTCCACAGATGGTAGTTTCAGCAGAAGCATTGCATGCAGGGAGGGCAAATCCAAATCCAGAGTAAGTGTCTATCCCAGTAAGAAAAAAATGCTACCCTTTCCATGATAGGGGCAGTCCAGTGTAATCAACCTGCCAACATGTTCCTGGCTGATCACTTTGAGGAATGGTGCCATATCGGGGACTCAGTGTTGGTCTCTGCTGCTGGCAGATTGTGCACTTAGCAGTGGCTGTAGCCAAGTTGGCCTTGGTGAGTGGAAATCTGTGTTGCTGAGCACATGCATAACTTCCATCCCTGTCATCATGGCCACTTTGTTCATGAGCCCATTGGGCAATAACAGGAGGGGCTTGGGAAAGAGGCTGACTGATATCCACAGAACGCATCATCCTATCCACTTGATTTTTAAAATCCTCTTCTGCTGAGGGCACCATTTGGTGAGAATTCACATGAGACACAAATATCTTCACTTCTTTGGCCCATTCAGAGAGGTCTGTCCACATACCTGTTCCCCATACCTCCTTGTTACCAATTTTCCAATCATGTTCCTTCCATATCCCAGACCATCCAGCCAAACCTTTGGCCACAGCCCATGAATTAGTATACCGTCATACATTTGGCCATCTCTCCTTCCAAACAGAAATGAACAACGAGGTGCACTGCTCAGAGTTCTGCCCACTGGGAGAATTTCCCTTCACCGCTGTCCTTCAGGGAGGTCCCAGAAAGGGCTGTAGTGCTGCCACTCTCCACTTCTGAGTGCTGCATGCGTATCGCACAGATCTGTAAACCAGGTACAAGTTTTCTCTTCTTTAGTCAACTGATAATAAGGAATTCCACATGAGGCCATAGGTGCAGACTGGGAGAAGGAAGGTAATGTGACAGGAGTAGGGACCATGGGCATTTGGGCAACTTCCTCATGTAACTTATGTCTTCAGGTCCTTCTCAAACCCAATCTCATATATACCACTCCCATTTAATAGTGAAGTACTGCTGTGCACATCCAACTTTATGACTCTGTGGATCAGACAACATTCAGTTCATGATGGGCACCTCAGGCTGCATAATGACTTGGTGTCCCATGGTTAAGCATTCAGTCTCTACTAAGGCCCAGTAACAAGCCAAAAGCTGTTTCTCAAAAGGAGAGTAGTTATCTGCAGAGGATGGCAGAGCTTTGCTTCAAAATCCTAAAGGTTTTCAATAGGGGCCTTCCAAAGACTCCAAACAGCATCTCTATCTGCCATTGATACTTCAAGAACCACTGAATCAGCCAGATCATATGGCCCAAGATGCAGAGTGGCTTGCATGGCAGCCTGAACCTGTTGTAGAGCCTTCTCCTATTCTGGGCCCCACTCAAAACTAGCAGTTTTTTGAGTCACTTGATAAATAGGCCGGAGTAGCACACCCAAAGGAGGGATATGTTGCCTCCAAAATCCAAAGAGGCCCACCAGGCATCGTGCCTCCTTTTTAATTGTCGGAGGGGCCAAATGCAATAACTTATCCTTCACTTTAAAAGGAATATCTCAACATTCCTTATGCCACTGGACCCCTAGAAATTTCACTGAGGTGGAAGGCGCCTGAATTTTTGTCAGATTAGTTTCCCACCCTCTAGCACACAGATGTCTTACCAGTCTAGAATCATTGATACTTCTTCCTTCCTAGGTACAATCAGCATAATGTCAGCAATGTAATGTACCATTGTGATGTCTTGTGGAAGGGAAAGGCGATCAAGGCCCCCGCAGACTAAATTATGACATAGGGCTGGAAAGTTGATATAGCTCTGAGGTAGGACACTGAAGGTGTATTGCTGGCCTCGTCAACTGAAGGCAAACTGTTTCTGGTGGTTCTTTGAAACAGGTATGGAGAAAAAGGCATTAGCTAGATCAGTAGCTGCATACCACACACCAGGAGATGTATTAATTTTCTCAAGCATTGAAACCACACCCGGAACAGCAGCTGGAATTGGAGTCACCAACTGGTTGAATTTAAGATCATCCACTGTCATTCTCCAAGGTTCATCTATTTTTTGCACAGGCCAAATAGGCGAGTTGAATGGGGATGTGGTGGGAATCACTACTCCTGCATCCTTCAAGTTCTTGCTGGTGGCACTAATGTCTGTAATCCCTCCAGAAATGTGGTATTGCTTTTGGTTTACTCTTTTCCAACATAGGGGCTTTTCTAATGGTTTCCACTTGGCTTTTTCTAACATAATAGTCCTTACTCTACATGTCAAGGAGCCAATGTGGGGGTTCTGCCAGTTGCTGAATATATCTGTTCCAATTATGCATTTTGGAACTGGGGAAATTGCTACAGTATGGGTTCGGGGACCCAATGGATCCACTGTGGAACAGACCTGAGCTAACACTCTATTAATAACGTGAACTCCATGTACCCCCTACTCTGACTGGTGGGCCATGGTGACATTTTGGGTCTCCTAAAATCAGTGTCAGTTCAGAGCCAGTGTCCAGTAATCCCCAAAAAGTCTGATTATTTCCTTTTCTCCAGTGAACAGTCACTCTCATAAAATGTTGTAGATCCCTTTGGGGAAGGCTGAGAGAAAAATGAACAGTATAAATTTTTGGCAGTATAGTGGTCTTTCCTCTAGTGGACCCAGCCTGCCCTTCATTCAAGGGATCATGGGTCTGTAATCTGGCTCATATCTGGGAATTGATTGTGGGGCCATGACTCTTTTCTGGCAATTCAAGTTAAACTGCTGTTCACTTGAATTAGAATTCTTTCACTTGTAGACTTCAAGTAAATAGTAGATTTCCAAACTATTTTACTCCTAGGGACACCGTGACTAAGTAGTTAACAATGTAAGTCCATATGAGTCATACTATTCTGATTACTGCTTTGACTCTGCTGTCCATTATGGTAACCACGCCCACCTTGTCTTTGTCCATTATGTGCTCCCGCTTGGCCCCTCCCACCACAGGGTCCAATTATTCCCCATTGTAGTTAGGTGTCTTAATTCAGTTAAGGCAGTTCCCACTGTCAAATCTGACTTACATAAGATAGCAATCACAACAGTCTTCAGTGATGCTGGGGCTCCCTTCACAAATTTGTTCCTCACCATGTGGTAAAAGGTGTGTCCTCTGGGCACTCCATGTGTGGGTCTGTGGGTCCAACCTGATAAATCCACTCTAGCATGCCAATTTCCCTAAGCCTTTGGATATCTACTTCTACAGTATACCAAGGCAGTTCTGGTACTTCAACTTGATTTAGTGTAGGCCACCACTTAATCCATGCTTCAGTGAACCAACCAAATAAACTATTAGATCCTTTCCTAACCTCTCAAGCTGAAACACTGAATGAAGAATCTGTGCTTAGTGGGCCCATATCAATAAACTTAGACTGATCTATCTTTATGTTCCTTGCACCGTTAAGCCACACCCTTAATAGCCATTCAAACACTTATTCCCCCAGGTTTCTGTTTGTATAGGAAAAATAGAGCAGTTCTTTTGGAGTATAGTGTACCTTCTCCTGGGTCACACTTCGTACTTTACCTCTTGGAGCTCTCTGGGACTTAAGCCTAGTTATAGGTCTTGAAGCAAAAATGGGTGGTGGGGATGGGTCCTGGGCACATTCTGCAACATCTTGTAAGATATCTGCCTCAGGTGATGCTCCAGGCAATACCCAGACACTGCCCCAGGCAATATCTCAGACAAAGACTCTTCAGGCACAGCTGGGTTAATCTTATCAGATAAGGGTGGGAGGGATAATGGGTTTACTGGGGAGGGTGGCTTAGCCAACAAAGATGGAGTAATTTCTTCAGATGGGAGTAAGATGGCTGGTTCTGTTGACAAGAGTGATTCAACAGAATTTAGGGGCTCAGTGTCTTCAGCATTCTCATTTTCTACCCATATGTCCCCATCCCAAGTTTCAAGATCCCATTTCTTCCCAGTTAGTGCTCTCATTTTAACTTCAGATACCATTCGAGGTTAGGAATTCAATTGGCATTGTAATTCAGCCACTTTGGGTTTAGTTTTCGGCAGTATCACCTCTGTTACTACAGGAAATAAAGCTTTCTTTCAGGACACAAGTAGCAACTTTCAAGTCTTGTGTGCAGTGCTTGAGTTGTGACTCTGAAGCTCTGCGCTCATCCTTTTTTTTCACCACTTTGTGTAGTGAAAGTAGGACCATCCAGCCAGCTTCATTATACTTCTCATTATGACAAAATCAGAGAGGCATCAAATATGAAGTCACTCAGAGCCTTGTCTTTCACAAATATTTGATCCAATAGTGGTGATGTTTTCCATTTTTCTTTTGTCTCCTCTTGCCATGAATTAGCCACACCCTCTTTACTACTGGAGACAGAATCATCAGCACCTTTAAGAACAGCTAAAATTGAGAACCACTTCCTTAGAGTTTTCAATGGCTCATTTTTTAGAAGTACATCACCAGACCTTTCTTCCAGGGCGCCTCTGGGTGGGCTCAAATCCCCAACCTTTTGGTTAGCAGCTGTGATGGTTAAGATTGTGTGTCAGCTTGGCTGGGCCATGATTCTCAGGGTTTTAATGTAATCACTCCCATGATTGAATATACTGTGAGTAACCAATCAGATGAAAGGGAGTCTCCTTGGGGGTGTGGCCCACATCTGTATATAAGCAGACGTTCTGGCTTTTTGCTCTCTCTGGATCCTGCGGCTGCTTCTTGTCATCTCATCTCCCATTCTTGGGACTTGAGCTGTCAGCTTATCTGCCGAACCTGGGATTCGTCGATCTGCACAGCCTGTGAGTGGGAGCCCTGCTCTCCGACCTGCCGATCTTGGGCTTGCCAGCTTCTGCGGCTGTGTGACTTGGGAGAGGCCTCTACCCTGATCCATGGACATGGGATATTCTAGCCTTTACAATCACGTGAGCTGCTTCCTTGATATAAATCTCTCCCTGTATATATATTCATACACTTCACTGGTTTTGCTTCTCTAGAGAACCCAGCCTAAGACACAAGGGGACTGTTCTAGATTAAAGAAGACTAAGGAGACATGATCATCATATGCAATGTGATGTCCTTGACTGATCCTCTTTTAAACCAACAAATGAAGAAACAAAAAAAAAGTTACTGAGAATGGCTTGGGGCAATTGGAGAATTTGAATATGGGCTGTCTATTAGGTATTTATTGCATCAATTTTAAATTTCTCTGTCTATATATTTATACACTTTACTGGTTTTGCTTCTCCAGAGAACCCAGCCTAAGACAACAGCAGAGCATATTAACCATTTACACCACTCAGAGACTCCTTTAGCATACCTCATGCAAATGAGCGACTTTTCAACAAGAGGACTAAGTGTAAGCTCCATTGCTATCAGTGTTTTAAATGTTATAAAAGCTTAAATCTTATTTTTAGATAAGAAATAAAAGCAAATAGAAGTTTAAGTATTGCCTTCTTATCCCACTAGTTCCTTTGCAAGCCACCTAAGATGCATTCCTCACGTAGAGACTACTACTATATTGTATATCTGATTAAAAACATAAGTTTTGGGACTAGACAGACCAAGCTTTGCCCCTGTGTAACATTTGACAGGTTTATTAAGCTTCAGTTTCCTCACCTTAAAGTAGATTTTATAATGCACACATATACCGTGGGGATTTTGTCAGGTTTAAATTAGTTAATATTTGTTTAGTACATAATGAATAAGTGCTCAGTAACCTCTGTTTGAAAGCCCTGGTGGCAGAGTGGTTAAGAGCTCAGCTGCTAAACAAAAGGGTGGCCATTCCAATCCACCAGTCACTCCTTGGAAACCCTGTAGGGCAGTTTTACTCTGTCCTATAGGGGTCGCTTTGAGTTGGAATCCACTCAACGGCGATGCTTTTTTTTAACCTCTGTTTAAACCTCTTTCCACTCTGAACTGGTTGTTTTGTTTGTTTTATCCTATTTTGTCATCTACTTTTCATACTGTAAGATTCGTGGTTGACTAGGGTGACTTCAGGATCTTTTACAACGCTGAAGTTCTTTTTTTTCTTCCTGAACATACATCTGTACCTGAAATTCTTTTGTTTGTCAGCTCACACTTCCTTCTCAGACTTATAGAAAGAATTTTGCTGAACAGTTTTAACCTTTATGGACATCAGTAATTAAATGAATTAATACTTAAATAGATTACAAAAAAACCAAACCCGTTTCTGACTTATAGTGGCCCTATAGGTCAGAGTAGAACTGCCCCATATGGTTTCCAAGGAGCGGCTGGTGGATTTGAATTGCCATCCTTTTGGTGAGCAGCCGAGCTCTTAACTACCGCACCTTTTTATTAAGACTTGTCTGAATAGCACATAGAAATTTTAGGATGTTCTTTTTCATTTCCATTTTAATTTTAACATATTTAGTATATAAGAATTGCCAACAGTAGATATAATTGATATATTAAAACATATAAGAAAATATCTAATATAGGGTCATACATTTGATGCCATGGCTACATCATTAAAATAACTAAAATGTAAAGCAATACTGGTAAGCTGCTTTAGCTTTCTTAATTGTTGTTAGCTGCCATCAAGCCCATTCCGACTCATGGTAACCCCAAGTGTTACAGAGTAGAACTGCTCCATAGGGTTTTTAAGGCTGTGACCTTTCAGAAGCATATCGCCAGGCCTGTCTTCCAAGGCACCTCTGGGTGGGTTTGAACCACCAGCCTTTCAGTTAGTAGTCTAGTGCTTAGCCATTTGCACCACCCAGGGGCTCCTAGCAAGAACCAAATCACGTTACAGAGTTTGTTTAGGAGTGTTAAGAACTGAACAACAGGATTAAATATGCAGGAATTTTTTACCAGTACCATTAGCCTTCTTGATAATGGTAAAAAAAATTCTGCATATTTAATCTTGTTGTTCAGTTCTTAACACTCTCAAACAAACTGTAACATAATTTGGTGCTTGCTTATAGACATATATAAGTTAAAATAAGTCATAATAGAAATATTTTACTTCTACTGAACCCTATGTATTTTATACAGCTGTAGTTATATTAAAATTTTATATAAGTCTTCAACTTAAACTGTTAAAAGTGTGAAAGATTGTAAATAATTCACTAA
Source organism: Dugong dugon (assembly GCA_030035585.1). NCBI lineage: Eukaryota > Metazoa > Chordata > Mammalia > Sirenia > Dugongidae > Dugong > Dugong dugon. The sequence goes on from CM057478.1 coordinate 21,255,719, forward strand.
ATCACCTTAACACTCTAGAGTTTTGTTTCCCAGTTTTTAGAGCACAGTTAACATATAATGCTATACTTACCATGAACGTGTTTGTATATCCAGTATAATTACAAATTGATAGAGGTCCCAAGATAATAGCACATCAATTCAAAGTGTAATAGATTTGAGACCACAACATGCCATCAGCATGAAGTAGTTTATCAGCCTCACTAACTCACTGTGTCACAGCTAGAATCATTACATATTTGATCTTTTGTTTTCATGTCAAAATATATAATTTACATTCTGATGTTGATTACTTACTTGGAGAATGTTTAACTTTCCTATTGGTAATATGATTCTTTAAAATGCATATCATAATTAATTTAGGGGTAACAATAAGAAAGATATTTTAATTGTTATGATTCTAAAATATTTTCTTTTTACAATTCAGTAATGCATATAGTATTAATTACTATAAAAATTTTTAAATTAAATTTATAGTAATAATGCCTTTATATTAGAAGCAAAATAGTTGATCCACTTTGAACAATTCCTGGACAGTTCTTAGAGAATTTATACACACACAGACACACACTTTTCTAGAATCATCCCATTTGAAAATCATCAGAGATTAAGTTATCAAAATGCAAAGAGAAATACATTGAATTTTAGTTTATTATTGACTCAGCATAGGTAAGTTTTATTATTTCTTTACTGTTTCACCGTTTTATCAAGCCTTAAGAGTAGCCTTTTCTTTTTTTAGATCACATTTGCTCATTTTTATTTTTAGTTACTGCTTTTGTTAAGTGCTACCACTCCTTGGCAAAATACCACTAATGGTCATTGAATAAATTTATTAAAAACTCATCCTCCTAATACTTTACACTTTCATCATGCGAGTTAAGTGTTCTTCTAGGTTCTCCATTCCCACCCTTGAAAGCGTGTTTTAAAATAATTTCCAAATGAGGAAAGAAAAACAGCTTTCATTGATTGTAATAATAAGGAATTAGAGTAGGATGTTGTTTTCAAGTATGCTGGTATTCTGCTCCCTCTCAACCCAGTAAGATAATTTTTTTTTTTTACTTTCATATGGTTGTTTTGTAGATCGGAAGCTACCACTGCTACCACCTTGTCAGGTGTACCTTCACTGAGGCCAGTACTCAGAGCATCACCATGATTGTTACCACTTTGTCCTCAGTAATTCCAAAGGAGCAGAAGAGTTATACAGAAGGCGTGTTGTGCAGGAGAAATATTTTTGTTTCTTTTTCTTTTCCTCAAAATAACACAAGTATCAAGGAATGAGGAGATTATGTGTGTGTGTCTACTAAGTATGAGGAGGACCACACACACATACACACACCCACACACAGAGTTCTTTTACAATATTTAGTATTGAGTTTTCCAGAAGAGTTACTCCTAGTAGATCAGTAGTTAATGGATCATTTATGAAGAATGATTAGAGGTAGCTCTTTCTTATATAAATTTTAATATAAGGAATAAAATGAAGAAAAAAAATGTCAGGAAATAAAAGAAGATATAAAAACTACCCCAGCCAGAAAGGTTGAGAGTAGAGAAATACCATTATCTGTATAAAGAAAGCAGTCAAAAGCTTTCAGGCAGTTGTAAATACCCAATGTGAATTACCACATGGCTACAAATCTAAGTATTAAGTTTAAAGAGAAAAGCAAAGAGAAACCTCTAGAAGAAGGTACTTGTGAGATAAGGTACTGTGTTGATGAATTTTCTGTAAGTACACAAAGATATGGATACTATAGGAAACAGAATCAGAGGAGAGCAGGTGGTGCTGTCTCGTTTGGGGATAAAGTAAAGGTCAGTAAACATGCGTAAATACTTAAAAGTAGCAATGAGATTAGAAAGAATGAGGGAATCGACTAGAGAAAATTTAACTAACAGGTGACATTAAAAGAGACCAATGAAGGGGATTGTTGAAAATATTTAAGCCATTTGAGCCTGAGGTCAGATAGGTTGAGCCTTGTATTACACAAATTCCATTTGTTCTAAATTGAGCTACCAGTAGTAACTGGTCTTTTGAATTGACTTTCTGATTTGTTATACGTTCTTGATGGCACTCTTGAGGTTTAAGCATAAAGCTAAGAAACTAGTATGTCATTGTGGCAGTTCTCAACGTTTGCTGCCTGGACCAGCAACATCAGCTGCTGGGCTTCTACGCCAGACCTCCTGTTTTTAACAAGCCCTCCAGGTGACTTTGATGCAAGCTAAAACTTGAGAATCACTGTTTGAGTATACCAAATGGTCTCTCACTACATTTCTGCTCATACAGGTCACCTAACCCTCTACTACGTAAATTCACAAGACTCTACCAAAATCTGTGGTTCCATAATCAGGCTGGCTGAACTGTTGGCATGTAAAAGAGAGGTGATTGTGGAATACATTTTGCAGGCTTATGCAGATGCTAGTGTGGGTAGGCTTCTCCCTGAAAATTCACAGCAGCCTCTGCAATCTCTTAGTTCAGGAATCTCACAGAGCTTCTGAGGGCCAGCATCCTCGTCTGATGGAGATTTCTTTCCAGATAGCTAGGCATTTAAGCAGTGAATAATTGTACTAAATGTCTCTGGATATCTGTTGATAATCAGTTACCAAAAGGTAAGGAAAAAAACAGGGACACAGCCTTGAATAAGAACAGGTAATTTTGTATATGGACTTCCTTTCTTTAGTTTTCTGTTTAAAATTCTCCAGAAATTTTGCATTTCCTTCAGTCATTATATAAAGCACTCATCTAAATTGACTGCTTTTTAATCAGTTATAAACACATTGCTAAATATACATTTAACAGATAATCCACTTGGCTTTGGAATTTAAAATCCAGAATTTGGTAGTGAAAAGTCTAAGTACTGTGATAATGAAAACACAGATTTTAAGTGTTCAAAATGCTTGGGGAATAGTTAACATCATCTTTCAGGCGTATTATTTCTTTCAAATGTTTTCTTTCAAATATTTTGGGCTCTTTCTTCTCCTGCAATATTTAATAAATATACTCGCCTTTCAATTATAGACTGCAAGTAATTAAATGAATGAATGAATAGGCAATATGGAAGAAAACGTACAATATCAATTTTATAGATTTTGGCAATTATTCAAAATGATTTTATCCTCAAATGAAGTCTAGGCAAACCATCGGTCGTTTGGCATGATCAGGTGACTGCAACCGTTTTGAACTCAGTAGTTAATGTTAACCTTCATGTCTTTCCAGGTGGCTTTAATCCATATGTGTGGGATTCATTTTCTTTAGATCTGGAAATGTCATTTTGGATGAGTCATTTGATGTTGAGGAAATCTTGTGAGACCTTTAATAAGCCTCTTATATCCAGGAGGTTGTTATATTTTGCCTGAAGGAAAAGGAACCTATACCTTAAAATTTCCTTAACTCTTAAGTCAGAACTTTGGATTCTGAAAAGGTTATAGATTTGGCCAAATACAGCCATTGTTTCTTCTGATTAGCACATTGTCTTTGAAATCAAGAGTATCTGTCTTAAAGCAATCTATAGTCTAGGTAATTTTTTATTGATTTGCCTGGAAACATCAATAGATGGCAGGACATCAAGACATTTTATTTAAATATTTCACATCTGGTTTAATGTAAATTGCTCTGTTTGTCTAACAAGGAATATAAGAAGAGAAAGAAAGCTTCAACATTCCCTGTGCAGTGGTGCCTTTCTATCCATAAGTTATAATAGATGTTATATACAATGGAAATGTTTTCCAGGAGTCTATATGTCACTAATGAAGGTTTCAACTGTGCCTTAGGGACAGAAGCTGAACACTAACTACTATATTCTTTTTATTCCAGTCCTTTGCTTTGTTTGTTAACCTCTAAAAAGATTTTATGCAAAACATTGATGAAAAGAAACTATTTTCAACGAAGATAACCCAATTATGAAGTTAATTTAATTCAGATTTCATTCAGTAGCTGCCTGGTTTCTTTTTGACTTTTATTTTCTGTCCTAATTTCCCATTGAGGAAACGATTCAGACCACTTTGAATAAAGCTATAACACATTTCCCAGGGGTGCTTTTCATTTTGGTCCCTATAATTGCCAACTTATTAAACCATGTTCTTGATATTAGAGAAATAACATTATATTAATCTTCTGAACAGAAGACTAGTATTAACCCATATTTTCTCCTAGTGATTATTTTTTTCTTTATTTTATTGTGGTGAAAATATACATAATACATCTTAACAGTTTCTACATATATATTTTAGTGACATTGATTACATCCTTCTAGTTGTTCAACCCTTCTCACTATCCTTTTCCAAATCATTCTACCACTATTGGCATAAACTCTTTGCCTCCTAAGCAAAAACTTCCCCTTTCTCCCTGCTTCCCATCCCTGGTAACCACTAATAATCTTTGGTTTCTGTATATTTGCTTATTTTATATAAGCGAGATCATGCAATATTTGTCCTTTTGCAACTGACTTATTTCACTAAACGTGATGTTTTCAGGGTTCATCCATGTAGTGGCATGCATTGGGACTTCATTTCTCTTTATGGATGAGTAGTATTCCATTGTGTTTATTTATATACCACATTTTGTTTATCCATTCATCTGTTGATGGACACTTGAGTTGTTTCCGCCTTTTGGCGATTCTGAAAAGTGCTTCAGTGAACACTGGTGTACAGGCCCCAGTGATTCTTGTAAGCAGTTGAGTTATACATTGTAATTTATTTAATTTTGTACTGGATGTTAGGATTGTTTTAAATGAGCATTGATATATTGATATTAATATCGACGATCATTTTAAATGAGCATTGATATGTGTGATAGAATGTACATTTAAATTTACTGAAAAAAATCTGATTATATTGCCACTAAAATTCTTATGAGAGTAAGTTTTGTGGTGATTACTTTGAAAGACAAAATGAATCAAAAGTAGTAAGTTACTTAGCATACCTGCTAAGGCATAGGGTGAAAAAGCAGAACAAAGTTTAAGGAGCAATTTTAAGTGGCCTAAGATGAGTAGATAGAAATTATGATTGGACATATAGATGTAATTATATATACTGTGCAGGTTCAATATTTAAAACATGACAGTTCATTTGACAGAAGAGAATGTGAAATGAACATGTTACTTTTGCCTTTTCTCTGCCCCCACCAAATATTTTTAAAGGAGGAGGTTGAGGTATAGGAATTCAGAAGAACTTCTCCACCCTACCCCCCTCCAGCCCCCCCCCCCCAAAAAAAAAAGAGAGAAGAAAGGTAGAAGAAAAAAGAAAGAAAAATGCTCTGAAGGACAGAATGGAGGATTCACTCGCAGATTGAGTACTGGAGGAGGGGCGGGGGCGGGAAGGAGGAGCAATTGAAAATTACACCAATTAGAGAGACGTAAAGGATGGAGTTACTAACTTCCACCAAGAAGGTGAGTATGGGGACAGCAGGAAAGATGAGGGGATTCAGTTTTTGTCCCCATTAATTTTAAATTTCTGACATGACCTCCAGAAGGATTTATTGTAGAATTGGTTAGAAATACAAACTACAAGAGAGGGTAAAAGCTGAAATGAAGAGGTTGGTCTGAAGGCAGATCAACAAAGAAACAGATACTTTAACTTAAGAAGAAAAAAGAGAAACTATTAATTGTGCTTAATATAGAGTGAAACTTCCCATTTATGTTTTAGCTGCTACGTAGCATTGCAAGTTAATGATGCAACACAGTTCCATAGTTCTTGTCTTCTTGTTGTTGTTAAATAGAATCCACTGCAAGATTCCAAAGCCACAAAGCAGCTGTTAGTGTTCAGTGACCTTCTTGCACCAGCTGTCTTTTGGGCTTTGAAATTGATTTTCCTCATCTCGGTTTCTGATAGTCTCTCCTCAAGTTTGCCTCTCCAGTTCATCACCAGAGTGAAAACGGAGGCACAAATAGCATGGAACTGGAGGCAGGCGTCATGCAGGGCATCGTTAGAAACATCAGAACAAAATCAGCCTGCTCCAGCGTGCTCTGTGTTAAAAAGAGGCTGCTGCCATGGCTGCTGCTTTATTGCTGAATACAATGGGGAGTATTCTCACACGATTCACTTTTTTTCATTCCCAAATATGGTCCGAAAAGTAAAGAAAATTTCTATCTTTATTCCGACAAACCTCATGTGGATGCCTGATCAAAACCATATGTTTTTTATAATAATTTTTGCAGAATTTTTTATATGTGACAAGCATATTCCCAAGGCTGTATGACCTGGCAGAGTCACAGGATGGGGAAGGAGTGTAATGACACACAGAAATGTGTGCCTTTTATGATGAAGCTGCGAAACATCGTATAACTTGATGGAAGCTAGAACTTATTATGCTGAGTGAATTTAGTCAGGCACAGAAGGACAAATACTGTATAAGACCACTATTAAAAGAACTCAAGAAAAGGTTTAAACACAGAAGAAAACATACTTTGATGGTTACGGGGGTGGGGAGGGAGGGTGAGGGTTATTCACTAACTAGATAGTAGATAAGAATGATCTTAGGTGAAGGGAAGGACAGCACACACTATAGGGGAAGCCAGCACAACTGGACTAAACCAAAGCTAAGAAATTTCCTCAATACAATCAAATAATTTGAGAGACAGAGTAGCAGGGATGCGGGGTCTGAGGACCATGCTTTCAGGGGACACCTTTGTCAATTGGCATAACAAAGCTTATTAAGGAAATGTTCTGCATCCTACTTTGGTGAGCGGCATCTGGGGTCTTAAAAGCTTGCAAGCGGCCATCTAAGATGCATCAATTGGTTCCAACCACTTGGAGTAAAGGAGAACAAAGAACACCAAAGACACAAGGAAAGTATTGGCCCAAGAGACAGAATGGGCCATGTCTCAGTCATCTAGTGCTGCTCCAACAGAAATACCACAAGTGGATGGCTTTAACAAACAGAAGTTTTATTTCTTCACAGTCCAGTAGGCTACAAGTCCAAATTCAAGGTGTCAGCTCCAGGGGAACGCTTTCTCTGTTGGCTCTGCAGGAAGGTCCATGTCATCAGTCTTCCTTTGGTCTGGGAGCTTCTCTGCACAGGAACCTGAGGTCCAAAGGACACGCTCTGCTCCCAGCACTGCTTTCTTGGTGGTATGAGGTTTCCATGTATCTCTGCTCGCATCTCTATTTTATATCTCAAAAGAGATTGCATTAAGACACTAATCTTGTCAACCTCATCAGTATAAACTCATCACAGTGATAGAATTTACAACACATGAGGAAATCACATATAATCTCATCATAGTGGTAGATTTTACAACACATAAGGAAATCACATCAGATAACACAATCATACAATACTGGGAATCATGACCCAGCCAAACTGCTACCCACATTTTTTGGGGGACACAATTCAATCCATGACAGGCCACATAAACCAGAGACTTCATCAGCCTGAGACCAAAAGAACTAGATGGTGTCTGGCTACCACAAATGAACGTCCTTACAGGGAACAGAACAGAGGGTCCCTGATGGAGCAGAAAGATGAGATGCAGAACTCAAATTCTAGTAAGAAGACCAGGCTTAATGGTCTGACTAAGACTGGAGGCGTCCCGGAAAGCATGGCCCCTGGTCTCTCCATCACCCCAGAACTAAAACAATTTCCAAGGCCAACTCTTCAGATAGGGATTGGACTGGACTGTGGGACATAAAGTGATACTTTTGAAGAATGTGCCTCTTAGACAAGTAGATATAAGAGACTAAAGGGGTGGCTTCGGTCCAGAGGTGAGAGGGGAAGGCAGAGAGAGTTAGGACCTGGTTGAATGTTGATGGGGAATCAGGGGCGGAGGGGAGGAGTGTGCTGTCGCAGAATGCGGTGAGCGGTTGGGGTCTCATAACTATGTTAAAAAAAGAAAATTCTGTATGGGAGACTAACTTGAAATGTAAACATTTAACTACAACAATTAAAAAAAATAGTCTATAGCAGAATCCTGACGAAAAAGTGGAAAATGCAGAACAGAATTTCAAATTCTCATGGAATCCAGAATTACTGGAGCCATGGAGGCTAGATGAACCCCAAAAACAATTGCCCTGAGATAATCTTTAAACCTTAAACCAAAAATATCCCCTAAAGTCTTCTTTAAACCAACCAATTGTTTAGCTTAACTAGTAAAGAATTGAACATTGTGCTCCTTTAAGATCTATCTATAAGGGATCAGATTGACAGCAGCAACTTGAAAGATTAGATAGGAAACTTAGGGAGCAGTGAGTTTATGTTAATGGAGGAGAACAATTTGGAAAAGGAGGGTGAGAATGGTTGCACAACTTGAAGAATTTAATAAATGTCACTGAATTGTACATGTAGAAATTGTTGAATTAGTGTATGTTCTGCTGTGTGTATTCTCAACAATAACTAAAAGAACGTTCTGTTCTCAGTGGTGTGGATGAGGATGGGGGTGGGAGGGGACAGCGTGGTGATAACTGATGTCCAAGACATTCCCTCTGAATCAAAAAACAATGGAGGTCTGTTCAAGATAATTAATGAATGTTAATACTAATAAAATTAATGCTGCTTTCGTTTTTGGAAAAAAAAAAAAATGTGTGCCTTCTAGAGAATTAGGTGATAAAATTGTTGTCTTATATGGAAAGTCATTATTTTCCATCTAGCTGAATTTTTAATATTCATTTAATGGTTCATTCATTAAATATTTGTGGAGCTCTAAATATATGTTAAGCATTGTGTTGGACCTTGAGACTTTTTTTTTTTTTTTTTTAAATCCTGTGCTTAAAGGTATACATTAATCACAATATACACTTGTCAGTGTTTTGTATTTTACATGTTGTAGTAGAAAGGACATCGTTGCCTTTGGGAAGAAAGTATCTTGTCTGAACCCAAAACTAACATAGTCCTGCCAAATCTGAAACCAGATGTTCTCTGCTGTAGGAAATATGTTGATATACACCTTTCCTACTATTTTAGTTAATGTCTAAGAAAATTTTTACATGTGTATTTTAAGATAGCTATTTTGAGGCCAGATTTTACCCAAAGGTAAATGTCAACTGGCACAACAAACCTTATTAAGAAAATGTTCTGCATCCTACTTTGATGAGTGGCGTCTGGGGTCTTAAAAGCTTGCAGGTGGCCATCTAAGATGCATTAATTGGTCCCAGCCTCACACAAATGACTCCATGTGTTTGTAAACCATTTTGAAGATGTATCAGTTTAAACAGTCTTTACTAATTCCTTCCATACTTAAATACTAGAAAGCTGTCTGAACATACTGAAGACCAGTGGCTTTAAAATATAATACTGGTGATTTGGTTCCTCTTTCAGTGTTCATGGTGCTTTTGTGGTTATTATGCACATATACTTCCAAGGCCCTGATCTGATGTCCTCCTGATGGGTAGTCACTTAAACGCAGGAGGGGAAAATGCTATGCTTCTGTGATTTAAAGTCAATGGCAAAATACAACTAAATTCCATTGCCTCTTGTAGGAACAAAAGTAAATTTATTAAATAAACTAGAAACTTAAGATAAAGACGTTTTCACTTCCACCTAACTTTCATGAATAGTGTATTTTAAGATGTTATATCTTTCTTTTCAACAATATCTCAAAGTTTCCTTTTCCTCTGAGAAAAATAATAGTTTTGTAGCAATTCAAGCCTAATTCCTGAAAGAGTTCTTTGTCACAATCACTGAATAGATTTTCCAAAGCAGATGGACATCAAGTATTGATATCTCACATTTTGGAAATTAAAACAGAGATGCCTGATTTGAAGTCAGCATCTGTCTAGCTCATTGTCTTGCATGTGCCGTATTTGAATGTTGAGGCTAAGCACAGAAGTTTAGAGACCAGTAGGCTCAGGTTCAAGTCCCATTTTTTCTCATTATTAGCTGTGGGTCCTTGGCCAAGTTACTTCATTTCTCAGAGATTCATTTTCCTCATCTACAAAATAACCACCATTTTACAAATATTTATTGAACAGCTACCATGTGCCAGGAACTTTCTAAGTCCCAGAAATACAGAGGTTGGTTAAGACTTCATGGAGTTTACATTCTAATGGGAGAATGCAAGCAGATTTGTGCAATGGGTATCATTCTCAGTTCATCAAGATAGTATGCTAGAAATACAATTTTGTGTTTTTTGTATCTGTGTTTACATATTCACTTTAAGCCCTCATTTCTGGAAACTATTTCAGACCCTCTCCTGCCTCAGCCACCCCCCCATGATACTCTGAGCCCAGCAGGGAACATCTAGTGCTTGAGGCTTCTCTACCAAGACTTTGAGTTTTCATGATGTCATTCCTTCACTATTATCCCGCGTGTTATTGCTGAGACTGCCCTCATTCCTGTCTGTGAGGCCCCTTCAGTCCAGTGACTTAATTCCACTATTTTTATGCTACTCTTTGAAGCCACAGACATAATTCGGCTTCTTACCAATCACGCTGAGGTTCAGGAATCTCAGTGAGGCTCCACAATTCCATCCTCGAGACACTGCATGCACTGGTTACCTACTCCTGTCTCTGAGAGTCATGGCACAGATTTCTTTAACGGTGCCTTGTTCCTCTATATGTTCCTCTCTGTGGTCTCTCTGCTTCTTCAGGCCTCTGCCTCTCACACATAGTTAGTCTGCGTCCTCATCTCTTCCCCTTTGTCTCTCTCTCCCTAGTCTGTAATAAAATGGGATGTTTTTCTAGCCTAAGGAAATCCTTATCTCCTAAATTTCTGTTTTTTCAGTCATTTTGGGTATATCCCAAACCCTCTGTATTTCTACTTTCCCCCAGAAGTTTAGTGTGGTAACCAAGACTTGAGGCAAGGGAATCTTTCCTTGGCCATGGGACTACATAGTGAGTGGTTGCTGCTAAGATGTTGCTTGTTTCTCTGTGCATAGCTTCATTGGGTAGCTCTCTCTATTTCTGTACCTCAAGCATGGCATGGAAGTAGTAGAGAGAGCCTCACACTTTTCTGGAGACTTGCCACCTCCCAGGTTGCTGCCTTCAAAGCAGAGGGCAGGCTTCTCTCCCTGGGCCCTGTTGAATATTCTGCTCTCATCAGCTCCCCTCTGTTTCTCTTACTATGCCCAGCCTGAAAATACTCTTCTAGCCTGGGAAGAAACCTCTTTTTTTCCACATCATATTTCTCCCTAACATTTTGGGTATAGCCCAGTCCACTCCATTTCACCCAGTAGCCTGGGCATTAAAAAAACCAGCAAAAGACTCAAGCTATTTCTGCTTTTCATCTTATCTGATCTCTCCCAGAGGCAGTGAAATAAAATGGCTGCTGGAATTGAGATGGGTGAGGCAGAGCAAAGATGGGGAAAATTCCAGGAGGAAAAAGGAAAAAAACATTTTAAATAGTCTTTTGAAAATTTAACCCACCCTACGATTATACAGCTAAATAAGATAATAACTGATTGTTTATGTGCTTCGAAGAAAATAATCATGGTGATATGATGGAGAATAAAGGAAACAGGAAGGATCATTGATGGCACAGTGGTTAAGTACTCGGCTGCTAACTAAAAGGTTGGTGGTTCAGATCCACCTAGCAGCTCCATGGGAGAAAGATCTGGTGATCTGCTTCTGTAAAGATTACAGCCAAGAAACCCTATGAGGCAGTTCGGCTGTGTCACATGGGGTCACTATGAGTTGGAATCAACTGGACGGCACACAACAACAACAAAGAAAACAGGTTTGGATTGGTTGGATAGGGAACACCTTTTTAGCATAGTAACATTGGAACTGAGATTTGGAGGATGAAGGATGAGAATACAAATAGCACTTACCTTGTGCTGGATATTTTGATATAAACACTTTGCATGTATTACTTCATTTATTGCACATAATCTATAAAGTGGGTGCTGCTATTCTCATTTTATAAATGATAAAACCAAAATATAGATCATTTGAGTAACTTAGTGAATGTCATTTGGCTAATTATAGGTAAAACTTGGATTTAAACCCAGACAGTCTGGTTCTAGAACCCACAGTCTTAATAACCATGCTGAATATGGTAAAAAATAAAACCACTTGCCATCAATTTGATTCTGACTTATAGCGACCCTGGAGCCCTGGTGGTGTAGTGGTTGAGAGTTATGACCACTAACCAAAAGATTAGGGGTTTGAATCCACCAGCTGCTCCTTGGAAACCCTATGGGGCAATTCTGCTCTGTCCTATAGGGTCCCTATGAGCCAGAATTGACTTGATGGCAATGGGTTTGTTTTGTTTTTGTTTTTCACAGTGACCTCATGTGTGTCAGAGTACAACTGTGTTCCATGAAGTTTTCAGTGGCTGATTTTTCAGAAGTAGGTCACCAGGCCTTTCTTCCAAAGTACCTCTAGATGAACTTGGACCTCTAACCTCTGGTTAGCAGCCAAGCACATTGACCATTTGTACCACCCAGGGACTCTGCTGAATATCGTAGCAGGCGCTAAAAATACTGCTTCCAAACTCCCATCTAATTCAGGCTATAAACTTTTAAATATATTTTTATAAATTAGTTCAGTAGAGGAAAATGGATTCACAATACAGTCACCAGTATAATTTATAGAAGTTGTAATTTATAATTTGTATTTGTTCTAATTTTGTGGTTGACAAAGCATTTTTAGATGCATTAACTGGTTTGCAACCCTATGAGATAAGTAAATCATTAGCTCCATTTTACAGATGAAAAAACTGAGGCTTTCTAGGATCACCTGAGTAGGAAATGACCAAGCAGGACCTTAAGCCCAGACCTTCTGAACTCTTCCCACTACACCTATGTTAGGCAAACTCTCATGACTTTTGCCATGCCTGCGTACCAGCTGCACTGTTATTCACTTAATACTTTTCTGTAAATTGACTCTTTATAAATACCTATTTTAGCTCTCCTATACAGTAATATTCATAAAATCATGAGAAATTTGGTTTGTTTTATTTATCAAATACTTATTTGGAACTTACTATATTCCAAGTACTTTACAGTAAGTATTAACTCATTTAAGTCTCAGAATAACCCTATGAGGTCGAAATTAATTCATTTAACAGACTAAGAAACTGAAGCACAGAAAGGCTAGATAATTTTCCCAAGGATACACAGCTAGTGAGTAGTGAAGCCTGATTTGGACCAAGGCAGCCTACGTTCCAAGTTCTGTGCTTTTAACCTCTAACTTGTTCAATATATTGAATTTTTTTTCTAATACACATTAAAATATGTACATTTAGTATTGAAATTAAAAATATTTACCTGCGTGTCATCTAAAATTATCTTGCGTAAAGACTACACTATACCATGGTAGAATATTCAAGGACACCTGTGTTGTTGTTGTGTGCAGTTGAGTTGATTCTGATTCACAGTGACCCTGTAGGACACAGTAGAACTGCCCCTTAGGGTTTCCTAGGCTGTAATCTTTATGGGAGCAGATCATCAGGTCTTTTCTCCCATGGAGCCGCTGGGTTAGAACCACCAACCTTTTGGTTAGCAGCCGAGCAGTTAACCATTGCATCAGCAGGGCTCCTTAGGATGCCTATAGCCTGCTGAATATGAAAGAGAAACCAGAGTCTGTTGACTATTGGATATTGTTATGGATTGAATTTTGTCCCCCCAAAATGTGTCAACGTGGCTAGTCCATGATTCCCAGTACTGTGATTGTCTGCCATTTTGTCATTTATGTGTTGTAAATCCTACTACTATGGTGTTAGTGAGGTGGGATTAGTGGCAGTTATGTTAATGAGGCAGAACTCAATCTACAAGATTAGGCTGTGTCTTAAGTCAGTCTCTTTTGAGATATAAAAGAGAGAAGCCAGCAGGGAGGGGGACTTCATACCACCAAAACAGAAGAGCCAGGAGAATAGCACGTCTTTTGGACCTGGGGTCCCTGTGCTGAGAAGCTCTTTGACCAGGGAAGATTGATGACAAGAACCTTCCCCCAGAGCCAACAGAGAGAGAGAGAAAGGCTTCCTCTGGAGCTGACACCCAGAATTCAGACTTCTAGCCTCCTAGACTGTGAGAAAATAAATTTCTCTTTGTTAAAGCCATCCACTTGTGGTATTTCTGTTATAGCAGCAATAGATAACTAAGACAGATGTGTGAGAAGAGAACGTAAAAATAAAGGTTAGAACACAAATTCAATGCACCTTAAATTATCTGCATAATATTAAAGTTAAACCAAGAAAAATATGATAAAACATGTTTTTTTTAAACTTGAGAACTTTTATTATTAATAAAATAAAAACCAGTTGCTATTGAGTTGATTCAGACTCATGGGGACCGATAGGGTTTTCAGTGGCTGATTTTTTAAAAGTAAATCACCAGGCCTTTCTTCTAAGGTGCCTCTGGATGGACTTAAACTACCAACCTTTTGGTTAGCAGCCAAGCTCCTAACCTTAATAGGAATCGTAAAATTAGTCATCTTATAGTTTACTTGTGTCCAATGAAGAATTCCTTCTACAGCATCCTTATCATGTGGTCATTCAATTTCTGCTTGAATATATTCAAAGTAGAAGAGCATGCAACTTTTAGAAGCAGTTTGCTCCATTGGTATACCACTCAGTTGTTTGGAAACCTTTATATTTGATATAAAATCTGCTTCACTGACCCCTTCATTTATTTGGGGTTAGTTTTAGAAAGTATTTTGTGTACCACTTCCACCCCCAGCAGCAGATATACCTTCTGATTATGTTTGACATAAGCTAAAAAAAAATTAGTTTGTATCCCTTGAGGACTGACCAGCTGCCTGTGTCCAAGCCTGATAGTCCTCGTTAGTGGGAGAGCAGGCTAGGATTGGAATGTTTCCATGGATATCCAGAAAATAAATCAGCCTGCAGACCATCAAAGCGATCATGCGTATTTGTGTTTAGATGTGTACATATTCTTACATAATAAACTGTAAAAAACCTGTTGGCTGTCGAGTCGATTCTGACTCATGGTGACCCTATATAGTAAGTACACATGTTAAAAAAAAATAAAAAAGATTGCTGTCAAGTCAATTCCAACTCATAGCAACCCTCTAGGACAGAGTAGAACTGCCCCATAGGGCTTCCAAGGAGCGCCTGGTGAATTCAAACTGCCAACCTTTTGGTTAGCAGCCGAACTCTTAACCACTACGCCACCACCAGGATTTCAAGTACACATGTAGCCATTAAGTAACAAGACTAACTTCCTGATGTGAATTGTGAAGATACTCTTAAGGCAGTCCGTAAAGGGAAGTTCCAGAATGGTTTTGTGCAGGAAATGGTATGATTTAGAATAACTTTATAGCCTCTCAAGATATCTACTTGAAGGGACAGTAATTATTTGTATGCATAAAGCCTGCTAAATACATTAAAAATAAGTCTTTTTCAGTAGTCATTTCTATGAACTGATTTTTTTGTTTAAATATGTCCTAATTTTTTAATTTTTAAAATCATATAAGGTAAATGGGAAGAAGAGAGAGAGAGAAAGGAGAGCTAACACACAGCTCTCTTTATCTCCTGCATTCTAACCGATTTGTATCTTATAATGAAATCCTCCTTTTCCACAGGCATTTCCTATTCAAAACAGGAACAGGGACAACGCCGCTGTTCAGTGCTGCAACCCCAGGATACACAATGGCATCTGGCTCTGTTTATTCGCCGCCTACTCGGCCACTGCCTAGGAACACCCTGTCGAGAAGTGCTTTTAAATTCAGGAAGTCGTCAAAGTACTGTAGCTGGAAATGTACTGCACTGTGTGCTGTAGGGGTCTCCGTGCTCCTGGCAATACTCCTGTCGTATTTTATAGGTAAGAGCAAGTTTTCAGAGTTATTTATCTGTAGATCAGGATGCTATAGTGTTGTTTTGCTGGTTTTATTTGTTTGGTTAAGAAGCGTATTTTGTGAGGGAGGGGTTGATAATAGATTTTAAATCACAGAGTATTTTACTTCAGTTTTAGAAGATTTAGATAAATAGAAAAGCTGCTTTTATAGGTAGCTTATTTCCATAAAGAATGAAGTATATTCTTGGACACAAACTATAGTGTATATTTGTGTTTGACTTATCCCTCGTGAAGCGTGGTTAGCTCTGTGACATTCCAAGTGCACAAAATAATTCATGCACTTGCAGGAGTGAACCCTATGCAGGAATTTCCTTCAGTGCGTAGTCAGTAGGTTGGTCTCTGCTACTTGTGTTGTTACACGTCTTTCAGCTAACTCAGCTATCTAAATGTAATACTCATCACTCAGGGCCGTCTTCTTGTACTCAGGAACACTCTCCAGACAACTGTGCATCCATAAAACAATGAAGCGTTTATATACTCATACATATATGTGAATTTCTTTGTCTTTTCAGGTGTAGTATGGATCATGTTTTTCATTTAATAGGTAAATGATGGAAGCTGCTAATAGAAGTTGTAAATATCCTTTGTATTTAACTATTTCATAACTTATATGAGCATACAAACTACTGGATATTGCTTTTTAAGTTGTCAGAAATGGCCATATCAGATTTTGATCTGCTTCTAAGTGTAGGGAGAAGCCTACCACATTAAATGCTAATAGATCCACTGAGATAAATCACAGGCTATGTGGTTTACCCACCAAGAACAACAGCCAATGATGCATCCTCAAGTTTACAAAGCGATTTGTGATGCCCCATGAAATTCCAAAACTGAATTGTATGATGCTTTTGCAGTGAACCAGTTTCTACCATTAGCTACAGTACTCATTGGTTATAAAAATTATGGACTTTGGAAAGTGAAATAACCATTTTCAGTCACAATATTGAGCTGAATAATGGAATTCTAGAACATGAAGAAACTTTAGAGATAATTGAGTCAGGGATGGCAACTATGTGGCATGTTATGTACCATTACTTCAAATTCTTCGACCATGGCAGACATCACTAATGAATCAGAGCACTCTCCCCAACTGAACCTGGATGCTGCCTCATTATCCTCATCAGAGAGCTGCAGGCAGACAGACACTACCCATCAATCAGAGCTGAAAGCAAGATGAAGCCTGTTTGTCATTTTTCAATCTGACTCCCTCCATGTAAAAATCATCAAAGTAGATACCAAAAAGTTTGTCACTTGGCCCAGATGTCACACTAGTGAACAATACGATGGTATTTCATGACATTCGAGGCAAATGAGGAATATCACAACAACAAAAGTCCATATTCAAAGGCAAATTTCTAGTATTTAAGTAGAAAATATCCCAGCCATTAAGGGAATCTCTTCTAGTTAGCTGTATAAATTATCTGTATCTGTCAACAGAGTGCTGCTAAAGAATTTCAAATGGTTCCAAAATGCACTGGTCATAAATGGGATATAGTAAATTAAGCATATGTGTTTGTAGGGGATTCTTTCTACTATAGTGCATGCCAGGCAGATAGATAGATACCATGGAGGGCTGGAACTCAGTGTCTGTATTGATCAGCCAGGCATGGTTTCTGACTGGTAAGTGCCTGGGTCCTACCACTATCAGCCCTGATGCCATTTAATTTTATCTACAAGGTGTGACTAGCAGGAAAAGCAGAATTTAAATGTGAGATTAAAGCAGTATTACTTGTGGGACTTTTAGTCTTTTCAAGGATCCATTAACAAATATAATAGAGTATCAGACTTCTGAATAAAAAGTCAGTTTTTTCCTATTTTTATGGTGGGTTCGAACTGCCAACCTTTCACTTAGCAGCTGAACGCTTAACTACTGCACCACCAGGTTCCCTTTAGTAGTTAGCATTCTACTTTTTTCCTAGTAGTACCACTATCATTAACTTCCCCTTTGCTTTTATTTTACAGCGCATGTTGTTGTTGTTAGATGCCGGTTCCGATTCATAGCAACCCTATAGGACAGAATAGAACTGTCCCATAGGGTTTCCAAGGAGCAGCTGGTGACCTTTTGGTTAGCAGCTGAGCTCTTAGCCACTCCGCCACCAAGGCTCCTTACACTACATGGAAACATACAATATAGTCATATATTCTTTAAGTTCAACAGATATTTATTGAACATTTGTTATAATCTAGTTATTGTGCCAGAAATTGAGGAGATACAATCCCAGTGTTATCTGGGAAAAAGTGACTTTGATTAAAAAGGATTGTCTCATACTTTGGTTGCTTTAATTAAGCACAAGTATGCTTAGAATTTCATTGACCTTCCTGCACTTAAATGACTAACACACTAACATAATTTTTTTTTAAATCAGTAAAGCATTTCATTTCTTCATCAATTAGCATGACAAAAGTTTTTTTAATGAAGATGCTGCCTTTACCCTTGGGAAAAAAAATAGGACACTTCTGTGAGGAAAGGTTGTCCTTTCCTAGAAAGTGTACATGTAACGCTGACAGGGAGAAAGGGGTACTTGCCCGTCCCACCAGATCAACCTGATAAACTCTGGAATCAATGGCAGACCAGTGTCATCCTCGGATTGACCTCTGTCTCAGGATAGTCAAAGTGAATAACCTCAGAAAGGAGGGAGAAAGAGAGAGAGGCAAGGAGGGAGAAACGAAGGAGTGAAGGATGCAGGCAGACAGGCTTTGTTGTTTGTTTTTCCTATTTCTGTCAGAATTTCAGAGAGTAAAGAAAGGCCTGAAAAGAAACAGAAAATTACTTGTGACCCCACAGTGCATAGGTAACCACTGCTGATCGTTTGGTGTATGCCCTTCCAGATATTTTTCCATGCATATTACACCTAGAGGTCCGTATTTTTTAATGCATTTTGTAACAGGCTTTTCTCACTTATCATTCATTATATATCATCAACAAAATTACATCTGTTCACTGTTTTTAATTAAAACAGTTTCCAAACATGCAGTGACTCTCTGTGTGTGTATGTGTGTATACACTTGATCAAATTTTGAAGGAGAATTAAATTCTTTGAAAGAAATTTTCTGTGCCAAAGAGTGGCCATGTTTTAATTTTTGAAAACTATGACCAAATAACCCTCAAGTATCAGTATTTTTAACCTTTGCCTATCTCTTAGGTTAAAAACATTTTATTGTTGTTTTAATTTATTACCAGTAGTATAAGTGTCTTTTCATGTATTTATGGATCAGTTATATTTTTGTGTGTGTATGCCCATTTTTCTATTGGGGATTTTCTTTTTGATTTGGAAAAGTGTTTATTTATTAAGGATGTGAGCCCTTTGCCATATATGTTATGTATATTTTTCCAATCTGTTATTAATATCTGTTCATAATTGCTTTTGTCATACACCATGTAGAATTTTTTAAATAGTCAAATTTATTAATTTTTTCTTTATAAATTTTGTCTTCCATGTTATACCTATAAAGTTCTCACTTGCTTTTAAGTATTATTTTAAAAATTCACTTCATTTTATTCTGCAGCTTTTATGGTTTATAAGTAACACTTTTTAGGTCAACATTTTTCTGGACATTCTGGTAGATGTTAGATATCCAAATTATCCCTTTGTTCTAGATGCTCATAGTCAAGCAATAGAGACATGTATACAAATACACTTTTAATATACACAGTTCCATAGCAGTTTGATCTATATGAGAAAAAATAGAAAAGAAATTACCTATCTCTAGCTGAAGATGTTGGAGAAAGACTTAATCTAGCAGGTGATGCTTATACTAGAGCTTGAAAGATGAACAAAGGGTCAATGAAAAAGATGAAGACCCTCAACAAGATGGATTGACACAGTGGGTGCAACAGTGGGCTCAAACATAACAACAGTTGTGAGGATGGCACAGGACCAGGCAGTGTTTCCTTCTGTCATGCATGGGATCGCTGTGAGTCGGAATCAATTCAACGGCACCTAACAACAACAACTGGTTGTTCACTGGTAAAATTCTCACCTTCCATGTAGGAGTTCTGAGTTCCATTCCTGGCCAACAGCACTTCATGTGTAGCTACTACCCATCTGTCAGTGGATGCTTGTGTGTAGCTATGATGCTGAACAGGTTTCAGTGCAGCTCTTAGATTAGCACAGGCTAGGAAGAAAGCCCTGGCAATCTACTTCCAAAAATCACTTGAGGAAAACACTATGGATCACAAAGGTCTGATACACAACTGATCATGGGGATGGTGCAGGACTAGGCAGTATCGTGTTCCATTGTGAGTGGGGGCGCCATGAGTTGGGGACCAACTTGAGGGCAACTAACAGCATTATTATCATCACCATTCTTATTCTGTCTGAGTCTAGGTCCCCAACCTGTCTTCTGACAAAGTGTTAGGTATGTCTTACAATATATAAGGCTTCACAGTTTGGACTCAATATTTTTCAAACCTTTTCACACAGTAAACTGGTGTGAAAGTAAAAAAAAAGAAAGATGAAAGGGAGTTCACTGGGTTTGTCCACCTGATGCCGAAATGGTTAGTGAGGAGAGCACCTTGAGACAAGGTCACTGAAGGCGTGGAAAGAAAGAAACGTGAAATACCTACGGGGTCCGTGTGGTGTGCTCACACTGTGCCAGGCATTGTGTCAGCAGCTGTGTACGAATTCGCTCATTTTAATTCTCACAACAACTTTATAAGCTATTCTCTGCATTTAACAAATAGGGCATCTGCCACTTAGACAGGTAGAGTATCTATCAAGGGCCCCACTACACTACATTACCTCCCATGAGGTTTTTGAAGAACTGCAGATAGGGAAGAAATTGAAGAAATTAAAGCATAGGTGTGAAAGAGTCACATTTGTGTTTCAAAAAATTGCTTTAGTGGCATTCCAGAACATGTAATTTGATGAAAGAAAGTCCAGACTTGGGCTTTTCAAACTTTAATGTACCTAGGAATCACCTGGGGGTCTTGTTAAAACTGCATATTCTGACTCAGCAGATCTGGGGTGGGAATTAAGGTTCTGCTTTTCAGACAGGCTCCCCGGTGGTGCCAGTGCTGCTGTGATCAGCCCATAGGCCACACTGAGTAGCAAGGGTCTAGGCCAGCCCTGTCCAGTGCTGTCTCTGGTGGGGAAGATGCTCTGTTTTCTGCATTGTCCATCTCAGTAGTCACTAGACACTTGAGGCTACTGAGCACTTGAGATGTGGCTAGTGTGACATAGGAGCTGAAATTTTAATTCTAGGGCTTTTTTTTTTTTTAATTAATTTAAACTTAAACAGCCACATGTGGCTAGTGGCTACCATTGGGACAGTGCAAGTCTAGACCACCTGTTAGAAACTAGTCTAAGTGGGAGATCGTGAGGTCCTATTGGGGCAGAGAAGTAAGCAGAATTGAGAAACCTTACCTGATACTTAATAGAAGTGCCATGATTTTGCTGATGCCGTTTTAAAAAAGTCAAATGCCCAAGCATGTGCACATGGCAACATTCTTTTCAGCAGAATCACATTATGATTTTTTCTTAACTGAGCTTATGATTAAAATCCTTCTCTAGTGCATTAACCTTTAAGTTGGTGTATCTTTACACAATGAAAATTCTACTGATTCCTAATTACAGATGTTAACTTTGATAACAATAGTTAATGATACAAACCTATCAAAAAATACTTGTCCTGCTTTTCTGGGCCATTCTTCTTCTTTGTTCTGTCTAAAATTAAAAAATATATATATATATAAAGATGTGCAACAGCCTGCAGCTATTCACCAAAGAATAAGTAAAAAGGAGATAAGTCTGTTGCTTACCATTACCATTTTTTATTGTCTGCTTCTATTCACAGTTATGCAATGAATAGGAGTCTTGATTACATCTTGGTCTTTACTTACAGAAGAAATTTTTTCCTGGATGGAAGATAACCTGCTGTTTCAATGATGTACACAGAGAAAAATGCCCAGAAATCTCATCATAAAGTGTAAACATTATTGAAGCATTATTAAATACAAATCCAAGTAAATATTGGAATTACTGTCTGAACACCAGTTAAAACTAGAACAAAAGTCACTCAAGTCAAACTTGAAATAACACCATAATGGACATTTAACCTCGTGCATGTTGCTGCACACTGCTATGCAGAGTCTGAAAAATTCAAAGAATTTCACATAAAGGTTATCACCAAAGGTTCTTTAAATTTAGAGAAAACAAAAATCTTGTAAGAAAATATTATGCTAGCATATTTTCTCAATTTTTTGCCCTTTTGGCCAGATTTATTCCAACTAATAATTCATTTGACAATAGATTTTTTAGTAACAGCTTCATTGAGATATAATTCATTTATCTTACATTTCACCCATTTAAAGTGTACAATTCAATGATGCTTAGTACATTCACAGAGTTATGTGACAATTACAGTTCATTTTAGGACATTTTCATCACATCAAAAAGAAACCCTTTAGCAATTACTTCCCATTTCTCCCACACCCACAATAGATTTTTTTTTTTTTTTTTAACATAAAATCCTTCTGAGTTTTTAAGGGACTAGTTTGTTAACTCATTTCCCAATGATAAGAAAGAGCTCAGCACTGTTTTTTCTTCTGAACTCCTGACACATACTGCTAACCAAAGAACTCAAATTTTCAATGTTCCTTTTCATTAAAAAAAAAAAAATACATTGTAGTTATTTATTTCCTTTGAACAGCTGCTCCCAACTGATTCCTAAAATAGATGTTGTCATATGTCTGCTAAAAAGGCTGTTTAACAACATAAGCATTCCCTAGATCTAGCAAAACATAACCTGTCAGATCCAGGTTCATTGCAGTTATGATCCCTTAGCAGTTATTTGTCCTACTTCTGTGTCTATTTGCATTTTATGAACATTTTACCTCTCTGTGTACTTTGGAATTGATTATGGTACTAGTCATATATATGCAACTCAGCGTTCGAAGAAAAAAATGCCAGCCCTTTATACTTCATGAAAAATCAACCATTTAAATATATATGGCAAAATAAAATGTGTTGTGACATTTTTTCTTCTTTTTGTACGTGTCTTTGTAATAAAAGTTCAGTTTTACTAGATTATAGAACACAGCGAAGCAATGAATTACATGCCATTTTTCCCTGCAGCTTCTTCCCTTAACTCTTAGTTGCTTTACATTCAGAGAATACATTTTATCTGAGATGGAATTTTAGCATTCTAATACTAATGTGGTTTCATCACACAGTAGAAAAAAATGTATTCCATTATTTTTTTAGAGAATTCAAAATGGTAAAACTAAAAATTTAGAAATCAGTATATCACTTTTATTTTATTCTTGGGTACATGAAATTAAGGACATGTTTAAACATGATTCAGTGGTGAATAAAGGCTCAAAATAAAAAAGCTTACCTCTAGAAGAGGAAGAAAATAAAAATCTGATAAAGCATACCAGTGTAGCACCCTGAATCTGTAAACTCAAATAGAAGAAAATTAAGTAAAAACCCATTCTATTTTTTTCCTTATTAACGACAACACTTTGTATCGGTGAAAGTCTACTTTCACATAGCTGGACTCCTCCAGAACCCATGGAAATTTTGGCTATCTTGACATGTTTGCACTCTGTCCTGACTTTCAGTAGGAACTCTATCTACTAATTTGTAGAAAATATTATCTTTCTTTGTCTAATATATTATATACAAACCTAGGAAACATTGAGAGGTCACCTGAGACACAGTTTATAGTCATTTCTGTATAATCACATCAGTGAATTCTAAATTGAACCCAAAGTGGAACAAATCTACATATTTACACTAAAATTTTTTAACATTATGAATTTTTTGTTTCGTTTTACGGGCACAGAATAAAGATGTTTAGTTTTTTATTGTTATACATTAAAAAAAGCAATCACTACCAAATTCAAGTAATTATACCAGTATAGAAAGGATACTCCTCTCCTCCCCTCAAAAAATAATTTATTTTACTCTTAGCTTGATATGAGGTCAGCCAAAGTAAATAGCATAGGAAACACAGAACATTTAGACAGGCTGTTTTTCCCATTCAAATATAGGAATCTCCTTGGCTTGAACAGCATTCAAAGACAGCAACAATAAAAAATACCTTTTAAGACAGCTAAAATCTAGGTCGTGCCAAATGTAAATATCTTGTCTGTAAAATGTTTTCTGTGTTTTAGGCTATCATTTTTGAAGAATGTAGCAACATTTCCTGACTATTGACAAGTGGAAAGCGTAATGCAATATTTACCATTTCAGTGCTACATTGCATAGATATTTAATTGCTGTTGCATATGTCATTTGCTTTGACATTAATGTACTGAGAGCAGTGTGTTCAGAGAGAAATATCCACATACAGAGGATTGAAAGGACAAGTAACTGACATACATAAGGTTAAAAAAAAAACAATTTTGTGATAGATTGCTAGGGATTTATGAGTAAATCAGGACAGAACCTTTACGTTCCATTGAATCTATATTCAAACAAACGTCTCATCCTAGACTATAATAAATCAAATAAAAGTCAATTTTGTATAGGCTCTTCTAGTTTTTTGTTCCTCCATAATCTTCAGCTGTCTGCAGACTGCTCACCTCGTTCTTCCTTAAAAACAAGGTTCCACGGTTTCTTCTTTAGTGACCTTAGTTATGTAACGTGTCAGAAAAGGAAATGATCTTTCATCCATCCACCCATCATTCATTCAACATTTATTTATTGCGTGACTTCTTTGGGTCAGACACTAGATACAGCAGTGAACAAGATAACACATACCTTGTCATCTTAGAGATTATAATCTTTGGATAATGCAAACATTGGGCAGTTAATTACAATCATGGTGAATGTTTTAAAAGGATAACTGTGGAGACTAAGAGAGTGCTAATAGGTAGAACTTATTGAATTTGGCCATTAAAGGAAGGATTTCCTGCTAAGACCTAAATAATAACTAGGATTATGTGTTTTGACAAATGCTGACATTAGGACGAATTTTAAGTGTTACTACATAAACCCAAATGTGATCTGAAAAATCAATTCTCAGAAATATTAAAACCAATATATTGTGATACAGTGAAGACAAAATCTGGATGTTGCTGAGAAAAAAAAAAAGGTTATGGTATTCCTTAGTCTTCTTTGTTTACTTACCCTAGCTAGAACTCTTTGTTGCAAGTGTACAGAAATGTTACTTTGGAAGGTTAGGGTAACTAGATTGAAAATTGTGGTAAGAAGGTGAAAGAAACAGTGGTTAAAAGCACTCAGCTGCTAACGAGAGGTTCAAACCCATTAGACACTCCGTGGGAGAAAGATGTCGCAGTCTTTTTCTATAAAGATTTACAGCCTCGGAAACCCTATAGAGCAGTTCTACACTGTCCTATAGGGCTGCTATGAGTTGGAATCAACTTGACAGCAGTGGGTTTGGTTTTCAAGTTTGTTCCTTTTCCTTAATTTCAGGTAACATATATACATGCTTTAAGAGATTTATTTATTAAGCATATCCATAAAATGGTTTTAAAAGCTGTTAAAGGATAACTCTGAGTTCTTTCCAAACATTCTTGAGTACTCTATTAATTGGATTTGAAGAAAGAAAGAACAACAATGTATGTTTCATATGTTTCAAAAGTTGGTGGGAAATAAAGGTCATACTGCTCTGCATTTAATAACGAATGAGGTCGGCCTGTCCAGTTTCCATTATTGAATTCAGGGCCTGAAACATGCAAAAGAACATTACTTTGAGAGACCCCCCTCTGTCATGCATTTTAAGCACACCTCATACATCAAAGAACAATTATATTTTTGGCTAGATCTACTTCTGTATAATATTAAGACTTTTTGAGAAACTGTTTTTAATGACAAGAACTTCCATTCTTTACCTGTTAACAGGTTTCATCACTGGTGACTCAACCCGGTTTCCAAGGAGAGAAGTAGTGCTTCTCTCTGGTGGCTTTCTGCATTAGTGAGCCTGGCATGGCAGTGACTGGCCCTGCTCTGGGGCGTCTTTGAACTCTGAAACTTCAGCCACTGGCTGATGCTTCTGCTTCCTCCTGCACTAGTGAGCTCTTTCTCCCTTTCACCACTGTCAGTAAACCTCCTTCTGTCCCTGAACAAGAGGAAGTCTTGCACATCTTCTTCTAGATTCCCCAGTGTTATAGTAGGATGTCCAAGGCTACCTACAAGATGTAATTTCTAGAATATACCAATATATTCTAGAACAGAGAAAGTGATACAAGTAGTTTTACAGCTTGCAGATCTTTATTTTTCACATGCATCTCCTTTTAATTATTTCCAGTATCACAGACAATTTAATTCCATTTGACTTAGCATTTATTGAATATCGCTCCTAAACTGCATGCACATGATGAGTAAGTTGTAGTCTTTAACCCAATGATCTCATAATCTTATATGGACAGATATAATGTCTAATTTGCATAGTATATTACAATGTATTTTTAGAATAGTATGTATAAGTACAGACTCTCAAAGCAGCAAGATTTGGGTTTGTATCCCACCTCTGTCACCTGCTAGCTGTGTAATCTTGAGCAGGGTGCTTCACTTCCACAAACCTGTGTTTCCTCATCACTGTAAACAGGTTTAGTAACAGAACTGCTCTTGGGAATATTTAAGAAAAACATAAATGTACCTGGCAAAAATCTAAGTGCTCCATTAGTTTCAGCTGTAGTGGTTAAGAGCTTGGCTGCTAACCAAAAGGTTGGCATTTCAAATCCACCAGTCGCTCCTTGGAAGCTCTATGGGGCAGTTCCACTTGATCTATAGAGTTGCTACGAGTCGGAAAACTCGACAGCAAAGAGTTTTGTTTGGTTTTGGGATTATTATTATTTCTATTATTATTATTATTGTTACAACACCTAGTAAATCAAATATTATTATCCACAGTTTTAGAGCCAGTATTGAAACATAGACATAGACCATAATCCTGGTGTCCTCATTTTGAGTCCAGAACCTCTTTCCACCATACCATAAGGCATTGTTTCTCATAAGATATAGGAATGTAGAGGTGGTATGTGGACAGGAGAATAAATAAAATTGGATGACAAAATGAGAAATGTATTCCCTTTTGAATTCTTACTCTCTTGCTTCTGATTGTGTCAGGAGAAAGTCCTCAGTAGATGTTAGCATGCCTCTAACAGCTGTCTTGAACACTTGTTTAACAGATAAAGAACAATTTTGCTGGCAACAGCTTCTACCTAGATTTTAATAGCATTGTTTATAGTTCATTCCATTTATTTTTATTGTTACTTTCTATTTTATGAACAGATACTGATTTTTTTTTCCTTTATGGAAATGGTATGAAGTTTCCTTTTATAATAAAGTCAGTCATTTCAAAGAAAAAATGTCGTAAAATGTAAAAATATTTATTTATAAAATAAATAATACCATAGAAGGTTCACAATTATATCATAATGCTAAACACACTTTTTAAGAATGTGTAGGACTCACTGCTGAGGGAAATGAAAATGCTGTAGGTCTTTTCCATTGGGCCTTCTTATTTCATTCTGGATACTTAATATTTTCACTAACTACATTTGTAGTTTTATCAGGCTGAGTGATATAGTTAGTGGGTCTATATGAATTACATAGAATTTGTATGTAAGACCTAACCATATTATTTCAGTTATTTCAAATAATCACAAATTATACCATCATGTTCTATTTTTAGAGTAAAGATATTTTTAGGTGCTTTTTACTTCTTCAAAGTGATTCTTTATGATCTTGGAAAAGAATCACATATAGAGAAGCAATGCATGTTTAAAGTGGAAAAGTGGGCCATTTATTTTTAGGAAAGGAGACGGAGACCACCAATGCAGAAGCAAGCTGGCAGTGTGAGCAGGTCTCCAGAGACTCAGAGACTGCAGCTTCCTCTGCATTTTGCTTTGAGACACATTTCCACAAATACTCCACAGATACACATTAGTAGTGGTAAATGAGAAAGTTCTCAGTAGCTGCTAGCATGTCTCCAACACCTGTCTTGAACACTGCTATCACAAATAAAGAACAATTTTGAGTTACTAAAGATGAGTTAATAACTAAGGAGAACTGCTCAAGTGATCCCAGATTAAGGGGGAGCAGCTGGAACACTGGCCTCCTAAGAACTTTTCCCACCCTGCCTGAGGAGTGAGACGAGCTGATGAAGGGAAACTGATGTGGTCTGTCAGAGTAAACCCTACCCATTACTCAATGAAGGGATCCAGAGGTGTTAAGATGGATTCCATGTCACTCTGCTTCTCACATGCAGCATCTCACATGCAGAGAACTAGATAAGGTAGACTCTCACTGACCGTTCGTTGAGTAAATGATGAGTAACAAACCACGTGAGCTGGCTGTGCCCAGATTCCCAAAGGGCTACTGATTTTGTTTAAAGTTTCTGCTTGATGACCACACACACAGACTTTCAGTGACTTACATTATCACTGTCTAATGTAACCCCTTGGAGGATAAGTGGACTTTTATGAAGGGGATGTTTTGAAGAGGCTATTTTTCTGGATTTTGCCATGTCATTTTAATATATGAGCCCTCCTTAGAATTTCCATATCCCTAATAATTAGGTCAAAAGGAGTCCTGGTGGCACAACGGTTAAGCGCTTGGCTGCTGAACAAAAGGTTGGTGGTTTAAACCCAGCCAGTGGCTCTGCAGGAGAAAGAGCTGGCAGTCTGCTTCTGTAAAGATTACAGAATTACAGAAAATTCTGTGGGGTAGTTCTACTGTCACATGTGGTCACTATGAGTCAAAAATGACTCAGTGGCACCTAACAACAACAACAACAATAGTTGTATCTTTTTATAACGATCATTAAAGTGTCCTAAAATTTCAAAGAATTGTAGTTTTGGGGTTCTATATTCAACCACTTTTCAAAGATGCAAACAAGCCAAGAAAAAAATCTTATGCTTAAATAAGTCATTCACATGCATGTACATTTGTTACATAGAAGTTGGATGTACAGACTTCCGGGCAACATGGCACAATAGTCAGAAGCACCACGCCATCCCTCCGCAACAAAGATCAGAAAAACTAAGTCAAATAGAATCACACATCAATCCTGAAACCCTAAGCATCAAATGAAGAGAGAAAGAACTCAGCCAAGCACCGAATGGAATAAGAAACTGACCGAGAACAGAGAGTGAGGAGAGATAGATGCAGAGGTCCCCTATCAGCTACCGCAGCACGAATCTGCCATCTTGGGTTCCTATCTGAGATCAGCAAACAAAGGGTATGAGAAAGCAGCTTCACGGAGCTTCCAGCAGGAGACAGAACAACCAGTAACCAGCGATACAGGCTTTCCCACCTCCCATCCTTCTTCACCCCCGCTTAGCCTCCTCTGCTTCCTACAGCCACAGTCTCTTGGCTGGGAAGCACCAGCTTCACCCCACTGTCACTTGGATTCCACCCACCTGCACTGGCCAGCTCCCTGAGTGCCTTTTGTTGGCTGCTGGTGTTGCTTTCTTCCACTTCTTTAGATTTCTTCCTTACCTGTCACCACCTCCCCCTGCTTTCTCTCAAGTACCTGGCTCCTTGCACCATCTTTGCTTCTTCCTGAAAGGCTGCAAAACACTGCTTGACTGTGAAACTGCTTCCTGGCCTGTGCCACCACGCTGGTGGGACTGCCAGGGCTTTTTTGTTTGTTTGCTCTGATTTGTTCTGTTTTGATTTGTTTGTTTTCTTTTTCTTTTCTCAGCTTGGGAGCCCCTTCTAGCCAGGGAGTACCATGCAGCGTGTAAGCTACTACCTTACTCTGTGCAGAGGCACAGGGACATCCCTGGGGGCATTTCCTTTTTCTTGTTTCTTTTTTCTTTTTTTTTTTGGTTTGGTTTTGTTTCTTTGTTTCATTTTCTTCTCTCTCTTATTCCCTTTATGTCTTTCTTCTTCTCCAGTTTCTCGATTTATTCACTTTTTTCTTTTACCCTTTTTCTTTTTTTTTTTTTTTCATTTTTGTTTGTCCTCATTTCTCAGTCTCTCATCTCTCCACTCCAGTAGCAAGCTCCCTTAGCACTCTTTTTTTTGTGTGTGTATGTTTTTGGCTCCTGTTCCTCTCGTCTTTCTCTCATCTTTCCCATACCCATCTTAGCTCCACACATCAGTTTACTCCCTCCTTACTGCCAACCTGCACCATGCAGTGAACATCACACTCCCAAGCAGGACAGGCACAGCCTACTGGAACCTGCCCTGCACTGATTCCCAGTCCACACTGTCAGCCCTGGTACATGCCACAAACAACCCATCCCAGCAACTCCCCTTCAGCTTGATGTGCCCTGCTGTACCATACCTGAGTGACTGACCCTGCCCATTGGAGAAAGAGGTAAAAAATATCATGCCCACAGATGAGCAAACAACAAAATGCACAGCTTGCCTGCTCAGACATAACCGAATTAAACAAAAAAGCAGGATGAAACAAACAAATCTACAATCAATAAATGAGGAAAATAAACACTGAATGCCCTCAAGACAGCAGACAATATCAAAACATTTACAAAAACAGGACAAGATGGTTCCAGTAGGCATCCAAAATAAAACACCAGATGACCTTCCAGTAGAAGAAAAGACACTAGACCTAACTGATAGGGAATTCAAATCTCTAATATTCAGAATTTTCCAAAAGTTGAAGCAAAAAGCAGACGAAAATGAGGAAAAAATAGACAAATTCATGGAAAGGCAGACAAATTCATGGAAAATACAGACCAAAAAAATGGCAGAATTCAAGAAAATAATACAGGAACAAAATGTAAAATAAATTCACAACTAGAAATCATACAAAAACAACAATTAGAAATCCAAAAGATAACAAGATTTCAGAAATGGACAGTGGCGTAGAAGGGCTAAGGAGCAGGTTTGAAACGATGGAAGACGGGATCAGCGAAATTGAAGACAATCACTTGGCTACAACTCTGCGTGAGGAAAAATCAGAAAAAAGAATGAATAAAAATGAAAAAAAACCCTGAGAATATGTGGGATACAGTCAAAAGCAAAAATCTTCGAGGGATCGGAGTTCCAGAACGGGGAGAAAACATAAAACACAGAGAGGATCATTGAAGAATTGCCGACAGAAAACTTCCCCAGTATCATGAAAGATGAAAAGCTGACCATCCAAGAAGCTTAACGAACTCCGTATAGGGTAGACCCCAAAAGAAAATCACCAAGGCATATCATAATCACACTCGATAAAACCAAAGACAGGATCCTGAGAGCAGCTCAAGACAAACAGAAAATTACATACAGTGGAGAAATAGTAAGACTAAGCTGAGATTATTTGGCAGAAACCGTGCAGGCAAGAAGGCAATGGGATGACATATATAAAACCTTGAAAGAAAAAAATTGCCAGCCAAGAATAATATATCCTGCAAAACTCTCGTTCAAATATAATGATGAAATTAGGTCATTTCAGATAAACAGAAATTAAAGGACTATGTAAAAACCAAACCAAACTTAAAAAACTTATTAAAGAGAGCCCTTCGATCTGAGAACAAACATCAGACCACAGGCTGAATCTAGGGCACAGGATTGTACTACCCAGACACCAACCTAGGAAATGAACTCTTAAGGACTATGCAAAACCAAAAGAATTACAACAGGGAACCAGAGAGGTTAATCTGTAAATGACAACAGCATCAGAACAATAAAAGAAGGAATAAATGGTATAGTTCTGGAGAGGAAGGCAAGGTGATACCAAGTAATAATACACTAGTTCAAATCTAGGAAGATATGGGTAAATTTCAAGGTAACCACAAAGAAAGTTAACCAACCTGCTCATCAAAATAAAGAAGAAAAACATAAAGTCTCAGTGAAAACAAAACCTAAAAAAACAAAAGAAATGAAAAAAAATCCACAAACAAAAGGAACTCAGCACAGGAGAGTAAGAGGAACAAAGAAAACGTCAGCACCACAGAAAAAAAACCAATACAAAATGCAATCCCACTTCTAGGACTATATCCTAGAGAAATAAGAGCCATCACACAAACAGACATACGCGTACCCATATTCATTGCAGCACTGTTCACAGTAGCAAAAAGATGGAAACAGCCTCGATGCCTATCAGCAGATGAACGGATAAACAAACTATGGTACATGCACACAATGGAGTATTCCACAAAGATAAAGAACAATGATGAATCTGTAAAGCATCTCATAACATGGATGAAACTGGAGGACATTATGCTGAGTGAAATAAGTCAGTCACAAAAGGACAAATATTGTACGAGATCTCTACTGTAAAAACTCATGTAAAAGTTTACACACAAAAGAAACAATCTTTGTTGGTTACGAGAGATGGGAGGGGGAACTAAATAGACAATAGATAAGTGGTAACTTTGGTGAAGGGTACGACAGTACACAATACTGGGGAAGCCAGCCCAACTTGTACAAGGAAAGGTCATGGAAGCTCCAGAGACACTTCCAAACTCCCTGAGGGACTGAATAGCTGGACATAGGGCTGTGGGGACCATCGTCTTGGGGAGCATCTAGCTCAGCTGGCATAACACAGCTTGTAAAGACAATATTCTACATTCTACCTTGGTGAGTAGCGTCTGGGGTCTTAAAAGCCTGCAAGCAGCCATCTAAGATACTGCACTGGTCTCACCCCTTCAGGAGCAAGGGAGAATGAAGAGAACAAGATACAAGGAAAAGATTAGTCCAAAGGACTAATGAACCACAGCTGCTACAGCCTCCACCAGACTGAGTCCAGTACAACTAGGTGGTGCCTGGCTACCACCACTGACTGCTCTGACAGGGATCACAACAGAGGGTCCTGGACAGAGCTGGAAAAGGATGTAGAACAAAATTCTAACTCACAAAAAAAAAAAGAAAGACCAGATTTACTGGCCTGACAGACTGGAGAAACCCCGAGAGCATGGCCCCCGGACACCCTTTTAGCTCAGTGGTGAAGTCACTCCCGAAGTTCACCATTCAGCTGGGGATTGGACAGCCTCATAAAACAAAATGGGACTAATGAGGCACAGCAGTCCAGGGACAAGAACTAGAAGGCAGGAGGGGACAGGAAAGCTGGTGATAGGGAACCCAAGGTTGAGAAGGGACAGTGTTGACGTTGTGGGGTTGTTAACCATTGTCATAGGGCAATATGTGTACTAACTATTTAATGAGAAACTATTTGTTCTGCAAACCTTCATCTAAGGTACAAAAAAAAAAAATTATGTGAGGTTAAATTGACAACAGCAACTCAAAAGTTTTGATGGGAAGCCTACGGGGCAGTGAGTTGAAGATAATGGTGATGGAATAATTTAGAAAAAGATAATGAGAATAGCAGCACAACTGGACGAAAGTAATCGATGTCACTGAATTGTACATGTAGAAACTTTTGAAATGGTGTAACTTTGTCTATGTATATTTTCATCAAAAAAAAGGTCCTCCAGTGTCGAGAAGGGAGAGTGTTGACATGTCTTGGGGTTGTTAACCAATGTCGTAAAACAATATGTGTACTGTTTAATGCAAAGCTATTTGTTCTGTAAACCTTCATCTAAAGTACAATTTAAAAAAAAAAAAAGTTAGATGTCAATAGTTCTTGAAACAATTATGGAAGGAAGAAATCCAGATGAAAACTGAATCAGTCCAATATGATTTTGAATAATGAGGTAGACCCATGGGGTTTCAATGGAAGACTGCTAATAACTGTCATAAATGAAATCTCTGTCACCTACATTTCATGATAACAGCAAACTCGGTATTTTGGCAAGCAGGGAATAATTTACAAATCATGTAAATGCTTGTGTTCTGCCTTGGGAGTATTCTTGAAAGAGGTCCTCTTAAGCATATTCTTTAATCTTGACAACTGTTACCTCAAAGATTCTCTAGCTTATTGGTAATGACTGGCCCCTTTGGGCAGCTGATCATGATGGTTACCACTTCGTTCTTTCCATTAGATTGGAGAGTGACTAATTCTTTCATTCAAAGAACAGAACCTGGAAATGAGAAAAATAATGAAAAATTAGGAAGACAGTTTGTCTGGAAATCCTAACTTAATTCGCTTAGTGACTGAAACAACACCTTGATTTTCATAAGCCACTTTGCCAGCTTCAGCATTGACTATCAGTGGGCAACTGGAATTACCACTTCTAACAGCGTCCTGGTGGCACAGTGGTTAAGAGTTACAGCTGCTAAGCAAAAAATCGGCAGTTCAGATCCACTGGCCACTCCTTGGAACTGCCCTAGGGGGCAGTTCTGCCCTGTCTTATAGGGTTGCTATGAGTCTGAATCTACTTGATGGCAACGGGTTTAGTCTTCGGGTTTTGGGAAGCAGCATCTCTAGATGTCTTAAACTACATCTACATGGTTAAGGAAAAAATACAATTAAATTTAAAAGTACTTTTTTTTAGTATTGTCATTTATAAAAGAATATGAGTCGAATCTTCTGGAAGCTATTTAGTCTTATCAAGATATTTTTTGGTAGTAGGTATGATTCAACTTCCCCATAATGACATCATGCCAAAAAAGGAAGGAAAGGAAAAACACACAGCAATATGAAGTATCAATAGCTACTCTTTACTCCCTCCAAAACAAAAACAAACCTCTTAGACAATAAAGCCTATGATTTCAGAGTGTTGGCTCATAATACTCAGAGGAATGCAGTACATCAAGTGTTAGGTGTCTTGAATATCAAAATCTCCTATTGTTGACAAAGAGAATAACTCCCTTTTTCTTAATGACAACTAGAGTGCATATTAATATCAAAGTTTTCAAAAAGAATATTGATTTTTTTAAAAACCATATTAGAGTCAACAAGGTGTAGATTGTTGAAATAATATTAGCCTTAAATGTTAATAACAAATAATAATGGATTAGAATGCCAAAATATTGCCTAACACATTCCTTCCGCATGTATATGAACACAGTGGGAAATCCAAAACAAAAGCTAATTTATGGAAAACTATGTATTCCTCATGACAGTTTAGACCAGTAGGGGTCCAAGTTACAAACTGCAATCTTTACATAAGGTGCTTTCATTTTACACTGAAAACTTGGTTGCATTCTAGAAGCATGTATCAAATCTAATCATTATCCTATATTTAAGAGTATTTTTTTATTTTTTTCTGTAATAGCTAATCATTCCACATATGAATCTTATATATTTATGTATTCATAAAATTTAAACATAAAATGAAGAAGCTTTGTATTTGAAACCGTAAAAAAGGAATCTTATGTTAAAATGGTAATTTGACCATTGACTACATTGCAATATAGTTTTTAATGTGAAAAAAAGGAATAACATTGATATTCTAATAGGTCAATGCCAGATATTTTTTCCTATGCTCAATGGTTTAGCTAAATATTTCTATTTTTAAATATGTTACTATATCATAGGATGTAAATCTAGAAGAGATGTTAGAAATCACGTAATCCAAGCTCTTTATTTTTTCTAAATGAGAGACCTGTGCCTCGGAGAGGCCCAGTGACTTGCCAAGGTTCGATAGCTAGCTAGTGTCAGAATTGAGACCAGGACCAGTTTCTCTTTTGATATAAACAAAAGACTCCACAAGACTCCCCAGACAGTCTACATTGAAAACAGTGAACTTAACTATACAAGATCAGATTCTGATTTTCTTTTCCTACAACTTCTGCTAAGTCTTTCCAATGTTTTAGATAATGTGTTCTTAATGAGTCTTTCTCAGAAAGATTATTTTTGGGAAAATGGACTATGGGTGAGGTGTGAAATGAATTACAAGAAAGGGAAATTTTAGACCTTAGCTTACTTAGATGAACTTTCAAGGTTTTGGGTGCTAAACAAAACTGAATTGCTGACATTTTCAGAATAATAGAAATTTAAGTCAGTTTTTCCTACCAAATTCTGGTTCCCATATTATCTCATACTTTTTGTCTTTGTGAGAATGTTTGCTGAGTCCTCTAATATTGAACAGCATTTAGCCAATAATGGAATGCCTGCTAAGAACTTACTCTATGTTGCCAAAACCTCAGAGTGTACTCTTCAGGGTTCTGGTGGCCTGAGCTATGTTCAGGTTTCTGATGGCAGTGGTGCTTCTACATTCACTTCACAACATCCTCTGCAGTTTGCTGTAAGGTTCTGGCAGATCGCTGGACTATGTCACCAGCTGTCACTGCCCCTCCTTCCCATCCTTTCTTGGCAGGGTCTGAGAACTCAGGCAAGCCAGTAGAAATAATACTAGCTGTGGTAACAACTTCAGTGGCATGGTCCCTGGAGATAAGATCAAAATCTTTTTCTCTCAACAGGGAACTAAAAATGGCTCTGAATTTTCTACTTGATGGTATATAATTTTCTTTAATTACACATTTTGGTTTCAAGTGTTCTACATGCTGACTTTTAAGTACCAAACCAACAAATATTGGTTAAAAACAATGGCATGCCCTTTTTTTTTTAATGAGGAGATGAAATGACTATAATACCATGGATTCCTTTCATCCCCATTAGCACAGAAAAATAAAAAGAACGTATGCTGTAATTTCTCTCACTTGAATGATCTTTGAGCCTAAAAGAAAATTCCTTCATAAAATTTTACTGACAGATCTTTATAAGCATATTGTCTCAAAATTATTTCAGTTAATGAGGGTTTTTTCCTCAACATTTACTGAGAAAGCCTATAGAAAAAACTACAGAGGTCATAGAATGAATGGTTTTGAGTTATATTATAAATATTTTAATTTTCAGCATCTGAAGATTGGTTAAGGTGCAAGAATATCACAAGACAAACTGCAAGGCTCCTTCTGACTGTCAACAGTCTAAGATTTTCTGTTAGTCACTCCTAGCTCTCTGGAACCAATTCATCTACAGAGATCCAGGCCTCCACGATCAACTCTAAGCAAAATAATGGAAAGGCTGAAGTATATACAGTATTAAGCATTTCCTTTAACTATCCCCTTACTCATAGCTAAAATTATACACATAATTCCCTTTCCTCACAGCCCCCCTTTCTCTCTCCCAGTGAAGTACCTACTTTTACCCCATAACTGCAGAGATCAAATTCTACTTCTTTTACAATCCCATACTCCTCACACTCCAGGAAATAAAACAAAAATTTCAAATATAAGGTGAAACAGTAATAAATGCTGTGGTAGTACAGAATAGTTATTAATTCCAGTTATGAGACTGAGTAAGACTTCATAAGGAAATGTCATTTGAACTAGGCCTTAAAGCATTGGTGAGATTTCATCAGGCACCGGTTGGTGGGAGGCATTCCAGAAACCAGGAACAAAGGCATGAAAGCAGAAAAATTGAGAACATGATTAGGAAGTAGTAGTTAGACAAATCTGACCAACTCTTGGGTCTGTCAGAGGAGGCAGTGAGAGAAATGTTAATAGATACCTGGGAGCAAGAGACCATTAGCAGAGATACCCTTTGGAAAGATAACTGTGGCAACAGCAGATGGAGTGGCTTCAAAGGGGTACAGGGAAACTAAAAGCAATGAGGGCCTCTTCCAAATTCGAGTGTAGCAGATAATGCTTAAAGCGGAAATGTTATTCAGGCCTGAGGAGGGAAATAACAAAGAACCAGCTGAAAGAACCAATGGTTTTGTCTAAGGAGTGGGAAAATTAGATGAGCAGGTTGAGGAGTGCTATTTTCCATAGCAAACTATGAAACTAATGGTGTGCATTTGTAACTTGAAAAAAAAAACAAAACTAAATTTGAAGTTTTTTTTTTAAATGATGGCCTAGAATAAAGCGATGATGCTGAAAACAAAATGAATGCAATTAGGAACTATATTGCTGGACTTAACAACTGATTAGATGAGAAGATTGAGGAGTATGAAAGGTTTAGGGTTGACAGTATGTGTGACCAGTAATGGTAGCTAACATTTACTGAGTGTTGGCACAAATCTAGGGCTTTATATACATTATCTTAAGTAATTTTCACAGGAAATCTATGAAATAGGCACTCATATAATTCTCATTTAATAGGTGAGAAAACTGGGAATTTCAGAGGCTAAGTAGTTACCCGGGGCCACACAGTAATTGGTAGAACTGTGTTTCAACCCAGTGCTGTCTGACGTCATTGTCCTGGCTAAAGTAGTATCATGAACAGACAAAGGAAATCCAGAAAGAAAAGCAGTTATGAGAATGAAGACAGTTTATTCTGTGAGTGAAATTTGAGGTACCCACAGGATTTCTGGGTGTTCTAGTAGGAATATGTGAAGTTCAGAGTGTGTCAGTCAGGAAAGTTGCCGGTATTAGCGATGCATATTTGAAGGTCATCCGTCCACACGGAAATGAAAGATGAAGTCATAAAAGTGGATGAGATGAAAGATAAGGTCAAGGAAA
Organism: Dugong dugon; assembly: GCA_030035585.1. Classification (NCBI taxonomy): domain Eukaryota; kingdom Metazoa; phylum Chordata; class Mammalia; order Sirenia; family Dugongidae; genus Dugong; species Dugong dugon. The sequence continues at coordinate 21,293,571 of CM057478.1, forward strand.
GACTTTGATGAATCTATCCATGTATCTCAGTGGCTATATTAGTTACTTATTGTAGCATAACAAATTATCCTGAAACTTAGTGGCTTAAAACAACATTTATTATCTCATAGTTTCTGTGGGTCAGAAATCTGGGCCTGACTTAGCAGGGTGCCTCTGGTTCCAAGTCTTTAAATTTGCAGTCAGACTGTCGGCTAGGGCTGCATTCTCATCTGAAGGCTCAACTGGGGGTGGGGGAATCCACTTCCAAGATCACTCACTTGGTTTTTAGCAGCCCCTTGGTCTCTCATCACCTGGGCCTCTCCACAGAGCTGTTTAATGACATGGCAGCTAGGTTACTCATAGCAAGCAATTTAAGAGAGAGAGAGAATAACCAAGGCAGAAGCCACAGTTCTTTATAACCTAATCTCAAGTGACGTTCCACCATTTCTTCCATATACTTTTCATTAGAAGCAAATCACTAAATCCAGCCTTTACTAAGGGAGGCATTATAAGATGTGTGAATACCTGGAGGTGTGAATTATTGGTGGCCATCTTAGAGGCTGCCTACTACAGTGGCTTAACCACAATGGTTTATTTCTTGCTTAAGCTACATGTTCAGCATGGAATGGCGAGAGGGTTCTGCGTACTCAGGACCAAGACTAACAGAAACACCACTCAGCAAATTTTTCCACTATCACTGACTGCAGCAGGCAGAAGGAAATGCAACAAACTACACGTTGGTTCTTCAGGTCTCCTCCCAGAGGTGAGACATATTACTTCTGTCCAGATATCATTATCCAAAGCAACATCACAAGAGTTCAGCATATCAGAGAAGAGTGGCCCTATGTCTCCAGGACAACTAGAATACTTGTAAGTTGACTCTACGACCTCCACACAAGGATTCAGTGAAGACAACTGAGAAGCAGCAGTCAGATTGCTAGGAAGAGAACCGGGAGGATAAAGCACTGAAGATGTGTGGTTAATGATGCCAAATACTTTTGAAATATAAACAGAATGAATATTGATAAGAGGCTACTTATTGATATTGGATGTGGCAATTCAAGAGATCATCTATAACCATTGAGAGAGAGGACTTAACACAGTAATTTGGAACAGAAGTCAGAGAGGAAAATAAGAAATATGTGCTGAAGATGTGGAAACAATGCTGTAAACTCTTCTTTTGAGACACAAAGCAGTGAAAGGAAGAAGAGAAATCAAATAGTAGTTTCAAGGAAATCAGACTTTTTTTTTAAAATCCTGATTTTGTAATCCAACATGTTATTTATGCCCTCCCTTAAAATTCTGTGTAATCTGCACACTTTGATAACATTTTTTTTTTATATCTTCATCCAAATCATTAATGAACATGCTGAAGTGGAAGGACCAAACACAGACGCCTTCAGTGTGTAATTGCTTACAACCAGACGCTGTATCACTCAGTACTCTGTGGCTTTAATTGTTCAGTCTGTGACAGAGCCACATTTGTTCACCTTAACAACAAGAATTTTCTGTGGGATGCCAAGTAATAATCTTGGATCCACAATCAAAGCCCATGGAAGCAGCAGTCACGAAATCAAACGATGTATTGCATTGGGCAAATCTGCTGCAAAAGACCTCTTAAAAGTGTTAAAAAGCAAAAATGTCACTTTGAAGACTGAGATACGCCTGACCCAAGGCATAATATTTTCAGTTGTCTCTTATGCATGTGAAAGCTGGACAATGAATAAGGAAGACCGAAGAAGAATTGATACCTTTGAATTATGGTGTTGGCGAAGAATATTGAATATACCATGGACTACCAGAAGAACGAACAAATCTGTTTTAGAAGAAGTACAACCAGAATGCTCCTTAGAAGTAAGGATGGCAAGACTTCATCTCAAGTACTCTGGGCATGCTATCACAGGGTACTAGGCCTTAGAGAAGGACATCATGCTTGGTAAAGTAGAGGGTCAGTGAAAAAGAGGAAGACTCTCAAGGAGATGGATTGACACAGTGACTGCAACAGTGGGCTCAAGCGTAACAACCGTTGTGAGGATGGTGCAGGACCGGGCAGTGTTTCGTTCTGTTGTACATAGGGTCGCTATGAGTGAGAACCAACTCAACAGCACCTAACAATAACAACAACCTTTTCCTCCCATCTGATGCAGTAATTTACCATTTTATCCCACATCTTTACTCTGTATATGCATTGATACTAGTTATCTCACAGGGCTCTCCGTTAGGCTGGGTATAATTGCTTCATCTGCAACCTTATGGGAAGGAAAGCCTTGTAGGAGCCATGTAGAGAAAAACACTTGCAGGGAGAGTCTAAGGAGGTTGAAAACATACATTCTTCAGCTATGCTGTGTGTTAGATGGACTCCTTTTAAATAAACATCTTAATTTAGAAAACATTTAGAAAAGTACATGTAAGTGAGCACACCAGTGGAACCACCTCCCAGATAGAAAAATAGAGTATTACCAGCACCCTAGAAGCCCTCTGTTAACTCTCCCAGTCATTACCTGTCCTTTGCTCTCTAAAGGTAATCACTGTGGTGACTTTTATTCCGATCAATTGATTTTACCTGCTTTTGAATTTTATACAGTGAACTCTTTTGTGTCTGGGTTCTTTTGTTTAATATTATGTTTGTATGGTTCATTTATATTGTTGAACCTGGCAACAGTTCATTCATTTACATTGCTGTGTACAATTCTACTGTATGACTATATCATTATTTGTTTATCCATTCTATTTTGGTAGACATCTGAGTTGTATCCAGTTTGGGGTTTTTACAAATAATGCTTCTGTGAATGTACTTGTTCATGTCTTTGGGTGCTGGTTGTGTACATATTCCTACTGGATATAGAGAGAAACTTTTATAGACCAACTGGGGACTTAACCACCATTTCAAAGATTTTTAATATGAGAAAATTCATTCCAGTTCCTAACAACCAAGTTATAAATGATCTTTCAAAAATACAACCATTTATATGATTGGCAAACTTAGAGGGCATTGGTGACTCAGTGGTAGAATTCTCACCTTCCATGTAGCAGACCCAGGTTCTATTCCTGAGCAATGCCCCTCATGTGCAGCCGCCAGCCGTCTGTTTTGCTATGATTTCAGTGGAGCTTCCAGACTAAAACAGACTAGGAAGAAAGACCTGGTGATCTGCTTCTGAAAATCAGCCAAAGAAAGCCCTATGGATCACATGGTCCATTTCGTTCCATTATGCACAGGGTCACCATGAGTCATGGGTCAACTCAATGACAATCAATAACAACAAACTTCTTGTATTGAGAAGCCATTTTTAATATAAAGACAAACTCTGATTATATTTGTCACTGTAAGGAATTGATAAACTAATAATTTATATTAACTTCATGAAATTTCTTTAATGTGAATGCCTGGCTTTGATTCAAAACAATTCAGATAAGTAGGGTAGCAACAAAGTATACAGAAAGGAATCCTGAACTATGTTCAGGAGATCTGGTGTCGTGAGACCTCTTTATATACTGACTCTTTAGATGGCAAGACACTGATCTTCTCTGTGCCTATGTTCATCTCCATAAACAGGGAGAATGATCCCTGTCACACACTTCATCAAGATGTGAAAAATATACTGAACACATATATAATATTGCTATAATCTACAAATTCCATTCTGCCTTGGATGATTTTTTTTTTTTAATTTTACTGTGTTTTAGGTGAAAGTTTACAGCACAAATTAGTTTTTCATTTAAAAATTTTATATACAAATTGTTCTGTGACATTAGTTGCATCCCTGCAAAGTGTCAGCATTCTCCCCCTTTCCGTTTCTGCCCTGGATTCTCCATGTCCATTCATCCGTTTTTTGTATCCCTTTTTGCCTTCTCATCTTTGCTTTTGGGAAGGTATTGCCCATTTGATCTCGTATACTTGATAGAACTAAGTAGCACATCCCTCACGTGTGTTATTGTTTGTTTTATAGGCCTGTCTAATAGTGGACTGAAAGGTGGACTTCAGGAGTGGCTTCAGTTCTGAGTCAACAGGATGTCTGGGGGCCATAGTCTCAGGGTACCTCCAGTCTCTGTCAGACCAGTAAGTCTGGCCTTTTTTTGTGAATTTGAATTTTGTTCTACATTTTTCTCCTGTTCTGTCCAGGATCCTCTGTTGTGATCCCTGTCAGAACGGTTGGTGGTGGTAGCTGGGCATTCATCTATTTCTTCTGGTCTCAGACTGGTGGAGGCTGTGGTTCATATGGTCTATTAGTCCTATGGACTCATCTTTCCCTTGTGTCTTTGGTTTTCTTCATTCTCCTCTCCCAAACATGATAGAACCAATAGATGTATCTTAGATGGCCGCTCACAAGCTTTTAAGACCCCAGATGCTACTCACCAAGGTAGAATAGGGAACATTTACTTTTTGAACTGTATTCTGCCGTTTGACCTAGATGCCCACTGAGACAATGGTTCCCAGCCCTCAGCCCCAGTAACTTGGTCCCTCAAGGTGTTTGGATGTGTCTGGGAAGCTTTTATAACTTTGCCGTGGTCAAGTTGTACTGCCTTCCCCTACATTGTGTGTTGTCTTACCCTTCACCAAAGTTAACACTTGTCTACTGTCTAGTTAGTGGACTCCCCTCCCAAACCCTCCCTTCCCTCATAACCATCTGTCTTAGTCATCTAGTGCTGCTGTAACAGAAATACCATAAGTGGACGGCTTTAACAAAGAGAAGTTTATTCTCTCACAGTCCAGTAGGCTACAAGTCCAAATTAAGGGTGTCAGCTCCAGGGGAATGCTTTCTCCATCAGCGCTGAAGGAATGTCCATGTCATCAATCTTCCCTTGGTCTGGGAGCCTCTCTGCGCAGGAACCTCAGGTCCAAAGGATGCGCTCTGCTCCCGGCACTGCTTTAATGTAATATGAGGTTCCCATGTGTCTCTGCTTGCTTCTCTCCTTTATATCTGAAGAGAGATTGGTTTAAGACAGTATCCAATCTTGAATACCTCATCAGTATAATTGCCAATAATCCATCTTATTAGATCATAGTGACTGAATTTACAACACGTAAGGAAATCACATCAGGTTACAAAATGGTACACAATTATACAATATTGGGAATCATGACCCAGCGAGCTTGACAGATATTTTTGGGGGACACAATCTATGACATCATCAAAGATTGTTTTTTTCTGTGTGTAGTGGTTTTTATAGTAGTGGTCTAATACAATATTGTTCTTTTTGTGATTGACTTATTTCACTCAGCATAATGCCCCCCAGATTCATCCATGTTATGAAATGTTTCGAGGATTTGTCATTGTTTTTTATCTTTGCGTAGTATTCCCTTGTGTGTATGTACCATAATTTATCCATTCATCTGTTGATGAGTACTTACGTTGTTTCCATCTTTTTGCTATTATGAATAATGCTGCAGTGAACATGGCTGTGCATATGTCTATTCGTGTGATGGCTCTTAATTCTCTAGGATATATTCCTAGGAGTAGGATTGCTAGATCATATGGTATTTCTATTTCTAGCTTTTTAAGGAGTCGCCATATTGTTTTCCTTAGTGGTTGTACCATTTTACATTCCCAACAGCAGTGCATAAGAGTTCCAATCTCCCCACAACCTCTCCAACGTTTGTTATTTTCTATTTTTTTTTATTAGTGCCATTAATACTAGAGTGAGATGGTATCTCATTATAGTTTCAATTTACATTTCTCTAATGGGTAATGATTACAAGCATTTCCTCATGAGTCTCTTAGCCACCTGAAAGTTTTCTTTGGTGAAGTGTCTGTTTGTATCCTTTGTCCAATTTTTAATTGGGTTATTTGTCTTTTTGTTGTTGAGGTATTGAAATATTCTATAGATTTTAGAGATTAGACCCTTGTCAGATATATGATAGCCAAAAAATTTTTCCCAGTTTGTAGGTTCTCTTTACTCTTTTGGTGAAGTCTTTGGATGAGCATAAATGTTTCATTTTTAGGCATGCACAGTTATTTAGTTTATGTGTTGTTATTGTTTGTATTCTCTTCATACCATGTATTAGAGCCCCAAGCATGGTCACTGTTCTTTTTCTATGATCTTTATTGTTTTAAGTTTTATATTTAGGTTTTTGATCCATTTTTTGGTTTAAGTGTGAGGTATGGGTCCTCTTTCATTTTTTTACAGATGGACATCCAGTTTTGCCAGCATCATTTGTTAAAGACTGTCTTTTCCCCTATTGATGGACTTTGGTCCTTTGTCAAAGATCAGTTGGCCATAGGTGGATGGATTTTTATCTGGTTTCTTGATTCTGTTCCATTGGTCCACGTGTCTGTCATTGGACCAGTACCAGGTTTTTTGGTTCTTTTTTTAGTTGTACTTCAGGTGAAGGCTTACAGAACAAATAGTTTCTCATTTAACAGTTACTGCACATGTTGCCCTATGACAATGGTTAACAATCTCACAACACATCAACAATATCCTTACTCAACCTTGGGTTCTCTATCACCAGCTTCCTTGTCCGCTTCTGCCTTCTGGCCCTTGTCATTGGACTACTGTACCTCATTAGTCCCATTTGGTCTTATGGGGCTGTCCACTCCCAGGCTGAACGGTGACCCTTGGAGATAACTTCACCACTGAGCTAAAAGGGGGTCTTGGGGTCATACTCTCAGGGTTTCTCCAGTCTCCTTTAGGCCAGTAAATATGGTCTTTTTTTTGTGAGTTAGAATTATGTTCTACATCCTTCTCCAGCTCTGTCCAGAACCCTCTGTTGTGATCCTGGTCAGAGCAGTCAGTGGTGGTAGCCAGGCACCATCTAGCTGTACTGGACTCAGTCCGGTGGAGGCCTTGGTAGCTGTGGACCATTAGTCATTTGGACTGGCCTTTTCCTTGTATCCTGTTCTCTTCATTCTCCCTTGCTCCCAAAGGGATGACACCAGTGGAGTATCTTAGATGGCTGCTTATAGGCTTTTAAGACCCCAGACACTACTCACCAAGGCAGAATGTAGAACACTGACTTTATAAACTGTGTTATGGCAATTGAGCTAGATGTTCCCTGAGACCATGGTCCCCACAGCCCTCCACTCAGCAATTCAGTCCCTCAGGGAGTTTGTACGTGTCTATGGGGCTTCCATGATCTTTCTTTGTACAAGTTCTGCTAGTTTCTCCTGTATTGTGTACTGTCTCACCCTTCGCCCAAGATACCACTTATCTATTGCCTATTTAGTAGTTCCCCCCCACCCCTCCCATCCCTGGTAACCAATAAAGATTGTTACGTTTTGTGTGTGAACATTTTCATGGGTTTTTACAATAGAGGTCTCATACAATATTTGTCCTTTTGTGATTGACTTATTTCACTCAGCATAATGTCCTCCAGTTTCATCCATGTTATAAGATGGTTCACAGATTTCATTGTTGTTCTTTCTCGTTGCATAGTACTCCATTGTGTGTACGTACCATAGTTTGTTTATCTATTCATCTGTTGATGGGCATCTAGGTTGTTTCCGTCGTTTTGCTATTGTGAACAATGCTGCCATGAACATAGGTGTGCATATGTCTATTCGAGTGACGACTCTTACTTCTCTAGGATATATTCCTAGAAGTGGGATTGCTGGATCAAATGGTATGTCTATTTCTAGCTTTCTGAGGAAGCGCCATATCATTTTCCAAAATGGTTGTATCATTTTGCATTCCCACCAGCAGTGCATAAGAGTTCCGGTCTCCCCGCAGCCTCTCCAACATTTGTTATTTCCAGTGTTTTTGATTCGTGCCAGTAATGCGGGGGTGAGATGGTATCTCATTGTGGTTTTAATTTGCGTTTCTCTAATGGCTAGTGATCGTGAGCATTTCCTCATGTGTCTGTTGGCTGCTTGAATGTCTTCTTTGGTGAAGTTGCTGTTCATTTCCTTTGGCCATTTTTTTAAAAGGATTATTTATCTTTTTGTTGTAGAGGTGTTGGATTTTCTTGTAGATTATGGAGATTAGACCTTTGTCTGACTTGTACTGTCCAAAAATTTTTTCCCAGTCTGTAGGTTCTCTTTTTACTCTCTTGGTGAAGTCTTTTGAAGAGCATAGGTGTTTGATTTTTAGAAGATCCCAGTTATCTAGCTTATCTTCTGGGATTTGTGCATTGCTGGTTATGGTTTGAATCATGTTAATGCCATGTATTAAGGCCTGAAGTGTTGGTCCTGTTTTATCATCTATGAACTTTATAGTTTTAGGCTTTATATTCAGGTCTTTGATCCATTTTGAAGTAGTTTTTGTATACAGCATGAGGTATGGGTCCTGTTGCATTTTTTTACAGATGGATATCCAATTTTGCCAGCACCATTTGTTAAAAAGACTGTCTTTTCCCCATTTGATGGACTTTGGGCCCTTGTCAAAGATCAGGTGACCATAGGTGGATGGATTTACATCTGGGTTCTCAATTCTGTTCCATTGGTCAATGTATCTGTTGTTGTTCCAGTACCAGGCTGTTTTGACTACTGTAGCTGCATAGTAGCTTCTGAAGTCGGGTAGTGTGAGTCCTCGAACTTTATTCTTCTTCTTCAGTAGTGCTTTACTTATTCAGGGCTTTTTCCCTTACCATATGAAGTTAATGATTAGTTTTTCCATCTCTTTGAAGAATGTTGTTGGTATTTGGATCGGGATTGCATTGTATTTGTAAATTGCTTTGGGTAGAATTGTCATTTTCACAATATTGAGTCTGCCTATCCATGAGCATGGTATGTTTTCCCATTTCTATAGATCACTTTGGGTTTCTTGCAGTAGTGTTTTGTAGTATTCTTTGTATAGGTCTTTTACATCCCTGGTCAGATTTATTCCTAAGTATTTTTTCTTTTTAGGGGCTATTATAAATGATATGGTTTTCCTGATTTCCTTTTCATCGTTCTCCTTATTGGTGTATAGGAATCCAACTGATTTTTGAATGTTTATCTTGTATGCTACTACTCTGCTGAATCTTTCTATTAGTTATAGTAGATTTCTCATGGCGTTTTTAGGGTTTTCTACATATAGTATCATATCATCTGCCAACAGGGACAGTTTAATTTCTTCATTACCAATTTGGATGCCCTTTATTTCATTTTCTTGCCTTATTGCTCTAGCTAGAACTTCCAGCACAATGTTAAATAGGAGTGGTGATAAAGGGCATCCTTGGCTTGTTCCTGTTTTCAAGGGGAATGTTTTCAGCCTCTCTCCATCAAGAATGATGTTGACCATTGGTTTTGCATAGATGCCCTTTATTATGTTGAGAAATTTCCCTTCTATACCTATTTGATTGAGAGTTTTTATCAGGAATGGTTGTTGGACAACCATTGTCAAATGCCTTTTCTGCGTCAATTGAAATGATCATGTGATTCTTTTCTTTCCTTTAATGTATGTGCTGGATTACATTGATTGATTTTCTAATGTTGAACCATCCTTGCATACCTGGCATAAATCCTACTTGGTTGTGGTGTATTATTTTTTTGACATGATGCTGAATTCTATTGGCTAGAATTTTGTTGAGAATTTTTGCATCTATATTCGTGAGAGATATTAGTCTGTAATTTTATTTTTTTGTGATGTCTTTGCCTGTTTTTGGTATCGGCATTATGCTGGCTTCATAGAATTAATTTGGACGTGTTGCTTCCTCTTCTATGCTCTGAAATAGCTTGAGTAGTACTGGTACAAGCTCTTCTGTAAATGTTTTGTAGAATTCTCCAGTGAAGCCATCTGGGCCTGGGCTTTTTTTGGTTGGGAGTTTTTTCTTACCTTTCAATCTCTCCTCTTTTTATGGGTCTGTTCAGATTTTCAGCATCACTTTGTTATAGTTTGTGTAGGCTGTGTGTTTCTAGAAATTTATCAATTTCCTCTATGTTTTCAGATTTGTTGGAGTGTAGTTTTTCATAATATTCTCTTATAATCCTTTTTATTTCAGTTGGGTCTGTTGGAATGTCCCTCATTTATTTCTTTTTTGGGTTATTTGTGACCTCTCCTGTATTTCTTTTGTCAGTCTGGCCAGTGGTTTGTCGATTTTGTTGATTCTTTCTCAGAACCAACTTTTGGTTTTGTTGATTCTTTCTCTTGTTTTTCTGTTCTCTATTTCATTTATTTGTGCTCTGCTCTTTACTATTTCCTTTCTTCTGGTGGTTGTGGGCTTTTTTTGCTGTTCTCTTTCTGTTTGTTTCAGTTCTGTCATTAATGTTTTGATTTTGTTCCTTTCTTCTTTTTTGATACGTGCATCTATAGCTATAAACTGTCCCCTGAGGACTGCCTTTGCTGTGTCCCAAAGGTTTTGGTATGATGGGTTTTCATTCTCATTTGATTTTAGGAATTTTTTTATTCCATCTCTGATTTCTTCTATTACCCACTGATGTGTAAGCAGGGTATTATTCAGTTTCCATGTAGTTGATGTTTTTTCCTTGCTCTTTTTGTTGTTAATTTCTACCTTGATGGCATTGTGGTCAGAGAAGATACTTTGAATTATCTCAGCCTTTTGGATCTTGTTGAGGATTAGTCTGTGGCCTAAGATGTGGTCTATTCTGAAGAACATTCCATGTGCATTGGAAAAGAATGTGTACTTTGCAGCTGTTAGATGGAGTGTTCTATATGTCTATGAGGTAAAGTTGGCTGATTGTGCCCTTTAGGTCTTCTGTATCTTTGCTGAGTTTCTTCTTAGTTGTTCTGTCCTTTACCGAGGGTGGTGTGTTGAAGTCTCCTACTATTATTGTGGAACGGTCAATTTCTCTCTTCAGTGTTGTTAGAGTTTGTTTTATGTATTTTGGAACCCTGTTATTGGGTGCGTAGATGTTTATTATGGTTTTGTCTTCATGATGGATCATCCCCTTAATCATTATATAGTGTCCTTCTTTGTCTTTTATGGTAGATTTTGTTTTGAAGTCTATTTTGTCTGAGATTAGAATTGCCACTCCTGCTCTTTTTTGGTAATTGTTAGCTTGATATATTTTTTTCCAACCTTTGACTTTTAATAAATTCACATCTTTGTTTCTAAGGTGTGCCTCCTGTAGACAACATATTGATTTTCTTATCCATTCTGTCACTCTCCATCTCTTTATGGGTGCATTGAGTCCACTTACATTCAGTGTAATTACTGATAGATGTGAGTTTATTGCTGTCATTTTGTAGTGCTTTTTTTGTTGTGGTGCTGAAGTTTCCTTTGTTCTGCTTACTCTCTTGTGCTGAGTTACTTTTGTTTGTGGATTTTTTTTTTCATTTCTTTTGTTTTTGTAGGTTTTGTTTTTGCTGAGACTTTATGTTTTTCCTCTTTTTTGAATGAGTATGTTTGTTAACTTTCTTTGTGGTTACCATGAATTTTACCTTTATTTTTCTAAGTTTGAAGCGGTCTACCATTACTTGGTATCGCCTTGCCTTTCTCTCCATTAGAAGGTTGTATACCTATGCCATTTATTTCCTCTTTTATTGTTTTGATGTTTTTGTCAGTTTTTGATTAACTGCTCTGATTCCTTGTTGTATTTCTTTTGGTTTTGGATAGTCCTCGAGAAGTCATTTCCTAGATTGGTATCTTGCTGGTAAGATCCTGCATCCTAGATTCTGCCTATGAGCTTAAGTTGTTTGTCCTCAGATCGAAGAACTCCCTTTAATAATTCTTGTAACTTTGGTTTGACTTTTACATATTCCCTTAATTTCTTTTTATCTGGAAATGACCTAAATTCACCATCAAATTTGAATGCGAGTTTTGCAGGATATATTATTCTTGGCTGGCAATTTTCTTCTTTCACGATTTTATATATGTCATCCCATTGCCTTCTTGCCTGCATGGTTTCTGCTGAATAATCTGAGCTTAGTCTTATTGATTCTCCTCTGTATGTGACTCCTTGTTTTTCATGAGCTGCTCTCAGGATTCTTTGTCTGTCTTTGGTTTTGGCAAGTGTGATTATGATATGCCTTGGTGATTTTCTTTTGGGGTCTCTCCTATATGGAGTTCATTGAGCTTCTTAGATGGCCAGCTTTTAATCTTTCGTGATATTGGGGAAGTTTTCTGTCAGCAGTTCTTCAATGATCCTCTCTGTGTTTTCTGTTTTCTCCCCCTGTTCTGGAAGTCCAATTACTCGAAAATTTTTGCTTTTGATTGTATCCCACATAACTCTCAAGGTCTCTTCATTTTTCTTTGTTCTTCTTTCTGAGTTTTCCTGAAACAGAGTTGTATCCAAGTGTTTGTCTTCAATTCCACTGATCCTGTATTCCACAGTTTCAAATCTGCTTCTCAGCCGTTCTATGACACTGTCCATTTCTGAAATCTTGTTGTTTATCTTTTGGATTTCTAATTTTTGTCTTTGTATAATTTCTAGTTGTGAATTTATTTTGGCATTTTGTTCCTGCATTATTTTCCTGAATTCTTCCATTTTTTTTTCCTGTATTTTCCATGAATTCATCTATTTTTTCCTCATGTTTGTCAGCTTTTTGCCTCAGCTCTTGGAGAATTCTGAGTATTAGAGATTTGAATTCCCTTTCAGGTAGTTCTAGTGCATTTTCTTCCACTGGAAAGTCATCTGGTGTTTTATTTTGGACGCCTACTGGAACCATCCTGTCCTGTTTTTGTAAATGTTTTGATATTGTCTGCTGCCTTCGTGGCATTCAGTAGTTATTTTTCTCGTTTATTGATTGTAGATTTGTTTGTTTTGTCCCTTTTCTTTTAATATTTGACTACGTCTGAGCAGGCGGACTGTGTGTTCTTTGTTGTTTGCTTGTCTGTGGGCACAATACTTTATGCCTCCTTCTCCAATTGGCAGGGTCAGTCACTCAGACATGGTATGGTAGGGCATTTCTAGCTGAAGAGGAGTCACTGGGACGGGTTGTCTGTGGCACTCACTACAGCCACCAGGGTGGGTCGTCAATCAGTGCAGGGCAGGTTCCAGTAGGCCGTGCCTGTGCTGCTTGGTGGTGTGATGTTAAGCACACGGTGTAGGTAGGCAGGATGTAGCGGGGAGATTGTTATGTGTGGAGCTAAGATGGGTATGGGAGAGAGGAGAGAAGAACAGGAGGAACATACAAACAAACCAAAAAGAATGCTAGGGGAGCTTGCTGTTGGACTGGAGAGATGAGAGACTATGAAATGGAGATAAACAGAAAGGGGAAGAGGAAGAAAAGAAACGAAAGAATCAATAAATTAAAATTGGAAAGGTTAAAGAACCACAAAGTTCCCAGGGATCCCACTGGTGCAGCTATGAGGTCTGGGGAAGTCGCTCTCAGGTGTTGCAGTACAGCCTGGCCAGAAGGCACAGAGGCATAGAACGCCAGGTATTCAGGGAACAGAAAGAGAAGGAAGATATAGAGAGATGAGAAACTGAGTAATGAAGAAAGACAAAAAAGGGAAAAAGAGGGAAATGAAAACAAAACAAATTTAAAAAAAAGAACAAGAATAGCCCCCAGAAAGACAGAAACAAAAAGAAAAACGGAAAAAAGAAATGCCCTGGGATCCCTCTGCACATCTGTTCAAGCTGAGGGGGTAGTCTCCTTGCCATGCAGCACCACCTGGCCAGAAAGGGCTCCCAACTCAGAAAAGGAAAAGAAAACAAACAAACAATTCAAAACAAACGAACAAACAAAAGCCCCGGGATCCCACCAGCACGGCGGCCCAGACCGGGAAGCAGCTCCACACTTGAACAGAGCTCCACAGCCCCTCAGGAAGAAGCATAGATGCGCACGGAGCCAGGTATTTGAGCAAAAGGAGGGGGAGGTGGTGAGAGGTAAGAAAGAAATCAAAAGAAGCAGAAAAAAAAGCAACACCAGCAGCCAACAAATGGCACTCAGAGAGCCAGCTAGTGCAGGCTGTTGGAATCCAAGCAGCCAGTGTTTCTCGGACAAGAGACTGTGTCCGCAGGAAGCTTAGGGGGATCGAGTGTGTTTGAAGAAGGGTAGGGAGTGGGAAAGCGTATATCACAAATTACCGGAGCTCTGCAGCCCCTCAGGAAGAAGCAAAGATGGTGCATAGAGCCAGGTATTTGAGCGAAAGGAGGGGGAGGTGGTGAGGGGGAGGTGGTGAGAGGTTAGGAAGAAATCAAAAGAAGCAGAGAAAAGCAACACCAGCAGCCAAAAAATCGCACTCAGAGAGCCAGCCCATTCAGGTGTGTGTAATCCAAGCAGCCAGTGTTTCCTGGACAAGATATTGTGGCTGCAGAAAGCAGAGGAGGCCGAGTGGGGGTGAAGAAGGGTGGGGGGTGGGAAAGCATATATCACAAATTACCAGTTGTTTTGTCTCCCACTGGAAGCTCCTGAAGCTGCTTCTCGTAACCCGTTTGGTGGTCTCCGATAGGAGTCCAAGATAGCGGATCCATGCTGGGTTAGCTGGTGGGGGACCTCTGCATGAATCTCTCCTTGCTCTCCGTTCTGTGTCAGTTTTCTCACTCCATTTGGTGCTTGGCTGAGTTCTTTATGTCTTCATTTGATATTTTAGGGTTTCAGGATTGTTGTTTTCTCTGTTCGGCTTAGTTTTTTGGATCTTTGCTGTGATGGTGTGGTGCTTCTGCCTAGAGCACCATTTTTCCGGAAGTTAGTACCAGGTTGTTTTGACTACCATGGCTGTATAGTAGGTTCTGAGATCAAGTAGGTAGCCCGGGTCGCACAGTGGTTAAGCATTCGACTGCTAACCAAAAAGTCAGTAGTTTGAATCCACCGGCCGCTCCTTGGAAACCCTATGGGGCAGTTCTACTCTATCCTATAGGGTCGCTATGAGTCAAAATCGACTTGATGGCAATGGGTTTTGTTTTTTTTCTATTCTGTATCAGGCAGTTTCATTGCCTTTTCTTCTACCAGAAGGTCATTTGATTCTTTATTTTAGTTACTTGCTGGAGCCATGTTGTCCTGCTTTTTTATATTTTTTGATATTATCTGCTGTCTCCAAGACGGTAAGGTATTATTTTTTTTTATTATTGATTGTGTGTTCATTTGTTTCATCCTGCTTCTTTGTTTCATTTTGATATGTCAGGGTGGGCAGGCCAGGTGTGCTTTGCCTCTTGCTCATCTATGGGCATGATAGCTCTCATCACCTTGTCCAGGTAGGTGGGGCAGCAGCAGGCAGGTTGATCCTGCTTCACTGTACACTGGTTTGGCAAGGTGGCCAAGCGTGGACTGGGCAGGCAGGTGCTGTTTGCCTTCTGATGCTTTTCCAACAGTGTGGAAGCATTCACAGCCCTTTACCATATAGACGGGGGTCCGACAGGGAGTGGTATGACACCATACCACTTCCCTCCATTCAGGAGCTTCCCTCAGTTCAGCAGCTGGTTAAGTGGTGGGAAGGGAGGGGCAGTGCAGGCCCAGTGTGGTGTTGGGTCTCAGCCAGGGACGCTCCTCTAGCCATGGCATGATGAGGGCCAGAGGGCACAGGACGTGGTCTACAGGCGTAGGTGAGGGGAACAAAGAAAAGAAAAGTTAGTGAAAGAGAAAAAATCAAGAAAAGAAAGAGGGTAGCTGGTGGTTGGGGCAGGGCTTACCTGGCGGCTGGCAGAAAGGTAGAGGAGGTGGTGTACAGGGCTAGGTGTATGGTAGAAAGCTGCAGGCTGGTGGCTGTCTAGCTGTAGCGGCACAGCATGGCCCAGCAGGAAGGATAGAGGTGAGGTACATGGCTAGGTTGGAAGGAGAAAGAAAATGAAGAAAGGGGGAAAAATGGTGTGGCAGGTGCCAGTGTGTTAGGGTGGCTGGGACCCAGGGAGGCAGTGGGCCAGTAGCTCTCTACCTAAGGTGGTGCAGTATGGCTGGGTAGAAAGGGGTAGAGGTAGTGTACAGGGCTAGATGGGAAGGAAAATGAAAAGGAAGAAAGTGAAAAAAAAAATGGCAAGCAGGAGCTGGTGGGTGGGGGTGGAGTGGACCTGGGGTAGCAGTGGGCTAGTGGTTCTCTAGTCAAGGCGTTGAGGCCTGGCCCGGCAGGAAGGAGTGGAGGTGGTGTATGGCGCAAAAGTGTGAGGGGTGGGAAAGCTTGTTACTCTATTTACTGGGTGCTCTGTCTTCTGTTGGGAGCTCCATGAAGTTGTCTTCCCATATTCCCTGTCTGGTGTTCTTGCTGGCTATGCTCCAAGTTAATAACACTGTGCCATGTTGGTTGGCAGGAGACCTCTACTCCGTATCTCTCCTTGTTCTCTGTTTTCCATCAGTTTCTTCATCAGTTTGGTGTTTGATCTAGTTCTTTATCCTTTCATCTGATGCTTAGGATTCCAGGATTGAAGTTTGTATTTGTTTTACTTAGTTTTTTGGGTCTTTGCTGCATAGGGATGGCATGATGCGTCTGTCTAGGGTGCCATGTTGTCTCCACCCTCTTGAATGATATTTTACATGTGAATTTAACCTCCGTCCCTCATTAAGGTAGATATAGATAGACAGCTGCTGTCAAGTCGAGTGTTACTCATAGTGACCCTGTGTTCAAATGTTGCCCAGTCTGTGTCGTCTCACAGTCACTAGCATGGTAGAGTCCATCGTTGCAGCTACTGTGTCAGTCTCTCTCACTGAGGGTCACCCTCACCCTCCTGCATCCTCTGCTTCACCAAAGATGATGTCCTCCTCTAGCAACTGATCCCTCCTAATGGTGTATCCAAAGCAAGAGAGTCAGACAGTGTTCTGTTATGATCCATAAGATTTGCACAGGTTAATTTTCAGAAGTAGATTGCCAGGCCTTTCTTCCTAATCTATCTTAGTATGGAAACGCCACTGAAACCTGTCCACTGTTGGTGAACTTGCTGGTATTTAAATACTGGTGGCATAGCTTCCAGCATCACAGCAACACACAAGCCACCACAGTATGATGGACTGACAGATGGGTGGTAGACCCTCCTTAAAGTCATCTAGAAATACATGGAAATAAAAATATAAAGCTATGACATATGAAATACCAGAAACAAAGTTATTTTAAAGATTAAATCTACATGAATACTACTCTTAGAATTTTAAAATATACAAATATAGTGTTTAAGTAATTTTAAAATTGTTGTTGTTAAGAATCTTGGAGTTAATCAAAATAGCCTGTACTTAATTTCATCATCATGTTACTGTAAAAACTTCTTTTGATACTATATACTTTAGTGTAAAAGTTCTTGTACGGAAGTCAGATTGTAGGGACCTAGATTGTAGTCTCATGTTGCTTGCTATTGCTGTGACCTTGAGTAACTAAGCACTCAATTAAATAATAGTAGTAGTTATTATTCCGTTTATCATCATCATCATCATTACAATCTTCCTCTCCCTCAGCTTTTTTATCTGTGAAATGAGGAGGTTCAACTAAATGCTTAGTAGTATTCCTTTCAGCTGAAACATTCCTTGACTTATTTGCTCACTGATTTTATACCACTTAGGAAAAGAGGGAAATTAAGCTACTAATTATGCAGTATAACATCTTTTGGTACAAAAGGGACAAGAGGGAAAACTAATATTATTTGAGCATTCTGCTGGTACTTCCCTTCCCGTTCTCAGTCTTCACGGCAATTCTGCAATGTGTCAGTGCTGATAACCCTATTTTTTAGATATCAAGCTGAGTCACAAGGAGATTATATAACATGTCCATAGTATAGCTAGTAGAGATGAGTTTCTTCTCAACTTCAGATAGCGATTGATGACTTACTGCTTAAAGTTTATGGTTAGAAACAGTTCCAACTACTGTTTCTAGCTACAGATGCTACTGTGTCTATTCACTGTAACTTTACCGTTTCATTTCAGTAATTTGCAAACACAATTCCTTTCATGCAGGTGACATTCACATCTACCCCATGCCATAAAACTGGAAATGATGTATTTAAATATTGACTTCTCACTTCGCTGTGACTTTTCATTCAAAAGCAAGGAGACTGATAAAACCGCAGAATATGGTTCCCAACCACTTTTTGTTTAAAAAACAAAAACAAAAAAACCAGCTGTGCTGTCATCATACATACCAGACAGGGTTTTCAGAGTGCAAAGGACATAAGAATGGGAGTGTGGTCACTTGAGAGCACCCCATGAACCCTGGTGGGAGGAGCCGTAATACCTGAAAATGCCTGAATTCCCATACTCAAATCCTGGGTGCTATTAAACATCAATGCAAATAGGGTTCAGTGGAGCTTTTGAATATTTCTTGGAAACTTTCCTTCTACTTGCTATGTTGATATGCTCTGACTTCAGCTCACTAATCCAAAAAAAAAAAAAAAACAAGCAAACCTGTTGCCATCAAATCAATTCTGACTCATAGCGACTGTATAGGACAGAGTAGAACTGCTCCATAGGGTTTCCAAGGAGCAGCTGGTGGATTTGAACTGCCAGCCTTTTGGTTAGCAGCCATAGCACTTAACCACTGTGCCACTACAGCTCACTAGACACCTATTATAAGAATCACCTGCACATATCACTTGTTCTGATAACTGCCTGAGTAATGAAGCTCTGAAGTAGATGCTGTAGCACTGATTAACCAGACCAACCTAATAATATACCCGGAGGCAGAGTAGGCAGTGGAACTGCAGAGTGTTGAGACGGGTATTTCCTGTGTAAAGTGGCCCAGGTGCAGCATAGTGATTAAGAGTGTTGTGCAGAGTTTGAATCATGGCAGTGTTACTTAGTAGCTAGGTCAAGTCACTGCATTTCTGAGAATCTCAGTTTCTTCATCCCCAGAAAATGGGGATGATAATGATGATGACTTCATAACTATTCTGTAGTAGAATAGAGAGGAGTGTGGTGTATCCCATTTGTCCTAAGGTCTGGGTTTAGGGCCAAGTTTACTGGCTTGGAACCTTAGACTCTTGAAAAGCCTCAGTTTTCTCAGATTCAAAATGAAAAATAATAATAGTAACTATTTAATTGGGTCCTTATTAAATGAAATAATGGAGGTGAAGCACTAGCACAGTAACTGACACATAGTAAGTGTTCAATGAATGTTTTATTTTTTTAAAAAAAAATACTGGATCACGATGTTCTAACACCAGTACAAGGAGCACTGTCTGTAGCTGAGAGAACGCCTGGTGTTCACAGTCCATACTTCCTCACCTCCTCACACAGCCCGTAACTCCTCACCTCCTCCCACAGCCTGTACCTCCTCACATAGCCTATACTTCCTCACCTCCTCACACGGCTGGTACCACCTCACCTCCTCACACAGCCTGTACCTCTTTACATAGCCTGTACCTCCTCACCTCCTCCCACAGCCCGTATCTCCTCACCTCCTCCTGCGGCACGTACCTCCTCGCATAGCCTGCACCCCTTCACCTCCTTATGTAGCCGGTACCTCCTCACATAGCCTGTACTTCCTCATGTCCTCCCATGGCCCGTACCTCCTCACATAGCCTGTACTTCTTCACCTCCTCACATAACCTGTACCTCTTCACCTCCTTACGTAGCCTGTACCTCCTCACATAGCCTGTACCTCCTCACCTCCTCACATAGCCTGTACCTCCTCACATAGCCTGTACTTCTTCACCTCCTCACATAACCTGTACCTCTTCACCTCCTCACATAACCTGTACCTCTTCACCTCCTTACGTAGCCTGTACCTCCTCACATAGCCTGTACCTCCTTACCTCCTCACATAGCCTGTACCTCCTCACCTCCTCACATAGCCTGTACCTCCTCACATAGCCTGTACCTCCTTACCTCCTCACATAGCCTGTACCTCCTTACCTCCTCACATAGCCTGCACCTCCTCACCTCCTCACATAGCCTGTACCTCCTCACATAGCCTGTACCTCCTTACCTCCTCACATAGCCTGTACCTCCTTACCTCCTCACATAGCCTGCACCTCCTCACCTCCTCACATAGCCTGTACCTCCTTACCTTCTCACACAGCCTGTATCTCCTCACCTTCGCACACAGCCTGTACCTCCTCACCTCCTCACACAACCTGTACCTCCTCACAGAGCCTGTACCTCCTCACACAGCCTGTACCTCCTCACCTCCTCACCCAGCCTGTACCTCCTCACCTTCTCACAAGCCTGTACCTCCTCACCTCCTCACGCAGCCTGTACCTCCTCACCTCCTCACACAACCTGTACCTCCTCACAGAGCCTGTACCTCCTCACACAGCCTGTACCTCCTCACCTCCTCACGCATCCTGTACCTTCTCACCTCCTCACACAACCTGTACCTCCTCACAGAGCCTGTACCTCCTCACACAGCCTGTACCTCCTCACCTCCTCACGCAGCCTGTACCTCCTCACCTCCTCACACAACCTGTACCTCCTCACAGAGCCTGTACCTCCTCACACAGCCTGTACCTCCTCACCTCCTCACCCAGCCTGTACCTCCTCACCTTCTCACAAGCCTGTACCTCCTCACCTCCTCACGCAGCCTGTACCTCCTCACCTCCTCACACAACCTGTACCTCCTCACAGAGCCTGTACCTCCTCACACAGCCTGTACCTCCTCACCTCCTCACGCAGCCTGTACCTTCTCACCTCCTCACACAACCTGTACCTCCTCACATAGCCTGTACTCCTCACCTCCTCACATAGCCTGTACCTCCGAAGAACAGAGTTCCCAGTCGCTTCTTGCTATTCTTTGCACAACCTCCACTAGCTTATGTGCAAGCCAAGGATCCGTGTGCCATCCTGAAGTGTGGCAGAGAATGCCTTTCGTTGTGTTCAAGTCTGCCTTCCAGCGCAGGCATTGAAGCATTGAGCCCATCCTTCTTTATTGACAGAAGTATTTTATTTTGCTAATTTATCCTTTGTTTGCTGCCAAGACATCCCATGTAGTGTTCCACTCAGGGACTCCTTTATTATACCAGTGCTCAGTAATTTCTGTAGCATTCTTGACTTTTGTGAATGTGCTGCTTCTCTCTCTCTTTTCCTTCTGTTAACTTTGGAGTGAATCCCACAAACACCTTGGATTTGTATAGAAATCTTAAGTTATACATAATGAGTGTTAAGTGCTTCACTAAGTACCAAACACCAGCAATTTCAAACTAGATAATATCTGACGACCAAACAATTTGTTAGTTTTTGTTTTCAATCAAGTAGTAAACAAGATATAATATTATTAGGTATGATTCTTATGATACAATGCATTAAGTAGAATAAGAATCCGATTTTATTGAGATTTTTCTGCAACAAAAAATACATAATAAAGCTATTGCCTCTATGGCAAAAAAATAAAATAGCTCTCCAAACACAGAAACCACTTTATTTTTTAACGTTTGACATCTGTTCACTATCCCGTGGGTTATCTCTACTCTTCTATTAAAACCAATAATATGAGCAAATCTAGCATTTAAGAAGACTTTTATGTTAAATGAAAGCTCACAGTGATGATGAAGTATTTTTCATGGAAACCTTGACTTTATTGGAATATTTATTGTTGCTATGCTAAAGTATAATGTGTCAAGTATCCAAACCTTTCTCTGTATGCAGAACTAGTTCCTATTATTTTGTTCAGAAATTGCTGAACTATCTGAAATCTTGAAAAATGTATGAGTGATAAATGTTTAGAAAGCTTCTGACAGTTTGCCATTCAAACACTATGTAATTTAATGCAAAATGACATAAGAAGTTATACCTCTTTACAAGATGACAGCTTGTAAATTCAAGAATTATATAACCTTTATCTTAATCCTTGAAAATCAGAGTATAAAAGGCATTGCTGGAAGTCTGTAATTCAAGCAGGGTGAGTATATACATTTGTTACAAATATATGTACAGGGTAGATGTGGCTATCTACATTTCTTCATTCTTACTATAGCATACATTTATATCAGGTACTATTAACCAAAAACTATACAGTATTAACAAAGAATGTGATAATGTCCCAAAACTGTTGAATGTTGTATCTAAAAAAAATTCAATTCAAAACTGTTGAATGTTAAAAAAAAATCAATCAATTATATATAGTACTAGTGGACTTTAACTCAACTACCTGTCATGCAGCATTATGATAAGGCAGTCAGTAATTATTAAGACTCTAACTCTCCATTCTTAGTTATTTATGTGTTTGTTTTGTATTTATTAACTTCTTTTTAAGTTACTATAATTTTTATCCACAACCGTGTTTTCTCAGATTTTAAACACCCAGAAAATAGAAGTATTCCTAACTTTCATTTATTTATTTGACAGATACTTATTGAGACTTACTAGGTACCAGGCACTGTATAAGGTAAACAGACACAAAAGTAAACCAAACAGCCTTGGGAGAAAAATGTAACCCAGTCAGGGAAGGCTTCCCCAGAAAGCTGACACCTACCATCTGAACTATGAATAGGTATTCTCTAGTGGGTAGGGAGCATTGCAGACTGAGGGACTATTTATCAAGAGATGTCGTGGTCTGGTCAGGTAACTCCAAATAGTTCAGTAATCTGGAGTATAGAATAAATGAATGAAATACATATATAGTATTCCCTGCTATGTGCCAGCTACCCTTCAAATACATTGTCTAGAATCTTCACATCAATTAAATAAGGTAGGTTTAACAAGCCTTATTTTTTCCATAAACTTAATGTTTGAACAGTATTTCATAATTTGCCCAAGCTTAAACTCTAGACTAAGGATTGAACTAAAATTGAACTGCATCCAAAGCCTTGCTTTTTCCGCTATATCAGACTATTTAATGTTGTTACTACATATATTGAACATTTAATAGGGCCTTTTGACAGTGGTAGTTCCTACACTGCCTCTAAAGACAATATATGTCTTTCCCCACTTCTCTGGTAAATTTCAACATGCACAGTGAGTAAAATAAAATCCAAAACATGTACAAAAAGCCTTTTCTCAAGATATAATATGACCATCACTGCATTTCTCTATGGGTATTTAGACTTCCTGGGGAGTTGGAGTCCACTTGACAGACAGCAGTGGGTTTGGTTTGGTTTTGGGAGGGAATTAATACCTAAAGTATATTCTGTGGAACAGAAATGAATGTTTAATAAGTGTTAATGGTGAACATAATGGTAATATATTTCTCATAAATATTTTAAATAAATTAAGAAAATAATGAACACTATATAAAATTACAATGGTTAAGCACTGGCTGCTAACCAAAGACTGGTGGTTTGAACCCACCAGCTGCTCTGTGGGAGAAAGATGTGGCAGTCTGCTTCCGTAAAGATACACAGCCTTGGAGACCCTATGGGGCAGTTCTACTCTGTGCTGCCAGGGTCACTATGACTCAGAATGGACTTGATGGCAGTGAGTTTGGTTTTTGATATAAAATTACAAAATTGTATTACATTTATAATTACATTGTATAGTTTTCTCATATATTTCTTAAATATTTTAAGTAAAATTAGTAAACACATTTATAAAATTATAACTGAATTATTTATAAAATTATAATAAATTTATAAGTTATAGATTTACAAAATTATTATATCCACATCAGAAACTCACATGAAATTGTGTGACACATATTAACGATTTTTGAGCTGTACCACTACTGAATTGTATGCCATAAATTCAAAGATTGCTTATTTAAATTCAGAGTATTCAAATTTTATTATATATACATCTGAATCAAATTCTGATTATTTCATATACTAGCAAATTTATCTGTGAAACCAGTTTTTGTTTTTTACCTTAATCCAAATACAAATGCATCATGTCTCTTGAGAACCAATAGGTGTTGCAACAAAGTATTATAAATTTATAAGTATCCAGTCAAGTGGAGACCTGGTTGCTCAGTGGTTAAGAACTCAGCTGCTAACGAAAAGGTCAGCAGTTCGACTCCACCAGCCACTCCTTGGAAACCCTATGTGGCAGTTCTGCTCTGTCTTATAGGGTTGCTATGAGATGGAATGAACGCAATGGGTGTTTTTTTTTTTTTTTTTTTTAAGTCAAGTACATTTGGGAAATGCTGCTATAAGAGTGTTCTACTGCTTACTTGAATGATAATGAAGAGAGCAATTTGACAAAGTAGAGCAAGTATCATTCCTCTAAGTTTCCTGGTACCAATTAACTGAGTAACATGAAGTCACTATTAAAAGTCTGCCATATTGCACTGCACTGCTAGATAAATTGCATTTGTTGGAGGAACTGTTTGTTTTATAATTCTTACTGCCCAATTATCCTTGGTTTTTCGGAATGTGGAAATTGTAACTTTACCTATGACTCTTGTTATAAACATAATTACCGTTTGCTATCATAGTTAGAAGCAGCAGACCTTTAAGCAACTTGTATTCTTTACCCCCAGCAATGCATCTATTTGGCCTCAACTGGCAGTTACAGCAGACTGAAAATGACACATTTGAGAATGGAAAAGTGAATTCTGATATCATGCCAACAAACACGATATCATTACCTTCTGGCGACAATGGTAAGAGAAAGAATTACATGCCCTTTGTCTTTCTTTTAACATCCCTTTTTTGTAAATTTATTTTACCCTTGTTTACATCCAGTTTTATATGGGAGAGGGAAAAGTTTTTAGAATTACAGATACCGGTTCGTGAATGCTTTTTATTAATTTACTTGAAAGGTTGAAAATACACATTTTATTATAGGAATAATATGATTTTCTGCCTTCTGATTTGATGGCTAGGCTTCTCTGCCTTTCCCTCCTGCAAGTGTGTATTGACTTTTATTTTTAGTCCATAAATAGATTATAATTTGGCATATCATCTTCTATATTACCTTGGGTATATTATGTTTTCTTCATTCAACTAGTATGTGGAGTTGGAATACTATATTAATTTTGTTATAAAAGCCTTTAAATACGAAACACTTTAAAGGATTACAATTTATTGACCTTTTTTCTAGATGCCCGTTCTTTAAACCTTTAAGAGTTTGTACTTTGAGCTAACAGAGACTTTCAAATCAGTTAGCTCCAAATTATGAATTAAAAATGGAATTTAAGTGGCTAGAGAATGCTGCATTTTATTTTTCTAATATGAACACTCAGAAAATGTATATTTATATTACATATACCTATATATTATTTTTATGTATATATATATATATACACATTTTTTTTTTAATTAATTTTTTTACCAGTATCCAGTCAATACCAGTTGTCATCAAGTCAACTCCAAGGCCACTTGATGTGTGTCAGAGTAGAACTCTGCTCCATAGAATTTTCAATGGCTGATTTTTTGGAGTCCACTCAAGGCATCTTTGTGGTACACTCCAAGCTCAAAACTATGTTATCAGCAGAGCGCATTAACTGTTTGCACCAGTACCTTCTGTTTAAGGAGAACACGTCTTGGCATTTGGCATTCTCTGGCTTTTTGCAAACTGTCATGATACTTTATATCTCAAAGCAACCAGATCAACACGCCTTCTGTCACCTGATAGATATGTCATTTGCCTATCCCTAGCTCTTCTTTCTCTGTTTCTTCTTACCTGATGTATAGGTAGTCTGCTTTGGCATCTATCATGTCCATCGTCATGTAGGTAGTTTCTTTGCAAGAAGAGAAAGACTCGATTATGTATTTGATGAGCATGTATGCTGCTATTTTACATGTACCCATTTACTATGACTAATGCTTTTACCATTTTTTGAAATTCTTGCCTTCGCATCCTCAGTTTTATTATAACAATAATACTTTATGACACTTCTCTTCCTTCTTAGGGAGACTGACGAATTTTATAAGATATTAGATTTTTATAAAATAATGAATGTCCTCCCATAAGGAGACTTTTTATAAAAAGTTCTACCTGTTCCAAAAAAAAAACTATCAACTGGTGACTGAAATGTAGCCATACCTGAAGTAAACATTGGTAGTCACTGCACAGTAGATTAAAGGGAGGGTGAAGAAAGGCTTGCCTGATTGAAACTAAAGGTGAGAAATTTAAATGAAATAAAATGTAATAACCTTAAATAATTATTTAATTTTTTATACACTGATCACGTACATATGAGCAGATCGAGTAACTACATAGAGACTAAGAGTGTTTATTTTGGGTTTATATTGGTTGAAATTTAGACTATATCTTAAGGTGGATAGTGCCTATGAAATTGGTCAAATGGTACTTATTAACCACACATGGAGGAAACTTTTCTTTTTTACAGATAAAGAAATTATGCTAAAGATCAAGATGCTTATTGTGGACATTTTATTTATTTTACAACATCTTAACCTTTTATTAGGATTGAAATGAAAATAGTGTGGTTAATTAATTAGCTTTTGCAGTACTTGAAAAGTATGACCCTGAGAAAGCTATGGATTCAGAGATACTCCCACAGCCTTGGAGCTGGTTCCTGGTGTTTTGCCAGAGAACATCCCTGCTGGCATCAGCATTCCTCAGCTCACACAAGCCTATATTCAAATCCCAGCTCCCTCACCTATTTATGTGTAATCTTGGGCAATGTGTTTTAGGGAAATTTCAAGGAACCCTAGAATAGGCTGTTTAGGTTCCTGTCAGCCCCCATAGGTTTGGAAGAACCTCACAAGAATATGGCTTCAGAAATTTCTACAGAGCTGGAGTCCTCTATAATATGACCACTGTAAAACACACGTTTCATCAAAACCCACATATGCAAACACACACATACAAACATATACACACATACATATCTGAGATATATTTCCCAAAACAATACTTATCCTCATTTTGTAAAATGTACCCTGGTGTTTATTATTCTGTTTTATTTTATTTCCCATTATTAAAAAATACTAGTTGCAAAATCCACTAAAATAATTCCAAGATTTACAAAAGGATTATGGTCCACAGTTTAAAAACATTGCTCTGATAGTTCTCTAAGAAGGACTGAAATTACCCCAAATGACCATAGACTACATCTCCTACACTTGATGTGTGCCTGTGGAGCAGCTGTGCATGCACCTAAGTGGGGCGCCCTTTTCCTAGCCTTGAAAGGAAGCCTCCAGAGTGAGGAATGGGTATCAGATACCTGGGAATGAGTTAAGTACTAGAGAACTGATCCACCAGCCTGCCAACTGGCCTTGGGGATTCCTACAAATTTCCCTGTACGGAAAGAAAGCTATCTCTGGGCCCAGACCTTGTCCATAGTGGGATCTAAATAATAGTCACTTCTTGTCTTCTTTATTATTTCTAGAATAGCCCCCAAAAAAACATAGATTACAAGGAATTCTTGTTTCTGTTTTTCCAAGTAAAGATTCTTAGAATGTATTTCTTCAATACTTAGAGACCTTCAGGGAACCTATACCCACTGTTTTTAAGCATTCATAATGAATCCACGTTATCCATACACCATCACCCACTACTTCAGTTTTATACTCACTACTTTGGTTTTCTTATTCCAGAGAGGCAGACCACATAATCTCTTTAGAAATTCTAGATGATTATAGCCCTTGAGAAAGCCTTAGAATCCTAGAGGGAAAGAAAAAAGCTCACTAGGAGAATTAGCTGCGCTAAGCATAATGAAAAAGTCACTTTGCAGTTTCTAAGTGCAATACTCTGATTTACACAGTCCTGTTTTATTTCATTTTATAAATCTAATTCTAAGGAACAATCATGGTGCTAAGGGTTCAGTGAACTCCCCACTTGCCTTAATGTTAATACCGAGCCAAAGCTTCTGACTGGTATTTAGTGCCTGAAAGAAGACTTTCTAGTATGTACCATGATCCCTTACTGCTTATTCCTAGACCTCCTTTGACTACTGTCTTAGTCACTTAGTGCTGCTGTAACACAAATACCACAAGTGGATGGCTTTAACAAAGAGAAGTTTATTCTCTCACAGTCCAGTAGGCTACAAGTCCAAATTCAGGCTCCAGGGGAAGGCTTTCTCTCTCTCTTGGCTCCGGAGGAAGGCCCTTATGATGCATCAGTCTTCCCTTGGTCTGGGAGCATCTCAGTGCAGGAACCTCAGGTCCAAAGAATGCGCTCTGCTCCCGACACTGCTTTCTTGGTGGTATGAGGTCTTCGTGTCTTTCTGCTCGCCTCTCTCTTTTATATCTCAAAAGAATCTGGTTTAAGACACTACCTAATCTTATAGATCTCATCAATATAACTGCCACTAATCCATCTTATTACATCATAGTGATGTAGCATTTACAATACATAGAGAAATCACATCAGATGATAAAATGGTAGACAATCATACAATACTGGGAATCATGACCTAACCAAGTTGATACACACATTTTTGAGGGGACATAATTCAATCCATGACAACTACAAATTTTAGAGATGAGATGGGTCAGAAGTACGGGGGTCTCAGAAAAAGTGGTGGAAGTAGGCAAAGTGAATAAAAGGTAAAAATGAAGTTTAGCTCAAACACTAGTCTCTTAACAGAAGCTAAAGTTACTCCCCTGGACCAAGGAATTCATGTAGCCTAAGAATGTACTGGAAAGAATCACACAGGCCTGTATTCAAATCTTAACTCCTTCACTAAACCAAAAAAAAGTAAACAAACGAACAAACCTGTTGCCGTCGAGTTGATTCTGACTCATAGTGCCTCTATAGGACGGAGTAGAACTGCCCCATAGGATTTCCAAGGAGCAAGTGGTGGATTCGAACTGCTGACCTTTTGGTTAGCAGCTGAGCTTACTTACTTTATAACCTCAAGCATGTTACTTAACCTCTTTGAGCCTCAGTTTCCTCACATGTAAAGAGGGAATAATAATACCTATCTTTTGGATCACTGTCTTAGTTTCTTAGTGCTGCTATAACAGAAATACCACAAATGGGTGGCTTTAAGGAACAGAAATTTATTTTCTTACAGTTAGGAGGCTAGAAGTCCAAATTCAAGGCACCAGGGCAGCAGCTCCAGGGGAAGACTATCTGGAGGAAGTCCTTGTCTCTTTTCAGCTTGCGTTCCTTTGTTCCTTAGCAATCTTTATGTGGCATGGTATCTATCTACCCGCATCTATGCTTCTTTCTTCTGAGCCTAATCTGATCTTTTATAGCTCAGAAGTGATTGGTTTAAGACACGCCCTACACTGATATGGCCTAATTAACATAACAAAAAAGCCCTATTCCCAAATGGGATTACATCCACGGGTATAATGGTTAGGATTTACAACACATGTTTTTGGAGGACATAATTCAATCCATAGTAGTCACCAACTTCAACAGTCTGTTAGCCCTTTCTATACTTGCAAACTGTCTCCCCAGTACTTCTCAACAATTATTTAAAATCTTCCTACTATACTCAGAACCCTAATCCTTCAGTTGTCTCAGCAGATGGCTTTGCATCCTTCTTAAACAAAAAGAAAAAAATGGAAACCTTCAGAGGGAGCTCTCTTAATTTCTTATAAACAGATCTCCCCTCATGCGTGTACCTGGATCTATTCTTTCTCATATTCAAGGTTAATGCTTCCGTGAGTGCTCCGGATCTCATTCTATATCTTCAAAATTCCCCCACTCTACTGACACCTTCTAGTCAACATTTGAACATTGTAATGACTTTCACATCTTTAAAAAAACAACAAAAAACCCTTGACTCCACCTGCTACTCTGGCTCCACCCTGTCTCTCTTCTCCTTTTACACGTAGCCTTCTTGAGCACATTGTGTATATTAACTATTTTCATTGCATTACCTTCTACTTACTTCTGTCACAGTGTGGCTTCTTTGGTACTCCTTCCTCATACGTGGCCTCCACTACAACTCATTGAAACAGATGTCTTCCAGAGCTGTCAATTGCTGTTTGGTGGAGCCAATGAATACTCTTCAGTCTTTATCATGTTTGACTTCTTGGTATCATTTATTACAGCTAACTTCTCCCTCATAATCAAAATATTCTTTACCCTTGGCTTCTTTGATACCACATTCTTCTTAGCTTTTTTCTGCATTTCTGGCAACTTCTCTGTTTAGTTGACTCATCTTCTTCTACCTAATCCCTGAGCACTGCTGTTTCTCAGGACTGCTCCTTTCACAGTATAATCGCTCTAGGTTCTCTCTTCCACTCTCCTGGCTTCAGTTACATTCTATGTGCTGTTGACTTCCAAATCAACAAGTCCAGTCTAGTTGTCTCTCCTGAGCTCCAGACACCAACTACATAAAATTATCCAAGTATCTTTGAAACATCTTCACTTAGGTGTCTTCTAAGCATCTCAAATTCCACATGTCTAAAACTAAAACTGAACCCATCAACTATTTTGATTTATCTATTACTGCGTAAGAAATCACACCAGAACTCAGTGGCTTAAAAGAACAATTTGTTATCATCTCTCATGATTATGTGAATTAACCGGGCAGTCCTTGCCTTCTTGCTTAGGGTCTCATAAAACTGCCATCAGATGTTAGCTGGGGCTGTCTGAAGGCTTCACTGAGCTGGAAGTCCAAGATATCTCACTCACTTGGCTGGCAGTTGATGCTAACTCTTGGTTTGGAGCTCAGCTGTTTCTGCCAATTGGAGGACCTAAACATTGCATTCCATGTGGTTTGGGCTTCTCAGAGCACAGCCACTAGTTCTGAAGGGGAGTGTCCCAAGAGTTTGAATTCCAAGAGACCCGGACAGAAGCTACAGTCTTCTTATGACCTAACACTGGACATTCCAGGATGTCACTTCCATCATATTCTGTTGGTCAAGAGAGTCACTAAGATCAACCCAGACTCACAGCTCCCCCTATGACTGAGAACTGGCAAGGATACATTGCACAAGGACCTATGGGCTGGAAGATATTGTTGCAACTGTATTTGGAAAACACAATCTGCTACATCATCTTTCCATATTTGCCTCTCTTTCAGGGTTTTCTGTATCGGAAAATGGCATCATCATTCACCTAGTTACCTGGGCCAAAAGTTTGGTAGCCATGCCTGATTCCTCCTTTTCCCTCCCCTTTCATATCCAGTCAATCATCTTGTCCTCTCAGTTCTAACTCCAAAATATCTCTGAATCCCATCATCTCTCGCCTGGATTATAGCAGCCACCTTGTTTCTGGGCTTTCTGTCTCCAGTCTTGCCCATCTATTCTTCACACAGAAATTTGAGATATGAAATATTGGCACCCTGCCTGAACCCCTTTAGTGGCCTCTCATTGTCCTAGATGCTGGTCATGTGCTTTTAAGTGACTTACAAAGCTCTCTACCAACCTGGCTGTTCATCACCATGCTATAATATAGGAACAGTATAGCAGAGAGATAGGGAACATAGGCTCTTGAGCCAAACCATCTGGTTTTAAATCCTAGTTCTGATAATTAATGCCAGTGTTACCTGGGACAAGTTATATAGCTTCTTTGTGACTAAGTTCTCTCATCAATTAAAAGTGACTAATAGTGTGTACCTCAGAGGATGGTCTTGACTATTCAATGTAGATACTTAAAACTATGACTAATACATAATTGATGCTTTAAAAATGTTAGCCAGTAATATAGCAGTGAAAACGAGAGTCACAGTTGTTCTCAGAGCATCTAAATTGCTAGACAACACGGGAATCAAGCAAGCAATTTCGTGAACTGGAAAATGTACAATAAGGAAAACTAGAGGGTTCCGTATTGGGACTAACAGGGCTGCAAGCTCATTGAGTTATTCAATACTGTTTATAGTATTTGTGTTATTACAGTGTATAATAGTTCCTTAATTAGATGCTGTGTTGATTTTGTCCACTAAACTATGTTTGCAAGGTTGTTATGTTTTGTTTCACTTAGGTTGTGATATAACACTCTGTATCCACGATGTTAAGTTGTAGTGTGTGGTTGTTTATAAAAAGATACATTCTCTCAGAGATTTCAAAGTCAGGGTATGAATCCAAGGTTAGGTCATAGGATTGGAGGATGGGCTATTGATTGTCTATAAATGCCTAACCTTGCTTCCTGCCATCTTAATTATTAGTGCCTCTGTGGGACTTAAAATGATATTATTGTTTACCCTCCTCCACAATTGCAGTTAGAATTTTACAGCTGGATTTCTTTTCTGCCTTTCAGTTTTAGTCTTTATAGGCTGGTTTACTCACATCATAAGCAGGTGGCAAATTCATGATGTATATGACAAAATATTCAATACTTATAACTTTAGGTGGTATCCTAATGTCACAAAATAATTTTGTAACAGTTACCAAGCCTGTTCATTACTAGTATGATTTTCAGTACTCTGTCTTGTCCTTGTAACATCTAGGATTGGTAAACTATTATTTGAGAAATGTTTCCCAGGGTACAGAGTACTTTTTTTAAGGAAATATCTGAAAAATGCCTCTTTACTGATGTATTTTCATATAAACTGGGTATCACACAAGAAAGAAAGGAGTAACAATAGCTTTGTGTACATGGCTTCCTCATATTTTCACACTGTGACAACTGTGTTTTAAGACATTAGGACTGTTGTGACACATACTTACTGATGAAAGGAAAAATCACAGTGAGCAGGTGAAAAGTATGCTAGTGGCTCCCACATTCAGGCATAACAGGACATGTCAGAAAAAAGTCTTCAAGATGGGACCCTATCGTGTTTGAGGCATGGTACATCTCAC
This sequence comes from Dugong dugon, assembly GCA_030035585.1. Lineage (NCBI taxonomy): Eukaryota > Metazoa > Chordata > Mammalia > Sirenia > Dugongidae > Dugong > Dugong dugon. The sequence goes on from CM057478.1 coordinate 21,325,706, forward strand.
TCTTGCTGTGAAGGTTTTAATTGGTTTGATTCCTAACCTACAAACTTTGAGTTTAGAATAACTACAGGCACTCTGTTGCCCTGTCGCTTTTTTTTTTTTTCCCCTCCACTTTTGCTCCTTTTTCTCTTAGTAAAACCTACAGACAACCTGTTGTTTTCTAGGATCATTCCCAAGTTCAGCTCTGGGGGCTTAAAAATGAAGTGATCTCAGTAAGGGAGGAGAGAGCCCTCCTTTTATTTCTTCTGAAGCCAAAGTTTTCTGGAATTCAGGGCATGATGAAAGATCTCTGTCCAGGCTTTTATCTGAGAGAAGTGATGAGCTTCAAGTGAAAAGGTTGTGCAATTATTTACAAGTTTATCAAACTGCGTCAATGGCTCGCCAACTTCCAGGTGTGTTTACAATCAGTAAAGAGCATTTGAAAATGCTAACTGGAATGACCACAATTTTTTTGGTCAAATTAGAGAAGGACTATTACTTGAAAAGCAACAGTGCAGGATTTAAAACAGCAAGGCCTACGCAGGGGAAGAATCTCGTCCCCCTGGCAGTCAAACTAGAGGCATAAGCAAGAATGTTGTACTAATCTAAGCTGCTGGTTGAGTGGCTGTAAACAGATAGAAATTAGTGATGGCCTTCTATCTCTACATCACTGATTATAATGAGAGTTCAGGTCTGCATCTGCCGTTTAGAAGGAATGCACTTTAAGACTTTAATTCAAAATAAATTCATTCTAAATAGTGTAATAATTTGAAGCAAATAGAGGTTGATGGCCACTTAGAGATGAGATTCATATTTCATGGAGAAACTAGCGTATAGAATAGATCAGTGATCTTCAACCTATTTTATTCTTGTGTTCCCTAAAACAAAATAGACATTCGGTTTAAATTTACCTGTTTTTAATTTCCTAAGACCATAATACTCTTTTTTTCTTTTATTGTACTTTAGATGAAGGTTTACAGAACAAACTAACTTCTCATTAAACAATTAGTACACATATTGTTTTGTGACATTGGTCGCCAACCCCATGATATGTCAGTACTCTCCCCTATTCGACCTTGGGTTCCCTATTACCAGCTTTCCTGTCCCCTCCTGCCTCCTCATCTTTGCCTCTGGGCTGGCATGCCCATTTAGTCTCGTTTTGTTTTCTGGGCCTGTCTAATCTTTGGCTGAAAGGTGAACCTCAGGAGTGACTTCATTACTGAGCTGAAATGGTGTCCGGGGGCCATATTCTCAGAATTTCTCCAGTCTCTGTCTATCAGACCAGTAAGTCTGGTCTTTTTTTTTTTTTTTTTTTTTTTTGTGAGTTAGAATTTTGTTCTACATTTTTCTCCAGCTCTGTCTGGGACCCTCTATTGTGATCCCTGTTAGAGAAGTCAGTGGTGGTAGCCGGGCACCATCTAATTATAGCGGACTTAGTCTGATGGAGGCTGTGGTAGTTGTGGTCCATTAGTCCTTTGGACATATCTTTCCCTTGTATCTTTGGTTTTCTTCATTCTCCTGTGCTCTAGACGGGGTGAGACCAGTGGAGTATCTTAGATGGCCGCTCACAAGCTTTTAAGACCCCAGATGCTACTCACCAAAGTAGAATGTAGAACATTTTCTTTATAAACTATGTTATGCCAGTTAAGCTAGATATTCCCTGACTTCAAGGACCATAATACTCTTAAGTGTTAAAAAAAAACAACTTTTTCTCAGTGTTGAATTATGTTTACAATTATTAGTTGTACACATTTGACTAAAACCAACCTGATTATCATGTAAATCCAGCAGCCCTAGTGGCGCAGTGATTAAAGTGCTCAGCTGCGAACTGAAAGATTGGTGGTTCAAACCCACCAGCCACTCCCCCAGAGAAAGATGTGACAGTCTGCTTCCATAAAGATTTTACACAACCTTGGGAACGCTATGGGGGCAGTTCTGCTCTGTCCTGTAGCCTTGCTATGAGTCAGAATCGACTCGACGGCAACAGGTTTGGTTTGTTTATTATATAAATATGTTAAGCTTTTTGATAATTATTAAACTTAAAAAGGGAATATTTATTGGAAATATCTCTCTTAATGAGATGAACGGGGATGTTTTGCAAATAGTTTATTTATCCATAGATATTTATGGATTACTTACTACAAGAAAAAAGCAAAATTCTGTATCAAGTCTATTCCTGTTTTATAAATAAGAATACTGAGAAACCTAATGTCATGGGTTGAATTTGCCCCCCAAAGATATATGTCAACTTGGTTAGGCCGTGATTCCCAGTATTGTGTGGTTGTCCTCCATTTTGTGATTGATATAATTTTCCTATATGTTGTAAATCCTAATCTCTGCCTGTGGTTAATAAGGCAAGATTGGATTATGTTGAAGATGATTAGGCTGGAATGTAATACCCTTGCTCAGGTCACATCCCTGATCCGGTTTAAAGGGAGTTTCCCTGGGGTATGACCTGCACCACCTTTTATCTTATAAGAGATAAAAGGAAAGGGAAGGGAGCTGAGAGTTGGGGACCTCATACCACCAAGAAAGCAGTGCCAGGAGCAGAGCGTGTCCTTTGGACTCGGGGTTCCTGTGCAGAGAAGCTCCTAGTCCAGGAGAAGATTGATGAGAAGTCTGACAGACAGAGAAAGCCTTCCCCTGGAGCTGATGCCCTGAATTTGGACTTCTAGCCTACTAGACTGTGAGAAAATAAATTTCTCTTTGTTAAAGCCATCCACTTGTGGTATTTCTGTTATAGCAGCACCAGATGATTAAGACACATGGCTACATAAAAAGTGGATGGGCATGGAAGGGGTTTTTTTTAGAGTGATGTCATTCACTTTTTGAAATCCTTATTATTCATATGCCAAAAAATAACATTGTAATCTACTACCAAATAGTATGGTTAGGGGTCTATGGGTTGTCAGTTACATCACATTTCTCCTTCGGTTTTATTGAAGGAAAAGAATTGGCAACTGCGTACTTCCAAAAAGATTTGTTACACAGTTATTATAATTCCCTTTCTCAGTTTCTGTGGCATAAACCAAAAAAGGGTCTACCAAGGTTTAGCAAAATAATACTAATTACTTTTTTTATTCTTTTATTTAAAGGGACTTTGTTTAATCTGGTATACTTAGAGAGGGGTAGAAAATAGGAATATTGTTATTTTAGCTCATTTTTGCTATATGATGTTTTTAAGATGCTTTCATTGTACTGTATACTTTAAATATATCTATTTCATTAGCTCATTTACTTTATGGGAAATATTCACTGTATAATTCAACTGGCAAAGCCGGTACTTATTAAAATCAAACTTAACTCTCTCTTAGACGAAGTCTGACTTATTTTTTCAGTTCAAATAAACTAATATACATTTTGTCACAACCATATTGGTTCCAAGTTCTTACTCTAGGTAGGTAGATAGAGAGAGAAAACTAGATAAGGCACAAATGCTAGCCATGACTTTATCAATTGGATTAAATGAGGCATCACTGTCTTTAATATTTTTGGCGCTTATCTTAATGGAGCTCTCTTTGCAATCATGAAACTCTTCTGCAGCTGAAAAGTACTCTTTGACAGTGATTGGGGATGGGGTGAGGAGTTCATCAAACAAAAATGCTATACCTCCCTCTTGATATATCTGATTTCAAAACATGCCAACAGTCCTAAATACCCCAATTTCTAAGGCCACACTTTGTTCTTGACAGAACTATGTATAAGGCAGGAAAAGACACTGAAACCCTACCATGGGCTTACCTGTGTCTTGAATAAAGGAGGCTTCATCAGCAAAAATACTTTAAGATTTGTCTTTGTTTGCCACACTGGAAGCTTTATGCTCCAGGACAATGTGTCTTAGTATAACTCAGAATGTGTGAGAGGTAAGCTTTTCTGTTGTAAAGAAAGTCTATGGAAAATTTAGGCTCTAGCAACTAATTCACTTAACACCATCTAGCCCTTCCCTCACTAAAAAGTCTTTATGTACCCCAGGGGTATGACTACTCTTCTTTGAAAACTGAACTAGATAACCTCCATGGGAACTTCAGTTCAGATTCTATGAGGTAATGATTAGTTGGGCTTTTCCATTACAAAACTAAAGAAATCAATACCAAACCCATTGCCATCAAGTCCATTCCAACTCAGTGATCCTATAGGAAAGAGTAGAACTGCCTCATAGGGTTTCCAGCGAGCAGCTGGTGGATTCAAACTGCAGACCTTTTGGTTAGCAACCAAGCTCTCATTTCCATTGCAGGGAGAAGAAAAAAACAATTATCACAAAAACCTCCTTCAAGCACGTCCAATCAATGATGTCTCTTTTGTCTTACAAATGAAAGAGCCTTCTCTCTGAAAAAGAGCCACCAGTTAAATTTGATATGGGACTGATGGGATAAATAGATTCACTTATTGACACCACAGTGGGTCCACATATCATTTCAGTGAGAAAGATTGTAGCCTCTCAAAATCAGCATATGAGAAAGAAAAGGAAATCTGTATATGGAAGTAGCAACAAAGCAATATTACCTAGCTATTAAACTAGCTATTAAACTACTTTGCTATAGTGAAACCAGCAACCCTAGAAGTCAGAACTTGATCACTGTTACCAAAGTTAATGCTCTTGGGTAAAGATGATGTTTTGGAAAGAAATAATAAATACTGAGATTAACATCGGTTTATGCCTACCAGCTCTCAGAGCACAGGCATGCTACCAGAATTGCTGAAAACCATTTATAGCAGCAATAGCATCAACACCAGAGAGTAGATTAAACTATGTAACCCTCGCATGGTAACTCTTGAGCTTAATAATAAAGTACAATAATAGCCTTATGAATCTATGAAGTTGATGGATGAGTCCAGGTATGGACTAGTTACATCTTTAAATATGTGTGCTAACAGATCTTAGTGGAAAAAATTACTATTCCATTCAGAATTTTAAAACTAATTTTTAAAAAATTTTTTTATTGTATTTTAGATGAAGGTTTACAGAACAAATAGTTTCTCATTAAACAGTCAATACACATATTGTTTTATGACTTGGTCAACAACCCCATGACATGTGAACACTCCTTTCTTGACTTTGAGGACCTTATTTTTTGGTGAAAATATACATAGCCAAAGTTACACCATTTTGAAAGTTTCTACATGTACAGTTCAGTGACATTGATTACATTTTTCCACTTGTGCTACTGTTCTCACTATCCTTTTCCAAATTATTCAATCACCATTATCTTCAACTCACTGTCTCCTAGGCTTCTTATCAAACCTTTTGAGTTGTTGTTAATTTTATCTCACATAGATAATTCTTTTTTTTTTTTTCACCTTAAATGAGGGTTTGCAGAACAAATAGTTTCTCATTAAACAGTTAGTACACATATTGCCCTATGACAATGGTTAACAACCCCATGACATGTCACCACTGTCCCTTTTCAACCTTGGGTTCCCTATCACCAGCTCTCCCATCCCCTCCTGCCTTCCAGTCCTTGTCCCTGGACTGCTGTGCCTCATTAGTCCTGTTTTGTTTTATGAGGCTGTCCAATCCTGAGCTGAACAGTGAATTTCGGGAGCGGCTTCACCACTGGGCTAAAAGGGTGTCCGGGGGCCATACTCTTGGGGTTTCTCCAGTCTGTCAGGCCAGTAAATCTGGTCTTTTTTTTTTTTTTTTTTTTTTGTGAGTTAGAATTTTGTTCTACATCCTTTTCCAGCTCTGTCCAGGACCCTCTGTTGTGATTCCTGTCAGAGCAGTCAGTGGTGGTAGCTGGTCACCATCTAGCTGTACTGGACTCAGTCTGGTAGAGGTCATGGTAGCTGTGGTCCATTAGTGCTTTGACTAATCTTTTCCTTATATCTTGTTCTCTTCATTCTCCGTTGCTCCTGAAGGGGTGAGACCAGTGGAGTATCTTAGATGGCTGCTCACAGGCTTTTAAGACCCCAGATGCTACTCACCAAGGTGTTCACAATGTAGAACATTGTCTTTATAAACTGTGTTATGCCAATTGAGCTAGATGTTCCCCAAGACCATGGTCCCCACAGCCCTCTGCCCAGCAATTCAGTCCCTCAGGGAGTTTGAAAGTGTCTCTGGAGCTTCATGACCTTTCCTTGTACAAGTTGTGCTGGCTTCCCCAGTAATGTGTACTGTCTTACCCTTTACCAAAGTTACCACTTATCTGTTTAGTTCCCCCCCCCACACTCCTCCCATCCCTCATAACCAACAAAGATTGTTTCTTTTTGTGTGTAAACTTTTACATGAGTTATGCAGTAGAGGTCTCATACAATATCTGTCCTTTTGTGATTGACTTATTTCACTCAGCATAATGTCCTCCAGTTTTGTTCCTCTTACTCTCCTGGGCTGAGTTCCTTTTGTTTGTGGATTTTTTTTCATCTCTTTTGTTTTTGTAGGTTTTGTTTTTACTGAGACTTTATGTTTTTCTTCTTTCTTTTGATGAGTAGGTTTGTTAACTTTCTTTGTGGTTACCATGAAATTTACCCTTATCTTCCTAGATTTCAACCAGTCTATTATTACTTGGTATTGCTTGACTTCCTCTCCATTAGAAGGTTCTATATCTACACCATTTATTCCCTCTTTTATTGTTCTGATACTGTTGTCATTTACAGATTAACCTCTCCAGTTACCTGTTGTAATTCTTTTGGTTTTGCATAGTCCTTAAGATACCTAGGTTGGTATCTGGCTAGTACAATCCTCTGTCCTATATTCAGCCTGTGGTCTGATATTGTTTGTTCTCAGATTGCAGGACTTCCTTTAATAAATCTCGTAAGTTTGATCTGGTTTTCACATAGTCCCTTAATTTCTGTTTATCTGGAAATGACCTAATTTCACCATCATATCTGAACGAGAGTTTTGCAGAATATATTATTCTTGGCTGGCAATTTTCTTCTTTCAAGGTTTTATATATGTCATCCCATTGCCTTCTTGCCTGCATGGTTTCTGCTGAATAGTCTGAGCTTAGTCTTATTGTTTCTCCTCTGTATGTGACTTTTTGTTTTTCTTGAGCTGCTCTCAGGATTCTGTTTGTCTTTGGCTTTAGTGAGTGTGATTATGATATGCCTTGGTGATTTTCTTTTGGGGTCTATCCTATATGGGGCTTGTTGAGTTTCTTGGATGGTCAACTTTTCATCTTTCATGATATTGGGGAAGTTTTCTGTCAGCAATTCTTCAATAATCCTCTCTATGTCTTCTGTTTTCTCCCTCTGTTCTGGTACTCCAATCACTCGCAAACTTTTGCTTTTGATTATATCCCACATAAGTCTCAGGGTCTCTTCATTTTTCTTCCTTCTTTTTTCTGAGTTTTCCTCAGACAGAGTTGTATCCAAGTGTTTGTCTTCAATTCGACTGATCCTGTCTTCTACTGTTTCAGATCTGCTCCTCAGGCCTTCTATGACACTGTCCATTTCTGAAATCTTGTTGTGTATCTTTTGGATTTCTAATTGTTGTTTTTGTATAATTTCTAGTTGTGAATTTATTTTGGCATTTTTTTCCTGCATTATTTTCCTGAATTCTTCCAATTTTTTGTCTGTATTTTCCATGAATTTGTCTTTTTTTTCCTCATTTTTGTCTGCTTTTTGTTTCAAATCTTGGATAATTCTGAGTATTAGAGATTTGAATTCCCTATCAGGTAGTTCTAGTGCCTTTTCTTCTACTGGAAAGTCATCGGGTGTTTTATTTTGGATGCCTATTGGAACCATCCTGTCCTGTTTTTGTAAATATTTTGATATTGTCTGCTGTCTTCGGGGCATTCAGTAGTTATTTTTCTCGTTTACTGATTGCAGATTTGTTTGTTTCATCCTTTTTTTTTTTTAATTTGGCTATGTCTGAGCAGGTGGGCTGTGTGTTCTTTGTTGTTTGCTCGCCTGTGGGAGTGATACTTTTCTCCTCCTTCTCCAATTGGCAGGGTCAGTTGCTCAGATATGGTACAGCAGGGCAGGTCTAGCTGAAGAGGAGTTGCTAGGATGGGTTGTTTGTGGCACTTACTAAAGCCACCAGGGCAGGTCGCTAGTCCATGCAGGGTAGGTTCCCGTAGGCCACGCCTGTGCTGCTTGGTGGTGTTATGTTAAGCCCATGATGCAGGTAGGCAGGATGGAGGGGGTAGATTGTGATGTGTGGAACTAAGATGGGTCTGGGAGAGAGGAGAGAGGAACAGGAGCCAAAAACGTACAAAGAAACAGAAAAGGAATGCTAGGGGAGCTTGTCGTTGGAGTGGAGAGATGAGAGACTATGAAATGGAGAAAAACAAAAAGGGGAAGAAGAAGGGGAAAAAAAGCAAAGAAAAGAATGCATAAAATAAAAATTAGAAATAAAAAAGAAAAGCAAAGCTCCCAGGGATCCCACTGGTGCGGTAGGAGGTCTGGAGAAGTTGTTCCCAGTTGTTGTAGTACAGCCTGGCTAGAAGGCGTGGAGAAATTAAGCCACAGGTATTCAGGGGATAGGAAGAGAAGGAAGGTATAGAGAGACGAGAAACTGAGTAATGAAGAAAGATAAAAAGGGAAAAAGAGGAATAAGAAAACAAAACAAATTAAAAAAAAAAAAAAAAGAACAAGAAAACAGGAAAAAACCCACAAAGAAAAAGAAATGCCCTCAGGGATCCCTCTGCGGTCTGCACAAGATGAGGGAGTAGGTCATCCCAAGCAGTGTAGCACTGCCTGGCCAGAACAGGCTCCCAACTCAAGAAAATGAAGAGAAAGCAAACAAACAATTCAAAACAAACCAAAGCCCCGGAATCCCACCAGCGTGGCAGCCCAGACCAGTAAGCAGTTCCACACTTGAATGGAGCTCTGCAGCAACCCAGGAAGAAACAAAGATAGCACATGGAGCCAAGTGTTTGAGCGAAAGGAGGGGGAGGTGGTGAGAGGTAAGGAAGAAATCAAAAGAAGCAGAATAAAACAACACCAGCAGCCAACCAATGGCGCTCAGGGGATTGGTCAGTGCCAGCGGGTGGAATCCAAGCAGCTGGTGCTTCCCAGCTAAGAGACTGTGGCCTTGGGAAGCAGAGGAGGCCAAGTGGGGGTGAAGAAGGGTGGGGGGTGGGAAAGCGTATATCGCCAATTACCAGTTGTTCTGTCTCCTTCTGGAAGCTCCGTGAAGCTGCTTTCTCGTACCCCCTATTTGCTGGTCTCTGATGGGAGTCCAAGATGGTGGATCCATGCTGCATTAGCAGATAGGAGACCTCTGTATGAACCTCTCCTCGCTCTCTGTTCTCTGTCAGTTTTCTCAGTTCATTTGGTGCTTGGCTGAGTTCTTTATCTCTTCATTTGATGTTTTAGGGTTTCAGGATTGCTGTTTTCTCTGTTCGGCTTAGTTTTTCAGATCTTTGCTGTGGAGGGACGGCGTGGTGCTTCTGCCTAGAGCGCCATGTTGCCGGAAGTCCTAAAAATAATTTAATGTGGGAGTCAACCTAAAGACAAAAACTTGTTAGAAATTTATTATAAATTATAAACAAAGAATACTATGTTATAGTATCCATGACAGTTTTTGTCTTACTGAAGTTGGTCATTCATTGCTGAAGAAAGTAAATAATAGCTTTGTGTCGTAAAATTGTAAGCTAAGTAGATTCTGTCATGGGTTTAGTGAATTAATATATCTGATTTTGTATGAAATAAAAAAACTATAATCTTAGTGATTTAAAATAATATTTTGTTTTAATAACAAGCGAAGATTATACTGATGCTTTTATAAAAACACGTGGGTTTGGAATTACATAGACCCTAGATTTGAATTTTGACTCCACCACTCACTTTGGGTACATAGTTTACTTCACTGAGCCTTAGTTTTCTCATCTTAAAATAAAATCGACCTCGCCTGTAGTATTTTGAAGTTTAAACAGATAATGTAGGTGAAACTGCCTGGTAGATCATAGGTACTCTTTTCTCTTCCCCATCCTTAATCTTTCTCTTTTCCGCTTCCTTAATTTTTCAAAAAAAGTTGTTTTTGTTGTTGCTATTGAGTCAGCTCTGACTCATAGTGACCTTATGTGTAACAGAATTAAAAGTTGCCAGGTCCTATGCCACAGTAAAAGCTAATTGGTGACAAATGTTGGTGCCTATGCAGAAGCATCCTAAATGAAAAGTAGAAATTGGTCTCGGATATTTAAAAATTTCCACGAGTAAAGAACGGTGTCTGGTTATGAAGCAAAGTAGTCTCTGTGTAGTAGGATTATTTGTTTTCTCTTTTTACTTAACTATATGTTCTGATTTTTCTAAAATGAGCATGTACTACTTTGTAAAGCAAATATTTTAAAATTTCTATGAATGATGCAAGTTTAGAATCTTATGAATTGATACATGAAAAAATTACAATGATTAACACAATTTGAAATTTTATTCCCTAGAACCTTTTATAAGCAACCCTGGTGGTGCAATGGTTAAGTGCTTGGCTGCTAACCAAAAGGTCAGTGGTTAGAACCTACCAGCCTCTCTGTGGCAGAAAAGACCTGGCGATCTGCTTTGTAAAGATTTCAGACTAGGAAACCCTATGGGGCAGTTCCCTCTGTCCTATAGGATCACTATGAGTTGGAATCAATTCCATGGCTGTCATGGATTGAATTGTGTCCCCCCAAGAATGTGTGTATCAATTTGGCTAGGCCATGATTCCCAGTGTTGTGTGGTTGTCCTCTATTTTGTGATTGTAATTCTACGTTAAAGAGGATTAGGGTGGGATTGTACTACCACCCTTACCCAGGTCACATCCCTGATCCAATGTAAAGAGAGTTTCCCTGCGGTGTGGCCTGCACCATCTTTTATCTTACAAGAGATAAAAAGAAAGGGAAGCAAACAGATTTGGGGAACCTCATACCACCAAGAAAACAGTGCCAGGAGCAGAGCATGTCCTTTGGACCTGAGGTTCCTTTGCAGAAACGCTCCCAGACCGAGGGAAGATTGATGACATGGACCTCCCTCCAGAGTCGACAGAGAAAGCCTTCCCTGGAGCTGATGCCCTGAATTTGGACTTGAAGCCTTCCCTTGGAGCTGATGCCCTGAATTTGGACTTGAAGCCTTCCCTTGGAGCTGATGCCCTGAATTTGGACTTGTAGCCTACTGAACGACGAGAGAATCAATTTCTCTTTGTTAAAACTTGTGGTATTCTTGGTACCGAGAGAGTGGGGTGCTGCTCTAACAGATACCTAAAATGTGGAATTGGTTTTGAAACTGTGAATGGATAGAAAAGTGGCAGCAGCAGAGAACCAACAGCAGCAGAACCAGGAGACCAGCATGAGATGGTGCTAGAGCCGACCCACAGAGCGAGAGAGCTGAGCGCCTGTGCACAGGAACCTTCCTGGCAGAGTGGGGTGCCTCCGGGCACTTATCAGTGTTGATACAGAGCTTTGAAACACTTGCCCCAGCAGGGCAGATGCAGGTGTTGAGGCCCAAGGGCCAAGAGGCCACAGGAAACAGAAGCAGAAGCTGAAGAGACAAGGGACACAAGAAGCTGAGCTGCTTCAGTCTCAAAAGGTATGGCCATGACCGCAGGGGTTTCAAAGGGTGGAGCCAAGGCCTCTGGTGTTTCTAGGGGTGGAGTTGTCACTCTGATGGACTAGGAGAATGGTGTGCCTGAAGCCAAGGGAGCAAAGTTGCTGTCCCAGTGGGCCTGGAAAGCAGAGCTGAAGCCCAGGGCCGAGGGACACTCAGAATCTGGACACTGTGGCCAATACCTAGAGTCTGGAGGGCAGGGCCATTGTGTAAATTGTCTCAGAGAACAGAGGTTTATTTTCAAAGCCTTGAGGGCTAATGTAACGTGTTCTGCTGACATGCTTGGTGCCTGTTATCCCTTCTTTCCCTCCAGTTTCTCCCATTTGTAGTGGAAATGTCTAGCTTGTGCCTATTCTGCCATTGTACCTTTGGAAGCAGATAATTTATATTCTAGATTTCACTGATGAAGAGGAATTTTTGGATTTTGGACTTGGAATTAAGACTTGCTATGATATGATGGGATGAATATGTCTTGCACGTTGTAAGGATGTGATTTTTGGGGGGCCAAAGGGTGGAATGTCGATTGAATTGTGTACCCCAAAAAAATGTGTGTATCAGTTTGGCTAGGCCGTGATTCCCAGTGTTGTGTGCTTGTTCTCTATTTTGTGATTGTAATTTGACATTAAAGAGGATTAGGGTGGGATTGTACCACCACCCTTACCCAGGTCACATCCCTGATCCAATGTAAAGGGAGTTTCCCTGGGGTGTGGCCTGCACCACCTCTTATCTTACAAGAGATAAAAGGAAAGGGAAGCAAACAGAGAACTGGGGAACCTCATACCACCAAGAAAACAGTGCCAGTACAGAACGTGTACTTTGGACCTGAGGTTCCTGTGCGGAGACACTCTCAGACCAAGGGAAGATTGATGACGTGGGCCTTCCTCCGGAGTCGACAGAGAAAGCCTTCCCTTGGATCTGATGCCCTGAATCTGAACTTGAAGCCTTCTCTTGGAGCTGATGCCCTGAATTTGGACTTGTAGCCTACTGGACTGTGAGAGAATAAATTTCTCTTTGTTAAAGCCATCCACTTATGGTATTCCTGTTAAAGTAGCAATAGATGACTAAGACAACGGCACAACAGAACCTTTTATATTGCTCAATTAATTCAAGAAGAATAGAGCTGATAGCTTAAGGGTTGTTAACTGCCATGATTAAGTGAGATTGTAAATAATGTCTTTTTATTAAGCTTCCTTGTACAGGCCCCTCCTGCCTCATACCTGGGTTATTGCAACTCAATCCTAGCTTGTTTTGCTGCTTCCAGGCTTCTCACACTACTGCACTGTAATGTTCTTGAAACAATGATTTCATTTCACCTTTCACTTGTTCAGAACTTTTATGGGTCTCCATTTAGCTATAGCTGTCCTTTGCAATTGATGGTACATGTAGCTGTGGGATGCTGTAGTCCAGATAGAGAACAACTCTAACATTTACTAGTAATGTGCTCTTCTTCAAACCTCACGTTTATCTCTAAGTGTGAATTTGTTGTGAATTGCTCTATCTGACATAAACCAGGTATCTGCCATATCCGTCGACGATCTCGGTAATAATATTCCTTAGTAATCTTGAATTCTGTTTCTCCTGATTACTGCCCTCCCCACCCTACAGCACCCCCCTACACACATAACTCAGCAATAAGTAAGTGCCTTTGTGCCATTTAAATATAATTTACCTTATTTCAAGTATCTATTTTTAAAACATACCATAAATTATATGCATAGTAATGGAAAGCCAGTAAATATATACATCTTCAGGAAAGAAAGGTGGGTTCATCTTCTTTGATGGAGTGAAATGCAAAAAATCGCTAACGTGAAATATAAGGTAGAAAGACTACATTCTTTAACCTGGTGAAGGCCCTCTACAAGCTGATGCCATTTTCCCTTTCCAGCCTTATCTCCTGTTACTCCCATGACAAACTAGTTAATGCCTTCCATTCATTATAGCACTTAGGGCCAGGTGCTACAATAAGAGCTGTGTATATAATCCTTCATGTAATCCCTGCAACACTCCTGTGATTGCAGTGCTACTGTCACCATTTTACAGATGAGGTTTAGTATTTTCCCCAGGGTCACACAGCTAGTTAGTGACAAAGGCAGGTTTGTCTGACTCCAAAGCCAGTTTTCTGAACTTCTTTTCCAGCCAGATGGATTTCTTCACTTACCATAACTCTGACTCATGTCCAATTCCACTGATGTGTTTCTGATCACAGTGTTTACTCCCACTGAGAAACTTACACTCGTATCCTACCTATCCTTCAAAAGTTAGCTCAGTGGACTTCCGGCAACTTGGCGCTCTAGGCAGAAGCACCACACCATCCCTCCACAGCAAAGATCCAAAGAACTAACCCAAACAGAGAAAACAGCAATCTTGAAACTCCAAACATCAAATGAAGAGATAAAGAACTCAGCCAGCACCAAATGGAATAAGAAACTGACCGAGAACAGAAAGTGAGGAGACATACATGCAGAGGTCCCGTCAGCTAATGCAGCATGGATCTGCCATCTTGGAGTCCTATCAGAGACCAGCGAATGGGGGTACGAGAAAGCAGCTTCACGGAGCTTGCAGCAGGAGACAGAATAACCAGTAACCAGCGATATACACTTTCCCACTCCTCATCCTTTTTCACCCTCACTCGGCCTCCTCTGCTTCCCACGGCCACAGTCTCTTGGCCAGGAAGCCCCGGCTGCTTGGATTCCACCCACCCGCACTGGCCAGCTCCCTTGAGTGCCATTTGTTGGCTGCTGGTGTTGCTTTTTTCTGCTTCTTTTGATTTCTTCCTTACCTCTCATCACCTCCTCCTCCTTTTGCTCAAATACCTGGCTCCATGCTCCATCTTTGCTTCTTCCTGAGTGGCTGTGGAGCTCTGCTCGAGTGTGGAACTGCTGCCCGGTCCGTACTGCCACGCTGGTGGGATCCCAGAGCTTTTGTTTGTTTGTTTTCTTTTTCTTTTCTTGAGTTGGGAGGCCGTTCTGGCTGGGCAGTGCTGCACGACTTGGAACCTACCCCCTCAGCTTGTGCAGATGTGCAGAGGGATCCCTGAAAGCATTTCTTTTTGTGTGGTTCCCCCCCCCCCCGTTTTTTTGGAGATTTTTCTTCTTCTTTTTTAAAATTTGTTTTGTTTTCTTTTTCCTCTTTTTCCCTTTTTGTCTTTCTTCATGACTCAGTTTCTCATCTCTCTATAGCTTCCTTCTCTTCCTATCCCCTGAATACCTGGGGTTGAGTGACACCTCTATGCCTTCTAGCCAGGCTGTACTTCAACACTTGGGAACAACTTCCCCAGACCTCGTAGCTGCACCAGTGGGATCCCTGGGAGCTTTGCTTTTCTTTTTTATTTCTAATTTTTGTTTATTCATTATATTCTTTTCTTTTTTTTCTTCTTCTATCACTTTTTGTTTTTCTCCATTTCATAGTTTGTCATCTCTCCACTCCAATGGCAAGCTCCCCTAGCACTCTTTTTTTTGTTTGTATGTTTTTGGCTCCTGTTCTTCTCTCCTCTCTCCCACATCCATCTTAGCTCCACACATCACAATCTCCCCCCTCCATCCTGCCTACCTGCACTGTGCACTTAATGTCACACCACAAAGCAGCACAGGCACAGCCTACCGGAACCTGCCCTGCACGGATTACCAACCTGCCCTGATGGCTGTAGTAAGTGCCACAAACAACCCATCCCAGCAACTCCTCTTCAGCTAGACCTGCCCTGTTGTACCATATCTGAGCAACTGACCCTGCCAGTTGGAGAAGGAGGTGAAAAGTATCACTCCCACAGGCGAGCAAACAACAAAGAACACACAGCCCACCTGTTCAGACATAGCCAAATTAAAAAAAAATAAGGGATGAAACAAACAAATCTACAATCAATAAATGAGGCAAATAACAACTGAGTGCCCTGAAGACAGCAGACAATATCAAAACATTTACAAAAACAGGACAGGATTGTTCCAGTAGGCATCCAAAATAAAACACCAGGTGACATTCCAGTAGAAGAAAAGGCACTAGAACTACCTGATAGGGAATTCAAATCTCTAATACTCAGAATTATCCAAGAGTTGAAGCAAAAAGCAGACAAAAATGAGGAAAAAATAGACAAATTCATGGAAAAGGCAGACAAATTCATGAAAAATACAGACGAAAAAATGGGAACAATTCAGGAAAATAATGCAGGAACAAAATGCCAAAATAAATTCACAGCTAGAAATTATACAAACACAACAATTAGAAATTCAAAAGATAAACAACAAGATTTCAGAAATGGACAGTGTCATAGAAGGGCTAAGGAGCAGATTTTGAAATGGTGGAAGACAGGATCAGCGGAATTGAAGACAAACAATTGGCTACAACTCTGTTTGAGGAAAACTCAGAAAAAAGAACAAATAAAAATGAAGAGACCCTGAGACTTGTGTAGGATACAATCAAAAGCAAAAGTTTGCAAGTGATCTGAGTTCCAGAACAGACGGAGAAAACAGAAAACACAGAGAGGATCATTGAAGAACTGCTGACAGAAAACCTCCCCAGTATCATGAAAGATGAAAAGCTGGCCATACAAGAAGCTCAACGAACCCCGTATAGCATAGACCCCAAAAGAAAATCACCAAGGCATATCATAATCACACTCACTAAAACCAAAGACAAACAAAGAATCCTGAGAGCAGCTTGTGAAAAACAAGAAGTCACATACAGAGGAGAAACAATATGACTAAGGTCAGATTATTCGGCAGAAGCCATGCAGGCAAGAAGGCAATGGGATGACATATATAAAACCTTGAAAGAAAAAAATTGCTAGCCAAGAATAATACATTCTGCAAAGCTCTTGTTCAAATATGATGGTGAAATTAGGACATTTCTAGATAAACAGAAATTAAGCAACTATGTAAAAACCAAACCAAACTTACAAGACTTATTAAAGGGAGTCTTTCGATCTGAGAACAAACAACTTCAGCTCACAGGCCGAATGTAGGATGCAGGATTGTACCAGCCAGAGCAGTCTAGGAAATGAACTCTCAAGGATTATCCAAAACCATAAGAAATACAGCAGGGAAGCAGAGCAGTTGATCTGTAAACGACAACAACATCAGAACAATAAAAAGGGAATAAACTGTATAGGTATAGAACCTTCTAGTGCAGAGGAAGGCAAGGTGATACCAAGTAATAATAGACTGCTTCAAACTTAGAAAGATAAGGGTAAATTTCACGGTAACCACAAAGAAAGTTAACAAACATACTCCTAAAAATAAAGAGGGAAAACATAAAGCCTTAGTAAAAACAAAACCTACAAAAAGAATAGAAATGAAACGAAAACCCAGAAACAGAAGGAATTCAGCACAGGAGAGTAAGAGGAACAAAGAAAACGTCAGCACCAGAGAAACAAGAACACTACAAAATGACAGCAATAAACTCACATCAGTAATTACACTGAATGTAAATGGCCTCGTTGCACCCTAAAGAGATGGAGAGTGACAGAATGGATAAAAAAAAACAGGATCCATCAATATGCTGTCTACAGGAGACACACCTTAGAAACAAAGACGTGAATTTATTAAAAATCAAAGGTTGGAAAAAAGTACATCAAGCTAACAACTACGAAAAAACAGCAGGAGTGGCAATACTAATCTCAGATAAAATAGAGTTTACAACAAAATCCACCATAAAGGACAAAGAAGGACGCTATATAATGATTAAGGGGACAATCCATCGTGAAGACATAACCGTAGTAAACATCTACGCACCCAATGACAGTGCTCCAAAATACATAAAACAAACTCTAACAGTACTCAAAAGAGAAACTGACAGTTCCAAAGTAATAGTAGGAGACTTCAACACACCACTCTCAGTATAGAACAGAACGTCTAAAAGCAAACTCAGGAAAGATACAGAAGATCTAAAGGGCACAATTAGCCAACTTGACCTCGTAGACATAGGTAGAACACTCCACTCTACATCTGCAAAGTACACATTTTTTCCAATGCACATGGAACATTCTCCAGAACAGACCACATCTTAGGCCACAGAGAACTCCTTAACAAGATCCAAAAAGTTGAGATAATACAAAGTATCTTCTCTGACAACAATGCTATCAAGGTAGAAATTAACAACAGAAATACCAAGGAAAGAAACTCAATTACATGGAAACTGAATAACACCCTGCTTACAAACCACTGGGTAATAAAAGAAATCAGAGATGTAATCAAAAAATTCCTAGAGTTAAATGAGAATGAAAACACATTGTACCAAAACCTTTGGGACACAGCAAAGGGAGTCCTCAGAGGACAATTTATGGCAAAAGATTTCACACATCAAAAAAAAGAAAGGGACGGAATCAAAACATTAACTACACAACTCAAACAAATAGAAAGAGAACAACAAAAAAGCCCACAGACACTAGAAGAAAGGAAATAGTAAAGATCAGAGCAGAAATAAATGAAATAGAAAGACAATAGAAAGAATCAACAAAACCAAAAGTTGGTTCTTTGAAAGAATGAACAAAATCGACAAACCACTGGCCAGACTGACAAAAGAAAAACAGGAGAGGATGCAAATAACCCAAATAAGAAATGAAATGGGCGACATTACAACAGACCCAACTGAGATAAAAAGGATCATAACAGAATATTATGAAAAACTATACTCCAACAAATTTGAAAACCTAGAGGAAATGGATAAATTTCTAGAAACACACTGCCTACCCAAAATGTTCAACAAAGTGATGTTGAAAATCTGAACAGACCCATAACAAGAGAAGAGATTGAAAAGGTAATTTAAAAAAATTTTAAAAAACTCCCAACAAAAAAAAGCCCTGGCCCAGATAGCTTCCCTGGAAAATTCTACAAAACGTTCAGAAAAGAGCTTATACCAGTACTACTCAAACTATTTCAGAACATGGGAAAGGAAGCAACACTTCCAAATTCATTCTGTGAAGTCAGCATAATGCTGATACCAAAACCAGGCAAAGACGCCACAAAAAAAGAAAATTACAGACCAATATAGTTCATGAATATAGATGCAAAAATTCTCAACAAAATTCTAGCCAATAGAATTCAGCATCATATCAAAAAAATAATACACCACGACCAAGTAGGATTCATACCAGGTATGCAAGGATGGTTCAACATTAGAAAATCAATGAACATAATACACCACATAAATAAAAGGAACGAAAAGAATCACATGATCATCTCAATTGATGCAGAAAAGGCATTCGACAAAGTCCAACACCCATTCCTGATAAAAACTCTCAATTAAATAGGTATAGAAGGGAAATATCTCAACATAATAAAGGGTATCTATGCAAAACAAATAGCCAACATCGTTCTTAATGGAGAGAGGCTGAAAACATTCCCCTTGAGAACAGGAATAAGACAAGGATGCCTTTTATCACCACTCCTATTTAAGATTGTGCTGGAAGTTCTAGCTAGAGCAATAAGGCAAGAAAAAGAAATAAAGGGCATCCAAATTGGTAAGAAAGAAGTTAAAGTCTCCCTGCTTGTGGATGATACGATACTATACATAGAAAATCCTAAAGACTCCACTAGAAATCTACTGGAACTAATAGAAAGATTCAGCAGACTAGCAGGATACAAGATAAGCATACAAAAATCAATTGATTCCTATACACCAATAAAGAGAAGGATGAAAAGGAAATCAGGAAAACAATACTATGTATAATAGCCCCTAAAGAAATAAAATACTTAGGAATAAATCTAACTAGGAATATAAAAGACCTATACAAAGAAAACTACAAAACACTATTGCAAGAAACCCAAAGGGATCTACTTAAATGGAAAAACATACCATGCTCATGGATAGGCAGACTCAACATTGTGAAAATGACAATTCTACCCACAGTAGTTTACAAATACAATGCAATCCTGATCCAAATACCAACAACATTCTTCAAAGAGATGGAATAACTAATCATTAACTTTGTATGGAAAGGGAAGAAGTCCTGAATAAGTAAAGCACTATTGAAGAAGAATAAAGTAGGAGGACTCATGCTACCTGACCTCAGAACCTACATATACAGCCATGGTAGTCAGAACAGCCTGGTACTGGTACAACGACAGATACATTGACCAGTGGAACAGAATTGAGAACCCAGATGTAAATCCATCCATCTACGGTTTCCTGATCTTTGACAAGGGCCCAAAGTCCATCAAATGGGGAAAAGACAGTCTTTTTAACAAATGGTGTTGGCAAAACTGGATATCCATACCTCACATACTGACCCATACCTCACACCATATACAAAAACTAAATCAAAATGGATCAAAGACCTAAATATGAAGCCAAAAACTATAAAGTTCATAGGAGAAAAAATAGGACCAATGCTACAGGCCCTAATACACGGCATTAACGGGATACAAGCCTTAACTGTCAACACACAAACCCCAGCAGATAAGCTAGATAACTTTAGATAATATTCTAAAAATCTAAAATCTAACATTTAGATTCTAACAATCTAAAAGATAACATTCTAAAAATCAAACACCTATGCTCTTCGAAAGACTTCACCAAAAGAGTAGAAAGAGAACCTACAGACTGGAAAAAAATTTTTGGACAGTACAAGTCAGACAGAGGTCTGATCTCCATAATCTACAAGAAAATCCAACAACTCTACAACAAAAAGATAAATAATCCTTTTAAAAAAATGGCCAAAGGAAATGAACAGAAACTTCACCAAAGAAGACATTCAAGCAGCCAACAGACACATGAGGAAATGCTCAGGATCACTAGCCATTAGAGAAATGCAAATTAAAACCACAATGAGATACCATCTCATCCTGGTATTACTGGCAGGCATCAAAAACAACGGAAATAACAAATGTTGGAGAGGCTGCGGGGAGATCAGAACTCTTATGCACTGCTGGTGAGAATGCAAAATGATACAACCATTTTGGAGAATGATATGGCGCTTCCTTAGAAAGCTAGAAATAGAAATACCATACGATCCAGCAATCCCATTCCTAGTAATATATCCTAGAGAAATAAGAGCCGTCACACGAATACACATATGCACACCCATGTTCATTGCAGCATTGTTCACAATAGCAAAACGATGGAAACAACCTAGATGCCCATCAACAGATGAATGGATAAACGAACTATGGCACATACACGCAATGGAGTACTGTGCAATCGTAAAGAACAATAATGAATCTGTGAAGCATCTCGTAACATGGTTGATACTGAAGTACATTATGCTGAGTGAAATAAGTCAATCACAAAAGGACAAATATTGTATGAGACCTCTATTGTAAAAACCCATGAAAAAGTTTATACACAAAAAGTAACAATCTTTGTTGGTTATGAGGGATGGGAGTGGTGGGGGGGAATACTAAACAGACAATAGTTAAGTGGTATCTTTGGTGAAGAGTGAGACAGTACACAATACTGGGGAAACCATCACAACTTGTACAATGAAAGGTCATGGAAGCTCCATAGATACATCAAAACTCTCTGAGGGACTGAACTGCTGGGCGGAGGGCTGTGGGGACCATGGTCTCAGGGAACTTCTAGCTCAATTGGCATAACATGGTTTATAAAGAGACAATGTTCTACATTCTACCTTGGTGAGTAGCATCTGGGGTCTTAAAAGCCTGTGAGCAGCCATCTAAGATACTCCACTGGTCTCATCACTTCGGGAGCAAGGGAGCATGAAGAGAACAGGGTACAAGGAAAATAGTAGTCCAACGGACTAATGGACCACAGCTACCAAGGCCTCCACAAGACTGAGTCCAGTACAGCTAGATGGTTTCCGGCTACCACCACTGACTGCTCTGACTGGGATCACAACAGAGGGTTCTGGACAGAGCTAGAGAAGGATGTAGAACAAAATTCTAACATAAAAAATAACGGCCAGATTTACTGGCCTGAAAAAGACTGGAGAAACCCCAAGATTATGGCCCTCAGGCACCCTTTTAGCTCAGTGGTGAAGTCACGTCTGAGGTTCACCGTTCAGCCGGGGATTGGACAGCCCCATAAAACAAAACAGGACAAATGAAGCACAGCAGTCCAGGGACAAGGACTGGAAGTCAGAAGGGGACGGGAGAGCTGGTGATAGGGAACCCAGGGTTGAGTAAGGACAGTGTTGACATGTAGTGGGGTTGTTAACCACTGTCATAGGGCAACATGTGTACTAACTCTTTAATGAGAAACTGTTTTGTTCTGTAAACTTTCATCTAAAGTGAGAATAGCAGCACAACTGGAAGAATGTAATCAATGTCACTGAATTGTGCATGTAGAAATTTTTGAAATGGTGTATCTTTGGCTATGTATATTTTCACCAAAAAAAAAAAAAAAAGGTCGATAAGGGAGAGGGTTGACATGTCATGGGGTTGTTAACCAATGTCATAAAACAGTATGTGTACTGACTGTTGAATGAGAAACTATTTGTTTTGTGAAGCTTCACCTAAAGTACAATTAACAAAAATAAAAGTTAGCTCAGAACTTACTTCTCCTGTGAAATTTTTCAGCCTACAGCCTACAGCGATAGCCTTTCTCTGACCCTTAATCATATATTGATTGCTTTAGGTTGTCATTTAATTGATCACTTTGTAGATGTCTCCCCAGCTAGCTAATTAACTGCTTGATGACAGAAGCCATGCAATCCAGAGTAGATAATCACTAAGATTCTATTCCTGGTTTATATTTTCTCTTATGACCTACAGTGTTATGTCCCTAATAGGTACTCAATAGAAATGAACTCAATGTTAAATTAATAACTACTGACAGATAGTCAGACAACTCCTCTGCCCTAAAGTGAGATAGTAGACAACTCTCTGGTTTGAAATTTACTATATTAAAGTTCTCTATATTTTGAATTAACGACTTCTTTGGAGGCTATATTCCCTTCATTTAAATGTATTTAAAAAAAGACAAACTTAGCAGTAAGTCAACTTTATTAATACTTTAAAACAGTTGGGTTGATAGAGGATAATTTGCCCAGTTTCATTCTGTCCCTCATGGACCTTTTCTGCATAAGAGACAATGTGGTTTTATTTCCATTTAAGCAAATTGTAAAACCTCTTCTACTACTCAAAGTAACTGAGAAAGAAAGAATCTTGGAAATGAGGGAAGAAAGCAACACCATACCAAAAAAGAGGAGGCTTGAATCTTCTCTAGAAGTAGGCTATGCAGGAAGAGAGGAGACGGTCTCTAAAAGGTGGCAGAGACTGAGGGAACAAGAATTTTGGTTCCTACAGTTGATGGTAATTGCAAGGCGTAGTACAAGTGTCCTTAGTATGACTGAAAGCGAGTTTGAGATGAGGGCTAAAAGAAAGGAAAAATTGTAGCAGCCTACATCAAAAACTTTGTTTATAAGAATTTACGTTTACCCCTCCTTCCCTTCCCCTCATGATGTCCCCAGTACCCCCTCTTTACCTCCCTTCCAACGTCTGATTTTTCATTCCTTCTAATATAGTTTAGAAAGGACTACATGAAACATTGTTTGGTTAGTTGTTGTTTGCTTAAGGATTGATTTGGAAATCTACATAATCCATTCTGCCTTCATTTACACTTTACAGTGTTATGGTATATTTAGACTGACTGGTAAGTACCAGACTTAATCTCTCTGAAGAAATAACAAGACTTATAATTTGTAAGATAATTCTGTTTCAAGTGATCAAGGAAGACTGTGTGTGTGAAAACAGCTTCAGTAATAGGCATACCTTGGGGGAAGTTAAAGGATTTTGACTTAAATATCTTAAGGGATGTGCTAAATCCAAATTAGTAAAACACAATATCTAACAAAAAAAGCTTTTAAAGTAAAAATTATCATATGAGAGCATTTCATTTATCAGAAGAAAATGGAATATTTTAAATATTTAGTGAAAAGAAATAGGAAATTTTTTTTTTGTTTGGTTGTTGTTGTTGTTTGTTAATTGTTTTTAATTCTTCTATGGACCTCTTACATTCAGGAAAATTAGGTGGATTTACACAAGAAAATAACACCATAGATTCCGGAGAACTTGATATTGGCCGAAGAGCAATTCAAGAGATTCCTCCCGGGATCTTCTGGAGATCACAGCTCTTTATTGATCAGCCACAGTTTCTTAAATTCAACATCTCTCTTCAGAAGGATGCATTGATCGGAGTATATGGCCGAAAAGGCTTACCACCTTCCCATACTCAGGTAAGAGTAGGCTTCGTTGCCAATAAAATGAAAACTGCTAGTTTGCATTTTTTTAGTTATTCTGTTTCTTCTGTTCAGCTGTTTAACTATCTGATCACTTTTGTATTGATCTTTTATAGTGAGAGAATTTTGAATGTAGGTTGCACTTATTTTGAGGTTTTTGAATCAGTAGTGGGAAGAACTGCATTTTCTTCCCGACTTGGCTTTGATCGTTATCGATTGATTAAAATGTTCTAAAATTCGTGAGTAACTTAATGAATATTGAGCATTATCTGAACACCTAGTAAAACACTGTGGATTTTCCAAGTGTTTTACAAAGATTCTATGATAATTTCAGATTATCTTATTCGTTTCATGTTATTGATGCATAACATAGTCATCTCATTCTGTTGAAAATGTATATTTTTTACCTTATTCCAGCTTTACTTTTGGCAAAGAAATTATGGGAGCATGAACATAAATAAGATAATATTAACTTTATCAATTCAAGCTACTATTCCTTCTCTAAAAATGATGAAAACTGAGATAAAGAGGCAAAGAGCTTCCATAAAAAACAAAGTGTGATCACTTTAGTGTGGCACTCAAAACAGTTTAAATATTTTTATATCATAGATTCCACGATCTATAATTTTTGAGAGAAATTATTTAAAATTCCTACTCTAAAATTGGAACCCAGACTCTTCCCAAGGTTTGTTATGTTAGTAAATGGAGGCATCTCGAAAATATAATAGCTGGTTAATTAAAATTAACAACTTGATGAGTTTAAAGTTATATTTGATAATCAGTATATTTGCACATGGAATTTCATGGTGATTTTAGCTTGACTTATAAAATGAAGACTGGAGGATTTTCATGTATGCTTTACATTATATTTGGTGAGAAATGCTTCATACATAACCTAAGAATATAAATTATAAAGAAGAAATTGTCATACAATAATAAATCACATCTTTAAAGGAAGATGAGTAGGACAGAAAATTTGAATGTACTTTCTCTAATGTCACTGTGGCTAGGGGAGATTTCATATACATATATAAATTATATAGCTGTGAAATTTTTGAAAGTCATGCTTTGGTGTATTCATTTATATCTGTATTATTGAAGCATATGCCTTCAATCCTTGCACATCAGATGTTTCTTACTGTACACTAGTGTCCAATTTTAAATATTAGATTACAATTTTAAATTTGACTCCAATTCATATTATAGGTAGCACTGCCTAGGATATAATAAACAGATTCTTTTTAATGGAATTGGGCCTATATAATTTCTTTTTTGTTTATTTTTTTATTGTACTTTAGATAAAGGTTTGCAGAGCAAACTAGTTTCTCATTAAACAATTAATACACATATTGTTTTGTAACATTGGTTGTCAACCCCACGACATGTCAACACTCTCCCCTTCTTGACCTTGGGTTCCCCATTACCAGCTTTCCTATCCCCTTCTGCCTTCTCGTTCTTGCCCCAGGCTGGTGTGCCCATTTAGTCTCGTTTTGTTTTATGGGCCTGTCTAATATTTGGCTGAAGGGTAAACCTCAGGAGTGACTTCATTACTGAGCTAAAAGGGTGTCCGGGGGCCATACTCTGGAGGTTTCACCAGTCTCTGTCAGACCAGTTTAAGTCTGGTCTTTTTTTTTGTTTGTTTGGTGAGTTAAAATTTTGTTCTACATTTTTCTCCAGCTCTGTCCAGGACCCTCTATTGTAATCTCTGTCAGAGCAGTCAGTGGTGGTAGCCAGCCACCATCTAGTTGTGCTGGACTCAGTCTGGTAGAGGCTGTGATGGTTGTGGTCCATTAGTCTCTTTGGACTAATCTTTCCCTTGTAACTTTCGTTTTCTTCATTCTGCTTTGCTCCAGACAGGGTGAGGCCAGTAGAGTATCTTAGGTGGCTGCTTACAAGCTTTTAAGACCCCAGATGCTGCTCACCAAAGTAGAATGTAGAATATTTTCTTTATATACTATGTTATGCCAGTTGAGCTAGATGTTTCCCGAGACCATGGTCCCCACAGCCCTCAGCCCAGTAATTTGGTCTCTCAGGGAGTTTGGATGTGTCTATGGAGCTTCCATGACCTTTCCTTGGACAAGTTGTGTTGGCTTCCCTAGTGTTGTGTACTGTCTTACCCTTTACCAAAGTTAAGCCTATATAATTTCAATTATAGCAGATAGATTACATTTATAACATTAGTCCAGTAAAATGTGAAAAAAAAATGTTTTCTTCCATTGGAAGCACATACATGATTAAATTACTTTTGTATAACTCAAGAAATATACCTCTAAGCTAAGTACAACAGTGAGCACGTAACCTATAAATTTCCAGAAAATAATTTCAGATAAAAAATATCTATTGTGTTGTGTACTTTGAAGGTTTATTTAAAGATTTTGAGGAGACTCTTTGCAAGTTATGTATACCATGTAAGATTAAGAAAATAAAAGGTGCAGTTTTAGGTTTTCTCATAATTCTTCTGGTATTTAAAAACAATATATGTGATATCTACTGTTCTTTTTTTTTCTTTATTGTTATAATTAAATGAAGTTTACATTTCAAGTTAGTCTTCCATACACATTTTTTTTTTACATACATTGTTATGAGACCCCAACCTCTCATACCATTCTGTGACAGCACACTCCTCCCCACTGCCCCTGATTCCCCATGAACATTCAACCAGCTCCTAACTCTCTCTGCCTTCCCATCTCACCTCTG
Organism: Dugong dugon; assembly: GCA_030035585.1. NCBI lineage: Eukaryota > Metazoa > Chordata > Mammalia > Sirenia > Dugongidae > Dugong > Dugong dugon. The sequence goes on from CM057478.1 coordinate 21,351,963, forward strand.
GACAGAAGCTGCCCCTTTGGTCTCTTCTATCTACTTGACTAAGAGGAACATTCTTCACAAGTATCACTTTACGTCCCACAGTCCAGTCCAATCCCTATCTGAAGAGTTGGCCTCGGAAATTGTCTTAGTTCTGGGCTGATAGAGAGTCCAGGAGCCATGCTTTCCGGGGCGCCTCCAGTCTCAGTCAGACCATTAAGTCTGGTCTTCTTACTAGAATTTGAGTTCTGCATCCCATCATTCTACTGCTCCATCAGGGACGCTCTGTTGTGTTCCCTGTCAGGGCGGTCATTGGTGGTAGCCGGGCACCATCTAGTACTTCTGGTCTCGGGCTGATGAAGTCTCTGGTTTACATGGCCCATTCTGTCTCTTGGGCTAATACTTTGCTTCTGCCTTTGGTGTTCTTCGTTCTTCTTTACTCCAAGTGGTTGGGACCAATTGATGCATCGTAGATGGCCGCTTGCAAGCTTTTAAGACCCCAGATGCCGCTCACCAAAGTAGGATGCAGAACATTTTCTTAATAAGCTTTGTTATGCCAATTGACAAAGATGTCCCCTGAAAGCATGGTCCCCAGACCCCGCGTCCCTGCTACTCTGTCTCTCAAAGTATTTGATGGTATTGAGGAAACTTCTTAGCTTTGGTTTAGTCCAGTTGTGCTGGCTTCCCCTGTGGTGTGTGCTGTCCTTCCCTTCACCTAAGATGTTTCTTATCTACTATCTAGTTAGTGAATAACCCTCACCCTTCCTCCCCACCCCCGTAACCATCAAAGAATGTTTTCTTCTGTATTTAAACCTTTTCTTGAGTTCTTATAATGGTGGTCTTATACAGTATTTGTGCTTCTGTGACTGATTAAATTCACTCAGCATAATAAGTTCCAGCTTCCACCATGTTATACGATGTTTCACAGCTTCATCATTGCTCTTTATCATTGCATAATATTCCATTGTGTGGATATACCATAGTTTGTTTATCCATTCGTCCATTGATGGGCACTTAGGTTGCTTCCATCTTTTTGCTATTGTGAACAGTGCTGCAGTGAACATGGGTGTGCATGTATCTATTCGTGTGACAGCTCTTGTTTCTCTAGGATATATTCCAAGGAGTGGAATAGCTGGATCATATGGTGCTTCTATTTCTAGCTTTTTAAGGAAGTGCCAAATCGATTTCCAAAGTGGTTGTACCATTTTACATTCCCACCAACAGTGTATAAGTGTTCCAGTCTCTCCACAACCTCTCCAGCATTTGTTATTTTGTGTTTTTTGGATTAATGCTAGCCTTGTTGGGGTGAAATGATATCTCATTGTAGTTTTGATCTGCATTTCTCTAATGGCTAATGGTCGTGAGCATTTCTTCACGTGTCTGTTAGCTGCCTGAATATCTTCTTTGGTGAAGTGACTGTTCGTATCCTTTGCCCATTTTTTAACTGGGTTATTTGTCTTTTTGTTGTTGAGGTTTTGCAGTATCTTGTAGATTTTACAGATTAAACACTGATCGGATTTGTCATAGCCAAAAATGTTTTCCCAGTCTGTAGGTTGTCTTTTTACTCTCTTGGATGAGCATAAGTGTTTGATTTTTAGGAGCTCCCAGTTATCTAGTTTCTCTTCTGGTGCTTGTGCATTCTTACTTATGGTTCGTATTGTGTTTATGCCATGTATTAGGGCTTCTAGTATTCATTGTCCCTATTTTTTCTTCCATGATCTTTATCATTTTAGATTTTATATTTAAGTCTTTGTTCCATTTTGAGTTAGTTTTTGTACATGGTGTGAGAAAAAATTTGTTTCAGTTTTTTGCATGTAAATATCCAGTTATGCCAGCACCATTTGTTAAAGAGACTGTCTTTTCCCCAATTAATAGACTTTGGGCCTTTGTCAAATATTAGCTGCTCATAGGTGGATGAGCTTGTATCTGGATTCTCAACTCTGTTGCATTGGTCTATGTATCTGTTGTTATACCAGTACCAGGCTGTCTTGACTACCATGGCAGTATAATAGGTCCTAAAATCAGGTAGTGTAAGGCCTCCCACTTTGTTCTTCTTCTTGAGTAATGCTTTATTTATTTATTCGGGGCCTCTTCCCTTTCCATATGAAGTTGGTGATTTGTTTCTCCATCTCATTAAAAAATGCTGCTGGAATTTGGATCGGGCTTGCATTGTATCTGTAGATTGCTTGGGTAGAATTGACATTTTCACTATGTTGAGTCTCCCTATCCATGAGCAAGGTATATTTTTCCACTTATGCAGGTCTCTTTTAGTTTCTTGCAGTAGTGTCTTGTAGTTTTCTCTGTAAAAGTCTTTTACATCTCAGATTAGATTTATTCCTAAGTATTTTATCTTCTTGGGGGCTGTTTTAAATGGTATTGATTTGGTGACTTCCTCTTCAAGTTTCTCTTGGTTGGTGTAAAGGAATCCAATTGATTTTTGTATATTTATCTTGTATCATGAAACTTTGCAGAAATCTTCTGTTAGTTCCAGTAGTTTTCTTGTGGATTCTTTGGGGTTTTCTGTGTAGAAGATCATATCATCTGTAAATAGAGATACTTTGACTTCTTCCCTACCTATCTGTATGCCCTTTGTTTCTTTTTCTAGCCTAACTGCTCTGGCTAGGACCTCCAACACAATGTTGAATAATAGTGGTGATAGAGGGCATCCTTGTCTGCTTCCTATTCTCAAGGGGAATGCTTTCAGAGTCTCTCCATTTAGGATGATGTTGGCTGTTTGTTTTGTATAAATACCCTTAATTACATTGAGGAATTTCCCTTCTATTCCTATTTTTTTGAAAGTTTTTATCATGAATGGGTGTTGGACTGTGTCAAATGCCTTTTCTGCATTGATTGATAAGATCATATGGTTCTTGTCTTTTGTTTTATTTATGTGGTGGATTACGTTGATTGTTTTTCTAATGTTGAACCATCCCTGCATACCTGGTAGAAATCCCACTTGGTCATGGTGAATTATTTTTTTGATATGTTGCTGAATTCTTTTGGCTAAAATTTTGTTGAGGATTTTTGCGTCAATGTTCATGAGGGATGTCGGTCTGTAATTTTCTTTTTTTGTGATGTCTTTACCTGGTTTTGGTATCAGGGTTATGCTGGCTTCATAGAATGAGTTTGGGAGTATTCCATCCTTTTCTATGCTCAGAAATACCTTTAGTAGAAGTGGTGTTATCTCTTCTCTGCAAGTTTGGTGGAATTCTCCAGTGAAGCCATCCAGGCTGGGGCTTTTTTTCTTGGCAGTTTTTTAATAACCTTCAATCTCTTCTTTCGTTATGGGTTTATTTAGTTGTTCTACCTCTGTTTGTGTTAATTTATGTAGGTAGTGAGTTTCTAGAAATTTGTCCATGTCTTCTAGGTTTTCAAATTTGTCAGAGTACAGTTTTTCTTAGTAATTTGTTATGGTTCTTTTAATTTCAGTTGGGTCTGTTGTGATAGCACCCATCTCATTTCTTACACTGGTTACCTGCTTCCTCTCCTGTTTTTGTTTTGTCAGTTTGGCCAGTGGTTTAGAAATTTTGTTGATCTTTTCAAAGAACCAGCTTTTGGACTTATTAACTCTTTTGATTGTTTTTCTATTCTGTATTTCATTTAATTGTGCTCTAATACTTACGATTTCCTTTCTTCTGGAGACTGAGGGCTTCTTTTGCTGCTCTTTCTACTTGTTCCATTTGTAGGGTTAATATTTTGATTATGGCCCTTTCTTCTTTTTGGATGTGTGCATTTATTGCTATATACTGACCTCTGAGCACTGCTTTTGCTGTGTCCCAAAGGTTCTGGTAGGATGTGTTTTCATTCTCGTTTGATTCTATGAATTTCTTTATTCCATCCTTAATTTCTTCTTTAACCCAGTAGCTTTTGAGCAAGGTGTTGTTCAGTTTCTATGTGTTTGATTTTTTTTTTTTCCTTGCTTTTTGTGTTGTTGATTTCCACTTCTATGGCTTTATGGTCAGAAAAGATGCTTTTGCATTTTGTTAAGGCTTGCTTTATGGCCTAATATGTGGTCTATTCTGGAGAATGTTCCATGTGCATTGGAAAAGAAAGTATACGTGGGTGCTGTTGGGTGCAGTGTTCGGTATATGTCTATGAGATCAAGTTGGTTGATTGTATCATTTAGCTCTTCTGTGTCTTTGTTGAGCTTCTTTCTGGATGTTCTGTCTTTCACTGAAAGTGGCGTGTTGAAGTCTCCTACTGCTATTGTGGAGCTGTCTATCTCTCTCTTCAGAGCTGTTAGAGTTTGTTTTATGTATTTTGGAGCCCTGTTGTTGGGTGCATAAATATTTATTATAGTTACGTCCTCCTGGTGTATTGACCCTTTAGTCATTATATAGTGCCCTTCCTTATCCTTTGTGGTGGGTTTTACTTTAAAGTCTATTTTGTCAGAGATTAGTATTGCCACTCCTCTTCTTTTTGGAGTGTTGTTTGCTTGATATATTTTTTTCCATTCTTTGAGTTTTAGCCTGTTTGTGTCTTTAAGTCTAAGGTGCATCTCCTATAGGCAGCATATAGATGGATCATGCTTTTTTATCCAGTCTGCCACTCTCTGTCTCTTTATTGGTGCAGTAAGTCCATTTACATTCAGCGTAATTATTGATAGCTATGAGTTTAGTGCTGTCATCCTGATATCTCTTTTTGTGTGTTGTTCACAGTTTCTTTGTTCTCCTCAATTTTCTGTGCTGAGTCATTTTTCTTTATGTATTTTTTTTCCATCTTTTTCTTTGTTGTAGATTTTGCATTTACTAGGTCTTTATTTTTTTCTACTTTTTTATTTTGATTTGGGATTGTTAGATTCCTTTATTGTTACCTTAATATTTACCCCTATTTTTCTAAGTTTGTACCAGTTTTTTATTACTTTGTATCACCTTAACTTCCCCTCCATATGAAAAATCAGTGTCTCCATTTTTTAAGTCCCTCTTTTTTGTTTTAATGTTGTCCTTTTTTACATATTGATGTCTGTTTCCCTATTTTCAAAGTTTTAGCTTTGATATATTTTCAATATCTGTATCTGAGTCAATATCTGGTTGCTCTGTTCTAGTCTTGCATTATTATCTGGTGTTATTGATTATCTAACAGTAGGACTCCCTTTAGTTGATATCTACTTTTCTTTCCTACTACAATATATATGTTTAAATATATTATGCTTTATCTTAAGCTTCACAGTTATTAGAGTTCCTTCCTCTAGTTTACTCAAGATTAGCAGAGCAAACATCTGTTTCTGAGTTCAGTGTTTAAACATAAAATATGCTATAAAGCAGCCCAAATTGAACATTTCTCTGTTTCTGGGGAACCTTAAATAGATCAACCTGAAATAATTAAAATTTGCTAGCCATTCAGAATAGTCACTTGAGTTTTCATAGTCTTATTAGTGACCATTTATAAAACTGTGCATTTGATTGTTGCCAAGGCATCAACTGACTTTCTTCTCCCTAATGCCCAATTCATTTTCCTGGACAGTTAGAAGCCTAAGGAAGCAATTTCACTCCTTAGAGTTAATAGTGTACTATAACATTTTAGTGCATTTGCGTGAAGGCTTTTTTAGAATCGGAATTGGGAAAGCTGGATTCTGTGCATTCCCGTACCACTGTTTGACCTAATGACCTTGCAGGAGTCACTTAACAACTCTGGGCTTTGCTGCCTATCTGTAAAATGAAAGAATTGGATGAGATGATCTCCGAAGTCTCTTCCTTCTCTGTAGCCCGATGAAATTAACAAATGATACTGTTAATGTAAGAGCACACACAGAATCAAATGCAAATGAAAACACATCCTACTAGAACCGTTGGGACACAGCAAAAGCAGCGCTCAGAGGTCAATTTCTAGCAATAAATGCACACATCCAAAGAGAAGAAAGGACCAAAATCAAAACATTAACCCTACAACTCAAACAAATACAAAGAGAGCAGCAAAAGAAGCCCTTGGGCACCAGAAGGAAGCGAATAATAAAAATTAGAGCAGAATTAAATGAAATAGAAAATAGAAAAACAATTGAAAGAGTTAGCAAAACCAAGAGCTGGCTCTTTGAAAAGATCGACAAAATTGATAAACCATTTGCCAAACTGACTAAAGAAAAACAGGAGAGGAAGCAAATAACCCATATAAGAAATAAGGTGGGCAATATCACAACAGACCCAACTAAAATTAAAAGAATCTTAGCAGGATACTATGAAAAATTGTACTCTAACAGATTTGAAAACCTAGAGGAAATGGACAAATTTCTAGATACATACTGCCTACCTAAATTAACACAAACAGTGGTAGAACTAAATAAACCTATTAAAAAAAGAAGAGATTGAAAAGGTAATTTAAGAACTCCCAACAAAAAAAAAAGACCTGGCCCTGTTGATTTCACTGGAGAATTCTACCAAACTTGCAGAGACGAGTTAACACCACTACTACTAACGGTATTTCAGAGCATAGAAAATGATGGAATACTCCCCAGCTCATTCTATGAAGCCAGCATAACCCTGATAACAAAACCAGGTAAAGACACCACAAAAAAAGAAAATTACAGACCAATATCCCTCATGAACATTGATGCAAAAATCCTCAACAAAATTCTAGTCAGTAGAATTCAGCAACATATCAAAAAAATAATTCACCATGATCAAGTGGGATTTCTACCAGGTATGCAGGGATGGTTCAACATTAGAAAACAATCAATGTAACCCATCACATAAATAAAACATAAGACAAGAACCACATGATCTATCAACTGATGCAGAAAAGGCATTTGACAAAGTAAGTAATCAATAGTAGTTGGTACTATATGAGTATTACATAGGAAGAGAAGACTTTATTCAGTGGTCTAACTAAAGTAAGCCTGCTGGGTGTGGAATATGAGCTCACCTAAATTTGTTTGTATCCCCAGACTGCCTAAACTCACCATATTACCAGTAAGGATGGGGGGAGGGTGGGGAGTGTGTGGCAATGTATGCAAATAAGATAGTTTTCATCATCCCTGTAGACGCTATGCATACAATACTTCTACCATTTGGACCTGTCAATCAAGAACTTTCTTCTAACATTGTGTTTATTAAGGACATGGAGAAAAGCTGGAAGGAAAAAGAAGAGAAGCCACCACCCCATATATTTCTGACTACTAAACGGTTTTACTTGTCCTCATCCTCAGTACGACTTTGTGGAGCTCCTGGATGGCAGCAGGTTGATTGCAAGAGAACAGCGCAACCTGCTTGAGTCGGAAAGAGTGGGGCGACAGGCAAGATCCGTCAGTCTCCACGAGGCTGGCTTTATCCAGTACTTGGATTCTGGAATCTGGCATCTGGCTTTTTATAACGATGGGAAAAACGCAGAGCAGGTGTCTTTTAATACCATTGTTATAGGTAAGAACTGTCTTCAAAGCATATTTTTCAAGGCTACAACCCAGCCTAAACACTGTGTTGAATAGTCAGTTAAATACCTCTGCCAATTTTGAGAGATTTCTGAGGTGTCAAAGCCTGAGGTAAATATGTGAGAAATATTTTTAAATTATTTATGAATATGTGGCAAACTATGAGACACTAGAAGAAAATATTATTTGGATGTATCTTGGGGAAGGGGAGTGCATTATGAAAACACTTAAAAGCATCTGCATTTACAATAGCAATGCTTTGCTTTACTATTCTAGTAATCTAGTACTAATGAGTCCTGTTTTTGGTTATGGAGTTCATCATCCATGCTTTCAACACACAGCTAAAATGATCAAAGTGACACAGTTTAAGTTGAATTGTGGTGAGAGGCAGGCTATACAACAAGTGTTCTTTCTTTCTTTTCTTCAGAATCTGTGGTGGAATGCCCCCGAAATTGCCATGGAAACGGAGAGTGTGTTTCTGGAACTTGTCATTGTTTTCCAGGATTTCTGGGTCCGGATTGTTCAAGAGGTATGCGAGTTAGATTCTTTTCTTAAGCCAGTATAAATAAGCTGTAGAAACACAATTCAGAAAACTACCAATACGGGGAAGAAAGGGGAAATAACTGGCAACCTGCTTGTTCCCAAGATGTGTCTTTTCTTTCGGAAGCTTGATTGAAAACGTGGCGGTTAATTCTTATGTGGTGTTTTACTTCACAGCAGCCTGTCCAGTGTTGTGCAGTGGCAATGGGCAGTACTCCAAGGGCCGCTGCCTGTGTTTCAGCGGCTGGAAGGGCACTGAGTGTGATGTGCCGACGACCCAGTGTATTGACCCGCAGTGTGGGGGCCGTGGGATTTGTATCATGGGCTCTTGTGCTTGCAACTCAGGATACAAAGGAGAAAACTGTGAAGAAGGTAAACATGTCAATATTTACAGAACTCTATTGTTATCTTCTTAAAGAAACAGATTCTATCTGTAATCTTTAGTTTGGCAATCTCTTTTCATTTGCTTCCTTATAGAAGTAACTTTGATTTCCATATTTATCAATGCATTATTTTATTAACATTTCAACTAATTAAAGGAACAAATACCAAAGAGCCATTTTGCGCTTTTCTCAGTAACGTGAACAGTTCATTTTTTTCTCTAAAAAACGTAAGCAAGTATTTGTGCCATGAAATCAACAGTATTCTGTTGATTTTTTTAAACAGTTTTCATATTTACGTTGATCTTCTAAATCTAGCATTTTGGCATCTCTAGAGAGAATATGGAATATAATATACTAGTGAAAAAAAGTAAAAATCCCGGGTTTGTTCCGGAACTTTGTGTAATGATGATACTCAAGATAAAGTGCTGTTGAATTGTTTTTTCAAAAGGCAGAAAAAGCACTATTTCCTTTCTTCAGTCAAATTGATTTTATTGATCTGCACACACAAAGTAATGCAATTAAGCCTCTGGAATTAAATTTTCAGGCCATTGACCCTACAAGTGTAAAGTTTTATTGAGTCAAATTGCTAAATTAAATCTCGTCATCTAAAGCACATTAAACTGAATTAAGAAGGATAGAGAGTATGCAACTCATTTATTTCTCAAACAGTTTGAGGATCCCATATAGCTGTCAGTACTCAGTGCTCCTGGATTAGGTCATCTGATACGGATTGTTATAGAGAAGCCAATACTTATTACTCTCTGATTAGGCAGAACAGAGAGCAATAGGCTGAAACCTCAAGTGCATATGTGTGTAATTCATGAAAATTACAAATCCTTACAAGAGTCTAAATTACCTAAATTGCATTGAGCTAGTTCCTAATGCTCTATTATAAAAACCTTTGCATTTTCAGAAACAAGTTCTTAAAAATGGTAGGTAAATATTTGATTATACAAAACATTGGTATAGATTGTGATGTTATTCTTTATTCTGGATGTGCTATAATATCTTCTATATTTAATCATGGAATTGTTCTCTTTTCTTCCCACTAGCTGACTGTCTAGACCCTGGGTGTTCTAGTCATGGTGTGTGTATCCATGGGGAGTGTCACTGCAATCCAGGATGGGGTGGGAACAACTGTGAGCTACTCAAGACCATGTGTCCTGACCAGTGCTCCGGTCATGGGACGTACCTTCAGGAAAGTGGCTCCTGTACTTGTGACCCCAACTGGACTGGCCCAGACTGCTCAAATGGTAAGGTTAATAAATGCAGTAGAACTTGGCTGCTTAATATTCTGTGCTGGTAAAGATTAAACATTTTAATTTTTAAAACACAAGGTTTAATACAGATTTTAGTAAATGATGATAGCAATAAATACCAAAAGTAATAAAATTCAGTTGCTTTATAAAAAGGAGAGGAAAAGGCTTAACCAATATGCCATTAACGTTTCCCCTTTAGCACTATTGGAAAAAATCTTTCATTGTGTAGGACCCTACTTCTCAGTTCTCACTATATGGAACTACACATCCAGACTGGCCTCCTGATAGACCTGTGTACAGATTGGGGATTTAAGCATATTACTCCTAAACAAAGCCTCAATTTAAAAAAAAAAAAAGTTTGACAACGTAAAGGCTAAAACATGATACCAATAAAGAGTATGCATATATGCATATTATGATGTGTATGGTGGTCCAATGCTGAGTTTTTAATTATAATAATATGATTATGTTAGAAACGGCAGGTAGTAATTTTATTCAATAGCCAAGTTATTATTGGCACCTGCTGTGTGCACAGCATTGTGATAGGTCCTATAGGGATAAAAAAACAAGGAATCATTCCTGCCCTCTAGAACAGTGGCTTTCAAAATTTTTTACCATAACCTACAGTCTTAAATACCTTTTTACATCGTGATCTGGTGGACGTATACGTGCAGATACTCACATGACTGAAACAAAAGTTTCACACAGTGACACACACTGATTTTTTTTTCAAGTCTATGCTATATTTTTAATGCTGGTTGCAACCCACGAGTTAATTAATTAATTCCATGACCCACTAATGGAGCACACAGTTTAAAAAGATGCTGTTCTAGTCTAGAAGATTATAGTTTGATTGGGGAGGTAAGATGAACACACATGAAATAATTAGAAACCAATAAATCACAGTTTAATATTATATTTGAGCGTCACATGGAATGATATGCTAACATCAGTGGACTTCAGAGGAGTGACCCTACCTTGATGAGTAATGAAAGGTTTCAATGAGGCCTTTATTGACATTTCTTGCCTTCATTTAAAGATGGCATTGTGGGGGAAAGAATATTTTCTGACTAGAGGTACAGTACTAGAGAGTGCTTAAAAGCATGGACACTGATATCAGATGGGAGGTGTTCATATTCAAGCTCTACTACTTAATAGCGCCTGTATTTTTACACAAACAACACACATTACACATTTTTTTTTGCCAACTGCACCCCACCTGCAGGTATTTTCATAAGCACACTATGTGTCTTAGTTATCTAGTGCTACTATAACAGAAATACCACAAGGAGATGGCTTTAACAAACAAGTGTATTCTCTCACGGTTTAGGAGACTAGAAGTTCAAATTCAGGGTGCCAGCTCCAGGGGAAGGCTTTCTTTCTCTGTCAGTTCTGGGGAAAGGTCCTTGTCATCAATCTTTCCCTGGTCTAGGAGCTTCTCAGCTCAGGGACCCCGAGTCCAAAGGATATGCTCTGCTCCGGGCTGTTTTTTCTTGGTGGTATGAGGTCCCTCTTTTCTCTGCTCACTTCTCTATCTCAAAAGCGATAAAGTTAGTTGACTAAAGTCAACCTAATCTTGTAGATTGAGTCCTGCCTCATTAATATACCTGCCTTATTTACATCATAGAGGTAGGACTTACAATACATAAGGAAATCACATCAGATGACAAAATGGTAGACAATCACACAGTACTGGGAATCATGGCCTAATCAAATTGATACACATTTTTGGGGGATACAATTCAATCTATAATACTATGTTATTTTTTTTTATATGTTGCTGTAAAATAAGTCAGCATAGCATGCTTGCAAAGATACCTCACAAGGTAGGCACAGTTGGCAAAAAAATGTATAACACATATGTTATTTGCATAAAAATACAGTATATAACATTAGGCAAATTACTATAGTGCCTCAGTTTACTCATCCGTAAAATGAATTTAATCATAGGAAATTCTTCACAGAGATGCTATGAAAATTACTTGAATTAATGCATATAATTGTACAATGCTTGGCCCATAATAAATTCTAAATATAGCTATTATTATTATTACTACTACTACTATTAAGAAAAGACAGAAATGTGAGAAATACCATGGCTTACATGAAACAGTGAAAAAAGTTAAGAGTATTTGGAGGTAAAAATTGGGTTAGGCCCACCAGTAATGGATGGTGCAGTTTAGAAGTGATGTTTTAGACAATGCAGAATTCACTAATAATAATGATGTGTTCTGTAATATGAGAGTAGTGTTCTAGGAGAATTAAACTGCAGATTATATGTCAGTGAGCATACATGGGAAGACATTGAAGGATGGAGGACAAGTTAGAGGGTTTTCTCAAACTGAAGTTGTGAGGTGGTGAAAGCTTGAATTAGTTTGAAGTCAACAGAAATGAAAGAATAAATCTGAGGGACATTTTAAAGAAAAAGTAGATAGGATTTACTGAAAAAAAAAAAGATCATAAAAGTTGGTGAGATGTGCTAAAAGTCTGAGATAAGGGAGATCAGGGCTAATGTTAATGCCTCTTAATGAAGCAAGGAAGTTGGGAAGTGGTGAGGCTGACTGAACAGGCAGGCTGTGGGTGGAGGCAAGAAGATCAGTGAGAAAGATAGAGAACATAATGAATTTTGTTTTAGATACTAAAACTATCTAAGTAAAGATAAATAATACCAAGGAAAAAAAGAAGAGGAAGAAGGAGGAGAAAAAAATAGAAGTGGAGGAAGAAAAGGGAGAAGACGAAGACAAAGGAGAAAGGAGAAAGAAAAAGGACAAACAGATTTATTTGTGGTGTTTTGTAAATAAAAACATTCTGTATAAACCTTAGATTCAGTGAAAGGGTCCACTCTTAATCTTGCCCACACTGATTGTCCTCATCTCTGAACCGCTGTTGTTTAACAGGAAGTGGTTAAAAACATGGGCTCTGGAGATAAACTCCCTGGGTTCCAGTCTTGGACTGGCCATTCACTAGCTGTGTGGTGTTGGGCAAGTTGTTTAACATCACTGTATCTCAGCTTCCTTATCTGTAAAATGGAGATAATAGTACTACATTACGCACTTGTTGTAAGGATTAAATGAGTAATATGTGAAAAGTGCTTAGAACAGCGCCTTACATGTAGAAAAGACTCCGTAAGTATTAACCATTAGTAGAGAACTGGGGGTGGTGGTAGTTGTGGTCTTCTAAGAGCTAATTGTAGTTTGGCCATGCTTAATTCCTCATCAATTCATAGGAGCTTCCACATAGAACTCACTGGACACAGCTCTCTGTCTTAGTTACCTAGTGCTGCTGTAAGAAAAATACAACAAGTGGATGACTTTAAAGAACAGGAATTTGTTATCTCACAGTTTTGGAGGCTAGGAGTCTGAACTCAGGGCATTGGCAGGGCTGTGCTCTGTCTGCTCTAGAAGATCATTTCTGGTCTCTCAGCTTCTGGCTGCTCCTGGCCCTTGGCTTGTAGACAGATCCTCACGTGGTATCTTCCTCCTGTATATTTGTATTCCCTTTTTATAAGTCACCACTCAGAAGGGATTAGGTGTAGGGCCTACCTTACTCTGAATAGGCACCCTGGTGGCACAGTGGTTAAGTGATATAGCTGCTAACCAAAAGGTCAGCAGTTCAAATCCACCAGCTGCTCCTTGAAAACCCTATGGGGCAGCCCTGCTCTGTCCTCTGGGGTTGCTTTGGGTTGGAATCAACTCGACAGGTTTGGTTTTTGGTTTTTCACTCTGCATAGGAGCCTTGGTGGCACAGTGGTTAAGCACTTGGCTGCTAACTGAAAGGTCAGCATTTCGAAACCACCAGCCGCCCTGCAGGAAAAAGTTTAACAGTCGGCTTCCTTAAAGATTGACGAAAAAAAAAAACCGAAACTCACTGCCGTCTAGTCGATTCTGACTCATAGTGACCCTATAGGACAGCGCAAAACTGCCCAATAGAGTTTCCAATCTTTACAGCAGCAAACTGCCACATCTTTCTCCCACAGAGCTGCTGGTGGGTTCCAATTGCCGACCTTCCGGTTAGCAGTCACCAAGGCTCCTTTCATAAAGATTACAGCCTTGGAAACCTATAGTGCAGTTCTGCTGTATCCTGTAGGGTCGCTATGAGCCCCAGTTGACTCAACGGCAGCAAATTTGTTTTTTTTTTGTTTTACTCTGATGGCCTCAATAACCTAACAAAAGAAAACGCCTATTTCCAAACAGGGTTGCATTCACAGGTACAGTGATTAGTACTTCAGCATATCTTTTGGGCGGACACATTCTAGCCATAACGTTCTTCAAATATGAAACTTAAGAAATGCAAACCTTTTCACCTATTAGAATGACCTAATGGCATAAAGCAAAATGAAATCTTGCTAGGTAGCCACTTCACATGCTAATTTTCAGTAAAAAAACACTAGTGATTTTTATAAATCACTCTTTGGCATTTTGAGAAACTTGGGTGACATCTCTGCTACCCTATGAATCAATGTCAGCATGACGTATTTATCTGCCCCCCCCAACCTTCTACCAAATAAGATTTTAAAAGTCCAAACTAAATAAAGTTTTGTGTAGGCTAATTTATAGTATTGATGAAAAGCTTCCATTAAACCCGCAAGTAAATATCCTGAAGAGGAAACTTAGGAGTTTTCTCGCCCCACCCCCGTTTCTCTTCTTCCTCCTTTCCTCCCTTCTTTCTTTCAGTCTTTCTTCCTTCCTTCCTTCCTTGTTATCTTTTGGCCATACGTTTCTGGAGGCAGACGAGATTTACAACATGTTTATTACTTCTTTCATAGTAATATTAGTTGATTCACATAGCTTGGGAAACCAGAAACTTTGGTTAAAAGATTAACTTGTATAGAATAAATAAGAATAAAAACATAAATTTGGCCTGAATTGTAAAGAACCTTGAATTTCTAAGGAGTTTTAGGGAATCATCACCAACCGACATTTATTAATCATGTGTGCATCGTATTATTTTAAATGATACATTAACTTATTTTGTCCTCCTTTCTTGAAAATATATCTCATAATTTCAAGGATTAATATAGGCATTTACTAATTTGAGTTTTTATTTACATTTCTGACTTCAATACTAAAAAATTGAGTCTTGCAAAAACTATACCTGATTATGTTTTATAAATATAATTACTTGTGTAGTAAAGCTGCATTTTATCCAAACCTCTTCTTTCTCCATCAATAAAATAGATATAATATTACTGTGAATAAATAATACTTGCTTGAAATATTGCCATTCTGATTCACTTCCCACAATTATCCAAGTAGGAGAAGTGTAAGCAAAGCAGCCCCTTTATGTTTCACATAAAGTTATCATGATGCATACCTGAATTATTTTATACATGGTAGCTTGTAATTGATACTAAATAACTCGAAAGCTAATTTAGTCCTCCTCATAAATAATGTTGCTATGAAGAACAAAAATGTGTATAAATGCTAATTTAAACAATCAATTGGCTTCCCAAATCACATCATTATTTTACACATTTACCCTGATCTTTTTTCATGCTAGTTGAAAATCTAATTTTACCTGTATACAAAATGACTATGTAGTCATAGGGAGCAGAGACCGTGTCCTATTCCTATGTGTATCCCCAATGCAAAACAGAAACTTAATATATATTAAACTCTCAATATAGGTGTTGAATAATGTATACAATCCTGGTCTTTTAAAAGAAGGTAGTTAAGTACAGAAAAATATTTAATAAACTTCGCTTTTAGTTGCAAAAAAGACAGACAGTTTAGAATTAATAGTGAAGATTTCTAACACAGTTAGGTTCATCCCATGAGGATTTCTGGGCCCATGTGCCTCAAATATGTCTATCTGTTGTTGTACAGCTCTTCATTTTAAGCTTATAAAAACATTGCTTTAATTTACATTCATGGCTGAAAGTTTACTAGCACTGTAATTCTGAATTCCTAACTGAATCCTAAAGGAAAACGATTTACCATCTGCCTCTATTGTTATTGTGGAAATGACCTTCAGTTATCTAAATTCAATAAGATTTTTTACCTGAAGAAACATTTGGTTCAGCTGCGAGGAAAGAAGAAATGAATTATTTCCATCAGAAAGTTTATAGGTTTGAAAGCAACAGAGCTTTCCTCTGTTTTCTTCAGCAGTCTGTCCATTAATTATCCCTTCAATTCCACTTCAGTTAAATTAACTCTAATTAATAACTTCATTACAAAGATTGACGCATCTTGCTTAAAGCTAGTGGGCTAAATGCTGATAAACACCTTCACCCTAATGAGAAATTGATTAGATTGAATAAAAAGAGTTCCTCGGAAAGAAACGTCTCTTCTCGAGCTGAGGTAATGGTGCTCTGAAGTTCATCAAACCATCTTGGATCTCTTAATCAAAAATTTAATTCAAAAGAGATAGAAAATGTGGCATGAGAAAACACATACTCTGTCTTCCAGTTAATAGTTCTGACTGCTGTTTATAACAAATGTTACAGCTCTCACAGTGCCTTGATGTGGTATTTGAAGTTCTGTAGCACTGAGACAGAGAATTATGGTGTCTGAGAAGTGTTATCTGGGCAACGAATGGGTAAAATAGGAGCATGTGACTATATAAATAGTTACTTTTTTTTCTGTAGTCCATTTTGTGTTTTTAGAAATGATTTCAGGTTTCTGTTACTGACTTTTATTTTTATGAGAAAACCAAAACGAAGCGTTTTTTACAGTCTTAGAGAAAGAAACTATAACTTTATATGTAAAGAGTAAAAAATAAAATATCCTTCCAGACTACTTCTGCCCCAATCCCTCTTTCCCTCCCTCTCCCTCTCGTACTCCCTCCTTCCATCTCTCCCACCTCTCTCTCTCTTAAATTGGCTCTGGTTGTGTTGTACATAGGGTCACTGTGAGTTGGAAACAGCTCAACAGCACCTAACAACAACAACAAGTAAAACTTTTAAGAAAGCTTTAAGAAAAAAAATCATCTCAGACATCTGAATTCATTTGGAAACCTAACCTGGTATTATCATAGTTTTTGAAGTAATTTGGTCACCTATGCTCCTTTCAGTAATGCTAGTTGTTGAAAAATCTTATTTTGATTTTTGACAGAGTCAGTAATTATATATATTTTTAAACTGATTTTCTACTGTGTAGGTTAAGCAGCTTGTACTTGTCAACAATACACATTTACTGAATAGGAAAAACAATAATTTATTTTATTTAACCAGCATTTCTGTGTGTCAGAAGTATGCTAATATAGTCACCATAGTAGATTCTTTTTAATGAAAGTTTCTAGAGATTTAAAAACTTTAAACAGTAGGATTAGAAATAACCCCTTTTCAATTCTTGCTATATGTGTGAAACCCAAGGCCAGTTAGATACCTGAAGGCTTAGATACTGAAATAGTTCTGTAACCTGATGTGTGTTCTTGGCTGCCAAAGATACTCTTCAGAGATAGATAGATAGATCAATAGATAGATAAATCGATTGATAGATATACATACACACATATATATACACCATATATATATGTATATATGTGCATATTTATTAAAATAGGCAATTATAACAAAACTGTCATGCGTATTCTATGCATGATTAGGGCAGCCTATGAAATTAAGTCATGAATAAAGAAGTAAAATTGTGCCATTTGTAATTCTTTGTAATCAGTACTGAAATTTACATAATATTCATAGATACTGTTCTTTTCAATGACTTTGTTTTCCACCATAACAAATTTGAGTTTAAGATGTTGCATTGGTTATTAATCCCCCTTCTCATTCTCCCCTACTCTTTTATCTTGCTCTGCATCCTCTTTTTTTCAATACAGAAATATGTTCAGTGGACTGTGGCTCCCATGGTGTTTGCATGGGGGGGACTTGTCGCTGTGAAGAAGGCTGGACGGGCCCAGCATGTAATCAAAGAGCCTGCCACCCCCGCTGTGCTGAACATGGAACCTGCAAGGATGGCAAGTGTGAATGCAGCCAGGGGTGGAACGGAGAGCACTGTACTATCGGTAGGCTAACTGCACTTTCCTGTCTGTCCTCCATAGAAAACTAAAAAGCTCCGGCTATTTGATTTATTTCAGCCTAAAAAAAGGTTTATTTCTTCAAATTATTTTTTAGAGAAATTGCTTTTTAAATAAAGTTATCATTTTATAATGGCAGTTGAGTTCTTTTTAGAACAAGCATCACAAGTATGAAGCATAAGAATTTTTTTATTCATTATTGTGATGGCCACAAAAATTGACTCACATGAACAAAGAACATTTCACTTTTAATTTATAAATAAAGTTTCATATTCTATTACTTTCATTCATATATTACCTCTTAGTGTTCTGTGTTACCATTGCATTTCTTAATAATCGCAACCAAAATTTTTACCTAAAAACAAAAAGATTTCAAATACGTGACCTTCTTGGCCTCTGTAGATTCCAGAATCATATATCGTAGCATTTATGGATATATTTTAGTCTCTAAAGAAGAAATTTGACTTTTAATGACTTTATTTTGCAATACCACGAGAAACAAACTAGTTATAAAATATACAATCTAGCTGTTCTTAAACAACTTTATATGCTTAGCACTTTTTAAAATATGATGACATTTATGGACTTCTGTAGGTTAAATAAAACAATCAAGTAGGTGTGTAAGATGAAATGTTAGTGCGTAAATTATATTTAGCAGGGATACAAAAGTATCCAGAACATATATGGTACCATATTTTCAAGGTACTCAGTGTCTTTGCTTTTTACCGTTTATGTCACTAAATTACAACTGAATTAAAATTGAGAAATAAATTAAATTTTAAAAATACAGCAAAAGTAAGTAATAAATTTTTACCTCACTTCAGTGAAAGTGTACAGCATTAATTTTAACAGGCGTAATCCTACAAAAATTTCAGACTTTGAGGTACAGTTGGCCGGCCCTGTATCCATCTGTATCCATGGGTTTCACATCTGTGGATTCAACCAGCCGTAGATTGAAAATATTCAGAATAAAAAAAGAAAGTTCCAAAAAGCAAAACTTGAATTTGCAGCATGCTGAGTGCTATGTTGCATCCCTGAGAATGAAGTGCTGTGTAGGTGTCCTTTGCTGCAGCCTCCAGCCATTGCATAGATCCTCAGTCTCTCTCCAGTACTCGTTTGATCATTGTTCACCTCGTGTCTTATCATTGTTCCCTTAACAATACAGTACTATGTAACAACTATTTCCATAACCCTTACATTGTACTAGGTATTGTAAGTAATCTAGAGATGATTAGGATATGCATAGGTTATATGCAAATACTACACCATTTTATATAAGGGACTTGAGCGTCCTGGGATCTTGGTATCCTCGGATACTGAGGGATGACTGTACAGTGTTTCTCCACATTGTTTTATGTCCTTAGAGTAAAATTTGATAAAGCTGTTGAGGGGTGAAGGAAGTGTCGGTATCTTATAAGATTTCTTCTTGCAATGCGTCTGTAAGCATCATGTATTTCACTTTATTGCCTACAGGAGTTGGTTAGCCAGAAATTTTGCCATGGAAAATTGAAATCACATACATCTTATAATTGTCACAATTCTGTGTTTACAAACTTCAAGCAAGGTTCTTTCTAAGCTTATTGACATCTGTTTCAAGGGTCTCAGGATCACTCCCATATTTGTTGATTCACTAGAAGGACTCACAGGACTCTGAGGCATTGTACTCACAATTGTACTTTATTACAGTCATCAGAAAGGAAAAAAGACAACATTATGCGGAGTCTGGAAAAATCCAGCACAGAAATCCTATGTTCTTTCTCTCCCGCCAGGAGAGGTCACATGGAGTGTACCCCTTTCTGTAGCAGTGAAATGCATCAATGTATGTGCAGCATTTCTGCCCAGGGAAGCCCATTTGAGACTCAGAGTCTAGGGTTTTTACTGGGGCTTGCTCAAGTAGGTTGTCTCCACTTGAGATACTACAGTCACAACTCAGTGCTTCTGGTGGGCAAAATAACCTTGTCAGTGTAGGGAATAGCCAAGTTCCCAGATGCCAGCCAAGGGCCAGCCCTGTAAACAGGCCTGCTATACCAACTCTCACTGCACAACATCCTTAGAGTCTCACTTGTTGAATGTGTGCTTACTGCCCACAACTGGGAAACATATAGTTACTACTGAAGTCAAGCTACAGCTTGCAGGGTGCTGTGAACCACTGAAGGAGAGGAGTAAGCCATGTATAGACCTCGTTTTACAAGACAGCTCAACATTCTCAAGCATTGTTCTGAAATGGCCAGAAAGTGTGAGAAAAGTGAGATCAAACTCCTCTGGATAGGCTTTTTAAAACTCCACGCGCGCCTGTAATTCCCCTTCATCCCCAAGATTCTGGAATGGCTTTCCCTTGCCCGGTCTAAGACAGGCTTCCCAGGATGATGGCAGACTGTTGCTCATAATTGTAGTAAAGCAGAAAAAAAGTTGACAGTCACAATTTGTGTATCTTTCTGTGAATGTGCAAGGACAGTGCAATACCCCATGACCAAACAGCTTTGTGCCTTAACTCCCAGAATGCCTGTGTACCAAGGCAAGGCAAGAAAAATATGCCTCTAATCATACTCCTTTATATTCCACCCCCATCCCTAGTCAGAAGAAGTGAATTGCTGTTAGTTCAGGGAAAAATGTTATGTATTTCATTATACACATGCTAGGAAGTACAGCAAACGTGTATATACTTTGGAAAACCAGAAAATGTACTATAAGCTATGCATAAACCAAACCACCAAACCCGTTGCCATCAAGTCGATTCCGACTCATAGTAACCCTGGAAGACAGAGTAGAACTGCCCTGTAGGGTTTCCAGGGAGCACCTGGTGGAGTAGAACTGCTGACCTTTTGGTTAGCAGCTGTAGCTCTTAACCATTATGCCACCAGGGTTTCCAAAGCTAGCCATAGACAGATTTAAGTTGCCAACATATCATCCTATTGTTGTCCTCCTGACCTTGGTGGTTTTCCCTAGCTGAGCTGTCCTTAAACAACTTTCCAGTCATCTGGGCACAAACAGGATTTTTGTTAGCAATCCCACTTTCTGTTGTTTTATTTTGTGTTGATGCTTTCATATTCCATATGAGTAACAATGTGGAAATAAAGCACCAGCTTCATTTAAAAACAAATCTTGGAAGTAAACCTTTCGAAAGATGTAGCGAACCTTTAGGTCAGTATTGTGTTCTTTTATACTGTTAGAACTGGTTACTCCAAACTGTAGCATACAGAGATCCAATTGCTATTCCCCTGTCTACCTACTACCTGTGTATTGTGCCCACAATGAAGCCTAAGGGGCCATTTTAAAAGGGGCTTTTGTGAGTCACTGGTTAAAAAACCCAGGAAACTACTCTTTCCTCATTCAGAAGAGTTACTGTTGCTGTGCATTTCCTCTCAGTTCCAACATCTACGCGTCTGGCTGAAACAAGCTGCCACTTTATGAAACAATACTCATAAATCATTTTTTTTCTTCGTCCCTATTATGTGCCATCTCATTGAATACAAACAGGGAGGTTAATTGAAAGAGAGATGGAGGAGAAATTAAACAGTCAGAAGCAAACAAAAGTTCCCACTAGAAAGCAAAGAATATTCTTCATTAGTCATCTTACTGTCTTCATAAACTCTGTTCATGCTTTCATAAAACCATAGGTATTTTGATAGTAAATAGATTATGAATGTAGAGTATTCACTTATCATCCTATCTCCTAAAGAATCCCATCCTGATATTTTTATTAGTGTGTTCATATTTTCCTCTCCTTATGAATCGTGTTCAGCAAATCAGGCATATTCATCTGCACGTTCATTGTACTATATCCTTTTTTCTTGGGTTAGACTTTGACTCGTGATGCATAAAGATGGAAAATGAAACAAAGAGAAATGCTACTTTTAGCAATATTGTGATTAAAATAAATTTTTTTCTCTTACTCCCCAGAAAGCATGTATGACTGTTGAACCCTTTTATAAATAAAGAAAAAGAAGTTACATGATTGAATCACATCAACTTCTCGTTGTTAGGTGCCAGCGAGTCAGTTCTGACTCATAGCGACCCTGGAGAACAGAGTGAATGGCCCCATAGGGTTTCCAAGGAGCGGCTGGTGGATTTGAACTGCCGGCCTTTTGTTTAACAGCCGAACTCTTAACTGGAGCACCACCAGGGCTCCAGTTATTAGCAACATAATTTAATGGCATTGGCTCTAGTATAGATTCTCAACTACGGTAATAACTTCCTTAGTATGTGACCATTCCGTAAAAGGGTCAGATGATTACTTGTTTTTCATGTGATAGGAAAGAATATTTAGAGGATCAAAAGGCAAGTTTTAAAATATTGAATATAACTAAATGTTATGTAAATAATAGTTGACGTAATTAGAATACTATGCGCTAGGTGTAAAAATTGAAATGTCCACAATATTGAATTTGTGTAAGAACTCTTAAGCTTTATTTTTCAGTTCATGAAATCTGGGAACAACTGGTCTGGAAGTTAGACAGGAGTTCCAAAGATTGGTACAAAGAGGAAGGGCTTTATAGTCACAGACACATAGGAACAAGGAAGCTAACCTATACCGGGCAAATTTCAGTTTGGCTGGCAGGCATTTTCTTTCCTCATTTGGAATAGAGGGGAAATTTACAACTAGGTTAAACTGAATAGGCAAGTTCTAATTGGTTAGCTTAGGTTTCAATTTCCTGGAGAGTCAATTGATTAACTTGGGTTTCAGCTCCTGAGAAGGTTAGGCATGTTCAAGAAATAGAAACTTGGTTAGGTTTCGGCATAAGTGACTCCATTTTGGGCCTAGTATAGTCAGGTTAACTTATGTCTGTCACTCTACAAAAAAAGTTTAAATGGTTTTGTATTGTGAGAATTGAGGTGGGACAAGGTCGTATCTGTGAACTGGGAGTTACCAGTCTTGGCCTAATTCAGTAAGTTCACTATTAATGTATTTAACTGGAACAAAATATGTAATGATGTAAAGGCAACTCAATTGGTTTGGCTCTCTTTTCTTCCTACCTAGTGAAAAGGGGGCAAAACTGCTAACTGACTGGCCTGTAGCTGGAGGTAATTGGCCATAGAAGCAATGCAAATACCATGCCAGCCTCTGCTAAACGGATGTTTGTAGCCAGAATCAACAACTTTTAAGTGCAGTACTAACTAAATATCCTAGAAATGATCAATCCTACATGTCAAATTTTGAATATTGCAAACCTGTAGCTTCCCCAGGAACTATTCTTGTTAGCATTTGTTGAAAGCATTTACTCCTAAAGTAGTGCTTTTGTATCTGAGAGCATTTGACGCTATAGATGAGAGTATACCCTAAAAAGAGGTGGACTATGGAGGGCTTGAGAACACATTTGATTGTTATCTACCTTGGATCTTGTTAGGAAAGAAAAGAAGGCTCAGATCTCTTCTGGAGACTGATTGGCATTTTCCATTTTTCCAGGAGGCAGAAATAGACAAAATGGTCTTAAATTTATAAATTCCATTTAGGTATATTAAGGAACTTCAGGTTGGAAAGCATATTTAAATTCTAGAACAGACTTCCAAAGAATATTTTGAAATATCCATTCCAAAAAGCTTTAGCAACACCACAATTACTTTCACGGTTACCTTTCACTTGTTAATTCATTAATTTCTTTATCCATTAAGCAATTAATGAACATCTCATGTGATGGAAGTCAGTGTAATGTAATGGAAAAAGCATGGGTTTTGAAATCTAAAAAATATCTGTGTTAAGTGCAGTTCTGTGACTTATTTGCTATGATAACTCGTATTATAACTGTTCTTAGCCTCAGTTTTTCTTTTTTCAAACGTGAAATGGCTATACTAATACTTAATATGAGATTTTGAGGCAAAATAATGTTTAAGAACTTTTGGAATTTGAATCCTTGCTGCACCATTTACGAATTGAGTGACCTTGGCAAGCCATTTAATCTCTCCAAGTCTCAGTTTCCTGATATATGAAATGTGAATATTATGTACCATATAGGGTTGTTAAAACTAAATGAAATACTGGAATGTAAAGCACTTCATAATGTGCCTAGGAAATCATGTTCAATAAATTAGATTTTTAAATTAAGTATAAATTAGACAAACTGCAACCCAACCAATGTGTTTTTTTTAAAAAAGTAAACAGAATCCCTGCACAAGGAACTCACTTTAAAGAGTTAATGAAACTTCCACTTCATTGTTATAAAAAGTAACCTAGTCTCAGAATGGATATGGCTTAACAAGAAGTTGATATGTTTGGGTTGGGGGTTAGAGAGATGTTGCTTTTTTTAAATCATGGTGATGAACGAAAAGTGGTCTATTGTGGTATTTTTCTTCTAGTAATGTCTCAAACACAGAGTTATTCATTGAGCTACATTGATTTTCATGTACTTTCAGGCAATTCAAATGGAAATTTGGCCTAGGGGAAATCCTAATTCCTTTAAGCTGCAAAAGACTATTTGTTTTTATTGTAATTCTTTAGTACATTGGGAAACAAGATCATTAATGATCACAAAGACATGCTTTGTTTGTTCAGACAAAACTTAGACGTACAATATTCAGCATACCTCTGTTAAATACCATGGTTGCTCCTGGCTTTAGGAGGCTGGAGATTAGAAATTAAAAATGAAATACACCCAGCTGGGGAGTTAACTACTAAATAATATAGGGTGAAAGAGAAATCAAAACTCTTACCAGTGTGGACAGGCTTAGCCTTGATGTTCTAATTCTTGTCTCAAGATAATGGATAAGGTAATAATGGTGAAAGAATAGTATTTAAATTGCTAAATTAAAAAAAAAAATTGGTGACAGTTTTTTTGAGGGGAAAAAAAAGACCACTCTGACAAATGCTTCATTTAGATTACTAAATCAGAATTCTTTGTAACCTCTGCAGTGTTCTCCCAATTGAGAATCAAGTAATAAAGAACATGGAATTCTAAAAACATTTTTTTATATGTTTATTAATATTTATAATTCCCTCTTAACAAGTGTGTAGAGTACCGAATCACACCTGCAAATGACTGTTGTAGGAGCCACTTGGCTTCACGTCAGTCGGTGTGATAACATTGGTAAAGAAAGGGGTTTCTAGAGCCACACTAACTGGATCCCAGTCCTGAGACATTTTTACAGGTACTCCCCAATTTATGACGTATTTGAGTTATGACAAACCGCACTTAAGGGCAACCAGTTTTGTTTTTTTTTTTAACATCTTATCATTAGTAAGGAAACCCTGGTGGCATAGTGGTTAAGAGCTACTGCTGCTAACCAAAAGGTCAGCAGTTCGAATCCACCAGCCGCACCTTGGAAACCCTATGGGACAGTTCTACTCTGTACTATGGGGTCGTTGGAATCCACTCCATGGACGACGGGTTTGGTTTTTTTTATTGTTAGTAATATGTACTATATACAATGTGGCAGCGCATGATTTGCTGATATCATCATTCTTGGATTTATAAAGACACTGATAATAAAAGGCAATAATAATGAAAACTGAAAAAAAGTATTCGACTCACGTCAGAACCAACTTATAACGAAGTCGTCGGAAAGGAACCCTGTCATAAGCTGGGGACTTCCTTTATTGTAAGGCTTATGAAGCTTAAGCTTCTGGGCCCCTCAGTTGCAAAGATCCCTCCTAAGATCCCGGAAGGGGGCTATAAGCTCACCTGACCTTTCATTAATATAAAGCTTGCACATCAGTAAAGACCTCTGTCTCTTTTTGCTCCAACTTCTTTTCCGTCACGTTTCCTTATGTAGGATGGCATTGGAGTGGCTGTGCACATTTTGCGGATTTAGCTAAGGGGAATTGAGCTGGGGGAACACTTAATTTACATATAATGAGATATATTTATGAAGTGTTCAGTCATTTCTGTGTGTGGTTAAGTTAACACTAGCCATCCAGGAATACAGTTACCACCCTCTGACTCATCTAACAACACAAAATTGCAGGCCAGAAATTACGTGAAGATGTGAATTTGTCCTTTGGAGCCCTGTACCAGAAGTCAGTAGGTAACAGAGGAGAAATAAGTTTGAAATGTCCAGAACCAGAAGCTAGTCTGTGGAAAATTCTCCCACAGAAATACTTCCATTCAGCAGATACATAAACTGCCTAGTCAGAATGGAAGTTTTCTCCTGACAGGAATATACTTGATAATGAAGCTTGTACCATTATAAACATTCTGTCTTAGTTACCTAGTGCTGCTGTAACAGAAATACCCCAAGTGGGTAGCTTTAACAAACAAATTTATTTTCTCACAGGAGGCTAGAAGTCTGAATTCAGGGTGCCTGCTCTAGGGGAAGGTTTTCTCTCTCTGTTGGCTCTACAGAAAGGTCCTTGTCCCTTGGAGCTTCTGCTCCTGGGTGATCTTCCTGTGGCTTGACATCTCTCTTCCCCCATCTCTGCTGCTTAGCTTGCTTGTTTAACCTCTTTTATATCATAAAAGAAATTGACTGAAGATACACCCTACACTAATCCTTTCTCGTTAACATAACAAAAGACAGCCCATTCCCAAATGGGATTATAACCACAGGATTTACAACACACATTTTTACAGGACACAGTTTAATCCATAACACATGCCATAATATTTTTCTTTTTGATGAATTTTTCTTCTATGAGGAATTTATCACAGTTCCTATATTTGTAAGGCACAAGCCAGTGGCAGCACTATAAACATTGAGTCCATCAGTGGATGAGGCCACATGTGTCATGCATCCCAGTGCATCACTGAAGCACAAGGACACACTGGAGAAAGGTCTCCTGCTCACATGATGTGAAATGCTTCATTGACTAAGACCACATAAAACTCATGCTAATCAACTGTGAGAGCATCACAACAAAGTGGTTAATGATGTCATCAATTCAAAGAATATTTAAGATTAGTTTCTTGTTTCCTAAGAGAGTCTTCCCAAATTTGACCGTAATGCCAAAAATCTACTAACATTACTAATAACAAGTTCTGAAGCCAAAATGAAGTTCTAAATTATCAGTAATACAAAACATATTAAACAATCGCATTGAATAAAGACTGAATTATCTTTCTAGTCTCTCTATAGAAAATATTGCAAAAACATTGTCATATAAAGAGGCAATTGAAGAGTAAATGTAGCCCCCCCAAAAAATGTATATTATACATGTGTTAGGCAGTTATTAATAAAAAATGTTACATGATGTTTTTGGTGTTTGTGGTTGGTATTAGCTTAAAAATTGTAATTTGTTATGATTTATTTCCTCATTCTAATAAATACTCATTTGTGTACCTAATTTTATATTTTTAACTTGATATTCTCTTTTCTTAAAGAGGCCTTCCCATGTTGTGTTTCAGACTCCATAAAGCTTAGATCTGCCCCTGGTCCCAGCACTACCATTTAACATCTGTGTGAACTTGAGAAGATCACTTCACCACTCTGTGCCTCAGTGTCCTCAACTAATAAAATAGGGATAAAAATCGTAGCTACCTCAGAGTTGCAGAGAGTTCATTAATGACTTAAAACGTGTGGAAGAGTCCTTAGAACAAACAGTACCTGGCATCTATCAGTCATATAGATGAGGCTGCTGTTGCTGCTAGAATATTTGCACTGAAATTAATGAAGAGTTGACTGTGACTGAGTCTTCCCTACTGAGTACTGTATGCAGAGGAGGTAGCCAACAGAAAAACAAGAATGCATGCTGGATTCGAGGAGAACTCTTTATCTCTGCTTCCCCAGGCACTGCTGGTATAGATGCTTCATGATCTGTCACACTCAGGAGCCGGGGCCATCAGGGAGGCAGTGGGCTTGCAGTTATGTGGAAAGACATTATGCTCCTAAACTGACTTGGTTGGTAGTGGAAATCTAGGCAGGCTAAAGAATCTTTGAAAAAACATGCAGAAACAGAGAACTTCTTGAGGTTCCTTTCCTCTGCAGTCCCAAAAATAGTAAATCTGTTGTGACAGAGAGGATAGTGACTCCTTTACCTGCTCCTGTGACAGAGAGGATAGTGACTTCTTTACCTGCTCCTGAGGAGAACTGTTGGAAGCCCCTAAGAACTCATTGACTGTCTCCCATGTTCTGGGAACCAGGCTGATTTTTAGTCATCTGTTTTTTCCTTTGAGATAACATTAGTATCCATTCAGGGCCTTTCAGTATTATTTTTCTCATTTTAGTCTAATTCATGTAGTCAACAGGTTTATATACAATACTTGTAATCCCCTCAGAATTTTTTTTTTTAATGAGGTCACTTAATAATTTCTAAAAATGCAAACCTTGTTTCTGTGATCATTCTGAATAATGGAGGCTATGATTTTGTTTAGGCTGTCAGTGTTCTCTCTACTCCATTTCAATGTTTTCAAGTGTTACAAAGATTGTGTTTATTTTACTAGGCAATCTAACAATGTTTGGTTCTGAAGAAGTGCTTGGATAATAATTGGTGTGCTATTTATAGCAATAGTAAACCCATTACTGGTCAGTCAATTCTGACTCATGGCAACCTCGTGTGATACCGAGTAGAACTGCTCCGTAGAGTTTTCTTCGCTGTAATCTTTACAGAAGTAGATTGCCAAGCCTTTCTTCTGTGGTGCTGCTGAGTAGGTCAAATCACGAAACTTTAAGTTAGTAGTCGAATGCAAACCATTTGCACCACGCAGGAACCTTTATAGTAATGATAGTTATCATATTTTGATATTTTAGTACATCGCTATGAGTCGGAATCGACTCAAAGGTAACGGTTTGGGTTTTTTTTTTTTTTTTTTAATCCTTCAAGTGGTTTCTCTCTTCACCTTTGTGAATTGTTGTTTGTATTAGTTTATTTTTCTTTACATTTGTCAGTTTCAGCCTAAAAAGATATAAAGTCAGTATGGCAAAGCAGTTCAACTAAGTTGCAGCCAGTGTTGCAAATAATGGCAGGTCTGCACTTTATGCTAAAGTAGCCTTTCACTCACTGTTCAATAATCTGTTGAGTGAAAGAGTAATCAACAACAAAAACAAATTTAGTGGTCTTAATTTGAAACTTTAGTAAGTTTGACTTTGTGTCAAAATTTTGACTACTTCTGAAGGTTTTTGAATCATTCTTCATTTTTACTAACTCTTTAAATCCTTATCCTGAAGGATTCAGAGTTGTTATTAATTTTGACCCTTCTACTAACTTCGTGTGAAGTGTGCCTTGCAATAACGTTGTAGCATCCCAGCTTTCCCTACCTCAGTAACCAGCACACACAAGTCACATAATGTTTTCAAAAGCCCCATTAGAATTGTATCCTTGATTCAGACAACTCTTCAAGATGGGTTTAGAATCTTCTGTTACTTTTGCACCTGATTTGCTGTGTGATCTGGAGGAAAATCATAGTCCCAAGGGCTATCTTGATAAGTGTTCTCTAATCATGTTGATTTCCCTAGGCATCAGTGTCTTTATCCCTAAGAGTGGGAGCAGATGTAAACACAACAACGTTTGCTGTTGACATGAGGTATTTGACATCAGGGGCCCTTTTCCCTTTTGCTCTGTCCTCTCCTTCATGCAGTAATTCAGCCTCACAGCAGCAGAGTCATCAGCCAAAGCTGCATGAGAGTTTCAAATCAGCTGGCAGCAGTACTACTGAGAAGTAAATTTCTATGACAGTTGTATCGTTTTGGGAAATGGTAAATGGGTTGTTGTATACTTTCAAAAAGGGCATTTTTTTAAGACTTGTAAAACTCAATTCTGAATGTAGGTAAATGTTTTGTGCTTAGATACATCTGGATTTAACATACATCTTTCCATCTAGGTGATTTACACATAACCTATGAGGCAGAGAGAATTTTGAGTTCTTTAAAAGAAAGAGGCTTCACTTAGAGTCATATGATAAAAGAATTCTATACTATAATGGTTATTTGTATACGAGTTTTCCGTCCAGTCTACCTTCTGTAGTGTAGCTTGGGTTCCCATATCCATGGTGAATTAAAGTTATTCCTATCCAATTTACTATAAGGCCCACTGGCTTTAGAGGCGGCTGTGTTCAGAAAGAATGGAGGATGAAATCCACTGTCATTTTTCTCAAGTGAGAGCAGTATATAAGAAAATGCAGGTTATTTGTATTGTTTTATAATCACTTAGGTCACTAAAATATGCCTGATTTCTTTAGGCTCGATACCTTTCTTTTCTGACTGTCTTGTATTTATTGCTTATCATGAACTTAGTCATTTTCTAAAGTCTCTCAAAATAATTTAATGCACCTGCTCTGTGTCTTAGAGAAACAGTTTACAAATTATAATTTTTATCCCAATGAAGTTTTTGAATCAACTAATTTAAATTAAAATGTTATATGCCACGACAGACTTTTAAAGCGTATCCATAACTAGGATTTCTCTTTTTTTTCCTTAAACCTCATTTCTCATCTTAAGTCAATTTAAATTATTTTTTAAAGTTTATTGAGAGACGTGATATCTGAATTAAAGCCAATTAAGTTATATGTCAAATTTGTATTATAGTGTTTTATTGATAGCTAGCCATTGTGTTTCTTTACTAATTTATTAGAGTATCTTTTTCAATATGGAATACCTCCTTGATTTGTGTCTTTTAAACACCATCTAAGACCTTAATTTCCACCAGAACATAGTGTATCGCAAGTTTTAAAGCTCAATTGGTTGGATATACAATTTAACCAGAAATAAAAATGAAACATGCTCCCTTTTGTGCTTGCCAGGTTCATCAGAAGCCTTTTACTGAGAAGTTTAAATCCAAGGCATTTGGGGAGTGAAACCAGGTGCAAAATAATATGGCATCAACTATTCTACAGTATAAACAATGAAGAGAATGATTATAACTAGCGCAGATTATAAATATGCCACATGCCTCCTAAAATTAAGCCAGGTAACTGTAGAGTGCCAGGCAGCCAGTGGAATGCTAATGTAAATTTTAAGTAATTTTCATTATGTGCAGAAAGCCTTATTACCCAAATGGAGTTAAAAAAAAAAAAAAAGTCAGAAACTTTGCATTCAGTTTAATGTAAGGGTGGAAGAATTAAGCCCACAATTTTAAGGAATACTGTTACTCAGATAGGAGCCCTGGTGGTGCAGTGGTTAAGAGCTCAGTTGCTAACCAGAAGGTCGACAGTTCGAATCCACCAGGCACTCCTTGGAAACCCTATGGGGCAGTTCTACTCTGTCCTATATGGTCGCTGTGAGTCAGAATCGACTAGACGACAGCAGGTTAGGTTCTGGGTTTGGGTTTGGTATCACTGAGATGAGTGCCCCTTCCCACAAAGGTACCTTAGTATCCTTTCAGCGGCAGAATTCATCTCTCATTTTTTTAAATGTGACAAGCTGAAAACAACCTGTTTTCATCTAAAACAGTTCCTTTTCCACCTACCTACTTAGAAAATAAATTTTGGTCCTGGCTTTAGTCCATACGAAAGCCATGACTTCTTTCCCCTTTTCATATCTAACATATTATATTCACAGATTGTGGTGTGAACTAGAGCCCCCTTTTTTTTCTATTGTTCTTTTTCATGATAGGTTCAATGACCCTCTCCTTTTTTGAGTACCTCTTTAATGAAGCTAGAAAACAGCTGTCTGAAATATGACTATTATTTCTGGGATTTAACAGGCATGTGCCTTGGATAAATTAAGGAGCAGTCAGAGGAGGTCCATAAATATGAATACTTAGCCAGCTGCTTTTCCATTAAACTCTTCTGGTTAAATGAAATTAGTAAATAATTATGTTGGTGGGGAATCTGCTATATCCAAACGTAATATAATGCCTTCCTTTAACAACAGAGTTTTGTTTTTTCCGATACACCAAATTAGTTTTTAGGGTAGTCTACACTGCAAATTGGCCAATTTACATTAAAACTTTGCCTGCTTGTTCTGATTGTCAACACCTCTTTTTTGTAAAACTCTTTAACATTAAGTATGAGTGGGTAAGACCATCTGCTTATGGAGCTTGCCTGCAGCTCCATCACTTAACACATGCGACAGGTTATAGCTGTTTAATTGTTATTGTGTTGAATGATTATCATTCTATCCAAAATTAATATTTATATATGTATGCATAGAAAGCATGTGGTTAAACACAAGTGATCTAATTGTGAATTAATGGCATTATACATTCATTAATTAGGCAAAACATGAACAATGAGGTGTAAAATAATGCTTTTCACATGCAACCCAACTCTTGGCTTTTAAGGTGAGTCCCCAGTAGTAATTATTATGCAGGGGAGTAATTCACCCAAATACATTGGTATATAGGGGGAGGAGGGGAATCACCATATAGTTACCATAAAAAGCAAAAAGAGATCTATCTGTGTAGTTATTTCACATACCCTAACTGTATTCTGCCCCCCCAAAGCATTATCCTTCGGACTATGACCAGTGTAGCTACAAGCCACGTGGTGAAAACCTAGACGTGCAGTTATGATTGTTTGTATCAGCATGCCACCCACTGTCACATCTACTGAGAAAGCTTGCCTCTGCTGAGGGTGGGCTTTTCCTTCTGTATTTAGGAATGGTGACACACAAACTTACATCATTCTGCTATGAGAGTTAGCCATATATGTTCCATCTGCTCAGCACATTTCATAATGAAAAATACAATGAAGATTTAGAGGAAAATTACAATATAAGGATAGGAATATGCATGTAAAGTATATGTGAATATCTTAGTTTCCAAATAGTTACTGTAAAAGTGACTTGTATTTCTAAATTTGTGAACTGATTACACATTAAGTATATTACAATTACAATTTTATATATTACAATATATGTATTAAAAATTAATGTTTTCTAAAGGCATATAAGTATCTGTGCACACACACACAGATTTACACTTCTTTAGAAAATATTAATTTATCTTAATCAAATGATGTTACTAATGAGAGAATACAGGTTATGATGTGTTCTTTATTCCAAGAAGCTGAATCACATTTTATTGAGAATTGTGCATCTAAACAGCAGAGGTTTTATGTGACACAAGGAAGAAAAAAACTTCCTAATAGAAGGGAAATTCCTCAGTATAATTAAGGGCATTTATACAAAACCAACAGCCAACATCATCCTAAATGGAGAGACTCTGAAAGCATTCCCCTTGAGAACAGGAACCAGACAAGGATACCCTTTATCACCACTATTATTCAACATAGTGCATGAGGTCCTAGCCAGAGCAGTTAGGCTAGAAAAAGAAATAAAGGGCATCCAGATAGGTAGGGAAGAAGTCAAAGTGTCTCTGTTTGCAGATGATATGATCTTATACACAGAAAACCCCAAAGAATCCACAAGAAAACTACTGGAACTAGTAGAAGATTTCTGCAAAGTTTCAGGATACAAGATAAACATACAAAAATCAATTGGATTCCTTTACACCAACAAAGAGAACTTTGAAGAGGAAATCACCAAATCAATACCATTTACAATAGCCCCCAAGAAGATAAAATACTTAGGAATAAATCTAACCAGAGACGTAAAAGATCTATACAGAAAAACTACAAGACACTACTGCAAGAAACTAAAAGAAACCTGCATAAGTGGAAAAATATACCTTGCTCATGGATAGGTAGACTTAACATAGTGAAAATGTCAATTCTACCCAAAGCAATCTACAGATACAATGCAATCCCGATCCAAATTCCAGCAGCATTTTTTAATGAGATGGAGAAACAAATCACCAACTTCATATGGAAAGGGAAGAGGCCTCGAATAAGTAAAGCATTACTCAAGAAGAAGAACAAAGTGGGAAGCTTACACTACCTGATTTTACGACCTATTATACCACCACAGTAGTCAAAACAGCCTGGTACTAGTACAACAACAGATACATAGACCAATGCAACAGAGTTGAGAATCCAGATATAAGCTCATCCACCTATGAGCAGCTAATATTTGACAAAGGCCCAAAGTCCATTAATTGGGGAAAAGACAAATGGTGCCGGCATAATTGGATATCTATGTGCAAAAACTAAACAAGACCCATATCTCACACCATATACAAAAACTAACTCAAAATGGAACAAAGACTTAAATATAAAATCAAAAACGATAAAGATCATGGAAGAAAAAATAGGGACAGTGCTAGGAGCCCTAATACATGGCATAAATACAATATGAACCATAAGTAACATTGAGCAATCACCAGAAGAGAGACTAGATAAATGGGAGCTCCTAAAAATCAAACACTTATGCTCATCAAAAGACTTCACTAAAAGAGTAAAAAGACAACCTACAGACTGGGAAAAAGTTTTTGACTATGACAAATCCGATCAGCGTTTAATCTGTAAAATCTGCAAGATACTGCCAAACCTCAACAACAAAAAGACAAATATTTCAATTAAAAAATGGGCAAAGGATATGAACAGGCACTTCACCAAAGAAGATATTCAGGCAGCTAACAGACACATGAAGAAATGCTCACGATCATTAGCCATCAGAGAAATGCAGATCAAAACTACAATGAGATATCATTTCACCCCATCAAGGCTAGCATTAATCCAAAAAACACAAAATAAATGCTGGAGAGGTTATGGAGAGACTGGAACACTTATACACTGTTGGTGGGAATGTAAAATGGTACAACCACTTTGGAAATTGATTTGGCACTTCCTTAAAAAGCTAGAAATAGAAGTACCATACGATCCAGCTATCCCGTTCCTTGGAATATATCCTAGAGAAAAAAGAGCCGTCACATGAATAGATATGTGCACACCCATGTTCATCGCAGCACTGTTCACAATAGCAAAAAGATGGAAGCAACCTAAGTGCCCATCAATGGACGAATGGATAAACAAACTATGGTATATCCACACAATGGAATATTATGCAATGATAAAGAGCAATGATGAAGCTGTGAAACATCGTATAACATGGTGGAAGCTGGAACTTATTATGCAGAGTGAATTTAATCAGTCACAGAAGCACAAATACTGTATAAGACCACCATTATAAGAACTCAAGAAAAGGTTTAAATACAGAAGAAAACATTCTTTGATGGTTACGGGGGTGGGGAGGAAGGGTGAGGGTTATTCACTAACTAGATAGTAGGTAAGAATCATTTTAGGTGAAGGGAAGGACAGCACACGCTATAGGGGAAGCCAGCACAACTGGACTAAACCAAAACTAAGAAGTTTCCTCAATACAGTCAAATACTTTGAGAGACAGAGTAGCAGGGATGTGGGGTCTAAGGACCATGCTTTCAGGGGACATCTATGTCAGTTGGGATAACAAAACTTATTAAGAAAATTTTATGCATCCTACTTTGGTGAGTGGCATCTGGAGTCTTAAAAGCTTGCAAGCGGCCATCTAAGATGCATTAATTGGTCCCAACCACTTGGAGTAAAGGAGAACGAAGAACACCAAAGACAGAAGCAAAGTATTAGCCCAAGAGACAGAAAGGGCTGCATAAACCAGAGACTTCATCAGCCTGAGACCAGAAGAATTAGTTGGTGCCCAGCTACCACCAATGAACATCCTGACAGGGAACCCAACAGAGGTTCCCTGATGGAGCAGTAGAACAGTGGGATGCAGAACTCAAATTCTAGTAAGAAGACCAGACTTAATGGTCTGACTGAGACTGGAGGCACCCTGGAAAGCATGGCTGCTGGACTCTCTATAACCCCAGAGCTAAAACAATTTCCGAGGCCAACTCTTCAGACAGGGATTGGACTGGACTGTGGGACATAAAGTGATACTTGTGAAGAATGTTCCTCTTAGTCAAGTAGATACAAGAGACCAAAGGGGCAGCTTCTGTTCAGAGGTGAGATGGGAAGGCAGAGAGATTTAGGAGCTGGCTGAATGTTCACGGGGAATCAGGGACAGAGGGGAGGAGTGTGCTGTCACAGAATGGGGTGAGCGGTTGGGGTCTCATAACAATGTATGTAAAAAAAAAATATGTATGGAAGACTAACTTGAAATGTAAACTTCATTTAATTACAACAATTAAAAAAAAAAAAGAAAAGAACTTCCTGACACAAAAGGGGAGTTGTCTCTACCCTGGGAACTAACCAGCTCATATAAAGAATGTTCTTTCTCATCGAATGGAATATATCTTGGGAGGTGAGACATTAGGGCTCATCTGGCATTCAAGGCCCTGGGAGCACAATGGTTAAGAAGAGCTTGGCTGCTAACCAAAAGGTTGGCGGTTCAAGCACATCCAGTGGCTCCATAGGAGAAAGACCTGGAGATCTACCCGCATAAAGATCACAGCCCAGAAAACTCTGTGGGGCAGTTCTGCTCTGTCACATGGGGCCGCTATGAGTCAAAAATCAACTTGACATCACCTAATAACAACATCCTGGCATTATTGGGGCAGAGTGGATCTCACAGTTTATGAAAACAAATCACTGGTGTCCTAAGTTCTTTTTCTTAAAGTCAGATTCTTCCTTTTTTATGCCAGTTACTTTATGAGTCTCCCTTTTTTAAACTTTAAATTATTTTTATTCATAAAATGAATTAATAATACCTATTTACTGGGGGCCCTGGTGGTGCAGTGGTTAAGAGCACAGCCGCTAACCAAAAGGTCGGCAGTTCAAATCCACCAGCTGCTCCTTGGAAACCCTATAGAGCACTTCTGCTCTGTCTTACAGGGTCGTTATGAGTTGGAATTGACTCAATGACAGCAGGTTTGGGGGTATTTACTGAGTGTTTACTGTGTGCTTAGGCACAATGAAAAATGCTCTACATACATTATCTTATCATCACAACAACCATGTCTGGTAGACACTATTAAAATCTCCATTGAGGAAACTGAGACTCAGAGAGGTTACATAATTTTTTTGTGGCCACACAGCTGGCAAGTGGCAGAATCGTAATCCAAACCCAAGTGAGCCTTCCCTGAGCTCATGCTGTTAACAGTTATTTTCTAATTGTTTTTGCATGTATGTGTATAGTGAAATAGGTGAAAATTAATCTTTTCTCTGATAAATTAATATCTTTGTACCTGTCACAAAAGATTAAGTTGTCATAGAAACGGATGCAATAGTAATGGTGTCAGTGATTTCTCAGTAATAAAGTGCCACTTTTTTAATTCAAGAAAATCTGACTTATAGGTGATAACAGGACCCATAGTTTGCCAAAAATAAAAATAACTACAACAACAAAAAACAGTTCAAGGAAAATCAATTCATACTGTGAATAATTCAAGAAAGTTACGAACTGTTTATTGAAAATTCTGTACCCCTCCTTCCATAATTTAAATTTATACCCAGTTTTTCTGTCAATTAAAATTAGTAGGATTGATAGTATGAATAGATACTGGCCACTGAAAAACACTGATAGAAATGGAAAGGTGATATGTGTCACCAGTATCAACTTATAAGAAAGGCCCAGGAGAGTTTAGTACCCAAAATACAAATGGCAAGCATCTGTGTACACCGTCACCCACAAATAAAGAAAAATTACTTTTTTCTGTAAATTACCTTTGAAAAGAGCCATTAATCTACTATTTTCTGAAAATAAATTACAGTTTTATCTTAGGCAAGTTGAAAGGATTACTCAATTTCATTTATTATTTCTTCAGATTTGTTAGTATATCATTAGATTTGTTAGTAAAACACAAATGCCACTTTAATAATTGTTATAACCTAGTTTATTGTTTCAGAATCTTAAATATCCAAATATTCATTTAGTGTAAACAGCTTTAATAGTATACTTTTTATTTAGTAATTTTAAGAGCTGTTTCTGGCTAGTTTCGTTCCAAGTCAGAGTACTAAAATATATCTGATTTTTTAAAATATAGAAGATGGTAACAACGTGGTTCTGCTTATGTCATTTAGTAAACTCAAAGAGTAAAAATCTAAAGGAGACATGCATTACTAACATGGTTATATACGTGGCCCAGTGGATGAAATCATGCCATATGCAAAGAACACCACAAAACTCATATAACCCACTGCTGTCGAGTTGATTCTGACTCACAGTGACCCTATAGGATGGAGTAAAACTGCCCCATGGGGTTTCTAAGGCTGCAATCTTTAAGGAAGCAGACTGTCATGGAGTGGCTGGTGGGTTCGAACCGTCGACCTTTCAGTTAGCAGCTGAGTGCTTAACCACTGTACCACCAGGGCTCCTCAGCACTTACCTACCACACTGCAAACAATAGGTGGCTTCTTAACATCGGCTGTGCACGTGTCCATGAGTCGGTGGTCTGCACTGTGAGTACTCCACTCACTTCCATTATGTGTACACACTCCATTGTGAACCATGAAGTTCTAAACACTATTCTCCCAGGTATCTGTACAAAGCCCCACCTTGGGTTTATAATGGTAACTTTTTATCAGTGCTGCCTTTATAAAATTTAGTTTATCTTAAAGCACCTTTCCATAGAATCTGGATTTTTCTGGACTGAATTAAATAGGAAAACTATTATTTCACTCTTAGCATAAATAATGTTTCCAAAGTGAAGTGTGGTATTTTGCTTAGGTTGTGTGCATGTAAGAAGCAGTGTATTTGTACAGATAATTTTTACACCAAATTTCCAAACTAAAAAACAAAAATAAGAAAACTTTCAAAAGCAACGTATTTGGAGCAGATTTCCAAAAAAGTACTGCCAGTTTGAGGAAAGCAAAAGTTCTTTAAAATATGTGCACACATGCGCTTGCACATGCATGCACACACTGTCCTTTATTGGCACCACCTCACTAATTGTTAAAATTCAAATTAACTGACTCTACTAAAGAGAATATTTACAGTGTTTATCCTAATCTTAGAATGAGAATTCTGTGGTGAAAGAGAACATGTCTTAAGGGGCCTGAGTAAACTCATAAGAATATGAAATTGTTTTATGGTGTTTAAAATTATGTCACTGTTATAATCCTTTATGACAGGGTGATCAGTAATAAAACAGCGCAGTGAGTACCAATTAAGAAGCATCAAATCAATGGGTATGCTACTTGCACACTGACTTAGTCACTGATTGGAATAAATGGATTTAATATGTACTTGTTTGCAGACTGCAGCTTTTCTGTCATCCTCCAGGAACTGATACATGAATAATCTAAGAATAATACCTACTTACAAATTTAATGAGATACTAATGGGAATCATTTTTTAAGTTCATGTTATAAAGTATTATGAAACATGCAGCGCTAAATAAAAATCTGTCCTCTACTCCAAGGACTTTTCGGTAATAGCTAGAGTGAAGAATATGTCTATATTTTATTAAGTACTCATCTGATTGAATTATCCTCTTCTGAAGATGGACCCCTAAGATTTTATCGTTGTAATTAAACTGAGAAGTATTTCCCACATTCTGATTCTGTGTTATTTGCCTGTGTTTACGCTATATCTAGGAGTCAGTTCAGTCGACCAGTAAAAAATTCTATACTACTTAATATGCTCCAGCTAGGCTCATTGTTGACAGCTCAAACAATGTGAATAGCTTGTAACCATACACATCAGCAACTATGTATACACTGACAAACCGTTTGTATTTTTCTTTTGTGAGCTGCCTCAAGGATACATAGCCAACTTGGTTTGCCTTTGTTTCTTTGCTGTGTTTGTAAGACTCAGTTTGAGAGTGAAAGGAAAGCAAATTTGGAATTAATCTTATTCCATATAGACCTCCAAATATTCCACTTCCTCCCCAAAGCATGCACATATACTCCTTTGACCTCATTTTAAAATTAGCAGCCTTCTTTGGAAGAACTACTAGTCTGCAGATATTTCTTGTGCAACATTTACGCATCAAGTGAACTACTTCTGTTCTTTGCTTCTTTTTAAGTTACTATTTTCCCCCCTGGATTTATCCTTCAGTTTTGCTATCTTGTCAATGGGTTTCTAAACTTTGGGTTTTAGAACAAGTTACAACTGTTGTTACCATAAAATGTTCTTTAGTCTGCACAAGGTCATCCTGATTTATGAGGCTGTGTTAACACATTAACGTTTCACAGTAGTTCGAATTTTAATCTTACCTCTTGGTTTCTCCCTTTAATTGTTGGTGTTGAATTAAGGATTTCCACATTTTTCAATCTAGTTTTTCCACTCAAATAAATTCATTGACCAACCCAAAACAGATGATGCTTCTAGTCTACCTTACACAGATGCAGAGTTCTGGCCATTCTGAGTTGTAAGTATAACTGATTTATTAAGAAAATGGACTTTGCTGTCAGACTACCTGGTTGGAATTTTTACTTTGCACTTACTAGCATTATGATCTTGGGAAAGTTATTTAATATCCTGTGCCTTCCTTTGTGAAATAGGAAGATAATAATAGTATCTGTTACCCTGTAGAGTGGTGAAAATTAAGTCAGCTAATTCATGTTAAATGCTTAGCATAGTTTTCAGCACATAGTAACAATCAGTAAATGGTTTTCTTTGTTAGCACTATTGTAAATACTTAGGATAGAGGATTGCGGAGGGGGACAGATGGTTGAAGGAGAGAGGAAGAATGTTGAGAATGAAGTAATACCCACATTTTCTTCTTTCTCGTAAGGTAGGCTTTATATTACTCGCAGAATAGCTTCAAAAGCTGCAAACACACATAGGACATACTAGGACCCCATAATAAGTACATTTAATCATTCCAATAGATATTATTCAATAGACATTAAGACTCCTTTAAGAGCCAGACATAGGAATACAGCAATTAGCATGGCTATTTCTAATGGGGAAGGTCTACACATAAAGTTAGGTATATCTATAAAGATCATCAAAGCTTTGTACTTTTGTGGTGTCTTTTAGCTGAAATGTATTGATAACAGCTAGGTCTTGATTTTTCCCTTCTCCTTTTTCATATATCTTGACATACATACTCCTAAACTTAATCCATGAGAAGTATTGGGGGGCAGGGAGAGAATTAGATAACTAGAAGAAATGGAAGGGGGAGCAATGCCCATAATTTTGATAAATAAACCGATAAGGCAACAACATGCAGATATAATTTCCAAAAAGATGTTACCCCTCCCTACTCTACATGTTAGGAATTAGAAAAGGGTGCAATGAGACTATAGTGAGTAAGGTCACTCCTAAAGGACCTTAGAGCCCAGGACAAATCTTGTCTTGATTTGCAGACAAGAGCAAACATTCCTTGTGCCCACCTCCACCTATGCTCCCCAAAAGACTAAGGGAAATATGGTAAATAGAGGCTTTAAAAAGAAAAAGAATTTTTAAAAATAATAATATTAGGGCATCTAGAGGGGAGTGTGTGAGAAGGATACAGTACTAGTCACTTGCCTTGGAGATATTGAAGGTTTATGGGTTAATTATACAATTAAAATATTTCGATAAGCCAAACTTTTCTCCCACATCCAGAATTTCCCTGAATCTGTGCCCACCTGTACCAGCAAGTAGACCAAGGACCTCCAGTGCATCTGCTTGAAACCAGAGCAATTGTTTCATTTGTTATGCTCGAGGATGGCTATGTATCTGAATGTATTTTGGTGAAAGAGAGATAGTTAAGACCAAGAATTAGCCATGGCATTTAAAAGACGCTCACCTGCATTATGGTATTTAAAGTAGGTCTACCTAGCACTTTCCCAAGGAAGCCTTCTAGAAGACATCTAAAAGAAGGTGGTACTACCCTATGACTTTTGGGAAAGAAGTGACTGCTTAAGTTCTCCTTCGATCATGAATGACTGCATAGCACTTCTGAGCTCCCTTCATCAGTTAGTCTCTTCTCCTGAAAAAAAAAAAAAAAAAGTTTCTAAATCTCTAAGAGTAGGCGTTATGACATAGTAAAGAGTAAGCTCTGGAGCCAGACAGCCTAGATTCAAATCTAAGTTCTGCCCCTTGCTCTCCTGTGACCTTGTACAAATTACCTCTCCTTTTCTCAGAGTCCCTGGGTGATGCAAATAGTGAAGCCCTGGACTACCAGCCGAAAAGCTGGCAGTTCAAACCCACCCACAGGCACCTCGGAAGACAGGCCTGGCGATCTGCTTCCAAAAGGTCACAGCCATGGAAAACCCTATGGAGCAGTTGTACTTTGCACACATGGGGTCACTCTGACTGGGAATCAACTCAACAGCAACTAACAGTTCCTCTTCTCAGTTTCTTCATCTGTAAACTAGATAAAACTGTATTCACATCATAGAGTTACGGTGAAGATTAAGTGAGAGAATAAGTCTTAGAATAGCATCTGACACAAGGTAAGCCTTTATTATTATCTTCAGCAAGCAAGGCTGGGATTAAAGAGCATTCTGTGTGTGTCCCTGGGATCATTCTGAATCTGGTCTGAACCAGGAGAAAGAAATTTGGGAATCATCAGTATATCAGCCAGGTGTTCAAAATCTGTGAGGTATTTAGACCCAGGGCTC
Source organism: Dugong dugon (assembly GCA_030035585.1). NCBI lineage: Eukaryota > Metazoa > Chordata > Mammalia > Sirenia > Dugongidae > Dugong > Dugong dugon. Next base: position 21,393,580 of record CM057478.1, read on the forward strand.
ATGGATGAGCCGAACATAGACAGCATTTAAGTGTGTGAGCATATGTGCATTTTTCTGGGGGGAGAATGCATAGCTTTCACCAGTTTTCTCGGAGATCTTCGACCTGAAAACGATTAAGAATCATTGTCTTACAGGAAATATGGTAATATTCACCCTCTGTGTCTCACACAGGGTCTTCTTAAAAGACAAATAATTGAAACTCCCGAGAAAGTATTTTATGAATACAGCATTTTACTGAACAGTAGTTTTTTTTAAAGGGCTCCATTTTATATTGTCCAGCACCTATTTTTATAAGCTTTATTCTATAAAACAAATTAAAAACTTCTCAGTAGATCTACTAGGAATGACTTTCTTTCAGTGTCAGACACATTAATTAGTTTTCAAAGTAATTTTTCTGCAATTTAGTGTGCATTTCAGCAACTGTTAGGTGTATTAATTTTTAAATTTACTGTATTATTTCTATGATTATTGTTCTTAATGTCTTCTAACAACTTGCCTGCATTTTTCTGGTTATTGCCTATGGTAGTTTTTACAGTGATATTTTTATTGTTGCAATTATTAGTTTTGATAATTATTTGGACCTCATATGTCGGTATCTCCTTTTAACCTCTTCATTGTTCAGCACCAGACTTTCATAGTATAGTCAGAAACTTCTCCTGTCAAGGCCAAAGTAGAGGTTGTTGTTTTCTTCCCCTTCGCTCCGAGTTTTACGCTACCAGCCTCACAAATAACCCCTGTGACAGAAGATGCAAATGATAAACCTGAGCATCTTTTCGCGGTACAGATATTTTTCTTATGGTTGGTTTTTTAGCTTTTTGCAAGATTTGTGTTAAATATTTTTAATATTTAGAGGGTTATGTTAATTTTGAACTGCTGTATATTTTTAATGTATTTTCTAATTTCTAACTTTTGTTGTTCTCTTGACCTAGTGACAGAGTTATCTTTCCCTGTAAATCAATCTAGTGATTTGAATAATTCTATTTGCTAAAATAATGTAATTGGCTAGATTAGAAATAACTTGTTCCTCCCTTAAAACTACTCATCTAAATCAGAATTAAGTTACATTCCTTATTTTGGTTGTGTTAACTGAAGTGGACCTGATATAAAAGCAGAAGATTTACTCAGAAGATTTACTCTACAACTATGATCAGTGTTATTAATTTTTATAAACTAAGAATTCCCTCAGAAATACAACCATAACTGGCTCAAAAACTCCAGAAGCTTTAATGGCACTTTGTTTACGTTCAGATCATTGATTGAGCTATTATGGGTCTCCACTAGATTATGTAATATTTACAAGGATTTATTAGGGAATTCTGTGAACAATGTTTGCAATAAATACATTTCTATTTTAATATTTAAAAATTGAATTATTTTATTAAATTATAATTTCAGAGTAGTGCCTCACACTTTCTTCTTCACCTTAATTCCCCTGCAGTGTATTGTTAAGTAGCTATAAACAAAGCTTATTTTCAAATGCAGTTCAGGACTCTCTAATGGAATCCTGTGACAAAGCAAAGCATTCTTTTGTATATGCAGTACAGATGTGTTAAAGCCATTTATGGTTTTGTTTACGCACATGACAAAACTATCAGACCTGAGCGGCTCGACTGAAAGTTAGTTTAAATCATTCTGTTAAGAGTTCTACCACTTGCATATGTCAGTGATGAAAAATAATCAACATAAGCATCTTTGAAAAGCAATTTTAGATCATTAAAGATGTATGAATTTTGACAAAGCAAGAAGATTTGAGGCTTATTAAGAATGTATTAGGTCTCTACATAAAGAGTGAAGGGAGAGAGGTATTACATCTCTTTAGGAGGAAAAGGTGTAGCCACATTGAGCCTCGTGAAAGTTTAAGTGGACAGTGGCCAGTACAGGTACAGGTATACAGGAAAAAACTCAGCCATAACCTCCACTCTTCCCACAAGTCTTTTGTGAGAAACAGGACCTACTCTAGTATGAATCCTGAAAAGAAACAGGACCTCAGCACACTGTGTATTTCCTAAAGGACTTCGTATGTGATATATCACTGTCCTTCTGCGGTGTTTTCAGGGGTTACTGGATAATCGTTTCTACAGAACTTTAACATGATACATTACATTTACCCAAGGAGTCTCAATTTCTTTCTTCTTTCTTTTTCTTATCATTTATTAACTATTAAAGTTTGGTAATTTGTAGATCTCCTCATAGTTGTAAATTTCCAAAATCCTTTAGTTATAAAGAGTGGATTCCATTTGTTCTACTTGGTTGTTAAAGTATAATCTTAAAAAGGATAGGGTAGGGGACATTCCAAATAATCTGTGAAAGGTAGCGTTAGTTTACCTGCAAAGTTTTCTTGAAAATGGTAAATATTTCCTGGAATCATGACTACATTTGCTAAAATGAGAATATATTACATTTTTAGAAGATATAAAGTACATCTCTGTCGTGTGATGTGAGTCTTATGTCAGCTGCAGCTGCTCGATTTGCATGTAAATTCTGAAAATTTCCTTGTCCCATGTGACGCTTCTGAAATGTCTGTCTGTTCTTTTTTCCTTTTTAATTTCTCAAGCTCACTATTTGGATAAGATAGTTAAAGGTACTGTATACTTTCTCTTTGTTGACATATCTACTTATGTATCTCTATATAACTAGACTGAACTAGGTATGAAAATAGACTGTTTTTCATGCATATTTCTTTAAATTATAAATCAGCCTTACATTATGTGAAATGCCTTGGATTTAAATAATTGAGACTTAAATGTCTGTGTCTCATTTTTATAATTTTGGGTTATCATAGATTTTATTCCTATGTAAAAGCATTAGTTTTCACTGGAACCAAAAACTGAAGATAACAGTGCATTTGCTGTTTTTGGTGGGGTTTTTTGTTTTTGTTTTGTTTTGGTTTTTTTTGGTTTACTATCTTCAGTGTTGGTAATTTAGCTAATAAGCTAAATTAATTCTAAATTAATGAATCACAAATGTTCACTGTCTTATCACAGAATAAGAAATTGTCAGTCTAAAGACTATTCTGGTTACGTATGTTGAGGGAAATCTCATTTATCCTCAGATGTAAACTTATTTGGCTTTTTCTAAATGTTTCAAAATACATGTGATATCATACTTTATGTTTTGTTATTTTTTTTAAACTACAAAATATTATACATTCTAAAAAACAGAAAAGATGACAGTGTTCATCAGAAAACAGCAGACTCTCATGTCTTCAGTTATTGTAGAAATGGGAGGAAATTTTTTTTTTTCACAAGAAAATCCCCTTCCCTTTCTCCTCATAGTACCTATTTTCTATTCCTTGTTTGTGTTTTTCATTAGAATATGGAAATATTCATGGCAATATCCAGGCTTTCATATAATAACTCAGCTGCTGCACCTCTGTCAGTGGGGCAATTAAATCTTTTTCTTTTCCTTTAAAATCAATATAAAACAAGAAATCCATATCCAAAAGAAAAATTTACCTTTTATGTGTCAAATAATCCATAAATACAGATGGTAATTGTCTGAAAGAAAAGAAGCAGCAAAATTAATCTCATCCTGACCTGATGGTATCCATAAATATAATTTCATTATACCTTTGTCACAAGAGACTGTCAAAATATTCTTATTTCTGTTAACTCTAATCTTAAGAGACAGACTGTCTCTTTGAGATATTTACATTTTAAGTTCCAGAGTGGAGGAGGGGAAGCCAATACATGAATAATTCTTTAATACAGACTTAAAATAAACATCTTTAGACAGATTGTTCCCTTAAATTTTGTCACGGAAACAAGAGTAGCATTCTAATTATAAGAAGCTATATAACAAACCCCAATTGCTGTAGCAAGTATTTTTACTAATATGTATTTTATACCAAGTTATGAATAACTCTGTGTCCAAAGATACCTGATTAATAGCCAATTACTCTTAGAATTTTAGTGCAGTATATCCTTGCTTCTGTCGGTGTCTTAGCACACTCGTAGGTGAGAACGCCAGAACCTACCTAAGTGTCATCCTCATAAACAGCTTGCATTGGCTGCATGCCAGATGTCATCAGTAGGAAGTGGCAAAACTTTTTTTTTCTTTTTTTTTTTAATGTCATGTTAGACTCAAACAATTATAGATTTTGGATATATTAAATTATTTTAATTGTTTCCCAAATTTTCCCTCCTTGCCCATAAAAGCAGACAAGATAGGATATAAAGGTAACAGCATAAAAGCCTCAGGGAGATTGTCACAAAATATCACTCTTCGCTATCTGTCTTGAAGCACGTCACTACCGTGTTTTTGTTCAGTCTATCAGTGTTTTATTGTGGTCCTTATGGTATTTCATTTTGTCCGTCCTAAGTAATCAAATATGCACAGCTATTACATTTAGTTGGAAATCCTGTCGGTCCTGTCCCATCCGTATGCAGCCTGAATCCTAATGTTTGTTAGAATAGACGCTAAGCTGCTTCACTATTTCCTGGGCTTTGCTTATTCTGTGAAAAGGAATGTACTCTTGGCATAAAGTATAGTCATTAATACTGGCCTATACTTTGTGCAATTATTTAATGCACTGTAATTTCACATGAATATACGGCAACTCTGAGGCCAGATAAAATTAATGTTCTCTTTTTAACATCATTCATATCCTCATGCCCACTTTCATGCTCTTGAATTTAGAAGGAATTTTTTACAGCAACAAGGTGCTTTAAGAAGGCATGTCCTAGTAAGTGACCAGAAATGTTCACAGCAGATTAAAAATCCGTATTAGGGATTCTGAAATTATTTTGTTGAGATGCTTTTTCACACCATGCAGTCAACCTTGTTGCTTTGCTAAAGGAAAAAATTTAAGTTAATTTTGTCTGGCCTGCAGCTATTTAGTGGGTTGTTGCATATATTTCTGTCCTGCGCAGGTAAGTGGTGTCTCAAGGGTCAGGCCAATCAAAGATGCCACTTGGATAAGAATTAGATTCCTTAGATAATGTTGCTGTTTCTATCCATGTGCAATTACAGTATTTGTGCTGTTTAAAAAGGCCTGTTCCCAGTAAGTGTCCCTTATCTGTTTATTTTGGATGCAAAAACTTTCAGTACTCAAATCACTTGTGCTTTCCTTCTTTGTCTCTTTTGCAGAGGGCTGCCCTGGTCTGTGCAATAGCAATGGAAGATGTACACTGGACCAAAACGGCTGGCATTGTGTTTGCCAGCCAGGGTGGAGAGGAGCAGGATGCGATGTAGCCATGGAGACCCTCTGCACGGATAGTAAGGACAACGAAGGAGGTGAGAAATGCTGAGCATGAAAACAAGTGTGCGGCAGAGCCCAGGTTTATAAGCTTCAGTGAGTACATAGCTATCTGTTGCCAAAAAAATCTGGTCCCGATAGATTAGATTGATTAAAAAAAGGATGAGTCTCGATAGAGTGAATTTGCTCCCTCTTTTTTCTGAAACAAATGCAAGATTATTATTGTTCAGGGAAGAAGCGAGGTGACCAAATTACTGTATCAATGCCCATTGTTCTCCATTCCTTCTCCTAAATCCCCAGTTGACTATTCCCCTCAACTACAGTATTTAGGGCTCTGTGAATTGGGAGTTCTAATGCAATATTTTAATAACTAAGCATTCCAAAAGATGCAAGGCATTTTCCAAGCTCCTGTGTTGAAAGGCATGAATGAAAACAAAGAAGAGTAGCCTTGAAGCTATACCCTAGTGTCTTTTTAGTCTTAACTTTTCACCTTGTTAAAAAGATTGCAGTATTTTACCCAATGTAAGCTCTTAGTTAATAAATAACTATTTCCCTCATTGAGTGTATTTTAATTTCAGAGAACATAGAGTGAGAGTTTATGGTTAGTGACAACTATTCAGTTTTGACATACCTTTAGCGCTGAGTTTTTAGAAAGGATTTAGTTCCTACCTGGGAGTCTGTGGTCACTTACTCTGTAGGTCAGGATTGTCTCCCTAACCCCTGCTTCATTCCACCTGCTCTTCTGGGAACACTTGCCTGGGTAATCCAGTGTTAGTTGAGAGAGCAGGTTTTCTAGTCCTGACAGATATGTACTCTACCACGTAGTAATTATGTGACTTTAAACAAGATTCTTAATCTCTTTAAACCTCAATTGCTTCACCTATAAAATAGGTATAAAAGAGTTTCTGAAAGGATTGAGTGAGAAAATGTATACAAAAACTCATTGCCGTTGAGTCAGTTTTGACTTGCAGGGACCCTAGAGGACGGAGTAGAACTGCCACATAGAGTTTCCAAGGAGCAGCTGGTGGATTTGAACTGCCAGCCTTTTGGTTAGCAGCTGAACTGTTAACCCCTGTGCCACGAGGGCTCCAGTACGTAGCACGTTGCTGGACATATAGTATGCTATAAGTGGTAGCTGGAGTCCCTGAGTGGTGCAAACGGCTAATGCGCTTGGCTGCTTACTGAAAGGTTAGAGGTTCAAGTCCATCCAGAGGTACCTTGGAAGAAAGTCCTGGAGATCTGCTTCTGAAAAAATGCACCATTGAAAACCCTGTGGAGCACAGTTCTCCTCTGACACACAGGGTCACCAAAAGTCGGAACTGACTCAACAGCAACTGGTTTTACTGGTTTAAGTGGTAGCTGTTATTATCCAAATTTCCTTCTTTTGCTTTCAAAAGTCCCCATCTTGACTAGTTGAAATTCCTGGAAGGTTGTCAGAGAAGACTGAACAGGCTTTTCCTTTCTATACCTGGAGTGCACCTGGCTACTACAGTTCCTTCAGAAGCAGTGGGTCAGAATCCATCCCACACCAACCACCAATGTGCTTGCCTTGCCTACCGTCATTCTCACACCAGTGTTCTCTGTCTCATCGCCCTGAATAGAAGCTGCCAAATTCTTCCCTTTAGTTTCTAGTAAACTATTCACTGTTTTTCCTATTTTCTTTCAACCTGGACTGTCAAGAAACCTGAGCCACAGATTCTGGGCTAAAACCTCCTTTCCTTTCTGCTTCTGATGGATTTAGGTGGTCCTCAACCCTCAAAGCTTTTCCTGTGTAGCAGTACCTGGCTGCCCCTATGTCCTTTACCCTGTGCTTTGTAGAAATGGCAGCAGTAATCCTCTCTGAACTACAGCCCAGATGGTAACTTTCCTCATTACTTTCCCCCAAGAACTCCCTAGCCCGTTTTTTTCTGTTGCCTAGGGAGAAAGGAGAGCTTCTCTTCTTCCTTGATCATATATTTTAGATTTTGTCTTCTACAGGATTACAGTGGGGAAGTTACAGCCTCTCTGAGTGAACAAACTGCAGGGCCAGGTCTGCAGAGACACCACAGAATAACATAGGAGTGGATCAACTCTTGAGTGTTGTTATCGGTTAAGGAGGCTTTACCCTCTCCTTAGAATTTATCAGCTCTGAATTGGCCTCATTCCCCTTTTGTTTATTCTTATTAACATGAAACTTAGCTATCTTTAGGCTGCCATCTCCAAGGGGAAATCTGAGCTGATGGAAGACCTCCTGTGGATTCTCTGCTTATCTCATGTAATTTGTATTCTTGTCCCTAACCTAATTTTGTGGATCTTCTTAGAAGGAATCTCAGTGGCAGCATTGTTGTGCTCTGAAATTCTAACCTAGGTGCCTTGTAACCTAAGCCCAAGGGTTCTTTGAATTTAAGCATGTCCTGTGTGTATGCAGTCAATATTTTCCAAACCAAACCTCAAATCAAGACACAGAATCTGGCTATTAAGAACATAATTATTTGAGGACAGTAGAATAGAATGTTTAAATTAAGGAATATACCTGAAATTCCAGAACAATGGTGATTTCGCCAGAAAACAGGTGCTTATGAAGTAATTAAGAATGAGGAGAAGGTGAAGAGGCTGATTTGGCTGTAGTTGGAAATCAAACATGTCATATAGAGCAACTTTCTGGAACACAATCTTCATAACAGAAAAACAGACGAAAAAGTTGCTTACCATTCTGAGGACTGAAGAAGATGTATCAAAAATTTTAGAAAGGACACCCACATATGAGGAAATATTTAAATATTTTCTTAGGCCAAGTATCTCCCTTCCTCCCTTTCTTAGTCATCTAGTGCTGCTATAACAGAAATACCACAAGTGGGTGGCTTTAACAAAGAGAAGTTTATGTTCTGACGTTTAGGAGGCTTGAAGTCCAAATTCAGGGCACCAGGTAAAGGCTTTCTCTCTCTCTCAGCTCTTAGGGAAGGTCCTTGTCTCTTCAGCTTGTTTCCTGGTTCCTTGGAGATCTCCATGTGGCTGGCATCAATCTTCCCCCATCTCTGCTTGCTTAATCTGCTCGTTATATATTTTATAAGAGATTTGACTAGCCAGCTAGTTATGCAGGATTCTGGGAGATGTAAAGATGGATAAGATTTGATCCCAGCTCAGGTTGCTTATAATCACCATTTAAAAATGAATGAAAATTTGAGTATTGCCCATTACATTTTCTCTCTGTCTCTTTAATTCAACCTTATGGTTAACTCCCTCCTGAACATTCCTAATAGGCAGGGGGAGAAGAGTTTAGAGGAATTAAAAGTAGACTATGTTGGCAAAGTATATATTTTGTCATATGTCTTATTGTGTCTTCATCTTAAATGTGATATATTTTATGAGGCATAGGTGTGAACCATGTAGGTAATTGTCTTAGTTATCTATGCTGCTATAACAGAAATACAAGAAGTGTGTAGCTTTAACAAACAGAAATTTATTTTCTCACAGTTTAGGAGGCTAGAAGTCCAAATTCAGTGTGCCGGCTCTAGGAGAAAGCTTTCTCTCTCTGTCAGCTGTGAAAGAAGGTCCTTGTCTCTTTTGAGCTTCTTCTCCTGAGTGATCTACATGTGGCTTGGCATCTCTCTTTCCTCATCTCTGCTTCTCTCACTTCTTGTTTAATCTCTTTTACATTACAAAAGAGACTGACTAATGACACACCTTACACTAATCCTGCCTCATTAACATAACAAAGACAACCCATTCACAGATAGGATTATAACCACAGATGTAGGGGTTAGGATTTACCACACGTATTTTTGGGGTATACGATTCAATCCATACCATTCTATTCTTTGGCCTCCCAAAATTCATGACCTTCCAGCATACAAAACACATTCACCCCATCAAACCATCCCCAAAGTCTTAAATCAACTCAAGGTCCAAAATCTCACCTTCTGAACCCTTTAAGTCAAATATGTGTGAGACTTTAGATATATTCTATCCTAGGGCAAAATTCCTCTTCATCTGTGAACCTGTGAAATCTAGAATACAAGTTATCTGTTTCCAAAGTACAGTGATGGAACAGGCACAAGATAGATGTTTCCATTACAAATGGGAGAAATTGGAGGGGACGAAGGGATAACAGGCACAAGCATGTCCAAAACCCAGCAGAGTGTATTACATTAGCTCTCAAGGCTTGAAAATAATCTGTTCTCTGAGGCCATCTGGGCAGTGGCCCCACCCTCCAGACTCTGGGTGTTGGCCATACCTCTGGGTAGAAGCCCCTAGGTCCTGGGCTTTAGCTTCACCTTCCCGACCCTATGGGATGTTAACTCTACTCCCTCAGCTTTAGGTGGCCCCATCCTCCTAGCTCATCTGAGTAGCAACCCCATCCCCTCGGCCTGGCAGGCCCCATTCTTCTGCCCCTTGGGCATGGAGACCTGCCCCCTCAGCTTTAGGCAGTGTCCCCATCCTCTGGCACACCTTAATGGCAGCCCTACACTCCGGAACTAAGTAGGCGAAGATACGACTCTTTGAAACCTAGCAGGCTGTGGTCCTACCGTTTGATATCCAGGAGACTGTGGCCCCACGCTCTGAAACCAAGAAGGCCCTACTTCTCATGCTTTTTCCAACAGTTCTGCTGATCTCCCGGCTGCTCCAGGAATGGTCCTTTTCTTTTCTTGGAGAACAGCAGATGTAGCTCCTTTGGCCTATTTCCTGCCTGAAGAATTCCAAGAGGGAGACAGAGTTCTCTCCTTTCATTCTTTCTCTGTCCCCTTCAGTCTAAGCTGATTGGTTTTCTGCTGTGGTAGTTGGTTAGCTCCATCAGTCACAGGCCTAATCTCTTTAACAAAAGATTTTGTAGCCACATCCTTAGTGAGCATTCTAGGACATGTGCCCTGAGTTTGTACAACAGAATTTTCCAAATCTTTGAGTTTTGTTTTCATTTTGCAGTTCATTTTAAAGTCCATCTCTTTCCTCTCACATTTTACCATAAGCAACAAGGAGAAACCACACGCCGTCTTTAAGATCTTGCTTAGAAATCTCATCAGCCAGGTATCCGAGTTCATCACTTACAAGTTCTACCTTCTGCCAAACATTTGAACATAATTCAGATGAGTTCTTTGCCACTGCATAAACAGCATTGCCCTTCCTCCATGGTCCAATCACATTTCATCATTTTCTTTTAAAGTCTCACCAGAAGCACATTTATCATCCACATTTCTAGCAACATTATGCTGGCACCATATGCATTCTCTAGGACGATAGAGACTTTCTCTGTAGCTCTCCTCACTTCATTCTGAGCCCTCACCAGAATTGCCTTTGGTGTCTGTAATTCTGCCAACAGTCTCTTCAGGATAATCTAGACTTTTACTATTAGGCACCTTGAAACTCTTCCAGCCTCTACCCGTTACCCAATTCTAAAACCGCTTCCACATTTTAGGTAACTGTTAGAGCAGCACCCTTATTTCTTGGTACCAAATTCTGTCTTAGTTATCTAGTGCTGCTGTAACAGAAACACCACAAGTGGGTGGCCTTAACAAACAGAAATTTATTTTATCACCATTTAGGAGACTAGAAGTCCAAATCCAGGGTGTTGCCTCTAGAGGAAGTCTTTCTGTCTCTGTTGGCTCTGGAGGAAGGTCATTGTCTCTTTGAACTTCTGCTCCTAGATGATCTTCATGTAGCTTGGCAGCTCTCTGCCCCCATCTCTGCTTGCTTCATCTGCTCCTTTTATATCTTGTAAGAGATTGACTCAAGACACACCCTACACTAATCCTACCTTATTAACATCACAAAGACAAACCATTCCCAAATGGGATTATAACCACAGGCGTAGAGGTTAGGATTTACAACACATATTTTTGGGGGGCACAGTTCAATCCATAACACCCTCCAAAGCATAGTTTCCTTTACCAAATCCAGTTCACCCCATCACAATTATCTACACCTGAAGATCCTCAAAATCTGGATCTCACTAAATCAGTATCCTTCCTTGCCTTTCTCTCTCTGAAATACTTAAGGAAAAGCAGCCTTAGGAGGGAATTATTTCTGAGAAATAGAGGAGGAATTGACTACCAATGAATTAGATGAAAGGAGATTATCTTTAGACACTCTTTTACCACCTACACATTCATAGGAAGTAAACCTCCTGTCCAAATGAAACTTGTTTCTTTAAGGTTTAAACAAATAGCTGTACACAGAGTTGAGCTTTACAGCACTAAGAGCCACCTTTTACCCATTATTAACGCCCTGACAAAGATGGGCACCCTGTATGCAATCAACAAGTTGCCTCCAGGTATCAAACAGCAGCTGCTGGAGCTTCTCATTTAACTTGACAGAGGCAGGCCATGGAATAGTAGACTTCTAAATCACAAAGTGGAAGTCAGAAAAAAATGGTGCTTGCACCAGATAATTGTGGATGATGTCTCCAAACTGAGCACATAGACCTTCCCACTTTGGGAGCAGCTACAAGATAGCTTATCCTAGTTGAGAAAGGTTTCAGAGCAAATGATCAACAGTGTATGCCTAGACTAGGCTTATAAATATTTCTTTTCAGCTCTAACTTCACCAAAAAAGTCAACCTCTAGATTGAGCCATTTCTTGTTCATATCCCAGAATTCACTCTGATCATGAAGTTGCTAAGATCAGAGAAAAGAAAAGTGAAGAGATAGGAACTGGTCACTATTAAATGATGTGTGGTCTGGAGTGGGGATTAAGACACAGACCCTTTATTGCCACATGCTTTAGTTCCTTGAGTTCCTATTTTAGTCAGCCATCTGCACTGAGACTCAGTCTGTTTTACGGAGCACTATACCTCAGACTTCTATTTCCCCTCAACAAGGAAATCATTTCTATTCTCAAAGGTACTATTCAATTATCCTTACCAAGAAAGATTCTTTTGGTTGCACATGATAGAAACTCAACCCAAAAGATCTTCAGCCCAAAATAAATTGTTAGCTTATATAACTGAAAAATTCAGGCACAGTTTGACCCCAGTGTTCAAACAATAATAACAGATATCTGGGTTTATCCATCTGTCAACTCTTGCTTTCTTATGTGCTAAGGCCATTCTCAGACAATCTCTCCCCCAAAATGGCCACCAACAGCTCTAGGCTTACATTCCATGACCACAGCAACCCAGTACAAAGAGACATTTTTCTATGGTTCCAAGAGGCCTCGGCCTGGGCCTGAGCCTGACTCTGACTCTCTTCAGACTGAGTTAAGTCACCTGCCCAGAGGTAAATTGAAGTGCTCATCAGAAGAAAGGAATATGGATGCAGACAGGCAGGAAAACAGCTCTCCATAGCATTAGTGTTAATATACTGGGAAAATATACTCCAGCTAACTATTGGTATGGCTAATAGACTTCTATTCCTTTCAGAAGGAATCTTCTTCTGTTTTCTATTTTCTCCAAATTACAGCCTTTTTACTTGAGAACGAGAAAACCAGTATTGAACCTCTGACTGCTTTCCATGTCCAAGATTTGCAAGACAGCTGTTTAATTCTCCCATAGTTTCATGGGGCATTGATAGTTCAGTGGTAGAATTCTCGCCTGAGTTCCCGGCCAGTGCACCTGATGTGCAGCCACCACCCATCTGTCATTGGAGGCTCACATGTTGCTGTGCTGCTCAACAGATTTCAGCAGAGCCTCCAGACTAAGATGGGCTAGGAAGAAAGGCCTGGTGATCTACTTCCAAAAATCAGCCAGTGAAAATCCTAAGAATCACAACAGTACAATCCCCAACCAATCTTGGGATTGTCACAGGACCAGGCAACATTTCCTTCCATTGTGTATGGAATCACCATGAGTCAGAGGCTTACTCGATGGCAGCTGACAGCAACAATAACATATACTTTCATAAGCATCATTGCTTTTACCTAGCCTAACCAATAAGAATCTCACTCAGCCAGGCAATTCCATAGGAGATTTCTTCGACTTTACCTAGCTCCCCATATGGTGGTCCCATTGGCAAGCATCAAAGTGCAACAGCTTGCCAGAGACAATTATGTTTACAGTAGCTTGAGATACTGATTAACAAGATGGTTCTCAAAAATATGTTATCTCTGGCAATTGCTACCATGTTCCTATCCTTCTTGTTAGGTAGATCTACTCACAGCTCCCTACCCTAAACAGTTGTTGGATTGAACTATATCCCCCAAAAATGTATGTCAGCTTCACTAGGTCATGAGTCCCAGTATTGTGTGATTTTTTGTCCATGATTTTATGATCTGATGTGATTCTCCTATGTGTTGTAAATCCTAACCTCTATGATGTTAATGAGACAGGATTAGAGCAGTTATGTTAATGAGGCAGGGCTCAATCTACAAAATTAAGTTGTATCTTGAGTCAGTCTCTTTTGAGATATAAAAGAGAGAATCAAGCAGAGAGGAAAGGGACCACCTACCACCAAGAAAGAAGAGCCAGGAGCAGAGCACGTCCTTTGCACCCAAGGTCCCTGTGCTGAGAAGCTCCTAGACCCGGGGGAAGATTGATGGCAAGGACCTTCCCCAGAACCAACAGAGGGAGAAAGCCTTCCCCTGGAGCTTATGCCCTGAATTTGGACTTTTAGCCTCCTAGACTGTGAGAGAATAAATTTCTGATTGTTAAAGCCATTCACTTGTGGTATTTCTGTTATAGCAGCACTGGATAACTAAGACACTGGTCCTCCAATAGTTAAGTCCCCTGTGGTTACCTGAGGCATGGGGCTCAAGCCCTACCTTGATTGGATGGTTGAAGGCACAAGAATGACTTTAAAAGCCTCATACTAAAGTTTGTGCCAGAATGGTGGAATGCCAAAATAGAACTCCTACCAGGAATAATATATCTTATTTGTAAGTAGTTATTCTTTGTCCTTCAGAGTTATTACTTTGTGGAGGTATATTGGGAAAATATACCTAAAAGACTTTTTTTTTGTTTTTTTTTTTAAGTCTTTGGAGGCTGATGGCAGTAGAGAAGAGAGCACAACTCACCTGAGACCATCCATAAATTAGAAAGTAATAGAAAAAGGAGTAAAAACAGAAATTAAAGGTTTAAACTGTAAGAAAAATAATGTGCCGGAGATAAAAATAGAAACAGAGAAATGGATGAGTTTTGATGTAAGCATCAGAATGAGAATGATGCATGGGACAGTCTGAGTTTGGAAATTTCCAAATGAAAATAAGGAAGTGTTTTGAAAATAGACTAAAAGAAAAAAAAAATATCTAGTAGGAGGATGAGACTATTGTGGTCTCCAACAACAAATTTAAAAGTAAAAATTAAATAAAATAGAGAGTAACAGCACTGGGAAGAGAAGGAAAAATAAAAAAGAAGAAGATTATAAGATATTGTAAATACTTCCCAACAGGAATCCAAATATTATCAGAACATAGAGCGGTACTCAGAGTCTCACAGCATTAAAACATAATACCCTGGTAGATGATGATTTGGGGGAAATTTGCTGTTAGCTTGGAGGACTCAATTGGATATTGTTTTGGAGGAGAGATTCAGGTTACTCTGTTTCATTTTGCTATCCACAGAATTCTTAGACCATTTCCATTCTAGAAAAAAGAAATCCAGTTTTAGAAGCAATGGACCTCAGTAATCCCCTTGTGGTACACAAAGAACTTGGGGTTTTACTACTATTTTTGAATTAAGTTTTTAGGAGAGGAAAAATCAAAGCCTCACAGGCTGGGACTAAACTTTAGTCTCTACTATATTCTACACCAATTACCAATTAATTGCCACCTAAAACTTCAAAATGTAGAAATGAGTGTTGGAGTTCTATTGTACGTGTTTAAAGATGGCCCTCCTTAGGACATGAGTATCTCCAGGTTAAGACTCCCTGTGTTAACAGTGAGGGTGAGTAGTAGTACACAAACATTTCATTCTCATTGTCAGAAGAGTTAACCACTATCAACAATTTGGTGCAGATCTTTTTAGTCCTGTTTCAGTTCATTATATGTACATTGATATGAATATTAGCATATGTGTTTTTAAACTTAAATGGAATTATACTAGAAGTACTGTTCTAAATTTTATACTCCCAAAGAGCGTATCTTAGAGATCTCTTTATGCCAGCATCCCTCACTCTTTTTAACAGAATCATGGATGTATTCATTAATTTTACCACGCCTACATTGATAATGGAGCCCTGGTGGCGCAGTGGTTAAGAGCTTGGCTGCTAACCAAAAGGTCTGCTAACCAAAAGGTCAGCAGTTCAAATCCACCAGCAGCTCCTTGGAAACCCTATGGAACGGTTCTACTCTGTCCTATAGGGTCGCTGTGAGTCAGAATCGACTTGACAGCAATGGACATTGATAATTAGTTGTTTCTAATTTTTCATTGCTAGTATATAGACAAATCTGTAGTGAATCTGTATATATACCCATATGTATATATGTGTAAATATATACATATAAATCTTTGTGTAAATGTATCAGTGCTTCTTTAGGACAGATTTTTAGAAGTACAATTGCTGGGTCAAAGGATATTTTAATTTTGATATGTTGTAGGGGAAAAACATCACAAAGTTTAGTAAACCAAAAAGAAAGTTTTATTCGGCATATATTCAAAAGGACAAAAGTGGGAAATGGACAAGCATGCTGCCAGAGCCATGTCTGCCCAAGTCCATAGACAATTACAGAATCATCTGTATATATTCACCTTGCAAATGGGCAAAACCATTGAAAGCTTAGCTTTTTCAGATTGGCTAGAAACTGTGATCCTACATTTTGAATCGTCTTTCTTAACAATCATTGGTACAGGTTTCACTTAGGAGAATCAGGAGGGTCTTCATTGGTCCAACAAATTTCTATTCACTAAATGCTAATAGAAAAAGATAAGAGTACAAAGTCTTTTGTGTTCTATTTGATTGGCTTTATGTGAAAGTTTCCCTAAAAGATATTTTCCAAGATTATTTTAGCTATTGTCTTTATACGTCAGGGCCCAGTTGATGTGTCCTTGTGAGTCCTTGTGAACACTTGTGAGCCCATCTCCAGCTGGGTCACATTCTCTATGCTCAAGGAGAGGGAATAATAACTCCAATATTATTTCCTAAATCAGGTAGCTACTACCAAATTGCTTTACGTGTAGGTTTCACCAGTGTACACATCATCAAATGGAAGAGTGTTTATTTCCACCATGGTCATGGTCTTTGCATAATCATTGTATATAAAATTGTTCAACAAAGTGAAAAAAATGAATTTTGTCTGATGGGTGAAAATGACCCCCTTTTTTTCTTCATTTTGATTTGCATTTCCCAAATACTAGTTAGGTTAAGGATCTTTATATATGTTTCTTGACCATTTATCTTTCTTCTTTTTCTAATTGTTTATTTCCCTTATGCATTTTTTTCTGCTGAGTTGTTTGACCTTTCCTTTTTAATTTTTGGGAGCTCCTTATGTATTCTACTTACTAATTCTTTGTTAAATATGTGACAGATACTTTATCCCAGGTTTTCACTTAGCTTTTAACTTTGCTCAAGGGGTGTTTTGTCATGCAGAAGTTTTCAGTTGATACAAGGTCAATTTTTATGAGGTTTATCTTTTTGTTTCATGAATTCTGGGTTTTTTGTCTCCCTGTGTCAGATTATACAAATTATTTTATATCATTTCTTCTAATACTTTTATAATTTTATGGATCTCATAATAATCAATTAACCAAGAACATTTGTTGAGTACCTATTGGAGTCAAAAAGCAGAACAGGAATTTAGGAATTAGCATAGTATCTCTAAGAGCTAAAAGAAAACCAGAGAATGTCATTAATGTGCTTTTAAAACATCACGTGAATTCGTTTAGATCTCACAGTCTCTAGGAACATATTCATCTTTTCCTTTATTCAGTAAATAAATTAAATGCCCACTGTGCTCCAAGAAGGGATACTAAGTGCTGGCTATACAAAGTGAACTAGATTTGCCCTCGAGGACCTTAAACAGACAACTGTCACATTAAGAGCCTGAATAGAGAAGTACATACTACTAATGGGAATAATTAACTCTAACTTCTCTGGATTCCCAGAGATTGCACATCTGAGCTGATTCCTGAAGGATGAATAGGAATTGGGAGTTGAGGGTAGGGGAGATGGCTAGAGAAAACAATAGCATGAAAAGTCTTATAAGTCACGTTAAGGAGTCCTGACCTTATTCAGAAGGCAGTGGAAACAAGCAAAGGACGTATTTTAGTTGGAGAAGTAAAATAATTAAATGTAATTTCTATAAAGATTACTCTGGCTAAAGTAAACCAGGAGAACCAAACTCTTGTTGAAACCTTGTCAGGAGATGACTATGGTGGCCTGAAGGTTAATTACAGTGAAATGGAAAGAAGTAGGCAATTCAGGGGATATTTTGGATGAAGAAAAGAAGGAACTTGTGATTATTGAGTGCAGAGAAAAGGGAAGAAGCGAGAAGGAATCAAGGAAGACATCCAGGTTTCTACTTTGAGCAACTAAGTGGGTGAGTGGTGGTACCATTCACTGAAATAGAAAATACAGGAGAAATAGCAAATTTGGGGGAGAAGATCATATGATGTGTTTTAGGCATACTGGGTTTGACAGGCCTGTGGGATATCCAAGTGAAAATGCTTGGAAGGCAGTTTTGGAATTTGGAGTTCAGTAGAATGATCAGCCTGGAGTCGTTAGCATTAAAATAACATGAGCATGAAGACCAAAGCCACCAAGAGAGTTCTGAAGCAGACAAACCAAGAATATACAGAAAACCAAACATGATCCTAATTCAGTAATGAGCAAATGAGTTCCATGCATATTACAGAATAGTGACTGGACAAAATAATGAAAGGTACACCTGTCAACTTTTGAAATTCTGACATCCCCAAATAAAATAGTGCAACAGGAATTCCTTCTAAATTGGGAAGTACTATGGAACTTTGGGACCTTCCAAATACCGTGGAGGTTGGGCATTAATTATCTTAGAGTAAAAAGGAAATTCATGACATGTTATCCAATCAGTTAATCAAGGTTTTGAATGACAAATAAAAATACCTATAGCTCCTGGAAAGAAGGAAGTGAGAGTTTCGACAAGCAGAGCAAAGTCAGTGCACAGGATGTACGGTAAGGATCAGCATGAATCCAACCCCCAAAATATGGAGATTGCTCCAGTCCTCACATTCCCACTTCTCCATCTTCATCATGCTGCCCCAGCAGCACTCTCTCTCTCTGACCCTAGCCACCCATAGCTACATCAGAGCTCACAGGTTAAGAGGACATTATTCTTCAGACTGCCAAATAGGCAGATGCCAGCTACTAATTTGTGTGACCACACAACACCCCAACCTTCTGACCTGCTGGCCACCAATTTGGGCTGTTTTCCCACTACCCTTTCAGGATGCCAGCCACAAACGCATGAGTCCACACAATACCCTTACTTTCTGACTTGCTGGCCCCCCACTGCTCCTTTGGGTTCAATAATTTGCTGGAACAACTCACAGAGCCCACAGAGAAGACACCATACTTACAACTACAGAGTTGTTATAGCCAAAAAAGGATACAAATGAAGAGATGTCTAGGGAGAGGCCTGGAGGGTTCCCAACGCAGAGTTCTGTGTCCCAAGGGAAAAGCTACCATCCCAAGAGCAGATGTTCTTTCCAGCTAGGAAGCTCTCTGAACCTTAGTGTTCTAAACTTTTATCAGCCAGTCCTACATGATAGGCTAAATCATGCCTCCTGAGGCATGCCTCCCAGGTGAGTCTCTTCTAGTCTGGCCAACCCCCACTTCCCAACACAGTTTCTTAGGTGTGCCCAGGAAGTCCCAGACCAAGGCACCCCAACTACTACAAGGCCTTTTTCTTCAGAGCCTAGGACAAAGGCACCTTACTTATGATAAAACTTGGTTCTTTACCCCACAGAGTGTAACCTAGGAAAAGGCTTGGAGTCAGAAATTTTAATAATCTGGCAAAATCTACATTGTTTAAATTTGCCATAAAAATACCAAAAGTGAGCTGAAGGATAAAAGGAAGGGTAGAAACCTTGAAGCAAAATCATGGAATTAATCTGTAGAGGAGGAATCAGCAAACTATGGCCTGTGGGCCAAAGCCTGTTTTTGTAAATAAAGTTTTATTTGTACACAGCCACATCCATTCATTTACATCTTATCTATGTCTGCCTTCACACTATGATGGAAGAGTTGAGTAGTTGCAACAGAGACTGTATGGCTCACAAAGCCTAAAATAGTTACCCTGTGACCCTTTACAGAAAAAGGTTCAGCCACTGTTATAGACCAACTGGAAGGCTTAAGAAAGATAGGAACATGTTCAAAAATATGAACAGAAAAGATGACTAGAGCAATAATATTAAGGACTAAGTGGAGGGAGGCATAAACTATATTATCTACTTTACATCAAAGTACCACTTACATTGGAAAGCCAAAACTGAAGAAAGAAAGGCACTTAACTGATAATTGAAGTTGTTATTCAGTGGGCTTTGAACATTTCTGATTTTCTTTAGATTTGTTTATGATTAATGCTATTAGATATGGCTTCTATACCAATATAAATTTAAGCCAAGCTAATATTTACTGAGACAAAAATGGATTCTCAATGATTCTGAGAAGCTATTCCGGAAGACAATTTTACTACACTGTACGTCGGGCAAGTGGGTAATCAACTTAGTTGTACTAGATAGCCTTAGCTATATAAGTGCAGGCAAAGAATGAAAAATGTTTTCTCAAGTTATAGGAAACCAGATTCATAGCCATCCGTCACTTCCTTAAGCAAGTTACTGATAAACTCTGCAGAAAAGTAACAGTGTGTCCCTGCATCTTGGCTGTTGAAAATGAGATTCTTTCTCTGATTGATGTTAGCAGAGAGACTTGTAAAAATGCATTTCCAACTGATTAGTTCAGAAGGTGTCAATCTCATGCAGTTTTATGACCTTCAGACTACATGCCAGATGTACATCTGCTTTTTATGAACTAACAAAGATGAAGGACTAAATTTAAGCATTCCTCTTTGGCAACTGTATCATACATTGACTAAGGGGAGACACTGGGAGTATTGTGGGGGTGGTGAAGAGGGTGAGGGGCATTTAACCCTTAATGTTCTAGATTAATGGAGATGAAATATAATATTTGGAAGTACTTACCCTATTGAGTAGTTTCTATTTATGTTAAAGAATTAATATAAAGGGAAAACCTGCCAGAACATAAAATATTTGTGTTTAATCACTCTCCCAAGCATATGTAACCATTCTAAATCCACAAAGTAAAAACCCTTAAATGAAATATATCTTAAAACAGGTATTAAAGACTTTTCATAAAACCTCAACATATAATTATGAATTGCCACTGAAATTTTTTTAATTGTTTTTTGAAGCCAGAAATGATATTGGGGCAATAGGTTAAAAGTCTACCACTTTAGAGATCTGAGTCTTAATAACTCTACTTTATTCTTTGAAAGCGTTGCAGGAATACAACATTATTACTACAATATACCCTCATGAAAAACAAGCATACAGCATAATTTAATCTCTTTCCTCCACTAGAGATTTTGAATAATACTTAGACATGTTGCATCTTCATGGCCTTTTGGCTAAGAAAGTAATATTTTGATAAATTTGTATAAAACTTCAAAGCTCGGTGTCATTTAATTTTCTTAAAACATGATTTAATATTTTTTTTCAAAGGAATAAACATGTGGTTTCAAATAATCAACAATTAATTTTTTTAGAAATGTAACAGATACCTACATGAAAATGTAAACTATCCTAAGGAAACTATCTTATGTAATAAGATCTGCTTATCAGAAATTCTGGCCCATACATTTTCATGTGTCTAGAAATTGTGGTAAGAAAAAAAATTAAAATATTAATGTAAAAAGAGTACAATATCATAAATTTAATTCAAGTATTCACTGATTAAGCTATTTCTCTTTCAACTACAAGAGAAACAGTGAGGAGATTTTTAGCTACTATTTTTGGATAGGAAACCCTAGTGGCATAGTGATTAAGTGCTACAGCTGCTAACCAAAAGGTCAGCAGTTCAAGTCCACTAGGCACTCCTTGGAAACTCTATGGGGCAGTTCTACTCTGTCCTGTAGGGTCACTATGAGTCGCAATTGACTCGACAGCAGTGGGTTTTGGGTCTTTGGATAAGTGGGTCTCTTTCAGTTGCAAGTGACAGAAAATCCGATCTAAAGAGGCTAAAGGAAGAAGAGAATTCCTTGGCATCTATAATGGAAAAGCCCAGGAGAACAGGTGTAGCTTATTGCAGAAACCCTAAAGCTATGACTATAACCTGTTGTTTTTTCTCTCCAGCTCTTGGCTCTGCTTTCTTTGGGATAGCTCCATTCCCAGAGAAGTTCTCCTATAGTGGCAGCAAAATGGCTCTAGCAAACCCAACCTCACAGCATTACAGCTCCAAGCCTTTGGTGGTGGTGGTGGTGGTGGGCGGGGGCGGGTAGTTAGAATCTCTTTTCAGATAGTTCCTGGTTAGACATGTTCAGTCACACATACGTTTCGGAACCAAGCATGAAGGGGAACACACATGGACTGCAAGTTGGGAAGGCTGAATACTCAAATGAAAATGTAGAGCCGTTGCCCCAAGAAGGGGAAATGGGAACCACAAGGGTTGTGGCATTCTTCTTAAGATGGATAAAATCACTTAAGGGCACTGAGGTAGGCCCCCTCATCTCTTGTTTTTTACCTTACCTGTATTGTTCTAAGCTACTTTCTAAACTGGGCAGTTTAATTCAATTTTAGACCTTTTTTTGGTCTTAGTTTGCTGTCAGGTAGGAAGAGACAACTTATAGTCTATTATTAAGAGTGGCCTAAATCAAATAAATGGCTAGTGTATTTTTTAAAAAATGAAAGTGATTCAGAAACCCTTATGTAAGTAGACATATAGACCAACTGGATATTTTAAGCTAAACTTAAAGTAACAGGGGCACACCAAGACCTCATACTTTGGTTTGAAGACTTTGAAACTATTTTGTCACTTCTCCCAAGAGTGATAAAAATCTTCAGAAACTAATGTTTTTATTAATCCGTACTGAGAAATGTAATTACCAAGTGGATCAAAATCCATGTGTCAGCTGGTCAGCAAATAATGACTTCAAAGGATATTGACATCAAACCATCATAACTTGACAAATTCATCCACTAATAGGTTAGATTATATATTTTAAACAAAATACTTACATGGGCCATTGAATGTAGTTTCCTTTTTTATGTTTCTGGAGGAGGCACTAGCAAATTCTTTCTACTCATTACTCCTTTTATGCCATCAACACTATAGGTCATTTTTCCATGATGGATTTCTTATAATTTCCAATATTAAGTCTTATTTACATTTGCCACGTTTTAAATTAATACCTCCATTTTAAGGGAGGCATAGTAGGGCCTCAGACTCCGATTTAAAATTTGGGAAATGCCTTAATTTTATCTGGAACACACTTTACAGATCTTTCCTTAGGAGACTACAGACAGACCTCAGAGATATCACGGGTTCACTTATGGACCACTGCAATAAAGTGAGTATCACACAGTAAAGCAAGTCACATGAATTTTTTGGTTTCCCAGTGCATATAAAAGTTTTGTTTACACTATACTGGAGCCCTAGTGGTACAGTGATTAAGTGCTATGGCTTCTAACCAGAAGGTCAGCAGTTTGAATCCACCAGCTGCTCCCTGGAAATCCTATGGGGCAGTTTTACTCTGTCGTATAGGGTTGCTATGAGTTGAAATCAACTCTGTGGCAACAGGTATTTTACACATTGTCTACCTAGCATGCAATAGCATTATGTCTAAAAAATCAGCATATATACCTTAGTTGAAAAATATTTTATTGCTAAAAAATGCTGACCACCATCTGAGGGAGTGGTAAATCTTTTTGCTGGAGGAGGGTGTAGCCTCGATGTTGATGGCTGTTGACTGATCAGGGTAGTAGTTGCTGAAGGTTGGGGTGGCTGACAATTTCTTAAAATAAGACAACAACGAAGTTTGCTACATTGATTGACTCTTCCTTTCACAAAAGATTTCTCTGTAGCATGCGATGCTGTTTGATAGTATTTTACCCACAGTAGAACTTCTTTCAAAATTGGAATCATTCCTCTCAAGCCTTGCTGCTACTTTATCAACTAAGTTTATGTAATATTCTAAATTCTTTGTTGTCATTTCAACAGTGTTCACAGTATCTTCACTAGGAGTAGATTCCGTCTCAAGAAACCACTTTCTTTGTTCATCCATAATAAGCAATTCCTTATCCATTAAATTTTTATCGTGACCATTCAAGTTTTATCATGAGATTGCAGCAATTCAGTCACATCTTCAGGCTCCACTTATAATTCTAGTTCTCTTACTGTTTCCAGAACATCTGCAGTTACTTCCTCCACTGAAGTCTTGAATCCCTCAAAGTCATCCATGAAGGTTGGAATCAGTTTCTTCCAAACTCCTGTTAATGTTGATATTTTGACCTCTCATGAATCACGAATGTTCTTAATGGCATCTAAAATGATGAGTCCTTTCCAGAAGGTTTTCAGTTTACTTTGCCCAGATCCATCAGAGAAATCACTATCTATGGCAGCTATAGCCTTACAAAATGTATTTCTTTAAGTCTTGAAAGTCAAAATTACTCCTTGATCCACGGGCTTCAGAATGGATGTTGTGTTAGCAGGCATGAAAACATCATTAATCTCCTTGTACATCTCCATCAGAGCTCTTGGGTAACCAGGTGCATTGTCAATGAGCGGTAATATTTTGAAAGGAATTCTTTTTTTTTCAGAGCAGTATATCTCAATAGTGGGCTTAAAATATTCAGTAAATCATGTTGCAAACAGATGTACTGTTACCCAGGCTTTGTTGTTCCTTTTATAGAGCACAGGCAGCATAATTTAGCATAATTCTTAAGGGCCCTAGGATTTTCAGAATGGTAAATGAGCATTGGCTTCAACTTAAAGTCACCAGCTGCATCAGCCCCTAACAAGAGAGTCAGCCTGTCCTTTGAAGCTTTGAAGCCAGGCATTGACTTCTCTCTAGCTATGAAAATCCTGGATGGCATCTTCTTCCATTATAAGGCCGTTTTGTCTACATGGAAAATCTGTTGTTTAGTGTAGCTACCTTCATTAGTTATCTTAGCGAGAGCTTCTGGATAACTTGCTGCAGCTTCTACAGCACTTGCTGCTTCACCTTGCACTTTTGTGTTATGGAGATGGCTTCTTTCCTTAAACCTCATGAACCAACCTCTGCCAGCTTCAAACTTTTCTTCTGTAGCTTCCTCACCTCTCTCAGCCTTCCTAGAAGTGAAGAGAGTTAAGGCCTTGCTCTGGATTAGGCTTTGGCTTAAGAGAATGTTGTGGCTAGTTTGATCTTCTATCCAGACCACTAAAACTTCCTCTATATCAGCAATAAGGCTGTTTCACTTTCTTATCATTCATCTGTTCCCTGGAAAAGCACTTTTAATTTCCTTCAAGAACTTTTCCTTTGCATTCACAACTTGACTAATTGTCTGATGCAAGAGGCCTAGCTTTCAGCCTATCTCAGCTTTCAACATGCCTTCCTCACTAAGCTTAATCATTTCTAGTTTTTAATTTAAAGTGAGAGGCGCACAACTCTTCCTTTCCCTTGAGCACTTAGAGGCCATTGTAGGGTTATTAATTGGCATAATGTCAATGTTGTCATGTCTCAGGGAATAGCAAGGCTTGAGGAGAGGGAAAGATACGGGGGAACAGCCGGTCGGTGGAGCAGTCAAAACATACACATTTATCAATTGAGCTCGCCATCCTATATGGGCATGGTTCATGGCACCCCAAAACAATTACAATAATAACATCAAAGATCACTGATCACAGGTCATCATAATAGACATAATAATAATGAAAACATTTGAAATACTGCAAGAATTACCAAAATGTGACACAGAGACACGAAGTGAGCACATGCTGTTGGAAAAACGGCACCGATAGGCTTGCTCGATGCATGATTGCCACAAACCTTCAATTTGTAAAAAACACAGTATCTGTGAAGTGCAGTAAAGCAAAGTGCAATAAAACAAGGTATACATGTGTTTTTTCTTGAAAGGTGACTGTCTAATCTCATCCACTTAATGCTGATTTATATTTTCACAGATTTTTTTTTCCGACCCTTCCCAAATTTCAGAGCTTCACCCTATGTAGGCCCCTATCCATTTACCATACACAGCTACTATGTTACTGCCTAGTTTTCTCTAAAATATAGGATTGAATAATTATACTTACAAAAATGCCCCCGGTGGCACAAACGGTTTGCGCTCAACTAGTAACCTAAAAGATTGGCAGTTCTAACCCACCCCGTAGCACCTTGGAAGAAGGGCCTGGCGATCTGCTTCCATAAAGATTGTTGTTGTTAGGTGCTGTAGGTACAATACAACGAAACACTGCCTGGTCCTGCACCATCATCACAGTCATTGCTACGTTTGAGCCCATTGTTGCAGCCACTGTGTCAATCCATGTTGTTGAGGGGTCTTCCTCTTTTTTTGCTGACCCTCTACCTGTAATGATGACAATTAAGAAAACGCCACGAAAGGGCCAGAAGGCAGAAGGGGAGAAGGAAGCTGATGATAGGGAACACAAGGTGGAGTAAGGATATTCTTGACGTGTTGTGAGATTGTTAACCATTGTCATAGGGCAACATTTGTAGTAACTGTTAAATGAGAAACTATTTTGTTCTGTAAGCCTTCATCTTAAGTGAGAATAACAGCACAGTTGGAAGAGCGTAGTCAATGTCACTGAACTGTGTATGTAGAATTTTTTGAAACAGTGTATCTTTGGCTATGTGTATTTTCACCAAAAAAAAAAAAAAAAAAGGTTGAGAATTTAGAGGGTTAAAATGTTGTGGGGTTGTTAACCAATGTCATAAAACAACATGTGTACTACTGTTTCATGAGAAACTATTTGTTCTGTAAGCCTTCACCTGAAGTACAATAAAATTAAAAAAATAGCCCGAAGAAAATTGTTAGCCACTTAGAGCCTGCCTGCTTTACATACCCCCACAATACTGTGCCCAACATCTGCTAGCCCTACAACTAGCATCAGCCACTTGCCATCAAGTCACCTCTGACTCACAGCCATCCCATGTTGTCAGAGTAGAATGCCCCCACGGGATTTTCAATGGCTGATTTTTCACAAGTAGACTGCCGGGTCTTTGTTCTGAGGCACCTCTGGGTGGACTGAAACCTCCAGCCTTCGGGTTAGCAGCGCAGCATGTTAACAGTTTGCACCACAGAGGGATTCCTGCTACCCCTAGATAAAACCCTGTGGTTATAAAGACCTCCTGCTGTGCCTATCCTTGGTGCTCTCTGACCCAGGGACTCCCCAGCTTGCTGCAAAAGAACAGCCAGAAGGCACACCTAAGCCCCCCTCCCTTCGCCTCTTCCCCAGGTTTCCATACCCGCCTCCCTTTCTGGCAGCCACCTGCACAGTTTGCCTCTGGCAGGCTTCCTGCTGTAGGGAGCACCCCCTGCATGTGGCTGTCAATGCCTCGGCCCCAAGAAATAGCTTGTACAAACCTGCGAGCTCGTGCTCCTATCTTTTTTTACCTTGATCAGTCCCGAACTCCCTCAACACACAACAGCTACTCACGCCACCGATGTGTAAAATACAACCACATCTATTTCATGGGGTCTCTAATTAGCATCTCTAATTTGCTTTAGAAACTTCGTTTTCAATGTACTCTGAAGCCTTGTATTATGTTGCTTTTGTAGTTTGTCGCACAGATGAAGAAATTTTTTAATGGATTTTTTTTGTACTCCAGTAACTAATCACTGCATAGGGTCCAAGAAGGACATTAACTCATAGCAAATTGAACTCTTTCTGATATATTTACTGTACTGTGATATTTCATAGTTGGCATACTAGCTCACCTTCTAGAATCACCAGCAAGAGCTAAAACTAATAGTGAAATAGAATAAAATATTTGTGGCTGGCAGAAACTTCTTCCCTACAATGATAATAATGCTTCTGATCTTTGAATGAGGCTCCGTTGCTAACCAAAAGGTTGGTGGTTCAAGTCCACCCAGGGGTGCCTCAGAAGAAAGGCCTGGGGCTCTACATCCCAAACATCAGCCACTGAAAACTCTGTGGAGCAAGTTCTACTCTGACAGACGTGAGACCACCATGTGTCGGAGCCAACTTGATGGCAACTGGCCACAAAAGTAGCCGTTCTTAAAAACCAAATGCCCTCAGAAATAACGATACGTCGAAATGCTTTTGCCAACACAGTTACCTACAAATACAAAGGTATTTTCTTTCAGATAGTGAATAAAACAATACTTAGT
The DNA here is from genome assembly GCA_030035585.1 of Dugong dugon. Taxonomy (NCBI): domain Eukaryota; kingdom Metazoa; phylum Chordata; class Mammalia; order Sirenia; family Dugongidae; genus Dugong; species Dugong dugon. The sequence goes on from CM057478.1 coordinate 21,420,957, forward strand.
CTAGAAAAAAAAAGAAAACGCCACGAAACAGTTCTACTCTGCAGAACATGGGGTCACTATGAGTCATAACTGACTCCATGGCAACAGGTTTGGTTTTTTTATTTTTAATTATACTTACAACTAAGCCATATTCCTTCATAATACAAATAATTGTTCCAATCAGTAATTTTTTATTTCTTGTTCAGAATCAACATTACATGATTCTTTTTAACCATTTCCAATTCAAATATTTACTTTCCATGAAAGCTGCTGCAAGTGTTTATATTTCATCTGGTTTCAAAAAATATGCCTCATGAAGATTACTGTAAGATGGGGGTAAGGAGGATCACTTGCTGTAAACAAGCAAAAATACTTATTCCCTATTTCATGGCATAAAAAGGAGAAGTCTCTTACTGGTTTACATTTCTCTCTACAGATGGGCTGGTTGACTGCATGGATCCTGATTGCTGCCTACAGAGTTCCTGCCAAAATCAGCCATACTGTCATGGCTTACCTGATCCTCAGGACATCATTAGCCAAAGTTTACAGTCACCCTCTCAGCAAGCTGCCAAATCCTTCTATGAGCGAATCAGTTTTCTCATAGGATCTGATAGCACCCATGTTATACCTGGAGAAAGTCCTTTCAATAAGAGGTTAATGCATCTTTTCCTTACATAGATTTTAGTGCTATTAACAACAGTTACGTGCACTCCATGTGAAATGCTGATGACTGTGAATTTGAGGAATGTGCTATTTTTTTATGCAGTTTTTCCTCTTTCGGCAAACTCTTCACCGAACTTTGATACAGTTCACATACTTTGTCAATTTCAGTACCTGAGACATAACAGGACATTCCATTAGGAGTCAATAAATCTTCATTTAACTAGTTAATTTTGTTAGCACAGTTGGAAATGTTTCAAAAGAAGCAATGAAAAGATTCCAAAAGGCAAAACAGAGGTGCACCTTTTTTTTTTTTTTTTTTTTAGCTGAGCTCACTAAATAATATAAAGTATGAATTAATGTAATGGAACTGCTAACGGCATGGCAGTGAGAGTGCATAAGCTGTTTGACTGGTGCTTTATAGAGCCGTAATGACCTGAAAATAAACCAGTAAGTGAAAGCAGGTGTCTTGTGTCTCACTGAGCAAAGACAATGATTTACACTAGAACTCCTGGGTCTGCAGTAATTTAACAGCATTAATGCAGTTAGGCCCAGCAGTTGATTAAATGTTGTTGCTGGAGTGTTCCTTGTTGCCCCCTTAAATTTCATACTTCTTGGTCCCTGCAGATTTACGGATTGCCTCAGAATTAATTGGAAAGTATACTTTTCTTCATGTGAGCATCAGATATATGACTTACAAAAAGAAGCACAGAGCTTATAATTTTAAAATTTTATCTTTAAATTATTGGTCTTGATAATTCTCAAAAAAATAGATTGCAACAAATTAAAGCCCAGGGTAAAAAACAAGACATTTAGAGAATATAAATTACACTGAATTAAAAGGGGCATTGTCTTGGGAGTATTTCAGGTGTGATTTTGTGAATAACAATGATTGCATGTGATAGTGTTATTGTATCCTTAGGCTGAATTATCTATAAATCATGGTAATGCTGGCCTGAGAAGACAAATGTTCATTCTAGTTCTTCTACATTTCCCACAGCCTTGCATCCGTCATCAGAGGCCAAGTACTAACTGCTGATGGAACTCCACTTATTGGAGTAAATGTCTCATTTTTCCATTACCCAGAATATGGATATACTATTACCCGCCAGGATGGAATGTGAGTTAGTCCCATCACACTCTGTTTGAAGTATGTTAAGTGTAAAAATTAGACACTCTTGCATCACCAAGAATGTTTTATTGTCCTTTTAATGTAGAAATACTGTGAGTTTTAGACTCCAGAAATCTGTGAACACTACGTGTGACAGAAATTTAAAGTCACATACTCATATACTTCTTTAAAAGTGGATTTTACTTTCAAAGTATAATAATATTATAGTTTTGTAGGAGAATTTTTTTCATTAAAAGGTGCATGTTGAAATATTTCAGGGTGACATTTCATAATGTCTACAGTTTAAGATGATTCTGGAAGAAAAAGGTAGGTAGTTATATAGATAGGTAGGTAGATAGATAAAGCAAATTGGGCAAAATGATGCCAAATTGGTGAATCTGGGTAAAAAGGTTTATCAGTTCATTGTGTAATTCTTTTACTATTACTGTAGAGTTAAGATTTTTAATATAAAAATTGGGAGAAAAAGTTAACTTTTTTTCTTTATTGTGCTTTAGGTGAAACTTTACAGTTCAAGTTAGTCTCTCATACAAAAATTTATATACACATTGTAATGTGACCCTAGTTGCTTTCCCTGTACTGTGACAGCATACTCTTCCTTTCCACCTGGCATTTCCCATGTCCATTCAACCAGGTCCTGTCCCTTTTTGCCTTCTCATCTCGCCTCCAGACAGGAGCTACCCATTTAGTCTCATGTATCTACTTGAGCTAAGAAGCACTCTCTTCACGAGTATCATTTTATGTCTTATAGTCCAGTCTAATCTATATCTGAAGAGTTGGCTTCAGGAATGGTTTCAGTTCTGGGCTAACAGAGAGTCTGGGAGCCATGTCTTCTGGGGTCCCTCTGGTCTCAGTCAGACCATTAAGTCTGGTCTTTTTACTAGAATTTGAGTTCCACACCCCACTTTTCTCCTGCTCCATTCAGGTACTCTTTGTTGTATTCCCTGTCAGGGTGGTCATCAGTGGTAGCTGGGCACCATCTAGTTCTTCTGGTCTCAGGATGGAAGAGTCTCTGGTTTATGTGGCCGTTTCTGTCTCTTGGGCTAATATTTTCCTTGTGTCTTTGGTGTTCTTCATTCTGCTTTGCTCCAGGTGGGTTGGGACCAACTGATGCATCTTAGATGGCCGCTCACTAGCTTTTAAGACCCCAGATGCCACTTACCAAAGTGGGATGCAGAACATTTTCTTAATAAATTTTGTTATGCCAGTTGACCTAGATGTCCCCTAAAACCATGGTCCCAGACTCCCACCCATGCTACTCTGTCCCTCAAAGTATTTAGTTGTGTTCAGGAAATTTGTTAGCTTTTGGTTTAGCCCAGTTGTACTGACTTCCCCGTATTGTGTGTTGTCCTTCCCTTCACCTAAGATAATTCTTATCTACTATCTATTTAGTGAATAACTCTCTCCCTCCCTCCCCATCCTCATAACCATCAAAGAATGTTTTCTTCTGTGTTTAAACCTTTTCTTGAATTCTTATAATAGTGGTCTCATACAATATTTGCCCTTTTGTGACTGATTAATTCCACTCAGCATAATGCCTTCCAGATTCATCCATGTTATAAAATGTTTCGTGGATTCATCATTGTTCTTTATCATTGCATAGTATTCCTTTGTGTGAATATACCATAATTTGTTTATCCATATGTCCATTGATGGGCACCTAGGTTGTTTCCATCATTTTGCTATTGTGAACAGTGTTGCAGTGAACATGGGTGTGCATATATCTATTCATATGACGGCTCTTATCTCGCTAGGATATATTCAAGGAGTGGGATTGCTGGATGGTTTGGTACTTCTATTTCTAGCTTTTTAAGGAAGAGCCAAATTGATTTCCAAAGTGGTTGTACCATTTTACATTCCCACCAACAGTGTATAAGTGTTCCAGTCTCTCCATAACCTCTCCAGCATTTATTATTCTGTGTTTTTTGGATTAATGCTAGCCTTGTTGGGGTGAGATGATATCTCATTGTAGCTTTGATTTGCATTTCTCTAATAGCTAATGATCGTGAGCATTTCCTCATGTATATCTGTTAGCCGCCTGAATGTCTTTTTTGGTGAAGTGCCGTTCATATCCTTTGCCCATTTTTTAATTGGGTTATTTGTCTTTTTGTTGTTTAGGTTTTGCAGTATCTTGTAGATTTTAGAGTTTAGATGCTGATCGAATTTGTCGTAGCCAAAAATTTTTTCCCAGTCTGTAGGTTGTCATTTTACTCTTTTGGTGAAGTCTTTTGATGAACGTAAGTGGTTAACTTTTTTTTATAAAATATATTAATTTAGGGAGGTGGATGTTGGTAGTTATTTGGGATCCAGATAATTCACTAAGTGTATCTTGTTTTTTCTTAGGTTTGACTTGGTGGCAAATGGTGGGGCTTCTCTAACTTTGGTGTTTGAACGATCCCCATTCCTCACTCAGTATCATACTGTGTGGATTCCATGGAATGTCTTTTATGTGATGGATACCCTAGTCATGAAGAAAGAGGAGAATGACATTCCCAGCTGTGATCTGAGTGGATTTGTGAGGCCAAATCCTATCATTGTGTCATCACCTTTATCCACCTTTTTCAGATCTTCTCCTGAAGACAGTCCCATTATTCCTGAAACACAGGTAGAGTATTCTAGCAGGCAGTACTTTTAAATAAATCATTTTTAGATCATGTGGTTTCCAAAAAAATCTTAAGAAATGATTACAGAATTCTAGTTGTATCTTAAATAAATCTGTAGAATGGAATATAGAATGTGTTGTTTGTGTGATACAGTATTTATTGTTATAGTAGCATATCTAGTTATTTTTTAAAGATTTGTTCAGAATACCTTTTCTTCAGGCTTTAACTCTATGTATTTATTTATTGTAACTGAACAGAAGAAAGCAGCTTAAACTCTATAGCTAATAATGTGTTTGCTCATTCATTCATAATTTGAAAAAAGCTTTGAGTGCCTGTATGTATGTGGCAGCCTGATTGACATTCAAGTAAGTGCTAACTAGTCCATGGTCATTACCCTCAATAACTTACTTTTTAATTATTATTATAAAAATTGTTTTGGAAAAGATTATTTTTGACATAAAATGTTCAGTAATTTCAAGATTTATTATCTAAAAAACTTAAACTATCATATCTTAAGCTCTAATGATTTATAGTTCAGAAACTACATGGTATGTGAAGTTCAGTGCTCCATAGGGGAAAGCAACTATAATTTTGTTAGAAATAGCCATACTTTTATTACTCAGTTTTATCTACTGAAATATCTGCAGATTGTTTTCCTTTCCATATGTTTCAATTAGTAATAACTTCAGATCTTAAAGGTAGGACATTAGGTACAATAACAATGGATTTTATTCATCTACAATTAAGTAAAATAGTGGACTGTGAAATGCAACAGCACATAGCTGCTTTGTTGCATTCATTCCAGAATTATCTGTTGAACACCTGTTATGTACCAAGCACTGTTATATATAGGAACAGAGTAGCAAACCAAACCAGTGAAGTACCTGTTCTCAAGAAACTTGCCTACTAATGGGTGGGGAGAGACAACAAATAAACAAATATGTCAGGATTGATATGACTTATTAAAAAATAATAAAGCAAGGTAAAGTGGATGGAGGTATGATTTTATACAGTATAATCAGAGAAGATCTCTGATAAGGTGTCATTACAGTAGAAACTTTCTAGAAAGTGAAGGAAAATAGAGGAAGAGCATTGCAGGCAGAGGAAAGAGCAAATTCAAAAACTCTGAGGGAAAAGCAGGCTAGGCTTGTTCAAGGAGCAGCAAAGAGGCCAACATACCACAGATCGTGAAGGCCATGGCCAGGATAGGGCCTTTTTATTCTGAGGAGCGGGAAGCCATTCAAGGTATTTAAGCAGAGTGGTAACAGGAACTGATGTCCTTCTTAAAAGGATCACCATAGTTGCTGTGCTGAGAATACTTTATATCGGGCAAGGACTGAAGTGAAGAGACCAGTTAGGAGGCAATATGAGTAGTCCACAGGAGAAATGAGGGTGGCTTGGACAAAGGTGTTTGGGATAGAAGTGGTAAAAAGTGGTTATATAAGAGTGGAGTCAAGGGAAGAGATTGGGACTAGAAAATATCAATTTGAGAGTCATCAATGTGTAAATGTACTTAAAGCATGAGATGAGATCACCTAGGGAGGGAATATAAGTAGAGATTAGAAGAAGTAAGCCAAGAAGTTCTAAGATAACAAAATTTGGAAAAGGCCCACGTGCAAACATGGTACAGAAGAGAAGCCTCAATGATTTACTGTGTAGCAGTCAAGCTAACTTTGAGCTGAAACTTTAGGAAGTTCATGGTAACATTATTCAATTTAATACTTCTTCCCTAGGGTCTGTCCTTCCATAACTCTGAACTTTTTTAGCCAGTTCTAAAACAGACAACCTAGAGACAGCGTGTGACTATAGTTGGCAAATTTCTAGCAAGCCACAACCTTGAAATGGACTTTGTATAGTCAGCAGCTCCATGAATGCATGGAGTCTTTTTTCCATTCAGACAGCCAACAAAAACTTAGTAAAAATTTATCGAGAGCCTATTATTTACCAGATACTCTACTAGGATAAAAAGAAGAATAATCATCTTGCCATTCAGAATGTCCAGGTCAGTTCCTAAGAAAGCATCATTGAGGAGGTTGGCCTTAAAGAGTGATTAGGCAGAAAAATGGGGAAAGGGTATTCTAGATTAAAGGAAATGTGTGAGCAGCAGTGTGGTGGTAAAAACAAGTCATCTTGTATAAAAACTGGTGAGCAACTTAAATATAGAGCACATAAGGGGAAAGAGACCAGGATGAGACAGGGACCAAATTATGAATGGCCCTGAAATGCTATCTAGTGGAGACCTGCAAAATGCATAATAGATAAGAAATCAGTGAACAGGTTATACATATCCAAGGCTCAGATAGGGAAGGACTAACAGTCACAGTGGTATTGGAAATGAAGAGGAGGAGACAGATTAGACAGACATTTGGAGTATAAAATAGGCAGGACTTAGTTTCTAACTGAATGTTTAATGGGGTCAAGAATGGGATTTAGAAAGAAGGAGAATCAGGAATAGGAGGAAGATATGGAATGTGTGGCTAATTGCCTCCAGGAACATCTGCCTTCTTTGCCATGAGACCAGTAGAACTAGATGGTGCCCATGTTGATCAAAGATACTGTAGAAGAATCCTGATCAACAGGGGGAAAATGTAGAACAGAATTTTAAATTTTAATGGACTCCAGACTTTCTGGAGCCGTGAAGGCTGGATGAACCCCCAACATTATTGCCCTTACACCAAAAATATCCCCTGAAGTCTTCTTAAAACCAAATAATAGTCTAGCTTAACTAGTAAGAAAATATCTGTCTTGAGCATTATTCACTTTTAAGAACTATCTATATGGGATCAAAGTGACAACAGCAACTCAAAAGATTAGATAGGAACCTTAGGGGCCAGTGAGTTTATGTTAATGAAAGAGGAACAACTCAGAAAAGGATGGTGAGAATGGATGCACAACTCAAAGAATATAATCAATGCAATTGACTTGTACATGTAGAAATGGTTGAATTGGTGTATGTCTTACTGTATATATTCTCAACAACAATAACAAAAAAGAATTAGGCTTAGAGACTAGGCAGCTGGCAACATAGGCTAAATGGTTTATTTTCCCACTCTGGCTGGATTTACTTCTCTCACTAATGCAAAATAACATGGTCAAGTTAAATTACACAGGAGAAAAACATGCTTTAATGAACTAAATTACAGGTATTTTTTCCATGGAAGTAGGTTAATGATGACAGAGGCAATAATCAGTTATTAAAATTAGGAATAACACATGATATTATAAGGTAGATCAGCAACTCCTAGAAGGTCACAGGAAATATATATTGAAGGATACATGTATAATGAATACATAATGAAAGATGGCCTTGCTTATAGAGTACTTATAAATTTACAGGGAATTATTTTGAAAATAAAATTAAGAGGCAATAAAGTATACACTTTAAAGTTTATCACTTAGACAGAGGCACAGAATCTAACTTTCAGACTAACCCATTGATATTTCACCCTGATGATGGGACAACAGCAACTTCTGTTTAGATTATTGACCCTACACCTATTTCCAAATGTCCTACAAAGTACTGTCAATCTTAAATTTAATGGTTTCCCTAGGTTTAATAAACCCATTACCGTCAAGTCGATTCCGGCTTGTAGTGACCATATAGGACAGACTAGAACTGCCCCATGGGGTTTCCAGGGAGCAGCTGGTGGATTCAAACTGCCAACCTTTTGGTTCTAAGCTGAGCTCTTAACCATTGGGCTACCAGGGCTCCCTGGGTTCAGTAGAGCTCTAAAAATGTCTGTATATTCATATTCTCTCTTGCTGATGACAGATCTAAGGTTGAGTTCACTCAACATGTTTGCCTCAACTGTAATGAGTTGTTATCTCAGTTATAGGAATGCCTTCTTAATCTGTGATTACATCACATCCTTCTTCATCCCAACACTCACTCACAGGTCAGAATGGAACTTGTTTAGTCCATTCATTTGTGCTGCTTCCAACTGTGTGAATGTTTATATTGAGACTGGTGGTTGTATCCTCACTATCAAGGGATCTATTTAAGGTATTTTGATTTAGAGATGGCAGAAATACATTATTTCTAACCACGCCATAAAAAGTAGCCTTGGTGACACAGTGGTTAAAGCGCTCAGCTGCTAACCTAGAGTTCAGTGGTTCTAACTCACCAGCTGCTCCATGGGAGAAAGCTGTGGCAGTCTGCTTCCATAGATTACAGCCTTGGAAACCCTATGAGGGAGTTCTACTCTGACCTATAGGGTTGCTCTGAATCAGAATCCACTTCATAAAACTTTTTCCCTGTGATAGGCAGCAGAGTGAGGGGAAACATGACTGAACATTGAATTACTATACTAAGATATTTTAAACATGAAAAGGCAGTCCTTTATGTCTGAATAATAAATCTTGATAGGGCAATATGAAGAAGGCTTTGAGACATTATCTAATTCTTAGTGGAGAAACAGGTCCCTGAGCCTTGCACTTTACAGCCTTGTACTTTACAATGAATCCGGTAAGCCTATGAAGAGCTGCTATTATTAGCCAAACTAATGGGATTATAGCCACAGATATAGGGGTTAGAATTTACCACGCATATTTTTTGGGACACAATTCAATCCATACCATTCTACTTTTTGCCCCCTCCCAATTCATATCCTTCCCACATGCAAAACACTCACCTCATCAGATCATCCCCAAAGTCTTAAATCAACTCTAAGTCCAAAATCTCATCTTCTGAATTCTTTAAGTCAAATATGGGTGAGACTTTAGGCATGTTCCATCCTGGGGCAAAATTCCTCTTCATCTGTGAACCTATGAAATCTCTATTACAAGTTATCTGTTTCCAAAGTACAATGGTGGGACAGGTACAAGATAGACATTTCCATTACAAATGGGAGAAATTGGAGGAGAAGAAAGGATAACAGGCACCAAGCAAGTCCAAATCGCAGCTGACCATCTGGGCAGCGGCACCACCCTTCAGACTCTGGGTGTTAGCCATGTCCTCTGGATTCTGGGTAGAGGTCCCTTGGCCCTCGGCTTCAGCTCCTTTTTCCAGGCTTACTGGGGTGGCAACTCTGCTCCTTTGGCTTTAGGCAGCCCCATTCTCCTAGTCCATCTGATTGGTGACCCCACCCACTCAGCCCTAGCAGCCCCCATTCTTCTGGGGCATGGCAGCCCCACCCCCTCAGCCTTGGGTGGGGCCCCATCCCGCTGGCACACCTTGATGGCAGCCCCATACTCCAGAACTGAGTTGGCAAAGATCCGGCTCTGAAACCTAGGAGGCTGTGACCCTACTCTTTGAGATCCAGGAAACTGACTGTGACCCCACCCTTTGAAACCAAGAAGGCCCTTCTTCCCGTGCTCCTTCCAACATTTCTGCTGATCTCTGAGCTGCTCCATGGATCGTCTTTTTCTTTTCTTGGAGAACAACAGATGTAGCTCCTTTGGCCTGTTTCCTGCCTGTAGAATTCCAAGAAGGAAACAGCTTTCTCTCCTTTGGTTCTTTCTCTGTCCCCCATCAGTCTAAGCTGACAGGTTTTCTGCTGTGGTAGTTGGTTAGAACCATCAGTCACAGTCTTAATCTCTCTAACAAAAGGTTGTGTAGCCATGTCCTTGGTAAAAATTTTTGGACATGTGTCCTTAGTTTGTACAACAGAATTTTCCAAATCTCTAAGTTCTGTTTTCATTTTGCACAGTTCATTTTTAAGTCCATCTCTTTCCTCTGGAACTTTACTATAAGTGGCAAAGAGAATCCATGCAGACCCTTTAAGATGTTGCTTAGAAATCTCATCAGCCAGATATCCAAGTTCATCACTTACAAGTTCTACCTTCCACCAAACATTTGAACATAATTCAGATGAGTTCTTTGCCACTGCATAAAAAGTATTGCCCTTCCTCCATTGTCCAATCACATGTTCATCATTTTCTTTTAAAGTCTCGCCAGAAGCACATTTAATGTTTACATGTCTAGCAACATTCTGTTGCTGATGCCATATGTGTTCTCTAAGACAATAGAGACTTTCTCTATAGCTCTCCTCAGTTCCTTCTTAGCTCTCACCAGAATTGCCTTTGACATTCATAATTCTACCAACAGTCTCTTCAAGACAATCTAGGCTTTTACTATTAAAAATCTAAACCAAACCCACTGCCATAGAGTTGATTTCAACTCATAGCAACCCTAAGGGCAGAGTAGAACTACCCCATAGAGTTTCCAAAGAGCAGCTGGTGGATTCGAACTGCCAGCCTTTTGGTTAGCAGTCAAACCTTGCCATAGCTCCGAGCTACTGTGCCATCTGGTCCAGCCTCTACTCATTACCCAATTCCAAAACGACTTCCACATTTTAGGTGTCTGTTAGAACAGCATCCCCGTTTCTTGCTACAAAATTCTGTTTTAGTTATCTAGTGCTGCTGTAACAGAAATATCATAGATGGGTAGCTTTAACAAATAGAATTGTATTTTATCACAGTTTAGGAGGCTGAAAGTCCAAATTCATGGTGCTGGCTCAAGGGAGAGGCTTTCTCTGTCTGTCAGCTCTGGTGGGAAGGCCTTTGTCTCTTTGAGTTTCTGCTCCTGGACCATCTTCACGTGTCTTGGCAGGTTTCTTCCACCATCTCTGCCTCTCTCGTGCTTGCTTTTTGTTTAATCTCTCTTATTTCTCAAAAGAGATTGACTGAAGACACACCCTACACTAATCCTGCCTCACTGATATAAGAAAGACATCCCATTCTAAAATGAGATTATAACCACAGGCATAGAGGTTAAGAATTATAGCACAGATTTTTGAGGGACACAATTCAATCCATAACAGTAAAATATATTTTTCAAAATAATTAAATAGTGTTTTCACATAATATTTTTGCTATATGTCGATACAAATTTTGTTGACATTTATTGAGTCATTAGTCATAGTAATGGTTTAACTGCAGGCTTAAAAATATGACTTAAAGAAATTTGTAAAGGAGATAATCCTTATGCAGATAATTATGTTAGCTTTTTTCTATCCAATTTCAATTCAAAAAGTATGTATTGAGTGTCTTCTGCATTCAGTAACATATTAGTTGCTCTCTGGGGAAAATTGTATGCATCATATCAAAAGTCAGTTGTGAGTCCTAGCTCCCAGTTTAGAGAATGTGCTATCGTTACATTACCTCTCAACATGGAGTTGGAATTTGCTACAATTTAATTGAAATGAATTGTTTTTTTTTTTTTTAAATCATTCTTGTCTTTGTAGGCTGATGAGGCCATAGGCATAGGCTTAATCCCTAAATGAGCCAGCTGGCGCAGGCCAGATCTTCGGCCTAAACCACATCCCTATCCTGAGCTAATCATCTTACAAATGTCTGCTCTAATTCTCCAGGGTGACTGAGGTGAAAGATGGGTTAGTGAGAATCCGCTGTGACTGCTACACTAACATGTCAGTGCGTGTGTCAGCCTGACAGAGCCATCACAGGCCTTCCTGTAAGACAGGGCACCCAAGGTGCATTCAACTCAGAAGCCACAATGAGAGGCTCAGAGGAGAAAAATTGGGGTGACAACGAGTTATTTTTGATTATTGAATAAGACAACAGTGTGTATTTGTGACTAGTGAAGTTTTACTACCTTATTTTAGTTGCTCTAATAGGCTCTTTTAAATATATTTTATCTAATAAGTCATACAAGATTTTGAAGACCCTGCCTTTTCAAACCTAGGTACTCCATGAAGAAACCACAATTCCAGGAACAGATCTGAAACTTTCCTACTTGAGTTCCAGAGCTGCAGGGTATAAGTCGGTTCTAAAGATCACCATGACTCAGTCGATTATACCGTTTAATTTAATGAAGGTTCATCTTATGGTAGCTGTAGTTGGAAGACTCTTTCAAAAATGGTTTCCTGCCTCACCTAACTTGGCCTATACTTTTATCTGGGATAAAACAGATGCATATAATCAAAAAGTCTATGGTCTATCTGAAGCCGTTGGTAAGTGCCATAGAAACTTTTTCTGCATCTTGAAAATTGTCTTGAAATCAGAACTACCATAAAATTAATTACAACCCATGGAAATTCAATGGATAAGCAGTTAGGAAGACAGTAAGATTGTCCTAAAGGAGTTATAAGCTGACTGATTTAATCTATGACAGGAAAAAGGAACAATGTATTCTATATGACAAAAAGAATAAAATATCAGTTTTTCTAGCTGAAATTATATCTATGAGGAATGTTCTGAATGAGATTTTAGGTTTTCGTATCCCTTTTTCTTTTTTTAAATTTTGTCCTTTCCTTTTTTTCTTTATCTCCCTTGCCTTCCTTATCTTTTTTAAGTTTTCTGTATCAATTTTAATGCTAATGTAGTTAGAATTCATAATGATATTTAACAGATTATCAGACAACATTTTTGTAAAGTTAGTTCAGCTTTTTTGACTAGAAGGGCCAGTCAATTCAGTGAAAAGACATTCTTTACACATCACTCACACCAGTTGTTTCACTGAATAATTGGACAGTGAAATTTAAGTTTGACATGTTGAGATGTTGACATATATATAGAGAGAATATGGCTTTAGGCTCAAACTTGAAGAACATAAAAACTATAGATACGTCAAAACTCAACTCTAAAGAATATATCAAAACATCAAAAACTAAAGGATAGCATTTTTTTTTGTTCTGTTAGACTGTACTTGAAAATATAGTTGGCATTTTATTCTAAAATTAATATATTGTTTAAATTTGAATAAGTGCCAGTTAATCAGGTAATTACCACCTCTCTCTTTACATTGTTCTAAATTTTGAAATTCCTGTTTCACTTTGAACTGTGTAAAGTTTTTCATTAGTGATTAATTCATATTAATTTACTGCTAGTTTTATTGTTCAATCCTGTTAATAACATATGAATATATTCTCATAATCTGTTTATCTTTTTTGGTCTATTGACCCTACATATTATAAATAGTTGGCATAACTTAATGCTCTTGGAAATGAAATAGCTCTAATTATTCAGATAGCAAACATTAGTTTCAGTTATCAATTAATTTGGGTATAATTTATCTGATTTAATTACTTAATTGTTTGCCCAATCTGGACTCATCTTGTGCTGTGAATTCCTTTGTGAAAGAGTGGTTTGAGGGGGGTGGAAAATACTAGTTATCTATTAAATCAATTGAAAGTAATATTTGGGGATCTTTTTTTAAAAAATGCTGTTTATATGATCAAATCTCACAAAAAATAAACTTTGCTCATAAATAAGTAAATGGAAATATAGTGTTGGGACACAATTATGTAAAAAGCAGTTTTATCAAAATAATAAGTTGCATTTCCACCCGTAGTTGAGAAGATAAACTGTGATTTGTTTTGATTCCAGTGTCAGTTGGATACGAATATGAGTCTTGTTTGGACCTGACTTTGTGGGAAAAGAGGACTGCCATTTTGCAAGGCTATGAATTAGATGCTTCCAACATGGGTGGTTGGACATTAGATAAACATCACGTACTGGATGTTCAGAATGGTAAGATCATATTACTCACCTTCAAATTGATTAGATTACAGCAACATTTTTATCCTATGCAAGCTGTAGGATTAGAATTAGAAGGAAAAAATGAAGATATATTTTTAAAGACTGTAAAAGCCTAATGAACTTCAAAATGTTCATGTTTGTCACCAAAATAGATTTACCCTTAGAATGTAAGTGACAAGTTGTGGTGCTACAGGGATAGGTCTCTGGGAGGCTCTGTTTTCACCACAGACTCATCTAAAAAAACCAAAACCATTCCACAGTGAATCAGTAAGTGTGATCAAGAAGTACTTTAGGAAGCTTTACTAAAAATGAAGGGAGGATTTAAAAAAGTAAAGAAAAAACAAAAATTCATGTAATTTTTACCAGAATTTTTCCAATAGATCTTAATCGTTATTTAGGTAGGTAGTGTATTCTGACTGCATATCTAGATTTTTTTTTTTCTTGTTCTGATTAGACTGATTTGAGAAATAAAATCTTCTCCCATTCAAACTGGGTTACATGTACTGCTAATTGACTTTGTGAATATTTGGAAAAAGTAAATGAATAATCTGAGAAAAAAGCAAGAATCAAAAGTAGTATTTGTAACAGACCCAATAATATGATGCATGAATATTTCACACAGTTTGAACGTATTGCTGTGAAGAAACATGTTTCCTTCCTTCCAGATATACAAACCAAAAGAGATAAATTACTTGCAAAATGTGACTTATCCTCATAAAGAATATTATTTCTGTTAAACCAACTCTGTTGTCTTGACTGTGTTTCTGACATTTTGTCCACATCCTGGCTGCATCTGTAAAGGTGCTTTGCTAGAGAAGAAGGACCTTAAGGTGACCTCCTCTAGCCTCCTTTCCTAAACTTTACCCTAGTAACTTTCTACTGTCCCTTTACAAATACCCGAGAAGGAAACTTCAGAGTCTTGGTGAAATCATCTAGCTTTTGACTTTGCAGAACTTCTTTGGAAGGTTCAAAATGTTGAACTGAGTATGTAATTCAGTTAAATGTTTAACTATGATAAATGGTCACTTTTTGATATTAATGTTGCTTTGATGTTCTTTGTTTATTTGTTTTGTTTGGTGGGAATTACAGGGTTCATTTTAAACTACCAAATGTATGAAAACAAACGTAGCTTCCAAGCCAGTGCTTGAAAATGTTGGTGCATTTTCCTCCAGGAGGAAGTAGCAGTGAGTAAGTCAGGAGTCAGAAAAACAAGCCCAGAACAGCCCTTCACACCTTCACTGTTTTACAGCAGTGCTTAGCTCTACCCCTTTTCCAGTTGTGTGCCGGACGTCAGGTTGTAGTTCATTTTGCACACCAGAGGTCGGGAGTAGAGCCCAGTAACTAGTGCCACATGCAGCACTGGAAAAGTGGAAACATTGGAAGAATGGGCCTCCCTACCAAGGAGGATGCTCCATATATTATGTCAGACTTCTCTTAGATCATCAGTGGGCGTCTTAGTTATCTGGTGCTGCTATAACAGAAATACCTCCAGTGGATGGCTTTAACAAACAGAAATTTATTCTCTCACAGTCTAGGAGGTTAGAAGTCCAAATTCAGGGTGCTAGCTCCAGGGGAAGGCTTTCTCTCTCTGTCGAATCTGCAGGAAGGTCCTTGTCATCAATCTTCCCCTGGTCTAGGACCTTCTCAGCATAAGGACCAGGGGTATAAAGGACACGCTCTGCTCCTGGCGCTGCTTTCTTGGTAGTATGAGGCCCCCATGTCTCAGCTGGCTTCTCTCTTTTATATCTCAAAAGAGATTGGCTTAAAACACAACCTAATCTTGTAGATTGATTCCTGCCCCATTAACATAACTGCTACTAATCCCATCTCATTAACATCATAGAGATAGGATTTACAACACATAGGAAAGTCACATCAGATGACAAAATGGTGCACAATCACACAATACTGGAAATCGTGGCCTAGCTAAGTTGACAGACACCTTGGGGGGACACAGTCCAGTCCATGAGAGCAGACATCTGTAGCAGCCGCAGCTTCTGACTTACGTATATAACACGAGGCTTCAACCTGATCTTTCAGAATGCAAAGCCACATGCCAGCCATGCTAGTAACTGCTCTTGATTACATTGTTTACAGTTATATTTCACGGTTTGCACATATTGCTATATTACTTCAGCAGTTATTTAAAAACAAAACTGAGGGGAAACCTCTCTAGAAGAATTTTAGTTATTGTGAGAATATAAGGTAAAGTTCTTAACCAGTTAGCCACAGGATTTTACCTGAGAAGTTATGAACCAGTAGGAAGACAACAAACAGAGAGCTCCAGGGAAGCCCATACCTTTATAATTCAAGACTGTTATGGTACCCAACAGTCAGTATAGTATTGTTTAAGAAACAACAGATATTCTGTGTATGTATGTATATATATGTGTGGATGGATGGGTGGAATAAATAGATACATAGATGCACAGATACATAGATACATAGATAGAAAGATACTAACTGGAATAATGTATAATTAGATTTTATAAAAATCAGGTCAGAAATAAAAACTGGACTACTAAAAATTCTGCCCTCCAACCGTCCCTGGTAGTCTAGTGGTTAGTTTTCAGTGCTCTCTCTAAATTCTGCTCTCTAAAAAATGTTATAAACTATAAAATATATATTATTTTAAAATATTAGGTAACCTAAATCATGGGATAAACTGATTGTAGTTTCATATTTAGCCAAGGGCAGAGTTTGACACGTAGTGGCTTTTCAAAGTGATGTGTCTAATTGAATAAACAAAGTGATTTGTAATCATAACAAAGGTGGATGAGCCATGGAAACATATTACAAAGAAGAGAAAGCAAAAATGGAGACAGTGACGGGTGTTTGTGCAGGCACCCTGTAACATGGAAATAAATAATGTTCATCTTTCTATTCTGTCATAATAGAGGAGAATCATGAAGGGCCAATCATTCAAAGTAATGACTGGATAAATCAGGTGCAGTAGAGCAGTAGGCTGACTTGTAGGATCTTCTGATGAAAATTACACAGCTGGCTTCTATAGGAAATTATAGTTCCATAACTGTCAAAACGGTGTATCACAGAAGGAGGGACCTGAGATAGCATTAATGTATTCTTTGAATATTCAAGGCAAAAATGCACTTCACGGGTTGTTATGATTCATACAGCCTTATTGAGATTATTTTTTTCCCTAAATTTGAATGAATGTGTTTTATCTTACCTGATTTCTTTATGTAAATTTGCTATGATTATTACATCACCCAAATAGCAAAGCATTAAAAAAGTAATCATAGAATCCACCTCACATGTGCTGAGCTGTGAGGGGAACATAATTATTCTGTTTTCTTCTTCACTTTAAAATTATCTCAAAGTTAGGGGGAAAACCCTCAAGTTTCCTGTTTGTGTTTTCGTGAGAATAATGGTCTTCACAGTATGTCTGCTAAGAAGTATAATCAATGGCTCTGAGGGCTGCTTTGAAACATAGAACATTTAGTAAATATTGTATGTGCAACTTTAAAGTCAGAGCCTTGTGGCACAGTGATTAAGCGCTTGGCTGCTAACCAAAAGGTCAGCAGTTTGAGCCCACCAGCCGCTCCGCGGGAGAAAGCTGTGGCACTCTGCTTCCATAAAGATTACAGCCTTGGAAACCCTATGGGGCTGTTCTACTCTGTCCTGTAGGGTCACTGTGAGTCAGAATTGACTTGATAGCAATAGGTTTGGTTTTTGGGGGTTTGAAGTGAGAGCAGCAGGTGGTTTATACCGATAATAACACATCGAAAACTGTTGTGAAATATACATGGGACAATAACAGCTGACCAGCTAGTCTATGTCAAACCAAAACAGAGCCATTGGTCTATGTGTAGTGATAGTAAAATGAATAAAACTAGAACTTCAACTCAAATCTAGTTTCTAACTATGAAAACATTTAATATTCATTAGGTATTTTTTTCTCAGATTTTCATTAAATTAAAGGCCATAAAAGGAGCAGACTGGCATGGCAGTTTGTCTTCTTAAAATTATTGGCACTTTTTCGCCTTAAAACAGAATTCGCTTTAAATAGTAAATTTGGCTTCCACAACAGTTTTGTTATGTTTGAAATTTTTAAAAACTGCGTGTATGTGCATTCTTATCAGATGATAATATAAACAAGAAGAATATTCCTTGACAGTATAGTTAAAATTAGTCTTCCTTGTAATTAACAGCTTTGAAGGTTAAGTATATAGTTGCTGTTTTCTATAAAGTATTTTCAGCTTTTTAAAATCAATGATAAACTCATAAGAAGAAATTAAAATTTCTGGTGCACATTTTTATTAATTGGATTAATACATAATATTTTCAACATTGTTTAACAAATAGGCAAAGCTGTTATTCCCTAAAGAACATTATGTAGAACCTGGTTCTCTAACTCGGCTGCATATTAGGATCACCTGGAGAATTTTGAAAACTCTCCATGCCGAGGCTACAGCCCAGACCAATTACATCAGAGTTTCTGAGGGTGGGAACCAGGCAGCCGTAGTTTTTACGGCTCCCTAGGGAGTTCCAGTGTGTAACCAAGTTTGAGAATCACTGATGTTGTGAATTTGAGCTTTTAATTTTTCTTCTTCGTTCTTTATTCCTTTTATCATACATTTCTTTAAATTCATAATAGACAGCACTTTACATTATCGTATCTTATTTACTTTATTGGAGCCCTGCTGGCACAGTGGTTAAGAGCTGCAGCTGTTAACCAAAAGATTGGCAGTTTGAGTCCACCAGCTGCTCCATGGAAACCCTAAGGGGCAGTTCTGCTCTGTCCTATAGGGTCGCTGTGAGTCGAAATTGACTTGATGGCAATGAGTTTGGTTTGGGGTTTTTTTATTTATTTATCTTATAATATTTTACACTAGGTAACTGAATAACATTCTTTCTAACAAAATTTTAAGTAAAAGTTTTCCCAGTCTAAATCTAAAAGGCATAAATTATAGTTGGATCTATAGTGAACATGTTTATTTATCTTTACATTTTTTATCATAAGAAAATTCATTTTGTTTCTTTTAGGTATACTGTACAAGGGAAATGGGGAAAACCAGTTTATCTCCCAACAGCCGCCAGTTGTCAGTAGTATCATGGGCAATGGACGAAGGCGCAGTATCTCATGCCCAAGCTGCAATGGTCAAGCTGATGGTAATAAACTCTTGGCCCCAGTTGCATTAGCTTGTGGGATTGATGGCAGTCTGTATGTAGGCGATTTCAACTATGTTCGGCGGATATTCCCTTCCGGAAACGTAACAAGCGTTTTAGAACTGAGGTATGTCTTTCCTGAATTTTGGATTCTTAAACCTGTAACAGAGTTCATACATTTGAGTTTTTCTACCTTAAAACAGAATTCACTTTAAATAGAAAATTGGCCTTCCACAGTAGTTTTGTTATGTTTGAAATTTTGGATAACTGCATGTTTAAAAAGGCTAAACATGCCTAAGTGTTAAACCTAATGTACTAATTTATTTATGTAACTTACCTTCCCAGTGTTTAGAGTCCCCCTAGAAAGAAGTTAGGTTCTTGACTAACATCAGAGAAGCACAAGACTTTCATACTGTACCGTCAATGTATAAAAGAGTATAAAGTGAGCCAGTATATGAAATGCCTCCTGATTCCAGTGAACTGTCTGTGCGTTAGAAGGACAGAACTATGATTTTTAAACCCTTTAGTTTTCTTGGAGCCCTGGTAGTGTAGTGGTTAAGAGCTTGGCTGCTAACTAAAAGGTCGGCAGTTCAAATCTGCTAGCAGCTCCTTGGAAACCCTATGGGGTATTTCTCCTCTGTCCTATAGGGTCACTGTAAGCTGTACTCGACTCAATGGCAATGGATTTGATTAGTTTTGTTGATAATAACCCTGCGACATAGGTGTCCAGGCATAAAATATTTCCTTGTGATATCAGAACTCAGTAGTAAAAGCACGAAGGCTACTTACTCCCTTTAATTAAAATACTAGATCTTCAAGGTGAGTTAATCCATTAGCCATAAAGCCAGTAATAAAGATAACAAACTGTTGTCTTTGCTTTGTTTATTTAAGTGTGGTTATCAAAATCATCTTATCCTGTGAGTTATTTGATCAGCCATGGCCTACAAAATTCATTCCCAGTGTTATTTCACTTTAAGTTGGCAATTTTCCTTACAAAAAATAAAAATCTCAGTGTTCAACTCATTCTATTTTAGAAGGCTTTTCTAACTGTTTGTTCTTTTTTTACCTTTTTTATCTGCTTCCACCAAGAAATAAAGATTTTAGACATAGGTAAGCATCTTGCTTAAAGGTTATTATATGTTTTAAAATGTCCTTTTTACATCTCAATGTGACTCTCTGAAATTGTTTTCTAATAATATTTCATCATGAGAGAGGAAACTCAGTATCACATAACATGCAAGGAATTAAATATGCATAATTAAACAATTATTATGTAATATGTTGCAAATTATATTACTGAATATAATTTGGGAAATATTTTCAAGTTGGTTCATAAAATAAATTGTGTTACCAAAAAAAGTATAACAAAAAAGATTGCTAGGCTTCAGTCATGGACTCACGTACTCTAAGCCACACTGAACAGAACAAATGTAAAGCACAGTAGGAGAATTTAAAGAGGCCTGTGTAGTTTGACTGATAACCAGGCAAATTCTTATTTTGTTGGGCCCAAAAACATGTTAGATTTAGAGGACCCTGTTTAAGGAAAAGAATCTAAAATATTTTACTTTGGAAAAATAAAAAATAAAAAAAAATCATATGAACATATTGCCTGGGCCCCTTACTGGGCTTAGAACGGACTCATGCAAGTGAGGGGCCCAAAGCTTTATTAGCTTCCTGCTAAATTCATCTCTGCCTTTAGTGTATATGTCCTAAATTGGGAGAGCTACTATTTGAGTTTTAAGAAGTAATATTTTCATTGGCAATACTATGGGGAAAAGACTTTCTTCAAAACTAAAGATGAATATAGTTGAAGCAAATACTGTATATAGACTCAAACATTTTTCATATTCTATTTGCTGCCTACACTTAGCTGGAAAAAGTACAGTGAAAGCTTGTGTGAACACTTTTGACTGTAAAACCTACTCAGGACAGCCAAAAAAGATGGGGAAAGGGGGACAAATACATTTAAAAGTAACAGAAAAAACCAAGACAATTTGACATGCTAGATCTTATTTGGCCAGTAAAATATCTAATGAAATTATATCAGACTGAAAAGATCAGCAGTATCTTATTGAGGTTCTTTATGAATAACTCAGCAAAATCCTTTTAAACTGTTGTGTAGAGATTGACAACCAGGAAAGTAAAACTTTGGAAAGCCAAAGTTCTCCTGAAAGATGTGTAAGCTTGTTGCATATCAATGTGACCAGGCATGGTGCCATGACCTTTTCTGAAATCCCCTATTGATCTTTTACTATCAGCTAAAAACTCAGTCACATGCTAAGATTAACACTAAATTTCTCCAGCCTCCTGAGCATGCGAAGCTCTGTTATTAGAAACCACAGTAGAATATCAAAATTTCTCTGGCCTTGCTTTCTTGGTAACTGTGGAGAAAAGAGGAAAGACAAACAGGTGTACACCAACTAAATGTGAAAATGCTGGAGGCAGTACAGAAAAAAGCTATCAAAGCACCGTTTAACAAGCTGGCCTATTGCAAGCCAGGCGTGGTGCCAGATATTTTATATGTTATCACAGACCCACACGACAGCCCTTCAGGGTTACAGATAAGGCTCAAGGAGGTTAACGTGCCTTTCCCAAGACACATTGCTAAGAAATGGGGAGCAGAGGTTTGAACCACCTAAAAACTATGTTCTTTCTCTTACACTACACAACCAGTTTTTATATGTCCAAATGGCTAGGTTTCTGTGAAATGATTCCCTGGGTGTGCAAAAAGCTAGACTCATTTCCAATCATCTGACAAATTACTTAGAGCTTTAATCTCTTTGTCTGGGAACAAAATCTGAGGTTAGAGCTATATCATTATTAACAGTACTTTATGATATAAACTTGTGTATGTCCTCATGGATGTACTAACTCATGGTGTTTGGCAGCGATACTCACTGTAATCCCTCTCATGATCTCCCTTAACCTCTCATCTCTGCATTATCATGGCTAAGTTCTGACTCCTGCATTTCCTTCATGTCCATGCATGTAAAATGCACTGTTTAGGTTTTATATTGATAGTCATCTTTATTAAATCAATCAGTATTAACTAATTACCTACCACATACTGGACAGTTTGACAAACAGTAGTATAAGACAAAGTATCTGCTCTTAAAACTCACTACCTAGGAAAGGAAACAAGGTATACATGTGACAGATAGCGTTATCAGAATCATTCTTTGACAGTCATGTCCGTGGCTTACACTGTGAGAGTAACTCTGTGGAGGAAGAGATTCCTGGGACAGGAGGATGGTAAGGAAAGGTTTCCTGGAAGAGGTGATATTTGAGCTCGGCCTAAAAATGAAATCTGCTTAAACATAACAGCAACAAGAAAGCAGGACAGTCAAGAAGAAGGAATGTAAAGTCCCAGGGGTCTGGGCAAGAGACAAGAAGACACGTTCTGAGAGTAGTCAGAGTTACCTGAGCAAAGCAGAGGCTCCATGTTGGTATAATAAGAGATCCAGATAGAAAGGTCGGTTAGGGTCAGGTTGCTTAGGGCTGTGGACACTCCAAGGGGCTACTCTTGTGGTCTATAGGATAACAGAGACAGTGGGGAACCATTTTATATTATTTTGAACAAGATAATGGCATACTCAAAGCGGCCTTTTGGAAGATTAATCTTGTAGCAGTGTTCAGAATGACCTGAAGATCAATTAGAAAGCTGTTGCACTACAACCATGATACCTAGAATAGAATGGCTTGCAATGAAAGAAATCAACCAATAAAGTAAAGGAAGGCAAAGAATAAGCAGACAGTCTATGAGTGATGGGGAAGACGTAGAAAATGACCAAGGTTTTGAACCCAAATAATCAAACAGATGATGTCATTGATAAAAATATCGATTCAGTTTGCTTGATAACCTAATTAATCAAAACTGACTTTACAAAGTCAATGTATTTCAGCTCATTGGAGCCTCTTCATTTAGCTTAAAAGAGTTAAAACTCTTTTCAGGTGCATCTTCTTCTTTGCCTGCCTAGCTCATCTTCCTTTTACTGGTTAATGGGATCCTGCTCGGCTTTCTCCTTATCCTCCTTTCCTGGCTAACATAAACATTGTGAGAAGCTCAGGAATAAGGATAGGAAGAAAAATCAATTGAAAAAGTGTCTAAATCTATAAAAATGAACAGTATTGTCAGTCATTAATGACTAAATATAAAAACGCATGCTTCTGGTCCTCTTACTGTAGTTTATGTACTATAAATAGCCTCACCAATTTGGACTAGTGGGGAAATAATAAAAATATTGAATAACTAAATATAAAAACACAGTCTTATTTTAAAATGCAGACAGTATTCTTTTACACAAAATTAATAAACATAACTAGGATACTATATAAAATAAAAGTCCTTAGCAGTACTTTAAAGAAGAGATATAAATACTACTCAATCAACATACTAAAGATTCTACACAAATGGAAGCTTCTAAAATGCTTACAAATGTGTTTCTCTTGGATATGCTAAACATATCCCTCTATGATGTTTGTATTACTCATTTACTAACAAATCCCTTTTATAGGTCATAAATTTCAGCTCATCCCTGTTCCAATTCTTAAAAATTCCAAAAGAAAGGAATGTAAATTAATTAACTAATACCAGCCAAGGGGCATTTAAACATGCAGGATTAAATATCAACTTTGTGAATTTTATATTACCAATTAAAGGATCAAAGAAAGTGTCAATCATGGGTCTATGAATTTAAATCCAATTAAATGTAGGTATGAAATTTTTAAAACTTGATTCAGCACTTCTTATTGACATATTTAAAAATTAAGCAGGCACAGAAATATTACATACCAGACTTTTGCTTGCAATAATCTGAACAGTCTCGGTTACCAGAAAATAGACAGTTGTGCTTTTATACATAAATTTGTTATGCTTCTTTAAACTCCTAGTGTTCCAAGAACTATGGCACAATTTCCAACTAAAAAAGATAAAAGTGCTAATAATGCCTATTCTATGGCATGTTCTTTGCAAAGATCTCTCTAGTCTAAGTTGAATTATGACAAAATGAGCAAATCAAGTCTGCATTTACCACTGGATCTGTGTCTAATTGAATAAGACTGTAGAGAAGATAGCCCAATAATTGTGATGATCTAGGCAATTCAAGATGACTTAAGAATCAAGGTGCATGTACTCAAGTTTCTTAACTTGATCTCAGTTTGTTTGGCGTTGCTGCTATTAGTCAAAATCTGAATGTCATTTTAAACTTCTCTGAAACAGAAAAATCTCAGACTATCTATCACACAAGAAGGCTGTTGTGTTCCTCCTGCTGAACAGAGATTTCCCAGAACATGCACGCCAGCTGCCAGCTGCAGGCTGTTTTCAGTCATGGTAGCCTCGTGTTTTCACACCAGATAAACCACTGATCTACAAACTCACCACCTGTTTGTACTAACACACCAGCCTCTTTAGTGTTTTGGCTTTTCAGGAAGTTGGAAAGCAAGTACTAGCTCACCCAGACAGAAAACTCTCCATGCTTAAATTAGGTGTCCTTAGATCCCAACTCTCTCACGTACATGGTTCAGAGCTTCTCTGCCACCAGTGTGTCAACTAAAAATTTCCACATTCAAATTTTTTTTCTTTTAGGACTTTAATACTGATCCCTCTTTTCGTTTAAAAGAGGCTGGAATCTAAGACTAGCTCTAATTTACCATGCTAGGTACACTGCAGAAAATTTATCCAGTTCCCACTTCCTGCCACTCTGGGGGGAATATTTCCAGAGGCTAATTCTCTTCTCCAGGGCCACATATTCCTCTACATTTGTTCTTCTGGACAGTGGAGTTGTGTGCAAAATTAGAGCTTTTATTTGGGGGACATTTTCAGAACCATTGACATACATTGCTTAAGTTAGAAATTTCTGTGTCTTCAAGGAAGGAGACAGGAAATGCGCAGACATAATCACCACTTTGGATATACTCTCATTACTAGCCCACTAGAATAAATCTGATGCCAAGAAATGCAAAGCTTATGACTTGAGTGTCATTTGGTTTTGCACAAAGAAAATGCATGTCCCATAGCTAGAGTGTGCCAGAACTGCTCATGCAGCCACCTCAGAATGGTTTGTTTTTTCTCAAAACGAGGGACACGATGAAAAAGTGTGCATGATTCAGTTACTTTTATTGTCATTACTTTTGAAACAATTCAAAGTGGATGTTTTAAGATAGGTCAGCATTGTTTTTATGGTTTGTAAAGTTATAGTGGAGCCCTGGTGGTGCAGTGGTTAAAGAGCTTGGCTGCTAACCAAAAGGTTGGCAGTTCAGATCCACCAGCTGCTTCTTGGAAACCCCATGGGGCAGTTGTCATCTGCCCTGTAGGGTCACTAAGTGTCATAATCAACTCTACAGCATGTGGTTTTTTTTTGGGGGGGGGGTGATGTTTAATGTTATAGTATAATGACAGCAGGACTAAAGAAACAAATGTGAACCCGACCAAATTTAGATAAATGCTTTCTCCTTATTAATTTTCAAAAAGTAAGTTGTACTAGAGTTAGTTAACAGTAATTATTGCACTTATACACTGTATAGAGTTACAAGGCAAAAGACATTGCAGTGTAAGAATATCTTATGCTTTCTGGGTATGTGTTATGTGCTCAGCAGTGTTCCAAGGATTTTACATGTATTACTTTATGTCATCTTCGCAAAATCCTTTGAGATACGTATTACTATTTTCCTTTTACATATAAGGAATCTGAGGCACCGATAAATTAGGTAACTTATCCAAGATCACACAGTTAGTGAGTGATAAAACTGGGCTTCAGACTCAGGCAATCTGATCCAAAGCCATGTTCACAGATAAATAAGTGAAATAAACTCTGTCACCAATTATATATGCCTGAAAGACCAACTCTCTCAACATCAGACTGTTATAGAAGGAAAAAAAAATAACTGTAAAATTCTTTTGGATGTTATACTGATATGTAACTTTTTACTTCATTACAAAGAAATAAACAACCACATTAAGGAACACAATATGTGTTGCTGCATTTTAAATTCCAGGCATCAACCTGGGGAAATGATGTAATAACACTTAGCATGGCAAGTTAATCATTTGGCATAACCCTATAGTTCTGAAATGTTTTTATTTCATAATGACTTGCATCTTTTTATGACTTCTGTATATCACCTTTCACTCTTTCACACATATTTACGCACTTAAGGCCTCTTGTTCTAATCTGCCTATAGTCACTAAAAGAAAGTAAGGACCAGAAAGGAAAACCCAGAAACTGAGTCCTTTTGTGTGTCTGTATTTTTGTATGCTCCAACATTGAGTCCTTTTGTGTTTCTGTATTTTTGTATGCTCCAACATTGAGTCCTTTTGGGTGTCTGTATTTCTGTATGCTCCAACATTGAGTCCTTTTGTGTGTCTGTGTTTCTGTATGCTCCAACATTGAGTCCTTTTGTGTGTCTGTGTTTCTGTATGCTCCAACATCAGAGCTCCGAAAGTGTGGTCTGCGGCCCACTCTGCCAATGTGAGAAACACTAGTGGAAACTGTAACCTGTTATTTTAAGAATAGAATCTCTTCTAGGAGAGCTAAAGTACATACACTCATCACTTAAAAGGCAGAGGATAAGTACTGAGAATTGTTTCCTTGGTACCTAACTAGTAATGAGAAAACTGCTACACCATTATTAGAGTAAGTAGTTTCATATAGAGTTAGGTTTATACTACATATTTTTGATGCTCACGTATAAAATAAATGGAAAACACACATATAACTCTTTGTGTGTGTGTGTGTGTGTGTGTGTGTGTGTGTGTGTGTGTGTGTGTGCGGAGAGAGAGGGAGAATCAATGAGAATGCATCACTGAGGCCAAGCCTGTCACCAAAAGATGCATGGAACCTGCTCAATTCCTATCACTGGATGTCTTGGGGATACAGATCATTTAAACTCTTTTTAGATTTATTTATTTTTCACAAGACAATATTTGCACATGGCACAAAATTATATCCTTAATAATGTGGTGTTGAGTATTTGTAAGGAGATTGACTTTTTAGTTCCAACTATATGTCATGATTTGTCCACTCTTTGATAATGTTGGTCCTATCAATCTTGTCATTTTTTTATAGGTAATGATACATAAGATGTGTTACATCTTTATATTTATAAAAGAGGGCAGTGATAGTTTTGTGGTAGAATTCTTGCCTTCCATAAGGGAGGCCTGGGTTCAATTCCTGGTCAGTGCACCTCATATGCAGCCACCACCCATCTGTAAGAGCAGGCTTATATGTTGCTATGATGCTGAGATTTCAGTGGCGCTTACAGACTAGGACAGACTAGGAAGAAAGGCCTGGTGATACACTTTCAAAAAATCAGCCAATGTTAGCATTATGGATCACAACAGTCCGATCTTGTTGTGGATGGGGTCACCATGAGTTGGGGCCAACTGGACAGCAGCTACCAGCAACAACAATGTATTTATAAAATTGAGGCACTACATTTCGTGAGGAAACACTGGTGGTGTAGTGGTTAAGAGCTATGGCTGCTAACCAAAAGGTTGGCAGTTCAGATCCACCAGGCGCTCCTTGGAAACTCTATGGGACAGTTCTACTCTGTCCTATAGGTAGCTATGAGTTGGAATGGACTCAACAGCAGCAGGTTTGGTTTTTTTTGGTTACATTTTGTGAACAAATGTCTGTATCTCACCAAATTCACAGACAGGTTTTGCAGCTCAATTTACAAATGTTAAAAATAACACTAGTAGAGCTAGCATTCTGACTCATTGCATTCTGAGACTACCTCCTACACCTGAATGACCTCATTTTAGTATTTAACACTGTAGCTCAGGACAAACATTGTAAGTGCTTAAGATTACTTTCCTGGATTATAATAAAGCAACCAAGATGGACCCAGTTCTACATTTTTTCAGGAGTGGGTTTTCTGTTTGATTTGGTTTTGTAGCAAGAAGAAAAAGGACAATTCCCACTGATGAGATATGAGTGAAATGAGTAGCATATTATACTTCACTGGAGAGTTTGATAGAGACACCTTACCCTGAATGAACTTTGGGTCTGCCACTCAAGGATACATTATTAATGGCTTTGAGCTGAGCCAAAAAGATTTAGATAACTTGCTTCTTTGTTTTAGGCTGTAGGCATATTGTCTTATAAAAGTTATCTTTAAGATGACTGCTAATGAGTTGTTGAATCCTCAGCGTCAGGCACAGGAAGGAAAACAGTAACATCAGAGATTGCTACCAGTGATCACATTCTTTACAGTCATTATTAAATACGATGTTCATTTTCCAGTCTTGGATAATGGATTTAAGTTCATAATCAGTTTCTCATCATCCATTTTATTTTGCTTTTAATTGTCCTTTGTGCACTAGGAATAACTCTCTTGTGACAATTATGTCTGATCCCTTTTTACAGCAGCAACCCAGCTCACAGATACTACCTTGCAGCTGATCCAGTCACAGGAGATTTGTACGTTTCTGACACTAACACCCGCAGAATTTACCGCCCAAAGTCACTTACGGGCGCAAAAGACTTGACGAAAAATGCTGAAGTGGTTGCAGGGACGGGGGAGCAGTGCCTCCCATTTGATGAAGCCAGATGTGGGGATGGCGGGAAGGCTGTGGAAGCCACACTCATGAGTCCCAAAGGTACTGGCAGTTATCCATTAAGGATTTCTTTTTATTTTTTTTAAAAAGGAGACTACCCAGTTAGTGCCTGATTGTGCTTAATGCTGACTCTAACGTTTTACTCTCAGCTGTGTTCTGGAAAGCTGTTTCACATCTAGTGTTTTTAAAAGTCATTTAGCGGCAAGACTGCTAGAATCCTAAGTTGATTTTACAGTAAATATTAGGTTCTTGGCATTTTTTATTATCATACTATTTTTTTTCAACTTTTCAAAGAATAAAGCACCTACTCTATATTATTCAGGTCATATCCTGTTAAACTTCAGGAAGTGTCCAGATTGTTTCATTGTCCTGGAATTTCTTTGTCATGAATGGGTCCCAGGCCGCTTTAAAAACCATCGCTAAGCAACGCTATTAGCCTTCACCCAGTTTGGAGCTGTTAACTTTGTTTCTGTGCTATGGGGAAAGAATGCTTGCTGTGAGGAATTTCTGGAGGTAACAAGGGCTGAAATTCCGTGTGAGAAAGGTTCCTGGCTTTTAAACCAATCAGGACTGACTCCTTGCTCATATGTTATGCCATTCATTACAATGTTGTTTTGTTTGGGGTTTGGAGGCTTTCTTTCTTTATTTATTTTCATTATAGCCAATGGCTATTATGTGAACAAGGACTGGGAAAAAGTATTTGTTGTACTGAATTATTCATAATAGCGAATAGCATTGTAACAAGTTCAATAAAATACTAACCTTGGCTTAGATTTATTTTTTTAATTGTTCTTTAGATAAAGGTTTACAGAGCAAATTAGTTTCTCAGTAAACAATTAATACACATATTGTTTCATGACATTTGTTGCCAACCTCATGACATGTCAACACTCTCCCTCTCTTCGACCCTGGGTTTCCTGTTACCAGCTTTCCTGTCCCCTCCTGCCTTCTCGTCCCTGCCCCTGGGCTGGTGTGCACATTTACTCTCGTTTTCTTTTATGGACCTGCCTCATCTTTGGCTGAACGGTGAACCTGAGGAGTGACTTCAGTACTGAGTTAAAAGGGTGTCCGGAGGCCATACTCCTGGGGTTTAGATCTATTTTTGTTAGAAGAATATCATTACCATAAGTCCACTATAGCTGAATTTGAACTGGTTCTATAATTTATAGACAACATTATATTTATGTTTATATTTACTACTTTATATTTAAAATATACAGGGTGATTCATATACTCACTGGAGATTCTTACACATCTGTATGGTTTATTACATTTCGTATTTATTTGTAATATAAATGCTATAGTGGCTCTTCAGGGTTAAATGTTGACTTCAATAATGCACCAATCATTTAATCAAAATTAATCATTTTTGAAAAATTAGTAACTTATTTCTCTTGGGTAAAGGAATGGCTGTTGATAAAAATGGATTAATCTACTTTGTTGATGGAACCATGATCAGAAAAGTGGACCAAAATGGAATCATATCGACTCTCCTGGGTTCCAATGATCTGACTTCAGCCAGACCTTTAACTTGTGACACCAGCATGCACATCAGTCAGGTAGGGGGAATCTTAAGCTCCGATGTTTGTTTTTCTTCTAGGTGACTTGATTTACTTTGTCAGTAGACTGTGATGGCATCATATCAAACTGCATGTGTCATCTGTGGCTGTGTTTGTAATAAAGCTGTTCCATTTAAATGTATATCAGGAGCTAATAAAAAGTTATTTTCTTCTCTAATTCTGCATATTATGAATTCAGTGATACAAAGCAGTTATCACTAAGAAATGCTAAGCATGTATGATAAAATACCAATAGAGTAGCAGAATGCAGATATTCCAAAAAGAACAAAACTGCTTAAATCTCTAATCTTGTGATTGCATTAGCTCCTTAAGTAGTAGCAAGAACTCACTATGATTAGTCCCAAAGGACTTATATTTAGAATTGGCAACTTTACCATTGGCCTGATTAAAAATTTGGTAGAACACTAATGTGTTCATAAGCGTGAAAGCCCTGACGTTTGGTGGTCATTACTGCTGGAGGGATGCAGACAGAACATCTGTGTGCACGTCTCACTGATGCTTGTTGACTCACTACTTAGAGGTTCATTGCTGTCTGAGTGTAGCTAGTGCATCTTTCTGTGTGCTGCATTTTTAAATAAAATGTTATTTTCTACATTTGTTTCCACTCAAAACCTTTAAGTTTATTTTACTATGTCTATTGAAAAAAAAAACATTTTAAGACAGTTTATCAAATTAAGGCTAATTTCACTGAATGGTCTAATTTACTCTTCTGGCAAATCAGCTGCAGTGCAGCAACTCACTAACCAGGCCATTTCTTTTTTATTAAGGTACGTCTGGAGTGGCCCACTGACCTAGCCATTAACCCTATGGATAATTCCATTTATGTCCTGGATAATAATGTAGTTTTACAGATCACCGAAAACCGTCAAGTTCGCATTGCTGCTGGACGGCCCATGCACTGTCAGGTTCCTGGAGTAGAATATTCCGTGGGGAAGCACGCTGTTCAGACGACACTGGAATCAGCTACAGCCATTGCTGTGTCCTACAGCGGGGTCCTGTACATTACAGAAACTGATGAGAAGAAAATTAACCGAATAAGGCAGGTCACAACAGATGGGGAAATCTCCTTAGTTGCTGGAATACCTTCAGAGTGTGACTGTAAAAATGATGCCAACTGCGACTGTTATCAGAGTGGAGACGGCTACGCCAAAGATGCCAAACTTAACGCTCCGTCCTCCCTGGCCGCTTCTCCAGATGGCACGCTGTACATTGCGGATCTAGGGAACATTCGGATCCGGGCTGTGTCAAAGAATAAGCCTTTACTTAACTCCATGAACTTTTATGAAGTTGCCTCTCCAACTGATCAGGAGCTCTATATCTTTGACATTAATGGTACTCACCAATATACTGTAAGTCTAGTGACTGGTGATTACCTGTACAATTTTAGCTACAGCAATGACAATGATATCACTGCTGTGACTGACAGCAGTGGCAACACCCTTAGAATTAGACGGGACCCAAATCGGATGCCAGTTCGAGTGGTGTCTCCAGATAACCAAGTGATATGGTTGACAATAGGAACAAATGGATGTTTGAAGAGCATGACGGCTCAAGGTCTAGAATTAGTTTTGTTTACTTACCACGGCAATAGTGGCCTTTTAGCTACTAAAAGCGATGAAACTGGATGGACGACATTTTTTGAGTAAGTATATTAACATTCTACTCTGATTATAAAATACTGTGAATCTAATAATACAATCTGAAAGGCAAGAAGGATCCAGGTTTTGTCGGCCTGAGGCTTATATAATTTTTTGAATCCCTGTTTATGAAAAAGAAGACAGAATTACGAGATTCAAAATTAGATTCAGGGCCTTGGAAGGAAGACATGCAAGTGAGAGGACCTGAAGCTTAAGCTTCATTAGCTTCATAGTAAATCTATTTTTGCTTGGGATTAACATTTGGCTGCATACAGGCCTAGTATATTAGCAGCAGACCTTTCCAGAAACATAGTACAGCTCTGCTTTCAGGCATAAACCCTTCGGGTGTGGATTGGCCCATTCGAAAAAGCTGACTATGTTGGGAGCTTTCACTGAAGAAAAACTTTAAAAAACATTTTCAATGAACTTTGCTGCTTGCACCTGTACCACAAATGTTATTTTTATCAAAGAAGGGCTTATCTTTTTATTATCAGTTATTGGAAAAGCTAAACTGTCTTTAAAAGAATCTTAAGAAGTAAATGCAAATTAGAAACTATGATCGCTGTCTGAAAGCATGTGAAAAGGTATGCGGCTCATCCAGCCAGGGTATTCTACTAAATATCTGGAGTAGCGGTCCACGCAGCGTGCTATTTGTGCAGGCATATTTTGTGAGGTCAGTAAGAATGATGTGAGGATTAGCTGTTGTAGATTTTATGGTGTGTGTACTTTGTAATGAATGCATGTGTAAAATCATGTTCAGTTCCTTGTTCGTTTGATTAACATTGCACAAGCTTCAAGGGAAAATTAGACGTACAGCAATGGCATATTGACAGATGCAGAGTCGTCCTTGAAATGAATGTTGAGTTCTTTAGTGTGGTTTTTACAGTGATATGCTGAAGTAAAAGTATTTTCTGTAGGAGTACACCTCTGAAATTATAATAAAATTCAATAGAAAAATGATTCAATATACAAATATTTTCTTGTACAACTTTTCTGGAATGGATCTTATACCTAAGGGTTAGTTTTCCTGTAGCTTGGATTGCTTTTCTCTTTTGACAGATTCCCTTTTAAGAAAATGAATGTTACCCAGCAGCATGATTTTGTCTGAGGAACAAACCTTTGCAATTGAATTACATTAAAATTCTGTCCTTAACATTTCTTTTGCTCATTTTAGGATCGCAATAGGAAAGGAATAAATTGGAAGTTAATGGAAAGCACTTCCTTTGCACTGTTTTCAAAGAGATAGCAGGCTGTAATGCCAAAGAGGCAAAAAAGAGCACAGAATAAGTGCCCCCATCAGATGAGACAGGACAGGAGAGCTCTCTGATTATAAGATCTTCAGGAGATGGTGGTGGCGTTGGTGGGGTATCAATTAAGTTGAAAGTGGGGCAAAAATAAAGAAGTAAGTTTTTAGTATAGTCTAGGCCCCAAACCCTGCTCTGTGGGTCATTTTTGAGTGTGTCCTTATTTCTTCCCAGAATTGACAGTGCGCAGAAGTTCATCTGTGTGGGTTACTACTGACACATGAACATCTTGCAGTGGATACATTGGTTTATTTATGACCAACAAGAGAATTTTAATTAATCATTTGGAATATTAGCAAAAGGGATTTACTCCACTGGTGGAGTTACTGTGAGACAATTTTAAGTTTTCACTTTTTTAAAATGATGATACACAAAGAAGAAGTATTTCTCTAGTAATAAATACCCTCCAGAAATTTCAGACTTAGTCAAATAGTGCTATAGCTAAAGTAGTGGTTGGTTGGCAAGCAAATCTTGTGAATAAAACATGTAAGCATTGTTTTCAAGAATAAAATATTTTAATGAATTGAAATACACCACAATCATATTTTCCTAATACAAACTCATTACATGTATTAAAATATATCTGGTGACACAGTGATTAAGTGCTCGGCTGCTAACCAAAAGGTCAGCAGTTCGAGCCCACCAGTGGCTCCATGGGAGAAAAAACCTGGTAATCTGTTCCTGTAAAGATTTAGAGCTAGAAAACCCTATGAGGCAGTTCTTCTCTGTCATATAGGGTCACTATGAGTCAGAATGGACTCACCTCACACAACAACATCATTAAATCTTAAAGTTACAGTAAAGGTGCCATATTTTTATGGAAATAACGTATACCTTCTGCATTTGTTTGCCAACCACACTCTCCCCACCCCAGGTGTTTTCCTAAGTGTGCTATGCTAATTTTTTTACAGCAAAGTGTAGAAAAAATTGACATAGTGGTGCTTAGAAAAACACCTCATGGGGGAGGGTGCGACTGGCCAACAAACATAAAAGGTGCACGTTATTTGCATTAAGATATGGTGATTATTCCAAAAAGGATTATTCAAATATATTTACCAAATATAACTCTCACAATTATGACACACACACATATATTTTAGTGTATTTTAAGAATATAGAATAAATATAGTGGTATAACAAACCAGGGTTTGAAAGATAACTTTTCTAACAAAAGAAACATCGTTTTTTAAAAGCAGTGTTTTGTTAATTTTCTTCTAGATGTCTGAAGCAAAGACATGACTGAAAAATAACTCAGAAACATTTATGCATTTTGCAAAACAGCAGCATTACAACTTGAGACAGAAAAAAATTCTAAAGAATTCAGAAGCATTATTTCAGAATGACCAAGGATCATTCTTTTCTTTCATACATTCTCATAGTTTGTCTGTGTAAGAGAAAGAGTCCGCCTCTTCTAAGGGTCAGAAGCTTAAACACATTTCAAAATAAATGCACAAGAAAAGGGGCATGGGGAGTGAGTCGTAATCCGGCTGGTCCTCCCAAAGCATTCTCTGTGTTCTGACATTTTGTCTGTGCAAGGTTAATTGAGATTGTGCTTGGACAGACTTGACCACTACTTCTACTCCTCAGAGCCATGACCAATCTTTCTCTGCTGTAACTAAACGTTACATTCTTCTACATCACTTCCTGAAACATAGCTGGATATGAGGGTCCTGACAGAGGCAGCAGGGGAATCTGAATGCCTGTCAGACTGGTCTTTGTAGCTGTTGGTAAACTGACAGACTCCCAGAATATTAGTACATATCATAATATTCCCCTTCATATTCCTGCAGTACAGCATGTCTGATTTAGACCTTGTTAGGGTACTTGGTAATTTCCTAAAGAAGCTATTTGACAGTGGCAAGAGTTTTACCAAAACCAGAAGGGGATTGTGAAAAGAATCACTATTCCCAACTGAAAAATGCCAGCCTGCTATGCCTTTTATGCCCTCAGTCCTTTGAGCTGGTGCATGCTCTATAATCATCTTTCTGGACATAAATACCTTTCAAAGAGAAACTTTTCAGCCCAGACTCCCACGTGTGTGTCCCCAGATTTCTAGCTGGCTTAAAAAACTTTGAGATTCAGGAAAACTATTTTCTTATATTAGACAAAAATAGATGGAGAAGACCTGAGGTCAATAAATTTGCCTACTGCCTGCAGTTGCCATAGTTCCTACCAAAGAAATGTTAAGAGAGATTTAGCTGAAATTACGTATCTTACATGTTTTAATTTTGTTACTTTTTTCCTTAGTACAAACTTTAGTTTACCATTAGCCTGCCACAGTATTGCTATGTGTAGTGACTGAAACAGTGTATATGAAAGTATTTAATAAAATGTAAAATGTTTTATTACTTTTATGTTACTTACAATGCCTGGAATGTCACAATGGATATAGAACTCTCCCAGTAGCTCTTTGGTGAATGAAGGAATAGAGGAATAAACCAAAGATGTAGACAGGTGAATATTACCGAGAAGGGCCTG
Organism: Dugong dugon; assembly: GCA_030035585.1. Taxonomy (NCBI): domain Eukaryota; kingdom Metazoa; phylum Chordata; class Mammalia; order Sirenia; family Dugongidae; genus Dugong; species Dugong dugon. The sequence continues at coordinate 21,456,451 of CM057478.1, forward strand.
ATAAATCCTACAGCTGGCTTTCTTGCCAAGGCTCCATTGGAAAAAGTACCAAATAAATGCTGACTTGCCTTCTGAGAAAGTTTGGACCTCTCTGTGCCAATAGTTAATGCTGAAAATACTGATATTTTCCATTTTCATTACTAATTTTTTATATATATTTATCCAATATTACGTGTTTTCTCACTTTCTTTTGCTTTATAAAATAAGGACATCTTCAAATTATTCAAATTCTTAAACAACAAAAAAAAAGACTTCATATTGATATCAGTTTCTCCTGAAATGTTGGTACTTTTCATTTGTTTATAATCTCATTCTCCACAAAAAAGGAGTTAAGACAGAAAACATTGCCCATACAAATGAAATTTAAAGCGTATTACTGTTGAACATGGTCTCAGAAGGGATCCTAGGAAAAGAAAACCAATCAGTCACCACAAGAGTAAGCCGGGTGACTCTTTAGGTATGCAGGTGGTTTCTAAAGCATGAGAGCCTTCGTTTCAAAGACTAGAGACACCATTTTCTTCTTAACATCAATTTATCTTCAGTACGTAACAATTACTATGTCTCTATTATGACTCACTGAGGTCCCTGGGGGCACAAACAGGCTGCGCTCATCTACTAACCTAAAATAAAGGTTAGCTGTTTGAACCCACCCAGTGGCACCACAGAAGAAAGTCCTGGCAATCTGCTTCCATAAAGATTACAGCCAAGAAAACCCGATGGAGCAGCTCTACTCTGTAACACATGGGGTTACCGTGAATCAGAATCAACTCAATGTCAACAGATTTGGTTTTATTTTTTAAATTGTGATTCATTAGGGAAGTAGCCAATATTCATAGATATGCTACCGGATATTTGATAGGAAGACTACAGTAGGTTTATAACTCAGCTTTGAAATCACTAATTTAAACTAATAATGTTTCATTAGGTGAATGTTTATTACCTGTTGAATAATTGGCCATCATTTCTCTGACCTCCTCTTCACTCAACTTGCTGGGCAGTAGAAGGGGTGTCCAGCTAGCTAATGGTGTCCCCTTGTGTGTGATGACACTGTGATAAGCCACGTTAGTCCCTTCACTTAGTGTAGGGACCATTCCAGGCTGCCCTGTACACCGTTTGCAGACAACTGCCGCAAATTATAATTTCTTAGCTAAAGTTATTCCAGGGAGACCAAAAAAGAGCTCACCTGCTAAAAATACATTACTTAAAAAGTCCATCCCCAAAATGAAGCCACCATTCTTAAAATTGAATATACACAAAAGCAAGTCCAGTGTATTGAATTGGGCAGTAGAATAAATTATTTAATAGTAAATGGCATTTCACAGTTCTCTGCTTGTTTACGGTAAAATACAAACATTTGCGGCATATCTGGAGGCTCTTCTGCTGGTTCGAGGAGACGGCATGGAAAGAAGCTCTGAATCCTGGCCAATATGTACATGCAAACACCAGGGTGGTGGCAGCCATTCTGTCTTGGGATTCTGAATATTTGGAGCTCTATATTTGTGGAGCTGACTGTGATCTTTTGTGAGCTATATTCAGATTCACAGAGCAAATAAATGAGTTTCAGCTTTTACACGTTTATGTAGGTATATATACGGGTCTCCAGTTTCTCATTTGGGTGTTTATTGTCCCTCATTCTAGCTTAGCAATTTCAGAATAAGCTTCTGAGCTATTTCTTTAAAATAAACTTAACTCTGCACCCATGGCAAACCCTGGCCCCCACTGACATTGGTCCTCTTACTCTGGGGCGGGGGTGGTCACGGGAGGGCCTGTGAGGAGGAAGGACAGTATCTGTGCCACACGTAAGAAAATTTCAAATTCAAAATAGTGTGCAGAAAGCACAGATAATGTAGGAAATCTGGAATAATTGTTCCAAAGTAGAAAAGATGTGTCCATTCTTACTGATGCTGAACCAGGCTTTCAGCGGCCTAATGTCCGCCCAGCGTTGTTTTCCCTGAGAATCAGTCCAGTTGCTTCTGATGTCAGAAAAAGTATCGGAGCGTCCTCCATGTGAAATGGCAGAGGGGACTGCTTTCCTTTGCGAGTCGTCTGAGATACAATCCTAGAAACTCAGACGTCGAAACCACATTTCGTTGTTGTTTCTGCCAAAAATGGCAGTAACACATCGGGCCCATTTTGTAAATACGTATCTAAAAGTGGTCCCTACCCTCCCTCCTTCAGTGGTGTCTTTTCTTTTTCTCTTTGTCTTTATGAAAAAAGCCATTCAGGGAATTCAGAATGATTCGTGAGAGATTTTATCAGTGGATCACTTAAAGTCTTGGGAAAATACTAAGGTTGATTTCCATTTGGCTGTTTTGTTTAATGGTTTAATAATTTTGCTTTAAATTTTTAACTATAATGTCTATTCCCAGGGACATCAGTAAAAAATGTGTAGGCAATTGAATAAAGTGGCTGCTGTACATTTCAAACATTAACCTGAACACTATTAAGGCAATACTTTTTTTAATGCTTGAGTCAATCCATTATTTCTATTCTGCAATCTAGTTTTAAAAAATAATTAGTTCTATCCAGTTTTCAAGGGAAATGGGGGAAATCATATGCTACTGAGAATATTTTTTAAAACCCCAGAAAAAGGAAAAACACAGATTAGTCAGATTTTTCTCAGTGTATTAGCTGTGTCCTCATAGTGTATCGATAGTTGCACAGGCTACATTAACTCTTTCATTGTGTTCCATTTAGCAAATTAATGGTCTAGGTGTGCTAAATTGTTCTATAATGGTTCAAGAGTAAGTAATGTAGCTTCCAAAAGTGCCAGATTCCTTCTTTAAAGTAATTACATAGCTGTCTAAATCAAATGGATGATCTGATAGCCGCTTGTGTACATTGTCGACTTCCTTTAAACAGTGATTATCAAAGGATTCACCCAGGACTAAGTGATATATACCCGCCATTTTAAGTGATAGGACAAGGAGTTTACACATTGACAACCAGTACAATTGAACTTGATATTTTTTACAATCACAGAACAGAAGATTGACAATTGGATATTTTCCAGAGACCATCTGACATCTCTGGCTTTTTTCCTGTGATGTCAAAATAAAGGCAACTTCAGCTTTCACTCCTGGCTGCCCTCCTCCTCAGCCCCCAGGGAGATATTCAGCACAGAGAGAGCCCTTGCCTGTTGTCTTATTCATCTGTTGCTGCTGTAACAGAAATACCAAACAAACAAATTTATTCTCTCACAGTCTAGTAGGCTACAAGTCCAAATTCAGGACACTGGCTCCAGGGGAAGCCCTTTTCTCTCTATCAGCTTCAGAGGAAGATCCTTGTCATCAGTCTTCCCTTGGTCTTGGAGCATCTCAGCCCAGGAACCTCAGGTCCAAAGGATGTGCTTTGTTCCCAGTGCTACTTTCTTGGTGGTACAAGGTCCCTGTGTCTCTCTGTTCACTTTTCTCTTTTATATCTCAAAATAGATTGGCTTAAGACACTATCTAATCTTGTAGACTTCAGCAATATAACTGACACTAATCAATCTTATTGCATCATAGTGATAGAGTATACAACACATAGGGAAATCATATCAGATTACAAAATGATAGACAATCACCTAATCCTGGGAATGATGACCTAGCCAAGTTGACAGATATTTTTGGGGGACACAGTTCAATCCATGACACCTGTATTCCAACATCTGGGTCAGTTCAGTATGTCTTGAGGCCACAAATACAGAACTGGTACAGTCACTGCTCTTCTGAACTCTCTCCCAGGGTTGAGGAGGGCAGTCTGTGAAGGAGCTAAGATGGCTGGGATACATCACACATATTTCAAATTACTCTAAGACACTGTCTCAGTTACCTAGTGCTGCTGTGACGGAAATACCACAAATGGGTGGCTGTAACAAATGGAAATTTATTTTCTTACAGATGAGGAGGCTAGAAGTCCAAATTCAGGGCGCCAGATCTAGGGCAAGGCTTGCTTTCTCTGTCGGCTCAGAAGAAAGGCCCTTATTCCTTGGCTCCTTGGTGATCTTCATGTGTCATGGTGGCTATCTTCTCCCATCTCTATTTGCTTAATCTGCTCCTTTTATATTTTGTCAGAGATTGACTCAAAACATACCCTACAGTAATGCTGTCTCATTAACATAACAAAGAAAACTCATTCCCAAATGGGATTGTCACTACAGGCATAGGGTTAAGATTTACAACATATATTTTGGGGGAACACAATTCAATCCATTACAGACACTGTAGGCTTTAATTCCTCACTGAGCACCCTCCATCCATCACCACTGCCCATCCAAGCACACACACTCACACAATTCAGAGTAGATTTCCTAGACTTCAAGTTCATCTCAAAGTTTGGTGCATCTATGTTTCTTAATGTGAAGCTCTCAAAACATCTGAAAAATGTTGACATAAAGAAATACCGTTTTCTGTCTCTGGCTGAAAACTATGTTTCGTTCCCTTTAAATCTATTTTAAGAATTTAAATCTGACATAAATTGAGACTTTTCGTATCTATTGGCCTTTTAGTGAAAAACAATATATAAAAAGCAAAGGCTAAGAAAATCTTGTAGTTTTGTTAAAGTAAGTGATTAATCAGTTAATTTTGGTGTTTAATGAATGTAGGTCAGACAGCAGCTAGAAGGAAGGCCTCATTCTATCCCAAACTCTAGAAGAAGAAAGAAGGAACAATTCTCTAATAAGGCAACCATAAGGCTTCCCTGAAAATAGAAGAAAGTACTCACAGATGATGTTTTTTAACTAGGTCAGTTAGAGTTACAGTAACAGAAGAAAGAGTGCAAGAAGTTACAATCTAGAGGAGAAAAATGGGTATCTAAATGCATCAGACAATTCCTAGGTAAACCAAGAAAGATTCAGGGTAACTACTTAAACTGAGCTCTTAAGACCTAAAAGAAGGTCAGAATAAGTTTATGCAGTGGTTATTTATAATGTAGCGCTAGTGAGGAAGGTTATGCCCAGCAGTTTACTTTCATGTGTACCTCTGTGTGTGTATATTCAATTAAAGAATAGTTCATTTAGGCCTTGTTAATTTAATGAAGAGCTCTTTATTTTTTACTTAATTTTTAAAGTGTACCTTATTCTCCTTAACACAGAGGTGTCCTCATGGGCATGGTTAACCTGGGTCCAAATCATATGGTACTGGCCCAAACCACACCAGTCGCCTGGGAGGCACTTTTTCCAAAAGCAGTTGTGCCACCTAAAAGAAAACGGAAGTCTGAGTGCTACATTGCAAAAACAGACTGACAAAATATTTAAATTATTCCAAGCATCATGGGCAGCTGTAAGCTGGGGATTCTGTCCATGCCCTTTGGTCATTGTTTTCTATTTATCTGATGATCTCCTGGCATTCATTTATTCACTCATGCATTCATTCACTCAGCAAGAATTTATTTTGTGCTAGGTACTGGTGTTAGATGCTGGAGAACGCAGAGCCAAAAGATAAACTCCCTTCTTTCAGGGAGCTCAGAGTCCACTGCAGGCATTGCCACTGAGTCAATTCTGACTCATAGCAACCTTGTAGGACAGAATAGAACTGTCTCCTAGGGTTTCCAAGGCTGTGAATCTTTACAGAGGCAGAATTGCCAGATCTTTTTTTTTTTTACTTTATATATATATATATATATATATATATATATATATATATATATATATATATATATATATATGTATATATATATATATATATATTTATAATTGTACTTTAGGTGAAAGTTTACAGCTCAAGTTAATTTCTCATTCAGAAATTTATATACATATTGTTTTGTGACATTGGTTGCAATCCCCACAATGTGATGGCATGTGATGGCACACTCTCCCTTTCCACCCTGGGTTCCCTGTCTCCATTTGACCGGTTCCTGTCCCTTCCTGCCTTCTCATCCTGCCTTTGAACAGGAGCTGCCCATTTGGTCTTATGTATCTGATTGAACTACGGAGCACATTCCTTATGTGTATTTTTTTTTTTATAGTCCTGTCTAAACTTTGTCTGAACAGTGGGCTTCGAGATGATTTCAGTTCTGGGTTAGCAGTGTGTCCGGGGGCCATAGTTTTGGGGGTTCCTTCAGTCTCTGTCAGACCATTAAGTCTGGTCTTTTTAGGTGAATTTGAGTTCTGTTTTACATTTTTCCCCTGCTCTGTCCAGGACTGTCTGTTGTGTTCCGTGTCAGAGTGGTCATTGGTGGTAGCCAGGCACCATCTAGTTCTTCTGGTCTCAGGCTGGTGGAGTCTCTGGTTCATTTTGTCCTTTAGTCCTTTGAGCTAGTATTTTCCTTGTATCTTTGGTTTTCTTCATACTCCTTTGTTCAGAGTGGATGGAACCAATTGGTGTATCTTAGATGGCTACTCGCAAGCTTTTAAGACCCCGGACACCGCTCACCAAAGTGAAATGTAGAACATTTTCTTTTTAAACTATGTTATGCCAGTTGACCTAGATGTCTCCCAAAACTGTGGTCCCCAGGTCCCAGGACCAGCTACTCTGTCCCTCAAAGTGTTTGCATATGTCCAGGAGACTTCTTTGCTTTTTCTTTGGTCCAGTTGTGCTGACGTCTCCCATATTGTGCCACATCTTTCTCCCATGGAGCAGCTGGTGGGTTCAAACCTCGGCCAGCAGCCAAGTGCTTTAACCACGGTGCCACTAGAGCTTCTTAATAACCGGATACCAGATCCCAAATTCCTTGAAACCTTCAAATCTGTGCCTCCCCTGGTACATTACGTGACTTTCTGTATTTGTTCTCCTCTCTTTACTCCCTTTTTCTCCTTAACTGCCCAGAGTTCTACCATGCTCTGTCTTCGTTTACTTGTCACAGTTTGCACTGTATTCATTTTCTTTCTTAAAGCTTTGGAATAGACAACATTTTAGTCTAAATATTCTTTCATCCTAGTTTCTGAATATATCCACTACTGCTGGTTTTCCTTTCAGTTCTATCTTATTTACCTCAGTCTTCCATGTCATTGACGTTTTGTTAGCTCTTCGATGTTGCTTCCTTTCTGTTCTCTCTTTGTTCTTTTGTAAGGAGGAAGCATCATAGCCTGATTGGAAAAGACACTGGACTTGAAGACCTAAATTCTGGGTTCCAGTCCTGCTTTTGCCACTTACTCCTAACTGTGTAACTTTGGGCAAGTTACAGCACCTCTCTGAACTTCTGTGCCCTTGCTTGTGAAATGGCAGGCTTCTCAGTAATTAGAAATTTCTCCCTACTGTAAAAGTCGGTGATTGTGCCACTCTCTCTCCAACTTCTCACAGGATCCTCTTTTAAAACTCATTCCCCAGAACACTAAAGCTACCAAATTCCTTTTCTATAATTGTTATACATATTACATTTCAGTCAAACCTAGTATTTTGTGTATTATGCTGGTGGTACTAATAGCAATTTGTAATAATAAATAAAAATTTCTCTTTCCAAATGGGCTTCCACTCTTTTCTTATCTTTCCTACTTGCCATATGTCTCCCAAATCCCTCCTCGTCCTCACTCACAGCACGGCCATTTTCCGTGTGTGGGTCAATGTCAGGCTGAACCGGATGTTGCTCTGAGGCCGCGAAATGCCAAAATACAAGGAGGAGGACAAAAGAGAAGGGTGGGTTTGTCCTCTGTGCACTTTAAGCCCCCGAGAAATAAATCTAGGAGGATGATGGCATCTGGTTTACAGACCTTTTGGAGCAAAATTTTCCCTTGCCATTGGCAGTCTAGCAAGACCTGCACAAGACCTGTTATCTAAACAAATTAAGATGTGCCCCACTCAGGTCAGCCCTCCTCAGTCAATAAACAATTTAAAAAAAAAAAAAGAATGACTTAAGCATGACCCTTCTCTTAATGATGGCTAACCCAGCATCTTTCTAACCCTATGGGAACTAATTCTGGAATGTCCTGACATGGATGCTTTGTCTCAAGGCCTGTGAATTTCAGAGCTGGGCATTATCTCTGGCAGTTCTTTCTGCTGTGGTAATGACTACCGAAGCAAAGACACATTAGGTCACTTTTCGTGAATTCCGTCCTTGAAAAATGTGCCATTTCTGCCACCATCTATCACTGTGCTCAATGCTCAAAGAAAGATCTGGACCAGAGATGAGGGAGGAGAGATCTGTCCTTTTTTCTGCCCCCTGAACTCATGTTATCTAGGGTGTTTGAAAAAAGAGTAGCAGCTTGACTACACATGACTGCCCTTACTGCTTTTAAGGCACATAGAACAGGTCAGAGTGTGTCGCATCATTAAGACCTCCTAGTGAAATGCAGCAGCAGCAAAGAAACTTAAATTGGTGTCAACCACCCCCCAGCCCCATGCAATTCTCACCTCATTCTCATCAAGATCCCCTTGACACTTGAGACAGAAATCATGTAAAATAATACTTGCTTTTGTCTTTTTTCATTTTGCATTTTCTGTGTCATTTTGGTAATATGTAGGTAGCAGCCAACTGAGTGCCAGATGATCCCATGATTTGGAAGTTGGCTGATTGCCCTACTTACTAAAACACCTTTGTGAGAGAAGCATTTTGCATTTTCTGTGCAGAACCTGATTTTTGAGGGTTTCTTAATGACAACGTTGCTACTGAATTCAAAGAAATTATGTATTTGTCTATTCTAATTGTTAAAATACATACAACTCAGATTTGTTCTCAGAATACCTAAATGTAAATTCTTTTGCTATTAGTGTTACAATTGTTGCTATTAGAATTCCAAATCAGTCCACCCTTAGAAGTTTACATCAGGTGCTGTTCTGTTTTTGCTGTTTGTGCATGTGTCCTTCATCAGGAAATGAGGACCAAGGAATGATTTGTGCATTCAAAATGCTCTACATTTTTAGTTATGATATTGTTAGTAATTGCATTCTACTTTACCACAATGACAGATAACAAGATGTTACAAATTAGCATTGTGGAAAAAGCATTGGCATAGCAGATGACAAGACTGAAGGTTTTTTTGTTTGTTTTTGTTGTTTACTTTTTTACTAAGTAAAATCAAACAAAAGCGAAGGTGTTTTAGACAGCAGGGAAGAAAATCCTAAATTATACTTGTTCTAGAATTCTGATTTTATGGAATATGGATGTATGGACTGAATTTGTGTGTTTTGAAATTGGACCAAATGGAACAGTTCCATCACTTAGATTTGCTACAGGCAGCCCTTAGCAATAGATCTTTTGTTCAGTGAACTACTTTAACAAAGACAAAGTGTCAAAATAACTGAATGTCTCAGCTATTTACATTTTATTTTGAATAAAATTCTTTACTAACCTGGAAAAATTCTAGAAAGAATTTTAAAAGAAGGAAAAATGACAGACAATAAAAATTATTATTTAGCACAAATAATAACAAAATGACATGCTTTTTCCATAAAAGGACAATTTGGAGCTGGAAAACAGGATAAGTAATACAGGTAACATGAACACAAAAAATTAAGAAAACAGTGAAAATTACAATTAAAAGTCATAACAGCAAGACCTTACCTCCTCTATGAAGTCTTCCTCAAGTGCACCAACTCAGTTACTCTCTTCTAAACTAGTTATTCGTGGATTAGAGTTCTAAATATATTCTAAGAGAGAAGAACATGAAAAACTTGAAAGCTAGTTGAAATATGCTGGTAACTCAGGAGCTGGAAAATAAGTGAACACTCAGAATGTGGGTTATGAAGAACATGAAGCTAAAGAATCGCATAATGGTCATATTATTGTTGGGTGCCATCGAATCAATTTCGACTCATAGCAACCCCATGTGACAGAGCAGTACTGCTTCATAGGGTTTTCTAAGCTTTAATCTTTATTGGAGCAGATTGCCAGGTCTTTTTTACATGGCACTACTGGGTGGGTGCCACCAGGGCTCCTCAAGGATCATATTAAAATCATGATAACTGATTAATACAAAGGTGCTGTTTCATGAACCCTGTTGAAAAGTGAAAACTGTGCCTTGCCTAGGTAAGGCCTCCACTGGGCATGTTGTGTTGTGTACTTAGCGTATGAATAGTCTTTGCTAAAGCTTATATGTGCCTGCTTTTCATTAAAAAACAAAAAACTTTTAAATAGCTATATGAACCCAGGAAGTCAGTTAGCCTTTTTGGGCTTCATTTTCTTTAAAATGAGGACAAAATTAGGTAATATTGGAATAAAACCAGATGCTTGTTAAGCATCTTCCAGCAATATGGTTGACTTTAAGTATGTGGGGGTGAGGGGGAGCAGAGAGTGAAAGCTGTGCAGCAACCACAGGGAAGAACCAGTCTCCTTAAATTGAAAAGGAATTTGGGATCGGTGTTAATTTAGACTATAATTGTTAGCAAGGGAGATATTCATAGATGGTCAGAAGAAGTAGGAGAGAGGGGTGGTAGAGAGTGACGGGAAGGATGAAGGCAGACAGAGGCAGAGCAAAAATAGGGATTTAGCACACTTAAGTAGATGGAAATTTTAAAGAATGTTCTAGGAAAGTCAAATCCCAATTCCTGCACCATCTTACAGTTCAAAAAACTAACATGAAAGTAGAGAATAATTATAGGAAAACTGCTAAGTGCCAGACCATACTGTAAATATTAGACTATCTTCCTCTGGGGATATAAAAATATAATAGCAACATTCTCTGCTTGAATATCCCACCATCACCTTATATTCAACCTGTATGAAAAAGAAGACACGATGATTAGGTCAATAGTTTACTCAACTACTAGCCTAAAGGTTGGCTGTTAGAACCCACTTGAAGGTGCCTTGGAAGACAGGCCTGGCAATCTGTTTCAGAAAGGTCACAGTCTTGAAAACCCTATGGGGCAGTCAATAATTACTCTAAAGCAAAGATGAAAAAATAAGGCGGCAGGGAAATGAAACAACCAGAATGAAATTAAAGAGAATATTGACACATTATGAAAAATGTAATTAATGTCACTGAGCCATTTGTGTAGAAATTGTCAAATGGGAACCTAATTTGCTGTGTAAACTTTCATCAAAAACACAATAAAATATTATTTAAAAAAAATCTATGGAGCAGTTCTACTCTGCACACATGGGGTCATCATGATTCAGAAAACTCAGCAGCAGCTAACAAGAACAACAAGCTCCTTTCACATACCCCCATTTATGCTAATAATACCACTACCTAGCATCTTCCACATTTTAAACCTAGGGGTCCTCTGTCCTTCCTCTTCCCTCTATAAATCATTCCTCTTAGGTTTACCCTGCCTTTTCCATTCCAATTCAGGCTCTTGTGGGTCCTTTCTGGTTTATGTGTCTCCCCCTGTACTACCACTAGCCCATTGATCTTCCTGTAGTCCTCTGTGGTTAGGTATAGACCTGTCTGAAAGTAAAAGGACATTTTAAAATCTAATTAATGGGAGAAACCTTGTGTTACCTTTGCTTTCTAAATTTTGAGAAGAGAAGGCAAAGAGAAAAATGAATTTCTTATTAAAATAAAATCCATTTCCTCCAACTCCCAACTGCCTTTTCATGTCTGTGAACTTTCCCATTTCCAGATATATGGGTCTCTGCCAAAAGATGAAATTAGAATCAATAAATTGCTGTCTTGAAATTAGATACTACTGAAGTGTCTTGAATTCAACACATATAAAATAGGGGATATGGTAATTAAGTCAAACTAGCTCCAGTAATATCTATGAATATCTCTCTTGCTACCGATTATCTTCTAAATCCACACTGATCCCAAAATTCCTTTTAAATTTAAGGAGCGTGGTTACTCCTTGTGATTGCTCTGTACCTTAAATTTATCATTATTAATGACATTCATAGAGGTGAAAATTATTGGTGTTAATAACCATAGTTTTCTTTCTTTCTTTTTTAGTTACGTTATTTTACTGATAATTTTAGAATTTTTTTTCTGCCCCAATTTCTTACATACCTGATGTTCTAAGGTAGGAAGAAGGGAGTGGATAGTCAAATGCTCCAGGTAGTTGAGGTTAGAAACACACGTAAAATCTCCAAGAGGAAACTGTCTATTGACAGTTGTCTTCTAGATCTTTTTGCGTTAAGTATTCTAATTGCTATCTGTACAAATGAATGCTTAATGGCTCTAACAAACTCAGTACAGCAATTTAATTGCTACATTTTGGTGTGTTTTTCTACATGTGACAACATGAATAAACTGCCTCCCTTTTCACTCCACACAGGTAGGCCTAGGCCGTCACAAGGCTGGAAATAAATGTCCTTGGCATCACATATAACTTTTTGTGGCAGGGAGACAAACTCCTGCACAAAGCCAGTGCCTAGTCCCAAAGTAGGGTGTGACCCAACAGGGTAGGAGAGGAACAGGGCAGAAATGCTCTGATGACAGTGTGCTCCCAGTGTGGGGGACACAGCTGCATGTGCACGGCCGGCTCTTCAGGCCACATCCCAGCATTAGGGTTGGCTGCAGACAACCAGAGGGTTATCTGAAGAATAATCACAAAAGCCTAGAATCCAAATGCTGGCAGGATCTTAGCAATCAGCGAAGAAATTTCTTCTGTAGATGTCAGACCTGTTAAATCTGTCATTTCCTCCTTGTCTTCTCATGCTAGGCATTAAACCACCAAACCAGTTACTGGCAAGTTGGTTGCAACTCATGGAGACCCCATTTGTGTTAGAGTAGAACTACACTCGATATGGTTTTCAATGGCTGACCTTTCAGAAATCTCCAGGCCTTTTTTTCAAAGGCGCCTCTGGGTGGACTCGAACTGCCAGCCTTTTGGTTACTAGCCGAGTGTTTAACCGTTTGCAGCACCTATGGACTCCTGATGCTAGGTATTAGATGTAGAAAAGATTTTCTTCGTCTCTCTTCTTCCCCGTCCCTGGAGCTTCCAGTGCGTCACTTTCCTGCTTGCTGTGCCAGGAAGTGTAATGGAAATAACCTTGGACTGCAAAGCTGACAGCCTGGGGCCTAGACCTGGCTCTGCCTCCAATAGCGATGCAAGCAGCATGTTATCTGGCCTCCCCCTCGATGTGACGGAGTCCAGCTGATACTTGATTAATCAGCAGTATAGCATTTTCAGACAATATTCCAGTAAACCCCCATTGCCAGGCATTCACTTGTTCATTGAACTTTGTCTTTATTTTTTTATATGACTGCTGTCCCTGGGTGGCGCAGATAGTTAAGTGCTCAACTGCGAGCCAAAAGTTGGTGATTTGAACCCACCCAGAGGTGCCTCAGAAGACAGGCCTGGTGGTCTTCCAAAAGGACACAGTTTTGAAAACCCTATGGAGCAGTTCTACTCTGCACACATGGGGTCATCATGAGTTGGAATCAACTCGACAGCAACTAACAACAACAACAAACTATGGAAGGAAATTTGAACCTAAGGAACACCAATGGATAGATTGTCCCCTTTGTCTAAGAGGGGTGGTGGGGAGAAAGACGGCTTAGGTAAGTCCCTCTGGGAGTCCTTACAGTGATTCAAGTCTGCAGCATAAGGATCTACCCCGTTAAGCATCTCTCAGAATAGGCTTATTCTTGGATGGCCCTGGGGAAGATGGGGAAGGACAAATTATGAACTCGAACATTTATCCTGTCCAGGGGCCTCCTGAATTTACCCAAACCAAAATCTGCTGCTGTCTTGCCTCCTCAGGACAGGTTTAGTTTTGATGAGATAAACTAGTCGGAGTGATAAAACATAGCTAGCTCTTATTCACCCTTCTATGGGTGAAGAGAATAGAGTTTGAGGGGAGGGGTACTGCGGACACTACGTGAGTAAATAAATATGTAAAATTGTCCCATCTTTGAGATAGCCAGTTCAGTGTCAGGCTGAATTATAGACCACCGATCTGCACAAGGGGCGAAGAACATACCACTCCTCAAATAACCCTCACCTCTCCAGAGTTATAATCGCTTCTCTACTCTGGCTAACTCGCTTCTCTAAGGCCCGCTCTGATTTACATACATTTTTTCACAAAAGCAGAAGCTAATTTTTAAAACATAACATTTGATTAAAGAAGTAATTTTATGGGGAGGCATTGATGACAATAAATAATCCTGTTGTCAAGTTTTGAAGAAAGTTTTTGGAGAACTGCAAATTGTTGCCACTTGAATAGATTTGCAATGCCAATAGTCTGTTGACAAGGGGTTGGTAACAGTCTAAGTCAGTCAATTTTTCTCTCAGTTGAGGATCCACTCAAGATTTTTATGCAGAGAAGTATTATAATAGTTGTGTTAACAGAAGATTAGTTTGCTGTCAGTGAGTATGGGGAGAGGCAGAAGGACCAGGTTTTAAACTGTAGGGCGGCTGTGGGAATGGAAAGATAAATATCTGAGAGACATGAGGAAGGAAAAATGAAGAGTCGGGAACTTTGTCTCCGTAGGGGAGGGAGGAGAATTTCATGTCAGAATGAATGCAGTTTTTTCAACTGAGAATGACTGAGGCTGTGACCCTCAGGGGCATTTGTCGGTAATCCCACTGCTTAGGAAACTTAAAAAGAGATGTAAAAATATACCACAAAGGCTAAAACAGCAAGTCTAGGCAAAAATACAATCAAAAGAAAGACAACAAATAGATAAACATCAAATAAGGGCATCCCATCAGTGAAAGAGCAGAAGGTCATTGAGAGCCTAAGGGAGTTTGTCTTTTCCAGCGAGAGTCCTTTGTGTGGAGAGGTCAGTCAGGAGCAGAAAAGAATGTGCTGTGTTATGAATTTGAGGCTCTGAGGCTAAGACCAGATGAGTGGACTATAGAGCATGAAGTTGATGTTCTCTTCTAATTCCCTAGAGCCTATTGCATTGTAAATTCAAAAAGCTAATAAAAGAAAACTACATCTCAAATACACAAGCCGGGCGGGGTTAGTTCACCACTAAGCAAAGTAACATTAAGTTAAGCCACAAAGTTGCACATAAGCAGAGAATATGTCCAGAGGCCCATAGTTGACGGAAAGGCCTCTTTTAGTGCCTAGGGTCAAAGTATTTCAGAGGACAGTTGGACATTCGCTGGTGCACTGGTTTTGCACTTTCGTAGAGGTAAAGAAGGGTTAGCCTGCCATTTCTGAAAGCACCTGAAAGTCATCTTTGATAACTTCTTTTCTCTCACTCCCTTATCCACAGCCGCCGCCCCCCGCCCCCAGCAATTTTAATGTCTCTCATCCATCTTGTTTTCTTTTCCACTAACAAAGGCGCTTGCTAATTTGTGAAAAAATGTCACTGATCCACACTGAAATGAAAAAATTAAATAATGATGTGTAGAATTTTTCATAAAGCTTTATTCATTTTAAAGAACTGCCTCTCACCCTGAAATTAAGTCCTTTCTACCTTTGGTATGTTTAAATGGCTTTTCTTTATGAAATGATGTGGGTAAGGGATGGTAAGTTTTTTGTTTTTACAAATTTTTTTTTTTCATTTTGAGATATTGTAGATTCACATGCAGTTGTAAGAAATAACACAAGAGATTCCTTGTACCCTTTATCCAGTTTCCTTCAATGGTAATATCTTGCAAAACTATAGTATAATATCAAACCAGGATATTGACGGTCAAGATGCAGAGCATTTCAGTCACTACAAGGGTCACTCATGCTACGTACTTAGATCCACAGCCACTTCCCTCCTGTCCACGTCCCCTCCTTAATCTCTGGCAAACCCTGGTATGTTTTCCTTTTCTATAATTCTGTCATTTGAAAAATATTATATAAATGAAACAATGCAGTATGTACGTATTGGGACTGGCTTTTTTCACTCAGCATAATTCTCTGGAGATTGATCCAGGTTGTTGTGTGTATCAATAGTTCATTCCTTTCTATTGCTGAACATTATCCGAAGATATGAATATACCAGATGGTGGTTTTTTACTTTAAAAATTCTATGTTCATCGTAGTTTTTGGGTTTTTTTCCCCTGGCTTGTGAAATTGGCAAGTCTGGGACCCACACGGCCTGACCTGTCATCCTGCCAGTGGGCTCCTTCGATACTGCCATCAAATTAGCCTTATTAAAACCTTGCTTTTCTTTAAAGCCTCTGCAGCTCCACGATGCTGAAACTTGTCCGAGGGCCTCTGTCTGCGTGTAATGCCCCTAGGTGGACCCTCTGCTTCAGCCAGGCTCATCCACTCACCGACCCGTGAACAGCCCTTCCATCTCCACTGCTCCACACCCTCACCCTTGCTGTTTTCCTGGCTAGAGTGCCCTCCCATGCCTCATCTACTGCTGAGATCCCACATCTCTTTCAAGGCCCGGTTTAGGTCTCCCCCTTGATGTGGCTTTGCCTGGCACCTCAATGTGCAAACATCTCTGTCTGCACTCTAGTAGCTCTGCTTGTCTGTACCACTCGCCAGGCACTCACTGTTGTGTAGTTTTCACGTATGTGACTTCTCTCCCAAGCCAGACCTCTTACACTCTTTGGACTCACCATGCCCTCGGGCTGTAACTTGCACATAAGAGGTTATTCTGACACTGCTGGATTGCTGGGAGGTAGGTGCTATGCTGAGGGCCCTGCACCATAGCACCTTCCTTGTGCAAGCACTTGAGCCCTACCAGGGCCTTAGCTTAGATTCAGCTACTCTTCTCAAGGCACAAATTCAGAACTTCCCAGGGCTAAATTGTTAAGCTGGGCCCCTAAGATCCCAGCTTAACCCTGTGGCTTGCTGTCTGTACTACCTACAAAGGATACTTATATTTTTATTTCCCAAAGAACCAAAGGCTAATAGGTTATAGTCTGAATGCCCAGCATCCTGTGATACACAACAGCTGCCCAGCAGGAAATAGAACATGTGGGAAGCCAATGAAAGCGCAAGGTCAAAGGTTGAGGAATGCTTTCTGTGGGAGGAAGGTGAAGTTTCTGCTTCAGACTGAATGGAGCTAGAAAATATAAACCAGCAAAAGGGTCGAAGAGGGGCAGGTCAGTGACAGCAGCAGGAATGAATCAGCAAGGGGCCAGCAGGTGGTATCACACAGAAAGCCATGGTTCTCAACTTTAAATCAGGCACTGGGATTTACAGAAGGGCAAGTGGACCTGCGGGCAGATGTGTAAAAGTTCTAGTTAGGGCTCAGCCGTGAGCTACAATGAGAGCCTGATCAAGTCACCTAACCATACCATATTCTCATGTTGCCATTTGTAAAATGGGGGAGGGGCAAATAATGCAGTACTGGACTATCATACAGGAACATTCAAAAGAATGTTAATTTTTTAAAAGCGTAACAACATACTCTTCACGTTACACTATGAGAACTGTAATGGGACACAAAGATTTTGCCAGACTTAGGCTTCCCTGGCATCTATACAAATCTGCCTTAATCGTGGTTTAAAAGCAGGTTCCACACAAATGAAATCTTGGACGTTGTGTCAAATAGACAAAATCCCCGATCTTTGAACTAGGGGTGGTGATTCAGGCCCGGAGCCACAGGTTTCCAAGTCAGAGTGCCAGCGATGCATTGCTCAGCTTTCTCGTTCAGCAGGTTATCTGAGTGAACCCAAGGTGTAACCTTCTACAGGCAGACTTGTTACTTTTAAATGATCATGTGGAAGAGTAGAGTGACTGTAATAAACAAGTTAGAGGAAAGGAATTTAAGCAAATTCTTATCCCAAAACTACCCTATCAATCAAATCAAAAACACGTTATCTAAAAAACATAGTAGGTAAAGGAAAAATTATGGAGAAGTAAGGCTGGTGCTGGGGGCTGGGAAGACAAACAGGCAATAAGATCAGAAAGGCAAGACTGAACTTTAGGCTTGTTTTATCAGTAATTCCATAATTCTGCTTTGCTGTATAAATAAACCTATGTTTCTTCAAGCACTAATTTCTTCAAAAAAAGCAATGACGACAATAAACCATGTCGGATTTCTTCATTTATGCCTTAACCTGCTAGGAGCATTTTGGCTGGTGGGGAGGGGAAGGATGTCTGCTTTCTTTGGCTCTACCTTTCATAAATCTAAACAATGAGTGTACTTAGTGGTGCATTTGCTTTCTCTTCATTTCTCCGTCTCTCTCTTCACCCGCCTGCATGCCCATTCCTGCCCCTGGCTAGGCAGCACTACAAACTGTCAGATCAAGTCAGTCAAATCTATGATCCAACTGATCCTGTCCCCACTGGATAATGGGATCAACTCGTCACTAGGCACCAAGCAGACAGCCGTCTCTCTCTGTCCTCTCTTCCTTCTCTGTCTCTACCATGGCATTGTCCTTGCTGAGTCTTCTTTACCTTTATCATCTAGAATCTTCTCCTAATTAGTAATCACATCTCAAAGCTAATTTTTACACTCTAAAAGCTCTGTATCCTTTTATTACAACACACCATTCAAGCACTTTTTTCCCTTGTTGCCCACCTTTACACCCATTATTATGATCCTCTGCGCCCTTTGTTCTCTGAGTTTTTTCTCCCCTAGTAACTGCTCTCTTTCTCCTAATCACATTCTTTCTCTGCTAGTGCAGCATCTGGGCTCCTAACTAGGAAGTGGTTCAAGTCTCCTTCTCACTTAGAACCTTCTGTTATCAGAAGCAGCCTTAGTCTCAATCTGAAATCCAACCTTAAGTATATTGTTGTCCCAGTGAAATTCTTAGTTTTTCATCCAAATTTTTGCATTTTGTTGATTTCTTCAAAAAATTAGAAATTTTCTTTGGTGCTGCCACAAATAGTAAAGTCACAAAAATTTAATTTTTTAATAAAATGTACTTATAAATGCATATTTATAATCGTATATCCTAACATTTAAATTATAAGTTCCTCTTACATTTGTACATTAAAAAGAGTAAGTATATAATAAAAAAAGTAAATAATCGTTGTTGGATGCCGTCAAGTCTATTCCAACTCATAGTGACCCCAAGTAACAGAGTAGAACTGCCCTATAGGGTTTTCCTTATGGAAGCAGATCACCAAGTCTTTCTTCCAAAGAGCCACTTGGTAGGTTCAAACTACCAACCTTTCAGTTAAAAGCTGAGCGCTTAACTGCTGTGCCAGCAGGGCTCCTTAAATAATCATTAAATGTCAGGAAATAGTACATCTCATTTCAGTAAACATAATAAATCGTCATTTAACATATCATCCATTCCTACGATGTCAATACAAATAAGATAATCACCACCAACAACATTTAAGTGCCAATTATGCCATTATTTCACTGAGAAATAAGGTCTTTCATAGGCTTGATTTTATGAATTTGTTGAAGTTGTATCAAGATACTAAAAGAATATTTTACATATGCAGATATATACATGTATGTATACATACTGTTTTACAAAGTTATATGTAAGTTATGTGTATATGAATATATCGTAGCACCATAGAGGGCATACGTTAGTAAAACTTTCAAAATAGATATAACAGGGAATTAAATCTACTCTGTAGGAAATATGGAGGAATACTAAGGAAGTTAATATCAGCAAACATATTCCCTTTGAAACCGCAAATTAGATGTGCAGGAGAATTTTGGTCATACTGTGAAAAATCATATGCTGAGATGGAGAGCTATTCTGTTTATCCTTGCTTTCACAGGTCAGGTTTTTGTGTATTAAACAGGCTTGTGATTACTTCAGAGCATGTTTGAAGTCATCACTCTGCATAGCTCACTCACAAAGACAAATATTCATCCAAATTTGGACAGCTAATATTGCCATGCATTATGTTTGCAAGAAAGACGAGCCTGCAGTTTTCTGTTTAACACCAAGGTAATGCCTCTTTTATGACAGCTATGACAGTGAAGGCCGCCTGACAAATGTTACATTTCCGACTGGAGTGGTCACAAACCTTCATGGGGACCTGGACAAGGCTATCACAGTGGACATTGAGTCATCCGGCCGAGAAGAAGATGTCAGCATCACTTCAAATCTCTCCTCAATCGAGTCTTTCTATACCATGGTTCAAGGTAAACATGAAAGCATAATTTTTAACTGATAATTTTTTTGTACCACTAACACCCAGGTAGAAAGTGGTAATCCCCCATTTTCTAATAAGATGGTCCAAAAAAGAAGAGGTGAAAATAAACCTCCGGAGACACTGATGAAATAGTTGTGTATGCACATAATATTTAATATAGTTATATACACATATTTAAAATCACATAATCTATCAAATATTATGTTAATCTAAAAATAGTGTCTTTTTCCAGTCTCATTTAATAAAACAACTTAATTCCAACTCTCCAAAGGCATCATCCCTTTTTGAGTTACTGAACACAGCTCTCTGGAGCATGTCATCTCCACTGCTATCTAAGGGCAGCAGGTTGAGACACAGTGCTTTTTAATCCATGTATGATGTGGTCACTTGAAATTTCATCCCAAACTGCAACTACCCATTTATGTAATAATTTGGACTTTCTGTCTTTTCATTCAGTCTATAGGCATGTATATCCAATATTGCGATAACAAAATCTCCTGCCATGTTCTTTTTGTTTTAATTTTTTATTGAGGTAAAATTCATACAACATAAAATTAGCTACTTTAAAGTGAGCGATTCAGTGGCACAGTGGCATTTAGTACATGCACAGTGTTGTGCAACCACCACCTCTATCTTGTTCCAAAACATTTCCATCCCTCCAAGGTAAAACCCCACACCCATATTAGCAGACATATTTCTTTTTAAAGTAACCTTTAATAAAAGCCCCATTTACAATGACATTTGCAATTGTGAGGTCATAGCTCTAAGAATAATTGCTAAATCTGTGTTACATTTCTTTGACTTGTTTTTTTTTTCTTTTACCAGCTTCCTCAAGAAATAACCTATTAAAATCTAAACCTAGTATTGCTTTAATTCATTTCTTCTCCTCAAATGCTCCTATATTATTCAAAATTGAAAAATTGAGAGGTAGCTTGCAATATAAGAGTTTTTATGGACCAAAATATAAGGTGACCCCCCTTTTTAAAGTTAATTTGGGGGGAAAATATCACCTTATATTTTTGGCATACAAGGTATAAATGTTGAAAGGATCAAAGGATCCTTGACAAAGCACATATAGGGGTGGGTGTAGAGGAAGGGAGTCTTCTAAGACCTTGAGGTGAACACAGCAGCCTCCTTAAAGAGCACATACGCAGCTCTTTTAAAAACATTTACTGCACATTCCATGAGGATAAGCCTTCATTTCATCAGGCAAAAGGAAGGGAGATATAAGAGAAAGGAAATCTATTAAGATGCAGAAGGACTTTAAATTCCCCTAAAGTTTGCCTTTAATATTCAGTCAAACCTCTTACAGCATGAAATGCTAGAAATCAAAGTTGTTTTGTTACTTCCTTAAAGGACATCGTTAAGGACTTTTCATTTCCTTGTAAACAGAGATCAGTTTATGTTGTAGAAATTTATGTCACTTGTAACTACAAAACCATCCAAGTGTTTAATCCACAGCTCCAGTTCATGCTCTCTGCTTCTTGTTTTTAGATCAGTTAAGAAACAGCTACCAGATTGGTTACGACGGCTCCCTTAGAATTATCTATGCCAGTGGTCTGGATTCACACTACCAAACAGAGCCGCACGTCCTGGCTGGCACAGCTAATCCAACAGTGGCCAAAAGAAACATGACTCTCCCTGGTGAGAACGGTCAAAATTTGGTAGAATGGAGATTCCGAAAAGAACAAGCCCAAGGAAAAGTCAATGTCTTTGGTCGAAAGCTTAGGGTAAGTGTTGGAGAGTGGGTGGTAGCTGCCCGGTCGCAGTGTTGTGCTGGTGGCCCATCCATGCAGGTGACTCACCTCCAGTTCACCCTCACCTGTCCAGTCCCCACTCAGTGTAGCACCTTCACCTCAGGGCATGAGTGACAGCCCACCAGGGAGACTGCTCATAATAAAAGCCACTTATTGGAGAAAATGTTTTTCTCACTATGATTGAAAATACATTCTTCCCTGGGAAAGTAGGAAATTGCAGGTAGCACAATCCCAAATAGCCTGGATATCAAGTGATTCTTGCTTTGCTAATGACTTAATACTCTTGTACCTTTCTTCACACACACAGTTAGGCGTGATGGCTTCTTCATGTGGGGACAGGGATAAGTAAGAATTGTTTTAACAATTCAGAGTTTTCCAGGTCATAAAGATGTGTATTGAAAGAGATAGGCTGGGAATCAAAAGATGAATTATTTTTTTCATGTTCTCAATATTTTTAAACTGAAGTTTGGGCACATAAGAAGTTACTAAGTTTGGAACCTCTTTACTATTGATGGAAAGCCCCACTTGATATATTTTTTTAAGATAAATGTGATGATGTTTCTGATTATAGTAGTATAAACGATCTTTGCAAAACGGTCTCTGCCTTGCCTTATTAGATGTTTTTTCCTCCCTCTCGTATTGTGGGCCAAATTTGTGTAGAAGACAAATTGTGATTTATGACAGCTATTTGATAATGACAACATAAATTAGGTTATAAGAAACCACCTTCAGTAAACAGATTTTAGTTTATAGATAAAATCTTCCTAACTAGCATTGCTTTACTTGCCATTTTTAAGAAATGATTTAAAACAAAGGAGAGAGAATAAAACATGAAACATACCATTAATGTCCTTTTACCTGCACCAGAAATCATTGAATTCTTACAGCAGGCCAACGTTCTTGGCTGTTTCCAAGAAATAGAAATCCAGTAAAAAGAATCTATGGATCAAATACAGACTGTATCCAGCTTACTGGTTATATTTTGATTCCACTTCAGTTGTGAGACAGGTGTTTGGGACTCGCAATACATGGTCTCCTAGAACCAGTGTTGCATGTCCCCATACCCAGGCCATGGGAGCCAGGACGCCCTGGCCCAGTCCTCCCTGGATTAGGACTTCTGGTAGGCAGTCACAAGGTTAGGTCGGTAAGAGGAGTGAGAGGGAAAAGTAGTAGAATGCTAGAGAGAGGAACAAGATTGAGGTTGCAGGTAAAGCAATGGGCGAGGAAAGAAGCTCCAAAGGGGTCAGGGTTTGTTGCCAAAGTAAACTCCATCTCCTGTCTTTTCTTCCTTTGACCCTGGCAATCAGTAGCTACCTGCTTTCTCATCTGCTGCCACCACTTACTGCTTCTTCACCAAACCCTGCTACCTTGGACCATTGCAAACTGGAAGCTCATTCACAGGCTTTCTCTCACTCAGCTTCACCTGAAGCAGTGAGAATGTGCATGTGCACACAGTCAGCCTATTGTCAGCAGAGGATTGCATCAAAAGACACAGACACTCCTCCCGGTTGTGCTCTTCACTCTACACACCAGAGAAGACATAGCACTCGACTGGAACTCAGAAGATAGGGGTTCTAGATCAAGCTCCACTTTTTACTCAAGTATACCTTATGGGAAAATCATAACATCTTTGAACCTCAAAGTCCTTATCCATGTCATGATTTCTATATAATTATATAGACTATATTATCTAGATAGTATTATGATATAGACATTGTATCTATAGTTATGTCACAAATAAAATTTACTCTGCCCCAACTCTATTTCACACAATTGTTACAAGAATCAAGTGAAACAATGTGAAGGTACTTTGAAAATATAAGGCATGATGATATACTCCTATCTTAGTAATCTAGTGCTGCTATAACAGAAATACAATAAGTGGATGGCTTTAACAAAGAGAAGTTTATTCTCTCACAGTCTAGTAGGCTACAAGTCCAAATTCAGGGCATCAGCTCCAGGGGAATGCTTTCTTCGTTAGCTCTGGAGGAAGGTCGGTGTCATTAATCTTCCTTCGGTCTGGGTGCTTCTCTGCGCAGGAACCTCAGGTCCAAAAGACACACTCTGCTCCCAACACTGCTTTCTTGGTGGTATGAGGTTCCCATGTGTCTCTGCTTGCTTCTCTTTTTTATATCTCAAAAGAGATTAGCTTAAGAGCCTATCCAATCTTGTAGACCTCATCAGTATAACTTCCACTAATCCATCTTATTACATCATAGTGATAGAGTTTACAACACATAAAGAAATCACATCAGATTACAAAATGGTACACAGTCCATACAGTACGGGGCCAAGTTGACATATTTTTGGGGAACACAATTCAATCCATGTCAACTCCCTAACTCTAAACTAGCGAATGTCAGCCACATACACATACATTGGGCATCTATAGCCAGCATGCAGATGGATAGGAAAGAGCCTGTTTAGCTTGCTGGTTAGGAAAACGTCAGTGGAAAAGAGGTAAGAGTATGGGAAATCTTTTGTCCAGAAACTGACCACATAAAATAATGCCTGCTATTCTTTGAGACAAGCTGTGTCTAATGTGTACTTCTTTCTTTTTTTTGTAACACTGCTTTTCTAGAAATAAAAAGAAATTAGGAGTAGTAGAGGAAAAGAGAGTGGGAAGTAGAGGAAACTCCATTTTTAAATCTCCGGATCTCTGCCTCGTTCTAAATGAAGAAAACTCACTGGAGGCAGAAGAGACCAGTGCACACAGACATGGGTATTAGTTTCTTTCTAAATAGCAGAACCACAATGCCTCAGCAAGACATTTCAGAAAATATACTATTTAAAATGGCCTGTTCAGTCACTCTGAAAGGAGATTTCCAGCTGATATGTTTGATTGCTCTCACAGAGACAATGTCGGGATCACAAGGGAGGGTTTCTTACTTTCAAGATAAGATTGGATGTGCCAGCTCTGACTGCTAATTTCATTCTTCTGTGGATTCTAAGAGAGAAATTCTAGGGGGAAAGTGATAATATCAAAGTCTGGTTTAAGGACTGAACCTGGAATCTGCCAAAACAGGGAAGAGAAGAAAAGGAGAAAGACCCAAGGAAAACATGGCAGCCTGAACCAGCCCCAAAAGCCATCCATTCCCATTACACCGTCTCCTCTTTTACCTTTCATTATTTCCTAGGAGAAAGTTAGTTTGATTTAATAAGTTACTCACCTAAATTTAGCTATGTGCCTGACACATGGTGGACACTCAAATCAGAAGCATGTCTACGGAAAATAGTGCCTATGGCAAGCACTGAAATTGCACCTCTGCAGGGCAATGGCGGGGGTAACGAACACCAAGGGGCAATCTCTAAGTTCTACCTCCCCCCCACCCAATTTCATGATGAATAGATGTTGATAGCGGCCACGCATCAGCAGAAACACCTTCCCTCTTGTCCAGCTGCCTCAGTCATGCACCTTTCATATTTGCGGCACCTCGGAAAGTTATTCTGTGCCTTGTCTGGTGCCCTCTTGGGCTTGCACCCGGGGACAAGTGCCCCCCTGCCCTCCCCTCACTACACCTCTGCTTCTACTATGCTTAAGGAAGGACATTGGGCTGTACCAGGTTAATAGACAATGCTCGGTGGCAGCCAGGGCACGTGCCATACCTGCCATCCCCTAAATACACCTCTGAAAATATTGACTGAATGGATGAAAGGATGAGGAAACCCAGCCTTACACTATGGATTATCACTATTTCATCTAGATATTCCTGAGAGAAGGGGAGAGAGAGACTGTGATATGGATAACACATACTTCTCAGCAAAAAAGAGATTAAATAGAGAAGGAGAATAGAGTTTAGCATGGCAGGGAGAAAATAATCATCGTTCATATACAATTAATATTTGAAAGTAATGACAAGGAACTAGCCACTAGAAAAAGCCCTTTCACATGCACTATTTCATTTATTTCCCAAAACAACCATGTAAGGTGTAAGTATTATCATTAGTAACATTTTCTAGATAAAAAGGTGAAGTCCAGGGGCATTAAGTGATTTGACTGAAGTCGCACATAAATAAACAAGTCAGAACTCAAACACATCATCACTGTCAGTATTAGTATAGCATTTACATAGAACTTTCCTGTTAACCTGCTTTTACTCACATAATTAATTTAGTGTCTGAGATTAGGAAAAGATCAAAAGTAAATATAGCGTGAAGAATTTATGAAGAAAATAGCGATTATCATGAAATAAAGAAGAAACATCTGAATTACTAACACTAGATTAAAATAAGTTAAAAAGTTAAGAAAAGGCAGGGAATGGAAAAGGAAAAAATTATGTAAGAAACTAACAATGTAAATTTCTGTGAAACAATGTATTAAAGGAAAGAGGAGTGGCTACAGCAGGAAATAACAAGAAAATGAAATCTTGACACAGTTGTGGAAAAGCATCAGCAGAATACAGATAAGACACTTGGTAGATACGCCTTATTTTTGTCAGTGCTTGAATTTACAACCAGCCTTTAATCAGTTACAGAAAATTGTTATGGCACTCTAAAAATGAATTTCATCTTCTAAACTGGCCCAAAATTCAAATGCTTAAAGGAAAACTTTAGTGAATCATTTTAAAAAAGGAATCTATGAAATAAGAAAGCCAAAAAAGTCTTTATAGGCGTACATAAATATGGTAGCATAGTTAGATTTTATGCTAGTCACATCTGTGTGACATCCTGTTTCTCACTTTAGTCTGAGTGGTATAGCCTAGAGTGGGGTTGCACGATGCAGTTAGCACTTGGAGATGTGTGGAGAGATACAGAACAATCCGCAGCAAGGTGATGTGCTACATGGACACAGGGAGCCTTGATATTGTCACCAAGTATGCCTGGGGAATAAGCCAGCCCCTCGTCACCTCCCTCCATCAGATTTCAGATAAGTGAATATAACCTGATTTTGCTGGCATCTCCTTGGGACAATTGTTTAATGCCTTTATGCCTCAGTTTTTTGCAGGGGGAAGATTGTAACTGCCCTCTTCCAGTAGCAAAGGGATGTTGTCACTAATTATAATCATGCTTGGCATGATTTTTGAAAATGGGGTTGTTTCCATGCTTACTGCACATCGCAAAGGAACTTCTGGTGATCTCTCATCCATATACAACATTTGGATTCATTTTTATGCAGCTGGAGGTTATAGTAATGATCTAATATAAAGCTTTCATCTTTAGATGAACATTTAGTATTTTTTATAATAATTAAAAATATTTATTAAAAGGCCACTGGGGCATGGGACAATGCTGGTGCTTTATGAATGTCCTCCCTGCAAAAAAAAAAAAAAAAAAATTTAAATGGTTAAAATGGTTAACTTTTTTTTTTTTGGTATTGTTGGTAAAAGTTTACACAGCAAAACAGATTTCCATTTAACAGTTTCTACACATAATGTCCCAGTGACATTGGTTGCATTCTTTACATTGTGTCAACATTCTCATTATTTCTGTGCTAGTTGTTCCACTCCCACTGATTTAGTCTCACTGCCCCCCAAACTGCTCACATTTGCTTTAGAGTAACTGTTGTCCTTTGGTCTCATATGGATAATTTTTAAAAGAGCACAGTTTGCAAGGGTGAAATTCATGACTTTTTGAGCTAACGTGCTCTTTGGTTAAAATGGCTAAGTTTTGGTTATATATATTTTACCACAGTAAAATAAATTTGAAGAGCTACCATGATTTCACAAAGGTGTGGTAAGCAGGACCAAGTCCTGGAAAGGAAGTGTCTCTGGGCTTCTGCGCTTTCTGTTCACACTATCATCAAGTAAAAGTTTGGGCATGTTTGGAGTGATAGAATAAACACAAGGTCTACTAGTATCTTTTGAAATTTTGCATATTGAAGAACGGTAGCTAGTGTCTGGAGACAGAAATATTACAGCCTTGGCATGTGTTGGGAATGTGGAAAAAAACACATCCCCATTCTAATTGTTTCCTCATTACTTCAGTTTGAGAAGGATACAAGAAAGGCATTGCATACAAAATATGTCTGGATAAAAAGAAAGACTTGAACTTCTATCCAGATGTTTGGTCTCACAGCGTTTCCAGATGCTCCCTGTGGTGGCATGTTTGTCATGGTGGTTCCCACAATGGCAGCAGTGATGACATCGTTTGGCTTTCATCTGGATGTTTTGGTGTCTTGCCACCATGCTCACAAATGAAAGAAGCAAATCAGAAGCCAGTAGCAGGTTATAGGCACTGAGAAGTGCTTCCAGACTTGTCTTTTTGCCCAGAGCCCTCACCCTACAGCAACCAGTCATACCAGATCCCCAGTCCAGATTTCTTATACTCTAACCAGAGGAATTATTGCAAAGATAAAGGAGGGTTAAGAAAGGCAGTACAGAATTGAAAGACAGTTAAAATGAGTGCAGCATAAAGTACAAGCAGATGGAGCAATGCTGTGGGCAGCATTGCCCGTGGGAACAGCACAGTCATTTGTGTCACAGCCTGGAATAACCTAAGAAGTGGGGGAGGGCAGACCTAAACATTCAGGTTTGTTTGTCTGTCTTTTTTTAAATCACAGTCTGAGAAACACAAAAGTCTTAAGGAAACCAGGTAAATTGTGCAAAACCTGTTCTTAAGGCATCAAAAAATTTGTGCAAATAGAAACTGGAGAACTGAATTCTGCCAGTTCATTATCAAGTTAATTTGACATTAAATCAAAATTTTCTACAGATTTTTAAAAATATAGTTGACATTCTCTATTAGCTTCTTTCCAAGATACTCAAAGCGTTCTGCAAACTTAAACTCAAGGTTTCACAAAATGCACGTAAGACAGGGAGCAACTACTATGCAGACATCTCCACATGGGGAAATGGAAGCTCAGAAAGCCTGCAGCTGGCAAGTCAGAATAAGACAAAAATCAATGAAAGTAACAACCTAGTCCAACCTCTTTATTTACAGATGCACAAAACAGATTCAAAGGGGTTAAAAGCCCAGTCATCAAGGACCTGTCAGGTATGGAGACCAGGCTTTTTGACTCCTGGGTCCTCCCTCCAACACACACACGGCCACCACTGATACACATCAGTTTCTTCTACAGCACAGCCCATGTCAGCTATATCTGAAGAGACTGAAAACTTAAATGTCTTCATTTTCATCCAGGGCTCTGCCCTGTCTCGTTTTTTGTGATTCATCTCTCTGGGTGCTTTTTCTTTCCCAATACCTCTTACTTATCAAGGCACAAAAGTCTTGCTAGTTTATACATTTATCTTTCAATATAGACCACTTCACAACACTCTTTGAAGAGCCAGTTGGAAAAGTTTATACTTAAGTATGCATCACTCCTCTGTCACTTTATCGTACTGTGGTGGCTTGCATGGTATTGTGATGCTGCAGGGTATGCCATCGGTATTTCAAACACCAGCTTGTCACCTATGGTGGACAGATTTCACAGAGCTTCAAGACTAAGACAGACTGGGAAGAAGGACCTGGCAATCTACTTCTAAAAAAATTGGCCAGTGAAAAATAGCCACAGAACATTGTCTAGTATAGTGCAGGAAGATGAGCCCCTCAAGTTGGAAAGCACTGAAACTACAACTGTGGAAGAGCTGCCTCCTCAAAGTAGAGTCAACCTTAATGACGTGGATGGAGTCAAGCTTTCGGTTCCTTCATTTGCTGATGTGGCATGACTCAAAATGAGAAGAAATAGCTGCAAACATCCATTAATAATTGGAGCATGGAATGTATGAAGTAGGAATCCAGGAAAATTAGAAGTTGTCACAAATGAAATGGAATGCAATATCCTAGGCACTAGTGAGCTGAAATGGACTGGTATTGGCCACTTTGAATCAGGCAATCATATGGTCTACTATGCCGGGAATGACAAATTGAAGAGGAATAGCATCGCATTCATCATCAAAAAGAACATTTCAAGATCTATCCTGAAGTACAATGCTATCAGTCATAGGATAATATCCATACGCCTACAAGAAAGACCAGTTAATACAACTATTATTCAAATTTACACACCAACCACTAATGCCAAACATGAAGAAATTGAAGATTTTTACCAACTTCTGCAGTATGAAATTGATCAAACATGCAACCAAGTTGCATTGATAATTACTAGTGATTGGAATGTGAAAGTTGGAAACAAAGAAGGATCGGTAGTTGGAAAACACGGCCTTGGTGATAGAAACGATGCCAGAGATCACGTGATAGAATTTTGCAAGACCAACAATCTATTCATTGCAAATACCTTTTTTCAACAACACAAAGGGCGATTGTACATGTGGACCTTGCCGGATGGAATACACAGGAATAAAATCGACTGCATCTGTGGAAAGAGATGATATCATCAGTTGGAGCCATCAATTGCTCATATGCAAGTTGAAGTTGAAGCTGAAGAAAATTAAAACAAGTCCAAGAGAGCCAAAGTATGACTTTGAGTATATCCCACCCAAATTTAGAGACCATCTTAAGAACAGATTTGACACATTCAACGCTAATGACCAAAGACCAGAAGAGTTGTGGGGTGACTTCAAGGACTTCATATATGAAGAAAGCAAAGGGCCATTAAAAAGACAGAAAAGAAAGAAAAGACCAAAATGGATGTCAAAAGAGACCCTGAAACTTGCTTTTGAATGCCTAGTGGCTAAAGCGAACGGAAGAAATGATGAACTAAAAGAGCTGAACAGACGGTTTCAAAGGGCAGCTCGAGAAGACAAACTAAAGTAATGAAATGTGCAAAGACCTAGAGTTAAGAAACCAAAAAGAAGAACACACTTGGCATTTCTCAAGCTGGAAGAACTGAAGAAAAAATTCAAGTTGCAATTTTGAAGGAGTCTATGGGCAAAATATTGAACAATGCAGGAAGCATCAAAAGAAGATGGAAGGAATACACAGAGTTACTGTACCAAAAAGAATTGGTTGACATCCAGCAATTTTAGGAGGTAGCATATGATCAACAACCAATGGCACTGAAGGAAGGAATCCAAGCTGTGCTGAAGACATTGGCGAAAAACAAGGCTCCAGGAATTGACAGAATGCCAACTGAAATGTTTCAACAAACAGATGCAGCGCTGGAGCTCTATGCCAAGAAATTTGGAAGATAGCTACCTGGCCACGTGACTGGAAGAGATCCATATTTGTGCCTATTCCAAAGTAAAGTGATCCAACAGAATGCGGAAATTATCAAAGAATATCATTAATATCACACACAAGAAAAATTATGCTGAAGATCATTCAAAAGCAGTTGCAGCATTGCATTGACAGGGAACTGCCAGAAATTCAAGCTGGATTCAGAAGGACGTGGAACTGCAGATCCCATTGGTGATGTCAGATGGATCTTGGCTGAAAGCAGAGAATACTGGAAAGATGTTTACCTGTGTTTTATTGGCTATGCAAAGGCATTGCATTCACTATGTGGATCATAACAAGTTATGGATGACATTGTGAAGAATGGAGACTCCAGAACACTTAATTGTGCTCATGTGGAGCCTGTACATAGATCAAGAGGCAATCATTCAAACAGAACAAGAGGATACTGAGGTGTGCATCAGGGTTGTATCTTTTCACCATACTAATTCAATCTGTATGCTGAGCAGATAATCCGAGAAGCTGGGCTATATGAAGAATTTAGCATCAGGATTGGAGGAAGACTCATTAACAACCTGTGATATGCAAATGACACAATCTTGCTTGCTGAAAGCAAAGAGGATTTGAAGCACTTACTACTGATGAAGACCAAAGACTACAGCCTTCAGTATGGATTACACCTCAACATAAAGAAAACAGAAATCCTCACAACTGGAGCATGTATCATGATAAAAAGACAAAATATTGAAGTTGCCAAGGATTTCGTTTTACTTGGATCCACAGTCAACGCCCACAGAAGCAGCAGTCAAGAAATCAAAGGATGTATTGCATTGGGCAAATCTGCTGCAAAAGACCTCTTTAAAGTGTTCAAAGGCAAAGATGTCACTTTGAGAACTAAGTGCACATGACCCAAACCATGGGCTTTTCAATTGCTGAATATGCATGTGAAAGCTGGACAATGAATAAGGAAGACCAAAGAAGAACTGATGCCTTTGAATTGTGGTGTTGGCGAAAAATATTGAATATACCATTGACTGTCAGAAGAATGAACAAATCTGTCTTGGAAGAAGTACAGCCAGAGCATGGAGAGACTTCATCTCATGTACTCTGGACATGTGATCAGGAAGGACCAGTCCCTGGAGAAGGACATCATGCTTGGTAAAGTAGAAGGTCATTGAAAAAGAGGAAAACCCTGAACAAGATGGATTGACACAGTGGCTGCAACAATGGGCTTAAACTTAACAACAATTGTGACAATTGTGCAGGACCAGGCAGTGTTTTGCTTTGTTGTACTTAGAGTCACTATGAGTTGGAAACGATTTGGCGGCACCTAACAACATTTATGCATGGAACTTGCTTAATGTTAATGATAGAATGCAAAAATTAGTTTTATCTCAGATTCTACATAAATATACATGTATTTTGTATAGGTGTATCACATATAGTTACATATATAAATACACAGATGTGTGTATGTGTGTATTGTTGTGTGCTGTCAAGTAAATTCTGACTCAGTGCAACTCTACATGACAGAGTAGAACTGCCCCATAGGGTTTTGTAGGCTGTAATTTTTATGGGAGCAGATCTCCAGGTCTTTTCTCCTATGGAAACACTGGGGGGTTCGAACCACCAACCTTTTAGTTTAGCAGCTGAGCACTTAACTGTTGCACCACCACGGCTCCATGTATATATATATGTGTGTGTGTGTGTGTGTGTGTGTGTGTGTGTGTGTGTGTGTAAATGAAGTCTGCTACAGCTATTTATTTTGAAAGTTCTAGTGAGGACATTGTCATGGACAATTAAAACTCTCCCACTTAATTTCTAACAATCCAAACAGTTAATGAGCATTTGAGTATGTATTCATTACTACATAGGTGCTGAGGAAGACCAAACATGAGCAGGCTATGGTCTCTGCCCTTTTTGGGTTACAGTCCGCCAACACTGGAGACTGTAAGGCAGAATTTGATCCAGGCCACATTTCTATTGCAGTAGTGAATGCTGGCTTGTGTATGCCTTGTATCACACAGAGTAACAGCCAAATTTAGTCAGAAGTTCTGGACATAGAACACAGCCACCCAGAGATCCTACTAGGACAACATGGTGCTAGATTTGTAAATTAAGTATAATATTTAGTCCAGTGGATGGGGTACTAGAGGACTCTGAAGTTCCTAACAGTTAACCAAATGTGTTTTTGTTTTTTTTTTTTTAAAAAAAAAAAAGGCATGCTAAAAAATTGTGATATTTCAGCACTTGGCCAAAAGCAATGATCATGTTTGTAACCTCCTGCTATTTAAGCTCATTAATAATTTACAGTAATGTGGGTTCCAACTTCTACTTAACTGCTCTTCAAAGGGTTAGAGTCACATTTACCACTGTGTTTTATTTAATGTAGCCATGATTAATTTACTAAGCAATTATTTTCCAATGTTTTATAGGGGAAGGGTCTTCGAGTAATTTACATAGATGTCAGGTCTACTGCCTTCATATCTTCTAAACAAACTGTAAAGCAAATCCTTTTTTTTTCTTATCAGTTGGCTAAAGTTTATGAAATTTAATTGAAAAGGTTTTGAACAAATGCCAGGCTGTCTCTCTGCCTAATGAAACCTTTTAAAAGAGCAGTTAATCTAGTGCCTTACACTTGTACCCAAGAAGTTGCTAAATTAATTTACTGACAAAGAGAATCAATCATCATAAATGGTGCTTAAACAATAGTGAGGACTCTGAAGAGTAATAAGTGGCTAGTATTGGAATAACATGATTTATTTTATACTCTTGTTTATTTTTTAACAGGTTAATGGCAGAAATCTCCTTTCAGTTGACTTTGATCGAACAACAAAGACAGAAAAGATCTACGATGACCACCGTAAATTTCTACTGAGGATCGCCTACGACACATCAGGGCACCCCACCCTCTGGCTGCCCAGCAGCAAGCTGATGGCCGTCAACGTCACTTACTCATCCACAGGCCAAATTGCCAGCATCCAGCGAGGAACTACTAGTGAAAAAGTAGACTATGATGGACAGGGAAGGATAGTATCTAGGGTCTTTGCTGATGGTAAAACATGGAGTTACACATACTTAGAAAAGGTATGTCTGCTCACTATGTTAAATATAGGGAGGGAGGGTTTAACATTTTTCAGCGACCACACAGCACTAGAGGGGTAAAAACAGTGACACATGACTGAGTTCCATTTATTATTGTAAATATCAATATGTAAATCACATTGGTACAGCAGTGATGAATTTCTGCATTAGCAAAGTGGTTTCTCCTTAGTTAAGTTCTACTGTCTGAGACCCTTTTAAGTGATTTATGCTGTAAACAAACAAGCAGTAACACTGTCCACCTGCCAAGCTTATGCATCGACAACGCCCACAAATTAGACCTTGAGCATGTAAGTCATTTGTAAATAATTTCCGTACTAGCTATTTCATTTAAGAAAGAGCCTTATGTTAGCACCATTTAAGCTGTCAGTTATGTGTTGTTCTTGGCAGAGCTTTGACATACCAATAAAAAAGAATGTAGATCCAATGTATGCATTATTAACCCAAACAGACTATTTTCTTAGAAAGCCACATTTTCAGGTATTCTGTGGCATCTCTTTTCTGTCTCTGTGTTAAAGGTAAGCATCTCAGCTTTGGCTCTTCCCCATCCTTAAGAACTATGCACAGCATCACCAAGGAGATTTAGAGCAACGTGCGCAGTGCCAAGCCGCATGATGCAAGGCTTGGGGTGGAGACCAGGGTCAGGAGGGAATGAAAATGAAAGAAAGAGGGAAGGCCAATCTCCCTGGAATTCCTTTCTTAAGAAATGTAATCCACCAAACAGCATGTTTACGGAATGTTTCATTTGCCTTTGAGACAAACCTTAGCACTAAAAAATGGTTCTTTTTGAGTTTTGATACTTCTAAAAGCAAGCCACCACCAATTATACAGCAGCCTAACTTACAAACTCTTAACAGTTTCTCCCTCCAGCCTTCCTCACGTCACCCAGAATAGCTTCTGCCATCCAAAAAATATCATACTGTTGTGCTCTCCTCACACGATCTTGTTCTTCACCAAAGATGTGCCACAGAACTCTTCAGCCTAAGCCTAAGCCCCTGCTCTGGCACAGTCCTGTCTAATTCTAGACAGCCTGCACACAGATTTCTCTTCCTTAGAACCAGTTTTAGGTTCAAAGTTCACTGAAGGATGCTCCCTCTCTTAAGGCAGCCTCTCAACTCTAGAATGCTTCCAGCTAGGACCCTATTTGCCAGTCTCTCCTCTTGAAAACCTGCTCTCTTTAGAACAGATTCATCCCTGAAACAAGGGACTATCCCTATTAGATGACAAATTCCCTCCATATTACACATCCCTCTCTAGAGTTCGTCACTCTGCCAATTACTGGTTGAGAGACCAGAGTCAGCTCCCTACACACACACACACCTTTCAGATAACAAATCCTGATTGATGGAAAATACTTGACCCCCAACCTTCAGAAGCTAGGAGGGGATCACTGCTTAATTATGAAACCATTTTCCCAATTAAAATTAAGTACATTATAGGGAGTACTAGCAAATCCAAATCCCCAGACTCCTAAAATGATAGTGGTGATCATAATGGGACTGAGAAATGTTAAGTGGAGCCAAGGAGCATAGATTGATAAGGAGTTGCTGTCACAAAACGACACCACTGGTGACCAAGATCACCATCAGAAAAGCCAACGAGAACTTTCTCATCATCCCTATTAAGTCCCTAAAATGCACCCAAACTATTTCCATTTTATTGCTAGGATATGCACACTAAGCCAAAATTTATTCACAGCAAAGCAAGTAATATTTTATTACCATCAAGTATGATTTTAAATGACTGCAAAACTAGACACCAATTCCTGTGGATTCAGCAATAATCCAAGCGTTCCTTGGAAGAATGCAAACTATTCGGACCAGTTCTCCAAACATTTACCACACAGCTTACATACAAAACCTGCCCCTGGATATGCCCACAGAGGAGAGCCTACAGGAGCCCAGGTCAAGCAGAATGCTGCTGAAGATGGTGGACAATGAAGAAAAAAATAATGAACTTTAAACAAGGGATTACACATTTCCATCTCAGACACAAAGGAACACATCCCAGGAGGGCTTCCAACCTAACCATCCTCCCATTTGGTCTCACAGGTTTTAGAGGAAGCTTCTTCAGAGGGAAGAACCCCCAAATCCTGTGTTACTATTGGGCTTTACTCAGCCAGCCTCAGGGTGGCCCTTCCCTCATATTGGCCTAATAAATTGATGTCATCTTTCTGCAGTAACTTGCAAAATAGGCAGAGCTTATTTTTATTTATTTATTTATTCACATCATAATTTAGCACCAAAATAGTTTGTAGCCCAGAAACCATTCTTACAGCACCTGTGGTACAAGTCAGATTTGGTACTCACAAAAGGAAGGATCAAATGTAGATCTTATTATTACAGATGTGTAAGAATTTCCCACAAAAATAAAAGTTTCTGGATCCATATTTTTATCAAAGGCATTCATAGTTCTCATTCACCATGTGATCAATTTA
This sequence comes from Dugong dugon, assembly GCA_030035585.1. NCBI lineage: Eukaryota > Metazoa > Chordata > Mammalia > Sirenia > Dugongidae > Dugong > Dugong dugon. Next base: position 21,492,475 of record CM057478.1, read on the forward strand.
GAAATGTTTGTTGACATTGGTGTTTTATGTACACATTATTTTGGGCTGATTTTATGCCTCCTCTTCATAAAATAACATTTTGAATGTTTTGCTTCTCCCTCTGATGCACTGGGAATTAAAAGGTGGTTTGAATGGATCTTCAATCAAATGAGGGGGAAAAGCCACCTTATTAATAGTTGCTAATTATGAATAGGATTGCATTTCCCATATGCTCTTTCCTCCTTGAAATGCTGTCTTTAAAGCAGCTTTGCTGGTGCCTGTATTATGACTTATCCAAATCCATTGACAATCTGCTGCTTGGCTGTGCATGCCTGGAAAAAGAATGATACAATCATGACAAAGTAGCACATTATGAATCTTGAGCCACTAATTGCAGAACCCCTCACAGTTAAGCATCCAAGCAAATTAGGCAGGGAATCATTAACAATGTGTAAGGTCAAGGATAGCTCAATTAAAATGAAAATTATTTTCTCAAGCAGAATGTTTCTGTGTATTTGTGGTCACTAAATCTGCTTTTGCTTCCCCATTCACAAACACTGGATAACAATGTGTTCTCCCATTACAGTCCATGGTTCTTCTGCTTCATAGCCAGCGGCAATACATCTTTGAATATGATATGTGGGACCGGCTCTCTGCCATCACCATGCCCAGTGTGGCTCGCCACACCATGCAGACCATCCGATCCATTGGCTACTACCGGAACATGTACAACCCCCCAGAAAGCAATGCCTCCATCATCACGGACTACAACGAGGAAGGGCTGCTTCTGCAGACGGCTTTCTTGGGTACAAGTCGGAGGGTATTATTCAAATATAGAAGGCAGACCAGGCTCTCAGAAATTTTGTATGATAGCACAAGAGTCAGTTTTACCTATGATGAAACAGCAGGAGTCCTAAAAACTGTAAACCTCCAGAGTGATGGTTTTATTTGCACCATTAGATACAGGCAGATTGGCCCCCTGATTGACAGACAGATTTTCCGCTTTAGTGAAGATGGGATGGTAAATGCGAGATTTGACTACAGCTATGACAACAGCTTTCGAGTGACCAGCATGCAGGGTGTCATCAACGAAACCCCACTGCCCATTGATCTGTACCAGTTTGATGACATTTCTGGTAAAGTTGAGCAGTTTGGAAAATTTGGAGTGATATATTATGATATTAACCAGATCATTTCCACAGCTGTAATGACTTATACCAAGCACTTTGACGCTCATGGTCGCATCAAGGAAATTCAGTATGAGATATTCAGGTCACTCATGTACTGGATTACAATCCAATATGATAACATGGGCCGGGTAACCAAGAGAGAGATTAAGATAGGGCCCTTTGCCAACACTACCAAATATGCTTATGAATACGACGTTGATGGACAGCTCCAAACAGTTTACCTGAATGAAAAGATCATGTGGCGTTACAACTATGATCTGAATGGAAACCTCCATTTGCTGAACCCAAGTAACAGTGCACGCTTAACGCCTCTTCGCTATGACCTGCGAGACAGAATCACTCGACTGGGTGATGTTCAATATCGATTGGATGAAGATGGTTTCCTGCGTCAGAGAGGCACAGAGATCTTTGAGTATAGCTCCAAGGGGCTTCTAACTCGAGTTTACAGTAAAGGCAGCGGCTGGACAGTGATCTATCGTTATGATGGCCTGGGAAGGCGTGTTTCTAGCAAAACCAGTCTAGGACAGCACCTGCAGTTTTTTTATGCTGACCTAACTTATCCCACTAGGATTACACATGTCTACAACCATTCGAGTTCAGAAATTACCTCGCTGTATTATGATCTCCAAGGACATCTTTTTGCCATGGAAATCAGCAGTGGGGATGAATTCTACATTGCATCAGACAACACAGGGACACCATTGGCTGTTTTCAGTAGCAATGGGCTTATGCTAAAACAGATTCAGTACACTGCATATGGTGAAATCTACTTTGACTCCAATGTTGACTTTCAGCTGGTAATCGGATTTCATGGTGGCTTGTATGACCCACTCACCAAGTTAATCCACTTTGGAGAAAGAGATTATGACATTTTGGCAGGACGATGGACAACACCTGACATAGAAATCTGGAAAAGAATTGGGAAAGACCCAGCTCCTTTTAACCTGTATATGTTTAGGAACAACAATCCTGCAAGCAAGATCCATGACGTGAAAGACTACATCACAGGTAAACGTAACATTTTTCCTTTCCAAGTGCTAAATTACTGTTATTGTTAAATTGACACATGAATAACTGGGATTTCTTTTTTTAACTTTACACTTGTGAAATCTCAAATGCCTAATTTTTAAATGTGTTTCTCTATGGAGAAATGAAAGGGAAACACATACTTCGTTAAATCCTATTCTGCCTACCAATGCCCAAGGCCACAACTTTCTGAAATAACATTGTCTTAGTTATCTATAGTTAGTTATAACTTAGTTATCTCTAGTTAGTTTCTGCTATAATAGAAATACCACAAGTGAGTGGCTTTAACAAACAGACATTTATTTTCTCACAAGAGGCTAGAAGTCCGAATTCAGGGCCCAGCTCTAGGGGAAGGCTTTCTGTCTCTGTTGGCAATGAAGCAAGGGCCATGTCTCTTTTTACCTTCTGTTCCTCGGCAGTCTCCATGTTGCTTGGCGTCTGTCTTCCTCCGTCTCTGCTTGCTTGCTTGCTTGCTTAATTTGCTCTTTTATATCTCAGCAAAGATTAATTTAAAATACCCAAACCCAAACCCACTGCTGTCGAGTTGATTCCAACTCATAGCGACCCTATAGGACAGAATAGAACTGCCCCAAAGGGTTTCCAAAGCTATAAATCTTCACACAAACAGACTGCCACATCTTTCTCCTACAGAGTGGCTGATGGGTTCAAACGTCCAACCTTTCGGTTAGCAGCCGAGCACTTAACCAACACACCCTACACTAATACTGCCTTATTAACATAATAAGGAAGACCCATTCCCAAGTGGGATTATAACCACAGGTATAGGGGTCAGGATTTACAATGCATATTCTTTGCGGGGGGTGTCACAATTTCATCCATAACAAACATGGAATTCAGTCATTTAAGGAAGGGAAGTGACATGGGAGAGCACAAAGCTTGATGAATTCAGAGTCCCAAAATTGAAGTTCAAATCCCAGTTCTCCTCCTACAAACTGTATATGGCTTTATAGGCAAGTCGTGTAATTTTTTGTGTCTCTGTTTCCTTACCTACAAAATGGGTTTAATAATGCCTACTTATAGCATAAAATACAATAATATATGTAATTCTGCCTTATAAATAGTAACTACCTTATAAATGTGTAATATTGGTTTTGCTTGTGGTATTTAGATCTTCCATGTCTTTATTGAGCTTCTTTCTGGATGTTCTGTCCTTCACCGAAAGTGGTGTATTGAAGTCTCCAACTATTATTGTAGAGCTATTTCTCTTTTCAGTGCTGTTAGAGTTTGTTTTTATGTATTTTGGAGCCCTGTCTTTGGGTGCGTAAATATTTATTATGGTTATGTCCTGGTATATTGACCCTTTAATCGTTATATAGTGTCCTTCCTTATCCTTTGTAGTGGATTTTGCTTTAAAGTCTATTTTGTCAGAGATTAATATTGGCACTTCTGTTCTTTTTTGGTTGTTGTTTACTTGATATATTTTTTTACATCCTTTGAGTTTTAGTTTGTGTCTTTAAGTCTAAGGTATATCTCTTGTAGGCAGCATATGGATGGATTGTGATTTTTCATCCATTCTGCCACTGTTTGTCTCTTTATTGGTGCATTTAGTCCATTTACATTCAGCGTAATTATTGATAGGTGTGAGTTTAGTGCTGCCATTTTGATGTATTTGTGTGTGTGTGTTGTTGACAGTTTCTTTGTTCCACCTAATTTTCTGTGCTGAGTCATTTTTCTTTATGTATTTTCTTTTCATCTTTTTCATTATTGTTGATTTTGTATTTGCTGAGTCTTTATGTTTTTCTTGTTTTTTATTTAGATGTGTAGGATCGTTAGTTTCCTTTGTGGTTACCTTAATATTTACCCCTATTTTTCTAAGTTTAAACCAATCTTTTATTTCTTTATATCGCCTTCAACCTCCTCTCCATATGAAAGATTTATGACTACATTATTGAGTCCCTTTTTTTGTTTGTTTTAATGTTGTCATCTTTTACATATTGGCATTTCTGTTTCCCTATTTTCAGTTTTTTAGCCTTGATTTATTTTTGTGACTTCCCTATCTGGGTAGATATCTGGTTGTTCTGTCCTGTGTTCTAGTCTTGGGTTGTTACCTGATGTTATTGATTTTCTAACTGGAGGACTCCCTTTAGTATTTATTGTAATTTTTGTTTTGTTTTTTATAATTCCCTAAAATTCTGTTTATATGGAAGTGCCCTAATTTTGCCATCATATTTGAGAGACAGTTTTGCTGGTTATATACTTCATGGCTGGCATTTTTTTTCCTTCAAACCTTTATGTATGTCATCCCATTGCCTTTTTGCTTGCATGGTTTCTGCTGAGTAGTCTGAGCTTATTCTTATTGACTCTCCTTTGTAGATGACTTTTCATTTATCCCTAGCCACTCTTAAAATTCTCTCTTTATTTTTGGTTGTGGCAAGTTTGATTATAATATGTCTTGGTGGCTTTCTTTTGGGATCTACCTTGTGTTGGGTTCAATGAGCTTCTTGGATAGGTGTCTTCTCATCTTTCACGATATCAGGGACATTTTCTACCAACAAATCTTCAACAATTCTCTCTGTATTTTCTGTTATCCGCCTAATGTGGTTCTCCAGTCACTCGTAGGTTATTCCTCATGATAAAGTCCCACATAATTCTTAGGGTTTCTTCATTTTTTAAAATTCTTTTATCTGATTTTTCCTCAAATAAGTTGGTGTCAAGTGCTTTATCTGAAATCTCACTAATTCTGACTTCCATTGCCTCAATTCTGCTCCTATGACTTTCTATTGAGTTGTCTAATTCTGAAATTGTATTGTTAATCTTTTGGATTTGTTTGCATCTCTATATGGATTCTTGCAGCCTGTTAAATTTGTCATTATGTTCCTGTATAACCTTCTTAAGTTCCTCTATTGCTTTGTCTGTGTATTCCTTAGTTTGTTTTGCATTTTGTATGATCTCCTTCCTGATCTCTTAAAGAGTTCTGTATATTAATCTTTTGAATTCTACCTATGGTAATTCCAAGAAGTTTTCTTCCTCTAGCAGGTGTCTTGAATCTTTGTTTTGGTGGCTTGCTGAAGCCATCATGGTCTGCCTCTTTATGTGATTTGATATTGACTGTTGTTTCCAAGCCATCAATAATTTATTTATTTATGTTTGCTTACTATGTCCTAGCTTCTTGTTTTGTTTTGTTCTGATATGCCCAAATAGGCTGCTTGTATGAGCTAGTTTGATTATTGGCATCTTTGAAGCTGTCACGTCCTGTCTCCAGGTGGCTAGAGCTGTTACTAGGTATGTGAGCCCAGGAGTCCACTTACTTTTCTTGTGTGGATTCAGCTCAGGTGTCCAGGTCATCGGTCACCAAGTGTGCGGTGCATGCTCTCACCTACAGTCCTAGATGGGCAGGGTTCATTGAAGTAGGCACAGGTATCTGATCGTAGTAGGGGTATCTGGCACTGATCAAGGCAGGGGCCTGACCACTGCCTCTGAGTGTCTGGGTGGAAGGCGTGTCGCTGTTCCCTAAAGTGCATAGGTAGGTGGGGTTTATAGCCAGACTATGGGCACCCAATGCTGTTGGCTGTAAGGACTGGGAGTCACCACTTGTTCTTGGACCCCTGTCATGGGTGGCTTGGTGGAGTGGGTGGAGCCACCAGTCCTCAAGCCCCTGATGTGGGTGAGGACCCTGCTTAATGGGCAGGGCAGTGTCAAATGTCACAAATCTGCCACTCTCCCTTGTAGCTAATACAGATGAAAATAGGCTTCAGGTATATACCCTGTTGTACTGTGCTAATGAGACCCTGTGCTGTTGGAATGGGCCCACACTGGTCTATACAGGGGTGAAAGGCATTCAAAGTCCATGGACTCCTTATGGCTGTGCCTAGGCAAAGGGGCTGTGCCTGCCCTGAGTTTTTGGCTTAGGGGAGCTGGTAGATTATTTTTTCCTGTTTGTTAATTTGTTTCCTCTCCAAAGCTGGGAGAGTGGTTCAGGGTGCATGATGGGTCCTGCTTCTGGCCCAGGGGATGCCACATTAGCTGGAGCTAGACCAAGACTTGGAGCAGAGTGGGGAGGAGACAGGTAAATGGGAGAGAGGTACTTCCCAAAAGGGTTTTTTTTTTTTTTTTTTATTCACACAGTAGGTTGGATGCTTGTTACTTTTGCTCATTGGGCACCATTTCTGGCTGGTTCCGGAAGCTTGAGCAGACTCTCTGCCGCTCGGTCTCTCCTGGTGTGGAAAACGCATCCCGAGCACTACTGCTTGCTTCACCCCTTGCGCGCTAGCCTATCCAGCCTGCAAGGGTGCCAGTGCCGGCCAGGTCAGGTCTGGCAACTCCTTGCTGCTTCTGAACCCTGTCTACCTCCCCCTGCCACTCAGTCCAACTCCTCAACTTTGTCTTTGATGTTCAGGGCTCCTCGATTGTCATATATAATTGATTCACTTGCTTTTTCAGGTCTTTGTTGTAAGAGGGACCACAGGAAGTGTCTGACTACTCTGTTGTCTTGGCCCTGCCTTGTAATACTGGTTTTTATAGCATGTGTAAACTTCTAATGGAGGGAATCAATATGAAACAAAACATTGTGGCACAGCATATCATCCTTGGGAGATTTCTAATTCCCTCTTCATCACCATCACCTCAGGACAATAATGAAACATTTTCTTCCATCAGATGCTTAGCCAATGGACCCTATTTCCATTTTCACTTCTTCTGTCCTCTTATATCACTGTGTTTATTGCCATTTAGTGCAGCTCTTGAACAGTGACATTACTAATAGGCATACTAATTTTTCTACCAATTGGGGTAATTTTTGGAATATAAATTTAAGATATTTCCAAGTTTAGTGCATGTTACTGCTTTAGTTTTGTACAGATATAAAAACATCGATCCCACTTCTGCCACCACGGAACAGCCAAGATGTAAAATGGAGACAAGATCCTTTCAAGGACTACTCTAGTTCTCTTTAGTGAGCTGACTTCGCTCATCCTCTACTCCAAGAAGCTGGTTCCTTTTGCTTTCACCTTTTAGTCCTGAATTACACTACCATAATTAGCCTCCCCACTGCATTTATGTTTCTAGAAAGGGGGTTCTTTCCTGTTTTCTTTTGTTTTGGTTTGATTTTTCTTTTGACTTGTATTAGATGCTCCTCCAGGCTGCCTCTTTTCTAGCTCAATATTTGAGGCATATTAAGTTGTGTGTTCTCTTAGTTCTCAGTACAGCACCCTTTTCATTTCACATCTGCCTCCTACTTTTCCAGACTGCTAAGCTTTTCTATTTATCTTCAGTGAGAATCAGCTGAAAGTCCCTTCCTTTACCATCCTGATTTCAGCAACAGCCTTATGGTATTCTCATTCGGTGTTTTTCAATAACCATCTGCATTCAAGTCCCATTATTTTGGTAATAATTTTCAATACTTAATACCCTCTGATTTTCCCTGTTACCCAGACTTTGTTCAGAATAGGAAAACCTTTGTCCCAAATACTTCAACATTTGGGAGAAAGAATTTTCCACAAAACATAAGTACCACTTATAATTGTACATATACTCACAAAAAAATGTATCACTTTCCATCCTACAGAATGAACCTGGGATTTATCTCCCTCACCATCACCCCTTTTAAAATAGGGAGAATACCACTGGTTTCATAGCCATATGATGCCTGGACAAAGGACCTGCCAGCCTGGCAATGAGGTGAAAGTTTATGCTCTAGAGGAGGAAACAGGAAACAAGTAGCTCTCCATCATTCTGACAAGCAGTTTACCACCGGTTATTTAAGAGGTGTTGACAGGGGCTGACTGCAAAGCTGGAAAGTCCACATCCTCTCCTAGCAACGTGAACTGCAGGGAATGCTATAGCAGCATTTTCTGAAAAACATCAAAAGAGAGATGGAACAGCATAAAATGTATTAGGTGAAATGCAATTTCAAATTTTCCAGCAATGTGCTTAATATATAAAATAATCTGCACCCAACTGTACTCATAAAGCTGCAAGCCTGCTGAGTAGTTCTGTAACATTATAACCTCCAGAATAGAAGGTTTATTCTGAGCTTAATGGCTTTTGGAGTCACATGGCAATATTTTAAAATACCATTTTATAGGTTTGCAGGTTCTTTCCCCCAAAAAGTTTGTCTCCACCTGTGCACAGCAAGCCTTTGAAGTCATAACTGATGGTGATCAGAACTTCTGTGCCCTTGGCCAGTTTTGCCAGGTTTCAGCATTCATCTTTGATTAAGAATCAATGGTTGATTTTAATACTCTGAATTTAGGATCTTTATTAATAGAAAATGGGTTGCAAAAGTCCGCATATCCTTGGGCAATCGTTTTGAAGGCTAATAACACACAACTCCCATATAAGACCAGCTTTTACTAACAACAAAACAAATTTCATTTGTTTTCTACAACTGTGTCTTTTTCATGCTGTTTTGCATTGTTATTGCCATTTTTATCACTCTTCCCAACACAGGATGCAACTTAGCATGTATGGCAGTTTGTTCAGTCTAAGTGAGTATCTATTACTCTGCATTTTCTGTAGCACTTGCCATAGTTCTCCTGTTGAGGTTGTTGTCTTCGTGTCTAAAAATAGACACTAGGTTTTGAACTGTAGGCTGAAAGTAAACATGTGCTCTTTTTCAGGTTATTATATGTGAGCTCGGTTTGGTTTGCATTTTTTTTTTTAAGGTAAGAATTTAAATTTATAAAAGCACAAAATAAACTCTAACACCTTTCATTTTGAACATTTTCTCCTAGATGTTAACAGCTGGCTGGTGACATTTGGCTTCCACCTGCACAATGCTATTCCTGGATTCCCTGTTCCCAAATTTGACTTAACAGAGCCTTCTTACGAACTTGTGAAGAGTCAGCAATGGGATGATATACCGGTAAGAAACCAAAAGCAAAACTGTGAAAGGTGATAAATGGCTTACTGCTGTCTTATTTACCCATATTTAGTCAAACTACCCTTGTGAAAACTGTACCAAAGAGTTTTTAATTTTCTGACTCTTTTAGGGAAGAGAAACAACATGTTCTCTGCATTTCTGTTCAGCAAACAGAGCCCTGTTAAACAGGCTTGACCTGGTTTTAGTGATGCTAAAAAAATATAGAAAATCATTATCAAAGGGTAATAAATGCAGAAGCTTGTTTTTGAGTGCTGCGTTTCTACAGAGAACCGCATGAACATACTTTTATGGTACCTGGGACTTGAAGGCAAAGGCACAATAAACAGGAGGGCAGAGGATGCATATTATGAATTAGCAGCCCACAAACAATGCCACAATGTTCAACTTCTTTACAGTATTAGCAGTGTTTCATGGGAAAAATTAAAAATAAAATGTCCCGTGGTTAAGACTCCACCTGCAGGGTAGGGGTCTGGGGCCCATGCTTTCAGGGACATCTAGGTCAATTGGCATAACAAAGCTTATTAAGAAAATGTTCTGCATCCTACTTTGGTGAGTGGCATCTGGGGTCTTTTATCTTTTTTAATTTTTTTATTTTTTCCCATACAAAAATTTATACATACATTGTTATGTGACCCTAATTGCTCTCCCCATAGTGTGACAGCACACTCCTCCCTGCCACCCCTGATTCCCCATGTCCATTCAGCCAGCTCCTAACCCTCTCTAACTTCCCATCTCACCCCCGGAAAGAAGCTGCCCGTTTAGTCTCTTGTATCTACTTGAGCTAAGAGGCACACTCCTCACGAGTATCACTTTATGTCCCACAGCCCAGTCCAATCCCTGTCTGAAGAGTTGGCCTCGGAAATTGTCTTAGTTCTGGGCTGATAGAGAATCCAGGGGCCATGCTTTCCGGGGTTCCTCCAGTCTCAGTCAGACCATTAAGTCTGGTCTTCTTACTAGAATTTGAGTTCAGCACCCCACCTTTCTCCTGCTCCATCCGAGACTCTCTGTTGTGTTCCCTGTCACGGTGGTCATTGGCAGTAGCCGGGCACCATCTAGTTCTTCTGGTCTCAGGCTGATGCAGTCTCTGGTTAATGTGGCCCTTACTGTCTCTTGGGCTAATACTTTCCTTGTGTCTTTGGTGTTCTTCATTCTCCTTTACTGCAGATGGTGGGACCAATTGATGCATCTTAGATGGCTGCTTGCAAGCAGCCAATAACAATTGGTCCCAACTACCTGGAGTAAAGGAGAATGAAGAACACTAAAGTCACAAGGAAAGTATTAGTCCAAGAGACAGAAAGGGCCACATAAACCAGAGACTTCATCAGCCTGAGACCAGAAGAACTAGATGGTGCCCGGCTACCACCAATGACCGCCCTGACAGGGAACACAACAGAGTGTCCCTGATGAAGCAGGAGAAAGGTGGGGTGCAGAACTCAAATTCTAGTAAGAAGACCAGACTTAATGGTCTGACTGAGACTGGAGGAACCCCGGAAAGCATGGCCCCTGGATTCTCTATCAGCCCAGAACTAAGACAATTTCCGAGGCCAACTCTTCAGACAGGGATTGGACTGGGCTGTGGGACATAAAGTGATACTCGTGAGGAGTGTGCCTCTTAGCTCAAGTAGATACAAGAGACTAAACGGGCAGCTTCTTTCCGGGGGTGAGATGGGAAGTTAGAGAGGGTTAGGAGCTGGTTGAATGGACATGGGGAATCAGGGGTGGCAGGGAGGAGTGTGCTGTCACACTATGGGGAGAGCAATTAGGGTCACATAACAATGTATGTATGAATTTTTTTATAGGACACTAACTTGAAATGTAAACTTCATTTAAACTACAACAATTAAGAAAAAAAAGAATGGACGTGGGTAATTTGGGGAAGGGTAAACATTTCCCCTTTGGGAATCTGTTGTTATTGTTTACTGTTTGCTTTCCATAAATAATAATAATGGCTTTAAAAAAAAAGTGTCTACCTGCAGCCATGTGTTTATGGAATTTTCCTGAAAATAACAGATCAGGAGGTCTGTAGCTGTTTTGACAAATAAATCGAATGAAAATTGCAGTCAAAGCTGCTATTTCAGAAAATGGCACTTTTAATTCCTATCACTCAGAGCTCAGAAAGAACTGCATCACAAAACACCAGAATTCTAGCTTAAAGCGAGAATAATTAGAGATCAAGAAATTGGGTTACCCCATAACAATAAGGAGAGAAGAGTGCAGTGTCTCTAAGAGAGATTAATGTCCCCCTTGAGCAGTTTCCTATAATTTCATTGTATACAGAGAAAAGGCAATCATGATTAAAACACACACACATACGCACACAGTAGATACAGTGCCATTTCCTCTGTTTTCTGGTACATGCTTGATACTTAACCTCAAAGCAATTCCTTTTTCAGATGTCACCTTTACATTTAAAAAGCAAAACCCATCAAGTCTCAAGGCCTGGGAACCATGCTAACATTTCTAATTACAAATATATCTACACTGATAAAGTGCCATGAAGATGTACTGAAGTTTCCTTTTAAATGTGTATGAAGAAGCATGTCATAATTATATATGACTTTCCAACATGTCTGAAAACACTTAAGTCTAATTGTGCAAATGGACTTGCCAACTTTTTTTCCTAGGGAGCCTTTATGGTTCAAGTTCTCTGTCGAGAGAAGCACACCATAAGGACAGCTTAGGGAATCGCTGGCGAAGACATTGAGGCTGCCCCCAGTGCAGAAGAACAAATGTTTCTTCCTTTCATTGCTTCAGTTGAAACAGATGTTTCCATTTGGGAAACACTGGCCAGACAAACATCTGGTAGAATAAGAAATGGCTGAGTTAAGATGTCCCCAATTTAAAACATTTGCCAATGTAGATGGCCCACTGTCCCCAAGTCTGTGAAAATAATTGTTTTCCTAAAGTGATAAACACTCACTTGCAGCTGTCCCACTGTCCACCCATGCTTGTACATTTTAGTTCTGCAGTTATACTGGTGAAAATCACCTAAAAACTGCGTTCACCAGGCAAGGGAACAGAGTTTACTTAAATTAAAGCATATAAAGTGGGACCCAGTGATATGGCCCTGAGCATCCCCAGCCTTTCAAATCCTTCTCTCTCTGGGGCTCTTTCTCCTCTGCATCCCACGGAGAAAGCTGCTGGGAAGGAACACCTGACTAGCTGGGCTCCCCAAGTGGGGTGGGTGTGGGAAAAGAGCATCTAGGTATTGTAAGTGAAAATCTAAAAACATAAATATTTTGGTTTTATGTTTATTAGAAACTAAAAAGATTTTATGCAATACATGGTGGAATTACCTTTTTTACATTTCAAAAAACATTTGGATCAACTTGAGGGGAGGGGAATCTTGAATGCATTCCCCCACCCGGGGTTTTTTAAGCCTCTTCGTCTCTAAAGATACAGGTGGAGCTTTAATAAATGCCTTGGTGCTCTCCCCCGAGGTCGCTCCTCTTGTCAGCAGCGGCAGCCTCTCCAGGGAGCCTGGCTCCTCGGCCACCATGTACTCCAGATGTGCCTTAAACCATCTCTCTGTTCTTTTCAGCCCATCTTTGGAGTCCAGCAGCAAGTGGCGAGGCAAGCCAAGGCTTTCCTATCCCTCGGGAAGATGGCCGAGGTGCAGGTAAGCAGGCGCAAGGCCGGCGGCGAGCAGTCGTGGCTGTGGTTTGCCACAGTCAAGTCGCTGATCGGCAAGGGCGTCATGCTGGCGGTCAGCCAGGGCCGCGTGCAGACCAACGTGCTCAACATTGCCAACGAGGACTGCATCAAGGTGGCGGCCGTGCTCAACAACGCCTTCTACCTGGAGAACCTGCACTTCACCATCGAAGGCAAGGACACGCACTACTTCATCAAGACCACTACGCCCGAGAGCGACCTGGGCACACTGCGGCTGACGAGCGGGCGCAAGGCCCTGGAGAATGGCATCAATGTGACCGTGTCGCAGTCCACCACCGTGGTCAACGGCAGGACTCGCAGGTTCGCCGACGTGGAGATGCAGTTCGGCGCGCTGGCGCTGCACGTGCGCTACGGCATGACGCTGGACGAGGAGAAAGCGCGCATCCTGGAGCAGGCGCGGCAGCGCGCGCTGTCCCGGGCCTGGGCGCGCGAGCAGCAGCGCGTGCGCGATGGCGAGGAAGGCGCGCGTCTCTGGACGGAGGGCGAAAAGAGGCAGCTGCTGAGCGCCGGCAAGGTGCAGGGTTACGACGGGTACTACGTACTCTCGGTGGAGCAGTACCCGGAGCTGGCCGACAGCGCTAACAACATCCAGTTCCTCCGACAAAGCGAGATCGGCAAGAGGTAACACCCTGGCCGCTGGGCTGCCGAGGAGACGGCGCGCGTTCTCTTCTAGAAGACGGCGGAGCCGCCTTGCTGCATTTCTCTTGAGCCTAAACCACACCTTTGCTCAGATTCTTCTGTAGCACAATCTAAATTGGACTCTCCAGACCGAAGAGCCTTCCAGGAGAATGATACTGCTCTTAAAAAAAAAAAAATCAATAAAAAAAGAACAACTCTTTTTCTGAATGACCTTAAAGGTGATCGGCTTTAAAGAATATGTTTACATATGGATATCGCTGCACTCAGTTGGACTGAAAGTATTAAGAGAAACGAAAAGAAAGGAAAAAAAGGCCTAAACCTTTGGTGGTAGGCTGTCAGTTCCTTAACTAAGGTAAAAATTCGTACAGTGTTTCCAAATATTACCGAATCGTTGACCTTTGCTTACAAGAAGTAGTCTCTCTGCATAGGATGTGATATATTATCTGTTAGTTTTAAAATGTGGGGCAAAGTTACTGTTTATAGACAACCCAGCTGCTTTCCCTGTGCTGCTTTGTAAAAGGACATTGGCACAAGTGACTTCTGCGACGGCGGGGATTTAATAACGGATTTTACAATGCTAACATGGTTTGCCTTGGGGAAAAAAACTGGCAACTAGAATCCTTGTCACAGATGAGCAAAGGAAACCCTGATTTTTTTTGTAAATTATGTGAGACCAGTTGTTTATGGATTTTTATATGAATTACGATTTACTGTACATCAAATATTAGTCTCAGAGGAGTTAATTTATGTAAAGTGTTTAAAAAGTTTATACTTAAAAATAAAATGATAAAAACGTGAACTGTGTGATTTTTTTAAAAGGATTGCACCTTTTGTTATGTTATAGCTGTACAGTATAAATTATTATATTGTAGAGATATAACAACTTATGCCTATAATGTCCAGAAGTGTTCATATTTTTGTATTAGGTTGAGAAAATGTGCAACTTTCTATCATTAGATAGGACAGTGCAATCCTACGTGGGTGGCTAATCAGAGAACTGCTCCTTTCTCTTCCTTCTCTTTTTTCATCAAGCCAGTGTCCTCAACCATTCCGTACTGAGGGGCACAGGAGAAAAGGAAGGCTGGTGGACTGTAAAGGCAGACATGAAAACAGGGGAGGAGGGGTCCTCTGGCCCTCCCTCAGCCCTAGCAGTAGACGCGGGGTTGATATGCTTCTTCGCCAGGTTTTTGCTGTTTCTGTTCCTTGACGCTCAGTTTCATGATGGATGAGACCACATCAGATGCTGGGGAAACGTTTATGAGGAGGGAAGAATCTCATGTAGTGTTGACTATAGACAGGTGTCTTCTTTAGACCTAGGAAAGATGGCAGCCGCCGGGGAGTGGTGAGAGAGCCAGATGGGGAAGGTCAGGGTCACTCACTAGTCTAGGGTTTGCACCCCCGGGTCATCAAGAGGGACAAAAATGGGAGACCAAAGCTGCTGTGAGCCCACATGACCAAACCCCCTGGGAGCTGGTGTGAATGGCCGCCGCTGCTCTGCGTGAGGGAAGCCCAGGTGGGTGGCAGATCCAAGTGGAAGTGGCCTGACAGCAGCGCCCCTCCAGCTCCACGCGTGCGGGAGCCAGCGCCGCCACCATCTGCGCCTCTGTGCCGGCTCAGCCGCTCTCTGAAATCTCTTTCGTGAGCACTAAATTCAGCCACAAAAATATTTCTAGAAAATATTTCTCAGTTCATTGAGCTATAGTACACACTGTTTTCCTCTCTGTATAATGGTGATAAAATATAGCAAGTGAACATGTCGTAAATATAAAGGTTCGAGTGATGTATTGAAAATAATTTTCTAACTGCTTTGTATGTATCACATACTCTAAATTGCACAGTAGGTGTGTTTATTAAACAGATTGGCTGGGAAAGTTTCAAAATAGCTACTGAATTTACAGTATCAGTGCTATTACTGTCTTTGTGTATTTGGTAGAGCATACCGAAGTAATTAATCTTCTAATGAATGCTGATATTTTATTAGTATGAAAGCACAGATTAGCATTAATATTTTTTATCCTGGAAATCCTTTGGCAAGTATTATGAAGCCCAAATTTAGAAAACTATGAGATTTCAAACCACATAAACATAGCTCTGTTTTACATGTTATTTTTAACTGTTAGGTACTTGCAGTTCTGTTGGACGGAACTTGTGCAGGACTGTATTTAGCATGCTGTAAGTACTTTTGGGTGAAATAGGCTCTGGGTCTAAATTCTCAGAAATGCTTTGATGTACTGATCATGAAAAGCTTGTACCACATGACAGAAGTCCTCTTCTTGACATGGACTGGTCCTTTACATTGGCACCGATAAATAACAGATTCAGAGTATCTCCTGGTGCTTATTTTAGATAAAGTCAAGTCAACCCAAGTAGTGTCTTGTTAGTAGGTATAATGAGCCTATTTCTTTCTAAAAAGACTTGTAATCTGGACATGCTTTTACAAGAAGCAGTGACCTTGGGAAGTATGTAAACAAAACACCTTTTTCTAAGAGTTTGGGGGAGGGTGGGGAACTATATAATGAAAAGAATTAGCTTACAAAAAAAAAATTGATATTCAAAGTATTTTAGGCAAAGCCAGTCAAAAATGCTTTCATGATATTTTGAGATGTAAATTTTGTCTGATTTGTATTGTTCTTTTCATTTGCCTTCTTAACTTTATATGTGACCTGAATTTTCCATAACTTGATGACTACAGATTGCATCTAGGCATTCCAATAAAGGCCAACCCAATGTGTGTGTGTTTATATAGTTCTTAAATCTTGTCCTAGCCAGTATTTGATTTTTTCTGTTTCTAGTGGAAGATGCAAATAGATGCAGTTGTTGGGGTATTGATTCCTCTGCAACCCACTGGTAATATCTCTTATTTATTTATTATCTTTCTGTCCACTGGCCAGACTGCCAGCTCAGCAGAGTGCACTTCACAGGGGACGCATCCGTGGCCTACTTTAGAAAAACAGTAAATACACCCCCACAAGCTGAACACTATCACTGTAAAGAATTAAAAGAAAAAAATACCGCCCATTACTACTGGAGAGCAGGCCTGGAGCCTGTGGTCCTGGCAATAAGTGTACTTAATTAAAACACTTGATTAGAATAATCAGTTTGGGCCTGATAGGCTCCAGCCTCCTGGAGATGTCTAAATCTACATATAGACTGGCTGATTAGGGGATGTTTAGCTCAGCAATTCTGAGCTGGCAGGCCAGGGCTTTGATTTTAGTCTGAGAAGGCAGACTTCATCACACTTGCTTTGTGGTGACAACCTCAACTTGATAACATGTTGATCCAACAAGAATCAGGTTACTCCACTTGGCTAGCAGGTCTTATTTTTTTTCTCCTCAAATTACAGTTTAATATGTTCAAACTGGGAAATCCAGAAAAACACAGCTACAGTAATCAGGAGAACACATGAGAATTACTACTTTCATTCTCTACACTGCTTTTCCTGAAAGTAATGTATGGACAAATGCAACAACAAAAAAAAAAAAGTAGGTAAAAATTATATCTTCATAGCTTAGAAAATCATTTTCTGGCTATAGGATATGCTGCTGCCACAGCCTGTGAAGTTTACATCATCCATTTACCTAATAGTTGCATGTGATTTTAAGGGCTAGACCTGAATATGAGTACACCTCAATATAAACACGTCCACTCAAGCCCAGTCTCAGGCACTTCCAGAGAATCCCGCCTTTGATGACCTCCCTAACCATGCTCACCAGTCTCTCTGGCTACCACCTTTTCTTTCTCCTTTTGTCCTGGCCCATTCCCAAAGAAGCTGTTTCTCTCACCTGGCTGAACAGCAAACCAGCTGTGTGAGGTGCTTTTGAAATGGAGAAATCCAAAAGAGGAAACCAGGATGATCTACATCATGTTCTGTCTGTGGAGAAGCCACCAGGCAGGGCTCACTTGTTGTGGTAGGTCCACCTGGACCAAGAACTGCCGGCACACACCTGCGGTGGAGGAGGATGCCATTTGAGCTCCAGCAGAGTGGAGCAAGCCCACCCATGGGAAGCCTGGAAGAGCAACCTAGCAAGATCTTACCCGTTCAACAGACTCCCATATTTTAAATGATTTTCTAGCATCCTAGTCCAAGGAATGTATCAAATTCTAGAAGCTGGAGCCAGAAGGGATTTAGAGATACTGCAGTAGAAGTGGAAGTTTGATTCAGTTGCCCACATTCACAGAAGTGGCTCATGCCAAGGTGAGAAGAGACATCCTGTCAGCAGTCCTTCACTGCTCATAGTCTCCTGCTAAAGCTTCCGCCCCCATTCCCACTGGGCATTCCGTCTTTCCAAAGCTGCCGTAACTTAGAGTCTTGGCATGCATTTTTTATTATACAGAGATGCCCTGACCGACTGACAGGGCACAGGCCTTGAGTTCCCTCTGCCTGACAGTATTTCTAGCTTCTCAGCCAGGGATAGGCAATCCAGCCTCGAAGTCTTAGTGACTGTCCATAATATCTAAAAAGGCTTCTAAAAAAGAACACTGATTTGCACACGTGTATGTCAGGCTATTTACTTAGATTTTCTGTAAGCTATTCATCTGTCTTTGGTCATCCTACTTAAGAACCAAAACCAAACCCATGTCCCTTGAGTCATTCTGACTCATTGTGACCCTACAGGACAGAGCAGAACTGCCCTGTAGCGTTTCCAAGGCTGTGATCTTTACAGAAACACACTGCCACAGCTTTCTCTCGTGGAGCAGTTGTTGGGTTTGAACTGCCAACCTTTCGGTTAGCAGTCAAGTGCTGAAAACTGCGCCACCAGGTTTTCATCCTACATAGACCCATGAGAAAATAGAAATTAGTTATAAGTAATTATTAAGGAGCCCTGGTGGTGCAATGGTTAAGCAGTCGGTAGTTTGAACCCACCAGCCATTCTAGGGGAGAAAAGACCTGGCCCTCTGCTTCCATAAGGATTACAGCTTAGGAGACTGTATGGGACAGTTCCACTCTGTCACACGGGGTTGCTATGAGTCAACTCAAGGCCACACAACATTTTAACACAGAGGTAAGCCAGAGTACCAAAGATGTACCGATAAACCGCATAGGGAATATCCTCTCCTGCCAGAGTTCTCATTTGCTATTCACCACCTCTGCAAGCAGTGGTCTCTTGATGTCAGTTAATTACTGATAACTTTTAGGTAAATTTAGTAAACCTTTTCATTTGTGAGCTGACTTAAAATTCTGTCATAGAGGAATACAGGATTCCTAGAGCCCTGTGAATAGAGAATTTACTGTAAACTGATTCAAAGCCTAGAGTTACATCACTATTCAGTTTAGAGTTAATGGGTTCCACAAAGCAAATTTAATAAATCCTTCTGGTACCTAAGCTGAGGAAAATTAAAATTAGAAGCATAAATTGTGACTTCTAGGGTAAGCGAGTGGCTTGGTTTAAGTCTTCCTGCTTGTAGGGTGAACTGTGAGTGAGGCTTCAGCAGGCCCTAGACACAGCCTTTCTGTCCCCACCAGGAAGGGAAATCGAATTCTTTTACAGGTGTGGAAAGAATTCCTGAATTCCACCCCAATGGCAATTTCTATACGGCATTAACTCACTGCATAGAGCTGACAAGACTTACAGGGCCAGAGCGAATTCTTTAAAATTTTCACAAGTTAACTTTATCAGTGGGCTGTGAGGGGAGCAAAAATGCCCAAGGAGTTAAAATGACAAGAACTTTGATGTGACTACAAGGCTGAAAATGGAACTGCCCAGTGGAGGTCTGTGAGGAAGCACACCAAAGGCTCTCTTCAACCTCAGGGTTATTATCACATAATTGATTAATGACCATATAAGTGAAGAAACTGCCCTAGCCCCAGTTATCCTCTATGATTAACACTAGGGAGATTCCAGTCCACCAGTTCTAAAGAACGTTCAACAAAGATCATCCCCAAGACTCCTGTCTCTACATTCATGATGCCCTTCTATCTACACCCCTCTGTGTCCCCTTTCTCCTTCTCCCTCCCTCCCTCTCTCTTCTCGCTCTCTCTGGATTTACCTTGGCAGTAGCTGTCTGGTTGCAACTGCTGGGGTTGGATCTAACCACATATCCTTCTAAGGCTCAGAAGCACAATGAAACCTCTCCCTTGGTAGACCAGATGGATTATAAATAATTACCCAAGATATCATAGAGAACCAGAGCCTCTTATTGCTGACTTATTAATAAAAGGTTTTAAACAAGCAGATTAAAAAAATCTCACTTCTGCTATAACATCACTTCTAAGTTCAAGCCTGTAGCCAAAACAAATGTTCAGGTTTGGGGTTTATGCTTCATTCTCAAGCATCGACAAGTGACAATACAGAAGACAGAGGAGATGCAGGATGACTAAGAGGGAGGGAAATGGTCAGGGCTGGTCTCACACTGAGGGAAGGGCACTTGGAAAGTAGCAAAGGAAAGACCGTCTTTCCATAACTTCCACCTCCATCCTGGGTCTCTCCTCTTGCCTTCCTCTTCATTTCCAGGGCTCTGGCTTCTGTGGGAACGAAAGGCCGTCCCAACACCCGGTGGCACAGCGAGGAGGGTCTTTAGGATACTTCCACCCCCGGAAAGCCCAAGGAGAGTCTGGGCCCAGCCTTAGGGCTGCAGGGCGCGTCCTCTCACCTTCCCCTAGGTTAATGCTGCTGCCGAGACACTGTGAGAAAGCGCTCTAGCGCCCCCGAGTGGCGCACATCGCTGGTGAGGAAAGCCGTCAACGCCAACGAGGCAGATCCGCGACCAGAAACTCCCCGCTCGCCACTCTCCAGCCTGTTCTGTAGTTAGGCCAATGCTAATTCTCCTCTAGCTCCCCATCTTTGCTCTGCCCACCGAGATTCACACAGAAAACGATTACTTCTGCTTCATGCACCACCTCGCTGAGGCCTGGTCCTTGCAAAAATCGCTCCCGTAAGATTTCCCCTCACGTCAAGCAGAAACTTTGTCAAACTATGTTCCTCTCACTTGGCGGATCAAAACAAGGACCCTCCGGGAACTGTCTGCTGGCGATTTGGGTTTCACAGCCCTCTCCCCCGCCCCCCAACAGTGATTTCTGAACTATCACATTGTTACCCTTTTACTTTTTGTGTTAACAGCCCTGCCGCTCTAGAGAATTTCCCAGAAGGACAGATCAGTTAAATGCAGAGTGGCATTTTTATTTCTGAGGGAGTCAGGCTCTCCAGGAAAGTGCTAGAGTGACAGCCTGGGAGACCCACAACGCCCCTGATTCACAGGGCAGCTGAACTTGAGCCATGCTTGCTCGCCCACCTCTGCGCAGCCGGCCTGGGGACACCGGGCTCCCTGCTCTGCCCAGCCCTGCAGCAGCCACCAGGAGGAAACAGTCGTGGATTCACCCCTTTGCCCGCATGTTGTCACCCAGAGAAGCCAATGGATGCTAATTTTAAATGGCAGCCTGAGCTGGTAACCTGCCTTCAGAAACTGTCAGTGGCTAGAGTCCACTGTTGTTTTAGGAGGACTCTGGAGGCCAGAAGGAGCCCCTGGATGGTGCAAACATCAGAGTGCTCGGCTGCTAACCAAAAGGTTGGAAGTTAGAGTTCGCCCAGAGGCACCTCAGGAGAAAGGCCTGGCGATTTGCTTCTGAAAAATCAGACATTGAAAACCCTATAGATTGCAGTTCTACTCTGATACACATGGGGTCACCATGAGTCAGAATTGACTCGACGGCAACTGATTTGGTGGGGGGGCAGTAAATAGCCCTCTTTTCCCTAACCAAATTCTTGCTGAAATGAGAAAGAAGACCAAAGATGGCAAATGAAAGTCAAAATATCATCTTAGCTGAAGACCAGGTTGGAGGAAAACAAAAAGACCTGCTAACTGTAGCCCAAATTAGGTAGGTCACCACACTCCCTGGCAGGGCAGGCATTTCCTCATGGGGGCAGGGAGGGACAAGGGCCCAGCGTGCTGGGTTCATTCTCCCCATTCTCCAGCAAGGGTAAGCTACTCTCGTGTCCCCTCAGAACCAGAGTGATGGGGAGAGAGAGGCTGTGGAGTGAGATACCCACACACACCAAGTGCCACCAGGGAGGCCGTGGGACCTAGGAGGAGGAGTGCTGCCCCAGGTTTCAGGACCCCTGTGTGCCTGAGGCTGCCACCAGGGGCTTGTGTCCTGGGTAAGTTGCCTCGCCCCTGGGCCTTTGTCGAGGCAAGAGGTGGGCTTCCATCACCTATGTCAAGAGCCTCCTTCCAGCTCTGACACTGAGCTTTGCAGCCTGGGACTGCCTGGGTTCTAAAACACAGGTTCTCACCTTGCAAGCACAGACTGGCATCCCTCCAGAGCAGGAGAGCCTGTTCTATAACCGTGAGCCCAGCCTTAGTCCTTTGCCCTCACTCCCAGACCCCAGAAGCTGGATTCTCTGCAAGCTGAGATGGGAAGGAGAGGGGAGCCAGGGCTTTGGACTTCTGAAGGTGATTACTCCCCATTTACTCTCCCACTTGTTAAGATGCTCAGACGCAGGCAGCAGACTTGCCTCACTCTGTAAATCAAAGGGAAACAGGACTAGCTTTGCCACAACTCAGGGCTCTGTCTGTGGCCTCTGCCAATTAGTGCTCCAGTTAATCAAACTTAGCAACTCCCTGGAGAGGCACAGGCTGGGAGAAGCCCTGGAGCTGTGGAGGCCTGCTTGTTAGTCCCAACCCTGCCTGACCGGAGTGAGGTGGCCACGTGTTGCCTTTGCATCTCACTGTTCTCCATTGTTTAAAGTGGGCCAAGGCTCTGTCCCTGACCCCGCCTTCCCATCCTCCCTTGCACAAAAGCTGCTGGAGAGAGAGAGACAGGGAGAGAGAAGGAGGGAAAGAGAGAGACTAGAACTCATGGAGAACTTAAGGCTGTTGTCCAGACAATCTCAGTGTCTCCTAGGAAAGCCCTGGAAGTGCTAAAACCACACCACCAATGCTGTGGTCATGGAACCAAGCCATGTTAGGAGGGTCTGTCTCCCTGTAGACTAACCGGCAGAGGGGTGGGGAACTGACCAGGACTCCCTGGCACCTCTCTGCCAAGGCCCCACATCCTTCCCTGCAGGAAGCAGCTTACAGTGGCCCCTCCCCTGCCCCAGCGCTCACGGATATTTTAAGAGGGTGAAAACAGTTGGTGAATATTGGGGATGAATGTCTTTACTCGCACGTAGAACAATAAACGCCTTCAAAACATTGCTACAGCCAGCAGCACTGGGCTTTGCCAGTGCCCAAAAAGAAACCCCAATGCACAAGGAGGTGGGCAAAGGAGGAGAATGCAGGGTCCCTGGGCCCACCTCGGATGGTGCACAGCACTGCCCTTTCTCCCTCCTGGGCCCTGTGTGGCCCTCTGGGCGCCCCAAGGCTCACTCGATAATCATGGTGCTCCAGCTCCTGGCAATTACTATGCCCGAAATAACGGCCCGCTGCAAGGCCATCAAGTCCAGGACTGTGGGGGCGAGCGGATTGTACCATTTTATCTCATCAGTGATAACACTCCGTGTTTGTGTGTTTGCCTCATCTTTTCATGTGCCAAACAAACAAACAAACAAACAAAAAAGACAAGGTTCCTGGCAGCTTCTGCCCAACTGTGTTTACCAGGGAAGAAAACAGCAATTAGTGGCCTATCACAGCCTCACACACCTCCCCAGGGGCCACCCCAGGACAAGCTGGCCACAGGGCAGGGGCAGGAGAGTCCCCAAAGAGGGTCCTTCCTAGCAGTACAGCTGCAATGCTTCATAAAGGAGTGTCGAAAAGCTCCAGTAACTACACTGAACAGTTAAGTGCTGCTGAGCTGTGCAGCCCTGAGGCCCTGCCTCTCCCCCATGGGTCCCCATAGAGACGGGAGGGAGCTCCTTGGAGGGAGCTCTAGCACTGCAGCCAGCCCTCACTGCATCTGAATTCAGAGTTAGAAAGAGGGGGGCTTAAAACCCACCTGGGCCCAGCCCAGCCCAGGGTGGCCAGCCCGGGCAAGCACTGCTCCTACGGCTGCCCTCAGCCTAACCTGTACCCCCAGGGAACCTCTAGAAGGGTTAGCTGGGTCTGTGAAGAAACCGTCATCCACCCTCCCCCGCCACACATACAACCTCACAAACACCCTATACATATACACACGCACACCACACACACACACACACACACACACACACACACACACGCTCACCAACACCCCGTACACACAAACGCACAAGTACACACATCCTCCCTAGCCCCCATAAACATACACACACTCTCACCACCCCATCATGAACACATATACACACACTCATCACCACCCCATATACACACAAATGCACAAGCATATACATCCTCACTAACTAGCCCCCGTACACATACACAGGCACACATACATATACTCACCACCTCTCACTCTCTCTCTCTCACACACACACACACACAAGCACACACATGTTCGAGCCCTCCTTTCCACTGTTAGAGAAGTCTCTCTCCAGGGTAAATTTTTCTTTTTCTCACTGTGAGGGACTGCTTGAGAGGGACACTAAGTGTGCAGTCAGGCAACCAGGCCCTCAGAGCATCAGCTTCCCTGGACACCCCTGCTGTGGGTGCTCTGTTGTCTAGTTACTGCACCCACCACTGGCAAGCTGGGCAGAGCCCTCAGGGACCAACCACCAGGGGAAGGGGCTTTCCTCCACCGGGAGGCTGCCTCTCCCCAAAATAAAGTGCTAAGGAGGCTCCTGGGCCCACTTATGCCACCACCCCCTCTCCAAGCCCCCTGGGCACCTCAACCTGAGGGGCCAGGGAGCCAGAGGGGACACTCTGAGAGCTGGGGCCTGAGGGGCCTTTCAGACCCCCTCAGTTCATGGTTTGCAACAGCTTTTTAGTGTGGGGTCTTTTTTCCAATTAAGTTTTACATGAAACCAAAGCAGACAAAAGCCCAGACACTCACATTGAAGGGAGCACGGGTGTCTGGCCGCCCTGCATGTGAGAAGCACTGTGGAAGATTGCTGGGGAGACTAAGCCAGAGAAGAAAGAGCCCCTTCCTCCAGGACCCCACATCCACTTGGGGAGGCAGACGCAGATGCTCTTTAAACAGAGTGGTGATTGCTGTGAATCCTGGGGGAGTCAGGAAGGCTTCCTGAAAGAGGTGAGTAGCAAAGGCCAGGGACAGGGATAAGGGAGAGGCTGTGCAGAGCAGAGTGCAGGCATCAGGACAAGGCTCCTGAGCCAGACGGCCCAGATTCTCATCCCAACCTGCCACTTACTAAATGGCCACTTTGTGACCTGGGACAAGTTTACTTAAGCTATCTGTGGCTCAGTTTCCTTTTTTGTAAATTGGGGATTATGGTTTCATGGGGCTGTTGTGGGATTAAGTGAATTAGCACACATAGGGTTGCCTTGAGTCAGAATCGACTCAAAGCAAATAACAACAACAACAACAGTACTTAATCATGTCACTTCATCAAGCCATGTCAAGTGCCTAGAGCAGTGTGGCTTAGGTTGAGAACTTCCCAGGTTTTGGCTGCAATCATGGCCAGAGTTTGTTCCATGCTGCTTGAAGCTAAGCTTCTGAGCGACAGGGACAGTCCTGCCCTCCCTGCCCTAGGGCCCTAATGGGCTCCCACTATGACCCCAAGGGCCAGAACCCCAAATCTCTCCTCGATGAATGTGCGTGCACTGAGCACCTGTTGAGGGGAGCAAGGCCTCTGCGTGCACATCTCCCAGGGTCATTCCCAGATGTGCTGTTGAGGCTGGTCCCCATGGGCAGCATCTGGGAATACACGGCCGCTGGGTTTCCTGTGTGGCTTTCCCACCTCCCAAAACCTAGCCAGTTGCCAGGGATGCTGACTCACGGGGGCATCCTGTGTGTTAGTGTTTTCAATGGCTGACTTTCTGGAAGTAGATCACCAGGCCTTTCTTCAGAGGTGCCTCTGGGTGGACTTAAACCTCCAACGTTTCCATTAGCGCCCAGTGCATCAACTTCCCACCTCCCACTGATTAAATCCACAATAATGGGGGTGGGAGGGACTAGGGCTGAAATCCCACATCCCTCTGACTCCAAAATCCACACATTTTCATTCACCTCACTGCGCACAAAATCCAAGCTCCACGCTTGGTGTACAAAGCCCCAAGCTACTTCAGGTCCCCACTTCAGGCCATGTGCTGGGTCCATCCTGAAATCCAGCTAAGAGGCCCTTCTCCCCAGTCCCAAGAAATTCCACCCTCACACATCTGCGTCTTTGCGCCTGCTGCCTGGAATGGCTGTCCCTGGCCCTGGCTGGGCTACTGGGCCTGGCCCTTCACCCAAGCTCTCCTCCACACTGGAAGTTGCTTTGTGGCGCCACGTGCTGCCTGCTCACCATCTGAGTCGTGAGCCCTTCAGGTCCACAGGCACCACAAGTGCGCCTCCCCTTCCATGCCGCAAACACATTATGAGATCCTAAGTAACTTCTGTTCTCTACCACATCCAGAATGCCTTGGGAAAATTGGCCCTTATTTCAAAAATACACGTTAAATTTTAAAACTTCAGCCATTTATGGTGTAGAAAGAAATGGTGTAAATTATTGAAGAGCTAATTAACAGCTCAAAGCTAAGTGAGAGCAGGTGATCAGCGCCTGTGATGCCTGCCAGTCCTGGGGACTTGGGCGTGAGGCGCACACTCAACACAAAACTCCATCCTCGTCCTGGGGTCTCTCAGTGCCTCGGGGGCCTGGGGCCACTCTCATTGTGAGGGAGTCTCTCTCCCCTCCTGGCTTCTCTTTACTTTGTTCCTCCTTTCTTCGTCTCTGTCCCTCAGCTAGCCACATTAGGGAGCCAAAGCAGGCATTATTACTGTACAGAAATGGAATGGTTTAGTATCTTTTATAGTTGTTCTAAAGCCTGTAAACAAAAATAGAAGCTCCTGGAGAATGCAAACTGTTAATGTGCTGGGTTGCTAACTGAGAGGTTGGAGGTTTGGGTTCACCTAGATGTGGCCCAGAAGAAAGACCTGGTGATCTGCTTCAGAAAAAGTGGAACTATGGAGCACAGTTCTACTCTGACACACACGGGGTCACCGTGAGTTGGAATCAAGTCAACAGCAACTGTTTTTACATTTATTTGTTTTTTAATGTTATATTTCTCAAAAATTGGGCAACAAGCGTACCAAACTGCCTGCTAGAGCTTCGGAGAGTAGAACTAACCTAAGACTGACCTCCCTCCTCGGCCCCACAGGATACCTCCAGGCCAAAACCAAAAACCAACCAGTTGCTGTTGAGTCAATTCCAACTCAAGTCAATTTTGACTCATGGCGACCTTGCTCCACGAGGTTTTCTTGGCTGTAATCTTTACAGAAGCAGATCACCAGGCTTTTCTGCAGAGTGAGTTCAAACCACCAACCTTTGGGTGAGTAAAAAAAAACCCATTGCCATCGAGTCGACTCATAGCAACCCTAAAGGACAGAGTAGAACTGCCCCATAGGGTTTCCAAAGAGCAGCTGGTAGATTTGAACTGCTGACCTTTTAGTTTTCAGCCATAGCTCTTAATCACTGCACCACCAGGGCTTGGGTGCAAACCATTTGTACCACCCAGGGGCCTCCTCCAGGCCCCAGGGCTCAGAGTCCCACCTCCCTTTTCATCCCTGTCTTCCCTAGTGGGGCTGGGGGAAGGTTGTAGAGACTTGGGTCAGG
The DNA here is from genome assembly GCA_030035585.1 of Dugong dugon. NCBI lineage: Eukaryota > Metazoa > Chordata > Mammalia > Sirenia > Dugongidae > Dugong > Dugong dugon. The sequence continues at coordinate 21,519,381 of CM057478.1, forward strand.
GAGCCGGTGCTCAGGCACCAACAGTGGAATAAACACGTAGGACGAAAAGCTGCTTCCTGGGTGTGCAGCCTTTGATTTATTCTTCTACCTGGGGATGGAACACTTGAAAGAAAAAAAAATGTCACCCCAGCGTTAATGAAAATAAAAGTATTAGCCACCAAGGGCGCGATTCCTCTCAGCCTAGGCTTCCCCCAGCCTCGTTCCTGCCCTATGTTCCTGCTTCCACCTCTCCACCCCCTTCAGGGCTAGCTTTTTCTTTTAAAAAGGGTTTGCTCTCATGGCCCCTGTGCTCTCATCACCTCTGTGTCTAAACCATTTAACTCTTCCTTCTGCTGCTGCCACAATCGCTTAGCGTCCGGCTTAGCATTCTGGTCCCAAACCCAGTGCCTGCCTGGCTCTTCCTCCTTCTGTTCCTCTCAGAAGGAGGCGCCAACTCTGATTCAGCTCCTCCTCCTGGAGACCACCCCTCCTCTGGCACCCAGACCCTCCACTCTGCTGTCCCTGGCCTCTTTGGAGGATCCACCTCTCTCTGCTGCTGCCCCTGGAATCTGCCCCCGGCCTCCTCTCCCCGTGTGGCACTTCCCTTGAGAAGGGTGGTATGTGATGAAGATGTGGCTCCTTTTCACTTATTCCCACACACTGTGCCATTCTGGTGGGTGGACTTTGGGTTCTCGGCTGAGATCAGGGTCAATGGCGGCCCCAGTGACAGCAGGAGGGGTGATCATAGGCTTCAGAGCCACACAGCCCAGATGGGACCCCAGGTATGTCCCCACCTGCTGCGGCCTGGGAGCCTCAGCCTAAACCCTCTAAGCCTGTTTCCTCATTGCTGCTGCTGCTGTTGTTAGGAGCTGTCAAGTCAATTTCAAATCGTAGTGACCCCACATAACAGAGCAGAAATGCTGAAATCTTTATGGAAGCAGATTGCCAGGTCTTTCTCCTGAACCAAAAAAACCAAACTCTTTGTCGTCGAGTTGATTCTGACTCATAGCAACCCTACAGGACAGAGTAGAACTGCCTCATAGGATTCCAAGGCTGCGAATCTTTACGGACGCAGACAGCCACATCTTTCTTCCACTGGGTGGTTGGTGGGTTGGATTTCTCAGTTAGCAGCTGAATGCTTTAACCACTGAACCACCAGGGCTCCTTATCACAGAAATACCAATAGTGCTTGCAGCATGCTGGACAGTATTCTTAATGCTTTGCATATATTAGTTCACCTCATCTTCACAACAGACCCTGCAGGGTAGGACATTACTATCCCCCTGTTCAAGCTGCAGTGTCTAAGGCACAGAAAGGTGAAGTAACTTGCCCAGGGTTACACAGCTCACAGACATCAAAGCTAGACTTTGAACCCAAGCAGCTCTGACTCCAAAATCTAAACGGCCCCCTAGCTTTGATATGAAGCTTAAATGTGGCTCAGTAGTAAATACTTAATAAATGTGGTTATTCCAGGGCAAGCCTGACACCAAGCTCTAATCCTCTCCACTTGGCCAATATTCAAGATCAGCTCAATAGCATTACCTCCAGTCTCTCCCTGTTAGGCCCACATGGTACTCAGCACGTATTTCTATAATAGCTACAAGTCACTGAGGGCCTACTGTTTGCACGGTGATGTATCTACATCATCTCTAATCCAACAACAATTCTGCAAGGTAGGTTTTATTACTTTCACATTTCACAGGTGAGGAAGCTAAAGCTGGCCCAGATTCTTATTCAGTTATGTGTGACTTCAAAGCCTTTCCTTCCCATCTTGGGACCACCAACCTCCATAGCAATGGTTACACTGATTGGTTTCCACATCTGGCCCCCCAGCTCTAAATGCTTTGGGATCAGGTGTGTGTGTATCTCCAGCCTCCAACACAGTTTTGTTGGGCAGGTAACGGGTCTCAGTGTTTTGTTAGGTAAATCAGTGAACAGGCAACAAATGAGTGAACAGCTAACTAACCAATGTGCCCCTCTGTCAACGAGCACCTCAAAGGCGTCCTCACCACAGAGACAGGGGGCTAACTGCCAAGAGCAGGGAAACCACCCCACCCCCAAGGTCCTCTTCTCTGATGCCCTGGACCCCAATTCTGATCCCTGCAGACCCACCATCCCACACTCACCAGTTACAGAACCGCCCTTCTGATGAGTCCTGCTCCTGAAAGTGCCTACCCTCACTCACAGAAGAGGAGTGGGCTCCGCTGTCCCTCGGCCCTGAGGCAGAGGCTGAGGCCTGGCCACACTCGCAGGGGAGTGCGTGAACAGCACAGGGACAGTCCCAGCACTTGCCGCCATCCCGCGGGCTCTCTGGAAGTCGCCACACACAGGTTCACCATCCTCTCTGGGAATGAGACCATTGCCTGAGTGCTCTGGTCTACCTGTGGACACTTCCTCCCTACTGTTGGGTTGGAGCCTCAGTTTCAAACTGTTCCTTCTTCTCCTGGGACCCATTTCTGGGAATGATGCCACAGTCCTCCTAGTCACCCAGGCTCATGTTCTCAGAGTCCCCCATATCCAATGCATCCTACAGATTCTCTCCCAATGGGCTGGTCAGCACTGACATCCTGGCCTCTGTCTCCCCTTAGCCTGTGATCCCTGGCTTCCCTCTCACTGAGCCCCTTCAGACACCCTGTCCTCCAGGTAGACTGATGGCCAGCTCTCACCTCCTTGTAATGCCTCACTCTTCTTTGTCTTTGCCTGAGAATCCCTGAGCCTTAGAATTCAACACAACTCTGCCAACAGGCTTCTGGTTTTCCAACTGCTGCTAAGTCCTCCTAACTCACTCCATGCCCCCACCTCAGTTCCCCACCTCTCTTCTCCCTTTCCCCAGGAGGGAAATTGAAGACAGTTAAAAATAGAACAAATTGAAGTGCAGAGGCAGATGCCAAGAACCGCTCAGCAGGAACCACCAGGAGGCTGGAAGGCCTCCCCCAGGCAAGCTTTGCCCTCCCCTCTTTGCCTCCTCCAGTCTGTTCCAATCCCACCAGACTTGCATCTAGCTGGTAGAGATGATGTCCAGACTGCGGGCTGCCAGCAGTGATCAGGGAGCCAGGAGCAAGGAGCTTTAACAGGTTTAGAAGCAGTCATGCCCAGGCTCACTCACCACCACCTGGTCCTTCCATGGTCAGCACACCTGTGGGCACTTCTGTGAGCCATGGGCCCAAAGGAATGGTGGGAAGGGAGGCGTGAGGTGGGGCTGGGGCTGCCAGATAAAATGCAGGACACGCAGTTAAAAGTGAATTTCGGATAAGCAACAAGTGATTTTTTTTTTAGTATAAATATATCCCATGCAATATATGGGATATACTTATACTAAGAAAATTATTCATTTGTTTGGCTTTCCGAAATTCAAATTTAACTGGGCATCCTATTTTATTTTGTGTATTCGCATGTGTGCTAAATCTTGCAACACTAGGTGGGCCTTATAGACACCCCAGCTGTGCCTATTCCTCATATCCATGCCTGCTCCCCCAGTACAGTGGAGGGAAAGAGACATGGGTGGGAGGACAAAGTCTGAATTCACTCGAAATTCACTCACGCCCACCTCACTGAAGTCTCAGATCTTGATGTTCGTAAAATTGACCAAAACGACATGTCAAACATCTGCTCACCAAGTCCAAAAGGCTGAACCCCAAAGGTTCCAGGGCAGCAGGACCTGACATTCTGGGACACCCAGGCCTGAGCGAGGTGGCTAGAGCTGCCTCCATCCTGTTCCTAAAAAGAGCCCATCAGAAACGGCTCCCACCCACTTGGGCCCAAAAACATGGCCAATGTCGCCAACATGCTGCAAGGCAGCCTCGGAGTCAGGGTCCGAGTGAGGGTTAGTCAGCCAAATCGCCTGAAGGGCTGTGCAAGGCTGAGCTCCCACCCACCCCCCACCCACCGAGGAAAGGGAGAGCACGTTCCAGGGAGAAACCTGCATCAGGGCCTGATTAAAGGCTGTGTGAGCAGCATGAGAAGGAGCCCTGGTGGCGCAGTGGCTAACGGCTCAGCTGCTAACCTAAATGTTGGTGGTTCAAAGCCATCAGCCACTCCATGGGAGGAAGATGTGGCAGACTGCTTCTGTAAAGATTGTTGTTGTTAGCTGTCACAGAGTCTGTTCTGACTCATAGCAAACCTATGTAAAACAGAACCAAACACTGCCCAGTACTGCACCATCCTCACAACTGTTGCTATGTTTAAGCCCATTGTTGCAGCCACTGTGTCAATTCATCTCATTGAGGTCTTCCTCTTTTCTGCTGACCCTCTACTTTACCAAACATGATGTCCTTCTCAAGGGACTAGTCCCCCCTGATAATATGTCCAAAGTAAGTGAAATGAAGTCTCACCATCCTCACTTCTAAGGAGCATTCTGGTTCTACTTTTTCCAAGACAGATTTGTTCTTCCTTCTGACAGTCCATGATACATTCAATATTCTTCACCAACACCAAATGCATCAATTCTTCTTCCTTATTTACTGTCCAGCTTTCACATCCATATGAGGTGACTGGAAATACCATGGCTTGGGTCAAGTGCACCTTAGTCCTCAAAGTGACATATTTGCTTTTTAACACTTTAAAGAAGTCTCTTGCAGCAGTTTTGCCCAATGCAATATGTCATTTGATTTCTTGATTGCTGGTTTGATTGTGGATCCAAGTAAAATGAAATCCTTGACAATTTCAACATTTTCTCCATTTATCATGATGTTGCTTATTGGTCCACTTGTGAGGATTTTTGTTTTCTTTATCTTGAGGTGTAATCTGTACAGAAGGCTATAGTCTTTGACCTTCATCTGTAAATGCTTCAAGTTCTCTTCACTTTTAGCAAGCAAGGTTGTGTCATTTACACAATGTAGGTTGTTAATGAGTCTTCCTCCAATCCTGATGTTGCATTCTTCTTCATATAGTCCAACAAGATTACAGCCTTGGAAACCCTCTGTGGCAGTTCTACTCAATGGGTTTGGTTTTCAGTAGCATGGGTGCCCTGTGCCTCTGTCTTCCAGCAGCTTCCATCCTGGTGAAGAGCCTGGGAGAGTGGGGCTGATGAAAGTTAGAGAATTCAAGAAGTTAAACTGTCCCTATTTGAGGATGATAAGATACTATACATAGAAAACCCTAAAGACTCCACGAGAAAACTACTGGAACTAATAGAAAGATTCAGCAGAGTAGCAGGATACAAGATAAACATTCAAAAATCAGTTGGATTCCTATACACCAATAAGGAGAATGATGAAAAGGAAATCAGGAAAACAATACCGTTTATAACAGCCCCTAAAAAATTAAAATACTTAGGAATAAATCCAACCAGGGATGTAAAAGGCCTATACAAAGAACACTACAAAACACTACTGCACGAAACCCAAAGGGATCTACAGAAATGGAAAAACATATCATGCTCAACATTGTGAAAATGACAACTGTACCCAAAGTAATTTATAAATACAATGTAATCCCAATCCAAATACCAAAAACATTCTTTAAAGAGATGGAAAAACTAATCATTAACTTTACAGGGAAAGGGAAGAAGCCCCAGATAAGTAAAACTCTACTGAAGAAGAGGAATAAAGTAGGAGGACTTGCACTACCTGACCTCAGAACCTACTATACAGCTACAGTAGTCAAAACAGCCTGGTACTGGTACAATGACAGATACATTGACCAATGGAACAGAATTGAGAACCCAGATGTAAATCCAACCACCATAGTCACCTGATCTTCGACAAAGGCCCAAAGTCCATCAAATGGGGAACTGTCTTTTCTTAACAAATGGTGCTGGCAAAACTGGATGTCCATCTGCAAAAAAATGAAAAAGGACCCATACCTCACACATAAACAAAAACTAATTCAAAATGGATCAAAGACCTAGATATTAAGCCAAAAACTATAAAGTTCACAGAATAAAAAATAGGATCAATGCTAGAGGCCCTAATACACAGCATTAACAAGATACAAACCATAATCAACAACACACAAACTCCAGAAGATAAGCTAGATAACTGGGATCTTCTAAAAATTAAACACTTTTGCTCATCAAAAGACTTCACCAAAAGAGTAAAAAGAGAACCTACAGACTGGGAAAACATTTTTGGACATTACAAGTCAGACAAAGGTCTAATCTCTAAAATCTACAAGAAAATACAACACCTTTACAACAAAAAGACAAATAATTCAATTAAAAAATGGCAAAGGAAATTTACAGACACTTCACCAAAGAAGACATTCAAGCGGCCAACAGACACATGAGGAAATGCTTGAGATCACTAGCCATTAGAGAAGTGCAAATCAAAACCGCAATGAGATACCATCTCGCCCTGGCATTACTGGCACAAATCAAAAAAACTGGAAATAAATGTTGGAGGGGTTGTGGGGAGATTGGAACTCTTTATGCACTGCTGGTGAGAATGCAAAATGATACAACCATTTTGGAAAATGATATGGCACTTCCTTAGAAAGCTAGAAATAGACATACCACACAATCCAGCAATCCCACTCCTAGGAATATATCCTAGAGAAATAAGAGCCATCACACGAATAGACATATGCACACCCATGTTCACTGCAGCATTTTTCACAATATCAAAAAGATGGAAACAACCTAGATGCCCATCGACAGATGAATGGATAAATAAACCATGGTACATACACACAATGGAGTATCATGCAACGATAAAGAACAATGATGAATCTGTGAAGCATCTCATAACATGGATGAAACTGGAGGACATTATGCTAAGTGAAATAAGTCAATCACAAAAGGACAAATATTGTATGAGACCACTACTGTAAAAACTCATGAAAAGGTTTACACACAAAAAGAAACAATCTTTGATGGTTATGAGGGTTGGGAGGGGTGGGGGAGGATGCTAAATAGACATCAGATAAGCGGTAACTTTGGTGAAGGGTAAGACAGTACACAATACTAGCGAAGCCAGCACAACTTGTACAAGGAAAGGTCTTGGAAGCTTCACAGACACATCCAAACTCCCTGAGGGACCGAACTGCTAGGCTGAGGGCTGTGGGGACCATGGTCTGGGAACATCTAGCTCAACTGGCATAACACAGTTTATAAAGAAAATGTTCTACATTCTACCTCGGTGAGTAGGATCTGGGGTCTTAAAAACGTGTGAGCAGCCATCTGGGATACTCCACTGGTCTCACCCCTTCGGGAGCAGGGAGAATGGAGAAGACAAAACACAAGGGAAAGATTAGTCCAGAGGACTAACAGACCAAAAATACCACGGCCTCCACCAGACTGAGTCCAGAACAACTAGGTGGTGCCTAGCTACCACCACTGAGTGCTCTGACAGAGATCACAACAGAAGGTCCCGGCCAGAGCTGCAGAAAAATGTAGAACAGAATTCTAACTCACAAAAAAAGATCAGACTTGCTGGCCTGACAGAGACTGGAGAAACCTCTAGAGTATGGCCCCCGGACACACTTTATCTCAGTAATGAAGTCCCTCCCGAGGTTCACCCTTCAGCCAAATATTAGACAGCCCCATAAAACAAAATGAGAGTAATGGGGCATAAGAGCCCAGGGACAAGGACTAGAAGGTGGGGGGTGGGGGGGTAACAGGAAAGCTGGTAATGCGGAACCCAAGGTTGAGAAGAGAGAGCTCTGACATGTCGTGGGGTTGTTAAACAATGTTATAAAACAATATGCGTACTAACTGTTTAATGAGAAACTATTCTGTAAACCTTCATCTAAAGTACAATAAAAATAAATAAACATTAAAAAAAAGAAAGAAAATTCAGATGAGGGATTGAGCTGAAGGTAAATAACAGCAGCGGCTTCTGTGGGGTCTCCTGGTCTGTCCTCTCAGAGGGACAGATTGGAAGCTCTCAGAATCCCACTGTTCTCCCAGAGCCCTGGCCTCTGGTCCACATGACCCCAAAAGAAGGCTTCTGCCCCTGCAGTAGCTGTGTCCGGGGTTCTGTGTTGTGAAAGTCTACATTGCTGCCAAGCTGACAAACAGGTCAGGGGCCCTTCACGTAGCATTTTGGACTTCTCTGGGTGGAGAAGCCCTTACTTAAACTACAAACCAGTTTCGTCAGGTTGATTCTGACTCATGGCAACCCCATGTATGTCAGTGTAGAACTGGGCTCCATAATGTTTTCAATGGCTGCTTTTTCAGAAGTAGATAACCAGGCCTTTCTTCTGAGGCATCTCTGGGTGGACTCTAACCTTTAGCCTTTCTGCTAGCATGTTACATAATAATCAATAATTAATTAATGGAGCCCATTGTCTGGGTAGGAGTCCCTGGGTGGCACAAATGGTTAAGTGCTCAATTACTTCCTAAAGGTTGGTGGTTTGAACCTACTCAGAGGCACCTTGGAAGAGAGGCCTGGCAATTTGCTTCTGAAAGGCACATATGGAGCATAAGACAGTATGGAGCCTGAACACATGGGGCCACCATGAGTTGCAACTGACTCAATGACAACCGGTTTGGTTTTTGGTTTTACTGTCTGGGCAGCCGTAATATATAGCGACAGAGAGGAGAGGAGCCCGTGACTTAGTGTATTAAAACCACCAACACACACACACCCCTGCGCACCTGTGCAAAGCTCCTTCTCAGAGGCCCAGTTTGCCTCCCTCTCCTGAGTGGGTGTCCTCGGGGCCACAGGGCAGCCTGACACAGCAACTCAGCAGCACCTTCCTGAGTCCAGCCTGGGCCCTGGGCGGCCTCAGGTTAGAGTGGTCATCCTGGGGCCATCTCCTCATTGGTTGGGTTTTCAGGGGGACACTTGATTTTCTGGGCCTGTGGCAGCTTCTTTCTGTTCAAGTAAAGGCTCCAAACATCCAGTTCCTTCCTTCCTTCTTCCCTTCCTGAGGCAGCCAGCTGCCCTTACATACCTGTAAGATTCTCCAGAGAAATGGGGATTCAGAGGCTTGAATCCTCCATTATGGGGCTGCCTCAAACGGCCCATCTCACACTGAGAGAATCAAAGGAGGCGGGTCTTTGATGCGCTTCAGATGCTCTGATCTCTCCAGGTTCTGTTGAGGACTGCAGTGGCACGTGTGTATTCTGGCCTCAAGAGCCTACAGTGCCAGGATTCGCGTGTCTTTGTGAAGTACTGTAATGTGAGCGTGATAGGTCCTGGCATAATTAATGGAATATTCTAATATAAAGAAGAGTCACTAGTTTCTGAGTCATCCCTCACACACCTCCACTGGAGCCTCAACGTCAGTCAGGGCCCTTTGTTCAGAGGCAAACTGTCTTCCTCGGACTGGGAAGTGACAGCTCAGCCTCCACAGAGGGAGGGCCAAGCACAGAGAGACCCCAGCGCAGGAGAGAAGCAACCTCTGGGAACTGCTGAGGAGAACACAAAGGATTCTTGCAATTCTACGGTACACTCCCCTCCTTCATCCTCAGGCCAGAAAGAACAGTGCGACAAATTCTCCTACATCAAACAAACGAAAATCAACACCATACCCATTGTCATCCAGCTAGTTCTGACTCCTGGCAACCCCGTATGTTACGGAGTGGAACTGTTCCATAGAGTTTTTTAGGCTGTAATCTTTACGGAAGCAGATTGCCAGGCCTTTCTTCTGTGGCACCACTGGGTGGGTTAAAGTCACCAACCTTTCAGTTAGTAGTCTAGCACAATCCATTTGTGTCACCCAGGGACCTTTCTCATATCAAGGAGACCCCGAATTCCAGGAGCCCAGAGAGAAACTCTGTGAGAATCCAACTATGGGGAGGGGGAGTGTCTCCGTTTCCCAGGACTGCTGTAACTGCAATACCACAAGTGACTTTAAAGAACAGAAATTTATTTTCTCACATTTTAGGAGGCTAGAAGTCCAAATTCAGGGCACTGGCTATAGGGGAAGGCTCCCTGTTGGCTCTAGGGGAAGATTCTTATGTCTTTGAGCTTCTGTAAGAGGCATTCCTCCTTTAGAGCTTCATGTGGCATAGTCCAAATTCAGGGCACTGGTTATAGGGGAAGGCTCCCTGTTGGCTCTAGGGGAAGATTCTTATGTCTTTGAGCTTCTGTAAGAGGCATTCCTCCTTTAGAGCTTCATGTGGCATCTCCTTCCCCCACTTTCTGCTTTCTTCTGTGTCTAATCTGCTCTTTATTTAAAACTCAGAGGTGATTAGATTCAGGACAGGACACAATACCCTACGCTCAGCTAGCCTCATTAACATAACAAAGAAAAGGGTTTTCACTCACAGGTATAGAGGGTAGGGCTCATATTTGGGGGGTACACAGTTAATCTGTAGCAGGCAGAGAGGAGGGAGAAGAAAGAAAGAGCAGGAGAGGCTCCCTGGCCAACACTCAGTGAGCAGAGCCCTTGCCTCCTGACACCGGGCCCTCCCGGATCAGCACTCGGTGAGCAGAGCCCCTGCCTCCTCACACAGGGCTCTCCTGGGCGTGGATAACAACCAGCAAACATAGGAGCCCAAGCTTGAGTTTGCAAAGCCTGAGACAGAACAGAATTTCTTGCTGTAATCAAATAAAGCTTACAGTCAACTTCATCTGACACATACATTATGACAGGCAGACTCATTACCGTGCTGTTGGCACTTAGGCCTAAATGGTAATCAATTCACCTAAATGACTGCAATTAGTATGCCTTTTACACAGACACACTGAGCATTTCTGGGTCTGTTGAAGGGAGCCCAATCCAGCAGCACTGCTGCCCTCTGTTAGCCCCCCAAGTCCCTGACTCTCCCCCTCTCTGGGTAGAGGATCCCCAGCACTAAAACTCAATGCTACTAACTCTCCTTACTATGCTTCTCTTTCAGGCTATCCCTTAATAGTAAGCGCAAGAAAATGTACTTTAAGACTCTGCACCAATCAAAACGACCGTTGTCTTGGCGGAACCTGGTTAATCAGATTGCTTTGCTAGCACCTAGCAGAGTCAAGAAAGGCTGAGGCCACCAATCCCCCACACTTCCCCAGGGCCATTTATTGGTTAGTGCAAATGGAGGATAATTTCAGATCATGTATCACAGAAAATAGGTGATAGTCATTATTTTATATCTGGCCTTGTCTCCTGCAGAAGGAGTCCAATGCCAGAGCAAAATTTCAAAGTACAGTTGTTCAGAGCCCCTTCTTCCTAAACATTCAGGTCAGATGTCTTCCAGCTCCTGCACCTACCCTCTTCTGAGCTTCTGTGCCACCTCTATCCAGACTCTGGCACCCCCCAGCCCTGCTCCCTCCCCCAAGGGAGCCTGTCAACCCTGGTTACTTGTTCTTTCTCTCCCTTTCTCAAAGTCTGTTTTCTCCTAAAGGTGATCCTGAGCTAGGAAGTCTTGCAGTATTTTACTTTTCTGTAGTGGTTGTCATGGATTGAATTATGTCCCTCAAAAAGTGTGCATATCAATTTGGCTGGACCATGATTCCCAGTATTGTGTGGTTGCCCTCCATTTTGTGATTGTAATTTTATGTTAAAGAGGATTAGGGTAGGATTGTAACACCCTTACCCAGGTCACATCCCTGATTCAACATAAAGGGAGTTTCCCTGGGGTGTGGCCTGCACCACCTTTTATCTCTTGTAGGATATAAAAGGAAAGGGAAGCAAGTAGAGAGTTAGGGACCTCATACTACCAAGAAAGAAGCACCAGGAGCAGAGCGCATCCTTTGGACATGAGGTTCCTGTGTTGAGATGCTCCCAGACCAAGGGAGACTGATGCATCACAAGGACCTTCCTCCAGAGCTGACAGAGAGAGAAAGCCTTCCCCTGGAGCTGACACCCTGAATTTGGACTTCTAGCCTCCTAGACTGTGAGAGAATAAATTTCTCTTTGTTAAAGCCATCCACTTGTGGTATTTCTGTTAGAGCAGCACTAGATAACTAAGACAGTGGTCATTAAAAAGAAATAAGGAAAGTCTTTTGAGAGAGTATCTCCATTTCTTCCTCTTCTTTCTTGTTCTTAGTCTTATCTTTACCATCATGTGAGAAACATGAATAAATTTAGGGAGGTAGTTTTTTTTTTTTTTTCTATCTTTAAAGCTGGTCCTGGCACCCTGTTATGGTCAGTGTTATGTGTCAACTTGGCTAGGCTATGATTCTCGGTGGTTTGGCAGACACTATGTAATCACTTTCCATTTTGTGACCTGGTGTGAGCAGCCAGTCAGTTGAAAGGGGAATTTCCTCGGTGGTGTGGCCTGCCTCCAGTATATAAATGGATGTTCTGGCAAAGCTCCCTCTGTTGTCTAGACCCTGCACTCTTCTTGATACCTGACCTCCGGTTCTTGGGACATAAACCTGCAGAAGTCTCCAGCCTGCAGCCTGACCTACAGATGCTGGGTTCGTCAGTCTCTGCAACTAAGTGAGCCAGCAGAAGTCTTCAGCCTGTTGCCTGACCATGGATTTGGGACTTGACAGCCCCTACAATTACGTTAGCCATTTCCTCACAGTTGTGCTAGCCACTTCCTTGAAGTAAATTTCTCTGTGCATATATCTTCACTGGTTTTGCTCCTCTAGAGAACCCAAACTAAGACACACCCTAACTAGTGCATTTGTACCACTTGCCCACCCTACCTCTGGACAAAATTACAAAATCTTAGGAAAGTTTGTCTGCGTGACATCATCCCTCTCTGAAGCTCTTACCTACCTCCTACCCCCACGTCTGTAGTCCTCCACACAACCAGTACCTCCTACTGGCCTTCAGACGGATAACCTGGTGTCAACCACTTCTATTTACAAGAGTTAATAACCGTAGTTGGTGTCCAGTCAGGAAAACAGTTATTTCAAGAGAGAGAATTTATATAGGAAATTGGTTGCATGGGTGATGGAGGGCTGAAAGAAAAAGTCGTTCTATCTCCTGCTGTTGCTCCCCTCTCCTGCCTTCAAGTGTGCTCTATAGTCCCAGCCCCAGCATCCCAGAGCCAAGAATAGAAGGATGAGTTTTGTGGGGAGAGAGTTAAATGACTGGAGTACTCACTCTGCTTATGTTGTCCTTGTTGTTATGTGCCTTCCAGTTGGTTCCAACTCATAGCGACCCTATGTACAACAGAATGAAATACTGCCCAATCCTGTGCCATCCTCACAATTGTTGCTGTGTTTGAGCCCTTTGCTGTAGCCACTGTGTCAGTCCATCTCGTTGAGGGTTTTCCTCTTTTTTGCGGACCCTGTACTTTACCAAGCACGTTGTCCTTCTCCAGGGGCTGGTCCCTCCTGATAACATGTCCAAAGCATGTGAGATGAAGTCTCGTCAGCCTCACTTCTAAGGAGCATTCTGGCTGTAGTTCTTCCAAGACAGATTTATTTGTTCTTCTCGTAGCCCGTGGTATATTCAATATTCTTTGACAACACCATAATTCAAATGCATCAATTCTTCTTCAGTCTTCCTTATTCATTGACCAGCTTTTACTTGCATATAAGGTGATTGAAAATACCATGGCTTGGATCAGGTGCACCTTAGTCCTCAAGGTGACATCTTTGCTTTTTAACACTTTAAAGAAGTCTTGTGCAGCAGATTTGCCCAGTGCAATATATCGTTCAATTTCTTGACTGTTGCTTCCATGGGCATTGATTGTGGATCCAAGTAAAATGAAATCCTTGATGACTTCAATCTTTCCTCCGTTTATCATGATGGTGCTTATTGGTCCAGTTGTGAGGATTTTTGTTTTTTTTATGTTGAGGTGTAATCCATACTGAAGGCTGTGGTCATAAAAGGTGTGCGTCATTCTGTTTATTGTTGTTGTGTGTCATCCAGTCCCTTCAGACTCATATCAACTCTATAGGACAGAGTAGGACTGCCCCGTAGGGTGTTTTCAAGGCTGTACTTTTTATGCAAGCAGATTGCTACATCTTTCTCCTGTGGAGCAGCTGGTGGGCTCAAACTGCTGATGTTTCGGTTGGCAGCCAAGTACTTAACCACTGCAGCACCAGGGCTCCTTACTCTGCTTATACTAGCTTCCAATTTCAAAATTTAAGACCACCTGCCTGACAATGAAGTGCTCCTTCTGCCATAAGCTTGCAACACTCAATCATACAAAAACATATTTAATAGGGAACATGTATTTCAAATCCTATCTATAGATTTAGATCTTTAAAAAATTATTTTCTTTCGATATCTTCAGTGAGAATCCCTGCTCATAAGATGTGAGGAATAGGGTGGCAATTGATTCCGACTCTTGGTGATCCCATGTGTGTCAGAGTAGAATTGTGCTCTATTAGGTTTTTAATAGTTGATTTTTCTGAAGTAGATTGCCAGGCCTGTCTTCTGAGGTGCTTTGGGTGGACTTGAACCCCCAACCTTTCAGTTAGCAGCCAAGCATGTTAAGCATTTGCATCACCCAGAGGACTGAACGGGCAGGAAAATCACCTGTCTCCAGAGACAAGGTTTACTCTGTGGGGCTGCTGGCTGTTTCAGGAGATGCCTTCATCATTAATCCCTCAGTCACCGCCAGCTGATTCTGCAAATGCCCTGGGTCCCCAGAGGTATCACGTCTACACTTATTCCCAGCACCACCACTACCTAAACTTTCTTCTACTTCTCACTATCACTAATTTTTTCTGGAGCACAAGGCACTTAATCCCAGAATACTGAGGCACAAACTGGGCCAGAGCTCCCCCTAGTGGTGGTCAATGCAACTCTTAAAATTACTTTTGTTACAAGAGAAATGAAACCCTGGTAGTGCAGTGGTTAAGAGCTCAGCTGCTAACCGAAAGGTCAGCAGTTTGAATCCACCAGGCGCTCCTTGGAAACCCTATGGGGCAGTTTTACTCTGTCCTATAGGGTCACTATGAGTTGGAATCGTCTTGCTGCCAACAGGTTTGGTTTGTTGTTTTGTTTTTACAAGAGAAATAATAGTCAACATTCATTCAGCACTTAACTCTGGGTCAGGCACTGTGCTAGGCTCTGTCTACTCCTCATCTCAGTTAAGCCTCACAGCAGCCCTCTAAAAGAGGTGCTCTTACAGTTCTCAGTTTAGAGATGAAATCGACCAAGGATGCACAGATCCTCTGATTTGGGAAGAAAATGAGTAAATAGCTCAGGAATATGCCCCAGCACTCAGTGATGTTACTCTCACACCTGCTCCAAAGCCTTTCAGCTTTGCCATCAAAGAAGGAACACTTGCAGGCTCCACCTGGCCCTGGGCTGTCAAGCCTCAAGTGCCTAGAACTGGTGTTTTGGGTTGAATTGTGCCCCTCAAAAATATGTGTTGTAAATCCTAAACTCCTACACCTGTGGATATAATCCCACTTGGGACTAGGGCAGTCCCTGTTTTGTTAATTACACCACATCAGAGTGGCCAATCACCTTTGAGATATAAAAAGAACAGATGAAGCACAAAGAGGAAAGCACAAACGGTAGGCAAGATACACACCATGTGAAGATCTCCAAGGAACTGAGGAACAGAAGCTAAAAAGAGACAAGGACCTTCCCCCAGAGCAGACACAGAGAGAGAGCCCTCCCCTAGAACCAGTGTCCTGAATTTGACTGCCAGCTTCCTAAATTGTCAGAAAATAAATTTCTGTTCATTAAAGCCACCCACTAGTGGTATTTCTGTTATAGTAGCACTAAGAAACTAAGACAGCTGGGTTCCTAGGCATTTTACACTTTAATTGTTGACTGAGAAAAACAATCTTACTGTCCCCTTACAATTTGCTTCACTCTACACAGACACAGACACTGTCCCTTCCTCATCTCCAAGAGCCCGTTCTCAGAATAATTAATCTAGAAAATTTTCTGACTGGATTGATTAAAATTAATGTGTGAAAGAGCCTCGCTTTCCTGGATTGGGAACTGTCTTTTTTTAGAACAGTTTGTTTATTAAAATGAGAGCAAGCAAACAAAACAATGGAGGAAGGGAAGAGAATGGGGGTGGGAAAGGAGAAGGAGGGGAGAGGGAGAGAGGTGAGATTTCTAAGTGTCTTCTCTTTCCCCATCTTACTCACCTAGTGTGCCAGGGGTAGAAAATAAAATGCACAGAAGGGCCACAAACGTCCCTTCCTTCCCCATGCCATGTCTCTAAACAGAAACAGGCTGCTGAAGTCCAGCAAAGTGGGAGCCACATCTAAGGTGCTTGGAGCACCAGGCATGCTATGGCCCAAGTTCAAGGTGATGTCCTTGGGGACAGTACCAGCTGGTGGGGCTTGAGCTAAATTTATACTGCAGGGAACTTCTGTGGGTTTTGGAGGAACCCTCTTTGGTGCAAGGATTCCCTCTATCCATCTCTGGCCAGGATTGCCCCATGTTCGGACGCCCTCAGTTAAAGGGAACTCTCATCCCCATGAGGTCTCTTAGGATGACCGATGCCAACAGTTAGGAACATCTCACTTGCCACTAGCCAAAACCATACCTATAACTTCCAGTTTCTGGTCTTCATTTGGTTCCCTAGGGCCACATGAAATAAGTCTAGTCCCTCTTTCACAAATGTCTGTTTTCCTGTCTGCTCACTACCACCTGTGCCAGTCACTGCCCCATCAAGTCAGCTCTTGTTCCATTCTCCACCCAGTCATTCTCCTCTGGATACCCACTTACTTAAAAGGATCATCAGTCTCTGCTAAGCTGGGCACAGTAACATAAGTGTGGTGGGACCAGCTCAGAACAAAGAAGGGCCATCACCCTCTTTCTCTGAACACCACACTTGGTGTGCATCCAAAGATGCCCAAAAGCAAGTCATGGACAGTCAATGGATCAGTGCAAAGAGCCCTGTGGCATTCCACCAGAGACCCCTCAGATCCATTAGGTAGCACTCCTTATTCATTCACCCAGTTAACTTTCCACGTGAACAAGCCATCTTCTAGGTCACTTTTTACATCTTGTCCGTAAGAATTGGTCACTCCTTGCTGAAATCCAGATCTTTATTCATTCACTCATTGATTCATTCAATAAATATTCATTGTGCTCCTACTACCTTCTGGATACTATCCTAAGTGCTGGAGACACCATATTGAACAAGATAGCTGCTGTTCCTTCCCTTATGGAGTTTAAATGGGCAGGGGGAGGAGAGGAAGGGGACAGTCAATAAACAAGTAAATAAACACACGAGATGATTTCAGACAGTGCTTTGAAGAAAATAATGCAGTGACAAGGATTGCATCAGGGGCAAGAGTGGAAGAGGGAAGACGAGATAGGAAGCTCTAGTGAAAGTTCAGATATGACCTGGCTACAAAGTACCCCTCGTCTACAGGTCAATAACCCTAAAAATGCAGGGTTGTCTGGTCTGATTTGTCCTTGGTAGCCCCAGGCTGACCTTTACCAATCCCAACTTCTTTTCCTGATGGCCATAGATCATGGGTTGATGTGTACTAGCATTTTGCTGGAACTGAAATGATACTCACTGGTTATCTCACTTTCCCCTTGCTCTTATAACTTGAGACAGCCTGTCTTCACACCCCACAGTCACTCACAGACTTGCAGCAGCTGAATGTTCTTCAGAGCCTCTCAGGGCACTGGGATGTCACCCCACTTCCTGTCCAAGTGGCAAGAGCGCATTTAGAGGGGGCAGTCCAAATGGCGGTGTAGTGAAATGCCTCATAACATCCCTCTTACAACAAAGACCCAAAAAAACAAGTGAATCAGACAGAGGTGACAACTTTAGAATCCTCAGCATCAAAGGTAAGGCTGAAGAATTGGACTGAGTGCCAAATGGAAGGAGAGCATGTACAAAAACAGTAGACACAGAGAATTACAGATCACTGGCATCCTGCCAGTTGAAACTGCACGTACTGACACAAAGCAAGCAGTATTCCCAGCCAAAGCCCCCATCACTTTGTGCAGCCAAGCAGGGGCAACTCTGCACCCAAGTCTAGAGTCAAGCAGGAGTGCTTGCTCCTGCCCTGCAAATGTTGAGTGCATTCACCTTACTCAACACATACCCCATAGCCCCCCATGCCGGAGGCCTGCAGACTTGCAGTGCCCCCCCCCCAACATCCGTTATCCATTCCCCTCCTTGCCACATGCGATCACAGTCTGGTGGCACCTGCCACTACCCCACCCCCTGAGCCAGGGGCTCACAGGCTGGTGGCCCTGCCCGTTCACTCAGCTACTCACACCGGGGACCCGTAGACTGGCAGCACCTGCCTCTCTGCCTAGCTACTTGCTCTGGGGGCCTGTGAACAAGCAGCGTCCCCTCTTCTGCCTATCCACCCATTCTGGAAGCCTATGGACTAGCAGTGCCCCCTCTTTTGCCCACTTACCCACACTGGGGGCCTGTGGACCAGCGGTGCCTGCTCTTAAGCCCAGCCACCCAAGCTGGGGCCTGCGGACCAGTGGTGTCTGCTTCTCTGCCTGGCTGCTGGAGCTGTGGGCCCAGGGACTGGCAGCACCCTCTCTTCTACCCAGCCAACTGTGCTGGGGGCCCAAGGACCAGTAGCATCCAATCCTACACCCAGCCACCTGCACTGGAGGCCAACAGACCAGCGTTATCTCCTATTCCCTCCAGCCTGAAGACCAGTGGTACAGTCTCCCCCATGTCATGGGCACCCCTGCCTCACCCCTACAATGCCCCCCTTGCACCTGGAGGCTTGTTCCTGATCCGACCACCCTCGTGCAGCCCTGCTTCCCAGGACCATCAGTGAGAGATTCTGTACCACCCACTCGGTGACCGGTGACCTGGGCCCCAACTACCTGGCAAATGACAGTGTGTACACATAACAGCTAATGCAGAGACTAGTGAGAACACTCCCTGCACCCACACCCAGGTGATCAGTCAGACAGACAAATCACCTCACCAGCAATGCCAGCAACATCCTCAACCTCTCTGCAAAACCAGTGAACAGAGACCCGTGCTCACACACCCAGCTGCTGCCCCAGCCACCCAGAGACAGGAGGTGAGAGCTGCAGTGCAGCTAACTAGTGATCAGAGTAGCACATACACCCCACCTACCTGGATATATCAGAAAAAACAAAAAACAAAAAATGAGGTGGCAGCAAACAAACATATAATAAATAAATAAACATACTAACACCTAATGCCTTGGAGACAACAGACAATATCAAATCACCTAAAGAAGAAGGACAAGATGGCTCCAGCAAAATAAAAAATCAGAAAACTTTCTGGAGGAAGAAGTGGCAATGGAACTGCCTGATAAAGTTCTCCAGAGATCAAGAAAGTGGTCAAGGAAAACACAGACAAAACCAAGGAAAACAGACAAAATAAAGGAAAACAAAGCAAAAGAAGAATTCAGAAAAACAATACAAGAAGAAAATGACAAAATAAATAGAAAATTAGAAACCATATGAAAAACAGCAAGTGGAAATCCAAAAGATTAACAATAAAATTTCAGAAATAGACAACTCAATAGAAGGATATAAGAGTGGAATTGAATCAATGGAAGATAGAATCAGCAAAATAGAGGGCAAATCCCTTGACACCAATTTGTTTGAGGAAAAATCAGAAAAAAGAATGATGAAAAATGAAGAAAGCCTGAAAATTATGTAGGACACTATCAAGAGGAAAAATTTACGTGTGATTGGAATTCCAGAACAGGAGGCAAAAAAAAAAAAAAAAAAAAAAAATCCACAGAGAAAATCGTCTAAAATTTGCTGGTAGAATATTTCCCTACTATCATGAAAGATGAAAAGATGTCAATCCAAGGAGATCAACAAACTCCATACAGGATAGACCCCAAAATAAAATCACAAAGATATATGATAATCAAACTTGCCATAACCAAAGACAAAGAAAGAATCCTGAGAACAGCTTGGGAAAAATGAAAAGTCACTTACAAAGGAGAACTAATAAGACTAAACCTCTGATTACTCAGCAGAAACAATGCAGGCAAGAAGGCAATAGGTTGACATATATAAAGGCTTGGAAGAAAAAAATTGCCAAACAAGAATTATCTATCCAGCAAAATTGTCACTCAAATACCATAGAGAAATTAGTACTTTTCCAGATAAACAGAAATTAAGGGAATTAGTAAAAACCAGACCAACCTTACAAGAAGTATTAAAAGGAGTCCTTTGGAAGGAGAACCAACAACATCACACAACAACCTGAGATTAGGACACAGGATAACATCAGCCAGACATCAACTCAGATAAAGAAACTGCAAAAATAAAACAAACCTAAAAGACTGAAAACAGGAAACCAGAGATGTCAATCTGTAAATGATGACTATGATGGTTAAGATTGTGTGTCAGCTTGGCTTGGCCATGATTCTCAGTGTTTATACGTGATCACCCCCAATGATGGTATCTGCTGTGAATAGCCAATCAGTTGAAAGGGAGTTAGTTTCCCTGGGCATGCGGCCTGCTTCTGAATATAAGAGGATGCTCTGGCTTTTGCCTGCTCTGGATCCTGCAGCTGGCTCCTGTTTGTCTGACCTCAAGTTCTTGGGTCTTGAACTAGCAGCTTACTTGCCAGACTTGGGATTTGTCGATCTTCACAGCCTGTGAGCAAGAGCCCTGCTCTCTGACCTGCTGATCTTGGGTTCGCTAGCCTCTGCAGCTATGTGAATCAGGAGAAGCCTCTATCCTGATCCATGGACTTGGGATGTTCCAGCCTCTACAACCCTGTGAGCTTTTCCTTGGTGTAAATCTCTCTATATATTTATATGCTTTACTGACTTTGATTCTCTAGAGAACTCAACCTAAGAAAATGACAATGCCCAAACAAAAAGGGGAATAAATGGTGTAGTTACATTACTTTCATATGGAGCAGAAGTCAAGGCGACATAAAGAAATAAAAGACTGCTTTAAACTTAGGAAGATAAAGGTAAATTTCAAGGTAACCACAAAGAAAGTTAACAAACCTACTCATCAAAATAAGAAAGAAGAAAAACACAAAGACTCAGCAAACACAAAATCAACGACAATGAAAGAAATGAAAAAAAAAAATCCACAAACAAAAGGAATTCATCACATAAAGTTAATTGAAACAAAGAAATCATCAACACCACACACACACACACACACACACACACACACACACAAAGCACATCAAAATGACAGCAATAGACTTATTCCTATAGATAATCACACTGAATGTAGACGGCTTAAATGCACTAGTAAATAGACAGAAAGTGGCAGAAAGGATTAAAAAAAATGACTCATTATAATGCTGTCTACAAGAGACACACCTTAGACACAAAGACATAAATAAACTAAAACTCAAAGGATGGAAAAAATATATCAAGCAAATAATAATTAAAAAAAGGAGGAGTGACAATATTAACCTTTGATAAAATACACTTTAAGGCAAATCCACCATAAAAGATAAGGAAGGACATTTTATATAATGATTAAAGTGTCAATCCACCAAAAGGACTTAACCATAATTAATATATATGGACCCAATGACAGGGCTACAAAATACATAAAACAAGCTCTAACAGCATTGAAAAGAGAAATAGACAGTTCCACATTAATAGTAGGAGATTTTAACACACCATTTTCAGTGAAGGGCAGAACAATTAGAAACTCAACAAAGATACAGAAGGTTTAAATGCCACAATCAACCAACTTAACCTCATAGACATATACACAACACTCCACCCAACATCAGCGAAGTATACATTCTTTTCCATTGCACATGGATCATTCTCCAGAATAGATCACATTTCAGGCCACAAAGCAAGCCTCAGTAAAATCCAAAACATTGAAATAATGAAGTGCATTTTCTCTGATCACAATGCTATAAAAGTGGAAATCAATAACAGAAAGAGAAAGGAAAAAAAATCAAATACATGGAAACTCAGTAATGCCTTGTAAAAAGCACTAGATAATAGAAAAAAATCAAATATGGAATAAAAAAATTCCTAGAATCACATTAGAATGAAAATACAACATAGTAAAATCTTTGGGACACAGCAAAAGCAGTGCTCAGCGGTCAGTTTATAGCATTAAACACACACTCCAAAAAAGAAAGGCCAAAATAAAAACATTAACCCTACAACTTGAACAAATAAAAAGAGAGCAGCAAAAGTAGCACAAAGTCACCAGAAAAAAGAAAATAATAACTATCAGAGCAGAAATAAATGAAACAGAGAACAAAAAAACAATAGAATCAACAAGACCAGAAGCTAGTTCTTTGAAAGGATCAATAAAATCAACAAACCACCGGCCAAATTAACAAAAGAAAAGCAGGAGAAGAAGCAAATAACCAAAATGAGAAATGAGATGGGTGACATTACAACAGAACCAACTGAAATAAAAAAGATCATAACAGAATACTATGAAAAATTGTACTCCAAAAAATTTGAAAACCTAGAGGAAATGGACAAATTTCTAGAAACACACTAGCTACCTAAACTAACACAAAATGAAGTAGAAAAATTGAAGAGACCCATAACAAAAGAAGAGATTGATGAGACAATTTAAAAAACTCCCAACAACAACAAAACCCTGACCCAGATGGCTTCACTGGAGAATTCTACCAAGCATTCAGAGAAGAGCTCACCAATACTACTCAAATATTTCAGAGCATAAAAAAGGAAGGAATACGCCCAAATTCATGCTATGAAGCCAGCATAATCCTAATAACAAAGCCAAGCAAAGACACCACAAAAAAAAGTAAGTTACAAACCAATATCCCTCATAAATATAGATGCAAAGATTCTCAACAAAATTCTAGCCAATAGAATTCAACAGCATATCAAAAAGATAACACATCAGGACCAAATGGGATTCATACCAGGTAGTATGCAAGGATGTTTGACATTAGAAAATCAATCAACGTAGTCCACTATATAAATAAAAGAATCACATAATCATCTCAACTGATGCAGAAAAGGCATTTGATAAAGTCCAACACCCATTCCTGATAAAAACCTTCAGCAAAATAGGAATGGAAGGGAATCTCCTCAGCATAATAAAGGGCATTTATACAAGACCAACAGCCAACATTATTCTCAAAGGAAAGAGACTGAAAGCATTCCCCTTGAGAACGAAACCAGACAAGGATGGTCTTTATCACTACTCTTATTTAACATTGTACTGCAAGTCCTAGCTAGAGCAATAAGGTAAGAAAAGGAAATAAAGGGGATTTGACACATGTGCATGTCCAAAACAGATGACATAAATAATAGAATGATAGATAAAATAAATGTAATTATATATAAAAGATATAATATGGAACCCCAGTGGCACAGTGATTAAGAGCTTGGCTGCTTTTTTTATCTACGTATGTAACCATTCGTAAATTATTGTTCATTAACACTGTTGTTGCAAGATTGTCTGTTATAGTAATTACTGTAAAAACAAAAAACCAAACCCATCATTACATCAAGTCGATTCCAGCTCATAGCAACCCTATAGGACAGAGTAGAACTGCCCCATAGGGTTTCCAAGGAGCAGCTAGTGGATTCAAACTGTTGACCTTTTGGTTAGCAGCAGTAGCTCTTAACCACTGTGCCACCAGGGCTCCACCATGCTGATAACTAGGGTTAAATTCCAGTATAAACCAGTCCCATATGGTTTCCAAGGACAGACTGGTGGATTCGAACTGCCTACCTTTTGTTTAGCAGCGGCAGCACTTAACCACTGAGCCACCAGGTATGCTACAGAGGTGTGAGAGGGTGCAAGGGAGCACACGCACCAGCAGATATCAGTTTGGTTGTGGATGTTTCTACATACATAATTGTAGGTGTTGCATGTATATTAATATAGACAATAGAGCACACAAGGGGCATGGCCATGGAAACTTCTTAGACATAACCAAACACCTCGTGGGACAAAGTTCCTAGGCTCGAAGGTGAAGGACCATAGACTCAAGGGACATCTACATCAATTGGCACATCATAGTTCATAAAGACAATGTTCTTCATCCTACTTTGGGGAGTAGTGTCTGGGGCCTTAAATGCTTGCGAGTGGCCACTAAGATACAAACTGTTGGTCTCCTTCTGTCTGGAGCAAAGGAGAGTGAGGAAAACCAAAGACTCAAAGGAGCAATTAGTCCAAAGGACTAATGGACCACACCAACCACAGCCTACACGACCCTGAAACCAGAATAACTAGATGGTGCCTCTACTGACTACCACTACTGACTGCCGTGACTCACCACAGAGGGTCCCGGAGAGGGCGGGAGAAAAATTGTAGGACAAAAACTCAAATTCACAAAAAAAAAACAGACTTACTGCTCTGACAGAGACTGAAGGAACCCCTGAGACTATGGCCCTAAGATACCACCCTTCTGACCTGGAAATGAAGCCATTCCCAGAGACCACCTTTCACCCAAATCATAGACAGGCCCATAAAAGAAACAATAACACATGAGAGGAATGTATTCCTTAGAAGAATCAAAAGGACAACATTTGCCCAAAAGCAAAGATAAGAAGGCAGGAAGGGGTAGAAAATCAGGACAAAGGGAAACAGGGAAACCAGGGTGGAAATGAGGAGAGTGCTGACACATTGTGGGGAACGCAACCAATGTCATGGAATAATTTATGCACAAACTATCCAATGGGAAACTAATTTGCTCTGTAAACTTTCACCTAAAGCACAAAAAAATAAAAAGAACATTTAGAGCAGTCAGGAGCTCTTTTTCCTCTTCCCAAGGCATCCTTCGCCTTTTTCTGCCTGAAGATTCTTGTCTTAGATAGAATGGAGATGTGGACAAGCCCCTGCACTCCAGAAAAACTCTGCAAAGTGGTGCCTCTGCTCTTGGCACACTCCCCATTTTGCTTTGTTTCTGAATCCCCTTGACGTGGTCTTGTGTGCTTTCCCACTGCCTCAGCTCTTTCACCTTCAGACAGGCTTCTTACAAGTCCCGCCATCAGGCAACACTGGCCCTTGAGTAGATGCCCTCCTTCCTGTGTTGGTAAATATCCTTTGTAAACCTGAACTTAGGTCTCATCCACAACCAATCATGGGGATGGCACAGCACCAGGCAGTGTTTCTTTCTGCTGTGCACAGTGTTGGGGCCAACTTGACTGGAGCAGATAACAACAAACCTCAGCTTACCAGAGGATCCCCTTCAAGCCAACCTCGCTCTGCAGGCACCTCCTGTCCCCTGCCTCCTCCGAATCATGCAATGAAGGACCCTAGGAGTCTATTTTTCAGACCTGCCCATCCCTCTCGCACAGGGCAGGACTAGGCCACAAAATTTAAGGGGGTGCCAAAAAACTCAGGAATCAAGATAAATTAAAAAACGTTAATGTGATAATTTTTAAAAATTTAAACTAATACAAAAAATCCTTGATGAACAAAATATTAACATTTGAAATAAGGAGAGAGTCCATGTTACTGGCTTCCCTTTGCCTCAGGCTCCACTGTGGCCAGCACGGCTTTCGCGCCTTCATCCCCTCAGAGCTCCGCTATGGGATCCCTCCTGTTTTTGCAATCTGCCTTCTTCAAGTCACAAATGTCCTTCACTGAGCTCCACATTTCCTGTCGACTCCAGGAACTCTCAGATCAGATGCTGGTTTTCCATCACATCCACTTCCCTCTTTAATGGTCAGAGGTGGGCCCTGAGCAGCAGTCCCCTTGTCAGTTGTGGGTCTCCTGAGAAGTGACAGCATGGCCAGAGCCTCTGTGGAATGAAACGCACAGTCGATGTCTGTGAGGATGTGACTGGGATATCCCCCATCTCCGGGGCCTGGCCATGGCACCAGGTCTGAACTGCGCATTAGCACTGCTCCATCCACATGCAGCAGCAAGGGGAGAACTCCAGTCTGGAGCGAAGATACCACGAGGTCACACCATTCCCTCAGCTGGCACTGAGAAGGCTTTTTGGAATAAGTGCTTTTTTTAAAAAAAGGGAAAAGTGTTCTGTATAGTCGACTTGTTCCTCTCATTAAAAGTAAGAGTAAGGCTTTTTTTTTTATTCTCTGCGGGGCCACTTTGGGGATCCACCATAAAGTGATTAGTGAGACAATTACAATTGTGACTCAACTCAACAAAATAGGTGCTTCAGCTTAGGTGTGACTAGAGTTTTCCCTTACTTTGCTATTTATTGATTCAGCATACCCTCCCTTCCACCTTAATGATTTATAGTTTAAACTCGTCTACATGATTTATGTAGAGGTTTGGAGACACCTATTAGCTCTGGCTCTCAAGCAAACACCCATGGGACTGAGCCCTTCTCCCCTTCCCCCATCACTGTCATCATCCTTCGGGTTAGTGAACGGAGAAGGCTGGCAGGCAGCCTCCCAACACAGGAGGAAACTGGCCAGGACAGAGTGGGAGGAATCTCTTTCTGGGACCAGAAAACCCATAGCCATCAAGTGGATTCCGACTCATAGTGACCCTAAAGGACAGAGTAGAACTGCCCCGTAGGGTTTCCAAGGAGCGGCTGGTGGATTCAAACTGTCAGTCTTTTGGTTAGCAGTGAGCTCTTAACCACTGGGCCACCAGGGCTGCTCTGGGACTAGAAGCAGGAGGCAGTTAGGCGGGTGAGCATTGAATCTCAAGCAACAGACAAGGGCGCCCCTCCAGGCAGTCCCAGGACCTGCAGTCTTAACCGTCGCTTCGCTTCTCCCGGCTTCCAGTCTCACTCCTGGAGACAGCTGCAGCTCAACCCCAGACTGTCTGGGGGGATGATATTAATAACAATGACTGTGAACCTTTTTTCTATGCACTTATTACCAGCACTAGGTGAATGCTTATTATTAATAATAATAATTTAGCACAGACTTTACTGCTTTTGTGTAACAGTGAGTACCTGGATTCTAATTATCTGTCTTATTTTAATATTTATGGAATTAATCAAACTTTCTAATGGAAAACCCCACAATGAAATTATCCAGAGCATGCTTCAATGAAGACAGATGTGACACGCTGTGGGAAAAGACAGCTCAACTTTATTAATATTACTCAGAGCCGGCTTGGTGATGCAGGCCGGCCCCTCCAGACTGGAGCCCCGGGCAGGCCCATGGCACCCCAGAGAGCAACCCATCTGTGGGCCTCTGGAAAGAGGTCTCAGAGCCCAGCTGCCACCTGTGCTCACAGGGTGGGGCTGACTTGCTCGCTGAGACTAAACTGTCCACCCGGATGGCCGGCTGACAAGTCCCTGGTAGGTGCTCCTGACTGGCGTGACTGGCAGCAGGGCCATGTTTGAGTTCTGTCTGAAGATCAAAGGGAGATGTGCCTTCTACAACTGGCTCAAGGGCTCAGCAAGCCCACAGTCAGTCATTGCCTTAACCAGCAGAAAGCCCTGGGGGCCTTCGTCAACAGCAAGGTCAGAGGCACCCTAGAGGCCTTCATCCACAGTGGCAAGGTCAGAGGTGCTCTGGGAGCCTTCATCCACAGCAAGGTCAGAGGTGCCCTGGGGGCCTTTGCCCACAGCATGGTCAGAGGTGCTCTGGGGGCCTTCATCCCCAGCAAGGTCAGAGGTGCCCTGGGGGCCTTTGCCCACAGCATGGTCAGAGGTGCTCTGGGGGCCTTCATCCCCAGCAAGGTCAGAGGTGCCATCTTCAGGATTGTTTCAAGTGGAGGATCAGCACCTAGGTGGAGATGACCAGCTGATGGTCATCTAGGACTCTGGTAAGACTACTAGAGCCCAGGGCAAGATCCCCACTAGGGATGTGCCTCTAGTTAAACATACCAGCTACACTTTATACCCGCCACCGTTCTGTTGGTTTGTTATACTGTGGTTTCTGTGATGCTGGAAGCTATGCCACTGGTATTTCAAACCGTAGCAGGGTCACCCCTGCTGGACAGTTTCAGCAGAGCTTTCAGACTAAGACAGACTAGAAAGAAAGGTCTGCTGTTTTACTTACAAAAATTAATCAGTGGAAACCCTGTGGATCACAACAGAATATTGTCTGCTATAGTGCTGGAAGATGAGCCCCCTGGGTTTGAAGACACTGCACAATAGCTGTGAAGATGGCATAAGACTGGGTAATGATTCATTCTATTGTACATAAGGGCACCATGTATCATAGAGGTTTCGTTCCGTTCTACATAAGGGCAGCATGAGTCAGAGGTGACTTGTCAGCAGCTAACAAAAAAGACAACAAACCTTTATAAACGTTCAGGCCCTGTGCCAATGCTTTCTGTAGATTCTCAGATTTTAATTGTAGAACTACCCTATGAATCAAGCACTATTATTATTTCCATTTCACAGGCCTGAAGAAGCTAAGCAGCTTCCCCCAAGGTCACAGAAAGCGCCACGTTTAACTCAGGCTGCCCAACTCCAGGGTCCTGCTCTAACCACTGCACCTACTGTCTCCTATGAAGCTGTTCACCCTCAGCCTTCTCTGAGCCCCTTTCTCAACAACTCCTCTATCAGGCCTGGGACCCTTGGGCTACCCTCTGGCTTTCAAAGTACCCGACTCCTGGAACCATGGAGGCCCTTTTCCAAATGAGTTTTTACCGTACTCTGCCAGGATCACCCCCCGACACCCACAGGAAGCAGGCAGAGCTAATTGCTGCACCTATGATCACTTGAGGGGCTTTAGAAATTCTGATGACCAGGCCCCACCCATATGTCAAGACTTCAGAGGTGGGACCAGCGCCCCTCATTTTTTAATGATAACATTCATATAAGCATTTAGAACAGGTGATGGCTCTGTGCAGCTGTAGTTCCCCTGGGGTTCTCAACGCTGGCTCCTCACTACAATCAGCTGGGGAGCTTTTAAAAGGCCCATGTTAGGGCCCAATCCCCAGAGATCTTGTTTAATTAGTTTGGGTGGGGCTCTGGGAATTGGTATATGTGGTTTTAAATCTTCCCAGTTGATTGTAGTGTGTCACCTGGGTGGAGAAGTGCTGGCTTAGCATGAAAATCAATGGACTGATTGAAGCAATTCACCCTAAAAAGTGAGTATTCTTCCCACAGTCATTGCCCTCTGATCATTCTTATATAAGTTCAGAGGTCCCCTTCTCAGAGCGGCCACCCTGAACCCCACGGCCCCTCCCCCAGCAACAGTAACCCACTCCCTCACCAGTATGTCATCCTGGTTTCTTGTCCTCATAGAGTGGGTGACCATGTGTAACTATAGGATTTATTCACGTGTTTGCTTGTCTGCTGCCTGACCCCCAACCTGGAATATCAGCATCAGGTTGGGAGGGGCCTGTCCAGTGTCAACACCTAAAACAGTGCCTGGTACACAGTAGGCCCTCAAAACTTTTGCTTAAATGGATAAATAAATAAAAGGCATAATCCTGTATGGGATGTAGAGAGAAATACCTTTAATCAAGCACTTGTAAGGAGCTCATTATTCTAATTGCTTTAGATGGATATTATCATTTAATCTCTTAACAAGCTTATGAAGTAGATAAGGTGTTATCCCATTTTACTGATGAAGTAACTAATATTAACGAAGTCGGCTGTCAGAGGGCCAACATCAAGGAAGTGGGTAAGGGGAGGAATGGAACCCAGGGCCCTCTGACCCAAGAAACTCCATGTCTTCTGCAGGAGAGCATGGCCCTGTCCCTTGCCCACTCCAAACACTAGCCAGGATGTTCCCCTAAAGGCAGGGCTGAGCAAGCTGACACCTCCCTCCAAAGGCCACATGTGAACCTTGAACTTTACAAACGTTTCTCTCAATTCCTCTTCTCTTGACAGTTTTTCTCTATCTCCCTTACAATCAGTGCTGGAATTAGAGCTGGAGAACTAATTTATCAAGGGCCCTGGAGCCTTCTGAAAGATCACCTAAAGAGGACAAGTCCAAATTAGAAATGCTTACCTTGTTTCACATGGCTTCACATTTCAGCTCTTCCTAGAAAGTACTTTTTTAAGGCATAGAGAAGTTGGGCAAAACTAACCAGCATTGACATCCCAGGCAAGGGAGAAGTGTTAAGGTCCACAGGATAACTGGTCTTTGTTTAATGTGGAGAAAAGGGGAGAGCGGCACCCCCTGGTAAAGCAGATAAATTCTAGTCTGTGTAGTTAGTGCGTCAGCTGCCTAATCTTTTTACAAGGATCTTAGAACTGGTCTGAGAACCGTAGACTCTAGTCTCACCAAGCCCTAGAAGCCCAAGTCAGCTCTGCCTGAAAATTACTAACAAGGACACATTTGTGCTCCTTTATTATGATGACTGAACATGCTGCTAAATTGAGTGTTCTGTGATTTACCTTTGCCATGCCTCTAAATTACTCTGACATCTTTCTCCTCTTCTCCTCTGCTGGAATCTAGTTTTAATTAATTTTCAGTAACAAGTCAATTGTCCCCTATTTGTTTTCCCCTTCAAAACATACTCATCACCAGAGCTGCATTAGTCATAAGTGACAGTTACAAACTAAAATCAATATCCACACACCAAAGATACTGGAGAGACCAAAGGCCAGTTAGGTCACCCAGCTCACACCGGTGGCTGCAGGTTCACAGCCACGCAAAGCCTAGTTGCTTTCTGGTCTCCTCTCCTACCTGTCCTCTCTTACAAGGCTGCTGTTGGCCAGGGGTCAGTGATCTCCCCCCAGTTCTTTAGTTCTTTAATCAAATAAGCACTGAGAAATGAGTAAAGGAAGAATGAAAATAGGGAGAAGAAAAAAAGGCAAGGTAAAATGAAAGAGACAATCAGAAGAGTGAGTGAGAATGCAGAGGGGGAGGGAGAAGGGAGGAGAATGCAGAGGGGAGGGAGAAGGGAGGAGAATGCAGAGGGGGAGGGAGAAGGGGAGGGAATACAGAGGAGAGGGAGAAGGCAGGAGAATGCAGAGGGGAGGGAGAAGGGAGGAGAATGCAGAGGGAAAGGAGAAGGGGAGGGAATGCAGAGGGGAGGGAGAAGGGGAGGGAATGCAGAGGGGGAGGGAGAAGGGAGGGAATGCAGAGGGAAAGGAGAAGGGGAGGGAATGCAGAGCAGGAGGGAGAAGGGGAGGGAATGCAGAGGAGAGGGAGAAGGGAGAGAATGCAGAGGGGGAGGGAGAAGGGAGGGAATGCAGAGGGGGAGGGAGAAGGGGAGGAGAATGCAGAGGGGGAGGGAGAAGGGGAGGGAGAAGGGGAGGGAATGCAGAGGGAAAGGAGAAGGGGAGGGAATGCAGAGGGGGAGGGAGAAGGCAGGAGAATGCAGAGGGGGAGGGAGAAGGGAGGGAATGCAGAGGGGGAGGGAGAAGGGGAGGGAATGCAGAGGGGGAGGGAGAAGGGAAGAGAAGGCAGAGGGGGAGGGAGAAGGGAGGGAATGCAGAGGGGGAGGGAGAAGGGAAGAGAAGGCAGAGGGGGAGGGAGAAGGGAGGGAATGCAGAGGGGAGGGAGAAGGGAGGAGAATGCAGAGGGAAAGGAGAAGGGGAGGGAATGCAGAGCGGGAGGGAGAAGGGGAGGGAATGCAGAGGAGAGGGAGAAGGGAGGAGAATGCAGAGGGAAAGGAGAAGGGGAGGGAATGCAGAGGGGAGGGAGAAGGGAGGAGAATGCAGAGGGGGAGGGAGAAGGGAGGGAATGCAGAGGGGGAGGGAGAAGGGAGGGAATGCAGAGGGAAAGGAGAAGGGGAGGGAATGCAGAGTGGGAGGGAGAAGGGAGGAGAATGCAGAGGGGGAGGGAGAAGGGAGGGAATGCAGAGGGGGAGGGAGAAGGGAGGGAATGCAGAGGGAAAGGAGAAGGGGAGGGAATGCAGAGGGGAGGGAGAAGGGAGGAGAATGCAGAGGGAAAGGAGAAGGGGAGGGAATGCAGAGGGGAGGGAGAAGGGAGGAGAATGCAGAGGGAAAGGAGAAGGGGAGGGCATGCAGAGCGGGAGGGAGAAGGGAAGAGAAGGCAGAGGGGGAGGGAGAAGGGAGGAGAATGCAGAAGGGGAGGGAGAAGGGAGGAGAATGCAGAGGGGGAGGGAGAAGGGGAGGGAATGCAGAGGAGAGGGAGAAGGGAGGAGAATGCAGAGGGGGAGGGAGAAGGGAGGGAATTCAGAGGGGGAGGGAGAAGGGAGGGAATGCAGAGGGGGAGGGAGAAGGGAAGAGAAGGCAGAGGGGGAGGGAGAAGGGAGGGAATGCAGAGGGAAAGGAGAAGGGGAGGGAATGCAGAGCGGGAGGGAGAAGGGGAGGGAATGCAGAGGGAAAGGAGAAGGGGAGGGAATGCAGAGCGGGAGGGAGAAGGGAAGAGAAGGCAGAGGGGGAGGGAGAAGGGAGGGAATGCAAAGGGAAAGGAGAAGGGGAGGGAATGCAGAGGGGAGGGAGAAGGGGAGGGAATGCAGAGGGGGAGGGAGAAGGGAAGAGAAGGCAGAGGGGGAGGGAGAAGGGAGGGAATGCAGAGGGGGAGGGAGAAGGGAGGGAATGCAGAGGGGGAGGGAGAAGGGGAGGGAATGCAGAGGAGAGGGAGAAGGAGAGGAGAATGCAGAGGGGGAGGGAGAAGGCAGGAGAATGCAGAGGGGGAGGGAGAAGGGAGGGAATGCAGAGGGGGAGGGAGAAGGGAGGGAATGCAGAGGAGAGGGAGAAGGGAGGAGAATGCAGAGGGAAAGGAGAAGGGGAGGGAATGCAGAGGGGAGGGAGAAGGGAGGAGAATGCAGAGGGAAAGGAGAAGGGGAGGGAATGCAGAGGGGAGGGAGAAGGGAGGAGAATGCAGAGGGAAAGGAGAAGGGGAGGGCATGCAGAGGGAAAGGAGAAGGGGAGGGAATGCAGAGCGGGAGGGAGAAGGGAAGAGAAGGCAGAGGGGGAGGGAGAAGGGAGGAGAATGCAGAGGGGGAGGGAGAAGGGGAGGGAATGCAGAGGAGAGGGAGAAGGCAGGAGAATGCAGAGGGAAAGGAGAAGGGGAGGGCATGCAGAGCGGGAGGGAGAAGGGAAGAGAAGGCAGAGGGGGAGGGAGAAGGGAGGAGAATGCAGAGGGGGAGGGAGAAGGGAGGAGAATGCAGAGGGGGAGGGAGAAGGGGAGGGAATGCAGAGGAGAGGGAGAAGGCAGGAGAATGCAGAGGGGGAGGGAGAAGGCAGGAGAATGCAGAGGGGGAGGGAGAAGGGAGGGAATGCAGAGGGGGAGGGAGAAGGGAGGGAATGCAGAGGAGAGGGAGAAGGGAGGAGAATGCAGAGGGAAAGGAGAAGGGGAGGGAATGCAGAGGGGAGGGAGAAGGGAGGAGAATGCAGAGGGAAAGGAGAAGGGGAGGGCATGCAGAGGGAAAGGAGAAGGGGAGGGAATGCAGAGCGGGAGGGAGAAGGGAAGAGAAGGCAGAGGGGGAGGGAGAAGGGAGGAGAATGCAGAGGGGGAGGGAGAAGGGGAGGGAATGCAGAGGAGAGGGAGAAGGCAGGAGAATGCAGAGGGAAAGGAGAAGGGGAGGGCATGCAGAGCGGGAGGGAGAAGGGAAGAGAAGGCAGAGGGGGAGGGAGAAGGGAGGAGAATGCAGAGGGGGAGGGAGAAGGGAGGAGAATGCAGAGGGGGAGGGAGGAGGGAGGAGAATGCAGAGGGGGAGGGAGAAGGGGAGGGAATGCAGAGGGGAGGGAGAAGGGAGGAGAATGCAGAGGGAAAGGAGAAGGGGAGGGCATGCAGAGCGGGAGGGAGAAGGGAAGAGAAGGCAGAGGGGGAGCGAGAAGGGAGGAGAATGCAGAGGGGGAGGGAGAAGGGAGGGAATGCAGAGTGGGAGGGAGAAGGGGAGGGAATGCAGAGGAGAGGGAGAAGGCAGGAGAATACAGAGGGGGAGGGAGGAGGGAGGAGAATGCAGAGGGGGAGGGAGAAGGGAGGAGAATGCAGAGGGGGAGGGAGAAGGGAGGAGAATGCAGAGGGGGAGGGAGAAGGGAGGGAAATCAGAGGGGGAGGGAGAAGGGAGGGAATGCAGAGGGAAAGGAGAAGGGGAGGGAATGCAGAGTGGGAGGGAGAAGGGGAGGGAATGCAGAGCGGGAGGGAGAAGGGAAGAGAAGGCAGAGGGGGAGGGAGAAGGGAGGGAATGCAGAGGGGGAGGGAGAAGGGAGGGAATGCAGAGGGGAGGGAGAAGGGAAGAGAAGGCAGAGGGAAAGGAGAAGGGGAGGGAATGCAGAGGGAAAGGAGAAGGGGAGGGAATGCAGAGCGGGAGGGAGAAGGGAAGAGAAGGCAGAGGGGGAGGGAGAAGGGAGGGAATGCAGAGGAGGAGGGAGAAGGGAAGAGACTGTGTTTTAGGAGTTAGCAGCCTTGAGAACTCCTATTCTTACTGAAATGAAGAATGCACATTACCATGGTGTGGAAGTAAGGATCCAAAAGGAAAGGAGGGAAAGGAAAGTTTGGGGAGGGATCAACTGCCATCGATGCTCATGACTCTTCTCTTTCTCCAACCAACATCTCTCTCCTGAGTTCCAGGCCCAAACATTCAATCAATCACAATGCCATGTCAATTTTACCTTCCAAAATCCAATTGCACATTTCTCTCCACCCCCACAGCTACCATCGATTTCCAATCACCATTACCTCCTACCTGGAACGCAGCTGCAACTGTCTGCTGGATGCCAGCCACCTCCATTTTGAGAAGCCTTTCCTGTTTCCCACTGTCCACAAGGAGCCTCTGCCTCTTCCCCAAGGCCCCCACAGCCAGAGCTCAGGCCTCTCTGCTCCGTTCCAGGACCTCCTTCACTCTGATGAGGGTGTGGGGAAGTCATGCCCTCTGTCTTACACATCTAGTGCTGCTATAACAGAAGTACCACAAGTGGATGGCTTTAACAAAAAGAAATTTATTTTCTCACAGTTTAGTAGGCTAGAAGTCTGAATTCAGATTGAGGGCTCAGGGAGAAGTCTTTCTGTCTTTGTTGGCTCTGGGGGAAAGTCTTCATTTCTTCAGCTTCTGCTTCTTGGTTCCTTGAAAATCTCTGTGTGTCTTGACATCTCTATTCCCCCATCTCCTCTTGCTTGCTTGTTTAATCTCTTTTATATCTCAAAGAGATTGACTCAAAATGCACCCTACTCTAATCCTGACTCATTAGCCTAACAAAGACAACCCATTCTTAAACGGGATTATAACCACAGGATAAAGGTTAAGATTTACAACTCATATTTTGGGGAGACACAATTCAATCCATAACACCCTAATTTCCTGTGAAATTCCTCTCTTCCTTCCCTGAGAGCAATCTTCCTTCACCAAGAGTGGCTCTCTGCAGGGAAAGTCACTTTGGTCAGGCTTTCTGCCACATTGTCATTGTGATTAGGGTGCATTTAAAAACTAATTAAAATGTTGTATTGAACATTACTATTTCTGCCGGGCAGCTGAGCAGAAGCCTGTAATCGGGTCCTCGGAAACCTTCAGTCACGTCAGTGGCAGGCTGTGGTGACAGGCAGTGGGGGCCAAGGGTGGGGGTCAGCCTGTGGAGCTCTCAGCCCTGCCCACTCTCCTTGAAAGAGCTCAGCTCATTGGAGCCTGTGCACATACCCGATGGGCAGATGTCACCAGCTTCCCAGAACCTGTCCCCAGGCCTGTTCTCCCCTAATCGGAGTGTAAAATCCCAGCCAGAGACCATGTTTCCTTGAGTTCTTTACACACAGACACAAACCCAGAAAAACCAAACCTGTTGCCATCAAACCAATTTTGACTCATAGCCTCCTGTGTTACAGAGTGGAACTGCTTCAAAGGGTTTTCTTGGCTGCAGTCTTTATGGAAGCAGATTTCCAGGCCTTTCCTCTGTGGCCCTGCTGGGTAGGTTCAAACTGCCAACCTTTCCATTAGTAGTCAAGCATAAACTGTTGTTGCCACCCAGCGACCTTCACACACACAAAACTAAATAACAACAACAACAACAATAACAATAGAAGGAGATTGAGGAAAAGGTAGTTATGAGGAAGAGGGAGGAAGATGTTCACTCACTTCAGGACTGAGGGATTCCCACTGCAGCTGTACCTCTGTTGGATCTTCAGCTGAGTTTACTCAGCAAGGTGGAGGGCAAAGAAAGCAGCAGGGGGGATCACGGCCCCCAACCTTCCTGCCCCAGCTGGTCCCCAAATCAAAGCCTTGATGAAAGCAGTATCAGGTTATTTGAATCGGAGTAACACATGTGCAGAAGCCAAAGGGATAAATCCCCAGGGAGTTGTCCTGTCTGCATGGGAGACCTAATCACTACTATTTCATTTATACCCCAGCATCAACTAAACATTTTATCCTACAAATTCAGTGGAAGCAGTTTCTCTCCCCAATATGCAGATGCTAATGTTTTCAGAAGGCTTTCGCAGTCTTTGACAAGTTGGAAATTTGCATTTCCATTAGTGAGGCCTTTGTCAGTTGTGAGTCTTAAAAGCCCTAGAAGAATAGGGTTGGGGGAAACGTATTGTACTTTAAAAAGGAGACTTTATTGCATGGTTCAAGGAAAGGTATCAAAGGAGATACAGGCTGCAGAACGGGACTGGACTCAGGCTGCTGCAAAACCTCACAATATGGAGAAACCCATTAATGCACGCGCTTGTCACCTGACAACCAGAGGGGAGGGAAGTCTGCATGTGACTTTACTAGTTTGCAATTTACTGTGTTTAACATTAAAATAATACACACTTCGAGGGTAATAAGGGGCATTTGGTGCTGCCAGCCCAGTCCAAGTGTTTCTTGCTCCTGCTCCATTAGCTGCGGCTATAATCTTCTCATTTCAAATTGCTCCTGTTTGGCTGCAGCGGCTCTGGCAGGGCTGGGGTTTGATTTGTGTATGTGATTTGTTTTATTCTTTATGTTGGTGGAGTCAAGATGCCCGAGAAAAATAAAAGCGCAAGAATCCCCAGCAGCAAAAAGAATGATGCAAACAGTGCTGCTTCATTTGTTATCTTATTTGCCCTTCAAACTCTGTCCCCAAACACTGACACAGTTAAATAATCCAGCTGCCGCGTTACATACTGGAGAGGAGCCGGCAAGGGGGGAAGATGTCGCTCGCCTGGGCCGGGAAAACACACGTTCCCTAAGAAGCTAGGCAAACCCGAGAGGAGGAGGAGGAGGAGGAGTAGCAAAAGGACTCCTCAGAAAGGACATTCCGGGCCTTCCAAGACTGTCCCAAGGGAGAGGTCACCGAGGAGGGCTAGTTTAACCTGTGCGTTTTAGAGATGAAGGAAGTGAAGAAACACGTTCAGTGACAAGCACCAACCAAACCAGCTGCCACTGAGCTGATTCTGACTCATGGTAACACATGTGTCAGAGTAGAGCTGTGCGAGGGAGGGTTTTCAATGGCTGTGATCTTTTGGAAGTAGACCACCAGGCCATTCTTCCAAAGCACCTCTAGGTGGATTTGCTTAGCAGTCGAGTGCTAAACTCTTTGCACCACTCGGTGACTCAGTGACAAGCACCAAAGAACAAAGCAAAACAAAAATAACCAAACCTATTGTCATCCAGTCAATTCCAACTCATAGCGACCCTATAGGACAGGGTAAAACTGCCCCGTAGGGTTTCCAAGGCTATAATCTTTATGGAAGTAGACTGCCACCATCTTTCTCCTGCGGAGAACCCTGGTGGGTTCGAACTGCCAACCTTTTCATTAGCAGCTGAGTGCTTAACCACTGTGCCACCAGGGCTCCTTTTATGACAAGCACAGGGCTTACAATTCGTTAATGGTCAGCAGGATCAAAACCCCACATCTCTTGGTTCATAGCATAGGGTTTGTTCTATATATCATGTATTATATATCTCCTTGACCCTTTCCTCCTTCGTTCATTCCACAGATATTTACTGAGTGACCGGGTCTATGCCAGGCATTGAGGATGCAAAAGGGATCGAGACGCACTAGCTCCCTACTGTCATGGGAATGCTCTTCATTTTAGTGGACCAGACAGACAGTAATGACAGAAGCCAGTGAATACACATGATAATGTCAGACATGTGCAATCAGGAAGAAAGAGTGGAGGCAGGGACTAGTTTGAGCAGGGGATGAGAGCAGGCTCTGAGGAAGTGAGCGGAGGAAGACACCAGGACAAAGAACACGCGAAACGAAGAAGAGCTACTCGTCTGCATCAGCGTAGCAGGAGTCCAGAGAGGGCTGAGACAAAGCAGGGGAGCCGGAGGCTGTACCATGGGGTCATGAAGAGGGGTTTTATTTTATTCCAGTTGCAAAAAAAGACCAGTGGAGGATTATAAGCAAGAAGTGACATGATCCGAGTTGTATTCTGTAAAGCTCTCAGGCAGTGAGAATGGATTCTATTCTAGAGGAGTAAAAGCAGAGAGATCACTGTGATATTCTTGCATTCAGGTGTTGGGGTTCTGAGGGGGCCCTCAAAATAGCACCCCTCTTTCCTGAGGAGTTCTGAGTCATTTGAGGATAAACAAAGTAGTGGCAGGTGGAGGCTAGAATACCATCCTGATTGTGGAGAAGGCTAGATCTGGGTCACAGCTTAGGTGCAAGAGCCAAAAGGGCTTCCTGATACTGACCCATGAATCAGTCAGTCTTCTCCCCATTGTCCTGGAAATATTGGTGGACAGGCCTCCTCCCCTGGAGAAGACTCTGCCTTTGGAGGAACAGCAGAGAACACCACCTCCCTGCAAGCAGCGCTCCCAAGAGCAAAAAAGGCAGAGCTGAGCATGCCAAGTTCATTCTTCCCACATTTACCAACAAGCAGCCCTGAGGTGGAGGGAGCAGAGGGGTGCAGAGAAGCCAGGAGTTATACTAATTGGCTCCTCGATATGGAAGGAGTGGAGAAGAGGTGTTCTGCCCATCACAGGTAACAGGTGATCGTGGGTTTGTGCAAGGTGCTTGTTGTGAAGATGGAGCACACTTCAAGAGATCCAACGTACATTTATTGCGCTCGCCAGTCCAGGTAGCTTCACCTCCTGCCAAGAGATAGCTATTAATTAAAACATCAACAATCTTCAGGGACACTGTGTTCCATCATCCTTTCAATCAAGAGTTTGTCCTGATACATACCTCCTCTAGCAGGAATTTAAGCCTATTTCAACACCTTCCACCCTCTGTGGAGTTGAAGGGGCTCTTACTCCCCTTGTCATAGCTTCTCATCCACCTGAGAATAAGACTCTGTATTATTCAGCTCTTACATTTCTCTTTTACAAGTTAAACAACTTCCAACTCCTTTGTAACCTTTGCTCATTTCTGCTTTTGATTTGCTGCAGTTTTACTTTATTGCTCTTAAAATTCAGAGAGCAAAGCACCGCACGAAGTCCTGTCATCGAGCCTGACCTCTACTGTGTCTGTACAGCCTGCGGATTGCTCCCTGATGATCCCATGTCAACCCCTGTTCATCCCAGCCACACACATGCTCTCTCTGTCAATACCCCTGCAGCAGCAACTGCCATTGCAATCCGCTTCTGAGACCCAGTAATCCTTGAGGTTTTATCTGCTGTGCTGTCTCCCACCTGGATCTGCATAATATAGCTTGTATTCCATCCTTAAAAGCATGTTATTAACTGAAAGACACCTTATTATTCATCAAACATTTGTCTAACTTAACCAGTTTATACTGCCTTCTATTCTTGTCTTCTGAACCTGGCTAATATGGAGGCATTTGCAGGCAGGTGTGAGGAAGGGGATCCCATGGTCAACTGCAGCCTGGCTAGAGCCCTAGATTGCAATCTCCTCGGCCTCCAGGAAGCAACCAGCCAGCCAGTACCCATCATCTGGTTTTGCTCTGCTTTGGGCCAGTGTTTCCCAAACTGGAGGCTACTGGAGAGCATCACCACTAATGAGGATAGAGTAAAAGGTTCTCAGATGCTAACTGTAGGATAAAGACCAACTCCAAGGTATCTGACCTATCAACCCAAAGTTTTAACCCATTGCTACCCAGTACAAGTGTTCTCATGCTACATAGGTTTCCTCATGCTACACAGGTTTCCTCATTAATCTCTAAACCCAACAATCTCACTCCTGCCTCTGGGCTGTTATTCTGTCTGTGACCCAACCTAGAATGCCCTTTCTCCTCCTTTCAATCCATTGACATCTTTCTTCCAAAGCCCCATTGAATTCTTATCTCGCTGAACACGCCCTGAACATTGGAAATGTGGAGGTGAACTGTGCCTCTTATTGACCTGACTCCTAAACATTTTCCACGTGCACGCCTCAGGACCAGCTCCACCCAGTAGAATTTTCTGTGATGACAGAAATG
Organism: Dugong dugon; assembly: GCA_030035585.1. Classification (NCBI taxonomy): domain Eukaryota; kingdom Metazoa; phylum Chordata; class Mammalia; order Sirenia; family Dugongidae; genus Dugong; species Dugong dugon. The sequence goes on from CM057478.1 coordinate 21,559,004, forward strand.
TTCTGTATCTACAATACAGTAACTACAAGCCACATGTGGCTATTGAGCACTTGAAATGTGACTAGTGTGCTGAAGAGTTTAATTTTTAATCTTATTTAGTTTTAATTAAATTTAAATAGCCACATGAGGCTAGTGGCTACTGTATTGGGCAGTACAGGTCTAGATTCTTCCATCTGCCAGCTGGCTGTTGATACTTAGGATAACTTGGAAGCCACATGCTAAGATGGCAGAATCTCTGACGGTCTGAGTCCTTGAATGAATGCACGGAGCAGAGCTGCTGTTGATCAGGAACATCAATTTTGAGCTTTATATGAGAGAGAAATAAACATTACTGTGTTAAGCCACTGAGATTTTGGAGTTTATCTGTTCATGCAGCTGCTGTTACTGTAAAAAATCCCCAGTCAACATGCTAGCACTGTGGATACAAAGTTGGAAAAGGCATGGCCTTGACCTCAAGGATGGGAACCCTGGTGGCGTAGTGGTTAAGTGCTATGGCTGCTAACCAAAGGGTTGGCAATTCAACTCCACCAGGTACTCCTTGGAAACTCCATGAAGCAGTTCTACTCTGTCTTACAGGGTCGCTATGAGTTGGAATCGACTCAACGGCAATGGGTTTTTTTGTTTGTTTGTTTTGACCTCAAGGAGCTACCACTCAGGTCAATTCGTGGTCCATTGGAGACACTCAGTATTATCTGTGGAATGAATGGATATGTTATTTAAATGTTTTATACGCCTTATTTGCCAGCTAAATTGGAAGCTCATTGACGGAATGGACTCCACACTCCCCATTTAGTATAATCCACTGCCATCGAGTTGATTCTGACTCATAGTGACCCTATAGGACAGAGTAGAACTGCCCCATAGGCTTTCCCAAGCTGTAATCTTTACAGAAGCAGACTGCCACATCTTTCTCCATCCACCTTACAGTTAGCAGCGAGCACTTAACCACTGTGGCCCCAGGGCTTCCCCTCTAGTATATTGCCCAGCAAACAGGCATTTTCCTCTGTATTCTTTTCTGAAGCTGCTACCTCCACTTGCCTTCCTGCTCACCATAGCTTGCCCTGCCTTGCTCTTTTCCTTCATCCCCCATTTCCTTTCTTTTTCCCATCCCCCTCCCATATAACCCCCCATTAGATATCACTTTCTCCTTCTCAAAAGCACAGAAATGCTCCCACTCAGTTTTTAAATTGGGGCAGAAAAAACCTGTGTTCTCCAGGGTCCTTCCAGGTGGATAGGGCTAATGTAACAAGCTGGTTCGCTGGGAGAGTGTCAAAGTCTCTGCTCAAGGCATGGCCTCTGTGTTTTCCAGGATGTTCTGATTTCAAAATTTCTGTCCCAATTTTCCTTATGAATACACAGAATTCTTTTCAAGCTCCTCTATTCTCATTGCTCTTTAGGTTAGAAGACAAAAGCATAGCACACATCATCATCATCAAAAATATTAGAAAATTCCTATTCTAGTGTGCCAGGGGCCCACAAAGCATATGAAAAAGATGTGGCCCTTACTTCCTGGGGCATTGTGTCAAGGCCAGCGTGCCGTTTATTTGCTAACTCATTCAACAAATATTTATTGAGAACCTACTCTGCATTAGGACCTCTGGCAGTGCAGTAATTAAGAGTTCAGCTTCTAACTCAAAGGTTTGAATCCACCAGCTGCTCCTTGGAAATCCTATGGGGCGGTTTTACTCTCTTCTATAGGGTTGCTGTGAGTCGGAATCAACTAGACGGCAATGGGTAAATGCCTTGAAATCCAAAAATGCTGGAATAAATAGCACCTCTCACCACGCTGGCCTCCTGGCTCAGACATCTGGACCATCATTCCACGTGAGTTGCTAACTTTAGTGCTCAGCCTCTGTGTTTCTGTTCCACGGTGCCTCTGCAATGCAGGCAGTTGGCTACAATCACCTTCTGATTTCCCGTTCTCTCTCTGGGCTGCCCGATCGCCATGTTACATTCGTGTTCACTCCAAGCCTTTGCCCTGGTGTTTCTCTGCCTGCCGAGCCCTGTCTTCCCCCACTTTCACGCCTCTTGCTGCCCTCCCTCTTCTGGCTGTTCATGCCCAGGCTTCAGGCCTCAGAGGCCCCTGTCTGCCTAGAAGCGTTCACCCAGCCCCTGAGCACAGGCTGTGCCTGAGCGGAGATCCTCTCCTCCCTGCCTTGTGTCACTTTCACAGTCCTTGTCTCATGGTGCTGCGTCTGTTTGTCTCCATTACTGGACTCTGCTGAGAGGGCAGAATCTGTGGCTTTGTTTCCCAACAGCTAGCAAGGGGTTGGCAGACACAAAATGTTCGCAATAAATATCTGGTGGAAGGATAAGTGCAAAGTGCTTGGATCATGACTGATAGGGGTTAATCGAAAAGGGAATAAGCACGTTCCTTTATTTCATGGTCTTCATTTGAGAACCAAAGACCCACATTTTCAATGTATTGGATACTTTAAAGATTTTTCTTTGGATTTCTTGTTGTTTAGAGAACCGAGAGAGGTTAAAGCTTAAAAATAAAAAAGGGAAAGTGTTTGAAAGGCTTTCCAGTGGACATGGACTGCTTTAAGGGAATGATTTTCCAGATTTTCAACTTCCTAAATCTGATCAGCTCAAGAATGTGGACCGATTATGAAGATTGTCCTTCCCACTTCACCCCTCCCCACCCCCCATGTGTCTGTCGGTTTGTCATTCTGTGGGGGCTTACGTGTTGCTGTGATGCTGGAAGCTATGCCACCAGTATTCAAATACCAGCAGGGTCACCCATGGCAATCGGGTTTCAGCTAAGCTTCCAGACTAAGACAGACAAAGAAGAAGAACCCAGCGGTCTACTTCTGAAAAGAATTAGTCAGTGAAAACCTTATGAATGGCAGCGGAACATTGTCTGATATAGGGCCTGAAGATGAGCCCCTCAGATTGGAAGGCAGTCAAAATATGACTGGGGAAGAGCTGCCTCCTCAAGAGTAGAGTCAACCTTAACGACATGGATGGAATCAAGCTTTTGGAACCTTCATTTGCTGATGTGGCATGACTCAAAATGAGAAGAAACAGCTGCAAACATCCATCAATAATCAGAACATGAAAAGTATGAAGTATGAATCTAGGAAAATTGAAAATCATCAAAAATGAAATGAAACACATAAACATCGATATCCTAAGCATTAACGAACTGAAATGGACTGGTACTGACCATTTTGAATTGGACAATCATATGGTCTACTATGCTGGGAATGACAACTTGAAGAGGAATGGCGTTGCATTCGTCATCAAAAAGAACATTTCAAGATCCATCCTGAAGTACAACACTGTCAGTGATAGGATAATATCCATAAGCCTACAAAGAAGACCAGTTAATGTGACTATTATTTAAATTTATGCACCAACCACTAGGGCCAAAAACGAAGAAACTGAAGATTTTTACCAATTTCTGCGGTCTGAAAATGATCAAACATGCAATCAGGATGCAATGATAATTACTGTTGATTGGAATGCAAAAGTTGGAAACAAAGAATAAGGATCACTAGTTGGAAAATATGGCCTCGGTGATAGAAATGATGCTGGAGACTGCATGACAGAATTTTGCAAGACCAATGACTTCTTCGTTGCAAATACCTTTTTTCACCAACATAAATGGTGACTATACACATGGACCTCACCAGATGGAACACAGGAATCAAATCGACTACGTCTGTGGAAACAGACCACGGAAAAGAACAAGACCAGGGGCCGAATGTGGAACAGATCATAAGTTGCTCATATGCAAGTTCAAGTTTAAACTGAAGACAATTAGAACAAGTCCATGAGAGCCAACGTCAATCTTGAGTATGTTGCACCTGAATTTAGAGACCATCTCAAGAATAGATTTGACACATTGAACAGTAATGACCGAACACCAGATGAGTTGTGGAATGACATCAAGGACATCATACAGGAAGAAAGTAAGAGATCATTAAAGAGATAGGAAAGAAAGAAAAGATCAAAATGGTTGCAGAAGAGTCTCTGAAACTTGCCCTTGAATGTCAAGTAGCTAAAGTGAAAGAAAGAAATGATAAAGTAAAAGACCTGAGCAGAAGATTTCAAAGGGCAGCTCGAGAAGACAAAGTATTATAATGACGTATGCAAAGACCTGGAGATAGAAAACCAAAAGAGAAGAAAGCTGAAAGAACTGAAGCTAAAATTCAAGCCTCAAGTTGCAATAGTGAAGGCTTCTATGGGGAAAATATTAAATGATGTAGAAAGCATCAAAAGAAGATGGAAGGAATACACAGAGTCACTACACAAAAATGAATTGGTCAACATTCAACCATTTCAGGAGGTAGCATATGATCAGGAACTGATGGTACTGGAGGAAGAAGTCAAAACTGAACTGAAGGCACTGGGAAAAACAAGGCTTCAGGAGTTGGCAGAATACCAATCGAGATGTTTGAACAAACAGATGCAGTGCTGGAAGTAATCAGTCGTCTATGCCAAGAAATTTGGAAGACAGCTACCTTGCCAATTGACTGAAAGATCCATATTTATGCCTATTCCCAAGAAAGGTGATCCAACTGCATGTGGAAATTATTGAAAAATATCATTAATATCACATGCAAGTAAAATTTTGCTAAAGATCATTCAAAAGCAGCTGCAGCAGTATGTTGACAGGGAACTGCCAGAAATTCAAGCAGGATTCAGAAGAGGACTTGGAATGACGGGTATCATTGCTGATGTCAGATGGATCCTAGCTGAAAGCAGAGAATACCAGAAAGATATTTACCTGTGTTTTATCGACTATGCAAAGGCACTCGACTATGCAGATCATAACAAATTATGGATAACATTGCGAAGAATGGAACTCCAGAACACTTAATTGTGCTCATGAGGAATCTTAACATAGATCAAGAGGCAGTAGTTCAAACAGAACAAGGGGATGCTGCGTGGTTTAAAGTTAGGAAAGGTGTGTGTCAGGATTATATCCTTTCACCGTACCTATTCACTCTGTATGCTGAGCAAATAATCCGAGAAGCTGGATTTATGAAGAAGAACAGGGCATCAGGAGTGGAGGAAGACTCAGTAACAACCTGCATTACACAGATGACACAACCTTGCTTGCTGAAAGTGAAGAGGACTTGAAGCACTTACTGATGAAGATCAAAGACCACAGCCTTCAGTATGGATTACACCTCAACATACAGAAAACAAAAATCCTCACAACTGGACAATAAGCAACATCATGATAAATGGAAAAAAGATTGAAGTTGTCAATGATTTCATTTTACCTGGATCCACAATCAATGCCCATGGAAGCAGCAGTCAAGAAATCAAAAGGCAGAGGCAAGGCCACGATGGGAGAGTAGTTAGACTCTTCCTGTGGTCTCTTTTACAACAAAGAGCTGAAAGAACAAGTAAATCGATTATATATGACAATCTAGGAGCCCTGAATGTCAAAGGCAAAGTTGAGGAATGAGACTGAGTGGCACAGGGAAGGAGAGATGGTTCAGAAGCAGTGAGGAGTTGCCATACATGACCTGGCCTGCACTGGCAAGCCGCAAGCTGGATAAGGTGGTGTGCACAGCAAAGCAAGTAGTGCTGCTCAGGACACATTTTCCACATCAGGAGAGACAGAGAGACAGAAAGTCTGCTCAACCCTCCAGAACCAGTTAGAAGCAGTGCTCAATTGTCAAAAGATAAGTACATGCATCTAACCAACTGCACAGATCAAAAAAACACCCCCTTTGGGAAGAACCTCTCTCCCATTTACCTGCCAGCTCCCCACTCCGCACCAGTGTGGTTAGGCTTCAGGGATTGCCACGCCCCCTGGGCCGGAAGTAGGACCCATCGGTGTGCCCTAAGCCATTCTCCCAGCTTTGGACAGGGAAAAAATTAACAAACAGGAAAAAATAATCTGCCAGCTCCCCATAGCTGGAACTCTGAGAAGGCACAGCACTTTTGCTTAGGCGTAGGCATAAGGGGTCCATGGACTTTGAATGCCTTTCACTCCTGCATAGACCTGTGTAGGCCCATTTCAACAGTATAGGCCCTCATTAGCACAGTACAACAGGGTATATACCTGAAGCCTATTTTCAAATATATCAGCTATTAAGGGGAGTGGCAGATTCATGATATTTGACAACACCCTGCCCATTAAGCAGCGTCCTCACCTACCCACATCAGGGGCCTGAGGACAGGTGGCTCCACCAACGCCACCTAGCCACCCATGACAGGGGTCCTAGAATAAGTGGTGCCTCCCAGTCCTTACAGCCAACAGCACTGGGTGTCCATAATCTGGCTGCAGAACCCACCCACAATGCGCTATAGGGAACAGGGACATGCTTACCTCCCAGACACTTAGGGGTGGCAGTCAGCCCCCTGCCCTGCTCAGCAGGTGACCCCCCTACTGCAGCCAGATACCTGAGCCTACACCAATCACCCCTGCCTGTCTAGGACTGTAGGTAAGGGCTTTATCACACAGTTGGTGACCGACTACCTGGACACCTGAGCTGAATCCATACAAGAAAAATAAATGGACTCCTGGGTTCACATACCTAGTAACAGACCTAACTACCTTGTGACAGGACATTAAAGCTTCAAAGGCACCAATAATTAAACTAGCTCACACGAGCAGCCTATTTGGGCATATCAAAACAAAACAAGAAACTAAGACACAGTAAGCAAACATAAAATAAATAAATATAATAGCTTATTGATGGCTCGGAGACAACAGTCAATATCAAATCACATAAAGAGGCAGACCATAATGGCTTCAGCAAGCTCCCAAAACAAAGAATCAAGAAATTTTCCAAAGGAAGAGAACTTCTTGGAATTACCAGAGGAAGAATATGAAAGACTAATATACAGAACTCTTCAAGAGATCAAGAAGGAGATCATTCAAAATGTAGGACAAGCCAAGGAATACACAGACAAAGCAATGGAGGAACTTAAGAAGGTTATACAAGAGCATAATGAAAATTTAACAAGCTGCAAGAATCCATACAGAGACAGCAAAAAGAAATCCAGAAGATTAACAATAAAATTTCAGAATTAGACAGCTCAATAGAAAGTCATAGCAGCAGAATTGAGACAATGGAAGTCAGAATTAGTGAGATTGAAGATAAAGCACTTGACACCAAATTATTTGAGGAAAAATCAGATAAAAGAATTCTAAAAAATGAAGAAACCCTAAGAATTAAGTGGGACTCTATCAAGAGGAATAACCTATGAGTGACTGGAGTACCAGAACAGGGGCAGGGAGGGGGTGGTAACAGAAAATACACAGAAAATTATTGAAGATTTCTTGGCAGAAAACTTCCCTGATATTGTGAAAGATGAGACGCTATCTATCCAAGAAGCTCATTAAACCCCACACGAGGTAGAGCCCAAAGGAAAGTCACCAAGACATATTATAGTCAAACTTGCCAAAACCAAAAATAAAGAGAGAATTTTAAGAGCATCTAGGGATAAACGACAATTCATCTACAAAGGAGAGTCAATAAGACTAAGCTCTGACTGTTCAGCAGAAGCCATGCAGGCAAGAAGGCAATGGAATGACATATATAAAGCCTTGAAGGAAAAAAATTGCCAGCCATGAATTATATATCCAGCAAAACTGTCTCTCGAATATGATGGTGCAATTAGGGCATTTCCAGATAAACAGAAGTTTAGGGAATTTGCAAAAACCAAACCAAAATTACAAGAAATACTAAAGGGAGTCCTCCAGTCAGAAAATCAATCACTTCAGATAATAACCCAAGACTAGAACACAGGATGGAAAAACCAGGTATCAACCCAGATAGGGAAGTTACAAAAATAAATCAAAGCTAAAACACTGAAAATAGGAAAACAGAGATGTCAATATGTAAAAGATGACAACATTAAAACAAAAAAGAAGGACTAAATAATGTAATCATAGACCTTTCATATGGAGTGGAGGTCAAGACGATATCAAGAAATGAAAGATTGGTTTAAACTTAGAAAAACAGGGGTAAATACTAAGGTAACCACAAAGGAAACTAACAATCCTACACATCAAAATAAACAACAAGAAAAACATAAAGACTCAGCAAATACAAAATCAACAACAATGAAAAAGATGAAAAGAAAATACATAAAAATGACTCAGCACAGAAAATTAAGTAGAACAAAGAAACTGTCAATAACACTAGAAAGATACATGAAAATGACAGCACTAAACTCATACCTATCAATAATTACGCTGAATGTAAATGGACTAAATGCACCAATAAAGAGACAGAGAGTGGCAGAATGGATTAAAAAACACTATCCATCCATAGGCTGCCTACAATAGATACACCTTAGACTTAAAGACACAAACAAACTAAAACTCAAAGGATGGAAAACAATGTATCAAGCAAACAACAATCAAAAAAGAGTGGGAGTGGCAATATTAATCTCTGACAAAATAGACTTTAAAGCAAAATCCACCACAATGGATAAGGAAGGACACTAAATAATGATTAAAGGCAAAATGCCAGGAGGACATAACCATAATAAATATTTACACACCCAATGACAGAGTTCCAAAATACATAAAACAAACTCTAACAGCATTGAAGAGAGAAATAGATAGCTCCACAATAATGGTAGGAGATTTCAACACACCACTTTTCAGTGAAAGACACAACATCCATAAAGAAGCTTAATAAAGACACAGAAGATCTAAATACCACAGTCAACCAACTTGATGTCATAGATGTATACAGGACATTCCACCTAACAGCTGCAAAGTACACTTCCTTTTCCAATGCACATGGAATATTCTCCAGAATAGACCATGTATTAGGCCACAAAGCAAGCCTCAGCAGAATCCAACGCATCAAAATATTACAAAGCATCTTTTCTGACTATAAAGGCATAAAAGTAGAAATCAATAACAGAAAAAGCAAGAAAAAAAAATCAAATACATGGAAACTGAACAACACCTTGCTGAAAAACTACTGGGTTACAGAAGAAATTTAGGACATAATAAAGAAATTAATGGAATCAAACAAGCATGAAAACACATCCTACCAGAACCTTATAGCAATAAATGCACACATCCAAAAAGAAGAAAGGGCCAAAATCAAAACATTAATGCTACAACTGGAACAAATAGAAAGAGAGCAGCAAAAGAAGCCTTTGGGCACCAGAAGAAAGCAAATAATAAAAATTAGAGCAGAATTAAATGAAATAGAGAATAGAAAGACACTTGAAAAATTTAACAAGACCAAAAGCTGGTTCTTTGAAAAGATCAACAAAATCCATAAATCATTGGCCAAACCGACAAAAGAAAAACAGGAGGGGAAGAAAATAACCTGAATAAGAAATAAAATGGGCGATATCACAACTGACTCAACTGAAATTAAAAGAATCATAACAGAATACTATGAAAAATTGTACCCCAACAAATTTGAAAACCTAGAGGAAATGGACAAATTTCTAGAAACACACTACCTACCTAAACTCACACAAACAGAGGTGGAACAACTAAATAACCCTATAACAGAAGAAAAAGTAATTAAAAAAATCCCAACAAAAAAAAGCCCTGGCCCTGACAGCTTCACTGGAGAAGTCTATCAAACTTTCAGAGAAGAGTTAACACCACTATTTCAGAGCATAGAAAAGGATGGAATACTCCAAAATTCATTCTATGAAGCCAGCATAACCCTGATACGAAAACAAGCTAAAGATACCACAAAAAAAGAAAGTTACAGACCAAGATCCCTCGTGAACATAAACGCAAAAATTCTCAATAAAATTCTAGCCAATAAAAGTCGACAATATATCAAAAAAATAATTCACCATGACCAAGTGGGATTCATACCAGGTATGCAGGAATCGTTCAACATTAGAAAAACAATCAATGTAATCCATCACAGAAATAAAACAAAAGACAAGAACCACATTGTCTTATCAATTGATGCAGAAAAGGCATTTGACAAAGTCCAACACCCATTTATGATAAAAACTCTCAGCAAAATAGGAATAGAAGGGAAATTTCTCAACATAATTAAAGGCATTTATACAAAGTCAACAGTCAACATCATTGTAAATGGAGAGAGTCTGAAAGCATTCCCCTTGAGAACGGGAACCAGACAAGGATGCCCTTTATCACCACTCTTATTCAACATTGTGCTGGAGGTCCTCGCCAGAACATTTAGGCTAGAAAAAGAGATAAAGGGCATCCAAATTGGTAAGGAAGAAGTCAAAGTATCTCTATTTGTAGATGATATACACAGAAAACCCCAAAGAATCCACAAGAAAACTACTGGAACTAATAGAAGATTTCAGCAAAGTATCAGGATACAAGATAAACATACAAAAATCAGTTGGATTCCTGTACACCAACAAAGAGAACTTCGAAGAGGAAATCACCCAATCAATACCATTTACAATAGCCCCTAAGAAGATAAAATACTTAGGGATAAATCTAACCAGAGATGTAAAAGACCTATACAAAGAAAACTACAAGACACTACTGCAAGAAACCAAAAGAAACCTGCATAAGTGCTCATGGATAGGAGGACTCAACATTGTGAAAATGTCAATTCTACCCAAAGCAATCTACAGATACAACGCAATCCCGATCCAAATTCCAATGGCATTTTTTAATGAGATGGAGAAACAAATCACCAACTTCATATGGAAAGGGAAGAGGCTCCGGATAAGTAAAGCATTACTGAAGGAGAAGAACAAAGTGAGAGGCTTCACACTACTTGATTTTAGAAACTATTATACCACAATGGCAGTCAAAACAGCCTGGTACTGGTACAACAACTGATACATAGACCATTGGAATAGAATTGAGAATCTAGACATAAATTCATAAATTCATATCTGATCAGGGTCTTATCTCTAAAATCTACAAGATACTGTAAAACTTCAACCACAAAAAGGTGAATAACCCAATTAAAAAATGGACAAAGGATACAAACAGGCACTTCACCAAAGAAGACATTCAGGCAGCTAACAGATACATGAGGAAATGCTCATGATCATTAGCCATTAGAGAAATGGAAATCAAAACTACAGTGAGATACCATCTCACCCCAACAAAGCTAGCATTAATCCAAAAAACAGAAAATAATAAATGTTGGAGAGGTTGTGGAGAGACTGAACACTGCTGATGGGACTGTAAAATGGTTCAACCACTTTGGAAATTGATTTGGTTCTTCCTTAAAAAGCTGGAAATAGAAATACCATACAATCCAGCAATCTCACTCCTGGAATATATCCCAGAGAAATAAGAGCTGTCACACGAATAGATATATGCACACCCATGTTCATTGCAGCACTGTTCACGATAGCAAAGTGATAGAGACAACCTAGGTGCCCATCAATGGACTAATGGATAAACGAATTATGGTATATTCACAAATGGAATACTGACATGATAAAGAACAACAGTGAATCCACAAAACATCTCATAACATGGATGAATCTGGAAGGCAATATACTGAGTGAAATTAGTCAGTAACAAAAGGACAAATATTGTATAAGACCACTATTATAAGAACTCAAAAAAAGGTTTAAACACAGAAGAAAACATTCTTTGAGGGTGGGTAAGCAGGGAGGGTGTATTCACTAACTAGATAGCAGAGAAGAATTATCTTAGGTAAAGAGAAGGACAACACACAATACAGGAGAAGTTAGCACAACTGGACTAAACCAAAAGCTAGAAGTTTCCTGAATACAACCAAACACTCGGAGGGACAGAGTAGCAGGGGCAGGGGTCTGGGGACTATGGTTTCAGGTGACATCTATGTCAATTGGTATAACAAAGTTTATTAAGAAAATAAACTGGTCTTTTTACTAGAATTTGAGCTCTGCATCCCACTTTGGTGAGTGGCACCTGGAGTCTTAAAAGCTAGTGAGTGGCCATCTAAGATGTATCAATTGGTCCCAACTCATCTGGAGCAAAGGAGAATGAAGAACACAAAAGACGCAAGGAAAAAATAGCCCAAGAAATAAAAAGGGCCACATAAACCAGAGACTCCATCAGCCTGAGACCAGAAGAACTAGATGGTGCCCGGCTGCCACCAATGACCGCCCTGACAGGGAACACAACAGAGAGTCCCTGATGGAGCAGGAGAAAAGTACGGTGCAGAACTCAAATTCTAGTAAAAAGACCAGACTTAAATGGTCTGACTGAGACTGGAGTAACCCCAGAAGACATGGCCCCTGGACTCTCTGTTAACTCAGAACTAAAACCATTCCCAAAGCCAACTCTTCAGACAAAGGATTCACTGGACCATAAATCATAAAATGATACTTGTCAAGAGTGTACTTCTTGGTTCAAGTAGATACATGAGACTGATTGGGCAGCTGCTGTCTGGAGGCGAGCTGTGAAGGCAGAAAGGGACAAGAGCTGGTTGAATGCACACAGGAAATCCAGTGGGGAAAGGAGGAGTGTGCTTACATATTTTATGGATAGCACCTGGGGTCGTATAACAATGTGTGTATATGTTTTTGTATGAGAAACTAACTTGAGCTGTAAACTTTCACTTAAAGCACTATTTAAAAAAAATCAAAAGATGCTTTGCATTGGGCAAATGTGCTGCAAAAAAACCTCTTTAAAGTGTTGAAAAGCAAAGATGTCACCTTGAAGACTAAGATGCGCCTGACCTAAGCCATGGTGTTTTCAATTGCCTCATATGCATGTGAAAGCTGGACGATGAATAAGGAAGACTGAAGAATAATTGATGCCTTTGAATTGTGGTGTTGGTGAAGAATATTGAATACACCATGGACTGCCGGAAGAAGGGACAAATCTGTCTTGGAAGAAGTACAACCAGAATGCTCCTTAGAGCATCTCACATAATTTGGACATGTTATCAGAAGGGATCAGTCCCTGGAGAAGGACATCATGCTTTGTAAAGTAGAGGGTCAGCAAAAGAGAGGAAAACCCTCAACGAAATGGATTGACACAGTGGCTGCACCAATGGGCTCAACCATAACAAAAATTGTGAGGATGTCACACGACTGGGCAGTGTTTTGTTCTGTTGTGCATAGGGTTGGTATGAGTCGAAATCGACTGGACGGCACCTAACAACAACAAAAACAACCACCCCTCTTTCACAACTATCTCCTCACTTGACAAAAGAATTGCCTGGGAATGTAAACACCTCCGTTCTTATTGTTAACTGCCATCTAGTTGGTCTCTGACTCATGGTGACCCTATGCAGAATGGAATCAAACACTTCCCAGTCCTGCGACTTCCCCATGATTGGTTATGGATCAGACCATTGTGATCCATAGGATTTTCATTAGCTGATTTTTCTTCCTAGTTCGTCTTAGTCTGGAAGCTCCACTGAAATCTATTCAGCAACACTCAATTAACTGCCTATGAGGTACATTGACCACAACTGAACCGAGGTCTTCTGCATGGAAGAACGAGAATACTACCACTGAACCACCAATGGGTGATGCAAACGGTTAACACAGTCAACTGTTAACCAAAACGTTGGAGGTCTGAGTCCACCCAGAGGCACTTTGGAAGAAAGGTTGGGTGATCTACTTCCAAAAAATCAGCCACTGAAAACCCTATGGACCACAGTTCCACTCTGACACACATGGGGTCACCCATGAGTGAGAATCAACTCCATGGCAACTAGTTAAACACCTCCGTTGTTGTTAGTTTTGATTAAGTCAATTCCAACTCATGGAGACCTCTAGAACACTGAAAAAGGGACAATTTTGGAATTTGTGTCCCCGAGGGCAAGGCAGAGCTTTAGAAATAATCACCAAAGGGACGCTTTCACCAACAAGGATCCAAGGCACAACCTGTGTCTCACCCTTTCATCCTCCATCCATACCATCTACCGATCTCTACATCCGCCCACAGCTACCTCTTTCTCTGACTGTCCATCTCAGAATTCAAATTCACAAGTCATTTGGTTGTCATGTGGACTCAAATTTTTTCTGACAAATAATAAGTCTGACTTAGCTGATTGATTTGATGGCTGGGACTGGCTTTGCCATTAATGTTATGTGGAATAGATTTTCCATAAATGGAATAAGCTAAACCTGAAGCCCCAAAGTTTTAACAAAAAATGTATTTAAAGCAGGAAATATACAGTATGTCCAAAAATAAATCTTTTAAAACTATTTAAGCTTATAATTACAAATTTGAGTTTTTTATCTAGAACTATGTGAGGAGATAACATACCAAAAACCTGTTGCTGTGGATTCCCACTCATAGCGACCCTATAGGACATAGTAGAACTGCCTCATAGGGTTTCCAACTGCCAACCTTTTGGTTAGCACCTGAGCTCTTTAACCACTGCTCCACCAGGGCTCTGAAGAGATATATACTTCTTCAGAATTATTTTAGGGGCTGTGCAGGGCTGCCTGGGTGGTACAAATGGATAAGCTCTTGACTACTAACCAGAAGGTAGGTGGTTTGAACCCAACCACAGGCACCTTGGAAGAAAGGCCTGGTGATCTACTTCCAAAAGGTCATAACCTTGAAAATCCTATACAGTGCTTACAGTTCTACTCTGCCATTCATGGGGTCGCCATGAGTTGGAACTGTTTTTTTGTTTTTGTCTTTTAATAAAAGCACGAAGTTTAGGGCCACTTCTTGATTTCACAGACATCAAGGGACGAGAGGGCTGCACAGCTCCAGAGGTCGGGGACTCTGAAATCCAGAGTTGGGAGTACCCCAGAATCCAGAGGCGGGAAGACCCCAGACTCTAGCCTTCCACAGTAATGGGGAATAATGACAAGCTGAAGAGCCCAGGAGGACGAGTAAGTGAGAGGTGCATGGGTTTGCCACGAGACCCTGCTGTAGGGAGATTATCTAGCACGCGTGTTAGCCACTCGCCTTTTCTTCTTACTGGATATTTTAAAGGTGTTTCTTTGGATTTCTTGTTGTGTACAAAACTAAAAGAAATAGGTGAAAGGTTAAAAAAAGGAAAGGAAAGGAAAGTTGTTTGGAAGATTGGAGAAGAAATTCTAAGACTGCAGAGAGGGTGAATAAGAAAAATCAAAAGAACTAAGAAATTAAAAGAACTAAAAAATGTCAAAACAACAATAGCAAACTGGTTATTTCTCTAAAAAAATCTTCAGGCTTTTTCCTCTGCAGAGGCCCGTAAGTTCAGGGAGCTCCATAAACTTGGACAGGAAAATAATTACATCTTTATTTTCACTAACTGAATCTTAGCATTCTCTTTAATTATAAATGTGGGCACTGAACCTCAGTAGTATTAGCAGGTCCTGTGGTTTGTTTCCTATGGAAACACAGGTACTTTCCTATCCCATTTATAGTTGCTGCAAACATCTCAAAATATTGTTTACCCTTAGCACTACTTTAAAACTATGATGGTACAACCTGTGCTAGATCTTACTTAATGCATTAATAATAATAATAAAAAAAATTCTTTCACAAATGAGTTTTAAAAGATATTTTGATAATTGTATTTCAATAAAATTGGTTTCCATTGTAACCCTACGCATTTTATTTTATGCATCTAAAAACATTGTTCTGAGAAGGGGTCCATAGGTCTTCGCCAGCATGCCAAAGGGGTCCCTGGTGCAGAAAAGGTTAAGAATCCCTGCTTTAACAGCACACTCCCAAAAAACTATATGTCTGTCTATGGTGACAACAGGCTGTCACGGCTAAGAGAAGAAAAAATAACTACCCACACTAAAGAGATGGCGTGAGATTAGGCTGCCTACAGCAAACACCCCCAGGGAGACTTGCTGGTTACACTATTTGGATTTTAGTGATTGGAAACAAACAAACCAATTGCCATCGAGTCCAATTCCAACTCATGGTGACTCCATGTGTGTCAGAGTAGAACTGTGATCCACTGGGTTTTTAATGGCTGATTTTTTGCAAGTGGATTGCCAGGCCTTTCTTCAGAGGCACCTCTGGGTGGACTTGAACCTCGAAACTTTTGGTTAGCAGCTGAGCAGTTAACCATTTCACCACCCAGGGACTTTTAATGAATGGACCAGCCCCAAACTCTGACTATAATACTGTCTGTCACACCCTGTATTCTTCTAACATAGAGATTCACGTCCTAGAAAAGCCACAGGATAAAAATAATCCAATGCCCTAAGTTTCTGACAAAATCTCAAGTCCCACATAGTGTTGTATCTCAGTAAGGTCCTTGGGTGGCAAGAGCAAGTTGGAATTCCACTTCATTGCCTCTTTCCCGCTTTTGTAGATTCAGCATCTGAGAATAACCATATAGAACCGACACCAACTTCATCCTTAGCTTGCACCGGAAAGTAAGCTATAAACAGAAGTCTCTGGGAGCCAGAAAGCTGGATCTATCAAAATAATTCAGCATCACCAGGAACATGAATTACCTACTAAAATACGGTAATTTTACTCAAAACATTCTCTGTACTAGGGGAAGCAAGGGGAAGTCATTTTTCTCAGAGAAGGGAGACCAGGGAAGTCATTTTTCTTGGGAGGCCTGGGGAGCAATGTAACGACAATGAACTTGGAAATCAGGCAGAGCTGCGTTTGAGTTCTGGCCCAGGGAACCTGCTTGCTGCAGGGCCAAGGAGAGTTAGTAAAGGTTTCCAGGTCCCAGTCTCCTCACCTATAAGACAGTGCCTGACCTGCCAGACCCCAGGAGAATTAAGAGACCAACCAGTATTGTGTTCTCTCCTTCCTTCATGATAAAACAGGAATTCTTCTCCAAGAAAGGCATCAAGAACTGCCTTCTCAAGAGATAAAACTAAAAACTAATAAAATCGTATGCTTGTTAGGAACAAGGCCAGTCCTTCTCCTTCTCTGTCTGACTTTCATCACACTTGAAACTCTCTGACAATACTGCAGACATCGCTCTTCTGCCAGAAATCTCCCAGGCTACAATCACTCAGACCTTGGTGAACATCTATAGACGTGTTAGCACCACAAACAGGACGTCTATTCAGCAAGCATGTCTTAGGCCCTGGGCTAAGCCCCGGGCTTCAGAAACCAGTGTTCATAGGCCCTGCACAGGAGAGGGCATTGTAGGGCAGGGGATGAGGGGTTAAATGGTCTCAGACTTGTATACTGGGACAAATAAAAGTTCCCCAAAATTTAAGGCACCAAAATGTTCTAGCTTTTTATCTCCATTGGCACACAATAATATTTTTACATCAGTCATTATGAATTTATTATTCTTATTTTCTTTTCAGGGTATTTGTTGTTGTTAGTTGTCATCAAGTCAGCTCTGATGCATGGCAACCCCATGTATACAGAATGAAATGTTGCCTGGTCCTGTGCCATCTTCATAATCATTGATATGCTTTGAGTCCATTGTTGCGACCACTGTGCATTTTGAGCACCTTCCAAACTAGGGAGCTCATCTTCCAGTACTGTATCAGACAATATCTTTTTTTTTTGAATTGTACTTTAGAGGAAGGTTTACAGAACAAACTAGCTTCTCATTAAACAATTAGTACACATATTGTTTTGTGACATTGGTTACCAACCCCACGACATGTCAACACTCTTCCTTCTTGACATTGGGTTCCCAATCACAAGATTTCCTGTCCCCTCCTGCCTTCTAGTCCTTGCTCCTGGACTGGTGTGCCTCTTTAGACAGACAATATTCTTGATCCATTGGGTTTTCATTGACTAATTTTCAGAAGTAGATTACCAGGCCTTTCTTCCTAGTCTGTCTTAGTCTGGAGCTCGGCTACAATCTGCCCACTGTAGGTGACCCTGCTTGTATTTGAAATACTGGTGGCATAGCTTCCAGTATCATAGCAAGCCACCACAGTACAATAAACTGACAGAGGAGTGGTGATTTTAAAGTATAAATCCATGATAAAATATTTGAAAGCATCTTTGGCCTCTTTTTGTCTGTTTGTTTTTCTCTCTTCCATTCAAATGAAAATCATTTTCACAAATCCTAATAATACTTCACAACTGGAGAGCATTTTATGCTTTTCAAAATGGTTTTTCACACAGAGTATCTGATGGCTGTCTGAGTTAATCTCAGCTCAATGCTCCTAACCTGGTTACACACTTCTATGAGCCAACAGGGATCTCCTTTTAGTTCTCTCAGTACTGAGGCACTCAAGCCATTTTTCTTTACACTTCAGTTTCTTGTGAAGTGTCTTTGGTTTCATTGTTTTATTTTTAATACTTTGCCAGCAAAGATCAATAGTCTCTTGCAGTGCAGTGAATTACTTAATATGGCCTTCTAGCCATAGTCTTTGTAACTCATCAAATGACTGGATGGGACTATGCAAATGAAGTGCTTGTGGCCCACCGAAGGGATTGGATAGCTTGCTAATAATGTAAATAAGGTGCATGGAACACGTGTGGAGTGGGACCATGGAAACAAGGTGTATGGAACCCTAACAAGGGGGTTGGTAAGTTTTGCCATCCCACAAGGCTTAAAAGAGAGCCAATCCCAGAGGAGAGGGCAACCTGATTACCACCAAGAAGAGATGGGAACAGAGCGCATCCTTTGGACCCAGGATCCCAGCACTGAGACCCTCCTAGATTCACAAGACAGAGAGAGAGCTGTAACACTGGAGACGGCAAGACAGAAAGAAGAGTGGCAGAGAAATGGTGACAGTAGAGGCAGCAGAACCAGGAGATTGGCAGGAGATGGCACAGTGAGCCTCCTGGTCAGCCCATGGAGCAAGAGAACTGAGTGCCTTCAGGCATGTCTTAGTCATCCAGTGCTACTCTAACAAAAACACTGCAAGTGGATGGCTTTTAACAGGAGAATTTATTTTCTCATAGTCCAGTAGGATACAAGTCCAAATTTAGGGCATCAGCTCCAGGAGAAGGCTTTCTCTTTCTGTCAGCTCTGGAGGAAGGTCCTTGTGATGCATCAGTTTTCCCTTGGTCTGGGAGCATCTCACCACAGGAACCTCAGGTCCAAAGGATGCACTCTGCTCCCAGCACTGCTTTCTTGGTGGTATGAGGTTTCCATGTGTCTCTGTTCGCTTCTCTCTTTTATATCTCAAAAGAGATTGCATTAAGACACTATCCAATCTTGTAAACCTCATCAATATAACCTCATTACAGTGATAGAATTTACAACACATAAGGAGATCACATACAACCTTATCATAGCAATAGAGTTTACAACACATAACGAAATCACATCAGATTACACAATCATACAGTACTGGGAATCATGACCCAGCCAAGATGACGGATATTTTTGGGTGACACAATTCAATCCATGACAGGGCAGGAGGCTTGCTGGCAGAGTAGGGTGCCTCTAGGCACTTACTGGCAGAGCTAAAGAGCTTTGTTACACTTGCCTGAGCAGGGTAGAGGCTGAGCCAAGGGGCCGAGGGCCAGAGAGAGGCATGCCTGCAGATGCGGCTGAGAAGAGGCTGTCCTGATCTTGAACTGTATCCTAAGTCGTCCCTGATCTTGAACTGTAACCTGTTACTTCCCTAAAAAACCCCATAATCGTGAGTATTGTTTGTGAGTTCTGTGTGGCCATTGTAATGAGTTGTCCAATGCAGCAGAGAAGTAGAGAGTGCTGTGGGAGAGACAGCTGGTGTAGGAATTGGTAAAAAGGCCAGAGAGAGGAGGCATGTCTAACTTCCGCCTCATAGGAATCAGCCTTGGCCTGTTGATGTTGATAATGATTCTTCTTCTCCCTTGTGAAGTCAGACAAGAAGGTCCGATGCCCCTGCCATGCCATTCTTACATCTCTTGGAACACTTTTGGGATCAGCCCTTGGTCAGCTCTTCTTTGATCTTCATATTCATGCTTTATTTGGAAAGAAAGCTTTGTTATCCTATGGAACCTAGACAACCTTCACCCTCTGTGTGAAGCAAGTACAGGGTTTATTTATTTAGAGCTTGGAGATGTCTTGGGTTTCATCTGGAAGCTGTCAGCTTGCTTTTCTTTGTCCTACAAGAGACTGGGCTGCTGGAATGAGCGAGATGATCTGTCAGGCTTCATTGTATCTTCTCATCATTATCCCATTTTGTTGTTATTCCTTGTGGCTTGCTTTTAAAAAACAACTAACAGCTTTGTTGAAATATAATTCACATACCATACAAGTCAACTATTTTTTTAAAGCATACAATTCAATGCTTTTTAGTATATTCACTGTTGTCCAACCATCATTGGGGTGAAAAACAATTTTAGGTGTTTATCACCCCAAAAAGAAACCCAGTATCCATTAGCAGTTACTCCCCATTTACCCCCAAGTGTCTCTCTACCCCCCGCTCAAGGCAACAGTTAATCTACTTTCTGTCTCTATGTTGTTACTATTGTTGTTAGTTGCTATTGAGAGTCAATTCTGCCTCATGGCAACCCCATGTGTTACAGAATGCAACTGCTTCATAGGGTCTTCTTGGCTGTAATTTTAATGGGAGCAGATTTCCAGGTCTTTTCTTATGCAATACTGCTGGGTGAGTTTGAACCGCCAACCTTTAGGTTATTGGTTGAGTGCAAACTGTTTTGGCCACCTAGGGACCTTTCTATCTCTATTGATTTGCCTGTTCTGGACATTTCATATTGAAGGAATCATACAATATGTGGCCCTTTGTTACTGGTTTCTTTCATTTAGCATGACGTTTTCAAGGTTCATCCATGCTGTAGCATGTATCAGTACTTTGCTCCTTTTTATTGACAAATAATATTGTATGGAGGTACCATATTTTACATATCCATTCAGCAGTTGATAGATATTTGGGTTGTTTCCACTTTTTAGTTATTGTGAATAATATGTGGACATATGTTTTCATTTCTTTTGGGTATATACCCAAGGGTAGAATTCCTGGGTTATTGCCTATGATTTTAGAAATCATGTTACTCTGGAATCTTATGGAGTCCTTTTGACTTTTCACTTATTTAATTCTTCTCAGCCCATTATAAAGCGAGTACCTAGAGGTGCTTAGGAGGTTATTAATTAGCTGCTGTAACAAATAAATCCCAATATTTCAATGACGTAACATACTCAAAGCTTATTTCTCAATCACATAACAGTCTAATGTAGGTGTTTCTGGTTGGCTGACAGCTTTCCCAGGGTGGTGATTCAGAGTTCCAAGCTCCTTGCATCTTGTGGCTTGACCAGCCCCTCTGTTTCAAGCCAGTAGAAAAGGAAAAGATCAAGTGAAGGAGGCCCACTGGCTTCTTCAAACTGGACCAGAAGTGACATGTTACTTCCATGCATGATCCATTGATAAGAACTAGTCACATGGCCCCATCCAGTGCAAGGGGGGCTGAGACACGTTGCTTCTCAGAAGCAACTTCATGCCATGGAAGAGGGAGCACAAAATTTTGGTGGTCAGCTGGCGAACTGCCACAAGGGGCTTGGGGATTTAAGCCAGGATCCCAACAGGGTCAGGAAGGGAAATTTCTGTCTTTCCCCTTTCCATTTCCTTTCCTTGTTGTTGTTGTCGTTGCTTGCTGTTGGGGCAGCTCTAACTCATGACAACTTTATGTATAGCAGAACAAAGCATTGTCTGGACCTAGACTACCTTCATAACTGTTGGTATATTTGAGTCCATTGTTGCAGCTATTGTGTCAATCAATTTCATTAAGGGCTTCTTCACCTTTGCTGGTCCTCCACTTTATCAAAAATGATGTCCTTCTTCAGCAATGTGTCCCTCCTGATGACACGTCCAAAGTAAGCAAGTTGATATCTCAGATAATATTCTGTGATCCATAAGGTTTTCAATTAATTTTTGGAAGTAGATCTCTAGGGCTTTCTTCCTAGTCTGTCTTAGTCCAAAAGCTCCACTGAAACATGTCCAACCATGGGTGACGCTACTGGTATTTGAAATGCCGGTGGCATAGATTCCAGCATCAATGCAACATATAAGCCACCAGTATGGCATATAAGCTGCATCACTGCAACATATAAACCATCAGTATGACAAACTGACAGACAGATAGTGGCCTTTCCTTAGAAACGAGTTATTACTGTGGTCAATGAAAGATGGAAATAAGAGCAGGAGCTGTTAAATATGGGAAGTGGTGATCTCGTTAGATCTGGACTATCCCACTTGTTCCAAATACTCCACATATTCCCACCACCATGAAGGGCACTGCCATGTGGAGGGGTCAGTTATGGATTTTTGCATGCCTAACATTTATTTAAGTGGTCTTCTGCTGGTAACAGTATAGACTTCTCCCTCTTCTTGGTAGAACTGTCAATTAAGGTGTCCCCCTGCCCTGGCCACACGATGAACACTGGACTCAAACTAACCCAGACTGACTCTTCTCCCTGGAATCTGAGCCTCAGCAATGTGACACAAAACTCAGCCCACCCTGAGAGTAGGATCCTGAGGAGATATTGTCCATTCCTTTCTGCCTCTCGGATCCCAGAGTGGCACTGACCCTAATGTTACTGGAGCCCCGTAAGCCTTAGCATTGACTTTGTGAGTTACCCCATATCCTTATGATAAAACCAAAAAAAACCAAACCCATTGCCGTCAAGTTGATTTCAACTCACAGTGACCCTATAGGACAGAGTAGAACTGCCCCATAGGGTTTCTAAGGAATGGCTGATAGAACTGCTGACCTTTTGGTTAGCAGCTGAGCTCTTAACCACTGTGTCACAAGGGTTCCCCTTATAATAAAGCCCTGCTTAATTAAGTCAGAGTTGGTTTTTGCCACTTGCAACAAAGAATCCTAACCAACTCTCTACCCAAAGCAGAAACCTGGTGGATATTCTGACACACCCGTCAATCTTTGCATTCAGATCCTGTTGATTTTCTATCCTGCATAGCTCTCAGATCTATCTTCTTTCTAGTATAAACTCAATGGCTATAGTTCAAGTTCTTACCATTGTTTGCCTGAATAAGACCCCTACTACTTCCCTGTCCCCATGGAAACTTTTCTAAAATGGAAATATGGATTTTAAAAGTTGCATTACTACCACTGGTGCAGTGAAATTATGCACTCAAACATAGCTTGTGGAGTTATAATTTTTATAACCTTTTTGAAAGGCAATTTGGCCATGTGTATCAAGGGTCATTAAAAAATATAGTCTTTGACCCAACACTTCCCAGTTGCAAAGGTTTTTTACCTAAATAAACAATTAGAGATAGACAAAAAGATTTAAGTATAAAGATACTCTGTGAAATGTTTAGTCATTCATTTTTTCAACAAATACTGAATATTTACTATGTACCAGATACTACTGTTATTGTTTAGAATAACAAAATACCGGGGGTGGGTGGAGAACTTTCCAATTAAAACAGATTGGTTAAATAAATTTGGATATAGTTGTATGATAGAATATTATGTTGTTGTTGTTAGGTGCTGTCAAGTCGGTTCCGATGCATAGCGACCCTATGTACAACAGAACAAATCACTGCTCAGTCCTGAGCTATCCTCACAATCGCTGTTATGTTGAGCCACTGCATCAATCCATCTTGTTGAGGGTCTTTGTCTTTTTTGCTGACCCTCTACTTCACCAAGCATGATGTCCTTTTCCAGGGATTGGTTCCTGCTGATAACTCTTCCAAAGTACGTGAGACAAAGTCTCGCCATCCTCGCTTCTGACGTGCATTCTGGCTGTACTTCTTCCAAGACAGATTTATTCATTCTTCTGGCTGTCCATGGTATATTCAGTATTCTTCACCAACACCATAATTCAAATGTATCAATTCTTTCTTGGCTTTCCTTACTCATTGACCAGCTTTTGCATGCATATTAAGCAATTGAAAATACGTGGCTTGAGTTAGGCACACCTTAGTCCTTAAGGTGACATCTTTGCTTTTTAACACTTTAAAGAGGTCTCTTGCAGCAGATTTGCCCAGTGCAATAAATCATTTGATTTCTTGACTGGTGCTTCTATGGGCGTTGACCGTGGATCCAAGTAAAATGAAATCCTATACAACTTCAATATTTTCTCCGTTTATCATGATGTTGCTCATTGGTCCAGTTGTGAGGATTTTTGTTTTCTTTATGTTGAGGTGTAGTCCATACTGAAGGCTGTAGTCTTTGATCTTTATCAGTAAGTGTTTCAAGTCCTCTTCGCTTTCAGCAAGCAAGTCATTAAATTCCATGTTTTTATAAGAATATTTAATGACATGGGGAAATTCACATTAAGGGAAAAAGACAAGTTTCAAAATAGTATGTAAAATATAATCCCAGGTTAGGAGACATTAATACACACACACATGCACACACCAAAATGTTAGTAGTGGCTACCTCTAGGAGGTGAAATTATGAGTGATTTTTATTTTTTGTTCATGTTTCTATATTGTCCCAATTTTTAACAATGAACATATATTGCTTCTAATTTCAGAAAAAAATTCTTTAAAAAACAATAAGCAAATATGATCCTTCCTCTATTCTGCATAAAACCCAGCAACAGCTCTTCCTCACTTGCAGAATAAAGTGTAAAATGCTCCAGCATTAGGTCCCTCCAACATCTGTGAACCCCACTTCTTTCCCATTTCACCTCACGAATAGCCTCGTCCATCTGCCATTTCAGAGCACACCATGACCTTTCACCTCAAGGCCCTCACCCACACACTGCCCCTTTCTGTCTTCATTTATTCAACAAATATTTATTGTGTACCATTCCTGTGCCATACTGTGTTCTAGATGCTAAGGGTACAACAGTCAACACAACAGACAAAGTTCCTGTCCTCATGGAGTTCAAATTCCAGTGGATGAAGGCAAGCAATGAACAGATGCACATAAGGATATGTGGTGTATTAGTTTCCTATTGCTGTTGTAACAAATTAACACAAACATAGTGGCTTAAAACACAAATTTATTCTCTTTACAATTCTGGAAGTCAGAAGTCCAAAATGAGTCTTCCTGGGGCTAAAATTAAGATGTTAGCAGGGTTGGTTCCTTCTGGAGGCTCAAAGGGAGAATCTGATCAGGTCTTTTGGCTTCTTCAGGTTCTAGTGGCTGCTTGTGGCCCCTTCCTCAATCTTGAAAGCCAACTGCACAGTATCTTCTCTCCTCTTTGACCTCCTGCCTTCCTCTTTTAAGAACTCTTGTGGTTCCATTTCACCCACCAAATAATGCAAGATAATCTCCCCATCTCAAGATCCTTAACTTACATCTGCAAAGTCCCTTTTGCCACCTAAGGTAACATATTCACAGGTTCTGGGGACAGGATGTGGACATCTTTGAGGTGCCACTATTCAGCCTGTCACATGTGGTATGTCGTACGTGTTGAGTGCTGTGGAGAAAAATGAAAACAGAGGTAGAGAGTGTTAGGGACGAGGGGAATAGTTTTGCTCTTTTCACGGGGGAGTCAGGGAAGGCCTTGCTGATGAGGTGACACTCGTGTACAGATTTTCTACCCTTGGCATTGCCCTGGCCTCATCAATAAACCTGTTCATTTTCCAAGAACCGATTCCACTTCTCCTCTGGAAAACCCTCACCATCTACCACCTCCCTGCTGAGTTAGTGTGGCCCAGAGCGTGCCCATCTATCCCACTATCATAATGTTTGGCATCCTGTGTGATCATCTATGTGTACATATGATTTTCACTAATAGATTATGAGTCTCCTGTGGGCAGAGACAATGTATTGTGACCCCAACACCCAGCAAGTGCCCGGCACAAGTAGATGTCCAATAAATAGCTACTGAGCCTGTGAACAAATGAGTGAGAACCAAGCTTGGAATCAAAGGTGAATTCAAATCCTAGCTCTCCCACTTAGCAGTTATATGACAGTGGGGAAGTTACTAATCCTGTCCTCAGCAGCTCTTTTTTCAACTGTAAAAATAATGTTATCTATTTTCTAGGATTAATTGGCAATCCAATGAGGAAAAAATATGTAAAACTTCTAGTGCTTGACTTACAGTAAAATTTCTACTAAATTATAAACTTGTTTTATAATATTGGGAATTAAGAGCAGTTAACAGAAAAGTGAAGTCCCCTAGTGGTGCATATGATTAATATGCTTAGCTGTCAACCAAAAGATTGGAGGTTCGAGTCCATCCAGAGATGTCTCAAAGAAAGGCCTGGCTATCTACTTCCAAAAAATCAGCCATTGAAAACCCTATGGAGAACAGCTCTACTCTGACACACGTGGGGGTGTCATGAATTGGAATCTACTCGACAGTGACTGGTTTAATAGGAAATCAGGTTAGAAAACTTGTCCCTGGTCACTTAAAATTAAGCTAGGTGCCCCCCAGAGCTGAGTGCTGCTCGATGCAGGCACGACCCACCCTGGTGGAGCACTCAGACCCTTAAAGGCAGGGACTGTATCTTCCTTGTGTCTGTATCTCCCTTGGGCACTAGAACATATCTGTTTGGCTCAAGAAATATGTATTCTACCCTACTGTGTGCCAGGAGCTGTGCTAGCTGCCAGCGGCATACAGTTGACAGGACAGACCCATTTCCTGGCCTCACAGACTTGACGTGAGCTACACGGAGTAGAACTGACCAGGCTCTGAAGGCCAATGAACCTCACAAATGAACCTCACATCTGTGCTTTAGGCAGTATGAGGATGTTATTTACCTCAGATGCACCTATGCCAGAACTCCTGCATTTCAGGCCTTGGTGTAATTTTGAGAGAAGGCAGTACTTCCTTAGGATGTTTCTTATTTTCCACGCAGGCTTCTGTTGACAGCAATACCACTTTGCATCTGTAAAATTTGCTAATGTACAATTCTGCTCGAATGCATTGTAGGCATTTTATGACATCCATGCAGCTCTGTTAAAGAACATGCCTACAATTGGGGAAAAGAGAAAAAAAGAAGAAAAAAAAAAGAGCGCAGTGAGCTCTCAGGAAATTTCCATTTTCTCCTCACTTAGTGCTGTTAACCATCATGCTTGGTGTCCTGACTGCAAGATGGTATCACAGCTGCCATGTCTGAGAGAACGTGAATTTCCTGGTTAAACTCTTTCAGCTCCACAATAGGTGTTGACAGAATACCAAATTTCTCTGCCCTTCTGACCAGGCAGGGAGTTCGGCGATGCCTCCTGCTTCATTCCCCTGAGGAAGGTGAGAGCAGGAGGACCTTCTCTGATTGCCTTTGCGCAGATGCTGCCCTCGCGGATGGCTGTGGCTAGATCATCATGTGGTCCGCCCTTCTGCCCTGGCCCAGGGAAAGGCCACTGGCAGGGCTGTAGCGATGGCATCTTGTCCTTTTCTCTGGAGGTGGCAGTGGGGGCAGCTGTCCTCCCCACCAGTGCTGGCACAATCTAGTGGCCATAGCAGTGAAAGCGGGCCCCAGCGGCACGCCCAACAGGTGTGAGCTCTGTGACTTTCCTGGCCTTGCCTGGGAAGTGCAGATGGCTCACTGGTAGAATGCTCGACTTCCATGCGGGAGGTTCGATTCCCAGCCAATGCACCTCATGCACAGTCACCACCCATCTGTTGGTGAAGGCTTGTGTGTTGCTATGATGCAGAACAGGTTTCAGTGGAGCTTCCAGATTAAAATGGACTAGGAAGAAAGGCTTGGTGATCTACTTCTGAAAATCAGCCAATGAAAATAAACTGTATGTATTACAAGGGTCTAATCTGCAACCAATTACAGGGATGGCGCAGGATGGGGCAGCGTTTATTCCATTATGCATGGGGTTGCCGTGGGCTGGGGGCCGACTTGACAGCAGCTAACCACCATAACCCCTCTTCCACAAGCACTGCACTCCTTAGCTCAGGACTGTGCTTTGCTCACTAACCTCTGGCCCCTGCTTAATGTGTCTTCTTTTCCTGGTATCAGCATATTTCTCGGAGATGTGGCCTGAGTTTGTTTTCCTGCCGGTTTGTCCTGGACACTGGTAGGAGTTCAAGGATGATGGGAAAGGTAAACTCGGCCACGGGCCTGTGAGGACCAATCTGGCCCACTTCGAAATTGAAGTTTGGTTTTAAGTATAAAAGGGCTGTAAAATCCTTACACTAAATAAGGAAAGCTATCCTGTTCGGGGGCCTAATCCCTGCCCCGTTCTGCTCGGCTTCTTTCCCTCATTATACTTGTATAATGCAGTATGGTTTCTACTGAGTATTTCCTTCCTGTTTTTACACTTATTCTTGCTCCACTGACTTTATCAACGGCAGAATTTTGCAGCATTTTTTTTACACAGCCATAAATACTATTCAATTCAACAAATGCATACAAATGGTTTCCATTAGAATTTTAATCTACTCTCAAAATGAAAGAAAAGCTTAATATAAATCTTTTTAAATTACTAGAACATAAATTCAGACAGGGACAGCTCCACCTAGACTACGCACAAGGGGTCACATCCTACTGTCCTCACTCATAAATTAATTGAGGCCTCTTGCCGCTGTAAACGAGCAGCGCATCCTGGAAAGATCATATCTGTCAAGATTGCAGATTGGTTTCCCTCAGACTTTGTAAAAGTCACAGCTTACAATACCTTCATTATGCCGATGAGAATGGCTGTCTCCCCAATGGAAAGAAATAGGTGTTTTGTTCTGTTGGACCAAGATTTACAGAAAGCAATTTTCCTCCATGCAGGAGATATGACAAACCTCCTAGAAAAAAATGCCATTTCATAACTTCTTTCATTTCATCACCTTTTTTACTGCTAGATGTAGATTCTCTCCCCCTGCGCGAATGAGGCTGCGGGGATGTTTAATGGTTAAGTGAGGTAGTCACCAGTGAGTGGAGGCACCTTTCTGAGGGGCTAAGTTACAGAGAGTTAGCTTTCCTCTCCCACTTCTCCCACCTCTGGGGGGCTGTCTGGAAATTCCCCAGCATCTGCCAGAGCGAGGGGCTGAGAGACTGAGCCCTTCAATCCCTCGGACCAACTTGAACATTAGAACTCGTGTGATTTGACAGTCTTTTGCAAACAGCTGCAGTTACCTCAGTTTTCCAAAAATCCCAGCTCTTTGTCCTGGGCCGACGGCAGCACACTCTCTCAGAAGGACAGCTGAAGGGCAGAGTTTGGACTTAGATTCTTTTTTTCCACTTCCTCATGTCATAACCTAATGCTGCTCTAGCAGAGCTTCTGCATATTAAATTGCCTTTTAGCAACTGGGAAGGGGATGGCATGATCTGTGGAGAAAAGGCACCTCATGTAAATGTATGCTGACACCACCCCACTGAGGAGAAAGGGCAAGATTCCCCTAGAGACCAAGGGTCAACAAACCCTGGGAAACGTCCCTCTTTACAGCAGCTTCTCTCTCCTTGAGTCAATAGCCACTGTTCTGGGCTCCTCGCCCACAGCACCCCATCTGAGGCCTGTCACAGCCTGTCCTCTGGGCCATGGCTGGTGAGAAGGCCAGCACTGCACCGCAGTGGAGGAAGCCTAAAGAAGAGCGTATGGGAGGCCTCTGGTCTGAGAGCCTGCCTCTCTGAGGTTTGGGTACCAGAGAGAAGGCAGGCAGCAGTGAAGGCAAAATCAAACCTCTCCCCTGCCCAGAAGGAGAGCCTGGACCCCGGGCAGCAATCTGTGCTGCAGGGGAGGCTTCTTGCCTGGGCGGCCACGTAGGCCAGGGCCACTAGAAACCCCGATGGCGCATCATTTCTATGGGCTGGTAAGATTTTTGCAAATCTTTCCACAAATGATAATACCCATCTGTGTAAAGTAGCATAATAGCCTCTTTGCTATACTGAGTGGTGCTGGCTGTTCAAGCGCTTATTTCTTGATTCTTAGCCCATTTGCTTCCATTAGCAGTAATCCCAAGCCTGCAAAACTCCAATTACTAACTGATAATAGAAATGCTGCTCTGTCTCAGTTTCTCCAGAGCACATCGTCCAGGGCGGGCCGGGGTTTCACCCACAGTCCCCTTACAAGCGTATTTATGCCATGAGTCACTTCCAGCCAGCCTCTGGTTAAAAGACTCAGGGGAGTGGAGTGGGTGCTGTCAGGGGCTGTCTGTATTGAAGGGTCCTGGGGAGTGGGTTGAAGCAGTGACAGTGCCCTGAGACTGTCCAGCATGCCCTGGCAGGGAAGTGGAGTTGGAAGAGCTGAGGCTATAAAGCAGGAAGCTGAGGAAGTGCTTCTTGGAATTCTCCAGTCAGGAGGAAGATGATAGAGGACTGAGATTGTAGAGAGAGCAAGGCGTGGGTTTAAAGTCAGGTAGGGCCATTCAGAACTTAGTACAAGCAGAAAAATCACCTTTTGCATGACCCTGGAGACTGCTCTAGGGGCGGGGTGGCTGTTTTACAAAGAAGACATGTCAGACATTAAAACAGCCTCAGATGGGTCCATCTGACCCCATTATCCCACCTGGCTCCTCCCGAAAAGATTCAACACAGCTTTCTCTTCTGATTCCCTGTCCTCAGCCTGAGCTCCCACCATCCCAGTCACTGGCACCTTGAATTCGGACTTCTAGCTTCCTAGACTGAGAGAGAATAAATTTCTCTTGTTAAAGCCATCCATTTGTGGTATTTCTGTTATAGCAGCACTAGATAACTAAGACAGTTATATTCTGAGGTTCTGGGTGGAAATGAATTTAGGGGAACACTATTCAAACCAATACAGTCGGCTTGCCTAACTTTTTTCTATTTCACACCAAGATGAATGGATCCATGGCAGACAAAAAGATAAAAGAATTTGTAGGTGATCCTGATACTCATTTTGGTGATTTTTGTTTCCTTGTTCAGATATCAGTATTTTTCCTCCTCTGAAAACTCATAATTCATTACTCTTGT
Organism: Dugong dugon; assembly: GCA_030035585.1. Taxonomy (NCBI): domain Eukaryota; kingdom Metazoa; phylum Chordata; class Mammalia; order Sirenia; family Dugongidae; genus Dugong; species Dugong dugon. The sequence goes on from CM057478.1 coordinate 21,589,445, forward strand.
AATGTGCAAAAACATGAAGGTTGTATCACCCAAGCAAAGTCCATACACAAAGTGTATTCTCTCTAACGTAAAGAGTAGCAAAGAAAACAGTGTTTGCAATCTTCTCCACCCCTCTGTGCTTTTCCGAGGAGCTTCTCACTCAAATGCTAATAGTGGCACCAGCTCCATTTTAAATCATTCTTTGGCCCTCTCTTCTTGAGCCAGTCTAATGATATTCTCCGATATCTACCACTTCCTGTGTCCTCACTGCAGGGACAGATTACCCAATAAGCAAGGTACACACAGGTTTAAAAAACTTGGTGAAATTCATGTGAAATTGTTCACTACAGATTAGTAAGTAAACACAATTAAGCCGGTGCATACCTAGCTTATTGTAAACTGGTACATACTGTGCTTACTGGTTAATCCTCCCCTGCTTCGCTGAAGCCTAAAGGGAGGGAAGAGGTGTTTAGAGGTGGTCCTGTACTCTGGTATGCCTGCTGAGGCTCTGAGTGAGGTCACCCCCGGGTGACCAGAGCAGCGAGCAGGCTGACGGCTCCTTTCTTCTGTGTCGATGTGAAAAATTGTTAGTTACAAAAAAGGGTATAGTCTTCTGACACACCATTCCAAATGGATGTAATGCAAATAAATGTCCATTAAATGAAAAAAGATTGCATTTAATTTACTAGATGAATAGAATTTTTTCTCCATACAGTTCTCAGTCATGACAAACTCTCCTGATATTAAGCCTGTGGGAAACGTTCTCCCCGGCCGCCTCCCGGGGGTTGTGTGCCAAGGTCCACACTTACCCCAGCAGAGGCTGCATGACACACTAGCAAGTTTCTCCCTCATTCTCTCAGGACCTGTCCTTCAGTGGGGGGCTGAGGAGCTCTGGACCCCGACAAATTCTGGTGCCTGTATTCCCACGCTTCCTAATCCCAGTTCTGGTAACCTGCCTGATAATCCTGCCCTTCGGGACAATGACCTTGCTGTGCTCTGGCACTTCCCCTCTCCATGTCCTTCCCTGGGCTGGGCCCTGTCAGCTGCTGACAGACCTCTTCCCACTGCTTACTTGGTCTCCCGCTCCTGGGCACCCTCACTGACTCATCGAGTGTCACTCAGGGCCTGTCCCCTCCCTGGCTCATTGTCTCCTGGACAGCCAGTGACTCTCTGTCCTACCTTCCCTTCCACCGTCGATTGTGCCCAAGTACTGTGCAGCTGTGAGACCACTCTCACTGCTTGATTCTGACTGTGGGGCTGGCCTGCCCCATCCCAGCAGAGGACCTAATCCCAGTGTCCAGAGCTTCACAACCGACTCCCCCGCAACTGGCCACAATCGCCCTCCCTCAAGGTGAGAGCCTCTGAGGGCCACTTTGTGGTGCACGGAGAATACTACATGACAGTGCATCCGGGAACTGTGCGACATCACGCCCTGCCATGCAGACAACGGGCTCCTACTGAGGACAGAATCATAAATTCCCTCTCTGGGAAGCCCATTCTGTATGATAAGCTAACTCCATTTACACCATCCCTTGGTCCGCTACGTTTTCCCTCGGCCACCAGATGTGGGAAACAGAGCCTGAGTGAATTACTGTTATGGACTGCATTGTCTCCCCAAAATATGTGTTGTAAATCCTAACCCCTATACCTGTAGAAATAAGGAAACCCTGGTGGCATAGTGGTTAAGAGCTATGGCTGCTAACCAAAAGGTCAGCAGTTCTAATCCACCAGGCACTCCTTGGAAACCGTATGGGGCAGTTCTATTCTGTCCTGTAGAGTTGCTATGAGTCGGCATTGACTGGAGGGCAATGGGTTTGGTTTTTTTGGTTTTATACCTGTAGAAAAAGGAACTCTGGTGGCATAGTGGTTAAGTGCTCAGCTGCTAACCAGAAGATCGGCGGTTCGAAGCCACCAGGTGCTCAACAGGAGAAAGATGTGGTAGTCTGCTTCCATAAAGATTTATAGCCTTGGAAAGCCTCTGTGGCAGTTCTACTCTACCCTATGGGGTGGCTATTCGACACGACAGCAAAGGGTTATACCTGCAGATGTAATCCAATTTGGGAACATAGTTTTGTTTGTTATGTTAAAGAGGCCAGATCAGTGTGGGGTGTGACCTAACCCTAATCACTTCTGAGTTATAAAAACAGCAAGTTAGACACAGAAGCCAGCACAGAGGGAGATAGATGCCGCATGAAGATTGTCAAGGCACTGAGGAGCCCAGGGCTACAGACGCTAAAAAGAGATAAGGATCTCTCCCCAGAGCTGACAGAGAGAGAGCCTTCCCCTAAAGCTGGTGCCCTGAATTCAGACTTCTAGCCTCCTGAACTGTGAGAAAATAAATTTCTGTTCTTGAAAGCCACTCACTTGTGGTATCTCTGTTACTGCAGCACCAACTAAGACAATCACAGAGACTTTTCCGACCAAGACTTTCATAGACCAAGTTGATCTATTCACTCAGTTAGTCACTTAATGCATATTTATTAAAAACTAACCGTGGGCCAGGCACAGTTCTAGGCACTAAAGAGTCAACAGGTAATATAGAGACTTGGCCCCTGCTGTCTCTGGGGCAGACAAGCAGAAACAAAAAAGCAAACAAATAGCCAAAATAATTATAGTTGGAAAGAAGCCAGGTGACATAATAGTAACTGGGGATTAGTTGTGCTGAGAGGGCAGGTAGTCAGTGTAGGCCAGGGTTGGCCTCTCTGAGGAGTAAGACTTGAGCTGAGTGCTGGAAATGTTAAAGAGCTAACTGTAGGGAGAGCTAGGGGAGGAAACGTCCATCCAGGAAGGGGAATAGCAAGTGTAGAAGCCTTGGTCAGGGAAGGAATATGGTGCTCAGTAAACAGAATGGTGGCCAGCAAGGCCAGAGCATCAAGAGTGGGAGGGAGGAAGGGAGGCTGGAAATGTAGCCATTGGTGGAAGGCTGCAGTAGAATGGTGCCCACGTGCCTGTGTGAACTCCAAGACCCAGCTTCATGATCAACATTACCTTGCCCAGTATCTTGGCAAGGACACTGGCCTCAGCGCTGGGAAACCTGAGTTTTCATCCTGGTTCAAACTCTAAAAGCTGCACAAGCCTGGCTAAGTCCCTTCACTGCATGCTTGTTATCTACAAAGCAAGGTGCAAGACAAGATGGCTCTAAACCTTCACACTCTCCAGAGACAGCTGTGTGGTGCTGCTCCCCCAAGACACACACCCACAGAGCTCCAGGGCTCCAAATACCAAGGTGCCAGCTTGCGTCAGAGAGCCTGGATCTTCCCTAGCAAACCTCACTGCCGCTCCTCCGAGAGTGGAGACCTGCCAACCCAGAGTGGAGGGGCACTAACAACTCACTTGGCCAGTAAGCAATGTCATGGCTGTGTCCAAGGAGGAGAGGCAGGAGAGAATGGCACCAGGCAGGAAGCCCACTCCCAGACAATGAGCCTCTTAAGAGTCCTGACTGAGCAGGAGTCTAAATTGAAACATCATCCTCCTTCAGTGGAGTGATTGCACTAAAGCAAGTTTGCAAAACATCAGACAGCAGGTAACATGGCTGCCTGCCCCGAGAGGCTCCAGCTGATTTCCTAATTGGGCCAGAGCACCTCAAGTGTGCTGAAGCACCAAGTTCACTTCCACCACCACCCATGGCTGAAACAACGAATCCTTTAATCAGTTAAACCGTGTTTCCAAAGCAGCAGTTTGCCACTCCTGGAGGAGCTGTGGGCCTGACTCTTGTGATCTGAGCTGGCTTTCAGAGTGTCATCTCTGGCTGCAGATGGAGGGAGCTGGGAGCTCACACCCTGGCCACTACCTGTGCTGCTTGGACTTAGCAGCGGTGTCGATTTTGCTGACTGTTAAATCTGCTCTCCCCACTTACAACTCAGCGCTGCAGAAACCAACAGATGACCTGTAACCCAAGGTGTTTTGGTATAGATGTGTAATTGCTCCACGTTTAATCCTCTCCGTGCCCACACACCTATTACTCCGTGAGAATTTGCCATGCTGCTTTTAAATCGAGGTGCTGCTGCCGTTTGGTAAAGAACCCCCAGATATTTGGGTGGGGGGCTCATGTCACAATATACCAACCATCATGAACATTCCAACATCACGTGTGTCAGAGCAGAACTGTGCTCCATAGAGTTTTCAATGCTTGATTTTTCAGAAGCAGATCACCAGGTTTTTCTTCCAAGGCACCTTTGGGTGGGTTCAAACCACCAACCTTTCAGTTATGGGCAACATGAGTCAGAGCCGACTTGATGGCAACTAACAACAATGTGTCACAATCGATGCTGGTCAGTAGCGCTTTTTGTCTGAATTCCATAAGCGGGAGCTCCATTTAGGAGCTCTTCCCACCTAGCCCTGCTTTGGTAGTTGCTTAATCAAAATGGGCCAAGGAAAATTGAGGCTCATCTTAGGCGGTGAAATGCTGGATTTATTTACATGGCTACAAAAATCAGACATTTAAGCAGTTTGCATCTCCCCCCGGCTTTTCCCGGGTGTCACGTTGGGCAGGCTGCTTCAGTGGGGAAACAGTGGGAAGGAGGGACGAGGAGCCTGTGGAGCTAAAAGGAAACGTTGCGCTCCCTTCCCCAGCCCCGCACCTCCCGGAAGCCAGAGCTGCAGGTAGAAGGACTGCGCTCAACTCGGTCCTCCCCTCCACTTCTGGCTTATGTAATGGTGGGAAAGAATCAAGGTCACAAAACACACAGAGAACATGCTCAAGTATGGAATTGCTTCTAAGTAATCCTTTTTTAATTCATTTTATTAAGAAATTAAATAGCTGATTCATTTGAACTCTCACTAATAGATATTAAATGTTGCTTATTATAAAAATGCTAATAAATCATTAGGTTTCTTTAAATTAACAACCAAATGGCTAACAAATTAAATAATTACGTCGGCTATTCCTAGAGCGGGATCACAGTGGGTAGCGCATTAGAGAACCTGTTTTTATTTTGTTTGGTTTTAAACACAGAGCGCCGGTGCTGACTGCGGCCAGCATCTGTGCAGCAGCTGACCGACCTGGCGCGGGCGCCGGCTGGAAGGGCCGCTGCCTGGCTGCGTGGCGCGTCCGCGAACTCGGCCTCATTAGTCCTGGCTCCAACCAGCCGAGCTAATCAGCACCGCCATGTGCTGCTCAAGTGTGGATTGCTCGGTTGCTTATCGCCTCTTCTAGGACTGCCGCAGATAGTTAAAAGCTCTAATTCTACTGCAAAGACGGCCAATCAGCCTCATCCCGGGTTAGGAAAAAAAACAAAACAAAACTGTTATCCCCACTCAGTGAAAAGGAAGCTAGAAAGAAGCAGCCCCGGTTTGTGGAAACCGTTTCAATCGAACTCACAGCCCACCTTTCCTGCAGTGTGCCTGGGCTGCAGATGGACTACCGCTGAACATTTCATCCTCTTGAAATACACTGCTGTGAGTTGACTGACTGCACCGTCTCTTATTAACATTTTAACGCATTAAACAAGAAGAAAGTCTGTGATACTCTAGTTTGTGAAACCATAACAGACTGTTTAATTTGTTCGGCTGCAGCAAACCGAGACAGCCTGGTATGTATCAACAGTTCACCTGTTTTTTTCTTCTTCTTTTAAAGAGATAATATTAATCATACCTTGCGTACTCACTACGATATTGTAGGAGATAAAATTACAAGGGGGAAGAAAATGATCTACTCTTTAAAAAAAATTTTTCTTTTAATCTCTTTTTTTACTCCCCCTCTGGCAACGTCATCCAGGCCAAGAAACGTACAAGGAGAAAGGGGCAAAGCCAGCAGTGCTTCCAAACTGCCCTTCAGGCTGGAGCCACTCTATCATCTAAGGCAGAACATCTCAAAGTGGGGTCCTGTGGACGTCTTGCAGGGATCCACATTGTCAAAACTATTTTCATCATAATACCCAAAAAAAAAACCCAAAACCCTCCACCCCCACCCCCCAAAAAAACAGTTGCCATCAAGTCAGACTCATGGCGACCCCATGAGTGCAGAGAACTGCCCCATAGGGTTTTTAGTGGCTGATTTTTCGGAAGCGGATCACCAGGCTTTTCTTCCAAGGCACCTCTGAGTGGGTTCAAATCACCAACCTTTCAGTTAGTAGCTTAGCACTTAACCCTCTGCACCACCCAGAGGCTCATTTCATCATAATACTAAGATGTTATTTACCTTTTTCACTTTGTTAAAATTTGCATTAAGGGAACAAGAGCAATGGTGGGTAAACTGCTGACACCTTAACAGCAGCACCAACATGTACGAGTGTTCTCCACTGTCATGCACTAGGAAAAATAAGAAGAACAGCCAGTTTCACCTAAGAATGTCCTTGATGAAGCAAGAAGAAAGTATTAATGGTACTAAATCTCCACGCATCTTTTTAACTTTCCGTGGGATGCCATGGGACACACACGTAAAGCACTTCTGCTGTACAGTGAGGTGTAATGGGCCTCCACAGCACTTGTAGTTCAAGCTGCGAGCTGAGCCAGCCTCTTGTGCATAGAACACCATTGCTGCTTGAAAGAAAGACTCACAAATACAGTTAATCAGATTTGGGTATATGACAGACATTTACTTGAAAATGAACAAAGTAAACCTATTACTTTGAGGGAAATGAAGTAATAAAATGATAAAAGCCAACCTTTCAAGATGAAATTAGAGTTTTAGAAAACTTGTATCTGCCACTGTGAGCTTAATAGCTTCCCAATACTTAAAAGATTTTTCTGATGAGTTCAGTGGTGACATTTACAAAAGTGATTTTTGGATGTTGTGTCAACATTTGGAAGATCTGTATAACTCAACAAACTAGTATTTTCCAAATGATCAATGCATGATGTTATAATATTATGCACGAAGATCAATTAAAAGTACAATGGGTTTTAATTTAAGATAGTATGACATGTTCACTGATATGGTTTGATTCCACATTGCAACTAAACTTTAAGGAAAACCATTTATGAATCACAGCCTACACAACTCTGAGATCAGAATAACAAGATGGTGCCTGGCTACCACTATTGACCACTCTGACTGAGATCACAATAGAGGGTCCTGGACAGAGTGTGCGAAAAATTGTAGAAAAATCAAATTCACAAAAAAGATCAGACTTACTGGTCTGACAGAGACTAGACGAACCCCTAAGACTATGGCCCTAAGACACCTTTCTGAACTGGAATTAAAGCCATTCCCAGATACCACCTTTCAGCCAAACCATAGACAGGCCCGTAAAATAAACAATAACACCAGAGAAGAGTGTGCTCCTTAGACTATCAATTACATGAGATCAAAAGGGTAACATCTGCCCAAAAGCAAAGATGAGAAGACAGGAAGAAAATCAGGATGAAAGGAAACAGCAAGCCTAGGAGGGAAAAGGGGAGAGTGCTGACACATTGTGGGGAATGAAACCAATGTGTACAAACTATGGAATGGGAAACTAATTGCTCTGTAAACTTTCACCTAATGCATAATAAAAAATTTAAAATAAAAAACAAAAAAAAACCAGAATGCTCTTTAGAAGTGAGGATGACAAGACTTTGTCTTGCTTACTTTGGACACATCATCAGGAAAGACTAATCTCTAGAAAAGGACATCATGGTTGGTAAAGTAGAGGGTCAGTAAAAAAGAGGGAAACCCTCAATGAGATGGATTGACACAGTAGCCACAACAGTGGGCTCAAACATATCAAAGATCATGAAGATGGTGTAGGACCGGGCAAGAATTTGTCCTGTTATACATACGGTCACCATGAGTCGGAGCCAACTGGAGGGCAACTAATAACAATATCTGCACGCATAATACCTCCTGATCTCAGGAGCCTGAAGAAATGAAACCTAGCTTCTTTTGCAAAAACCATTAGCAAGAACAGTTCTTGAGCTTTTATACAAATCTTTTATTCTCCATCAGTCTACATCTCAGTCACTGTGCATTGGATGAACCCAAAAACAATCTTAAGGGAAAGGATTTTTAATAATGTTGCTTATTATTCCTGTAAACTGTTTAATTTCATCAAGTAATTAGAGGAAACAAGAAATGCTTTCCTCTTCTGTTAGGGATATTAAATAATTTTTTTAAAAACTCATTTATCAAGTTGTGGTGTGGCATCAAAGAATAGCCATAATTTTCTGAAAAGGCTATTAAAATATATCTCCCTTTTCTAACTACATATCTGTGCGAAGCTTGATTTTCTTCATAAAACAACATATTGCAACAAATGGAATGCACAAGCAGAAATGAGAATACTGCAGTTTTCTACTAAGCCAAACATCAGAGTTGCAAAAATATAAAGCAATGCTATTCTTTTCACTAAATATTTTTTGTTATTTTGGAAAAGCTATTTTTTTGTTAAAATATTTGTTAATATGTAAAGAGTTTATTATTTTTATTTTTAAAAGAATTAAAATATTTTAAAAATTTATGTTTTAATTTCTAATATGGTAAATATTGATAGATATAACCCACATAAACAAGAATTCTTTGGGGCCCTCAATAATTTTTAAAAGCTTAAAGGAGTCCTGAGACCACAAAGTTTGTAAACTGCTGATTCCAAGAGACTGTAGTACAAAGCAGCAGGAGAAGGGGCCCTCTGAAGCAGTAGCACCACTATGGGAACGTTCCAAATTAAACAGGCTAACAAGACATGACAACTGCATGTAATACCAGACTCTAGACTGGATCTTTTACTGAAAATGCTATAAGGAAAATTATTGGGTCAACTGACAAAACTGGAATACGAATGGTTTTACTACAATGTTAAGTTCACTGAGGTCAATAAACATACTTGGATTATACATGTAAATATCCCTGTTCTTAGGAAACAAGTATTTAGGAGTAAAAGGCCATGATATACATAAGTTACCCTCAAATGGTTCTGAAAAAAAAGGTGTGTGTTTGCGTATGCATGTGTGTGTAATTCTCCTTTATAATTCTCACCAACTAAGATTTCTACCTGGAACTTTGAAAGTGAACACTGCAAGGTCACAAAATTGCTATGAAACAGGTATCATCACTTTTCAACACAACACTTTTTGACAACTAGTATGTGAAAAGCAGGTGAGTACAAATTGCATAATAAGACAATTACGCCATGTTTCACCCAAGGAATATGTTGTGGCTGGCTAACACAACAGCCCCTTAGCCCTTCTCCTTTGCAGCCTCTGCTACAGAACCTGCAATGCCAAGTATTCTTCCAGCCTCCCTTGCATCTAGGAGTGGCCATGTCATCTAGTTGTGGCCAATGAGACATAAGAGAGTATTTCCTGGGGGCTTCTGGAAAAGTTTTGCTTTCCAGATAAAGGGGATAGGCAAGAGAGGGGAACTCTCACAGCTCTGCACCACTCCCCCACCCCGTCTCCTTCTGCTTTCATCTAATGTAAATGTGACACCTGGAGTAACCTACAGCAGTCATCATGACAAAACAAGCTTGAAGACATAATGCTGGGTAGCCAAGGGAAAATTCAGGGAAAAGCCGAGTGTTTTGCTGATATCATGGAGCTGCTGAATCAACTTCAATAAGCAGTTACCTCTATTTTTTATGTGAGAAAAATATATGACTATTTAAGCTACTGAGTGTCAGGTGTCTGTTACTTACAGCTGCATATAAGACTGATACCTGCTTATTCAGGAAGAAAAGGAGAAAAGGCAGGAGAATATACAAAAGGCTGCACGCCATGCACCACTGTACAGAGGAACCAATTCCCTAACCAAAATGCCGATTTAACGGCATTTGCAACAATATGAAAGATCCAACAATTTTCATCAATAAAGATTCAAATAAAGAACTCCTACAATAGTAAGCATTGCACAGTGATTTAAAACCTGAAAAGGTCAAGACTTCCTGTAATCAGATGGGTCTGAATGGAAGCATCATAGCTGGGCATTCTGCCAACAGCATGTATTATTGCCAAATTCCTAATTCAAAACCAGATGTAAGAATGCTTTAACTGAAACACAGAAGTTAAAAATAAAGACATTTAAATAGTAATCTCCCTTCTCTCTCAAAGATAAATGTGCCCATTAACCCTGGATGCTAACAGGAAGATTTCTTTCTCTTACATTCTATTCGACTTTTCCAAACCATTCACGAGGAAATCGGCATGGAAAAAATAATTAGGAAGTTGGCTCCTGATCAGCTACTTCACTGAATTAAAGTGCAATAAGGTTCATAACTTTTAAATGGAAATATTAATAACATGTTTATTAAGCACCTCTAACGTACTTTGCAAAGCATATGGGGTGGGATGGGACGTCAAGGACACAGCACATGCTTTCAGGGAGTTTACAATCTAGTTAGGGCACAGAGATAAATGCGGAAAGTTAAATGAAATGTTTCTATAACAATTGTAGACAGCAGACGAGATGTCATGAAGCAGTGCTTGATTCATTGCCAAAGAGATTGTTACTGACAATAACTGCTTCAAGATTTCAGAGAAGAAAAGATCACATCAAGCTGAAGGCGGCCTGGGGAAACTTTATAGAGAAGGCAGGAGTTGCGCTCAATCTTGAAAGATGCACAGAAACCTCTAGATGGCTGTTATGAATTGAATTGTGTCCCCTGAAAAGATATGTTGAAATCATAACTCCTATAGCCTGTGAATGTGGCCTTGTTTGGAAATACGGTCTTTGGAGATGTTACCAGTTAACACGAGGTCACACAGGAGCAAACCCAAAGCCAAACCCGTTGGCGTTGAGTTCATTCTGATTCATGGAGACCCAATGTATATTCCAGAGTAGAACTGCTCCATATAGTTTTCTTGGCTGTAATCTTAATGAAACATATTGCTAGGCCTTTCTTCCTTAGCGCCACTGGGTGGGTTCGAACTGCCAACCTTTAGGTTAATAGTCGAGTGCAAACTGTTTGCACCACCCAGGGTCCTTGTAAGAGACAGAGGGTGCATGTAAAGATGGAGGGACTGCAACAGCGGTAAGCCAAATAATGCCTGGGGCTACCAGAAACTGGGAGAGACAAAAAAGGACCTTCCCCTAGAGCCTTCGGAAAGAGCATGGCCCTGCTGACCCCTGAATTTAGGCAACTAGCCTCCAAAAGTGTGAGACAATAAATTTCTGTTCTTACAAGCCACCCAGTTTGTGGTATTTTGTCAGGGCAGCCCTGGGTAGCTAACATAATGGTCAAAGAAAGCACATTAAGAATCTTTTAGAAAGTCAGAAAGCCCTCCCGACATTTGTGTGAATGGAGGAAGGAGGCAGACAGTCAGAGACCAAGGTGCCAGGTTGTAAGGGAACACTGGACATTCAAAAGAGAGTAACAGCAGCAACTGTGGGGCTGGGGCTCAAGAAAAAGCGTGAACTTCCAGAGAGATTTGGTGATTGGCCGCCAAAAATAAGAGCGATCTTTTTTTTCAGGCTCCAGATCCATCAGACCCATGGACTTAAGCCTTTTCCTCCAAATGTGATCCTGCCACCAAAAAGTCAGAGGCCCAGCATTATTTTGTCTGCACCTCCTTGGACAGTGATCATCTAGTCACCATTAAGTGTGTTTCTCAACAAAAGACAAGTTTGCAAAGCACAGTCTCCTTAGAGTTCTGGACCTCCCACTGAGCCTTAGGCAGGCTTCCTGGTTGATGACTTGCTGAAATTACTATTTTTGGAGATGTCTTGCTGTAAAAAATAAAAACAAATGAAGGATAAGCATTAAAGCTTCTTATTAGTGAAAACCACCTCCTCTGCATTCCTGGGCCCTTCTGCAACAATCTGCTCCTCAACCTAAATGGCTTAAATCCTCAGGTAGATCTGGACATGGGAAAAAAAAGACTGGCACACAAGACCTCTAGTTCAATGGTCATGCAAGCCTAAACTTTCATGCATAAGCTCTTCCAACCTTCTCTTTTTATTCTTGTTCCCTTATTTTGCTTCATTTTTAATTTAGGAAAAGATGACTAATATATTAGATCACTTTCATTGCTGGGTCTTATTGGATTTCAGAAGTCTTTAAGGATAGACGCCTTAAAAAAAAACAAAAAACAAGAAAGGCATAAAATATGTCAGGGAAATGGAGTTCCTATCATTTCACTCACAAATGTTGCCTTTTAAATGTAGTTCATCTACCAACGGTTCAGTGAGAGATGGCTTCCTTATGTTATTTATTAGCCACGACAGGCAGCAATACTCCTTTCACATAGTCTTACCTCGTAATGCCTGAAAGGCAAAAGACTGCTCAAAACTCCTTCCTTCTGGAATGCTTTTCCCAAAGGCCAACAGTTCAAAGCAAACCTCTATTAACTGGAACACTGACATCTACAGAATTTTCTGGACAAGAAGATTCCACCATTCCTGTAGTGAGACCAGAAACTCAGACGTAATAACTTACACTCCAGTCACCAGGAAATCAAGTTCTGCAACACAGTTTCTGGATGGAAGCCTCAGGGACCCACCGTAGGAGAGAGCATCACCACTACATAAACAACCCACCACAGGCTGACAATAGAAATGCTTCCATCCTAGCAAGGGCCCTTCCCTGCTAACCTGCCCCAACTAAAAGTCAGTGTGACAAACTGGGACAAAATGTTAGTATCAAAATTTAGTAAATTAGATGCACTATGGGCTAACTAGTCCCAGACATATTTATGAATGTGATACAATGATTACACATTCCTTGCTAACAACCTGTAATTCTCAACAATGTAAAAATCTGTTTTCTGTCTTTTAAGTGTTTTATTCATATCTTTCTCAGTGGCACAAATGGTTAAGTACTCGACCACTAACTGGAAGGTTGGCAGTTCAAACCCACCCAGAGGTGCCTGGCAATCTGCTTCCTGGAGTTCACAGCCTTAAACACCCCATGGAGCAGTGTTATTCTGCATACATGGGGTTGCCATGAATCAGAGTTGATTTGAGGGCAACTAACATTGATTTCCTCTACATATATGGTGAAACCTGTGAAAGCCGAACTGAACAGGCCTGCCTTGACTTTCCAGGTCTCGAAAGATTGACAGTGTGCAGTCTTACTATTGCAGTCTTACTTTTCTGTTGCTGGTTTTAGAGGGAAATACTTGCGTTTTCCTTCTCTAACAGGTTTCCACCTTACACAGGTTCTGGCTTTCACAGGTTTTATTGTATTTTGTTTTAGGCATTTTGGAGCAAGGGGTTTGAAGGAGGTAAGAGAAATGAAGTGAGAAAAGAATAGAGATTTAGAAAGAGAATAAGGTGACAGGGTGGCAAGAGGAGACAGAATTGGGGACCGAAGATTACATAAAGCCTTTTCTTAGCATTTTAAATCTAGTCCATAGAGAAGCATCACCCACCACCCCTGGGGAAAGCCCACAGCATTAGTATCTCATATTGTTCTTTGAGCATATGTAGTATGCTTCACAGACAACAGAAATGGAGAGTTAAGCATATAATTATGATAATACAAAAATGAGCATACTTCAGTGTGGTAGTTTTAATAAGGTTTTAATAATATTGGTAAAGAGCCAAATTACAAAATGCCCTAGAATATGGAGTACAAAACCTCAGAGACAAAGTAAAAACTCACAAAAATATACTAACACTTTAAAAGGTAATAATCTTTAGGATAAAGAAACCATTTTCTCAACAAAGGGGTTGAGCGTGTTTAATAAAAATTAAATGAGATTAAAGACGAGGTGCACAGTGGCACCCTGGCTCCCGGTGATTAGGAAGGTGCCATTTGTGCAGATGAAGGCACGCACAGGAGCACAAATGAGCTCCAATCGCCAACAGATCTGAAATAAACTGCCTCCAGGTGGGCCGAATTCTTCAAATTTCACTTACAGGATAGAAATTAATTTATTCTTTGGTTGCACAGCAGCCTTGGAAATGCACTGCGTTGGCCTGTGAAGGAATGATGATGTGTCTCCACACAGAGAAGCGGGTGGACACCCACCTCTCCCATCCACTCAACCCCAATGGCCACCACTGCAGGGCATGGTCTGGGGGTACACAGAGCTCTCCTCCAGGAACAACTCATCACTCATTCCAACTAAATGTAAGAGCTCCATGTTACAAATCAAAAATAAGAGGCAAAACTAGGAGCCCCCACCCACCCCAAAGGGACAACATGGCACTGCACTGCATGTGGCAGGGCAGCAGGTGCACGGTGAGCACCCCGGCTTGGTTCCACTTATCATCCGTCAGGACAGGCTTTTTGATTGTGGGGCGGGGGGGGTTCCCCTCAACCCCCTACAACAAATAGTTTCATGCTACTGTCATTTGGGCCCTATCCCCCGGCCAGCACACGCAGTAGTAGTGAAAAGTGGCTGCCGCTTGCATCCCACGGCAGAGAGCTGCCGGCATCCCAGTGGGCCGAGGGCCAGAGAGGAAGGCACCCCCACCCAGCTCTGTGCGACAGGCCAGCAATAGGTACCATAAATCAACAGTTTAAACAGAGGCAGATTCCATGTGACAAGAGAGACAGGGAAGAAGATTTGAAGTTTTGTATTCCTTAGATGTCTATTTTCACTGTACTGGCTATTAAAAAGGTATGTGTAACTTCAAGATGAAAGGCATTAGCAGCTTCTTAGAAGAGGATAATCCCAATCTTCTGGAGATTTAATGATGTAACTCACTGAAGCTTCTGGCTCAGTCTGCTGTTAATTGAATCAAAATCAATGACAATTTTGCTGCACTTCGGCGTGAATTTCCTAAACATGAAAAAAACAAAACGTAGAAAGATGTTATCTGCTGAGTAGTTAAAACAATTTGTTTACTTTGGCTGAACCTACATTTTCTGTAAGGAGAAAACATTTCCTGGGATTCACCTGATATTTTCTCTCTGTAGGAGCCAATTATAGTGCACCATACTGAGAGAAACACGGGCCAGAAAAGACTAAGACAAAAAAAGATGCATCGCACTGCTTGGGTTGTGTGTTCTTCGGCTCTCTAAGTTCATGAATTATCGGGGAGTCAAAGGATTCCTAACAAGTTAGCTGCACAACATGACATCCGATTACTAGTTTTCCTACCAGATTTATCTCACTTTCTAGGAAATTTCTGCAGCCAACCTAGAGTGGATGGCTCTAAATTGAAAAATAGTAAATTTTCTTTTGCCTCTAATATACAGCAAAAACAAAAACAAAACCAAAAACAAACAAACAAAAAAAAACAAAACCAACTAGCTTTAGTGAGGAGTGATTTTTTAAATCACATTCTGAAACTGCAAAAGTAAAATAAAGTCCCTATAGTTTTTTACTCATTAACGAACCTTCTACAACAACTGAAAATATTTGGTGACTAAACATATTCTTTTAAAAATCAGTGAACAGAAGATTATGTAGATAATTTGGACTTAAAGTCTCATAAGGCACAACAGTTTAGTTCAAGAGATTCATTACATATAAACTCTATCCCCAATGATGAATACAACAGGAAAGCACATCCCCTATTATGATAATCCCCACTGACCACAAATCCTGAAGAGGAACTGCTTTGTGAAGCTTTACAGTTTGAAAAGAACTTTCCACCATAAATCAAAGGTGGTTATACTTACTTGCAAGTAAAACATACCTCACAATCTTTGCCTGGCAAAGATAATCATGAAAATCTAAATGACTTCAAACCTCAATTTAAAATGAAGCTGTAAAAAGAATTCCTGGTGCTTCAACCTAGCAGCTTACTTTCATCCTCAATTCTCTGTGCTGGAGCTGTTACATGTCCAAGATTTACAAAGGTCTAATGTTAATATTATACAACTTGTGAATTTCTAAATTCCCCACTACTAGAATAATTAGTCTAAGCCCTGGAAAGTTACTGATATCAAAGTATAACCATTAAACAGATTGTCTTCAGATACTTCTGTCACTGGTCCTAAAAATCTATCCCTAAAATAATATTTCAGTTCGCAATCAAATTTAAAATTCCACTTCTGAATGTGGAAGCCAGACATCATAGTCAAAATCAAACACCATACAAGATCAAATATGTTTCTTCACACCCTTTCTTAACACAGTTCCCCTAAGTACTTCCTGCTTACCTGAACGTAACCCCGGCCATATCAAACATGAGCCTGGCAGCGGTTGCCTCTTCACTATCGTGGTATTTATCAGACATGAAAATAACCTCTTTGATACCTTAAAAGGTAACAATGGAACCCCATTAGTATATGAAAATACAGGTGACGCAAAGACACGCAGAAGCAGATGGATTAGTTACCACTTCAGAGTGTGCTTGCAGACAATGTCCAGTTACTGGAATATATATCTAATATTTCTAACACAGCAAAGGACCTATTATATTTAATCTGCCCTCCAGTCTTTATGGATTTTTTTTTTTAACAAAATGCAAAGTGAAAACATGTAAAGCAGTCAAGCCTTGATCCAATTAACAAACTTTCCTTACTGCAGGCAATCAAATATTCTTTATTCACAAGGCAACTACTCTTAACTCTAGAGGCTAGTGGGGAGAATAGAGAGTGCTGGCAAATTCACAGAGAAGTACCACCGAGCTTCCAAGAATGGCTCCACCAACCAACTCAAACCAGCTCCATGGAGAGCAGATCTGTTTCCTTTACCAGGTAGCACTAGCTCGAGAGCCAGGACTGTGGAGGACACGTGAGCCACCACTCCAACTGAGGGCTGCTCCTCCTCCAGCTTCTGAAGGACGCACAAGGCAGTGGTCGCTCAGAGAACCTGCTGCCCGGCCCAAGTGCCTGCTGCCGCCTCCACATGGGAGCCAGCCGTGGAAAACCCTCCGAGGATCACGAAACAGCAGCATGGGAGCCCACAATACAAGCAAGTGGAGGCCTTTGATTCTGATACCATCAGACCTCTTCTGCCCAGAGATCCACAAGGCTAGTGATAAAACAGACACCTTAAACCACACCTTTGGCTAATCATGATAAGCGTTTAAATCTCCAGCTGAGAGTTTTATGGAGATAAAGTGCAGCTGAAACTAAGATGTGACAGTATGAAAAAGGTGAAATATTCAGAATACAATGGTATAGATTTATAGCAAGTGTAATATAAGAAGAACCCAAAGCAGTACCATTTAAGTCTTAAGGCATTTATATGCAAAGATGTTCAGATCTCCAAATATCTACCGTGTATTAGATACAAATTAAAATTTCATATACAGACTCCCAGCTGATCTTGTATCTGGCAAAGTTCATTTCTCTCCCTCCCCCTAATCTATGCACAATATGTCAGAGAACAGTAAACTGACAGTAATTACATGCAATGCTGTGTTGTTTTTTGGCAACTTGCAGTTTAAGAAGTTGCAAACTAAATTAAAAACATGCTAAGAATCACAGAGGATGCAATTAGTCTTAGAATACCTGGCACCGTTCAAAAACAAAACACAGGAAATATCTTGCAAAGTTGATAGTGTAATTAATTTAGATCTAAACAATAGCAATTTAAGATCAACACATCTGCAAGGAGCTACTGAAAGCAGGAGCCATGCAAATGCTACAAATGGAACAGCCTGCCTCCTACCTGCCTGGATGATGAGCTTCGCGCATTCATTACACGGGAACAGGGCGACATACATGGTGCAGCCTTTCACGTCGGCCGAGTTTTTGTTCATAATGGCATTCAGCTCAGCATGGCACACTATGGGTTTAAAAAAGAAAGAAAGGAAAACTTGGCTCGCAGCTCATGAAGAATTTACGAAGAGTGTCGAAGCTTTCCATTCCCCCCTCTGAAATAACAGACTCAGTGAAAAAAAATTACAAATGGCAAGTACTGAGAATACCAAATGAGAGCCAAGTGGTCTGACCGGGCTGGCAATTAGCAGCACAACCATTAACAGCAGTAGCTCTGGGTTCTGTAAGCACCTAGAGCAGCCAGGAGGGGCCAAGGTCAAGCATCTTCACCCACCCTAAGTGCAACCATAGCTCACTGCTCCACAAGGCCCTGGGGTACTGAATGCCCACATAAAATAGCTCACTTGTGTGTTGATATGTACACACAGGGATTCTCGCTATGGCTGTTAAGAGGGCATGGTACAATTTTAAGAGCAAGGGAATCAAGAAGTGAAGCTAAGCATTTCTATCCTGAGGGATATGCTTTACCTCATAGTTCTCAGACCACATATACACAAGAAAAAACTCGAGTATAACCAGCAGTTTGTCTTTTATAGGAAAATCACTCATCCACTTAATGACAAGGGAAATACAAGTTCTTGATATACTGGCCCATTCTGCCAACGATGCCAAAATGGAGATCTACGGCCATCCAGGGGCTTGCCTGAATTCAAGGTTAAAGGGGTACCTTGCTCTCTGCTCCCCCACCGGTCAAAGCCAACCCATCTTTCTAGGCCCAGTTTTGCTAGGTGCTCTCACCACCTAACCCACTGAAGGCTCTCCTCCTTGCAAGGGAGCAAGTATTACTCACAGCACTGATTTCGTTTTAAATCACGTACCTGCTTTGTGAGATTTCTGTATTGCCATCTTTTCTGTTGTTGACTTTTCTGTAGTGCTCTCTGATTTTCTGGGTGTGTTATCTAAAGCTCCATCATAAACTTGGTATGGCAGTGATTCTAAAGCTTGTCTGCACATTGGAATCCCCTGCGAAGCTTCCAAAATACTGATGCCTGTGTCCCATACTCAGTGACTGTGATGGTCTGGGAGTGACCTGGGCTTTGGAAGGCTTAGGAGCTTCCCCAGGTGTAACGTGCCGACAAGTTTAGGAATCACTGCCTTATGGGTGCCTTTGGTATCCCCAAGAGGGTTTAATGTATGCTATGTACCTGGGTTTGACTCCTGGCCAACGAACCTCATGCACAGCTACCACCCGTCTATCAGTGGAGGCCTGACTGCTGAACAGGTTTCAGCAGAGCTTCCAGACTAAGATGCACTAGGAGGAAAGTCTCCGTAATCTACTTTCGAAAATTAGCCATTGAAAACCTATGGATCACAATGGCCCAATCCATTTTGTTCCATTGTAAATGGGATCACTATGAGTCAGGGGCCGACTCAACGGCAGCTAACAACAACATGCACACAAGTACATTTATTAATATTTGCTGAATAAAATAATGACTGATTATCTGGCCATAGTCCAAATCACCCAAACCATCTAGAATTATAAATACAGGACCTTCAGGGTCTCCTGTAGGCTCTCCAACCTCCTACACTTAACACCTTCTTCCAGGAGTTTCAAGACCTTTAATTGCTGGTAGCCTAAACTCCTGGCTTTCACACATTTTAGTTGAACTTACTCACTTAGTCAATGAACATTTACTGAGTACCTACTCTGGGCCAGGCAGGCCCTGGTGCACTGACCTCACCAACCCCTCCCCATTTTCTGGTGGAATTGCAGCTGTCTATGTATGCTGGGTCCTGCAGCAGCTCTGTGGTGTTGCAGGCAGGAAGTGGACCTGGAACCCTTCTCAGAAATGCTAGTGCTAATTTTAGGCTATGAATACCAAGAGTCAGGAGGTCTTAACCAGTTAACCAGCTGCCGGTGAGTTGATTCTGACACATAGTGACCCCATGTGTGTAGAGTAGAACTGCTCCACAGGGTTTTCAAGGCTGTCACCTTTCTGGAGCAGACTGCCAGGACTGTCTTCCAAGACGTCTCTGGGTGAGTTCAAACCACTGACCTTTCAGCTAGTTTGTACCACCTTTCAACCACCTGTACCACCCAGGGACTCCAAGACACATGTAAAACAAACAGTCTCTGGCATTGCAGGAAAATGTAAAGAAAAAACGGTGCATTTAATCAGATCACAGCCATCAGAGATTCATCCTCATAAGCCGCAGGGGGACTCGAGCCAGGCTGGCTTAACCCATAAACCCCCAGGGGATGAGGACCAGGAAAGAGAAGAAAGGCTCTGGGGCTCCAGGAAGGGGCATGAGGCCATGAGGGTACTGGCCTTGAAGTGGCTCCCTTCACCTCATCACCTTCCCTGGTGACCACGATGTTCTGAAGCCAGATTAATACTGCTCAGTGTCAAAAAAAACAATTAGATATAATTGTTTCTTTTACTCCCCCTTGAGGGCAGAGACCAGTCTTCTTTGAGGTCTCTCAGAGCCCAATGTGATGCCATGAACATAACACAGGTGTTAGCTATTTATTGAATGAATGGCGGAAATGCAGATTCCAATTTTTGAGGGTGATGCTGGGAAACACAGAAGGTCCTCTTAAATTCAAATATCAAAACTATGTTTTCCCATATAATATTTTTTGATGCGGTTTGTATAAATATTCAGAACTACACAGTTTCTGAATCTGTTATGAAACACTACTGTATTGTCCTCTTTGGAATCTCTAAACAATCATCACACTGACTGCAACAATCTTCCTCTAGTTCAGCCGAGACAGTTTGGGGCAAGGTTGAACATTGTATGTCTTGATTCATTAATGAAAATTACCATATGAAATAGATTCTCTTGGGCAGCATCTGGCAACTCTGGATATAAAGGGTAGTTTATAGAAATAACACACAGGACTATAAACAGACTTTCTTTCTCTTAACTACAAAATCACAAGATGAAAAATGTAAAGCTTCTTGTTAGAAAAAGATGAGGTCTACTCGGCCCTGTGAACACCTGAGGGTCAGCGTGGGATGCAGGCACCCACGGGACTCTTTAAAGGAACAGTTCATAATTCCACATATTCAACGCTAGACAATGAAAAAACGAAGCTCAGGGCTGGGCAGACAGCATAATGATCACCCAGCCCTGACTTCTGTATCCTGCAAGTGTAGACACGGCAAACACACCCTCCTCCCCAGCCTTCCCCAGAGCCTCCTTGGCCCACCAAGCCCTGTCTGATTACCACCAGCTTCCCCAGTCCCACGGAGTCCCTGGGTGGCGCAAACTGTCAACGTGCACAGTTGGTAACAGAAAGGATGAAAGTTCAAGTCTACCCAGAGGCATCTTGGAAGAAAGGCCTGGCAACCTACTTCCAAAACATCAACCACTGAAAACCCTATGGAGCACAGTTCTACTCTGACACACACGGGGTCACCCGGGAGTCAGAATCGACTTGATGGCAACCTGTTGCCCTGGCGCACACCTAAGGAGTTATGGGGAGAAACCCCAACCTGGGCCCTCCCACCTCATTCCCACCTTGTAACTCCCATCACGCTGTCTGTCCAGGTCTTGAAATCTGGCTTTGCCTTTCCTGCCTGGCCCTTGCCCCTGACTTCCAAGATCTCCAAGGGCTCCTAGGCTCTGACTGGCAGCTTCCCCTCCAACACTGCCCTGGAATTCCCTTTAGGCTTGATCCATCTACTCCCTCAAGCCTCAGGACCCTAGACTGTCCTAAAAGAGAAAACCGGACAGACTAACCTGCAACTGTCCATTCTATTCATTTCATACAGGTCAGAGTGGAGTCTGGGGACTTATTTACCTGGACTGGCCATCTACACTGATCAAATAACCAGGTAACTGCCAAATCTGTTCCAGGCCACAAACAGCAGTCAGGACAGAGCATGCCTGGCCTGTGACAAGCTTGCTCCCAGCCCAGCTAGCCTGACCACCACCAGGCCATTCATCCCCCCACCCACCTTGTCCTCACCACCTCTGCAGGCAAGTACGGAAGCAAGTAAAGTCAGGAGGGGCTCAAGTCCCAGTTGTGCCATTTAGAAGCTGTGACCTTTGACAAGGTAAGTGCTTTTTCAGTTTGCAGGAATAACACTGGCTCTCAGAAACTGCATTTTCAACCAAGTAACAGCAATTTAAAAAATACCAAGTGCATCTGATTTTTAGTTTCTTCATAATGTTTCTGGTTCCCTCCCTCTACCCTTCTTCAAGAACAAGCTTTCACAAACAAAATCTAAGTCTCCCCTTCTATCACCAACTGCAAGGCCCTGGCCCTCAGCCCCAACTCTCACTCACACCATCTCTGACAGAGCTGGCCTCTCACTGCTCAGTTTTCTCCGTTTAAGCATGTATACTTAGTCTCCATTCTGAAGAGGCCTTTCCAGCATTTTTGGTCCTACCTCTCTTTTCTTCTTCCTTTCAAGGTGAAATTATCCTGTCTACAACTGCTGTTCTAATTTATTTTTTTCAATAATCATCTCCTTTTTGTAATGCATACATAACCTCTGTTTGTTGCTAGCTGTCCTCAAGTTGGCCCTCAATTCATGATGACCCCATACACAATGGAACCAAACACTGCCTGGTCCTGCGCTATCCCCATGATCAGCTGTGGATCGAACTGCTGTGATCCATATGGTTTTCATTGGCAGATTTTTGGAAATAGATTGCCAGGCCTTTCTTCCTAGTCTGTCTCACTCTGGACACTCTACTGAAACCTGTTAAGCATCATTACAGCATGCAAGCTTCCACCGACAGATGGGTGGCTGCACGTGAGGTGCACTGGCCAGGAACTGAACCTGGGTCTCCCACACAGAGGGCTGGAATTCTGACACTGAATCACCACTGCCCTAATATAACCTCCAGTTTTCTCAAAAACATTTTTCAAACTGAAGGTAAGTCATGACATCAGTTTAGTGAGCTATAACCACCTTTTTTTTTTTTTTTTTTTTTACCTGTTTAATGAAATGGATGAGAAGAGATCAGAATGCATCCCACATGACAAGGTTAATTACTAGCACTAAAAACCATGTTTCAGGTGTAAACTGTTGTCTCAATTATCTAGTGCTGCTATAACAGAAATACCACAAGTGGATGCCTTTAATAAACAGAAATTTATTCTCTCACAGTCTTAGGAGGCTAGAAGGCCGAATTCAGGACGCCAACTCCAGGGGAAGGCTTTCTCTCTCTCTCGGCTCTGGGGGAAGATCCTCGTCATCAATCTTCCCCTGGTCGAGGATCTTCTCAGGTGCAGGGACCCTGGGTCCAAAGGCCACACTCTGTTCCTGGCACTGCTTTCTTGGTGGTACGAGGTCCCCGTGTTTCTCTGCTTGCTTCTCTCTTTTATATCTCAAGAGATTGGCTTAAGACACAACCTAATCTTGTAGACTGAGTCCTACCTCATTAACATAACTGCTGATTCCTGCCTCATCAACATCACCGAGGTAGGATTTACAACATGTAGGAAAATCACATCAGATGACAAAATGGTGGACAATCACACAACACTGGGAACCGTGACCTAGCCAAGCTGACACACATTTTTGGGGACACAATTCAATCCATAACAACTATGTCTGTTGTGTCACCATGTAAAAAGTCTGAGAAACACTATGGAAACCTGCTGGCCAGGTAACATGCTGTTAAATGTTCACTACCAACTACTGGGGGAAAAAAAAAGCCCTGATTTGTAGAGACTGCTGATTTCCCACCACGGCCATTTTCAAGCTCCCAGCATGACATCAGGCACGGTTGGGAAAAGGTGCCCACGAGTGGCTCCCACACACCAATGAATGGCCTTATCTTTACCAAAACCCAAAGTCTCTTTTTGGTTGCAATCTCTGGGTCTGCCTGTCCTCTTGGCCCTTGATTAGTGAACCACTCTCCGCTCTAAGGACAGGGGTGGTTCAGTGGCAGAATTCTCACCTTCCACGTGGGAGCCGGCGTTCGATTCCCAACCAATGCAGCTCATGTGCAGCCATCACCCACCCATCAGTGGACACTTGCGTGTTACTATGATGAGGATCTAGTTTCAGCAGAGCTTCCAGGCTACGATGAACTAGCAGGAAAAGCCTGACGATCTACTTCTGAAAATCAGGCAATGATTTTCACAATGGTGCAATCCCATCGTGTATGACGTCGTCATGAATCTGGGGCTGCCTCAACAGCGGCTAACAATAACAACTCCACAACCTCTCGGGATCACCAGACCCTTGGGGTTCTCCTCCTACTTCCAGGCTGGATCCTCTCCTTTTCCTGCCTTTGTGGCCATTTTCCACAGCTTGATCCTGGTCTTCAATTTTTCTCCTATAGCCACAGACTTCAAGAATTCATCCATTCACGTATTCTCAGATACCAGAACTATTTCTAAAACCCTGAAATCTACATTTCTAACCCCATTTCCCAGAGTCCCCTCAGGCCTTTTCTTCCATAGTCTGGGTTTCTCTCTACCTTGCATCACTACAATAAACACCCTACTGCTATTCGACAGCATTAAGTTAAATAATATTTATTCTTCTCTGTTGTTGGTAGGTGCCATTGAGTCAATTTTGATTCATGGCAGCCCCATGTGACAGAGCAGAACTGCCCCATAGGGTTTCCTTGGCTGTCATCTTTATGGGAATAGATCGCCACATCTTTCTCCCACAGAGCCGCTGGGTGGGTTCGAACAGCCAGCTCTACAGTTAGCAGCTGTAACTGCAGCAAGAGCTACAAATACACCTGAGTGCAAAAACCAGCCAAGCAGGAGTGTCAGTGATCTTGTCAGTCATCTTGAGATGAGCACAGTTTTTATATTCTGAGTAGGAATAAGGACTAAGCATTCCAAAGACACCACAGCTTCTAGGAACTATTCATAAGATAGTCTAAATGGTCAAAAAAGACTAATTTTTCCAACAATTTACCTAGAATTGTTCTTCAATAACTAAGGAATAAGCAAAAGAAATATTCAAACGAGATGCACAAAGAGTGACACAAATCCCTTCAATTATCCCCAGCACTGTTTAAAAGGAAAAGAATCAAATGCTGAAAATACCAGAGTCATGCTTATAAAGTTCTTGTCTGCCAGAAGGAGAACCTTGTTTCAGGTAATTATAAGACAACTTATATGCTTTGGTCTTTTTCTTCTTCTTCTTTTCTATTACTAACTGTCAGAATTCAGGACTGCATTAACCTTGGACCACTGAGAAGAGATTGTATAATTAGAAAACTGTATTTTTCAAATTCTCTCTTACTCGGGCTTGATTAATCCTCACTGTCTCATGTAGGCGGTTCTCTAGAAGTTTGACAAATTAACAGGATATATTCCATCCTCGGTTATATTTAAGAGATTCAACATCTTATAAATTTGACTTTCATCTCATTTGATTAAGACTAATACAGTATCTCTTAGACAGTAGTATTATTAAGGTTACTCAAATCGGTTTAAAAAAAACAAAAGAACACCTGAATAATGCTAAACAATTCTGATTGCTACACAAATAATTTAACAGTCATAGTGCTACTGTTCCCTCAACTGCTCTCCCCATGTTACCGAGACATGACAGGAAATACTGGGGCCTGATAAAATCTGGAGTCAGGAAAACTAAGTTCCAATCCAGTTAAAGAAACTCTCTAGAGTGTTTAAAATTCCTCATTTTCAATGGTACAGGATTTTTCTTTTAAGAAAATGACTTCCTTACGGAATCTGCCAGATGTACTATATGCCCATTCTTTCCAGGGAAAGGTACCGTCATATGAGTCCTGAAATTATTCCTTTAAATAAATATATAACAAAAGGTTCAGCACACAGCCAAGATAACCAGGTACATGAGTAATCAAAAACGCAGAAGGAAGAACCAGCAGAAACAGGTAATAGAAAAACAGGCCCATAAAAACTTCAGATACCAGAAGTACCAAACACAGATTATAAAAAGAGCTGTTATGTTTAATAAAATAAAGGACAAGCTAGATCTCTCCAAACTATAAAAAGAGAGAAGGCAGAATTGTAAAAGAACCAAATAGAACCTCCAGAAACAAAAATACAATAACTAAAATTAAAAATGGAGACTTCGATTTCCAGCCAGGATGGAGTAACTGGTATCGCACTGGCCCTCTCTCCCTGATAACAACCAATCATAAATCTGTGGACAAAATATATGAAGAAACTGGTTGCAAGCAGTGGTCAACAGCAGTGCTAGACTGTGATTCTCGAAAGAAGAGAAAGTCACGAGATGGCTACTGGAATCACCCAACTCTCCGCCTAAGACTATCTACCAACCACATGTACACAACGGCGGCCAGAGCAGAACATGGCAGTCCTGTTGGGAGGACAAAGACGAGAATTCAGGGCAGAAGAACTGGTTGGAATCTGTAGGGTGGGAAACTGGAGAGGAAGAAACTGGAGAGAGTAGGTCCCCGATGTCCACGTAGGAGTATCCTGTGATAACAGGCTGGGGCCTGGGCTGTACATCTGTAGGAGAAGATCACCTGAGGCTTGACAGGGAGTAGCTGCTATGAGGCAGTAGCTGCTATTGGTTGAGAGCATAACAGTTAGTAGAGGTCAAGAAGTGTTAGAGGGGAGAGCAGTGCTGAGAGAGTGAAGAGATCATGAAAACACCTCGTTAACACACCTGGCATACATCTGTGAGAACAGAAAAGCCACCTTAGTTATGAATAAGCACCATACCCTAGAGCAAGAGAGTTAGGAGTCCATAACATCAAAACTCGTTTCATAATAACATTAAGACATTATTTGCCTGTTTCACTGTATTCACATTTGCATTCAAGGGACAGAAGCAATGGTAGATAAAACTATTGGTAACTTAGTACAAATCAAGGCAGTGACAGCAAACTAGTAATTCACTACTATGCATTCGCAGTAATTGAGAAAGAAAAGCAGCTTCACTTCAAAGCTAATTATGTTGTTGCGTGCCCTCCAGTCGATTCCGACTTATGGCAACCCTGTAAGACAGAGAACTACCTCATAAGGTTTTCTAAGCTAAAATCTTTTATAGGAACAGATGGCCAGGTCTTTGATGAGGTATTAAATGTCCTTGATGAAGCAGTAAATCTTATTAATTTTATTAAATCTTGACCCTTGGATACACATCTTTTTAATATTGTGTGAAGAATTGCTGTATATCAAAGGACAATGGCTATCTCATGGAAAAAGGCTATGTGACTACTGGAGTTACAAACTGAACTAACCACTGTCATGAAGCACCAATTTTATCAAAAGAGCAACAGACAGAAGACTATGGTTATTCAGATTTGGGCATTTGACAGACATGTTTTAAAAAATATCAATGGTAAAATTTGAGCTTTCAAGCAAAAATTAGAATTTCGTATAGTTTTTATCTGCCTACAGGAACTTAAGATTCCAAATCCAGTGTGCTAATAACTTGTAATTTTTTTTTTAATCTAATAAAATGTGTCAATGTTTTGAAAAAGAAAATGACTTCCTCAGGCCTGAGAGGTATTCTGCCAGGGCTGGCCTGAAAAGTTAGGCAGTCTGGTGTGGCAGCTCTGGTAGGGCTTGGGTGAGAAGGCCAGACACAGGACACCTGTTGCGACTTTGCATAGACCTGTCTGCCCTCTGCCAACTCTCCGGGCTGGGTTTTACACACCTCAGCACATCTCTGGGGAACCGCTCCTCTGGCCAGCTCTGACTGATGCCCGTGAAGGTTCCGGAGCCGAGCAGCCATCTACATTCGAAGCAGGGACAGTTCAGTTCATGACAAGACAGAGGGTCAGGGCTCAAGAGCCAAGAAGCATCTGCTCACAGCCTTCTGGAATGAAAAGGTGGGAAGTTCATCTTCTACTCTTTTGACCGGATTTTCATCCTCCAAAATGGGCATGAAATGGCGTGCCAAAGTTCAAGGTTGGCCTGTGCATTTTAAAACCTCAGTGTTAATTTTTACAAGATAATCCACTTCTATTCTGATGACAAAGCTTTCTGCCACTACTTCTTAAAACTAGGGTCTAAGTGTTTTTACTTCTGCGGTCCTACGGGTATTGAGGCGCTAAATCTGGGCACATCTCTCTTTCTAGCATGAACAGCCCCTCCCTGCCCTGACAGCCAAACTGATGGAATACTTCCACTGAGGGAGGGGCAAGAGCCGCACCTCTAACACAGCCATTTAAGGAAATGCCTCACTGCTTCTGGGGCTAAGATGGAATTTCAACTACTTGTTTCTTAATTATTGAAAGAAATCCTGTCAGGGCCTCATATGTCACTGCCAGCCTCCAAAGTGCCTATCCTTCAAGACAATAATTTAGCAAAAGAGTATCCCCTAATTTAAGGTCCCCCACAATCCACCACCACCCTAACCCACCCCCTCAAGGTTATAAAGTGGTCACCATTATGGCTACCCCAACTCCAAAGCAAACATTTCTAGAAGCTTGGCCTCACACAATGTCACTCCTCTACCTTACCGCTCCTACATGAAGTTTATATACCTGCAACATAGCCAACTGGATTAATTATCATGGTTTTCAAATGACTTGAATCAAAAAGAGGGGTGGAGGAGAGAAGGAGAACCAATTTGGAAATCGTCAGACCACAAAGCTAATCCCAAACAAACAGGCTTTGTCAACCTCGACCACTAGTCTCCCTCTCTCCTCAGACTCTGCTCCACACCCTCCCCCAGAGCTCCTGCCCCTCCTCCTCCCTGCCAGCTCCTGGAGCACTACCAACCCTACTTCACTCCTGTGGCTTCTCAGAGGTGCGTCCCCTGAGTGCTGGGCTGAAGCAGGAGGAGAAAACGGTTTAAAACTAAAGACGTTTCACACACTGTGCTAAGTTCTGGTTGCTCACAGGTCTGGGCACCGGGGCTGCAAAGAGGAATGAGGTAGCCGGGTCCCTGTGGACTCGTACCCCGACAGGCAGGAGACACCCAAGCACAGAAACAACCAGAGCACCCTGCAAAAGCCACAAACACTACAGAAGAGGCATAAAGTCAAGACTAGGAAAATTCAGGGGATGAATGGTTAAATACAGTTTGTAGGTAGACAGGGGGCAGAATCTGCAGGTAACATTGTTTCCGTAGAAAAACTATTTGGACTACAAACAGCTTTTCAGAACAAAAGGGTCTAGACCCTAGGATTTGCCTACACAAAGGTAATGCCTTGTTCAAGTGCCAGCCTCTAAAGGTGACTCATTTACTCAACTATAAATAGGAATAATAATACCCTCCTTCCCATCTCATTGGTTGACAGTGAAGATTCCATGGGAAAAGGGTAGGAAAAATCTTTTTAAGCGTAGTTATCATTTACATGGTTACCCACAGTCAGGACTGGGCTTGTTTTCTAGTTGTTGAAAGGGCAGCCTTTGCTCTAGCTGGTCCTTCCTGTGACGAGGATCGGAAGAGTCAGCTGCCAAGGACAGGGTCTTCCAGAGCAGACAGAATGGCACCTCTACCTCACTGGACCACACTCCAACCAGTCCACTACTGTGCTTAGAACCAAGACACAACTGCCCCCAGCCCCAACCCCTTCAATACTCAGTGGCCTTAAACCCCATTAAACCAGTGGCTGTAGAGTCAACTCCAACTCATGGCGACCCCACGTGTCACAGTAGAACTGTGCTCCACAGGGTTCTTAATAGCTGATTTTTCAGAAGTAGATCACCAGGCCTTTCTTCTGAGGTACCTCTGGGTGGACTCAAACCTCCAATCTTTCGGTTAGCAGCTGAGCATGTTAACAGTTTGCACCACCCCAGACCAGACCTGCTGCTGCTGAGTCGATTCTGACTTATGGCAACCCCACGTGTTATAGAGTAGAATTACGCTCCATAGGATTTTCTTGGCTGTAATCTTTACGGAAACAGATTGCCAGGCCTTTCTTTTTTTAAAATTTTCTTGTGCTTGAGGTGAAAGTTTACAACCCAATTCCTCATTCAAAAATTTATACACATATTGTTTTATGACATTGGTTGTAATCCCCATAATGTGACAGCACGCTCCCCCTTTCCATCCCGGGTTCCCAGTGTCCACTTATCCAGTTCCTGTCCCTTCCTGCCTTTTCATCTTGCTTTTGGACAAAAGGCCTTTCTTCTGTAGCACCGCTGGGTGGGCTCAAACCAACAACCTTTAGGTTAGTAGTCAAGCGCAGACCATTCGTGCTACCCAGGGACTCGGGCACACAATTCCAGCAGGGAGATGTTTTTATTATGGTGAAATTTTGGTGTGAAAATAAAAGGAGATAAAAGTG
The DNA here is from genome assembly GCA_030035585.1 of Dugong dugon. Taxonomy (NCBI): domain Eukaryota; kingdom Metazoa; phylum Chordata; class Mammalia; order Sirenia; family Dugongidae; genus Dugong; species Dugong dugon. Next base: position 21,619,033 of record CM057478.1, read on the forward strand.
ATGATTTAAGGCTCCCCTCCCCCACGTGGGGAGGGTACGCCCAGCCCCATGACAGAAAAATGTGTCACCACCTTGTTACAACCTCTGCCCAGAGAGAGAAAATGAGAATAAACGGATCTGGCCTGGGCTGCGCAGAGTTGCTCACTTCAAAGGCAGCCAAATCTTCCAGACTTGGGCGAAGCAGCGACTCCTGGGGTGCTCATCTGCAGTGGCCCAGGCGCACCAAATGCTGCAGTGTTAACTTGTCTCCACTCTTGGGGCTCTGCCTCTGGACTTGTCAGAAGGACCCCCAATTCTTGAGCCATCCCACAGCTCTGCCTTTTCCCTGCTTCCTCCTCACCACACCTACTCAGGCCATAGGCCTGCCTGGCACACAGACTCTGCCTCCACCATTTACTGGTTATACACCCCAAAGCCTCTTGTTAAGCCTCAACCTCCTGACCTGTGAAATGGAGAGAAAAACACTTGCCTCTCAGAACGTTACAAAGGCTGAAATGTGTTAAGAACAAGCACAGGAGATCCACCTGACAAATGTTCTCAGTCCTCTGACCTCTCCTGCCTGGGCAGCCGACCCGAGATCAGGCGGCCCTGGACTAACTGCATGGTTCAGCCTGAGTGCCAGAGTACCCATTTATTTTCTCTCCTCCTTGGTTCCGCACCCCTGCCCCTGTGCTCACTGCCTCTTGCTAAGGATGCTGGCAGCAACGCCTGGCACCCAGGGGAGCCACTTAGCCCCAATGGTAGTGCTTAGGGCTGAAGAGATTTCTGACTGTGATGCCTCCATTATTGATAATAAACCCCCCAGAACTCTAATTACATTGCTTCCCTATGTGCTACGGGCACACAATCAGGTCAGGAGGAGGAGGGTCTGGAAACACCGCATTTCACGGAGGGCAAGCCATGCCAACTCCCTTCCTCCTGTTCATGGGAAACACAGTTGACGGCTAAAATGTACTGGGGAAAAAAAAAAAAAAACACCAATAGAAGCAGGTCGCTAATCATTGTTTGACAATTTTGTAATGCAAATACACACCTATAAAGCTTAAAAGCTTCCCTCTCTGGTTAACAGCTTTTTAATGGGAACCTGGGCTGTGCAGTGAGCACTGGAATGGGAGTCAGGTATGTGGCCTCGTTAATTCCAGCTCCACAAGGCAGGCCTCAGGCAACTCCCTGATTCTGTGTCAGCAGGGAGTATTCTTAGTATTCTCAGACAAGATTACAAGCTATGGCACTGCCCTATATTTCTAGGACTTTCCCAGTCTCCAGAAGGCCTTCTCCCACTCCACACGACAATCACTTCTTCCTTTCTCCACAAGGCTGAAGCCTACTCATGTGCCTCCTCCCTCCTCTGGCAGCTGACAACCTTGCTTCATCCTTCACTGAAAATGTTGTCATGTCAGATTCCCAGCTACACCTCCATGAACCCTCCCCTCAGTGTCCCTCCTCTCGTTCCACCAGTGTGCTTGGGATGCCATCCCCCCCATATCCTCAAAGACTTCCTCCTTTTTCCCTTATTTGATTCATCGATCTCTCTCTTATCGGATTATTCCCATCAGCCAACAAATGTACACCCAATTCTCCCATCTTATAAGCTCTACAAACCAACCTTTCTCTTGACCCCATCCGCCACTCTAGCCACCATACTATCATTCTGCTCTCTTTAAGGCCAAATACCTCAAACCCATTATCTCTATATGTTGTCCCCACTTTCTCACCTTCTGTTCATCCTTCAACTGGCTCCAAGTTGTTATCCAACCCTACTACTCCATCGAAACTGCTCTCTGCAAGGTTAACAATGAGCTCCATGCGCTAAACCCTGCTTATACCTCAACAGCATCTGACACAGCTGGCCACGCCCTCGACACACTCTTCTATATGTTTCAAGATGTCATACTCCTTTTTTGCAGTCTCTCCTCCTTTACTCATCCTCGAAATGTTGGAGTTCTCAGCGATCATGCTAGGGTCTTCTCCTCCTGCCTATGCACACCCTCCCTGGATCACTGTCGATTTCCAGGGCACTGATGTCATCCAAATGCCAACGATGCCTATATGGACACCTCCTGCCTGGAATTCTCCCCTCACTCGCCCGATGCCTGTACTGAGAGCCCAAACTTCAGATCTTCCCCCAAACCTTGCTACTCCTGCAGTCTTCTCCACGGTGGTATGCCTACATAGGTGCTCAGGCCAGAAAGGACTGAGGAGAGTCAGTCTCCATCCCTCAACCCATATCACTCAGTCCTCTTCATGTTGCCTCCAAAATACATCCTATACTAGCCATTCCTCTCCATCTCCCAGCCCCCTTTCCCTAACGCCCAACCTCCCTCACCCAACACTCCAAATGCCTCACAGCTTAGGGATCCCTGTTTCCACTCTTGCCCCTGAACAATCCATTTTCCAAACAACCAAAACAATCTTTAAAATCCAAACTTCTTACCCTGCAAAGTCCCCAACCTCACCTTATTATTCCACTCCTCACCCTCTAAGCTTAAGCCAAATTCTTTCATTGCACATAACGTCCCAATTGCTCTCCTACCTGAAGGACTTCACCCAAGCACTCTCTCTGCTTAGAAAGCTCTTCCCATCCCCAGTCACCAACACTCCCATCTTTACCTGATGGGACCCATCTAATCCTTGAGATCTCAGCTTAAAAGTCAATTCCTCAGAAAGGAATATTCAATAATATCTATGTTTTCTTCCTTAACGTCTACTTTTTCCAGTATTAGACTGCTAACTGCAGAGACCATGTACATTTTATTTACCAGTGCATATGATACATGTAACAAACCAAAACCAAACCACTGTCAAGTTCCAACTCATGGTGACCTCACATTTCAGAGTAGAACTTGCTCCATATGGTTTTCAATGGCTATGATCTTTTTAAAGTAGACCACTGTCATGGATTGAGTTGTGTCCCCCAAAAATACCTGTCAGCTTGGCTGGGTCATGATTCCCAGTGTTGTATGACTGTATAATCTGACGTGATTTCCTTATGTGCTGTAAACTCTATCACTATGATGAGGTCATACGTGATCTCCTTATGTGTTGTAAATTCTATCACTGTGATGAGGTTATACCGATGAGGTTTACTAGATAGTGTCTTAATGCAATCTCTTTAAAGATATAAAAGAGAGAAGTGAGCAGAGACACACGGGAACCTCATACCACCAAGAAAGCAGTGCCAGGAGCAGAGCATGTTCTTTGGACCTGGGGTTCCTGCGTGAAGAAGCTCCTAGTCCAGGAGAACATTGATGAGAAGGCTGACAGAGAGAGAAAGCCTTCCCCCGGAGCTGATGCCTTGAATTTGGACTTTCAGCCTACTTTACTGTAGGGAACTAAACTTCTCTTTGTTAAAACTATCCACTTGTGGTATTTCTGTTAGAGCAGCACTAGGTGACTAAGACAATCACCATGCCTTTCTTCTGAGGCACCTCTGGGTGGATCTGAATACAGTTGATGCCCTATAAGTATCTGCTGAATGAATGAATGACTACATGTGAAAGTACTCTAAAAACTGTGATGCATTATAAAATATAGTTATAATTTTTAAAAAGGAAGCAAGATGACTCAAGAGAGCTTCTCCATTTCCAACAGACAACTTAAGCTGGTAAAAAAATTCCTAAAAAGTATTAACTCATTTACAGAAGGAAAAACGACAAAGAGGAATTCTGCTTCCCTATATTCACCTAAATTCAAAATTAATGGCATTTTGAACAAAGTCTTTTAATTGCAGAATTGAAAAATTCATGCTCAGTTATCATATTCAATATTTTAAATTTACTATGGCATCTATCATTTGAAAGAAGCACAGAGATAAAATTTACATCTCCTCTAACTGGCTGGCACCTACCTTCAGCCGGCATGTACCTACAGAGGAACACGCACCTCGTGTTCCAGCACCTCACTCTCACCACATTCTGCACTTATCACGGGAATTCCCAATGCCAGGCAAACATTTCTGTCTCAATGTCACGATGACTGGTTCACAGAAAGATTTCTACAGTCCTTTCCATCAGGTCTTAGAGTAACCTCTTGTCTCCAAAGAGTTCTAGGTGCGGATCCTATATTCTCTTTTACTTGAGCACAGTCTTTTTCTTTATTGCTGCCATCCAACCTTTCTTCATCCAGTGTCTTCCAATCTCCATGTCTGTGCCGGAAGCTACACTCTTCAAAGGCCCCTCCCATTAAGGTGTCCTGTGGGTATGGGGTTTATACTCATCTTAGAAGTGGGGCAGACTTTAATGGTTGGAGGGGAGGAAGGAGGGCGTGAAGCCTGTTTCTACCTACTAATTGATCCATATGTCTGTGTGTGTATTCTGTGTCATTGTCACCGACAGCCTTTTACAAGTCTGCAGCTTTGACCAAGGTGCTTTCAGAACACTCCCCTAAGACCCCAGTGAGCAGAGAATCAGCACCCTCAACTCATATAACCAAAGCTATACTGTTTCATTTTTCCTCAGAATTATGGAACTGAATGAGTCCTTAGTGATAATTTATTGAAAAAAGATACTGAGAAATAATTCAAATGGCGTATCTAACAACCCTACAATCACTGAGTGTAAACACGCCAGACCTGGAAGCCAGGGCTCTTGATGGCCAGTCTAGAATTCTTTCATCTGAACTTGGTGATCACTGGTTTAAGCATTTGGGGGTTTTCTCAGCTAATATGCATATTACCAAAAACCAAACCCATTGCCGTGGGGTTGATTCCAATTCATAGCGACCCTACAGGACAGAGTAGAAGTGCCCCACAGAGTTTCCAAAGAGCGCCTGGTGGACTCGAAATGCCAACCTTTTGGTTAGCAGCTATAGCACTTAACCACTACACCACCAGGGTTTCCAATATTACAGGCACATATATTCCCATCTAAATATATTTTAAAAATAGTAAAAATTTATACCTTTTTACTAAGAAAGTAAAAAGCAATACAAATATTTGTAAAAATAAAAAAATTTTTTTTAAAGTATTCCAGGTATAACTTACAAAACCCAAAGTTCTATTGCCTTTATTTCTTGAAACTTGATTACAAAATTCTCATCCTGTTTTTGACACTCTCCTACTGCCCTAGTTTTCAGAAGGCAAACTGAAGGCATTTGTTAGCCATAAAGCAACAATGCATGGCATAATATAGTCTGCACAGCAAACCTTGCATGGTCAACCAAGAAAACTTTTGGCTACTGTGTGCCTACATGGAATAACATGATCTGTCAGGATTGCAAAGCAAACTTGAAACAGAAGCTCCCGTCCCCCCCAAAAAAAATTTCACTAAAATCTCTAGGAACCAGGTTTTATCGCCCATTTCTGAAAGTAAACAATCCATGCATAAACCAAAAAACAAACAAACCCACTGCTGTCGAGTCAATTCCGAGTCATAATCTTCTTAAATACCAGTATTAACAAAACTTACAGAAGGGAGAGTCTTGGGGTGGGGGGTACTCAAAATAAAAGAAAACCTTAGTAATTCAGACTAGTTCCAAGGATGCTCAGTCAAAATCAGCACACCTGACACAGAATAAAGACTCTGAGGTTCATCATTCTCAGGTGCTACGGTAACAATTGACTAGTAATCCAGCATTTCCAGAGGCTTATCAACTTAAACAATTAGAGAGGCTACATTTATCATCAGGATATCCATCTGCATTCAGATAATTCATGTACTCAAATACGTAACACAATTGTGTTCTAAAACAGGTTGCCCTGAAATTTTGTTGAGGCTATGAATTTCTCAGCAAACCTTTTCTTTTGATAGTAAAGATGAACTTAAGCCTACTTCTAGTCATCAATTTGGGAACCACTATCGTGAATTAAAGGAGCCCTGGTGACATAGTGGTTAAACATTCAGCTGCTAACTGAAAGGTCAGCAGTTCAAACCCATCAGCCAGTCCATGGGAGAAAGATGTGGCAGTCTGCTCCCGTAAAGATTACAGCCTTGGAAACCTTATGGGCAGCTCTACTCAGCCCTATAGGGTTGCTGAGTCAGAATCGAATCAACGGCAATAAGTTTGGTTTTGGATCTTGAATTAATTTAAGTTTTATTACAACCTTCCATGAGGTGAACTGCCTTGAAAACCGTTTTTTACAAAAGAAGACAAATATGTGTTCTATTTTTGTGGGTAGGTTTGCTCCCCATGGATGAGTATTGTAGCTTTTCCTACACCTGCTCTTCTGAACAGGGGGTTATTTTGTTACTACATATCCTTTGTAGCTAATCATAAGGAAAGAGTAATCTCTAGCTATTTAACCCTGTATCTGTAGATTAAAACACACAGATATAAATCAAATAAATTAACAACAAAAAAAAAATTACGTATTCTTTTTCTGAAGACTGTTTATAAACAATTAGACCTAAAAGTGAAATATGCTATACCAAGCTGGGTTTTAGGGGGCTGGGAGAGCCTCATAATTAAGCCGTCGTGTTCCCTTGTTTATCGAAAGCACCACACGATTAAACTGAGTTTGCCCCTGACTCATAATCTACTTAATCTCTTTTCTGTAAAATTGCTCAAAAGTTTTCAGTTGATTATATTAGTTATTTTGCACCAAAGTCCCTAACTAGACCGGCAGTCAGGCCACAACTTCTAGATGGCCAGGCAGAGCAGGAATGGCAGGAAGTGCTAAGTGAAATTAAAATTCTGCAGGAAAAAGAAACGGCAAGTCATCAAATCCACGATCTGCCAACAAAACCAGAGGGCATTCCATTTCAACTGGCTGAGAACAAATCTGATCTTAATTACTAAGAAGCTCTTACAAGTTGTGAGGAAGTCACAGCTTAAGAAGGATCAGCCTCTAACTTCTTGATAAATTAGTTTCTCAAGACTAACCTTTTGGATGCCAAAGAAATATAGCACATACACGGCAGTCAGGGAAATGTCAGTGTTCAAGGAGGTAAGGTAAATGGCTAAGTAATCAAAAAATGGTATCTATGCATGCTTAACAATATGCTAACTCTGAAAAATAAAAATTAAATACAAAATTTAAAGAAGCACTACCATGCACTGGCAAAACTATTTTCAAGCTGCCATGCTTAACTCTTGCCTTAGTCAATTTCATGTTTTTCAGCATTTTCCTTCCTAGCATTATACCCTTGTTAGGGTATTCCTATAGAAATATGAACTGATTCTACAAGGAACCCGTCTCCCAGTGCATTTCTGCCCAATGCACTCAGTGAGGTTACCAATCACTCTTGGGGACATTAAGACCACGTCCCTTCCATGATGAGGAAGTGTGATGCTGCAGGCAAAGCAATCCTGGCTTCTTGACTGAGCTGGACAGGAGGGTGCCAAGCAGAAGAGGCATACTCACACACAAAGCCTTCACCAGCATTGCCCCACGCTGAGGATATCCAGCATTATTAAAAACTCCCTTAAGTTTAACAATGGCCCTTGAAGATGGGAGAAGTTGACTCTATCTTTCTGGCGTGTAAGCGACATAATCAAAATTAGTTGCAAAAACCCAAGGAGATAGTGATTTCTGAATTACCAAGAGAATTTACTATTTTATAAAATTGGTATTTTGATTAAATTGTGCTTCAGTCGAATTAATTTCACAAAGCAGAAGGAACTAAAAATGTCAGCTAAATACTTCATCGTGGGTTTAGCCACCCTCCCCTCTCAAAAATAAAAGCTTTCAAAAGTTTTTTATATGGTAAATTAGATCAATCTGCTGCTTCCTGGTTTTTTAATTTCATTCATCTAAAATGTTCCCACTATAACAACACTGACTTCTTCCTGCCACCCAATGCTACTGACATCAGGAGTTTTCAGGAAAAGGATGAAATAAAGAGCAGTTTCTTTGGCAGGGGGAATTTCCATTTTCTGTACTAACACTACATTAACATCAAATAGTTTTGTGAAGTTTTGATCCTAAGGCTGGGAGAACAAAAACACCATTTAAAAATTCTTCTCCAGAGACACAGCCTGGAGAAAGCTCTGTGTTCCTATTATGGTTCAAGTATTCCCTGCTTCCCAACTTACCACAGTGTCAATCAAGCCTAATGACTTTCAAGCTTGCAGAATTAATAACGTAGAATGAAGTTAGTATGTTATTAGTAAACTAAGGAGCCCTGGTGGCGCAGTGGTTAAGTGCTCAGCTGCGAATCGAAAGGCTGGCGGTTCAAACCCACCAGCCGCTCCATGGGCAAAAGATGTGGCACTCTGCTTCTGTAAAGACTATGGTGTTGGAAACCCTATGGGGCAGTTCTACACTGTCCTATAGGATCGCTATGAGTCAGGATCGACTTGAAAGCAATGGGTTTGGTTTTTTGGGTATTGGTAAGCTCAAACTTACACAATGCCCAAGTTCCCTTTGGAGAAGTATGTTAACGTAAGTTATGTACAACTAGCCTTCTGCCTAATGCTCGTCACAGCCCAATGCTTCCCAAGCTCTTCACCTGCAGCAAGTTACTTCATCTAAGGCTCAGACTGCTCAACTGCAAAATCAGAAGATAAGAATAGCTGGTCAACATGCAATGATATAGTCAACATATCAGAACAGCTGAATTCCTGAGCCCTACAGGAGAGCCATCCCTGGAGATACAAAGTGGGGGAGCAGACAGACCACTGACCTTGGAATTAGAAGATGTCACCCTAAATGTGTGACACTGAAGAAGCTACTTAATGTCTTTGGATCTTCATTTCTGCATCCAAAAAAAGAAGGGTAGGCTCTTAGATCCTGTGGGCACAAACCCTGGGGCACTACTGAGGTACTGCAAGGACCTAAGCATGGTCCATAGGCTGGGTAAATAACATGTCCAGCACATATATGGAGTCCCTGGGTGTTACAAATGGTTAACAAGCTTGGTGGCTAACAGAAAGGTTGGAAGCGAGTCCACCCAGAAGCGTCTCAGAACAAAGGTCTGGCAATACACTTCCAAAAACTCAGCCAATGAAAACCCTATGGAGCATAGCTCTACTCTGACACACATGGGTTGCCATGAGTCGGAATCAACTCGACGGCAAATGGTGGTGGCGGTGGCACATATACACATTCCTTCCAAACACACGTAAATGCTGTCTCATCAATAAAGTACAGACTGATGTACATGTTACTGATACTAGTAGCTTTTCATCATCGTGGATCTTCTTACTCAAGAGATATTAAAAGTCTAAGTAGCATTATGTAGGGGTCCTGGAAATTGTTTTTGACGTTTAACTGGGGGGGTCTCCATAGTCAATAGTTAATAATCACTGGTCTAGAACTCTAGATAATTTTAAAGCTCATTTACAGAGATTAACAAATAATCTATGAATCTACTCTTCCTGATAGAGCAGCTCAGTCACCATTAATGTCAACGAGGAAAGGGCTGAGCCTACCCAATTCCAAACATTATCACCTTTTTTTTTTAAATCAATTTTTGAAACCTTAAAACAGAAGTGAAAAAAAGAATTTGCCTTTTAGTCAATTCTCACCAAAGATTTCTATTTCTTCCAGCATTACACCAACTTCTCTGTCGCCCGAAATCCCTTCAAAAGGCAAGACTGAAGGCACAGCTTATACACAGTCATCGTTATTTAGACTTAAAACCCATCTTTACGTGTATTATGATGGCCATAATACTAAATGCCTTTTAAAAACCATTTAATACCTCCTATGACTTTTATGGCACATCAAATTACAAGCCTACTCTCGTGAAAGAAAATTGTCTACATCCTAACATGGCTATATGGAAAATAAATAATTGATAAGCAGGGGCAAAGAGCTTTGAAAATATAGAGGTAGCAAACGGATACTAAAAACTAATGCAGACAACCAGTGCCCAGAAACTCAGCAACAATTCAATAAAAAGCAATCAGTGAAACTGGACAAATGCCTGTTTTTTGTTTGTCTGTTTGTTTTCATTCCTTCTGGAAAGGAGCTCTTAAAGGTACTCTCCCCAACTTGAACAAAGGGCAGTGTCTCAGAACAACAAAATCAGCTATGTTAGAGGTTCCATCCAGAGCACTGGGTGGTTGGCAGATTGCAAATGTGCTGCCAAGCCTTCGGCTTCCAGGCCACAGCTACAGACCTGCCCAGGGCTCCCGGTGATTGAAGGCGGCACAGGGTCCACTGGGAAACCCACTCAGTTGCCAATGAGCCCCCTTTACACTGGTCCAATCACTGGCATCTTTTGCGACCAGTCTCAATACGACAGCCTGACACCTCCACATCCCTACAAATTCCTCATATAGGAGTTCCACACAAGGTCCAACATTTCATTGTCTTGACTCAGTGATAAGGACTGTGGTTGTCATACATTTCAATGTAGATCTTTTAGGATTTTTATACAGGATATTAGACTGTGCTCTGAAAAATTATCTTTGCATGTACCTAAAAACAACTGCAGGAAGTCCCCAGGTTTGGCAGTTTGAATCCACCAGCCACTCCTTGGAAACCTTATGGGACAGTTCTACTCTGTTCTATAGGGTTGCTATGAGTAGAAATCAATTCAAGGGCAACGGGTTTGATTTTTGGTTTAGTGCAAGAAAAGGCTCAAAGTCTTTTCAGTGATTCAAAAACTGCACATGCAGCAAGTGAAGGTAACTGTGATGAGGAATTTGTTGGGAGTAGGGGTTCATTCAATCGTTTCAAAGTGAGGGCAAATTTACATAATATTAAACGGCAAGCACAAGTTTTCCATAGTTGGACCTTTGTAACCCAGGGTCTTACTGTATTACACCCCCTTATTCACTAACCAATTTTTTATGCCCTGAAAACCCTGAGTGCTTTGCAGTTCTCTCTATCCTCATCCCTCAATTCCTTCTCTACCTCCAGGTGCCTTTTTTCTTTTTCTTTCAAAAACAGAGGGGTTGCCCTTAAGCAGTTTAAAAAGTGATTTATGGGGCCTATTTAACATTATTAAGGTCCAGGAACATTAGTAAAAATATATATATTAGACTAAATGAAGGCTTAGAGTTCTTCATAAGAAAAATCCAGAGGAAAACTACTAGGGAAGAGTCAACAAAGAAGAAAGGTTTTACATTATGCCTTAAACTTGGTTTCCTGGAGGCAGAATCTCTTGCATTTGGATGGCCTTAATCTGCTTTTACTTCCCACAGAGCCAGGCTGCTGATTTTCAGACATAAATACAGCACCTAACATTATGAAAAATCAGCAACGAGGACATGCAGCCCCATTTGCCCCTTATGGTATTAGTAGGAGTCCCTGGTATGGTGCGATTGATTACTTTTGTGACCTTTCTAGCCATGGTCCTGCAACTCCCACCTAGGTGATTGGACTGGACTGTGATAGGGTAATTGTGGCCTACCAAGGGGACTGGTCAGTTTTGCCTTAAAAGAGAGCCAATTCCAAAGCTGAGAGGAGGATCCTACCACCGAAGGAAAAACAGCCAGAAGCAGAGAGTGTGTCCTTTGGACCTGGGATCCCTGTGCTGAGAAGCTCCTGGAAGCAGGAGACTGAGAGAGAGACAGAGCAAGCTGTAACCCTGAAGATGGTGAGAAGCAATGGCAGGAGAGATTCAGCAGCAGGAAACAGTACCGTGGGCTTCCTGGCCCACGGAGAGAGAAAGCTGAGTGGCTTTGGGGAGAGACCTAGGGCCAGGGAGAGACATGCTTGCGAGCATGGTTGGGAAGAGGCTGCCCTGATGGAAGAACTATATCCTGAATGTTCCTGAGCCTGAATTATAAGTGTTACTTCCCTAATAGCCCCGTAATCATGACTATTGTCTGAGTTCTGTGTGGCCATTGCAATGAATTATGGAAGCCAGCAGAGAAGTAGAGAATGCAGTAGAAGGGACAGTTGGTGACAGAATTGGTAAAGATGGTGGAGGGGGGCGGCATGTCTGACTTCTGCCTCATAGGAATCAGCCTTAGGCTGTTGATCTTGATTCACCTTTCCCCTTGTGAAGTTAGAGGAGGTCAGACACTGCCCCCAACCCATTTTTACACCTGGATAGCACAAAAGCTTAAGTACAGGACTACTAACCGAAAGGTTGGGAGTTAGAACCCACACAGAGACGTCTCAGAAGAGTCCTGGCAATCTGCTTCTGAAAAGTCACAGCCTTGAAAACCCTATGGAGCAGTTCTACTCTGCATACAAGGGGTTGCTATCAGTCAGAATCAACTCAATGGCAACTGGCTTATGTTATTAGTTGCATCTTCTCCAGGGAATAAAAAGAAAAGTGAAGCTGTGGCTTGTGCCTCTCAGATACCCTCTGAAGTAACGCTCCCTGGGACTCCAATAGGCAACAAATTCTACGACGCACCCTTCCGTAACTTAAAGGTGAAAATCCAGAGACAGCCAGGTCAAACGTTTTCAGCTGCACACGAAACCTTTGGTCTAACCACAGTGCACCCTGGGACTACAGAGCCCCTGGAATAGAAGAAAGTGACTGCTTAATTCAACTCCTGATGTCCAGCTCACAGTCTGCTTCCTACTTCCCAGAGATGAGCTGGAATCAGAGTTCCTTAGGAGCAGATGGGCTGGACAAACCTTACCACTTACCAGGGCTTGGTTAGCTGACTCTGCTTCCATGCAGTAAAGAAATAACCTGCAGAGCTATTGTACACATACCTCAGCTATCTCCGCCAGGGCTGTGGCCCTCTGTCTTAGTTACCTAGGCTGCTATAATAAATACCAGAAGTGGGTGGCTTTAATGAACAGAAACTCATTGTCTCACAGTCTAGACTATTAGTCTGAATTCAGGGCACTGGCCACAGCGGAAGGCTCTCTCTGCTCTGGGGGAAAATCCTTATCTTTTTCAGCTTCTCTTCCTTGGTTCCTTGGTGATCTCCTCGTGGCATCAATCTTTCTGCATCTGTGCTTGCATGTTTCTGTGCTTAGTCTGCTCTTTTTATACCTCAAAAGTGACTGGCTTAAAACATACCCTACACCGATATGGCCTCATTAATGTAATAATAAAACCCTATTCCCAAATGGGACTACATCTGCAAGTATAAAAAACAAAAAACAAAACCTGTTGCTATTAAGTCGATTCTGACTCACAGCGACCCTACAGGTCAGAGCAGAACTGCCCCATAGGGTTTTCAAAGCTGTAATCAATACAGAAGCAGACTGTTGCATCTTTCTCCTGAGAAGTGGCTGGTGGGTTCGAACTGCCGATCTTTTAGTTAGCGTTCAAGTGCTTTAACCACTGTGCCACCAGTGCTCCTCTCTATAAGTATACGGGTTACGATTTACAACACATATTTTTGGGGGACACAATTCAATTCATAACACCCTCTACAGAGAAGCTCTCCAGCAATGCTCTGGCGTTGTACAGCCTGACAGGCCACCAGTGAAACACGCCAAATCCCAGACTGGCAATAAGCCTGGACCTCAGGGCCCAGCTGTGTGGCCATTATCACGCTTCCCTCTGTTAGCTCTCTTTGGAACTTAAGGCATGGGGACAGGACACTGGGGTAGTTCAATAGCACTTTTTTTCTTTCCAGCTATTGATGACTAAAAAGGAACATGAGGATTTCTGACCAATTTTCTTATTTAAGGAATCCCTGGGTAGAATAAACGGTTAACACACTCGACTGCTAACCAAAAGGTTAGCAGTTCGAGTCTACCCAGAAACTTCTTGGAAGAAAGTGTTGGTGATCTACTTCCAAAAAATCAGCCACTGAAAACCCTATGGAGCACTCTTCTACCCTGACACACGTGGGGTTACCATGAGTCAGAACTGACGCGATGGCAACTGGTTACATTTTTTTTTACTGGTTTAGGTGATGCAAATGGTTAACATGCTCAACTGCCACCAAAAGGTTGGAGGTTCAAGTCTACCCAGAGGTGCCTCAGAAGAAGGCCTAGAGATCTACTTATGAAAAATCAGTCAATGAAAAGCCTATGGAGCACAATTCCACTGACACAATTGGGGGTGCCTTGAATCAGAATCAACTCAACGGCAACTAGTTTTGGTTTCTTAGTTAAGCACACACCCAGACCATGCCACTAACAGAACGGAACACAAAACATGCCCTACCATAAGGGTACTTGGTATCCAGCTTATTCTCTGCTGTCCTCCGCCAAGGCAACAGGTCATCACTGCACCCGTTAGGCATTCCATTGTACCCGATGCCGACGATCTTGTTTTCTGCGTTCACGATGCATGCCCCAACCTACAGAAACACACGCCCAAAGGTTTGCTGACTTCCAGTGCTCCTCTGCCACTGGGGAGAGGGAATGACACCAGGTGGGATGCAAAGCTCCAAAACGGACACACATCCTCTGGAGGAGCTCTCAGTGCTCTGTCTCCTTGCTCATTTTTCATGGCATCCTGCCCTGGAGGGGGCACATGAGGCATTTAACAGTGGCGTGGGACAATCTACTCCCCCACAGGAAAACGTAAGCATGTAGGAATGCACCACAAAACCCAGATTTACTCGGCATTTTTAAATGGACAGATGTCCACTGAATCTACCTTCTTTGTAAGCTGCTCATTTACCGATGTTTCTGTCCTGAGTGTCCAAATATTCTCCTATAAAACTCACTTACTTGGGAATTTGGATCTTTGCTTCTCTGTGCTGATAAGAAGGCCACCGCCATGAAATACTCAGACCATTCCAAATAGTCCTCCCGTTTTCTGCATAAAATGTCATTCATGCTGGGTCCAGAAGAAAAACACAACAAAACTGCAGAGAAACACATTTTGATAAATCTATGTTTCAATTCAACCACACCTAAATTCTGAATCTCTAAACTCAGAAACTTCAGCTATATTTATCAATTATAAATCACAGAACATGGACCCCAGAGCTACCTTAGCCTCTGGTTAAAAAAAACAAAAGCCTAAGAAATTAAGTTGCTCCTTCAGCAATTTGGGTTTGGCACGTATTGTTTCACGTTCCCATATCTATTTACTGCTTTCTCATAGGATGCTTTGTAAATTAGTACAAATGCCTGACCTTCCCTCACTCCCTTATGTAATGGAGCAGGCACAGTAGGGAGGGGGGAAAGAGGAGAAACACTTATTGATCATCTAATATATGCCAAACACTCTTAAAAGTTATATGCATCATTTCACTCAACCCTTAAAGCTAGCTAGAGTAGAGAACAGAGGTGCAGAGAATTTAGATAACTTGCCTAAATCACACCGGATTATTACGCTTGTCACTTGGATTCCAAAGAAAACATGTCTGGCTGTCCCAATTCTGAGATTAACCAGATAATTTGTTCCTTTCCTTTCCCCTTAGCTTCCCCAGATGGGACAGCAGTAAGCAGCCCTGAGTCCTGAAGCAACTGCAAAGGCACTATGAAGCGTCAGGTGTTATTACCAAGGCAAGGTTTCAGTAACAAGAGCTTTTCTCACTGCAGGCACAAGCTGTCTCTCCAAGAGGGAGAGCCCATGAAGGGGGCCTAGAATTTCAGGCAAGGGGACCCTTTCAAAAGAGACAAAACAAGGGCAAAGAGGGAGGGCAACAGAGGAACCAGACCGGTATCACTGAGAAGAAATCTTGAGAAAGTCTAAAGGAGGGTGAGATTCTTCCAAAACTTCTGCTTCAAGCTCTAGACTTTAAGCATATACTACTGTAAAGTGCAGCCCTGCCTAAGACAAGGGTGCAGTGAACTTGTGGGTACAGGGAACCATGGCTACCCATGATTCAACAACAATAAATAATACGTTGCCCCCTGCAGCAGATTTGGGCTCATAGGGACCCTACAGGACAGAGTAGAACTGCCCCATGGGGTTTCCAAGGCTGTAATCTTTAGGAAGCGGACTGCCACATCTTTCTCCCTAGGAGTGGCTGGTGAGTACCAACTGCTGACCGGCTGTGCCACCAGGTCTCCTTCACCCATTGATTATGTTGCCCAAGTTCTGAGACAGCTGACAGCCTTCTTTCCGTGAGGCATGCAGGATTGGACTGGTCTCCCATCTGCCTTAAGGGTCAGCATCCACTAATCTCTGTAGGGGACCAAATAAGTATCTACTGAATACAGTGGTTGAGCTCAGGCTGCTAACCAAAAAGTTGGCAGTTCGAATCCACCAGCCACTCCTTAGAAACCATATAAGGCAGTTCTACTATGTCCTTTAGGGTCACTATGAGTTGGAATCCACTCCACGGCAACGGGTCTGGGTTTTTTAGTGAAAAGAATTACTGGGGAAAGGGGGGGGGGGCGGAGCAGGAAAGCAACATATTCACAAGGGACAGTCATTCACTGGGTGCTTTACCTATCTCTGTTTAATGCTCACTGGAGCCCTGTAAG
This sequence comes from Dugong dugon, assembly GCA_030035585.1. Lineage (NCBI taxonomy): Eukaryota > Metazoa > Chordata > Mammalia > Sirenia > Dugongidae > Dugong > Dugong dugon. The sequence goes on from CM057478.1 coordinate 21,635,174, forward strand.
GACTGAAATCCAGCTGCAGAAACAGAAGTGGGAAACTGAAACTCAGGTACAACTGGTCCAGGGAGCTAGACCTAGTCGCCGGTCTGGGCAGAACCCATACTCCTCCCAACACCCTGAACTCTGACGCATTCCCATCCTCCACATGAACGCAAGGAGTGACTTCTTATCAGACGCTCCCCAGAACCACCCACCTCACCCTCTAGAGCGGAAAAGCTGTAAAAGTCGCGGTGCGCGCCGTGAAGTTAACCCGGCCGCGACCGCGACTAACCGAGCTCCCGCTCCCGCGCTCGTTTGCTCACTTGACTAAAGCGGAGGGGGCGCAAAGTCAGGGTTTATCACTCTTGAGACCTGGCCCCCGAGCCCTGCGCGGCTAACCCGCCGCGCGGCGCGGCGGGAGCGAGGGGTGCAGGCAGCGTACCCGCTCGGCTGGCTCTGCCTGTGCTCCGGTTTCGGTCCGCGAGCCTGCAGACCACTCATCCCGCCGTTCCGCCGCTCCACCGCCGCGAGCCCGCGCGCAGAGGAAGGAAGTCGGGAGAGGAGGCGGGCCCGTCCGGCGCCGGAAGGTGGGCGGTCCGGCCGCGCTCTAAAGAGGAGCGCGCCCTGCTGGCGGGAGAGGGGTGGTTTGCGCCCTGCGAGCGTTCCTCCCGGTGAGGTATTTGGCTTGCGCCGCAAGTGTGAGGGCTTGAGCCCTTGCGTCCCTGCCCTCACGGAGCACAAAGTACTAACTCTTCCCGGGTAGTGTATGTCGGTCGTTGTGGATAGCTGCTTTCCGCCGCAATGGGGCAGCGCCGAGCCCGGCCGCCTGCGAATCCGCCCCGAGGCTGCTAGAGCTGGGCCCGCGCGGCCGCCCTGCCGCCCGGGGTCTCTTGGCGTCCCGGGCTGGTTGCCCCCGTTCGCTGTGCTTCGTGCCACCCTCGTTGGGCGCAGGATGGACTGCCCGCTCCCAGGGCTCTGACTTCGTTTAAAAAAAAAAAAAGCTGCATTTTAAAGATATCTGAGTGTAAGGGATGGGTCGTTTTTGTTAGTAGTGGTGAGATTTTTTTCCTCTTCCACCTGTGCCTGCCGTCAACTACTTAAAGCTGTTGCTGTAAATATATATTATATGTGACTCGAAGATGACCCGGAAGAGTCTAGTGCAGTGAAACTGGAAGGGGCTGGAAATGAGGAGACCTGGTTTTGGTCTCTGGAATGAGCCTGCTGTGTTGCTATGTCCTTGTGAGGAATCACGATCGGTGGCGGCTTCCCAATTTCATACATGAAGAACTTGTTTGGGGGCCGCAGATTGGGTTGGGCGGGGGCGCCTGAAAGGCTTTCTCAGTTTCTATTCAAATTTAGTGGAAGGGTCTGAGGTATTCTCCAACTCTTCTACCACCTGACCGAGCTCATACCCGTCTTGGAACTACCACTGATAACAGTTGCCAACTATAAAATTGCATGTTTTGTTACAATTGTTAAAGAGATCAGAAAGGGCACAGGGCAATAGAAAAGACCATCAGTGCCATTTCTGAGGTCACATACTCCGATAAAGCAAATCTGATTTTCTTGGACTTCGATACTCTGTTCAGCTGTCTGGTCCTTAAGTCTGGTGTGGTGGAGCACTGTTTCCTGCACAGAGAATGACAAAAGAACCTGGTTTACACAGGGGCTTGAGGATACTGTCAACACTCCATAAATAATAGCTACTGTAATAATCATGAGTTCTGATCTGCACATCCCGGATCTGGGCTGCTAATCCAAACAAAAGCTTGTTAACTGTATTAATTTAGCCTAACCGAGGAAGAATGATGAGAATAAACAGTTGGTTCTATCTAATTTCTCACTACAGCAGACACATCATTCTTCATCTCCATGGTCCAGCCTGTAGATTCAATAATTAAATTATGTGCTGTTCTTAGTGGATGCTGGGAAAGCAAAGGGGAAGAAATATTTCATTGTTAGCTATAGTTTTTCTTATCTTTGATAAGACTCAGGCTTGAAAGAGCTACATAGATTAAGATGATGATTTTTAATGTCAAGTTAATTTTATTTGGCTGTCTTGATGCACTAAAATTTATTATATCCCCCCCCCCAGCCCCCAATCCACAATCTTTGTCACACAATCTATAGTCTTTGGGTCTTCACAGATCCATTTCTCTTCTTACCCACCTATGCCAATACATCACCAATTGCTGCTGGTCCTTCAACCACAACATCATTAAGTTTTCTCCCTTTCTTTGTTCTGTAAAGACTGTCATACATAATTTAGTTACTTCTCACCATTCTGGTTTGGTCAACACACATGCTCCCCTCTGCAATAAATTCAGGATCATGCTTGCTGCAAACACATTACCCTGAATGTTCCTGCATCTCACTAAAAGTCCCTCATTTCAAGATGACATCATTCATAATACAGGAAACTCTCCTGATACATTGTTTGAGAACTTGAGGTTTCAAATATTTTGCACCAACAGCCAACCCAGGCAGCCAAGGGAGAAAATGCATTCTTTGGTATATCTTAATCACACTCCAAGTGTGACAGTAGGTGTTAAATCTCTCTTGTTAATACCTTGTATTTTGGTTTACAATTAAGGATCTTTCTCCACCTACCACAGGTACAGAGATTTCTTATGTTTTCAGCCATATTTAGATTACACTTCCTCCAGCAAGGAGAGGGGGCTTCACATAGGGGTGAACACAAGCAGCATTTGTAAGGATTATTGTCACAGGCTTTGCTTTGTTTTGGCTCCTCTCTTTACAAGCCGGCAGGTTATCTATATCTGATCTCTAGCCTGGCCTGGAATAATTCCAGAGTTTGAAGGTGGGGATCCAGATTAAAAAGACAGAAGTCAAGGTAAAATGTCTCTGGGGGCTGCCTCAGAAGGGGCTTTGATGCCAGCCGTGGGTGTCTGCCCTACCAAGATACTGCTGACCACTTCTCCCACCTCCTCTCCTTACCAAGGAAAGGATGTGACTGTAACCCAGGAAACCAGGTCAGGCTGGGAGTCTGGAAAGTAACCAGTCTGTACTTAAAGTTTGTCATGGGAGAAAGGGCACAGGTATGGGATCAGAACAGACTTTAAAAAATAAACAACATTCATTCAGTTCGTTTTTATTAATTCTGTACTATGTTCTAGGTGCTAGGGATACCACCATGACCAAGACAAACTGGTTCTTGCCTGCACAAGGCTTACCTAGGGCTCTTCTGCGTCCCCCCTGCCACAAATAAAGGTTCCATAAATGAACCTTGTTGCTGGGTCAGTTAACGTCATAAATGTTATTATAGGATAAGTTGCCTGTTAGAACATCTTTGTTCTTAATTCCGTGGTCATCAGGACCAAAAAGTTCTTTTCATAGCTCAGCAACTGCACTTAGAGACAAAGTACCACTTCTACTGTTTTTCAAAATAACAATTGTTTCTGTTTCCAATCAGCAATCCCAGTTAAAGAGAACTGTTTAAACCTTATATAAGGGGATGACTTATTTGCTAAACCACAAAAAAAGGAAATGAAAGTTCTAGAAAAAAGAATTTAAATACATGGTCTTGTCAATATATACATTTTTACATATGTTACAGCATGAGGTCAGTTCATATTCAATTAAAAGACTGCAAAAGGACTGAATATTCTATCAAAAAATTCAGGATTTTTATCCAATTATTTTTATCATTATGAATCTTCAAAATTATAATGAAGGTCAATGATGAAATGGCATATCACAGAGCTGGATTCTTAGCATATTATCTATCAGTAAATGTTGACCAAATAAATGAATTACAGTGAAACTTGTAAAAGCTGAAACCTATGTAAGGCAGAAACCTCTGAGAGAAGGAACTCAAATATTTTCCACTAATGGAGAATGATAGAAAAGTGGTAAGACTGCACCCTAGAAAAGCCAGAGAACTTTCGAGACCCAGAAAAACAAGGCAATCCCATTGAGTTCTGGCTCTCACAGGTTTCACTGTAATAGAAAATAATCCCTTTTTGCCCAGTTTTTCAGAACATCTAACATATAAAGAGAAGTCTTCATCTGAAAATTCTAGTTATACCTCTCTACCATATTTTTATGCAAATAACACGCACATGATATGTTTTTTTGTCAACCTCGCAGCCACCTCACGCATTATTTTCCTAGGCACTTTATGCGCATTATGTGTGTGGGCACATTATTTATGTGGGCACATTATTTGCAAAAAACACAGTATTCTTTTTTTTCATCTGAGCTAAATAGGCCTGGAGAAACATTTAATAAGTGAGACTTGGGGCTGGTCGGCCAACAAACAAAGGCTGAAAAGAGTTGTTTACAAGATGTGCAAGACGTTGGTCTTGGCGCACAAGTGACCGTCTATCGTACCAGAACTGAGGCCAGAAGTAACGCAGCTGGGAAGGCTGTCTGCTTCTTTGTGGTGTGTCAGCGCTTCACATGACTTACTTTTCCTCTACAGAGCTGAACTTATAGCCTCTTTCATACATAACTGGTTGAAGTTGATGGAAATTACATGTCTTATCACTTCTTAAAAAAAAATATAAAGTGTAAGTCTAAAAGAAATGGGCAATTTTCTTGTACCATTTTATATTTCTATGTAAGTTACCAAGTCCCAATCATTCCTACTTTTTAAAATTCAAATTTGTCAAGCAGCATGTAAGCTTTCAGTGTTGTACAAGAAAAGATAATGCTTCATGTGGAACAGTCACTTATGCTAGTTCTGTAAAAGTGCCTACCAAAAGCAAATTTATCAAGATTGCTGGCTTTATAGAAATATTAATGATCTCATTAAATTAGACCCTGTTCTCTGGGGTCATCATGGAATCTTCTAAAGGGTAATCAACAAGATATTATGGTTCTGGATAGAGAGTCACCACTCATTTTGCACTGTATTTCAACTGATGGAACAAGGTGACTGCCTAAGAATCACTGTAAATGAAAGTCCCTGTTACACTGCATTTGGAACTGAATAGTTATCGTAACCTGCTTTATATATTTTGCCTTCCATCAGCTAACTGGAGCGCTCACTGGGGGTAAACTTCTCAAATAAGAAGGCAAGAATCAAATCAAATATTTTAGTATTGCAGCTCCTCATATATGTGTCTATTGAAGGTGGCATCCATGACCCTGCTATGACAACAGATCTGCTATTAATGCCATGAGGGTGAAAAGTAATCTTATATAGGCATGTACACAGAAAATAAGGAAGGAACCCTACCCTATTTGAGTAACTATTGACACTGTTCACAGTAGGAAATTCTCAGCTTTGATACCGGAAGTGATAGAGAACAACATGGTAGTGGCAAGGACAGGGTCTTCCGGAGGTCTCATTTTTGAACAACCTCTGTCTGCTGTGGCATTTGATAGACAATTCAAAGATGATAAAAGGTAGAGAGCTGTCAGCTACGAAGCATTTGGGGATGCTTTGATCCTAGTAATGCTATTTTCAAATTAGTCCTGGATTGAGTTAAATATTAGTCAAGGGAGTGGAAAGTCTCTTCTGAAATCATCCCTAAAAGATAAGGAGAAATTTAATAGTTTGGTGGTTACAGTAACCACTATCCTACAAGAAAAATCAATATCTACATGGTGTTAGAATTACACCAAGGACTCCTGGAGCTGAGCTATTTTCCTGAAGAATAAACGCAGATTCATTAGAGAAGAAAGCCCGAATGTGGTAGGAGGTGAAGCATAAACAGACTCTGGGCTCTTTTGTCCGGAAACTCAAGAAGATATTCTTCTTTCAGGATCCAAACATTTTTTAAAAGCCTAGAATTTACAGAACTGGAAGTGACCTTAGCAATCACTGAGTCCAGCCCCTTCTTTTTACAGATGAGGAAATAGTGGCCCAGAAAGATTACTCGGCTTGCTCTGGTTCACGCAGCTGATCTGGTGAGATTTCCTCCAGGCCATACTGTTCAGACTCTGTCTTAGAGTCTGTGAATCAAACTGAACTATTCATTGAGAGCTTTGATGGAAGGCACTACGCTAAGCCTTTGAGCATAAACAGAGCTGAGTCAGTCCTCGCCTGACTTCTCTTTGCCCCAAAGAAGATAAAGCAACATAACATTGACCAACATTCCAGAGTTAAGTAGCAATTTAAGACAACAATAATATAGCTCTACCAAAACAAAACATGACTTTTTATGTCACCTATTTAAAAAAAGTCCTTAGACCCACATAGGAAATAACTTACAGACACAGGGTGTCCTTGCTTTCTTCATTCTTACTTCCATTTGGCACAATATTCAGTTTATCCCACAACTTCTTTTTTTGGAACAAGTTCAAAGTACAAAGAATGAGAGACTGTAGCAGGGTCAAGATGATGGAGTAGTCAGATGCTTCCTGTGGTCCCTCTTACCACAAAGACCCAAAAAAACAAGAGAATCGGTTATATATGACAATCTAGGATCCCTGAACATCAAAGGGAAAGTTGAGGAATCACACTGAGCAGCAGTGGGAAGGAGAGACAGATCAGAAGCAGCGAGGAGTTGCCAGACCTGACCTGGTGGGAACCAATACCCTGCAGCCAGTGCACGTGGTTAGGCAAGCAGTGGCACTCTGGATGCGTTTTCTACATCAGGAGAGACTGAGTGGCGGAGAGTATACTAAAGCCTCCAGAACCAGTGAAAAACAGTGCTTAGTCAGCAAAAGATAAGTACGTGTGTCTAACACACTATGTGGATCAAAAAACATCCCCTTTAGGAAAAACCTCTCTCCCATTTACCTGCCTTCTTCCTGCTCTGCACTGGGTCCTGGGCTGGCTTCAGCGATTGTCGAGTCCCCTGGGCCAGAAGTAGAACCCGTCACGTGCCCTGAGCCATTCTCCTGGCCTTGGAGAGGGAACAAATTAACAAACAGAGTGAATAATCTGTCAGCTCCCCAAGCCAGCAATTTAGGATAGATGCAGCTCCTTTGCCAAGACACTGGCATAAGGGATCCATGGACTTTGAATGCCTTTCACCCCTGCATAGACTTGTGTGGGCTCATTTCAACAGTGTAGGCCTTCCTTAGCACGATACAACATGGTATATACCTGAAGCCTAACTTCACCTGTGAGCTATATGGTGGAGTGGCAGGTTCATGACATTTTAACACCGCTGTGTCCATTAAGCAGGGTCCTCACCTACCAACATCAGGGGCCTGAGGACTAGTGGCTGCACCCAAGCAACCTAGCCACCCAAGACAGGGGTCCAAGAGTAAGCGGTGCTTCCCATTCCTTACAGCCAACAGCATTGGGTGCTCATAGTACGGCTGCAAAACCCACCTACAAAGTGTTCTAGGGAACCGGGACATGCTTTCCTCCCAGACACTCAGGGGCAGCCCCCTGCCTTGCTCAGCACATGACCCCCTACTGCAGTCAGATACCTGTGCCTACACCAATCACCTCTGCTGATCTAGGACTGTAGGTAAGAGCCTGCACCACACACTTGGTGACCTGGACACCTGAGCTGAATCCATGCAAGAAAAGTAAACAGACTCCTGGGCTCACATACCTAGTAACAGATATATAGTAACAGATATATATATATATAGTAACAGATATAACAACAGGACGTTAGAGCTTCAAATGCTCCAATAATCAAACTAGCTCACATGAGCATCCTATTTAGGCATATCAAAACAAAACAAAACAAGAAGCTAGGACACAGTAAGCAAACATAAATATAAATTATTGATGCCTTGGAGACAACAGTTAATATCAAATCACATAAAGCGGCAGATCATGATGGCTTCAGCAAGCTCCCAAAACAAAGAATCAAGAAATCTGGAGGAAGAGAATTTCTTGGAATTACCACAGGTAGAATAAAAAAGATTAATACACAGAACTCTTCAAGAGATCAGGAACGAGGTCATGCAAAATGCAAAACAAGCCAAGGAACACATAGACAAAGCAATAGAGGAACTTAAGAAGATTAGAGAAGAGCATAATAACAAATTTAACAGGCTGCAAGAATCCATAGAGAGACAGCAAAAAGAAATCCAGAAGATTAACAATAAAATTTCAGAATTAGACAACTCAATAGAAAGTCATAGGAGCAGAATCGAGGCAACAGAAGTCAGAATTAGTGAGATTGAAGATAAAGCACTTGACACCAACTTATTTGAGGAAAAATCAGATAAAAGAATTTAAAAAAATGAAGAAACCTTAAGAATTATGTGGGAGTGTATCAATAGGAATAATCTTCAAGTAGCAGAACAGGGTAGGGTTGGGGGGGGGAGTAACAGAAAACATGGAGAGAATTGCTGAAGATTTGTTGGCAGAAAACTAACCTGATATCATGAAAGATGAGAAGATATCTATCCAAGAAGCTCACCGAATCCCTTACAAGGTAGATCCCAAAAGAAAGTCATCAAGACATATTATAATCAAACTTGCCAAAACCAAAGATAAAGAGAGAATTTTAGGAGCAGCTAGGGATAAAAGAAAAGTCGTATACAAAGGAGAGTCAATAAGAATAAGCTCGGACTACTCAGCAGAAACCATGTAGGCAAGAAGGCAATGGGATGACATATATAAAGCCTTGAAGTATTGCCAGCCAAGAATTATATATCCAGCAAAACTGTGTCTCAGATACGATGGCGAAATTAGGACATTTCCAGATAAACAGAAGTTTAGGGAATTTGCAAAAACCAAACCAAAATTATAAGAAATACTAAAGGGAGTCCTCCAGTTGGAAAATCACCAACATCAGATAACAATCCAAGACTAGAACACAGGACAGAGCAACTAGGTATCAACCCAGATAGGGAAGACACAAAAACAAATCAAAGCTAAAACACTGAATATAGGGAAACAGACATCAATATATAAAAGATGACAACATTAAAACAAAAAGAGGGATTAGAAAATGTAGTCATAGATCTTTCCTATGGAAAGGAAGACAGAGCGATATAAAGAAATAAGAGTGGTTTAAACTTAGAAAAATAGGGGTAAATATTAAGATAACCACAAAGGAAGCTAACAGTGCTACACATCAGAATAAAAAAACAAGAAAAACATAAAGACTTAGCAAATACAAAATCAATAACAATGAAAAAGATGAAAAGAAAATACACAAAGAAAAGCGACTCAACACAGAAAATTAAGTGGAACAAAGAAACTGTCAACAACACACACAAAAAGACATCAAAATGACAACACTAAACTCATACCTATCAATAATTACGCTGAATGTAAATGGACTAAATGCACCAATAAAGAGACAGAGAGTGGCAGAATGGATAAAAAAACATGATCTGTCTATATGCTGCCTACAAGAGACACACCTTAAACTTAAAGACACAAACAAAGTAAAAGTCAAAGGATGGAAAACAATATATCATGCAAACAACAATCAAAAAAGAGTAGGAGTGGCAGTAGTGATCTCTGACAAAATAGACTTTAAAATCCACCACAAAGGAGAAGGAAGGACACTATATAATCATTAAAGGGTCAAAACGCCAGGAGGACATAACCATAATAAATATTTACGCACCCAATGACAGAGCTCCAAAATACATAAACTCTAACAGCATTGAAAAGAGAAATAGCTCCACAATAATGGTAGGAGACTTCAACACACCACTTTCGGTGAAAGACAAAACATCCAGAAAGAAGCTCAATAAAGACACAGAAGATCTAAATGCCACAGTCAACCAACTTGATCCCATAGACATATACAGGACACTCCCCCTAACAGCAGAGAAGTATACTTTCTTTTCCAATGCACATGGAATATTCTCCAGAATAGACCACGTATTAGGCCACAAAGCAAGCTTCAGCAGAATCCAAAGCATTGAAATATTACAAAGCATCTTTTCTGATCATAAAGCCATAAAAATAGAAATCAATAACAGAGAAAGCACAGAAAAAAAATCAAATACATGGAAACTGAACAACACCTTGTTGAAAAACTACTGGGTTATAGAAGAAATTAAGGACAGAATAAAGAAATTCACAGAATCAAATGAGAATGAAAACACATTCTACCAAAACCTTTAGGACACAGCAAAAGCCATGCTCAGAGGTAAATTTATAGCAATAAATGCACACATCCAGAAAGAAGAAAGGACCAGAATCAAAACATTAACTCTATGACTCAAACAAATACAGAGCAGTGAAAGAAGCCCTCGGGCACCAGAAGAAAGCAAATAATAAAAATTAGAGCAAAATTAAATGAAATAGAGAATAGAAAATTGATAGAGTTAACAAGACCAAAAGCTGTTTCTTTGAAAAGATCAACAAAATTGATAAATTGTTGGCCAAACTGACAAAAGAAAAACAGGAGAAGAAGCAAATAACCTGAATAAGAAATGAGATGGGTGTTATCACAAGAGACCCAACTGAAATTAAAAGAATCATAACAGAATACTATGAAAAATTGTACTCCAACAAATTTGAAAACCTAGATGAAATGGACAAATTTCTAGAAACTCGCTACCTACCTAAACTAACACAAGCAGAGGTAGAACAACTAAATAAACGTATAACAAAAGAAGAGAATCAAAAGGTAGTTAAAAAACTCCCAATAAATAAAAGCCCTGGCCCAGATGGTTTCACTGGAGAACTGTACCAAAATTTCAGAGAAGAGTTAACACCACTACTGCTAAAGGTATTTCAGAGTATAGAGAAAGATGGAATACTCCCAAACTCATTCTGTGAAGCCAGCATAACCCTGATACCAAAACCAAGTAAAGACACCACAAAAAAAGAAAGTTACAGACCAATATCCCTCATGAGGAAACCCTGGTGGCATAGTGGTTAAGAGCTATAGCTGCTAACCAGTGGGCAGTTTGAATCCACCAGGTGCTCCTTGGACACAATATGGGGCAGTTCTACTCTGTCCTATAGGGTTGCTATGAATCAGAATCGATTCGACGGCAACAGGCTTTTTTATCCCTTGTGAACCGATATGCAAAAATCCTGAACAAAATTCTAGCCAGTATAATTCAACATCATATCAAAAAAATAATTCACCAAGTGGGATTCACACCAGGTATGCAGGGATGGTTCAACATTAGAAAAACAATCAATGTAATCAGTAAATAAAACAAGACAAGAAACACATGATCTTATCAACTGATGCAAAAATGCATTTGACAAAGTCCAACACCCATTCATGATAAAAACTCTCAGCAAAATAGGAATAGAAGGCAAATTCCTCAACATAATTAAGGGCATTTACACAAAGCCAACAGCAACATCATCCTAAATAGAGAGAGTCTGAAAGCATTCCCCTTGAGAACAGGAACCAGACAAGGATGCCGTTTATCACCACTCTTATTCAACATTGTGCTGGAGGTCCTAGCCAGAGCAGTTAGGCTAGAAAAAGAAATAAAGGACATCTGAATAGACAAGGAAGAAGTAAAAGTATCTCTATTTGCAGATGATATGATCTTATACACAGAAAACCTCAAAGAATCCACAAAAAAAAAACAAAAAACAAAAAAAACCTACTGGAACTAATAGAAGATTTCAGCGAAGTGTCAGGATACAAAATAAACATATAAAAATCAGTTGGATTCCTCTACACTAACAAAGAGAACTTTGAAGAAGAAATCACCAAATCAATACCATTTAAAATAGCCCCCAAGAAGATATAATACTTAGGAATAAATCTAACCAGAGACATAAAAGACCTATACAATGAAAAGTGCAAGACACTACTGCAAGAAACCAAAAGAGACCTACGTAAGTGGAAAAACATACCTTGCTCATAGATAGGAAGATTCAACATTGTGAAAATGTCAATTCTACCCAAAGCAATCTACAGATACAATGCAATCCCAATCCAAATTCCAATGGCGTTTTTTAATGAAATGGAGAGACAAATCACCAACTTCATATGGAAAGGGAAGAGGCCCTGAATAAGAAAAACATTACTCAAGAAGAAGAACAAAGTGGGAGATCTCACACTACCTGATTTTAGAAACTATTATACCGCCACAGTAGTCAAAACAGCCTGGTACAGGTACAACAACAGATACATAGACCAATGGAACAGAATTGAGAATACAGACGTAAATTCATCCACTTATGAGCAGCTGATATTTGACAAAGGCCCAAAGTCCGTTAACTGGGGAAAAGACAGTCTCTTCAACAAATGGTGCTGGCATAACTGGATATCCATCTGCAAAAAATTGAAACAAGACCCATACCTCACACCATGCACAAAAACTAACTCAAAATGGATCAAAGACCTAAATATAAAATCTAAAACAATAAAGAGTATGGAAGAAAAAATAGGGACAATGCTAGGAGCCCTAATACATGGCATAAACAAAATGCAAACCATAAGTAACAATGTACAAACAACCAGAAGAGAAACTAGATAACTTGGAGCTCCTAAAAATCAAACACTTATGCTCATCAAAAGTCTTCACCAAAAGAGTCAAAAGACAAGCTATAGACTGGGAAAAAAATTTTTGGCTATAACAAATCTGATCAGGGTATAATCTCTAAAATTTACAAGATACTGCAAAACCTCAACAACAAACAGAGGAATAACCCTATTAAAAAATGGGCAAAGGATATGAACAAGCACTTCACCAAAGAAGACATTCAGGTGGCTAACAGATACATGAGGAAATGCTCATGATCATTATCCATTAGAGAAATGCAAATCAAAACTACGAGATACCATCTTACCCCAACAAGGCTAGCATTAATCCAAAAAACACAAAACAGTCAATGTTGGAGAGATTGTGGAGAGACTGGAACAGTCATACACTGTTGGTGGAATGTAAAATGTTACAACCACTTTGGAAATCAATTTGGTGCTTCCTTTAAAAGCTAGAAATAGAAGTACCATACGATCCAGCAATCCCACTCCTTAGAATACATCCCAGAGAAATAAGAGCTGTCATATGAATAGATATATGCACACCCATGTTTACTGCAGCACTGTTCACAATAGCAAAAAGATGGAAACAACCTAGGTGCCCACCAATGGACAGATGGATAAACAAATTATGGTATATTCACACAATGGAATACTATGCAACGATAAAGAACAATGATGAATCCGTGAAACATAACGTGGAGGAATCTGGAAGGCATTATGATGAGTGAATTTAGTCAGTCACAAAAGGACAAATATTGTATAAGACCACTATTATAAGAACTCAAGAAAACGTTTAAACACAGAAGAAAACATTCTTTGATGGTTAAGAGGGTGGGGAGGGAGGGAGAGAGGTATTCACTAACTAGATAATAGACAAGAATTATCTTAGGTAAAGGGAAGGACAACACACACTACAGGGGAAGTCAGCACAACTGGACTAAACCAAAAGCTAAGAAGTTTCCTGAATACAACCAAATACTCCAAGGGACAGAGTAGCAGGGGCAGGAGTCTGAGGACCATGGTTTCAGGGGACATCGAGGTCAGTTGGCATAACAAAGTTTATTAAGAAGATGTTCTGTGTCCCATTTGGTGAGTGCCACCTGGGGTCTTAAAAGCTAGTGAGCAGCCGTCTAAGATGCATCAATTGGTCCCAACCCACCTGGAGCAAAGGAGAATGAAGAACACCAAAGACACAAGGAAAATATTAGCCCAAGAGACAAAAGGGCCACATAAACCAGAGACTTTATCAGTCTGAGACCAGAAGAACTAGATGGTGCCTGGCTACCACCAATGACCGCCCTGACAGGGAGCACAACAGAGAGTCCCTGAAGATGCAGGAGAAAAGTTAGTGCAGAACTCAAATTCTAGGAAAAAGACCAGAGTTAATGGTCTGACTGAGACTGGAGTAACCCCAGAAGACATGGCCCCCGGACTCTCTGTTAGCCCCAAACTAAAACCATTCCCAAAGCCAACTCTTCAAAGATTAGACTGGACTGTAAGACATAAAATGATACTCGTGAAGAGTGTGTTTCATAATTCAAGAAGATACATGAGTCTAAATGGTCAGCTCCTGTCTGGAGGCAAGATGAGAAGGCAGAAAGGGACAGGAGCTGGTTGAAAGGAGACAGGATTTGGAAAGGAAGAGTGTGCTGTCACAGTATGGGGAGTGCAACTAGGGTCACATAACAGTGTGTATAAAGTTTTGTATGAGAAACTAACTTGAACTGTAAACTTTCATTTAAAGCACAATTTAAAAAAAAAAAAGAATGAGAGACTGCATGGACATAGGGAATCATTCACATCTCAGCCTTGAGTATAAAAAGTTGCCTGTCTTAGCTAGTGCTACTATAACAGAAATACCTCAGATGGGTGGCTTTAAGAAACAGAAGTTTATTTAAGAGAATAGAAGTCCAAATTCAGGATACCGGCTGTAGGGGAAGGCTCTCTGTCTGCTCTGGGGGAAATTGCTTATTTCAGCTTCTCTAGCATTCTTCTCAATGTGCCTTGTGTCTCCACGTGGCATCTGTCTTTCCTCCATTCATGCTTGTTTTTTTCTGTGCCTAATCTGCTCTTTTATAACTCAAAAGTGACTGGCTTAAAACACACCCTACATTGACATGACCTCATTAATGTAACAAACAAAACCCTATTCCCAAATGGGATTATGTCCACAGGTGTAGGGGTTAGAACTGATAACAATTGTTTTTGGGGGACACAGTTCAATCCATAACATTACCCTAACTGTAATCCTGCACAACCTACAGTCCTATAGTCCATCTAAGGAAATCTGAATTTGTTTCTAGACTGTGGTTAAGCCCAGACAAGGAAGAGTGAGTGCTGTCTCTTTCACTCAATAAATATTAAATGTTAACATTTACTTATCATAATCAAGCTCCCAAGAATCATGGAGTTTCAGGCAAATACACACACACACATGCAAGTACACACATATATAATCTTTCTGCTTTGCACTATTTAATTCAATCATTGTTTTCAATCATCACAGAAATTCCCTGTAAACCTATCTTTGTAAATGCCTCAATCAGTTTAGGAATCAGGGCTAGAACTGATGCCTTTGATTTTTATTTGATGCAAACAATAATACCAGAATGGAATGGCTCTGGTAAATGCTCATAAGCAGTGGTCAGGAAATAAATTCTTCTGTACCCGCAGCTAGACCTCAGCGTTGATGGGCCAAAGTCCAGCTGAAGGTCCATATTACTCATTCACAGTGCACACCACGAAGAACTACCCCTTCTCCATGGAAACAGAATCTTATCTCCTCCCACTGTACATACAAATATTGCAGCAGTAACTGAGATGCTTGAAGAGTTTTTCACTGCGTATAACTTTAGAGGTACACATTTGGCTAGGCAGAATAAAAACATTTTTAAGAGCACCGTAAGAAATAGGCCAGAAAACATCAAAGCTTTACAGCTTTTTAGAAAACGTGATGGTCTTGCTGGTACAACTCCATATGATATGGTTCAGTTGTAATAACAATGGGAAGTGTATCAGTGCAAACTGCTGATGAAACATCAAAAAATGTAGCCAAGGGTCTTTTAAACACATTGAAGAACTGTTCTTTTGAACAGTGGTTCTTAGCCTTGGAAAACCTCTTCATGATTTTAAACAGGGCTTTGGATGAACTGCAGAGTGAGAACCTGAAATTATCTTGTGCACTGGAATCAATATCCAGCAATATTTTCTCTTTGAGAAAAATTCTATCTGACAGAAAAGAGTGCGAGCAGTAAGGAAACTGGAACCCTGGCTCAAATACTTGTCTTAGAAATACCCCGTAAAGCAGTACAAATTCTGTGATGTGACCAGAGGCAGAAAACCATAGTGACAGAATAAAATGTTTTATCTGGGCTTCAGAATACTTCATTATCACTACCTCAGGTCACTAAGCTTCACAAAAAGCATCCGTCAGCCCTGATAGCCATTTGTAAGTAGCTGCTGGTAGCTAGATGGCGCAGTGACTGAGGGCACAGACCCTCAGTCACGAAGGGCCAGGGTTCAAAACGAGACCTGGGTGCACGGACCAAGGTTTGTTAGTCTCAAAGTGCTCTCTAGCGGCCAGATGAACGTAAAATGATCCTAATAACGAGAGTCTTTCTGGCAGAGAAGCTTTCTACTGCAGTAGGCATCCTCTGGGTCGGTGGGAACATTTTATGAGCAAATGCCTTTTCCAACCATTATGTGGTTACCCATAAAACACGTATAAATTATTTAACTCCGTTATGTAATTTCTATACTGTGTGTGAGAGGCTTATCAAATTAATGAGATGAGTTTAAGTTTAAATTAATCCTTGTGCATTTCTGGGAGGTTCATTAATGAAAGGTGCTTCTACATAGAAGACAAGGTTCATTTGGAATGTCCATTTATTTGACCATGCAATTGCCCTGTGCTATGCTTCAAAACCATCTGGGAAGCAAAAGTAACTTTTAGGGGATGTGATAAGGTTAAAGTATCAGCTTGATTGAAAGGAATCTTTCTCAAACACCTCCATATTCTACATAGCGTTGTACTTTCTCTCTTGTATTCTTTTAATACTCACAAAAACCCTCTGATGGAGGAATCATTACCATTTTTTTTTTTCAGATAAGATAGGGGTCAAAAAACTTTCTGTAAAGGGCCAGATAGTAAATACTTTTTAGGCTTCTTGGGCCATATAGCCTCTG
The DNA here is from genome assembly GCA_030035585.1 of Dugong dugon. Classification (NCBI taxonomy): domain Eukaryota; kingdom Metazoa; phylum Chordata; class Mammalia; order Sirenia; family Dugongidae; genus Dugong; species Dugong dugon. Next base: position 21,651,646 of record CM057478.1, read on the forward strand.
TCACATCTACTTGACTCTGCTGTTACAGGTAAAAGCATCCATAGAAAATATGTAGACAATAAGGGTGGCTGTGTTCCAATAAAGCTTTATTTATGAACACTGAAATTTGGATTTCATATAATTTTCATGTGCCTTAAAGTATTACTCTTCTTTTGGTTTCTTTTCAACTGGCTAAAAATGTAAAATCCATTCTAAGTTCACCGACCATACCAAAACAGGTACCAGGCTGTACTTGGACCACAGGCCATAGTGTGCAGAATCCTACAATAAGGAAGCTGAATCTCAAGTCTATGGGCTGATAGGAAGTGGCCCAGAAATCAAAGGAGCCTGACTCTAGTCCATGCTGAATTGGGTACCATTGATTGTGCCTCCATTTCCAGACTTCCTCCTGCCATCCACACCAGACTGATTAATTTCTTTTTTTTTTAAAGAAAAAGAAAATTCAGAAGAGAACTTCTCTGGAAAGAGCCAAGACCAAGGCAGAGAAACGAAGAAAAAGCACTGTGGGAAGCTAGTCAGGCACTAAGAAATATGTTCGGAACATTTTACAGAAGTCCGCTAGATGAGACTTGGTGGATATTTCCAAACCAGATGAAAGACACAGTTCCTCAATTTAAAAGTTTGATATCAAACAGGGAATATATTAGAAATTCATGGAAACACAAATTAAAAACTTGCAGGTGTATATCCGATCACCATTAGCAGTAGGGAAATACACAAAAATGTGTTGCTTCTAGGGAAGACACCACCAAGGGAGACTAGGACTCCGGCTGTCAAAGGTGTCAGGCATTAATTCATTTGTAGTCTGAACAATAATTTCAAGCCACAAAACCCAGATGAACAAAAGATAAAAGCAAGTTTTCTTATTTTTCTGGAATTTAAATTAACCTCTACTTTGAGTTCTTATTCTGACTAGTGAAAGAAGTGTAAACTTGGTCATTTCATGTTTTAAATTGGCCAATTCACAATTTCTCTTCCCCTCTTTCTGCATCTTTTAGGGTCTGTCAACAAGAATGCCTACTCTGGGACTTCCAGGCAACATGGTGCTATAGTCAGAAGCACCACGCCGTCTCTCCACAGCAAAGATCAGAAAAACTAAGTTAAACAGAGTCACATGTCAATCCTGAAACCCTAAGCATCAAATGAAGAGAAGAACTCAGCCAAGCACCGAATGGAATAAGAAACTGACCGAGAACAGAGAGTGAGGAGTGATACATGCAGAGGTCCCCTATCAACTACCGCAGCATGGATCCACCATCTTGGACTTCTGTCAGAGATAAGCGAACAGGGGCTATGAGAAAGCAGTTTCACGGAGCTTCCAGTAGGAGACAGAACAACTGGTAACTAGTGATATAGGCTTTCCCACCCCCAACCCTTCTTCACCCCCACTTGGCCTCCTCTGCTTTCTGCAGCCACAGTCTGTTGGCCGGGAAGCACGAACTTCCCCCCGGTGCCACTTGGATTCCACCCACCTGCCCTGGCCGACTCCCTGAGTGCCATTTGTTGGCTGCTGGTGTTGCTTTTTTCTGCTTCTTTAGATTTCTTCTTTACCTCTCACCACCTCCCTCCCCCTCCTTTCTCTCAAATACCTGGCTCTGGGCGCCACCTTAGCTTCTTCCTGAAAGGCTGCGAAACACCACTCAACTGTAAAACTGCTTCCCGACCTGTGCCGCCATGCTGGTGGGACCCCCGGGGCTTTTTTGTTTGTTTGCTCTGATTTGTTCTGTTTTGATTTGTTTTTTTTTTGTTCTCTTTTTCTTTTCTCAGCTTGGGAGCCCCTTCTAGCTGGGCAGCACTGTGAGGTTAGAAAGCTACTCCCTTACTCTGTGCAGAGGCACAGGGACATCCCTGGTGACGTTTCTTTTTTCTTTGTTTTGTTTTCTTCTCTCTATTCCCTTTTTTGTCTTTCTTCATTTCCAGTTTCTCGATTTACTCATTGTTTTCTTTTACTCTTTTTCTTTTTTTTCATTTTTGTTTTTCCCCATTTCTCAGTCTCTCATCTTTCCACTCCAATAGCAAGCTCCCTTAGCACTCTTTTTTGTTTCTGTGTATGTTTTTGGCTCCTGTTCCTCTCTCCTTTCTCTCATCTTTCATACCCATCTTAGTTCCACACATCAGAGTCTACCCCCACCTTCCTGCCTAACTGCACTGTGCGCTGAACATCACACTCCCAAGCAGCACAGGCATGGCCTACTGAAACCTGCCCTGCACTGATTCCCTGTCTGCACTGTCAGCCTTGGTACGTGCCACAAACAACCGATCCCAGCAACTCCCCTTCAGCTAGACCCACCCTGCTGTACCATACCTGAGTGACTGACCCTGCCCATCGGAGAAGGAGGTGAAAAGTATCGTGCCCACAGATGAGCAAACAACAAAGAATGCACAGCCCGCCTGCTCAGACACAACCAAATAAAACAAAAAAGCAGGACGAAACAACAAATCCAAAATCAATAAACTATGAAAATAACCACTGAATGCCCCGAAGACAGCAGACAATATCCAAACATTTACAAAAACAGGACAGGATGGTTCCAGTAGGCATTCAAAGTAAAACACCAGATGACCTTCCAGTAGAAGAAATGGCACTAGACCTAACTGATAGGGAATTCAAATCTCTAATATTCAGAATTATCCAAGAATTGAAGCAAAAAGCAGACAAAAATGAGTAAAAAATAGACAAATTCATGGAAAAGGCAGAGAAATTTCATGGAAAATACTGACAAAACAAATGGAAGAATTCAAGAAAATAATACAGGAAAAAAATGCTAAAATAAATTCACAACTAGAAATCATACAAAAACAGCAATTAGGAATCCAAAAGATAAACAACAAGATTTCAGAAATGGACAGTGTCACAGAAAGGCTGAGGAGCAGGTTTGAAACAATGGAAGATAGGATCAGTGAAATTGAAGACAAGCACTTGGATACAACCCTGTTTGAGGAAAAATCAGAAAAAAGAACAAAGAAAAATGAAGAAACCCTGAGAATTATGTGGGAACAATCAAAGCAAAAATCTGCATGTGATCAGAGTTCCAGAACAGGAAGAAAACAGAAAACACAGAGAGGATCTTTGAAGAATTACTGACAGAGATCTTCCCCAATATCATGAAAGATGAAAAGCTGACCATCCAAGAAGCTCAACGAACTCCATAGGATAGACACCAAAAGAGAATCATCAAGGCATATCATAATCACACTCGCTAAAACCAAAGACAAAGAATACTGAGAGCAGCTCGAGAAAAACAAAAAGTCACATACAGAGGAGAAACAATAAGACTAAGCTCGGATTATCTGGCAGAAACCATGCAGGCAAGAAGGCAATGGGATGACATATATAAAACCTTGAAAGAAAAAAATTTCCAGCCCAGAATAATATATCCTGAAAAACTGTCATTCAAATATGATGGTGAAATTAGGTCATTTCCAGATAAACAAAAATTAAGGGACTATGTAAAAACCAAACCAAATTTACAAGACTTGTTAAAGGGAGTCCTTCGATCTGAGAACAAACAACATCAGACTACAGGCTGAATATAGGACACAGGATTGTACTAGCCAGATGCCAACCTAGGAAATGAACTCTTAAGGACTATGCAAAACCAAAAGAATTACGACAGGGAACCAGAGAGGTTAATCTGTAAATGACAACAGCATCAGAACAGTAAAAGAGGGAATAAATGGTGTAGGTATAGAACCATCTAATGGAGAGGAAGGCAAGGCGATACCAAGTAATAATAGACTGGTTCAAATCTAGGAAGATAAGGGTAAATTTCAAGGTAACCACAAATAAAGTTAACAAACCTACTTATCAAGATAAAGAATAAAAACATAAGGTCTTAGTAAAAACAAAACCTACAAAAACAAAAGAAATGAAAAAAAAAATCCACAAACAAAAGGAACTCAACACAGGAGAGTAAGAGGAACAAAGAAAACGTCAGCACCACAAAAAAAAGCACTACAAAATGCAATCCCACTCCTAGGAATATATCCTAGAGAAATAAGAGCTGTCACACTAATAGATATATGCACACCCATATTCATTGCAGCACTGTTCACAATAGCATAAAGATGGAAACAACCTAGACACCCATCAACAGATGAATGGATAAACAAACTGTGGTACATACACACAATGGAGTATTATGCAATGATAAAGAACAATGATGAATATGTGAAGCATCTCATAACATGCGTGAAACTGGAGGACATTATGCTGAGTGAAATAAGTCAATCACAAAAGGACAAATATTGTATGAGACCTCTACTATAAAAACTAATGTAAAAGTTTACACACAAAAAGAAACAATCTTCACTGGTTATGAGGGATGGGAGGGGTGGGAGGAGGAATACTAAATAGACAATAGGTAAGTGGTAACTTTGGTGAAGAGTAAGACAGTACACTACACTGGGGAAGCTAGCAAAACTTGTACAAGGAAAGGTCATGGAAGCTTCATGGACACTTCCAAACTCCCTGAGGGACTGAATTGCTGGGCAGAGGGCCGTGGGGACCATGGTCTCGGGGAACATCTAGCTCAATTGGCATAACACTGTTTATAAAGACAATGTTCTACATTCTACCTTGGTGAGTAGCATCTGGGGTCTTAAAAGCCTGTGAGCAGCCATCTAAGATACTCCACTGGTCTCACCCCTTTGGGAGCAAGGGCAAATGAGAAGAACAGGATGCAAGGAAAAGATTAGTCCAAAGGACTAATGGACCACAGCTACCAAGGCCTCCACCAGACTGAGTCCAGTACAGCTAGATGGTGCCCGGCTACCACCACTGACTGCTCTGACCGGAATCACAATAGGGGGTCCTGGAGAGAGCTGGAAAAGGATGTAGAACAGAATTCTAACTCACAAAAAGAAAGACCAGACTTACTGGCCTGACAGAAATTGGAGAAACCCTGAGAGTATGGCCCCCGGACACCCTTTTAGCTTAGTGGTGAAGTCACTCCGGAAGTTCACGGTTCAGCTGGGGATTGGACAGCCTCATAAAACAAAACAGGACTAAAGAGGCACATCAGTCCAGGACAAGGACTAGAAGGCAGGAGGGGACAGGAAAGCTGGTGATAGGGAACCCAAGGTAGAGAAGGGACAGTGTTGACATGTGGTGAGGTTGTTACCATTGCCATAGGGCAATATGTGTACCAACTGTTTAATGATAACTATTTGTTCTGCAAACCTTCATCCAAGGTAGAAAAAAAAAAAAAGAATTATCTATTTGAGATCAAACTGACAACAGCAACTCAAAAGGTTTGTTGGGAAGCCTAGGGGGCAGTGAGTTTAAGAAAATGGTGATGGAATAATTTGGAAAAGGATAGTGAGAATAGCAGCACAAGTGGAAGAATGTAATCAATGTCACTGAATTGTACACATAGAAACTTTCAAAATGGTGTAAATTGGCTATGTATATTTTCAGCAAAAAAAGGTCCTCCAAGGTCGAGAAGGGAGAGTGTTGACAAGTCATGGGGTTGTTAACCAATGTCATAAAACAATATTTGTACTGACTGTTTAATGAGAAACTATTTTTTCTGTAAATCTTAATCTACAGTACAATTAAAAAAAAAAAAAAAGAAGAATGCCTACTCTGTTAACAATAAAAACAGACTTATTGAAGGTTCCAAAAACGTTCAAACCAGGGACACATCTGATCTCACAAAGTGAAGCAAACGCTCCAAAATGGTAGCGTCACCAAGGCATATTTATGAGGTAAAATACAACATTCTGATTGGAAGTTACAAGATTAGATAAGCAGGAGGTGGGACAACATGAAGGGGAGGAGCTTTACATGATTGGTTGGAATTTCGAACGTGGGCTGTTTGGATTGGTTAGTTTAAATACATGACTAAGGGGAGTTTTACAGGGTGGTCACAAGGGTGGTCACAATTATCTTGAAACATTTCCCGAGGGCTGCTGAGGGGATTCCTGATAAGGTCTTGTGTCAAAACCCTTCCTTAGGAACATTCTTTCCATATCTTTAACTACAGAGAAAAACGTTTCCTTCCTTATGTACTTAAGTCCATCTAAGGGTGTGACTCATAGCAACCCTCTAGGACAGAGTAGAACTATTCCATAGGGTTTTCAAGGAGTGGCTAGTGGATTTGAACTGCTGACTTTTTGGTTAGCAGCTGTAGCTTGCCATAGCTTTTAACCACTGCGCCACCAGAGAGTTGGAATTGACTGGATGGCAATGAGTTTGCATTGGCTTTTGGTTTAAGGATTTGATGGATGCAGAAGAAATCCCTTGTTATGTACTTAAGTATGACTAAAAGCTAAGACGGAGTCAGGGCTCAGACCTGCCGATCATTCTGATGTGTATCAGGTGTCTCACTTATGGAACTGTCACACAGGTCTTAGGTATTGTAGCCTCAGAGGAAGGTGTTTGAGCCTTGGTTGGCATTTGTCCCCACAGGCGCATGGTCCTCTCGTGTCTCCACTAGTGGGCATGAATCCCTGCTGCTCTCCACTGAGAAGAGCAGTCCCCTTAAACCAAAAAACCAAACCCGTTGCCATCGAGTGGATTCCAACTCATAGCAACCCTAAAGGACACAGTAGAACTGCCCCATAGTGTTTCCAAGGCTGTAATCTTTATGAAATTAAACTGCTGACCTTTCGGTTACCAGCCGAGTGCTTTAACTACTGCACCACCAGGACTCCTAAACAGTCCCCTTAGCCTCCATGAATTTTATCTTCCTCTATCCAAACTAGACTCTTTGTGTCTTACCTCCACTTCCGTACCCTGCTGGCAACCAGCTAAGGTTTTCTCTGCCCAGTCTCCTCAAAGTATATGTTGGTATACTAATCCCTACCTGTTGATATAATCCTATTTGGAAATAGAGTTTTTATTTGTCATGTTACTGAGACCATGCAAGTGTAGGGTATGTCTTAAACTAATCACTTTTGAGATATGAAGAAGCAGATTAGGCACAGAAGCAAGGAAGCACAATGGGGAATGGTTGATGCCACATGGGGTCACAAAGAACTGAGGAAGAGAAGATGAAAGAGACAAGGATTTTCCCTAGAGCAGACGGAGAGAGCCTCCCTCTAGAGCCTGAATTAGGACTTCTAGCCTCCTAACTGTGAAAAAGTAAATTTCCATTAATTAAATTCACCCACTTGTGGTATTTCTGTTATAGTAGCACTAGGAGACTAAGACAGGGTCTTTGTCCATATGGAGATCAGTCTGGGTGGGAGTGGGGCAGGGGTATAATTGACAAGAAAACAAATTCACATATTATTGTGGCTTGTGAGAAGAGCTGTGGGCTAAAGGGAAGAGAAGACCCAAAGACTGGAGAGAGCTTGATTTGTATACCAAGAACAAAGAGGTCCCCTGAATGACATGAACATAGGATGAGAAAGGGAGAGATTCCATGCAGTTGGAATGGGAGGCAATACTTAAACCATTGCAATGAGATTGTATTTTTTTTTTAATGTGGTAGAAACTCACAGAAGGAATTTAAACATGAGAGTCGCATGATCTGGTGTACATTTCTGAAAAAAAACTCAGCTGCTGCACAGAGAAAAGGTGGATAAAGACCAGTTAGATGATTATTACAGAAGTCCAACAAGATACAATGATGGCTCAGACTAGGTGGCAGTGGAGATGGAGAGAAATGGACAGATTCTAGATATATTTTTAAGCACTGTATAAATTATAGAATTGGGTATAGGAATTAAGGAGAGTGAGGAATTAAGAATGACTCCCAGATTTCTGGCATGAGCAACTAGGTGGGATAAACCAAAAACCAAACCCATTGCTGTCAAGTTGATTCTGACTCATAGTGACCCTACAAACCCTGGTGGTGTAGTGATTAAGGGTTTGGCTGCTAACCAAAAGGTCAGCAGTTTGAGTCCACCAGGTGCTCTTTGGAAACCCTATGGGCCAGTTCTACTCTGTCCTGTAGGGTCACTATGAGTTCCTATGATTAGGTGGGATAGAGATGCTTTTTTTTTTTTAAATCAGCATTATTGAAAGATAATTTATGTACCATACAATTCAATCACTTAAAGTGTTCAATTCAATGGTTTTTAGTATAGTCACAGATATATGCAACCATCAGTACAGTCAATTTTAGCACATATACAGTACTTCAAAAAGAAACCTTGGAGAGACAGAACCAAGATGGCGAGTAGTCAGACACTTCTGGTGAATCCTCTTACAACAAAGACCTGAAAAAACAAGTGAATTTATTATATATGGCAATCTGGGAGCACTCAACATCAAAGGCAGAGTTGAGGAACCGGACTTAGTGGCAGGGGGAAGGAGAGATGGTTTGGAGCAGCAAGGAGTTGCCAGACCTGACACAACGAGAGCCTGAAACCTTCAGGCCTGATCAGCTTGGGGGTGAGTGGTGAGTCAAGCAAGCAGCAGTAATCAGGAGGTGGGTTTTCTGCACCGGGAGAGACCCAGCGCCAGAGAGTCTACACGGCCACCCAGAACCAGTGAGTAGCAGCCCTGGATCAGCGAAAGGTACGTAATTGCGTACAGCCTACTGCGCGGATCAAACACACACCCCTTACGGAGAAACCTCTCTCCCATTTACCTCCCTGGTCCCTGCTATGCACTGGGTCCTGGACTGGCTTCAGCACTTGTCAAGTTCTCTGGGCCAGAAGTAGGATCCGTCACATGCCCGGAGCCATTCTCCCTGCCTTGGAGAGTGAACAAATTAACAAACTGGGGAAAAAAGAACTGCCGGCTCCCCTAAGTGAGGAACCCAGGGTAGGCACAGCTCCTTTGCCTAGGCACAGGCATAAGGGATCCATGGACACTGAGTGCCTTTCCCCCTGCATAGACTTGTGTGGGTCCATCTCAACAGCATAGGCCTTCATTACTGCAGTACAACAGAGTATGTACTGGCACTCAACTGTTTCAACTGTGAAGTGGCAGGTTCTTGACATTTGGTATTGCTCTTCCCATTAAGCAGGGTCTTCGCCTACCCACATCGGGGGCCTGAGGACTGGTGGCTCCACCCACACCACCTAGCCACCTGCAATAGGGGCTCATGAAGAAGAGGTGACTCCTAGTCCTTACAGCCAACAGCATTAGGTGCTCACAGTCCAGCTGCAAAACCCACCCACCTATGCACTCTAGGGAACAGGGACACACCTTCGTCCTGGACACACAGGGGTGGCCGTCAGCCCTCTGCCTTGCTCAGAGTGTGTCCCCCTGCTGCAGCCAGATGCCTGTGCCTACACCAATCACCCATGCTTGTCTAAGACTGTAAGTGAGAGCCTACACCACACACTTGGTGACTATCTACCTGGGCACCTGAGCTGAATCCATACAAGAGGAGTGGGCGGACTCCTGAGCTCACATACCTAGTAACTGATCTAACTACTTGGTGACAGGACATTAGAGCTTCAAAGGTGCCAATAATCAAACTAGCTCATACAAGCAGCCTATTTGGGCATATCAAAACAAAACAAGAAGCTAGGACACGGTCAGCAGACATAAAATAAATAAATATAATAACTTATTGATGGCTCAGAGACAACAGTCAATATCAAATCACATAAAGAGGCAATCCGTGATAGTTTCAGCAAGCTCCCAAAACAAAGAATCTAGAAATTTTCCAGAGGAGGAAAATTTCTTGGAGTTACTGCAGGCAGAACACAAAAGATTAATATGCAGAACTCTTCTAGAAATAAGAAAGGAAATTCGACATTATGCAGAAATAGCCAGGGAACATACAGACACAGTAGTGGCAGAACTTAAAAAAGTTATTCAAGAACATAATGCCAAATTTAATAGGCTGCAAGAATCCATAGAGAGACAGCAATCAGAAATCCAGAAGATTAACAATAAAATTTCAGAATTAGACAACACAATAGAAAGTCATAGGAGCAGAATTGAGGCAACGGAAGCCAGAATTAGTGACACTGAAGATAAAGCTCTTGACACCAACTTATTTGAGGAAAAATCAGATAAAAGAATTTAAAAGATTGAAGAAACTCTAAAAGTCATGTGGGACTCTATCAAAAGAAATAACCTACGAGTGATTGGAGTACAAGAACGGGGGGATAACAGAAAATAGAGAGAAAATTGTTGAAGGTTAGTTGACAGAAAACTTCCCTGATATCATGAAAGATGAGAAGATATCTATCAAAGATGCTCATCGAACCCCACATAAGGTATTCCAAAAGAAGGTCACCAAGACATATTATAATCAAACTTACCCATACCAAAGATAAACAGAGAATTTTAAGAGCGGCTAGGGATAAAAGAAAAGTCAACTACAAAGGAGAGTCAATTAGAATAAGCTTGGACTACTCAGCAGAAACCATGCGGGCTAGAAGGCAATGGGATGACTATTTAAAGCCTTGAAGGAAAATAACTGTCAGCCAAGAGTTATATGTCCAGAAAAACTATCTCTCAAATATGATGGCAAAATTAGGGCATTTCCAGACAAACAGAAGTTCAGGGTATTTGAAAAAACCAAACCAAAATTACAAGAAATACTAAAGGGAGTCCTATGATTAGATAATCAATAGCACCAGCTAACAACGCAAGACTAGAACACAGGACAGAGCAGCCAGATATCAACCAGATACGGAAGTCACAAAAGTAAATCAAAGCTAAAACACTGAAAATAGAGAAACAGACGTCAATATGTAAAAGACGACAACATTAAAACAAAAAAGAAGGACATAAAAAAATGTAGATATAGATTTTTCATATGGAGAGAAAGTCCAGGTGATATAAAGAAATAAAATACTGCTATAAACTTAGAAAAATCGGGGTAGATATTAAGGTAACCACAAAGGAAACTAACGATCCTACAAGTCAAAATAAAAGAACTAGAAAAACATAAAGACTCAGCAAGCAGAAAATCAACAACAATGAAAAAGATGAAAAGAAAATACCCTAAGAAAAACGACTCAGCACAGAAAATTAAGCGGAACAAAGAAACTGTCAACAACACACAAAAAAGGACATCAAAATGACAGCACTAAACTCATACCTATCAATAATTACTCCGAATGTAAACGGACTAAATGCACCAAAAAAGAGACAGAGTGGTAGATTGGATAAAAAAACATGATCCATCTCTGTGCTGCCTACAAGAGACACACCTTAGACTTAAAGACACAAACAAAGTAAAAATCAAAGGACGGAAAACAATATATCAAGCAAACAACACTCAAAAAAGAGCAGGTGTGGCGATATTAATCTCTGACAAAATCGACTTTAAAGTAAAATCCACCACAACGGAGAATGAAAGACACTATATAATGATTAAAGGGTCAATACACCAGGAGGACATAGCTATAATAAATATTTACACACCCGACAGGGCTCCAAAATACATAAAACAAATTCTAACACCACTGAAAAGAGAGATAGACAGCTCCACAATAATGGTAGGAGACTTCAACACACCACTTTTGGTGAAGGACAGAACATCCAGAAAGAAGCTCAACAAAGACACGAAAGAGCTAAATGCTACAATCAACCAACTTGATCTCATAGACATACACCGAGCACTCCACCCAACAGCAGCCAACTATACTTTCTTTTCCAATGCACATGGAACATTCTCCAGAATAGACCACATATTAGGCCATAAAGCAAGCCTTAACAAAATCCAAACCACTGAAATATTAAAAAGCATCTTTTCTGACCATAAAGCCATAAAAGTAGAAATCAACAACAGAAAAAGCAAGGGAAAAAAATCAAGCACATGGAAACTGAACAACACCTTGCTCAAAAACTACTGGGTGATAGAAGAAATTAAGGATGGAATAAAGAAATTCATAGAATCAAACGAGAATGAAAACACATCCTACCAGAACCTTTGGGACACAGCAAAAGCAGTGCTCAGAGGTCAGTTTATAGCAATAAAGGCACACATCCAAAAAGAAGAGAGGGCCAGAATCAAAACATTAACCCTACAACTGGAACAAGTAGAAAGAGAGCAGCAAAAGAAGCCCTTGGGTACCAGAAGAAAGGAAATCATAAGAATTAGAGTAGAATTAAATGAAATAGAGAATGGAAAAACAATTGAAAGGGTTAACAGGACCAAAAGCTGGTTCTTTGAAGAGATCAACAAAATTGATAAACCATCAGCCGAACTGGCAAAAAAAAACAGGAGAGGAAGCAAACAACCCATATAAGGTATGAGATGGGTGATATCACAACAGACCCAACTGAAATTAAAAGAATCAGAATACCATGAAAAACTGTGCTCTAACAAATTTGAAAACCTAGAGGAAATGGACAAATTTCTAGAAACTCGCTACCTACCTAAACTAACACAAACAGAGTTAGAACAACTAAATAAACCCATAACAAAAGAAGAGATTAAAAATGTAATTTAAAAACTCCCCACCAAAAAAAAAGCCCTGGCCTGGATGGCTTCACTGGAGAATTCTACCAAACTTTCAGAGAAGAGTTAACGCCACTACTACTAAAGGTATTTCAGAGCATAGAAAAGGATGGAATACTCCCAAACTCATTCTATGAAGCCAGCATAACCTGATACCAAAACCAGGTAAAGACAACACAAAAAAGAAAATTACAGATCAATATCGCTTATGAGCACTGACGCAAAAATCCTCAACAAACTTCCAGCCAATAGAATTCAGCAACATATCAAAAAATAATTCACCATGATCAAGTGGGATTTCTACCAGGTATGCAGGCAGGGGTGGTTCAACATTAGGAAAAGAAGCAGTGTAACCAATCACATATATAAAACAAAAGACAAGGACCACATGATCTAACAATCGATGCAGAAAAGGCATTTGACAAAGTCCAACACCCATTCATGATAAAAACCCTCAACAAAATAGGAATAGAAGGGAAATTCCTCGATATAATTAAGGGCATTTATACAAAGCCAACAGCCAACATCATCCTAAATGGAGAGAGTCTGAAAGCATTCCCCTTGAGAAAGGGAACCAGACAAGGATTCCCTTTATCACCACTCTTATTCAACATTGTGCTGGAGGTCCTAGCCAGAGCAATTAGGCTAGAAAAAGAAATAAAGGGCTTCCAAATTGGTAGGGAAGACGTCAAAGTATCTCTATTTGCACATGATATGATCTTATACACAGAAAACAGCAAGGAAGCCACAAGAAAACTACTGGAACTAATAGAAGATTACAGCAAAGTTTCAGGACACAAGCTAAACACACAAAAATCAGTTGGATTCCTTTGTCGCAGCGGCGATGGTTGTCGGGATGGCGGAGACAGTAACCAAACACAACTCTTACAGAGAAGTGGGGCCAGGTGTGTCACTCTGAGGAGTGGACCCTGGCTTCAGTCCCAGGAGTTTATTTATAGTCAATACAGCAAGAAGTGAAGCAAATAACAGAACAATGGGCTTTGGGTGCAGGCAAGGGAGAAGGAATTCAGGTAAACAAGCCAATCAGTAAAGGGACAATAGGTTTGGGAAAACAAGTCGTGACAAGTCTCAACATGTTGGGGACAAGTCTCAACATGCTGTGCAGCATAGAGGCCTGTGGGGGCTGCAGTTGTCAATAATGCAGCCATGTTTAAATGGCATATATCCCCACATTTGCCCCCTTTTTGTTTAGTTAATGAAATAAGAATCAAGAGGGTTTCCACAGGTCCAACAAGCGTCCGGTAGGATAAAGTAAAATTTTCTCTATGAGATAAAGTCTAAGATTATCTCAGCTACTGTCTCCACACCTCAGGGCCTGGCATCTTAGTGAGTCCTGGTGAGCCCAGCTACGGCTGGGGCACACTCCATATGTTTAAGGAGGAGAGGTAGCATAGCTATGAGTAACACCTGGACTTAGTCGCCTAGATGGCGGCCATAGCAGGCTGTTTAAACTCACAGTGCTGGTTTTCCACCGGATACCATCTGGTTTTTCACCAGGTTGTTACTTAATGCCTGGACTTAATCTTCTAGATGCCTGGACTTAGTCTTCTAGATGGCGGCCGTAGCAGGCTCTTTAAACTCACGGTGCTGGTTTTCCACCGGATACCATCTGGTTCTTCACCAGGTTACTAAGTAAGAGCGATGCTCTTATCTATTGCATAGCCAGAGTGAGCGGACTCAGAGTGCCTTTTAGGTGTGTAAGACAATAGAGGATGATCTTATGAGGATAATATAATCCTCTGCACTAGTAATATCCTGATTGTTGGACCCATGGGTTTCCTCTGACTCTCATTTTGTCAGGTAAACACTAACTTTTAACATCCACTGAAATTATTATTCTTAAAGGCTTAAAGATTTATAAAGGCTCAAAGATTCATTAACAATCAAACAAGCAATGATTTACACAGCTTCACTATTACTTGGAAGGGAATCACTAGGAAGGGCAATTTATACATCATAACACATTTAACAATCAAACAAACATTGATTTACCAAATTTACTATCATTTGGAAAGGAATCATCTAACTTAGATATCTATCTATACAGAAGCATCTAACTAGCAGAAGCAGAAAATATAGAGGAATTTACACATAACAAATTTTCATTGGGAACTTACTGATTAACCAGATATAGGTAATTACTGATTATCAAAATAATAACATAGGAAGGACCCTCTTAAGAGGAGGTCTTTATTTTTCCCATCTCCTGTTTAGGTAACTGGTAGCGAATGGTCCAGGCGTAGAAAGCTGACTTCTGTTGGTGATGGGAGATCTTCAGGGAGTAGAGACATCGGATGACTATGAGGAGGCATAAGACTATTAAAAATCCTATAGCAAAAAGGATCCAGACATGCAGATTGAGTCCAGAGAACCAATGTGTGAGATTGAGCCAGTAGGCAAAATCATTAAGTGTATTAAGTGTAGCCTTATTAGACTCTGATTGTAATCTCAAGAGCTGTTCTTGTAATTGAAGGTGTAATTTTTGAATATCACCTTTCAATGGAGAAGCAAAGCTAGCCAGAAGATTATTTTTAACATCATTCCAGGACTCATTATATGGAAGGGCTGTAACACAGAAGCGAGTGTATTCAGCATCACAGGTTAATTGAGAATGTTCTCATAGGGCTTCTTGTTGTTCTCCAAGCCAAAGGACTGAGGCTTCTAAAGCACCCAGACCCTTGAGGATCTCTTGATCAGTATGTGCCATAGTTTGCATTTCAGAAATAACATTTTGCATATAAGTGTTAAACTACTGGGCAGTCTGAATAGATTGGGAGAGAGCTATGGCGGCGGTAGCTGCCGAAGCGCCAATAGCAGTGGCTGTGATAATAGAGGCTATGAGAATTCCAAGAAACCTTTTAGTTCGTATTTTCTGTAATGCATTAACAACCTGAGCGAGGGGGGATCCATCTTGCCAAGGGCGTGTAACGTTAACGGGCAGCCAAAGGTGGCTTTTTTTGTCGAAGAACAAATACAGAATTGATGTTAAGAGTGGCGACATTTTGCCCGGACAGACATGGAGTAATCCAGGTAGAGCCACTGGATAACGTTAATTGAAAAGAGGCATTTATTTTAATGATATCTGGAGAACTAGAAGTTATAGTAAAAATGTATGGTTGAGACGTGCATATAAGCACAGAATCGTTATGGTCATGGAGGGTCCATTGTAATCTGGGGAGTGGGTTCTTGGCATCCTTTGTCCCCCTCAGAAAGGTTCCTGAACGGAGAGTTCTTTCATAAAAAGGGAGACCTAATCGCCAAGAAAGGATTTTTAATGGGGAAAAATGAGTAGTCGAATAACGTAAACGAAGAATGGGTCCAGCTAGGCCAGGGTTCCGGGACTTAGAATGTCCTAGGTAATGGTATGGGGTTGCCCACTGCCAAATAGAGTGGTTTGGTAATAAAATTAAACCTTGAGGGCCCCAATTTTCTAGTGAAATGTTGAAAGGGAGAGAGTATGAAGAAAAGTTAGTAGTTTGACAAGTAACCCAAGTATTATCGATAGGGTCTGTAAGAGATAGCTGTGGATGTTGACATACAGGGATGGAAGGGGGGGTGAGTGAGTAATATAGGCACTGAACGTGCCGTTAATGCCTATGGCTTTAACAAAAAATTGCTTAGAATAGGCTGGTTGCTTATAGGTGCCATTGTAGTAAATGTAATTCATATACCATTGTTCTAGTATAGGCAAGCACGCAGAAGCAGTGCATGGCTGGGTAGTGAAACACAAAGGAAGGGCGTCAGCATACAGTGTCCAATTTGTAGACAGTACAAACCATTCCTCTTCAGGGGAGTTAGTAAGTGGTTTGGAATAGGCCAAATATTGTCCCCCAGTAACGACAGTATCATTAGAGGAAAGAGGGGGCTCTGGTTCTTCCCAAGTAACCAGGTGGAAGACAGGGGGGCTAAGAACGTGAGCCCAATAGGTGGTTGGGGCAGAGTTTGCTGGTATCTGAGAAAGGAGGAGGAGGAGAACACATACCAAAGTTAGGAATAGATGTTTAGGTGTAGGTGGGGCACCTGTAGTTGAGAGGATATGTTCGGCTTTTGAGGAGAGGACTTTCAGACCTCCCCATGTTACCGGTATTGCAGAGCTCCGGTGTTCATTCTCCTTCCCCGGGGGAGGGGGTGATGATGTCAGTTGTGGCTCTGGAGTCAGATTGGATGGCAGCTCCGGCAGCCACAGCAGCGGCAGTGGCAGCGGTTCCCAGCGGAAGGGTGGTGGCTGTTGCTGTGTTATGATATGGTTTTACTAATTGGGCGGGAATCCAAAGTGGACCTGTGGGAGATAAAACAGCCACATACCCTCACCCCCAGGTTAATAATTCTACAGGTCCTTGCAGACAGGGGGATTTTGAGGATCTTTATAGAGGACCTGTGGGCGAGGTCGGGTGTTGGGGGGTAAAATGTCGTTCTGCAGTGGTATGACCATCTTTGGCAACCGATAAAAAGTTAAAAGTAAAGAGAGCTTTGGCAAGTCTTTCATTCTGGTCACATACTGTAGACCCGTCATCTCCCCCCTTTTGTTTATTTAAGAGCTGTTTGAGAGTATGATGGGCACGTTCAATTATGGCTTGCCCTTGAGGGTTATAAGGAATGCCAGTGGAATGAAGAATATTCCAAGTGGCACAAAATTGTTGAAATTTAGCTGAAGTATATGCAGGCCCATTATCAGTTTTAAGAGCTTGGGGACATCCCATAGTCTCAATGGCTCAGGTGAAATGATGACAGGCATGAGTAGAACGTTCCCCAGAAAGGACTGTGGCATAAAGTAACCCAGAACATGTATCTATGGATACATGGAGATATTTAAGTTTCCCAAAGGGAGGATAGTGTGTTACATCCATTTGCCACAATTGATTGGCTATTAGACCACATGGGTTGACGCCAGCAGCAAAGGATGTGGGAGGAAAGCATTGGCAGTCAGGACAGGTATGAACAATTTGTTGTGCTTCCCTAAGAGAGATAGAAAATTGTTTTTGAAGTCCGTGTGCATTTTGATGAAAGAAATTATGAGAAGTTCGTGCATTAGAAAAGGCAGAGCCAGCAAGTAAATCAGTGCGAGAATTGCCATCAAAAAGAGGCCCCAGCAAGGGTGAATGGGAGCACACATGTACCACAAAAAAGGGAGAGTTATGGCTATTAAGCAAGGTTTGAAGCCTTTTGAATAAATAAAGTAAAAATGAGTAAAGTAAATAACTCATAATCGGGACTAAGTCCAAGAGCTACATTGCTAATATGTTGAATAGTGTGAACAACGTAAGCAGAATCAGCAATTAAATTGAACGGCATTGATTTAAAAATTTCAAAGGCAGCAACAGCTGCTGACAGCTCAGCACGCTGTGTAGTGGAAGCCTTTTGTGTAATGAAATGTTGCCAGGCACCGTCTGTTTGCCAAGTGACTGCTCCTTTTCCAGTCTTTCCTGATCCATCTACAAAGGCAGTAGGAGCATTAGCAAGAGGTGAAGGAGAGAGCATAGTAGAAAATTGTAAAGGAAGAAGTTGTAGGGTAGAGAATGGCTTTGAAGTGGGATAAGAATAAATTACTTGCCCACTAAAATCAGCCAAAGTGATCTGGAGCTCTTCAGAATTAAGAAGAGCATGATCAGAAGCTGTTTTCGTTACCCCAAAGTATATAAAATGAGGGTCAGAACCCAAAAGCTGTTGAATGCGGGTGCGTCCTTGCATTAATAAGTTAATGCACTGAGAGAAGTGTGTAAACAACTGTTGTGGAGGGTGATAAGGAAGAAAAAGCCACTCAAGTGCTCCGAAGTCAGGAGTAAATTGACAGAGCACGCCTGTAAGACTATGAGGAGTATTTAACAGGAGAAGGTAAACAGGATGATTTATCTGTAAACGAGTCAAAAATTTTTCTTTAGTGGCTTGGTTAACAAGTGTTAATTCATGGCGTGCCTGGGGAGAGAGTGTCCTCATAGAGGTTAGAGCAGAGTCACCCTTAAGGGTCTCAAATAAGTGGGCTAGTTGAGAGGTTGTTATGCCGAGTGAAGGTCGCAGCCAATTAATATGACCAAGGATCTTTTGGAAGTCATTTAGAGTTAAGGTCTTGGGAATTATAATTTCTAGTGTTTTAGGGTGAACGATATGGGTGTCAAGATAGTATCCCAGATACTGCCACGGGGTGAAAGACTGAACCTTTTCAGGGGCTACCTGTAAGCCAAAACCTTGTAACACGTGTTGAACAGAGACAAGAAGCGAATCAAGTTGTTCTGGTTTGAGATGGGCTAGGAGAATGTCGTCCATGTAATGATATATAAGACATAAGGGAAAGGCCCTTTGGACTGGCTTAAGAGCCTTATCAACATAATATTGACAGATAGTTGGACTATTGACCATGCCCTGTGGGAGAACAGTCCACTCATAACGCTGCATAGGATGACAATTATTCATAGATGGAACTGAGAAGGCAAATTTAGCACAATCATCGGGATGGAGTGGGATGGTAAAAAAGCAATCTTTAAGATCAATAATAATAATATTATATGTTTGAGGAATACAGGCCGGATTGGGAATTCCTGGTTGGAGAGGTCCCATAGGAACAAGACGTGACTAACAGCCTGTAAGTCATAAAGGAGCCTCCATTTTTTTGGATTTTTTGGGGACACAAAAAATAGGTGTATTCCAAGGGCTGCAGGAAGGCTGGATGTGTCCGGCCTCTAACTGTTCCTGGACAAATTTTTTAAGGTGTTTTAATTTCTCTTCTTTAATGGGCCACTGCTCAACCCAAACAGGAGGGCCAGGTATCCAGGTTAACTTTAACAGAGGGTCTGTTTGAGTAGTGGCCCCTATGAAAAATCCTGAGGGGTGCCAATTTGAACATTCCACTGGGAGAGTAAATCTCGTCCCCCTAGTATAGTAGGCAAAGGAAGGATAAAGGGACAGACAGAAGCGGGCTGTCCATCAGGGCTATAGCAGATAATAGGAAGTGTACTTTGAAAAGGACACTGTGCTCCTCCAACTCCTGTGAGGGTTTCAGCGGTTTACTTCTTGGGCCAAGAAGAGGGCCAGGAATCAGAGAAGATAGTTACATCTGCCCCAGAATCCACGAGCCCTTTAAACATGCGATCATTGACCTGAACAGTAAGATATGGTCGGGAAGATTGTAACTTAGTAACCCAAAAAGCTTCAGTACTGCCGAAACCCCCAGCCCGTCTTGGGGTAGTGCGAGCAGAGGGGACTACAAAGGGAAGTAAAATTAGCTGTGCTATCTTATCAGAGGGAGTAATGTTCCAATACGACAGACTGGAAACCATAATTTTAATTTGTCCTTCGTAATCGGAATCTATTACACCAGGATGAACAGTTAGACCTTGAGATGTAATACTAGAGCGACCCATTAGGAGTCCTAAATATCCTTGAGGCAGGGGTCCCCAAACCTGTGTTGCTATAAGAAAAACTTTTCCTGCCTCATCTACTATAGCCCCTTCTACTAAGGGTAAATCTAGACCTGCACTCCCTTCCGTGGCTGCTTTTAAATCATTGACTCGCGAATGTTGCTGTTTGGAGCCTATGCTGTGGTCTCCACACTCCACACTCGGGGGCCCTCTGGATTTTTCGGGGCACGAGAGCTCTCGTCCCTCTTCCCATTTCCCGACATACAGTTGCCTTGATTGTTAAATTGAGATCTGCACTGCTTAGCCCAATGACCGCCTTTACCACAGCAGGGACACTTTCAGGTTGGAAATTTAGTGTTGGCATTTTTGTTTTTTAAACTGTGATAGTCTTTCTTAAAATGTCCAGGTTTACCACACCCAAAACAGGTGGCAGTGGATGGACGGAGAGCTGCCGCTAATACTTGTGCGTTATGAGTTTCTGTGCCAACATTTTGACATGCTCTAATCATTTCAGCTAAATTAAGATTCTGTGCCTTTAAGGGGGCTAAAACAGCTCAACAGTCGGCATTAGCATTTTCGTAAGCAAGCTGGAGGCAAAGAACTTCAGCTGCTTGTTGATTATCTACCTGTCGGGAAATGGCCGTCGGTTGATAAAATCAATGTAAGGCTCGTTTGCCGCTTGGCGAATAGTGGCGAATGAGCCGGTGGGTGTTCTGGAGTCAGGGATTTTACTCCAGGCTTTGGTGGCAGCATCAGAGGCTTGACTGAATGCTTGCCTATTTATCTGACTCTGGGCCTGGGGAGTCGAATGATTCCCAACACCCAGGAGCATGTCAAGACTAACAGGGATATTATGGTTAAGATTATCCATGGCATAAAGGTTACAATGTTCCTTGGATTCTTGACTCCATACGCTAAATTGAGCAGGGGTTAAGACTGTTCGCATTAAAACGTTCCAATCTCAGGGGGTCATCTCATAGTTTTGTCCTATAGCTTCTACAATTCCTTTTGTAAAGGAATACTGTAAACCATTCTCTATCATGCTTTTACGGAGTTCTTTAAAAACTTGAAAGTCAAGGCCATTGTGACGGGGCGGTCCTGATCCCCGAATGACAGAATAAGCAGAAAACCCCTCTTTATCACGACCCTCCCACAAACATCTTTCCATAAGAGACTCATGTTGAGAAAAATCAGCCTTGGGAGGCGCGGAAAGAGGAGGGTCATAAACATGTTCTTTACTAGGGGAGGGAGCAGAAGGAACTGCCTGTAGGGGCTGTAAAGCGAGGCGGCAGTGATGCCAAGCAATAAGAACTGAAGCTGGGATGTTCATGTCACGAATGATGTTACCAATACGTTCCCATGCTTCTACATCAAGGTTTCCCCGCAAGGGATACCAAGGACAGGCAGACTCAATTAAAAGCAGAAGTTGGGTAAGGGCTTCTTCTGACACCTTAAGCTTAGAGGCCTTTAACAATCCTAACAACTGGGTTTTGTGTTGATGTTGTTCAGGAGAAAGAGAAGTCCCCATAGTGAGGAGGAATAGGAAAATGAAGAAAAGAATGATAGGAAAGCTCCTGGCCCGAAGCCTGAAATCCCTTGAGGGAGCATACGAGAAAGCCCCACCTCTCCTGGGGCTATAGCAGCCCGAGATGAGAACGTCCAGGAAAGTTCCACCCACGGAAAAACCCCGCCACTCCCAGGGCTGTAAGAGCAGCCCGAAATGGACGCATCCTGTACTTACCTCCTTCGGGGATTCAGTGCGAGGATGTCTACAGCACCCTCACATGGGGCAACATCTGTCACAGCGGCGACGGTTGTCGGGACGGTTGAGACAGTAACCAAACACAACTCTTACAGAGAAGTGGGGCCAGGTGGGTCACTCTGAGGAGTCGACCCCGGCTTCAGTCCCAGGAGTTTATTTATAGTCAATACAGCAAGCAGTGAAGCAAATAACAGAACAATGGGCTTTGGGTGCGGACAAGGGAGAAGGAATTCAGGTAAACAAGCCAATCAGTAAAGGGACAATAGGTTTGGGAAAACAAGTCGTGACAAGTCTCAACACGTTGGGGACACGTCTCAACATGCTGGGGGCTGGGGTTGTCAATAGTGCAGCCATGTTTAAATGGCATATATTCCCACATTCCTTTACACCAACAAAGAGAACCTCTAAGAGGAAATTACCAAATCAATACGATTTACAACAGCCCCACAATAGTAAAAAGATGGAAACAACCTAGGTGCCCATCAACAGATGAATGGATAAACAAATTATAGTATAGCCACACAATGGAATACTATGCAGGATTAAAGAACAACGATGAAGCCGTGAAACCTCTTATAACATGGAGGAAGCTGGAGGTCATTAGGCTGAGTGAATTTAGTCAGTCACAGAAGAAACAAATATTGTTTTAGACCACTATCATATGAACTCAAGAAAAGGTTTAAACACAGAAGAAAACATTCTTTGATGGTTAAGAGGGTGGGGAGGAATGGGGAGGGTTATTTTCTAACTGGATAGTAGATAAGAATTATCTTCGGTGAAGGGAAGGACAGCACACACTACTGGGGATGTCAGCACAACTGGACTAATCCAAAGCTAAGAAGTTTCCTGAATACAATCAAACACTTTGAGGGACAGAGTAGCAGGGGTAGGGGTCTGGGGACCATCCTTTCAGAGGACATGTAGGTCAACTGGCGTAACAAAGCTTATTAAGAAAATGTTCTGCATCCTACTTTGGTGAGCGGCATCTGGGGTCTTAAAAGCTTGCAGGCAGCCATCTAAGATGCATCCATTGGTCCCAACCACCTGGAGAAAAGGAGAATGAAGAACACCAAGGAAAGAAGTAGCCCAAGAGACAGAAAGGGCCACATAAACCAGAGACTTCATCAGCCGGAGACCAGAAAAACTAGATGGTGCCAGGCTACCACCAATGACTGCCCTGACAGGGCACACAACAGAGAGTGCAGAACTCAAATTCTAGTAAGAAGACCCAGATTTAATGGTCTGAATGAGACTGGAAGTACTCCAGAAGGCACAGCCCCTGGATTCTCTATCAGCCCAGAACTAAAATAATTTCCAAGGCCAACTCTACACAGGGATTGGACTGGACTGGGGACATAAAGTGATACTCGTGAGGAGTGTGCCGCTTAGCTCAAGTAGACACAAGAGGCTAAATGGGCAGCTTCTGTCCGGAAGTGAGATGGGAAGGCAGAGAAGGTTAGGAGCTGGTTGAATGGACATGGGGAATCAGGGGTGGAAAGGAGTGTGCTGTCACAGTATTCGGAGAGCAATTAGAGTCACATAACAATGTATGTATAGATTTTTGCATGGGAAAAAATTTAAAAATATAGAGGTATCGTGGAGGTAGCAACTTCAGCATACAGTTACCACCCCTAGGACTGGGAGAACTAAGGGAAGAAGTTGGAATGATTAAAATTTAGAAATCCAAGAGGAGGGGCACCACGGCGCTGAAGCTCAGACCTCTGAGGAGGTCTGGCTAGTGTTCGTGTGTCTAAGAGGTTACAATGACGCTTTTTCTCTGATGGTTGCTTCTCTAAAAACTGGAAGCAACTGATGCCACAGGAAGGAGCGGGTCCCTTCTTCCTCCAGCCTCCCAGTCTCCCTCTAATGTCCTCTTGACAGAGCCTAACTGAGTGGTGCAAATGGTTTGTGCTTGACTACTAACCTAAAGGATGGTGGTTTGAACCCACTCAGCGGTGGCAAGGAGGAAAGATTTGGCGATCTGCTTTTGTGAAGATTATAGTTAAGAAAACGCTATAAAGTAGTTCTACTCTGTAACACATGGAGTCACTATGAATCAGAAGTAACTTGATGGCAGTAGGTTAACCAGGGAGCCAGCTAGCAAGAAATGAATGTGCTTCACAGAGTCCCAGCCCTCTGCATTGCAAAGCAGGGAATGGAAAGGTGCGCTTGAAGCTGAAAGACAGTTTCTTAACTCAATATGATACTTGTGAGATTCATGTATGTTACATGTATTAGTAGTTCATGTGTTTTATTGCTATATATATTCAGTTGTAAGAATATACCACAATTTATTTACCATTTTATTATTGATGGGCACTTGGGTTGTTTCTGTTTTTTGCTATTATGAAAAACAATGAGAATGAACATTCTTAGATATGCTTCTTGGTGCACAAATGTATGTGTTTCTGTAGGTATATGCCTAGGAATGGAATTATTGGGTCATGTTGTTAAGTGTCGTTGAGTTGGTTCCAACTCATAGTGACCCTATGTACAATAGAATGAAACACTGCCTGATCCTGCGCCATCCTCACAATTGTTATTGTTGAGCCCATCGTTGCAGCCACTGTGTCAATCCGTCTCGTTGAGGGTCTTCCTGTCTTTAGCTGCCCCTCTATTGGGTCATAGGGGATACATACATTCAACTTTAGTGGATAAGGCCAAACAGCTATCCAATATATTTGTACCAATGCACACTCCCCAACAGTGTATGAGGAGTCCTGGCGGCACAATGGTTACAAGCTATGGCTACTAACCAAAAGATTGTCACTTTGAATTCACCAGCTGCTCCTTGGAAACCCTATGGGGCAGTTCTACTCTGTCCAGTAGGGTCGCTATGAGTCGGAACCGACTCAACAGCACCTAACAACGTACATTCAAGTCAACTCTTGGTATTGTCAATCTTTTTAATTACAGCCAATCTGGTGTGAGGATAGTAGTGTGTCATTGTAGTTTTAATTTTCATTTCCAGATGAATAATGACATTGAGTACACTTTACATATATTTATCAGCCATTCAGATATCCTCTCTTGCACATTTTTCTATGGAACTATATTTTTCTTATTGATTTATAGAAATTCTTTACATATACAGATTATAAATCGTTTATCAATTATATTAAATGCAAATATCTTTTTCTTCACTGTAATTTACCTATTCAATTCCCTTAATGAAGAACAGGAGTTCTTAATTTTAATTAAGTACAGTGTACCAGTTTTTCCATTTATGGTTAATTTATTTGTGTCTTGTTTAAGAACTATTTTCCTAATGCAAGGTTATTAAGATGTTTTCTTTAATTATCTTCTAGAACTACACAGTCCAATACAGTAGCCACTGACCATATATGGCTATTTAAATTTCTATTAATTAAAATTAAATAAAAAATATAGTTCCTTATTTGCACTAGCAAAATTTCAAATGGTCAACAGCCATATGTGACTAGAGCCTAATGAATTGCATAGTACAGAATTATAGAACATTTCCCTATCACAAAAAGTTCTATTAAACTGCAGTGATTAGAAGTTTTATAGGATCTATAATCTACCTAGGATTAATTTTTGTATATGTGTTTGGTAGTGGTAAATCTTTATTTTATTTTTTCCATATGGACATCTAAGTGACCCAGCACCAGTTGATCGTTTTCCCAGAATGGGAGAAAATATTTGAAAATTATATCTCTGATAAGTGGCTTGTACCTAAAACATGTAAAGAACTCTTGCAACTCAATAATAAAAAGACAAACATCCTAATTACAAAACAGGCAAAGGATCTGAATAGGCACTTTTCCAAGGAAGATATATGAATGGCCAATAAGCACATGTAAAGATACTCAACATTACTAGTCATCAGAGAAAAGCAAATCAAAACCATAATGAGATACCACTTCACATCCACGAGGATGACTAGAATAAAAAAGCCAGATAACAAACAGTCTTAATGAGAATGTGGAGAAATCAGAATTCTCATACACTGCTGGTGGGAATGTAAAATGGTGCAACCACTTTGGAAAACAGTCTGGCAGTTCCTCAAATGATTAAGTATAGAGTTACCATATGACCCAGCAATTCCACTCCTAGGTATATACACAGGAAAAATGAAAATATATACACAAAAACTTGTACATGAATGTTTATCACAGGACTATTCATGATAGGCAAAGGTGGAAACAATCCAAATGTCCATCAACAGATGAATGGATAAACAAAAGGTGGCATATACATACAATGGAATATTATTTGGCCATAAAAAGGAATGAAGTACTACAATGTGGATGAACGTTGAAAACAGGTTAAATGAAAGAAGCCAGTCACAAAGACCAAATACTATATGATTCCATTTGTATGAAAGTCCAGAATAGAGAAATATATAGTGACACAAAGTAGATTAGTGGTTGCCTAGGGATTGGGAAGCAGAGGATGTCAAGATAGGAGGGTGATAGCTAAAGGCTAAAAGGTTTCTATTTTTTTTAATTTTTTCCCATACAAAAATTTATACATAGTTATGTGACCCTAATTGCTCTCCGAATACTGTGACAGCACACTCCTCCTTTCCACCCCTGATTCTCCATGTCCATTCAACCAGCTCCTAACCTTCTCTGCCTTCCCATCTCACTTCCGGACAGAAGCTGCCCATTTAGCCTCTTGTGTCTACTTGAGCTAAGCGGCACACTCCTCACGAGTATCACTTTATGTCCCCAGTCCAGTCCAATCCCTGTGTAGAGTTGGCCTTGGAAATTATTTTAGTTCTGGGCTGATAGAGAATCCAGGGGCTGTGCCTTCTGGAGTACTTCCAGTCTCATTCAGACCATTAAATCTGGGTCTTCTTACTAGAATTTGAGTTCTGCACTCTCTGTTGTGTGCCCTGTCAGGGCAGTCATTGGTGGTAGCCTGGCACCATCTAGTTTTTCTGGTCTCCGGCTGATGAAGTCTCTGGTTTATGTGGCCCTTTCTGTCTCTTGGGCTACTTCTTTCCTTGGTGTTCTTCATTCTCCTTTTCTCCAGGTGGTTGGGACCAATGGATGCATCTTAGATGGCTGCCTGCAAGCTTTTAAGACCCCAGATGCCACTCACCAAAGTAGGATGCAGAACATTTTCTTAATAAGCTTTGTTACGCCAGTTGACCTACATGTCCTCTGAAAGGATGGTCCCCAGACCCCTACCCCTGCTACTCTGTCCCTCAAAGTGTTTGATTGTATTCAGGAAACTTCTTAGCTTTGGATTAGTCCAGTTGTGCTGACATCCCCAGTAGTGTGTGCTGTCCTTCCCTTCACCGAAGATAATTCTTATCTACTATCCAGTTAGAAAATAACCCTCCCCATTCCTCCCCACCCTCTTAACCATCAAAGAATGTTTTCTTCTGTGTTTAAACCTTTTCTTGAGTTCATATGATAGTGGTCTAAAACAATATTTGTTTCTTCTGTGACTGACTAAATTCACTCAGCCTAATGACCTCCAGCTTCCTCCATGTTATAAGAGGTTTCACGGCTTCATCGTTGTTCTTTAATCCTGCATAGTATTCCATTGTGTGGCTATACTATAATTTGTTTATCCATTCATCTGTTGATGGGCACCTAGGTTGTTTCCATCTTTTTACTATTGTGGGGCTGTTGTAAATCGTATTGATTTGGTAATTTCCTCTTAGAGGTTCTCTTTGTTGGTGTAAAGGAATGTGGGAATATATGCCATTTAAACATGGCTGCACTATTGACAACCCCAGCCCCCAGCATGTTGAGACGTGTCCCCAACGTGTTGAGACTTGTCACGACTTGTTTTCCCAAACCTATTGTCCCTTTACTGATTGGCTTGTTTACCTGAATTCCTTCTCCCTTGTCCGCACCCAAAGCCCATTGTTCTGTTATTTGCTTCACTGCTTGCTGTATTGACTATAAATAAACTCCTGGGACTGAAGCCGGGGTCGACTCCTCAGAGTGACCCACCTGGCCCCACTTCTCTGTAAGAGTTGTGTTTGGTTACTGTCTCAACCGTCCCGACAACCGTCGCCGCTGTGACAGATGTTGCCCCATGTGAGGGTGCTGTAGACATCCTCGCACTGAATCCCCGAAGGAGGTAAGTACAGGATGCGTCCATTTCGGGCTGCTCTTACAGCCCTGGGAGTGGCGGGGTTTTTCCGTGGGTGGAACTTTCCTGGACGTTCTCATCTCGGGCTGCTATAGCCCCAGGAGAGGTGGGGCTTTCTCGTATGCTCCCTCAAGGGATTTCAGGCTTCGGGCCAGGAGCTTTCCTATCATTCTTTTCTTCATTTTCCTATTCCTCCTCACTATGGGGACTTCTCTTTCTCCTGAACAACATCAACACAAAACCCAGTTGTTAGGATTGTTAAAGGCCTCTAAGCTTAAGGTGTCAGAAGAAGCCCTTACCCAACTTCTGCTTTTAATTGAGTCTGCCTGTCCTTGGTATCCCTTGCGGGGAAACCTTGATGTAGAAGCATGGGAACGTATTGGTAACATCATTCGTGACATGAACATCCCAGCTTCAGTTCTTATTGCTTGGCATCACTGCCGCCTCGCTTTACAGCCCCTACAGGCAGTTCCTTCTGCTCCCTCCCCTAGTAAAGAACATGTTTATGACCCTCCTCTTTCCGCGCCTCCCAAGGCTGATTTTTCTCAACATGAGTCTCTTATGGAAAGATGTTTGTGGGAGGGTCGTGATAAAGAGGGGTTTTCTGCTTATTCTGTCATTCGGGGATCAGGACCGCCCCGTCACAATGGCCTTGACTTTCAAGTTTTTAAAGAACTCCGTAAAAGCATGATAGAGAATGGTTTACAGTATTCCTTTACAAAAGGAATTGTAGAAGCTATAGGACAAAACTATGAGATGACCCCCTGAGATTGGAACGTTTTAATGCGAACAGTCTTAACCCCTGCTCAATTTAGCGTATGGAGTCAAGAATCCAAGGAACATTGTAACCTTTATGCCATGGATAATCTTAACCATAATATCCCTGTTAGTCTTGACATGCTCCTGGGTGTTGGGAATCATTCGACTCCCCAGGCCCAGAGTCAGATAAATAGGCAAGCATTCAGTCAAGCCTCTGATGCTGCCACCAAAGCCTGGAGTAAAATCCCTGACTCCAGAACACCCACCGGCTCATTCGCCACTATTCGCCAAGCGGCAAACGAGCCTTACATTGATTTTATCAACCGACGGCCATTTCCCGACAGGTAGATAATCAACAAGCAGCTGAAGTTCTTTGCCTCCAGCTTGCTTACGAAAATGCTAATGCCGACTGTTGAGCTGTTTTAGCCCCCTTAAAGGCACAGAATCTTAATTTAGCTGAAATGATTAGAGCATGTCAAAATGTTGGCACAGAAACTCATAACGCACAAGTATTAGCGGCAGCTCTCCGTCCATCCACTGCCACCTGTTTTGGGTGTGGTAAACCTGGACATTTTAAGAAAGACTATCACAGTTTAAAAAACAAAAATGCCAACACTAAATTTCCAACCTGAAAGTGTCCCTGCTGTGGTAAAGGCGGTCATTGGGCTAAGCAGTGCAGATCTCAATTTAACAATCAAGGCAACTGTATGTCGGGAAATGGGAAGAGGGACGAGAGCTCTCGTGCCCCGAAAAATCCAGAGGGCCCCCGAGTGTGGAGTGTGGAGACCACAGCATAGGCTCCAAACAGCAACATTCGCGAGTCAATGATTTAAAAGCAGCCACGGAAGGGAGTGCAGGTCTAGATTTACCCTTAGTAGAAGGGGCTATAGTAGATGAGGCAGGAAAAGTTTTTCTTATAGCAACACAGGTTTGGGGACCCCTGCCTCAAGGATATTTAGGACTCCTAATGGGTCGCTCTAGTATTACATCTCAAGGTCTAACTGTTCATCCTGGTGTAATAGATTCCGATTACGAAGGACAAATTAAAATTATGGTTTCCAGTCTGTCGTATTGGAACATTACTCCCTCTGATAAGATAGCACAGCTAATTTTACTTCCCTTTGTAGTCCCCTCTGCTCGCACTACCCCAAGACGGGCTGGGGGTTTCGGCAGTACTGAAGCTTTTTGGGTTACTAAGTTACAATCTTCCCGACCATATCTTACTGTTCAGGTCAATGATCGCATGTTTAAAGGGCTCGTGGATTCTGGGGCAGATGTAACTATCTTCTCTGATTCCTGGCCCTCTTCTTGGCCCAAGAAGTAAACCGCTGAAACCCTCACAGGAGTTGGAGGAGCACAGTGTCCTTTTCAAAGTACACTTCCTATTATCTGCTATAGCCCTGATGGACAGCCCGCTTCTGTCTGTCCCTTTATCCTTCCTTTGCCTACTATACTAGGGGGACGAGATTTACTCTCCCAGTGGAATGTTCAAATTGGCACCCCTCAGGATTTTTCATAGGGGCCACTACTCAAACAGACCCTCTGTTAAAGTTAACCTGGATACCTGGCCCTCCTGTTTGGGTTGAGCAGTGGCCCATTAAAGAAGAGAAATTAAAACACCTTAAAAAATTTGTCCAGGAACAGTTAGAGGCCGGACACATCCAGCCTTCCTGCAGCCCTTGGAATACACCTATTTTTTGTGTCCCCAAAAAATCCAAAAAAATGGAGGCTCCTTTATGACTTACAGGCTGTTAGTCACGTCTTGTTCCTATGGGACCTCTCCAACCAGGAATTCCCAATCCGGCCTGTATTCCTCAAACATATAATATTATTATTATTGATCTTAAAGATTGCTTTTTTACCATCCCACTCCATCCCGATGATTGTGCTAAATTTGCCTTCTCAGTTCCATCTATGAATAATTGTCATCCTATGCAGCGTTATGAGTGGACTGTTCTCCCACAGGGCATGGTCAATAGTCCAACTATCTGTCAATATTATGTTGATAAGGCTCTTAAGCCAGTCCAAAGGGCCTTTCCCTTATGTCTTATATATCATTACATGGACGACATTCTCCTAGCCCATCTCAAACCAGAACAACTTGATTCGCTTCTTGTCTCTGTTCAACACGTGTTACAAGGTTTTGGCTTACAGGTAGCCCCTGAAAAGGTTCAGTCTTTCACCCCGTGGCAGTATCTGGGATACTATCTTGACACCCATATCGTTCACCCTAAAACACTAGAAATTATAATTCCCAAGACCTTAACTCTAAATGACTTCCAAAAGATCCTTGGTCATATTAATTGGCTGCGACCTTCACTCGGCATAACAACCTCTCAACTAGCCCACTTATTTGAGACCCTTAAGGGTGACTCTGCTCTAACCTCTATGAGGACACTCTCTCCCCAGGCACGCCATGAATTAACACTTGTTAACCAAGCCACTAAAGAAAAATTTTTGACTCGTTTACAGATAAATCATCCTGTTTACCTTCTCCTGTTAAATACTCCTCATAGTCTTACAGGCGTGCTCTGTCAATTTACTCCTGACTTCGGAGCACTTGAGTGGCTTTTTCTTCCTTATCACCCTCCACAACAGTTGTTTACACACTTCTCTCAGTGCATTAACTTATTAATGCAAGGACGCACCCGCATTCAACAGCTTTTGGGTTCTGACCCTCATTTTATATACTTTGGGGTAACGAAAACAGCTTCTGATCATGCTCTTCTTAATTCTGAAGAGCTCCAGATCACTTTGGCTGATTTTAGTGGGCAAGTAATTTATTCTTATCCCACTTCAAAGCCATTCTCTACCCTACAACTTCTTCCTTTACAATTTTCTACTATGCTCTCTCCTTCACCTCTTGCTAATGCTCCTACTGCCTTTGTAGATGGATCAGGAAAGACTGGAAAAGGAGCAGTCACTTGGCAAACAGACGGTGCCTGGCAACATTTCATTACACAAAAGGCTTCCACTACACAGCGTGCTGAGCTGTCAGCAGCTGTTGCTGCCTTTGAAATTTTTAAATCAATGCCGTTCAATTTAATTGCTGATTCTGCTTACGTTGTTCACACTATTCAACATATTAGCAATGTAGCTCTTGGACTTAGTCCCGATTATGAGTTATTTACTTTACTCATTTTTACTTTATTTATTCAAAAGGCTTCAAACCTTGCTTAATAGCCATAACTCTCCCTTTTTTGTGGTACATGTGTGCTCCCATTCACCCTTGCTGGGGCCTCTTTTTGATGGCAATTCTCGCACTGATTTACTTGCTGGCTCTGCCTTTTCTAATGCACGAACTTCTCATAATTTCTTTCATCAAAATGCACACGGACTTCAAAAACAATTTTCTATCTCTCTTAGGGAAGCACAACAAATTGTTCATACCTGTCCTGACTGCCAATGCTTTCCTCCCACATCCTTTGCTGCTGGCGTCAACCCATGTGGTCTAATAGCCAATCAATTGTGGCAAATGGATGTAACACACTATCCTCCCTTTGGGAAACTTAAATATCTCCATGTATCCATAGATACATGTTCTGGGTTACTTTATGCCACAGTCCTTTCTGGGGAACGTTCTACTCATGCCTGTCATCATTTCACCTGAGCCATTGAGACTATGGGATGTCCCCAAGCTCTTAAAACTGATAATGGGCCTGCATATACTTCAGCTAAATTTCAACAATTTTGTGCCACTTGGAATATTCTTCATTCCACTGGCATTCCTTATAACCCTCAAGGGCAAGCCATAATTGAACGTGCCCATCATACTCTCAAACAGCTCTTAAATAAACAAAAGGGGGGAGATGACGGGTCTACAGTATGTGACCAGAATGAAAGACTTGCCAAAGCTCTCTTTACTTTTAACTTTTTATCGGTTGCCAAAGATGGTCATACCACTGCAGAACGACATTTTACCCCCCAACACCCGACCTCGCCCACAGGTCCTCTATAAAGATCCTCAAAATCCCCCTGTCTGCAAGGACCTGTAGAATTATTAACCTGGGGGTGAGGGTATGTGGCTGTTTTATCTCCCACAGGTCCACTTTGGATTCCCGCCCAATTAGTAAAACCATATCATAACACAGCAACAGCCACCACCCTTCCGCTGGGAACCGCTGCCACTGCCGCTGCTGTGGCTGCCGGAGCTGCCATCCAATCTGACTCCAGAGCCACAACTGACATCATCACCCCCTCCCCCGGGGAAGGAGAATGAACACCGGAGCTCTGCAATACCGGTAACATGGGGAGGTCTGAAAGTCCTCTCCTCAAAAGCCGAACATATCCTCTCAACTACAGGTGCCCCACCTACACCTAAACATCTATTCCTAACTTTGGTATGTGTTCTCCTCCTCCTCCTTTCTCAGATACCAGCAAACTCTGCCCCAACCACCTATTGGGCTCACGTTCTTAGCCCCCCTGTCTTCCACCTGGTTACTTGGGAAGAACCAGAGCCCCCTCTTTCCTCTAATGATACTGTCGTTACTGGGGGACAATATTTGGCCTATTCCAAACCACTTACTAACTCCCCTGAAGAGGAATGGTTTGTACTGTCTACAAATTGGACACTGTATGCTGACGCCCTTCCTTTGTGTTTCACTACCCAGCCATGCACTGCTTCTGCGTGCTTGCCTATACTAGAACAATGGTATATGAATTACATTTACTACAATGGCACCTATAAGCAACCAGCCTATTCTAAGCAATTTTTTGTTAAAGCCATAGGCATTAACGGCACGTTCAGTGCCTATATTACTCACTCACCCCCCCTTCCATCCCTGTATGTCAACATCCACAGCTATCTCTTACAGACCCTATCGATAATACTTGGGTTACTTGTCAAACTACTAACTTTTCTTCATACTCTCTCCCTTTCAACATTTCACTAGAAAATTGGGGCCCTCAAGGTTTAATTTTATTACCAAACCACTCTATTTGGCAGTGGGCAACCCCATACCATTACCTAGGACATTCTAAGTCCCGGAACCCTGGCCTAGCTGGACCCATTCTTCGTTTACGTTATTCGACTACTCATTTTTCCCCATTAAAAATCCTTTCTTGGCGATTAGGTCTCCCTTTTTATGAAAGAACTCTCCGTTCAGGAACCTTTCTGAGGGGGACAAAGGATGCCAAGAACCCACTCCCCAGATTACAATGGACCCTCCATGACCATAACGATTCTGTGCTTATATGCACGTCTCAACCATACATTTTTACTATAACTTCTAGTTCTCCAGATATCATTAAAATAAATGCCTCTTTTCAATTAACGTTATCCAGTGGCTCTACCTGGATTACTCCATGTCTGTCCGGGCAAAATGTCGCCACTCTTAACATCAATTCTGTATTTGTTCTTCGACAAAAAAAGCCACCTTTGGCTGCCCGTTAACGTTACACGCCCTTGGCAAGATGGATCCCCCCTCGCTCAGGTTGTTAATGCATTACAGAAAATACGAACTAAAAGGTTTCTTGGAATTCTCATAGCCTCTATTATCACAGCCACTGCTATTGGCGCTTCGGCAGCTACCGCCGCCATAGCTCTCTCCCAATCTATTCAGACTGCCCAGTAGTTTAACACTTATATGCAAAATGTTATTTCTGAAATGCAAACTATGGCACATACTGATCAAGAGATCCTCAAGGGTCTGGGTGCTTTAGAAGCCTCAGTCCTTTGGCTTGGAGAACAACAAGAAGCCCTATGAGAACATTCTCAATTAACCTGTGATGCTGAATACACTCGCTTCTGTGTTACAGCCCTTCCATATAATGAGTCCTGGAATGATGTTAAAAATAATCTTCTGGCTAGCTTTGCTTCTCCATTGAAAGGTGATATTCAAAAATTACACCTTCAATTACAAGAACAGCTCTTGAGATTACAATCAGAGTCTAATAAGGCTACACTTAATACACTTAATGATTTTGCCTACTGGCTCAATCTCACACATTGGTTCTCTGGACTCAATCTGCATGTCTGGATCCTTTTTGCTATAGGATTTTTAATAGTCTTATGCCTCCTCATAGTCATCCGATGTCTCTACTCCCTGAAGATCTCCCATCACCAACAGAAGTCAGCTTTCTACGCCTGGACCATTCGCTACCAGTTACCTAAACAGGAGATGGGAAAAATAAAGACCTCCTCTTAAGAGGGTCCTTCCTATGTTATTATTTTGATAATCAGTAATTACCTATATCTGGTTAATCAGTAAGTTCCCAATGAAAATTTGTTATGTGTAAATTCCTCTATATTTTCTGCTTCTGCTAGTTAGATGCTTCTGTATAGATAGATATCTAAGTTAGATGATTCCTTTCCAAATGATAGTAAATTTGGTAAATCAATGTTTGTTTGATTGTTAAATGTGTTATGATGTATAAATTGCCCTTCCTAGTGATTCCCTTCCAAGTAATAGTGAAGCTGTGTAAATCATTGCTTGTTTGATTGTTAATGAATCTTTGAGCCTTTATAAATCTTTAAGCCTTTAAGAATAATAATTTCAGTGGATGTTAAAAGTTAGTGTTTACCTGACAAAATGAGAGTCAGAGGAAACCCATGGGTCCAACAATCAGGATATTACTAGTGCAGAGGATTATATTATCCTCATAAGATCATCCTCTATTGTCTTACACACCTAAAAGGCACTCTGAGTCCGCTCACTCTGGCTATGCAATAGATAAGAGCATCGCTCTTACTTAGTAACCTGGTGAAGAACCAGATGGTATCCGGTGGAAAACCAGCACCGTGAGTTTAAAGAGCCTGCTACGGCCGCCATCTAGAAGACTAAGTCCAGGCATCTAGAAGATTAAGTCCAGGCATTAAGTAACAACCTGGTGAAAAACCAGATGGTATCCGGTGGAAAACCAGCACTGTGAGTTTAAACAGCCTGCTATGGCCGCCATCTAGGCGACTAAGTCCAGGTGTTACTCATAGCTATGCTACCTCTCCTCCTTAAACATATGGAGTGTGCCCCAGCCGTAGCTGGGCTCACCAGGACTCACTAAGATGCCAGGCCCTGAGGTGTGGAGACAGTAGCTGAGATAATCTTAGACTTTATCTCATAGAGAAAATTTTACTTTATCCTACCGGACGCTTGTTGGACCTGTGGAAACCCTCTTGATTCTTATTTCATTAACTAAACAAAAAGGGGGCAAATGTGGGGATATATGCCATTTAAACATGGCTGCATTATTGACAACTGCAGCCCCCACAGGCCTCTATGCTGCACAGCATGTTGAGACTTGTCCCCAACATGTTGAGACTTGTCACGACTTGTTTTCCCAAACCTATTGTCCCTTTACTGATTGGCTTGTTTACCTGAATTCCTTCTCCCTTGCCTGCACCCAAAGCCCATTGTTCTGTTATTTGCTTCACTTCTTGCTGTATTGACTATAAATAAACTCCTGGGACTGAAGCCAGGGTCCACTCCTCAGAGTGACACACCTGGCCCCACTTCTCTGTAAGAGTTGTGTTTGGTTACTGTCTCCGCCATCCCGACAACCATCGCCGCTGCGACAAAGGAATCCAACTGATTTTTGTGTGTTTAGCTTGTGTCCTGAAACTTTGCTGTAATCTTCTATTAGTTCCAGTAGTTTTCTTGTGGCTTCCTTGCTGTTTTCTGTGTATAAGATCATATCATGTGCAAATAGAGATACTTTGACGTCTTCCCTACCAATTTGGAAGCCCTTTATTTCTTTTTCTAGCCTAATTGCTCTGGCTAGGACCTCCAGCACAATGTTGAATAAGAGTGGTGATAAAGGGAATCCTTGTCTGGTTCCCTTTCTCAAGGGGAATGCTTTCAGACTCTCTCCATTTAGGATGATGTTGGCTGTTGGCTTTGTATAAATGCCCTTAATTATATCGAGGAATTTCCCTTCTATTCCTATTTTGTTGAGGGTTTTTATCATGAATGGGTGTTGGACTTTGTCAAATGCCTTTTCTGCATCGATTGTTAGATCATGTGGTCCTTGTCTTTTGTTTTATATATGTGATTGGTTACACTGCTTCTTTTCCTAATGTTGAACCACCCCTGCCTGCATACCTGGTAGAAATCCCACTTGATCATGGTGAATTATTTTTTGATATGTTGCTGAATTCTATTGGCTGGAAGTTTGTTGAGGATTTTTGCGTCAGTGCTCATAAGCGATATTGATCTGTAATTTTCTTTTTTGTGTTGTCTTTACCTGGTTTTGGTATCAGGTTATGCTGGCTTCATAGAATGAGTTTGGGAGTATTCCATCCTTTTCTATGCTCTGAAATACCTTTAGTAGTAGTGGCGTTAACTCTTCTCTGAAAGTTTGGTAGAATTCTCCAGTGAAGCCATCCAGGCCAGGGCTTTTTTTTTGGTGGGGAGTTTTTAAATTACATTTTTAATCTCTTCTTTTGTTATGGGTTTATTTAGTTGTTCTAACTCTGTTTGTGTTAGTTTAGGTAGGTAGCGAGTTTCTAGAAATTTGTCCATTTCCTCTAGGTTTTCAAATTTGTTAGAGCACAGTTTTTCATGGTATTCTGATTCTTTTAATTTCAGTTGGGTCTGTTGTGATATCACCCATCTCATACCTTATATGGGTTGTTTGCTTCCTCTCCTGTTTTTTTTTGCCAGTTCGGCTGATGGTTTATCAATTTTGTTGATCTCTTCAAAGAACCAGCTTTTGGTCCTGTTAACCCTTTCAATTGTTTTTCCATTCTCTATTTCATTTAATTCTACTCTAATTCTTATGATTTCCTTTCTTCTGGTACCCAAGGGCTTCTTTTGCTGCTCTCTTTCTACTTGTTCCAGTTGTAGGGTTAATGTTTTGATTCTGGCCCTCTCTTCTTTTTGGATGTGTGCCTTTATTGCTATAAACTGACCTCTGAGCACTGCTTTTGCTGTGTCCCAAAGGTTCTGGTAGGATGTGTTTTCATTCTCGTTTGATTCTATGAATTTCTTTATTCCATCCTTAATTTCTTCTATCACCCAGTAGTTTTTGAGCAAGGTGTTGTTCAGTTTCCATGTGCTTGATTTTTTTCCCTTGCTTTTTCTGTTGTTGATTTCTACTTTTATGGCTTTATGGTCAGAAAAGATGCTTTTTAATATTTCAGTGGTTTGGATTTTGTTAAGGCTTGCTTTATGGCCTAATATGTGGTCTATTCTGGAGAATGTTCCATGTGCATTGGAAAAGAAAGTATAGTTGGCTGCTGTTGGGTGGAGTGCTCGGTGTATGTCTATGAGATCAAGTTGGTTGATTGTAGCATTTAGCTCTTTCGTGTCTTTGTTGAGCTTCTTTCTGGATGTTCTGTCCTTCACCAAAAGTGGTGTGTTGAAGTCTCCTACCATTATTGTGGAGCTGTCTATCTCTCTTTTCAGTGGTGTTAGAATTTGTTTTATGTATTTTGGAGCCCTGTCGGGTGTGTAAATATTTATTATAGCTATGTCCTCCTGGTGTATTGACCCTTTAATCATTATATAGTGTCTTTCATTCTCCGTTGTGGTGGATTTTACTTTAAAGTCGATTTTGTCAGAGATTAATATCGCCACACCTGCTCTTTTTTGAGTGTTGTTTGCTTGATATATTGTTTTCCGTCCTTTGATTTTTACTTTGTTTGTGTCTTTAAGTCTAAGGTGTGTCTCTTGTAGGCAGCACAGAGATGGATCATGTTTTTTTATCCAATCTACCACTCTGTCTCTTTTTTGGTGCATTTAGTCCGTTTACATTCGGAGTAATTATTGATAGGTATGAGTTTAGTGCTGTCATTTTGATGTCCTTTTTTGTGTGTTGTTGACAGTTTCTTTGTTCTGCTTAATTTTCTGTGCTGAGTCGTTTTTCTTAGGGTATTTTCTTTTCATCTTTTTCATTGTTGTTGATTTTCTGCTTGCTGAGTCTTTATGTTTTTCTAGTTCTTTTATTTTGACTTGTAGGATCGTTAGTTTCCTTTGTGGTTACCTTAATATCTACCCCGATTTTTCTAAGTTTATAGCAGTATTTTATTTCTTTATATCACCTGGACTTTCTCTCCATATGAAAAATCTATATCTACATTTTTTTATGTCCTTCTTTTTTGTTTTAATGTTGTCGTCTTTTACATATTGACGTCTGTTTCTCTATTTTCAGTGTTTTAGCTTTGATTTACTTTTGTGACTTCCGTATCTGGTTGATATCTGGCTGCTCTGTCCTGTGTTCTAGTCTTGCGTTGTTAGCTGGTGCTATTGATTATCTAATCATAGGACTCCCTTTAGTATTTCTTGTAATTTTGGTTTGGTTTTTTCAAATACCCTGAACTTCTGTTTGTCTGGAAATGCCCTAATTTTGCCATCATATTTGAGAGATAGTTTTTCTGGACATATAACTCTTGGCTGACAGTTATTTTCCTTCAAGGCTTTAAATAGTCATCCCATTGCCTTCTAGCCCGCATGGTTTCTGCTGAGTAGTCCAAGCTTATTCTAATTGACTCTCCTTTGTAGTTGACTTTTCTTTTATCCCTAGCCGCTCTTAAAATTCTCTGTTTATCTTTGGTATGGGTAAGTTTGATTATAATATGTCTTGGTGACCTTCTTTTGGAATACCTTATGTGGGGTTCGATGAGCATCTTTGATAGATATCTTCTCATCTTTCATGATATCAGGGAAGTTTTCTGTCAACTAACCTTCAACAATTTTCTCTCTATTTTCTGTTATCCCCCCGTTCTTGTACTCCAATCACTCGTAGGTTATTTCTTTTGATAGAGTCCCACATGACTTTTAGAGTTTCTTCAATCTTTTAAATTCTTTTATCTGATTTTTCCTCAAATAAGTTGGTGTCAAGAGCTTTATCTTCAGTGTCACTAATTCTGGCTTCCGTTGCCTCAATTCTGCTCCTATGACTTTCTATTGTGTTGTCTAATTCTGAAATTTTATTGTTAATCTTCTGGATTTCTGATTGCTGTCTCTCTATGGATTCTTGCAGCCTATTAAATTTGGCATTATGTTCTTGAATAACTTTTTTAAGTTCTGCCACTACTGTGTCTGTATGTTCCCTGGCTATTTCTGCATAATGTCGAATTTCCTTTCTTATTTCTAGAAGAGTTCTGCATATTAATCTTTTGTGTTCTGCCTGCAGTAACTCCAAGAAATTTTCCTCCTCTGGAAAATTTCTAGATTCTTTGTTTTGGGAGCTTGCTGAAACTATCACGGATTGCCTCTTTATGTGATTTGATATTGACTGTTGTCTCTGAGCCATCAATAAGTTATTATATTTATTTATTTTATGTCTGCTGACCGTGTCCTAGCTTCTTGTTTTGTTTTGATATGCCCAAATAGGCTGCTTGTATGAGCTAGTTTGATTATTGGCACCTTTGAAGCTCTAATGTCCTGTCACCAAGTAGTTAGATCAGTTACTAGGTATGTGAGCTCAGGAGTCCGCCCACTCCTCTTGTATGGATTCAGCTCAGGTGCCCAGGTAGATAGTCACCAAGTGTGTGGTGTAGGCTCTCACTTACAGTCTTAGACAAGCATGGGTGATTGGTGTAGGCACAGGCATCTGGCTGCAGCAGGGGGACACACTCTGAGCAAGGCAGAGGGCTGACGGCCACCCCTGTGTGTCCAGGACGAAGGTGTGTCCCTGTTCCCTAGAGTGCATAGGTGGGTGGGTTTTGCAGCTGGACTGTGAGCACCTAATGCTGTTGGCTGTAAGGACTAGGAGTCACCTCTTCTTCATGAGCCCCTATTGCAGGTGGCTAGGTGGTGTGGGTGGAGCCACCAGTCCTCAGGCCCCCGATGTGGGTAGGCGAAGACCCTGCTTAATGGGAAGAGCAATACCAAATGTCAAGAACCTGCCACTTCACAGTTGAAACAGTTGAGTGCCAGTACATACTCTGTTGTACTGCAGTAATGAAGGCCTATGCTGTTGAGATGGACCCACACAAGTCTATGCAGGGGGAAAGGCACTCAGTGTCCATGGATCCCTTATGCCTGTGCCTAGGCAAAGGAGCTGTGCCTACCCTGGGTTCCTCACTTAGGGGAGCCGGCAGTTCTTTTTTCCCCAGTTTGTTAATTTGTTCACTCTCCAAGGCAGGGAGAATGGCTCCGGGCATGTGACGGATCCTACTTCTGGTCTAAGGGACTTGGCAATTGCTGAAGTCCGTACAGAACCCAGTGCAGAGCAGGAATCAGGCAGGTAAATGGGAGAGAGTATTTCCCTAAGATGCGTGTTTTTAATCTGAGCAGTAAGCTGTAGGCAAGTACTTAT
This sequence comes from Dugong dugon, assembly GCA_030035585.1. Classification (NCBI taxonomy): domain Eukaryota; kingdom Metazoa; phylum Chordata; class Mammalia; order Sirenia; family Dugongidae; genus Dugong; species Dugong dugon. The sequence goes on from CM057478.1 coordinate 21,692,142, forward strand.
CTTTCGTGGAGGGCTGCTTCTCACTGGTTCTAGGTAGCTGTGTAGAGTCTCTGGTGCTGGGTCTTTCCCAGTGTGGAAAGCACGCCTCCTGAGCACAGCTGCTTTCCTGCCTCACCACTTACCCCCGAGCTGTTCAGGCTTGAAGGGCTCAGGCTCTCACTGGGTCTGGTCTGGCAACTCCTCACTGCTTCCGAACTGTCTCTCCCTCCCCTGCCACTCAGTTCTGTTCCTCAACTCTGCCTTTGATGTTCAGTGCTCCCAGATAGCCATATATAACTGAATCACTTGTTTTTTTGGTTCTTTGTTGTAAGACGGTCTGCTAGAGGCATCTGACTACTCCTGCTATCTTGGCCCCGCCTCAAGGATACCTCTTTTTGCTCTTTTCTTTTTTTTCAGTTATTCAGTACCCAATACCCAGTTAACAATTCATTATATTCAATTAAATGATCTCTGTTAAAATAACTGGTGTGGTTTCTGTAAAGTGATGGTACTAAACACGAAATAATAGTGCATGATTCAGTTTGTACGAAGTTCAAAAGCTTGCAAGACTACTGGTTACTTTAGAGAGAAGGAAGACAGCATGAGTTGGGGCAGAAGAAGGAAAGGAGTAGTGGGCTTGGGTAGATGGCAGATTCTGGTTGCTGACCCTAGATAGTGATTACACAGTATGTTTACATATGATAATTTTTTGAACTATTTGTTTATGCTGTGCACTTTCCTGTACATGGTTTTTACTCAATAACAATTTTTTAAATTAAACTTCTGTACGTGTAAGAAGAGAGATTCCTGAAATGGAAAAGTAGCACCCTTTACAGTACTTTTTCTCCTTGTGTAGGCTATTGACCAACCTCTGGTGGTGCAGTGGTTAAGAGCTCCGCCGCTAACCAAAATGTCAGCAGTTTGAATCCACCAACCACTCCTTGGAAACTATGGGGCAGTTCTACACTGCCATAGGGCTGCTATGAGTCAGAACCAACTCGATGGCAATGGTTTGACTTGGTTTTGTATTAGGTTACTGACAGGCATCAGGGTTACCTGAGGTCACCATTTAAAATGCAGATTACAGGATCCCAGCCTCAGAGGTTCTGATTCAGTAGGTCTGGAATGAGACCTAGGAATCTGAAGTTTTTTTTTTAATTGTACTTTAGTTGAAGGTTTACAGAACAAATAGTTTCTCATTAAAGAATTAGCAAAGCTATTGTTTTATGACAATGGTTTACAACCCCACTACACGTCAACACTGTCCCTTCTCCACCTTGGGATCCCTATTACCAGCTTTCCTGTCCCCTCCTGCCTTCTAGTCCTTGTCCCTAGACTGCTGTGCCCCATTAGTCTCATTTTGTTGTATAGGCCTGTCTAATCTTTGGCTGAACAGTGAACCTTGGGAGTGACTTCATTACTGAGCTGAAAGGGTGTCCGGGGCCCATACTCTTAGGGTTTCTCCAGTTTCTGTCAGGCCAGTAAGTCTGGTCTTTTTTTGTGAGTTAGAATTTTGTTCTACGTTTTTCTCCAGCTCTGTTCAGGACCCTCTGTTGTGATCCCTGTCAGAGCAGTCAGTGGTGGTAGCCAGGCACCATCTAGCTGTACTGGACTCAGTCTGGTGGAGGCCGTGGTAGTTGTGGTCCATTAGTCCTTTGGACTAATCTTTCCCTTGTGTCTTCTTTTCTTCATTCTCCCTTGCTCCCGAAGGGCTGAGACCAGTGGAGTATCTTAGATGGCCACTCACAGGCTTTTAAGACCCTGGAATCTGAAGTTTTAACAGTCTCTCTAGGAGCTTCTTATACATGCTGATGTTTGAGAATCATCGACGTTGGCTGAATTGACCCTCTTCCTGTTAGATTTTGATTCACGAATTATCTACAGTAACTCTTACGATATTCCATTTGTTACGGGTTGAATTGTGTCCCCAGAAAAAGATATGTTTAAATCCTAACCCCCAGTACCTATGAACATGACCTCGTTTGGAAATAGGGTCTTTGCAGACATAATTAGTTAACATGAGGTAAGATGGGGGAGGGTAGGCCCAGCTTTAATTTGACTGGTGTCTTTGTAAAAAGATAAGAGACACAGAGGTAGTCAGATACAGAGAAGCCAGTCGTGTGCAGATGGAGGAGGAAACTGGCTTTATGCTACCACAAATCAAGGAATGCCTGGGGCTACCAGCAACTGGAAGAGACAAAGAAAGGTCTTCCCCTAGAGCCTTCAGAGAGACCTCAGATCTGCCAGGACACCCTGAATTCAGGCTTCTAGCTGAGATAGATAGGGTTAGCTGTGCTGGCAGAATAAAAGAGCTGTTAAAAGATTACCACCTAGAAGTTGGGTAAACATGAACCACATCCTGTCAACATAAAATAGGGTTAGAACAACCCATGAATTTCTACTTCTTCCTTAGTGTTTTTCTAGTCTCTTCCCCCTTCTTACAGGCTCTGCATGTGCAGATGAACAAAGTGTGACTGCTGTTTGATCTCCCTTGGCCCACAGAAGGGTGTGAAGTAGTATAGAAGATCAGTGCTCCTGCGCCATATCCCATAATAAGTGAAGTCGAGGGCTCCTGAGGGGACTCCATCTTGAATATCAGTGGGTTCCATCTTGGATTCCAGATATGCGTGCAACCTAATTAGTATGCACTGCCATTCCTAGAAGTACCTGCCCCTTCAAAGAAACCCACTGAATATTCATTGCTCTGTTGTCTCCACTGAACCAGTATAAGCCCTAACCTGGTTCTGCCTTTGATTCAGCCTTTTGGAGAGGTATGAGCCCCCACTGACTCCTTTTACTTGTCACAAGTGAAATAAACCTGTTAGAGCTGAACCCAAAATTATCTCCTCTGTGTCTTCTTACAAGAGAAAGACAAGGACCCACTGAGTCATGAGGGTCTCTGTGCCCTTGACAGTAACATAGCCTCCAGAAATGTGAGGAAATAAATTTCTCTTGCTTTAAGCCATCTAGTTTGTGCTGCTTTGTTCTGTTAGCTCTGGGAGAGGAAGATAACCCTGAGAACAGAAACCAAGTCTTGTCTGGTCGGTCTCCAAATTTCTGCAACCAGGAATTTCTGATGCATTTATTTTCATAAAGTTCCAGTGAGAAGAAACATCTCATGGAGAGAAAACGATGGGGTTTCACCAATAACCTGTGTCGCTGCTGGAGCAAAGACCAGAAGTCTGGAAGCCCTCAAGAGATGTAGATGTAAAGCTGACCTCAGTCAGAGTTCTTGGTATTTGATGGACCCTCTGCATGTCTGCTGGTAGCTGTGAAGCCTCTCTGGAAATGTGCACAAACACACAGATTTGAATATAATTTGGGGAGGTCTAGGTCCCCTATCCACAAGCCTCCTACAATGCATGGACTCTTGGTTAAGGATCTCTCTGGAGACTGTCCTAGGGTAAAATCACCACAAATTATAGCAAAGCAAAAATAAAGATTTTATTCGGCATATATTCCAAGAGGCAAAAGTGGGAAGTGGATAAGCATGCTGCCAGAGCCATGACCAAGGAACGTTACAGAATCATCAGTATGTATTGACATTACAAGTAAGTAAAATCATTAAAAGTTTCACCTTTTCACAGATTGGCTAAAAACTGCTAAATCACCGTGATTCTATATTTTGAATTGTCTTTTTTAACAATCATTGATGCCAGTTTCAGTAATGACAGGAGGGTCTTCATTGTTCTAACAAATCTTACGATTTACTAAATGCTAATAGAAAAACATAAGAGTGGAAAATATGTGGGTCTTTTTGCTCTAAGTATTCGTTTATCTGAAAGGTTCCCTAAAAAATGTTTTGCAAGATTGTCCTAGCTATTATCTTTATACCTCAGGGCTCAGTTGATGTGTCCTTGTGAGTCTTTGTGAGCTCAGCTCCAGCTAGGTCACATCCTTTATACTCAAGGACAGGGGATAATGGCTCCAATTTTAACTGCTGCGTCAGGACTCAAAGTCCATGCTCAGACTCTTGGAGACCTCATGTACAACAGAGTAGAACCACCCTACGTAGGGTTTTCAATGACTGATTTTTCAGAAGTAGGTTGCCAGGCTTTTCTTCTGAGGTACTCTGGGTGGACTCGAACCTCCAAGCTTTTGCTTAGCCATGGAGCACATTAATCATTTGCACCACACAGAGACTTCACAGAAGCAGGTAAGACCCTGGAAATTTCTGGGACAGAGTGATGTGTTCCAAACACTTGCTGATGTGTTTGGATGTCTCAGAGTCAGGAGAACCTGGCAAAGGGAAGTCAGCAGGGACAGATTCTAGTTTTACTCCCAGAAATTTAATTTCTGTGTAATTTTCTTCACTTGCAAAATGGCATTAGTACTTGCTGTGCTTTCTTCATAGGGCTGTTGTGAGGCTCTGATAAGATGTGAAAGTGCTGTGCTTTGAAAAGCGTAAGGCACTATATATGTTTACTGAGCACCCACCATATCACCAGGCACAGGTCTAACAAGGATTATATGTGCAAACGTTTGTCACATATTTATATACGTACAAGGTGTTATCCAGCAGCCAAGCTCCTTAACTTAAAAATTGAGACTTTTAAAGAAGGGAAAGAAAGAAAAGAAACTCAGAAAAAAAAAAAAGACCTAAAAGTTAACAAAATTTACTTAAGCAGTAACTACTGTCTTGAGGGCATTTAAACTCTCCAAAAGACTTGATGGAGAAAGTTCCACAAGCACTCATATGAATACAGGTCCTGGTGCCTGGAAGCCGTTAGGCTCCATCCTTGTGGCCAACAGCTGTTCTTCTGTTTTCCACGTCTCTGTCCTTGGAATGCAATTGTGTTTGAGATAATGTAATTGATCTCGTGGAGTCGCAGGATGGTGCAAACAGTTAAGGAGCTTGGCTACTTGAAAGAAAGGCCTGGTGATCTACTTTTGAAATTATCAGCCAATGAAAACCTTATGGAGCACAATGGTCAGACCCTCAACCGATCATGGGGATGGTGTGTGATCGGGCAGCGTTTCCTTTCATTGTGCATGGGGTCACCATGAGTTGGGGGCTGGCAGCTGTTGTAGAGGAAAAACATGACAAAGTTTAGTAAAGCAAAAGAAAGTTTTATTTGGCATATATTCAAAAGAACAAAAGTGGGAAGCGGACAAGCATGCTGCCAGAGCTAGAATGTCTGCCTGAATCCAAGGAAATATCACAGAACAGACAAAAGTGGGAAAACAGACAAGCATGCTGCTAGAGCCATGTCTACTCAAGTCCAAAGATTATTACAGAATAGGTGAGAATGAGAAAACGGACAAGCATGCTGCCACAGCCATGTCTGCCAGAGTCCAAGGATCAGCTACAGAGTCATCAGTATATATTAACATTACAAATGGTAAAACCATTGGAAGCTAAGCCTTTTCAGATTGGCTAGAAACTGTGATCCTACATTTTGAATTGTCTTTCTTAGTAATCATTGGTACAGGTTTCAGTAACCAGAGTGAGGAGGGTCTTCATTCGCCCAACAAATTTCTGTTCACTAAATGCTAATAGAAACAGATAAGAGTGGAAAGTCTTTTGTGTTCTGTTTGATTGGCTTTATGTGAAAGTTTCCCTAATAGATACTTTCCAAGATTATCTTAGCTATTGTCTTTATACCTCAGGGCCCAGTTTATGTGTCCTTGTGAGTACTTGTGAGCCCAGCTCCAGGTGGGTCACATTCTGTGTGCTCTAGGGGAAGGAAAAAATGATTCTAGTATTAATTTCCTAAGTCACAGCTAACAACAATTGATCTCAGGTTCCCTATTGTAGGGTCATCTTGGACTCTACCATTGCAAATGATGTTTTACCATATCAGATTATTATAAACTATGGTCTGTAGAGTGTGATGGAAGCCCTGGTGGTGTAGTAGTTAAGTGCTACAGCTGCTAACCAAAGTGTCAGCAGTTCAAATCCACCAGGTGCTCCTTGTAAACTCTATGGGGCAAGTCTAATCTGTCCTATAGGGTTGCTATGGGTTGGAATTGACTTGATGGCAACGGGTTTGATTTTGGTTTATAGAGTGTGAAAAATCCAGTCCAATTCCTTGCTTCATGTTGACACAGCCTTCATCATTTAGCACAAATCCTTTCCACTAATATTTCTGTCAAAAGACCTATCAAAGGAAGAGTGAAAAAGAGCATAATCTACTCTCTCCTCATATCCACCCCCCGCCCCCAATTTAGCACCAACAGTTGGCTGGCAAGTAGCAATTTTAAATATCTTTATTTTATTGCTCTTGGCTAGGTTCTAACTTTCACTATTTTTAATATTTTCAGGTCTGTGATTTTAATATAAAAATATATATGTTTCAAGAGAGAATAATTTTTCCTTTAGTATGGGAAAGCATTCTACTAATATAACCAGAGCTAATTGTTTTATGCGTGGAGCAGAAGATGAAGCAAACAGATCTCACAGAGCTTCAAAAGAATTTGAATTGCATTTATAAATTCAGACCTGTATCATCAACTGAGATGATAACTAAGAATCTACCAGGATTTTTTTTCTGACAATAACAGGTATTGTATTTATTGAATTTATTAGTACTTGAGTCATCAAATGGAAGATTATATCTGGGGAAAATAATGAGTTTAGTGGTCACATGAAAACCAGTATGACGTACCCTAGGTCATGTTTTTAGTATCAAGGCTGGAAGCCAAAGAGAATATTGACAGATGTGTGTATACTTTTATTCATCATAAACTGACATCCAGTGACATAATCATTAGGATCACCAAAGCTTCCTGTTTCCAGCAGAGAGTAAACATTCTTGGTGCGACTCTAAAATAATGGGATTGATCGTTGTCGTGGCTCTCTCATTACTTTATACTCAAATTACTTGGTCTCTTGAAGTGGCTAGCCTTCTTCTATTCAACAGAGGGGAAGAAGGGCACATCCCTGACTGTCAGTACATTACATTTCCTCACCATCACTTCTTGGTCCTTCTGGCATTTCGTTTAATTTGCTTACTCCCCTGACATGTTATTTATAATCCAGAATCTGAAGGATGTGAGAAATTGAACCCTCTAATAACTCTGGGTTCTAAAACCATAAAAACATGAAATCAAAATTAACTGAAACTGATAAGGCAGGATACTGTACTTAGAAAACCCCGAAAAGTACAGCTAAAGACCAAGTACCTGAGGCCTATAATTTGCAAATAATGCAAGTTTAAAAGATCTTTAACTTGAGGGCACCTAACAGCAGCAACAAAAGATCTTTGTAGTAGGGGCTGTCACTTCTTTGTCCGTACCCAGGTAAACTTGACTTTGTGACACAAGCCTACCCAAAGGCCTGAGGGCTTTCTCTGTTGAAGAACCATCCTGCCTGCAGCAGGGGGATGGTAGAAATTCCAGAGAATTAACCTCTGATTCCCACCCCAGCCCTGGTGGCACAGTGGTGAAGAGCTTGGCTTCTAACCAAAAGGTCAGCAGTTCAAGTCCACCAGCTGCTTTTTGGAAACCCTATGCAGCAGTTCTACTCTGTCATATAGGGTCACCATGAGTTGAATCGACTTGATGGCAATGAGGTATTTTTTTTGGTTCCCACCCCAGCAACCCACAACCAGCGACTGTGGGATCTGGTATTCTGTTCTACACTGACTCCCAGAAGTCCCAAGTAGGATTAAGCTCCAGTACCCACAGTGATTTGCCCAGTGCAATGCGTCTTTTGATTTCTTGACTGCTGCTTCCATGGGCATTGATTGTGGATCCAAGTAAAATGAAATCCTTGACAACTCTAATCTTTTCTCAGTTTATTATGATGTTGTTTATTGGTCCAGTTGTGGGGATTTTTGTTTTCTTTACGTTGAGGTGTAATCCATACTGAAGGATGTAGTCTTTGATCTTCATCAGTAAGTGCTTCAAGTCCTCTTCACTTTCAGGAAGCAAGGTTGTGTCATCTGCATAACACCGGTTGTTTACAAGTCTTCCTCCAATCTGACAGCAAATCTGCTGCAAAAGATCTCTTTAAAGTGTTAAAAAGTGAAGATACCACTTTGAGGACTAAGGTTCGCCTGACCCAAGCCATGGTATTTTCAATCACCTCATATGCATGCAAATACTGAATAATGAATAAGGAAGACTGAAGAAGAAATGATGCCTTTGAATCATGGTGTTGGTGAAGAATATTGAATATACCACAGACTGCCAGAAGAATGAACAAATCTGCTTGCAAGAAGTATAGCCAGAATATTCCTTAGAATCGAGGAAGGCGGGACTTCATCTGACTTATTTTGGACTTGTTGTCAGGAGGGACCAGTCTCTGGAGAAGGACATCATGGTTGGTAAAGTGGGGGGAGAGGGTGTCAGTGAAAAAGAGGAAGACCTTCAGTGAAATGGATTGACACAGTGGCTGCAACAATGGGCTCAAGCATAACAATGATTTCGAGGATAGGGAGCACAGGGCAGTGTTTCATCCTGTAGTGCATAGTGTCGCTAAGAGTTTGAACCACCTAACAACAACGATGGGACACACGACAGCACGTGCCTCCTGAGGTGATCCAGTAGGAAGAACACAACCTCACCTATGATGTATTCTTAACAAAAAATTTCAAGTTTAATTTATCCATGAGGAAACAATCACACAAATCCAGATTGTGGGGCATTCTACAAGCAACTGGCTTGATTCTTCAAAAATATCATTGGCATACGTGGCCCCGGTTCTAGCGGAGCCTGCCTGCCCCCAGCACGCGAGTCGCCTCCTGGCTGGAGGAAGACAAGGTGCCACTGTTGCCTTGCCCTCGCAGATTTCTGCGCTTTGCTCTGGCCACTTTGGGGAAGTTGACCGGCTCTCATCTGACCGGCTCTCATCGCCCAGATGTGCTACCCATTGAGTCCTAGCCGGCTAAGGAGATCAGCAAGATGAAGTTGCTGAGAATTACGTCAGAGAGTTTCAGCTGAATTGCTTTGAAGAAAAATGGCACCACCTTTGATGAGGCTGTGCATGTTTGGAAGAAGTCCAGCTACCCTGATTCCACCAAGCTGGAGAGACCACTTAGAGATGCCCAGGAGACCCAAATGTTTTAGATCTCAGCTGTTTGAGTGTTCCTAGAATGCACATATGTGAGTCAAGAAGCTGTGTACTGTGTACTTTGAAATAATCTATTGCCAGATAATCTATCCCCAGGTATTTAAATGGCACAGGACCAGGCAGTGTTTCATTCTGTTGTACATAGGGTCTCTGTAAATCGGAACTGACTCGACAGCATCTAACGACAACAATAATAATCCCAAGCTAGCCTCTGACTGCAACCTCCTGAGACCCTGAGCCAGAACCACCTTGCCCAGCCACTCCTGCCTTCCTGCCCCACAGAAATCATCATAAATAATCAATGATTGTTTTTTTAAATCAACGGCATAAAAAAAAAAAACAACAACAACGGAAGGGTGGGGGATTGTGCTAGATTGAAGGAGACTAACCAGATATGATTATACCCTGGATATGAAAGGGACAATTGGATAAATTTGAAAATAGATATATGATATTATTATGCCAAGGTTAAATGTTTTAGGTTTGGTAATGGTGCTGTGATTATACAGGAGATGTCCTCATTCTTAGGAGACATAGACTATTTAGTAGTGATGTGTCATAATGTCTACAATGTCCTTTCAATTTGTTCAGAGAGAACAATATATCCACACACGCACCCACATACAGATTGATCAAGCAACATGGCACATTGATTCCAATTGGTGATTCTGGATGAAAGTGTGTGTTCACTGCAGTACTCTTTCAACTTATCTGTAGTTTGAAATTTTTCAAAATAATCATGGAGATATTTCTATGTTTTGCACAGATGTTTCTACTTTTTGCACAGATATTAAGCCTGCACTTATTTTCTAACAAATTAACTCACTGTAAACAAATTGGTTGATTTTTGTTTAATTTACATCTTGTTTAGGTGGGTAGGGATAAAAAGGTGAAGAGATATAAGAATACACCCCCTTTGAGAAACCAGAAGGGAACTGAATCTAAAATTTAGATCCCTTTGGGAGGGAGCACACCAGTTAAACTTCACATACTCTATCCTGTCTCTTGGGCTAACTAGACTCTAGATATAACATTGAGCTGATGTCCCATAAAACCAGTACACACACACATGCATAGGCACACATACACACACACCCCACACCAATCAAGTAAGTTTTTGAATTTCAACAAACTTGTCCCTTAGCCCTAAAAACCAGTAAACCAGATTTAGATTCAACACACTTTGGACGTTATTATAAAATGCTGGGACCTTAATTCATGGAGTATACCTTTTAAAAAGTATTTTTGTCATTGAATTATTTAGGCTCAACATTTATGTGACAGTGTTGAGAACTCTGAATATGTTTCCATCATATCCAAAGTATTGTTACTCTCTGGACACCTCAGGGTAATTTCTAACATTATGACAAATATAAAAACCTGAACAGCTGAATTTGTGAGTACAAAGTAGTTATATTATGACATTATACAGCATCTCTCAAAAGGATCCATTCAGTCATATATCAGAGTTCATTTCTGGAACATAAAATTTCATTTTTTACGTTAGAGAATCTTGGAATAGTTGCTTCATATAGTTCCATGCTTTACTTCAAGCACAAGTGGAAAGAATGCCTCTGGCATTATCATAAGAGTACAAGAAGGGAGGTTTACCTTGCTTTGGCCATAATTGTTAGCTGGAGTATATATAAAATATGACTATATATTTTATGTAATTTTATTTACATTTATACTTATTTATGTATAAGTTATACATAAATATATGTATATGTATTCTGTAAGCCAAAAAAATAAACCCACTGCCATCTAGTTGATTCCTACTCATAGCAACCCTATAGGATAGAGTATGACTGCCCCATAGGGTTTCCAAGGCTATAATCTTTAAGAAAGCAAACTCCCACAGTTAGCAGTTAGCAGCCCAGCACTTTAACCACTGTGCCACCAGGGCTTCTTACTTAGATTAGCTATAGAATATATGGTGAGCCCCAGTATTGCAGTGGTTAAGCATTTGGCTGTTAATGGAAAGGTCAGCAGTTTGAATCTACCAGTCACTCCTTGGAAACCATATGGGGCAGCTGTACTCTGTCCTATAGGGTTGCTATCAGTCTGAATTGACTCGAAGGCAACGGGTTTTTTTTTTTTTTTTTAATAGAATATATATACAATTTATGTTCTATAGCTAATCTAAATAAAACTTAAATTACTCAAAAAAAAAAAAACGACAATAGGGTTCAGTCTTTCTGTTCACTGTTGATTATATCCCCTTTTTGAAACTCCTCCTCCTTTGGCTGCCATGATGCCAAAACTTTCCTAGTTTTCTTCCCACCTCTCTGGCTGCTCAGTTTTATTCTCCTTTATTATCTTTCCCTGGAGTCTTTATCTGGCTCTCTCCTCATTCTACACACTTTCTCTAGGGATCCCACCTGTTATGGACTGAATTCTGTCCCCACAAAAATGTGTGTCAGCTTGGCTAGGCCATGATTCCCTGTATTGTGTGACTGTCCACCATTTTTTTTTTTTAATTTTTTTTAATTGTACTTTAGGTGAAGGTTTACAGAACAAAAAGTTTCTCATTAAAGAGTTAGTATACATATTGTTTTATGACAATGGTTAACAACCCTACTACATGTCAACACTGTCCCTTCTCCACCTTGGGTTCCCTATTATCAGCTTTCCTGTCCCCTCCTGCCTTCTAGTCCTTGTCGCTGGACTGTTGTGCCCCATTAGCCTCGTTTTGTTTCATGGTCCTGTCTAATCTTTGGCTGAACAGTGAACCTCAGAAGTGACTTCATTACTGAGCTAAAAGGGTATCCGGGGGCCATACTTTCAGGGTTTCTCCGGTATCTGTCAGGCCAGTAAGTCTGATCATTTTTGTGAGTTAGAATTTAATTCTACTTTTTTCTCCAGCTCTGTCCAGCACCCTCTGTTGTGATCTCTACCAGAGCAGTCAGTGGTGGTAGCCGGTCACCATCTAGTTGTACTGGACTCAGTCTGGTGGAGGCCTTGCTAGCTGTGGTCCATTAGCTCTTTGGACTAATCTTTCCTTTGTATCTTGTTTTCTTCATTCTCCCTTACTCTCAAAGGGGTGAGACCAGTGGATTATCTTAGATGGCTGCTCACAGGCATTTAATACCCCAGACGCTACTCACCAAGGTAGAATGTAGAACATTTTCTTTATAAACTAGGTTATGCCAATTGAGCTAGCTATTCCCTGAGACCATGGACCCCACAGCCCTCCACTCAGCGATTCAGTCCCTCAGGGTGTTTGGATGTGTCTATGGAGCTTCCATGACCTTTCCTTGTACAAGTTGTGCTAGCTTCCCCAGTGTTGTGTACTGTCTTAACCTTCATCAGAGTTACCATTTACCTCTTGATTATTTAGTATTTCCCCATCCCAACCCTCCCATCCCTCATAACCATCAAAGGTTGTTTCTTTTTTGGTGTGAACGTTTTCATGAGTTTTTACAAGAGTGGTCTCCTACAATATTTGTCCTTTTGTGATTGACTTATTCACTCAGCATAATATCCTCCAGTTTCATCCATGTTATGAGATGTATGCAGATTCATCATTGTTCTTTATTGTTGCGTATGTACCATAGTTTGTTTATCCATTCATCTGTTGATAGGCATCTAGGTTGTTTCCATCTTTTTGCTATTGTGAACAATGCTGCAACGAACATCGGTGTGCATATGTCTATATGTGTGATGGCTCTTGTTTCTCTAGGATATAGTCCTAGGAGTGGGATTGCTGGATTGTATGGTAGTTCTATTTCTAGCTTTCTAAGGAAGCACCATAACGTTTTCCAAAATGGTTGCATCATTTTGCAACCCCACCAGCAGTGCATAAGTGTTCCGATCTCCCCACAGCCTCTCCAACTTTTGTTATTTTTTGATTCGTGCCAGTAATGCTGGTGTGATATGGTATCTCATTGTGGTTTTGATTTGCATTTCTCTAATGGCTAGTGATCATGAGCATTTCCTCATGTGTCTGTTGGTCATTTGAATGACTTCTTCGGTAAAGTGTCTGTTCATTTCCTTTCCCCATTTTTTAACTGGATTATTTGTCTTTTTTGTTGTAGAGGTGTTGGATTTTCTTAAAGATTTTAGACATTAGAACTTTGTCTGACTTGTAATATCCAAAAAATGTTTTCCCAGTTTGTAGGTGCTCTTTTTACTCTTTTGGTGAAGTCTTTTGATGAGCATAAGTGTTTAATTTTTTAGAAGATCCCACTTATCTAGATCATCTTCTGGAGTTTGTGTGTTGTTGGTTATAGTTTGTATCCTGTTAATGCCATGTATTAGGGCCTCTAGCATTGATCCTATTTTTTCTTCTATGAACTTTATAGTTTTTGGCTTTATATTAAGGTCTTTGATCCATTTTGAATTAGTTTTTGTATATGGTGTGAGGTATGGGTCCTGTTTCATTTTTTTGCAAATGGACATCCAGTTTTACTGGCACCATTTGTTAAAAAGACTGTCTTTTCTCCATTTGATGGACTTTGGGCCCTTGTCGAAGATCAGGTGACCATAGGTGGATGGATTTACATCTGGGTTCTCAATTCTGTTCCATTGGTCAATGTATCTGTCATTGTACCAGTACAAGGCTGTTTTGCCTACCGTAGCTGTATAGTAGGTTCTGAGGTCAGGTAGTGTGAGTCCTCCTACTGAATTCTTCTCCTTCAATAGTGCTTTACTTATCTGGGCTTCTTCCCTTTCCATATAAAGTTAATGATTAGTTTTTCCATCTCTTTGAAGAATGTTGTTGGTATTTGGATCGGGATTGTGTTGTATTTGTAAACTGCTGTGGGTAGAATCGTCATTTTCACAATGTTGAGTCTACCTACCCATGAGCATGGTATGTTTTTCCATTTAAGTAGATCCCTTTGGGTTTCTTGCAGTAGTGTTTTGTAGTTTTCTTTGTATTGGTCTTTTACATCCCTGGTTAGATTTATTCCTAAGTATTTAATTTCTTTAGGGGCTATTATAAATGGTATTGTTTTCCTGATTCCCTTTTCATTGTTCTCTTTACTGGTGTATAGGAATCCAACTGATTTTTGTATGTTTATCTTGTATCCTGCTACTCTGCTTAATCTTTCTACTAGTTTCAGTAGTTTTCTCATAAAGTCTTTAGGATTTTCTATGTATAGTATCATATCATCCACAAATAGGAACAGTTTAACTTCTTCATTACCAATTTGGATGTCCTTTATTTTTTTTTCTTGCCTTATTGCTCTAGCTAGGACTTCCAGTACAGTGTTAAATAGGAGTGGTGATAAAGGGCATCCTTGTCTTGTTTCTGTTCTCAAGGGGAATCTTTTTACCCTCTCTCCATTAAGAATGATGTTGGCCATTGGTTTTGCATAGATGTCCTTTATTATGTTGAGAAATTTCCCTTCTATACCTATTGTTTTGAGAGTTTTTGTCAGGAACGTGTGTTAGACTTTTCAGATGCCTTTTCTGCAACAAATGAGATGATCATGTGATTCTTTTCTTTCCTTTTATTTATGTGGTGGATTACATTAATTGATTTTCTAATGTTGAAACATCCTTGCATACCTGGTATGAATCTTACTTGGTCATGGTGTATTATTTTTTTGATATGATGCTGAATTCTGTTGGCTAGAGTTTTGTTGAGAATTTTTGCATCTATATTCATGAGAGATATTGGTCTGTAATTTTCTTTTTTTGTGACGTGTTTGCCTGGTTTTGGTATCAGGGTTATGCTGGCTTCTTAGAATTAATTTGGAAGTGTTGCTTCCTTTTCTATGTTCTGGAATAGTTTTAGTAGTACTGGTATAAGCTCTTCTCTGAATCTTTTGCAGAATTCTCCAGTGAAGCCATCTGGGCCAGGGCTTTTGTTCGTTGGGAGTTTTTTAATTAACTTTTCAATCTCTTCTCTTGTTATGGGTCTGTTCAGATTTTCAACATCACTTTGTAGTAGTTTGGGTAGGTGGTGTGTTTCTAGAAATTTATCCATTTCCTCTAGGTTTTCAAATTTGTTGGAGTATAGCTCTTCATAATACTCTGTTATGATCCTTTTTATTTCTGTTGGGTCTGTTGTAATGTCCCCCATTTCATTTCTTATTTAGGTTATTTGCATCCTCTCCTGTTTTTCTTTTGTCTGTTTGTCCAGTGGTTTGTCAATTTTGTTGATCCTTTCAAAGAACCAACTTTTGGTTTTGTTGATTCTTTCTATTGTTTTTCTATTCTCTATTTCATTTATTTCTGCTTTGATCTTTATTATGTCCTTTCTTCTGGTGGCTGTGGTCTTTTTTGCTGTTTACTTTCTATTTGTTCGAGTGTTTGTAGTTAATGTTCTGATTTTGTCTCTTTCTTCTTCTTTTGATGTGTGCATCTATTGCTATAAATTGTCCTCTGAAGACTGCCTTTGTTGTATCCCAAAGGTTTTGGTATGATGTGTTTTCATTCTTGTTTGATTCTAGGAAGTTTTTAATTCTATCTCTGATTTCTTCTATTACATTGTGGTTGGTAAGCAGGGTGTTATTCAGTTTCTATGTATTTGATTTTTTTTCCTTGCTCTTCCTGTTGTTAATTTCTACCTTGATGGCGTTGTGATCAGAGAAGATAGTTTGTATTATCTCAGTGTTTTGGACTTTGTTGAGGGTTTCTCTGTAACCTAAGATGTGGTCTATTCTGGAGAATGTTCCACGTGTGTTGGAAAATATGTACTTTGCAGCTGTTGGATGGAGTGTTCTATATACCTCTATGAGGTCAAGTTGTCTGATTGTGCCCTTTAGGTCTTCTGTATCTTTGTTGAGTTTCTTTCTAGATGTTCTGTCCTTTACCCAGGGTACTGTGTTGAAGTCTCCTACTATTATTGTGGAACTGTCAATTTCTCTTTTCAGTGCTGTTAGAGTTTCTTTTATGTAGTTTGGAGCCCTGTCATTGGGTGCTTAGATACTTATTATGGTTACATCTTCATGATAGATCATCCGTTTAATCACTATCTAGTGTCCTTCTTTGTCTTTTATGGTGGATTTTGTTTTAAAGTCTATTTTATCTGAGATTAGTATTGCCACTCCTGCTGTTTTTTGGTAGCTATTTGCTTGATATATTTTTGCCATTGTTTGATTTTTTAATAAATTTACATCTTTGTTTCTAAGATGTGTCTCTTGTAGACAGCATATTGATGGATCCTGTTTTTTTCCATTCTGTCACTCTCTGTCTCTTTATGGGTGCATTTAGGCCATTTACATTCAGTGTAATTATTGATAGGTGTGAGTTTATTGCTGTCATTTTGTAGTCGTTTTTTTGTGGTGCCAAAGTTTTCTTTGTTCTCTTACTCTTCTGTGCTGAATTCCTTTTGTTTGTGGATTTTTTTTTTCATTTCTTTTGTTTCTGTAAGCTTCGTTTTTATTGAGACTTTTTTTTTTCTTCTTTATTTTGATGAGTGGGTTTCTTAACTTTCTTTATGGTTAACTTGAAATTTACCTTTATCTTCCTAGGTTTGAACCAGTCTATTGTTACTTGGTATTGCCTTGCCTTCCTCTCCATTAGAAGGTTCTATACCTACACCATTTATTCCCTCTTTTGTTGTTCTCATGTTGTTGTCATTTACAGATTAATCTCTCTGGTTCCCTGTTGTAAATCTTTTGGTTTTGGATAGTTCTTGAGAGTTTATTTCCTAGGTTGGTATCTGGCTGGTACTATCCTATGTCCTAGATTCAGCCTGTGGTCTGATGTCGTTTGTTCTCAGATGAAAGGACTCCCTTTAATAATTCTTGTAAATTTCACATGGTTTTTACATAATTCTTTAGTTTCTGTTTATCTGAAAATGTCCTAATTTCACCATCCTTTTTGAATGAGAGTTTTGCAGGATATATTATTCTTGACTGGCAATTTTTTTCTTTCAAGGTTTTATATATGCCATCGCATTGCCTTCTTGCCTGCATGCTTTCTGCTGAATAATCAGAGATTAGTCTTATTGTCTCTCCTCTGTATGTGACTTTTTGTTTTTCTTGAGCTGTTCTCAAGATTCTTTGTCTTTGGTTTTAGCGAGTGTGGTTATGATATGCCTTGGTGATTTTCTTTTAGGATCTATCCTATATGGGGTTCGTTGAGCTTCTTGGATGGTCAGCTTTTCATCTTTCATGATATTGGGGAAGTTTTCTGTCAGTAGTTTTTCAATGATCCTCTTTGTGTTTTCTGTTTTCTCCCCCTGTTCTGGAACTCTGATCACTCACAAAATTTTTGCTTTTGATTGTATCCCACACAATTCTCAAGTTTTCTTCTGTCTTTTTTCTGATTTTTCTTGAGACAGAGTTGTAGCCATGTGTTTGTCTTCCATTTTGCTGATACTGTCTTCCATCATTTCACATCTGCTCCTCAGCCCTTCTATGACACTGTCCATTTCTGAAATCTTGTTGTTTATCTTTTGGATTTCTAATTGTTTTTGTATGATTTCTAGACCTGAATTTATTTTGGCATTCTGTTCCTGTATTATTTTCCTGAATTCTTCCATTTTTTTGTCTGTATTTTCCATGAATTTGTCTGCCATTTCTATGACTTTGTCTATTTTTTCCTTATTTTTGTAGGCTTTTTGTTTCAACTCTTGGATAGCTCTCAATATTACAGATTTGAATTCCTTATCAGGTAGTTTTAGTACCTTTTCTTCTACTGGAAAGTCATCTGATGTTTTATTTTGGATGCCTACTGTAACCATCCTGTCCTGTTTTTTAATATGTTTTGATATTGTCTGCTGTCTTTGGAACATTCATTAGTTATTTTCCATGTTTATTGTAGATTTGTTTGTGTCGTCCTGCTTTTTTGTTTTATTTGGTTATGTCTGAGCAGGCAGGCTGTGCGTTCTTTGTTGTTTGCTCATCTGTGGGCACAATACTTTTTGGCTCCTTGTCCAATGGGCCAGGTCAATCGCTCAGCTATCGTGCAGCAGGGCATGTCAAGCTGAAGAAGAGTTGCTGGGATGGGTTGTCTGTGGCAATTACTAGGGCCAACAGGGTGGGTCAAGAATCAGTGCAGTGTTGGTTCTGGCAGGCCATGCTTGTGCTGCTTGGGGTGTGATGTTCAGAGCATGGTGCAGGTAGGCAGGAAGGAGGGGGGAGATAGGGATACATGGAGCTAAGATGGGTATGGGAAAGAGGCAAGAGAGGAGAGAAAAACAGGAGTGAAAAACAAACAAAAAAGAGTGATAAGGGAGCTTGCCATTGGAGTGGAGAGATGAGAAACCAAGAAATGGAGAAAACAAAAAAAGGGTTAAAGAAAAAAAAAATAGAAAAGAAAAGTAAAGCCCCCAGGGATCCCACCAGTGTGGCTGCGAAGACTGAGGAAGTGGCTCCCAGGCTGCGATGTACAGCCTGGCTAGAAGGGGTAGAGGTGCTACACGGTACCAGGTATTCAGGAGACAGGAAGAAAAGGTAAGTCTAGAGAGACGAGAAACTGAGAGATGCAGAAAGACAAAAAGAGAGAAAAGAAAATTAAAAAAAAAAACAAAAAACAAAACACACCACACAGAACAAAACAAAACAAAACAAAAAGAAACGCCCCCTAGGGATCCCACTGCACAGCTACATAGACTGAGGAAGTAGCTCCCAAGCTGCACAAGTACAGCCCCGATAGAATGGGCTCCCTAGCCAAGAAAACAAACAAACAAAAAAGCCCTGGGGATCCCACTAGTGTGACAGCGCAGGCCGGGAAGCATTTCCACAGTCAAGTGGCATTTCACAGCCTTTCAGGAAGAAGCAAAGATGGCACACAGAGCCAGGTATTTGAGAGAAAGGAGGGGGAGGTGGTGAGAGGTATGGAAGAAACCAAAAGAAGCATAAAAAAGCAACACCAGCAACAAACAAATGGCACTCCCGGAGCCGGCCATTGTGGGTGGGGGATATCCAAGAGGCACAAGGTTGAAGCTGGTGCCTCCCAGTCAGGAGACTGTGGCTGCAGGAAGAAGAGGCAGCCGAGTGAAAGTGAAGAAGGGTGGGGGGTGGGAAAGCATATATCACTGGTTACCATTTGTTCTGTCTCCTGCTGGGAGCTCTGTGAAGCTGGTTTCCCATACTCCCTGTTCGTCAATCTCTGACAGGAGTCCAAGATGGTTAATCCATGCTGCGTTAGCTAATAGGGGACCTCTGTACATATCTCTCCTCACTTTTTGTTCTCTGTCAGTTTGTTATTCCATTGGGTGCTTGGCTGAGTTCTTTATCTCTTCATTTGATGCTTAGGGTTTCAGGATTGACGTTTGTCTCTGACTTAGTTTTTCAGGTCTTTGCTGTGGAGGGACAGTGTGGTGCTTCTGTCTGTAGCACAATATTGCCTGGAAGTCCCCTTGCCAACCATTTTGTCATCTGATGTGATTTTCCTATGTGTTGTAAATCCTACCTCTATGATGTTAATGAGACAGGATTAGAGGCAGTTATGTTAATGAGGCAGGACTCAATCTACAAGATTAGGTTGTACCTTGAGTCAATCTCTTTTGAGGGATCAAAGAAGTGAGCAGAGAGACTTAGGGACCTCATACCACCAGGAAAGGAGTGCCAGGAGCAAAGTACATCTTTTGGACCTGTGGTCCCTGTGCTGAGAAGTTCCTAGACCAGGGGAAGACTGATGACAAGGACCTTCCTCCAGAGCCGACAGAGAGAGAAAGCCTTCCCCTGGAGCTGGCGCCCTGAATTCAGACTTCTAGCCTAATAGACTGTAAGAGAATAAATTTCTGTTTTCTAAAGCCATCCACTTGTGGTATCTCTGTTTTAGCAGCACTAGATAACTAAAACACCACCCATGGCTTCAGCTACCAGTGAAGACTTCCAAATATCTACTATGAGCCAAGATGTTCTTCAGAACTTCAAAATCAAGGATGTACTGGGAAGACCCATCAGCATCTCATAGGATAACATGTCCAAAACTCATATAATCTTTCCCAAATATGCTTCTCCTTCTGTAGTCCCTTGCTCTGCAAGTGACATTTTTTTCCTCCAACAAGAAATGTTGGAGTTATTTAAGACTTCTCACTCTCTTGTCCTAAAGTTAATTGCTCAATAAATCCTATTGATTCTACAGCCCAATTATCTTTTAAGCATTTTTCCTATTCTCCATCTTCACGTTCAGTGACTTGGTTCATGACTCAATATTTCTGTAATATTCCAAAATTGTCTTCCTCTTTTGGAGACTATTTGTGAATCTATTCTGTAACATTCTTGTCTGAATGATTTTCCTAATATGCAAACACTGTCATGTCACCTTGGTGCTCAAAACCCTCCCACACCGCCTCTTTACTCTCGCAGAAAGATCCAAGTTCCATAGAGTGTTCTACATAGCCCCCGGTGATCTTGCCTTTTGCCCACTCACACATTGTGCCAACACAGTGAACTGCATTTAATTTGCAAATCTTGCTCTACTGCCTCAGACCTTTTTGCCTTTACACAGACTGATTTAATTCTATGGAATGCTTTTCTTCCACTTCCTTGCCTAACTGGTTTCTACTGTCCTTAAAAAAGTCAGCTCAAGTATTATCTCATCTAGGAAGAGAGATTAGGTATCTCTCTATGTGCTGACATGCTATTCTGTTTGTACATCTATTGTGGCACTTAATGCAATGTAATGATATTTGGTTATCTTCTTGTCTATGTCCTTTACTGGATTGTGAAATTCCTAAGTGCAAGGATTCTTTTTATCTCTATATTCCCATGGCCTGGTATATAACATGTGTCAAACAGACATTCATTAAATGGAAATCTGTATTAAAGACTTTTATAGAATAAGACTTTCAGTGCTTTGGGTCATTCAAGTATAATAGTCAATATCAAAGTTTAACTCTAGTGCAAATCCCACAATCAAACATCCATTTTCCTCAGCACCAAGTGACTGGAGATCAGTTGCCACAAAAGGGAAAAGGAAGTTTTAAAATGTTCTGTAGGAAGTTGCTACAAATGGTTGTAAATTCTCTAGTGGAATTATGGGTGAATGACCAATAACAGATTTTTTTGCTTATTTTTCTAAGTTCGCAATACCGCTTCCCTTACGTGAGAAATCTAACCACACTCTCAGTCTCACTTAAGCTTTCTAATTTGAGTTCATTTGAACTGCAGAAAGCTGAGATTTAGAGAAGAAATACTCTTTCATCATTTCTATAACAAGTGTTGCAGGTTCTATAAATCTTTATGAGATTCATATGAACCACTGATTTGTGACAACATCAGTTGACATTTTACAGATCATCAGAATCTTCCTCAAGGCAAAAATTTAGTCTTGTTTCTAATAGCCAACAGTCACAGAAGTATTCATATACCTGCTAACATTCATATTCTTGAACCTCACTGTAAAACTTCATTGTTCTGTACAGTCTATGACAGTAATTCTTTCTCCTGTTTTCCATCACTTTGTTATGAAGCTATAAAATTATGAAAACATGAGGGTTAGGATCTTCTTTTAATAATTTCCTTGACTGTGTTATTTTTTAACAACAAAATAAAATGAAGACTTACTTAAATTCTCCATTTCTTTTCATTATCAGTCTGCTTCTTTACAAAGGAAAGAGATACTTTGTTCCTTCAGCAAGGATGGCAGAAAATCTTTACTCCCTCTGGAATTCCATTCTAGGGTCTAGAATCCTACTGACATTACAGTTTATAATATTTCCTTTTGCTTCATAAATATGGGGAAACATTAGAAAGGCTTCTAAAGTAATCTAAGTTCAGGAGACGTAATTATGTCACAGTGTGCAGTGATGGCTCAGCACCATTGCCAGCAGGGTAGAACTCCACCACCCCATTTCTTCATTTTTTTTTACATTCTGACTATATTCCATTACCTGAAATGAAGTGCACTGAATAATCCTTTGGGGTACTAGAGGAAAAATATTGGAACTTCCATTTATAATAATTTTTATCTAAAATATAAAAAGTTAATTTTTACTAATATTAGATATAGTATGAGTAAGAATGAATAAGGAAGACCAAAGAATTAATGCCTTTGAACTATGGCGTTGGCAAAGAATATTGAATATACCGTGGACTGTAAGAAGAACAAACAAATTTGTCTCGGAAGAAGTATAGTCAGAATGCTCCCTTAGAAACGAGGATGACGGAACTTGGTCTTGGGTACCTTGGACATGTTATCAGGAGGGACCAGTACCTGGAGAAGGATATCATGCTTGGTAAAGTAGAGCGTCGGCGAAAAAGAGGAAAACCTTCAACTAGATGGATTGGTACAGTGGCTACAACAATAGGCTCAAGCATAGAAACCATTGTGAGGATAGCGCAGGACCAAGCAGTGTTTGGTTCTATTGTACAAGGGGTCGTTATAAGTCGGAACTGACTTGACTGCACCTAACAACAACAATAATGAGTCAGAATCGACTTGATGGCCATGAGTTTGGTTTTTTTTTTTTTGTTTGTTTGTTTGTTTGGTAATATTAAATATAAAAGTCCCTGGGTGGTGCAAATAGTCTGTACTTGACTATTAACCTAAAGGCTGGTGGTTCAAACATACCAAGCAGCACTTCAAAGAAAGACCTGGTGATCTGCTTTCATAAAGATTACAGTGAAGAAAACCCTATGGAGCAGTTCTACTCTGTAACAAATGGGGCCACCATGAGTCAGAATCAACTTGACAGCAATGGAAATTTTAGATATATGGATGAACAAGAGTACACATGCATAATTTATAAATGAATACATGTATAATAGTGGTGCATATTAAAAATGCTTTTACTGATAGTAAAATCAGATAAGCTTGAAGTTGCTACTAGAGATTTTGGGGCACTGACAAAAATTTTGACCAGGGTATGACATGATGAAAGGGGAATTTCAGGAAAAATAAGAGCTATATAGAGAATGGACTAGAAAGAGTAAATATTGAAGGTAGGAAGACTAGTTAGGCTATTAAAAGAATTCAACTGTCAACTGGGTTGGTTGCAGTGGGAAATTGAAAGCCATAGTTGCAAGAGATGTTGTAAAAGAAGAAGTTTAGATGTTGGGAGTGAAAAAAATTTCAAAAACATATGGAGATTTTCCATAGGCTGGCTAGAAAAACCAGGGGAATAAGTTATGGGATTCAGGAGCCATACTGTAATTGCCACTGACATAAAGTCTCACACAAATCATGTAGAATATACAGTATTACTTGAACACGAGGGTTAGAATCCTGAAAATCACCATAGTAAGAGATGCATAGTTAAATAACTTAAAACCTTACAGAAAAAACAGGATTGTGTGACAAAGACTGCAGTCATACTTGTGAAAGTCCTCATGGATTTTATGTTAAAAAAATAATAATAATAAATGCCAAAGTCATGTTAAATAGCTTCAAATCCACAGAATACACAATAAACATTAGATAAAGAATAGTAATCAATTAAGAAAATATCAGTAATAACAATTGCTATGAGTTAATTTCCATTTGCCAGCTACAATTACTTGAAAGTTTTCAGGTTCTTCCTCCTCTAGTTTCGAGATGTGCTTTAAAATTCTGTTGTTGTCATTGCTGTTGATAAAATATATAATAAAATAAATTTTTTTTGTTGTTAAGTCTTATCCTCCATTCAAATTTCTTTCTGGTTTTTAACCTGGGTATGTTGTTTTCTGTCTTCTGGATCTCCCATGGCTCCAAGATGCAAGAAGTTTGGATGTTTGAGATGTAAAATCTTTGGATAATCTTCAAGGCCTCTTAATCTTGGCTGCCTCATCATAAGGTAGGGCTAGAATTCATGACAGCAATACACCTTAAACTTCTCCCATGGAACTTCTGCTAGCCTTTGTGCAAAATAAAAAAGGTTCTCCCTTTGTGTAGATGCAGCCACAAAAAACGCTGTTTGGATTTCAGTCCCCATTTCATCACTGGCCAGACATCATTGTACAGTGCACAATCCACACAGTAGGACACAGTGACTCCTTGTTTCCCAGCTCCATATTGACTTTCACCCCAGAATATCAAGGGTCCTGACAGAGAAAGAGAAGGAGCTTGATACCAGAGATGGAGATATCAGGGCAGATGCATTTGATAATATTAAACCACCACATTCCCCTGAACCCTCTGACCTTCAGAAGTGGCCCACTTCCCCTTTCTAGAAGATGGCAGCCACATCTTACCTTTAGCAGAAGTCTGCGCACAGGCCTCAACTGAGGCAGATATCTTATACGACAATACTTGTTGTTTTCCTCAGATCTGTCTCCACCGCCCTTCTACATAATGTAACTATACAAAAGCTAGTTTCAGGTCTTAATATGGCCTGACTGGAAAAGTGCTAGCCCTGCTAAGGGTGTAAAGAAATTTTCATGAAGGAGCTGAAGGACCTGGCTAGAGAGGAATTTTCATGAAGGAGCTGAAATACTTGGATAATGTGTACCTGGGGAGAACCAGGAGATCATGCCTGGGAGTATATCTTGAGGATGCTAAACTGGAGGACTGGGTAGATATAAGGTTGAACAAGGCAGAGGTGTTGAGTTTTTTTTTTTTTTTTAATATGGTGTTTTAGGTTTCTCTAGAGAAATATAACCAGTAAGATACATAGAGAGGGAAGAGTTAACATAGCCCTGAGATAAGGCTATGAATGTATATTCTTGACCATCCCAGGTGTGTGTTATCTGATATATATATATATATATATATATATATATATATATATATATAAAACATATGCACACATATACATTTACACACTTACATATATGATTGATTTATTTTACCTTAAGGCATTGGCTTATGCAATTGTAAGAAGCTGGCAAGTCCAAACTCCATATAGGTCAAGCAGCAGGCTGGAGATTTCTGCAGGCTTTGGTCCCATGATCTGTAAGTCAGGTGATGGGAGAGTACAGAATAGAGAGAGAGAACAAGTTCTGCCAAAATATCTTTTTATTGTTTGGAGGAAGAACACACCTTAAGGAAACACTCTTTTCAACTGATTGATCGATTGCATTATATTATATTACAATATGGAAAGTGGTTACATTACATTATGGAATAGCAACTAGTCTAGCATTGAGAAAACCACTGGGAACCATAGCCTAGCCAACCTGACACATAAAATTAACCATCACATATAGTAACACTTTCCTGTGAAAGTCCTAGTAAGGACCCCTGGAAGCAGTCTTGATATGCTGCTGAGACGGCTTTTAGAAGCTAGGAAGAAATAATAGCTCACACTAAGTGAGGTGAGATGTCAGAACTGCTCAGGCAGAGTGTTGAGGAAGAGATTAAAAAACTCAGGAAAATGGCCATGTTAGAATGGAGAAACCATTCTGATTCTGTTACTTAGGAGGACCCAGAAGATACATCTTTCACTAAGGTGATAAAAAATGCACAGGCAAGAAGGATACTTGTATAGTTGAAAACTTAGGAGTGGTTGTCCTCTGTGGGCTGTAATAACAGGAGACTATTATGAAATGGTACTGACAGGATTTTAGACTAGCGGATATCAGATGAAGGTAGTTACCATAATGGGCAGCAAGGTCAGAATGGCACCAGAAGACACTGACCTACAGTGATCTAAAGAGATGGCTAATAGACAATAGTGTTCCTAGAAGCCTGACAGATATGCAGTCAATAGGGGTATTGCTTCACCTATGCAACCACAAGACTCTGAGGACACCAAAAGGTGCAAAGTGTCATCATGCACCCTCATTAAAGACAGGGGCACATGGAGGTCAGATAGACAATGGAGTTCTGATCTAGGTCCATCTCACAGTGGGACTCATTCAGACCCATTTGGTAGTCATTGTCCTCGTTCCAGAATTCATAATCAGGGTGGGCATACTTAGAAGCTGGCAGAATCCTCACATTGATTCCATGGTTTTTTCCTACTATAGTAGGAAAGGCCAAGTTTAAGTCCCTGAAATTATACCCTCTTCACCCCCAGCCAAGATGGCAAATCAAAAACAATACCAAACATCAGGTGGAATGGCAGAGATTAAG
Organism: Dugong dugon; assembly: GCA_030035585.1. Classification (NCBI taxonomy): domain Eukaryota; kingdom Metazoa; phylum Chordata; class Mammalia; order Sirenia; family Dugongidae; genus Dugong; species Dugong dugon. The sequence continues at coordinate 21,717,979 of CM057478.1, forward strand.
GCTTAACTTTCATAGGCATAAAGGATGTAGGAGTGGTGGTCTCCTTTGTATCCCTATTTTATTACTGGTAAAAACCAGATGGTTCATGAGACAAAGGTGGACTTCCACAGACATAACCAAGTGACAGCTCCAATAGCAGCTGCTGATCCAGATGTGATATCTTTACTAGAATAGATCAAAACAGAATCTGCAAATGTGCTATTTTCAATACCTATCAGTGAAGAGGATCAGAAGCAGATCACACACACCTGAGATGGACAAGATTACACATTTGTAGCCTTATCTTAGGGCTATGTTAACTGTCCTGCCCTCTATCACAATATAGTCAGAAGAGATCTTGATTGTCTGGACATTACACAGAACATCACATTGGTTCACTATATGAATGGTGTCATGTTAATCAGACCTGAAAAGCTAGAAGTGATATATATACTGTATATATCCTGAATGCCCTGGTAAGACATATTTGTTCCAGATAGTGAGAAACTCTATAAAGATCCAGGTGCCTAAGACAGTTGTGAAGTTTTTAGGAGTCCAGTGGTCTGGGGAATGTTGGAACATCCCTTCCAAGTAAAGGACAAGTTATCTCTTTGACCACTAAGATAAAAGAACAATACTTAGTAAGTCTCTTTAGTTTTGGTGGCAGCATATGCCATACTTGGGATTATCACTCTGACCAATTTATTGGGTGGCTCAGAATGTTGTCAGCTTGAGCTGGGGTCCAGAACAGGTCCCGTAGCAGATTCATTCTGTGGTGCAAGAAGGCTTGCTGCTTGCCACATATTCTGGAAGAGTTCTTGGTTCTAGAGTTAACTGTGGTAGATAAAGAAGCCATATGAAATCTCTAGAAATCTCCAATATGAGAGTCATAGCACAGAACCCTGGAGTTCTGGAGAAAGGCTATGCCATCTGCCACAGAGAAGTATAGACCATTTGAAAACCAGCTCCTGACATGCTGAGTGTCTGACATAGACCTCAATTAACTCTGAGACCAGAATTGCCTCTCAGGAGCTGACAAAAACCATCAAGTCGTAAGATTGGGCAGTTCTAGCAGCAAGGCATTGTATGAGGGGAGTAGAGCATCTGGGATTGTGCTTGGGCTACAAGTAAGCTGTAAAAACAGGTAACTCAGGCCCCAGTGTTACCTAACCCCTTGTGGTGAAATGAGTTCCTTTATGTAGCCTTTTGCCTTGGTTCTTCGGAAAAACAGCTTGAGAGATTTTCCCTGTAAGCCCTGAGGAGTTACCTTTGTCCTAGTTTTCTACCCCAGAGGGTTTGTTACTTTTGTCCAGGTTGACTGACATTTCCTGGGTAGGTTGTAAACAGCTTGGTTTGATACTTTTTGTCTGGTCCTTGGCTGCAGCCTGCCCCGTGATTGGTATGCACCTTGCAGAGATTGGTCAATAGACTATGCAAATGAGGTGGGTTGTAGCCCAGCCATTCCTACTATGCAAATGACATGTCTGTGGCCTACCGAGAGGGCACTGGTCAGTTTGTAGCCCTTGCTGGGAGGGGCCGTAGAGGTTGAGGAGGCAGAAAGAAACAGGAAGAGAAGCAGCAGGAAGAAGTAGAAGGAAGAAAGAAGAGAGAACAGAGCAGAAGCAGAGAGAGAGGAGGCAAGGAACCTCCTAAAAGAGCTGTAACATTGATCAAGAGCTGTGACAGTGAAGACAGCAAGAGGCTCAGAAGGGTCTCATTGGCAGAACTGACAGTGACAGAAAACAGGGCCAAGAGGAACCTGTACTGAGGGTGTCTAGAGAAAATCTGTGGTCAGGGACCCAAAAGGAGGCCTGTCCTGAAAGAGAGAAACTTGTATGGCCGAGAGAGCTGTCCTGCACTGAAGAAGGGAGACTGCCTGCATGCTTCCTGACAATCTGTGTTGTAGCCTGTTGATCCTGATCCTGAGCTGTATCCTATTCCTTAATAAACCACTTAACTGTAAGTATGATTTGTGAGTTCTGTGTGGCATTGCAATGGATTATTGAGCCCAGAAAAGAAGTAGAGAGTGCTGTTATAGGGTTGGCTCTTGTTAGAAGTGGTAAAAGTTTGGAGAGATGAGGTATGGCTGACCTCTACCTCATAGTGATCAGCCTTGGGCTGATCTTGATTTGGATTATCCCCCATGAAGTTAGGCAGGTTTGGATACTACTATCACTAGTGCCATTTTACACCCTTCTTCCACCATGTCTCCTCTCCCTCATCTCACACCTATGGCCAGTTGACAGAAAGAAACACCTGCCTGGTTCACAGACGAGCCAGCTTGGTATGCTGATGTGAGGAAAAACTGGACCGCTGCTGCACTACAGACTCACACAGAGGTGGTCCCGAAAGACGGTAATGAAAGAAAAACTCTCCCACCAGGCAGAGCGTTGGGCACTGTGCCTAGCCACCCACTTTGTAGTGAAGGAGAAGCGATCTGAGGTAGCTATGTAACTGAACTCATGGGCAGTGGTGAATAGTTTGGGCTGGCTTGTTAAAGGTATGGAAGAAACATGTTTGGAAAACGGAGACAAAGAAGTCTAGGCAAGAGGCATATGGATGAACATGTGGAAGTGGACACAAAATGTGAAGATCTTTGCATCACATGTTCATGTGTATCTGAGAGCTTCTGCTGCGGAGGAGGAATTAAACAACCAGGCAGAGAGTATGGCTCACCCAGAGAATGTTAGCCAGCCTCTATCCTTTTGACTCCAGGGGTGGCAAAAATTAAGTGCCCATGAATGGAGTAGCCGTGGTGGCAGAGACAGAGGCTGTGTGTGGACTTTGCTCTAGCTGTCCCTTCTTCCTGGAACACTCTTCTTCCAGATATCTATGTCCTTGGCTATCTCTCTGACCTCCTTCAACTACTGGACAGTCTTCCCTTCTCAGTAGGATGCACCTTCAGAGGCAGATTTATCTGTGAAGCTAGTAATAGTGCTTTAGTTTCTGGACACGTCACTCAGAGAAGCCCCTGCATGTGCTGAGAGCTCCTGGGAGCTGTAGAGTGTGGAGAGGGGAGGCCAGTTCACAATCAGCAAGCATTTCTGGTAAATTGCTTAAAGAGATTTCAGAAGATAGGGAGGGACTTAAAACTATTCCAATGTTACAGTAATTTGTTGTAATCTTTTCTCATTCTAAATAAATATTCACTTTGGAAACCAGCTTTTTATTCACAATTTTGTATTTTTTTCTTAAAGAGAAGGACCTTCCAGATTGTATAAGCTTTGGGCCCCACAAAACCTGGTTGCCTCTACCTACCCCAACCATTCTATTTAATACTACAACTTTTCTGTTCCCTAATCTTGGCACTCCTGATCTCCCTTGACCTGCTTTACTTTTTCTTTTTTTCACAGCAATCATCACCTTCTAACATGCTCTATAATTTACTTCCACTTATTGCTTATTGACTGACTCTTCTCATTAGAATGTAAGCTCCAATGAGGCAGGGGTGTTTGCATTGTTCACAGATTCCAAGTGCCTAATACAGTGCCTTGCACATAGTAAGTACTCAATTGATACTAGTGGAAAAAGATGGAAAGATGGAAGGGAGGGAGGGAGAAATGGAGAAGGGAGAAAGGGAAGGAGGGAGGAAGCAGGGGCAGATAGAGGAAATGATTGACAGTAATAGCAGTCAGTAAAGCTGGGAAAAACTGAGGTAGGACTGACAAAGCCAAGGGAATAGACCACAAGTTCATCAGCCACAGGTGTTGGCAATGAATGCCAGCAGTACACAGAGAGCAGGCGACTAGGCCTGAACTTGAGGACCTCAGGCCTCCTCCTTGACATCATGAGGTCATGTAAGCTTGCCTCAATACCCAAACTCCATCCTGGGGAGGAGAAGGGAAAGGGGACAAACTCCAAACACCTGAGCATTTACCCGGACGAGTGTATTTAAACCAGAAGAGACCAGATTAGCTTTAATTGGCAAGCCCCTCCTACCACTTCCCCAAGCATACTACGCACATAGATTGGAGGTGTGAGAACAAGATTATATCAATTACAGAAAATAAACCATGTGTTCTTTGCATGACTGAATAGCAGTGTTTAGCCTTTTAAAGACTAAGCTAAACTAGTGATAGAAGTACACAGAGTAACTGGTGGTATTTCAATATGCTTTATTATAAAAGGTCTGACAGCATCCACAAAAAGGATGTGTGCCATTAATATTTTGGTTAGTTTTATGAAACAGAAGTTTTTGTTAGAATTTTTACCAGCATATGTACTTACCATTCATCAATGATAACATCTACCAAAATAAGAGACACCTGGTGATGTGTGTATGTGTGAGAGAGAGATAGAGAGATTTACAAAATCTTGCTTTAAATGAATTATTATATCATTTTGTCACAAAGTCTTATGGCATACAGCTTCTGCTATATTAAAAAATTAGATCAAATAAAAAAATTAAAATTAGCTTCAATTAGCTGGATTTTTAAATATTTTGTAAAGCAAATTAATAAAATAAATAAGCAGGCTTAATACATCTTTTATCTATATTTACATTTATACTCTAATCACAGGATAAGGGATAAATACTATGTATACATACACACATGTACATACTCAGCCTTAGCTTTAGATGTGGAAAATCATCCTCTTTCACAAAGGAACACACCTATCTGAAATTTAAAGAGGCTAGAAATACAAAATATTTGCTTTTCTGGAGTAAATAAAAACCCACATTGCCTTGTTCCCTTCAGGACATGGTGGAAAGCTTGTCCATTCAGGTAATGGCTAATTGGTCAATAGAAAATGCCAGTGAAGCTCACTGAAACAGAATTCTATCCATCTGTAACTTCCATTCCCAACCAAATAACCTTCATCTGTTCCCTTGTCTGCCCAAAGATTAGTACTCTTGGTAGTAAAGGGAAAACATCTACAGTTTGTCATCTCATTTTTCAGAACCATTCAGAAGTAAAGAGGCATACTAAAAGCACGGAATCCAGGGACAGATTGAAATCATAAAAAAGGCACAGCCAAACTGTTCATCTCTTGTACCTCAAAAATTATCACTGTTGTTGTTAAAACCATATGTTCTAGGTAAGAAGATAGGTTTTGTATTTACTCTGACATTTGTTCTGAGGAATGTTAATGTACTTAATGCCAGTATGTGCTTAGCAGTAATTTGCAAGTTTGAAAAGTAACCCAGAGTTCAAAAAATTACTAAGGAATATAGAAATTTCATCTGATATATCTCTCAGTTGTCTCTGTGTCTGAATGTTAGAGCATTAAATGAAGACCTATGACATTTGTCTCATTTTTTTCATGGCTTCAAGTATGCAATTTCAACCTTAAAAGAGTTTGTTCACTTCTTAAGCTGCTGTAAGGTGAAATGAGTAGATGCTTTGACTACTTGACTCAAAGCAATAGTGATTTACATATTTCAGCTGAAACTTTGCTCAGTTTCCCAGTCTTGGGTTTAAAAAAACCACAAAACTCACAACTTATTAATTGATGTATAGCACATGAAGCATCATACATAAAATATAGCAATGTGCATTATATAGAAAAGTGTACAAATCTAAGTGTTCAGCTTGCTGAATTATCACCAAGTGAACACCCCCATGTAACTTCCATCCAGGTCAATAAAAGACTACCAGTTCCCTAGAACCTCAGTGCTCACAACTCCTTCCCTATGCCCCAAAGTTAACAACCATATGGACTTCTAACACCATAGATTAATTTTGCCTATGTTTTAACTTCATATAAATGGACACACACACACAAAACACCAGTTGCCACTGAATCAGTTCCAACTTGGCATCCTCATGTGTTTCAGACTAGAACTGTGCTCCGCGGAGTTTTCAATGGCTGTGATCTTTCAGAAGTTTGTTGCCAGGCCTTTCTTCCAAATAATTTCTAGGTGGACTCGAACAGCCAACCTTTCAGTTAATAACTGAATGCTTAACCATTTGTGCCCCCCACTCAGGGACAGTGTTGTTGTTGTTAGTTGTCATCAAGTCAATTCTGGTTCATGGTGACCCCATGTGTGCAGAGTAGAACCGCTCCCTAGGGTTTTCAAGACTGTGACCTTCCAGAAGAGATCACCAGGCATTTCTTCCAAGACAAATCTGGGTGGGTTTGAACTGCCAACATTTCAGCTTAAGAGTTGAGCACTTAACCATTTGCACTACCCATATACACATATTGTCATATAATAGGCTCATGAGCGGACTTTTAACATATATTCTTTTGCATTTGGCTTCTTTCACTCAGCATTGTGTCTGTGAGATTGCTCCATGCTGTTGTATAGAACAGTAAAACAGCAGTTCATTCATTTTCATCACTGATAGCATACCATCATATGAACATTTAACAAATTATTCATCCAATCTATTGTTGATGGGCATTTCTGTTGTTCTAGTGTTTTGTTGTTGTTGTTGTTGTGGTGGTGGTGGTTTTATTGTTTTTCTAGTTTTTTCTTTTTTTCTTGTTCAAGTGTTATTTGTTTTTAAACAACAGTAATAAGCTATGGGGCTGGGAGATCATTATCCAGAGGTGCTATAATACCCCCCCCCCTTAAAAAAACCCACTGCCGTCAATTTCTGATTCATAGTGGCCTGTAGGACAGAGTAAAGCTGCCCCATAGGGTTTCTAAGGCTATAAATCTTTTTGGAAGCAGACTGCCACACCTTTCTCCTGCTGGATGGCTGGTGGGTTCAACCTTTCGGTTAGCAGCCAAGCACTTAACCACTGCACCACCAACGCTCCTTGAGGTGCTATAATATATTATTTAAATTGTTTAGTTTGAAACTAAAAATTATTAGAGATGCAAAGAAACAGGAAATTGTGACCAGTATACTGGAAAAAGAGCAGGTGATAGAAACTACCTGTGAGAGAGACCAGATGTTAGGTATAACAGACAAACACGTCAAAGTACCTGTTATAAATATGTATGAAGAACAAAGGAAATCATGCTTAAAGAAGTAAAATATGAAGAAAATGTCTCATCAAATAGGGAATATCCATAAAGAGATTGAAATTATATTAAAAAAAAGAATCAAATAGAAATTCTGGAGTTGAAAAATACAATAATTGAAAAGCAAATTTCACTAGAGGGGTTTAATAGTATATTTGAACTTACAGAAGAAAGAATTAATGAACTTGATGATAAAAACCAGTACCAGTTGTTGTTGAATCAATTCCAAAGCATGGAGACCCCACGTGTGTCAGAGTAGAACTGTACTCATAGAGTTTTCAATGACTGATTTTTCAGAACTAGTATGCCAGGCCTTTTTTCCAAGATGCCTCTGGGTGAACTTGAACCTCCAAACTTTTGGTTAGCAGCTGAGCATACTGATCAGTTGCACCACCATGGGACTAAAGTTGATGATACATTGATAGAAATTATGTAATCCAAAGAACAGAGAGAAAAATCAATGTAGAAAAATTAACAAAGCGAGAAATGTGGGACACCAGTAAGTGCACCAATGTATGTGTAATGGGAGCATCAAAAAGAGAGAGCGAGAAGAGAGTAGAAAGGGTACTTGAAGAAATAATAGCTGAAAATTTCCCAGATTTGATGGAAACCCTTAATTCAAGAAGTTCAATGAATTGTAAGTAGGATAAATACAAAGAGATCCATACAGAAACACATTATAGTAATAATGCTGAAAGAGATAGAGAAAATTTTGAAAGCAGCAATCAAAAATAATTTTTATTTACATGGGAACCCCAATAAGATAAACAACTGACTATCAGAAACAGTGAAGGCTGAGGTGCATGGAGTGACATATTCAAAGTGCTAAAAAAATTGTCAACCACAAGTCCTATATTTGACAAAACTCTTTAAAAAATGAAGATGAAATAAAGACAGCCCCAGAGAAGGAAAAACTGAAGTAATTCATTGCTAGTAGACAATCTTACAAGAAATACTAAAAGAAGTTTCTCAGGCTGAAGCAAGTGATCCAAGACAATATTTAGTATCCACATGTAAAAACAGAAAGCACCAGTAAAAGTAATTATGTAATTGTAAAAACTATTTTCTCCTTTCTTTTCTTAACTGATTTAAAAAACAATTGTGTAAAATAATATGCATATAATGGTATTGTTGGCCCAGAACATAAGGAGATGTAATATATTTGCCAATGACAGTACAAAGGAAGTGAGTGGGAGTGATGCTGTATTGGGGTAAGGAAATGGCACCAAATGGTGATTTGAATTCATGGGAACAAATGAAGAGAACCAGAAATGGTAAATCAGAAGGTTAACATTACAAACACTAGAAATATATATTGCTCCCCTTTTTTCCCTCAGCTTCTTTAAAAAACATAATATTATATAAATTAATAATTATAACACTGTATTGTAAGGTATGTAATCTTTACAAATGTAATAAGTATAAAAATAATAGCAAAACGGGGAAACAATATAGCTATGTACAAGTAATGTTTATATATCTCACTGAAATTAAGTTAGTATTAAACTGAAGTAGATTCTAACAAGTTAAGATTTGTATGGTAAGCCCTAGAGTGACTACTAAGAAAATAACTTAAAAACATATACTAAAAAAATCATTAGAAGAATTAAAATATTACACTAAAAAATATTCCCTTAATGCAAAAGTAGTAAAGGAGGAATTGAGGAACAAAAGAGGCATGAGACATATAGAAAACAAAAAACAAAATGGCAGATGTAAATCCAACTGTATCAATAATAACACTGAATGTGAATAGATTAAACAATCCAATCAAAAGGCAGAGATTATCAGATTTAATAAAAATAAAATCCAAGTATATTCTGCCTAGGAGACACACGTTATACTCAAAGATACAACTAGATTTTTTTTAAAAAAATCATGCAAAGAGCATACATGACTGCCCTTTATCAACACTCCTATTTAACATCGTGCTAGAAGTCCTAGCTAGAGCAATAAGGCAACAAAAAGTAATAAAGGGCATCCAAATTGCTAATGAAGAAGTTAAACTGTCCCTGTTTGCAGATGATATGATACTATACAGAGAAAACTCAAAAGACTCCACAAGAAAACTACTGGAACTAATAGAAAGATTCAGCAGAGTAGCAGTATACAAGATAAACATACAAAAATCCAGTGGATTCCTATACACCAATAAAGAGAATGACAAAAAGGAAATCTGGAAAGCAATACCATTTATAATAGCCCCTAAAAAAAATAAAATACTTAGGAATAAATCTAACCAGTGATGTAAAAGACCTATACAAAGAAAACTACAAAACACTACTGCAAGAAACCCAAAGAGACCTACATAAATGGAAAAACATCCCAAGCTCATGGATAGGTAGACTCAGCATAGTGAAAATGAAAATTCTACCCAAAGCAATTTACAAATACAATGCAATCCTGATCCAAATACCAACAACAGTCTTTAAAGTGATGGAAAAAACTAATCATTAACTTTATATGGAAAGGGAAGAAGCCCAGATAAGTAAAGCACTAGGAGAAGAATAAAGTAGGAGGACTTGTACTACCTGACATCAGAACCTGCTATACAGCTACTGTAGTCAAAGCAGCCTGGTACTGGAACAACGACAGATACATTGACCAATAATAGAACAGAATTGAGAACAATCCATCCACCTACAGTCACCTGATCTTTGACAAGGGCCCAAAGTCTACTGAATGGGGAACAGATAGTCTTTTTAACAAATGGTGCTGGCAAAACTGGATGTCAATCTGCAAAAAAAATGAAACAGAACCCATACCTCACACCATATACAAAAACTAATTCAAAATGGATCAGAGATCTAAATATAAAGCCAAAAACTATAAAGGTCATAGATGAAAAAATAGGATCAACGCTAGAGGCCCTAATACACGGCATTAACAAGATACAAACCATAAACAACAATCAACAAACTCCAGAAGATAAGCTAGATTACTGGGATCTTCTAAAAATTAAGCACTTATGCTCATCAAAAGACCTCACCAAAAGAGTAAAAAGAGAACCTACAGACTGGGAAAACATTTTTGGACAGTACAAGTCAGACAAAGGTCTAATCTCTAAAATCTACAAGAAAATCCAACGCCTCTACAACAAAAAGACAAATAATCCGATTAAAAAATGGGCAACGGGACAGAACTGACACTTCATCAAAGAAGACATTCAAGTAAGTGGCTAACAGACACATGAGGAAATGCTCGAGATCACTAGCCATTAGAGAAATGCAAATTAAAACCACAATGATATACCATCTCACCCTGGCATTACTGGCACAAATCAAAAACACTAGAAATAACAAATGTTGGAGAGGCTGTGGGGAGATCAGAACTCTTATGCACTGCTGGTGGAAATGCAAAATGATACAACAATTTTCGAAAATGATATGGCACTTCCTTAGAAAGCTAGAAATAGAAATGCCATACAATCCAGCAATCCCACTCCTAAGAATATATCCTAGAGAAATAAGAGCCATCACACAAATAGTCATATGGTATGCACACCCATGTTCATTGCAGCATTGTTCACAATAGCAAAAAAGATGGAAACAACCTAGATGCCCAACAACAAATGAATGGATAAACAAACTATGGTACATACACACAATGGAGGACTATGCAGCGAAAAAGAACAATGATGAATCTGTGAAGCATCTCATAACATGGATGAAACTGGAGGATATTATGCTGAGTGAAATAAGTCAATCACAAAAGGACAAATATTGTAGGAGACCACTACTGTAAAAACTCATGAAAAGGTTTACACACAAAAAGAAACAATCTTTGATGGTTACAGGGATGGGAGGAGTGGGGAAGAACTAAATAGATAAGTGGTAACTTTGGGGAAGGGTAAGACAGTACACAACACTGGGGAAGCTAGCACAACTCGTACAAGGAAAGGTCATGGAAGCTCCATAGACACACCCAAACTCCCTGAGGGACTGAATTGCTGGGCAGAGGGCTGTGGGGACCACGGTCTCAGGGAACATCTGGCTCATCTGGCATAACACAGTTTATAAAGACAATGTTCTACATTCTACCTTGGTGAGTAGTGTCTGAGGTCTTAAAAGCCTGTGAGCAGCCATCTAAGATACTCCACTGGTCTCACCCCTTTGGCAGCAAGGGAGAATGAAGAAAATAAGATACAAGGAACAGATTAGTCCAAAGGACAAATGGACCACAACTACCACCGCCTCCACCAGACTGAGTCCAGAACAACTTGATGGTGCCCGGCTACCACCACTGACTGCTCTGACATGGATAACAGCAGAGGGTCCCTGACAGAGCTGGAGAAAAATGTAGAACAAAATTCTAACTCACAAAAAAAGACAAGACTTACTGGCCCGACAGAGACCAGAGAAACCCTGAGAGTATGGCCCCCAGACACCCTTTTAGCTCAGTAATGAAGTCACTCCAGAGGTTCACTGTTCAGCCAAAGATTAGACAGCCCCATAAAACAAAACGAGCCTAATGGTGCACAGCAGACCAGGGACAAGCACTAGAAGGCAGGAGGTGACAGGAAAGCTGGTAATAGGGAACCTAAGTTTGAGAAGGGACAGTGTTGACATGTGGTGGCATTATTAACCATTATCATAAAACAATATGTGTACTCACTGTTTAATTTGGAACTATTTGTTTTGTAAATCCTCATCTAAAGTATAAAAAAAAAAATCACTTATATGAGACCAAATCATCAGCAATTACTTTAAAACAAAGACGAGAATGTAAGGGGGCAGGAAATTAATGGAAATGGAACAACCAGAACAAAAATAATGAGAATGTTAATGCATTATGAAGAATGTAACCAATGTCACTGGGCGACTTGTGTAAAAATTGTTGAACGAGAACCTAAACTGCTGTATAAACCGTCACCAAACACATGATAAAATATTATTTTAGAAAAAAATAATAAAGTACAATTAAAAAAAAAAAGCAACCATGAGAAACCTGGAGTGACTATACTAATATCAGTCAGTACAGATTTTAAAACAAAACTATGCTACTAGAGATAAGGAGGAACATTTTATAATGATAAAAGGGCAATCCGTCAGAAGATATACAGTTATAAACATATGTGCACTTAACACCAGAGTCTCAAAATACAGGAAGGAAAAACTCATGGAAATGAAGGGAAAAATTGACAGTTGAATAATTATAGTTGGAGACTTCAATACCCCACCTTCTGTGATGTATAGAATAACAAAGCAGAAGGTCAACAAAGAAACAGAAGAGTTGAGCAACACTATAAACCAACTAGACAAAAGAAACATCTATAGGGACATCCACTCGGCAACAATAAAATGTACATTCTTCTCAAGTGCACATAGAACATTCTCCAGGATGAACCATATACCAAGCAATAAAACAAGCTTTAATAAATTAAAAAACATTGAAGTCATAAAAAGTAAGTTCTCTGACAATGAAATGAAATTAAAAATCAATAACAGAAAGAAATTTGAGAACTTTACAAATATGTGGAATAAAACAACACACTCCTAAATAACCAATGGGCCGAAGAAGAAATCACAATGAAAATTAGGAAATACTTTGAGATGAATTAAAATGAAAACACAACATACCAAAGCTTATGGGAAAAAATTAAGGCAGAACTTAAAGAAAAATTTATTGTTGTAAGCACTTATATTAAAATGAGGAAAGATGGTCTCTGTCTATTGGCCCTAAGTTGTTTATTTCTTCACAGCACTCTGGAACGTTATCCCCAAAAGGTCACCAGTGCCAAACTCAAATCTTTACACAAACAGTTGCTTTAAAAATAGAGATGGGGCCAAGATGGTGGAGTAGTCCTGTGGTCCCTCTTACAACAAACACCCGAAAAAACAAGTGAATCAATTATATATAACAATCTAGGAGCCGTGAACATCAAAGGCAAAGTTGAGGAACCGGACAGAGTAGCAGGGGGAGGGAGAGACTGTTCGGAAGCAGTTAGGAGTTGCCAGACCTGACCTGGCAAGAGCCTGAGCCCTTCAGGCCTGATGAGCTCATGGGTGAGCGGTAGGCAGGCAAGCAGCTGTGCTCGGGAGGGGTATTCTGCACCAGGAGAGACCCAGAAGTAGAGGGTCTGTCTACTCCGCCACACAGAACCCATGAGAAGAAGCCCTCAATCAGAGAAAGATAAGTAATTACGTCTGGCCTACTGCACAGATCAAAAACAACCCCCCCCCCCAGGGAAAAAAACTCTCTCCCATTTACCTTCCCACTCCCTGTTCTGCACTGGATCCCAGACCGACTTCAGCAATTGCCGAGTCCCCTGGGCCAGAAGTAGGATCTGTCACATGCCCTGAGCCATTCTCCCTGCCTTGAAGAGTAAACAAATTAACAAACAGGAAAAAATAAACTGCCAGCTCCTGTAAGCTAGGAACTAAGGGTAGGCACAGCTCCTTTGCCTAGGCACAGGCATAAGGGATCCATGGACTTTGAGTGCCTTTCCCTCTGCATAGACTTGTGTGGGCCCATTTCATCAGCATGGGCCCTCATTACTGCAGTACAACAGGGTATATACCTGAAGTCTAACATCAACTGTTTCAGCTGTGAAGTGGCAGGTTCATGACATTTGACACTACTCTGCCCATTAAACAGGGTCTTCACCTACCCACATCAGGAGCCTGAGGACTGGTGGCTCCACCCACACCATCTAGCCACCTGCGATACGGGCTCATGAATAAGAAGTGCCCCCCAGTCCTTATAGCCAACAGCATCAGGTGCTCATTGTCTGGCTACAAAACATACCCACCTACATGCTCTAGGGAACAGGGACACGCCTTCCTTCTGGAAACTCAGGGGCAGCTGTCAGCCCCCTGCCTTGCTCAGAGTGTGTCCTCCTGATGCAGCCAGATGCCTGCTCCTACGCCAACCACCCATGCCTGTCTAGGACTGTAGGTGAGAGCCTGCACCACACACTTAGTGGCCATCTACCTGGGCACATGAGCTGAATCCATAGAGGATGAGTGGGCAGACTCCTGAGCTCACATACCTTGTAACAGATCTAACCACCTGGTAATAAGACATTAGAGCTTCAAAGGTGCCAATAATCAAACTAACTCACACAAGGAGCATATTTGGGCACATCAAAACAAAACAAGAAGCTACGACAGAGTAAGCAAACATAAAATAAATAAATATTATAACCTCTTGATGGCTCAGAGACAACTGTCAATATCAAATCACATAAAGAGGCAATCCATGATTGCTTCAGCAAGCTACCAAAATAAAGAATCTACAAATTTTCCAGAGTAGGAAAATTTCTTAGAATTACTGGAGGTGGAATACAAAAGTTTAATATACAGAACTCTTCAAGATATTAGGAATGAAATTAAGCAAAATGCAGAATACATAATAGAGGAAATTAAAAAGATTAGAGAAGAGCATAATGACAACTTTAACAGGCTGCAAGAATCCATAGAGAGATAACAACCAGAAATCCAGAAGACTAACAATAAAATTTCAGAATAAGATGACTCAATAGAAAGTCATAGGAGCAGAATTGAGGCAATGAAAGTCAGAATTAGTGAGATTCAAGATAAAGCATTTGACACCAACTTATGTGAGGAAAAATCAGATAAAAGTATTAAAAAAATGAAGAAACCCTAAAAATTATGTGGGATTCTATCAAGAGGAATAACCTGTGAGTGACTGGAGTACCAGAACAGGGGGGATAACAGAAGAAAGAGAGAGAATTGTTGAAGATTTGTTGGTAGAAAACTTCCCTAATATCATGAAAGAAGACAAGATATCTATCCAAGATGCTCATTGAACCCCACATAAGTTAGATCCCAAAAGAAAGTCACCAAGGCATATTATAATCAAACTTGCCAAAATCAAAGATAAAGAGAGAATTTTAAGAGTGGCTAGAGATAAACGAAAAGTCATCTACAAAGGAGAGTCAATAAGAATGAGCTCAGACTACTCAGCAGAAACCATGCAAGCAAGAAGGCAATGGGATGACATATATAAAGCCTTGAAGGAAAAAAATTGCCAGCCAAGAATTACATATCCAGCAAAACTTTCTCACCAATATGATGGTGAAATTAGGGCATTTCCACATAAACAGAATTTGAGGGAATTTGCAAAAACCAAACCAATATTACAAGAAATACTAAAGGGAGTCCTCCAGTTAGAAAATCAATAACATCAGATAACAACCCAAGACTAGAACACAGGACAGAGCAACCAGATATCAACACAGATAGGGAGTTCAGAAAAATAAATTAAAGCTAAAACAGTGAAAATAGGGAAACAGATGTCAATATGTAAAAGATAACAACATTAAAACAAAAAAGAGGGACTTAAAAAATGTAGACATAGATTTTTCATATGGAGAGGAAGTCAAGGTGATATAAAGAAATAAAAGACCGATATAAAAGTAGAAATATAGGGGTAAATATTAAGCTAACCACAAAATATAAAGACTCAGCAAATACAAAGTCATAACAATGAAATAGATGAAAAGAAATTACATAAAGAAAAAGCACTCAGCACAAAAAATTAAGTGGAACAAAGAAACTGTCAACAACACACAAAAAAAGACATCAAAATGACAGCAATAAACTTATACCTGTCAATAATTACGCTGAATGTAAATGGAGCAAATGCACCAATAAAGAGGCAGAGAGTGGCAGAATGGATAAAAAAAATATGATCCATCTATAGGCTTCCTACAAGAAAGACACCTTAGACTTAAAGACACAAACAAACTAAAAGTCAAAGGATGGAAAAAAATATACCGAGCAAACAACACTCAAAAAAGAGCAGGAGTGGCAATATTAATCTCTGACAAAATAGACTTTAAAGTAAAATCCACCACAAAGGAGAATGAAGGACACTATATAATGATTAAAGGGTCAATACACCAGGAAGACATACATATAATAAATATTTAGGTACCCAACAACAGGGCTCCAAAATACATAAAACAAACTCTAACAGCATTGAAAAAGAGAAACACAGCTCCACAATAATGGTAGGAGACTTCAACACACCACTTTCAGTGAAGGACAGAATATCCAGAAAGAAGCTCAACAAAGATACGGAAGAGCTAAATACTACAATCAACCAACTTGATCTCATAGACATACACCGAACACTCCACCCAACAGCAGCCAACTCTACTTTCTTTTCCAATGCACGTGGAACATTCTCCAGAATAGACCACATATTAGGCCATAAAGCAAGCCTTAACAAAATCCAAAGCATCGAAATATTAAAAAGCATCTTTTCTGACCATAAAGCCATAAAAGTAGAAATCAACAACAGAAAAAGCAAGGGAAAAAAATCAAGCACATGGAAACTGAACAACACCTTGCTCAAAAACTACTGGGTTATAGAAGAAATTAAGGATGGAATAAAGAAATTCATAGAATCAAATGAGAATGAAAACACATCCTGCCAGAACCTTTACGACACAGCAAAAGCAGTGCTCAGAGGTCAGTTTAAAGCAATAAATGCACACATCCAAAAAGAAAAAAGGGCCAAAATCAAAACATTAACCCTACAACTGGAACAAGTAGAAAGAGAGCAGCAAAATAAGCCCTCAGGTGCCAGAAGAAAGGAAATCATAAGAATTAGAGTAGAATTAAATGAAATAGAGAATGGAAAAACAATTGAAAGAGTTAACAAGACCAAAAGCTGGTTCCTTGAAAAGATCAACAAAATTGATAAACCATTGGCCAAACTGACAAAAGAAAAACAGGAGAAGAAGCAAACAACCCATATAAGATTTGAGATGGGTGATATCACAACAGACCCAACTGAAATTAAAAGAATCATAACAGAATACTATGAAAAATTGTACTCTAAAAATTTGAAAACCTAGAGGAATTGGACAAATTTCTAGAAACTCACTACCTACCTAAACTAACACAAACAGAGTTAGAACAACTAAATAAACCCATAACAAAAGAAGAGATTGAAAAGGTAATTAAAAAACTCCCCACCAAAAAAAAAAGCCCTGGCCCCGATGGTTCACTGGAGAATTCTACCAAAATTTCAGAGAAGAGTTAACACCACTACTACTAAAGGTATTCCAGAGCATAGAAAAGGATGGAATACTCCCAAACTCATTCTATGAAGCCAGCACAACCTTGATACCAAAACCAGGTAAAGACACCACAAAAAAAGAAAATTACAGACAAATATCCCTCATGAACATTGACACAAACACCCTCAACAAACTTCTAGCCAGTAGAATTCAGCAACATATCAAAAACATAATTCACCATGATCAAGTGGGATTTCTACCAGGTACGCAGGGATGGTTCAACATTAGAAAAACAATCAATGTAATCCATCACATATATAAAACAAAGACAAGAGCCACATGATCTTCTCAATTGATGCAGAAAAGGCATTTGACAAAGTCTAATTTCATTCATGATAAAAAAAAAAAAACTCTCAGCAAAATTGGAATAAAAGAGAAATTCCTCAAAACAATTAATGGCATTTATACAAAGCCAAAAGCCAATATCATCCTAAATGGAGAGAGTTTGAAAGTATTCCCCTTGAGAACGGGAACCAGACAAGGATGCCCTTTATCACCACTCTTATTCAACATTGTGCTGGAGGTCCTAGCCAGAGCAATTAGGCTAGAAAAAGAAATAAAGGGCATCCAAATTGGTAGGGAAGAACTCAAAGTATCTCTATTTGCAGATGATACGATCTTATACACAAGAAAACACCAAAGAAGCCACAAGAAAACTACTGTAACTAATAGATTTCAGCAAAGTATCAGGATACAAGATAAACATACAAAAATCAGTGGATTCCTCTACACCAACAAAGAGAACTTCAAAGAGGAAATCACCAAATCAATACTATTTAATATAGGTCCCAAGAAGTTAAAATAGTTAGGAAAAAATCTAACCAGAGACGTAAAAGACCTGTACAATGAACACTACAAGACACTGCTGCAAGAAACCAAAAGAGACCTGCATAAGTGCAAAAACATACCTTGCTCATGGATAGGAAGACTCAATATTGTGAAAATGTCAATGCTACCCAAAGTGATCTACAGATACAATGCAATCCTGATCCAAATCCAATGGCAATTTTTAATGAGATGGATAAATAAATCACCAACTTCATATGGAAAGGGAAGAGGTCCCGGATAAGTAAAGCATTACCTAAGAAGAAGAACAAAGTGGGAGGCCTCACACTACCTGATTTTAGAACCTATTATACCGCCACAGTAGTCAAAACAGCCTGGTACTGGTACAACAACAGATACATAGACCAATGGAACAGAATTGAGAATCCAGATGTAAATTCATCCACCTATGAGCAGCTGATATTTGACAAAAGGCCAAAGTCCATTAATTGGGGAAAAGACAGTCTCTTCAACAAATGGAGCTGGCATAACTGGATATTCATTTCTGCAAAATCCTGAAACGAGACCCATACCTCATACCATGCACGAAAACTAACTCAAAATGGATCAGACTTAAATATAAGATCGAAAATGATAAAGATCATGGAAGAAAAAATAGGGACAAAGCTAGGAGCCCTAATACATGGCATAAACACAATACGAATCATAAGTAACAATGCACAAACACCAGAAGAGAGACCAGATAAATGGGAGCTCCTAAAAATCAAACAATTATGCTCATCAAAAGACTTCACTAAAAGAGTCAAAAGACAAGCTACAGACTGGGAAAAAATTTTGGCTACGTCAAATCCGATCAGCGTCTAATCTCTAAAATCTACAAGATACTGCAAAACTTCAACAACAAAGAGACAAATAACCCAATTAAAAAATGGGCAAAGGATATGAAAAGGCACTTCTCCAAAGAAGATATTCAGGCAGCTAACAGGCACATGAAGAAATGCTCACAATCATTAGCCATTAGAGAAATGCAGATCAAAACTACAATGAGATATCGTCTCACTCCAACAAGGCTAGCATTAATCCAAAAAACACAAAACAATAAATGCTGGAGAGGCAGTGGAGAGACTGCAACACTGATACACTCTTGGTGGGAATGTAAAATGTTACAACCACTTTGGAAATCTATTTGGCGCTTCTTTGAAAAGCTAGAAATAGAAGTAGCATAAGATCCAGCAATCCTGCTCCTTGGAATATATCCTAGAGAAATAAGAGCCGTCACACGAATAGACATATAAACACCTATGTTCATTGCAGCACTGTTCACAATAGCAAAAAGATGGAAACAACCTGGGTGCCCATCAGTGGATGAATGGTTAAAAAAATTATGGTATATTCACACAATGGAATACTACGCAACGATAAATAACAACAATGAAGCCCTGAAACATCTTATAACATGCAGGAATCTAGAAGGCATTATGCTGAGTGAAATTAGTCAGTCACAAAAGGGCAAATGTTGTATAAGACCACTATTATAAGAACTCAAGAAAAGGTTTAAACACAGAAGAAAGCATTCTTTGATGGTTACGAGGGTGGGGAGGGAGGGTGAGGGCTATTCACTAACCAGATAGTAGATAAGAATTATCTTAGGTGAAGGGAAGGACAGCACACACTACCGGGGAAGTCAGCAAAACTGGGCTAAACCAAAGCTAAGAATTTTCCTGAATGCAATCAAACACTTCAAGGGATAGAGTAGCAGGGTAGGGGTCTGGGGACTATGCTTTCAGGGGACATCTAGGTCAATTGGCATAACAAAGCTTATTAAGAAAATGTTCTGCATTCTACTTTGGTAAGTGACGTCTGGGGTCTTAAAAACTTGCAAGCGGCCATTTAAGATGCATCCATTGGTCTCAATCACCTGGAGCAAAGGAGAATGAGGAACACCAAAGACACAAGGAAAGTATTAGCCCAAGAGACAGAAAGGGCCACATAAACCAGAGCCTTCATCTGCCTGAGACCAGAAGAACTAGATGGTGCCCAGCTACCACCAATGACTGCCCTGACAGGGAACACTACAGAGAGTCCCTGATGGAGCAGGAGAAAGGTGGGATGTAGAACTCAAATTCTAGTAAGAAGACCAGACTTAATGGTCTGAATGAGACTGGAGGAAGTCCAGAAAGCATGGCCCCAGATTCTCTATCAGCCCAGAACTAAAACGATCTCTGAGGCCAACTCTTCAGACAGGAATGGGACTGGACTGTGGGATATAAAGTGATACTCATGAGGAGTGTGCCTCTTAGCTCAAGTAGATACAAGAGACTAAATGGGCAGCTTCTGTCTGGAGGTGAAATGGGAAGGCAGAGAGGGTTAGGAGCTGGTTGAATGGACATGGGGAATCAGGGGTGTAAAGGAGGAGTGTGTTGTCACAATACGGGGAGAGAAGTTAGGGTCACATAACAATGCATGTATAAATTTTTTTATGGGAAACTAACTTAAAATGTAAACTTCATTTAAACTACAACAATAAACAACAAAAAAATAATGTGAAAAAAATAGAAATAGCTCAAATAAGCAGATTTTTAGCCATTTAGAGCCTACCTGTTTCACACACCCTTCGAAACTGCATCCAATATCTGTAAGCCATTGTCATTGTTGTTGTTGTTAGTTGTCATTAGGGCTTTGAACTGGCTCTTCCCCGTTCAGTCAGGAAGCGAAACTAGAATAGACCTGAATGTTTACAATTTGGGTGCCCCATAACGGTAACCGGAATGGGAAAAATCATGGGTTGAAGCCCAGCTAGAAACCTAATCTCCCTCTTAGAAAACAAGGGCACACACCCGTTGCATAACATCCAAATCTCTGGCCTGTCTAATCTTGGCAGAGTTGGAAACAGTGCTGCCCTGATCAAAGATGGTGGCCAACCACACCGCTTTGAACGTGTGTCGCTTTCAGCAGTCCTGTCAATGATCCAATCTCATACATTAGGCTCCTGAAAGGGCCCACTATGTCTCGTCTGAGTCCCATTCCAGGGCTTCAACCTGTAATTTTTCCCGTTCCAGTGATCACTCTGGAGCACCCAAACTGTAAACATTTGGGTCTGTTCCAGTTTCACTTTGCTGGCCATGACTGAACTGGTTTGAACCAGTTTGAAGCCCTAGTTATTACTGAGTTGGCACCAACTAATGGCCTTATGTATAGCAGAACAAAACATTATTCAGTCCTGTGCCAGCTTCATGATCGTTGGTATGTTTGAGTCCATTGTAGAGGCTATTGTGTCAATCCTTCTCATTGAGTTTTCCTCATTTTTGTTGACCCTCTACTTTACCAAACATCGTATCCTTTTCTAGGGATTGGTTTTCCTGATGACATATTCAAAGTGAGCAATCTTCTAAGGAGCATTTTAATTCTTTTCCTGCTAAGGCTAATTTGTTCATTCTTCTGGCAGCCCTTAGATAAGAAAAATCCTGTAGGTATAAAGACCTAATGTGCTAAGGCCCTTTAGATTTCTCTGATCCAGAGACCTCCTGCCATGTTGTTGAGTGACATTGCCTAGACATGTAAGCCCCCTCTCTACTTCCCGTTCCCTAGAATTTCCCTTTCTTATTCCCCTTCTGGTGGCCTCTGTGGCTTTCGCCTTAAAGGACTTCCTACACCTGCATAGCTTGCTTTGTAAGACTGTCATCTCATGGTTATATCTTTTTTCTTAATCAACCTTGAAATTTTTTGACCTGACTACAGTCTCAAATTGATAACTTAATTTTCATCTTAAGACACTGGAAAGAGAAGAGCAAAACAGACCTAAAACAAGCATAAGAAAGAAATAATAAAGATTAGATGGTAAATAAATGAAAAACAGAATAGAAAAACAATATAAAAAATCAACAAACCTGAAATTCGGTTCTTTGAAAAAATCAACAAAATTGACACACCTCTAGCTGGACTGGCCAAGAAAAAAATAGAGAAGACTCAAGCCATTAAAGTTAAAAATGAGAGATGAGACATTACTACTAACTTTATGAAAATAAAAAGGATCATAAAGGAATACAATAAACACCTGTATGTCAATAAATGGAGCCCTGGTGGCGCAGTGGTTAAGAGCTCAGGCTGCTAACCAAAAGGTCGGCAGTTTGAATCCATCAGCTGCTCCTTGGAAACCCTATGGGGCAGTTCTACTCTGTACTATAGTGTTGTTATGAGTCAGAATCAACGGCAATGAGTATGTCGATAAATTAGACAAAAGTGAGAAATTTCTAGAAAAACATAAATTACTGAAACAGAATAAAAAAGAAATATAAAATCTGAATATACCTATAACATGTAAGGAAATAGTTTTAGAAATAATAATAATTTTAAAAAGCTTTCCACAAGAAAAACTCAGGCCCAGATGACTTTATTGTTGAATTCTACCAAACATTTAAAGGAAAATAAGTATTAACTCTTCACAAACTATTCCAAAGAATAGATAAGGAGGGAATACTTCTCAACTCATTTTATGAGGCCAGTTTTACTCTGCTACCAAACCAAGCAAGACATCACAAGAAAAAATCAAAGAACTACAGACTGATATCCCTTATGAATATATATGCAAAAATCCTCAACAAAATATTAGCAAACTGAATCTACCAGCATATTAAGAGGATTATATACCATGACCAGGTGGGTTTTATCCTAGGAATTCAAGATTGGTTTGATATCCAAATATCAATTAATGTAATACACCCTATAAATGCAATAAAGGACAAAAAACACATGATCATCTAAATAGATGCAGAAAAAGCATTTGACAAAATACAACAGACTTTCATGATAAAAAACACTCAACAGAAGTTTTGTGCTTTTTCTCAAAAAACAGAACAGAAAAGAATTTTCTCAATTTGATAAAGGGCATCTACGAAAACTCACAATCAACATCATATTTAATGATGAAAGACTTAATGTTCCTCCCGCCCCCCCAAGCAATCAGGAACAAAACAAAGATGTCTGCTCTCACCACTTCTATTCAACATTGTACTGGAGATTTTAGCCAGGGCAGTTAGGCAATAAAATGAAACAAAAGACATCCAGATAGGCAAGGAAGAAGTACAACTATCTCTATTTGCAAATAACTTGAACTTGTATACAGAAAATCCTAAGGACCACTAAAAAAATTATTAGAACAAATAAATGAGCTCAGCAAGGTTGCAGGATACAAGACCAATATACAAAATCAACTGTATTTCTATACACTGTCAGTGAACAATCCAAAGATGAATTTAAGAAAACAATTTCATTTACAATAGCATCAAAAAAATAAAACACTTAGGAATAAATTCGACAAAGGAGGGGCAAATATTGTACCCTAAAAACTATAAAACATTGCTGAAAGGAATTAAATAAGACCTAAATAAATGGTAAAATATGTTTATGGATTGGAAGACTTAATGTTGTTAAAATGGAAACTCTACTCAAATTGATCTACAGATTCAACACATTCCCTATTAGAATCATAGCTGGATTCTTTGCAGAAATTGACAGACTAATCTTAAAATCCATATGAAATTCAAAGGACTCAGGTTAGCCATAACAATCTTGAAAAAGAAGAACAAACTAGGAGGACTCATACTTTCTGATTTCAAAACTTACTACAAAACTACAGTAATCAAGACCGCATGGTACCGGCATTAAGGATAGACATATAGATCAATGAAATAGAAATGAGATTTCAGAAATAAGCCCTTATATCACTGGCCAATTGCTTTTCATTGTGGGTGCCAAAACAATTAAATGGGAAAATAATCTTTTTCAACAAATAGTGCTAGGACAACTGGATAGCCATACACAGAACGATGAAGTTGGATCCTTACCTTACACAATATACAAAAAGTAACTCAAAATGGACCAAAGACCTAAGTGTAGGAGCTAAAACTTTAAAACTCTTATAGGACAACATAGGGGTAAGTCTTCGTGACCTTTGATTTGGCAATGTTTTCTTAGATGTGACATCAAAAGCCCAAAAAACAAAACAAAAAATAGATAAATTTGACTTCATCAAAATTTAAAACTTTACACCTGCCCAAAAGCAAAGACAAGAAGGCAGGAAAGGAGACAAAAACTGAAAGAATGGACACAGAGAACCTGGGGTGGAAAGGGAAAGGGGAGAGTGCTGACA
Source organism: Dugong dugon (assembly GCA_030035585.1). Classification (NCBI taxonomy): domain Eukaryota; kingdom Metazoa; phylum Chordata; class Mammalia; order Sirenia; family Dugongidae; genus Dugong; species Dugong dugon. The sequence goes on from CM057478.1 coordinate 21,741,865, forward strand.
CAATGCAGGGATGGCAACCAATGTCAGAAAACAATTTGTGTATAAATTTTTGAATAAAAAACTAATTTGTGCTGTAAATTTTCACCTAAAACACAATAATTTTTTTATTTAAAACGTTAAAAAAAATTAAAATTTTTGTAATTCAAACAACACAATCAAAAAATGAAAAGATAACCCACTGAATGGGGTTGAAAATATTTGAGAAATCTTATTTTTAGTAAGAGACTTGTAGCTCGAATCTATAAAGAATTCTTATAACTCAATAATAAAAAGACAAACAACCTAATTAAAAAATGGGCAAAGAATCTAAATAGATTCTTCTGCAAAGAAGATATACAAATGGCTAATAAGCACAGGAAAAGATGCTCAACATCATTACTCATCAGGGACATGCAAATGAAAACCACTTCACACCCACTGGGATGGCTACAATAAAAAAGGTAGATAATAACAAGTATTGGCAAGGATGTAGAGTAATTGAAACACTCATACACAGCTAGTGGAAATGTAACTTATGCAGCCACTTTGGAAAACAGTCTGAAACTTCCTCAAAAGGTTAAATACAGAGTTACCATATGACTTTACAACTCTATACAAAAACTTGTACACAAATGTTGATTGCGGTATTATTCACAATAGGAAAAAAGGTGGAAACAGAATAAAAAGGGGAAAAAAAGGAAACAACCCAAATGTTGATCAGCAGATGAATGAATAAATAAAACATGGTATATTCATATAATTAATTATTCAGCAATGCAAAAGAATGAAGTACTATAACATGCTACAACATGGATAAACCTTGAAAATGTTACGCTAAGTGAAATAAGACAGTCACAAAAGACCACATCTTGTATGATTCCACTTATATGAAATGCCTCAGGCAAAGCCATAGAGACAGAAAGTAGATTAGTGGTTGCCTAAGGATGGGGAGGGAATGGGGAAATTGTTGGGGGGAGGTAATAGCTAAAAGTACAGGGTCTCTTTTTAGGATGATGAAAATGTTCTAAAATTGTGGTGATGGTTGCACAGCTCTATGAATATACTAAACATCATTTTACACCAAATTGTATACTTTAAATGAGAAAATTATATGTGAACTATATCTCATAAAGCTCTTACAAAAATATTTGTTACAGACATCACGGCATTTTATCCCTAAATACTTTAGAAAGTTATGTAGGACATTCTCCTACATAACCCCATACCAATATAACTCCTAGGAAAATTAACAATAATTTCTTAATTTTATATAAAAGCATTAATTGGATTTTGAATGTTAAAACAACCCAACCTTGCATTCCCGGTTTACCAATATTTTGTTTCACATCTTGACACCACGATTCTCGAGTGAGTTTGGCCTGTAATGTTCTTGTAATATCGTTTTTTACATTTTTGTAAAAAGGTTACATAAAACATGTTGAGACATAGTCCAGTTATCAAAATATTCTTCAGTTCCAAATCTACCTTTCTTTGCCCTCCATTGTGAGCCTGGAGCTAGACCCTGCAAATATTTCTTTTTTAGCCAGCTGGTACCTTGCTGGGCTTTGCCAACAGAGAGCACTGGAAAGGCACTGCAAGACAATAACAGAGGAAGTGACTTCTCTTCTGGGTTCCAGATTTTTTTTTTTTTCCTTTAAAAAGTGTACCTGCTAGCAGGTTGATATGTGGCGGCCCAGTGCAATCATTCTCCAGAAAGTTCCTAGGCCACATAGCAGGCATCTTCTGGTGGACCAACTCTGACCTGTTGGCACTCTCCAGCAAGTTCTTCCACCACCATTGGACTGCTTTCTGCAGACCAGCTCCAGTTCACATCCTCTGACAAATTTATTTGCTACTGGCAGACTACACAATCTTGTAACAGCCTCACCTTCTCCAACAAAGTCTAAATCTCAGCCTGTGAGAAAACTCTTATTAGTTTCTTCTTCATTTATGCTAGAAGATCATTCAAAAGCAGCTGGAGCAGTACATCGACAGGGAACTGCCAGAAATTCAAGCCAGACTCAGAAGAGGATATGGAATGAGGCATCTTTGCTGATGTCAGATGGATCCTGGCTGAAAGCAGAGAATACCAGAAAGATGTTTACCTCTGTTTCACTGACTATGCAAAGACATTCGGCTGTGTGGATCATAACAAATTATGGATAACATTGTGAAGAATGGAAATTCCAGAACACTAAATTGTGCTCATGATTAACCTGTACATAGATCAAGAGGCAGTCGTTCGAACAGAACAAGGGGATACTGACTGGTTTAAAGTCAGGAAAGTTGTGCATCATGGTTGTATCCTTTCACCGTACTTATTCAATATATATGCTGAGCAAATAATCAGAGAAGCTGGACTCTATAAGGAAGAAAAGGGCATCAGAATTGGAGGAAGACTGTGTTATGCTGATGACACAACCTTGCTTGTTGAAAGTGAAGGGGACTTGAAGCAGTTGCTGATGAAGATCAAAGACTACATCCTTCAGTATGGATTACACCTCAAAATAAAGAAAACAAAAATCCTCACAACTGGACCAATAAACAACATCATGATAAATGGAGAAAAGACTGAAGTTGTAAAGAATTTCATTTTACTTGGATCCACAATCAATGCCCCTGGAAGTAGCAGTCAAGAAATCAAACAACACATTGCATTGGGCAAGTCTGCAGCAAAAGACCTCTTTAATGTGCTGAAAAGCAAGGATGTCACCTTGAAAACTAAGGTGCACCTGTCCAAAGCCATGGTGTTTTCAATCACCTCATATGCATGTGAAAGCTGGACGATGAATAAGGAAAACTGAAGAAGGATTGATGCCTTTGAATTGTGGTGTTGGTGAAGAATATTGAATATACCATGGACTTTTAAAAGAACGAACAAATCTGTCTTGGAAGAAGTACAACCAGAATTCTCCTTAGAAGCAAGGATGCCAAGACTACGTCTCACATACTTTGGACAAGTTATTAGGAGCAATCAGTCTCTGGAGAAGGACATCACGCTTGGTAAAGCAGAGAGTCAACAAAAAAGAAGACCCTCAATGAAATGGATTGACACAGTGGCTGCAACAATGGGCTCAAGCATAGCAACAATTGTGAGGATGGCGCAGGACCCAGCAGTGTTTCCTTCCGTTGTACATAGGGTCGCTATGAGTTTGCACTGACTTAATGGCACCTAACAACAACAGCCCTAGAGGTAATAGCTGATTCTCACATTTGCTGTTTTTGTATTCTCAGAGACCTCTTTTACCTCTTTTAATGGTGCATTATTTATTAATTAATTATTACTTATATTAAAAAATTATTAGGGAGACCTGTCCAAACAATCAGTTTCATCTCTTAAGTGACCTTGAATGATAGAGAATTCATACTGGGAGTGGTCCCTGGAGACAGACTCTCAAAGATGAGATGTGGAGATTAGTTTGGCCATTTTCCTTGGATTTGATCACAGTGCTAAGCTCCTTGCCAATAGGAAATGGGATGCTAGTAATCCATGGCATGCAGTGGCATAACAATTAATCAAATTAACACCTGTGGTTGATTGTGATGAAGTGCCTAATGAAGCAAGTGTCTTGGAAACCCAAGCTGTTGGTTGGGTGTTATTACTTCCTTAAATGTTTGGTAAATAAACCAGTGAAACTATCTGGACCCATGAGATTTTTTTACAGGAAGATTAATTACAAATGGAATTTGTTTAAGAGATATAGAACTATTCAGATTTCTAAAATGTCTTCTTATATCTGTATCAGTTTTGGTAGGTTGAATTTTCTAGAAATTTTCCCATTATGTATAAATTTTCAGACTTACTGGCATAAACATGTTCATATTATTCTTTTTTATATAATTTATTTTATTTTTGTTGCTGTTGTTGAGAATGTACACAGCAGAACATACACCTACTATTTCTACATGTACAAATCAGTGGAATTGATTATATTTTTCAGGTTGTGCAACCACTCTCACCCTCCTTTTCTGAGTTTTTCCTCCCTCATTAACATAAATTCACTGCCCCCTAGGATTTCTATCTAATCTTTCAAGTTGCTGTTGTCCATTTGATCCCATATAGACAGATCTTAAAAGAGCACAATGCTCAAGGTAAACATTGTTTACCATTTCAGCTAAACTATGGTTTGAAGAAGACTTCTGGGGGATATTTTTGGTTTAAGGTTTAAAGATTATCTCAGGGCAATAGTTTCAGGAGTTCATCAAGCCTCCCTGGCCCTGGAAAGTCTGGATTCCATGAGAATTTAAAATTCCTTTCTGCATTTTCCCCCCTTTAACAGGATTTTTCTATAGAATCTTTGTTCAAAATGTTCAATAATGGTAGCCAGGCACCATCCAGATCTTCTGGTCTCATGGCAAAGGAGGCAGCTCTTCATGGAAGCAATTAGCCACACATTCCATTTCCTCCTCCTATTCCTTCTTCCTCTGTTACTCCAGGTAAAAGGAGAGTAGTTGCTGTATCTTGGATGGCGACTTGCAAGCTTTTAAGACCCCAGGCACTATGCAACAAACTAGGAGGTAGAATAGAAGCACTAAGAACTAAGCATGATATTAGGCCAATTAACTGGGATGTCACATGAAATCATGACCCTAAGCCTCCAAACTAAGGAACCAAATCTCATGAGGCATTAGGTTGTTATAAGCAGCCTCAGCAGCTATTGCTTTTTTTGTAAGTGTGTCATTGTTATAAATCTATCACAATACTTTTGCCAATTAAACTTTTTACAGGTGTACAACTTATTGACAGCAATTACATTAATCGGCTGCACAAACCTACTCTTAATCAATGCAATTTTTCGATTACCATTAACCAAAACTGAGTACTCCATAAGTAACCTCTAAAAATCTTTGGTATTTATACATTTGCCTGTTCTTGTCTTTTTATATGAGTGAGGTCATACAATATTTGTCCTTTTGTGATTGACTTATTTCACTCATCATAATGTCTTCAAGCTCCATCTGTATCGTAGCATGTATCAAGACTTCATTTCTCTTACTGGCTGAGTAGTATACCATTGTACGCATACGCCACATTTTGTTTATCCATTTATCCATAGATAGGCGTTTAGGTTGTTGCAATGAACATTGATGTGCAAGTCTCTGAGTCTCTGCTTTCAAGTCTTTTGTTTATATACCTAGGTGTGGAATTGCTGGGTTATACAGTAGTTCTAGTTGTAGTTTTTTGAGGAGTCATCACACTGTTTTACATAATGACTGTACCATTTTGCATTCCTACCAGCAATTGCCAAGGGTTCCAATTTCTCTACATCCTAGCCAACATTTGTTGTTTGCTTTCCTTTGTTTTAAATTTTAGCCATCCTAATGGGAGGGAAATAGTATCTCATTGTGGTTTTGATTTGCATCTCTCTGATGGCTAATGATATTGAACATCTCTTCATGTGTTCGGTAGCCATTTGAATGTCCTCTTTGGTTAAATGTCTATTCAAGTCCTTTGCCCATTTTATGTTTGGGTTATCTTTTTGTTGTTAAGTTGTCCAAGTTTTATATGTATATTGGTTATTAGATTCTTATAAGATATAGTTTCTGAAGATGTTCTCCCAGTTGGTAGCTTGTCTTTTCACTTTTTTTGTAAAGTCTTTGGAGGAACAAAATATTTAATTTTTATGAGATCCCATTTACTTATTTTGTTTTTGCTGTTTGTGCTTTTGTTATTGTATTAGATAATCCACTGTTAAAAGCTAGGCCCAACAGCCTTGTCCTGCATTTTCTTCTAAGAATTTTATGGTTTTAGTTTGCACATTTAGGTCCTTAATCTATTTTGATTTTGAATTTGTTGTTGTGTGTGGTGTGAGGCATGTATCCTGTTTCATTTTTCTGCATGTGGAAATCCAATTTTCCCAACATTATTGAAGAGACTCTTCTTTCCCGCTTGAATGGACTTAGCACCCTTGTCAAAAATCATTTGACCACAAATGTGTGAGTTTATTTCTGGACTCTCAATTTTATTCTGTTGGTCTATTTGTCTACTGTTATATCAGTACTAGGCTGTTTTGATTACTGTAGCTGCATAATATGTTTTAAAATCAGGAAGTGTGAGTCCTCTTACTTTGTTATTTTTTTCGATATTGCTTTAGCTATTTGAGACCTCTTGCCATTCCATATAATGTTGAGGACTGGTTTCTATTCAGATCATTCTTATTATCTTTAGAATATCTGTTGGATCTGTAGTGACGTCTTCTTCTCTTTCATTCTCAATATTGGTTATTTGTATTTTCTCTGTCCCCCTTTTTTTGATTAATCTCCTAAGATATATCCAATTTTATTACACTGTTCAAAGAAGCAGCTTTTTGCTTTACTGAGTCTTCTTCATGTTTATTCTTTTAGTTGATTAATTTCTCTTATATTTATTATTTCCTTCATTGTGTTCTATTTAGGTTTAAATTTACTGGTTTTTTTGTTATTGAAATGGATGCTTAGCTCATTGATTTTAAGTCTTTAGCTTTTCAAATATTTAAGGTCTATTTTTTTCCTACAAGCCATTTGTTCACATCTTTTGTGCATTTTTCTGCCAGCTCTTTTTACCTCCCAAATTTTAGAGACTATTCGTTTAGTAAGAATATTAATTCTTTATATGTAATATAAGCTATATTATATATAGTTTGTCATTTGTCTTTTGACATTGTTGTTGATTTCCATGCAAAGATTTATTGATAGATAGATATGCAAATTTATCAATCTTTCTTTTCATTGCCTTGGGTTTTTAGTCATAATTTAAAGTTTTCCCCACTCCCAGCTTAAAAAAGAACTCATGCATATCTTCTTTTAGTGCTTTTATTTCACATTCTTAGTTAAATTTCATAAATATTAAATAAATATTATTTTATCATTTTTAGAGAAGATGCTTTAGAGTGACTTTTAAAATATACAACGTGCAAGATCCATTTTAGAACCTCTGGCAGCATATAGGAATATGAGGAAATATGGAAATATTTGTGATCAAAAGGAGCTTTTTTGGCATCATTCAAATTACACAATCCAGGAAGCCACCTACTCTATATAAAGGCAGAATGACTCCTCAGTATGGATATCCTCTTGAGCCACACTTACTTCTTCCCAGATGTAGCAGAGCCTGGCTAGCTGTATATAGACTAAATCTTCCTCTTTTTCTAGAACACGCAGCTATACTACATTTCCTAGCTTCCCTTGCAGTTAGGTGTGGTCATATAACTCAGTTCTAGCAAATGCAATTTATAGCTATTTATAACTTCAAGGTACAGCTCTATTAGGAAATTTCTAATATTTTCATGTTTCTGCAAGATGATTTGTTGTTCTTGTTAGGTGTCGTTGAGTCAGTTCCGACTCATAGCGACCTTTTGTACAACAGAACAAAACACTGCCTGGTCCCGCGCCATCTTCACAATCATTGTTATGCTTGAGCCCATTGTTGCAGACACTGTGTCAGTCCATCTCATCGAGGGTCTTCCTCTTTTTTGCTGACCTTCTACTTTACCAAGCATGATGTCCTTCTCCAGCGACTGATCCTTCCTGATAACATGTCCAAAGTATGTGAGAAGTAGTCTTGGCATCCTTGCTTCTAAGGAGAATTCTGGTTGTACTTCTTCCAAGACAGATTTGTTCGTTCTTTTAAAAGTCCATGGTATATTCAATATTCTTCACCAACACCACTATTCAAAGGCATCAATCCTTCTTCAGTCTTCCTTATTCATTGTCCAGCTTTCACATGCATATGAGGTGATTGAAAATACCATGGCTTTGGTCAAGCACACCTTAGTTTTCAAGGTGACATCCTTGCTTTTCAACACTTTAAAGAGGTCTTTTGTTGCAGACTTGCCCAATGCAATGTGTTGTTTGATTTCTTGACTGCTACTTCCAGGGGCATTGATTGTGGATCCAAGTAAAATGAAATTCTTTACAACTTCAGTCTTTTCTCCATATATCATGATGTTGTTTATTGGTCCAGTTGTGAGGATTTTTGTTTTCTTTATTTTGAGGTGTAATCCATACTGAAGGATGTAGTCTTTATCTTCATCAGTAAGTGCTTCAAGTCCTCTTCACTTTCAGCAAACAAGGTTGTGTCATCAGCATAACACAGTCTTCCTCCAATTCTGATGCCCTGTTCTTCCTTATAGAGTCCAGCTTCTCTGATTATTTGCTCAGCATATATATTGAATAAGTACGGTGAAAGGATATAACCCTGATGCACACCTTTCCTGACTTTAAACCAGTCAGTATCCCCTTGTTCTGTTCGAACGACTGCCTCTTGATCTATGTACAGGTTAATCATGAGCACAATTTAGTGTTCTGGAATTTCCATTCTTCACAATGTTATCCATAATTTGCTATGATCTGCACAGCTGAATGTCTTTCCATGGTCAATGAAACAGAGGTAAACATCTTTCTGGTATTCTCTGCTTTCAGCCAGGATCCATCTGACATCAACAATGATATGCCTCGTTCCATGTTCTCTTCTGAATCCAGCTTGAATTTCTGGCAATTCCCTGTTGATATACTGCTGCAACTGCTCTTGAATTATCTTCAGCAAAATTTTACTTGCTTGTGATATTAATGATATTGTTTGATAATTTCCACATTCTGTTGGATCACCTTTCTTGGGAATAGGCATAAACATGGATCTCTTCCAGTCAGTTGGCCAGGTAGCTATCTTACAAATTTCTTGGCATAGACGAGTGGGCACTTCCAGTGCTGCATCCGTTTGTTTAAACATCTCAATTGATATTCCTTCAATTCCTGGAGCCTTGTTTTCCCCAATGCCTTCAGTGCAGCTTGAACTTCTTCCTTCAGTACCGTCAGTTCCTGAACATATGCTACCTCCTGAAATGGTTGAATGTCGACCAATTCTTTTTGGTATAGTGATTCTGTGTATTCCTTCCATCTTCTTTTGATGTTTCCTGCATTGTTTAATATTTTCCCCATAGAAGCCTTCAGTATTGCAACTTGAAGCTTGAATTTTTCTTCAGTTCTTTCAGCTTGAGAAATGTCTAGCGTGTTCTTCCCTTTTGATTTTCTATCTCCAGCTCTTTGCACATGTCACTACAATACTTTACTTCATCTTCTCGAGCATCCCTTTGAAATCTTCTGCTCAACTCTTTTACTTCATCATTTCTTCCTTTTGCTTTAGCTACTTGAAGTTCAAGAGCAGGTTTCAGAGTCTCTTTTGACATCCATTTTGGTCTTTTCTTTCTTTCCTGTCTTTTTAATGACCTCTTGCTTTCTTCATGTATGATGTCCTTGATGTCATTCCACAACTCATCTGGTCTTTGGTCACTAGTGTTCAACACGTCAATCTATTCTTGAGATGGTCTCTAAATTCAGGTGGGATATACTCAAGATCATACTTTGGCTGTCATGGATTTGTTCTAATTGTCTTCAGTTTCAACTTGAACTTGCATATGAGCAACTGATGGTCTGTTCCTCAGTCAGCCCCCAGCCTTGTTGTGACTGATGATATTGAGCTTTTTGATTGTCTCTTTCCACAGATGTAGTTGATTTGATTCCTGTGTATTCCATCTGGCTAGGTCCACATGTATAGTCACTGTTTATGTTGTTGAAATAAGGTATTTGTAATGAAGGAGTCGTTGGTCTTACAAAATTCTATCATGTGATCTCTGGCATCATTTCTATGGCCAAGGCCATATTTTCCAACTACCAATCCTTCTTTGTTTCCAGCTTTCACATTCCAAACACCAGTAATTATCATTGTGCCCTGATTACAAGTTTGATCAATTTCAGACTGCAGAAGTTGGTGAAAATCTTCATCTTCATCTTTCTTCACCTTTGGCCTTAGTGGTTGGTGTGTAAATTTGAGTAATAGTAGTATTAACTGGTCTTCTTTGTAGGCATATGGATATTAATCTATCACTGACAGCGTTGTACTTCAGGATAGATATTAAAATGTTCTTTTTGATGATGAATGCAACACCATTCCTCTTCAAGCTGTCATTCCTGGCATAGTAAACCGTATAGTTGTCTTATTCAAAATGCCCAGTACCAGTCCATTTCAGCTCACTAATGCCTAGGATATTGATGTTTATGCATTTCGTTTCATTTTTGACAATTTCCAATTTTCCTAGATTCATACTTCATGCATTCCAGGTTCCCATTATTAATGGATGTTTGCAGCTGTTTTTTCTCATTTTGAGTCATGCCACATCAGCAAATGAAGGTCCCAAAAGCTTGATTCCATCCACGTCATTAAGGTCGACTCTACTTTGAGGAGGCAAATCTTCCCCAGTGTTATTTTGAGTGCCTTCCAACCTGGCGGGGTGGGGGGTGCTCATTTTCTGACTGTACATCTGTCAATGTTCCGCTATTCATAAGGTTTTCACTGGTTAATTCTCTTCGGAAGTAGACCACCAAGTCCTACATCCTAGTGTGTCTTAGTCTGGAAGCTCAGCTGAAACCTGTCCACCATAGGTGACCCTGTTGGTATTTGAATACTGGTGGCATAGCTTCCAGCATCACAGCAACACGCAAGCCCCCACAGTACAACAAACTGACAGACACATGAGGGTGCATGGTGGTATCCTAGGTTATAGAATAATTGAGTGGCAAACAAGTCTTGTAAGTTAGAGATAGATACCTCTGGAGAGATTTACAGGTTTATCTCCCCAGGAGTCATTCATTTACATTCCAAAAGGTAGTGACCCTATCCTCCTCAGAGAAGATTCATTTACAGTAGAAATATAAGGTCTCTCTTTCACCTCCTCCTCAGGGGAGGAGGGGCAGCTTGCCCAAAAACCAAACTCACTGCAGTCAAGTAGATTCCGACTCATAGTGACCCTATAAGTTCCAAGGTTTACGGTTTGGGAGTTCCTCTCCTGTGATGCAAATCTGCTCTGCAGGCATAGGTGACATCTGCCCTTATTGCATAACCCTCTAGTGCTAAGATGTTCTGCAAGTAAGTATGTCATCTTTTTCCCTGATCCAGAGGTCTCATGGTATTACCAGTGTGTGTATGTTGTAAAATCGTGCAAGTAGGCTGTGGGATTTACAATTAACTTTACCCAGAGAATCTGGTCTTTGTCCTTGGTTCCTAAGAGATCACCTCTAAAACCTTGAAATTTCCCCCAGATCACACCTGAGTATTTATACTAATGAGGTGACTCTTGGGTGGAGGCTGGCCAAGCCAGAAAGATCCACCATGTGATATCAGCCCAACCTCAGGGGAAGGGGGCTGGAGGTTCAACCACCTGGGCAATGGTTCAGTCAATCAATCCTACATAATGAGATCCCGATATAAAAACTCTGAACACGAAAGCTCTGTGAGCTTCCTGGTAGGTGGTAGACATCAATGCATAGGATAGGGTAATGCATCCTTTGGGGCAGGGAAGCTCCACAGCGGGAACCCTCCCAGGTCTCTCCTTATGTAGCTCTTCATTTATATCCTTTTTTGCTATAATAAAACTGTAATTGTAAGTATAACACTTTACTGAATTCTACAAGTCATTCTACCACATTATTGAATCTGTGGTCAGAAGTGAAGGTGTCATGGGGACCCCAAGCTTGTGGCTGGCATCTGAAATCTTGGGCAGACTTGATAGTCTGGAAGACTGTGTCCTTTAACTTGTGAGATCTTACCTAGACCTGGTGGTTAGGGTCAGAGGAAGAACAACTGAATTTGCATTTGATGGCAGAACAGAATTGAATTGATTCTCTCATAGGGTAATGTCACAGACCCTTCACAATTTCAGAGTCAACAGCCCATTAAAAAAGTTCATACACAGATATATGATGTAGTGCATAGACTTTATAAAAAGACTGTCACAGCTAAGGATTGCATTTCCCAGTCCTCCTCAACAATTTGGTGTTCCCTAGTGACTCAAAGAAATGAAATCAGAAGTAATGAGTACAATTTTTTCCTTGCTTGCTTAAGATAAAACCCTTAACCCTGGACTTGTCATTCCACTATTCTTGCCAGCTAAGATGGGAGAGTCCATAGTAACCTTGGAAGTCATGCATTGAAGATGGTAGAGTTGCTGTGAGCCTGAGTTCCTGGATGATGTGTGGACAAATGTCACCTGCTGACCCAGAGCATATGCCCTGAACTGTGATTTGAATGACACATAAATTCCTGTCTGGTTGGAGTCACTATCATTTTTGTGTCCTTTATTATAGCAGGTGATACCCGTTACTGTTGAGTTGATTCAGACTCATAACAACACTAGAGGACAGAGGAGAACTGCCCCATAGGGTTTCCAAGGAGTGGCTGATGGATTTCAACTGCCAACCTTTTGGTTAGCAGCCATAGCTCTTAACCACTGCGCCCTCAGGCCTCTTAACAGGTAATATTACCCTATATTATCCTATTTAACACAGTAGTCTCTAGAATTACAAAGAAAGAAAACTGCTCTTCTGCCTTCTTCCTACATTCCTTCCTTTAATATTTAGTTCAAGGAGATAAATCCCTCACCTGAAGCTGTTGTTGTTATTATTAGCTGCTGTTGAGTGGGCCCCCAACTCATGGCAACCCGATGTGTTACAGAACAAAATTGCTCCAAAGGGTTTTCTTGGCTGTAATTTTCACAAAAGCATTTCACCAGGTCTTTCTTCTGCAGAGACACTGGGTGGGTTTGAACTGTCAACCTTTAGGTTGGCAGCCAGTCGCAATTAGCTTGCACCACCCAAGCTCCCCACCTAAAGCTAGGACTCCCAATATTCATCAATCAGCAGGAAAATTCACTTCAGAAGACAGGAAGGTTTGAATCAGCTACTGTACAGGGAAAATGACCTGCAAACCTTCAATCTTCTACTCTAGCTTCACATCCATCCATCTGGGAATAACGTTCTTTCCTCATGTTTGCAACCATCTTATCTGTTCTCCCACAGAACCAAGAGCTTACTGTGACAACAAGGCTAAAGTTAATTCTTTCCAAGCAAATATATTTGTTAACTAAATATTGATCCCAGTTCTCAGTGTGTCTTCTTTTACTGTTTTAATTCTCTATATCCAAGGGCAGATTTGGTCTGTGTGCACAAAGCTGATTGAGGTAATTCTCATGGCATCTGGACACTTGGCAACCTCCATTGACAGGAAATCCTAATGCTCCTTTTTCCATCGTAAAGAACCAGAAGAACCTCAGGTTTTCCCACTGGCACTTGGCATATGCCTAGAGGCATTTTGAAACAGTCTGGGATTCTCGTGGAAGACTACTTTAAAAATATCTGAGCCTAGACAAGAAAGGTGAGTGCTTTCTTATAAGTAGAAAGTTTCCAGGATTGCTGAAATTACATTGCAGCCTTAAAATCCTTTTTATTTGTTTACAAACAAAAAGGCTTAGATATTCATAATTCAGTATAAAGCCACATACAATATTTCCTAATACTAATGCTGTGAAAGAAGTGACATTAGAGAGAGATTAGTTCCTACTAGATTCACATTTTTACATAAATGAATGCCTGATCCTGTAGTTTCACAGCTGAGCTTTATAGTTGCAAAGCTAAAATGCAGCAAAGATTCATCTTGTCTTCTTTTCCTGTGTACCCTAAAAACAACAGTAACCTTGAATCATTATTTCCTTACCACAGAGAGTAGAATTCCATCAAATATCTGTAGCACCAACATGTCAAAATTATGAAGGTAAAACCAAATTCTCAGTTTACCAATTTCAGGCTATAATCTAAAAATATAGTTCCTCAATCTCCAAAAATTTATAAATATTCAAAGCCTTAGGGCCTTTTCTAATGCTCAGGTGAGAGGGCATATTTTGCTTTTTTTAACAAAATTTTAGACTAAAACTTGTAAATAATGGTGACTGTCGGTGAAGACCAAACAGACATCTTTCCTTTAGTGTAAACAGAATGCTTTGGGAATGGGCCTCAGAAGAAAAATTCTCAAAGACGTGTGGAGAAGTAAAAGAATATATTCTGTACATCACTATAAATATAGTTATATCTGTCTACAGTTATTGCATAAGTTATACATTATATCACACTAGAGGCTTTTTAAGAGATGATTTTTCACATACATATAAGTTTACAAGAAGACATTTTCTGTATTCAGTAAGTTACTAGCCTCTGAGACCCATAAAAGAAATTCTGAGTTGACTTTTTTTTCCAGAAAAGGTATGAAAGAAGAACCTTGGCAAGAAATAATTTAATAATTTTCTCTTCAGTCTAACACTCAATAAATCCAGTTATTTTCTCTAACCAAGATTATAAGTATAATAAAAGTAAATGATATAGCATCCTCTAGACATATTTTGTATATTCTAACTAAAGACCAAACTCAATCTAATTTCTACAGTATGTGAACAATAATTGGCAAAGTCATGCATCTTAGAGATTTATTGGATTTTATTTTAAGGATTAGATGAAGATTTGTATAAGAAACAACCACTATGCAATTTGTCTCTGTTTGCCTGGAACAATAGAGGAAGAAGGAGAGTCAGGAATAGGAGGAGGAAATAGAATGTGTAGGTAATTGCCTCCATGAACAACTGCCTCCTTTGCCATGAGACCAGAACAAATGGATGGTGCCCAACTACCATTACTGAACATTTTGATCAAAGATTCCATGGAAGAACCCTGATCAAAAAAGGGAAAAGGCAGAACAGAATTTCAAATTCTCATGGAATCCAGACTTCATGGAGCCATGAAGCCTGGATGAACCCCTGAAACTTTTGCCCTGAGATAATCTTTAAACCTTAAACCAAAAATATCCCCTGAAGCCTTCTTAAAACCTAACAATAGTTTAGCTTAACTAGTAAAAAGTGTCTGCCTTGAGCATTACGCTCTTTTAAGAAGTATCTATATGGGATCAAATGGATAACAGCAACTTGAAAGATTAAACAGGAGAATTGGGGGCAGTCAATTTATGTTAATGAGGGAGGAACAATTCAGAAAATCAGAGTGATCATGGATGCAGTACTTGAAGAATGTAATCAATGTCGCTAAATGGTACACGTGGAAACTGTTGAATTGGTGTATGTTTTGCTGTGTATATTCCCAACAACAACGAAATAAATAAAATTATGTATTTAAAGAAGAAACAACCACTATAAGATCTATAAACACTAAAAAGTTTGTTTTAAAACCTGGATCTGGTCTGAAATGTAATATGTGAAAGGCAAGTCCGTGAAAAATCATAGACTGCAAAGACATTTCTCTTTACTGATAGTTAAGGTCACACCTGAAACCTGTTATTAAGTAGTTATTAAATTAATAAATAATATTAAGAAAAGAAAACTAAACAAAAATAAAATATATATAAGTCATACTTATAGACCAAAATATTTACGACTCTGCTGGAATAACTAGTACTAGCCTTGCCATCCTGTTGTAAACAACTAGAAAACTAAACAAAATGTTTGAAATAGCTGTTTTCAAAATCAGACACTGGATAGTAGGTATCACAGGATTTGATCCATGAGAAAAGAGAAACAAACAAGGAAAGTCCTACAATCACAGCTTTTTGCCTATATCCACTTTCCAGGCATAGCACAGGGGGAAGGAATCCAAGCAATGCACGGTTGTATCACTGAATGAGATCAGGGAAGTTTGAGTTTCAGGAATTTGTCTAACAGAGTGCTAAGAGAAGAGGGTCTATACAAAGAAAGAGACTCAGAAAGCTATTGACTCTATTGCTGAGCACTAATATATCCACGGATAGGGTTGAACTCCACCAGGCCAAGCAAAGTACTATTAGGGAACTGTAAATAAAACAATTCCCAGAATTCACACCAGTATGGGAGATAATCAAGATCTTGCCAGCCAGTGTGGAAAAACCTCATGAAACACCTGGGGCATTCAGAAGAGACCCCAGAAAGCTCATGCCTTAGAAGTAGAGCTAAAGTAGGCTTAGAGTTACAGCTATTCTAGAGTCACCCTAATAAAGCCTAAAGAAAGTACTCAAAAAGGATAAAGCTAAAATGCAAGTTATTTAACTGCCTGCCAAAAAAAATTCAACATGTTTTAAAGAAATTCAACAAAATTAAGACATTGATCAATGTGCAATTTGCAATGTTCAGCATCCAAAGAGAAATTACTAGACATGCCAAGGAGCAGAAAAATATGACCCTAAACCAGGAGAAAATCATTCAATAGAAAAAGACCAAGAAATAAGATGACAGAGATGATGGAATTAGCAGATAAGAAGTTTAAAAGAGCTATTATAAATATGTTCAAGGATTTAGAAGAAAACATGAATATAATGAAGAAAGAAATAGAAGATATTTTAAAAAATGAAATGGAAGTTGTAGATATGAAACATAAGTTGGCTGAAATTTAAAAATTCACTAGATTGGGTTAATACCAGTTTAAACACTGAAGATCAGTAAACATAAAGACATAACACTAGAAACTGTTTTTAAAAAGCACAAGAGAAAATAACTGGAAAAAATTTTCAAAGCCTCAGTACTCTGTGGTCTGATACACATGTAATTGAAGTCCCAGGAAGAAATGAAGAGGCAGAAAAATATTTGAATAAATAATGGCCAAAAATATTTCAAATGTAATGAAAACTATAAACCCACAGATCCAAGAATCTTGATGAAACCCAACAGGATAAATGGAAAGGAACCCACACCAACTTACTTAATGTACTTACTGACAGAAAAAAAGAGAAAATCTTAAAAAGCAGCCAGAGAACAAAAGATATATTACATATATGGGAGCAATGATGAGATTGACTGCAGACTTCTCAGAAACAACGGAAGCCAGAAGAGAATGAAACATTTTTAAGTGCTGAAGAAAAAAAAAATACTATCAAGCTAATATTTTAAATCTAGTGAAAATATACTTCAGAAATTAGTTATTTAAAGACACTTTCAGACAAACAACATTGAGAGAACTTGTTGACAACAGTCTGCAATACAAGAAATGATAAAGAAAGTTCCTCTGGAAAAGGCACAAATGATATCAGATCAAAATTTAGACCTACAAAATGAAAGAAGAGAGTGAGAAATGATAAATGTATGGGGAAATATAAAAGACTTTTGTCCATGTTTTTAAAATGTATTCAAAATGTAATTGTTTAAAGCAAAAATGGTAACATGTATAAGCAAGATGTATGACAACAGTGTAAAGAATGTGTAGGAGGAAATGGAACATTCTTCCATTATACATGAAATGACATAATATTTTTGAAATTTTATTACAATAAGTTAAAGATGAATATTGTAAACTCTAGAGGAATCTCTGACAGGAAGTTATACCTAATAAGCCAATTCTGGAGATAAAATGGAGTACTAAAAAAATAAGCAATTAGTAAAAAATAAGGCGGGAAAAAAGGAAAGAAGAAGAAAAACTGATGGGATAAATGACAGCACCCAGATTTAAACCCATATATACTATTGATACTCATTGTTCACACGTTCCATATTTGTGAATTTGATCACTTGCTAATATTTATTTGTAGCTCCAAATCAATGCTTGCAGCACTTTCGTGGTCATTCACGGGCATGCACAGAGCAGTAAACATTTCAAGTCACCTAACACCGCATTCCCAGCTGAAGTCGAAAAAGCTGATGCTCTGCCATCTTGTTTCAGCTCTCATACTATAAACAAGTGTCTGTTTCACAGTTTATTTAGTGCCATTTTTGTGCTTTTTATTGATGATTTCACTGTTTAAAATAGCCTCCAAGCATAGTGCTGAAGTGGTGTCAAGCATTCCTAAGTACAAGAAGACTCTTACGTGCTTTATGGAGAAAATACATATGTTAGACAAGTTTCATAAACTCCGCTTAGGGAATGAGTTATAGAGCTGTTGACAGTGACTTCAATATTAATGAATCAATAATATATATTAAATAAGATGTCTTTAAATAAAAATATACATAAAACACAGTTATGTATTGATCAATTGATAAAAGTTTGTGACCAGAAGCTTGCAGAAACCTAATTCTGTGTTTCTCCTGGGAGCAATGGCTCAATATTCCCTAACTGAGTGTTCATAGCAACCTAAAACAGTTGAGTTGATTCTGACTCATAGCAACTGTCTTAGTCATCTAGTGCCGCTACAACAGAAATACCACAAGTGGATGGCTTTGACAAAGAGAAATTCATTTCTTCACAGTAAAGTAGGCTACAAGTCCAAATTCAGGGCGTCAGCTCCAGGGGAAGCCTTTTTCTCTCTCTGTCAGCTTTCTTATCAATGTCCCTCCGGACTAGGAGCTTCTCTGCACAGGCACCCTGGTCCAAAGGACGTGCTCTGCTCCCAGCTCTGCTTTCTTGATGGTATGAGGTCCCCCTGTCTCTCTACTCACTTCTCTCTTTTATATCTCAAAAGATTGCCTCAGGACACAATCCAATCTTGTAGACTGAGTCCTGCCTTACTAACACAACTGCCACCCATCTTCCCTCATTAACGTCATAGAGGTAGGATTTACAGCATATAGGAAAATCACACAATACCAGGAATCATGGCTCAGCCAAACTGATACACACATTTTTTGGGGAACGTAATTCAATCCATGGACAGCAACCCTATATAACAAAGTAGAAGTGTCTCATAGGGTTTCCAAGGCTGTAATCTATATGAAAGCAGACTGTCACATCTTTCTCCTGTGGAGTGGCTGATGGGTTTGAACAGATGACCTTTCAGTTAGCAGCCAAGTGCTTAACCACTGTGCCACCAGGGCTTCTTATTCTAGAATATAAGTACCATGAATAATGAGAATATACATTACTGATGTAATGTAAACACTAGAATCAAAAGATAATGATAAAAGATCAAGACAGAGCTGTCTGTTACCTACAAGAAATATACTTTGAAATAAAAAATATGCAGATGGCAAAAATAAAAGTATTGGCAAAAATAAAAATATGTATAACATGCAAACATTAATCATAACAAAAAATGGAGCAGCTGTATTAATAACAAACAAAGTAGCCCCCAGGACAAAGAATATTACCAGAGATTAAGAGGGTCAATTCATTAGAAAGACATAAGAAATACATGTACCTAATAGCAGAGTTTCAAAATACATTAAACAAAAACTGACACAAATGAAAAGAGAAATAGACAAATCCACAACTATACTTGGATATTTCAACAATCCTGTCTAAGTAATTGATAGAACAAGTAGACAGAAAACCAATAAGGTATGAAATACTTGAACAACACTATCAACCAACTTGATCTAATGGACATTTACAGTACAGTCATGGAGCAGTGGTTAAGAGCTTGGCTGCTAACCAGAAGGTCGGCAGTTTGAATCCACCAGCCACTCCTTGGAAACCCTACGGAGCAGTTCTACTCTGTCCTATAGGGTCGCTATGAGTCGGAATCAACTTGATGGCAATGGGTACAGGTACCCAAAAAAAGCAGAATACATGTCTTTTATAATGTACGTATGTACATGAAACATTCACTAAGTTTGACCAAGTGCTGGGCCATAAAATGAGTCTATGTTATTTTTTAAGTAATAAAATCATCCAGACTGTAATCTTTAACCACATGAAATTAAATTAGAAAGAAATAACAGAAAGACATTTGGAAAATACCCAAATATTTATAAATTAAACAACAAACTTCTAAATAATTCATCAGCCAATGAAGAAATCACAAGAGAAATTAGGAAGTATTTTTAACTGAATGATAATGAAAACATAACATCAAAATATGTATAGGATAGTTAAAGAAATACTTGGAGAGAAATTTAGCATTAAATGTGCTTATTAAAAAAGAAGAAAGGTTTCAAATCAATCTTCTAAGCTTTTGCCATAAGAAGCTATAAAAAGAAAGGCAAATTTATAAAAAGCTACTAGTACTGATAAATTAATATATCAAGGTCACAGGATATGTCTATACATGAAAAACAATTATATTTCTATACTACAATGAACAACTGAAAATAAAATTTTAAAATAATACTATTTATAATAGCATAAAAACATGAAAGACTTAGGGATAAATTTAACAAGACCATGTGCAAGACATATCTTACACATATTAAAATCTACAAGATACTACCTAGAGAAATTAGAGACTAAATACATGGAGAGATATACCATGTTCATGAATTAGATACTAATTTTTAAGGTGTTAATTCTTCCCAAATTGATCTATAGATTAAACGCAACCTAATCAAAATCCCAGCAGACTTTTTTTTTAGAAATTGATAAGCTGATTCTAAAGTGGATATGGAAACAAAAAATCTAGAATAGCCAAACTTATTTTGAAAATAAGAACAAAGTTAAAGGAATTACCCTATCTTCTCTTAAGGTCTAGTATAAAGTTACAATAATTAAGACAGTGTGGTTTTAGTACAAGGATAGAAATTTAGATCAATGTTACAGATATAGAGTCCAAAAATAGACCCACATATAATGGTCAACTTATTTTTGACAAAGTGCCAAGGTAATTTAATGGGGGAAAAGATAGTCTTTTCAACAAATGATGTTGGAACAACTAATCTATATTGAAAACAAAATGAACCTCAACCCTAAGTAACACAGGCATAAAAAATTAACTAAATGAATCACAGACCTAACTGTAAAACTAAAATTATAAAATATCAAAAAGAAAGGCAGAAAATCATTATAACCTTGAGGTAGACAAAGCTTTTGTAGACAGAACACAAAATGTACTAAACACACACAAAAACGATAAATTAGACTGTATGAAAATTAAAAACTTTTATACTTTGAAAGGAGTCATTGTGGCACAGTGGTTCAGAGCTCGCCTGCTAACCAAAACGTTGGCAGTTCAAAGCAACCAGCCGTTCCTTGGAAACTCTGTGAGGCAGTTCTTCTCTATCCCATAGGGTCGCTATGAGTCAGAATTGACTCCATGGCAATGAGTTTGGTTTTTTGGCATACTTTAAAAGATACAGTTAATAAAATGAAAACAACTGAGACAGGGAAAATGTATTTGTAATATCTAACAGGGAAACTGTATACAGAGTATATAAAGAATTCTTAAAATTCAATAATAAGATTATAAAATAATTTTTTTAATAGGCAAATGTGTTAAGCAGACACAAAATAATATAAAGGAATGGTCAATAAGCACATAAAAAGACACTTGCTATCATTAGTAATTAGGGAAATGGAAACTAAAACCTCAGTGAGATACCATTGACTATCCACTAGAATAGATAAAACTAAAAATATGACCACACCAAATGTTGGTGAGGATGTGGATAAGTGAACATTGTTGGTGGGAGCGTTAAATTGTATAAGCAATCACTTTGGAAAGGAACTCAATAAAACTTTTTTTTTAATTGTTGTGTTGTAAGTGAAATTTTACAATTCAGGTTAGTCTCTCATACAAAAATTTATACATAGATTGTTATGTGATCCTAGTGGCTCTCCCTGTACAGTGACAACTCACTCTTCCTTTCCACTCCAGATTTCCTGTGTCCATTCAGCCAGCTCCTGACTCTCTCTACCTTCTCATCTCGCCTCTGGACAGGAGCTGCCCATTTAGTCTCATGTATCTACCAGAGCTAAGAAGCACGCTCTTCATGAGTATCATTTTATGTCCCATAATCCAGTCTAATCATTGTCTGAAGAGTTGGCCTTGGGAATGGTTTTAGTTTTGGGCTAACAGAGAGTCTGGGTGCCATGTCTTCCGGGGTCCCTCCAGTCTCAATCAACAATTAAGTCTGGTCTTTTTACTAGAATTTTATTTCTGCACCCCACTTTTCTCCTGCTCCGTCAGGGACTTTGTTTTGTTCCCTGTCAGGGCGGTCATTGGTGGTAGCCGGGCACCATCTAGTTCTTCTGGTCTGAGGCTGATGCAGTCTCTGGTTTATGTGGCCCTTTCTGTCTCTTGGGCTAATACTTTCCTTCTGTCTATTGAGTTCTTCATTCTCCTTTGCTCCAGGTGAGTTGGGACAAATTGATGCATCTTAGATGGCTGCTAATTAGCTTTTACAACCCCAGACGCCACTCACTAAAGTAGGGTGCAGAACATTTCCTTAATAAGACTTGTTATGCCATTTGACCTAGATGTCCCCTGAAACCATGGTCTCCAGACCCCCGTCCCTGCTACTTTGTCCCTCAAAGTGTTTGGTTGTATTCAGGAAACTTCTTAGCTTTTGTTTAGTCCACTTGTGCTGACTTCCTCTGTAGCGTCTGCTGTCCTTCCCTTCACCTAAGATAATTCTTGTCTACTTTCTAGTTAGTGAATACATCTCTCCCTCCCTCCCAACCCT
This sequence comes from Dugong dugon, assembly GCA_030035585.1. Classification (NCBI taxonomy): domain Eukaryota; kingdom Metazoa; phylum Chordata; class Mammalia; order Sirenia; family Dugongidae; genus Dugong; species Dugong dugon. The sequence goes on from CM057478.1 coordinate 21,763,944, forward strand.
CATAACCATCAAAGAATGTTTTCTTCTGTGTTCAAGCCTTTTCTTGAGTTCTTATAATAGTGGACTTATACAATATTTGTCCTTTTGTGACTGACTAAATTCACTCAGCGTAATGCCTTCCAGATTCCTCCATGTTATAAGATGTTTCACTGATTCATCGTTGTTCTTTATTGTTCTGTAGTATTCCATTATGTGAATACACCATAATTTGTTTACCCATTCATCCGTTGATGGGCACCTAGATGTTTCCATCTTTTTGCTATCATGAACAGTGCTGCAATGAACATGAGTGTGCATATATCTATTCGTGTGATGGCTCTTATTTCTCTAGGATATATTCCAAGGAGCAGGATTGCTGAATAGTATGGTACTTCTATTTCTAGCTTTTTAAGGAAGCACCAAATCAATTTCCAAAGTACTTGTACCATTTTACATTCCCACCAACAGTGTATAAGTGTTCCAGTCTCTCCACAACCTCTCTGGCAGTTATTGTTTTCTGTTTTTTTGGATTAATGCTATCCTTGTTGGGGTGAGACGGCATCTCATTGTAGTTTTGACTTGCATTTCTCTAATGGCTAATGATTGTGAGCATTTCTTCATCTGTCTGTTAGCTGCCTGAACGTCTTCTTTGGCAAAGTGCCTGTTCATATCCTTTGCCTATTTTTTAATTGGGTTGTTTGTCCTTTTGTTGTTGAGATTTAGCACTATCTTGTAGATTTTAGAGATTAGACGCTGATCGGATTTGTAGTAGCCAAAAGTTTTTTACCAGTCTGTAGGTTGTCTTTTGACTCTTTTGGTGAAGTCTTTGGATGAGCATAAGTGTTTGATTTTTAGGAGCTCCCAGTTATCTAGTCTCTCTTCTGGTGCTTGTGCATTGTTACTTATGGTTCGTATTCTGTTCATGCCATGTATTAGGGCTCCTAGCATTGTCCTTGTTTTTTTATCCATGATCTTTACCGTTTTCAATTTTATATCTAGGTCTTTGATCTATTTTGAGTTAGTTTTTGTGCATGGTGTGAAGTATGGGTCTTGTTTCAGTTTTTTATAGATGGATATCCAGTTATGCCAGCACCATTTGTTAACAAGGCTGTCTTTTCCCCAATTAATGGACTTTGGGCATTTGTCAAATATTAGCTGCACATAGGTGGATGAATTTACATCTGGATTCTCAATTCTGTTCCCTTGGTCTATGTATCTGTTGTTGCACCAGTACTGGGCTGTTTTGCTACCGTGGCAGTATAATAGGTTCTAAAATCAGGTAGTGTGAGGCCTCCCACTTTGTTCTTCTTCTTCAGTAATGCTTTACTTATCCAGGGCATCTTCCCTTTCAGTATGAAGTTGGTGATTTGCTTCTCCATCTCCTTAAAAAATGCTGTTGGAGGGAGGCAGGGCCAAGATGGTGGAGTAGTCAGATGCTTCCGGTGGTCCCTCTTACAACAAAGACCAAAAAAAAAAAAAAAAAAAAACAAGTGAATCGACTATATATGACAATCAAGGGGCCCTGAACATCAAAGACAAAGTTGAGGAATCCGACTGAGTGGCAGGGGAGGGAGAGATGGTTCAGAAGCAGCGAGGGGTTGCCAGACCTGACTCAGCGGGAGCCAGAGCCCTTCAGGCCAGATTAGCTCCTGGTGCGTGGTGAGGCAAGCAGCAGTGTTTGGGAGGCATTTACCACATCAGGAGATACCCAGTGGCAGAGAGTCTACTTGGCCATCCAGAACCAGTGAGAAGCAGCCCTCAATCAGTGAAAGATAAGTACTTATGTCTGGCCTACTGCACGGATTAAAAACACCCCTCTTTGGGAAAAATTTCTCTCCCATTTACCTCCTCACTCACTGCTCTGCACTGGGTCTGGGATGGTTTCAACAATTACCGAGTCTGCTGGGCCAGAAGTAGGACCTGTCATGCACCCTGAGACATTCTCCCACCCTTGGAGAGGGAACAAATTAACAAACAGGGGAAAAAATAATCTGCTGGCTCCCCTAAGACAGGAACTCAGGGTAAGAACAGCTCCTTTGCCTAGGCACAAGCATAAGGGGGTCCACAGACTTTGAGTGCCTTGCCCCCTGCAGAGACTTGTATGGGCCCATTTCAACAGCATAGGCCCTCAATACCACAGTACAACAGGGTATATACCTGAAGTCTAACTTCAACTGTTTCAGCTGTGTGGCAGGTTCATGATATTTGACATTGCTCTGCCCATTAAGCAGGGTCTTCACCTACCCACATCAGGGGCCTGAGGACTGGTGGCTCCACCCATGCCACCTAGCCACCTGCAATAGGGGCCCAAGAATAAGAGATGCCCTTACAGCCAACAGCATTGGGTACTTATAGTCCAGCTACAAAACCCACCCACATATGCGCTTTAGGGAACCAGGACATGCTTTCTTCCTGGACAGTTGGGGGCAGCCAAAGGCCCCCTGCCTTGCTCAGTGTGTGGCCACCTGCTGCAGGTGGTGGGCTGTAACTACACCAATGACCTATGCCTGCCTAGGACTGTAGGTGAGAGTCTACACCACACACTTGGTGGCTGACTACCTGGACACCTGAGCTGAATCCATACAGGAGGAATGGGCGGACTCCTGAGCTTACATACTTAGTGGCAGGCCTGGCCACCAGGTGGCCAGATGTTGGAGCTTCAGGGGCATCAGTAATCGGGCTAGCTCACACGAGCAGCCTATTTGGGCATATCAAAACAAAACAAGAAGCTAGGACAGAGTAAGCAAACATAAAATAAATAAATATAATAACTTATTGATGGCTCAGAGGCAACAGTCAATTCAAATCACATAAAGAGACAGACCATAATGGCTTCAGCAAGCTCCCAAAATAAAGAATCAATAAATTTTCTGGAGGAGGAGAATTTCTTGGAATTACCAGAGGCAGAATACAAAAGATTAAAATCCAGAACTCTTCAAGAGATCAGGAAGGAAATGAGGCAAAACACACTCCAAGCAATAGAGGAACTTAAGATGATTAGAGAAGAGCATAATGACAAATTTAACAGGCTGCAAGAATCCATAGAGAGAGATCAATCAGAAATCCAAAAGATTAACAATAAAATTTCAGAATAGGCAACTCAATAGAAGTCATAGGAGCAGAACTGAGGCAATGGAAGTCAGAATTACTGAGATTGAAGATACAGCACTTGACACCAACTTATCTGAGGAAATATTAGATAAAAGGGTTTTAAAAAATGAAGAAACCCTATGAATTATGTGGGACTCTATCAAGAGGAATAACCTATGAGTGATTGGAGTACCTGAACAGAGGGGATAACAGAAAATACAGAGACAATTGTAGAAGATTTGTTCACAGAAAACTCCCCTGATATCATGAAAGATGACAAGATATCTATCCAAGATGCTCATCAAACCCCACATAAGGTAGATCCCAAAAGAAAGTCACCAAGACATATTATAATCAAACTTGCCAAAACCAAAGATAAAGAGAGAATTTTAAGAACAGATAGGGATAAATAAAAAGTCATATCTACAAAGGAAAGTCAATCAGAATGAGCTCAGACTACTCAGCAGAAACCATGCAGGCAAGAAGGCAATGGGATGACATATATAAAGGCTTGAAGGAAAAAAATTGCCAGCCAAGAATTATATATCCAGCAAAACTGTCTCTCAAATATGATGGTGAAATTAGGGCATTTCCAGACCAACAGAAGTGTAGAGAATTTGCAAAAACCAAACCAATATTAAGAAATACTAAAGGGAGTCCTCTGGCTAGAAAATCAATAACATCATATAACAACCCAAGACTAGAACACAGGACAGATATCAACCCAGATAGGGAAGTCAGGAAAATAAATTAAAGCTAAAACAATGAAAATAGGGCAACAGAGATATCAATATGGAAAAGATGATAATATTAAAACAAAAAAGAGGGACAAAAAATGTAGATGTAGATTTTTCATATGGAGAGGAAGTCAAGGTGATATAAAGAAGTAAAAGACTGGTATAAATGTAGAAAAATAGGGGTAAATATTAAGGTAACCACAAAGGAAACTAATAATCCTACACATCAAAATAAAAAACAAGAAAAATATAGGACTTCTGGGCAGCATGGCTCTATAGTCAGAAGCACCACGCCGTCCCTCCACAACAAAGATCAGAAAAACTAAGTCAAACAGAGTCACACGTCAATCCTGAAACCCTAAGCATCAAATGAAGATATAAAGAACTCAGCCAAGCACTGAACAGAATAAGAAACTGACCAAGAAGAGAGTGAGGAGTGATACATACAGAGTTTCCATATCAGCTACCATAGAACGGATCTGCCATCTTAGACTCCTATTGGAGATGAGAAAGCACCTTCACAGAGCTTCCAGCAGAAGACAGAACAATCGGTAACCAGCAATATATGCTTTCCCATCCTCCATCCTTCTTCACCCCCTCTCGGCCTCCTCTGCTTCCAGCAGCCACAGTCTCTTGGCCAGGAAGTACCAGCTTCACCCTGAGTTGCTTGGATTCCACCTGCCTTCACTGGCCGGCTCCCTGAGTGCCACTTGTTGGCTGCTGGTGTTGCTTTTTCCCACTTCTTTAGATTTCTTCCTTACCTCTCACCACCTCCCCCTCATTTCTCTCAAATACCTGGCTCCGTGTGCCATCTTTGCTTCTTCCTGAAAGGCTGAGAAACACTGCTTGACTGTGAAACTGCTTGCTGGCCTGTGATGCCACACTGGTGGGACTCCTGCGGATTTATTCTTTGTTTGCTCTGATTTATTTTGTTTTGATTTTTTGTTTAGTTTTGGTTTTTCAGTTTCTTTTTTTTTATTGTTGTAATTAAATGAAGTTTACATTTCAAGTTAGTCTCCCATACACATATTTTTTTACATACATTGTTATGAGACCCCAACCACTCACCCCATTCTGCGACAGCACATTCCTCCCCTCTGCCCCTGATTCCCCATCAACATTCAACCAGCTCCTAACTCTCTCTGCCTTCCCATTTCACCTCTGGAAAGAAGCCACCTCTTTGGTCTCTTGTATCTACTTGTCTAAAAGGCACATTCTTCACAAGCATCACTTTATGTCCCACAGTCCAGTCCAATCCCTGTCTGAAGAGTTGGCCTCAGAAATTGTTTTAGTTCTGGGGTGATGGAGAGACCAGGGACCATGCTTTCTGGGGCACCTCCAGTCTTAGTCAGACCACTAAGTCTGGTCTTCTTACTAGAATTTGAGTTCTGCATCCCATCGTTCTACTGCTCCATCAGGGACCCTCTGTTGTTTTCCCAGGACGTTCAATGGTGGTAGCCGGGCACCATCTAGTTCTTCTGGTCTCAGGCTGATAAGTCTCTGGTTTATGTGGCCCATTCTGTCTCTTGGGCCAATCCTTTCCTTGTGTCTTTGGTGTTCTTCGTTCTCCTTTACACCAAGTGGTTGGGACCAATGGATGCATCTTAGATGGCTGCTTGGAAGCTTTTAAGACCCCAGACGCCACTCACCAAAGTAGGATGCAGAACATTTTCTTAATAAGCTTTGTTATACCAATTGACATAGATGTCCCCTGAAAGCATGGTCCCCAGACCCCACATCCCTGCTACTCTGTCTCTCAAAGTATTTGATTGTATTCAGGAAACTTCTTAGCTTTGGTTTAGTCCAGTTGTGCTGGCTTCCCCTGTAGTGTTTGCTGTCCTTCCTTTCACCTACGATGATTCTTATCTACTATCTAGTTAGTGAATAACCTCACCCTCCCTCCCTACCCCCATAACCATCAAAGAATGTTTTCTTGTTTAAACCTTTTCTTGAGTTCTTATAATCGTGGTCTTATACAGTATTTGTCCTTCTGTGACTGACTAAATTCACTCAGCATAATAAGTTCCAGCTTCCACCAAGTTATACTATGTTTCACAGCTTCATCATTGTTCTTTATCGTTGCATAATATTCCATTGTGTGGATATACCATAGTTTGTTTATCCATTCGTCCATCAATGGGCACTTAGGTTGTTTCCATCTTTTGGCTATTGTGAACAGTGCTGAAATGAACATGGGTGTGCATATATCTATTCGTGTGACGGCTCTTGTTTCTCTAGGATATATTTCAAGGAACGGGATAGCTGGATCATATGGTACTTCTCTTTCTAGCTTTTTAAGGAAGCACCAAATCGATTTCCAAAGTGGTTGTACCATTTTACATTCCCACCAACAGTGTATAAGTGTTCCAGTCTCTCCACAACCTCTCCAGGATTTGTTATTTTGTGTTTTTTGGGTTAATGCTAGCCTTGTTGGGGTGAGATGGTATCTCATTGTAGTTTTGATCTGCATTTCTCTAATGGCTAATGATCGTGAGCATTTCTTCATGTGTCTGTTAGCTGCCTGAATATCTTCTTTGGTGAAGTGCCTGTTCATATCTTTGCCCACTTTTTAATTGGGTTATTTGTCTTTTTGCTGTTGAGATTTTGCAGTATCTTGTAGATTTTAGAGACTAAATGCTGATCGGATTTTTTGTAGCCAAAATTTTTTTCCCAGTCTGTAGGTTGTCTTTTTACTCTTTTGGTGAGTCTTTGGATGAGCATAAGTGTTTGATTTTTAGGAGCTCCCATTTATCTAATCTCTCTTCTGGTGCTTTTGCACTGTTACTTATGGTTCATATTCTGTTTTTGCCATGTATTAGGGCTCCTAGCATCGTCCCTATTTTTTCTTCCATAATCTTTATTGTTTTCAATTTTATATTTAAGTCTTTGATCCATTTCGAGTTAGTTTTTGTACATGGTGTGAGATATGGGTCTTGTTTCAGTTTTTTGCATACAGATATCCAATTACGCCAGCACCATTTGTTAAACAGACTGTCTTTACCCCAATTAATAGACTTTGGACCTTTGTCAAATATTAGCTGCTCGTAGGTGGATGAGCTTATACATGGATTCTCAACTCTGTCCCATTGGTCTACGTATCTGTTGTTGTACCATTACCAGGCTGTCTTGACTACCGTGACAGTATAACAGGTCCTAAAATTAGGTAGTGTAAGGCCTCCCACTTTGTTCCTCTCCTTGAGTAGTGCTTTATTTATTCGGGGCCTCTTCCCTTTCCATATGAAGTTGGTGATTTATTTCTCCATCTCATTAAAAAATGATGCTGGGATTTGGATCAGGATTGCATTGTGTCTGTAGATTGCTTTGTGTAGAATTGACATTTTCACTATGTTGAGTCTACCTGTCCATGAGCAAGGTATATTTTTCCACTTATGCAGGTCTCTTAGTTTCTTGCAGTAGTGTCTTGCAGTTTTCTCTGTAAAGATGTTTTACATCTCTGGTTAGAGTTATTCCTAAGTATTTTTTCTTCTTGGGGGCTATTGTAAACGGTATTGATTTGGTGATTTCCTCTTCAAGGTTCTCTTTGTTGGTGTAAAAGAATCCAGTTGATTTTTGTATGTTTATCTTGTATCCTGAAAATTTGCTGAAATATTCTATTAGTTCCAGTAGTTTTCTTGTGGATTCCTTGGCGTTTTCCACGTATAAGATCATATCATCTGTGAATAGAGATACTTTGACTTCTTCCTTACTAATTTGGATGCCCTTTATTTCTTTTTCTAGCCTAACTGCTCTGGCTAGGACCTCACGCACAATGTTGAATAATAGTGGTGATAAAGGGCATCCTTGTCTGGGTCCTGTTCTAAAGGGGAATGCGTTCAAACTCTCTCCATTCAGGATGATGTTGGCTATTGGTTTTGTATAAATGCCGTTAATTATACTGAGGAATTTCCCTTCTATTCCTATTTTTTTGAGTTTTTATCATGAATGGGTGTTTGACTTTGTCAAATGCCTTTTCTGCATTGATTGATAAGATCACGTAGTTCTTGTCTTTTGTTTTGTTTATGTGATGGATTACATTGATTGTTTTTCTAATGTTGAACCATCCCTGCATACATGTTAGAAATCCCACTTGGTCATGGTGACTTTTATTTTTGATATGTTACTTAATTCTATTGGCTAAAATTTTGTTGAGGATTTTTGCGTCAATGTTCAAGAGGGATATCTGTGTGTAATTTTCTTGTTTTGTGGTGTCTTTACCTGGTTTTGGTATTGGGGTTATGCTGGCTTCATAGAATGAGTTTGGGAGTATTCCATCCTTTTCTATGCTCTGAAATACCTTTAGTAGAAGTGGTGTTATCTCTTCTCTGAAAGTTTGGTAGAATTCTCCAGTGAAGCCATCCGGGCCAGGGCTTTTTTTTGTTGGCAGTTTTTTAATAACTTTTTCAATCTCTTCTTTTGTTATGGGTTTATTTAGTTGTTCTACCTCTGTTTGTGTTAATTTAGGTAGGTAGTGAGTTTCTAGAAATTTGTGCATCTCCTCTAGGTTTTCAAATTTGTTAGAGTACAATTTTTCATAGTATTCTGTCATGATTCTTTTAATTTCAGTTGGTTCTATTGTGATATCACCCATCTCATTTCTTACACAGGTTATCTGCTTCCTCTCCAGTTTTTCTTTTGTCAGTTTGGCCAATGGTTTATCAATTTTGTTGATCTTTTCAAAGAACCAGCTTTTGGTCTTGTTAACTCTTTCAATTGTTTTTTTATTCTCTATTTCATTTAATTCTGCTCTAATTCTTATGATTTCCCTTCTTCTGGCACCTGAGGGCTTCTTTTGCTGCTCTCTTTCTACTTGTTCCAGTTGTAGGGTTAATGCTTTGATTATGAGCCTTTCCTGTTTTTGGAGGTGTGCATTTATTGCTATAAACTGACCTCTGAGCACTGTTTTTGCTGTGTCCCAAAGATTCTCGTAGGATGTGTTTTCATTCTCGTTTGATTCTATGAATTTCTTTATTCCATCCTTAATTTCTTCTTTAACCCAGTAGCTTTTGAGCAAGGTGTTGTTCAGTTTCTATGTGTTTGATTTTTTTTTTCCCTTGCTTTTTGTGTTGTTGATTTCCACTTTTATGGCTTTACGGTCAGAAAAGATGCTTTGTAGTATTTTGATGTTCTGAATTTTGTTAAGGCTTGCTTTATGGACTAATATGTGGTCTATTCTGGAGAATGTTCCATGTGCATTGGAAAGGAAAGTATACTTGGCTGCTGTTGGGTGGAGTGTTCGTTATATGTCTATGAGATCAAGTTGGTTGATTGTAGCATTTAGCTCTTCTGTGTCTTTGTTGAGCTTCTTTCTGGATGTTCACCAAAAGTGGCGTGTTGAAGTCTTCTATTACAATTGTGGAGTTGTCTATCTCTCTCTTCAGAGCTGTTAGAGTTTGTTTTATGTATTTTTGAACTCTGTTATTGGGTGCATAAATATATATTATAGTTATGTCCTCGTGGTGTATTGACCCTTTAATCATTATATGGTGCCCTTCCTTATCCTTTGTGGTGGATTTTACTTTAAAGTCTATTTTGTCAGAGATTAAGATTGCCACTCCTGCTCTTTTTTGAGTGTTGTTTACTTGATATATTTTTTCCATCCTTTGAGTTTTAGCCTGTTTGTGTCTTTAAGTCTAAGGTGTGTCTCTTGTAGGCAGCATATAGATGGAGCATGTTTTTTATCCAATCTGCCACTCTCCGTCTCTTTATTGGTGCATTAAGTCCGTTTACATTCAGCGTAATTATTGATAGGTATGAGTTTAGTTCTGTCATCCTGATATCTCTTTTTGTGTGTTGTTCACAGTTTCTTTGTTCTCCTCAATTTTCTGTGCTGAGTCGTTTTTCTTTATGTATTTTTTTTTCCATCTTTGTTGTAGATTTTGTGTTTGCTGGATCTTTATGTTTTTCTACTTTTTAATTTTGATTTATAGGATTGTTAGTTTCCTTTATGGTTACCTTAATATTTACCCCTAATTTTCTAAGTTTATGCCAGTCTTTTATTACTTTATATTGCCTTAACTTCCCCTCCATATAGAAAATCAATGTCTCTATTTTTTAAGTTCCTCTTTTTTTGTTTTAATATTATTCTTTTTTTACATATTGATATCTGTTCCCCTATTTTCAATGTTTTAGCTTTGATGTAATTTTGATTTCCATATCTGAGTCAATATCTGGTTGTTCTGTCCTGTGTTCTGTCTTGTGTTGTTATCTGGTGTTATTGATTATCTAACCGTAGGACTCCCTTTAGTATTTCTTGTAATTTTGTTTTGGTTTTTGCAAATTCCCTGAACTTCTGTTTGTCTGGAAATGCCCTAATTTCGCCATCATATTTGAGAGATAGTTTTTCTGGATATATAACTCTTGGCTGACAGTTATTTTCCTTCAAGGCTTTAAATAGTCATCCCATTGCTTTCTAGCCTGCATGGTTTCTGCTGAGTAGTCCGAGCTTATTCTAATTGACTCTCCTTTGTAGTTGACTTTTCTTTTATCCCTAGCCGCTCTTAAAATTCTCTGTTTATCTTTGGTATGGGTAAGTTTGATTATAATATGTCTTAGTGACCTTCTTTTGGAATACCTTATGTGAGGTTTGATGAGCATCTGACAGATATCTTCTCATCTTTCATGATATCAGGGAAGTTTTCTGTCAACAAATCTTCAACAATTTTCTCTGTATTTTCTGTTGTCCCCCCATTCTTGTACTCCAATCACTCGTAGGTTATTTCTCTTTATGATAGAGTCCCACATGACTCTTAGAGTTTCTTCATTCTTTTTAATTCTTTCATCTAATTTTTCCTCAAATAAGTTGGTGTCAAGAGCTTTATCTTCAATGTCACTAATTCTAACTTCTATTGCCTCAATTCTGCTCCTATGACTTTGTATTGTGTTGTCTAATTCTGAAATTTTATTGTTAATCTTCTGGATTTCTGATTGCTGTCTCTCTATGGATTCTTGGAGCCTATTAAATTTGACATTATGTTCTTGAATAACTTTTTTAAGTTCCACCACTACTGTGTCTGTATATTCCCTGGCTATTTCTACATAATGTTGAATTTCCTTTCTTATTTCTAGAAGAGTTCTGTATATTAATCTTTTGTATTCTGCCTCTGGTAATTCCAAGAAGTTCTCTTCCTCCAGAGAATTTATTGATTCTTTATTTTGGGAGCTTGCTGAAGCCATCATGGACTGCCTCTTTATATGACTTGATATTGAGTGTTGTCTCTGAGCCATCAACAATTTATTATAATTTTATTTTGTGTTTGCTTAGTGAGACTTAGCTTCTTATTTTGTTTTGTTTTGATATGCCCAAATAGGCTGCTCGTGTGCACTAGTTTGATTTTTGACACCTTTTGATCTCTAATGTCCTGTCACCAGGTAGTTAGTTCTGAAATTAAGTATGTGCACACAGGAGTCCATAAAATTTTCCTATATGGGATCAGCTCGGGTGTTCAGGCAGTCAGTCACCAAGTGTGAGATGCAGGCTCTCACCCCCAGTCCTAGAGAGGCATGGGTGATTGGTGCAGTCACTGGAGTCTGGCTGTGGTACGGGATCACACGCTGAGGTAAGCATGGGGCTGTTGGCTGCCCCTGAGAGTCTGAAAGGAAAGCGTGTCCCTGTTCTCTAGGGTGAGTAGGTAGGTGAGTTTTGCAGCCGAGCTAAGAGCACCCCGCTCTGTTGGCTGTAAAGACTTGGGGGCACCACTTTTTCTTGAACTCCTGTAACAGGTGACTAGGCACTTTAGGAGCTACCACCAGTCCTCAAGACCCTGCTGCAGATTGATAAAAGTGCCTACTTGAGGGGCAGGGCTGTTTTGAGGGTCATAAATCTGCCCGTTCTCAGCTAAAGCAGTTGAAGTTAAACTTCAGATGTTTGCCCTGTTGTACTGTGGAAGTGAGGACTAACACTGTTGAGATGGGTCCCCACAAGTCTATACAGGGGTGTAAGGCTCTCAGGGTCTGTGGACCCCTGATTTCTGTGGCCAGCAAAGGAGCTGTGCCAACCCTGTGTTCCTGGCCTAGGGGAGCCAGCTGCTTATTTGTTCCATCTCCAAGGACAGGAGAATGTGTCAGGGTGTCTTTTAGGATTTACTTCCGGCCCAGCAGACTCCCGGTGCAGAGCGCGAAGGGAAGAGGTAAAAGGAAGAGAGGTTTTTCCCAGATGGGCATTTTTTTTTTTAATCGTCATGAAAGGGTGCATGCATGTACTTATCCTAGCCTCTTGGGAGCCGCTCTTCACTGGTTTGGAGTGTCCAAGCAGAATCTCTGCAGCCAGGTCTCTCTCGATGTGGAAACCGCTTCCCAAACGCAGGCACAGCACAGCTGTTTGCCTGCTTCACCTCGGACTGGCATGGTTGTGGCTCTGTGGTTTCGCCACTGTGGTTCTAGCCCTCCTCACCTCTCTCAAAAGGTCTTCTCCCGTATCCCTCAGACAGATTTCTTAACTTTGCATTGTTCAGGGCTGCCAGATATTTACACAGAATCAAATCACTTGTTTTTCCAAGTCTTTGTTGTAAGAGGAATATAGGAAGCATCTAACTACTCTGCCATGTTGACCACGCCTCCTCTGTTCTGTTTTGATTTGTTTGTTTCTTTTTTTTTCTCTTTTCTTAGCTTGGGAGCCACTTCTAGCCAGCAGTACCACGCAGCTTGGAAGCTACTCCCTTACTCAGCACAGATGCACAGGGACATCCCTGGGGGCATTTATTTTTACTTGTTTTTTTATTTTTTTTCCTTTATTTTTGGTTTTGTGGTTTTTTTGGGGGTGGTGTTTCTTTGTTTTGTTTTCTTCTCTCTATTCCCTTTTTTGTCTTTCTTCATTTCCAGTTTCTTGATTTATTCATTTTTTTTCTTTTTTTCCCCCCATTTCTCAGTTTATCATCTCTCCACTCCAATAGCACTCTTTTTTGTTTGTGTGTATGTTTTTGGCTCATGTTCTTCTCTCCTCTCTCTCATCTTTCCCATACCTATCTTAGCTCCACACATCACAATCTCCCCCCTCCTTCTTGCCTACCTGCTCTGTGCGCTGAACATCACACTCCCAAGCAGTACAGGCACAGCCTACTGAAACTTGCCCTGTACTGATTCCTGGACTGCACTTTCAGTCTTAGTACATGCCACAAACATCCCATCATAGCAACTCCCCTTCAGCTGGACCTATCCTGCTGTACCATACCTGAGTGACTGACCCTGCCCAATGGAGAAGGAAGTATCATGCCCATAGATAAGCAAACACAGAGAACGCACAGCCCACCTGTTAAGACAGAACCAAATGAAACAAAAAAGCAGGACGAAATAAATCTACAATCAATAAACGAGTACAATAACTACTGAATGACCTGAAGACAGCAGACAATAACAAAACATATACAAAAACATGATAAGATGGTTCCAGATGGCATCCAAAATAAAACACCAGATGGCTTTCCAGTAGAAGAAAAGGCACTAAAACTACGTGATAGGGAATTCAAAACTCTAATATTCAGAATTATCCAAGAGTTGAAGCAAAAAGCAGACCAAAGTGAGGAAAAAATAGACAAGTTCATGGAAAATAAAGACAAAAAAATGGAAGAATTCAAGAAAATAATTCAGGAACAAAATGCTAAAATAAATTCACAATGAGAAATCATACAAAAACAACAATTAGAAATCCAAAAGATAAACAACAAGATTTCAGAAATGGACAGTGTCATAGAAGGGCTGAGGAGCAGGTTTGAAACAATGGAAGATAGGATAAGCGAAATTGGAGACAAACACTTGGATAAAACTCTGAGGAAAAAATCAGGGAAAAAAAAAAAAGAAAAATGAAGAAACCCTGAGAATTACGTGGGATACAATCAAAAGCAAAAATCTCCAAGTGATCAGAGTTCCAGAATAGGGAGAAAAAAACAGAAAACACAGAGAAGATCATTGAAGGCTTGCTGACAGAGAACTTCCCCAATATCATGAATGATAAAAAGCTGCCCATCCAAGAAGCTCAAGAAACCCCATATAGGATAGACCACAAAAGAAAATCACCAAGTGTGGGATATATGCCATTTAAACACGGCTGCACTATTGACAACTGCAACCCCCACAGGCTTCTATCCTGTATATGACATGTTGGAGACTTGTCAGTGAAAAGAATGAGATTAGGCACTACTTGTTTTCCCAAACCTATTGCCCTGCTACTGATTGGCTTGTTTACCTGAATTCCTTCTCCCTTGTCCGAAACTTATTGTTACTCACCCAAAGCCCATTGTTCTGTTACTTGCTTCCCTGCTTGCTGTATTGACTATAAATAAACTCCTGGGACTAAAGCCAGGGTTCGACTCCTCAGAGTGACCCTCCTGGCCCACTTCTCTGTAAGAGTTGTGGAATTGGTTATTGTCTCCACTGCCCCGAAATTCGCCGCTGCTGTGACAGATGGTGCCCCGTATGAGGGGCTGCAACAACCAAGGCATATCATAATCACACTCACTGAAACCAAAGACAAACAAACAATCCTGAGAATAGCTTTAAAAAACAAACAGTCACACACAGAGGAGAAACAATAAGACTAAGCTCAGATTATTCAGCAGAAACAATACAGGCAAGAAGGCAATGGGATGACATATATAAAACCTTGAAAAAAAAAAACTGCCAGTCAAGAATAATATATCCTGCAAAATTCTCATTCAAATATGATGGTGAAATTAGGTCATTTCCAGATAAACAGAAATTAAGGGACTATATAAAAACCAAACCAAACTTACAAGACTTATTAAAGGGAGTTCTTTGATATAAAAACAACATCAGACCACAGGCTGACTATAGGACACAGTATTGTACTAGACAGATACCAATCTAAGAAATGAACTCTCAAGGAATATCCAAAACCAACAAAATTACAACATGGAACCAGAGAGGTTAATCAGTAAATGACAACAGCATCAGAACAATAAAAAAGGGAATAAACGGTGTAGGGATAGATCCTTCTAATGGAGAGGAGGTAAAGCAATACAAAGTAATAATAGACTGGTTCAAACCTAGGAAGATAAGGGTAAATTTCAAGGTAAACACAAAGAAAGTTAACAAACCTACTCATCAAAATAAAGAAGAAAAACATAAAGTCTCAACAAAAACAAAACCTACAAAAACAAAAGAAGTGCAAAAACAATCACAAACAAAAGGAACTCAGGACAGGAGAGTAAGAGGAACAAAGAAAACGTCAGCATGACAAAAAAAAGAACTACAGAATGACAGCAATAAACTCACACCTATCAATAATTATACTGAATGTAAATGGCCTAAATGCACCCATAAAGAGATGGAGAGTGACAGAATGGATAAAAAAGCAGGATCTAGCTGTATGCTGTCTACAAGAGACACACCTTAGAAACAAAGATGTAAATTTATTAACAATCAAAGGACGGGCAAAAATATATCAAGCTAACAACTACCAAAAAAGAGCAGGGGTGGCAATACTAATCTCAGATAAAATAGACTTTAAAACAAAATCCACCATAAAAGACAAAGAAGGACACTGTATAATAATTAAGGGGACAATCTATCATGAAGACTTAACTGTAATAAACATCTATGCACCCAATTACAGGGCACCAAAATACATAAAAGAAACTCTAACAGCACTGAAGAGAAATCGAGAGTTCCACAATAATAGTAGGAGACTTCAACACACCTCTCTCAGTAAAGGACAAAACATCTAGAAAGAAACTCAACAAAGATGCAGAAGACCTAAAGGGCACAATCAGCCAACTTGACCTCATAGATATATAGAACACTATATGAAACAGCTGCTAAGTACACATTTTTTCCAATGCACATGGAACTTTCTCCAGAATAGACCATGTCTTAGGCCACAGAGCAATCCTCAACAATATCCAAAATGCTGAGATAATACAAAGTATCTTCTCTGATCACAATGCAATCAAGGTAGAAATTAACAACAGGAAGACAGAGGAAAAAAAATCAAGTATGTGGGAACTGAATAACACCATGTTTACAAATTACTGTGTAATAGAAGAAATCAGAGATGGAGTAAAAAAATTCCTAGAATCAAACGAGAATGAAAACACTTCATACCAAAACTTTTGGGACACAGCAAAGACAGTGATCAAAGGACAATTTATAGCATTAGACGCACACATCAAAAAGAAGAAAGGGACAAAATCAAAACATTAACTACAGAACTCAAACAAATAGAAATAGAACAGCAAAAAGAGCCCACAGCCACTAGAAGAAAGGAAATAATAATGATCAGAGCAGACATAAATGAAATATAGAATAGAAAAACAATAGGAAGAATCAACAAAACCAAAAGTTGGTTCTTCGAAAGGATAAACAAAATCGACAAACCACTGGCCAGACTGACAAAAGAAAAACAGAAGAGGACGCAAATAACGCAAATAAGAAATGAAATGGGGGACAGTACAGCAGACCCAACTGAAATAAAAAGGATTACAACAGAGTATTATGAAAAAATATATTCCAACAAATTTGAAAACCTAGAGGAAATGGATAAATTTCTAGAAGCACACTACCTACCCAAACTACCACAAAGTGATGTTGAAAATCTGAACAGACCCATAACAAGAGAAGAGACTGAAAAGATAATTTAAAAAAAAAAACAAAAAAACTCACAACAAAAAACAGCCCTGGCCCAGAAGGCTTCACTGGAGAATTCTACAAAACATTCAGAGAAGAGTTTATACCAGTACTACTCAAACCATTTCAGAACATAAAAAAGGAAGAGATACTTCCAAATTCATTTTATGAAGCCAGCATAACCCTGATACTAAAACTAGGCAATGACACCACAAAAAAAAGAAAATTACAGACCAATATCTCTCATGAATATAGACACAAAAAGTCTCAACAAAATTCTAGCTAACAAAATTCAGCAATGTATCAAAAAAAAAAAGAATACACTATGACCAAGTAGGATTCATACCAGGTATGCAAGGATGGTTCAACATTAGAAAATCAATCAATGTAATCCACCACACAAATAAAAGGAAAAAAAAGAATCACATGATCATCTCAATTGACACAAAAAAGGCATTCAACAAAGTCCAACACCCATTCCTGATAAAAACTCTCAATACAATAGGTATAGAAGGGAAATTTCTCAACATAATAAAGGGCATCTATGCAAAACCATCGGCCAAATTCATTCTTAATGGAGAGAGGGTGAAAACATTCCCCTTGAGAACAGGAACAAGACAAGGATGCCCTTTATCACCACTCCTATTTAACATTGTACTGGAAGTTCTAGCTGAGCAATAAGGCAAGAAAAAGAAATAAAGTGCATCCAAATTGGCAATGAAGAAGTTAAACTGCCCCTGTTTGCAGATGATATGATACTATACATAGAAAACCCTAAAACTCCATGAGAAATCTACTGTAACTAATAGATTCAGCAGAGTAGCAGGATACAAGATAAACATAAAAAAAATCGTTTGGATTCCTTTACACCAATAAAGAGAACAATGAAAAGGAAATCAGAAAAATCAATACCATTTACAATAGCCCCTAAAAAAAAAAAAACTTAGGAATAAATCTAACCAGGGATGTAAAAGGCCTATAAAAAGAAAACTACAAAACACTACTGCATGAAACCCAAAGGGATCTACATAAATGGAAAAACATAACATGCTCATGGATAGGCAGACTCAAAATAGTGAAAATAACAATTCTACCCACAGCAGTTTACAAATACAATGCAATCCCGATCCAAATACCAACAACATTCTTTAAAGAGATGGAAAATCTATTCATTAACTTCATATGGAAAGGGAAGAAGCCCCAATAAGTAAAGCTCTATTAAAGAAGAAGAATAAAGTAGGAGGACTTGCACTACCTCACTTCAGAAGCTACTATACAGCTACAGTAGTCAAAACAGCCTGGTACTGGTACAACGACAGATACATTGACCAATGGAACAGAATTGAGAACCCAGATGTAAATCCATCCACCTACAGTCACCTGATCTTCAACAAGGGCCCAAATTCCATCAAATGGGGAAAAGATAGCTTTTTAACAAATGGTGCTGGAAAAACTGGATGTCCATCTGCAAAAAAATGAAACTGGACCCATACCTCACACTATACAGAAAAACTAATTCAATTTTGATCAAAGACCTAAATATAAAACCAAAAACTATAAAGTTCATAGAAGAAAAAATAGGATCAATGCTAGAGGCCCTAATGCACGGCATTAACAGCATACAAACCATAACAAACAACACACATACTCAAGAAGATAAGCTAGATTACTGGGATCTTCTAAAAACTAAACACTTACACTCATCAAAAGACTTCACCAAAAGAGTAAAAAGAGAACCTCCAGACTGGGAAAACATTTTTGGACAAGTCAGACAAAGATCTAATCTCTAAAATCTACAAGAAAATCCAACACATCTACAACAAAAAGACAAATAATTCAATTAAAAAACGGGTGAAGGAAATGAACAGACACTTCACCAAAGAAGACATTCAAGCGGCCAACATACACATGAGGAAATGCTCACAATCACTAGCTATTAGATAAATGCAAATTAAAACCACAATGAGATACCATCTCACCCTGGCATTAGTGGCACGAATCAAAAAAACTGGAAATAACAAATGTTGGAGAGGCTGAGGGGAGATTTGAACCCTTATACACTGCTGGGGGGAATGCAAAATGATACAACTATTTTGGAAAACAATATGGTGCTTCCTTAAAAAGCTAGAAATAGAAATACCATACGATCCAGCAATCACATTTCTAGGAATATATCCTAAAGAAATAAGAGCTGTCACACGAATAGACATATGCACACCCACATTCCTAGCAGCACTCCCTACAACAGCAAAAAGATGGAAACAACCTAGATGCCCATCAACAGATGAAAGGATAAACAAACTATGGTACATACACACAATGGAGTATTATGCAACGATAAAGAACAATGATGAATCTGTGAAGCATCTCATAACATGGATGAAACTGGAGGACATTCTGCTGAGTGAAATAAGTCAATCAGAAAAGGACAAATATTGTATGAGACTTCTACTGTAAAAACTCATGTAAAAGTTTACTCACGGAGGCTGCGCCAAGATGGCAGAGTAGTCAGATGCTTCCCGTGGACCCTCTTACAACAGAGACCTGAAAAAACAAGTGATTCCATTATATATGGCAATCTGGGAGCCCTGAACATCAAAGGCAGAGTTTAGGAACCAGACTGAGTGGCAGGGGGAGGGATAGACAGTTTGGAAGCAGTGATGAGTTCCCAGACCTGACCCGGCAAGACCCTGCTTAATGGGCTCACCTTGAGTCCTGATCAGCTCCAGGGTGAGTGGCGAGGTAGGCAAGTGACAGTGCTTTGGAGGTGTGTTTTCCACACCAAGAGAGATCCAGCTGCTGAGAGTCTACACGGCCACCCAGAACCAGTGAGTAGCAGCTCTGGATCAGTGAAAAAGATAAGAAATTGCGTATGGCCTACCGCGAGAATCAAAAGCACCCCCCTCAGGGAGAAACCTCTCTCCTATTTACCTCTCCACTTCCTTCTCTGCACTGGGTGCCGGACTGGCTTCAGAAATTGCCAAGTCCCCTGGGCCAGAAGTAGGATCCATCACGTGACCAGAGCCATTCTCCCTGCCTTGGAGAGTGAACAAATTAACAAACAGGGGAAAAAATAAACTGCCGGCTCCCATAAGCCAAGAGCCCAGGGTAGGCACAGCTCCATTGCCTATGCACAGGCATAAGGGATCCACAGACTTTGAGTGCCTTTCCCCCTGCATAGACTTGTGTGGGCCCATCTCAACAGCGCCCATTACCGCAGTACAAGAGAGTATATACTGGAAGTCTAACTTCAACTGTTTGAGCTGTGAACTGGCAGGTTCTTGACATTTGACACTGCTCTGCCCATTAAGCAGGGTCTTGACCTACCCACATCAGGGGCCTGAGGACTGGTGGCTCCACCCATGCCACCTAGCCACCTGTGATAGGAGCTTATGAATAAGAGGTGCCCCCCAGTCCTTACAGCCAACAGCATTGGGTGTTCATAGGCTGGCTGTGAAACCAAGCCACCTACGAGCTCTAGGGAGCAAGGACACATCCTCCTCCTGGACACTTGGGGGTGGCCATCAGCCCCCTGCCTTGGTCAGAGTGTGTCCTCCTGCTGCAGCCAGTTGCCTGTGCCTACACCAATCATCCATGCCTGTCTAGGACTGTAGGTGAGAGCCTGCACTACACACTTGGTGGCTACCTACCTGAGCACCTGAGCTGAATCTGTACAGGAGGAGTGGGTGGACTCCTGAGCTCACATACCTAGTAATTGATCTAACCACCTGGTGACAGGACCTTAGAGCTTCAAAGGTGCCAATAATGAAAAAAAACTAGCTCATACAAGCAGCCTACTTGGGCATATCAAAACAAAACAAGAAGCTAGGACAGAGTAAGCAGACATGAAATAAATAAATATAATAACTTATTGATGGCTCAGAGACAACAGTAAATATCAAATCACATAAAGAAGCAATCCATCATGGCTTCAGCAAGCTCCCAAAATAAAGACTCAATAAATTCTCTGGAGGAAGAGAACTTTTTGGAATTACCAGAGGCAGAATAGAAAAGATTAATATACAGACTTATTCAAGAAATTAGAAAGGAGGAACTTCTGGCAACATGGTGGTCTAGGCACAAGCACCATGCTGTCCCTCCACAGCAAAGATCTGAAAAACTAAGCCAAAAAGAGAAAACAGCAATCCTGAAGCCCTAAAACATCAAATAAAGAGATAAAGAAATCACCCAAACACCAGATGGAGTGAGAACACTGACAGAGAACGGAGAGCAAGGAGAGATTCTTGCAGAGGTCCCCCATCAGCTAACACAGTGTGGATCCACCATCTTGCAATCTTATCAGAGACCAGCAAATGGGGGTACGAGAAAGCAGCTTCACGGAGCTTCCAGCAGGAGAGAGAACAACCGGTAATTGGCGATATATGCTTTCCCACCCCCCACCCTTCTTCACCCCCACTTGGCCTCCTCTGCTTCCCGTGGCAACAGTTTCTTGGCCGAGAAGCACCGGCTGCTTGGATTCCACCTCCCCGCACTGACAAACTTCCTCAGTGCCATTTGTTGGCTGCTGGTGTTTCTTTTTTCTGCTTGTTTTGATTTCTTCCTTACCCTGCACAACCTCCCCCTCCTTTTGCTCAAATACCTGGCTCGGTGCACCATCTTTGCTTCTTCCTGGGGGGCTGCAGAGCTCCTTCGAGTGTGGAACTGCTTCCCGGTCTGGGCTGCCAAGCTGGTGGGATCCCGGGGCTTTTGTTTGTTTATTTGTTTTGAATTGTTTCTTTGTTTTCTTTTCCTTTTCTCGAGTGGGGAACCCGTTCTGGCCGGACAGTGCTACCTGGCTTGGGACCCACCCCCTCAGCTTGCGCGGACCACAGAGGGATCCCTGAGGGTATTTCTTTTGTGTGTGTGTGTGTGTGTGTGTGTGTGTGTGTTTCTGTTTTTTGGGGGGCTTTTCTTGTTATTTTATTTTTTTTAATTTGTTTTGTTTTCTTTTCCCTCTTTTTCCCTATTTGTCTTTCTTCATTACTCAGTTTCTCATCTCTCTATACCTTCCTTCTCTTCCTGTCCCCTGAATACCTGGCGCTGAATTCCTCCATGCCCTCTAGCCAGGCTGTACCGCAGTACCTGGGAACAACTTCCCCAGACCTCGTACCACACCAGTGGGATCCCTGAGAGCTTTGCTCTTCTTTTTTCTTTATAATTTTTACTTTCTTCATTCTTTTCTTCTTCTTCTTCCCCTTTTTGTTTTTCTCCATTTCGTAGTCTCTCCTCTCTCCACTCCAAGGAAATCTCCCCTAGCACTATTTTTTGTTTGCTTTTATGTTTTTGGCTCCTGTTCCTCTCTCCTCTCTCCCATACCCATCTTATCTCCACACATCACAATCTCCCCCCTCCATCCTGCCTACCTGCACTGTGAGCTTAACATTACACCACCAAGCAGCACAGGCACGGCGTACCAGAACCGGCTATGCACAGATTACTGACCTGCCCTGGTGGGTGTAGTAAGTGCCACAAACCACCCATCCCAGCAACTCCCCTTCAGCTAGACCTGCCCTGTGGTACCATAGCTGAGCGACTGACCCTGCCAATAGGAGAAGGAGGCAAAAAGTATTGTGCCCAGAGACGGGCAAATGACAAAGAACACTCAACCCACCTGCTCAGACATAGCCAAATTAAAAAAAAAAAAAAAAGGATGAAACAAATCTGCAATCAATAAACAAGAAAAATAACCACTACATGTCCCGAAGACAGCGGACAATATCAAAACATTTACAAAAACAGGACAGGATGGTTCCAATAGGTGTCCAAAATAAAACACCAGATGGCTTTCCAGTAGAAGAAAAGGCACTAGAACTATCTGATAGAGAATTCAAATCTCTAATACTCAAAATTATCCAAGAGTTGAAGCAAAAAGCAGACAAAAATGAGGAAAAAATAGACAAGTTCATGGAAAATACAGACAAAAAGTGGAAGAATTCAAGAAAATAATTCAGGAACAAAATGCTAAAATAAATTCACAATGATAAATCATACAAAAACAACAATTAGAAATCCAAAAGATAAACAACAAGATTTCAGAAATGGACAGTGTCATAGAAGGGCTGAGGAGCAGATTTGAAATGGTGGAAGACAGGATCAACAGAATTGAAGACAAACACTTGGATACAACTCAGTTTGAGGAAAAATCAGAAAAAAGAATCAAGAAAAATGAAGAAACCCTGAGAATTATGTGGGATACTATCAAAAGCAAAAATCTGCAAGTGATCAGAGTTTCAGAACAGGGGGAGAAAACAGAAGACACAGAGAGGATTGTTGAAGAATTGTTGAAAGAAAACTTCCCCAATATCATGAAAGTTGAAAAGCTGACCACCCAAGAAGCTCAACAAACCCCATATAGGATAGATCCCAAAAGAAAATCACCAAGGCATATCATAATCACACTCTCTAAAACCAAAGACAAACAAAGAATCCTGAGAGTAGCTCAAGAAAAACAAAAAATCACATACAAAGGAGAAAAAATAAGACTAATCTTGGATTATTCAGCAGAAACCAGGCAGGCAAGAAGCCAAGGGGATGATACATTTAAAACCTTGAAAGAAAAAAGTTGCCAGGCAAGAGTAGTATAGCCTCCAAAACTTTCATTCAAATATGATGGTGAAATTAGGTCAATTCCAGATAAACAGAAATTAAGGGACTATGTAAAAACCAAACCAAACTTACGAGACTTATTAAAGGAAGTCCTTTGATCTGAGAACAAACAATATCAGACCACAGGCTGAATACGGGACACAGTATTGTATTATCTAGATACCATCTTAGGAAATGAACTCTTAAGGACTATGCAAAACCAAAAGAATTACAAAAGAGAACCAGAGAAGTTAATCTGTAAATGACAACAGCATCAGAACAATAAAAGAGGGAATAAATGGTGTAGATATAGAACCTTCTAATGGAGAGGAAGTCAAGCGATACCAAGTAATAATAGACTGGTTCAAATATAGGAAGATACGGGTAAATTTCAAGGTAATCACAAAGGAAGTTAACAAACCTACCCATCAAAATAAAGAAGAAAAACATAACGTCTCAGTAAAAACAAAACCTACAAAAACAAAACGAGTGAAAAAAATCCACAATCAAAAGGAACTCAGCACAGGAGAGTAAGAGGAACAAAACTGGAGGACATTATGCTGAGTGAAATAAGTCAATCAAAAAATAACAAATATTGTATGAGACCTCTACTGTATAACTTAAGTAAAAGTTTACACACAAAAAGAAACAATCTTTGTTGGTTACAGGGATAGGAGGAGTGGGGAAGAACTAAATAGATAAGTGGTAACTTTGGTGAAGGGTAAGACAGTACAAATTACTGGGGAAGCCAGAACAACTTGTACAAGGAAAGGTCATGGAAGCTCCATAGACACTTCCAAACTCCCTGAGGGACTGAATTGCTGGGCAGAGGGCTCTGGGGACCATGGTCTTGGGGAACATCTAGTTCAATTGGCATAACACAGTTTATAAAGAAAATGTTCTACGTTCTACCTTGGTGAGTAGCATCTGGGGTCTTAAAAGCCTGTGAGCAGCCATCTAAGATACTCCACTGGTCTCACCCCTTCGGGAGCAAGGGAGAATGAAGAGAACAAGATACAAGGAAATGATTAGTCCAAAAGTCTAATGGACCACAGCTACCACAACCTCTACCAGACTGAGTCCAGTACAGCTAAATGGTGCCTGGCTACCAACACTGACTGTTCTGACTGCGATCACAATAGAGGGTTCTGGACAGAGCTGGAGAAGGATGTAGAACAAAATTCTAACTCACAAAAAAGACCAGATTTACTGGCCTGACAGACTGGAGACACCCTGAGAGTATGACCCCTGTACACCCTTTTAGCTCCGTGGTGAAGTCACTCCCAAAGTTCATGGTTCAGCTGGGGATTGGACAGCCTCATAAAACAAAATGAGACTAATGGAGCACAACAGTCCAGGGACAAAGACTAGACGGCAGAAGGGGATAGGAAAGCTGGTAATAGGAACCCAAGATTGAGAAGGGACAGTGTTGACATGTCATGGGGTTGTTAACCATTGTCATAGGGCAATATGTGTACCAAGTGTTTAATGAGAAATTATTTGTTCTGTAAACCTTCATCTAAAGTACAACACACACACAAAAAAAGAATCATCTATGTGACATCAAACTGACAACAGCTACTCAAAAGTTCTGATGGGAAGCCTAGGGTGCAGCGAGTTGAAGATGACGGTGATGGAATAATTTGGAAAAGGATAGTGAGAATAGGAGCACAACTGGAAGAATGTAATCAATGTCACTGAACTGTACATGTAGAAACTTTCAAAATGGTGTAACTTTGGCTATGTATATTTTCAACAATAACAAAAAAATCCTCCAATGTCAAGAAGGGAGAGTGTTGACATGTTGTGGGGTTGTTAACCAATGTCATAAAACAATAGGTGTACTGACTGTTCAATGAGAAGCTATTTATTCTGTAAACCTTCATCTAAAGTACAATAAAAAAATTTAAAAAAAACAAATTAGGAAGGAAATTAAGCAAAACGCAGAATATGCAATAGAGGAAATTAAAAGGATTAAAGAAGAGCATGATGACAAATTTAACAGCCTACAAGAATCCATAGAGAGACAGCAATCAGAAATCCAGAAGATTAACAATAAAATGTGAGAATTAGAAAACTCAATGGAAAGTCATAAGAGCAGAATTGAGGCAAGGGAAGTCAGAATTAGTGAAATTGAAGATAAAGCACTTGACACCAACTTATTTGAGGGAAAATTAGATAAAATGATTTTTAAAAAATGAGGAAACCCTATGAATTATGCGGGACTCTATCAAGAGGAATAACCTACGAGTGACTGGAGTATCAGAACAGGGGGAGGATAGCAGAAAATACAGACAGAATTGTAGATTTGTTGGCAGAAAACTTCCCTGATACCGTGAAAGATGACAAGATATCTACCCAAGATGCTCATTGAATCCCACATAAGGGAGATCCTAAAAGAAAGTCACCAAGACATATAATAATCAAACTTGCCAAAACCAAACATAAAGAGAGAATTTTAAGAGCGGCTATGGATAAAGGAAAAGACATCTACAAAGGAGAGTCAAGAAGAATAAGCTCAGACTACTCAGCAGAAACAATGTAGGCAAGAAGGCAATGGGATGACTTGATGGAAAAAAACTGCCAGCCAATAATTGTGTATCCAGCAAAACTGTCTCTCAAATTTGATGGCAAAATTAGGGCATTTCCAGACAAACAGAACTTTAGGGAATTTGTGAAAAACCAAACCAAAATTACAAGAAATACTAAAAGGAGTCCTCTGGTTAGAAAATCAGTAACTTCAGATAACAACCCAAGACAAGAACACAGGACAGAGCAACCAGACATCAACTCAGATAGGGAAGTCACAAAAGTAAACCAAAGCTAAAACACTGAAAATAAGGGAAGCAGATGTCGATATGTAAATGATGACAACATTTAAACAGAAAAGAAGGACTTAAAAAAATGTAGACGTAGATTTTTCATATGGAGAGGAAGTCAAGGCAATATAAAGAAATAAAAGACTGGTATAAACTTAGAAAAACATGGGTAAATATTAAGGTAGCCATAAAGGAAACTAACGATCCTACAAGTCAAAATAAAAACTAGAAAAATATAAAAACTCAGCAAACAGAAAATCAACAACAATGAAAAAGATGAAAAGAAAATACATAAAGAAAAACGACACAGAGTAGCAAGGGTAGGGATCTGGGGAGCATGCTTTCAGGGGACATCTAGGTCAATTGGCATAACAAAGTATATTAAGAAATATTCTGCATCCTACTTTGGTGAGTGGCGTCTGGGTTCTTAAAAGCTTGCAAGCGGCCATTTAAGATGCATCAATTGGTCCCAACCACCTAGAGTAAAAGAGAATGAAGAACACCAAAGACACAAGGAAAGTATTAGCACAAGAGACAGAAAGGGCCACATAAACCAGACACTTCAGCAACCTGAGACCAGAAGAACTAGATGGTGCCTGGCTACCACCAATGACCACCCTGACAGGAAACACAACAGAGAGTCCCGCATGGAGAAGGAGAAAGGTGGGGTGCAGAACTCAAATTCTATTAAGAAGACCAGACTTAATGGTCTGACTGAGACTGGAGGAACCCCAGAAAGCATGGCCCCTGGCTTCTCTATCAGCCCAGAACTAAAACAATCTCCGAGGCCACCTCTTCAGACAGGGATTGGACTGGATTGTGGGACATAAAGTGATACTAGTGAGGAGTGTGCCTCATAGCTCAAGTAGATACAAGAGACTAAATGGGCAGCTTCTGTCCGGAGGTGGGATGGGAAGGCAGAGAGGG
This sequence comes from Dugong dugon, assembly GCA_030035585.1. Taxonomy (NCBI): domain Eukaryota; kingdom Metazoa; phylum Chordata; class Mammalia; order Sirenia; family Dugongidae; genus Dugong; species Dugong dugon. Next base: position 21,790,657 of record CM057478.1, read on the forward strand.
TTAGGAGCTGCTTGAAGGTTGAATGGACATGGGGAATCAGGGGTAGAAAGGAGGAGTGTGCTGTCACAGTATGGGGAGAGCAATTAGATTCACATAACAATGTATGTATAAATTTTCGTATAGAAAAAAAAACCAAACCCCCTAAAAAAAGTCTACTCACAAAAAAAAATATTTGTTGGTTACAAGGGTTGGGAGGGCAGGCGGAACTAAATAGACAATAGACAAGTGGTAACTTTAGTGAAGGGTAAGACAGCACACAATACTGGGTAGGCCAGCACAACTTGTACAAGGAAAGGTCATGGAAGCTCCACAGACACATCCAAACTCCCTGAGGGACTGAATTGCTGGGCAGAGGGCTCTGGGGACCATGGTCTCGGGGAACATCTAGCTCAACTGGCATAACACAGTTTATAAAGACAATGTTCTACATTCTACTTTGGTGAGTAGCGTCTGGGGTCTTAAAAGCCTGTGAGCAGCCATCTAAGATATTCCACTGGTCCCACCCCTTCGGGAGCAAGGGAGAATGAGAAGAACAGGACACAAGGAAAAGATTATTCCAAAGGACTAATGGACCACAGCTACCACGGCCTCTACCAGACTGAGTCCAGTACAGCTAAATGGTGCCTGGCTACCACCACTGACCGCTCTTACCGAGATCACAATCACAGGTCCTGGACAGAGCTGGAAAAGAATGTAGGACAAAATTCTAACCCACAAAAAAAAAAAGACCAGATTTACTGGCCTGACAGACTGGAGATACCCTGAGAGTATGACCCCTGGACACCCTTTTATCTCAGTGGTGAAGTCACTCCCGAAGTTCACAGTTTAGCCGGGGATTGGACAGCCTCATAAAACAAAACGAGACTAATGGGGCACAACAGTCCAGGGACAAGGACTAGGCAGCAGAAGGGGACAGGAAAGCTGGTAATAGAGAACCCAAGATTGAGAAGGGACAGTGTTGACATGTCATGGGGTTGTTAACCATTGTCATAGGGCAATATGTGTACTAACTGTTTAATGAGAAAGTATTTGTTCTGTAAACCTTCATCTAAAGTCCAAAAAAAAAAAATAATAATCATCTATGAAACATCAAATTGACAACAGCAACTCAAATATTTGATAGGAAGCCTGGGGGCAGTGAGTTGAAGATAACAGTGATGGAATAATTTGGAAAAGGATAGTGAGAATAGGAGCACAACTGGAAGAATGTAATCCATGTCACTGAACTGTACATGTAGAAACTTTCAAAATGGTGTCACTTTGGCTATGTATATTTTCAACAATAACAAAAAATTCCTCCAATGTCGAGAAGAGAGAGTGTTGACATGCCATGGGGTTGTTAACCAATGACATAAAACAATATTTGTACTGTTTAATGAGAAACTATTTATTCTGTAAACCTTCATCTAAAGTACAATAAAATATATATATAAACAAAAAGAAAATATAAAGACAGTAAATACAAAATATACAACACTGATAAAGATTTAAAGAAAATGCATAAAAAAAATGACAGCACAGAAAATTAAATGGAACAGCAAAACTGTCAACAACACACACAAAAAAAGACATCAAAATGACAGCATTAAACTCATACCTATCAATAATTATGCTGAATGTAACTGGACTAAATGCACCAATAAAGAGACAGAGAGTGGCAGAATGGATAAAAAAAAAAACATAATCTGTCTATATGCTGCCTACAAGAGACACACCTTAGACTTAAAGACACAAACAAACTAAAACTCAAAGGACAGAAAAAAAAAATATCAAGCAAACAACACTCAGAAAAGAGTAGGAGTGGCAATATTAATCTCTGACAAAACAGACTTTAAAGTAAAATCCACCACAAAGGATAAGGAAGACAGTATATAATGATTAAAGGGTCAATACACCAGGAGGACATAACTATAATAAATATTTACGCACCCTATGACAGGGCTCCAAAATACATAAAACAAACTCTTACAGCATTGAAAAGATAGATAGACAGCTCCACATTAATAGTAGGACACTTCAACACACCACTTTTGGTGAAGGACAGAACATCCAGAAGGAAGCTCAATAAAGACATGGAAGATATAAATGTCACAATCAACCAACTTGATCTCATGGACATATACCGAGCACTCTGCCCAACAGCAGCCAACGATACTTTCTTTTCCAATACACATGGAACATTCTCCAGAAGAGACCACATATTAGACCATAAAGCAAGCTTTAACAGAATCCAAAGGATCGAAATATTAAAAAGCATCTTTTCTGACCATATAGCCATAAAAGTAGAAATCAACAACAGAAAAATCAAGGAAAAAAAAATCAAACACATGGAAACCGAAAAACACCTTGCTCAAAAACTACTGGGTTATAGAAGAAATTAAGAATGGAATAAAGAAATTCATAGAATCAAACGAGAATGAAAACACATCCTACCAGAACCTTTGGGACACAGCAAAAGCAGTGCTCAGAGGTCAGTTTATAGCAATAAAGGCACAGATCCAAAAAGAAGAAAGGGCGAAAATCAAAACATTAACCCTACAATTTGAACACGTAGAAAGACAGCAGCAAAAGAAGCCTACAGGTGCCAGAAAGAAGGAAATAATAAAAATTAGAGCAGAATTAAATGAAATAGAGAATAGAAAAACAATTGAAAGAGTCAACAAGACCAAAATCTGGTTCTTTGGAAAGATCGACAAAATCGATAAACCATTGGCCAAACTGACAAAAGAAAAACGGGAGAGGAAGCAAATAACCAGTATAAGAATGAGATGGGTGATACCACAAGAGACCCAACTGAAATTAAAAGAATCATAACAGAATACTATGAAAAATTGTACTGTAACAAATTTGAAAACCTAGAAGAAATGGACAAATTTCTAGAAACTCACTAGCAACCTAAACTAACACAAACACAGGTAGAACAACTAAATAAACCTACAACAAAAGAGGGAATTGAAAATGTAATTTAAAAATCACACCAAAAAAAACCCCGGACCCTATGGTTTCCCTGGAGAATTCTCCAAACTTTCAGAGAACAGTTAACACCACTACTGATAAAGGTATTTCAGAGCATAGAAAAGGATAGAATACTCCCAAACTCATTCTATGAAGCCTGTTACCAAAACAAGGTAAAGACACCTCAAAACTGGAAAATTACAGACCAATATCCCTCATGAACATTGACGCAAAAATCCTCAACAAAATCCTAGCCAATAGAATTCAACAACTTATCAAAAAAATAATTCACCATGATCAAGTGGGATTTATACCAAGTATGCAGGGATGGTTCAACATTAGAAAAACAATCAATGTAATCCATCACATAAATAAAACAAAAGACAAGAACCACAAGATCTTATCAACTAATGCAGAAAAGGCATTTGACAAAGTCTAATTTCATTCATGATAAAAAAAAAAAAAACTCTCAGCAAAATGGGAATAAAAGAGAAATTCCTCAAAACAATTAATGGCATTTATACAAAGCCAAAAGCCAATATCATCCTAAATGGAGAGAGTTTGAAAGCATTCCCCTTGAGAACGGGAACCAGACAAGGATGCCCTTTATCACCACTCTTATTCAACATTGTGCTGGAGGTCCTAGCCAGAGCAATTAGGCTAGAAAAAGAAATAAAGGGCATCCAAATTGGTAGGGAAGAACTCAAAGTATCTCTATTTGCAGATGATACGATCTTATACACAAGAAAACACCAAAGAAGCCACAAGAAAACTACTGTAACTAATAGATTTCAGCAAAGTATCAGGATACAAGATAAACATACAAAAATCAGTGGATTCCTCTACACCAACAAAGAGAACTTCAAAGAGGAAATCACCAAATCAATACCATTTAATATAGGTCCCAAGAAGTTAAAATAGTTAGGAAAAAGTCTAACCAGAGACGTAAAAGACCTGTACAATGAACACTACAAGACACTGCTGCAAGAAACCAAAAGAGACCTGCATAAGTGGAAAAACATACCTTGCTCATGGATAGGAAGACTCAACATTGTGAAAATGTCAATTCTACCCAAGGCGATTTGCAGATACAATGCAATCCCAATCCAAATTCCAATAGCATTTTTATTTTATTTTAATCTTGTACTTTAAGTGAAAGTTTATAATTCAAGTTAATCTCTCATACAAAAATTTATACATACACTGTTATGTGACCCTAATTGCTCTCCCTATACTGTGACAGCACTTTTCTCCTTTCCACCCCTGATTTCCCATGTTGATTCAACCAGCTCCCGACACTCTCTGCCTTCTCATCTCACCTCCAGACCGGAGCTGCCCATTTAGTCTCATGTATCTACTTGAGCTAAGAAACACACTCTTCACGAGTATCATTTTATGTCCCATAGTCCACTGTAATCTTTCTATGAACAGTTGGCCTCAGGAATGGTTTTAGTGCTGGGCTGACAGGGAGTACAGGGGCCATGCTTTCCAGGGTTCCTCCAGTCTCAGTCAGACCATTAAGTCTGGTCTTTTTACTAGAAATTGAGTTCTGCACTCCACCTTTCTCATGCTCCATCAGGGACTCTCTGTTGTGTTCCCTGTCAGGGCAGTCATTGGTGGTAGCCGGGCACCATGTAGTTCTGGTCTGAGGCTGATGGAGTCTCTTGTTTATGTGGCCCTTTCTGTCTTTTGGGCTAATACTTTCCTTGTGACTGTGGTGTTCTTCATTCTCCTTTGTTCCAGGTGGGTAGGGACCAATTGATGCATCTTAGATGGCTGCTCACTAGCTTTTAAGACCCCAGATACCACCCACCCAACTAGGATGCAGAATATTTTCTTTATAAAATTTGTTATGCCAATCGACCTAGATGCCCTCTGAAACCATGGTCTCCAGACCCCCACCCCTGCTACTCTGTCCCTTGAAATGTTTGGTTGTATTCAGGAAACTTCTTAGCTTTGGTTTAGTCCAGTTGTGCTGACTTCCCCCGTAGCATGTGCTTTCCTTCCCTTCACCTAAGATAATTTTTGTCTACTATCTAGTTAGTGAATATCCCTCTCCCTCCCTCCCAACCCTTGTAACCATCAAAGAATGTTTTCTTCAGTGTTCAAACCTTTTCCTGAGTTCTTATAATAGTGGACTTATACAATATTTGTCCTTTTGTGACTGACTAAATTAACTCAGCCTTTCAGATTCCTCCATGTTATGTTTCACAGACTCATCATTGTTCTTTATCGTTCCGTGGTATTCCATTGTGTGAATATACCATAATTTGTTTATCCATTCATCCGTTGATGAGCACCTAGGTTGTCTCCATCTTTTTGCTATCGTGAACAGTGCTGCAGAGAACATGAGTGTGCATATATCTATTCGTGTGATGGCTCTTATTTCTCTAGGATATATTCCAAGGAGTGGGATTGCTGGATCGTATGCTGTTTCTATTTTTAGCTTTTTAAGGAAGCACCAAATCGATTTCCAAACTGGTTGTACCATTTTACATTCCCACCAACAGTGTGTCAGTGTTCCAGTTTCTCCACAACCTCTCCAACTTTTATTTTGTTTTTGGGATTAATGCTAGCCTTGTTGGTGTGAGATGGTATCTCATTGTAGTTTTGATTTGCATTTCTCTAATGGCTAATGATTGTGAGCATTTCTTCATGTGTCTGTTAGAATGTCGTATTTGGTGAAGTGCCTGTTCATTTCCTTTGCCCATTTTTTAATTGGGTTGTCTTTTCGTTGATGAGGATTTACAGTATCTTGTAGATTTTAGAGATTAGACGCTGATCGGATTTGATGTAGCCAAAAATTTTTCCCCAGTCTGTAGGTTGTCTTTTTACTCTTTGGTGAACTCTTTTGATGAGCATAAGTGTTTGATTTTTAGGAGCTCCAAGTTATCTAGTTCCTCTTCTGGTATTTGTGCATTGTTAATTAAGGTTTATATTCTGTTTATGCCAGATATTAAGGCTGCTAGCATTGTCCCTATTTTTTCTTCCATGATCTTTATCGTTTTCAATTTTATATCTAGGTCTTTGATCCATTTTGAGTTAGTTTTTGTACATGGTGTGAAGTATGAGTCTTGTTTCAGTTTTTTGCAGATAGATATCTGGTTATACCAGTTAAAGAGGCTGTCTTTTCCCCAATTAACGGACTTTGGGCCTTTGTCAAATATCACCTGCTCATAGGTGGATGAGTTTATGTCTGGATTCTCAATTCTGTTCCATTGGTCTATGTAACTGTTGTTGTACCAGTACCAGGCTGTTTTGACTACTGTGGCGGTATAATAGGTTCTAAAATCAGGTAGTGTGAGGCCTCCCACTTTGTTCTTCTTCTTGAATAATGCTTTACTTATCCAGGGCCTCTTCCCTTTTCATATGAAGTTGGTGATTTATTTATCCATCTCATTAAAAAATGCCACTGGATTTGGATCAGGATTGTATTGTATCTGTAGATCACTTTGGGTAGCATTGACATTTTCACAATATTGAGTCTTCCTATCCATGAGCAAGGTATGTTTTTCCACTTATGCAGGTCTCTTTTGGTTTCTTGCAGCAGTGTCTTGTAGTGTTCATTGTACAGGTCTTTTACGTCTCTGGTTAGACTTTTTCCTAACTATTTTAACTTCTTGGGACCTATATTAAATGGTATTGATTTGGTGATTTCCTCTTTGAAGTTCTCTTTGTTGGTGTGGAGGAATCCACTGATTTTTGTATGTTTATCTTGTATCCTGATACTTTGCTGAAATCTATTAGTTACAGTAGTTTTCTTGTGGCTTCTTTGGTGTTTTCTTGTGTATAAGATCGTATCATCTGCAAATAGAGATACTTTGAGTTCTTCCCTACCAATTTGGATGCCCTTTATTTCTTTTTCTAGCCTAATTGCTCTGGCTAGGACCTCCAGCACAATGTTGAATAAGAGTGGTGATAAAGGGCATCCTTGTCTGGTTCCCGTTCTCAAGGGGAATGCTTTCAAACTCTCTCCATTTAGGATGATATTGGCTTTTGGCTTTGTATAAATGCCATTAATTGTTTTGAGGAATTTCTCTTTTATTCCCATTTTGCTGAGAGTTTTTTTTTTTTTATCATGAATGAAATTAGACTTTGTCAAATGCCTTTTCTGCATTAGTTGATAAGATCTTGTGGTTCTTGTCTTTTGTTTTATTTATGTGATGGATTACATTGATTGTTTTTCTAATGTTGAACCATCCCTGCATACTTGGTATAAATCCCACTTGATCATGGTGAATTATTTTTTTGATAAGTTGTTGAATTCTATTGGCTAGGATTTTGTTGAGGATTTTTGCGTCAATGTTCATGAGGGATATTGGTCTGTAATTTTCCAGTTTTGAGGTGTCTTTACCTTGTTTTGGTAACAGGCTTCATAGAATGAGTTTGGGAGTATTCTATCCTTTTCTATGCTCTGAAATACCTTTATCAGTAGTGGTGTTAACTGTTCTCTCAAAGTTTGGTAGAATTCTCCAGTGAACCCGTCAGGGCTGGGACTTTTTTTGTTGTGAGTTTTTTAATTACCTTTTCAATCTCTTCTTTTGTTATAGGTTTATTTAGTTGTTCTACCTCTGATTGCGTGAATTCAATAAAACTTTTAGAGATAAAATATAACAATTGAAACTAGAAACTTGATGGAAAGTTATGCAAAAGATGAAACATACTGAAAAAATTAGTTATCTAGAAGATACATTCAAAGAAATTACCCTTAATATGTACAGAAACCAAGAATTGGAAAATATGAAAGATAAATTTAGAAAGAGAGGTTACTGTTACAAGGTATAACTCCATGAACTTCCAGAAGAACACAGAAGGAAAGGGATAGAAAGAATATCAAATAGTGGAATTTTACACAAAATCTATACCAATCTCAGATACAGTGAGCCTAGCTAATACCAAGAAAGATAAATAAAAACAATGTACATGTAGAAACATCATTATGAAACTGTAGAACATCAAAGGAAAAAAGAACAGAAGATTACTTCTCAGCATCAACAACAATGTGAACTAGAAGACAGCAGAAGCATATCTCCAACATGCTGAGAGAAAATACCTGTCAACCTACAACCATGTTCTTGGCAAAATAATCTTTCAGTAAAGTGGTAAAGTAAATACATTTTCAGACAAACAAAAATTGAGTTTACCTCTAATAGGATCACACTAAAGGAAATTCCAAGGGCTGTACTTCAGGAAGAGGGAAAATTATTACAAATGGGAAATCTGAGATGCAAGGAATGATGAGCAAAGACATGGGGAAATATTTGGTATATATAAACAAATGCTAAGAATAAAACAGCAATAATGTTTTGTGGGGTACAATAAAAATGAAAATTCTGAACAATAATTTAACATTTAAGTTGGGAAGAGTGATCAGTGTTAATACATTCTAAAGACCTTGTATCTTTTTTATCAGTAGGTAAGGTTAGTAATTATTTTAGAATTTGTTAATTGTGTATGTTAAGTAGTTATGGTAACTGCTAAATAATAGACATACAGAATATAGCTTCCAAACTAATTGATGGAGAAAAGTAAAAGAGAAAAAAAATTAATTCAAAAAGAAGGAAATAAAAGAGAAGGAAAAAAGAAAGAAAAAGCAGAACCAATAGAAAATACGCGATAAAATGATAGAAACAAATCTAAATATAGATAGATGGGTATGCAAATAAACAAAATCTGCCAGTTAAAAGATAAAGATTGTCAAACGAGATAAAAATATGTAAAATCAAGATACATGCTATTTATAAGAGACTTACCTGAAACATAAAGATTCATAAAATGTTAAAGTCCAAAAGTTAATAAATATATACCTAATGATAAAAGATATAATATTTCTAAACTTTTTGCACTTAATAACATAGTGTGAAAGTACACGAAGTAAAAAATTGACAACTACAATGAAAAAATTACCAAATCTACTATCATAGTGTGAGATTTTAACAGTGTCTCAGAGAAAGGAGTTAGAAAAAAATCAGTGATAATGTGGAAATTTTGAACAGCACAATTAACAAGTCAGTTCTATGGCTTTCTCTCTTTCTCAGAATACACTTTTTTCAAGTACACACTTACATATTTAAATAATTGACCTTGCTAGACTTTAAGGGAAAATAAACCTCAATGAAGTTCCAGTGGATTTGTTTTAGTCAGAACATATTCTTTGACTACTTGATGATTACATTGAAAATCAATAATAAAAATAAGTAGAAAATCCTGATATATTTGAAGATATAAAAATACACTTCTAAACAGTTTCAAAGAAAAGACCAAAATGGAAATTACAAAACATTAAGAATAGAACAATAATCAAATAGTATATATTAAAATATATGAGACATAGTAGTATTAAGACAGAAAATTATGGCTCAAATACTTATACTAGAAAAGAAGAAAGTATCAATTTTATAACCTAAGCATCTAATTTATAAAGTTAGAAAAAAATAGCTGAATAAGGTCCTCAAAGTAAAAATAATAAAATGCTAAATATAAAAGAAATGAATGAAATAAAAAACACAGTTGCAATAGGGAGTCAACAAACCCTAAGGCTGAGTCTTTGACAAGACTACTAAAATAAATAATAATAAGATTAATAAAAGAAAAAGAGATTGAGAGAAAGAGAGATATGAAAAACTAATTAGGTATTAATACATAGACATATCTGTAGAGGCTAGAGAGAGGAAACAGACAATAATAAGATATAAACAAATTTGGGCCAATAACTTTGAAAACTTAGAGGAAATGGATACCATCCTAGAAAAATATAACTTACCAAAACTAACTCAAGAAAAAAAAAGAAAACCCAAAAAAGTCTTATAACCATTAATAAAACTGAATCTGTAGCTTAAAAATCTTCCCATAAAGAAAACATCAGGCTCAGATGGCTAGTTCTAGTTGTACCAAATATTCATTAGACAGATAATTCCAGTTTCTTCCAGAGAATGGAAAAAGAGGTTTGTAAGGCTAGCCTGACACAGATGTGAAAATCTTAAACAAATTATAAGCAAACCAAATACAGCAATGTATAAAAAATATTATTACCTAACTGGGTTGATTCTAGGAATTCAAAGTCAATTAATATAATTCTCCATAATCACAGATCCTTAAAAGAGAAAATTAAAAACTGGGTGCAGAAAAATAAATTAACAGCATTCATTACCCATTCATAGTAAAACTTCAGCAAGATAAGAATAGAAAACAACTTCCTTAACCTAATAAAAGACATCCACACACACTCACACATACAAAACAAAACAAAAAACCCTGAGAAAACATCATACTTAATTATGAAATGTTGAAAATATTCCCTTTAAGATCAGAAACAAAGCACGAATACCTGCCATCACCTTTATCTTTAAGATTGTTTTGAAGACATAGCCAAACAGTAGGATAAGTAAAAAGCATAAAATATAAGAGGGCTGCATAGAAAGAAATAAAATTGTTATTATTTTTAAGGTGATACAACTGTCTACATAGAAAACTTCAAATAATCTGCAGGTAAATTTTTGTAAGAGTACAGAACATGTTTGCTGGATATTATCAACCTATAAAGTCAACATATTTTAATACACTGGCAACAATCAGTTAAAAATGTAATAATATACCATTTACAATAGTAACAAAAATATGAAGTATCTAGGAAGAAATCTAACAAAGGATATGCAGCACTTTATGAAGAAAATTATAAAACTTAATTGACAGACGTTTAATAAGATCTATGTAAATGGAGAAATATATTATGTCCAGACTGGAAGTTTCAAAATTGTAAAGATAGCCACTCTCTCCATACTGATATATAGAATCAAAGCAATTCCAGTCAAAACTCCAAAGAACTTTTTATGAAACTTCACGAGATAATTCTAAAATTTGTATGGAAATTGGAGGGCCCAAGAACAGAAAAAAACACTAGAAAAAGAAGAACAAGGGGGAGACTTTTTCTTACCAGATATAAAGAATTATTTTAAGGCAGTAGCAATAAAGAGAGTAATTGGAACAGGGTTAGGCAAATAGAACAATGAAACTACATGTAGAGTTTGCCACAGATCCACATGTATACTGAAACTTGATATATGACAAAACAGGCAGAGAGGATTAGTGGGGCAAGTGAGGAATATGCAGCAAATGGAGTTAGGACAATGATTTATCCAAATAGAAAATAATTTGCTTTTTTTTAAATCTCAAACTACATACATATACACATGTACACACACACACAACAAATTCAGGTGCATTAAAGCAAAAATATAGCACTTTTTGAAGACAAAATAGGATAATATATTAATATAATAATATATGTAATATAATAATCTGGTAAGGAGGATTTCTTAAACCACCATAAGCACAATTAAAAAAAGATATTAAATATAAAAATAATATGATTTTTTTTAAATTCTGGAGATCAAACAATGGCATATAGAGAATGAAAATACAAGCCATAACTGAGAAAAGATAGTTCTATTTCCAACGCATGATTAGCTTATAGATTATAAATATTTCCTGCAAACCATTAAGATAAACAATCCAGTAGGAAAATAGAAAGACTATGAATTAGCACTTCTCAGAAAAGAAAATATGAATGATTCCTAATTATATTAAAGGATGTTAAAGTTCATTAATAATCAGGGAGACACAAATCAAAGCCAATGAAACAGCATTTTACATCCACCCAATTGTCAAAAATTAAAAAGCTGGACATTAGCAAAAGTTGGAAAGGATTTGAAACAATGGAAAATCTCATCCAATCCTTTGTTGTTGTTAATTGCCATGAAATCAGCTCCAACTCATAGCTACCTTATGTATAACATAACAAAATGTTGCCTGGCCATGCGCCATCTTTATGATCCTGGGTATGTTTGAGTCCACTGTTTCGGCCACTGTGTCAATCCACCTACCACGGGCCTCCCTAGCCTTATCCAGGGCTTCACTTTGTCAAACATGATATTCTTCTTTGGTGATTGGTTTTTCCTGATGACATGTTCAAAGTAAGCTGGAAAAAGTCTAGCCTCCTTGCGTCTAAGGAGCATTCTGGTTGTATTTCTTCTTCTCCTAAGAAGAAGACTGATTTGTTCATTCTTCTGGCAGTCCACGGTATATTCAATATATTGATTAATGTAATTATATATTATATATTCAATTTATAGAATTTTACAAATTACTGTTTCATCACAAATACGTTTTTTCAACAACAAGAACAGCATCTGTACACATGGATCTCGCCAGATGGAATACACACGAATCAAATGGACTACATCTGTGGAAAGACATGATGGAAATGCTTGACATCATCAGTCAGAACAAGACCAGGGGCCGACTGTGAAACAGACTATCAATTCCTCATATGCAAGTTGAAGTTGTAGAAAATTAGAACAAGTCCAAGAGCCATAGTATGACCTTGAGTGTATCCCACCTGAATTTCGACACCATCTTAACAGATTTGACACACCGAACACTAATGACTGAAGACCTGATAAGTTGTGCGAGGACATCATACATGAAGAAAGCAAAAGGTCATTAAAAAGCCAGGAAAGAAAGAAAACAAAATGGATGTCAGAAGAGACTCTGAAAGTTGCTCTTGAACGTAGAGCAGCTAAAGCGAAAGGGAGAAATGATGAAGTAAAAGAGCTGAACAGAAGATTTCAAAGGTCAGCTCAAGAAGACAAAGTAAAATAGTATAATGACATGTGCAAAGACCTGGAGATAGAAAACCAGAAAGGAAGAACACGCTCGGAATTTCTCAAGCTGAAAGAACTGGAGAAAAAATTCAAGCCTCAAGTTGCAATACTGAAGGATTTTATATGGAAAATATTAAACAGGGCAGGAAGCATCAAAAGAAGATGAAAGGAATACACAGAGTCACCATACCAAAAAGAAGTGGTCAACATCAACCATTTCAGGAGGTAGCATATGATCAGGAATCAATGATACTGAAGGAAGAGTTCTAAGCTGCACTGACGGTATTGGCAAAAAAAAAAAAAAAAAAAAAAAGGCTCTAGAAATTGACAGAATATCAACTGAGATGTTTCAACAAACAAATGCAGTGCTGAAAGTACTCATTCAACTATGCCAAGAAATTTGGAAAACAGCTACCTGGAAGACAGCTACAACTCACTGAAAGAGATCTATATTTGCACTCATTCCAAAGGAAGGTGATCCAGCAGAATGCGGAAATTATCAAATTTCATTAATCATCAAATATCATTAATGTACACGCAAGTAAAATTTCCCTGAAGATCATTCAAAAGTGGTAACAGCAGTATGTGGACAGGGAACTGTGAGAAATTCAAGCCAGATTCAGAAGAGGATGTGGAACAAGGCATATCGTGGCTGGTGTCAGATGAATCATGGCTGAAAACAGAGAATACCAGATTGATATTTACCTGTGTTTTACTGACTATGCAAAGGCCTTCAGCTGTGTGGATTATAACAAATTATGAATAACATTGTGAAGAAAGGAATTCCAGAACACTTAATTGTGCTCATGAGGAACTTGTACATAGACCAAGAGGCAGTCGTTTGAACAGAACAAGGGGATACTGTGTGGTTTAAAGTCAAGAAAGGTGTGCATCAAGGTTATATCCTTTCACCGTACTTATTCAATCTATATGCTGAGCAAATAATCCAAGAAGCTGGACTTTATGAAGAAGAACGGGGCATCAGGATTGGAAGAAGACTCTTTAACAATCTTCGATATGCAGATGACACAACCTTGCTTGTTGAAAGTGAAGAGGATTTGAAACACCTGCTGTTGAATATCAAAGACTACAGACTTCAGTACAGATTACACCTTAACATAAAGAAAACAAAAATCTTCACAACTGGACCAATAAGCAACATCATGATAAATGGAGAAAATATTGACGTTGCAAAGGATTTCGTTTTACTTGGATCCACAATCAATGCTCATGGAAGCAGCAGTTAAGAAATCAAACGACACATTGCATTGGACAAATCTGCAGCAAAAGACCTCTTTAAAGTGTTAAAAAGCAAAGATGTCACTTTAAGGACTAAGGTGTGCCTGTGACCCAAGCCATGGTCTTTTCAATCACCTCATATGCATGTGAAAGCTGGACGAGGAATAAGGAAGACTGAAGAAGAATTGATGCCTTTGAATTATGGTGTTGGTGAAGAATATTGAATATACCATGGACTGCCAGAAGAACAAACGAATCTGTCTGGAAGAAGTACAGTCAGAATGCTCCTTAGAAGCAAGGATTGCAAGACTTCATCTCACATACTTTGGACATGTTATCAGTAGGGAACAGTCCCTGGAGAAGGACATCATGCTTGGAAAAGCAGAGAATCAGTGAAAAAGAAGAAGACCCTCAACCAGATGGATTGACACAGTGGCTGCAACAATGGGTTCAAACATAACAATGATCATGAGGATGGTGCAGCACTGGGCAGTGTTTTGTTCTCTTGTACATAGGGTAGCTATGAGTTGGAACCAACTCAAAGGCGCCTAACAACAACAACAACATATTCAACATTCCATCTATTATATACTGAATATACCCCCTCCTTTAAGGAGCATAAACTGAAACAATCTCTTTGGAAAACAGTTTGGAATTGCCTAGTGAAGGTGAACATGATCCAACCCTGTGACCCAGAAATTTCATTCCAAGATACATAACCTACAAAAACTCCTGCATAAGTGCACTAGGAGACATGTAGAAAATGATCAGAGCAGAGAAGCAGTCAAGTGGGGTGTGTGAGCACCATGGACACTGGAGCTATGTAAGTGTTAGGTATGTATTCCTTTGTAGCAGTGTTATTCACAAAGAAAAAAAAATCCTAACAGCCTAAATGTCCATCAACAATAAAGAGAATAAACAAATAGCTGTATACTTATACAGTAGAGCACTATACCATGGTAAAAAGTTAATGGACTACTTTGTTGCATCAACATGGAATAATCTCCAAAACATAATGTTGAATGAAAGAAAAAAGTCATAAATGATACATATAGTATTACTCTATTTATATGAAGTTTAAAAGCAGGAAATATAAACCACATTTTGTTTAGGAATGTATGCATAGATGGCAAACCTAAAAGAAGAGCAAGGGAATCATTTACACAAAATTTGAATATTGATTACCTGTAGAGCAGCACTGTCTAATAGAACTTTCTGCAGTGACGAAAATATTCTATATCTGCAATTTCCAGTATGGTATCCACTAGTCACATGTGGGTATTCAGTACTTGAAATGGGGCTAAAATTATTGAGAAAATGAATTTTTAACTTTATCTAATTTTAGTTGATTTAAATTTAAACATAAATAGTGGCTACCATATTGGATGGTACAACCCTACCACCTTGCAACTCAAAGAGTGGTCCACAGACCAGCAGAATTAGAAATACGTAGAAGCTTGTTGCACATTTGTAAACCTGAGAGGATTTTAAAAATCCAAACCTCATACCAATTAAATCAGAATATCTGAGGATAGGACCCAGAAAACCTTTTTAAAATTACCCAGGTTATTCCAATGTGAAACTGAATTTCAGACCAGACCACTAAAGCCTTGCTACTCAAAGTACAATTCTACAGCACCACCATCACCAGGAGCTTGTTGGAAATGCATTGGACAAGGAGCCAAAAAGTATCGTGCCCACAGACGAGCAAACAACAAAGAACACACAGCCTGTCTGCTCAGACATAACCAAATAAAACAAAAAAGCAGGATGAAACAAACAAATAAATCTACAATCAATAAATGAGTAAAATAACTTCTGAACATCCCAAAGGCAGCAGACAATATCAAAACGTATACAAAAACAGGACAGGATGGTTCCAGTAGGCGTCCAAAATAAAACACCAGATGACTTTCCAGTAGAAGAAAAGGCACTTGAACTACGTGATAGGTAATTCAAATCTCTAATATTCAGAGCTATCTAAGAGTTGAAACAAAAAGCAGACAAAATAAGGAAAAAATAGACAAATTCATGGAAAAGGCAGACAAATTCATTGAAAATACAGACAAAAAATGGAAGAATTCAGAAAATAATACAGGAACAAAATACCAAAATAAATTCACAACTAGAAATCATACAAAAAAAATTAGAAATCCAAAAGATAAACAACAAGACTTCAGAAATGGACAATGGCATAGAAGGGTTGAGGAACAGGTTTGAAACGATGGAAGACGGGATCAGCAAAATGGAAGACAAACACTTGTATATAACTTTGTTTGAGGAAAAATCAGAAAAAAGAACAAAGAAAAATAAAGAAACCCTGAGAGTTATGTGGGATACAATCAAAAGCAAAAATTGTGAGTGATCGGAGTTCCAGAACAGGGAGAGAAAACAGAAAACACAGAGAGGATCGTTGAAGAATTGCTGACAAAAAACTTCCCCAATATCATGAAAGATGAAAAGCTGACTATCCAAGAAGCTCAACGAACCCCATATAGGATAGACCCCAAAAGAAAATCACCAAAGCTTATCATAATCACACTCGCCAAAACCAAAGACAAAGAAAGAATCCTGAGAGCAGCTTGAAAAAAACAAAAAGTCACGTACAGAGGAGAAACAATAAGACTAAGCTCAGATTATTTGGCAGAAACCATGCAGGCAAGAAGGCAATGGGATGACATATTTAAAACCTTGAAAGGAAAGAATTGCCAGGCAACAATAATATATCCTGCAAAACTCTTGTTCAAATATGATGGTGAAATTAGGACATTTCCAGATAAACTGAAATTAAGGGAATATGTAAAAACCAAACCAAACTTACAAGAATTATTAAAGGGAGTTCTTCTATCTGAGAACAAACAACTTCAGCTCACAGACAGAATCTAGGACACAAGATCGTACCGGCCAGATACCAATCTAGGAAATGAACTCTCAAGGACTATCCAAAACCCAAAGATATACAACAGGTAACCAGAGAGGTTAATCTTCAAATGACAACAAAGAGAGAACAATAAAAGGGGAAATAAATTGTGTAGGTATAGAATTTTCTAATGGAGAGGAAGGCAAGGCAATACCAAGTAATAATAGACTGATTCAAACTTAGGAAGGTAAGGGTAAATTTCAAGGTAAATGTAAAGACAGTTGACAAACCTGCTCATCAAAATAAAGAAGTAAAACAAAGTCTCAGTAAAAACAAAATCTACAAAAACAAAAGAAATGAAAAAAATCCACAAACAAAAGGAAGTCAGCACAGGACAGTAAGCGGAATAAAGAAATCATCAGTACCACAAAAAAAGCACTAAAAAATAATAATAAACTCACAATAATTACACTGAACATAAATGGCTTAAATGCACCCCTAAAGAGACAGAAAGTGACAGAACGGATTTTAAAAAAACAGATCCATCAATATGCTGTCTACAAGAGACGTAACTTAGAAACAAAGACAGAAACTTATTAAAAATCAAGGGATAGAAAAAATATATCAGGCAAACAGCCACTAAAAAAGAGCAGAAGTGGCAATACTAATCTCAGATAAAATAGACTTTAAAACAAAATCCACCATAAAAGACAAAGAAGGGCACTATATCATGATTAAAGGGATGATCCATCAGGAAGACATAACCATAGTAAATATCTATGCACCCAGTGACAAGGCTCCAAAATACATAAAACAAACTTTAACAGCACTGACAAGAGAAATAGACAGTTCCACTATAATAGTAGGAGACTTCCATATACCACTCTGGAAAAAAAAATATCTAGAAAGAAACTCAACAAAGATACAG
Source organism: Dugong dugon (assembly GCA_030035585.1). Classification (NCBI taxonomy): domain Eukaryota; kingdom Metazoa; phylum Chordata; class Mammalia; order Sirenia; family Dugongidae; genus Dugong; species Dugong dugon. Next base: position 21,808,301 of record CM057478.1, read on the forward strand.
AAGATCTGAAGGCCACAATCAGCAAACTTGAACTCATATATAGAACACTCCACCCTATGGCTGGAAAGTACACTTTCTTTTCCAATGCACATGGAACATTCTCCAGAAGAGACCCCATCTTAGGCCACAGAGCAACCCTCAAAAAAATCCAAAACATTGAGATAATACAAAGTATCTTCGCTGATCACAATGCCATCAAAGTAGAAATTAACAACCAGAAGAGCAAGGAAAAAAAAATCAACTACATGGAAACTGAATAACACCCTGCTTAAGAACCACTGCATGATAGAAGAAATTAAAGATGGAATTAAAAAATTCCTAGAATCAAACAAGAATGAAAACACATGATAGCAAAACCTTTGGGACACAGCAAAGGCAGTGATCAGAGGTCAATTTATAGCAATAGATGCACACATCAAAAAAGAAGAAAGGGACAAAATCAAAACGCTAGCTACACAGCTTGAACAAAAAGAAAGAGAACAGCAAAAGAAGCCTACAGCCACCAAAAGAAAGGAAATAATACAGATCAGATCAGAAATAAATGAAACAGAGAATAGAAAAACAATAGAAAGAATCAACAAAACTGAAAGTTGGTTCTTTGAAAGGATCAACAAACCACTAGCCAAACTGACAAAAGAAAAACAGGAGAGGATGCAAATAACCCAAATAAGAAATGAAATGGGGGACATTACAACAGACACAACTGAAATAAAAAGGATCATAACAGAGTGTTATGAAAAATTATACTCCAACAAATTTGAAAATCTAGAGGAAATGGATAAATTTCTAGAAACACACTACCTACCCAAACTATCACAAATTGATGTTGAAAATCTGAACAGACCCATAACAAGAGAAGAGATTGAAAAGGTAATAAAACTCCCAAGAAAAAAAAGCACTGGCCCAGGTGGCTTCACTGGAGAATTCTACCAAACATTCAGAGAAGAGCTTACACCATTACTACTCAAATTATTTCAGAACATAGAAAATGAAGGGATACTTCCAAACTCATTCTATGAAGCCAGCATAACCCTGATACCAAAACCAGGCAAAGAGACTACAAAAAAAGAAAATTACAGACCAGTATCGCTCATGAATATAGATGCAAAAATTCTCAGCAAAATTCTAGCCAATAGAATTCAGCATCATATCAAAAAAAGTATACGTCACAACCAAGTAGGATTCATACCAGGTATGCAAGGATGGTTCAACATTAGAAAATCAATCAACATAATCCATCACATAAATAAAAGAAAAGAATCACGTGATCATTACAACTGACGTAGAAAAGGCATTCGACAAAGTCCAACACCTATTCCTGATAAAAACTCTCAATAAAATAGGTGTAGAAGGGAAATTTCTCAACATAATAAAGGGCATCTATACAAAACCAACAGCTAACATCATTCTCAATGGAGAGAAGCTGAAAACATTCCCTTTGAGAACCGGAACAAGAAAAGGATGTCCTTTTCACCACTCCTATTTAACATTGTGCTGGAAGTCCTAGCTAGAGCAATAAGGTAAGAAAAAGAAATAAAGGGCATCCAAAACAGTAATGAAGAAGTAAAATTGTCCCTATTTGCAGACAATATGATACTATATATAGAAAACCGAAAAGACTCCACAAGAAAACTACTGGAACTAATGGAAAGATTCAGCAGAGTAGCAGGATACAAGATAAACATACAAAAATCAGTTGGATTGCTATACACCAACAAAGAGAATTACCAAATGAAATCGGGAAAACAATGCCAGTTATAATAACCCCTAAAAAAATAAAATACTTAGGAATAAATGTAGCCAGGGATATAAAAGACCTATACAAATAAAACTGCAAAACACTACTGTAAGAAAGCAAAAGAGATCTACATAAATGGAAAAACATACCATGCTCATAGATAGGTAGACTCATCATTGTGAAAATGACAATTCTACCCAAAGCAATCTACAAATACAATGCAATCCCGATTCGAATACCAACAACATTCTTTAAAGAGATGGAGAAAACCATCATTAACTTTATATGGAAAAGGAAGAGGTCCCAGATAAGCAAAGTATTATTGAAGAAGAAGAAAGTAGGAGGATTTGCACTACCTGACCTCAGAATGTACTATACAGCTACGGTAGTCAGAACAGCCTGGTACCAATGACAGATACATTGACCAATGGAACAAAATCGAGAACCCAGATGTAAATCCATCCACCTACGGTCACCTGATCTTCGACAAGGGCCCAAAGTCCATCAAATGGAGAAAAGACAGTCTTTTTAACAAATGGTGCTGGCAAAATTGGATGTCCATCTGCAAAAAAATGAAATAGAACCCATACCTCACACTATACACAAAAACTAGTTCAATTTGGATCAAAGACCTAAATATAAACCCAATAACTATAAAGATCATAGAAGAAAAAATAGGATCAATGCTAGAGGCCCTAATACATGGCATTAACAGGATACAAACCATAACTAACAACATACAAACTCCAGAAAATAAGCTAGATAACTGGGATCTTTTAAAAATTAAACACTTATGCTCATCAAAAGACTTCACCAAAAGAGTAAAAGGAGAACCTACAGACTGGGAAAAAAAATTTGGCTATTATGAATCCGACAAAGGTCTACTCTCTAAAATCTACAGGAAAATCCAACACCTCTTCAACAAAAAGACAAGTAATCTGATTAAAAAATGGGCAAAGGAAATGAACAGACACTTCACCAAAGAAGACATTCAAGTAAGTGGCTAACAGACACATGAGGAAGTGCTCGCAATCACTAGCCATTAGAGAAATGCAAATCAAAACTACAATGAGATACCATCTCACCCTGACATTACTGGCACGAATCAAAAAAACAGAAAATAACAAATGTTGGAAAGGCTGTGGGGAGATTGGAACTCTTATGCACTGCTGGTGGGAATGCAAAATGGTACAACCATTTTGGAAAAAGATATGGTGCTTTCTTAGAAAGCTAGAAATAGAAACACCATACGATCCAGCAATCCCACTCCTAAGAACATATCCTAGAGAAATAAGAGCTGTCACACAGATAGACATATGCACACTCATGTTCATTGCAGCATTGTTCACGATAGCAGAAAGATGGATACAACCTAGACGCCCATCAACAGATTAATGGATAAACAAACTATGGTACATACTACACACAATGGAATACTACGCAACAATAAAGAACAATGATGACTCTGCGTAGCATCTCACAACATGGAGGAATCCGGAGGGCATTATACAGAGTGAAATAAGTCAATCACAAAAGGAGAAATATTGTATGAGACCACTACTATAAAAACTCATGAAAAGGTTTACACACAAATAGAAACAATCTTTGTTGGTTACGAGGGAGGGGAGAGCTGGAGGTGGAAAAACACTAAATAGACAATAGATAAGTGGTAACTTTGGTGAAGGGTAAGACAGTACACAATACTGGGGAAGCCAGCACAACTTGTTCAGGGTAAGGTCATGGATGCTCTGTGGACAAATCCAAACTCCCTTAGGGATGGGATTACTGGGCTGAGGGCTGTGGGGACCATAGTCTCCGGGAACATCTAGCAATTAACATAACATAGTTTATAAAGAAAATGTTCTACATTCTACCTTGGTGAGTAGCGTCTGGGGTCTTAAAAGCCTGTGACCAGCCATCTAAGATACTCCACTGGTTTCACCCCTTCAGGAACAAGGGACAATGAAGAAAACAAGATGCAAGGGAAAGATTAGTCCAAAGGACTAATAGACCACAACTACCATGGCCTCCACCAGGCTGAGTCCAGTACAACTAGATGGTGCCTGGCTACCACCACTGACAGCTCTGACAGGGATCACAATAGAGGGTCCCAGACACAGTTGGATAAAGATGTAGAATAAAATTCTAACTCAAAAAAAGACCAGACTTACTTGCCTGACAGAGACTGGAGAAACACCGAGAGTTTGGCTCCCAGACATGCTTTTAGCTCAGTAATGAAGTCACTCCTGAGGTTCACCTTTTAGCCAAAGAATAGACAGATCCCTAGGACAAAATGAGTCTAAAGGGGCACACCAGTCCAGGGTTAAGGACTAGAAGGCAGGAGGGGACAGGAAAGCTGGTGATAGGGGACACCCTTTTAGCTCAGTAGTGAAGTCATTTCCGAGGTTCACCGTTCAGCTGTGGGGTGGACAGCCCCATAAACCAAGTGGGACTAATGAGGCACAGCAGTCCAGGGACAAGGACTAGAAGGCATAAGGGCACAGGAAAGCTGGTGATAGGGAACCCAAGGTTGAGTAGGGATAGTGTTGATGTGTTGTGAGGTTGTTAACCATTGTCATAGGGCAACATGTGTGCTAGTTCAATTGGCATAACACAGTTTATAAAGAAAATGTTCTACATTCTACCTTGGTGAGTAGCATCTGGGGTCTTAAAAGCCTGTGAGCAGCCATCTAAGATACTCCACTGGTCTCACCCCTTCAGGAGCAAGGGAGAATGAAGAGAACAAGATACAAGGAAATGATTAGTCCAAAAGTCTAATGGACCACAGCTACCACAACCTCTACCAGACTGAGTCCAGTACAGCTAAATGGTGCCTGGCTGCCAACACTGACTGTTCTGACTGCGATCACAATAGAGGGTTCTGGACAGAGCTGGAGAAGGATGTAGAACAAAATTCTAACTCACAAAAAAGACCAGATTTACTGGCCTGACAGACTGGAGACACCCTGAGAGTATGACCCCTGTACACCCTTTTAGCTCCGTGGTGAAGTCACTCCCAAAGTTCATGGTTCAGCTGGGGATTGGACAGCCTCATAAAACAAAATGAGACTAATGGAGCACAACAGTCCAGGGACAAAGACTAGACGGCAGAAGGGGATAGGAAAGCTGGTAATAGGAACCCAAGATTGAGAAGGGACAGTGTTGACATGTCATGGGGTTGTTAACCATTGTCATAGGGCAATATGTGTACCAAGTGTTTAATGAGAAATTATTTGTTCTGTAAACCTTCATCTAAAGTACAATAAAAAATGATTTCAAAAAAATAAATCTGTATATTTTCATGTAATATCCAATGAAAACAAACAAACATAGGTTTAAGGTACCAAAAAAAACAACGGGGGTTGGGGGACCAGAATGATTAAGATTAAAACAACAACAGCAAATGTTAACAAGGTGGTGGAGAAATTGAAACCCTCATTCATTGCTGGTGGAAATCAAAAATGCTGCAGCAGCCGTGGAAAACAGTTTGCTAGTTTCTCAAAACTTAGATATAGAACTACCATATGATCCAGTAATTCCACTCTTAAGTATATGCCCAAAAGAATTGAAAGTGGGAACACAAGCAAGTACTTATATACCAGTGTTCATAGCAGCACTATTCACAACAGTCAAAATGTAGAAACAGCCTTAATGTCCATCAACAGATGAATGGACAAACAAAATGTGGTATATACATACAGGGGAATACTATTCAGCCCTAAAGAGAAATGAAGTACTGTAACTTGCCACAACATGGATGAACCTTGAAAACATTTTGCTAAACGAAGTAAGTCAGTCACAAAAGGACAAATATTGTAGGACCCCACTTACATGAAATATCTGGAATAGGCAAATGTATGTATAGAAAAGTTTGTTAGTTGTTACCAGGGCCAAGAGGGAGAGGGAGACGGAGAATCACTGTTTAGAAAGCACTGTATCTGTACAGGGATGGAAAACTTGGCAACAAATACCAGTGATGGCTGTACAACATGATTAATATCATTGGAATGACTGAATTCTACATGTAAAAAATGTTGAATTGGCAAATGTTATGAAATATATATATCATACAGCAACTAACAACTAATATGTATATATATGTATATATATATGTTGTTAGTTGTTGATTCCAACTCATGGCAACCCCATGTGTGCAGAGTAAAACTATTCCATAGGGTTTTCAAGACTGACATTTCAAGACCACCAGGCCTGTCTTCTGAGGAGCCTCTGGGTTAGTAGTCAAGTGCTTAACCATTTGCACCACCCAGGGACTCATATGCGTATATGTGTCTGTGTCTGTGTATAATTTACAACAAGAAAGGGGAATTTTCTTTTCCAAATTTGGAGTTGGTGCAGAAGAAAATGTTAGCAAAACAATGAATTATTAGGAAGAGCTCACTTCTAAAGAAACAGTATTTCCCTGAACCATTAATTGAGCTTCTCAAAAGCTCCAGCAGAATTGATGTTGAAATGTAAAGCGCTCCTTCCACAAAACCAGCAGAACATTGCAAAAAAAGCACTGTTATCTTGATCTCTGTACCTGAACAAATCTTCTCATGTTTGTTGTCACACTTTGATGTATGCCCCCAGCCAGCAAGCTACCTGTGTGGTGGTGTAAACTTCATGCCTTGCCCTCGACCTCAGGGTGACCTGGCATGTTAGTGACTCCTGGCTGAGGTAAATGATACGGCACAGTAATAATGGCAACTGTCAGATCTTTCCCTTTTATCTGCCCCCATCCACCGTGAAGTGTCTCTCCCCTACCCCTCCTACCAGGTATCAAAAATCCAGATAAAGGGGAAATGAGTTATCTGAAGCACTGTGAGCCCCTCATAAGAAATCCATTTATTTATGGTCACTGGAGACATTTTCTTTTAACCGTGTTAGTGAGTGAACTAAATGTATAGTTTTTTTCCTACCATTAACAGAGCTCTTCTTTTATTCTGCTTTTAAAAATCTTAAACAGTCTTTCCCTTCTTGAAGAGGAAGACAAAGGTTAGTTGAAAACATGTGTGCCCAGTTACAATCCAGAGACAGTAAAAATATTGGAGCCCTGCATTTTAGTTTAAGGTTTTGGCTTTTTTTTTTTTTTTTTTAATTTTTCCTAGAACCATGGCTGATATAATTTTGAATAGGACAGCCGAAAAGGATAATAATTTCAAAGATTATCTGCCTTAAATTCTGCTCTGTCAAGGGCTGGAGAAGTAACACAAATGAATTCACTCATCTCTGCCACATCCACAGCCCCCTGTGCTCATGGGAGTAAGGCCTCAAATACCAGTTTGATGAAGGAATCTTTAGGTACAACTTAGTTTTTTTTCTGAAAAGTCTTCAACCTACCTCACCCTCAGTGCCATTTACACTAGAGGGTTGGAGACTCCACAGGTAGGCCTGACAGGCCAGCAGAATGCCTGGAGGCTCCATGAACTGGGGAAATGTGAGGGTCTTTGAATCCTTGCCCAAGGGTGTGTTCCCACTTCGGGTGTCCCCAAGCTTCTTAAGGAAAGGAGCTACTGTGCATTTACTTGAAATCCTTTTGACATCGCTGTGTGTAAGATAAATACAATAGTGAAGTTCCTATAAGGGGGAGCTGGAAAGGGAAAGGAAGGGGTTGACATCTAGCAACAGACTCTGAGTTCCTGGCTGCGGCCTGTGACTTCTCTGCATGTCCAGAAAGGGTGAGAAAGAGCTGGAGAGACCTAGGGCTCAAGGTCTTCCCATTATGACTTCCAGCCACAAAATGCAGCAGTGCACGCCCCGGTGTCTCTCTGGCTTCTCCTCTTCCCCTTACCCAATGTTTCTCAAGCTTTTTTCATTATCATTCCTGTAAGGAGCATTTTAAAACACTTTTTCTTAATTGCCACCCCTTCCATAAATTTTTTTAAATGTATTGAGGTTTGTTGTTGTTAGGTGCCGTCAAGTTGGTTCCAACTCATTAACGGCCCTACGTACAACAGAACAAAACATTGCCTGGTCCTGCGCCATCCTCACAGTCATTGTTATGCTTGAGCCCATTACTGCAGCCACTGTGTCAGTCCATCTCATTGAGGGTCTTCCTCTTTTTTGCTTACCCTCTACCAAGCATGATGTTCTTCTCCAGGGACTGGTTTCCCCTAATAACATGTCCAAAGTAAATGAGACGAAGTCTTGCCATCCTTGCTTCCAAGGAGCATTCTGGCTGTATTTCTTCCAAGACAGATTTGTTAGTTCTGGTAGTTCTTGGTATATTCAATATTTTTCACCAACACCACAATTCAAAGGCATCAATTCTTCTTCAGTCCTCCTTATTCATTGTCCAGCTTTCACATGCACATGAGGCGATTGAAAAGACCATGGCTTGGGTCAGGTGCACCTTAATCCTCAAAGTGACATTTTTGCTTTTTAATACTTTAAAGAGGTCTTTTGCAACATATTTGCCCAATGCAATGCATCCTTTGATTTCCTGACTGCTGCTTCCATGGCTGTTAATAGTAGATCCAAGTAAAATGAAATCCTTGACAACGTCAAACTTTTCTCCATTTATCATGATGTTGCTTATTGGTCCAGTTGTGAGGGTTTTTGTTTTCTTTATGTTGAAGTGTAATCCATACTGAAGACTGTGGTCTTTGACCTTCATCAGTAAATGCTTCAAGTCCTCTTCCCTTTCAGTAAGCAAGGTTGCATCATCTACATATTGCAAGTTGTTAATGAAATCTTCCTCCAATCCTGATGCCACATTCTTCTTCATATAGCCCAGCTTCTCAGATTATTTGCTCAGTGTATAGATTGAATAAGTATTGTGAAAGGATGCAACCCTAATGCATACTTTCTTGATTTTAACCCATGCAGTATCCCCCTGCTCTGTTTGAGTGACTGCCTCTTGGTCTGTGTACAGGTTCTGCATAAGCACAATGAAGTGTTCTGGAATACCCATTCTTTGCAATGTTATCCTTAATTTAGTTATGATGCACACAGTTGAATGCCTTTGCATAGTCAATAAAACACAGGTAAACATCTTTCTGGTAGTCTCTGCTTTCAGCCAAGATCCATCTGGCAACAGCAACCATATCCCTTGTTCCACATCCTCTTCTGAATCCAGCTTGAATTTGTAGCAGTGTCCTGTTGATGTAGTGCTGCAACCGTTTTTGAATTATCTTCAGCAAAATTTTATTTGCATATGATATTAATGATATTGTTCAATAACTTCTGCATTCTGTTGGATCATCTTTTTGGAAAGGCCACAAATGTTTCTCTTCCAGTCTGTTAGCCAAGTAGTCATCTTCCAAATTTCTTGGCATGGATGAGTGAGCACTTCAGAGTGACATCCGTTTGTTGGAACATCCTCAATTTGTATTCCATCAATTCCTGAAGTCTTGTTTTTCGCCAATGCCTTCAGTGCAGCTTGGTCTTCTTCCTTTAATACCATCAGTTCTTGATCATATGCTACCTCCTGAAATGGTTGAATGTTAACCAATTCTTTTTGGCACACTAACTCTGTGTATTCCTTCCATTGTCTTTTGATGCTTCCTGTGTTTTTCAGTATTTTGCCCATAAAATCTTTCAATATTGCAACTCAAGGCTTGAATTTTTTTCTTCAGTTCTTTCAGCTTGAGAAATGCTGAGTGTGTACTTCCCTTTTGGTTTCCTAATTCCAGGTCTTTGCACATTTCATTATAATACTTTTGTCTTTTTGAGCCACCCTTTGAAATCTTCTGTTCAGCTCTTTTACTTCATCATTTCTTCCATTAGCTTATTTATTGAGGTGACCTCTGTGAAATTTTATAGTACAGGTATACTGTCTGTTTCTGTAGTATATGTACATCTATGTTATATAAACCATATATAAACTATTAAAAAACCTGTTGTCATTGAGTCAATTCCAACTCATAGCGACCCTATAGGACAAAGTAGAACTGCTCCATAGGGTTTCTATGGAGTGGCTGGTGGATTCAAACTGCCAACCTTTTGGTTAGCAGCCAAATTCTTAGTCACTGCACCACCTATATGTAGGTATATACCAGGGCTTTGAACCGGTTCATTCTGGTTCAAACCCCCATTGAGAATTTGCATTTCAAACAAGTTCCCTCCTGAGAATTTACATTTCCACCCCTAGATATACTGAATTCAAATCTACATTTTAACAAGATCCTTAGGTGATTCTTATGTATAACTTCCTGGGAATTTGTTAGAAATGCAAATTCTTAGCAGGGGTTCAAACTGGAATGAACCAGTTGAAAGCCCTGGTATACCTGTTCTTTGTGACAAGAGTAAGACTTCCCTACCTTCCCAAGAACCAATTTTCACCCTCTTGGGGGCAATATCACCCCTGTTGAAAATATTCACCCTAACCCCTTTGGAATGAAGAGTAAGTGATGGTTCAGTAGTAGAATTCTCGCCTTGCATGTGGGAGATCCTAGTTTGATTCCTAGCCGATGCACCTTATGCGCAGCCACCACCCATCTGTCAGTGGAGGTTTTCATATTGCTGTGATGCTGAGCAGGTTTCATCAGAGCTTCCAGACTAAGACAGACTAAGAAGAAAGGCCTGAAAATCTACTTCTGAAACTCAGCCAATGAAAATTCTATGGATCACAATGGTTTTATCTGCAACGAATGGTGCAAGACCAGGCTGCATTTTGTTCTGTTGTATATGGGGTCACCATGAGTTGGACCCAACTCAAGGGCAGCTAACAATGACAAACACCTTTGGAGAGGAATCTGGAATAGACGTGACTTGAAGAAAGAGCTGCGGTACAGCATCTTCCTGTGGCTAGTCTGGCAGAATGGGGAAAGCATGCTAACTCTGGAGTTGAATAGTCCAGGATCTGCATACAAGCGCCACTCTTCCCTAGAAGCAGGGGCTGGTGAATTTAGGAAAATTTCTTATTCTCTCAAGGCTCAGTATCCCCACTTATAAAATGGGAGTAATTTCTACCTTCAGGGTTGTAATGAGAATTAAATGATGAAATGTGTATTAAAGCAATCAGTGCCCAAGGCATTATGTACTTAACAAATTTTGAGTCCTCATCTGTCCCTCTTCCTCTTAGTTTTTGTCAAAAATATATTCCGGTTTATGGAAGTTATTTTGTGCTCTATGGCAAGATTTCATTCCCTTTTCTAGAGATACACTGGGCTGAAAACAAATTTGAAAATGAATGTGAACTGTGTTGCTACTATAGCCGGTGTGTAAATGTTAAATATCAAGTGCTAGTAAACCTAATCATATATCAAGGGGAAATAAAAAGTTATATACACATTCAAACTTTATAGCTCACTGAAAAGACTTTGCACTTGAGAGGCTTGAGAATATTAATCACCCTCTCCTCCCTACTTTCTTCCCCAGCCAATTTTCACTATTGTTTACCCAGGGCTCCATGGTGAGGACACCAACAAAATAGAAAAAGTGCTTTCTGTCTGAGGGTAGACTCAATCAGGTACACCACTTGGAAAGATTTTAAAACAAGTGAGCCTCTCAAGTGGAACTTTAAAATACGATCGGCTTGCCATGCTTTCCCCATCCTCCCGCCTTACTATACACCCAAAATCAGGGTTAGTTTTTAAATTTAGCCTATTGCTGGTGAAGGTGGCAAAGATGGAGATGATTTGAAGATGGAAGCAGTAGGGCTTGATGGCACCCTACTTTGGAAGAAAATGAAAACTCTGAAATTGCTTTCAAAATGATGTGTTTAAAGAGATACTAATCTTCCAGCAAGCACAAGATGTACTTTAACTGATGCTTAAAACGAAAGAAGTCACAGTTATTTTAAACAAGTAAATATGTAACATTAAGTGACATTAAATATAAAAAACTAATTTGACTTTCTGGCATCAGAGCCAATGCTTCCTCCACAAGAGTGGGTGGTGGATGACAGTGACAGATATAGTGAATTGGATTGTCACCAGCCTTCAGAGTTTGGGGTGTCATCAGGCCTTGGCAACAGTGAACAATAAGTCAGAGTCTCCAAGAAAAAAATGTTCCCCAGGGGAAGAATTCACTACTATGGCTCCTTGTGCATAGTAGGAGCTCAATAAATATTTATTGATTTGTAGCTCTGTTCATGTTTTAGGGGGAAAAAAGCTAAACAGTGCCTTAGTCTGTGTAGGCTATAATCTGCTAGGGTAACAAATAAGCCTGAAAATTTCAGTGGTTTAATACCATAAAGGTTTGTTTCTCACCACACAAAGTTCACTGTAGGCCTGGTGATGCTACAGAGCTGGGTCTCCATCGTTGAACCAGGTTGCTTCTAACCACTTACCCCTGGTGTCTCTGGGAATGGTAAGGAGGAAGAGAGTGTGGAGAGCTCACACTCACTCTTAAATTCTCAGTCCAGAAATGACACTCGTCCAGCTCACTTCTGCCTAGAACTGGCGACTGCCTAAGCACAAGAGGCTGGGTGTGCAGGGCAGCACGGGAAATATTTTGTGAGCGCTACTTGATACTGAACAGGTTTCAGCAGAGCTTCCAAACTAAGATGGACTCAGAAGAAAGGCCTGGTGATCTGCTTCCAAAAATCAGCCAGTGAAAGCCCTGTGGATCACAACAGTCCTATCCCCAACCCACCATGGGGATGGTGTAGGACCAGGCAGATTTTAGTTCCACTGTGCATGAAGTTGGCATGAGTCAGGGGTGGGGGGCAGACTTGATGGCAGCTGCCAACAACAGTTGTCTCTGCCACATACAGGAAGACTTCATCAAATTCACCTTTCAACATTGTCAGATGGTAGGTTTCCACTATGCTTCCTATGCTTCCACTAGGCACTCGAAGACTGTGAGGCATAAGGGACCCACAGACTTTGAGTGCCTTTCCCTCTGCATAGACTTGTGTGGGCCCATTTCAACTGCATAGGCCATGAGTACTGCAGTACGACAAAGTATATACCTGAAGTCTAATGTTAACTGTTTCAGCTGTGAAGTGGCAGGTTTGTGACATTTGACATTGCTCTGCCCATTAAGCAGGGTCTTCACCTACCCACATCAGGAGCATGAGGATTGGTAGCTCAACACACGCCACTTAGGCACCTGCAACAGGGGCACAAGAATAAGAGGTGCCCCCCCAGTTCTTACAGCCAACAGTATTGGGTCCTCATAGTCTTGCTGCAAAACCCACCCATCTATGTGCAATACAGAACAGGGACATACTTTCCTCCTGGACACTCAAGGGTATCTTTTGGCCCCCTGCCTTGCTCAGCCTGTGTCCCCCTGCTACCGCTGGATGCCTGTGCCTACACCAATCACACATGCCTGTCTAGAACTGTAGGTGAGAGCCTGCACCACACACTTGGTGGCCAACTACCTGGACACCTGAGCTGAATCCATACAGGAGGAATGGGCAGACTCCTGGGTTCACATACTTAGTGGCAGGTTTGGCAACCTGAGGGCAGGACATTGGAGCTTCAGGGGCACTGTTGACTGGACTAGCTCACATGAGCAGCCTATATGGGTATATCAAAACAAAACAAAACACGAAGCTAAGACACAGTAAGCAAACATAAAATACATAAATATAACAACTAATTGATGGCTCAGAGACAATAGTCAATAACAAATCACATAAACAGGCAGAGCATGATGGCTTCAGCAAGCTCCCAAAATAAAGAATCTAGAAATTTTCCAGGGGAAGAAAACTTCTTGGAATTACCAGAGGCAGAATACAAAAGATTAATATACAGAACTCCTCAAGAGATTAGGAAGGAAATTAATCAAAATGCAGAACATGCAATAGAGGAACTTAAGAAGATTAGAGAAGAGCATAATGACAAATATGACAGGCTGCAAGAATCCATAAAGAGACAGCAATCAGAAATCCAGAAGATTAACAATAAAATTTCAGAATTAGACAACTCAGTAGAAAGTCATAGGAGAAGAGCTGAGGCAATGGAAGTCAGAATTAGTGAGATTGAAGATAAAGCACTTGACACCAACTTATTTGAGGAAAAATCAGATAAAAGGATTTTAAAAAATGAAGAAACCCTATGAATTATGTGAGACTCTATCAAGAGGAAAAACCTACAAGTGATTGGAATACCAGAACAGGGGGCAATAACAGAAAATACAGAGAGAATTGTTGAAGATTTGTTGGCAGAAAACTTCCCTAATATCGTGAAAGATGAGAAGATATCTGTCGTGGATTGAATTATGTCCCCCCCAAAAAGTACATATCAATTTGGCTGGGCCATGATTCCTGGTATTGTGTGATTTTCCTATATGTTGTAAATCCTACCTCTATGATGTTAATGAGGGAAGATGGGTGGCAGTTGTGTTAGTAAGGCAGGACTCAATCTACAAGACTGGATTTTGTCCTGAGGCAATCTCTTGAGATATAAAAGAGAGAAGTGAGCAGAAAGTCAAGGGGACCTCATGCCACCAGGAAAGCAGTACCAGGAGCAAAGCATGTCCTTTGGCCCCAGGGTCCCTGTGCGGAGAAGCTCCTAGTCTAGGGGAACATTGATGAGAAGGCCAACAGGGACAGAAAGCCTTTCCCTGGAGATGATGTCCTGAATTTGGACTTTTAGCCTACTTTACTGTGAAGAAATAAATTTCTCTTTGTTAAAGCCATCCACTTGCAGTATTTCTGTTGTAGCAGCACTAGATGACTAAGAAAAAATTTATTCAAGATGCTCATTGAACCTCACATAAGGTAGATCCCAAAAGAAAGTCACCAAGATATAGAGAATTTTAAGACCTGCTAGCAATAAATGAAAAGTCATCTACAAAGGAGAGTCAGTAAGATGATGCTCAGACTGCTCAGCAGAAACCATGCAGGCAAGAAGGCAATGGGATGACATATATAAGACTTGATGGAAAAAAAAACTGCCAGCCAAGAATTATATATCCAGCAAAACTGTCTCACAAATATGCTGGTGAAATTAGGGCATTTCCAGATAAACAGAAGTTTAGGGAATTTGCAAAAACCAAACCAAAATTAAAAGAAATACTAACATCAGATAACAACCCAAGACTAGAACACAGGACAGAGCAACCAGATATCAATCCAGATAGGGAAGTCACAAAAATAAATCAAAGCTGAAACACTGAAAATAGGGAAACAGATGTCAATATGTAAAAGATGACAACACTAAAACAAAAAAGAGGGACTTAAAAATGTAGACATAGATTTTTCATATGGAGAGGAAGTCAAGGCGATATAAAGAAATAAAAGATTGGTATAAACTTAGGAAAATATTACGGTAACCTCAAAGGAAACTAACAATCTTACAAGTCAAATTAAAAACTAGAAAAATATAAAGACCCAACAAACACAAAATCAACAACGATGAAAAAGATTAAAAGAAAATACATGAAGAAAAATGACTCAGCACAGAAAATTAAGTGGAACAAAGAAACTGTCAACAACACACAAAAAAAGACATCAAAATGGCAGCACTAAACTCCTACCTATCAATAATTATGCTGAATGTAAATGGACTAAATGCACCAATAAAGAGACAGAGAGTGGCAGACTGGATTAAAAAAAACATGATCCATCTATATGCTGCCTACAAGAAACACACCTTAGACTTAAAGACACAAACAAACTAAAACTCAAAGGATGGGAAAAAAATATATCAAGGAAACAACACTCAAAAAAGAGCAGGAGTGGCAATATTAATCTCTGACAAAATAGACTTTAAAGTAAAATCCACCACAAAGGATAAGGAAGGACACTATATAATGACTAAAGGGTCAATACACCAGGAGGACATAAGTATAATAAATATTTACGCACCCAACAACAGGGCTCCAAAATACATAAAACAAACTCTAACAGCTTTGAAAAGAGAGACAAACAGCTCCACAATAATAGTAGGAGACTTCAACACACCACTTTTGGTGAAGGACAGAACATCCAGAAAAAAGACCAGTAAAGATACGGAAGATCTAAATGATAGAATCAACCAACCTGATCTCATAGACATATACTAAACACTACAGCCATCAGCAGCCAAGTATACTTTCTTTTCCAGTGCACATGGAACATTCTCCAGAACAGACCACATATTAGGCCATAAAACAAGCCTTAACAAAATCCAAAACATCGAAATATTAAAAAGCATCTTTTCTGACCATAAAGCCATGAAAGTAGAAATCAATAACAGAAAAAGCAAGGAAAAAAAATCAAACACATGAAAACTGAACAACACCTTGCTCAAAAACTACTGGGTTATAGAAGAAATTAAGGATGGAATAAAGAAATTCATAAAATCAGATGAGAATGAAAACACATCCTACCAGAACCTTTGGGACACCGCAAAAGCAATGCTCAGAGGACAGTTTATAGCAATAAATGCACACATCCAAAAAGAAGAAAGGGCCAAAATCAAAACATTAACCCTACAACTCGAACAAGTAGAAAGAGAGCAGCAAAAGAAGCCCTCGGGTGCCAGAAGAAGGGAAATCATAAGAATTAGAGCAGAATTAAATGAAATAGAGAATAGAAAAACAATTGAAAGAGTTAACAAGACCAAAATCTGGTTCTTTGAAAAGATCGACAAAATCGATAAACCATTGGCCAAACTGACAAAAGAAAAACGGGAGAGGAAGCAAAAAACCAGTATAAGAATGAGATGGGTGATATCACAAGAGACCCAACTGAAATTAAAAGAATCATAACAGAATACTATGAAAAATTGGACTGTAACAAATTTGAAAACCTACAGGAGATGCACAAATTTCTAGAAACTCACTACCTACCTAAACTAACACAAACAGAGGTAGAACAATTAAATAAACCCATAACAAAAGAAGAGATTGAAAAGGTAGTTTAAAAACTCACAACAAGAAAAAGCTCTGGCCTGGACCGCTTCACTGGAGGATTCTACCAAACTTTCAGAGAAGAGTTAACACCACTACTACTAAAGGTATTTCAGAGCATAGAAATGGATGGAATACTCCCAGACTCATTCTATGAAGCCAGCATAACCCTGATACCAAAATCAGGTAAAGACACCACTAAAAAGAAAATTACAGACCAATATCCCTCATGAACACTGACACAAAAATCCTCAACAAAATTCTAGCTAATAGAATTTGGTAACATACCAAAAAAGTAATTCACTGTGATCAAGTGGGATTTATACCAGGTATGCAGGGAAAGTTGAACATTAGAAAAAAATCAATGTAATCCATCACATTAATAAAACAAAAGACAAGAACTGCATGATCTATCAATCGATGCAGAAAAGACATTTGACAAAGTCCAACACCATTCATGATAAAAACTCTCAACAAAATAGGAATAGAAGGGAAATTCCTCTGTATAATTAAGGGCATTTATACAAAGCCAAAAGCCAACATAATCCTAAATGGAGAGACTTTGAAAGCATTCCCGTTGAGAACGGGAACCAGACAAGGATGCCCTTTATCACCACTTTTATTCAACATTGTGCTGGAGGTCCTAGCCAGAGCAATTATGCTAGAAAAAGAAAAAGGAGCATCCAAATTGGTAGGGAATATGTCAAAGTATCTCTATTTGCAGATGATATGATCTTATAAAAAACCCCAAAGAAGCCACAAGAAAATCGCTGGAACTAATAGAAGACTTCAGCAAAGTTTCAGGATACAAGATAAACATAACAAAAATCAGTTGGATTCCTTTACACCAAAAAAGAGAACCTCTAAGAGGAAATTACCAAATCAATACAATTTACAACAGCCCCCAAGAAGATAAAATACTTAGGAATAAATCTAACCAAAGACTAAAAGCTCTATACAATGAACACTACAAGACACTACTGCAAGAAACCAAAAGGGATCTATGTAAGTGGAAACACATATCTTGTTCACGGATAAGCAGACTGAACATAGTGAAAATGTCAATTCTACCCAAAGCAATCTACAGATACAATGCAATCCCAATGCAAATTCCAATGGCATTTTTTAATGAGATGGAGAAACAAATCACCAACTTCATATGGAAAGGGAAGAGGCCCCAGATAAGTAAAGCATTACTCAAGAAGAAGAACAAAGTGGGAGGCCTCACACTACTTGATTTTAGAACCTATTGTACCACCACGGTAGTCAAAACCGCCTGGCACTGTTACAACAGATACATAGACCAATGGAACAGAATTGAGAATCCAGACGTAAATTCATCCACTGATATTTGACAAAGCCCCAAAGTCAGTTAATTGGGGAAAAGACAGTCTCTTTAACAAATAGTGCTGGCATAACTGGGTATTCATCTGAAAAAAAATGAAACAAGACCCATACCTCACACCATGCCCAAAGCAACTCAAAATGGATCAAATACCTAAATATAAAATAAAAAAAGATACAGATCATGGAAGAAAAAATAGGGACAACTCTAGGAGCCCTAATACAGGGCATAAACACAATACGAACCATAAGTAATAATGTACAAGCACCAGAGCAGAGGCTAGATAACTGGGAGCTCCTAAAAATAAAACACTTAGGCTCATCAAAAACTTCACCAAAAGAGTAAAAAGACAGCCTACAGACTAGGAGAAAAATTTTGACTATGACAAATCCGATCAGCGTCTAATCGCTAAAATCTACAAGATACTGCAAAACCTCAACAACAAAAAGACAAATAACCCAATTAAAAAATGGGCAAATGATATGAACAGGCACTTCACCAAAGAAAACATTCAGGCAGCTAACAGACACATGAAGAAATGCTCACAATCATTAGCCATTAGAGAAATACAGATCAAAACTACAATGAGATACCATCTCACACCAACAACGCTAGCATTTATCCAAAAAAACACAAAACAATAAATGCTGGAGAGGTTGTGGAGAGACTGGAACACTGATACACTCTTGGTGGGAATGTAAAATGGTACAACCACTTTGGAAATCGATTTGGCGCTTGCTTAAAAAAGCTAGAAGTAGAAGTACCATACGATCCAGCAATCCTGCTCCCTGGAATATATCCTATAGAAATAAGAGCCATCACACAATTAGATATATGCACACCCATGTTCATTGCAGCACTGTTCACAATAGCAAAAAAGATGGAAACAACCTAGGTGCCTATCGACAGACAAATGGAAAAACAAATTATGGTATATTCACACAATGGAATACTATGCAACCATAAAGAACAACAATGAAAACATGAAACATAACATGGAGGAATCTGGAAGGCATTATGCTGAGTTAGTCACAGAAGGACAAATATTGTATAAGACCACTATTATAAGAACTCCTGAAAAGGTTTAAACACAGAAGAAAACATTCTTTGATGGTTATGAGGGTGGGGAGGGAGGGTGAGGGCTATTCACTAACTAGATAGTAGACAAGAATTATCTTAGGTGAAGGGAAGGACAGCACACACTACAGGGGAAGTCAGCACAACTGGACTAAACCAAAGCTAAGAAGTTTCCTGAATACAATCAAACAACTTCAAGGGACAGAGTAGCAGGGGAGGGGTTCTGGGGGTCATGCTTTCAGGGTACATCTAGGTCAACTGGCATAACAAAGTTTATTAAGAAAATGTTCTGCATCCTAGTTTTTGGTGAGTGGAGTCTGGGGTCTTAAAAGCTTGCAAGTGGCCATCTAAGATTCATGAATTGGTCCCAACCACCTGGAGTAAACGAGAATGAGGAACACCAAAGACACAAGGAAAGTATTAGCCCAAGAGACAAAAAGGGCCACATAAACCAGAGACTTCATCAGCCTGAGACCAGAAGAACTAGATGGTGCCCAGCTACCACCAATGACCACCCTGACAGGGAACACAACAGAGAGTCCGGGATGGAGCAGGAGAAAGGTGAGGTGCAGAACTCAAATTCTAGTAAGTATACCAGACTTAATGGTCTGACTGAGACTGGAGGAACCCCAGAAAGCATGGCCCTGGACTCTCTGTCAGCCTAGAACTAAAACAATTTCCGAGGCCAGCGCTTCAAACAAAGATTAGACTGGATTGTGGGACATAAAATGATACTCATGAAGAGTGTGCTTCTTAGCGCAAGTAGATACATGAGACTGAACGGGTAGCTTCTGTCTGGAAGTGAGATGAGAAGGCAGACAGGGTTAGGAGCTGATTGAACGGACATGGGAAAACCAGTGGAAAGGAGGAGTGTGCTGTCACAGTATAGGGAGAGCAATTAGGGTCACATAACAATGTATGTATAAATTTTTGTATAAGAGACTAACTTGAAACGTAAACTTTCACTTAAACACAACAATAAACAAAAAAAAAATTGATTATCTTTAAGAGAGGAATACATGAGGGATATGGTGCCTAATAGAATTCTTGTCAACCAGCAACACAATGGAGTGGGCCAAGCCAGTCGTATTGGGTTAAACCTATAAAATTATATGTTGAGTGACTGGGTCTCCTAAAGACCTGTTTAGACACAGAACTATTGCATGTGGCACAGCCCCTCCTCACCCGCATCTCTGCACTCTCTGGTCTTTATTCTCTAGCTCTGCATCGCTGTTCCTCTACCAGTACTCACAAACTGGCTGGGGTGGATTGAATATGGCTCCCAGACATGTTTTCTTTGGCCCACTCAGTCCATTTGAAAATTGCCTTAGGTGCTGATATTTAAAACTTGGAAGACCTCATGTTAAAAAAATCTAGATTTCCATCTTCTCTTTAAAAATTAGAAGATGTAGCCACACTGGGCATGAACTGCTACATGGTGACATTGAGCTCAAAGAAAGAAACAGCTGCCTTTTTAATAACAATGGCAATAATAGCAGTAATAATAGCTAATTGTATAATAATAATTCCACATACTATGCACCACACTCTTCTAAGTGCTTTGCATGTATTAAGTAATTTAATCTTCACATCAATCCTATGAGGTGGGTATAACTATCTTCAATTTCTAAATAGGAAAATCAGGCACAAGGAGGTCAAGTAACTTTCCCAAAGTCACACAGCTTTTTTTTTTTATTTTTATTTTTTATTGTACTTGAGATGAAGATTTACAGAACAAATAGTTTCTTATAAAACAGTCAGTACACATATTGTTTTATGGCATTGGTTAACAACTCCACGACATGTCAACTCTCCCCTCTTGACATTGGAGAACTTTTTTTTGGTGAAAATATACATAGCCAAAGTTACACCATTTCAAAAGTTTCTACATGTACAATTCAGTGACATCGATTACATTCTTCCAGTTGTGCTGCTATTCTCAGTATCCTTTTCCAAATTATTCCATCACCATTATCTTCAACATACTGCCCCCTAGGCTTCCCATCAAAACTTTTGAGTTGCTGTTGTCTATTTGATCTCACATAGATAATTTTTTTTTTTTTTGTACCTTAGATGAAGGTTTGCAGAACAAGTAGTTTCTCATTAAACAGTTAGTACATATATTGCCCTATGACAATGGTTAACAACCCAATGACATGTCAACACTGTCCCTTCTCACCAGCTTTCCTGTCCCCTCCTGCCTTCTAGTCCTTGTCCCTGGACTGCCGTGCCTCTTTAGTCCTGTTTTGTTTTATGAGGCTCTCCAATCCCCGGCTGAACAGTGAACCTCGGGAGTGACTTCACCACAGAGCTAAAAGGGTGTCCGGGGGCCATACTCTCGGGGATTCTCCAGTCTCTGTCAGGCCAGTAAATCTCGTCTTTTTTTTTTTGTTAGTTAGAAATTTTTTCTACATCCTTTTCCAGCCTGTCCAGGACCCTCTATTGTAATCCTGGTCAGAGACAAAGTCACACAGCTTTAATGTTAGAGCCAAGACATGAACCGAGGTAATCTGGCTGCAAAGTCTATGTAGTTAAGCACTAGTGTGGACCTTAAAAGGGGCATTTAATTTCTGGCTGGGACAGTGCCACCTGGTCTATGTCATTCATCCACAGTACCAATCAGTATTTGAGGGTGTGATCCTGATCCATTCTTTGGGTTCTTCGATGAAAAGAAATATCTATTATGTAAGGACTGACTAAGGGAAGAAGAATCCCTCCTTTAAAATAATAGTAAATGTAGTCTCCCAAATGGTGCTGGATAGAGATGAGCTGATATAGGCTTAAAGATGTCTAGGTGTGAGAACTACTGTAATTAAGGCATAATCATTAAAAGTAATATGGGGTCTGGAGTCCAATTGCCTTCCTTCAAATCTGGGCTCTGCCATGTTTCATCTGGGAGAACTTGGGCAAGTAGATTAATGTTTTTAAGCATTAGTCTCATCTGTAAAATGGAAAAATAGTATTTTCCTCAGGGATTGTTTAGACTTTAGAGAATTAAATGAGGTAATAAATTATAAAGTCCTTAGCATAATAAGCTCAATTAATGGTCACTATTATTCTTTTATCTGAGTAACTCTTAGCACTGAAAATTTCCTCAGATGTGTCAGACTAAGTAAAGTCTTAAACTAATGCAGAACATTTTCTCCAATTTCCATCATTTTGTAATTTAAAGGAAATATTTATAGACAAAAATAATAACATTCTATGTCTAGGAAATAGTGTTCAAGTTTTCTATAAAATAAAACTATGCTTCAATTTTAGGTTGATTCTTTCAACAAGTATTTATTGAGTACTTACTATATTGTATTCATTATCGTATCTCTAATATTTTAGCCTGGCTCACAGTAGGAGTTTAATATGTATTTGTAGAATGAGTAAAAGCTAAAAGTGAGAAGCTGACAAAACTTTGTTCTTCTAATAAGTAAGCAGCCAGGAAAAAAAAAATTCTGAAAATCAGTTCATGTACAGTAAGCAAACAAACAAAAAATGTGTAATCAAAGAAGTTTTTCTTGTTAAAATCAAAATGCATTAATACTAATGAAAACAGAATGCAGACGCATTCTGACATATTTTATACTGTTTAAAGATAAACATTTGTGCGCTGCAAACCGCAAATGGATTTAAACTCCAGTGAGGACTTTATAAGCCATCTGCTAGTCTCCTAATGAGGCTCGTAACTATCATTGTTACAGTTAGGCATCAGGGGTCATGAGTATTTGTTGTGATGAAAGCTGCAATACATCACTGCAGAAACTAAAAGAGCCTTTCTTCACAAGGGGTAATTACAAATATAATAAAACAACATTAAAAAACTCTCTTGATGTCTACAGAGAAACCTAACTTGGCACAAGTACAAACCGTAGTACCCGCTCTGCTTTCATTTAGTGAATTCTGATTACAGAAGCCAAATCATATTTTACTACTAACAATACAAGGCCACCAATGAGTCCTTTGCTTCAGATCACTTAATCACAAGATGCTTCATGAACCATCTGGACCACTAAGATGTTTGCTCTGACACTACACATAGAGTATGCAAACTCTTAGGACCCACAGATTTGCTCCCCGCCCCCCACCCTTTGTAAGGTGCTACATTAAAGTTTTTCCTCCCCGGTGCTAAGACTGAACTTGCTGAGTTAGTTAATTCAGTGTAGCAGAGAAAATGTGAAAATTGATTGTTCAGTATCATGGAAACAAAGAAACTGATTCGTTAATTTTTTTTTTGCTTTTCAATTAGCAGTTTTAGCATCCCAGCAATGTAGCCTGAATCATAATTGTATTGGTTCATATATTGTGGCAATATCCATACAGGTCACTGGAGAAAAAGTGTTGGAATGTTACATTAGTTGATGACATCCACATCAGCATCCCAGACTAGGAAAACTGACAGTCACATTAGGAAGGGGTTCTTATAAAATGTTTCATATTGGTAAGCACTCAGGCTTAAATAACTGTCAGAACCTGAGATGTTAAAAACGAGATAATGCTTTCTTATTTTGGTAAAATTGCTTGTTAATAGTAAGGCTAAGACTACAAAAAGAAAAATGTCTTATATTTGTAGAGTATTCCTCACTTATACTAAAGCTCTGTCCATAAAAACCAAAACCAAAACCAACAACCATTAAGTAATATACATATCCCTTGGGAAAGAATAGCTAAGAAGTCTTTGAAAATATAAATTATGTATATCTTTCCCTACTAGATATTAAAACATATTAAGCTTAAATAAAGCAGTATGGTGCAGATGAAGGATAGAACAACTGATCAATGAGTCGGAGAGAAAATAAGGAAAGACCCACATGCAAGACTGATCTGAATGGAGTCCCTAAAATTGTACCTAACGTATATAAGAAAGTATTATGTGATACAAATGACATTTGAAATAAGGGGAGAAAATAAAAACGATTCAATAGAGAAGGCTGACATAATAGGTTAGGAGCCTCTGGGTGGTGCAAAAATATGATGATTAAGACTGTGTGTCAACTTGGCTGGGCCATGATTCTCAGTGTTTATATGTGATCACTCCCATGATAGGATCTGCTGTGAGTAGCCAATCAACTGAAAGGGAGTTTCTTTGGGCATGTGGCCTGCATCCGAATATAAGCAGAAGTTCTGGCTTTTTGCTCACTCTGGATCCTACGGCTGCCTCCTGTTCCTCTGACTCTGGTTCTTAGGACTTGAGCTATCAGCTTATCTGCCTGTCTTGGGATTCATCAATCTTCACACCCTGTGAGCAGGAGCCCTGCTCTCCAACTTGCTGATCTTGGGTTTGCCAGCCCCTGTGGCTACGTGAAATGGGAGAGAGAAGCCTCTATCCTGATCCATGGACTTGGGGCTTTCCAGCCTCTACAACTGCATGAGCTGTTTCCTTGATATAAATCTCTCTATATATATATTTATATGCTTTACTGGTTTTGCTTCTCTAGAGAACCCAGCCTAAGACAAAAAAATTAAAGTAATTGGCTGCTAAAAAAAAGTTGGAGGTTCAAGTCCACCCAATGCACCTCAAAAGAAAGGCCTCGTGATCTACTTCTGAAAAATCAGCCATAGAAAACCCAATGGACTTTCAACAAGATAGAAATAGAAGTGAAGTTGTTCAACATGATTAAGGGCATCTATTAAAAACCAACAGCCAACATTATACTCAATGGAGAAAGACTGAGAGCCTTCTCCTTGAGAACAGGAATGAGACAAGGATGCTCACTACCACCACTTCTATTCAATATCATACTGGAAGTCCTAGCCAGAGCTATAAGGCAAAAAAAAGAAATAAAATACATCCAAATTGGTAAGGAAGTAAAATTATCTCTATTTGCAGATAACGTGATCCTATATACAGAAAATCCCAAAGAATCCACAAGAAATCTTCTAGAACTAATAGAAAAAATCAGTAAAGTTGCAAGGTACAAGATCAATACATAAAAAATCAGTCAGGTTTCTATACAGGAGAAATCTGAAGAGGAAATCAAGAAAACAATTCATTCACAATGGCACCTAAAAGAATGCCTAGGAATAAACCTAACCAGGGATATAAAGTGCTTATACAATGAAAGCTGTAAAACAATGCTGCAAGAAACTGTAACAGACCTAAATAAATGGGAAGAGATTCTGTGCTCATGGATTGGAACACTTAATAATGTGAAAATGTCAATACTACCCAAAGTGATCTATAGATTCAATGCAATTCCAACCAAACTTCCAATAGCATTTTTTAAAGAAATGGAAAAACTAATCCTCAGCTTTTTATGGAAAGGCAAGAGGCCCCAAATAACCAAAGCAATTTTGAAGAAGAAGAACAAAGTAGGAGGCCCTACATTTTCTAATTTCAAAACATGTTATACAACCACAGTAATCAAAATAGCCTGGTACTGGTTTAAAAACAGACACATAGATCAATGGAATAGACTTGAAAGCCCAGAAATAAATCCATACATCTATGGTCAACTGATTTTTGACAAAGACCCTAAGTCTATTCAATGGAGAAGGAACAGTCTTTTCAACAAACGGTGCTGGGGAAACTGGATTTCCACATGCAGAAAGATGAAGCAAGATCCATGCCTCACACCATACACAAAAACTAATTCAAAATGGATCAAGGACCTAAATGTTAAGCCTAAAACCATAAAGTTCTTGGAAGAAAATATAAGGGTAAAGCTCTGGGAACTAATTTTTTATTTAATGACAGATTATCAAATACTACAACAAATACTCAACAGAAGACAAAATAAATAATTGTGACCTCGTAAAAATTAAATACTTATGCTCATCAAAGGACTTTATCAAAAGAGTAAAGCAACAACCTACAGACTGGAGAAAAAACCTTTGGGAACCATATATTTAGTAAGGATCTAATACCCAAAATACACATAAAACTACAATTTAACAACAAAAGACAACTAACTCAATCAAAATAGGCAAAGGAGGACCAATATGACACTGTGGCCAGAAGCACCATGCTGTCCCTCTGCAGCAAAAACTAAGTAAAACAGATACAAATGTCTATCCTGGAACTCTAGGCATCAGACAAAAGGATAAAGAACTAGATCAAACACTGAAGGGAAAAAGAAACTGAGAAAAGAAAATGAGGAGAGTTATGGAATGGAAGTCCCCTGTCAGCTAACACGGCACAGTTTCGCCATCTGAGAGCAGATGGCCAGCAATGACCCTAGACAGAAAGTATGGGAAGGCAACTTCATGGAGCTCCCAACAGGAGACAGACAACCTGGTACTCAGTTACCAGAGATACACACTTTCCCACCCCTCCCCCTTCTGTCCTGCATGCTGCCTCTGCTGCTTTCCAATGGGTTGTGGTTTCTCAGCTGGAAACACACCAGCTCACTGCCACCCCAGTCTTCCCCACCTCCACTGGCCAGCTCCCTCAGTGCCATATTTTTTTCCTCTTTCCATTTCTCCCTTTTCCTTCTCCCTCCCACCTAGCCCTCTGCACTGCCTCCACCCCTTCCTGACAGGTCATGCCACACTGCCTTGTGAGAGAGGCACCAGATCGCTACCACCCCAGTTCTGTCCCACCCCCAACAGCCAGTTCCCTCAGTGCTGTATTTTTTTGTTTGTTTCTTCTTTCTCTTTCCCTTCCTTCCTTTCCTTTCTCCTGCCCACCTAGCCCCATGCATCAACTCTGCCCTTCTCAATGGGCTGGGCAGCACCACTTGGCTAGAAAGCCACCAGCACTTGGCCTCCCTGGGTCTGCCCCACCCCCACACGCCAGCTGCTGCTGCTGCACCGAGACATATCGTAATCACACTTTCCAAAACCAAAGACAAAAAAAGAATCCTGAGAGCAGCTCAAGAAAAACAAAAGTCACATACAAAGGAGAAACAATAAAACTAAGCTCTGATTACTCGGCAGAAATCATGCATGTAAGAAGGCAATGGGATGACATATATGAAACCTTGAAAAAAAAACCTGCCAACCAAGAAGAATATATACTGCAAAATTTTCTCTCAACAAATCCAAAGATCAACAGGCAAGATGGCAAGTAAGCTGCTAGCTCAAGTTCCAAGAACTGAAGGTCAGACAAACAGGAGCCAGCTACAGGATCCAGAGTAAGCAAAAACCCACAAGCCTTGTCAGGAAGTCCACCTATATTGGATGCAGGCCACACCCCCAAGGAAACTCCTCTTCAGCTGATTGGCTACTCATAGCAGATTCCATCATGAATGTAATTACATTATATCAGATCTCATCATGGAAGTGATAACAACATCATATGACTGCCAAACTACATCATAACTGCCAAACCACTGAGAATCATGGCCCAGTCAAACTGACACATAACCTTAACAATCAGAGAAGGGAAATTCATCAACATAATAAAGGGGCTCTGATAGCACAGTGGTTAAGAACTCAGCTGCTAACCAAAATGTTGGCACTTTGAAACCACCAGGCACTCTTTGGAAACCCTATGGGGTAGTTCTACCCAGTCCCATAGAGATGCAATGAGTTGGAATTGACTCGACAGCAATGGGTTTGGTTTTTGATTTTATACAAAACCAGAAATTCAAGCCAGATTCAGAAGAGGACATGGAATGAGGGATATCATTGAACATGTCAGACAGATCTTGGCTGAAAGCAGAGAATACCAGAAACATGTTTACCTGTGTTTTATTGACTATGCAAAGATGCAACTATGAGGATCATAACAAATTATGGATAACATTGTGAAGAAAGTGAATTCCAGAACACTTAATTGTGTTCATGAAGAACCTGTACATAGACCAGAGGCAGTCACTCACACAGAGCAAGGGGATACTGCATGGGTTAAAATCAAGAAAGGTGTGCGTTAGGGTTGCATCCTTCTACCATACTTATTCTATCTGTATGCTGAGCAAATAATATGAGAAGCTGGACTATATGAGAACAATGTGGCATCAGGATTGGTGGAAGATTCATTAACAACCTGCAATATGCAGATAACACAACCTTGCTTACTGAAAGTGAAGAGGACTTGGGGCACTTATGATGAAGATTAAAGACTGCAGCTTTCAGTATGGGTTACAACTCAGTATAAAGAAAACAAAAATCCCACAACTGGACCAATAAGCAGCATCTTGATAAACAGAGAAAAGATTGACTTTGTCAAGGATTTCATTTTACTTGGATCCACAACCAACGCCCATGGAAGCAGCAGCCAGGAAATCAAATGATGTATCGCATTGGGCAATCTGCTGCAAAAGACCTCTTTAAAATGTTAAAAAGCAAATGTGTCGCCTTGAACACTAAGATGCACCTGACCCAAGCCATGATATTTTCAAACACTTTACAAGGAGGAAGAAGAATCAAGATCAACAGCCCAAGGCTGATTCCCATGAGGCAGAGGTCAGACATGCCTCCTCTCTCTGCCATTTTTATCAGTTCTGACACCAACCATCCCTCCCACGGCATTCTCTACTTCTCTCCTGGGTTCAGTAATTCATTGCAATGGCCACACAGATCTCACAGACAATACTCATGATTATGGGGTTTATTAGGGAAGTAACAGGTTACATTTCAGGTTCAAGAATGCTCAAAATGCAGTTCTTCCATCAGGACGGACTCTTCTCAGCTGTGCTCACAGGCACAGCTCTCTCTGGACCTTGGCCTCAGCCCTACTCGGGCAAGTGTTATAAAGCTCTTTTAGCTCTTCCAATAAGTGCCCAGAGGCACCCCACTCCACCAGTAAGCCTCGGCCCAAAGGCACTCAGATTTCTCACTCTGTGGGCTGGAAGCCCACTGCTCCATCTCCTGCCAGTCTTTCCTTTCACTGTTTCTCTGCCACCACTTCTCCATCTTGTGTAATGGCTCTCTCTCTCTTCGTCTACTGGTTCCAGGAGCTTCTTAGTGCAGGGATCCTGGGTTCAAAGGACACACTCTGCTCTTGGCTCTCCTTCCTTGGTGGCGGTGGGATCCTCTTCCTCCCACCTCTGGGATGGCTCATTTCAAGCCCAGCAGGATGGTAAACTGACCAATCCCCTTTGTGGGTCACAATTATTCTATTTGCACAGTCCCACCCAATTACTTGGGTGGGAGTTACAAGACCATAGCAAGAAAGGTCACACAAAAGTGATCCATCACACCACAAATATATTTACAACAACAACAACAAAAGAGTAGTTGTT
Organism: Dugong dugon; assembly: GCA_030035585.1. Lineage (NCBI taxonomy): Eukaryota > Metazoa > Chordata > Mammalia > Sirenia > Dugongidae > Dugong > Dugong dugon. The sequence goes on from CM057478.1 coordinate 21,837,306, forward strand.
GGTGCTGCTTATGTACAACCAAACACCTCATGAGATTTAGTTCCTTGGTTTGAAGGTTTAGGGTCATGGTTTCTTGGGACATCCCAGTTAACTGGCCTAATAACATGTTTAGTGCTTCCTAGTTCATTGTACAGTGACTGGGATCTTAAAAGACTGCAAGCAGTCATCCAAGGCACAACAATTGGTCTCTATTCACCTGGAGCAACAGAGGAAGAAGGAGAGTCAGGGACAGGAGGAGGATATGGAATGTGTGGCTAATTGCCTCCATGAACAACTGCCTCTGCTCCTTTACCATGAGACCAGAAGAACTGGATGGTGCCCGGCTACCATTACTGAACATTTTGAGCAAAGATTTAATAGAAGAATCCTGATCAAAAGGGGGAAAATGCAGACAGAACTTCAAATTCTCATGGCCTCTAGACTTTCTGGAGCCAGGGAGGGTGGCTGAACCCCTGAAACTATTGCCCTGAGATAATCTTTAAACCTTAAACAAAAAATATGCCCTGAAGATTTCTTAAAACTGAACAATAGCTTAACTAGCAAAAAAAAATTATCTGCCTTGAGCATTGTCATCTTTTAAGAACTGTCTATATGGGATGAAACTGACAACAGCAACTTGAAAGATTGGATAGGAAACTTAGGGGGTAATAAGTTTATGTTAATAAAGGAAGAATAACTCACAAAAGGAGGATTAGAATGGTTGCACAACTTGAAGAATGTAATCAATGTCACTAAATTGTACATGCAGAAACAGGTGAATTGGTGTATGTTTTGCTGTGTATATTCAACAACAAAATAAATAAAATTTAGAAAAAAGCTACAATGAGACTAGCACCTCACCCCTACTAGAATGGCAATGATTTAAAAAAAAAAAATCAAGTGTTGATGGAGATGTGGGGAGATCAGAATCCTTATCCATTGCTGGTGGGAATGTAAAATGGCACAACTGTCATGGAAAACAGTACAGTGATTCCTAAAAAATTAAAAATAGAACTGCCATATGACCCAGAAATTCCACCCCTAGGTATATACCCTGTTGTTGTTGTCATTGTGTGCCACTGAATCAATTCTGACTCATAGCAACCCTGTATGACAGAGTAGAACTGTCCTCAAGGGTCTCCTAGGCTATAATTTTTGTGGCAACAGTCAAGTCTTTTCTCCCATGGAGCTGCTACTGGTGGGTTCAACCCAGCTACCTGTTGGTTAGTGAGTGCTTAACCATTACGCCACCAGTGCTCTGGTATATACCCTAAGGACCTAAAAATAGCAACTTGAACAGATATATGCACACCTGTGTTCATTGCAGCACTATTCACTAAAGCAAAAATGTGGAAACAACCTAAGTGCCCATCAACAGATGAATAAATAAAATGTGTTACATACATACAAGGGGATAGTACTCAGCCATAATGAGAAATGAAGTCCTGATATATGCTACAACCTGGATGGTGCTCGAAGACAATATGAAATAAGTCAATCAAAAAAGGACAAATACTGTATGACCTAACTTACATGAAAAGAGTAAGCAAATATATAGAGACCAAAGTCTATTTGTGGTTACCTTGGGAGGGGGGAGGGAGAGAGAGACTCACTCTCTGGGAAGTAGTGGGTTTATGTTTATGGTGATGGGAAAAATGACATCAATTAAAGGTAATAGTGGCACAACTTGACTAGTGTAACTAACATCACTAAGCTATACACCAGAAAAAAGGGCAAAATGGCAAATATTGTGTTATAATTTTAAAACAACAACAGCAACCAAAAATAAATGCTAAATTTGTTGATACTACTTATGTATATCCAAATACTTCATGGGATTAGTTCTGTTGGTTCGAAGATTCAGGGTCATGGCTTCATAGCACAGCCAAGTCAATTGACCCAATACTGCTTGGCTAAAATTAGTAAAGAATGTTTGACATAAGCATTGTGCTCTTTTAAAGAATTGTCTGAGATAAAATTGACAAGAGTAACACTAAAGCATAGATGAAAAGTTTAGTGGGTAGCAATTCTAAGTCAATGGTGGTGAAACAATATGGGGAGAGAGAAAGTGAAGAATATAACAAATGTTACTGAAATGTATATGTAGAAGTTGTTGAATGGGTATATGTTCTGCTACGTGTATTTTCACCAACATTAAAATAAAAAAATTTTTAAATCCTATGGAGTACAATTCTACTCTGACACACATGAGGTTGCCACGAGTTAGAACTGACTCGAAAGCAACTGGTGGTACATAGCGTAATAGGTTAACCATTTGGGGGAAAACTAGGTGAGATCTTCCTATCTTGTCATATGCCAAAATAAAGTCCAGATAAATTAAAGCATTAAATGCAAAAATAAATCTATGGAAAAAAACTTTTTTGAAATGTAGGCAAATATTTATATAATCTCTGGGATGGGGAAGGCAGAAACCATGGTGAAGCGTGGCTCACAGGCCCTGGGAGGGTTCCCAACAGTCTGTCAAGCAGCCTGTGGGCACTTTGAGATGAAATAACTACAGACCAATTTTGTTTATATACATGTCATAAATTTGAAATGTAAGATAAACTACAATTTCATAGAAATGCCATAAAATCATTAAAACTCATTCTGGGTTTAAAGGTTGTACACAAATCACAAACTCCATGTTGATCATATTGGAAAGAGCTACCATCCAGTAACTATGCTCTGCTTTCTTTATTAAATGTGCATTTTTATTTTTACTCACGTGTTGCATTGTAGCCCCATTTCACAAAAGTGAATTAGTGGCTGAAGATCGTTTATCAAGGTATGAAAGCAATAATGAAAATAATAACCTACATAGCACAACCCAGAATAACCTCATACACATATATAATAAACAAGACTCTGATGCAAATGTAGAATGCGAGTTTGTACAAGCTGGGGCAAGTGAGTCTATGAGGGTGGTGATGTCACACAAGCATTGGAAAAGAAAAGTGTGAATAGGAAGTAGGATGATGAGTATCTGAAAATTGGATTTTGTTTGACCAATGAGCCATTCACTCACTTTTTGTCCCTAGTGCATTGTGTATATTGAAATTTTGTCACATAATGGCACAAAGCCATCAAAACTTTTGTATTGTTTTCAAACAAGCTTAGTGAACTTGCTAGCATCCATGGAGAGTCTCTGGAATAAAAGCAAAATATTACTTTCTAAGTGTGAAACTGATTAATTTTATCACTGGAGGCAAAGAAGAGAACATAATAGTAACAGGTGTCAGTGACAACAGCATTAAGGGCCTTATAAAACCAGACCCGAAGTCAATGGCCAATACTATGCTTGAAGACAGGGCTTCGAACCTATAGAGTCTGATTCAAACCTCTGCTGAGAATTTGCATTTCTAACAAATTCCCAGAAATTATACATAAAAGTCACCTGGGGATCTTGTTAAACTGTAGATTCTTGATTCAGTATATCTAGGGTGGAAATGCAAATTCTCAGCAGGGAACTTGTTAGAAATGCAAATCCTCAGCAGGGATTCGAACCAGAATGAACCAGTTGAAGCACAGGTAAAAGAGAAAACAGGACGATTCTTGGCAAAATGTCTCTATCAAAGGACAATGGTGGACGTCATACCCAGTCAATGGCAGACAAAGTGAAAGAGTAATTAGTACCATGTGCTCATGTTGGCAGGTACTTCTCTTCCTTGTTGGACTGGAGCACTGAGGCACACAGCATGAATCTGTTCCTGGCTTGTATGTAATTCATCCAAGAGGAAGACCTTCTATATGGCTTTTGGTTCTATTTGTCTCTGAAAACACTATGTAAACAGGTATTTTCTTGTTTAGTTAGTGATTATTTTGTGAGCTCTAGGGCCCTTGTCACTGATAGGGCTTTGGGATCAAGGCTGACACATCATCAGCATGCATGAAGTAGGGAAGGCTATATAAACCAAAAAAAAAAACAAAACCTCAACTTGTTGCTATCAAGTCGACACTGATTCCTGGTGGCCCTATGTGTGTAGAATAGAACTGCACTCCATACGATCTTTACGGTGTGACATTTGACATTTGAGTGAGTAAGTTCCAACCAACAACTTTTTGGTTAATAGTTGTGCGCTTAACCATTTGTGCCACCCAGTGAAGAATATATATAATGTGAATAAAAGAGATTACACCTAAACACCAATTCATCCATTGCTTTAGTCTGGTAGGATATTTGGTAGACTAAAAGATGCCTTCTGATCTTAATTAAGTTTTGAAGGAAACAGTGAAATATGTAAATATAAGCAGAGTGCCACCACTAAGTATATACTGTGTGAAGGAAAGGACAACAAGTGTAGATAGTTTTTCTGCAGTGGGGTACGCTTATTTAAAGGAAAGATGATCACGCAAGATTTAAAATCTTTAGACAATTTTCATGACATCATTAATGCCCATAACGACCACTTTTACGATTTAAACTGACTTGTTGGCAATTTAATAGGAATACATTTGCTACACTCTCAAACTGGAAACTTTCAGTCTTGTAGTTTTGACTGTGACCGTCTTGGTGGGTTAGCTAGCCTCTGACAGAGTACGAGAGCAAACTTCAGCTAAAAATCTCTCCATATTTTTCTCAGTTTATGTTTTATTTTAATATGCAAAACTTACTGAGAAACCATGAAACACTTGCTGCCATTCTTGAAAATATAAAATTTAATAGAAATAAACTAGATACAGAAACTCAAACATAGCTCAGGTAATTTGACTTTGAGCAGATGTTAGACAGATTGATGTAACAATTGTTTTTGCAAAGAATTTCATCTCTCTCACTGATAAAAATTTTTTAATGTTATGTTTTATTCTTTAATTATAATGCATTCTTTAAGATGTATTTTCCTAAATGTCCATTTGTACCCCAATTATCCATTAACTGATAAGCAGATGCTATAACTTTAAGAAATACTGTCATAAAGGAAAAATTGATAAATCTAGATACATAAAAAATGTTAAATTGTCTGTATTAAAACTATTTTAAATTAAGGACAAAAAAAAAAAACCTACATGCCAAACAAAAGGTTAATATTCTCAATTTTAAAACTTCTAAAAATTGACAAGAAAAAGATGAAATTCTAAAAGAAGAACTAAAACGTGAAAATGTTCAATCTCACTAGTAATTTAAAATTTTCAGCAATATTATTTTTGCTGATAAAATTGCCAATATTTATTATTATTATAGCTGTTGTGGTTATTATTAGTACTATAATATCAAAAGATTGGCAGAGTTAAGGAAAAGCAGGCATTCTTTTACATTTTCAATTAAATGTAAAGTGGTACAATTTTCATTTGGCAATACTTGAAAGTCTTAAATTATGCAGATATTTTGTCCCACAATTCCACATCTAGGAACTTACTTTGAAGAAAAATCATGGGTGTGAACACTTTATTTTAAGGATGTTTACTGTAGCATTTCTTAACATAGAAAAAAAATTACAACTATCTGAATGTCTAAGAATTCAAGTTTTTAAAAATAAATTATGGTAAAGGAAGAAGTAAAACTATCTCTATTTGCAGATAACATGATCCTATACGTAGAAAACCTATTGGAGCTAACAGAAGGATTTAGCAAAGTGGTGGGGGTACAAGATTAATGTACAAAAAACAGTTGGATTCCTCTACACTAACCAAGAGAACTCTGAAAAGGAAATCGGGAAAACAATACCATTTACAGTAGTCCCCCCAGAGATAAAATACTTGCAGAAAAAAACTAACCAGGGATGTACAAGACTTATACAAAGAAAACTACATAACACTGCTGCAAGAAACCAAAAGAGACCTGCATAATGGAAAAACGTACCATGCTCATGGATAGGAAGACTTAACATTGTAAAAATGTCAGTACTACCCAAAGTGATCTACAGATATAATACAATCCTGATCCAAATTCCAACAACATGTTTTAATGAGATGGAAAAACTAATCACCAACTTTATATGGAAAGGACAGAGGCCCCGGATAAGTAAAGCATTCCTGAAGAAGAACAAAGTAGGAGGCCTCACACTCCTCCATCTCAGAAACTACTATACAGCCACGGTGGTCAAAATAGCCTGGTACTGGTACAATGATAGATACGTAGACCAATGGAACAGAATTGAGAACTCAGAAATAAATTCATCCACCTATGGATAATTAATCTTCGACAAAGGGTTGGAATACATTAAGTGGGGAAAAGGTAGTCTCTTTAAAAAATGGTGCTAGCAAAACTGGATATTCATTTGCAGAAAAAATGAAACAGGATCCGTACCTCACCCCATACACAAAAAACTAACTCAAGATGGATCAAAGACCTAAATTTAAAACCTAAAACCATAAATATAATAGAAGAAAAAATAGGAACAAACCTAGGAACCCTAATTTATGGCATAAATAATCTATCAAACATAATGAAAAAAGCAAAAACAACAGAAGATAAACTAGACAATTGGGACCTCCTAAAAATCAAATACTTATGCTCAGCAAAAGACTTTTCCAAAAGAGTAAAAACAGAACCCACAGACTGGGAAAACAATTTTGGCTATGACATAACCGACAAGGGTCTAATCCCAAACGTTTATAGCAAACTCCAACAACTCAACACCAAAAAGAAAAACAACTCAATTAAAACATGGGCAAAGGACACGAACCAAAGAAAACATCTAGGCAGCCAAAAAATACATGAAGAGATGCTCATGATCATTAGTCATTAGAGAGAAGGAAATCAAAACTACAATGAGATACTACCTCACACCAGTAATAATACCCATTGCTGTCGAGTTGATTCTGACTCATAGCGACCCTATAGGAAAGAGTAGAACTGCCCCATAGGGTTTCCAAGGAAAAGCTGGTGGATTCGAATTTTTGCCGACCTTTTGGTTAGCAGCTGAGCTCTTAACACACCACTGAGCCACCAGGGCTCTGGTAGTAATGGCACTGATCAAAAAAACAGAAAACAACAAATGCTGGAGAGGCTGTGAGGAGACTGGAACTCTCATACACTGCTGGTGGGAATGTAAAATGGTACAACCACTATGGAAAACAATATGGCGCTTCCTCAAAAAGCTAGGAATAGAAATACCATATGATCCAGCAATCCAACTCCTAGGTATATATCCTAGAGAAGTAAGAGCCATGACACAAACAGACATATGCACAGCCATGTTCATTGGAGCATTATTCACAATAGCAAAAAGATGGAAACAGCCTAAGTGTCCATCAGTGGGTAGATGGATAAACAAACTGTGGTACATACTCACAACGAAATACTGTGTAACATTAAAGAATAAAGACAAAACCGCATAACATCTCACAACATGGATGAACCTGGAGGACAATATGCTGAATGAAATAAGTCAATCACAATAGGACAAATATTGCGTGAGACCACTATTATAAAAAGTCAAGAAAAAGTTTTCACATAGACAGAAACATTCTTTGATGGCTACCAGGGATGGGAAAACCACTAACTAGATAGTAGACACATACTAACTTTGGTGAAGGGAGAGATAATACGCAACATGGGGGAAGTTAGCACAACATAATCAAGGTAAAGGAAAACACTGAAAAGTATGCAAGAGTAAAAGGCAACAGTGATAAATACTAATACATATACAATCCTGCAACAACAATAAAAACAATCAATAGTGTATGAGTGGATACACAGGTAGATATAAAAGTTGAACAGAGGTGAGAGAGTGTATAGAAGTATACCCACAAACATGTATATGTGTACATGCTGCAAATATACACATGTGTGCAATAGTGTGCACAGGGACTTCTTAGCTATAAACATATACCTGCCAGGACTGAGATACTGGGCTTAAGGGCTAGGAACCATAATCTCGGAGACAATAGGTCAATTGGCATATCATAATCCATATAGACAATACATCCTACACCTCACCTTGGTGAGTAGCCACTGGGGTCTTAAAAGCTTGCAAGTGGCCATCTAAGATACAACAATTGGTCTCTTTCCCTCTGGAGCAAAGGAGAATGAAGAAAACCAAAGACTCGAGGAAAAAAATTAATTGAAGGACTAGTGGACCACATGAGCCACAGCCTCCACTAGCCTGAGACCAGAAGTACTAAATGGTGCCTGGCTACCACCAACAACTGCTCTGACTGAGACCACAACAGCAGGTAGTAGACAGAGTGGGAGAGAAATGTAGACCAAAATTCAAACTCATAAATAAGACCAGACTAACTGGTCTGATAGAGACTGGTAGAACCCCTGAGACTATGGCCCTTAGACACCCTTCAAACTTGGAACTGAAATCACTTTCAGAGACTATAACTATACAATACATAGTCCTATAAAATGAACAATAACACCAGTGAGGAATGTACACCTCAGAACAACTAACTGTACGAAACCTAAAGGGCAGCATTTGCCCAAAAGCAAAGTTCAGAAGGACGGTAGGAGCAGGAAAGCTGGGCAAATAGACACAGTGAATCCAGGAAGGGGAGAGAGTGCTGACACATTCAGGGGTTTAAAACCAATGTCATGAAACAAGCTGTGTATAAATTGTTGAATGGGAAACCAATTTGCTCTGTAAACTTTCACCTAAACAACAATAAAATGTTCATAAATAAATAAATTATGGTAAACCCATATGATGGAATACTCTGCAGTCACTAAAAATAGTGTGGTAGAATATTTAATTATATACAAAGATAATCATACCACCATTCATGGTAGTCATAAAGTTGCTGTGAACACTGAATTAGCAAATACTATTCTGTTATTTCTACAGGAAATACAGAGTTAAGTTTTCTGAGAGCCTCTGGTCACAACATTATCATTAACTGATCAATACATAACCATGTTTATGTGTGTTGCTGTTTAAAGACACCTTATTGAATATTTATTGTTGATTAATTAACGCTGAACTTAACCACCAACAGCACTGTAACTCAGGCCTGAATGAAGCTTATCTAACACATACTTTTTCCATAAGACACATTACAGCCTTCTTGCACTTAGTAACATCAGACAGCACTTCAGGACAACACTTGGAGGCCATTTTAAATAGCGAGATCACCACCAGAAAGTACAAAAATGAAAAGAAAAAAAAAAGTGGCAGTAAGTAGACCATGAAAAGGACACTTGTTTACAGAAGAAGAGCTAAAACAAAAAAGCAGAACATCAACTGGTTTGACCTCAGCGGGGAATGCATGAACTGGGTGACTCAAACGTTTTGCTGCTCTGCACATATCCATGAATAATCATAAAAGTGCCACAAGGATTGATTTGGGGGTTACAAACAAATTTTTGCAAGTAGGCAAACTTGCAAGTATGGAATCCATGAATAATGAGGATCCACTGGATTTCATTAACTGAAAAAAGTAGCTTATGAAACGGTATGTGGTGTGTGGTTATACTTTTTGTTTTAAAAATTCCTTCATGCATTTATGCATATTTTAAAATCAAGATGTCTATTCACCAAAATAGTAACATTTCTGGATTACTAATTTGTATTTTTTCTTTTTGCTTATTTAAATGTAAAGGAGGTGGCCATCTAAAACAGGACTTGGAAAAAAGCAAAAGAAACTCCTTTGTTTGGGGAAAAGACTTTCAGTGGATTTCTGAGTTACACAAATGTCAGAGCAAGATCCTATTCGGGAATGAGGCCATTTGAGGTGCTAAACTGCTTTGCATAACAATGTAAAGTACTTATGTACTCTTATTTCTATAATACTCTTTTTTTTGTTATAACAAATTGACAAAGAGGGAAAAATCAACAATGTAGTGAGATTGCCTTTTAATGTGCTTAAGATGTGTTATATTAAGACTAATTACATTTCAAATCTAAAGTTTAAATCTTTTATATCATGTATCATTACAGTATGATTGCGTGTGTATGTTTATTGACATTTTAAAGCACAGTTAATTAATTTTAAGGACGTGTCTATATGCATTAGAAAGGAAAGCCAGAAACAACAGTCCTTAGACATAGAGTTTATTCTCAGACTGAGGCAGTAGAAAGTTAGAATTATCATTCTGCATTTCTTACAGAAGACAGAGGGATTTTGCTTTACTTTAGTAAAATGTATACTCTGAAAAGGGTATATTAACTTTCATGCTTTTGTGCTGCTTTTGGGTATTTCATGACTGTAGAGAATTGACATGAGGCTATGTCTGTAATGTGGAAATTGTTGTTATTGTTAGGTACCAACGAAACGTTGCTCAGTGCACCACCACCCTCACAATTGTTGCTATGTTTGAGCCCATTATCACAGCTACTGTGTCAATCCATTTTGTTGAGGGTTTTCCTCTCTTTCGCTGATCCTCTAATTTACCAAGCATGATGTCCTTCTCCAGGGACTGGTCCCTCCTGATAACATGTCAAAAGTACGTGAGACAAAGTCTCACCATCCTTGTTTCTAAGAAGCATTGTGGCCATACGTCTTCCAAGACAGATTTATTAGTTCTTCTGGCAGTCTGTGGTACATTCAATATTCTTTGCCAACACTGTAATTCAAAGGATCAATTCTTCTTCAGACTTCCTTATTCATTGTCCAGCTTTCACATGCATACGAGGCAATTGAAAATACCATGGCTTGGGTCAGGCTCATCTTAGTCCTCAAAGTGACATTTTTCCTTTTTAACACATCAAAGAGGTCTTTGGCAGCAGATTTGCCCAATGCAATACCTTGTTTGATTTTGTTGACTGCTGCTTCCATGGGTGTTGACTGCAGATGCAAGTAAAATGAAATGCTTGACAATCTCAATATTTTCTCCATTTAACGTGATGTTGCTTATTGGTCTGGCTGTGAGGATTTTTGTTTTCTCTATGTTAAGGTGTAATTCATACTGAAGGCTATAGTCTTTGATCTTCATCAGTAAGTGCTTCAAGTCCTCTTCACTTCAGCAAGCAAGGTTGTATCATCTGCATATTGCAGGTTGTTAATGAGTCTTCCTCCAATCCTGATGCCACATTCTTCTTCATATAGTCCATTTTCTCGGACTATTTCCTCAACACACAGATTGAATAAGTATGGTGAAAGGATACAACTCTGACACACACCTTTGCTAATTTTAAACCATGAAGTATCATCTTGTTCTGTTCAAACAACTGCCTATTAGTCTATGTACAGGTTCCTCATGAGCACAATTAAGTGTTCTGGAACTCCCATTCTTTGTAGTGTTATCCATAATTTGTTATCATCCGCACAGTCTGTTATTTGTTAAGATCCACCACTCATCTGTCAGTTTGTTGTACTGTGGTGGCTTTCAAGTTGCTGTGGTGCTGGAAGCTATGCCACTGGTGTATCAAATACCAGCAGCATCACGCATGGTGGACAGGTTATAGCAGAGCTTCCAGACTAAGACAGACTAGGAAGAAGAACCTGGCAGTCTACTTCTGTAAAAATTGGCCAGTGAAAACCTTATGAATAGCGGAACATTGTCTGATATGGTGCAGGAAGATGAACCCCTCAGCTGGAAGGCACTCAAAACATGACTGGGGAAGAACTGCCTCCTTAAAGTAGAGCCGACAAAATGATGTGGATAGAGTCAAGCTTTCAGGACCTTCATTTGCTGATGTGGCATGATTCAAAATGAGAAGAAACAGCTGCAAGCATCCATCAATAATCAGAATGTGGAATGTATGAAGTATGAATCTAGGAAAATTGGAAGCTGTTAAAAATGAAATGGAATGCATAAAGATCAATATCCTAGGCATTAGTGAGCTGAAATGGACTGGTATGGGCTATTTCAAATCAGACAATCATATGGTCTACTATGTGGGGAAATGATAAATTGAAGAGGAATGGCATCACATTCATCATCAAAAGGAACATTTTAAGATCTACCCTGAAGTACAACACTGTCAGTGATACAATGATATCAATATCCCTACAAGGAAGATCAGTTATTATGACTGTTATTCAAATTTGCACACCAAACACTAATGCCAGAGATGAAGAAAGTGAAGATTTTTACCAACTTCTGCAGTTTGAAATTGATCAAACATGCAGTCAAAATACACTGATAATTACTGGTGATTAGAATGTGAACTTTGGAAACAAGAAGGATCAGTAGTTGGAAAATATGGCCTTGGTGACAGAAATGATGCCAGTGATCGCCTGATAGAATTTTGCAAGACCAACGACTTCTTCATTGCAAATACCGTGTTTCAACCACATAAATGGTGACTATACACATGGACCTTGCCAGATGGAATACACAGGAATCCAGTCAACTGCACATGTGGAAAGACACAATGGAGAAAATTAATCTCATCAGTCAGAATAAGACCTGGGGCTGACCGCAGAATAGACCATCAATTGCTCATATGCAAGTTCAAGCTGAAGCCGAAGAAAATTAAAACAAGTCCACAGGAGCCAAGATATGACCTTGAGTATATTCCACCTGAACTTAGAGATCATCTCAAGAATAGATTTGATGCACTGAACACTAATGACAGAAGACCACACGAGTTGTAGGATGACATCATGGACATCATACATGAAGAAAGCAAAAGGTCATCAAAGAAAAAAGAAAGAAAGAAAAGACTAAAGTGGATGTCAGAAGAGACTCTGAAACTTACTCTTGAACTTACAGCAGCTAAAGGGAATAGAATCAAATAATCTGAAAAGGTGGACTATATGAAGAAGAATGTGGCATCAGGATTGGAGAAAGACTTGTTAACAACTTGCCATGTGCAGATGACACAACCTTGCTTGCTGAAAGTGAAGAGGACTTGAAGCACTTACTAATGAACATCAAAGACTACAACCTTCAGTATGGATTACACCTCAACATAAAGAAAACAAAAATTCTCACGACTGGACCAATAAGCAACATCATGATAAATGGAGAAAATACTGAAGTTGTCAATGATTTCATTTTATTGGATCCACAATCAATGCCTATGAAAGCAGCAGTCAAGGAATCAAACAACGTACTGCACTAGGCAACTGTGCTACAAAAGACCTCTTTAAAGTGTTAAAAAGCAAAGATGTCAGTTTGAGGACTAAGGTGCTCCTGACCCAAGCCATGGTATTTTCAATCACCTCATATGCATGTTTAAGCTGGAAAATAAATAAGGAGTCTGAAGAAGAATTGATACCTTTGAATTATGGAGTTGGCGAAGAATATTGAATATACCATTGACTGCCAGAAGAACGAACAAATCCGTCTTGGAAGAACAGCCAAAATGCTCCCTAGAAGCAAAGATGGCTTCGTATCACATGCTATGGACATGTTATCAGGAGGGACCAGTCCCTGGAGAAGGACATCATGCTTAGTAAAGTAGAAGATCAGTGAAAAAGAGGAAGACCCTCAACAAGATAGATTGACACAGCGACCATAACAATGGGCTCAAACTTAGCAATGACTGTGAGGATGGCACAGGACCAGGCAGTGTTTCGTTCTGTTGTACATAGGGTTGCTAAGAGTCAGAACCAACTCGACGGCACCTAACAACAACAACAGTAGCAGTAGTCAAGAGTACTTATTACGGTCCTTTCCATAAAGGCACTTTTCTTCCAGCATGCCCAGTCTCGTCTCTGACCTGTGTCTTATAGCAAGGCCCTTCAGGAAAGCTGAAGGGAGAGCAAAAACTGCCTACTACCAATGAAGACTGAATTGTCTTGGTTAATTAATATAGCAACTAGTACTAGTAGAATGAATGTAGGAGGAGTTCCCTAAGACTGAGGACTGATTACTTAAATCATAAAGAGTTAGTTGTTGATTACCCTGAGGGGGATAGACAGTGAAGGCATTAACTTATCCTTAGCATCCTACAATCTATTGTAGAAGATCATATAAGGGTCTTGGGCCCAAGAAAAAGATATGACCACTGCTTTTATATAACAAAAGATAATATAACAGACATTAGAAATTTTGGCTTTTCTATACATGACGGAGCTTTGTTCTTTCTGTTTATTCATTCATTTATTTTTACAATTGTCCATACAGTCGAGTGCCTTTGCATAGTCAATAAAACACAGGTAAACGTCTCTGGTATTCTCTGCTTTCAGACAAGATCCATCTTACATCAGCAATGATATACCTCGTTCCACATTTTCTTCTGAATACGGTTTGAATTTCTGGCAGTTCCCTATCAATGTACTGCTGCAACCACTTTTGAATTATCTTCAGCAAAATTTTACTTGTGTGTGATATTAATGATGTTGTTTGATAATTTCTGCATTCTGTTGAATCACCTTTCTTTGGAATGGGCACAAATATGGATCTCTACCTGGTTGGCCAGGTAGCTGTCTTAGGAATTTCTTTTTATTTATTTATTTATTTAATTGTTGTAGTTAAATGAAGTTTACTTTTCAAGTTAGTCTCTCAGACAAAATTTTATACATACATTGTTTTGTGACCCAAATTACTCACCCCATTCTGCGACAGCACACTCCTCCTTTCCGCCCCTTATTCCCCATGTCCATTCAACCAGCTCCTAACCCTCTCTGCCTTCCCATCTCACCTCTGGACAGAAGCTGCCCCTCTGGTCTCTTGTATCTACTTGACTAAGAGGCACACTCTTCACAAGTATCACTTTATGCCCCACAGTCCAGTCCAATCCCTGTCTGAAGAGTTGGCCTCGGAAATTGTTTTAGTTCTGGGCTGATAGAGAGTCCAGGGGCCATGCTTTCTGGGGTACCTCCAGTCTCAGTCAGACCATTAAGTCTGGTCTTCTTACTAGAATTTGAGTTCTGCACCCCATCTTTCTGCTGCTCCATCAGGAACTCTCTGTTGTGTTCCCTGTCAGGGCGGTCATTGGTGGTAGCCGGGCACCATCTAGTTCTTCTGGTCTCAGGCTGATGAAGTCTCTGGTTTATGTGGCCCTTTCTGTCTCTTGGGCTAATACTTTCCTTGTGTCTTTGGTATTCTTCTTTCTCCTTTACTCCAGGTGGCTGGGACCAATTGATGCATCTTAGATGGCCACTTGGAAACCTTTAAGACCCCAGATGCCACTCACCAAAGTAGGATGCAGAACATTTTCTTAATAGGCTTTGTTATGCTGGTTGACCTAGATGTCCCCTGAAAGCATGGTCTCCAGACCCCTACCCCTGCTACTCTATCTCTCAAAGTATTTGATTGTATTCAGGAAACTTCTTAGCCTTGGTTTAGTCTGGTTGTGCTGACTTCCCCTGTAGTGTGTGCTGTCCTTCCCTTCACCTAAGATGATTCTTATCTACTATCTAGTTAGTAAATAACCCTCACTCTCCCTCCCCACCCCCATAACCATCAAAGAATGTTTTCTTCTGTGTTTAAACCTTTTCTTGAGTTCTTATAATAGTGGTCTTATATGGTATTTGTCCTCTGTGACTGACTAAATTCACTTGGCATAATATGCTCCAGCTTCCACCATGTTATATGATGTTTCATGGCTTCATCGTTGTTCTTTATCATTGCGTAATATTCCATTGTGTGGATATATCATAATTTGTTTATCCATTCGTCCATTGATGGGCACCTAGGTTGTTTCCATTTTTTTGCTATTGTGAACAGTCCTGCAATGAACATGGGTTGTCTTAGAAATTTCTTAACAAAGACAAGTTAGGGCTTCTAGCTCTACACCTGTTTGTTGAAACATTACAATTGGTATTCCGTCAATTCCTAGAGACTTGTTTTTTGCCAATGCCTTCACTGCACCTTGGACTTCTTCCTTCAGTACTATTGATTCTTAGTCTTATGCTACCTCCTGAAGTGGTTGAACGCCGACCAATTCTTTTTGGTACATTGACTCTGTGTATTCCTTCCATCTTCTTTTCATGCTTCCTGCCTGCATCGTTCAATATCTTGCCCATAGAATCCTTCGATATTGCAACTAGAGGCTCGAATTTTTTCTTCAGTTCCTTCAGCTTGAGAAATGCCAAACGTACTCTTTCCTTTTTGGTTTTCTAACTCCAGGTCATTGCACATTTCATTATAATGCTTTGTCTTCTCGAGCTGCCCCTTTGAAATCTTCTATTCAGCTTTTATCATTTCATCTATATGCTTTAGCTGTTGTAAATTCAAGAGTAAGTTTCAGAGTCTCTTCTGACATCCATTTTGGTCTTTTCTTTCTTTCCTTTTTTTTAATGACCTTTTTGCTTTCTTCAGAGCCCCGGTGGCACAGTGGTTAAGAGCTTGGCTGCTAACCAAAAGTTTGGCAGTTCATATCCACCAGCCACTCCTTGGAAACCCTATGAGGTAGTTCTACTCTGTCCTATAGGGTTGCTATGAGTTAGAATCAACTCGATGGCAATGAGTTTTGCTTTCTTCATGTATAATATCCTTGATGGTATTCCACAACTTGTATGGTCTTTGGTCATTAGTGTTCAGTGTGTCAAATCTATTCTTGAGATGGTCTGTAAATTCAGGTAGGATATACTCAAGGTTGTATTTTGGCTCTTGTGTACTTGTTTTAATTTTCTTCAGCTTCAGCTTGAACTTACATATGAACAATTGATGGTCTATTCTGCAGTCGGCCCCAGGCCTTATTCTGACTGATGATATTGAGCTTTTCCATTGTGTCTTTCCACAAATGTAGTGGATTTGATTCCTGTGTATTCCATCTGGCAAGGTCCACATGCATAGTCTCTGTTTATGTTTCCAAGTGAGGACAAAGTGGTCCCTGCTGTGGTGATTCTTCATATTGTAAGGTCAAGGGACATCCCAGAACATGGCAGTGCCTGGAGTTAAAGGAAATGGTATGTTCCCCACATTCAGAGAAAACATCTGAAGGCTGTGGTATCGCAGGTTTACTTTAGGCTAGAAATGCTAGTAGCTTGGTCTTGCATTCACCCTCTCAACCCAGACAAATGAGCTCCCAGCTGCCAGCCAGCTTCACTCCCCAGCCATGTAAGTGAGCCATCTTGGAAGTGAATCTTGCAGCCCCAGTTTAGGTACTCCAGGTCCTTCCCAAATTGCCAAAAATTGGCAAATAAATTGGTTTGTTGATTCAGCCATGACTTTCTGGGATGATTTGATACTCAGCAATAAATAATCAAACAGTCCTATTATTCCTTCTCCCTCACTATTTCTTGTATATGTACCTTCTTCTCCTTCCCACTTGCTACTCACTTACTTCAGGTCCTCATTATTTGACTGCAACAGACTCTAACTGGGTTCCTGCCTTCCACTTTGCTTCCTCTCTTCATTTCCAAAAGGTACATCCCAATCTATCCTTCTTCATGGATAACTCCACGGATAAGAATCAGCGTGAGTCCAACCCCCAAAATATGGAGACAGATCCAGTCCCCACTTTCCCAATTCTCAATCATTTCTGACACCAGCCTGCCATGTGGCACACTCTCTCTCTATCACTAGCCACTGGGAGCTAGGTCAGATCTCACAAGTTACAAGGAGATCATCCTTTAGACTGCCAAATAGGCAGACACCAGTTGCAAGTTTGGGAGCCACAAAACACCCTCACTTTCATTTGCTGGCTCCTCCTTCTCCTTTGGGTTAGATAATTCACTAGAACAACTCACATAACTCATAGAAAATACTACACTTATGATTGTAAATTTATAAAGGATATAACTCAGGATCATTATAAGGAAGAAATTCACAGACAAAATTCACAGAAGAGGGTATGTCGCTCTTCCTTTCTCAATCAGAAGGCTCTCTGAGCCTTTGTGTTCTGGGCTTCTATTGGCCAGTCCTGCGTGATAGGCTAAATCATGCCTCCTGAGGCTAGTTAATATCAGCCTCCCAGGTGACTCTTCTAATCTGACCAGCCTCCACTCACCAGTACAAACCCTCAGCTGTGGCCTGGAATTCCCAGAACAAGGCACCCCAATTACTCCAAGGGTTCTTTGTCAGGAACCAAGGACAAAGGCCACCTTATTTTGGGTAAAACTAAATTCTTTACCCGACACCTTAGAGTGATTTTCCTAAAACAAATCTGACCATGAACCTCCTCTGCTCAAAATCTTTCAAAGGCTTCCCTTTGCCTTCAAAATAAAATCCAACATTCTTAGCTAGGCATATAGGGCCTTTCTTGGTCAAGATCCTGTTTGCTTGTTCAGCCTTTCAAAACTTCTCCAGTCTTCCACCAACCTGTATAGTCGTGCTGACCTACTTGAGTTCCCCAGCTGAGCCATGTTTTCTCAGGCTTCTGTGCATTTTAAGATGCTCCCTCCACTTGGAAAGCCATTGCTCCCACCTATGTCAGGCTAATGCCTATGTGTGTTAAAAGCTTAGCTCAGGTGTTACCTCTTTTGGAAAGGTTCTTCTCATCTCTCTTCTCCCTACACTTTCATCTTTCTTTTCCTCTCCCTTTCCAGTGCTACCCTAGAAGAGACAACTTTTCTTCTCCCTAGAACCCTCTTCATAGCTTATAACACTATTATATTTTTATACTTATTTTTCTGCCTCTACTTTATACTATAAGTTCCTTGATAGTGGGAAAGGTTATCTTTTATATCTTAATCCCCAAAGCTCAGCATATCTTGTTGAGTAAAAGAATACAAGTCATTGTATAGGACATCTGATATTTGCTATCCAGTCTCCATGTTCTCTCGTTCTGAAAGCATCAATCCCAGGGCCTTTGGAAAACCATTTCTGCTCCAGTCTATTTATGAGGTTTGCATGGACTAATCCTGCCTCTGGTTATAGAAGTAAGTTCACTTTGGCTCAAGTCTATCATCATTTCCCATCTTTCTTGCCCTATGAGTGACTGAGGGGTGAGAATTTAACCCAAGTGGAGCCAAGAGAATATGAAGACACTTAGGTGAGTTTTCTTAGAAAGAGAGGTTTACACTCTCTACTGACATTGGTGTTGCAAAGATGTGAAGCTTGCAATTGTCTTCCTCTGCAGCATTCTCTGACCAGGAGGGGGAAGGCTGGAGCTTCTGGGATTTGCAGTAAGGAGATACCACCATGAGCACCCAAAAAAGGAGCCAGCCCAGAGGAAGCACTGTCGAAAGAAGTATTCTGCTCACAATCTTTCTTCTCTTAGTCAGGCCAATCCATAAGGCAGATCCAACTGGACAACAAAATTGTGTGAAACAACTTCCCATTTCTGTCTAATCCAATTTGCACATTCTGTTAAATGATATAGTCATGATCTCTGCTCTAAAGGAGGAGGCCCTGAGGTGGGGCCAAGATGGTGGAGTAGTCAGATGCTTCCAGTGGACCCTCTTACAACAAAGACCAGAAAAAAAAAAGTGAATTTATTACATATGACAATCTAGGGGCCCTGAACATCAAAGGCAAAGTTGAGGAACTGGACTGAGTGGCAGGGGGAGGGAGAGACAGTTCAGAAGAAGTAAGGAGTTACCAGACCTGACCTGCGAGAGCCTGAGCCCTTCAGGCCTGACCACCTCAGGGATGAGTGGAGAGGCAGGCAAGCAGCCATGCTCAGGAGGCATTTTCTGCACCAGCGGAGACTCAGTGGCAGAGAGTCTACTCGGCCACCCAGAACCAGTGAGAAGAAGCCCTCGATCAGCAAAAGATATGTACATGCGTCCAGCCTACCATACGGATCAAAAACACCCCCGTTAGGGGAAAACCTCTCTCCCATTTACCTTCCTGCTCCCTGCTCTGCACTGGGTCCCAAGCTGGCTTCATCAGTTGCCAAGTCCCCTGGGCTGGATGTAGGATACTTCACATGCCCTGAGCCATTCTTCCAGCCTTGGAGAGTGAACAAATTAACAAATAGGGGAAAAAATAAACTACCAGCTCCCCTAAGCCAGAAACTCAGGGTAGGCACAGCTCCTTTGCCTAGGCACAGGCATAAGGGATCCATGGACTCTGAGTGTCTTTCCACCTGCATAGACTTGTGTGGGCCCATTTCAACAGCGTAGGCCCTCATTACCACAGTACAACAGGGTTATACCTAAAGTCTGATGTCAACTGTTTCAACCATGAAGTGGCAGGTTCATGACATTTGACACTGCTCTTCCCATTAAGAAGGGTCTTCACCTACCCACTTCAGGGACATGAGGACTGGTGGTTCCCCCCACGCCACCTAGCCACCTGCAATAGGTGCCCATGAAAAAGAGGTACCCCCCAGTCCTTACAGCCAACAACATTGGGTGCTCATAGTCCAGCTGCAAAACCTACCCACCTACCCCCTCTCAGGAACAGGGACACGCCTTCCTCCTGGACACTCGAGGGCAGCTGGCGGCCCACTGACTTGCTCAGAGTGTGTCCCCCTGCTACAGCCAGATGGCTGTGCCTATACCAATCACCTATGCCAGTCTAGGACTGTAGGTGAGAAACTGCACCACAGTCTTGGTGGTGATCTACCTGGGCACCTGAGTGGAATCCATACAGGAGGAGTGGGGGGACTCCTGAGCTCACATACCTAGTAACAGATCTAACCACCTGATGACAAGATATTAGAGCTTCAAAGGTGCCAAAAATCAAATTAGCTCACACAAAGAGCCTATTTGGGCATATCAAAACAAAACAAGAAGCTAGGACACTGTAAGCAATCATAAAATAAATAAATAAAATAACTTACTAATGGCTTGGAGACAACAGTCAATATCAAATCACATAAAAAGGTAGACCAAAATGGCTTCAGCAAGCTCCCAACATAAAGAATCTAGAAAATTTCTTGGAATTGCCGGAGGCAGAATACAAAAGATTAATATACAGAACTCTTCAAGAGATTAGTAAGGAAATTAAGCAAAATGCAGAACACACAACAGAGGAAATTAAAAAGATTAGAGAAGAGCACAATAACAAATTAACAGCTGCAAGAATCCACAGACAGACAGCAATCAGAAATCCAGAAGATTAACAATAAAATTTCAGAATGAGACAACTCAATAGAAAGTCATAGGAGCAGAATTGAGGCAATGGAAGTCACAATTAGTGAGATTGGAGATAAAGCACTTGACACCACCTTATATGAGGAAAAATCAGATAAAAGGATTTAAAAAAATAAAGAAACCCTAAGAATTATGTGGGAATCTATCAAGAGGAATAACCTATGAGTGATTGGAATACCAGAACGGGGTGGGGGGTATAACAGAAAATACAGAGAGAATGTTAAAGATTTGTTGGTAGACAACTTCCCTGATATTGTGAAAGATGAGAAGATACCTATCCAACATGCTCATGAGGTAGATCCTAAAAGAAAGTCACCAAAAATAATCAAACTTGCCAAAACCAAAGGTAAAGAGAGACTTTTAAGAGCGGCTAGGGATAAATGAAAAGTCATCTACAAAGGAGAATCAATAAGAATAAGCTCACACTACTCAGCAGAAACCATGCAGGCAAGAAGGCAATGGGATGACATACATAAAGCCTTGAAGGAAAAAAATTGCCAGAGAAAATTATATATCCAGCAAAACTGTCTCTCAAATGTGATGACGAAGTTAGGGCATTTCCAGATAAACAGAAGTTTAGGGAATTTGCAAAAACCAAACCAAAATTACAAGAAATACTAAAGAGAGTCCTCCGGTTAGAAAATCAGTAACATCAGACAACAACCCAAGACTAGAACACATGAGAGAGCAACCAGATATCAACCCAGATAGGGAAGTCACCAAAATAAATCAAAGCTAAAACACTGAAAATAGGGAAGCAGATGTCAATATGTAAAAGATGACAATATTAAAACAAAAAAGAGGGACTTAAAAAAAGTAAACATTGGTTTTTCATATGGAGAGAAAGTCAAGGCGATATAAAGAAATAAAAGACTCGTATAAACTTAGAAAAATAGGATTAAACATTAAGGTAACCTCAAAGGAAACTAACAATCCTACAAGTTAAAATTAAAAAACCAGAAAAATATAAAGACTCAGAAATATAAAATCAACAACAATGAAAAAGATGAAAAGAAAAACAACTCAGCACAGAAAATTAAGTGGAACAAAGAAACTGTGAACAACACACAAAAAAGACATCAAAATGACAGCACTAAATTCACACCCATCAATAATTACGCTAAATGTAAATGGACTAAAACGCACCAATAAAGACACAGAGAGTGGCAGATTGGATAAAAACACGATCCATCTATATGCTCCCTACAAGAGACACACCTTAGACTTAAAGACACAAACAAACTAAAACTCAAAGGATGGAAAAAAAATATATCAAGCAAACAACACTCAAAAAAGAGCAGGAGTGGCAATGTTAATCTCTGACAAAATAGACTTTAAAGTAAAATCCACCACAAAGGAGAATGAAGGACACTATATAATGATTAAAAGGTCAATACACCAGGCAGACATAACCATTATAAATGTTTACGCACCCAATGGTGGGCTCCAAAATACATAAAACAAACTCTAACAGCATTGAAAAGAGAGACAGCTCCACAATAATAGTAGGAGACTTCAACACACCACTTTCAGTGAAGGACAGAACGTCCAGAAAGAAGCTCAACAAAGACACAGAAGATCTAAATGCTACTATCAACCAACTTGATATCATAGACATATTCTGAACACTACATGCAACAGCAGCCAAGTATACCTTCTTTTCCAATGCACATGGAGCATTCTCCAGAATAGACCACAAATTAGGCCATAAAGCAACCCTTAACAGAATCCAAACCACTGAAATATTAAAAATCATCTTTTCTGACCATATAGCCATAAAAGTAGAAATCAACAACAGAAAAAGCAAGGAAAAAAAAATCAAGCACATGGAAACTGAACAACACCTTGCTCAAAAACTACTGGGTTATAGAAGAAATTAAGAATGGAATAAAGAAATTCATAGAATCAAACGAGAATGAAAACACAACCTACAAGAACCTTTGGGTCACAGCAAAAGCAGTGCTCAGAGGTCAGTTTATAGCAATAAATGCATGCATCCAAAAAGAAGAAAGGGCCAAACTCAAAACATTAGCCCTACAACTTGAACAAGTAGAGAGCAGCCAAAGAAGCCCTCGGGTGCCAGAAGAAAGGAAATAATAATAATTAGAACAGAATTAAATGAAACAGAGAATAGAAAAACAATTGAAAGAGTTAACAAGACCAAGAGCCAGTTCTCTGAAAAAGATGAACAAAATTGATAAACCACTGGCCAAACTGACAAAAGAAAAACAGGAGAGGAAGCAAATAACCCGTATAAGATATGAGATGGGTGATATCACAACAGATCCAACTGAAATTAAGAGAATCATAACAGAATACTATGAAAAATTGTACTCTAACAAATTAAAAAACCTAGAGGTAATGGACAAATTTCTAGAAACTCACTACCTACCTAAACTAACACAAACAGAGGTAGAACTACTAAATGAACCCATAACAAAAGAAGAGAATGAAAAATTTTTAAAAATTTTTAAAATTTAATTATTTAAAAAATAATTTAAAAACTCCCCCCCAAAAAAAAGCCCTGGCCCAGACAGCTTCACTGGAGAATTCTACCAAACTTTCAGAGAAGAGTTAACACCACTACTACTAAAGGTATTTCAGAGCATAGAAAAGGATGGAATACTCCCAGACTCGGTCTACGAAGCCAGCATAACCCTGATACCAAAATCAGGTAAAGACACCACAAAAAAAGAAAATTACAGACCAATATCCCTCATGAACATTAACACAAAAATCCTCAACAAAATTCTAGCCAATAGAATTCAGTAACATATCAAAAAAAAATTCACCATGATCATGTGGGATTTATACCAGGTATGCAGGGATGGTTCAACATTAGAAAAACAATCAATGTAATCCATCACATAAATAAAACAAAAGACGAGAACCAGATGATCTTATCAATCGATGCAGAAAAGGCATTTGACAAAGTCCAACACCCATTCATGATAAAAACTCTCAACAAAATAGGAATAGAAGGGAAATTCCTCTGTATAATTAAGGGCATTTATACAAAGCCAACAGCCAACATAATCCTAAATGGAGAGACTTTGAAAGCATTCCCGTTGAGAACAGGAACCAGACAAGGATGCCCTTTATCACCACTCTTATTCAACATTGTGCTAGAGGTCCTAGCCAGAGCAATTAGGCTAGAAAAAGAAAAAAAGAGCATCCAAATTGGTAGGGAATATGTCAAAGTATCTCTATTTGCAGATGATATGATCTTATAAAAAACTCCAAAGAAGCCACAAGAAAATTACTGGAACTAATAGAAGATTTCAGCAAAGTTTCAGGATACAAGATAAACATACAAAAATCAGTTGGATTCCTTTACACCAACAAAGAGAACCTCTAAGAGGAAATTACCAAATCAATATGATTTACAACAGCCCCCAAGAAGATAAAATACTTAGGAATAAATCTAACCAGAGACGTAAAAGACCTGTAAAATGAACACTAAAAGACACTACTGCAAGAAACCAAAAGAGACCTGCATAAGTGGAAAACCGTACCTTGCTTATGGGTAGCAAGACTCAACATTGTGAAAATGTCAATTCTACCCAAAGCAATCTACAAAGACAATGCAATCCCGATCCAAATTCCAGCAGCGTTTTTTAATGAGATGGAGAAACAAATCACCAACCTCATAAGGAAAGGGAAGAGGCCCTGGATGAGTAAAGCATTACTCAAGAAGAAGAACAAAGTGAGAGGCCTCACACTACCTGATTTTAGAACTTATTATACTGCCACAGTAGTCAAAACAACCTGGTACTGGTACAACAACAGATACATAGACCAATGGAACAGAGTTGAGAATTGAGATGTAAATTCATCCACCTATAAGCAGCTGATATTTGACTAAGGCCCAAAGTCTGTTAATTGGGGAAAAGACAGTCTTTTTAACAAATGGTGCTGGCATAACTGGATATCCATCTGCAAAAATCTGAAACAAGACCCATACTTCACACCATGCACAAAAACTAACTCAAAATGGATGAAAGACTTAAATATAAAATTGAAAACAATAAAGATCATAGAAGAAAAAATAGGGACAACTCTAGGAGCCCTAATACATGGCGTAAACACAATACGTAGGAACTGTAAGTAACAATGCACAAGCACCAGAAAAGAGACCAGATAACCTGGAGCTCCTAAAAATCAAACACGTATGCTTATCAAAAGCCTTCACCAAAAGAGTAAAAAGACAAGATACAGACTGGTAAAAAAATTTTGGCTACGACAAATCCGATCAGCGTCTAATCTCTGAAATGCACAAGATACTGCAAAACCTCAACAACAAAAAGACAAATAACCCAATTAAAAAGTGGGCAAAGGATATGAACAGGCACTTCACCAAAGAAATCATTCAGGCAGCTAACAGACACATGAAGAAATGCTCACCATCATTAGTCATTAGAGAAATGCGGATCAAAACTATGAGATATCATCTCACCCCAACAAGACTAGCATTAATCCAAAAAACACAAAATAATAAGTGCTGGAGAGGTTGTGGAGAGAATGGAACACTAATACACTGTTGGTGGGAATGTAAAATGGTAGAACCACTTTGGAAATCAATTTGGTGCTTCCATAAAAAGCTAGAAATAGAAGTACCATACGATCCAGCTATCCCATGCCTTGGAATATATCCTAGAGAAATAAGAGCTGTCACAGGAATAGCTATATGCACACCCATGTTCATTGCAGCACTGTTCACAATAGCAAAAAGATGGAAACAGCCTAGGTGCCCATCAATGGATGAATGGATAAACAAATTATGGTATATCCACACAATGGAATACTATGCAACAATACAGAACAACAATGAATCTGTGAAACATCGTACAACATGGAGGAATCTGGAAGGCATTATGCTGAGTGAATTTAGTCAGTCACAGAAGGGCAAATATTGTATAAGACCACTATTATAAGAACTCAATAAAAGGTTTAAAGGCAGAAGAAAACATTCTTTGATGGTTAGGAGGGTGGGGAGGGAGGGTGAGTGTTATTTACTAACTGGATAGTAGAAAAGAATTATCTTAGGTGAAGGGAAGGACAGCACACACTACAGGGGAAGTCAGCACAACTGGACTAATCCAAAGCTAAGAATTTTCCTAAATACAGTAACTCTAAGGGACAGAGTAGTACAATAGGGGTCTGGAGACCATGCTTTCTGGGGACATCTAGGTCAGTTGGCATAACAAAGTTTATTAAGAAAATGTTCTGCATACTACTTTGGTGAGTGGTGTCTAGGGTCTTGAAAAATTGCAAGCCACCATCTAAGATGTATCAATTGGTCCCATCCACCTGGAGTAAAGGAAAATGAGGAACTCCAAAGACACAAGGAAAGTATTAGCCCACGAGACAGAAAGGGCCACATAAACCAGAGACTTCATCAGCCTGATACCAGAAAACTAGATGGTGCCCAGCTACCACAAATGACCATCCTGCAGGTAACACAACAGAGAGTCCCGGAAGGAGCAGGAGAAAGGTGGGGTGCAGAACTCAAATGCTAGTAAGAAGACCAGACTTAATGGTCTGAGACTGGAGGGACTCCAGAAAGCACGGGCCCTGAATTCTCTATCAGCCCAGAACTAAAACAATTCCCGAGGCCAACTCTTCAGACAGGGATTGGACTGGACTGTGGGGCATAAAGTGATACTCTTGAGGAGTGTGCCTCTTAGCTCAAGTAGATACAAGAGACTAAATGGGCGGCTTCTGTCCAGAGGTGAGATGGGAAGACAGAGAGGGTTAAGAGCTGGTTGAATGGACATGGGGAATCAGGGGTAGAAATGAGGAGCATGCTGTCACAGTATGGGGAGAGCAATTAGGGTCACATAACAATGTGTGTATAAATTTTTGTATGGGAGACGAGCTTGAAATGTAAACTTCATTTAAACTACAATAAACAAAAAAATAAAAATAAAGGAGTCCCAGTTTATGATAATCAGCCTCATTAAAATCATATTATACATTATAGTATAATATAAGCATTTTATCGATTCTGTTATAAAGTACATAATACATAAAATTATATTAATATTATAAAATTATTTCTTTTATAATATTAAAAACTATTTAGTTTTGCATATTATTGCTTCGCTATATCAGCTTCCCAACTAGGTTATCTGCCAGGTCTTAGGTCTTCTCTCTCATAATGTGCAGATAGAGAACACTCACTATATACTTAATGTATTGATAGATTAACTAAATCTCTTCCCCTAACTTACGTCAAGAAATAGATTTTTCAAGAAGAGTTGGGGAAATTGTTGTCTATATAACTGAAACTTAAAAATAAATGTATCTAGTATGTTTACTGCTTTAAAGGCTATAATGATTAATGTTATGTGTCACCTTGGCTAGGCTATGATTCTCAGTGGTTTGGCAGACACTATGTAATCACCTACCAATTTGTGATCTGATGTGAGCAGCCAATCAGTTGAAAAGGGAGTTTCCTTGGGAGTGTGGCCTGCCTCCAGTATATAAATAGATATTCTGGCAAAGCTTACTCTCTTTTCTCGATTCTGCACTCTTTTTTTTTTTAATTTTTTAAAATTTTATTTACTTTTTTCTTGTTGTTGAGAATGTACACAGCAGAACATACACCAGTTCAACAGTTTCTACATGTATAACTCAGTGACATTGATTATATCCTGCAAGTTGTGGAGCCATTCTCACTCTCCTTTTCTAAGTTGTTCCTCCTCCATTAATATAAACTCACTGCCCTAAGGTTCTTATTCATCTTTTGAGTTGCTGTCATCAATTTGTTCCCATATAGATAGATCTTAAAAAACCTCAGTTGTCAAGGCAGACATTTTTTTACTGGTTAAGCTAAACTATTGTTCAGTTTTAAGAAGACGTCAAGGGATATTTTTGTTTTAAGGTTTAAAGATTATCTCAGGGCAATAGTTTCATGGGTTCATCTACCTTCCATGGCTCCAGAAAGTCTGGAGTGCATGAAAATTTGAAATTCTGTTCCACATTTTCCTCCTTTTGATCAGGATTCTTCTACGGAATCTTCGATCAAAATGTTCAGTAATGGTAGCCAGGCACCATCCAGTTCTTCTAGTCTCATGGCAAAGGAGGCAGTTGTTTATGGAAGCAATGAGCCACAAGTTCCCATTTCTTCCTCCTATTTCTGACTCTCCTTCCTCTGTTGCTCCAGGCAATAGGGACCAATTGTTGTGCCTTGGATGGCTACTTGTAAGCTTTTAAGGCCCCAGGCATTATGCAACAAACTAGGAGGTAGAACAGAAGCACGAAACACATTATTAGGACAATTAACGAGGATGTGCTATGACACCATGACCCAAAATCTCTTCTTAGGCTGGGTTCTTTAGAGAAGCAAAACCAGCAAAGTGTATAAATATACAAATGTAGAGAGAGATTTATATCAAGGAAATAGCTCATGTGGTTGTAGAGGCTGTAACATTCCAAGTCCGTGGGTCAGGATAGAGGCTTCTCCTGATACATGTAGCCGCAGAGGCTGGTGAATCCAAGATCGGCAAGACAGAGAGCACGGCTGTTGCTCACAGGCTGTGAAGTTTGATGAATCCCAAGATCGGCAGGCAAGACCACAGGTGAGCTACTAGCTCAAGCGCCAAGAACCAGAGGTCAGATGAACAGGAGCCAGCTGCAGGATCCAGAACCAGCAAAAGCCGGTGACCCCTACCAGAACGTCCACCCACACTTAATGCAGGCCACACACCCAAGGAAACTCCCTTTCAACTGATTAGCTACTCACAGCAGATCTCATCATGAGGGTGCTCACATATCAAATCTCAACAGAGAAGTGATCACAACATTATATGACTGCCAAAATACTGAGAATCATGGCCCAGCCAAGTTGACACATAGTCTTAACCATCACAACTGCAAACCAAAGAAACCAATCCCATGAGGCATTTGGTCGTACATAAGTAGCCTCAGCAGCTACTGTTTTGTTGTTGTTGTTGTAAATATGTCTATCACACAACTTTTGCCAATTCAGCCTTTTACAGGTATATAGCTTATTGACAGCACTTAACAATAATTGGCTGTATCAACCTTACCCTTAATCAGTGCAATGTTTCCAACACCATAAACTGAAACTCAGTACTCCATAAGCAATAACCTTCCCCTTTTTCCCTCCCTCCCACCCCTGGGAACCACTTTGGTCTCTATACATTTGCCTTTTATTATCATTTTATGTAAGTGAGGTCATAACAATATTTGTCCTTTTGTGATTGACTTATTTCACTCAGCATAATTTTGTCAAGCTCCATCCATATTGTAGCGTGTATCAAGACTTCATTTCTCCTATGATACCTATACCACATTTTGTTTATCCATTCATCTATTGATGGGAGTTTAGGTTGTTTCCACTTTTTGGCTATTGTGAACAGTGCTAAAATGAGCATTGGTATAGAAATCTCTGTTTGAGTCTCTGCTTTCAAGTCTTTTGGGTATATACCTAGGAGTGGAATTGCTGGGTCATATGGTAGTTCTAGTTTTAGCTTTTTGAGGAACCACCACACTGTTTTCCACAACAGCTGTACCATTGGGCATTCCCACAAGCAATGGATAAGGGTTCCAATTTCCCCACATCTTTGCCAACATTTATTATTTTCTTTATTATTATTTTTTTTTTACCTCAACTATGCTAGTGGGAGTGAAATGGTATCTCTTCGTGGTTTTGATTTGCATCTCTCTGATGGCTAATGACGTTTGAGCATCTTTTCATGTGTTTGGTGACCATTTGAATGTCCTCTTTGGTAAAATGTCTATTCAAGTCCTCCGCCCATCTTATGCTTACCCTGCACTCTTCTCATGGCCTGACCTCCAGATGTCAGGATGTAAGCCTGCAGAAGTCTCTGGTCTGCTGCTTGACCTACAGATTTTGGGTTCA
Source organism: Dugong dugon (assembly GCA_030035585.1). Lineage (NCBI taxonomy): Eukaryota > Metazoa > Chordata > Mammalia > Sirenia > Dugongidae > Dugong > Dugong dugon. Next base: position 21,866,884 of record CM057478.1, read on the forward strand.
TCAGCCCCTGAAAACATGTGAGCCAGCAGAGGTCTTTGGCTCGTTTCCTGACCCAAGGATTTGGAATTTGCCAGCCCCCACAATTGTGCAACTGATTTCCACACAATTGCATGAGCCATTTTCTTCAAGTAAATTTCTCTCTACTTATACGGTTCACTGGTTTTGCTCCTCTACAGAACTCAGACTAAGAAAAATGTCAATTAAAAATATTGCAGAATCAAATCTAATGTGTGGTGGTATTTTAGACAGGCTCAGAAGAGAAAAACAAGTCTGTCCAGATCAACCACACAATTACTCAATTTGGTTGCAGCACCTAGTGGTGAGACAAAGAGGCTAGAAAAGCATTTCTCAACAACTTGTAGTGTGCTTTCAGAACTGCTTCAGGTGAAACGAAAAACTGGTAAAGAGTAGGACTAAAAAAAGTTTTACTCATTAAGCAGAAGAATTAAATATTGAATAATGATCCCAAGTATAGACACAGATACTAACCTAAGTACAGCCAAATGCCCAGTCATGTAAGGTATTTTTTTAGGCCAAATTTAAGGGACTTGAAAAATGCACAACAAATTTCTAAACAAAAGACAACCAAGATTGTAGAATAAGCTTAATCTTTGCAATAATTCCTCTTTTAAAAATAGGAAGCATATCAGTAAGGAAGTCTGTTGATAAATAATCAATTTGACAAGGTAGCAGCTACTTATTCACAGCATATGCTCATAAACTTTAATTACTGGAATTAAAAGAAAGCAACACATATGGTAAGTAAGACTATCTTAAAATGTAAAGTGACAGATGTCTATAAATATTAAAATTCTGTAATTATCAGTATAATTTTTTAATTATCTGCCTTTGGATCTTAAAAATAGGAATGATATTTATTCGCAAACATTCATCCATTTAATGATTAAGACTTTGTATGAAGAAAATAAGATATGACAAACTAAGGCCTCTTTATAGTAGTATTTTATTTCTATTAATCATGCAAACAGAAGTATTATTTTGATTTTTAATACACTTTTATAGTGTGAAAATTGCAAACCAGAGCTTAATTTAGATTTAAACATACTAAATCTCCTCAATATTTTTTCTGAAGTCTGAAGAGAAATATTGTAACTAGTAGGATTATGGAACCCTGATGATATAATGGTTAAGAGCTCATCTGCTAACCAAAAGGTCAGTGGTTCCAATCCTCCAGCTGCTCCTTGGAAACCCTAGGGGGCAGTTCTACTCTGTCCTATAGGGTCGCTATGAGTTGGAATCAACTTGATGGCAATGGGTTTTTTTTGTTTGTTTGTTTGTTTTAGTAGAATAATATATATTCAGGGAAAAAAACCAAACCCATTGCCGTCAAGTCAATTCTGACTCATAGTGACCCCAACAGCAACAACAACCACCTATCAAGACCTTTATACTCTTGGTTTGTAAGATCTTTCCCAGGCACCTTAAAGATCATGTTCATAATTTTATCAGTCAATTAGGATTGCCTCCTTGGGGGAAAGTGCTCAATTATTCAGGGCAAGTTTCCCAGTGGAAGTCTGTACCAACCCAGTGAAGGAAGTTACTGCCCATAGCAAGCCAAGCCCCACAGATTGGGAGAACTCGGTGTCTTGGCTCTATAAGAAATATAACTGTTCAAACTGGTCATCATAAGTTAATTTAAATTTATAATTTAAACTCTAAAAAAAAAAAAATTCTCTGTAGTATGAAATATCCTGAAGTAATCCAATAAAAGATTTCTACTAGCCTTACCAAATCATTCATCAAGAAGTGAACTTGCTTTTGGCTATGGAGAGAGTTTTGTGTCATTAGACTGATTCCTCTGAATCAGGGACCTGGCATGGAGGTACAAGCCATTCCTTCAACATTTGCCTGTGCCTCATAGGGGGCTGGTACAGTACAGGCTCAGAACACACAGCCCCACTCCTTATTGTTTTCTGTTTACACATAGTGGGGCAGGATGAGAAGAGAAGGATGGTGGGCTCTGGGATGTAGTATTCCAAGATGGCCTCTGGCCAGTTTGTGGTACTTAGATGGGTACATTCTCCTTTACACTCCATTTCATCCCACGTGTCCAGGGATCCTTAAAGAGTGCTCTGACTTTTACATCCTCTTTCCTAATCAAAATTTACTTGACCTACGTCCAGTTCTCTCATGGGAGGGATAGATGACTGGAAAAGTTATTCAAAATTATGTGAAAGGAAAGGGAAATGCCTCTTTCATCAGTGAGCCCTTTCTCCGTCTTTTCACATTTAGGTATTCCCTGTCCTTCAAGGTTCTGGTGAATGCCACCTCCTCCTCAGAGCCTTCCTGGATGTCCACAGCAGACCGTGTACTTCCCCTATAACCAGATGCATCTAGTTGGCTCCAACTCATGGTGACCTGTCTTAGGCTGGGTTCTTTACAGAAGCAAAACCAGTGAAGCATGTATATATAGAGAGAAAGAGAGACATTTATATCAAGGAAATGGCTCATGCGGTTGTAGAGGCTGAAAAGTCCCAAGTCCTTGGGTCAGGTCTCAGGGTGAAGGCTTCTCCTGACTCACGTAGCTGCAGGGGCTGGTGAACCCAAGATCTGCAGGTCAGACAGCAGGCCTGTGGCTCACAGGCTGCAGAGGTCAACCAATCCCAAGTTAGGCAGGTAAACTGTTAGCTCAAGTCCCAAGAACTGGAGGTCAGATGACCAGGAGCCAGCTGCAGAATCCAGAACAAGCAAAAGCCAGTAAGCTTTGGCAGAAAGTCCACATATATTAGATGCAAGTTATGCCCCCAAGGAAACACCCTTTCAACTGATTGGCATTCATAGCAGATCTCATCATGGAAGTAATTACATTATATCAGATCTCATTATAGAGATGATCATATCATTGCATAGCTACCAAACTACTGAGAATCATGTCCAGCCAAGCTGACACACAACCTTAACCATCACATGACCCTATAAACTGTGCTCAATAGGGTTTTCAATGGTTGATTTTTCAGAAGTAGATCGCCAGGCCTTTCCTCCCAGGCAAGTCTAGGTGGACTCCAACCTCCAACCTTTTGGTTACCAGCCAAGCACGTTAACAGTTTGCACCACCCAGGGTCTTTTGTGCTTCCTGTCAGAAACCTAAATTGCTTAGAGAAACACCAAAAGTTAATGTAACAGAATAAATTTATTGTGAGTAGATATGATTCAGGAGCCCTGGTGGTGCAGTGGTTAAGCACTCAGCTGCTAACCAAAAGGTCGGCGGTTTGAACCTACCAGCTACTCTGCAGGAGAAAGATGTGGCAGTCTGCTTCCATAAAGATTACAGCCTTGGAAACCCTACTGGGCAGTTCTACTTTGTCTTATAGGGTTGCTATGAGTCAGCACTGACTCAAGGGTAATGGGTTTGGTTTGGCCTAGATAAGATTTGAATGGGGTAGCATAACTTGAACAGTGAAAGCAAGTTATATAGGTCATTGTTATGTTAATTTCTCAAAAGATAATATCAAAGCTTAGGGCATGTTACAGAAATAGTCACCAAGGACATGCCATACATCCTAAAACAGCCTCCAGTCAGACCCTGGAGTTCCTGCTTCTCAGAAGCTGGCTGCACATAAATAATTTTCCAAAGGAATCCAGTGCCTAAGGCCAAATGTCTCCTCTAAGCTGCTCTTACTGAGCTACTGTTTGACTCCAGGGAACTAATTCCATCAAGGTTAAAAAGGACACCTAAGGGTGGATGACCTGTGTGGGTCACCTCGATTCCATAAATCCAGAAACATGGATTCCAGAAGAATCAAAACAATTTTGTCATTCCCTTACAGGATGTAGGTATTGTTCTCATGGCACTCACCACTGTCTATACTGTAGACAAATACCCGCGTAACCCATAACTCATTGCCATCGAGATGATACTGACTCATAGCGACCTTAAAGAATGGAATAGAACTGTCCCATAGGGTTTTCAAGGAGCAGCTGGTGGATTTGAACTGCAGACCTTTTGGTTAGGAGCCTGAGCTCTTAACCACTGCCCCACCAGGGCTCCAAATACCCATGTATTGCACCTAAAAGATTGCAAACTCTGTGAGGGCAAAAGTGTGTCTCCATCACCAGCAGGCACGCAAGATTATAGAATGAAGGAATGAATCCAGGCTGTTATGTACTAATGCATGCAAAGGTGTTATTGTGTAGCTAAGGCTTGTCTTATCCTCATATATAACACATGTTACTTTAACTGTCAATAATTGTAATGCCACTTATATAGTATGATTTATAAAATATTTTCATATGCATTTATTTCCTTTTATCACATGCATGTGATATTTTGGGAACAGTGCAATCTCTCTTTTCCTGTCAAATTACAACCCTTAAAGATTACAACCTAGGAAACCTGGAGCAGTTCTACTCTGTCCTACAGGATAGAATAGACTCCACGACATGCAACATACCTGTAGATATAATCTCATTTGGGAACAGAGCTTTCTTTGTTAGGTTAATTAGTCCATATCAGTAGGGTGTGTCTTAAACCAATCATCTTGGAGATATAAAAGGAGAAGATTAGGCACAGAATCAAGCAAGCACAGATGGGGAAGATAGATGCCACACAAAGATCACCAAAGAACCAAGGAGCAGAGCTAAAAAGAGACAAGGACCTTCCCCCAGAGCTGACAGAGAGCAGGCACCGTGAATTTGCACTTCTAGCCTCCTAAACTGTGAGAAAATAAATTTTTGTTTGTTAAAGCCACTTGTGATATCTCTGTTACAGCAGCACTAAGAAACCAAGACACTATTTAAAATGTAGTATTAGCAATGACCATTTTATTTTCTTTATTATTTGTGTGTGTTGTGATCTTTTGTTTTTTATTCTTCCATCAGTGTCTCATTTTATGAATTTTCTATGCCATCACATCCTCTATTATTTCAGTTATTTTCCCATTTAACATCCAGATGATCCAATAAAACAAAATTAAGCAAAGCAAAACAAAACAGACATCAATTTCAAGAAATTACAATTCAAACATCCATGGGCCCACTACTCAGCTCTGCCAAATTTGCCTCAGATCTTTATTCTGGTAGGAGGTAAAAATTAGGTCAAGGAAGTTCTTTTCAATTTCTGTACTAGTAAAAACAAAAAGTTACCATGAATTGGTGTTGAATCTTATCAAATGCTATTTCTGTGTTTTCTGAGGTGCTCTCATATTTTCCCTCTGTTAATGTGACAAAGAACATAAACACGATTTTCTAATTTATAATCGTCTTTGCACTCTTGGATAAGTCCAACTTATTCATGATTTATTCCTTTATTTACATATTGCTGAAACTCAGTTTGCCAGAATTTATTTAGGAATTTGTAACTATGTTCAAAAGTGAGATGGCTTTATAATTTTCCTTACTTATACTGTTCTGGTCAAGATTGCATTAGATCATAAAATAAGTTGGGAAGCATTCCTTCATTTTCTATTTAAAAGGTGTTTTTAAATCATTCAGATCACTATTTGTTATACACTAAAACTACTGGATCATAACAAGTTATAGACAAGAATGGGAATTCCAGAACACTTAACTGTGCTCATAATGAACCTGTACACAGACCAAGAGGCAGTCATTTGAACAGAACAAGTGGATACTGTGTGGTTTAAAATCAGGAAAGTTGTCTGTCAGGGTTGTACTCTTTCAGCATACTTATTCAACGTGTATGCTGAGCAAATAATCCGAGAAGAGGGACTATATGAAGAAGAACGTGGCATCAGGATTAGAGGAAGACTCAACAACCACCTGCCTTATGCAGATGACACAACCTTGCTTGCTGAAAGAGAAGAGGACTTGACGTACTTAGTGACGAAGATCAAAGACCACAGCTTTTGGTATGGATTACACCTCAACATAAAGAAAACAAAAATCCTAACAACTGGACCAATAAACAACATCATGATAAATGGAGAAATATTGAAGTTGGCAAGGATTTGATTTTACTTGGATCCACCGGACAAATCTGCTGCAAAAGTCCTCTTTAAAGTGTTGAAAAGCAAAAATGTCACTTTGAGGACTAAGGTGCACCTGACCCAAGCCATGGTATTTCCAACCACCTCATATGCATGTGAAAGCTGGACAATGAATAAGACCAAAGAAGAATTGATGCCTTTGAATTATGGTGTTGGCGAAGAATATTGAATATACCATGACCTGCTAGAAGAACAAATAAATCTGTTTTGGAAGAAGTACAGCCAGAAGCAAGGACGGCGACACTTCATCTCACTTACTTTGGACATGTTATAGGGAGAGACCAGTCCCTGGAGAAGAACATCATGGTAGAGGGTCAGCAATAAAGAAGACCCTCAATGAGATGGATTGACACAGTGGCTGCAGCAATGGGCTCAAACATAGTAACGATTGTGAGAATGGCACAGGACTGGTTAGTATTTCATTCTGTTGTACACAAGGGTCGCTATGAGTGGCAACTGTCTCGATGGCACCTGACAGCAACGAAACTACTGTGGTGCGTGGTTTTTTTGAAGGGTTGATTTTTTACTACAGATAAAATTCTTCCATGATTATTGACATATTCAGGTTTTCTGGGTTTTTTCAGTCCTTTTTAATAAGTTATGTTTATTTTAGGCAACAGTCCACTCCATCTGTTTTCACATTTACTGAAATTAAGTTGTGAACAGCATTCTCCTATGGTTTTCAGAAAGTCTGCTCTCCCTCTGGCAACGCGTCTCATCTTGTCCTAATATACTGTGTGTGTACTTTATCTCAGTTTTCCCTGTTCCATCTTGCTTGCAGCTCTTTCCATTTCATTAGTTTTTGCAGTGAATTGGTTTAGGGTTTTATAATCTTCTCTTGTTTCTTTGTTTTCTGTTTCATCAAGTTATGCTTTCTAATAATTTCTTGCATTTACTATTTTGAGGTTTACTCCACAGAGCCTTTATCTCAATTTTCAGTCTTTTTCAAACTAAGATATAAACATTTAAGATTATAAATTTCTCATTCAATACCACTTTTGATGTACCCTGCCTGTTCTAATATATATTATTTTTCATGATCATTCAGTTACATACATATTTTCTGAGAAAAGAAGTAGTTTGGGGTCGTGATAAAGAGATTGGGTTTTACCTCTTGGACAAGTTATTGAATTGCTCTATCCATCAGTTTCATTATCTGTAAAGCAGAGATAATCATAATTCTTACATCATGGGGTTGTTATGAGGAACAAGTTAACTAAAACATGTAAAATCACTAAAAGAGTATCTGGCACATATTGTTAAATATGTTCAATAACTGTTAGAAATTATCATTCCACTATGGTCTTTTTCTTTGATTCCTTAGTTTTTAAAAGTTTGTTTTTTAAATTTCTGAAAATATGTGACTTTGTTGTCTATTTGTTATTAATTCCAAATTAGTTGCACTGAGGCAAAAGAATATGTCCAATATGACATAAGCTTTTTGGTATTTCTGGAGATTTCCTTGGTGACCCTAAAACATATCGCACACATGTTTATTCATTCTCTAATTGTGAGGTATAGGGTTTTATATACAGCCATTAGATCATTAGGTTTTAAATTATTAAAACCTTATATGTCTTTGCTTAACTTGTTTGCTTGATCTATCAGCTACAGAGAAAGATGTGTTAAAAAACCTCCCATGATGATGGTGCTTTATATTTGGGGTTGTTTTTAAGACACATACAATTTCAGAATCATATTTTAAATGAATTGCTCCTTTTTCATGATTCAACAATTTTTTTAATCTCTAATAGTGTTTTTTGCCTTCAGCTCTTTGATGCTCAATATTGATATAGCCCCATCACTTTTGTTTTGTTCTGTTTTGGTTTTGATAGTTTCATTTCCCTTTTATGATTCTTTACTTTCAATCTTACTGTGTCATTATGTTTTAGGAATATCTCTTGTAAACAGAACACAGCAGGATTTTGCCAAATGTCTTAAGCTGAGTTCTTTGGAGAAGCAAAACCAGCGAAGCATGTATATATATACACATGTATATACATATGTATGTGTATATGTATGTATATATATATATAATATAAAGAGATTTAGCTCAAGGAAATTGTTCACGCAGTTGTGGAGCCTGGTAAGTCCCAAATCCATGGGTCATATGTCAGGCTGAAGGCTTCTCCTGACTCATGTGGTTGCCAGGGCTAACAAACCCAAATCAGTAGGTCAGATGACAGGCTGCTGGCCCATGCTGTTGCAGAAGTTGGTGAATCAGGTCAGACAGCAGGCTCACAGGGCCACAGAAACTGGCGAATCCCAGAGTCAGCAGGTCAGATGGCAGGCTTGCTGACTCAAGTAGCAAGAACCAGAAGTCAGATGACAACAAACCACATACAGGATCCAGAGCAAGAAAGAGCTTTGCCAGAGCAACTCATGTATATTGGATGCAGGCCTCACCCTCAAGGAAACTCCCCTTACTTGAGCAAGGTGGTGACTTGAGTAAGGCTGTGACTTGAGTCACACCCTTTAGTAAGGGCTTGACTCAAGACACACCACACACTAATCCTGCCTCATTAACATATAGAGGTTTAGGATTTACAACACATAATTACACGATATCACAAAATGGAGGACAATTACATAGGATCACAAAATGGAGACAATTACACAATACTGGGAATCATGGCTTAGCCAAGTCAACTCATAACATTAACCATCACACCAAAGTATAATTTTTTAACCAGTTCTGTATTCACTTACATTTATTGGGACTAGTGATATGTTGGGTTTATTTCTACCATCTTATTTTTGTGCTATTTTTCATGCTTTTTTTTTTTTGCTTCTTATTTCTCCTTTCTCATCTCCTGGTGAATTAATCATTTTCATTATCCCTTCTTTTATTTTCAACTCCACTCATTTGTAAGTTATATACCTTACTTTTTTTCTTTTAGTACCAAACCCATTGCCATCAAGTTAATTCTGACTTGTAGCAACCCAATAGGCTGAGCAGAGCTGCCTCATAGGGTTTCCAAGGAGTGGCTGGTAGACTCGAACCTCTGGCCTTTTGTTTAGCAGCCATAGCTCTTAATCACTGTGCTGCCAGGGCTTCATTATTTTCGCAGTTATCCTCAAATTTTCAAGACGTATATATGACTTAAAGCCTGAAATTAACCACATCATTACTCTTTTTCCAAACATTACAAGGATTTTAAAATGCGTTTTAAAACTCCCATAACCTTACATATTATTTTTTCAGTCAGTTTAGTTGCAACATTTTTTATACTCTCAAATCAGTCATTATTATTGTTGTTATTATTTTATATCATTAGTGCTTTCTAGATTTGGGAGTTCCTGGGTAGTGCCAACAGTTAACACGCTAGGCTGCTAACCAAAAAGCTGGCAGTTCAAGTCCACCCAGAGATGCCTCAGAAGAAAGGCCTGGTGATCTACTTCCAAAAAATCAGACAGTGAAAACCCTATAAGGCACAGTTCTACTCTGACACATGTAGGGTCACCAGAGTAGGAGTCAACTCAATGGCAACTAGTTTTAGTTTTAGATTTAGCCAAAAATTTGTACATTTCTTTGTTCTCTATTTCTTCTTGCAACTTGATATTTCTTTCTGAGTGCAATTTCTTCTTCCCAAAGAGGAAAATTGAATGGTTCTCTCAGGAAGATTTCACTAAGGTAAATATACTCTCAAGATTCAGATATCGCCAAGCTATGAAATGACCACAGAGTGGTGGCCTTGGTCCTAATCTGCTCTTTCACTGAGGTCACTGCCTTTCAAAGGTCATAGATTTAGGTGGGGATCTCAGTTCCCACCTCTGTTGAGAGTGGGCCCAAGGTCCTGTCTCTTGTGCTCACGTGGAAGTTATATGCAAGTTCCTGTATCCCAACGGATACTCGTCTGCTGCCGCATCAGACCATGTGCTCAGAGTTCTGGTTTTCAGTTCTGGATATTTCCTAGGTGTTGCTTTCTTGAGCACTCAGCTCTATATTTGAGAGTTATTGTTCTATTTTTATCAGCATTTGTAGGAGTTCTTTGAGGGAGGGTTCTCAATATGTTAAGGCCACAATACGGAGAAGACGCAAGTCTTAGACCTACTGTTTACTTTGTAAAATGTTTCCTTCTTCACTGGGATCATATTGTGAATTAAGCCTCTTTCTGTGTCACTATCATATATACATTTTCTTTCTCCCAAAAGGCTTCTGCAAATACTAAATTATATTAAAATAAAATCTTTTAAAATAACTATTTATGACAACTTTTACACTGAGCAGCACATGACTCAAATTCCCTCAAAAATGGTCAAGAAATAATTTTTCATTGGCAAGTTTTATTACAGCTTTTGTTTTATAACATAGATAATATTTCAAAGGCAAGTTTGTTGCTGCTGTTATGAAATATGGATTCATTATGAACATTTAAAGTACTAAATAGTTCATAAAAATAAAATGTTTCTGCACTAGAAGGCAAGTGCTGATCATTCTCAGGTATAGGTTCTGGTAAATCCCTTTCCCAAGAACCTTATAAACCAGTATCCCTTGTATGGAATATATATTACTAACTCCCAAACACACTGAAGATATAAACTGCTTTTCCAAAGATCTGGTTTTTAGCAATAATCTGTTTTTTAGTCTCCAAGGGGCCTAATTTTTTACCCTTTCATGTGTTAAACACACTTTTATGCTTGTGTGTGCACACACATGCACACTTTTTTTTTTTAATCAAAGTGTCTAGAAAAGGAAAATGTTGGGCTCAATTCTCACCTTACGGCCAAAGAAGGAACAACAGCAACAGAGAAAGAGTTAAAAGAAAAAAGAACACCCCTATAGATATGACCCCTGCAATGATCAAGATCAAGAAAGGGCTTTTCTACATGAGGAAAAGTCAGCATCTTAAGAAGAGTCCAGGGCAGCTCTGTGGAAACCACAGCAAAATGTTATAGGACCCCCCTTAATGTTTCCCACATGAAGTAAAGTGGCCATATGCAGAGCTGCTCCTTGGGCTTTTTATTGTTGCTTTGAAGAATATTACAGATAGAAATGTATTGCTTAACAAATACTTGTAAAGCAAGCACATGTGTAACCACGACCCAAGTGAGGAAACAATGTAATGGTTGTCACAAAAGCGGCTCCCTGCCATGTGCCTTTCCTGTTGGCTCTTCCCTTCTGTTATGGATTGAATTGTGTCCCAATAAAAAATGTGTATCCCCCCAAAAAATATGTGTCAACTTGGCTAGGCCGTGCTTCCCAGTATTGTGTGATTGTCCACCATTTTGTCATCTGATGTGATTTTCCTATGCGTTGTAAATCCTACCTCTATGATGTTAATGAGGTGGGATAGATGGCAGTTACGTTAATGAGGCAGGACTCAATCTACAAGATTGTGTTTTAAGTCAATCTCTTTTGAGACATAAAAGAGAGAAGCAAGCAGAGAGACATGGGGACCTCATACCACCAAGAAACAAGAGCCGGGAACAGAGGGTATCCTTTGGACTCAGGGATCCTGCTCTGAGAAGCTCCTTGACCAGGGAAGATTGATGACAAGGACTTTCCCCCAGAGCTGACAGAGAGATAAAGCCTTCCCCTGGAGCTGGAGCCCTGAATTCAGACTTCTAGCCTTCTAGACTGCGAGAGAATAAACTTACCTTTCTTAAAGCCATCCATTTGTGTTACTTCTATTATAGCAGTGCTCGATGACTAAGATGCCTTCTTTCCATGGAGGGAAGTTTCTACAGAGTTATCCATAGTTACCAATGGAGGTCACTCACTATTCTTCTGACTTTTAAGATAATAATTTTCTTGCTTTTTATTTCCCAATGTATGCATCCTCAGCAATATATGATGGTGTTGCTTATTTTTGAGTTTTATATGGAATTTTGAATAAAATTATAATGTTTATATTCTTTTGTGACTTGTTTTTTCTTTTTAGCATTGTGATTATAAGGCTCATCCTGGTTGTTGTGCGTAGCTATTGTGTGTAACGTCATTATCATTGTGATTAATAATCACCTTATGAATGATGGTTCAGTCGAAGAAGTCTCTCCTTCCATTTGAGAGGCCCAGGTTCAATTCTTAGCCAGTGCACCTCAAGTGCAGCCACCACTTGTCCCTTCTTAGAAACCTGCAGGTTGCTGTGATGCTTAACAGGTTTCAGGAGAGCGTCCAAACTATGATGAGCTAGGAAGAAAGGCCTGGTGATCTGCTTCTGAAAATCAGCCAGTAAAAACCTTGTGGATCACAATGGTCCAATTTGCAACCCATCATGGGGATGGCCCAGGACTGGGCAGTATTTTGTCCATTGTTCAGGGGGTAGCCATCACTTGGGGCCCACTCTATGGCAGCTAACAGCAACAGCATGATTTACTTATTCATTCTATTATTGTGCAACCAAGTTTTATGATAATGTTGTTGTTGTTGTTAGTTGCTGTCTAACTAATTCCAACTCATGGTGACCCCATGTGTGCAGAGTAGAACTGTTTCATAGGGTTTCTGAGTCTGTGATCTTTCAGAAGCAGATCACCAGGCCTATCTCCCTAGGTGCCTCAGGGTGGGTTTGAACCACCAACCTTCCAGCTAGTAGTGAGGGCTTAACATTTGCACCACCCAGCGACTCATAACATCCTCCAAATCCTTTATATTTACCATTGTGCTTCCCAACCCCCACGCCCCAGGAGTAAACATCTAGCTGTTTACATACTTCGGACGTTCAGCATTTTACTCTTGGCTTTGGCGCTCAAGAGAATCTCAAGTTGTTTATACTTCACTGACGTTCTTGGAATGCAAAGCGTTGCTTGGTTACTAACTAATAATATTTTTAAAGTCTTTTTTTTCACCTGCAATCACAGCACTTAGATAAGGCACATAGTGAACTGTCAGCAAATTCTTGTTGGTGATAATACTGATAATGCCTGGTCATCACCAAAAACACTTTAAAACAGGGTTTTGAGCTAAATATTTTTAATGCACACCTTTCTTTTCCACATTCAACTTAATAAGTAAGGTTAAAGAAATTCACTTGATGCTTTTTAACAACTAAAGAATTGTGACTGTACGTTAGAGAGCTACAAATCAAAACTGCGATGGATACCATCTCATCCCTGCAAAAATGGCATGGATCAAACAAACAGAAAGCAACAAATGCTGGCGAGGTTGTGGGGAAGTTGGAACACTTATGCACTGCTGGTGGGATTGTAAAATAGTACAATTACTGTGGAAAAATTGTATGGCGCTTTCCCAAAAAGCTAGAAAGAGAAGTATCATATGATCCAGCAATCCCACTCCTAGGTAAATATTTTGGAAAAATAAGAGCAGTGACACAAATAGACATACACACACCCATTGTTGCATCCAGTGTGTCAATCCACCTCATTAAGTGTCTCCTGTTCCAATGACCTTTTACTTTACCAAGTGTGATGGTTAAGATTGTGTGTCAGCTTGGCTGGGCCATGATTCTCAGTGTTTTGGCAGTCATATAATGTTGTGATCACTTCCCTGTTGAGATTTGATGTGTGATCACCCCCATGATGGGACCTGCTATGAGTAGCCAGTCAGTAGAAAGGGAGTTTCCCTGGGTGTGTGGCCTGCATCCTGCTATAAGTGGACATTCTGGCTTTTGCCCACGCTGGATTGTGCAGGTGGCTCCTATTCGTCTGACCTCTGGTTCTTAGAACTTGAGCTAGCAGTTTACCTGCCGTCTTGCCTTCCACTTTTGGGATTTGTGGATTTTCACAGCCAGTGAGCAAGAGCCCCACTCTCTGACCTGCCAGTCTTGGATTCACCAGCCCTGTGGCTATGTGAATCAGGAGAAGCCTCTATCCTAATCCACGGACTTGGGACGTTCTAGCCTCTACAACTGTGTGAGTCATTTCCTTGATATAAATCTCTCTATATATAAATGTATACTCTTTACTGGTTTTGCTTCTCTAGAGAACCCAGCCTAAGACACCAAGCATGAGGTCCTTCTCCAGCAATTGGTCTCTCCTGATGATGTGTCCAAAGTAAGTGAAACAAAGTCTTGCCATCCTTGCATCTAAGGAGCATTCTAGCTGTACTTCCTGTAGGACAGATTTGTTTATTCTTCTAGCAATCCATAGTATATTCAATATTCTTTGTCAATACCACAATTTGAATATGTCAATTCTTCTTTGACCTTCCTTTTTCATTGTCCAGCTTTTGCAAGCATATAAGGCGATAGAAAAGACCTTGTCTTGAGTCAGGTGTGCCTTCTTCCCCAAAGTGACATCTTTGCTTTTAAACACATTAAAGAGGTTTTTTGCCACGGCTTTGCCCAAGGCAATACATCATTTAATTTCTTGATTAATGCTTCCATGGGCATTTATTATTGATCCAAGAAGAATATAATGCTGCTGGAACACAAATAAAGAATCCTGGTGGCATACTGGTTAAAGCACTCAGCTGCTAACTGAAAGGTCAGTGGTTCCAACCCAGCAGCTGTTCTTCAGGAGAAAAGACCTGGCAATCTGCTCCCAGGAAGATTCCAAAACCAAACCAAACCCGTTGCCTCTGAGTCAATTCCAACTCATAGTGATCTTATAGGACAGAGTAAAACTGCCCCATAGGGTTTCCAAGGCTGTAAATCTTTACGGAAGCCAATTGCCACATCTTTCTCCCATGGAGTGGCTGGTGGGTTCAAACCTCGAACCTTTTGGTTAGCAGCTGAGCACTTTAATCACTGTGCCACCAGGGCTCCTTCATAAAGATTACAGCCTAGGAAACCCTATGTGGCAGTTCTACTCTGTCACGTGAAATCACTATGAGTTGGAATCGACTTGACAACCAACAATAACAATGGTATGTTCAGCTTTATAAGGTTGTACCAAACTACTTTCCAAAGGGTTTATGCCAATTTATGCTCCCACTCACAGTATATAAGAGATCCCATTACTCCTCATCTTCATGTATTCACTAAATTTTTGTTTATAGTATGAAAAAAATTGGAAGCAACCTAAGTATCTATCAATGGACAGTTGGATAAATAAATTATGACACAGTCATACAAAGGAATATTTTACAACCATTGAAAATGAGCTATGTACCAGGCAGTATTCTAAATGCTTTACATAAACCATCTAATATAATCCTTACAATAGCCCGATGAGGTAGATATTATTATTCTACCCATGTTACAGGTGAAGGACTGAGGCATGAAGATAATAAACTACCTGCTCAGTTACACAGCTGATAAGCAGAGGAGGCAGGATTCGAATCCAGGCAAGCTCTCCCTGTAGCTATTATTAACACCAAAAACCAGTTGCCGTGGAGTCAGCTCTGACTCATGGCGACCCATGTGTGTCAGAGTAGAACTGTGACCCATAGCGTTTTCAATGGCTCTGATCTTTCGGAAACAGATTGTCAGGCCTTTCTTCCAAGTCACTTCCAAGGGCAGATTCAAACTGCCAAACTTTTGGTTAGTAGCTGAGTGCTTAACCATTTGTGCCACTCAGGGACATGTAGTTGTTATCAGATAGTCACAAATTCAAGTAAATGTAATTTTTTAAAAAACTAAAAAGAAACAAATCCCTTTAGTTTTAAGGCTGTCTAATCTTCGTATGCAATTTTGGGGATCTCTTTGGTTCAAAGCTCAGTAACTACTGGCAATCCATAGCATTCCTCGGTGTGTAGTTGCATCTGTCTCTGTTGTCTGTCTTCCCTCATGTGTGTCTCTCTGTGTTTGTTCTTTTCTTTTTATAAGACACCATTCAAAAGTGATTAGGTTTAAGACCCACCTGACTCTGGTATGACCTCATTAACATATCAAAAGAAACTCCTTATTTTCTAACAGTCTTATTTACAGGTACAGGGATTAGGACTCCCACAAATATTTTGGGAGGACACAATATAATCCACAACAGTCTCTTTGAGGAATATTGTCGTATTGTGGGCTCAGCGTTGATCTCTGTTGCTAACAGGTTGGACATCCAAAAGCAGCAGTAGCTAGATCAGCCTGGTAAGCAGGAGGTCGTGCTGCTGGGTCCGTATGTAGTCTCCACCTCTGCCACCAACGCCCCTCTATTCATGTGCCCATGACATCATTTCAACTGGGTAGGATGAGCAAGAGGTCTTGGTAAGATTCATGTACTCTAAAGGGTAGGAAATAAACCCTATAAAGATTCAGGGGTGGGTGGCTGATGACAAAAGCTGGCTCGAGTCATTTTTTTCTGCTTTGTTATTCAGTGTCTCCTCCATGGTAGATGCTTACTTTGTTAGGTGCTGTCAAGTCAGTTCCAACTCATAGCGACCCATGTACAAAAGAACAAAACACTAACCAGTCCTGCGCCATCCTCACAATAATTGCTATGTTGGAGCCCATTATTGCAGCCACTGTATCATTCCATCTCGTCAAGGATCTTCCTCTTTTTTGCTCACCCTCTACCTTACCAAGCATGATGTTCTTCTCTAGGGACTGGTCTCTCCTGGTAACGTATCCAAAGTACGTGAGATGAAGTGTCGCCATCCTCACTTCCAAGGAGCATTCTGGCTGTACTTTTTCCAAGACAGATTTGTTCATTCTTCTGGCCATCCACGGTATATTCACTATTCTTTGCTAACACCATAATTCAAAAGCATCACTTCTTCTTTGGTCTTCCTTATTCATTGTCCAGCTTTCGCATGCATATGAGGCAATTGAAAACACCACGGCTTGGGTCAGGTGCACCTTAGTCCTCAAAGTGACATTTTTGCTTTTCAACACTTAAAAAGGTCTTTTGCAGAAGGGGACAAGGAAGCCCCCTGGTGATAGGGAACACAAGGTGGAGTAAGGATATTCTTGATGTGCTGTGAGATTGTTAACCATTGTCATAGGGCAACATGTGTAGTAACTGTTAAATGAAAAACTATTTTGTTCTGTAAGCCTTCATCTTAAGTGAGAATAACAGCACAGTTGGAAGAGCGTAGTCAATGTCACTGAACTGTGAATGTAGAAAATTTTGAAACGGTGTATCTTTGGCCATCTGTAATTTTCATCAAAAAAAAAGGTTGAGAATTTAGAGGCTTAATACGTTGTGGGGTTGTTAACCAATGTCAAAAAAAACAACATGTGTACTACTATTTCATGAGAAACTATTTGCTCTGTAAACTTTCACCTGAAGTACAATAAAATATATATATATTAAAAAAAAAAAAAAAGAGGTCTTTTGCAGCAGATTTGCCCAATGCAATATATTGTTTGATTTCGTGACTGATGCTTCCATGGGTGTTGATTGTGGATCCAAGTAAAATTAAACCCTTGACAACTTCAATCTTTTCTCCATTTCTCATGATGTTGCTTATTGGTCCAGTTGTGAGGATTTTTGTTTTCTTTATGTTGAGGTGTAATCCATACTGAAGAATGTAGTCTTTGATCTTCATCAGTAAGTATTTCAATTCCTCTTCACCTTCAGCAAGTAAGGTTGTGTCATCTCCACATGGCAGGTTGTTAACGTGTCTTCCTCCAATCCTGATGCCACATTCTTCTTCATGTACTCCATCTTCTCGGATTATTTGCTCAGCATACAGATTGAGTAAGTATAGTAAAAGTATACAACCCTGACACACACCTTTCCTGATTTTAAACCATGCAGTATCCCCTTGTTCTGTTCAAATGACTGCCTCTTGGTCTATGTACAGGTTCTGCATGAGCACAATAAAGTGTTCTGAGATGCTTACTAGTGAGTGTTAATATGTGATACAAAAATCTGCACACTTTGTGCCCACTCCCATATGTCCAGCCACATGCCTCTGCTTCAAATCTCCTTGTCTCTAATCTTCCAATCCTTTTCATTTCATGCCCCTGAGCAGACAGCCAGGTCACAAGTCACTGCTTAGGACTCTGTATAGTCTCACCTCAGCTACTTTTCCTTCTACACAAAGTAGATGACCAGAGAGCATCTGTCCATGACGGCTTACAGCTGCACCCATTGGGAAGCTTTTTCCTTTCCACTGTCTTTCAGGACCATCCTTGGATGTGGTTATAATGAAGTCACCATCCATTTTCAACTTGCACCCACATACCAACCCTGTCAATCCATAAACAAGCTTAGCTCCTCCTTCATCTGGACTGTGGTATTCCCCCAATAACCATAGGTGGAAACCAAGGGATGGAGACTGGTGCAGCTGTGTAGGTGACCTGGGATCTGGGCTATGTGCCCGTGCGACTTACTTATGCCCTCCAGCCCTGCTCAGCTTAATCGTGGATGTATGTTTCCATCCTACAAAAGACTGCTGCCAAGTACGTCCGACTTTATGACTTGGTGGATCCTAAAGAACCCACCATGGTCAAGCATTTTGACTCTACCATGTCCCAGTAACACACCAGGACCTGTTTTCTCAAGGAATATATAATTCTTTGTTGTGGATGGCATGGTCCTACTCTAGAATTCCAGGGTCCTGTATTGTGATTCTCCCACTGGGGCTTGCCATAAGCTACATACTGCATCTGTTTCCACCACTGACACCTCCAAAATCAAAAAGTCTGCTGGGTATGTGGCCCAACCAGTAAAGCTGCTTGTACAACAGTCTGAACCTGCTAAAAAGCCCTTTCTTGCTCTTGGTCCTATTCAAAGCTGGCAGCTTTCTGTATCAGCCAGAAGCACTAGTGGTGGGTCTTCTGGCTGCAACAGTATTCTTAGTAGTGGAATGTGTTGCCTCCAGGACTCAAAGAGGCCTACCAGGGATGGTACTTCTTTCTCCGTGGTAGGGGATGCCAGATGCAACAATTTGCCTTTTACTTTATAGGAGAAATTGCAGCATGCCCCTGACCTATGAAGCCATAAAAGCTTCCCTCAAATGACGGGTCTCTGAATCTTACAGGGTTTATTTCCTACCCTTTAGAGAACATGAATCTTACCAAGACCTCTTGCTCAACGTATCCAGTTGAAATGAAGTTATCAATGTAACAGTGTAATAGATCATTGTAATTATTCCGTGGTAAAAAATGTCAAGGCTGTCCAGGTCTGTTCAGACTACATCATGACAGAGGATGGGAGAGTTAACGTAGTCCTGAGGCAAAAGTGTGAATGAGTATTGTTGTCTGTTCCATGTGAATGTAAACTGTTTCTGATCTTCCTTTCTAATTGGAATGGAAAAGAACACATTCTCCAAGTCAATGTCCACATATAGTGTATCTGAGGACTTACTAATTTTCTCTTGCAATGATACCTCCAGCAGCACAGAAGCTGCAATCAGAGCTACTTCTTCATTGAGTTTGTGGCCGTCTACCTTCATTCACCAGGGTCCATCACATTTCTGAGGAGTTGGACTGGTGAATTGGACAGAAATGTGATAAGGAAAATCAACCTTGCATCATTTGAGTCTTCAACGGTGGCGTTAATCTCAGCCTCTTCCCCTACTCCCAGTACAATATTTATATATATTTTTAATTTTTTCTACCTCAGTCAGCGAGAGGAGGGAATTTCAGAGATTTCCACTTAGGCTTTCCCACTATGATAGCTCTTATCCCACAGGCCAGGGACTTAATGTGGAAGTGATTCCAATTATCAATTCTGATTACGTACTCAGAGATAGGGGAAATGACATGACTACTGGGTGGGTCCGTGGACCCAAAAGGTCCACTATGAGCTGAACTTTAGCCAGGACTCCACTTATCGCCCAGCGCCTATAAATCCTCACTCTAATGAAGTGAGGAAATGAAGATACTTTGGATCTCTGAGCATCAATGTCAGCTCATACCCTGTATCCAATAGTCCTCAAAATGTCGGGTTGTTCCCTTTCCTTCAGTGTACAGTCATCCACATTGTGGAAATAAACAGAGAGCACCCAAATGAGAACAAAGATTATTTATTCAGAGATTGCTATAGCAAGGGAGTCAGCCACCATCACTTGCACTGGGCAGAAACTTAAAAGGCAAGCAGGGTAATGGAAAGCTTTATAGTGAGAACAAAAGGAAAGGCTTCAGGTATGTCCTGACTGAAGATTGTTGGGAAGGAGAAGTTGAAGGCAGGCTAACTAGAAGTGGGGCATCCTATGTGATTCATTTTGGGAGCATACTTGGCTTTCTCTGGTTGGACCTGAGTTGGAAGTGATAGCAAAAATAGGGAAGCTGGCAGTCAGTCATTAACAAAGTCCTGACCATTTGGCCAGTTGCTGCAAGTCACCTTGTTGTCTGCCCACCTGTTTTGCTTCCATGGACAACATTCACTACTAACTCACTCCAATTCCTTGTGCGTTGATTGCCTCTTGGCTGCCCCTCCAGTCTTGCCATGGATAGAGTAACTGCAGATTCCTGGCTTCTCGTGTTTAAGGGTAGTTATTTGGCCTCTATTACTTTGGGTCTTCATCATCCTCATGGCTGTTAATGAACCCAGCTCCTTCCATCAGCCCTGGTCTGCAAAGAAGAGCAACCTCTGAACTTCTTATCAGCCCCTCTCGTCAGCACATCCCTAATGGCCTTAGTGAATGGTGTGTCTTCTGGGCCCTCTTTTAGAACATAATCCACTGGTGAGTCTTCTGGCTTCACATAATATATCTATTCCAGCATGCTCACTTCCCTAAGATTCTAACATTTGCAGGGCAGCTCAGGCATTTCCACTTAAATGAGTACTTTTTCTAGACATCTATCTATCTGTCATTGATTGAATTGTGTCCCCCAAAAGTATTTGTCAACTTGGCTAGGTCATGATTCACAGTATTGTATAATTGTCTTTTGTCATATGATGTGATTTCCCTATGTGTTGTATATTCTATCATTTTGATGTAATAAGATGGATTAGTGGCAGTTATATTGATGAGGTCTACAAGATTAATGTCTTAAGCCAATCTCTTTTGAGATATAAAAGATAGAAGCAAGCAGAGTGACAGGGCAACCTCATATCTCCAAGAAAGTAGTGCCGGGAGCAGAAAGTGTCCTTTGGACCTGAAGTTCCTGTGCTGAGATGCTCCCAGACCAAGGGAAGACTGATGCATCACAAGGACCTTCTTCCAGAGATGATCCAGAGCCAACAAAGAAAGCCTTCCCCTGGAGCTGACACCCTGAATTTGGATTTGTAAGCTACTAGACTGTGAGAAAATAAATTTCTCTTTGTTAAAGCCATCCACTTGTGGTATTTCTGTTACAGCAGCACTAGATGACTAAGACACCACCTAGCAGGGAGTTTTCCCCACCCCCTGGTGTTTTTGCCAGAATATTAAATTCTATCTCCCAAGAAATTAATTGCTTATCCTGTCTTACATTCCAGTAGTCTTGACTGAGCACTCTTAAAATCCACTCCAGGGGAGGTCCCTTGGCTCCTGCCAGTCAGTTACACGCTAGCTAATTATTGTAACTCCTTCTGTATCACGCCCAGTGTGTCTCAGGTTAGTTTGTATTGGAATTTGTCTTAGTCATCTAGTGCTGCTGTAACAGAAATACCACTAGTGGATGGCTTTAACAAAGAGAAGTTTATTCTCTCACAGTCCAGTAGGCTACAAGTCCAAATTCAGGGTGTCAGCTCCAGGGGAACACTTTCTACCTTGGTTCTGGAGGAAGGTCCATGTTATCAATCTTCCCTTGGTCTGGGAGCTTCTCTGGGCAGGAACCTCAGGTCCAAAGGACACACTCTGCTCCCGGCACTGCTTTCTTGGTGGTATGAGGTTCCCATGTGTCTCTGTTTGCTTCTCTCTTTTATATCTCAAACGAGATTGGCTTAAGACACCAACCAATCTTGTAGACCTTATCAGTATAACTGCCGCTAATCCATCTTATTAGATCTAGTGATTGAATTTACAACACATAAGGAAATCACGTCAGATTACAAAATGGTACACAGTTATACAATACTGGGAATCATGACCCAGCAAAGTTGACAGATATTTTGGGGGGACACAGTTCAATCCAGGATAGAATTTAACCCTAGTTATCATCCTGGTGGAGCCCTGGTGGCACAATGGTTAAGAGATATGGCTGCTAACCAAAAGGTCGACAGTTTGAATCCAACTGCCGCTCCTTGGAAACCCTATGGGGCAGTTCTACTTTGTCCTACAGGGTTGCTATGAATTGGAATTGACTCAACAGCAACAAGTTTGGTTTGATTTTGGTATCAGCCTGGCAGCCAACGGAAGAAGTGGGGCACTTTTAAGGAGGGCACCTGTTGTCTTATGGAGGAAAGACCTCTGCAGTGTCTTCCAGTATGTTGGGAGGGCTCGCTATTACTAGGGAAGGGTGGTCAACCTCTTTAAGCCCCAAAGACAAGGAGATAGGGAGCAAAATCCTCAGGGCATTCATCCAGATGTCCCCATCCCATGTTCCAGAGTCCCAGGTTTTTCCCAACAAGATGCTAATTTTTGGGTAACAGACTTGCCTTGGCTGAGCATGCATATGTCTCTAACAATTCTATCTTCAGACTTACTCAACTGTGTCTGCTTTCCCACTGCAGAAGGGAAGGGTCTGTTTGTCAGCTACCACTGAGGCTCTCACACTTAGCCATTAACTGCTTGTTAAAGGCTCCCAGTTTCACATGATTTCTCTGCAGAGCATCAGTGCAATTTGACAGTTAGCAGCCAGCTTGGCTATCTTTGTAGTCATGGTTCCCTCATTTCTTTTGCATGCCTGCATCACTGCCACAGCCTCTTCACTGGGATATTTTTCCAGATTACCACTGGTGACATCTTTAGCAATTAAGCCTTCACTTTATGCCAGGGACTATCCGTGCCCCACCTACCAACCAAGATGATGTCCTCTTTATCCACTTGGCAGTTTGTGAAGCAATTTCAGATATTCATTTGTCATCTATTTTCTTGGATTAATCCTGATACCACTTGTGTCCTTCAAGATAGGATTAGACATGCAAGAAGAGATTTATCAGAGGAAAAACCTGTGAGGGAAGTGGGAAGGCAGCCAAGGGCATGAGGCACAGTGCAGTTCTGGCCCCTGTAAAGGAGAGAGGGAAGGAAGGAAGGCTAGGTGGGAGAGTCTTGACTGCAGTGTATGTCTAGGAAATTTACTAAGGCTAATGGGGAGCCCTTGAGCCAAAATTACCTGTCAGAGAAGTTCTGTCTCCCAGAAACAGGACTGCCTTAGAATCCTTACTGTGATCAGTCATTGTCTGGGAGAAGCCTGTGAGGGGTGTGGCCTCCACACAAATGTCATGGTGGATATCAGAGCACAACCGTTGGGGCCAAAAGTTAGGTGTGCTCTCTCCAGTCACAGATCTGAGAAGCACATTTTCATGGCCACCAGACAGACACTTCAGATATTGGAATTCTTAGGCACATACCTAAAAACAACTGTTTTTACCTATTAAGAAGTAAAAGACAAACTTGAAAATATCTTCAGGGAACCAAAAACTATAAATATTACACTAAAAGAATAGAACTTCTCAGAGTTAGACATAGCTAAAGAGAGAATTACTGAACTGGATGTTGGTCAAAAGAAATTATCTAGAATGTAGCACAAAGAGACAAAAAAATAAAAAATACAGAAAGAAGATTAAAAGATACAGAAGATAGAATAAGAAGGTTTAATATACACTTAATAAGAGTTCTAGAAAGAGAAGAATAAGGAAAAGACAATATTTGAAACAATAACAACCAATAACTGATGAAAGAGGCAAGTACACAGATTTAAGAAGCCAATCAAATCCTAAGCAGGAAAAAAAAATCTACATTTAGACATATTAAGTAAAACAAACAAACAAAAGCAAGCAAACAAAAAGCTGTAAAACAATGACAATCTTTTTTTAAATACAAAGAGAAAAAAAAATCTTAAAAACCACCAGAGAAAAAAGACTAAATTATCTTGGAGGGAGTTACAATGACTGATATCTGATTCTTTAACAGCAACAGTCGAAGCCAGCTACAAAGAATGAGATTTTCAATGCGCTGGGAGAAAGTAATTGTTAACCTAGAATTATTTCAGGAAGGAGGGTGTCATGGACTGAATTGTGTCCCCCAAAAAATGTGTGTAGCACCTTGGCTAGGTCATGACTCCCAGTATTGTATGATTGTGTTATCTGATGTGATTTCCTTATGTATTGTAAACTCTACCACTATGATGAGATTATATGTGATCTCCTCATGTGTTATAAATTCTATCACTGTGATGAGGTTATACTGATGAGGTTGACAAGATTAGTGTCTTAATGCAATCTCTTTTGAGATATAAAAGAGAGAAGTGAGCGGAGACACATGGGAGCCTCACACCACCAAGAAAGCAGTGCTGGGAGCAGAGCGCGTCCTTTGGACGTGAGTTTCCTGCTGAGATGCTCCCAGACCAAGGAAAAACTGAGGCATCACAAGGACCTTTCTTCAGAGCCAACAGAGAGAGAGAGAGCCTTTTCCTGGAGCAGATGCCCTGAATTTGGACTTGTAGCCTACTGGACTGTCAGAGAATAAACTTCTCTTTGCTAAATCCATCCAATTGTGGTATCTCTGTTAGAGCAGCACTAGATGACTGAGACAGAGGGTGTCTCAGTCATCTAGTGCTGCTATAACAGAAATACCACCAGTGGATGGCTTTAACCAAGAGAAATTTATTCTCTCACAGTCCAGTAGGCTAGAAGTCCATGACGCTCCACAGGAAGGCTTTCTCTCTCTTTCAGCTCTGGAGGAAGGTGCTTGTCATCAGTCTTCCCTTGGTCTGGGAGCATATCAGCACAGGAACCTCAGGTCCAAAGATACACTCTGCTCCCAGTGCTGCTATCTTACTGGTATGAGGTCCCCCTGTCTCTCTGTTTGCTTCTCTCTTTTATATCTCAAAAGAGATCGGCTTAAGACACTATCTAATCTTGCATATCTTATCAATACAACTGCTGCTAACCCATTTTATTACATAATAGTAATAGAATATACAACACACAGGGAAATCACATCAGATTACAAAATGGTACACAATCTTACAATACTGGGAATCATGACCTAGCCAAATTGACAGATATTTTGGGGGGACACAATTCAATCCATGACAGAGGGCAAATACAGACATTTTCAGAAAAACAAAACAGCGAGTTTACTAGCAGCACAATCTCACTAAGGGAAATTCTAAAAAAATATACTTTGAAAAAGGAAAATGATCCCGTATAGAATGTCAGAAATGAGGAAGAAACGAAAAGCAAAGACAGCTATAAATGTGTAGGTAAACCTAATAAACACTGACTGTATAAACCAGTAATAATGATATCTGTTGTGGTTTTTTAAAAAACTGATAGAAGTGTAATTGGTGTAATTTCTATGGAGGGAAATTTGACAATATCTATCAAAATTACAAAACTGCGTACCCTTTGATTTAGCAGTTCCACCGGGAATTCTAGGAATTTATCTGAAGGTTACATATTTCTTGATGTACTGTCTTCACAATTTTTGTGATTGCACGTAAGGATGTTTCAAATATATGTCCATTTAGTGGAACTAACAGAATTCTGAAATTGCATAATTCTTCACAAATTCTTTGGTTTATCTATGTTTACCCCCACTGGAATTATAACTACTTCTCTTTCTAAAGGAGCCCTGGTGGTTCAGTGGTTAAGAGCTCAGCTGCTAACCAAAGGTTCGGCAGTTTGAATCCACCAGCCGCTCTTTGGAAACCCTGTAGGCAGTTCTACTCTGTCCAATAGGGTCGCTATGAGTTGGAATTGACTCAACAGCAGTGGATTTGGTTTGGTTTGGTCTCTTTCTAAATGCTTTAAAACTGAATCGAAATTTAAATGCATTGAAGAGACCATGTTGTTTAGAGAATCTATGATAAATTATCCTATAAGGTAACAAACCTTTTTATGTTATACATAAAATAGCCCCTAATTTATCTGTTTTTCATTTGCAGGAAATTCTCATGTTGTAGTGGACTGTATTTCAAAAGCTTTTAATTACATATTTAAACTCAGAATGAATTTCCGGTAAAAACAGTTTTATTAATGATGATCATGTTTATAAATAATCTCAAGAAAGCTGATTTAACCCATAATGATCTACATTTATGATGAAAAAATAGTAAAAAGCAACATTTACTGATACTAAAAAACATGAAAGAAAATAGATGAGAAGAATAATAAATCTTTTTCTTCAATGTTGATGCCTCGGGAAAAGTGGGTAAAAGCAGTGTATATACAACTAGATGAGAAGACAGAGCCTTTTCTGTAACTCTGAGCACTTTTAAGGCCTTTAGAAGTTCATGGAAAGATCATAAAATTGATGATTTCCTTTTTCCTTGCAGCAAATGTCTAACAGCATAACACTTTTGCTTTAATGTCATGATTAGCGTCCATGTTGTTGCACAAATGGAACCTAAAAAAGAAGAAAAATAACCATTCCTAAGCAAGAGTTAAGAGAGGAAAGAAGGACAGAAAGGATATGAACCTGTTCCCAAGAAAGTAATTCCAGGATATTAAATAAACAGAATAGTAAAAGGAAAAAGAAAGAGATACAGGTATGTTCCCTGAGTGATTATCACAATGTCTGGCTCTCATGTAAGCTCAATAAATATTTATTGAACAGAGCAGAACTGAACACACACACACACACACACACACACACACACACACACACACACACACAAAACCATTACTGTCAAGTCAATTCCAACTCATAGTGACCCACACAGAATAGAACTGCCCCATAAAGTTTCCAAGGCTGTAAATCTTTATGGAAGCAGACTGCCACATCTTTCTCCCACAGAGAGGGTGGTAGGTTCAAACCACTAACCTTTCCATTAGCAGCCAAGCACTTTAACCACTTTGCCACAGGACTCCTTGAGCAGAGCTGAACCAAATATAATTGGTAAACGGAAAAACAATTGGATGGCAATGTTAGTTCCCCATATTGACCACCAGGTGGCAGCAGCATCTCATGACCCCTCAGTAGTCCCAGGTAAAACCCAGGTGGGCAGGCGGAGGGGGAGCCAGTCTACAAGTCTGTGGTTTTTATCATTGTTCGTTAAGGGTTCATAACTTGAGAAGAACTTCTATGGATACTCTCAAATCGTGTGAAGTACAGTTAGAGTAATATTGATGGAATTTTGGTCCCAAACTCTTGTTTGAAGTCTGTCCTTCAAAAATTGTCAAGAAACTACATTTCTACATTTCTAACTATTAATATCAAGTTAAAAAACACATAGAATGAGTGATTAACAATAGTTTTGATGACCTACATTTAAAAAGAACTCTTGCTAGAAGACATTGCCTTTTTAATGATAGTTGTGAACTGACCTATTTCCCTAAAATACAATTGTCCTAAGCTTTATTATTTCAAACCTACTCATACATGACTATTCCTCCAGATACTACTAAAATAAAAGTCAAGTGAAACAGATTAAAAACTATATTTAATAGTCCCCAAAGAAACCCTTTTTAAAATACCTTCTCTCTGTCCATGCCAGAAAATGATACCAAAATAGTCTGAAAGTTTAAAGCAAGTAATTAGAAAGCAAAATAAAATGTTCTTAGGACATGTTGATGAAGATTTGGGTGGACCCTTAAGAGAACAGTAAACCTAACTGAGAAGTTTTTTTTTTTTTTCCTTTAATCTCTCATTTATCTAAGTGTTGATTGCTGAAACATTCACTGCACATGGCCAACATCTCTAGGAAAATTTTCAGGCTATCTGTTCACGAATTCTCCTTTCTCTGTGACCTCTCTGAAGGTTCAGACCTCTCCTCTCTTTCTGCACCCCATCTGCATAGTTCTTCTTGTCTCCTGGATGTGGAAAACTACACGATTGTACTCCTCACACAGACCTTCACTCCTCTACCAAAACTCAGCTCTCTGTACACAGAACATTGGCCTTGGGGAATCTGTAGCTCTCAGACCACCCAAGATCAAGATTAAAGTGAAGTTCCATTTTATTTTCACTGATGTGTAGGATTTCACACAAGAATTCTAACAATTTGTGCAAGGGTCATTAGCCTCACTGGAGATGCTTTGGATTGAAATAGACTTGAGTCTTGTACTCCTTACATTTTCCAGGGACTGGCACTGGGCATTGACCATTAGAAATAGTGGGTGCACGTTACGGAAAATTTGAAGTTTTATAAGTATACCTAAGATGAATGAGGGATGCACACACCCAAATTACTATCTTCAACTCTACAGATTAATCAGGCTGAGATGTGAAGGTTTATGAAGTTAAAAATAGCATTTACCCCCCCCCCCCCAAAAAAAAAAAAAGACCAGATTTACTGGCCTAAAGAATACTGGAGAAACCTCAAGAGTGTGGCCCCCAGACACCCTTTCAGCTCAGAGGTGAAGTTACCTTCGAGGTTCGATGTTAAACCTGGGAGTGGACAGCCCAGTAAAACTAAATGGGACTAACGAGGTACAGGAGTCCGGTCACAAAGGCCAGAAGGCAGAGGGGGAGTAGGAGACTGATGATAAGGAACACAAATTGAGTAAGGACACTGTCGATGTGTTGTGAGATTGTTGACCACTGTTATAGGGCAACATTTGTAGTAACTATTAAATGGAAGGCTGTTTTGTCCTGTAAGCCTTCATCTTGGGCGAGAATGGCAGCACAATTGGAAGAGCATAGTCAATATCACTTAAATGTGTAAGTAAAAAGTTTTGAGATGGTGTTAAAAAAAAAAAAAAAAACCAAATGAGACTAATGAGGTACAGTAGTCCAGTGACAAGGGCCAGAAGACAGAAGGGGACAAAGAAGTCCCCTGGTGATAGGGAACACAAGGTGGAGTAAGGATATTCTTGATGTGTTGTGAGATTGTTAACCATTGTCATAGGGCAACATGTGTAGTAACTGTTAAATGAAAAACTATTTTGTTCCGTAAGCCTTCATCTTAAGTGAGAATAACAGCACACTTGGAAGAGCGTAGTCAATGTCACTGAACTGTGTATGTAGAAATTTTTGAAACGGTGTATCTTTGGCTATCTGTATTTTCATCAAAAAAAAAAAAAGGTTGAGAATTTAGAGGCTTAATATGTTGTGGGGTTGTTAACCAATGTCATAAAACAACATGTGTACTACTGTTTCATGAGAAACTATTTGTTCTGTAAGCCTTCACCTGAAGTACAATAAAATATTAAAAAAAAAAAAATAGCATTTACCCCCCCCCCAAAAAAAAAAAGAACAAACCAAAATTCCCTCTTGTTTCTTTACCATATGAGACATACTTCAAAGAGAAGTCTTGTAATCTGCAGAGGACAAGGAAAATATATTCACAGAATATAAATGATCGCTATTTGCAGGATCAGCAACCTACACTGATTCTGAAATACTGATATGGCAGCAGTGTAAAGTGTATTGGGTGATGTTGTGGAAGTCAAAATTTCAAAATTTTCTAATGCTGAAAAGGAAGAATGTTTAACAGATTATGAAAAATCATGACTGCCCGTTGAAGTAATTTGGTCATTTGTTAAATTAGGTAACAAAGAGCCATTAAGATTTTTGAAAGGAAAATAATATCATTTAATTTGTGCACAAGGTGTGAGTCAGGGTTGTATCCTTTCACCATACTTATTCAATCTGTATGTTTAGCAAATAACTCGAGAAGCTGGACTATACGAAGAAGAAGGCGGTATCAGGATTGGAAGAAGACTCATTAACAACCTGCGTTATGCAGATAACACAACCTTGCTTACTGAAAGCTAAGAGGACTTGAAGTACTTACTGATGAAGATCAAAGACTATAACCTTCAGTATAGATCACACCTCAACACAAAGAAAACAAAAATCCTCACAAATGGACCAATAAGCAACATCATAATAAACAGAGAAAATATTGAAGTTGTCAAGGATTTCATTTTACTCAGATCCATAACCAACGCCCATGGAAATAGCAGTCAAGAAATCAAATGACATATCTCATTGGGCAAATACGCTGCAGAAGACCTCTTTAAAATATTAAAAAACAAAGATGTCACTTTGAGGACTAAGGTGCACCTGACCCAAGCCATGGTATTTTAAATCACTTCATATACATGGAAAGCTGGACAAGAAATAAGGAAGAAAAAAAAATTGATGCCTTTGAATTATGGTGTTGGTGAAGAATACTGAATATGCCATGGACTGCCAGAAGAATGAACAAATCTGTTTTGGAAGAAGTACAGCCAGAATGCTCCTTAGAAGCAAAGATGGTGAGACTTGTCTCATGTACTTTGGACATGTTACCAGCAGGGAGCAGTCCCTAGAGAAGGACATCATCCTTGGTAAAATAGAGTGTCAGAGAAAGAAAGGAAGACCTTCAATGAGGTGGATTGCCACAGTGGCTGCAAAAATGGGTTCAAAAATAGCAATGACTGTGAGGATGGCCACAGGACCAGGCAGTGTTTTATTCTGTTATACATAGGGTTACTCTGAGTCAGAACTGACTCTACGGCACCTAACAACAACTAACAACAATTTGTGCATTAAAATAATAACGTCTTGAAGAAGAGAAGGAGCTTTGAAACTGGAGGTAAGGAAAATATTTAGAAAGTCACTGCAAAACATTAGGTAAGAGATTATGAATCCTAGACTTGCAAGGTGACTGGGAATGGGGAGAAGGTTAAAAACAACAGAAACTTTGTGGAAAAGGAGTTACAGGGCTTAGGGACAAGGGATGATTAGGGAAAGGAAATAAATGATGACTGAGTAATTTCATAGCTTGTGTCGCTAAAAAGATAATAAAGGCATTAAAAAAAGGAAGGGAAAATAGGAGGAAAAGTATGACTGAAAAGACAATGAGTTTAGTTGGGGAAATATTAGCAAGATATAGTTGTGAAGCTGTCTAACAGGCATTTGGCAAGTCTATAGATCTCCGAGTGGTGAAACTACAGCTATAGATTTGGAATTCTTCAGCATAAAGGCAAAAGTTGGGGCCTTGAAAGTGGATAATCACCTTGAGAGAAAACATACAGAAAAAAAGAGAAAAGTGTTCAGAATGTGGAGTATTTCTCTGGGGCAGAGAAAGTGGCAGTGGGCTCTGTGAAAACTGAAGAATGACCAGAGAAAAGGGGAATCAGAAGGCTTTGAAGACAGGGAATCCAAGTAGGAGCCAGTTTCCAGGATAGAACTTGAGATATGGCTGTAAGATCTGAAATGTCCTCACTGGTCAACTAAGGCACATGCATTACAATAGAAATAGCTAACCAATACTGAGCACATACTATATTCTAGGCAAGGTCCTGAATACTTCGCATGTACTAACTCATTTAGTATTCAACAACCCTGTGAAGCAGGTACTCGTATAATCATCATGTCTTTTTCAAGAGGAGGAAACAGAGGCACTGAGAGAGAACTTGACCAAGGTCATACAACTAATAAGTGGCAGAATCCATGAGCTTAGCTTCTACACAGCACTGCCAGTCAATGATTTCTGAGTGACCAACAGCAGAGAGCTGAAGGAGTGGTGTTGCTGACTAAGGGGAACAGAAGCATGTTCCCATGGGCTACCACTGATTGTAGGTTTTATCTGGGGTGGAGGTGATTTCCATTTGCTAGGTGTGGCCGCTTGCATAGAAAGGAAAGGAAAATAAATAGCTAATAGATGGTTAAAACCCTCAGAAAATGCAAAGAAAGCAACCCTAGTTTGACTTCAATTGTATACACTTATTTAAGCTGTGCTTCATGCCTTTGGGGTTGAAGTCCCAGAAAGCACAATAAAATGCAGTGGAAAAATATCCAACACTGCATTGTATGCTTGAAATTTTTAAAAAATGTAGTTTAACAAACATGCAATACGTAAAGGCAATGATATTCTATCGATTTTGGATTCGTTGGGTTTTTTTTAACCTTAAAAATTACTTGTAGAAAACAGTTCTATTCTTCTGTCCGCTCAGCTTTTTTTTAATATAATTTTTGAGGTAAATTAATATGACATAAACAATTAACATAACATAACAATTAACCATTTTAAACTGACCAATTCAGTACATTGTCAATGTTGCCCAACCACCATTTCTATCTAGTTCCAGGGCATTTTCATTGCCCCAAATAAAACCTCATAACCATTATGCAGTTTATTCCCATTGCCCCCTCGAGCCCTGGCACTCACCAATCTGTGTCCTGTCTCTATGGATTTATCTACTCTGGATATTTCATATAAAAGGAATCAAAAATAGTGCTCTAGGCAGAAGCACCACACAGTCATCCACAGCAAAGATCTGAAAAACTAAGCCAAACAGAGAAAACAGCAATCCTGAAACCCTAAAACATCAACTGAAGAGATAAAGAACTCAGCCAAGCACCAACGGAGTGAGAAAACTGACAGAGAATGGAGAGGGAGGAGAGATTCATGCAGAGGTCCCCTATCAGCTAACACAGCATGGATCCGCTATCTTGGACTCCTATCAGAGACCAGCAAATAGGGGGTATGAGAAAGCAGCTTCACGGAGCTTCCAACAGGAGACAGAACAACTGGTAATTTGCCATATACGCTTTCCCACCCCCCGCTCTTCTTCACCCCACTCAGCATGCTCTGCTTCCTGCGGCCACTGTCTCTTGGCCGGGAAGCACCGGCTGCTTGGATTCCACCTGCCCACACTGGCTGGCTGTCTAAGTGGCTTGTTCTTGCTTTCTTTCTGCTT
Organism: Dugong dugon; assembly: GCA_030035585.1. NCBI lineage: Eukaryota > Metazoa > Chordata > Mammalia > Sirenia > Dugongidae > Dugong > Dugong dugon. The sequence continues at coordinate 21,899,241 of CM057478.1, forward strand.
CTTTTGATTTCTTCCTTACCTCTCACCACCTCCCCCTTCTTTCGCACAAATACCTGGCTCTGTGCACCATCTTTGCTTCTTCCTCAGGGGCTACAGAGCTCCTTTTGAGTGTAGAACTGCTCCCGGTCTGGGCTGCCACGCTGGTGGGATCCCCGGGCTTTTATTTGTTTGTTTGTTTTGAATTGTTTGTTTGTTTTCTTTTCCTTTTCTTGAGTTGGGAGTTCTTTTTGGCTGGTCGGTGCCGTGCATCTTGGAACCTACCCCATTGACTTGCACAAACCAACAGAGGGATCCCTTAGGGAATTTCTTTTTTCATGGTTTTTTTTTTTTTTCTTTTCTGTTTTTTGGAGGGCTTTTCTTGTTTTTTTTTTTTTTAATTTGTTTTCTTTTCTTTTCCCTCTTTTTCCCTTTTTGTCTTTCTTCATAACTCAGTTTCTCGTATCTCTATACCTTCCTTCTCTTTCTGTTCCCTGAATATCTGGCACTGAATAACTACGTCTTCTAGCCAGGCTGTACTGAAACACCTGAGAACAACTTCCCCAGACCTCATAGCCACACCGGTGGGATCCCTGGGAGCTTTGCTGTTCTTTTTCCTTTCTGATTTTTATTTATTCATTCTTTTCTTTTCTTCTTCTTCTTCTTCACCTTTTTATTTTTCTCCATTTTCATAGTTTATTATATCTCCACTCCAACAGCAAGCTCCCCTAGCACTCTTTTTTGTTTGTTTGTATATTTCTGGCTCCTGTTCCTCTCTCTTCTCTCCCATATCCATCTTAGCTCCACACATAACAATCTCTCCCTTACATCCTGCCTACCTGCACTGTGTGCTGAACATTACACCACCAAGCAGCACAGGCACCACCTACGGAACCTGCCCTGCACTGATTACTGACCCGCCCTGGTGGCTATAGTAAGTGCCACAAACAACCCATCTCAGTAACTCCTCTTCAGCTAGACCTGCCCTGCTGTACCATATCTGAGCGACTGACCCTGCCCATTGGAGAAGGAGACAAAAAGTATCATGCCAACAGATGAGCAAACAACAAAGAACACAGAGCCCACCTGCTCAGAGATAGCCAAATAAATAAAGGAAGAAACAAACAAATCTACAATCAATAAATGAGAAAAATAATGACTGAATGCCAGTAGGCATCCAAAATAAAACAACAGATGACTTTCCAGTAGAAGAAAAGGCACTAGAACTACCTAATAGGGACTTCAAATCTCTAATACTCAGTATTCTCCAAGAGTTGAAGCAAAAAGCAGACAAAAATGAGGAAAAAAAAGACAAATTCATGGAAAATACAGACAAAAAAATGGAAGAATTCAGGAAAATAATGCAGGAATAAAATGCTAAAATAAATTCACAACTAGAAATTATACAAAAACAACAATTAGAAATCCAAAAGAGAAAACAACAAGATTTCAGAAATGGACGGTGTCATAGAAGGGCTGAGGAACAGATTTGAAATGCTAGAAGACAGGATCAGTGGAATTGAAGACAAACACTTGGATGCAACTCTGAGGAAAACTCAGAAAAAAGAACAAAGAAAAATGAAGAGACCCTGAGAGTTATGTGGGATATAATCAAAAGCAAAAATTTTCGAGTGATTGGAGTTCCAGAACAGGGGGAGAAAACAGAAAACACAGAGAGGACCATTGAAGAACTGCTGACAGAACACTTCCCCAATATCATGAAAGAGGAAAACCTGGCCATCCAAGAAGCTCAACGAACCCCATATAAGATAGACCCCAAAAGAAAATCACTAAAGCATATCATAATCACACTCACTAAAACCAAAGACAAACAAAGAATCCTGAGAGCAGCTCATGAAAAACAAGAAGTCACGTACAGAGAAGAAACAATAAGACTAAGCTCAGATTATTCAGCAGAAACCATGCGGCAAGAAGGCAATGGGATGACATACATAAAACCTTGAAAGGAAAAAATTGCCAGCCAACAGTAATATATCCTGCAAAACTCTCGTTCAAATATGATAGTGAAATTAGGACATTTCCAGATAAACTGAAATTAAGGGAATATGTAAAAACCAAACCAAACTTACAAGAATTATTAAAGGGAGTTCTTGGATCTGAGAACAAACAACTTCAGCTCACAGGCAGAATCTAGGACACAGGATTGTAGCAGCCAGATACCAATCTAGGAAATGAACTCTCAAGGAATATCCAAAACCAAAAGAAATACAACAGGGAATCAGAGCAGTTAATCTGTAAATGACAACAACATCAGAACAATAAAAGAGGGAATAAATGGTGTAGGTATAGAACCTTCTAATGCAGAGGAAGGTAAGGCGATACCAAGTAATAGTAGACTGCTTCAAACTTAGAAAGATAAGCGGAAATCTCATGGTAACCAAAAAGAAAGTTAATAAGCATAAAATTTATCTATAAAAATAAAGAGGAAAAACATAAAGTCTCAGAAAAAAACAAAAGAAATGAAAAAAAAAAAACCACAGAAAAAAGTAACTCAGCAAAGGAGAGTAAGAAGAACAAAGAAAACGTCAGCACCACAAAAAAAAAAAGCACTACAAAAATGACAGCAACAAACTCACATCTATCAATAATTACACTGAATGTAAATTGATTCAATGTACCCATAAAGAGATGGAGAGTGACAGAATGGATAAGAAAACAATATCCATCAATATGCTGTCTACAAAAGACACACCTTAGAAACAAAATGTGAATTTATTAAAAGTCAAAGGTTGGGAAAAAATATATCAAGCTAACAACTACCAAAAAAGAGCAGGAGTGACAATACTAATCTCAGATAAAATAGACTTTAAAACAAAATCCACTATAAAAGACAAAGAAGGTCACTATATAATGATTAAGGGGAGGATGCATAATGAACACATAACCACACTAAAAATTTACGCACCCAATGACAGGGCTCCAAGATACATGAAATCTAACAACACTGAAAAGAGAAATTGACAGTTCCACAATAATAGTAGGAGACTTCAACACACCACTCTCAGTAAAGGACAGAACAACTAAAAAGAAACTCAGCAAAGATGCAGGAGACCTAAAAGGCACAATCAGCCAACTTGACCTCATAGACATATATAGAACACTCCATCCAACCGCTGCAAAGTACACATTCTTTTCCAATGTACATGGAACATTCTCCAGAATAGACCACATCTTAGGCCACAGAGCAATCCTCAACAAGATCCAAAACGTTGAGATAATTCCAAGTATCTTCTCTGACCACAATACCATAAAGGTAGAAATTAACAACAGAAAGAGCAAGGAAAAAAAATCGATTACATGGAAACTGAATAACACCCTGCTTACACAACACTGGGTAATAGAAGAAATCAGAGATGGAATCAAAAAATTCCTAGAATCAAATGAGAATGAAAACACATCATAGCAAAACCTTTGGGACACAGCAAAGGCAGTCCTCAGAGGACAATTTATAGCAATAGATGCACACATCAAAAAAGAAGAAAGGAACAAAATCAAAACATTAACTACAGAACTCAAACAAACAGAAAGAGAACAGAAAAAAAAGCCCACAGCCACCAGAAGAAAGGAAATAGTAAAGATCAGAGCAGAAATAAATGAAATAGAGAACAGAAAAACAATAGAAACAATCAACAAAACCAAAAGTTGGTTCTTTGAAAGAGTCAACAAGATCGACAAACCACTGGCCAGACTGACAAAAGAAAAACAGGAGAGGACGCAAATAACCCAAATAAGAAATGAAATGGGTGGCATTACAACAGACCCAATTGCAATAAAAAGGATCATAACAGAATATTATGAAAAACTATACTCCAACAAATATGAAAACCTAGAGGAAGTGGATAAATTTCTAGAAACACAGTACCTACCAAAATTACAACAAAGTGATGTTGAAAATCTGAACAGACCCATAACAAGAGAAGAGATTGAAAAGGTAATTAAAAAAACTCCCAACAAAAAAAAAGCCCTGGCCCAGATGGTGTCACTGGAGAATTCTACAAAACATTCACAGAAGAGCTTGTACCAGTACTACTCAAGCTATTTCAGAGCATAGAAATGGAAGCAACACTTCCAAATTAATTCTATGAAGCCAGCATAATGCTGATATCAAAACCAGGCAAAGATGTCACAAAAAAAGAAAATTACAGATGAATATCTCTCATGAATATAGATGAAAAAATTATCAACAAAATTCTAGCCAATAGAATTTAGCATCACATCAAAAATATAATACACCACGACCAAGTAGGATTCATACAAGGTATGCAAGGATGGTTCCACATTAGAAAATCAATCAACGTAATCCACCACATAAATAAAAAGAAAGAAAAGAATCACCTGATCATCTCAATTGACCCAGAAAAGGCATTTGACAAAGTCCAACACCCATTCCTGATAAAAACTCTCACTAAAATAGGTATAGAAGGGCAATTTCTCAACATAATAAAGGGCATCTATGCAAAACCAATGGCCAACATCATTCTTATTGGAGAGAGGCTGAAAACATTCCCCTTGAGAACAGGAACAAGACAAGGATGCCCTTTATCACCACTCCTATTTAACATTGTGCTGGAAGTTCTAGCTAAAGCAATAAGGCAAGAAAAAGAAATAAAGGGCATCCAAATTGGTAATGAAGAAGTTAAACTGTCCCTGTTTGTGGATGATATATACTATACATGGAAAACCCTAAAGACTCCACAAGAAATCTACTGGAACTAATAGAAAGATTCAGCAGAGTAGCAGGATACAAGATAAACATACAAAAATCAATTGGATTCCTATACACCGATAAGGAGAATGAGGAAAAGGAAATCAGGAAAACAATACCATTTATAATAGCCCTCAAAAAAATAAAATGCTTAGGAATAAATCTAACCAGGGAAGTAAAAGACCTATACAAAGAAAACTACAAAACGCTACTGCAAGAAACCCAAAGGGATCTAAGTAAATGGAAAAACATACCATGTTCATGGATAGGTAGACTCAAGATAGTGAAAATGACAATTCTACCCAAAGCAATTTACAAATACAATGCAATCCCGGTCCAAATACCAACAACATTCTTCAAAGAGTTGGAAAAAGTAATCATTAAATTTATATGGAAAGGGAAGAAGCCCTGAGTAAGGAAAGCACTACTGAAGAAGAAGAATAAAGTAGGAGGATTTGCACTACCTGACCTCAGAACCTACTATACAGCCATGTTTGTCAGAACAGCCTGGTACTGGTACAACGACAGATACATTGACCAACGGAACAGAATTGAGAACCCAGATGTAAATCCATCCACCTACGGTCACCTGATCTTCGACAAGGGCCCAAAGTCCATCAAATGGGGAAAAGACAGTCTTTTTAGCAAATGGTGCTGGCAAAACTGGACATTCAACTGCAAAAAAAATGAAACAGGACCCATACCTCACGCCATATACAAAAAACTAATTCAAAATGGATCAAAGACCTAAATATAAAGGCAAAAACTATAAAGTTCATAGAAGAAAAAATAGGACCAATGCTACAGGCCTTAATACACGGCATTAACAGGATACAAACCATAACCATGAACACACAAACCCCAGAAGATAAGCTAGATAACTGGGATCTTCTAAAAATCAGACACCTATGGTCTTCAAAAGACTTCACCAAAAGAGTAAAAAGAGAACCTACAGACTAGGAAAACATTTTTGGACAATACAGGTCAGACAAAGGTCTAATCTCCATAATCTACAAGAAAATCCAACACCTCTACAACAAAAAGACAAATAATACGATTAAAAAATGGGCAAAGGAAATGAACAGAAACTTCACCAAAGAAGACACTCAAGTGGCCAACAGACACATGAGGAAATGCTCGTGATCACTAGCCATTAGAGAAATGCAAATTAAAACCATAATGAGATACCATCTCACCCCGGCACTACTGGCAAGAATCAAAAACACTGGAAATAGCAAATGTTGGAGGGGCTGTGGGGAGATTAGAACTCTTATGCACTGCTGGTGGGAATGCAAAATGATACAACCCTTTTGGGAAATGATACGGAGCTTCTTTAGGAAGCTAGAAATAGACATACCATACGATCTAGCAATCCCACTCCTAGGAATATATCCTAGAGAAATAAGAGTAGTCACTTGAATAGACATATGCACACCTATGTCCATGGCAGCATTGTTCACAATAGCAAAAAGATGGAAACAACCTAGATGCCTATCAACAGATGAATGGATAAACAAACTATGGTACATACACACAGTGGAGTACTATGCAATGAGAAAGAACAACAACGAATCTGTGAACCATCTCATAACATGGATGAAACTGGAGGACATTATGCTGAGTGAAATAAGTCAATCACAAAAGGACAAATATTGTATGAGACGTCCATCGTAAAAACCCATGAAAAAGTTCACACACAAAATGTAACAATCTTTGTTGGTTACCAGGGATGGGAGGGGTTGGGGGGTAATAGTAAATAGACAATAGACAAGTGGTATCTTGGGTGAAGGGTGAGACAGTACACAATACTGGGGAAGCCAGAACAACTTGTGCAAGGAAAGGTCATGGAAGCTCCATAGACACATCCAAACTCTCTGAGGGTCTGAATTGCTGGGCGGAGGGCTGTGGGGACCATGGTCTCGGGAAACATCTAGCTCAATTGGCATAACACAGTTTATAAAGACAATGTTCTACAGTCTACCTTGGTGAGTAGCGTCTGGGGTCTTAAAAGGCTGTGAGCAGCCATCTAAGATAATCCACTGGTCTCATCCGTTCGGGAGCAAGGGAGAGTGAAGAGAACAGGATACAAGGAAAAGATTAGACAGAAGGACTAATGGACCACAGCTACTAAGGCCTCCACCAGACTGAGTCCAGTACAGCTAGATGGTGCCCAGCTACCACCACTGAATGCTCTGACTGGGATCACAACAGAGGGTTCTGAACAGAGCTGGAGAAGGATGTAGAACAAAATTCTAACTCATAAAAAAAAAGACCAGATTTACTGGCCTAAAAGAGACTGGAGAAACCCCGAGAGTATGGCCCCCAGACACCCTTTTAGCTCAGTAGTGAAGTCATTTCCGAGGTTCACCGTTCAGCTGTGGGGTGGACAGCCCCATAAACCAAGTGGGACTAATGAGGCACAGCAGTCCAGGGACAAGGACTAGAAGGCATAAGGGCACAGGAAAGCTGGTGATAGGGAACCCAAGGTTGAGTAGGGATAGTGTTGATGTGTTGTGAGGTTGTTAACCATTGTCATAGGGCAACATGTGTGCTAACTGTTTAATGAGAAACTATTTTGTTCTGTAAGCCTTCATCGAAAGTGAGAATAGCAGCACAATTGTAAGAGAGTAGTCAATGTCACTGAACTGTGCATGTAGAAATTTTTGAAATGGAGTATCTTTGGCTACGTATATTTTCACCAAAAAAAAAAAAAAAAAAAAGGCCGAGAAGAGAGAGGGTTGACATGTTGTAGGGTTGTTAACCAATGTCATAAAACAATATGTGTACTCCTGTTTAATGAAAATCTGTTTGTTCTGTAAACCTTCACCTGAAGTACAATAAAAAAATAAAATAAAATAAAAGGAATCAGACGCTACTTGGCCTTTTGTGTCTGGCTCCTATCATCGTAATGTATTGGAGGCTGAGTCATGTATGTTCTTCACTCCTTTTTATGGCTGAATAATATTTCATTGTATGTATATTCGACGTTTTGTTTATGCATTCATCTGTTGTTGGACATTTAGGCTGTTTCCACCTTTTGGCTATTATGAATAGTGCTGCTATGAACATGTGTGTGCCAATATTTGTTTGAATACTTGTTTTCTATTCTCTTTGGTATGAACCTAGGAGTGGAATAGCTGGATCATATGGTAATGCTATGTTTAACTTTTTAAAGATCCACCAAACTATTTCCCACAGTGGCTAATCCATTTTGTATTCCCACTGGCATTGTATTAGAGTTCCGGTTTCTCTACATCCTCACCAACACATATTTTCCATTTTTTTGGTATATATTTAATTATACCCATCCTAGTAGATGTGAAAAGCTACCTCACTGTGGTTTTAATTTGTATTTTCTAAATGACTAATAATATTCAGCATCTTATTTACGTACTTATTGGCCATTTGTATATCTTCTTTGGAGAAAAGTCTATTCAAGACTTTTGACCATTTTTAATTGGGTAGTTTCTTTTTGTTGTCAATTAACAAATATTTTCTCCCATTCTGTGGGTTGTCTTTTGATTTTCTTCTTTAATTTTTTTATTGTACTTTAGATAAAGGTTTGCAGAATAAATAGTTTCTCATTAAACAGTTAGTACACATATTGTTTTACGACATTGGTTAACAACCCCTCAACATGTCCACACTGTCCCTTCTCAACCTTGGGTTCCCTATTACCAACTTTCCTGTCCCCTCCTGCCTTCTAGTCCTTGTCTCTGGGCTGTTGTGCCTCATTAGTCTCGTTTTGTTTTATGGGGCTGTCTAATCTTTGGCTGAAGGGTGAACCTTTGGAGCGACTTCATTACTGAGCTAAAAGGGTGTCCAGGGCCCATACTCTCAGAGTTTCTCCAGTCTCTGTCAGGCCAGTAAATCTGGTCTTTTGTGAGTTAGAATTTCGTTCTACATTTTTCTCCAGCTCTGTCCAGGACCCTCCCCTGATATCCCATGTCCATTCAACCAGCTCCTGACCCTCTCTGCCTTCTCATCTCACCTCTGGACAGAAGCTGGCCATTTAGTCTCATGTAGCTACTTGAGCTAAGAAGCACACTCTTCACAAGTATCATTTTATGTCCCATAGTCCAGTCTAATCTTTGGCTGAATAGTTGGCCTCAGGAATGGTTTTAGTGCTGGGTTGACAGAGAGTCTAGGGGCCATGCTCTCTGGGGTTTCTCTGATCTCAGTCAGATCATTAAGTCTGGTCTTTTCACTAGAATTTGAGTTCTGCACCCTACTTTTCTCCTGCTCTGTCAGGGATTCTCTGTTGTGTTCCCTGTCAGGGCGGTCATTGGTGGTAGCCGGGCACCATCTAATTCTTCTGGTCTCAGGCTGTTGCAGTCTCCAGTTTATGTGGCCCTTTCTGTCTGTTGGGCTAATGCTTTCCTTGTGACTCTGGTATTCTTCATTCTCCTTTACTCCAGGTGAGTTGGGACCAACTGATGCATCTTAGATGGTCACTTGCTAGCTTTTAAGACCCCAGACGCCACTCACCAAAGTGGGATGCAGAACATTTTCTTAATAAACTTTGTTATGCCAGTTGACATAGATGTTCCCTGAAAGCATGGTTCCCAGACCTCCACCCCTACTACTCTATCCCTCGAAGTGTTTGGTTGTATTCAGGATACTTCTTAGCTTTGGTTTAGTCCAGTTGTGCTGACTTCCCCTGTAGTGTGTGCAGGACAAAATATTTTAAAACATGCTTTTTTTCTGGGATAATGCAAGTTACCTGCCAGAGTAAGGATACAAGCAGAGAAGGATGGTAAAGAGAGACTACACTGCTAGAGGCCAGAATATAGAGAAGGAGGAGAAAGAAAAGTGACCTAATTTTGACTGAGTGCTACCCTGTGTCAGAGACATTCAGACACATTTTCTCGAATAATGCTTACTTCATTCTGTGAGTAACATACTTTCATTCCCATGTAACCAGTAAGAAATTTGGGCTCAAAGTAAAGTGACTTTTAGGGTCACTCAGCTAGTATGTAGTAGAACCAGGGATTAATCTGAAATCTTTCTGACCCCCAAGTCCAGGCTTTTCCCATAGACTACTGTGGTTTTATCTATTGCTTCCATAAGGAGATAGGCACATGGACACAGAGAGAAACAGTTAGAAAAGGAATGAGAGAAAGGAACACACACACTTTCATATGTATCTCCATATTTATGCGCATGTATATTATCTCCATGTTCTTTGAAACAAAAAGAAGTAAAAGGGAAGAGAACCCAGCAGATTCTGAAATGACAGTCAAACTCTCTAGCTGCATCTTTGTCAAGCCTTCTTATGACTGGTCTGTTCCTCAGAACCATAGTTCCTCAGAAGGCCTTTATACTTAAATATGCATGATTCCAAATACTCAGAGACTTACAGGCAGGGGATTCTCAATGAAGCCAGGGTATTAAAGGTATTCACACCTCAGGAAACTTTGATTGGAGCCAAAAGCTGGACCTGGCCAATAGGTAGGGGTGAGAATGTGGAGAAATCAGAAACTTGTACATTGCTGGTGGGAATGAAAAATTGTTCAACCACTGTGAAAAAAAGTTTGGTGGCTCCTCAAAAAGTTAAACATAGAATTACCCTACTCATTGCCCTCAAGTAGATTCCAACTCTAGTGACCCTATAGGACAGAGTAGAACTGCCCCATAGGGTTTCTAAAGAGTGGCTGGTGGATTCAAACTGCCAACATTTTGGTTAGCAGCCTAGCTCTTAACCACTGTGCCACCGGAGCTCCAGAATTACCATATGATTCTGAAATTCTGCTCATAGGTATGTACTACCAAAGAATTAAAAACAGGTATTCAAGCAAATACCAATGCCCCCACACCTTTGTAGGAAGAGTTTCCAAGCTTGAACCTTGGACTTTTCAAAAGAAGCAAAGAGCAGTCTCTGTCAAAACAAAGCACTCCTTTTGTGTCTGTACCACCACCACTCTCTCTTTTATTGAGTAACCAGAGCAAAACACAGGAGTGAACTCTGTAGCTGTTTGACTCAAAAACCAAACTGGCGAGATCGTGTGGAAGTCAACAGTGATCCAAAGACTAAGACTTTTAACTGCGTGTTTGCAAACACACATGTGTATTGCCTTGTATACACAGTAGTCTCATACAAAATCAATGTATTTCTACAGTTCAGTGTAAATCAATACTGGTGCTGTGGTACATTTCTCTGCTTTCAGTGGGTTAAATTGAAATCCCACCAAGAGGTTTAGCTAATGTGTAGTTCTAGTGAATATATTTAAATCAACAACATCACAATATGTGATTTCTCTGGGCATTGAGCTCAAATTAGTTTTATGATGATCAATCACCCATATTTATTTTTAAATGGATGCTTTATAAATTATTATTCTATTATCCATGATATAGATTTTTATGGGTCAATATATAAGAATGAAAAAGCATAAGCTATGCAACTTACAACCATAATGGAAGAAGAATGGGTTGTTTTTTGTTTTGTTTTTTTTCATGTTAGTTACAATATAAAAGCCAAAATTGTCAGGAGAGTTTTCTGGTCTCTATGGCAGGTCAGAGTCCATCTGTTTCATCTGCTATTCAGCTGTCTGAACAGTTGGACTTTATTTCCTCTTCATGATACCGGACTTTTAAGAACAAACAAACAAAAAAAACTTTTATCTAGGGATTGCACACAGATACGTTGCATTATATATAAATAGGCATTTACATGCACCTCATTTTTATCTTATAAATAATTTAGTGTTTTTGGTCTTTAGAATTATATTTTTTGAGCATTTAACCTGTAGCTATCATCAATTCACCAAAGTACGACACAGTGCTTTGCACAAGACAGGTTATCAAGAATCCTAGGTTTTTAAAAAGTATTATTGGTTCACATGAACTAGAAAAGCAAGCAAAATTATTTAAAATTAGTACTATTTAAAGATTTTGTCTGTATTCTTTAAAAAATTGTCATTATTCTCAGAATGAGACCAGAAGAACTAGATGGTACCCAGCTACCACCAATGACCACCTTGACAGGGAATACAACAGAGTCCCTGATGGAGCAGGAGAAAAGTGGTGTGCAGAACTCTAATTCTAGTAAAAATACCAGACTTCATGGTCTGACTGAGATTGGAGGGACCCCAGAAGACATGGCCTCTGGACTGTCTGTTAGCCCAGAACTGAAACCATTCCCGAAGCCAACTCTTCAGGCATAGATTAGACTGGACTGTAAGACATAAAATGATACTCGTGAAGAGAGTGCTTCTTAGCTCAAGTAGATACATGAGACTAAATGGGCACGTCCTGTCAAGAGGCAAGATGAGAAGGCAAAAAGGGACAGGAGTTGGTTGAACGGACATGGGAAATGTGGGGTGAAAAGGAGGAGTGTGCTGTCACAGTATAGGGAGAGCAACTAGGGTCACATAACAATGTGTGTATAAATTTTTGTATGAGAAACTAACTTGAACTGTAAACTTTCACTTAAAGCAAAATAAAAAAAAAGTAATTATTCTTATTTATACCCAAAAGGTTATTTCATGAGGTTTGATTGTAAAATACAGTAAAGGTTGTTACATACTAAATATATTTCAAAATAGTCCACATAACATGTATTTCCTGGTATTTATAGATTACTAGCGAACATTGCATGAGTTGAATTAAACTAAATTGCTATCAAGTTAGAATCACAGCTCCGGAAGAAATCTCAAGGTGGTACACGGTGCAGCCTCCTCCCCTGGGGTAGACCAGCCTACCACTTGAAAGGCAGTGATTGTCCTTGCTATTTACAGAAATCTTTATTAAGGGCCATTTCACACCCTCACCCGTTCCAGGACATCAAGGCATTATCTTAGGTCTATCTAAGCTATTTTTTTAAATAAACTTTTTACTTTGGAATAATATTAGACTTACAGAAAAGTTGCAAAGCTAATACAGACAGTTTGCATATACCCAGTTCCTTAATAGTTAACATCTTACAGAACCATGATACATTTGTTAAAACTAAGAAACTCACAGCAGTACGTTGTTGTTGTTGTAGTTTCTGTCAAGCTGGTTCTGACTCATGGTGTCCCCAAGTGTGCAGAATAGAATTGCACTGTAGGGTTTCAAGGCTGTGACCTTTCAAAATCAGATTGCCATGCTTGTCTTCCAAGGCACCTCTGGGTGGGTTTGACCCTCCTATCTTTTGGTTAGCAGTCCAGTAACTAAACTCCAAACTTTATTCAGATTTTACCAGCGTCCTTTTTCTGTTCCAGGATCCAATCCAGATAGCACTTAGTTGACATATGTTCTTAGTCTGCTCTAGTCTGTGACAATTTCTCTTTCCTTGTCTTTCATGATCGACCTACTTTGTATAATGTCTCTCAATCTGGGTTTGTCTGATGTTTTTCTCATGGTTAGACTGGGGTTATGAGTTTTGGGGAAGAATGCCACAGAGGTGAAGTGCTCTGCTTATCATATCGTATTAGGGGTACCTGCTATCTACATGAGTTCTCACTAGTGATGCTAACCTTGATCACCTAGTTAAGGCAGTGTTTGTCAGGTTTCTTCACTGTGAAATTACTAATTTTCCCTTTCCAGGCTCTATTTTTTAAAGCTGAGTCACTAACCTTAGCCCACAGCAAGGGGGAGGGGACTAAGCATCACCTCCTGGAGGGAGAACTATGTACTTAAATTACTGGGAATTCTTCTTTAAGGGAGATTTGTCCTTTCTCCCCACTTACTTATTTATAATGAGAATTATGTATATTCATTTTGGGTTATAATCCAAAACTATGCTGTTTATTTCATTGCTCAAATTGTTCCAGATTTGACCATTGTAGGCTTTTTAAAGTTGGCTCTTATGTCGCTTTGATATGTCTCCATTGTTTTTGTTTTTTTGAGTACTTCCTTACTTTCTGGCATTGTAAGATCCTCCATGCTCATCTTGTATTTTCCCTGCTTAATCCTGAGAATGAGCGATTTCTCCAAGGATCCCTGGTTCCTTTTATTGTAGAATGGTATTTAGAAACCAAAATCTGGGTGCTTTGTATACTCTCTGCTACTGGCGTGTCATTGTTTCTAGGTTCTGTCAATGAACACAGTTGGAAATACATGTGTGTATACTAACTGATGTACACGCACATATCTATAATTATTTCAATATCTATCTGTATATATCCATATAAAACTAAACATATTCATACTGATGTCTCCAATACTAATCCAGTACCATAGGATTCTTTCTAGATTTCCCCTTTGCGTAGTTGTAACTTCTTTCTCTGACGAGAAGAAACCTAGCCTAGTCTACCTAAATCTTTGCTAATAATAGTCACTTGATTGTGAATGCGGACATGAAGTAAAGAGACAATGTGTTCTTCATAATAATTGTCCACATTAATCACTACTTTGCTGTAATATGGTTAAGAACATAGGCACTGAAATCTGTCTCCTTCAGCTTGAGGTCCAGCTTCTCCACTTACCAATTGTGTGCCCCTGAGTAAATGATTTAAACTATCTGTACCTCAGTTTCCTCATCTCTCAAAAAGGAGCCAAAATACTACATATGCATAGGGTTGATGGGAGGATTAAATGAGTTTATACAAGGAAAGCACTTAGAGCAGTGCCTGGCACATGGTAACTCCTCAACAATTGTTAACTTTTTAAAAATTCTGTACCAGAAGATTTATTTTTCTAAAATATCCTGTAGCTAACAATGACCTGATAAAGTTAAACTTTAAGTGTTTGTCAGACCCAACTGAAATAAAAAGGGTCATAACATAGGATTATGAAAAATTATACTCCAACAAATTTGAAAACCTGGAGGAAATGAATAAATTTCTAGAAACACACTACCTCTCCAAATTATCACAAAGTGATGTTGAAAATTTGAACAAATCCATAACACGAGAAGAGAATGAAAAGGTAATAAAAACAACTCCCAACAAAAAAAAAGCCCTGGCCCAGATGGCTTCACTGGAGAATTCTGCCAAACATTCACAGAAGAGGTTATACCAGTACTACTCAAACTATTACAAAACATAGAAAAGGAAGTGACACTTCCGTATTCATTCTATGAAGCCAGCATAACACTGATATCAAAACCAGGCAAAGACACAACAATAAAAGAAAATTACAGACCAATATCTCTCATGAATATAGATGCAAAAATTCTCAACAAAATTCTAGCCGATAGAATTCAGTATCACATCAAAAAAATAATACACCATGACCAAGTAGGATTCATACCAGGTATTCAAGGATGGTTCAACATTAGAAAATCAATCAACACAATCCACCACATAAATAAAAGGATAAAAAGAGTCACATGATCATCTATTGATGCAGAAAAGACATCTGACAAAGTCTAACACATTTCTGATAAAAACTCTCAATAAAATGGGTATAGAAGGGAAATTTCTCAACATAATAAAGGGCATCTATGCAAAACCAATGGCCAACATCATTCTTAATGGAGAGAGGCTGAAAACATTCCCCTTGAGAACAGGAACAAGACAAGGATGCCCTTTATCACCACTCCTATTTAACATTGTGCTGGAAGTTCTAGCTAGAGCAATAAGGCAAGAAAAAGAAATAAAGGGCATACAAATTGGTAATGAAGAAGTTAAACTGTCCCTGTTTGCAGATGATATAATACTATACATAGAAAACCCAAAAGACTCCATGAGAAAACTACTGGAACTAATAGAAAGATTCAGCAGAGTAGCAGGATACAAGATAAACATACAAAAATCAATTGGATTCCTATACACCAACAAAGAGAATGATGAAAAGGAAATCAGGAAAACAATTATATTTATAATAGCCCATAAAAAAATAAAATACTTAGGAATAAATCTAACCAGGGATGTAAAAGACCTATACAAAGAAAACTACAAAACTCTACTGCAAGAAACCTAAAGGGATCTACATAAATGGAAAAACATACAATGCTCATGGATAGGTAGACTCAACATTGTGAAAATGACAATTCTAACCAAAGCAATTTACAAATACAATGCAATCTCCATCCAAATACCAACAACATTCTTTAAAAAAATGGAAAAATTAATCATTAACTTTATATGGAAAGGGAAGAAGCCCCAAATAAGCAAAGCACTATTGAAGAAGAAGAATGAAGTAAGAGGATTCGCACTACCTGACCTTGGAATCTGCTATACAGCTACGGTAGTCAAAACAGCCTGGTACTGGTACAACGACAGATACATTGACCAGTGGAACAGAATTGAGAACCCAGATGTAAATCCATCCACCTATGGTCACCTGATCTTGAACAAGAGCCCAAAATCCATCAAATGGGAAAAAGTCTTTTCAACAAATGGTGCTGGCAAAACTGGATGTCCATCTGCAAAAAAATGACACAAGACTCATACCTCACACCATATACAAAAACTAATTCAAAATGGATCAAAGACCTACATACAAAGCCAAAAACTATAAAGTTCATAGAAGAAAAAATAGGACCAACGCTAGACGCCCTAATACACAGCATTAACGGGATACAAACCATAACCAACAACACACAAACTCCAGAAAATAAGCTAGATAACTGGGATCTTCTGAAAATCAAACACTTATGCTCATTAAAAGACTTCACCAAAAGAGCAAAAACAGAACCTACAGACTGGGAAAAAAATTTGGGCATTACAAGTCAGACAAAGGTCTAATCTCTAAAATCTACAAGAAAATCCAACACCTCTACAACAAAAAGACAAATAATACGATTAAAAAATGGGCAAAGGAAATGAATAGACACTTCACCAAAGAAGACATTCAAGCGGCCTACAAACACATGAGGAAATGCTCGCTATTACTAGCCATTAGAGAAATGGAAATTAAAACCACGAGATACCATCTCACCCTGGCATTACCAGCACGAATCAAAAACACGGGAAATAACAATTATTGGAGAGACTGCGGGGAGATCGGAACTCTTATGCACTGCTGGTGGGAATGCAAAATGATACATCCATTTTGAAAAATGATATGACACTTCCTTAGAAAGCTAGAAATACAAATACCAGATGATCCAGCAATCCCACTCCTAGGAATGTATCCCAGAGAAATAACAGCCGTCACATGAATAGACATATGCACACCCATATTCATTGCAGCATTTTTCACAATAGCAAAAAGATGGAAAAAACGCCTAGATGCCCATCAACAGATGAATGGATAAACAAACTATGGAACATACACACAATAGTATATTATGCAATGATAAAGAACAATGACGAATCTGTGAAGCATCTCATAATGTGGATGAAACTGGAGGACATTATGCTGAGTGAAATAAGTCAATCACAAAAGGACAAATATTGTATGAGACCTCTCCTGCAAAAACTCAAGAAAAAGTTTACACACAAAAAGTAACCATCTTTGTTGGTTATGAGGGATAGGAGGAGTGGGGGAGGAAATACTAAACAGACAACAGGTGAGTGGTAACTTTGGTGAAGGGTAAGACAGTACACAATACAGGGGAAGCCAGCACAACTTGCCAGGGAAAGGTTACGGAAGCTCCATAGACACATCCAAACTCCTTGAGGGACTGAATTGCTGGGCGGAGGGCTGTGGGGACCATGGTCTCAGGGAACATCTAGCTCAATTGGCATAACACAGTTTATAAAGAAAATGTTCTACAGTTTACCTTGGTGAGTAGCGTCTGGTGTGTTAAAAGCCTGTGAGCAGCCATCTAATATACTCCACTGGTCCTACCCCTTCGACAGCAAGGAAGAATGAAGAAAACAAGATACAATGGAAAGATTAGTCTGAAGGACTAATGGACCACAACTACCACGGCCTCCACTAGACTGAGTCCAGTACAACTAGATGGTGCCCGGACAGAGCTGGAGAAAAATGTAGAACAAAATTGTAACTCACAAAAAAAGACCAGACTTACTGGCCTGACAGAGACTGGAGAAACTCCAAGAGTATGGCTGCTGGACACCCTTTTAGCTCAGTAATGAAGTCACTCCCAAGGTTCACCATTCAACCAAAGATTAGACAGTCCCATAAAACAAAAAGAGCCTAATGGGACACAATAGTCCAGGGACAAGGATTAGAAGGCAGGAGGGGACAGGAAAGCTCGTAATAGGGAACCCAAGGTTGAGACGGGACAGCATTGACATGTTGAGGGGTTGTTAACTAATGTTGTAAAACAATACGTGTACTGTTTAATGAGAAACTATTTGTCCTGTTAATTTCATCTAAAGTACAATAAAAAGAAAGAAAAAAATTTAATTGTTTGTAAATATAATCAATAAACCAATACATTACATAAAGCAAAATCCTTTCACGCTACCTCATGTACAACAGAACAAAATGCTGCCCGGTTCTGCACCATCTGCATGATCATCCTTATGTTTGAGTCCATTGTTGTGGCTATTGTAGTGCCTTCCAACTTAGAGGGTTGATCTTCCAGCACTGTATCAGACGACATTCTGTTGTCATGCATAGGGTTTTCATTGGCTAATTTTAGGAAATAGATTACCAGCCCTTGCTTTCTAGTTTGTCTTAGTCTGAAAGCTCTGCTGAAACCTGTCTACCGTGGGTGACTCTGCTGGTATTTGGAATACTGGTGATATAGCTTCCAGCATCATAGCGACACACAAGCCACCACGATATGACAAACTGACAGACAGGTGGTGGATGGAAAAGCTTAGCAGTTTAATATTAGCTCTATATGAATCAATGTATTTCTCTGTGGCAAATCTTTTAATCATAACTTCTCCAAATTACACATCATTCCTTTGGTGTGTTGTCATATAAGATCTATTTTCAATCCCTTTTATCACTGATATTTTTTTTTTTTACTGGACTTACTTCCTTTTCACTGAGAATCTAGAATTTTTTTTTTTTTTTTTTTTTTACTTGAAGTCTGATCTCGTTTCAGGTCTGAAGTTTTATTTTATTATGTAGCATTCCATCACTTTAATATTTCCACCGAGAAAGCATCACAGAAGTATTAGTATGCAATCTTGGCATTTTAGGAATATTTTAAATCCTTAGAGTGTCAGTTTGTTTAAAAATGCAAAAATGTCTGCAATATTTAGCCTTGACAAAGATAAAAAAGATATGTTCTGAATCTATCACTTATATATATGACGTTTGAGCTTTATAGCTGCTCTATACGCATCCTGGACTTTTTCCTTTAAAGTTCATTACTACTGGTTCATAATTAAATAAGGTTTTGTACAGTTAGGCAAAATCAAAATATTATAGAGCTGAAGAGAACATTCAGAGTTGATCGGGAATATTTACAAAACTCACTTTATCAAAGGAATGACGTGGAACTCATTCAAGAGAAGCTCAGAATTTTTCTTAAACACACGGATTCCCACTCCTGAGCCTATGAATCTTTAACAATATTTCCAAGTGATGCTCATTATTAGACAAGTTTGGGAAACATTGATTTAACCCAAGATCCTGATTTTACGTGTGTGTGTGTGTGTGTGTGTGTGTATGGAAACTAAGACCCGGGGGAGGAGGGGGTCACCTCCATCACCCATTCAACATTCATTAAGCACCTACCTTTATATGCTCTGGAACCCTGGTGGTGCAGTGGTTAAGAGCTTGGCTGCTAACCCAAAGGTCGGCAGTTCAAATCCACCAGCTGCTCCTTGGAAACCCTATGGGGGCAGTTCTACTCTGTCCTTAGGGTCACTATGAGTCAGAATTGACTTGACATCAAAGGGTTTGTTTTTTTTAATATGCACTATGGAAGTACAATGGGAGTATATCAAAAGGCTTGGGACAATGCATTGCTACGTACTGCTGGTGGAATTCTGGACTGGTACTACCTTTCAGTCAGACAATTTGGCAGTAATTATCAAAATATTAACCGTGCTTATCCTTTGATCCAGTAATTCTAGATGACAATGGTATTTCTTAAATTGTCATTCAGATCAGTTGCTTCAGAATCACCTGCGATTCCTGTTGAACACAAAGATTTCAATGTCTCATTTCAAACCAACTGAATCAGAATCTCTGCGAATGGGACCTGGCTATCTGCATTTTTAGGAAGCTCACCAGAAGATCCTTATGTCCACTAAAATTTTAGAAATTCTGCTGTAACTGTGAGAAGTCAGAGCCCTAGCAAGGAGAGGAGGGTATTTACACAGAAGGGCAGCTGGGCATGGGGCATGGGAGCCCAAGAGGGATAAGAAAACTGTCCATATGGCTGCGGACTAGAACAAGGAGGGTGAAGACTGTGTCCACATGGAAGACCAGCACAGTACAGTGTGGGGTGTCAGATTCCAAGCAGGGTGAGAGGATCATCCATGTGAGGGGGTCAGGGTGCCAGAGTTTGAGATGTTGGATCCTGAGTGGGGTGAGGAGGGTGCTTGTACAGGGTATGGCCCAGCACCAGGTGTGGGAGCCACATAGAGTAAGAAGAGCTCTGATGAGGGGGTCAGCCAGGCATGAGGAATGAAGGCTTAAGGGGTTGAGGAGGATATCTCACTGGGGAGAGGGCAGTGGCAGACTTGGGAGATTGTTTACATTCAGGGGTATCGATTAAGACGTAAAAATATTATAGATAATAATATTTTGGGTAATAAGAGCCAAGTTTCTCTCCAAAGGAAGTTACAGATATGGAAAGGAAATAAAACTAAAATGAATGCCGTGGTGTTGGATTTGAATTGAAGGAATCAGTGTAAACTCATTGTTAGTAATAGATGATAGATAGATATGTAAACGTGTCTAAACTCTGCCAATGAAGAGTGCCTGGGAGCTGTGATATCCCAATAGCAATGAGTTCACCTAGGTGCCCAGATCTTGGTTTCTAAATATCACTCCCCACTAAAAAGAACTAGGGCTCCTTGGAAAAATGGTGGTTTCTAGCTTTGAGACAGGGAAAGACAAGAGGATCCTGGAACATCTTCTTGTGCCAGAAAACAAGTAATTGCTCAAAGATAAGGACATATCAAAGGACACAGGAGACAGACTGAAGGTGTTCCTACTGGCCAAATCTGAGACAAGTTGAGCATTAAAAAAACCATGGTAAGGAATTATAACATACTGAATAAAAAAATAATTCATGAGTCCCTAATGACAAAAATAATAGCAGGAAGGGATAGGGAAAGTTCTTCTGTACATAAAAGTGCTAGCTAATAAATGTAGAAGAATATCACCATTTTGAACAATCAGCATGATAATTAATCCAAGCATGGATCTTCAATGGATGCCAGATCTGGTGGATGAGATATTTGTTAGGGAAAAAGACATGCATATGGTCTCAAAGTATCACCCAATGGATACTTACTGATTACAAAGGAGAAAAGATAGCTTTTAAATGATATCAGATAAGCCTGTCAGATACCACCTTCACCTATCACCAGTGATGGGACACACAATAGCATGTGCCTCCTGAGGAGATGCAGTGGGAAGGACACAACCTCACCTATGATGTATTCTTGACAAAAATTTAACTGAATCTTATCATGAGGGAAATAATCTGAAAAATCCAGATTGTGGGACATTTTGCAGACTATAAGCGGGGCGTGATGGTTAAGATTGTGTATCAACTTGGCTGGGCCACGATTCTCAGTGTTTTAATGTAATCACTCCCATGATTGAATAGACTGTGAGTAGCCAATCAGATGACAGGGAGTCTCCTTGGGGGTGTGGCCTGCATCTGAATATAAGCAGACATTCTGGCTTTTTGCTTTCTCTGGATCCTGCAGCTGCTTCCTGTCGTCTCATCTCCTGTTCTTGGGACTTGAGCTGTCAGCTCATCTGCCAAACCCGGCGTTCGTCGATCTGCACAGCCTGTGAGCAGGAGCCCTGCTCTCCAAGCTGCCGATCTTGGGCTTGCCAGCTTCTGTGGCTGTGTGACTTAGGAGAGGCCTCTACCCTGATCCATGGACTTGGGACTTTCTAGCCTCTACAATCACGTGAGCTGTTTCCTTGATATAATTTCTCTCTACATATATATTTATACATTTTACTGGTTTTGCTTCTCTAGAGAACCCAGCCTAAGACATTTGGTACTGGGAGTGGTTCTAGAGAAACAAAATTGTAAGGATGAGTTTTCTAAATTGGTTCTCAAGTTTGGTTAGTCATAAAGACATTGATGACTCTGTTTCCAGCACTAAAGAGGTCACTGCTAGTCCATGGAGTGAGGTGGTGATACAAATACACAAAATATTACCACCGGTAGATCAGGTATTGGTGAAAGGTAAAGCTCAGGGTGAACATGTCTGTGATATCTTTCTACAGCTTTGTCAGAATGAGAAGTATAAGGAAGCTGTTTGGTTTGTCCTACTTTCGCTAGACGAACTGATGAAGGAAGGAGATGCGCTCAGGGCTTAAGAGTCAAGGCTCAAGTGCCGCGTACTTGACCTCAAGGCTTCCACTTGTGCTTTGAAAGAAAGCTTTATTTCTTGTAGTAACAGAACGGAAACTGCTGAAAATCAAATGGAGTCTTATCGTAAGAGTGGCTGAATTACAACGCCAGCTCAATTGCAAACCTCAAGAGGTGCCTGAAGTTAAATTAAGGGCATTGATTGGGAAGAGATGGGATCCTGAGACTTGGGATGGGGACATATGGGCAGATAATCAGGAAGCTGGGGACACTGAGCCTGTAAATTCTGTTGAATCACTCCTGCCAGCAGAACCAGTCCCATCTGAAGAGATTACTTCATGTTTGTCTGCTAAACCACCCTGCCCAGAAAAACCATTAGCCCCTCCACTCCCATCTGAGGAGATTAGCCCTAGCCCAGCTGCCTCGAAAGAATACTTGCCTGAGTCATTGCCTGGAGCATCGCCTGAGGCAGATGCTTTACAAGATAATGCTGAATGTTCTCAAAACAATTCCATACTACTGATTCTGGCTTCTAGACCTATAACTAGGCTTAAGTCCCAGCAAGCCCCAAAAAGTGAAGTACAAAGCATGACCCAGGAGGAGGTACGCTACACTCCAAAAGAACTACTTGACTTTTCTAATATGTACAAACAGAAACCTGGGGAATATGTGTGGGAATGTCTATTAAGGGTGTGGGATAATGGTGCAAGGAACATAAAGATGGATCAGTCTGAGTTTATTGATATGGGTCCACTAAGCACAGATTGTTCATTCAGTGTTTCAGCTAGAGAAGTTAGGAAAGGATCTAATAGTTTATTTGGTTGGGTTGCTGAAGCATGGACTATGAGGTGGCCGACACTAAATCAAGTTGAAGTACCAGACCTGCCTTGGTATACTGTAGAAGAAGGTATCCAAAGGCTTAGGGAAATTGGCATGCTAGAGTGGATTTATCAAGTTAGACCCACAGACCCACACATGGAGTGTCCAGAGGACACACCTTTTACCACAACTGTGAGGAACAAATTTGTGAAGGGAGCTCCAGTATCCTTGAAGACTGCTGTGATTGCTATTTTATGTAAGTCAGATTTGACAGTGGGAACTGCCCTAACTGAATTAAGACACCTACCTACAATGGGACTGATTGGACCCCCTGGTAGTAGGGGCCAAGTGGCTGCACTCAGTCGACAAAGACAAGGTGGGCGTGGTTACAGAAATGGAAAGAGGAGTCAAAGTAGTAATCAGAATAGTCTGACTCGTATGGACTTATGGCGTTGGCTACTTAGTCATGGTGTCCCTAGGAGTGAAATAGGAAATCTACTAAATATTTACTTGATCTATACAAACTGATGAATTCTAGGTCAGGTGAACAGTAGTCTAACTCGAATTGCCAGAATAGAGAGTCACGGTCCCTCAATCAGTTCCCAGATTTGAGCGAGTTTAAAGATCCACAACCCCTTGAACAAAGGGGAGGCTGGGTCTCCTTGAGGAAGGACTCCAGTACACTGCCAAAAATTTTTACTGTTAATCTTTCTCCCAGCCTTCCCCAAAGGGATCTATGGCCTTTTACGAGAGTGACTGTTCACTGGGGAAAAGGAAATAATCAGACTTTTTGGGGATTACAGGATACTGGCTCTGAGCTGATACTAACTCCAGGAGACCCAAAATGTCACTGAGGCCCACCAGTCAGAGTGGGGGCATATGGAGGTCAGGTTATTAATGGAGTCTTGGCTCATGTCCATCTCACAGTAGGTCCAGTGGGTCCTTGAACCTATCCTGTAGTGATTTTCCCAGTTCCAGAATGCAAAATTGGAATAGATATGCTCAGCAACTGGCAGAACCCACACTTTGGATCCCTGACAAATAGAGTAAGGGCTATTATGGTAGGAAAAGCCAAGTGGAAGCCATTAGAACTGCCCCTACCTAGGAAAATAGTAAACCAAAAGCAATACCGCATTCCTGGAGGGATTGCAGAGATTACTACCACCATCAAGGTCTTGAAGGATGCAGGGATGGTGATTCCCACCACATCCCCACTTAACTTGCCTATTTGGCCTGTGCAAAAAACATATAGATCTTGGAGAATGACAGTAATTATCGAAAACTTAACCATGTGGTGACTCAAATTGCAGCTGCTGTGCCAGATGTAATTTCACTGCTTGAGCAAATTAATACATCTCCTGGTACTTGGTATGCACCTATTGATCTGGCTAATGCTTTTCTCTCCATACCTGTTTCAAAGGACCACCAGAAACAGTATGCCTTCAGCTGCCAAGACCAACAATACACCTTCAATTGCCTACCTCAGGGCTACATTATCTCTCCAGCCCTATGTCATAATTTAGTCCATAGGGAACTTGATCACCTTTCCCTCCCACAAGGCATCACACTGGTCCATTACACTGATGACGTTATGCTGATGGACCTAGTAAGGAAGAAGTGTCAACTGACTCTGGACTTACTGGTAAAACATTTGCGTGGTAGAAGGTGGGAGATTAATCCCACAAAAATTCAGGCACCATCCACTTCAGTGAAATTTCTACGGGTCCGGTGGCGTGGGGCACATCGAGACATTCCTTCTAAAGTAAAGGATAAGTTATTGCATCTTGCTGCTCCCTCAACTAAGAAGGCGGCAAAACACCTAGTGGGCCTCTTTGGATTTTCGAGGCAACATATTCCTCATCTGGGTGTGCTACCCTGGCCTATTTACCAAGTGACTCAAAAAGCTGCTAGTTTTGAGTGGGGACCAGAATAGAAGGCCCTGCAACAGGTTCAGGCTGCTGTGCAAGCTGCCCTGCCGCTTGGACCATATGATCCAGCTGATCCAATGGTGCTTGAAGTGTCAGAGGCAGATAGAGATGCTGTTTGGAGTCTTTGGCAGCCCCCTATCAGTGAATCACAGCACAGACCCTTAGGATTTTGGAGCAAAGCTCTGCCATCCTCTGCAGATAACTACTCTCCTTTTGAGAAATAACTTTTGGCTTGTTACTGGGCCTTAAAACGCTTAACCATGGGACACCAAGTCACCATGAGGCCTGAGCTGCCCATCATGAACTGGGTGTTGTCTGACCCACAGAACCATAAAGTTGGACGTGCACAGCAGCACTCCATCATTAAATGGAAGTAGTATATTCAAGATTGGGCCCGAGCAGGACCTGAAGGTGCAAGTAATTTGCATGAGGTGGCCCAAATGCCCATGGTCTCCACTCCTGTCACATTACCTTCCCAGTCTGCACCTATGACCTCATGGGGAGTTCCTTATGATCAGTTGATTGAGGAAAAGAAAACTCGTGCCTGGTTTACAGATGGTTCTGCGCGATATGCAGGTGCTGCTCGAAAGTGGACTGTGGCAGCACTACAGCCCCCTTCTGGGACCTCCCTGAAGGACAGTGGTGAAGGGAAATCCTCTCAATGGGCAGAACTTCGAGCAGTGCACCTGGTTGTTCACTTTACTTGGAAGGAGAAATGGCCAGATGTGCGATTGTATACTGATTCACGGGCTGTGGCCAATGGTTTGGCTGGATGGTCAGGGACTTGGAAGGAACATGATTGGAAAATTGGAGACAAGGATTTATGGGGAAGAGGTATGTGGATAGACCTCTTTGAATGAGCTGAAGAAGTGAAGATATTTGCATCACTTGTGCATGCTTACCAAAGGGTGGCCTCAGCAGAGGACGATTTTAACAATCAAGTGTATAGGATGACATGTCTGTGGAAACCAGTCATCCTCTTTCCCCAGCTACTCCCGTCATTGCTCAATGGGCTCATGAACAAAGTGGCCATGGTGGCAGGGATGGAGGTTATGCATGGGCCCAGCAGCAGGGACTTCCGCTCACCAAGGCTGACATGGCCACAGCCTCTGCTGAGTGCCTAATCTGCCATCAGCAGAGACCAACACTGAGCCCTGATATGGCACTATCCGTCAAGGTGATCAGTCAGCAACCTGGTGGCAAGTTGATTACATTGGACCACCTCCATCATGGAAAGGGCAGTGTTTTACCCTTACTGGAATAGACACTTACTCTGGATATGGATTTGCCTTCCCTGCACGCAATGCTTCTGCCAAAACTACCATCCGTGGACTTATGGAATGCCTTATCCGCCGTCATGGTATCCCACACAGCATTGCCTCAGATCAAGGGACTCACTTCACAGCAAATGAAGTGCAGCAGTGGGCCCATGCTCATGGAATTCACTGGTCTTATCATGTTCCCCATCATTCTGAAGCAGCTGGCTTGATAGAACGATGGAATGGCCTTCTAAAGACACAATTACGGTGCAGGGTTGGGGCAATGTTCTCCAGGAGGCTGTATATGCTTTAAACCAGTGTCCAATATATGGTGCTGTTTTTCCCATAGCCAGGATTCATGGGTCCAGGAATCGAGGGGTGGAAATGGGAGTGGCATCACTCACTATTACCCCTAGTGAACCACTTGCAAGATTTTTGTTTCCCATCTCCTCAACCTTATGCTCTGCAGGCTTAGAGGTCTTAGTTCCAAAGGGAGGAATGCTCCCACCTGGAGACACATAACTGATTCCATTGAACTGGAAGTTAAGAATGCCACCTAGCCACTATGGGATCCTTATGCCTCTGGCTCAACAGGCAAAGAAGGGAGTTACCATACTGGCTGGTGTGATTGTTCCTGATTACCAAGAGGAAATCATATTGATATTACATAATGGAGGTAAAGAAAAGTATGTCTGGAATGCAGGAGATTCCTTAGGGTGTCTCTTACTACTACCATGCCCTGTGACTAAAGTCAATGGAAAACTACAGCCACCTAATTCTGACATGACTACTAATGACACAGACCCTTTAGGAATGAAGGTTTGGGTCACCCCACCAGGCAAAGAACCACAACCAGCTGAGGTGCTTGCTGAGGGCAAAGGGAATACAGAATGGGTAGTGGGAGAAGGTAGTTTTAAATACCAGTTACTGCCATGTGACCAGTTGCAGAAATGGGGACTGTAATTGTTATGAGTATTTCTGCTTTGTATGTGTGTATCAAATATTTTTGTTTCCTTCACTTATAAAATATAAGCTGTGAATGGGGCTAGTGCGTTTTCTATTGGACACATGTTAGTTGTATCATTTTAGACACAAGTACGACTTTCTAATTGTCTTCATTCAGAGATTATGTATGGTTTAAGGAGATGTGTACATGTGCCAAGTTGACAAGGGGTGGACTGTGATGGTTAAGACTGTGTGTCAACTTGGCTGGGCCATGATTCTCAGTGTTTTAATGTAATCACTCCCATGATTGAATAGACTGTGAGTAGCCAATCAGATGAAAGGGAGTCTCCTTGGGGGTGTGGCCCGCATCTGAATATAAGCAGACATTCTGGCTTTTTGCTCTCTCTGGATTCTGCGGCTGCTTCTGGTTGTCTCATCTCCCGTTCTTGGGACTTGAGCTGTCAGCTTATCTGCCGAACCTGGGGTTCGTCGATCTGCACAGTCTGTGAGTGGGAGCCCTGCTCTCTGACCTGCCAATCTGGGGCTTGCCAGCTTCTGTGCCTGTGTGACTTGGGAGAGGCCTCTACCCTGATCCATGGACATGGGATATTCTAGCCTCTAGAATCACGTGAGCTGCTTCCTTGATATAAATCTCTCTCTATATATATATTTACACACTTTACTGGTTTTGCTTCTCAAGAGAACCCAGCCTAAGACACAGGGGGACTGTTCTAGATTAAAGAAGACTAAAGAGACATGATCATCATATGCAATGTGATGTCCTTGACTGATCCTGTTTTAAACAAACAAATGAAGAAACAAACAAAGTTACTGAGAATGGCTTGGGGCAATTGGAGACATTTGAATATGGGGCTGTCTATTAATTTTAATTTCTTGAGTTTGATAATATTATGGTTATTTTTAGGAAAGAATATCTGTATCTATAGACAGAAATAAAATTAATGTGTCAAAATGTTAATATCTCTTGATTCTGGAGGACAGATACATAGGTATTCATTTTATTCTTTCAACTTTTTGGTAAGTTTCACATTTTCTAAATAAAATATTAGTCTAACTGTCTTGGATTCTTCTCAAGAAGTTGTTCAGATTTCTGATTGTTAAAATATCAAAATTACAGTATTATACCAGCAAAATTACAGTTATTTAAAGACCTGAAAATACACCAAAAAACCAGTTGCCACTGAGTCAATTCAGACTCATGGTGACCCCATGTGTGTCAGAGTAGAATTTTGCTTCGTAGTTCCAATTGTTTTGGAAGCAGATCGCCAAGTTTTTCTCCACAGTATATGGGAATACCCAAATACTGAGTATCAGTATTGCAATCCAGCAGGTTAGATTGCTCTTATTCACCTTTTAATCTCTAGAACTTTGTCATTAAGTGGTCAATGAATGTTCAATGGATGAATGTCTTAGTTATGTAGTGCTGTTATAACAGAAATATCACAAGTGGGTGGCTTTAACAAACAGAAATTTATTCTTTCACAGTCTATGAGGCCAGAAGTCCAATTTTGGGTACCAGCTCTAGGGGAAGGCTTTCTCTCTCTGTTGGCTCTGGGGGAAGGTCCTCATCTCCTTTCAACATCTGTGGGCCTGGCGTTCCTTGGAAATCTCCATGTGTCTTGGCATCAATCTTCCCCTGGATCTAGGCGCTTCTCAGTGCAAAGATCCTGGGTCCTAAGGCTCCTGGCTCTTCTTTCTTGGCGGTAATGGGGTCCCACTCCTCTGCTTGCTTCTCTCTTTTATATTTCAGAAGAGATTGACACTCGAGATTCAACATAATCCTGTAGATTGTGACCTGCCTCATTAATGTAACTACCTCTAATCCTGTCTCATTAACATCAGAGAGGTTAGGATTTACAACACATAGGATAATTATATCAGACGAGAAAATGGAGAACAGCCACACAATACTGGGAATCATGGCCTAGCCACGTTGACACACATTTTTGGGGGACACTATTCAATCCATAACAATGAGGAGGAAATTGTTTTAATGTTTTGATTTAAAGGTTTAGTAACTCCTAGAAGAAGAGGTAATCTTGATGTTTAATGCAGGAAGAGGTGAGGTGAGCTAAAGGGTAAGGGCTACAAAAACTGCCATGCACAGTGCAGTTCAGGAAGTCTGGCCCCACCTCATATCAGCCACCATCCCACCTCTGCCATTAGAAACCAGTGGAGCAGTGTTGTTTTAAATTGACAATGCTTGTTAACCAAATAGAGCATTTGTTGTGTAAGATTATTGTTGTAAAGAATTTATTATGGTTTTAAAAGTTTCTGGTCCAGTTTTAAAACTTAGTAACAAAAGAGACAACCCAATCAAAAAATTGGTGAAGATCTTGAACAGACATTTCACCAAAGAAGATATTAAAATGGCCAACAAGCATATGAGAAGATGCTCAACGCCATTAGCCAGTAGCAAAATGCAAATCAAAACAACAATGAATCTGTGAACCACCTCATAACATGGATGAAACTGGAGGACATTATGCTGAATGAAATAAGTCAATCACAAAAGGACAAATATTGTATGAGACCTCTATCATAAAAACCCATGAAAAAGTTCACACACAAAATGTAGCAATCTTTGTTGGTTACCAGGGATGGGAGGGGTGGGGGGGAAATACTAAATAGGCAATAGATTAGTGGTATCTTGGGTGAAGGATGAGACAGTACACAATACAGGGGAAACTAGCACAACCTGTACAGGGAAAGGTCATGGAAGCCCCATAGACACATCCAAACTCCCTGAGGGACCGAATTGCTGGGCGGAGGGCTGTGGGGATCATGGTCTCGGGGAGCATCTAGCTCAATTGGCATGACACAGCTTATAAAGTCAATGCTCTACATTCTACCTTGGTGAGTAGTGTCTGGGGTCTTAAAAGCCTGTGAGCGGCCATCTAAGATACTTCACTGGTCTCATCCCTTCGGGAGCAAGGGAGAATGAAGAGAACAGGATACAAGGAAAAGATTAGTCCAAAGGACTAATTGTCCACAGCTACCAAGGCCTCCATCGGATTGAGTCCAGTACAGATAGATGGTGCCTGGCTACCACCAGTGACTGCTCTGATCAGGATCATAACAGAGGGTTCTGGACAGAGCTGGAGAAGGATGTAGAACATAATTCTAACTCACACAAAAAAGACCAGATTTACTGGCCTAAAGGAGACCGGAGAAACCCCGAGAGTATGGCCCTCAGACACCCTTTTAGCTCAGTGGTGAAGTTATCTCTGAGATTCACCATTCAGCCTGGGAGTGGACAGCCCCGTAAAACCAAATGAGACTAACGAGGTACAGGAGTCCAGTGACAAGGGCCAGAAGGCAGAAGGGGACAAGGAAGCTGTTGATAGGGAACCCAAGGTTGAGTAAGGATATTGGTGATGTGTTGTGAGATTGTTAACCATTGTCATAGGGCAACATTTGTAGTAACTGTTAAATGAGAAACTATTTTGTTCTGTAAGCCTTCATCTTAAGTGAGAAGAACAGCACAATTGGAAGAGCATAGTCAGTGTCACTGAACCGTGCATGTAGAAATTTTTGAAATGGTGTATCTTTGGCTATGTGTATTTTCACCAAAAAAAAAAAAAACTTGAGAAGTTAGAGGGTTGACATGCTGTGTTGTTAACCAATGGCATAAAACAATCTGTGTACTACTGTTTCATGAGAAACTATTTGTTCTGTAAGCCTTCACCTGAAGTACAATTAAAAAAAACCCTGTATACCAATGTTCATTGCAGCACTTTTCACAATAGCCAAAGGGTGGAAACAAACTAAATGTTCATCAACAAGTGAATGGATAAACAAAATGTGGTATATACATACAATGCAATATTACTCAGCCATAAAGTGAAATGAAGTCCTGATACAGGCTGCCACATGAGTGCACCTTAAAAATGTTGTTATTGTTGTTAGATGCCATTGAATCATTTCTAACTCACTGCGACCCTATGTACAACAGAACGAAACATTGCCCAGTCTTGTGTCATCCTCACAGTTGTTGCCATGTTCGAGCCCATTATTGCAGCCGTTGTGTCAATCCATCTCCTTGAGGGGCATCTTCTTTTTCGCTGACCTGCTCTACCAAGTATGATGTCCTTCTCCAGGGACTGGTTCCTCCTGATACATGTCCAAAACATGTGAGACGAAGTCTCGCCATTTTTGCTTCTAAGGAGCATTCTGGCTGTACTTCTTCCAGGACAGATTTGTTTGTTCTTTTGGCAGTCCATGGCATATTCAATATTCTTTGCCTACACAATAATTTAAATGCATCAATTCTTCTTCAGTCTTCCTTATTCATTGTCCAGCTTTCGAATGCATATGAGGTGATTGAAAAGACCATGGCTTGGATCAGGCACACCTCAGTCCTCAAGGTAACATTTTTGCTTTTCAGTACTTGAAAACATTATGTTGGGTAAAATAAGTCAGTTGCAAAAGGACAAACACCGTATGATCTCTCTTATATGAGATAATAAAAAACATAGAAAACAAAGATTATTAGTGGTTACCAGGGATGAGAGGGACAGGAAAAGGAAGAGTTTTTGCTTAGGGGGCACTGAGTAATGGTGGTCGAGTAATTTGGAAAGGACAATGATACTGGTTGCACAACGAGAAGAATGTAATCAACGTGACTGAATTTTACACATAGAAATTGTTGAATTGGCAAATGTTTTGTTGTGTATATTTTCACCATATACACACACAAAAAGTTTTGGTCCAGGATAACAACTTGAAGGATATGGCTTTGTTTTACAGTATCATTGTAACTGGATCTTACTTGTATATATGTTCCAAATCTGTATGTAAATAAACAAGGGAACTCTTGGTCTATTTTAGGAAGAATAATCTTTAATGCAGCATGTACATTCACATACTAAATGTGCTAACTATGAGTAAATTTTTCATGTTTGTTAAACCACATTTCCCAGGCGTTGGAATAGGTGTTGGGCATTCCTCTCACTTTAAGATAAAACTGTAGTATTTCTCCATCTTCTCTCTCTCTCTGTGAGAGAGACAGAAAGAGATAGAGAGATAGAGAGAGAGAAATGCATAAAACACATACTTAAGTTTAACAAATAATAAAGCAAACAAGTCAAGAAATAGAAAAATATCAGAATTCCCCTCCCATGTGCCCCTCCCCAAGTTCAACATCATTCCTCCTTCTAGAGGTAATCACTATCTTGACCTTTGTGGTAATTATTTCCTTATACTTTTACCACGTATGTATGCATCCCTAACCAGTATGTTTGTTTTTTTTTTTAATTGTACTTCAGGTTATGGTTTGTTTTTTTTCTGTTTTTGGAAACTTATGTGAATGGAACCATACTATACAAATTCTTTTGTTTCTTTGCTTCTTTCACCCAACATGTTTTTAGATTCACCCAAGCTGTTTTGTGTAGCTGTAGTTCATTGAGAAAGACTCTCAATGAGATGGATTGACACAGTGGCTGCAACAATGGGCTCAAACATAGCAACGATTGTGAGGACGGCACAGAACTAGGCAGTGTTTCGCATTCTGTTATACATAGGGTCACTATGAGTTGGAACTGACTCAATGGCTAACAACAACAACAACAAACATTCTTGTACATCTATCTGCTGCATATGTGTGAGTTTCTCTAGGGACATAACTAGGAGTAGAATTACTGGGTCATAGGATATAGATATCCTCAACTTTTCTGGATAAGGCCAATGGTGGTCATACAAATTTGTACAGCCATCAGTTGTTGATGAGAATCCCTGTTGCTCCATGTTTTTGCCAACACTTGATATTAGACTTTTTAATTTTTGCCAATCTAGTGGCCATGTATTGGTATCTCACTGTGGTTTTAATTTGCATTTCACTGGCTACTAATGATGTTGAACGCTTTTCCATATGTTTATTGGCAAAATGAACATACTTTATTACATAGGTTTTTTTTCCTATTCAATTTGACTATCCCTAAATGAGATAAATTTGGGAGATTATATTGCAGCTAAATTTCTTAAAGCCAAATTCACAGCATTAAGAGTCAGTATTAGGGAAACAAGAACTCAGGGAAGAGAGACGATGAAGTGGGGGCAGAGAGACAGACTAACAAATAAGTAAATTAACAAAAATGTTAATGGGAAATTCATAGGGACAGGAAAGGAAAAGTAATATTGTTTTAAAAGATAGGGATGAGGGAATAAATTCCATCTTTTAAAGATTGCTGTTTTTAATTAAAAAAAAAACAAAAAACTGTTGCTGTCGAGCCAATTCTGACTCATAGCGACCCTACAGGACAGCGTAGAACTGCCCTATAGGATTTCCAAGGAGCAGTTAGTGGATTAGAACTCTCAACCTTTTGATTAGCAGCCCAGCTCTTAACTACTGTGCCACCAGGACTCCGTTTTTAACTTACAGACTATGAAATTAGAATGAAAAAAAAAAAAAGATTCTAATTAAAGATGGTAAAAGGAAAATAGAACCTCATGTTATTTCATTATATAAGAGAGAATGTAATGAGTACTTACCCTAAGTGCCCCACAGTGACAGGAGGTACCCTCTGAGAATCTCGTACATACAAACATGGCGTTTGAGCTTCTGCTCCTTTTTACCAATAATGAAGAGAGATTTTAGAGGTTAAGTAGCAACCACAGAATTTGCTCAGTGTAGGTCTCCTATCTGCAGGGAATAAGGTAAAACCTAATCCACTTGATGTTGTTTATTATATAATTAGAAAGATTGTTTTTGCCTGAGGTGTCAGTATAATAATTAACTGGAGGGGAAGTGGTTATGGTAATCTAGGTTTCTGGCTTGGCCCAGCACTAGGAATTTGTCAAGATCAAATGCCTGTCTTCTTAAGGACTGTCTAGATCAGAACATTTAGAAATTGTGGATTAGGGTTACCTATTCATAATAATTAAAGATGTTGTTT
The DNA here is from genome assembly GCA_030035585.1 of Dugong dugon. NCBI lineage: Eukaryota > Metazoa > Chordata > Mammalia > Sirenia > Dugongidae > Dugong > Dugong dugon. Next base: position 21,933,059 of record CM057478.1, read on the forward strand.
ATTTTAACCAGTTCAATTGCAGAAGAACAACAAAAAAAGAACTTTCTTTTTGTTTAGAATTTCCAGTTTATGTCATTTCTGATCTCCTTGAGGAAACAAGGGATATTATTAAAATATTGAAAACCAGTTCATCTTGTCCCACACGAGTTGATTCACTAGTACAATAAAGGTCATAACAACAATTCATTTAGAGATGATTCACAAACTAGTAGTAACGAATTCTTATATAACTTACTGAAAATGGAGACCATAATTTACAAAAAAATAAACTAAAGCATATTCAATTATTGAAGAGCTATAGGTCAAAAACAGGATTATAGGTGAGTTACCTAATTGTCTTTGAAGTGCGCCGAAATTTTCTTCTTAAGGCTCAGTCCTTGAGTGCTTGGTCCTCTATAAACTTTCATGTGGATGACATCCAACCATATATTTACAGTCCTGGAGCTTTAGTCGGCTGGGTATCTATAATTTCTAAAATCACACCCATATAAGATCCCCCTTGGGCTTCCTCATTTTTTTCAGCTATTTGAGTTTCTTTTGACAGTCTAAAATCTTGAACTCATCCCAGATTCCTTCTAGTCTATTCACCTTTCCCTTCTTAATCTAGTCAGTCACAAATTCTTGCTAGATCATTCTTTTTCATTCTCCATTGCCTTTTTTCTAATCCAGACCTTTAACTATCCCATACCTATACTATCACCACAGCTCCTAACTAGCTGGCTCCAGCTTTGAGCTTTTTCACACCAGATTAGTCCCTGAGCTTTGTACATCAATTTCTTTTCACAGGCACCCTGCCTTGCCTTCGTGTTTCAGCGTCATGTCTGCTCATCTCTATCCCAGCCCTTTTCTTTAATGTTTATTTACCTCTTGTACACTGAAACCTGTGAGAGCCAGAACTCCATGGGACTCCCTTGTTTTTCTGAATCTCAAAAGCTTTCCGCCTTAGACAGGGTGCAGTCTTACCACTTTTCTATTGCTCTCTATTAGTGGAAAATATTTGAGTTTTCCGCCTTACCTAGGTTCCAGCTTTTGCAAGTTTTACTGTACATATATTTCTTTTATGGGACCTCCCTGACAGCTCCCATTCTCTGTGAAAACTCCCTTACTTTACTCTCTGTGCTCTTCCTTTGTTCCTAAGGAAGTATATGGGAGATCAGATTGTGTTGTAGAGGGTCAGCGAAAAAGAGGAAAACCCTCAACAGGATGGACTGACAGAGTGTCTGCAACAGTGGGCTCAAACATAGCAATGATTGTGAGGATGGGATCACTATGAGTCGAAACTGACTCCACAGCACCTAACAGCAGCAACAACAACCTCTGGAACTAGACTGTTAACTCCACTGAAGTTAGGGAGCAAAAGTGTCCTCTAGGCCACAGCAAGGTTTCAGTATGGCCTTTTTCCACTTATTATATACTGGACCTTTTTACTTATTAGCACATATATATATATTTATCTGATGCTTTTTTAATGCCTGCAGAGTATGATGTCTCTAATTTATTTAATTGGCCCCTTACTGATGGACATGGGTGGTTTTTCCAGTTTTGTTATTATAAAACATGCTGCAATGAACATCCATATATACCTTAAAGAAATTTAATATCCATAGGTAAAACCATAGCCTGGGAATTGCTGTATTAAAGGTATGTACATTTTAAATTTTGATAAAAAAAAAAGCAGTTGCCATTGAGTTGATTCTGACTCATGGCTACCCAATGTATTTCAGAGTAGAATTGCACTCCCTAAGGTTTTCAGTGATTGTGATCTGTTGGAAGTAGATTGCCAGGTCTTTTTCCAAGGTGCCTCTGCATGGATTCAAACCGCTACCCTTTCGGTTCGTAGCCAAGTGCTTAGGCATTAGAAATAACTAAATTATCTTCTGAAATAAGTTTTACTATCTACTTTCATTTCAAAGGAGCCCGGGTGGCAGAGTGGGTAAAGTGCTCAAGCGCTAACTGAAAAGTTGATGGTTAGAGGCCACTCATTGGGAGAAATATGTGGCAGTCTTCTTCCATAAAAATTTTAGCCTTAGAAACCCTATAGGGCAGTTCTACTCTGTCCTACAGGGTTGCCATGAGTTGGAATCAACTGGACAGGCAATAGGTTTTCCATTTCTAGGAGCCTGGGTGATGCAAGCAGTTTGCCACTGACTGCTAACAAGAGAAGCTGGTGGTTTGAACCTGCCCGGGAGCTCCCCGGAAGACAGATTACAGCCAAGAAAATCCTATGGAACAGTTGTACTATGTAACACGTGGGGTTGCCAAGAGTAGGGGGCTGACTGGACAGCAGCTAACAACAACTCTCATTTCCCACAGTAGTGATTTTCCTGCTCACCAGGATATGGACATTTGATAGTGGGCGCTTTGTTTATAGAGGCTTATCCTCACAGATTATTGGCATCAGAGAAAATATAAAGCCAGGCAAAATGAAACTGAGGGCCAGAGAACAGAATCATCAGTGGCTAGTACACGGTTCATTGTGGTTGTTAGTTTTCGTTGATTCCGCCTCCATTTCTGCATACCTGAACAAAACACTGTCGCGTCCTGCACCTGTCCCATCACTGGTTGCAGATAGGACCTAAACGTGAAGATTATCTCCGTCTATAGATGGATACAATTAGATTTGATTTGGGCTCCAGTAGATTCTTGGCAAAGAAAGGTGATGCAATCTGCTGTCCCGGACTGCTGGCTAGGCGTCCTAAAACTCAGTCTGGGTGTATGTAATAAACGAAGCCCTGGAAAGGCAGTCAAAATTAGCACATTCTTCTTGGGTGACTCCTTTCCCAGCTTCTGTTCACCCTGGTTCCTCTTTCCCAGGTGCTCTTCCTCCCGTAAGACCCTCGTCTGAGAAGGCCGGACCCATACCTTGCATGAATCCGTTTGAAGCCTGGCCTTCGGCCTTTTCTCTCCAGGACCCCTCCTCCGTTTTGATAGACTGCAGCAGATGTTCCCGAGGTTCAGGAATCCCTAGGCTGTCCCCAACCCCCCCGGGGGGTGGGCAGTGGCTACACAAGCACTCTGCACTCTCGGGAATCTCAATTCACTTGACTTCCCCGCGGATCAGTGAATCCCGCAGGGGAGGGAGAGGTTGTTCAAACGCCCCGAAAGCCCCTGCCCAGCGCTGTGTCCTGCATGTTATTCCGAAATAGCAGGCAGGATTAAGCGAATTTACGTTAAGAGGTGAATGACGGGGTCCTCCGGGAGACTGTATTTTAAACGAAGCTGCTTAATAACCCTGAAAAATATGAATGAGATACGGTGGTGTAGACAGGGTTGGAGGAGAGTAAATTTAGAGGCTGGGGGCACTGAATGCTCCGTGTTCAGGCCCTGCCAGCTCTGCTGCTCCGGCATGTCCTACCTGGAACCCACGTCGGGCCCCTCCTCAGTGTCCACCAAGCACGTAGTAGCTGCCGAATAAATGCCTGTTGAATGCGGGAAGGTCTGCGTTTCTACCTGGACCGGTACAGGCCTAGGAGAGCCTGGCTTCCGAGCAGCCTCTCTCCTCGTGGTCCTCGACCCTTCTAGGCCATAGCGGGGGTTCCAGGGGCTTCCGGGGCAGGCGGCTGGACGGAAGGGAGTAGATACAGGTCGCGTCCACGTCCAACTGTCCTAAACCCCTGCCGCGGAGGCCAAAGGCAGAAGGGGTCCCGTGGTTGGCCAGGATCCCGCGGTGGGGTGCACGGGACCGGCGGGGAGGCTCCGGTGACTGCGCGCCCCAGGCCCGCGTGCAGCCGGCGACAGCCGCGGGTGGCCCGGTCGCTTCTCAGGATCAGGCCGAGTCCCCACGCGAGCCACTGGGCTGGGCGACTCCCGGCGTTCTCGGACTGCGGGACCCGCCCTCGCCTTCGCCGCGAGCCCCGAGCCCTCTCCGCTGAGGTCACCGAGGGCCAAGCGCCCTGAAAAGTCCTCCAGAGCGACGCCACCCTGGACTCGCTACGGACACGCTTCCAGCCTTTTCGGTGCTTTTCACACTTTCCCACAGCCCCGGACCGTCACTCGGGTCCCCAAAGGGCGCAGGGCGCGGCCTGGGGAGCCTTTGTGCCCTCGGTGTTTGCTGGGACTTTTTCTCCCGAGGAGAACTTCCCCCACCCTTTCCCTCTCGAAAGTCCTGTGGTTTCCCTAGAAGACGGAAAAGAAGTTGAGAAGGTTGCCGAGACTTCTCTTTTTCAGTCTTTCCCGTCCTGAAACGTCAAAAACCCGAGGCGTTTGGCTGTAGGGAAATATTTAGAGCCAAGATGAGGGAGCAAACAGTGCATTCCAAGACTCTTCCCTCCCACCACGTCCCCGGGCTCCCCTCCCCCACGCCTGGCCGCCTTGCAGCGGGCCCCGGGAGCGACAGGGTTAAGCCCTGGAATGTGGCGGCTAGGAATGTGCATGCAGATGAGCAGGCGAAGGCGGAGCGGGAGGCGGCTGGACGGGCGCATGCTAATCGAATGCAAATGAGGAGGCCTGTAGCCGCCGCGCCGCTTTGCGGAGCTTCCCGGATCCCAGCCCTGGAGGCGGCGGCTCCGGCAGCCTGGGCGCCGCGACCCTCGGCGGCCACTGGGGGACGGGGAGGAGGAGGAAGAGGCGGAGGCAGCTGCGGCGGCGGGGAGGAGGCTTCGCTCGACTGCTCCGACGCAGACATGGTGGACTGATCCTGAGCGGCGCCGAGAGCAGGCTTCCTGAGCCTCCCCATCGCGTGGCCAGCCGCGCCCCAGCCCGCAGCCCCTCGCCGGCGCCGCGTCGGGCCAGGCAGTCGCGTTCCCGCCGCGCCCCGCGCAAGGTCCCTATGGAGGCGCCGCTCAGCGGCGAAGCCGCGGACCATGCCTAGGAGGGCCGGGAGCGGGCAGCTGCCGCTACCCCGGGGCTGGGAGGAGGCCAGAGACTACGACGGCAAGGTCTTCTACATCGATCACAACACCAGGAGGACCAGCTGGATCGACCCTCGGGACAGGTAGGTGGCCGGGCCGGATGGGCGGCGGGTGGGCGCTGGACCCGCCTCGGGAGCGTGGCGGTGACTGTTGTCCCGGAGACCCAGCCGCAGCGGCCGGCGGGGGGCGTGGGGCGGCTCCGGCCCCGCGGTGCCCAAGGGGTTCCGGGGAGGAGGCGCGGGACCGTCTGCCCGAGCCGGGGCCGTGCCAGCCAACGAGGCTCCCTGGAGGGACGAGTTAGAGCCGCCCTTTCCAGGGCCCCTTGGCCCACCTCTTTCTCAGTGTCCCCAGGGACTTTAGACACTCCCCGCACAGTGGGAAGGGTGGAATTGGCGCGCCTAGGTTGACACTCGTGTCCAGTTAACGGACCCACAGGGGCCACCTCTGCCCAGGTCTGAGCTCGCTTTCCTCTTACGTTGAGCATTTTGAGGCTGGAGAGCACCTTCGGCCTCTGGGAGGCGGGGATGGGCTCGGGGCCTCCCAGAGGAGGACTTAACTGCGGGGTGGGGAACCCGCCGTTTAGACCACCTGTGGCATCTCTGTGGCCGTCCTTGGCTCCCAAGCCTTGACTGCACCTTCTTGTCAGGGCCCGCCACTGGTCAGGCGGTAGGGGCTGCTGGTGCGCCCGGACATGGAGAGTGGTCTTAGCACAGTTCCTCTCTGGGTCTTGGGTAGTGGGTGTAACTGGCTCTGCCCCTCCGATTTTAGAAACGCTTGCTTTGGAGTGTTTAAGTCTTCACCTAAAAACTTAAACTGACTCCCAGATTCTGTTTTAAAGTAAGAAGGGGTGAAATGAATCTTGGGACTGAACCTTGGGTGATAAGAAACCCCTAACTTGAGTCTTAGCATGATTTCTTTCAGTTCACAACACACACTTTTTATTCCCTTCGGGAGGTGAAGAAGACAGGCAAAACAAAATCATCATCCAAGAAGTTCAGGAGCTGAAGTTCACAAATGTTGCTCTATCCCATCTTTGTTTTTAACCTCAAAAGGAGAATTTCTTATAATTCACTGAAGAGGTATTCTTAATTGTAAGTTTAAATAATCCTTAGGAATAACTCCGACATTGGGACTTTTATCATTTCTGAAACTTTTTTCCAGCTCTTTATGGAATGCAGCCCTAGGGGTATATAACGTTTTTAGGTGCTTCTATTAATAAACGTCTCTCCTTTTCTCAATTTAAAGCTGACAGAATTTCATACTTTATATTCTCAGTTGTTTTTGCTCTAACAATATTGATTTTGAAAGCTATTAAGAAGCAATTATAAGAAAGACATAAATGACATTATAAATTTATTGAACAATCCTTGTTAAATTATCCATGAAGGTATCGGTTTAAGTTTCCCTCCTGAAATGAGAAAAGGCACCTGTGCTGATGTTCCATCTTGCCACAGCCTGGCTGCCTGATGAAAGTTATGACAAGCATCACACCTTCACAGTCTCTCCAGACATATTAACTGTTGTCATAAACTTCACGCTCCAAGCCAGTTATTTGATTTACACCATTGCACTTTGAAACTACTTAACAGATAGTAAATGTCAGTGCTCATGGTGTGTACCCAACAGTGGCTTTTAAGGCACCTGTATAAATATTTGACTTTTACAGTTGTGTGGTAGTTCTTACTGCTTTCTGATACTGGGAGTTTCAAGTTACTGAAATTGCAATAAATTCTTGAAATATACAGGCATTTTAGTTTCTTGTCTGCTTCAATTTACATGTTTTATTTTATCTTCTCATTTGTGTTTACCAAAAAGGATTACAAGAGTATGTAATGCCTGGATACAGCAAATAGAAAGTGAAGTAAAATAATAAGCCTTCGCTTATGCATATCACTATTCCTTAAACAAGTTAAGTATGTCTTTTATTTTAAACTGTTAATGGATTAGCAATTATTATGAACTCTGTTTTCAGGAAACTGGGTAACCAATTCATTTGATGGGGTCAAAGAGTTTTGACTAAAATCGCTTGCTGTTCTTCCAATTTTCCTTGAAGCTCTTCGGTCTTTAGGTGTTAGTAGATGTAAATTTGACTGGTTAGACATATTTTTGAATTTGAGTATTGGACCTTTCAAAAGATATTCAATGAGATCAGAATCATGATGACATGGTTTAAATTTGATTGTGTTTTCTTTTAGTATGATTAAGTGACTGAATCTTGCTAAATAGTGTAATAGATGGGAGATGATGTTTGGAGTAACTATAACTAACTCTTGTTGGTTTTGTTATACAGTCTTACCGATTTTGTTATACACTCTTACCAAACATGGAAAGAGATATTGCACAGGCCAACTCGAGTGTGTGGATTCTCCTACAGGATCAAATTACAAATCCTGAAAAAATAACTGACTTAATATACCGTGGGACTGCAGTACTTTTGAACTTTTAAAGCCATTTAATTAAAATGGTTGTGATGATTTACCCAGTAATGTTTGTTACGTTATCTGTTAAAAGTAAAAGAATTTTATGTTTTTGATAGCTTATCCATTTGTCAACTATTTCTGTTGTGTAGATAACAGATAATTAGGCTGGTTTTGGGAGGGTGGCTTCGGGATGTTACAAGAACATAATTTCATTCAACAAATGCTGATTGTAGAATACTGAAGCATTATTTAAAAATACTCTTCAACTTTTAGAGATTGACGACATATTGCAAACTTTGCTGTGAAGTGATCAAAACTTACTGCTCCACTACTTATTAACTGAGTAATGTTAGATGAGTTTCTGAAGTCCTCTAAACCTCCATTTTTCACCTCTGAAATGAGGATAATACAACTTATCTCAGGGATGTTTGTGGGCCCATAGTTAGGACCCAGTCGTAATGTAGCCGTTCCAATTTAGGAAATGAGTGGTAGTCCAGGTTACCTCTGAAAATTCTAGACGTAATGATGCATATTTACTGGATGTTTATTGTCTGCCAGCCACTAAGCTAAGCTCTTAACTGTGATTTCATTTTATTCTCCCATTTGTTCTATGAAGTAGGTGCTACTATTATAGTATCTTCCAGTTACAGATGAGGAAATTGAGTTATGGAGAGGTTGACATTGCTGTTAAGTGTGGAGTCAAAGATTTAAAGCCCAGCAGTCCCACTCTTGAAGCTATTTTGTCAACACTCCTTTGGACTGTCTCAACACCTGACATGCTCAGGGGCCTTTGGATGGAGTACACAGAAGGGCAGACCTCTGCCCAGTGTTGATTTTGTATGCTGAGAGACTAATATTTGTGGACCTTCTAAGATTCTTGTCAGTTTTTTCCATTCTTTGGTCCCTGAGTCAGTCATGAAATGATCTGGTTCATGAATGCCTTGGGGTGGAGGTGGGGTGACCGATCAAGTTGACCTCATTGAACCCCAGAGCCGATCTAGGTGGAACTTGGAACTTCAGTGTACTCTTCGTTACCTTAGAAGTTCTATTCGGTGATGAGTTAAGGGCTTCTCTCTCTCCTCTGAATAGATTACAATTTTACTGTAATGGTCTTGACTTTGCCCCTCCATACGGATTTTAGTAGCTTTTGTTTCAGAAGTAGATCGCCAGACCCTTCTTCTGAGGTACCTCTGGGTGGACTCAAATCTCCAGTCTTTCTGTTAGCAGCAGAGCCTGTAATCATTTGCACCACCCAGGGACAACTCTTTAGTACTGCCTTCTGTATTTAAAATGGTAGATGTTGAATGAATGTTGGCTAATTCAATTAATGAAGCATGTTTGCCAAATTAATGAAAGAATATTAGTTGAACTATACTTCTATTTCCAGTCTCTTATTGTTACGCTTTAAAAAAATATACCAGTAACCACCAACAGCCAGACACAATTGATTTTCCAATTACATTGAAAATTAAGAGAGAATTAAGCTGCTGCATTTTGAGTAATAGTATAGATATATGAGTTACTTATAAGAACAAAGAAAACAAAATCTGCTCTAATAGTTTTAATCACAGCTGCTGTTGTCATAGATTGCTGGGAACTGTTCCTCTCCAGCAGTTCAGAGTCTAGGTGCCAAGTGGTTACTGTATGTGAATGATTATGATATATGAAGTGTGGAGAGGTTGTTAAAAACTAATTTTTAAAAAATGACTCTAGAAAACACTAAACTAAATTATACTGTCTTCCAACAATTCCCAAAGAAATAATTCTTGTTTTCAGCGCACTTTGCTATAATGCTTGCTGTAGTGAGCGGTAGTAGTTGCTTAGTTTATTTGAATGACTAAGATTTCATTTATGACCTTAATAGTGCATACTTTGCAGTTTAATTTTGTTGGAAGACTCAGGGCAATAATTGCTTTTATGAAAGACTGTTATTTATAAATGTTATTTATTTTGTTGTTAGGTGCTATCAAGTCTGTTCCGAGTCATAGTGACCCTGTGTACAACAGAATGAAACACTGCCCAGTCCTGTGCCATCTTCACAGTCGTTGTTATGCTTGATTCCCTTGTTGCAGCCACTGTGTCAGTCCATCTTGTTGAGGGTCTTGCTCTTTTTTGCTGACCCTCTAGTCTACCTAGCATGATGTCATTCTCCAGGGACTGATCGCTCCTGATAACATGCCCAAAGTATGTGAGATGTAGTCTCACCATCCTAGCTTCTAATGAACATTCTGGCTATTCTTCTTCCAAGACAGATTTGTTCGTTCTTCTGGCAGTCCACGGTATAATCAATACTCTTCGCCAGCACCATAATTCAAAGGCATTGATTCTTCTTCAGTCTTCCTTATTCATTGTCCAACTTTCACATGCATATGAGGTGATTGAAAACACCATAGCTTGGGTCAGGTGCACCTTAGTCCTTAAAGTGACCTTTTTGCTTTTTAACACTTTAAAGAGATCTTTTGTAGTAGATTTGCCCAATGCAATGCATCTTTTGATTTCTTGACTGCTGCTTCCATGGGCATTGATTGTGGACCCAAGTAAAATGAAATCCTTGACAACTTCAGTAGTTTCTCCATTTATCATGATGTTGCTTATTGGTCCAGTTGTGAGGATTTTTCTTTTCTTTATATGATGAGGTATAATCTATACTGAAGGCTGTAGTCTTTGATCTTCATGAGTAAAGTGCTTCGACTCCTTTTCACTTTTAACAAGCAAGGTTATGTCATCTGCATATTGCAGGTTGTTAATGAGTCTTCCTCCAGTCTTGATGCTGCGTTCTTCATAGTCCAGCTTCTCGGATTATTTGCTCAACATACAGGTTGAATAAGTATAGTGAAAGGATACAACCCTGACGCACACCTTTTTTGAGTTTAAACCATGCAGTATCCCCTTGTTCTGTTCGAATGATTGCTTCTTGGTCTAAGTACAGGTTCCTTATGAGCACAATTAAGAGTTCTGAAATTCCCATTCTTTGCAGTGTTATCCATAATGTGTTATGATCCACACAGTCGAGTGCCTTTGCATAGTCAATAAAACACAGGTAAACATCTTTCTGGTATTCTGTGCTTTCAGCCAAGATCTGTCTGAGATCAACAATAATATCCCTCGTTCCATGTCCTCTTCTGAATCCAGCTTGAATTTCTGGCAGTTCCCTGTTGATATACTGCTGCAACGGCTTTTGAATGATCTTCAGCAAAATTTTACTTGCACGTGATATTAATGATATTGTTCGATAATTTCTGCATTCTTTTGGATCACCTTTCTTTGGAATGGGTACAAATATGGACCTGTTCCTGTCTGTTAGTCAGGTAGTGTCTTTCAAATTTCTTGGCGTAGACAAGTGGGCACTTCAGCGCTGCATCCGTTTCTTGAAACATCTAAGTTGGTATTCCGTCAATTCCTGGAGCCTTGTTTTTTGCCAGTGCTTTCAGTGTAGGTTTAAACTGCAGATCACTAAATTGTCAACTAACACAGCAGCTGTAGAGTCAGGCATTGTGACATGTGGCCTTCAAGCGAGCCAGTATTTAAATGTAATGGGAGGAAGCCCTGGGGCGGTAGAAAAAGTGTGGAACCTGCCCAACAGTCTGGCCCAGACCCTGCATTGCCTGCCGGGGGGACTGGTGATGTTGCTTTGTTAAATGGCACTTGCTCAGTTTTTTTTAACTAAATGTCTTTAGGAAAATGATGCTATCACTGTAGAGGGGCATGACTGGTTTTATTTTGCTGAGGTGGGAATTACTGAAATGGCAGGAAATAGTGACAGTCACAATACACTGTTAATTCCTTGAAATAGGATCCAAGTCAGTGTTTGCCTGGTCCTGTGCACTTGAGAGAAATTGGTTGAGCTGACCTCTTGTTAGAATTTTGAACTAGAATTTTCATCCATTTCTGAAGCTCCTATTATTGGAAAAATTACCACAGAAGTATGTAGAATATGGAAGGTATTTTTTAAGGCACAGTGTAATATAAGTTGTGGGTTAAAAATGATTTAACAAATGTATAGATTCAGAATGTTTTCAGAGTGTTTTTTTTAATATTTTATGTTTTTATTGAGATGAAATTCCCATAACATAAATATCACCATTTAAACCATTTTAAAGTGTGTGATTCAGTGCATTTTAGTCTATTCACAGTGTTGTACAACCATGGCCACTATCTAATTCCAGAACATTGTCATTACCCCCATAAGAAACTCTGTCCTCATTAAGCAGTCACTCCCCATTCTCCCCGACCCTCCCAGCAATTAGCAACCAGTAATCTGATTTCTGTCTCTATGGATTTGCCCAATCTGGACATTTCATATAAATGGAATCATGTAATATGTGGCTGTTTTGTGTCTGGCTTCTTTCATTTAGCATAAAATTTCTCAAGGTCATCCATGTTGGAGCATGTGACAGTACTTCATTCCTTTTTATACCTGAATAAAATTCCATTGTATGGATATACCACATTTTGTTTATCCATTAATCAGCTGATGAACATTTGGGTTGTTTCTATTTTTTGGCTATTAAGAATAATGCTGCTGTGAATATTTGTGTACAGATTTTTCTATGAACATATGTTTTCTGTTCTCTTGGGAATGTCTAAACATTTTACATTCTTCTGTTAACCTAAAGGTTGGCAGTTTGAACCCACTCAGTGGCACCGTGGATGAAAGGCCTAGCGATCTGCTTCTGTAAAGATTACAGCCAAGAAAACCCTGTGGAGCACTTCTACTCTGTAACACGTGGGGTTACAGTGGAGAGTAGGGATCGACTCTACAGCGGTGGGTTTGGTTTTGATTTTTTTATGGTAAATCTATTTTTAACATTTTGAGGAGCTACCTAACTATTTTCGACAGTGGCTGCACCATTTTACATTCCTACCACCAATATAGGAAGGTTCTAGTTTCTCTACATCCTTGCCAACACTTAATTTTATTTTTTGATTATAGCTATTCTAGTGGGTGTGAAGGTCTCTGGGTGGTGCGGATGGGTGGCACAGTAGTTAAAAGCACTTAACTGCTAACCAGAAGGTTGGCAATTTGATCACAGCAGTGGCTCTGCAGGAGAAAGATGTTGCAGTCTGCTTCTATAAAGATTTACAGCCTTCCAAATCCTGTGGGGCAGTGCTTCTTTGTCCTGTAGGGTCGCTGTGAGTCAGAATCGACTCGGTAGCAATGGATTTGGTGTTTTTGGTTTTACTAACCTAAAGACTGGTGGTTTGAAACCACCCAGCAGCACTGTGGAAGAAAGGCCTGAGGATCTGCTTCTGTAAAATATTACAGCCAAGAAAATGCTATGGAGCAGTTCTGCTGTGTAACATAGAAACGCCACGAGCTGGACTCGACTCCAGCGCAGCAGGTTTGGTTTTTGTTTTAGTAGATGTGAATGCCCCTGGGTGGTGCAAATGGTTTATGCTTGACTACTAATCTAAAGGTTGGCAGCTTGAACCTACTCAGTGGTGCCACAGAAGAAAGGCCTGGCGATCTGCTTCTGTAAAGATTACCGCCACAAGAACCCTATGGAACAGTTCTATTCTGTAGCACGTGGGATTGCCATGAATCAGAATTAACTCCACAGCAGTGAGTTTGGGTGTTTTTGTATTTGGCTTTAGTGGTATGTGAGGTGCTATCTCATTGTGGTTTTGATTTACTTTTCCCTCTTCATTTGACCCAAGCCTTCCCCCTTTATTCTAGCCTTTTAGCTATTGCACTCTCCCCCACCTTTTTGTGTCCTCTTACTGAAAGAGTTCATTTGATAAGAGAAATTAGGAGTTCTTTTTAGTCTCTTGTTGCTTCCACCATCCCTCATATCTGACTCCTTTGAATTATTTTAACACTGAAGTCGTAGATACGAGTTAATCAACAGTTTTTTTTGTGTGTCAGCCAGCTAGTTACCCTGGATTTGGGGAGATGTAAAGATGGATAAGATTTGATCCCAGCTCAGGTTGCTTATAATCACCATTTAAAAAGTGAACGAAAATTTGAATATTGCCCATTACATATTCTGTCTCCTTAATTCAACCTTATGGTTAACTCCCTCATGAACATTCCTAATAGCAGGGAAAGAACGGTTGAGAGGAATTAAAAGTAGAATATGTTGGTAAAGTACATATTTTGTCATATGTCTTATTGTGTCTTCATCTTAAATGTGATATATTTTATGAGGCATAGGTGTCAATCATGTAGATAATTGTCTTAGTTATCTAATGGTGCTGTAACAGAAATACTACAGGTGGGTGGCTTAAACAAACAGGAATTTATTTTCTCAGTTTAGAGGCTACCAGTCTGAATTCAGGATGCTGACTATAGGGGAAGGCTTTCTCTCTCTGTTGGCTCTGGAGAAAGGTCCTTGTCTCTTTGAACTGTTGCTCCTGAGTGATCATTGTGTAGCTTGGCATCTCTCTTCCCCCATCTCTGCCTCTTTAGCTTTCTTGTTTAATCTCTTATATATCGCAAAAGAGATTGATTTAAGACACACCCTACAGTAATCCTGTCTCATTAACATGAAAAAGACAACCCACTCCAAAATGGGATTATAACCACAGATAATAGGGATTAGGATTTACAACACATATTTTTGGGGGACACAGTTCCATCCGTGATATTCTACTCTTTGACCCCCCAAAATTCTTGTCCTTCCCACATGCAAAACACATTCACCCCGTCACATCATCCCAAAAGTCTTATGTCAACTCCAAGTCCAAAATCTCATCTTCTGAATCATCTAAATCATATATTGGGTGAGACATTAGGTGTATTCCATCCTGGGGCAAAATTCCTCTTCTGTGAACCTGTGAAATCTAGAATAGAAGTTATGTTTTCAACCTACAGTGGTGGAACAGGCACAAGGTAGATATTTCTATTACTAACGGGAGAAATTGGAGGGAAAGAAGGTTTAATGGGCACCAAGCCAAGTCCAGAATCCAGCAGAACAATTTACATTAGCTCTGAAGGCTTGAAAATCCTCTGTTCTTTGGGACCATCTGGGCAATGACCCTGCCCTCCAGACTCTGAGTGTTGGCCATGCCCACTGAATTTTGGGTGGAGGCCCCTCAGTCCTGGGCTTTAGCTCCTCCTTCCAGGCCCACTGGGACAGCAACTCTGCTCCCTCAGCTTTGGGCAGTCCCATTATCCTAGTCCATCTAAATGGTGACTCTACCCCCTTGGCCCTGGTAGGCCCCATTATTCTGCTTCTTGGGCATGGCAGCCCTACTTTGGGTGGTGGCCCCATCCCCTGGCACACCTTAATGACAGCCCCACACTCTGGAACTGAGTTGGCAAAGACCTGAGTCTTTGAAACGTAGGAGACCGTGGCCCCACCCTTTGAAATGGAGACCCTGCTTCCTGTGCTCCTTCCAACAGTTCTCCTGATCTCCAGGCTGTTTCAGGGATGGTCCTTTTCTTTTCTTGGAGGACAACAGATGTAGCTTCTTTGGCCTGTTTACTGCGTGTAGAATTCAAGAGGCAGACAACGTCATTTCCTTTCATTCTTTCTTTGTCCCCTTCAGTCTAAGCTGATTAATTTTCTGATGTGGTAGTTGGTTAGATCCATCAGTCACAGGCTTAGTCCCTTTCAATAAAATATTGTGTAGCCATATCTTTGATGAACATTCTGGGACACATGTCCTTAGTTTGTACAACAGAATTTTCTAAATCTTTAAGTTCTGTTTTCATTTTGCACAGTGCATTTTTAAGTCCATCTCTTTATTCCTCCCATATTTTACTATAAGCAGCAAGGAGAAACCACACGGCCCCTTTAAGATCTTGCCTAGACATCTCACCAGCCAGATATCCAAGTTCATCACTTACAAGTTCTGCATTCCACCAAACATTTGAATATAGTTCAGATAAGTTCTTTGCCACTGCGTAAAAAGCATTGCCTTTCCTCCATTGTCCAATCATATGTTCATCATTTTCTCTTAAAGCCTCACGAGAAGAATATTTAATGTCCTCATTTCTAGCAACATTCTGTTATTGGCACCATGTGTATTCTCTAAAACAATAGACACTTTCTCTATAACAGACTCTTAAAAGCAATCTAGGCTTTTACTCTCAGGCACCTTAAAACTCTTCCAGCCTCTACCTATTAACCCAATTCCAAAACTGCTTCTTCATTTTAGGTATTTGTTAGAGTAGCCCTCCATTCTTCCGGTACCAAATTCTGTCTTAGTTACCGAGTGCTGCAATAACACCAAAAATACCAAAATACCAGAAGTGGATGGCTTTCCTCCTAAACTGTGAGAAAATAAATTTGTTAAAAGCGCCCACTTTTGGTATTTCTGTTATAGCAGCACTAGGTAACTAAGACAATAACGAATGTGTGTGTGTGTATACACAGCCATCTCATTCAAAATGATTTGACCTTTTAAAACTATTCTTTTTAGCTAGTTATATATGTAAAGAATTAAATCAATTTATATTATTTTTTATAAAAAGGAGGAAACCTGACAAACATTGCCTCAGCTAGGTGCTCAAGGTAAACATCAACAGTGATATGTTTCCTTGATATGTGATGAAAATGGCACTCTCTTTCTATGGTCTTTCTTCCCCAAAAAACATCATAACCCTCGTCTGCTCATGAGAAAAACACTAGCCAAAGTCCTGTAGGGGGGCATCCTACAAAATACATGACCGGCACTCCTCAAAGTCATCAAAAACAAGGAAGATCTGAAACTGTCACAGCTAAGAAGAGCCTAAGAAGATGTGATGGCTAAGTGTACACTCTGGAACTGAGTTGGCAAAGATCTGACTCTTTGAAACATAGGAGACTGTGGCCCCACCCTTTGAAACAGAAAAACTTTGAAACTATAAAAAGTTACTAGAACTATAGAGGTAAATGGAACAACAAATTTATTTACTTTTTTAAGATCTTGTACAAATCTAATATATAGTGGTTGACCATTTTTATTCAATTTACCTTCCTTCTTTACTGAAGTACGGCCATATTAGAGGGTGAATGATCCTTTGTCTTATTTTTAAGTGATTCCTCGATTGTCTAATTCTTTTACAAATGACTTTATTCTTTCTAATTGAGCTGTCGATGAAGGATATAGCTTTACACATAGCCATGGCTTATTATTTTGGTAATCTATTTTTTATTGGTTCTGTATCTCAAACCAGTATTATTATTCCCTAGGGCCTGAAGTGATCTTTCCAGCTGGATGTGCTTTTCCAGCAGTGTGAGACTGCCACTCTCAGCTACACACTGTTTCCTTCAGAGACACATTGTAGCCAGATCAGGGACTTTTCCCTGGAGTTCCACAGATACTCTCTGCAGAACAGTATATGGTAGCCGCCGTTAAGCTGCACAGCAGATCTTTCTGCAATGGGTTTACAGAAGAATTGGGGAAAAGTAAGAAAGCATGTTCCTCAGTCAGAGGGCCCATCTATATGGGAACTGCGGAGCAATGGAACAAGTAGGAAAAGGAGCAACAAGGCTGACCTGGAATACCAACAACCTGTATTGACCAAAATGCAAAGTAAGAAATTATGGAGAAAATTGTGGAAAAATGTCACCAGTATCACTAGTTCCCACCTCGTAGATTCTCTATACTTGTCAATTTTGAGCCCTTTGTCAGTTACCCTCTTACTTTCTAGACATATTATCTCATTCCTGCAATTCCTGCATCTTTCAGAGTCACTTCCTGCAATCCCTCTTTGCATGACTTGACTTCTTTCAATAATGGCATACAGTTTCCACTCTCTTTTTGCCACCCGTCTTCAAATGTTCTAGCTTCTTTCAGTAAAATACAGCTTATTTTCTTCCTTTCTTCCTTTCATGAGTTGCTCAAAGTAGCGATTATTCCCTCTATTAAATAGTTTTAACTGAGCGGTTAACATGGCAGTTCTTAAATCATTTCATTTTTCTTTGTTGTCTTTCTCTAGACTGTCCCAAAACAGTAGCTGCTGCTACATTTTGAGTAATAGTCTGTCCTTACCATCTGTGATGGTTAAGGTTGTGTGTCAGCTTGGCTGGGCCATGATTCTCAGTGGCTTGGCAGTTAAGATGTGGTTTGGCAGCTATGTAATGATGTAATCACCTCCATAATGAGATCTGATATAATGTAATCACCTCCATGATGAGATCTGCTATGAGCAGCCAGTCAATTGAAAGGGAGTTTCCTTGGGGATGTGACCTGCATCAAATATATGTGGACTTCCTGGCAAAGCTCGCTGGCTTTTGCTTGCTGTGGATTCTGCAGCTGGATCCTGTTCATCTGCCCTCTGGTTCTTGGGACTTGAGCTAGCAGCTTACCTGCCGATCTTGGGATTCGTCAGCCTCTGCAGCCTGTGAGCTAGAGCCCTGTTGTCTAACCTACCAATCTTGAGTTCACCAGCCCCTGCAGCTACATGAGTCAGGAGAAGCCTTCGGCCTGACCTGTGGACCTGGGACTTTCCAGCCTTTACAACCACTTGAGCGATTTCCTTGACATAAATTCTCTCTCTTTCTCTCTCTCTATATGTATACCCTTCACTGATTTTGCTTCTTTAGAGAACCCAGCCTAAGACACCATCCTACCACCTTTTCCCTAGCTTTGAATAATTGGGAAGAGAGCGGAGGTAAGGTGGTTAGAGCCAGAGGGCAATTAAAAAAAAATTTCTGTTGTTGAAAATATACACAGCAGGTCATATACCAATTCAACAATTTCTACCTGTACAAATCGTTGACATTGATTACATTTTTCAAGTTGTGCAGCCATTTTCACCCTCCTTTTCTGAATTGTTCTTCCCCCATTAAATAAACTCACTTCCTCCTATGCTTCATATCTAATCTTTTGAGTTACACTTGTCATTTTGATCCCATATAGATAGTTCTTTAAAAGAGCGCAATGTTCAAAGCAGACATATTAACTAGTTAAGCTAAACTATTGTTTGGTTTAAAGAAGACTTCAGTGGATATTTTCGGTTTATGGTTTAGTGATTATCTCAGGGCAGTAGTTTCAGGAGTTCATCCAGCCTCTATGGCCTGAAAGTCTGGATTCCAAGAGAATTTGAAATTCTATTCTGCCTTTTCCCCCTTTTGATCAGGATTCTTCTACAGAATCTTTGATGATAATATTCAGTAATGGTAGCCGGGCACCATCTAGTTCTTCTGGTCTTATGACAAAGGAGGTCATTGTTCATGGAGGCAATTAGCCACACATTCCATTTATTCATATTTTTGTCTCTCTCCTTCCTTTGTTGCTGCAGATAAATAGAGACCAGCTGTGCCTTGGGTGGCCGTTTGGAGGCTTTTAAGGCCCAAGGCACTACATTCTTCTAATTCAATATTGAATAGGAGTGGTGAGAGCAGGCACCTAGCAGGAACTAGGGGGCTCACCAGAAACACTAAAAATGATACTAGGCCAGTTAACTGAGATATCACATGGAACCATGACTCTAAATCTCCAAACCAAGAAACCAAATCTCAGATGTTTGGGTGCACATAAGCAGCTACAGCAGCTGCTCTTATTTTTTTTGGTTGGTGTAAAAATATCAATCACACATTTGCCAATTCAGCCTTGTACAGCTGTACAACTTATTGACATCAATTATATTAATTGACTGTGCAACATTACCCTTAATCAGTGTGAATTTTTAATCACTGTAAACCAAAACTCAGTGGTCCATAAACAGTAACCCCTCCCCCTTCTCCTTCCCTCCCATCCCTGATAACCACTAATAAACTGTGGTCTGTATACATTTGCCTGTTCTTGTCTTTTTATAAGTGAGGTTAGACGATATTTGTCCGTTTGTGATTGACTTATTTTACTCAGCGTAATGTCTTTAGGGTTCATCCACGTTGTAGCATCTAACAGGACTACATTTCTCTTTCTGGCTGAGTAGTCTATTGTATGTATGTATTACATTTTGTTTATTCATTCATCTGTTGATGGGCATTTAGGTGTTTCCACCTTTTGGCTATTGTGAATAGTGCTGTAGTGAACATTGATGCTGTGTTGCTGTTTTCCAGTCCCTTGTGTATATTCCTAGAAGTACAATTGCTGGGTCATATGGTAGTTCTGTTTTTAGTTTTTTGAGGAACCATCGCTCTTTTCCACAACTATGTACCGCTTCACATTTCCACCAGCAGTGGATAAAGTTACCAGTTTTCCCACATCCTTGCCAACATTTGTTTTTATTTTTTTATCTGAGCCATCCTAGTGGGAGTGAATGGGTATTTCATTGTGGCTTTGATTAGCATCTCTCTGATGGCTAGTGATGTTGAGCATCTTTTCATGTATTTGGTGGCCATTTGAATGTTGTCTTTGGTGAAATGTCTGTTCAAGTCCTTTACCCATTTTTTGATTGGATCATTTGTCTTTTTGTTGTTAAGTTGTTGAAATTATATATATATATATATATATATATATATATATGGTTTATATATATATGGTTTCTGAAGGTGATTTAATGAACAAAAGTATTTAATTTTCATGAGGTCCCATTTATTTATTTTGTCTTTTGTTGTTGTACTTTTGTTATAATATCAGATAATCCATTGTTAAAAGCTAGGCCTGACAGCCTTGCCCCTGTATTTTCTTCTAAGAATTTTATAGTTTTAGTTTTCACATTTAGGTCCTTAATCCATTTTGAATTTTTTTTTGTGTGTGTATGATGTGAGGTATGGATCATGTTTCATTTTTCTGCGTGTGAAAATCCAATTTTCCCAACACCATTTATTGAAGAGACTCTTCTTCCCCCTTGAATGGATTTAGCACCCTTGTCAAAATCAGTTGACGGTAAATGTGTAGGTTTATCCCTCGACTCTCAATTCCATTCCATTGGTCTGTGTGTCTGTTATTATACCAATACCAGCCTGTTTTGATTACTGTAACTGTATTAATATGTTTTAAAGTCAGAAAGTGTGAGTCCTCCTATGTTGATCTTTTCTCTCAAAATTGCTTTAGTTATTCAGGGCCTCTTGCTGTCCCATATAAAGTTGGGGATTGTTTTTTTCATTTCTGTAAAGAAGACTGTTGGAGTTCTGATTAGGATTGCATTGAATCTGTAGATTGCTTTGGGTAGTATTGACATCTTAACAATATTAAGTCTTCTAATCCATAAACACAAAATATCTTTCTGTTTATTTAAGTCTTATTTAATCTCTTTCAGCAGTATTTTGTAATTTTCATTGTTTATGTGTTCCACATCCCTGGTTAAATTTATTCCTAGGTATTTTATTCTCTTAGGTATTATTGTAAATGGAATCATTTCCGTAACTTTCCTTTTAAATTTATCATTGCTAGTGTATAGAAACCCAGCTGACTTTTGTTTGTTGACCATGTACCCACACCTTTACTAAATTCCTCTTATTAGCTCTAGAAGTTTTCTTGCGGCTTCTGGGATTTTCTATATGTAGGATCATGTCACCTGTGAATAGAGCTAATTTTAGTTCTTTTCTAGTTTGGATACCTTTAATTTCTCTTTCTTGTCTTATTGCTGTAGCTAGGACTTCTAATTCAGTATTGAATAGGAGTAGTGAGAGCAGCCACCTTTGCTGTGTTCCGTATTTCAAGGGGAAAGCTCTAAATCTTTCTCCATTAAATATAATGTTCGCTGTTGGGTTTTCATATATGTCCTTAATCATATTGAGGAAGTTCCCTTCTGTTCCAGTCTTTTTGAGGGTTTTCATCAAGAAGCGGGGTTGGATTTTATCAAATGCCTTTTCTGTATCCATAGAGATGATCATGTGGCTGTTTTCCTGTGTTCTAATGATGTGGTCTATTACATTGATAACCCATTGCTGTCGAGTCAATTCCGACTCCTAGCGACCCTTTAGGACAGGGTAGAACTGCCCCATAGGCTTTCCAGGAATTCGAACTGCTGACCTTTTGGTTAGCAGCTGAGCCCTTAACCTCTCTGCCACCAGGGCTCCATTACATTGATAGATTTTCTAATGTTGAGCCATCCTTCATTCCTGGAATAATTCCCACTGGGTCATCCTGTATGACTTTTAATGTGCTGTTGATTTCTGTTCGCTAGTATTTTGTTAAGGATTTTTGCATCTGTTTTCATTAGGGATATTGACATATAGTTTTCTTGTGGTGTCTTTGTCTTGTTTTGCTATCAGGGTTATTTTTGATTCATAGAATGAATTAGGAAGTATTCCTTCCTGCTGTATCTTTTGGAAGAGTATAAACAGGATTGGTGTCAAATGAATTAGGAAGTATTCCTTCCTGCTGTATCTTTTGGAAGAGTTTAAATTGGTGTCAGTTCTTCTCTAAAGCCTGAAGCCGTTGGTCCAGAACTTTTTTTTGTTGTTGTTGTTGGGAGGTTTTTGATCGCTGATTCTGTCTCTTCATGTATTATGCGTCTGTTGAGATATTCTATTTCCTCTTGAGTCAGTTTTGGTAAGTTGTGTACTTCTAGTAATTTATCCATTTCATCTAGGTTATCCAGTTTGTTGCTGAACAGTTGTTCATACTGTTGTGTCATAATTTCTTTTGTGTCTCTCAGGTTAGTTGTAGTGTCTCCACTTTGATTTCTTATTTCGGTTATTCGAAACTTCTCTTTTTTTTTTGGTCTGTCTAGCTAAAGGTTTGTTGATCTTTTTTAAAAGGGTTTTATTGATCTTTTGAAAGAACCTACTTCTGGTTTTGTTAATTCTCTCCATTTTTTTTTTCCATTTATTTCTGCTCTGATTTTTGTTGTTTCCTTTTTTCTAGTAGGTTTAGATTTAGTTTGCTCTTCTTTCTACTTCCTCAAGTTGTAGAGTTAGGCCGTTGACTTGAGATCTTTCTTCTTTTTTTTTATGTGGGCATTTATTGCTACAAGTTTCCCCCTGAATACTGCCTTCGTTGTATCCCATAAGTTTTGGTAGGTTGTGCTTTTATTTTCATTTGTTTCTAAGAAATTTGCAGTTTATTCCTGACCCATTGGTAGTTTAATAGCATGTTGTTTAGTTTCCTTATGTTATGTATTTTCCAGTTTTTTTTTTTCCTTATTGATTTCTAGTTTTACTCCATTGTGGTCAGAGAAAGTACTTTGTATGAGTGCAGTCTTTTTAAATTTATCAAGACGGACTTGCTTTGTGACCTAACATGTGGTCTATTCCTGCAGAATGATCCATGGGCACTGGAGTTGAATGTATATTGCACTGCTGTTGGTTGAAGTGTTCTGTATATGTGTTAAGTCTAGTTGGTTTATAGTGTCGTTCAGGTCCGCTGTTTCCTTGTTTATCTTTCTGGATGTTCTGTCCAATATTGAAAGTAGTGTATTGAAGTCTCCAACTATTGTTGTAGTGCTGTCTATTTCTCCCTTCAATTCTATCAGTGCTTGTTTCATATATTTAGGTGCTCTCATGTTGGGTGCATGTATATTTATGATTGTTAAATCTTCTTGGTGAATTGACGTTTTTATCACTATATAATGTCCATCGGTATGTCTTCTAAAATATTTTGTCTTAAAGTCCACATTTTCTTATATTAAGAATGCTACCCCAGCTCTCTTTTGGTTATATTTGCATTGAAGATTTTTTCCATCCTTTCACTTTAATCCCCTTTGTGTCTTTGGGCTAAGGTGTGTCTTGTAAACAGCATTTAGTCGGATCATGTTTGTTTATTTGTTTGTTTTTAAATTCATTCTGCCACTCTCTGCCTTTTGATTGGAGCATTTAGTCTATTTACATTCTTGGTAATTACCGATAAGAAAGAACGTCTGCCATTTTTTTGTGTGTAACTTTTTATTTTGCTCACACATTTGTAAATAAATTTGTGAAAGTAACATTTGTTTTACATTTATAGAATGCTTAGCAGCTTATAAAATATGTTTGTGTTTTAATTAAATGTTCCCAAAGCTGAAAAAGTCAGGTTGCTTTTCTAATCTTGTACGTAAGGAAACTGAGGCTTAGAGAGTTTCCATGTCTCACCCACCAGTATTCAGTTACTTTAAGGGCAGGGCAAAGACCAGAGTCAATCTTACGACTCCTAGTTCACCAAGTGCCCTTACCAGGAACCAACTGTATCTTTACCTTTACTGTGATTAATCAAAGGAATATGTGGGGTATTAATTCATTTGTTCATTCATTCACTCATTCATTCAGCAAATGCATATTGTGCTTACCATGTGCCAGGCACTAGGGAACAAAAGCAGCTGTGACACATTTCACAATGTGCATAGCTGGTTTGGGGTGCAAAGAGAATGCTAACCCATTTCTAGCACTTGAAATTCTTTTTTCTTTTGTGACATTAGGATGTTACATAGGGTTATGAAATAAGTATAAGCTCATGTTTCCCTTTCTCCCTATGAAGTTATGTTTGTGGCTTGAACCCCTTGGATATTCCTCACTTGTTGCCAAGTTAGTTAAATGGTCTTCTCTTTTTGAATGGAAACGTTGGATATTTTATTTTGTCCAACATTGAGTCAAAATTTTCTGCATCATCACATATATTCCACATTAAAAAAATTATTGTGCTTTAGGTGACAGTTTACAGTGCAGATTATTTTCTCATTCAAAAATTTATGCACAGATTGTTTTGTGATATTGGTTGCAATCCCTGCAATGTGTCAGCACTCTCCCCCTTTCCAATCTTGGGCTCCCTGTGTCTGTTCGTCCAGTTTTCCTGTCCCTTCCTGCCTTCTCATCTTTGCTCTTGGGCAGGTATTGCCCATTTGGTCTCGCATACTTGATTGAACTAAGAAGCACGTTCCTCGTGTGTTAGTGTTTGTTTTATAGAACTGGCTAATTTTTGGGTGAAAGGTGGACTTTGGGAGTGGCATCAGTTCTGAGTTAGCAGGGCCTCTGGGGCCCATAGTCTTAGGAGTTCGTCCAGTCTCTGTCAGACCAATAAGGTTGGTCTTTTTTTTGTGAATTTGAATTTTGTTCTGCATTTTTCTCCTGCTCTGTCTGGGACCCTCTATTGTGATCCCTGTCAGAGCAGTTGATGGTGGTGGCCGGGAACCATCTAGTACTTCTGAGCTCAGTCTGGTGGAGGCTGTGGGTCATGAGTTCCATTCATTAGCCCTTTGGACTAATATTTTCCTTGTGTCTTTGGTGTTCTTGAATCTCCTTTGCTCTGGATGGGATGGGACCAATAGATGTAGTTAGATGGCCTCTTGAGAGCTTTTAAGACCCCAGATGCTCCTCACCAAACTAGAATATAGAACATTTTCTTTATGAACTATGCCATACCATTTGACCTAGATGACCCTGAGGCTGTGGTCCCCAGCCCTCAGCTCTAGTAACTCGGTCCCTCTAGGTTTTTGGATGTGTCTAGGAAGGTTCTATGACTTTGCCTTGGTCAGGTTGTGTTGAGTTCCCCTACGTGGTGTATTGTCTTTCCCTTCACCAAAGTTTACCACTTGTCGACTGTCTAGTTAGTGATTTCCCCTTCTACTCCTTCCCTCCCTCATAACCATCAAAGTTTTTTTTTTCTGTGTGTAAACCTTTTCTTGAGTTTTTATAATAGTGATCTCATGCAATATTTGTCCTTTTGTGAGGGACTTATTTCACTCAGCATAATGCCGTCCGGATTCATCCATGTTGTGAAACATTTCATGGATTCATCATCATTCTTTACAGTTGCATAGTATTCTGTTGTGTGTATGTACCATAATTTATTTATCTATTCATCTGTTGATGGGCACTTAGGTTGTTTCCATCTTTTTGCTATTGTGAATAATGCTGCAGTGAACATGGGTATGCATATGTCTATTTGTGTGATGGCTCTTATTTCTCTAGTATTTATTCCTAGGTGTAGGATTGCTAGATTGTATGGTATTTCTATCTAGCTTTTTAAGGAGGCACTGTATCATTTTCCATAGTGGTTATACCATTTTACATTTCCACCAGCAATGCATGAGTTCCAATCTCCCTACCACCTCTCTAACATTTGTTATTTTCTGTTTTTTTTTTTTTTTTTTTTTTTTTGATTAGTGTCAGTAATGTCAGGGTGAGATGGTATCTCATTGTGTTTTGATTTGCATTTCTCTAATGCCTATTGATCGAGAGCATTTCCTCATGTGTCGATTAGCTGCCTGACTTCTTTGGTGAAGTGTCTGTTCATATCCTTGGCCCATTTTTTAATCGGATTATTTGTCTTTTTGTTGTTGAGGTATATTCTGTAGATTTCGGATATTAGACCTTGTTGGATACGTTGGAGCCAAGAATTTTTTCCCACTCTGTAGGTTTTCTTTTTATACTTTTGGTGAAGTCTTGATGAGCATGAGTGTTTAATTTTTAGGAGCTCCCAGTTATCTAGTTTATCTTCTGGTGTTTGTGCATTGTTAGTCATGGTTTGTATTGTATTTATGCCATGTATTAGGGCCCCTAGTGTTGCCTCTATTTTTTCTTCCATGATTTTTATCCTTTTAGGTTTTATATTTAGGTCTGTGATCCATTTTGAGTTAATTTTTATGTGTGGTGTGAGGTATGAGTCCAGTTTCATTTTTTTACAAATGGACATCCAGTTTGCCAGCACCATTTGTTAAAACGACTGTCTTTTTCCCCATTTAGTGGACTTCGGTCCTTTGTCAAAGATCAGCTGATCATAGGTGGATGGATTTATGTCTGGATTCTCAATTCTGTTGCACTGGCCTATGTGTCTTTTGTTGTTTTAGTATCAAGCTGTTTTGACTACCGTGGCTGTATAGTAGTTTCTGAGATCAGGTAGTGGAAGGCTTCCTACTTTGTTCTTTTTTTTCAGTAATGCTTTGCTTGTCCAGGGCCTCTTTCCTTTCCATATAAAGTTGGTGATTAGTTTTTCCATCTTGTTAAAGAATGCTGTTGGTATTTGGATCAGGATTGTATTATATCTGTAGATTGCTTTGGGTGGAACTGATGTTTTAACAGTGTTGAGTCTTCCTATCTAAGAGCATGGTATGTTTTTCCGTTTATGTAGGTCTCTTCTGGTTTCTTCCAGTAGTGTTTTTTAGTTTTCTTTGCATAAGTCTTTTACATCCCTGGTTAGATTTATTCCTGAATATTTTACATTTTTAGGGGCTATTATAAATGGTATTGTTTGCCTGATTTCCTTTTTGATGTTCTCTTTGTTGGTGTATAGGTGTCTAACTGATTTTTGAATGTTGAACTTATATCCTGCTACTCTGCTGAATCTTTTTATTAGTTCCAGTAGGTTTCTTGTGGAATCTTTGGGGTTCTGTTTGTATAGGATCATATTATCTGTGAATAAGGATAGTTTTACTTCTTTCTTTCTAATTTGATGCCCTTTATTTCTTTTTATTGCCTTATTGTTATAGTTAGGATTTCCAGCACAATGTTAAATACGAGTGGTGATAAAGGGCATCCTTGTGTTGTTTCCATTCTCAGGGAATGCTTTCAGCCTCTCTCCATTGAGAATGATATTGACCGTTGGTTTTGTGTAGATGCCCTTTGTTATGTTAAGGAATTTCCCTTCTATTCTTGTTTTATTGAGAGTTTTTATCAGGAATGGGTGTTGGACGTTATCAAATGCCTTTTCTGCATTGAGTTATATGGTCATGTGATTCTTTTATTTTCTATTTATGTGGTGGATTACATTGATTTTCTAATGCTGAACCATCTTTGCATACCTGGTATGAATCCCGCTTAGTCATGATGTGTTATTTTTTTGATATGATGCAAATTCTGTTGGCTAGAATTTGTTGAGAATGTTTGCATTGATATTCATAAGAGATATTGGTCTGCAATTTTCTTTTTTTGGGGTGGTGTCTTTGCCTGGCTTTGATATCAGGGTTAAGCTGGTGTCCTGGATTGAATTGTGTCCCCCAAAAATATCTATCAACTTGGCTAGGTCCTGATTCCCAGTGTTGTATGATTGTCCACCATTTTATGTGATTTTCCTATATGTTGTAAATCTTATCACTCTGATCTAATGAGATGGATTAGTGGTAGTTATATTGATGAGATCTACAAGATAAGGTTGTGTCTTAAGCCATTCTCTTTTGAGATATAAAAGAGAGAAGCAAGCAGAGAGACATGAGGACCTCATACCACCAAGAAAGCAGTGCTGGGTGGAGAGCACGTCCCTTGGACCTGAGGTTCCTGTGCTGAGATACTCCCAGATCAAGGGAAGACTGAAGACAAGGACCTTGCTCCAGAGCCAACAGAGGAAGAAAGACTTCCCCTGGAGCTGACGCCCTGAATTTGGGTTTGTAACCTACTAGCATGTGAGAGAATAAATTTCTTTGTTGAAACTATCCACTTGTGGTATTTCTGTTATAGCAGCACCAAATGACTAAGACAGCTGGCTTCATAGAATGAATTCAGGAGTATTCCTTCCTTTTCTTTGCTCTGAAATAGTTTGAGTACTGCTGATGTGAGCTCTTCTCTGAATGTTTGGTAGAATTCTCCAGTGAAACCTTCTGGGCCGGGGCTTTTTGTTGTTGGGCATTTTTTTTTATTACCTTTTCAGTCTCTTCGCTTGTTATGTGTCTATTCAGATTTTCTATCTCAATTTGTGTTAGTTTAGGTAGGTAGTGTGTTTCTAGAAATTTATCCATTTCCTCTGGATTCTCAAATTTGTTGGAGTAAAATTTTTCATAGTATTCTGTTATGATTCTTTTTATTTCAGTTTGGTCTGTTGTATCGTAACCTATCTGATTTATTATTTGGGTTACATGCTTTTCCTGTTTTTAAGCAAGTTAGGCCAGTGGTTTGTCGATTTTGTTGATCTTTTCAAAGAACAAACTTTTGGTCTTGTTGATTCTTTCAGTTGTTTTTCTAGTCTATATTTCATTTATTTCTGCTCTATTCTTTATTAATAATTTCCTTTCTTAAGGTGCCTGTGGGTTTTTTTTTGCTTCTCTCTATTTGTTTGAGTTTTAGGGTTAATGTTTTGATTCTGGCCCCTCTTTTTGGATGTGTGTATTTATTGCTACAAATTGACCTCTGAGCACTGTCTTTGATATGATGTGTTTTCATTCGCATTTGAATTTAGGAATTTTTTGATTCCCACTTTGATTTCTTCTATTACACAGTTGTTTTTAAGCAAGGTGTTATTCAGTTTCTATGTATTTAATTTTTTTCCCTTGCTCTTCCTGTTTTTAGTTTCTACTTTTATGGCATTATGATCAGAGTGAATGCTTTATATTATTTTGATGCTTGGATTTTATTGAAGATTGCTTTGTGGCCTAAAATGTGGCCTATTCTGGAGAATGTTCCATGTGTATTGGAAAAGAGTGAATACTTTTCTGCTGTTGGGTGGAGTTTTCTGTATATTTCTATGAAGTCAAGTTGGTTGATTGTAGCCTTTAGACCTTCTGTGTCTTTGTTTCTTTCCAGATGTTCTGTCCTTTACCAAGAGTGATGTGTTGAAGTTTCCTATTATTATCGTGGACCTTTCTATTTATCTTTTCAGTGTTGTTAAGAGTTTTATGCATTTTGGAGCCCTGTCGTTGGGTGCACAAATATTTATTAAGCTTGTGTCTTCTTGGTCCCTTTAATCATTATATAATGTCGTTCCTTGTCTTTTATGGTTGATTTTGCGTTACAGGCTGTCGTATCTGAGATTGGTATTGCTACTCTTAACCTTTTTTGGTTACTGGTTTGCTTGATGTATTTTTTTCTATCCTTTGATTTTTAATATATTTATGTCTTTGTGTCTAAGGTGGGTCTCTTATTGACAGCATACTGATGGGTTGCGTTTTTTAATCCATTCTGCCTCTCTCTTTCTTTATGGGTGCATTTAAATCATTTACATTAATGTGATTATGGATAGGTATGTGTTTATTGCTAACATATTGTTGTGCTTTTTTTTTTTTTGGTCATACTGATGTTTTCTTGGTCCTCTTACTTTCCTGTGCTGAGTTCCTTTTGTTTGTGGATTTTATTTTCTTTTGTTATTATAGATTTTATTTTTATTGTGTATTTTTTTCTTTTTAATTTGATGAGTAGCTTTGTTAACCTTCTTTGTAGTTACCTTGAAATTTACCCTTATCTTTCTAAGTTTGAACTAATCTTTTATTACTTGATATCACCTTGACTTCTTCTCCATTTGAGTGTTCTATACTACATTGATTATTCCCCTTTTAATGTTTTCCTGTTGTCATCATTTATAGCTTGATGTCTCTGTTTCCCTGTTATAAGTCTTTTAACTTTGTTTTATTACCGAGAATTCTTTACCTAGGTTGATATCTGGATTATGCTGTCCTGTGTCATAGACTCCTTAAAGTGTCTGACATTGTTGGCTGTCTGACTGAAGGATTCCTTTTTATATTTTTTGTAAGTTTTGTTTGGTTTTTATGTATTCCCTCCATTTCTTTTTATCTGGAAATGTTCCAATTTCATCATCAGATTTGATAGAGAGTTTTGCAGGATATATTATTCTTGGTTGGCATTTTTTTTTTCTTTCAAGGTTTTATACATGTCTTCTCATTGTGTTCTTGCCTGCATAGTTTCTGCCAAGTATTCAGAGCTTAGTCTTGTTGTTTTATCTTTGTAAGTGACTTTCCTATTTCCTCAAGCTGCTCTCAGGATTCTTTCTTTGCCTTTGGTTTTGACAAGTGTGATTATGATATATCTTGGTGACTTTTTTGGGGGGTCTTTCCTATAAGGTGTTTATCGAGCCTCCTGGATGGTCAACTTTTCATCTTTCGTGATATTTGGGAAGTTTTCTGCCAGCAAATCTTCAACAGTGTTTTCCATTTTGTCCGCTGCTGTCTAACTGTGATAACTTGCAAATTTTAGCTCTTAATTGTGTCACACATAATTCCTAGGTTTTTTTTCCATTCTTTTCTCTGGTTTTTCTTCAAAGTGGCATCCATGGATTTGTCTTCAGTATTGCTGATTTTGTCTTCCGTTGTTTCAAATTTGCTCCTAAAATCTTCTGTCGTGTTGTCCATTTCTGAAATTTTGTTGTTTATCTTTTGTGGTTCCAGTTGCTGTTTCTGTATGATTTCTAATTGTTTATTTATTTTGATGTCTTGTTCTTGTATTATTTTCCTGAATTCTTCAATGCTTTTTCTGTTATTCTTGATTTTAGCTGTGTTGTCGTTGGTTTTATCTATTTTCCATGATTTTGTCTATTTTTTCCTTGGTTTTGTCTGTTTATTCCTCAATCTCTTTCCTAATGCCTTAGTGAGTCCTAAATATTAGTCTTTTAATTTGTATATCAGGTAGTTCCACTGCCTTTCTTTCTACTGGAGGGTTTTCTGATTCTTTAGTCTGGTTACTTGCTGCAGCCATCTTGTCCTGCTTTTTATATATTTTGATATTGTTTGCTGTCTCCAAGACATTAATTGATTATTTATTGATCGTATGTTCATTGTCTTTTTTTTGTTTTGTTTTGATGTATCAGGGTAGGCAGGCCAGGTGTGTTTGGCTGCTTGGTTGTCTCTGGGCATGATAGGTCTCACCAGTTTACCTGGGTGTGCAGGGCAGCAGCATGCAGGGAGAGCCAGCTTCACTGTACACTGGTTTGGCGAGGTGGCTGAGGGCGGACTGGGCAGGTGCTTTCTGCCTCCTGATGTTGATCCAGTGGTGTGGCAGCATTCACAGCACCTCATCAGATGTTCAGGGGTATTGGACGGGGAGTGGTATGATCTCGCCTCCCAACGTTCAGCAGTTGGTTGAGTGGTGGGATGGGAGAGGCAGTATGGGCCCACTGCGGTGGCAGGGCTGAGCACTGGGGGAGTGCAGCTGCAGTGGTATGGTGGGGGCCGGTGTGAAGTCGGGGAGATGGTGCATGGGGCTAGGTGGGAGGGAGAAAGAAAAGAAAAGAGAAAGAAAAAAGAAAGAAAAGGATGGTCTAGTGAGATCCAGGGGAGATTGGCTGGGCGAACCTTAGGTCTGGTGGGAAGGTGGGGAGGTGGTTATGGGGCTGGGTGAGGAGGGGAAAAAAAAAGGAGCCAGTGGGTGGGGGCGGTATGGACCTGGGCTGCAGTAGACTGGTGCCTCTCTAGCTGTGATAGTGCAGTGGGTATTGCGGGAAAAGGGGGAGGTGGTGTATGGGGCTACGTCAGAGGTAGAAAGAAAAGAAAGGAAAAGAAGAAAAAGATTGTGGCACAGCTGGAGATAGCAGGTGGGAGATGGATGGACTCAGGGTGGTTGTGGGTCGGTGCTCCTATTTGCAGTGGTGTGATTGGGGCTGACAGAAAGAGGGAGGAGGTGGCATACGGGGCTAGGTGGATGGGAGAAAGAAAAGGACAAAAGCAAAAGAGAAGAAAAATGGTGGTATTATGGAAGGTGGTGAGCGGCAGCAGGGTGGATCCAGAGACTGGTGGGAGGGCAGGGAATGTGGCATATGGCGTAGGTGGGAAGAATAAAGAAAAGAAAGAAAAATAAGAAAAAAGAAAAATAGCAGCTTGGTGGGGGTCGGTTGGTGTGGAGTGGTCGTACTAGGGGCAGCAGGGGCCTGGTGGCTCTCTTGCTGCATTG
This sequence comes from Dugong dugon, assembly GCA_030035585.1. Lineage (NCBI taxonomy): Eukaryota > Metazoa > Chordata > Mammalia > Sirenia > Dugongidae > Dugong > Dugong dugon. The sequence goes on from CM057478.1 coordinate 21,964,607, forward strand.
CGCGGTGTGGGCTGACAGGGAAGGGGAAAATTGGCATATGGGGCTAGGTGGGAAGGAAAAAGAAAAAAAAGAAAAAAATGGAGTGTGATGGGGTCGGCAAGTGGGGATGGGGCTGACCTTGGGCCCAGTGGGGAGGGGAGATATTGTATGGAGTTAGCTGGGAGGGGAAAAAAAAGATAAAAAAGATAAAAAAAATGCACGATGGGAGCTGGCTGGAAGAGTGGAATGGTGGTATATGGGGCTAGGTAGGAGGGAGAAAGCAAAGGAAGTAAGAAAGATGTGGGAAAAAGGAAGAAAAATCTGTTTGGTGGAATGGGGCAGGGTGGGCCCTGGTGGTGGTGGTGAGGAGTCCTATTGTGGTCCCCAGCATGGTGCATCTGTCTAGGGTGACGTGCTGACTCCACCTCTTGCCATTTAAAAAATTTTTTTTGTGTGTATCTTAAGGCTTTTTTGTCTTTTTTTCTTCAACTGCCTGCTTTAATGTTTTGTTGGTTTATTTTAGTTTGATATTTTGATTCCCTTCTCCTCTTTTTCTGTGTAGTTTTTAGATATTTTCTTAGTGATTACCGTGAATACTTAATTTGATATCTCGTATTTATAACATCTAGGGTAAGTTGATACTAACTCAACTTCTGTAACATACAAGAAGATATATATCTATACTATTCCTTCCTTTTTCCTACATTTTGTTGTTATCATCAGTTATTATGTGTCCTGTAATGTAATTTGCTTCTTGCTGTGCATACGTTTGTCATTTAAAACCATGAAGGACAACACAGTTAGAATTAATAAATTTGAATACCTCATTACTTGTCCATGCAATTACCTGTATTACTAGAGATCTTTCTTTTTATGTATGACTTTTAATTAATTTTTAATATCTTTTCTCTTCCATGTGTAGCACTCTTGTTATTTTTTTAATAGGGCAGCCAGGTGGATATGAACTCTCAGCTTCTGTTTGTCTGGTAATGTTTTAATTTTACTCTCATTCTTGAAGGATAGTTTTGCTGGGTATAATACTATTGATCAACAGTTTTTTCTTTCAGCACTTTATATCATTCCATTTTTTTCTGGCTTCCAGTGTTTCTGAGGAAAAATCATCATTTAATGTTATTGGCGATCTTTTATATGTGATTACTTCTCTTGCTGCTTTCAAGATTCTCTCTTTATCTTTACTGTTAGAGAGCCTGATTATAATGTCTCGTGTAAATCTCTTTGGGTTTATCCTGCTTGGAGTTCCTCGAGGTTCTTGGGTTTGTAGATTCATGTACTTTGTCAGATTCGATAACTTTTCTGTTATGATTTAAAAAGTTTTTTTTTTTTTTATTATTGCCATACAAAAATTTGTACATACCTTGTTATGTGACCCTAATTACTCTCCCCATACTGTGACGGCACACTCCTCGTTTTCACCCCTGATTCCCCACATCCATTCAACCAGGTCCTAACCCTCTCTGCCTTCCCATCTCACTTCCGGACAGAAGCTGCCTGTTTAGTCTCTCGTATCTGCTTGAGCTAAGAGGCACACTCCTCGTGAGTATCATTTTATGTCCCACAGTCCAGTCCAATTCCTGTCTGAGAGTTGGCCTTGGAAACTATTTTAGTTCTGGGCTGATAGAGTATCTGGGGGCTATGCTTTCCGAGGTTCCCCCAGTCTCAGTCAGACCATTAAGTCTGGTCTTCTTACTAGAATTTGAGTTCTGCACCCCACCTTTCTCCTGGTCCATCTGGGGCTTTCTGTTGTGTTCCCTGTCAGGGCAGTCATTGGTGGTAGCCAGACAGCATCTGGATCTTCTGGTCTCAGACTGGTGAAGTCTCTGGTTTATGTGGCCCTTTCTGTCTCTTGGGCTCCTACTTTCTGTGTGTCTTTGGTGTTCTTCGTTCTCCTTCACTCCAGGTGGTTGGGACGAATTGATGCACCCTAGATGGCCGCTAGCAAGCTTTTAAGACTACAGACACCACTCACCAAAGTAGGATGCAGAACATTTTCTTAATAAGCTTTATTATGCCAGTTGACTTAGATGTCCCTTGAAAGCATGGTCCCCAGACACCTACCATTGCTACTCTGTCCCTCGAAGTATTTGATTGTATTCAGGAAACTTCTTAGCTTTGGTTTAGTCCGGTTGTGCTGACTTCCCCTGTAGCGTGTGCTGTTGCTTCCTTCACCTAAGATAATTCTTATCTACTATCTAGTTAGTAAATAACTCTCACCCTCTCTCCCCACCCTCGTAACCATCAAAGAATGTTTTCTTCTATGTTTAAACCTTTTGTTGAGTTCTCATAATAGTGGTCTAATACAATATTTATCCTTCTGTGACTGACTAAATTCACTCAGCGTAATGCCTTCCGGATTCCTCCACGTTACAAGATGTTTCATGGCATCATCGTTGTTCTTTATCGTTGCGTAGTACTCCAATGTGTGCATGTACCATAATTTTTTCATCCATTTGTCTGTTAATGGGCACCTAGGTTGTTTCCATCTTTTTGCTGTCGTGAACAGTGCTGCACTGAACATGGATTTACATATATTTATTCGTGTGACAGCTCTTATTTCTCTAGGATATATTCCAAGGAGTGGGATAGCTGGATTGTATGGTACTTCTATTTCTAGCGTTTGAAGGAAGTGCCAAATCGATTTCCAAAGTGGTGTACCATTTTACATTCCCACCAACAGTGTATAAGTGTTCCAGTCTCTCCACAACCTCTCCAGCATTTATTATTTTGTGTTTTTTGGATTAATGCTAGCCTTGTTGGGGTGAGATGATATCTCATTGTAGTTTTGATCTGCATTTCTCTAATGGCTAATGATGGTGAGCACTTCTTCATCTGTCTGTTAGCCTTCTGAATATCTTCTTTGGCAAAGTGCCTGTTAATATCCTTTTACCATTTTTTAATTGGGTTATTTGTCTTTTTGTTGTTGAGGTTTTACAGTACCTTGTAGATTTTAGAGATTAGACGCTGATCTGATTTGTTTTAGCCAAAAATTTTATCCCAGTCTGTAGGTTCTCTTTTTACTCGTTTGGTGAAGTCTTTTGATGAGCATAAATGTTTGATTTTTAGAAGCTCCCAGTTATCTAGTCTCTCTTCTTGTGCTTGTGCATTGTTACTTATGGTTTGTATTGTGTTTATGCCATGTATTAGACTCCTAGCATTGTCCCTATTTTATCTTCCATGATGTTTATCATTTTCTATTTTATATTTAAGTCTTTGATCCATTTTGAGTTAGTTTTTGTGTATGGTGTGAGCTATGAGTCTTGTTTTGCAGATGGATATCCAGTTATGCCAGCATCATTTGTTAAAAAGACTCTTTTCCCCAGTTAATGTTCTTTTGGCCTTTGTCAAATATCAGCTGATCATAGGTGGATGAATTTATGTCTGAATTTCCAATTCTGTTCCATTAGTCTATGTATCTGTTGTTGTACCAGTACCAGGCTGTTTTGACTACTGTGGCAGTATAATAGGTTCTAAAATCAGGCAGTGTGAGGCCCACTTTGTTCTTCTTCTTGAGTAATGCTTTACGTATTCAGGACCTCTTCCCTTTCCGTATGAAGTTGGTGATTTGTTTCTCCATCTCGTTAAAATCAGCCAGTGGAATTTGGATTGGGATTGCATTGTATCTGTAGATCGCTTTGGGTAGAATTGACATTTTCACAATGTTGAGTCTTCCTGTCCATGAGCAAGGTATGTTTTTCCACATATGCAGGTCTCTTTTGGTTTCTTGCAGTAGTGTCTTATAGTTTTCGTTGTGTAGGTCTTTTACGTCTCTTGTTAGATTTATTCCTAAGTATTTTATCTACTTGGAGGCTATTGTAAATGATATTGATTTGATGATTTTCTCTTCGAGTTTCTCTTTGTTGCTGTAAAGGAATCCAGTTGATTTTTGTATGTTTCTCTTGTATCCTGAAACTTTGCTGACATCTTCTATTAGTTCCAGGAGTTTTCTTGTGGCTTCTTTGGGGTTTACTGTGTATAAAATCATATTTTCTGCAAATAGAGATACTTTGACTTCTTCCCTACCAATTTGGATGCCTTTTTTTTTCTTTTTCTAGCCTAATTGCTCTGGCTAGGACCTCCAGCACAATGTTGAATAAGAGTGCTGATAAAGGCATCCTAGTCTGGTTCCCATTCTCAAGGGGAATGTTGCAAAGTCTCTCCATCTAGGATGATGTTGGCTGTTGGCTTTGTATAGATACCATTAATTATATTGAGGTATTTCCCTTCTATTCCTATTTTGTTGAGAGTTTTTGTCATGAATGGGTGTTGGACATTGTAAAAGGCCTTTTTTGCATCGATTGGTAAGATCATGTGGTTGTTGTCTTTTGTTTTTTTATGTGATGGATTACATTGATTATTTTTCTAATGTTGAACCATCCTGGCATACCGAATATAAATCCCACTTGATCATGGTGAATTTTTTTTTTTTTTTCTGAATTCTGTTGGCTAGAATTTTGTTGAGGATTGTTGCGTCATTGTTCATAAGGAATATTGGTGTGTAATTTTCTTTTTCTGTGGTGTTCTTACCTGGTTTTGGTATCAGTGTTTTGTCGTTTCACAGAATGAGTTTGGAAGTATTCCATCCTTTTCTATGCTCTGAAATACCTCTGTTAGTAGTGGTGTTAACTCTTCTCTGAAAGTTTTGTAGAATTCTCCAGTGAAGCCATCTGGGCCAGGGCTTTTTTTATTGGGAATATTTAGATTACGTTTTCAGTCTCTTCTTTTGTTATGGGTTAATTTAGTTGTTCTACCTCCATTTCTGTTAGTTTATGTAGGTTGTGAGTTTCTAGAAATTAGTCCATTTCCTCTAGGTTTTCAAATTTGTTAGAGTACAATTTTTCATAGTATTCTGTTATGATTCTTTTAATTTCAATTGGGTCTGTTGTGATATCACCCATCTCACTTCTTATATGGGTTATCTGCTTTCTCTCCTGTTTTTCTTTTGTCAGTTTGGCCAATGGTTTATCAATTTTGTTGATCTTTTCAAAGAATCAGCTTTTGGTCTTGTTAACTTTTTCAATTGTTTCTCTGTTCTGTATTTCATTTAATTCTGCTCTAATTCTTATCATTTCCTTTCTTCTGGTGCTCGAGGGCTTCTTTTGCTGCTCTTTCTACTTATTGCAGTGGTAGGGTTAATGTTTTGATTATGGCTTTTCTTTTTGGATGTGTGCATTTATTGTTATAAACTGATGTCTCAGCACTGCTTTTGCTGTGTCCTAAAGTTTGTGGTAGGATCTGTTTACATTCTTGTTTGATTCTATGAATTTCTTTATTCCACCTTTAACTTCTTCTGTAACCCAGTAATTTTTGAGCAAGGTGTTGTTCAGTTTCCATGCGTTTGATTTTTTTTCCTTTTTCTGTTGTTTATTTCTATTTTTATGACTTTATAGTCAGAAAAGATGCTTTGTAACATTTCGATGCTTTGGATTTTGTTAAGGCTTGCTTTATGGCCCAATATTTGGTCTGTTCTGGAGAATGTTGCATGTGCATTGGAAATGAAGGTATACTTGGTTGCTGTTGGCTGTAGTGTTTTGTATATGTCTTTGAGATCAAGTTGGTTGATTGTAGCATTTAGCTCTTCTGTATCTTTGTTGAGCTTCTTTCTGGATATTCTGTCCTTCACCAAAAATGGTGTGTTGAAGTCTCTTCCTGCAATTGTGGAGCTGTCTATTTCTCTTTTCAGTGGTGTTAGAGTTTGTTTTATGTATTTTGGAGCCTTTATATATGTCATCCCATTGCCTTTTCGCCTGCATGGTTTCTGCTAAGTAGTCTGAGCTTATTTTTATCAGGGCTCCTTTGTAGATGACTTTTCATATATCTGTCGGTGCTATTAAAATTCTCTCTTCTTTTTTGGTCTTGGCAAGTATGATTATGTCTTGGTGACTTTCTTTTGGGATCTACCTCATGTGGGGTTCGATGATCATCTTGGATAGATATCTTGTCATCTTTCATGGTATCAGGGATGTTTTCTGCCAACAAATCTTCTAAAATTTTGTCTGTATTTTCTGTTGTCCCCCCAGTTCTGGTACTGCAATCACTCATAGGTTATTCCTCTTGATAGAGTCCCACATGATTCTTCTTCATTTTTTTTAAGTCCTTTTATCTGATTTTTCCTCAAATAAGGTCTTGTCAAGTGCTTTATCTTCAGTCTCACTAGTTCTGACTTTCATTGCCTCTGTTCTGCTCCTGTGACTTTCTGTTGAGTTGTCTAATTCTGAAATCTTTTTGTTAATCTTCTGAATTTCTGATTGCTGTCTTTCTGTGGATTCTGGAAGCCTGTTAAATTTATCATTATGGTCTTTTCTATTGTGTATCCTGCATTTTGCTTAACTTCCTTCCAAATCTTTTCAAGAGTTCTATATGTTAATCCTTTGTATTCTGCTTCCAGTAATTTAAAGAAATTTTCCTTTTCTGGAAAGTTTGTAGATACTTTATTTTAGGAGATTGCCGAAGTCATCATGGATTGCCTCTTTATGTGATTTGATATTGACTGTTGTCTCTGAGCCATCAATAAGTTATTTATTTATTTTGTTTGTTTACTGTGCACTGGTCTCTTGTTTTGGTTTGATATGCCCAAATAGGCTGCTCGTATGCGCTAGTTTGATTATTGGCACCTTTGAATCTCTATTGTCCTGTCACCAGGTGGTTAGATCAGTTACTGGGTATGTGAGCTCAGGAATCTGCCCACTCCTCCTGTATGGATTCTGCCCAGGTGCCCAGGAAGATAGCCATCATGTGTTTGGTGTAGTCTCTCACAGTCCAGACAGGCATGGTTAATTGGTATAGGCACAGGTATGTGGCTGCAGCAAGGGGACACACTGTGTGCAAGGCAGGGGGCTGACGGCAGCTCTGTCATGTCCAGGAGGAATATGTGTCCCTGTCCCTTGTAGCGCGTAGGTGGTGGGGTTTTCACCCAGACTATAAGCACCTAATGCTGTTGGCTGTAAGGACTGGGGGGCACCTGTTATTTATGGGCACATCTCGCAGGTGGCTAGGTGGTGTGGGTGGAGTCCCCAGTCCTCAGACCCCTGATGTGGGTAGGTGAAGTCCCTGCTTAATGGGCAGAGCGGTGTCAAATGTTAAGAACCTGCCATGTCACAGCTGAAACAGATAAAGTTACACTTCTGGTATATACCCTGTTGTACTGCGGTAATGAGGGCCTATGCTGTTGAAATGGACACACACAAGTCTGCAGAGGTACAGGCACTCAAAGTCTGTGGATTGTTTATGCCTGTGCCTAGGGAAAGGAGCTGTGCCTACTCTGGGTTTCTGGCTTAGGGGAACCGGCAGTTTATTTTTCCACTTTTTGTTAATTTGTTCATTCTCTAAGGCAAGGAGAATGGCTCTGGGCGTGTGACGGATCCTACTTCCATCCTAATGGACTCGGCAATTTCTGAAGCCAGTCCGGGACCCAGTGCAGAGGAGGGAGTGGGGAGATAAATGGGACAGAAGTTTTTCCCTATTGAAGTGTTTTTGATTTGTGCCATAGGTCATACGCAAGTACTTATATTTTGTAGATACAGGGCTGTTTCTCACTGGTTCTGGTTGGCCGTGTAGTCTCTCTGGTGCTGGGTCTCTCCCGGTGCGGGAAATGCGCCTCCTGCCCGCCGCTGCTTCCTCCCTTACCACTCACCCATGAGCTGATCAGGCCTGAAGGGCTCAGGCTCTCACTGGGTCAGGTCTGGCATCTGCTCGTTGCTTCTGAACCGTTTCTCCCTCCCCGTCACTCAGTTTGGTTCCTCAACTCTGCCTTTGACATTCAGGGCTCTCAGATTGCCATATATAATCGAGTCATTCTTTTTTTCAGGTCTTTGTTGTAAGATGTTCCACTGGAAGTGTCTGACTGCTTCACCATCTTGGCCCTGCCCTCCATCATTATTTCTTGAAATAGTTTTCATACATCTTTTTCTTTTATCTACTTCTGGAACTTCCATGATATGTATATTAGGTTTTCTGATGTTGTCACATAATTCCATTAAACTGTGCTTAGTAGTCTTGAACCTCCATTCTTGTTGCTGTTCAGCCTCCAAATTTTGACTGTCTTAGAGTCTAATTTGTTGTTTCCTTTCTCTGCCTGATTAAATCTGTTGTTAAATCCTTGTGTTTCTCATTTCAGTGATTGTCTGTTCTAATTGCAGTATTTCTTTCAGTTTCTTTTTAGAGTTTGTATTACATTTTTTTCCAAGGCATCCTGGTTGTGCAGTGGTTAAATGCTCGACTGGTAACTGAAAGGTTGGCAGTTTGAACCCCCACCTGCTCCACTGGAAAAATGTAATGTAGCCGTCTTCTCCCATAATGATTTACAGCCTTGGAGACCTTATGGGGCAGTTGTACTCTGTTCTGTAGGCTTGCTAAGAGTTGGAATTAACTCAACAGCAATGAGGTTAAATAATCTCTCTCTTTTTTTTAAATCCCTGTTTCATGCATTGTTTTTCGTATTTCTTTTAGATCTCTTTGTTTTCTTTTAGTTCTTTGATTATGTTTAACATTGTTGCATTATATTCTTCTGTTCTGGTCACTTTTTGGGCTTCCGCAACTGTGATTTCTTCCCTTCATCATATTCATTTGCACGGGCTGTTGTTTCTCTTATCTTTGTGTGTTTTTTGTTTTTTTGTTGAGGAATTGAAATTTTTGAGGGTGTTAACTCTCTCAGTTCTCCTCAGTGTTTTATTTTGCCTGCACTGCTTTCTGCCAGAAACTCTTAGGTAGGCAGAGCCTTTGGCTCTTGCTTATTGCTTCCTTTCTCTGATAATGTCTTCTCACTTCCTGATTTACTTTGTTGTCAGAAGTTGCAGATCTTGGTTTTGAACTCTCAGTGTCAAAGACACCAGCGAAGACGCAGTGATTAGTCTGTCTTCTAGGGAGCATTATCCTCTGTTTTATCATTACTTCCTTCCCTGCTCTGTTTCTGCAATCACATTTTCATTTGGAAAGCACACTCCCAGTGAGTCCTCTTTGGGGCTGTGTGTTGTCCACAGATTTTGCCTGTGGTTTCCTTTTCTGCTGTTTAGGGGCCACTTATGTCTCAGCTAGGATTCAGGGGAATTACAGGCATACTTTTCTCCAAATCAGGAGGAGGTGGTTCTCGCACTACCCAGATGCAACTCCGAGTGACGTGTCTTGTTGATGTCAGAGCCCTAGTGTCCTTGTGGTGGTTGGGGGAGGAGTCTACATTTAAGTGGCCCCCTCCTAGCTCCACTCTAGGGGACCTTCTGTAGGAGCTTGCATCAGTCCAGCGGCTGACAGTTACTGAGTGGGAAAGGGGCTGGCATGCTCTGAATGTTCCCCTAAGGAGATCTGCCTTGTTATCAGAGCACGTAGGTAGTATTTTGGCTATAAGTGCAAGTTCCACTCAAGGTGCCCACTTCTTAGGACACATCAGCTTAAGTCAGCATACCTCAGTGCCATCCAGAAGAGGGGGAAAACTCAAACTGACCTCCAGGAAAATCTGTCCTGTGGATTTTGGAGTTCTGAACTGTGGAGTGCACAGGCAGGCATAGTGCTGGCTCTGAGAACAGGTTCCACTGATGCAAGTATTCTGTAGCTGTTCACAACAGCCTGGCAGCTGACAGTGTCCAGGTGAGGGAGGTGCTGGCATGCTCCGAATGGACCCCTAGGAAGTCTGCCTTGTTGATTTTAGATCAGAATCTGGCATCCTGTCTTTTTGCATAGGGAAGGAATGTGGTGGTTAGGGAAGCAGGTTCTTTTGCTGGGGTCACTTCCGAAGTTAATAGCAGCAAGTGTCCAGTGTGGCCGTGGGGAGGTTCAGGGATGGTGGGTGGGTGGAGCGATTTTCCTACTGCATCCTACTTGTTGTTGACTTGTTAATTCTTGCCGGTCTTCAGTTCCCTGCTGCTGTCCTCTGCTCCCCAATTCAGTCCTTCAAGGCTGCGCATTATTGTATTTCTTGTTTTAGTGGGGAGTGTTGGAATGATGATCTGTTTACTCTGCCACCTTTCCAGAATGCTAGAGGGCAGTTTTGATTTGCCCTTAGATCCATGCCAAGGAATTTTGAGAAAGCATCAACAAACCACTGGTGGAAATTAGTGAGGGACTCAACGTCTTCTGACTACTGTATTGCAACTTCTCTCAGCTCACTTTTGCAGTAAGGCTGTTAGCGTCCCTTCTCAGTGGGTTCCCAGAGTTCTTATCTCTTATATAGCTGTGGCTGGGCTGGTAGCGAGTTGGCTTCCCTTAGCCACCATAGTCCTTGATTTTCTGGTCCTCGATGTACTTGTTTCAAAGAAGCAAAGCCAACTGGTTGCAGAATGCCTCAGCAGCCAGTGCTCACTCCCACTCCTGGGGCTGTAAACTGAAAACGTGCTTCAGAGTGCTTCTGTGAACTTCTGGGGCACAGGGAGGAGAAGCCTTTGAATGAGTAATATCCGCTGATGAGAAAAGCACGTGTAGGTCTGTGTAGCTTCTCAATGTCATCAGCTTTGCAGGTGATACAAACAGGAAGGGTTTATTTCCCTTGCATTGAAGCAAGAAAAATGTGAATTGTATAAAACCTGGGTTTCATTTTAAACACTGACATTCATCACCTTAGCACCGTGATTGTTCACCTTTTTCCAAGTGACGTCACTCCGTTCTGTTCATCTGGAAATAGTCTTTTACCCGGGTTCTCAATTATTTCCTCATTGAGTCCCTTTATGTTGCCGTGTGGAAACCCCAGGTTCTGCTCGGCATGACTTGTCCCAGCTAATAAATGAGAGACTGAGGTGGGAGAGTAGAAGGGTGCCTTTATTTCATTGTGCAATGAATGGATACAGTCCAGGCTGCCACTGCCAAGACTGCTCACTGGGGGGCGAGGGGGAAGATTAGTTTCAAGGGGTTTACAAGTAGGAAGTTCATACAAGTTACATCAGCAACATTTTTAACCATACTACGCAGGTGCAGTGGGGTTTACATATAAATTCGTGCATTGCATGTTCAGAAAATGGCAATGAAACTCCACCCAGAAGTGGAGAGGTTACTATGCATGAGGTATTTAATAGGTTGGAAGTTTATCTTGAATGTCAACATGGCACTAAAGCAGTTTCCACCAATTTCCTCTAGTTTTGTGGCAGCAATTAAGGAGAGGAGGTCCAGCATTTTAATATAAAGTTACAGGGCATACGAAGCAAAGGAACCAGGATTCTAATTTAAAACTATGGAGCATGCCAAGCAGGCTGTTAGAGGCAGTGGAATTTTCCACAGCCTGGGGACCTCTGCCTTATTCCCTCCTTTTCTTTTTGGACATTGGTCATTCAGTACTGGTGTCCAGCCGTAGCCTGTCTTGGAATCGTTTGACATGTTCTCAGGGTGGAGGCAGATATTGGACATAGGCTTGAACAGTTGACTTTTCGTTGTGGCCACTGATCTGCTGTCAAGGTATTATAGGTAGGCATACCTCACAGTGGTGTATTGGACTCTGCTTAGGGTTTTATTTCTTTGTTAATTGCACTTATTTATATTAATTTCATTTCCTCTTCTTTTAGCCAGTAAGTTGGGTGGAGAGGTACAGGGATTACGGGTAACCATTCCTCTACATTCAAAGGGGAGTGTGAACAAATTCAGCAATTGTTAGCTCATGTAGTATGGTTTACAACTTCCTGGTGCAACCTATTAAGAACTTTGAAATCCCATCCAGCATTTACACATAGGATGACTCTTAAGAATAACCACATCACCCTGTTCATGGTTGATTTTGCTCACTCAAAGGTCTACAGCAATCCAACTATTCCAAGTAGAGTATACAGTTGTAGGAGACGGAATACTAACACCAAGGTTATTAGCAATGTTAAAAGTGTTTGGGGGATCTCATACACATGGGAGGGTGTTGGGAAGACAAGTACTTAAGGTCCTCGACTGCCTCACAAGTCCAGTTCTCACAGTTCTGACAGGTTTGTCCCTCAGCGTCCAGTGGGGTGGTTTTTTCACTGGAGTATGGTGGATACAAACTTTGAGCCTGTTGAGTTTGACAGTTGTCAGGGTAGCTAAGAAGACTTCGGTGGGGCTGGTCCACTTTTGCTGAAGGGGTTTGGCTTCCCACGCCTTGAGAAGGACCCAGTCATCAGGTTGTAACAGATGGAGGGGCTCCTCTGGCTCAGGCGGGTTCCTCAGGCGAGTGTATCTGTGGAGAGAAGACAGAGTTACCCAAGTTACCTAAGTTATTTAGTAACTTGAACATTTCAATCTCGTGGAGGGGGAAGGTTGGTCATTATTAAGGCATGGTACATTGGTCATATTTGGGTTCTCAATAAAGGGTGCCCATATTATAGCTCAAATGGATGAAGTTTTAGTTGACCTCTGGGGGCAGACCGAACTCTTAAGAGGGCCATAGGCAGTGTCTTTGTCCATACCAACTTGGTCTCGGCACAGCTTTGCTAGATGTCTCTTCAGAGTCTGGTTAGCCCACTCTACTCTACCGCTGGAGTGGGGTCTCAGTGTGTAAGTTCCAGTTATTGTCCAGGGCAGTTGCCACTGATTGCACCACCAAAGCCACAAAATGAGGCCCATTGTCATTGCCAGTGGGGACGGGAAGCCTGAATCGAGGGATGATTTTGTTCAGGAGGTGCTTCACAACCTCAGTCGCCTTTTCAGTCTTGCAAGGAAAAGCTTCAACCCAGTTAGTGTAGGTGCCAATAAAGACTAACAGATATTTGTAATTCTTGGGAGCTTGAGGCATTTCAGTGAAACCCAGCTGCCAGTTGTCTCCAGACATGGTCCTAGTTCGCTGGACCCTGGACTTGCTTCAGCAGTGTTCTTGGGATTATTTTTCACGCAGGTAGAGCAGTTCTTTACTAATACTGAAATAGTGGCATGGACCTTTGGTCCAATTAAATGTCTCTTAACCCAAGCATATAATGGTATCAAAAGCCTGTTACTCTGTTCCGGTCCATTCTAACGGGTTTATGTTTTTTCCCTCTAAGAATCAGTGTAAAGGCTTGATAGTAAGTCAGAAATTTGGGATCCAGATGCAGCAAAAACCAACCATTCCCAAAAAACCTTGGAGCTGTCTCCGGTTGGTAGGGGCCACCAGTCTGCAGATAGCATTTTTTTGGGCAGGGAGGAGTTCTCGCTCTCCCTGTCTGATTTTAAAACCCAGATAAATCACTTCCTTTTGGTTGACCTGAGCTTTTTCTTCCGAGACCCGATACCCTGCATCTGCGTGGTCCCTTTATCAAAAGAAATTTGTGCTTGCAGTTTGCACAAGTCTCTCATAAGCAAAGGAATGGGGCAGTCAGGCATGTACAGAAAAGAATGTGTTAATGACTTCCCTTGTATGGAGCAAGTTAGAGACTGGAGGAAGGGAGAGTTCTCCCTCTTACCTTAGACTCCCACAACTGACACTGTTTTGTCAAGGCTATCTTTTTTTGGGTCAGGACAGAGTGGGTTGCTCTGGTATCCATTAGAAACCGTACAGCCCCCCCCCCCCTTCATTATAACCAGAGGCTCAGGTGGAGGACTTGCCATTGGTCCTTCTCAATCCGAGTCTTTTCCCATTGGCATCATGGGGCACTGGGCAAACCCAGGCTCTTTCTTATCTCTGGGTTGGAATTTAGGGCACTCTTTTTTCCAGTGTCCTCTCTCTTTTCACCAGGCGCACTGATCTCGGCTTAACGGAGGTTGGGGCCTCTCACCTCCCTTTCTCCTCAGGGGCCCTCCAGTCCTTGGGCTGCCTAGAGACGGGTCATTTTGCCTCAAGGCGGCAGCCAGGAATGCAGACTGTCTCTTCTGATCAGTGATTTTTCTATTTCCAGTTCCCAGTCCCAATTGGAATATACCTGGGAGGCAAGCTCGAGAAGCTGTGATGTCCCCAACTCCACACCTCTCTCAAGTTTTTGGAGTTTTTCTCCATATATCCGGGGCACTCTCCTTGATGAAAATAATAGTCACTATGTGAGTGTTTTTGGACTCTCAGGGTCCATGTCTGTGAACTGTCTAAAAGCCTCATAAATTCTTTCGAGAAACTTAGAGGGATCTTTGGTTGGTTTTTGATTGATCCCATATATATTTTGCTAAGGTTTTTTTTTTTTTTTTGTTTAGGCACCTCTTCAACCCTTCTAAAAGGTACTCCCTATGATAAGCAAGGCGGGTCTGTCCCTTGGCCATATTCTGCTCCCAGGCATGGTCCCCCACAGGGAGAATCTCTGCTCCTGGCTGATTTACTGCCTGCACTTCATGGCACCTGTCGGCCTCAGCCCTAACCTTTTCTAGGAGCACGCGCCTTTCTTCTGGGGTAGGGGCACATCTAGCAGCACCTGACAATCTGCCCAATTAGGGTTATGAGCGCGGAAGATGGAGGCAAAAAGATCCTGCCTTCTGTTAGGGTCGTCTCGATTCCTGGGGCAATGGTTTTTCCAGTTATAAAGATAATTTGTTGAGAAAGGTTTGTGGACCCAGACCATGATGGCGTTTCCTGCCAGGACTTGTTGGAAGGGGAGTGTGCTCCTGGGCTCAGCTGTGCTATGGCTGTCCTGAGAATTGGTCACCCTTGTGTTACTTTTGTTCTCCCTGGTCACAGAATTGGGGCCCCCAAAGGCCATCTGCTGCACGTATTGGGCAGCGAGCCCAATGCTGGGGCAGAAGGGCTTGAGAGGGATGAATGTAGGGACTGAGAGGGTTTCAGCAGCGAGAATTGTTGCTGGTGCAGCTGCTTCTCCTGGAATGGAAGCATAACGGAGTGGTGAAGCAGCAGGCAAAGGCAACAGGGATTCTTCCTTGGGGTCAGAGGGAAGGACTGGTGGTCACAATCCTCTGGCCCCTTTCTGGACTAGAGTTTTATATTTCTTCTGCAATCCCTTGTGCTGATACAGAGTTGTGAAAGCTTCCACATAATACTTTTCATCCCATTTACCCTCGTGAATACAGAAAAGGTCAAGTTGGAAGATAGTATTACAGTTTAGAGACCCATTTGCTGCCTGTTTTTCCCCATCTGCTAATTCATATTGAGGCCATGCGGTGTTACAAAAGGAAATAATCTTTTTTCTTTTTTGTAGAGTCTGACCTGAAATATTCCCAGTTCTTGAGGATGCATCCTAGCAGGCTGCATTCCAGGATCCTTTGAAAGTTTTCTATTCTCTGAACACACACACACTTAAACACTCACACAACCTAATATGGTGCACCAACTTAATAACAGACATCTAGAGTCTTTTACACCCTCAGTGGTCAATTCCTCCCACTTCCTGGGACTCTTCTGAGGCCTTATCTAGGCATTACCCTGTAATTTACCAAATAACCCCAGATATCTAGAGCCTTTAATACCCTCAGTGGTCAATTCCTCCTGCTTCTTGGGACTGTTCTGAGGCCTTACCTAGGCACTTAACAAATAACGCAGGTGCATTTCATGTCTCCCACAGAGTCACCATTGGATCTGAGGTGAATCGTTTCCAGGGCTGCTGCAAGGTCTCAGGGCCAGTCTGTTGTCCAGTCTGCCTCAGGAGCCAAGTGGATGACTCCTGGCTGGTTTGCTAGAAATGTTGCTGGGTGGAAACCCCAGGTTCTGCTTAGTGCGACTCGTCTCAGCCAATAAATGAGAGACTGTAGTGGGAGAGTAGAAAGGTGTCTTTATTTCATTGTGCAAGGAAAGGATACAGTCAGGGCTCCTGCCACCAAGACTGCTTAATGAGGGTGAGGGGGAAGGTTACTTTTAAGGAGTTTACAAGTAGGAAGTTCGTACAAGTTACATCAGCGACATTCTTAATCATACTACACAGGTGCGTTGGGGTTACATACAACTTCATGCAGTGCCTGTTCAGAAAATGGTGGTTAAACTCCACCTAGAGGTGGGGAGGTTAGTATATATGTGGTCTGAAAGGTTATCCTAAATGTCAATATGGTACCTAAACAGGTTTCCACTAATTTCCTCTAGTTTTGGGGCAGCAGTTAAGGAGAGGGGAACCAGGATTTTAATGTAAAATTATGGGGTGTACCAAGAAAAGGAACCAGGATTCTAATGTAAAGCTATGGGGCATGCCAAGCAAACTGCTTGAGGCAGTGGAATTTTCCGCAGCCTGGGGACCTCTGTCTTGTTTATGCTTTCCTATCTCTGTGGTGTGTGAATGGTAAGGGACTCTTGGAGGTAAAATCTAGTCTGTTTGACATGAAGTAGACTTGGGGTTAGGCTGTTTAGGCTACGAGGGATACAGACCTGTGTCCTCAAACAAATAATTCATTACTGGCTAAAGGGATTGTGCCCTTATCCTTTTTCACAGGGACATCCACAGTGAAGAGCACGACCTGTTTAAAAGATTACCAGTTCTCCCTTCCTGGAGTCAGTTTGAGGTAGAAAGGGACAAAGAGACATAGGAAACAGGGAGTAAGAGAAAGGAGAAGCATTCCATGAAAGAGAAAGTGCTTTTAATTCTCAAATTTCCTCTTTTTTTTCTCAAATTTTCCTTCTGGCCAACTGAATAATTTTTTAATTTTCCTCTTAGGATGCTGTTCATTCCATGAATACCAGTAATTCATTCACGTGGAATGAGGCTTATCTGAAGACCCTAGCAAATGTGTTAATTTATCCAAATCAGAAAAACCATCCTGAGTACACTGTAAAACTGGATTCTTATATACTAGTTTCAGATATGACAGACCTTTTAGAGAAAGATTTGTAGGCAACATTCTTGGTTTCGCATATTTCCCAACTATATAGTTATCCTGATGGGATCTTGTATTACCAACACTTATTCAGTAGTAAAGTCTTGAACTTGAAGAGGTTGGTTCATCTGGCTAGTATTCCAAAAGACTAGAAAGCTAAGAGATAGACATTATAATTCAGGGTCTTTCACCTGAGTGTTGTATGGCCATAGACCTTTAGCTAGTTTGCTCAATTCAGGAACTGCCAGTGGTTGGAGGAAAGTTACTAAAAATGAAATCTATTCCCAACACAGAAAACATCTTCACAAAAATAGAAGAGAAAGAAAATTTTTATTTTTGCATAAGCATTAAACTGGAGTGTAATGCAACACAGGCAACCCACTAAAAAGATAGCAAAGACAGAAAGGAATCTTTCCTGTTGTTTAGCAAAGCAGTACATTCATGTTTTCAAGATAATATTATTAATTTTCTTGTATCTTTATGGCTGGAGGTAGATTTGAAATTTGGGACTGGGCCACCTGAGATGATGCTAATCTCCTTCCGGGAGACAGGAAGATAGGGAAGGGTCACCTGAAATTAAATTTCAAAGAGGTAGCTGCCAGATCCTTGCGGAGACATTTTAGATCTGCATGCTTTTAAAAGAAACAAGAATTTACAAGTTATCTAAAGTGAATTCTGAAAGAATAGGGAAGAGGGGACTCTCTTCCATCACTTTTTTTTAAAAAAATCTTATTTTATTGTACTTCAGGTGAAGGCTTACAGAACAAATAGTTTCTCATGAAACAGTAGTACACATGTTGTTTTATGATGTTGGTTAACAACCCCACAACATATTAACCCTCTAAATTCTCAACTTTTTTTTTTTTTTTTGGTGAAGATACACATAGCCAAAGATACACCATTTCAAAAATTTCTACATACACAGTTCAGTGACATTGACTATGCTCTTCCAATTGTGCTGTTATTCTCACTTAAGATGAAGACTTACAGAACAAAATAGTTTCTCATTTAACAGTTACTACAAATATTGCCCTAAGACAGTGGTTAACAATCTCACAACACATCAACAATATCCTTACTCAACCTTGGCTTCCCTATCACCAGCTTCCTTGTCCCCTTCTGCCTTCTGGCCCTTGTTACTGGACTCCTGTACCTCATTAGTCTCATTTGGTTTTACGGGGCTGTCCACTCCCAGGCTGAACAGTGAACCTCGGAGATAACTTCACCACTGAGCTAAACGGGTGTCTGGCGGCCATACTCTCGAGGTTTCTCCAGTCTCCTTTAGGCCAGTAAATCTGGTCTTTTTTTTTTTGTGAGTTAGAATTATGTTCTACATCCTTCTCCAGCTCTGTCCAGAACCCTCTGTTGTGATGCTGGTCAGAGCAGTCAGTGGTGGTAGCCGGGCACCATCTATCTGTACTGGACTCAGTCCGGTGGAGGCCTTGGTAGCTGTGGACAATTAGTCCTTTGGACTAATCTTTTCCTTGTATCCTGTTCTCTTCATTCTCCCTTGCTCCCGAAGGGATGAGACCAGTGGAGTATCTTAGATGGCCGCTCACAGGCTTTTAAGACCCCAGACACTACTCACCAAGGTAGAATGTAGAGCACTGTCTTTATAAGTTGTGTTATGCCAGTTGAGCTAGATGTTCCCCGAGACCATGGTCCCCTGAGCCCTCCACCCAGCAACTCAGTCCCTCAGGGAGTTTGGATGTGTCTATGGGGCTTCTATGACCTTTCCTTATACAGGTTGTGCTAGTTTCCCCTGTATTGTGTACTGTCTCACCCTTCACCCAAGATACCACTTATCTATAGCCTATTTAGTTTTTCCCACCCCTCCCATCCCTGGTAACCAACAAAGATTGTTACATTTTGTGTGTGAACTTTTTCATGGGTTTTTACAATAGAGGTCTCATACAATATTTGTCCTTTTGTGATTGACTTATTTCACTCAGCATAATGTCCTCCAGTTTCATCCATGTTATGAGATGGTTCACAGATTCATTGTTGTTCTTTCTCGTTGCATAGTACTCCATTGTGTGTATGTACCATAGTTTGTTTATCCATTCATCTGTTGATGGGCACCTACGTTGTTTCCATCGTTTTGCTATTGTGAACAATGCTGCTATGAACATAGATGTGCATATGTCTATTTGAGTAATGACTCTTATTTCTCTAGGATATATTCCTAGGAGTGGGATTGCTGGATCATATGGTATGTCTATTTCTAGCTTTCTGAGGAAGCGCCATATCATTTTCCAAAATGGTTGTATCAGTTTGCATTCCCACCAGCAGTGCATAAGAGTTCCCATCTCCCCGCAGCCCCTCCAACATTTGTTATTTCCAGTGTTTTTGATTTGTGCCAGTAATGCCGGGGTGAGATGGTATCTAATTGTGGTTTTAATTTGCATTTCTCTAGTGGCTAGTGATCGTGAGCATTTCCTCATGTGTCTGTTGGCCATTTGAATGTCTTCTTTGGTGAAGTGTCTGTTCCTTTCCTTTGCCCATTTTTTAATAGGATTATTTGTCTTTTTGTTGTAGAGGTGTTGGATTTTCTTGTAGATTATGGAGATTAGACCTTTGTCTGACTTGTACTGTCCAAAACTTTTTTCCCGGTCTGTAGGTTCTCTTTTTACTCTTTTGGTGAAGTCTTTTGAAGAGCTTAGGTGTTTGATTTTTAAAAGATCCCAGTTATCTAGCCTATCTACTGGGGTTTGTGCATTGATGGTTATGGTTTGTATCCTGTTAATTCCATGTATTAAGGCCTGAAGTGTTGGTCCTATTTTTCCTTCTATGAAGTTTATAGTTTTAGGCTTTATATTCAGGTCTTTGATCCATTTTGAAGTAGTTTTTGTATACGGTGTGAGGTATGGGTCCTGTTTCATTTTTTGCTAATGGATATCCAGTTTTGCCAGCACCATTTATTAGAAAGACTGTCTTTTCCCCATTTGATGGACTTTGGGCCCTTGTCGAAGATCAAGTGACCGTAGGTGGATGGATTTATATCTGGGTTCTCAATTCTGTTTCATTGGTCAATGTATCTGTCGTTGTACCAGTACCAGGCTGTTTTGACAACTGTAGCTGTATAGTAGGTTCTGAAGTCAGGTAGTGTGAGTCCTCCAACTTTATTCTTCTTCTTTAGTAGTGCTTTACTTATTCGGGGTTTCTTCCCTTTCCATATAAAGTTAATGATCAGTTTTTCCATCTCTTTGAAGAATGTTGTTGGTATTTGGACCGGGATTGCATTGTATTTGTAAATTGCTTTGGGTAGAATTGTCATTTTCACAATGTTGAGTCTGCCTGTCCATGAGCATGGTATGTTTTTCCATTTATGTAGATCCCTTTGGGTTTCATGCAATAGTGTTTTATAGTTTTCTTTGTATAGGTCTTTTACATCCCTGGTCAGATTTATTTCTAAGTCTTTTATCTTTTTAGGGGCTATGGAAAATGGTATTGATTTCCTTTTCATCGTTCTCCTAACTGGTGTATAGGAATGAAACTGGTTTTTGAATGTTTATCGTGTATCCTGCTACTCTGCTGAATCTTTCTATTAGTTCCAGTAGATTTCTCATGGAGTCTTTAGGGTTTTCTATGTATAGTATCATATCATCCACAAACAGTGACAGTTTAACTTCTTCATTACCAATTTGGATGCCATTTATTTCTTTTTCTTGCCTTATTGCTCTAGCTAGAACTTCCAGCACAATGTTAAATAGGAGTGGTGATATAAAGGTCATCCTTGTCTTGTTCCTGTTTTCAAGGGGAATGTTTTCAGCCTCTCTCCATTAAGAATGATGTTGGCCGTTGGTTTTGCATATATGCCCTATATTATGTTGAGAAATTTCCCTTCTATACCTATTTTATTGAGAGCTTTTATCAGGAATGGGTTTTGGACTTTGTCAGATGCCTTTTCTGCATCAATTGAGATGATCATGTGATTCTTTTCTTTCCTTTTATTTATGTGGTGGATTACATTGATTGATTTTCTAATGTTGAACCATCCTTGCATACCTGGTATGAATCCTACTTGGTCGTGGTGTATTATTTTTTTGATATGATGCTCAATTCTATTGGCTAGAATTTTGTTGATAATTTTTGCATCTATATTCATGAGAGATATTCATCTGTAATTTTCTTTTTTTGTGATGTCTTTGCCTGGTTTTGGTATCAGCGTTATCCTGGCTTCATAGAATGAATTTGGAAGTGTTGCTTCCTCTTCTATGCTCTGAAATAGCTTGAGTAGAACTGGTACAAGCTCTTCTGTAAATGTTTTGTAGAATTCTCCAGTGAAGCCATCTGTGCCAGCGGTTTTTTTGGTTGGGAGTTTTTTTTTATTACCTTTTCAATCTCTTCTCTTGTTACGGGTGTGTTCAGATTTTCAACATCACTTTGTTGTAGTTTGCGTAGGCCGTGTGTTTCTAGAAATTTATCCATTTCCTCTAGGTTTTCAAATTTGTTGGAGTATAATTTTTCATAATATTCTGTTATAATCCTTTTTATT
This sequence comes from Dugong dugon, assembly GCA_030035585.1. NCBI lineage: Eukaryota > Metazoa > Chordata > Mammalia > Sirenia > Dugongidae > Dugong > Dugong dugon. The sequence goes on from CM057478.1 coordinate 21,985,683, forward strand.
TCCGTTGGGTCTGTTGTAATGTCCCCCATTTCATTTCTTATTTGGGTTATTTGTGTCCTCTCCTGTTTTTCTTTTGTCAGTCTGGCCAGTGGTTTGTCGATTTTGTTGATTCTATCAAAGAACCAACCTTTGGTTTTGTTGATTCTTTCTCTTGTTTTTCTGTTTTCTATTTCATTTATTTCTGCTCTGATCTTTACTATTTCCTTTTTTCCCGTGGTTGTGGGCTTTTTTTGCTGTTCTCTTTCTGTTTGTTTGAGTTCTGTAGTTAATGTTTTGATTTTATCCCTTTCTTTTTCTTTGATATGTGCATCTATTGCTATAAATTGTCCTCTGAGGACTGCCTTTGCTGTGTCCCGAAGGTTTTGGTATGATGTGTTTTCATTCTTATTTGATTCTAGGAATTTTTTGATTCCATCTCTAATTTCTTCTATTACTCATTGATGTGTAAGCAGGGTATTATTCAGTTTCCATGTAGTTGATTTTTTTTCCTTGCTCTTTCTAGTGTTAATTTCTACCTTGATGGCATTGTGGTCAGAGAAGATACTTTGAATTATCTCAGAGTTTTGGATCTTGTTGAGGATTGCTCTGTGGCCTACGATGTGGTCTATTGTGGAGAATGTTCCATGTGAATTGGAAAAGAATGTGTACTTTGCAGCGGTTGGATGGAGTGTTCTATATATGTCTATGAGGTCAAGTTGGCTGATTTTGCCCTTTAGGTCTTCTGTATCTTTGCTGAGTTTCTTCTTAGTTGTTCTGTCCTTTACTGAGAGTGGTGTGTTGAAGTCTCTTACTATTATTGTGGAACTGTCAATTTCTTTGTTCAGTGTTGTTAGAGTTTTATGTATTTTGGAGCCCTGTCATTGGGTGTGTAGATGTTTATTATGGTTATGTCTTCATGATGGATCGTCCCCTTAGTCATTATATAGTGTCCTTCTTTGTCTTTTATGGTAGATTTCGTTTCAAAGTCTATTTTTTTTGAGATTAGAATTGCCACTCCTGCTCTTTTTTGGTAGTTGTTAACTTGATATATTTTTTTTCTACCTTTGACTTTTAATAAATTCACATCTTTGTTTCTATGGTGTGTCTCTTGTAGACAACATATTGATGGATCCTGTTTTCTTATCCATTCTGTGACTCTCCATCTCTTTATGGGTGCATTGAGTCCATTTACATTCAGTGTAATTATTGATAGATGTGAGTTTGTTGCTGGCATTTTGTAGTGCTTTTTTTTCTGGTGCTGATGTGTTCTTTGTTCTTCTTACTCTCTTGTTTTGAGTTACTTTTGTTTGTGGATTTTACTTTCATTTCTTTTGTTTTTGTAGGTTTTATTTTTGCTGAGACTTTATGTTTTTCATCTTTAGTTTTATGAGTTGGTTTGTTAACTTTCTTTGTGGTTACCATGAATTTTACCCTTTCTAAGTTTGAAGCCATCTACCCTTACTTGGTATCGCCTTGCCTTCCTCGCCATTAGAAGGTTCTATACCTATGCTGTTTATTCCCTCTTTCATTGTTTTGATGTTGTTGTCATCCATCGATTGACTGCTTTGATTCCCTGTTGTATTTCTTTTGGTTTTGGATAGTCCTCGAGAGTTCATTTCCTAGATTGGTATCTGGCTCGTACGATCCTGCGTTCTAGGTCCTGCCTGAGGTCTGAAGCTGTTTGTCCTCAGATCGAAGAACTCCCTTTAATAATTCTTGTAAGTTTGTTTTGACTTTTACATATTCCCTTAGTTTCTGTTTATCTGGAAATGACCTAATTTCACCATCAAATTTGAACGAGAGTTTTGCAGGATATATTATTCTTGGCTGATAGTTTTTTATTTCAAGATTTTATATATGTCATCCCATTGCCGTCTTGCCTGCATGGTTTCTGCTGAATAATCTGAGCTTAGTCTCATTGTTTCTTCTCTGTATGTGACTTCTTGTTTTTCAAGAGCTGCTCTCAGGATTCTTTGTTTGTCTTTGGTTTTGGCGAGTGTGAATATGATATGCCTTGGTGATTTTATTTTGGGGTCTCTTCTATATGGGGTTCGTTGAGCTTCTTGGATTGCCAGCTTTTCATCTTTCGTGATATTGGGGAAGTTTTCTGTCAGCAGTTCCTCAATGATCCTCTCTGTATTTTCTGTTTTCTCCACCTGTTCTGGAATGCCAATCATTCGTAAATTTTTGCTTTTAATTGTGTCCCACATAACTCTCAGGGTCTCTTCATTTTTCTTTGTTCTTTTTTCTGTGTTTTCCTGAAACAGAGTTGTATCGAAGTGTTTGTCTTCAGTTCCACTGATCCTGTCTTCCACGGTTTCAAGTCTGCTTCTCAGCCCTTCTATGACATCATCCATTTCTGAAATCTTGTTGTTTATCTTTTGGATTTCTAATTATTGTTTTGTATAATTTCTAGTTGTGAATTTATCCAGGCATTTTGTTCCTGTATCATCTTCCTGAATTCTTCCAATTTTTTGTCTGTATTTTCCATGAATTTGTCTATTTTTTTTTTTCTTCATGTTTGTCAGCTTTTTGCCTCAGTTCCTGGAAAATTCCGAGTATTAGAGATTGGAATTCCCTATCAGGTACTTCTAGTGTATTTTCTTCCACTGGAGAGTCATCTGGTGTTTTAATTTGGATGCCTACTGGAACCATCCTGTCCTGTTTTTGTAAATGTTTTGATATTGTTTGCTGTTTTCGGGGCATTCAGTAGATATTTGTCTCATTTATTGATTGTAGATTTGTTTGTTTCATCCCTTTTAAAAAAAAAAAATTTGAGTATGTCTCAGCAGGCGGACTGCGTGCTCTGTGTTTGCTCGTCTGTGCGCTCAATACTTTTTGCCTCCTTCTCCAACTGGCAGGTTCAATCACTTAGATGTGGTACAGCAGGGCAGGTCTAGCTGAAGAGGAGCCACTGGGATGGGTTGTTTGTGGCACTCACTACAGCCACCAGGGCAGGTCGGTAATCAGTGCTGGGTAGGTTCCAGTAGGCCGTGGCTGCACTGCTTGGTGGTGTGATGTCAAGCACACGGTGCAGGTAGGCAGGATGCAGCAGGGAGATGGTTACGTGTGGAGCTAAGCTGGATATGGGAGATAGGAGAGAGGAACAGGAGCCAAAAAACATACAAATAGAAAAGAATGCTGGGGGAGCTTGCCATTGGAATGGAGAGATGAGAGACTATGAAGTGGTGAAAAACAGAAGGGGGAAGAGGAAGAAAAGAAAAGAATGAACAAATAAAAATCAGAAAGGTTAAAGAACCGCAAAGTTCCCAGGGATCCCAGTGATGCAGCTATGAGGTCTGGGGAGGTTGCTCTCAGGTGTCGCAGCACAGCCTGGCCAGAAGGCGCAGAGGCGTACAATACTTGGTATTCAGGGATCAGAAAGGAAAAGAAGATATAGAGAGACGAGAAACTGAGCAATGAAGAAAGACAAAAGGGAAAAAGAGGGAAAAGAAAACAAAAAAAAAAAAGAACGAGAAACGCCCCCCAAAAAAACAGGGAAAAAAAAAAAAAAACGAAAAAAGAAATGTCCTCAGGATCCCTCTGCACATCTGTGGAAGCCTAAGGGGAGTCTCCCTGGCACGCATTTCAGCCTGGCCAGAAAGTGCTTCCAACTCAAGAAAAGGAAAGGAAAACAGACAAACAATTCAAAACGAAGAAAAGCCCTGGGTTCCCACCAACACGGTAGCCCAGATTGGGAAGCAGCTCCGCACTCGAATGGAGCTTTGCAGCCCTTCAGGAAGAAGCAAAGATGGCTCTTGGAGCCAGACACTCGAGCAAAAGGAGGAGGGGGTGGCGAGAGGCAAGCAAGAAATCCAAAGAAGCAGGGGAAAAAAAAAAAAAGCAATACCAGCAGCCAACAAATGGCACTCAGAGAGCCAGCCAGTGCAGGCTGGTGTTTCTGGACAAGAGACTGTGTCCCCGGGATGCAGAGGAGGCCGAGTGTGGGTGAAGAAGGGTGGAGAGTGGGAAAGCGTGTATCGCAAATTGCCGGCACTCTGGAGCTCCTCAGGAAGAAGCAAAGATGGCGCACGGAGCCAGGCACTTGAGTGAAAGGAGGGGGAGGTGGTGAGAGGCAAGTGAGAAATCAAAAGAAGCAGAAAAAAAAAGCAACACTAGCAGCGAACAAATGGCACCGATAGAGCCGCCCGCTTGGGTGTGTGGAATCCAAGCAGCCGGCATCTCCCGGTCAAGAGACTGTGGCTGCGGGAAGCAGAAGAACAAACGAACAAAAGCCCCGGGATCCCACCAGCGCGGCAGCCCGGACTGGGAAGCAGCTGCACTCTAATGCACTCTAATGAAGCCCCGCAGCCCGCAGGAAGAAGCAGATGGCGCTCCGAGCCAGGCACTCGAGCAAAAGGTAGGCGGCAAGAGGCAAGTGAGAAATCAAAAGAAGCAGAAAAGAAAAGCAACACTAGCAGCCAACAAATGGCACCCAGAGAGCTGCCCGCTTGGGTGTGTGGAATCCAAGCAGCCGGCGCTTCCCAGTCAAGAGACTGGCCGCGGGAAGCAGAGGAGCCCGAGCCAGGGCGAAGAGGGGTGGGGGATGGGAAAGTGCACACCGCAAATTACCGGCTGTTTTGTCTCCCACTGGACGCTTCGTGAGGCTGCTTTCTCGTACCCCCGTTTGCTGGTCTCCGATAGGATTCCAAGATGGTGGATCTGCGCTGCGTTAGCTGGTAGGGGACCTCTGCATGAATCTCTCCTCGCTCTCCATTCTCTTTCAGTATTCTCACTCCATTTGGTACGTGGCTGAGTTTTTTATCTCTTCATTTGATGTTCTAGGGTTTCAGGATTGTTGCTTTCTCTGTTTAGCTTAGTTTTTCGGATCTTTGCTGTGGAGGGACGGCGTGGTGCTTCTGCCTAGAGCACCATCTTGCCGGAACCTCTGCCATCATTTTTAACGGGTTGAAATAAAACTGTTATTTTGTATTTGAATTTTTCCTTATAGTATCCTGGATGAGATTCTGAAACAGAAAAACGACATTAGGTGAAAACTAAGGAAATTTGAATAAAGTACGGATTTTAGTTAGTGATAATGTATCAGTATTGGTTCATTAATTTAGCAAATATATGATTCTAATAGGAGAAACTGAGTGTGGAATATATTGGAACTCTTTGTATTATCTTCTACTTTTTCCTATAATTCTAAGCTTCTTTAACAATAAAGTGTATTTAAAAAACAAAATAAAAGAACAACCAGTTGGGAATGTTTTTCTTTAGTCAAAATACGACCATGTTGTTAGGTGCTGTCAAGTCAATTTTCTACTCAAAGCAACCCCATGTGACATAGAACTGGCCCATGTGGTTTTGTAGGCTGTAATGGGAGCAGATCTTTAGATCTTTCTTTAACCGAGCCCCTGGGTGGGTTTGAACCATTGACTTTGCAGGTAGCAGCCAACTAAGGTTACTTTGTGCCACCAGGGCTCCTTAAAGTATGACCATGCTGTATAATTAAGGTTTTATGGTATATATGTAAAGCTGGGTGGGCAAACTATGACCCAAGGGCCAAATTCCAGCATGCAGGCCTCTTTTTGTCTGGCCTTTCAGCTAAAATGTGTTTTACATTTTTAAAAGATTGTAAAAACAAATGAACAAACAAACCCAGAAAAGAATATGTGACTAAGATTGCCTTTGGCTCACAAAGCCTGAAATATTTCCTCTGTGGCCCATTACTGGAAAAGTTTGCCAGCCTCTGATGTAAGATGATAAAGTCTTTTAAAAATATTTCATATTTACATTTTAAAGAAATATTCATATGGTAAAATGGTATGTTTGTCAGTGATAATTGTTCATTCCTTTATTCCACAAACGCAAATGGTTAAGCACTCTGCTACTAGTTGAAAGATTGGCAGTTTGAATCCACCTACAGGTGCCTCAGAAGACAGGCCTGGAGACCTCCTTCTGAAAGATCTCAGCCTTAAAAACCCTATGGAGCAGTTCTTCTCGTGATTCGCCATGAGTTGGAATCAACTCAACAGCAGCTAACAACAGCAACAGGAACTGTGTAATGTAAGGATGAATCAGACATGGATACTGAATTTGAGGAGTTGCCTTGCTCCTCATTACTTTCCTTCCAGTGAAATGCAATATGTTACTTAAAGTTTTCAAAATCCATCCTTCTCTGAAGTGTGTGGACCTGACTGCAGTTGAGATCAGTCTGTTATTCTTAGGATGGGAATGAGTTCATGGATTCCTGGTCAGATGTAGTTGCCTGATGATATTACCGTAAAACCTGCAAAAGCCAGAACCTGTATAAGGCGAAAACCTGTCAGAAATGGCAAACAAATATTTTACACTAAAACAGGTGATAGAAATGTGGTAAGACTACACCCTGTCAAAGGCAGAAAGTTAGTCAGACCCAGAAAAACAAGACAGTCCTGGCGAGTTCGGACTCTCACAGGTTTCACTGTATGTACCTCATTTTCTGGGAGGAAACCAAGGGACATCTAGGGGAACCTGACTTTATCATGGCAGGGCCTGAAGTAGAGATTGTTTTTGTGGTACACGACAAATCAGTCAAATTTTAGTCCTTTACTAAAGTGCCAGATATCAGATACTTCCAGTAATATACAAAGAATAAATAATTCTTTTAAAAAATTGTACACAGGGACATGAGACAAACAGGTAAAAATGAACTTTTAGAGATGCCATAGTTGTTTGTTCACAAGGTACTGGTGGGAGTATATTATAGTATTCTGATATTTGGAAGTATAGAATTTTTGATGGCATATTAGAGATTACTGTTTATAAAATAATAAAGCTAATGATGATGATCAAGTAGAAAGTAATTTCATGTATTTTCCGTTCAGTGCAAAGCTGCCACCACGCGTCTGTCAGTTTGTCTTATGATGCAGGGGAAAAGCATCACAAAGTTTAGTAAAGCAAAAAGAAAGTTTTATTTGGCATATATTCAAAAGGGCAGAAGGGGGAAGTGGACAAGCATGCTGGCAGAACTCGAATGTCTGCCTGAATCCAAGGAGATATCACAGAACAGACAAAAGTGGGAAAAGGGACAAGCATGCTGCCAGAGCCATGTCTGCCTGAGTCCAAAGAATATTATAGAATAGACGAGAATGGGAAAATGGACAAGCATGCTGCCACAGCCATGTCTGCCCAAGTCCAAAGACCATTGCAGAGCCATCAGTATATATTAACATTACAAATGGGCAAAACCATTGAAAGCTTAGCTTTTTCAAATTGGCTAGAAACTGTGATCCTACATTTTGAATTGTCTTTCTTCAACAATCATTGATACAGGTTTCAGTAACAAGAGTCAGGAGGGTCTTCACTGGTCCAACAAATTTCTGTTCACTAAATGCTAATGGAAGAAGAGTGGAAAGTCTTTTGTTGTGTTTGATCGGCTTTATGTGAAAGTTTCCCTAAAAGATGTTTTCCAAGATTATCTTAGCTATTGTCTTTATACCTCAGGGCCCAGTTGATGTGTCCTTGTGAGTCCGGCTCCAGCTGGGTCACATTCTTTATGCTTGGGGAGAGGGAATAAATGATTCCAATATCATTTCCTAAATCACTTATTGTGGTGGCTTTCGTGTTGTTGTGGTGCTGGAAGCTATGCCACCAATATTTCAAATACCATCAGGGTCATCCTTGGTGGACAGGTTTCACTGGAGCTTCCAGACTAAGACAGACTAGGAGGAAGGACCTGACGATCTACTTCTAAAAAAAATTGGCTAGTTAGAACTTTATGAATAGCAGCACAACATTGTCTGATACAGTGCCAGAAGATGAGCCCCTCAGTTTGGAAGGCACTACAAATATGACTGAGGAAGGGCTGCTTCCACAAAGTAGAGTTGACCTTAATGACTTGGATGGAGTAAAGCTTTTGGGACCTTCATTTACTGATGTGGCACAACTTAAAATGAGAAGAAACAGCTGTAAATATCCATTAATAATAGGAATGTGCAATGTACAAAGTATGAATCTAGAAAAACTGAAAGTTGTCAAAAATGAAATGGAACACTTGAAGATCGATATCCTTGGCATTCCAAAATCAAACTTGTTGCCATTGAGTTGATTCCAACTCATAGTGACCGTATCCTAGGCATTAGTGAGCTGAAATGGCATGGTATTGGCCATTTTGAATTGGACACTCAGATGGTCTACTATGCCGGGAATGAAAAATTGAAGAGGAACAGTGTCGAGTTCATTATCAAAAAGAGCATTTCAAGATCTGTTCTGAAGTACAGCGCTGTCAGTTATAGGATAATGTCCATAAGCCTACAAAGAAGGCCAGTTAATATGACTGTTACTCAAATTTACGCACCAACCACTAATGCCAAAGATGAAGAAATTAAAGATTTTTACCAACTTCTGCAGTCTGAAATTGATAAAACATGCAATCAAGATGTATTGATACTGGTGATTGAAACGAGAAAGTTGGCAACAAAGAAGGATCAGTAGTTGGAAGATATGAATTTAGTGATAGAAAGGAGGCGGGAGATCGCATGATAGAATTCTATGAGACCAACAACCTATTCATTGGAAATACCTTTTTTTTAGCAATGTAAAGGATGACTATACATGTGGACCTCATCACATGGAATACACAGGAATTTTATTGAGTGTATCTGTGGAAAGAGACAATGGAGAAGCTCAATATCATCAGTCAGAACAAGGCCAGGGGCCGATTGAGGAATAGACCGTCAATTGCTTATATGCAAGTTCAAGTTAAAACTGAAAAAAATTAAATCCACAAGAGCCAAAGTACCACTTTGAGTATATCCTGCCTGAATTTAGAGACCATCTTAAGGATAGATTTGACACATTGGACACTAATGAGTGAAGACCAGATGAGTTGGGGGATAACATCAAGAACATCATACACGAAGAAAGCAAAAGGTCATTAAAAAGACAGGAAAGAAAGAAAAGACCAAAACGGATGTCAAAAGACACTCTGAAACTTGCTCTTGAACTTAAGAGTAGCTAAAGCAAGTGTAAGAAATGATGAAGTAAAAGATCTGAACAGAAGATTTCAAAGGGCAACTCAAGAAGACAAAGTAAAGTATTATAATGATATGTACGAAGAACTGGATTTAGAAAACCAAAGGGGAAGAACACACTTGGCATTTCTCAAACTCAAAGACCTGAAGAAAATATTCAAGCCTCGAGTTGCAATATTGAAGGATTCTATGGGCAAGATACCGAACAACGTATGAAGCATCAAAAGAAGATAGAAGAAATATACAAAGTCACTGTATCAAAAAGAATTGGTTGACGTTCAGGAGGTAGTATGAAGTCCAAGCTGCACTGAATGCACTGGAGAAAAACAAGGCTCCAAGAATTGGTGCAATACCAGTTGAGATGTTTCAACAAATAGATGCAGCCCTGGTAGTGCTTGCTTCTCAATGCCAAAAAATTTAGGTTACAGCTACCTGCCCAACTGACTGGAATAGGTCCATATTCATGCCAATTCCAAGGAATGGTGATCCAGCAGAATGTGGAAATTATCGAACAATATCATTAATATCACACACAAGTAAAATTTTGCTGAAGATCATTCAAAAACAGTTGCAGCAGTACATTGACGGAGAACTGCCAGATATTCAAGTTGGATTCAGTAGAGGACGTGGAAAGAGGGATATCATTAATGATGTCAGATGGATCTTGACTGAAAGCAGAGAATACCAGAAAGATGTTTACCTATGTTTTATTGACTATGCAAAGGGATTTGACTGTGTAGACCATAACAAATTATGGATAACATTGTAAAGAATGAGAATTCCAGAATTGTGCTCATGCAGAACCTGTAAATAGACCAAGAGGCAGTTGTTAGAACAGAACAAGGGGATACTGCATGATTTAAAATCAGGAAAAGTGTGCATCAGGGTTGTATCCTTTCACCATACTTATTCAATCTGTATGCTGAGCAAACAGTCTGAGAGGCTGGACTATATGTAGAAGAATGTGGCATCGGGATTGGGGGAAGACTCAGTAACAACCTGTGATATGCAGATGACACAACCTTGCTTGCTGAAAGTGAAGAGGACTTGAAGCCCTTAATGGTGATCAAAGACTACAATCCTCAGTATGGATTACACCTCAACATAAAGAAACAAAAATCCTCACAACTGGACCAATAATAAACATCATGATAAATGGAGGAAACATTGAAGTTGACAAGGATTTCATTTTACTTGGATCCACAATCAACACCCACGGATGCATCAGTCAGGAAATCAAACAATGTATTGCATTGGGCAAATCTGTTTTAAAACACCTTTTTAAAGTGTTAAAAAGCAAAGATGTCACTTTGAGCACTAAGGTGCACCTGACCGAAGCCATGGTGTTTTCAGTCACCTCATATGCATGTGAAAGCTGGACGATCAATAAGGAAGACCTGATAAGAATTGATGCCTTTGAATTATGGTGTTGGCAAAGTATATTGAATATACCATGAACTGCCAAAAGAGTGAACAAATCTGTGTTGGAAGAAGTACAGCCAGAATGCTCCTTAGAAGCAAGGATGATGAGACTTCGTCTCACATACTTAGAACATGTTATCAGGAGGGATCAGTCCCTGGAGAAGAACATCTGCTTTGTAAAGTAGAGGGCCAGCAAAAAAGAGGAAGACCCTCAATGAGATGGATTGACACAGTGGCTGCAACAGTGGGCTCAAACATAGCAATGACTGTGAGGATGTCACAAGGCTGGCCAGTGTTTCTGTGTGATTTGGAACTGACTTGATGACACCCAACAACTACAAAGCTAGTGTCACTCACAGTCCAGAGTATAACAAAGAGAGTTGTGATGAGCTAATATTTTTGCTCTGCAAATTATTTCTCCTATCCCAGTAATTGTGATATCTTGAAACCATGGTTCCAAGAGGGTACTAGGGAGCAGCATTTGAAAATGGAACCAGCTGGGAAATAGGGCAGTAGTGGACTAAGAAAGTTAACTTGGGGAAATGTCCTTTCACCCCGGCAGCATTTAATGAGTTATCATGGTCCCAGCAGAGAATGAGAACAGAGGTGCGCATTCAATATACCTTGGTATCACTGGGGATGGGGGGTATAAAATTTAATTTTAAAGAAATGTATATATTATTTTGATTACAAAATTACTAATACTTTTCACTAAGTAAGTGTACCTGGTGTTTTTGTAAAAATGAGTTTTTCAGGATTTTGTAGGTAGTGCGGCTTTTCTTCAGTGCCGATGTTACTGCTTCTGACCACGCTGTGTTTTTTCTTGTATGGCCTGTTTTGTATTGGTTACCAGCTCTAAATATGAATGCTAACAAGAGTAATAAATGTTGAATTATAGAGATTTATGCTATAAACTGCTGATTAAAATTCTTAGTAATAGACTATGGAATGTTACGTACTTTACTGTCATTTCTTCATTTCACATGAAGGTAATTTTATTAAGTGACACTGATAAAGTTTAAAAATATGATAGACAACACTTTGGGTCCGGTGGTGCAGTGGTTAAGTGTTTGGCTGCTAACCAAAAGGTCGGAAGTTCGAATCCATCATCTGCTCCTTGGAAACCTGATGGGACAGTTCTACGGTGTCTTATAGGGTCGCTGTTAGTTGGGGTCGACTCTTCGGCAACGAATTTGGTTTTTGGTTTAGACAGCATTTACTACAAAAGATTTGAAGGGCACATAGTTTTATTTAGTGCAAAACTTTGATGTACTTTAGTTTCCTTAGTGTTAACACTTTCAGTAGTGATAAATTAATATCTCAATTTTTTTCTTTGAAGTTGTGACAATTGGTGAATGTATGGAATCCATATTGTACATGGTGTCACTGGGTAAATGAGTTTTGTCTGCTATTGGCATAGGTATAATTTTTGGATTACCAGTAATTCTGTCCACAATGTGTGTTCCTTCCCTGTCTGCTAATAATTAAAGTGTTTGAGCTAATTGAAGGTGATTGAATTTAGTAAAAGCAGATTATTTTCTGTCTCCCCTCATTGCCTCCCTTCTTCTTTTTCTGCTAAGTGACACAGCTAATGACATCCCTCATAGGACAGTATGACTATAAACCAGTATTTAACTTGGCTGAATGTTTAACGTAACATTAATGCCCTGGTTTGCTATTGCAGATCCAAAACCTGCAAAACTCACTTGGTTGTCTAACATGCCTTTCACTCATTTTTTTTTACCCTTAAAGGTGTGCATGTACAGTGTACGTAGATACATTCTTAAGAGATTTCCTAATGTCTTATACGTAAGGAGCATCTGTGTGTCTGCATCACTAATATTTTCATAAAATTCTTTCATGTCAGTCGAGGATGGAGGTGTTTGCATGTACACCATTCCTTTTTGCATTCCACTTAGAGTTGCCTGTCCCCATGGTGCAGTTGGTAGTGCAGCGGTTAAACGCTCAGCTGCTAACCGAAAGGTTGGTAGTTAGAACTCACCAAGCAACTCTGTGGGAGAAAGACCTAGCAATGTGCTCGCATGAGGGTTGCAGCCTAGAAAACTGTATGGGGTAGTTTTACTCTGTCACATGTGGTTGTTGTGAGTAGACATCGACTCGATAGCTCCTAAAAACAACAATGGGGCACTTACAAACATGGCTGCATGCCATCTATACCCATACAAATGAAACGTGAGTGTTTGAAAGACCCTTTCCTTCTGCCAAGATCCTCCATAATCTGTCCCCAGTTTACTCTTCCTGACTTGATTCCCCATTCATTCATTCGATTATTCATAAAGCATTTATTAAATACACTATGTGCCAAGCATATTTACCTTGGGGACACAGCATTGAACTAAATAGGCAAATTCTCTACTTTCATGGATTTTGTATTCCAATTTGGTAAGGGAAACATTATAAAGTCTGTAGTGAACACACTTTGATGACAGTAAAGCATTGTGAAATAATATAGTTTCATTGAGGGGCTACTTTGTGTAGTCAGAAAAGACCTTTCTGAGGAACTGACATTTAACTGAGACATAAGGAAAAAGAGCTATCCATATGAAGGTGTGGGGAAAGAATACTCCAGGTAGAGGAAAAGCCTAGGTGGAAGTTGTAGTCCTGTACCATCTAGTATGATAGCCCCTAGGTGCATATTTTCCTAGAGTCCAGCTTGGACTGGAGTGATGGCTTTGGCAGTGGAGAACAGTGAATGGATTTGAAATGTGTTTTGTAGGTAGAAGTGAAAGAACTTGCTCATGATTTGAATATGTGAGGCATGAGAGAAAGAGAGGGATCAGGGATTTACTAGTTTACTTATGAGGAAAGATGGGTGGAGTAAGGTTGGTTGCTGTCCAGTCGGATGGGTAATCCAGAGTTCTGTTTCAGATTTATAGGTCTGAGATGCTTATTAGGACATACAAATGGAGATATCTAATAGGCAGCTGGAAATAGTGTCTGGAAGTTTGGGAGACAGTTCAGAACTGGAGATACTAAATTGTTGTTAGGTGCCGTTGAGTTGGTTCCAACTCATAGTGACCCTATGTACAAGAGAATGAAACACTGCCAGGCCTGCGCCATCCTCACAATTGTTGTTATGTTTGAGCCCATCGTTGCAGCCACCGTGTCAGTCCATCTTGTTGAAGGTCTTCCTTTTTTATGCTGACCTTCTACTTTAGCAAGCATGATGTCCTTCTCCAGGAACTGATCCCTCCTGATAACATGTCCAAAGTATGTGAGACAAAGTCTTGCCATCCTCGCTTCCAAGGAGCACTCTTGCTGTATTTCTTCCAAGACATATTTGTTAGATCTTCTGGCAGTCCATGGTATATTCAGTATTCTTCGCCAACACCATTGTTCAAAGGCATCGGTTCTTCTTCAGACTTCCTTATTCATTGTCCAGCTTTCACATGCATATGAGGTGATTGAAAATATCATGGCTTGGGTCAGGCACACGTTAGTCCTCAAAGTGGTATCTTTGCTTTTTAATGCTTCAAAGAGATCTTTTGCAGCAGATTTGCCCAATGCAATACATCGCTTGATTTCCTGACTGCTGCTTCCATGAGTGTTGATTGTTGATCCAAGTAAAATGAAATCCTTGACAACCTCAGTATTTTCTCCATTTATCATGATGTTTCTTATTGGTCCAGTTGTGAGGATTTTTGTTTTCTTTATGTCGAGGTGTAATCCATCCATACTGAGGATTGTAGTCTTTGATCTTCATCAGAAAGGGCTTCAAGTCCTCTTTACTTTCAGCAAGCAAGGTTGTGTCATCTGCACATTGCAGGTTGTTAATGAGTCTTCCACCAATCCTGATGCCGCATTCTTCCTCATATAGTCCAGTTTCTTGGATTATTTGCTTGGCATAGAGATGTGAATAAGTATGGTGAAAGGAAGCAACCCTAATGCACACTCTTCTTGATTTTAAAACATGCAATATCCCCTTGTTCTGTTCTAACAGTTGTCCCTTAGTCTATGTGCAGGTTCTGCTGAGCACAATTAAGTGTTTTGGAATATCCATTCTTTACAGTGTTATCCATAATTTGTTCAGATTCACACAGCCAAATGCCTTTGCATAAATAAAACACAGATAAAAATCTTTCTGATATTTTCTGCTTTCAGCCAAAGATCCATTTGACATCAGCAATGATATCCCTCATTCCATGTCTTCTTCTGAATCTGGCTTGAATTTCTGGCAGTTTTCTGTTGATGTGCTGCTACAACCACTTCTGAATGACCTTCAGCAGAATTTTACTTGCCTGTGATATTAATGACATTGTTTGATAATTTCCACATTCTGTTGGATCACCTTTCTTTGAAACAGACACAAATATGAATCTCTTCCAGTTGGTTGGCGAGATGGTTGTCTTCCAAATTTCTTGGCATAGGTGAGTGAGCACCTCTAGTGCTGCATCATTTTGTTGAAGCATATCAATTGGTATTTCATTAATTCCTGGAGTCATGTGTTTCTCCAGTGCCTTCTGTGCAGCTTGGACTTCTTCCTTCAGTACCATCAGTTCTTTATCAAATGCTACCTCCGGAAATGGTTGAATGTTGGTTGGTTCTTTTTGGTACAGTGACTGTTCCCTCCATCTGCTTTTTTTTTTTTTTTTCCTTTTTTATTGTACTTTAGGTGAAGGTTTACAGAACAAATAGTTTCTCATTAAACAGTCAGTACACATATTGTTTCATGACATTGGTTAACAACCCCATGACATGTCAACCCTCTCCCTTCTCGAGCTTTTTTTTTTTGGTGAAGGTATACATAGCCAAAGACACACCATTTCAAAAATTTCTACGTATACAGTTCAGTGACATTGATTACGTTCTTCCAGTAGTGCTGCTATTCTCACTGTAGATGAAAACAAAATAGTTTCTCATTAAACAGTTAGTACATGTTGCCCTATGACAATGGTTAACAATCCCACTACATGTCAACACTGTCCTTAGTCAACCTTGGGTTCCCTATCACCAGCTTTCCTGTCCCCTTCTGCCTTCTAGTCCTTGTCCCTGGACTGCTGTGCCTCATTAGTCCCGTTTTGTTTTATGGGGCTCTACAGTCCCCTGCTGAATGGTGAACTTCGGAAGTGACTTCACCACTGAGCTAAAAGGGTGTCTGGGGGCCATACTCTCGGGGTTTCTCCAGTCTCTTTCAGACTAATAAATCTGTTCTTTTTTTGTGTGTGTTAAAATTTTGTTCTACATCGTTCTCCAGCTCTGCCGAGAAACCTCTGTTATGATCCCAGTCAGAGCAGTCAGTGGTGGTAGCCGGGCACCATCTAGCTGTACTGGACTCAGTCTTGTGGAGGCCTTGGTAGCTGTGGTCCATTAGTCCTTTGTACTAATCTTTTCCTTATATCCTGTTCTCCTCATTCTCCCTTGCTCCTGAAGGGGTTAGACCAGTGGAGTATCTTAGATGGCTGCTCACAGGCTTTTAAGACTCCAGATGCTACTGACCAAGGTAGAATGTAGAACATTATCTTTATAAACTTTGTTATGCCAGTTGAGCTAGGTGTTCCCTGAGACCATGGTCCCCAGAGCCCTCCGCCCAGCAATTCAGTCCCTCAGGGAGTTTGGATGTGTCTATGGAGCTTCCATGACCTTTCCTTGTACAAGTTGTGCTGGCTTCTCCAGTATTGTGTACTGTCTTACGCTTCACCAAATTTACCACTCATCTATTGTCTATTTAGTATTTCATCCCCACCCTTTCCATCCCTCGTAACCAACAAAGATTGTTACTTTTTGTGCATAAACTTTTTCTTGAATTTTTACAGTAGAGGTCTTCTACAATATTTGTCCTTTTGTGATTGACTTATTTCACTCAGCATAATGTCCTCAAGTTTCATCTGTGGTATGAGATGCTTCACAGATTCATTGTTGTTCTTTATCGTTGCATAATACTCCATTGTGTGTATGTACTATAGTTTGTTTATCCATTCATCTGTTGATGGGCATTGTGGTGGTTAAGATTGTGTGTCAACTTGGTTGCCATGATTCTCCGTGTTTTAATGTGATCACTCCCATGATTGAATATACCGTGAACAGGCAATCAGATGATAAGGAGACTCCTTGGGGCTGTGGCCTGCATTTGAATATAAGTAGACTTTCTGGCTTTTTACTCACTCTGGATTCTTCAGCTGCCTCCTGTCATCTCATCTCCGGTTCCTGGGACTTGAGCTGTCAGCTTATCTGCCGAACTTGAGATTCGTAGATCTTCACAGCCTGTGCGTCAGAGCCCTGCTCTCCAACCTCCCAATCTGGGGCTCGCCAGCTTCTGCAGATGCATGACTTGGGAGAGGCCTTTACTTTACCCTGATCCATGGACTTGGGACGTTCTAGTCTCTACAATTGCGTGAGCTGTTTCTTTGATATAAATCTCTTTCTCTATATTTATACACTTTACTGGTTTTGCTTCTCTAGAGAACCTGACCTGGACAGGCATCTAGGTTGTTTCCATCTTTTTGCTATTGTGAACAATGGTGCTGTGAATATGGGTGTGCAGATGACTATTCGTGTGAGGACTCTAATTTCTCTAGGATATGTTGCTAGGAGTGGAATTGCTGGATCGTATGGTATTTCTATATCTAGCTTTCTAAGGAAGCGCCATAGCATTTTCCAAAATGGTTGTATCATTTTCCATTCCCACCAGCAGTGTGTAAGAGTTCTGATCTCCCTGCAGCCTCTCCAACATTTGTTATTTCCAGTTTTTTTGATTTGTCAGTGATGCCGGGGTGAGATTGCATCTCATTGTGGTTTTATTTTGCATTTCTCTAAAGGCTAGCGATTGCGAGCATTTCCTCATGTGTCTGTTGGCCGCTAGAATGTCTTCTTTGGTGAAGTGTCTGTTCATTTCCTTTGCCCATTGTTTAATCGAATTATTTGTCTTTTTGTTGTAGAGGTGTCGGATTTTCTTATAGATTTTAGAGATTAGACTTGTGTCTGACTTGTAATGTCCTAAAATGTTTTTCCCAGTCTGTAGCTTCTCTTTTTACTCTTTTGGTGAAGTCTTTTGATGAGCATAAGTGTTTGATTTTTAGAAGATCCCAGTTATCTAGCTTATCTTCTGGAGTTTGTGTGTTGTTGGTTATGGTTTGTATCCTGTTATTGCCACGTATTAGGGCCTCTAGCGTTGATCCTATGTTTTTTTCTATGAACTTTATAGTTTTTGGCTTTATATTTAGGTCTTTGATCCATTTTGAATTAGTTTTTGTATATGGTGTGAGGTATGAGTCCTGTTTCATTTTTTTTTGCTGATGGACATCCAGTTTTGCCAGCACCATTTGTTGAAAAGACTGTCTTTTTCCTATTTGATGGACTTTGGGCCCTTGTTGCAGATCAGGTGACTGTAGGTGGATGGATTTACGTCTGCGTTCTCAATTCTCTTCTTTTGGTCAATATATCTGTTGTTGTACTTGTACCAGGCTGTTTTGACTACTGTAGCTGTATAGTAGGTTCTGAGGTCAGGTAGTGTGAGTCTTCCTGCTTTATTCTTCTTCAGTAGTGCTTTACTCATTTGGGGCTTTTTCCCTTTCCATATAAAGTTAATGATTAGTGTCTCCGTTCCTTTAAAGAATGTTGTTGGTATTTGGATCGGGATTGCATTGTATTTGTAAATTGCTTTGGGTAGAATTGTCATTTTCACAATGTTTAGTCTACTTTTCTATGGGCATGGTATGTTTTTCCATTTATGTAGATTCCTTTGGGTTTCTTGCAGTAGCGTTTTGTAGTTTTCGTTGTATAGATGTTTTACATCTCTGTATAGATTTATTGGTAAGTAGTTTATTTTTTTAGGGGTCATTATAAATGGCATTGTTTTCCTGATTTCCTTTTCATCGTTCTCATTATTTGTGTATAGGAATGAAACTGATTTTTGTATGTGTATCTTGTATCCTGCTACTCTGCTGAATCTTTCTATTAGCTCCTATAGTTTTCTTGTGGAGTTTTTAGGGTTTTCTATGTATAGATTCTGTCCTAGTTATCTAGTGCTACCATAACAGAAATACCACAAGTAGATGGTTTTAAGGAAGAGAAATGTATTTCCTCACAGTCAAAGTAGGCTAAAAGTCCAAATTCAGGGCATCAGCTCCAGGGGAAGGCTTCTTCTCTCCGTCAGCCTTCTTCTCTTCAGTGTTCCCCTGGACTAGGAGTTTCTCTGTGCAGGGACCCTGGTCCAAAGGACATGCTCTGCTCCTAGCACTGCTTTCTTGATGGTATGAGGACCCCCTGTCTCTCTGCTCACTTCTGCCTTTTATATCTCAAGAGATTGCCTCAGGACACAATCCAGTCTTGTAAATCTGGTCCTGCCTTAGTAACACAACTGCCACCTATCCTCCCTCATTAACATCATAGAGGCAGGTTTACAACGTACAGGAAAATCACACAGTACCAGGAATCATGGCCTAGCCAAGTTGATGCACACATTTTTTGGGGGACATAATTCAAACATTGACATATAGTAGCATATCATCTGCAAACAGTGACAGTTTAACTTCTTCATTACTGATTTGGATGCCCTTTATTTCTTTTTCTTGTCTTATTGCTCTAGCTGGGACTTCCAGAACAATGTTAAATAGGAGTCACGATAAAGGGCATCCTTGTCTTGTTCCTGTTCTCAAGGGGAATGTTTTCAGCCTCTTTCCATTATGAATGACGTTGGCTGTTGGTTTTGTGTAGATGGCCTTTATTAGGTTGAGAAATTTCCCTTCTATACCTATTTTGTTGAGAGTTTTTATCAGGAATGTGTGTTGGACTTTGTCAACTGCTATGCCTTTTCTGCATCAATTGAGATGATCTTGTGACTCTTTTCTTTCCTTTTATTTATGTGGTGGATTACATTGATTGATTTTCTAATGTTGAACCATCCTTGCATACCTGGTATGAATCCTACTTGGTCGTGGTGTATTATATTTTTTAATATGATGCTGAGTTCTATTGGCTAGAATTTTGTTGAGAATTTTTGCATCTATATTGATGAGAGATATTGGTTTGTAGTTTACTTTTATTGTGGCATCTTTGCCTGGTTTTGGTATCAGGGTTATGCTGTCTTCACAGTATGAATACGGAAGTGTCACTTCCTTTTCTATGTTTTGAAATAATTTGAGTAGTACTGGTATAAGGTCTTCTGTGAATGTTTGGTAGAATTCTCCAGGGAAGCCATGTTGGCCAGGACTTTATTTTGTTGGGAGTTATTTTTAATTACCCTTTCAATCTCTTCTCTTGTTATGTGTCTGTTCAGATTTGTAATATCACTTTGTGATATTTTGGGTAGGTAGTGTGTTTCTAGAAATTTGTCCTTTTCCCCTAGGTTTTCCAATTTGTTGAAGTATAGTTTTTATAATACTCTGTTATGATCCTTTTTATTTCAGTTGGGTCTGTTGTAATGTCACCGATTTCATTTCTTATTTGGGTTATTTGCATCCTCTCCTATTTTTCTTTTGTCAGTCTGGCCTATGGTTTGTCAATTTTTTTCATTCTTTCAAAGAAACAACTTTTGGTTTTGTTGATTCTTTCTATTGTTTTTCTATTCTCTATTTCATTTACTTTTGCTCTGATCTTTATTGGTTCTTTTCTTCTCCTTGCTGTGGGCTTTTATTGCTGTTCTCTTTCTTTTTGTTTGAGTTCTGTAGTTAATGTTTTGATTTTGTCCCTTCTTTTTTGATGTGTGCATCTATTGCTATAAATTGTCATCTGAGGACTGCCTTTACTGTGTCCCAAAGGTTTTTAGTATGATATATATTTTCATTCTTGCTTGATTGTAGGAGTTTTTTATTACATCTCTGATTTCTTCTGTTACCCAGTGGTTTGTAAGCAGTGTGCTGTTCAGTTTCCATGTACTTGATGTTTTTTCCTTGCTCTTCCTGTTGTTAATTTCTACCTTGATGGTGTTGTGGTCAGAGAAGATACTTTGTATTATCTCACCGTTATGGATATTTTTGAGGATTGCTCCATGGCCTAAGATGTGGTCTATTCTAGAGAATGTTCCATGTGCTTTGGAAAAGAGTGTGTGCTTTGCAGCTGTAGGACGGAGTGTTGTATATGTGTCTATGAAGTCAAGTTGGCTGATTGTGCCTTTTAGATCTTCTGTATCTTTGTTGAGTTTCTTTCTAGATGTTCTGTCCTTTATCAAGAGTGGTGTTTTGAAGTCTCCTGCTGTTATTTTGGAAAAATCAATTTCTCTTTTCAGTGCTGTTAGAGTTTGCTTTATGTATTTTGGAGCCCTGTCATGGGGTGCATAGATGTTTATTATGGTTATATATTCATGATGGATCATCCCGTTAATCATTATATAGTATCTGTCCTTCTTTGTCTTTTATGGTAGGATTTTAAAGTCTATTTTATCTGAGATTAGTATTGCCACTCCTGCTATTTTTTGGTAGTTGTTTGCTTCATATATTTTTTTCCAACTTTGATTTTTAATAAATTTACGTCTTTGTTTCTAAGGTGTGTCTCTTGTGGACAGCATATTGATGGATCCTGTTTATCCTTCCTTTCACTCTCTGTCTCTTTAACGGTGCATTTAGGCCATTTATATTTAGTCAAATTATTGATACATGTGAGTTTATTACTGTCATTTTGTAGTGCTTTTTTGGTGGTGCTTACGTTTTCTTTGTTTCTCTTACTCTCCTGTGCTGAATTCCTTTTGTTTGTGGATTTTTTTTCTTTTCTTTTGTTTTTGTAGGTTTTGTTTTTACTGAGACTATGTTTTTCTTCCTTATTTTGATTAGTAGCTTTGTTAACTTTCTTTGTGGTTACCTTGAAATTTACCCTCATCTTCCTAGGTTTGAACCAGTCTATATTATTTGATATCATCTTGCCTTCCTCTCCATTAGAAGGTTCTGTACCTGCATCGTTTATTGTTTCTTTTATTGTTCTGATGTTGTTGTCATTTACAGATTAACTTCTCTTATTCCCTGTTGTAATTCTTTTGGTTTTGGATAGTCCTTGAGGGTTCATTTCCTTGATTGGTACCTGGCTGGTAGGATCCTGCGTCCTAGATTAAGCCTGTGGTCTGATGTTGTTTGCTTTCAGATCGAAGGACTCCCTCTAAAATTCTTGTAAGTTTGGTGTGCTTTTTACATTGTCCCTTTATTTCTGCTTATCTGGAAATGTCTTAATTTCACCTTTGTATTTGAATGAGAGTTTTGCAGTATATGTTATTCTTGGCTGGCAGTTATTTTCTTTCAAGATTTTATATATGTCATTCTATTACATTATTGTCTGCATGGTTTCTGCCGAATAATCTGAGCTTAGTCTTATTGTTTCTCCTCTGTATGTGACTTCTTGTTTTTCTCGAGCTGCTCTCAGAATTCTTTGTCTTTGGTTTTAGCAAGCGTGATCTCGATATGTCTTGGTGATTTTCTTTTGGGGTCTATTCTATACGTGGTTTGTTGAGCTTCTTGGATGGTCAGCTTTTCATCTTTCATGATATTGGGAAGTTTTCTGTCAGTAATTCTTTAGTGATCCTCTCTGTGTTTTCTGTTTTCTCCCCCTGTTCTGGAACTCCGATTACATGCAAATTTTTGCTTTTAATTGTATCTCAGATAATTCTCAGGTATCTTCATTTTTCTTCATTCTTTTTTCTTATTTTTCCTCAAACAGTGTTGTATACAAGTGTTTGCCTTCAGTTTTTGTGATCCTGTCTTCCACTGTTTCAGACTTGCTCCTCAGCCTTTCTATGACACTGTCCATTTCTGAAATCTTATTTTTTTTTGTATTGGATTTTCAACTGTTGTTTTAATGTGATTCCTAGTTGTGAATTTATTTTGACATTTTGTCCCTGCATTATTTTCCCGAATTCTTCCATTTTTTTCCTGTATTTTCCATGAATTTGTCTGCCTTTTCCCATGAATTTGTCTATTTTTTCCTCCTTTTTGTCTGCTTTTAGCTTCAGCTTTTGGATAATTCTGAGTATTAGAGATTTGAATTCCCTGTCAGGTTGTTCTAGTATCTTTTCTTCTACTAGAAGGTGATCTGGTGTTTTATTTTGGATGCCTACTGGAACCATCCTGTCCTGTTTTTGTAAATGTTTTGATGTTGTCTGTTGTCTTCAGGGCGTTCGTTAGTTATTTTTCTTGTTTATTTATTGTTGAATTGTTTGTTTCATCCTGGTTTGTTGTTTTATTGATTGTGTTTGAGCACGTGTGGGCTGTGCGTTCTGTGTTGTTTGCTTATCTGTAGGTATGATCGTTTTCTCCAATTCTCCAATTGGCTGGGTCAGTCGCTCAGGTATGGTACGGCAGGGCAGGTCCAGCTGAAGGGGAATTGCTGAGATGGATGTTTTGTGGCACATACTAGGGCCGAGTGGCCAGGCCGGGAATCAGTGCAGGGCAGGTTCTGGTAGGTTGCTTGGGTGTGTGATGTTCAGTGCATGGTGTAGGTAGGCAGGAAGGAGGAGGGAGATTGTGATGTGTGGATTTAAGATGGGTATGGGAAAGAGGAGAGAGGAACAGGACCCACAGACATACAAACAAACAACAAAGATTGCTAAGGGGGTTTGCTGTTGGAGTGGAGAGATGAAAGACTGAGAAATGGTGGAAAAGAAGAAAAGAAAAGAAAAAAACGAATACATTAAAATAAAAAAAAAAAAAAGAAAAAAGTAAAGCAAATCCTCCAGAGATCTCACTGGTGCAGCTGCGAGGACTGGGGAAGTTACTCCCAGGTTGTGACGTACAGTCTGGCTACAAGGGGTGGAGCTGTCACTCAGTGCCAGGTATTCAGGAGACAGGATGTGAAGGTAGGTATAGAGAGACAAGAAACTGAGTAATGATGAAAGACAAAAAGGAAAAACAAGAGAGAAGAGAATACAAAACAAATAAATTAAAAAAAACAACAACCAAAAACCCAGAAACAAGCAAACAAAAAACAAGAAAAAAGAAATGTGCTCAGGGATCCTACCGCGCCTCTGCGCAAACCGAGGTAGTGGGTCCCAAGCCACGCAGTACTACCCAGCTAGAAGGGGCTCCCAATTCGATAAAAGAAAAACAGCAAACAAATCAAAACAGAACAAATCAAAACAAACAAAAAGCCCCAGGATCCCACCATTGTGGCAGCACAGGTGGGGAAGCAGTTTCACATTCGAGCGGTGTTTCACAGCCTTTCAGAAAGAAGCAAAGATGGCGCACGGAGCCAGGTATTTGAGAGTAAGGAGGGAGAGGTGTCGAGAGGTATAGAAGAAATCAAAAGAAGTGGGAAAAAAACAGCACCAGCGGCCAACAAATGGCACTGAGGGCGCTGGCCAGTGCGGTTGAGTGGAATCCAAGTGGCACTGGGGTGAAGCTTGTGCTTTCCAGGCTGTGGGCTGTGGCCGCAGGAAGTAGAGGCGGCCAAGTGGGGTGAAGAAGGGTGGGGGGTGGGAAAGCGTATATCGCTGGTTACCGGTTGTTGTGTCTCCTGCTGGAAGCTCTGTGAAGCTGCTTTCCCGTACCCCCTATTTGCCGATCTCCGATAGGGGTCCAAGATGGTGGATACGTGCTATGTTAGCTAATAGGGGACTGCTGCTTGGATCTTTCCTCACTCTTTGCTCTGTGTCAGTTTTTTTATTCCATTTGGTGCTTGGTTGAGTTCTTTATCTCTTCATTTGATGCTTTGGGTTTCAGGATTGACGTTTATCTCTGTTTGACTTAGTTTTTCAGGTCTTCGCTGTGGAGGGACTGTGTGGTGCTTCTGTCTATAGTGCCATGTTGTCCGGAAAAGGATGGAGAAATTTCAAAGCGATAAAGCTGAATCCCGGCCCTTCCAGATTTTCTAGAATGCTCTCTACCATTAATTTTAGTCCTGATGGGTGATATCAGTTCTGAGAACATCTTGGTTTCACCAAAAGTGTGTAAGTTATAGACTTTGATTGGGTTTCTTTTTTAACTTGACTCTCGTAGTTGAGCCTAAGCCAAAAAACCGAACTCATTACCATCGAGTCGATTCCAACTCGTAGCTACCCTATAGGACAGAATAGAACTGCCACATAGGGTTTCCAGGGAGTGGTTAGTGGATTCAAACTGTTGACCTTTTGGTTAGCAGCCAAACGCTTAACCACTGTGCCCCCAGGGCTACCTATTTGAGCCTGTGTTTTTGGTTAAAAAAAAAAAAAACAAAAAACTCTTTCTGTCCATGCCATGTTATAGTTTGTTGTAAACTGTTTAGATTTGGATTCAGGCTGAAGCGCCTTGATAAATGGGAAGAGCTAGAAACTCAGAGGGAGTATGGTGTGTTTTTGTTTGATTTACTTAAGCCATAAAACTTTAATGGAAGAATATAAGCTGTCACTAAAATGGTAGTTACAGATGAATATTTTAAGTTGTACATTTCCTACTTTTGTCATAGGTTGCTTTGCCATTTTTTGTTCTTTTTGGTAGTTAAACAGTATATTGTGTATCTGATTTTTTTTGGAATCTAGTACAGTATTCTTAAATTTCTACTTTTGACTTGGGTTGAGATCCAGGTTTGTGAATTTTAATTGAATGCCTAGATTATGCATGTGAGAAATCTTTTGTTCCTGTGTTGCTATGAGCAACAGTTTGTAAAGTGGACTATGCTTTTTCAAGGAAATGTGGACAAAAAAATTTATGAATTTTAACCGGTAAAAAAGTCATTATTTGGTGCTTTGAATCTTCTTTCTGTAAAATAAATTGTTAATATGACCATAATTATTATGGTGATGAGAAGAATGCAGTAGAAGTGAATAATGATTGGACACATTGACAAAACATTCCTAAAATGCTATTCAGATGAGAAAGACATCATGGGCTGCGGCTGAGTAGCCAAGCTTTAAGCCCTTTTAGCCAGTTGCCTGACTGGATTTACTATTGTGGCAGAAAAGAAGATGGCTGTGTGTAGTGGTTTGCATAGAAAAGCCATGACTTTTCTGAAATTTCCCAACTTTTTTCTTTCTTTCTTTCTTTTTTTTTACCCTTGTCTCTCCTCCTCCCCACACAACACTTTATCTCAGTCTTAAAGACTTCTTTTGTCTTGATGGTATTTGTTTTACTGCTTTCCACCTTACTCAGTGTAAATTTTACTGGCTCTTGGGGATTGCTTAGACTTGTTATTTGATTCTATTGTGTGATTTTTTTATTATACCTTTCTGTGTTATTTAAAATAGCAGTGTTTACCTAAATTAGTGGTGGTAGTAAAGGACATAGGTTGGTCTATTTGAATGAAAATCAAGAGCATCAGTTGAGCACTGCTTAATAGAGTTCTCTGAATTCATTCTCCAGAAGAGCACTAGGAATTTGGCTGAGCTGTGGAAGCCAGCTTCCCAGTGAAAGGTATGAGGTCTGAGAACGGGCTGGTTTAGGGATTTATAGTGATAACGGAATTAATTCTCCCTCTGAGAAACGAGAATACAAGACTCAGTGAAGAGACGCCCTTTGTCTTCCTTCTGCTTTCTACCCCCACCCTGGCTCACCCTGAGAATCGACCCTGAAGCACTAGTCTCTTACACTGTTTGCAGAAAGGAAATCTGACTTACTTCTCTAAGACTTCAGAGGAAGTTGGCTGAGCTTGCTACTTTCAGGAGGGGTGTCAGGCGCCTTCCCACACTTGCACCTCTGTAGCCCTGCACTTTGCCCGTGTGTATTGTAAAACAGTGACTTTTTAAAACAAGAGTCTTATTTTTAATCTTGAAAATTTAAATTGGATTTTTATATTTTTGGTTAGGTTCTCAATTTTGAAAACACACACATAGTTTAAGGGTTTTAATTCTAAAAGACATTCTGGAATAAAGGTGGGAACTTAAAATGAACATGTAATATTTGAGATGAATACTCCATTAATCCATTAAGGAAAGTTTTTATGTGTGAATTATGTGAGATCATGCTACAGTGAGTTCATTTCCTTCCTACTAGTCACAATCTTTGTTTAAAAATCAGTCCTTAACTCCTGAGTTCTTTATTCTCATATTCATCCACTGCGGTTATTATATGGAATCCATCCAAAGAATTGAAATTTGTTTGCAGATGGTTTTAAAGAAAGTCACAATGGATATGGAATTCATTTAAACATCTGGTTTTATCAGAATATCAAAAGTGACAGTCCTAGCTGTGGAGATGAAAAGTTGCCTTTGTAAGTTTTTGCTACTTTCTGATTAAATTCTTCTAAGTTAATTAATAATTTTGGGATTTTAAAGGAGGAAAGCTGGCTTTCCTTTTCTGGTCTTGAAGAAGAAAATGAAGAAACAGTTAACTGGATTTTAGGGTCTATTTTAGAGTCTTCAAGGTCAACTGCTTGAATGAGTTTGCTGACTGAAAATCACACAGGAGCCTTTATTTTAATTAAATGAAGTCATGTCTTTATTTTCATTGCTTAACTTTGGAAACAATTCGTCCACATTCAGCATTCAACAGACATTTATGGGGCATATGCTCAGTGGTGGGAATGATGCCTCATTATTTAATACCTCAGTTTCCTAATACCCACAATCTAATTTTCTTATCCATTGCTTTACTAAAATCTGACTTTTTAAAAGTAAACGGTGGTCTTCTTAATAAATCCAATGGTGTATCAGTCAGGGTTCATTCAGGAAAACAGAAGTCACTCTCTCTGTATTCCAAGATACAAAAGGTTTAACAGAAAATTAGCAGCTTACGTAACTGTTGGAAGAAGTGGAGGAGAAATGGCTGCTACAAGTTAGGGAAGCAGACCTTGAAGATCTGGCCCGAAGCATGGAAGTGGCTGGTTCTCAAAGCTCGCCAGGAAGTGGCTGCAATTCCATCTGGATTAGAACCTTTGAGTAGATCGTATTAACTACTCAGTCAGCTACGATTAAGTAGGTGGTTCTCAAGATCTCAGTAGGAAGCTGCTGTGAATCTGTGGTCTGCTGGTTCCACTCTGCCTTTACTTCCGTCTTCCATATGTCACATGAACCCCTTTCATAGGCAGCTTCACCAGGAACCACACAATGAAAGGGATTCTGAGAAATTAGTTTCTAGCCCCTCTGCTGCATTGCAGGTGGGTGGAGAGGGGCGAGACAACAGGTATCCCAGCACAAGGGGCCCTTCCTAGTCTTCATTCTTCTGTCTGTCTTTTGTGTATGACACTGTTGTTTCTCTGCCCTGCTTGAAACTCTTTTGCCTTAGTTTCTGTGAGAGCTCCTGTCTTGCTCTGAGTTTTGTCTGCTTTCCCTTCATTTGTGACCCTCTTCCCTCCTGTGACTGGTATTTCTTAAAGCTTTGTCCTCAGGTCCTTGTTCTTCACCATATTCTCTCCTTTTGGGACTCTGTCATTATTCTCATATCAGTAACACTCTTTTTTCTTTTAGCAACCTCCCCTTTTACTAAATACTTTATGTAGAAAATGAAAGTCCCTCATAGTTCCAGCCAACTTATTTGAAAGTCTCCCAACTTTTAAAACATTTTGCTGCATTTGCTTTATCATTCTGTCTCTTCAATTTAAATATAAATTTGTCTTTTTTCAACTGTTTGTGAGTTGCATACATTATTCTCCTTTAAACCAGTTACCATTGAGTAGATTCTGCCTCATGGCGACTCCATGTGTGTCAGAGTTAGAACTGTGCTCCATAGGGTTTTCAATGGCTGATTTTTCAGCAGTATATTGCCAGGCATTTCTTTTGTGGTGTTGCTGGGTGGGATTAAATCTCTTAACCTTTCAGTTAGCAGCTGAGGGTGTTAACCATGTGTGTACTACCCTAAACAACAACAACAACAAAAAACAGGCCTGTTGTCCTCGAGTGATTCAGATGCAGAGCAACCCTGTAGGACAGAGCAGAACTGCTCTATAGGGTTTCTAAGTCTATAAATCTTTATCGAAGCAGACTGCCATATCCTTCTCCCATGTGGTGGGTTCAAACTGCCAACCTTTCAGTTAGCAGCCAAGTGCTTAAACACTGTGCCACCGAGGCTCCTTTTGTACCACCCAGGACTCCTATTTCCCTTTACCCCTCTTAATACTCCAATGTATATTTTCTAAGAACAAAGTGATTTTCTTGTCTAATCACAGTATAGTTTTCACGTATAGAACATTGATATAATACCATAATCTACTGTCCATATACCACTTTTGTCAGTCGTCCCGGTAATGTCTTTTTTCCTTCCAGTACTGGAGTTCAGAATCATGTATTGCATTTAGTTGTGAAATCTCTTTAGTTTCCTTTAATCTGAGGCATTATCAGTTTACCTTTATCTTTCATGACACTGATATTTTTGAAGAGTATAGGTCAGTTGTATTATAGCATGTTCCTCAATTTGAGGTGTTCCTCAATTTGAGTTTGTCTGATGCTGCCTCATGATTAGATTTTAGGTTATACATCCTGACCAGGATACTACATAAAATATGTTGTATTCTTCCCTTTTGTCACATCCAGAGGCACGTTGTGTCCGTGTGCTCCTCCTTGTTGGTGTTAACTTTTTTTTTAGAGTCAGCAAATTATTTGTTATTAATATTAATGGTTCTTATTGCCATCAGTAGTTATAGTCGTACTTGGTTATGATCTTCTCTCCCTTTAAGCCTCCTCCTGAAATTTTGTTTATGATTCTCTTACTATCCTTACTTTCACTCTGCCTTGATTATTATTATTTTATTCAAGTGATATACACACAAAAATACATACAATGAAACCTGTGAGAGCTGGAACGCAACAAGATTGCCTTGTTTTTCTGGGTCTTGCAAGTTTTCTGCCTTTGATGGGGTGCAGTCTTACCACTTTTCTATTGCTGGTTTTAGTGGAAAATATTTGAGTTTTCCTTCTCTGACAGGTTTCTGTCTTACACAGGTTCCAGCTTTCGCAGGTTTCACAGTATGTATTTCAGTGACATTGATTACATTCAAGTTGTGCAACCATTCTCTCTCTCTTTTTCCAAATTATCCTACCACAGATGGTGTTACTTTTGATAACCGAGGTTTTGTCTTGTTTCTCCACTGTATAGTTACTATATTTTACCTTCATATAACAAGCAACTTATGGAGAGACACTTTGAGAGCGTACAAAAACCTATTCCTCATCAAACTTTCTCCCCTAGATGTGGTATCCATTGGTGATTTTTGCTTGCTCCAGTCTTTACAGTGTATGTTGCAAAATGTTGATTTGTTTTGGTCTTTATCATTCTCTTTACTTTTTATTAGTTATCACTCTGCTGTAAGGAAGAGCCCTCCCTCTTCTCCTGTTTATATGCATCCACTCATCATTGTTGCAGTTGATAATCTATTACTGTCCTGTGGATGTTTAAATTTTGATTTGGCCCCTTCCATGTGCTTGCTTTTTTGTGGGATAAATTTCTAGAGGTCAAATTGCTGGCCATGTACATTTAACTTTTTCATAGATACTGTCAATTTTGCCCTCCACAAAACTGTGTTCATTCCCATCAGCAGTGTTTGAGAATGCATGCTTCCTCACAATTTTGCTGATTCTGTGGTCTTCAATCTTTGTGTCTTTTCTGATGATGATGGATTTGGATAGAGAACCTCATTGTTTTAATTGACATTTGTTTAATTGTTTAATATCTTCTTTGGAAAATGTTTCCTTCATTTTAAACTGGCTTGTCTGTTCTTATGATCTATAAAAGCTCTTATTTAAATAATTGGGACAGTTAGCTCCTTGTAATGTGCTACATACGCGCTTTTCCATTTAGATTGATATCACTTTATGGTTTTAACATTTGCAATTTTTATTTAATCAGATTTCCCAGTCTTTTCCTTTATCTGGCAATAAAAGCTTTTCCTGTGTGAATATTATGAAAATATCAATCTATTTTTCTTCTAGTCTTTTTAAAAAGGAATTATTCTATATATTTTATCTTTGATTTGTCTGGACTATATTTTTACATCATTTAACTTGTTCTAAGCTAAACTCATCATCTCTCCTTTCCAAACCAATTCTGCTGTCCAGTGGACATTGTGCTACCGTGATTTCCGTAACCCAGTCTCAGGGTTCTTTCTGATTCTCCCCTCATCAAGATGTCTCTTTCTGTGGCTTTTGGTATAAGGCACGCTCTTTATTTAACACCTAAATCTTTGACTCTCTACTAATTTTTTTTTTTTTTGGATCGGATCTTCTTCCAATCTCTTAAAATGGGTGTTTTTCAAAATTTTGTGTAGATATGGACCATGGACCCTGCTACCATTGTATCTCCAGGGCCAGACACAATAGTTGGCACGTAGTAGAAGCTATATTTATTGGATGAATTGGTTAATGAATGAGGGAATGCACTTCTTTCTTTGTCCTCTATTTTCAGAATATTTCTACACTGACACCCGGATGTCACCTCTAGAATAACATGTCCCAAAATAATATCATGCAATATAGACATAGTGTATCTGAACAATATATTTTATAATATTCTTATGAAGAACATGGAGAAATATGGACTTGTTAACCTTTTAGTTAGACATATTAGCAATTGAGTGACCATATTCAAAAGGTATCCATGAAAGAATCATTGAAACCTGGAGAGCTGTTTCTTTTGACTTGCTGCATGATTTTGACCATACCTCTGAGTTCAGTCTTTTTTATATTATTAATATCTTAGAGGAAAATGTATACTTATTATACTTGCAGATGAAATAAAGCTGGGAAAGATAAAATACATGACAATCAGACATGGATGAGGTAACAAACTAAATGAAATCTAACCCAGAATGTAAGGTCTTGCACTGGGATCCAAACACCTATTGTAAAAATACAATATTGCCTGGTGGAAGCAGGAAGGGAAAAGACCTGAACGTTTTCATTGATAATCTGTGTTCAACATAAGTAAAAAGTATGACCTGATTTCTGGAAAGGCTAAGGTGCTCATATGCTGCGTTAATATGACCAGAGAATAAATCCTGCTTTTTTCCTGTGCCTCCATACCTGAAATGTTGCATTTGGTGTAGAGATATCAATCTCCTGGAGCTCATTCAGAGCTAAGGGCTCAGGGGATGGTTAAGGGACCAGAAATCATGTTGTAGGAGGGATGGTTGGCACAAAGGCAAATGTTTAGCTTGAGGAAGCAAATATTTGGGGTAGAAAGAAGAATTTCTCATAACTGGATAATCATATAATTTATTGTTCAAAACAAGGCTCTTGCAAGTAGAAGAGAGCACTGTTAATAATTATTCTGGAATGACAGGCATACATTGGGACTGTCTTGGGCAAGTGAGACATATGATCACTGGACTTAAAATAATGTTCAAACGTTTGACAGTCTGTCATGTAAAAGAAAGATTCGAGTTCATCTGTGGGAGTGACTAGACCAGGGGAGAAAACTACAAGAAGACATGCGTCTTTTTCCTTATAATGAGTCAAAATCTAATTCTTTCAGTTCTTGAAGCATGGAGTGGGGCTGCCGTACAAGGTGGTGTGTTTCTCATCACTGCTGATGCCAAGAATTTGCATAGCTGCCCTTTCTAAGTCCAGATAGTTTGCAGGTTAGATGAATCTATTTGTACCAGTCCATCAAGTGCATGTGTACTTATCCTTCCCAAGTGCAATGCATATGTGCATTTTCTCATTATGTTCAGCTTAACCATTTATATACTCCTTGCCCTGTGTCTTTCACTAACAAAAGTTAGAATTCACATTTCTAACGGCTTTTGTGCTAGACCCAGCTCTGCTGTTCCTTTGATCTCTTTTACAAGCTGCAGAATCCACTATTACTATGTTACAGAATAGCTTATCTCAGAGCCCTACTCCTGAACTAATGCTCTGTACTGGACGGCATATTTCAGTGGATCACGTCAGGCTGACACCTTGTAGGGTTGACCCCTTGTTCCTTCATGGGCTAGAGGATTGAGGTACTAAGCCTCTCCACTTCCCCTTCCCCCAGAGGGCAGGCCCTTTGTCTCTAGCCTTCCCTGCTACTAGCATCCACTCTTCTCTTGTCTGGAGGACTCTCAGCACACTGTTGCAGCCTCTATTGTTGTTGTCGTGTTCTCTGCAATATTCTCTATTCCTAAATACCTTTCTTTTTAATGTTTAGTTCAGTGCTTCTTGTTTTTATGCTAAAAAAGGTGTTTCTTTTCTTTGTTAAAGCAAAACGGTATCTTAAACTTGAAGGGATTGTAAAATTTGGATCTGTTCATTTCTTAATGTGGGCACTGAGGTCTTTCCTTGGCTTCTGTAAAAAACAAAAACAAAAACACCAAACTTGTTGCCATTGAGTCGATTCCAAGTGGTTAAGTACTTGGCTGCTAAACAAAAAGTTGGCAGTTCGAACCCACCAGCTGCTCTGCGGGAAGAAGATGTAGCAGTCTGCTTCCATAAAGATTATAGCCCAGGAAACCCTATGGGGCAGTTCTGCTCGGTCCTATAGGGTCGCTATGAGTGATGAATGGCTTCCATGGGGCACTGATTATGTGCTTATTTAGTTCTTCACATCAACTCTAAAAGGCAGATGTGACTGTTTCCGAATGAGGTAACTCATTTTATAAATGAGGCTTAAAAAAGGTTAAATAATCTGCCCGAGGTTGCCCAGGTAGTAGGTATTTAAACTGGATCTAAACCCAGGACCCTTCATTTGTCCATGTATTCTTTCAGTAAATCCCTGAGTGCCTGCATGGTGCAGACACACCTATCGTCAAGCTTGTCTATTTCTCCACATTCACAACAGGTCATGGTCCTGTCTTCCCCCAATACAGAATCCAGTCACACTGGGTACTTTTTTGCATCTCCAGAGTATCCGTTTCTTCCTGCTGGGTGAACAAGACAGACCTAACTACTGCCCTTATGGAGTTTGGAGTCTAACCGAGTAAATAG
Source organism: Dugong dugon (assembly GCA_030035585.1). NCBI lineage: Eukaryota > Metazoa > Chordata > Mammalia > Sirenia > Dugongidae > Dugong > Dugong dugon. The sequence continues at coordinate 22,018,725 of CM057478.1, forward strand.
ATACAGAATAGTAGTTTTGTTTTAAGCGTCATAAGTATGATGAAGAGAAGTACAGGGTGTAAGGGCAATGTGTTATATGGGCCTTGACTTTCTGGAGTTGGGAAAGCTTTCCCGGGGAGCTGAGGAAGTAACATTTAAATGGAAACCTGAGGAATAGCTAGCAAAGGGGTGGAATAAGATCATTTTAAGGGACAGAGGAAAGAGCACGTGCAAAGTCTGTGTAGGGAAAAACTTGATGTCTTGGAGGCTCAGAAAAATCCAGTGTGTATGTAGTGAGGTTGACTGGGGGAGAGGGAGAGAGGAATGGAATGGTTAAACAAAGAAAAAGGCAGAAAACTTGATGATACAAAGTGCTGATGGTGATAGGGAGTATGCTGATGTTGATAGGGAGTAACTGGACCTCTCATACATTGCTGGTAGGAATGTAAATGGTACAGCTACTTTAGTAAGCAGTTTAACATACAAAACAAAAACAAAAACCTAAAGCCATTGCTGCCAGTCGATTTCGACTCATAGTGACCTACAGGATGGAGGAGAACTGCCCCACAGGGTTTCCAAGACTGCCACATCTTTCTCCAGTGGAGCGGCTGATAGGTTTAAACTGCCTACAGCCGAGTTCTTAACCACTGCGTGCCACTAAGGCCTCTTTGTTTAACATACATTTACACTTAATCCAGCAATCCTATTCCTAGGTTTTTACTCAAGAGAAATGAAAACAATGTGTCCATCATTCACTAAATGGATAAACAAACTGCGCTTTCAGTGGAATATTTTTTTTGTTAGCTGCCATCCAGTCAATTTTCAACTCATAGTGATCCCAAGTGACAGAGTAGAACTGCCCCATAGGATTTTCTAGGCTGTAATCTTTATGGGAGCAGATCACCAGGTCTTTCTCCTGCGGAGCCACTGGGTGGGTTCATACTGCCAACATTTTGGTTAGTGGCCTAGCGCTTAACTGTTGAGCCTCCAAGGGTCCTTAGTGGAATATTACTCAACAGTAGAAAATAAACCATCTGCTGATACATGCAACAACATGGAGAAATCTCAAATGCATTTTGCTGAGTCGGTGTTTCTCAACCTTTTTTTCATTAATGTTCCCCACCCACCCTGGAGCTCGTTTAGATAATTTTTTTTCCCTGGTTGCCCATTCCCCTCATGGCATTTTGGTATCACAAATATAATATATTGTGTACCTGTTTGTGTACTGTGGACCATTGGCACATTTTTCCATCTGCCAAGAACCAATTGTTGCCTCTTGGGGTCAACATCACCCTCTCTCCCTGCATTGAGAATGCATTAAGTGAAAAGGAAATTAAAGTCAAGTGGCTAAATACTGTATGATTCCATTTATGTGAAATTCTTGAAAAACTAAGATTAGAGAACAGACCAGTGGTCACCAGGGATGGAGGGAAGGATTGACTACAAAGAAGGATGAGGGATCTTTTGGGAGTGATAGAAATGTTATGTTTCTTGATTGTAGTGGTGGTTGTACAACAATGTGCGTTTGTCAGAATTCAAAGAAAGGGTGGATGTTACTGTATGTAACTGTACCTCAAAAAGCCTGGCTTTCCCAAACAGTAGCGTTCTGGGTTAAACCTGGAATGGTTTTGAAGAGTGAGACGATTAGAAGGATCAGATGCTGATAATTTTGCAGTCATCCATCACAAAGTGTGGTGCTGTACGCAGAGATTCATATATAAAATCATATAGTTACCTTCTGGGAAAAAACTCACAATGCTGAAACCCAAGGGCAGTGCAAGAATAGTGTAAAAAGAGGTTGCCTGGGGAGTCACTTAGGGTTTGATGGCCCAGCCTCCTGAGATTAGGGCTGATCTAGATTAATTAACATTGGAAGTTCTAATTTTTCCTTAGGAATGGCTAAAACCAGGCTGAGATTTAATTTGCAGAAAGACAAAGAATAGAAGAAAAGCTGCCTTCTCTGGCTTATTGTTCATCACTCTGACTTTTGGAAAAACTTTCTCAGCTCCCGTGGCATCCAATAGGGGGAAAACAGTTTTTATGCTACATTTGTGTTTTTTTTAATAGTTAAAGCTGGGACTTTTCACCCTTTCTGCAGGCTCAAATTGAAGTATGTAATCATTTTGTATCAAAAGAACCTGGAGAAGCGGGGTAGTGGAAATACAGGTTTTACTTTTGGAATACCTTTAACAAAGGTATTTGAGTTTGTAAATGTTGCCAAGAAATGGAGATTTCTCCTCCATTAAAGTTTTTATATGTAATCCTTGTATGGCATCTGATTCTAAGCCAAAATGTTGTATTTTAAATGCCCTTGTGACAAACGAGCAGTTTTTTCTTTTCAAAGCCCTTACTGAATCATCACGTTTTGAGAAGGTTCCCAAATTGTGTTATAAGGAAAATTCTGCTTCCTGTAATGCTTATACTGCAGTAGTAGGTAAAGGGGTAGTAGTAAAGGCTGATAAGTAATGGCAGTTACTAAGGACACTGCTTTATGTATCTTAGTCATGAAGTCATGAAGAAGATGTTACTGACCTCATTAACCATAGAGAGACAGGCGTCTTGTCGATACCTGTTAGTTGATGATATTTACAGCATGCCTACTGGTGTTTGAGAGTACTTTTTCTAGGAACCCAGATAATACAAATGAAACTGAAGACATGTCTTCTTCACTTATATCACACTTGCAACTGGCCTAATATATCACTGGTCCCCTAACATGTCACCTACCACCATTACCGCAGGTGCTTTTGTAAGAAAATATGAAAACTGTGGACTGATTGTGGGAAGGAAGAATGAAACTCTGAAGAGCAGGCATCTCTCAGTGATGTTGACTCTGAATAACATGTTGCTGTTGTTGTTGGTTGATATTGAGTTGACTCATGGTGACCCTGTGTCTGCAGAGCAGAAGTCCTCCAGAGGATTTTTAAGGCTGTTACCTTTTTGAAGCAGATTGCCAGGCCTTTTCTCCTAGGGGCCTCTGGATGGGTTTGAACTGCCAATCTTTAGGCTAGTAGTTGAATGCTTAACTGTTTGCACCACTGAGGGACTCCCAGAATAACATAGTAGGAAGAAAAAGCCCTATTTTTTGGAGTTATACAGCTTGCAGACCTGAGTTTGAAGCCTGGCTCTGCCTCTTACTGTGCAGTCTTGCTTAACCTCTTTAGAGCCCTAGTTGCTTCATCTGTAGACAGGAAAAAATAGAGCCTGTGATGCACGGTTTTTTTGAGGATTGGTGATTTTTTATGCAAAGTAGCTTGTGTAAAGATAGGAGCTGTTATTTGCTACTTATTTGTTTACTGTGCCCCAAAAGATCTCCCTCTACATTTTGTAACATTTTCATTTGTCTTTCTCAGACTGCCTGGATTTATGTGGGTTAATATACATGTATTTGTATGGTTATGTTTTTATCTTCAGAAAAATTATAAAATGTATTTAAAACATATTTTAGTTCTAGTAAGTTATTTTCTTTCTGATATCTAATTGAAACTATTAGGTTGAACCACAAGAAATTGTTTTTGTAGGCTAGAAATAGGCTATTTCATACCAATCAGTCTAATAGCCAATGAAGAAATACTAAAAAAAAGTTCAGATAAGCAAAAAGTAATCAGGAAGGGGGAAATACAGGAACAAAAATAGAGCAAACAAACAGGAAAAAATTACTATAATGGTAATCCTAAACTCCAAGCATATCAGTAATAACATTAAATATAAACGGTATAAACACATTACTTAAAAGGCAGAGATGATTAGAATGAATAGAAAAGCGTGACCCAACTGTATGTTTTTTTTACAAGAAACTCACTTTAAATGTTATATAGATAAGTTAAAAGAAAAATAGAAAAAGATATACTATGCAAACATACCAATTAAATCTGTATTAATATCAGACAGATATTAATAACAGAGTAGACTTCAGAGCAAAGAAAACTGTCTGGGATAAAAAGTGACATTGTATAAGAATTAAAAGTTCAGTTCACCAAGAAGGCATAATCCTAAATGTATATGAACTTTACAACAGAGTTTCAAATACATGAAATAAAAACTTAAAGACATGAAAGGAGAAATAAACAAATCCACAAGTGTAGTTGTAGACTTAAACCTCCTAGAAGAATTGAACAGTACCATCAGTCATATGGATCTAATTGACATTTTTAGAATACTCCATCTTACAGTAGCAGAGTACACATTCATTTTAAGTGCACATGAACACCATGGTAGATCATATCCTGGGTCATGAAACAAACCTTAATTAATTAAAAGAATTGTAATCACACAAAGTATGTTCTCTGACCTTAATAAAATTAAAATAGAATCAGTGACAGAAAAATAAAAGGAAAATCTCCAAACACTTGAAAATTAAACAGCATACTTCTAAATAAACCATGGGTCACAGAGGAAGCTTCAAGGGAAATGAGAAAATTTTTTGAACTGAATGAAAATGAAAATATAAATACCAAAATTTGATGAATACAGTTAAAGCAGTGCTTAGAGGGAATTTTATAGCATTAAATGTTTATATTATAAAAGAAGGAGCTCATGTAGCGCAATGGTTAAGCACTCATCTGCCTACCAAAAAGTCTTTAGTTAGAACCCACCAGCAGCTCTGTGGTAGAAAAGACCTGGTGATCTGCTCCTGGAAATACTTTGGGGTAGTTTTGTTCTCTCCTGTAGGGTTACTGTGAGTTGGAATTGACTGGATGGCACATAAGAACAACATTACAAAAGAAGAAATTTCTCAAGTCAACAATTTAGGGCTCCAACCTTAAGAATTCAGAAAATGAAGAGTAAAATAAACCCAAAGCAAGCAGAGGGATAAAAGCAAAGAGAAAAAAAATCGGAAAAGCTGTTTTTTGTTTTTTCAAAGGTAAGTATAACTGATAAACTTCAAGCTTTGTCAGCAAGACTGACAAAGAAAAAAGAGAGAATACACAAATTACCAATATCAGGAATGAAAGAGAGAATACCATTACCCTGCAGATGTTGAAAGGATAATAAGGGAATACTATGAACAATTCTGCACATAAAAATGACAATTTAGTTGAAATTTAGGTGAAATGGACTAGTTTCTCCAAAACAAGAAACTCCCAAAATTTACACAAGATTAAATAGATAACTTCAGTACTCTTATTAAAGAAATTAAATTCATAGTTAAAAATGCCTTCTGGAAAATGAATCTCCTGGCCCAGATGGTTTTATTGGCTGATTCTATCAGACATTTAAAGAAAACATCAGTTTTACACGATGTTTCGAATAGAAGAGGAGGGAACACTTTCCAATTCATTTTATAAGGCCAGCATTACCATGGTACCACAACTAGACCAAGACATCACAAGACAAGAAAATTACAGACCAGAAGCCATATGAACATAGACGCAAACATCTTCAACAAAATATTAGTAAATCAAATCCGGCAATATATGAAAAGGATAATATACCACAGCCAAAAAGAGTTTTTCTTGGGAATACAAGACTGTTCCATATTTGAAAATTCAATCAATTTATTCGCTATATTGTTAGTCTAAAGAAAAAAAATCGCCTGATTATATCAACCGATGTTTGTGATGGTTAATTTTATGTGTCAACTTGGCTAGGCTATGGTGCCCAGTTGTTTGCTAAAACACTAATGTAGTTGCTGTTATTAATAGTTACATGTGATAAGTCAGTTGGCCTCAAGTAAAGAAAATCATCTTTGTAATGTGTGTGGACCTCATTCTATCATTTAAAGGACTTAAGGGCAAAAAAGGGAGTTTCCCTGAGGTGTGTTCTGCCTTCAGACTATAAATAGACATTTTGCCAGAACACTGTTATTCTTCACACTCTTTCCATTGCCCGACCTACAAATTTTGGACTTGACACCCCCACCCCCCAATCACATGAGCCAGTTCATTGAACTAAATCTCTCTCTCTCTGTATATATCTTACTGGTTCTGTTTCTTTAGAGAACACTTACTAAGACAGTGGTCAAATAATTTGACAGAATTCAACATCCATGCACCTGCATGAGAAAAGTCTTAACAAACTAGGAATACAAGGGATCTTTTTTAAACTGAAGAAAGGGGATCTATTTAAATGTACATCTAACATCATACTAATGGTATAAAAAAATTTGATGTCTCTTTATAAGACCAATAAGAAGGCGACAGAGCATTCACTCGAACAATTCCTTTTCACAATCATACTGGAAGATTTAGTGCAATAAAGTAATAAATGAATTAAAACATTGGAAAGGAAGAAATAAAATTGCCTCTATTTGCAGACAACTTGCCTACATAGAAAATCCAAAGGAATATAAAAATAACTCTTAGAATTAATAAGTGAGTTCAGCAATGTCAGAGAATGCGAAGTCAACCCTGAAATTAATCTTTTTTTCTTAGTTCTTTTAAAAAATATATTTAGAACAATTTTAGTTTTACAGATTGAGAAGAAAGTGCAGATGGTTCTCATATACCCTACACCCACTCTCCTAATTATTACATCTTACATTAATTGGATTTGTTACAATTAATGAACTGGTATTGATACATTATTGATTAAAGCCTATACTTTATTCAGACTTCATGTCCTTTTTCTTTTCCAGGATCCACGTAGGATACCAAAATCAAAATAACAGGCATACCTAGGAGATATAATTTTTCTCATAGTCTATCAGAGTCCATTTATTCTGCCCCTGATCAGAACAGTTCGTAGTGGTAGCCAGGCACCATCTAGTTCTTCTGGTTTCAGGGTAGATGAGGCCATGGTTTGTGTAGCCTGTTTGTCCCGTAGACTAGTTTCTTGAGTCTTTGATTTCCTTCTCTCTCTCTTGCTCAAGAAGGGTAGAGACTAACAGTTTGTGTCTTAGGTGGCCACTCACAAGCTTTTAAGACCCCAGACACTACTCACCAAACCAGGATGTGGAACATAAACTTTATTAACCATATTAACGCCAGTTGACTGAGTTGTCCCACGAAACTGTGGTCCTAAGCCTTCAAACTCAGTAAACCAATACCGTGAGGTATTTGATTATGTCTAAGAAGTATCCATAAATGTGCCCCCTGTGGGCTTTGTTATATATATGAATATGTATGCAACACATACATACATGTATAAACATATGCCTGTAGATACACATATGTATGTAAATATGCCTATAGATAACACGTCCACCATGTGTCTGTCAGTTTGTTGTACTGTGGTGGCTTGCGTGTTGCTCTGATACTGGAAGCTTTGCCACCAGTATTTCAAATACCAGCAGGGTCATCCTTGGTGGACAGGTTTTAGCTGAACCTCCAGACTAAGAAGACTAGAAACAAGGACCTGGCAGTCTACTTCTGAAAAATTGGCTAGTGAAAACCTTATGAGTAGCAGTGGAACATTGTCTGATATAGTGCTGGAAGGTGAGTCCCTCAGGTTGGAAGGGACTGAATATATGACTGGGGAAGAGCTGCCTCTTCAAAGTAGAGTTGACCTTAATGACATGGATGGAGTCAAGTTTTTGGGACCTTCATTTGCTGATGTGGCACAACTCAAAATGAGAAGAAACAGCTGCAAAAATTCATTAATAATAGGAATGTGGAATGTATGAAGTATGAATCTAGGAAAATTAGAAGTAGTCAAAAATGAAATGGAGTGCATAAAGATCTATATCTTAGGCATTAGTGAGCTGAAATGAACTGGTATTGTCCATTTTGAATCAGACAGCCATATGGTCTGCTATGCTGGGAATAACAAATTGAAGAGGAATGAGATCACAGTCATTATCAAAAAGAACATTTCAATATCTCTCCTGAACTACAATACTGTCAATAATAGAATAATATCCATACACCTATAAGGAAGACCGGTTAATATGACTATTATTCAAATTTACGCACCAACCAGTAAGGCCAAAGATTAAAAACTTGAAGATTTTCACCAACTTCTGAAGTCTGAAATTGATCGAATATGCAATCAAGATGCACTGATAATTACTGGTGATTGGAATGCGAAAGTTGGAAACGAAGAAGGATTGGTAGTTGGAAAATATGGCCTTGGTGATAGAAATGATGCCAGAGATTGCATGATAGAATTTTGCAAGACCAATGACTTCTTCATTGCAAATACCTTTTTTCACCAACATAAATGGTGACTAAAGATGTGGATCTCACCAGATTGATTACACAGGAATCAAATCAACTACATCTGTGGAAAGACACGATGGAAAAGCTCAATTATCTTCAGTGAGAACAAGGCCTGTGACCGGCTGTGGAAAAGACCATCAATTGCTCATATGCAAGTTCAAGTTGAAGCTGAAGAAAATTAAAGCAAGTCCACAAGAGCCAAAATATGACCTTGAGTATATCCCACCTGAATTTAGAGACCATCTCAAGAATAGATTTGATGCACTGAACGCTAATGACCAAAGACCACACAAGTTGGGGGATAACATCAAGGCATCATACATGAAGAAACCAAGAGATCATTAAAAAGACAGGAATAGAAGGAAAAGATCAAAATGGATATCAGATGAGACTCTAAATGTTGCTCTTGAACGTAGAATAGCTAAAGCAAAAGAAAGAAATGAAGTAAAAGAGCTGAACGGAAGATTCCCAAGGGCAGTTTGAGAAGACATAGTATTATAATGAAATGTGTAAAGACCTGGAGTTAGAAAAACAAAAGGGAAGAACACACTTGGCGTTTCTCAAGCTGAAAGAACTGAAGAAAAAATTCAAGTCTTGAGTTGCAATATTGAAGAATTCTATGAGGAAAATACTAAACAATGCAGGAAGCATCAGAAAATGGAAGGAATACACAGAGTCACTGTACCAAAAAGAACTGGTCGATGTTAACCATTTCAGAAGGTAGCAATGATCAAGAACCTATGCTACTAAAGGAAGAGGTCCAAGCTGCACTGAAGGTATTGGCAAAAAACAAGACTCCAGGAATTGATGGAATACCAATTAGGATGTTTCAGCAAACAGATACAGTGCTGGAAGTGCTCACTCGTCTTTGCCAAAACATTTGTAAGACAGCTATCTGGCCAACTGACTGGAAGAGATCCATATTTATGCCTGTTCCAAAGAAAGGTGATCCAACTGAATGTGGAAATTATCGAACAATATCGTTAATGTCACATGCAGTAAATTTTTTTTAATTTTTAATTTTTATTGTACTTTAGATGAAGGTTTACAGAACAAATAGTTTCTCATTAAACAGTACACATAGTGTTTTATGATGTTGGTTAACAACCCCACGACATGTCAACACTCTCTCTTCTTGACCTTGGGTTCCCTATTAACAGCTTTCCTGTCCCCTCCTGCCTTCTAGTCCTTGTCCCTGGGCTGTTGTGCCCCATTAGTCTCGTTGTGTTTTATGGGCCTGTCTAATCTTTGGGTAAAGGGTGAACCTCGGGAGTGACTTCATTACTGAGCTAAAAGGGTGTCTGAAGGCCATATTATTGGGGTTTCTCCAGTCTCTTGTCAGGCCAGTAAGTCTGGTCTTTTGTTGTAGGTTAGAATTTTGTTATACATTTTTCTCTGGCTCTGTCCAGGACCCTCTGTTGTGATCCTGGTCAGAGCAGTCAGTGGTGGTAGCCAGGCACCATCTAGTTGTACTGGACTCAGTCTGGTGGAGGCCATGGTAGTTGTGGTCCATTAATCCTTTGGACTAATCTTTCCCTTATGTCTTGTTTTCTTCATTCTCCCTTGCTGCCCAAGAGGTAAGACCAGTAGAGTATCTTAGATGGCTGCTCACAGACTTTTAAGACCACAGACACTACTCACTAAGGTAGAATGTAGAACATTTTCTTTATAAACTCTGTTATGCCAGTTGAGCTAGATGTTCCCCAAGACCATGGTCCCCACAGCCCTCCACCCAGCAATTCAGTCCCTCAGGGGGTTTGGATGTGTCTATGGGGCTTCCATGACCTTTCCTTATACAAGTTGTACTGGTTTCCCAGTATTGCGTACTATCTTACCCTTCACCAAAGTTACCACTTACCTGTTGTCTATTTAGCATTCCCCCTCCATCCCTCCTGCAAGTAAAATTTTGCTGAAGATCATTCAAAAGTGGTTGTAGCAGTATATCGACAGGGAACTGCCAGAAATTCAAGCTGGTTTGAGAAGAAGATGTGGAACGAAGGATATCATTGCTGATGTCAGCTGGATCTTGGCTAAAAGCAGAGAATACCAGAAAGATGTTTATCTGTTTTTTATTGACTATGCAAAGACCTTCGACTGTGTGGATAATAACAAATTATGGACAACATGGCAATGAATGGGAATTCCAGAACACTTAATTGTGCTCATGAGGAACCTGTAGTTAGATCAAAAGGCAGTCATTCGAACAGAACAAGGGGGTACTGCGTGGTTTAAAATCAGGAAAGATGTATGTCAGGGTTGTATCCTTTCACCATAGTTATTTGATCTGTATGGTGAGTAAATAATCTGAGATGCTGACTATATGAAGAAGAACTCAGCATGAGGACTGGAGGAAGACTCATTAACAACACGTGATATGCACATGACACAACCTTGCTTGCTGAAAGTTAAGAGGACTTGAAGCACTTACTCATGAAGATCAAAGATCACAGCTTTCAGTATGGGTTACACCTCAACATAAAGAAAAGGAAAATCCTCACAACTGGACCCATAAGCAACATCATGATAACAGAGAAAATAGTGAAGTTTTAATCTCCAGTCAATTCTCATGGAAACAGCAGTTAAGAAGTCAAACGACGCATTGCATTGGGCAAATCTGCTGCAAAAGATCTCTAAAGTTTTAAAAAGCCAAAATGTCACATTAAGGATTAAGGGGTGCCTGACCCTAGCGATGGTGATTTCAGTCACCTTATACGCATGTGAAAGCTGGACAATGAAAAAGGAATACTGTAGAAGAATTGATGCTTTTGAATTACAATGTTTGTGAAGAATATTGAATATACTGTGGAGTGCCAGAAGAATGAACAAATCTGTCTTGGAAGAAGTACAGCTAGAATGCTCCATAGATGTAAGGATGGCGAGAATTCGTCTCACATACTTTGGACATCTTATCAGGAGGGACCAGTCCCTGGAGAAGAACATCATGTTTGGTAAAATAGAAGGTCATTAAAAAAGTAGAAGACCCTCAGAGAGATGGATTGACACAGTGGCTGCAGTAATGGACTCGTGCATAACAATAATTGTGAGGATGTCACAGGACTAGGTAGTGTTTCATTCTGTCGTACATAGGGTCGCTAGGAGTCGGAGCTGACTCGACGGCACCTAAAAACAACAATAACATGTAAAAATACCACAGATACAGGTATATATACACATATACCTACCTATACACGTTCATGCACACATACCCACCCTGTAACCGCACACATCTTTTTTGGTTGTTTTTGTTGTTATTGCAAAATTGTATATGTTATAGCATTTGTCAGAAATGTTCCTTATTCTTTTATACTTCTTAGTGACTTCATTTATCTTGGTCAGGGTGTCCACCACTCACACTTTTGGTGTTACCATTCCCGTCACCGAAAATAGCAAGGTTTACTATTTAGAAATGATTCCTCCTCCCTCTCCCTCCCACCTCTGGTAACCACCAATGAATGTTGGTTTCTGTATGTATATTTATTCTTGTGTTTTTATAAAAGCAAGATATAGTACTTGTCCTTTAGTGATTGACTTATTTCACTCAGCATAATATCCAGATTCATCCACGTTATAAAATATATTGAGAACTTATTTATGGCTGCATAGTATTCTGTTGTATGTATGTACCACATTTTGTTATCCATTCATGTGTTGATGGGCATTTAGGTTTTCCATCTTTTTGCTGTTGTGAGTAGTACTGCAATGGATGTAGGTGTGCTCTTCCTCCTTTTTTTTCCTTCTCATTTACCTATTGATTTGTTAGTCTTTTATTGATTGTTCTGACTTCCTTGTATATTTCAGAAACAAATCATTTTGAGTTACATGTGTTGCAAACACCTTCTCCCACTTTGTGGCTTATTTTTTCATTCACTTTATGGAGTTTTTTGTTAAAGAGCAGTGCTTAAGACTTTAAGAACTTTGCTAAATAATCTTTTCAGATTTATCCGTCTTTTCATTATGATTTGTGCATTTTGTTTCTTGTTGAAGAAATCCTTCTGTATCCTGAGACCATAATGTTATTCTGCTATTGTCTTTGCATAGTTTTACATTTGGTTCTTCTAATCAATCACCTGTTGGTTTTGGAGTATGCTTTTTGGGAGGAGACCAATTTCATATTTTCACTTATATATCTAACTAGTTATCACAACTTTATGTATTGAAAAGCTCAACATTTTTCCACAGATCAGCAATTACACCTCTTCCACATCAATTTCCATATATCAAGTATCTGTCTTTCTGTGTTGCTATTTATTTTCTTTAAAGGAGCCCTAATGGCACAGTGATTAAGTGCTAGGCTGGCAACCAAAACGTTTGTTGTTTGAACCCACCAGCGGTTCCATGGTAAAAGAAACCTGGTGATCTGTTCCCATAGAGATTTACAGCCTGGGAAACCCTATGGGGCAGTTCTACTCTGTTCTGTAGGTCCCTATGAGTCAGAATCGTCTTGGTGGCACACCACAACAACATTCATTTCCTTTAGTCTATTTATTCACTCCTTTCATCAATATCACATTGTCTTAAATATTATAGGTTTATACCAAATCCTGGTATTTGGTAGTTAATGTCTCCCTCTAGATTATTTATATGTAGACAGTCATATCATTTACAAATAATGACACTTTTGTACTTCCTTGTTTATCCTTAATCCTTTTATTTCTTTTTCCTGCCATACAGTACTAGCTTGAACTTGCAATACAATGTTCAATTGAAGTAGTAGTAATAGACATCTTTGTCTTGTTCTAAATCCCACAGGGAATGCTTTCTATGTAAATAGGTGTTTTATAGACACCCTTTACCAGGTTAAGGAAGTTCTTTCTGTTCCTAGTTTGTGAAGAATTTTTTGTTTTTAAATAAATAGATATTAAACTTTATCAAAAGGGTTTCTATTCCTTTTGAGATAATCAAATGATTTTTTTTTTTAGTGGCATGGGTTTTAGTGATTATATTAATTGATATTCTAATGTTAAACCAACCTTGCATTTCTGGGATAAGTGCTACTGATCATGATTAATTATTATTAATCCTTTATACTTGCTATCGCTTAGTTTTCCAATACTGTATCCTTCCCCCCCCCCCCCCCCCCAAATTTAAGATGCCAGTGATGTAAGATACATCTCTATTTTGGAGATGTAATTTTCTTTTAAAGTGGCTTAAAGCTAAACAGGTATCAACATAGCTTCCAGCCCAAGATAAACTAGGAAAAAAGCCCTGGTGATCTACTTTGGAGAATCAGCTAATTAAAACCTTGTGGATCATAATTGTCTGATCATATTGTGCATGGGATCACCATGAGTCAGGGGTGACTCAGCACCAGCTAAGGACAACAACAATGATGAGTATAAGATGCCATAGATTGTTAGAGGTATTCTATGTAGTTAATGTCAATTAAATGTTCTATCATTTTATATTTTGTATCTATGTTCTTAAGTTAGATTGGCCTACAGTTTTCCTTTCTCATTTTTTTCTTATCAGGTTTTGGCATTAAGGATTGCTACCATGGTAGAAAGAGTTGAGGAGTTTGCCTACTTCTTCTGTGTTCTTGAATACTTGATGTATATTGGCTTATTTCTTTCTTGAATGTTTGGTTGAACAAGATTATAAAACGATGTGGGTGGCACATTTTGAACTATTGATATAGTTTATTTAATGCTTATGACACTATTCAGGCTTCTATTCTTAATTCAGTTGTGTTGAGTTTCAGTTTTAAGGAATTGGTTCATTTCATCCATAAGTTTAAATTTTTGGCATAAAGCTGTTCATAATAAATTCTTACAATGTTTCATGTTGGCAGCGTCAGTAGTTATGTCTTAGTTCCATCCCTGCTATTGTCTGTCTGTATTTTCATTCCTTTTTTTCCTTTATCTGTTTTTGTTAGAGGTTAGTTGATTTTATTATTCTTTTCAAAGAACCAAGTTTTGACATTGCTTGTACTATTTATTACTTGCTTTCTATTTCACTAATTTCTCTTTCTCTTATTTCCATACTGCTACTTTGGGTTGATTGTACTGAACTTTTTTACTTCTTAAAAGGGATACTTAACACATTAGTTTTTTTTTCCCATTTCTAAATAAAACGTAAAGAAATTAGTACACATATTGTTTTATGACATAGGTTAACAACCCCACAACATGTCAACACTCTCCCTTCTGGACCTTGGGTTTCCATTACCTGCTTTCCTGTCCCCTCCTGCCTTCTAGTCCTTGCCCCTGGGCTGGTATGCCCCTTTAGTCTTGTTTTGTTTTAAGGGACTGTCTAATCTTTGGCTAAAGGGTGAGCCTCAGGAGTGACTTCATTATTGAGCTAAAAGGGTGTCTGGTGGCCATATTCTCAGGGTTTCTCCAGTCTCTGTCAGGCCAGTAAGTCTGGTCTTTTTTTGTGAGTTAGAATTTTGTTCTAAATTTTTCTCCAGCTCTGACCAGGACTCTCTATTGTGATTCCTGGCAGGGCAGTCAGGGATAGTAGCCTGGCACCATCTAGTTGTACTGGACTCAGTCTGGTGGAGGCTGTGGTAGTTGTGGTCCAGTCGTTTGGGCTAATCTTTCCCTTGTATCTTTAGTTTTCTTCATTTTCCCTTGTTCCTGAAGGGGTGAGACCAGTGGAATATCTTAGATGGCCACTCACAGGCTTTTAAGATCCCGGATGCTAACCACCAAAGTAGAATGTAGAACATTTTCTTTATAAACCATGATATGCCAGTTGAGCTAGATGTTTCCCGAGACCATGGTCCCCACAGCCCTCAGCCCAGCATTTTGGTTCCTCAGGGAGTTTGGATGTGTCTGTGGAGCAAGTTTGGATGTGTCTGTGGAGCTTCCATGACCTTGCCTTGTATAAGTTGTGCTGGCTTCCCCAGTATTAACACATTAGATTTTGATCTTCTTTAATAATGCCTCTGACTACGTGGTGCTTTACTTGAATACTGTATGTAATATGTATGATTTTCTTTAGCATTCAACTTTACAAATTTTGTAGTGTGTATGTATTTTTTTCCCCCATAACTGTTTGGAAGTATCATTATGAATTTCCAAACAAATGGTATTTGTTCTTGATTTTTTATTCCTAACTTAATTGGAGTCAGAGAATGTGTAAGTATGATACCAGTGCATGAACTTTGTTGAAACTTGCTTAATGGCCTGGTATATTGCCATTTTAGTGAATATTCCATGTATGGTTGAAAATAATGTGTATTTTATAGGTGCCAGGCATTTTTTCTGTATATATGTATTAGATTATTACTGGTTTGATCAGGTCTTTTATGTTATTGTTTTTTGTTTGCGTGTGTGCTTCAACTCTGATACCAAATGTGGTATTTTAAATCTCCTACTGTAATTTTTAGTTTGTATATTTTTTCCTGATAATTCTGATGACTTTTGCTTTATATATTTGAGGCTTTGTTATTAGGTCCTTGTAAGCTTAGAACTATTGTATCTTCCTGCTGAATTGAACTTTTTGTCATTATGTAATAACTTTTATGTCTAGGATGCTTTTTGCCTTAAAATATATTGTTTTTAATATTAATATAACTGCATCAACTTTTGGAGCCCTGGTGGCTGCTAATCAAAAGACTGGCAGTTCAAATCCACCAACCAGTCCTTGGAAACCCTATGGGGCTGTTCTACTCTTTACTACAGGGTTGCTGTGAGTCAGAATCAACTCGATGGCAATGGTTTTTTTTTACACCAGCTTTTGGTTAATAGCTTCCTTATGTATCTTTGTCTTGTTTTAATGTGTCATTTATAAACAGCATATAGCTGAATTATTAAAAATCTAGTTTGACAATGTCTGGAAACCCTGGTGGTGTAGTGGTTAAGAGCTACGGCTGCTAACCAAAAGGTCAACAGTTGGAATCCACCAGGCAGTCCTTGGAAACCCTGTGGGGCAGTTCTACTGTGTCATTTTGGGTCGCTATGAGTTGGAATTGACTTGACGGCAATGGGTTTGTTTTTTTGGTTAGTGCAAGAAAAGGCTGGAAGCCTTTTCAGTGATTTAAAAGCTGCACGTGCAGCAAGTGAAGGTGCTTGTGATGAATAATTTGTTTCAAGCAGGGACTGGTTCTGTCATTTCAAATTGAGGGCAAACTTCCATAACATTAAAGGGCAAGTACGAGTTGTTTATAAGCCGGAGGATCTTGGATGATCAATCGTAACCTGTAGTTTACTGTATTTATTGTTTAGTCTGTTATAATTGTAATTGCTGATAAACTTTGATTTATTGCTATCATCTTGTTTTGTAGTTTTAAATTTCCCTGTCTGTTCTGTTTAATTGATTGATTAGTTTTTCCTTCTTCTAGGTAAGAGGTTACACACACTCTTCTTTCTTTTGGTGACTACCTTAGAAATGTTAATGTTCACACTTAACATTCTTTGTCTGATGCTAATCAGTATATTTATTCTCCTTTTGTTCAAGTTTTGGACCTTAGAGTACTTTTACTTCTAGTCATCCCTTCCCAGTTTATATGCTATTTTTGTCATCCGTATGTCTGTGTATCATGAGAGAGAGAAACCACAAAACACTGTTTTATACAATCAGTGTTTTTTAAAATTCACCTTTGTACCACTTTCTTTTTATTTATTTCATACCTTCTTGCAAATCAGGCCTACCCTTTGGAATTGCTTTCTTTCCCCCAATGCATACCTTTTACAGATTCTTTTTAAAGTGTCTGCTGGTTGTGAACTCATTGTTGGATAATATCTTAAATATAATTTTGGACAGATTTTTACTAAATTATAAGTTCTATATTGACAGTTATTTTCTCATAATACATGGTTGATATCATTCCACTGTCTTTAGGCTTTTATTGCTGCTTCTATGAAATCAGCTGTCAGTATGCTATTACTTTAAATGAATCCTCTGTTTTCTGTGGCTCTTTTTAAGATTTTCTGTTTGTGGTATTCTTCTGTTTCTCTTTGATGTATCTAGATGTAGATTACTTTTTATGTATCCTGCTTGAGATTTATTCATTAGGTCTCTCAAACCTGTACATGGTTGTCTTTCATGAGTTCTGCAAATGTTTTTTTTACAGTATATCCACTTACTTTTCTGGTTCCTGCTTTCTTTCAGTTCTTGGCCTGAACGTCTTTTCTTTTATTCCCTTTTCATAGACAAAGGCAAGATTTAAAAAAAAAAAAAAAAAAATCCAGCATTTTAATTGTCTTCAGTAGGAGAGTTGGTCTGGGGACCTAGTCCTTCATGTTGCTGGAAATAGTCTCTTTACATGTGTACTTTTATAAGTGCCTTATTGCCGGGTTTGGGATGCACTACAGATGAAAGCTGGATAGATGAGTTTGTACATAGTGATAGCACATATTATGTGCCTCGAGTTTGGTCAAACTTGCAGAAGCTTTGGGAAGTTAGAATCGTGTCTGACTGTGCTTGGGGTTTATAGCAGTAAACATAGTTCTTCTTGTTTCTGTCTCTTAGTGGCCAAAGGTTTGGGGGTCGGGGCGGTGGTCAGCTGCATTGTGGCCTCAGGCTGTGGGATTGCTGTGGTGTGTCTTCGCCTTTTGCTTTTGTCAGGCTTCATTTGGGAGTCAGGGCTGGAAGCTGGATGTTATTATTCTCAATAGAGTGGAGTGAGCAGGATGAGAACACTCCCTCCTTTGCTGACCTCTCCCAGTTATAGCTTTAAATTCCTCCTGTTTGCTCAGGGTTTTCCAGTTTATATTGGTGGCCTAAACTCCAGACTCTTATTGCCTACTTGACAGACCCACATTTATGTCTAGTAGGCCCCTCATCCTTAACATTTCCAAAACCGAATTCCTGATTTATCCCCGACAGCCAGTTGATTCCTCATCACTCTACCAGTAGCTCAGGACGAAAACCTTAGAGCCATTCTTGACTTCTCCCTTTCTTTCTTTCCACTTCCAACCCATCAGTATGATAATCATGCTTTCTCTGCCTTCAGGGTATATCCAGAAACTTCACCTCTACCACT
This sequence comes from Dugong dugon, assembly GCA_030035585.1. Classification (NCBI taxonomy): domain Eukaryota; kingdom Metazoa; phylum Chordata; class Mammalia; order Sirenia; family Dugongidae; genus Dugong; species Dugong dugon. The sequence goes on from CM057478.1 coordinate 22,036,731, forward strand.
GCTACCCTGGTACAATCCAGCCATCATCTCTCACCTGGATTTTGTAGCAGCCTCTGAACTAGTCTTCTTGCTTTTTTTTTACCTTTGCCCCCTTACAGTCTGTTTTCCACATGGTAGCTGGAGCATTCCTTTTGAAATAATAGATCTTGTCACTTTAAAACTGCCCAGTAGCTTCCCCATCTCAACTCAGAGTAAAGGCCTAAAAATCCTTTTGGAGGCCCACAAGGCCCCTCCTGATCTGGCCCTGTGTTGCCTTTCTAACCAGTCTCATGAGAGTCTCCTCCTTGCTTGACTTGCTCCAGCCACACTGACCACCTTGTTTTTCTGAACATGGACAAGCTGTCTCCTGTCCTGTAGTTGTTAGGTGCCATTGAGTTGATTCTGACTCATAGTGATCCTATACGACAGAATTGAACTGCCCCATAGTGTTTCCAAGGAGCAGCTAATGGATTTGAACTGCCAACCTTCTTGGTTTTAGCAGCCGTATCTCTTAACCACTACACCACCAGGGTTTCCCTCCTTCCTTTAGGACCTTGCTGATCAGTGAAGCCTTTCCTGACCTCTCTATGTGAAATGTCCCCTCTTCTTCCAACACCAATGAGTCCCTTTACTCTGCTTTACTTTCCTACATAGCACTTAGGTAATGGCAGTCCTTAACGAAGTTCCTCAAAGGCTTCCAGCTGCTCTCTCTCTGCCTTCTGGATACAAGAAAGAATTGAAAGATTATACATTCTGCCTGCCTCCCTCTCCTTGTGTCGTTAGGTGGAACTAAGTGACCAGTTCTGGCCTATGTGATAGGAACAGAAATGATTTGTGTTCCTTCCAGCTATAACATTTAATTGCTGGTGTGAGACCCTCCACAGCCCCTTTTCCCACTAACACAGTGATCATTAATGTTTGAAATGGAGTTTGTTCCGCTGGCCAAGGTCCCTGAGTGACTACAGAGAACAGAGCCCTCTGCTGTTTGCTGATGGTGATGTTAGTTGGTGAGAAATAAACTGGTTTTAAGCCATTGAGATTTAAGAGTTGTGTGTGGCATGGAATAACCTAACCCATCCTGATGGGTACAGTTTATTATGCCATATGTGTACACACACACGCGCGCGCGCGCGTGGACCCCTTCCTCGATATGTTAGTTCTGGGAGTCGCAACCTTGTTTAGTTTACTGCTGTATCCCTGGTACATAGTAGACACTCAGTAAATATTTGTTAATGAGTAAATGAATGTGTACTGTGTTGCAGGGATTGAAAACTATGCAGGGGAATACAGTGGGGAGGAGGACAGACAGTAAATAAATATTACTCTAAAGCAGTGAGTACTTTGCAAGCTATGCCCTTGGCCCAACCTGCATTAAAATCACTTGGGTTGCGGATTAACAGTGGAGATTCCTTTGTCTTGTCCAAAAACCAAACAAAACCTGTTGCTATCGAGTTGATTCTGACTCATGTCTAAGACCTACAAAGGAGAAAAGGGGCCAAGTGCTGTTAAGAGACAGAGAAAGACAAAAGCAGACATACCTTGTGTTGTTATTTGTGGGAAGATAGTGACTCACTTGGGAGTCATAAGTATGAACTCTGAAGTTAGAACTTTTCAGTACTCTCAAGAATGTATTAGGATAACAACTATTTCTAGTACACAGAAAGGGACATTCTTTTTAATAAGCAGATGGAATTAAAATTTTATCATTAGATAAGAATGATGAGATGTTCAAGAACAACATTAAAAAGAAAAAATAAATTGCTTTCTTGATTTGTGCCCACTTTCATTTCATTTACAAATATTATAGTATGGCCTTAATAATACTGGTGAGACTAATTAAAAACAATACTTACTGTATTTTTCCTATGGACTTTACACTGAGTTAAGAGCACAGATCCTAGACTCAGATGGTCCGATTTTGAATCTTGGCCCATCTACTCAATAACTGTGTGACCGCTCTAAGCCTCGATTTCCTGAAATGAAGGTAATAGTCGTACTCACTGCATAGTGTTATTTGGGAGTAAAACTGGTTAATTGTGTTTCTGACAATAGTACCCAATGTTACATAGCATTTCCTTTGTGCTACACACTGTTGTAAGCATTTACCATAGATTAATCAATCTAATTCTCACAACAAGCCTGTGAGGAGGTGAATTGTTGATTTAGATTTACTGAAGCTTAGAAGGGGATAGAGATAGCAACCATCCTTTCCAGAACTGTTGACTCCTGTTACTGAAGCAGGGGAATCCTAACCAGAAGCAGCTCCTCTGTGAGGGTAGGAAACCAGATGGGTCCTATTTAACAGGAAGAGGAATGGGTCTCTGAAGGATTTCAAGGTTTGGACATGTTGTCAGGAGGGATCAGTCCCTGGAGAAGGACATGATGTTTGGTAAAGTAGAGGGTCAGCAAAAAAGAGGAAGACCTTCAGCGAGATGGATTGACACAGTGGCTACAACAGTGGGCTCAAGCATAACGACGATTGTGAGCATGGTGCAGGACTGGGCAGTGTTTCGTTCTGTGGTGCACAGAGTTGCCATGAGTTGGAACCAGCTTGACCCGACTTGATGGCACATAGCAATATATAGCATCCTCTAAGCCTAAATAAGGAGTTGCTGGGTGGCGCAAAAGGAGCCCTGGTACTGCAGTGGTTGAAGCACTCAGCTGCTACCGAAAGGTTGGCGGTTTGAACCCCCCAGCGACTCCTCAGGAGAAAGATGTGACAGCCGGCTTTCATCAAGATTATAGCCTTGGAAACTATGAGGCAGTTCTACTGTGACCTGTAGGGTTGCTGTGGGTTGGAATCGACTTGACGGCAATGGGTTTGGGGGTGGCACAAAGACTTAACTGGACTACTAACTGAAAAGTGGGTGGTTTGAACCCACCCAGAGGTGCCTTGGAAGAAAGGCCTGATCTACTTATGAAAGGTCACAACCATGAAAACCCTATTGGGTGCAATTCTACTCTGACACACACGGGGTCACCACAAGTCAGAATCAACTCATAACAACTGGTTTGGTTTTGGTTTAGGCCTAAATAGGCTCTCCTAGTAACTTCTTTTAATTTATTTTTTATTTTATTGTGATTTAGGTGGAAGTTTACAGAGCAAATTACTTTCTCATTCAAAAATTTATACACAAATTGTTTCATGACATTGGTTGCAGTCCCTGCCATGTGATAGCATTCTCCCCCTTTCTACCTCGGGTTCCCCAGTTCCATTTGTACAGTTTTTCTGTCCCTTCCTGCCTTCTTTACTTTGCTTTTGGGCAGGTTGCCCATTTGATCTTGTATACTTGATTGATCTAAGAAGCATGTTTCTCATGTGTTTTGTTGTTTGTTTTGTAGGCCTGTCTAATATTTGGCTGAAAGGTGGACTTCAGGAGTGGCTTCAGCTCTAAGTTAGCAAGGTGTCTAGGGGCTGTAGTCTTGGGGGTTCCTTCAGTCTATGTCAGACCAGTAAGTCTGGTTTTTTTTTTTGTGAATTTGAATTTTGTTCTAAATTTTTCTCCTGCTCTGTCTGGGACCCTCTATTGTGATCCCTGTCAGAACAGTTGATGATGGTGGCCAGGCACCATCTAGTACTCCTGGGCTCAGGCTGGTGGAGGCTGTGGTTCATGTGGTCTGTTAGTCCTTTGGACTAATATTTTCTTTGTGTCTTTGGTTTTTTTCACTCGTTTGCTTTGGACAGAATGGGACCAATAGATGTATCTTAGATGGCTGCTCCCACGGTTTTAAGACCTCAGATGTTACTTGACAAAGTAGGATGTAGAACATTTTTTTAATGAACTGTGTCATGCCAGTTGACCTAAATGTTCCCTGAGACTATGGTCCTCAGCCATCAGCCCCAGTAACTTGGTCTCTCAAGGTGTTTGGTTGTGTCTAGAAAGCTTCTATGATTGTGTCCCTTTTGTCTCTATTATATATATGAATATACATGCTGTACGTACAAAATATATATAAAATATCCACAGCCTAACCTGTATATGTACATGGGTATACTCCTATATGCCCTGCTTCCCCTATTCAGCATGTATGTCTGCCTATGTATCTGTTTGTAAGTTATTATTTGTGTTTACTGTTGTTGTTGTGTTGTCTCTAGGGTTGCTATGACTCGGAATTGACTCGATGGCAATGGGGTTCAGGGTGTATATACTATAGTTTTTACTATGGGTGCCTCTTTTTTTTCCCCTTGTGTTCCTCTAAGTGTCTTCCTTTGCCTTGGTTAAATTGTGCTGACTTCCCCTGTATTATGCACTGTCTTTCCCTTCACCAGAGTTAACACTTGTATACTGTCTAGTGATTTCCCCATCCCTACCCTTCCCATCCCTCGTAACCATGAAAGATTGATTTTTTCTGTGTGTAATCCCTTTCATGAGTTTTTGTGATAGAAGTCTCATGCAATGTTTGTCCTTTTGTGATTGACTTATTTCACGCAGCGTAATGTCGTCCAGGTTCATTCATGTGAGATGTCTCGTGGATTTGTCATTGTTCTTTATTGTTGTGTAGTATTCCACTGTATGTATATATGACATTTTGTTTATCCATTCATCCATTGATGGACACTTATGTAGTTTCCGTTTTTTTGCTATTGTGAATAATGCTGCAGTGAACATGGGTGTGCATATGTCTATTTGTGTGACAGCTCTTATTTCTCTAGGATACATTCCTAGAAGTAGGATTGCTGGATCATGTGATATTTCTATTTCTAGCTTTTTAATGAAGTGCCATATCATTTTCCATAGTGATTGTACCTTTTTACATTCCCACCAGCAGTGTATGAGAGTTCCAGTCTCCCCACAACCTCACCAGCATTTATTGTTTTCTGATTTTTTAATCAGTGCCATTTTTGCAGGGGCGAGATGATATCTCATTGTGATTTTGATTTGCATCTCTCTCATGGCTAATGATCACCAGCATCTTTTCATGTATTTGTTGGCCACCAGAATATCCCCTTTGGTGAAGTGTCTGTTCATGTCCTTTGCCCATTTCGTTATTAGGTTTCTTATTTGTTTATTGTTGAGTTGTTGAAGTTTTCTGTATATTTTAGAGATTAAACCATTAGTTGATATGTCATTGTCATAGATTTTTTTCCCAGTCTGTCGGTTCTCTTTTTACTCTGTTAGAAAGGTCTTTTGATGAGCATAAGTATTTAAGTTTTAGGAGGTCCCGGTTACTTAGTTTATCTTCTGGAGTTTTTGCATTTTTAGTTATGCTTGATTTTCTATTTATGCCATACATTAGGGCCCCAGTGTTATCCCTGTGTTTTCTTCATGAACTTTATAGTTTTGGATTTTACATTTAGGTCTTGGATCCATTTTGAATTAGTTTTTGTGTATGAAGTGAGGTATAGATCATGTTTCCTTTTTCTACAAATGGATATCCAGTTTTGCCATCACCATTTGTTGAAGAAAGTATCCCTTTGCCATTTAATGAATTTTGGCCCTTTGTCGGAGATGAACTGTCCACAGATATACGGAGTTGTTTCTGGGGTCTCAGTTCTGTTCCATTGGTCTATGTTTCAGTTGTTGTACCAGTACTGGGCTGTTTTGACTACCACAGCTTTATAATAGGTTCTGAGGTCAGGTAGTGCGAGGTCTTTTACTTTGTTCTTCTTTTTCGGTAATGTTTTACTTAACCTGTGGCTCTTTCCTTTCCTTGTAAAGCTGATGATTAGTTTTTCCATCTTAAAGAATGTTGTTGGAAGTTCTCTAGTACCTTCTAATCAATGTCCTTGTTTTTCTTTTAATTATCACCAGAGTGATTAGGTTCACCTAATCACCTGTCCTTATGGAGGGATATGTTATTAACAAGTAACAAATACACGGCACAGTGTCAGTTTAAGAAGCACATAGAGTGAGAGAAGAACATTCTGGACAGGGCATGGAATAGGAAATACAAAGGGCCTCTCGTTGGAATATTCTTGTCAAATAGTGTAGCGGTGATATCCGTAGGTTCTGGGGTAATATTGCCTGGAAATGCTCAATAAATGTGAAATATTGATGTTATTAATGTAGTCCAGATTTAGCTGCAATAAACAAAACCTTTTCTGTCGAAATGTACCTTTTTACTGGAAGCTGAATTGTTACAAGTATCAGCTTGCCACCTCTGTCCCTTTTTAAAATCAAGATAAATGTTACATATACTATGAGTCAGCCCTCCATTTATGCACACTAATGAGTATGTGCTTCTCTGAGTTTTCCACCACAGTACTCTTAATGTAGAGATTGAACCCCCAAGTGTGTTTGTGTGTGAACACGCACACAGGTATTTACATATAGGGAATATCTCATTCTAATCCTGTTAACATATAGGGAATATCTCTTTGTAATCCTGTTTTCTTTTAAAGACTCATGCCAATTTTGTGTTCTTCTGAATAATATATTTGTGCCTGTTTTAATAGTGAAGTAGCCTTTTAAATGGTGGTTTGCGGAGCTATGCCACCTCTGTTTTGTGAGTTTGAATGTCCGTGCCCCTAGGCATGCTTCCAAGCCTGCACCAGTTTGAGAAGCTCTGGAATGGAGCCATGTCCTGTATGTTCTCTGGCTTTCCTTCAGCAGCAGGCTAGTATTACCTGAGGGTATCAGGATGTGTGGGCTGGTGGTTTTACTGTTCAGTATCCTGTAAAGTGAAGCACAAGAAAATCTAACTTCCTTCCGTAAATTATATATAAAGTGAAAACCAAGAAAATGCAGTTTTCTTCCCAGATTGAGCAATATAAAGTGAAGCACAAGAAAATCCAATCTGAGCCCTGGTGGCACAATGGTTAAAGCGCTGGACTGCTAACCAAAGGGTCGGCGGTTCTAAACCACCAGCAGCTCCACGGGATAAAGATGTGGCAATCTACTTCCCGTAGAGATTTACAGCCCTGGAAACCCTGTGGGGTTACTGTGAGTTGGAATCCATTTGATGGCAGTGGGTTATGGGTTTATTATGAAACAAGCTGGCCTGGCATCAAACTCACGGGAAGTGGGAGAGTTACACACTGATTAAAAAAGTTAATTAAAAAAAAGAAAATCCAGTCTCTGTCAAGAACGAGCAGTGAACTTCATGTTGTAGTTACCAGAAGAGATCACCTGATAGAAGGTGTAGCAACAGGTACTTTCCCCAGATCACTTTTATTTGCATTTGGAATTCATAAGGTGACACTTTTGCATGCTCATTTTCCTTTTAAATTAATATTTAATATTAATATTAAAATTAGCTTGACAGTCTCTGAATATTTACTAATGGTGAGTGTAAGTGACTCAGACATGACCTCTTGGGTTAGAAGAAAGCCAAACCCAATTGACATTTTGCCAGAAAAATCCTCATCAGGGCTAGCGTGCTTGTGGCACCTGGGCCGCCACATTTTTCACTTGTATCCTGGATGTCATTGCTGTCTGCTGCCTAAGAATCCTCTGAACAAGGTGCTCTAGGTAGTCATTACTAATTGATTAGTGTTGCTCTAGAGATGAAATTTATTCACTAATGCTGCCCTGTTTAAGTATAGATGAACCTCCTTTGGATAATGGGGAACCAGCCTTTAAGTAGTGACCTCTGTTTATCATTCTTTCAGTTTATACATTTTAAATAATGTACAAACATTTTAAAGGCAATATTACATTAAGTTTCATTTCTAGAATAGTAAGTAAAATATATTAAATTTTTTACTAAAATTGAAAATGGTATGTATTTTGAGTTAGTGATAATTTTCTGACGTTCTAGCATGAACCATATCTTAACAAAAAGACCAAACTAATAGTGAATGTGAAATTAATGTAGTGGCTATAGAGAAGTAAAGAAGAAAAATATAATAAACCATTTTCAAACATCTTCTTCAGGTAACTGTATTTCAGAAACCTGTTTAAATATAATAGTTAATATGGTACTTTCTAATCTTTGGAACTTCTTCGGAATAATTTGTTTCTAGTTTTCATTACCTAGTATTTAAATGGTAACAAAGTTACATTTCTTTAAAGTAACTGATGAGTTTTCATTACTTTAGTTTTTCAGTTATTTCATCTGCTTCATAGAGTTTATATCTATAGCTCATAACTACTGCACCACCAGGGCTCCATGTGTATTTTAATATAAAGTAATAATTGGTGAAATGTGACCATTTTCATTTGAATAAATATTAATTGCTTTTTATGAAAACTTAGTATTTAATTTAACACCTTGTTCTGGAATTTCAATTGAAATTTAAAAAGCATTGCAAATTCAGAGAGTATTTTGCTAGGAGATTTTAGTACGAGGGTGAAGAAAACTAGTTGACATTAATTTCATAATCTTGAAATATTGCTAAATCATTCTTTTGAAGGTTGAAATAAATATTTGAATGTAGTAATTAAAGCCATGGCTGCCAGGACTAATTGAAATTTTTGTAGCGAGGAAATGTATGATCCCAGATGTCATTACTCATTTGCGATATGCCTTACTAATAAGGCGTTCTAGTTGTGGTTGTTTTCATACTGACTATTTATAATAGAAAAAGATTTGTTTAATGATGTTTGTTGTACATGAAAGGTTACTCATTGTAAAAACACATTGTATTGATCATCATGTAATAATGTAAGTTTTTCATTTGATTTGTTTTAAACACAAAGGACTTTGACACAGTGTCTTTATCATAGATACATTTGCTTAGTATCCTAAAAATAAAACTTTTGCAAGAATGGAATTAGAGGACACTGATATTATATTAATGCATTTTGTAAATTGTATACAGTTTCCCATGTGTCTAGAATTTGCTTTTTCTTCCCTAAAAGACTCTTTAGGGATCTTGGCAACAAAAGCAAAACCTTATTATTTGTGTAATTTCCAAACTATTTTTACAGTCATGATCTCATTTGGTTTTTATAACAACTCTGCAAGGTGGGAGGTTAGATACTATTTTGTGCATTTTATTGGTGAGAAGCTCAATCCTCCAAAGTTCACTTGGTTAGTAGGTTGTAAAGCCAGAACTAGAATTTAGGGTATTGGGCTGCCTTTCCCATGTTTTAAAAATTTCATCTTCGTTCCATTTGTCTGTTAAAGATATTCCACTCGTGGTGCTATTAGACAAAGGGTGCTTTTTCCTCTGATAGAATTTAATATTTACATAAAAATTCAGCTTGAAGAAATAAACTGATCCATTTGAAACACGAAAGGAAATTAGGAAGTGTAATTTAGTTTTACAGTGATAATGAAAAAATGGCCCTTTACCTAGTCCCTCTCAATTGGAATTCCTGGAGGGAATTGGCCTCAAGCCCTAAGGCATTGTATGCAGTAGATTAACTTCTCCCCTGTTCATCTAGAATGGTACTAGATGCATGCATCCTTAATGGTACCATTCTTGGAGAAATTGAGAAAAGAGTCACTAACATCATTTCCTGTCACTTGGGGAACCTGGGCTGTGAAATGCTGTGTGATACTCTGTACAAGCTTAAAAAGAAGTGGGTGACCCAGAATATTATGAGCAGTTTAGTGACTCACAGAGCTAAGGAGACTCAAGATTTGCATTTATCTAGAAATATTTGCAATTTCTCCGTACCCCCGTATTAAAAAAACTAGACATTTACAGTCTCTCAGAGGAAAAAAATGCCACCTCAGTAGTATTAAGAGCATTCTTGAAGCCACAGTGCTTTTCTTTTACTTCCAAGCACTGGTTAGGTTTGGTATTGTTTAGCTGGTGATATCTGACAAAATCACAACCTAAGGAAGTGTGGCCATAGGCAATATATTGTGCACATAGAATTCATTGTGCTTTAGAGTGTTTTGGCTTGATAGATGGAGAGAAAGTTGAATGAATTTAGCCTCTGCAGTTGAGAAGTAGCATAGCCTAGTGGTTGAGAGCGTGGTTTGACTGTGGGTTCCTGACTGACCCAAGTTTCTCTGCTGGTTCCCTTGTGTGGTTGTGGAATCTAAAACAACATGGAGTCCCTTATGCCATGCCAAGGCTGCCACCTGGTTTCATAGGGCAGAAGTTTAAGGTGATAAGTAGTCTAACTTTTAGAAATAGTAATTAGCTTGTTTCTATAGAGTTATGTATAAGCAACAGTTCCTGTTCTTTAACTCCTGCATTCCAGACAGACTCCTGGATATCTGTCTCTGCTCAGCGGACACAGTACCCCCCACCCCACAAGAAAAACAAAACAAAACCTACATTTGTCTTCTTAAGCAAACTAACATTTAAGAGAAGAAAGGATTTTGAAGTACATTTTAGTAAACCTCTGAAAAACCGACTAAAACCGCCTGGACTTCTTGGACTCCGTTTCCCTTCTGACTGTATTAACTCCAATGCTGCCACATTTCTTTGGGACACGTGGTTTAGGCTGTGTGTTTCCTGGTCCGTGAATCACTGATGGAATAGTCAATCTCTAGTATTCTTTTTAACTTCATTTACATTCTCAGAAATTCTTTTATATTTCTAGGATCAGAAGTAGGATTCCTTTGGTAGCCTCTGTGATCCTGAGATCAATTGCCAATTTCAACCTTCGGTACCAAGCTGCGCTGATTGGGTTCCTTCTGTTACCTAACGCAGTGGGTTCGCCACCTGTACTCTCATAAAGAATAACTAAGAGTCAAGCGGATTTAAAGCAAGGCATGGTTTATTACTCACAGCAAGTAAGAAGACAAGGGGGCATCCTCCCCAAAGCACTCTCTCCGAACAAAGGGCTTGTGGGGCGGTGGGGCGGTGGGGCGGTGGGGGGTCGGGGGCAGTTTTATACCACGCGGGAAAGGGGAAGTCATACATATCCATTAACTTCATATGTATTCAAAAAGGGGTCGGGGTAGGACTTGGCACGGAAGTGGCTGACGGACTTCTCGCTTCGGCAATGGGCTTGGTCACCGCTTGGTGACGTATGTCCGGTGATTTTGGTTTCTAGGCAGTACTTTTCATGGGATGAGGCCATCTGATGGTTAACCTGGCCTCTTACCGCGCATGCCCAGGATTCTAGTTCTAATTGGCTGATCTGAAAGACAGCTACAAGCGGACTAATTAGGAGGAAGCAAACAATATTTGCATCGTTCTTCTAGAAAAAATATTTAACCAACATAACCTGTCGTTTAAGGCCTTTTCTATCCCTAGCTGGTCTCACTTCATCTCCCTTTATCTTGGAGTTGCTCAGGTAAAAAAAAGAACAAAAGAAAACCTATCGGAATCTGAGCTCCGCACCTTGCATAGTAGCTCTTCTAAGATTTATTTTTTTGATTTGTGTTTTGAATTGTTGACTTTGGAACTGCTTCCTGGTGGGTAGTGTGCACTCCAGTGTTATATTTTGAGTCTGGTGAATTGTAGCGCTTTGGAATGTCTTAGTATGGAGTATGCTGAATCTCAGAAAGCAGTTGATTTTACTAGTGGAACATTGGCTCGCTACATGGCCAAGAACTGTGAGTCGGTGTCTTGTTTGTATTTGGATTTTTGTTTGAGTTCCCTAACGAGAATTTGTTAAATCAGTGGCTACTTTAAGATACTTTTCAACTGGAGAGACTAGTATATTTAAGGTTTAAAATAAGAGACTAGGTCTCTAGCCAGCAGAATGAATTAGGTTCAGAAGGAATTAAACCAGGTTTTGTATGGTTGTTAGAAAGGAATCCCAGAAGTCTTTAAGGTGAAAAATATGTGGGCATGGGTCAGGCATCTTAGATGTCTTACAGCACTTGCCATTGACAGACACCCATGAAAGGATAAGCTGGCACATGAGATGGGTCAGAGCTGTAGGCTGCCCACCAGCCGCAAGAAACCCCTCATGCAACCGAGGCACGCTCTGAAACAAAACACTGACCAAACCCTGTGGCAGACTCCCTGATAGGAATGTTATATGACTCTGGGAAACCAAAGTTTCAACCCAAGAGAATCTTAAGATTCTTAACTTCCTTGATAAATGGGCCTGGGTTTCCCGCATATTGGGACTCTGGTTTGGAGTTCATGTTCAGAAACACTATAAGCAGAATATACTTGAAGTAATTTAGAGCTTCAGTTATCACTTTGTGAAAATAAGTTCCCATTTGCAATGTCTTTTTGGTTGTTGTTGTTGAGAATTTTTATTTAATGCTCAGGTTTAGTCAAAGGATCTGAATAAAACAGGGCGTCGAACCAATTTAGAATGATTCAGCGATTGCCATTGTGAACAAAAGCTGCATATGCGTTGTACAGCAACCAATCTGTTGTCTGTGGGATTTTGACCCAAGTAGGAAAGAAACAGCTGTGCCTTGCTCAAAGATGGCAGCTGACTGTGCTGCTTTGAATGTGTGTCGCTCTCCACACTGCTGCCAATATTTCAGTCTCCCGCATTGGGCTCCTGAAACTTTCAGGAGGAAAGACTGTGGCAGGACTTTTTGGAGAGACGTTTGTTTCCTACTTGGGTCAAAATCCCACAGGCAATAGATGTGGTTGCTCTGCAACACATAGGCGGCCCTTGTTTATGAAAGCAATTTCTGAACAGTTTTGAACTGGTTCAAAGTCCTGGAATAAAATCCCTTCATCTGAGACTCTGGCAAGTTAATAAGTTTATCTAGGACCAGTTTTTCTGCTGAATTTAGTCGATCTCATCCAAAAATTGCTGTTTACATTTGAATAAACTGGGTTCCCCATATGTTTTTCATACGTGATGTTGAGTATAAGCCCAAGTTTGAGCTGGCCCCTCAGACTGATGAATTTATATGGTTTTTCTGTCTCGTTTTGTGTCTAGTTTCTGTCATGTCTCAGGAAGCCGTGACTGGCAATTGCTAGGTTTTTAAAACTATTACCAATATTAGGACTATTTAATTAATAAAGCTGTTATTTATCATTAAACTGATCACAGTAAGTTCTTTGAAGGAATATTATAATCTAATTTAATTATACCATCTGTAGATAGGAAGGAAACCCTGGTGGCATAGTGGGTAAGAGCTATGGCTGCTAACCAAAAGGTCAGCAGTTCGAATCCACCAGGCGCTTCTTGGAAACCGATAGGGCAGTTCTACTCTGCCCTATAGGGTCGCTATGAGTCGGAATTGATTCGATGGCAACAGGTTTGTTTTTTTGGGAATATTACCAACAATTAATGAAAATACATCTGTTGTGACAAAGGTTTTTATGTTTATGTCAACCTTGAAAGCAAAATCTTTTTTTAAAATTTTTTAGAAATTGTGCCTTAGGTGAAGGTTTACAGAGCAAATTAGTTTCTCATTAAACCAATTAATACACACATTGTTTTGTGACATTGGTTGCCAACCCCACAATGAATCAACAGGCTCCCCTTCTCGACCTTGGGTTCCCCATTTCCATTTGTCCAGCTTTCCTGTCCTTCTCGTCCTTGCCCCTGGGCTGGTGTGCCCATTTAGTCTCGTATACGTGGGTGAGCTATGTGTATTATTTTATGGGCCTGTCTGATCTTTGGCTGAAGGGTGAACCTCAGGAGTGACTTCAGTACTGAGTAAAAAGGGTGTCTGGGGAAAGCACAATCTTAAAAGCAAAACCTTTCTAAGTAACTTAAGCTAGATATTGTATGAAATATATTTTATTTAGTGAAAAGGACTAATTTTTATTAATTTCAGAATGAGAAGAATCTATTTTTTGCCTTTCAAATACCTAGGCCAACTTAAATATTTGTAAATGAATTGAGATTAATGGATTCTTTCTTGATAATGAACCTTTGAGACCCACATTGCTCCAGAAAAGGTTTTGAAAAAATCCCTCCCAACCAGGTGAAAACCTTTTTAAAACAAAAGAAAATAACATGAATAACGTGGATGTTGTTGTTGTTGTTGGGTGCTGTTGAGTCGGTTTCAACTTGTAGCTGCGCTGTGTGCAACAGAATGAAACACTGCCCAGTCCTGCACCGTCCTCACAATCGTTGCTATGTTTGAGCTCATTGTTGCAGCCACCATGTCAATCCATTTTGTTGAGAGTCTTCCTCTTTTTTGCTGACCCTGTATTCTATCAAACATGGTGTCCTCTAGGAACTGGTCCCTACATTCTGGCTGTACTTCTTCCAAGACAGATTTGTTCATTTTTCTGGCAGTTCATGGTATATTCAATATTCTTCTCTAACACCGTATTTCAAATGCATCAATTCTTTGGTCTTCCTTATTCATTGTCCAGCTTTCGCATGAATATGAGGCGATTGAAAATACCATGGCTTGGGTCAGGCACACCTTAGTACTCAAAGTGACACCTTTGCTTTTTAACATTTTAAAGAGGTCTTTTGCAGTAGATTTGCCCAAAGCAATACGTTTGATTTCTTGACTGCTGCTTCTATGGGCATTAATTGTGGATCCAGGTAAAATGAAATCCTTGACAAGTTTAGTCTTTTCTCTATTTATCATGATGTTGCTTATTGATCTAGAACTGTGGATTTTTGTGTCCTTTATGTTGAGGTGTGATCCATACTGAAGGCTGTAGTCTTTGATCTTCATCGGTAACTCTTCTTTGAAGTTCGCTTGATGCCCTCTTTGCTTTCAGCAAGCAAGGTTGTGTCATCTGCATATCGCAGATTGTTAACGAGTATTCCTCCAATCCTGATGCTGTGTTTGGATTCTCGAATTATTTGCTCAACATACAGATTGAATATGTATGGTGAAACGATACATCCCTGACATACACTTTTTCTGATTTTAAACCATGCAGTATCCTCTTGTTTTTTTGAACGACTGCCTCTTGATCTATGTGCAGGTTCCTCATAAACACAATGAAGTGTTCTGGAATTCCCATTCTTCACAACGTTTTCCATAATTTGCTATGTTTCTCACAGTCAAATGCCTTTGCTCAGTCAGTAAAACACAGGTAAACGTCTTTCTGGTATTCTCTGTTTTCAGCCAAGATTCACCTGAAATCAGTAATGATATCCCTAGTTCCATGTCCTCTTCTGAATCTGGCTTGAATTTCTGGTAGTTTCCTGTAGATATGCTGCTGCAACCGTTTTTGAATTGTCCTCAGCAAAATTTTACTTGCATGTAATATTAATGATATTGTTCGATAATTTCCACATTCTCATGGATTACATTTCTTTGGAATGGGCAAAGATATGGATCTCTTCCAGTCAGTTGACTGGGTAGCTGTTCGCCTGTAATGGGGATGTTAATGAGGTGTAAAATAAGAGGTCAGAAATAAAATAAGGTGCCCTGGTGGCTCAGTGGTTAAGTGTTGGGCTGCTAACCAAATGATCAGCAGTTTGAATCACCCTCTGGGAAGCCTATGGGGCAGTTCTAGCCTCTCCTATAGGGTCTCTATATGTTGATTTTCTATGAGTCGGAACTGACTCAACGGCAGTGGGTTTGGTTTTGGTTTAAAATAAGAGAAATGCTGTCTTAATACAGTTAATGGAAATTGAATGGATCCCCAACATAAAAACTCTTGGACAAATCTAAGGTTAGATTGAGGAAATATAAGAAGTAGTAAAGATTTGAATGGAAATTTAGACTATTTAGACAAGCTTAACTTCAGCAGTAATTACATTATTAATATATATATATCAATTTCTAAGATTTTTAGGTAACTTATTGATATTAAATGGAATTAATGGATATTCATTATAACTGAAGTTTATAGGCTCTTTTTATGCCACAGAGAAAGGATGTATGTGTGTTTGTGTATATATATATTTCGATCTGGCAATGAGCTTGTTCATTTTTGCCACTTAAAGTATTGTATTATAAGAGATATGTAACAAGGACAGCAAATTGAAAAGGTTTATTTAAAAGAGAATTTATTCGATATGGTCAAAGTTTTTATTTGCTGCAGCTAAAAATTTTATGGGTTAATTTATGAGACTTTTTAAGAGCTTTAATGTTAGCAAAGAATTGGGGTTTCTTGTTAACAAAATTTTCTTTGATTACTGAACTGAAGAGTTAATTTTATTGTTTATGCAATCTGCTTCGAAGGGAAGGGTTTAACAAAATAAATTCATGAGTCAAAAACTAAGCTGCATGGCTTTGGAAAATGCTAAGATTTTTACCTTTAAGATCTTTGGTTAAATAACTCAAGTATTGTTTCTCAGTGTCCATGGTAAACTCTGGACAACTTTGAAACTTCATGGAAGGCCACAAAAGATTTTTTCTCTTTTATATAAAGTAAAAAGTTTTTTAATATGTTATGAATTACATGAAACAAGTTGTGAAATCAGAAGACAAATCAAATTTTCTTTGAGTTAAAATTTATGTGTCAGTAATGTTTGCCTGATAATAGACAACAAGTGCAAAATATTATGTCATAATTTTACTATTTCAATTGCTAACTTGATTGCAACTTTGTTTCTTTTAATCTAGCATCATCAAAGCCAATGATTTTAACTGGAAAATTCATGTCGTTTAAGAATGGAGGTTTTTTTTTTTACTACTATTCAGATATTTAGAGCCTTAATAATCTTGGTATATTCTTGGTGTATCCTGACTGTTTAATATTATATTTCAAGATTATTATGTGTTATATCTGAAGCTCTTTGAAAATAATGTTAATTAGTATGGTTAGAGATATTTTCACGTAAAATGTTTTTGTAATTGACTTTATTTGGCTTTGCGTTACTTTTGTAATTAATTCCAATCAGGTCTTTCACTTATAAAAATTATTATCAGATGTTAACTATGGCCATTTTTAAGTTGTTGTCTGCTGGTAAGTTTTACTTTGCTGATTCACTGAAAACGACCAAAATATTTCAACAAAAATAGACTATGTCAGACTTTTGAAAAGGACTATGATATTTCAAACTTGCATACAATTGGGCTGAATCAAGATTTCTAGAGTCTTCCGTAAAAACTAACAGAGTTTTCAGACTGTTGCTCATTAATTTTGAATGGAACCAAAATTAACGTCATAGGATGGAGTAAACTAATAGAATTACTATAAGGGTTATATGAGAATATTGCTGATGTTCAGTATTCTATTTTCTAGATATAAGAGACTATTTTTTTCTTTTCTTTCTTTTAATGTAAGAATCCGCTATTTCAGTAACACTATTCTGGCTATATAATATCCTATGGTGAGTGTTTTTCTTGTCTCCTGATTCTTGCTGACTAGCCCAAATGGCACATCTTAGTTATGTGGCTCTAACATTTGACCTTGGCTCTCACCTGGATGGATTAGCAGATATACTATAGGATTGAGCTGGACCCAAGGCTGAATATTAACTGAGTTGCCTTTTCCACCTGGCATCTTCCTTTTAAGAGCTCATTATTCCAGATCTGTATTTTAATGGTATAATCATTTAGCTTCTATATTTGTATTTCAAATAGGATTAGAAGATGTTATGACACATGTGAAAATTCTGACTAAATATATTCTTAGTTTTTTAAATGATTCCACCCATGAACTTCAAGAAATGAATACTAAAATGCTTGTGATGAGAGAAATAGTTCTTCACAACTAAATGGCCCTTGACAGCGTTACTACTGCACATAGAGGCACCTGTGTCCTTATTAAAACTGTTGTGTTTATATTCTTGATAGTGCTAATATCACTGTGTTTCCTGTATGTAATGCGTAATATCAAATCTCAATAATTCTGTTTCCTTTTTGATATTTTAAATAATTGGTTTAGTTCTTGGGGTGGATAGTGAAAGAAAATATTTTCCTTGGCTTGTTTCTATTCATCTTTACATCTATATAACTATAAAATGTTTTTCACTAATCGAGTATTGTATTTCTATGGAGTGTTGTGTACCCAAACCTACTTGCCCTGCAGATAAACTGATGTTAATCACTTGTGCTTTTCAAAAAAAAAATTAATGTGCAACTCTTTGCCCTTTGATATACAAGTATTAGCTAATGCTTGTTAGGCTGTCTAGAGAGTTTCTCAGATTTGGCATAAAGCTTCCATTAATAGTACCCCAAAATGACTCACCTTGAAGATGAGGCTTAAAGCATGGCAAGGTGAAGAAAATAAATGAAAAGTAAAATGACACTGAAATAAGAGAAACAACAGAGTAATTAACAACAAGAAATAAAATCATTGCAGAAGAAAGGTTACTCCATTTGTAGTGCTTCCTAGTGGAGGCTTGATCGAAAGGGGGAAAATGTGGCTGTTGAAGCTAAAACCAACATGGAGTCCCTTATGCCATTCCAAAGAGCATTGCCTCTACCTAGTTTCACAGGGAAAAAATTTAAGATGATAAGCAAACTAACTCTTAGTAATTTGCTTGTTTCTGTAGATTTATGTACAATTATCAGTTCCTACTCTTTAACTCCTGCATTCCAGAGAGGCAGACTCCTAGTTATCTGCCTCCGCTCAGCAGGCAAGGACGCCCCTGAAAAACTATGTTTGTCCTCTTAAGCAAACTAACATTTCAGAGAAGAAAGGATTTTGAAGCACATTTTAATGAACCTGTGAAAAACCAGCTAAAAGCACCTGGACTTCTTGGACTCTCTTTGTTCCCCTCTGACTGTATTAACCCAGATGCTGCCACATTTCCTTGGAACACATGGTTTAGATAGTGTGTTTCATGATCCTTGAATCATTGATTGTATAATAAATCTCTAGTATTGTTTTAACTGTTTCCATTCTCAGAAATTCTTTTACTCTTGAAAGTTTGTTATGGGCATTAAATGAGTATTATTTATAAAGTGAGAGGAAACTTGGTGGTGCAGTGGTTAAAGTGCTCAGTTGTGAACCGAAAAGTCGGTGGTTTGAACCCACCAGCTGCTCTGTAGGAGAAAGATGTGGCAGTCTGTTTCTGTAAAGATTACAGCCTTGGAAACCTTATGGGGCATTTATACTCTGTCCTATAGGGTTGCTGTGAGGTGAAATCAAGTCAATGGCAACAGATTTGTTTTTTGGTTTTATTTATGAAGTGTTTAGAATAATAATTGGCTCATAGTAAGTGAATATAAATGGCTGTTAAATAAATCAAGAAAATTTCTGTCAATATTTTAAAACTATTTGAAAATATATCTGGCAAACATTGTTTTATTGTTGAAAAGACGATAGATGGGCAATATTAAAGAAAAGTTTAAAAAATAATTATCCATATTCCCAATATTTAAAAACATTTGTTTGCATATTATCTTTTTTTAAGAAAACATTGTATTATGTTTTAGTTTATTTTGCAAATTGGTTTCCCATTCTGCAGTTCACACACAAATTGTTCTGTGACCTTGGTTGTTCTCCCCGTAGTGTGCCAGCACTCTCTCCATTTCCACCTTGCCTTCCCTGTTTCCATCAATCCAGCTTCTCTGCCCCTCCTAGCCTTCTCATTTTTGGTTTTGGGCAAATGTTGCCCATTTGGTCGCATGTAGTTGATTCTTCTAAGGAGCACATTTCTCATGGGTCTTATTTTTTGTTTGATAGGCCAGTTTCTTATGTGGCTGAAAGGTGAACTCTGCAAGTGACTTCAGTTTCATGTTAAAAGAATGTCTTAGGGTGATAGTCTTGGGCATTCCTCCATCCTCTTATCAGTCTAGTAAGTCTGGTCTTTTTATGAATTTGAGTTTTGTTCTACATTTTTATCCCATTTTAACCAGTACCTTCTATTGTATTCTTGGTCAGAGTGGTTGGTAGTGGTAGCTGGGCAGCATCTAGTTCTTCTGATCTCAGGCAGAGGAGGCTTTTGTTAGTGTGGGCCATTAGTCCTGTGGACTAACTATTTAAGTCTTTAATTTCCTTCCCTCTCCTTTGCTCCAGATGAGAGGAGGCCAGCAGTTGTATCTTAGATGGCCTCTTGCAAGCTTTTAAGACCCCAGATGCTATTCACCAAACTAGGATGTAGAACATTATCTTATGAAACTTTGTTATGCCAGTTGACCTAGATGTCCCCCAAGACTATGGTCCTGAGCCTTCAAAGCCAGTAACTCAGTCCCATGAGGTGTTTGGATATGTCTAGGAAGTTTCCATAACTGTGCCCCCTGTGTGCTCTAGTGTATATATGAATATATATGCAGCACATACAAATATGTATATACAAATGCCCACATCTGTACCTATATATTCACACACATACTCCCGTATGCCCTCCCACGCCTATATAGTATACATATCTACCTATGTTACCACTCACAAATTTTTGGTTATTACTGTTGTTGTAGAACTGCATATGTTAAACAGCATTTAACATACCCACACCCATTGCGGTCAAATGGATTCCAACTCATAGCGATCTTATAAGACAGTAGAACTGCTCCATAGGGTTTCCAAGGAGTGGCTGGTGGATTTGAACTACCTACCTTTTGGTTAGAAGCCTATCCCTTAACCACTGTGCCACCAGGACTCTGCATTTACCTTGGTTGTCCTTTATTCTTGTGTACCTCTCAATGTCTTCATTTACCTTGATCATGTTGTGCTGACTTCCCCCATATCGTGTTTTTCTTTTCCCTTCACCAGAATTAACGTATGTACTATCTAGTAAGTGATTCTCCCTCCCTCCCACCTCTGTTAAACCTATTCTTGACGTTTTAAAAAAGTGGTATCATGTAGTATTTGTCCTTTTGTGATTGATTTATTTCATTCACATAATGTCCTCCAGATTTATCCATGTTATAACATCTTTTGCGAACTCATGTTCTTTGTCACTGCATACTATTCCACTGTGTATACGTATAACATTTTGTTTATCCCTTCATTCACTGATGGACACTTAGGTTGTTTCCATCTTTTTGCTGTTGTGAATAATGCTGCAGTGAACATAGATGTGCATATGTCTATTTGTGTCACTTCTCATTTCTGTAGGATGTGTACCTAGGAGTAGGATTGCTGGATCATATGCTGTTTCTATTTCTAGCTTTTTGTGGAAATGCCATACCGTTTTACATACTGGTTTCACCATTTTGCAATCCCACTAACTGTGTATAAGAGTTCCATTCTCCCAACAACCTTGCCAACATTTGTTGTTTTCTGTTTTTTTTTCAATCGTTGCCATTTTTGCAGGAGTAAGATTATATCTCATTGTAGTTTTGATTTGCATCTGTCTAATGGCTAATGGTCGCTAGCATCTCTTCATGTGTTTGTTAGTTTCCTGAATGTCTTTGGTGAAGCGTTTGTTCATGTCATTTACCCATTTTTAGACTGGATTATTTTTGTTGTTTAGATGTTAAAGTTTTCTATATATTTTAGAGATTAGACCCTTGTCAGATATGTAATTGCCATAATTTTTTTTCAGTCTGTGGATTCGCTTTTTACTCTTTTGGTAGAGTCTTTCGATGAGCATAAGTATTTAATTTTTAAAAGGTCCCAGTTACCTAGTTTATCTTCTGTTGATTGTACACTTTTAGTTAATGTTTGATAGTGTATTTATGCCATAAATTAGGAACCCTAGCTTTGTCCCTATGTTATCTTCCAGAAAGTGTATAGTTTTAGCTTTTCACATGTAGGTGTTTGATCCATTTTGAGTTAGTTTTTGTGTATGGTCTGGGGTATGGATTCTGTTTGATATTTTTCTGCAAATGGATATCCAGTTTTGCCAGCACTGTTTGTTAAAGAGACTTATCGCTTCCCCATTGAATGGATTTTGACTCTTGGTTCAAGATCAGCTGTTCATAGCTGGGTGGATTTACTTCTGGTTTCTCAATTCTGTTACATTGGTCTGTGTGTCTGTCATTGTACCAATACCAAGCTGTTTCGATTACTGTGGCTGTATAGTAAGTTCTGAGATCTGGAAGTGTAAAGTCTCCTGCTGTGTTCTTTTTCAATAATGCTTTCGGGGCTTCTTTCTTTTCCATATAAAGTTGGAGATTTGGTTTTCCATTTCGTAGAAGAACATTGTTGGGATTTAGATTGTGATTACATTATATCTATAGATCGTTTTCGGTAGTATTGACATTCACAATGTTAAGTTGTCCAGTCTGTGAGCATAGCGTGTTTTTCCATTTATGTAGATCTCTTTTAGTTTCTTGTAGTAGTGCTTTATAGTTTTCCTTATATAAATCTTTTTTTGTCCTTGGTTAGGTTTATTCCTAGGTATTTAATCCTCTTGGGACCATTCTAAATGGTATTGTTTTCTTGATTTCCTTTTCAGAGTCCACCTTGCTAGTGTAGAGGAACCCAACTGATTTTTGTGTGTTGATCTTGTACTCTGCCACTTTTCTGAACCCTTCTGTTAGTCCCAGTAACTTTCTTGTGGAATCCTTAGATTTTCTGTGTACAGGATCATGTCATCTGCAAATACAGATAGCTTTATTTCTTCCTTACCAATTTGGATGCCCTTTATTTCTTTTTCTTGCCTTATTGCTCTGGCTAGGACTTCCAGTACAATACTGAATAAGAGTGGTGGTAATGGGCATCTTGTCTCATTTCTGTACTCAAGGGAATGATTTCAGTCTTTTTCTGTTGACAATAATATTGGCTGTTGGTTTTGTATATATGCCCTTAATTATGTTGGGGAATTTCCCTTCCATTTCTGTTTTGCTGAGAGTTTTTATCAGGAAAGGGTGTTGGATTTTATCAAATGCCTTTTTACATTAATTAAGATGATAATGTGATTCTTTTCCCTTGTTTTATTTATGTGGTGAATTAGATTAATAGATTTTCTAATGTTGAACTACTTTTGCCTCCTTGGTATGAATTCCACCTGGATTGTGATGTGTAACTTTTTGTCTATGCTGTTGTATTCTGTTGGATAGAATTTCATTGAGAATTTTTGTGTCTATGTTCATGAGAGATATTGGTCTGTAATTTTCTTTTTTTTGTGGTGGCTTTCCCTGGCTTTGGTTATCAGAGTTATGCTGGCTTTGTAGAATGAATTAGGAAGTATTCCTTCCTTTTCAGTGTTCTGGAGTGGTTTGAGTAGAATTGGAGTCAACTCCTCTGAATGATTGGTAGAATTCTTCAGTGAAGCCATTTGGGCTGGGGCTTTTTTTTTTTTTTTTTTTTTTAAAAAAAAAATGAAATTTTCAGTTTCTTCTTTTGTTATGAGTCTATTTAGGTTTTCTGCCTCCTTTAGTGTTAGTTTAGGTAGATAGTGTATTTCTAGAAATTTGTCCATTTCTTCTAGGTTTTCAAATTAGAGTACAATTTTTCATAATAATTCTGTTATGATCCTCTATCTCGGTTGGTTCTTTTGTAATGTTTCCCATTTCATTTCTCATTTTGATTATTTGTGTCTTCTCATTTTTTTCCTTTGTCAGTTTGGACAATGGTTTGTCAGTTTTACTGATCTTCTTAAAAAACCTACTTCTAGTTTTGTCGATTCTTTCTAATGTTTTTCTGTTTTCTCTTTCATTTATTTCTGCTCTGATCTTTATTATTCCCTTTTTTCTGCTGACTATGGACTTCTTTTGCTGTTCCTTTTCTGTTTGTTCAAGTTGTCAGGTTAAGTTATTGATTTTGGACCTTCTCTTTTTTTTGATGTGTGAACTTATTGCGGTAAATTTTTTTCTGAGCACTGCTTTTGCTATGTCCCAAAGGTTTCATTCTGATTTGATTCTAAGAAGTTTTTAAATTTAATTTTTAATTTCTTCTGTGACCCAATAGATTGTAAGTAAAGTATTATTCATTTTCTGTGTATTTTTTTCCTTTTTCTTTATGTGATTGATTGCTAGTTTTATAATGTTATGATCAGAAAAAATACTTTGTATTATGTAGATGTTTTTTAATTTATTGAGGCTTGCTTTGTGGCCTGGAATATGGTCTGTTCTGGAGAATGATCCATGTGCATTGGAGAAGAATGTGTACTGTGCTGCTTTTGGGTGGTGTGTTCTGTATATGTACATGAGTTCAAGTTGGTTGATTGTGTTATTTAGATGTACTGTATCTTTATTGAGTTTTGTTCTTGTTATTCTGTCCATCGGTGAAAGTGGAGTGTTAAAGTCACCTAGTGTTATTGTAGAACTATTTATTTCTCTTTTCAATTCTGTTACAGTTTGTTCTATGTATTTTGGAGCTCTGTCATTGGGTGCATAAGTATTCATTATTGTTATTTCTTCTTGGAATGACCCTTTAATCATTATATGTCTCTTATAATGGATTTTGGACTTAAAAGTTTATTTTATCTGAAGTTATCATTGCTACTCCTGCTCTCTTTTGGATATTCTTTTCTTGATATATTTTTTCCCTATCTTTTAATTGTTTTACTTGTTTATGTCTTCGTGTCTAACGTGTGTCTCTTGTAGGCAACATATTGATGGGTCATGTATGTTTTATCTATTTGCCACTCTCTGTCTCTTGAGTGGTGCATTTAATGATTAATGATTAATTGATTAATGATAGGTATGGATTCATTGCTTTCATTTCGTTATACTTTTTTTGTGGTTTCATTGTTCTCCTTAATTTTCTGTGCTGAGTTCTTTTTGTGTATGGATTTTCTTTTTCTATCTATCTTTGTTATTTTGTGTGTGTGTGTGTGTTTACTGAGTCTTTTTGGTTTTCTTCTTCCTTATTTTGGTCAGTAGATTTTTTTACTTTTCTTTGTGGTTACCCTGAAGTTTACCTTAATCCTCTTAAAATTAAAACAGCTTGTTATATCTTGAAGTCGTTTTGACTTCCTGCCCATATGGAAGTTCTATAACTGCATCTTTAATTCCCCCTTTAAAGTTGTCTTCATTTACAGCTTAGCTCCTCTGGTTCCCTGTAGTCAGATGTTTAGCTTTATTTTGCTTTTGTCAAGTCTTTCTTGGTTGGTATCTGTGTGGTATTGTCTTGTGTCTTTATCTCAGTTTGTTGTCTGGTATCCTTGGTTCTCTATCTGAAGCTGGTTCTCTATCTGAAGGACTCCTTTACTATTTCTTGTAAGACTGGTCTGGTTTTTACCAATTCCCTTAGTTTCCACTTATCTGGGAATGTCTTAGTTTCACTATCATTTTTGAAAGACAGTTTTGCTGGGTACATAATTCTTGGTTGGCAGTTCTTTTTCTTCAGGATTTTATATATTTCACCCCGTTTGTCTTCTTGCTTGCATTGTTTTTGATGTGACATTAACACTTATGTTACTTTGTGTGCCCCTTTGTAAGTGATCCTTTGTTTTTCATGGGCTGTTTTCAGAATTCTTTTTTTATCTTGGTTTTGGAAAGTTTGATTATGATATGTTTTGGTGAATTTTTTGGGGGGTCTGTCGTGTATGGGATTCTCCGAACTTCTTGGATGGTGACCTTCTTGTCTTTCATGATATTTCAGATGTTTTCAGCCAAGATGTCTTTGAAAATTCTCTCTGTACTTTTTTTTCCCCTATTGTTTTGGAATTTCTGTTACACACAAATTACTCCTCTTGATGGTGTTCCACATAACTCTTAGGCTTTCTTCATTTTTATTCATTCTTTTTTCTGCTTGTTCCTCAAAAAAGTTAGTATCAAGGGATTTGTTCTCTATTTCAGTGATCCCTTCTTCCATTTATTCAGTTCTTCTGTGTCCTTCCATTGAGTTATCTATTTCTGATATTTTATGGTTAATCTTCTGAATTTCTAGTTGTTTCTGTATGGATTCTGATTGTTGAGTTTGTCATTTTGTTGTTGTATTTTTTCTGAATTCTTCTAGAGTTTTCCGTGATCTCTTTGAGAATTCTAAATATAAGTGTTTTGAATTCTTTCTCTGGTAGTTCCATTATTGCTTCTTCCTCAGGAAGGTTTTCTTTTTCTTTATTTTGCTTACTTGTTTGAGCCATTTTGTCCTGTTTTTTCATATGATTTGTTATTGTCTGCTGTCTCTAAGGCGTTAAGTTGTTATTTTATTTACTTATGTATTTATTGATTGTATATTTGTTTTTGTCCTGATTTTTTGTTTTGTTTTGATATATTGCAGCAGGTGGGGCCTGTGTGCTCCACTGATCTCTGGTCAGGTGGCTTGGGAATGGTCATCCCTTGTTGCTGGGTGGGCGGGGCAGTGGCAAGCAGGATGAGTGCATGTCACTCTTCGCCAGGCATATGGGGAACTTGGAGGCAGGCTGGGCATGGGTGGACCGCTGCCTGTCATTCCAGTAGTGTAAGAGCTCATGATTCCTCTCACCAGGTGGGTGGGGTGGCAGGTGACTTGGCGTGTGGGAACCCTCTCTGCCACTTGCTGGGTGGGTGGGGTGGCAGGTGGGGGATTTAGTGGCAACCAGTGATGCAATAGTGCTCACTGCCGCTTGCCAGGTGGGTGGGGCAGTGGGCGGGGGTGGGTGGGTCAAGTGATCAGTGGTGCGGGAGCACTCTCTGCCACTCACTGGATGGGCAGGTTGGACAGGTAGGTGTGATGGTCAGGGGGCGGGGTATGGCAGGCTACCAGTGGTGCAGGTGTGCTCACTGCTGCTTGCCAGATGGATGGGGTGATGGGGTGTGACGGGTAACCAGAATCACTGGATTGCTTTCTGCCACTTGTCGCATGGGTGGGGTGGTGGCTGCAGGGGTGTGATGGGTGGACGAGTCGGGGAGGTGACTGGCGGCACGATTGCACTCACTGCCACTCTCTGGGTGTGCGGGGCTGCAGATGGGGGGTGTGGTGGGCAACTGGGAACATGGCGTTCTTTGCCACTTGCTGGGTAGGAGGGGTGATGGGTGGAGGTGTATGGCAGGGAGGGCATGAGGTGGGTGACTGATGGTATGCGAGCACCCACCACCGCTTGCTGGGTGAGCAGAAGGGTGGCGAGCGGGGCAGATCTGGATTGAGGGGCAAAGGAAGGCTCATACCTTGGTCCCAGGGTGGTCGGGCTGGCAGGGGTTGGGGGCTTCATGCCAATAATCACCAGGGGGGCAGGGGGAGAGGAAGCTTGTTCCTCTGGTCACTGGGTGTGGGTGCCTGGGTGCTCCCCATTGGATGCAGCCAGCAGTTGGGACGTAGACCTGACCAAGTGCAATGAAGGATGTGCTTGCTAGGAGTCTGGTTGGGGGCGGACCTCCTGCTGACACTCTATGGATCTGTTATTCTGTGTACGCCACCCACCCTAATGATCAGTTACCTCCAGTGGTGAGTTGTTCTGTCTTTGGATTCTGGCTCCCCCGCTGCTCTGTGGACTCAAGGATCCCTGGAGGTCTTGCCCACCTTCCTGTGCTTTCTGTCCTTATATTTGGCTCATGTCCTACTCACCTTGCTTTACTCTGGGTATGTCTACAAAATTTCTCTTGTCACCTATTGGGAATTCTGACAAGTGGGCTTCCTGTGCTCCTTACCCAGGATTGCTGCTGGCTCTGTCTTAAGATGGCCATGCTGTGCCAGGCCTGCTGGCAGGGTACTTCTGCTTCGTATCTATCCTCATTTGCTGTTTTCGTTCAGTTTCTCCTTCCAGTCAGTGTTCGATCTAATTCCTTATCCTTCCATTTGATGCTCAGTGTTCCAGGATTGTCATCTGTATCTGTTTCATTTGGTTTCTCGAGTCTTTGCTATAGGGGAACATCATGATGTATCTGACTAAGCCATCATTGTAGCCCATCTCCTGCATGTTATCTTCCAATTACAATTTAAGTGCATGCATATTTTATATGATTATAGCATATTTTATATGATTGTATATAGCTTCTGTCTCTTTGGGCTAATCACTGTGGACAGCTGAATATGATTGGCTTAGTGTGGTCACATGCTTGCTAGGGAGTGGATTGGGCATAGTGGTTACAACCACATGGAAGGGAGCAAGATAGTCTTTCCTTAAAAAGAGGGTAGGAGTGTTGGACAGCTGAAGCAACAGAAATGCACTACAAGAAACAGTGGGTTTTCTACTAAAGTATGAATGACTTTTGTCCAGAAATATTTGTTTATTAAATACAGTGACTATGGTAATGATAGCCATTTACCTAGTACTGCAAAGTTTCAGTCTATTTCAAGGATTTCAGCTGAGATAGTGATATGGTAGAAAGAATATTAGACTGGTTCTAATCTGAGCTGTATGACCTCGGACAGGTTTTCTAGGCCTTGGTTTCCTTGTGGGTAAAAAAGGCATCAGACCAGTTAATGTTTTGTTACGTTTTCCCCTCAAAATTTATCCAATCCTATAAGCTCTGGTGGCGCAGTGATTAAAACACTCATCTTCTGAGAGGTTGGTGGTTCAAACCCACCACCTGCTCCATGGGCGAAAGATGTGGGACTCTGCTTCCATAAAGATTTACAGCCTTGGAAACCCTATGGGGCAGTACTACTCTGTCCCATAGAGTCACTATGAATCAGAATTGATTCGAGGGCAGTGGGTTTGGTTTTGGTTTATACTATGTAGAGTTTTGGTTTATTATATATGTACATATGTATGTATGTGTATATATATATATATACACACACACACACACATATATGTATGTATGTATGTATATATATACATATACGTTTAACAGTATAAGTATTTAGGATTGGACATCAAGATGTCCTTTAAATTTTGCCCCCATCTCTAGTTTTTTAACAGTGTCTGAAAACAGTAAGTAAAAAGTTAATGTATTTTCGAGATTTCCTTATAGTAGTTTGCCTGAAGAAGTCATCTCTAGAAAAGAAATGCATGTGTCCAGTAAAATGAAAATGTGAAAAAATGTTTAACTTCTTTAGTAATCAAAAATACATAAGGAAGAAAAACTATTTTTCCCATTTGAAACTGACAAAATAAAATCATCATTACACCCAGTGCTGGAAATAATTTAGGGAAGCAAGCACTGTTCACACAACAGAAGTAAGACTGTAAATTGATAGGTTGCTTCTGGAGTCAAAGGCATGGATACAGAGTAGTTTTCTCATCTGAACTTAAGTAAAAATTATTTTGAATTGTATTTAAATATCATTAAATATTCTTTTAAAACATCCTAATTTTCCCATGGAGTTTATGGGACGTGTATGTCTTAATCTCTTATCCTTGGTTGAGTGCGTTACTCTGACTTCACTGTCAGAGATACATGCAGTTCCCTTGGTTTTGAAGTTTGCTTTGATTAATGTGTCTACCTTAAGAACTCATTGTGACACATATGGGATGAACTCCGGGGCAGATTATCCAATAAGCAAGGTAAGCACGGGCTTACTTGTGCTTACTTACTGATCTGTAGTGAACAATTTCACATAGGTTTCACTTTGATGTGGTACAGTAAAAACCTATGTGAAATTGTTCACTACAGATTAGTAAAGACAAATAAGCCCGTGCTTACCTCGCTTACTGAGTCATCCACCCTGTAAGGTTGTAAGTTTGAAAAGAGGCATTGATTCTGTAGGAAGATGCTGTGGGGTTGGGAGAGAGACAGATGCCTCTCATACCTAGAAGCAGAATCTTTGATGTGGTGAAAAAATGTGAAGTTGTTCACTACAAATTAGTAAGTAAGCACAAGTATGCCCTTGTTTAACCTTCCTTATTGGATAATCCGCCCCTGGATAAACTGCTTAGTTGGTTATTTCCTTGATGGTAGGAGTCCCTGTGTGGCACAAACAGGCAAGTGCTTGACCACTAGCCAAAAGTTTGATGGTTCAAACCCACCTAGATACGCTTCAGAAGATAGGCCTGGTGATCTGCTTCTGAAAGGTCACAGCCTTGAAAACCCTATGGAGCAATTCTGCTCTGCATGCATGGGGTTGCCTTGAATCAGAATCGACTCGATGGCAACTAACAACAGGAAGTCTTGGTACCAGTTTTTGTTTGTATCTAACCCAGATTCCATCATGGCAAAGGTTGAAGTAACTCATCTTTTAAAGGCAGCTGGAACAGTACTTTGCCAGGATGATCGTCTCAGACCTCATGCTGTGTGGGATTTTGATGGAACTGGTGATGGTGAGCATGTGCTAGTAGAGGGCTAATCCTTTTGTAGCCAATCCCATTGAGCCGTGATTTTATTTTAATTGCCAGCCTCGGGTGTTGGTAGAACTGGACTTTGAGAGTGGCACTATTCCAGATGATAAAAGGAAGTAGGGATATGATTGCCAGGACCTAGAATCAGTCACAAAGTAGATGATGGCATGCCTCTTCTGCTTGACTAATGCTGTCAGCCCAAGCCAGTAACTCCTCGTTTGTATACCTTGGGCAAGAGCCTACAGTAGTTCTTGTGTGGAGTATTTGCAGGACTGTTACTTTCTTTGGGTTGACTTAAAACAGAGTGATCTAAAGAGACATAAGTGTAATGAGCTGCCTCAGGAACCCTGGTGGTCTGTCCACTTAAGGGTTTGGGTCAGCACTTTCTATAGCTGATGTGGGGCTGGGGGGATGTGGATATGGACTCGGTTATGGTCAACAGAGCCACCAGTTTTGCCAGGCCTTCCTTGGGTGACCTGTCAGATTAGCATTCTCTGTTGTTTGCCTTCTGAGAAGCCTCAAAAGGGAGATGGAGGTATTTCAGATTCCTTGGGAGTTCTTCCCTGCCTTAGGTACCATGGGTCTACACATTGCTGTGGGAGAAGACTCTGTGCCGGGAAGACTAGCAGCCAGCTGTGGTCTAGGAAGTGAGCCAATGAGGTCCAAAGTTGAATCTACCCAGCTGGGCAGTTGAAGGAGCTGAGGTGACAAATAGGGAAAGAGACAGAGGTAAACCATGATCAGAAAATGGGATCACTTATCATGAGAGGATGCTGCATACACATATATTGTTTTTCTAGATCAATGATTTTCTAACTTTCATGTTCATAAACACCTGGAGAGATTATTAATACACAGGTTTCTGGACTCATCCCAGAGATTCTGATTTTTTAATTCAAACTGTGGTCCATACCATAAATTTGCATTTCTAACAAACTCTTAGGTGATGTCAGTGTTGCTAGTCTTGGGACTATACTTTAGGAACCACCATTCTAGATCTACGGAGTCCCTGGGTGGTGCATACGGTTAATACTCTCAGCTGCTAACTGAAAGGTTGGCAGTTCAGGTTCACCCAGAGGTGTCTTGAAACAAAGGCCTGGTGATCTCCTTCCAAAAAATCAGCCATTGGAAACCTTTTGGAGCACAGTTCTACTCTGACAAACACATGGGGTTGTTATGAGTCAGAATCAACTCGAAGGTATTCTAGATTTACAGTGTATCACAACAGAACCATTCTAAGGCTATCTCCTATCTCAAGACTCTGAAAAGAAAAGAGAAGGAAAGAGGAATTTTTGAACTCCTGTCCTAACCCAGATGCTTATATACATATTAAAAAAACCCCAAACAAACCAGTTACTGTCGAGTTGATTTTGACTCGTGGAAACCCCATGTGTTGTAAAGTAGAACTGTGCTCCATGGGATATTCAAGGCTGTGTCTTTTTGGAAGCAGATCACCTAGCCTTTCTTCCAAGGCACCTCTGGGTGAGTTCAAACCTCCAACCTCTTGCATCACCCAGGACTCTTATATATATGTATAGCATCATTTAATACTCACAAACCTGAAGTATTATAGTCTGTGTTTTCTGTCTGAGGATATGAAGGATCAGAGATGCTCAGTAATTTGCCCAAAACTATACAACTGGTCAGTGTTATGACAGTTTTTATTGAGTTAATGCCAAATCCTTATTGTAACTCTTAAATTATTTTCCTTACAAGTCACATCGCAACAGGTAAAATCTGGGCAACTGAGAGAGCCTTCACATCTATCTTGGATAAGGAGTGCTCAGATTACTCTGGTGTTAATGTTGGTTTCTGCATTCAGCAGGGCCTAAAATGTGGCAGTTGTAACAATTTCAGAGATTTGTAATTGGTAAAACTCCTTTAACTTTTTGCTTAAAAATGTAATAAGATGATATTGAAAAATATTGAAATTTTAAAAGTTTAGGATCAAGCTGAAAATGGAACAGAAGTTTCTGGCTTGTTTTATTTAGGATTTCACTTTAAATTTTTTGGTAAGAGATGTTATTGAGTGGTGTTAAGATAGAAGATTGTCCAAATAATTTATTTCCTTTAAGTTTTGTATTCTAAAACATCATAAAGAAACACATAAAAGCTGTATCAAGGCAAATAAAAGAACAACAAAGTGAAACATGTTTTTTCTGTTGCAGAGTATATATTTGCACATGCTGATATATTTCATTCTG
The DNA here is from genome assembly GCA_030035585.1 of Dugong dugon. Taxonomy (NCBI): domain Eukaryota; kingdom Metazoa; phylum Chordata; class Mammalia; order Sirenia; family Dugongidae; genus Dugong; species Dugong dugon. The sequence goes on from CM057478.1 coordinate 22,068,424, forward strand.
TTTTATTGTTCAATATGAATGGGAATAGTCTTTATAAAATACGTGCTTAGAGTGATTGTACTGAATAATCTTTTGTTTTGAGTAGTTAAAAAAAAATAAATGTGTGTTTAAGAAATTTTAGAAGTCTGTGAAATTACAGCTCTGTAGTTAGCTGATCTTACTAAAACTGCCCTTAAACTTTGATTTACCTCCCTGAGGACAAAAGGTGTATGCAATATATGAGGTCGTGGCTGTCTCACAGTACTTAGGCATGCACAAGTTTCCCCTCATATAAAAACACAGAACAGTAGTTTTTCTGTATATAAATTGCTACTGAAGAATACTGTTAAAAACAACTACGAAAAACCCTTTAAGGATTAATTTGGTGATGTTATTATACAGTATTTACATCATTGCTAATAAATATTGAAATTTAATAAACTTTGATTAGGAAACATGTTCAACATTATTTAAATTAGATCTAGAGCTTAGATTTTAACTGAGTGTATTAAAGTTCATTATAATGCTTCTATATTTTGCCATTTCAACATTACGTAAACAGTATTGAGATATCTCTCTGATTTTCTTGCTAAGCTAGTTTACCTAAGTCTCTGTGTGTTTGTTGTACCCCACCATCTTCTCCATTCTCTGCTCAGATTAAAAATGGCTCTCTCCTTCTCCAAAGATAAACCATGTAAGTAGGCTGAGGATTTCAGAGAATGATGGTACATATTTGCTCCTTTGTATGTATTATTGCTATATCTCCTAGCTCATAAAGTAATTATTCATGTTTCTGTGCAACTTTCACTTCCACATCTAAACACTTGCATCAAAACCAAAAACCAAACCCATTGCCATCAAGTTGATTCCGACTCATAGCGACCCAATAGGACAGAGTAGGACTGCTCCATAGATTTTACAAGGAGCAGCTTGTGGATTTGAACTGCCAACCTATTGGTTAGCAGCTGAGCTCTTAATTCAACTTGGAATTTCTAGAATAAGCTCCCCCTCCCCTAAACCAGAGTATCCCAAGTGAAGTAGGAAAAAAGGATCTGAAAAGGATTTAGTATAGGTGAGCAATTAAGAATGGACCCACTAAACCTCCTTCTCACTTCCACATTAAGGGTAAGAGATTAGTTTTTAAGGAAGGGTAAGGCAGACACAAACTTTTAGGGGGCCCCAGGCATTGTAGATTGTGGTGAATATAACTCAAAATAAAGAGTACTAAGTAATGAAGTAACTGTAAGGTCGTACTCAGGAGCCCTGGTGGCACAACAGTTAAGCCTTTGCCTGCTAACTGAAAGGTTGGTGGTTTGAACCCACCCAGCAGCTCTGAGGGAGAAAGACCTGTCACATGGGGTCACTGTGAGTCAAAATGGACTCCATGGCACCCAAGAACAAGGACTACTCAGAGTTCTGATTTTTCTTATAATGTTCTCCTCAATTTCTATTTTTAGAAATGTCAAATACAAAATTATTTTTAAGAAATTGGGGTAGGGGCAGGAGAGGAGGGTCGTATTTGCTAATTCTCTAAGCACACGCTTAGTCTGCCTAATGGGTAATCTAGAACTATCTTAAGAATTTCATTCTTCTTTTTTAAACCCTTTTTATTGTTTAACAAACATGCAGAAAACTGCAGAAAACAAATTTGCTTAATGAGTTGTCATAAGGTGAACACCCTTGTAACATCACTTAGATGCTAGAACTTGACCAGCCACCCTGGAAACCTTCTATGGCCCCTGATAGTAAAAGTGATTATCCTGACCTTTATTCTAGTTACTTCCTTGCTTTTCTTTATGGATATGTGCTTGAGTCCATGAGTTCTGTGAGTCATTCAGTGAATTAAATCCAAGTGAGTGATGGGAGCCAGCAGGCCAGAACTGCGGAGAGCCCTGGGGACTCCCAAGTTTACGGCTGGCATCCCGAAGGGGCAGTGGGAAAGCTCCGAATTTGTCACCAACAGATCAGAGGTGAGGGTGTCTTTGGGACTTCTAAACTTGCGGCTGGTGTCTGGAGTCTCTGGCCGACTTGTGGAGGACTGTGTCCTTTAAATTGTTAGGTCTGACCTAGCTACAGGTGATTAGGATCAGAGGAAGATGTGCTGCCTGTGAAGCTGGTGTCAGAACAGAAGTGGAACAGGGGGGGACAGAATTGATGATAGATTGATTTGATTTTTTCCAAGTATATCAAATAAATTCTAAGTGGAAGGATCATTTGAGATTGAAAAGGCAGGAATGTAATCTATCTGTTCTCCTTTCTCTTATAAGATGGAAAAGGATTTAACATTTATTTTTTCTTTGGGTTTGGTGTTTTATGTATATTATATTTTTCATCTTTAGAATAACTCTAGCGTGTTGGTGTGATTTCCACCCATTTAATAAGTCAGTGAGCCAAAGTGTACCTGAGGTCACACAGCTGGAGAATGAAAGAGCTGTGATTCAGAGTGCTTTAAAGCCTGGACTTACCGTCTGTGCTTCACTGTCTCTCAAGAAAAGGAGTATGAAGACTGAGTCATATACAGGTAGCCCCTCACTTACAATGTATTCAAGTTATGATGAACGACTGTCTTTTGGTCTGTGTGCAGGTTCCTCATGAGCACAATTAACTTGATCTGTGATTTCTTGATTTATAACTTTATTATACAAATATGATCAAAAGTAACATTTTCAGACTATTAAATGAGGGTGAAAGAGGCCGCAATTCACTTCTTGAAATGCCGTGAGACAGGTGTGGTATATGAAAGGGTGCTCTATGCTGCAAGTTTTTTGCATATGATTTATCATTTCTGGGCGTTATATGTGTATGTGCATGTTATTTATGTGGGCATGCTATTTGAGGATGAAATATGGTAGATAATTGATATTCAAACAAAAATGAAAAAGCAGAACTTCGTAGGGCTTCCATTCTATCTATCTGTCTGTCTGTCTAGCTATCTATCTAAAGCAAGTCGTAATTACTATGTCTTCTAAGGAGACAGAGATGGTTGTGCTGAGTTGGTGAGGAGAGTCTTCGTGAAGTTCATGGGCCCAAAGCTGGGCTTTGAGGGGCAGTAGGAAAAGTGCTAGGGGCCAGCATGGACACGGTGGCTGGTTTTGATGGAAGGCAGATTAGAGAACAAGTTTGGAAAAGAAGCAACGGTTAGATTATAGGATACCTTGGATACTGAGAGGAAGATACTTGAGCCTTATAAGTGTCTGTTGAAAGGTTTTGATGAAGGGATATGGAATGACAAGAGTATTTTAGAACTAAGAACCTGGTAGAGTGTAGCTGGAGAGATTGAAAGGGAGAGTGATTCGAGGGAAGCAGATAAGTTTGGACAATAATGATCTCCTCCCTTGTCTGTCAGTTTGTTGTACTGTGGGGGCTTGCGTGTTACTGTGATGCTGGAAGCTATGCCACTGGTATTTCAAATACTAGCAGGGTCACCCATGGTGGACAGGTTTCAGCGGAGCTTACAAAGACAGACTAGGAAGAAGGATCAGGCGATCTACTTCTTAAAAAAATGGCCAGTGAAAACCTTATAAATAGCAGGGGAACGTTGTCTGATATAGTGCTGGAAGATGAGCCCCTCAGGTTGGAAGGCTCTCAGAATATGACTGGGGAAGAGCTGCTTCCTCAACATAAAACAAAAATCCTCACAACTGGACCAATAAACAACATCATGATAAACGGAGAAAAGATTGAAGTTGTCAAGGTTTTTAGTTTTCATGGATCAGCATTCATGGAAGCAGCAGTCAAGAAATCAAACGACCTGTTACACTGGGTAAATCTGCTGCAAAAGAGCTCCTTAAAGTGTTAAAAAGCAAAGATGTCACTTTGAGCACTAGGTGCGCCTGACCCAAGCCACGGTATATTTTAGTCGCCTCATATGCGTGCAAAAGCTGGACAGTGAGTAAGGAAGACCAAAGAAGAATTGATACCTTTGAATTATGGTGTTGGTGAAGAACAATATACCATGGACTGCCAAAAGAATGTACAAATCTGTCTTGGAAGAGGTACAGCCAGAATGTTCCTTGGAAGCAGGGATGGCAAGACTGTGTCTCACATACTTTTGACATGTTATCAGGTGGGATCAGTCCCTGGAGAAGGATATCATGCTTGGTAAAGTAGAGGGTCAGCTGAAAAAAGGAAGACCCTCAGTGAGATGGATTGACACAGTGGCTGCAGCAGTGGGCTCAAGCATAACAAAGATTGTGAGGATGGTACAGGACTGGGCAGTGTTTTCTTTCTGTTGTACATAGTGTTGCTATGAGTCGAAACTGACTCAGTGGCACCTAACAACAACATTTGCATATTAAAGGTGGACAATGAATAAGGAAGACTGAAGAAGAATTGATAATGCAAGACCTTTGCATTATGTTGTTGGCAAAGACTATTGAATATACCATGGACTGCCAGAAGAATGAACAAATTTAAATCTCTCTTGGAGGAAGTTCCACCAGAATGCTTCTTAGAAGTGAGAATGGCGAGACTTCATCTAACGTACTTTGAACATGTGATATCAAGAGGGTCCAGTCCCTGGAGAAGGACATGTCTGGTAAAGTAAAAGGTCAGTGAAAAAGAGGAAGACTCTCAATGAGATGGATTGACATAGTGGCTACAACAGTGGTCTCAAATATAGCAAGACGGCACAGTACTGGGCAGTATTTCGTTCTCTTGTACATAGGGTAGCTATGAACTGCATGTAATAAGGACAACTTAATGATCTATGGGTAATAAAAGCCTTGGGTAGAGTGTTGTTATTGGAATGAAGTTACATAAGTGTTACTCCATAATTCTTTCCTCTATTAACATTTGGTTGGACATAGGTATATGTTTGAAAGTAATAAGATGTATTTTAGTAAAATATAATATAAACTTTTCACTTGGTCCATCTCTATTAGTGCCTGCTGCTAATACACAGAATCTACTCACAGAATCAATGACTCAAGTACACTCTGTAAGGAGAGCCTGCAGTGATTTTTCTCTGTGCTACCTGTCAAGGTTGGTGGTTTAAATCAGGATTTTTCAACCTGTGTTATGGACCCTGATAACTATTCAGTTTTATTATTTTTTTAGTTTATGATTTCAACATTTAAGATAATGGGACAAAATTGTTTCTGGATTTCCAGTTCCCTAGTGTTCTTTGTTCTTTAATTATACTCCTGTCTACTCTGCATTAGCCCTCTTGTTCTCAATGAATGAATGAAGAACTTGACCAGAAAGTACACATTGGACGAGTAGGCAAAATTTCTCTCTCTCTTTCACTTGATAATGTGAAATAATTTTAGACTTACAGAATAGTTGCAAAAAGAATAAAAAGAATTTCTATATCCCCTTAACCTAAATTCATCAACTGTTAGCATTTTAAAATTTACTCACTCACTCTCACAACTCTCATACACTAATTTTTGTTCTGAATTGTTTGAAAGTGGCAGGCGTGATACCCTTCATCTTTGTAGTGGGTTGAAGTGCTTTCCTCCAAAAGATGCGTCTCAGTCCTAATTTTAGTGGAAAATATTTGAGTTTTCCTTCTCCAACAGGTTTCCACCTTATGCAGCTTCTGACTTTTGTAGCTTTTACTACAGAAAGGTTTATTTTAAGGAATTAGCTCATGTGATTGTGGGACTGAGGGGGATTGCAAATCAGAAATCTGTAGGGGAGGCCAGCAGGTTGGAAACTAAGTTAAGAATTGATGTTTCAGTCTTGAATCTGAAATCTGTAGGGCAGGTCAGCAGACTGGAAACTCAGGCAGGATTTCTATGTTACAGCCTTGAAGCAGACTTCCTCCTTTTCAAGAAACTTCACTATTTTGCTCTTAAGACATTCAATTAATTAGATGAGGTATATTGAGGGTAATCTCATTTACTCACACTCTACTGACTGTAGATGTTACTCACATCCACAAAATACCTTCACAGCAAAGTCTAGACTAGTTTTTGACCCAACAACTGGGCTTTATAGGCTGGTCAAATTAATACATAAAATTAACCACCACAGGAGGGTATCTGAAATCTAGCAAAAAAAAAAAAAAAAAAAACAAAAAACCCAAACGCATTGCTGTTGAGTCAATTCTGACTCATAGTGACCCTATAGGGCAGAGTTAGAACTGCCCAGTAGGGTTTCCAGGGCTGTAATTTTTATGCAAGTAGACTGCTACATCCTTCTCCCCTGGAGAGGCTGATGCATTTCAACCTTCCACCTTTTGGTTGGTAGTCGCGTCGTTAACCACTGCGACATCAGGGCTCACAGCAGATGTGAATGAGTGTGGCTCATATCACAGATAGTGAACTGAGATAGATGAGAAGTTTGAAATGTGTGTGTATGTGTATTCCTATCAGCTTGGTTCGTGTGGGTGCAGTTTTCTTCATTTGTCTAGTGCTTCTTGTCAGATGAAATTGTGCATATGCAAACGCAAAATTCCAATTATGTTTAAATTGTTCCCTAATATATGAAGCCCATTGGGACACATTTGCATTTTCAAAGCAGATGTTACAGCAGAAATGACAGTAGCTTTCTGGGATTTGGTGTTTATTTTTTTTTACTTATTTTTACTTACAGGTAGTTGTCCTGAAATTTTATGTAGCTTTTTTTTTTTTCTTCTTGCCTTTTTAAATTGCTATCTTATATTTTTGGTGAAGGTATTCAGATATTTGGTCTTACACAACTATCATTACAGCTGCTGCTCAGATTCTTCTTACAGAATTTTTTTTTAAAGCAATCATAATAAATTAATTTTTTGAATTAGTGTACTTTCAAGAGAAATTATATTATGGCCCCCTTTCCTCTCTCTATTTCCTTGTGCCTTATTTGTATTAATTTTTCTGTATTTGATCCGAGTTTAGGGTTCTGATTATTTTTCCCTAAAATTTCATTGTTTCAATAAGATTTTTAAACCTGTAGCCCAAATTGACCTAAGTAATTTTTATACAGAGATTGAAATAAGTAAGGCAGTCCTCACTTTGTATGATTCTGATGTGCGCAAATATCGGTTATCACCGTTTAGTTAATGACACCAGTCCCTCAATGACATAGTTCAAATTTCAGGTAACACAGTATCTTCGTCCACAGATCATTGCATAAGTAGCAAATGCACATCATGCTCAGTGAAAATCACATCATATTTTTGAAAAAAGTATCAATGATTTGTCAGTTCATGCACAGACAGCAGAGTGTGTGGTTGTGTTGCTTCCTTGACTCTCAGTGATAAACCCACATGCCATTTTACAAGAATGAATAATCGAAAGGGGGGCGTTGAGCAACAAAGATGAAGTGCACCAAAAGAAATGAAAAGTGTTGATGGTAGAAGTGAAATTGGAAGTGATTAGAAGATTTGAAAATCGTGACAGTAAAACAAAGATGGGATGAAACCTGGGCATGCATGAAGCTATGATATGAACAAGTCTGATGAATATGAAAAATAAGGTAAAGTTGCTTTGGCATCTTTTAGTTTAAATCACACTAGGAACCGAAAGCTGCTTATGGTTGAAATGGACTGGTTACTTCTACTTTGAAGAGTGTTTTTTTTAAAAAAAAAAACCCAGTTAGTGTGACTAGCATTCAGGCCAAAGTGTTGAAGTTAGTGATCACACTGAAAGAAAACAGTAATCACAAGGAGATTGAAAAAGAAATACTTCTGGATGTTATCATTTCAGAAGTCTGCATGAATTGATTAATGAATGCTAAGCTAGCTGGTGAAGCTGTAGTGCAAATAAGGATGCTGTTGTGAAATTTGCATCCAGATTCCAAGAAGTAGTTAAGGCAGAAGACTGTGATGATCATCAAATATGTAATGCTGATGAGACAAGTCTTTGGAAGGTAACCCCATCAAGACCTTATGCAACAAAAGATACGAGATTGTGTAGTGGCTATAAAGGAGTTAAAGAGAGGTTAACTTCTGTGAGGAAGCAATGAAAAGGTGACTTTAAATTAAAACCTATGCTTATGTATAGCATTAAGAAAATGACGGAGCATCTCTACCAGTCATTTGGCATGCAAGTAAAAGACCATGGGTCACAATGACATTGTTTCAAGTCTGGTTTCAATTGTATTTTGTCGAGAGTTATGGAAAATAGTATAACTTTTAGAGCAGGACTACTGTGGTGGATAATGCTCCAGGTCACCTTGATTCTCTTGGGGACTTGAATGAACATGTGAAAATTCCCTTTTTCCTACCAAGCACAACTTTATTAATCCAGCCAATGAACAATGAAGTTATTTCAACTTTTAAAACTTATTATTTTTTCTAAATTTTATTTATTTTATTGTTGGTTTTGAGAGTATACACAGCAAAACATACAACAATTCAACAGTTACTACATTTACAATTTAGTGACATTGATTACATTCTTCAAGTTGTGCAGCCCTCCTTGTCTGATTTGTTCCTCCCTCATTAACATAAAGTCACCACCTCCTGAGGGTCCTGTCTAATCGATCGAGTTGCCGTTGTCCTGTTGATCCCACATAGATAGTTCTTAAAAGAGCATAATGCTCAAGGCAGGCCTTTTTTACTAGTTATGCTAAACTGTTTGAGTTTAAGACAATTTCAGGGGATATTTTTGGTTTAAGATTTAAAGATTATCTCAGGGCAATAGTGTCATGGATTGAATTATGTCCCCCCAAAAAAGGTGTGTATCAATTTGGCTGGGCCATGATTCCCAGTATTGTGTTGTTGTCCTCCATTTTCTGATTGTAATTTTATGTTAAAGAGAATTAGGGTGGGATTGTAATATCCTTACTAAGGTCACATCCCTGATCCAGTGTACGGGGAGTTTCCCTGGGGTGTGGCCTGCACCACCTTTTATCTCTCAAGAGATAAGAGGAAAGGGAAGCAAGCAGACAGTGGGGGGAATCCTCATACCACCAAGAAAGCAGCACCAGGAGCAGAGCGTGTCCTTTGGACCTGTGGTCCCTGTGCAGAGAAGCTCCTAGTCCAGAGGAAGATAGATGAGAAACCAAACAGAGAGAGAGAGAGAGAGAGAGAGACCCTTCCCCTTGGAGCTGACAGATTGAATTTGGACTTTTAGCCTATTTTACTGTGAAGAAATCAATTTCGCTTTGTTCAAGCCATCCGCTTGCGGTATTTCTGTTATAGCAGCATTAGATAATTAAGACAAATAGTTTCAGGGCCTCATCTACACTCCATGGCTCCAGAAAGTCTAGAGTCTGTGAGAATTTGAAACTCTGTCCTGCATTTTCCCCCTTTTGATCAGAATTCTTCTATGAAATCTTTGATCAAAATGTTCAGTAACGGTAAATGGGCACCGTTCATTTTTTCTGGTCTCGTGGCAAAGGAAGCAGTTGTTCATGGTGGCAGTTACCACACATTCCATTTTCTTCTCCTATTCCTGACTTTCCTTCTTCCTCTGTTGCTCCAGGCAAATAGAGACCAATTTTGTGCCTTGGATGGCTGCTTGCAAGCTTTAAGACCCCACGCACTATGCAGTGCCCTAGGAAGAAGACCAGAGCACTAAACACATTATTAGGCTAATTAACTGGAATGTCCCATGAAACCATGACCCTAATCCTCCAAACCAAGGAACCCCATATGGTGTTTGGTGGTACATAAGCAGCCTCAGCAGCTACTCTTTTTCTTATGTGTGTGTTGTTGTTGTTGTAAACATATCTATCACACAACTTTTGTCAATTCAGCTTTTTACCAGTGTACAACTAATTGACAGCAATTACAATAATTGGCTGTGCAGCCTAACCTTAATCAGTGTAATTTTTCCATTACCATACTGTTGGTTCCCTTTTCCCTGTTCCTTCCTGACCTTGGTAACCACTAATAAACTTTGGTCTTTGTACATTTGCCTTTTCTTGTCTTTTTATATAAGTGAGGTCATACAATATTTGTCCTTTTGTGATTGCCTTATTTCAGTCAGCATAATGTTTTCAAGCTCCAGCCATATTGTAGCATGTATCAAGACTTCATTTCTCCTACTGGCTGAGTAGTATTCCATTGTATGTATGTACCATATTTTGTTTATCCATTCATCTGTTTGTAGACATTTAGATTGTCTCCATCTTTTGGCTACTGTGAGTAGTACTGCAATGAACATTGGTGTACAAGTCTCTTTTTGCATCTCTACTTTCAAATCTTCTGGATATATAACTAGAAGTAGAATTTCTAGGTCATATGGTAGTTCTATTTTTAGTTTTTTGAGGAGCCACCACATTGTTTTCCACAATGGCTGTACCGCTTTGCATTCCCACCAGCAATGGATACGGGTTCCAATTTCCCTACATCCTCACCAGCATTTTTTGTTTTCTGTTTTTGCTTTTTTAAAAATCTTAGTGATACTAGTAGGGATCTGATGCGGAGTGAGGAGTGGAGAGATAAATGGGAGAGAGATTTTTCCCAAATGGGTTTTTTTTTTTTTTTTTTTTAAATCCCCACATCACGTGTAAGTACTTATCTTAGCCACTTGAGTACTGCTTTTCACTGGTTCTGGGAGGCTGAGTAGACTCTGCTGGTTGGTCTCTCCTGATGTGGAAAATGCCTCCGGCGTGCAGCTGTTTGCCCACCTCACTGCGCAGCCTGAGCTAATCCGGGCTGAAGGGCTGTGGCTCCTGCTAGGTCAGGTCTGGCAACTCCTTGCTGCTTCCGAACTGTCTCTCCCTCCCCCTGCCACTCAGTCCAATTCCTCAACTTTGCGTTTGATGTTCAGGCCTCCTAGATAGACATATACAATCAATTCACTTGTTTTTTTGGGTCTTTGTTGTAAGAGGTACGTAGGAAACGTCTGACTACGCCACCATCTTGGCCCCACCTCCTGGTAAAGACTTTTGATGGACAAATATTTTTATTTTTCATGAGGTTAAAACCTATTATTTTAGATGTACTTTTGGACAGGCAATTGATCTTGAGTTTTGGAAGAAATATGACATAAAGCATGTACAGTGCATTGAGTTTCTCTTATGTATGGTCTTTCTGGCCTTAGGTTTATAATTCTGCCAAAACGAATCACAGCCTGCCCTGTGATTCATCTGTTTTATGCACCTTGCAGGGATTGGTCAGTTTACTATGCAAATAGGTTGTAAAACTACGCAATAAGGATTAAGTGACCTTGCGTAGACTGGTTGGTTTGTGGCCCAGCTGGGAGGGCCATGCCTTGAAATTGAATATAAAGACCAGTGCCACAGAGGTTAGTGGGGGAACCTCATTGCCATCAGGAAGCGTCTGGAGTGGATCACACCCTTTGACCCGAAGTCCCTGCGCTGAGAACGTCGTAGATCCAGGAGAGAGAGAGTTACAATGCTGAAGAGGAAAAGAAGCAGCATCAAGCATAGCAAAGTTCATTGGCAAAGAAAGGGTGGCAGCATCACGAGTGGTGGGAACCAGGAGGCTGGCACATGATGGCATGGTGGGCTTGTTGGCCCATGGAGAGAGAGCTGAGCAACTTCAGGCAGGAGACTTGCTCATCCATGGAGAAAGAGCAGAGTGCCGTTAGGCAGGAGGCTTGCTGGCAGAGCTAAAGTGCTGTAACACTTGCCTGAGCAGGGCAGAGGTCCAGAGGGGCCTGGCAGCAGAGGCCACCAGCTGGCACAGCTGAGAGAAGGACCTGTCTGTGGGCACAACTGAGAAAAGGGCCTGCCTCTCGACACAGCTGAGAGAAGAGCCTGCCTGCAGGCACGGCCCAGAAGAAGCTGAGAGGTGTCTTAGTTGGAAGCTGCCCTGATTAATGAACTGTATTCAGTCTCCTGAGTTGTATCTTTTTCCAAGTTGGTCCTGATCCAGAGTTGTAGCCTGTTACTTCCCTAATAAACCACATAATCATGTATATGGTCTGTGAGTTCTGTGTGGCCACTGCAACGAAATATCAAACCTAGCAGAGAAGTAGAGAGTGCTGTGGGGAGGACAGCTAGTGTTAGAAATGGTGAAAAAATTAGAGAATGGAGGTATGTCTGACCACCTTGTAGTGACCAGCTTTATGCTGATGATCATTCTTATCCCCCCTGAAGTTAGCTGACTTCTGACAATAGATTACAGCATGCAATTGAAAACATTCAAGCATCATGGCAGGAAGGAGCACCGAGTAGTATGTGTGGAGTATGACAGGAACTTTTACTGCACTGTGTAGATAACTCTGCAGTAATTGAATCAACGTAAATGGAGTTAATATAAGAAATAGTTGACTCTGTGAATGTTGACGTTGCTGCCATCGAGAAACCCTAGATATGTAGCTTTAGGAAATTTGGCAATGGCACAATTATTAGCATAAATGAGGAAAGAGGCTTTTGCTGTAAGGGATGAAGGAAGTACCTCAACAAAAAAACTTCACATTAAAGGATTTTTCTGAGATAATTCATGACATTGAAAGTGCAAAGGATAAAGTGTTGGTAGCTGATCGAAACTTAGAAAAGAGTATGACAATATGCCAACGTAAAGAAAAAATGCTCGCTCCATACTGTAAGTTATGCAACGTGAAGAAAGCAAGCCCTGTTCAAACTACTCTTGATAATTTTTTTTACAAAGAAATAAAACATTATAAATATTAATGTTTTTAATGATATACCTAAATAAATATTAGTTTTACTGTTGCTTTCCCTTCCTGTACATTTATGAGAGTCCCTGGGTGCTGCAAATTGTTACTGCACTCAGGTGCTAACTGTAAGATTGGCAGTTCGAGTCTACCCAGAGGCACCTCAGAAGAAAGACTTGACAATCTACTTCTGAAAAATCAGCATTGAAAAGCCTACAGAGCACAGTTCTACTCTGACATAACATGGGGTCATCATGAGTCCGAGTCAACAGCATCTATTTGGTATACATTGATTGCCAACAGAAAGAGAGTTTTCAATGTTTTGACAACAAATTTTAAAGGTCATGGAACAATTTTAATTTTCTTCATTAATTATCAAGCTCACTTTGCATAGTTTCAGCAAGCACAGTCATTTTTATGGTCCCAGACTGCCGTGCAAAGCGAGGACTGCCTGTATTAAAAATGAAAGTCAGTTCTGTATCTTCTGTTGTCATCGCTTCCCTTCAGCCCCTATTTCTGCCATTTTATTGTGTTTGTTTAGCTATATTCCTAGACTCAGTGATATTACCTCTTAATAATTGCATGCTACCCATCACTCTGTATGGCACATTGTTCTCTACCTGTCCCTATGTGGCATTGCCTCATCTTCCCTCTACTTGTTTCTGGTCTGCGGACTTGACAAAGCTATTTTATATGGGAACCTTATCTTGTCTGACACATAAGAAACCACATTACTGCTATGTAATCAACTCTTTTCCAAACCCACCCCTTCCCTACCTGGACCCCTCCTTCCACTCCAGTGTCTTTATCATTGTCTTTATTTTTTTCCCTTGTCTAGTTAATCTGTTTTTGTTAGGTACCTTCTAGTTAGTTGAGACTTATAGTGACCCTGTGTACAACAAAACGAAACACTGCCTGATCCTGTGCCATCCTCACAATCGTTACTACGTTTGCAGCCCCTGTGTTTATCGGCCCATCTCATAGAGGGTCTTCCTCTTTTTCGCTGACCCTCTACTGTACCAAGCATGATGTCCTTCACCAGGGACTGACTGGTCCCTCCTGATGACATGTCCAAAATACTTAAGGTGAAATCTTGCCATCCTCGCTTCTAAGGAGCATTCTGGTTATACTTCTTCCAATACACGTGTTCTGGTAGTCCATGGTATAATCAGTGTTCTTTGCCAACACCATAATTCAAAGACATCAGTACTTCTTCGGTCTTCCTTATTCATTATCTAGCTTTTGCATACATATGAGGCAATTGAAAATACCATGGCTTAGGTCAGGCACACCTTAGTCTTCAAAGTGGTATCTTTGCTTTTTAACACTTTAAAGAGGTCTTTTGCAATGGATTTGCCCGATGCAATACGTCGTTTGATTTCTTTAGTGCTTCTTCCATAGGCATTGATTATGAATCCAAGTAAAGTGAAATCCTTTACAGCTTCAGTATTTCCTCCATTTATCATGATGTTGCTTATTGGTCCAGTTGTGAGGATTTTTGTTTTCTTTGTGTTGATGTGCAGTCCTGTAGTCTTTGATCTTAATCAGTAAGTGCTTCAGATCTTCTTCACTTTCAGCAAGCAAGGTTGTGTCATCTTCATATCGCAAGTTGTTAATGAGTCTTCCTCCAATCCTAATGGTGCATTCTCCTTCATATAGTCCAAATTCTCAGACAATTTGCTCAGCATACAGATTGAATAAGTATGGTGAAAGAATACAACCCTGACGCATTCCTTTTCTGATTTTAAACCTCACAGTATCCCCTTGTTCTGTTCAAACGACTGCCTCTTGGTCTAAGTACAAGTTCCACATGAGCACAATTAAGTGTTCTGGAATTCCCATTCTTTACAGTGTTAACCATAATTTGTTATGATCCACACAGTCAAATGTCTTTGCATAGTCAATAAAACACAGGTAAACATCTTTGTGGTATTCTTTGCTTTCAGCCAAGATCCATCTGACATCTGCAGTGAAATCCCTTTTCCCATGTCCTCTTCTGAATCCGGCTTGAATTCTTGGCATTTCCAGACATTATGTCGATGTACTAGTCAGGCTAGTTTAGTGGTTATCTTTGGTTTCTAGGGCATGTACTTGATGTCTTATCCACAACTGCAAGGTCTTATCAAGACATTTGCCTTCACAGATGTCTCATCTTCCTTTTGTGTTCCAAGTGGTATCATTATTTCCTGTGCTGCATTTTGTTTTTCTCCTATAATGTCTTAGTAAGATGAGATGGCATCAAAGAAAGGAGCCCTTTTACTTGAATGACTAGGAGTAAAAAGCCATAAGGTATCACAGTGATTTGCATTTGGGATAAAGAAGGATAGTAGTGAAGCTGTAAGACTGTTTCCTCAGTGGACCCATAAAGGAGGAAATACATGGACAGTAAGAGAAAGAGGTAACAGGAGAAAGGTAAGCAGACCTACTCATCTGTGTGGCCAAGGAGATTAGAAAATATGTCTTGGGAGATACATAGTACTCAGAGTGTGCCGAGGGCTGTATTGGCCGCCACTGTAACTCACTATTACTCACTCTAATCCACACCCAACACTTCTGGCTTTCCCCTGCTCTGGGCTGCAAGAATACCAGGAAGCACTGAAGGTGGAAAATCTGTTCAAGGACAGGCCCAGAGCCCACAGTTGGAAGGTAATAGACATACGTGGTCGGAGCACCCAGTCCTTCTTCTAGTTTAAAAACTTGCGTGATATGGAGTATCCAGAGATTTCTATTTAGGTAAACTTTGAAGTAAGAGAATTCTGTGATCTGGTTTGGGTGCTTTACCAAATGAGTAACCTGAGAGCTAAACAGCTGACTTACAAACGAGCTTTTAGACATAACTGCACTGTGAATTAGGATTTGTGTCTATTATTTCCTTTATTATTTTTCATTTTGATTGTTTAACTTGATGTGAGTTTTAAGTTATTGTCAAATTACTTTGGAAGTATCTTTTTTCTTGATTGTGTTATTGTATGTGGATGTGCTCAAAATCATTAAAATTAATTTAGATGTTTTCAACTTTGTGAAGAGATGGTAGGTCATAATAAAATGTGCTTTGTGACCTAGCTATTGGTGCCTTATAATTTTATAGCATAATTATACATAGAATTGAATTATCAAATAAAGTGGCAAAACTTGTGAGGTTGGTTTGCTTTAATGTTCCAGGTTGTATTAATTTTGGATAAAATGAAATTAGTGTTCCTATGGACAGTTTAGCCAAGTTACTCAATTTAGCCAAGTTACTGAATTATTCAGTTGGGATTGACTCAATAAAATGGTACTTTCAGAGTTTTTGAGTGTAATGAGAAAATTGGAACTGAAATTAAAATTCCCTCTTGCAGTTTGGACAAAGTAATTTCTATGAACAGCAAATAAGAAGTTTCATACAAGAAATTCACACCCTGCTCTAAATATCGTTTATAAGAGTTCATGATCCTAGGCTCCTTCTTGTTTTATTTGTTAAGTGTTGTAACTTGATGGAGGTCAGTGTCCACTGTATTATATGATTTGATACCTTTCTCACTCTCTCTATCTCTTTTTTTCTTTTTTTAAGTAATGGGCATAAGAAGAAGACATTAGGTGCTGGTCTTCAAAAGCCAGAGAAAGTTAAGGATTTCTATTGTATTACTTACCAATAATGTCTTGGGAAACTCTTAAGTCAGTCTATACTATTAGCGAAAAACTGTGGTATGTGTATGGCTTTGGAAATGGCAGAGTAGTAAGTCCATTCTTATTGGTATGGGTCTGGAACGAATTGGGTTTAGTCTTACTTTTTCCACCTGGTCTAAGGATTCTCCTTGATGGAGTCAAACCTTTTGGGTGTTCTTTGACATTGATTGGCTTATGGGGACATGGAGAGATGATTTTGAAAGGCTGGGCAGATTATGGCTGGCTCTGGACCAGTTGCATTTGACAGCTTCCAGCACGGAAGCATCTACATTCTCATTATTGTCATGTTTTTTTTGACCAATGATATTCTGTGGAAAAGATGCATTTTGGGCATTTAATAAACTAGAGGTACTAATAACCTATTGTTATTAATATTAACTGTATTAAAAATATACCTCTTATTTACCACAAACAGACATTCCTGGGCCTGTGCATTTCATATTCTGTGTGGTTCAGTTTTGGTGGGTAGTAGCTACCCCTGGGACTTCAAACCACGGTTGGGCAGAGTTCATTTGAGGGTGGGTCAGGGAGTCAGGGTTAAAGGGGGTGGAAAGGGTGAAAGAGCCTCTCCTGATTTGGAGAGTCAGAGCTATAACTCATGTCAAATGTTGGAAGGGCCTCTTGATTAGGGTTTGGTATGTGGAGAATGGAAAGCTGAGTTGGTAAGCTTTCTTTTTTTCCTCCTAAATTCCATTCTGATAACAACAGAAAAGCATATTTGACCTGCATGGCATTAAAATATTTGAGCATTAAGGGTCAGGTGCTAGGCTTGAGCAGCTATTTCTACCAGGCTAAATACAACTTTAGTGGGGATGTGGTGTCTAAACAAACTGAGGCATAAGTACACTATTTCTATTAGTAACTAATGTTTAATTTTTAAAGAACACAGCAGGCCTTTTGAAGGCAGTTTGAGGAATGGGTGTGGAAGGGGGTGTGGGGGAAGGAAATCTCAGCAGAATGCTTTTAGATATTTCCTGTTATATAAATGCTACATACTTCTCATGCCTTCACACTCACAGCAAATGGGAATGAAGCCCCTTGAGGCTTAAATTTAATTACTGTTACAAAGAAAGAATGTAGAAACTGTATAGGTAATGAAAGAACCTTGAAAAGGGGCACCAAGTACAATTTTTAGTTTTTCATCCAAATCTTATATTGTGGCATTTGAATACGGCATAACAAAATATACGTGGACAAGAAATAAGGGTGTTTGATTTAAAAAAAAATGCTTTTGTTTAATTCATAAGGCTTTCTGCTTTAGTGAAAGAGTCCATCTCTAGATGAACATGCCAGGTGATGAAGTGCCTCATTTAGAGTGTCCCCAAAATAACTTGATGCAGTTATGTAGCAATATTTTAATGTGTGTTTGTGATGAGCAGAGTGCCACACTGGTATTATGACACTTTTAGTACCTGCATTATTTTAATAAATTAGGATTTTCTGTTAGTAATGGAGACTTAAAAATATTAAAGCTTTCTGTGTCTGATTTTATGGTATATTAATTTCTTTTTGTCTCTCGTTTATGTTTCTTTCTTCTTCTTCCAACATACCCAGGTATTTCAATACTAGTGGCTGAAAGAAGTAGCTAATGAAAGTCCCCCCACCCCCCACCTTTGTTTTTAGGACAGTGATAGAACCACGTAAGACATCTGGGACAGTTGTCCGCTGTAGCGTGCGGCATTCAGGGATGAGAGTAGCCATTGAACTTTTAGGTATTTTGTGCTATATAAATGCCACATTTGTCAGGGTGACTGCAGTGTTCCTGCATGGACCAATGTAGCCCTAGTGGTCAGAATGTCTGGATTCGGGACCTGGCTCCATCACTTAGCAGCTCACCCTGGACAATGCTTTCCATTTCTCTGAGCTAAGATGTTCTCATCTGTGAAATGGGGACTCACAGCTACCTCACAGGACTTTTTGCACATTAAGGAATTAGTGTACATAAATGAAGCAGGCCTAAATCAGCGCATATCTGAAGCTGGCTTCACTAGGAATGTAGAAATTCTAACTTTATTTGCCGCAGAACCTCAAGGCATTTACTCACAGATTCTTTAATTCATTCAACCACTATTCAGTGACGTGTATTTCTCTGTACTCTGGGGGACACAGAGATCATTGGGGACAGATCTGGACCCAGGGTGTCTAGAACGTGTAACTAGAAAGTAGTCATCTTAAGAAAGGTATAGATAAAATACTTGTGGATTTCAGGGCAATCAGAACTCTGTTGCATAATAAGTAATCTCTCAGCTCTCCTGTGTATGTCCCTAGATCTAAAGCTCTCCCAAGATGGAATAATGCTTTTCATGAAATAGCTTCTCACAAATTGAAAGTACAGAGTTCTATAGATCTTTTATCAGAGCTAAGTCATTTAGCTGTTGAGTGATATGGTTTCTGTTCCAGCCTATATAACATCATATATTAATTTGTTGGATACCCCAGGAAAGTTTCACGTCGGCACAAATCATCATCATTCATGAACATGGGGCATCTCTGGGGGAGGTGGCTCTTTGGTATGGCCAAGGAATGCATTTCTTCCCTGTGTTAGTTGTGGCACTGATTTAAGAAAGGCATATAGTTATTTGAAAGATCCTAATTTTATATATCATAGTTAAACATACCTAGGAGCTCATTCATGTATCATATATTTGTTGAGAACCTACTGTATGCTAGGCATTGTGTGGAGGGTAAAGCCAAACCATTTCATGATTCAGACTGGTTAGGGACATGAGGGTTGTTGTACACATAGTTGATATACATGGCAGAAACGATAAGCGAAAAGAGATACAGGTAAAGTGTGATGGAAGTTTCAAGGAGGGAGAGATTTTTTTCCAACACGTGCATTTGAGCTGGGCTTTGTGTAGCGTGACCCTGTGTCCCAATTTGCTTGGGTCAGTCCTGGTTCACTCCTGGTGTCCCAGTGTCCATCTAGTTAGCGTCCCCTTTCACTCTCAGAATTGCCCCAGTTTGGATGATAGGTTATGTGGTTCCTCTAGCTTTGACTCTGTGGAGGTACAGGAGAAGTCTAGGTAGAGAAAATCGCATGAACTAAACATGGACAATGAAAGATTTTTTTTTTTAATATTCTTTTTTTTTTAACTGTGCTTTAACTGAAAGTTTATAATTCAAGTTAGTTGCTCATTTAAAAATTTAAACACACACTCTTATGTGACTCTAGTTGCTGTGACAGCACACTTCTCCTTTCCACTCCAGATTTCCATTCAACCAGCTTCTGACCCTCTCTGCCTTCTCATCTTGCTTCTGGACAGGAGCTGCCCGTTTAGTCTCATGTATCTACTTGAGCCAAGAAGCACAGTCTTCACGAGTATCATATTATGTCTCATAGTCCAGTCTAATCTTTGTCTGAAGAGTTGGCCTCGGAAATGGTTTTAGTTTTGGGCTAACAGAGAATGTGGGGGCCATGTCTTCCGGAGTCCCTCCAGTCTCGGTCAAACCATTAAGTCTGGTCTTTTTACTAGAATTTGAGTTCTGCACCCCACTTTTCTCCTGCTCTATCAGGGACTCTGTTGTGTTCCCTGTCAGGGTGGCCATCAGTGGTAGCTGGCACCATCTAGTTCTTCTGGTCTCAGGCTGATGGAGTCTCTGGTTTATGTGGCCCTTTCTGTCTCTTGTGCTCAGATTTTCCTTGTGTCTTTGGTGTTCTTCATTCTCCTTTGTTCCAGGTGGGTTGGGACCAATTGATGTATGTTAGATGGCTACTTGCTAGCTTTTAAGACCCCAGATGCCACTCACTAAAGTGGGATGCAGAACATTTTCTTAATAAACTTTGTTATGCCACTTGACCTAGATGTCCCCTGAAACCATGGTCTCCAGACCCCCATCCCTGCTACTCTCTCTCTTGAAGTATTTGGTTGTATTCAGGAAACTCCTTAGCTTTGGGTTTAGTCCAGTTGTGCTGACTTACGATGGAAGATTTTTGTGTGCTTAGGAAACACTTGTTCAGTTTGACTCTAGGTTTGGGAATATGAAAGGGAATCACTGGAGATAAGAATTAGGAAAATGAGTTGAGTTCAGGTTATAAGTATTCTGACTCCAGCTTACGTTAACATGAAGCAGTCAAGTAGATATTGACATAAGTAGAAGCGTCACTATAAAAGCAATACTTTTTCATGGGCACTAATTTGAGCTTCAAAAGAAGAACTACTTCAAAAGGATGATTTTATTTTCTTTGGAAAATAGGTTTTTAAGTTACTTAGAAAATAGTTTTGGGCAAAATGAACATAAAGCTACAGCAGAAATAATGCTGAGAGGATTAATATTCTAAATGCTTATTAACCAAAAAAAGACAAAAACATTAAATTGACAGTTACGGTGCCCTTGACCATATAATGGTTTCCATCCTAGAACATAGTGGATCCTCTTCCGTCACCTGGCTTAAAACACCATATTCAGGAGGCAGACACCTGATCTCACCAGGTCAGCATAACTGAGGCTCATAGTGTGAAGAAGTAAAGCATCCAGTAACTGTACGTCTGATGTTCAGCATGTGACAGTAGTTTCAGGGGCTTCTATGGGCAACTTTCCAGCTCTGAGGCCTGGAGTTGTGAGTTGTAGTCATTTGGAAGGCTTTGGGTATGTGAGTAGTGGGTGGAAGTAAAGAGGAGAGCACTTCTGAGAGGTTTGGGGACTGGTTGAATATTGCAAAAGGGCGGGTACAGGGGGAGCTACAAGAAAATCCGTACATGTGGATTATAGAAACTTGGATGCCAAAATGCACTTTTGGTGACACAATTTTGTATTCATACTGGTTTTATGCTGTTTATTTAGAGCATGGTAGAAATAACAGGGCAGAGAATGGGCAGCATAAAATGTTGTTTTAAAAGAGCGATTTAATCAAATTAGTTTGTTTTTCTGGCTTATACATTGGAGAGCAAAGGTAACTGATAAGAGCTTAGAGTGACAACCTCCATTTCTAATCAGCTGCCTGCTTCTCCTCTTTTAGTTTGTGCCATTCACATGGTACCTAGTACAAACTGCCTCGTATTACAAATATTTCTGCATATGCTTTAGCTTTCCAATTAGACTGCAACCTGTTTGAGAGCAGGGACAAGGGTTAAGAAATAAGAAGAAAAGCATTTACGTTATGCTGCTTTAGTACTTTATAGAACATTATATATATAATTTGGTATCTTAACAGTGTTTTGAATATAACAAGGGCTTCTAAATAATAGCTAGAAGAATAAGGCATACTATTTATATTTTTTAAGATTTACTAGAACTTAGTTTATACTAAAAGGCTACATTGGCGTTATCTTTAAATTGTAAATGTTACATGTTTTAGTATGGTGAAAAATATACTTGTCATAAGCTCTGAGCTAATGTAACTTTAAAAATGTATGTGAGGTTTCTTTGGAGATAAATTTGAAATAACAAAATATAGACAGCAGAGAAAGTTTCTGACTTTTTGAAATTAAAATTGGAAACTTAATGGGAGATTTAAAAACTTTATTTTAATCAAAATTAGGATTGGTAAATGAATAATGAACACCCAAATAGGTCCTCAGGGCCAACAGGAGTCCCCAGACCCATTCTTCCTACGCTTGATTCTTTCTCCCCCAAGTTGATCACATTTACACATTTAACAGTTTCTTTTGGTTTTTATCTTTGCACTTCTAAATAACGTATTTATATGTCTTGATTTTTCAGTTTTAGATTTTAGAATTGATGTCCCACTGTGGATAAGGATTTCGCTGTCTTTCAGGCACCCTCCCCATGTATACACGTTTCTTCTCCCCTCATTTCTTGGTATGTTATGTCACTTTGTTAAGAAATCTGTATTCAATATTTACATTTTTATGACTACGTAAGTGTTATTCATGGATGACCAGTCTAGTATACAATGGTCACATTTCCTTTTGTTTTCTCTGTCGTTAATAATTGTCTCTCTTTTTTCCTATTTGTTTAATTTCTTATGTCCTTGTCACTAATTTATTGCCAAAATTATAAATCTCTGAGAACATTCAAACACACCAGGTATTCTGTTAGTTTTAAACCTGCTGGCCTTCTGTTTAAGTCTCTGGTTAATCACTGTAACTACTGTATATTTGTCATCCTGGGATCTTCATTCACTCTCATCTTGTAGATTCCATTTGTCTTTTCTCTGTGTTCAGTGGTCTGTTTTCTAGATTCCATGTTTTGTCGTTCTTGGTTCACTCTTTTATTTTGCCTTAGAAAGGGGGTAGAGGAGATAAATTCTTTGATGCTTTGCATCTCTGAAAATGCCATTGTTCTACTCTCATACCTAATTGATAGTTTAGCTAGAGATATAATTCCACATTGGAAATAATTTGTACTCAAAATTTTGAAGGCATTGCTCTGTTGAGTTCCAGTGTTGTGCTTGAGAAATCTGATGCCTTTCTGATTCCTGATTTTTTTTTTTTTTTGGTGGCCTGTGGATACTTTTAAATCCTTCTGTACCCCCATATCTGAAAATTCTACAATGTTGTGCCTTGATGTAGGTGTTTTTAACCATCGGGTTGAATGGGCCATATATAATCAAGAAATCTGTTACTCAGTTCTGGGAAATTTTCTTGCATTAGTTCTTTGATAATACTTTTCCCTTCATGTTTGTTTTCTCTCTCTGGGTTTCCTGCTAGTCAGATATTAGACCTCTTGAATTGTTCCTCTAATTTTCCCATCTTCTCCCTTCTCTTTGTCCTACTCTCTAGGAAATGTTTTTGATCTTCTAATACTTCAGTGGATTGTTTCAGTTCTGCTGTCATAGTCTTCATTTCCAATAGCTAGTTTTTCCTTTCTCTATTTCTTTTTTCTATTACTTATTTCTTTTTTGATAGTAACCTGTCCTGCTATATTTCTCTGAAGATATTAATTAAATATATTTTAAGGTTTTCTTCCACTCATTGAATTGCTTCTTTTCCTATTTTTCAGTGTATTTTTTTAAACTTCTCCTTTCATTTTAGAGACCTAGTGTTCTTAGCTTTTGCTTTAAACCAAACTTGTTGCTGTCTAGTAGATTTCGACTTACAGCAACCCTATAGGACATAGTAGAACTGCCACATAGGGTTTCCAAGGAGTGGCCGGTGGATTCCAACTGTTGACCTTTTGGTTAGCAGCTGTAACTCTCAACCACTGCACCACCAGGGCTCCAACTAATACTAATAATCACTCTGGTTCTTCACTCCTTCTGGGCACATGGGAGGATTAACTTCCTAGCATCCATGTGAGTTGTTTTGGCCGGTGCAACGTGAACAGAAGTGATTTGCACTTTTGCTCTGCCTTGGTGATGGCGACTGTGTTGAAATGGAGGTGCCACAGTCACCACTGTGCAGTATGGAATGCTGAGCACACTGTGGAGGAGACACTGTAGACATGGTTTGAGTGAGAAATAAAGGCTTGTTGTGTGGAGCCACTGAGACTTGGTCCTATTACTTATTGCAGCATTACCTACCTGTCTGACTGGCCTAGCTGTCAGTCATGTTTAAGAATGAGACATACAAGGCTGTTTGGAAGCTGTATATGAGTGAGTGGGGCTTAGTCATGCAGTGATCTGGTTCAGTCTTTCTATTAGGGCATTCCCAGATGTTAATGTCAGTATATCTTTTCTCTTGGACTTGTTAGTTTTCCCAGGAAAAATCTCTGCCAATCTCTTGCCTGGCAAATGTAAGCCCAGTTACTAGGATTCTGCAAGCTGAGTAAGGGAAAAGGGGTTTGGGAGACTCACTGTTCAGTATGTCTTTCTCTTAATCCTCTTGTTTTTAATAAGGAACACCTTCTCTCAGTTGTGCCAGCTGCTTGGATGCCCACAGTCTCTCTGCTTGATTCTCTCTAGAGAATAAACCTTTAGTTTCTGTCCAGGTTGGGCAAGGGCAGACCTGGAGTCTGATTGCTTCCTAACAGACTTTCAGCTTGTCCTCCTGGCCCCAACCACACCCACCTGTCTGAAGTGCAGGTAGTCCCCAACTTACATCATACCTGAGTTATGACGAACCACACTTACAACCCTCTGGTTTTTTGGGTTTTTTTTGTACATCTTATCATTAGTAGTATCTGCTGCATACAAGGTTGCAGCGTGTAATTTACTGATGTTATTCTCAGGTGTTCACTTGCAGATGTTCAATGTTATGATTTACTGTTCAAAACACAGCCATATAGAGGCTATGGGCCTGGTCTACAATGAAGTCAGTGTCGGCGTCACTGTATGCATGTATGTATGTATTAAAATATATCTGTAAGTTTATACGTAATGTTTCCAGCCCCCAAAGACAAATAAACATCAGATTTATAAAGATATTGACAATAAAAAGCTATAATAATGAAAACTTAAAAAAAAAAAGAGGTATTCCACTTAACGGCAGAACCGATGTCGTGGGAACAGAACCCAGTCATGTCAGGGACTGCCTGTGCTCTGGGCCATTTCAGAGTTCTGCATTATGAATTGATCTGCTTCTGGGCCTTGTCTGTCAATGACTTAGGTTTCATAGTTTTCAGATCTGTCCTTCCATTTGCTTTCCACTGCCCAAGTTTTGTTGTTTTTTTTTTCTGCTGACCTGCCCTTTGTCCTTTAGTGTTTATACTTTTTTTTAAATCCCCTTTCTGCTAGTTTCATGCCATTTCTAGAGGGAGTATAAGTAAGCACATGTGTTGAATCTGTTGTATTCACTGGAAGTTCCTTAATGGGGGATTTTTTTCTCTCAACTTTTTATTTTGAAACTTTTTAAATACATGAAAAAATGAAGACATTAGTAGAATAAACACCTATATATCTTCCACCTAGATATGACAATTCACTTTTTGCCATATTTGCTTTATCTACCTCTCCCCCACCTTTCTCCTTTTATGTGTGAGCATATTTAACATTTGAAAGTAAGTTCAGATATTAATGAACCTATTTAAGCATACAACTCCCAAGAACAAAAATATTCTCTTATAGAACCATAATATCATTATCACATCTATGAATATTAAAATATATTCCCCCAATATCATCAAACATCTAGTGTATTTAAATTACCCAGTTGTTCCAAAAATTCTTTTGCAGTTTTTTTCTTTTTTTTAAATTGGGATCCAATTGAGATAAAATCACTGCAATTGGTTGTAATGTCTCATTTGGACTAGAACAATTCCACAACGTTTTTGTATTTGGAATCTGTATTTGTTTTTTGTTTTTAATTAATCTTGCATAGTATTGGCACCTATAAAACTGGGTAAATGACTTTAAGGATGGGGCCCTGATTAGGGGAAGATGTTAGTGAAAGTACATGGGAACAGACTGAATTTTATTTCATAAAGTAAATTTAATGGTTTGTTTTTCTAGCTCAGGTGCTACTAATCTAAAACTAAGCAAAGCATTGCTTTACATATTCAGCTCACTAACATTTTAAATAAAGGAGAAGCTGTATTTATCTTTGCAGTGATGAAGAACTATATTTAGAGCTTTTCCTAGTCCACCCCGCTCCACCTTGCACATTTTGCCAGCATTCAGCCCCATGACCTTTGTTTGCTTCAGATGGGATTTGAGTTTAAGCTCAAAGGGCATGTATTTTGTTTATGACTAAGGGCTTATCTCTGAAGTTGGTATAGTTATCAGACATTCCTCACATTCCATATGTCTAATTGTTAGTGCTTGGAGGATCTGATGCTATGTCAGAGAAAAATAGATGCTTGGAAATAAGTAGAGCACAAGGAAATACTTCTAAAGTCTTCATATAAGGTATAAAAATGAAATCACATTCTTAACTAGCAAAGGACATCCTAGGTGTGGAGTTAATTTGCAGCACGTTAGCTCCTCCGTTCCTTTAGGCTGCTTAGGGAACATTTCTTAGTCTTATAATATTTTATTCTCTCTTATTCGTGAAATTCCAGCCCTGGAGCTTTAAAAAAATCTGTGATTCAGTTTATGTGTTACTTGTACTCAGATACAGGATCAGGTATTTTTCAATGTGAAAAAGCCCAATGTCCTGAGAGTGACTTAGTGTGTAGTTGATAGTGGCCGTTGGTACAGATGTGGCAGCCAACAGAAAGTAGATATTCATTGAACACATGTTGATGGAGCACCAGCCATTGTCCTAGGCACTAGGGACACTGTTACAGTACACCTGGACTACAGACAGGTGGTGTGGACACAGGAAGAAAACAGACTATGTCAACAAATACAATCAGTTTAGACATGATAATGCCATGAAGGAGGTAGACTGAGTGATATGATGGACAGTGACTATTTTTGATAGACTCATGTATTAGTCAGATCTGCTGAGTAATACATGAGTCTGTTATGTATGTAACAAGCGACCTTCCAAATCTCAGGAAATTCCACAGCAGTTATTTCTTGCTAATATTACATGTCTGTGGCTGTGGGTCAGCAGCTACGGCTCTTCTTCTTGCTCCTGGGCTCAGATTATAGGGACAGCCTATATGTAGGACTTGCTTATTTTTGTGGAAATGGGAAAGGACAAAAAAGAGAGCCATACTCCGAGTTGCTCTTCAAGCTTCTGCCCAGAGAGGCATATGCCACCTTAAGTCTCTCCCCTGGACATGTGCAACAGTGGGCAGGGATGGAGACTCTCCTTACAGAGAGGCACCACAAGACTTATGGCCACTGGTGGGAGGTATAATCCTCTCAGTGGGAAAGGAGAATTTAGTTGGGAACAGTAATGCAGTCTACTCAGTTGGTCAGAGAAGACTTTTCTAAGGAGGTGTCTTTTGTGATCTGAAGGATGAGGTAGCACCATTCGTGGGCATGGAGAGTAGTGCCACATGGAGGTTGGGACTAGCTTTGTGCAGTGTACTAACAGTGGCTGGAGGAGGTGTAGGGTGAGTGAGGATGTTGCTGCTGTTGTTAGTTGCTGTTGTATCAATTCCGATTTATGGCAGCTGTGGAACTGTGCTCCACTGGTTTTCAAGGCTGTGATGTTTCGGAAGCAGATTGCCAGGCCTGTCTTCCAAGGTGCCTCTAGGTGGGTTCAAACTGCCAACCTTCTGGCTAGTAGCTGAGTGCTTAATGCTTTGTACCACCCAAGGACTCCTGAGTGAGGATGAGGGAGAGCCTATCTGGTGGGTCAGGGGCAAATCTCAGAGTCATGTAAATGATACTGAGGAGTCTGGGTTGAGTTCTAAGTGCAGTGGTAAACAGTTGTAGTTTTACACAGGGAATGACACACTCCAGTATGTGGTGTTGTCTTTTTTAAATTTTAAAATAAATTAATTCAAGGAAGAAAATGATTTCAAAGCGCAATCTTTGAATTCATAAATGTTCTTTATAATTACACTCTTCTTTTTAAACCTCTAGAAATGTACGGAGACATCAAGTCAGCTCAAGAATAAAATAAGTAAAATACCTATATATGTCTCAGGAATGGGGATCATGCATGATCAGTGAAATCATTTGGTGCCTAAACATGTGTGTTTCAAAACCAATTCAAATTTCTCTTGGCCAAATATACACGTAACAGAAGCATTAAATTAGATCCTCATGTTCATAACTTAAAATGATAACTTTTGTAAATATAAGAGAAAACAGTTATATAAAAATTGGAGAAGGAAATTGTAGGACCCTTAGCCAAAAGCTATAAATGTTTGTCACGCTCCTTTTGTATACACCAAGGTTCAAATAAGGCTAAATAAGAGGGCTGTTTGTTTTCTTAATGAAACCATTGTATATAAAATATGTGAATAGATACTGTATAGAAACTGACTACAATCAAGACTTACAATTAAGTTTAAGATGAGTTAGCTGATGTTACCTGCCCCCCCCAAAAAAAAATTCAGAGTAACCTTTATGAATACAAGCATAAATTGTTTGCACGTTAATAGACAACCATCTTTGAAATGTCACACATGCTTTCCACCATGTAGTTTTTCTCTGGTATGAGAAATTGAAGGTGCACTGCAGATGGTTTACTCATTTTCCTTTGCAAAGCTTTCTTTGGAAGCAGTCAAACTGGGCTGAATTGTGTGGGAATCTGGTCAGATGTCTCCATGGTCTTCACAGTCTGGAAGTCCCGTACTAAGCTGAGAGTCTCATCCCCACTTTGGCTGCCTGCAAAATCACTGGCAATCAAATGCTTGATGCCTCCATTTGGGTCAGTTATGAAGAAACCTCTTAATGCAATACCAGGCTCTGCTGCTAGTATCACTATATTGTTGTTGTTAATTGTCATCGAATCAGTTCTAACTCATAGCCACCCTGTGTCAACAGAACGAAACACTGCCTGGTCTTGTGCCATCCTCACAATCATTGCTATGTTTGAGCCCA
This sequence comes from Dugong dugon, assembly GCA_030035585.1. Lineage (NCBI taxonomy): Eukaryota > Metazoa > Chordata > Mammalia > Sirenia > Dugongidae > Dugong > Dugong dugon. Next base: position 22,096,762 of record CM057478.1, read on the forward strand.
TTGTTGCAGTCACTGTGTCAGTCTGTCTTGTTGAGGGTCTTCCTCTTTTTCACTGAACCTCTACTTCACCAAGCATGATATCCTTGTCCTGTAGCCTCAGGAAATTGGTTTGGTTAAAGCTGGCAAGAATGTATGTTCATATGACTCAAGCCACCATACTTTCTTGATGTATATATTCAGGCAAGAATGCCAAAGTTGAGATCCACTGAAACAACACCGTTATGAACTTTATGAAGTTCATAATGAAATTGATTTGTTTTGTCTCTAAATATAATAATATCTGTAGGATATATAACCGTGAAAACCAGAGTACAGAATTGAAGCACCAGCTGTTGTTGTTGTGTGCTGTAGGGTCAATTCTGACTCATAGTGACCCTATATAATAGAGCAGAATTGCCCCCATAGGATTTCCTAGGCTGAAATCTTTACGAGAGCAGATCATAGGTCTTTTCTCTCATGGAATGGCTGGTGGTTCTAACCGCTGTCCTTTCGCTTAGCAGCCAGGGTTCCTTGAAGCACCAGATACTTCCCCTTAAGTCATTAAAGCCTAGTTCTTAAAACTGCCCATATGCAACAGCTTTAAACTAGGAAGCATGCTGCCTGGTAGCTAGAACTCATCATGGTGTAGCTGAACACTCCCTTCCAGAAGCAGCAGGCTTCAGAGCTGCAGAACCGAAAGCTCCCCAAGTTAGGCGACCTTGGCCTGAAGTCACCTTCCTACAGGAGCTGTCATCTTTTGTGCCTGTGTGCAGCTGTGTGGCAGGCAGATATTTTTGAGGTTAACTTTGTAAACCTGTGCCTGAGCAAAGACTTGTCAGTATTTCGCCTAGGGCTCATTCAAGGAATACTCAGTACTGTGGTGTTTTGGGTACAATATAAATGTCCATCAGCATCAGACTGTACTGGAATAGCTAAGTAAGCTATGATCTAAATTTACTATAAAAATGAAATAGCAACATTGAAATATCTTAAATTAGGTTGTCAAATAAAAAAGTAAACTGCAGAATGACACACACAGTGTATTATTTATGTTAAAAGAATAGCACATATTTTTTGGCTATATGTAGAAAAAGGCCTGGAAAGACACATACCGCGATGGGTGCTAGTGGATGCTTTTGAGGAGTGTGGGAGCTGGTGGTCAAAGGAATTTGAGGATTACCTGTAATATTTTAACATTTTGCAAAGAGAATATATTTATGTATTTTTAAACTAAAGTTTTATGTAAAAAGAAAGATTATAAAAACCATTTTCAAAAGATCCTCATGTGTGGAGAATGGATTGTAGAGGGACAAGAATAAAATCATAGCAACCAGTTAGGAAATTATGGTGGTAATCCAGGCAAGAGTTGCTAGTAGCTTGGGTTGAAGAAGTGGTGGTGGAGAAGGAAAATTGTATGGATTGAGGCTGTGTTCTGAAGGTTGAGGCAGCAGAGTTTTATGATGGATTCAATGTTGGGGGAGGTGGGGAGGGAGGCATCAAGGATGGCTGCCTCTCAGGTTGTGACTTGAGCATCTGGGTTGATGGTGGTGACATTTTCCAAGATAAGGTATTCTAGGGGAAAAATGGGGTTGGGAGAGGTGGTTGTTAGGGAGAAATCAAGAGTTGGGTTTTATATAAGTTTCATTTGATGTGGCTGTTAGACATCTCCATGGAGATACCAGGTAGAGATGTTGGCTCGAATAGATCTGGATCTCCTCATAGAGGTCCGGCTGTAAATGTGACTATCACTCCCTCACTGTTTTCTTTGACAAACATCTTTTGAGCACCAAGCACCATGCTATGTGCTAGGTGAACAGAGATGAAAGACCAGTAGGAACTCAGTGAACTGAATAGACAAGTAAACTAAAATATGCAAACAGTGTGAAAAATGACCAGTTCAAATGGGAAAATATTTCCACATCTGGAGCTCATGAAGTATCACTGAGAGGTGGGTCTCTGGTTCAGCCTAGAGAGGACAGGACGGCTTCCTTGAGAAGATAAATCTTAAAGGACAACTGCAGTGATGAGATTGAGGAAGGGATGGGGTGGTGGGATACTGGAGGGAGAGAAGATGTTCCAGGTGGAAGAAACTATACACGTAAAAGCATGTTTTTGCTACCTATATGATACCAGGATGACTGGTTTTTTCTTTACTTCTCCTGGGCTCATTTTTGGTAGGGTTTTCAGTACTTGGGGGCATAGGCATCTGAAAGGCAGATATCCTACTTCTTACCATTTTTGTGTTAATGAGAGTATCTTTTGCTATTAGCTGTGCTAGTAACTTGTACCAACCATGTCATGAAACCTTTCCCTCCCACTAATACTGAAGTCTAATTGTTTTTTCTCCTCTCTAAAGCTAGGCTTAGGTGCAAATGTTCATAGCAGCATTATTCATAATAGCTAGAAGTGGAAACAAATCAAATGTCTGTACCGTGGTGAATGGATAAACAAAATGTGAAATATCTGTATAACGCAATATTGTTTAACAATAAAAAAGAATATACTCTTGGTACACACAACAACATAGATAAGCCAAAAAAAAGCATTGTCTGTAATAATAATAAGAAGCCAGACACAGAGGCCATTTGCTGTATGATTCCATTTATATGAAATTCCACAAAAGGCAAATCTATAGAGACAGAAAGCAAACTAGTGGTTGCATGGAGCAGGGGATGGGAATAGGGAGTGACTGCAAATGGACATGAGGGATCTTTTTGGAATGGTAATTGTTATTAGTTGCCATTGAGTTGGCTCCCACTTGTGGTGACTGTGTGTATGACAGAATGAAACATTGCCCAGTCCTGTGCCATCCTCACAGTTGTTGGTATGTTTGAACCCATGATTGCAGCTATTGTGTCAGTCCATCTCATGGAGGGCTTCGCTTGTTTTCACGGATGCTCTACTTTACCAAGCATGATGTCCTTTTCTAGTGATTGGTCTTTCCTGATGACATGTCCAAAGTAAGCAAGACAAAGTCTTGCCATTCTTGCTTCTAAGGAGAATTCTGGCTGTACTTCCTCCAAAACTGACTTATTTGTTCTTCTTGCAGTGCATGGTACATTCAGTATTCTTGTCAGCATCACAATTCAAATGCATCAATTCTTCTGTCTTCCTTTTTCATTGTCCAGCTTTCACATGCATATGAGGGGATTGAAAAAACCATGGTTTAGGTCAGATGCTCCTTAGTCATCAAAGTGACAGCTTTGCTTTTTAACACTTTAAGGAAGTCTTTTGCAGCAGATTTTCCCAATGCAATACATCATTTGATTTTTTTGACTGCTGCTTCCATGGGCATTGACTGTTGATCCAAGTAGAATGAAATTCTTAACCACTTCAGTTTCTTTACCATTTGTCATTGATGTCGTTTATTAGACTAGTTGTGAGGATTTTCATTTTATGTTCAGGTGTAATCCATATTGAAGGTTACAGTCTCTGACTTTCATCAGTAAGTGCTTCAAGTTGTCTTATCTTCACTTTGGGCAGGCAAGACTGTGTCATCTGCATATGGCAGGTTGTTAATGAGTCTTCCTCAATCCTGATGCCACATTCTTCTTCATATAGTCCAGTTATCTGCTCAGCGTACAGATTGAAGAAATATGATGAAAGGATACAGCCCTGACACACACTTTTTCCAATTTTAAACCACACAGTATCCCCTTATTCTGCTCGAATGACTACCTCTTGGTCTATGTACAGATTCTGCATGAGCACAATTAAGTGTTCTGGAATCCCATTCTTTGCAATGTTATCCATAATTTGTTATGATCCACACAGTCAAATGCCTTTGCATAGTAAGTAAAACCCAGGTAAACATCTTTCTGGTATTCTCTGCTTTCAGCCAAGATCCATCTCACATCTGCAGTGATATCCCTTGTTCCATGTCCTCTTCTGAATCTGGCTTGAACTTCTGACAGTTCCCTGTCAATGTATGGCTACAGCCATTTTTAAATTATCTTCAGCAAATTTTGCTTGTGTGTGGTGTTAATGATATTGTTTGATAATTTCTGCATTCTGTTTGATTGTCTTTCTATGGAATGAGCACAAATATGGATCTCTTCCAGTTGGTTGGCCAGGTAGCTGTCTTCCAGATATCTTGCCATAGTTGAGTACATGTCAAATTAGTGCTAAAATTGGACTATGTTGTGGTTACAACTCTATATATTTACTAAAAATTATTGATTTGCCCACAAAATGGGCAAATTTTATGGTATATAGATGAGATTTCAGTAATGGTGTGTGTGTGGGTGTGTGTATGCATATGCATATATGCCAGGTTTAAGTTTATTAAATTTTAATAATCCTAGGCATGACCAGTAACTGCCTAGATCAGGAAGCTTTCCTGTGATCAGGGTGATCAGGAGAATTGTAAGTCTCTAGGTGGCACAAATGGTTTGCGCTCTACTGCTAACCTAAAGGTTGGCAGTTCGAACCCACCCAGCATTACCATGGAAGATATGCCTAGCAATCTGCTTCCATTAAGATTACAGCCAAGAAAACCTATGGAGCAATTCTACTCCGTAACACATGGTGTAGCCATGAGTTGGAATCGACTTGACAACAGCTAACAACAACCATGGAGTTAGTTGGTGGAAAAGGGACTGAACTGATTTTGACTTCGTGCCGGTTGAGTTTCCTTACCTCTGAAGATTACTTTACTTTTAACAGATAAGGAGACCCTGGAATTCAGGGATTCTAACATTGTGGTGTTGTTATGAGGATTTCTTTGTGTTCAACTGAACTTTAACCTCATTTCACTGTCAGAAAGTGTGTCTCACTGATATTAATTGAATAATTTTCTGATGGTACAACAGGGAGGAATACACAAAAGTTAATTTGTGTCCAGAGAAACATGTAGATCCGTATGGAAGCATTTTATACCATGAGACCGTGTACTACCTAGAGGACAATCATTGGTTGTTTGTGTAAAATATGTTAGAGGACTAGAACCATATATCCCATTGCATGACACAAATTATTCAATGATCTGATGAATGAATGAATGAAAGAAATGTTACTTTGTTGATAGGTTTATTATTACTTCCTATTAGCAGAAATGGAAAAACTAGAGACTGAAATTTTTTTTTCCACCTCTTCCAGTTGAAGTCAGTTTTCTAAACATTCTACTTACTATTAACATCTCCTGCCCCATAAAATGTAGGCAAATCCCAAGACCTTGCCCGACTCATTAATTTCATCTATTAGCTGATCTCCCTGTGGAAGTTTGAGTCCATATTTTACCTGCATGCCCCGCTGGCACCTCAAACACAATATATTTTAAATTAAATTGATTATTCTGATAATTTTGCTTCTCCATGCTGATATCACTATACTGTTTTGAAAGTACCACATCGTAGAATTATAGACTATCTCACTTACCTCTTCCATATTTAGCAAGTACATTATTTTGTAACACCCCTAACTTTTCATTATCCAGCTTCTGTTTTCAAAGGTCTAGTTACTGGGAACTCTTTACTTTTGCTAGGAGCTTTTTCCTCCTCCTTGGTTCAATAACTAGACAGCCTCAAATCTTATTATTATTACCTTTGCAGCCAGCCCTTCCCATGGCCACTATGTTGATGACTTTTTTCCTGGTCAGTTGCAGTCATTTACTACCCTGGAAGTACAATGGAAAGGGAGCTCTCTTTCAGCCTCTCTCCAGTCTAGTGGCTGTCACACTGTGTAGCAGGCATCAGAATCACTTGGAGGGCTTGTTAAAACAGATCGCTGGGCCCCATGCCCAGATTTTCTTTTTTAAATTTTATGAGGATTTATCTAACACATTTATATATATTAAAGCATGTGTGATAAATGGTAAGCACTCAGTAAATATAATTATCATACTTAAAAAATCGACTTTTTTTTTTTTTTAACATATATTGTTGTAAGCATTGAAGCTTTTGGAAATCATATATCTGGGTCCCCAAATCAACAGTATATGCATTGTTTGCTTTCACAGGAAAATCACCCACAAATAGTGCCTTTCGAGTATGTATTCATGAAATAACTGTAGAATTAGGGAGATTCTCATAGGCCTTTTAAAGTCCTCCATATTTAAAATCACTAGGTTAGAATGAGTGAATGGTTAGGAAGTGAATGTTAAAAAAGGAGCCAGAAGATTTGAGGAAAGGACTCTTTAGGATGAGGGAGATAGAGTATATTTGTAGACTGAGGGAGAACCATAATTATATAAAAGGAGATAAAGACTTGATAATAATTGATGGAGTGAGTTTGCAGGTCAGGGAGGAACATATGGGGTTAAAGGCAGGAGATGGGCAGCCTCCTGAGTGGAGGTGGAATGTGAGAAGGAGTGGGAAGAACTGGGGAGTTTGGGTTTTAGGAGAGCAGATTTGGGAGACACGATAACCATTGCCATTGAGTCAATTCCGACTCATAGCGACCCTATAGGACAGAGTAGAACTGCCCCATAGGGTTTCCAGGGAGCAGCTGGTGGATTCAAACTGCTGACCTTTTGGTTAGCAGCTGAGCTCTTAACCACTGTGCCACCAGGGCTCCATGATAGTTGAGTTCAAATATTTGAAAGCCTATCACATGGAAAAGGGGTTAAACCAGCTCTTGTTGGCACCAAGGGACAAAACTAGCCATAGTGGGTAAAAGCTATAGGAAGAGACTTGTCTAAGAATCCAAGCATGTGCAGAGATAACATGAACTACATCTGAAGAAATGACCCTAGTTATACTACTTAGTTACACTGCTTACCAGCTCTGTGACTTTGGGCGAACCAATGAAATCTTGGAGCAGCAGTCTCCTTGACCCATTCATTACATGGACCCTAGGCCTCTTCCCTGGCTGAGCACTAGTGTGGCACTTTAGCTACCTTCTTGACTGTTGCTCATTCCCCTTCCTCTGGAAGATGGCGCCTTAGGGCAAGAACCAGTTCATTTCCTTGTTCTATCCCCAACATGAAGCACAGGCAGGGCCTGAAATGTAGGAGGTATGTGACACATTTTAAAAGGGAATTAAATGTGTAAAAAATGGGAATGAGAATCCCCATTCCAACAGATTGTTGTTGGAATTAAATGAAATAATATATTAAACCATCTTTCATAATTCCTGCCACATGATAGATAATGAAATTAGTTCTACTCTTTCAAAATTAGTATTTCATGAAATGACATTGGGTAACAGTTCTAATAAACAACAATTTTAGTTGTCAGACACCAAATGTGTTCATTGGAAGGAGGCAGAGAATAGTGGGATGAGGATAGATTGGAACTATGAGATGTTGCCCAGTTCATTCTCTTGCGTTTATGTAGTATTGTAAAAGCCATTTCTGGAAGAGATGATTTTATCTGCATTATACTGTGATTGTCTCTGCATTATGCTGTGTTCTAATACCTAATCTTTATTTTTCTAGAAATTCTTCTATCTAACATGACTCCCTTCTAAAAATGCAAGCTGATTTTCTCAAAGAACTAACCACGTTGCTGTCCTCCAAAGTGGTTTTGTATAACTTCTATTAAATGCTGTTTTCTTCTTCACCACCTCTGTTGACTGTTTTCTATTATTCCCCTAGTCCTTTGTTCCTTTGCATTGCTGATTTCCCTACAGCTAGAGAGGTGGTAGGAACAGAAGTTGTTTTGAGGGGACTAATCAACATCATTATAAATTTTTTTTAGAACCATAAGAAGATTTCTGGCATTTTACCCTTCCTGTAAAATTCAAATTGTGAACCACATCTTTGTTTCTTCCTGGTTATCTTAGAGCAATTCAGTAATGTTTGTGTGGGCAGATTGTGTAGTAATCATAGACTGTTGACAGTATGAACTGTGCTTTGAGTTAGCTCAACAATGAGAGCAGCAGAAGCTGCAAAGTAAAAATAGCTGGTGATGCCTTTAACGTTCATCTAAACTATACAGTTGGGAGCCTTTGATTGTGTCAAGAGTTTTATTAACCTAAAGACAGTTTTCTTTGTCAAACGCTTTTCATTTAGTGCAGTTAGTACAAACTCAGTGTTTCTGTATTTGTGCCTGAACACACTCTATCTACCATCATATAATTATAAAGATGAAAAAAAATTTGTGTCATCTGATGTCATAGAACAAATGTCTATGATTTGACAATAAATACTAATTGAACGATAGATTTGTCAAACAATAATGTAATGCCAACAAGGAGAGAAAATACCATGCAAAGTTCAAATTTTCTATGTAAACTTTGGCAAAGTACTGTAAAAAATTACCATTTTCTTCACATTAGGCCTGACATAAAGGCAGACTTTTTGTCTTCAACGTGAAGTTGTTCAGTGCTAGAGATACATACCACTTTCCTAAATGTAAAGATGCAGTTTTTTTTATCCAATCAAATGTCAACAAGGTTTTTTTTTTTTTTTTTTTTTTTGGGGTATATGTTTTTGCACTTTGTTCTTTTATTTTGAACTGTTTTTTAAAAAATTTTATTTATTTTGTTGTTGAGAATATAGACAACAAAACATATACCAATTCAACAGTTTCTACAAGTACTGTTTAGTGACAATGATTACATTCTTTGAGTTGTGCAACCATTCTTACTCTCCGTTTCTGAGTTGTTCCTCTTCCATTAACATAAATTTACTGCCTCTTAAGTTTCCTACCTAATATTTCAAGTTGCCGATGTCACTTTCATACCATATAGATAGTTCTTAAAAGAGCATAATGCTCAAGGAAGACAATTTTTACTAGTTAAGCTAAACTATTTTTGGTTTTAAAAAGACTTCAGGGATATTTTTGGTTTAAGGTTTAAAAATTATCTCAGGGCAAATAGGTTCAAGGGTTCATCCAACCTTTATAGCTCCAGGAAGTTCAGAGTCTGTGAAAATTTGAAATTCTGTTCTGCATTTTCCCTCTTTTGATCAGAATTCTTCTATAGAATCTTTGATCAAAATGTTCAGTAATGGTAGTGGGGCACCATCCAGTTCTTCTTGTCTCGTGGCAAAGGAGGCAGTTGTTCGTGGAGGCAATTAGCCACACATTCCATTCCCTCCTTCTTTTCCTGACTGTCCTTCTTCCTGTGTTGCTGCAGGCGAAAGAGGCCAATTGTTGTGCCTTGGATGGCTGCTTGGAAGCTTTCAAGACCCCAGGACTGTGCAACAATCTTGGAGGTAGAACAGAAGCAGTAAACGTGTTATTAGGCCAATTAACAGGGATGTCTCATGAAACCATGACCTTAAACCTCCAAACCAAGAAACCAAATCCCATGAGGTTTTTGACTGTACATAAGCAACTTCAGCAGCTACTCTGTTTTTTTGTCATTGTTGTAAATATATCTATCATACCACTTTTGCCAATTCAACTTTTTAACGGTGTACAATTTATTGACAACAATTACAATAATGCGATATTTCCATCATTGTTACCCCCACCCCCCACTTCCTCCTCCTTCCCACCCCTGGTAAGCAGTAATAAACTTTGTTCTCTATACATTTTTCTTTTCTTTATATAAGTGATGTCATACAATATTTGTCCTTTTGTGATTGCTTATTTCACTCAGCATAATGTCTTCCAGCTCCATCTATACTGTAGCGTGAATCAATACTTCATTCCTCTTACTGGCTGAATAGTATTCCATGTATGTATGGACCACATTTTGCTTATCCATTCATTTATTGATGGGCATTTAGGTTGTTTCCGTATCTGGCTATTGTGAATAGTGCTACAGTGAACATTGGTGTTCAAGTCTCTTTATGAGTCTCTGCTTTCAAGTCTTTTGGGTATATACCTAATGGAATTGCTGGGTCAGATGGTATCTCTTGTTTCTGAGGAACTACCACATTGTTTTCCATAATGGCTGTACCATTTTGTATTCCCACTAGCAGTAGGTAAGGGTTCCAGTTTTCCCACATCCTCACCGACATTTGTTATTTTCTGTATTTTTAAATCTTAGTCATCCTAGTGAAGTGAAATGGTATCTCATTGTGGTTTTGATTTGCATCTCTCTGATGGCTAAGGATGCTGAGTATCTTTCCATGTGTTTGGTAGCTGTTTGAATATCCTCTTTGGTGACGTGTCTATTCAAGTCTTTGCCCATTTTATGATTGGGTTGTCTTTTTGTTGTTAAAGTTGTCGAGTTTTATATATTTTTTTGGTTATTAGATTCTTTTTGGATTTATGGTTTCTGAAGGTATTCTCCCAGTTGGTAGGTTTTCTTTTCACCTTTCTAGTAAAACCTTTTGATGGACAAAAGTTTTTAATTTTTATGAGGTTCTGTGTATTTATTTTGTGTTTTGATGTTAGTGCTTTTGTTATTATATTAGATAAGCCATTGTTAAAAGCTAGGCCTGACAGCCTTGCCTGCTTTTTCTTCTAAGAATTTCATGTTTTAATTTGCACATTTAGATCCTTAATCTGTTTTGAATTTGTTTTTGTGTATGGTGTGAGGCATGCGTCCTGTTTCAGTTTTTCCAACGTCATTTATTGAAGAGACTCTTCTTTTCTCATTGAATGGACTTAGCACCCTTGTCAAAAATCAGTTGATCATAGGTGTGTAGGTTTATTTCTGGGCTTTCAGTTATATTCCATTGGTCTATGTGTCTGTTGTTTACACCAATACCAGGCTGTTTTGATTACTGTAGCTATATACTATATTTTAAAATCAGGAAGTGTGAATTCTGCTTTGCTCTTCATCGTCAGAATTGCTTTGGCTATACGGGGCCCCTTGCCATTCCATATAAAATTGAGGATTGGTTTTTCTATTTCTGTAAAGAAGGTTGTTGGAATTTTGTTTGGGATTACAGTGAATGTACAGATCACTTTGGGTAGTATTGACATCTTAACAATATTGTCTTCCAATCTGTGAACATTGAACATCTTTTCTTTTATTTAAGTCTTCTAAAATCTCTTTCAACAATGTTTTGTAATTTTCATTGTCTTAAGTCCTTCATGCCCCTAGTTAGATTTATCTCTAGGTATTTTATTCTCTTAGATGCTATTGTAAATGGAATTGTTTCCCTAATTTCCCTTTCAGATTTCTTATTGCTGGTGTATAGAAACCCAACTGATTTTTCTTTGTTGGCCTTGTACCCTACAACTTTGCTAAATTCCTCTATTAGCTCTGGAATTTTTCTTGTGGACTCTTTGGGATTTGCTGTATATAGGGTTATATCATTCGCAAATAGAGATAATTTTACTTATTCTTTTCTAATCTAGATACTTTTTATCTCTTTTTCTTGTCTTACTGCTCTGGTTAGGACTTCTAATACAATGTTGAATACAAGTGCTGAGAGCAGGCACCCTTGTCTTGTTCCTGATTTCAGTAGGAAAGCTCGTAGTTTTTTTCCATTAAGTGTAATGTTGGCTGTTGGCTTTTTGTATGTTTCTTGAATCATATTGAGATATTTCCCTTCTATTCCAATCTTCTTTGGGATTTTCATCAAGAAAGATTGGATTTCATAAAATGCTATTTCTGCTTCCATAGAAATGTTCATGTGGTTTTTGTAAAGAAAGACTTTTTAAAGCAAAGAGTAGTCTCAGGAATTTAACTTAAGGAATATTGGTAATTTTAGGTTTGATACATGATCTTTCTCCTTTGCTGGAAGCAAAAAAAAAAACTCCATCAATTTTTACTTCTTTAAATCTAAGCAATGAGGGGACATTTCAGAAATTCTTTCTACAGAATAAGGGAAAGAAACTTCAGATGCTAATTAACATATCCATTCACTGTATTTGTTTCCAGTTTTGGAATACATCTGTTATTTTTGTTTTGTGTAATTTCTTAGTGTATTATAGGAATATTTTCTGTTTCTCAAGGATAACAGCATTAAGTGGGTGCTTAGTTCTGTTTGGATGGCACCTGACAATGTTACTCTGTTTATATTTTGTAATTTAGGTAAGAATTAAATCTTAAAATTTTCTACAGGGGAAGTCAGCACAACTGGACTAAACCAAAGCTAAGAAGTTTCCTGAATACAATCAGACACTTGAGGGACAGAGTAGCAGGGGTAGGGGTCTGGGGACCATGCTTTCAGGGGACATCTAGGTCAACTGGCATAACAAAGCTTATTAAGAAAATGTTCTGCATCCTACTTTGGTGAGTGGCATCTGGGGTCTTAAAAGCTTCCAAGCGGCCATCTAAGATGCATCAAATTGGTCCTAACCACCTGAAGTAAAGGAGAATGAAGAACACCAAAGACGCAAGGAAAGTATTAGCCCAAGAGACCTCATCAGGCTGAGACCAGAAGAACTAGATGGTGCCTGGCTACCACCAATGATCACCCTGACAGGGAACACAACAGAGAGTCCTGGATGGAGCAGGAAAAAGGTCGGGTGCAGAACTCAAATTATATTAAGAAGGCCAGACTTACTGGTCTGACCAAGACTGGAGGTACCCCGGAAAGCACGGCCCCTGGATTCTCTATCAGCCCAGAGCTAAAACAATTTCTGAGGCCAACTCTTCAGACAGGGATTGGACTGGACTGTGGGACATGAAGTGATACTCGTGAGGAGTGTGCCTCTTAGCTCAAGTAGATACAAGAGACTAAACAGGCAGCTTCTATCCAGAGGGGGATGGGAAGGCAGAGAGGGTTAGGAGCTGGCTGAATGGACGTGAGGAATCAGGGGTGGAAAGGAGGACTATGCTGTCACAGTATGGGGGGAGCAATTAGAGTCACATAACAATGTATGTATAAATTTTTGTATAGGAAAAAAAAGAATTAAATCTTAAAATTTTGAAATTTATAAATATATCTTCAATGGTTTTACTTACCGATAGAGTGTATTAGAGAGATATGTGTTTATCTAGATACAGAAAAGAATGTACTAAAATGATTTTTGAAATAACACTGCAAGGAATTTTTAAATTAAAAATTTCAGGAATAGAAACTTCACTTTGGAATTTTTAACTGAATTCACAATTGAATGTATGTTAACAGATGTACTTCTAGTGTTAAAACAATGACAGTAAATAAAATGCTTATTATCTGTTGAACAGTTAATGGGAAAAACTGGATTATTTCCAAATGTAATCATGTCACCATAACTTGTAATCATAGCACATGTTTTGAAGCTTTTGTAACTTCTGCTAATTGTAAGAGTAATAGATACACTCGTATTCATGCTTAATCATGTTGACTGGGTGCCGTGGTGAAAATTGTCCGATATCTGTCTTTTATCATCTAAACTTACCTCATTCATGTCTTCTTCTTTTTTTTTTTTTATATTTTATTGTACTTCAGGTGAAGGCTTACAGAACAAATAACAAATAGTTTCTCATGAAACTGTAGTACACATGTTGTTTTATGACATTGGTTAACAACCCCACAACATATTAAGCCTCTAAATTCTCAACCCCCTTTTTTTTTTTGATGAAAATACAGATAGCCAAAGATACACCGTTTCAAAAATTTCTACATACACAGTTCAGTGACATTGACTACGCTTTTCCAACTGTGCTGTTATTCTCACTTAAGATGAAGGCTTACAGAACAAAATAGTTTCTCATTTGACAGTTACTACACATGTTGCCCTATGACAATGGTTAACAATCTCACAACACATCAAGAATATCCTTACTCCACCTTGTGTTCCCTATCACCAGGGGACTTCCTTGTCCCCTTCTGTCTTCTGGCCCTTGTCTCCTTCATGTCTTCTTATTCTTGATTTTTTTTAAGGTTGCATGTACCCTTTACACAACCCTGATGAAGGGTTAGGGAAATAGAATCCGCAAACAGTAATATTCAGAGTACCCAGCACAGGGGCTTTATCTACCTTTACCGTACCTATTGCTATGGAGTCGATCTTGACTAATAGCGACCCGATGGGGCACAGTGGAACTGTCACATAGGATTTCCAAGGCTGTAATCTTTATGGGAGCAGATTGCCACATCTTTCTCCCGCACAGCAGCTTTTGGGTTCGAACCACCAACCTTTCTGTTAACAGCCAAGTGCTTTAACCACTAATGCCAAAGATGAACAAATTGAAGATTTTTACCAACTTCTGCAGTCTGAAATTGATCAAACATGCATTCAAGATGCATTGATAATTACTGGTGATTGGGATGCAAATGTTGGAAACAAATAAGGATGAATAGTTGGAAAATATGGTCTTGGTGTTAAAATGATGCCAGAGAGGGCATGATAAAATTTTGTAATACCAATGACTTATTCATTGCAAATACCTTTTTCAACAATGTAAATGGTGACTATACATGTGGACCACACCTGATGGAAAACACTGGGATCAAATTGACTGCATCTATGGAAAGAGATGATGGAAAAGCTCAATATCATCAGTCAGAACAAGGCCAGGGGCCAACTGTGGAACAGACCATCAATTATATGCAAGTTCAAGTTGAAGCTGAAGAAAATTAAAACAAGTCCACAAAAACCAAAATACGACCTTGAGTATATCCCACCTGAATTTGAGACCATCTCAAGAATAGATTTGATGCATTGAACACTAATGACTGAAGAGCAGACGAGTTGTGGGATGACATCACGGACATCATACATGAAGAAAGCAAAAGGTCATTAAAAAGACAGGAAGGAAAGAAAAGACCAAACTGGGTGTCAGAAGAGACTGCAACTTGCTTTTGAACATCAAGTAGCTAAAGCGAATGGAAGAAATGAATTAAAAGAGATGAACAGAAGATTTCAAAGGGAGGCTGTAAACAACAAAGTGAAGTATTATAATGAAATGTGCAAAGACCTAGGGTTAGAAAACCAAAAGGGGAGAATATGCTCAGCATTTTGCAAGCTGAAAGAACTGAAGAAAAAATTCAAGCCTCGGGTTGCAATATTGAAAAATTCTATGGGCGAAATATTGAACGACACAGGAAGCATCAAAAGAAGATGGAAGGAATACACAGAGTCACTGTACTAAGAATAATTGATCGATGGTCAGCCATTTTTTGAGGCAGCATATCATCAAGAACTGATGATATTAAAGGAAGAAGTCCAAGTTGCACTGAAGGCATTGGGGAAAAACAAGGAGCCACGAATTGACGGAATACCAATTGAGATATTTCAGCAAACAGATGCAACGCTGGAGGTGCTCACTCGTCTATGCCAAGAAATTTGTAAGACAGCTACCTGTGCCCGTTCCAAAGAAAGGTGATAAAACACAATGAGGAAATTATCGAACAGTATCATTAATATCATACGCATGTAAACTTCTGCTGAAGATAGTTCTAAAGCAGTTACAGCACTGTATCAACAGGAATCTACCAGAAATTCAAGCCGGATTCAGAAGAGGACTTGGAATGACGGGTATGATTGCTGATGTCAGATGGATCTTGGCTGAAAGCAGAGAATAACAGAAAAATGTTTACCTGTGTTGTATTGACTATGCGAAGGCATTCGACTGCGTGGATCTTAACAAGTTATGGATCACATTACTTAGAATGGGAATTCCAGAACACTTAATTGTGCTCATTTGGAATCTGTAAATAGACCAAGAGGCAGTTGTTAGAACAGAGCAGGGGGATACTGCATGATTTAAAATCAGGAAAAGTATGCATCAGGGTTGTATCCTTTCACCATACTTATTCAATCTGTATGCTGAGCAAACAGTCCGAGAAGCTGGACTATATGTAGAAGAATGAGGCATCAGGATTGGAGGAAGACTCATTAACAGCCTGCAATATGCAGGTGACACAACCTTGCTTGTTGAAAGTGAAGAGGACTTGAAGCACTTACTAATGAAGGTCAAAGACTACATCCTTCGGTAGGGATTATACCTCAACCTAAATAAAACAGAAATCCTCACAACTGGACAAATAAGCAACATCATGATAAACAGAGGAAAGATTGAAGTTGTCAAAGATTTCATTTTACTTGGATCCACAATCAACGCCCAAGGAAGCAGCAGTCAAGAAATCAAACTGTATTGCACTGGGCAGATCTGCTGCAAAAGACCTCTTTAAAGTGTTCAAAAGCAAAGCTGTCACTTTGAGGACTTTGGTATGCTTGACCCAGGCCATGATATTTTCATTTGCCTCATATGCATATGATAGTTGGACAATGAATAATGAAGACAGAAGAAGAGTTGATGCCTTTGAATTATGGGGATATTTTATATACCATGGACTGTCAGAAGAACGAACAAGTCTGTCTTGGAAGAAGTGCAGCCAGAATGCTCCTTGGAAGGTAGGATGGTGAGACTTTGTCTCACATACTTTGGAGATGCTATCAGGAGGGACCAGTTCTCTGGAAAAGGACATCATGCTTGGTAAAGTGGAGGGTCAGTGAAAAAGAGGAGACCCCCAGCAAGATGGATTGACACAGTGGCTGCAACAGTTGTCTCAAACATAGCAATGATTGTGAGGACGGCGCAGGACCAGGCTGTGTTTCGTTCTGTTGTGCATAGGGTGTCTATGAGTCAGAACTGACTCGATGGCATGTAACAGCAACAACCAGTTGTCAGGCATATAGTGTTTAGTTCTTATTTAAACTTCACAATCTCCCCCTCTTTAAAAAAAAAGAAAAGGTTAGGACACTAAGGCTTTGAAGATTTAGAACTTGTACAGCAAGCACGTGATAGAACAAGGATTTGATCCCAGGTCTCTTTGATGACAAATTTCAAGCTCTTATCCTCTAAGCCAGTGGTTCCTAAACCTTAGCATGCAGAATTTATAGTTCTAACTAGTTTCCAGGTGATGCTAATTGTGCTGGTCCTGGGTACTGCACACTGAGAACCACTCTTCAGTACTCTGCTGCCTGACTTGGCTCCTTGGAGGAGTAAATGAGAGCATTCATGTACCATGCTTATGTTAATAACAGCTAACATTTGTTGAGTACTTACCAGTCCGTGGGTGGCACAAATGTAATCACTCAGCTGTTAACTCAAAGGTTGATGGTTTAAATGCACACAGAGGTGCCTCTCAAGAAAGATCTGGGTGATCTTCTTCTGTAAGTTCACAGCCATGAAAACCCCATGGAGTGCAGTTCTATTCTGAAACACCTGGAGTTGTTGCCATGAGTCAGAATTGCCTCAATGGCTACTGTTGTTTTTTTTTTTTTTAAATCATATCCTAGACATTATGTTAATTCCTTTTTATCCTCATATTAATCTTAGTAAATATTATTATAGTTCAGGGAGAGAATGGGGGCTGTGATGGCTGCTTAAAAGAGAAGGAAACTGTCTCTAATAGAGAGAGAGGTTCACTAAGGTAGTTTGATAGTGAGTTAGCATCAGAACTGGTTGTTGTTCTCATTATTACTTCTGTCGGCTGAGCTAGTGTCGCATACTAGTACCCCTGGAGATATCTCCAGCAGCTGATTTCACGCTATGGGAAAGTTGAGGGAAAAGGAGACACTGTTTTCCTTTCTTCCGCTGGTGCCTTGTGTCCTTGGGAAACTATCACAGGGCAGGCTGGGGAGGAAAGGATTTCCTTTCTTTTCATACCATTCTCCCAGCATCCTGAAGGTTAGATGATGCAGTTGGTTATTCTGATTATGATGTGATTCTGGAAATGACCTATATTTATTTAAACTGTGAGATCTTTGATAGTCGTTAGCATGGATAAAAAAGATTCCAGGAGATTTTGTATGTAAGAATTGTCTTGGTAATACCAGTGCATTAAATTAGAAGATAATGTTGACTGGCTGTACTGTCAGCCTACCTGTCCTGCTCTCCCGGCACGGGGCTCTCAACAGCAGAGATGGAGAGGATAATTAAGTTTGAACGTGTACTCTGCTTCAGAATCTATGTAGGTTCTGTATTTGCTTTAAAGCTTAAAGAGAACATTTAAGGCAGTTTGAAAAGGTGAGATCACATTTTGATACGTGAATAGTTTGTGTTTGGTTCTATTAAAAATTTTGTTGTGCCTATTGTGTGCAAGATACTTACAAACATAAGAAATGTTTGACTCTCCTCTCAGAAAGAATTCACAGTGGACCTCACAATTGAGTGTTTATTTAATTTATGTAAGAGCATCCAAATATGAAATTAGGATAGTGTGATGTAAATCTGGTCTTAGAGCTACTGATTTGATGATTTCCATGATATTCGTATTTGAATCCTGGGACAAAAAAAAGTATTTTTTTTAATGTGGTAGCTATTTACAAAACAATTAAAGCTATATCCCAGGCTCCTCACTCTCAGCTTGGAGTTGTCCCTGATTTAGGATGGCTTTATTTATTGTAGAGATCTATGCCCTAGTCTTAAACTTTAAACTTTAAAATAGTTATGACTATTACTACTTTTTTGGATATCCACTTCTGTGTTGTATCCTTTTTTAAAGATTTTAAACACAGTAAGGCAAATCCTAGAAACAATCAAGAACGAAAAAGAAATGCAATTTACCAGACTGAGTCCAGTACAACTAGATGATACTCTGCTACCACGACTGACTGCTCTGACAGGGATCACAATAGAGGGTCCCGGACAGAGCTGGAGAAAAATGTAGAACAAAATTCTAACTCACAAAAAACGACCATACTTACTGGCCTGACAGAGACTGGAGAAACCCCGAGAGTATGGTCCCCGGACACCCTTTTAGCTCAGTGATGAAGTCACTCCTGAGGTTCACCCTTCAGCCAAAGATTAGACAGGCCCATAAAACAAAACGAGACTACTGGGGCACACCAGCCCAGGCACAAGGAGTAGTAGGCAGGAGGGACTAGCAGAGCTGGTAATAGGGAGCCCAAGGTCAAGAAGAGAGAGTATTGACATGTCGAGAAGAGAGAGTATTGACATGTCGTTGGGTTGTTAACCAATGTCGTAAAACAATATGTGTACTAACTGTTTAATGAGAAGCTAGTTTGTTCTGTAAACCTTCTTCTAAAGTACAATTTTAAAAAAGTGCAATTTAGACACTTAACATTTTGTTAGAGTGTTGAATTTTAACTTATATGGCTTGATGGAAAGAATCACTGGTGTATTTATTCTGGTTTGTTATAGGTTAACGAAGCCCTTGTCGTTTGCTGATTGTGTTGGGGATGAGCTGCCATGGGGATGGGAAGCAGGGTTTGACCCTCAGATTGGTGTCTACTACATTGATCACATCAACAGTAAGTTTTGCTTTTTGGTGAAAGAAAACACATCAGAAAAGTAATTCCAAAAAAATCTACCTTGTCACACAAAAGGATAAACATTTTACAAAGTGAATTTTCTTATTTTAAAACAGCTTTCTCAATGACTGATATTTAACTGAAGTACACAGTTTGGAAATTGGGGCACGTGTGTCGAGTTGGTCTTCGATGGCAAAGAGGGAGAAAGAGAAGGGACATCTGGTTTGTCTGTCTGCCTGTTTGCCTGTCAGGGACCGATTTTTGTCTTCAGCACAGGCTTAGGGACCTCATGGAAGCCACTTACTAGCCTGTGGAGGCCCTGAGCCATTTTGGCTCACCTTTTCCATGACAGTACACTTTTAGATTAGGATTCCTCTTCTTCTTGTTCTTGCCACCGAATGAGTTGGGCTTTTGGTTCATTGTGGCCTAAAGACAAGGCACAGCTGTGTGTGTCGGCACAGGGATGTGGGGTTGGCACGCATCAGCAGTTCTGGAAGACAGAGCAGTAGCTGTGGGAAAGACAAAACCCTTTTCTTGTTTCCTGATTTCTTTGTTGTTGGAAGGGTAAAACCTCCTGTAACAGCTTAAATCTTATCACATCCCTTGAGTGGTAAGCTAGAGCATAGGATTACCATGGCCAGCACACTCACTGTTATAGTTTTGCTTATTTCACTTAAAAATGGTTAGATTTTGAGGAATACACAGTGGATTTATTCCCTTTTATTTCTCTTAAGTCTCTTCTTACGTTAAAAATTGCTATATAACACAGTATTCTTTACTATCTAAAAATAAAATCATTATATAAAGGAATTTTATTTGATACTTCTTTATTTGTTATAGCTTGCAGTTCCCCTTGTGTAGATATACATTTTTTGAGAGGCCAAAAACCCCTGGATTAATAGCTATGCTTTCTTAGAAAAACCAAGAAAATAAATATGTAAAATACGTTCACATCGCTTATATTTAGTTTGGGAAAATATCTATGGACGGATAACTGTCAGGGTCTTTCTTTATCTGTGCAAAGATTCACTTCCCAGGATGATTGAGAAGGGTTCGGGAACTGAGGGAACTGCATGGCCCGTGCCTGAAATCTGCAGAGGCTGAAGGTGAATGTGGGTGAGACCTGAGCTTGGCTGAAAGGCTTTGTGTCTCCAGACGATCAGGCGATCTGGTATGAGGCTCCAGTGAATGTGAGGTCAGAATGAAGACCTTGCTTCCAGTATTGATAGTTTTAAAAAGAAGTGTTCTGCCTAGGAGACAACCAAGAACAGATTATAAAACGTTCACCCCCAACGCAGTGGCAGGTAGGGAACCAGAAAAGATGACTAGGAGGAAGCATGGCATGGTGGATGTTCCTTTTACGATAGTAGGCTTGCAGGCAGGGTTGTGAATCACCAAGAATTACAATGGAATTGATTTGAGGGCTATGAGGTAGTCTAGTTCTCAGAGGTCAGTGAGGTAGAGGGGTTGAAAGGAGTATGCACTTTGAAGTATGAGGCCAGTTTTTCCAATGAATTCACACAGTTATCTGTTACAGTTGAGCATCTGTTGTATATACTGTTTGGATATCCAGCTTTTATACATATACTACTTCAACACAAATACAAATAACAGCTTCTGTAAGTTGTTGCCTCTGTCATTTTTTTATCTGATTAGAAGCAGTGTGGCTTTTTTTTTTTTTTTTGGGTAGAGGTACTGTTTTCTACAAATTCAGTGAAGAATTGACAAGTGTGTATTTTTTTAAAATTAGATTTTAATTTTTTATTTCTAATATACTTCTCTTGATACTGTGATGTTAACATACTAGGTTTTGTTGCTTATCACTTACTGGCAAACAAACATTTTAATTAACCACTGTACCACCGGGGTTAGGGTAGAAGGGACTAATTTTGGTAAAATTAAGTTCATTTTAAACCATTGTGATTCTTTCTTAAGTTATTGCCAATAAACAATTCAGTGGAATATCTAAAATGTATAATGATATAACTGTTACTTTTATACTTACTTTACACGGACAAAAGTTCAACTTTATTTCCTTAATTTAGTAGTTTGGAAACCAGAAACCAGCCTAGCTGTCCTGGTTCAACAGAAGTAAACTCTCGTGGTACCAAAATGAGAAAATGAAGTTTCTCAACTTCCCTCCCACCATCTATAAACTTTTCTGTATCTAAACCCACCTTCTTTCTCAATGGAAGAGGTATTCTTCTGGACTCCCCTCCCACACACAGATTCCCTCTTTATGAGTTGTATATCCTGTTCTTCACTCATTTGGTATTTTTATTATTTCATGGTTTTAAAAATTTCTCCACCATTTCTTGTGTTTCTTTTGTCTTAGTGTGTAAATATTGCAACTCTTAAAAGGAAACCAAATCAGAACTAGAAAATCAGACAAATAACAGCAAGCCCTGCCCCCCGCAACCATTCTGCAGCCATTATCTTCTCCTCTTTTCCCTTCACAGCCAAATTTACTGGAAGCCAAGTAGTTGTTGTTTTATGTCGAGTTGATTCCAACTCAGTGATCCTATATGGCAGAGTAGAACTGCCCCATTTCCTGGGCTGTAAACTTCATGGGAGTAGATTGCCAGGTTTTTCCTGGTGGGGTTGAACTGCAGACCTTTCGGTTAGCAACCCAGCACCTAACCATTGCACCACTAGGGCGCCTTACTGAAAGTCCTAGTCTGCGCAAACTTCACTTTCTCCATTGTTTCCCACTGTTGTGCTGAAACTGCGGAACTGCTCTTGTCAAGACCTCCTGAGGCCTCGTAAACTGATGACATCCAAAGGACGACTTACAGTGTTGTCTTCCTTATCTGACGGAGTCACTTGTCACTGTGAATTACTCCCCCCATTCTTTATTCCTTTGGATTTCATGACATGGTCTGTTTTAAACACCCACCCCAATACCTGATTGCTCCTTCCCAGTTTTCTTTTGCCAGTACCTGGTATCTGGATTTCTCTAATAGTCTTCTGCTGTTTGCACCCTGCAGATCTTCTTGGGTGAATAGCTTCAGTTACTTTGTTCAGTTTGGTGACTGCCAAATTTGTCTCTTAAGTCTTTTCAAGAGTTGCAGATGCATTCATTTGATTCTTTGCTGTAAGGCTCTTCCCGGTCTGCTCCCAGATGGCCTCTCCATCTTCAGCATCTGCCCTGCCCCTGCACTGGAGGACATTCTGAGCGTCCACTTGTGCCCTGTGCTCCTTTGCTTTTTGTGTATTTCTTTGCATTTGTTAATTCTAGCCCCAAGCACTGTCTGCCCAGCCCCCGGGCCCTCCCATTTGGCCATCTCCCATCTACACTGCGTCCCTTTGCTCAGGGGTCATTACTTCTCAAAGCCTTTCTCTGACACTCACTTTTCCACCTTGTGGACCCATCCTCATTCTGGCTTAGATTTCTATAGTGCCAATACTTAGGGTTTTTTTTTTTTGTGTTTTTTTTTTTAAACACTTGTCATATTGCATTTTAATTATCTATTTGGATATTTTCCTCACTAAATTCTGAGTTTCTTGAGGGCAGTAACTGTATCTTTGATTTCTTTATCTCTGGTGCCTAGTATAATCATACACTCTTAAATGTTAGAAGGGAGAACTTTATTTTTTAACTCAGATTAAAAGCTTTATTTGCTGTTGAAGGAATTAAAGTACATTTCAAATTTAAATTATGCTTCAGATTATTTAAAAACCTGATTGTCAGAATATAAATTTTTAAATCTACCATTTAGCTTTAGTGCAGTAATGGTATCCTAACGGCCTGATGGATTTAATGTGCCCTAAAGTGCCCAAATTACCCACAGCAAGTGGTTTAACCGCTTAAAAGGATGTGGTCTGTTATCTCATTAATCTTCAAGAACTCCTGTGAAGCAGTTTCGGGAGCAAATGTTATTATGTTCTCATAACAGCTGGTCCACACGTGTTGTATCTTCACATTGTATAGTTTCAGCATTATTTTCTCTTTATTTTAGTAAAAAAATGGAGTAAAGAAATGTTTAGTTGTTTGAAACTATTTCTATCTAACACTGTCAAATATTTTTAAGTAAAAGATTTGACCTTGATAATAATAGTTATTTTAGGCCTTAAGAGGTTTATGGTAGAACTAACATTTTAATGGGTGTGTGGAGTTGGGGATATGGATATTGGTGGGGGAAGTTTGTAACTATTACACATGAGACACTGTTTATAAAGTTTTAATATCACAACCAGAAGTAAATCACATTTTAGTAGGGTCAGAGTTGTACCTTAATTTTTTTTCTCTTTTAATAATTGAGATGTTATTTACATACAAGAAAATACGCAGGTTTTAAGTGTCAGTTTTTTTGGTGAATTTTGACAAATATATACTCCTCACTCAAGATAACTGAATATTTCTGTCAGTTTATCTGTCATTGGGGATGTCTATCAATTTGTCGTACTGTGGTGACTTGTGCGTTGCTGTGATGCTGGAAGCTATGCCACTGGTATTTCAGATACCAGCAGGGTCACCTGTGATGGACAGGGTTCAGTGGAGCTGCCACACTAAGACAGATTAAGAAGAAGGACCTGGTGATCTAATCCTGAAAAAGAAGAGCTAGTGAAAAACTAATGGATAACAATGGAACATTCTCTGATACAGTGCCAGAAGATGAGCCCCTCAGGTTGGAAGGCACTCAGAATATGACTGGGGAAGAGCTGCCTCCTCAACATGGCAGAGTTGACTTTAATCATGTGTTTGGAATGAAGTTTTTGGGCCTTTATTTGCTGATGTGGCATGACTGAAAATGACAAGAAACAGCTGCAGACATCCATTAGTAATCGGAATGTGGAATGTATGAAGTATGAATCTAGGAAAATTGGAAGTGGTCAAAAATGAAATAGAACACTTGAAGATCAATATCCTAGGCATTAGTGAGCTGAAATGGACTGGTATTGGCCATTTTGAATCAGACGATCAGATGGACAATCTATGCCAGGAATGACAAATTGAAGAGGAATGCATCACATTCATTGTCAAAACAACATTTCAAGATCGATCCTGAACTACAGTGCTATTAGTGATAGGATAATATCCATATGCCTACAAGAAAGATCAGTTAATACAACTATTATTCAAATATATGCACCTACCACAAATGCCAAAGATGAAGAAATTGCAGATTTTTACCAATTTTTGTAGTCTGAAATTGATCAAACATGCAATTAAGATGCATTGATAATTACTGATGATTGGAATGCAAACGTTGGAAACTAAGAAGGATCAGTAGTTGAAAAATATGGCCTTGGTGAAAGAAATGATGCCAGAGCTTGCATGATATACTTTTGCAAGACCAATGACTTATTCATTGCAAATACCTTTTTTCCAGCATCATAAACAACAGCTATACAGTGGACCTTTCCAGATGGAATATGCAGGAATGAAATCGACTACATCTGTGAAAAGGGATGATGGAGAAGCTCAGTGTTATCAATCAGAACAAGGCCAGGGGCCGACTGCAGAGCAGACCATCAATTGCTCCTATGTAAGTTCAAGTTGAAGCCGAAGAAAATTAAAACAAGTCCGCAAGAGTCACAAAGTATGACCTTGAGTATATCCCACCTGAATTTAGAGGCCATCTCAAGAATAGATTTGACACATTGAACACTACTGACGGAAGACAAGACAAGTTGTGGGATAACATCAAGGACATCATATATGAAGAAAGCAAAAGGCCATTAAAAAGAAAGAAAAGACCAAAATGGATGTCAGAAGACACTGAAACTTGCTTTTGAGTGCAGAGTAGCTAAAGTGAATGGAAGAAATGATGAAGTAAAAGAGCTAAACGGAAGATTTCAAAGGGCGGCTTGAAAAGATAAAGTATTATAATGAAATGTGCAAAGACCTGGAGTTAGAAAACCAAAAGGGAAGAACACACTCAGCATTCCGTAAGCTGAAAGAACTGAAGAAATATTCAAGCCCCAAGTTGTAATATTGAAGGAGTCTTTGTGCAAAATATTGAACAACACCGGAAGCATCAAAAGAAGATGGTTGGAATACAGAGTCACTATACCAAGAAGAATTGATCGACATTCAACCATTTCAGGAGCTAGCATAGGATCAAGAACCGATCGCACTGAAGGAAGAAGTCCAAGTTGCACTGAAGGCACTGGTGAAAAACAAGGCTCCAGGAATTGACAGAATGACAGTTGAGATGTTTCAACAAACTGATGCAGTGCTGGAGGTGCTCAGTTGTCTATGCCAAGAAATTTGGATGACAGCTACCTGGCCAACCAACTGCAGGAGATCCATATTTGTGCCCATTCCAAGGAAAGGTGATCCAGCGGAATGTGGAAATTATTAAACAATATTATTAATATCACGTGCAAGTAAAATATTGCTGAAGATAATTTAAAAGCAGTTGTAGCACTGTATCAACAGGAAACTGCCAGAAATTCAAGCCAGATTCAAAAGAGGTATGGAACAAGGGATATCACTGTTGGTGTCAGATGGGTCTTGGCTAAAAGTGGAGAATACCAGAAAGATGTTTACCTGTGTTTTATTGACTCTGCAAAGGCATTCGACTGCGTGGATCATAACAAATTATGGATAACATTGCAAAAAATGGGAATTCTAGAACACTTAATTGTGCTCATGCAGAACCTGTCCATAGACCAAGAGGCAGTTGTTTAAACAGAACAAGGGGATACTGCATGGTTTAAAATTAGAAAAGGTGTGCATCAGGGTTGTATCCTTTCACCATAGTTATTCAGTCTGTATGCTGAGCAAATAATCTGAGAAGCTGGACTATATGAAGAAGAACCGAGCATCAGAATTGGAGGAAGACTCATTAACAACCTGTGATACGCAGATGACACAACCTTGTTTGCTGAAAGCAAAGAGAACTTGAAGCACTTACTAATAAAGATACAGCCTTCAGTATGGATTACACCTCATCATAAAGAAAACAAAAATCCTCACAACTGGACCAATAAGCAGCATCATGACAAATGGAAGAAAGATAGAGGTTGTCAAGAATTTCGTTTTACTTTGATCCACAATCAATGCCCAAGGAAGCAGCAGTCAGGAAATCAAAGGACGTATTGTATTAGGCAAATCTGCCGCAAAAGACCTCTTTAAAGTGTTAACAGGCTGAGATATCACTTTGAGGACTAAGGTGCACCTTATGCAAGCCATGGTATTTTCAGTCGCTTCATATGCATGCGAAAGCTGGACAATGAATAAGGAAGACCAAAGAAGAATTGATGCCTTTGAATTATGGTGTTGGCGAAGAATATTGAACATACTATGGACTGCCAGAAGAACGAAGAAATCTGTCTGGGAAGAAGTGCAGCCGGAATGCTACTTAGGAGTGAGGATGGTGAGACTTTGTCTCAAGTACTTTGGATATGTTGTCAGAAGGGACCAATGCCTGGAAAAGGACATTATGCTTGATAAATTAGAGGATCAGTGTAAAAGAGGACCCTCAACAAAATGGATTGACAGTGGCTGCAGGAATGGGCTCAAACATAGGAACAATTGTGGGGATGGTGTAGGACTGGGCAATGTTTTGTTCCAGTCACTATGAGTCATAACCTACCTGACTGCACCTAACAAGAACAACATTTTGGTGAATTTTGACAAATGTATACTCCTCACTCAAGATAACAGAGTATTTCCATCACCCCAGTAAGTTCTTTCCTGCCTTTTTCTAGTGAAACACTCTCAACCATTGCTATTTCTATTACCATTGCTTAGTTTTTCCTGTCCTAGAACTTCATATAAATGGAGTATATTCTGTTTCATGAAGAGATTCTTTTACTCAATATGTTTTTAAGGAATATACCGATATACACAATAGCATGGGTGAATATTTTAGTATCTGACAAAGGACTTAACAAACATAAAGAACTCCTGAAAATCAACATTAAAAAGATAAACCAATTTAAAAATTGACAACAGACACTTCACAAAGATATACCGGTGGCCATATTTATTTTCATCCATTCTATTGTGTGCATCAGTAGTGTATTCCCTTTTATTCATGAGTTGTTATTACACTGACCAAATCACAGATTTTTAATCTATTCTTCAATTTAAATTGTTTTTAGCTTCTGACTGTTATAAATAAGGCTACTGTCAACATTCTTGTACAAGTCTTTTTGTGGGTATATGTTTACATTTCTATTGGGTAAATACCTAGGAATGCATTTGCTAGGTAGTAGGGTAGATGTATGTTTAACTTTTATAAAAAAACCTGCCAAACAACTTTCCATAGTAGTTGTATCATTGTCTATTCCCACCATTTAATGTTTGATAGTTACAACTGGTGTTTTCAGTCTTATATATCTCATTAAGCTTTTAATTTGAATTTTTCTGATGTTAAATATGTTTAGTATGTCTCCGTTTA
Organism: Dugong dugon; assembly: GCA_030035585.1. Lineage (NCBI taxonomy): Eukaryota > Metazoa > Chordata > Mammalia > Sirenia > Dugongidae > Dugong > Dugong dugon. Next base: position 22,124,036 of record CM057478.1, read on the forward strand.
TTTTATTGGCCATTGGTGTATCTTTGTTGATGAAATGTGTGATGAAGTCTTTCCTATTTTTAAATTGGGTTGTCTAATATGGATTTTTAAAAATTTTTTGTATATTCTGGATGTTTATCTTTTGTCAGGCATATGTACTATGAATTTTTTTCCCCCCACTCTGTGGCTTGCCTACCCATTATCATAATGATGTCTTTTGATGAGTAGACATTTTAAATTTTGATGAAGTTCAGTATGCCAGTTTTTTTATGGTTAATAGTTTGAATATCCTTTTAAAGAAACCTTTCAAAATTATGAAGATATTCTCGAGTAATTTCTTCTTGAACCTTTATGGTTTTAGCTGAAACAAGTAAATATTTATGTGTGATGTGAGATGAGGGTCAAGGTCATTTTTTTCCTTATGTATATTGATTTATGTACCATTTGTTATCATGACTTTTAGTTCACTGTTGGCCTGACTTTGAGCCTACCTTGAAAATCATTTGAGTGTATATGTTAATGTGTTCTTTACTCTGTTCTGTTGAGCTATTTGTCTCTCCTTTAGGACCACACTGTCTTAGAGTTCTGTGACTTTGTGGGAAGGTTAGAAACTGGGTATTATAAGTCTTCCAACTTGGTTCTTATTTATAAAAATTGTTTTTGTTTAAAAAATCAATTATAAGTCTTTCACATTTCCGTGTAAGTTGTAAATTCAGTCTTTGAATTTCTAAAAAAAAGATAGAAGTTATAATTGGTTTTGTGTTGAATCTGTAGGTAAATTAGGGAATAATTTACAATTATATCAAGTATTCAAGACATGAACATGGGATATATCTTTGTTTCTAAACGATATTCCCTTAATTCTCTTAACATTATCTTGTAGTTCTCAGTGTAGAGGTCTTGTACCCCTTTTGTTAAATTTAATCTTGAGTATTTTATCTTTTGGATGCTATTGTAAATTATGTTTTTAAAGCTACTTTCCTATTGTTTTTCTTTAGCACATAGAAATACAGTTGATTTTTGTATATTGATCTTGTATTTCGCAACCTTTTTGTTTCTTTTTTGTAAATTCCTTTGAAATTTCTATGTGGAAGATCCTGTCTTGTAAATAGGGGAAGTTTTGTTTCTTCCTTTCCAGTCTGTACTTTGTCTGTCTTTTTCTTCTCCCCTTTCCTTTTTTATTGTTGTATTTTTGTACTGTTTAAGAGTATTTTTATAGCGTTTAAGATCGCCAATATGATATTGAATAGAAATGGTATGAGTGGATATTCTTACGTTTTCCTTGATCTGAGGGAGAAGTCATTCAGTCCTTCACTATTAAATATTATATTAGCCGTAAGGATTTCCCTCCCTCCCCCTTTTTATGGATGCCCTTGATAAGGTGGAGGAAATGTCCTTTTATTCCTAGTTTTCTGAGACTTTTGTTTGTTTTATCATGAATAGGTGTTAAATTTTGGGTAATTATTTTTCATGATTTATTGATATGGCCATATGGTCTTTCTCCTTTATTTTGTTAATGGAGTATGTTACATTCATTTTTGAATGTTGAACCAACCTTGCATTCCTTAAATAAACCCTACTTGGTCATGATATATTATCCTTTTTATTTTTTCTTGGATTTGCTAATATTTAATTGAAATATTTGTGTTTATGAGAGATATTGATCTGTTTTCTTCTCTAACAATATTGACAAGTTTTTGGTGTCCATCCACAGAATATAATCTATCTTGGTGAATGTTCCACGTACACTTGAAAATATAGGTAGTCCCCGACTTAATGACATATTGAAGTTACAATGAACCACACTTAGGACCGTCCATCTTTTCTTTTTGGTCCTATGCACTGCATATAGTGTTGGCAGTGCATAATTCGCTGATGTTATCACTCTGAGGCATTCACTCACAGATGTTCAATTTTATGATTTACGGTTCAAAACACTGCGATATAGTCAGTGTCAGTGTCAGGAGTTGTAACGAATAGACAGTTGAGCAGTGTTCAACTCTAATGACATATGACAGTTGAACTGTGCACACGCCCAACAGCCGTTGCAACTCTGACTTCATTGTTAAGATACAGATATTGACTTCCTTGTAGACCAGGCCTATAGCATGATCTTATTTAGCGTTTTGTACCATAAAAAGCATCAGTTGTTAATTTGAAGCTGAGTTGTTCAAGTTTCTCTAACTGTAACACTTGCATGGCTTATACCCCCAATAACATGTCTAGCAAAAGAAGTCATGCCACTGGAAGTTCTAATCCAAAAATGAAGGTGGGGAAGGCTCTAGACATGGGTATAAAAATGAAGATCGTTAAGGCCTATGATAATGGAAAGGAAGTTGGTGAAATAGCACATGAGGAAGGACTGTCTCATTCTACTATTTCAACAATCATTAAGGATAAGAATAGAATTTTGGAGGCAGTTAAAGAAGTGATTAGCAGAAAATTGTCAGTTTTAACAAAGAAGAGGCGGGGGCCAATCCATGAGATGGAGAAGCTGTTGATGATTTGAATAGAAGACCAAATCCAGAAGAGGATTCCTAGGAGTTTACTGACGATTTAAATGAGAGCACGCAGCCTTTTTGAAAACCTGAAGGAACAGCAAGGAGAAGACTACAGTGAGTAATTTAATGCCAGTAAGGGCTGGCTTCATTGCTTCACACACAAATTTGGCTTATATGTTGTGCATATAACTGGAGAAGCAAGAAGCGCTCATGTTGAAGCTGCTGAAAAATTCAAGCATGAGCTAGACAAGATGGAAGAGGAAGGAGAGAAGTTGTCAAAAAATTTTACTGTGAAAGGATTAGCTGGAGTTTTTTGTAAGCTAAATCAGGGTCTTTAGTTGCTTGAAAACTTGGACCCAAATGTTGATCACTTTGCTAAAGTTGATAAGCAGATTCAGGAAGCAGTGAGGTGATACTGTGAGATATATGAAGAAAAAAAGAAAAGGACCGTACAGACAACTCTAATTTTTTTGACTAGAAGTGTGGTCCCCATTCCCAGGGATAAACCAGATGATCCCAGACCTTCCACAAGTGGAATTATTACCACAACTGACAAAATGCCAGCATCATCCAACTCTTCATCATCGGAGTAAATTTTTATGGTTTGTGTATTTTTTATCTATGTATTAAAATATATCTGTAAGTTTATATGCAATGTTTCCATCCCCCAAAGACAAATAAAGATTGAATTTATATAGATACTGATAATAAAAGGCAATAATAATCAAAACTAAAAGAAAAAAAAAAAAGGTTATTTGATTTACATCAGAACCGACTTAGGACGAGTAATTGGAACAGAACTCCATCGTAAGTTGGGGACTACCTGTAATGTTAATTCTACAATTGTTGCATATTGTTGTAATTGTTTTCATCCTATAAAATTTTCAATTTAGGTATTGTATTTTTCAATCCTATGATTTCCATTTGTTTTCATATTTTACAGATTCAAAATATTTCCTAAAATTCTCCGTCTTTTCATCTATCTGTGCTTTTCTGTAGACACTTTCACATACTTAATCATTGCTATATTAAAGCCTTGCCTGCTAATTCCAACTCATAGGTTTCTAATGATTTGTTTTTCTCTTGATGTTGGGTCACATTTTCCTGTTTCTTTGCATACTTATTAATATTTTATTGTATGTGAGGCATTGTGGATCACATGTTGTAGAGACTCTGGATTCTCTTATCTTCACTTGAAAAATATTGGGCTTATTTTATCAAGTAATTCCTCCATCATCCCAATTCCATTACTGAGACCCTCCAGGAATTTTTTTTTTAATTTTTTTATTGTACTTTTCAGTTTGAAAGTTATTTTTTTTTATAAAGCTTCTACTTTTTTGCTGAAAATGTCTATCTTCCCATTCGTTTAATAGTGCATGGTTATAATAGCTGCTTTTAAGTCTTTGTCTTATAATTACAATATCTTTGTCAACTCGGGGCTGGCTTATATTGATTGCCTTTGCCTTTGAGAGTTAGTTTTCCTGGTTCTTTGTATGTCACATGATTTTTAGATTGTATCTTTGACATTTTGAATATTACAAGACTCTGGATCCTGTTAAAATCTTTGGGAGAATGTTCATTTTTATTTATTTATTTTTATTTTAGCAGGCAATCAACTTGGTTAGTTTTACACAGGAAGGCCTGACCTATCTTCTGTGGGCCTTTATTCTAAGGTCAGTTTAGTTTGGCATATCTCTTCTGATCTGCCCTGTGTGTGGACTACCTAGGGGCAGCCTAAGACCAGTATAGTTGTAGATACTGGTATGGCTCAGTTCTCAAGTCTTTTGTTATGTTGATTTCAGTCGGTTCAATTTATGCACAGCAACGGGTTTGGTTTTGGCACTAAAAATTGAAGAACTTTAAAATTATCTTGCTAATTTCTGTTTATGTTATCTCTAGACTGTATCCCAAATTTGGTCCTTTAGCATCTTTTCCACTGCCATTCTCCTAATCCAGACCCTCACTAAACCAAAACCTGTCCAAACCTGTTGGTGTTGGGTCGATTTGACTCATAAAGACCCTGATTACTTTGTGCTATTTGTTCCTTTTATTTTTATTTTTAAATGTATTTTATATAAGTAATACATATGCATAAGAGAAAAGTAGAAAATGTAGATTAACAAAAGGAAGAAAAAGTTATCCATATTCTCACAACTCAGATACAACTTAAATATTCTAAATCTTTTAATGTTGTATCCGTCTCTACTTTTTCCTGTGTGTGTGTGTGTGTGTGTATATATATATATATATATAGTTTTAAATATTTCATACCTCAAGCAGGATTATGTTATACAGGCACTGTTTATTATAAACTGCTATTTTCAATGTATAAAGCCTTTCATATCAGTGAATATTCTGCACCATCACATCCACTCTTGATAGTACAGCTTCACATTTCTGTCAGATGATCTTCCTATAAAATATAGCTAAGATCTTGCCATGCCCTTGCATGGAACCCTTCAGTGGTACCCCATTGCTTACAAAATGAATTTCACATTTATTAACCTGACATTCAAGAGACCCTAGGCTAGTGTCCAGCTACTCAAGGAAGAAGTGAGAAAGTATATTAGAATGTGGAAAGAGCCATCATAGGGCTAGTGGAACAGGGTGATCACTCAGTGGAAGCACCCATGCATTCTAAAGAGCGTAGTCATGGCTACTTAGAGGACATACTTTAAACTGATAACCAAAGGGTAATTGAGCTAATTAGGCCTGGAGAAAGGGGGAATGGAGTAGGGATGGGGGGTTGGAAGAAGGAGGAACCTCCTGGCAGAAGAAGACCACAAATAAAGCTGAAAGTCTAAGGAGGCTAGAGAAAGCAGGAATATGGTCAAAGAGATGAGGGTAATTCAGTGCAGCTGAAGGCTGGTATGAGTGGGAGAATGGTCTGTGATGGCTGGAGAAGAAAACGGGCTAGCTCCTGAAGGGCTTCTTGACTGGAATCTTTGAAAACACTGCCTGTTCTATAGGGCCTTACTTTTTCAGCCAGAGACAACCTTCTGTCTCTAAACTGCTGTGGCACTTAACCATTCTCCTCTGAAGGCGCTCATCACTTTCTACTGTAGAAAAGAGTTTTCTTTCCTTTTCCCTTAAAAAAGAAAAAAAAAAAAAAAAAAAAAAAAACCACATGCTTCAAATTCTTGTATTTTTCTGTAAGTTACTTGGAAGGAAGGATCATGCCCATACCTCTTGTTTCTCCTGTTGCATATAGTATGTGGTCAATAAATGTGTGTGGAAGCAACAACCAGATAAATAAATGTAGCCGGTACTTTATAAAAAGGAAGATGAGGAAAGTTACTCATATTCCTTTCATTCGTTTTTCCTGAGCACAGCAGGAGGAGTAGAAATATGTATTACAGGCAGAAATGATATTCTTTTGCAGGAATCCAACATTATCTGCCATAAGCTCCTGTAACTCACAGTATGTTCTCTACTTATAAAGTTCCACATTTATAAAACTGACGAAATGTGTATTCCCTCGCGGTACGTGACAGTTTAGCAGTATGTGATATATTACTTCTTTCATATAGTAGACAACATGCAAATTGTATTGCATTATAATACAGTGATCTCCCAAGGCCACCAGGTCTTCATAGAAAATACCGCATTTGTATAATACACTTTCGTTGAGTATTTACGTTTAATAAATATTCTTCACAAATCTATTCAGCAAATATAACTGATGGAGATGAAACACAACCCTATTTTATGAAGCCTTCTCAGATGCCTTTGGGAATCCTCTTTTGTAGTTTATTGTACAGTATTTCAGACATGTATATGGTTCCTGCTGAATCTTTTATAGCATACGTATTTAATCTACTAGAGTATTTTTGCTGAACTATCTGAAACAAATGCTGATAGTTTATTATTGCTATTATTGCACTTTTAAACATCAGTTAATGTTGCTATTGGTATTTTGTGGCAATTTAGCTGTTGACAAATATTTTATTGAGAATATACCAATTTCCCACTACAGAGGGAAATAAGATTAGAAAAACCTCTAAAGATATTGAGAGAGAATTGAGAGCACATATCTTATTATAAGCTCTGGTGGCACAGTGGTTAAGAGCTCAGCTGCCAGCCAAAAGGTGGGCAGTTCAAATCCATCAGCCGCTCCTTGGAAATCCTATGGGGCAGTTCTTCTTTGTCCTATAGGGTTGTTATGAATTGGAATCAACTTGATGGTAACGGGTTTGTGTTTTTGAGTTTATCTTATTATAACTATTATATCTTTAAAACATTGTTATGGATTAAATTGTATCCCCCAAAAATGTGCGTCAGCTTGGCTAGGCTACGATTCCTAGTATTGTGTGATTGTCCACCATTTTGTGGTATGATGTGATTATCCTATGTGTTGTAAATCCTAACCTCTATGATGTTAATGAGGCAGGATTAGAGGCAGTTATGTTAGTGAGTAGGATTATGTTGTATTTTGAGTCAATCTCTTTTGAGACATAAAAGAGAGAAGTGAGTGGAGAGAGAGAAGGGAGGGACCTCGTGCCACCAACAAAGAAGTGCTGGGAGCAAAGTGTGTCCTTTGGACCCGGGGTCCCTGTGCTGAGAAGCTCCTAGACCAGGGGAAGATCGATAACAAGGCCCTTGTTCCAGAACCAACAGAGAGAGAAAGCATTCCCTGGGAGCTGGGGCCCTGAATTTGGACTTTTAGCCCCCTAGACTGTGAGAGAATAAATTTCTCTTTGTTAAAGCCATCCGCTTGTGATATTTCTGTTATAGCAACACTAGATAACTAAGACATTATTTAAAGTTTAAATAACTATTGAAAGTTTTTATATATTTTTTCAATTTATCTAATCTATTTGGTTAATTTATTAGTTATATATTGATCCATAACAAATTATCCTGAAACCGAGTACCTTAAAATAACATTTATTATCTCATAATTTCTGTGGGTTAAGAAATCTGGGCATGACTTAACTGAATCCTCTAGTTCGGGATCTCTCACAGGCTGTTTTCAAGGTGTCACCAGGCTTCAGTCATCTCAAGGCTTGACTGGGGAAGGGTCTGCTTACAATCTTAGTCAGGTGGTTGTTGGCAGGATTTAATTTCTTGCTGGCTGGAGGCTGCCCTCATTCTTTGCAGCTTGCTTTAAAGAGCAAAAAAGTCAAGGAAAATCAGAGAGAGAACAGGGAGGAGAGAGAAATAGCGATCATAGTCTTTTGTAGTCTAACCTCAGAAGTGCTATCCCATCACTTATTCTGTTTTCTATTAAAAGCAAGTCAATAGGTCTAACCCATACTCAGAGGTGTGAATACCAAGAAGCGGGGATTACTGGGTGCTGTTCACAGTTTTGAAAACTATTTTAAGACTAAATTTATATTTGTTGGAGGATGAGTTCTATCCTTTGGGCCAGGTTGCGTTTATGTATATAAATGTGGGAAACAGATAAACGTATTAAATGTTAAGATAACCAGAGACCTGAGTTATAATGAATATTTAAAATTGAGGAGTTTAGACTTTTACTCGCTGAGCTCTGCCCACCCCTCACATTTCCCAGGTGGCTGGGCTGCCCTGCAACAATGATGTCCTTGAAGATTCTTGGCTGGAGGCGCTGTCTGTGCAGGACTGTCCTCTTCTACAGCTCTTCTCTAGACATTAGCATATTTTTCCCACAATTATATGAGTTATGCCTCTTTTGCATATTTAAACACATATCTTTAGAAGTTAGTGTTCAAAATACTACTTTAGAGAAAGCTTGACTTTTATTAACAGTGAAAGTGAAGTGAGAGCTCTAGGTCTGAGGCAGTGGTTCAGTGTGTCTGGCTGACCCAGGCCATTTTGTTAATCACCCAGAGCCCCTCTTGGCCCTATGGGGACCCAGACTTCACAGTCTGAACCACTTTTGTTTATACTGAGTTGTTATACCTACAGCCCAGGTGAGCAGTCACCTCCCCAGGACCTAGACTTCACAGCCTGAGCTGCATTAGTTTAGTGTAAGCCTTCATGGAGGCCAGGCTAAACATTCCCAGACCCAGACTGGCCTCTAGAGATCCTCGTGGTCCAAGTCAGATTTCCTCGTATCATTCTGATACCCAGAGATTTTGACTTACTGCAACTCTTGGAGCCAACTGGAAATGCTGAGTTGAGCTATGTTAAGTCTGAGATTCACATACAAAGCGTTTTGAGGAGAGTACACGCCACTGGATATGCTAGTAAATGAATAATTTCTTTTATAAGGATCAGCACAAGCTGTTCCTATGAGGCAGAGGTTAAAGAAGTCCCAAATGTCTAACTTTTCTAAGCTGCTGTACCACTCCATCATCTTTAACATCAACTATTCCCTCTCCCGCCTGCACTCTCCCTCCCGTCTTTGGGTTCCCTCATTTGCTGCAATATCTCACAGAACTCAAGAACCTTTAAAGGAAATGGTTCACATGATTGTGGAGGCTGGCAAGTCCCACATTCGTGAGTCAGGCATATGCTGCTCCCAACCCACGCAGCTGCAGGAGCTGACGAACCCAAACCAGCAGTTCAGAACACAGGCTGCTGGCTCACAAGGCTGTGGAAGCTAGCAAATCAGGTCACACAATACGTTGCTGGCCCAGGGGGCTGTGGAGGACTGCAAATCCCAGAATCAGCAGGTCAAATAGCAGGCCTCTGGGGAGGTCAGCTGATCATGAACCAGATGTGGGATCCAGATGCAGAGAGAAAGAGAGAGAGAGAGCGCCTCGCCAGGGCACACACATGTATCTTAGATGCAGGCCACATCCCAGGGGAGGGCATAACTTTAGTAAGGGTGGTGCTTGAGTCACACCCTCCTGCAAGGCTGCAGGCAACCCAAGACACACCTTATATCAATCCTGCCTCGTCAACATGTAGAGGTCAGGATCCACAGCACATAAAATGGTGGACAACCACACAATACCGGGAACCATGGCCCAGCCAGGTCGACACATAACCCCAACCATTACAGGTTTGATATACCTGATTTGCATAGTCCTACTCAGTCATTGTGTGTGAGTCACAAAGACCATAGCTAGAAGGACCATTTAAGTAATTCATTGCACTGCAGCTAGCAAACTGATGAATTTAATTTTCTGCCCTAATTTGTCAGGAACAGGTTCTTACATTCATACAATGGCCAGCCCGTATGACCTGTCTACTGACAAATGTATCATCGTGTTTCACGGTAAGGAGCGTTGAGGAGCAACATTTTCTCAATTTGCTAATCTGACACCTTATGTAAATGCACATATGGTAGAGTGTACAAATTCAGCTAAGGGAAGGGGAGGTAGAATTTGATAATAATTTTATAATTTATTAAGCTACAAGCAAGTACTAACATCTCCCCCGCCCCTCATATCACTCCTATGTACACAGATTGAAGGCAGTGAGTGAGTAGATACACACACACACACACACACACACACACACTTCATTTGTAAAAGCCAACCCTATCCCACTGACACCAGCCATTCAAATCACCGTAGATCAGAATGGGTGCACCAGCATTAAGAGCTTTTTGTATTGCAGTACCTCATTTAATCTTCACAACAGCTCTATGAGATTAGCTCCATTTTATTGAAGAGGAAATTCAGCCCTGGGAGGTTAAAAAACTTGCTGAAGGCCACTCAGTTTGGATTTCAACCCAATTAGACTGAACACAGAGTTTATGATCTTAGGTACTAGTCTATTGCATCTCATGCTTCTTTTTTCCAGCATTCATAGTCTGAAAACACTTCTCAGGACACAAATAATCCATCTTGCTTTTTCACCTTATTTCATATGACCTCAGTCTCATTGTTAATGTGGAATCCATGCCAAGTTACCCAGATAGTGGGTAGAAGGAAGAATTACCTTTCTTTTTCCTCTTTGGTTTCTCACCATGCAGCAGTCACCTTCAGCGTTCTTGCTACCCAAGTGATAATGCTGCTATGCCATTTGCTTTTCCTCTTGGACTGCAATGCTTTCTCATCCCTCTCCTGTAGTAAATACTGAAATTGTGGTCAGTCACTTTCCTTCTATGTGTTCCATAATCCTTCTGAATCTGCCCCTTTCCCTTCTGGAGTGCTGCCTGGGGTGACTAATGTATACTCTCTCAACCCCTAAGAAAGCAACTAGAATGAAATGTGGAGGTATTTTCAGATACTGCATGACATCATGTGCTTAAAGTCTGAGAGCACTGTTGTTAATGGAACACAAACATGATTTTAATGAAATAGTCTGTGTCTTAATCTAACTGATTTTACATCTTGCAATGACTGGGGCAATTTATTTATTGGGTGGAACTTGTTATAAAGCATTTATTTTCCATTTTGTGTTTTAAAGAGTGATTCTTTCTTTCTTCTATTCTCCCCACCTCCTTGAAATTACTAAGATCGTCTCATAAGGTTATAAGACAGGCTATCCAGGATCAAACTTCATCCATTTCAATTTTCACAGATTATCAAATGTTAGATTGGATTGGGTTCTCCCAGAACTAGATCATGTGCCAAGAATTTAAGTGAAAGTAATTTTTGAAGGCAATCTCAGGAGAAAGCAGTAAGAGAGTGGAGAAGAAAGGATAGTGAAGGGGGAAAAGCCAAACAGGAATGTAATTTTGGGAGAGTCAGCGTGATTGGAATTGACCAACGAGAGGCAGTTGGAGGGAGGCTCCAAAGGTTAGTTTTCACTACCTGGAGGTTTTTTGTATCTCTTTTATCTGTCAGTCATTGGCTGCAGGCAAGCTGTGTCCAGTGCTCAAGAGCAGTTCTCTGGGGAAGGATAAGATGGGTTTTCACAGTGAAGAATTCATGAATCCAGGGAGCTGGAACACAGACCTGGCCAACAATAACCAAGAAGATTTGGATAGGGCAGCAGTAATGTCCACAACAAAGTTTAAGTTGAAAAAATCAAATCATTCATTCAGTATGTCACACTCCTTTTACATTGGAGAGACTTGAGAATTAGAGAAGTAAAATAATTTACCTCAAGTGTCACAGCTGCTAGTAACAGAAGCAAAGTTAGAACCCAGGTGACCTGACTCCTAACCAGTGCTCTTTGTACCAATTGACAGTGACAAGGGATGTTACTTGAGATAATGTTTTAATTATCCCCATTGCACTTCAGTTCTCTCTGATATTGTAGTTATTTATCTGAACCTCTTCAAGTGTATTTTAAATAAACCTTATTGAGGTATATTTATATACAACAAATTGTTCCTGTTTTAAGTGTGAAGTTCCATAAGTTTTGACAAATATATATGTAACATTGTAACACTCAACATACATAACATTTCCATCACCTTGAAAAGCCCCTTCGGGCCTCACTGAAGGCAAGCATTGCTGGACCGAGGCAAACACTGATCTGCTTTCTGTCAGAATGGATCAGATTTACCTTTGCCTAGGATTTCATATAGATGAATCATACAGCATGTACTCTTGTGTGTCTAGCATCTTTAACTCAGCATGTCTTTGAGAGTCATACATGTTGCTGTATATCAGTGTTTTGTTTCATTTTATTGCTGAATAGTATCCCATTTGCTGAGTAGTATTCCATTGTTTGGATATACCACAATTTGTTTATCCATTACCTGTTGATGGACATTTGCGTTCTCACTTTTTGCGTATTATGAATAAAGCTGTTATGAACATTTGTGTACAGGTCTTTCTGTGAACCCATATTTTCATGTATCTTGGGTAAGTAACAAGGAATAGAATTGCTGGGCTGTATGGTAATGACCAAATTGTTTTCCAAATTGATTGTACCATTTTACATTCCTGTTAGTAATGAATGAGAGTATTAGATGCTCTACATCCTCGCCAAGTCTTGGCATTGCCTGTTTTTAAATTTCAGCCATTTTAAATGGTTACTAATGGAGCTCTGGTGTCATAGTGGTTAAGAGTTCGGCTGCTAAACAGAAGGTCGGCAGTTCAAATCCACCAGCTGCTCCTTGGAAACCCTATGGGGCAGTTCTACTCTTTAGCATCGCTAACAACAGCAATGTGACTACTGGGCTGGGAGTAGAGCAGGGCTAGGCCTGGGGAAGGGGCGGGGTGATGGGAGGCAAGAGCTGGGGGTGGGGCGGGGCCAGGGCTGGGGAGGGGAGAGGCTGGGGCTGGGCGGGGTGGGGCGGGCCTGTGGAGGCCTGAGGCAGAGTCCAGTGTCTAGGGCTTGGAGTTCTGCCTGCACATCAAGTACTAGTGGAAGCGGAAGCCAGTTCTGGACACCGCCCCTGGGAGCTCTTGAGGCCAGTTTACAAATCCCTGCTTCTTGATATCCTTTGGGTTCTTTACAGACTGCTCCTGCAGCCTGGGGATCTGGTCCCCTGAGTAGCCCCCTGCCCAGCTCTGTGCTTGGCAGTGGTAGGAACTGGTGAATGCTTGCTGAAGGAGGGCGGGAGGGGTGGACTTGGCAGGGCCCTGTGGCCTCCTTTCTATGCCCTGCTGCCCCCCACCAGCTGGTGCCACTGGGAGAACTGACCAAGCATAGCACCTCAGACGGGGGTCCACCTCCTTTGCCCAGATCAGCCACACAGCTCGGCAGCTGGACTGGCCCAACCCAGAGGAGGCCTTCACGAGCATCATCAAGTTCGTGAAGGACACTCGTTGGCTGGCCCTGATGTACTGCAGCCTCATCAAGGCTTGGGCCCAGAACTCTCTGCAGGCCAGAAGAACTAGGGTCAGGCAGCCAACAAGCTGTGTGTGGTGGTGAACAATGTGGAACAGCTGCAACTGATGATTGGCAAGCTGCCCGCCCAGTTGGCTTGGAAGGCTCTGGAGCAGCAGATCGGTGCTGTGTTGGAGCAGAGGTGGCTGCAGCAAACACTACATGCCCACCTGCAGGGCATGCTGGCGAGACTGGGCCACGATCAGCACCCTGGCCAAGCAGCTGGAGGTGGGCATCGCCAAGCACATCCAGAAGCACCTGGGTATCAGCGAGTCCATACTGCTGGAGGATGCCATTCTGACCCTGATGAAGTTCCTGGAGGTGGAGCTTTGTCACATTAACACCAACTCAGTGCAGGAGAACTTAAGCAGCCTTTTGACTGCTCTGGACGCACGCACTCTCCCAGTGTCCTCCAGCAGGCTGATGATCTCTCTGCAGAAACCAGAGATCCGCCTGCACGCCGGGGACTGTGGCTTGCCACCCGAGGCCCTGCACACGGCCACCTGCCAGGCTCTGCAGAGGGACCTAGTGCTGCAAGTGGCCCCCAGCCAGGAGCTGATCCAGAAGTACTTCTGCATCTGCCTCAAGCAGCAGGCAGAAACAACTGCCGAGGAGCTGAGGGTGGTCACGGTCAAGGCTTCCTACCGTGCCTCCTAGCAGAAGCTTAATGTGGAGCTGCTCAGCATTTCCAGCCTGCTGCCTCGGACTCCAAGGGCCCCAGTGACACTTTTGTGCAGCTGACTTGGAGCCCACGTTCTGAGACCCAGAAGCGCAAGAAGGACCTTTACTGCTGTTTCATTGATCTGTATGTCTATCCTTATATCAATGCCATATTATCTTGATTACTGTAGCTGTATAGTAAGTCTTGAAATCAGGTAATGTAAGTTTCCCATCTGTTTTTTCCTTCTTCAAATTATTTAGGTTATTCTAGGTCCATGGCATTTTCATAAATTTTAAAATCAGCTTGTTAATTTCTGCCAAAAAAAAAAAAAGCCTCTTGAAGTTTTATTTCCAGTTGCATTGGATCTATAGACTAATTTGAGGAAAACAGACATTTTAAGGATGTTGATTTGGTCAGTATATGAACTCGATATATCTTGCCATTTACTTAGGCTGAGGGTTTGCCAACTATGGCCCATAAGCTTTCCACCTGTTTTTATAAATAAATTTTTTATTTGGAACATGTCATGCCCATTCATTTACATATTTTCTATGCCTGCTTCCAGACTACAAAGGCAGAGTTGGGTAGTTGCAAGAAAGACCATATGGCCCACAAGTCTAAAATATTTACTTTCTAGCTCTTTAGGAAAACGATTGCCAAACCCTGACTTATAAGGATGTTGTTTAATTTCCACATATTTTGGAACATTCGGATACCTTTCTATTATTGATTTCCATTAACTCCATTGTGGTCAGAGAAAATACTCTAAGTTTCAGTCTTTTTTTTTAACTAAGTAATTTATTTTATTTTTGTAGTGGAGAATATATACAGCACATACACGAGTTCAACAATTTCTACATGTGCAATTCAGTGACATTGATTGATTACATGCTTTGAGTTGTGCAGCCATTCTCATCCCTCTTTTCCAAGTTGTTCTTCCCCAATTAACATAAACTCACTGCCTCCTAAGTTTGCTATCTGATCTTTTGAGTTGTTATTGTCAATCTGATACTATATAGATAGTTCTTTAAAAGAGCACAGTGCTCAAGGCAGACATATTTTACTAGTTAAGCTAAACTATTGTTTGGTTTCAAGAACACTTCAGGGAGTATTTTTGGTTTAATGTTTAAAGCTTATCTCAGGGCAGTAGTTTCAGGGGTTCATCCATCTTCTGTTGCTCCAGAAAATCTGGATTCCATGAGAATTTGAAATTCTGTCCCACAGTTTCTACCTTTTGATCAAGATTCTTCTATAGAATCTTTGATCAAAATGTTCAGTAATGGTAGCCAGGCACCATCCAGTTCTTCTGGTCTCATGCAAAGGAGGCAGTTGTTCATGTAGGCAAGTAGCCACACATTCTATTTCACTCTCCTGTTCCTGACTTGCCATCTTCCTCTGTTGCTCCAGGCAAACAGAGACCAGTTGTTGTACCTTGGATGCCAACTTGCAAACTTTTAAGACCCTGGGCACTACACAATGAATTAAAAAGTAGAACAGAAGCACTAAGCGTGTTATTAGGCTAATTAATTGGGATGTCACGTGAAACCATGACCCTAAGCCTCCAAACCAAGGAACCAAATACCATGAAGTATTTGGGTTGTACAAAAGCAATCTCAGCAGCTACTCTTTTGGTTTTTTTTTCCTTGTTGTGATTTCAGTCCTTTTAAATATAAGAGTTGTTCTGTGGCTCAGCATATGGTCTATTTTGGAGAGTACTTTTTGTGCACTTCAAAAAAATGGGTTCTGCTTTTTTTTTTTGGTGAAGTCTAGTTGGTCGATATTGTCATTCAAGATTGCTACATCCTTATTGATTTTCTTTCTACTTGGTTCATCAGTTAGAGAGGAATCTTAAAATCTCCAACTGTAATTATGGATTTATGTATTTCTTGTTTCAGTTACTGCCAGATTTTGCTTCTTGTATTATCTGCATACATATTTAGGATTGTTATGTCTTCTTGATCAATTGACCCTTCTGTCATTATGAAATGTCCCTTTTTGTCTTTGGTCATATTCCTTGTTTACAGGTATACTTTATCTGATATTAAGTAGCCATTCTTTCTTTCATTACTGTTTGCATAGTTTATCTTTTCCTCTTCTTTTAACTTATCTATTCCTTTATCACTGGGTGATTCTTTTCAGAAGTAGACTGTCAGGTCCTTCTTCCTAGTCTATCTTAGTCTGGAAGGTCAGCTGAAACCTGTCTGCCATGGGTGACCCTGCTGGTATTTGAATACTGGTGGCATAGCTTCTAGCATCACAGCAACATGCAAGCCCCCACAGTATGACAAACTGACAGACACGTGGGGGCCATCAATTGCTCATATGCAAATTCAGGTTAAAGCTGAAGAAAATTAGAACAAATCCACAGGAGCCAAAGTACAGCCTTGAGTATATCCCACCTGAGTTTAGAGAGCATCTCAAGAATAGATTTGATGCACTGAACACTAATGACCAAAGACCAGACGAATTGTGGAATGACATCAAGGACATTATACATGAAGAAAGCAAGAGATCATTAAAAAGACAGGAAAGAAAGAAAAGATTGGATGTCAGAAGAGACTCTGAAACTTGCTGTTGAACATTGAGTAGCTAAAGCAAAAGGAAGAAATGATGAAATAGCTGAACAGAAGATTTCAAAGGGCA
Organism: Dugong dugon; assembly: GCA_030035585.1. Classification (NCBI taxonomy): domain Eukaryota; kingdom Metazoa; phylum Chordata; class Mammalia; order Sirenia; family Dugongidae; genus Dugong; species Dugong dugon. The sequence goes on from CM057478.1 coordinate 22,140,425, forward strand.
GCTTGAGAAGACATAGTAAAATATTATAATGACATGTGCAAAGACCTGGAGATAGAAAACACACTTGGCATTTCTCAAGCTGAAAAAATCGAAGGAAAAATTCAAGCCTCAAGGTGCAATATTGAAGGATTCTTTGGGCAAAACACTGAATGACACAGGAAACATCAAAAGAAGATGGAAGGAATACACAGAGTCACTGTACCAAAAAGAATTGGTTGGTGTTCAGCCAAGAACCTGTGGTACTGGAGGAAGAAGTCCAAACTGCACTGAAGACACTGGTGAAAAACAAGGCTCCAGGAACTGACAGACTATAACTTGAGATGTTTCAACCAACGGATGCAGTGTGGGAAGTGTTCACTCATCTATTCCAAGAAATTTGGAAGACAGCTACCTGGCCAACCAACTGGAAGAGATCCATAGTTTTGCCTATTTCAAAGAAAGGTGATCCAACAGAATACTAAAATTATTGAACAATATGATTAATATCACACACCAGTAAAATTTTGCAGAAGATCATTCAAAAGTGATTGCAACAGTACATCGACAGGGAACTGCCAGAAATTCAAGCTGGATTCAGAAGAGGATGTAGAACGAGCAGTATCATTGCTAATGTCAGATGGAGCTTGGCTGAAAGCAGATAATACCAGAAAGATGTTTACCCGTATTTTATTGACTGTGCAAAGGTATTTGACTTTGTGGATCATGACAACTTATGGATAACATTGTGAAGAATGGGAATTCCAGAACACTTAATTGTGCTCATGAGGAACCTGAACATAGACCAAGAAGCAGTTTTTGAACAGAACAGAACAGTTATACTGTTTCCTTTCACCATACTTATTCATTCTGTATGCTGAGCCAATAGTCTGAGAAACTGGACTATATGAAGAAGAACGTGGCATCAGGATTGGAGGAAGACTGATTAACAACCTGTGATATGCAGATGACACAACCTTGCTTGCTGAAAGTGACAGCAGTTACTGATGAAGATCAAAGACTACATCCTTTAGTATGTATTACACCTTAACATAGAGAAAACAAAAATCCTCACAACTGAACCAATAAACAATATCATAATAAATGGAGAAAAGATTGAAGTTGTCAATCATTTCATTTTACTTGAATCCATAGTCAACGTTTATGGAAGCAGCAGTCAAGAAATCAAATAACGCATTGCCTTGGGCAAATCTGCTGCAAAAGTGTTAAAAAGCAAAGATGCCACTTTAAGGACTAAGGTCTGCCTAACCTAAGCCATGGTGTTTTCGGTTGCCTCACATCCATGGGAAAAATGGACAATGAATAAGGAAGACCAAAGAAAAATTTATGCCTTTGAATTATGGTGCTGGCGAGGAATATTGGATATACTGTGGACTGCCAAAAGAACGAACAAATCTGTCTTGGAAGAAGTACAGCCAGAATGCTTCCTGGAGGCAAGGATAGCGAGACTTTATCTCACATACTTTGGACATATTATCAGGAGGGACCAGTCCCTGGAAAAGGACATCATGCTTGGTAAAGTAGAGGGTCAGTGAAAAAGAGAAAGGCCCTCAACAAGATGAATTGACAAGGTGGCTGCAACAGTGGGCGTAAGTATAACAACAAGGATCATGAGGATGGCGCAGGACCGGGCAGTGTTTGGTTCTGTTGTACCTAGGGTTGCTATGAGTCAAAACCGACTCGATGGCACCTAACAACAACATTCCTTTATGTTTAAAGTACATTTTATATGGTGTTTTCCATTTCTTTGTGTAGATCCACTTTCCATCTGATGTCATTTTTCCTTCCACCTGAAGAACTTACTTTAATAATTTCTTGTAGTGTAAGTCTGTTGGCAGCAATTTTTCTGAGCTTTTGTGGGTCTTAAAAAACTCTGACTTTGATTTCATTTTTAAAGGATAGTTTTACTGGCTATGGAATTCCAGGATGGCAGAATCATTTCTAGCACTTTAAACATGTCATATCACTGCTTTCTGGCGCAGTTTCTGACGTGAAGGCTGCAGTCGTCATTATCTTCATTTTTCCGTATGTAATATATGTATGTATGTGTGTGTGTATTTGTATATTCTTTAGCTGTTTAAACATTCTCTCTTTATCCCTGGTATTCAGCAATTTGATTATGATATGCTTTGGCATGGTTTTCTTGGTTTTTCTCCTTCTTGAGGTTTGTTGAGCTTCTTGGAGCTCTGGGTTTATAGCTTTCATCAAATTTGGATGTTTTTTTCTGTTATTTTTTCTAATATATTAACTTGGCCCCCTCTCTCCTTGTATCTTTTTGGGATTACCATTACACATCTGTTAGAGTACTTCATATTGTCCTGTAAGTAACTATTACTGTTAATTTTTTCAATCTTTTCTTTTTCTCTTTGCTTCTGCTTGAATAATTTCCCTTGCTTTGTCTTCACATTCCCTGATATTTTGGAATGCTTAATCTATAGCTGATCCTACCCAGTGAATTTTTTATTTCAGACATTGTGTTTTTCACCTTTATATGTCCTATTTAGTTTTTTTTTTTTTGTTGTTGTTGTTGTTAATGTCTTTCATTTCTGTACTCATTATGTTCATGTTTTTCTTTCATTACTTGGCGTGAATATAATGGCCTTTTTATCCAGAATCTGCTCATTTCATCATTTTTGGGTCTGTTTCTATTGACTAATGTTTCTTCTGATTCTGAGTAATATTTTTGTGCTTTTTGGCATGTCTAACAATTTTATATTGGATGCTGGATATTGTTGTTGGATACTAGATTTTGTGGTTTTTGAAAAGCATTATACTTTGTTCTGACTGGCAGTTAAATTACTTGCTAATCAGCTTTATCCTTTAGATATTTGTTTTAAAGCTTTTTGAAGGCAGGCTCGGTAGCCTTTACTCTGTCTTGTTTAGCCCCACTATTAAGGTATGATTCTGCTGCAGTCTCCACTAGATGCCCTGGGTGTTCACTTTATGTGTCGTCCCCCCCACCCCCCTGGACTGGTCATAATTTGAATCTCTCCCAGCCTTTTGTGTAGCAGGGAATTTTTCTGCTTATAGCCTCCCATTTGTCCTTTGCCTGGTCTTGTGCATTTTCCCCTACACATGTGCAGCTTAATATTCACTTACAGACTCAGCACAATCCCATGCAAACATCTAGAGCCATCTCTCCTTAAATCTTCTCCTGTACTCTGCTGTACAAATTCAAGCTGTCATGCCTTGCTGAAATCTGATCTCCCTCTCCCCTCAACTCAGCAAGACCTCTGCTTGAGGTTCCCCCTCCTTGCACTACTGTCCTTCTTTCATTAATCACAGTCCTGCGGTACCTATTGTCCAATGGCTGAAAATCATTGTTTCATATATTTATTCAGTTTTCTTGTTTTTGGGGGCCCACTTACTCCATCATGCCCATTTTCAAGTGTAGTTTTTTTTTCTCTGTATAACTTTTTGTAGCAAGCTTTATATATTGTCTATTTTAAAGGAATACTTCTATTTTTCCCAAGTTATCCAGTTTTTATATTTGGCATGTGTTGTTGTGGGCCATACTCATTTGTAGTATTCTGCTGGAGACAAGGTCTTAAGTCATAACATAACTTTCCCTCCTTTAAATTTAGTTATTTTACTCTTACCTTTAAACATTTGTATTGTTAAATACAGCATAAGGAAAAGTGCACAGATTATCTATAAAGTAAATATCTCTGTAATTGTGACAGGAGAAAGAAATAGAATGTTGTCAGCACCCAAGAGGCTTCCTTTTTGTGTCCTTTCCCAGGCTAACCTCTCACTGTGCTGGGAGATAACCACTTCTCTCCATCTTTCACAGTAGAGGGTTAGTACATGTCTGCACATAGACAGGAATGTCTCAGCCAGTCTTAACCAACCTTTGACCAACATCTGGCAAACGAAGACATTTATCTCTTTTTAAATAAAATAAAATACTACACGATAGTATACTTTTTCCTCTTCCTTTTAGTTGGTTCTGAACCATGGCTCCTAGTATAACTGCCCACACAGTGACATGTTTTAAGTTTTATGAAATGAGCATGAACTGCTATAAAGGACAGAGGACAGAGAAATGACTTGCAGGTGAGGTGGCAGAGGGAGCTTCATGCAGCATTTGAGCTTTGTGTCAGAGCAGCAGCTCTCAGCCTCTGAGCACCTTTTAAATATACCAGTGCCTGAGCTCTACCCTTGGACAGTGTAATTGGTCTGAGCTGCAGCTTAATCTCTGGGGTTTTTAAAGAGCTTCTGAGGTCATTCTAATGTGCCAAACTGCAGAACCAAGAACCAGTGCCTTAGGCCAAAGCATTCTTCTCAGACCAGGACCTGGGTTTTTTTTTGTTGTTGTTGTTGTTTGTTTTCTAATTTCAAATCCATCATGGACTGATAATTTTGTAAAATACAATAGAAATGAATTACTAGAAAAATGGTGTACAAAAGAAAAGCCTAAATATTATTATTAGATTAAATAGATACATAACAATGGTATCAAATTGCTACAAACTTTTCAAAATGGATACTCTTGATTTTTATATGTATCTTTTGAAAGAATACGAGTTCCTGGACTGGCGCTGGTCTGCAGACCACACTGAGGTCTGATGACACAGAGGGCAGTGTGGCAAGAGTCCTCTATTAAGTGGGTGGAAGTTTGTGCCATAGGAATTAGGTTGGGTTTGATCATATAGGGCCTTGATTGCTGGCATAAATAATTCAGCTTTTGTTCTGTAGGCACCAGGGAGCCAGAGAATCATTGGCGAGGGATGCCTTGATCATAGCTGTGGAGCTCATTTTGGCAGCGTCGTTGTATATGATGGATTAGAGTGAGAGAGTGAAAAGGGGAACTGGGTAGAATAAAACAAAAACTCTCAAATTTCTGGAGAAGTTACTCTAGAAATGCTAACAAACTCCTTAGAGGATACAAGGATTTAAGCTAGTTGAAAATATATAAGGTTGTTTATTCTGTGTGTTTTCAGAAACCACACAGATAGAAGATCCAAGAAAACAATGGAGAGGAGAACAGGAGAAAATGCTCAAGGACTATCTCTCAGTGGCTCAGGATGCACTTAGGACACAGAAGGAGCTGTACCACGTGAAGGAGCAAAGACTGGCTTTGGCTCTGGATGAATATGTACGATTAAATGATGCTTATAAGGAGAAGTCAAGTTCTCGGACAAGCTGTAAGTACAGTGTGGTTATTCAGACTTCCAAAATAGGGACCTATTTGTAGACAATAGAAGTCTACTTGCATTTCCATGGAGTTTACTTTTGAGTCCTTTTCCCTTCTAGGCTGGAAGAATCCCTCAGTACCATGAGAGAGGGTGATGGCACACCGCCCATTTCTTAGTAACACTCTTCAACCCTCTTCCAGATAAAGTTTCCCCATTTGGGGATATGAATTATCTAATTATCCATTGCCATTGAGTCGATTCCGAGTTGGCCGGCAACAGGTTTTTATACCGTCTGTTCCTGCCTGATTGCCTTTTATTCATCTATGAAATAACTTTTACCTTTTGAGGACAAGTCAGATAATTTTTCTTCTTGCTACTCTTAACAGTATTTTTAATGGAAGAGACTGAAACTATTAGCTAGAATAAAGTTTCTGTTTACTACCTGAGCTGATTTCTCTCTCCTTCATGCCATAAATAGATAATTTGGAACTGGCCATGTTTTAAGAAGCAGTTATGATGGACTCAGAAGTTCTACTTAAAGTTTAAGTTTTTGAATAATTAACTGTATTATCCCGATACTCTGTATCTGTAATATGGTCCTCTAAGGACAGAGGTATAAAGTCCAGAAGAAAATTAAGCACCAGGGTCTTTATGACATTGCTCTTTCCTCTGACTTTTTAAGCAAATTATAGAGATCTGAAGATTACTTTTTATATATAAGGATCTGATGAATGGTAATGAAGTATAAAAAGAAAATGTTCACAAAGCATATAAATCTTGTTGGTTTTAGAATTTGTGAATTCTAAGTGAAAGAACTATGCAACTATAAATAGTTATTTTTAAATTTTTTCTCTTTAAAAGTGTTCTCAGGATCTTCATCCAGTACTAAATATGATCCCGATATTTTAAAAGCTGAGATCTCTACTACGCGATTAAGGGTAAGGTTATTTTATTGTGGTTCTGCATTGAATGTATACATAGAATCTGAAGGTTGTGGAAGGGGCTTTAGTGGCCATATTCTGTCTCCATCCAATGTACGAAGCTCTTCCACTTACTCCTGATGGGTGGTCTTTCTATCTTTTTTTGAACAAGTTCTGTGATTGGGATTGTATTTGTTATTGAGATATGGTCCATTGCTGGGCAGCTTTTTTTATGAGCAGTTAGTATATTGAATTGAAATTTGAGTCTTGATAACTTACTTTCCCTTGTTATGGCAACTTATGTACTCCACTTTCAGAGAGGACCTAGTTGCTTTTTCATCAGACTATCCCAAATTTAAAGATGCCCACAACTCGTGTCGCCAGGCCATTCCTTTTTTAGATCAGACTTTGCCAATTCCTGGTTGTTCCTCACTTGGCTTTGTTTCCTGATCCTTACCCTAAAACTTTTTGCCTAAACTGTTGTTAAGGCTAGAACTTATTTATCCTTAATTTTTGGCATTCTGAAAGTAAATAAACTCATGTAACCAGTACCCAGGTAATGCAGTAGATACGACTGTGACCCCAGAAGTCCCTGTTGGGTCCTCTCATGGTTGTTACCCTCATCGTTCTCCTTAAAGCCAACACTAGCTTCACACACCCTATTAATTAATTATTTGCCTGCTCTGAAATTTGTGTAACTAAAATGGTGTAAACCAAATGTATATTATTTGATGTCTGGCTTTTTTTGCTCAACAACATTTCAAGATACATTCACATTCAGGTTTATTGCTGTATCGGATTTCCACTTTTGTGTACATATCATAAATTCTTTAACCTTTATACTATTGATGTACATTAGTTTTACTATTCTGCTATTGATGCAATTTAATAACGAATTTCTAGTTATAAAAATTATGCCTTTATTTACGTGTCTGTTGGTGCAAATATGTACACATTTTTGTTGGGCATGTAACTAGGAGTGCAATGGCTGTGTCAGCAGGTCAAGTATGAACTTTAGTGGATTTCGCCAAACAGTTTCATCTCTTCTTATTTTCTGATATCTACACTTTAAAGCTCTAAATTTCTTTCTGTATATGACTTTTGTCTACATCCCACAAGTTTTAATGTTTTGTATTTTCATTATCATTTAGTTCAAAATATTTTCTTGCTTCCTTTATGTTTCTCATATGAGTGTATTGCTTAATTTTCAAAGAATTGGAGATTTTTTTTATCTTTTTACTGATTTCTGCTTAATTCCACTGGGTAATACTCAGTTCTAGAATTTCTGTTTGATTCTTTTTTATTGTTTCTAGTTACTTGCCTAAATTCTGCGCATTGATATATTTTTTGAAGAAAATAATTACAGTCATTTTAAAATTCCATGTTTTGATTAATACAGTATCTAGATTTCTGATATGTTAAATTCTTTGGTCTGTTTTTTTTCTTGGTTTTGGTCAATAATTGACTTTCTATAGCTCCTTATTTTTTATTCAGAACCATAACATTATGTATGAAAAAGTATAAAGAAAATTTGAGACTTTGGATGATTTACTTCTACTTCTTTTAGACAGTTAGGCCAAGGGCAGGCTTTATTTTAATCCAGTCAGGGGTTGAGCTGACTGAAATCTGGACTTAAGTCCTTTTCTGAGAATGGGTCTGTTGCTAGTTTACCCTTTCTCTTGGGGTAAAGCACTTCAGAATCTCAGTTGAACTCCTCATGTCTTTTACCAGAGCTGCTTTTGCTCTATGGGCCCCGAACTACAAATCTCTCCCCATCTGCCTTCCCCAGTCCCCCAGCTCTGTGGGATTGCCAGGGCTTCTCTGAATCTCAGCCTCTTGGTCACTGCTATTTGCCCAGCTTTCTGGTTTTTCTGTTGGACTGGCAGGTGCCTCCAGAGAAGAAGCAGTGCCAAGCGTGGTTGTGACTCTGTGCTTCCATTATCTTGTGAATCTTTCACACACAGAGCCTTGCTTCCATGGTAGTTCTCCAGTGCCATCAAATAGTTCCTTTTTTTCTCACAACTTTTCTATTTGTTTTCGAATTAAGAGAATGAAAAAAAGTTTGTCTATAATCACTGGAAGGAAGTAAAACTTCTCTTTAGCTTGGATTTATTGGTTTAATTTATGAAGTCATTGATACAAGTGTCCTGTGTCATTCTACCATAGAGATCCCTCTGGGATATCATGGACCCTGTATTCTATCAATTCATACATATTTCACCATATATTTCTCGAGAATATCATATGATTGTCTGTCCAGTGCTTTTCTACTTTTTCTCTGTACCATGTCTCTGCATTTCTGTGATCTACTAGGCTAGATACCTTATCTAAAAAAAAAGGATATGAAGATATTTTGTCAAAAGGTACTCTTAATATACCCCAGTAGTCAATTAATCTGTAAATTTCTAAGGAAGATATTATTTATGATTACTGCCTTTTGAATTGTATTTAACTTTGTTCTTCAGAGCCCTTATCCTTGTAAGACACATTATAAATGGAATAACCACAATAGGCTGTTTTGGTTTGTCCATTTATATCCTTTTTTAGAAAAGATGCAAACTTAGGGAGGAATTTAAAAACAAAAACATTTTAGAGTGTCTCACACAAATAACATTTAGAGGAAAATGGAGCTCCATCTTAATCAGGGATATCATAGAGATCGCCAGTGGCCACATTCCCCTGAACTGTCTCCTAATACAACTGTAGCATCTCTTAGATACAGCTTATTTTATGCCAAGTTCAATTTGCTGTTAATATCACAGGCTTATGTTAAATTTATTCATTTATATGTTCAGCATTAAGGGACCACAAAGATGAGTCAGACAGAAATGCCCTCGGGTGCTTTTTTAAGAAGAGGATACAAGACATTTGTAAATAACTGTAATAAAGGGTCAGAAGTGACGCTCTCTTCATCCCTTTCATTAGTGTAGGGGTGCTTGTTTAACACTTCCTGAAGTGTAAATGCCTGTTCAGAAATTCTCCTTTAGCAAATTAGCCTTTGTAATCTATGTTGTTACCATGATGTTTTGAATTGTGTCACGGTTTTAACACTTTGGAACAGATGGTTCCCTAATCCTGGTATTTGTGCACATTTTGGCTGGGCAGCACTTCCAGAATGCTCCACCGATCCAGAAGTGAATGGGTGACTTGGCAGAGTCTCATGGACTTCGATAATCTGGCCTTCCTTAGTTTGGCTTCACTGTAGAAATGCCTGCGTATGCACATCCTTTTCACAAATTAATGCCATAGCAACAGTAACTCATGTATAACTATCTCTTCATTGCTTTGGTGTCTCAGAGTACTAGCCTGTGCTTTTGGGCACAGAAACAATTTTTTAGGCAGAGCCAAACACTAATTTCATACTTAATTATTTTGATGTGACAATATTAACAAGTATATCTCATTTGTTTTACTGAATTAGAGCAAGGGGTCAAGTACTTGGAAACCATGTATTGAAGAACATCTGTCTAAAACATATTTTTATCTTATATAATGGTATTGGTGATCATTGGCCTTCAGTTTCCTCAGTGGTCGATGCGGATAACGGTGTTTTCCTTACATCTTATTTCTAGTTGTTGAAATGGTTAAACGAATAAATCAATTATTTTTAGTAAGATAATCTTAAACTTTTAGAGGTCGTGTTTAAAGTCGTGTTTAATTACTTCAGAGAATTTTATTTTAGGAAGAAGAATGCAAAAATTTTACCACAAAATTTATTGATTTATAAATAAATTCTTAGATCTTGGGATCTTGGGGTAGAGGTAGGGATAGAATATCTCATACAAACTAAATCTTACATTCAACTGTCATTTTTCTAAACCTATGCCTAAGTTTACAAATAGGTGAAATTTGGTAGAGAACATTTTTGATGAATTTTTATTTAAGCTTTTACCATTGTTTATTAAACTAAAATAGAATGTTGAAGGTATAAAGGAAATCTTTAGAAATACAAATGCATTTGAGATGTTTCTTAAACACCATAGCATGTGCTCCCATACAACCTTTAATTTTATAAAAAAGGAAAATAAGACCCCTTTGGTTAACTTATACCTTACTCTAAATCACATAGCTGGTTAGTAGGCACTAGTACCAATAGAAGTGTTCTCAAATACATTTACTCACACATTGTTAGTAAGAATTCACTTTGAATTATTTTTAGCAGAGGCGATAGATTTAGAAAAGTCATCCACAATCTAACCTACTTATAGTCTTGGGCATAGATTTAAAAGAGTGGCAGTTGAATTTTAAAGCTTAGTCTATAACTGAAGAGAGTTAATTAATTCATATGCACATCAAAATATGATACCTTAGTAGGGTGCAGAACTCAAATTCTAGTAAAAAGACCAGACTTAATGGTTTGACTGAGACTGGAGGGACCCTGGAAGACATGGCCCCCGGACTGTCTTCTAGCCTGGAACTGGAACCATTCCCGAACCCAACTCTTCAGACGTAGATTAAACTGGACTGTAACACATAAAATGATACTCAGGAAGAGAGTGCTTCTTAGCTCAAGTGGATACATGAGACTAAATGGGCAGCTCCTGTGCGGAGGTGAAATGAGAAGGCAAAAAGGGACAGGAGCTGGTTGAATGGACATGGGAAATCCGGGGTGGAAAGAAGGAATGTGCTGTCACATTATATGGAGAGCAGCTAGGGTCACATAACAATGAGTGTATAAACTTTTGTATGAGAAAATAACTTGAACTGTAAACTTTCACTTAAAGCACATTTAAAAAAAATTAAACCACTATGTATACATATAGTAGTTTAGATATATATGAGATATGTTAACCAACTGATCTAACATAGCAAAAATCATTGCAGTGTGCTCCAGTGAAAACAAATAGGACTTTTGAGAATGTACATTGCTGTAGTAAGGATTGTCTCTTGACTAGACGTGGAGATATCTTTATACTTGGTACTGCATTTAAAGCTTAGCCCACAGTCTATGCTAATTCACAATACTAAGCTGTGTATTAGATATGGTTATTCTTTTAGGATCTTCAGAAATGAATTTGTGTTGCTTAGAAGATAGTACAACAGTCTTAGTGAATTTTGAGTGCAATTAAGAATAATAGGACTTATGTTCACTAACAAAAAGAAAGAGTAAGACAAACAGAATGAAAGAGAAATACTTTATTTAATACAAGAACTGGGGTTATCTCTACTATGGCATGTTACTAACTTGAAATAACTAAAATTCATGGTAGTATCTGTTTTCAGAAGGCATATTCAGACCTCATATAGGGTAAAGCTATAACACTTAGTCACATTTATGGATTTCATAATTGTGTTTCTCTTTCCATTTCTCTAATGATTTTGGTTTCCTTTTCTAGCTTTGCAGGGTAGCACACTGCAAGCTAAATAATACACTTCAAAACAAATCCTTCATTGACTGTGTGTTGTTGGGGAAAGGATACTTAGTTTCTTCCTCACCTGGATAAGCCACTATAGCAATCTCTGACTGCGGCTTTCCATCTTCTCCATTTTAATTCTCACCAAACTTATATCCATAATGCTTGTGGCTTTTTATAGAATTAACTCCTCCAATTAGAGAATTTACAGTCTAAGCACATAGAATTGACAGGATAATAATCCATAAATGATCACTTTTAAATGATTCTATAAGACCTTCATTTTTTGAAGGCCATGGGAATTAAGCTTTGTGAAATTGTATGAGATAAAGATATCATAATGAATATATTCAAACCACTAACCCATTGCCACTGAGTCAATTCCAACTCATAGTGACCCTATAGGACAGAGTAGAACTGCCCCATAGCGTTTCTGAGGAGTGGCTGGTGGATTCGAACTGCCAACCTTTTGATTAGCAGCTGTAGCTCTTAACAAGTGCGCCACCAGCGCTCCTTCAAACTACTACTTTTTTTTTATACTTTTTCTTGACATACACACAATAAATTCATTAACGTAACACGTTGACATTAAATTTTTGAGAGTCGATCTTCTAAAGCCGTGACAGTGAAGCAGCAAGAGTATGAGACAGCTATTTATATTTCATACAATTTTGTAATATTCAGCTTCTTCATATGCATATTTATTTCTAGAACTGAGGATGGTACACTTCCTATTAGCTTCTGCTTAATCAAAGAACCAGACTTAGAGAGCTCCTTCAAGATACAGAGGAATAGAATTGTGTGAATTGAGATTAGTAAATTTGGTCCCAGTTTTCATGGTGTGCCTTTACATATGGGGAGATATTGATGAAATAGATCCAATGCAGAGATACTCTGCCCAAAATTCAGGCTATGGGAATCACATGAAAATATTTTTAAAAATTCTACTGATACCTGCTTTTTCCATGAAAGATTAACTCCTACAAGAATTTCCCTCTGGCAGTAGTCAGAAACCTAAGCAGAATCTATAAAACAATTGTTTTTAGACTTTGGACGATAGTCAGTAGAGGACTGTAATCCCTAATTGAAGGGAATAAGACAAAGTGAGACCTAAGATTGTACCATTTGCAGTACAGGGGGAAGAACTCAAATATAGACTGTTGTGGTAAGTATCCCTGAGTTGAGGAGACAAAAACAAAAAAGTTCAGTGAGGTGAAAGTGACTGGAATTTTGGGGAAGAATACTGGAGAGGCGAGAGCTACAGAGACACAGAGAAAGAGACAATGAGAGTGAGCAAGTTGTGGAGATTTCTAGAGGGATCTCCTCAAATCTTTGACTGAATATGGACTATGCAAATACGGTATAAAGTACCATGAGGCTGGGGAAAGAAAAGCAGTAGGACAAACAATTCTCAGAGCTCACACATGGCTGGGAATAGTTCATGTTTCCACCAGCCCGAATGGAGACACCTTGTGATAAATGGGGCATTGGGTAGAGGCTTTTGAATGATAGTGCCTTAGTAGTGGGACCAAATTAGCCTTAGATTAAAGATTGCTTTGGATCTACCCTAAAAAATGAAAAGCAAACCATGAAAGGATCAAATTGATCCAAAATACTTTAACCATGCGCTAGAACAAAGTCCAGAATTCTTTAAAGGAATACAACAAAATCTAGCATCAAATAATGTAAAATTCACAATGTCTGGCATCTAATAAAAAATTTTCTCAAGGAGCCTGGGTGGCACAAGTGGTTTGTAATCAGCTGCTAACCTGATGGTGGGTGTTTGAACGTACCCAGAAGGCACCACAGAGGATAGGCCCAGTGATCTGCTTCCATAAAGATTACTGCCAAGAAAACCCTGTGGAGCAGTTCTAGTTTGTAACCCATGGGGCTGCCAAAACTAGAATAGCCAAATGAAATATTTTCAGGCATGTTTGGGATGAGCAGAGTGGAGAGGGAGTGGAGAGGGAGAGAAGGGAAGAATAGCCAAGGGGCATGTGGAAGCTTTTGGGGATTGATAGATTCATTTATTATCTTGGTTGTGATGATGGTTTAGTGGGTATATACATATGTCAACACATAATCAGAATTATAGCTTAAACATGTTTAGTTTGTTATACATCAGTTATACATCAATAAAGTTGTTAAAAAATTGTCAGCTATGCAAAGAAGCAAGAAAATGACCCATAACAATAAGAAGAAATGTCAAATATGATTTAATTAGCAGGGAAGGATGTTAAAACATATTCTATGCATGCTCAAGAATGTTGAGGAAAACATGAAAATTATGAGGAGAGAAAGTAATGATGTATTTTTTTAAAAAAGTGGCCCCCAGGCTCTCTGTTGGCCCAAAACTGAAACCATTCCTGAGGCCAAATCTTCAACAAAGATTAGACTGGACTATGGGACATAAAATGATACTCGTGAAAAGTGTGCTTCTTGGCTCAAGTAGATACATGAGACTAAATGGGCAGCTCCTGTCCAGAGGTGAGATGAGAAGGCAGAGAGGGTCAGGAGCTGGTTGAAGGGACACGGGAAATCTGGGGTCGAAAGGAGGAGTGTGCTGTCACGGTATAGGGAGAGCAACAGGGTCACGTAACAATGTATGTATAAATTTTTGTATGAGAGACTGACTTGAATTGTAAACTTCCACTTAAAGCACAACAGTAAAAAAAAAAAAAAAAAAAAAAAAAAAAAAGACCAAAATGGGAATTCTGCACATGAAAAATACAGTATTAGAAATGAAGATTATAGTGGATGGCATAACAGCAGATTATACACTGCAGAAGAAAAGATTAATGAACTTGAAGACATAAAAATAGAAACTATTCAACATGAATTAAAGAGAGAGTAAAAAAGCCGACAAAACTTAACAAAGCATCAATGTCATGTGTGACAGTAGCAAGTGGTCTAACTTATACAGTTTGGAAGAAATGCCTGACTACCTACCTCCAGAAATTCAGCCATTGAAAACCCTATGGACCACAGTTCTACTTTAACACACATGAGATTGTCATGAGTTGGATTCAGCTCGCTGACAACTTGTTACTGGTTGAACAAACATGTTATTGAAGTTTCTCCCAAAAAAAAGCAGGGTAGGGGAAAACACAATATTTCAAGAAATTAAAACTCTAAACCAGCAGAACTAGGAAGTTCAATAAACCCAAAGCAGAATAAAACAAAGAATATTACACCAAGATACATCATAATCAAATTCCTGAAAACTTGATGATAAAAAGAAAATCACAAAAGCAGGCCTAGAAAAGAGATGCATACAGTGGAAAAAAATAGGAATTAAAATTGACTGCTCATCAGAAGCTATGCAAGGTATAAGACAACAGAGTGATATCTTTAGAATATTAAAAGAAAAAATGTCAACATAGATTTCTATACATAGTGAAAATGTTTTCAAGAAATGAAGACATATGAGGAAATTTCCAGACAAATGCTGTGAGAATTGATTGTCTGCAGACCTGCAATATATTAAATATTAAAGAGAAATTATTCAAGCAGAAGGAAAACAATACTTCTTGGAAATTTAAATTTACATAGACTAATGAAAAACATTGTTGATAGTAAATAGGAGTGTGAATACAAAAGAGTAATTTCATAATTTTATATCTCTTTAAAGATAATAACTTATTTAAACAAAAAAAACAACACATTAAAAATGTATTGTGGGGTTTATAAAATAGAAGTAAAATATAGGACAAAAATATCAAAAGGAGAGTGGGAAATGGAAAGATACTATTGTAAGGCACTTACTCTATACCTAAAGTAGTGTAATGTTATTTGAAGGTAGACTATATATTATATACCATAGAGTAGAGAGGGGAAACCTTTTCTATAAAGGGCTAAATAGTAAATATTTAAAATTTTGCAGGTATGGTAAGCAGCATTTTAAGGTGTCCTCCAAGATTTCCCACCTACTCACCCTTCTGTGTACTTGTTCTGCATAATCCATAGATTGAATATGATGGGTTTTACACGTGTAATCAGGTTATTATGTGTGGCACAGTTAACTTTGAGATAGGGGGATTATCCCTGAGGTAATCACATGAGCCCTTAAAAAACAGAGTTTTTCCACCTGATTGCAGAGAAGGAAGTCAGATTGCTGGATTGAAGATGGAAGGATCCACACAACCTGAAAGTGGCCTCTAGCAATTGAGTACAAGCCCTAGCCAAAAGCCAGTAAGGAAACAGGATTGTGATCATTAAGGTTGTGTGTCCACTTGGCTGGGCCATGATTCTCAGTGGTTCGGCAGCTGTGATGTAGTTTGGTGGTCATATGATGATGTAATCACCTCCACGATGAGATCTGATGTAATGTGATCATCTCCATGATGGGATCTGCTGTGAGTAGCCAGTCAGTTGAAAGGAAGTTTCCTTGGGGGTGTGGCCTACATCCAGTATAGGTGGACTTTCTGGCAAGGCTTGTGGGCTCTTGCTTGCTCTGGATCCTGCAGGTGGCTCCTGTTCATCTGATCTCCGGTTTTTGGGGCTTGAGCTAGCAGCTTACCTGCCGTCTTGCCTGCTGATCTTGGGATTTGTCGGTCTCTGCACCTTGTGAGTCAGAGGCCTGCTGTCTGATCTGCCGATCTTGGGATTGCCAGTCCCTGCAGCTACATAAGTCAGGAGAAGCCTCCAGCCTGAACCATGGACTTGGGACTTTCCAGCCTCTACAACCGAGTGAGCCATTTCTTTGATACAAATTTCTCTTTATATTTACATGCTTTACTGATTTTGCTTCTCTAGAGAACTCAGCCTAAGTAGGCATCTTAGTCCTAGAATTATAAAGAACTGAATTCTGCTGGCAACAAGATTAAATTGGGATTGAAATTTTCCCCAGAGCCACCATATGGGAACTTGACTGACACCTTGATTTCAGCTTTGTGATATCTTGATCAGAGAGCCAGCCACACTTAGTGAACTAATAAATGAGTGTTATTTTATGCTTTTAATTTCATGGTAATCTGTTACGTAGCAACAGAGAACTAATATAGCGGCCATCATTAGTCTCTGTTGTGGGTTGTTCTTTTTAACTTTTTTTCAACAATTTTTGAAAATATAAAAAATCAAATTGACTAGGGAAGATGGCATGCTCCCATCCTCTACACCCTGAAAACATCAAAAAGTGAAGCAGAAATTAAAAGAACTAACTTTCTCAGAGCTCTGGAAACCAGTCAAAGAGTTGCAGCAACTAAGCAAAAGCTAAATCAAGAAAAAGTCTACTTGTAAACAATAGGAAAGCTTTGGTTTTCTACTCACCTGCACCCCACCTACTCCCCAGCTTGGCGTGGCCACGTTAAAGCTTTGGTAGCCCACAGCCTAGGAAAGGGAACCTGGTCTTTATTCCTATAGAGAGCACAGCTAACTTAATTTGCAAATTGTTGTGTGTGTCTGGCCTATCCTGTCTTGGGCTGCCTAAGTGACTAAGGCAATATACTTGTCTTGGTTTAGCCTGTCCCAGAGCTTACAAAGGGCTGAGGTGCAGCAGACAATGACCTAAAGCCTCACCACCTGTAACTAGCTAGGGCTAAAGTGTGACATTAAAGCATACAATAGGTGCCTAATGACTTGAAGGAAAAGCCAAGGAGAGGTTTGTTTTTTTTTTTTTTTTTTTTTTTTAATTTAAGTGTTACAAAAGCATCATGTATCCAGGGGAATTTAGAAGGCTACACACATGCCTAGGGCAAGATACATGTTCAGAAATTACCTGAGAAGACCCCAAACTTTCTCCTTGGGCTGATCCCTGGACTCTGTGCCAGCCTGTCTATGTATTGAAGGGGAGCCCCAACACAGCCATTTTGCAAAGACTGGGTTTTTTTTTTTCCTGCTGGCATTCAAGGAAATTTCTGTGAAAACATTAGCTGAGCGGAAGCTAAGGAACAGAGACTTCAGTGTCCACAAACATTTGGGAAGGTAGTCTTTGTAAAAACAGTTAGGGGAAGTCACTAAACAAATGGACTGCTACAGCCTTTAACAATTAATAAATAAAAAAAATAGCAAGCCCTGAGGAAGGGAAAGAATCCAATTTCAAGTTACCACATTATAATATTGAAATGTCCCAGTTTTAACAAAAAAATAAAAAGGCTTACAAAGAAACAGTAAAGGTTGACCCATTCAAAAAAACAAAGTGACAGAAACCATTCCTGTGGAAGTTTATATACTAAACAAAGACTTTAAAAACGGTGTTAAAAATCCTCAAAGAGCTAAGAAAAACTCAGACAGAAGACTAAAGGAAATCAAGAAAATGAAGCATGAATAAAACTAGAATATCAATAAAGAGATAAAAATTTTAAAAATGAACCAAACAGAAATACTGGAGCTGAAATGTTACATAACTGAAATCAAGAATCCACTGCTCAGTAGCAGATTTGAGCTGGCAGATGAAAGAATCTGTGAATTTGAAAATATGACAAGTGAAATTATTAAGTCTTAGGAGCAAAAAGGAAAAAGAGTGAAGACAAGTGAACAGAGCCTGACAAACTTGTGTGACACCACTGAACAAACCAACATATGCATTATTGAAGTCCCAGAAGTGAAAGGGCAGAAAGAATATTTGAAGAAATAGTGGCTGAAAGCTTCTCAAATTTGATGAAAGACATGAATCTACACATCTAAGAAGCTCAACTCCAAGTAGGATAAACCCAAAGGGATCCACACCTAAATACATTATAATTAAACTGTCAAAAAACAAGATAAAGAGAGACCCTTAAAAGCAGCTGGAGAGAAACAAGTGGTTACAAACAAGAAATCCTCAATAATAGTAATAAATGATGTTTCTCTTTAGAAACCATGGAAGCCAGAAGGAAGTAGGTTGATATATTTTAAGTGCTGAAAAGAAAAGAACTGTCTACCAAGAATTCTATATCTTGCAAAACTCTCCTCCAAAAATGAGGGCAAATTTAAGATATTCCCAGATAAACAGAAGCTAATGAGGTTCATTACCACTAGACCTGCCCTACTAGAATGCTAAAGGGAATCCTTCAGTTTGAAATGAAAGGACACTAGTAAGAAAAAAAGATCTCTGGTGAAAGTAATTTCATGGGAAAATAAAAAGTCCATTTTTATATTGTGTTTTTGATTTGTAACTCTACTTGTTGTGTCCTACATGATTTAAAAGATGAATGCATAAAAATAATTATAGGTTAATGTTATTGGGCAAATATAAGATGTAATTTGTGACAACAATAGCATAAAAGGAGGGGGAGAAGCAGTATAAGAACAAATTTTTTTATGTTATTAAAATTAAGTTATTATCAGTTGAAACTAGGTTGTTATAAATTTAGAATGTTAAATATAATCCTTATGGTAACCACAAGGAAAATAGCTGAAAAATACACACAAAGGAAATGAGAACAGTATCAACATGGTTCACTTTAAAAAAAAAAAAAAAGACCAAAAAACAAACAAAAAAGGCAGTATTGGAGGAAATACAGGACAAAAAGGTATAACACACACAGAACACAAGTAACAAAATGACTGGCATGTATGAACCTTGAAAACATTATGCTAAGTAAAATAAGTCAGACACAAAAGGACAAGTATTGTATGATTCCACTTATATGAAATATTTAGATGTGGCAAATTTATAGAGACCAGTGTAGATTAGTGGTACCAAGGGCTGGAAGGAGAAAGGAATGGGAGGTTATTACTTAATGAGTATTGAGTTTCTGTTTGGGGTGATACAGTATGTGGTCTTTTGTGACTTGCTTCTTTCACTTAGCATAATGTTTTCAAGGACCATCTGTATTGTAATGTGAATTGGTACTTAATTCCTTTTTATTGCTAAATATTCCATTGTGTGTATATACCACGTTTTGTTTATCCATTCATTAGTTGATGGACATTTGAGTTTGTTTCTACTTTTTGGCTATTATAAGTAATGCTGCTATGAACATTCATGTACAAGTTTTTCTGTGGACCTAGGTTTTCGTTCCTTTTGGGTATATACATAGAGTGGAATTGGTGGGTCATATGGTAAATTGCCAGTTTATATTAATTACTTGTGGTGCTTTAGCATTGACCTTGAGTATTTTTGTTTGTTACCTGTATCTTTAGGTAGTATATTTCATAAATGTTTTACATAATTTATCTCATTTGCTTTTATTTCGCTGGTTTCACTTTATTGTTAAAAGTTTATTATTATTTTTTTAATACTATATTGAACTATCTTGTTTCTAGATGAAAGAATCCGTTTATTAGTTACCATAAATGGTTTTGTCAACATCTGGTATTCTAGTTCCCTCTGCTCTTTAGGAAAGTTAATTTTTATTTTATTTTTTTAAATAATTCTTAATCCTTTGGCTATCTGGAGTTGATTTCTGATTATTTTTAAAGGTGCTTTAATGATGAGATAGGGTGGTGAGGATTTTTAGTAAGTCGGAATTGGTAGTCAAGAGAAAGATTTCCAGAAGGAGTAAATTGACAGTTGCCCTTTATTGGCTTGCTTAAGACAATGGAGAAAATGGTAAAAAGGAAGGAAGGTAGTCATTAATAAAATACCATTTTGCTCGTTATATCTTTAATGTTACAAGGTGCACTTTTAGGGCTAATTTATGCAAGTTGTCTGTCTTTTGATTAGTCTAAGCTCCACAGGGTTTCTAGAATTTTTTCTTCATTGTCATCGTCTTCTTTCTCCATTTAAAATAAAACTTACTACACAAGGATTGTAAGAGGTGGTAAGAAGCTCTGTATTTCCAGTCATACTTAGCACATTTAATAACAGTATCTTCCTGGTTTTAAGAAATAACTTTGAAACCATCTTAAAATGTCATTTGCCTTAATGTAGTCAGTATGGAAAGCATGAAATGTGCAAAAGTCATAGTTCTCTTGCCTCCATTTTGGTACTCCGGTTGTGAGATTTGATTCCATAGAAACAGGTTGATAAAATTAGATGTTTGACTATGGCTGCAGAAAATTAAGTATGTAAGAGAAAACACAGGCTGTAGGGCTTGTGGAAACCCTGGTGGTGCAGTGGTTAAGAGCTGCAGCTGCTAGCCGAAAGGTCAGCAGTTCAAATCCACCAGGCGCTCCTTGGAAACCCTATGGGGCAGTTCTACCTCGTCCTATAGGGTCGCTGTGAGTTGGAATCAACTCGACAGCAACGGGTTTTGTTTGATTTGGTAGGGCTTGTGGGGCTAGCTGTTCATGTTTTCAGTTCAGGTGGGATATAGGAATAATGAAGATCTTCAGCTTTAGGAGCCTTGGTGTCACAGTAATTAAGAGCTTGGCTGCTGACCAAAATGTTGGCAGTTTGAATCCACCAGCTGCTCCTTGGAAACCCTATGGGGCAGTTCTACTCTGTCCTATAGGGTCGCTATGAAACAGAATCAACTTAGTGGCAATAGGTTTGGTTTGGGTTTGATTTTTTAGCTTTAAAGTAGAATAAAGGACATAGATTGTATTTAGGTTGTTTTACTACAAATCTGCTTTGTCTTTGATCTTACATGTCTTTGCTTGCCACTAATAATTAAAACTTCTATAATTGTAGTTTAAAAAAAATTCTGCTGGGGCCTCTGTTGCTTAGTACGACATAAGCTTCAGCAGGTCAATTATTTATTTTAGGTCTTCGATTCCTTACCTATAAAATGCAAATTAAAACTGTATCTATACAATAGAGTGGTTGTGAGGGTTAAAAGTAGGTAAAGTACTTATATTTAGCACAATGCCTGGAGCTCGTAAAGTACTCGTGAATTTTAGCTCTTATAATTATTTTCTGGTAGAGTCTACCTTACATTAAATGTGCAAGTTAGCATTAGCTTAATCCTCTGGCTGTGCTCAAAGGACATTAGTTTTTTACGTTGTGCTTTACAGTTGAGAGTGGGATGGATAATGGGAGAAAGGAACAATGATCCACTAGTAGCTAATGACTGTTTTCACATGGTTCTTCAAGAAGAAAAGTTGTTGAGCTACTAATTACAACTGTACTCTAAAACCAAAAACAATTGAAAAAGTGTGTTTTTATTTGTCAGTATAATGTGAAAGAACTTAGAGTTAAAAAAAATACAAGGGAACATTGATTTGGGGAGCTGAGAATCATTCACGTAATCTACTAGGAAGACTAATCAAAATAAAAACATTAGGTTATAACCAGCTTTAAATGTGGATGAAAAACAAGCACAGGTCAGCTTCCTATATACTATTGTCACCCAACATACAATAAAATCTCACTCATAACAGCTCAACAGGAGAGTATCAGTTTGTCAAAAGTGAATTTTAGAATATTTTTAGATGATAATTTTTGAAAAAATTTAAATCGGTCCATCTTCACAATCCAAGTGATTGTAAGTGGAATGCAGTTTTATATCGAGATATACTCATTGTTTTAATTTAGTTGTTGAAGTGAGTTCAGTATCATCATTGTTTTTATCAATGTGTTTCTTAGAGTTGAAGACAGGTTTCACCCTGCTGTTGGAGTTGTTATTGATTTTGGATAATTTTTTTCTTTTTTAAAATAAGTGTTATTGTCTTTTTGGCAAAAAGCACTTGAGGATGCTGTCAGATATAGAAGTACACGTGGAATGAGCTATTGATTACTGATAGCTCTTTTGGCATGATGAAAGTCTCATGTTAAAACTGAAATGTCACTGTGATAACGCCATGAATGAGCTCATTTCTCTCCATTCGTATTAAAGCACCTTCAAAATCCAATTCAGTTACCTCCTCCTCCATGAGGTTTGCCCTGATCCCCAAACCATTAAGTAATCCTTTCCTCCCTTGCATTCCAGTAGCATTTTGTTTATAACTTTGCACTTATACATTAGCCCATATGCAACATAATTATTTCTATTTCCTTTTCTCTAATAAAATATAAGTTCCTTAGGGCACAAACTGCTAAACGTTTAGATAACTGAACAGATGAATTATTGAGTATCTGTTTTATCCAAAGTATTGTGCCTTGTGGCATACAAGCATGAGTATTACACAGCTCTTGTCCTTGTCATTTATTCCTCATAGTGCCTAGTCTTCCTTTTGACTTTTTTCTTATCTCCCACGATGCTCTTTTTTTTCTTATTACTTCTCTTGCCACAGAAGTCCCTGGGTGGCACAAATGGTTAAGTACTTGGCTACTAACCACAAGGTTGGCAGTTAGAATCCACCCGGAGGCACCTCAGAACAAAGGCCTGATGATCTGCTTTGACATCGCAATGGAGTGCAGCTCTAGTCTGAAACCCATGGGGCCAGCATGAGTTGGAATTGACGGCAACTGGTTTGTTTTTTGTTTTAGTTTCTCTTGCCACTACTTCACAGTATATTTTATCTCTTCCTCTCCTAGACTTCTGGATGATGGAGATGGAGGCTTGTTTCTAAACCTTCTCTTTTCAAAACAACCTCTCTACAGGTGATATTTATCTAAATATC
The DNA here is from genome assembly GCA_030035585.1 of Dugong dugon. Classification (NCBI taxonomy): domain Eukaryota; kingdom Metazoa; phylum Chordata; class Mammalia; order Sirenia; family Dugongidae; genus Dugong; species Dugong dugon. The sequence continues at coordinate 22,163,201 of CM057478.1, forward strand.
ATCTTTATGTCAGCAACTCTCAGTTTCATATCTCTAGTCAAGACATGTCTTCTGAACTTCAAGTCTGCATATTCCAGTTGCCTTTGAAGCCTCATAAGCATCTCAAAAATAACATGTCTGAAAGAAAACTCTTGGTCTTTTCCCCAAAATCTAAGTCCCGCTCTCAAGAAAAGCACCTTTATCCACCCAGCTAGCAAGTCGGAATCCTGGAAGTAATCTTTGATGCCTCATTCTCCTCACCCTCCACATTCTGTCCATCACCAAGTCCTGTTGACTCTGCTTCCAAAATATATTCTTCCTCTGGTCTCTGCTCTCTACAGCACTGCCTACACCCCAGCCCACAGTGCCTGCCGGTCCTTCTAGTCCACTCACCACATAGATATCAGTGATCATTAAAGTCATAACTTAGATCATGCTTTATAATCCCTCGTTGATTCTCATTGTTAGTTTAAAATTTAAAAATCCTCAACGTGGCATCAAGACTATATAATCAGGCCTTTCTTTCCAATCTCATCTCATGCCGTATACTCTCTATGATCCAGCAATAGTAGCTTTCGTTAAATTCCAGATATTTGCTGAGTTCCTCACCTCACCTTCTCCCCACCCCCGCTTAGAGTTTTTGTACAAGTTTTACCTTTTCAAAACCACCTTCTACCAAGGGAACCCCATTAACCGTTTCTCTCAACTCAAACGTCATTTCCTCAGAGAGGCTTTGTCCAGCCCCTCAGACTAAATTAGATCTTGTTCCCTTTATATCTCAAAGTATCTTTAACTTTCCTTTATAGCACCTGTGTTAATTGGTAAGATTTATTTAGTTGGATGATTATTTGCTCGATATCTTGCTCCCCCATTATTCTGTAAGATCCATGAGAGCGTCTATTTTGTTCACACTTCAGACCCTGGAACTAACATATAGTAGAAAATCAATAAAATTTGATCACCTACTCTTTGTGTGGTACTGTTCCAGAAGCTTGGGGAATAGCTGGTATAATGCGGCTTGCTTTCCCATGGGGCAAAGACAGTAAACAAGTACACAGATGATTTCAACTCTTGAAAAATGCTATGAACTAAATAAAACAGAGTAATGTGACAGGGTGTGCCATGGATAGGATGGTTGAAGAAGTCCTGAGAAGGTGACATCTGAGCTGAGAAGTGAAGTGATAGGAGAGAACCGCTGAAGATCTGGGGGAAGAGCATTCCAGACAATAGGAGCAGCCTGTGCAGGGGCGCTGAGCGCTGCTGGCCTGGCCTGTCATAAACGGGTGGTTAGAGTGAAGGAAAAGAGTGCATGCCATTAGGGTTAGAGACAAGAGACACTTTGGTGTGAAGTTTTGACTTTGCCCCTTACTGGCTGTTTATGGGAAAATGGGGGCAATAATGATATCCAGTACTAAATAAGATAATGAAGGTAAGTGGTAGTGATAATGTACATCATTGAAATGAATGCTACTTAAACTAATACTCTGTTTATATGTTTAATATTTTACTAGTGATTTACATAATCTTTAAATTTAGAATGTTAAACATTTTAAAACAACGTGCTATGTTAACTTTACACTTACGTTTTCATCAATTTCTCCCAAAAGGTTAAAAAGCTGAAGAGAGAACTCTCACAGATGAAGCAAGAATTGCTCTATAAAGAGCAAGGCTTTGAAACATTGCAACAGTGAGTATAAAAATACTGAAAATTGACCTTAGAATAATTCAAAGCCCTCCAACTAATACCAAAGAAAATAAAAGTACGGATTACATAAGAGATTTCTCAAAGAAGTAAAAAAAGGCTCAAAAGTAAAAAGCCCAAAGCTCTGCACCAAAAACCAAAAAGTAATCAAGCAGTGAACAAAAAAACTTGGGGGAATCTATACACTTTGAAAAGGTCTGAATTTTTTATTAATCATTCGAGAGCCAAAGAAACCAAAGTGGAAAAACTTAAACTTTGTCTCTGAGGCACCTGCTAACCTGTGGGTGTTGTTGTTAGTTGCCATCAAATCAGCCCAATTCATGGACACCCCATGTGTGCAGATTAAGACTACTCCAGAGGGTTTTCAAGGCTGTGACCTTTTGGAAGCCCATCGTCAGACCTGTCTTCCAAGGTGCTTCTGCGTGGGTTTGAACTGCCAACTTTTCGACTAGTAGTCAAGCACTTAACCATTGTGCCAACAATGTGATAGCTTAGGTAATGGGCAGAAGTTCTTCTCCACATTCTGCCATAAAGACTGGACTCGGTGGGCTGCTACTTGACCCCCTAAGTGAACCTGCAGCTCCTTTGAGCCCTTGGGTTGGAGGCATCTGTCTGCCTTTCTGCTACCCCAGGGATGGGCTAGCCTAACCCTGACTGCTCTGAGGAGGACAAGGGCAAGAGTATGCTCCTCATTTCCTTCTGTTCTAAAGGGTCATTAGCTTTAAGCTGGGCTAGGTTGAAGATGTAGTGACAAAGGGTAGCAGGGTCTGAAATCCCTGCTCCATTCCAAGCCCCTGGATGCCACTGCTTAAAAGGCCCTGCCTACCCATACATGACAGGCACACCCAAGACCTCATAACTTCCACAACCCTCAGCCCCATGACTACAGAGAGAATTGGAAAGGCCGCCAACTGCTTTTGACTTTCCTTCTCCACGGGACAGGGCTTGGTGCCACAAATTGTGGTACAGTATTTATAGGGATTTCCCTGATTGGTTCCATGTTCAGGCAGGCTTCAGGTTCTTCCTGGCATCTCTGCCAGTAGCACCTCAAGAATGCTAAGCTGGTCTTAGGAGCCACCAGTGTGGAAAGTACCCACTACTGTTCCTGTTCCCTTGAACTCCTCTTCTGACCTCTGTTGCTAAGAATTTGGGACAATCCAAGGCAGCAAGGCATTAATCCCTTTACAGGATCCTGTCTTGGGCCACATACTGATGAGCATAAGTTGATTGATTGTTCTGTATGTTTAGATGATGAGTTGTATCGTGGGACACCTGGTCACTACGCTTGGCCACCAGTCACATGACTTTAGCTTTGGACATTTGGTTTCATGATCCAGTCTTCTTTTTCTCCTACTTACCTTATGAAATCATGACCATGATACTCTTTCAGATGTTCCCAGGCTGGTGGTTTCTCAAACCTGAATGCATATTAATCTGGAGAGCTCTTAAAAAATACCTGTTCCTGGCCTCCACGCAGGTATATTTTAAGAAGTCCTCAGGTGTTCTCAAGTGTAGCCGCATACGAAGAACCTTAGCAGAGTTCCACTAACAACTGGGTAAACTTAAAATGACATAAATGTGGTATTTAGTAATTGTGGTTAAGCACTCACTCAGCTGCTTAAGTGAAAGGTCAACGGTTTGAACCCATCAGCCATTCTGTGGGAGAAGGATGTGGCAGTCTGCTTCTGTAAAGATTTACAGCCTTGGAAACCCTATGTGGGCAGTTCTGCTCTGTCCTATAGGGTCGCTACAAGTCAGAACTAACTCGACAGCAGTGGGCTTGATTGGTTTTTTGGTTTATATCAACATAAAGGGAGGGTATTGTGGTGGAGGTGGGAAGCAAAAACTAACTTTGAAGTGCCATAAAATGTTTAGCCATGTGTTAAACATTTTGAAGGCATGTGAAATGTAACTCATGCCACTACCTGAGATTAAAGGTTAGCCAAACTTGCTGTTTTTGTTATATTGATGTAACAATGCTATATTATTTCAAAGATGTTTGCTTGCAAGCAATTTCATAGGAATCTAAGACATGTTTAAGAATCTGTCAGTAACATTCCACAAGAAAACAATAGACATTTGTTGTAGAAATTTAGGCATTCTCTTGGAATGATTCTAATCCCTTGAACCAAGAGCAGAAAGATACGGTATCTAACATCAGAGACCTTTATTGTTGATCTTAACTATAGACAAAATAAAGCTGTTTTCATTCACATGTGGACCACTATACTACTCAAACATTGTATGTAATTGATGAAACCCGGAGACCATACTTTGCAAGAAATCACATTCCTGATACTATAAAGCGACTTTCACTTGTGGCTGTGACAGAAAATATATTTCAGGAAAAGATTTCAATAGAATCCCACTACAGCTACTTTTGCAGCTTTTTTACTTATTCACCATGAAATGGAATTATAATGGCATTTAAACTCAGTTTCATTCTACTTGGTACAGTAATTTTATGCTGGATAAATGTGTGTTGTTTTGTTCTGTATGGTGATTCATTTCAGCCTGTGGACCCAAATTTGGCTTTGGCCTGAGCAATAGTGTAGCTTCTGTGTAGGTGGATATGAGGAATATGTGTGTTTCACGTGGCCTCCTCTGGTGTACAGTCAGAACTGGAAAACCCCGGTAATGAAACACTGGGTTAAAGCAAAAGCATATACAGCGTTTTTGAATGTTTGGCTCTGAGTGTTCGTATTTTCCAGAAAAGGCATGCAAATGGTAATTTTTTCCTTTTCAGAAGAGACTAAGATATAGGAAGAAAAATTTACTTATAGAGTACACACAAGCCAACTTTTTTCTTAATGGAAGAAAATAAATGTTCAACTTGGAACTTCTCAAATTAAGAACAAAAAGCACAATACTTTGTTTTAAATAAGCAAATAATGCTCATATTTTATGGTCAGGGTGAAAAGAGAGAAAAGATGAGAAATGAAAAGTGGAGGACAAAACGGAGAAATAGAGGCAAAGGAAAAACGTGACCTTTAAAGTAAAGGAGGGAGGTTCAGAAGAGGCAGAAGAAAAAGAAAGCAAGGGCAAAAAGTGTTCTGTGGTGAATGCTGGTTTGAGACAGCTTGTTTGCGTCACATTTAGCATTCTGTTAGGCAGTGGATATCAAAGACAATTTCATCTATTTTTGAAGCTCTCTGTAATTTATGTTAGTAATCTTGAACTAGTTTTGCTTTTATTTTTAAATGTTAGCATTTATTTATGAAAACAGCTTACTTGCATTTTGAAAAAAATTAGTTTATTTATGAATTAAAGATTTGCTTTACCATTCAATTCTGAAGATTTTGTTTTACACAAATAGCAATTACTTGCACTCTAGAAATTCACTTTGATATAGTTTGAAGTACTCTATATTACTATTTCTTGAAATCTCATGGAACCCCCCCCCCCCCCCTTTTTTTTTTAAATTAAAAAGTGCTGCATTTGAAAATGCCAAAATGCTGTATTTGGCACCACTAGGGCTCCTTGTATTTGGAACTAGCATATGTTTTAATATGATAAGCCTTTTGTCATAACTAAGTTGGTAGTTGTAATACTTAGGAGAGCCAAAAATTTCTATTGATTAAATCCCCTGCCAAGTAAGTGGAATTAACTAGTGTTCAAAGTACTTCCAGTGTTCTTAACAAATATTCTAAATGTAATAGTTATAAGAGCCCCAAGCTTGAGTCTTTCATCCAGAGGATAGTCACCCCGCCAGCCATCTAGTACCGTCTGTGCAATTTAGGGGCTAAATGTGCCTAAACTTCCAGGCCTCAGTTTCTTCATTTGGAGGCAGTGTGACTAGGAGATCTACCTTGAGGGTTCCTTCTGTTTAGGACTCACCCTAGACGTTGTGTATTTAATTCGTCGGTTGTACTTTATTATCAAATGAGCTTATGGTGAAGTTTATTTTATTTTCTTAGGTTCTTTAAGGCTTTAATTCTTGTTTAGCAGCTTAAAATAGTCACTAAAATTGTACATGGGGAAGTATATTATTTACAAATGGTACTAGTTTGAGTGAACTTTGTTCAGAAGAGTGACCAAGATGGCTTTTTTTTTTCCCCCAGATTACACTCTTCATATCTGAAATAAATATAAATCATTGTTTCAGCCAGATGAGCTCAGAGCCAGTGTTCTCTGATTTGATGGGTGCCATTTCTTCAGAGAGTCTGTGCATAAGACCAAGAATGTAGAAAACACATATGGAGTTGTTGGCTGAGAGGCGGGGGCGTAACCCAAGTTGTATTCAAATTTATCTTGAGCAGCATGGTGGCTGAGGAGGATGCTAGTGAAGAAAGGGTTAAACTGTTTTTTAAAAAGAATTAGGTAGTATGGTTGGGCCCTTCAAACACAAAGAATTAAGTTACACGAAGCTCCCCGACATTGGGTGGTGCTGTGAACTTCAGGACGTTTGGTTAGCAGATCTGAACATTGAAAAGTGCTTTATTCAGTGTTAGCTGACAAATGGACACATCCGCTTTTCTGCCTTATTCCTAAATTTGAACTCATTCAGCAAGGCAAGCAATTTTATTTCAACTCATAACTTCCATAAAAATAGAATAAATAATACATGTTTGTGTGTTTAAAAAGAACTAAGATACTAACCATACAATCCAAATATCGTAGAATACTCACTAGTGTAAATAATAATCACAACCATTATTAATGGTCTACCAAGCTGCAGGCACTGGGCTAGATTCTGCAAAAACATTATGGCAGTGGTGAGTCCTGTAGCTCCTGTAGCTGACTAGTTTATTGGCGTTTCTGTCCTTCTGCTAAAGCAATGACCTGCATCCTTTACCTTCCTGAGGATAGAGGTCAGGATCAGCATGTCAGTGAGGTCTGAGTTCAGCCACCAGTGGAATAATCCAAAAAGACTGAAGACAAGAAGCCGTATATTTATTTCAATCTGAAAGTAATTAAAATGTGTTGGGTATGGTGTGGGGGTAGGGAGAATCTCGGCTAGAAGTGACTAGAAGAAAAAGGACGAGAAACCACCAGTCTGAAAGGGTGTTACTGGTATGTGAGAGAAGTAGAACAACAATCAGCCAGCTAAGATAATCCAGAAACCAATATCCACCTCCATTTTAATTTGTACTCTGTCATTCTTCGATTTTTTTTTAACAGAATTGATAAAAAAATGTCTGGAGGCCAGAGTGGGTATGAACTTAGTGAAGCCAAGGCCATTCTGATGGAACTGAAATCTATCAGAAAGGCTATCAGCTCAGGAGAAAAAGAAAAACAAGATCTGATGCAGGTATGTTGTGGAACTTTTTGTTTAGGCAAGCTACTGCCTTCTGGGGCCCCAGGCGCTCTCCGTGAGGCAGAAGTTCTCTACCAGAGTTTGGATGGCCTTTTATCACACCCACCCCATTCACACAGAATTTGACCCCATCATGAGTATGTCAAAGGAATAAGCCATTCTAACTGTCTTGGAGGAGAACAGATTAGTCCCAAGGTTCTGATACTGTAGGATTTGGGGGTCCTTTGAGACAGTAGGTGGTGAATCCTGGAGCCCACGTAAGGATACTAGCATGCTGGGTGCATCCTGGAACTCACTGCAAACTTCATGTGGACTCTAGATGAGCAGGGTTACCTAGATCAGTGATTCTCAGCCCAGGGTGCATAAAGGGTATGTCAGCCATGATCAGTGGGCAAGGGGGTATGTCTAGAGGGAGGCATCAGGTCACATGAGGAGCCTAATGCTTCTGCACCCCAGTAGATTCTGAGGTACTAGCTAGGGCAGGATGGGAAATGTTCTTCTAGCTGAGGGTCACCTGTATAATCACTTTAGGAAATGGAAGTAGATCCCCTGGTTATACTTGCACAGTTCTCAACCCCTGGGTCTTAGCTCCAGTATTATGTGGAGTAAAAAGCAAAACAGCCATTCAGCAATCAGTATTCTGCATTTTGAATATCTATACTTAGCAGGTAAAAAAGATTAAAAAAAATTTTATCCCATTTATCAGGTTTTTTTTTTTTTTTTTAAAGGGTATATCTCCTCCTCCTCTTCCCTCCCTTCCATCCCATAATTATTGCAAGCCTCAAGAATGCTTTGTATTTCATGTATTTGGAGTTCTTTACCTGGCTGAGTAATGATTCACTCTACATCTTTGGGAAATTGTTAGGTCCAGTGGTGATGTATGCATTCTTAATAGAACCTCTCCGTTTAAATACCCTAGTCCAATACTTCATGTTAGTTTTCAAAATGCTAGTGGAATATGGATAAATATTCTCGAGGCTTGCAAGAAGAGATCTAATAGAAAAGACAGCAGTAATAACAGCAAATACCTATAAGTACTGATTTTGTGCCAGGCACTCTTCTGTCTTGGGTATAAAGAACTCGAAACCAAAAAAAAAAAAAAACCCATTGCCATCGAGATGATTCCGACTCATGGCGACCCTGTAGGACAGAGTAGAACTGCCCCATAGGGTTTCCAAGGAGTAGCTGGTGGATTCGAACTGCCAACCTTTTAGTTAGCAGCCAAGCTCTTAACCACTGCGCCACTAGGGCTCCATAAATAACTCAGTCCTCACAACAACCCTAAAGTTAGGCACTATTATTATCCTCAGTGTGCAGACAAGGAAATTACAGCACAGAGTAGTTAAATAACTTGCTTAAACTCACACAGCTGGCAGGATTGGGATTCAAATCCAGGCAGCCTCAATCCAGAATATGTGGTTTAATGTATGTATAACACATACAAGACTACTTGTGTATATTTGGTTTTGTTCTGCAGTGGTCCTGCAGATTAAATCAGTAATTCCCGAAATGCTCATAATAGGTCCATAAAAAAAAGACAAAACACTTAATGGAACTTGAACAAATTTACATTGAAACCTTGTAATTCAGCAGTTTTCAGTCATCTTTGATTCTTCCATGTAAACTTTGGATTCATACACAGGCCAGATTAAATTACAAGAGTAGATTCGTCTTCAATTACTAAAGTATATAAAATAATTAATTAGTAGACACAAAGATACATAATAGAGCTGAAAGAGACATTAGGTATCTTCTGTGACTTTCAAACCTCTTTGACCACAAACCATGGTAAGAAATATATTTTACATCAAAACCTAGTAACACACAAATGTCTGTACCTATACATACACATATGTACCCACCCATACACACATAACTAAAATGAATCTCACTAAAGTATGCCTATTCTTAGCAATGAAATGCTCTGAGTTCATTTTCTAGGCACTTCTAGTCTATTAAAAACGTCAGTCACAACCCACCGTATTGACTCGGTGCGTTCTCACCACAGGTGGGTCTGAAAAGCACTAACCTAGTCCAGCCTTTTCACTGTACCGGTGAGAAAATAGAAAAGACTTGCCCAAGGTGTCTAAAAGTTTTCTTTGTTCTTTCCCGTAACACATTATTTGATGTGACCATTTCTGATACTGTTAGAAACTAGTCTTATCCCTTTTGTGTATACATTTTGTATAATTATTCCTTTGAAACAAAATAGAGAAAGTTAAGTCAAAAACAAATACTAGTTCTCTGGCATTTCTAATTCCTTATGTTGAGAATTTCAAATATCAGGATTTAATCCTGGCTCTTCTTACAGTTGACAATTAGTGAATTTCTTACCATTTTTACAAGTATTATTGTGATTTTTTGTTTTTAACAATTGAGATAAAGTTTTCCTTGTTAATACCTTCATTTGCACACATACTGGGTTCCTCTCAAGAACCCAGTATATTAAACCTGGGTGCAGACAGCAGATACACTAAGTTTTGACTATTCACATAGCTGTATCATGCAGTAAAACATACAGATGGGCTCAGTGCAAGGCCTGTGCCACCCGTTACCCCTTGACTTCTGGGCCTCAGTTTCCTCATGTCTGACATTAACATGGGCTAGGTAATCTCTTGGGTGCTGTCCAGCTATAAAATGGCATAATCGTTGGAAGTCTTCTTAGCAGGAAGTTTTCTTGCTGTATCTAATATGAGGTTTACATATGTAAGTGTTTTGTGTTTCTGTAATGTTTATTGCATAAAATCAGTGGTTCTTATTAAAAAAGAGATTTCTTAGTGAAATTTTAAAAGAAATGCATATGTTAAATACAAAGAAACCGTTATTCATGGGTAAATGCTTCCTTGGGAAAGGTAACCATTTAATAGAACGTCACATACTTCAGAGTCACATGTGTGCATATGCAAAATTATATTCTACCCTTGCTTGTTTTTTTCCAATAATTTAAAGTGATGAGTGCCTGCTCAAATAAAGTCATTGTTTTTTCCACTGAAATTATCTCTTTTAGTTTCATTTTACCTGGTAGGGAAGGGCTGCCCTCTTAAATGTTAAGCTTAATGAAATACCTTGTATTTCCTGAGCAGAGTCTTGCTAAGCTGCAGGAGCGTTTTCATTTGGATCAGAGCATTGGCAGGTCTGAGCCGGACCTGAGATCCAGTCCTGTGGAGTCTCATTTCTCTCTCTCCAGACAGACCCTTGATGCTGGGTCACAGACGAGCATTTCCGGAGATGTAAGTTATACATGTGAGAGGGTTGGCCTCAGTGCTGTCCTTGATGGGCCTTAACTACAATATGGATGGCAGAGTGGAACAGGAGCTAGATATGTGGTTTGAATTTCTGCTGTGCACATCCAGTGTTTCATACTCATAAGGTTGGTTTTAAAATCATAGCCTTATCTTTTCTAAGTGGCAAGCATATTAGGATTTCTCCATGTTGAATAGCTTTGTTCAAATTTTATTGTACAGGCAGTCCCCAGGTAATGAACATCCAACTTACAGACAACTGTGCTAAAGAATGGATTGCGATAAAGCCTATTATATTAAAAATTGGAGTTAAATACATATGATGGTTCGTAATAACAAACACACACTACTTTGTGACACTCATGAAAACATTGCACAGTTTGGAAGTATTGCTTAACTTACATGCATAGAAAGGTAAAATATATACTATATACTAAGACATTTGACTAACACTAAATAAGAACCATGTGTACCTGTTTGGACTCAACAATTAACAATTGAGATAAAATTTTCCTTGTTAATACCTTCATTTGCACACATACTGGGTTCCTCTCAAGAACCCAGTATATTAAACCCAGGTGCAGACAGCAGATACACTAAGTTTTGACTATTCACATAGCTGTGTCATGCAGTAAAACATACAGACAGGCTCAGTGCAAGGCCTGTGCCATCTGTTACCCCCTTGACTTCTAGGCCTCAGTTTCCTCATGTCTGACATTAACATGGGCTAGGTAATCTCTTGGGTGCTGTCCAGCTATAAAATGGCATAATTGTTGGAAGTCTTCTTAGCAAGAAGTTTTCTTGCTGTATCTAATATGAGATTTATGTATGTAAGTGTTTTGGCTTAAAGACAGACTTAGGAACGAATCTCGTTCATAACCTGGGGATTGCCTGTACTATATTTATTCAGAAACACTATTGAAAGGCTAGAGACACAGGAAATCTAACTTTTTCCAATTAAGTTTAGAGTCCTAGAAATTTAGGTCCTTTCAAATAAATATTAAGGCTAATGGGAAACATAAATATATACCTTTTAAAACTTAACAAGAAAGCTTGTTTTCCTTAATCTGAAGTTGAGTATATTAAAATTTTTAATTCGTGATTTATACCTGACATTCGAAAATACTTAAGGTGGCTTAGATATCATTACTATTTTGTGTTCTCCCTTTTCGGAAGTCATTAGGGTACTTATATTTAATAACTTTAATAACCAGTTATTTTTGTATTCTCTTACGCTTCTTTGAAGTATGTGCTTTGAAAGTGAAAGTCAGGTAGAGCTCAACAGTAGAGCTCACCTGTTTGAAAAATTAATCCTTGAAGTTACTTAGTTTATATTTGGTGCAGTTAAAAGCTAAATGATGGAAATTTTGGCTCCTAGTGACAAAGAAATTAGTTCCAGTTCATAAATTTTATTGACCTGCACACCCTTCATAAACTCTGAGATGCCAGAAACATTTGCTTGATATTTTTTATCTTGAATTTAATGTGTGGAAAAAAATGATGTGAAGCACTTAGTCTTTGAGAAAACAGACGAGCTTGAATTAAAACAGAATGTTTGCTCCTACTGAGACTCTAAAGTTAGTGCCTTTGTAAACTGGTGTTCCCAATTTCAATACTGTCTTCCTTAGCTTTTCAATTACTTGTACTTCCTAGAAGCAAAAGCAGTTTACTTCATTCATTAGCAAACTTAATTGACTTTTTTCCTTTTGCCCTTTTGCTTTTTCCTAGATTGGAGTGAGAAGTAGATCAAATTTAGCCGAAAAGGTCAGGCTAAGCCTACAGTATGAAGAAGCCAAAAGAAGGTAATGACAGGGGAACTGTGTAGTTCAGTGGTTGGTGGGCTCCCTGTTCTCTTTTCCAGAGCTGATCTTTACTCCTCTAGTGACACCTGCTGGGTGCTCCCCTGTGAGCTGGGCTTAGCATTCTTACCAAGGTCACTCTTCTTTTTTTCAGAAAGTAAGCATTGTGGAGTCCTTTCTCCTCTAATTTTTCTCTCTCTCCCTCCCCTGAAAGTGGAAGAACAGAGAGAATTATGGGAAGTCGTGTGGGAATGAAATGATCCTCTTCTCTTCTGGAAAAAAGGGGGCCTTGAGCTTGTGCAATACTTACAATTAAAAGTGAGAAGATTGCTTTCTCAGAAACATGATACAGTGACTCAGATATAGGACTTAATAGCTGTTGAGTTCTGAGGTAAACCCCTTTGACTGTGTTCCTTTGCTTTGAAGTGAAGACTAACTGCTAAAGGTCTTGAAGGTGCTGAGGTGTCTTTTTCAGTTTACTTATTTCATGTAGAAGGAAGAGAAAAGCTTATTTTTCTCCTTTACCTTATAAACTCTTATTAACCTCTGTGCTATCTTTTTCTTACCTTGTGACTCTGCTAGGGTGAGGTGTAAGAGAGTTCACTGCCCTCATCAACTAGATACGCTCAATTTGTTTCATAATATAGAACACCTTGCTTATTTTGAGGAAGAGGGTCATCCTGATACATTCAGTTTCATTATTTTCTTTTTAAGAGCTTAAAATGCTGTTGATTTATTATTTAGGAAGACATTAGGAAAATTACATTATCACTTTGCAGGAGACAGAGGACTTCATCATGCCCCTTCTCCTAAGCATGAAAAGCTCATAGAACATACTAGAGTATCATGGTTTCCTACCATAAGGAAGGTGATTTTATTATAAAGAATACAGAATTAAAATTTTGAAGTATGTCCGTTATTAATAGTGATGATAATTTAAAAATAATTGCCCTAAGTCTTCAAAGGTTATCTGACTTGAACACAGTACTCATTTGGTCTGCCTAAACAGTGTTCGCCTCTACGCAGCATGCGTACTGATATCACTCGGTTCTTTGACTTACTAAAAGAAACCTAAGCTTTCTTCCACTAATTATTAACCATGTGAGCTTGACCAAGTTACTTAGTCTTTCTGAACAAGAATTTACTTGGCTAATTTTAATGCCTCTAAATTTTCTCAGGTATATACACATTTCTTGAGGTTAGGAAAGATCATCTCCTTCTCTACATCCAGACTAGTGCCTGGACCTCCGTAAGAATTGGGAGTTGATTTGTCGCTTTGTGCCCCGTGATGTGAAATCTTCTAGGTAGATGGTGTGTGTGGCCCTGGTGTTACGAGCACTACAACTCTTTAGCATCCAGATCTCCTGGGCTCTGCTGTGAACAAAGCCCAAAACTTGTGTGTCTTTTTCTGACGGAGAATGGCCATAACTCAGAATCAGTCTTGGAGAGCCAGGCCCCTGGGTTCTTCCAGGCTTGACCCTACTTCCCTTGGATCAGCTTGAGCTTTGACTACCAGCATTTAATCCCAGCTGGAGCTCACCAGCATTTCTCTTCCTAGGTGTTCCTGGAAATTTTCTTCATATTCTCTTCCCTGGGTTTGGCACACTCTTTACAAAATAAAATTCAAAACCTACCTAATACACAAGTAATAGCTCCCTTTCTTTCCTTCATTACGCTGTTGCTGTCAGTTCAATTTGTTAATTAAGTCACATCAAAACTTAAGATGTTGGTTCTTTCCAATTTGGTTGCATTGCTATCATATTTCCATTTGGGTTTTGTTTTAAAATTATTAGTGATGCTGAAGAGAAGATGAATCTTAAGGGTTTATGCATATATTGAAGATGCTTTTTCGTTCTCAATTCTGAATAAGAGGTGGGTTGTGCTTCTCTGAAAACCTGTTTTCTCCTTCCAGCCTTTGTTTTATGGGCTTAATGAAGCCAGTACTATCATGCTTATTTAGCATTTTGATGATTAATTTTCCAGTACGTTGGGACAGTTGTTTACGGTTTTGTGGTTAAAGCTGAAGAATAGCTGATGTTACATCTATCATAAGTGCAGATGCTGGGTGAAATCAAAAGTGCATTATACATGCAGTGTCAGTTTAAGATGGCACTTTGATTTTTAACTAAAACAAAAAACTTGTGGCACAAGAACGTGGAACTGTTATCATCTTTTTTCCTAATTATGGTTTTTGTTCACCTTTTTTCTTCCCTTTTACAATTTCTTCTGTCGAAAAGGAAACAAACAATCGAAAAATCCTCCTTTTCTGTGAGTTTTTCATATTTGGGTAGGTGCTGTAACATATCCAAATTAATTATCCAACTTTTTTTTATAGGAACATGAAGTTCTTGTGCCAACGTCAGTAGTGTTCATTACTTTGCCTTGATATTGTGCTTACGATCAGAATAGCTGTGTGCCTTTTATTTGGTGAAAAATCCTGACTATTCACAGTGACACAGAGCAAGTTAATTGACTTTGGTGGTCAAGAAATTCATATTGAATTGGGAGTCACATTAACTTTTCCATTTAGTATGATGTTCTAAGTCAAACCAAAACCTAAGCTGTTGCCATTGAGTCAGTTCTGATTCATATAAGACAACGTAGAACTGCCCCATAGGGTTTCCAGGGCTGTAACCTTTATGGAAGCAGACTGCCACATCTTTCTCCTGCGAAGCAGCTGGTGGGTTTGTACCACTGACCTTTTGGTTAGCAGCCACGCACTTAACCACTGCATCACCAGGGCTCCTAAGATGGTCTAGACATAGTAAAATCTAGGATCAGGCAAAATGACGAACCGGCAGAGTTTGCCTTTGCTGCTTTTTCTCCTTCTCTCATCCCTGTCCCCGTTTCTTCAGTGCCTGTTGTCACTAGTGGTGTCACACCTGTGCTGGTGAAGGTCCACCGCATACTGCCCTGTCCTGTATAGCCACATCACTGTATGTACATGACCATCAGGTTGAGTGTAGTAGTATAGAAAGTGCCAGCACACTAAGTGCCTAGTAAATAGTGTACTCACCAGTTGTCTTAGTCATCTAGTGCTGCTATAACAGAAATACCACAAGTGGATGGCTTTAACAAAGAGAAATTTATTTTCTCACAGTCTAGTAGGCTACAAGTCCAAATTCAGGATGCCAGCTCCAGGGGAAGGCTTTCTCTCTCCGTCACCTCTGGAGGGAGGTCCTTGTCATCAATCTTCCCCTGGATTAGGAGGTTCTCTGAGCAGGAACACTGGGTCCAAAGGACACGCTGTGCTCCTGGCACTGCTTTCTTGGTGGTGCAACGTCCCCAACTCTCTGCTTGCTTCTCTTTTATCTCTTGTAAGATAAAAGGTGGTTCAGGCTATACCCCAGGGAAACTCCCTTTACACTGGATCAAGGATGTGACCTGAGCAAGGGTGTTACATCCCAGGGGTGTCACATCCCACCCTAATCCTCTTTAACTACAGGTAGATATTATGATTTGTAACACATAGGAAAATCACAAAATGGAGGACAACCACACAGTACTGGGAATCATGGCCTAACTAAGCTGACCACGTATTTTTTGGGGACACAGTTCAGTCCATCAGACCAGTGAAGGCCCTGACGGGAGAGATGGCACAGTGCACAGTTTAAGGGGGATGTGGGTGGGAGCAAGCCAAGCCCTGCCGCCACCCCTTTTCTTTGGTGATGGTGGAGACTTGGTAGGTTGATTTTGCTTTAATACCAGTTGGCAGAGCCACTTCCCTCTTTTCTCCTCTTTTCCTTCCCTGACTCTCTAGTACCTTAGTCACGGCCCAGCCTGCCCTAGAGATTACTGTTTGACCAGGGGACAATATCTTTACCTAGAGGAACAGGATCTATAATAATGGCATAAAATATTGGTGTTTTAAAGGAAGCCCTGCAGGTGCCCTCACGTTGTCCCACATGGCCACCCGTGTCAGGTCGGCTGCCCAGGGCACCCAGAGTGCTCTGCTGCCTAAGCCTGTAAGTGCTTTGACCATCACCTTTTATCACTTGGGTAGGTGTGCTTACTCACATCTTAAAGGTGGAAGAAAATGAAGCAGATGGCAATAGGCATAACCAGTCAGGCCCAGAGGGAGTTACAGTGAGAAAAGCAGTTAAACCCTAACTTTGCCTGGCTTGTGTTTCCTCTCTTGAAAGTTCTAAATCTGTGCACATCTCTTTTATCTCTTTAATTCAGTATGGCTAACTTAAAAATCGAACTGTCAAAACTAGACAGTGAGGCCTGGCCTGGGGCGCTGGATATTGAGAAGGAGAAGCTGATGCTGATTCATGAAAAAGAAGAACTTTTGAAAGAGCTTCAGTTTGTCATTCCCCAAAAACGCACTCAGGATGAATTGGAGCGCCTGGAAGCTGACAGGCAACGGCTGGAGGAAGAGCTGCTGTCCGTGAGGAGGGTACCCAGCCAAGCTCTGGCCGAGAGGTTCGTCTTCCTCCCTGGGGACAGGACGGGTCAACCTTGTGGGTGTATCTTAGCTGTGCCTGGCTGCCACCTTCTCTGGTAAACTGCCTTTGGAAATCTCAAATGCATTGAGATTTAAAAGCACAGAAGGGCTTTCCTTCTGTAGAGGAGTAAATCACACCCTCTCATTGCCCTGCAGTATCAGCTATTCTGTATTTGTTGGGAACATGGAAATGCCTGTGAGAGATGTTAAATAACTAAGGAATGTTGACATAAAATCAGGAATGCAGTACATCACTGACTGAGTCTGATAGTAATAGCTATAAACTATCACAGTCTGATAGGAAAGATTATCTAGACTGTTAAGTGGCCGAAGCTTCCTCTTCTGGGTTTTATAACTCACAAGAATGCAAAAGGTTATTGCTTTTCATTTTGCAAGGAAAAGGCAGCTTGCTCCCTTTGATGTTAACAGGTCACAAAATGTTCACTTGGATTTTTGTCAGTTGAAACCCTCTTCTGAATGAAGCAGGTGAAAATGTGAAGGAAAACAAGCAGTTTTCTGATCTTCTTGTGGGAAGGTGTAAATTAATCATTGAATCAGAAAAATCCAGTCCTGCAAAGAAATGAGCTGGAATATTGAGCAAGGGAAGCTCTATGTGTCACTCTGACATGAGCACACCTGTGTGGGTGCTCTGGCCAGGCCTTGCTGACTGATAGGGTCGGACACCTGTTTCAGCCATAGGACTTGGAGCCCTTTAGAACCATGGTGAATCTGTCCTCTAGGCCTGGCAAGTAAGGAGCAGTACCTTTCCCAGAATGACAGCAGAGAAATTCTCATCGGTATAATTTCAGGGGACCTGGAGGTAAATTTAAAATGCCCAGCCATAATCCAATTGCTTTTTTTTTAAATTTAAATTCTTGGCTTCTTACCTTCTAATTTCTTGTCCTCTATAAATGTCTATGGTTGCGCTTCTACATCATATCACAACATTTGAAAAGTAGGGGGAGGGGAGATGAAAAAAACTCTGACATTACTGGTGAAGTATTAAGCCCATGGACTCACCTACCCTGAGTTTAATGTTTGGTGAAGCTGCGTTTGTGAGTTAAAACACTGATCAAGAGAATATGTAGCTACAGCCTCAGACTTTTCAGAGCATGAAAAAGTATCCCAAGGAAAAGTCTCTACAGATTACAGTATTTTACCCTCTTAAATAATTCTAATCATCCCCCTCTATTCCCCATTTTTTCTTTCCCTCTTGTGCTGACGGCTTTGTCTAGTGGTGCTGACTGAAAGATCAGCCTTTTCAGGTAGGAGTGAGAAAGCTGGTGAGGTGATAATCCATCTGTCAAAGACCAAAAGGAACACAAGGGCCAGGAGGCAAGGCAGGATTAAATTTTTTTATTGTACTTCAGGTGAAGGCTTACAGAACAAATAGTTTCTCATAAAACAGTAGTACACATATTGTTTTATGACATTGGTTAACAACCCCACAACATGTCAACCCTCTAACTTCTCAACCTTTTTTTTTGGTGAAAATACACATAGACAAAGATACACCATTTCAAAAATTTCTGTGTGCACACTTCAGTGACACTGACTACGCTCTTCCAATTGTGCTGTTCTTCTCACTTAAGATGAAGGCTTACAGAACAAAATAGTTTCTCATTTAACAGTTACTACATATGTTGCCCTATGACAATGGTTAACAATCTCACAACACATCAACAATATCCTTACTCAACCTTGGCTTCCCTATCACCAGCTTCCTTGGCCCTTTCTGCCTTCTGGCCCTTGTCACTGGACTACTGTACCTCGTTAGTCTCATTTGGTTTTACGGGGCTGTCCACTCCCAGGCTGAACAGTGAACCTCGGAGATAACTTCACCACTGAGCTAAAAGGGTGTCTGGGGGCCATACTCTCGGGGTTTCTCCAGTCTCCTTTAGGCCAGTAAATCTGGTGTTTTTTTTGTGAGTTAGAATTATGTTCTATATCCTTCTCCAGCTCTGTCCAGAACCCTCTGTTGTGATCCTGGTTAGAGGAGTCAGTGGTGGTAGCCAGGCACCATCTAGCTGTACTGGACTCAGTCCGGTGGAGGCCTTGGTAGCTGTGGACAATTAGTCCTTTGGACTAATCTTTCCCTTGTATCCTGTTCTCTTCATTCTCCCTTGCTCCCGAAGGGATGAGACCAGTGGAGTATCTTAGATGGCCGCTCACAGGCTTTTAAGACCCCAGACACTACTCACTAAGGTAGAATGTACAGCATTGTCTTTATAAGCTGTGTCATGCCAATTGAGGTAGATGTTCCCCAAGACCATGGTCCCCACAGCCCTCCGCCCAGTAATTCAGTCCCTCAGGGAGTTTGGATGTGTCTATGGAGCTTCCATGACCTTTCCTTGTACAAGTTGTGCTACTTTCCCCTGTATTGTGTACTGTCTCACCCTTCACCAAAGATACCACTTATCTATTGCCTATTTAGTAGTCCCCCCCCTGCATCTCTGGAAACCAACAAAGATTGTTACATTTTGTGTGTGAACTTTTTCATAGGTTTTTACAATAGAGGTCTCATACAATATTTGTCCTTTTGTGATTGACTTATTTCTCTCAGCATAATGTCGTCCAGTTTCATCCATGTTATGAGATGGTTCACAGATTCATTGTTGTTCTTTCTCGTTGCATAGTACTCCATTGTGTGTATGTACCATAGATTGTTTATCCATTCATCTGTTGATGGGAATCTAGGTTGTTTCCATCGTTTTGCTATTGTGAACAATGCTGCCCTGAACGTAGGTGTGCATATGTCTATTCGAGTGACGACTCTTATTTCTCTAGGATATGTTCCTAGGAGTGGAATTGCTGGATCGAATGGTATGTCTATTTCTAGCTTTCTGAGGAAGCGCTGTATCATTTTCCAAAATGGTTGTATCATTTTGCATTACCACCAGCAGTTCATAAGAGTTCTGATCTCCCCACAGCCCCTCCAACATTTCTTATTTCCAGTGTTTTTGATTTGTGCCAGTAATGCTGGGGTGAGATGGTATCTCATTGTGGTTTTAATTTGCATTTCTCTAATGGCTAGTGATCGTGAGCATTTCCTCGTGTCTGTTGGCCATTTGAATGTCTTCTTTGGTGAAGTGTCTGTTTATTTCCATTGCCCATTTTTTAATTGGATTATTGGTCTTTTTGTTGCAGAGGTGTTGGATTTTCTTGTAGAATTTAGAGATTAGACCTTTGTCTGACTTATAATGTTCAAAATTTTTTCCCCCAGTCTGTAGGTTCTCTTTTTACTCTTTTGGTGAAGTCTTTTGAAGAGCATAGGTATTTGATTTTTAGAAGATCCCAATTATCTAGCCTATCTTTTGGGGTTTGTGTGTTGATGGTTATGGTTTGTATCCTGTTAATGCCATGTATTAAGGCCTGAAGTGTTGGTCCTATTTTTTCTTCTATGAACTTTATAGTTTTAGGCTTTATATTCAGGTCTTTGATCCATTTTGAAGTAGTTTTTTGTATACGGTGTGAGGTATGGGTCCTGTTTCATTTTTTTGCAGATGGATATCCAGTTTTGCCAGCACCATTTGTTAAAAAGACTGTCTTTTCCCCGTTTGATGGACTTCAGGCCCTTGTCGAAGATCAGGTGACCATAGGTGGGTGCATTTACATCTGGGTTCTCAATTCTGTTTCATTGGTCAATGTATCTGTCGTTGTACCAGTACCAGGCTGTTTTGACAACTGTAGCTGTATAGTAGGTTCTGAAGTCAGGTAGTGTGAGTCTTCCAACTTTATTCTTCTTCTTAAGTAGTGCTTTACTTATTCGGGGTTTCTTCCCTTTCCATATAAAGTTAATGATTAGTTTTTCCATCTCTTTGAAGAATGTTGTTGGTATTTGGATTGGGATCCCGTTGTATTTGTAAATTGCTTTTGGTAGAATTGTCATTTTCACAATGTTGAGTCTGTCTAACTATGAGCATGGCATGTTTTTCCATTTATGTAGATCCCTCTGGGTTTCATACAGTAGTGTTTTGTGGTTTTCTTTGTATAGGTCTTTTACATCCCTGTTCAGATTTATTCCTAAGTATTTTATCTTTTTGGGGCCATGGAAAATGGTATTATTTTCGTGATTTCCTTTTCATCGTTCTCCTAACTGGTGTATAGGAATCCAACTGATTTTTGAATGTTTATCTTGTATCCTGCTCCTCTGCTGAATCTTTCTATTAGTTCCAGTAGATTTCTCGTGGAGTCTTTAGGGTTTTCTATGTATAGTATCATATAATCTGCAAACAGGGACAGTTTAACTTCTTCATTACCAATTTGGATGCCCTTTATTTCTTTTTCTTGCCTATTGCTCTAGCTAGAACTTCCAGCACAGTGTTAAATAGGAGTGGTGATAAAGGGCATCCTTGTCTTGTCCTGTTTTCAAGGGGAATGTTTTCAGCCTCTCTCCATTAAGAATGATGTTGGCCGTTGGTTTTGCATAGCTGCCCTTTATTATGTTGAGAAATTTCCCTTCTATACCTATTTGATTGAGAGTTTTGTTTTTTTTTTATCAAGAATGGGTGTTGGACTTTGTCAAATGCCTTTTCTGCGTCAATTGAGATGATCATGTGATTCTTTTCTTTCCTTTTATTTATATGGTGGATTACGTTGATTGATTTTCTAATGTTGAACCATCCTTGCATCCCTGATATGAATCCTACTTGGTCATGGTGTATTATTTTTTTGATATGATGCTGAATTCTATTGGCTAGAATTTTGTTAAGAATTTTTGCATCTATATTCTTGAGAGATATTGGTCTGTAATTTTCTTTTTTTGTGACGTCTTTGCCTGGTTTTGGTATCAGTGTTATGCTGGCTTCATAGAATGAATTTGGAAGTTTTGCTTCCTCTTCTATGCTCTGAAATAGCTTGAGTAGTACTGGTACAAGCTCTTCTGTAAATGTTTTGTAGAATTCTCCAGTGAAGCCATCTGGGCCGGGGCTTTTTTTGGTTGGGAGTTTTTTTAGTACCTTTTCAATCTCTTTTCTGTTATGCGTCTGTTTAGATTTTCAACATCACTTTGTTGTAGTTTGGGTATCCATTTCCTCTAGGTTTTCAAATTTGCTGCAGTATAGTTTTTCGTAATACTCTTGTTATAATCCTTTTTATTTCAGTTGGGTCTGTTGTAATGTCCCACATTTCATTTCTTATTTGGGTTATTTGTGTCCTCTACTGTTTTTCATTTGTAAGTCTGGCCAGTGGTTTGTCGATTTTGTTGATTATTTCAAAGAACCAACTTTTGGTTTGGTTGATTCTTTCTATTGTTTTTCTGTTCTCTATTTCATTTATTTCTGCTCTGATCTTTACTATTCCCTTTCTTCCAGTGGTTGTGGGCTTTTTTTCTGTTCTCTTTCTATTTGTTTGAGCTGTGTAGTTAATGTTTTGATTTTGTCCCTTTCTTCTTTTTTGATATGTGCATCTATTGCTATAAATTGTCCCGTGAAGACTGCCTTTGCTGTGTCCCAAAGGTTTTAGTATGATGTGTTTTCATTCTCATTTGATTCTAGGAATTTTTTGATTCCATCTCTGATGTCTTCTATTACCCAGTGATTTGTAAGCAGGGTATTATTCAGTTTCCATGTAGTTGATTTTTTTTTTCCTTGCTCTTTTCTATTGTTAATTTCTACCTTGATGGCGTTGTGGTCAGAGAAGATACTTTGAATTATCTCAGCATTTTGGATCTTGTTGAGGATTGCTCTTTGGCCTAAGATGTGGTCTATTCTGGAGAACGTTCCATGTGCGTTGGAAACAAATGTGTACTTTGCAGCTGTTGGATGGAGTGTTCTGTATATGTCTATGAGGTCAAGTTGGCTGATTTTGCACTTTAGGTCTTCTGTATCTTTGCTGAGTTTCTTCTTAGTTGTTCTGTGCTTTACTGAGAGTGGTGTGTTGAAGTCTCCTTCTATTATTGTGAAACTGTCAATTTCTCTTTTCAGTGTTGTTAGAGTTTGTTTTATGTATTTCGGAGCCCTGTCATTGGTTGTGTAGATGTTTATTATGGTTATGTCTTCGTGATGGATTGTCCCCTTAATCATTCTATAGTGTCCTTCTTTGTCTTTTATGGTAGATTTTGTTTTAAAGTCTGTTTTATTGAGATTAGAATTGCCACTCCTGCTCTTTTTTGGTAGTTGTTAGCTTGATATATTTTTTTCCAACCTTTGACTTTTAATAAATTCACGTTTGTTTCTAAGGTGTGTCTCTTGTAGACAGCATATTGATGGATCCTGTTTTCTTATCCATTCCGTCACTCTCTGTCTCTTTATGAGTGCATTGAGTCCATTTACATTCAGTATAATTATTGATAGATGTGAGTTTGTTGCTGTCATTTTGTAGTGCTTTTTTTTGTGGTGCTGACGTTTTCTTTGTTCTTCTTACTCTCTTGTGCTGAGTTACTTTTGTTTGTGGATTGTTTTTTCATTTTGTTTTTGTAGGTTTTGTTTTTTGCTGAGACTTTATGTTTTTCCTCTTTTTTTGTGAGTATGTTTGTTAACTTTCTTTGTGGTTACCATGAATTTTACCCTTATCTTTCTAAGTTTGAAGCAGTCTACCATTACTTGGTATCACCTTGCCTTCCTCTCCATTAGAAGGTTGTATACCTGTGCTGTTTATTCCCTGTTTTATTGTTTTGATGTTGTTGTCGTTTACTGATTAACTGCTCTGATTCCCTGTTGTATTTCTTTTGGTTTTGGATAGTCCTTAAGAGTTCATTTCCTAGATTGGTATCTGGCTGGTATGATCCTGCATCCTAGATTCTGTCTATGAGCTGAAGTTGTTTGTCCTCAGATCGAAGAACTCCCTTTAATAATTCTTGTAAGTTTGGTTTGACTTTTACATATTCCTTTAATTTCTGTTTATCTGGAAATGACCTAATTTCACCATCATATTTGAACGAGAGTTTTGCAGGATATATTATTCTTGGCTGGTAATTTTTTTCTTTCAAGAATTTTATATATGTCATCCCATTGCCTTCTTGCCTGCATGGTTCCTGCAGAATAATCTGAGCTTAGTCTTATTGTTTCTTCTCTTTATGTGACTTCTTGTTTTTCATGAGCTGCTCTCAGGATTCTTTGTTTGTCTTTGGTTTTGGCGAATGTGATTATGATATGCCTTGGTGATTTTCTTTTGGGGTCTCTCCTATATGAAGTTCATTGAGCTTCTTGAATGGCCAGCTTTTCATCTTTCATGATATTGGGGAAGTTTTCTGTCAGCAGTTCTTCAAGATCCTCTCTGTGTTTTCTGTTTTCTCCCCCTTTCTGGAATTCCAATCACTCGAGAAGTTTTGCTTTTGATTGTATCCTACGTAACTCTTAGGGTCTCTTCCTTTTTCTTTGTTCTTTTTTCTGAGTTTTCCTCAAACAGAGTTCTATCCAAGTGTTTGTCTTCAATTCCACTAATCCTGTCTTGCACCATTTCAAATCTGCTTCTCAGCCCTTCTGTGACCCCGTCCATTCCTGAAATCTTGTTGTTTATCATTTGGGTTTCTAATTGTTGTCTTTGTATGATTTCTAGTTGTGAATTTATTTTGGCATTTTGTTCCTGCATTATTTTCCTGAGTTCTTCCAATTTTTTGTCTGTATTTTCCATGAATTTGTCTATTTTTTCCTCATGTTTGTCATCTTTTTGCCTCAGCTCTTAGAGAATTCTGAGTATTAGAGATTTGAATTCCCTATCAGGTAGTTCTAGTGCATTTTCTTCCAGTGGCAAGTCATCTGGTGTTTTATTTTGGACGCCTACTGGAACCATCCAGTCCTGTTTTTGTAAATGTTTTGATATTGTCTGCTGTCTTAGGGGCATTCAGTAGTTATTTTTCTCGTGTATTGATTGTAGATTTGTTTTGTTACTTTTTTGTTTTTTGAATTTGGCTATGTCTGAGCTGGCGGACTATGTGTTCTTTGTGTTGCTCCTCTGTGGGCAAAATACTTTTCACCACCTTCTCCAATTGGAAGGGTTAGTCACTCAGATATGGTACGGCAGGGCAGGTCTAGCTGAAGACTTACTGGGACAGGTTGTTTGTGGCACTTACTACAGCCACCAGAGCGGTTCGGTAATCAGTACAGGGCTAGTTCCAGTAGGCCGTGCCTGTGCTGCTTGGTGGTGTGATGTCAAGCGCACGGTGTAGGTAGGCAGGATGCAGTGGGGAGATTGTTATGTGTGGAGCTAAGATGGGTATGGGAGAGAGGAGAGAGGAACAGTATCCAAAAACATAACAAACAAATAAAAGAGAATGTTAGGGGAGCTTGCCATTGGACTGGAGAGATGATTGTCTATGAAATGGAGAAAAACTGAAAGGGGAAGAGGAAGAAAAGAAAACAATGAATAAATAGAAATCGGAAAGGTTAAAGAACCGCAGAGTTCCCTGGGATGCCACCGGTGCATCTATGAGGTCTGGGGAGGTCGCTCTCACGTGTTGCAGTACAGCCTGGCTAGAAGGCATAGAGGTAGACCACGCCAAGTATTCCGGGAACAGAAAGAGAAGGAGGATATAGAGAGACGAGAAACAGCAATGAAGAAAGACAAAAAAGGGAAAAAGAGGGAAAAGAAAAACAAAACAAATTACAAAAAAAAAA
Source organism: Dugong dugon (assembly GCA_030035585.1). Lineage (NCBI taxonomy): Eukaryota > Metazoa > Chordata > Mammalia > Sirenia > Dugongidae > Dugong > Dugong dugon. Next base: position 22,188,182 of record CM057478.1, read on the forward strand.
AGAGAACAAGAAAGTCCCCAAATAAACAGAAAAAAAATAGATAAATAAACCAACGAGAAAAGAAATGCTCTCAGGGATCCCTCTGCACGTCTGTGCAGGCCGAACGGGAGGTTCTCTTGCCACGCAGCACTGCCTGGACAGAAAGGGCTCCCAACTCAAGAAAAGGAAAGGAAGACAATTCAAAAGAAACAAACGAACAAAAGCCCTGTGATACCACAAGCGCGGCAGCCCAGACCGGGAAGCAGCTCCACACTCGAATGGAGTTCCACAGCCCCTCAGGAAGAAGCAAAGATGGCACAGGTATTTGAGCAAAAGGAGGGGGAGGTGCTGAGAGGTAAGGAAGAAATCAAAAGAAGCAGAAAAGAAAGCAGCACCAGTAGTCAACAAATGGCACTCTGAGAGCCAGCTGGTACGGGCTGGTGTTTCTCGGACAAGAGACTGTGTCCGCAGGAAGCAGAGGGGGCCGAGCGTGGGTGAAGAAGGGTAGGGAGTGGGAAAGTGTATATCACAAATTATCGGAGCTCTGCGGCCCCTCAGGAAGAGGCAAAGATGGCGCTTGGAGCCAGGTATTTGAGCGAAAAGAGGGAAGATGTGGTGAGAGGTAAGGAAGAAATCAAAAAAAGCAACACCAGCAGCCAACAAATGCCACTCAGAAAGCTGGCTCGTTCGGGTGTGTGGAATCCAAGTAGCCGGTGTTTTCCATTCAAGAGAATGCGGCCACGTGAAGCAGAGGAGGCCGAGTCAGGTTGAAGAAGGGTGGGGTGGTGGGAAAGCGTATATCACAAATTACCAGTTGTTTTGTCTCCCACTGGACGCTCTGTGAGGCTGCTTTCTTGTATCCCCGTTTGCTGGTCTCCAATAGGAGTCCAAGATGGCTGATCTGCACTACGTTAGCTGGTAGGGGACCTCTGCATGAATCTCTTTTCGGTCTCCATTCTCTGTCAGTTTTCTCACTCAATTTGGTGCTTGGCTGAGTTCTTTATCTCTTCATTTGATGTTTTAGGGTTTCAGGATTGTTGTATTCTCTGTTCGGCTTAGTTTTTCAGATCTTTGCTTTGGAGGGACAGCCTGGTGCTTCTGCCTGGAGCGCCATTTTGCCGGAATTTCCTCTAAATTTTTTTTTGAATTAAATAGAAGTTAAATTAGATTGTTTTTCCTGAATTACCATTGATGTTGTGAGTTTTTGTATTTGTGTATCTTAAGTTTCGAGGGTAAAAGTTTGATAATCTTCTGTAAAGATGATGAAATAGGCAGCTTGTGTGTGACCCATGTAAAAAAAAAAGTGATATTTTGTATATTATGTAGCACTTAATAAATGTTATAGAATCATACATATTTAATGTGCTATTGAGTCTGTCTCATCTGTTCTACTTTGTATCATGTGTATCTGAGTCGGGCCTATAAACAGCCTTTAGATTTGTTCTGTGAATTAGAGAAAACAGTTTTTTGTTTTAATCAGCTTTTGTAGCATGGTGTGTTGCTTGTCTGTTTTATTAAGGCTAGAGCTTCAAAAAAAAAAAAAGGCTAATGTAGTAACATTAAACATATAGTTTGTTCGTAACTGCCTAGAATTTGACTTTTATACTTTTGATTGCACACACACTTAGTAACAGTCAAAATTCCAGCAGAAACAGTAGCTTTGAGCTCATCAGGAAGGGAAAGTATAAAATATGTCGTTACATATTTAGTCAGGTCCAATCATGTGGTTGCCGATGGAGAGTAATTGGTGTGGGTATTCTGTCTAACCTGTGATGCCTGCATGGCCTGGCCCCTACAATTGGAAGGGAAATGTACATATTTTATATTTGTAATATGTTGACTTTCTGAGTGATATGAAGGAGTCATCATTTAGCATTCCAAAAAAATGAATACCAATTTCCTTCCCAATGTCCGTGACCAAAGTCAAATCCCTATGATATGTAGGCAGTGAAAGGTTGAGGGACTTATACTTTACTTTCTTGCTTGATCAGCATAAAGTTTTCTCACCATTTATCCTTGGAGGCTCAAAATGGCTCAGTATTCACATGTCCAGGAGACCAGAATCAACTGCCGAAGTGATTCCTTTATCCAAGTAGACACAACATAGTATGTTGTTGTTATTATTGCTGTTGCTTTTGTTAATGGTTTTGCTTTATTGTCCCATACTCCTTAGTCTTCACCCTTTATTATTTCTTCATACTATACCTATATATTTCTGCTTTGCTTGTTGCTGCTGTTGAACTGAAACAGAGTGCCTTAGAAGGCAGAAGAATACCTCAGCAAGCACTGTGTTCCTCAGTGGTAAGGCAGGTGCAGGCTGGAGATAATTCCAGGAAATAAGGTTCATGGTGTAAAACTAAGTTTCATCATAGAACAGATTGTGCTTCATCAACACCAAATCCTTCAATTTCTTCCGGTATCTACACGACTGTCAAAGAAACCACTTGCTGCACTCCCTAAAATTTTCCTGTTTTCCATTTATATTGTGAATTTCTCATTATTTGAGGGTTGGCCTCAGGCAAGATTCTGAGTCATTACTGAATTTTGGTCTCTGAAGGAGCTAAACTACATGAATTTTCAGCCACTGTGTGTGATCATACCGTCCCCAGCTTTGTTCCTGCCAGCACTGTGCTGCAGTGTTGCTAACGAGGCCCACAGTGGTGACTGAGCTCGCCACCTAGTGGCAGTAGGGCACATTGGAAAAGAGAGATGCTTGTTGTGAAGGGGTATCAGGTCAAAAGAGAAATTGCTCTCAAATGAAAAAAAGTCACGTAGTATAGGGCATTTCACACGTCTTTCATATTCCTCCCATACAGTTATTGAAATTCCTTAAACTGTGCTTTTCTGTAGTTGATATAATAATGACATAGTTCCTTATTTTCTGGAAAATTTTAGAAATTTTGCCTTGTAATTGCCAAGATGTCTTAATTGTTTCTTAATAATTTGAATAGAGTCCCTGGGTGGTGCAAATCATTAAGAACTAGACTACAAGCTGTAAGGTTGGCGATTCGAACCCACCCAGAAGTGCCTCGGAAGACAGGCCTGGCAGTCTGCTTCTGAAAGGTCACAGCCTTGAAAACCTTATAGAGCAGTTCTACTCTGCACATACGGGGTCGCCACCAGTCAGAATTGACTTGACAGCAGCTAACAACAATTATTTGAATGCTTTTTGAAACTGTTTCTGAAAATTTTTTAAAGCACCTGGGTGGGGGTATGAGTGCCATTTATTTTTTTAGTGGAAAAGGGTCTTTCTTGTATAGACCACATGAAATTTTTCCTAGGTGGAAATGGGTGGTCTGAATCAGGTCTGAGTTGTTGGCTCACTCACAGGCACCAAGGGCCAGGGCAGAGGGCATGAAGGTCCTAGGCTTTGTACAGGGCAGCTGAAAGGATGGTGTGGAGCAGCATGGCTTGGGGGGGCGGTGGGGCATGGTGTTGAGGTGGTGTCTTTTAGGAGCCAGATTGGAAAGACCCTTCCTCAGCCAGGAAGACTAGAAACACAGGGATAGGAGAAGGGCACAGAAGACAGGGATGTGCCTTCTTGAAGGGTCTGACGTCTGAGCGAATTATTCTAAACCGTGGTCCAGAGGAAGTTGGGGACACTGCGTCCTATGAAGGCGCTTGGAATCTGAGTAAGACTTGCCGCTCCTACTCGAAAGTTTTTGGTGATTACATCCAAGACAGGAGTCGGGTGCTAAATCCAGGACAGTGAGCAACTGGTGCTGCATCAGAAGGGTGTCTGTGACTCTCTCCCCAGTGCCTCCATTGTTTTTTTCCCAATGGAAGTGTTATCTAAGATGCCAGCACAAAGGAAGGTACTGGGGAGGGGCGCCCTGCTCTTGAGGCGGCTTTGGTAAAAGAGGGAGAAAGAGCTGATGGCTGCCTTCTGGGAGCTTAGGATCTGCTGGGGAACGTGGGAACAAGGATGCAAAGAACATCATCAGTAGTTCAAAGTAACTGGAAAACAGACGTGGAAGAGCAGCCACTGAACACCTGCCTAGAGCAGGGCAGAGGAGGGAGCCGTCACTGACTGGAAGTAGAGAAGCATTGTATTTTAATTTTAACGTGAAGCAAAAGTTGCAGGATTAAATTCTGATGTTAAATTGAAACCTCCTTAGAACATTGGAAAAAAGCATTCATTTGCATGATATTTGGTTTTAAAACTTCAAAAGCATTTCTCCTGTTTCAGAAGACATGGATTTTAGTAGATTTTCAAGTTTTCTTCAGGCCTTTATGTACCCTCTAATTCTGTTAATCTACTTTGTATTAATTCTTTTCCTTGTTAAGTTTTTGTTTATATGTGAGAGATTAAAAGATAAGGGCTGTCCTCCTTTTAAAATACACCTTTGAAAGCCGTGAATTAAGAATTTATCTACCCTTTGACCCATACCTCACACCATATACAAAAACTAATTCAAAATGGATCAAAGACCTAAATATAAAGCCAAAAACTATAAAGTTCATAGAAGAAAAAATAGGACCAACGCTACAGGCCTTAATACATGACATTAACAGGATACAAACCATAACCATCAACACACAAACCCCAGAAGATAAGCTAGATAACTGGGATCTTCTAAAAATCAAATACCTATGCTCTTCAAAAGACTTCACCAAAAGAGTAAAAAGAGAACCTACAGACCGGGAAAAACTTTTTGGACAGTACAAGTCAGACAAAGGTCTAATCTCCATAATCTACAAGAAAATCCAACACGTCTACAACAAAACGACAAATAATCCTATTAAAAAATGGGTAAAGGAAATGAACAGACACTTCACCAAAGAAGACATTCAAGTGGCCAACAGACGCATGAGGAAATGCTTCTGATCACTAGCCATTAGAGAAATGCAGATTAAAACCACAATGAGGTACTATCTCACCCCGGCATTACTGGCACGAATCAAAACACTGGAAATAGCAAATGTTGGAGAGGCTGCGGGGAGATCAGAACTCTTATGCATTGCTGGTGGGAATGCAAAATGATACAGCCATTTTGGAGAATGATATGGCGCTTCCTTAGAAAGCCAGATATAGACATACCATATGATCCAGCAATCCCACTCCTAGGAATATATCCTAGAGAAATAAGAGTCGTCACTCGAATAGACGTATGCACACCTATGTTCATGGCAGCATTGTTCACAATAGCAAAAAGTTGGAAACAACCTAGATGCCCATCAACAGATGAATGGATAAACAAACTTTGGTACATATACACAATGGAGTACTGTGCAACAAGAAAGAACAGTGATGAATCTGTGAAGCGTCTCATAACATGGATGAAACTGGAGGACATTATGCTGAGTGAAATAAGTCACTCACAGAAGGACAAATATTGTACGAGACCTCTATTGTAAAAACCATGAAAAAGTTCACACACAAAAAGTAACAATCTTTGTTGGTTACCAGGGATGGGAGGGGTGGGAGGGAACTACTAAATAGGCGATAGATAAGTGGTATCTTGGGTGAAGGGTGAGACAGTACACAATACAGGGGAAAGTAGCACAACTTGTACAAGGAAAGGTCATGGAAGCCCCATAGACACATCCAAACTCCCTGAGGGACTGATTTGCTGGGCAGAGGGCTTTGGGGACCATGGTCTTGGGGAACATCTAGCTCAACTGGCATAACACAGTTTATAAAGGCAATGTTGTGATTCTACCTTGGTGAGTAGCGTCTGGGGTCTTAAAAGCCTGTGAGCTGCCATCTAAGATACTCCACTGGTCTCATCCCTTTGGGAGCAAGGGAGAGTGAAGAGAACAGGATACAAGGGAAAGATTGGTCCGAAGGACTAATGGACCACAGCTACCACGGCCTCCACCAGACTGAGTCCAGCACAGCTAGATGGTGCCTGGCTACCACCACTGACTGCTCTGACCGGGATCACAACAGAGGGTTCTGGAGCTGGAGAAGGATGTAGAACAAAATTGTAAGTCACAAAAAAAAGCCCAGATTTACTGGCCTAAAGGAGACCGGAGAAACCCCAAGAGTATGGCCCCCAGACACCCTTTTAGCTCAGTGGTGAAGTTATCTCTGAGGTTCACCATTCAGCCGGGGAGTGGACAACCTCATAAAACCAGATGGGACTAATGAGGCACAGCAGTCCAGGGATAAGGGCCAGAAGGCAGAAGGCGACAGGATAGCTGGTGATAGGGAACCCAAGGTTGAGTAAGGATAGTGTTGATGTGTTGTGAGGTTGTTAACCATTGTCATAGGGGAACATGTGTGCTAACTGTTTAATGAGAAACTATTTTGTTCTGTAAACCTTCATCTAAAGTGAGAATAGCAGCAAAATTGTAAGAGCGTAGTCAATGACACTGAACTGTGTATGCAGAAATTTTGTAATGGTGTATCATTGGCTGTGTATATTTTCACCAAAAAAAAAAAAAAAAATGTCGAGAAGGGAGAGGGTTGACATGTCGTGGGGTTGTTAACCAATGTCATAAAACAATATGTGTACTACTGTTTCATGAGAAACTATTTGTTCTATAAACCTTCACCTGAACTACAATAAAAAAAAAAATTTAAATAAAACTCAACAACAAAAATAAAAAATAAAAAAATAATTTATCTACCCTTTGAAATAGTAAAGAAAATGGCAAGAATTTTTTTTTTTTTTTAAGATATAATGAAATTGTGTTGTCGAATCAAAGGATACCTATTGCCATTGAGTCAATTCCATCTCATAGCGACCCTATAGGGTCATGTACAACGGAGTAGAACTGCCCCATAGGGTTTCCAAGGAGCTGCTGGTAGATTCGAACTGCTGACCTTTTGGTTAGCAGCTGAGCTCTTAACTATTGCTCCACCAGGGCTTCCATCAAAGGATAGATACCTACAAATAAAATATAGGCATATTTCTTCATTGCCTAAAACATATATAACATTTCAAAGAAGTTCAAAATTAGGGAAATTTTTTTTCTTTAAAGAAAAGTGACTGATTTTTGTATCACCACCTTGCCATGTATGCTGAGGCTTTGAACAAGTGATATTTGTCTTTATTGTCTGCAGAGAGCACTTTGACACACATTACTCTATTTGATCACTTTAAGAACTATATCAAGTAAACACCGAAAAACAAAACCAAAAAAGACAGTTGCCCTTGAGTTGACTCTGACTCATGGTGACTCCATGTATGCAGAGTAGTGCTGCGCTCCAGAGGGATTTCAAGACAGCAGATTGCTAGGCCTTTCTTCTGAGGGGTCTCCTGGTGGGTTCAGACAGCCATTCTTTTAGTTAGTAGCTGAGCACTTAACCGTTTCCACCACCCAGATCGACACCAAACCCTTTGGGGTAGAGTAGAACTGCCCCATAGGGTTTCCAAGGAGCTGCTGGTAGATTCGAACTGCTGACCTTTTGGTTAGCAGCCGAGCATTTAACCACTGCGCCACCAGGATTCCTTAAGGTAGGTAGAGTAAGATTATAATCACCATTTTACAGGTGAGAAATAGGAGGCCCTTTATTAAAAGACTTGCTTTAGGATACAGATCTAGTAAGCAGCAAATTCAAGACTAGAAATCACAGTAATTTTCTGAATCTCGGTCTGCCTGTCTGTGGTGGGAGTACCCTGAACCCTGGCCCCATTTGGTGATATCTACAGACCTTCAGATGACGTGGACTATACTCGTGCAGCTCGTTGCATAAATCTGAGTGCTTGATATATTTAAAAATGACTTCCTATCCAAGTACACAATTCCCACAGTACTCTAATAAAAAACTCATAAACTTTTGCAGTGGAATGTGGTAGAAATTTTATGATAATCTGGTGCAGATAAGATGTGTCATAGATAGGGAAGGAAATCACTTTTATGTCTTTTTCTTGCTTAAACAGTTAAGCCTAAATTAGCTCACAACGGGAATATGGACTAATTTGTTTCTTGATTGCTAAAATTCTCATCAAATTAGGATTGGAATTTTTCATTACTAAATATTATTTTGGAATAATCCTTACTAAACTCAGTACTTAGGATGACCTTTTATAATTATCATTACCATGAAATGTTTTGGTAATGTGAACCCAAGTCACAAATCTATCTGCATAAGGATTCCCTTGTGTTTGTTAGTGTTTTCTTTATTTCTTTATTGTTGTTTTTTTTCCCTCCTCATTATCCTTTCCTAACTTATAAGAGCATGAGGCTTTTTTTACCCAGTTAAGAAAATTTTAGAATACCAAAATTTTTAAATTCCTGGTAACGTTGGAGATTTGATACAGCTCTCCTCCTTTGTTTAGCCTGGCTGTGTGGTTCTGCCCAGGTCCCTTATTGCTGATTGTCTTGTTTGCTCTCTCTAGAGTTCATTCAGTTTTCCCCTCTTGAAATGCAATGTTTGTATAATAAGAATCTTTCTTTTCTTAATCTTTTCCTTCAGTTTTTATTGTTTATCCTAATCATTTGAAAATAAATTCATTGCTGTTTTTTTAGATTGAAATTGGAAGAGAGAAGAAAAGAGCTGCTACAGAAACTTGAAGAAACTACTAAATTAACTACTTATTTGCATTCTCAACTGAAAAGGTAAACCTGTTGGGTTCTTGAGGGGAAAATTTTCTTTGGACTGCGTTCAGGTATGTTTTAGTTTATATTTGATTACTTTCCACTTTGTTTTCAACTATTTGAAAATGATTGAAGTAGTCACTAACACAGTGAACTTAAAACTACGTGGATTTTCTCATGAACCCCGTGTTCATGTTTGGAGTAATTCTGAAATGTGTCCTGGGAGGAGTAAGACATAATCTAGCTACCAGTAAATATTTAGGAAAATAACACATATCTCCTGTCACCCCTTGTTTTAAAAAGGGAGGGTGGCAGAGATTTGGCTTAACATAGCCATAGTTTTTCACATGTTAATTAGAAAAACATTCACTCCTTCCATACACACACAGGAAAGAGGAAAGATCCAAGTGGACCCAGAGCCTTTTGCATAACCTCTGCCTTAGTAAGCTTGCCTTTTTTCTCTCTAAAAAATAAAGTTTCATTCTTTAAGCAAAATAATTGCAGTGACGTTTAGTACTGTTTGTCCTTTTTTTCCTTCTTTCGTACTTTTAAATTGCTTCTGGAAATCTGTGCAAGTAGATTTACCAGTATCTTTTTTTTATTAAAAAAAAAAAAAAACCTCTGCAAAAGGAAGAAAGATAATTTTTAAGAACAGTGGTATAACAGCTATTTTCTTTTCCCTGGTCATTATGTTCTTTGACATCACTGGGTTCCCTCTGGGGCTCTGAAGGAGCATTAGGGGTCGTGACTGGATAGGGTTTTCTATGTTGTAACAGTTGTACAACATGTGTGTGTTGTTTTCCCAGCCTGTCCGCCAGCACTCTGTCCATGTCTTCTGGGAGCAGCCTGGGATCCCTGGCATCCAGTCGGGGATCTCTGAACACCTCCAGCAGAGGGTCGCTCAACTCCCTCAGCTCCAGTGAGCTCTATTACAACAGCCAGGGCGATCAGATAGACATGGATTATCAGTATAAACTGGACTACCTTCTGCAAGAGAAAGGTGGTTATGTTCCTTCCGGACCCATTACCACCATCCATGAAAATGAAGTGGTCAAGTCCCCCAGCCAGCCTGGCCAGAGTGACCCCTGTGGAGCGGCAGCCACAGCACCTGACCACACTACCCCACTGACTGAGGTCCCCAAGTCTGTAACGTCCCTGTCCTCCAGGTCCTCCCTTTCCTCCATGTCCCCTCCTGGCTCTCCCCTGGTCTTGGAAGGCGCGTATCCCATGTCTTCTCATGATGCCCCTCTGCAGCTCATCGCTGACTTTGAAGACTGTGAATTGAGAAGTCATTTTGCAGACATTGGCCTCAGTGAAAATCAGATATTGCTGGATTCTGATTCAGGAGTAGCATCCAGGTCTTTTTTAGAGGACAAAGATCTTAACGAGTGTGCTAGGGAGCCATTATATGAAGGAGCTACAGGTAAGTGGAGGCCTTTGCTTTCATTGTATCCCCTCTCAGTTAGTTAAAGGAGGATGACTGGAGGGTTGCTTTTTCTATACAAATAAATGGTATGATTTCCTCCTTTCTTCTGTTTATTCATTTTGGCTTCATTTGAGAAGGACTTTTTTATTGATACACCTGGACATTTTTCTTTATAAAATAAAATCACCTTCCCTAGTTAATAGATTTAATCATTAAGTACCTCTGCTGTCATCCAGAGGCCCTCTGAGTATGGCAGCTTACTGGGAACATACTTCATGTTTCCAAATAGTTTCTGGTTCTGAAACAGATTAAAACCAAAGCAATTAGCATACCAGCTAATTAGTACCAGGGTTCAGTGTTTAGATTGCTCAGGGAATTCTATATAAATACAACTTTTGTTTCATGCCAGACTCTCCCTTTCTGCCCAAAGTTGATTTGAGAAAGCAAGTTCCCAAGTATAGTATTGCTCTGCCATCTTCTGGCCACATTATTAATTGCAGCCCAAGGAAGTCACTGCATTTGAAGTCAAAGAGACAGTAACAGCGGGAAAATTTTTAATTATTTTCCTTTGTGAGGCAGACATCTTTAATATATTAGATGATTTTTGGCAAATGAGCAGTTGTCTGAGGGTAGTGGTCGGTCTGTCCTGGAGCGTGATTGAGATGAGATGTGACACGTGAGCTCCAGTCCTGGTCTGCGGCGGCCGTTTCAGACCATGTGGGTTGCTGTGTGTTCCTCCCCCCAGAGGATTGTAGGCCTTTTTAGTGTTATTTTATTGCTGTTTGGATAAGCATATTTATTTTGTATTGATGGCCTTAGGGACACTAAGTGTTAGTTGATTGACCACTGCAGATGTTTAAATAGATGTACGAATCCAGCTCGTTTCTGTGGTCTCAAATACTGAAGACTAGCACACTGTGTCCTGAAGGCCTAGGGCAGTGGTAGGGAACAGAGGACATCTGTGTGGTGTTGCCCCCTCCTGGAGAGGAGCCAAAGCTATGTGTTACTGAAAGAGTCAGCTGCCAGGAAAATAAGCACAGGGTGGTGTTTGCATGTGGCTGCAACAGGTAGAGATCTGTGTGGGGCCTCGCTGTTCCTCTGAGAAGGAGGTGGTGTGGTGTCACGCCACCTCTGGGCCAGCCACACCTGCCCTCACCTTGGCGTTGCCACTTTGACTGGCTGTGTTCTGGTGAGCACGTCATCCTGTCTCAGAGCTTGTTCTTCATCTGCCAGATGGAGATGATACAGTATCTACCTCATGGAGCAGTGGGAAGATTAATGCATGATACACGTGAAGCAGCTCACAGCACCTGGCACCCAACATACAGTGAACGGTCACTGTCATTACTGTTGGAGCCCCTGGGATGTGGCAGTGGTTCACACACTTAGCTGCTAACCCAAAAGTTGGAGGTTCAGGTCCACCCAGAGGCACCTTGGAAGAAAGTCCTGGTGATCTACTTCCAAAAAATCAAGTCATCAAAAACCCTATGGAGCACAGTTCTACTCTGACACATGGGGTCACTGCGAGTTGGAGTCAACTATGACTAGCAACTAGTTTAGTATTGTCATTATTACTGTATTATGATGATGACGGTAAGTAATATGAACTCTGCTAATGTAGTTCTTACCACAAACCATTGAGATTTATGAAGGGAAGAAAGAACCAGACAGAGAAGAAGGTGGAGTGTTCTTCTGCCATTCTTCTGTGCTTCTACTTGAAGGGTTTTACATTTTATATTGAGCATTTCGGGCTGTTTTTTCTCTAATTCGTTCTCTAGTGACCATTGCTCAACAACCCATTGGTTCAGAGGAACCAGTGAGTGAGGCCAAGTGGCTGGAAGGGAACGGGTCAGGGAGGAAATAGCCCAGGCCCATCCCCGACCTGCTACTGGGAGGAGCTGAGACCCCCTACCTGGCAAGAGTCTGCCTTGTTGCTGCCTTGCTGCTGACACTTGGGTCTGCTACTGTGTCTGTCTGATATGTCTGTGGCTGGGAACTAGGGCCTATGAAGCTTCTGTGAAATAGTTTTTAACTTTTTAAATATGTAGTATATTAGATAATTTCTGTTAGAAAGCCACACTAAGGAAAAACACATCCAAAAGCCTTGTATGCAGATAGTACTATTTCATGTGTGAAAACAACTAAAATCATAAAGACTGAATTCTCTTGTGGTCACCAGTGGCTGGCCTCTACAGGGGTCATCTGACCTTCACGTGGGGGCGGTGCTCCTGGTTAGCGACACTGTTTACCTCCCTCAGTGCTCTATAGAGTCTTAGGCAGGCCAAGTTGAGTTCCTTTATATAAATTTTGCTCTCCATCAACAATCCCTGCTGGATGACAGAAACCAAGTTGAAATAATCACGAAGTCCTTCCCCAGTCAGTCTCTGTCATTGTCAAAGTCAATTTCAGGCTGCGGTTGTTCCTGGGGGTAATCAATAAATCATGTCACCACCTTCACCCCTCAGGAAGAATGCTAGGTGCAGAGAAGACACTTCATCATCAAGGAAAAAGCATTCTCACTGCCAGAAATAAAAGGGAAAATGGAGCAATCAATCCTGTAATCTGAAGCCTTAAAACTTAAACATCTTAACAAGATGTAAAGTCACGATTCAGAAGGAGGGTAAAATGCATACCAATAGTGATCCAGCTCGTTCACTCGAGGATGAAAGAGCTCTGCAGGCTTGCAGCTTATTACAGTATGGAACATAGCTTTAAATGAATGCTCCTTGCTCACTGCAGGATGCCGGTGTATGGATGAGTTAGAGATAAAAGTTAAGTGGTAGTTGGTGCTAAGGATTCAGTAGCTCAAAAGTTTTTTTTTTTAAACGATGTTAGCTGGTAGGGAATTCCCGTAAGTCACAGGTAGTTTTTTCTTTAATTTCTGTTAAAGTAGTAGCACAGAAGATGTAGAATATGGCATGTGGAGAGAAGGGGAGAGCAAAAGAAAAAGTGCAAACCTTTCTTGCTATTGAATAGGTAGAAGCTCTCTATTGAAGAAGTATTTCTAATACCTGAGGGACGCAGATAGTGTCTTACCCCCAAATGGTTTACCACCAGTCGGAGGCAGCTCCAACTCACGGCAACCCCACATGTCAGAGTAAAACTGCACTTCACAGGGTTTTCAATGGCTGATTTTGGGAAGTGGATTGCCACTCCTTTCTTCCAAGGCTCCTCTGGGTAGACTCGAACCTACAACCTTTTAGTTAGCAGCTGAGCACGTTAAACATTTGCACTGCTCGGGGACTCCTAAATGTATGGTGACTGCAGTGAATACTTAAAAGACAGAGGCAGGGTCAGTAAGAATTTGTGTAATTTATTCCTTCCTCTAAAATATTTCAGGACAAAGAAAAAGATAATTCTTTTTCAAATAATGGCTGAAACTAATTATCCTTGTAAGTTCAATTCTGTAACTATTGGTGTCCCAGGAATCTTAGAAGTCACAATGCTTTGAATCGCCCCCATCTGTTGATTTTAGCAGTAACATCATTCTCAGGTGGCATTTATTTTGGATTTCTCATGACCAAACTCTATGTGTGTTTTATACTTTACTTTTTCTAGTAAGAAATCCTAACTAATCATATCACTCTCCTTAGATGTGGAAAAAACTTTACCAAGGAGGCGAGCAATCCACTTGCTTGGGGAGAAATCGGCTTGTGTGTCTGCTGCTGTGTCGGATGAGTCTGTGGCTGGAGACAGTGGTGTCTATGAAGCTTTTGTGAAACAGTAAGGATTCAGCAGTCATGCTTTTGTCTGCTGCCTATCTCCTCACAGCCACACCGGGGGTCACATAATGTGGATGTATTGCTACCATTAGTCCACTCTTTGTAGTAGTAAGGGCTTTAGCCATTAAAGAAATGGTGTGCCTGAAAACTTCAGTACACCAAAAACATCCCTTTGGCCAGAGAAATGATGAAGAGATGGGGACTTTGAGATTCTTTGAGACTTAAAACTTTAGTTTCATGGACATGTTGGTGTGATTTCAGTGCCTGTTTGGAACATGAGAGTTCTTGTGTGCATTTCTGAAGACCTGGAATGTCTCTAGCTACTAGGACTGTGGTGTACCATAGTAAGGCTTCAAGAACATCAGACATCAGAAATTTCTTCCTAAAGGCTCAGGGGCAGACCCCTCTGAAAAAGCTGAAGGAAGTCACTGTTAGAGTAAGCTTTTATGAGGATCAGCACTGTTTGTTCAGGTTTTCCTTCAAAATCATTAAGTGACAAGTAGTAACCATAACAGTCAATATCCCTGTTAACAAACTGTTCTCCTGCTGTCTGTCCCTAGGCCTAGTGAAATCGAAGACATTGCGTATAGTGAAGAGGATGTTGCCATTGTGGAGACGGCCCAGGTGCAGATTGGGCTCAGGTAAAGGAATCTGTGTGGGGGAGGGGCAGTTCTAGGGCTCTGCACAGGGACGGTGGGCTGTGGTCATTCTATATTTCATTCAGTTTCTCTTTTGACAGATACGATGCAAAAAATTCAAGTTTCATGGTGATTATAGCACAACTCCGAAACCTTCATGCCTTCTTGATACCTCATACTTTAAAAGTGTAAGTAAAATCAGTGAGCAACAAATTGAGCAACTTAAAATTTTCCACATAAAACAATTTTACATTGTAATCAAGCAGTTTATCAAAATGCAGATATGGAAAACACACAGCAGGGCTGATCATGTCTAAATCAATAAGAGATAAAGATGAAGAGAAAAGGAAAATGTGAGAAAAGCATATTGGATTTTGGTCCTTATTCAGCTGATTCATTATTAAGAAGGGGAATCAATAAGACTTTTATCTTCTTTTTCAACCAGAAATTTTGTATTATGCTTGGGGCCTGATTGCTTGAAATATAACTAAATTTTTTGGTATTGTCTGATTGTTACTATTACTGTCTTAGAAGAATTTTCGAACCTTTTACATGAAAACGTAATGATTAAATTTTATTTATCAATACAGCATTGTCAGTTGAACATCTTACCATGCTACATGTAAGAGTATGTTTTTATCATCAAGCATTCTCTTCCCTGTGATCAGTAATTTCTTGAAGTTATTTCACTTTTATCAAACCAAGAAGCCCAACAAAGTGATGGCATAATTCTACACAGCCCATTGCTTAAGGACTGTTTGTTTCATACCTAATATATATTTCAAGAGATATTTACCTCCCTTCACCCTGGCACCTTCTGGAGTCAGAATTTCAGTGACTTGCTTAAGGGCCCATGGCTGGAAATTGGCAGAAAGAAGCCAGATTTCAACTTAGCACCCCTGACTTAGGATCTAGAATCTATAAGTCCACCCTACGTTTAAACTTCCTTGTAAGAGTTGGGTCTTAATAACATGTTGAATTGACAGTAAAAGGGAAATGAGAAAGAGTTACTGGGAGTGATCTCCAGACTTTATTCCCAGGCAGGTGGATGTTTTCCTTAATAATAGAGTATATTCCTCAATAAGAGTGACTTTTAATAGAATAAATGTAAGAGTTATAGATAGTTTCCCTTCAGATGTACTTTTAAGCGCACATAATACTCCCAAGAATTGTCACAGGAGAAGAAACTTGATCTAGGAACAAAAGAACTAGATGGAGATTAATTAGTAAGCAATAGAAGAATAGAACAAGTAGATGTCTATGCTTTGACAATCATCAAAGTGGAAGAGAAGTAGGATTTCAGGAGGGGAATGGACATAAGGGCTTCCTGAGATCAAGGCTTGGGAGGAGTCATATTACCAGAAACACCAGTAAAGAGAGAAGGCATGATGTTGGGGGAGGGGTGGCTAGAACACCACAGAGAAGGCATGATGGGGAATAGGGTGGCAAGAACACCACAGAGAAGGCACGATGGGGGAGAGGGTGTCTAGAACACCGCGGAGAAGGCACGATGGGGGAGAGGGTGTCTAGAATGCCACGGAGAAGGCACGATGGGGGAGAGGGTATCTAGAACGCCACGGAGAAGGCACGATGGCGAGAAGGTGTCTAGAACGCCGCGGAGAAGGCACGATACGGGAGAGGGTGTCTAGAACACCGCGGAGAAGGCACGATGGGGGAGAGGGTGTCTAGAACGCTGCGGAGAAGGCACGATGGGGGAGAGGGTGTCTAGAACACCGCGGAGAAGGCACGATGGGGGAGAGGGTGGCGAGAACGCCGCGGAGAAGGCACGATATGGGAGAGGGTGTCTAGAACGTCACGGAGAAGGCACGATGGGGGAGAGGGTGTCTAGAACGCTGCGGAGAAGGCACGATGGGGGAGAGGGTGTCTAGAACGCCGCGGAGAAGGCACGATGGGGGAGAGGGTGTCTAGAACGCCGCGGAGAAGGCACTATGGGGGAGAGGGTGGCGAGAACGCCGCGGAGAAGGCACGATATGGGAGAGGGTGTCTAGAATGCCACGGAGAAGGCACGATGGGGGAGAGGGTGTCTAGAACACCGCGGAGAAGGCACGATGGGGGAGAGGGTGTCTAGAACACCGCGGAGAAGGCACGATACGGGAGAGGGTGTCTAGAACACCGTGGAGAAGGCACGATGGGGGAGAGGGTGTCTAGAACACCGCGGAGAAGGCACGATGCGGGAGAGGGTGGCGAGAACACCGCGGAGAAGTCACGATGGGGGAGAGGGTGGCGAGAACACCGCGGAGAAGGCACGATGGGGGAGAGGGTGTCTAGAACACCGCGGAGAAGGCACGATGGGGGAGAGGGTGGCGAGAACACCGCGGAGAAGGCACGATGGGGGAGAGGGTGTCTAGAACACCACGGAGAAGGCACGATGGGGGAGAGGGTGGCGAGAACACCGCGGAGAAGGCACGATGGGGGAGAGGGTGGCGAGAACACCGCGGAGAAGGCACGATGGGGGAGAGGGTGTCTAGAACACCGCGGAGAAGGCACGATGGGGGAGAGGGTGGCAAGAACGCCGCAGAGAAGGCACGATATGGGAGAGGGTGTCTAGAATGCCACGGAGAAGGCACGATGGGGGAGAAGGTGTCTAGAACACCGCGGAGAAGGCACGATGGGGGAGAGGGTGTCTAGAACACCGCGGAGAAGGCACGATGGGGGAGAGGGTGGCAAGAACGCCGCAGAGAAGGCACGATATGGGAGAGGGTGTCTAGAATGCCACGGAGAAGGCACGATGGGGGAGAGGGTGTCTAGAACACCGCGGAGAAGGCACGATGGGGGAGAGGGTGTCTAGAACACCGCGGAGAAGGCACGATACGGGAGAGGGTGTCTAGAACACCGCGGAGAAGGCATGATGGGGGAGAGGGTGTCTAGAACACCGCGGAGAAGGCACGATGCGGGAGAGGGTGGCGAGAACACCGCGGAGAAGGCACGATGGGGGAGAGGGTGGCGAGAACACCGCGGAGAAGGCACGATGGGGGAGAGGGTGGCGAGAACACCGCGGAGAAGGCACGATGGGGGAGAGGGTGGCGAGAACACCGCGGAGAAGGCACGATGGGGGAGAGGGTGTCTAGAACACCGCGGAGAAGGCACGATGGGGGAGAGGGTGGCGAGAACACCGCGGAGAAGGCACGATGCGGGAGAGGGTGGCGAGAACACCGCGGAGAAGGCACGATGGGGGAGAGGGTGGCGAGAACACCGCGGAGAAGGCACGATGGGGGAGAGGGTGGCGAGAACACCGCGGAGAAGGCACGATGGGGGAGAGGGTGTCTAGAACACCGCGGAGAAGGCACGATGGGGGAGAGGGTGTCTAGAACGCCGCGGAGAAGGCACGATGAGGGAGAGGGTGGCGAGAACGCCGCGGAGAAGGCACGATATGGGAGAGGGTGTCTAGAATGCCGCGGAGAAGGCACGATGGGGGAGAGGGTGTCTAGAACGCCGCGGAGAAGGCACGATGGGGGAGAGGGTGTCTAGAACGCCGCGGAGAAGGCACGATGGGGGAGAGGGTGTCTAGAACACCGCGGAGAAGGCACGATACGGGAGAGGGTGTCTAGAACACCGTGGAGAAGGCACGATGGGGGAGAGGGTGTCTAGAACACCGCGGAGAAGGCACGATGCGGGAGAGGGTGGCGAGAACACCGCGGAGAAGGCACGATGGGGGAGAGGGTGGCGAGAACACCGCGGAGAAGGCACGATGGGGGAGAGGGTGTCTAGAACACCGCGGAGAAGGCACGATGGGGGAGAGGGTGTCTAGAACACCGCGGAGAAGGCACGATACGGGAGAGGGTGTCTAGAACACCGCGGAGAAGGCACGATGGGGGAGAGGGTGTCTAGAACACCGCGGAGAAGGCACGATGCGGGAGAGGGTGGCGAGAACATCGCGGAGAAGGCACGATGGGGGAGAGGGTGGCGAGAACACCGCGGAGAAGGCACGACGGGGGAGAGGGTGTCTAGAACACCGCGGAGAAGGCACGATGGGGGAGAGGGTGGCGAGAACACCGCGGAGAAGGCACGATGCGGGAGAGGGTGGCGAGAACACCGCGGAGAAGGCACGATGCGGGAGAGGGTGGCGAGAACACCGCGGAGAAGGCACGATGGGGGAGAGGGTGGCTTGAAAACTACAGAGAAGGCATGATGCGGGTGGTGGCTAGAGCACCACAGAGAGCCTGCTTCCTAGGATGGAGCTTAAAATGCTAGCCAGGAACATTCAGGAAGACTGGCCTGATAATATTATAATAATATTTGTGACTTCTGCCAATGGATAGGTTGTGATATTTGAGAGTGCCGTTGGCAACCTTTTAGTAAAGGTTTCCATGTCATAATAGGGAGGTGACCAAGTCCACCAGGATTTAATCTGTCAAGAGTGAGAGCAAATTCACAAGTGCAAGAGAAAGCTGTCAGTGCCCCAAGAGACACAGTTTTCAATGCTTTCTTTAAACGCGTATTGTGAGGACATATTTACTCAAATGCTCCTCACCAAATCTATCACAGTCATTCTTACTTAACCTCGTAGGAAGTCACCAAGTATGATGATACACAGTGTGGTTCAAGACCGGTAGTTGTACTCATCCCATCCTGGGAACTTAGAATTCTCTTCTGTTACAACTGGTCTGAACATGCTTGAGATCATAACAATGTTTTTTTTACTTATTTTAAAAAACTTGACATAAGTAATGACACTGCTAGAAATGACAACCTGGTGTAGAATATCCTTAAAATATCCTTTCCCCCCTACTTCAAAACTCATAATTTGATGATTAATTATGATACACAGAGTTTATGCTTCACCTCGTTGGCTGCAGCCACCAGTTTCTGTAGCAGCTCATGTTTTGTCTGACTCTAGTTTGGGGGATGTGCTGAGGAAGACCCCCCTGCAGCAGGATGAGAAGAAAAACAACACCCCTTATCTTCTTTACCTTGTACCTTTGGCTCTTAACCATTTAAAAACTTACTTTTTTTTTTTAAATGTGGAAACATTGTAAGATCATGTAAGTGATTTAGTCCACTGGTGACAGTGAAACCGAAGGCTGGACAAATAGAAAATTCCTTCCTTCCATTCTGACTCTCTCACATGCTTCTCTTTTATTGCCTTTCCACGAAGGAAGGAAAAAAAAAAAAAAGATTTTCCACCGTTGACCCTGCAGCCTCCCAGGGAGAGTGAGCTTCACCCTAGCAGGCTCTTCAGTCAACAGGAGGGCCCGAGGGCCGTGAGATTTTGAGTGCTGAGCGTCTGTAATTAATGTTGATATAAAATACAGAGATAATATGACAGTCCTCAGTTCTGCATTTGAATTTAGAGTTTTTATGATTGGAGAAAGGCCCCTTTTAGCATATAAATTAGACAAACCTAGAAAGGAGGGTTGGGGAGATTTAGTGGGTGTTCTCTTTCTGGGATTTAAAGGAAAATACCTCATACTCATTTCTAAGAATTTTGAGTCATCGTATAGTATATGCTCAGATGAAGTAGTATTAGACGTTGTTTTTCGAAAGCTCTTCTCTGAACTTTACAAAGCATAAGACTCTTTTGATACAGTTTGTCATATCTGAGCCTTCCAAGATGCTAGACAATGATATTTTTGAACTGTTATTTCATCTGTTTTAAATTTTCTGAATAATATGTTACTTAGACTTTCTTTTTCCCTAGTAGGATAATGTATTCTATTACTGGGAAAAGATCATCAGCATCTTTCATTTAATACTTAATGGTGAGGATTCTTTGGGATAAATCACCAGTATCTACTTAGTTTGTTCCTGTTCTCCCAGGTTAAGAAATAACTATTTTGGAATTGGCTTTGCATGGGGCAGGTGGGAAGTGAACGTTGTCTGCCCTCTGCCTGTCTTCTCTTCACGTTGTGTCTTTGTTGCAGCCTGTGGTGGCCTCAGGTAGTGGCGAGTGGCAGCGGAGAACCACTGCAGTTGAGTGCGGATCCCTTTGGGCAGCAGCACTTTAGATTGATAATAACTCCAGGTTCCCTTGTGTTTCTCCCCCTTGCAGATCATTTCAAACGATAGCTGTGACTTCAGCATGATTGAAGCTCCTGTAGAATCCATTTTACTCTTGTTGTTTGCAGTTATTTCAGGGTTGCTGTACTTCCCTCCTCAACTGATGTCAGCTGTCTGTTCCGAACAAAAGTCCATCCAGCCACAGAGTCTGTTCCGTTCAATGATGTATTCAGAGTGGCCATTTCCCAAACAGCCTTACAGCAGAAGACGCTGAGAGTAGACCTTTGCTCTGTCAGTACACACCGAAGGGAAGAATGCCTGGTAGGATTTTTCATAATTACCATTATCAGATAACCCTTCCTATTGGGCATTCTGAAAATATATTTTGTAGTTGCTATTTTTCCATCCCTGCAACCACTACTAATCTGCATATGCCGCAGGACACATTGAATGGTTGTTTCGTTGTTTTCTGTAATACTGATTTCTGCTCTTCATTCTCTTTAAAATCTGCTTATAAACTCTGAGTTTCTATAAAGCTGCTTTCTATTTCTACTCTTTGACTTAAGAAGGACTTTTACCTCTGTTATGACTGTCACTTACGGAGTGTGCTTATTACTCCCAAAGCTTATCATTGTGCTAAGTGCTTTCTATACATTATCTCATTTTATCCTCATAACAATCACTGTTGCACATTTAGATTTAGGAAGATTTTTGAGTCTATAGCTATTTCATTCAGCTCCCTGTCCCTATCCCCGCCATCATACTATTAGAGCTTCTAGAAGACATGGTGTTGGTGTTTAGAGCAATATATATATATGTATATACATACGTGCTAAAGCAGGAGCCCATATATAACAATGAGTTAACACTCCAATGTACATAATAACCAGAAAACCTTCATATACCAGTAAAATTATATAAGGTGCTCAAATGCAAGCTTCTAGAGGTGTGTACACATGCTCAAAAACAACGTGGGTCCCTTAATTGAGCTTTTCTCTGCAGTTCAATAGAAAACACAAAAATGTACATGTTTCATGATGAACACAGTTTAAAAGGGTGGCAGATTTCTTATTAATTTTTCCATTCTTTGAAAAAAATGTTTGGTAATATTGTCTGACAATAATTAAAGTTAGAAAAAGATAACAGACTTGCTTGTTGTTATTAGATGTAGTCAAGTCGGTTCCAACTCATAACAACCCTGTGTAAAATAGAACGAAGCACTGCCCAGTCCGGTACTTGCTATGCTTAAGCTCATTGTTGCAGCCACTATGTCAAACCATCTTGTTGAGGGTCTTCCTCTTTTTTTGCTGACCCTCTACTTTACCAAGCATAATGTCCTTCTCCTGATAACATGTCCAAAGTACATGAGATAAAGTATCGCTCCTTGCTTGCTAGACTGGCAGAAATGCTTTGCATAACAGGTAATGTGTCAGAAGCTCCTATAAAGTTGAATGAAAAATACTAATTTGGTCTATGAAGTAGGAGATACTTATTTTTAAAGTTATGTCTTGCTAGGATAAAAAAATAATTTAAAATGTAAGACGGAAATATGGATGGTCATAAACGTCACAAAGGAAATACATAGTTTTAGTAAGTATATTAATTGATAGACTTTTAAAAAACCATACAGTTTAATTTAGGTTGTGACTAATATGTGTCAGAACTTGAAGACAGTGTGTTTGTCTTTTTGTCTTTTTTGGTAGAATATAAAAGCCTTTAACCTTTACTTTTTTTTTTTTTTCATTCTGCTAAATTACTTATCCAAAAAAGAAAAAAAAAAACAGTTGGCTATTTGATTGCTCACTCAGGAACCAGAGTGCAGTTTTTTATTTATCATTTTGTGTCCCTTCTCCCTCGCCCCCTCATCTCAGTGGATAATAGATTTTTGTGAGTAATAATGAAGTCACCTGCCACATGTCTGTCAGTTTGTTGTACTGTGGTGGCTTGCATGTTACTGTGATACTGGAAGCTGTGCCACCGGTGTTTCAAATACCAGTAGGGTCACCATGGTGGACAGGTCTCAGCTGAGCTTCCAGACTAAGACAGACTAGGAAGAAGGACCTGGCAGTCCACTTCTGAAAAAATTAACCAGTGAAAACCGTATTAATAGCAGGGGAACATTGTCTGACATAGTGCCAGAAGGTGAGCCTCTCAGGTTGGAAGTCATTCAAAATACATCTGGGGAAGAACTGCCTCCTCAAAGTAGAGTCAACCTTAATGACGTGAATGGAGTCAAGCTTCAGGACCTTCATTTGCTGATGTGGCCTGACTCAAAATGAGAAGAAACAGCTGTAAACATCCATTAATCATCAGAATGTGGAATGTAGAAAGCATGAATCTAGGAAAATTGAAAGTCATCAAAAATGAGATGGAACACGTAAAGATTGATAGTCTAGGCATTAGTGAGCTGAAATGGACGTATGGAACATTTTAAATCAGACAATCTTGTGGTCTTCTATATTGGGAATGGCAAATTGAAGAGGAATGGCATCGCATTCATTGTCAAAAAGAACATTTCAAGATCGATCCTCAAGTACAACGCTGTTAGTGATAGGATAATATCCATACACCTACAAGAAAGACCAGTTAATGTGACTCTTAATTCAAATTTACACACCAACCACTGAGGCCAAAAGATGAAGAAATTGAAGATCCTTACCAACTTCTGCAATCTGAAATTGATCAAACATGCAGTCAAGATGCATTGATAATTACTGGTGATTGGAATGCAAAAGTTGGAAACGAAGAAGAATCAGTAGTTGGAAAATATGGCCTTGGTGATAGAAACGATGCCGGAGATCACATGACAGGATTTTGCAAGACCAGTGACTTCTTCATTGCAACTACCTTTTTTCAACAACATAAACAGCAACTATACACATGGACCTTGCTAAATGGAATACACAGGAATCAAATCAACTACGTCTGTGGAAAGAGACAATGGAAAAGCTCAATATCATCAGTCAGAACAAGGCCGAGGGCTGACTTCAGAACAGACCATCGATTACTCATATGCAAGTTGAAGTTGAAGTTGAAGAAAATTACAAGTCCACAGGAGCCAAAAAATGACCTTGAGTATATCCCATTTGAATTTGGAGACTATCTCAAAAATAGAGTTGATGCATTGACCAGATGAGTTGTGGGATGACATCAAGGATATCATACATAAAGGAAGCAAGAGGTCATTAAAAAGACAAGAAAGAAAGAAAAGAACAAAATAGATGTCAGAAGAGACTCTGAAACTTCCTTTTGAACATTGAATTGCCAAAGTGAAAGGATGAAGTGATGAAGTTAAAGAGCTGAACAGAAGATTTCAAAGGACAGCTCAAAAAGACAAAGTAAAATATTATAATGAAACGTGCAAAGACCTGGAGTTAGAAACCAAAAAGGAAGAACATGCTCGGCGTTTCTCGAGCTGGAAGAACTGAAGAAAAAATTGAAACCTCGAGTTGTAATATTGAAGGACTTTACGGGGAAAGTAAAAAAGGACACCGGGAATATCAAAAGAAAATGAAAGGAATACAGAGTCACTGTACTAAAAAGAATTGGTCGGCATTCAGCGATTTCAGGAGGTAGCATACGATCAAGAACTGATGGTAATGAAGGAAGAATTCCAAGCTGCACTGAAGGTATTGGCAAAAAAGAATGCTTCAGGAGTTGATGGGATACCAATTGAGATGTTTCAGTAAATGGAAGCAGCACTGGAAGTGCTCACTCATCTATGCCAAGAAATTTGTAAGACAGCTACCTGGCCAACTGACTGGAAGAGATCCACATATATGTCTATTCCAAAGAAAGGTGACCCAACAGAAATGCATAAATTATCAAACAATATCATTAATATTAGACACAAGTAAAATTTTGCTGAAGCTCATTCAAAAGCGACTGTAGCAGTATATCGACAGGGAACTGCCAGAAATTCAAGCCAGATTCATTAGAGGACGTGGAACAAGGGATATCACCGCTGATGCCAGGTGGATCTTGGCTGAAAGCAGAGAATACCAGAAAGGTATTTACCAGTTGTTTATTGACTATGATGGTTAAGATCGTGTGTCAACTTAGCTGGGCCATGATTCTCAGTGTTTTGGCAGTTGTGTAATGTTGTGATCACTTACTTGTTGAGATTTGATATGTGATCACCCCAGTGATGGGATCTGCTGTGAGTAGCCAGTCAGTTGAAAGGGAGTTTCCTTGGGCATGTGGCCTGCATCAAAGATAAGCGGATACTCTAGCAAGGCTCAGGGGCTTTTGCTCCTGCTGGATCCTGCAGCTGCCTCCTCTTTGTCTGGCCTCTGGTTCTTGGGACTTGAGCTAGCAGCTTAGCTATCGTCTTGCCTGCCAATCTTGGGATTCATCGATCTTCTCAGCTTGTGAGCAAGAGCCATGCTCTCTGACATGCTGATCTTGGGTTCATCAAACCCTGCGGTACATAAATCAGGAGAAGTCTCTATCCTGACCCACAGACTTGGGACTTTCCAGCCTCTACAACCTCGTGAGCCATTTCATTGATACAAATCTTTCTCTGTATATATTTATATGCTTTACTGGTTTTGCTTCTCTAGAGAACCCAGCCTAAGACATTTACTATGCAAAGGCATTCGACTGTGTGGATCATAACAAATTATGAATAACATTGCAAAGAAAGGGAATTCCAGAACGCTTAATTGTGCTCTTAAAGAACTTGTACATAGACCAAGAGTCAGTTGTTTGAAGAGAACAAGGGGATACTGTGTGATTTAAAGTCAAGAAAGGTGTGTATTGGGTTGTATCATTTCACTGTAGTTATTCAATCTGTACGCTGAGCAAATAATCTGAGAAGCTGGACTATATGAAGAAGAATGTGGCATCAGGATTAGAGGAAGACTCATTGACAACCTGCAATATGCAGATAACACCACCTTGCTTGCTGAAGGTGAAAGCACTTGCTGATGAAGATCAAAGACTGCAGCCTTCAGTATGGATTGCACTTCAACATAAAGAAAACAAAAATCCTCATAACTGGACCAATAAGCAACATCATGATAAATGAAGAAAAGATTGAAGTTGTCAAGGATTTAATTTTACTTGGGTCCATGATCAATACCCATGGAAGCATCAGTCAAGAAATCAAATGAGGTATTACATTGGGCAAATCTGCTGCAAAAGACCTCTTTAAAGTGTTAATAAGCAAAGATACCACTTTGAGGACTAAGGTGCATGTGACCCAAGCCATGGTGCTTTCAATCACCTATATGCGTGTGAAAGCTGGATAACAAATAAGGAAGATGGAAGAAAATTTGATGCCTTTGAATTATGGTGTTAGTGAAAAATATTGAATACACCATGGACTACCAGAAGAAGGAAACAAATCTGTCTTGGAAGATGTACAGCCAGAATGCTCCTTAGGAGCAAGGATGGCGAGACTTCCTCTCAGTTGCTTTGAACGTGTTTTTAGGAGGGGACCAGTCCCTAGAAAAGAACATCATGCTCGGTAAAGTAGAGGGTTAGGGAAAAAGAGAAGGACCCTCAATGAGATGGATTGACACAGTGGCTGCAACAATGGGCTAAAACATAACAATGATTGTGAGGATGGCACAGGACTGGGCAGTGTTTTGTTCGGTTGTACATAGCGTTTCTATGAGTTAGAACCAACTAGACAGCACCTAACAACAACAACCACAACAAATCAAGTCACTCTTACAGAATATTATAAAAAGTATTATGGTTTATGCCTAGTCATTTTTCTTTGTGTGTGTTTTAACTTTTCATTTAAAAATAATAATAGACTGACAAAATTGCATATTTATGCATTTCTTAAATAATATAGTTCTAAGTATTGGCAGTATAATCTCAGGGTTGGCTTTTAGATTGGAGATTGTTTTTTTAGTCATGCTTAAAAATATAAGATATCTATAGGTTTAAAAAATTTACCAGCACTTTATATTATGAGTATTTTTATCCTAAGACAAGCTCATCCAATAATCTTGAATTATATCAGAGGGAACAACAACTAATTTAAGTATTTTATTCTCTCTTCTTTGTTTTTTTGTTGTTGTTTCTTTGTTTTCTTTTTTTTCACATAGGCTGGAACTCAGATCAGCCTGGCCGATTTACCATTTTCCAATGAGATTTTCACCCTATGGTATAATTTGCTTCCTTCCAAACAAACGCCTTGCACAAAGAATGAAGGAGAAAACGACAACTCTGTCTTTGAACCAAACCAGCCATCTGTAGACTCTGTAGACTTGGTAAGTCAGAACTAATGAAAAAAGTCATTATAATTTAATAAAATAATATGAAATATAGAATGCCGGGATACCAGAGTGTTTCTATTCCCCTTCTCTATCCTTCCTTTTTTCTCCCTTCTCACTGATTCCTTCCCCCTAGCTTCTCTCTAAAAAGAAACACAAAGATAATTTTCAGTGTCGTTTCAAGTATAGTTTATAAAACGATCACTTTTTTTCTGCTCACACTTCCTTTCATAAAAATAATTTACATAGAGGCTTCATTGTTTTAAGTGACCATGAAAAACCTTTTGATTTAAATTTATACTTTCCTACATTTTGTTAACATGTTTGATTCCTCTGTCAGGCCATACATTTAGAACTCGTATTTTGAAAATTTATTAAGGCTAAATAGTATCTGTGTTTTCCATTTATAACATTCATATCCATAAATATTTCTATTAAAAAGTTTGTGGCAACCAACAATTTTACTTCAGTACTTCAAAAAATTTACAAGGGGGCATTTTGTGAGGCCATTGCTGATACTGCATTTGTGGTTATCATTACTGAGTTCAAGTTTATTTTAGATTATGAGGAAGGAGTTTACTGAGCAAAAGTCAGATAATTAAGCTACAGTGCTTTATTGATCATTTACTGTGTGTAAGAAACTACTGGACCTTGTGGTAAGTGGACGAGGGAAACAAATGTGTCGGTAGCACTTATATTACTTGGCCAGTTTAGTAGTAGAGGCTAAAGTAGGCGCACAGGATGGTAGAATATGATTTCTACTTTAAGAGTGCCTTTATAATGTTCACTCTGTGTATGTCTTTTTAACAGCTTTATTGCAATATAATCCACATACCATACAATCCACCAATTTAAAGCACACAGTTCACCCATTTAAAGCACACTATTCAGTGGTTTTTAGTGTATTCACAAAATTGTGCAATCATTCCACAACCTAATTTTAGAACATTTTCATCATCCCAAAAAGAAGCCCAATATCCATTGGCAATCACTTTATATTCTCCCCACAACCTCCCACCCCCAGCCTTAGGCAACAACTAATCTTCTTTCTGTGTCTATAAACTTGCTTATTCTGGACGTTTCATATAAATAGTATAATACAGTATGTGTTCTTTTGTGACTTGGCTTCTTTCAGTTAGCATAACATTTTCAAGGTTCATCTATGTTGTAGCATATGTCAGTACTTCATTTCTTGTCCTTGCCAAATAATATTTTATTGTATGGCTGATACCACATTTTATGTACCCATTTCTGTTGATGAGCTCTGGGTTGTTTCTACTTTTTGTTTATCACGAATAATGCTACTCTGAACATTTGTGTGCAAGTTTTTGTGTTAACATATGTTTTCATTTGTCCTGGGTGTATACATAGGAGTAGAACTGCTGAGTCACATAGTAAAAATGTTTAACATTTTGTGAAAGTGTTAAACTGTTTTCCAAAATGGTTGCACCATTTTATGTTCCCACCAACAATGTATGATGATTCTAGTTTCCGCACATCCTCAACACACCAATTTACTGGGTATGAAGTGGTATCTCATTGTGGTTTTGATTTACATTTCTCTAATAACTAATGAAGGATCCCTGCTGGCTCATTGGTTAAAGCAATTAACTGCTAACCAAAAGATTGGTGGTTTGATACTGCCAGCAGCTCTTCAAGAGAAAGATGTGGCAGTTTACTTCCACAGAGATTTATAGCCTTGGATACACTATGGGGGTTGCTATGAGTCAAAATCAACTTGACGGCAGAGGGTAATAACTAATGAGTTTGAGCATATTTTCATGTGCTCATTTGGCCATTGGAGCCCTGGTGGTCAGTGGTTAGAGCTTGGCTGCTAACCGAAAGATCAGCAGTTTGAATACACTAGCCGCTCCTTGGAAACCCTATGGGCAGTTCTACTCTGCCCTATAGGGTGGCTATGAATTGAAATCGACTGATTGGCAATGGGTTGGGTTTGGTTCTTTGGCCATTAGTGTATCTTTTTTTGAGAAATATCTACTGTATTTTTATGCAAATAATGCTCACCTTCTTCATTTGCCACGCGTGTCCTCCCCTAGAGATATTTTCATGAGCATGCTGTGCTAATTTTTTTTTTTTACAGAAATATGTGGAAGAGGATTGACATGGAGGTGCTTGTGAGGGTGCCTCGGGGGGGAGGACGCGGCTGACAAATGCAGAAGGCACACATTATTTGCGTAAAAATATGATATTTAGATTTTATTGTTGAGTTATAAGAGTTTTTTGTGTGTTCTGGATACAAGTCCCTTAACAGGTAAATAATTTGCAGATATTTTCTCTCATTCTCTCTGTCATCTTTTTACTTTCTTAATGGTTTCATTTGCAACAAACATTTTTTTTCAATTTTGAAGTCCAATTTATCTTTTTTTTCTTTTGTTGCTCATGCTTTTGGTGTCATATCTAAGAAGGCTTTGCCTAACCCAGTGTAAATTGGATGAATGAATATTTGCTGCTGTTTTCTACCAATGCCTTTATACTTTCAGTTTTACATTTAGGTCTCTGATCTATTTTAAGTTTATTTTTATGTGTGATGTGAGGAAGGGGTTCAGCTTATCCTTTTGCATGTGAATATCCAGTTGTCCAGCATTGTTTGTTGAAAAAACTATTCTCTCCCCCTGGTTGCACAGCAGTTAAACTGTTTGACTGCTAACCAAAAGGTTCATGGTTCAAATCCACCAGCCGCTCCTTGGAAACCCTATGGAGCAGTTCTCCTCTGTACTAAAGGGTCGCTATGAGTCGAACTTGTCCAACGGCAGTGGGTTTGCTTTTTGGATTATGGACAAAATATTGAATGATGCAGAAAGCATCAAAAGAAGATGGAAGGAATACAGAGAGTCACTGTTCCTAAAAGAATTGGTTGACATTCAGCCATTTCAGGAGATAGCTTATGATCCAGAACCGATGGTATTGAAGAATTTCAAGCTACACTGAAGGCATTGGCAAAAAACAAAGCTCCAGGAATTGATGGAATACCAACTGAGATTGGTCAGCAAATGGATGCAACGCTGGGAGCACTCGCTTGTCCATACCAAGAAATTTGGATGACAGCTTCCTGGCCAGTCGACTGGAAGAGAGAATCATATTTAGGCCCATTCCAAAGAATGGTGATCCAACAGAATGAGGAAAGTATTGAACAATGGCATTAATGTCACACAGTAAAATTTTACTGAAGATCATTCAGAAATGGTTGCAGGAGTACATCCACAGGGAACTGCCAGAAATTCAAGCTGGATTTAGAAGAAAACGTGGAAAGAGGGATATCATTTCTGATGTTAGATGAGTCTTGGCTGAAAGCAGAGAATACCAGAAAGACGTTTACCTGTGTTTTATTGACTATGCAAAGGCATTCAACTGTGTATTCAAATTATGGATAACATTGCTGTGTAAACCTTCACATAAAGCACACACACACACACAATTTATGGATAACATTTCAAAGTATGGAATTTCCAGAACACTTAATTGTGCTCGTATGGAGCCTGTATATAGACCAAGAGGCAGTTGTTCAAACAGAACAAGGAGATACTGTGTGGTTTAAAAATAGGAAAGGTGTGCATCAGGGTTGTATCCTTTCACCATACTTACTCAATCTATATGCTGAGCAAATAATCCAAGAAGCTGGACTATATGAAGAAGAATATGGCATCAGGATTGGAGAAAGATTCATTAGCAACCTGCAATATGGAGATGAAACAACCTTCCTTGCTGAAGGCAAAGAGGATTTGAAGCACTTACTGACTAAGATCAAAGACTATAGCCTTCAGTATGGATTGCACCTCCACATAAAGAAAACAAAAATCTTCACAACTGGACCAATAAGCAACATCATGATAAATGAAGAAAAGATTAAAGTTGTCAAGGATTTCATTTTACTTGGCTCTACAGTCAACGCCCATGGAAGCAGCAGTCAAGAAATCAAAGGACTTACTGCATAGGGAAAATCTGCTCCAAATACCTCTTTAAAATGTTCAAAAGTAACGATGTCACTTTGAGGACTAAAGTGTGCCTGACCCAATCCATGGTATTTGTGATCGTCTCATATGCACGTGAAAGCTGGACAATGAATAAAGAAGACCAAAGATGAATTGATGCCTTTGAATTGTGGTGTTGGTGGAGAAGGTCTGCCAGAAGAAGAACAAATCTATCTTGGAAGAAGTACAGCCAGAATGCTCCTTAGATGTAAGGATAGTGAGACTTTGTCTCAAGTGCTTTGGACAAGTTATCAGGAGGGTCCAGTCCCTGGAGAAGGACATCATACTTGGTAAAGTACAAGATTAGTGAAAAAGAGGAAGACCCTCAACAAGATGGATTGACACAGTGGCTGCAACAATGGGCTCAAATATAGCAGCGATTGTGAGGATGGCGCAAAACTGGGCAGTGTTTCATTCTGTTGTACATAGGGTCACTATGAGTCGCTAGGATTTGCAGCACAATGTTAAATAGTAGTGGTGTGAAAGGGCATCCTTGTCTCGTTCCTGTTCTCAGGGGGAATGTTTTCAGCCTCTCTCCATTAAGAATGATGTTGGCTATTGGTTTTGTGTAGGCGCCCTTTATTGTGTTGAGAAATTTCCCTTCTATTCCTATTTTATTGAGAGTTTTTGTCAGGAATGGGTGTTGGACTTTATCCAATGCCTTTACTGCATCATCATGTGATTCTTTTGTTTTATTTATGTGGTGGATTACATTGATTGATTTTCTAATGTTGAACCATTCTTGCATCCCTGGTATGAATCCCACTTGGTCATGGTGTATTATTTTTTTGATACGATGCTGAATTTTGTTGGCTAGAATTTTGTTGAGAATTTTTGCATCTATATTCATGAGATATATTGGTCTGTAATTTTGTTTTTTCGTGGTGTCTTTGCCTGGTTTTGGTGTGAGGGTTATGCTGGCTACATAGAATGAATTCAGAAGTATCCCTTCATTTTCTATGCTCTGAAATAGTTTTGAGAAGTACTGGTGCACTCTGCTCTGAATGTTTAGTGGAATTCTCCAGTGAAGCCATCTGGGCCAGGAATTTTTTTGTTGTTGGGAGTTTTTTTTTTATTACCTTTTCAATCTTTTCTCTTGTTATGTTAGGTTTTCGACCAGTTTTTCATTTAGGTAGGTAGTGTGTTTCTAGAAATTTTTCCATTTCATCTAGGTTTTCAAATTTGTTGCAGTATAGTTTTTCATAGTACTCTTACGATCTTTTTTATTTCAGTTGGGTCTGTTGTAATGTCCCCCATTTCATTTCTTATTTGGGCTATTTGCTTCCTCTCCTGTTTTTCTTTTGTCACTTTGGCCAATAGCTTGTTGATTTTTTTCTTTTGTTTTTCTGTTCTCTGTTTCATTTATTTCTGCTCTGCTCTTTATCATTTCCTTTCTTCTGGTGGCTGTGGTCTTCTTTTGCTGCTCTTTCTGTTAAAGTTGTATAGCTGAGGTTTTGATTTTATCCCTTTCTTTTTTTATGTGTGCATCTGTTGCTGGAAATTGACCCCTCAGCACTGCCTTTGCTGTGTCCCAAAGGTTTTGGTATGATGTGTTTTCATTTTTGTTTGATTCTAAGAATTTTTTGATTCTGCTACTTCACAGTGGTTTTTAAGCAAGATGTTACTCAAGTTTCCATTTTTTAAATTTTTTTTCCTTGCTCTTCCTGTTATTAATTTGTATTTTTATGGCACTGTGGTCAGAGAAAATCCTTTGTGTTATCTCAGCGTTTTGGTTGCTTTATGGCCTAAGATGTGCTCTATTCTGGAGAACATTCCATGTGATTTGGAAAAGAATGTTTACTTTGCTGCTGTTGCATGGAGTGTTCTAGATATGTCTTTGAGGTCAAGTTGTTTGACTGTGGCCTTTAGATCTTCTGTGTCTTTGTTGAGTTTCTTTCTAGATGTTCTGTCCTTTACCGAAAATAATGTGTTGAAGTCTTCTGTTGTTATTGTGGAACTGTCAATTTCTCTTTTTAGTGCTGTTAGAGTTTGTTTTATGTATTTTGGAGTCCTATCATTGGGTGCATAAATATTTGTTACGTTTATGTCCTTGTGGTGGATTTTCCTTTTAATCATTATATAATGTCCTCCCTTGTCTTTTATGGTGGATTTTGTTTTGAAGTCTGTTTTACCTGAGGTTATTATTGCCACTGCTGCTCTTTTTTTGGTTGCTATTTGCTTAATGTATTTTTTTCTGTCCTTTGATTTGTAACATACTTATGTCTTTGTTTCTAAGATGTGTCTCTTGTAGACAGCATATTGATGGGTCCTATATTTTTAGTCCATTCTGTCAGTCTTTGTCTCTTTATGGGTGCATTTAAGGCACTTACGTTCAGTGTGATTATTGATAGGTGTGAGTTTGTTGCTGTTATTTTGTAGTGCTCTTTTTGTGGTGTTGACGAGTTTTTTCCTTTTACTCTTCTGTTTGTATATTTTTTGTTTGTTTTTGTAGATTTTGTGTTTACTGGGACTTTATGTTTTTCTTCTTTATTTTGATGAGTAGGTTTGTTAACTTTCTTTGTGGTTACCTTGATATTTATCCCTATATTCCTAAGTTTAAACCAGTTTTTCATTACTTTATTATCACCTTAACTTCCTCTCCATTTGAAAGTTCTGTACCGACTGTGTTTATTCCCTCTTTTATTGTTCTGACGTTGTTGTCATTTACAGATTGAGCTAAGTGGGTGGTGGTTGAAAGAAGAGACAGAAACAAAAGGCAAAGAAAGAAACTAAGGAAAAAAAGAGAAAAAAGTAATGAAATGGCGACACGGTGGGATTTGGTGGGTAGTGGCGGGCAGACCTGGTGAGGCCCTGTACTGCTCTCTAGCCAACAGTGTGACTCAGCCTGTTTAGAAGGGATGTGAGTGGCACGTGGAGCTACGTGGGCAGGAGAAAGGAAAAGAAGGAGGAGAAAGAGAAGAAACCAATAAACAAAAATAAATAAATAGAAACAACAAGAAAAAATATGGTGGGCAAGCTGGCCACTGGGGGCCAGGCCGAGTTGGGTGGTGGCGAGCTGATGTCTCTCTTGGTAAGTGGCACAGCCTGTCAGGAAGGGGTGGATGCAGCACAGGGCCAAGGTGGGAAGGAAAATGAAAAGGAAATGGAAAGATAAAAATAAAAAAATATGGTGCTGAGGGGGCTGGCCTGTGGAGGTGGCACAGACCCGGGGAGGCTGTGTGCCAGAGGCTCTTCAGACAAGCGGTACAGCACAGCCCACCATGAAAGGGGATGGCACATGGCGTAGGTGGGTGAGAGAAAGGAAAGCAGGGAAGGGAGAGAGAGAGGAGAAGAAACAACAACAACAAAAGAAACAAACTATAAATAAAATGGCACTGAGGGAGCCAGTTGGCGACGATGGTGCAGACCCAGTGAGGCCACGTGCAGTGACTCTCCAGTTGAGCAGTGCAGCACAGCCCCTTGAGAAGGGGCGAGGGCAATGCACAGTGCTGGGTGAATGGGGAAAGGAGAGGAGGGAAATGAGAGAGAGAGAGAAGAAACAGAAAAAAAAATGAACAAAGCAAACAAACCAAAAAAATCACAGCCCATCAAGAAGGGGAGGGGTTGGCACATGAGACTAGCTGATTGGGAGAAAGGAAAGGAAGGAAGAGAGAGAGAGAAAGGGAGCAAAAAAATAATATCAATAAACAAACCAAAAAAAAAAAAAACAAGCAAACAAAAAAATGGCACTGAAGGGGCCGGTTGGCGACCCAGGCAACAGTGAGCTAGTGTCTCTCTGGCCGAGCAACCATGGCCTGTTGGAAAGCGTCAGAAGCTGCATAGAGGGAGGAGGGGTGGGGAGTGGGAAAGCGTGTATCCCTGGTTACCAGGTGCTCTGTCTCCTGTTGGGAGCTCCATGACATTGCCTTCCCGTATTCCCTGTCCACATTCCTTGGTGGTTGTAGGCCAAGATGGCAAATCTGTGCCACATTAGCCAACAGGGGACCTCTACTCCATAGCTCTCCTTGTTCTCAGTTCTCTGTCAGTTTTTCATTCCATTTGGTGCGTGATCCAGTTCTTTATTCCTTCATTTGATGCTTAAGTTTCCAGGATTGATGTTTGTATCTGTTTTACTTCGTTTTCCAGGTCTTTCAAGTCTTTGCTGCAGAGGAATGGCATGGTGCTTCTGTGTATAGCGCCATGTTGGTCCCGCCTCCGATTTGAGATATTTTTTAATATAGATATTTTCAGCTATAAATTTCCCTCTGATCATTGCTTTAGCATAAGTTTTGGTATGTTGTGTTTTAATTTTTATTTATCTCAAAGTACTTTTTTTCTAATTTTCCTTGTGATTTCTGCTTTGACTCACTGGCTGTTTAGGAATAACCTAAATGGGAATATGTTTTTTAATTTCAGATATTTGTTAATTTCCCAATTTTTTTTTCTGGTTTTGATTTCTAATTTCATTGCATTGAAGTTGAAGAACGTATTTTGTAAATTTATTGAGACTTGCTTATGGCCTAGAGTACAGTCTGTCCTGGTGAGTGTTCTATAGATGCTTAAGTCTTGTTGGTTTATGTGTGTATGTGTTTGTCTACATATATATGTACGTATGTATATATAATTTTTCGCTATAACTTTTGTCCTATTTTTCTGTTCTCACTTTCTTTTTTTTATACTTGCCATTATAACTTTATTAAAGCAAAAAAAAAAAAAAAAAGATACAAATGTAGAGACATATAGGATGAGGTCTGTTGAGGGTTACCAGTGTGAAGCTTCCAAGTCACCCTCACAAGTGCACTGATGTCTATCACAAACCAAGAAATCCATGGAGCTTCCCAGTCCAGAGCCTTTATTGGGGGCTTATTACGTAGACATAATTGACTGAACCATTCATCCACCCTACCCACAAAGTTAAATGATATCATGCAGTGGTATTTCTGGCCTGGCAAGCCCCCACCTGAATCACCTGATCAGCATAAGCCCTTAAGTATTGTCTGAAGGCTTCATCAAAGACACTTCAATCACTGAAAATCCCAAGGTTTTAGAGGTTATCTCTCAGGAACCAAGGACACAGACCAAATTCTTTGGGTAAAGTTAAATTTATTACCCCACGATGTGTCACTTCTCTCACTGCTTTTAAGATTGTCTGTCACTTTCAAGAGTTAGATTAGATGTGCCTTGGGTGGTTTTCTTCTGCTTGGGGTTTGTCTTGCTGTTTCTTGGATCTGTGGGTTTGTGGTTTTCATCAAATTTGGAAGAGCTTCAGCCACTATTTTTATTTATTTTTTCTGTCCCACCATTTCTGTCCTCTCCTTTTGGGACTCTAATAACATGTATGTTAGGTTGCTTGATATTGTCCCACAGCTCACTGATGTACTGCTCATTTTTCCCCCCATCTTTTTTCTCCCTTTGTTTCATTTTGGATACTTTCTATTAGTGTCTTCAAGTTCACTGACCATTTCTTCTGTAGTGTCTAACTGTTATACCCTCCACTGTATTTTTCATGTCTAAAAGTTGACTGGGGCTTTTTACATCTCTCATTTCTATGTCAAGCTCATACTTTTCTCTACCTTCTTGAACATGTGGAATATTTATAAGAGCTGTTTGAACATCTTTATCTATTAATTTTATTATGTGTCATTTCTGGGTCTCTTTCTATTGACTTCTCCATGTTATGGGTCATATTTTCCTGCCTCTTTTCATGCCTGGGTAAATTCTGAGTGGATGCCAGACATTGTATATTTTTTTACATTACTGGGCACTGGATTGATTTTGGGCTTTTTTCTGGGAAGCAGTTAAATTTCTTGGGAACACTTTGAACCCTTAGAGGCTTGCATTCATGGTTTGTTAGGTGGGTCCAGAGCAGCCTTTAGTCTAGAGCTAATTTGACCTACTCACTGAAGCAATACTCTTCTGAAGATTCACTTTGATTCCCCAAATAGTAGGAAGTTTCCATTCCAGTTAGTGTGAACACAAATTATTCCCAACTGTTTGTGAGCTCTGATGATTATTCTGTCTGCTTCTTTCCAGTGGTTCTTTCCCCAGCCTGGGTAGTTTCGTCACAAGCATGTGTTGATTACAACTTATATAGACTTGAGGGGAAACTATTAAAAAAAAAAACCTGTTGCCATCAAGTCAATTCTGACTAACAGCGACCCTATGGGACAGAGTAGAACTGCCCCACAGGTGTTCTCACTTTCTAACTTGTTTCTTTTGTGGGGAAGAGTGGCGGACTTATAACAATGTGCACAAATTTTACATGAATAATCGAATGAATTTTCACAAAGCAAACACACCTATGTGCTAGCGCCCAGATCAAGTTGTAGTACATTACCAGCACCTCAGAATCCTCCTTTGTGCCCCATTTTAGTCACTACCACCCTCCGCTAAAGTTAATATCTTTTCTGACTTACATCACTGTCTTAGGCTGGGTTTCTTTAAAGAAGCAAAACCAGTAAAGCATATAAATATATATAGAGAGATTTATATCAAAGAAACAGCTCACGCGATTGTAGAGGCTGGAATATCCCAAGTCCGTGGATTAGGATAGAGGCTTCTCCTGATTCATGTAGCCGCAGGGGCTGGTGAACCCAAGATCAATAGGTTGGAAAGCGGGGCTGTTGCTCACACGCCATGAAGAGCAACGAATCCCAAGATCGGCAGGCAAGACCACAAGGCTTCTCCGGATTCATGTAGCTGCAGGGGCTGGTGTTGAAGAGCAGGGCTCCACTCATAGGCTGTGAAGATCCACAAATCCCAAGATGGGCAGATAAACTGATAGCTCAAGCCCCAGGAACCGGAGGTCAGATGAACAGGAGGCAGCCGCAGGATCCAGAGTGAGCAAAAGGCCAGAACATCTGCTTATATTCAGATGCAGGCCACACCCCCAAGGAAACTCCCTTTCAATCGATTGGCTGCTCATAGCATATTCAGTCATGGGAGTGATCACATATAAACACTGAGAATCATGGCCCAGCCAAGCTGACACACAGTGTTAACCATCACAATCACCATATGTTAGTTTTGCCTGTTTTTGAATCTTGTATAATAGAATTATTCAGCAAATACTCTTTTGTTTGGCATCTTGCATTTAACATTATGTTTATGAGACTCATCTGCATTGTTCTGTGTAGTTGTATTTCATTCATTCTCATTGTGTGATATTCCATTGTTTGATAATACTGCAGTTTATTATCTATTCTGCTATTGATTGACATTTGAGTTGTTTCTGGTTCGAGGGGCTATTATGAAGTGTTGCTTTGAGCATTCTTATACAAGTACTTTGGTAAAAGTATTGCTTGTTTGATTTTAGCCATTTCAGTGGGTACATAGCACTATCTCATTGTGTTTTTAATTTGCATTTCCTTGATTACAATATATATATAATGGCTAAATGATT
Source organism: Dugong dugon (assembly GCA_030035585.1). Classification (NCBI taxonomy): domain Eukaryota; kingdom Metazoa; phylum Chordata; class Mammalia; order Sirenia; family Dugongidae; genus Dugong; species Dugong dugon. The sequence continues at coordinate 22,225,956 of CM057478.1, forward strand.
GTCATTTGTGAAGTGTGTATGGTTTTGCCCTTTTTTCTATTGGATTTTTATTATTATTAGCTGGTAGGAGTTCTTAATTTTGGATATGAGTCCTTTTCAAATATATGTTTTGCAGATATCTTTACCCACTTCATGACTTTCTTAATGTTGCATTTTGATGAACAGAAGTGCTTGTTTTAATGTAGTCTTCTCTATTTTTCCCATTATGGTTAGTACTTTTTCTTTCCTATTTGAGAACTGTTTGCCTACTCCAGGGTCATGAAAATGTTTCCCTGTGTTGTGTTATAAAAGTTTTATTGTTTTGCCTTTCCCATGTGCATCCATCTGAAATTAATTTTTGTTTAAAGTATTGGGTACCAAAACCCATTGCCGTAGAGTCAATTCCAACCCATAGTAACTCTATGGGACAGAGTTGAATTGCCCCACAGGGTTTCCAAGGCTGTAAATCTTTATGGAAGCAGACTACTACATCTTTCTACCATGCGGTGGCTAATAGGTTCAAACCCCTGATCTTTTGGTTAGCAGCTGAGTACTTTAACCACTGCACCACCAGGACTCCTGCGGTATGGAGTAGGAATGAAGATTCCTTTTAATCCATATGGTAGCCGATTCACCCAGCACCATTTATTGCAAAGAGCCTCTTTCCCAGCTGCACTACAGTGTTACCTTTGTCATAAATCAGGTCACCCCAATATGTGGAATCTGTTCCTATATTTTCTATTCTGTTTATTGGCTTACTTCTGTATCTTTGTGCCTACACTACACTTTTCAAAGGAAAGGCTTTCAGTAATTCATAATTAAGTATAACTTTCTATAGATTTTTAGTAGATAATCTCTGTCAGATTAAGGAAACTTCGTTTTATTTCTAGTTTTCTTAGTTTTTTATTATACGTAGATAATAAATTTAATCAAATATTTTTCTACATCTCTGAAGATGATTATATGATTGTCTCTTTTATTCTCTTAGTGTGGTGAATTGCACATTGAATTTTGAACATTAAACCATCCCTGGATTCCTAAAATAAAATATACTTAATCATGGTATATTATCATATATGTATATATATTGATAGATTTGATTTCTTAATTTTTTATTTAGTGTTTTTTCCATTTTATTAGAGAGGTTAGTCTTTAATTTTCTTTTCTTATACTGTATTTGTCATGTTTTGGTATCAAAGTTTTGCTGGCCTCACAATATAAGTTTGACAAGTATTTTCTTTGTTTTTTAAATCTCTGCAAAGGTTTTTGTAAGATGGGTGTTATTTCTTCCTTAAATATTTGGAAGAGTTCCCAAGAGAACTCACCAGCTCAGCCTGCAGTATTCTTTGTGGAAAGCAGCTGTCTTAGTCGTCTAGTGCCGTATAACAGAAATACCACAATGGTTTTAACCAATGAATGGTTTTAACGAAGTTTATCCTCTCACAGTCCAGTAGGCTACAGGTCTGAATTCAGGGCATCAGTTCCAAGGGAACGCTTTCTCTGTTGGCTCTGGAGGAACGTCTTTGTGATGCACCAGTCTTCCCTTGGTCTGGGAGCTTCTCTGTGCAGGAACTTCAGGTCCAAAGGACGCACTCTGCTCCTGGTACTGCTTTCTTGGTGGTATGAGGTTCCCCTGTGTCTCTGCTCGCTTCTCTCTTTTATATCTCAAAAGAGATTGGTTTAAGACACTGTCATGGATTGAATTATGTGCCCCAAAAAATGTGTGTATCAATTTGACCGGGCCATGATTCCTGGTATTCTGTGGTTTTCCTATAAGTTGTAAATCCTGCCTCTATGATGTTAATGAGGGAGGATGGGTGGCAGTTTGTGTTAGTAAGGCAGGACTGTATCTACAAGACTGGATTGTGTCCTGAGGCAATCTCTTGAGATATAAAAGACAGAAGTGAGCAGTGAGACAGGGGGACCTCATACCATCAAGAAAGCAGTGCCAGGAGCAGAGCGTGTCCTTTGGACAGGGGTCCCTGTGCCGAGAAGCTCCTAGTCCGCGGGAACACCGAAGAGAAGGCTGACAGAGAGGAAAAGCCTTCCCCTGGAGCTGACACCCTGAAATTGGACTTTTAGCCTACTTTGACTGTGAGGAAATAAACTTCTCTTCATTAAAGCCATACACTTGTGGTATTTCTGTTATAGCAGTACTAGATGACTAAGACAGACACTATCCAATCTTGTATACCTGATCAGTATAACTGCTGCTAATCCATCTTAATAGATCATAGTACATGAATTTACAACAGGTAAGGAAATCACATCACCTTACAAAATGGTACACAATCATACAATACTGGGAATCATGACCCAACCAAGCTGACACATATTTTTGGGGGATACAATTCAATCCATGACAGCAGCCTATCTCAATGAGGATTCTACGAGTGAATTAAGCCCTATAAAAAATGATTTGAAATATACCATTTTCTTAATTATCTCAAGGATGGTACATAACTTACACTGTTATAAGTACATATGTGAGAATTTAATTATTTCCATATAACAGATTCCTGAGGGCTTAATTTGCTCATAGAATCTTGGTTGAAAGGGGCTGATGGGATGTTTTTTAATTACAGATTCAACTTTTTTATTAGCTATATAGGATTGTTCAAATTTTCTATTCTCACATCAGTTTTAGTAAGTTGTATTTTTCACAGAATTTGTCCAAAAATTGAAATTTTTGGCATAAAGTGTATTTGTCATCTTTTCATCTTTTCATATTACTATACATACAGACTTTGTTTCTGTTGCCCTAGTGGAAGCACTGGACTGATGCTCTGATAGAAATTAAGGCAAAAATTATTTTTTAAAAATAATTTCATTCCGCAGAATGAAGAAAACAAATGGCATCCAAATAGGCTGCAGTGTGTGTTCTGCTTTGCAGGCAGAACAGCTGTGTATTTAACAGGTGCAGTAAACAAATACAAATGATTTCACGTCAAAGTGAGTGCAGGGGAAGGAAGGGAAACTTGCAAGGTGTAGTTCAACTACAGACTTTTTTGACATCAATTCTAGCCTAACACGTATTTCTTATTCCTGATAAAATTTGACTGAGGCAACGTTTCTAAATTGAAGCATACGTTCTTTTTTTTTCTCTCTCTCTCTTTTTTTTAACTGTACTTTAGACTAAGGCTTACAAAACAAATAGATTCTGATTAAACAGTTAGTACACATATTGTTTTATGACAATGGTTAACAACGCTATGACATGTCAACACTGTCCCTTTCCTGTCCCCTCCTGCCTTCTAGTCCTTGTGTCTGGATTGTTGTGCCCCATTAGTTTCGTTTTGTTTTATGGGGCTGTCTGATCTTTGGCTGAACAGTGAACCTCGGGAGTGACTTCATTACTGAGCTAAAAGGGTGTCCGGGGCCATACTATCGGGTTTCTCCAGTCTCTGTCAGGCCAGTAAGTTTGGTCTTTTTTTGTGAGTTAGAATTTTGTTCTTCATTTTTCTCCAGCTCTGTCCAGGACGCTCTGTTGTGATCCTGGTCAGAGCAGTTAGTGGTGGTACCATCTGGCTGTACTGGACTCAGTCTGGTGGAGGCCATCATAGTTGTGGTCCATTAGTCCTTTGGACTAATCTTTGCCTTGTATCTTGTTTTCTTCATTCTCCCTTGCTCCCAAAGGGGTGAGACCAGTGGAGTATCTTAGATGGCTGCTTACAGGCTTTTAAGACCCCAGATGCTACTCACCAAGGTAGAATGTAGAACATTGTCTTTATAAACTGTGTTATGCCAATTGAGCTAGATGTCCCCACAGCCCTCCACCCAGCAATTTAGTCCCTCAGGGAGTTTGGATGTATCTGTGGAGCTTCCATGACCTTTCCTTGTACAAGTTATGCTGACTTCCCCCGTATCGTGTACTATCTTACCCTTCACCAAAGTTACCACTTATCTATTGTCTATTTAGTATTCCCCTCCACCCCTCCCATTCCTCGTAACCAACAAGATTGTTTCTTTTTGTGTGTAAACCTTTTCATGAGTTTTTACAGTAGAGGTCTCATACAATATTTGTCTTTTTGTGATTGACTTATTTCACTCAGCATAATGTCCTCCAATTTGATACGTTATGAGACGCTTCACAGATTCATCATTGTTCTTTATCATTGCATAGTACTCCATTGTGTGCCATAGTTTGTTTATCCATTCATCTGCTGATGGGCAGCTAGGTTGTTTCCATCGTTTTGCTATTGTGAACAATGCTGCCATGAACACGGATGTGCATATGTCTATTCGTGTGATGGCTCTTATTTCTCTAGGGTATATTCCTAGGAGTGGGATTGCTGGATCGTATGGTATTTCTATCTTTCTAAGAAAGTGCCATATCATTTTCCAAAATGGTTGTGTCATTTTACATACCCACCAGCAGTGCGTAAGAGTTCCGATCTCCTTGTAGCCTCTCAAACATTTGTTATTTCCAGTTTTTATGATTCGTGCCAGTAATGCTGGGGTGAGATGGTATCTCATTGTGGTTTTAATTTGCATTTCTCTAATGGTTAGTGATGGCGAGCATTTCCTCCTGCATCTGTTAGCTGCATGAATGTCTTCTTTGGTGAAGTGTCTGTTCATTTCCTTTCCCATTTTTTAATTGGATTATTTGTCTTTTTATTGTAGAAGTGTTGAATTTTTTCATAGATTTTAGAGATTAGACCTTTTTCTGACTTGTAATGTCCAAAAATCTTTTCCCATTCTGTAGGTTCTCTTTTTACTCTTTTGGTGAAGTCTCTTGATGAGCATAAGGGTTTAATTTTTAGAAGATACCAGTTATCTAGGTGATCTTCTGGAGTTTGTGTGTTGTTGGTTGTAGTTTGTATCCTGTTAATGCTGTGTATTGGGGCCTCTAGCATTGATCCTAGTTTTTCTTCTATGAACTTTATAGTTTTTGGCATTATATTTTAGGTCTTTGATCCATTTTGAATTACTTTTTGCATATGGTGTGAGGTATGGGTCCTGTTTCATTTTTTTGCAGATGGCTATCCAGTTTTGCCAGCACCATTTGTTGAAAAGACTGTCTTTTCCCCATTTGATGGACTTTGGGCCCTTGTCGAAGATCCAGGTGACCATAGGTGGATGGATTTACATCTGGGTTCTCAGTTCTGTTCTATTGGTCAATGTATCTGTCGTTGTACCAGTACAAGGCTGTTTTGACTACCATACCTGTATAGTAGATTCTGAGGTCATGTAGTACGAGTCTTCCTACTTTATTCTTTCTATTCAATAGAGCTTTACTTATCTGGGGCTTCTTCGCTTTCCAAATAAAGTTAATGATTAGTCTTTCCATCTCTTTAAAGAATTTTGTTGGTATTTGGATCGGGATTGCATTGTATTTGTAAATTGCTTTGGGTAGAATTGTCATTTTTAAAATGTTGAGTCTACATGTCCATGAGCATGGTATGTTTTTCCATTTATGTAGATTGCTTTGGATTTCTTACAGTAGTGTTTTGTAGTTTTCTTTGTGTAGGTCTTTTACATCCCTGGTTAGATTTATTCCTAAGTATTTTATCTTTTTAGGGGCTATTATAAATGGTATCATTTTTCTGATTTCTTTTTCATCTTTCTCTTTATTGGTGTATGGGAATCCAACAGATTTTTGTATGTTTATCTTGGATCCTGTCACTCTGCTGAATATTTCTTAGTTCCAGTAGTTTTCTCGTGGAGTCTTTAGGGTTTTCTATGTATAGTATCATATCACCCGTGGACAGGGATGGTTCAACTTCTTCATTACCAATTTGGATGTCCTTTTATTCTTTTTCTTGCCTTATTCCTCTAGCTAGGCCTTCCAACACAATGTTAAATAGGAGTGGTGATAAAGGGCATCCTTGTTTTGTTCCTGTTCTCGAGGGGAATGTTTTCAGCCTCTCTTCATTAAGAATCATGTTGGCCATTGGTTTTGTATAGATGCCCTTTATTATGTTGAGGAACTTCATCATATTTGAGCGAGAGTTTTGCAGGATATATTATTCTTGGCTGGCAATTTTTTTATTTCAAGGTTTTATATATGTCATGCTATTACCTTCTTGCCTGCATAGTTTCTGCTGATTAATCTGAGCTTTGTCTTATTGTTTCTCCTCTGTATGTGACTTTTTGTTTTTCTTGAGCTGCTCTCGGGATTCTTTGTTTGTCTTTGGTTTTAGTGATTATGATATGCCTTGGTGATTTTCTTTTGGGATCTATCCTATATTGGGTTCGTTGAGCTTCTTGGATGGTCAGCTTTTCATCTTTCATGATATTGGGGCAGTTTTCTGTCAGCAGTTCTTCAATGATCCTCTCTGTGTTTTCTGTTTTCTCTACCGGTTCTGGAACTCTGATCACTCATAAATTTTTGCTGTTAATTGTATCTCACATAATTCTCAGGGTTTCTTCATTTTTCTTCGTTCTTTTTTCTGATTTTTCCTTAGAGTTGCATCCAAGTGTTTGTCTTCAATTTCGCTGCTCCTGTCTTCCATCATTTCAAACCTGCTCCTCAACCCTTCTATGACACTGTCCCTTTCTGAAATCTTGTTGTTTATCTTTTGGATTTCTAATTGCTGTTTTTTTATGATTTCTAGTTGTGAATTTATTTTGGCATTTTGTTCCTGTACTATTTTCCTGAATTATCCCATTTTTTGGTCTGTATTTTCCATGAAGTTGTCTACCTTTTCCATGAATTTGTCTATTTTTTCCTCATTTTTGTCTGCTTTTCCTTCAACTCTTGGATAGCTCTGTATATTAGAGATTTGAATTCCCTATCGGGTAGTTCTAGTGCCTTTTCTTCTACTGGAAAGTCATTTGGTGTTTTATTTAGGATGCCTACTGGAACCATCCTGTCCTGTTTTTGTATATGTTTTGATATTGTTTGCTGTCTTCGGGACATTCAGTAGTTATTTTCCTCATTTATTGATTGTAGATTTGTTTGTTTCATCCTGCTTTTTTATTTGGTTACGTCTGAGCAGGTGGGCTGTGCATTCTTTGTTGTTTGCTCGTCTGTTGGCATGATGCTTTTCACCTCCTTCTCCAATGGGCAGGGTCAGTTGCTTAGGTATGGTACAACAGGGCAGGTCCAGCTGAAGGAGAGTTGCTAGGATGAATTGTTTGTGGAACATACTTGGGCCAGCAGGGCCGGCCAGGAATCAGCGCAGGGCAGGTTCCGGTAAGCTGTGCCTGTGCTGCTTGGGGGTGCAGTGTTCAGCGCACAGTGCATGTAGGCAGGAAGGAGGTGGGAGATCATAATGTGTGGAGCTAAGATGGGTATGGATAAGAGAAGAGAGGAACAGGAGCAAAAAACATACAAAGAAGTGAAAAAGTGTGCTAAGGGAGGTTGTCATCGGAGTGGGGAGATGAGAGACTGAGAAATGGAGAAAAACAAAAAGGGAAAAGAAAAGAAAGGGGGTAAAAGAAAATGAGTAAAAAATTAGGTAAAAAATAAAAATGCAGCGTCCCCAGGGATCCCACCAGTGCATCTGTGAGGACTCAGAAAGTTGTTCACAGGCCGTGAAGTACAGCCTGGCTAGAAGGCGTAGAGCTGTCACACAGTGCCAGGTGTTCAGGAGACAGGAAGAGAAGGAAAGTGTAGACAGTCGAGAAACTAAGAAATAAAGAAAGAAATAATGGAGAAAAAAAGAAAACAAAGAAAAACAAATAAGAAGAAAGAAATGAGCTCAAGGATCCCACTGCGCATCTGTGCAGACTAAGGGAGTAGCTCCCAAGCTGCACAGTTGCCCGGATAGATGGGGCTCCCAAGCCGAGAAAAGGAGACGAAAACAGACAAATTAAAACAGAACAAATCAAAACAAACAAAAGCCCCAGTGATCCCACTAGCGTGGCGGCTTGGGCCAGGAAGCATTTTCACAGTTAAGCGGCGTTTCACAGCCTTTCAGGAAGAAGAGAAGATGGCACACGGAGCCAGGTATTTGACAGAAAGGAGGGGGAGGTGGTGAAAGGTATGGAGAAAATCAAAAGACGTGATAAAAAGCAACAGCAGCAACCAACAAACGGCACTCATGGAGCCAGCCAGTGCTGGCAGGTGGAATCCAAGCAGCACCAGGGTGAAGCCAGTGCTTCCCAGCCAAGAGACTGTGGCCGTAGGAAGCAGAGGAGGCCGAGTGAGGGTGAAGAAAGGTGGGGGGGGGGGTGCGTGTGGGAATTGCCGCAGGAAGCAGAGGAGGCCGAGTCGGGGTGAAGAAAGGTGGGAGGGTGGGGAAGCGTATATTACTGGTTACTGGTTGTTTTGTCTCTTGCTGGAAACTCCATGAGGTTGCTTTCCTATACCCCATGTTTGCCGATCTCTGATAGGAGTCTAAGATGGCGGATCCGTCCTGCGTTAGCTGGTAGGGGACCTCTGCGTGTATCTTTCCTCGCTCTCTGTTCTCTGTCAGTTTCTTATTCCATTCAGTGCTTAGCTGAGTTCCTTATCTCTTCATTTGATGCTTAGGGTTTCAGGATTGACGTTTATCTCTGCTTGACTTCATTTTTTGGATCTTTGCTGTGGAGGTACAGTGTGGTGCTTCTGTCTATAGCACTGTGTTGCCCGGAAGTCACAGACATTCTTGATGTGGGGTTTGGTGGTGGATTGCAGGCTCAGTCAACTTAATTGGGGTCCTTGAAATTTAAAATGGACCATTAGTTAGGAAAGAATGGAGACTAAATCATCTCCAAATCTAAAACCTTTAAAATGTAAACATCATTTACCCGGCTAAGAGGGAGCGAGTTAGGGCCCAGGTATTCCCAGTGAATTTCTGCAAAGTGGTTGGGATAATAAGTTTTTTTACATAGGTTAAAGCTTGAGTCTCTGAACTCTTTGTGTTACAGATGGTCAAGACTTTTACAACTGTGATCTGCCTCCTTATTTTAACAAACTTAGTCTGTCCTTAGTTTCAGATTTACAAAGAACTAGCAGAACTACAGCATAAAAATCTTGGTGAGTGAAAATTAATTTGAAAGTCAGAACGTGGAACTGAAGCTTGATATATACCTATCTTGGCTATAACGGTATTTATAGGTTCTAACTTCATTTAACGTTATCAGTCTTATTTCCTACTCTCCTGTTGAACATGGAGCCATCTCTGGGGCCAGCTGTGTAAACATTCTTAAAAAGCACTCTCCTTTTGTTTTTTAAGCAGTAAAATTTTGACAAAAGACTGATTTCTTTAGAAGAGTAAAAATAAAAATTTTAGTTTAATTCACAAGTTTTTTTTTAAATTTAGGTCTGAAGTCACCTAATTCAGATAGCCAGCACCTCAGATTCTAAAATTCACATCTACACTATTAATCTCTGCTCTTTTCTTTAGTAACCTTCTTCCTACTTTTTTTGGTTTTAATTTGCTGTTCTTTTTCTACTTTTTGAGATGAATGCTTAAATACCTGTTTTGCAGTCTTCTTCCACAGTGTATATATTTCGTACTAAAAAATTCCTTTTGAACACTGCTTTGGCTGCTTTTCACAAATTTTGGTTAAAAAAAAAAAAAGCCAAACTGTCATTGAATGAAAAATAGTTTACATTTTCCATTGTGATTTCTTCTTTGATCCATGAGGGTTTTTTTTTTTTTTCTTTGTTTTGTTTTTTAAGAGGTGTATCTACTTAATTACTGTCATGGATTGAATTATGTCCCTCAAAAAATGTGTGTATCCATTTGGGTGGGCCATGATTCCCAGTATTGTGTGGTTGTCCTCCACTTCGTAATTTTATCTTAAAGAGGATTAAGGTGGGATTCTAACACCCTTACTAAGGTCACATCCTGATCCAATGTAAACTGAGTTTCCCTGTGTGGCCTGCACCACTTTTATCTTACAAGAGTTAAAAGGAAAGGGAAGCAAGCAGAGATTTGGAGACCTCATACCATCAAGAAAGCAGCACCAGGAGCAGCAGAGCACTTCCCTTGGACCCAGGGTTCTTGCGCCTGAGAAGCTTCTCGACCTTCCGCCAGAGCCAACAGAGAGAGAAAGCTGGAGCTGATGCCCTGAATTTGGACTTTTAGCCTACTTTGCTGTGAAGAAATAAATTTTTCTTTGTTAAAGCCATCCACTTGTGGTATTTTCTCTTACAGCAGCACTAGATGACTAAGACAATTACCAAAGGGTGGGGGATTTTCTAGTTACCTTTTTATTATTGATTTCTAGTTTTATTTCATTGTTTTCAGAGAACAGAGTGCATACTGTTTAATTATACAGAATATTGAAACCTGCTTTATGGCTTAGCATGTGGTCAATTTTGTTAAACATTCCATATGTTCTTGAAAAGAATGTGTATTCTGCAGATCAGGTTTGTTGATTTTGTTTTTCAGATCTTCTACATCCCTACTGATTTTTCATTATGTTTGTTTTGTCTGTTATTGCAAGGTATATTAACATCTCCAACTATAATTGCAGATAAATCTGCTTTCAGTTCTGTTAGTTTTACTTCATATATTTTGTGAATGTGTTATTAGGTGAATATAAATTTAGCATTGTGTTGGAGCTACCTGTTGAACTGAACCTTTTATCATTGTAAAGTGTCCCTTTTTATCTCTAGAAATACTTCTTGTTTTAAAGTCTGCTTTGTCTGATATTAGTATAGCTATATCAGCCTTTTTTGGTTAATGTTTACATAGTTTATCTTTTTCCATCTTTTTACTTTCAACCTTCTAAATTCTTTTGTTTTAAATGTGTTGCTTGTAAACAGTATATAGTTGGTTTTAGGTTTATTATCCAGTCTTATATTCTTCATCATTTAATTAGTATATTTAGTTCATTTATATTTAATGTTGTTACTGATCCGTTTGGGTTTGAATCTATCATCTTATTATTTGTTTTCATTTAGTCACATCTTTGTTCTTTTTTTTCCTTCTTTTGGATTAATCTATTAGCTTGTTAGTAATACGGTCCTTTTTCCTTTTTCTTGTTTTGCAGTTCTTGTTCTGGAGATTGATTATAGGATCCATCCTTGTCTTATTCGAATCTACGTTTATTAACACTTCTTCCCAGATGGTACAAGGATTTTAAAGGCTTCAGCCTCACTTATTCTCTTTACTTCTTCTATGCAATTATTGTCATATATTGCAGTTACATATATTTTTTTACCCCACAAAACATTATTACTATTGTTTTATTGACAATCAATGTTCATTTAAATTTCCCCATATATTTAGCTTTCTAGGGTTATTTTATTTCTTTCTTCATTATTGTGCTTCCGTTTGGGTCATTTTCCTTCTGCCTGAAGGACTCCCTTTAGTTTTTGTTTGTTTGTTTGTTTGTTTTTTAATAGATCTGTTGATGTGTTTATTTCAGTTTCATTTGTGAAGGACATTTTTGCTGCCTGTAGAATTCTACGTACGCAGTTATTTACTTTGAACCCATTAAAAATACCATTTCTTTTGTCTTTTTGTTTCCATTGATTCTGTTGATGTTGGAGGTCAGTCTAATTGTTGATCGTTAAAGATAGGTCTTTTCTCTTACTGCCTTCAAGATTTTCTTTTCTTTTCTTTTCTTTTTTAAACAATTTCACTCTAATTTACCTATTGTAGTTTTTCTTTGTGTTTGTACTAGTGAAATTCTCCATCTTTTCATTAGTTTTCTTGAACATATTAATTGTAAAATTTTAAATTCCTTCTTTGATAACTCCAGTATATGGATAACCTGTTGATCTGCCTCTGTTGTCTATTTTTCTCTCTTTACTTTCGGTTATTAGGTCCTATTTCTAATGGAATGTTGGGTATTATGTATAAGGAATTGTAGAGGCTCTGGCTGATATCTTTTTCCAGCAGGGATTTAATATTTTTCTGGCAGGCAGATTATAACATGAGTAGATCACCTGGATCACTTGAGGGACCTAAATTCCAATTTTTATCTATCTAGGACCATGAGACAACTGAAATTATCTGCTTGCTGTTTTACTGTCTTAGCAACCAATTTTGCTTACTTTCTCACTTCTTGTTCTGTACGTGTACTGCTTAGGAATAGCAAATGCCTAGAAGGGAATATCACACAAATATTTGCTTCACTTTGCAGTTCATTTTCTCTGACCTCTTACATGCTGACTACCTCGGTAAACCTTAACTCAGTTTTAGTCTTCCCATCCTAGTGGCACTACCACAGTTTTGAGCAGCCAGGGTGTATTAAGCCTGAATGCCCCACCAGTAGAACTGACATATGTCCCCGAGGGAAAAGAGCAGTAGTGATGGTTGCCTCACCTCATTGAATTTCCCTTCTCCTTGGGATCTTGGTCCTCTAGTCCTGACTGCCTTTATTGCTCTTAAACCAAAAACCATGTTGCTGTCAAGTCGATTCCGACTGATAGCGACCCTATAGGAAAGGGTAGAACTGCCCCATAGGGTTTCCAAGGAGTGCCTGGTGGATTTGAACTGCTGATCTTTGGGTTATCAGCTGTAGCACTTAACCACTACACCACCAGAGTTTCCTTATTGCTCTTAGTTGCCTTAAAATAGCTGGGGGTTTTTCTTTGATTTTTTGTGTTTTACTTTTTTATTTTGCTTTATCCAGTTTTCATATTTGTTCTCAGCAGGAGAATTGAGTCTGATGGAAGCTTATTTTTCACAACTGGAAGTATGATTTCCCATCTGATAAATTTTTAAACAATTTCTCCAAGCATATGATATTAATTGCTATGTGTTTTACATTCTCCAGGATGCAGTGTCAGCCTTACTTGCAAGAACATCAGCTGAGCTGCTGGCTGTGGAACAAGAACTAGCACAAGAGGAAGAGGAAGAGGAACCAGGGCAAGAAGAAGAGCAAAGGGGTCCAAATGGAGATTGGTAATGCAGTTATTTCCTTTTGCTATTGAGAATTCAAAGAGGATGAGTTTAGTTTCTCATAAGAAACTTTCAGGGAAACTTTTTTATAGTTTTATATCTTATTTCTGGCATTATGCAAAACAGTGTGGCTTTAGAGAGTTTGTGGATAGGAGAAAGTTTGTCCTTGAGCATCTGCAAGTTGAAGGAGGTAATGGCAAAATTAACAGGCAAAGTTAACACATTAGTAAGATTCTTTGTTCTTACTTCAGTAATTTTCAACACTATTTTCTGAGCTTTTTTTTTCAAGTCTAGATATCTAATTTGAATGGTATGGTAGTTTTAGAGTCATAGACAAATGAAAAGACTGACTCTTATTCTTTAAACTACCAGACATACCGTTTAGTCTCTGATAAGTCAAAGCAGATATTTCTAAAATATCTTCTAAGTAGTCATTTCTCTTATTACCACTTTCATCTTCCTTACTCTTTTCTGTTCCCTTCTCTTATCCATATCCCATCCTTAAAAAAGAAAAAAATGTTATCGTAACTTTATCCAGATTCATATATGGATAAAGAGCTATCTTTCCTGGTTTGCACTGTTTTGTGTAATAACAAATTCTAGTCAGTGCTTGTTGTTGACGTATATGTATGAACCACTTAGATTAATTTTGTATGTACAGATTCTTAAGCTGTTATGTTTGAATTACTGTTAGCACATATATGCATATACATATATAGCATGCAGGTGTGTGTTTGTGTGTATGTATATGTATATATGAGTTTTTACAAACTCAGAGTAGCAAGGTAAATCATTAATACAGCCATGGTGATTTAGAAGGAACAGTTACTACAGTGATGCAGAAAGGTACAGATATACTTTGTCCTTATCAAAAGTCCTTTATTGTAAATAAAAATCAGAGCATTGCAAAACAAATAAATTTTAAATACTAAGCATTTCTCTTGCATGTAGAATACAACTTGTTTTACCTACATTTCAAAAAATACGCTTAGTCTGTATAAAAGGGATTTATGAGTCATGTTATCCATTGCTGATCTTCCCTTGTGAGCATTTCATGGCTAGGCATTTAATAGCTCTTCTGTGCCAACTGTCAGTATGTCACCAATCACAATTAAAGCTCTTAGTTATCAATGGTAAGTATGCTTCATTCACAGAACATGAAAACTCAACAAAGCATGAGATGTTCTAAACCACCCTGGTACTTTACTTCCTTAAATACAGTTGATACAGATTACAAACCATATTTATATTCTGGGGCACCACTTGTAATGTGTCTGTGCCATGGATTTTGTTAAGATTACGTCATGTGGCGTTAAGAGTCTTCTGATACTTCAGTAGTAAATCTCCTTTTCACAAGGTTCTACCCCTACTAGAATGCAAGCATGTCGATAAATGGATATTATTAATCCTTACGTGCCTATCTACTCTTGGCTGAGAGTCACTCCATTCTGTTGTATGATTAATTTTACAGTAAATGAACAACTAATACCAACTTACATCATAGTGAGCATCAGTATTTTAACTTTACATGTGATTTTCAGAATATTTCTATTTTAACATCTGGAAATTACATCAAGTTTCATGTGTTTGTCAATACCAAATTACAATGGTTTTGCTACAGGTTGCTAGATAGTCAAGTGAGAATGAGACATTTGGTTAAAAGTTCTAGACAAAGAAATGTCTTGAAATCATTATATTGAGTCTGTTATCCATTGCCCAGATAACAGGTTAACATGCCCACGTTGTACTTTTCTTTGTGGAGCCCACCCACTTGACCTGAAGTACGTTTTGTTTTATTATTTTGTTTCACCATAGGTCAACAAGGCTAAGAGAGGCTTCTGATGAAATTGTGACGGAAGAAGAGACTGAAGCTAAATTGCCAGAGGGTAGTAGCTATACAGGAGACTTAAATTCAAAAACGAGTGTGTCTGAGACGAATGAAGACAAGAGTAGGAAAGAAAATGACGGTGCCAAAGACCCTGGGATTCTGTCACCCGCTGAAGTGCCCACCCTGGTGATTGTTTTCACATGTACTCTCCTAAAACACATCTATAGGCAGCATGTAGTCTAAGGAGGTGCTTGTCTCTTTAGTATAATTCAGTGTTAGATATTTGTCCCAAAAGCTGATTATGAAAGGCCATTTCTGGCAGTGGGCAGTAAGAAGCATTGTAAATGTTTTAAAATTTTAAACGAGCCCAAATACTAATTCTCCAATTACATTTCATATAAGAAGAGAAATAGCGCTACTTTTAGATTGCTGTAAATATTCCATGAATATTAAAAATATTTTCTGCATTTCCTAGACAACACCATGATGACTACTTAATTGTACCAAGTTTCAGTAAATACTGTAATTTATTTAAATTTCAAACATGAAGTAAACATTTAAAGTTCCTTTTGGTCGGATGGTGTTCTGACTGAAATCTCTTCTGGAAGGCAGCAGATGACTTGGGTTAGGCAGGTACCAACCAAGATATTAAGCAGGTAGCTCTGCTAGTTGAGTGAGAGCATGTTGAGACTTCCATTCCCAGTGTGGGGAGAGCATTTTTAATCTTTGAGGACACTGGGATGCTTGGGATGTTGGTAATAGAGTTTAGAAAATTCCAATTCTTTTTCCTGAGAAAAAAGAATATTTTACCCTTACTGAGGACTTCCTTTTACAAAGGAGCATGAGAAACAGGTTTGGAATCAGGCTAAACTATGATAAAAAATAGACATCTGCCTGTGCCTTCTGAGTTTGTAATTTGAGAAACTTACTTCTTTACTTAAATTTTATTTTTTGTTACATTTCCAAAGATGCAATAAAAATCTAAACTCTGCTTCATAGCACTTATACATTCATACATGCATGATTATATATTCTATTTAAATCTGCAACTTTTTAGTATGTTTCTGTTTTCTTAGATTTAATTACGGAAACCCTGGTGGCGTAGTGGTTAAGAGCTATGGCTGCTAACCAA
This sequence comes from Dugong dugon, assembly GCA_030035585.1. Taxonomy (NCBI): domain Eukaryota; kingdom Metazoa; phylum Chordata; class Mammalia; order Sirenia; family Dugongidae; genus Dugong; species Dugong dugon. The sequence goes on from CM057478.1 coordinate 22,241,626, forward strand.
AAGGTCGGCTGTTCAAATCCACCAGGTGCTCCTTGGAAACCCCATGGTGGGGGGCAGTTCTGCTCTGTCCAGTACGGTCACTATGAGTCAGAATCAACTCTATGGCAATGAATTTTTTTTTACAGTTAATTACTTTTATCCTTTATTCTGAAAAAAACTAATCAAAAAGTTGAATAATGTTTAATGATGAAATACTCCCAAATAGGATTTTTTTATAGAGCAACATTTACACTTTGTAAATCTATAGCTTTATTTTTAGGTCTAGTCTATTGGAGGTGGCACCTACATTTTGGGTAATGTTGTGGGACAAATGTTATCCTACCTACTGTGGGTAACTTCTGAAAACTCTGTAGAAAATCATTCTTCTCAGTTTCCCATCAGAAATACCATGTTTTATAGTACAAAGCCTTTGTCTCAGAAGTGGCCTTAGTGCTAGATGAGTCTCTATTGTAAGATGAGCTATTTCTTTGTTACTTAGAAGAAACGAGCATAAATGTATGCATATCTCTCCACTCCTGAAAAACTAATAACTTCTCTTGTAGGTTGATAAAGAGACAAATACTGATGAAGCAGTTAATGACAGTGTGGCAGTTCGCCCCAAAGACTGCAGCAGCCTGAGCTCTCACCAACATCCCTTTGTGAGGAGCAGTGTGATAGTGCGCTCACAGACCTTTTCTCCAGGAGAGCGGAGCCAGTATATCTGCAGGGTGAGGCAGACAGCACGCATGACGAGACACCAGGAACTGTAGTTGCTTCCCTTCCTGCTAGTGAGGAGCCTGTTAATGACAAAGACCATACAGAGAAACTTTAAATTCTGCCTACCTGCTGGAAATGCTACAGAATATGTATATCACACTCTAATGGTTCTATGTAGTGTGGTTATTTTTTCCCCAAATTTAATGTCTTATTGGTTCTAGTGCCATTTATTTGGCAAAATAATGAAATTTAAAGATCTGACCAAGTATACTTCTTTGGACTTCAGTCTTTTTTAGTGCTTATTAGCTAAAAATTCAAAGGTTAACTTTATTTCAAAAAATGTATAATTATCTTAACACATGACTTCAGATAACTGCTGCCAAAAGTATAGTTTCCAACAATCTTTTTTAAGAATAGCATAGAAAGAGGAAAACTTTTACTTGTCTTAGAGGATTTTCTTAAAGTAGCAAACTCATATTATCACTACCTGCTTATTTGATAAACTTCTCAATTCAAAACTTACATTCTGTTATGTGGTTTTTTTTTTCTGTTTTTTTTTTTTATCCTTTGTTGACAGTTAAGTCGGAGTGACAGTGACAGTTCAACTCTGGCTAAAAAGTCACTCTTTGTGAGAAACTCCAGCGAACGGCGCAGTTTGAGGGTTAAAAGGGTATGTATTCCCTCAGTAACATCCCGCTCTTCTAGACCAGTCCGGAATCATGAATTGTGAGACGTAAATACCAGGACTGTTGAATGTCAGTGCTCCATGCTCAGGTTGTTGAATTAAGCTATTGTGATTTACACAGACACAAACGTTTTGTCAGTTTTAGAGAGAGAAAAAAGATGTGCTTGAGACCATTCATTCACCACTGGTTTGGAACCTGTGATAATTAAGGCTGGAAATTTAGTTTGTTTACTTACCAATAGCAGAAATACTAATGGAAAAGTTATTTGTTTACTATTATTAATTCCAGTGTAAAATGAGTTGTTTACTAAGTACAGAGTACTGTGTGCAAAACTCTGTAGATGACCAAGTCACTGCCTTCAGAAGTTTGCAGTATGGAAGAGAGAATCAGAGGCACACATTGGATGATTAAAAGCGTGGTGGGATATAAGAAGGGAATGAATCCATCTGGTTGGGAGAGTCAGGAAAGGCTTCTTGTGGCAGGCCTGTGACTTTGGTGCTTAAATTAAGTTTCAAAAGAAAATGGTTGGTTTTGTTGGGGAGTGAGGGGGGATGCTGGGTGCTGACAGTAGGTATCATGGAATAACGCAGGGGCAGGGAAACACGTTTGGAGGTGAGACATGATCAGGCGCAGCCGAGCTCAGGCACTGTGCAGGGAAGATTGGGAGGGAGGAGTGGAAAGATAAGTTAGAGTCATGGTCTTCACCACTGACTCTGGTTGCATGCCACTATATGCAAAGTACTAACAGCATGACTAGGCACTGTTCGGTTCCCTGGTTCAACTTCCTGGTAACTTGGTAGTAGTAAAAACACATTTCTTTTTTTGTTAACTATAACTGTAAGATGCATTTATTTAGCATTCAGGCATTCTTAAATGAAATTTTAAGGTGACCTTTTCAGATGAACAAACGTTATCTTCTAAAAGCACCTAAATTTCCATCATTTTGGATGAAAACGCCTCTCAACTCGTTATGTAGGTCACGTGCCTTCTTAAACAGCACGTTCTTTTAGAGGGTGGCAGGACTCTTCAAAGAAATTTTAACCGGGAAGTGTTTATGAAATGAGTGGAGCTGGAAAAAGGTTAGATTATTGAAAAACTTAGTTATTAGAACTACTTGAGTCAGACAGAGGTTAATCCTGAAACGATGTATAGAATAATTTTTTTTCTGAGTGGTTTTTAAAGTAGACAGATATGTGGTTTGATAGAAATGAGTAGGGAATGATGTTCTGATTTAGGAGTTATAACTGAAAAAGGAGGAGCCCTGGTGGCACAGTGGTTAAGAACTCAGCTGCTAACCAAAAGGTCGGCAGTTCAAATCCACCAGGCACTCCTTGGAAACCCTATGCGGCAGTTCTACTCTGTGTTATAGGGTTACTATGAGTAAGAACCAACTTGACGGCACTCAACAACAACAACAACTGAAAAAAGTGTAAAGGTGTAAGAGAACAAAAGCCTCTGCAAAGATCAGTAGAAGGTTTACCTGACTGGAAAGGAGAAGTGCCAGGGATATGAGTTAGGAGGTGAGAGGGGTATCCACTGGCAGTGGTGTTTGAGCCTGCTCATAGCAGCTTGCGAGAGCCAATTGATTGTGCATATTTTCCCAACTCCACATTCAAGTAATCACATTAATAGCTTGAAAATGGTTGCAGTGGAAGTATTTATACCATAGAAATTGGCAAATCTTACAAATCAGTGCTTTTTGCCTCCGAGAGCCAGTTGTTAACCATTTACCAGCATACCACTACACATTTGAGTCCTTATAAGGTCTCCATGTGCAGCACAGCTACGAAGGATTTCTGGTTCTGAAAAATGAGAAATAAAATCAAAGAGAATGTTTGACTAAATGATTCTTGCTGTGTATAGAGTTTGTTAGAAAGGGCAAAGGTTGAATAAAGGGAACCTAGTAAGACTAGGAACCCTGGTAGCGCAGTGGTTAAGTGCTCAGCTGCTAACTAAAAGATCGGAGGTTCAAACTCGCCAGTCACTCCACGGGAGAAAGATGTGGTAGTTCGTGAAGATTTACAGCCTTGGAAACCCTAGGGGGCAGTTCTACTCTCTCCTCTTGGGTCGCTATGAGTCAGAATCAACTCAATGGCAACGGGTAATAAGAATGTTGCAGAAGGCTAGCACATAGGTTTTTAGTGAATGTGCAATATATATTGGACTGGACAGAGGAATAGGAAGAGGCATTAAAAGCTATTCCGACTTGGTCTAAGGCTGTGAAATAAGAAGAGAGATGGACAGGTCCTCTCCCATCTATCATGGACACCACCATTGTTCTAGATCTTCAAAGTGGGATACTTGTCAAGTTTGAGTTCCTTCTCTCTTATAGCAAATAGTACTAGTTCTTATTAGTAATCTCTTATTTTCCATTCCCACTGCCAACATTCTAGGCAAGAAATACCTTCATTGTTCCCCTCTGTTTATGCAGTCTAACCCAAGCCAAAAAACTAAACTTGTTGTCATCAAGTAGATTCCAACTCATAGCAACTCTGTAGGACAGAGTAGAACTGCCCCATAGGGTTTCCACAGAGCAGCTGGTGGATGTGAACTGCCGACCTTTTGGTTAGCAGCCAAACTCTTAACCACTGCCCTACCAGGGCAGTCTGATCCAGCCTAGTTTAAATTCCTTTTTTCCAGTAGTGAGTCTGACCCAGCCCTAAATGATCTCTCCCTTCTCTGACTTTCTGTGGCACTTACAGGTACTACTTCACAGCTTACTGTTGGTTACTGTGATTATACTATTCTGTAATTGAAGTCCTCAAGGTCAGAGATTGTCTTATCTTTCTAGTGTTTTGCCTGCAAACCCCCAGCAGATGTTTATTCATACATATTCAATAATTATTTCTTGATAAATGGATAAGATTGGCATCAGTGAGTCAGTGGTAGAAGTAGATTTCAGATAATGTGGAATCTAAGAATGAGTTGAAATTGAAGCATATTGATCACAGAAGGGAGTCAAAATCTAACCCTGTTGACCAGCTACATTCAGGCTGGCATGAGGCCATAAGCTGTGGGGATAAAGTTATCATGTATACTGAAATGGAGGAAATATAAGTTTCTAGAAATACATTTGTTTTTCACATAGGGCCAGCTTTGTGTAGTGAATTGGTCAGACTAAGTTAGGCTCTACTGTGGTAACTAACAACTCTAAAATCTCAGTGGTTTAGAACAACAAAAGTTTGTTTCTTGCTTAGCTACTTGCTCATTGCAGGTTGGCTGGATGCTCTCCTCCTTGTTATTCTCAGTCAGGACCCAGGCAGAGGGAGCTTCCATCTCTGGAGCCTTCTGATCCTGGAATAGGAACAGCAACTAGGCAGATCTCACATAGGGTTTGAAAGGCTTCTGCCTGGAAGTTACACACGTCATTCTCACTCAGCCTCCATTGGCCGAAGCAAGTCTCTAGGCCAGCCATGGAAGCAGGGAAGTGCAATCCAGTTATGTGCCAGGAAGAAGGAAAAACAGAACATTGGTGATCAGTGCTAATGACTGCCAACATCATAAAGGTGTTTTGATGTTGTTCTTGATTTTTTTGTTTCGTTTTCTAACTATCCAGACTGTTTGCCAGCCAGTCCTTAGAAGAACAGCACAGGAATGCCCAGGGCGTACATCTCTAGACTTAGAACTGGATCTTCAGGCATCTCTGACCCGACAGAGTCGACTCAATGATGAGCTACAGGCCCTGAGGGGCTTGCGGCAAAAGCTGGAGGAACTGAAAGCTCAAGGAGAGACTGACCTCCCGCGGGGTGTGCTGGAGGATGAGCGGTTCCAGAAGCTTCTGAAACAAGCTGAGAAGCAGGTACAGACCTTGACATCTCTACTTTCTCTGAAGGCCTACAGAGAGTTAATCTTTTTTAAAGCATGTCATGTAGAAGGTACCCAACTTACACCTCAAGCAAAAGTCTTCCAATCCTTTTTCTAGAACTTTGAACACATTTTGCCATTGTTATAGGCCTTTTTTAAACTCAGAATATTGGTAAAAGAATAACATTGCCACGCAGCAAGATGCAGTTACTGGTCCCCCACCTCCACCCCATCCCACACCTGGAGCTTTGGTGGCCACTGGCCTCCTGACAGGAAGGGAACATGGCAACAAAGGGAAGTGGTTGTCTTAATTTCTCCTCAGCATTTTTTTTGTCCCAACATAAGACTTGGTAAATAAATACAATACAACTTTTAACATAAATGATGAATTTCGTTTGGATTTTCTGTGAGTAACTCTTTAAGGATGCATTAAACACATCAGTTGTGAAGGTATTGCTGATTTTAATGCTCCTAAATGTTCACATTTTTCTTACCTTCAAGAAAGATTGCACTTCAAATATTGGTGTTCTCCCTCGCCTTTCACCACCCAAAATGACTGTAACAATAGAATGAAATCACTGATGCTTTTTAATACGATTTTTGTTTTTTTCAGGGAACATTTCTATTCTGCCACTTAAATATATATTGAAAATTTTAAAAACTTGCATATTTATTAAATATATTTTTTCTCAAGATTAGAATTTATAGTTTGGTATAGGAATGTGTGTTCACATCCATATGTAATATACAAATAGAATTTTTCATATAGCTGGGATATTACAAATGCCAAAGCATTATATGCTTTCAGTCCTTCTGGATGAAAATCTGAAATGGATTTGGCATTTCCTTAAATTAATAGAAAATCTTGTCCATAATATAAACTTCATTTTGGGTCAGAATTGTCTTTTGATCATGTAGTATATGGTGCTATAGGAAAATTTTGAGTCATTTTGCTAACTAGCACCACTAATCCTAGTTGGAACTCAGAAATGTAATGAATACATTTTAAGAAACCAATACCAATAATTTTTAAAGGAAGTTTAAGCAAAAAATGTATTAGATATCTATATTATATCCCATCTCTTAGAAAGAAACCTTTGCATGCTAGGAACTTGGTAAATGTTTATTCAGTTGTGGAGTTGGATTGGAGGCCTGATGTTTGACACTAGGGAGAATATAAAGATTTTTAGACACCGTCTTGTCCTCAGAGAGCTTGATGTGTTGAAGGAGATAAGCCAGACACACAAAACCATGTCCACTAGTGAAATCACTTCCTGGTGAGATCAGGAGAGCCTTCATGTAGGAAGTGGCACTTAGACTGGTTTTGAAAAACGGGTAGTGGAACTTCCTCCCAGGCGTGGAGCACTACGTTAGCAAAGGTGCATGGGAGCCCCAGATAGTACAGGACCTACGGACAAGAGCCTGCAGGAGAGGGATGCCCACGCCGGGGCTGTCTTTCACAAGATAGAAGATTGTGCTAAAATGGAAATGACCCACTCTTTTTTTTGTAACCTCAATAATAATAATACATAATTTTCACTCTCTTGGGTTTTTTAATTCAACATTAGCAATAGCTTCAAACTCTTGGTTGACTTTGACCTACTTTAATATCATGGAGAAACATTACCTTTTGACTGAAATTTTACAATTAGACATATAAACACAACTTTGCATCTTTGGGTTTGTTTGTTTCTAGTTTTTCATGATATGAAATTCTTAGTCCCTATGTGTCAATAATTATAGAAACTTTGGTATTTACTTTTTTGCACTTAATATCATATTGATAAGATTGATCCATAAATTGCTCATTATTATAGTTTATCTAATCTCTGTTGTGTAGGGAGAAGTGCAATAAAACAAAAAGTTGGCTCTTAAAAAAAAAAAAGGCAAATCTCTCGTAAGGCTGATGAAAAGAAAATACAAATAAACTACTATAAAAGTAGACAGAAATACAGATAAATTTGAGATTTTAAAGATAATTGAATAGTATCAAAAATATCTACCCACAATTTGGGCAAATATCTAGGAAAATATAAAATATTAGAACTGATAAAAGAAGGGGGGAAAGACTGAAAATCGTATAACTCTTAAAGAAATGGAAGCAGTGATTAAAAATTTGTCTACAAATAAAGTTTAGATGTTTTATAGGCAAGTTAAGCAGCCCTGGTGACAATAGTTAAGCACTCAGCTGCTGATTCTAGAAGTCTCATCCAATCAAATCAGTATTTTTTAGGGACCTTGTATAAAACAGTTTTATACATGAACCTCAACTCTTCTGACAAACTATTCTGAAACGGGAGCTTTATGCAGTTCTGTTAGGGGCATTCCTGCACGATGTTCACAGTCATAATCTAAGAAAATAATGACAGTGACATGGAGAAAGTGGCCAGTTCACACGTACAAGATGCCAAGATCCCTGACTTCCCTTGCTTGTGTGTGTGTGTGTGTGTGTGTGTGTTTCCATACCTGTCATAACATTCTTAGTGACAGAAATAATTGTAGGAATATCTGGCAGATTTTCCAGACATAATATGAAGTTGAACTAAATTCCCTTGTGAGTGAACTCTTTGAAAACAGTCATGGCTGCCATTCAGTGCAGCCATTTATGTGACGTGGGTGCTGTTTTCCCCTTTCATCTCTTAATTATTAGCATTTTGATTGTCTCTATTGGAAATCATCATCTAAAAAGTAGATGCTGACTGGATTATGTGGCTGATGCGCTGTTACTTCCTGTGCCTACCTCAGAGCCAACACTTCCATAAGGATGAAGCCATAAGTATGTGGGGTTTTTAATCCTTTAAAATCACAGCACAATGCAGTGCACTTCTGTGTAAAGTTGAATGTAGATGGCCTTCCCAGTAGTTAACTTTATGCCACATTGGACACATTTTGCTCACAGAACAGGCATTCTATGGCCCACATGGTAGCACTGATTTAGATAAAGCTACTTGAGTTCCAAACTGTCCAGAATATTTCAAAAATCATGTACCTTTCCAATTTGGATCAAGAATACAAAGACTCAAAGGCCGAGATCTGCTAGTCTTGTCCAATTCAGGATATAAGCAAGTTTTGTTCCAGGATTTGAAAGTGTCTTAAGAAGAGTGACAGCTTAGAGTTCTTTTTTTGTAAAACAGTGCTTTATTTTTAGATTAATTTGCAGTTGTTTAGTCGTAAATGGAAACCACTTACACATAATTCTGGCCTCATAATAAACTTTTACTGATGATTATGTCATCCTTATGTAAGTTGCATTGATGATTTTGGTTAGATCTTAATAGAACATTTATGACTGTATAATCTGATTAACCAGCTCTTAGTTGGTTCCAAAATCAGCTTGTACACCAAGATGATGAGGTAGAAGAGCTGAAGGAAATTTCTCTTGTGATTGTGTCTGAGGCCAGGGCTCATACTGTACTGCTTCATTAAGGGTCTGCAGCCCAGGGAGCAGAGCAGCAGGGAAGGAGATGGCCACAAAGGATGTTACTTCTCACCTGCAGGCCCAGCCCCCTGGAAGCCATGCAAGGTGTGTCTCACAGTAGTCCATCACAGGGGAGAAGGAAGAAAGAATATCTGTGCCTTTTGTTTTTTCCATGCTTTAGTAGGATTATATTTTCTATAAAATAAGAGGGTTGGACTGGATGACCTCCAGGGTCCCTTCCAGTTGCTCCATTCTGCGATTTGTTGATCAGTTACTGTTGAGTTGATTTCAATTCATTATGGCTAGAAGTTTATAACAAACATTGACTTATTTTTCCACTTCCTCTTCATTTCCACATCTACTTCCTAATATACATGCAGGTGCATGCACGCGCGCGCACGCACACACACGCACACACACACGCACACACACACACACCCTGCCCTTTCATTTCCATCATTTCCCTGTGGTGTTGGGGATTTGTGAGATTTTCAGCAGGGTACTCATAAAATGCCTAATGATGAGCAGAGAGCCGGCCAATTGCTATAAAGGATATGACTTCCAGAAAAGCAGTTAATTGAACCCAGCAGCAGATCTTGGATTTGCCTCTTTGTCAGGAAAAGCTATCAGGTCTCTAGGTCACACTCTATAACACTCTGCCTCCTCCTCTGTGGTTGGAAGTCTGTTTTGTAGCTTGGAATAAAAACTGAATCATAGTGCTTGTGTGTTGTACAACCCACCTGAGGAAGCAGAAGAAGAAACTTTGGGCTGTAAATTAAGACTGGATTGTGTTCCTTATTCTAGTATGCTTCCTAACGTGACTTTACGTAAATCACCTGACCTTTCTGCAGCTCAGGCTCCCATAATGAAAACTGAAATTTAATCATACTTTTCCAGAGGGCATAAAAAGTGACGTCCAATTCTCATGAACCAGGCAGCTTACCATGACTTGGGGTGAGAAGGGGAGAGGCATGCCTTGGGAGGACTGGTGTTTTTCCAAAGGTAATTAATAGTGGTTTCATAGCAGAAATTTCTTTTTCTCAAAGTGTTTCCCTGTTAAAATGCCAAGGTTCTGTGGTACTAGACATTTTCTAAAGCTGAAAATAATACAGATGTTAACATTATGAAAAGTTAGAATCTGCTGAGAAAATTATGTGTCAAATATGTTAACACACCTCACTCAACAAAACAAATCCTAATGATTACAACTTAGTACTCATCAATGAGCATTAACATCCTACATAGGTGCTTACTATTGATTATTAATAGCTAATTCAGTGATAAATTTTGGCATACAGATTTCCTGAGAAAGATATATATACAGACAAACACAGAGACTAGTATTCAGTAAAATGCATTTTTGTTCAGCCTGAAAAGAAATATCTTTGTGTGTTCCATGGTCAATCTTATTTAGTGTAAAACAAAGCCAAGTTTCAAAGTAATTTTGTAATCACCACAAAAATGCTGGTAGTTGGAAAATCTCAGCATCCGTCGGGCTACTTAGATGGACTATCTTAGTAACTCTCTACAGGGGATACAGTAGACCGTCACAATTCTATTCATGGGAAAGGTGACTAAAGACAGAGAACAGGGCCCACCAGGAGCCTGTCAATTTGCTCATCCAATAAAATAGACTTTCTTTGGAAACTGGGTCAGATTTTCTTATCTAGATACATCCAGCATGTAGTTTCCTTCTCTGCCTTTTCGTGATTTATCCATGGGATAAGTTACCAAGAATTATAATAGCAGCAATGTTTTAATATAATTATTAATTTACTAATTTGAAACATCAGATCGTGGTAGAGATTATTTCTTTGTGTTTACTAAATCCTTACTTGCACCTAATGGAAAATCATCCATTTATTGAAGATAGGACTTCAGAAACTAACTAAAATGTCATGTTTGCTCCCTTTGAACTTGATTTACGTACATTCAGAAGCTCTAAGTAACAGCTTAACTATCCCATCAGTTACAAAATAACCAAGAAGAATCATTACTAAACAAATATAGGCTGCTTTTATGGACCAAATCGTTCAAAATGGAGAGAGGAACAAGAGGCAATAAAAAATATCTGGAAAGGGAATCCTTTGTGGTGAAATAATGGAAGTTACTGTAGCTTTACATAAAATGGTGTGAATATAATTGGTGAATAAATAATTTTTATTTGCTAAAAGGGCCATGGCATTTTTATTTTTAAATTTAAATTTAGTATACTTTTGCTTTGAGAATAATTTAAAACTTAAAAAAAACTCTTTAAATTAAAAAAGTAGTACACATTTATGGAAGAAGTGACCCTAATCCCACCTAAACTTTTCCAAAAAATAGAAGAGGGAACACTTCCTAACATAATCTCTGAGGTGAGCATTACCCTGATACCAAAGCCAGATAAGTACACCACAGGAGAAATACAGACAATATCCCTGATGAACATAGATGTAAAATACTTAACAAAATACTAGCAAACCAAATTCAAAACATATTAAAAGGATTATACACTATGATCAAGTGGGATTTATCCCAAGAATACAAGAGTGGTTCAACATTAGAAAATCAGTCAATGTAATACACCACTTTAATAAAATAAACGAGAAGAACCACTTGATCATCTCAGTCAATGCAGAAAAGGCATTTGACAACAAAATTCATTCTTTCATAATAAAAGATACAACAAGAAAGCTATTAGAACTAATTAATGAATTCTGCAGAGTGGCAGGGTACAAGGTCAAAATGTAAAAATCATTTGGGTTTCTAGATGTCATCAATGACCTAGATGAAAAGAAAATAAAGGAAACATTACCATTTATAATAGCATCTAAAAGAATAAAGTACTTAGGAATAAATTTAACCAGGTGTCTTAGTCATCTAGTGCTGCTATAACAGAAATACCACAAATGGATGGCTTTAGCAAAGAGAAGTTTATTCTCTCACAGTCCAGTAAGCTACAAGTCCAAATTCAGGGCATCAGCTCCAGGGGAACACTTTCTCTGTCGGGTCTGGAGGAAGGTTGGTATTGTCAGTTTTCCTTTGGGAGGTTCTCTGTGTAGGAACCTCAGGTCCAAAGGACATGCTCTGCTCCCTGCACTGCCTTTTTGGTGGTATGAGGTTCCCATGGGTCTCTCCTCACTTCTCTTTTATATTTCAGAAGAGATTGGCTTAAGACACTATCTAATCTTGTAGACCTCATCAGTATAACTGCCGCTAATCTATTTTATTACATCATAGTGATAGAGTTTACAAGACGTAAGGAATCACATCAGATTTCAAAATGGTACACAATCATACCATACTGGGAATCATGACCCAGCCAAGTTGACAGATATATTTGGGGGACACAATTCAATCTATGACACCAGGTGAAATACTTGTACACTGAAAATTATAAAACATTACTAAATATTCTTCTCCATATAACAGGACAACCTAAAAAAAACTGGAAGGACATTTCATGTTCATGGATTGGAAGGCTTAATATAGTTAAGATGTCAGTCAATACTACCCAAAGCAATCTATAGATTCAGTGCAGTCCCCATCCAAATTCCAACAGCCTTCTATGAGAAATGGAAAAGCAAGGAACATTGAATATAGCTAAAGCAATCTTGAAGAATAAAATAGGAGAACTCACACTTTCTGATTTCAAAACATACTACAGAGCTACAGTAATTAAAACAGCACAGTACTGGTATAATAGACCAATGAGATAGAATTAAAAGTCCACTAATAAATCCATACATCTATGGTCAACTGATTTTCAAATGCTAAATCCATTCATAGGGGAAGGAAGAGTTTCTTCAATAAATGGTGCTGGGAAAATTGGTTTTCCATATGCAGAAGAATCAGTCAGGATTCATGCCTCACACTGTACACAAAAACCAATTGAAAGTGGATTAAGGACCTAAATGTGAAAACTAAAATCATAGAATTCTTAGAAGAAAATGTAGGGGCAAGGCTTTGGGACCTAGTGTTTAATGATAGATTATTAGATGTGATAAAAGCTCAAGCAGCAAAAGACAGAATAGATAGATGGGACTCATAAAAATTAAATACTTTTATACATTAAAGAATTTTATCAACAGTGAAAAGACAACCTACAGACTGGGAGGAAATTTTTGGCAACTATATATCAGATAAAGGCCCAATAGCCAAATTATATAAATAAAACTTCTTCCACTTAACAACAAAAGGACAACACAATCAAAAAATGGGCAAAGGGCTTGGGTAGACATTTTACCAAAGAGATTATTCACATGGCCAACAAGCACATGAAAAAATGCTCAGTGTCATTAGCCATTAAACCAAAACCCAAACCAGTTGCCGTTGAGTCAATTTCGACTCACAGTGACCCTGTACGACAGAGTAGAACTGCCCCATAGGGTTTCCAAGGAGTGCCTGGTAGATTTGAACTGCCGACCTTTTGGTAAGCAGTTGAACTCTTAACCACTATGCCACCAGGGTTTCCATGAGCCATTAGGGAAATGCAAATCAAAACCACAATGAGATATTACTTCATCCCTATTAGAATGTCAATCACCAAAAAAAAAAAGGAAACGATGTGTTGGTGAGGATGTGGAAAAAGTGGAACCCTTATCCATTGCTGGTAGGAATATAAAATGGTACAGCCACTGTGGAAAACAGCCTGGCGGTACCTCCAAAAGTTGAACATAGAACTACCGTATGACCTAGCAATTCCACTCTTAGGTATATTCCCAAGAGACTTGAAAGCAGCCACACAAACAGACATATGTACTCCAATGTTGATTGCAGTGCTATTCACAATAGCCAAAAGGTGAAAACAACCAAAATGTCTACCAACAGATGAAGGGGTGAACAAAATGTGGTGTATATATATATATATATGCAACGAAATACTATGCAGCCATAAAGAGAAATAAAGTTCTCATGCATGCCACAGCATGGATGAACCTTAAAAGTGTTAGGCTGAGTGAAATAAGTCAGTCACAAAAGGACAAATATTGCATGATCTAATTTACATGAAGTAAGTAAATATATACAAACCAAATGATTACCAAGGCAGGAGGGAGGGATGGAGGGAGGGAGGGAGAAAGGGGAAGTTTTGTTTTGTGGGTATTGAGTTTATATGTTAAAAGTGGTAGACTATTTTGGAAAAGGATAGCGATAATGGTGGCACAACATGAAAAATGTAATCAATATCATTTAATTGTAAATATGGGAGTTGTTGTGGCAAATGTTCTGGTGTCTATATTTTTACCACAATAAAAAAAATTGGGAAAAGAAGGTAACACATGCTTATTGTAACAAATGCAATAATGTAGAGCTGTAGAAAATACAAGTCCCTCCTGTAGTCCCATTCCCAAGAGGTGATTACTCTTGACAGCTGGTGTATGTCCTTCCAACTTTTTTGTGTGCCTTGTGTGTGTGTGTGTAATTGGAACAGTTTGCACTTGGCTGCTAACCAAAATGTTGGCAGTTTGATTCTACCCAGTGGCACTATGGAAGAAAGGCCTGGCAGTCTACTTCCGTAAGATTACAGCCATTGAAAACCCTATGGAGTGCAGTTGGTCTCTCAGACACATGGGATTGCTATGAGTCAGAATTGACTAAATGGCAGTGGATTTATTCTTACACAAGTAGGTTGCCAGACCTTTCTAAAAGCAATTGGCTTTTTCAAGCCTTAGAGAATCCCAGTTATGGGATTGTCCATCAACTCAGATTGTGGGCTGCAGGCTGCCACCCTTAGCAAAACTGTTTTTCCTTCCATCTCTTGATGCCGACTGTTTAGCTTTGGCCTGAGCTCATCTCTCTTTTAAAAACACTCTAAGCTGCAAAAAGCAGCAAATAGACACCAGTATTTTACATTTTTCTGTGCCATTTCCTGTACAACTTCACCTGCCACCAGCACGACTAGTGAGTGGCCTTCACTAGGCACGGCCACGTTTTATGTCATAGCAGCACATCACTTACATGAACCAGCTTTTGTGTCATTTAGGATTAGATTCTTCTCCACATAACAAAAAAAGTGGTAGTGGTTTAAGCCAAATAAAATATTATTCTCATGTAAAGAAAAATGGAGAGAGAATCCAAAAGTGGTTTGGTGGCTCTGTGGAGTCATTGTTCTCCTCCCTCCTTGGCATTTGCCTTCCACATCAGAGTCACAGATGGCTCACGCCCATAGTCCAGGAGGAAAGCAAGGCAGATGGACATGCCCATCCTTCAAGAACGCTTCCCCAGAGTCACACAAGGCACCTGCTTTTACACCTCATTGATCAAAACTTAGTCACTTGACCCTACTCAGCTGCAAGAAAATCTGAAGATGTAGTCTTTTAACTGAGCACCAATGTGTCCAGCTAAAAATTGGAGTCCTTGTTTCTATGGAATGAAGGGAGAGTAGATACTGGGAAATAGTGAGCCATCTCTGCCACGCTAAAGGTAAAGTGTGATGTACTTTTCAAATTTTGAAAGATATCACATGGATCTGGGCAAGGACCCATTTTCCTATGTCCTATCTAATTCCTATCTGTCTTTCACCCTTCTTCCTCTCGGGGGTTCTGGCTAATAAAGTACACGTAAAAAAGATTTCTATCAAATGGGACAAAATATGCATTGTACTCAGGCCTTTGGTAATGACTAGATTGGAGAAGATAGTGGGACCACTTGCTGCTCCACCCATGCTCCTCAGCCTAGACCTTGACCCTTTAAACATGACCTGTCTACCAGGCAGTAGTGGAGGAACTGGCAAAAAGACAGCTGAGACCTGCCCTCTGCATCCGGTGGGAGAAGGCCCTGCAAAAGGGGCCACCATGCCTATGCGCAGGCAGTTTCTAGGCCCAGTGGGGAGATGCTGGCCGGTGTGGGGGGAGCCACTCCGTTAGCCAAGTGTCCCCAACCTCAGGCCCAGATTAGTAGTGACCCTCCCAGCACACATTGCCCTTCCGTGGTGAGGGGCCAGAAATGTTACCCAGAATGCTCCTGGGGCATAGAGAGGGCAATTCCTCACCTTTGAGAAAACTTGAAGGTTGGGAAATAGGCCTCCCTCTTTAGGATTATCAGTCCTTTATAATGTTTTCAATCCAATAGGTAAGAACATTTACTGATGAGAGCGAGTGGCCTCTCATGTTTATTGGCCATTTGTGTTTATTCTGTGAGCTACCTGTTTGTACCCAGTGCCCATTTTCCTGTTGTATTTGTGTTTTTCCCCTTGAAAGTTCTCTTTAGATACTGGTCTGTTATTTGAGTTACAAACGTTTTTGTCCATTCTGTCATTTGTCTTTTGAATGCCTTTCAAAGTATAGAAGTTCCAGTGTTTGTTTGAATTTAAATCTATCTTTATATTATGGCTTTCTGAAGAGTTTTTTGTTTTTTGTTTTTGTTTTTTTTTGTGCTTTAGATGAAGGTTTACAAAACAAATTAGTTTCTCATTAAACAATTAATACACATACTGTTTTGTGACATTGGTTGCCAACCCCGTGACATGTCAACACTCTCCCCTTCTCAATCTCGGGTCCCCCATTTCCATTCGTCCAGCTTTCCTGTCCCCTCCTGCCTTCTTGTCCTTGCCCCTGGGCTGGTGCGCTCGTTTAGTCTTGTATACGTGGTTGAGCTATGTTTATTACTGTTTTATGGGCCTGTGTGATCTTTGTCTGAAGGGCGATCCTCAGGAGTGACTGCAGTATTGGGTTAAAAGGGTGTCCAGTGGCCACACTCTCAGGGTTTCTCCAGTCTCTGTCAGATCAGTAAGTCTGGTCTTTTTTTGTGAGTTTGAATTTTCTACCTTTTTTCTGGAGAGACTTTCTTGATAGTTAATAATCATTGGGAAAAAAAACCCTCAGTTGTTCTAAACCTTATGAGAGTTACTGATGCAAATTAATCTTTAAAAGACGGTCATCTAAAAACCTATCTTTCATTCAGTGCATATTTGCTGAGTACCTACTATGCACTGAGGCTGGGAGGCATGGGGGATTCTGGCACTGAGGAAGGCAAGGCTGGCCAAGTCCCTGCCTTGGAGTTGCTCACATTCTGTGGGGGATGCAGACAAGAAGAAGCTCGTCAAATTGCTATGAAGAAGAGTAAGGAAGTGTTGTTCTTGTGTGTGGTCAAGTTGATTCTGACTCATAGTGACCCCATGTGACAGAGTAGAACTGCCCCATAGGGTTTTCTTGGCTGTAATCTTTATGGGAGCAGATTGCCAGTTCTTTCTTCCGTGGAGTCGCTGAGTGGGTTAAAACTGTCCGTCTTTCAGTTAGCAGCTGAGCACTTAAGCAGTGTGCCACCAGGGCTCCGTAAGGGAGGGTAAGGAGTTCTTTAAAAGCATCTCTAGTTCCTGTGCTGTCCAAAGGTCTTGCTGTGAAAATGGCTGGTCCTCAGTAAGTGTACTAAGAAGCAGATTGGAACAAACCAGGTCACAGTCCAGTGGTGGTGTCTCTGTTACCTGGATGGGAAATTAGAGTAGGAGCAGCAGGATGTCACCTCCAGCACGTGGCAGCTTTCCAAAGCACGGCTCACATTTGCTACATTTTCCACCATCCCTGGTGAGAATTGAGAGGAAAGTGAAGGCAAAAGTTACACTGTATGGACACCAAAATTTTTGCTTACAACTCCTTTGCTTAAAGCAACTTTCCAAACAAATCCCAAAAGCAACTTTATGTATTTATAACACCCCACTGTTCCCCGAGACATAAATAAGGTAAATTAGAATTTTATTTCTATCAGATGGAAATAACTATTGTTTTTAAGTACAGATTGGCAAAACTTTTACACTAAACTACTCCTCCATATTAAGTACATATTTATTATATTCTTAAGTCTCCAGCCATTTGATTTAATATAATTCATATTATAAGGCACCATTGGAAGCAATTGTCAAAAATAAATCACTGAATTAAAAATCTTTATTGTGCACATGAGTCTTTGTAAATTTTTTAAAACAGATGCAGCCCTTGCCCTCTTAGAGCTTATGGACAGTGCAGATAGCTCAGACCTCAAGGCAAAATTGAGCTGTAGCCAAAATTAACAACCAGGCAACTCTTCGCCTTTCCTACAAGGAGGGAGTCAGCGCCTTTGTGGAGGGTGGTGGCAAGGGGTGGGGGGAGCAGTCACCACAAGCCCTTTCAAACCACAGTGATAGTTCTCAGCATAAGTCACATGATTTTCAAATATGAAGGAAGGATGAGTAACAAGTAGCACATTCATATTTAAGCCTTATTTCTTATTTAAGTGTGTTTATGTAGCTAAGCAATTGTTCTTTTATTTGATATCATCCAATCTATCACCTGCCATTGAGTCAGTCCTGACTCATGGCAACCTCATGTGTATCAAGAGTAGAACTGCTCCATAGGATTTTCAGTGGCTGATTTTTTGGAAATAAATCGCCAGGCCTTTATTCCAAGTTACCTCTAATAAATAATAAACAGGTTTGAATTTAATATCAGAGGAGCCTTATTATTTTACGATATTGTGTTTTTAAACTCAGAGTATAAATTAAACACAATTTTTTATTATTTTTCCCTAATAGCAGATTAATATAAACACAGAATTACATGTTGTCTTAGTTACCTAGTGTTGCTGTAACACAAATACCAGAAGTGGGTGGCTTTAAAGAACAGGAATTTATTTTCTCACAGATCAGGAGGCTAGAAGTTTCAGTTCAGGATGTGGCTTCAGGGGAAGGTCCTTCCCTGTCAGTAGCCTTATGAGGTCCTCGGCGATGTCTCTCTTCCCTCTGTGTGTGTGTGTCTGTGTCATTTCTGCTCTTTTTATGACTCAGAAGATTTAGGACCCACCCTACTCTGGTATAACCTCATTAACATAAAAAAAGAAAGCCCCTATTTCAAGAGTCATATTCATAGGTACAGGGGTTAGGATTTCAGCACATATTTTGGGAGGACACAGTTTAATCCAAAATATCTGTATATGTGGATGAGGCTTATTGTGAATATTTAAAATATGTTGTTGTTGTTAGGTGCCATTGAGTTGGTTCCAACTTATACCAACCCTATGTACAACAGAACGAAACACTGCCCGGTCTTGCGCCATCTTCACAATCATTCTATATTTGAGCCCATTGTTGCAAGCACTGTTTCAATGCATCTCGTTGAGGGTCTTCCTCTTTTTCGCTGACCCTCTACTTTACCGAGCATGATGTCCTTCTCCGGGGACTGGTCCCTCCTGATAGCATGTCAAAAAGTACATGAGACGAAGTCTCGCCATCCTCACATCTGAGAAGCATTCTGGCTTACTTCTTCCAGGATAGATTTGTTCATTCTTTTGGCAGTCCAAGGTATATTCAGTATTCTTTGTCAACACCATAATTCAAAGGCATTAAGTCTTCTTTGATCTTCGTTATTCATTGTTGAGCCTTCGTACGCATGTGAGGCAATTGAAAATACCATGACTCGAGTCAGGCGTACCTCAGTCCTCAAAGTGACATCTTTGTTTTTGAACAGTTTAAAGAGGTCTTTTGCAGCAGATTTGCCCAGTGCAGTGTGTCATTTGATTTCTTGACTACTGATTCCACGGGCATTGATTGTGGATCCAAGTAAAATGAAATATTTGACAACTTCAATCTTTTCTCCATTTATCATGATGTTGCTTATTGGTCCAGTTGTGAGGATTTTTGTTTTGTTTACATTGAGGTGTAATCCATACTGAAGGCTGCAGTCTTTGATCTTCATCAGTAAGTGCTTTCACTTTCAGCAAGCAAGGTTGTGTCATCTGCATGTCGTAGGTTGTTAGTCTTCCTCCAATCCTGATGCTGAGTTCTTCTTCATATAGTCCAGTTCAGATTATTAAAAAAAAAAAAAAGTATATATATATATATATATAAAACATGCCAGCTTTTATTCCCCTCCAAATGTTTTATAACTAAATGTTTACTTGGATTTTAAAATGCTAAATCCCATTTGAATGAACGTTGCAGCATGAATAAAATATGTAATACCATAGGGTTAATTAAATAATTCTGCTGCAACCATTAAGTAGAATGTTGTGTGAGGAAGAAGATTTGGTGACCTGGGGAAACGTTTATAATACATGGTTAATTTTTAATAACTTTTAAACAAAATTGATTGTCTTTGCTATTGCCCTCCCTCACTAGACTCCGTTTGTCTTGCTCACAGTGGCTGCCTGTAGTAGAAATTGCAGCAGTAATGCCTAAACACTGAAATGGTAGATTTAACCATGCGGTGGACACTTCTCTTAGTACTTCACATATATTAACTGATTTAAACTTCATATCAACCTGCTGAAGTAAGTACTTGCATTTTACAAATGAAGAACCTAAGGCACAGGGAGGTCAAGGAACTTGCCCAAATTCACATAGCTAGCAAGCAGCAGAGGTGGCATTTGAACCCAGGCAATGTGGTTCCAAAGTTTGCATTCTTAAGCTGTTCTGAGATGGCAGTCAACAGATGTTTGTTGACTAGGTAAATGACTGAATGAATAAAATGAAAAAAAAAAAACCTTTTAATATATATAGATTATTCTATTTTTATTTTTAAAATATATTCACATAAACTACCCAAATGTCCACCAGCAGTAACACAGATGATAGCTTGTGGTAAAATCACAGTGGAATATTATATAGCAGTGAGAATAACGAGTTATAATTTTATACAATAGTGTGGAGGAATCTCATTAGTATGCTGAGCATAAGAAGTTAGACCCTAGAGGATTTCATTTTACTTGGATCAAAAATCAATGCCCATGGATGCATCAATCAAGAAATGAAACAACATATTGAATTGGGAAGATTGCTTCTATGGACCTCTTTAAAATCTTAAAAAGCATAGCTGTCACTGATGACTAAGGTGTGCCTAACCCGAGCCATGGTCTTTTCAATTCCCTCATACGCAAGCTCGACAATGAAAAAGAAAGACTGAAGAAGAGTTGACACATTTGAATTAGGGTGTTGGTGAAGAATATTGAATACACCGCGGACTGCCAGAAGAACAAACAAATCTGTTTTGGAAGAAGTAAGCCAGAATGCTCTTCAGAAGCAAGGTTGGCAAGGCTATGTCTCACTTACTTTGGACATGTTATCAGGAGGGACCAGTCCCTACTTACCAGTCATGCTTGGTAAAGTAAAGGGTCAGCAAAAAGAGGAAGACCCTCAACAAGATGGATTGACACAGTAGCTGCAACAGTGGGCTCAAATCTAGCAACGACTGTGAGGATGGCACAGGACTGTTGTACATGGGGTTACTATGTGTCAGAACTGACTCAACAGCACCTAACAACAACAACAACAAAGAGTGCCTACCATATGATTCCATTTATATAAAGGACAAAAGTAATCTGTGCTGTTAGAAATCAGAATGCTGGTAACCCTGGATGGGGTAGTGACTGGAAGGGTGCCAAAGCAGCTTTTTCGGAACTGGTGGTATTCTCATTCTTGATCTGGGTGCTGGTTTCAATTTGTGAAAGTTCTTTGAGCTATACACTCGTGCACTTTTTCGGTATGTATATTTTACTTCAATAAACAGCTTTTAAAATGGCTCAGAGAGAAAGAAAGGTCGAAAAGATGAATAAAAGTTTGAAAGTATACTCACCAAAATGTGAATAGTAGGTATTTTCTGGAAACAGTGTTACAAGTAGTTTTCAGTTATTTTGGGGGGATTCTTAGGTTTTCCGGATCTAACAAAATGGACACACATTGCTTATGTAATAAGATGTTTTAAATGTGATTAAAGTAAGCGTGCCCTGAGTTGAGGGCTCCCCATCAGTGTGAGTCCCACATGTTGGAGTTGTCCTCAGATGGTAAGAAAAGACACTCCCTCATTGTCTGTGCAGGTTCCCCTACTGTGGCTTTAGTTCACAGCCTTCAAGCCTGGTAGCATGTCTGGAGGAATTTCTCATTTATGTTTTTTGTGTTTTCATTTCCTTTGCCAGGCTGAACAGTCAAAAGAAGAGCAGAAGCAAGATTTGAATGCTGAGAAGTTGATGCGGCAAGTCTCCAAGGATGTGTGTCGGCTTCGGGAGCAGAGCCGGAAGGTTCCACGGCAGGTGCAGTCCTTCAGGTAAACAGCCCTGCCCTGGGACAGCTTTTGGGTCGCCCTCATGTCATCTGAATTATGTAGGAATTCACCTCAGATTGGGATTGAAGTTACTTTTGGGATATGAGACACCAGCTCCACTGCTTGGTTTGAATTTATAATTTTCGTTTTCTCCCACTTAAGACTACAGACTCCACTAGTAGCTGTCCTGATTCTGTTAAAGTTTTGATTGAAGCCTGTCCCTCAAGAACCCAGGGTATCCCCAATTCTTAGTAGCAATTTGTATATCTCATCAAGAAATCTCTGTAAGATGCAAAAAGGTGCAGAAAACTCATACACCTTTGGCATTTCTTCGGTTGCTCACTCGACAGACATTCCCTGGGCACCCCCTGAGCACACACCATGCTTGGCCCCATGGTACAGAGACAAACAGCAAGTGCATCCTGCTCTTACTGAGCGGTCCCGGTCTGTAGAGGAGTGGACAGGGTCAACAAAAGTAGAAGCAGGGAACTGTGGGAGCACAGAGGAATCTGCATCTGTGTGGGGCTGGGATCAAGGGCTGCAGAAGCCACCAGGACAAGATTATGAGAGGCAGAATCTGAACTTATCCCAGAAGGATGGATAAGAGTTTGTCAGGCGCTAGGTGGTAGGTTTGAGAAGGGCATTGCAGCAGGAGGAAGCACTGTGCATATGGTAGAGACTACAAGTAGGTGAAGCAATAGGGCAGATTTGGGCACAGACCTCAAAAGGCCTTATGTGCTGTGCTAAAGATTTTTAACTTTGGTTTTAGACTGTGAGGGAGCCAGCAGGTGTCTCCAAGCACAAAAATAAGTGATGGGGATAGATTTTAGTGGGGCAGACATTAGAGGCATTGTGGAGAGTAGGCAGGAGAGAAACTGGTAAAGGGGAGACCATAGGAGACAGGAGTGTGACCTGGGAGGAGAGTGGGTGGGGCAGTAGGTGGGCAACGGTGGAGCGCTACACTGTGGTGCCAGAGATCGTGACCCACAGCACTGGAGGAGGAGCAGGTGTGTAGTGAGCATACTGAGTGCTGCCTTTGGGTATATCAGGTTAACAATTCCAGCAGGCCATCGGGGGAACAATGGCCAGTAGGTAAGTGGAAATAACAACCAAAAACCAAGACTGAGGGGCAGAACAGGAGACAAAGATTGGGAGTTTTCATCCTAGATGTGGTGCTTGAATGAATAGAAATTATTCCCAGAGCAAACACCTGGCATGAAGTTGGGCCTGTGCTTTATAGGCAGAATGCCCCCAGAAAAGGTGAAAAGGCAACCAGGAGAGGAGGCCTAGGGAACACTAACCTTAGAGGGACATACGGCAAAAAAGATTTAACAAGGACTGGTCTGAGCAGTAAGAGGAGAACAGGAGAGTGCACTTCTGGATCCGGAGGGTGGGGAGGAGATTGTTGATACCATCAAGTGCAACAGAAGAGAGGAGGAAGGAAAACTATCCCCTAGATAGGGTAATGAAGAAGCCATTGGTGACCACCCAGGGACAGGTTCAGTCCAGTGAGAGTATGGAAAGCCAGGTTGTATTGGAAATAGGAAAACTTTCAGAAAAATATGAAGGAAAACAGAAAAAGGAAGCTAGGACAGTAGCTTAAATGAAAGTAATGTCCTGTCCTAGAAAAGGTTTCTATGTTACTGCTTTTGATTTGGGTGTATGTATGTATGCCTGTTTGGTATAGAGGAGTCTTTAGAAAGCTTCTAGGCTTAAGTGAGAGAAGCCAGAGGAGAAGGAGTGATTTGAAGTGTCAGGAAAGATGGGGTAAATGATGAGCCAGTATAGTTGGGAAGGGGTGGGATTTGGTGCTAGGTGAAAGTGAAACGACGCGGAGATATAATGGGCTTTGTTGTTGTTAGGTGCCATGGAGTCAGTTCCGGCTCACAGCGACCCTATGTACAACAGAATGAAAGACTGTCCGGTCCTGCACCATCCCCACAGTTGTTGCTATGTTTGAGGCCATTGTTGCAGCCACCATGTCAATCTGTCTCATTGAGGGTCTTCCTCTTTTTCACTGACTCTCTACTTGATCAAGTATGATGTCCTTCTCCAGGGACTGGTCCCTCCTGATAACACGTCCAAAGTACATGAGACAAAGTCTTGCCATCCTTGCTTCTAAGGAGCATTCTGGCTGTACTTCTTTATAATGGGCTTAAGATTTTTTTATGTAACATTTTATGGTAAAGAGTTAGGTTTTTCCTGACTGTATTCTGCTTAAGGAATCATTCTTGTAACTTATAGGGAATGCTACCACTTGAGTTTTTAGAACTGCAGAGTGATGAGAGGAATCTTTTCACACCCTGGGTGTTGTGGTCACTTTGAAAAGTAACCAACATTGTCCAGCATAGGAAATTGTACAACTCCCAGTTGTTAATAAAACCCAAGACAAAATTCATAAATATTCCTAGCTCCCCATAAGACACAAACTCATCTACATCACCAGGCAGATGATGAGAATGAGTGTGGTAGTCTGGGATAAGACAGACTGCACTGGAAGTGTGGTGGTGGCGCAACGTGAGGGCATTGCCTGGCCACTGACACCTAGCTGGGTTGGGGGAGAGCGGGAAGTGATGACGTCTGGGGCATTCTGCCTAAAGCATAGGCCTGGTTCCATGCCAGCTTCTTGTTCATGGGGAGTCAAGAGCCCAGTGTTCTCTGACTGTCTTAGTTATCTAGTAGTGCTCTAACAGAAATGGCACAAGTGGATGGCTTTAACGAACAGAAATTTATTCTGTCACAGTCTAGGAGGCTAGAAGTCTGAATTCAGGGTGCCAGCTCCAGGGGGAGGCTTTCTGTCTCTGTTAGCTCTGGGGGAAGGTGGTTGTCATCAGTCTTCCCCTGGGTCTAGCAGTTTCTCAACACAGGGACCAT
The DNA here is from genome assembly GCA_030035585.1 of Dugong dugon. Classification (NCBI taxonomy): domain Eukaryota; kingdom Metazoa; phylum Chordata; class Mammalia; order Sirenia; family Dugongidae; genus Dugong; species Dugong dugon. Next base: position 22,266,090 of record CM057478.1, read on the forward strand.
GGGTTCAAAGGATTCGCTCTTCTCCTGGCTCTTCTTTCTTGGTGGTATGAGGTCCCTCTCCTCTCTGCTTACTTTTCTCTTTTATATCTCAGTATTCAAGATACAACCTAATCCTGTAGATTGTATCTTGCCTCATTAACATAACTGCCTCTTTTATCCTGCCTCATTAATATCATGGAGGTTAGAATTTACAACACATAGGATGATTCCATCAAATTGAAAGTGGAAGACAACCACACAGTACTAGGAATCATAGCCTAGCCAAGTTGACTCACATTTTAGGGGGACAGATTTCAACCCATAACACTGACCTTCTGGTTTTTCAAGGGAAATCAGAAATCAGTAATTTTTACGTGTAATATCCCAAATGCAAACACTGGCAACTAATTCGAGTGTTTATAAAAACACCATGTGATTCGAAGAAAACCCGTCTGCAGGATATGTTCAAGGCAAGGGTCCTCAGTTTTCAACTCTGCCTTAAGGCTGCCACTGACATCACAACCACACTCTTGCCGTTTTTAATTCTTATTTTTGTCTCTTAAAGAATTAAATGAATTGAAAGGATACCACACCACAAAAATAGCTCTCATTTCAATTTCCACAATTTTTTAACTTGTCCTTTTCTTTTCTATCCTAGTTCTTGTTTCTAACTCCTACACTTCTTTCATCAACTAGCCTTTTGGTTCCTTGAGGGAGACCAGTGCTTTATTCTTCTTTACAGCTGCCTACATGCACCTCCTATACAATTTACCCTTAGTAAATATGTGTTGATTGAACTCTTTGTACTGTGTGAATACTTTGTAGAAAATAGACATGCTGCTCCTATCTTTGGTAACTAATCAATCCTGGTCATCTTTTTGACACTCCCCTAACCTCTGGGCTTGTAGATAGACTGCTGGAGTTCTTGGTGACTATTTTAATGGTCATAGAGTATTTTCAACATAATATTAAAGTTGATTTATCTTTCACCCCTGACTCTAGGGAGAAGATTGCTTACTTCACCAGAGCAAAGATAAGCATCCCATCCCTGCCAGCTGATGATGTATAATTATATCAGTTTAGAGATTATTTTTCACCCACTCACTTTCTTAGGGAGGGTGAAAAGGTGAACATTTGTTTTATTTTGTTTGTAACATAATTATCAACTCTTAAAGAGCTTTTATTTCACATCAGATTTTCAATATATTAATTTGTAAAATACCTTGAATGTAATTATTATGTTTTTTTAAAAAATCAGATAACCAAAATGGAATAATCTGGTACACAAATGTTGTACAGTATGTGTGCATTGCCTCTGCTTTATTTTATAAAAAATGGAATAGAGGTAGTACCAGGGTATGTCCTGTTGAGCTGACTGTTGAGAAATAACTTGTTTAGCAGAAGGTGGCTTTTGCTTTTCCTTTATCTTCTTTTGAGTCGACTGTGAAGATGGCAGAAGTGCCATGTGATATTTTTATACTGGAGTGCAGCCCTTTTCAGTTTGAAGTTTAACGTGAATGTAAGTTTCACTTCAGAGTTCCAAGTCCACCTGAAACAGGGGCCGTGTTTATTTTCATCACCTGTGGTGGAACACTTTGTTTCCTTGAAACAGTTTCCTTTCTGTCCTTTTATATTTGTCTAAAGAAAATAAAAACGTGAATACTGAGTGCAAGAATATAAAAAAATGCAAAGGAGCAGTACTCCTGCACCACAAAAGGACTCTTGATTTATCACATTGAGGGTAGGGAGGTTAGCGAAGGAGAACAGTTACCCTAAAATACACTGAAATCCTCAGGTGAGCAGCTGCTGCTTCTGACTCAGCTGAGTTCACACAAGTGTGCAAATGTGAGTTTCTGGCTTGTACCAGTGATGTCATGTCCTGGGTGTGCAAATGGCACTCAGTAGACGAATGCGGTGGCCAGTGTGCGAAAGCCAGATAGTTCTGGTGTTGTGGAGGGAGATGCACCAGTGCTCATTTGGTGAAACCAGGAACAGAGGAAAGGGAATCTTGGTGGAATCAAAGTTGCCAGAAATAAAGCAATACTTTATCACACAGCTTCTAGCATTTACTAGACATTACTTTGCGTCTCTCATTTTTAGGGGATTTGATCTATAATTTATGGTAAAGAGTTGGGAGGCAAAGGGAGGAGTGTGGCTGGGAAATTGTTAATTTGAGGTACAGGCTAAATCATTTGTAAAACAAACAAAAACTCTTTCAGATGAACACATTTAGAGATGAAAACTGAGAAGGTGTCCTCCAGTTTAGAGTTTAAGCCTATCTGACCCAGGCACCAACCCTCAGTGGAGCTTTGCCAGCATAAAGCCTTCTATGCTAAAATAAATATTTATGCAATTTAAAGCATACCTGTTACTCAGTCTCTTATACTGGAAGAAGCAATGTTTGGGTCATCATCTTATGTAGCAAACTAAATCAAAAATTTTTTTTAGAAATACAAAAATCATCTTAAAAGAAAGAGCTACTTAAAGTTTCGTTCCTAAACTTAAAGAATTCTCACTAGCAAGATTTTTATTTTCTTGAAAGTAATCATACCTATTTTGGGAAGTTCATTTTTTCAGAATCAAATCAAATTAAGCAATTTCTGAGCCTAGAACTTTCATTAATGAAGATGTCACAGCATGTTTTTTCATAAGTGCCCCACCACGTATACACAAGTACCTCGAAAGAGATAACTGGATGTGACACTACTTTGACCAGAAACCAGCCCAGGGAATTGACTGCGTTCAATCCTTCAAGGCTGCCCAGTTCATTCTTTTAGATGACTAAAGAAAACTAGAGAAAGAATACCATTCATTCATCCTTGTCAAGGTCAAATGTGAAAGACAGATGTTTTGAAGTTTATTTAATCTAGAGTTAAATGAAGGCCAGCTGTTTTCAGCTTCTTAGTTTGGCCATGAAAATGTTTATAGAGTTACGTGTAGTTATACCGTATGATTTTATTTTCTTCATTTATTTATTTACAGTCTTATTTATGTTCTGTTTAATATATAGTTCGGTTCTGGCCATTTTAAATGTTTGACATAGAAGAGGCTATATTGGAGTATTTACAGCTTTATAAATCTTCATCAGATTAGCTGTTAACTTTTTGTAATACAGAAAGTTTCAGACAAGTGTTAAAAAATAAAATCTGTTTCAGGCTGGTAGTTAATAGTTGTGACCAAGGTTCTTTATGTTTTATTCTGCAAAATTTGTTCGTTTTCCAACATGAGAGACAAACTTATATTAATATAATCCTTTGTTCACACTTTTAAAAATAGCAATAGTGTTATGTATTTATAGGCAGCTTTTAACAATCTGTCATATTTGTACTAACCCAAATGATTCATAGTGACAAAACATTTAATAACTTGATCACAAAACCATATGGACAAATATGAATTTTAATATTATAAATACAGTTTTTAAAGGTAGAATTTATTCTGCACAGGGTAAAAAGAATGTAATATTTAGTTCTCAACTTTGAATTACCAGTATATTATTACAGTTTTGTATATCAGAATCTAAATGTTACAGGTACAGAAAGAATATTGCTAGCCAAATGAACAAAGTTTAGCTAAAACTCTGTAACATGCAAATCAAATAAATTAAAAAAATTTTTTTTTTGCTATTGCTTTATCTATATTGTATTCAATAATCAAAAGCTCAGGACTGAACTAAATATTTAATCAGGTTGAATTCTGAACATGTTTCTGTTTTAATTTGTCATGTTTGTTAAAAGTATGCAAATATATCATATACATTAACTTTGGTTTCTGCACTTTCCATGTGTTTGTGGGTGGAAAAAATTCAGTGGGTTTTTTTTTTTTAAACAAAGATACATATTGCCTAACACTTTATTTCAGTGTCATTTATTGTTCAGTTGCTTTCCCTGATTGGCCCAAGCACAAGAGTTTACTTGAACCATGTACTGAGCAAATATGAAATCTTCCATGAAGCATTCCCAGGGCAGCAGCTTGTTGTGAATAGTTCTTGGTTAGACAATATGTATTGCTTATTTAAAAAAAAAAGGTGGAGATTTTCGTTGTTCAAGTAAAGTGAAGGGCTGCAGAATATGCTGTCTGTCATTGCATGGCCTCAGCTGTACATGTGCTCAGAGCCACACAGGGCAGCGTCCCACACAGCCCTCTACCCACACATACGTAGGTCCTCGCCATGATGCCCCCTGTGGCTGCTCTCCGCCCAGGACAGGTGATGATGTTGGCCATCAAATGCAGAGCACAGGACATAGAAGCAAAACGACATTTTTATGGCAGGTTTTACACAAATCTTCAAAAACACAAGAGTGCCCTCCTCTGCTTCTGACATAGTAAACAAGGCTTGGATGAATGTGGCTGACTTGGAAAGGGCTTCACACAGGCGCAGAGGTCTTCGATTAAAAGAGACACGATGTGTCCTGTGTCTCTCACCTCCCAAGCTTTTAAAGAGCAGGTAGTTTTAGAATCAGATGTTATGCATTTTAAATAAATGTGTAGCAAGACTTAAGTTTCATCATAATAGGTTATGTCAAGCACTTGAAAGATGTAAATGATTAGCAATAACATTTTCAATTGCCAACACGATTCATGTCTGTATGAATAACACCTTTAAAGATACGTAAGTGCTAATATAATGTTTTATTTACCAGTTCTGTCTGTGCAGTCACTGAGCCTATTTTAAAATTGAGAAAACTCATCAACAGTAGTAAGTATGATTACTATTAAGTCTTGATTGGTTTTGGTCTCAAAGTGGAAGATAAAAATGGTTTACCAGCCTTAGAAAGAAATTACAGTTTCAGAACCTAATCACAGGAAGAAAAAAAAATTGCATTTTACAAAATTGAAAGCAAGAGAATGGATGACTGTTGGTAGGAACTCCTACCAAATCCAGAGTTGAGCAAGTCTGTCCTGAAGAGTAGATACCACTGATGCCTTCTGGCTTAGCTTTTCAAGTTGGTGTTTTTCATCTCTAGTTATTGACAATGATCTTGCATTTCTGCCACTGTGTAGTGCCCCGAAGCTGGAGGGGCCTGGGCTGAGCAGGCCGCACAGTTAAGCAGAGACCCTCCTAGCACAAGAGAAAATCCAGCAAACCAGCCAATAAAGAGGGCTTCCCCAAACTCCCACCTGGGGATGATCTCAGGGATGGTCTCATCCCAAAACTCCTGAACCGTGATGTGGGCGACCCAGGAGACTGGAACGAGGGCTGTGATCCCTGAGGTCCAGGACAGGACTCCTCCCAGGATTAGCAGTTGCTTCTTGAGATCTTGCTGTCTCTCTCCAATTCTCAGGCAGTCTAGACCAAACCCAGAGACCAGCAGGCCCAGAAATCCAAGCCCGTTTGACAGAAACATCAAAATCCTGGAGATCCTGAGTTCGGCGGGCAAAGCCAAGAAAGAATCAAAGTCCTTGCACTGCATCCCGCCTCCCTCTTGGATGACACAGGTTTGCCAGAGTCCCATGGTCCAGTTCTCCATCTCATTTAAGTCTAGACTGAGGTTTTTCCAATGTGGCAAGTAAGTTGTGATAATGGATAAAACCCATCCCAGCAAAGATACTAGAAGTCCAACCAGTTGCGTTGCTTTTCTGAAGACTAAAGCCATTGTAGCAAAGCTTAAAACTTTTGCCACCTCTATAGGAGCTGCTGTCTTTTGTCATTGACAGCAGTGTGATGATCTCGGTGCTATGCTGCCTGGAATATAAACTTTGGCCATTAACTCTTTGGGCACACTTAAATGCGTTTTTGTTCTTCTTGAATATAGTGTTTCATGTAAAGGACGAAGGACTCTGTTAAAACTATGAGTTAGGCTTTCTGATAAGGATTTGATCTGTTACCTTCCAATTTGCTTGGTAAAATTATATCCCCAATGCTTGATGATTATAAATCTAAGGATGAACAAAGAGGGCTCTATGACCCCTCACCCTAAAATACAACAGAAATCTTTGTGCTTCAATATGGATTAATTAGATTTTAAGTGGTGATAAAAGTCTAGCTTTCTCTACAACAGGACTTCATTGTAATAGCTAAATCTGAGATTTCAGGGATGTAAAACAAGGCCTTGTAAAGAAAGGTAGACTGTTCCCCTATAATCTTTATTCTTCATGGACTTCCTTAACCTACACAAGAACTTGGCCCATGTTCTTGAGTGTCACAAGGACTCGAGACTTGGCAGAAAATTTTCCCTCATAGATTCCTTTGAAAGGCAGAGGCTGGTTCACTGGGTTAATATAATACGAAAAAGACAGAGGCTGACCCCCAGAGATACCAAAAGAGGAGGGAGCCTCCGGGGAAGCTCCAGATTTCACCTGAAGGTTTTCTCCATCCTCATGAAGGGCTTGTGGTACAGCATGATTTCTTGGTGTCCAGAGAGGTGTTTTTGTCCAGAGCTGAGCTATCTTCACTGTCTCTGTAAGTCGCAGGGGCAGAGCAGCACCGGCATCAAGACTCCTGCTCGTTCCAAGACAAAAGTCTCTGGTGTGAAAACAATAGCCACAATGGGGCTGACCTTTGAGGCTTCATCTTGTTTGTTGTTTTCACTTAGGCCACACCTTGAGAGCATACTTCTGCAGGGCAAGACTGCTTGACACATGCAGGGCCTCCCCGGCCAGGACAAGAGGCCAAATGCCCAAGATTCCAAGTTGCTCCCCAGGATGCCTGGGTGTCCACCCCCGCGCCCAGAAGGCAAGACATGCCTGTTCCTGAAGTGGAGCCGCTGCCCTGGAAGGTTCTAACCACTGCCCATCACGTTTCAACAACCTAGTGTGGTTCAGGATCAGAGATGATCTTTTATGATGTTGCTAAATAGGAGTTCGGGGGAGACAGAACCCCAATCCTGATACATCCAAATTGTCCTAAGAGTCGGGTTAGAAGGGTGGTATTTCATTTTAGGTTTACCACCTGATGAAAATAAATCTACCACAATAAGTAAATCAGGTTTACGCATTCATGAAGCCATTGACCAAATAGATTCTAGGAGATGCACTGTAAACATTGCCTAGGAAAGATGGCCTTTCCTTCTCAACTTGGTCATGTGCTTTTATGCTCAAGAATAAATTTGTGGTCACAACAAAATTGTCTGGACTGTGCAGACCTTGGCAGGGTTTGCACAAGCTCCAGCCACTGCCAGCCCATCCCCGTTCACCTCAGCTGCATGCTCTGCCCTTTCTGGTAGTCCAAGGCCTGATCCAGCAAAAGGAGCCTCCATGCTCATTCATTCATTCAGCCTAATATGTACTGTGCTAGAGCTAGGGTGCCAAAATTTGCTCTCAAGCAAGACAAGTCCAAATAATGAGAAGACAGTATGTTAAGTATTCTAAAAGAGATGGCAGTAAGGAAAGAGTGAATTTGGGGTGGGAGGAAATCAAGGATGTCTTGAAAGAAAAGATTGCTCCTGAAAGATAAATGGGAGTGGTGGGTGGGAAACTGTTCCAATAGCTAGTACACAGGGGAGGAGAAAGGCAGTCCATAGAAAATGAGGCTGGAGATGTAACACTAAATCATTTGGATCTTAAAATATAGAAATTAAGAGTCGTTGAAGGATTATGGGCAAGGGTGAGACAAGATCATTTTTGCATCTTGGAAACCTGGCTAGTGGCTCCAGTGATGAGCTGCTTTGTATCATCTGAAATACAAAAGACAAGCCTACCTGAAACGAAACCTTAGCCTGGCTGTTGCTGGCCCCACCTCATCATCTGGCAGTGGTGAGGGATTGGAGAGAGATGGGGTCAGGGGCACAAGATACAGTCCTGTCTGTTGAGAGGATTGGAGTCTAAAGTGAGTGAGAGGCACAAAGCCCATGTTGTCAACATTACTGTTTAAAAATCCCTTAGGCTTAATTCAAAATTCTTCAAAGACCTAAATAGAAAACCTAAAACTATAAAGATCATGGAAGAAAAAATAGGGACAACGGTCGGGGCCCTAATACATGGCATAAAGAGAATACACACCATAACTAACAATGTACAAACACCAGAAGATAAACTAGATAACTGAGAGCGCCTAAAAATTAAACTTATGCTCATCAAAAGACTTCACCAAAAGAGTAAAAAGAACCTGCAGACTGGGAAAATTTTTTGGCTATGACATATCCAACAAGGGTCTTATCTCTAAAATCTACAAGATACTGCAACACCTCAACAACAAAAAGACAATCCAATTAAAAAATGGGCAAAGGATATGAACAGACAGTTCACCAAGGAAAACTTTCAGGTGGTTAACAGACATGAGGAAATGTTCATGATCATTAGCCATTAGAAAACTGCAAATCAAAACTACATTGAGATATACCATCTCACCCTGACATTACTGGCACTAATCAAAAGAGAAAATAGCAAGTGTTTGAGAGGTTGTGTGGAGATTGAAACTCTTACACACTGCTAGTGGGAATGGAAAATGGTCCAACCACCATGGAAAACAATATGTCACTTCCTTAAAAAGCTAAAAATAGACATTTAAGATTCAGCAATCCCACTCCTAGGACTATATCCTAAAGAAATAAGAGAGGGTGGGGCCAAGATGGGGGAATAATTAAACACTTCCTGTCCTCCCTGTTACAACGAAGACCTGAAAAAAACAAGTAGATCTATTATATATGACAATCTAGGAATCCTAATCATCAAAGACAAAGCTAAAGAATTGGACTGAGTGGAAGGTGGAAGGAGACACAATTCAAAAGCAGCAGAGAAGTACAGATCATGAGATTGCCAGTGCTCTGCTAGCTGAATCTGTGCAAGCATCAACATCCAAAGATGAGCCCCACAACATTGAGTGCGGCCAATCAGCAGTGAATCTGCATGCACCTCCAGAACCAAGTAGGAGAAACACCAGACTTGTGAAAGTTAAGTGCAAGCGTCTAAGCTGCCACACAGAGGCAAAATAACCCTCCCCCCAGAGTTCCACATCAGAGAAGCACTTCCTTCCCCTCACCCACCCCCTACCCCACTCCACTCTGACACAAGTACCATGCCCCCTAAGCTGGGAACTCAGGGCTCTCTGCTCTCACATCAGTCTCATGGCACTCAAAAACACCACACCCCCTAAGCCAGGAACTCAGGGCTGGTTGGGAGGCCCTGCCCCTTTGCCCAGCCACTGGCATAAGGGGTCCATGGACTTGCAGCACCCTTCACCCCTGCCCTACCTGTGTGGGCCGATTCAACACCATACGCCCTCATTAGCATAAAACAGCAGGGCATACACCTGATGCCCGTTTTCAACTGCAGCAGCCAAGGAAGAGCTGCAGATTCGTGACATTCAACACCACCCTGCCCTCTAAGCAGGTACCTCACCCACACTGGGGCCCTGAGGGCTGGCAGTACTACCCACTCTGTCTAGCCACCCATGATAGGCATCTGAGAATTAGTAGTACCTTAGTAGCACTGGCTGCCCAAGGACCAGCTGCAATTACCACCCCCCCACTACATGCTCAAGGGGACAGGGACATGCCCTACAACCAGGCACCCGGGGGCAGTTGTCAGCTCTCTGTCTTGCCCCACCCATAGCCTCTCACTGCAGCCAGACACCTGTGCCTGCTCTGAACACCAACACAGCCCTGCCCACCTAGAACTGTAGGTGAGAGTCTGCACCAAACACTCAGTGACCGACAACCTGGACACCTGTGCTGCACCCCTGCAAGAGAAGTGAACAGACTCCTGGGCTCGCACACCTAGTAACTGCTCTTACCACCTGGAGATAGGATGTGAGAGCTTTAAAGACTTCAACAACCAAAGTAGCTCACATGCCCAGCTTTCTTGGGCATATCAAAACAAAACAAAACAAAAAGTCAGGATGTAATAAACAAACATGCAATAAATAAATAAATATAATAACTCACTGATGCCTCAGAGACAGCAGTCAATATCAAATCACAAAAAAAGTAGGTCAAGATACCTAAGCAAGCGGCCAAAATAAAGAACCAGGAAACCTTCCAGAGGAAGATAAGGCAATGAAACTATCTAAGAAAGAATTCAAAAGACTAATATACAGAGCTCTCCAAGATATCAGGAAGGAGATCAGGCAAAACTCAGACCAAGCCAAGGAACACACAGACAAAGCAATAGAAGAATTCAGGAAAACAATACAAGAACAAAACAACAGAATAAACAGGCTGCTAGAAACCATAGAAAGACAGTAACTAGAAATCCAAAAGATTAACAATAAAATTTCAGAATAAGACAACTCAGTAGAAGGTCATCAGAACAGAATTGAGACAACGGAAGTCCAAATTAGTGAGATAGAAGATAAATCCCTTGACACCAATTTATTTGAAGAAAAATTAGAAAAAAGAATTTAAAAAATGAAGAAAACCTAAGAATCAAGAGGGAAAACCTACAATGATTGGAGTACCAGAACAGGGGATAACAGAAAACACAGAGAGAGTTGTTGAAGATTTGCTGGCAGAAAACTTCCTTAATATCATGAAAGACGACAGATATCTATCCAAGAAGCTCAATGAACCCTATACATGGTAGACCCCAAAAGAGTCACCAAGACATCATAATCAAACTTGCCAAAACCAAAGACAAAGATAGAATCTTGAGAGTAGCTAGGGATAAATGAAAAGTCACTTACAAAGGAGAACCAATAAGACTAAGCTCTAACTACTCAGCACAAATCAATCAGGTAAGATGACAGTAGGGTGACATATGTAAAGCCTTGAAAGAAAAAAATTGCCAGCCAAGAATTACATATCCAGCAAAATTGTCTCTCAAGCACAATGGTAAAATTAGGTCATTTCCAGATAAACAGAAGTTCAGGGAATTTGTGAAAACCAAACCAAAATTACAAGATGTATTAAAGGGAGTCCTCCAGTTAGAGAACAATATCAGACAACAGTCCAAGACAAGGACACAGGACAGATCAACCAGTTATCAACCCAGATAAGGAGTTCACAAAAACAAATCAAAGATAAAAGACTGAAAATAGGGAACCAGAGATGTCAATATGTAAACAATTACAATGTCAAAACAAAAAAGAGGAAATAAACAGTGTAGTCATAGAACTTCCATATGGAGAAGAAGTTAAGGCAATATCAAGAAATAAAATATTGATTTAAACTTAGGAAAATAAAGGTAAGTTTCAAGATAACCACAAAGCTAACAAGCCTACCCATCAAAAGAAAAAAGAAAAAGACTCAGTGTCATGGATTGAGTTGTGTCCCCCAAAAATATCTGCCAGCTTGGCTGGGTCATGATTCCCAGTATTGTATGATTGTGTTATCTGATGTGATTTCCTTATGTGCTGTAAATTCTATCACTATGATGAGATTATAGGTGATCTCCTCATGTGTTGTAAATTCTATCACTGTGATGAGGTTATACTGATGAGGTTGACAAGATTAGTGTCTTAATGCAATCTCTTTTGAGATATAAAAGAGAGAAGCAAGCAGAGACACATAGGAACCTCACACCACCAAGAAAGCAGTGCTGGGAGTAGAGCATGTCCTTTGGACCTGAGGTTCCTGTGCTGAGATGCTCCCAGACCAAGGAAAGACTGATGCATCACAAGGATCTTTCCCCAGAGCTGACAGAGAGAGCCTTTTCCTGGAGCTGATGCCTGAATTTGGACTTGTAGCCTACTGCACTGTGAAGACAATAAATTTCTCTTAGTCAAAACCATCCACTCGTGGTATTCCTGTTAGAGCAGCACTAGATGACTGATACACTCAGCAAACACAAAATCAACAATAATGAAAAAGATGAAAAGAAAATACATAAAGAAAAAGAACTCAGCACAGAAAATTAAGCAGAACAAAGAAACTGTCAACACCACACACAAAAAAAATACATCAAAATGACAGCAATAAACTCTTATCTATCAGTAATTACACTGAATGTAAATGGCCTAAATGCACCAACAGAGACAGAGAGTGACAGAATGGATAAAAAAAACACAGTCTGTCTATATGCTGTCTACAAGAGACACACCATAGACGCAAAGACATAAACAAACTAAAACTCAAAGGATGGAAAAAATATGTATATCAAGCAAACAACAACCAAGAAAGAGCAAGAGTGGCAACATTAATCTCTGACAAAACAGACTCTAAGGCAAAATCTACCATAAAAGATAAGGAGGGACATTATATAATGATTAAAGAATCAATACACCAGGAGGACATAACCATAATAAATATATATGCACCCAATGACAGGGCTCCAAAATACATAAACTCTAACAACATAGAAAAGAGAAATAGTTCCACAGTAATAGTAGGAGACTTCAGCATACCACTTTCGGTGAATGACAGAACATCTAGAAAGAAACTCAATAAAGATACAGAAGATCTAAATGCCACAATCAATCAACTTGACCTCATAGACATATACAGAGTACTCCACCCAACAACAGCCAAGTATACATTCTTTTCCCACGCACATGAAACATTCTTCAGAATAGACCACATTTTAGGCCAGAAAGCAAGCCTTAACAGAATCCAAAACATCGAAGTAATACAAAGCATATTTATTGATCATAATACCATAAAAGTAGAAATCAATAACAGGAAAGCGAGGAAAAAGTCAAATACAGGTAAACTGAACAATACTTCACTCTAAAACTACTGGATTATAGAAGAAATCAAGAATGGAATAAAGAAATTCATAGAATCAAATGAGAATGAAAACACATCTTATCAAAACCTTTGGGACTCAGCAAAAGCAGTGCTCCCAGGTCAATTTATAGCAATAAATGCACACATCAAAAAAGAAGAAAAGACCAAAATCAAAACATTAACTACACAACTTGAACAAATAGAGAGCAGCAAAAGAAGCCCTCAGGCACCAGAAAAAAGGAAATAATAAAGATTTGAGCAGAAATAAATGAAACAGAGAATAGAAAAACAATTGAAAGAATCAACAAGACCAAAAGTTGATTCTTTGAAAAGACCAGCAAAATCGACAAACCACTGGCCAAGCTGACAAAAGAAAAACAGGAGAGGAAGCAAAAAACGTGAACAAGACTCAACTCAAATAAAAAGGATCATAACAGAATTCTATGAAAAATAGTACTCCAACAAATATGAAAACCTAGAGGTTATTGACAAATTTCTAGAAACACACTACCTCCTTAAACTAATACAAACTGAGGTAGAAAAACTAAATAAACCCATAACAAAAGAAGAGATTGAAGAGGTAATTAAAAAAAAAAAAATCTCCCAACTACAACAAAAAGCCCTGACCTGGATAGTTTCCCTAGAGAATTCCACCAAACTTTCAGAGAAAAGTTAACTCCTAAACGTATTTCAGAGCATAGAAAAGGAAGGAATACTCTCAAACTTATTCTATGAAGCCAGCATAACCCTGATACCAAAGCCAGGCAAAGATGCCATAAAAAAAAGAAAACTACAAACCAATATCCCTCATGAACATAGACGCAGAAATCCTCAACAGAATTCTAGCCAATAGAATTTATCAGCATATGGAAAAAAAAAATCATGACCAAGTGGGTCATGACACCAGGTATGCAGGGATGTTTCAACATTAGAAAATATATCAATGTAATCTATCACATAAATAGAACAAAAGAAAAGAACCACATGATCTTATCAATCGGTGCAGAAAAGGCATTTGACAATGTCCAACACCAATTCCTAATTAAAAACTCTCAGCAAAATAGGAATGCAAGGGAAATTCCTCGACATAATAAAGGGCATTTTTGCAAAGCCAACAGCCAACATCATTCTAAACGGAGAGAGACTGACAGCATTCCCCTTGAGAAAGGGAACCAAACAAGGATGCCCTTTATCAGCATTCTTATTCAACATCATGCTGGAGGTCCTAGCCAGAGCAATAAGGCAAGGAAAAGAAATAAAGTGCACACAAACTGATAAGAAAGAAGTAAAAGTATCCCTATTTGCAAATGATATGATGTTATACATAGAAAACCCCAAAGAATCCACAAGAAACCTACTGGAACTAACAGAAGATTTCAGCAAAGTAGCAGGACACAAGATTAACACACAAAAATCAGTAGGATTCCAACAAAGAGAACTTTGAAAAGGAAATCACCAAATCAATACCATTTACAATAGCCCCAAGAAGATAAAGTACTTAGGAATAAATCTAACCAGGGACATAAAAGACCTATGCAAAGAAAATTACAAAACACTATTGCAAGAAACCAAAAGACACCTACATAAGTGGAAAAACATACCATGCTCATTCATGGATAGGAAGACTCAACATGGGGAAAATGTCAGTTCTACCCAAAGCAATCTACAGATACAATGCAATCCCAATCCAAATTCCAACATCATTTTTTAACAAGATGGTGAAACAAATCACCAACTTTATATGTAATGGGAAGAGGCCCCAGAGAAGTAAAGCACTACTGAAGAAGAAGAACAAAGTGAGAGGCCTCACACTGCCTGATTTTGAATCTATTATACCACCACAGTAGTCAAAACAGCCTGGTACTGGTACAACAACAGTTACATAGACCAATGGAACAGAATTGAGAACCCAGATGTAAATCCATCCACTTATGAGCAGCTGATATTTGACAAAGCCCCAAAGTCCATTAAATGGGGAAAAGATAGTCTCTAACAAATGGTGCTGGCATAACTGGATATCCATCTGTAAAAAAAAAAAAAAATGAAATAGGATCCATACCTCACACCATACATACTTCACACCATACACAAAAACTAACACAAAATGGATCAAAAACCTAGACATAAAATCTAAAACAATAAAGATCATGGAAGAAAAAATAGGTGCAATGCTAGGAACCCTAATACATGGCATAAATAGTATACAAACCATAACTAACAACGCACAAACACCACAAGAGAAACTAGATAACTGGGAGCTCCTAAAAATAAAACACTTATGCTCATCAAAAGATTTCACCCAAAGAGTAAAAAGAGAACCTACAGACTAGAAAAAAAAATTTGAGCTATGACATATCCAATAAGGGTCTAATCTCTAAAATCTACAAGATACTGCAACACCTCAACAACAAAAAGACAAATAATCCAATTAAAAAATGGGCAAAGGATATGAACATTAGTTCACCAAAGAAGACATTCAGGCAGCTAACAGACACATGATGAAATGCTCATGATCATTAGCCATTAGAGAAATGCAAATCAAAACAACAACAAATTACCATCTCACCCCAACAAAACACAAAATAACAAATGTTGGAGAGGTTGTGGGGAGATTGAAACTCTTATGCACTGCTGGTGGGACTGTAAAATGGTACAACCACTTTGGAAAACAATATGGTGCTTCTTTAAAAAGCTAGAAATATAAATACTGTACAATCCAGCAATCCCACTCCTAGGAATATACCCTAGAGAAATAAGAGCCATCACACAAATAGACATAGCACACCCATGTTCATTGCAGCACTATTCACAATAGCAAAAAGATGGAAACAACCTAAATGTCCATCAACAGATGAGTGGATAAACAAATTATGGTACATACACACAATGGAATATTATGCAAAGATAAAGAACAGTGATGAATCTGATAAACATCTCACAACGTGAGTGAATCTGGACAGCATTATGCTAAGTGAATTTAGTCAGTCACAAAAGGACAAATATTGTATGAGACCACTATGATAAGAATGCAAGAAAAGGTTTACAGACATTAAAAAGCATACTTTGATGGTTACCAGGGTGGGGAAGGAGGAGGAGAGGAAATCACTAACTAGGTAGTAGATAAGGGTCAACTTTGGTGAAGAGAAAGGCAACACACAATACAGGGGAAGTCAGCACAACTTGTCCAAAGCAAAAGCAAAGAAGTTTCCTAGACACAGCCAAACACTTTGAGGGACAGAATAGTAGCTGGGGCTGGGGACTTGGGACCATAGTTTTTGGAGGACTTCTAGGTCATAGTTTATAAAGAACATGTTCTACATCCCATTTTGGTGAGTAGCGTCTGGGGTCTTAAAAGCTTTCGAGCAGTTATCTAATATACATCTATTGGTCCCATCCCACTCGGAGCAAGGGAGAATGAAGAAAACCAAAGACAGAAGGAAAATACTAGCCCAAAGGAGTAAAGGACCAAATGAACTAGAGACTCCACCAGCCTGAGACCAGAAGAACTAGACAGAGCCCAGCTACCACGAATGATTGCCCTGATGGGGAACACAACAGAGAGTCCCGGACAGAGCAGAAGAAAAATGTAGAACAGAATTCAAAGTCACATAAAAAGACCAAACTTAATGGTCTGACAGGGACTGGAGGGACCCCCTGAAACTGTGGCCCCCAGATGCTCTCTTAACTAAGAACTGAAACAATTCCTGAAACACACATTTTAGACAAAGATTAGACAGGCCTGTAAAACAAAAAATAATACATTTGAGGGAAGTGCTTTTTAGTTCAATTAAGTATTTGAGACCAAATGGGCAGCTCCTGTCCAAAAGCAGGATGAGAGGGCAGGAGGGGACAGGAACTGGACAAATGGACACAGGAAACCCAGGGTGGAAACGGGGAGCATGCTGTCACATTGTGGGGATTGCAACCAATGTCAGAAAACAATATGTATATATTTTTTGAATGAGAAATTAAGCTATAAACTTTCACCTAAAGAACAATTTAAAAAAGAGCCATCACATGAGTAGACATATACACACCCATGTTCATTGTGGCATTATTCACAATAGCAAAAAATGGAAACAACCAAAATGCCCATCAACAGATGAATCGATAAGCAACTTATAGTACATACTCACAGTGGAATACTACACAACGATAAAGAACAATAATGAATCTGAGAAATATCTCACAACATGGATGAATCTGGAGGGCATTATGCTGAGTGAAATAAATCGGTCACAAAAGGACAAATACTGAATGAGACCACTATTAAAAACTCAAGGTTTATACACAGAAAGAAAAAAATCTTTGGTGGTTATGCTAACACAGGTGAGGAAAGGGAAATCATTAACTAGATAGTAGATGAGTGTTAACTTTGGTGAAGGGAAAGACAGTGCACAATACAGAAGAAGTCATCACAACTTGACTAAGGCAAAGTCCTAGAAGCTTCATAGACACAGCCAAATACACTGAGGGACTGAGTTACTGGGGCTGAGGGCTGGGGACCATGGTCGTGGGGGCCATCTAGGTCAATTGGCATAACAAACTTCATAAACAAAATGTTCTACATCCAACTTTGGTGGGTAGCGTCTGGGATCTTAAAAGCTTGCGAGCGGCCATCTGAGATACATCTACTGGTCCCATCCCGTCCGGAGCAAAGGAGAATGAAGAAAACTAAAGGCACAAGGAAAAGAATAGTCCAAAGAACTAACAGACTACAAGTACCACAGCCTCCACCAGCCTAAGCCCAGAAGAACTAGATGGTGCCCCGCTACTGCCACTATCTGCTCTGACAGGGATCACAATAGAGGGTCCTGGACAGAGCGGGAGGAAAATGTAGAACAAAATTCAAATTCACAAAAAAAAAAGGACCAGATTTACTGGTCTAACAGAGACTGAAAAAACCCCCAAGACTATGTCCCCTGGACACCTTTTTAACTCAGAACTGAAGCCACTATCGAAGTTCACCCTTCAGGTCTATAAAGCAAAGATAACCCACGTGAGGAACGTGCCTCTTAGTTCAGTCTCGTTTATAGACCAAAAGGGCAACACCTGCTCAAAAGCAATGCTGAGAAGGCAGGAAGAGACAGGAAAAATGGACGGATGGAAACCTGAAATTGGGGTGTGGAAGGTGAGAGTGTTGACACGTTGCAGGGATTGTAACCAATGTCACAAAACAACCTGTGTGTAAATTGTTTAATGAGAAACTAATTTGCTCTGTAAAGTTTTTTTTAAAGCACAACTGAAAAAAAAAAATCCCTTAAGCATTGGAGATCAATATACATCTCTGGAGTCCCTGGGTGGTACAAATGGTTAAGTGCTAGACTACTAATGGAAAGGTTGGCAGTCAAAACCCACCCAGAAGTGCCTCTTAAGACAGGCCTGGTGATCTGCTTCCAAAAGATCACGGCCTTGAATACCCTGTGGAGCAGTTCTACTCTGCACACATGGGTCCACCATGAGTCAAAACTGATCAGTGTAGGAAAAATATCCACTGAGTCTTAAAACACTTGTGTCCACACTGCTGTGCAAGAGGAGGATACGGGGGACAGCAGCCTTCCCTGCCTTCCTTAAGAGCACTCTGGACCTTTCTCCCAAAAGGTGCTCAGGCCTCCCTGGCACTTTGACATATGTAAAGGTAAAGGGGTTTCTCCTGCCAAATGCAATTTTATTAAAAGAAAACTTATAGTTTATTTTGATTTTCTTAATATTTCTTATCCTGCTTAACAGTGATTCTCACTGTTAATACTATGAGCTCATTAGTAAGGACAAGACACCTTGCTATCCCACAACTGACATAGCACAATAATAATAGGTGCTCAGTAAATATTTGTCTAGTAAGTGGATTAGGATAATGAATGTAAATATAGGATGCCAAGACTATACATGCTGTTCACATTGCCAGTTACCTTTCATACTGTTGATGAAACTAGCCACTCTGGTGTTCTGAACATGGCTAATGAACTCTAAGTAAAAGACATAAACTCAGTTAACTGCCTGTGTTGCTGTTGTTAGATGCTGTCAAGTCAGTTCTGACTCATAGTGACCCTATGTACAGAACAAAACACTGCCTGGTCCAATGCCATCCCTGCAATCATTGCTATATTTGAGCCCATTGTTGCAGCCACTGGGTCAATCCATCTCGTTGAGGGTCTTTCTCTTCTTCCCTGACCCTATACTTTACCAAGCATGATGCTCTTTGCCATGGTTTGAATTATGTCCCCCAAAATATGTGTGTATCAATTTGGCCGGGCCATGATTCCTGGTATTGTGTGGTTTTCCTATATGTTGTAAATTCTGCCTGTATGATGTTAATGAGGGAGGATGGGCGGCAGTTGTGTTAGTAAGGCAGGACCCAGTCTACAAGATTGGATTGTATCCTGAGGCAATGTCTTGAGATATAAAAGACAGAAGTGAGCAGTGAGACAGGAGGACCTCATACCGTCAAGAAAGCAGTGCTGGGAGCAGAGCGCATCCTTTGGACTGGGGTCCCTGCGCTGAGAAGCTCCTAGTCCGGGGGAACATTGATGAGAAGGCCGACAGAGAGAAAAAGCCTTCCCCTGGAGCTGACGCCCTGAATTTGGACTTTTAGCCTACTTTGACTGTGAGGAAATAAACTTCTCTTCGTTAAAACCAACCTTTTAAGACACTCTTATTCAGGGACTGGTCCCTCCTGATAACATGTCAGAAGCAATTGAAACGAAACCTGGCCATCCTCACATCTAAGGAGCATTCTGGCTGTACTTCTTCCAAGACAGATTTGTTAGTTCTTTTGGCAGTCCATGGAATATTCAATATTCTTTATCAACACCACAATTCAAAGGCATCAGTTCTTCTTCAGTTCTCCATATTCATTGTCCAGCTTTCACATGCATATGAGGTGATTAAAAATATCATGGCTTGGGTCAGACACACCTTAATCCTCAAAGTGACATCTTTGCTTTTTAATACTTGAAAGAGGTCTTTTACACCAGACGTGCCCAATGCAATATGTCTTTGATTTCTTGACTGCTGCTTCCATAGACATTGGATTCCATAGACATTGGATTCAAGTAAAATGAAGTCCTTGACAATTTCATTATTTTCCCAATTGATCATGATGTCGCTTACTGGTCCAGTTGTGAGGATTTTTGTTTTCTTTATGTTGAGGTACAATCCATACTGAAAGCTGTAGTCTTTAATCTTCATCAGTAAGTGCTTCAGGTCATCTTCACTTTCAGCAAGGAAAGTTGTGTCATCTGCATAGCATAGGTTGTTAATGAGTCTTCCTCCAATCCTGATGCCCCATTCTTCTTCATATAGTCCAGCTTCTCGGATTGTTTGCTCAGCAATAGATTGAATAAGTATGGTGAAAGGATACAACCCTGATGCACATCCTTCCTGACTTTAAACCACACAGTATCCCCTTGTTCTGTTCAAACAACTGCCTCTTGGTCTATCTACAGGTTCCTCATGAGCACAATTAAGTGTTCTGGAATTCCCATTCTTCCCAATGTTATCCATAATTTTGTTATGATCCATACAGTTGAATGCCTTTGCATAGTCAATAAAACACAGGTAAACATCTTTCTGGTATTCTCTGCTTTCAGCCATGATCCATCTGACATAAACAATGATATCCTTTGTTCTATGTCTTCTTCTGAATCCAGCTTGAACTTCTGGCAGTTTCCCTGTTGATGTACTGCTGCAACCGCTGTTAAATGATTTTCAGCATATTTTTTACTTGTGTATGATATTAGTGATATTGTTTGATACTGTCCGCATTCTGTTGGATCATCTTTCTTTGGAATGGGCACAAATATGTATCTCTTCCAGTTGATTGGCCAGGCAGCTGTCCTCCAAATTTCTTGACATAGATGAGTGATGAGTGAGCACTTCCAGTGCTGTATCCCTTTGTTGAAATATTTCAACTGATAGTCCGTTAATTCCGGAAGCCTTGTTTTTCACCAATACCTTCAGTGCAGCTTGGACTTCTTCCTTCAGTACCATTGGTTTTCGATCATATGCTACCTCCTGAAATGTTTGAAAGATAACCAATTCTTTTTGGTACAGTGACTCTGTGTATTCCTTCCATCTTCTTTTGATGCTTCCTGCGTCATTCAGTATTTTGCCCATAGAATCCTTGACTATTGCAACTCGATGCTTGAATTTTTTCTTCAGTTCTTTCAGCTTGAGAAATGCCAAGAGTGTTCTACTCTTGATTTTCTAACTCCAGGTCTTTGCACACTTCATTACAATACTTTACTTTGTCTTCCGGAGCCACCCTTTGAAATTTTCTGTTCAGCTCTCTTCATCATTTCTTCCTTCCACTTTAGCTCTTCTATGTTCAAAAGCAAGCTTTAGAGTCTTTTCTGACATTTATTTTAGTCTTTTCTTTCTTTCCTGTCTTGTTAATGACCTCTTGCTTTCTTCATTTATGATATCTTTGATGTCACTTCACAACTTGTCTGGTCTTCGTTCAGTATTGTTCAATGCATCAAATCTATTCCTGAGATGGTCTCTAAATTTAGGCAGGATATTCTCTGCGTCTTTTTTTTGTGTGTTTATTGTTGTAGTTTAAGTGAAAGTTTACATTTCAAGTTAGTCTCTTATACAAAAATTTATACGTACATTGTTATGTGACCCTAATTGCTCTCCCTATGCTGTGACAGCACACTTCTCCTTTCCACCCCTGATTTCCCATGTCCATTCAACCAGCTCCTAACCCTCTCTGCCTTCTCTTCTCACCTCTGGACAGAAGCTGCCCATTTAGTCTCCTGTATCTCCTTGAGCTAAGAAGCACACTCTTCACGAGTATCATTTTATGTCCCACAATCCAGTCCAATCTTTGTCTGAAGAGTTGGCGTTGGAAATTGTTTTAGTTCTGGGCTGATAGAGAATCCCGGGGCCATGTTTTCCAGGGTTCCTCCAGTCTCAGTCAGACCATTAAGTCTGATCTTTTTACTAGAATTTGAGTTCTGCACCCCACCCTTCTCCTGCTCCATCAGGGACTCTTTGTTGTGTTCCTTGTCAGGGAGGTCATTGGTGGTAGGGGGCACGATCTAGTTCTGGTCTCAGGCTGATGATGAAGTCTCTGGTTTATGTGGCCCTTGCTGCCTCTTGGGCTAATATTTTCTAGGCTCTCATGGACTTGTTCTAATTTTCTTCAGCTTCAACTTGAACTTGCATATAAGCAATTGATGACCTGTTCCACAGTCGGCCCCTGGCCTTGTTCTGACAGATGATATTGAGCTTCTCTATCTTCTCTTTCCACAGATGTTGTCGGTTTGATTCCTGTGTATTCCATCTGGCAAGGTCCACGCTATTATGTCATTCAAAAAAGGTATTTGCAGTGAATAAGTCGCTGGTCTTGCAAAATTCTGTCGTGCAATCTCAGGCATTGTTTCTATCACCAAGGCCATATTTTCCAACTACTGATCCTTCTTCATTTCCAATTTTTGCATTCCAATCACTAGTAATTATCAGTGCATCCTGATTGCATGTTTGATCAATTTCAGACCGCAGATGTTGGTAAAAATCTTCAATTTCTTCATCTTTGACTTCAGTGGCTGGTGTGTAAATTTGAATGATAGTCATTAACTGGTCTTCCTTGTAGGCGTGTGGATATTATCCTATCTATGACAGCATTGTACTTTAGGATAGATATTGAAATGTTCTTTTTGACAAAGAATGTGGCACCATTCCTCTTCAATTTATCATTCCCAGCATAGTATACAATATGATTATCTGATTCAAAATGATCAACACCAGTCCATTTCAGCTCACTAATGCCTAGGATATTGATCTTTATGTGTTCCATTTCTTTTTTGATGGCTTCCAATTTTCCTAGATTCATACTTTGTACTTTCCACATTCCGATCATTAATGGATATTTGCAGCTGTTTCTTCTCATTTTGAGTCGTGCCACAACAGCAAATGAAGGTCCTGAAAGCTTGACTCCATCTACATCATTAAGGTCGACTCTACTTTGAGGAGGCAGCTCTTCCCAGTCATATTTTGAGTGTCTTCCAACCTGAGGAGCTTATCTTCTGGCACTATATCAGACAACGTCCCACTGCTATTCATAAGGTTTTCACAGGCTAATTTTTTCAGAAGTAGACCTCCAGGTCCATCTTCCTAGTTTGTCTTAGTCTGGAAGCTCTGCTGAAAACTGTCCACCAAGGGTGACCCTGTTGGTATTTGAAATACTGGTGAGTGACATAACTTCCAGTGTCACAGCAACATCCAAGCCACCACAGTATGACAAACTGGCAGATGCATGGTGGCAGCTGCCTGTAGTGGGTGGAAAATATTGCCAAAACATCATGAGTTAGCAAAACCTGGAGGGTGTGAAGCTTGACATCTTCTAGTTTTGGGAAAAAGACCAGAAGGATGGAGGTGCACCAAAATGTCTAGAAGGTTACATCAGGGTGCTAGTGATGGAAGATTTTTCTTTTCCTCATTTTGATCACTTGTATTTTCTACAAAGAACATGTAGGGTTTTTGAAAGAAGGAAAACTAAACATTAAAAAAGAAAAACTAGGCTTTCTTTTGTCAGATCATAATAATGGCTAACAATTATCAAGTGCCATACATGTACAAGGCACTGTTCTAAGCACTTTAACGTATTTTCTTATTTAATCCAGTCACCCAGTGGGGGTAGGTACTAGTAGTATTTCCCTTTCATAGACGATCAAACTAAGACTAAGAGAGAATAAGCAACCTGCCCAAGGTCACAGAGCAGTCAGTGGCAGAGTCAAGATTTGAACTCTGGTCATTTGACGTCACAGGCATTAAGTGGTCCTTCTAGGTGACTGGACCCTGATATCCTTTGGCTTGTGGTCTAAAAGGGAAAAATGTAGCCTCTGTTCTTAACTTCATGCTGATGATTCTTACATAAACTTTACCCAGGGAAATCAGGGAAGTGGAAAGGAAGATGTGGGATGTTTCTGCCTTCATCATGGCTATGATGGTTAAGGTTGTGTGTCAACTTGGCTGGGCCATGATTCTCAGTGGTTTGGCAGTCGTATGATGTTGTGATCATTTCCATAATGAGATTTGATATAATGTGATCACCTCCATGATGGGCTCTACTATGAGTAACCAATCAGTTGAAAGGGAATTTCCTTGGGCTTGTGCCCTGCATCGAATATAAGTGGACATTCTAGCAAGGCTCGTGGCTTTTGCTTGTTCTGGATCCTACAGCTGGTCCTTGTTCGTCTGACCTCTGGTTCTTGGGACTTGAGCCACCAGCTTACCTGCAGTCTTGTCTACTGATCTTGAGATTCATCGATCTTTGCAGCCTATGAGCAAGAGCCCTGCTTTCTGACCTGCCAATCCTGGGTTTGTCGGCCCCTGTGGCTGCATGAATCAGGAGATGCCTCTATCCTGACCCACGGACTTGGGAGCCATTTCCTTGATATAAATCTATATATATATTTATACACTGTATTGGTTTTGCTTCTCTAGAAAACGCAGCCTAAGACAATGGCCCTTGGCTCTGTACCCTCATCTCTGGAACCAACATTGTCAAACAGAGCACTTTTGTATCACTATGAAAGTCAGATTTGGATATGTAGACTGTATATCAAAACTATGGAATTTCTAATGTATGAAGCAGAAAACCTGAAATTGGGACTGTATCAGAAAATCCAGGGTAACATTCACACTAATGAAAAGTCTAAGTTTCTGGCAAGAGCAGGACTACACATCAGAAGCTTCCTCTCCATGTCCCATTCTCTCCACATGGTTGGGACACATCACAGGAAATGTTCTGGGCAGATTTTGTGCACACCAATGTGTATCTATTTTATGAATCTCTATCTCTAAAAAACTGGAGTTGAAGTTCACAAAGTCATTTATAAATCTCGGGATGCAGGTGTCCCAGTTCCTTTTCTGGAGTGCAGAGGTGGCCTGGGCAGGCTGGTGAGTCTGCGCTGAGCAGTGTTGTTCCAAGACAAGCTTCTGAACCAGAACCACCTAGCGAGCTTGACTACCCCCAGTGGTGTGCTGACAAGTGTTCAGTAGCAGCTGTCAGGATGGGGAAGCCCTAGTGTATAAGCTTTGCCAGTTTCCATGGTATAAATACTCCCATCATGGTCAACTTCAAGCTGCTGAGTGCACAGTTGGGAAGAGATGTGAAATGGCACACCACGATATTGTATTTTTGCCACAGAGACACGATAGATGTAAATAACCTCAAGAGCATACACCCTTTGCCGTTGAGTTGATTCCAACTCATACGACCCTAAATAGTAAAATGAAGTACAATAATTAGGAAGTGATAAATGTTGAGTACAGATAAATACCTTTGTTTTTAATATAATTTAAGTATTGAAAAAACCAGTTGCTGTCGAGTCAATTCTGACTCATAGCAAACCCAGCTCATGGCGACACTGTGTGTGTCAGAGTAGAACTGTGCCCCATAGGGTTGCAATGACTGATTTTTCAGAAACAGATCACCAGGCCTTTCTTCCAAGGCACCTCTGGGTGGTCTCCAACCTGCAACCTTTCAGTTAGTAGCCAAGTGCTTAGCCTTTTTCACCACCCAGGGACACCTGTAAGTTTACATAGTTTAATATTTTAATGATGGCTGTATTTAAGAAACAGCTCTCAAAATTCCTGAAAAATTAACAGTCGATTCTCTTGCATTGTTATGTGCTGGCTCCAGCACACCACTGCACCCAACCCGGATCTTATGAATCAGAATCTCTGAAGGGCTAGGGCAGGATCTGGAGGTCAGGAAGCTCCTCCAGTAATTCTTGAGCTCAAGGAAGCTTGGCGTTTGAAAATCAGGCCCCTTGGTTTTGCTGCCAGGGATTCAGGGCTGAAAGCCTCAGAATCTTTGGCCAACCCTACACCCACCACTGAAGCTCAGCCTTGGGCTGTGAGAAGGCAGAAGGGCTGGCTAGTCTGCATTTTTTTCCAACCCCTATCCTACGCCTCCTACTTGTTGATTTTTGCTGTTTTGCTCAAGGTGACTATGTAGTCTGAAATATAGATGCCTGTCCCTTGTGCAAAGGCCTCCAATACCAGTCCCCCAAACACCACCAGCACTATGACTCTCAGACCTCCACACATTTAGGACATTGGTAGAAAAAAAATATTGTTTTTACATTCTTAGCACTTGTCAATTACTTGAATCAATTGGTTTTATTTTATAACTGCCAAGCAGTCTATTAGTTGAGTGCCTCTGAAACTTTTATCAAAGGATTTTAAACCAAAAACCAAACTAGTTATCGTCGAGTCGATTCCACTCATGGTGACCCCATGTGCGTCACTGTAGAACTGTGCTCCATAGGGTTTTCAATAGATAATTTTTCAAAAATAGATCACCAGGCCTTTCTTCCAAGGTGCCTCTGGGTGCACTCGAACAGCCAAACTTTCAGTTAGCAGCTAAGCGCATTAACCATTTGTACCACCCAAGGACTCCATCAAAGAATTTTGAGGAGAAGAAAAGAGGAAAAGACTCAGTCCTTGCCAATTGGAGTTAAAAAAAAAGAAAAGAAAAGAAAAGAACATCAAAAGACTGTAAGGAAAAATACATAAATGAGTATAAGGGAAAAATACGTAAACCAGTATAAACTATACTGCTCTGCAAACTTTTTTTTCTTCTTTTGCCTGGGTTTTTGACCTTGCAGCCAGTGGCTTCCCTCCTCAGGGTATTTTGGGGCAGTCAGCACCAAACAGTTATTCCCAGTGGCCTGATACATTTCCCTCAGGACAGTCAGACTGTAGAGAATGAGAGCAGGTGGTGGGCAAATTCAGCCCACAGAGCATCTTGGGGCTGGGTGGGGATGTGCGTGTGTGCACCCTTCCAAAAGGCCCTTTATTGCTGCCCTCCAACTCCCAGACAAGAGGGCAGGTGTCCGCATGTGCCCACCCAGGACACATCACCCTCACATAACAATTCTGGTTTGCGGGTGACTCCGGGGTGTCTCAGTCCATTTCATTTAAGACAGGAAGTAAGAGAGCCCTGTCTGTATTACTTGATCTTGCCTCTTACATGCTGGGTTAGGGGAATGTGTGGATCTACAGCAGCAGGTTTGAAAGCCCTTTTTCATAGCTGGATGTATGTGGATGGAGTGGTTCTGGAAATTCAGCTACCTCATGTTTCTGTCTTTTGAGGTCTCACTGAGATTTTATTCCATGCCTTAAAAATGCTTAAGAAATAATGTGAAATCTCAGCTACAGATAGGGAAGGGAGCATCCTGTCATGCCACGACTGAGACAGAGAGGAGAATAAAGCATAGTAATAGTCATAGCCAATATTTATTGAGCACCTATTGCTTGCAGGGCATTAGGTTAAGGGCTTTATATGCGGTCTCTTCCTTAACCTCACAGCGGCCCAACGATGTAGGCACTATTTAACAGATACGAAATCTGAGGCATAAATAAGCCAATTACCTTGCCAAATGATAAAGAATTAAGCTCAAGCCAAAGCCCATGCCTTAATCATTTTATGCTGCAAGAACAGTTATCACAATAGCCTCTCCATCTTGTCTTGAAGCTTTGCCTGCTAAACCTTGGCATTCACTTAGCATGAGGTACCTCCTCCTTGGACCCGTGTGGGATGCTGAGTGCTCCCTGAGCAGTGGGGGCTGATGTCATGGTAAGCTCATGCTGGCTTTGTGGCTGTAAAGTCAGAAACTGCAAAGCAAAGGGGCTTTGCAGGGAGTATTATGGGAATTGTCTGCACCAGGGACAGTCTCTACCCACTACACAAGCAGAAATGAAAAGACCTCTATCTCAGGATTAACTGAGTTCCTTTCTTTATAAATCCTTTCTAAATATTAATCTAGACTCACACCCCTCATGGCTAAGTGGATTTCCAGTTAACAGATGGGAAAGTCGTTGCAAATCAGGGGCGGCCTTGGCATCTCCTCTTGAAGTATGGAGACTCCTGGAAGCCCAGAGGCGGCCGACACCTTAGACAGCACAGCGGCTTCATTTTACAGGAACTGAGGCCTGAAGAACCATGCACCTGCCTTGGATCAGTGTCAAGGCTAAGACCTGGCTTTGGACTCCACTGATTCCTCACTGCTGACTTTTGGCAGAAAGTTGCAGCCCAGGCTGATGCCCCAGTTATCAGAATATCATCCTTTTCCCTGGGAGAGGGACTAAGCTCCACACAGATCTTAACTGAGCACCTGCCATATTTTGGAAACGTCTGGGCACTGTGGGTGGGGTGGGGGGCGAGGGCAGAGTGCAGGTCTCCAGATGGGATTACAGAGCAAAGGCAGGGATATGTGGTGTCTGCCCTGGGGACCACTGCAGCCTCTCTTCCTGGATCCTGTGAGCAGGCTAAGGAAGGATGAGATGAATGGGAAACCGCAGGAGATGAAAGTAGAACAATAGGCTGGGTCACAGTCACTGGCTTACTCAACAACTGTTTTCTGAGCAGCTGCTATGTGATGAGGTGCTAGGCTAGACCCTGAGGTTAGAGTGGTGATTTAGAAATATACAGTCCTTGTCCTTCTTACAGTTAGGGTAGGGAGACAGACAATAAGTAAGAAGGAAAAAACAAAAAGATTGCAAATTCATGAAGGGTGGTCTAGGTCTCTCTGAGAAGGTGACATGTCATACAAAGATCTGGGGAGTGTAGACTAATCCAGGCAGAGGGAACAGTGGGTGCAAAGGCTTAAGTAGGGACACATTTGTCATGATGGCCCCAGAAACCAAGGGAAGGCCAGTGGGGCAGGAGACCCATGAGCAAAGTGGAGTGCGGGACCAGGTGAGGCCAGGAGGTAAGTGGACGTCATGTGATGCAGGCTCTGGAACTGAGGTTAGGGCATTGGGTTTATTGTAACAGCTTCCTCTTGCTGAGGCCTGGAGAGCTGACGTGATCCAGTGGGTGTTTTTAAAAGAGTACTTTGACTTTTGGAAGGCATGGATGGGGCAGTGGTTCTTGCAGTAGAGATGATGTTGTTTAGTCTGGGGAGGTGTCATCAAAGATGGCAAGAAAAGGAAGAATCCAAGGTGTGTTCTCTGGAGTTCGAGCTGACAAGATCTGCTGATGCACTGGCTGTGGGGTTAAGGAATAGAGGATGTTATGAATTGAATCTTGTCCTCCCCAAAATATAAGTTGAAATCCTAACCCCTGTATCTGTAAATATGACCCTGTTTGGAAAGAGAGTGTTTTTTTTTTTTTTTTTGCTATGTTAATGAAGTCATACCAGAGTAGGGCGGGTCCTAAACTTAATCACTTCTGAGTTATAAGAAGAGCAGAATAGACACAGACACACACACAGGGGAAGATTCCATATAAAGACACACATGGCAGATGCATCTACAAGCCCAGGAATGCCAAGGATAAACAGACAAAGAAGGACCTTCCCCTAGAGCCACATCCTGAATTCAGGTATCTAGCCTCCTGAACTGTGAGGAAATAAATATGTCTTTAAAGCCACCCACTTGTGGTATTTTTTATTACAGCAGCACTAGATGACTGAAACAGAGGGTGGCACACTGGATCTTGGCCTTAGCTCCTGGCTAGATAGTGGTAACATGTACTGATATGGGAATGACTGGAGGAAAGGAGACAGAAAAATCAAGGGTTCTGTCTGGAATGTGTTAACAGTTGAGATCCTATTAGACATCTGTGTAGAGAAGCCCAGTAGGTGGCTGGATAAGTGAGTTTGGTGTTCAGAGATCTGAGTGGGAGATATAAATTGGGAGTCAATAGTTTTCAGGTAGTTTTTAAAGCTATGAACAGGAGGCAATCACTATGGGATTATGAGGAAGCGAGTACAGTTGAGGCAGAGAAGAGAGCTCACCATGAAGCTCTGAGGAATGCCGGCATTTTGAAGTGGGGTAGAGAAAGATGA
Source organism: Dugong dugon (assembly GCA_030035585.1). NCBI lineage: Eukaryota > Metazoa > Chordata > Mammalia > Sirenia > Dugongidae > Dugong > Dugong dugon. The sequence goes on from CM057478.1 coordinate 22,295,416, forward strand.
GCCAGCAAAAGTGACCCAGAGAGAAACAGTGGGAAATCAGATGTGGGGTCACAGAAGCCGGGAACAGAGAATGTTTTAAGACTAGTGTTGTGACCAACTTGTCTAATGCTGCTGATAGGTGGTAGAAGATGAGCACAAGAAGATTCCTTTGTGTGGCAAAGGCTTGACCTTGTATTCCATATAAAGAAACTTTGTCCTGCAGGGAAGGGGAGTAAGGGTTGTTTAGAGGTGGGAGATTGACATCATCAGGTTTGAGATGAGAATAAATTAGAGGGAGAGAGACCAATTAGAAGGCTCTTAAGTGATGAAGATGAGGCCAGGAGGGCATAATCTAGGGCCAGAGCAGTAAAAATGGAGAGGCAGGAACAGATAATGAAGGTAGAATTGCTAGGAGCTGGTGACCTGGAAGATGGACAGGAGGAGATTTTAGTATGAATCAGTGGTGATACCTTTAACCAGGAGGGAACCAGAGGAACAGCAGATGGAGACTGGGTGGGGCTGGGAGGGGAATGAGCTCCATCTTGGACATGTTGAGTTCAAGGCAGGGCTTCGAACCGGTTCGTTCCAATTTGAACTCATGCTGAGAATTTACATTTCCACCCCAGATATACTGAATCAGAATCTACATTTTAACGAGATCCCCAGGTGATTATTACATATAATAAATTTTGAGAACCACTGCTCTACTAGTGGTTCTCAGAATTGGTCCCTAACCAACAGCATTAACGTCACCTGGGAACCTGTTAGAAATGCAAATTCAAACCTTTTCGAAGTCCTGGTTCAAGGTACCTGTGATACATCCCTATGGTTTTATGGGTCTGGTGCTCTGGGGAAAAGCTGTGGCCAGAGACAGAGTTTTGAGGAAAATAAGCAAATAATAGTTGAAATTCTGGGCTAAGATGAGATTACTCACAGAAAGATGAAGAGCAAGGAAAGCAGAGCGCCAAGGATAAAACCCTGGGAAGTCTCACTATCACACAGACACAATACACAGGACTCTTCAAGCCTCCAAATAGATGAGAGGATTGATGAGATTGTCATTTTCCTAGTTATCTAGTGCTGCTATAACAGAAATACCACAAGCGGGTAGCTTTAACAAACAGAAATTTAATTTCTCACTGTTTAGGAGGCTAGAAGTCTGAATTCAGGGCGCCGGCTCTAGGGGAAGGCTTTCTCCCTCTGTTGGTTCTGGAGGAAAGTCCTTGTCTCTTTGAGCTTCTGCTCCTGGGTGATCTTCATGCGGTTTCTCTCTTGCCCCATCTCTGCTCCACTTGCTTGTTTAATTTCTTTTATATCTCGAAAGAGATTAACTCAAGATACACCCTACACTAATCTCACCTCACTAACATAACGAAGACAACCCATTCCCAAATGGGGTTATAACTACAGGCATAGAGGTTAGGATTTGGGTGGACCCAATTCATTCCATAACAGTCTTTATTCAGGGCAGTGCCTTTGAGCTCTACTTACAAAATTTCTAGTCCTTTGGTTGACTTTCTGCAAAAAGTTAGGGTATAGATGCCTCCTGACAAGTTCCTGGGTTTGGTACTGAAGGTTTGGGGCTCCACATGATCAGCATGACCTTAGGGAGCTCTGGACTTCCACTCAGGCCTTATTAACTGAGGGGTCTCCGGTTCTGCTTTCCAGAATGACTTTAAAGGAAACATTAGCCTAAGGGTCCTGGAGATATCCCAACCCTAGCCAGGAGGAAGAAGGAATTTCTGGGAACAAAAGATAAAGCGTTAGTGGGTCAATTTTGCACTGGACCGTTAGGTCTGCATCACTGTGTCCTACAACTCCAGGGGTACTTATACAGAATGCAACGTAAATGCTGCTTGTTAGGATTGGGCCCGTCAGCAGGCCTGTCAATTCTATTCCTTCTCTCTAAACTGAAAGACAGAATATGGAAACCTTAAAGGGTTATCAATTACTTGTTCGATAAGTATTTATTTAGTGTCTGCTGCCAGCTACAGTGCTAGGCCCTGGGCACACAGTAATAAACAAAGGAGATATGGTTCCTTCCCTCATGGAGCTTGGGGTCTAGTAGATTTTAGTTGAAAATACATATTTCAATGCCTAAGTAAAGCCATATATAGAAAAGAAGTCAGATGAGCCAAGTGCCTACAAGTGCTAGCATCAATGCCCAGTCCTGGGCTTCTGGGAACCATGACCCCAGCCTGGCAGGGTCACTACACGCAAACACTCTTCAGGGAGTGGCAAGGAAGTCTTCACCACCAAGGTGGGCACCCTCCTGAGGCCAAGGAGGAGAGTCTGTCTTGACTCAGGCCTGCTTCATGGAGCTGGGGTCAGGGAAGAAGCTGCTTCAGTTGCCACCAGTCTGAAGGCACATGGAGGAGCGCGGGTCACATGCTCACAGACATTCCAGAGCAGTTGTTCTTTCTGGGGACCCGTCTAACAGCAGGCTGCCACAGAGACTCAGAGCTGCTCTGCAGCTTCAGGGGATGATTGTTCCAACACAAAGCCACGCAGGTGCTGCCAGCATTGAGACACAGCTGGGCCCAGGGTGGGAGAGGGTCTGTGGGAGGGGGCTTGAACCGCCTCCCCTCATTGAAATGCACCTGCTGTATCAGGTACACATGTATCATATCTATGGACACAAAGGCTCTTTGTTGTCTCAACAGGTTTATTCCATTTTGGTTTCCTGAAAACAGTGTGCTAAGGAGTTCTGAAGGGGATTTCTCTCACAAATCCCCCTGCAAAGGAAGTCCTTGAGCCACGGTGACATTTTTGTTGCGGCTTTTTCTTTCATAAACTCCTTGTTATAAGTTAATACACCTGCTCCCTGCTCAGAGGCAGATTTCACTGTCTACAAAGGTGGGGTGGAGGACGGCAATGACCCCACCCAGCCACGGAGCCCTCCAGGATGAAACTGCCCTGGGCCATCCCCAAAGCAGACACTATTTCAACAAATCAGTATAAAAGGGGACTCTGAAAACCCCCACCTACCACATGAAAATGGCCTTATTTCAGAATTAGAATCTTTACGTGGATTCTTTTCTCCTAAGAGAATGAGATTTATCCACAAATCAAAGATTTGCTTAAGGGAAATGGAAATGCTTGGGCTCTGGAATCAGAAAGATCCACGTTCCAATCCTAACTCTGCTTCTTACAGTTGACATGACCTTAGACAGCTTTGTTAGCTTCTCTGAGCCACACTCTCCTAATCTGTAAAACAGTGATGATAATAAAAATAATATACCCACACTCACAAGGCAATGTGGAAATCAGGGTTACTATATGGAAATTTCATAGCATGGAGCAGGTGCTTAATGTATGAGGTTACTATTTTAATTTTGTGTTTTGTTTTTCAACCCCACCTTCAGAGGATGATGCAAAACTGCATTTCTTCTGTGGGTAGGTTATTTTCCAAAGTCATTATGCAAACAGATTCTTCTAAAATTGGGGTTTGTGCCATTGGAAAGGGCTTAGCAGGCAAGCTTGGCTCGGCTTGCTGCCGTGGAACCCATCGCTTCTCCTCAGACACGAGTGAATAGTTATCTCCCAGGGTTCCCTCTCTCACACTGTGCTGCCCACGGCAGTTTTGTGTTGCTGGCTCAGGTGTCTTCAGGTTAAGGGGATCAGATAGCCTGGTCATTGACTGTGGTTCTTGTGGCCATCCTCCCACCTGCTCAACCTGTGGCTGAGCTGGGAGGCTGAATCCAGAGTCAGTGTTACTTGCCAAGTTCCCCTGGGATTCTGCTTTGGCAGGAGGGCTGTAGATATTATCAGCACAAAGATTTCCATCAGCCTTAGCTGGAAGGAAAATTTTATTTCAAAGAGGAGAAAAATTAATGAAAGAGATTGCAAACATAAAATAGTTTGCATCTGCTCCTGAATCCTTTCATCCATCCACCTTTTTACCCATCCATACCCACTCACTCAACCATCCAGCCATACATTCATTCCTGCACTGAGGAGACCCGTGTTGAGTGCCTATAACAAGCATGTGAGGTGTGTAAGGCACAGGGGATCAGCGATGGAGAAGACAGGACCTCACCATCAAGTAACTCACACACCATTCAGGGAAATGCACAAGCGAAGAGGCAATGAAGCAATTACAATGCGGTGTGATAAGTGTGGGAGAGGGGAGGAGAAAAGGGAAGGGAAGAGAAGAGAGAGAGACTGAACACTTGCTGAGGGCACGTATCCTGGGCTGCATACTCAGAGAGGCTCCCCAGAGCTGGTGATGTTCGTGGCCATGCAAAGCACAATGGGATCCAACCCAGGCAGAAGGAACAGCATGTGTGAGGTCCAAAGGCCAGAGCTCACAGCAGGCTCCCAGGCTGAAAGATTAGAAGCCCTGAGCCCAGCTACAAGGGGAGTGCTGGGCGCAGGGCTTCTAATCATTTTTGAGCCACCGACCCCTTTGGCAATTGGGTGAGGCCTATGGAACCTTTTTGGAATAATGTTTTAAAATGCATAAAATAAAATAGATAGGATTACAAAGGAAACTAACTACATTGAAATACAGTTATCATTTTTTTTTAAATAGTAATAGATGTGCTTCTTTATTAACACATGAAATAACAAGATCTAGCAACAGGTTTACAAGTACCATAGTTACTAAATGGTGACAAGTGTAAATTTTTCACAGTATCTGCAACAACTGCACCATAATATGAAAATATCTGTGGTTTCTTTTGGTGTGAAACTACCACTATGGTTTGTTGTCCCCATTCATAATTAAAGGAAATGCTAAATTTCAATTAGAGGTGAGTAGAAAATGTAAATTTTCCGATAGGAGTTTATAGACACCTGGCTATAGCTCAATTAGCTCCACCACATGGGTCACTAACAACGACATCGCCTGGTTAGTACGTCTATGAATGTGGTGGGCAGATAGATTCAGCTCCTCCATAAAAGACATTATATAATCCTGTAGGGAAGACAAGACAGCCACCTAATAACTGTTATACAAGGTGGTGAGTGCAATAGGCCAGGTGCAGTAAAAGATGCACCAAAGCAGAGAGAGAGCCAACCATGGAAATGGAAGACATAGGTTGATTTGAGAAGGTGCCTTGAAGAAGGTAGCATTTGAGCATAGCCCAGGAAGCTGGGCAGAATTTGAGTAAAATTTACTTTAAATGGTTTATTTCTTGCCAGTAGAGAATGATCCCAGATTGGAATTCTTTGTCTTACTCCTTGATGTTTCCTTACTAAAGGCCCAGCTCAAACTATCTATCAGATATTGTGAATAAACCTTTTTCATCTGGATTTTATCCCACATGTCTTTAGAGTTTGGTTGGACTGTTAAAAAATCATGATGCCTTGCATAATTCTAAATTTATTTTTGTAAGTGTAGCAAAGTAAAGCTTTTCAAACAGCTTAATAATCTTTATCATAAGGAAAAGAAATATATTTTATTTCACTTGAATCTTTAATAACAATGGAGAAAACCATGACCCTGGAAGGGAAAAGAAAAAAAGCCTTTTAATTCTTGGCAAATTTTAAGACCTTCTGTGGAAAAAAAAGTGCCTTTGTATTTGTTACCCACCATTGAGTCAGCTCTGATTCATGGCAACCTCATGTATAACAGAACAAACCATTGCCCAGTCCTGAGACCATCTTCATGATCGTTGGTATATTTGAGTCCCCTGTTGTGTCTATTGTATCAGTCCATCTCATTGAGGATTTTTTTTTTTTCAATACATCACTTAATTAAAGACAAAAGCAACTGCTATTTCTCAGGCAATTATATATCCTACTTATTTTAGTTACAGTTTTCTAAAATACAAGTTTTCTTAAGCTGGGAATCATAGATGCCTTGATATATACAAGATTTTAATTTTGTGTTTTCATTTTAGTGATTTTTTTAAAAATCTACTTTAAAAATCTCTCTACTATACCAGCCATGATGTCCTTTTCTAGCAATTGGCTTTTCCTGATGATGGGTCCCCAGTCATATTTTGAGTGCCTTCCAACCTGACTGGCTCATCTTCCAGCACTATTTCAGACAATATTCTGTTGTGAGCCATAAGGTTTTCATTGACTGATTTCCAGAAGTAGATTCCAGGCCTTTCTTCCTAGTCTGGAAGCTCCACTCAAACCTGTTCACCATAGGTGACCCTGCTGGTATTTGAGATACCAGTGGTATGGCTTCCAGCAACATAGCAATTGAAAAGCCACCACAGTATGGCAAACTGACAAAGAGATGGTGGGAAGTGCTTTAAGATATAGAAAATAGAAGTTGATCTTTAACAGCCAGGGCCTTTCATTTAATGTCAAGGAGATATTACAAAATATGAGATACAGTGTGAAAGAATCAATGATTTGGAGCTCAAAGGACTGGAAGAGAGGGGCCTTTGAATTATAAGTATAGGTATTAGAGCAGTGTTTGTTAAACTTGAAGAATTTAAGGTAAATAATTTTTGTAGTTCTCATGAATACTCATGAATCCCAGTCTGAGATAACATTGACATGAGAAATGGAAAGTCTTTTTTAATGAAAATATAAAATATAAATTACCATAGCAAGTTTTCTCTTCATAACTGCTACTTTTTTTAAAAAAATCACTAAAATGAAAACACAAAATTAAAGTCTTGCAGGTATCTAGGCATCTATGATTCTCACTTTGAGGAAACTTGTATTTTAGAAAACTATAACTAAAATAAATAGGATAGGAGGCGGAGCCAACATGGCATTATAGACAGAAGCACCATGCCATCCCTCTGCAGGAAAGACCCAAAAAACTAAGTAAAACAGATACAAACATCAATCCTGGAACCCTAAATACCAAATGAAGAAATAAAGAACTTGATCAAGCACCGAATGGAATAAGAAAGTGACAGAGAACAGAGAACCAGGAGAGCTACAGAGCGGAGGTTCCCCTACCAGCTAAAGTGGCCAGATTTGCCATGCTGGGACACAGCCACCAAAGAACTCAGACAGGGAGTACAGGAAGGCAACTTCACGGAGTTTCCAGCAGGAGACAGAGCACCAGGTAACAAGCTTTCCATCCCCTCATTTTTCTCCCCTCTATGCAGCCACGGTATTTTCAATCGCATCATATGCACGCAAAAGCTGGACAATGAATAAGGAAGACCGAAGAAGAATTGACGCCTTTGAATTCAGTCATGGGAGTGATTACATTAAAACACTGAGAATCATGGCCCAGCCACCACCATCACAGTGACCCTAATTATTGTCCCCATACTTCGAGAGATTCCCCATGTCCATTCAATCAGCTCCTAACCCTCTCTGCCTTCCTACCTCACCTCCGGACAGAAGCTACCTGTTTAGTCTCTTGTATCTACTTGAGCTAAGAGAAACACTCCTCATGAGTATCACTTTATGTTCCACAGTCAAGTCCAATCCCTGTCTGAAGAGTTGGCCTTGGAAATTGTTTCAGTTCTGGGCTGATAGAGAACTCAGGGGCCATGCTTTCTGGGGTTCCTCCAGTCTCAGTCAGACCATTACATCTGGTCTTCTTACTAGAATTTGAGTTCTGCACCCCATCTTTATCCTGCTCCATCAGGGACTCTCTGTTGTGTTCCCTGTCAAGGTAGTCACTGGTGGTAGCCAGGCACCATCTAGATTTTCTGGTCTCAGGTTGATGAAGTCTCTGGTTTATGTGGCCTTTTCTGTCTATTGGGCTAATACTTTCCTTGTGTCTTTGGTGTTCTTCATTCTCCTTTACTCCAGGTGGTTGGGACCAATTGATGCATCTTAGATGGCCACTTACAAGATTTTAAGAACCCAGAAGCCACACACCAAAGTAGGATGCAGAACATATTCTTAATAAACTTTGTTATGCTAACTGACCTAGATGTCCGCTGAAAGCATGGTCCCCAGATCCCTACCCCTACTACTCTATCAATGTGTTTGATTGTGTTAAGGAAACTTCTTAGCTTTGGTTTAGTCCAGTTGTGCTGACTTCCTCTGTAGTGTGTACTGTCCTTCCCTTCACCTAAGATAATTCTGATCTACTATCTAGTTAGTAAATAACCCTCGCTGTCCCTCCCCACCCTCGTAACCATCAAAGAATGTTTTCTTCTGTGTTTAAACCTTTTCTTGAGTTCTTATAATAGTGGTCTTATACAATATTTGTCCTTCTGTGAGAAATCCACTCAGCATAATGAGTTCCAGCTTCCTCCATGTTATGTTTCATGACTTCATCGTTGTTCTTCCTCATTGCATAGTATTCCATTGAGTGGATATATGATAATTTGTTTATCCATTCGTCCATTGATGGGCACCTAGGTTGTTTCCATCTTTTTGCTATTGTGAACAGTGCTGCAATGAACATGGATGTGCATACATCTATTCATGTGATGGCTGTTATTTCTCTAGGAGGATATATTCTAAGGAGTGGGATAGCTGGATCGTATGGTACTTCTATTTCTATCTTTTTAAGGAAGCATCAAATAGAATTCCAAAGTGGTTGTAACATTTTACATTCCCACCAACAGTGTATAAGTGTTCCAGTCTCTCCACATCCTCTCCAGCATTTATGATTTTGTGTTTTTTGGATTAGTGCTAACCTTGTTGGGGTGAGATGATATCTCTTTGTAGTTTTTATCTGCATTTCTCTAATGGCTAATGATCGTGAGCATTTCTTCACGTGTCTGTTAGCTGCCTGAATATCTTCTTTAGTGAAGTGCCTGTTCATACCCTTTGCCCATTTTTAAATTGGGTTATTTGGTTTTTGCTGTTGAGGTTTTGCAGTATCTTGTAGATTTTAGAGATTAGACACTGATCGGACTTGTCATAGCCAAAATTTTTTTCCCAGTCTGTAGATGGTCTTATTACTCTTTTGGTGAACTCTTTTGATAGCATAAATGTTTGATTTTTAGGAGGACCTATTTATCTAGTCTCTCTTCTGGTGCTTGTGCATTGTTACTTATGGTTCCTATTGTGTTTATGCCATGTATTAGGGCTCCTAACATTGTGCCTATTTTTTCTTCCATGATCTTTCTCATTTTTAATTTTATATTTATGTCTTTGATCCATTTTGAGTTAGTTTTTGTGCATGGTGTGAGGTATGTATCTTGTTTCAGTTGTTTGAAGGTGGATATCCAGTTATGCCAGCACCATTTGTTAAAGAGACTGTCTTTTCCCCAATTAACAGGCTTTGGGCCTTTGTCAAATATCAGCTGCTCATAGGTGGATGAATTTAAGTCTGGATTCTCAATTCTGTTCCACTGGTCTATGTATCTGTTGTTGTACCGGTACCAGGCTGTTTTGACTACCGTGGCAGTATAATAGGTTCTAAAATTAAGTAGTGTGAGGCCTCCCATTTTGTTCTTCTTGAGTAATGCTTTCCTTATTCAGGCCTCTTCCTTTTCCATATGACTTTGCTGATTTGTTTCTCCAGCTCATGAAAAATGCCAGTGGAATTTGGATTGGGATTGCATTGTATTTGTAGATTGTTTTGGGTAGAACTGACAATTTCACTATGTTGAGTCTACTTATCCATGAGCATGGTATGTTTTTCCATTTATGCAGGTCTCTTTTGGTTTCTTGCAGTAGTGTCTTGTAGTGTTCATTGTATAGAGTTTTACGTCTCTGGTTAGATTTATTCCTAAGTATTTTATCTTCTTGGGGGCTGTTTTAAATCATACTGACTTGGTGATTTCCTCTTAGAGGTTCTCCTTGTTGGTGTAAAGGAATCCAACTGATTTTTGTATGTTTATCTTGTATCCTGAAACTTTGCTGATATCTTTTATTAGTTCCAGTAGTTTTCTTGTGGATTATTTGGGGTTTCCTGTGTATAAGGTCATATCATCTGCAAATAGAGATACTTTGACTTCTTTTCTCCAAATTTGGAGGCACTTTCTTTTTCTAACCTAATTGCTCTGGCTAGGACATCCAGCACAATGTTGAATAAGAGTGGTGATAGAGGGCATTCTTGTCTGGTTCCCGTTCTCAAGGTGAATGCTTTCAAAGTCTCTCCATTTAGGATGATGGTGGCTGTTTTCTTTGTATAAATGCATTAATTATATTGAGGAATTTCCCTTTTATTCCTATTTTGTTGAGTTTTTATCATGAAAGGAAGTTGGAATTTGTCGAATGCCTTTTCTGCATCGATTGATAAGATCATGTGGTTCTTGTCTTTTATTTGTGTGATGGATTACATTGATTGTTTTTCTAATGTTGAACCATCCCTGCGTATTTAGTATAAATCCCACATGATCATGGTGAATTATTTTTTTGATATGTTGCTGAATTCTATAGGCTAGAATTTTGTCCAGGATTTTTCCATCAATGTACATGAGGGATATTGTTCTGTAATTTTCTTTTTATGTGGTGTCTTTACCTGGTTTTGGTATCAGGGTTATTCTGTCTTCATAGAATGAGTTTGGGAGTATTCCATCCTTTTCTATTCTCTGAAATACCTTTAGCAGAAGTGGTGTTAACTCTTCTCTGAAAGTGTGGTAGAATTCTCCAGTGAAGCCACACGGGCCAGGGCTTTTCTTTTCTTTTTTTTGGCTGGGTGTTTTAAAATTACCTTTTTCAATCTCTTCATTTGTTATGGGTTTATTCAGTTGTTCTACCTCTGTTTGTGTTAGTTTAGGTACGTAGTGAGTTTGTAGAAATTTGTCCATTTCTTCTAGGTTTTCAAATTTGTTTGAATACAATTTTTTATAGTATTATGTTATGATTCTTTTAATTTCAGTTGGATCTGTTGTGATATCACCCATCTCATTTCTTATACTGGTTATTTGCTTCTTCTCCTGTTTTTCTTTTGTCAGTTTGGCCAATGGTTTATCAATTTTGTTGATCTTCTCCAAGAACCAGCTTTTGGTCTTGTTAACTCTTTCAATTGTTTTTCTATTCTCTATTTCATTTAATTCTGCTCTAATTCTTATTATTTCCTTTCTTCTGGTGCCTGAGGGCTTCTTTTGCTGCTCTCTTTCTACTTGTTCCAGTTGTAGGGTTAATATTTTGATTATGGCCCTTTCTTCTTTTTGGATGTGTGCATTTGTAGCTTTAAGCTGACCTCTGAACACTGCTTTTGCTGTGTCCCAAAGGTTCTCATAGGATGTGTTTTCATTCTCGTTTGATTCTAGGAATTTCTTTCTTCCATCCTTAATTTCTTCTATAACCCAGTAGTTTTTGATAAAGGTGTTGTTCAGTTTCTATGTGTTTGACTTTTTTTCCTTGCTTTTTGTGTTGTTGATTTTTACTTTTATGGCTTTATGGTCAGAAAAGATGCTTTGTCATATTTCTATGTTTTGGATTTTGTTAAGGCTTGCTTTATGGCCTAATATGTGGTTCATTCTAGAGAATGTTCCCTGTATGTTGGAAAAGAAAGTATACTTGGCTGCGGTTGGATGCAGTGTTCAGTATATGTCTCTGAGATCAAGTTGGTTGATTGTAGCATTTAGCTCTTCCGTGTCTTCGTTGAGCTTCTTTCTGGATGTTCTGTCCTTTACCGAAAGTGGTGTGTTAAAGTCTCCTGCTACTATTGTGGCGCTGTCTCTCTTTTCAGTGCTGTTAGAGTTTGTTTTATGTATTTTGGAGTCCTGTCATTGGGTGCAAAAATATTTATTATAGTTGTGTCCTCCCTGTGTAATGACGCTTTAAGCATTATATAGTGCCCTTCCTTATCCTTTGTGGTGAATTTTACTTTAAAGTCTATTTCGTCAGAGATTAATATTGCCACTCCTGCTCTTTTTTGAGTGGTGTTTGCTTAATATATTTTCTCCCATCCTTTGAGTTTTAGCCTGTTTGTGTCTTTAAGTCTAAGGTGCATCTCTTGTAGGCAGCATATAGATGGATCATGCTTTTTTATCAAATCTGCCACTGTCTGTCTCTTTATTGGTGCATTTAGTCCATTTACATTCAGCGTAATTATTGATAGGTATGAGTTTAGTGTTGTCATCCTGATGTTTCTTTTTGTGTGTTGTTCGCAGCATCTTTGTTCCCCTTAATTTTCTGTGTTGAGTCGTTTTTCTTTATGTATTTTTTTTTCATCTTTTTCATTGTTGTTGATTTTGTGTTTGCTGAGTCTTTATATTTTGCTAGTTTTTTATTTTCATGTGTAGGATTGTAAGTTTCCTTTGTGGTTACCTTAATATTTACCCTTATTTTTCTAAGTTTATAGCAGTCTTTTATTTCTTTATATCACCTTGACTTCCCCTCCATGTGAAAAATCTATGTCTGCATTTTTTAAGTCCCTCTTTTTTGTTTCAATGTTGTCCTGTTTTACATGTTGATATCTCTTTTTCCCTATTTTCAATGTTTTAGTTTTGATGTATTTTTGTTTTCCCTATCTGAGTCAATATCTGGTTGCTCTGTCCTGTGTTCTAGTCTTGCATTGTTAGCTGGTGTTATTGATTATCTAACAGTAGGACTCTCTTTAGTATTTCTTGTAATTTTGGTTTGGTTTTTGCAAATTCCCTAAACTTCTGTTTGTCTGGAAATGCCCTAAGTTCACCATCATATGTGAGAGGCAGTTTTGCTGGATATACAATTCTTTGCTGACAGTTGTTTTCTTTCAAGGCTTTATATATGTCATCCCATTGCCTTCTTGCCTGCATGGTTTCTGCTGGGTAGTCCGAGCTTATTCTTATTGGCTCTCCTTTGTAGATGACTTTTCTTTTATCCCTAGCTGCTCTTAAAATTCTCTTTATCTTTGGTTTTGGTAAGTTTGATTATAACATGTCTTGGTGACTTTCTTTTGGGGTCTGCCTTATGTGGGGTTTGATGAGCATCTTGGATAGATATCTTCTCATCTTTCATGGTATCAGGGAAGTTTTCTGCCAACAAATCTTCAACAATTTTCTCCGCATTTTCTGTTATCCCCCCCCGTTCTGGTACTCCAATCACTTGTAGGTTACTTCTCTTGATAGAGTCCCACATAACTCTTAGGGTTTCTTCATTCTTTTTAACTCTTTTATCTGATTGTTCCTCAAATAAGTTGGCGTCAAGTGCTTTATCTTCAATGTCACTAATTCTGACTTCTACTGCCTCAATTCTGTTCCTATGACCTTCTATTGAGTTGTCTAATTCTGAAATTTTATTGTTAATCTTCTAGATTTCTGATTGCTGTCTCTGAATGGATTCTTGCAGCCTATTAAATTTGTCATTATGTTCTTGAATAACTTTTTTGAGTTCCACTTCTGTGTGTTCTTTGGCTGTTTCTATGCTTTGAAAAATTTCCTTTCTAATTTCTATAAGAGTTCTGTATATCAATCTTTTGTATTCTGCCTCTGGTAATTCCAAGAAATTCTCTTCCTCCCGAGATTTTACTGATTCTTTATTTTGGGAGCTTGCTGGAGCCATCATGGACTGCCTCTCTATGTGATTTGATATTGACTATTGTCTTCGAGCCATTAATAAGTTATTATAATCTTATTTTATATTTGTTTAGTGTGTCCTAGCTTCTTGTTTTGATATGCCCAAATCGGCTGCTCATGTGTGCTAGTTTGATTATTGGCCCTTTGAAGCGCTTACCTCCTGTCACCAGATAATTATGTCTGTAACTATGTATGTGCCCCCAGGAGTCCATTAAATTTTCCTGTATGGATTCAGTTCAGGTGTCCAGGTAGTTGGTCACCAAGTGTGTGGTGCAGGCTCTCACATACTGTCTTAGAGAGGCATGGGTGATTGGTGTAGGTGCAGGTATCTGGTTGCAGTAGGGGGTCACTTGCTGAGCAAGGTAATGGGCTAACAGCTGCCCCTGAGTGTCTGTAAGGGAAGTGTGTCCCTGTTCTCTAAAGCAAGTAGGTAGGTGAGTTTTGCAGCTGGACTATAAGCACCCTATTCTGTTGTCTGTAAGGACTGGGGTGGGGGGCACCACTTATTTTTGGACCCCTGTAGCAGGTGGCTAGTTGGTGTGGTTGGAGCCACCAGTCCTCAAGCCCCTGATGTGGACAGGTAATGCACCTGCTTACAGGGCAGAGCAGTGTCAAGAATCACAAATCTGCCACTTCACATCTGAAACAGTTGAAGTTAGATCTCAGATGTTTACCCTGTTGTACTGTGGTAGTGAGGGCTTATGCTGCTGAGATGGGTCCACACAAGTTTATACAGGGGTGGAAGGTGTTCAAAGTCTGTGGACCCCTTAAGCCTGTGACTAGGCAAAGGAGCTGTGGAAACCCTGAGTTCCTGGCTTAGGGGAGCTGGTAGCTTATTTTTTCCCGTGTTTGTTAATTTGTTCCCTCTCCAAGGCCAGGAGAATGGGTTAGTGTGCCTTATGGGATCTACTTCACACCCAGGGGACTCAGAGATCGCTGAAGCGGCCAGACCCAGTCAGAGTGGGGAGGGAGGAGGTAAATGGGAGAGAGGTATTTCTCAAATGGGTTTTTTAAAAAAATCCTCACAAAAGGCCATACACATGTACTTATTTTAGGCACTTGGGTGCTGCTTTTACCTGGTTCAGAGTGTCCAAGCAGAATCTCTGCTGCCGGATCTCTCTCGATGTGGAAACTGCCTCCTGAGCAAGCAAGCGTAGCTGTATGCCCGCCTCTCTGTGCAACCGAGCTGATCCAGGCTGAAAAGCTGTGGCTCCCCGTTGGGTCAGGTCAGGCAACTCCTCACTGCTTCCAAACTGTCCCTCTCTCCCTCCATCACTCAGTCCAATTCCTCAACTTTGCCTTTTTCAGGGCTCCTAGCTATTCATATACAATCAAATTGCTTGTTTTCCAGATCTTTGTTACAAGGGGGACATAGGAAGCCATCTGCCTACTCCACCATCTTGGCCTCATCTCTCTGACATATATAAAATCTTGAAAGAAAAAAAAAACTGCCAACCAAGAATAATATATCCTGCAAAACTCTCATTCAGATATCATGGTGAAATTAGAACATTTCAAGATAAACAGAAATTAAGGGAATGCCTAAAAACCAAACTAAACTTACAAGAATTATTAAAGGAGTCCTTCAGTTAGAAAACAAACATCAGACAACAACCTGAATCTAGCACATAAGACAGCATTAGTCAGATACCAACCTAGATAATGAACACTCAAAGATAAAAGTATAAAATTTACAACAGGGAACCAGAGACATCAATCTTTAAATAACCCCAGAACAATAAAAGAAGAAATAAACAGTGTAGGTATAGAACTTTTAAATGCAGAGGAAGTCAAGGTGTTATCAAGTAATAAAAGACTGGTATAAACTTAGGAAGATGGGGGTAAATTTCCAGGTAACCATAAAGAAAGTTAACAACCTTATCAAAATAAAGAAGAAAAACATAAAGTCTCAGTAAACACAAAATTAAAAAAATGAAAGAAATGAAACAAAAATATACAAACAAAAGGAGTTCAGCACAGAAGCGTGAGAGGAACAACGAAAACATCAGCATCACAAAAAAAACCCCACAAAATGATAGCAATAAACTCAAACTTACCAATAACCACACTGAACATAAATGGCTTAAATATACCCATAAAGAGACAGAGAGTGGAAGAATGTATAAAAAAACAAGACCCATCAATATGTCTAAAATACAAACACCTTAGAAACAAAGACTTAAATTTATTAAATCAAAAGATGGAAAAAATGTATCAAGCAAACAGCTACCAAAAAAGAGCAGGAGTGGCAATACTAATCTCAGATAAAATATACTTTAAGACAAAATCTACCATAAAAGACAAGGGACACTATATAATGATTAAAGGGAGGATCCATCATGAAGACATAACCATAATAAATATCTATGCACCCAATGACAAAGCTCCAAAATACATAAAACAAACTCTAACAGCACTGAAAAGAGAAACTGACAGTTCCAAAAAATAGCAGAAGACTACAACACGCCACTCTTGGTAAAGGACAGAATATCTAGAAAGAAACTCAACAGAGATACAGAAGATCTAAAGGACACAATCAAACAACTTGATCTTATAGACATATATAGAACACTTCACTCAACAGCAGCAGGGTACTCATTCTTTTCCAATACACATGGAATGTTCTCCAGAATAGATCACATCTTGGGCCACCACAGAGCAACTCTCAATAGAATCCAAACATTGAGATAATACAAAGTACCTTCTCTGACCACAATGCCATCAAAGTAGAAATTAACAACAGGAAGAGCAAGGAAAAAAAAATCAATTTCATGGAAGCTGAATAAAACCGTGCTTACAAACCACTGGGTAACAGAAGAAATCAGAGATGGAACCAAAAAATTCCTAGAATCAAATGAGAATGAAAAGATATCATACTAAAACCTTTGGGACACAACAAAGGCACTGCTCAGAGGTCAATTTATAGCAATAGATGCACACATCAAAAAAGAAGAAAAGGACAAAATCAAAACATTAGCTATACCACCTGGACAAATAGAAAGAAAAAGTAAAAGAAGCCCACAGCCACCAGAAGAAAGGAATAATAAAGATCAGAGCAGAAATAAATGAAATAGAGAATAGAAAAACAATAGAAAAAATGAACAAAACCAAAAGTTGGTTCTTTGAAACGATCAACAAAATTGACAAACCACTGGCCAAAATGACAAAAGAAAAATAAGAGAGGACACAAATAATCCAAACAAGAAATGAAACAGGGGAAATTACAACAGACCCAACTGAAATAAAAATGATCATAACAGAGTAATATGAAAAACTATACTCCAACAAATTTGAAAACCTAGAGGAAATGGATAAATTTCTAGAAGCACACTTTCTACCCAAACTAAGATAACTAAGTTGAAAATTTGAACAGACTGATAACAAGAGAAGAGATTGGAAAGGTAATATAAAAAAACTCCCGACAAAATTCTACATTCAGAGAAGAGCTTACACCTGTACTACTCAAACTATTTCAGAACACAGAAATGAAAGGGATACTTCTGAATTCATTCTATGAAACCAGCATAACCCTGACCAAAACCAGGCAAAGACACCACGAAAAACAAAATCACAGACCAACGTCTCTCATGAATATAGATGTAAAAATTCTCTATGAAATTCTAGCCAATAGACTTCCAGGCAACATGGTGCTATAGACAGAAGCACCATGCTGTCCCTCCACAGCAAAGATCTGAAAAACTAAGCCAAACAGAGAAAATGTCAATCCTGAAACCCTAAGCATCAAATGAAGAGATAAAGAACTCAGCCAAGCACCGAATGGAATAAGAAACCGACAGAGAACAGAGAGCAAGGAGAGATACATACAGAGGTCCCCTATCAGCTAACCCAGCACGGATCCACCATCTTCAGCTCCTATGGGAGTATGGGAAAGGAGCTTCATGGAGCTTCCAGCAGGAGACAGAACAACCAGTAACCAGTGACATACCCTTTCCCAACCCCCGCCTTTCTTCACCCCCACTCCACCTCCTCTGATTGGATTCCATCCGCCCGCACTGGCCGGCTCCCTGAGTGCCATTTGTTGGTGCTGGTGTTGCTTTTTTCTGCTTCTTTTGATTTCTTCCATACCTCTCACCACCTCCCCCTCCTTTCTCTCAAATACCTGGATCCATATGCCATCTTTGCTTCTTCCTAAGAGGTTATGAAATGCCACTCAAATGTGAAACTGCTATCTGGCCTGTGCTGTCTTGCTGGTGGGATTCCGGGGCTTTTTTGTTTGTTGTGAATTGTTTGCTTTTTTTCTTTTTCTTTTCTCTAATTGGGAGCCAGTTCAAGCCAGGCAGTATGGTGTAGCTTGGGACCTACCCCCTCAGTTTGTGCAGATACACAGAGGGATCCCTGAGGGAATTTCGTTTTTCTTTTTTGGGTTTTTCTTGTTCTTTTTCAAATTTGTTTGTTTTGTTTTCTTTTGTCTCTTTTCCCCTTTTTGTCATTCTTCATTACTCAGTTTCTCTTCTCTCTATACTTACCTTCTCTTCCTGTCTCCTGAATACATGGCACTGAGTGGACTGTACTTGACAGCCTGGGAGCAACTTCCCCAGAACTTGCAGCTGTATCGGTGGGATCCCTGGGGGCTTAGTTTTCTTTATAATTTTTATTTATTCATTTTTTGTTTTCTTTTTTTTCTTCTTATCTCCTTTTTGTTTTTCTCCATTGCTCGGTCTCTCATTTCTCCTCTCCAACGCCAAGCTCCCTTACCACTCTTTTTCGTTTGTTTGTATATTTTTATCTCCTGTTCCTCTGTCCTCTCTCTCCTCTTTCCCATACCTATCTGAGCTCCACACATCACAATCTCCCCACCTCCATCATGCTTACCTGCACCATGCACTTAACATCACACCACCAAGCAGCACAGGAATGGCCTATTGGAAACTGCCCTGCACTGATTACCAACCAGCCCTGATGGCTGTAGTCAGTGTCACAAACAACCCATCCCAGCAACTCCTCTTCAGCTAGACCTGTTCTGCTGTACCATATCTGAGGGACTGACCCTGCCAACTGGAGAAGGAGGTGAAAATTATCATGCCCACAGACAAGTGAACAGCAAAGAACACACAGCCCACCTGCTCAGGCATAACAAAAAACAAAACCAAAAACCAAAAAAGTAGGACAAAACAAACAAATCTACAATGAGTAAATGAGGAAAACAACTACCGAATGCCTTGAAGACAGCAGACAATATCAAAACATTTACAAAAACAGGACAGGATGGTTCCAGTAGAAATCGAAAATAAAATACCAGATGACTTTCCAGTGAAAGAAAAGGCACTAGGACTACCTGATAGGGAATTCAAATCTCTAATATTCAGAACTATCCAAGAGTTGAAGCAAAAAGCAGACACAAATTAGGAAAAAATAGGCAAATTCATGGAAAATACAGACAAAAAAATAGAAGAATTCATGAAAATGCCAAAATAAATTCACAACTAAAAATCATACAAAAACAACAATTAGAGATCCAAAAGATAAAAAACAAGATTTCAGAAATAGACAGTGTCGAGATCCGTGGGCAAGATGGCGCTCTAGGCAGAAACACCACGCCGTCCCTCCACAGCAAAGATCCGAAAAACTAAGCCTAACAGAGAATCAACAATCCTGAAACCCTAGAACACCAAATGAAGAGATAAAGAACTCAGCCAAACACCAAACGGAGTGAGAATACTAAAAGAGAATGGAGAGCGAGGAGAGACTCAGGCAGAGATTCCTTACCAGCTAACGCAGCGCGGATCCACCATCTTGGATTCCTATCGGAGACCAGCAAACGGGAGAGCAGCCTTGCAGAGCATCTGGTCGGAGACAGAACGACCGGTAAACTGCGGTGCGCGCTCTCCCACCACCCACCCCTCTCCGCCTCAGCTGGGGATCCCCTGCTTTCTGTGGCCAGGGTCCCTGGGCTGGGGGGTGCTGGTGCTTGGATTCCGCGCGCCTGGGCTGGCGGCTTTCTGGGAGCCGTTTGCTGGCACCTAGCGAACCTTTCTCTGCCGCCTCCCTCTCCTTTTGCCTGGGTGCCTGGTTCCGAGTGCCGTCTCTGCTCTCTCCTGCGGGGCTGTAGGGCTGCGTGCGGGCGTGTGGCTGTTTCTAGGTCTGGGCTCCCGCGTGGGTGGGATCCCGGGGCCTTTGTTCGTTCGCCCCTCTGCTTTCCGTGGCCGGAGTCCCTGAGCTGCGGGGTGCCGGTGCTTGGATCCTGTGCGCCCGGGCTGGGGGCTTTCTGGGAGCCGTTTGCTGGCCGCTAGCGAGCCTTTTTCTGCCGCCTCCCCCTCCTTTTGCCTGGGTGCCTGGTTCCGAGTGCCGTCTCTGCTCTCTCCTGCGGGGCTGTAGGGCTGCGTTCGGGCGTGTGGCTGTTTCCACATCTGGGCTCCCGCGTGGGTGGGATCCTGGGGCCTTTGTTCGTTGGCCCCTCTGCTTCCCGTGGCCACGGTCACTTAACCCCAAGACTACCGGCTTCTTGGAATTCGCGCCCCTGAGTGGGGGCTCTCTGGGTCCCATTTGTAGGCACTGACTGCTGGTGTTACCCTTTTTTTTTTTCTCAATTTTATTTTTCTTCCTTTTTTGATTAGTTTTGTCATCTTTTACCTCTTTTTCTCTTTTGTCTTTCTTCATTGCTTAATTTCTTGTCTCTCTATCTCTTCCTTCTCTTTCTGATCCCTGAATACCAGGAGATGTATGCCTCTGTACCTTCTGGCCAGGCTGAGCTGTGAAAATTGAGACCGACTCCCCCAGACCTCATAGCTGCATCAGTGGGATCCCTGGGAACTTTGCAGTTCTTTAACTTTTCTGATTTTTATTTGGTCATTCTTTCCTTTTCTTTCTCTTCCCCCTTCTGGTTTCCTCCATCCCATAGTCTCTCATCTGTACATTCCAACGACAAGCTCCCCTAGCATTCTTTTATGTTTGTACGCTTTTTGCTCCTCCTCCTCTCTCCTCTCTCCCATATCCAGCTTAGCTTCACACATAACCATCTTCCCGCTGTACCCTACCTACCTGCACCGTGCACTAGACATCACATCACCAAGCGGTGCAGGCACGCCCTATTGGAACCTGCCCAGCACTGACTACCGACCGTCCTGGTGGCTGCGGTGAGTGCCACAAGCAACCCATCCCAGTGGCTCCTCCTCAACTAGATCTGCCCAGCTGTACCACAAGAACGAAAAAAAAAAATCTACAATCAATAAACGAGAGAAATATCTACTGAATGCCCCGAAAACAGCAAACAATATCAAAACATTTACAAAAACAAGACAAGATGGCTCCAATAGGCGTCCAAATTAAAACACCAGATAACTCTCCTGTGGAAGAAAATGCACTAGAAGTACCTGATACGGAACTCAAATCACTAATACTCAGAATTTTCCAAGAACTGAGGCAAAAAGCTGACAAACATGAGGAAAAAATAGACAAATTTATGGAAAATACAGACAAAAAATTGGAAGAATTCAGGAAGATGATGCAAGAACAAAATGCCAAAATGAATTCACAACTTGAAATTATACAAAAACAACAATTAGAAATCCAAAAGATAAACAACAAGATTTCAGAAATGGACGGTGTCATAGAAGGGCTGAGAAGTAGATTTGAAACCATGGAAGACAGGATCAGTGGAACTGAAGACAAACACTTGGATACAACTCTGTTTCAGGAAAACTCAGAAAAAAGAACAAAGAAAAATGAAGAGACCCTGAGAGTTATGTGGGACACAATTAAAAGCAAAAACTTATGAGTGATTGGCATACCAGAACAGGGGGAGAAAACAGAAAACACAGAGAGGATCATTCAGGAACTGCTGACAGAAAACTTTCCCAATATCATGAAAGATGAAAAGCTGGTCATCCAAGAAGCTCAACGAACCCCATATAGAAGAGACCCCAAAAGAAAATCACCAAGACATATCATATTCACACTCACTAAAACTAAAGACAAACAAAGAATCCTGAGAGCAGCTCGTAAAAAACAAGAAGTCACATACAGAGGAGAAACAATAAGACTAAGCTCAGATTATTCAGCAGAAACCATGCAGGCAAGAAGGCAATGGGATGACATATATAAAATCTTGAAAGAAAAAAATTGTCAGCCAAGAATAATATATCCTGCAAAACTCTCATTCAGATTTGATGGTGAAATTAGGTCATTTCCAGATAAACAGAAACTAAAGGAATATGCAAAAGTCAAACCAAACTTACAAGAATTATTAAAGAGAGTTCTTCGATCTGAGGACAAACAGCTTCAGACCTCAGGCAGGACCTAGGACCTAGGACGCAGGTTAACATGAACCAGATACCATTCTAGGAACTGAACTACAGACGACTTTCCAAAAACAAAAGATATACAACAGGGAATCAAAGAAATCAATCAAAGGATGACAACAACATCAAAACAATGAAAGAGGGAACAAACGGCATAGGTATAGAACCTTCTAAAGGAGAAGAAGTCAAGGTGATACCAAGTAATGGTAGACTGCTTCAAAACTATAAAGATAAGGGTAAAATTCATGGTAACCACAAAAAAAGTTAACAAACCAAATCATAAAAATAAAGACGAAAAACAAAGTCTCAACAAAAAAAAAACCTACAAAAACAAAAGAAATGAACACAAAATCCACAAACAAAAGGAACTCAGCACAAGAGAGTAAGAAGAACAAAGAAAACTTCAGCATCACAAAAAAAAGCACTACAAAATGCCAGCAACAAACTCACATCTATCAATAATTACACTGAACGTAAATGGACTCAATGCACCCATAAAGCGACGGAGAGTGGCAGAATGGATAAGAAAACAGGATCCATCTATTTGCTGTCTACAAGAGACACATCTTAGAAATAAAGATGTGAATTTATTAAAAATCAAAGGTTGGAAAAAAATATATCAAGCTAACAACTATCAAAAAAGAGCAGGAGTGGCAATTCTAATCTCAGATAAAATAGACTTTAAAACAAAATCTACCATAAAAGACAAAGAAGGACACTATATAATGATTAAGGGGATGATCCATCATGAAGACATAACCATAATAAATATCTATGCACCCAATGACAGGGCTCCAAAATACATAAAAAAAAAACTCTAACAGCACTGAAAAGAGAAATTGACAGTTCCACAATAATAGTAGGAGACTTCAACACACCACTCTCAGTAAAGGACAGAACAACTAAAAAGAAACTCAGCAAAGATACAGAAGACCTAAAGGACACAATCAGCCAACTGGACCTCATAGACATATATAGAACAATCCATCCAAACGCTGCAAAATACACATTCTTTTCCAATGCACATGGAACGTTCTCCAGAATAGACCACATCTTAGGCCACAGAGCAATCCTCAACAAGATCCAAAATGCTGAGATAATTCACAGTATCTTCTCTGACCACAATGCCATCAAGGTAGAAATTAACACTAGAAAGAGCAAGGAAAAAAAATCAAAAACATGGAAACTGAATAATAATCTGCTTACACATCAATGGGTAATAGAAGAAATCAGAGATGGAATTAAAAAATTCCTAGAATCAAATGAAAATGAAAACACATCATACCAAAACCTTTGGGACACAGCAAAGGCAGTCCTCAGAGGACAATTTATAGCAATAGATGCACATATCAAAAAAGAAGAAAGGGACAAAATCAAAACATTAACTACAGAACTCAAACAAATAGAAAGAGAACAACAAAAAAAGCCTACAACCACCGGAAGAAAGGAAATAGTAAAGATCAGAGCAGAAATCAATGAAATAGAGAACAGAAAAACAATAGAAAGAATCAACAAAACCAAAAGTTGGTTCTTTGAAAGAATCAACAAAATCAACAAACCACTGGCCAGACTGACAAAAGAAAAACAGCAGAGGGCACAAATAACCCAAATAAGAAATGAAATGGGGGACATTACAACAGACCCAACTGAAATAAAAAGGATTATAACAGAATATTATGAAAAACTATATTCCAACAAATTTGAAAACCTAGAGGAAATGGATAAATTTCTAGAAACATACGGCCTACCCAAACTACAACAAAGTGATATTGAAAATCTGAACAGACCCATAACAAGAGAAGAGATTGAAAAGGTAATAAAAAAACTCCCGAACAAAAAAAGCCCTGGCCCAGATGGCTTCACTGGAGAATTCTACAAAACATTTACAGAAGAGCTCGTACCAGTTCTACTCAAGTTATTTCAGAGCATAGAAGAGGAAGCAACACTTCCAAATTCATTTTATGAAGCCAGCATAACGCTGATACCAAAACCAGGCAAAGACATCACAAAAAAAGAAAATTACAGACCAATATCTCTCATGAATATAGATGCAAAAATTCTGAACAAAATTCTAGCCAATAGAATTCAGTATCATATCAAAAAAATAATACACCACGACCAAGTAGGATTCATACCAGGTATGCAAGGATGGTTTAACATTAGAAAATCCATCAACGTAATCCACCACATAAATAAAAGGAAAGAAAAGAGTCACATGATCATCTCAATTGATGCAGAAAAGGCATTTGACAAAGTCCAACACCCATTCCTGATAAAAGCTCTCAATAAAATAGGTATAGAAGGGAAATTTCTCAACATAATAAAGGGCATCTATGCAAAACCAACAGCCAACATCATTCTTAATGGAGAAAGGCTGAAAACATTCCCCCTGAAAACAGAAACAAGACAAGGATGCCCTTTATCACCACTCCTATTTAACATTGTGCTGGAAGTTCTAGCTAGAGCAGTAAGGCAAGAGAAAGAAATAAAGGGCATCCAAATTGGTAATGAAGAAGTTAAACTCTCCCTGTTTGCAGATGATATGATACTATACATAGAAAACCCTAAAGACTCCACGAGAAATTTACTGGAAGTAATAGAAAGATTTAGCAGAGTAGCAGGATACAAGATAAACATTCAAAAATCAGTTGGATTCCTATACACCGGTAAAGAGAACGATGAAAAGGAGATCAGGAAATCAATACCATTTTCAATAGCCCCTAAAAAGATAAAATACTTAGGAATAAATCTGACCAGGAATATAAAAGACCTATACAAAGAAAACTACAAAACACTGCTGCATGAAACCCAAAGGGATCTACATAAATGGAAAAACATACCATGCTCATGGATAGGCAAACTCAACATTGTGAAAATGGCAATTCTACCTAAAGCAATCTACAAATACAATGCAATTCCGATACAAATACCAACAACATTCTTCAAAGAGATGGAAAAACTAATTATTAACTTTATATGGAAAGGGAAGAAACCCCGAATAAGTAAAGCACTACTGAAGAAGAAGAATAAAGTTGGAGGACTCACACTACCTGACTTGAGAACCTACTATACAGCTACAGTACTCAAAACAGCCTGGTACTGGTACAACAACAGAGACATTGACCAATGGAACAGAATTGAGAACTCAGATGTAAATCCATCCACCTACGGTCACCTGATTTTTGACAAGGGCCCAAAATACATCAAATGGGGAAAAGACAGTCTTTTTAACAAATGGTGCTGGCAAAACTGGATATCCATTTGTAGAAAAATGAAACAGGACCCATACCTCACACCATATACAAAAACTACTTCAAAATGGATCAAAGACCTGAATATAAAGCCTCAAACTATAAAATTCATAGAAGAAAAAATAGGACCAACACTTCAGACCTTAATACATGGCATTAACAGGATACAAACCATAAACATCAACACAAAAAACCCAACAGATAAACTAGATAATTGGGATCTTCTAAAAATCAAACATCTATGCTCTTCAAAAGATTTCACCAAAAGAGTTAAAAGAGAACCTACAGACTGGGAAAAAATTTTTGGACAGTACAAGTCAGACAAAGGTCTAATCTCCATAATCTACAAGAAAATCCAACACCTCTACAACAAAAAGACAACCAATCCTATCAAAAAATGGGCAAAGGAAATGAACAGACACTTCACCAAGGAAGACATTCAAATGGCCAACAGACACATGAGGAAATGCTCACGATCACTAGCTATTAGAGAAATGCAAATTAAAACCACAATGAGATACCATCTCACCCCGGCATTACTGGCACGAATCAAAAACACTGGAAATAACAAATGTTGGAGGGGCTGCGGGGAGACGGGAACTCTTATACACTGCTGGTGGGAATGCAAAATGATACAGCCATTTTGGAAAATGATATGGCGTTTCCTCAGAAAGCTAGAAATAGACGTACCATTCGATCCAGCAATCCCACTCCTAGGAATATATCCTAGAGAAATAAGAGTCATCACTCGAATAGACATATGCACACCTATGTTCATGGCAGCATTATTCACAATAGCAAAACGATGGAAACAACCTCGATGTCCATCAACAGACGAATGGATACACAAACTATGGTACATACACACAATGGAGTACTATGCAACGAGAAAGAACAATGAATCGGTGAACCATCTCATAACATGGATGAAACTGGAGGACATCATGCTGAGTGAAATAAGTCAATCACAAAAGGACAAATATTGTATGAGACCTCTATTGTAAAAACCCATGAAAAAATTCACATGCAAAATATAACAATACTTGTTGGTTACCAGGGATGGGAGGGGGGGGGGAATACTAAATAGGTAATAGGTAAGTGGTAACTTGGGTGAGAGATGAGATAGTACATAGTACAGGGGAAACTAACACAACCTGCACAAGGAAAGGTCATGGAGGCCCTATAGACACATCCAAACCCCCCGAGGGACTGAGTTGTTGGACGGAGGGCTCTGGGGACCATGATCTCGGGGAACATCTAGCTCAATTGGCGTGACACTACTTATAAAGATAATGCTCTACATTCTACCTTGGTGAGTAGTGTCTGGGGTCTTAAAAGCCTATGAGCGGCCATCTAAGATACTCCACTGATCTCATCCCTTCGGGAACAAGGGAGAACGAAGAGAACAGGATACAAGAAAAAGATTAGTCCGAAGGACTAATGGTCCACAGCTACCAAGGCCTCCACGGGACTGAGCCCAGTACAGCTGGATGGTGCCCGGCTACCACCAATGACTCCTCTGACCAGGATCACAACAGAGGGTTCTGGGTAGAGCTGGAGTAGGATGTAGAGCATAATTTTAACTCCCCCAAAAAAAAAAGAAGACCAGATATACTGGCCTAAAGAATACTAGAGAAACCTCGAGAGTGTGGCCCCCAGACACCCTTTCAGCTCAGAGGTGAAGTTACCTTCAAGGTTCGATGTTAAGCCTGGGAATGGACACCCCAGTAAAACTAAATGGGACTAACGAGGTACAGGAGTCCGGTGACAAGGGCCAGAAGGCAGAGGGGGAGTAGGAAACTGATGATAAGGAACACAAGTTGAGTAAGGACACTGTCGATGTATTGTGAGATTGTTGACCACTGCTATAGGGCAACATTTGTAGTAAGTATTAAATGGGAGGCTGTTTTGTCCTGTAAGCCTTCATCTTGGGCGAGAATGGCAGCACAATTGGAAGAGCATAGTCAATATCACTTAAATGTGTAAGTAAAAAGTTTTGAAATGGTGTTTAAATAAAATAAAAATAAATAAATAAATAAATAAACAAATGAGACTAAAGAGGTACAATAGTCCACTGACAAGGTCCAGAAGACAGAAGGGGACAAGGAAGCCCCCTGGTGATAGGGAACACAAGGCGGAGTAAGGATATTCTTGATGTGCTGTGAGATTGTTAACCATTGTCATAGGGCAACATGTGTAGTAACTGTTAAATGAAAAACTATTTTGTTCTGTAAGCCTTCATCTTAAGTGAGAATAACAGCACAGTTGGAAGAGCGTAGTCAATGTCACTGAACTGTGAATGTAGAAATTTTTGAAATGGTGTATCTTTGGCCATCTGTAATTTTCTTCAAAAAAAAAGGTTGAGAATTTAGAGGCTTAATACGTTGTGGGGTTGTTAACCAATGTCAAAAAACAACATGTGTACTACTATTTCATGAGAAACTATTTGCTCTGTAAGCTTTCACCTGAAGTACAATAAAATATAAAAAAAAAGAAAAGAAAAGAAATAGACAGTGTCATAGAAAGGCTGAGGAGCAGGTTTGAAATGATGGAAGACAGGATCAGCGAAATTGAAGACAAACACTTGGATGCAACTTTGAGAAAAACTCAGAAAAAAGAATGAAGAAAAATGAAGAAACCCTGAGAATTATGTGGGATACAATTAAAAGCAAAAATTTGTGAGTGATCGGAGTTCCAGAACAGGTAGAGAAAACAGAAAACACAGAGAGGAGCACTGAAGAACTGCTGACAGAAAACTTCCCCAATATCATGAGAGATGAAAACCTAGCCATCAAAGAAACTCAACGAACCCCATGTAGGAGAGACCCCCAAAAGAAAATCACCAAGGCATATCATAATCACACTAGCCAAAACCAAAGACAAACAAAGAATCCTGAGAGCAGCTCATGAAAAACAAGAAGTCACATACAGAGGAGAAACAATAAGACTAACCTAGGATTATTTGGCAGAAACTATGCAGGCAAGAAGGCAATGGGATGACATATATAAAACCTTGAAAGAAAAAAATTGCCAGCCAAGAATAACATATCCTGCAAAACTCTCATTCAAAGATGCTGGTGAAATTAGCACATTTCCAGATAAACAGAAATTCAGGGAATATGTAAAAATCAAACCAAATTTACAAGACTTATTAAAGGGTGTCCTTCAATCTCAGAACAAATATCAGCCCACGGGCTGAATCTAGGGTGCAGGATTGTATCAGCCAGTTACCCATCTAGGAAATAAACTATCCAAAACCAAAAGAAATACAACACGGAATCAGAGAAGTTAATCTGTAAATGACAACAATATCAGAACAATAAAAGAGGGAATAAACAGTGTAGGTATACTACCTCCTAAAGGAGAGGAAGGCAAGACGATACCAAGTAATAATAGACTGCTTCACACTTAAGAAGATAAGGGTAAATTTCAAGGTAACCACAAAGAAAGTTAACAAACCTACTCATCAAAATAAAGAAGAAAGACATAAAGTCTCAGTAAAAACAAAACCTACAAAAACAAAATAAATGGAAAAAAAAAACCCACAAAAAAAAAAAAAAAAAGGATTTCAGCACAGGAGAGTAAGAGGAACAAAGAAAACAACAGCACCACAAAAAAAGCACTACAAAATGACAGCAATAAACTCACACCTATCAATAATCACTCTTAATATAAATGGCCTAAATGCACCCATAAAGAGATGAAGAGTGACAGAATGGATAAGAAAACAGGATCTATCAATATGCTGTCTACAAGAGACACACCTTAGAAACAAAGTCTTATTTAAAATTTATTAAAAATCAGAGGATAGAAAAAAAATATGTCAAGCATACAATTACCAAAAAAGAGCAGGAAGGGCAATACTAATCTCAGATAAAATAGATTTTAAAACTAAAGCCACCATAAAAGACAGAGAAGGACACTACATAATGATTAAGGGGACGATCCGGCATGAACACATAACCATAATAAACATCTACATACCCAATGACACAGCTCCAAAATACGTAAAACAAACTCCAACAGCACTGAGAAGAAAAATTGACAGTTCCACAGTAATAGTAGAAGACTTCAACATACCACTCTCAGTAAATGACAGAACATCTAGAAAGAAACTCAACAAAGATACAGAAGATCTAAAGGGCACAATCAGCCAACTTGACCTCATAGACATTTATAGAACACTCCATCCAACAGCTGCAAAGTACACATTCTTTTCCAATGCACATGGAACATTCTCCAGAATAGACCACATCTTAGGCCACAGAGCAATCCTCAATAAGATCGAAAATTTTGAGATAATGCAAAGTATCTTCTCTGACCACAACACTATCAAGGTAGAAATCAACAACAGAAAGAGCAAGGAAAAAAAAAATCAATTACATGGAAACCAAATGACACCCTGCTTGCAAACCACTGGGTAAGAGAAGAAATCAGAGATGGAATTAAAAAATTCCTAAAATCAAACAAGAATGAAAATACATCATACAAAAAAACCTTTGGGACACAGCAAAGGCAGTCCTCAGAGGACAATTTATAGCAATAAATGCACACATCAAAAAAGAAGAAAGGGACAAAATCAAAACATTTAACTACAGAACTCAAACAGAGAACAGCAAAAAAAGCCCACAGCCACCAGAAGAAAGGAAATAATAAAGATCAGAGCAGAAATAAATGAAATAGAGAAGAGAAAAACATTTGAAAGAATCAACAAAACCAGAAGTTGATTCTTTGAAAGAATCAACAAAATCAACAAACCACTGGCCAGACTGACAAAAGAAAAACAGGAAAGAACACAAATAACTCAAATAAGAAATGAAATGGGAGACATTATAACAGACGCAACTGAAATTAAAAGGCTCAAAACAGAGTATTATGAAAAACTATATTCCAACAAATTTGAAAACTTACAGGAAATGGATAAATTTCTGGAAACACACTACCTACCCAAACTATTATGAATTGATGTTGAAAATCTGAACAGACCAATAACAGTAGAAGAGACTGAAAGGGTAATAAACAAACTCCCAACAAAAAAAAGCCCTTGTCCAGATGACTTCACTGGAGAATTCTACCAAACATTCAGAGAAGAGCTTATACCAGTACTAGTCAACTATTTCAGAACATAGAAAAGGAAGGGATGCTTCCAAATTCATTCTATGAAGCCAGCATACCCCTGATACCAAAACTAGGCAAAGACACCACAAAAAAATAAAATTACAGACCAATATCTCTCATGAATATAGATGCAAAAATTCTCAACAAAATTCTAGCCAATAGAATTCAGCATCATATCAAAAAATTAACACACCACTACCAAGTAGGATTCATACCAGGTATGCAAGGATGGTTCAACATTAGAAAATCAATCAACATAATCCACCACATAAATAAAAGGAAAGAAAAGAGTCACATGATCATCTCAATTGATGCAGAAAAGGCATTCGACAAAATCCAACACCGATTCCTGATAAAAACTCTCAATAAAATAGGTACAGAAGGGAAATTTCTCAACATAATAAAAAGCATCTATGGAAAACCAACAGCCAACATCATTCTTAATGGAGAGAGGCTGAAACATTCCCCTTGAGAACAGGAACAAGACAAGGATGCCCTTTATCACCACTCCTATTTAACATTGTGCTGGAAGTTCTAGCTAGAGCAATAAGGCAAGAAAAAGAAACAAATGGCATCCAAATAGGTAATGAAGAAGTTAAACTGTCCCTGTTTGGAGATGATATGATACTATACACAGAAAACCCAAAAGGCTTCATGAGAGAACTACTGGAACTAATAGAAAGATTCAGCAGAGTAGCAGAATCCAACATAAACATATAAAAATCAGTTGGATTCTCATACACCAATAAGGAAAATGATGAAAAGGAAATCAAGAAAACAATACCATTTATAATATCCACTAAAAAAATAAAATACTTAGGAATAAATCTAACCAGGGATGTAAAAGACCTATACAAAGAAAACTACAAAACACTACTGCAAGAAACCCAAAGGGATCTACATAAATGGAAAAACATACCATGCTCATGGATAGATAGACTCAACATTGTGAAAATGACAATTCTACCCAAAGCAATTTACAAATACAATCAATCCTGATCCAAATACCAATAACATTCTTTAAAGAGATAGAAAAACTAATCATTAACTTTATATGGAAAGGGAAGAAGGCCCAAATAAGTAAAGCACTATTGAAGAAAAAGAATAAAATAGGAGAACTCACACTACCTGACCTCAGAACCTACTATACAGCTATGGTAGTCAAAACAGCCTGGTACTGGTACAATGACAGATGCATTGACCAATGGAACAGAGAGAAACGAGCTGTAAATCCATCCACCTACGGTCACCTGATCTTCGACAAGGGCCCAAAGTCCATCAAATGGGGAAAAGACAGTCTTTAACAAATGGTGCTGGCAAAACTGGATATCCATCTGCAAAAAAATGAAACAGGACCCATACCTCACACCGTGTACAAAAACAAATTCAAAATGGATCAAAGACCTAAATATAAAGCCAAAAACTATAAAGTTCATCGAAGAAAAAATAAGACCAACGCTACAGGCCCTAATACACGGCATTAACAGGATACTAACCATAACCATCAACACACAAACTCCAGAAGATAAGCTAGATAAATGGGATCTTCTAAAAATCAAACACCTATGCTCTTCAAAAGACTTCACCAAGAGTAAAAAAAGAACCTACAGACTGGGAAAAACATTTTGAACATTACAAGTCAGACAAGTTCTAATCTCCATAATTTACAAGAAAATCCAACACCTCTACAACAAAAAGACAAATAATCCTGTTAAAAAATGGCAAAGAAAATGAACAGACACTTTACCAAAGAGGACATACAAGCGGCCAACAGACACATGAGGTAATGCTCGCGTTCACTAGTCATTAGAGAATTGCAAATTAAAACCACAATGAGATACTATCTCAAGCCGCATTACTGGCATGAATCAAAACAAATGTTGGAGAGGCTACAAGGAGATCAGAACTCTTATGCACTGCTGGTGGGAATGCAAAATGATACAACCATTTTGGAAAATGATATGGCGCTTCCTTAGAAAGCTAGAAATAGAAATACCATAGTATCCAGCAATCCCACTCCTAGGAATATATCCTAGAGAAATAAGAGCCATTACAAGAATATAGACATATGCACACCCATGTTCATGGCAGCATTGTTCACAATAGCAAAAAGATGGAAACAATCTAGATGCCCATCAACAGATGAATGGATAAACAAGTATACACAATGGAGTATTATGCAACGATAAAGAACAATGATGAATCTGTGAAGCATCTCATAACATAGATCAAACTGGAGGACATTATGCTGAGTGAAATAAGTCAATCACAAAAGGACAAATACTTGTATGAGACCTGTACTTTAAAAACTCAAGAAAAAGTTTACACACAAAAAGAAACATTCTTTGTTGGTTACGAGGAATGGGAGGGGTGGGGGGAGAAATACTAAATAGACTATAGATGAGTGCTAACTTTGGTGAAGGGTAAGACAGTACAGAATACTGGGGAAGCCGGCACAACTTGTACAAGGAAAGGTTATGGAAGCTCCATAGACAAATCTAAACTCCCTGAGGGACTGAATTGCTGGGCAGAGGGCTGTGGGGATCATGGTCTTGGGGAACATCTAGCTCAATTGGCATAACACAGTTTATAAAGAGATTGTTCTACATTCTACCTTGGTGAGTAGCGTCTGGGGTCTTAAAAGCCTGTGAGCTGCCATCTAAGATACTCCACTGGTCTCACCTCTTCAGCAGCAAGGGAGAATGAAGAAAACAAGATACAATGGAAAGATTAATCCAAAGGACTAATGGACCACAACTACCACGGCTTCCACCAGACTGAGTCCACTACAAATAGATGGTGCCCGGCTACCACCACTGACTGCTCTGACAGGGATCACAACAGAGGATCTCAGACAGAGCTGGAGAAAAATGTAGAACAACATTCTAACTCACAAAAAAAGACCAGACTTATTGCCCTGACAGAGACTGGAGAAATCCTGAGAGTTAGGCCCCCAAGCTACCTTTTAACTCAGTAATGAAGTCACTGCCGTGATTCTCCATTCAGCCAAATATTAGACAGCCTCATAAAACAAAATGAGACTAATGGGGCACAACAGCCCAGGGACAAGGACTAGAAGGCAGAATGGGACAGGAAAGCTGGTAATAGGGAACCCAAGGTTGAGAAGGTACAGTGTTGACATGTCATGGGGTTGTTAACCACTGTCGTAAAGCAATATGTGTACTAACTGTTTAAAGAGAAACTATTTGTTCTGTAAACCCTCATATAAAATACAATAAAAAAAAAACAGAATTTTTAAAAAGTTTGGAAGGACAGGAATGGCCATGGGGTGGGGGATTGCACTTACAGGTATGAAAACATTCTATAAAGTTACAATATTGTAAACACTGTGGTATTTATGAAAATTGAACAACATAATAAATAGCAAAAATGTTACTACTGGGATAAGTAAAACTTTAATATGTAATAAAGATATTTATAAAGAAAAAAATTTCTAGCCAATAGACTTCAGCATCATATCAAAAAAATAATACACCACAACCAAGTGGGATTCATACAAGGTATGCAAGGATGGTTCAACATTAGAAAATCAATCAATGTAATCCACCATATAAATAAAATAAGTAAAAAGAATCATGCAATCATCTTGATTGACACAGAAAAGGCATTTGACAAAGTCCAACACCCATTCCTGATGAAAACTCTCAAAAATATAGGTATATAAGGGAAATTCCTCAACATAATAAAGGACATCTGTACAAAACAAACAGCCAGCATCATTCTCAACAGACAGAGGGTGAAAGCATTCCCCCTGAGAACAGGAACAAGACAAGGATGTCCTTTATCACCACTCTTATTTAATATTGTGCTGGAAGTCCTAGCTAAAGCAATAAGGCAAGAAAAGGAAATAAATGGCATACAAATTGGTAAGGAAGAAGTAAAACTTTCCCTATTTGTGGATGATATGATACTATACATAAAACCCAAAAGACTCCATGAGAAAACTACTGGAACTAATAGAAAGATTCAGCAGAGTAGCAGGATACAAGATAAACATACAAAAATCAGTTGGATTCCTATACACCAATAAAAAGAAAGACAAAAAGGAAATCAGGAAAACAATACCGTTTATAATAGTCCCTAAAAAAATAAAATACTTAGGAATAAATCTAAACAGGGATGTATAAGACCTATACAAAGAAAACTACGAAACACTACTGCAAGAAACCAAAAGAGAACTACTTAAATGGAAAAATACACCGTGCTCATGGATAGGTACACTTAACATTGTGAAAATGTCAATTCTATCCAAAGCAATCTACATATACAATTCAATCCCAATCCAAATACCAACATCATTCTTTAAAGAGATGGAAAAATTAATCATTAACTTTGTATGGAAAAGGAAGAGGCCCCAGATAAGTAAAGCACTACTGACAAAGAATAAAGTAGGACTCACACTACCTGACCTCTGTACTTACTATACAGCTATCGTAGTCAAAACAGCCTGGTACTGGTACCATGACAGACACACTGACCAATGGAACAGAATTGAGAACCCAGATGTAAATTCATCCACCTATGGTCACCTGATCTTCGACAAGGGCCCAAAGTCCATCAAATGGAGTAAAAGAAAGTCTTTTTTTTATTTTTAATTTTTTTATTGTACTTTAGATGAAGGTTTACAGAACAAGTAGTTTCTCATTAAACACTCAGTACACATATTGTTTTATGACATTGATTAACAACCCCACGACATGTCAACACTCTCCCTTCTCGTCCTTGGAGGACCTTTTTTTTTTTTTTTTTTGGTGAAGATATACATAGCCAAAGATACACCATTGCAAAAATTTCTACATGCACAATTTGGTGACATTGATTACATTCTTCCCATTGTGCTGCTATTCTCACTATCATTTTCCAAATTATTCCATCACCATTATCTTCAACTAACCGTCCCCTAGGCTTCCCATCAAACCTTTTGAGTTGCTGTTGTCAATTTGATCTCACATAGAGAATCCTTTTTTTTTTTTTGTACTTTAGATGAAGGTTTACAGATCAAATAGTTTCTTATTAAACACTTAGTACACATATTGTCCTATGACAATGGTTAACAACTCCACTACATGTCAACACTGTCCCTTCTCAATCTTGGGTTCCCTATCACCAGCTTTCCTGTCCCCCTCTGCCTTCTAGTCCTTATCCCTGGACTGCTGTGCCTCATTAGTCCAGTTTTGTTTTTTGGGGCTGTCCAATCTCCGGCTGAATGGTGAACATGGGGAGTGACTTCACCACTGAGCTAAAAGGGTGTCCGGGGGCCATACTCTAAGGGTTTCTCCAATCTCTGTCAGGCCAGTAAATCTGGTCTTTTTTTGTGAGTTAGAATTTTGTTCCACATCCTTCTCCAGCTCTGTCCAGGACTCTCTGTTGTGATCCTGGTCAGAGCAGTCAGTGGTGGTAGCCGGACACCATCTAGCTATACTGAACTCAGTCTGGTGGAGGCCTTGGTATCTGTGGTCCATTAGTCCTTTGGATTAATCTTTTCCTTGTATCCTGTTCTCTTCATTTTCCCTAGTTCCTGAAGGGATGAGACCAGTAGAGTATCTTAGATGGCAGTTCACAGGCTTTTAAGACCCCAGACGCTACTCATCAAGGTAGAATGTAGAACATTGTCTTTATAAACTGTGTTATGCCAATTGAGCTAGATGTTCCCCAAGACCATGGTCCCCACGGCCCTCCGCCCAGAAATTCAGTCCCTCAAGGAGTTTGGATGTGTCTATGGAACTTCCATGACCTTTCCTTGTACAAGTTGTGCTGGCTTCCCCGTTATTGTGTAGTGTCTTACACTTCACCAAAGTTACCACTTATCTATAAAGACAGTCTTTTTTTTTTTTTAATATTTTATTGTACTTCAGGTGAAGGCTTACAGAACAAATCGTTTCTCATGAAACAGTAGTACATATGTTGTTTTATGACATTGGTTAACAACCCCACAACACATTAACCCTCTAAATTCTCAACTTTTTTTTTTTTTTGGTGAAAATACACACAGCCAAAGATACACCGTTTCAAAAATTTCTACATACACAGTTCAGTGACATTCACTACTCTCTTCCAATTGTGCTGTTATTCTCACTTAAGATGAAGGCTTACAGAACAAAATAGTTTCTCATTTTAATAGTTACTACAACTGTTGCCCTATGACAATGGTTAACAATCTCACAACACATCAACAATATCCTTACTCAATCTTGTGTTCCCTATCACCAGCTTCCTTGTCCCCTTCTGCCTTCTGGCCCTTGTCACTGGACTCCTGTGCCTCGTTAGTCTCATTTGGTTTTACAGGGCTGTCCACTCAAAGGCTGAACAGTGAACCTCGGAGGTGACTTCACCACTGAGCTAAAAGGGTGTCTGGGGGCCATACTCTGGAGGTTTCTCCAGTCTTCTTTAGGCCAATAAATCTGGTCTTTTTTTTGTGAGTTAGAATTATGCTCTACATCCTTCTCTAGCTCTGTCCAGAATAAAGACAGTCTTTTTGACAAATGGTGATGGCAGAACTGGATGTCCATCTGCAAAAAAATGAAACAGGACACATTCCTCACACCATACACAAAAACTACTTCAAAATGGATCAAAGACCTCAATATAAAACCAAGTACTGTAAAGATCATAGAAGATAAAATAGGGTCAACGCTAGAGGCCATAATACAGGGCACTAATAGGATACAAACCATAACTAACAATACAAAAAGACCAGAAAAAAAGCTAGATAACTGAGATCTTCTAAAAATTAAACACCTATGCTCATCACCAGACTTCAACAATAGAATAAAAGGAGAAACCATAGACTGGGAAAAATTTTTTGGCTGTGACAAATCTGACAAAAATCTAATCTCTAAAATCTACAGGAAAATCCAACACCTCTACAAAAAAAAGACAATCCAACAAAAATTGGCAAAGGATATGAACAGGCACTTCATGAAAGAAGACAATCAAGCAGCTAACAGATATATGAGGAAATGCTCGTGATCACTAGCCGTTAGAGAAATGCAAATCAAAATTACGAGATAACATCTCACCCTGACATTACTGGTGTGACTCAAAAAAAACCCAGAAAAATAACAAAAGTTGGAGAGGCTGCAGGGAGATTGGAACTCTTATGCACTGCTGGTGGGAATGCAAAATTGTACAATCATTTTGGAAAACAATATGGTGCTTTGTTAAAAAGCTAGAAATAGAAATAGCATATGATCCAGCAATCCAACTCCTAGGAATACAGCCTAGAGAAATAAGAGCCATCACACGAATAGACATATACACACCCATGTTCATGGCAGCATTGTTCACAACAGCAAAAAGATGGAAACAACCTAGATGCACATCAACAGATGTATGGATAAACAAACTATTGTACCTACACACAATGGAATACTACACAGTGATAAAGAACGATGATGTATCTGTGAAACATCTCACAACATGGATGAATCTGGTGGGCATTATGTGATTGGAATAAGTCAATCACAAAAGGACAAATATTGTATGAGACCACTACTATAAAAACTCACAAAAAAATTCACACACAAAAAAGAAACAATCTTGATGGTTATGAAGGAGGGGAGGAATGGGAGGGAAAAACACAAAAGAGATAATAGACAAGTGCTGACTTTCATGAAGGGTAAGACAGTACATAATACTGGGGAAGCCAGCACAACTTGTCCAAGACAAGGTGATGGAAGCTCCATAGACACATCTAAACTCCCTGTGGGACCAAATTAGTGGGCTGAGGGCTGTGGAGCTCATGGTCTCAGAGAACATGTAGCTCAATTGGCATAACATAGTTTGTACAGAAAATGTTCTACATTCTACTTTGGTGAGTAGCGTCTGGGGTCTTAAAAGCTTGTGAGCAGCCATCTAAGATACTCCACTGCTCTCACCCTGTCTGGAGCAAGGGAGAATGAAGAAAACTAAAGACAAAAGGGAAAGATTAGTCCAAAGGACTAATGGACCACAACTGCCACAGCATACACCAGACTGAGTCCAGCACAACTAGATGGTGCCCAGCTACCACAGCTGACTGTTCTGACAGGAATCACATTAGAAGGTCCTGGACAGAGATGGAGAAAAATGTAGAACAAAATTCTAACTCACACACACAAAAAAAGACCATACTTACTGGTCTGTCAGAGACTGGAGAAACTCTGAGAGTATGGCTCCTGGACACCCTTATAGCTCAGTAATGAAGTCACTCCTGAGGTTCACCCTTCAGCCAAAGATTAGACAGGCCCATAAAACAAAACGAGACTAAATGGGCACACCAGCCTGGGGGCAAGGATGAGAAGGGAGGAGGGGACAGGAAAGCTGGTAATGGGGAACCCAAGGTCGAGAAGGGAAGAGTGTTGACAGGTTGTGGGTTTCGCAGGCAATGTCACAAAACAATATGCGTATTCTTTAGTGAGAAACTAGTTTGCTCTGTAAACCTTCATCTAAAGTGCAATTTAAAAAAATGTTCATAAAATAAATGAATAAATAAATAGGATATGTAATTGCCTGAGAAATAGTAGTTGCTTTTGTCTTTAATTATGTGATGTATTGAAAAATAATAATAAATTTTTATTGCAAATGGCTGCAGTCTATGGTAGAGAGAACATAGAAGAATCAAGGGATTCTATTTTTATGTTTTAGTTTAGAATTTATATCCTGCCGAATCTACTTCCTCTAAAGACTCTGAGGTTAATGGAGGCAATTATAAACTCTGCAAAACAACATTGTTGCAAGAAGTTTTAGTTCTTTGATTCATCTCTTCTCTACACAGTGTACAACTTCAAAATTTTGAAAATTAAGTTAACATATTGGTTTAAGCACCATCTTAGGAAAATTGGAAGTTGTCAAAAATGAAATGAACCGCATAAAGATCAATATCCTAGGCATTAGTGAGCTGAAACGGACTGTTATTGACCATTTTTAATCAGACAATTATATGGTCTATAATGCTGGGAATGACAAATTGATCTTAAAAAGAACATTTTGAGATCTATCCTGAGGTACA
Organism: Dugong dugon; assembly: GCA_030035585.1. Lineage (NCBI taxonomy): Eukaryota > Metazoa > Chordata > Mammalia > Sirenia > Dugongidae > Dugong > Dugong dugon. The sequence continues at coordinate 22,334,315 of CM057478.1, forward strand.
ACTCTGTCAGTGATAGGAAAATATCCGTACACCTACAAGGCCTGCAAGGCAGACCAGTTAACATGACTATTATCCAAACTTATGCATTAACCACTAAGGCCAAAGATGAGGAAATTGAAGATTTTTACCAACTTCTGCAGTCTGAAATTGGTCAAACATGCAATAAAGATGTATTGATAATTACTGTTGATGGTAATGTGAAAGCTGGAAACAAAGAAGAGGGTTCAGTACTTGGAAAACATGGCCTTGGTGATAGAAACGATGCCAGTGATCGCATGATAGAATTTTGCAATACTAATGACTTATTCACTGCAAATACCTTTCTTCAACAACATAAAAGGTGACTATACAAGTGGACCTTGTCAGGTGGAATACACAGGAATCAAATTGACTACATATGTGGAAAGAGACAATGGAAAAGCTCAATATCATCAGTCAGAACAAGGCCAGGGGCCAACTGCAGAACAGATAATCAATTGCTCATATGCAAATTCAAGTTGAAGCTGAAGAAAATTAGAACAAGTCCATGAGAGCCAAAGTATGACCTTGAGTATATCCCACCTGAATTTAGAGACCATCTCAAGAATAGATTTGACTAAATGATAACAAATGACTGAAGACCAGATGAGTTGTGGAATGACATCAAGGACATCATACGTCAAGAAAACAAGAAGTCATTAAAAAGACAGGAAAGAAAGAAAAGACCAAAATGGATGTAAGAAGACACTCTCAAACTTGTTCTTGAACATCTAGTAGCTAAAGTGAATGGAAGAAATGTTGAAGACAGAACTCAAATTCTAGTAAGAAGACCAGACTTAATGGTCTGACTGAGACTGGAGGAACCCTGGAAAGTTTGACCCCTGGATTCTCTATCAGCCCAGAACTAAAACAATTTCCGAGGCCAACTCTTCAGACAGGGATTGGACTGGACTGTGGGACATAAAGTGATACTCGTGAGGAGTGTGCCTCTTAGCTCAAGTAGATACAAGAGACTAAATGGGCAGCTTCTGTCCAGAGGTGAGATGGGAAGGGAGAAGGTTTAAGAGCTGGTTGAATGGATATAAGGTATGGGGAGAGCAATTAGAGTCACATAACAATGTATGTATAAATTTTTTGTATGGGGAAAAAAAAAAAGAAATGATGAAGTGAAAGAGCTGAACAGAAGATTTCAAAGGGCGGCTCAGGAAGACTAGGTAAAGTTTAGAATGAAATGTGCAAAGATCTGGAGTTAGAAAATCAAAAGGGAGGAACACACTCGGCATTTCTCAAGCTGAGAGAATGGAAGAAAAAATTCAAGCCTTGAGTTGCAATATTGAAGGATTCTACAGGGAAAATATTGAGCAACACAGGAAGCATCAAAAGAAGATGGAAGTAATACACAGAGTCACTGTACTGAAAAGAATTGGGTGAGGTTCAACCATTTCAAGAGGTAGCATATGATCAAGAACCAATGGTACTGAAGGAAGAAGTCCAAGATGCACTGAAGTGAATGGCGAAAAACAAGACTCCAGGAATTAACGGAATACCAATTAAGATGTTTCTACAAATGGATGCAGCGCTGGAGTGCTCACTCATCTATGTCAAGAAATTTGGAAGACACCTTCCTGGCTAACCGACTGGAAGATATCCATATTTGTAACCATTCCAAAGAAAAGTGATCCAACAGAATGTGGAAATTATCAAACAATATCACCAAAATCACACACAAGTAAAATTATGCTGAAAGCTATTCAACAGTGGTTGCAGCAGTACATAGAGAACTTCCAGAAGTTCAAGCCAGATTCAGAAGAGGACATGGAATGAAGGACATCATTATTGATATCAGACAGATCATGGCTACAAGCAGAGAATACCAGAAAGATGTTTACCTGCGTTTTATTGACTGTGCAAAGGCATTCGACTATGTGGATCATAACAATTATGGATAACATTGCAAAGAATGGGTATTCCAGAACACTTAATTGTGCTCATGAGAAAACTGTACTTAGACCAAGAGGCAGTCATTCAAACAGAACAAAGGAATAATGAGTGGTTTAAAATCAGGAAAGGTGTGTGTCAGAGTTGTATCCTTTTACTATACTTATTCAATCTGTATGTTGAGCAAATAATCTGAGAAGCTGGACTATATGAAGAAGAATGCAGCATTGGAGGAAGACTCGTTAACAACTTGCAATGTGCAGATGACACAACCTTGCTTGCTGAAGGTGAGGAAGACTTGAAGCACTTACTGATGAAGATCAAAGACTACAGCCTTCAGTATGGATTGCACCTCAACATAAAGAAAACAAAAATCCTCACAACTGGACCAATAAGCAACATCAAGATAAATGGAGAAAATATTGAAGTTGTCAAAGATTTCAGTTTATTTGAATTCACAATCAATGCCCATGGACAGCAGTCAAGAAATCAAATGACGTATTGCATTGGGCAAATCTGCTGCAAAAGACCCTTTTCAAGTATTAAAAAGCAAAGATTTCACTTTGAGGACAAAGGTGAGCCTGACCCAAGCCATGATATGTTCAATCACCTCATGTACATGTGAAAGCTGGAGAATGAATGAGGAAGATGGAAAAAGAATTGACGCCTTTGAATTATAGTGTTGGCAAAGAATATTGACTATACCATGGACTGTTAGAAGAAGGAATAAAGCAGTCTTGGAAGAAGTACAACCAGAATGCTCCTTAGAAGCATGAATGGTGAGACTTCGTCTCACGTACTTTGGACATATTATCAGGAGGGACCAGTCCCTGGAGAAGGACATCATGCTTAGTAGAAAGTCAGCAAAAAAGAGGAAGACCCTCAACAGATGGATTGATACAGTGGCTGCAACAATGGACTCAAAAATAGCAGTGATTACGAGGATGGTGTAGGACAGGGCAGTGTTTTGGTCTGTTGTACATAGGGTCGTTATGAGTCAGAAGTGACTCGACGACACCTGACAACAACAACATGCACCATCTTTAATATCAAAGATGTGTTACGTAAACTCTTTGCTTAAGTGAGAACTAATGTGCATCCTGTCTAAATTATTAAATAAAAAGTTAATGTTAATGCATTTATCTTCGTTGTAAAAAATTTAATAGTCATGGATGGGAAATAATATCTGCTTTAACCAGACTGTTCTTTATGCTATGATGAGAAGTTTGTTTATGTGTCTGCCTTCCCCACTGACTGGATGCTTGAAGGACGTCCTTGAGGGAAACAGCCATGTTCTATTCTTCTCTGGAGGCTTTTGCAGCTCCTGGCACTTTTAACTCTTCTGAGACAATTTTGCCATGGTCACTTCTAAAACAAGGCCTGGAAAATTCAGACTTCCCATTGCTCAGCAGTGCCCACACGCTTTTCTCTTCTCTTCTTGTTAGCTGCTGACTCAGCCACCAGTTCATGGCAACCTCATGCACAACGAGATTGACTGTTGTGATCTGTGGGGTTTTCAATGACTGATTTTTTTGGGATGTAGATTGCCAGGCCTTTCTTCCTAGTCTGCCATACTCTGGAAGCTCCACTGAAACATGTCCACCATGGGTGACCCTGCTGGTATTTGAAATATTGGTAGCATAGCTTCGAGCATCATAGCAAAACACAAGGCACTACAGTATGACAAACTAATGGATGGTGACTGTGCTTGAGGGGCATTGGCTGGGAATGGAACCCAGGTCTTCCACATGGAAGGCGGGAATTCTAGCACTTTGGTTTGGGCCACCCTCTGTATTCTTCTTGTTTTTAGACCTCACTTTTTGCACAGTTCTCAACTCTCTAATAATTTTGTTTGTTTGATATTGTATTCCCTGCAATTGCCTCAAATTATGCTCAAACCAAGGAACCTCTCCCTTGGCCAGGCACCCCACAAGCCCCCAAGTACTGTGTCCAAAACTTCATCAGTGCTCGTTAGTGTTTGTGAATTAGACTGAACAAAACATGGTAATGAGAAGACTCAGGATCCTAAAATGGATTGGGTTACATAAATATTTTGTAAAGTCTTTGTGGATCAACATAAACAGAAATTTGCTTCCTCACAACAAAGTTTGGATGGATCATTTTGTTTATTTTTTATTTTCTAGCCCCTTTCTGTGAAAGGATTTTGAGGTAGCTAGAACAAAAACTACATCCTGAAATATATTTGGAAGAAATTATTCTAATTTTAATTCTAAAAAACTAAAAGATAACTGTAGAACTAGTTGCCTGCCGGATCCCAGAAGACTTCCCTTGCTCCTCCATTTCAGGAGTCAGTCTCACTCAGCTCCAGAGTATGGTTCAGAAGTAGAGAGAACCTGAAGGCCCACTTGTCTTAGATAACTCACAAAACTATGATTCACCCCTGGAGTGCTACAAACACTGTATTAGGGGGATGCCAAGATGAATGAAGAGTGGCTCCAATGGGGAACAGACAGCAATTAACCAGCCATCACGGTTCAGTATGACAGATGTGAGAAAGAAGGCACTTGTGGGGTGCTTGGCCAGGGGATGGGTTCTTTGGGTTGGAGGTGGGTACAGAAACTTTTAATTTGATGCAACTGCAAGGAATACAAAAACAATTAGAACTGAGAACTGTGTAAAAAGCAAGGTCTAAAAACAAGAAGGGGAATATAGAGAGTGACCCAAACCAAAGATCGCAAGAATTTAGTTAGTTCTAGAGGACAGCAAAGGGTGTGGGCATTGCTGGGCAAGGGAGGCTGGATTTTCCAGGCCTTGTTTTAGGAATGGCCATGCCACAATGGTATCAAAAGAGTCAAACATGCCTAGGAGTAGGAAGAGTTTCCAGAAAGGAATAGAACATGGCTATTGTCCTCAAGCCTGGAGGTTCAGAGGCAAGAAACTCCACTATGTATCTATTGCTCTCTAGGCTAGATCATCTTAGACTGACCCATGAGAAGCAACAGTGCTGAAAACTTGCCCCAGGACTGAAGCAGCCTCCTGTCTAGAGAACACAACCACCCAAATGGGAATCATCTGGGTTAGATAATACTTCCACCTGGGCAGACCTTCAGAGACTCAGTCAGCTCAGGTGTCTCTGGGCTGGGGGAGAGGGTAGAAGGCTATTGTTTGCTGTGGGGGAAATGTTGTTGAATGCACTAGAGGCTAGTATGAGCACACATATCGGGTAGAATGTTCTCTTTTTTGCAAATGGGGAGAAGCAGTGATGGAGCCAAGTACCTGGTCCCTGTGTGGTGTCCTACAGTACCCCTCTGTTATGGGTTGAATTCTGTCCCCCAGTTCAGAAGAAGAGACGTGGAAGTCTTAAGCCCTACTTGTAAATATGGCCCTGTCTGGAAATAAAGGTTTTCTTTTGCTCTATTAATGAGGTCATACCAGAGTAGGATGGGTCCTAAACCTAGCATTTCTGAGTGATGTCTTATAAAAAGAGCAGACTATACAGAGAGACACATCCACAGAGAGAAGAAAGACACCATATAAGGACTCGTCTACTAGCAATGTCACCAGAAACTAAGAGAGAAGCCCACAGAAGGAATCATGGCTGAGACCCTGATTTGGACTTTTAGCCTCCAGAACTGTGAGAAAATAAATTTATGTTCTTTAAAACCACCCACTTGTGGTATTTTTTGTTATGGCAGCACTAGGTAACTAAGGCACCCTCCAAGACCAAAAGAACTCCATTTTAATCCACTCTGTCATAAAAACCAAACTTGTCAAATTAACCCAACCACCTTCTGGAGAAGTGTGATGGGCGGTCTCTAAGGAAGAGTTTGCAGGTCCCGAGTTTTATAAAGAATTCTTGGATTCTACGCTCAGGACAAAACACATGGAGTCTGCATTTATTGAACACCAACTCTGTGCCTCCCGCTTGGGGTACAAGCCTCCTTAGAAGTCAGATTTATGTGACAGGAAAACTACAACTGAGTATTGACTAAGTTGCCTCTTAGTTGATCCTTTTATTCTTCCTTGGGTGCGGCTTGCTACATTCTTTCCCTACACAGACCTGTGGACATACGGCCCCATTCCAAACTAATGGATTTCAAACCCCCAACAATGACAGACAAGTCACTTAAACGATCTCCCATCTATTAAGCTAGCACAATTTTTTTTTTTTAAAAGAACAAAGCGCAATGCTAGCAGGACTTTAAGGAAATAAATGCATTCTTACACTGCTGGTGGCTCTCTTTATTGGTTCTTCTCTTTCTTGAGAAAAATATGGCAATAGGTAACAAGAGCTACAAAACTGTTTGGCCCAGTAATTCCACCTTTAGGAATACACTACAAGAAAGTAGTTTTGGAAAAAACCTATTATGTGCAAATACAGACATAAATAGAAGCCGCAATTTAACACAGTGTAAAACTGGAAAGAACCCAGACATACAACAATAGGGGAAATGCTAAACCAATTATGTAGTGACATGAAATACTTTATGGCCATTAAAAAGAAGTACACTGACGATGATGATGCATCAAGATTTGAATATTAAGAATGATCAAATATGAGAGCAGCATGTGCACGCTGCATGTAACTATATTTTTTAAAGTACGTAAGTACCCTACAAAAGATTTTTTAAAAGCCCAGAACCAAACCCATTGCCATCGAGTTGACTCTGACTCATGGAGATGCCGTAGGACAGAGTGGAACTGCCCCACAGTGTTTCCAAGGCTGTAATCTTCACAGGGAACCCCTGGTGGTGTAGTGGTTAAAAGCCACGGCCAAAAGGTGGGCAGTTTGAATCCGCCAGGCACGTTTTGGAAACTCTATGAGGCGTCCTACTCTTCTCTATAGGGTCGCTATGAGTCGCAATCTACTCGATGGCAACAGGTTATTTTGTTTTTGTTTTTGAAATCTTTACAGAAGGAAAGCCACATCTTTCTCCTATAGAGCAGCTGGTGGGTTCGAACCACCATTCTTTTGGTTAGCAACCAAGTGCTTAACCACTGTGCCATCAGGGCTCCAAAGACTACAAGATTACAAGACAAATAAGCTTAATTTAAATGTTATTGAGTCTTTTGTCTGTATAGTTGCTTAAGTTTACAGTTTACAAAGCACCTTTTTAAAAAAGAGGATGTGCATCTCTTTAGAAGGAAAATAATCCAAACCTATGGGCATATAGGGAGCCCTACAGGCATGGGCCTGTGGGAGACAAGACCTGGTAATTTGGTCACGTAAACATTACAGCCTTGGAAACCAAGAGGCAGTTCTACTCTGTCCTATAGGGTCACTATACTTCAGAATCGACTCTACAGCAGGCACACACACAAAACACGGACATGAGCAGGGATGGGCACTGCCGGAAAGTCGGGCTGCCGTTTGAGAGGATACTTTGTCTCTACCTCCAATTGCGTTTGCGCACCTCCCTCAGACAAACCACAGCTTCTGTCTTCTCCAAGAACACTGAGTCAGCACGATGCAAAAGAAACAACTTGTCTCATTTCTTCTTCTCCTAGTGTCCAGCAGGAACTGACAAGGAGGAGGCGACAATTTTCAGTTAGATTTCAAATGCCAAGACATCCTCTTTTCCTCTGGGACAATTGGGCTGATTGAGGGGGTGTTTGCTGTGCTGGAATATTATAAAGGAGTTATGCATGAGGGAGTGAATTAGCAACAACCTAGTATTTAGAGTATTTAGGATCTAAGACGCTTATGAGAAACAATCCTGGTGCAAACGGGGACTCTCAGGAAACAGTCACCACCGATTCTTTTTTCTTCATTGTGCAGTTATTAGATTCTAAATCAAAGACTTTTTTTCTTAACAACTTTATTGAGATATAATTTATATACTATAAAATTCACCCATTTAAAGCATACACTTCAATGGTTTTTTAGTATATTCACAGGATTGTGCAACCATCACCACTGCCAATTTTAGAACATTTTCATCACCTCAAAAAGAAACCTCACACCCTTTAGCCTCAACCCCCAATCCTCACATTTCCCCTAGCTCTAGGAAATTACTAATCTACTCTGTTCCTATAGATTTGTCTAGACATTTTGTATAAATGGAATCATACAGTATGTGATCTTTTGTGCTTGGCTTCTTTCACTTAGCATAATTTTTTTTCATGTTTATCCATGTTGTGGTATGAATCATTATTTCATTCCTTTTTATGACTAAATGATATTTCATTGTATAGTTACACCACATTTTATTTATTTGTTCATCAGTTGGTGGGCATTTGGAATTTATCACTTTTTGGCTATTGTAAATAATGCTGCTATGAACATTTGTACCCAAGGTTTTGTGTAGACATATGCTGAGTACATGCCCAGGAATGGAATCAGTATGGATTACACCTCAACATAAAGAAAACAAAAATCCTCACAACTGGACCAATAAGCAACATCATGATAAATGGAGAAAATAGTGAAATTGACAAAGATTTCATTTTACTTGGATCCACAATCAATGCCCATGAAAGCACCAGTCAAGAAATCAAACGACGTATTGCATTAGGCAAATCTGCTGCAAAAGACCTCTTCAAACTATTCAAAAACAAAGATGTCACTTTGAGGACTAAGGTGCGCCTGACCCAAGCTGTGATATTTTCAAATGTCTCATATGCATGCAAAAGCTGGACAGTGAATAAGGAAGACCAAAGAAGAACTGACACCTTTGAATTATAGTGTTGGCAAAGAATATTGAATATACAGTGGACTGCCAGAAGAATGAATAAATCTATCTCGGAAAAAGTACAGCCAGAATGCTCCTTAGAAGCAAGGATGGCGAGATTTCGTCCCACGTACTTTGGACGTGTTATCAGGAGGGATCCTTCCCTGGGAAGGACATCATGCTTGGTAGAGGGTCAGTGAAAAAGAGGAAGACCCTCAACTAGATGGACTGACACAGTGGTTACAACAATGGGCTCAAACACAGCAATGATTGTGAGGATGGCACAGGACTGGGTAGTGTTTCATTTTATTGTACATAGGGTAGCTATGAGTCAGAACTGACTCAATGGCACCAAACAGCAACAACAGGGTAACTCCAAAAGTCCCTAGATGGTGCAAATGGTTGGCACCAGACTGCTAATCTAAAGGTTGGTGGTTCAAACCCACCCAGCAGTACTGAAGAAGAGAAGGCCTGGCAATCTGCTTCCATAAAGAATTACAGCCAAGAAAACCCTATGAAGCAGTATGTAGTATGTAATACATGTGGTCACCATGAATTGGAATAAAGTCTATGGCAACTAACAGCAACGACATGTTAACGCCTCATTTTGAGGAACTGCCAGACTGTATTCCAAAAGTGGATGCATCATTTTACTTTCCCACCAGTGGTATATGAGTGTTCCTATTTCTCCACATCCTCGTCAACACTTGTTATCTTTTTTATTATAGCTGTGTTAGTGGAAGTGATATCTCACTGTGGTTTTGATTTGCATTTCCTTGATGACTAATTATGTTAAGTATATTTTGTGTGATTATTGGCTATTTCCATATCTTCTTCAGAGATGATTTTCTCATTTTTAGATAGGATCATTTGTCTTCTTCTATAGTGTCGCTATGAGTCGGAATTGATTCGGCACACAATGGGTTTGGTTTTTTGGTTTGATCTTTTTATTGTCGAGTTCTAAGAGTTCCTTATATATTCTAGATGTTAAGTCCCTTATCAGTTATATTATTTATAGTATTTACAAACATCTCATCATTCAGAGAGCTGTCTTTTCACTTTCTTGATAATGTCCTTTGGTCAATGTTTGGAAGTAAATCATCAGAACTTTTTCTAAGGCATGCCTCTGGGTGGACTTGAATCTCCAACATTTCAGTTAGCAGCTGAGAGTGTTATCTTTTTGCACCAACCAAGGACTCCAATCCTACACACCCCACTAATTCATCATTTTCCATAGCCACCATTTTCCCTTCCTCCCTGGCCCTGTTCCTTCCCCCCAGCTCTTTTCCAGACCCCATCTCCAGGCTATTGTGCCTCTTTGAACAAATTTAATGCTGCAGCATTTCTTCACTTAATTTCACTTCCACTCCTCCAGCCCCAGCCGTGTTGCTCACAACATGCTTATGTGGAGTCATGTCTCCCACCACACCTGATTACTCTCAAGTAGAACCTTCTCCATCAGAGGTTTGGAGAGTGACCCACATCTGCACTCAAAGTCACAGGCTCACCAGAGTTGCATGACAGTGGAACAAACCAGACTTTATATGTGAGAAAAAAGACACAGTCTCCATTTCCTCCTCAGTTCTCCCACCCAGGTGTTTCTGTATGTCTCTGGGCAGCCTATGAGAGAGGCTGGGCAATGCGGACATAGGAGGGAGGCAGGCGGGAGCATCGAGTTGCTGGCAAGGAGTGGGGATATAGCTATTTAAATAAAGATGTATCATTTGCTTAATTTGTTTATTCAGTGTGCATTTTCTCTTTTATTTTTCAGAAATGATTTTCACCTCAAGTCACTGAAAAACATAAAAGATCCACTTTATCCTCTTTCCACACACAGTCTGTTTCTTTTGCTAATTCCCACAGTGTTCATTACACTGAAAATTCCTTCAGGGTCTGCATTTGAGAAAGCCATGCACGATACTAAAATAACATTGTAAACTCTCATCGCAGAACCAATACGAAGTATACTACACTATGGAATCCCTGGGTGGTGCAAACAGTTACGTGCTTGGCTGCTCACCAAAGGGTGGGAAGTTCGAATCCATCCAGAAGCACCTCAGAAGAAAAGCTTTGACAATCTACTTCTGAAAAATCAGCCATTGAAAACCATTTCGAGCACAGTTCTACTCTGACACACATGGGGTCATAATGAGTCAGAGTCAACTCGACAGCAACCTGTTTTTGTTTTTTATACTATACTAGGAGCAACAATTGCCCAGTGTGCTGAACTCAGGATCCATTTCTTCATGAACCCTTCCCAACAGATCTTCCTCACCCAACATTGTTCAGTTATCCACCCCCTCTGTATGCAGACAAGCACCTCAGGGGAAGTTGACCAACCTCATCCCAATCAGGGTGGGCTCTTCTGGACTGAGAGTAATCCTACTTACCCTCCTGGTGATTGGTTCCAGAATGAGCATATGACCCAACTGTGTCCAACAGGAATTGAGAAAACAACTAGGAGCTCCTGGAAAATGTCTCTTTAGGCCTGAAAAAAATCCACAGGGAGAGACAGTCTTTTTTCTTCACCTGGAAGTGATACATGGAACTGCCCCCACCATTTTGCTTCCAGCCTAAGGATGAAGTCAATATTGAGGATGGCAGAGGAGAGAGATGGAAGGAACCTGAGTCCTTGGTGAAACTGTAACACACTGAAGCAACTACCCTGAAGGCTTCCCTGCCTCCTGACTTCTTGTTATGAGAAAATAAAGTTGCTTATTGTTGAAGCCAATTTGAGTAAGGGCTTCTACCACTGGCAATTTAAGACATACTAATTGATATTCATGGGCAGGCCCAATTTTCTCAGAATTTATTAGAAAGAAAATTGCTTTGCTGATCCCATAATAATTTTACATCTATATCTGTGTATAGTTTTTTCAATCAAGAAATTTTTTAATGATTTTTACTTTTTTTTACTAGATAGGAAATTGAAATTTCAAACCATTTGGCTTAAAACCTGAGGGCTGACATAAAAAATTGTAACATTTATGTGATATACTGGGGTCACCTGAGGGGGCTGCTCAGTATAATAGTTAATTTTGTGTCAACTTGGCTAGGCTAAGGTTCCCAGTAGTTTGGCTAAACACTAGTCTAGTTGCAGTCATGGAGCAGTTGCCTATGATTAAATCAGTTGACCTTGAGTAGAGCAGATTCCATAATGTAATGTGATGTACTGTAATGACCTCACATCTATTATAATGTAGTGTGATCACCTTCTGTAATGTAATCTAATATAATGCAATCAGTCAGTCAGTTGAGATCACACCTGTGTAGGGTGGATCCTAAACCTAATTATTCTGAGTTATAAAAAGACCAGAAGAGACACATATACATTGGGGAAGACAGACAACATGTGAGCACCTATGTCTATAAGCAAAGGAATGTCAAGGCTCACCAGCAGACACCAGAATTAGGAAAGAGGCTAACCGAAGGAACTGACATAGCTGAGACCCTAATTTGGACTTTCAGTCTCCAGTACTGTGAGAAAATAATTTCTGTTTTTTAAAGCCCCCACTTAGAGTATTTGGATTACAGCAGCACTAGGAAACTAAGACAACTGAGTAGAAGGCTCTAGGTACCGTCCACTCCCTCTAGGGCTAATGATCTTATCTCAAGACGTCTAACCCAAGCTCAACACTTGGCCATGCAACACTGATTTAGCTTGTCCAAGCCTCAGCCTCCATGTAACGTGGAGATAATTCTCCCCTGCCAGGTTGTTGTAAGGGTTAGATGAAATAACGTATGTAAAGCACTTGTCATATACTAGGCATTAGATGACAATAGTCTAGTATGTGCTAGATGTATAGCTAATACCACATTCAGTTAAATTCATGGTATGATTGGTCCTCAGTGTTGAAAGAATTATCACATAGACTATAAGCAGCTCACACGTTATGAATCAACTGGGTTAATCAGAACTTCATGGCTATGAGCTTGAGAATTACCTGCATAGTAGTTTGCAAACTGAGAGTCCACTGGCTGAGACTGGCCTACAGTCATGCTTTGTTTGGCTTGCCTAGTGTTTTCTTAGAAATTGAACCGAAATTTAAAATTGTGGAGACTCCACATTTAAAAAAAAAAACATCTGGCTTCTACTGAAGATTTAGAAGGTTTTATGATAGCAGTGGGCCACCCTGCCATCGGCCAGCTTCAAGTAGCACTGCCTGCTTTAACTGTGTGTATACTGTTGCTCACAGCTCCACTGCTTTGATAGTTCATAGTTCTGCTTAAAACTGTTGCTGTCAAGTCGATTCTGAATCATAGAGACCCTATAAGATAGAGTAGAACTGCCCCATAGGGTTTCCAAGGAGCAGCTGGTGGATTCAAACTGCTGACATTTTGGTTAGCAGACAAACGCTTAACCAGTGCACCACCAACGTTCCAGTTCTGCTTAGCTCTTTTTTAAATAATGATGTTAGAGAGGCGGAGTCAACATGATGCCCTAGACAGACGCACCATGCCATCCCTCTGCAGCAAAAACCTGAAAAATTAAGTAAAACAGATAACAAATGTCAATCCTGGAACCCTAATCATCAAATGAAGGGATAAAGAAATAGATCAAACAACAAACGGAGGAAGAGGCTGACGGAAAACAGAGAATGAGGAGAGCTACGGAGCGGAGGTCCCCTGCCAACTAACATGGCACAGCATTGCCATCTCGGAAAATAGCCAGGAACAACCCTGGACAAGGAGTAGGGGAAGGCAACTTCACAGAGCTCCCAACAGGAGACAGAGCATCGCGTGACCAGAAAGACACACTTTCCCATCCCTCACCCTTCTGGTGGGTATAAGCCAGAGCCTCTCCAGCCCAGCAGACCCCTCTGCTGGGGTCCATAATACCAGATCCCCTGCCCGCCCCGCCCCCTCCTACCATGCGGCTTTTCCCCCTCTTTCTTCCTTTTCTTTCTCCCTCTTTCCTAGCCAGATACACCACCTCCTCCCCTTCCTGATGGCCCCTGAGGCCAGAGAGCCACTAGCCTGCTGCTGGCCCTGGTCCACCCTGCCCCCACCCACTGGCTCCTGCCATGCTGTCATTTTTTTTTCCTTCTGTTTTTTTCCTTTCTATTCTGTCTTTTCTTTCTTCCTCACCTAGGTCCATATGTCATCTCCCCTCCCTTCCCACTGGCCCCTGGATCTGCCCCGCCGCTGCCCACCGGTTCCCCCCCAGCTGCCATTGTTTATTGTTTTTCGTTTTTGCCCTTTTTCACTTTTCTTTCTCCCTCCCACCTAGCCCCATATGCCACCTTCCCACCCTTCTCACTGAACCCCCACAGTGCTGTCATGGCTAGAGAGCCACCAGCCCACTGCTGCCAGAGGTACACCCCACTCCCATCTGACAGTTCTCCTTGTCCTTGCTGCCATTTTTTTCTTTTCTTTCTCTCTCTCACCTAGCCCCAAATGTCACCTCCCACCTGCCCCCGGGTCCACCCTACCCCCACCTGCTGGCCCCCACCATGATGCCATTTTTTTCTTTCTCTTTTTTTCTCTTTCTTCCTGTTCTTTATCCCTCCCACCTAGCCCCAAACACCACCTCCCACCCCTTCCTGCCAGCCTCTGCTGTGCTGATGCAGCTAGAGACCCATCAACACACCAGCCTGCTGCTGCCCTGGGTCCACTCTGCCCCCATCTGCCAGCCCCCAATGCAACATCATTTTTCTTTCTTTTTCTTTCTCCCTTCCATCTAACCCCATACATCACCTGCCCTTCCCTCCCACTGACCCCCAGATCTGCCTTGTTCCTACTCACTGGTCCCCACTGTGCCCTCATTTCTTTCTCTTTCTTCCTTTTCTTTATCCCTCCCATCTAGCCCATACTTCACCTCCCCCCACCCTTACCACTGGTCCCCACTGTGCCACCACGGCTGTAGACCCACAGCTCCACCTGGCCAGCTCCCCCCACACTATCATTTTTTTCTTTTTTTTCTTTCTTCCTTCCACCTAGTTCCATACGTCAAGTCCTTCCTTTCCCACCTGCCCCTGGGTCTACCTCGTCCCCATTTGTGGACCCCAATGCACCATCATTTTTTTCCCTTCTTACTTTTATTTCTCCCTCCCACCTAGCCCCATATACCACCTTATCCCCTTCCTACCAGCCCCCATCACACCACTGAAGATACAGTGCCACCAGTGCACCAGTCTGCTGCTGCCCTGGGTCCACCCCACCCCCCGACTGCCAGTCCTCACTGTGCAACCCCTTATTTATTTATTTTTTTATTATTTATTTATTTATTTTTATTTTTCTTTCACTTCTTTCTCCCTCCCACCTACTCCAATATGCCACCTCTCTCCCCTTCCTGCTAGCCTCTGGAACTGTCCCAACTCCACCAGGTTGCTAGTGCCATGCCACTCCTTTTTTGTTTTTGTTTTTTTGTTCTCTCTCTTTTCTTGTCTTTCTCCCTCTCGCTTAGCCCGATAGGCCATCTCCCCCCCTTCTCACCAGCTCCCACCACACTGCTGAGGCTAGAGCATCCCTGGCACTCAGGCCTGCTGCCGCACCAGGGCCACACCACACCTCTCCTCCAACCACTCAACCAGCCATTGAATGGTGGGAAGTGAGTCCATACCACTCCTTGTCTAACAACACTGCCCGTCTGGCAAGGGGCTGTGAATGCTCCCACACTGCTGAACCAACATCAGGAGGCCGACAGTGCCTGCCCAGTCTGCCCTCAACTACCTTGCTAAACCAGTGACCAGGGAAGCTGGTTCACCCTTCCTGCTGCTGCCCTGCCCACCCAGACAAAGTGGTGAGAGCTATTGTGCCCACAGACAAGCAAGCTGCAAAACACACATGGTCCGCCCTGACATGTTAAAACAAAATAAAATCAAACACACAAATAAATAAAAAAAACTAGACCCGTTGCCGTTGAGATGATTCCGACTCATAGTGACCCTATAAAGTGGATAAAAAAGGAAACATAAAATGTGTAAATAAAGAAAATAATACCTTAATGTCTTGGAGGCAGCAGATAATATCAAAACATAATAAAAAGCAAGACAAGATGGCTCCAGCAAGTGATCAAAATAAAGAATCAGGTAACCTTCCAGTAGAAAAAAAGACAGTGGAACTACCTGATATTGAATTCAAAACACTAATATTTAGGACTTTTCAAGAGATTGGGAAAGAGACCAAGGAAAACACAGACAAAACCAAGACAAAAATAGACAAAACCATGGAAAACACAGACAAAAACAGCCAAAATCAAGGAAAATACAGACAAAGCAAAAGAAGAATTCAGGAAAATAATACAAGAACAAAATTTCAAAATAAATAAACAATTAAAAATCATACAAAATCAGCAATTAGAAATCCTAAAGATGAACAACAAAATTTCAGAAATGGACAACTTAATAGAAGTTTTAGGAGCAAATATGAAATATAGAAAATATGAAAAGATAGACTATCTTATGAAATATGAAAATATGAAAGATAGAATCAGCAAGATTGAGGACAAATTCATGGATGCCACTTCGTTTGAGGAAAAATCAGAGAAAAGAATTTAAAAAATGAAGAAAACTAAGAATTATGTGGGATGAAATCAAGAGCAACAATATGCATGTGATTGGAGTTCTAGAACAGGGGGAGAAAATGGAAAAAACAGAGAATATTGTTGAAGATTTGCTGGCAGAAAACTTCCCAAATATCATGAAAGATGAAAAGCTGACTATCCAAGAGTCGCAATGAACCCCAGATAGGATAGACTCCAAAAAAAAGTCACCGAGACATACCATAATTGCAGTTGCAAAAACCAAACACAAAGAAAGGATCCTGAGAGTGCTTCAGAAAAATGCAAAATCACTTACAAAGGGGAAACAATAAGACTAAGCTCTGATTATCCAGTGGAAACAATGTAAGAAAGAAGGCAATGAGGTGACATATATAAAACCTTGAAAGAAAAAAAAACTGCCAGCCAAGAATAATATACCTGCAAAACTCTCTCTCAAATATGATGGAGAAATTAGGACATTTCCAGATAAACAGAAATTAAGAGAATTTATAAAAGCTAAATCAAACCTACAAGAAATATTAGAGGGAGTCCTTTAGTTAGAGAACCAACAACCTCAGACAACAACCAGAGTCTAGGACACAGGAAAGCATCAGTCAGATACCAACCTAGGTAAAGAATTCTCAATAATAAAAGAAAGCTAAAATATTAAAACAGGGAAACAGAGACGTCAATCTGTAAATGATGAAAAAAACATCAAAACACTAAAAAAGGGAATAAACAGTGTAGATGTAGAACTTTCAAATGGAGACGATGTCAAGGCTATATTAAGTAACAAAAGACTGGTTCAAACTTAGGAAGATAACAATAAATTTCAAGGTAACCACAAAGAAAGTTAACAAACCTATTCATCAAAATAAAAAAGAAGAAAAATATAAAGACTCAGTAAACACAAAATCTATAATAATGAAAGAAAAGAAAATCTACAAACGAACTCAGCACAGGAAGCTAAGAGGAACAAAGAAAATGTCAGCACCACAAAAAAAAAAAAAAAGCACTATATGACTACAATAAACTCACACCTAAGGATAATCACACTGAATATAAATGTATTAAATGCACCAGTAAAGAGACAGAGAGTGGTAGAATGGATTAAAAAAAAAACCATGACCCATCAATATGCTGTCTACGGGAGACAAAGACATAAATATTTTAAAAATCAAAGCATGGAAAAATTATATCAAGCAAACAGTAACCAAAAAAAAAAAAAAAAAAGAGCAAGAGTGGCAATAGTAATCTCAGACAAAATAGACTTCAAGGCAAAATCAGTCATAAAAGACAAGGAAGGACATTACATAATGATTAAAGGAACAATCCACCAAGAAGACATAACCCTAATAAATATCTACGCACCCAATGATAGGGCTCCAAAATACATAAAACAAACTCTAAAAGCACTAAAAAAAGAAATAGTTTCACAACAATAGTAGGAGACTTCAACACACCAGTCTCAGTAAAGGATAGACCATCTAGAAAGAAACTCAGCAAAGATACAGAAGATTTAAAGGCCACAAGCAACCAACTTGACCTCATAGACATATACAGAAAACTCCACTCAACAGCAGAAAAGTGTTCATTCTTTTCCAATGCACATGGAAATTTCTCCAGAATAGACCACATTTAGGCCACAAAGCAACCCTCAGTAAAATCCAAAACATCTAAATAATACAAAATATTCTCTCTGATCACAATGCCATGAAAGTAGAAACCATTAACAAGAAGAGCAAGGAAAAAAAAAAATCAAATACATGGAAACTAAATATCATCTTGCTTAAAAACAACTGAGTAATAGAAGAAAACAAAGAGAGGATCAAAAATTTCCTAGCATCAAGTGAGAATGAAAACACATCATATACCAAAACATTTGGGCAGAACTAAAGCAATGCTCAGAGGTCAATTTATAGCAATAGATGCATACATGCTAAAAGAAGAAAGGAATGACATTATAATGTTAGCTTTACAATTTAAACAAATGGAAAGAGAGCAGCAAAAAAGCCCACAGCCACCAGAAGAAAGGAAATGATAAAGATGAGAGCAGAAATAAAGAATAGAAAAACAATAGAAAGAATCAACAAAACCAAAAGTTGGTTCTTTGAAAAGATCAACAAAATCAACAAACCACTGACCAAACTGATGAAAGAAGAGGAAGCAAATAATCCAAATAAGAAATGAAATGGGGAACATTACAACAGACTCAACTGAAATAAAAAGGATCATAAAAGAATACTGTGAAAAATTGTATTCCAACAAATTTGAGAACCTACAGGAAATGGACAAATTTCTAAAAACACACTACCTACCAAAACTAACACAAACTGAGGTAAAAAATCTGAACAGACCTATAACAAGAGAAAAAATTGAAGAGGTTAAAAAACAAAACCAAGCAAACAAACAAAAAAAAAACTCTCAACAAAAGAAAGCCCTGGCCTGGACAGCTTCACTGGAGAATTCTACCAAACATTCAGAGAAAAGCTCACACCAGTACTACTCAAAATATTTCAGAACATAGAAAATGAAGGGATACTCCTGACTTCATTCTATGAAGCCAACATAACCCTCATACCAAAGCCAGGCAAAGACACCCTAAAAAAGGAAATTAGGGACCAGTCTCTCATGAGGAAGCCCTGGTGGCTTAGTGGTTAAGAGATCGGCTGCTAACCAAAAGGTCAGCAGTTTGAATCCACCAGGCACTTCTTGGAAACCCTGTAGGGCAGTTCTGCTCTGTCCTGTAGGATCACTGTGAGTCAAAATTGACTCGACGGCAATGGGTTTAGTTTTTTTGTTTTTTTAATCTCTCATGAATATAGATGCAAAAATTTTCAACAAAATTCTAGCTAATACAATTCAGTATCATATAAGAAAAATACACCACAACCAACTGGGATTCATTCCAGGTATGCAAGGATGGTTCAACATTAGAAAATGAATCAACGTAATCTACCACATAAATAAAACAAAAGAAAAAACTAATATGATCATCTAAATGGACACTGATAAGGCATTTGCTAAAGTCCAACAGCCATTCCTAATAAAAACTCTCAATAAAATAGGAATAGAAGGGAAATTCCTCAACATAATAAAGGGCATCTATACAAAACCCATAGCCAACATCATTCTCAACTGAGAGAGGCTAAAAGAATTCCCCCTGAGAATGGGAACAACAAAAGGATGCCCTTTATCACCACTCCTATTAACACTGTCCTAGAAATCCTAATTAGAGCAATAAGGCAAGAAAAAGAAATAAAGGGCATCAAATTGGAAAGGAAGAAGTAAAACTATCCTTATTCACAGATGATACTATCCTATACATAGAGAATCCCAAAGATTCCACAAGAAAAGTACTGGAACTAATAGAAAGGTTCAGCAGAGTAGCAGGATGAAAGATCAATATACAAAAATCAGTTGCATTCCTATACAGCAACAAAGAGAACTTTGAAAACAAAATCAGGAAATCAATATCGTTTACAATAGTCCCTAAAAGAATAAAATACTTAGGAATAAATCTAACCAGGAACATAAAAGACCTGTACAAAGAAAACGACAAAACACTGTTGCAAGAAACCAAAAGAGACCTACATAAATGGAAAACCATACCATGCTCATGGATAGGAAGACTCAACATTGCAAAAATGTTGATAATACCCAATGCAATCTATAGATACAATGCAGTCCCGCTCCAAATACCAACAGGATTCTTTAATGAGATGGAAAAACTAATCACCAATTTTATATGGAAAGGAAAGAGGCCTCAGAGAAGCAAAGCATTATTGAAAAAAAAGAGCAAAGTAGGAGACCTCACACTACCTGTTGTGGATTGAATTGTTTTCCTCAAAAAATGTGTATCAACTTGGTTAGGCCATGATTCCCAGTATTGTGTGGTTGTCCTAAATTTCATGATTGATGTAATTTTTCTATGTGTTGCAGACCCTAATCTCTGCCTGCGGTTAATGAGGCAAGACTGAGTTATGTTAAAGAGGATTACAGTGGGATGTAACACCCTTACTCAGGTCACATCCCTGAGCCAATGTAAAGGGAGTTTCCCCGAGGTGTGGCCCTCATCACCTTTTATCTTGCAAGAGATAAAAGGAAAGGGAAGAGAGCAGAGAGTTGGGGACCTCATACTAGCAAGAAAGTAGCGTTGGGAGCAGAGTGCGTCCTTTGGACCCAGGATTCCTGCACTGAGAAGCTCCTAGTCCAGGGCAAGACTGATGACAAGGATCTTCCTCCAGAGCTGAAAAAGAGAGAAAGCCCTCCCCTAGAGCTGACTGCCTGAATTTGAACTTCTTGCCTACTAGACTGTGAGAGAATAAACTTCTGTTTGTTGACATCATCCACTTGTGGTATTTCTATTATAGCAGCACTAGATGACTAAGACACTACCTGATCTTAGAACCTACTATACAGCCACGGTAACCAAAATAGCCTGGTACTTGTTCAAAGACAAACACATAGACCAATAGAACAGAATTGAGAATCCAGACATAAATCCATTTAACAGTGGTCGTCTGATCTTTGAAAAAGGACTAGATTCTGTTAAATGGGGAAAAGAAAGTCTTTCTAACAAATGGTGCAGACAAAACTGGATGTCCGTGTGTAAAAAAATTAAATAGGACCCATTCCTCTCAACATACGCAAAAACTAACTCAAAATGGATCAAAGATCTAAATGTTATTGTTGTTAGGTGCTGTGGAGTCTGTTCCAACTCATAGCAAACCTAGGTACAACAGAACAAAACACTGCCTGGTCTTGCACCATCCTCACAATTGTTATGCTTGAGCTGATTGTGACAGCCACTGTATCAATCCATCTCATTGAGGGTCTTCCTGTTTTTTGCTGACCCTCTACTTTACCGAGCATGATGCTCATTATCCAGGGACTGATCCCTCCTGATAACATGTCCAAAGTATGTGAGATGAAGTCTTGCCATCCTTGCTTCTAAGGAGCATTTGGGCTGTAGTTCTTCCAATACACATTTGTTTGTTCTTTTGGCAGTCCATGGTATATTCAATATTCTTCACCAATGCCATAATTCTTCTTTGATCTTCCTTATTTATTGTCCAGCTTTCAGATGCATATGAGGTGATTGAAAACATCATGGCTTGGGTCAGGTGCATCTTAGACTTCAAGGTGACGTATTTGCTTTTTAACACTTGAAAGAGGTCTTTTGCAGCAGATTTGCCCAATGCAATGTGTCATTTGATTTCTTGACTGCTGCTCCCATGGGTGTTGATTGTGGATCCAAGTAAAATGAAATCCTTGACAACTTCAATCTTTTCTCCGTTTATCGTGATGTTGCTTATTGGTCCAGCTGTGAGGATTTTTGTTTTCTTTATGCTGAGGTGTAATCCATACTGAAGGCTGTAGTCTTTGATCTTCATCAGTAAGTGCTTCAAGTCCTCTTCACTTTCAGCAAACAAGGATAGACAGGCCTATAAAACAAACAATAACACATGTGAGGAATGGGCTTTTCAGTTCAGTCAAGTATGTGAGATCAAATGGGCAACACTAGCCCGAAAGCAAAGATGAGAAGGCAGGAAGGGACAGGAAAACTGGACAAATGGACATGGGGAACCCAGGGTGGAAAGGGAAAAGGGGAAAGTTCTGACACAATGTGGGGACTGCAACCAATGTCACAAAACAATTTGTGTATAAATTTTTGAAGGAGAAACTAATTTGTGTTGTAAACTTTCACCTAAAAAGCACAATAAAATTTTTAAAAAATGATGTTGTACTTGTTTCATATTATTAATCTTTCTTTCATATTAAAGTAAATAATAAATATTTTAAAGTCTTAGTTCATCTCTTCCAAAAATTCTGTTTTGGATAATATACATTATTCTGCTTTTTGCTCTTTCTTTTATGACAGTGGATTCCAGGGGTGCCTAGGTCTAAGATTTGGTCTCTAAGCTCATGTTCCCCTAGGGGTATTGGCGTCTCTGTCAGATAGTGTCCACTAGGGCTGAGGGCCAGATCCTAGTCTAGGTGCCTGTCTTAGTCATCTAGTACTGCTCTAACAGAAATACCACAAGTGGATAACTTTAATAAAGAGACGTTTATTTCCTCACAGTAAAGTAGGCTAAAAGTCCAAATTCAGGGCGTCAGCTCCAGGGAAAGGCTTTCTCTCCATGTCGGCCTTCTCATCAATGTTTTCCTGGACTAGGAGCTTCTCTGTGGAGGCACCGCAGGTCCAAAGGACATGCTCTGCTGCCGACACTGCTTTCTTGGTGGTATGAGGTCCCCTCTCTCTGCTCACTTCCCTTTCCTTTTTATCTCTTGAGAGATACAAGGTGGTGCAAGCCACACCCCAGGGAAACTCCCTTTACATTGGATCAGGGATGTGACCTGGGTAAAGGTGGTGTTACAATCCCACCCTAATCCTCTTTAACATAAAATTACAATCACAAAATGGAGTCCAACCACACAATTCTGGGAATCATGGCCCAGCCAAACTGATATACACATTTTTAGGGGGACATAATTCAAACCATAACAGACGGTATATACTGAAAAGACTTGAAAGCAGAGACTCAAACAGAGATTTGTACACAAGTGTTCATTGCAGCACTATTCATAATAGCCAAAAGGTGGAAACAGCCTAAATGCCCATCAACAGATGAATGGATAAGCAAAATGTGGTACATAAATACAAGTAGGAGAAATCAAGTCTTGATACATGCTATAATATGGATAGAACTGGAAGACATTATGTTGAGTGAAATAAGTCAATCGCAAAAGGAAGAATATTGTATGACCTCACTTATATAAAAAGACAAGAAAAGGCAAATGTATAGAGACCAAAGTTTAGTAGTGGTTACCAGGGGCAGGAGGGAGGGGGATGAGGTGCTTAACAGTGATGGAAATATAGCATCGATTAAGGGTAGGGTTGTACAGCCATTTATTTAATTGCTGTCAATAAGTTGTACACCTGTAAAAAGTTGAATTGGAAACAACTGTGTGATAGATATATTTACAACAATGACCAAAAAAAAAAAAAAAAAAAAGTAGCTGCTGAGGCTGCTTATGTAAAACCAAACACCTCATGGGATTTGATTCTTTGGTTTGGATGTTTAGGGTCATGGTTACATGGTACATCCCAGTTAATTGGCCTAATAACGTGTTCAGTGCTTCTGTTCTACCTCCTAGTTGGTTGAGTAGTGCCTGGGTTCTTAAAAGTTTGCAAGCCGTCATCCAAGACACAACAATTGGTCTCTATTTGCCTTGAACAATAAAGGAAGATGGAGCATCAGGAATACAAGGAGGAAGTGGAATGTGTGGCTAATTGCCTCCTTGAACAGCTGTCTCCTTTGTCATGAGACCAGAAGAACTGGAAGGTGCCCAGCTACTGTTACTGAACATTTTGATCAAAGATTCTTTTTTTTTATGGTAACTTTTTTTCTTTTTCGAATTTCTTTTTTTTTATTGTTGTACTTTAAATGAAGTTTACATTTCAAGTTAGTCTCCCATACAAAATTTTTATACATACATTGTTATGTGACCCTAATTGCTCACCCCATTCTACAACAGCACACTCCTTTCCACACCTGATTCCCCATAACCATTCAACCAGCTCCTAGCCTTCTCTGCCTTCTCATCTCACCTCCAGACAGAAGCTGCCCGTTTTGTGTCTTGTATCTACTTGAGCTAAGAGGCACACGCCTCACGAGTATCACTTTATGTCCCACAGTCCAGCCCAATCCTTGTATGAAGAGTTGGCCTTGGAAATTGTTTAAGTTCTGGGCTGATAGAGAATCTGGGGGCATGCTTTCCGGAGTTCCTCCAGTCTCAGACCATTAAGTCTGGTCTTCTTACTAGAATTTGAGTTCTGCACCCCACCTTTCTCCTGCTCCATTAGGGACTATCTGTTATGTTCCCTGTCAGGGTGGTCATTGGTGGTAGCCAGGCACCATCTTGTTCTGGTCTCAGGCTGATGAAGTCTCTGGTTTATGTGGCCCTTTCGGTCTCTTGGGCTAATGCTTTCCTTGTGTCTTAGGTGTTCCTCATTCTCCTTTACTCCAGGTGGTTGGGACCAATTGATGAATCTTAGATGGCCGCTTGCAAGCTTTTAAGACCCCAGATGCCACTCACCAAAGTAGGATGCAGAACGTTTTCTTAATGAGTTTTGTTATGCCAATTGACCTAGATGTCCCCTGAAAGCATGGTCCCCAGCCCCTGCCTCTGCTACTCTGTCTCTCAAAGTATCTAATTTTATTCAGGAAACTTCTTAGCTTTGGTTTAGTCCAGTTGTGCTGACATCCCCTGTAGTATGTGCTGTCCTTCCCTTTGCCTGAGATGATTCTTATCTACTATCTAGTTAGTAAATAACCCTCTCCCTCCCTTCCCACCCTCGTAACCATCAAAGAATGTTTTCTTCTGTGTTTAAACCTTTTCTTGAGTTCTTACAATAGTGGTCTTGTACAGTATTTGTTCTTCTGTGACTGACTAAATTCACTCAGCATAATAAGTTCCAGCTTCCTCCATGTTATACAATGTTTCATGGCTTTATCATTGTTCTTTATTGTTGCGTAGTATTCCATTGTGTGGCTATACTATAAATGTTTACCCATTCGTCCTTTGATGGGCACCTAGGTTGTTTCCATCTTTTTGCTATTGTGAACAGTGCTGCAGTGAAGACGCGTGTGCATGTATCTATTCGTGTGATGGCTCTTATTTCTCTAAGATGTTTTCCAAGGAGTGGGTTAGCTGGATCGTATGGTACTTCTATTTCTAGCTTTTTAAGGAAGTGCCAAATCGATTTCCAAAGTGGTTGTACCATTTTACATTCCCACCAACAATGTATAAGTGTTCCAGTCTCTCCATAACCTCTCCAGCATTTATTATTTCGTGTTTTTTGTATTAGTGCTAGCCTTGTTGGGGTGAGATGATATCTCATTGTAGTTTTGATCTGCATTTCTCTAATGGCTAATGATTGTGAGCATTTCTTCATGTGTCTATTAGCCACCTGAACATCTTCTTTGGTGAAGTGCCTGTTCATATCCTTTGCCCATTTTTAAACTGGGTTATTTTTCTTTTCGTTGTTGAGGTTTTGCAGTATCTTGTAGATTTTAGAGATTAGATGCTGATCGGATTTGTCATAACCAAAATTTTTTTTTCGCAATCTGTAGGTTGTCTTCTTACTCTTTTGGTGAAGTATTTTTGATGAGCATAAATGTTTGATTTTTAGGAGCTCAGTGGTTAGGTGCTCAGCTGCTAATGAAAAGATTGGCTGCTAAACAGAAGGTTAGCAGTTTCAATCCACCAGCTTCTCCTTGGAAACCTTACGGGGCAGTTCTACTCTGTCCTATAGGGTTGCTACAAGTCGGAATTGACTCTACGGCAATGGGTATTTTTTGTTTGTTTGTTTGTTTGTTTCTGGTTTTGTTCTGTACTGTATTTTCAATTTTTATTTAAAACTGTTCTTTTAAAGTCTATTTTTAAGAAAACTTAAGTATATCTGTTTCCCATTTTAAAAAAAAAGTGCTTCACTAGCCTTTATGAGACACTCTGTGATAAGTCCTGCTTCCTCTCTGACCACTTGTCCTGTGAGTTTCCCTCCTCACTGCACTCTAGCCTCACAGGCCCCTCATGGCTGCTTAACCACCAAGGCTTCCTCCCACTTCAGTGCCATTGTGCTTGCAATTGCCTCTTCCTAGAGCATTCTTCCTTCAGAGATCCACATGGTGCATTCTCTCACCTTTAAGGCTTTATCAATATCACCCCCTCAGTGAGGTATTATGGATTGAATTGTGTCCCCCCAAAATATGCATTGGAATTCTAACCTCTATGCTTGTGGAGAGTCCCTGCCTGGCACAAACAGTTAAGCACTGGGCTACTAAACAAATGGTTCACAGTTCAAACCACCCAGATGTGTCTCAGAAGAAAAGCCTGGCAATCTGCTTCTGAAAGTTCACAGCCTTGAAAACTCTTGTTGTTGTTGTTGTTGTGTGCCATGAAGTTAATTCTGACACATAGCAATCCTATAGGACAGAATAGAATTTTCCCATAGGGTTTCCTAGGCTGTAATCTTTACGGGAGTGGATCTCCAGGTCATTTCTCCCACAGAGCAGCTGGTAGGTTTGAACCACTGACCTTTCAGTTAACAGCCAAGTTAACAGCCAGGGCTCCTTTTTCTATGCCTAGATACACACATATGTAGAGATTCTTTACAAAAAATAAAAGCGTAAGACCACATGTACTGTTTGTTTTGTTTTCTTGCTCTATTCACCCTATTCCCCGTGTTTGCATAAACATCTCTCCACGTATGTTGTTTGCCTGCCCCCTCCAGGCCCACTTTCCATTCTTCTCTACCCTTCTCCACCTGCCCTCTGACCTATAGGAATGTCACCCACGATCCTTTGTTGGTGTTGTTAGTTAAGAGAAGCCCGAGCCAGAAGTCAGAGGGCAGAAGGAGGGTTTTTATTCCTCTGGCCCCGGCTCTGCAAGGCTGGCTTTGTCCTTTGACCACGATCACTGCTCCTCTCAAGGCAGTCAGCTACACAACTCTCTCTAGTTACACGTCTGGTCATCTCTCCCTCCCATGTCCGTTTGGACAGAGAGGTGGCAACAGCTCTGCTGCTAACCCCTAGTCCCCACACCATCCCTTGTAGCCCCTTCTCCACTCACACTTGAGTCATTAGTCCTTTGTAAAGAAATCTTCCTTAGGTTATCTTAATGCAGGGCGTCGACTGAGCCATGCTTTAAATATACTTTTCCACCGTCATATTTAATGGCCACACACTACTGCATAGTGTGGTTGTGCCATAATAAATTTATTTATAATCCATGAATAAATGTAACCAATTCCCTGTTATTAAGCATTTAGGAAGGAGCCCTGGTGGCACAGTGGATAAGTGCTGGGCTGCTAACCAAAAGGTCAGCAGTTCCAAACCACCAGCTGCTCCGAGGGAGAAAGATATGGCAATCTAATTCCCTAAAGATTTACAGCTTTGGAAACTCTATGGGGCAGTTCTACTCTGTCCTATAAGGTCTCTAGGAGTCAGAATTGACTCGATGGCAATGGGTTTTTTAAATGGGTTTATTCATTTACAGAATCACTGTACCAAAAAGAATTGGTTGACTTTCAACCATTTCAGGAGGTACCATATGATCAAGAACCCATGGTATTGAGGGAAGAAGTCCAAGTTGCACTGAAGACATTGGCAAAAAATGAAGCTCCAGAAACTTACAGAATACCAATTGAGATGTTTCAACAAGCGGATGCAGTGCTGGCTGGAGGTGCTCACTTGTCAATGCCAACTAATTTGGCAGACAGCTGCCTGACCAACCAACTGGAAGAGATCCATATTTGTGCCTATTCCAAAGAAAGGTGATCTAACAGAATGTGGAAATTATCAAACAATATCATTAATATCACACACAAATAAAATTTTGCTGAAGATAATTCAAAAGTGATTGCAGCAGTAAATCAACAATAAACTGCCAGAAACTCAAGCCAGATTCAGAAGAGGACGTGAAATGAGGGATATCATTGCTGATGTCAGATGGATCTTGGCTGAAAGCAGACAATACCGAGAGATGTTTACCTGTGTTTTATTGACTGTGCAAAGGCATTTGACTGTGTGGATCACAACAAATTATGAATAACATTGCGAAGAATGGGAATTCCAGAACACTTAATTTTGCTCATGTGGAACCTGTACACAGACAAAGAGGCAGGCATTTGAACAGAATGAGGGTGTACTGTGCTGTTTAAAGTCAGGAAAGGTGTGTGTCAGGGTTGTATCCTTTCACCATACATATTCAATCTGTATGCTGAGCAAATAATCTGAGAAGCTGGACTATATGAAGAATGGGACATCAGGATTGGAGGAAGACTCATTAACAACCTGTGTTATACAGATGAAACAACCTTGCTTGCTGAAAATGAGGAAGACTTGAATCACTTACTGATGAAGATCAAAGACTATAGCCTTCAGTATGGATTACATCTCAATACAAAGAAAACAAAAATCTTGACAACTGGACAGATAAGCAACATCATGATAAATGGACAAAAGATTGAAGTTTTCAAGCATTTCCTTTTACTTGGATCAACAATCAACACCCATGGAGGCAGCACTCTAGAAATCAAACAACGCATTGCATTGGGCAAATCTGCTGCAAAAGACTTCTTTAAAGTGTTAAAAAGCAAAAATGTCACTGAGAACTAACGTGCTCCTGACCCAAGCCATGGTGTTTTCAATTACCTCAAATGCATGTGAAACAAAGACAATGAATAAGGAAGACCGAAGAATTGATGCCTTTGAATTATGATGTCAGCAAAGAATATTGAACAGACCATGGGCTGCCAGAAAAACAAATAAATCTGTTCTGGAAAAAGTAGTCAGAATGCTCCTTAGAAGCGAGGATGGCGAGACATTGTCTCATCTATTTTGCACATGTTATCCGGAGGGACCAGTCCCTGGATAATGGACTTCATGCTTGGTAAATGTGGGGATATATGCCATTTAAGCATGGCTACACTATTGACAACTGCAGCTCCCACAGGCCTCTATGCTGCACAGCATGTTGAGACTTGTCCCCAACATGTTCAGACTTGTCACGATTTGTTTTCCCAAACCTATTGTCCCGTTACTGATTGGCTTGTTTACCTGAATTCCTTCTCCCTTGCCCGAAACTTGTTGTTATTCACCCAAAGCCCATCGTTCTGTTATTTGCTTCACTGCTTGCTGTATTGACTATAAATAAACTCCTGGGACTGAAGCCGGAGGTTCGACTCCTCAGAGTGACCCTCCTGGCCCCACTTCTCTGTAAGAGTTGTAGCATTGGTTATTGTCTCTGCCACCCCGACAACCGTCGCCGCTGCGACAGATGGTGCCCCGCGTGAGGAGCTGCGACAAATGGTGCCTCGTGTGAGGAGCTGAGACAGATGGTGCCCCGTGTGAGGACACAGCACCAGGTAAAGTAGAGGGTCAGTGAAAAAGAGGAAGAGTCTTAATGAGATGGATTGACATGGTGGCTGCAACAGTGGGCTCAAACAGCAATGATTGTGAGGATGGTGCAGGACCAGGCAGTGTTTTGGTTTGTTGTACATAGGGTCACTATGAGTCAGAATCAACTTGATGGCACCTAACAGTAATGCAATTACTTGGTTCTCGTTTCTCAGTTTTATAAAGAATGTCTCAATGAGCATCTTTACAGTCATATTATTTGGCATAGCCATGATTATTTATTTAAATTCCTAGAAATATATCTGTTTTAATGAAGGTTATACATAATTCCAAAGTTTTTGATACACATTACAAAATTGCTCTCCAGAAATGTTGTGCCAACTTACACTCCCATTAGGAGCATAGAATAATGCCTGTTTCCTAACACAAGCTCTGATTAACCTTGTTGAATAAATAAGGAAACTCAAAGACCTAGTGATCCTGGCTTTGTTACAAAATGCAAAGCCATTCGTTGTGAATGTAAGGATAAAAGAAATCTGCTTCTCTAGAGGTGACTAGAGCTTCCTGGAGAAGAAAAGATCATAAGAGAAAAACAGGTGCCACACCTAGTCCGGGGTTATCAGGAACTTGTTTGAAATAGCTTGTAATGAATGGTTTGGGTCAATGACAGGGTGATTCCAATTAAGGAATTTCAGTAGAGAGGAGAATGCAGCTGCTGACTTGAGTAAATGAATGACCATTATTTGCTGAGGTCAAAGCAGCAAACCCTTCACACAGAGAATGCATTGTTTGGAAGAACTGATTAAGAACATGTCTGAAAATGGGTGTCAGTGTATACAGGATGGTTATTCTAACTATAGAGTTGGTAATTTACTTCATGACATTGACCCTATCTTGAGTGAGTTATGATATTTTCTGGGTTTCAGCCATGAGATCTCTCAATGTGCTGACCTCATTGTGATAAAATAATCAGAGTTCAGGTTAGTCATCACCATCTATCTGGGCATATGAAAGAAAAGTAATAAATAAGCAACTGCATAATGCAGAGATATAATCTCCTTTGGAAGCCTCTGTTGTAGAATTGTGGGAACTGAATTACAGTGAACAAATTCCATAACCAGTTCTGGAATCTCAGAATCCATTTCTGCTAGTTAAAAAAGAATTCTACCTAGAATTAAAATACACCTCCTGTAAACACCCTTCATGTTTCAAATGGCATCATGAGCACAGCTGAACCACGAGACGCCAGGTGAGTAGAGAAATGAGTTGCGATTAAGGTAAAGGGGGCCTGCCTCTGAACCACTATGGGGCCTTGGAGGACTGTTTGAAATCCCAGTTTATTCATCCATAAACTCCAAGTCCAGCAGACATGGAAATTAACATGTGTCCAAGACCTAAAATAAATCAAGCTATAGGAAAGACAGAAGTTGAAAATTTGCTCACCATGCTAAAGACCACCCCACCCTCAGATGGGAGGCTACCTTGAGCTAACCATGACAAGTTGGCTTTTCTTTTCTGATACCTAACCCTGGTCTGTTCAAAACACCCCAGACTGTGTATCATCCTGGTCCTCCCTCCCTCCCTCTTCCTCCCCCTTTTCTTCCTTCCTTCTTTCCTTCCCTCCTTCTTTCCTTCTTTCTTACCTTCCACTGGCAAACAAACATTCACCAAGGGTCTACTCAGGGGCAGATTATCCAATAGGCAAGATAAGCATGTTGTTTACCTTGCTTATCAGATCATCTGTAGTGAACAATTTCACACGGGAAATTGTGAAATTTTTCATTACAGATTAGTAAGTAAGCACAGGTAACCCCAGGCTTACCTGGTTTACTGGGTCATCCGTCCCTGTCAGGGATTGCAAATTAGAAAAGAGGATTTGATTCTGTAGGAAGGTGCTGTGAGGCTGAGAAAGAGACAGATGCCAGCCATACCTAGAAGCAGAATGTTTGATGTAGTGAAAAAATGTGAAATTGTTCACTACAGATGATCTAGTAGGCAAGGTAAGCATCGTGCTTACCTTGCCTATTGGATAATCACCTCTGAATCTACTAAGTGCCAAGCACAGTTCCGGGAGCCAAGGGACTAGAAATATCCAACGATAACATGGTCCACAGGTCTGCACCTCTGTCCTAGTATCTCATGACCATTCTCGCTGAAGGAAACAGGGGAAAACCCTGCTAGAGCCTGGTTGCTTGTGGGAAAGCTGTCTGAACTGCCTACTGGATTGGTTCCTGCCATTCATCTTTATCACCTGAATCTGAGTGATTGCCCACCAGATCCTGAAAGGCTCCGACCTCCCTCCAATGATTTGTGGCTGAGACACGAGTGCATGTAAGAGGGATCTGTAGCAATGTTTCATCTGAAGAATGTCTGGACAAGAGGCAGTGGGCATTTTTTTTCTAAGATATTAATGTCTGAGTAACAGTAATAAGGACAAGTGGGGCTTATTATTGTAGTTTAAGACAATGGAATAATCCATACCTATTTCATATAATCTATAACTACTTACTCCCAAAAGGAATGAATTGACAAGGAGTCAAAGGAGCAAGCAGATGCCGAAGAGGAAGAACAGTGCCCCCTTCTCCCAACAGCAGCCCTATAGGCATCATATATAGGCATCTGGCTCACATGAGTGTGGGGCCAGACTCTCTGGTGTGCACAATAGACCTCCTTCCTCTTCCCTCACACTCAAGAAATAACATCAAGAATGTTGTCTCCCTATGGTATATTTATTCATCCATTTAATCACTCAGCCCAGCATGTATTTAAACGTACCGGCTCAGGAGTCCAACTGCTTGAGTTCAAACCCTAACCCTCATCAGTTATTAGCGTGTGACTGACCTTTGGAAATGCTACTCAAACCTTTTGTGCCTTAGTTTTCTCATCTGTAAAGTGAGTCTATTACTAGTCCTTACCCCAGAAGGATGCTGAGAGGATTAAATAAGTGCTTGGCACATGGTAGGAACTAAATACATGTGCTCTCTTATCATTCAAGACACAAGTATTAGGCACCTACTATGTTCCAGCACCAGGGATACAAAGCTGAGTAAGACATGGTCCCTGCTCTCAGCCTACTGGAAGGTGGACAAGAACACTACACTAGCTGACTAGTGCAGCCATTGATGCCCAAGGGAGCAAGATGGATGGACATCCAAGTCATTCTGGGGTGGGGAAGACTCAAGGAAGACTTCTCACAGGAAATGACCTATAATTTGAATTCTTACATAAGATCTCATTAGGTGAAGGAAGGCAGGGATGGAAATGGGGAGAAAATACCAGGGAGTAAAAGACATTTGCTGGGGGGTTTATAAGGTTAGGGTATATCTTAGTTTTCTAGTGCTGCTATAATAGAAATACCACAAGTGAATGGCTTTAACAAAGAGAAATATATTCTATCACAGTCTAGGAGGCTACAAGTTCGAATTCAGGCTGCCAGCTCCAGGGGAAGGCTTTATCTCTCTGTCAGCTCTGGGGGAAGATGCTTGTCATCAATCTTCCCTGGTCGAGGAGTTTCTCAGCGCAGGGGCCCGGGTCCAAAGGCTGCATTATTCTCCCGGTTCCTCTTTCTTGGTAGTATGAGGTTCCCATGTCTCTCTGCTTGCTTCTCTCTTTTATGTATCAAAAGAGATTGGCTTAAAACACAACCTAATCTTGTAGATTGAGTCCTGCCTCGTTAACATAACTGCTTCTAATCTGGCCTCATTAACATCATAGAGGCAGGATTTACAACGCACAGGTAAATCACATCAGATGACAAAATGGTGGAATAGACAGTCACAGAATATTGGGAATCATGGCCTAGCCAAGTTGACACACATTTTGGGAGGACACAATTCAATCCATGACAGGGTAGGTCATGGAAGACTCCTTGTGGATGGAGGAAGGAGACTAATCATGAAGTGTCTTTTCTACCATACTAAGGAATTTGAACTTTATCAAAAAAATTAAAGGGGGGGGGGATCCCCAAGGATTTTAAACAAGCTGATCCTCTGAAGGGTTAGCAAACCAGCATGCCACTACCCACCACCATCCTTACCATGTATCTGAAAGAAAACTTGTTTTATCCCTTCTGTCATCTCAAGAATATTTGAGTAATACTTGTCTGGGATTTGAATTGCAGACAGATTTTTCCTGGAGCAGTACTTACGATTTTGTATAGGCAACTGGCTAGATAATAAATGCTTGCTTCTGAGAGATTTTCCCCTCATTTCTTTCTCATTTTGTGCAATTATTTCCAGAAAGGGCCCACCAATTGTATTTCTGCATCTGAGGTCCCTGATGTGGATGGACACACATGGCTGGGCCTTTTACAGCATTTAGGGCAAACCACTTGACTGAGCTGTCAAGTCGGTGTGAGGGTAATCAGCAGATTTATTTGAGGAAGTGTACTTATGGTACTAAATGGGGCCATTATCTGGCCATTTCACTGTTGCTACAAATGTCCCTCCAGAATGTGAATACCCACAATAAGTGCATATGCTTCAGGACATGACTTTGAGACAATATTTATCTGGCTCCAATTGATGCACATGCACGTGCTTGGGTAATTGCAGTAGTGTTTTTGAACACATAGGCAGAAACTCAATGCCAGATGCTTTATTAAATGCTTCCAGGGCAATCAAAGGAAGAAAGAGGGAAAAAAAAAAAAAAAAAAGAATGGTCAGTGGAGACCAGGGGTTGAAATGCAGCCTTAAATTATTCATAGCTTGGTACAGGCCGAGGAGAAATCATAATTAAACATTCTGGGGCCACCTCAAAGGATCTCATCTTTCCTCTGGGCCCAGGCATGCCCTCTCCACTAGGATTCAGTGAGAATGCACCACCATCTGCAAAGAACCAACCCAAAAACCAAACCTGTGGTCATTGGATTGATTCCAAATTATGGAGACCCCATGTATTACAGAGTAGAACTGCTCCAAGGGGTTTTCAAGGCTGTGATCTTTATGGAAGCAGAGTGCCAGGCCTTTCTTCTACCGCACCACTGGGTGGGTTTGAACTGCCAACCTTTCAGTTAGTAGTTGAGTACAAATTGTTTCAACCACCTGGGGACCTCTCTGCAAAGAATGGCAGGACTGACATGGTTCTGGCTGAGCCCCTCTGCGTGTCTGTTGGAGAGTCGCACCTCCAATAAAATGGAGACTTTAGTTTCTGTGGTCCTACACCCCACTCAGCAAATATACTTTGAGACATAGATGCTTTGAGATTTCTTATAAAATGTCTGTGCCCAAACCCAGAAATAC
This sequence comes from Dugong dugon, assembly GCA_030035585.1. Classification (NCBI taxonomy): domain Eukaryota; kingdom Metazoa; phylum Chordata; class Mammalia; order Sirenia; family Dugongidae; genus Dugong; species Dugong dugon. Next base: position 22,368,513 of record CM057478.1, read on the forward strand.
CATTTCCGTATGTTAGTGTTTGGCTTCCCCACCTCTAAAGCTTGTGTGACAGAAATGGAAACAGATTCTTAAAGAAAGTACTAGTTTTTTAAAAAAAATTGTGTATGTATAGGCATAAGAATGTGTATACAGAAATAAAGAAATACTGCAAATTTCAAAGGTAGTTAGGTTCCTCCAACACCTGGTATCTGTGTATAGTTAACGGGAAGGGGAAATTTACTATTAAAAAAAATGAAATTACTAAAGAATTTTCACATTCTAGGAAAAGGGCAGCATTCAAAGTAGGTGGCACATATGCTTAAGAAAACATATGTGGGCTTTTTAGTCAGGAAAGGTGAGGCTCCGCTGGCCCGTCTAGGTGGGCTGGGACTGGGCAAGAGGAGGCAGGAAGTAAGAGCGAGAGTGAGAAAGAACTAAACTGTTCTGCTTTACAAAGTAATGAGAATGCAGGCACGATCCTCTGGCAACTCTAACGGAAAAAGGCTTTGTGAGCCTGGAAGATGGAAAGAAGAGGAGAGGTGGGAGAGAAGGGCCTAGGAAAGAGAAAGTGGCTGGAGAAAACACAACAGCAGGCACGGGCACGATGAGACGACACCCAGTGAGAAGGAGCTGGTGGCAGCGATGGCAAAGGAGGGCTGTGATATCTGATACGTAGGAGCAAGTGGCACTGTAGGAGGCGCCTATTCGGAGCAGCACCATAGGACTCCTCTTGAGCCTAAACATTCAGCAAGTCCTTGTGCTGTTGATGCTTTGGGGAATGAAAAACGTCTGCGGTGGCGAAACTGCCGGAGGAGGGAGTGAGCTCAGAAGGTGAGAAGATGGGCAGGTCCCCAAGAGATGACCATGGGAATATAAGCCTATGTCACCACCCTAAATCTGGGGAAGTAGTCTGAAATCTTGGTGAAGCCATAGACCTTCTATATCCAGAGCATGGAATGGGGCCTCAAGTGATTTTATTTTGGATATTAAAGGAGAGGCTGATTGCAGAAGGCTGGGGGACTGAGGAGCATCCAGGCAGCTGACGCTGGGTGACAATTATGTACAATTATGTGTGTGTATCAAAAACAGGGACACTGTGACCCATCGTTTTCAGGTTTGCTGTTTGGGCACCACGTGAACACCTGTGGCCCATGATGCATTTTTTTCTTTTTCTTACTAATATTTTATTGTGTTTTAGGTGAAAATTTACACAGCAAATTAGGTTTCACTTTAACAACTTTTATACATATTGTTCCATGACATTGATTACAGTTTTTACAATGTGTCAGAATTCTCATTATTTCCGTTCTGTTTGTTCTGTTTCCATTGATCTAGCTTCCCTTCCCCTCCTTGCCTTCTCATCTTTGCTTTTGGTAACTGTTGACCATTTAGTCTCATATTGTTTAAGGGAGCACATTACTCACTGGTGATATTGTTTATTTTATAAGCCAATTTATCATTTGGCTGAAAGGTGACTTGCAGAAATAGCTTCCATTTCAAGTTCAAAGGGAATCTTAGGGTAATAGTCTCAGGCGTTCTGCTAGTCTCTATTAGTCTAGTAGGTCTGGCCTTTTTTAGGAATTTGAGTTTTGTTCCACATTTTTCACCAGTTCTATCTGGGATCTTCTATTGTGTCCCTGGTCACAATGGTTGGTAGTGGTAGTCAGGCACCATCTAGTTCTTCTGGTCTCAGGTCTCAGGTTCCTGTGGGCTATTAGTCCTGTAGACTAGTTTCTTCTTTGAGCCTTTGATTTTCTTCATTCTCTTTTTCTCCAGACAAGTAGAGATTAATAGTTGTATCTTAGATGGCTGCTGGCAATTCACCGGACGCTACTCACCAAACTTAGATGTAGAACATTCTTTGCCAGTTGACTAAGTTCTCCCCTGAGACTATGGTCCCAAGCCTTCTAACACAGTAAACCAATCCCTTGAGTTATTTGGCTACGTCTAGGAAGCCTCCGTAAAATGTGCCCCCTGTGTGGTTTGTTATATATGTGGATATATATGCAGCACACACAAATGTGTATATACATATGCCTACAGATACACTTATACATATACGTGCATTTACTCCCATATGCCTTCCAATACACATATATGCATCCATCTACCTACGTAAACACACACATATGTTTTGGTTGTTTTTACTGTTACTGAAAAATTGTATACGTTATAGTATTTACTGAGGGAGTGGTTAAGAGCTCAACTGCTAACCAAAATGTTGGCAGCTTGAATCCACCAGCCACTCCTTGGAATCCCTATGAGGCAGTCCTGCTCTGTCCTGTAAGGTTGCTATGGGTTGGAATTAACTTGACAGCAACAGGTTTGGTTTGGTTTTATAGCATTTACCGAAATTTTCCCTTTCCTCATGTACTTCTTAGTGTCTTTATTTATCTTTGTCAAGTTGTGCTGACTTCACCCATATTTGGGTTTGCCTTTCTGTCTTGGTCTTCCAGTGTTGCTATAACAGAAATACCACAAGTGGTTGGCTTTAACAAAGAGAAATTTATTTCTTCACAGTAAAGTCGGCTAAAAGTCCAAATTCAGGGCGTCGGTTCCAGGGGAAGTCTTTCTCTCTCTGTTGGCCTTCTCATCAATGTTCTCCCAGACTAGGAGCTTCTCTGTGCAGGGACCCTGGGTCCAAAGGATGCACTCTGCTCCTGGCACTGTTTTCTTGGTGGTGTGAGGTTCTCCGGTCTCTCTGCTCACCTCTCTCTTTTATATCTCAAGAGATTGCCTCAGGACATAATCCAATCTTGAAGACTGAGTCCTACCTTACTAACACAACTGCTGCCCATCCTCCCTCATTAACATCACAGAGGCAGGATTTACAACATACAGGAAAATCACACAATACTAGGAATCATGGCCCAGACAAATTTATACGCTCTTTTTCTGGGGGGACATAATTCAATCCATGACAATTTCCCATCACAAAAAGTAACAAGTGTCTACTATCTAGAAAGACATTTCCCCTCTTCCTCCCTCCCATCCCTGATAACCGTCAAAGAACTTTGCTTTCTCTGTATATACACATCTATTCTTGATTTTTTTATAGTAAGGGGACCATACAATATTTGTCTTTTGTTGTTGACTTGTTTCACTCAGCATAATTTTCTCCAGATTCATCCATGTTATTTTTTGTGGATTCCTCATTATTTTTTAGTTTCTTTTTTTTTTTAACTGAACTTTAGACGAAGGTTTACAGAACAAACTAGCTTCTCATTAAACAGTAAGTACATATATTATTTATGACATTGGTTAACAACCCAATGACACGTCAGTGCTCTCCCTTCTCGATCTTGGGTTCCCTATTACCAGCCTTCCTGTCCCCTCCTACCTTCTAGAACTTGCCCCGGGGCCAGTGTGTCCATTTAGTCTTGTTTTGTCTTATGGGCCTGTCTAAGAGGTGAACCTCTGGAGTGACTTCATTACTGAACTAAAAGGGTGTCTGGGAGCATACTCTCACGGTTTCTCCAGTCTCTGTCAGGCCAGTAAGTCTGGTCTGTTTTTGAGTTACAATTTCTTTCTACATTTTTCTCCAGCTCTGTCTGTGACCCTCTATTGTGATCCCTGTCAGAGCAGTCAGTGGTGGTAGCCAGGCACCATCTAGCTGTACTGTACTCAGTCTGGTGGAGGCCGTGGTAGTTGTGGTCTATTAATCCTTCAGACTAATCTTTCCCTTGTATCTTTAGTTTTTTTTTATTTTCCCTTGCTTCTGAAAGGGTGAGACCAGTGGAGTATCTTAGATGGCTGCTCACAAGCTTTTAAGACCCCAGACGCTACACAAGAAGGTAGAATGTAGAACATGTTCTGTACAAACTATGTTATGCCAATAGAGCTAGGTGTTCCCTGAGACAATGGTCCAGACAGCCCTCAGCACAGTAATTCAATCCCTCAGGGACCATACCCTGAACAAGTTGTGCTGGCTTCCCCAGTATTGTGTACTGTCTTACCCGTCACCAAAGTTACCACTTATCTATTGTCTATCTAGTGTTTTTTCACCCCCAACCCTCGCCTTGCTCATAACCATCAAAGATTGTTCCTTTTTGTGTGTAAACCTTTTCATGAGTTTTTGTAGTAGTGGTCTCATACAATATTTGTCATTTTGTGATTGACTTCTTTCACTCAACGTAATGCCCTCCAGATTCTTCCAGGTTGTGAGATGCTTTGCAAATTTATCATTGTTCTTTTTCGTTGCTTATTACTTCATTGTGTGTATGTACCATAGTTTATTTATCCATTCATCTGTTGATAGGCATCTAGGTTGTTTCCATCTTTTTGCTGTTGTGAACAATGCTGCAATGAACATAGGTGTGCAAATGTCTATTCGTGTGATGGCTCTTATTTCTCTAGGCTGTATTCCTAGCAGTCAGATTGCTAGATCATATGGTATTTCTATTTCTAGCTTTCTAAGGATGTGCAATGTCATTTTCCAAAATGGTTGTACCATTTTGCATTCCCACCTGCAGTGCATAAGAGTTCCAATCTGCCTGCAGCCTCTCCAACACTAGTTATTTTCTATTTTTTTGATTCATGCCTGTAATGCTGGGGTGAGATGGTATCTCATTGTGGTTTTGATTTGCATTTCTCTAATGGCTAGTGATCCTGAGCATTTCTTCCTGTGTCTGTTAGTCGGTTGAATGTCTTCAATGGTGAAGTGTCTGTTCATTTCCTTTGCCCATTTTTTAATTGAATTATTTGTCTTTTTGTTGTAGAAGTGTTAGATTTTCCTATAGATCTTAGAGATAAGACCATTGTTGGGTTTGTAATAGCCAAAACTTTCTTCCCAGTCTGTAGGTTCTCTTTTTACTCTTTTGGTGAAGTCTTTTGATGAGCATAAGTGTTTAATTTTTATGAGATCCCAGTTATCTAGCTTATCTTCTGGAGTTTGTATGCTGTTAGTTACGGTTTGTATCCTGTTAATGCTGTGTATTAGGGTCTCTAGTGTTGAACCAATTTTTTCTTCTATGATCTTTATAGTTTTTGGTTTTATATTTATGTCTTTGAATTAGTTTTTGTGTATGGTGTGAGGTATGGGCCCTGTTTCATTTTTTTGCAGAGGGGCATCCAGTTTTGCCAGCATCATTTGTTAAAAAGATTATTTTTTCCCCATTTGATGGACTTTGGGCCCTTGTCGAAGATCAGGTGACCGTAGGTGGGTGGATTTACATCTGGGTTCTCAATTCTGTTCTATTGGTCAATGTATCTGTTGTTGTACCAATACCAGGCTATTTTGACTACCGTAGCTTTATAGTAGTAGGTTCTGAGGTCAGGTAGTGTGAGTCCTCCTACTTTATTCTTCTTCAACAATGCTTTACTTATCCCGGGCCACTTCCCTTTCCATATAAAGTTAATGATTGCTTTTTCCATCTCTTTAAAGAACGTTGTTGGTATTTGGATTGGGATTGCATTGTATTTGTAGATTGCTTTGGGTATAGAATTGTCATTTTCACAATGTTGAGTCTACCTATCCATGAGCTTGGTATGTTTTTCCATTTATGTAGATCTCTTTTGATTTCTTGCAGTAGTGTTTTGTAGTTTTCTTGGTATAGGTCTTTTACATCCCTGGCTAGATTTATTCCTAAGTATTTTATTCTTTTAGGGGCTACTATAAATGGTATTGTTTTCTTGATTTCCTTTTCATCCTTCTCTTTATTGGTGTATAGAAATCCAACAGATTTTTGTATGTTTATCTTGTATTCTGCTACTCTGCTGAATCTTTCTATTAGTTCCAGTAGTTTTCTTGTGGAGTCCTTTGAGTTTTCTATATATAGTATCATATCATCTGTGAATAGGAACAGTTTTACTTGTTCCTTACCAATTTGTATGCCTTTTATTTCCTTTTCTTGTTTTATTGCTCTAGCTAGGACTTCCAGCACAATGTTAAATAGGAGTGGTGATAAAGGGCATCTTTGTCTTGTTCCTGTTCTGAAGGGGAATGTTTTCTGCCTCTCTCTATTAAGAATAATGTTGGCTGTTGGTTTTATATAGATGCCCTTTATTATGTTGAGGAATTTCCCCTCTATACCTATTTTATTGAGAGTTTTTTTATCAGGAATGGGTGTTGGACTTTGTCGAATGCCTTTTCTGTGTCAATTGAGATGATCACGTGACTCTTTTCTTTTATTTATGTGGTGGATTATGTTGATTGATTTTTTAATATTGAACCATCCTTGCATACCTGGCATGAATTCTACTTGGTCATGGTGTATTATTTTTTTGATACGATGCTGAATTCTATTGGCTAGAATTTTGTTGAGAATTTTTGCATCTATATTCATGAGAGATATTGGTCTGTAATTTTCTTTTTTTGTGGTGTCTTTGCCTGGTTTTGGTATCAGGGTTATGCTGGCTTCATAGAATGAATTTGGAAGTGCTCCTTCCTTTTCTACGTTCTGAAGTACTTTGGGTAGTACTGGTATAAGCTCTTCTCTGAATGTTTGGTAGAATTCTCCAGTGAAGCCATCTGGGCCAGGGCTTTTTTTTTGTTGGGAGTTTGTTTATTACCTTTTCAGTCTCTTCTATTGTTATTGGTCTGTTCAGATTTTCAGCATCAATCTGTGATAGTTTGGGTAGGTAGTGTGTTTCTAGAAATTCATCTATTTCCTGTAGGTTTTCATATTTGTTGGAATATAGTTTTTCATAATACTCTGTTATGATCCTTTTTATTTCAGTTGGGTCTGTTGTAATGTCCCTCATTTCATTTCTTATTTGGGTTATTTGTGTCCTCCTGTTTTTCTTTTGTCAGTCTGGCCAGTGGTTTGTCGATTTTGTTGATTCTTTCAAAGAACCAACTTTTGGTTTTGTTGATTCTTTCTACTGTTTTTCCATTCTCTATTTCATTTATTTCTGCTCTGATCCTTATTATTTCCTTTCTTCTGGTGGCTGTGGGCCTTTTTTGCTGTTCTCTTTCTATTTGTTTGAGTTCTGTAGTTAAATGTTTTGATTTTGTCCTTTTATTACTTTTTTTGATGTGTGCATCTATTGCTATAAATTGTCCTCTGAGCACTGCCTTTGCTGTGTCCCAAAGGTTTTGTTATGATATGTTTTCATTCTCATTTGATTCTAGGGATTTTTGGATTCCATCTTTGATTTCTTCTATTACCCAGTGTTTTTTAAGCACAGTGTTATTTAGTTTCCATAGAACTGATTTTTTTTCCTTGCTCTTCCTGTTGTTAATTTCTACTTTGATGGCATTGTGATCAGAGAAGATACTTTGTATTATCTCATGTTTTGGATTTTGTTGAAAGTTGCTCTGTGGCCTAAGATGTGGTCTGTTCTGGAGAATGCTCCATACACATTGGAAAAGAATGTGTACTTTGCAGCTGTAGGGTGGAGTGCTCTATATATGTCTATGAGTTCAAGTTTGCTGATTGTGGCCGTTAGATCTTCTGTATCTTTGTTGAGTTTCCTTCTAGATGTTCTATCCTTTACTGAGAGTGGTGTGTTGAAGTCTCCTACTATTATTGTGGAACTGTCAATTTCTCTTTTCAGTGCTGTTAAAATTTGTTTTATGTATTTTGGAGCCCTGTCATTGGGTGTGTAGATGTTTATTATGGTTATGTCTGCATGACGGATTGTCTCTTTAATCATGACATAGTGCTCTCCTTTGTCTTTTATGGTGGATTTTGTTTTAAAGTATATTTTATCTGAGATTAGTATTGCCACTCTTGCTCTTTTTTGGTGGCTGTTTGCTTGATATATTTTTTCCATTCTTTGATTTTTAATAAATTTATGTCCTTGTTTCTAAGGTGTGTCTCTTGTAGACAGCATACTGATGGATCCTGTTTTTTAATCCATTCTGTCACTCTCTGTCTCTTTATGGGTGCATTTAGGCGATTCACTTTCAGTGTAATTATTGATAGGCAGGAGTTTATTGCTGTCATTTTGTAGTGCTTTTTTTTGGTGGTGCTGAAGTTTTCTTTGTTCCTCTTACTCTCCTGTGCTGAATTCATTTTGGTTGTGGATCTTTTTTTCATTTCTTTTGTTTTTACTGAGACTTTATGTTTTTCTTCTTTATTTTGATGAGTAGGTTTGTTAACTTTCTTTATGGTTACCTTGAAATTTACCCTTATCTTCCTAGGTTTGAACCAGTCTATTATTACTTGGTATCGCCTTGCCTCTCTCTCCATTAGAAGATTCTATACCTACACTGTTTATTCCCTCTTTTATTGTTCTGATGTTGTTGTCATTTACAGATTAACCTCTCTGGTTCCCTGTTATAATTCTTTTGGTATTGGATGGTCTTTGAGAGTTCATTCCCTAGGTTGGTATCTGGCTGGTATGATCCTGCATTCTAGATTTAGACTGTGGTCTGATGTTGTTTGTTCTTAGATTAAAGGACTCCTTTAATAATTCTTGTAAGTTTGGTTTGATTTTTACATATTCTTTTAATTTCTGTTTATCTGGAAATGCCCTAATTTCACCATTATATTTGAATGAGAGTTTTGCAGGATATATTATTCTTGGTTGGTAATTTTTTTCTTTCAAGGTTTTATATATGTCCTCCCATTGCTTTCTTGCCTGCATGGTTTCTGTTGAGTAATCAGACCTTAGTCTTATTGTTTCCCTTCTGTATGTGACTTTTTGTTTTTCTTGAGCTGTTCTTAGGATTCTTGGTTTGTCTTTGGTTTTATCGAGTGTGATTTTCTTTTGGGGTCTATCCTATATGGAGTTCGTTGAGCTTTGTGGATGGTCAGCTTTTCATCTTTCATGATGTTATGGAAGTTTTCCATCAGCAATTCTTCAATGTTCCTCTCTGTGTTTTCTGTTTTCTCCTCCTGTTCTGGAATGCAAATCACTCACAAATTTTTGCTTTTGATTTTATCCTACATAATTATCAGGGTTTCTTCATTTTTCTTTGTTCTTTTTTCTGTTTTTTTCCTCAAACAAGTTTGAAACCAAGTGCTTGTCCTCAATCTCACTGATCCTGTCTTCTATTGTTTCAAACCTGCTCCTCAACCCTTCTATGACACTGTCCATGTCTGAAATCTTGTTGTTTATCTTTTGGATTTCTAATTGTTTTTGTATGATTTCTAGTTGTGAATTTATTTTGGCATTTTGTTCCTGTATTATTTTCCTGAATTCTTCCATTTTTTTGTCAGTATTTTCTGTGAATTTGTCTGCCTTTTCCATGAATTTATCGATTTTCCTCATTTTTGTCTGCTTTTTGCTTCAACTCCTGGATAGCTCTGAATATTAGAGATTTGAATTCTCTATCAGGTAGTTCTACTACCTTTACTTCTGCTGGAAAGTCATCTGGTGTTTTATTTTGGATGACTCCTGGAAACATCCTGTCCTGTCTTTTTTAAATATGTTCTGATATTGTCTGCTTTCTTTGGGCCATTCGGTAGTTATTTTCTTTGTTTTTTGATTGTAGATTTGTTTGTTTTGTCCTGCTTTTTTGTTTTATTTGGTTATGTCTGAGCAGGCAGACTGTGCATTCTTTGTTGTTTGCTCATCTGTGGACATGATACTTTTCACCTCCTTGTCCAATGGAGGCTAGTTGCTAGGCTATAGTGTCATAGGCCAGGACCTACTGAAGGGGAGGGGTTGTGATGGGTTGTTTGTGGCATGTATTGGGGCCGGTGGTTAGTGTAGGGCAGTTTCCAGTAGGCTGTGCCTGTGCTGCTTGGGAGTGCAATTTTCAGCATATGGTGCAGATATGCAGGAGGGAGGGGGATGGGGAGGTTGTGATGAGTGGAGCTAGGTTGGATATGGGAAAGAAGAGTTAGAGAGAAACAGGGCAGAAAAAAAGAAAAGTGCTGAGGGAGCCTGCCATTGAAGTGGAAAGACGGGAAACTGAGAAATGGAAAAAAAAAAGGAAAAAAGAAAAAATATATATATTTTTAAAATATCCCCAGGGATCCCATTGATGTGGTTCTGCAGACCGGAGAAGTGGCTCCCAAGCTGCAAAGGTACAGCCTGGCTAGAAATGGTGGAGATGATACACAGCGCCAGGTATTCAGGAGACAGGAAAAGAGGGTAAGTAGAAAGAGACAAAAAACTGAGAAAGAAAGAAAAATAAAAAGGAAAAAAGAAAGAGAAAACAAACAAACAAAAAAGCCCCCAGGGATCCACCAGTGTGGCTGTGCAGACCAGGGAAGCAGTTTCCCAGCCAAGTAGCCCTTCATAGTCTGTCAAGAAGAAGCAAAGATGGCACACAGAATCAGATATTAAGAGAGAAGGGAGGTGGAGGAGGTGAGAGGCTGTGAAGAAACCAAAAAAGTAACACTGACAACAAAGAAATGGCAGTGAAGAAGCTGGTCTGTGTGGGCAGGGTGAATCCACACAGAACCACCATCTCCCATGCCACTGTCTTGGCCTGCCTGGAAGCATCGAATAGGCCTGCCAGAAAGCGGCAAAGCCCAAGCAGGGGTAGGCAGGGTGGGGGGTGGGAAAGCGTGTCTCGCTGGTTACCAGGTCATCTGTCTCCTGCTGGGAGCTCCGTGAATCTGCTTTCCCATACTTCCTGTCTGCTGATCTCCAACAGGATTCCAAGATGGTGGATCCATGCTGCATTAGCTGATATAGAACCTCTGCTTGTAACTCTCCTCAGTCTCTGTTCTCTGTCAGTTTTTTATTCCATTCGGTGCCGGGTAGAGTTCTTTATCTCTTCATTTGAGGCTTAGGTTTCCAGGATTGATGTTTGTCTCTGTTTTACTTAGTTTTTTGGATCTTTGCTGTGGAGAAGACAGCATGATGCTTTTATCTATAGAGCCATGTTGGTTCCACCTCTTCTTCTCATTATTCTTTATAGCTGCATAGTATTCCATTGTGTGTATGTACCACAATTTGTTTATCCATTCATCTGTTGATGGGGACATAGGTTGTTTCCATTTTTTGCTATTGTGAATAATGCTGCAATGTATATAGGTGTGCATATGTCTAGTCCTGTCATTGCCTTTATATCTCTAGGATATATACTGAGGAGTGGATTTGCTGGATCATATAGAAATATGATCCATATGTTTTTATATAGTAGTTGTAACATTTTACAATCCCACCAGCACTGTATAAGAGTTCCAATCTCCCCATAACCTCACCAGCATTTGCTGTTTTCTGTTTTTTGTTTTTTTTTAATCATTGCCATTTTTGCAGGGGTAAGATGGTATCTCATTGTAGTTTTGATTTGCATCTATCTAACGGCTAATGAGCATGAGCATCTTTTCATGTATTTGTTGGCCACCTGAATGTCCCTTTGGTGAAGTGTCTGTTCCTGTCCTTTGCCCATTTTGTTATTGGATTGTTTGTCTTTTTGTTGTTGAGTTGTTGAAGTTTTCTATATATTTTGGAGATTAGACCCTTATCAGGTATGTTGTTGCCAAAGATTTTTTTCCCAGCCTATAGGTTCTCTTTTTACTCTCTTGGTAAAGTCTTTTGATGAGCATAAGTATATAATTTTTAGGGGGTCCCAAGTATCTGATTTACCTTCTGTCATTGTGCATTTTTAGCTTTGTTTGATATTTATGCCAAAAATTAACTCCCTTACTTTTGACCCTATGTTCTCTTCCAGGAACTTTACAGTTTTAGCTTTAACATTTAAGTCTTTGATCCATTTTCAGTTAGTCTTTGTGCATTGTGTGAGCTACTGATCCTGTTTTGTTTTTCTATGTATGGATATCCAGTTTTCCCAGCACCATTTGTTAAAAAGACTGTTTCTTTCCCATTGAATGGACTTTGACTGTGTCATAGATCAGCTACCAGTAAATGAGTGGATTTATTTTTGGGTTCTTAATTCTATACCATTGTTCTATGTGTCTGTCTTTGAACAAGTGTCAGCTCTTTTTATTACTGTGGCTGTATAGTAAGTTTTGAGATTGGGAGGTATGAGGCTTCCTACTTTGCTCTTCTTCTTCAATATTGCTTTAGATATTTGGGGCTTCCAATCTTTCCATATAAAGTGGGAGATTAATTTTTCCATTTCATTAAAGAATGTTGTTGACATTTGCATCAGAATTGCATTATATCTATAGATAACTTCTGATTGTTTTTGTTGACTACCATCAAGTCAGTTCCTACTCAGGGACTCTATGTGCAACAGAACGAAACACTCCCTGGTCCTGTGCCGTCCTCACAATCCTTGTTATGCTTAAACACACTGTTGTAGCCACTATGTCAATCCATCTCATTAAGGGTCTTCCACTTTTTCACTGACTCTCTACTTTACAAAACATGATGTTCTTCTCTAAGGACTGGTCCCTCGTGATAACACGTGCAAAGTACCTGAGATGAAACCTCGCCATCCTTGTTTCTAAGGAGGGTTCCTACAGTACTTCTTCCAAGACAGATTTGTTCATTCTTCTGGTAGTCCATGGTATCTTCAATGTTCTTTGATAACACCATAATTCAAAGTCATCAATTTTACTTCGGTCTTCCGTATTCCTTGTCCAGCCTTTGCATGCATATGAGACAATTGAAATAGCATGCCTTGGATCAGGCACACCTTAGTCCTCAAAGTGATGTCTTTGCTTTTAACATTTTAAAAAGGTCTTTTGCAGCAGATTTGTCCAATGCAATACCTCATTTAATTTCTTGACTGTTGCTTCCATAGGTGTTGATTGTTGATTCAAGTAAAATGAAATCCTTGACAACTTCAATCTTTTCTGTTTCTCATGAAGTTGTTTATTATCCAGTTGTGAGAATTTTTTTTTTTTAATGTTGAAGTGTGATCCATACTGAAGGCTGTAGTCTTCGATCTTCATCAATAAGTGCTTCAAGTTCTTCTCTCTTTCAGCAAGCAAGATTGTGTCATCTGTACATCGCAGGTTGTTAATGAGTCTTCCTTTGATTCTGATGCCCCTTTCTTCTTCATATAATCCAGCTTGTTGGGTTATTTGCTCAGCATACAGATTGAATAAGTATGGTGAAAGGATACAACACTGATGCGCACCTTTCCTGGCTTTAAACCACATGATATCCCCTTGCTCTTTTCAAACAACTGCCTCTTGGTCTAAGTACAGGTTCCTCATGAGCACAATTAAGTATTCTGGAATTGCAATTCTTTGAAATGTTATCCATAATTTGTTATGATCCACACAGTCGAATGCCTTTGCACAGTCAATAAAACACAGGTAAACATCTTTCTGGTAGTCTCTGCTTTCAGTCATGATCTATCTGACATCAGTGATGATATCCCTCATTCCACCTCCTCTTCTGAATACTACTTGAACTTCTAGCAGTTCTCCGCCAATGTACTTCCGCAATCTCTTTTGAATGACCTTCAGCAAAATTTTATTTGTGTGTGATATTGATGATATTGTTCAACAATTTCCACACTATGTCGAATCACCTTTCTTTGGAGTGGGTACAAATATGGATCTTTTTCAGTCAGTCGGTGAGGAAGCTGTCTTCCAAATTCCTTGACATAGATGAGTGAGCACCTCCAGAGCTGCATCTGTTTGTTGAAACTTCTCAATTGGTATTCAGTCAATTCTTGGAGCGTTGTTTTTCACCGTTCCCTTCAGTGTGGATTGGACTTCTGCCTTCAGTACAATCAGTTCTTGATTGTCTTAGGCTGGATTCTTTAAAGAAGCAAAACCAATGAAGTGTATAAATATATATAGAGAGATTTATATCAAGGAAATGGCTCATGGGATTGTAGAGGCTGCAATGTCCCAAGTCCATGGGTCAGGATAGAGGCTTCTTTTGATTCACGTAGTCACAGTGGCTGGTGAACCCAAGACCGGCAGGTCAGAAAGCAGGGATCTTGCTCATAGGCTGTGAAGATTGACAAATCCCAAGATCAGCAGGTAAGACCACAGGTAAGCTGTTAGTTCAAGTCCCAAGAACTGGAGGTCAAATGAACAGGAGCCAGGTGCAGGATCCAGAACCAGCAAAAACTCCGGAGCCCTGCTGGAACGTCCACCCACACTCAATGCAGGCCACATGCCCAAGGAAACTGCCTTTCAACTGATTGGCTATTCAAAGCAGATTCCGTCATAGAGGTGATCACATATCAAATCTCAACAGGGAAGTGATCACAACATTATATGACTGACAAAACACTGAGACTCATGGCCCAGCCAAGTTGACACACAATCTTAACCATCACATTGATCATATGCTACCTCCTGAAATGGTTGAACGTTTACCAATTCTTTTTGGTACTGTGACTCTGTGTACTCCTTCCATCTTCCTTTGATGCTTCCTTCATCGTTCAATATTTTACCCATAAAATCCTTCAATATTGCAACTCGAGGCTTGAATTTTTTCTTCGGTTGTTTCAGCTTGAGAAATGCTGTGTGTGTTCTTCCCTACTGATTTTCTAACTCCAGGTCGTTGCACATTTCATTATAATACTTTACTTTGTCTTCTTGAGCTGCCCTTTGAAATCTTCTGTTAATATCTTTTACTTCATCTTTTCCTTTCCCATAGCTACTCAACATTCAAGAGCAAGTTTCAAGTCTCTTCTGACATCCATTTTTGTTTTTTGTTTCTTTCCCCTCTTTTTAATGACCTTTTGCTTTCTTCATATATAATGTCCTTGATGTCATCCCACAACTCGTCTGGTCTTTGGTCAGTAGTGTTCAATATGTCACATCTATTCTTGAGATGGTCTCTCAGTTCAGGTGGGATATACTTAAGGTTGTAGTTTGGCTCTCTTCCACTTCTAATTTTCTTCATCTTCAACTTGAACTTGCATGTAAGCAATTGATGGTCTGTTTCAAGGTCAGACCCTAGCCTTGCTCTGATGCTATTGAGTTTCTCCATTGTTTCTTTCCACAGGTACAGTCGATTCGATTACTGTGTTTTCCATCCAGTGAGGTCCACATGTATAGTCTCCATTTATGTTGTTGAAAAAAGGTATTTGCAATGAAGAAGTCATTGGTCTTGCAAAATTCTATCACGCGATCTCTGGCATTGTTTTTATCACCAAGGCCATTTTTTCCAACTACTGATCCTTCTTTGTTTCCAACTTTCACATTCCAGTCACCAGTAATTATCAATGCATCTTGATTGCATGTTTGATCAATTTCAGACTACAGAAGTTGGTAAAAATCTTCAGTTTCCTCATCTTTGGCATTAGTGGTTGTTGCATAAATTTGCATAATATACATATTAACTGGTCTTCCTTGTAGGAGAATGGATATTATCCTATCACTGACAACATTGTACTTCAACATAGATATTGAAATGTTTTCGAAGATGAATGCGATGCCATTCCTATTCAATTTATCATTCCCAGCATAGTAAACCATATGATTGTCCAGTTCAGAATGGTCAATACCAGTCATTTTCAGCTCACTAATGCCTAGAATATTAATCTTTATGTGGTCCATTTCATTTTTGATTACTTCCAATTTTCCTAGATTCATACTTTGTACAGTCCACATTCCAATGATTAATGGATGTTTGCAGCTGTTCCTTCTCATTTTGAGTCATGCCACCTTGGCAAATGAAGATCCTGAAAGATTTACTCCATTCACATCATTAAAGTCAAGTCTACTTTGAGGAGGAGCTATTCCCCAGTCATATTTTGATTGCATTCCAACCTGAGGGGCTCATCTTCCGGCACTATACCAGTCAATATTCTGCTGCTATTCATAGGGTTTTCACTGGCCAATTTTTTCAGAAGTAGACTGTCCTTCTTCCTAGTCTGTCATAGTCTGGAAGCTGTGCTGAAATCTGTCCACCATGTGTGGGTGACCCTGTTGGTATTTGAAATACTTGTGGCATATCTTACAGCATCACAGCAACACGCAAGCGACCACAGTCCAACAAACTGACAGTTGCGTGGGATCGCACCTTTTTTTTTTAATTGTACTTTAGATGAAGGTTTACAGAACAAACTAGTTTCTCATTAAACAGTTAGTACACACATTGTTTTATGACATTGGTTAACAACCCCATGACATATCAACACTCTCCCATCTCGACCTTGGCTTCCCTATTACCAGCTTTCCTGTCCCCTCCTGCCTTCTAGTCCTTGTCCCTGGGCTGTTGTGTGCTTTTAGTCTTGTTTTGTTTTATGGGCCTGTCTAATCTTTGGCTGAAGGGTGAACCTTGGGAGTGACTTCATTACTGAGCTAAAAGGGTGTCCAGAGGCCATACTCTCAGAGTTCCTCCAGTCTCTGTCAGGCCAGTAAGTCTGATCTTTTTTTGTGAGTTAGAATTTTGTTCTACATTTTTTTCCACCTCTGTTCAGGACCCTCTGTTGTGATCCCCTGTCAGAGCAGTCAGTGATGGTAGCCAGGCACCATCTGGCTGTACTGGATGCAGTCTGGTGGAGGCCGTGGTAGTTGTGGTCCATTAGTCCTTTGGACTAATCTTTCCCTTGTATCTTGCTTGCTCCCGAAGGGGTGAGACCAGTGGAGTATCTTACATGGCCACTCACAGGCTTTGAAGACTGCGTGGGGTCACTTTTTGTGGTGTTGACATTTTCACAATGTTAAGTCTTCCAATCCGTGAACATTGACTATTTTTCCGTTTATGTAGATCTCTTTTAGTTTCTTGCAATAGTCTTTTATAGTTTTCCTTCTATAAGTCTTTTATGTCCCTGGTTAGGTTTATTCCTAGGAATTTTATTCTTTTATTTTATGCTTTTGGTGGCTATTGTAAATGGTATTATTTCCTTTTCAGAGTCCTCCTTGCTAGTGTTGGGTTCTCAAAATGAGAACCCAACTGATTTTTGTGTATTGATCTTGTACCCTGCCACTTTTCTGAACCTTTCTATTAGTTCCAGTAACTTTCTTGTGGAGTCTCTGGTGTTTTCTATATATAAGATCATGTCATCTGCTAATAAGGAGAGTTTTACTTTTTCCTTTCCAATTTGGATACTCTTTATTTCTCTTTCTTGCCTTATTGCTATAGCTAGGACTTCCAGTACAATACTGAATAAGAATGGTGATAAAGGACATCCTTGTGTCATACCTGTTCTCAAGGGAATGTTGTCAATCCTTTTGCATTGACAACAATGTTAGCTGTTGGTTTTGCATTGTTGCTGTTGTTAGGTGCCATCGAGTCGGTTCTAACTCACAGCGACCCTATGTACAACAGAACAAAACATTTCCCAGCCCTGTGCCATCCTCACAATCATTGTTATGTTTGAGCCCATTGTTGCAGCCACTGTCAATCCGTCTTGCTGAGGGTCTTCCTCTTTTTCGCAGACCTTCTATTTCACCAAGCATGAAGTCCTACAGGAAGAGGTCCCTCCTGAAAAAATGTCCAGAATGTGTGAGGTGAAGTCTCACCATCTTGCTTCTAATAAGCTTTCTAGTTGTACTTCTTCCAAGACAGATTTGTTCGTTCTTCTGGTAGTCCTTGGCATATTCAATATTCTTTGCCAATACCATAAATCAAAGGCATCAATTCTTCTTTGGTCTTCCTTATTCATTGTCCAGCTTTCACATGCATATGAAAACACCATGGCTTGGGTCAGGCACACCTTAGTCCTTAAAGTGCAATCTTTGCTTTTTAACCCTTTAAAGGGATCTCTTGCAGCAGATATGCCAATGCAATGCTTTGACTGATTTCTTGACTGCTTCTTCCATGGGCATTGATTGTGGATCCAAGCAAAATGAAACCCTTGACAACTTCAGTATTTTTTCGTTTATCATGATGTTGCTTTCTGGTCCAGTCGAGAGGACTTGTGATTTCTTTATGTTGAGGTGTAATCCATACTGTGAAGGCTGTGGTCTTTGATCTTTCAGCAAGCCAGGTTGTGTCATGTGCATATCGCAGGTTGTTAATGAGTCTTCCTCCAATCCTAACGCTGCGTTCTTCTTCATATAGTCCAGCTTCTCGGATTATTTGCTCAGCATACAGATTGAATAAGTATGGTGAAAGGCTACAACCCTGACGCACACCTTTCCTGACATTAAACCACATAGTATACCCTTGTTCTGCTGGAACCACTGCCTCTTGGTCTAAGTACAGGTTCCTCATGAGCATAGTTGACTGTTCTGGAATTCCCATTCTTCACAATGTTATCCATAATTTGTCATGATCCACACAGTCGAATGCTTTGCCTAGTTAGTAAAACATAAGTAAACATCTTCCTGGTATTGTCTACTTTCAGTCAAGATCCATCTGACATCAGCAATGATAACCCTGGTTCCATATCCTCTTCTGAATCTAGCTTGAATTTCTGGCAATTCCCTAGTGATGTACTGTTGTAACTGCTTTGGAATGAGCTACAGCAAAATTTTACTTGTGTGTGATATTAATGATATTGTTCAATAATTTATGCATTCTTTTGGATCTCCTTTCTTTGGAATGAGTACATATACGGTGCTCTTCCAGTCAGTTGGCCAGGTAGCTGTCTTCAAAATTTCTTGGCATAGACAAATGAGTCCTTCCAGCACTGCATCCTTTTGTTGAAACATCTCAATTGGTATTCATCAATTCCTGGAGACTTGTTTTTCGCTAGTGCAGCTTGGACATCTTCCTTCTGTACAGTTGGTTCTTGATCATATGCTACCTCCTGAAATGGTTGAACGTCAACGAGTTCTTTTTGGTACAGTGACTCTGTGTGTTCCTTCCACCTTCTTTTAATGCTTCCTACATTGTTTAATATTTTCCCCATAGAGTCCTGCAATATTGCAACTCGAGGTTTGAATTTTTTCTTCAGTTCTTTCAGCTTGAGAAATGCCAAGTGTGTTCTTCCCTTTTGGTTTTCTGTCTCGAGGTCTTTGTACACTTCATTATAATACTTCACTTTGTGTTCTTGAGTGGCCCTTTGAAATCTTCTGTTCAGCTCTTTTACTTCATCATTTCTTCCTTCTGCTTTAGCTACTCTACATTCAAGAGCAAGTTTCAGAGTTTCTTCTGACATCCATTTAAGTCTTTTATTTCTTTCATGCCTTTTTAAAGATCTTTTGCTTTCTTCATGTATGATGTGCTTGATGTCATTCCACAACTCATCTGGTCTTCAGTCATTAGTATTCAATGCGTCAAATCTATTCTTGAGATGGTCTCTAAATTCAGGTGGGATACTCAAGGTCATACTTTGGCTCTCATCAACTTGTTCTAATTTTCTTCAGTTTCAACTTGAACTTGCATATGAGCAATTGAAGATCTATTCTAGTTGGCCCCTGGCCTTGTTCTGACTGATGATATTGAGCTTTTCCATTGTCTCTTTCCACAGATGTAGTCTATTTGATTCCTGTGTATTCCATCTGGTGAGGTCCACCTGTACAGTAGCTGTCTATGTTATTGAAAAAAGGTATTTGCAATGAAGAAGTCATTAGTCTTGCAAAATTCTATCATGCAATCTCTGGCATGTTTTCTATCACCAAGGCCATAATTTCCAACTACTGATCCTTTTTTTGTGTCTACCATTTGCATTCTGATCACCAGTAATTATCAGTGCATCTTGATTGCATGTTTGATTAATTTCAGACTGCAGAAGTTGGTAAGAATCTTCAATTTCTTCATTGATAGCCTTAGTGATTGGTGCATAAATTTGAATAATAGTTATATTAACTGGTCTTCCATGTAGAAGTAAGGATATTATAATATCACTGACAGCAACATCATTCCTCTGGAATTTGTCATTCCCAGCACAGTATACCATATGATTGTCTGATTCAGAATGGCAAATACCAGTCCATTTCAGCTACTTATGCCTAGGATATTGATCTTTATGTGTCCCATTTCATTTTTGATAACTTCCCATTTTCCCAGATTCATACTATGTACATTCTACATTCTGATTATTAATGGATGTTTGCAGCTGTTTCGTCTTATTTTGGTTTTACACATATGTCCTTAATTATGTTGAGGAATTTCCCTTCTATTCCTATTTTGCTGAGAGTTTTTATCAGGAAATGGTGTTGCATTTTATCAAATGCCCTATCTGTGTCAACTGAGATGATCATGTGATTCTTTTCATTTGTTTTATTTATGTGAATTATATTGATTGATTTTCTAATGTTGAACCATCCTTGCATCCCTGGTATGAATCCCACCTGATCATGATGCATTTTTTTTTTTTTTTGATATGCTGTTGAATTCTGTTGGCTAGAAGTTTTTGAGAACTTTTGTGTCTATTCACGAGAATTGTTAGTCTATAATTTTATTTCTTCATAGTGTCTTTGCCTGGCTCTAGTATCAAGGTTATCCTGGCTTCATAGAATGAATTAGGAAGTATTCCTTTCTTTTCTATGTTCTGGAGTTATTTTCAGTAGAATTTGTGTCAATTCTTCTCTGAATGTTTGGTAGAATTCTCCGTTGAAGCCATCAGGGCTAAGGCTTATTTTTGTTGGGAGTTTTTTTTTTTTTTTTTTTTTAATAACATCTTCAATTTCTTCTTTTGTTATGGGTCTGTTCAAATTTTCTACCTCTATTTCATTTATTTCTTCTCTGATCTCTATTATTTCCTTTCTTCTGGTAACTGTGGTCTTCTTTTGCTGCTCCTTTGCTACCTTTATTTGTGTTAGTTTAGGTAGATAGTGTGTTTCTAGATATTTTTCCATTTCTTCTGTGTTTTCAAATCTGTTGGAGTATGATATTTCAGAATATTCTATTATGATCATTTTAATCTCTGTTCTGTTTTAATGTCATCCATCTAATTTACTATTTTGGTTATTTACATCTTCTCATTTTTTTCCTTTGTCAATTTTCCCACTGATTTGTCAATTTTGTTAATCCTCTCAAAGAACCAACTTCTAGTCTTGTTGATGCTTTCTATTGTTTTTCCATTTCGTTTATTTCTGCTGTGATCTTTATTATTTCCTTTCTTTTGGTAACTGTAGTCTTCTTCTGCTCCTTTCTTATTTGTTCAAGTTTTTGGGTAAGCTATTGATTTTGGCCCTTTCTTCTCTTTTGCTGTGTGTATTTATTGCTATAAATTCTCCTCTGAGCACTGTTTTTGCTGTGTCCCAAAGGTTTTGTTATGTCGCGTTTTCATTGTCATTTGATTCTAAGAATTTTTAAATTTCATTTTTAATTTCTTCTATTACTCAGTAGTTTTTAAGTAAGGTGTTATTCAGTTTTCATGTATTTAATTTTTTCCTTGCTCTTCCTGTTATTTCTAGTTTTATAGCATTATGATCAGAGAAAATTCTTTGTATTATTTTGCTGTTTTTTAATTTATTGAGGTTTGTTTTGTGGCCTAAAATCTGGTCTATTCTATTCTGGAGAATGATCCATGAAAAGAAAGTATACTGTGCTGCTGTTGGGTGACGTGTTCTGTATATGTCTATGAAGTCAAGTTGGTTGATTGTGTTATTTAGATCTTCTGTATCTTTGTTGAGTTTCTTTCTAGTTGTTCTGTCCATCATCAAAAATGGTGTGTTAAAGTCTCCTACTGTTATTGTAGAACTGTCTATTTCTCTTTTCAATTTTGTTAGAGTTTGTTTTATGTATTTTAGAACTCTATCATTGGATGTGTAAATATTTATTATGGCTATGTCCTCTTGGTGGATTGACCCTTTAATCATTTTATAATGCCCTTCTGTGTCTCTTACAACAGATTTTGAATTAAAGTCAATTTTGTTAGAGATTGTAACTGCCACTCCCGTCTTTTTCCATCCTTTGATTTTTAACCTATTTATGTCTTTGTGTCTAAGGCGTGTCTCTTGTAGACTACATATTGATGGGTCTTTTTTTTTTTTTTTAATCCATTCAGTCACTTTCTGTCTCTTGACTGGTGCATTTAAACCATTTACATTCAGTGTGATTATCAATGGATGTGAATTTACCGCTGCCATTTTTTATGATTTTTGTGGTGTTAATGGTTTGTTTTGCTCTATTTTCTGTGCTGAATTCTCTTTGTGTTTGGTTTTGTTTTTTTCATATCCTTTGTTGTTGATTTTGTGTTTACTGAGTCTTTTTTATTTTCTTATTCTTTCTTTTGGTGTGTAGATTTATTAATTTTCTTTGTAGTTACTCTGAAATTTACCTTTATCTTCCTAAGTTTATAACAGCCTGCTATACATCCATATTGCTTTGACTTCCTCTCCATATAGATGTTCTATAACTACACCATTTATTCCGCCTTTTTGTTTTGAAGTTGTCATCAGTTACAGATTGACATCTCTGGTTCTCAGTTTTGCAGCTTTATTTTACTTTTGAGAACGCTTTACTGGGTTGGTATCTGGGTGATGCTGTCATGTATCTTAATCTCAGGCTGTTGTCTGATGTTGTTGGTTCTCTGTCCGAAGGACTTCCTTTAATATTTCTTGTAAAGTTGGTCTGGTTTTTTTACAGATTCCTTAATTTCTGTTTATCTGGCAATGTCCTAGTTTTGCCATCATATTTGAAAGACAGTTTTGCTTGATATATGATTCTTGGTTGTCGATTCTTTTCTTTCAGGGTTTTATATATGTAATCTCATTGCCTCTCGCCTGCATGGTCTTATTGATGATATTTCATTTTTTATGAGCTGCTCTCAGAATTCTTTCTTTGTCTTTGGTCTTGGAAAGTTTGATTATGATATGTCTTGGTGATTTTTTGGGGGGGGAGTCTATCCTGTATGGAGTTTGTTGAGCTTCTTGAATGAAAACCTCATTTTCATGATATTAGGCAAGTTTTCTGCCAATAAATCTTCAAAAATTCTCTCTGTACTTTTTTTCTCTTCCTCTTCTGGAATTCCTATCGTGCATAATTATTCCTCTTAATAGTGGTCCATGTAAACTCTTAGGCTTTCTTCATTCTTTTTTTTTATTGTTCCTCAAACAAATTAGTATCAAGGAATTTGTCTTCTATTTTGCTGGTTCTTTGGCTTTTATTTTTTTTAATGTCTTTTCAGTTTTTCTGTTAACATGAAAGGTTCTCTAGTAGATGTAATTCCTTCTTTTTAATTTCTTCAGTTAATGAGGTGCTAATATCTTGTGTTCTCTACTTGAAACCATTTTTTTCACCTTTCAAAGTGGAACATAAAATTTCCCCATATCTGGAGAATGGCCAGATGGGAAAAAACAATTACTATTTTTTTTTTCAAAATAACAAAAGGAATATATGTTTATTGTTTTAAAAAATCAGACAATGCAGAAAATTAAGAGGGAAACAAAAATATCTGCTTTCTGACCACAAAATACAAAAGCTCTCTGATATATTGTGTACAGTTATGTAATTGACTATTTTTCAAATAATATTTTATTGTGTTTAAGGTGAAAGTTTACATAGCAAATTAAGTTTCCATTTAACAATTTCTACCCAGATTATCCAGTGATATTGGTTACACTTTTCACAATGTGTCATCAATCTCATTCAATTACTCTAGTTTCTCTGCCCTCTTACCTTCCCATCTTTGCTTTAAAGTAATTTTTGACCATTTAGCCTCATAAAGATGTTTTTTTAAAAGAAGATACTTACTCATGGGTGATATTCTTTATTTTATGAGGCAATCTGTTATTTAGCTAAATGGTGACCTCAAGGGATAATTTTGGTTTAAAGTTTAAAGAGTATCTCACTCAGTGCAATAATCTCAGGGAATCCTCTAGTCTCAACCAGTCCAGTAAGTCTGGACTTTTTTAAGAATTTGAATTCGAGTCCACATTTTTCTCCCTTTCTGTCAAGATCCATCTATTGTGGCCCTCATCAGAATGGTTGGTAGTGGTAGCTGGGCACCATCTAGTTCTTCTGGTCTCAGGGTAGATGAGGCCATGGTTCATGTAGACTATTAGTCCTGTAGACTACTACTCTAAGTCTTTGGCTTCCTTTTTTCTCTTTTGTTACAGACAAGTAGAGACCAATAGTTGTATCTTAGATGGCTGCTTGCAAGCTTTTAAGACCCTAGACATTATTCAACACATTGAGATATAGAATACACACTTTATGAACTATATTATGCCAGTTAACTAAGTTGTCCCACAAGACAATGATCCTAAGTCTTCAAACCCAGAAAACCAATCTTGTGAGGTGTTGGGTTATATCTAAGAAGTATCTGTAACTGTGTCCTCTATGTGGTTATTATATATATGACTATACATGCATACACACACGTCTATATGTACATATGCCTGTTGATAAGTCTATCTGTGCACACATATGTACCCACATATTCATATCTATACACAATTTATTTTTTCTATAACTCTGTATTGTGGACATTGTTCCATGTCAGTAACTATGGAGTATTATTTTAAATGGTTGCATAGTATTCCATTGTATAGATTCCCATAATTTTTTTAACCAATCTCTCATTCTTTGGATATTTTAGAAGTCATGCACAGACAAATGGCCTTTTACCAACATTTTTGCACACTTCTCTGATTTTTTCCTGGGGATACATCTAGAAGTGGGATGTATTCACTAATAAAATCATTAACACACATCTCTAATTGCAAGGCCCTGTGAATACAGCAATGATCAGGACAGACACAGTCCCTCTTTCAGAGAGTTTTTAGTCTGATGGGGAATTTAGATATCTATCATATGGGAGTTAAATGAAGTATGAAGTATGATGAGTGTTTTCATGCAGGAAGTACAGAGTATTTTGGTTCAAAGGAAATGAACTTTTTAAAAAGGCTCTTGCTACATATTTGCTAGTTTTTCCCCTCAGAAACCTTGTATTAATGTATTCTTTGTCCCCTCCTAAGCAAGCACATCAGCACCTGTGGTCTTACTTCCATAGGCAACCCTGTGAACTCACATTCTTTGTAATCTTTGCCAATCCCAAAGACCAAAATTGCTTCTCATTACAGTGTTCATAGTAATTAATTATTTATATAGGCTTCTAGTTGCTCTTCTATTGTCCTCTCCATTTGTAATGATACTCTTAGCAACTCTACCTTCATGTGTGTACAGTCTCAAAATTGCTTGATTTCCCAAAGGTATGCTTTGAACAAATTGTTCAGAAGTGAAAGTTGGTTCCTTGTATCCTTCATCCAAACCTCTCTGACTTTACTATGCTCCACTGCAGGCAACCCTCGTGTTTCTTTCCATCCTTATGGTGGCTGCTCCCAGCCCTTTTCTCTCTGAATAATACCCACCAGTGCTTTGGAGAGCTCAAAGCAGACCCATGGGGTCTTCAGCTCCATCTTGATGACAATTACTTGTTCTCCACTCTTTCTGCACAAAGTGCACCCATGTGGAAGGCTTTGGGTGGATGGAAAAAGGACTGAAAAGAGTAAAAGTCTTAAGAAATGATCCAGCCTGGAGAACTTGGTAAATCCCACAAATGGCTTATTTGGCCATTTTCTGGGCTAAAGGCAAGTCGATCATTTCTGCTCTGCAAATCCATCTGTGAAATAAATTACCATTAATTCCTTCAATATTTATTAAGCAGCTTATCTGTACAAGGCATAGCATCTGAGGATACAATGTGTGTGTGTGCAATTATATGAATATCATAAATTATTATATATTTCAGTGTTGTTACATTAGTGAACCTGTGGATTTGGGAAGTTATTTTCTAGTAGGTGGGGTTGGCAGGTCCCACCAAAGGATGAACAGGTCACTGTGTCAAACAGCAGGATATATGGCGATCTCTCACATGGAAAACTAGAACTGAATGGAAGAGCATTATGTGACCCTAATACTCCACAGCACATTTTCTCCTTTCCAAAATGGGTGATTGAGAGCTTGATATAACTAACACCATGATGAACCTGTAAGTTTTTTTCTGCCTGCATTCTCCTTTCTACATACCTTTGTTAATGAATTTGTTTTGCTCTGTCTAGCCACCTGTGACTTACAACCCCCCACAGGGAGATTACAGCCCAGATGTCTCGCATGTATATCTTTAGCCTGATAAGCAGATGTCCAGCATGTATCTTTTTAGTCTGATAAAGAGTCTCTAGTAACTATCTTGTAATGATTAACTCATCCGGCCATGCCACCTGTGGGCTACAAAGACACTTCTAACCCTTGTAAAAATCATATGCAAGCTCTAATGTAAAATTGCCTTTTGGGATTCCACAAAGACAGCCTGCTTTGCTGTTGGACTCCTCATTGGTGTCACCTCCTAATAAACTTTCTCTCTGTTTCTGACTGGAGTATGTTTCATTGACTTGACTGCTCCAGGGCACGAAGCCTAAATTGGCAACCATCAGGCCATAGAGGGTTTTACTCAGTATCAAGGTGGGGACAGGAAGGATGACTGACTAGCTCCTGTGTGATCTAAATTAAGATGGCAATCATCGCAAGGGACAGCCCGTGAACCTGTGGAGTTGCACTACCTATGGAGTGAGAATATCAGCGTGGTAGGATCAGGAGTCTGTCTCTGGGAAATCTGACTTTTGTATGCTACTGATATTTTCTGTAACTCATTTTTGTTCTTCTTTATCAATGCTTCCCTTTTTTTAAATTGTAGTAAAAATATATATAACAAAACAATTGCCAGTTCAACAATTTTTACATGTTTAATTCAGTGACATCTTCATACTGTGCAGCCATTGTCCCTATCCTTTTCTGTCAATGCCCTCTTGAAAATGCCAGCTTGTCTCTTGTGCTAAGAGACACCAAGGAAAGGAATTGTGTTCATGCTCAGACTAGACTTTTCTTTTGGGGGAGGTGGTCATACTCACTTCCTGGGGGCAGTGTGGATTAGCAGAGGAATCAAAGCCACATGGTCATGGTGCTTGAGCAAGGCATACAACTGAGTGCCTAATTACATACTCTGTCTTTGTTGTTCATTCACAGAGTCGTGAGAATTCATCTTTCTCTATGTAATAGTATCAGGTCATCCTCGTTGTCGTCTTCTCCTCCTTTTCCTTCTATCCTTGTTTCCCTCTTCCTCCTCTTTCTTTTAAATCTTTTTTTCTCCTAACTCATATCTCAGTGATAAGCTTCAAAGTGGCCAGATCAACTGAGACCCCATAAAGAAATTATGTAGAACAGGATACTTGACCCTGACCCCAAGGGCTGCCACCAAAGGGAATCCTCTGATAGTGCAGGGACCATTGTTTCTCCTCTCCCACTATAGCACTTCCTGAATGTTTACGCTTCAGTGAGAGAATGGTATCTTCCTTTGATTTAATTACAGTAGAGCTTTGTTCTTTCAATGCAAGAAATCCCCTTTGATAGGGCCCAGTGAGAAAACACAGAGGCTGTTCTAAGCCGACCTGGTGACTGGAACCCTGAGCCACATTTGAAGGGCAGTTTCTCAGGCTTTTGATTAATTTCAGTATAGTTCCTGTATTATTGTATTTTCCTTGTGTTTCTGTAAATGAGTTTTTCACAGATGATTGGGTTGTTTGTGCTTTTACTCTGACAGGAAAGATTTGGGTCTTTGCACAGAACTAAATAGCACACCCAAGTCTCAAGCAAATCAATGCAAAGATAAACCTAACCCTGGCAGAGGGGCAGCACATACACTGCCCATCCCCTGGCACTGAGAGTGAGGACAGGGGACAAATCAAACCACAGCTCCACTGTTTGTTGTCAGGCTGTTGGAAACAAATTGTTAAAATTCAGAAAAAGATTCATTGTGCTCAAGCTATTGTAGCTTGACAAGGGCCATTATTTGCTTATTGACTTTCATTTTTAGACTTTAAAAATATTCCCATGGTTAACCCCTCTGGGCACATGTACAGTAGCAATAAAGTTACACAACCAGCAAGGTGACAACAGCCAGTCAGAGAGCCAGCTCCTGAAATTGTTTAAAACCAATCTAGCTGTCATTTTTCTCTCATATCAGATCCAGAGTAAATAACCATATTCTTCGAGATGTCACTGAAGGTCAGAATGCACATCAGATATGGGAAGATTATAGCCCAAGTGCAGTTTGCAGCTGAAACTTGATCTAGAGTACAGCAAAAATGATAGCAAAGACTTCCTAAAACTTTGCTAATTGATTTGTGATGACCAGTGCTTGGAATCCCCCTGGAGAGTAATGGAATAGCATGAAACAGGAAGTCAGAGGGCCTAGTACAAGTTTATGATTTACTAGCTGGGCAGCCTTGAGCAAGTCAGTCTCACAGAGCCTCAATTCCCCATTTGAAAAGAAGAAGAGGAGTAACAAATGTAGGGTTTGGGGAATAAGTCATCACCCAGCCAACAAATTTGTTTTGGTCCCTAACTGTGCCAGAAATTGTTTTAAATGCCATGGATACAACTGCGAACAAGAGGGGTAGATACTCAGACTTCTTGGTATTTAAGATCATATTGGTGATACTGGGAGCCCTGGTGGCACAGTGGTTAGGAGCTCAGCTGCTAACGAAAAGATCGGCTGCTAACCAGAAGGTCAGCAGTTTGAATCCACCAGCTGCTCCCTGGAAACCCTATGGGGCAGTTCTACTCTGTCTTATAGGGTCATTATGAGTCGGAATTGACTAGATGGCAATGGGTTTGGTTTTGGTTTTGGTTTTGGTGATACTGCGAAGCACATAGAGAATAATAACACAATGTGGTAAATAGGGTATGTTGTAGAGAAAAACTTGAAAGCTGTTTCAACTTAAAACAGAAAGGTTTCTTTAAAAAAGTTGCAATTGGGGAACTACAGAGCCTACTGAAAATGGAAACAGGTAGTCCCGGGGCAGTTTCGTTATACAAGTATCTTTATGGGGTAAAAAGAGAAACCAAACCATAGGGAGGGCAATTACAGGAAAATTAATGAAAACTGTAATAATCACACTCTGATTGGTTACTGATCATTAATAGTATAGTTAGTGATTAGGGATAGTTTCACGGGATGCTTAGATCACGGTCACAGGATGCTTACATGCATTTTCTTTGCCTGTCTTGCAACAGCACCCAGACAGCACGCTTCTAAGTACATGAGTTTTGAGGGGTGCAGATGGTCACTTGATTGAGACCCCTCGGGGCATATGGTTTCACATCCTCGTTTTGACCATCGAGGAAAAGTATGTTTTTCTTAAAAAGAAAAAAAAAAAAAAAAGCTGTTAGTCTAGAATTCAGATTAAAATTAGATAGCATGGCCAGTATATTACGCCTCTGTCTCACTGACCACTGAAAGTTGTCTTTTCCTGAGACAAGTACCAACCCAACCAAAATCCATTGCTGTTGAGTGAATTAGGACTTAAAGCTACACTATAGAGAGTAGCTCTATCCCTAACTCTTTACTGAAGCAGACTGTCGACTGCCACATCTTTCTTCCCCGGCTGGTGGGTTCTTAGTAGCGGAGCGCTTTAACCACTGCGCCACCAGGGGTCCTCATAAATAGGGCACCCATAAAACCAAACCAAACCCGTTGCCGTCGAGTCGCCACTCCTCAACATCCAGAAGGGGAACGAAAAGCCTTCCAGGAGCAATTCTCGGCTGAAAACCGAATGCTGAAAGTGGGGGTAGTTGGCTAGGCAGGCAAAGCGGTCCCCGGGTGGACTGCGAGGGCTGCGGGCGGTCCAGGCCCCAAATCTGCAAACCCTGTCCTTCAGTGGAGCTCCGAACCGCGGCTTCTCCCAACCCTCCAGAGCCCGGGCCCCAGGCCGTTGGCTTCACGCGGGAGCCCCTCTCTGCCCGATTCTAAAGCCTCTGGAAGTCAGACCGGCGGACCGGGAGAGCGAGGCCGGGAGAAGGTTCCCGGCCGGGGCTAGAGAGGCCGCAGCCTGCACCCCAGGCCCGCAGGCGGCGCGGACACAGCGAGGCTCCCGCCCACTCGCAGCTACCTGCTTCGCAAAGGTTTTGTCTCCTCGGGGCTGGGCAGTTAGCGGTGGTTTGACAGAGAAAACCCTAACAATCTGGAAGTTCTGCTGGTTGGGTTTTGGATTTATTTGACATGAATGATTTGGCTTATATCAGGTCCAGAAGATATTTTTTTAGGCAGTTTAGAAGAGCCTGGTGATCTAAAAAACCCACTCAGCTGGAGGGAGGGGAACCAGTTCAATGCGCAGAGGTCTTATTTAACAATCCGGATGCCTCAGCCCCTTGGCCACCATCTATCTATTCATGACCCCTCCGTCTCCTCCTTAACTAGCTGAGACCACAGTCCCTGTCACCGGCTCTCCCTTGCAAATCCCTCAGTTTCTGCCCCTCTCTTTTCTTCTTTAAACTCACCTGGCAACCTCCCACCCTGGCTCAGTGCAAGTGAGCAGGTATCCAGGCCCCTGAAAACGACTGGTCTCCCTTTAAATCCCTCATCGGGAACCACCACTGGGCCTAGGTTGCCTCCTGTCCCATCGGTTCATTCACCGCCCCCCCTTTTTTTTTTAAGTAAATTTTTTTGTGTTGTACTTTAGATGAAGGTTTCAGAACAAATAGTTTCTCATTAAACACTACACATATTGTTTTATGATATTGGTTAACAACCCCACGACATGGCAGTACTCCCTTCTCGATCTTGGTTTCCCTATTACCAGCTTTCCTGTGCCCACCTGCCTTCTAGTCCTTGTCCCTGGGCTGTTATGCCCCATTAGTCTCGTTTTGTTTTACAGGCCTAATACTTGGCTGAAGGGTGAACCTCGGGAGTGACTTCATTACTGAGCTAAAAGGGTGTCCGGGGGCCATATTCTCGGGGTTTCTCTAGTCTCTGTCAGGCCAGTAAGTCTGGTCTTTTTTTGTGAGTTAGAATTTTGTTCTACATTTTTCTCCAGCTCTGTCCGGGACCCTCTGTTGTGATCCCCTGTCAGAGCAGTCAGTGTTGGTAGCCAGGCACCATCTAGTTGTACTGGACTCAGTCTGGTGGAGGCCGTGGTAGTTGTGGTCCATTAGTCCTTTGGATTAATCTTTTCCTTGTATCTTGTTTTCTTCATTCTCCCTTGTTCCCAAAGGGGTGAGACCAGTGGAGTATCTTAGATGGCAGCTTACAGGATTTTAAGACCACAGACACTACTCACCAAGGTAGAATGTAGAACATCTTCTTTATAAACTATGTTATGCCAATTGAGCTAGTTGTTCCCTGAGACCATGGTCCCCACAGCCTTCAGCCAGCAATTCAGTCCCTCAGGGAGTTGGAATGTGGCTATGGAGCTTCCATGACCTTGCCTTGGTCAAGTTGTGCTGGCTTCCCCAGTATTGTGTACTGTCTTACCCTTCACCAAAGTTACCACTTATCTATTGTCTAGTTAGTGTTCCCCTCCCCTCCCTCGTAACCATCAAAGAGTGTTTCTTTTTGTGTGAAAACCTTTTCATGAGTTTTTACAGTAGTGGTCTCATACAATATTTGTCCTTTTGTGATTGACTTACTTCACTCAGCATAATGACCTCCAGATTCATCCATGTTATGAGATGCTTCGCAGATTCATCATTTTTCTTTATCATTGCATAATACTCCATTGTTTGTATGTACCATAGTTTGTTTATCCATTCATCTGTTAATGGGTATCTAGGTTGTTTCCATCTTTTTGCTATTGTGAACAATGCTGCAATGAACATGTCACCCCTTGTTTTGAAGGTTGTTTCACAAGTAGTCCCCCATCCAGACCCCCAAAGCCTCTTCCTTGGGTCTGATGGAGACAACTAGAAGTTTCATAAATGCACCCCACATCCACCTGCCTACCCATAAATTCCTCCTTCCCCCTGTTACTCTGGGTGGTGGTCCCTGCTCC
Source organism: Dugong dugon (assembly GCA_030035585.1). Taxonomy (NCBI): domain Eukaryota; kingdom Metazoa; phylum Chordata; class Mammalia; order Sirenia; family Dugongidae; genus Dugong; species Dugong dugon. The sequence continues at coordinate 22,399,826 of CM057478.1, forward strand.
TACCTAAGGCCACCCCCTTCCATTCATATGCCAAATCCACCCCTCTTTCCTGTTCAAGGACATCAGGCCAGCAATCAGCCCTTCTTTCTCCTGCATCTCCAGCTTCTCTCTCCTTACTATAGCGTTCCCGTCAGCATACAAACATTCTTTCCATTTTAAAAGAGGAAAGAAAATACTTCTGACTCCACATGCTCCTCCCAGCCTCCACCTCAGTTCACCACTCACTCCCTTTTAACACCAAACTTTTCAGGAGAGTTTTCGCTAGAACTTGTCTTCAAATACAATCTGTTATCAAATTCTGTTAGTTCTGCCTTCAAAATATACTCATGATATGACCACATCTCACCACGTACCACTTCTGCTGCCACCACCCAGGGCCCAGACACTGTAATTGCTTGCCTGGATTATTGCAATAGCCTCCTAACCAGTTTCCCTGCTTCCACACTTGCCCCCTTGCAACACAGCAGCCTGAGTGATTTTTTAAATCCCAAATCAGATAGCCACTCTACTGCACAAAGCTCTTCAATGGCTGGCTCCCCATTTACATTTAGAGTAAAAGCCTCACCTGAATAAAAGGCCTTACATGAGCCTCACAGCCTCTCCTACCATCCCTCTGATCCTATCTCCTAACATCTGTTCTATCCTGATCAGTCACTGAGCTCCAGCCACAATGACCTCCTTGCTATAATGCTTTTCTCCTCAAGGCCACGACTCACTCCCTCATCTTCTTCAGATCTCTGTTCAAAGGTCACTTTCTCAGTGCAGCCTTCTCCATTCAGCTTATTTAAAATTGCTTCCATGTGCACATTTCCTAATCCTCTCCCCTGCTTAATTTTTTTCCATAGCATTCATCTGACATTATATATATATATATATATAAAATGACCTTTCTCCCCCACTAAAATGCAAGTTCTTATTGTTGTTATTATTAGATGTTCCCAGGAAGACTGAACTGGAAGAAGTGGCTTTAACTCTAATTAACCCACCTTACATATGAGAAAACATTAAACACAGAGCAATAGGCATACAGTCACCTGTGAATTGTCTTTTCCAGGATGTAGTAGCTAAGCTCCAAAGATGGCTCCCTAATGAACTATACCTCCTGATGTCCATGTCCTGAATAGCCTCATCCCCTTGAATCTGTGACTTGCTTATAACCAGTAGGATGCAGCATAAATGAAACTGCATGACTTCCAAGTCTAGGTCAGAAGAAGTTTCGCAATTTCTGCCACACTACTGTAATGCCATCTGTTGGATGGCTTGCTTTGGGGAAGCCATTGCCATGTAAGAAGTTCTACTAGCGTGAGTTCACTATGCTGTGAGGAGGCCCAAGATAGCCCTGTAGAGAGGTTTCAAGGAGTACCCCCAGCTGTTCCAGTCATCCCAGCCTAGGAGCCAGGCATGTGACTGAAGAAGCTTTCCTGGACGCCCAGCCCAGTCAAATCTTCAGGTGACTCCAAGCCCAGCCAACAACTAATCGCAACTGCATGAAAAACCCTAAGCAAGAATCACTAGCTGAACTTAGCCATGTCAATGAGCCATGAGAGGTAAAAAGAAATTGTTGTTTGAAACCACTAACATTTGACGGTTACATAGCAATAGATAACCAGAGTGCAGGACCACCTCAATGGTAACACCTCTCAGCCTTGCAGTGGGGTCAGATTTGCAGAGGCTGCTCAGTCAGCATAGGTGTGCTCTGCTTAAAGAAACTCCAGTGTAAGAAAATGTGTTTGAAAGAAATAAATCAAAGCCTTATAAAAGCATTGTCTTATTACAACTTCCAAGGTGCTTGTAAACACTCATTTAGAGAGGAATGACTGCTTCTCAGAGGCGGAAAAACAGAAAGAAAAGATTACCTTTTAAAGATAATTAGGTAAGAAGGAAAATTATCCTAGAATTTATAGTGTAAGAAAATGAGAAATTATGCAAAGACCAAAATTGGATCTACACATAACCTCTAAGGAACAAACACAGGTATTAGATATAATTAAGTTTACTTTTACTTCAGAAGTTAAATCTCACAACCAGAGTAATCCAGGTCACTTCAATCCCCAATCTGCTTTAGCCTCCAATAGCCAGCCTAGGGTAACCAAGGAAAAACTGATTGAGAACTGTGCTTTCTGGATTGGTGGTCTACACAGCCCTACTTCACTGGACAGTAGCCAAACATCCACTTTCTTTAATACCTCTGAAGGGGTGTCTCTACTGTTCATTCCAGGCTTTTAAGACAAGACATTTCCCAGATTTTGGATTCTCTTAATAGACCATCAAAATACTATTGAAGAACTGTAGTGAGTGATTTGTAGAAAAATTCATGGTTCAGTTCAGAACTTAAAAAAGGACCTATCACCCCACAGGGAAGCCTTGGCCGTGGGGTGGGCAGGAAAGCCTTGGGAGGCCACCCTAGCTGAGCACAGGCTTGGTGAGCATGCATTAGGGATAAATCAGATGTTGTTAGTATTCTAATAAGGAAGTGGCCTTCAAGGCTGGTGTGTCCTGTGGCTGGGGAAGAATAACATAAAGATCCTTTGATGTTTTTATTTAAAGATTTGCTAGATAATTCAATAAGAAGATCCATTAACCCATGAAGCAGTCAAAACGTGTCAGGGGTAGAATAAAGTTATTAATTTTTTAGATTGTATTGAAGACATAGGAAATGTTTATACTTTTTTTAATTGGCATTTTCCCATCATCAGAGGGGGGTGTTGAATATGCCTCTCCTAACTGGCAGGAATGAATGAGAAGAAAATAGAGATGAATGAAATCTATGAAAAGAAATGACATTCTCTTCCTTCTTAGATTGTTGCCTACATTTCCTTTTAAAAATTAACCTCAAAATAATAATAATAATAATAATCTCTCCCAGCAAGTGTCTCTGGGAGAAAAAGAAAAAGCTGTTTCTGAACAAAGAGTTCTTCTACTTTAAAAGTACTGGCCTGCTTAATTTTTGAGAACTGAAATGTAAAATACTCAAGGTAAATGGATTGGTCCAGTAGAAAGAAAACGAATCAGGTGTTGGGAGATATCAGTTCTACCTTCAGCTCCAAGCTATAATTGCAGAAAAGATACTCCTTTGCTCCACATGGAGGCAGGAGCAGGAGGGGAACAGATGGACTATTGCTTATGAATGTTTTGGGGATTTTGAGATGTGTGAGACACTTGAGCAGTGAATATTTCAGAAATAATATAGGTACAATAAAAGAACTATTGGAGGACAAATTATGGAATTGAGGCCACTGAAGAGATGAAATTAAAAAGCCCACAGAGAAGAATTGGAAAGAAAAACATAGCCAGAGAAAATGGAGAAAAGTATGCAGTGGGAATATGTAGGTTTTCAGTGGCGTAGTGGTTAAGTGCTACAGCTGCTCACCAAAGGTCAGCAGTTCAAATCCACCAGGTACTCCTTGGAAACTCTATGGGGCAGTTCTACTCTATCCTATAAGGTCGCTAGGAGTTAGAATGGACTCGATGGCAATGGGTTTTTTTGCTAGCAGTGTCTCCAATATGATGAGAAAAATGAAACAAAATCTGTTCAAAATCAACTAGCAGACCATAAAAGAAAGATATTTCATAGTTCATCTCAATTTTTTTTGTTCTGATTTTCTTTTTGATAAACATTTTGAGTACAAGACTCAGAAAATATCTTTATTAATAAAATCTTTCTGACGACTTTCTTCCTATCATCAATGATGGGAGGGAAGCCACCACCAATATGGCTACTACCAATATCCTGGTGCAATGGTTAAGTGCTTGGCTGTTACCTGAAAGGTCTGAACTCACCCAGCCACTCCAAGGGAGAAACACCTGATGATCTGCTCCCATAAAGATTATAGCCTAGAAAATCCTCTGGGGCAGTTCTACTCTGTCACAGGGGGTCACTATGAGGCAAAATTGACTCAATAGCACCTAACAACAACAAAAACACCACCAGAAAACACTGTAGGAGACCTTTGAAAATTGCACAACTGTGGCCAAATGGCTAGCTCTCTGGCACCTGTGGGTGCTGGTAGTATTGGTGTATGTGATGGTGTGCATGTGTGGGGTGTAAGTATGTGCATAGTGTGTGCATGTAGGGGTGGGAGGCTGGTTGGTATAGTAGCTCTAATGCCTCACCTTTCTTCCTGTGACTGGCCAAGAGGGGTGAAGTCCTCCTGCATGGCCACACTTCCTCTGCCCTCCTAGAGGAAGTGGGCATGCTCAAGAAAGTGGTGGGCATTATAAGAGGTTCATGGGTACAGAGAGCATGATGAGGGGGCCCAAAGAGGAAGAGCCCAGAGTGAAACCCCTCTAAGAGAAAAATGACCTCAGAGAAAGGGAGGCAGAAACAAAGCAAAAAGTAAAGAATTCCAGGCTGTGTGACCTGAGGAGAAAGAAGTCTGGAGCTCAAAACCTTACAGGACTCTGACGTCTATAATTTACTTATCAATGCATGGAAAATGAGATGAATTGATAAACAATAGAGGGATATATAGATGAATAGATATGAGATAAAGCTAATATAGCAAAATGTTAGTGACAGGACCAGAGTGGTGGGTATACGTGGTTGTTTCAAATTCTTTCAACTTTTTTGTACGTTTCAAATGTTCACAGTACAGTTTTGGGAAAAACAGACCAGGTGAGCATCATCTTAACTGGAATCTGGAAATCAGAGTTAGCAATTGTTCCCTCGCATGGAGCTATGTTTCAGCAACAGCTCTTTTTAAAATATGCCTGTTTCACATTTGCTCATTTCCTTGGGGCAAATTCTCATGATCCCTCTGAATATATTCAACCCACCACTATGAAGAAACAAACAGTAGAATTAACCAGCACTACAGTTCACGACAAAGACTTTCACAGTAAAACATCTTTTTCTAACTCCTACTGGTAAACTTCCCCACAGAAAACTTCTCCTTCCCTTTATGTATGTAAGGTCATTTAACAGGCTGCATAAAAGATGGCTTTTGCCAAGCTCACAGTTTCACACATGGCCGATGCTGGAAATTTCTGTTGAAGTGCTTGTTTTTGTGTTTCCTACAAGTCCATCCTCTCCCTAGGATGATTACTGACTCATCACCCAGAAAGACCTGGGTGCTGAAGAGCCGCAGTCTTTTTGCCAGTGGCATAAAAGCCCCCATATGCAAAATGAGGAGTTAGTGCAAGAAATATTGGTGACAATCAGGAAAGCAAGTTAATATCAACTGAGATACAATTCAGGACGCCAAGAATTCAAAAGGATCCTTTAACACTGTCCTAGGCTCTCATGAGTGATAAGAACAGACCAGAGAAGCACTGAATTAGACAAGCAGGTTCCTTTTATGTTTCTTCCACTTACTGGCTATGTGACCTTGGACAAAGTTAATAAACCCCAAGCTAGATTAGTCAAAAAGAGAGAGAACACAAATCACTGACATCAGTAATGAAAGAGAGATTATCACTAGAGACACTACAGACATTAAAAGGATAATAAGGGAATGTTCTGAACTTTATGGCAACAAATTTGGTAATTTAGGTGAAATTGGACAAATTCCTTGAATAGCTTACAAAAACTGACACAGGATGAAATGAAAAATCTGATAGCCCTATGTCTATTGAAGGAATTGAATTTATTACCAAAACCTTCTCAAAAACTCCAGGCCCTTATGATTTCACTGGTGAATTTTATAAAAAATTTAAGAAAAAATTAACTCTTTCTAAAAATAGAGTGGGGAGGAAACACTATCAAGTTGTTTCATGAGGCCGCTATATAACCCTAATACCAAAACCTGACAAAAACAGGGCAAAAAAAAAAAAATTAGAGACCAATATTTCTCATGAGTATTGACACAAAAATTCTCAATAAAATATTAGCCAATCAAATCCAGCATTATGTTAAAGAAATAATACATCATGATGAAGTGAGCATTATCCAAGGAATGCAAAGTTGCTTTAACATTAAAAAGTCAATTCATGCAACTTACTACATGAATTGCCACATAATTATTTCAACAGACAAAAAGTATCAGGCAAAATTCAATACTAATTTATGATTAAAAACTCTTTTTCATTGTCTTTCTTTTTTTGTTGTTGTAGTTTAAATGAAGTTTACATTTCAACTTAGTCTCTCATACAAAAATTTATACATACATCGTTATGTAACCCTAATTGTTCTCCCCATACTGTGACAGCACACTCCTTATTTCCACCCGATTCCCCATGTCCATTCAACCAGTTCCTAACCTTCTCTGCCTTCCCGTATCACCTCCAGACAGAAGCTGCCTGTTTAGTCTCTTGTATCTACTTGAGCTAAGAGGCACACTCCTCACGAGTATCACTTTATGTCCCACAGTCCAGTCCAATCCCCATCTGAAGAGTTGACCTTGGAAATTGTTCAAGTTCTGGGCTGATAGAGAATCCAGGAGCCATGCTTTCTGGGGCACCTCCAGTCTCAGTAAGACCATTAAGTCTGGTCTTCTAACTAGAATTTGAGTTCTACACCCCATCCTTCCACAGCTCCATCAGGGACCCTCTGTTGTGTTCCCTGTCAGGGCAGTCATTGGTGGTAGCTGGGCACCATTTAGTTGTTCTGGTCTCAGGCTGATGAAGTCTCTGTTTTATGTGGCCCTTTCTGTCTCTTGGGGTAATACTTTCCTTGTGTCTTTGGTGTTCTTCATTCTCCTTTACTTCAGGTGGTTGGGACCAATTGATGCATCTTAGATGGCCGCTTGCAAGCTTTTAAGACCTCAGACGCCACTCACTGAAGTAGGATGCAGAACATTTTCTTAATAAGCTTTGTTATGCCAGTTGACCTAGATGTCCCCTGACAGCATGGTCCCCAGATCCCTACCCCTGCTACTCTGTCCCTCAAAGTGTTTGACTGTATTCAGGAAACTTCTTAGCTTTGGTTTAGTCCAGTTGTGCTGACTTCCGCTGTAGTGTGTGCTGTCTTTCCCTTCACCTAAGATGATTCTTATCTATCTAGTTAGTGAATAGCCCTCACCCTCCCTCCCCACTGCCATAACCATCAAAGAATGTTTTCTTCTGTGTTTAAACCTTTTCTTGAGTTCTTATAATAGTGGTCTTATACAGTATTTGTCCTTCTGTGACTGACTAAATTCACTCAGCATAATAAGTTCCAGCTTCCACCATGTTGTACAATGTTTCACAGCTTCATCCTTGTTCTTTATCGTTGCGTAGTATTCCATTGTATGGATATACCATAATTTATTTATCCATTCGTCCATTGATGGGCATCTAGGTTGTTTCCATTTTTTGCTATTGTGAACAGTGCTGCAATGAACATGGTTGTGCATATATCTATTCGTGTGATGGCTCTTGTTTCTCTAGGATATATTCCAAGGAGCAGGATAGCTGGTTTGTATGGTACTCTATTTCTAGCTTTTTAAGGAAGCGCCAAATCAATTTCCAAAGTGGTTGTACCATTTTACATTCCCACCAACAATGTATAAGTGTTCCAGTCTCTCCACAACCTCTCCAGCGTTCATGATTTTGTGTTTTTTGGATTAGTGCTAGCCTTGTTGGGGTGAGATGATATATCATTGTAGTTTTGATACGCATTTCTCTAAATGGCTAATGATCGTGAGCATTTCTTCATGTGTCTGTTAGCTGCCTGAATATCTTCTTTGGTGAAGTGCCTGTTCATAGCCTTTGTCCATTTTTAAACTGGGTTATTTTTCTTTTTGTTGTTGAGGTTTTGCAGTATCTTGTAGATTTTAGAGATTAGACGCTGATCAGATTTGTCATAGCCCAAATTTTTTTCCCAGTCTGTAAGTTGTCTTTTTACTCTTTTGGTGAAGTCTTTTGATGAGCATAATAATTTGATTTTTAGGAGGTCCCATTTATCTAGACTCTCTTCTGGTGGTAGTGAATTGTTACTTATGGTTCGTATTGTGTTTATGTCATGTATTAGGGCTCCTAGCTTTCTCCCTATTTTTTCTTCCATTATCTTTATCGTTTTTGATTTTATATTTAAGTCTTTGATCCATTTTGAGTTAGTTTTTGTGCATGGTATGAAGCATGGGTCTTGTTTCAGTTTTTTGCAGATGGATATCCAGTTATGCCAGCACCATTTGTTAAAGAGACTGTCTTTTCCTCAATTAACAGACTTTGGGCCTTTGTCAAATATCAGCTGCTCATAGGTGGATGAATTTATGTCTGGATTTTCAATTCTGTTCCATTGGTCTATGTATCTGTTGTTGTACCAGTACCAGGCTGTTTTGACTACCGTGGCGAATAATAGGTTCTAAAATCAGGTAGTGTGAGGCCTCTCACTTTGCTCTTCTTCTTGAGTAATGCTTTATTTATTTGGGGCCTCTTCCCTTTCCATATGAAGTTGGTGATTTGTTTTTCCATCTCATTAAAAAATGTTGTTGGAATTTGGATCGGGCTTGCATTGTATCTGTAGATTGCTTTGGGTAGAACTGACATTTTCACAATGTTGATTCTACTTATCCATGAGCAAGGTATGTCTTTCCACTTATGCAGGTCTCTTTTGGTTTCTTGCAATAGTGTCTTGTAGTTTTCATTGTATGGGTCTTATATGTCTTTGGTTAGATTTATTCCTAAGTATTTGATCTTTTGGGGGGCTATTGTAAATGGTATTGATTTGGTGAGTTCCTCTTCGAGGTTCTCTTTGCTGGTGTAAAGGAATACAACTTATTTTTGTATGTTTATCTTGTATCCTGAAACTTTGCTGAAATCTTCTATTAGTTCCAGTAGTGTTCTTGTGGATTCTTTGTGGTTTTCTGTGTATAAGATCATATCATCTGCAAATAAAGATACTTTTACTTCTTCCCTACGAATTTGGATGCCCTTTATTTCTTTTTCTAGCCTAAATGCTCTGGCTAGGACCTCCAGCACAATGTTAAATAAGAGTGGTGATAAAGGGCATCCTTGTCTGGTTCCCATTGTCAAGGAGAATGCTTTCAGACTCTCTCCATTTAGGATGATGTTGGCTGTTGGCTTTATATAAATGCCCTTAATTATACTGAGGAATTTCCCTTCTATTCCTATTTTGTTGAGAGTTTTTATCATGAATGGGTGTTGGACTTTGTCAAATGCCTTTTCTGCATCAATTGATAAGATCATGGGGTTCTTGTCTTTTGCTTTATTTATGTGATGGATTATATTGATTGTTTTTCTAAGGTTGAACCATCCATGCATACCTGGTATAAATTCCACTTGATCACTGTGAATTATTGTTTTGATATCTTGCTGAATTCTATTGGCTAGAATTTTGCTGAGGATTTTTTCATCGATGTTCATGAAGGATATTGTTCTGTAATTTTCTTTTTTTGTGGTGTCTTTACTGGTTTTGGTATCAGGGTTATGCTGGCTTCATAATTTGAGTTTGGGAGTATTCCATCCATTTCTATGCTCTGAAATACCTTTAATAGTAATGGTGTTAACTCTTCTCTGAAAGTTTGGTAGAATGCTCCAGTGAAGCCATCCGGGCCAGGGCTTTTTTTTGTGTGTGTGTGGAGTTTTTTAATTACCTTTTCAATGTCTTCTTTTGTTATGGGTTTATTTAGTTGTTCTACCTCTGTTTATGTTAGTTTAGGTATGTAGTGAGTTTGTAGAAATTTGTCCATTTCCTCTAGGATTTCAAATTTGTTAGAGTACAATTTTTCATAGTATTCTGTTATGATTCTTTTAATTTCAGTTGGGTCTCTTGTGATATCACCCATCTCATTTCTTATATGGGTTATCTGCTTCCTCTCTTCTTTTTTTTTGGTCAGTTTGGCCAAGGGTTTATCAATTTTGTTGATCTTTTCAAAGAACCAGCTTTTGGTCTTGTTAACTTTTTCAGTTGTTTTTCTATTCTCTATTGCATTTAATTCTGCTCTAATTCTTATTATTTCCTTTCTTATGGTGCCTGATCACTTTTTTGCTGCTCTCTTTCTATTCGTTCCAGTTGTAGGGTTAATGTTTTGATTCTGGCCCTTTCTTCTTTTTGGATGTGTGCATTTACTGCTATAAACTGACCTCTGAGCACTGCTTTTGCTGTGTCCCAAAGTTTCTGGTAGGATGTGTTTTCATTCTCATTTGATTCTATGAATTTCTTTATTCCAACCTTAATTTCTTCTATCACCCAGTAGTTTTTGAACAAGGTGTGGTTCAGTTTCTATGTGTTTGACTTTTTTTCCTTGCTTTTTCTGTTGTTGATTTCTACTTTTATGGCTTTATGTTCAGAAAAGATGCTTTGTAATATTTCGATGCTTTGGATTTTGTTAAGGCTTGCTTTATGGCTTAATATACGGTCTATTCTGGAGAATGTTCCATGTGCGCTGGAAAAGAAAATATACTTGGCTGCTGTTGGGTGGAGTTTTCAGTATATGTCTATGAGATCAAGTTGGTTGATTGTAGCAGTTAGATCTTCCATGTCTTTGCTGAGCTTCTTTCTGGATGTTCTGTCCTTCAGTGAAAGTAGTGTGTTGAAGTCTCCTACTACTATTGTGGAGCTGTCTATCTCTGTTTTCAATGTTGTTAGAGTTTGTTTTATGCATTTTGGAGCCCTGTCATTCGGTGCGAAAATATTTATTACAGTTATGTCCTCCTGGTGTATTGACCCTTTAATCATTACACAGTGTCCTTCCTTTTCTTTTGTGGTGGATTTTAATTTAAAGTCTATTTTGGCAGAGATTAATATTGCCACTCCTACTCTTTTTTGAGTGTCGTTTGCTTGATATATTTTTTTCTATCTTTTAGTTTTAGTTTGTTTGTGTTTTTAAGTGTAAGGTGTGCTTCTTGTAGGCAGCATATAGATGGATCATGTTTTTTTATCCAATCTGCCACTCTCCATCTCTTTATTGCTGCATTTAGTCCATTTACATTCAGCGTAGTTATTGATAGGTATGAGTTTAGTGCTGTCATTTTGATGTCTTTCTTTGTGTGTTGTTCACAGTTTCTTTGTTCCACTTAATTTTCTGTGCTGAATCATTTTTCTTTATGTAGTTTCATCTTTTTCATTGTTGTTGATTTTGTGTTTGCTGAGTCTTTATATTTTTCTAGTTTTTTATTTTGACTTGTAGGATTGTTAGCTTCCTTTGTGGTTACCTTAATATTTACCCCTATTTTTCTAAGTTTATACCAGTCTTTTATTTCTTTATATGGCCTTGATTTCCTCTCCATATGAAAAATCTGTGTCTACATTTTTTAAGTCCCTCATTTTTGTTTTAATGTTGTCATCTTTTATGTATTGGCATCTGTTACCCTATTTTCAGTGTTTTAGCTTTGATTTATTTTTGTGACTTCCCTATCTGGATTGATATCTGGTTGCTCTGTCCTATGTTCTAGTCTTGGATTGTTATCTGATGTTACTGATTTTCTAACCAGAGGACTCCCTTTAGTATTTCTTGTAATTTTGGTTTGGTTTTTGCAAATTCGCTAAACTTCTGTTTATCTGGAAACGCCCTAATTTCACCATCATATTTGAGAGACAGTTTTGTGGATATATACTTCTTGGCTGGCATTTGTTTTCCTTTGAGGCTTTATATATGTCATCCCGTTGTCTTCTTGCCTGCATAGTTTCTGCTGAGTAGTCTGAGCTTATTCTTATTGACTCCCCTTTGTAGATGACTTTTTGTTTATTCCTAGCTGCTCTTAAAATTCTCTTTATCTTTGGTTTTGGCAAGTTTGATTATAATATGTCTTGGTGACTTTCTTTAGGGATATACCTTATGTAGGATTCAATGAGCATCTTGGATAGATATCTTGTCATCTTTCACGATATCAGGGACGTTTACTGCCAACAAGTCTTCAACAATTCTCCCTGTATTTTCTGTTATCCCCTCTGTTCTGGTACTCCAATCACTCGTAGGTTATTTCTGTTAATAGAGTCCCACATAATTCTTAGGGTTTCTTCATTTTTTTTTAAATTCTTTTATATGATTTTTCCTCAAATAATTTGGTGTCAAGTGCTTTATCTTCAGTCTCACTAATTCTGACTTCCATTGCCTCGATTCTGTTCCTATGACTTTTCTATTGAGTTGTCTAATTCTGAAATTTTGTTGTTAATCTTCTGGATTTCTGATTGCTGTCTCTGTATGGATTCTTGCAGCCAGTTAAACTTGTCATTATGCTCTTCTCTAATCTTTTTAATTTCCTCTCTTGCGTGTTCTGTGTTTTGATTAATTTCCTTCTTAATTTCTTGAAGAGTTCTGTATCTTTTGTATTCTGCCTCTGGTAATTCCAAGAAATTTTCCTCCTTTGGAAAATTTCTAGATTCTTTATTTTTGGAGCTTGCTGAAGCCATGATGGATTGCTTCTTTACGTGATTTGATATTGACTGTTGTCTCTGAGCCATCAATAAGTTATTATATTTATTTATTTTACGTCTGCTTACTGTGTCCTAGCTTCTTGTTTTGTTTTGATATGCCCAAAAGGCTGCTTATATGAGCTAGTTTGATTATTGGCAAGTTTGAAGCTCTAATGTCCTGTCACCAGGTGGTTAGATCAGTTACTAGGCATGTGAGCTCAGGAGTCTGCCCACTCCTCCTGTATGGATTCAGCTCAGGTGTCCAGGTAGATAGCCACCAAGTGTGTGGTGCAGGCTCTCACCTACTGTCCTAGACAAGCATGGGTGATTGGTGTAGGCACAGGCATCTGGGTGCAGCAGGGGGACACACTCTGAGCAAGGTGGTGGTCTGACAGCCACTCCCAAGTGTCCAGGAGGAAGGCATGTCCTTGTTCCCTGGAGTGCGTAGGTGGGTGGGTTTTGCAGCTGGACTATGAAAACCCAATGCTGTTGGCTGTAAGGACTGGGGGGCACCTCTTATTCTTGGGCCCCTATTGCAGGTGGCTATGTGGCATGTGTGGAGCCACCAGTCCTCAGGCCCCTGATGTGCATAGGTGAAGACCCTGCTTAATGGGCAGAGCAGTGTAAAAAGTCATGAACTTGTGACTTCACAGCTGAAACAGTTGAAGTTAGACTTCGGGTATATACCCTACTGTACTGCGGTAATGAGGGCCTACGCTGTTGAAATGGGCCCACACAAGTCTCTGCAGGGGGAAAGGCACTCAAAGTCCATGGATCCCTTATGCCTGTGCCTAGGCAAAGGAGCTGTGCCTACCCTGGGTTCCTCGTTTAGGGGAGCCGGCAGTTTATTTTTTCCCATTTGTTCATTTGTTCACCCTCCAAGGCCAGGAGAATGGCTCAGGGAATGTGATGGATCCTACTTCCGGCCCAGGGGACTCGGCAATTGCTGAAGCTGGTCCGGGACCCAGTGCAGAGCAGGGAATGGGGAGGTACATGGGAGAGAGGTTTTTCCCTAAGGGGGTTGTTTTAGATCTGTGCTGCAGGCTGTACGCAAGTACTTATCTTTCGCCAATCGAGGGCTGCTTCTCTCTCGTTCTGGGTGGCCGAGTAGACTGTCTGCCACTGGGTCTCTCCCGGTGCGGAATACATGCCTCCTGAACACTGCTGCTTGCCTGCCTCACCGCTCACCCATGAGCTGATCAGGCCTGACGGGCTCAGACTCTCACTGGGTCAGATCTGACAATTCCTCGCTGCTTCTGAACCATCTCTCCCTCCCCCTGCTACTCAATCCAGTTCCTCAACTTTTCCTTAGATGTTCAGGGCTCCTAGATTGTCGTATATAATTGATTCACTTGTTTTTTCGGGTCTTCGTTGTAAGAGGGTCCACTGGAAGCATCTGACTACTCCATCATCTTTGCTCTGCCTCCTGATTAAAAACTTTTAACCAAATAGTACAGAAGGGAACTCTCTCAACCTGGTAAAGGGAAGCTATGAAAAACCTAGAGCTAGCATCATACTTAATGGTGAAATAATGAATGCTTTTCCCCTAGGATCAGCAACAAAGTAAGGATGCCCATGAGGAAATGACTCCTCATCAAAATTCTGTATGTGAGCTTTAAGACCCAACCATATGCAATTACCAAGGCTTTACCTGGAAACCTCACTGGGAAAAGCTGCCCTCCCTACACCAGACTTGGTGCACAGCCAGGGCATTGCAGTCTCTGAAGGGAATTGCAGTCAAGGACTCAGGCCCTCCTGGCCAGCCGTGCTCTTAAGCACATCTGCATTCCTAGCCTAGGCATTTCCATTTGGAGGCCTCTTTATCAGGGGGCTCTGCCAAGACCTCCTGTTATGGATTGAATTGTGTCCCCCACCACCACCCCAGGATGTGTGTCAGCTTGGCTAGGCTATGATTCCCAGTATGTAATATGGTTGTCCTCCATTTTGTGATCTGATGTAATTATCCTGTGTTGTAAATCCCAACCTCTATGATGTTAATGAGGCAGGATTAGGGGCAGTTATATTAATGAGGGAGGCCACAATCTGCAGGACTAGGTTGCATCTTGAGTCAATATAAAAGAAAGACTTGAGCAGAGAAGAGAGGGACCTCACTACCACCAAGAAAGTAGAGCCAGGAGTAGAGGGTGTCTCTTGGACCTGGGGTCCCTCCTAGATCCAGGAGAAGATTGATGCCTGGCATTCTGTGGAGATCTCCAAGGAACGCTGGCCCACAGTTGTTGAAAAGAGATAGGACCTTCTCGAAAGGCCAGAACAGAGAGAAAGCCTTCCCCTAGAGCTGGCTCCCTGAATTCGGACTTCTAGCCTCCTGACTGTGAGTGAATAAATTTCTGTTTGTTAAAACCATCCACTTGTGGTATTTCTATTATAGCAGCACTAGATAACTAAGACACTTCCCTATCAGGGGAACAGACGAAACTCAAAGACACTTTTCTCCACTCTGAATCAGTACCTGGTACTTCTCCACTCCTTATCGTTCCCCTCCTTCCTACTCCTCAGTCTCTGGGTCCATAAACAGCAAAAACCTTTTGTTTGGGACTTCCTCAACAATGACATGATTTGTCTGTACCAGTATATCTGACTCTCACCCAGAACCATTCCATGGGGAAAAATAAAATACTGGAGGAGCTGGCACTTTCTCCTGTTTAGCTTCTTGCTTATTTACACTAAGGATCCCTGGTGGCAAAATGGTTAAGGTGCTCGGCTGCTAACCAAAAGGTCAGCCTTTTGAACCCTCCAGCCACTCTGCAGGAGAAAATGTGGCAGTCTGCTTCCGTAAAGATTTCAGCCTTGGGAACTCTATGGGGCGGTTCTACTCTGTCCGATAGGGTCGTTATGAGTCAGAATCGACTCGAGGACAGTGGGTTTTGTTTTTTATTTATTTATACTATTTCAGTAAGTGATTAAAAGCTTGACCATCACTTTCACTTTGGCTTGTTATCTTAAATCAACTGCTCTGACACGTGGCAGCTCAGCTGTCTCCAGCTCACCTCAGCTTTTGACAGCCCACTCTCAACATTTCTATTAAACACTGTATTGAAAATCCTAGCCCCTGCAATAAGGCAGGAAAAATAAATAAAAGGCATAAACTTTTTTTTAAAAACCCTAAATTTGTCTCTATTTGCAGATGTAAATGATAGCTGTTATTTGAGATGCAGAATTATAAATCATCCATATGAGCTCAAATCTAGCCTATGGAAACCCATTGCAGAAGCTTCTATACTAGAGGTCAGTAATCAGGCCTTGGAGGCCCCAATAACCACTCTGCATGGAAGTCTTTCTGTCACAGAGGTGCTCCATTCATGAGGGCTCAGGTCTCGGCCACCCATAGAACCTGCAACTTTTGTCCCCTCCTGGTCTGTGGCAATCTAATGGCAGACCCACGTAGGTCCTCCTGTGCTGTGAAGATCCTGGTCCTAAGTCACCTACAAGACTGATTGTTCTAACTTTGTAGGCTAGGCCTTCCAGGACTGCTTGACAATTTCTCCTTTTTTTCTTAAAATAAATACAAAACAACTTTTAACCACAGCCCAGGGAAAACCCAGATACACCTCAAATTTACAAAGGCCTGATTGATCTCCTGGGAGAGTAAGGAATGTGATTACCTTTTATTCCTTTGTGGTGGCCCTACTGCAGAGAAAAACAAGCCACAGTTAATTTTTCAAGAGGTAATTTCTCATTTTACAGATGAGGAAATTAAGGATGTGAGATACTAATTATTTTCCTTAACCACAACTAACCAAAAATCAAACCCACTGATGTCAAGTCAATTCCGACTCATAGCAACCACATCTAGGACTGATAAAATTTGGTTTCCAACCCAAACTTGTCTGACCCGAAAGTTCTGCTTTTGCTTAGGCCTCAGGATAAGTTTAAACCTTAGCTCTTGCACTTTTTACCTGCTTGGGCACATTATTTCATTTCTCTGTGCTTCAGTTCCTTATCTGTAAATAGGGATAATATAACCACAGGATATGTTTATACTGAAGATTAAATGTCTGACACATACAAGCATGCAATAAGTGGTATTATTATTACTTTTGTTGTTGTTGTTAATTGCCATCGATTCAATTCCAACTCATGGTGACCTTATGTGTTACATAGTAGAACTTCTCCATACGGTTTTCTTGCTGTAATCTTTTTTTTTTTAAGTAAAGCAAAAAGAAAGTTTTATTCTGCATATATTGAAAAAGGGCAAGAGTAGGAAATGGACAAGCACGCTGCCAGAGCCATGTCTGTCTGAGTCCAAGGAAATATCACAGAACAGACAAAAGTGGGAAAACGGACGAGCATGCTGCTAGAGCCATGTCTGTCCAAATCCAAAGAATATTACAGACAAGGCAAGAATGGGAAAACAGACAAGCATGCTGCGATAGCCATGTCTGCTTCAGTCCAGAGATCATTACAGAGTCATCAATATATATTAATATTACAAATAGGCAAAACCATTGGAAGCTTTACCATTTCACAGATTGGCTAGAAACTGCGATCCTACATTTTGAATTGCCTTTCTTAACAATCATTGGTATAGGTTTCAGTAAGGACAGTCTTCACTGGTCCAAAAATTTTCTATTCACTAAATGCTAATTGAAAAAGATACAAGTGGAAAGTCTTTTGCGTTCTGTATGATTGGCTTTATGTGAAAGTTTCCCTAAAAGATATTTTCCAAGATTATCCCAGCTACTGTACCCATACATCAGGGCCCAGCTGATGTGCCCTTTCAAGTCCTTGTGAGTCCTTGTGAGCCCAGCTCCAGCTGGGCCACACTCTCCATGCTCAAGGACAGGGAATAATAACTCCAATATTATTTCCTAAATCATTCCCTCCTTTTGATCAGAGATTGGAGATAACACATTGATGATCAATACCTGGACTTAGTCGAGCTCCTAGATGGTGGCCATTGCAGGCTCTTTAAACTCATGGTGCTGGTTTTCCACCTGCTACCATCTGGTTCTTCACCAGGTTATTAAGTAAGAGCGACGTTCTCATCAATTGCATTGCCGGAGTGAGCAGACGCAATGTACACCAACATTTTAGCCCAAGGTCTTCTTTTGCCTTTTAGGTGTGTAAGACAATAGAGGATAAATTTTATTATGCCTAATATTGTCAGGATGTAGACTAAGAATATTACTATCCCTTGTAATAGTGATCTAGCCCAGGTACTTACTCCTGATGGTAACCAACCAAACAAATCTGGTGTTTGTAAGAGTGTTACAGTGTGTAACCAAGTAGCTCACTGTCTAATTCTATAGCACAGACTACTTTCTTTGGATAGTAAAAATCTAAGGTTATTTCATTATCTCATGTCACCTTGGCTTATGAGATCAGAGATCACTATTGTGCTTCTATCTCCCTAGCAACTTCATCTGTTATTTGTCCCATAGTAATTCTTAAAGATTTCTTCAATTCAGCTATACTATAAGTAGCAATTAAAACTACCAACCATACCCTGAGTGTTAGACCAATAAGATTTCTTCTGACTTTCATTTTACAATGTGTAACAATTTTAACATTACCTTTCAGCTTTTACTAGCATTATTACTATGAATATCTAAAGTTAATCCTAAAGTTTCCAAAGCACATTACCCAGTCATTTGTCAGGAATCTAAACAGGAGATTGCCCATGTAAATTCACTATCAGTTGGAAAGTGATCATCTAAATTAGTACAGTTGGATCTACCACACAAAAACATATATCCATAAGGAGCACACAAAGTTTGTCTAGAGGAAATAGAAACTAGAAAAATTTACATATGACAGCAAAGTTTCCATTAGAGAATTCATGATTAGCAAGATAATACAGGATGGATCTTTCCTGTAGGTCTTCAGTTAGTCTGTTTAAAACATACTAAGTGTTCTTGCCAGGGGCAAGCTGCCCTTCCTAGGTTTACCTATTAACAGTCGTGGGTCACTTTTTCAGAAGCAGAAGTGGAACCTAAGACAAAATGGAGTCTAAGCTATGAGGTCGATCTCCTCTGAGAACCTGGTTTAAGATACATAATTTTCTGCATCTTAAGAGGGTGACAGTGTGATTACAAACATTAGACAGGTATTTCATACAACACTGTCTTAAAGACTAATTAAATTATTGACTGCTTTACCTTAAACATAGCTCTCAGTCTGATCTTTGAAGTTAGTTTCCTAAAACAGACTGAATTCTCCAAAAAAAAGCACAATGCCCAGAGCAAAATGGTCTTACTAGTTTATCTGGACTATTGTTTGATTCAAAGTGGCTTCAGGAACCAGTTTTTTTTTTCCTCAAAGCTCTAGGTTCAAAAGGACACCCAAAGGCGATGGCCTGTGTGGGTTGCCCCAACCTCCGTGAAAGCCAGAAATCTGGATTACAGTAGAACTACATACAACTCTTTCATGGTTCCCTCTTTGGGATCATGATCTTGCTGTAGAATCTTTTATAAAAAATGCTCAACAAATGGTAATTGAGCATCATCTGGTTTTTAAGATCCCAGGCACCATACAGCAAACTAGGAAGTAAAACAGAAACACTAACAATAATATTAGGACAATTGTCTGAAATAATCAGTGAAACTATGACCCTAAGGTCTTTGAACCAAGGAAACAAATCTCATGAGGTGTTTGTTCATACATAAGCAGCATCAGTAACTGCTTTTCACGTACTTCAACGGCAACTCTTTTCTGCAAAACCTCAAATTGAGTATTAATATAAATACAGCAACTTTTATCTATTAAGGCATAAAACTGTTCCTTGAGAGAACTAATAGGAAATCTAATGCCGTTCTATTTTGTAAAATCATAGCTCAAATTTCAGACACTTCTTGCTGTAATTTTAATGGAAGAAAATCTCCAGGTCTTCTCTTTCACGGTATCACTGGGTGGGTTCAAACTGCCAACCTTTAGGTTAGCAGTCAAGCTCAAGCTATTTGTGCCACCTAGAACCTACTGCTATGTCATTATTATTATGCCTTGCTGTTATATAGCTTCAAAGTTGTCTATATTTTTCCTTTATTTTGTAATCTATATTCCTTTAATTTTAACTAAAATAATTAAATCTAGCTAAATAATTATTTGTGTCAGTATTTGTTTAATGTCTGTCTACTCTCTAAACTCTAAGCTCTATGAGGGCATAGCCTGCTTCTATCTTGTGTCCTTTGATCCTCCAATGACTAACACAGTGCCAGACACACACAGTAACACCCAACAAATGTTTATTGAATACATGAATGAATGAAAAAACTACATCTTATTCATTCATTCATCCACCTAAATGTGCAGCCTGGAGAATCATAAAGGCTAATATTATTCTACAATAGCCTGCCCTGGTCCACTCAATTGCCAGATCAGGACACGGGTTCTGAGGACCACCTGGTCCACCCCAGTAAGACTTAAGGAGGAGAAAAGAATCCTATGAGGCTACTATGGGAAATGAGGTGAGATTCTTCTTCTTACCCAAACTTCCTGGCTTTCCTTTTGCTGTCAAGCTCCTATTTTTTAACAAGCAGAATGTGTTAAAAGCACACAAAACCTCCTACTGCTTTTAAACTGGTTTGCTGCTTTGATCCTAATAAACTTTCGTAGTTACCACCCACTTTCAGTTATTCCCCACCGCTATGTAACTAAGTGAAAAGCAGGCAGATGGTGTTGCCTAAGCTGGATACAGCCTGGGGTGGAGTCTTGAGGACCCAGGACCTGGACTGTCAGGCAGCCTGGACTTGGAGTCACTGGGCTGCTGCTGGGGGTGCAGAAAATTCCACACAATCTCTCAGAATGTTATGACTTGGCTGAGAGCCCTTGCTTAAGAATCCTTGTGCAATGCGTCATTGTCAATCCACGCTAATGAGCTCATATATTGTCAAACAGTACAATTTGCTTTTTAGATTAGTTTTGTTTCATAAGCACACGTTTATCCCTGGAAATCCTTAGGAATAACTTTTTACATTCTGAAACCTTTCACTCCTTGGCCTCCATTTCCTCCTGTGCTATTTGCACATAACTCTGAAGACAAAATGCCAATAATTTATTTTTCTTTCACATTTTTGCCATTTACCTTCCCCAGAACCACTTCCTCTGAAGTCTGTAAGGATTCCTCGTGTTAAATGAGAATTTGGCAAGTCCTTCATTTTCTATTTTCCTTTTAAAGTGCTTGTGGGTAAAGTTATTGAGAAGAACTTTACATCTGATAATAGACCAGGTCTTGAATTGACTTAAGAAAGGAAGGAGCTGCAGGAGGTTAATTATGTGTGAATTTACAGATGTTTTGGTGTCTAGAGTCCATGTAAATACTATATTACATTGCTGTAAATATTAACTATGCTAAAGTCTAGATCTTTAAACACACATTAACAGGACCTCCAGGGAATGAAGAGATGCTCTGCTCTTAGTGATCTTTTTAACCCTAGCTCCAGGTACTTAGGACCCTGCCGGGAATTCCTGGAATGAGTAGTCCAGTGTTGAATAGTTTGTAAAGGAAAAAAGAAAAGGAACCTTCTCTACATAAAATGAAAACCAAAACACTCAAGTAATTAATTTTTTAAAAACAATTACAATAATTGGTACTGGCTTGGAAATTCCAAGCTTTTAAACATTCAGTAGGTAATTTTCTTTTTTTAAGTGTAATAAGAGTGAAACCTTTGACCAAGATCGTTAGCAGAGTTAAGCGTCTCTGGGGGCACACAATTAACACATGTCCTTCTTGTGTGAATGCAGACTTAATCTGGTTTTCCTAGCTCTGCTGGCCCCTCTGAGGAACCCACAGAAAGACATTTCCATTCTTTGCCCTCAACCCTGCGCCTTTACTCCCCTCTCCCACTTTCTACATCTGCTTGGTGAAAATGTTCTCCATGCTTTCCCATTTTTTTCACCCCTTTTGCTGTCCCCAGAATGCTTTGCTGTATGGGAATCCTTTCTCTTCTGTCTTCCTCATCACTACCATAGCACACCTCACCCCCACCCCAACCCCTATCCCCACCTTTGGGATCACTGCCTTTTCCCGTGTCCACTCAGGGACCTCTGTCACCTCTCACCTCCACACCTGCACTGTCACTGCTTCTGTCCTTCCTCTCCCTCTTGACTGCATCTCGGCCTTCCTGAAGCTGGTGTCCCTGGGAGGCCTTTGTGCCCAGTCTCACAGGCTTTGGAGCTGAGCACACCTGGCCCTGGTATTCACTACCTGTGGGACTTTTGCAGATTGCTTAACTTCTCTGAGCCACAGTTTTCTTATTTTCCAGAGGAGAATATTTTACCAATGATGAGTGCCCTGTTTATGAAAGGCATATAATCTGCACTCAATACATGAGAACTAAATTGGAGTCTCTGGGGTTGCAAGCAGCTAACATTTTCAGCTGCTAACTGAAAGGTTGGCGGGTTGGGTCCAGCCAGAGGTGCCTCAGAAGAAAGGCCTGGTGATCTACTTCCAAAAAATCAGCC
This sequence comes from Dugong dugon, assembly GCA_030035585.1. Taxonomy (NCBI): domain Eukaryota; kingdom Metazoa; phylum Chordata; class Mammalia; order Sirenia; family Dugongidae; genus Dugong; species Dugong dugon. Next base: position 22,421,481 of record CM057478.1, read on the forward strand.
ATTGAAAACCCTATGGAACACATAAGGTCACCATGAATCGGAGTCTACTTGATGGTAACTTTTTTTTTTTAACCCTTAAATGTGCCTGGCACCTAAGAGATGCCCAATAGACATCAGGTTTTCCTTGCCTCTGTACCCATTGTGCCCCTTCTCGTTTGTTGTTGGAAGTCTTCATTCCCATCCCCACAAGGGTTTTAAAGATATATTTGAGGGATAAAGCAATAGACAGGGACCTAAGAAAGCTCTGAGTTCAGCCACATGAATGAGGGGGAATAGCTTGGCTGATTGTGCTAAGGCCCCTCAGACAGTTATCTGATCCCAAAGTACTTTCGTATGTTTAAATATACTTTACGGGTTTAAAAAACAAAAATAATTCCTTTTTTTTTTTTTAATAATAAATGTATAGTGTTTAGCCATGCATAGTTTATTATTGGTAAAATTGACCAGCTTTTCTTCTTCCCTCTCCTCCTTCTTTCTTTCCCTTTCTGTTTTTTCTCATTTAGGAACCTAAACACTATTTATAATATTGCTCCTAGGACATGTGATGATTACCAAATACATAAAGTAGACCAAGTTTCACTAGGTCTCACCAATGTTTGGAGGGGGTGATATTAAGAGTAATTACCCAATTCTTGAAGGCTGTTGCTTCTATCTGCTAACACAGAAATTCTACCCCTCTTCAGTCCCACCCAAGAAGTTCTGGGCATCTTCAGGGAGAGTGTCATAAGTCCTCCTCCACACTATCCATGCCCTGCCAGCTCTAACGCTTCCTGCTGGGCTGCCTGTGCCACCAGGCACCATATGACAATTTGCTGGTTCCCAGGGTACAATGAGCTCTCGTGATGCCAAACCCATGGAATGATAAACTGTGCCCAATGCCCTCCCTAAATCATGAGGTAGGTATTAATAACCCATTCTATAAGTGAGAATTTGAGAGTTGATAAAAATTTCCTGAGATCTTATAACTAACATGTTGCAGGGACAAGATTCAAAATGAGGTCTATTTAATTCAAAGGAAATAATTAGAAAAACCTAAGACTACAATTGTCTGTGAACGATGCTTGTGGTCTAAGTAAAAATACAAACTGAATTAAGGACACTATGCACTTTCATTTTCTGCAAAGATGTTAGCAATCCTCTTGATGTTTCACACACCAGGATGACACTCACAGGAGGAAACCTAGAGGAGCCTCTTATTAAAGGGGCCAAGAGGTACAGTCCTCTGGGGCAGGCACCCTCTTCTACTCTGTGTAGCAACAAGCTTGCTCTGACATCATTGCCTAAGAATTCACATATTATGCACACTTGCATACTGATGTGCCTAGGACATCACACAGAAGATTGGTGTTGTCTCTCACTGCTGTGTGGGTTGCCTCTGAAACTTTTCCCCCAAAGTGACCTCTAGGAAAACCATTACAATGGGTCTTGTCACTCTGGCTCTGGGAAAGAAGGACAGCCAAAATTTACTGATTCAAATCTTGATTACCCAGGAAGGACAAAGAAGAAAATATAGCTTTCTCTCATTATTTAACACTCCTGGCTAATTAAAAAGGAATTGCCATTCATACTTGAGGGAAGGTAAGTTGATGGGGAGGGGATTGTGTTTTAGGTAAGCCTTGTACTTAAAACACAACCCTCCACTTCATCTACTCTTTCTTTAGAACAAGCCAGATTTAATCTCACCAGGTATTTGAGCATAGTTGGACCATGTAGGTCTAAGCCATTTGTAAACATTATTGCCTCTTGTATAAAAGTTGAACAAAATGAAAATACAATCTGCAAATCCGCAGTGTCACCCAGAAGTTTCAGCAGAAATGCGGCCTAGCATAGGTAAGCCCCGTGAACAATCCTGACGATCGGAGTTTATATTTATGTTTTAAATCTCACAATGGCTTTAATTCTCTATAAAGTTTATTCCTACCTAGAACTTTTTTCAAGGTTTCTATATAGCAATCACTAAGCATGGTATTACTTTATCACCCAACATACTTGAGTGATTGTCCTGAGAAAACAGTTACGACTTACCCATGGGCAAGGGGTTGGTTAGTGGCTCAGAACCATTCCCTGATTCTGAGTATGATGATGGAAATTTGGATCCTTGTTGCGCTTCGAAGATCTTATCTTGCCTGCACTCAGCAAGATAGTGATCACATCTCTGGGTGGAACTGGGGCTTCAAGTAGTGGGAGGCTTGGGAAGAAACACACAGCACTGGCCCTAGCACTGCTACCACGCCTCTGCTAGCTCAAAGTAACTTCTGGCTTCTGGCACCAAGAGGTGTCATGCCTCACCTCATGGCCTTGCACCCTCTTTGGTAGCCCCATTTTTTGGCCTGGGCTGACCTGGGTTGATTCCTGTCTCCTACTTTGGCATATTTACCAATTTTACATTTCTTAAAAGCCTAGCTCCGTTGAAAATAGCCTGGCTCTCTGTTAAAGCCCAAGAAAGCCTCCCACTCACCCACACAACTACTCAGTGACCTGAACACACCAGCGCTTTAGGTGCCAGAGATGACAAACCAAAACCAAACCCAATGTCGTCGAGTCAATTTCAACTCATAGCGACCAGGACAAGCAATTAATCGTAAGACCATATTAAGCAGTCTTTACAAATGCAACAGAGGCAAAGAGCCAAGAGTATTTAGCCCTTTTTGGTTGTCTGCATCTAAATTAAAGGAGTCACCACTTCCATCAATAGCAATTAATATTTCCTGTGTGCTTCTCTGTAGCATGGCATTGTATTAAGCCTGCCTAGGGCTTTTCACAATATGGAGGATGTGAAATTTCTGGTCTCAGTGAGCATATCATAATAAGCAAGACATGACAATTAATTGTCAAATATTTATGGAGTGCCTATTTAGCCCTAGCATTTTGCTAGAAGCATATATACCACAACTCAATAATCATAGGAGGGACCTTGTTGGAACCCAGTTAGAGGCTGCCCAAGTATATGTTTCCAGAAGCCCTGAGCCCTGCTTCACAAAGGAGGTAGAAGATCTTGCTTCCACACCTTCCACCCAGGTTCCCAACCAAGGTCATACCTCCCCACTCCCCCACCCCCACCCCCTGATATTTGGAACTGTATGGGAGCATTTCTTATTTGGTTTTGGTTATTACAAATTAGCATTTAATATGTAGGGTTCAGAGATGCTAATGTCTTACACAACCAAGAACTTTCCCATTCAACATGCCAACAGCAGCCTTGTTGAAAGGTGATAGAATAAGTGTTGTGAAGATACTCAGGTTGAGGAGTCCTTACTCTATTTTATTCCTACATACTTAGTGAAACTCTTCAAGGGAGTGGCAGGGAGAGAGAGCAAGGGACAGTTTAGCCCAAATTCCCCCAGAAACCTGTGATCCTCACACATTTGAGATTAAGGCTCAGTGGTCTGTTCTGCTAACAAGTCCAGAAGACCATGGCTTTTCATTGTTGTGATTAAGTTACCTTTTTGGAACATATTAACCAAGATTCTAAGTATTGAACATTACTTGGCCCTTGCATTTAACTCAACAATCATATTACAATGTGTCTTTCAGGGTAATGTTTTCTTAAAACTGTGAGCAATTAAAAAAAAGAAAAAGAGGAGCATGAAGTCTAAAAGGACTGGAAAGTGACCTGCAGTGAAAGGCTCATCCGAGACACCAGTCACCGGCCCAAGCCCTGAGTATTCCCAAGATTGCCAACGTTCTGGTAGAACTGCCCATCAGACTTGCAGCAAAGGGCTGAAGACGAGAAAGCATAGAAAGAAGTGGAACAAGCTGTGACAGACCAGGGGGCCGGTAACCAGGGACTGACATGGGAGGCAAGGAGAATGACACACTGTGGAAATAGAATGTGGAAGGGTGTGCCTGAATCTGCCAGGCGGGGCAGGGTGTGTGAGGAAAGGCAGTATGGTTCTAATCCACTTGGAGCAGGGCTATTCAGGACGAAGAGAGTGCCCTTAGAGAAGGGCATCTGGCTCCAGGTTTGACTAAGGAAAGCTTCAGGGAGGGTGAGCCAAGTCTTCATTCACTCACAAGAAAGATTCCCTGGATGATAAGGCACAATTTGAAAAAGAAAAAGTAGAAGAGTGAAGAATAGATTGGAACTTTCATGTCAGCTTATGGGTAGGAGAAAGTTGGTTAATGTTGAATTCCAGCTAGCAGTGGTTTGCCAGGAAAAGCAATGGAGACTTGAAAATGTCTCATATGACCTTGTAGTCTCCCAGTGGGTTAGCGATGCTGACCAGAGGTGTTAAAAACCAGGTTCTATCACTTCCTACTCTGTGACCCTAGACAAGTTATTGAACCTCTCTGAGCTTCAGTTTATCTCATCTTTATGATAATACCCACTCTCATCTTGTTATAAAGATCAGGAAATGTATTAAAAGCTCAATGCCTGGCACCTCTTAGGTGATCAACAGACCATAGGTGTCATTGTTATTATTTGATTGTTTTCTAAGAATATCCCGTAAGAATTTCTTCTCACCATTTCTCTTAAAGTAAGCTTTAATTCCATAGTGTTCTTCCCAAATATGTATTTTTGACATGTATTTTTTTCAAAAGCAGTGATTATAGAACATTTGATCTGATCACCAGAAACATTACTGTAAAATAATTTGTCATAACAGTATCAGTTAGAGCTCATGGTTACAAACTGACAGAAAATCCCATTCAAACTGGCTTTTTTTTAAAAAGTAGAATTTATTGCCTCATGTAAACTGAAAGCTGCAGGGGTAGATCTGGCTGGCTTTAGGTATGGCCTGACCTGTGGCTCAAACAATATCACCAGAGCTTGGTTTCTCACTGTCCTCCTTTTAGCTCGTTCTTAAATAGAATTTCCACTCATGGTGGCAACGTGGCTCCAGCAGCTCCAGAACCTCAGATTCAAATTCTGTGTCACAAAGAGATAGTCTCCTTCTGATGGTTCTGTATAAGCATCAGGACATAATCTGCTTGGACTTAATAGGGTCACATGTTCATCCCCAAACCAATCACTGTGGTAAAGGCCCAGGCCAGGCCTAGGTCACATGTTCCACCTCTGGATAGAGGATGAAATCCTTCAGAAGCACGTGAACTGAGCTGGAGGAGGTTGTTTCCCAAAAGGAAATGCAGGGTCCAAAAACCAACAAAACCCGACTCACAGTGACCCACGGGATAGAGTAGAACTGCCCCATAAGGTTTCCAAGGAGCCGCTGGTAGATTCGAACTGCTGACCTTTTGGTTAGCAGCCGAGCTCTTAACCACTGTGCCACCAGGGCTCCAAATGCAGGGCAGTATTACAAAAAACCACCACCCATCTCTCAGTTTATTGTATTGTGGTGGTTTGCGTGTTGCTATGATGCTATTTCAAATACCAGCAGGGCCACCCATGGTGGACAAGTTTCAGCAGAGCTTCCTGACGACTAAGACAGACTAGGAAGAAAGGCCTTGCAATCTACTTTCAAAAATTAGCCAGTGAAAACCTTATGAATCCCAACAGAACATTGTCTGACTTGCTTGCTTTGGACCTATCATCAGGAGGGATCAATTGCTAAAGGAGGACATCATGCTTGGTGAAGTAGAGGGCCAACTAGGACAAGGTGAAATGGATTGGCACAGTAGCCACAATGATGGACTTGAACGTACTGATGATTGTGAGGATAATGCAGGACCGGGCAACATTTTTGTCCTGTTGTACATAGGGTTGCCGTGAGTTGGAGTCCACTCGATGGTGATAAGAAGGATGAATGGATGCTGGTCAGAAAAACAATAAATATCCACACAAAGTACTTCACACGTTGCAGGCTCACAGCATGCTTTCCTCAGGTGGTTAAAATATGGCATGGGCAGGCATTTATCAGCCAGGTGAGCCACGTAGCTTGGTTCACAATTTCTCAAAATGTGGTCACCTTCCGAATCTCCTGGGATACTTGTTAAAAATTTAAATTCTTGGCCCCACCCTAGATTTATTTCATCAGAAACTCTGGACCTAGACTGTAAGAATCACATTTTTAAAATAAGCTCTCAGAAGATTGATTTCATGGACATAAAAGATTGAGAAAAACTGAAGCCTAAATCCTAGGCCATATGGATAACTGTAAAAAGCCTACAGAAATCAAATCATGGGAGATCTGCCTACTGCAAGAAAATTAAACAACAAACTCTAATATGCCTCCTAGACAGTATTGCCTTATTCTTTTATATAAAAGAGCTTCACTCTGGTTTTGCATTTCATCATTTTATGAGCCACCCTTTGGTTAGGAGGGCCACACAGAACTGCTGTCTTTCTGGATGGGAAACTGAGGCAAAAATGACCGGTAAATCAGTGGCAGAACTGACTTCCTAAATTAGCGGCTTAATCTGCTCAGGCTCCCATCCTTCCACTGTTCCAGCTTTGTTTTCTTTATAAATTGTGTTGAAATATACCAAAAATCCAGCTGGTGTTGGTGGGGCTGATTGTTGTTAGTTGATTCATGGCGATTCCATGTGTTACAGAGTAGAGCTGCTCCATAGCATTTTCTTGGCTATAATCTTCATGGAAGATCACCAGCCCTTTCCTTCCGCAGTATCAGTGGGTGGGTTGGAACTGCCAACCTTTAGGTTAGCAGTCGAGTGCAAACTGTTTGCACCACCTAGGGACCTAAAAGCCTAGTAGACCTAAAGAATAATTCAGCATGAAAAAGATCCTGAGTATATTTAAGGCTAAACATATTTATTTCCTTTTCTGGCTAATAGCTTCCATTTCTATGACTGAACTCCAGTTTTCTGAGTACGGAGTCTCACCTTCTTGAGAATCTAAGCACTGCCAGAAATATGATGGAAATACCTGCCAGCACATTTGAAAGGCATGCCTCTTCCCACAGGGGACAGTAGGTCAGAATGAACAGTAGGAAACCAGATGCCAGTTTTAAATCCAAAGCTAGAGAAGTGTGGGCCCAATTGGGTTTACCTTCCTTAAATACAAATGGGATCTGATCAAGCCATCAACACTCCCACCTCAGTGTCTGTGCTGGATCCCTGCTATTCTGCTTTCCACATTCAACATTGTTTTCTGTCATTTTTATAGCATTCGTTTTTGCAAGTCTGCAGTAGCATTTCATAGTGAAAATTGCTGCCAGACAAAGGCCTTATGAAGCACCTTTATTACTGCTTCTGTTTTCTAAGGGATACTTTTATGCATACAGCTCAAGATGGCATCAGACTTTTCTTGCAGTAGTGACATTATGGGCTCATATCTACAGTAAGTAATTACTCACTATTACTCCCTGGATTTTTACATTGCTCTTTCTAAATAGCGGCCTCCCCTTTTATATCTTTGCTGGTTATTATTTCTCCCCAGGTGTGTTACCTTACATTTATCCATATTAAATCTCATCTAATTTACTTTGCTTCCTCACTAAGCTTGCCAAATCAGGCTACAATTTAATCTCTTTTTTCCCCTTTATTTCCTCCCCCTCTCTCTTCTTTCCTTCTTCTTTTCTTTCTTTTTACTTCCTTCCTGGCTTTTCTCCTTTCTTCCTATCCTTCCTAGTTTTGTGGCAGCAAATTGTTTTCCTCCTTGTCATTTGTAGATAGATTGCAGAGTATATGTCTTGGTCCAAATGGGTCCCCACAGTGTTACATTTTCCCCATTTGAGGGAGAACCATTAATAAGTACCATTGGCAATTTGATTTCCAACAAATATTTTGCTTTTATCATGGAGAATAGCAGCTATGGCTGTGGATTTGGCTTTATCGGAGTGGGATTAGTTTCATATCTTGGACTTTTATTTGCAGTGATCTTTGCCCCTTGGGGATTGATTTGGTTTTTCTTCTTATAATGATATATTGAACAGTCAAGACCTTTACCTTCCTTTTCTCTTTAACATAGGCATAGATATGAAGGTGCTCATATTCACATGCTTGTTTGCACATGTCCACGTTGGAGTTTTATCATGTAGTGACTTCCCCAGGCTACACCAAGATGGCAGCTGTGAAGACATCAGTGCTGTGTTGAGACTCCTGCCCTCTATTCCCCACTTAGTCAGATTGTGCTGGCACAGAACAGGGGGTCAGTCTGGATCATGGTGTTCTCTGTCTATAAAGCGAGGGGCACCTAAAAAGATATGAGGAGTATGGGAATAAGTTAATGTCTTGGAGTATCCTTAAGAGGCTGTGATTTTTAAAAAAAAAAAGGTAAAATAAAAAATCAAATTACTAAAAAATATAACAAGATGAGATTATATATAATTGGGATTGCAGGACTTGCAGCAGAGAATATAGGATTCCGGTAAGCGAGTTTTCAATTGCAGTTGTCGTCAAGATCTGATTGGGTTCTCCTGCAGTTCAAAAGTTGGTGACTGGATGTCAGTATGTATGTATGAGTGTGCTCAGCACTGCTGCCGACACCTTTTATTTTTGCTTCATGCCATTTTGCACCAACGCATACCACTTTTGAAAAGTTGCTGAGTTCTTGGGATAACTTCAGAACCAAGTAAGTTTGGGCCACACTGAGCATTCAAGTCAATTTTTAAATTATTCACTTCAGAGCTAGAATGAACGTTAGAGAGAAACTAATCAAACTGTGAAATTTTCAGAATGTGAAGTGACCTCCCCAGGATCACACAGTTAAATCACTGTTGAGTCCAGATCAAAATTCAGTGTGGTCTTTAAGACTTGGGGGCATAACAGATCTGGGCTCTGGAACTATCAGAAAGGAAGCAGCACATTTGTCAAAACTTATAGTCTACCTGGGAAAATCCAAGCAAAAGAGTTCACTCTTAATAGTCATATTTCTGCGTATTGTTGCTGTTGTTGTCAGGTGCCATCGAGTTGATTCCAACTCATGGTGACCTCATGTGACAGAGTAGAACTGCCCCATAGGGTTTTCTAGGCTGTAATCTTTACAGGAGCAGATTACCAGGTCTTTCTCCTGTGGAGCCACTGGATGGGTTTAAACCACCAATTTTTGCGTTACCAGCAGAGCATTTAACCGTTGAGCTACCAGGGCTTCTTGTTCCTGGGTAAGAAGATTGAATATTAAAATGCCAATTATTCCTAATTTAATTTTTTAGGTTGAATTCCACAGTGAGAACCAATAATAATAATAATCAAATTTTGAAAATGAATAATCAAATTTTGAAAATGAATAATCAGGGCAGACATGTACTAGAAGATACACACACACACACACACACACACATATACTAATTTAAGGATGTGACAGACCGATCAGTGGGAGGAAGGGTGGGTTATTCAGTAATCAGTGATGAAAAAACATTGAGGACCCATTTGGAAAGAAGTCATTTTACAGCCACTATTTATACCATAATCCAAAAAACAAACCCGTTGCTGTCAAGTCCATTCTGACTCATAGCGAAGATGAAAATAAATTCCAAGTGAATTAAAGCGTAAATGTAAAAAAGTCAAACAATAAGAAACTAGAGGAAAAATTGGGAAATATTTATATGACCTTTGGCTGGGGAAGCACTTTACAAACAGAAAAACAGTGGAAAAACTACAAAGAAAGAGATCAGTATATATGGCTACATAAAAATGTAAAACTTAGGCATATAAATTAGCATAAGATGCACTACAATAAACTAATAGCCACAACAATGGATTCAAACATACCAAAGATCATGACGATAGCATGGGACTGTGCAACACTTCGTTCTGCTATACATAAAGTCATCAGGAGTCGGAACACACGTGATGGCAACTAACAACAACAATAAATTAGAAAGTGATAGACAAGGAGTTAATTCTCCTTCCTTTCTTTGTGTATTTGACAATATCTACTGGGCACATAGTAAGCACTAGGCCCTTTCTATGTGCTGAGCATGCAGCAGTAGATGATACAGACAAAAACACGGACGAATTATTAAGACAAGCAGTAAATCTCCAACAAGAAAATGGACAAAGGACATGAGGAGACAATTCACCTAAGAGAAAAATCAAGCAGCGAATAAACCTATGTTTATGTTGTTCTTTCTTCAGTATGCTCTGAATTCTGCAAGCATAACCTCTATCAACCATCAGGCATCATCCTGAGGGCCCAGCCTTATTCCTATTAGCTGCATGTCAGGCCTTTGCCAAAGCTGGCTGGTCTGCCCATGGCCCTTCAGTCATGCCTTCCCACCTCCATACCCCCCACCATCTGGGGTTCCGGGCTCTGGAGCCAGCGCCTGGTTGGGGACACTGGCTCCTCCACATAAGATCCACACAACTTTGGGCAGATTACTTAACCTCTCTGTGCCTCAGTTTTCTCCTCTTTAAAGTACAGATTAAAGTAATACCTACCTCATAGTGTTGGGGTAAAGATTAAATGAGCTAATTCATATAAAGTAGTTAGAACAATGTCTGGTGCAGAGTAAACATTCAATAAAAAACAGTTACTCTTGAGCTCAGGGGCAGTGGTGGTTCAGTGGTAGAATTCTTGCCTTCCCTGCGGAATGTCCCTCATGTGCAGCCACCACTTGTCTGTCAGTGGAGGCTTGCATGTTGCTATGATGCTGAACAGGCTTCAGTGGAGTTTCCCGACTAAGATAGTCTGGAAAGAAAGGCCTGGTGATCTATATCCAAAAATCAGCTACTGAAAACCCTGTGGATCACAATGGTCTGATCCCCAACCAACCACGGGAATGGTGCAGGACCAGGCAGCGTTTCATTCAGTTGTGCATGGGATTGTCATGAGTCGGGAGGCCAAATGGCAGCACCTAACAGCAACACTTGTGAGCTCCTTTCAATGAGGTCCAGAGGAGGGTTCTATTGATGGGTAGCTGTGGTGGAACAGGAGGAAAAACCCACTCACCGTAGGCAAGTCCAAGGTTTACAGCAACTACCCTCACCCTAATGACAACAGATTCCTCTCTGTGAGTCGAGAGATTCCATGTACAAAACATGAGAAAACTCACAACCAGGAAGCTATCCATTTTCATTGACACATTGGTCTTAATTTTTTATATCCAAATGCATTGCACTGCATACCTTTCTGCTGAATTTTCATGGTTCACTAAGTTGTAATAAACTCCTATTTTGCCTGCCTCTCAAGCCAATGTGAAGCAGTGGATAAAAGCTTGCAAAAGGCCTCCTTGAACTCCTCAAATTACGAATGAATAAAGAAATCTTGTTAGCTTTCCTCCCACAATCTTGTTGAAAACTACCCCTAATATATACATGTTTATTCTTCTGCCTTGGCCTTCTCAGGCATCCCCCTGGTAAATGCCACAGTCCCTGTGTAATATTTCAGCATTTCTCAGTTCTGTCTTGGAAGTGGCCTTGGTAGCAAAACTACTGTTCTCCAAGGTAAGAGGGAGATTTAAGGTTCTTATTCCAAATGGGTGATGTGAAATTTCAGGGCCTCTTGGATCCTTTGCTTGGAAGCAAGGCCATGAATAACTAAAATTTTTGAAACACCTTTATTACACCTGCTCCTTTATAAAGCACCTTAAGGAAGGAGAAAGTATTACATGAGAATTTTGACTCTAGTATAACTCTAGTGTTGCCTTGGTTCACAAAACCAAGATACATTTCAATACGACAATAAAAACATAGCTCTTGGCCGTAAATACAGACTTTTCAAAGGCACAGAATATGCCCAAATTCTTCTTCTTAAATTCTTCTTCCATCCCTCAATACTTGCAAGCAGATCATTATAATTCAACAAACAGTCATAGTCAAGTTTATAATACAATTGTAAAACATAGGAGAGATAACATGTATGGAGCTTGAGAATACAAAATTAATAGAAATGTAGTTTTGAAAATGACTTCCTGTTACAGATTTAATTGTAATTGTAGCTAGCCTGGTTTCACCTTTTTTTTTTTTTTTTCTTAACCCATATTCTCTTTCAATAGCCCACAATTAAATGAAGCATTTACATAAAGACATTTTTGCCTAGTGAACAATAGCTGGAGAACAACTAGCTCAATAAAATCTTCCAATGATAAACCATAGGCTACTCACATAAATGAGCAGACAGACAATAAGGATTGGTGGAGCTTGTGAACTAAAGATAAGCTGCTGTATCTAAAGGGAGCAGTAACTACTCAGCACCTGCCAATTGTTGTCATTCAGGATGAGGATCCACTGAGGCAAGAGCTTCCAATTTTTCAAGACTAGTAAGAAATCCTGATTTTTGTGAGAAATCTCCCAATTAAAAATTTGAAAACTATGAAAAATCAAAACAAAACACTTTATAGGCAAACAAACGAACACAGCTATATACTCCAGACATGGTTTTTGGTTTACCAGTTAACAAATTCTGAACTTAGAGTCGGATACTTTATTTTTTTAGATTTTAGTTATCTTAAAAATAATAGCAAATAGAGAATTCTCATAAAGCATTGGATTTGAAGATACACACATATATAAAACACTAACATTGATAGTATATTCAGGACATTTTATCCAAATAAGAACCATCATTAGAAACTATAATAAGGTACAAAGGGAGTATAGAATTTTCTGGCAGTTTCTGGCAGTTTATGAATCTGCATGGGGCAGACTAACAAAGGCACTACCTTTGTTCTGGTGGAAGACCAAGGGAGGGGCTGTTGGCCTTCCTCCTCACACACTCTTCCTTAATTTGTTCCTCTCGTCATGTTCGAGAGCTAGACAAGATTCATATAACCAACTAGAAGTTATGCCCTTGAAGTCAATAGAAAAAAAAAATTGGAGAATCCCCAGTGGCTCAAAACTTCCAATGAGAGTCCTTAAGAAATTTGGTTTTCCCATGAGCAGACATCTAAGAATAGGATGGACAAGATAGGGAAGGTATATGATATTGAAGTGAAAGAGATATTGTGGAGGTAACAAAACAAGGTTGGGGAATTAATGATTAATTACAGAATCATCTAGAAAAAAAGGAATCTCAAGGTCAAGTACTGTTGTGGATCAAATTGTGTCCCCACAAAATATGTGTTGGACTCTTAACCCCTATACCTGTGGATTTGATCCTGTTTGGAAATAGGGTTTTCTTTGTTATGCTAATTAGACCATTCTTGAGTAGAGTGGGCTCTCAATCTAATCACTTCCGAGTTGTAAAAAAGAGCAAATTAGACACAGAGATTTGCACACACGGGGGAAGACAGACACCATGTGAAGATCATCTATAAACCAAGGAACCAAGGAAAGCCCGGGACAACCTACAAGGATGGAATCAACACTGTCAATGCCCTGATTTGGACTTTTAGCATCCAGAACTGTGAGGAAATAAATTTCTGTTCTTTAAAGCAGCCATTTGTGGTATTTGTGTTACAGCAGCTCTAACACAAATAGGAGCAGAGGAGGGGGACCATGGAAACAGGTGTAAAGCTTGGAGGAAGCAGAACTTGGCTGGAGCCATTGAGTTCTTCAAGGGAGCCTGGAACTGTTCTTGTTGGCTGGCAGCTGCATGAGCCAGGGAGTGAAGAGAAATGAGGGCAGTTAGGGCAGGACCCTTGGTGCAGAGGCTTCAAGCCCATGTTGCCTCCAGGTGGGTGACTATAAACCAAACCAGATGGGGAAGAGGGAAAGAACGGGGGCAGTCGCCTACTGCGGCAGTAAAGAAGATAAAGTGCTGGCTGTGGAGAAGATAGAAAACTCAGGACAAAAACTGACAACTACTGGTTTACAAACCCAAAAAGGGCGCCCTCTAACTCTTGCAGGCGACCCATTGTACCCGAGCTAGAAGGGAATGCCAGTCCACTGGGCTGTGGGTGCCTGGGTCCTGCTCCCCCCAGGTCTCCTGAGCAGGGGGTGATGGTCAGAGCATCCCAGAGATGGTCTGAACTCCATGCTGGAGCGCTGCCCTCAGCGGGCCCACAAGCTGGCGTGTACCTGCCTCTCAATACCCTCCTGTGGCCACTCATCTGCCTGCACTTTGTTAAGTGGCTGACTTCTACCTAGCCAAAGCCAGGAAATCTCTATTCTTAATCTTCGATTTGTTAATTATTTAAATGCTGTGTGTGTGTGTTTAATTTCCTTTATTTAAAAAGCACACCAAGCCTACCGGGGCAGTAATGCTGAAAGAAGCGGAAGGGCACCCGAGAGACTTAATTCGGAAAATTAGCGAGAAAGCCGGTGAAGAAGTCGATTATCACAAGATTCCAGTGGCAACAGAGACTCCTAGCAACGAGTGAATGTTCGATACCCCCTGCACCCCCAGCCTTTGCTCCTGCCAATCACCTCCTCTCAGTGCAGGGCCTGCACCCATCCCGCAGCCCTGCCCTGCATCCCACTGGCCCAGCATTTCTTGGGTCTGCCTACGTGGCAAGCAGCGCTGGACAGAGCTTCTCAGCCTTGGGGCAGCCCTCTGCCCTCAGCCAAGACCCTTTCCCCCTCTGCCAAGTGCTGGGACGATGGACAATGGGGGCCCAGATTCATGCCTTTCATCTTCAAGATCCTTAAGAAACAGGCGTGTGGTAGATAATATTTAAAGTTATTAATATTAATATTTGTTAATGTTAAATACCAATATTTAAAGTTTATTGGGAACATACTAGGAGCCCTGGTGGCGCAATGGTTAAAAGCTCTGCTGCTAACCAAAAGGTCAGCATTTCAAATCTACCAGCCGCTCCTTGGAAACCCTATGGGGCACTTCTCTGTCCTATACGGTCACTATGAGTCAGAATCAACTCAATGGCAATGGGTTTGGTTTATGGGTTATGTGGCAGGCACAGTTCTAAATGCTTATATGGATTATCTCACATCTCAGAGGTGGGTTCTATTGTTATCCCTATTTTGTTGTTGTTAGATTGCTGTTGAGTCAATTCTGACTCATGGAGATCCTACATGTGCGTGGTAGAACTGCTCCGTAGGGTTTTCAAGGCTGTAATCTTTTGGAAGCAGATCACCAGCCTTTCTTCTGAGTCTGGGTAGCACGTCTAGGTGGGTTTGAACCACCAGCCTTTCAGTTAGCAACTGAGCGCTTAACCACTTGCACTACACAGGGAATTACAGGTGTGGACATGGAAACACAGAGAGGTGGAAGAAATGGTCCAAGCTCACACAGCAAGTCGGTCAGACTCCAGAGGCCTCGCCCTTAACCTCCCCTTGTGCTGCAGAAGTGTAACTTCCCAGGTCTCCAAGTTACTTCTGTGAACCAGAACCTTCCACCAGAGAATCCAGAAGGGACCAAAGTCTTAGATGCGAACAGTGAAATTAGACAGCACTTGACCAAAACACGCGTGCATAGTTTTAGAGTAAATAAGAAAGAGGAAGCTGCATGATACAAAACCCAGAAAACATAAAGGAAACAATTGACAGACTGGAACAAATAAAAAAAATTAAAAATCTATTTGCTATAAAGTAGCCCAAAAATTTTAAACTGGGAAAATATTCATGATAGTGATTAGAAAGGAATGGTTAAGTTTACTAATATTTCAAAAACCCTTAATGAAAAAAGATATAAGCAAGCATTTCACAGAAAAGGAATTAAAAATAGACAATAAATGAAAAAGATGCTCAACCTCTTAAGCCTTTTTAAAATGTAAATTAAGGTAACAAAGGGAGAGCATTTTTCCCCTGTGAAGTTTGCAGCCATGAGTACACATCAATATCTCCATTTTCAATTCTACATCTCAGGCTTCCGTCTAGTTTTCTCCCTTTCTAGAATTATAACTGCTTTTTCCAATAGTAAGAAACCTGGCTCCCATTATCCTCAATATATTTGCTTATTCAATCACTCCCCTCTGTGTGCAATCTCCCCTTCCCCCACTGCCTCTCCTGCCCCCTGCTCGGAAGCCTCCCTCACCCCACTTGGGCTTTAATGCCCTGTGCTGTGCCCCACCCCACATGGACACTTTCCTCACCCTGCTTGGGCTCTGATGTTCCACATTGGGATCTCTCCATACAGATGCCTGTCCTGCTTGGCCTCACCTTTAATTCAGACATTGTTTAACAGATAAAGCCACTGTGTGAAATAATTGCTCAAAGGCCCTAGATCTTTTAATGCAAATTGCCAAATTACTTTCCTAAAGGTTTGTGTCAACTGATGATACCATAAGAATCACACTCAAGCATTATCACTTTGTTCTTATGGTCTCTTTCTCTTTCAGTTCCCTCCCACGAAGGGTGGGCCAAGGACAAAGACAGAATCTAAGGCACTGTATGCAGCCCGTGTAGACAGGAACCAAGGCCTCTAGCCCCTGACTCATCTAGGTGTTCACTTAAACAACCTAAAACATATGGGTTTCGATCCTATTAATTGGTTAACTGGAAGTATTAAATTATTGATACAGTTATCATATTTCTGAGCTCATGCTCCCCCCACTCAAAAAGCAGTAACAGAATACCAATGTTGTTTGCTCGGTTTTGCAGGGTTTTCAAAGACATATAAGTTACAGTCTCTGCCTTCAAAACTTTGTATTTTTGAGAAGACCAAATATTTAAATGACTTACTAACACAGTGTTCATTTGATAAATTACTTCTGTTCTCCGGGTTCCAGGTTACTCATCTGGATCTTCTAGCGCCAATATTCCGAGTGATTCCACAACCACATCCTGCTATCTTTTAAACTGATCTCCCTCTCCTCCCCTACATAAACCCTGTGCTCCAGCCAGACCTATCTGTCCTCTAAACACATACAACTCACTACTACTAATAGTACTAACCAGTTGCCATCTAGTCGATTCTGATCATGCTGACCCCACGTTTTTCAGAGTAGAACTGCTCCACAGGGTTTTCAACGACAGTGATCTTTTGGATGCAGATTGCCTGGCAGACTGAGAAGACGAAACTGCCTAGTGCCTCTGGGTAGATTTGAATCGTCAAACTTTTTGATTAGTAGCTGAATGAGTAATTGTTCTAACCACCCAGGGACTCTTTATAATAAAAACTCCCATTATCAAGCAGCTGCCCTCTATGTATTATCTAACTTGATTCTCACAACAACTCTGTTTTAGTTATTTTAATCCCCAGTGGGACTTAAAGGGGGTCTTGCCAAAGGTTTAAAAAATTGGGAACAAAAGCTGAAAACAGGCCCCCCTGACTCTAAAGCTTGTGCTCTTCCGTTGCCTCAGCCCCACCTCTTGTCCGCCTG
The DNA here is from genome assembly GCA_030035585.1 of Dugong dugon. Taxonomy (NCBI): domain Eukaryota; kingdom Metazoa; phylum Chordata; class Mammalia; order Sirenia; family Dugongidae; genus Dugong; species Dugong dugon. The sequence continues at coordinate 22,438,442 of CM057478.1, forward strand.
CTACACTTCCTTCCTCAGGGATCCCCTTTCCCTTCCTCTGTGCTTACCCAAATGTTATCCATATATCATGGCCTAGCTGAAAATCTCCACAAAATTTCTCGAATCCTCCCAGCTGAGAAGTTTCTGAGGAACTGAGTCACAGCCTGATGGACTTTTCACAAGTCATCTGTGGGGTGCTTGACAGAGATGGGCGGGATCCTGAAAGAGTAGTTCCTGAATCCCAAACTGACTTCTAGTGACATCCCTGGCTTCTCCGATCCCTCTGGGGTGGAAACTCTTTTAAGATAAATGTTCACCTTATTCACTGTACTTTGTAAATTCTCCCTGTGTGAAGCCCTTCTGAGCTCCTGGTCTGATGGGGGCAGAAGTGGGTGTGTGTGTGTGAAAAGGAAATTAATTCAATGCTTGCAAAAGGAAGATCATATCAGGAAAGTGTACCTAATTGAACATCAAAAGGCGGTTGTTGGCACCAAGCCACGCTAACTCTCCAGACCTTGGTATTTAGTATATTTATGTCCTTTGTCACCTTCATAATTGGAAGGAGACACTTCACTGACTTGCCATCATTCTTCACTTTATAGAATAGCCGTGGGAGGTAGAGTGTGACTCAAGGTCAGGGGCTCAAAATTGGTCTGGGTCTGGGGTGAGGCTGAGTCATTGACCCCGATAGTTTCTTGGCAGTGTTTAAAGGTAAACTACTGGCTCTAGCTAAAGACCTGCTGCACAGATGTCCACCCTAGTTGGCATGATGTTTGACTTCCTGGTCACCAACCTCAGAGGGAAATGCCTGGACTAGCTCAGCCTCATGACCACTCATTTCTATTACTTTTGAAACACAATGCAGGAGTAAGAAAAAGAAGCTTAAAAATCGTTCCAATAATAATAACACATCTATGATAACAATGCAGCAGAAATTCTGCTTTGTGCTTGTAAAGCAGGCCATTCTGGGCCTGAGGTTTCTCAGAAAAATTGACTCATGAATTCCACCCATTCTGATCTCCACGTTCCCCTTCACTCAAATAATTCCTTTAGCCCCCAAATGGAGGCACTGGGCTGAGTCAAACTCCTTGAAACTCAAGCATTTTGTCTTTCTATCCCCCTCCTCTCTACACACCTGGAAGGGGCAATGAATCAAATTATCAACAGCCTTTCCTTCTCTGCAAGCTTGACCATGACTAACAGGAAATGGTCCTAAAGTCAGAGTGCAAAAAGAAAGAAGTGTATAAGGCTATGGTCTTAACTTACTGGGCTCAGCTCCAGTGACTGTCTCCAGCTAGCCTCAACATGAAAAGGATGAGGACAAAGAGTAACAGGGAGGATGAGGGAAAAGAAGGAGAGAATGGGCAAAGGCAGTGTCCTAGGTGTGGAGTTTAAAAACATAGCCCTAAATCCTTTGACATTATCCCTATCAAGAGGTGAGGTCTATGTCCCTTCCTCTTGAACCTGAGCCCTGCAACTATTTAACCAATAGAATACAATGAACACAATGCCTGAAGAAACTGGCAGCTTCTTGCCTCTTGGGACTCTCACTCTCAGAACCCAGCCACCATAATGTGAGGAAGCACTAGCAGCCTGTGTAGACAGGAACCAAGGCCTCTTGCCCTTAACCCCAGCTGAGCTTCTAGCCAACAGCCAATTCCAATTTACCAGCCACCTGAGAGATATACCTTGTAAGTGGACTCTCCAGCACTCAGTTGAGCTGCTCCAGTTGATGCCACATGGAGCAGAGACGAACCTTCTCCCATCCCTTGATCCCTGTCCAAATTGCAGATCTGTCTGCTGCATCAGTTAACTTTTGCGGTGATTTGTTATGCAGCAATAGATAACCAAAGCACCAAGGTTTTGGCATTCCTCGAAGGAGCCCAGGGATGGTTGCTGACTACCCTCGGCCTTCCCAAGAAGTAGCCACTGGACAGCCTCTTGCTCTCATGATGGTGTGTGGTCTGTGAGACTGGGTCCAAACTGCTAGCCCAGCACTGTACACTTTTCACACATTCTTCCCAGCCTTCTCTCCTACTGTCTTCCACTTACATCCTTTGACCTTGAGAATCAACAGTTGGGAACTTGGCCAATGTCACACTAACTTACTAAAAATAAATGGAGATCAAGAATCCCAGTCTCCTTGTCTCCAAGGTCCCAGTTCTTCCCCTAGTGCTGTGATGGGGTCTTTCGTGGCCATCCTTCTACACCCAGTATAGCACATGGTGAAAAATGGAAGCAGCAGTGGAACTCAGGGTGGGGCCTAGGAGGAAATCCATGGGATGGGATTGTCTCATGAGCCAGGCGAGAAAGGAGTTCAAGGAGAGTGGGATCATCAGTATTAACTATAACAGAAAAGCCATGTAAGAAGAAAGACAAAAGTGTCCCCTGGATTTGGGAATATGGGCACACGTGTTTCAATGGACTTGGGAATATGGGCACACATGTTTCAGTGGACCTAGAGGGACAGAAGCTACATTGGGGTGTTGCTGTTTTTAGGTGCCATAGAGTCGGTTTTGACTCATAGCAATCCTGTAAGACAGAATAGAACTCCCCTAGAGGGTTTCCAAGGAGCAGCTGGTGGATTTGAACTGCCAACCTTTTGGTTAGCAGCCCAGCTCTTAACCACTACGCCACCAGGGCTCCAGACATTGGGGTAGGTTACAGGAAATGGGAGGGAAGAAGTAGAGACAGCACCCACAAGCAAGTCTGTCCCAAAGTTTGGTTGAGAAGGGAAGGGGAGACAGAGGCGATAAGTAGTTAAAGGGGAAAGTGGAGGTCTAAGTAGGGGCTGTTTTGGGGTTTGTTTTTAGATAAGTTTGGTTTTTATGACGGAGGCAGTTAAGCGAATTTACGCTGGAGCAGCTAAGGCCTGGTCCTCAGGGAAGTGGAGGGCGGACCTGGGACCCATGACTGGACACAGGTGAGCAGCTGTGGAGATGCTGGGGGTGGGAGAGGGCACACAGAGCCACAGGGAGCCGAGCATAATCCCACTGTTAATGCTTTCTGTACAAGAGGCATCAGAAAGACAGGGCCAGGGCACCTGCCTTCAAGCTACGTTTGCGTGGAGCTGCATTTACACATTCTACTCAGATGGTCTTTTGCAGATCAGTAAATAGCATTTTCCAAATAAAACCATCTTTTCTAAATAATACTTGTATTCCTTCTTTATATAAGGAGAAAGCATCCACTGTCCACAAATAAAACCATCTTTTCTAAATAATGCTCTTATTCCTTCTTTATATAAGAAAGAGAAAGCATCCACTGTCCACATTAACAGTGGCTTTGGGACAGGGGTCAGCAGGACTCTCAGCCCCTCAGAGTAACCTCTACCCTTTGCCTTCGTGATGGTGATTCGCCCTAGACCAGCCGCCGCGAGAAGCTGGAAGCAGCGTCCTCACCAGCAATCTGGTCTCCTCCAGCGCCACCCAGTGGCATCAGGGTGGAACATCACTCGAGCTCAGAGGGGCTCTGGCGTGGGGGGAGCCCAGTGGCCTGTAAAATAATTGTCTTCAAAATGAGCTTTTCCTGCAAAAGCAAACCACCATGTGTTACAGCTACTGGAAGAGCAATCCTGAGAAACAAAGGCCTGATTTTTTTATCGCAACAGTGGAAACCAGACCCTGCTTCCTTCCTACAGGATTAGTGCTTTATTGATGGTGGTGGAATAGGTCATCTTGTTTCAGAGTTGACCAGCTGCCATCCATACACTGAGAATGAGAGACGGGAAATATTTAAGCTTTCCCAGGGATATTATCAAAGGTTTTTCTGTTCGGGTTACTAGACTGTTACAAAAGAACCTCTTGTGGGTGTTTCTTTCCTTTCTTTTTTTTTTTTTTTTAAGTTTTTAATAACACAGTCTGAATGGTTGAGAGCAAGTGGACTTCGGGATATGTAATAAGTGACATCTTAAATGTCTTTCTGTGCCCTCCTTAGGGGGAAACAACTTCTCCTTGCCCTCAGGAAAGATGGAGGGAAATGAATAGACCAAATGGGGCCCAGGTGAGTTGGGTGTGACCACTGCGAGCTGGTGGGCAGCTGAGGCCTATTCTTCTCCAGCCTCCTGGTCCCACAGTAACACTGCCCTCCAGGTGCAATGGTGGGCGCAGATGCACCACTGACAGTCGTGTTACATGATGAAGTCAATTCCTCATAGTATGAGTCAGGAGAAACCAACCCAAGGATGAAAACCCCAAAGCAATTACGCAAAATAAAGTGTTGGGGGAGGCAATCTCTTGGAGGCAGAGTGGTCCCAAGCCTGGGTTTTGAGTCAGACATGAATTTAAAGGTCTCCACTACTTCACAGCTGTGGGTAGTCAGATGTCTTAAACTTTGAAGTCTCAGCATCCTCTGTAACATGGGGATGACTACTACTTCACAGCATGATTGTGAGTTTTAATGAGACATATATATACGTGAAATAGAATTTACTCTAAAACATGGAGTAGGCCATATTCTGAATTTTTCTAAGCTACCTTAAGCAAACTTGGTTTTGTGGTAAGAAATTCAATCTCAGTCATGTTTGCGGTTGCTCTTCAGCTTGGGTGGTGGCTCCCTGCCTCTGCCACTCACAGTAACATCCTTAGGTTTCTCACCCAGTAAGAGGGGTAGGGGAGACGCACCTTTCCCACCACCTTCCCTGGGAGTAAAAGAGATCACAGACATTCAGTAGACACAATCTGAGGAAGCTCTCTGAAGCAGTGATTCTGTTTTAGTTAATACCATGTGAGGGGAAGGGCCAGTTCCACAAAATGCCTGTGTTACAAAGTAGCTTCATGCCGGCCTGATGCACATATGGTGGCAGAAACCTGCATTCTTCCATGGTGCAGGTTCAATTTAATCTCTTCCATCTGCTCCCAACTTCCTGTCACTTGCTGGAGCTAGGGCTGTAGAATCGTTCCTTTATACCTCTCTGCATGTCTCTACATCCTCCTCCTCCTCTTCTTCCTCCTCTCCTTCTCTTCTTCTTCCTCCTCCTCCTCCTCCATCATGCCTTCCAGCCTCCTCTGACTCCTACTCCTTCTCACTGATCACCACCAGCAGGGGGCATGTGAAAAGAATGGAACACAGGAAAGAGGACCAAACAAAAAAAACCCATTTGCTGTCAAGTCCATTCCGACTCATAGCGACCCCACGGGACAGAGTAGAACTGCCCCATAGGGTTTCCAAGGAGTGGCTGGTGGAACCGAACTGCCAATCTTTTTATTATCAGTGGAGATCTTAGGAAAGAGGAAAGAGCTGCCATTTAATGAATGTGTATTATGCACTGCATTGTCTCATCGGTCCTTGTACAACCCTCTGAGGCAGGCCTTTTCATTTTTACAGATGCGGAAACTGAGGCTTCCTAATGTGTTAGCTTTGTGCCCGAGTTCACACAGCTAAGAAGTTAAGCTCTGACTCCTCCATCACTGGAGGCTGGTGTCTGTGATGCCAGAGTTGACTCTGAAGCCCAGGCAGTTTCTGCCTCACCCTGATACATCTCATGGCAGTCGGGTGTGGGCAAAATTGAACTGGCCCTGGTTCATCGCCTTCAAGGAGCTTTGCCTGCCCATAGGAAGACACCCAGCTACAGAGACCACCTGTCTGCAGAGGCTTAGAGCAAACAGTAGCTTCAGGAATGTGCTAAGGGGGGAAGGGTGGGTCAGCTAGATGAGGAAAAGGTCCCAAGGCCAAAAGTGAAGCACTCACTGGGAGAGTAGGCCAGGCCAGGAGGGGAAAGGGGAGCTTTCACCAAGGTAGCCAGTGTGGCCTCATGAGATTCCGTTCCACAATAGAAATGTAAGCAGCACTGTGTTTCTTCCTGGCTCCTTTTAAGAGTTCTGCCAATTTCTATTTTTTCAGGGTTCCCATTGATTCTGTTATGAAAGATAAATGTACTAAGTATCTTTGGTTGCTACTCGAGAGACAAGATGACTAGGAAAAGATCCAGCATTTGTTGAAAAACATTTAAGTTTCACAATGCTTCTCAACCTCCATGAATCTTGTAAATATTAATTTAACCTGCTGGGTAAATTGGTAATAAAACTGTCTTTGTATTAAGGAAGTGGTAAAAATGAGTAGGCTGCAAGCCAGAATAATTCTGTGGTGGTTTTATTGCAGAGAATGCTAGCACCTCTAATTGTGCTGTGAAGGGCTGCATTACCGTGCCATGCTGCATGACTGGAATGGCATTATCGCTGATTAATGTGGCAGTCTCAATATTGATATGCAGTCTGGATCAAAGCAGTTGTTCAATAAATACCACAGTAATAAGTCTAAAATTCAGTCTCTGTGGCACACAGTGAAAATTCAGAGCCTACAGTTAATCCAGCTGAAATAAGGTAGACTCTGATAAATAGTTTTTAACGTCCACGGTTCAGGAAGGGCTCTAGGAACTTCTTCCTTGGTGTCTTAAAGCAGAGATCCTGAAAAGCCTTCCCAAATGGTTTAATTTGGGAGGTTTTCTGATCCCTTGGATGACCCAGCTCATAGACGATCCCAGTGGTCAGAACCATAACAAATTCTGAGTTTTGTACATTCAGTGTGAACAATCAAATTTTACCACTGAACTCAATACACATGACAATCTCAGTATAGGGTCTAGTGAGGTCAGGACATCTTTAACAAATGCATATCACCCAGCCACTAAACCTCAGGCATCCGGGGAGCCAGCTCACTCAGTGCTCTTGAGGATGACACCTGCCTTGGTCTCTCTAAAACAGCAAAAATTGTTCAGCATCATCGCTATGAAAAGCTAGCCTTCCTCACGCTTTCATCACTTCATCACATCATCAGGCAAGCTGTGGAAGGAAAGAGTCAGTGAGAAACTGACCACTTTCCTATTGTAGGTGTTAGTTGCTGTCAGTTCTGACTCATGGCAACCACTTGTGAGTAGAACTGCTCCGTAGGGTTTTCTTGGCTGTAGTCTTACTGAAAGCAGATCGACGGGCCTTTTCTTCCACAGTACAGCTGGGTGAGTTTGAACCACCAACCTTTAGGTTAGCAGTCAACTGCAAATCATTTGTGCCACCTAGGGACCTTCCTCTCCTATTAGACCACTGAAAAGAATCCTATTTGTTATCACACTCTGAATAAATCACGATGGCCTTCTCCATGGATCCTAACTCTTCTTGTAGCATTTATTACTTTGTTTATGCTTTTTAGCTTAGGACCTTCTGACCACATCTTGTCCAAATCTTGCTTTGATTTAATAAAATAGTGATAGCTGTGTTGTTAGGCTTTTTTTATTTCACTTTAGTTAGCTTAAATAGTGGGACTTCGTATGCAGACACAGCAATGAGGGAACCAGGAATCTTGGTAAGATGAGAGGCAGGGGTCATCATGAGCGCCTGGCACCAGTGAGTGGTTCTGGAAACAGGGCAATACTTTGGTTTTTAACTCAGTGCTCATTAATGTGACTCAGCCACTTTCTCCATCTCGACTTCTTCTCGTGGGGCTTTTCTCTTCTGTTACCAAACAACTACTGCACACTATAACCTGCATGCCATTTTTCTAGGGCATAAATTCTGTTCCATACTCATGATTTCTGCATATTTGAACTTTCAGCCCACTCATGATCTTCTTACCTCATAACCTCTCCTTGTTCCGTCTTTCAACTTCTAATTCTACTGCATCAGCCTATTTCTCTGCAGATTTCAGAGAGGTAATCTGATAGGCATTGGCAGAGCTTTCTGTGTCATTGCCCCCTCACAGGGTAAGCAGGCCTATCACATGGTATTGAATAAGACCACTATATACAAGGAATAGCCTGGGTCTGCATAGGTAGAACTATGTTTTAGAAGGGGACAATGAGAATGGAAGGTGCTATAATTGACATATCTAGGACAACAACCTATGCAATCTACCCCTTTCCTCTGTGTTTTTGTATTTGTTTCTATTCATACATTCATCTGGTCTACTCAGGATCACTAATGACCCCCATCAATGATCAGTTCTCAGACCTCATTCTCCTAGACCCATCAGCATTAGAAGCAGTTTACTCATCTCTCCTCCTTGAAAGACATTTTTCACTTAGCTTCCAGGATACCACACTTGCCTGCTCCTACCCGTCTGGCTGCTCCTTTCTCAGTCTCTTTGCTGTTCTTCCCTCTACATAGTCAAGCACCCTTGGACCTCTTCCCTTTTAATATACATTTACTCCATCGATGATCTCCTTAGTCTGATTGCTTTAAATATTATCTATATGCTGATCACTACCAAATTTATACCTCTAACTCAGACCTCTCTCCCCATAGGGTTTCCAAGGAGAGGCTTGTGGATTCCAACTGTCGACCTTTTGGTTAGCAGCCCAGCTCTTAACCACTGTGCCACCAGGGCCCCATACACACGCACCTACATACACACATATACATACACATATATTTAGTATATATGTGTATATATTTTAAAATAATATAAACTATATTAACATAAATATTTTATATAGTGATTCTCAACTTCTTTTTTTTTCCTCTCTTTCTCTTACCTCTTACATCCAATCTGTCAGTAAGTTCTATCAGTTTAACCTTCAAAATATACACAGAATCCAACCATTCTTCACCATCTCTCTTGCTACCACTCTGGTCCAAGCCAGCCTCATCTCTCCTGCTCTCTGGATCATTGCATGAGCCTTGTAACTGGTCTCCCCACCTCTACCGTTGCTTACTTCGATCTGTTCTCAATGCAGTAGTCCAAGTGATCTTGCCCAAATGTAATCAGATCATGTCATTCCTCTGCTCCAGACCCTCCAATATAACTTCCTCTCTTGCTGAAATGAAACACCCAAGTACCTACAAGACTCACAAGGCCCACTTCATCTGGACCCTTTCCCTCCTCCTCTTTCTTCTCTTTCCAGGTCACTTGCTCCACTTCCTCAAATGTGTCAGACACGCCCCTGCTCTGGGCCTTTGCTCTTGGTGGTCTTTGTCAGATAGCCACATGATTGCTGACATCATTTCCTTCAGGTCTTTATTCAAATGTCACCTTCTCATAAAGACTTTGCTGGCTATCCTATCTAAAATTGCCACTCACCCCCTGCCAGCATGCCCTCTCTCCCTTCCCTCCTTTATCTTCTTCCTTAGCACAGACTGCCATCAAACAAAGTATAAAGTTTACCTACTTATTTACTGTCTGTATCCCGCACTAGAACAAAAGCTCAACAAGGGCAGGGTTTTGTCTGTTTTGTTCTCTCCCATATCCCCAGCATCTACAAGAGTGTACACAGGAGATGTACAGTTACTGTTCCTTGAATAAATGGATTTACACAAATCTTCACTGCCCCAGAATATAGTATAGTCATATTAATCAATCTTTGTCGGTCAGTTGCTGTACATGTGTGCACATGTTATTTTATGGTGGTTTACTAGAGATCTGTTATGGATTGAATTATGCCCCCTAAAAAGTGATGTGAAAGTCCTAACCCTTGTACCTGTAAATATGACCTTGTTTATTAATAGGGGTTTTCTTTTATATTAATGAGGTGATACCGAGCAGCATGGGTCCTAAACTTAATCTCTTCTGAGTGGTGTCTTATAAAAACAGCAGAATAGACACAGACATACATAGCAGCTACATCTACAAGCAGAAATTCCAAGGATTGCCAGCAGCTACTAGAAGCTGAGAGAAACAAAGAAAGCCCTTCCCTGGAGCTGATGCCTTGAATTCGGACCTCCAGCCTCCTGAACTGTGAGAAAATAAATTTCTGTTCTATAAAGCCACCCACTTGTGGTATTTTGTTACAACAGCACTAGAAGACTAAGACAAAATTCTTTAACCAGAGTATAATCTTTCTAGGATCCTGTCTGCCTAGAGAGTGCTTCACCAATTTATATGCTGTACATCTACTGAGAGAGGATTTTTTTTTAATTCTCAAGACTTTGTTACTCTGTTTCTTCATTTGTAAGGTATGAAAAACTAAGAACATTCTTTTCACTCCACTTGCATCTAAAGATAGTACTATACAAAATAGATGCTATACAGTTACTAAGGTAATCAAAGGTTCTTTGTCAGAGGCCCTTGGTTATTTGCTGTTAGAGACGCCAAGCTTCAGAGAAGGAGCAATTTCAAAGATGCAGGTCATTCTTCATTTGCTTGCCGACATTGAATTTGTAGGTCTAATCACAAAACTGCAACACCACCTGTTGAAAAGCAATTATTTCTATGTCTGTATTATTCCAGCCTCATTATAATTTGAACATATATCTTCATCTGGTCATTTAAAATCATGCAGAATGGCATTTAAGTTATAAGTCCTGAGGTGAAATTCAGAAGGAATAAACTTTATGCAATTTAGTTAAAATGTTCATATATTGAAATGAACAGTGTTTGTTAAATGAAATAGCACTTCATCTCTTTCATCTCTATCATCTTTCTATCTATCTATATTAAATTATATAATTGTCAAGCTCTAGCTGAGAACAGACAACAAGACATTTGGGGTTCTTATTCTTTCTTCCGTTCATCCTCATCACCCCTACAGCACATAATATCTTGTCCATCCGGCAGGCACAGGTGGGTGGAACTATTAAACAGGAAAAGGTTTTTATTACTTTCTAGTCCCATTCAAAATAGAGCTAGTGCATGCAGCTGCCTGTCAACTTACTGATGATAAAACCTTTCAAATGAAACCCTCATTTTCTGCAAAGATAAAGAAAACTAGATTCGGTGTCTGATCTCCTTGCCTCTTATAGACTTTTTTTTTTTAAGACTGGCTGCGAACATTATTTTTAATGCCAACAATGAAACTTTGCACTTCCAGAATACAACCTTGCCCTTCATACACAGATGCTGCTGCCTCTGAATCAAAGTCTCACTCTCTCTCATCAGCCTTAGCCACTGAAGCAATTTAGACGAGCGTGAGGCCTGGCCTGCACTCAAACCTCCATTCTCCTCCACTTCCATGGTGTCTTGCTGAAAGAGACAGCTCAGGGGAGATGGCATGGACTCTTCCTTGAGAATTCTGCATAATTGTGGCAAGTGAGCTGTGAAGTCAGTAGAGTTTACCCTGTATGCCAGGCAAGAAGGTGGAGGCACAATCAGTTTCACATGACACACATCTGGAAGCAGAATGGTCTGTCTGGCCACCCAAAAGACCACCTTAAGCAGCATCTCTAATTGCTCTCTTTATGGATTGTTTTTGCACAAACTCATGAGGCCAGCTCAAGAGATTACTATTAGTCCATGCTTTATGCCCTGCTCCAGCACAGAGAAAAAGAAGGGACACTTTCCAGTTCATTTCATGAAGTCAGCATAACCCTGGTGCCAACATCTGAAGGAGCCCAGGTTGCACAATGATTAAGCACTTGGCTGCTGGCTTAAAGGTTGGTGGTTCAAACCCACCCAGTGGCTCCAAGGAAGAAAAGACCTGGTAATCTGCTCTCATAAAGATTACAGCCTAGAAAACTTTATGGGTCTGTTCTACTATGGTAGTGCAGTAGTGAAGAGCTTAGCTGCTAAACAAAAGGTCAGCAGTCTGAATCCACCAGCTGCTCCTTGGAAACCCTACATGGCAGTTCTACTCTGTCCTATAGGGTCTCTATGAGTTGGAATTGACTCGATGGCAATGGGTTTGTTTGTTTTTTTCTTAGTCAGAATCGACTCGACGGCACGCAACATTAACAACACCAAACACCTGATAAATACCTTAGTGAACGTACACACAAACTACCAATATCATTTATGATAGATAAATAAATTCTAAATAAAATGCTAGCAAAAGTATATTGAGCAAGAGTGAAAAGTGGTGCAAATGTGTTCCAAACCAGTCTCATATGCACCCTTTCCTTTGTAGTACACCTGTGTTATGGATTGAATTATGTCCCCCAAAATATGTGTTGTATTGAAATTCTAACCCTTACGTCTGTGGACATAATCCTGTTTGAAAATAAGGTTTTCTTTGTTACGTTATGATACCCTACCAGTATAAATTGTGCCCTAAACCGAATCACTTCTGCGTTATAAGAAGAGCAGATTAGACAGAGACACAGGCACAAACTGGGAGAGACAGATGCCATGTGAGGATTGCTACAAGCCAAAGAACCCAAGAATGCCTAGAGCTGCTGACAGAGAATGAGGACACACAGCTGAGACCCCGATTAGGACTCTGAGCCTATAGAACTGTGAGAAAATGAATTTCTGTTCTTTAAAGCCACTCACTTGTGGTATTTTGTGTTACAGCACACTAGGAAACCAAGACAGCCTGCATGCAGTCTTGGACTAAGTAAAGTTGTTAGGAGGACAGGGGTTAGGGAGATCCTTGCAACCATTCACCTTGAGAGGTAATAGGCCTGATATGCTTTGGGAAGAAAGAGTCACTGGAAAGAATCCTATTTGTTATCACATTCTGAATAAATCCCGACAGCCTTCTCCAGAGATCCCCACTCTTCTTGTAGCATTTACTACTTTGTTTATGCTTTTTATCTTAATGCAGAACCTTCTGAACACATCTTATTCAGGTCATGCTGACTTAATAAAACAGTGACAACTGTGCTGTTGGGCACTGGCCATCAGGGACTCTTCCCCAAGGAGAAAGATCATCACGAGGCTCACACCTTACCACAGCAAAGGGGACGCTGTGCTCTCAGACTGGGGGACAGCACAGGCTCCTGACTCCTTTCTATACGTACCCAAGGGTGGGATGGGGGAATAAAGGCTGAAATGTAAATTAAGACTTAATTTAAATAGATCAACATACTGTTTCTCTGTATGAAAAGACTCAATATTGTGAAATGTCAGTTTTTCCCAAATTAATTTCTAAATTTGCTGAATTTTACTCAATATCCCAAATGAGATTGAGGGTGGTGGTGGTGGTGATGGTAATGGACCTTGAAAAAATGAGGCTCAAATAGAGGATTCTAAAGCTCATCTGAGAGACATTTTTACAAAATAAGAACACTGAGGAGGGTCTTAGACTATCATGTATTAAGATGCATTTTTTTAAAAACTAATAGCAGTTATTGAGCTACTCCATTGTCTCTTTCCACAGATGCAGTCAATTTGATTCCTGTGTATTCCATGCAGTGAGGTCCATGTGGATAGTTGTTGTTTGTGTTGTTGGAAAAAAGTATTCCCCATAAATAAGTTGTTGGTCTTTCAGAACTCTATCATGCAATGTCTGACAGTTAGGACAAGGCCAGGGACATACTGCCGAACAGACCTCAGTTGTTCATATGCAAGTCCAAGGTGAAGCTGAAGAAAATAAAAATAAGTTCACCAGAGCCGAAGTATGACCTTCCTGCCTGAATTTAGAGACCATCTCAAAAATAGATTTGATGCACTAAGCATTAATGACCAAAGACCAAAAGAGTTGTGGGATGACATCAGTACATCATTCATGAAGAAAGCAAAAAGTCATTAAAAAGACAGGAAAGAAAGAGAAGACCAAAATGGAATGGCAGAAGAGACTCTGAAACTTAATCTTTTTTTTTCCAGAATGTTTTTTTTAGTTCCTTTGACTTTTTAAAATTTTATTTTGTTGTTGAGAATATTCACAGCAAAACATACACCAACAGTTTCTACCAGTACCATTTAGTAACATTGATTACATTCTTCGAGTTGTGCAACCTTTATCACCCTCCTTTTCTCAGTTGTTCCCCATTAACATAAATTCATTGCCCCCTAAGGTTCCTATCTAATATTTCAAGTTGCTGTTGTCAATTTAGGAGCCCTGGTGGTGAAGTGGTTAAGAGCTTGGCTGCTAACTGAGAGGTCGGCGGTTCAACCCCACCAATCACTCTGCAGGAGAAAGATGTGGCAGTCTGCTTCTGGAAAGATTTACAGTTTTGGAAACCCTATGGGGCAGTTCTTCTCTGTCTTATAGGGTTTTTATGAGTCAAAATTGATGAGACGGCAGTGGGTTTGGTTTGGGTTGGTTGTCAATTTGATCCCATATAGATAGTTCATGAAAGAGCTTAATGCTCAAGCAGACACTTTTTACTAGATAAGCTAAACTCATGAAGAACCTGTAAATAGATCAAGAGGCAGTAGTTCAAATAGAACAAAGGAATACTGCGTGGTTTAAAGTTAGGAAAGGTGTGTGTCAAGGTTGTATCCTTTCACCATACTTATTCAATCTGTATGCTTAGCAAACAATCTGAGAAGCTGGACTATATGAAGAAGAATGGGGCATCAGAATTGGAGGAAGACTCATTAACAACCTGTGTTATGCAGATGACATAACCTTGATTGCAGGAAGTGAAGAGGATTTGAAGCACTTACTGATGAAGATCAAAAACCACAAACTTCAGTACTCTTCAATGTAAAGAAAATAAAAATTCACTTCTGGGCAACGTGGTGCTACAGACAGAAGCACCACGCCATCCCCCCACAGCAAAGATCTGAAAAACTAAGTCAAACAGAGACAAACATCAGTCTTGAAACCCTAAGTATCAAATGAAGAGATCAAGAACTCAGCCAAGCACCAAATGGAGTAAGAAACTGACAGAAAACAGAGAGCAAGGCGAGATACATGCAGAGGTCCCCTATCAGCTAATGCAGCATGGATCCAACATCTTGGACTCCTATCAGAAATTGGCAAATGGGAGTACAAGAAAGCAGCTTCACGGAGCTTCCAGCAACAACCAGTAACCAGTAATATATGTCCCCCCTACCCCACCCTTCTTCACCCCAATTCAGCCACCTCTGCTTCCTGCAGCCACAGTCTCTTGGCTGGGAAGCACTGGCTTCACCACGGTGCTGCTTGGATTCCACCGGCCTGCACTGGCTAGCTCCTTGAGTGCCATTTGTTGGCTGCTGGTGTTGCTTTTTTCCACTTGTTTTGATTTATTTCGATATCTCTCACCACCTCCTTGTCCTTTCTTTCAAATACCTGGCTCCATGTGCCATCTTTGCTTCTTCCTGAAAGGCTGTGAAACACTGCTTAACTATGAAACTGCTTCCTGGACCATGCCACCACGCTGGTGGAATCCCCAGGGCTTTTTGTTTGTTTTGATTTGTTCTATTTTGATTTGTTTGTTTGTTTGTTTTCTTTTTCTTCTCTCCACTTGTGAGCCTCTCTAGCCGGGCAGTACTGCGTGGCTTGGGAGCTACTTCCTTACTCTGTGCAGATGTGCAGTGGGATCCCTGGGAGCATTACTTTTTTCTTTCTTTTTTTTTATTTTCTGCTTTTGTTTTTTTGGGTTTTGTTTTGTTTTCTTTTCTCTTGTTTTCCCCTTTTGACTTTCTTCATTTCTCAGTTTCTCGTCTCTCTATACTTACCTTCTCTTCCTATCTCCTGAATACCTGGTGCTGTGTGACACCTCTACCCCTTCTAGCCAGGCTGTACTTCACAGTCTGGGAACAACTTCCCCAGTCCTCACAGCCACACTGGTAAGATCCCTGGGGATTTCCTTTTTTTTTTTCCTTCTAATTTTTATTTATTCATTTTTTTATTTTACCCTTTTTCTTTTTTTCTTTTTCTTTTTCTCCATTTCTCAGTCTCTCATCTCTTCACTCCAACAGCAAGCTCCCTTAGCACTCTTTTTTTGTTGTTTGTATGGTTTTGGATCCTATTACTCTCTCCTCTTTCCCATACCCATCTTAGCTCCACACATCACAATCTCCCCCCTCCTTCCTGCCTACCTGCACCATGCGCTGATCACCACACACCCAAGCAACACAGGCATGGCCTACAGGAACCTGCCCTGCACTGATTCCTGGCCCATGCTGTTGGCCCTAGTACAGGCCACAAACAAAGCATCCCAGCAACTCATCTTCAGCTGGAACTGCCCTGCTGTACCAACCTGAGCAACTGACCCTGCCCTTTGGAGAAGGAGGCAAAAATTATCTTGACTACAGATGAGCAAACAACAAAGTAGGCAGAGCCCACCAGCTCAGACACAACCAAATAAAACAAAAAATCAGGATGAAACAAATCTGCAATCAATAAATGAGGAAAATAACTACTGAATGTCCCAAAGACAGCAGACAATATCAAAACATATACAACAACAGGACAGGATGGTTCCAGTAGGCATCCAAAATAAAACATTAGATGACTTTCCAGTAGAATAAAAGGCACTAGAACTACCTGATAGGGAATTCAAATCTTTAATATTCAGAGCTATCCAACAGTTGAAGCAAAAAGCAGACAAAAAATGAGGAAAAATAGACAAATTCATGGAAAAGTCAGAAAAATTCATGGAAAATACAGACAAAATATGGAAGAATTCAGGAAAATAATACAGGAATAAAATGCTAAAATAAATTCACAACTACAAATCCTACAAAAACAACAATTAGAAATCCAAAAGATAAACAAGATTTCAGACTTGAACAATGTCATAGAAGGGCTGAGGAGCAGGTTTGAAATGATGGAAGAAAAGATCAGTGAAATCAAAGATAAAAGCTTGGATACAACTCTGAGGAAAAATAGAAAAAAAGAACAAAGAAACCACAAGAATTATGTGGGATACAATCAAAAGTAAAAATCTGTAAGTGATCGGAGTTCCAGAACAGTGGGAGAAAACAGAAAACACAATGAGGATCATTGAAGAACTGCTGACAGAAAACTTCCCCAATATCATGAAAGACAAAAAGCTGACCATCCAAGAAGCTAAACAAATCCCATATAGGATAGATCCCAAAAGAAAATCACCAAGGCATATTATAATCACACTCACTAAAACCAAAGACAAACGAAGAATCTTGAGAGCAGCTTGAGAAAAACACAAAGTCATATACAGAGGAGAAACAACAAGACTACCCTAGGATAATTTGGCAGAAACTGTGCAGGCAAGAAGGCAATGCGATGACATATATCAAACCTTGAAAGAAAAAAATTACCAACCAAGAATAATATATCCTGCAAAACTCTCTTTCAGATATAATGGTGAAATTAGGACACTCACAGATAAACAGAAATTAAGAGAATATGTAAAAATCAAACCAAACTTACAAGAATTATTAAAGGGAGTCCTTTAATCTAAGAACAAACAACATCAGACCACAGGCTAAATCTAGAATGCAGGATCATACCAACCAGATACCAACCTAGGGAATTAACTCTCAAGGACCATCCAAAACCAAAAGAATTACAACAGGGAACCAGAGAGGTTAATCTGTAAATGACAACAACATCAGAACAATAAAAGAGGGAATAAACAGTGTAGGTATAGAATCTTCTAATGGAGAGAAAAGCAAGGCAATACCAAGTAATAATAGACTGGTTCAAACCTAGGAAGATAAGGGTAAATTTCAAGGTAATCACACAGAAAGTTAACAAACCTGATCATCAAAATAAAGAAGAAAAACATAAAGTCTCAGTAAAAACAAAACCTACAAAAACAAAAGAAACGAAAAAATCCACAAACAAAAGGAATTCAGCACAGGAGAGGGAGAGGAACAAAGAAAACTTCAGCACCACAAAAAAAGAAAAGCACTACAAAATGACAGCAATAAACTCACAAATATCAATAATTACACTGAATGTAAATGGCCTCAATGTGCACATAAAGAGATGAAGAGTGACTGAATGGATTAAAAAAAAAAAAAAAAAACAGGATCCATCAATATACAGTCTACAAGAGACTCACCTTAGAAACAAACACGTAAATTTATTAAAAATCAAAGGATGGAAAAAAATATATTGGCAAACAGCTACCAAAAAGAGCTGGACTGGCAATACTAATCTCAGATAAAATAGACTTTAAAACAAAATCCACCATAAAAAACAAAGAAGGACACTATATAATGATTAAGGGTATGATCCACCATGAAGACATAACCATAATAAACATCTACACACCCAATGACAGGGCTCCAAAATACATAAAACAAACTCTAACAGCACTGAAAAGAGAAATTGACAGTTCCATAATAATAGCAGAAGACGTAAAAGCACCACCCTCTGTAAAGGACAGAACATCTAGAAAGAAGCTCAACAAAGATATTGAAGCCCTAAAGGACACAATCAACCAGCCTGTTGACCTAACAGACATTTATAGAACACTCCACTCTACAGCTGCAAAGTACACATTCTTTTCCAATGCACATAAAACGTTCTGCAGAATAGACCACATCTTACGCCACAGAGCAATCCTCAACAAGATCCAAAACACTGAGATAATACAAAGTATCTTCTCTGACCACAATGCCATCAAGGTAGAAATTAACAACAGGAAGACCAAGGTAAAAAAATCAAGTACATGGAAAGTGAATAACACCCTGCATACAAATCAATGGGTAATAGAAAAAGTCAGAGATGGAATCAAAAAATTCCTAGAATCAAACGAGAATGAAAATACTTCATACCAAAACCTTTGGGACACAGCAAAGGCAGTCCTCAGAGGACAATAATAGCAATAGATGCACACATCAAAAAAGAAGACAGGGACAAAAATCCAAACATTAACTACAGAACTCGAACATATAGAAAGTGAACAGCAAAAAGAGCCCACAGCCACTAGAAGAAAGGAAATAATAAAGAAGAGAGCAGAAATAAATGAAATAGAGACTAGAAAAACAATAGAAAGAATCAACAAAACTAAAAGTTGGTTCTTTGAAAGAATCAACAAAATCGACAAACCACTGGCCAGACTGACAAAAGAAAAACAGGAGGACACAAATAACCCAAATAAGAAATGAAATGAGGGACATTACAACAGACCCAACTGAAATAAAAAGGATCATAACAGAGTATTATGAAAAACTATATCCCAACAAATTTGAAAACCTACAGGAAATAGATGAATTTCTAGAAACACACTGCCTACCCAAACTATCACAAATTGATGTTAAAAATCTGAACAGACCAATAACAATAGAAGAGACTGAAAAGGTAATAAACAAACTCCCAACAAAAAAAAAAGCCCTGGCCCAGATGACTTCACTGGAGATTCTACCAAACATTCAGAGAAGAGCTTATACCAGTACTACTCGAAGTATTTCAGAACGTAGAAAAGGAAGGAGCACTTCCAAATTCAGTCTATGAAGCCAGCATAACCCTGATATCAAAACTAGGCAAAGACACCACAAAAAAAGAAAATTACAGACCAATATCTCTCATGAATATAGATGCAAAAATTCTCAACAAAATTCTAGCCAATAGAATTCAGCATCGTATCAAAAAAATAATACACCATGACCAAGTAGAATTCATGCCAGGTATGCAAGGATGGTTCAATATTAGAAAATCAATCAACATAATCCACCACATAAATAAAAGAGTCACGTGATCATCTCAATTGACGCAGAAAAGGCATTCGACAAAGTCCAACACCCATTCCTGATAAAAAAAACTCTCAATAAAATAGGTATAGAAGGGAAATTCCTCAACATAATAAACGGCATCTATATAAAACCAACAGCCAACATTATTCTTAATAGAGAGAGGCAAAAAACATTCCCCTTCAGAACAGGAACAAGATAAGGATGCCCTTTATCACCACTCCTATTTAACATTGTGCTGGAAGTTCTAGCTATAGCAATAAGGCAAGGAAAAGAAATAAAGGGCATACAAATCGGTAATGAAGAAGTTAAACTGTCCCTGTTTGCAGATGATATGATACTATACATAGAAAACCCTAAAGACTCCATGAGAGAACTACTGGAACTAATAGAAAGATTCAGCAGAATCTAACATAAACATACAAAAATCAGTTGGATTCCTATACACCAATAAAGAGAATGTTGAAAAGGAAATCAGGAAAACAATACCATTTATAATAGCCCCTAAAAATATATAATACTTAGGGATAAATCTAACCAGGGATGTAAAAGACCTATAAAAGAAAACTACAAAACACTACTGTAAGAAACCCAAAGGGATCTACACAAATGGAAAAACATATCACGCTCATGGATAGGTAGACTCAACACTGTGAAAATGACATTTCTACCCAAAGCAATTTACAAATACAATGCAATTCCTATCCAAATACAATTTTTTTTCTATTGTTGTAGTTTAGACGAAGTTTACATTTCAAGTTAGTCTCCCATACAAAACTTTATACATACATTTTTATGTGACCCTAATTGCTCTCCCCATACTGTGACAGCACACTTCTCCTTTCCACCCGATTCCCCATGTCCATTCAACCAGCTCCTAACCCTCTGTGCTTTCCCATCTCACCTCTGGACAGAACCTGCCCTTTTAGTCTCTTGTATCTATTTGAGCTAATATGCACACTCCTCACGAGTATCACTTTATGTCCCACAGTCCAGTTGAATCCCTGTCTAAAGAGTTGGCCTCGGAAACTGTTTTAGTTCTGGGCCAATAGAGAATCTGGGGGCCATGCTTTCTGGGGTTCCTCCAGTCTCAGTCAGACCATTAAGTCTGGTCTTCTTACTAGAATTTGAGTTATGCACCCTACCTTTCTCCTGCTCCATTAGGGACTATCTGTTGTGTTCCCTGTCAGGGTGGTCATTGGTGGTAGCCGGACACCATCTAGTTCTTCTGGTCTCAGGCCGATGAAGTCTCTGGTTTGTGTGGCCCTTTCTATCTCTTGGGCTAAAACTTTCCGTCTGTCTTTGGTGTTCTTCATTCTCCTTTACTTCAGGTGGTTGGGACCAATTGATGCATCTTAGATGGCCGCTTGCAAGCTTTTAAGACCTCAGACGCCACTCACTGAAGTAGGATGCAGAACATTTTCTTAATAAGCTTTGTTATGCCAGTTGTCCCCTGACAGCATGGTCCCCAGATCCCTACCCCTGCTACTCTGTCCCTCAAAGTGTTTGACTGTATTCAGGAAACTTCTTAGCTTTTGTTTAGTCCAGTTGTGCTGACTTCCCTTGTAGTGTGTGCTGTCTTTCCCTTCACCTAAGATAATACTTATCTACTATCTAGTTAGTAAATAACACTTACGCTCCCTCCTGACCCTCATAACCATCAAAAAATGCTGTCTTCTGTTCAACAACATTCTTTAAAGAGATGGAAAAACTAATCTTTAACTTTATTTGGAAAAGGAAGAAGCCCCAGATAAAACTCTACTGAAGAAGAATAAAGTAGAAGGACTCACACTACCTGACCTCAAAACCTACTATACAGCTACGGTAGTCAAAACAGCCTGGTACTGGTACAACGACAGATACATTGACCAATGGAATAGAATTGAGAACCCAGATGTAAATCCATCCACCTATGGTCACCAGATCTTCGACAAGTGCCAAAAGTCCATCAAATGGGGAACAGATTTTTAACAAATAGTGCTGGCAAAACTGGATATCCATCTGCAAAAAAATGTAACAGGACCCATACTTCACACCATACACAAGAACTAATTCAAAATGGATCAAACACCTAAATATAAAGCCAAAAACTATAAAGTTCATCGAAGAAAAAATGGGATCAACACTAGACTCCCTAATACACAGCATTAACAGTATACAAATTATAACGAACAACACACAAACTCCAGAAGATAACCTAGATAACTGGGATCTTCTAAAAATTAAACACTTATGCTCATCAAAAGACCTCACCAAAAGAGTAAAAAGAGAACCTACAGACTGGGAAAAAATTTTTGAACATTATAAGTCAGACAAAGGTCTAGTCTCTAAAATCTACCAGAAAATCCAACACCTCTACAATAAAAAGACCAATAATCCAATTAAAAAATGGGCAATGGAAATAAACAGACACTTCACCAAAGAAGACATTCAAGCGGCCAACAGACACATGAGGAAATGCTAGCAATCACTAGCCATTAGAGAAATGTAAATTAAAACCACAATGAGATACCATCTTACCCCGGCATTACTGGCACGAATCAAAAAAAACTGGAAACAACAAATGCTGGAGAGGCTGCGGGGAGATCGGAATTTTTATGCACTGCTGGTGGGAATGCAAAATAATACAACCATTTTGGAAAATGATATGGCCCTTCCTTAGAAAGCTAGAAATAGAAATACCATACGATCCAGCAATCCCACTCCTAGGAATATATCCTAGAGAAATAAGAGCCTTCACACGAATAGACATATGCACACCCATGTTCACAGCAGCATTGTTCACAGTAGCAAAAAGTTGAAAACAACACAGATGCCCATCAACAGACGAATAGATAAACTATGGTATATACATACAATGGAGTATTATGCAACAATAAAGAACAATGATGAATCTGTGAAGCATCTCATAACATGGATGAAACTGGAAGACATTATGCTGAGTGAAATAAGTCAATCACAAAAGGACAAACATTGTATGAGACCTTTACTGTAAAAACTCATGTAAAAGTTTACACACAAAAAGAAACAATCTTTGTCCGTTATGAGGGATGAGAGGGGATGGGAATATTTAATACACAAGTGGTAACTTTGGTGAAAGGTAAGACAGTACACAATACTGGAGAAGCCAGCACAACTTGTACAAGGAAAGGTCATGGAAGCTCCATAGACACATCCAAACTCCCTAAGGGACTGAATTTCTGGGCAATGGGCTGTGGGGACCATGGTCTCAGGGAACTTCTAGCTCAATTGACATAACACAGTTTATAAAGAAAGTGTTCTACATTCTACCTTGGTGAGTAGCATCTGGAGTCTTAAAAGCCTGTGAGCTGCCATCTAAGATACTCCACTGGTCTCACCCCTTTGGGAACAAGGGAGAATGAAGAAAACAAGACACAAGGAAAAGATTAATCCAAAGGACTAATGGACCACAACTACCACGGCCTCCGCTAGACCTGAGTCCAGTACAACTAGATGGTGCCTGGCTACCACCACTGACTGCTCTGACAGGGGATCACAACAGAGGGTCCCGGACAGAGCTGGAGAAAAATGTAGAACAAAATTTTAACTCACAAAAAAAGACCAGACTTAATGACAGCGGAGAAACCCCGAGAGTATGGCCCCCAGACACCCTTTTAGTTCAGTAATGAAGTCACTCCCAAGGTTCACCCTTCATCCAAAGATTAGACAGCCCCATAAAACAGAACAAGACTAATGGGGCACGACAGTCCAGGGACAAGGACTAGAAGGCAGGTAGGGACAGGAAAGCTGGTAAAGGAAAATCCAAGGTTGAGAAGGGATGGTGTTGACATGTCGTGGGTGTTGTTAACCATTGTCATAAAACAATATGTGTACTGTTTAATGAGAAACTATTTGTTCTGTAAACCTTCACCTGAAGTACAAAAAAATAATAATAATAATTTTAAAAAATAAAACAAAAATCCTCACACCTGGACCAATAAGAAATACTATTATGATGTGTAAAAAAGATTGAAATTGTCAAGAATTTCATTTTACTTGGATCCACAATCAATACCCATGGAAGCAGCAGTCAAGGAATCAAATGACTCTTTGCATTGGGCAAATCTGCTGCAAAAGACCTCTTTAAAGTGTTAAAAATCAAAGATGTCACTTTGAGGACTGAGGTGCACCTGACCCAAGCCATGGTGTTTTCATTGCCTCATATGCATGCAAAAGCTGAACAATGACTAAGGAAGACCGAAGAAGAGTTGACACCTTTGAGTTGTGGTGTTGGCAAAGAATACTGAACATACCACGGACTACCAGAAGAAGGAACAAATCTGTCTTGGAAGAAGTACAGCCAGAATGTTCCTTAGAAACGAGGATGACAAGACTTTGTCTCACACACTTTGGACATGTTATCGGGAGGGATCAGTCCCTGGAGAAGGAGATCATGCTTGGTAAAGTGGAGGGTCACCAAAAAAGAAGAAGAACCTCAACAAGATGGATTGATACAGTGGCTGCAACAATGGGCTCAAGCATAACAACAATCATGAGGATGGAGCAGGTTGGACAATGTCTTTTTCCATTGTACATGGGGTCGCTATGAATTAGAACTGACTCAATGGCACCTAGCAACAACAACAAGTTAAACTATTGTTTGGTTTCAAGAAAAATTCAGGGTATATTTTTGGTTTAGGATTTCAGTATTATCTCAGTGCAATAATTCAAAGGTTCATGAAACCTTATGGCTTCAGGAAGTCTAGAGTCCATGAGAATTTTCAATTCTATTATGCATTTTTCCCCCTTTTGATCAGAATTCTTCTATAGAATCTTTGATCAGGTGGGACCAAGATGGCTTCCTATATCCCTCTTACAACAAAGACCTGGAAAAACAAGTGATTAGATTGTATATGAATATCTAGAAGCCCCGAACAAGGCAACATTGAGGAATCAGACTGAGTGGCGGGGGGAGAGGGAGACAGTTCTGAAGAAGCAAGAAGTGCCAGACTGGACTTAGCTGGAGCTGCAGCTCTTCAGCCCCGACCAGCTCCGAGGTACACAGTGAAGCAGGCATACAGCTCCGCGTGCACGCTCAGGAGGCAGTTTCCACAGAGAGAGAGTGTCTTAGTCATCTAGTGCTGCTACAACAGAAATACCACAAGTGGATGGTTTTAATGAAGAGAAGTTTATTTCCTCATAGTCAAAGTAGCCTAAAAGTCCAAATTCAAGATGTCAGCTCCAGGGGAAGGCTTTCTCTCTCAGCCTTCTCATCAACGTTCCCCCAGACTAGGAGCTTCTCGGCACAGGGACCGCGGTCCAAAGGACATGCTCTGTTCCTGGCACTGCTTTCTTGATGGTATGAGGTCCCCCTGTCTCACTGCTCATTACTCTTTTATATCTCAAGAGGTTGGCTCAGGACACAATCCAGTCTTGTAGATCAGGTCCTGCCTTACTAACACAACTGCCACCCATCCTCCCTCATTAACATCATAGAGGCAGGATTTACAACATATAGGAAAATCACACAGTACCAGGAATCATGGCCTAGCCAAACTGATACACTCATTTTTGGGGGGACATAATTCAAACCATGACAGAGAGATCTGGCAACAGAGATTCTGCTAGGACACTCTGAACCTGTGAAAAGCAGCTCCCTAGTGGCTAAAGATAAGTACGTATGTGTAACCTTTCACAGGGATTTAAAAAAAAAAAAAAAAAGCCCATTTAGGAAAAACCTCTCTCCCTTTTACCTCCTGCCTCCCTGTTCTGCACCAGTCCAGCTGGCTTCTGAAGACTCTGAGTTCCCTGGGCCGGAAGCAGATCCCATAAGGCACCCTGACCCATTCTCCTGGCCTTGCAGAGGGAACAAATAAGCTACTGGCTTCCCTAAGCCAGGAACTCAGTGTTAGCAAAGCTCCTTTGCTAGGCACAGGCATAAGGGGTCCAGAGACTTTAGAGTGCCTTCCACCCCTTTATAGACTTGTGTGGACCCATCTCAACAGCGTAAGCCCTCACCACCACAATACAACAGGGTAAATGCCTGAAGTCTAACTTCAAGTGTTTCATCTGTGAAGTGGCAGATTTGTGACACTTGACACAGCCCTGCCCTTCAACTAGGCCCCCTTACCAGTCCGCACCAGGGGCTTCAGGACTGGTGGCTCCACCTATGCCACCTAGTCACCTGCTACAGTGGTCCAAGAATAAGTGGTGCCCCCGAGTCTTTACAGCCAACAGAGTAGGGTGCTTATAGTCTGGCTGCAAAACTCACCTACCTACTTGCTCTAGGAACTAGAGACACAATTTCCTTTCACTCAGGGGCAGCCATCAGCCCCCTGCCTTGCTCAGCCCGTGACCCCCCTACTGCAGCCAGATACCTGTGCCTACACCAATCACCCATGCCTCTCTAAGACTGTAGGTGAGAGCTGCACCACACACTTGGTGATCAACTGCCTGGACACCTGATCTGAATTCATACAGGAAAATTCAATGGACTCCCGGGTGCACATACCTGCTTACAGAACTAACTACCTGGTGACAGGAAGTTAGAGCTTCAAAGGTGCCAATAATCAAACTAGCGCACACAAGCAGCCTATTTGGGCATATCAAAACAAAACAAAACAAGAAGCTAGGACACACTAAACAAATATAAAATAAAATTATAATAACTTATTGATGGCTCAAAGACAATAGTCAATATCAAATCACATAAAGAGGCAGTCCATGATGGCTTCAGCCAGCTCCAAAATAAAGAATCAATAAAATCTCTGGAGGAAAAGAATTTCTTGGAATTACCAGAGGCAGAATACAAAAGATTAATATACAGAACTCTTCTAGAAATTAGAAAGAAAATTTTTTGAGGTGTAGAAACAGCCAAAGAACATACAAAGTAGTAGTGGAACTTAAAAAAGTTATTCAAGAACATAATGCCAAATTTAATAGGCTGCAAGAATCCATAGAGAGATAGCAATCAGAAATCCAGAAGATTAACAACAAAATTTAAGAATTAGACAACTCAATAGAAAGTCATAGGAGCAGAATTGAGGCAGTAGAAGTCAGAATTAGTGACACTGAAGATAAAACACTTGACACCAACTTATTTGAGGAAAAATCAGATAAAAGAATTAAAAAGAATGAAGAAACTCTAAGAGTTATGTGGGACTCTATTAACAGAAATAACCTATGAGTGATTGGAGTACAAGAACGGGGGGAATAACAGAAAATACAGAGAAACTTTTTGAAGATTTGTTGGCAGAAAACTTCCCTGATATCATGAAAGATGAGAAGATATCTATCAAAGATGCCCATCGAATATCACACAAGGTAGACCCCAAAAGAAAGTCACCAAGTCATATTATAATCAAACTTACTGAAACCAAAGATAAAGAGAGAATTTTAAGAGTGGCTAGGGAAAAAAGAAAAGACATCTACAAAGGAGAGTCAATAAGAATAAGTTCGGACTACTCAGCAGAAACCATGCAGGCAAGAAGGCAATGGGATGACATTTATAAAGCCTTGAAGGAAAACAACTGCCAGCCAAGAATTATATATCCAGCAAAACTGTCTCTCAAATATGATGGCGAAATTAGGGCATTTCCAGATAAACAGAAGTTTAGGGAATTTGCAAAAACCAAACCAAAATTACAAAAAATGCTAAAGGGAGTCCTCCGGTTAGAAAATCAGTAACATCAGATTACAATGCAAGGCTAAAACACAGGACAGAGCAAGTAGACATCGACTCAGATAGGGAAGGTCACAAAAATACATCAAAATTAAATATTGAAAATAGGGAAACAGAGATATCAATATATAAAAAAGGACAACATTAAAACAAAAAAGAGGGACTTAAAAAATGCAGACATAGATTTTTCATATGGAGGGGAAGTCAAGGTGATATAAAGAAATAAAAGACTGGTATAAACTTAGAAAAATAGGGGTAAATATTAAGGTAACCACAAAGGGAAATAACAATCCTACAAATGAAAATAAAAAACTAGAAAAATATAAAGACTCAGCAAACACAAAATCAACAACAATGAAAAAGATGAAACTACATAAAGAAAAACGATTCAGCACAGAAAATTAAGTGGAACAAAGAAACTGTGAGCAACACACAAAGAAAAACATCAAAATGACAGCACTAAACTCATACCTATCAATAACTACGCTGAATGTAAATGGACTAAATGCAGCAGTAAAGAGACGGAGTGGCAGACTGGATAAAAAAACATGATCCATCTATACACTGCCTACAAGAAGCACACCTTACACTTAAAGACACAAACAAACTAAAACTCGAAGGATAGAAAAAAATATATCAAGCAAACGACACTCAAAAAAGAGCAGGAGTGGCAATATTAATCTCTGCCAAAATAAACTTTAAAGTAAAATCCACCACAAAAGAAAAGGAAGGACACTATGTAATGATTAAAGGGTCAATACACCAGGAGGACATAACTATAATAAATATTTTCGCATCCAATGACAGGGCTCCAAAATACATAAAACAAACTCTAACAGCACTGAAAGGAGAGACAGACAGCTCCACAATAGTAGTAGAAGACTTTAACACACCACTTTCGGTAAAGGACAGAACATCCAGAAAGAAGCTCAACACAGACACTAAAGAGGTAAATGCTAGTCATCCAACTTGATCTCATAGACATATACCGAACACTGCACCCAACAGCAGTCAAGTATACTTTCTTTTCCAACGCAAATGGAACATTCTCCAGAATAGACCACGTGTTAGGCCATAAAGCAAGCCTTAACAAAATCCAAAACACTGAAATATTACAAAGCATCTTTTCTGACCATAAAGCCATAAAAATGGAAATCAACAACAGAAAAAGCAAGGAAAAAAGATCAAACACATGGAAACTGGACCACGCCTTGCTCAAAAACTACTGGATGATAGAAGAAATTAAGGATGGAATAAAGAAATTCATAGAATCAAACGAGAATGAAAACACATTTTACCAGAACCTTTTGGAGACAGCAAAAGTGTGGGTATATGTGCCATTAAAAAATATGGATGTATAAAGGCCTCTATGCTACACAACATGTTGAGACTTGTCCCTAACTTGTTTTCCCAAACCCATTACTGATTAGCTTGTTTACCTGAATTCCTCCTCCCTTGCCCAAAACTTATTGTTATTCACCCAAAGCCCATTGTTCTGTTATGTGCTTCACTGCTTGCTGTATTGACTATAAAATAAACTCCTGGGACTGAAGCTGGGGTTCGACTCCTCAGAGTGACCCTCCTGGCCCCACTTCTCTGTAAGAGTTGTGTAATTGGTTATTGTTTCCGCCGCCCCGACAACTGTTGCGGCTGCGACAGATGGTGCCCCGTGTGAGGGCAGAGCTGTAGACGCCCTTGCACTCAATCCCTTCAGGTGGTGAGTATCGGACGTCCAATTCAGGCTGGGTTTACAGCCCGAGAGCGGCAGAGCTTTCCGTGGAGCTTTCCCGAACGCTCTCAATTCAGGCTGGGTTTACAGGCCAAGGGCGACAGGACTTTCCCGAGCGCTCTCAAGGGATTTCAGGCTTCAGGCCAGGAGCTTTCCTATCATTCTTTTCTTCATTTTCCTATTCTTCCTCGCTGTGGGGAATTCTCTTTCTCCTGAGCAGTGTCAACACAAAACCCAGTTGTTGGGATTGTTAAAGTCCTCTAAGCTTAAGGTGTCAGAAGAAGCCCTTACCCAACTTCTGCTTTTAATTGAATCTGCCATTTCCCAACAGGTAGACAATTAACAAGCAGCTGAAATTCTTTGTCTCCAGCTTGCTTGTGAAAATGCTAATGCTGACTGTCTGGCTGTTTTACCTCTTTTAAAGGTACAGAGTCTTAATCTAGCTGAAATGATTAGAGCATGCCAAAATGTTGGCACAGAAACTCATAAGACACAAGTATTAGCGGCAGCTCTCCGTCCATCCACTGCCACCTGTTTTGGGTGTGGTAAACCTGGACATTTTAAGAAAGACTGTCATAGTTTAAAAAACAAAAATGCCAACACTAAACCTCCAACCCGAAAGTGTCCCCGCTGTAGTAAATGCTTTCATTTGGCTAATATATTCTGGGTTTCTCTATACTACAGCCCTTTCTGGAAAACGTTTTACTCATGCTTGTCATCATTTCACCCAAGCCATTGCAACTATGGGATGTCCCCAAGCTCTTAAAACTGATAATGGTCCTGTATATACTTCTGCTAAATTTCAACAATTTTGTGCCACTTGGAATATTCTTCATTCCACTGGCATTGCTTATAACCTTCAAGGACAAGCCATAATTGAACGTGCCCATCATACTGTCAAACAGCTCTTGAATAAACAAAAGGGGGGAGATGATGGGTCTAGAGTATGTGACCAAAATGAAAGACTTGCCAAAGCTCTCTTTACCTTTAACTTTTTATTGGTTGCCAAAGATGGTCGTACTGCTGCAGAAAGACATTTTATCCCCTCTGACACCCGACCTCGCCCACAGGTCCTCTATAAAGATCCTCAATATCCCTCTGTCTGGCAAGGACCTGTAGAATTACTAACCTGGGGGTGAGGGTATGCGGCCGTTTTGTCTCCTACAGGTCCACTTTGGATTCCAGCTCCAGCTGTGCCGCCGCCCGCGCTCCATCCCTCCCGTGGTGCTCTGAGCCCAGTCCCAGGTTGCTGTGCCTGGGCTCACTGGCCTGGTTGCCTGGGGTGTCACCCCCAGGGACGGCCCCACCTGGAGGCTCTGGGCAGGTGAGAGTGGGCTCTGCACTCCAGCCACGACTAGGGGTCCCAGATGTGCCCCGTGCTGTGGCTCCCCCACACACTGGCACACTCTGCCCTGCACCTCCGCCCCTTCCCTTCTTGGAACCGATGACACCGCCCCTGCTGTGGCTGCCAGAGCCGCCATCAGATCTGACTCCAGAGCCGCAACTGACACCGGCACCCCTTCCCCCAGGGATGAACACTGAAGGGCCATCATCCAACCCAAAATCACCCCTTCCCCCGGGGATGGACACTGAACAACAGAGATCTGCAATACCGGTAACATGGGGAGGTCTGAAAGCCCTCTCCTCCAAAGCTGAGCATATCCTCTCAACTACAGGTGCCCCACTTACACCTGAAAACCTGTTTCTAGCTATGGTTTCCCTCGTGACAATCTATACTCAATAGTCATCCTATATTATCTTGTTAGTCAGTATTTTGTTAATCAGTAAGTTCCCAATGAAAATTTGTTATGTGTAAACTCCTCTATATTTTCTGCTTCTCCTAGTTAGATGCTTCTGTATAGATAGATTTCTAAGTTAGATGATTCCTTTCCAACTGATAGTGAATTTGTGTAAATCAGTATTTGATTGTTAAATTTGTTATGCTGTGTAATTAATTTCCTAATGAACATTTGTTATGATGTGTAAATTGCCCTTCCTAGTGATTCCCTTCCAAGTAATAGTGAAGCTGTGTAAATCATTGCTTGTTTGATTGTTAATGAATCTTTAAGCCTTTACAAATCTTTAAGCCTTTAAGAATAATAATCTTAGTGAATGTTAAAAGTTAGTGTTTAGCTTACAAAATGAGAGTCAGAGGAAACCCATGGGTCCAACAATCAGGATATTACTAGTGCAGAGGATTATATTATCCTTATAAGATCATCCTCTATTGTCTTACACACCTGAAAGGCACATTGAGTTCACTCACTCCGGCTATGCAATTGATAAGAGCATCGTTCTTACTTAGTAACCTGGTGAAGAACCAGATGGTATCCGGTGGAAAACCAGCACCGTGAGTTTAAAGAGCCTGCTACGGCCGCCATCTAGGAGACTTAAGCCCAGGCATTAAGTAATAACCTGGTGAAGAACCAGATGGTATCTGGGGGAAAACCAGCACCGTGAGTTTAAAGAGCTTGCCATAGCCACCATCTAGGCGACTAAGTCCAGGTGTTACTCATAGCTATGCTACTTCTCCTCCTTAAACATATGGAGTGTGCCCCAGCCGTAGCTGGGCTCACAAGGACTCACTAAGACACCAGGCCTTGAGGTGTGGAGACAGTAGCTTAGATAATCTTGGATTTTATCTCGTAGAGAAAATTTTACTTTCTCCTAAAGGACAATTGTTGGACCAATGAAAATCCTCTTGATTCTTATTCCATTAACTAAACAAAAGGGGGTAAATGTGGGGATACGTGCCATTAAAATATGGATGTATAAAGGTCTCTATGCTGCACATGTTGAGACTTGTCCTCAACATGTTGAGACTTGTCACGACTTATTTTCCCAAACCCGTTACTGATTGGTTTGTTTACCTGAATTCCTCCTCCCTTGCCCAAAACTTATTGTTATTCACCCAAGGCCCATTGTTCTGTTATTTGCTTCACTGCTTGCTGTATTGACTATAAAATAAACTCCTGGGACTGAAGCCGGGGTTCGACTCCTCAGAGTGACCCTCCTGGCCCCACTTCTCTGTAAGAGTTGTGGAATTGGTTATTGTCTCTGCCGCCCCAACATTCGCCACCGCTGCAACAGATGGTGCCCCGTGTGAGGGGCTCCGACACAAAAGCAGTGCTCAGAGGTCAGTTTATAGCAATAAAGGCACACAT
The DNA here is from genome assembly GCA_030035585.1 of Dugong dugon. Taxonomy (NCBI): domain Eukaryota; kingdom Metazoa; phylum Chordata; class Mammalia; order Sirenia; family Dugongidae; genus Dugong; species Dugong dugon. The sequence goes on from CM057478.1 coordinate 22,470,096, forward strand.
CCAAAAAGGAGAAAGGGCCAAAATCAAAACATTAACCCTACAACTGGAACAAGTAGAAAGAGAGCAGCAAAAGAAGCTCTCAGGTGCCAGAAGGAAGGAAATAATAATAATTAGAGCAGAATTAAATGAAATAGAGAATATAAAAACAATTGAAAGAGTTAACAAGTCCAAAAGCTCGTTCTTGAAAAGATCAACAAAAGTGATACACCATTGGCCAAATGACAAAAGAAAAACAGGAAAGGAAGCAGATAACCCATATAAGAAATGAGATGGGTGATATCACATGAGACCCAACTGAAATTAAAAGAATTATAACAGAATACTATGAAAAATTGTACTCTGGCAAATTTGAAAAACTAGAGGAAATGGACAAATTTCTAGAAACTTACTCCCTACCTAAACTAACACAAACAGAGGTAGAACAACTAAATAAACCCATAAAAAAAGAAGAGATTGAAAAGGTAATTTTAAAAAACTCCAAGCAAAAAAAAAAACCCTGGCCCAGATGGCTTCACTGGAGAATTCTACCAAACTTTCAGAGAAGAGATAACACCACTTCTACTAAAGATATTTCAGAGCATAGAAAAGGATGGAATACTCCCAAACTCATTCTATGAAGCCAGCATAACCCTGATACCAAAACCAGGTAAAGACACCACAAAAAAGGAAATTACAGACCAATATCTCTCATGAACATTGACACAGAAATCCTCAACAAAATTCTAGCCAACAGAATTCAGCAACATATCAAAAAAATAATTCACCATGATCAAGTGGGATTTCTACCAGGTATGCATGGATGGTTCAACATTAGAAAAACAATCAATGTAATCCATCACATTAATAAAACAAAAAACAAGAACCACATGATCTTATCAATCAATGCAGAAAAGGCATTTGACAAAGTCCAACACCCAATCATGATAAAAACTCTCAACAAAATAGGAATAGAAGGGAAATTCTCAAAATAATTAAGGGTATATATACAAAGCCAACAGCCAACATCATCCTAAATGGAGAGAGTCTGAAAGCATTCCCCCTGAGAACAGGAACCAGACAAGGATGCCCTTTATCACCACTCTTATTTAACATTGTGCTGGAGGTCCTAGCCAGAGCAATTAGACTAGAAAAAGAAAAAAATGGCATCCAAATTGGTATGGAAGAAGTCAAAGTATCTCTATTTGCAGATGATATGATCTTATACACAGAAAACCCCAAAGAATCCACAAGAAAACTACTAGAACTAATAGAAGATTTCAGCAAAGTTTCAGGATACAAGATAAACATACAAAAATCAGTTGGATTCCTTTACACCAACAAAGAGAACCTCGAAGAGGAAATTACCAAATCAATACCATTGACAATTGCCCCCAAGAAGATAAAATACTTAGGAATAATTCTAATGAGAGATGTAAAAGATCTATACAGAGAAAACTACAAGACACTACTGCAAGAAACTAAAAAAGACCTGCATAAGTGGAAAAACATACCTTGCTCATGAATAGGAAGCCTCAACATAATGAAAATGTCAATTCTACCCAAAGCAATCTACAGATACAATGCAAGCCCGATTCAAATTCCAACAACATTTTTTAATGAGATGGAGAAACAAATCACCAACTTCATATGGAAAGGGAACAGGCCCCAAATAAATAAAACATTACTTAAAAAGAAGAACAAAGTGGGAGGCCTCACACTACCTGATTTTAGAACCTATTATACAGCCATGGTAGTCAAAACAGCCTGGTACTGGTACTACAATAGATACATAGACCAATGGAACAGAATTGAAAATCCAGATATAAATGTATCCACCTATGAGCAGCTGATATTTGACAAAGACCAAAGTCTGTTAATTGGGGAAAAGACGGTCTCTTTAACAAATGGTGCTGGTATAACTGGCTATCAATCTGCAAACAACTGAAACAAGACCCATACCTCACACCATGTACAAAAACTAACTCAAAATGGATCAAAGACTTAAATATAAAATCAAAAACGATAAAGATCATAGAAGAAAAAATAGCAACAATGCTAGGAGCCCTAACACATGGCATAAACACAATACAAACCATAAGTAACAATGCACAAATACCAGAAGAGAGACTTAGGTAAATGGGAGCTCCTAAAAATCAAACGTTTATACTCATCAAAAATACTTCACCAAAAGAGTAAAAAGACAACCTACAGATTGGGAAAAAAATTTTGGCTACAACAAATCCAATCAGCAACTAATCGATAAAATCTACAAGTACTGCAAAACCTCAATAACAAAAAGACAAATAACCAAGTTTAAAAATGGGCAAAGGATATGAAAAGGCACTTCACCAAAGAAGATATTCAGGCGGCTAACAGACACATGAAGAAATGCTCACGATCATTAACCATTAGAGAAATGCATATCAAAAGTACAATATCATCTCACCCAACAAGGCTAGCACTAATCCAAAAAACACCAAATAATAAATGCTGGAGAGGTTGTGGAGAGACTGGAACACTTATACATTGTTGATGGGAATGTAAAATGGTACAACCACTTTGGAAATCTATTTGGCGCTTCCTTAAAAAGCTAGAAATAGAAGTACCATACAGTCCAGCTATCCCACTCCTTGGAAAATATCCTAGAGAAATAAGAGCCATCACATGCATAGATATATGCACACCCATCTTTACTGCAGCACTGTTCAAAAGAGCAAAAAGATGGAAACAACCTAGGTGCCCATCAATGGACGAATGGATAAACATTTATGGTATAGCCACACAATGGAATATTATGCAATGATAAAGAACAATGATGAAGCCATGAAACATCGTATAACATGGAGGAAGATGGAACTTATTATGCTGAGTGAATTTAGTCAGTCACAGAAAAACAAGTACTGCACAAGACCTCTATTATAAGAACTCAAGAAAAGGTTTAAACAGAGAAGAAAACATTCTTTGATGGTTACGAGGGTGGGGAGGGAGGGAGAGGGTTATTTACTAACTAGATAGTAGATAAGAATCATCTTAGGTGAAGGGAAGGACAGCACACACTACAGGGGAAGCCAGCACAACTGGACTAAACCAAAGTCAAGAAGTCTCCTCAGTACAATCAAATACTTTGAGAGACAGAGTAGCAGGGATGCAGGGTCTGCGGACCATGCTTTCAGGGGACATCTATGTCAATTGGCATAACAAATCTTATTAAGAAAGTGTTCTGTATCCTACTTTGGTGAGTGGCGTCTGGGGTCTTGAAAGCTTGCAAGCGGCCATCTAAGATGCGTCAATTGGTCCCAACCCACCTGGAGTAAAGGAGAACAAAGAACACCAAAGACACAAGGAAAGTATTGGCCCAAGAGACAGAAAGTGCCACATAAACCAGAGACTTCATCAGCCTCAGACCAGAAGAACTAGATGGTGGCCGGCTACCACCAATGACCACCCTGACAGGGAACACAGCAGATAGTCCTTAATGGAGCAGGAGAAAGGTAGGGTGCAGAACTCAAATTCTAGTAAGAAGACCAGACTTAATGGTCTGACTGAGACTGGAGGAACCCCAGAAAGCATGGCCCCCAGATTCTCTATCAGCCCAGAACTTAAACAATTTCCAAGGCCAACTCTTCATACAAGAATTGGGCTGGACTGTGGGACATAAAGTGATTCGTGAGGAGTGTGCCTCTTTGATCAAGTAGATACAAGACACTAAATGGGCAGCTTCTGTCTGGAGGTGAGATGAGAAGGCAGAGAATGTTAGGAGCTGGTTGAATGGTTATGGGGAATCAGGTGTGGAAAGGAGTGTGCTGTTGTAGAATGGGGTGAGCAATTAGGGTCACATAACAATGTATATATAAAAATTTTGTATGGGAGACTAACTTGAAATGTAAACTTCATTTAAAGTACAACAATAAAAAAAAGAAATTTGAAAAAGAAAAAAACCATAAAAAAAAAGAATCTTTGATCAAAATGTTCAGTAACGGTAGCTGGGCACCTTCCAGTTCTTCTGGTCTCATGACAAAGGAGACAGTTGTTCAAGGAGGCAATTAGCCACACATTCCACTTCCTCCTTGTATTCCTGATGCTCCATCTTCCTTTATTGCTCAAGGCAAATAGAGACCAATAGTTGTGCCTTGGATGATGGCTTGCAAACTTTTAAGACCCCAGGCACTACTCAACCAACTAGGAGGTAGAACAGAAGCACTGAACACGTTATTAGGCCAATTAACTGGGATGTACCATGTAACCATGACCCTAAACATCCAAACCAAGGAACCAAATCCCATGAGGTGTTTGGTTTTACATAAGCAGCCTCAGCAGCTGCTTTTTTTTTTTTTTTTTTGGTCATTGTTGTAAATATATCTATCACACAGTTCTTTCCAGTTCAACTTTTTACAGGTGTACAACTTATTGACAGCAATTAAAAAAATGGCTGTACAACCCTACCTTTAATCGATGTTATATTTCCATCACTGTTAAACGCCTCATCCCCCTCCCTCCTGCCCCTGGTAACCACTACTAAACTTTGGTCTCTATACATTTGCCTTTTCTTGTCTTTTTATATAAGTGAGGTCATACAATATTCTTCCTTTTGCGATTGACTTATTTCACTCAACATAATGTCTTCCAGTTCCATCCATATTATAGCATGTATCAAGACTTGATTTCTCCTACTTGTATTTATGTACCACATTTTGCTTATCCATTCGTCTGTTGATGGGCATTTAGGTTGTTTCCACCTTTTGGCTATCATGAATAGTGCTGCAATGAACACTCGTGTACAAATCTCTGTTTGAGTCTCTGCTTTCAAGTCTTTTCAGTATATACCGTCTGTTATGGTTTGAATTATGTCCCCCTAAAAATGTGTATATCAATTTGGCTGGGCCATGATTCCCAGAATTGTGTGGTTGGACTCCATTTTGTGATTATAATTTTATGTTAAAGAGGATTGGGGTGGGATTGTAACACCACCTTTACCCAGGTCATATCCCTGATCCAATGTAAAGGGAGATTCCCTGGGGTGTGGCCTGCACCACATTTTATCTCTCAAGAGATAAAAGGAAAGGGAAGCAAGCAGAGAGTGGGGACTTCATACCATCAAGAAAGCAGTGCCAGGAGCAGAACGCGTCCTTTAGACCAGGGTCCCTGTGCTGAGAAGCTCCTAGTCTGGGCGAACACTGATGAGAAGGCTGACAGAGAGAGAAAGACTTCCCCTGGAGCTGACACCCTGAATTTGGACTTTTAGCCTACTTTACTGTAAAGAAATAAATTCTTTGTTAAAACCGTCCACTTGTGGTATTTCTGCTATAGGAGCTCCAGGGGAAGGCTTTCTCTCTCTGTTGGCTCTGGAGGAAGGTCCTTAGCATCAATCTTCCCCTGGCCTAGGAGCTTCTCTGAGCAGGGACCCCAGGTCCAAAGGGCGTGCTCTGCTCCTGGGGCTGATTTCTTGGTGGTATGAGGTCCCTCTATCTCTCTGCTTTCTTCTCTCTTTTATATCTCAAAAGAGATTGGCTTAACACGATACAATCTTATAGATCTCATCAACATAACTGCCACTAATCCATCTCGTTAACATCACAGTGATAGGATTTACAACGCATAGGAAAATCACATCAGATGACAAAATGGTGGGCAATCACACAACACTGGGAATCGTGGCCTAGCCAAGTTGACAGATACTTTTGGGGGACACAGTTCAATCCATGACATATACCTAGGAGTGAAATTGCTGAGTCATAAAGAAGTTCTATTTTTAGTTTTTTGAGGAACTGCCACACTGTTTTCCACAATGGCTGTACCATTTTGCATTCTCACCAGCAATTGGTAAGGGTTCCAATTTCCCTGCATCCCCGCCAATATTTGTTATTTTCAGGTTTTTTTTAATCTTAGTCATCCTAAGCCAAAAACCAAACCAAACCCGTTGCTGTCGATTCCAACTCATAAAAACCCTATAGGACAGTGCAGAACTACCACATAGGGTTTTCAATGAGCAGCTGGTAGATTCAAACTGCTGACCTTTTAATTAGCAGCCAAGCTTTTTTTTTTAATTTTATTGTACTTTGAGTGAAAGTTTACAATTCAAGTTAGTCTCTCATACAAAAATGTATACATACATAGTTATGTGACCCTAATTTCTCTCCCTATACTATGACAGCACACTCCTCCTTTCCACCTCTGATTTCCCATGTCCATTCAGCCAGCTCCTGACCCTCTCTGCCTTCTCATCTCACCTCCAGACAGGAGCTGCCCATTTAGTCTCATGCATCTACTCGAGCTAAGAAGCACACTCTTCACGAGTATCATTTTATGTCCCATAGTCCACTCTAATCTTTGTCTGAAGAGTAGGCCTCGAGAATGGTTTTAGTTCTGGGTTGACAGAGTCCAGGGCCATGCCTTGTGGGGTTCCTCCAGTCTCAGTCAGACCATTAAGTCTGGTCTTTTTACTAGAATTTGAGTTCTGCACCCCACTTTTCTCCTGCTCCATCAGGGACTCTTGGTTGTGTTCCCTGTCAGAGCGGTCATTCTCTGGTTTATGCATTCTCTGGTTTATGTAGCCCTTTCTGTCTCTTGGAGCAGCCAAGCTCTTAACCACTTAGCCATCCTAGTGGGAGTAAAATGATATCTCATTGTGGTTTTGATTTGTATCTCTGTAATGGCTAATGACACTGAGCATTTTTTCATGTGTTTGGAGGCCACATGAATGTCCTCTTTGGTGAAATGTATATTCAAGTCCTTTGCCCATTTCATGGCTGGGTTGTCTTTTTGTTGTTAAGTTGTGGAAGTTTTATGTATTTTTTGAGTATTAGATTCTTGTCAGATATATGGTTTCCAAAGATATTCTCCTAGTCGGTAGCTAGTCTTTTCATTCTCTTGGTAAAATCTTTTGATGAACAGAAGTTTTTAATTTTATGAGGTCCCATTTACTTATTTTGTCTTTTGCTATTAGTGCTTTTGTTATTATATTAGATAATCCATTGTTAAAAGCTAGGCCTGACAGCGTTGCTCCTGCTTTTTCTTCTAAATATTTTATTGTTTTAGTTGGCACATTTAGGTCCTGAATCCATTTTGAATTTGTTTTTGTGTATGGTATGGGCATGGATCCTGTTTCATTTTTCTGCATGTGGAAATCCAATTTTCCCAGCACCATTTATTGAAGAGACTCTTCTTTCTCCATCAAATGGAGTTAGTATCCTTGTCAATAATCAGTTGACCATAAATGTGTGCGTTTATTTCTGGACTCTCAATTCTATTCCCTTGATCTATGTGTCTATTGCTATACCATACCAGGCTGTTATGATTACTGTAGCTGTACAGTATGTTTTAAAATCAGGAATTGTGAGTTCTACTTTGTTCTCCTCTTTCGACATTGCTTTAGCTGAGGCCTCTTACCATTCCATATAAAGTTGAGGATTGGTTTTTCTATTTTTTGTAAAGAAGGCTGTTGGAAGTTTGATCAGGATTGCATTAACTCTATAGATCACTTTGGGTAGTATTGACATCTTAACAATATTAAGTTTTCTAATCCATAAACATGGAACATCTTTCCATTTATTTAAGTCTTCTTTAATCTCTTTCAGCAGTGTTCTGTAGCTTTCATTATGTAAGGCCTTCACGTCCCTGGTTAGATTTATTCCTAGGTATTTTATTCTCTGATGTGCTATTGTAAATGGAATTGTTCCTCTAATTTCTCTTTCAGATTTGTCATTGCTGGTGTATGGAAATCCAACTGATTTTTCTTTGTTGACCTTGTAACCTACAACTTTACTAAATTCCTTTATTAGTGCTAGAAGTTTTCTCTTTGGGATTTTCTATATATAGGATCCCTTCTTTTCTTTGTCAGTCTAGCTAAAGGTTTGTTAATTTTATTGATCTTTTCAAAGAGTGAACTTCCGGTTTTATTGATTCTCTCTATTGTTTCTCTATTTTTGATCTTATTTATTTCTGCTCTGATCTTTGTTATTTCCTTTTTTCTGTAGGTTTAGGCTTAGTTTTTTCTTCTCTTTCTAGTTCCTGGAGTTGTCAGGTTAGGCTGTTGATCTGAGATCTTTTCTTCTCTCTTCATGTAGGCATTTATTGCTATAAGTTTTCCTCTGAGCAGTGCCTTTGCTGCATCTCATAAGTTTTAGTATGTCATGCTTTCATTTTCTTTTGACTTTGGGAAATTTATGGTTTCTTTGATTTCTTCCTTGACCTATTGGTAGTTTTGTGGTGTGTTGTTTAATTTCCATACATTTTGTATTTCCAGGTTTTTTTTTTCCTATTATTGATTCCGAGTTTCACTCTGTCGTGGTCATAGAAAATACCTGGAATGATTTCAATCTTTTTAAATTTATCAAGACTTTCTTTGTGACCTAACATGTGGTCTATCCTGGAGAATGATCCATGTGCACTAGAGTAGAATGTATATTGTGCTTTTGGGGGTGGAGTGTTCTATATATGTCTGTTAAGTTTAGTTGGTTTATAGTGTCATTCAAGTCCTCTGTTTCCTTGTTGATCTTTCTAAATGTTCTGTCCAATATTGAAAGTGGTGTACAATAATAGTCTCCAACTATTATTGTAGTACTATCTGTTTCTCCTTTCAATTCTGTCAGTGTTTGCTTTATATATTTGGGTGCCCCAATGTTGGGTGTGTATCTAATTATGATTGTTGAATCTTCTTGATTAATTGACCCTTTTATCACTATATAATGTACATCTTTATCTCTTCTGATAGATTTTGTCTTAAGGTCTACTTTGCCTGATATTAAGATTACCACCTCAGCTCTCTTTAAGTTATTATTTACATGGGATATTTTTTCCATCCTTTCACTTTTAACCTAGTTGTGTCCTTGGGTTTAAGGTTTGCCTCCGGTAAACAGCATATAGCTGGTTCATATTTTTTAATCCATTCTGCCACTTTCTGCTTTTTGATTAGGACATTTAATCCATTTACATTCACTGTAATTGCTGTTAAGAAGCGACTTACTTCTGTCATTTTGTTATGTTTTTTGTGGGTCTTAAGCCTTCTTTGTCTTTGTTCTTTACTACCGCTTGCTTTTGTATTTTGTTGGTTTATTGTAGTGAGTCTTTTTACTTCACTTCTTTTCTTTTGTGTATGTTTTTTATATATTTTCTTAGCAGTTACCATGAATCTCACATTTAACGGTTTGTATTTATAACATTCTAGGGTAAGTTGGTGCCAACTTAACTTCAGTAATATACAAGAAATTCTATATCTATACCATTCCTCTCCCCCTTTTGTTGTTGTTATCACTAATCATGGCTTTATATTTCATGTGCCTATAACATAATTTTATCCTTGCTTTTTATATATTTGCTATTAAAAGGACATGAAGGACAAAACAATTATCAAGCATGAATATCTTATTACTAGCCTTTATACTTGTCCATGCAATTCCCTTTATTAGGAATCTTTTTTTTTTTTATGCATAGCTTTGAATTATTTTCTAGTGTTTTTTCCTTTCCATCCACAGAACCCCATTAGTATATTTTGTAGGTCAGTCTGGTGGATATGAACTCTCAGCTTCTGTTTGTCTGGGAATGTTTTAATTTCACGCTATTCTTGATGGATAGTTTCACTGGATATAGTATTCTTGGTTGATGGTTTATTTTTCTTTCAGCACTTTAAATATATTATTTTATTGCCTTCTGGCCTTCAATGTTTCTGAGGAGAAATTATCACTTAAACTTATTGGGGATCTTTTGTATGTGACTGCTTCTCTCTCACTGCTTTCAGGATTCTCTTTATCTTTACTTTTTGAGAGTCTATTATGTGTCTTAGTGTAGATCAGTCTGAGTTTATCCTGCTTGGGGTTTTTGAGCTTCTTGGATTTGTAGATTCACGTCCTTTGTTAGATTGGGGACATTTTCTGTCATTATTTCTTCAAATATTCTTTCCATCCTTTTCTCTCTCTCATCTCCTGGAATTCCCATGATGTGTATATTAGGTCTCTTTTTGTTGTCCCATAATTCCATTAAACTGTGCTCAGCCTTCTTGAGCCTCTGTTCTTGTTGCTCTTCAGCATATCTAATTTTAACTATCTTATCCTCTAATTCGCTGATTCTTTCTTCTATCTGATTAAATCTTTTTATAAGTTCTTCTGTTGTGTTTCTTATTTCAGCTGTTGTCCCTTTCAGTTGCAATATCACATTTTTAGATCCTTGGTTTGTTCTTGCATTGTTTTCCTTATTTCTTTTAGGTCTTGTTTATGTTTTACCTTCGTTCTTTTATTATGTTTAACGTTGTTGTATTGTATTTTTTTAATTTTTTTCATTATTTGGTTGTCACTAGATGTGTTTTCACTCTCTTTGTCATGTTTATTTGGATGGAGCATTGTGTCTTTGTTCTTTGTATGTCTCGTGATTTTTTGTTGGGACATTGGAATTTTCAAGGGTGTTAACTTTCTCAGTTTTCCCCAGTATTTGGTGTTTTTGCCTGCACTACTTCTGCAAAAAAACTCTTAGGCAGGCAGAGCCTTTGGCCTTTGCTTGCTATTTTCTCTCCGTCTCTGTGATAGCTCCCTGGTTTAATTAGGATTCAGAAGTTCCAGATCTTGGTTTTCAACTTTCAATCTCTCACAAACACATCAGAGAACAGACTGTCCTCTGTCCACCAGTGGGCACTGCCACTCAGGTGAGATACTGTGTACTAATCAATCTGTCCACCAGGGGATGCAATCTTTGCTCTCTGGTTATTACTCCTTTCCCTTCTGTTTCTGCAACCACATTTTTAGTCAGAAAACCTACACTCAACAAGCCCCCTTGGGGGCTGGGTGTTGCTCCTCAGTTTTGCCCGAGGCTTCCTTCCCTGCTCTGTGGGGGCTACTTATATCTGAACTGGTATTCAAGGAAAGCAAGGCAGACCTTCCTCCATTTCAGGAAGAGGAGGGACTGGCACTCCCCAGAAGGACCTCCCAGTGATCTATCTTATTGGTCTCAGAGCCCCAGTGGCCCTGTGGTGGTTAGGGGAGAAGTCGTCAGTTAGGTGACCCACCTTGCGACTCCACTGTAGGGAATCTTCTGTAGGAGTCCACCAGTCTAGTACCTGACAGTTACCTGCTGGGGGAGGAGCTGTCAACTCCAAACAGACACCCAAGGAGGCCTGCCTTGCTATCAGAGCCCACCCCATAGTATGTTAACTGTAATGTAGCCTCCACTCAACATGCCTGCTTCCTAGCACACAGTAGCCTTAATCAGCAGTCATCAGTGCCAGTTGGAAGTGGGATCAGACAGACCTTAACTGATCCCCAAGGAGACCTGTTCTGTTGGTTTCAGAGGCCTGAGCTATGGGGTGCTCAGGGAGTCAGGTAGAGTGCTGACTATGGGAGCAGACTCCAGTGCAGACACCTTCTGTAGCAGTTTGCAACAGGCTGGCAACCAAAAAGTACCAGGTAGGGGAGAGGATGTCATTCTCTGGTCATATCCTCATGGAGATCTGCCTTTTTGATATCAGCGTCCCTCTGGTAGATTGTTGGCTGTGAGTGCAGCCTCCACTCAAGGCTCCTGCTTCCTAGCACACAGCAGCCTCAGTCAGCAGTCCTCAGCACCGACCAGAAAGGTGAGCAAATAGACCTGAACTAACTTCCCAGGAGGTTTGTCCTGTAGGTTTCAGAGGCCTGAACTATAGGGTGCGCAGGGAGGCAGGTAGAGTGTTAACTATGAGAGCAGACTCCACTGCACAAGCTTTCTGTAGCGATTCACCGTAGGCTTGCAGCTTGCAGTATCCAGGTGGGGGAGGTGCTGGTACACTTGAAACAAACCCCTGAGGGAGGTCTGCCCTGTTGATTTTAGAGCAGAAGCTTAGGGACCTGTCTCTTTGTACAGGCAGGGGTGTGATGGTTAGGGAAAAAGGCTCCTTTTCTGGGGCCACTTCCCCAGTTCACAGCAGCCAGCAGCCTGCAAGGCTAGGGAGAAGGGTAGGAACAGTGGGAGAAGTGATTTTCCTACCATATGTGACTCATTGTTTATTTGTTGATTCTTCCCTGCCTGCAGTTTCCCGCTGCCTTCCTCTGCTCCCTGATTCAGAGTCCCTCAAAGCCAAGCATTGTTTCCTTGTATTTCTTGCTGTATTTGTGGTGGAGGAACAGAAGTATGGTCTGTTTATGCTGCTATCTTCCCAGAATTCCCTAAAACTTGCTCTTGAGTGCAGACTAGCTGAAGCAAACAGAAGAAATGATGAAGTAAAAGAGCTGAACAGAAGATTTCAAAGAGTGGCTTGAGAAAACAAAGTAAAGTATTATAATGAAATGTGCAAAGACCTGGAGTCAGGAAACCAAAAGAGAAGAACATGCTCAGCATTTCTCAAGCTGAAAGAACTGAAGAAAAATTTAAACCTCAAATTGCAATATTGAAGGACTCTATGGGCAAAAAATTGAACGACACAGGAAGCATCAAAAGAAGGAAAGGCATATACAGAGTCACTGTACCAAAAAGAATTGGTGACATTCAACTATTTCAGGAGGTAGCATAATGATCAAGAACCGATGGTACTGAAGGAAGAAGTTCAAGCTGCACTGAAAGCACTGGTGAAAAACAAGACTCCAGGAACTGACAGAATACCAATTGAGATGCTGCAGCAAACGGATGCAAAGCTGGAAGCGCTCAATCACCTATGCCAAGAAATTTGGAAGACAGCTACCTGGCCAACCAACGGGAAGAGATCCATATTTGTGCCTATTCCAAGGAAAGGTGATCCAATGGAATGCAAAAATTACTGAACAGTATCATTAATATCACATGCAAGCAAAATTTTTGCTGAAGATAATGCAAAAACAGCTGCAGCCATACATCAAGAGGGAACTGCCGGAAGTTCAAGCTGGATTCAGAAGAGGAGGTGGAACAAAGAATATCATTGCTGATGTCAGATGGATCTTGGCTGAAAGCAGAGAATACCAGAAAGATGTTTACCTATGTCTTATTGACTATGCGAAGGCATTTGACTGTGTGGATCATAACTAATTATGAATAACATTGTGAAGAATGGGAATTCCGGAATACTTAATTGTGCTCATGAGGAACATGTACCAAGAGGCAGTCGTTTGAACAGAACGAAGGGCTACTTAGTGGTTTAAAATCAGAAACTGTGTGCATCAGGGTTGCATCTTTTCACCATACTTATTCAGTCTGTATGTTGAGCAAATAATCTGAGAAGCTGAACTATACTAAGAAGAACGTGGCATCAGGATAGGTGGGAAAGTAATCAGCAACCTATGATATGCAGTTGACACAACCTTGCTTGCTGAAAGGGAAGATGACTTGAAGCACTTACTGATGAAGATCAAAGACCACACTCAACATAAAGAAAACAAAAATCCTCAAAACTAGACCAGTAAGTAACATGATAAACAGAGAAAATTTTGAAGTTGTCAAGGATTTCATTTTACTTGGATCCACCCATGGAAGCAATAGTCAAGAAATCAAACTATGTATTGCATTGAGCAAATGTGCTGCAAAAGACCTCTTTATCCAGCTAGCTAATTCTAAATATAAGCTTTTTCATCACATTTAAAAAATAATAATAAAACCTCTTTAAAATCTTAAAAAGCAGTATGTCACTTTGATGACTAAGGTACACCTGACCCAAGTCATGGTATTTTCAACCACCTCATATGGTTGCAAAATCTGGACAATTAAAAAGGAAGACCAAAGAATTGATACATTAGAATTATGACATTGGTGAAGAATACTGAATATACCATGGACTACCAGAAAAACAAACAAATCTGTCTTGGAGGAAGTACAGCCAGAATGCTCATTAGAAAGGAGAATGGCAAGACTTCATTCACTTACTTTGTACATGTTATCAGGAGGGACCCACCCTTAGACAAGGACATCATGCATGATAGAGGGTCAGTGAGAGAAAGGAAGACACTCAACATGATGAATTGACACAGTGGCTGCAACAATGGGCTCAAACATACCTACTATTGTGAGGATGGTGCAGGACCAGGCAACGTTTCCTTCTCTTATACATAAGGTTGCTATGCCTTTTTGATGGCACCTAACAACAATAACAATAGTAGTTATATATTCTTAGTAGTAATACATCTTATTAAGCTACAATAATAACTAATAAAAAATATAGTACTGTTGCAATATCAAATAAATTATTAAAATTCATTTAATCGTTCAGCAAAAGTGCATTACCTAATATGTGCCAAGTATTGGGCTAGGCATTACAAAAAACTATACACATGACCCCCATCATCAAGGTTACAGCATCGTGGAGAAGACTGACATTAAATGATAGGTGGTAGACAGGAAAACTCAGAAACTAACCTTTATTACTTAAGAATATAGCCCATCATAAAGATGGGCTTTCAAATCAGGGAAGAGAGAAATCATGACTTAACTATTTGGGGAAAAGATAGATTCTTAAGTTACCATATACAGAAATAAATTCAAAACAGATTAAAGAGTGAAATAAAACCATTAAAAATAGGAATAATTCCACATGCATAAAAGCAAAGCAAAAAAGATGCATTATTCCTCTGTGTTAGTTCTCTGAAAAGTAGATGCCAAGATGAGATTAAATGTACACAGATTTTATTAGGAGAAATGCATGTGAAAAAAAATGAAGAGGGACATGGGTGAGACTGGGAGAGCCATCAGACTGTGACGCAATTCCTACTCAGAGTGCAGAAGAGAGCAAAGGAAGGTTGAGTCTAGGAAGCATCCTAGACTGCAATGCAGTCTAAGGCATATTTGGCAAGGCTGTTGAGGAGTCCTCAAGCCAGTCACCCATCAGATGAGTCCAGTGTCTTCCAGGAACGGGCCAGCTTCAGTCATTGGCTGGGAGCTGCGATGGGAAGTGGGGCTTCAGTGCAAACACAGCAATGGGTTTCAAAGCTGCGGTCCTTGGTCAATTGCACTCCTTGTAGTTGGAGATCTGTGAAGCACATTCTCATGGCCACTGCAAGTCCTTTCCTCCTCACCCAGCTTCTGTACCAATAAGGAAAAACAAAAAAGATAGGTGATAGATATCAAAGTGTCAGCTTTATTACTGATAGAACTGTTGGAAAACACTGGGCTTCCAAACCCCAAATTAAAAAGACTTACCAACTCAATCACAGGCAGCACTGGAAAACTGCAAGTCTCATGCCCAGGGTAGAGTCTTACTACCAAGCTTAACTCGAAACAGAGAACAGACCAGAAGGCATGCCCCCTGAAGGCATTTAGATCCCCATGAAGAAAGCAGAAATGGTGGCACCATCAGTGGCCATTTCCTGGTCCCAAATTTATCACTAAAGTTATTCACACCTCTGTCTATGGATAGGATTAAACGAGGGGCTCAGAGAAGCTAGGAATGTAACTTGAATGGATAACCTTTCATATGGAAGGAAACATCAGGAGAGAGGACATGTTCAGCCACTAACAAATTTGACTGCATGAAAATATTAAGCTTCCGTGCATCAAAAAACATTATAAATAGAACATAAAGGCAAATAACCAGGAAAAACAATTTGCAACATAGATGATAAAGAGGATCAATAAGGTGACATAAGTATTCACAAAAGGGATGTCTAATAATTACATGAAAAGTATGCAACATCATTAATGGTCAAAGACATTCAAATTAAAAGTAGGTTTAACACAATTATGATCCAAATAAAAGTATTATGAAGTGGGTACTCTCATTCTCTGTTGGAAATATAAACTTTCTAGAAGGCTCTCGTGTAACACAGGGGAGACTTTTCAAATATTTTACCTAGTAATTTTATATTTAGGAATTTATCTTAAGAAAATATTCAGAAATATTTAAAAGATTATTTCTAATTTTGTGATACCAAGATAATTAGAAATAACATGAATGTTCAACAGTAGCAATTGGTTAAATAAATTATGGTGCTTACATAAAATGGAACACAATAAAGACTTTACAATCAATTCACAGGCTCATACAAGGAAAAGCTCAAGATATAATATCAAGTAAGAAAGCAGGATGCATAATATTTACACATTATCAATCTAAACTTATGAAAGAACCAAGGCTGAAGGAAAGAAGCCAAAATGTTATATTGGTTATCTATGGATGGTAAAAATACGTATTTTTTTTACAGTTTTGTCTATATTTTTCACATTTTCTATATAAAATTGTTTTTATAATTAGAAAAATTTATCTTTTCTTTAAAGCAAGGACAATAATTAGAGCCCCGAGTGACATGGAGTTACATGTCTCTCTGTGCCTTCTCTGGAAGCCCATCTTCTACTGCTCATCCATGACAAAGGAGACTATTTTGGGAGCCCTGGAGAGCTCGTCCATGATGTGTGCACGTGCCCAGAGAACAATGAACCCTTCCATCCTAATTCCAACAGTGGGCCCTCAGGTTCTCCCAGAAGCTGCTGCTCATTGAACCCCTGAAAGAAGATAACCAGCAGCAAGTACAGCCACCACACTCACTGTTCTGGATCACTTATGCCATGACCTAGGCTCAGGGATGTCTCGGGGGAGCAACTGCAAGGTTACTTCCCCTACTCCCCCATGGGTGCCGGCCTTACCCTTAGGAGAATCAGTTTTGTTCATGACTGAAAATTGAGTTAGCCTAACCACTTGTCTCTGTATTCTGTGATGCCTTTCCCATAAGAAGACAAAATTTTTAGGTACTGTATTAGTTTCCTAGGCCTGCCATAACAAAGTGCCACAAACTGGGAGACCTACAAGAATGGAAATTATTATCTCACAGTTCTGGAGGCTCAGGGTCTGAATTCAGGGTGTCAGCAGGGCCATGTTCCCTCCAAAGGCTCTAGGGGAAGATTCTTTTCTCTCTCAGTTTCTGGTAATCCCAGAAACTGCACTCCTTGTAGCTGCAGCATAACTCCATGTTCACATCACATGGCCCTTCTTCCCTCTGTCTCTCTGTGTCTCTCCTCCTCATTTATAGAGCACTGCTCAGATGGGATTAGAACCCACCCTACTCTGGTATGATATCATGTTAACTGATAATAACTTCAAAGACCCTATTTCTAAACAAGGTTGCATTCACAGTTACCAGGGATTAGGACTTCAACATATCTTTTAAGGGAACACAATTCAATCCATAACAGGAATAAATGTTATAAATTTTATCCCTGGAGAAAACTCTGAGATGTCCCTCTTGGACACTCAGGGGCCAAGACCCAAACAGAAGGCACTGCTTTCTCACTCTCCATTAGATCAGTGTTTCTCAAAGTGTGATAAACATATTGCCTGAAAGCCTCGTGTAAAATTCAGCATCCAGTTCCCATCCCTAGATTTACTGAATCAGAATCTCTAGGGTGGGGCCTGGAATATGTACTTTGAGGATTTTTTGCATGTGATTTCCATGCACACTTATGTTTGAGAACCTCATTGACACATCCATTGCATCTCTTCCCGGCTCTAAAGCCATTGACCTAAATTATGCTCTTGGTTCTACTACTAATGACTGAGCCTCTGGCTGCCCATCCAGAAAAGAGAAAAAAATCTGATCTGCTGCTAGATTTGTCTAATGTTCTTTGAAATCCTCAGATCTGACGGTCCAGATAAGCATAGCATTATTATAGATAAGCCCTTCACTTGCAAAATGCACCCCCAAGCATCTTCCTTCAGCTGCACTGGAACGTGCCAAAGGAGGAAGGACCTGGGAGCTAACGAGGCTGTTTTTTCCCTACTACTCCACATCTATGAGCAGGTTAAAACTGCAAGTTTCAAAGGGCTTCAGATACCTTTTTCTTCCTCTTCACAATATATCGTAAACCAAACCTGAAGACTGCCCTCAGGCCCAAATCGAGCCCAGTGTAGTCTGAGCAATTCACATCTGCAAAGGTCTCATAGATGGGAAAGCCCACGAACTCACCTAACAGGAAGCCAGTCCCCGCCCACAGCAACTCAGAGGCCGGCAGTCTGAGTGGCAGTTCTCTGTACCATGTCTTGAGTGCTTGCTCAATACACAGCATTATTTCATTTAATGCCCCAACAACCCTGCCAGCTGGCTTTGTTATTTTTAGTTTAGACATAAGAATATGAGGCTCACTGGGGTTAACTGAATGTCTGAAGCTCACACAACTGGTGAGCTGTCTTGTTGGAATGTGACTGCTGGTGTGTAGACTCCTTGCCAGTGCTCTCCAAGCCACACTCTGACACTCAGCATTGAGTATCCCGTGACACAGAGCACTGCCTCATGCTCCATCCAGATCACTGAGGCTCCACTTCACACACAGGGGTCATTCCTGACCTCAGGTCAATGAGGACTGGCTGGCATCTGCCTTGTTCCCTAGGCTTGAGGAAAGCACTGCATATACATTTGGTGAATGAATGATGCATCTACCCAGGAGAGATTGTCTGCCCCTGAACTTGGGTAGACTTCTCACAGCACAGTGGGTAGACTGTACTTACACCTGGACAAAAACCCAGAGGATTCTTCTCTGAAGGAACTAGTGAAGTTTCTGGGGAGAATGTGGGCAGCCTGTGGGGATATTGCCACCTCTACATTAAATTGGCATATTGAGATCCCTGCTGCTCACCCTGAAGTGCAACCCTCCCATTGACCAGTCCTGTCCATACCAGCAGGCCTACCAATCAGCTTTTCTAAGAAAGGCAGTTCCAATATTTGCTCCATGAAGACAGAGAACTGCAGTCAGCTCCCTTATCAGACAGGGGACAACTAGTACTCTCTCCACAACTCTGACCCTTGCTACTCCAAGGCCAGTTCCTGGGACCTCCCTCCAAACAGGAGCAAAAGTTATGCTCAGTTATATTAGGGACTATTGGAAAAACTTGAATAAGGTCTGTAGACTAGATAATAGTAATGTAACGTGGTTAATTTACTGATTTTGATCATTATACTGTGATTATGTAAGAGGATGGCCTTGTTTTCAGGAAATGCACACTGAAATATTTAAGGGTAAAGAGGCATCATGTCTGCAACTGACTCACAAGTGGTTTATAAAAAAAATAGTAATGCTCCGTTTATATAGAAGTCACACTACCAGCAATATTAACCAAAAAACCAAACCCATCGCAATCAAGTGAATTCCGACGCATAACGACCCTGTAGGACCAAGTAGAATTGCCACATGGGTTTTCCAAGGCTGAGTCTTGATGGAAACATACTGCCACATCTTTATCCCTTGAAGCAGTTGGTGGGTTCCAACCGCCAACCTTTTGGTTAGCACCTGAGCACTTAACCACTGCACCACCAGGGCTGCTTACTAGCAATATTAGCCATCTGGAAAAGGATCCTAAGCATTTGAAATAACTGTCTCAAAGTCCATGTTCTTTATTTCTCTGTCTTTCTGTCTCTCTCTCTCTCACACACACACACACACACACACACACACACACACACACACACACACACGCTTAAGTAAAAGAAATACTCGGTGTCTCCGTGACTTGGAATCAACTCAACAGCAACTGTTTTAACCAAGATAAATGTTTAACATTCTCTCTAAAAAAAAAAAAAAAAAGGCTTCTAAGCAATTCCAATTCATGGCAGCCCCACATGTTACAAAATAGAACTGCTCCATAGGGTTTCCTTGGCTGTAATTTTACAGAAGCAAATTGTCAGGCCTTTCTTCCACAGTGCCACTGTGTGGGTTTGAACCTCCAACCTTTAAGTTAGTAGACAAACGCAAACTATTTGCACCACCCAGGGACCTAACTTTCTCTCTAATGTTCAGGAAGTCTAGAGGTGGCCAGGTCAGGGCTAATATGGTGCTCCACTGAGTCAGGGACCCAGGCTCCCCTGTCTTGCTGGCTGCAGCATTCAGACTTCCATTCCCAAGGATACTTCATAGTTCAAGACAGCTGCCAGAACTCCAGACAGCAATCTGCATTCCAGACAGAGGGAAGAAGGAAGCAGGGTCTGAGAGCATTACTCCTTCAAGGACACTTCCTGGAAGTTGCTATTTCTGCCTGTATACTATTGCCTAGAAGTGGAGCTCATGGTCGCACCCAACCATAACGGATGATGGCAAATGTGGTCATTATTCCAGATGGCCTTGTTCACATCTCAGTATCAGAGGTTTTGCTGTTAAGGAAGACAGGGAGGTTCGATATTAGGAAACAACCAGCTTTCATTTCTGTCAGAGAAATTTTCAGAAGTAAAAATGTTATATTAAAAAGTATATGCATTTTAACATTTTAAATAAATATTGACAGATACTTTCCACGAAGATTTCAGTAATTTAATCCCACCAACAGTATATGAAAGGATCCTTTTCTCTACTCACTAACATTGGCTGTGGACAAAATCTTTACAGTGATAATCTGATGAACAAAAAAGTTATCCTGTTGTTGTTTACATTTATATTTACATGATTACTAATAAATTTACTGGTCATTCCTCATTCCTCTTCTATGAATTGCTTTTTTGTTTCCATTACCAATATTATTATTAGACACACTAAAAATAGTTGGTTTTACAAAAATTGGATCATGCTATACATTTGATACTGCAACTTGCTTTTTTTATGGATGTCCTTCCATATGAATACATAAATAATTATCTCATTCTTTTTAATAGTATGCATCAACAGAATTTATTTAGCATACTCCTATTGGTGGATTGTGGGGCTTATCAACACTCATGTTAATTCTAATTCTCAATGTAGTTTTCTAATTTTTGCTTATAACAAAAAATGTTGCACTAACGTCCTTGTACAACATCTTTGCACACATAAGTGTTGATAGATACCGTCTATGCACTATATTATAAAGAATTTCTTGGGCCCTTATTCATAGTTTACTGGCTCCTGATTTTAAAACACATTTTAAAATCCTGGTTATAAAGAGTATCAATCAGGAATCTTTTGGTTGCAAGTGACATAAGTCCAGCTCAAACTGACATAAACAGAAAAAAAGAATTCATTGGTTCATGCATTTCTGTCCCTTAATGACATTCGCTTGTGGTATTTTTTTTGTTATGGCAGCATTAGGAAAACAAGACAGAATTTGGTAACAGGAGTGGGGTGCTGCTGTAAAAAAATACTTAAAAATGTGCAAGTAGTTATGGAATTAGGTAATGGGTAGAAACTGGAAGAGTTTTCAGGAGCTTGATAGTAAAAGCCTAGATTGCCTTGAAGAGACTGTTGGTAGAATTATGGACATTAAGGGCAATTCTGATAAGGGCTCAGAAAGAATTAAGAGCTGTGGAGAATCCTATTATTGTAAGCAGAATGTTGCTAGAAATGTAGACTTTAAATGTGCCTCTGGTGAAGCTTTAAAAGGAAATGAACATATTATTGGACAGTGGAGGGAAGGAGATCTTTGTTATAAGGTGACGAAGAAATTGTCCGAATTATGTTTGAATGTTTTGTGGAAAGTAGAACTTATAAGTGATGAATTTAGATATTTAGCTGAGTAAAATGTGGCAGAAAAGAGGTAGACTGAGAAATTAACTGTGCAAATAGAAACCAGAACTTGAAGATTCGGAAAATTCTATTGTGAAAAAAGGAGAGCATACCCTGGAAAGGACACCAAGGGTGTGGCCAAACAACCATTTGTTAAAGACATTAGGCCTGAGACCATGGCTTTAATCAACCATCTCAGCAGAAATCCTGTCACCTTAGACTGAAAGAGACAGAGACAGGATGGAATAAAGGAAAGCTGTCTATTTCCTGGAATTATACAGGCAGGAACTGGCCAATGGAACTATTTGGTTGTGAACTTCTATTATCCTCCAAGAAAATGAAAGGATGATCCCAGGAGCAGTTTAGAGAACAGTAGGACTGTCAAAAGGAGAATGGTGGGGGCAGGACCACTGCTTCCATGGTTTTAAAATGTGGGGCTACCGCCTAGGTTTCAAAGGGTAGGGTTGCCACCTTGGTTCTGAAAGGTGGGGCTGCCATTCCAAGAAGGCCAGGAGAAGGGGCCTTCCCAGGACTCAGGGGTAACTGCTCTGGATGGACCAGGAGAATAGGGCCATCCAAAGCTGAAGTGGTGGAGTCACCATCTCAGTGATCCTGGAAGTCGTGGCCACTGCCCAGGGCCACAGGCCCTCTGCCCAGGGTCCAGAGGGTGAGGCCAATGCCCAGATGGTCCAAGAAAACAGAGAATTATTGTTAAGCCTTGTGACCTAATAAAATAGCCCTGCTGGATTTTGAACTTGCTTGGTACACTTAATCCTTTCTTTCCCTCCAATTTCTCCCATTTGTAATGGGAATGTCTACCTTATTCCTGTTTCACTACTGTACTTTGGAAGCAGATTTCTTGTATTCTAAGCTCCACGGGTCCACAGATGAAGACAATTTTGCCCCAGGATGAAACACACCCAGAATCCCACCCATACCTGATTTAGATGATTCAGAAGATGAGCTTTTTGGACTGAGAGCTGATGTTAGAATGGGTTAAGACTTTTGGGGGTGCTGATGAGGTCCATGTATTTTGCACATAGGAAGAATATGAATTTTGAGGCATCAACCTGTGGAATGTTATGGATTTAATTGTGTCTCCCCAAAAGATATGAAGTCCTAACCCCTGTACCTGCTAATATGACCCTGTTTGGAAATAAGGACTCTCCTTTTGTTATGTTAAAGAGGTCATACTGGAGTAGGATAAGTCCTAAACCTAATTTTTTTCTGAGTGGTATCTTATAAAAAAGAAAAACAGACACAGAAAGAGACACCTACACAGGGGGAAGAGACCATGTGAGGAATGGGCTAAAAGCCCAGAAAGGCCAAGGAGCACTCAGGGTTACTGACAAGGAAGGACCCTTCCCTAGAGCTGATGCCCTGATTTGGACTTCTAGCCTCCAAAACTGTGAGGTAATAAATTTGTCTTTTAAAACCACTCACTTGCGGTATTTTTGTTATGGTAGCATTAGGAAACTAAGACAGTTGTAGAAGAATTTTACAGAAGCAGACACACTGAGGGCTCTAGTCACTGACCTCTGACAAACAGTATGGTGAAATAAATAGGAACAATAAAAAAGCACAACCATCTGAGGCTACTTACTTCATCAATGATTCTCTCCTTGCAAATATTCTGTTTGTTTCCTTTCTCACTTTTACCTCCTAATTCAAGCTGTCATCAACTAACTTCAACACACATTATTTAATCCAATAAACATTTTCTGTTTATTATTAATAGTGGCCAATATTTATTGAATATTTACAAATGTTCAGGGTACTATGCTAAGAGATTTATGTGGATTATCTCATTTTATCCTCACAATAATCTTATGAGGTAGTTACCACTATTATTCCTTTTAACAGATGAGGCAAGTGAGGCTCAGAAAGATGAAGTAACTCACTCAAGGTCATACAATTAGTATGTAGTAGATCCAGTCGATGGTCCCTTCATATCCTTTGAGCCTCTGCTCACTGTGCCCCCCTTGCTCTGATCCAAATCTAAGCTTTCCTCCAAGGTCCAGACCAAGACCCTTTCTCAAAGACACCCCGGTAGTCTCTCAACTCTGAACTCTTAAAGTACTTGGAGCATCATTTGATTATGGGTATTTTTACATATTTTAAAAGTATATGCCCCTGTTTCCACGTTCCCTGAGGGCAGGGACAGTGCCTCATCCTTCTTTGTGACCCCACTGCTAAGCACAGGGTCTCAGTCATCGCAGTTACGGTGCAGATGAACACCTCTATGAATCCCACCAGTATGGCCCAACAATATGCCAGAGGGCAATGCCTAATATTCATGATGGTGACTAGAAGTTTTCAAGAAAATGGCAAACTGTGTTCAGAAACATCTGGGGAAGGTTTTTATTGACACTATCGAAATAAGGTCTGGGGAGCTTAAGGGAATTCACTTCAGAATTTTTATGAGTCTCTGGATGGCACAACGATTAAGCATTTGACTACAACAAAAAGGTCAGCAGTATGAACCCACCCAGAGGCACCTCAGAAGAAAGTCCTGGAGATCTGCTTCCAAAAAATCACAGCCTTGAAAATCTCATACAGCACGGTTCTGCTCTGCTACACATTGGGTCTCCATGAGTCTGAATCGACTCAACGACAACTGGTTTTTGTTTTTGTTTTTTCTAATATGAAAACTTTACTCATTTATATCTTACACTCAAGACCAGTTATCATCTGATACTTATGTAAGGTCGTTTAGATTAAGAGGGTGGATTAAATGACTACTCAAAGCCATCTCTTTATCACCCCTCCATCCCCAAATAGACCTCCACCTCCCATCAACAAAGTTAGACCAAGAATCCTACAATCTCCGAGAAAGGGACCTCAGGAAATGTCTAGCCCAGTGTCTTCAAATTACAGATGAAGAAAGAGCTTTGGAATATTTTTTAAATTCTGTCATTGTCGTTGTTAGTTGCCACTGAGTTGGCCCCCAACTCATGGCAACCTCATGTATAACAGAACTAAGTGCTGCCTGACCCTGTATAGTCCCTCCCCATCAAAGCCTCCTGTGTACACTACCACAGCAGCCGGAGGATGGCTATTCAAAGGACACCTAAAGATGTTGGTAGCCTATTTCCTTATAACAGTTCTCCAGGAAGCCAGAGGCAGCTTTGACCAAAGCCTCTTTGTCTCTTGTGTCTTGAAGCATGAGAGTGAAGGTGCCTCTGAGTTTCCCTCTACTGAGGAGGCACAGAAGACAGGGCACCTCTCCCGCCTGGAAGCCTGTCTGCATGAGTGGGATGAGGCCAGGGGGAGAGGGATCCTCTGGTCCTAAAACATAGTAAGGTTTTGTACAGTCTGCACTAACAGGGGTGGCTTTCTCAGCCCCCAGGCGCCGGTGTGAGCTTGAGGGCTTACTGACTCTTCAGAGGGGCTCAGGGCCTGATCAGTATATATACCTCTCCCCCAGCCCCTACCTCCTCCCATCTGAATCCAGAATTGTGAGAAAGACAAGGAGAGATGGGATGAGCCCCAAACCTGTGTTTCTGAGGGAGGATACAATTGGCATTATTTCTTTTGCCATTCTGCTTAAGGGCCGGTTACACTGTTTGAGCCCTGGCACTTCCTGCCAGGAAGGATTTCTTGAATCTTCAAAAGAGGCACACAATGGAGTGTTAAGCAGATTGACTAAGAGCTAATAAAGACCTAAAGCCTAGAGCAATCAGAAACTTCCCTCTGATGCCTGAGAATTGGGAAAGTACAAAGAAGGAATGAAAGTCTCCTGCTAACCCTGAGGGAAACTGATGCATCTGAGAGCTGATTCTGCAGACAGTAATGTGACAGAGTTCACAGAAAAAATATATAACCACTTGAAGTTACTGAAGCTTGTTTTCAGCTGTATTTGGATGGATATTACTACACCCAGAGAAAAATGGCCTAATATGCTAAAAGCCGGTGAAATATTATACGTATTATTCTGGGACAAATTAAGTAGAGAATATATTTTATATTTCTAGGGTGTTTTTTTTTTAAGGATTTCAATGCTGGAGCATTTGGCCAGCATTATCTCATTGCTTTCCCATGTTTCCTATTTAAGACTTTCCCTTAAAATATTCAAAATCTACTTCTCTATTTCAGAAAGACAGAGGAATGCCTTGGTCAGAATGAAGTTAAATTTCTAAACGTAAAATTTCCCCAAAGGAAGACAGCACAGTTCCCAGGTAGTAGTTAATTCTCCCCACTGGGCCCATGTGGGTCTCCATTTTGGAATCTCAGGACATTGGGTGTTCTTCACACTATGCTGCTCACACAGGCACAGGGAAGGGAATTATGTACGCATCAGGCAGCCACCGTTGCTCTGAGTGGATGGGCTGCTATGTGGTTATCAATGCTCTTTGCATTGTGGTGTGTTTGGGTTCATGTTTAGTTTTCTCTTTGCCTTTTCAGGCACTGTGAATTGCCAAAAACGAGTTTGATTATAAATCAGCTTGCATCCTGGACATGATGAGTTACTTGTGTCTGACTCAGGGACTTCTAGTGGTTAGATACTGATTTCTTTTCTTGAAACCGGGGCTAGTAGAAAGAACGCCATCCTGGAAATCAAGCGTTGGTCACTGCTAAATGGCCTCTGCAAGCATCAGTTTCATAATCTGTGAAAAAGAGTGTCTTAGTCATCTAGTGCTGCTCCAACAGAAATGCCACAAGTGGATGGCTTTACAAAGAGAAATTTATTCTCTCACAGTCCAGTAGGCTACAAGTCCAAATTCAGGGCATCAGCTCCAGGAAAATACTTTCTGCATCGGCTCTGGAGGAAAGTCCATGTCCTCAGTCTTCCTTTGGTCTGGAGCTTCTCTGCCCAGGAACCTCAGATCCAAAGGACGTGCTCTGCTCCCGGCACTGCTTTCTTGGTGGTATGAGGTTCCCATGTGTCTCTGCTACTTCTGTCTTTTGTATCTCAAAAGAGATTGCATTAAGACACTGATCTTGTCACTCTCATCAGTATAACCTCATCACAGTGATAGAATTTACAACACATAAGGAAATCACATCAGATAACACAATCATACAATACTAGGAATCATGACCTAGCCAACTTGCTACACACATTTTTTGGGGGACACAATTCAATCCATGACAAAGAGGAAACAGCCCCAGTTATCCCTAAGGAGCTTTCCAGTAATAGAACTCCAGAAATCTACAACGTCACAAGAGAATCGAAGTAATTCTCTTTATGTTAGTTTTATTTTTTTAACGCATATTACATCTCCTCTCTCTGAACCAATAACTTGAGTATTTATGATCTCTATCTTTTAAGGCAACCGAAAGTGATACTAGGTCCAGAATCCTATAACCCAGAGTTACTGAGGCAATGACAGAGGCCACCTTGATCAGCAGAACAGTCCAAACGTATCAAGCTCCTCTTGTAATTCTAAGATGAAGCCTCCAACTAAAATATCTGAATCCAATCACTTGCTTACTGAAAAGTCGAGTCAGATTTTTTTCCCCACAATAACAAGCAAATTCAGCCACGGACGTAATGTAAATATGTTCTTTTTCCTTCCTACTTACTAGTTCTTGCTTTAGATGGCAGTGATAAAAGGAACATTCTGATGATGTTAAGCTCTGGCTTAGAAAAATTAATTGAATAAAAATTCCCCACTCTCTCCCTTCTGTATCAAAGCCCTGTGGAATCAATTTTACCACACATAGTCCCATTGAAATCAATGGAGTAAGCTCCTGAATTCATTTCCATTGGACTTGGCTTGTAAAAATAACTGGATTGTGCTGCACTCTAACACTCCTTCCAGGAAACAGAGAAAATGTGCCTATGCACCCAGAGGCACCTCAGAAGAAAGTCCTGGAGATCTGCTTCTCATGACTGTCACAAAACAATTGCATGATGAATACTTTTGTCACAAACAATGGCATGATGGGTACTTTTGGGAACAAGTTGTTAAAAGTTACCTCCAGAGCATAAAATTTCTTGGGGAGATCTAGAACAAAGGGTTTCATATAAAGTTTTGGTTACAGACCCCATGACATGTAGTATCCACATTTTTAGCCTGACCACAAAGTAAAGCATTTCTTTAATGATAGATTTGGTTCCTAAGCAACAACATTTAAATCTGTGTGAAAAGTTATACTGAGCCTTTAGCATTAGTTCAGCCATTTTACTTTTAGGTCAGATGCCTCTTTTGATTTTATATCCCATATCATTCCCTTCTTTTCATCAAGGATTTCAAAGACCATCATTTGATCACACTTATGAATACACTCTCTTCTGCATAGGTTTGTCAATATGCTGCTCCTAGGTGGTGGCTCAACCTTTGTAGCTTATGTGTGTGTGTTGTTAAGCTCTTTTTCCCCCATAGTTGGGGACCACCTGTGCCTTGGTTGCCAGCAGCTCTGGTAAGTCTACCATGCTATGGCTGAGCAGCTGTCTACAGTGATTTTGGTACGGGGAATGGATAGGGTATTGCCACATTGGAGGAACAACTTGATCTACTTTCAAATGGCTAATTTAAGTCACGAGGCTTCTCTAGTTCTGGGTTCCCAAATTCATTGTTGATACACATACTTCTCCAAGTATGAGGTGAAGCAGGGTTATTAGTTCCTATGGTAGATGTTGAATCCACTAGCCACTCCTTGGAAATCCTATGGGGCAGTTCTACTCTGTCCTACAGGGTCACAATGAGTCAGAATTGACTCAGTGGCAATGGGTTTGGTTTTAGGTTTTATGGTAGATGTACATCCTATAACATATTTTGTAATTCCAATAATAAGAACTATTATTATTAATATAATTAACCTGATTTGCAACAGATATTATAACCAAGAACCTGCACTATTAGGTAGTCAACTGAAGATGTCAGGAAAGGATAGTAAAGTTACAGAAGGTATAGAATGCAACCATACAACCTTCTAATGAATCTTAGCAATATCCTGTTCAACTTCTCCAGTAGTGTTAATCCAAAAGCAACCGGAAGTGTTAGCAATGGTACAAACTCCTCCTTGCTGGACTAAAAGGAAATCCAAGGATATCCTATGGTCCAATACTACTTTTACCAAGGATTCTAAAGATTTTTGTTGTGCAGCCATTCCATCGGCCACATAGTCAGCAATTTGAGCTATGGTGGCCGGCAAGTTGAGAATGGACTGCTCTAATTGTATGGTCCCAAACCAGGGTGATCAGGGTTCACAGAAATGACCATCCCCAACCTGGGTGATCAGCTATAGGGTTTCCCTGCAGTGTCAACTCCCTTTTAGAAACTGAAAGATTTTAATGTTACTTGTCCATTGAATGCTATCAGCATAAGTGTGAATACTTAAAGGAATGCCCAGAGTTCCTAAGGTGCATTGGCCTAGCATATTCCAATCATTTAAACGTGGCAAAGCCCAAGTATAAGGTGAATCATTGGACCTTTTCCTTGAAGAAGCTGCTCCTCCACATAAAAAGACATAACCAGATGGGGTGTACAACATATCTGCCCCAGTCTGAATATTAGGAATTGGAATGGACTGATAGGTCCTTTCAAGCCAGTTTGCAGTTAGTGAATGATTACAAAGGAATAATTCTCCAAATTCTAGGGAATCCCAGAGCTAGGCACAAACTGGGAGATTCTGATTATTTTTAAAACAATTATCTGCTACTGTGGAATATCAAGCATCATTAATAAGAAGCGCACAAGGTGCAGAAAGAAAGCATTCTGACCAGGCACAACTGAGGTTGAAACAAGGAGCTGATGGCTAGGTGGGTAATTCTGGAAGTAGCCATAATTTGACACAAGTAGCTCATTTAAACAGTTTTTTAAAATCAATAATAAAATTAGGTGTGGATTTATAATCTAATACTGGTACACTGAAAGGATCAGTATGATCTTGTGTAGACCGAAGGGAAGAAAGACATACCCAGCATTCAGTTAAATTGTTAGCACCGGCTACTGATTGAGTTAATCTGATAAAAGCATTTTCTTGACAAGCAATAGAAAAAAGGAAACAATAAAAGGATTAAAACAATAGTAGGAATCATGATTAAAACAAATACACAAAAGAATAATACCACAAACATCCAACAACTATGATTACTCCTATTATCACTAGACTAAGTACAACAATTTCTAAAGGTTGCATATATAGTAGCTCAAATTCAAGATACAGGCCTGGTCCAGCATTTTGGGAAAGCAAGCCGTCTACTCAGATGTCATTTGCTTCTCATCCCAGGATTATTTAAACTTTGAGTCTTTCAGTGGACTCAACAGTCCATTCAGGGACAGGTGTCATCTTCAGCTGGGACTGGTGAATCCAAGGTTTGACAATTGCCTGCGATTTTTTTTGGCGGGGGGGTTGTTATATATATATTTTTTAATTGTGATTTAGGTGAAAGTTTACAGAGCAAATTAGTTTCTCATTCAAAAATTTATATATAAATTGTTTCATGGCCGTGGCTGCAATTCCACACTGTGTCAGCACTTTCCCCCTTTCCCTTTCCATACTGGGTTCACTGTGTCCATTCGTCCAGTTTTCCTGACCCCTCCCACCTTCTCATCGTTGTTCCTGGGCAGGTGTTGCCCATTTGATCTTGCATACTTGATTGCTCTAAGCACATTACTCACACTTGTGTCATATAGGCGTGCCATCTTTGGCTGAAAGGTAAACTTCAGGAGTCGTTTCAAGTCTGAGTTAGAAAGGTTTCTGGGAGCCATAGTTTTCGGGTTCCTCCAGTCTCTTTCAGACCAATAAGTCTGGTCTTTTTGGTGAATTTGATCATTTGTTCTACATTTTTCTCCCACTCTATCTGGGACACTCTATTGTAATCCCAGTCAGAGCAGTCGGTAGTGGTAGCTGGGCACCACCTAGTTCTTCTGGTCTTGGGGTCACGTAGGCTGTGGTTCATGTGGTCCATTAGTCCTTTGGACTTATTGTTTCTTTCGGTCTTTAGTTTTTTTTCCTCTCCTTTGCTTCAGACTAGAAGTGACCAATAGTTGTATCTTACATGGCTGCTCACAAGCTTTTATGACCCCAGAAGCTACTCACCAAAGTAAGATGTAGAACATTGTCTTTAAGAACTATGTTGTGCCAATTGACGTAGATGTCCCCCAAGTCTAAGTCCTTTGCCTTCAAGCCTGGGAACTTCATGCTGTGACGTGTTTAGGTATGACTAAGAAGTTTCTTCGACTCGTGTGTTTTATTGTCTATATTAACATATGAAGAGCACCAAAAGTCATGTATTTAGAAATTTTCACCTCCGAACCTGTATCTGCCTGTGGGTGTGTTCCCTTAACTGCTCACTCATCTCTTGGCGTATCTATCTATATATCAATTCATAGATTATTGTTTGTGATTCTATTGTTGCAGGATTGTCTATGCTACAGTAGTTACCATCTTGTTGCCATTGAGTTGATTCAGACTCATAGCGACCCTATGGTACAGAGCAGAACTGCCCCAGAGGGTATCCAAAAGCACCTAGTGGATTTGAACTGCCGATCTTTTGGTTAGCAGCGGTAGCTCTTACCACTATACCACCAGCATTTCCAGTAGTTACCACAGTGTCCTTTATTCCTGCATTCCTCTCACTGTCCTCTCTTACTTGGTCATGTTGTGCTGACTTCTCTGATATTGTGTCCCTTCACCAATATTAACTAGTGTATACTATAACTTTGGTAATTTTCCCTCTCTCCCCCTCCCATCCCTGGTAGCCATCCAAGAGTCTTTTTTTTTTTCCCTGTGTGTAAACCTTTTGTTGTTACTTTATAAAGCCAGTCTCGTGCAATATTTGTCTTTTTGTGATTGACTTATTTCACTCAACATAATGCCCTCCAGATTCATCCACGTTGTGAGATGTCTCGAGGATTCATCAGTATTCTTCATTATTTTGTAGTATTCCATTGTGTGTACGTATAACAGTTTGTTAATCCATTCATCTGTTAATGGGCACTTAGGTTGCTTCCACCTTTTTGCTATTGTGAATAATGCTGCAATGAACATCGGTGTGCATATGTCTATTCGTGTCACTGCTCTTATTTCTTTAAGGTATATACCTAGGAGTGCTAGATCATATGGTATTTCTATTTCTAGATTTTTGAGGAAGTGCTATATCATTTTCCATAGTGGCTGTGCCATTTTACATTCACACCGACAATGTATGAGTTCCAGTCTCCCTATGTCCTCGCTAACATTTGTTATTTTCTGTTCTTTTGATTAGTGCCAGTAATGTCAGGGTGAGATGGTATCTCATTGTAGTTTTGGTTTCCATTTCTCTAATTGGTAATGATCACGAGCATTTCTTCATATATTTTTTAGCAGCCTGAATGTCTTCTATGGTGAAGTGTCTATTCATTTCCTTTGCCTATTTTTCAGTTGGATTGTCTTGTTGTTGTTGAGGTGTTGAAGTTTTCTATAAATTTTAGAGTTTAGACCCTTGTCAGATATGTCATAGCCGAAATGTTTTCCCAATCTGTAGGTTCTCTTTTTACTTTTTTGGAAAAGTCTTTTGTTGAGCATAAGTGGTTAATTTTTAGGAGGCCCCATTTAACTAGTTCATTTTCTTCTCTGTGTCCATTTTTAGTTATCTTTGGTGGTGCAGTGGTTAAGAGCTATGGCTGTTAACCAAAAGGTTGGTAGCTTGAATCCACCAGCCACTCCTTGGAAACTCTATGGGGCAGTTCTATTCTGTCCTATAGGGTCGCTATGAGTCACAATTGACTCAACTGAAACAGGTTTGGTTTCTTTTTTTTTTTTTTTTTTGGTTAGTGTTGTACCTAATTTTTCCTCCATGATCTTTATAGTTTTAGGTTTTATATTTAGGTCTTTGATCCATTTTGAGTTAGTTTTTGTATATGGTGCGAGGTATGGATCCTGCTTCATTTTTCTGCAGATTCATATCACATTTTGCCAGCACCTTTGGTGAAGAGACTGTCCCTTGTCAAAGACTGGCTGTCCCTAAGTGGATGATGGATTTATGTCTGTGTTCTCAATTCTGTCTATGTGTCTGTTGTCTTACCAGTACCAGGCTGTTTTGACTACCGTGGCTGTATAGTAGGTTCTGAGATCTGGTAGTGTGAGGCCTCCTACTATGTATGTTCTTCTTTTTTAGTAAGGCTTTACTTATTCTGGACCTCTTTCGCTTCCATGTAAAGTTAGTGATTAGTTTTTCCATCTTGGTGTAGAGTGCTGTTGGGATTTGGATCAGGATTGCATTATATCTATATAACGCTTTTGGTAGTACTGACATTTTCACAATGTCTTCCTATCCAAGAGCATAGCACATTTTTCCATTTATGTAGTTCTCTTTCGGTTTCGTGCAGTAGTGTTTTCCAGTTTTCTTTGTATAAGTCTTTTATGTCCCTGGTTTGATTTATTCCTAAGTATTTTATCTTTTGAGGGCTATTGTAAATGGTATTGTTTTCCTGATTTCCTTTTTACAGTTCTCTTTGTTGATGTAGAGGAATTTAACTGATTTTTGAGTTAATTTTGTATGCTGCCACTTTGCTGAATGTTTCTACTAGTTTCAAGAGCTTTCTTGTGGAGTCCTTAGGATTTTCTATGTATAGAATCATATCATCTGTGAATAGGGGTAGTTTTACTTCTTCCTTACAAATATGGATGCCCTTTATTTCCTTTTCTTGCCTTATAGTTCTCACTAGGACTTTCAATACAATGTTGAATAAGAGTGGTGATAAAGGGCATCCTTGTCTGGTTCCCCTTCTCAGGGGAAATACTTTCAATTTCTCTCCATTGAG
Source organism: Dugong dugon (assembly GCA_030035585.1). Lineage (NCBI taxonomy): Eukaryota > Metazoa > Chordata > Mammalia > Sirenia > Dugongidae > Dugong > Dugong dugon. The sequence goes on from CM057478.1 coordinate 22,503,077, forward strand.
GATAATGCTGGCTGTGGGTTTTGTATAAATTCACTTTATTATGTTAAGGAATTTCCCTTCTACTCCTATTTTGGTGACAGTTTTTATCAGGAATGGGTGTTGGACATTATCAAATGCCTTTTCTGCATGGATTAATATTATCATGTGATTCTTTCCTTTATTTTATTAATATAGTGGATTACGTTGATTGATTTTTTAATATTGAACCAACTTTGCGTGCCTAGTATGAACCCTGCTTGGTCGTGATTTTTTTTTTTTTAATATACTTTTGTATTCTATTGGCTAGGATTTTGTTGGGAATTTTTGCATCTATACTCATGAGGGATATTGTTGTTGTTGTTAAGTACTGTCAAGTCGATTCTGACTCATAGTGGCCCTATGTACAACACAATGAAACACTGCCCAGTCCTGCACCATCCTAACAATCGTTGCTATATTTCCGCCCACTGTTGCAGCCACTATGTCAATACATCTAGTTTAGGGTCTTCCCCTTTTTCGCTGACCCTCTATTTTACCAAGTATGATGTCCTTCTCCAGGGACAGGTTCCTCCTGATAACATGTCCAAAGTATGTGAGACATAGTCTCACCATCCTTGCTTCTAATGAGCATTCTGGTTGTACTTCTTCCAAGACAGATTTGTTCAGTCTTCTGACAGTGCATAGTGTATTCAGTATTCTTCGCCAACACCATAATTCAAAGGTATCAATTCTTCTGTATTCCTTATTCATTGCCCAGCTTTTGCATGCATATAAGGCAATTGAAAACATGGCTTGGGTTAGATACACATTAGTTCTTAAAGTGACATATTTGCTTCTTTTTAACACTTTAAAGAGATCTCTTGCAGTAGATTTGCCCAATGCAACGTGTTGTCTGATTTCTTGACTGCTGCTTCCACAAGCATTGATTGTGGATCCAAGCAAAACAAAATCCTTGACAACTTCAGTCTTTTCTCCGTTTATCGTGATGTTGCTTATTGGTCCACTTGTGAGGATTTTTGTTTTTTGTATGTTGAGGTGTAATCCATACTGAAGGCTGTGGTCTTTGATCTTCATCAATAAGTGCTTCAAGTCCTCTTCACTTTCAGCAATGTTGTGTCATATGCATATCATAGGTTAACAAGCCTTTCTCCAATCCTGATGAGCCGTTCTTCTTCATATAGTCAAGCTTCTCAGATTATTTGCTCAGCATACAGATTGAATAACTATGGTGAAAGGATACAACCCCGATGCACACCTTTCCTGATTTTAAATCATGCAGTTTCCCCTTGTACTTTTCAAACGACTGTCTCTTGGTTTAAGTACAGGTTCCTCATGAGCACAATTAAATGTTCTGGAATTCCCATTCTTCACAGTGTTACCTCTAATTTGTTATGATCCACACTGTCGAATGCCTTTGCAGGTAAATATCTTTACGTATTCTCTGCTTTCAGATAAGATCCATCTGATATCATCAATGATATCCTTTGTTCCACATCCTCTGCTGAATTCAGCTTGAATTTCTGGCAGTTCTCTGTCGATGTACTGTTGTAACTTATTTTGAATGATCTTCAGCAAAATTTTACTAGTGGGTGATATTAATGATATTGTTTGATAATTTCCACATTCTGTTTGATCTATCTTTGAAATGGGTACAAATATGGATCTCTTCCAGTTGGCTGGCCAGTTAGCTGTCTTCCAAATTTCTTGGAGGAGCCAAGTGAACTCTTCCAGCGCTGCATATGTTTGTTGAAACATCTCAGTGCACATTCCGTCAATTCCTGGAGCCTTGTTTTTTGCCAATGCCTTAAATGCAGCTTGGACTTCTTCCTTCAGTACCACTGGTTCTTGATTATATGCTACCTCCTGAAATGGTTGAATGTCAACTACTTCTTTTTGGTACAGTGATTCTGTGTATTCTTTCCATCTTCTTTTGATGCTTCCTGTGTCATTCAATATTTTGCCTGTAAAATACTACAATATTGCAACTCGAGGCTTGGAGTTTTTCTTCACTTCTTTCAGCTTGAGAAATGTAGAGCAGGTTCTTCCCTTTTGATTTTCTATCTCCAGGTGTTTGCACATTTCTTTATAATACTTTACTTTGTCTTTTGGAGCCACCCTCTGAAATCTTCTGTTCAACTCTTTTACTTCATCATTTCTTCCTTTTGCTTTAGCTACTCGATGTTCAAGAGCAATTTTCAGTTTCTTCTGACATCCATTTTGGTCTTTTCTTTCTTTCCTGTCTTTTTAATGACCTCTTGCTTTCTTCATGTATGATGTCCTTGATGTCATTCCACAACTCGTCTGGTCTTTGGTCATTAGTGTTCAATGCATCAAATCTGTTCTTGAGATGGTCTCTAAATTCAGGTGGGGTGTACTCAAGGTTGTACTTTGGCTCTCATGGACTTGTTCTAATTTTCTTCAACTTCAACTTGAAATTGCATAGGAGCTATTGATGGTCTGTTCCACAGTCGGACCCTGATCTTGTTCTGACTGATGATATTGAGCTTCTCCATCATCTTTTCCTCAGATGTAGTCAATTTGATTCCTGTGTATTTTCCTCAGATGTAGTCAATTTGATTCCTGTGTATTCCACCTGGCAAGGTCCACATGTATAGTCACCATTTATGTTGGCAAAAAAAGGTATTTGCAATGAAGAAGTCGTTGGTCTTGCAAAATTCAATCACACTTTCTCCAGCATTGTTTCTATCACCAAGATCATATTTTCCAACTACCAATCCTTCTTCTTTGTTTCCAGCTTCTGTATTCCAATCACCAATAATTATCAACGCATCTTGATTTCATGTTTGATCAATTTCAAAATGCAGAAGTTGGTAAAAATCTCCCATTTCTTCATCTTTGGCGTTAGTGGTTGGTGCGTAAATTTGAGTAATAGTCGTATTAACTCATCTTCCTTGTAGGCGTGTGGATATTATCCTATCACTGATAGCACTGTACTTCAGGATAGATCTTGAAATGTTCTTTTTGACGATGAATGTGAAACCATTCCTCTTTGTCATTCCTGGCATAATAGACTATATGATTGTCTGATTCAGAATGGCCAATACCAGTCCATTTCAGCTCACTCTTGCCTAGGATATTGATGTTTATGCATTCCATTTCATTTTTGATGACTTCCAATTTTCCTAGATTCATACTTTGTTCATTCCACGTTCCTATTATTAATGGATGTTCATAGCTGTTTCTTCTTATTTTGAGTTGTGCCACATCAGCAAATGAAGGTCCTGAAAGCTTAACTCCAACCTATCCACCAAGGGTGGCCCTGCTGGTATTTGAAATACCAATGGCAAATCTTCCAGTATCATAGCAACATGCAAGCCAACAGTCCAACAAGCTGATAGACAGGTGGTGGTCCTTGAGGGATATTAGTCTGTAATTTTTTTACTGGTATCCTTGCTTGGTTTTGGTATTAGGGTTGTGCTGGCTTCATAGAATGAGTTTGGGAGTATTCCTTCATTTTCTATGTTCTGGAATAGTTTGAGTAGAATGGGTGTCAACTCTTCTCTGTTTGTAGAATTTTCCAGTGAAGCTGTCTGTACCAGGGCTTTTTTTTTTTGTTGGGAGTCTTTTTTTTTTTTTTTAACGACCTCCTTCAATTTCTTCTTTTGTTAGGGTCTGTTCAAATTTTCTACTTCAGTTTGAATTAGTTTATGTAGGTGATGTGTTTCTAGAAATATGTCTATTTCCTTTAGGTTTTCGAATTTGTTGAAGTACAATTTTTCATAGTATTCTGTTATGATCCTTTTTATTTCAGTTGGTTCTGTTATAATGTCACTCATCTAATTTCTTATTCAGGTTATTTGCATCTTCTTCTGTTTTTCTTTTGTCAGTTTGGCCAGTGGTTTGTCAATTTTATTAATCTTTTCAAAAACCAGCTTTTAGTGTCAAGTGATTGGTCTTCTATTCCGCTGATCCTGTCTTCCATTGTTTCAATTCTACTCCTATGACTTTCCATTGAGTTGTCAATTTCTGCAATTTTATTGTTAAGCTTCTAGATTTCTAGTTGCTGCTTCTTTATCATTTCAAATTGTCTATTTTGTCATTTTGTTCTCTTATTGTTTTCCTGAATTATTCTAGTGTTTTGTCTGTGTTTTCCTTGATTCTTTTGCAGAACCTATACATAACCCTTCTGAATTCCTTATCAGGAAGCTCCATTACCTTCTATCCCTCAGGGAGGATTCCTAGTTCTTTATTATGGTCACTTGCTGGGGCCATCTTGCCCTGCTTGTTTAAGCGGTTTGCTATTGTCTGTTGTCTCCAGGACATTAAAGGGTTACTGTATTTTTTTTTTATTTGTGTAATTGTTTTCTTGGTCCTTTTTTTTTGTTTTCTTTTGTTATGTTGATTCTTGACAGATGTGGCTGGAGTGGTGCTCTGGTAGCTGGACTGGCTATGCTGCAGCCCTCCCTACTTGCCTTTGGATGGCTGGAGTGGCAGGTAGGTTTGGGAGCTTGGGTCTCTGTTTCTTGATCTTGTAGGGAAGTTGAGGGTGGGTTGGTTTGGCTTTGGCCTTCATCTGTCTTCAGTTCATGCAGTTGTTCTACCACCACCTCCTCCTGGATGGAGTGGGAAAGGAAGGAACAGCAGGTAGATGTTTGCTCAGTCTTGCTGCATCTGTGGTGGGAAGAGGGAGGAAATTGCAGTGGGTGGGTATGCATGGAACTCACTCTTTCTCCACCCTGCACTGGGCAAGGGGAGGGAGGAAAGGGCCTATGTAGTCATAGCTCCCCTGCCTCTTGCTGTGTAGGATAAGGAACAGATTTGAGCATGGTGGACACACGTATATTGGTGCACCTTGTGTCAGGTGAGTGGAGGAAGGAAGGGGCTGCCAGAGGATGCACACATAGTCACGTCTCCTCTGCCCCTCTCTGGGTGATTTAAGGGGTGGAGTCGCTCCTGGTGAAGTGTACACAGTGTTAATGCCTCACATCAGGTGGAGGGAAGGAGGATGGGACTGCAGGGGAATGTGCATACAGTCACAGCTCTTCTGCCCCTCACTGGGTGGGTTAAGGGATGGAGTCATGTCTGGCAGGTATGTGCACAGAGGTGCTTCCTCGCATCAGGCAAGGGGAGGGACAGAGGAAGGAGCTGCTGGGGGATGCACATGCAGTCATGTTTCCTCTGTCCTTGCTGGGTTAAAGGAGAGAGTCACACCTGGTGAATTCGAGCACAGTTGTGCTGCCTCGTGTCAGTTTGTGGTCGGGGTGGAAGCGGCTGTAGTGGGATGTGCACACAGTTACAATTCCTCTGCCCCTCACTGGGCGGGTTAAGGCAGAGAGTCACGCCTGGTGGATGCAGGCACAGAAATGCCGCCTCATCCTAGACAGGGAGAGGAAGGAAGGGGCTATGGGGGGATGCACGCACAGTCATGGCTCTTCTACCTCTCCTGGGTGGGTTAAGGGATGGAGTCATGCCTGGTAGACGCACACACAGAAGTGCTGTCTTGCACTGGATAGGGGGAAGAAGGAGGGGGTGGTGGGTGAGCTCTGTCACTGTCCCACTGTTACTGCCCTCCACCGGGCCTTTGGTGGGGGGATAGGTGGTGGGCAGGCACACACATGGGGGTGCACCTACTCTTGTTCATTGGGTGGGCAAGGTGGAGCAGTGGATGGATTGGGTGGGGTGGAGGGATGAGGATAGGCTCGTGTTATGGTCTTCCGGTCTGGTAACAGTCATTGTATGGGGCCCTCTGCCACCTCTGATCAGGAAGATGGGGCGTGGGGGAGTGTGCTCTTCAGCTAGGATATGCGGGTGCCAGGGCACCTTGCGTCCACTGCAGCCGGTGAGTGGGACGTGTCATCTCTCAGGTGCGAGGAGGGGTGCTGCCTGAGGACTGGTTGGGTGGCAGAACTTCCACGGACACTCCATGAGTCCACCACCTCGTGCGTGCACTCACCCCTGAGGTCAAGGGCCACCACTCCTGAGTATCTCTAGTTCTGGATCTGGCACCCTCCCTGTCTCTGCTTCTTTCCATGTGCATCTATAGTAGTTCTCTATCCCTTCTGAGAAAGTTGTGAAGTTGCCTTGCTGTTTTCTTCACCCAAGGTCCCTGCTGGCTTTGTCCTAAGTTAGCCACGGCAGGCCAGGATGGCTGGCTGAGCTCTGCCGTTCCATGTTACTCCTCTTTTCCTGCTTTCCTTATTCCTTCCAATCAGTATTCGGTTCAATCCTTAGACTTTCTTTTTTGATGTTCCGGGTTCCTGGATTTTATCTGCTTCTGTTTTGCTTGTTTTTCGGGGACTTTGGTGCAGGGAGACATTATGGTGCGTGTGACTAAGCCGCCATTTTGGCTCCACCTCCAACACCCTGCAATTTTACAGCACATGGTTTAGTGAGCAGAACTAAATAATGTTCCTTCCATCGAGGTTCAAGGGAATCTTTTAGCTGGTGTCTCTTCCAATAAGCAGTCTCCAGGCGAGAGCAGTGAGCTAGCAGATCTTTCAGTACCTTTACTGTCAAAGGCTTCTGTAATGGACTGAACTATGTTCCCCCAAAAATGTGTGCATCAATTTGGCTGGGCCATGATTCCTGGTATTGTGTGATTTTCCTATATATTGTAAATCCTGTCTCTATGATGTTGAGGGAGGATGGGCAGCAGTTGTGTTAGTGAGGCAGGACTCAAACTGCAAGAGTGGTTTGTATCCTGGGGCAATCTCTTGAGATATAAGAGAGAAGTGAGCAGAGAGACAGGGGGACCTCATACCACCAAGAAAGCAGTGCCAGGAGCAGAGCGTGTCCTTTGAACCCGGGGTCCCTGTGCAGAGAAGCACCTACTCTGGGAGAGCATTGATGAGAAGGCCAACAGAGAGAGAAAGCCTTCCCCTGGAGCTGATGCCCTGAATTTGGACTTCTAGCCTACTTTACTATGAAGAAATAAATTTCTCTTTGTTAAAGCCATCCACTTGTGATATTTCTGTTATATAGCACTATATGTTATAGCAGCACTATATGACTAAGACAGCTTCCTTTAGGAATTTAGCATGCTCTCTAGCATAATGAATTAAAGACTGGCAGTACTTCAATAAAGTTGCTTGTATTAAATTACAGTTAGCAGTAGCCACCAAATAGGGCAAATTTGTAGGTCATCCTGTTACAACCTCATATGCAGTTAGATTATGTGGGCCAAAGAGAGTGGCCCTCAAGTTGATTAAGACTAACGGGAGGGCCTGCAGCCAAGTCAATCTCAAGGAAGAGGTAAGCTTTGCCAAATTGAGTTTTATGATACCATTAGTTTTCTCTATAAATCCAGAGAACTGGGGGGTGATAAGGGCAATGAAGTCTCTGAAAAATAGGAAAGATGCTACAAATGGTAGTGATTACTAGTCCAGTGAAGAGGGCCCCTCTGTCACTGCAGAGGGCAGTTGGAGTTCCCCACATAGGAATAATATTTTCTAACTTTTTGGCCACAAAAGCTGCTTTGGCCTCACAGCAAGGGATACTTCAACCCCGTGTGAATATCTACAAACTAGAACCAAAGCTAATTTATAAACATTAGAAGGGGTTAACTGGATGAAATTCATCTGTCATGTAAGCATCAATCCAGTTGGCAAAGGATACCTTCCAGGTGAAGGCCAGTAAGGTCTGCCAGAATTGAATTCAAAGCAAACAGGACTTTGTCATACTACCTGATCTACAGCTTTCAGAAAATGTCCCCAAAAGTATTTTCCCAAAATGCCTATATTTTTTTTCTCTTCCCAAATGATCCTTCATATGGAAGGCAGCTGCCAGAGACATATACAAATCTTTGGGAACCACAGGTTTGGCCTCTGGCCCTTCCCATAAGGATGAACTTTTGTTAATGGTACAGCCTTCCTTCTTCCATAGCTCCACCTCAGTTGCAGGAACATTAATCTGGTGGCAAGCCAAATAATGCCATACAGTAAGATCCCATCTAGTATCATCAATCATTAATCCTTTGGACATATCTGGTGGGTTTCCATGACAAAGGTGGCATCTGCCATGGACAATGGCTTGTTAGGGCAATGTTTGTAAGATGGACTATAAAGATTCATGTAGAGGCACTCAGCATCATAAAGGTGTCTCTATTACCATAGAGGCACTGTTAGAAAAAATATGTGATTGACCATAGCCACAAAATTACTCCCAAAATACCTTTCTAGGAATTCCATTATCTTATTGCCTGGTGTACCTTCATTTCAATTAGACAAACCTGAAGCACAGGAATATGCAAACAGGTAGGCAACACAGGCTTATTATCAGGGCCCATCCACAAATTATTAGTGGGATTTTGATAATATCCATCGTGTGCCCAATCTCTAAGCTCTTTCTTTAGTGGCCAGTTGCTGATACCTACTAAGAATTTTAAAAAGGTCAGAAAAAAGAAATTAAACCAATATGGACTGGGTTTAGCTATACCCTACTTAACATGGTCCAGGGCCTTTAAAAACTGAAATTTGACAGCTTAGACAGGCACAGTTTAGAAAGGTGTAACACTTTCATTCCCTCATCTTCATTCCAATCTTGACAAGAATTGTCATAAGTGGAAATGAAAAGTTGAGAGGCAGCTTGTTTGGCAGCCAAGACATTTCCCCTGACTTCTTTGGTTTGAGGAAGATTTTTTGGCTGGTGGGCCTGAATTTTGACAACTGCACTCTTAGAAGGGAGCAAGAGAGCCTCCAGGAGGTCAGCCACCATTTTTAATCTGTGTCCTGGAGGATGTTAGGAACCCCCTTTGTTTCCAAAGCATCCCAAAATCATGAACTACCCTAAAACCATAACTCAAATTCGTGAAAGTGTTTACTGACTGTTCAGAGTCAACTTATAAGCTCTAGTGAGTGCTTTCAATTCAGCTTGTGGAGCCAGCGTAACATATGGTAAAGGGTTGCTTTCTAAAATCTCGGTAGATGTTGTGACTGTACATCTCATCTTGATAATGAGAACTATAAGAATCTAGTTTTAAACAAGACCCATCAGTAAAAAGAATTATATCAGGGTTAAGGAAGGGAGTCTCCTGCAAGTCCTGTCTGGGAGTAAGTAGCTGATATGTTAAATCAAGGCAATTATGAGGAACAGTTTCAACATCACTAGGAGAAAGCAACAAAGTGACTGGGTTTAAAGAATTAACAGTGTGCACTTGGATATTGGATACAACCAAAAGAAGGACTTTATAAGAGGTTTTTCTGCTAGCTGATAAATGCTGACTGAGTGTAGAATTTAAAATAGCAGCCACAGCATGTGGAATATACACATTTAAGAAATATCCAAGCATGATGTCAGCTGCGGTGTCAACTAATCGGGCCATGGCAGCTACTGCCTTGAGGCATGGGGGATACCCTCTGGCCACAGGATCTAGCTCCAAGCCATAATACCCCACAGGTTGCTGTTGGCCCCCATGAGCTTGTTTTAGGACTCCCAAAGCACTGCCGGTCATTCAAGAACAAACAAAAGTCTAAGTTATAATTGGGGAACCCCAAAGCTGGGATAGTGAGAAGAGACTCCTTCAGTTTAGAGATAGCTTGGATGCCCTCCTCAGATAACTGAAATGGGCTAGGTGCAGACCCTTTTAAAAACTGGCATAATGGCTGGGCCATCAGTGAAAAATTAGGAATCCATGATCAGCAGTAGCCACAAAGGCCTAAACACTCCCCTTAATTGCTTCTTTGTGGTGGGTATAGAAAGGTTACAATGGCATCTTTTCTTTTGAGAGCTACTGAAACCCTTTATGCAGAGATAATGTGCCCTAAATATTTCACTGCTGGTAAAGCCAGCTGTAATTTTTCTTTGGATATTTTGTGCCCTCTAGTGGCCAAATGTTGTAACAGTAAAACAGTATCCTCTAGGCAGACTTGCAATGAATTTGAGCAGACCAGGAGATCATCTACATACTGTAATATAGTAAATCCCTTAGCGAACTGCAGGGGCTGTAAATCAGAGCAAAATCTGGGAAAAGTAAGTGGAAGATTCAGTAAATCCCTGGGGCATGACACTCCAGGTATACTGTTGATTATTCCAGGTTAGTGTGAACAGATACTGACAATCTGGATGCACTGGGACACTGAAAAAGCACTGCACAAATCTATCACTGAAAAACGAGTTGCACCTGGAGGTATATTAGACGAAAGCAAATGAGGATTGGGCATCACAGGAAATCTTGGGATGACAGTAAAATTAAGTGTTCTCAAATCTCCAATCCAAGCTGCTGGGTTTCTTTACTGAAAACACTGGAATCTTGCATGGACTAGTGCAAGGAATGATGAGCCCTTTGGCCAGGAAATCTTGAATTATGGGGGCCAATCCATCTTTGGCCTCCTGTTTTAAAGGGCATTGAGGGACCTTAGGTAAATGTTTAGAGGTAACAATCTGGACTTTAATAGGTTCCACTGACAGAACCTGGCCAACATCTGTGGACGAGTTGGCCCATAAACTTTCTGCCACTGTAGAAAGACAATCTAAAGGGACCATAGCTTCTTGAGATTTAGAAGCCTGTAAAGGGAACGTGAAGGGCCTGAACATGGCATAAGACCTCCTCTGAGTCTAAACGTTTGGAAAGTGAAGTTATTATCCAGATCTAAGATAATTTCTCCTTGATCAATAAATTTGATAGACAATTCCATTTAAATAAAAAGTCTCTGCCTAACAAATTAACCAACGTATCTAGTGAGTAAAAATTAATGCATATCTTGTATAGGACTCAAAGAAACAGAAACAGGTTGGGATTGTACTAAAGTCTGTTCGTGATTTGAAACCCCCACTACTTTAGAGGCTTTTCTACTCTGGGGTAGAGGCTTTTGCAAATCTGTAAGGTTAATAGCAGAAAGAGTAGCCTCCATGTCAATTAAAAATTTACATGGTTCTCCATTAATTTGGAGGGTTGTTTCTCCTTATGAATCGAGAGCTACTACTGGAAAAGCCTCTAATATATCCCTGGGGCCCTTTCATGCAGGTTTGGGTAGTGCTGATGACAAAACACCAAGCTTGTCCTTCAATTTAAGACAATCTTTTTTGAAGTGTCCTGGCTTTTTGCAATAATAGCAAATGCCCTGTGCTTTGAATTGAAGGTTCTTAGGTCTGGCTCCAGCTTGTGATTTAAATTTACTGTGGCTGGAATACTGGAATTTTTGCAGCTGTAAAGCCATCAATTTACTTCGTTTAAGCTTTTTTTTTTTTTCCTTCTTTTTTTGCTGTGATTCTTTAGCCTTTTGTTCAAGTATTTCAGCCAATTTGTATGTAAGAGTAGTTAATTTAGAGGTGTCCATACTTTCCCAATTTAGTTGGTGATCTTTAACCAGATCTGCTAGTTCTGGATGGAGGCCATCCACAAAAGGAGAATTAAAGGCAATGGTAGCTCCTTTATTTTCTAAGTTCAAGCCAGAGATTTCCATAAATAATTTGGTCTCTATAATCATATACATTTTCATCTCTTTGTTGTTTACAGGCTTGAATCTTAGCCCTATTTATCTTCCTAGGAAATACTTTTGAAAACAAGTCAATCAGGTTTGTAACAATTTCCTTGGTAGGGGTTATTAACTCCAAACCAGGGACATTTGGTTAAATCGATAATGATTTTTCAGGTTTCTTCCATTTGGCCTCCTCCATCCACCTTTGAGCATCCCCAAGTCCAAACAGCATGTGTAAGAGGTGGTAAAAGTCTGCTAGTTAATGGTCATATGTTTCTGCCAGAATTTTAAATTCCTATCAAAATGTATGGGTGCCCTGGTGGTAGAGTGGTTAAGAATTTGGCAAGTAATCAAAAGGTTGGCAGTTCGAATCCACCAGCCGCTTCTCGGAAACCCTATTGGGCAGTTCTACTCTGTACTATAGGGTTTCTATGAGTCAGAATTAATTGCAACAGGTTAACAGAACTTATGAGGATCTTCATGAGGGTTAGGAAACTCCTTTATGATAGTGTGAAACTCTGCTTTAGACCATGGGGTAAAGGTGACTTTGGGAGGACCTCCTCCTGCCTTTGGATAGATGATTTTAAAAAACATCTCTATTACTGGTTTAGTCTGTCCTGTAGCTACTAGTTTGGTTTCTTCCAAGGATTCCTTAAGGTAATAAGGAAGCTCACACAAATTACTGTCAGGACAAGAAGATAGAGATGGATACAAAGAAGCAGTCTCTGGAAGAGCAGTAAGAGGAGAAAAAGCCATAGTGGTAGCAGAGTTTTGGCAATGCAATTCCTTAATTTGCTTTGCTTGCCAAGACACCATATCCTGTGTGAGACAAATTTACTATCATTTTGTGTCTTTGAGCCAAAAACCAATTAAAATAGGCCTCCGACTGGTTCTGATTGGTCCGGGAGCCCTTAGCCTCAAGTTTAATGCAAAAAAAGTTAGCTTAGTGCGCTCAAAACTCCCCTAGATTGGCCACGAATCCTTGAGGTTTTCTACTTGGTAAGCACATGCCATTGTCCAAGATATTGAACTGTACTGGGGCCATAATGATTAATTATATAACAAGTGAGAGTCACAGAGGGGGGGTCCCCTATACTCTTTTGATGATGCATTCCTCATCTTACCAAAGACCTGTATGTGCCAGCAACCAAAGAGTGCCCTAAGCCTGGTGTGCTCTTAGAGAAACAAAAGAAAAAGATTTGCACTGGTAGTTATATCTTTCATCTGCCTAATGGCAGGCTTGTCACACTTAAGATTTCTACAAAATATTCAGACCACGGCCTGGAACAAAGGACCGAAATCTCAAGAAATAAACTGAAAACTTCAGCACCTTCAGGGTCTGAAAACAATCAGGGAGCTTTTCGTGGGGTGGGGCTGTGTTTTGCAACCTGAGCCCTTTGTTTTTGTGGCTTGTAAGACCCGAAAGCGCCTCAATAGACAGCTGCTTAAATCGTAAGTTAGAAATAGGCAAACAGAAAACATAAGCGTGAACACTCTTAACAAGATACAGCCGGTAAGGTGGCAACTTTGTAAAATTCAAACCACAGCTGAAAACATAAACCTCCAACATATTTCTTCAGACGCAAGCAAGAAAGGCAAAGGTGGAGAAATGGCTTCGATCAATCCCAAATAGCCATGATTTCAGGAGCACTCACCTCCAGACAGGTCTCAAGGGGTCCAAAAAAGTGGGAGGGCACAAACTGCCCCTTGTTGGTGCCTGACCCTATTTTTCAGCTCCTCAAATCCACTGGGGAGAGATGTCTCTGATTTTCTGCTACGACAACACCAAATGTTGTAGAGAAAAAAACTATCCAACTCTGTTAAAGGAAAATGAAAGGGATTTATTGAAGCCAATGTATCATTCAAATGAGTTGTCATTGTTAGGTGCCATTGAGTTGTTTCCAACTCATAGTGACCCTACATACAACAGAACGAAACACTGCCTGGTCCTGAGCCACCCTCAAAATCATTGCTATGCTTGAGCCCATTGTTCCAGCCACTGTGTCAATCCATCTCATTGAGGGTCTTCCTCTTTTTTGCTGACCCTCTACTTTACCAAGCAGGATGTCCTTCTCCAGGGACTGGTCCCTCCTGACACCAAGTCAAAGTATGTAAGATCAAGTCTCGCCATCCTTGCTTCTAAGGAGAATTCTGGCTGTACTTCTTCTAAGACAGATTTATTTGTTCTTCTGGCATCCTGAGGTATATTCAATATTCTTTGCCAACACCATGATTCAAAGGCATCAATTCTTCAGTCTTCCTTATTTATTGTACAGCTTTCATATGCATATGAGGCTACTGAAAACATCATGGCCTTAGTCCTTAAAGTGATATCTTTGCTTTTTAACACTTTAAAGAGGTTTTTTTTTTGTTTTTTTTGCAACAGATTTACCCAATGCAACCCATTGTTTGATTTTTTAATTGATACTTCCACGGGCACTGATTGTGGATCTAAGCAAAATGAAATCTTTGACAATGTCAATATTTTATCCATTCATCATGATGTTGCTTATTGGTTCAGTCTAGGATTTTCTACTTTTTATGTTGAGGTGTAATCCATACTGGAGACTGTAGTCTTTGATCTTCATCAGTAAATGCATCAAGTCCTCTTCACATTCAGTAAGCAAGGTTGTGTCATCTGCACATTGAAGGTTAATGAGTCTTCCTCCAAACCTGATGCCCTGTTTTTCTTCATATTGTCTGGCTTCTGGGATTATGCACTCAGCATACAAACTAAGTATGGTGAAAGGATACCTTTCACCTGACACATACTTTCCTGATTTTAAACCACCCAGTATCCCCTTCTTCTGTTTGAACCACTGCCTCTTGGTCTATGTACACATTCCTCATGAGCACAATAAAGTGTTCTGGAATTCTCATTTTTCACAATGTCATCCATAATTTGTTATGATCCACACAGTTGAATGCCTTTTCATAGCCAATAAAACATAGGTAAACATCTTTCTGGTATTCTCTGCTTTCACCCAAGATCCATCTGACATCAGCAATCATACCTTCATTACACGTCCTCTTCTGAATCCAGCTTGAATTTCTGGCAGTGCCTTGTTGATGTACTGCTGCAACTGACTTTGAGTCATCTTCAGCAAAATTCTACTTGTGTGTGATATTAATGACATTGTTCGATAACTTCCACATTCTATCAGATCACCTTTCTTTGGAATGGGCACAAACACAGATGTCTTCCAGTCGGCTGGCCAGGTAGATGTCTTCCAAACTTCTTGGAATAGATGAGTGAGCACTTTCAGCGCTGCATTCGTTTGATGAAACATCTCAATTTATATTCCATCAATTCCTGCAGCCTTGTTTTTCGCCAATGCCTTCAGTGTAGCTTGGACCTCTTCCTTTAGTACCATTGGTTCTTGATCATATGCTACCTCCTGAAATGGTTGAAGGTCGACTAATTCTTTTTGGTATAATGATTCTGTGTATTCCTTACATCTTCTTCTGATGCTTCCTGTGTCATTCAATATTTTGCCCATAAAATCCTTCAATATCTCAACTTGAGGCTTGAATTTTTTTCTTCAGTTCTTTCAGCTTAAGAAATGCTGTCAGTTTGTCATACTGTGGTGATTTGCGTGTTGCTCTGATGCTGGAAGCTATGCCACTGGTATTTCAAATACCAGCAAGGTCACCCATGATGGACAGATTTCATCTGAGCTTCTAGACTAAGACAAACTAGGAAGAAGGACCTGGTGGTCTACGTCTGAAAAAATTAGCCAATGAAAACCTTATGGATAACGGTGGAACAGTGTCTGATATAGTGCTGGAAGATGAGCCCCTCAGGTTGGAAGGCACTCAGAACGTGACTGAGTTGACCTAAATGATATAGATGGAGTCAAGCTTTTGGGATCTTCATTCACTGATGTGGCATGACTCAAAAATGAGAACAGCTGCAAAATTCCATTAATAATCAGAACGTGGAATGTATGAAGTATGAATCTAGGAAAACTGGAAATCATCAAAAATGAAATGGAATGTGTAAACATCGATATTCTAGGTATTAGTGAGCTGAAATGGACCGGTATTGGCCATTCTGAATCAGACAATCATATGGTCTACTATGCTAGGAATGACAAACTGAAGAGGAATGGCATTGCATTCATCATCGAAAAGAACGTTTCAAGCCTATAAAATGAACAATAACACCTGAAAGGAATATGCACCTCAGACAATCAACTATACGACACCAAAAGGGCAAGATTTGCCCAAATCAAAGTTCAGAAGGCAGGTATGGGCAGGAAAGATGGGCGAATGGAAACAGGAAACCCAGGGAGGAAGGAGGAAGAGTGCTGGCACACTGAGGAGATTGCAACCAATGTCACGAAACAAGCTGTGTATAAATTGTTAAATGGGAAACTAATTTGCTCTGTAAACTTTCACCTAAGCACAATAAGGTGTTATTGAAAAAAAAAAAAAGAAAGAAACATTTCAAGATCTGTCCTGAAGTGCAATGCCGTCAGTGACAGGATAATATCCCTATGCCTACAAGGAAGATCAGTTAGTTCAACTATTATTCAAATTTATGCACCAACCACTAAAGCCAAAGATGAAGAAACTGAAGATTTTTTTACCAACTTCTGCAGTCTGAAGTTGATCGAACGTGCAGTCAAGATGCATTGATAATTATTGGTGATTGGAATGCGAAAGTTGGAAATAAAGAAGCAACAGTAGTTGGGAAATACGATCTTGGTGATAGAAATGATACCAGAGATTGCAGGACGGAATTTTGCAAGACCAACGACTTCTTCATTGCAAATATCTTTTTTCACCAACATAAACGTTGACTTATACATATGGACCTCACCAGATGAAAAACATAGGAATCAGACCGACTACGTCTGTGGAAAGAGACGATGGAAAGGCTCAATATCATCAGTCAGAACACAGCCAGGGGCTGACTGTGGAACAGACCACCAACTGTTCATATGGAAGTTCAAGTTGAAGCTGAAGAAAATTAGAACAAGTCCACAAGAGCCAAACTACAACCTTGAGTACATCCCACCTGAATTTAGAGACCATCTCAAGAACAGATTTGACGTGTTGAACAGACCAAAGACCAGACGAGTTGTGGAATGACATCAAGGACATAATACATAAAGAAAGCAAGAGGTCATTAAAAAAACAGGAAAGAAAGAAAAGACCAAAATGCATGTCAGAAGAGACTCTGAAAGTTGCTCTTGAACGTAGAGTACCTAAAGTGAAAGGAAAAAATGATGAAGTAGAAGAGCTGAACAGATGATTTCAAAGGGCAGCTGGAGAAGATAAAAGTATTATAATAATTCAAATGATGAAACCACGAAAACCTTAGGGCCTGAAGCTCATGAATTCTAAAGTGAGGGTTACAAATTATCCTTACTCACACTGCCTTATGAGGAACTACAAACACAATATTCTCATTGGTTTACAGTAATTGAGATCAATCAAAGGTGGGACAATGCGAAGTGTGATTTTTAACATTATTGGTCACATTAATACACCTGAAATACATTGATTCGCTAAAAGACATAATTACAAATGTTTGTAGTCATGGAGGGGGTCTCATGACGGTCACAAACCAACAGCATGATGGTTACTTTTGGGAACAGGTTGTTAAAAGTTACCTCAACCAGAGCATAATATCTCCTGGGGAGACCTAGAAGAAAGGGTTTCTGATAAGGTTTTGGTTACAGACTCCGTGAGTATCCGCTCTAAGCCTGACTAAAAATGACAGAGTTATTTCCTAAGCAACAGGCTTTGAATCTGTGTGAAAGGGGTATATAGAGCCTTTAGCATTAGTTCAAGCCACTTTACTTTCAGGTCAGATGCCTTTTTTGATTTTATCTCCCATATCAGGCCATAACAGTAGGTTTAGAAGAACAAATAAAGAATCAGGCTCCCTCATCTCCAGCAAGAAATTTTCCAAAGGCAATGAGAACTCGAAGTCGGGTGGAGAAACATGAGAATTAGATTGCTAGAATGTTTCTCTGCAAAGGCGTCCCACATCTTGGCTTTCCCCACCCCCAAGGCTGAACTGCAGCAGGACTAGGGGAGAAAGGGGAGGAAAGTGGGGAGGATGAGGGAAGACCCAGAAGGTTTGAGGGGTTCTTGAGCAAGGTGACCCAAGCTTCATTCCCAGTAGAACCCAGGGAAGCTGCAAGATAACCAGAGCATCCCCTTCTCCTAGAATGGCATGGGAGGAGTAGACTAGAAAACCTTCATTCACCCAGCATGGCACAAAAGGCAATGAATGCTTTCCTGGAGCTGAGGAGGATGCAGTAGTGGCCTATATGGCTCCACAGGGACCAAAAACTGATAGGAAAGATGGATTCTGATGGGAAGCCTAGAAATCCCTCACCCTGACTCCTGACCCCAATGCCTCAACATTATGTAAGCTCCCTGGAATCAATACCCAAATGCAGGGAGAAGAAAGCTAAATCCTGAATTGACTGAAATTAAGTTTCTACCACTTGGTGAAATAAAACCAGTTGCTACTGAATCGATGGCAACCCTATGTATGTCAGAGTAGAACTGTGCTCCATAGGGTTTTCTGTTTTTAAATTTCGGTGAAAATATACATAGCAAAACATACACCCATTCATCAGATTCTACATGTACAACTCAATAACATTGGTTACATTCTTCATGATGTTTGATGTCCAAATACCTGCAATATGATCTCTCTTCTAGAATTTTCTTATATGATGCAGGAGTCAAAATTGTCTAAAACTGATATATTAAGAAGTTAAAGATTAAGAATTATATTTAAATTTATGAAAAGTGATCAACTAAAGTACAATAAAAATATTAAAAAAACCAAGTCAAACCCGTTGTTGTCGAGTTGATTCCGACTCATAGTGACCCTATAGGACAGAGCAGAACTGCCCTACAGGGTTTCTAAGGAGCAGCTGGTGGATTCCAACTGCCAACCTTTTGGTTAGCGGCCAAATGCTTATGAAAAATGACCAACAGAAGAACAATAAAAATTTAAGTAACAAAAACTGGAGAAGAAAGAGATAGTATAAATTATCTGGAATTATTATCTTTTACATTCAGGAGTGAAATAAGTACTGCCTGAAGGAGAAAAATCAAGAAATGAAAGTGTAAGTATATAATTTGATGTTATGAAAATCATCATCCAAAGAAATAAAGACAGAAATGGGCATGAATGCTGACATCTAGAGTGGAACCAGGAGTGAGGAAGGGAAGGCTTTTACTTTTCATTTTATTCCTTTTTACTCTTTAAACATTTATTCTGCCCTCATTTATAATTCATAGTGTTTTTAATTAACCAGAACTTAAAACTATGTCTATCTAGGTAGCTTGCTCTCCTACTCTCTAAAATATCCATTTAGAGCATTCTCTACTGCATCAGATGGACTCCATCTCAACTTCCCACCTCCAAATTTATAATCCTTTTTTTCTTTTACAACGGAGAAATCATCCCTCTCTCTACCTGAGGTCAATCTCTCCACCTGTGTGTTGGATCCCAGCCCCTCTTATTTCCTCAGAAAATTTACTCATTTTTTGTTCAATATTGTCCTACCCTCCCTATTAGCTCCTCCTAGCCAGCAGATTCACAAGCTTAAGCTTCTCCCATTTTAAATTTAAAAGCAGGCTTGACCTTATGACCCTCTCCAGCTTCCTCTTTCTTCCCCACTTAACAGCCAAAACTTGTATATTTCCTACTCCAGAAGTCATGCCAATATCGTCTGCCCCCATCACTCTACCAAAACTACTTTTGCTAAGCTCACCAATGGCTCCAATCTCTGTGAAAAAAAAAAAAACAAACCAGCTGCCTTGGAGTCAGCTCTGACTCACGGCAATACCATGTGTGTCAGAGTAGAACTGTGCTCCATAGGGTTGTCAATGGCTGATTTTTTAGCAATAGATCGCTAGGCCATTCTTCCAAGGCACCTCTAGGTGTACTTGAGCTTCCAACCTTTTGGTTAGCAGCCTAGTGTGTTAACCGTTTGCACCACCCAGGAACTCCCCAGTCTCTACATCCAACTGTTAATACTAGTCTTCTTGATTTCTCAGCAGCTCCTGACACAGGGACTACACTCTTAAAACATTTTCTTCCTTGGACCCCACACCTCATCACTGTGATTTGGCCAACTTGTGACCTCACACATTGTTTTGTGTAAGGTTTTCCCTTCACTGTGGAGTGTTTCTCAAGTTAAACGATAACCTCCGTCATGACATTGACTAGAGCATTTGCTTCACACAAATCTCTCTGCGTTACACATGGAAACCTTCATATCAAGTGCCTCTTTAATCCTTTCCTTGCTTCCACAATCACAACCAGGACCATTGTCAATCCCCTTCAGATTGCTCCATGGGGAAACCATCTGCAGAAAGGCCTGAATTTTTATTGATTTCTTCAGAAACACAAGGTAGCAGCAGTTTCAGTAAGTGTGCTTCCACTGAAGTGGAAAACTTAATATTGTGAAATGAATTCAGTCACTTGTGGTTTAAAACTCAACTTAGGGGTGGTGGTGGGTATTCCTAACTTAGGATTCTCTCCCTTTTCTCCTCTAATCAGATTTTTAGATCCTGTCTCCTGAAGACAGGCCTGGCAATCTGTTTCCAAAAGGTCACAGCCTTGAAGACCAGAGTGTTCTACTCTGCACACATAGGGTCACAATGAGTCGGAATCAGCTTGACAGCAACTAACAACTAGCCCTATGAGACACAAGATGTGTAACAGTGTGGATGGGGGGGGGGGGCGTAGTGGGGGAGAGGCTTAGGTATCATCCTGGCATGTCTGCTTTTTTCCCTCTAAGAGTGTAACTTACTATCTGATCTCCCAGCACAAAACAGTGAGTGCTGATTGCTTCATGAGAGTTTAAAGGTTCTTCTACTAACCTGGCCCAGCTTGGGTATCACTGATTTGGTGACTTGTTGAGAACTAACTGCATCCTCTTTCACTGACTTGGGTTGTCTACTCCCAAGCCTCACAACAATGACATCACTCTAGACCATGGTGACTAGCAGACACTGCAGCATTCAACTCTCTCTCTGTTCAAACCCACCCAGAGGTGCCTCAGAAGACAGGCCTGGTGATGTTTCAGAAAGGTCACAGCCTTGAAAACCCTATGGAGTTCTACTCTGCACATACAAGGTCACAATGAGTTGGAATCAGCTTAACAGCAACTAACAACTAGCTCTATGAGACACAAGATGCGTGTGTGAGGAGGGTACAGTTGTTATCAGTCATAAAAGGCTTTTTCTATGCCCGAGTCATTTCGAGTCTTCTAAAGGCCCACTGATGATGGCTCAGGGGCTGTCTTCTCCCAGAGGTCCAAGTAGCCAAGCCCTACTCTTAGACCTCAAATTCCATCCAGCAATTTATATCAGCCAATACCACACCTTGATTTTCCTACAGTATCACCTAAGCTCTCTTCTTACTTTTTCTCTCTGAACTCCTCCCCCAGTGCAGAAAGGAGTTTGTCCCTGTATGGAGGGGAGATCTATTGTTTCTTAACATTTGATATTCTTCTTAGCTTTGTGGTCTATGGTCTATGCTCTGAATCTTTATATGCAAACTTTTTCTTCCCATGTATAAAGAACTATTTTCATTTTCCTCAATAGCAACTTTTTTTTTTTTTTTTTGTACTTCAGATGGTTTACAAACAAGTTTCTCATTAAACAATTAATACACATTTTGTGACATTGGTTGCCAACCCCATAACATGTCAACACTCTCCCTTTCTCAGCTTTGGGTTCCACATTACCCCTTCCCTGTCCCCTCCTGCCTTTTTGTCCTTGCCTGGGCTGGTGTGCCCCTTTAGTCTTGTTTTGTTTTATAGGCCTGTCTTATCTTTGGATGAAGGGTGAACCTCAGGAGCGATTTCATTACTGAGCTATAGGAGTGTCCAGGGGCCATACTCTCAGGGTTTCTCCAGTCTCTGTCAGACCAGTAAGTCTGGTCTTTTTTTGTGAGTTAGAATTTTGTCCTACATTTTTCTTCACCTCTGTCCAGGACCCTCTATTGCAATCCCTGTCAGAGCAGTCTGTGGTGGTAGCCGGGCACCATCCAGGTGTGCTGGACTCAGTCTGGTAGAGGCTGTAGTAGTTGTGGTCCATTAGTCCTTTGGATTAGTCTTTCCCCTGTGTCTTTGGTTTTCTCTTCTTTCTCCCTTGCTCCAGACAGGGTGAGACCAGTGGAGTATCTTAGATGGCTGCTCACAAGCGCGATGCAAACTTTTGAGGAATCAAAAAAAAAAAAAAAGGTATCTTTTTTGTCAAGCATCTGGTTCTTGCAAGTAAGAAGTGGTCCAGCTTTCAGACTGCATTGCTTTTTATTATAACTTAAAAAATTATTTTGATATGGGCATTCTCTGTACTTTCTGCACAATTTTTTTGTAAACTTACACTGCTCTAAAAATAAAGTCTATTAAAAAATTTTTTAAAACTATTTTGAAATTCAGGCCCTACTTCCACTCTCTTTAAGGCAATGAAACCCATGGGTTTTATGAGTGGAAGGTTACAGGGCAACAGGAAAAAACGTCAGAAAATCCTTGGTTTAAAATTCACAAACAGCAATTCCACTCCCAGGTATATACCTAAAAGAATCGAAAGCAGGGACTCAAACAGATACTGGTACTCAAAAGAAAAGAAATCAGAGACTAAAACAGATACTTGTATACCTATATTAATTGCAGCATTTTTCAAAATAGTGAAGAGTTGGAAACAACCCAAGTGTTCATCAATGGATATGTGGATAAACAAAATGTGGATTTACAAAAATGGAGTATTATCCAGTCATTAAAAAGAACTGAAATTCTACTACATGCTACATGAATGAACCTTGAGAACATCATGCTAAGTGAAATTAAGCCAGGCACAAAAGGAAAAATATTTTATGATTCTACTTATATGAAATATCTAGAACAGGTAAACTTACATGGAGACAGAAATTATATTAGAGGTTACCAGCGGCTGGGGGGAGGAGATAATGGGGAGCTATTGCTTAATGGGTACAAAGTTTCTGCTTGCCGTGATGAAAAAGTTTTGGAAGTAAATGTTGATGGCTGCAAAACATTGTGAATGTAATTCATACCAGTGAATTGTAAACTTAAAAATGGTTAAAATGGCAAATTTTGTATTTTACCACAATAAAAAAATTTTTAAATAAAAACTGTTAAATATATGTAAGCAAACAATCCAACACCACATTAACATAATCTTAAACCATTACTAAGTGAGGCTTATTGCAGAAAGGCAAGGAAGATTTAATGTTAGAAACTCTATTAATAAAATTCACCATATTAACAGATAAAAAGAGAAAAAACAATTCTATCAATTATACTAAAGGAGCATTTTATAAATTTCAATGTTTTTTAATAAAGACTCTTGATAAAATACAGTAAGATAAACATTGATTAAAAACAAACCAAACTTCATCATCCAAAAGCATTCATTAAAGTAAGAAACTGTTTTCTTTCATTTAACCTTTTCTAGAGGTAGAACAAATGCAATTGGACAAGAGAAAGGAATAAAAGGTATAAAAACAAAAAAAGAGCAGATAAAATTTTCAGATAATATGATTGTATACATGGAAATCCTGAAAGAACTAACCAAAACACTATTATTATAGGCAAAAAGAATTCATTAAGGCAGGTTTTATATGTGCCAATGATACTCAGAAGATATAAAGGAAGAAAGCACCTAAAATACCTAGGAATAAACAATATACAAGACCTAGATGAAGAAACATTTGTTAATTTAAGGAAATACCACAGATACAGAGGAGTCCCTGAGTGGTGCAAATGGTTAACATACTAGGCTGCTAACTGAAGGCTGGAGGTTCCAGTCCACCTAGAGGCACCTTGAAAGAAAGGCCTGGTGATCTACTTGATCTACTTCTGAAAAATCAGCCACTGAAAACCCTACATTATCAGTTCTACTCTGTCACACATGGGGTTGCCATGAGTCAGAAACAACTTGAAGGCAACTGGTTTACAGATACAGAATGTTGTTGATGCAGAATTGTTATTGACCAAAAAAAGAAAGCAAGAGGAAGCAGGTATTGCCTGGGGTTGAGGGAGAGACCTAAGAAACTACAGAACACAAAAGATGATCTGAGTAAATAAAAGCTGAGTCAGAAGTTACTCATGGTTAACAGGTTTGGTTGTTCCTGAATAAGAAGATTCAACATCATGAAGATGTCAAACCTTCCCTAGACATTCAATAAATTAATTTATTAATCCTCCCCTAATAAGCAGAGGCCTGGTGGCACAGTGGTTAAGAGACAGGCTGCTAACCAAAAGGTCAGCAGTTTGAATCCACCAGCTACTCCCTGGAAACCCTGAGGGACAGTTCTACTCTGTCCTGTATGGTCCCTATGAGTCAGAATCAACTAGACATCAATGGGTTTTTTTTAATTTATTTTAATCCTAGTAAACACAACAACAATCTCCTATTGAAAAATGGAAGATGCAGAATACTGTGCATAGTTATGCTACCATTTCTGTAAAAAAGGGGAGGAGGGCATAGTATTTGTGTATATATGTAGAATATATATTGAAGTCTACATAGAAAACAGGGCTCGTTGGTTGCTCCTGGTTAGAAAAAATGGGTACCTGAAACAAGGATGGAAGGGACACTTTACATTATATAACTTTTTGGTACAGTTTTGAACTATGTGAATTTATTACCTATTCAAAACTAAGTAAGACTAAAGAGCAACATTAACCATTTAAATACTCACAAATACTACCCAGCTATATGATCGTATATTTTTATTTGTTGCTCCCCATCCCCTTGCCAAAGAATTCATGAAAGGAAAAATAAAATTCCTCCAGTCTTCTAAATAGCCAGGTTTTTGCAATCCTTTCAGCCCTCTTAAAATTTCAGCAATTAATAAAAAGTAGGGAAGAATAGCAAAACTAAGTAAAATCTCAAGCAAGTGATCAAAACCTGTCCCTGTATTTTTATGGAGCTTCTTTTAGAATGGCAGAAAAATGGGCAATATTGTTATTTTCATTTAATAGCCGGATTTTGGTTAATCCAGTGTGTATGTAAATCACATCTTTTTTTGTTAATCATATCTAAGCTTTCTTTTTTTTTTTTTGCTTGATTATTCTGATTCAACCATTTTTACGTTAGAGCCTCAAATAATTTACTGAAAGGAAAATTTCTCTCAATTTCGTAATTATTAGTACGTATCATTTATTATCATTTTTAATACATACCTAAAACTGGAAACGTTAACAATAAGCCTGCCGGCAGTGATCATACATCTTGTAACTATGGAAATTTTAAAGGGGGGAAAAATAGCTCTAAGAAGGAAAGGTTTCGGGCGGTAGAAATTAACAGGTTACGTTTCCATGCCACCTCCTGGCTATTGTTCCAGTTGGAGATAACAGTGTTTGTTAATTTAAGGAATACTACGGAGACTGAATCCTGTCGGTACTATCGACCAAAAAAGCAAGCGAGAGAAAGCAGGCACTACCGGGGCTGACCGACTGACCTAAGAAATTGCGGTAATCTAACCGAACCCCTGAGGAAGCAAGGACTAGCTTCCAACAATGTACGCCACAAGGCAACCCCGAACTGGATTAATCGTTTAACTTTAGAATTATTGGTTCAGTTAACATGCACCCCCACACTCCTAAATCCCCTCTGAGAACGTATCGGACTGCTTCGCTTGTCTACGGTCACAGCAGTACAAGCTGTTTTCTGACATTACAAAAAAAAAAGGAAGCGAGCATTTGTGTATTTTGGTCCGGCTCCAGAACAGGGAGGGCGATCCATAGACCTCGCAACTACCAGCCGCTCAGCCTATCAGGGTGGAAGCGAGCCTCCAGCAAAAAAGAACGTTGTCCGCCACTCCCATACGTGGGCGAGCCCCGGCTCCCGACAATCCCTGCCGCCGCGTCCCCCGCCGCCGCGACCCTCGCCGCCCCGGCTCCCCCGCCCTCCCAGCACAGGATTTCTCGCCTTTGCTGCCGCGCCGCAGTGGGCCTGGGCGGGGAAGAGATTCGGCGGAGCGTGCGCGGCGTCACAAAGCGAAGCTGAAACGCTAGAGTTTCCGCCAAGATCCAGGTCACCTCTGGCGAAGCCCACTTGCGGCCCGCCCCCGGCAGCGTAAGACCAAGCGCCGCCTCGCTCCTCCCTCGCGTCCCACGTAGGCGGGTACGGCCGCAACCTCGCGGCGGCTCGAGCGTCGCTAAGGGTCCTGGGAGTGCCGGCTCGCGCCGGAAGGACAGGCGGGCGGCTCGGCGGCGAGATTATAAAGGGGAAGGAGTCGGCGGCGAGCGCTGGTGTTAGGTGTTTGGGCCTTCCGAGGGGCGTTCTCGTAGGGCCCCGCTGAAGGCCTCGGTGACAGGGCCGTTCGTGCCCGCGGCTCCCGCCTTTTTCCCGGTACAGCGTCTGCTCGCGGCCTCCGCGACCTGCAGGCCCAACATGGCGCAGGAGGTGTCGGAGTACCTGAGCCAGAACCCGCGGGTGGCTCTCTGGGTGGAGGCGCTGCGCTGCGACGGCGAGACTGACAAACACTGGCGCCACCGCCGGGAGTTTCTACTTCGCAACGCCGGGGACTTGGCCCCCACTGGCGGCGTTGCTTCCAGTAACGCGGATGAGGCTGCCGACGCCAAGAGCGGGACTCGCAGTCGGCAGCTGCAGCAGCTCATCTCCTTCTCCATGGCCTGGGCAAACCACGTCTTCCTCGGGTGCCGGTGAGTGAGGAAGCGGCTCCAACCAGCGCTCCCCCATTTTCCCTTCCGCCCCCGCTAGCTTCAGCGAAAACCCGCTCGCAGTGGGGAGGGAAAGTGTGAAGCACGGGAGTTCACGGGACCGGCTGCCTTCTAAGAGTGAGAAGGGCGTCTCCGCGAGAAGCAGACATGATTAATAGAACCTCGTTAGGGACCCCCGTTATGTGGGGACTGCTGAAGTTGTTGGCGTTGAGCTGACAAAGCTGTTGTGGATGAACAGTGGATTTAAAGGTTAATTAGGATAGACTTTGCTTCCCAGACCCTGGGTCATTTGTTTACGGAGTGTCCCGGAAGCAGAAAGTTCCTGGCAGTTAGTTCACTATCTTGATTACGACCAGGAAATGCAGTTCTTTTGGCCTGTTTTGCACACCAAAAGTATTAGAAGGGAAAAAACAAAACAAAAATATATTTAAGTGAAATTTTTTTTTCTTTTTTTTAGGTACCCTCAAAAAGTTATGGATAAAATACTTAGTATGGCTGAAGGTATCAAAGTGACAGATGCTCCAATCCATACAACAAGAGACGAACTGGTTGCCAAGGTGAAGAAAAGAGGGATATCGAGTAGCAATGGTTAGCAGATCATAGATGTGAACATACATAGGAGTTTAGAGCATAAGTTTGATATCATGTGGCTTTATTGTTGTTACTAATTTTTTAACAAGTCAGAATTTACATAATGTTACTAATTAAGTTGGAATGTTAAACCTAAAATATATATCTGTATTTTTATAGGCTCTGATTTGGATAGTTTTGCTTGACTGCTTTAGATTTTTGAAATGTCAAATAATTGTGTCTGTTGCTGTTAATTTTAGAAATTAATGATGCTGTTCAACACTTTTAGAAATCAATGAAGTTATTCCACACTTTTTAAAGAAACTACTAGTCCTGAAATATTTTGATCTTGTGACTTTACTTTCATAAGTATTTGTCGTATAAATTTTTAGCAGACATATATTAGGTGAACTTAGTCACATATCTATTTTTCTTCTTTTTAGAAGGGGTAGAAGAACCATCCAAAAAACGAGGCATAGAAGGAAAAAACAATTCTGCAGTTGAGCAAGATCATGCAAAAACTTCAGCCAAAACAGAATATCCATCAGCCAAGCAGGAAAACAGTTCAACATGTATGGGGTCATCCACCAAACTGGAGAGTAGTGGGAACTCAACTCGTAGCTCTGGCATTTCCTTGAATGAGAATAGCTCTACAAGTGATGGGGATAGACCTAGTTCCAGCCAAAGCAGCAGCAGCATTTCATCTCAGGTAACAACGGCAGGGTCTGGAAAAGTTTCTGAATCAGAAACTTCGGATAAACATGGTTCAGCACCATTTGTTTCCTCTCTGTTGAAATCAAGTGTGAATAGTCATGTGACCCAGTCCACTGATTGCAGACAACAAAGTGGCTCGCCTGAAAATAATGCTTTGGAAGGCTCTTCAGTCTCAGCTTCTCAGAGCAGCTCAGAGATTCAGTTGCCCTTGTTGGGCTCCTCAGGAAGCTCAGAAGTAGAATTGCCACTCTTGTCTTCTAAACCTAGTTCAGAGACAGCTTCAAGTGGGTTAACTTCTAAAACTAGTTCAGAAGCAAGTGTTTCATCATCAGTTTCTAAAGACAGTTCTTCATCAGGCGCATCCTTGCTAACCCTCAAGAGTAGCTCCTCAACAAATACATCACTGCTGACTTCCAGAAGCACTTCCCAGGTAGCTGCATCACTGTTAGCTTCCAAGAGCAGCCCCCAGACCAGTGGATCTCTGGTTTCCAAAAGCACTTCCTTAGCAAGTGTGTCCCAGCTGGCTTCTAAGAGTAGTTCTCAGACTAGCACGTCACAGTTGCCTTCTAAAAGCACTTCACAGTCAAGTGAGAGTTCTGTCAAATTCTCCTGTTGCAAGTTAACCAATGAAGATGTGAAACAGAGGCAACCTTTTTTTAATAGACTGTATAAAACGGTAGCATGGAAGTTGGTAGCTGTTGGCGGCTTTGGTCCCAATGTGAATCATGGAGAGCTCCTAAATGCAGCTGTTGAGGCTCTCAAAGCAACACTGGATGTGTTTTTTGTCCCACTAAAAGAACTGGCAGATCTGCCTCAAAATAAGAGCTCTCAAGAAAGTATTGTTTGTGAATTAAGGTGCAAGTCTGTGTATTTGGGCACTGGCTGTGGAAAAAGCAAAGAAAATGCAAAAGCAGTTGCATCAAGAGAAGCACTGAAGTTATTTCTCAAGAAAAAGGTGGTGGTAAAAATATGTAAAAGAAAATACAGAGGCAGTGAAATAGAAGATTTAGTACTCCTTGATGAAGAATCAAGGCCTGTAAACTTACCACCAGCATTAAAGCATCCTCAAGAATTACCATAATGTGTCCAAAAGATCACTGCATAAAATATCTAGTATTTGAAGAGAAAAACTGGCTTACTTTTGTACCATATAAAACACAGGCTTTCACAAATTTTATATTCCTTTTTTCCAGTTTTGCAGAAAATTTACATTCTAGTTCTCTTCACAAAGTAGAATTGTAAATAATTTACAAATGACAGTACACATTAAAAGGTATGCATTAACAGCATGCCAGTATGCTGTTTTATTAGCTGAAGGAAATATTGTCTTCTATTTTTAATGATACATTAGGTACGACGTGTAGTTCTGTAGTCTTAAAACTTTTGTACTGCTTTCAATTTAGTGAAAATGTATTAAGTTGTCTACCATGCTTTATTTTTTTTAGCTTGAATAAATCTCCACATTAAAGAAAAGGGGACCATAGTATTTGAATGTCTGAAAGTCTGTGAAACTTAAGGTTTTTAGAATGTTGCCCATAATAGTAAACATGTCTGTTAAAGAATAAAAGAAAAAATAGTTGCCACAAACTATTTTTAGAGAAGTTGTAAGCATTTTTTAGATATAAAACAGTATAAAGTACTTAATATTATATTCTAAAATTGTTTGAAATTTACCATGATTTTGATTGCTGCAGATTCTTTAAGCAGGTTAATTTATGTTTTGAGGTAAAATACAATTTACACTTTTCTTAAAGACATAAATGTGGGTTTCTATATTAAGCATATTTTGTGACTACTACTATTAACAGACTGATTTGTTTAGATATTAAATGCTTTAAGCTATTTTACCTTTTCAAGAAGTTGTGTTTTTTTTCCCTCAAGTCAACCAATTCCTGCAAATAGGCTTCCCACTACTAAGTTGTCGTAAATTACCACCAAGAAATTTTCATAGCTGATACACAACTTTTTATGCATAGGTAGGTTAAAATTTTCAAATCCAGAAGTAGACAGTTCTTGTATTTACAAATCTCATAGAAGAGTACCGGGAATAATGGAGAGCCATGTTCAGCTCTTGAATCAACCCGTTCAATTGAATTATATTTGTTGGTAATGAAATGGAATCTTGTGTGTGTCTTAAGTGCTTGTGACTATATTATATTGTAGTATAATCTGTTTCATTTTTCCTCATACTGGCCCAAGATATTTTGTCGTCTTCGCGGCCTTTTTTCCAGCTTCCTAGATGCTGTGTTTAGAGCATATTGAGCGGTAATGGTGATAATGTATAAAGAGACAATAATCAAGAAATCATTTTTTATGTGCCAGTTGTATTTGAATGGGAAAGTTGACTGAACATAAGTAGCACAAGGATGTAGAAATTATTCCTATTTTATAATCTAGGAATAATAGGCAAGGATTTAGTTTCCTGTACTTGAAATGATCAGGGACATTTTTATTTCACCATATAACCTTTAACAGTGATTCATTTTCAAGGATGTTTAATTGAATACCAAAATTAGAATCCATATTCTGTAAATGGGTTGCCTTTATATATTGTGGGCAGCAATAATGTGAATGTATTGAGGAAGCATTTTTAATTGTCTCACTTTCCTCAGTCTTGGAAAGTATGTTTTGCGAGACTGTGATTACCAGAAAAAAGCCAAAAATTAAAAAATAAGTATTTTAGAATTTCTCAAGATAGTATGATGCAGAAGAAACCAAAAACTTTGTTTTTCTTTTTTTATTGTGCTTTAAGTGAAAGTTTACAATTCAAGTTAGTCTCTCGTATAAAAATTTATACGTAACAGGTGACCCTAGTTGCTCTGCCTATACTGTGACAGGACACTCCCCCTTTCCACCCCGGAATCTGTTTTTCTTGAGATAGAATCTTGACTCTTCCTTTCACTAGACATGTAACTTCTGGAAATTTAACCTTTTAACTTTTCTTTATTTGTAAAGTAAGACTAATAGCTTCCTTATAGAATTATGAAGATTAAATTAGGTAAAAAAGTGCCTAGCACAATACAGACATTCCATAGTTTATTAATTGCATATATATGAGTTCTCATTAACCCTCACAATGTCTTGACTAGCTATTCTCATTTGGCCGGCTGTTTTTCAGATGAAGCTACCCAAACACAGATAAAGTAATTGATCAAAGAAGATAGAATTCAAGCTCGTATTTGATTCTAGAGCCCAAGCTCTTCATGCTGTATTGCTTATTATCTTTCTCACTTCTCTACATGCTAAAATTTCTGAAAACCCCCCTCAGAGTGATTTTCTACTAGTTTTATCCAGTGATCACATACCTTTCAGAAGCCTCAACCTCTCTTGAAATGAGTCACTTCAGTAGTTTTTCTGTTTATTAATGCTGCATGTCTTGAATATTCTCAGAACTAGCAAATCATCCCATATGGGTAGAGTTGAAGTTCATTTAAAAAAAAAAAAAAGGCTAAAATAATTTGTAATCAAATTTAGTGAAAAAGTAGGTTATCAAGCTAAAAAATAATTACTGATTTTTGTAATTTCAGCAAGGTGAGATGTCCTGAGGCTGATTTTTCTTGATGGTGCTAAAATCAGTAGTTTTCTTTTTAAATGGTGAAGTTAAAAGGTTGACTTTGAAGAAGGGTACTGCCCTG
This sequence comes from Dugong dugon, assembly GCA_030035585.1. Classification (NCBI taxonomy): domain Eukaryota; kingdom Metazoa; phylum Chordata; class Mammalia; order Sirenia; family Dugongidae; genus Dugong; species Dugong dugon. Next base: position 22,534,049 of record CM057478.1, read on the forward strand.
AGCTTTTGACCCAAGTGTTTGGGGCCTGCCACTCCTACCACTGACTGGGAAATGGTCATGATGATATGTGTAATTCCAAAGCTTTTGATGTATTTTATCAAAAGCTTGCTCCAATTTAAATTACGTATGAAAGGGCCATTATTTTTCCTGCCAGGTGTGGCTTTTCTTGGTACAGATTTCTCCTTGTTTGGGTTCCTAAGTAATGGCAGTGAAAAGATAACCAAAGCAAGAAGCCCCAGGAATTGTGTTGTTATTGTAGTTTAAGGGGAATTTGTGGGCCTTGTCCTCAAAACTTAAGTCCTACATTGATTCACCTTCTAGACACAAATCTCTGATTGTCCATTTGAGCATGGTTTCTTAAAAAATATTTTCTGTGGTTGATGAAGAAACAAAATTCTTTGTAGCTTTCCATCATTTGAACAAAGATAGATGAATGCATGGTTTGTCAAGCCATTTATTTTCCCATACCCCTCCCCAAGAAAAATATTAAGAGCTTTATCACATTTCCTTAGCTTCCCTCGCTGTTTAGTTGCTACCCAGATAGAACCATTCCTTTTTCCCTTTCTTCCCTATTACCGGCTTTAATATCCCCCTACTTTTCTGTTGTTCCCCATTTAAAAAAACACTGTTGCAAGAAAACTTACTTAAAAATGTCATTTTGCTGTTTGTCAATTAAGAAAAATAGTGTAGTTAATGGACAAGGCCCCAGATGAAACTGAGAGAAAAATAATACTAAACATGAAGTATTAAATATAGGATATTCTTTTTAGTAAAACTACAAATTTCATATGCTGGTAAGGAGCCCTAGTTGTGCAGTGGTTAAGTTTTAGTGGTCTGGATAGATCAATCCGGCTACAATATTCCATTAAGTCAGAGCCTAAGTCAGAAGCAAAGCCTAAGCTAACCGAAAGGTTGTTGATTCAAACCCACCAGCTGCTCCACAGGAGAAAGATGTGGCAGTCTGCTTTCTTAAGGATTCCAGCCTTGGAAACCCTATGGGGGCAGTTCTGTCCTATAGGGTCGCTATGAGTCAGAATCCGACTCGACGGCAATGGGTTTTATTTAGGGTAGTCCTTTACAGAAAGCAATCACAAATATAGGCATACCTCATTTCATTGCGCTTCACTTTATTGCACTTGGCAGATACTACATTTTTTACAAATTGAAGTTTTGTGGCAACTCTATCTAGCAAATCCATCAGCGCCATTTTTCCAACAGCATGTGCTCACTTCGTGTCTCTGTCACATTTTGGTAATTCTCACAATATTTCAGACTTTTTCATTATATCTGTTACAGTGATCTGTGATCAGTGATCTTTGATGTTACTTGCAATTGTTTTGGGGTGTCACGAACTGTGCCCATATAAGGCAGCTAACTTAATAAGTGTTGTGTGACTGCTCCATCAACCGGCCATTTCCCCATCTCTCTCCCTCTCCTTGGGTCTCCATATTCCCTGAGACACGACAGTATTGAAATTAGGCCAATTAATAAGCCTATAATGGCCTTTAAGTGTTCAAATGACAGGAAGAGTCGCACATTTCTCACTTGAAATCAAAAGCTGGAAGTGATTATGCTTAGTGAGGAAGTCATGTCGAAAGCAGTCACAGACCAAAAGTTAGGCCTCTTGCGCCAAACAGCCAAGTTGTGAATGCAAAGGAAAAGTTCTTGAAGGAAATTTAAAGTGGTCCTCCAGTGAACACACAAATGATAAAAAAGTAAAACAGCCTTATTGCTGATATGGAGAAAGTTTTAGTGGTCTGGATAGAAGATCAAACAAGCTACAATATTCCATTAACGCAAAGCCTAATCCAGAGCAAGGCCCTAACTCTTCAATTCTATGAAAGTTGAGGGAGGTGAAGAAGCTGCAAAAGAAAGGCTGAGGGAGGTGCAGAAGAAAAGTGTGAAGCTAGCAGAGGTTGGTTCATGAGGTTTAAGGAAAGAAGCTGTCTCCATAACATAAAAGTGCAAGGTGAAGCAGCAAGTCATCCAGAAGATCTAGCTAAGATAATTGAAGGTGGCTACACTAAACATTTTCAGTGTAGACAAAACAGCCTTATATTGGAAGAAGACGCCATCTAGGACTTTGATAACTAGAGAGAAGTCAATGCCTGGCTTCAAAGCTTCAAAGGACAGGCTGACTCTCTTGTTAGGGGCTAATGCAGCTGGTGACTTTAAGTTGAAGCTGATGCTAATTTACCATTCTGAAAATCCTAGCGCCTTTAAGAATGACGCTAAATCTACTCTGTGCTCTATAAACGGAACAACAAAACCTGGATGACAGCACATCTGTTACAACATTGTTTACTGAATATTTTAAGCCCACTGTTGAGACCTACTGCTCAGAAAAAAAAGATTCCTTTCAAAATATTACTGCTCATTGATAATGCACCTGGTCACCCAAGAGCTCTGATGGAGATGTTGTTGTTAGGTGCTGTCAAGTCGGTTCCGACTCGTAGCAATGCTACAGGACAATAAAACTGCCCCACAGGGTTTCCAAGGAGCAGCTGGTGGATATAAACTGGCTACCTTTGGGTTAGCAGCTGAGCTCTTAACCACTACGCCACCAGGGCTCCAATAGAGTTTCCAAGGAGCAGCTGGTGGATTTGAACTGCTGAACTTTTGGTTAGCAGCCAAGCTCTTAAACCACTGTGCCATCAAGGATCCTTGATGGAGATGTACAAGGAGATTAATGTTGTTTTCATGTCTGCTAACACAACATCCCCTCCACGTGTCTGTCAGTTTTTGGTACTGTGGGGGCTTGCATGTTGCTGTAATGCTGGAAGCTATGCCACAGGTATTCAGATACCAGCAGGGTCACCCATGGCAGACAGGTTTCAGCTGAGCTTCCAGACTAAAACAGACTAAGAAGAAGGACCCGGCAGTCTACTTCTGAAAAGAATTAGCCAGTGAAAACCTTATGAATAGCAGTGGAAGATTGTCTGATATAGTGCCAGAAGATGAGCCCCCCAGGTTGGAAGGCACTCGAAAGATGACTAGAGAAGTGCTGCCTCCTCAAAGTAGAGTCGACCTTAATGACATGGATGGAGTCAAGCTTTCAGGGCCTTCATTTGCTGATGTGGCAAGACTCAAAATGAGAAGAAACAGCTGCGAACATCCATTAATCAGAACGTGGAATGTACGAAGTATGAATCTAGGAAAATTGGAAATCATCAAAAATGAAATCGAACACATAAACATTGATATCCTAGGCATTAGTGAGTTAAATGGATTGGTATTGGCTGTTCTGAATCAGACAATCATATGGCCTACTATGCCAGGAATGGCAACTTGAAGAGGAATGGTGCATTCATTGTCAAAAAGAACATTTCAAGATCTATCCTGAAATGCTGTCAAGTGACAGGATAACATCCATACACCTACAAGGAAGGCTAGTTAATACAACTATTACTCAAATTTACACACCAACCACTAAGGCCAAAGAAGAAGAAACTGAAGATTTTTACCAACTTCTGCAGTCTGAAATTGATCGAACATGCAATCAGGATGCATTAATAATTACTGGTGATTTGGAATGCGAAAGTTGGAAACAAAGAAGGATCGGTAGCTGGAAAATATGACCTTGGTAATAGAAATGATGCCAGAGATCCCATGACAGAATTTTGTAAGGCCAACGACTTCTTCATTGCAAATGCCTTTTTTCACCAGCGTAAACAGCGACTATACATGTCGACCTCACCAGATGGGATACGCAGCAATCAAATCGACTACATCTGTGGAAAGAGAGGATGGAAAAGCTCAATATCATCAGTCAGAACAAGGCCAAGGGCCGACTGCAAACAGACCGTCAACTGCTCATATACAAGTTCAAGCTGAAAGTGAAGAAAATTAGAACAAGTCCACGAGAGCCAAAGTACGACCTTGAGTATATCCCACCTGAATTTAGAGACCATCTCTAGAATATATTTGACGTGTTGAACACTAACGACTGAACACCAGACGAGTTTGGAATGACATCAAGGACATCATACATGAAGAAAGCAAGAGGTCATGAAAAAGACAGGAAAGAAAGAAAAGACCACAATGGGTGTCAGAAGAGACTTGCTCTTAAACATCGAGTAGCTAAAGCAAAAGGAAGAAATGATGAAGTAAAAGAACTGAACAGAAGATTTCAAAGGGCACCTTGAGAAGACAAAGTAAAGTATTATAACGACATGTGCAAAGACCTGGAGAAAGAAAACCAAAGAGAAGAACACACTGGCATTTCTCAAGCTGAAAGAACTGAAGAAAAAATTCAAGCCTTGAGTTGCAATAGTGAAGGATTCTATGGGGAAAATATTAAATGACACAGGAAGCTTCAACAGAAGATGGAAGGAATACACAGAGTCATTATACCAAAAGGAATTGGTCGACATTCAACCATTTCAAGAGGTAACACATGATCAGGAACCAATGGTACTGAAGGAAGAAGTCCAAGCTGCACTGAAGGCATTGGCGAAAAACAAGGCTCCAGGAATTGATGGAATATCAACTGAGATGTTTCAACAAAGGATGCAGCGCTGGAAGTGCCCACTCGTCTATGTCAAGAAAACTGGAAGAGAGCTACCTGGCCAAGCTACTGGAAGAGATCCATATTTATGCCTATTCCCAAGAAAGGTGATCCAACTGAATGAGGAAATTATCAAACAATATAATTAACATCACACACAAGTAAAATTTTGCTGAAGATCATTCAAAAGTGGCTGCAGCAGCATATTAACAGGGAACTGCCAGAAATTCAGGGAAGATTCAGAAGAGGATGTAGAACCATCTGACATTGCTGATGTCAGCTGGATCTTAGCTGAAAGCAAAGAATACCAGAAAGATGTTTACCTATGTTTTATTGACTATGCAAACGCATTCGACTGTGTGGATCATAACAAAGTATGGATAACATTGCAAAGAATGGGAATTCCAGAACACTTAATTGTGCTCATGAGGAACCTGTACATAGACCAAGAGGCAGTTGTTTGAACAGAACAAGGGGATACTGTGTGGTTTAAAGTCAGGAAGGATGTGCATCAGGGTTGTATCCTTTCACCATACTTATTCAATCTATTGCTGAGCAAACAATCCGAGAAGCTGGACTATATGAAGAAGAATGGGGCATCAGGAATGGCGAAAGACTCATTAACAACCTGCGTTATGCAGATGACACAACCTTGCTTGCTGAAAGTGAAGAGGACTTGAAGCACTTACTGATGAAGATCAATAACCACAGCCTTCCGTATGGATTATGCCTCAACATAGAGAAAACAAAAATCCTCAAGCTGGACCAATAAGCAACAGGATAAATGGAGAAACAATTGAAGTTGTCAAAGATTTCATTTTACTTGGATCCAGAATCAACACCCATGGAAGCAGCAGTCAAGAAATCAAATGACACATTGCATCGGCCAAATCTGCTGCAAAAGACCTCTTTAAAGTGTTGAAAAGCAAAGATGTCACCTTGAAGACTAAGATGCGCCTGACCCAGGCCATGGTATTTTCAATTGCATCAAGCCGGACAGTGAAAAAGGAAGACTGAAGAATTGACGCCTTTGAATTGTGGTGCTGGCAAAGAATATCGAATGTACCCTGGACTGCCAAAAGAACAAACAAATCTGTCTTGGAGGAAGTGCAACCAGAATGCTCCTTGGAAGCAAGGATGGTGAGACTGTGTCCTGCATACTTTGGACATGTTGTCAGGAGGGATCAGTCCCTGGAGAAGGACATCATGCATGGTAAAGCAGAGGGTCAGCAAAAAAGAGGAGGACCCTCAACAAGATGGATTGACACAGTAGCTGCAACAGTGGCCTCAAGCATAACAACGATTGTGAGCGTGGCACAGGAGCGGGCAGTGGTTCATTCTGTGGTACACAGGGTCGCTATGAGTCGGAACCAACTCGACGGCACCTAACAGCAACAACACCACCACAACATCCTTTCTGCAGCCCATGGATCAAGGAGTGATTTTGGCTTTCAAGTCTTATTATTTAAGAAACACACTGTGTAAGGCTATAGTTGCCATAGATAGTGATGCCTCTGAAGGATCTGGGCAAAGTAAATTGAAAACATTCTGGAAAGGATTCACCATTCTAGATGCCATTAAGAATGTTCGTGATTCAAGGGAGGAGGTCAAAATATAAACATTAACAGGAGTTTGAAAGAAGTTGATTCCAACCCTCATGGATGACTTTGAGGGTTTCAAGACTTCAGTGGAGGAAGTAACTGCAGATGTGGTGGAAACAGCAAGAGAACTAGAATTAGAAGTGGATTCTGAAGATGTGACTGACTTGCTGCAATCTCATGATAAAATTTTAACAGATGAGGAGTTGCTTCTTATGGATGAGCAAAGAAAGTGGTTTCTTGGAGATGGAGTCTACTCCTGGTGAAGATGCTGTGCACATTGTTGAAATGACAAGAAATGATTTAGAATATTACATAAACTTATTTTATCTGATAAAGGAGCAGCATGGTTTGAGAGCATTGACTCCAATTTTGAAAGAAGTTCTACTGTGGGTAAAATGCTATCAAATAGCATTGCATGCTACAGAGAAATCTTTCGTGAAAGAGTCAATTGATGTAGCAAACTTCATCATTGTCTTATTTTAAGAAATTGCCACAGCCACCCCAACCTTCAGCAACCACCACCCTGATCAGTCAGCAGCCATCAATATCGAGGCAAGACCCTCCACCAGCAAAAAGACTGACTCGCTGAAGGCTCAGATGATGGTTAGCATTTTTTTAACAATATTTTTTAGTTAAGCTATGCAGATAATTTTTTTTAGACAATGCTATTGCACACATAATAGACTACAGTATAGTGTAATCATAACTTTTATATGTACTGGGAAACAAAAAAAATCACGTGACTTGCTTTATTCAATATTCACTTTATTGCAGTGGTCTGGAACTGAACCCGCAGTATCTCTGAGGTATGCCTGTACTCTGTGGTTTTGAAACTTTATTGATAAAATCAGAATGCCTTTTTGGAAGTAATCAGGAAACAATCACACTTAATAATTAATATAACAATCAGTACACTGTGAACTATAAAGCTACTTTTATATTGGGTAGAACTGATATAATGCATATAACTTGTAATGAAATGAGAAAAAAATGTAAATTCATGAAAAGTTGGATTTAAGGGTAAGAATTATCTAATATATTCGTTATGACTTTTTCATGTAAATCAGTTTACCAGAGCTTGGGTACCTCTCTGAAATGATAAAAATCAGCGTTTTAAATATGTGATCAGTGGTTTTCAAACTTATTTGAGCCAATTTCTGCTAAGGAAAATGGCACTGTGTATGTAAAACAAGAGCAGAACTTCTTTGGTTGAAGGAAGGCAGCCATACCCCACCACTGAATTCCTCTTCCATTCTCAATTCCTGAGGTACCTCCTTGGACTATGAACTAAAGAGGACTTAGCAACTATGAGGCCCAGTGTAGATAGCTAGCTTCCTTCTGCATCAGAGTGGATGTAGGTAGAAAAACCACCAGCTTACTACAAAATGGAATCAATTTGGTTTAAAGTAATATGCTTTCTTAGAATTTATAATTAGCAGGAACTCATAGAGGGTCAGCAAAAAAGAGGAAGCCCCTCCACAAGATGGACTGACACAGTGGTTGCAACAACGGGCTCAAGCATAACAATTGTGAGGGAGGCGCAGGACCAGGCAGTGTTTCGTTCTATTGTATATAGGGTTGCTATGAGCTGGAATGAACTCGATGGCACCTAACAACAACTTACTATTTGGTAATTTTCCCTCTCTTCCCCTCTCATCCCTGGTAACCATCAAAGAATTTTTTTCCTGTGTGTAAACCTTTTGTTGTTAATTTCTAAATTAACAACAACAACAATATAGCAAACTTGTTGTTGCAATGGAGTTCGCTCCAACTCATAGTGACTCCATGTACAACAGAATGAAATTTTGCTCAGTCCTGCCCCATCTTCCTGATCGTTGGTATACTTGAGTCTATTGTTTTGGCCACTGTATATTTTGAGTGCCTTTCAACCTCAGGAGCTCATCTTCCAGCAATACATTGGGCAATACTCCGTTGTGATCCACAGCATTTTCACTGGCTACTTTACAGAAGTAGATCGCTAGGTCTTTCTTCCTAGTTTGTCTTAGTCTGGAAGCTCTGCTGAAAGCTGTCCACCATAGGTGACTCTGCTGATATTTGAAATACCGGTGGCATATCATCCAGCATGATAGCAACACATAAGCCACCACAGTATGACAAGCTGACAGATGGATAGTGACATACCAGGCTTGTTGTGTGCCACTGAGTTGATTCCTACTCATAGCAACCGTATATGACAGAACAGAACTGCCCCATAGGGTTTCCTGGACCGTAATCTTTATGGGAGCAGATCGCCAGGGCTTTTTCCCAAACTGCCAGCCTTTCAGTTAGCAGTCGAGTACTTAACAATTGTACCACCCCCAAAAACAAACCTATTGCTGTTGAGTTGATTCCAGCTTATAGCAACCCTATAGGACAGAGTAGAACTGCCCCATAGGGTTTCCAAGGCTGGAATCTTTACCGAAGCAGACTGTCACATCTTTGTCCTGTAGAACAGCTGGTGTGTTCAAACCACCAACCTTTCCGTTGGCTGCTGAGTGCTTAACTGCTGTGCCACTAGGCTCCTTACATCACGATTAAGGGACCATTATTTAAATAACACTAAAAAAAAAAAACAGCTATCATTTATTTTTTATTGTGAAATACAACTGCAAAGTCCATATATATAAACCAAACCCATTGCCGTTGAGTTGATTCCAACTAAAAGCAACTCTATAAGACAGAGTAGAACTGCCCCATAGGGTTTTCAAGGCTGTAAATCTTTACAGAAGCGACTGTAGCATTTTTCTCCTGCGGAGCAGCTGGTTAGTTTGAACCACCAACCTTTCAGTTAGCAGCCAAGCACCTCAACCACTGTGTCATCAGGGCTCCTAATTATTAAGTGAACACCCATGTAACAATTACAGGTAGTTGTTTTTGCAGTGCTTTATATCCCATCATGTGAATAGCTACCATTGACTGGGTGCCTACAATGCGTTGGTGCTTTACATATGTCTCATTTAAGCCTACCCTAACCCTATGTGATGGGTTGGTATTTTTAATTCTATGTTACAAATGAGGAAACTGATGACCATTTTGAATTGCTTCCCTCAAATCACATAACTAGTAAATGCTCAAGCAGGGACTCAAATCCAGTGTCCTCATAAAAGACAAAACAATGACTTGGTTCTAATTTGGGACACTGAATGTGAATGCCAATCAGACATGATGTCCCATGATACTTGTTTCCTATATTCCAGAAAATAGTAACTGTCATCACATTTTCAAGAAAATCTGAGAATTTTTTTTTTTTAACTGTCTAGGAATATTCTAAAAAATAAAAGCAAACTTTAAAGGAAATTGCTCATGTGTATCTGAAATAATCATTGGAGGACTATTTATTAGGCATTCTATTTGTAGAATTCAAAGGTATAATTTACTGAAACGATATATATAATCAATGATGTAATCAATGGTTGAAACAAATTATCTTACAAATCCTATTTCATTACTCTTCACCATTTGTATATTATTAAATATTTCTCTATAATACATAAAAACTGATTCTTACGAAATAAAAACTTAACAGAAGTCTAGAGAAGCATTTCTCGTTTACCTTGCTTGGGTGCACTGATACTGGACCATACTTAGGGAGTTATCACACATGCTTAATCTGCAGCTTAATCTGCAGAAAACAATATGTGCACTTTTCTGTCTTTTTTCATTTCAAAATAATATTGAATGCAATTACAAAAAGAAACATATTTATAAATAAAAATAAGAATAAAATTTTGAAAATGTTCATTCCTTAGCAGTCATTCTACCATTATGGGAAAGAGAGGATGATGTGGCTTTAGGGAAGGCCACAGCAGGGAGAGCAAGGAAGTAAAAATGTACCCATTCCAGCCCTGGTGGATTTTGAGAAAGGGAAGGCTAAAGAGGGGAAGCAAGCATTTAAGACGTATGGGTCCTGATCTCTATAGGCACGAACTTCACCTGTGTCAGTACTGCAGAGGTGTGAGTAATGACAATTTTCATGTAATGAGCCTGGCTATATTCGGCTCCCTGACTATAATTAAAGAATGTATCGCTCTTTAGGAGGAAGCAAGAGAGCAAAGCAAAGCAGGGTTGGATAAAAAATACTGAAGGCATCAAGGACTTACATCCAGAGTTGCACACCACCAGGGGGTGCCATTCACATGGAACACAGTAGATGCCATTTAATACAGTGTGAATGGTGCCCTTAGGAGTTGTAGAACAAGCTGCCCTTTCTGGAACTCCTGAGATTGCTGTGTAAGTACACTAGGGAACTTCAATGAACTTACTGGAAAAATCTTACTTAAAAAAATTTAATTTGAAATTAAAAACTACTTAATGGTTCTATTAAGTGTGAATAGCATGTAAATTCTAACACATTGTTCTTGGGAGTAGCCCATACTAAAGTTAATCTGATGATGCTGAGTGCACAATTTGCATTTGGTTATGAATTACTTTGCCTAACACATTCTTCAGTTATTTCAATACAATAGCCTAAAATCATACCAAGTAAAGTGAGACTACTTGGATTATGTTACAGATTTTTTTTCTTTTTCCTGTTCAAAAACCTTGGGGTAAATTCAGGAAGTAGGCAGTTTAAGAATTATGTCAGCCCAGGTATGGAATACAACTGAGAGATTGCTTTGTGTTCTCTCCAGCAGACAGATAATGTCCCTTAATTTAATACATAAAGTTGGCTTCTGAACATTTGGTGTAAACCCACCATCTCTTGTTCAGTTTCCCTTTCATTTTTATCTTTCTCTTTTTTTGCTCTGTTTTTTCTTTTTTGGGCGGCAGGGGGAAGGGAGTTATTAACCTTAGCTGATGTGAGCCAACATAAATGAGTAAAGATTATATGATTTGTGCTTTCTGAAACCACAGAATATAATACTTCAGAAGCCAGGTATCCTATAAATTTCACTTTGATGTTGATTCTGGGAGAACAGTGAGGAGAGAGTTTTGTTCTAAATTTTATTGTGCTTTAGGTGAAAGTTTACAGTGCAAATTAGTTTCTCATTCAAAAACTTATACACAAATTGTTCTGTAACATTGACTGCAATCCCTGCAATGTGTCAGCATTCTCCCCCTTCCCACCCCAATTCCCCTTGTCCATTCATCCAGTTTTCCTGTCCCTTCCTGCCTTCTCATCTTTGCTTTTGGGCAGGTGTTGCCCATTTAGTCTTATAGACTTGATTGAACTAAGAAGCACGTTCCTCATGTGTGTTTGTTTTATAGGCCTGTCTAATCTTTGGCTGAAAGATGTGGCTTCAGTTCTGAGTTAGCAAGATGTCCGGGGGCCATAGTCTCAAGGGTTCCTCCAGTCTCTGTCAGACTGGTCTTTTTTTGTGAATTTGAATTTTGTTCTACATTTTTCTCCTGCTCTGTCCAGGACCCTCTATTGTGATCCTCGTCAGAGTGGTCAGTGGTGGTAGGTGGGCACCATCTAGTTCTTCTAGGCTCAGGCTGGTGGATGCTGTGGTATATGTGGTTCCTTTGGACTAATATTTTCCTTGTGTCTTTGGTTTCCTTCATTTTCCTTTGCTGTGGATGGGATGGGACCATTAGATGTATCTTAATGGCTGCTTGCAGGCTTTTAAGACTGCAGATGCTACTCACCAAAATAGGATGTAGAACATTTCCCTTATGAACTGTTATGCCAACTGACCTAGATATCCCCCAAAACCGTGGTCCCTCGCCCTCAGCCCCAGTAACTTGGTCCCTTTAGGTATTCAGATGTGTCTATGAAGCTTCTATGACTTTGCCTTGGTAAAGTTGTGCTGACTTCCCCTATATTTTGTGTTGTCTTTCCCTTCACCAGAGTTGCCACTTACCTATTATCTAGTTAGTATTTTTCCCACCCCACCCCTCCCCTCTCTCATAACCATCCAATTTTTTTTTTCTTTTTTCTGTGTGTAAACCTTTCCTTGGGCTTTTATAATAGTGGTCTCATACAATATTTGTCCTTTTGTGATTAACTTATTTCACTCAGCATGATGCCCTCCAGATTCATCTGTGTTGTGAGATGCTTCTCGGATTCATGATTGTTCTTTATCATTGCACAGTATTCTATTGTATGTATGTACCGTAATTTGTTTATTCATTCATCTATTGATGGGCACTTATGTTGTTTCCATCATATTTGTTGTTGTGAATAATGCTGCAATGAACAGGTGTGTGCATATGTCTATTTGTGTGACAGCTCTTATTTCTCTAGGAGTGGGATTGCTGGATTGTATGGTATTTCTAACTTTTTAAGGAAGTGCCATATCATTTTCCATAGTGGTTGTACCAGAAGTGCATAGAAGTTCCAATTTCCCCACAACCTGTCCAACATTTGGTATTTTCTGTTTTTTTGATTTGTGCCAGTAATGTCGGGGTGAGATGGTATCTCATTGTAGTTTTGATTTTCATTTCTCTAATGGCTAGTGATTGTGAGCATTTCCTCATGTGTCTGTTAGTTGCCTAAATGTCTTCTTTGGTGAAAGGTCTGTTTATATCTTTTGCCCATTTTTTAATTGGATTATTTGTCTTTTTGTTGTTGAAGTATTTTATAGATTTTAGAGATTAGATATGTTGGATATGTCATAGCCAAAAAATTTTTCCCAGTCTGTAGGTTCTCTTTTTACTCTTCTGGTGAAATATTTTGATGAGCATAAGTATTTAATTTTTAGGAGCCCCCAGTTAGCTAGTTTATCTTCTGGTGTTTGTACATGTTAGTTATGGCTTGTATTCTATTTACGCCATGTATTGTCCCTATTTTTTCTTCCATGATCTTTATCATTTTAGGTTTTATATTTAGGTCTTTGATCCATTTTGAGTTAGTTTTTATGTATGGTGTGAGGTATGGGTCCTGTTTCATTTTTTACAGATGGACATCCAGTTTTTTGAGAACTATTTGTTAAAAAGACTGTCTTTTCCCCATTTAATGGACTTTGGTTCTTTGTCAAAGACCAGCTGACTATAGGTGGATAGATTTACATTTGGGTTCTTGATTCTGTTCCATTGGTCTATGTGTCTGTCATTGTACCAGTACCAGAGAGATATTCTGATCTCTGTCGGTATAAAGCACAAGGGGATAAGAATCGTACATGGTAAATAACGTCAGCTCAACTCTGTACTCATGAAACATCAAACAAAAAAACTGAATTTTTTTTTGGTGGATAGACTTTGGTGGTTTCCTAGAATTTAAAATTCTATCACTTCTTATTGTAAGGAAATCCATGCCATTGTATATCAAACCAAAGCTGCCCTACTGAGTCTTGGCCTACAACAATGCCTTAGGCTGGGTTCTCTAGAGAAGTAAAAGCAGTGAAGAATATATATATATATATGCACAACTTTCAACTCTCTCTCTATATATATATATACATAAGAGAGAGATTATCTCAAGGAAATGGCTCATGCAATTGTAGAGGCTGGCAAGTCCCAAGTCCATGGATCAGGTGTCAGGCTGGAGGCTTCTCCTGACTCATGTAGCTGAAGAGGCTGATGAATCCAAGATCGGTAGGGATGACAGCAGGCTGCTGGCTCAGAGGCTGCAGAGTCTGATGAATCCCAAGATCAGCAGGCAATATGGCAGGCAGCTGGCTGGAGTCCCAAGCACTAGGGGTCAGATGATAAGCCAGATACAGGATCCAGAGCAAGCAGGTGAGCTTTTCCAGAACATCCATATATATATATAGGATGCAGGCAACACCCCTGAAGAAACTCCCTTTACAACTGATTGGCTGATCACATCAGATCACATCATGGAGGATGGCTACATCATTACATAACTGTCAACTACATCATTACATAACTGCCAAACTACATCATTACATAACTGCCAAACTACATCATTACATAACTGCCAAACCACTGAGAATCATGGCCCAGCCAAGCTGACACACAACCTTAACCATCACAAGCAGAGAAACTAGAATAACTTTAACAGTGTATTGGTTTTCTGTTGCTGCTGTAACAAATTACCATAAATTTAGTATTTTAAACAATACGAATATGTGGGTTAGATGTTCAACATGGGTCTCACTGGGCTCAAATCAAGGTGTTGGCAGGTCTGCATTCCCTTCTGGAGGCTCTAGGGAAGAATCTTTTTCCTTTTTTTGCTCCTAGAGGCTACCTGGTCCCCTTCCTCCATCTTTAAAGCCCACAATGGTGAGTCGAGTACTCACATCACATCACATCATTCTGTCCTTGTTTCCTTTGTCACATTTCTTTTTTTCTGATTCTGATTTTTTCTGTCTCCCATAGTAGGGTTGCTATGAGTTGGAATCGACTCAATAGCAACGGATTGCTGTCTCCCCCCCACCCCCACTTATATGGATCCTTATGATTACACTGGCCCTATCCAGATAATCCAGGATAATCGCCTTATTTTAAAATAGATGACAAATGTAATAAATGACAAATGTTGATTGCCTTGCTTCTGAGCAAGATACAGCATGGAAAATGATACAGCTTAAAAATGGGTTCTGAAGCACAGCTGGATAAATTGCTGTAGGACATACATAATTATTTTAAATGTCTGATCACAGGTAGTTTCTCTGCCATTTAATCCTGAAAATCTAATAAGGGAGCCTCTTTCTACTCCAACGAAAACCAAATCTGTTGCCGTCGAGTTGATTCCAACTTATATTGACCCTATAGGACAAAGCAGGACTGTCCCATAGGGTTTCCAAGAAGTGGCTGGTGGATTTGAACTGCTGACCTTTTGATTAGCAGCTGAGCTCTTAACCATTGCACCACCAGGGCTCCCTTTCTACTCCAGGTATCCTTAAATAAGAAACGCCTTCTAACAAGAATCAAATAATAGAAGGAAAAGGTCAGCTGCAATGGCAAAATAGTTGACAGTTTTCAAGACTTCTTTTGGGACATAGTAGAAAGAGTGGAATTGCAGCTTTGCCATAATGAAGCCAGAGGATGTAATATCTATAAAATAAGTGCTCTATGGCTAACCACATTTATTTATTGTCTGCTGTGCCCTCAGAAATGTTAAATGCCAACTTTGCTGAGCAAAATACATCTTAAATTTATAGCTCTCAGATTTAGCTAAATAAACAGCCAAAGGGTACAAATAATTATTAAACCACCCAATTTTACATTCTTCATAGCCATAATAGTTAAGTACACCCCAGGTATTTATAAAATCACATTGTATTTTAGTATCTAAAATTATACTGCAAGTATCTTAAAGAGGTAGTAGAGAAATGTTGACAAGGAAGATGACAGCACATGTTTCACTCTAGATAATATTTTTAATTCTAAAATCAGGGATTTGTTTAAAAAAAAAAAAAAGATAAATTTACAAATCTCAAAGTTGTGTACTTCAAACAGTCTCCCTATCTTTATTTCTCTCTACCACTCTCAAAACCTTTTTAAAACATCTCTTTTGGAATTGCTTTTTGTTCAGAAGCATATTCTTTAGAATTGCCTTAGTGATTTATTGATGGAAAATATTTATACTATGTGAATTTTTTTTTATTTTACTTTTACTCGAGCTTTAAGGGCACAAAGTGAGGTCTCAAAATTTCTCATCACAAGCCCACATTCAAGGGCTTTTGTGTCATTTGGCAACTGGCTTAGCATAGGAATTATCCAATCTTACCATTCCTTTAGTGCCTCTATCAGTTAGGGTTTTTTTACAAGCTACAGAAATTAACTCTAAGCAAAACAAAAATCATTAAAAGGATACTGGGTAGCTTATTGAATCAAATGATTGCACAACCAGATCTCAAGAATCTAGGCAGCAGAGACGAACAATTCATCACTGCCATCAAAACAGTTCAGATCCAATCATTTTATTCCTGTAACTTAACTTGAGCTTCATATTTTCAGGAAATAGAGTCCAAGTGGCCGAGCTTAGGTTACATGTCTACCTCCGGGTGGGGAGTTGATGCATGACCAATTTATTATTGACAAATGTTAACAGTAGGCTTGACTCATAAAGGACCAGATACAGATACCATGTGGGTAAATCAAACACAGTTTACTTCTTTAAAGAATATAGAATGAAGATAGCACAGTAAGGATACTCAGCAAGGAGAGCAGCAATGTTCTTCAAAGACAAATAAAAGCTGAAACTTCTGGACCCAAATCCTCAACAGATAATGTCACACCAGGCCTTCCAAAAGCTCAGCTGCATCCCTCAGACCCACCCTTATTTAATGGAGGCTAGAGGGCAGTGGTGGTTCAGTGGTAGAATTCTCACCTTCCATGCAGGAGACCCAGGTTCCATTCCTGGCCAATGCACCTCAAGCACAGCCACCACTCATCTGTCAGTGGAGGCTTGAGTGTTGCTGTGAAGATGAACAGGTTTCAGCAAAGCTTCCAGACCAACATGGACGAGGAAGGAAGGCCTGGTGATCTACATCTGAAAATCAGCCAGCAAAAACTCTATGCATCACAATGGTCTAATCCTGTTGTGAATGGGGTCACCATGAATCGGGGCCAACTCAATGGTAGCTAACAACAACAAAGGTATGAGATACAGCCTTATCTAGTTATATGTTGCAGGCCACCATACCTGGGCCAACTGCATCCCATATCAGAGTTATATTCTGTATCCTATCATCAGTAGGGTTAAATATATAGTACTTTTAGGGCTGGTAAACTTTTCATATATTGCTCTTTACTTTCCCAAAATAACATGGTTGAGGCAAGAACATACTTGAATCCAAAGCTGTGGAACAAAGGTCAGTTATTTATCTGTTCCTGGGAGTTGGGCCAACAGGCTCTTGGACCAGCTAAACAGCCTATAATGAACTGGGAATCTTGTTTGGCATCCCTGCTGAGACCATAGTGGGGTGTGGGAGGGGTACAGTGGAGGTGATAGGGGATATTTCTCCATAGGAAAAAAAGAATGTTTTAACCACAAGAAAGAAAAGATATTTTGCACAAGCCAAAACACTAGATGCTCTGTACAATGACTCAGTGTGACTAACTAGCTGTTAGGATCTCCAACAAATTCTCCATGTCCCCATGCTATAAGAGGATAGTAATTAAAGCCATCCAGCTACCCCAAATCCTGGTGAGGGGGGGCACTATCTCCATTCTCTGAGTCTTTTCCCTGAGAAGTCTCCCCAGCAGTTTGTCCAGAAAGAAAAAAATGAGCAAAGAATTTGCCTCAATAACTCCCCCAAACAACTGATCAGAAAAGAGTGGTGCTGATGCCTTTCCACAATTTTCATGAACTTACCTCACTCTAGTTCCTGTGGTTTCCTTTCAGTGGATTTCAAGCTGCAGTTCTTTGCTGCTAATGCAGCCCATATGGGCACTTTTCCCATTGGATCTACTAAGGAAAACCACTGGTAAGTTGTTGCTGAAAGATGTTACCGATCTTACTGAACAGTGTACTTTGGTCTCCCTTAGTTCCCTATCCTGAAAAGACAACCTACAGAATGAGTGAAATATCTGGAAACCATATATCAGATAAGGGTTTAATATCCAGAATTTATAAAGAACTCTTGAAACCCAACATAAAAAAGACTATCCAATTTAAAAAATGGGCAAAAGACTTGAGTACACATTTATTCAAAAATGATATACAAATGGCCAATAAACATACAAAAAGATGCACATCATTAGTCACTAGGGGAAGGCAAATCAAAACCACAATGAGATACCACTTCACACCCATTATGGCTGTTATCAAAAAGTGTAAAATAACAAGCGTTGTTGAGGATGTGGAGAAATGGAACATTTGTACACTGCTGGTGGAAATGTAAAATGGTGCAGCCACTGTGGAAAACATTTTGGTAGTTCCCAATTCCAATTCTAAATATAGAATTAGCATATGACCCAGCATTCCTCTCTGAGGTATATACTCAAAAGAATTGAAAGCAGTGACTCAAATAGACCATCGACTTCAATGTTCATTGCAGCATTAGTCACAATAGCCAAAAGGTGGAAACACCCCAAGTGCCATCAGCAGATGAATGCATAAACAAAATGTAGAGTAGTATTGGACTATAAGGGTCACTGGGTAGCACAAATGATTAAGCGCTCAACTACTAACCAAAAGGTTGATGGTTCAAACCCACCCGGACGCACCTCAGAAGACAGACCTGGCAATCTGCTTCCAAAAGGTCACAGCCTTGAAAACCCTATGAGGCAGTTCTACTCTGCATATATGGGCTTGCCATGAGTCAGTCAATCTCGATCGCAACTAACAACAACAACACTCAGCTATAAAGAAAAATGAAGTTCTGATACGTGCCACCACCTGGATAAAACTTGAAAATATTATGCTAAATGAAATAAGCCAGACACAAAGGGATAAATATTGTATGATTCCACTTATATGAAATATCTGGAATAAGCGAATCCATTGAGACGAAAGAAGATTAGTGGTTACCATGTGCTGGGAAGGGGTGGCGGGGGAGGAATGAGGAGTTAAAAAAAAGGGGGGCCTTCTAAAGAGTCAGTCCCAGGGCTGGGACCTGTCTTACCCATGTCTGAGGGCAGTACCACCCAACTCTTTATTTTAGCTGAGAAATTCTCACATCAAACATAAGCCCTGTGTTAATAAAATAAGCGGAGTGGGGGGAGATGAAACTAAGATATTGCCAGATAAACAAAAGCTGAGGAAATCTGTTACCACTAGACTTGTCCTACAAGAAATGTTAAAGGGAATCCTTCAGGTTGAAATGAAAGGACACTAGATAACAGCTCAAAACTGTATGAAGAAATAAGATCTCCAGTAAAGATAATTTCATGGGTAAATACAAAGGCAAGTTTTACTGTATTTTGGGTTTATAATTTTATTTGCTATGTCTTACACGTCCTTGGGTGGTGCAAACAGTTTGCACTCAACTACTAACTGCAAGGTTGGCAGTTCAAATCCACTCAGTAGCACCATGGAAGAAAAGGCCTGGTGAACTGCTTCCATAAAGATTACAGCCAAGAAAACCTTATGGAGCAGTTCTAGTCTGTAACACATGGGTCTGCTGTGAGTCAGAATTGACTTGATGGCAATTTTTTTTTTTTTACATGATATAAAAGGTAAGTGCATTTTTAAAAATCATAAATTTGTTATTGGACACAATGTATAAAGATGTAATTTTGTGACAACAATGTAAATGGGATGGAATTGTATAAACGATTTTTGTATGTTATGGAAATTAAGTTGATATTAATTTAAACTAGATTACTATAAACTTAGGATGTTAAATGAAACCCCCATAGTAACCACAGTGAAAATATCTTTAAATTTCATACAAAAGGAAATGAGAAGAGAATCAAAATGGTTCACTACAAAAAAATTAACAAAACACAAAAGAAGGCAGTACAGGAAGAAATTAGTGACAAAAATGGTATAAGACATACACGAAACAAATAGCAAAATGGCACAAGCAAGTTCTTTATCAGTAACTACTATACATACAATGGAATATTATTTATCCAAAAGAGAAATGAAGTTCTGATACACATTACAACATGGATGGACCTTAAAAACACAGTGCTAAGTGAAATAAATCAGACACAAAAGGACAAATATTGTAGGATCTCATTTACATGAAGTATCTAAATAGGCAAATACATAGAGACAAAAGTGAAATCAGTGGCTGATGGGAAGGGAGAAGGAGAAGTTACTGCTTAATGGATACCGAGTTTTTGTCTTGGGTGATGAATTTTGGAGGTGGATGGTGGTAGTAGTTGCACAACATTGTGAATGTAATTAATGTCATTGAATTGTACACTTAAAAATGG
The DNA here is from genome assembly GCA_030035585.1 of Dugong dugon. NCBI lineage: Eukaryota > Metazoa > Chordata > Mammalia > Sirenia > Dugongidae > Dugong > Dugong dugon. The sequence goes on from CM057478.1 coordinate 22,553,837, forward strand.
TTACAGTGGTAAGTTTCATGTTATTTTTTTTTATCACAATGAAAGTTTTAAAAACAATAGTATTTAGGATTTAAAAATGAAATTGCTATAAAGTGAAAAGAAAAAAACATGATCGTACAATTTTAAATTAGTAAATTGGAAAATAATTCACGAAGAAGAACTATAGAAAAGTATGGGCCAATGGTAGCAAGAATGGAATAAGTATAAAGACTTCCAAAGTAAAACTTAGATGGAGTTGGCACTTATATGAATGTGTATAATTTGGAAACATTATGTATAAGACTTTATTATAATACTTATCAATTTTTAGAGTTTGAAACTGGTGGTATGAAGTGGGAATGTCCTTCTTCTACTCCAGGAAACTATCTAAACAGCATCAAGGAAAATGAGAAGGAAAAAAAAAAGTCTTCTCTGCGTATGTGTGTGGGATGGGATGGGTTGGGGGTTAGGAAACAGCTAAAACGCCAGATCATAAAATAGTGGAGGAACTGTGAAAAGCAGTAGGGATCAATCATGGATGAGAATGGAAGGATGTGGAGAGAAAACATCCAATTAAGCCAGGAAACCACTTATCGAAGTGAGGGGTGAAAAACTTAAATCCCTTGTTTGCAACAGTGGGAACAGGGTGCATCCACCAACAATATGAGCTCTCACAGAAGAAGCAGTCTGTCTGTCTGCAACAAGAGAGAAGGGAGATTTGGCAATGTGAAAAACCCCACAGCTGCCTTTTCTACTGGCTCAGGAGAATTTAAAGTGAACAAACCTACAAAGAAAACTCTGAGTCATAAGAATTCCAGTTAGGGAGGAACGTGGCTTTTGTTCCTCCCCAACTTAACTTTCAACAAATAGCTTGTCCAGAAATAATTAACCTGTTTTAGAGATGAGTAAGTTAAAAACGAGCCATATAGGATCTATACAAACATACTTGAAGGAAAAAAAAAGGACGGGAGGAGAAACAAACAAACAAACAAAAAAAACCAAAAAACAAACAATAACAAAAAAAAAAAAACAAGAGCAGTCAACACTCACAAAAGAAAAATTTTCTACAGAATGGATGAAATTAGGACCAAACTTTACTGCATGAATTATAAACAACAACAGCAACAAAAAAAAGCAACTGGTCCTACGAAGCTAAAGCTCAACACAGACATGCAATAGCTCAGGATAAAAAGAGTGAGCAACAGGAGTACCTAAAACAGTAAGTTGAAGAAATTCAGGAAACAAGTAGAAGAAAAAAGTAAAATCAGCATACAAATGAAAAAACTGTTAGAAGCATAAGGGAGAAAAGACACTAATGATGACAGTTAGGGGCACAGAGAGTAGTAAGGATAAAAGTGGGCAAAATAAAATGTAAATAAAGGGATAAAGAAGATTGGAGATAAAAAGATAGGAAAAATAGACAAGGAGATTCAACATAAGCATAACTAGAGTCTCCAAAAAAGAAAACTGAAACAGATAGAATATTTAATAATACTTCAAGAAAAATTTTATGATATAAAAGAAAACCTGAAAATGTCTTGATAAGTATAAAAGCCAGAGTTAAGGTATTGCTGGTTGGCAAACACAACCGGTATGTCCTTCATGCTATACAAGGGCTAAAGCATTAAACAAATGTCTTAGGCTTGGTTCTCTAAAGAAGCAAAACCAGTAAAGCATATAAGTATATATATAGAGATTTATATCGAGGAAACAGCTCATGCAATTGTAGAGGCTAAAACGTCCCAAGTTCGTGGATCAGGGTAGAAGCCTCTCCCAATTCACAGAAGCTGGTGAACCCAAGGTCAGCAGGTGAGAGAGGGGCTCCTGCTCATAGGCTGTGAAGGTCAACGAATTCCAAGGTCAGCAGACAAAACTGCAAGGTCTCCCCTGATTCATGTAGCTGCAGGGGCTGGCGAACCCAAGATCAGCAGGTCAGGGAACCCGACTCTTGCTCACAGGCTGTGAAGATTGACCAATTAATTCCAAGATCAACAGGTAAGCTGCTAGCTCAAGTCCCAAGAACCGGAGGTGAGACAACAATAGGCAGCTGCTGAGTCTGGAACAAGCCAAAAACCTTGGCAAGGCGAGCAGGCAGAAAGTAACCAGTGGAAGGCAGAGAGATGAACTTGAGTGGGCGGTAAGCTGCCACAGGCCCCGTCTCTGCCAGTACCACTCAGCAGATTTCATCATGGAGGTGATCACATACCAAATTTCAACAGGGAAGTGATCACAACATTATGCAGCTGCTAAAACAGTGAGAGTGGTGGTCTAGCCAAGTTGACATAACAACCTTAACCATCACAACAGACAAACAGAACAATAATAAAATAAATTTAAATTACAGGATATCTGAGGTATAAAGATTTACTCAGTGATAACAACATAAATGGTGGTGGAAGGAGGAGTGGCGTTAAGTATAGGATTATTGTATGTTACTGAAATTAAGTTAGTATCGCCATAACCCAGGTTGTTATAAACGTAAAATGCTAAATGTAATTCTCATGGTAACCACAAAGAAAGTAAATAAAAATTGTACACAAAAGAAGGGAAACATAATGGTTCTGCATACACAAAAAAATCTGTATGCAAAAAAATTCAGCACTGGCGGAAAAGAGGGACAAAGGTTTGTTGTTGTTAGCTGCCGCCGTGTCAGCCTGATCTCATGATGACCCCATGTGTTACAGGGTAGAACTGCTCCGTATGGTTTTCTTTCTTTCTTTTTTATTGTGCTTTAGATGATAGTTTACAGAGCAAATTACTTTCTCATTAAACAATACCCATATTGTTTTGTGAAACTGGTTGCCAACCCCATGATGTGTCAACAGTCTCCCCTTCTTGACCTGGGGTTCCCCATTTCCATTCCTCTAGGTTTCCTGTCCCCTCCTGCCTTCTCCTCCTTGCCCCTGGGCTGGTGTGCCCATTTAGTCTCCTATACATGTTTAAGCTACATGTATTATTGTTTGTTTTATTGGCCTGTCTAATATTTGGCTGAAGGGTGAACCTTAGGAGGGACTTCAATACTGAGTTCAGAGTGTCCGGGGGCCATAATCTCAGAGTTTCTCCAGTCTCTGTCAGAGCCAGTAAGTCTGGTCTTTTTTTGTGTTTGAATTTTCTCCTACATTCATCTCCAGCTCTGTCCGGGACCCTCTATTGTGATCCCTGTCACAGCAGCTGGTGGTAGTAGCCAGGCACCATCTAGTTGTTCTGGTAGAGGCCGTGGCAGTTGTGGTCCATTAATCCTTCTGACTAATCTTTCCCTTGAGTCTTTGGTTTTCTTCATTTCCCCTTGCTCCAGACAGGGTGGGACCAGTGGAGTATCTTAGATGGCCACTCACAAGCTTTCAAGATCCCAGATGCTACTCACCAAAGTAGGATGTAGAATATTTTCTTTACAAACTATGTTATGTTAATTGAGCTAGATGACCCGAGACCATGGTCCCTGGCCCTCAGCCCGGTAAATGAGTCCCTCGGGGAGTTTGGATGTGTCTATGAAGCTTCTATGACTTTGCTTTGGTCAAGTTGTGCTGACTTCCCCAGTATTGTGTACTGTCTTACCCTTCACCAAAGTTACCACTTATCTATTGTCTATTTAGTGTTTTTCCATCCCCACCCCTCCCCTCCCTTGTAACCATCAAAGATTATTTCTCTTGATGTGTAAACCTTTTCATGAGTTTTTATGGTAGTCATCTCATACAATATTTGTCCTTTTGTGATTGACTTATTTCACTCAACATAATGCCCTCCAGATTCATCCATGTTGTGAGATGTTTCACAGACTCATCATTGTTCTTTACTGTTGTGCAGTATTCCATTGTGTGTATGCACCATATATTGTTAATTCATTCATCTGTTGATGGGCACTTACGTTGTTTCCATCTATTTGCTATTGTGAATAATGCTGCAGTGAACATGGGTGTGAATATGTCTATTCGTGTGATGGCTCTTATTTCTCTAGGATATATTCCTAAGAGTGGGATTGCTGGATTATATGGTATTTCTATTTCTAGCTTTTTAAGGAAGATAAGTGTCATTTTCCAAAATGGTCGTACCATTTTGCATTCCCACCAGCAATGCATAAGAGTTCCAAACTCCCCTCAGCCTCTTCACCATTTGTTTTTTTCTGTTTTTTTGATTTGTGCCATTAATGTCGGGGTGAGATGGTATCTCATTGTAGTTTTGATTTTCATTTCTCTAATGGCTAGTGATCATGAGCATTTCCTCATGTGGCTGTTAGCCACCTGAATGTTTTCTTTGGTGAAGTGTCTGTTCATTTCCTTTGCCCATTTTTAAATTGTATTATTTGTCTTTTTGTTGAAGAGGTGTTGGATTTTCCTATAGATTTTAGAGATTAGACCTTTGTTGGATATATTATAGCTAAAAATTTTTTCCCAGTCTGTAGGTTCTCTTTTTACTCTTTTGGTGAAGTCTTTTGCTGAACATAAGTGTGTAATTTTTAGGAGATCCCAGTTATCTAGTTTATCTTCTGGTGTTTATGTATTGTTAGTTATGGTTTGTATTCTATTTATGCCATGTGTTAGGGCCTCTAGCGTTGATACTGTTTTTTCATCTATGGACTTGATAGTTTTGGGTTTTATATTTAGGTCTTAAATCCTTTTTGAATTAGTTTTTGCGTATGGCGTGAGGTACAGGTCCTGTTTCATATTTTAACACAATGGACATCCAGTTTCTCCAGCACCATTTGTTAAAAAGACTGTCTTTTCCCCATCTGATGGACTTTGGGCTTTTGTCGAAGATCAGGTGACCATAGGTGGATTGATTTACATGTGGGTTCTCAATTCTGTTTCATTGGTCAATGTGTCTGTCATTGTACCAGTACCAGGCTGTTTTGACTACCATAGCTGTATAGTAGATTCTGAGGTCAGGTAGTGTGAGGCCTCCTACTTTATTCCTCTTCTTCAACAGTGCTTTACTTATCCGGGGCATCTTTCCTTTCCATACAAAGTTAATTATTAGTTTTTCCATCTCACTAAAGAATGTTGTTGGTATTTGAACCAGGATTGCATTGTATTGTAGATTGCTTTGGGTAGAATTGACATTTTCACAATTTTGAGTCCACCTATCCATGAGCATTGTATGTTTTTCCATTTATGTAGGTCTCTTTTGTTTTCCTGCAGTGGTGTTTTGTAGTTTTCTTTGTATAGGTCTTTTATGTCCCTGGTTAGATTTATTCCTAAGTATTTTATTTTTTTAGGGGCTATTATAAATGGTATTGCTTTCCTGATTTCCTTTTCGTAGTTCTCCTTATTGGTGTATTGGAATCCAACTGATTATTATATGTTTATCTTGTATCCTGCTATTCTGCCGAATCTTTCTATTAGTTCCAGTAGTTTTCTTGCGGAGTCTTTTAGGTTCTTTATGTATAGTATTATATCATCCACAAATAGTGATAGTTTTACTTCTTCCTTACCAATTTGGATGCCCTTTATTTCTTTTTCTTGCCTTATTGCTCTAGCTAGGACTTTCAGCACAATGTTAAATAGGAGTGGTGATAAAGGGTATCCTTGTCTTGTTCCTGTTCTCAGGGGGAATGTTTTCAGCCTCTCTCTGTTGAGAATGATTCTGGCTGTTGGTTTTGTATAGATGCCCTTCATTATGTTGAGGAATTTCCCTTCTATTCCTATTTTATTGAGAGCTTTTATCAGGAAAGCGTGTTGGACTTTGTCAAATTCCTTTTCTGCATTGATTGAGATGATCACATGATTCTTTTTTTTTATTTATGTGGTGGATTACACTGATTGATTTTCTAATGGTGAACCATCCTTGCACACCTGCTATGAATCCCACTATGTCTGGGTGTATTTTTTGTATACAATACTAAATTCTGTTGGCTAGAATTCTGTTGAGAATTTTTGCATCTATATGCATGAGAGATATTGGTCTGTAATTTTCTTTTTTTGTGGTGTCTTTGCCTGGTTTTGGTATCAGGGTTACACTGGCTTCAGAGAATGAGTTTGGAAGTTTCCCTTCCTTTTCTGTGTTCTGAAATAGTTTAAGTAATACTGGTGTGAGCTCTTCTCTGAATGTTTGGTAGAATTCTCCAGTAAAGCCATCTGGGCCAGGACTTTTTCGTTGTTGTTGTTGTTTGGAGGTTTTTTGTTTTTTGTTTTTAATTACCTTTTCAATCTCTTCTCTTGCTATGGATCTGTTCAGATTTTCTGTCTCAGTTTGATCATTTAGGTAGGTAGTGTTTCTAGAAATTTGTCCATTTCCTCTAAGTTTTCAAATTTGTTGGAGTATAGTTTTTCATAGTATTCTGTTATGATCCTTTTTATTTCAGTTGGGTCTGTTGTTATGTCCTCCATTTCATTTATTAGGATTATTTGCTTCCTATCTTATTTTCATTTTGTCAATTTGGCCAATAATTTGTTGATTTTGTTGATCCTTTCAAGGAATGAACTTTTGGTTGTGTTGATTCTTTCTACTGTTTTTCTATTCTCTATTTCATTTATTTACACTCTGATCATTATTATTTCCTTTCTTCTGGTGGCTATGGGCTTCTTTTGCTGTTCTCTATTTGTCTGAGTTACACAGCTAACATTCTGATTTTGTCCCTTTCTTCTTTTTTGATGTGTGCATTTATTTCTATAAATTGACCTCTGAGCACTGCCTTTGCTGTGTCTCAAAAGTTTTGGTATGATGTGTTTTCATTCTCGTTTGATTCTAGGAATTTTTTGATTCTGTCTTTGATTTCTTTTATTATCCAATGGTTATTTTAAGCAAAGTGTTATTCTGTTTCCATGTATTTGATATTTTTCCTTGCTCTTCCTGTTACTAATTTCTATTTTTATGGCATTATGATTAGAGAAGATGCTTTGTATTATCTCAATGTTTTGAATTTTGTTAAGGATTGCCTTGTGGCCTAAGATGTGGTCTATTCTGGAGTTTATATGGTTTTCTTGGCTGTAATCTTTGTGGAAGCAGATCACCGGGCCTTTCTTCTTCAGGTTGCTGGGTGGGTTCAGAACATCAACCTTTAGGTTAGCAGCTGATCACAAATCTCTTGCACCCCCCAGGCTCCTCAAAGAAGGTATAAGACACACAAAAAATAAATAACAAAATGGCAGAAGTAAGTCCTCCTTTATCAGTAATTATTGTGAATGTAAATGGATTAAATACTCCAATTGAGAGACAGAGACTGGCAGGTTAGATAAAATAACATGATCCATCCATATGCTGTCTAAAAGAGATAGACATCAGGCACAAAGATACAAACAGATTGCAAGTGAAAGGATAAAACAAAATATTCCATGCAAACAGTAACCAAAAGAGAGCAGTGTGGCAATTTTAATACCAGTCAAAATGGACTTTAAGTCAAAATCTATTATAAGAGATAAAGAAGGACACTATAAATGATAAAAAGGCCAATTCATCAAGCAGACATAACAATTATAAATATTTATGCACCTAATCTCAGAGTCCCAAAATTTATAAAGCAAACACTAACAGAATTGAAAGGAGAAATAGACAGGTCTACAATAATAGCTGGAGTCTTTAATAGACCACTTTTGATAATGGATAGAACAATTAGAAAGATCAGTAAAGAAATAGAAGACTTAAACAACACTATTAACCAGCTAGACCTAACAGACATACACAGAACACTCTATCCAACAACAGCAAAATATACATTTTCTCCAGTGCACATGGAACATTCTTCAGCATAGACCATATCTTAGGACACAAAGCAAGTCTCAATAAATTTAAAAATACTGAAATCATACAAAGTATCTTTTCCAATCACAATAGAATGAAACTAGAAATCAATAACATAAAGAAAACTGAAAAAAACACAAATATGTGGAAACTAAATAACACACTACTAAGGAACGAATGGGTAAAGAAAAATATCAAGAGGGAAATTGAAAAATACTTAGAGTTGAATGAGAATGAAAACACAACATACCAAAACCTATGGACTGCAGTGAAAGCAGTATTCAGAGGGATATTTATAGAAATAAACACCTATATTAAAAATGAACAAAGATCGCAAACCAATAAACTAACCCTATAACTTAAGGAACTAGAAAACAAAGAGCAAACTAAACCTAAGTCTACCAGAAGAAAGGAAATAATAAAGATCAGAGCAGAAATAAATGAAACAGAGAACAGAAAAGCAATAGAACCAATCAAACCAAAAGCTGGTTTTATGAAAAGATCAATAAAACCAAGAAACCTTGGGCAGTCTAAACAAAGAAAAAAAGAGAGAAGTCCATCTTGTTGAAGGACTTCCTCTTTTTTGCTGACCTTCTACTTTACATAGAATGATGTCCTTCTCCAGGGATTGATCCGTCCTGATAACATGTCCAAAGTATGTGAAAAATAGTCTCGCCACCCTCCCTTCTAAGGGGCATTCTGGCTGTGCTTTTTCCAAGACACATTTGTTCATCCTTTTCACAGTCCATGGCATATTCAATATTCTTCACCAACACTAATTCAAAGGCATCAATTCTTTTTCGGTCTTCCATATTCATTGTCCAGCTTTTACATACATATGAGGTAAGTGAAAATACCATGGCTTGGGTCAGGTACATCTTCATCCTTAAAGTGACATCTTTGCTTTTTAACACTTTGGAGAGGACTTTTGCAGCAGATTTGCCTAATGCAATACATCATTTGATTTCTTGAGTGCTGCTTCCATGGGTGTTGACTGTGGATCCAAGTAAAATGAAATCCTTGACAACTTCAATCTTTTCTTCGTTTATCATAAAGTTGCTTACTGGTCCAGTTGTGAGGGTTGTTGTTTTCTTTATGTTGAGGTGTAATCCATACTGAAAACTGTGGTCTTTGATCTTCATAGTAAATGCTTCAAGTCCTCTTCACTTTCAGCAAGTAAGGTTGTGTCATCTGCATAATGCAAGTTGTTAATGAGTCTTCCTTCAATCCTGAGGCCATGTTTTTTCTTCACATAGTCCACCTTCTCATATTATTTGCTCAGTATACAGATTGAATAGGCATGGTGAAAGAATACAACCCTGACACACACCTTTCCTGACTTTAAACAATGCAGTATCCCCTTCTTCTGTAGGAACCACTGCCTCTTGATCTATGTACAGTTTCCTCATGAGCACGACTAAGTGTTCTGGAATTCCCATTCTTCACCATGTTATCCATAATTTGTTATGATCCACACAGTCGAATGCCTTTGCATAGTCAATAAAACACAGGTAAACATCTTTTTTATATTCTCTGCTTTCAGCCAAGATCCATCTGACATCAGCAATGATATCCTTGGTTCCAAGTTCTCTTCTGAATCCAACTTGAATTTCTGGCAGTTCCCTATCAGTATGCTGCTGCAGCCACTTTTGAATGATCTTCAGCAAAATTTCACTTGTGTGTGATATTAATGATATTGTACGATAATTTCCACATTTGGTTGGATCATCTTTCTTGGGAATAGGCATAAATATGGATCTCTTTCACCCTGTTGGCCACGTATCTGTCTTCCAATTTTCTTGGCATAGATGAGTAAGCACTTCCAGCACTGCATCCTTTTATTGAAACACCTCAATTGGTATTCCGTCAATTCCTGGAGCCTTGTTTTTTGCCAATGCCTTCAGTGCAGCTTGGACTTCTTCCTTCAGTACCATGAGTTCCTGATCATATGCTACTTCCTGAAATGGTTGAATGTCAACCAATTCTTTTTGGTACAGTGACTCTGTGTATTCCTTCCATCTTCTTTGATGCTTCCTGTGTCATTTAACATTTTCCCTGTAGAATCCTTCAGTACTGCAACTCAAGGTTTGAATTTTTTTTCTTCAGTTCTTTCAGCTCAAGAAATGCTGTGCGTGTTCCTCCCTTTTGGTGTTATATTTTCAGGTCTTTGCACATGTCATTATAATACTTCAGTTTGTCTTCTCGAGCTGCCCTTTGAAATCTTCTGTTCAGCTCTTTTACTTCATCATTTCTTCCTTTTGCTTTAGCTACTCGATGTTTAACAGCAAGTTTCAGAGTCTTTTCTGACATCCATTGTGGTCTTTTCTTTCTTTCTTGTCTTTTTCATGACCTCTTGCTTTCTTCATGTATGATGTCCTGGATGTTATTCCACAACTCGTCTGGTTTTCGGTCATTAGTGTTCAAAGCATCAAATATATTCTAGAGATGGTCTCTAAATTCAGATGGGAGATACTCAAGGTCGTACTTTGGCTCTCGTGGACTTGTTCTAATTTTCTTCACTTTCAACTTGAACTTGTATATGAGCAATTGACGGTCTGTTTTGCAGTCGGTCCTTGGCCTTGTTCTGACTGATGATATTGAGCTTTTCCATCCTCTCTTTCCACAGAGGTAGTCAATTTGATTTTTGTGTATCCCATCTGGCGAGGTCCACATGTGCAGTTGCTGTTCATGCTGGTGAAAAATGGTATTTGCAATGAAGAAGTCATTGGTCTTACAAAATTCTGTCATGCGATCTCCGGCATCATTTCTATTATCAAGGTCATATTTTCCAACTACTGATCCTTCTGTTTCCAGCTTTTACATTCCAATCACCAGTAATTATCAGTGTATCCTGATTGCATATTCCATCAATTTCAGACTGCAGAAGTTGGTAAAAATCTTCAATTTCTTCTTCTTTGGCCTTAGTGGTTGGTGTGTAAATTTGAGTAATAGTCATATTAACTGGTCTTCCTTGTAGGCATATGGATATTGTCCTATCATTGACAGCATTGTACTTCAGGACAGATCTTGAAATGTTCTTTTTGACAATGAATGCAACGCCATTCCTCTTCAAGTTGTTATTCCCAGCATTGTAGACCATATGACTGTTTGATTCAAAATGGCCAATACTAATCCATTTCAGCTCACTAATGCATTCCATGTCATTTTTGACGATTTCCAATTTTCCTAGATTCATACTCATACATTCCACATTCCAATTATCAATGGATGTTTACAGGTGTTTCTTCTCATTTTGAGTTGTGCTACATCATCAAATGAAGGTCCTGAAAGCTTGACTCCATCCACATCATTAAGGTCTACTCTACTTTGAGCCATATTTTGAGTGCCTTCCAACCTGAAGGGCTCATCTTTTGGGACTATATCAGACAATGTTCTGCTGTTATTCATAAGGTTTTCACTGGCTAATTCTTTTCAGAAGTAGACCGCCAGGTCCTTCTTCTTAGTCTGTCTTAGTCTAGAAGCTCAGCTGAAACCTGTCCACCATGGGTGACCCTGTTGGTATTTGAATACTGGTGGCACAGCTTCCAGCATCACAGCAACACACAAGCCCCTACAGTATGACAAACTGACAGTCGTGTGCAGGGATAACTCAGGAGAAATGGGCAAATTTCTTTAAACATAAACTTCCTACACTGACTCAAGAAAAAATAGTGGATCTCAACAGACCCATAACAGGTGAAGAAACTGAATCAGTAATTAAAAACCTCCCAACCAAAAAGAGTCCTGGACCAGATGGCTTTACTGGAGAGTTCTGCCAGACATTTATAGAAGAAGTGACCCCAATCCTGCTTAAACTTTCCAAAAAATAGAAGAGGAGGGAACACTTCCTAACCAATTCTGACGTGAGCACTAGCCTGATACTAAAGCCAAAAAAGACACCACAAGAAAAGAAAACTACAGACCAATACCCCTATGATCATAGAGGCAAAAATACTTAATAAGATACTAGCAAACCAAATTCAAAAACATATTAAAAGGATTATACAGCATGATCAAGTGGTATTTATCCTAGAAATGCAAGGGTGGTTAAACATTAGAAAATCAATCAATGCAATTCCCATATTAACAGAATAAGGGAAAAGAACTATCAACCAAAAGATCATCTAAATCAATGCAGAAAAGGCATTTGACAAAATTCAACACACTTTCATGATAAAAACACTCAAGAAGATAGGAATAGAAGGGAAATTCCTCGATAAAATAAAGGGCATTTATGAAAAACCCACAGTTAACATCACATTCAATGGAGAAATACTGAAAGCTTTCTAATTAAGATAAGAAACAAGACAGGGATGTCCACTCTCACCACTGCTATTTAACACCATTCTGGAAGTGCTAGCCAGAACAATTTCATTAGGAAAAAAATAAAGGTATCCAAATTGGGCAGAAGGAAGTAAAACTATCCTTTTTTGCTGATAACATGATCCTATACACAGAAAACCCCAGAGTCCACAAGAAACCTATTAGAACTAATAAATGAATTCAGCAAGTGGCAGGATAAAGGGTCAACACATAAAAATTAGCCAGGTTTCTATACATCAGCAATGAGCAAGCTGAAAAGGAAATTAAGGAAACATTATCATTTAAAATAGCATCTAAAATAATAAAGTGCCTAGGAATAAATATAACCAAGAAGGTGAAAAACTAATACACAAAAAATTATAAAATATTCGCTAAAAGAAATTAACCAAAAAGAACAAACCCACTGCCATCAAGCCGATTCTGACTCATAACAACCCTACAGGATGAAGTAGAACGGTCCCATAGGGTTTCCAAGGCTGTAATCTTTACGGAAGGAAACTGCCACATCTTTCTCCCATGGAGCAACTGGTGGGTTCAAACCATCACCTTTTGGTTAGCAGCCAGCACTTTAAACACTGTGCCACTAGAGCTCCTTTTGAAAAAAATTAAAGACCTAATATAGTCAATATGTCAACTACCCAAAGCAATCTATAAATTCATTGTAATCTCCATGAAAATTCTAACAGTCTTCTTTGCAGAAATGGAAAAGCCAATCCTCAAATTTATATGGAAGGTCAAAGGACTCTGAAAAGCAATCTTGAAGAAGAATAAAGTGGAAGGGCTCATATTTCCTGATTTCAAAATATCCTATAAAGCTACAGTGATTAAAACAGCCTGGTACTGGTATAATAATAGACATAAAGAGGAATGGAATAGAATTGAAAGTACAGAAATAAATCCATATATATATACAGTCAGCCAATTTTCAACAAGGGTGCTAAGTCTATTCAATGGGGAAGGAAGAGTTTCTTCAATAAATGGTGCTGGGAAAATTGAATTTCCACATGCAAAAGAATGAATCAGAATCTATGCCTCACACCATACTGAAAAACCAATTCAAAATGGATTAAGGACCTAAAAGTGAAAAAATAAAACTATAAAATTCTTAGACGAAAATGTATTTAACACCATTCCAGTGAGGTTGTGGGACCTAGTGTTTAACTTAGATGATTAGATATGACAATAAAAGCTGGAGCAGCAAAAGACAAAACAGACAAATGGGACCTCATAAAAATTAAATACTTTTGTTCATCAAAGGACTTTACCAATAAACTAAAAACATGACCTACAGATTGGGAGAAAATTTTGGGGAACCACGTGTCAGATAAGGGCCTATTATCCAAAATATATATAAAATTTCTACAGCTTAACAACAAAAAGACAAACAACCCAATCAAAAAGTGGGCAAATGACTTGAATAGACAGTTCACCAACCAGGATATTCATATGGCCAACAAGCACATGAAAAGATGTTCAACATCATTAGCCATTAGAGAGATGCAAATCAAAACCACAATAAGATATCACCTTGCCTCCATTAAAATGGCAATGATAAAAAAACAAACAATAAAAGGAAAACAATAGGTGTCATCAAGGTTGTAGAGAAACAAACCCTCAACCAATGCTGGTGAGAATGTAAAATGGTATAGCCAATGTGGAAGACAGTTTGGTGATTCCCCAAAAAGCTGAACATGATCCAGCTATCCCAATCCTAGGTATATACCCAGAAGAAGTGAAGACAGAAATGTAAACAGAAACCTGTACACCGATATTCACTGCAGCACTTTTCACAATAGCCAAAAAGTGAAAACAATAAAAATGTCCATCAACAGATGAATGGATAAATAAAATGCAGTATACACATACAATAGAATATTACGCAGCTGTAAAGAAAAATGAAGTTCTGATGTATGCCACAACATGGATGAACCTTGAAAACATTATGCTGAGTAAACTGTCAGTCACAAAAGGACAAATACTGGATGAGCTCCCTTATATGAAATAAGCAAATATATAGAAACCAAAGATTATTAATGGTTACTAGAGGTGGAGAGAGGAGAAAGGAGGAGTTTTTGTTTAGGGGGCATTGAGTTTATGTTAATGGTGGTAGAACATTTTGGAAAAGGACAGTGATAATGGTGGCACAACATGAAAAATGTAATCAATGTCACTGAGTTGTAAATGTGAAAGTTTTTACAGTGGTTGAATGTTTTGGTGTGTATATTTTCATCACAAAAATTTAAAAAAGAAAACCTGAATCAATATACTGAAAAGGCACACCCCATTCCAGCGAAAATTGACCTACAATACTAAATATTTAGATATATCTTAGTAAAGTTACTGGACTTGAAAGATAAAAAAAATCCACCAACCTCCAAGCATCCAGACAAAATGATCAAGCCATTTACAAGGAAAACAAAACGAAAAAACACTCAGGGTAACCTCAGACTTCTTCACATCAATATTCAGCACCAGAGGATGCTAAGAAGTAAATGTGACCCAAGAATTTTATCTAGGTAAACAGTGATTCCAATATAAAGAAATCAATTTAAAATGGACAAACAATTTTTAACATCCAAGAACTCAAGGAATATCATCCCCACAAGCTCTTCATAAGTACTATGCTAGGGGAAAAACTCAACTTATGCTGTATTCAGGAGACAACTAAAAAAATATGCAGACAGTTTGAAAATAAAAGGAAAAACAAAAATACAACAATAAAAGTGAAAAATATTAAATGAGGTAATTTGAGTAGAGTGCTTACAATAGTGTCTTGCACATAGCAAGTACCATTAAAATGTTGACCAAAAATGAGCAAACTACCCAAAATAGAAAGCAGGGGTTGAGAACTGATTATCAGACAAAGTTGTATTCAGATCAAAAAGTAATAAATGCAGGGACAAGGACTAGAAGGCAGAAGGGCACAGGAAAGCTGGTGATAGGGAACCTAAGGTTGAATAAGGATAGTGTTGATGTGTTGTGAGGTTAACCATTGTCACAGGGCAACATGTGTACTAACTGTTTAATGAGAAACTATTTTGTTCTGTAAAACTTCACCTTAAGTGAGAATAGCAGCACAATTGTAAGAGCGTAGTCGATGTCACCGAACTGTGCATGTAGAAATTTTTGAAATGGTGTATCTTTGGCTATGTATATTTTCATCAAAAAAAAAGGTTGAGAAGGGAGAGGGTTGACATGTCTTGGGGTTGTTAACCAATGTCATAAAACAATATGTGTACTACTGTTTCATGAGAATCTATTTGTTCTGTAAACCTTCACCTGAAGTACAATAAAAAAAAAAAATTTAAAAAAACAAAAAAATAAATGTCCCTGAGTACTGATGGTCACGGGCTGCTGCATCTTTCCTGTTGTGTCATGTCTGACTCCTCCAGTGAAATTTTTACTTAGCGAAATGCTGCCTCCAAAACACTTGTCTGTCACTAGATCTAAGAAGTCTCAGGCCCCAGATCCGTATAAGCTAGATAGTGACTTGACTAAGGAGCTGAATGTCATCACGGCAGAAATTGCAACTGACTCTGAATTCTTTCATCAGAGCTGGAGACTTGTACCAAGAAGTTTATCAAGCTCTTGGTTGGTGAACACTACCTGACTGTTATGGATTGAATTATGTCCCTCAAAAATGTGTGTCAACTTGGCTAAGCCATGATTCCCAGTATTGTGTGATTGTCCATCATTTTGTCATCTGATGTGATTTTCCTATGTGTTGTAAATCCTACTTCCATGATGTCAATGAGGTAGGACTCTATCTACAAGATTAGGTGTTGTCTTAAATCAATCTCTTTTGAGATATAAAAGAGAGAAGCAAGCAAAGAGACAGTGGGACATTATACCACCAAGAAAGCAATGCTGGGAGCAGAGTGTGTCCTTTTGGACTCGAGGTTCCTGTGCTGCAAAGCTTCCAGACCAGGGGGAGATTGATGACAAGGAACTTCCTCCATGATCCAATAGAGAAAGCCTTCCCCTGGAGCTAGCATCCTGAATTTGGACTTCTAGCCTCCTAGACTGTGAGAGAATAAACTTCTATTTGTTAAAGCCATTCACTTGTGGTATTTCTGTTATAGTGGCACTGTATAACTAAGGCACTGACCATCCTGCCAGAAGAGATCAGTTCAAGCCTTGGCTGCAAGCGAAAGATACAGAGAACTGAGAGAAGCTAGTTACTCTGCTGGAAAATTACAAAGGGATGCGTGAATCAGAAGACAACATCCAAGGTGACATCCACAGCAAAGACAGCGTTAGTTGAAACAGAGAGTCCTCACGATCACACTCAGTATATTCTTTCTGCAGTGGCTGGGACCAGGACTGGAGAGGCAAAAGCAAAAATCAATCAGAATCTTGAGACTACTGGCCATATACTAGGAATTCTAGGACAAACTGCCTCAATGCGATCTTTTACTTTCTCTAATGGAGAAAACTTTTGAGATGAAAGGGAGGATGACGATGCCTGGGACTGTATAAGGGATGATGGGTCCAGATCTCAGGATACAGAATCATGCCAGATGTTGTGGACCTCACTGAGAACAGGAAACCTCAAAACCTAATTCAGAAAAACCTGGAGAATTACAGGAAGCTGTTACCACCGGGGAGTCAGCTTGCTGAAGACAACAGACATTCCCACATGACAAAAGGTCATTCATCGAGGTCAAAGAGAAGTGCCTACCTAAGTACCAGTTGAAGTCTGGAAACTATGCCTGAAACCAAAAAGTCAACCCACTGGTGGGAAATTTGTGAAGAAGAATCTTCTCATAGGGTGACAAAGGAAAACTTTATCAAGGACATTTCCACAGTTCCTAATCAGAAAGAGGTAGGAAAATCTCATGATTGGTCAAAAAAGTTCCTCAGAATGTCAGATGATGACTGGAAAGAAATTTCATTCAACAAAAGGGAATAGTGTTACTAAAAAGTTCACAATCTCATTTCCATTGTGAACATAATTTGAACTCGTTATTAACACTTGGAAAATACAGAAAAGTGGAGGGAAAAAAATCCATGTTCCTTCGATCCAAAGATAGATATACTCTTCAATGTCTTGTTTATTCTTTTTTCTGTGCACAGGTTTATAGTTATAACTGTGTCAAAATGTGTATTCAAAATAGATATGATGTTACCTTTGTGGAATTATGGTTAGGTACTTTTATCTTCCCACTTGTCTGTCAGTTTGTCGTACTGTGGTAGCTTGTGTATTGCTGTGATTATGGAAGCCATGCCACCAGTATTTCAAATACCAGGAGGGTATTTCAAATGCCTGCAATATACAGATGACACAACTTTCTTGCTGAAAGCAAAGAGGACTTGAAGCATTTACTGATGAAGATCAAAGACTACAGCCTTCAGTGTGGATTATACCTCAACAAAAAGAAAACAAAAATCCTCACAACTGGACCACAACTGTAAGCAACATGAAGATAAATGGAGAAAATACTGAAGTTGGCAAGGATTTAATTTACTTGAATCCACAATCAACTCCCATGGAAGCAGCACTCAAGAAATCAAACAACATATGGCACTGCGCGAATCTGCTGCAAAAGACCTCTTTAAAATGTTAAAAAGCAGATATCACTTTAAGGACTAAGATGTACCTGAACCAAGCCATGGTATTTTCTTTTCTTTTTAAATTTATTTATTTATTTATTTATTTTTATTGTACTTCAGGTTAAGGCTTACAGAACAAATAGTTTCTCATGAAACAGAAGTACACATGTTGTTTTATGACATTGGTTAATAACTCCACAACATATCAACCCTCTAACTTCTCAACCTTTTTTTTTTTTTTGGTGAAAATACACATAGCCAAAGATACACCATTTCAAAAATTTCTACATGCACAGTTCAGTGACATTGACTACGCTCTTCCAATTGTGCTGTTATTCTCACTTAAGATGAAGGCTTACAGAACAAAATAGTTTCTCATTTAATAGTTACTACAAATGTTGCCCTATCTCACAACACATCAACAATATCCGTACTCAACCTTGGGTTCCCTATCACCAGCTTCCTTGTCCCCTTCTGCTTTCTGGCCCTTGTCACTGGACTCCTGTACCTCGTTAGTCTCATTTGGTTTTATGGAGCTGTCCACTCCCAGGCTGAACAGTGAACCTCGGAGGTAACCTCACCACTGAGCTAAGAGGGTGTCTGGGGGCCATACTCTTGGGGTTTCTCCAGTCTCCTTTAGCAAGCCATGGTATTTTCAATCACCTCATATGCATGCGAAAGCTGGACAATGAATAAGGAAGACTGAAGAAGAATTGATGCCTTTGAATTATGGCGCTGGTGAAGAATACTGAATATACCACGGACTGCCAGAAGAACAAACAAAACTGTCTTGGAAGAAGCACAGCCAGAATGCTCCTTAGAAGCAAGGACAGTGAGACTTCATTTCATGTGCTTTGGACATATTAGCATGAAGGACCAGTCCCTGGAGAAGTACATCATGCGTGGTAGAGGGTCAGTGAAAAAGAGGAAGACCCTCAACAAGATGAACAACACAGTGTCTGCAACAATCGGCTCAAACATGCAACTATTGTGAGGATGGCACAGGACGGGGCAGTTTCTTTCTGTTGTACATAGTTATGAGTTGTAATAAATTAGGAAAAAATTTACCCATATTCCCAAAACCCAACATCTATTATTAACTACTTAATCTATTTCCTTTGGTTTGTCTCTGGGCACTGGTTTGTGATTATTACAGTGTGACTGTAAGTAGGCATAGAGTCAAATATGGAAAACAATTAAGAAAGAGTTGTATGGTCATTGTGGTATTATGGTTAAATATTTTGTCTCCATTTCCTCGAAAGGTCTTTACTGTAGTGTTTTGGTAATCTATCTTTGTAACATACATTTCCATTATAAACTCAGCACATGTTCATTATAGAATTTGAAGTTGCAAAATTTAGAAGAGAAATTCACCCATATTTTCACCATCCAATGACTGTGATTAACATCTTGATATACTTTCTTCATCTTGTTTCTGTGCTCAGGTTTCTGGTTTGTTAATATGGTTGTTATCATTCTATTTACCTGTAATAGTGTCAATAAAAAAAATAATGATTTTTTTAAAGTACTAAACAAAACAAGAATGGCATTTTATAATGGTAAAGGGCAAAATTCACAATATAGATCAAATAATTATGAATAGCTATGCACCAAATAATACATCACTGGCATTCAACATTTATAAGGAAAAACTATAGGCAGTACAAGAGAAACAGGTGTAAGTGCACTGATGACTTTCAATTGCCTCTCTTGGTCCATGACAGATCAGTTGGACAAAAAATAAAATAAAATAAGGTTGAAGAGGAGCTAAATAATATAATTAATAAAGTAGATCTAATTTGTATGTCTCAACCATATATCCAATGTTGACTCCTGAAAAAAGGCAGTAGTGTGTTTTCACAAGTGCTCATGAAACATTCATAAAAATGGAATATAATTAATTGTACAGACCATAGTCTCACATCACAATGTAATAAAATTAGGAACAAATAACATCAAGAGAAATAAAAAGCACCTGCCATCAGGAAATTTTAAAAGGCTTTCTTACACAACTCTTGAGTTAAAGATGAAGTCATAGTAAAAACTGCAAAATATGTAGCAAATAAAAATAATGGAAAATATTACATATTAGAACATATAGGAAATAGTTCATTTGTTGCCCAGATGGGGAGTCAAAATAAATAAGAAGGAAAAAAGAATTAGAAGAAGAAAAAAATTAATCCCAAAGAAAGTAGGAGTTAAATAATAAACTCAGAAATTAAATAGAAAAAAATTTTAAATGACAGAACCAAAACTAAATGCAAAATCATAGACAATTACTTACCCTTATCAAAGATAAAAGGGAGAATGCACAAGTACATAAAATAAGAATTTATTAATAAGGGGGAAATTACCACTAATACAGAGGAAATTCCATATATTAACAACATGAGTAAAATGAGTAGTTTTCTAGAAAAGTATAATTTACCAAAATTGGTTCAGAAGAGAGAAAATCTAAACAGACAAATTATGATGGGAGAAACTGGAAGTTGTTAAGAATGACCCCTGAAAATGTAGCAGGTCCAGGTAGTTTCACTGAGAAATCCTATAAAACATATAATGAAAAGATAATTCCAATATCTAACTTAAACTGTTACAGGACACATAAAAGAAGCAGTGTTTCCAAAGTTTCTTTAATGAAGCAAGTATATCATTAATATCAAACTCAACTAAGATTGCACACAAAAAGAAAATTTTAGCCCAATCTCAGTTATGATTATCAACATTTAAGAATTTAAAATGAAAGAGTAATGAACAAACTCCAGCAGCAAATTAAAAAAGTAAAAACACCATGATCAAGTGGAGTTTATGCTTAGATTGCATGTATGGACCAATGTTAGTATACTTATTACTACAGAAATTTGTTACTATTCTTCATCATGAGGAGAAGAATTTTCTGCTAATCTCTAAAAAATGTTGTAAAGGCACTGGAAAAATTCCATAACCATTCTTGATGTAAACTTTTAACAGAAATATATAGATGTATACTTAGCATGCTAAAATATACCTATCTCAACCACAAAGACGAAATCCCATTTAATGTGGAAACACTTGAACCATTCCCAATAAATTCAGAACAAGATAAGCATTGTTTTAAGCAATAGAATTCAAAGAGAAAAAGATATTATATGTCTAAAAACTGGAAAGGAGGAGGTAAAACAGTTGTTATTTAGAGGTGATATAATTGTATAATACGATGACCAAAAGAATCAATTGAAAAACTGAAATAAATATATAAGAAAGAGAATTCAGTAAGGTGCTTGGGTGTGAAATTAATATATAAAAATTAAAAGCTTCTGTATATAAAAATAACAACTAGTAGAAGACAGAATAGAGAAGACTCTATTTGTAATAGAAACAAAAAATAAAATATCTAGTAAAAATTTTAACAAAAAGTGTGCAAAATCTACACGAAGAAAATCTCTAAATATTTCTAAAGGATACAAAACAATTTTCAATTGGAAAGATTAACAAGCTTTTAGATACAAAAACTAACTTCATAAAGATAACAGTTACCTTTAAATTTATCTATAATTTTAACATGATCCCAAGAAAAATACCAAGAGAATTTTTTATACTAGATAAACTGATTGTAAAGCTTATATGGAAAAAATAAAAATAGGAAAATTCTGAAAAGGAGATTATCTTTTAAAACATATTTTACCTCTACAAAAGTTAAAATAGTGTGGTACTAGAGCATGACAAGATAGGAGATAAGTTGAACAGAACAAAGTTCAGAAATAACAACAACACAAATTCTCTAGGGTATATTGTTGTTAGGTGCTGTCGAGTTGGTTCCCACTCCTAGCTACCCTATGTACAACAGAAAGAAACACTGCCTGATCCTGCACCATCCTCACAATCATTGCTATGTTTGAGCCCATTGTTGGAGCCACTGTGTCAATCCATCTTGTTGAGGGTCTTCCTCTTTTTTGCTGACTCTCTACTAAGCATAATGTCCTTCTCCAGGGGACTGGTCCCCCCTGATAACGTCCAAATTACGTGAGACAAAGTCTCGCCATCCTCCTTCTAAGGGGCACTCTGGCTGCGCTTCTTCCAAGACAGATTTGTTCATCCTTTTGGCAGTCTATGGCATATTCAATATTCTTTGCCAACACTATAATTCAAAGGCATCAATTCTTCTTCGGTCTTCCGTATTCATTGTCCAGCTTTCACATGCATATGAGGTGATTGAAAATATCATGGCTTGGGTCAGGTACATCTTAGTTCTCAAAGTGACATCTTTGCTTTTTAACACTTTAGAGAGGTTTTTTGCAGCAGATTTGCCTAATGCAATACGTCATTTGATTTCTTGAGTGCTGCTTCCATGGGTGTTGACTGTGGATCCAAGTAAAATGAAATCCTTGACAACTTCAATCTTTTCTTCGTTTATCATAAAGTTGCTTACTGGTCCAGTTGTGAGGATTGTTGTTTTCTTTATGTTGAGGTGTAATCCATACTGAAAACTGTGGTCTTTGATCTTCATAGTAAATGCTTCAAGTCCTCTTCACTTTCAGCAAGTAAGGTTGTGTCATCTGCATAATGCAAGTTGTTAATGAATCTTCCTTCAATCCTGAGGCCATGTTTTTCCTTCACATAGTCCACCTTCTCATATTATTTGCTCAGCATACAGATTGAATAGGCATGGTGAAAGAATACAACCCTGACACACACCTTTCCTGACTTTAAACCACGCAGTATCCTCTTGTTCTGTTTGAATCACTGCCTCTTGATCTATGTACAGGTGCCTCATGAGTACCATTAAGTGTTCTGGAATTCCCATTCTTTGCAATGTTATCCATAATTTGTTATGATCCACACAGTCAAATACCTTTGCATAGTCAATAAAACACAGGTAAACATCCTTCTGGTATTCTTTGCTTTCAGCCAAGATCCATCTGACATCAGCAATGAAATCCCTGGTTCCACATCCTCTTCTGAATCTGGCTTGAATTTCTGGCAGATTTCTGTCAATGTACTGTTGCGACTGTTTTTGAATTATCTACAGCAAAATTTTACTTGTGTTTCATATTAATGCATTCTGTTGGATCATCTTTCTTTGGAATGGGCACAAATATGAATCTCTTCCAGTCTGTTGGCCAGGTAGCTGTCTTCCAAATTTCTTGGCATAGACAAGTGAGCACTTTCAGAATTGCATCTGTTTATTGAAACATCTCAAACGGTATTCCATCAATTCCTGGTTTTCACCAATGCCTTCAGTGCAGTTTGGACTTCTTCCTTGAATACCATCCGTCCTTGATCATATGCTACCTCCTGAAATGCCTGAACGTTGACCAATTCTTTTTGGTACAGTGACTCTTGTGTTTTCTTTCAATCTTCTTTTGAGCTTCCTGAGGCATTCAGTATTTTCCCCGCAGAATCCTTCAACATTGCAACTCGAGGCTTAAATTTTTTCTTCAGCTCTTTCGGCTTGAGAAATTTTAAGAGTGTTCTTCCGTTTTGGTTTTCGATCTCCAGGTCTTTGCAAATGTTATTATAATACTTCGTCTTCTCAAGCTGCCCTTTGAAATCTTCTGTTCAGCTCTTTTACTTCATCATTTCTCCCATTTGCTTTAGCTACTCGATGATCAAGAGCAAGTTTCAGAGTCTCTTCTGACATCTATTTTGGTCTTTTCTTTCTTTCCTGTTTTTTTAAGGACATTTTGCTTTCTTCATGTCTTTGATGTCGTTCCACAACTCATCTGTCTTTGGTCATTAGTGTTCAATGCATCAAATCTGGGGTATGTTGTATATGATAAAGGTAGCATCTCAAGTCAATAGAGGAAAAGACAGCTTAATTAATAAACGCCATAGCCAGTTGGAAATGAAATTAAGTTCCATCCATGCTTTCCAACTTACACCAGGATAAATTTAAAGATTTAAATGCAAAAAGTTGTAGTGTAGGATTTTATCTTAGAAAATTAATAGAGAGATAGGTTTGACACACATAAATTCGTTTATTGCAAGGCAGTCATGGCAAGGCATGCAAGTAAGACATTAATTTAGAAGTGGAGAATCAGAATTAATAATTGCAATTATAATGTTAGCTCAATAGTTACTGTCCAAATCTGTCAACAAGCTTTTACCTTTAATAAGAGGTCTCAGACTGTTCTGACCGGGATCACAACAGAGGGTTCTGGACAGAGCTGGAGAAGGATGTAGAACAAAATTTTAACACACACAAAAAAAGACCTGATCTACTGGCCTGAAAGAGACTGGAGAAACCCCGAGAGTATGGCCCAGACACCCTTTTAGCTCAGTGGTGAAGTCACTTCCGAGGTTCACCATTCGGCCGGGGATTGGATAGCCTTATAAAGCAAAATGGGACTAATGAGGCACAGCAGTCCAGGGACAAGGACTAGAAGGCAGAAGGGGACAGGAAAGTTGGTGATAGGGAACCCAAGGCTGAGTAAGGACAGTGCTGACATGTAGTGGGGTTGTTAACCATCTTCACCATAGGGCAACACGTGTACTAACTGTTTAATGAGAAACTATTTTGTTCTGTAAACCTTCACCTAAAGTGAGAATAGCAGCACAACTGAAAGAACGTAATCGATGGCACTGAATTGTGGATGTAGAAATTTTTGAAATGGTGTATCTTTGGCTATGTATATTTTCACCAAAAAAAAGAAAAGGTCAAGAAGGGAGTGGGTTAACATGTCGTGGGGTTGTTAACCAATGTCATAAAACAATTTGTGTACTGACTGTTTAATGAGAAACTATTTTTTCTGTAAACCTTCACCTAAAGTACAATAAATAAATAAATAAGAGATATCAGGAAAAAGTTTTAATCACATCTTGGACTTGGCAGAGCTACCTCATAGCTAGGATCCGAGGTTGGCAGTGGTGGGCAGTCTCAGCAGGCTCTTGGTATTTGCCTCTGCCTTCTCTCAGTGAGTGAGCAGAAATTTAGGGTTTTATATGTGAATTTGTCATCTTGGCTCCACACAACAAGGGACAGTTGACATCAAAGACTATTATGTCTTTCTCCAGGGTTAGAGATTAGTCGAAGGACACGTGTTTTCCTCAAGGTTAGAGATTAGGGAGGTTGTTTAATGTCTCAAGACTAGTTTACAAAGATTAACTATGTTATGTCTTCTTTTATCACAGCATGTCAGGTCAAATGTCTTTCCTTTTGAGCAGAGCAATCCCTGGGCACACCTGTATTATTGTGCTTTCCTGTCCCCAAACACATTTTGCACTTTCATTATCCCCCTCACTGGAAGGCAAGATTTCTTGATGTGCAAAAGCTACAGTTATAGCTATGTTTATGATTTTCTTCTTCTCTCCTAAAAATGACTTAAAGGTTGTTTACCACGTTCTTCACATACTTCTATATTTCTAGGTCTAATTTCAGAAATTTTCTAAACAACTTTCTTATGACTTACAGGTTTTTAATGACTTAGAGAGCCTCACACTGGTAGACATATTTCTATTTGAAGTTTGTATTATAAGTACTTATACATATGTATTTTGAAAGTGTAATAGTGACTTACGCATTATAGAAACATACAGAACAATAGTGAAATACCATACTATCATAGGAGAATTCTTTTATGATATTGTAATACATAAGGTCTTTCTAACTATGGCACAGAACTCAGAATTCATAAAAGAAAAATGTTGATAAATCTGACTACGTAGAAAAAAAATCCTGGAAGGCAAAAACCACCATAAGCAAAGTCAAAAGAAAAACTGTAAAAAATAATTGCAACTCATATCACAGATAGTGAGCTACTTCCTCTGATGTATAAAAGATCCTGTAAACAGTAAGAAAAGAACAACAATCAAATTTAAAACAATGTAAAAAGGATTTGAACAGACAGCTTACAGAAAAAAGAAATACAAATGGCTTGTAAACACATGAAATGATTAACCTCATTCATAGAGGAAATGTACATTATAACTACATGGAAACACTTTCTTCGTTATCAGATTAACAATGATTTAAAAAGTCTGAAAACATGGTGGATTGATAAAGATGTGGCAAACAGGTTCTCTCATACATCAGTGGGAGTGAGTGTAAATTGTTGCCATTTCTGTGGGGGCAATTTTACAGTATCAAGATTACACATGCACATAACCTTTTATTGAGCAAGTCCACTTCTCTCTTTGTGGACAGAAAATAGCAAAGTATATAAAGGACTAAATTTAAAATATATAAGTTGATTAAGTATCTGGGAGCGATCTGCTTTTGCACATCACCAAAACTTGCCTTCTAATGAGGGGGATAAAGAATGTGTAATGTCTATCTGGAGAGGGCAGCACAAGAATACAGATGTGCCCAGGGATGGCTCTGATCAAAAGGATAGGTATTTATTAAATCTTGCCTGGTGACTTACTCCCAAACTGAAGGCAGGAAAATGAATCAAAGTCAAGACAAGAATCCACATAAATATATCATATATTAATACAACTTGGAATGGTGTTAGCAATTGTTTACCTTGAATATAAAGATCTTCACTAGTACCACACATCAACATATCCATGCATGTATACTAACTACACTAGTATAGAGCTACAGTTACAGCTTTATGATTTTTTTTCTCATAAAAATGATTGTTTTATTAATAACTATTTGATGGTTCTTACCAGGATGACAGAATATGAACTCTGCCCTCATTTTTTTCTTTTACTGTACGTAGGCAGTTCTCTCAGTGTATTAGCAATTCTATACCCGTTACCCATTGCCATCAAGTCGATTTTGACTCATAGCGACCCTATAGGACAGAGTAGAACTGCCCCATAGGGTTTCCAAGGAGCGGCTGGTGGATTCAAACTGCTGACCTTTTGGTTAGCAGTGGAGCTCTTACCACTGAGCCACCAGGGCTCCAGCATATGATCCAGGTTGATCATAGCCTCTGGCTTGTCTACTACATTGCTGTACTACAGTGCGATTATGTAATGCAACACCACCATTCCCACATATAAAAAAAACCTGAAAAAAACAAATACAGTTAATTTCTAGGGTCCTTCCTTAAACTAAGGGCGGGGTGAGCTTTCCTATATCTTAGGATAGAAAGCTAACAATATCCAAAGAATAACAAAGTCTTGTATATATCTGGAAACCTGGTGGCACAGTGATTAAGAGCTTGGCAGCTAACCAAAAGGTCGGTTCAAATCCACCAGCTACTCCTCGGAAACCTTACGGGGCAGTTCCACCCTGTACTATAGGGTCACTATGAGTTGGAATAGACTCACTGGCAATGGGTTTTTTTCAACAGGTTTTTTATATATCCAAAACGGTTTCAAATTCACTTTGTATTTCTATTCTCCATTTAAATATTGTCTGTCATCACAAAACAATGAACAGAAGTAATAAAAATAAACTAGAGAGTCTGATTGATATTCGAATCTCCTGGAATCCTGGTGGTGCAGTGGTTAAGAGCTGCAGCGCACTACCGCTGCTAATCAAAAGGTTGGCAGTTTGAATCAACCAGCTGCTCCTTGGAAACCCTATGGAGCAGTTCTACTCTGTCCTACAGGGTCACTATGAGTTGGAATCGACTCGGAGGCAATGGGTTTGATTTTAGGGTTTTTTGACTGATCCAAGACCTGATGGCTCATATCCTTCAGGTCTCAATTCAAAAGGTGCCTACCTAGGAGGCCTTCCTTGACCACATCAATAAAGTAGTTCCCACTCAACCCCCCTATCTTTGAATGGTTTCTTAACTGAGGTTCTGGGGAACCTTAGAGTTCTACAGGGTCAATAGGTGTTCCACAAGAAATTGATCAGAAAAAAACAAAAATGCATTTTGCACTCTG
Organism: Dugong dugon; assembly: GCA_030035585.1. NCBI lineage: Eukaryota > Metazoa > Chordata > Mammalia > Sirenia > Dugongidae > Dugong > Dugong dugon. The sequence goes on from CM057478.1 coordinate 22,581,131, forward strand.
CATGCTGAGCAATGCTAGCACTCACAATGATGGACAAGTGACTGAGCAGCCTATTGCCATTTTCATTAGACATCTTCAACCCTGTATGGCAGGGCAAAATAGGACACTGCTCATTCTCAGTTTTTGACACTAGCTAATGGAGGTCATTGATAATTTGATCATCAGTAAGTGCTATTGTGTATTGAGTGGCAGTGGTGGAGTGATGAGAAGAGGGGAAGATGGTAGGCTGATGATGTTAACCTCACTATCTGGAATTACCTGCCCTCCTCCAGTTTCTCCTAATATGCCACCCACTGACTTACACAGCTGGTAAACTCTGCCAGTTAGAAAACTGGAGAAATTTTCATTCTATAGAAGGAATTTTAATGCGTCATGACTCAGCTGCTCACCCCTGCTGCTTTGCTGTTTGTAAACGTTGCAAACTGTGGATTGTGTAGCATAGAAATGAACTGCATTGTTACGTTTTTGGTTTCTCTTTTTCTTTGGCTGAGATTTTTCTTGTTTACTTATTAAGCACACGAAGTCTCCATGAGTCGGAATTGGCTATAGGCAACTGGTTTGGTTCAGTTTATACATTTATAAGCGTTTGGTTTTACAAAAAAGTATGATCATTCAGTGTGGTAATTTTTAAAGAAATCATATGCAACAGAAAAGGAACATCCTGGGCCTGCACCTATGGACACTTCTAATTAAGGCTAATTATAACCTTCTGAGTCATTTCAATGCACTAACAATGAAAGATATGTTAAAAGGTAACAATGAAAGTTACTTATCAATGGGTTTTAGGTGGGCTGGTAATTCAAGCTGGCCTATTCCATTGTGTGTCTTCTGTCAAACAACTTAAAAAATGCAGCAGTGGCTTCAAAAAAATTGAAAAGAACTTAACTATAAATCACAGGTGTTTGACAAGCAAAGGTGATGATTCTTTTTAATGGCTGTTGGAAACTCAAAACAAAAGGAGTACAGCTTTTGTTAAGGAAAAAAAAAGTCACGTTCAGTGGAAGGGCTCAAGAAGCAATTTATTCAGCAGCAAAATTTACTAGTCAGAAAAGGAAAGTTACAGAGTTGGTGAGAACCTGATAAGGCTAGCATGTAAAATTATAGTGAGTAAAGATTTGGATAAGATGTTGTAGGAGAAATTGAAAAGGTTCCACTTTCAAACAGTGTAAACTGACACAGTGATGATATGTCACATGATACTGAAGAGTTTTGTGTAATGAACTGAAAGTAACATCTTCTCTATCCAGGCTGATGAGTCAATAGATTTTACCAATAAATATCACACTGTAGCATCTGTAAGATTTATAAATGATGGAGAATCTCAAGAAAACTCCTGCTGCAAAGGTCCACCCCAAACAAGCAAAGGTCAAGATATATTTAAGATTTTAATCTTCCTATCTGGAAACAAAAGTTTTACATTAGAGGAGCTGCTCATAATTGGAGCCCTAGTGGCAGTTCAGTTGCTAATCAAAAGGTCAGCAGTTTGAATCCACCAACAGCTCCTTGGAAACCCTATGGGGCAGATCTATTCTGTCCTACAGGGTTGTTATGAGTCAGAATAGACTTGGCGGCAATGGTTTTTTTTTTTTTTTTTTTTGGTGTTCATAATCTGTACTGATGGTGTGCCATGAATGTATGCCTTCATAAGACGTTTCACCTTTCTTGTAAACAAAGAAATTCTCAACAATGTCACAAAACACTGTTTTCTTCAGAGAGGCGCTGAAGTAAAAAACTCTTGAAGACGAAATGTCAAAAGTTCTGGATGATTCTACAAAAAATGGTTAGCTGTATTAAACAAAGCTTAGTTCACTTGAGAGTTTTTATAACTATGAAAACCTGGACAAAGGCACATAAATCTCCTGCAACACAGAGCAACCTGGTGGCTGAGCAGAGGAACAGTTCTCAAGCAGGATGTTTGAGCTGAATGGTGACTTGCAGGAGAACTTTCAAGAAAATAATAAGATTTTTCAGAGGTGGAGCCAACATGGTGCTACAGACAGAAGCACCACACCATCCTTCCTTGAAAAACTAAGTAAAACAGAGACAAACATCAATCCTGGAACCCTAAATATCAAATGAAGAGATAAAGAACCTAACCAAGCACCAAATGGAATAAGAAACTGAGAGAACAGAAAGCAAGGAGAGATACAAGCAGAGGTCCCCTATCAGCTAATGCAGCAAATATCTGCCATCTTAGACACCTGTCAGAGATCATCAGTCAGGGAGTATGGGAAAGCAGCTTCACAGAGCTTCCAGTAGGAGACAGAGCACCCAGTAACCAGTAATACATGCTTTCCCACTCCTACCCTTCCTTCCCCTGCTCGGCCTCCACCACGTCCCAGCAGGCCAATCCGCTGTTTCCCAGCAGGCTGAGTGACTGAGGCCCAGGAGATGCCAGCTCTGTGCTGTGTGGATTCACCCCACCCACACCGGCTGGCTACCTCAGTGCCATTTCTTTGTCACTGGTGCTGCTTTTTTTGGCTTCTTTTGGTTTCTTCCTGGCCTCTCACCTCCTCCCCCTCCTTTCTCTCGAATACCTGGCTCCGTGTGCCATCTTTGCGTCTTCTTGACAGGCTGTGAAGTGCTGCTCGGCTTGGGAACTGCTTCCCTGGTCTGCGCAGCCACACTGGTGGGATCCCAGTGGTTTCTTTTTCTTTTTTGTTTGTTTTCTCTGTCTTTTTTCCCTTTTGTTTTTCTTCATTCCTCAGTTACTCGTCTCTTTCTACTTACCTTCTTTTCCTGTCCCCTGAATACCTGGTGTTGTGTGCCATCTCTACCCCTTCTAGCTGGGCTGTACTGCAAGGCTTGGGAGCCACTTCCCCAGTCTGCACAGCTGTGCTGGTGGGATCCCTGGGGGCATTCTTTTCTTTTTATTTATTTTTTCCTTTTTGTTTTTCTTCATTTCTCAGTTTCTCGTCTCTCTCTACTTACCTTCTTTTCCTGTCTCCTGAATACCTGGCGCTGTGTGCCATCTCTGCCCCTTCTAGATAGGTGGTGCCCCGAGGCCTGGGAGCCACGTCCTCAGTCACTGGTGGGATTCCTGGGGGAATTTTGTAAAAATTTTTATTGATTTACTTTTTCTGTCTTTCTTTATTTCTCGGTTTTGTCTCTCCACTCCAACAGCAGGCTCCCTCAGCCATTTTTATTTTATTTATTTATTTGGCTCCTGTTTCTCTCTCCTCTCTCTCTTCTTTCCCATACTGAATCTAATTTCAAACATCATAACCTCCCTGTGTGCTGAACATCGCACCCTCGAGGAGCACAGGCATGGCCGACTGGAACCTGCTCTGCACTAACCCCCTGCCCACCTTGTCAGCCCCAGTATGTGCCAAAAAACAACCTATCCCAGTCCCTCCCCTTCAGCTTAACCTGACCTGCTGCACCATAGCTGAGTGACTGGCCCTGCCCATTGGACAAGGAGGTGAAAAACATTGTACCCACAGATGAGCCAACAACAAAGAATGCACAGCCCGCCTGCTCAGACATAACCAAAAAAAAACAAAAAATCAGGATGAAAGAAACAAATATACAATCAATAAATGAAGAAAATAACTACTGAATGTCCCAAAGGCAGCAGACAATATCAAAATATATTAGAAAAACAGGACAGGATGGTTCTTGTAGGCATCCAAAATAAAACACCAGATGAGTTTTCAGTGGAAAAAAACACTCTAGAACTACCTGAGAAGGAATTCAAATATCTAATATTCAGAGCTATCCAAGAGTCGAAGTAAAAAGGACACAAAAATGAGAAAAAATAGACAAATTCATGGAAACGGCAGACAAATTCACGGAAAATAGAGACAAAAAAAATACAAGAATTCAGGAAAATAATACAGGAACAAAATGTCAAAATAAATTTACAACTAGAAATCATACAAAAACAATTAGAAATCCAAAAGATAAACAACAAGATTTCAGAAATGGACAAGGTCATAGAAGATCTGAGGAGCAGGTTTGAAAACAAGCGAAATTGAAGACAGACACTTGGATACCACTTTTTTTGAGGAAAAGTCAGAAAAAAGACTGAAGAAAAATGAAAAAACCCAGAGAATTATGTGGGATACAATAAAAGCAAAAATTTGTGAGTGCTTGGAGTTCCAGAACAGGGGAAAAAATGGAAAACACAGAGAGAATCACTGAAGAACTGCTGACAGAAAACTTCCCTAATATCATGAAATATGAAAAGCTGACCATCCATGAAGCTCAACAAACCCCATGTAGGATGGACCCCAAAAGAAAATTACCAAGGCATATCATAACCACACTTGCTAAAACCAAACACAAACACTCCTGAGAGCAGCTTGAGAAAAATGAAAAGTCACATACGGAGAAGAAACAATAAGAATAAGCTCTGATTACTCAACAGAAACCATGCAGGCAAGAAGACAATCGGATGACATATATAAAAACTTGAAAGAAAAAAAATGCCAACCAAGAATAATATATCCCACAAAACTCTAGATCAAATATGATGGTGAAATTAGGACATTTCCAGATAAACAGAAATTAAAGGAATATGTAAAAACCAAACCAAATTTACTAGAATTATTAAAGGGAGTCCTTCAGTTTGAGAACAAACAACATCAGACAACAGCCTGAATCTACGATGCAAGATTGCACCACCAGCCAGATACCAACCTAGGAAATGAACTCTTAAGGACGATTCAAAACCAAAAGATTTATAACAGGGAACCAGAGAGATTAATCTGCAAATGACAACAATGTCAGAAGAATAAAAGAGGGAATAAATGGTGTAGGTATAGGACTTTCTAATGAAGAGGAAGGCAAGGCGATACCAAGTAATAATAGACTGGTTCAAACCTAGGAAGATAAGGGTAAGTTTCAAGGTAACCACAAAGAAAGTTAACAAACATACTCATCAAAATGAAGAAGAAAAACATAAAGTCTCGGTAAAAACAAAATCTACAAAAACAAAAGAAATGAAAACAAAATCTACAAACAAAAAGAATTCAGCACAGGAGAGTAAGAGGAACAAAGAAAACGTCAGCACCAAAAAAAAAAAAAAAAACCTACTGAATGACAGCAATAAACTCACAACTATCAATAATTACACCGAATGCAAATGGCCTAAATGCACCCATAAAGATATGGAGAGTGACAGAATGATAAAAAAAAAAAAAACAGGATCCATCAATATGCTCTCTACAAGAGACACACTAAATTTTATTAAAAATCGAAGCATGGAAAAAAACATGTCAAGCAAACAGCTACCAAAACAGAGCAGGAGTGGCAATTCTAATCTCAGAGAAAATATACTTTAAAACAAAATCCACCACAAAAGACAAAGAAAGGCACTATATAATGATTAAAGGGACAACCCATCATGAAGACATAACCATAATAAATATCATTGCACCCAATGACAGGGCTCCAAAATACATAAAACAAACTCTAACTGCACTGAAAAGACAAATTGACAGTTCCACAATAATAATAGATTTCAACATGCCACTCTCGATAAAGAAGAGAACATCTAGAAAGAAACTCAACACAGATACAGAAGATCTAGAGGCCACAATCTGAAAACTTGAACTCACAGACATATATAGAATACTCCACCCAACAGCTGCAAAGTACACATTCTTTTCCAATACACATGGAATGTTCTCCAGAATAGACTACATCTTAGGCCACAAAGCAACCCTCAACAAAATCCAAAATATTGAGATAATACAAAGTATCTTCTCTGATCACAACACCATCAAAGTAGAAATTAATAACAGGAAGACCACGGGAAAAAAATCAATTACATGGAAACTGAATAATGACACTCTGCTTAAAAACCACTAGGTAATAAAAGGAATCAAAGATGGAATAAAAACAAAAACCCAAGAATAAAAACACATCATACCAAAATCTTTGTGATACACCAAAGGTAGTGCTCAGCAGTCAATTTATAGCAATAGATGCACACATCAAAAAAGGGACAAAATCAAAACATTTAGCTACACAACTCGAACAAAGAGGAAGAGAACAGCAAAACCAGCCCACAGCCACCAGAAAAGGAAATAATAAAGATCACAGCAGAAATAAAGGAAATACAGAATAGAAAAACAGAATCAACAAAACCAAAAGTTGGTTCTTTGAAACGATCAACAAAATCGACAAACCACTGGCCAAACTGACAAAAGAAAAACAGGAGAGGACGCAAATAACCCAAATAAGGAATGAAATGGGGGATGTTACAACAGACCCAACTAAAATAAAAATGATCATAACAGAGTATTATGGAAAACTGTACTCCAACAAATTTGAAACCCTACAGGAAATAAGCAAATTTCTACAAACACACTACCTACCCAAACTAACACAAAATGATGTTGAAAATCTGAACAGACCTATAACAAGACAACAAATTGAAAGGGTAATAAAAAACAAAAAAACTCCTAACAAAAAAAAAAAAGCCCTGGTCCAGATGGCTTCACTGGAGAATTCTACAAAACATTCACAGAAGAGCTCACACCAGTACTACTCAAACTATTTCAGAACATAGAAAAGGAAGGGATACTTCCAAATTCATTCTATGAAGTCAGCATAACCCTAATACCAAAACCAGGCAAAGACACCACAAAAAAAGAAAATTACAAACCAACATCTCTCATAAATATAGATGCAAAAATTCTCAACAAAATTCTAGCCAATAGAATACTACATCATATCAAAAAAATAATACACCACGACCAAGCAGGTTTCATACCAGGCATGCAACGATGGTTCAATATTAGAAAATCAATGTAATCCACCACATAAATAAACCAAAAGAAAAGAATCACACGGTCATCTCAATTGACGCAGAAAAGGTTTAGACAAAGTCCGACATCCATTCCTGATAAAAACTCTGAATAAAATAGGTATAAAAGGCAAACTCCTCAACAGAATAAAGGGCATCTATACAATGTTGGTTAACAGCCAACATCATTCTAAATAGAGAGAGGCTGAAAACATTCCCCCTGAGAACAGGAACAAGACAAAGATGCCTTTATCACCACTCGTATTTAACACTGTGCTGGAAGTTGTAGCTAGAGAATAAGGCAAGAAAAAGAAATAAAGCGCATCCAAATTGGTAAGGAAGAAGTAAAACTGTCCCTATTTGCGGATGATATGATACTATACACAGAAAACCCAAAAGACTCCACAAGAAAACTACTGGAACTAATAGAAAGATCCAGCAGAGTACCAGGAGACAAGATAAACAAACAAAAATCAGTTGGATTCCATACACCAATAAAGAGAACAAGGAAAAGGAAATCAGGAAAACAGCACCATTTATAATAGCCCCTAAAAAAATAAAACACTTAGGAATAAATCTAACTAGGATGTAAAAGACCTATACAAAGAAAACTACAAAACATTACTGCAACAAACCAAAAGAGATCTACATAAATGGAAAAACATACCATCCTCATGGATAGATAGACTCAACAATGTGAAAATGACAAATTTTTACCCAAAGCAATCTACAAATACAATGCAATCCCAATTCAAATACCAACAACATTCTTTAAAGAGATGGAAAAACTAATCATTAACTTTATATAGAAAGGGAAGAGGCCCTGGATAAGTAAAGCACTATTGAAGAAGGTGAATAAAGTAGGAGGACTTGCACTACCTAACCTCAGAACCTACTCTACTGGTAAGGTGGTCAAAACAGCCTGGTACTGGTACGACAGATACACTGATCAATGGAACAGAATTGAGAACCCAGGTGTAAATCCATTCACCTACAGGCACCTGATCTTCAACAAGGGCCCAAAGTCCAACAAATGAGGAACAGACAGTCTTTTTAACAAACGGTGCTGGCAAAACTGGATGTCCATCTGTAAAAAAATGAAACAGGACCCATACCTCACACCATACACAAAAACTAACTCAAAATGGATCAAAGACCTAAATATAAAACCAAAAACTATAAAGATCATAGAAGAAAAAATAGGATCAACGCTAGAGGCCCTAATACATGGCATTGACAGGATACAAACCATAACTAACAACACAAACTCCAGAAGATAAGCTATATAACTGAGATCTTCTAAACATTAAACACCAATGCTCATCATAAGACTTCATCAAAAGAGTAAAAAGAGAACCTACAGACTGGGAAAAAAATTTTGGCTATTACAAATCCAACAAAGGTCTAATCTCTAAAATCTATAGGAAAATCCAACATCTCTACAACAAAAAGACAAATAATCCATTTAAAAAATGGGCAAAGGAAATGAACAGACACTTCACCAAAGAAGACACTGAAGCACCTAACATATAAATAAGGAAATGCTCACAATCAGTACCCATTAGAAAAATGCAAATCCAAACCACAATGAGATACCATCTCACCCTGACATTACTGACATGAATCAAAAAAATAGAAAATAATAAATTCTGGAGGGGCTGCGGGGAGATTGGAACTCTTATGCACTGCTGGTGGGAATGCAAAAAGGTGCAGCCATTTTGGAAAACAATATGGTGCTTCCTTAGAAAGCTAGAAATAGAAATACCACATGACCTAGCAATTTTACTCCTAAGGAATATATCCTAGAGAAATAAGAGCCATCACACGAATAGACATATGTATACCCCTTTTCTCTGCAACACTGTTTACAATACCAAAATGATGGAAACAACCTAGATGGCCATCAACAGATGAATGGATAAACAAACTATGGAAAATACACAGAGTGGAGTACTACACAACAATAAAGAACAATGATGAATCTGTGAAACATCTCACAACATGGATGAATCTGGAGGGCATTATGCTGAGTGAAATAAGTCAATCACAAAAGGGCAAATATCGTATAAAACGACTACTATAAAAACTCATGAGGGGCATAGGGCAAAATGGCGCTCTAGGCAGAAGCACCACGCTGTCCCTCCACAGCAAAGATCCGAAAAACTAAGCCGAACAGAGAAAATAACACTCCTGAAACCCTAAAACATCAAATGAAGAGATAAAGAACTCAGCCAAGCACCAAATGGAGGGAGGAAACTGACAGAGAACAGAGCAAGGAGAGATTCATGCAGAGGTTCCCTACCACCTAACGCAGCACGGATCCGCCATCTTAGACTCCTTTTGGAGACCAGCAAACAGGGGGTACAAGAAAGCAGCTTCACAGAGTTTCCAGTGGGAGACAAAACAACCAATAATCTGCGATATATGCTTTCCCACCCCCCACTCTCTTTCACCCCCACTCGGCATCCTCTGCTTCCCGCTGCCACAATCTCTTGTCCAGGAAACACCGGCTGCTTGGATTCCACACACCCGAACAGGCCGGCTCTCTGGGTGCCATTTGTTGGCTGCTAGTGTTGCTTTTTTTTCTGCTTCTTTTGATTTCTTCCTTACCTCTCACCACCTCCCCCTCCTTTCGCTCAAATACTGGCTCCGTGCACCATCTTTGCTTCTTCCTAAGGGGCTGTGGAGCTCCGTTCAAGTGTCGAGCTGCTTCCTGGTCTGGGCTGCTGCGCTGCTGGGATCCCGGGTCATTCGTTGGTTTGTTTTGAATTGTTTGTTTTCTTTTCCTTTTCTTGAGTTGGGAGCCCTTTCTAGCCAGGCAGTGCTGTGTGGCAAGGAGACTATCCCCTCAGCTTACACAGACGTGCAGAGGGATCCCTGAGAGCATTTCTTTCTTCATTGGTTTTTGTTTTTTTCTGTTTTTGGGGGGCTTTTCTGGTTCTTTTTTTTTTTTTTTTGATTTGTTTTTTTTTCTTTTCTCTCTTTTTTCCTTTTTGTCTTTCTTCATTACTCAGTTTCTCGTCTCTCTAGATCTTCCTTGTCTTTCTGTTCCCTGAATACCTGGTGCTGTATACCTCTATGCCTTCTAGCCAGGTTATACTGCAACACCTGAGAACGACTTCCCCAGACCTCATAGCTGCACCAGTGGGATCCCTGGGAACTCTGTGGTTCTTTAACCTTTCTGAATTTATTTATACATCCTTTTCTTTTCTTCCTCTTCCCCCTTCTGTTTTTCTCCATTTCATAGTCTCTCATCTCTCCACTCCAACGGCAAGCTCCCCTAGCATTCTTTTTTGTTTGTTTGTATGTTTTTGGCTCCTGTTCCTCTCTCCTCTCTCCCATATCCATCTTAGCTCCACACATAACAATCTCCCTGCTGCATCCTGCCTACCTGCACCGTGCGCTTGACATCACACCACCAAGCAGCACAGGCACGGCCTACTGGAACCTGCCCTGCACTGATTCCTGACCTGCTCTGGTGGCTGTAGTAAGTGCCACAAACAACCCATCCCAGTAACTCCTCTTCAGCTAGACATGCCCTGCCGTACCATATCTGAGTGACTGACCCTGCAAGTTGAAGAAGGAGGTGAAAAGTATTGTGTCCACAGACGAGCAAACAACAAAGAACACACAGTCTGCCTGCTCAGACATAGTCAAATTTTTTTTAAAAAAAGGGATCAAACATATAAATCTACAATCAATATATGAGAAAAATAACTACTGAATGCCCCAAAGACAGCAGACAATAACAAAACATTTACAAAAACAGGACAGGATGGTTCCAATACAAAATAAACACCAGATGACTTTCCAGTGGAAGAAAATGCACTAGAACTACCTGATAGGGAATTCAAATCTCTAATACTCAGAATTCTCCAAGAGCTGAGGCAAAAAGCTGACAAACATTAGGAAAAAACAGACAAATTCATGGAAAATACAGACAAAAAATTGGAAGAATACAGGAAAATTATGCAGGAACAAAATGCCAAAATAAATTCACATCTAGAAATTATACGAAGACAACAATTAGAAATCCAAGAGATAAACAACAAGATTTCAGAAATGGACGGTGTCATACAAGCGCTGAGAAGCAGATCTGAAACAGTGGAAGACAGGATAAGTGGAATTGAAGACAAACACTTGGATACAACTCTGTTGGAGGAAAACTCAGAAAAAAGAACAAAGAAACATGAAGAGACCCTGACAGTTATGTGGGACACAATCAAAAGCAAAAATTTTTGAGTGATTGGAATTCCAGAACAGGGGGAGAAAACAGAAAACGCAGAGAGGATCTTCGAAGAACTGTTGACAGAAAGCTTCCCCAATATCATGAAACATGAAAAGCTGGCCATACAAGAAGCTCAATGAACCCCATATACGAGAGACCCCAAAAGAAAATCACCAAGGAATGTCATTATCACACTCGCCAAAACCAAAGACAAACAAAGAATCCTGAGAGCAGGTTATGAAAAACAAGAAGTCACATACAGAGGAGACACAAGAAGATTAAGCTCAGATTATTCGGCAGAAACCATGCAGGCAAGAAGGCAAAGGGATGACATATATAAAATCTTGAAAGAAAAAAACTGTCAGCCAAGAATAATATATCCTGCAAAACTCTCGTTCAAATTTGATGATGAAATTAGGTCATTTCCAGATAAACAGAAATTAAGGGAATATGTAAAAGTCAAACCAAACTTACAACAATTATTTAAGGGAGTTCTTTGATCTGAGGACAAACAGCTTCAGCTCACAGGCAGAACCGAGGACGCAGGATCGTACCAGCCAGATACCAATCTAGGAAATGAACTCTTGAGGACTATCTAAAACCAAAAGAAATACAACAGGGAATCACAGCAGTTAATCAGCAAATGACAACAACATCAAAACAATAACAAAGGGAATAAACGGCACAGGTATAGAACCTTCTAATGGAGAGGAAGGCAAGGCGATACCAAGTAATGGTAGACTGCTTCAATCTTAGAAAGATAAGGGTAAAATTCATGGTAACCACAAAGAAAGTTAACAAACCAACTCATAAAAACAAAGACGAAAACCATAGTCTCGGCAAAAACAAAACCTACAAAAACAAAAGAAATGAAAAAAAAATCCACATACAAAAGTAACTCAGCACAAGAGAGTAAGAAGAACAAAGAAAACTTCAGCACCACAAAAAAAAGTACTACAAACTGACAGCAACAAACTCACAACTATCAATAATTACACTGAATGTAAATGGACTCAATGCACCCATAAAGAGACGGACAGTGACAGAATGGATAAGAAAACAGGATCCATCAATATGCTGTCTACAAGAGACACACCTTAGAAACAAACGTGAATTTATTAAAAGTCAAAGGTTGGAAAAAAATATATCAAGCTAACAACTACCAAAAAAGAGCAGGAGTAGCAATACTAATCTCAGATAAAATAGACTTTAAAACAAAACCTACCATAAAAGGCAAAGAAGGACACTATATGATGATTAAGGGGACGCTCCATCATGAAGACATAACCATAATAAACATCTACGCACCCAATAACAGGGCTCCAAGATACATAAACCAAACTCTAACAACACTGAAAAGAGAAATTAACAGTTCCACAATAATAGTAGGAGACTTCAACACACCACTCTCAGTAAAGGACAGAACAACTACGAAGAAACTCAGCACAGATACAGAACCTAAAGGGCACAATCAGCCAACTTGACCTCATAGACATATATAGAACACTCCATCCAACCGCTGCAAAGTACACATTCTTTTCCAATGCACATGGAACGTTCTCCAGAATAGACCACATCTTAGGCCACAGAGCAATCCTCAACAAGATCCAAAACACTGAGATAATTCAAAGTATCTTCTCTGACCACAATGCCATCAAGGTAGAAATTAACAATAGAAAGAGCAAGGAAAAAAAATCAACTACATGGAAACTGAATAATACCCTGCTTACACATCACTGGGTAATAGAAGAAATCAGAGATGGAATCAAAAAATTCCTAGAATCAAATGAGAACGAAAACACATCATACCAAAACCTTTGGGACACAGCAAAGGCAGTCCTCAGAGGACAATTTATAGCAATAGACGCAAAAAAGAAGAAAAGGACAAAATCAAAACATTGAGTACAGAACTCAAACAAATAGAAAGAGAACAGCAAAAAAAGCCCACAACCACCGGAAGAAAGGAAACAGTAAAGATCAGAGCAGAAATAAATGAAATAGAGAACAGAAAAACAATAGAAAGAATCAACAAGACCAAAAGTTGGTTCTTTGAAAGAATCAACAAAATCGACAAATCACTGGCCAGACTGAGAAAAGAAAAACAGGAGAGGACACAAATAACCCAAATAAGAAATGAAATGGGGGACATTACAACAGACCCAACTGAAATAAAAAGGATTATAACAGAATATCATGAAAAACTATACTCCAACAAATTTGAAAACCTAGAGGAAATGGATAAATTTCTAGAAACACACGGCCTACCCAAACTACAACAAAGTGATGTTGAAAATCTGAACAGACCCATAACAAGAGAAGAGATTCAAAAGGTAATCAAAAAACTCCCAACCAAAAAAAGCCCTGGCCCAGATGGCTTCACTGGAGAATTCTACAAAACATTTACAGAAGAGCTTGTACCAGTACTACTCAAGCTATTTCAGAGCATAGAAGAGGAAGCAACACTTCCAAATTCATTCTATGAAGCCAGCATAACGCTGATACCAAAACCAGGCAAAGACATCACAAAAAAAGAAAATTACGGACCAATATCTCTCATGAATATAGATGCAAAAATTCTGAACAAAATTCTAGCCAATGGAATTCAGCATCATATCAAAAAAATAATACACCACGAGCAAGTAGGATTCATACCAGGTATGCAAGGATGGTTCAGCATTAGAAAATCAATCAACATAATCCACCACATAAATAAAAGGAAAGAAAAGAATCACATGATCATCTCAACTGACACAGAAAAGGCATTTGACAAAGTCCAACACCCATTCCTGATAAAAACTCTCAATCAAATAGGTATAGAAGGGTAATTTCTCAACATAATAAAGGGCATCTATGCAAAACCAACGGCCAACATCATTCTTAATGGAGAGAGGCTGAAAACATTCCCCTTGAAAACAGGAACAAGACAAGGATGCCCTTTATCACCACTCCTATTTAACATTGTGCTGGAAGTTCTAGCTAGAGCAATAAGGCAAGAAAAAGAAATAAAGGGCATCCAAATTGGTAATGAAGAAGTTAATCTGTCCCTGTTTACAGATGATATGATACTATACATACAAAACCCTAAAGACTCCAAGAGAAAGCTACTGGAACTAACAGAAAGATTCAGCAGAGTAGCAGGATAGAAGATAAACATTCAAAAATCAGTTGGATTCCTATACACCAGTAAGGAGAACGATGAAAAGGAAATCAGGAAAACAATACCATTTATAATAGCTCCTAAAAAAATAAAATACTTAGGAAAAAATCTGACCAGGGATGTAAAAGACCTATACAAAGAAAACTATAAAACACTACTGCATGAAACCCCAAGGGATCTACATAAATGGAAAAACATACTGTGCTCATGGATAGGCAGGCAGACTCAACATTGTGAAAATGACAATTCTACCCAAAGCAATTTACAAATACAATGCAATCCTGATCCAAATACCAACAACAGTCTTCGAAGAGATGGAAAAACTAATCATTAACTTTATATGGAAAGGGAAGAAGCCCCAACCAAGTAAAGCACTACTGAAGAAGAAGAATAAAGTTGGAGGACTCACACTACCTAACTTCAGAACCTACTATACAGCTACAGTAGTCAAAACAGCCTGGTACTGGTACCATGACAGATACATTGACCAATGGAACAGAATTGAGAACCCAGATGTAAATCCATCCACCATTGGTCACCTGATCTTCGGCAAGGGCCCAAAGTCCATCAAATGGGGAAAAGACAGTCTTTTTAACAAATGGTGCTGGCAAAACTGGATATCCATCTGCAAAGAAAAGAAACAGGAACCGTACCTCACACCACATACAAAAACTACTTCAAAATGGATCAAAGACCTGAATATAAAGCCTAAAACTATAAAGTTCATAGAAGAAAAAATAGGAGCAACACTACGGGCCTTAATACATGGCATTAACAAGATACAAACCATAACCATCAACGCACAAACCCTAATAGATAAGCTAGATAACTGGGATCTTCTAAAAACCAAACACCTATGCTCTTCAAAAGACTTCACCAAAAGAGTAAAAAGAGAACCTACAGACTGGGAAAAAAGTTTTGGACAGTACAAGTCAGACAAAGGTCTAATCTCCATAATCTACAAGAAAATCCAATACCTCTACAACAAAAAGACAAATAATCCTATTCAAAAATGGGCAAAGGAAATGAACAGACACTTCACCAAAGAAGACATTCAAATGGCCAACAGACACATGAGGAAATGCTCACGATCACTAGCCATTAGAGAAATGCAAATTAAAACCAAAATGAGATACCATCTCACCCCAGCATTACTGGCACAAATCAAAAACACTGGAAATAACAAATGTTGGAGGGGCTGCGGGGAGATGGGAACTCGTATGCACTGCTGGTGGGAATGCAAAATGATACAACCATTTTGGAAAATGATATGGCACTTCCTCAGAAAGCTAGAAATAGACACACCATTCGATCCAGCAATTCCACTCCTAGGAATATATCCTAGAGAAATAAGAGTCATCACTTGAATAGACATATGCACACCTATGTTCATGGCAGCAGTGTTCACCATAGCAAAACGATGGAAACAACCTAAATGCCCATCAACAGATGAATGGATAAACAAACTATGGTACATACACACAATGGAGTACTATGCAATGAGAAAGAACAACAATGAATCTGTGAACCATCTCATAACATGGCTGAAACTGGAGGACATTATGCTGAGTGAATAAGTCAATCACAAAAGGACAAATATTGTATGAGCCTCTATTGTAAAAACCCATGAAAAAGGTCACACACAAAATGTAACAATCTTTGTTGGTTACCAGGGATGGGACGGGTGGAGGGAAAATACTAAAGCAATAGATAAGTGGTATCTTTGGTGAAGGGTGAGACAGTACACAATACAGGGGAAAGTAGCACAACGTGTACAAGGAAAGGTCATGGAAGCCCCATAGACACATCCAAACTCCCTGAGGGACTGAATTGCTGCACAGAGGGCTGTGGGAACCATGGTCTCGGGGAACATCTAGCTCAATTGGCATGACACAGCTTATAAAGACAATGCTCTACATTCTACCTTGGTGAGTAGTGTCTGGGGTCTTAAAAGCCTGTGAGCAGCCATCTAAGATACTCCACTGGTCTCATCCCTTTGGGAGCAAGGGAGAATGAAGAGAACATGATACAAGGAAAAGATTAGTCTGAAGGACTAATGGTCCACAGCTAGCAAGGCCTCCACTGGATTGAGTCCAGTACAGCTAAATGGAGCCCGGCTACCACCACTGACTGCTCTGATCAGGATCACAACAGAGGGTTCTGGACAGAGCTGGAGAAGGATGTAGCGCATAATTTTAACTCACAAGAAAAAGACCAGATTTACTGGCCTAAAGGAGACTGGACAAACCCTGAGACAATGGCCCCCAGACACCGTTTTAGCTCAGTGGTGAAGTTACCTCTGAGGTTGACTGTTCAGCCTGGGAGTGGATAGCCCCGTAAAACCAAATGAGACTAACGAGGTACAAGAGTCCAGTGACAAGGGCCAGAAGGCAGAAGGGGACAAGGAAGCTGGTGATAGGGAACCCAGGGTTGAGTAAGGATATTGTCGTTATGTTGTGAGATTGTTAGCCATTGTCATAGGGCAACATTTGTAGTAACTGTTAAATGAGAAACTATTTTGTTCTATAAGCCTTCATCTTAAGTGAGAATAACAACACAATTAGAAGAGCGTAGTCATTGTCACTGAACTGTGCATGTAGAAATTTTTGAAATGGTGTATCTTTGGCTACGTGTATTTTCACCAAAAAAAAAGGTTGAGAAGTTAGAGGGTTGATATGTTGTGGGGTTGTTAACCAATGTCATAAAACAACATGTGTACTACTGTTTCATGAGAAACTATTCATTCTGTAAACCTTCACCTGAAGTACAATAAAAAAATAAATAAATTTTAAAAAAATATATGTTTCTAAGCCCAAACCGCCTAGATAAATTTCCAAGTAAGAAATCTAATACTTCAAATCCACCAATTGTGGTATTTTCTTGGTTTTAACCAGGACTTCGAATTTGCATTTCTAACAAATTCCCGGGTGATACTAATGCTGCTGTTTAGGGACAAATTTTGAGACCCACAAGCAGAGCAGTGGGTCTCAAAATTTATTATACAAAGGAGAATCACCTGGGAATCTTGTTAAACTGTAGATTCTGATTGAGTATATATGGGGTGGAAATGCAAATTCTCAGCAGGGGTTCCAACTGGAACAAACCAGTTCAAAGCCCTGGTTTTAACTTTGTGCACTAAATATGTGTAATTAGAATATTGGTATGCAAACTATAGAAATTACTACAGTAATAGCTGAAAAAGTTTCATCAATATGAACTAATCCTAGGGACTAATGGACCACAACTACCACAGCCTCCACCAGACTGAATCTAGCACAACTAAATGGTGCCTGGCTACCACCATTGACTGCTCTGACAAGGATCACAATAGAGGGTCCTGGACAGAGCTAAAGAAAAATTGAGGACAAAATTCTAACTCACAAAAAAAGACCAGACTTACTGGCCTGACAGACACTGGAGAAACCCCGAGGGTATGGGCCCTGGACACCCTTTAGTTCAGTAATGAAGTCACTCCCAAGGTTCATCCTTCAGTCAAAGATTAGACAGGCCCATAAAACAAAACAAGACTAAAGTGGCACACTAGCCCAGGGGCAACGACTAGAAGGCAGGAGGGGACAGGAAAGCTGGTAATAGGGAACCCAAGTTCGAGAAGGGAGTGTTGACATGTCATGGGGTTGGTAACAAATGTCACAAAACAATATGTGTACTAATTGTTTAATGAGAAGCTTCATCTAAAGTACAATAATAAAAAATAAATAAGTAAATAATCAATTACAAAAAAGATGTTTAAGACACAAAAGTGTATAAAATATTATTTGCGAAAAATTAGAAAAGTAAATGGAAGAAAAATGTTAGAAAAAAATGAACTAAATCTAAGTGTTTAATGTATCTACTTATGTGCTCCTTTCTTGGTGGGTAACATACACATGCAATTCATAATTTCAGAATGTGCAGAAATTTTTTTGCTTCTCTGATATTTAAAGTAAGTGAAGTTTAAATTCTGTTAAACTAATGTATGTACCAAAAAAAGGCAAATGCGCAAAAAAGGGTATTTGTGCAAACTAAGTCTTTCTCCAACCCCAGATCCCCAAGCCCTAAACTAGAGTCAACCACTATTCTCCAGACTAGTCTTCCAGAGATATTTTGCCTGAATACAAAAGTCAAGGATATCCTAAAGATAACATCATGCAAGGAAGCCACCAGGCTTTTTAGAAATGATTT
The DNA here is from genome assembly GCA_030035585.1 of Dugong dugon. Taxonomy (NCBI): domain Eukaryota; kingdom Metazoa; phylum Chordata; class Mammalia; order Sirenia; family Dugongidae; genus Dugong; species Dugong dugon. The sequence goes on from CM057478.1 coordinate 22,599,452, forward strand.
TTTGAGAATCAACATGACAGTTTTCAGTCAAAGATAGGGTTAGACAAGGCTATTGGTCCAACCCTGTATTTTTTGTTATGCATAAAAGTATCACAAGCAGTTTTCCACAGATACAATTTACATATTATTGTGTCTAAATTTTAATTTTGGTGTCGCACCACCACCATTAATGGCTCATATAATCATTCCTTCCTCTAATGCTTTTACTTCCCCATTATATAAAGCTTTTTAGCTTCTAATACTTTCCATACAGATATTTATCTATTTTTCCTATATCTTCTTTATCTCTGCTTTCAGTCCCTCTAATTCTAGTACTTACTTTAGCCAGATACCAGAAGAAAATTCCTGTCACTTTATACCAGTTGCCATCAAGTCGATTCCAACTCATAGTGACACTATAGACAGAGCAGAACTATCCCATAGAGTTTCCAAGGAGCAGCTGGTGGATTCAAACTGCTGACCTTTTGGTCAACAGCCAAGCTCTTAACCACTGTGCCACCAGGGCTCCTGTCACTTTAGGCACTTCAAAGTCCTCTCTCTCAAAATAGCATTTCTGTGACCAAAGGATATTGTGCTAAAGTATCTGGAACGTATACCACAGTTAGAACAGGCAAAACAAACTACACACACCAAGATAATGAAGAACACTACTTAAGTTTTTTCAAGTAAAATAAAACAAACTGAGGTCAGTCTAGAAAAAGAAAGTAAAACAGATAAGTTATTTGTTATTAAAAAGAATATTTTCATTTTCAAAACTTGGGTCCCCTTATTTTATAGAGCTAGCACATTTAAAATTATTTGATGTAGCAAAATAAGGTTTAAACACAATTTTTTCACAGACGCATAAAGCAAGATATACTGGTTTCCATATACAAGAGAGCCATGGTACAGAACCTCAATTTATGGAAATAAATTAGATAAGCACTGTTAAAAAATCTGTTACCCATGAAAGAGAAATCAATATTCACCAACATGCTGGATTAAATTAACCATGCCAAGAGCAATTAATGTAATAATAGCTCCACTAAGGCCTCATTAAATAATCAATCAGGATCAAAGAAACAAAAAATTTAGGAAAAAGCACCTGCCTATAGCATTAGTTTCATTTTTAAAAGACCACGCTTACATCAGCTAGAGCTGAAGGCATAAGGCATTTGCCCTTGAAAACAGCAATCTGAAGGATATATGGCTTCTAGTACTTTTGATTTTGTGGTTATTTTGAACATTATTGTTCAGGAAATTCCAATTTTCCTTTAGAGGTGATTTTTAAAATTTGTTCCAACACCTCACAGAAAAAATGATTTTATAATATCCCATGTTCTTAACTGGGATATCATAATTTTTTTTTATATTTTATGGGTCAACACAACTCATTTGCATTCTTTTGCAATCACAATGGCATGTTTTTTTTCCCACTTGAAAAACATTTTATCCATTCATCATTCATTGAGTCAACATTTACTGAGTATTATCATTTTTATTACTAAAAGCTGGTATTTGGTGAGCTCCATTAAAACAAAAATCATATTAAGCCAATAATAAAAAATGACTGAAGTTTATTTAATACACGATTTGCAAATTAGGGTAACATTTCAACTAGAGAGTCAAAAATGTTCCAAAGATGAGAGAACCTCAAAACACTCTCATACCAAATCTTATTGGCATTGCCATGGAAAAAAGGTCAGGAAGGATTTTCATACAGCATTGTCTTGAAGAACAATTAAAATAATCACCAATTTACCCTAAACATGGCTCCCAGTCTGACCCTTAGAGTCAGTTTCCCAAAAATGACCAAATTCTTCAAGAGAGCACAATGTCCAAGGCAAAACAGTCTTAATAGTTTATCTAGACCTTGTTTGTCTCAAAGGCGACCCCCAGGAACCAGTTTCTCCAAGTCTGGAGGTTCAAAAGTGCACCCAAGGGCAAATGGCTTGGGTGGGTCACTCCACCCAAGCCATCTGCCCTTGAGTAAAATGGTTTATCAACTTCTACCAAAACAAAAACCAAACTCGTTGCCATCAAGTTGATTCCAACTCATAGTGGCCCTATAGGACAGAGTAGAGCTGCCCTATGGAGTTTCCAAGGAGCGCCTGGTGGATTCAAACTGCCAACATTTTGGTTAACAGCTGTAGCTTTTAACCATTCTCAGGGCTTCCTTACAAGATGCCGCTAATTTTACGTGTACTCTCTTATTTATTCTTCACATAACCTGTGAGATACATACTATCATTCCATTATACAGATAAGGAAAGTGAGGTACAAGGAGATGAAGTAAATTTGCTCAGCATCTCAGAACTAGTAGTTGAAAGAATCATTACTCAAACCCAGATTTTTTTGACCCTCAAACCCTTTCCAGTGGCAACTGAAATTTTTTTTTTTTTAAATTGTGATTTAGATGAAAGTTTACAGGGCAAATTAGTTTCTCATTAAACAGTTAATACACAAACTGTTTTGTGACATGGGTTGCCAACCCCACAATGTGTCAACACACTCCCCTTCTCCACCCTAGGTTCCCATTTGTCCAGTTTTCCTGTCCCTTCCTGCCAATATAATTGTTTTTTCTATGGGAACTTTTCTCTTTAATAATGATCATCAGCCAGAAAATAAGATTAATTAGTATTTGTTTTGGAGCCTTTGTGGCATAGTGGTTACAAGCTCGGCTGCTAACTAAAAGATTGGCAGTTTGACTCCATCAGCTGCTCCTTGGGAACCCTATGGGGCAGTTCTACTCTGTCCTATAGGGTCGCTATGAGTAGGAATTGACTAGACGGCTATGGGTTTTTGGTTTTAGTATCTGTTTTATTCCTGTATTTTTAGGTATACACTTATTTCATGAATTGCTCTGTGACCCTGATCCCAATATTACCATCTGTAAAATAAGTTGGTCTAGAGGTGATCTGTACTGGTGATCTTCCAAATCTTCCCCATCTCTTCATAACCATCTGATAAACTACCTTCAGCAGCAGTGGATCACTGGGCTATTCAGTGAGGCTGTCTGTTGCATCTTCCCTTCCTTATTGGAAATCTTTGCTCTAAGATTACTTTCGGCTACAAAAATCTATGAATCTATAGTGAGCATGAGATCAAGACAACTATCTGAAATCATGCCACCTTGAGATGCATTTTTCTCTTCCTTCATCCCACCTTATTTACTGAGCACTATGCAGTGCTCTGGAAGGAGCTCTGGTGGCACGGTGGTTAAGCGTCGACTGTTAACCAAAAGGTTGGCAGTTCAAACCCACCAGCAGTTCCGTGGGAAAAAAGATCTGGCAATCTGCTCCCATAAATATTAGTTTTGGAAACTCCATAGGGTAATTCTACTCTGCCCTATGAGATAAAATCAACACGATGGAAATGGGTATGCAGGGCTCAGATACAACAGGCATGGTCCCTGAATAAAAACATATTCCTGTGAAGTGCTTAGATAAAAAAAAATACATACAGTTTAAAGAAATACATTTCCTCTCTACCACTCTTCTATTTCCATCTGATGAAACAGGAAAAACACTGTACAACAAATTAAGAGTAGCATTTTACAGGTATTGCACCAAGCTTTACCTCATGCTTCCAAGAAAGTAAGAGATCAAAGCTTCAGTTTACCCATGGTTTGGCTATTCCCAGAATCATATTAGGCTATTGATGGGTTTACTGATTACCTGCCAAAACATTTTAAGGTAAGATAGCCCACTAAAATAAAGAAATACATACAAAGATAGAATGTGTTGACATCTATCTCTCTGATCACACTAATGGATCTATTACTTCATTTGTATAGGTTGAGCAATTTATAGCTACCTTATGAACTATCTAATTTTGGACAAATTTTTAAGTTTCACCTGCAAAATTAGGCCACAATTTCAATTTTGAACATACAGGATAAATCTCTTCTCCATAAATTTTAAACCCTTTCCCCTCCTTTTAGGAAACATAATTGCATAATTCAAACTCCTTCAATACTGTGACCTAGTTTCCCCCTCTTGATGTTACAAATGGCTCATGTAACTATGGTAACCATCCAGGGAAAACTGAGTTTTTTCTGGTCAGCAATATGCAAAATACACCATATGTGTTATTTGTTCTCTCTGGGATAACCAAAGTAGATAATATGTCTTTGCTTTTCTTTTTGGTTATGGGGATATATTTTATTATATAGAATTTTGTCTTGACTACAATCCCAGTCATTCACAGTCCCTTCATTAAATTGTTTTAGGATCATCTTTTGCTGCTGGTCGTCATCATAACTGCTGAACACCACTATAACCCAAAGTAGTAGGACTGACTGTATATACCAAATTTAAATCTGTCCTCTCTACCACATAAACTACATATACAGGCTGATATTGCTTAATTTCCAATATTTCATATAGGGAATCTGGTATTTTCTTAACTTTGTCCTTTGGTCTTAGCAGAAGTGTTTCCTTAAAGCAAAAAAAAAAAAAAAAAAAAAACTGCTAGAATAGTTATATTTCAGTAGGTATACCAAAAGGAGCCCTGGTTGCATAATGGTTAAGTGCTCAGCTGTTTAATGAAAGGTTGGTGATTTGAACCCACCAGCAGGTCTGGGGAAGAAAAGACCTGGTGACCTGCTCCTATAAAGATTTCAGCCTAGGAAACCCGGTATGGGGCAGTTCTACTCTGTCCCGTAGGGTTGCTATGAGTTGGAATCGACTAGATAGCACACAACAGTAACAGGTATACTGAGATGCTGAGAAGAGTTATCTACAATTTGTAGTAACTTTTATATATCTTCTTTTATCTCTTTTCTATTTTTTCTACAATTAGTGTGTACTACTTATGCAATAGAAACCCTGGAGGCCTAGTGGTTAAGAGCTACAGATGCTAACCAAAAGGTCGGCAGTTCAAATCCAGCAGGCGCTCCTTGGAAATCCTATAAGGCAGTTCTACTCTGTCCTAGAGGGTTGCTAAGAGTTGGAAACAACTAGACGGTAATGGGTTTGGTTTTGGTTTTGGACTTATGTAATAAAGCAATAAAACATGCTTTAAAGCTAAGCTCAGTGGAGGTGCAGAAAATTAGTTTTTTTGTTCTGTTTTGGTTTTTTAGTTACCAATCCTAATAATGAGATGATTTAAAGTTTTTGTTTTTTCGGTACTTTTAAAATGCTTCACTGGACCTTCTACAACAAATTACACTCTAAATTAATACAGACTCCTAGACTTTCAAGGATTTATTTATTTGCATTAGATACATTTCTGCAGCAGGCTACCAACTGGTCACCTTTTAATACAAGGATACTCTTTAAAGTGATTAATTTTCTTAAATTCCCCCATATTTATAAGAGCACTTTTCAACCATACAGGTGTCTTCCTTAGAAAAGCATTCCTCTCTGCCTCATTGAATTACATAGGGAATTAACTGCCTCTACCTGGTTTAGAAAAGACCTCACCAGCCAAATGAAAGAGTAGAACTTTTTTGGATCCTGTTGATCAAAACAAGCATAAAAAAATTAACTGACACAATGGAGACCTGAATTGTCTAGATATTAAATGATACTAAGAAAATTTTCTAGCTGATATAATGGTACAGTGGATATATTTTTTTTAAAAAGAGAATTGTTCTCACCCATTCATATTTAATGTATTTATAGATAAAGTGATAATAATCCAGTAAGGACAAGGGAATATGGAGGGTTATAAATGAAATAATATTGGCTATTTATACTTTTGGAGGAGCCTTGGTGGTGCAGTGGTTAAGCACTCTGCCACTAATCGAAAGGTTGATGGTTAGAATTCACCAGCCGCTCCGTGGAATAAAGATGTGGTAGTCTGCTTCTGTACAGATAACAGCCTTGGAAACCCTATGGGGCAGTTAGTTCTACTCTGTCCTATAGGGTTGCTATGAGTCAGAATCAACTCGACGGCAGTGGGTTTGATTTGGATTTACACTTCTGAAGTTTGTTCTATCTTTTTTAGAGTTGTTTTATAATGGAAAACACAATGAAGAGCAAATAAGCTGCCTCTTTGCTTTATTCATAGGATTAAATATCACCAATCAACTTCTATGTGGCAGAGAATTGAGGACTTTTTAATTTTGTATTTAGCAGGGAGTATGGAAACCTACTTTGAAGAGGCTCAACATATCCAGTTAAGTGGCTACTAGGAAGAAAAAAGACATTAATAAATAACCAAGGTCAAGAGTTGGGTTTGGAGGGTACGGTAATTTTTTTCCCATGTAAGTACACTCCCCACATATGTTGCTTTCACAAGTATGGGCAGGAATAAGCCTTTGAGAAACCTTGTAAATTAAGATACCAAGAAATCACATCTGAAATAACTCTCACACATGCACATATTAGAGTGTACTTTACAAGTTTAGGCCAATACAGCTGAAAAACATTTTAAATTTTTGTTTACTTGCAGCCTGTTCAACATTATGAAAGGTAAAAACAATGCTGTAAACAGTCTCCTACCTCATATTCAACTTTCCTGCCTTTCATCTTGCTCTAGGTTCATGGAGCAAGTACTCTAGGTATTCTGCATCATCGCTTTTTCTCACTTCTAGTTTTTACCTAAGTGCCATATTTGCCTGCAGATCACTTGTCAAAATGAATAAAATCCATCGGTCCATTCTGTGTCTAACCTGAATAAATAACAAAACACCTTGCATTATTTTGGTGCCTTCAATAAATACTAGCTGATTCCAATCTATAAGGAAACCAAAATAGTGGGGTTAACGTAAAAGGCAATAAAATTCAGTTTTTACCAGTGACTTGTTTTTGACAAGATCTGGCTGCTTAATCTGAAAGACTGAAAGAATAACAACAATAAAATTCCAAGACTGTTGCCAGAAACACAATACAGTGAGTGAATGGTTGACTTATGGTTCAAGTAGTCAAAATCTCAGTGTCACGGGATAATTAACACAATCTTCCAGTCTTTTGCAATATTTTTTGTTGTTTCCAAGATGTGGAATTCTCTGAACTACTTCATTTTAGCTTGAAATTTAAAATTTCCTCTAGATCAAGATCTCGATTTCTCTTTGCCTTTTAGAGACTCTAGCATGTCAATATTTATTTAGTAATAACAGCTGTTTTAAAAGTGCTCTAAATAGGCCAAAATAATGGTGTACTGTTGTAAACTGAATACAAGAAAATCCAAATTTACCACTCACATTTTCCACTTAAAAGATACTACTCACGATAGGGTTTGTTTACATAAGCATTTCATTAAAACTCTCCGTGTAGTCGTTCTATTCACACATTCTAAAACACACATTATGATATATCCTTACAGCCCATTTGTAACTAAAATTAGCTCCTCTGGCATTTCACTGAACGCTATACAGAAATGAAAACCTGATGGTCGATCACTTTGATAAAGCCGTGAGCACAATTCCTGATTAAGGTTTTACTATCATCTCCATTTCTCTTCTTTCCTCACCCCCTCGTGCTAGTTAGTCCTCGGGTTGTTGTGTGCCGGCGGGTCGAGTCCTAGGGTAGAAGTGGGTGAAATGAGATGAGATGTGGGTGAAATGAGATGGGAAGGTGATGTGCCCCTCACTCCAATTTAAGTTCTTCGCCCGACGTAAAATGCTCAAACGTTCTGCACCGCGAGAACTGTTTTGTTTTGTTTTGTTTAAGGGTTGTCTGTGGGGCAGTCAGCTTCCGTAAAGATTACAGCCTTGGAAGCCCTATGGGTAGTTCTACTCTGTCCTACAGGGTCGCTATGAGTCGGAATCCCTTCGATGGCAAAGGGTTTGTGGGTAGGACAAACGCGATTCCGGGACAGTGGTAGTCTTGCATCCCCTCTCCCTAAATTAAACAGAGGGTTCCTGGAGTGGGGTAGGACGACAAAATATGAACCGTAAGTCGGCGCCTGGAGCCCTCCAGCCTCTAAGGAAGGGCGGAAGCATGCTTGAGGCCGGGATGGAGATGTAAGACGTGCGGAGAAAAAGATAAAGAAAACGCAGGGGGAGCAGAGGGCACCGCCTACCTCCCTATTAGAGCCCCGGTGCTCCGTGGGGCGGAAGTCCGAGCAGGAGGAACCGAAGCAAAGGGAGCTCAGAGGCGGCCGGCAGCAGCCGCGGGAAAAGCGCCGCCGCGCATGCCGGGAGCCGTGCCCCGCTGCCCGCTAGGCCGCAGTCTCGGCAGACCTCACTCTAGGTTGCAGCCAAAAGCGATAGCCTGCTGCTCTTATTAAAGCTCACGAGGGGCGACCCTAGATCCACCTAATGGGGAGGAAGTCGGGCCAAGTGAGCTGGGCCAGGTTTCCCTCTCCCAGTGGGAAGGACTGAAGGATGAAGTCTGCCACCTTCCCTCTCATGTCCCATTCTGACATCGAGCGAAGACGCAGGCAGTGCTTCCCCTTTAAGAGGGGGCGGGGCGCAGCCTGCCGTTTGGCCGCCCTCCGCACCCTCCCCCACAACCAAGAGTTGACAGACCAATCACCCGAGTGGCAGAGGGAAGGCGGGAGAATGCGAACCTTTCGGTGGGGCGGTAGGGGCGGGCCCCGGTCCATATTAGGAATGAGTCCTGCGCAGGCGCAGAGGCAGCTGCGGGCGGAGGGGTGGGGGCAGTCCAGTGAGAGTCTCCCCGATAGGCACCGAGGGTGATTGGGAGAAAAGCGGGCAGCGAGGGGCTTGTCAAGGGGATCCGAACTACGAGACGGCATCGGTAGCATCTGAGGACTCTGAAGGGAACAGGAAGTACCAACGTCCGGGAACCCAGCGCCAGCTCCGCTTGGGGGATCCCCGCTGCTCTATTCCTGGGGAGGGACTAGAGAAAGGAGGGGATACTGATCTCGCCCCGCCCCTGGGCTTGTTACCGCGGGGGCGGGGAGTGAGGGCTTTTTCTCCGGGGAGTGGAGATCGGGGGACTCAGCTGTGCCCTCTTGAGCCGCCGCTGGTGCCCCCGCGGCGCCGGGCTGCTGAGGAGAGGACCTGCGGTGGCCGTCGCTGTTGCATGTGTGTCTGCTGGATGCGGAGGCGGCGGCGGCGGCGGCGGCGTGGAGCAGCAGCGGCGGCAGGATGTTAGGGCAGCAGCAGCAGCAACTGTACTCGTCGGCCGCGCTCCTGACCGGGGAGCGGAGCCGGCTCCTCACCTGCTACGTGCAGGACTACCTCGAGTGTGTGGAGTCGCTGCCCCACGACATGCAGAGGAACGTGTCTGTGCTGCGAGAGCTGGATAACAAATACCAAGGTAGGGGCCGCGAGGCCGCTCCGCATGTCCTTCCCCTCACCCGATCCGCTGGCCTCCGGGCGCGATTGCTCGAAGCCTGCTCCGGGAAGTGCCACTTTCCCTTTCTCCTATGACTGCCTCTCCGAGTGCACCGTTGGGGTCTGGGGTGTAGGAAGTGGAACAGGGACTAGAGACCGGATTCATGGCCCTCCCTCCCCCAGGTGCCAATCGGCGTGGACTTCTGTAGGGTCTCAAGGGTGGGGGTGGAGGCCGCTTGTCAGCCCCCGCTGCAGACCCAGTGGCTGCAGCTGCTGTGGAGGAGAATCAGCCATTTTAAGCTGCAAGCATTTGTCCCGGCTCTTGCCTGCCCCGTGTCGCAAAGCCTCCTGTCCCGGCGGGGGAGTATGCGGCGAGGCGCGGGACTATAGGAGGGAGCGGCCGGCCAGAGGCTGGATCCCGCTGGTGTCTGTGGCCTGGTGATTCCCACCTCCGGAAAGCAGATGCATTGGAACGTGCCGGGGAGGGGGGGTGGCCGGCGAGGGAAGGCCGCGAAGGCAGACTCTGGGGAGGTCCGTCCCTCCAATTCTTCTCTGGCTTCCGACTCCGAGATGGAGGAATCGGTTCCCCTCACTCTCGCCCCAGGGAAAGTTCCGGGCTGCCCCGTGCCGCAGCCTTTTCCGGCTCCTTAAACCAAATGGTTAAAAGAGGAGGGGTCCCCCGCAGGGAAAGGACTAGAGGGGTGTGTGTGGGTGGGTGGGTGGGTGGGTGGGTGTGTGTGTGGGGGGGAGGGCCGCCTTGCTCCTCAGGGCGGGGCCTGCGGGAGTGACGTCGTATGGGAGGGGCGCGGGCACGCGCGCTCCCGCCAGCCACGAAAATGGCTGGTTACAGGAGGGCTTGGGTGGAGCTGGCAGGTTGGGGGCATATAGGAGTCCGTTCCCCTCTCTGCCTGAGAAAAGCCAGTGTTGGATTTTACAACATGTTTGTTGTGATTTTTCGACTCTGCTTCCCAATCACTGAATCACGACGGGGACACAACTGCTGGGACCGTCGCTGACCCTAGTACTGCGTAGATTCCGGCCTTGTGTCACTTCCGGGCCCCAGGAGGAAATGGGTTGGTTGACTGGGCAACCGCCTGGCGTCCCTTCACCCCTTGGTTCTTCCTCGAACTAATTTAGGTGATGAAGCGAAAACCACCATTTGTGGTGAGACCCAAGAAGCTGGGACAGAGAATCAGCCTTTCTTAGGGTACCCCATTGCTGTCAACTCGATTCCGACTCATAGCGACCCTATAGGACAGAGTAGAACTGCCCCATAGGGTTTCCAAGGAGCGGCTGGGAGATTCTGACTGCCGACCTTTTGGTTAGCAGCCATAGCTCGCTGTAGCTCTTAACCACTGTGCCACCAGGCTCCAGCCTTTTTTCCAGAGTATCGTTTCTCGTTTACTATTGGTGGACTAGGCGCTACTAGGGGAGAAGTTTAAATGCGGAGCTGCTGTGCATCTAATTTAACCCTAAATCTAGAAACAGACCTTTTACATAATGGGAAAGCGCCCATATAGACTTTAAAGATAACTTCTTGGACCCATTCTCTGTTTTCCTAGACAAGTCACTGATGCTATGATTCAGTCTCTAAAGGAGCCGACTTCTGGGATGACATTTTCTGGCCTGCATTTAGGTGTCTCTGTTTTGAGATCCGTAATTTATTTTTGTCTTCTGAACCCATATGGTTGATAGGACTGATCTCTGTTAGAGGAAAAGGGAATTAGTACTGATATGAATTGTATAGACAGATTTCCTTCCTACCTATTTGAGGCACTTTCAGAAATTACTGAAGAACTTTTAAAATAAAGAAGAAAACAATTAAATGAGGTATTTACTATGGGATATGGCTATTAAGAACTTTTGTTCCACTATTCTTGTTCATAATTTCCTAGGTAAACAACAACCTTTGAACTAAAATTTTATTTGTAATAGCAAGCGTTTTCAATGTGGCTTAGTAGAAAGTGCATAAAATTTGAAGTTAGACACACACACGCTGGCTGAGTTCAAAGTCAGGGTTTTTTACCTCTCGAGTTTCAGTTTCTTCCCACGTGGAAATAATGGCTTTCTCAAATCTATGTCACATAGAAGGGGTTCAATAAACGTCAATTTCCTTTTTCCACCACATAATTAAGGTGTTTAAAAATATGAATTTTTATCTTGTGTCAGTGAGAGGTGCCCTGTTGGCAGTGATGAACAGCTTGGCTGCTAACCAAAAGGTCGGCAGTTTGAATCCACCAGCCGCTCCTTGGAAACCCTATGGCACAGTTCTACTGCCTTACAGGGTCACTGTTGACTCTACAGCAGTGAGTAGTATCAGTGTACCCAAGCCATGGTATTTTTGTTCGCCTCATATGCATGCAAAAAGCTGCTCTATGAATAAGGAAGACCAAAGAAGAAGTCATGCCTTCAAATTATGATGTTGGTGAAGAATATTGAATATACCATGGACTGCCAGAAGAATAAACAAATCTGTCTTGAAAGAAGTACAGCCAGAATGCTCCTTGGAAGGGAGGATGGTGAGAAGGAAGACCTTCAATGAGATGGATTGACAATAGTGGCGGCAACAGTGGGCTTAAGCATAGCAACAGTTGTGAGGACGGTAGGACCAGGCAGTGTTTAGTTCTGTTGTAATAGGGTCACTATTACAAGAAATGACATGACGGCACCTAACAACAACAGTATCAATCTGCTACTGTGATATATATTGTAATTAGCTTCTAACTCCTGATTATTAAATATAGAATATTTGAAATGAGATTTATCTTTTTTAATTTTTTCTTTAATCCTCAAATTTTATGTCCTGTAGGGGGAAACATCTAGTTTCCTTACTTTTCCTGGAGGAAAATTAGGTTATTAAAAAATCCACTTAGATGCCTCACTGGGCAAATAGGACAGATATGAGCTTTGTTCAAAAATAGGGCATGCAGTTATGTTGTTCTTGGATGCCATCAAGTTGGTTCCAACTCATAGTGACCCCATGGGACAGAGTAGAACTGCCCTATAGGGTTTTCTTGGCTGTAGTCTTTACAGAAGCAGGTTACCAGGTCTTTCTTCCGCAGAGCCACTAAGTGGGTTCAAACCATCAACCTTTTGGTTAGCAGCTGAGTGCTTAATCATTGCACCACCAGGGATGAGTACCCTAAAAACTGGTGATGCTTTGTTGCGTGTCACAGGTTAAACAACTTTCCATCAAGTATGAGTACGCACAGGTTTCAGGGAGGAGCTAATTCATAAGAGTTGTATTGAATATTTGCTTTGTGTCACCTCACAGACAGCCCGTGTGTCAATATAATTTGTCTAACATTCCTGGTCTCATCTATACAGTAATAAGTAATATTGGAATATATAACAATAGTATGTTAATTTTTATTTCTCCACTTTTTAGTTAGACTGAACTCTTTCAGATAGCATTATATCTCTTAAGGGTAAGAAATAGGACAGATTTGAATAGAACAAATTTTAAGTAAATTTTTTATGCCATTTGAAACCGTATTTCCTTATTTTTATATACCTTCTAGTAATTCAGCTATTTTATTTGATTTAGTTAAGTGTTCTGCATCCTATACAATACCTACATCAGCAGTTTAAACAGCTTAGAACCAACTGCTGAGTTACCTACAAAAGGCAGAGTGATCCAATGCTGACTTTACTGTAATTTTATTAGTGACTCTGTTAGTTGATGCCAGACCCTGAACCTACTCTGGAAATAGTTTGATTTTCAGAGTTTCCCATGTGAGTCTAAAATAAAAGAGTTATTAAAACTAATGCGACAGGAAGCTAAAAGTTACTTATGTCTGTTTTGTTAAAGAATGTCTAGGGATATGGTACGAAAGTGAAGGTATAGAATATCTCTGGAGTCATGTAGCAAGCCATTGATTGAACTGTAAATCCAACGGAGTTGGACAGTAATCTGTAGTTTAGTCCTGGAAACTTTTCAAGTTTGATAGCTGTGCTAATTTTATATATAGGATTGTTTTGAGGTTCAAATGAAGTATAGGTGATATGGCACTAGGTAAGCTATAACGTGGCCTACAGTGTTGCTGCCTATGTAAAATAGTTTTTGATTATTAATTAGCCACACAACTCTTTTTTTTTAATATAGATTAATGAATATTAGAGTTTTGTGTTCTTTCTTTTCATTAGTTTATTTCTAAATATATTTTCATACTGGATAACATGATCTTTTGTATGGGAAATAATGTTTTTAATGTATACATACTATAGAAAAGTGTGGTTTTGATTTCAGTTCTAACTTTATCAGTTCTGTGAAAAATAACTGGAAAAATGTTATGTGCTAACACATGATAATGTTCTGATTTTTCTTTTCCTTTTTTTAGAAACATTAAAGGAAATTGATGATGTCTATGAAAGATACAAAAAGGAAGATGATTTAAACCAGAAAAAACGGCTACAGCAGCATCTCCAGAGAGCATTAATCAATAGTCAAGAATTGGGAGATGAAAAAATTCAGATTGTCACACAGATGCTCGAATTGGTGGAAAATCGGGCAAGACAAATGGAGTTGCATTCACAGTGTTTCCAAGATCCTGCTGAAAGTGAAAGAGCCTCAGATAAAGCAAAGGTAGATTCCAGCCAGCCAGAAAGATCTTCGAGAAGACCCCGCAGACAGAGAACCAGTGAAAGCCGTGATTTATGTCACATGACAAATGGGATTGAAGACTGTGATGATCAGCCACCTAAAGAAAAGAAATCCAAGTCAGCCAAGAAAAAGAAACGTTCCAAGGCCAAACAGGAAAGGGAAGCTTCACCTGTTGAGTTTGCAATAGATCCCAATGAACCTACATACTGTTTATGCAACCAAGTGTCTTATGGGGAAATGATAGGATGTGACAATGAACAGTGTCCAATTGAATGGTTTCACTTTTCATGTGTTTCACTTACCTATAAACCAAAGGGGAAATGGTATTGCCCAAAGTGCAGGGGAGATAATGAGAAAACAATGGACAAAAGTACTGAAAAGACAAAAAAAGATAGAAGATCGAGGTAGTAAAGGCCCATCCACATTTTAAAGGGTTATTTGTCTTTTATATAATTCGTTTACTTTCAGAAAATATTTTAGGGTAAATGCATAAGACTATGCAATAATTTTTAATCATTAATATTGGTGTATTAAAAGTTGTTGTACTTTGTCTGTGACCTTAATTTTCTGCACTGAATTACCAAATATTTTAAACCAGGTAGTCTTCAGATCACCTGATGAAAATAACAGGGAATAGGGAGAGGGTGGTGTGAACATTATAAAAACTTCACAAACTATGCCTATTTCATTTTCACTTAAAATCGCAATGTTATTTTTTTTGGCAGACACCAAAGTTTTGCTACCATTCTAGTTCTACATACTTAGAAAATGTAGGTATCGTTGGATTTCTCTGTCAGCATCAAATTATCTTGAGTAATTTAAAATATGAACACTATCCCATTTAGAGCTGCTTTCTCCCTTGTCCCATTTATACATGTACTTGGCTCATCTCTAGTCTTCTAGGAATTTAAGGAACTAGAGAGAAGAATAATTTGGGATTCCATGTGGAATAATGTGCTCTTATTTTAGAGTATTTGCTGCTGTATTTTCCTTAGTAGCATTTTGATACACTGTCAGTAGCCCATTTGTAAATGCCTTGCTGCTGCTTCGTAGATAAACGTTTAATAAAGGGAGTTGTTTTTCATTTTGCTTTGTTTTAACTGGGACAGTCAAGAGTAGTTAGAATACCAAAAATACTGCCATTGGTTTATACTGGCATAATTTGTGTTATACAGTATCATGGTTCAAGGTTGAGCAATCTTATTTAATAATTTTTCCCATGTGGTCCACTGCTGGGATATCTAGCCACAGTCCTATCAGTTGGAAAAGGGCATAGATTAGTCTTTAAATACTGCATTTATGTCAAACAGTTATTTTAAATACTTTTGCTAGTGGTGATAGTTCATTATTTCTGTCCCAATCAGTGATTATACATTATTTTAACTAATAGTGTATATGCCTTCTTTCTGGTATTGGTGCTGTTTGATGTTTTCACCTTGAATGAACTAATTTCATTATAGCAAGGCAATTAATAATGTAAATTGAATTTTCCAAGATTCTAGTATTTTAACGATCAGCGCTTGACAGATACACCTCCATGTGTTTGGATTTTTTTGTTGTTGTTCTTTGTGGGGCAGCAAACTTAGATCTATGTGTGTAACATGCTTTCTATTCGTCATTTCTTCCTAACCTGACAGTCTTGATTATTGATTAACATGTGAAAAACCCTGTCTGCTTGCTCTCCTGTGTGACTTTTAGGCATGTCATTTCACCTTGTCTGGGTGTCAGGTCACTCATTTGTAAAATGAGATTGGCTTAAGTACCTCCGTGGCTGTTTTCAAATCCATCATATTTGCACTGTAGTTAGGATTTTAGGAATTTGATAATGAAATGACCCATCTTTTTCTTTCATTAATTTTGTTCTTCAGTCTGAGGTATGAAGACAGAAGTTTAAAGGCAAGCTTAGGGACAGGGTAAATGTACAGTATTTGATTAGCTTCTATCGTAAGGATATTTTGAATAATGACTAGAGCCAGTTGATTTATATTACTTCTTGAGCAAGAAATATTGGACAGCATGACTAAGGATTTATTTTACTGTTATTTAGTTGAGTTGTAAAGAAATCCTTTCCTAAGACAATAACATTTTGTTTGAGTGATTACAGCTATTTACCTGATACCATTAAAAATATCATTATGTCCAAAGCCTCCAAAAGCATTCAGATGTGACATATGTAGATGTCAGCACTTTTTCATACATAAATTTGCCTCAGCATCTGGAAAAAAAATAA
This sequence comes from Dugong dugon, assembly GCA_030035585.1. NCBI lineage: Eukaryota > Metazoa > Chordata > Mammalia > Sirenia > Dugongidae > Dugong > Dugong dugon. The sequence continues at coordinate 22,615,457 of CM057478.1, forward strand.
ACTTCATAATAGAAGTACCCAACTTTGGATTAGATTTGACAGTAAAACAAACCTGGAAGGCCCTGGAGGATGTGCTCTCTGTAAGACTTAATGTTTGAAACAGTTTTATTTCTATGAATTTCTTTTTGTTTCTGAACCACATAGGAGATGGAAGTCTTAAGTTTGTATAACATTATGACTGGGATTTTTTTTTTTTTAAGTATTATAGATCTCATACTATCTCACATGGTTACCACTCATACTATATGCCAGTGATTCCCAAACTTATTTCACATTGAAATTACCTACAGAGCTTCAAAAAGATTCATACAGACACTGATACCTGTGCATCACCCCTAGATAGTGTGATCTAATTCGTTTGGAATGTGGCTTTAGCTTTAGAAGTTCTAAAAGATCCCCAGGTGATTCTAATGTGCAGAAAAGTTTTGGAACCATTGCCATATATTAAAATTGGAACCTATTGAAAACAGCTGGTAGAGTCTCCATGTCCAGATTTGTGTATCTCTGAAGCATATATGTTGTTGTGTGTCGTCGAATTGATTCTGACTTAGAGCTACCCCGCAGGACAGAGTAGAACTGCCCTGTAGGGTTTCCAAGGCTATAATCTCTACGGAAGCAGACTGCCACATCTTTCTCCCACAGAGTGGCTGGTGGGTTCAAACCACCAACTTTTCTGTTAGCAAGCAGCTGAGCGCTTAACCACTACACCACTAGGGCTCCTTACCATCATGTAGCCATATTCATTTACTGAACAGATAAACTTGACTGCTGCTTCCCCCATGCCCAGCACTGTTCTATGCAGTGGTGATATTAAAAAAAAAAAAAAAATCTCAGTTTATGGACCATACATTCTAGTAAGAGAGTCAGATCTCTATAATATCAGGTAATAGGGGAAAAAGGAAAGCAAAGAGTAACGGGATAGAAGATGAATGGAAAGGGGTGTGAGTCTTTTAATTATGGTGATTGAGGAAGGTCTTTCTAAGGAAGTGATCTTTGAGCAGGGACCAGAAAGAAAGAAAGTGAGGCAGGCAGAGACTCGGGGGAGGGAGGAGAACACGCTTGCAATTTGACTAGAGCAGAGCATTTGAGCACACGGTGCAAAGTGCTCTTAGGAGCTATGATAGAAAATTTGTGAAGCCATTGAAAGGTTTTGAGTGCCTGCCTTTGGCAGTTGAGAGAGATTTCCTGGGCTGACCTTGTCATATCACTGCTTTTGAGCCCAGCATTCCAGACCTGAAAAAAATCCTCAGAATTATCCAGCTAACTTCTTCAGTTACTTGCTTGTGGATTCTTGACTGAGCAGTCTCCAGTATAAAAAACAAAAATTCATTCCAATTTTTTTACAGATTTGTTAACATGTCTGTCATAAACACTGTAGGAATGAGATTTTTCATATAGCAGAGTATTTGGGATAGTTGTGCACCTATAAGCACTAAAGTAATTGTTCAGATTTTAAATGCATTGGATAAAAATTTTCCTGCCTTATTAAATATGTCCTTAAATCCTTTTTGAAATTTAGTAGGACATATTGTTAGCTGCCATTGATTAGGCTCAGACTCATATATAACAGAATAAAATGGTCCCTGGTCCTGCACCATCTTCACGATTGTTGGCATGTATGAGTCCAGTCTGACAATATTCTGTTGTGATCCATAGTGTTTTCATTTGCTAATTTTCAGAAATAGATCACCAGGCCTTTCTTCCTACTCTCAGTCTGGAAGCTCTGCTGAAACCTGTCCACCATGGGTGATTCTGCTGATATTTGAAATACAGTAGCTTCCAATATCACAGCAACATGCAAGCCACCACAGTATGTCAAACTGACAGATGGGTGGTAGACTGTAGGATATAAGCAAATATTTAATGTAGTCATTCTTTGACTCAGCACCATGTCATTATACAATGATATCCATAAATCTCCAGTATGGAGGACTATTTGCTCCCATACTTGCCTCACACTGGTTTTTAAAATAAATTTGGCTCCTTTTAAAGTTTTTCATTCTTCTAGCTTCTAAGCTGTCTGCCTTGTAGTTTGTATCCCTCTTTTAATTTGTTGTGTGTTGAAAAATCATTTGGTCAAATTTGTGCCTAGATTAATAATAAATAGATTCTAAGAGAGGACCTAATGCTTGTGCTTCAGTGTATGGTTTTTTAATACGTGGATTTTTTTTTTCTTCCCCATTTTATAAAACTGTGTTCATATAGCAGTGTTTTGCTATATACTTGCTTTGAACATCAGGATCTAATGACTTTGTTTGACCAGAGTCCTTATTTATACAGTACACTAATCTTAGAAACTTCCCACACATGAACAAATGTGTTAGACCGGGTGGCTAGCTTTGTCTCCAGGTTGTCAGGGGTAAGATTAGTAATATGGAATCTTACCTCAATGGGAAGTAATGATTTTTGGTACCAATAGAAAAACCTGCTGTTGTTATACTTAGCAAGGAAGTAAAATGGTAGAATACAGCAATTCCAAAACTTTAAGACTAACTTATAATGCTGTTTTGTTCCTTCCTAAGACATGACAACATCCCCCAAATATTAGAAATTTTCTTCTATGTTCTTTAGCATATTTTACTTCTTGATTGCAAACTTTCATTTCCCGTCAATCTGAGAAAAGTAATTCTTAAGATTAGAAAAATAATTACAAAGCACTGTAGCAAAACAGTGACTGAAAAGTTCTTCAGTTTTGACTACAAAAACTTTGTAATAGCTTTGGCTTTGGATTTGTGTTTGAATATCGCATAGAATGTTTTCTACATCAGTTTACTGTTACTTTGGGATAATTCTGACAAAATTTAAGATGTAATTTAGTGGAATTGACAATCCAGCACTTCTAATTGCAGAGTGAAAACTAAGGAAACTTTTCCCATGGCTAGTTAAGAGAATGAAAAAAGACAGAGGGGTCTAAAGCATTTTTCTTTCCATTTGTCTTCACTGTGTTAAAATTCATCTTAAACTCATTACATTTCACTTTTCAATATTAGGTTAAAAGCTTAATTGTTTGGAGTTAATTGGTTAAACAACTTTTTTTAAATACTAGTTTTATGTCATTTAAAGATCTCAAAACAAGACTTTTTATCATTTTAAGCTAACGAGTGACTTAGGATCTTTGTAAAGCAGTTTGTAAAGCTTTTGAGTGTGTGTGGCTATATGTGAGGGAGTTTGCAGTACTTGCTTAAATACTTTTAACAAGTGATTAATCCAGTGAGTTTCAAATAGTAGGTAAAGGTAGATTTTTATACTACTATGCATCTAGGATTAAGATTGGCAGTTTACTGTTTTTCCCAGATATTGAATCTTTCCTTTACTTGTTAAGGTCCACTAAGCTCTATACTACTGAGGGGGCAAAGAAGCAAATACTACGCCAAGAAAGGGAATATTGCTGTACAGGGTCATTTGCAAATAATGCCCATGCATAAACTGTATCTCATTTGTTTCCTTGAAGTACTTTCCCGTTTTAGACCTGCCTTATCCTGGCTTTTGACATTAATATGAAGATTTAAAGATAATTTAAGTAGAATGTGAAAAAATAATTTGCAAAAGTATCTGTCCAGAACCAGGAGAGCCTTCCTGTGATAACTGCAACATCCTTTGCCTTGGAGTGAGATTATGCCCCAAACCAGAGTTTCAAAAGTATTTCCTGGACCGTGGAATGCTAATATGCTGAAGAAAGCTGAGGCACTTTGCATACTATATCCCCTCTCTTGGAGAGTTAGAAGGTACATATTAAAGGTTGTGAGAAATCTTGCCACATTCCCTCCTATAATACTTGTTCATATCCTGAGGAGGTAGGGCCCCTTCAAACATAGTTTGAGAATATTGTCCTAAACTACACCATGCAAGGGGGGATCATATTCAAATACATCATGTACTTATAGTGTATAGGGAGGTACACCTTCAGCTCCTCCTTTCCTATATCCCCAGTACTGTAGTCTTGATGCCATTTTTACCATTGTTTAAAGGTATCAGGGATAGGGATATCTTATCTTCTTTCTTTAATTAGAGAGTAACACTCAGTTGGGTACATTTAATTGGGAGGAATGTACGTGTTTAAAACCTTCCTAAACAAATCTGATGCAACAAATAACAATACTATTCAAATAACAATTGTGTGTCAAGTATCTATTGGGTTAGATAATCTAATCTATCAGCTCAGTTTTGAAAATAACTTGTTAAGTTTCTTGATAGATAGAATTGGCCTAGATTTCAAAGGGATGCAAGAAAGGGAGACTCCAGAAAAGAACACTGTTAATGATTTTGTGCCTATTTCTGGGAAATCATGGACTACAAAAGGCAAGTGATAATGAGGATCTGAATTTAAATCACATTTTACTATTACCATTTGGGTTAGGTAGATGTTGTGAGATGGGACCTCTAGGCAACAATCTTATGCTCCCAGTGGACTCAGAAGTTTATTAGGACTTAAAGTCATGATGCTCCTTTACTTAGCTCGAGAACCTATAAAGATGAATTAAACTGTTTTCCTTGGAGATTCGCATTGTTATTTCAGAGTAATTAATATAATTTTTTTCTGTAAAATGCATTCACTGAAAAGTAAAAATTGCCTAACTATGTCATGGTAAAAAATTTCTATGAAAAGGTAGGGAAATACCATCTGTAGGTAGTACTAAAACCTAAATTGTGTGTGAAGCACAGGACTTCTGGAGAAAAGGGGTAGATGATTGCCTTGAATGTTTTCCATTTAACCTTATAACATCAGACAGGGTCACTGACAGGATTTGAACTTTGCCATGTCTAGAACAGCTTAGTGAGAGAGTAGGAAATCTGTCCTTTAGTTTGTTTCACCTCTTAAGAAGTTGGGTTATTCAGGAAGCTTAATAGCTATGAATGATAAAATAATTAAATTATTAAGTTAAAGTAGCTTTGGTGCCTTGGTGTGAGTACATGTGTGAGTGTGTGTGTGTGTGTGTATGTGTATATAACAGCTCCTGCAGGTCTCTATAAATCTATTTGGAGTGTAAAGCTATTTTGAGAATAGTTTAAAGTTTATTCAGATAAGAATAAGTTACCATGTCCACTTAAGGACAATTGTGCAAAAGGAGAATTTCCTTCTTCTTTTTCACAATCATCCACCAATTCTACAAAAAAAAAGACAGAGGGGTGGTGGCAAATCTCTCACCCTGCCACCATCCTACTGTGATACATTACCTCAAATTTTACAAGCTGCTGGAGAGCTCTAAGTTCTAAAACAGTGAAAAAGGACCAACTTTGTACTTCCAGTGCTTCCTTAAGGTCTTGAACAACTTGTATGATGTACTTACTGGGTTGAGAGCAACCCACTTAGTTACCTCAAGTTTTAAAAACGTCTGGGTGCCATAAGGAACATTTGAAGGGCTCCAATTACTGATACTAGGAAACCTCTTTTACTCAAAGGACGGTATAATCTACTCCCTAATCTTTCTCATGTTCAGTACAGTTTTACCTATTTTTAATAATTATAAAAATTTGTTTTAATCAACTGTGAACTAATAATTGTAATACTCAATTCAGAAAATATTTATAACTTAGAGACATGTACTTTTGTTGCAAAGAATTATAATAGGGTAATCAACAAAAGACTTAAGAATAAAAATATATTACATTAGAATGATATTCTGTGAGGGAAGTAGAGTGAAAATACAACTTCAGGGGGAAAGCAATGTTAAATTCTGTTTGTACATTTTAAAAATGTATGTATGGCATTTATATTCCATTGAATATATTTAAGAGTGATGGTTTTATTTTAAATTGCCAGTATAGATAATATGCCAGAAATTACATTCTTTGTAATCATTTAAGCTTAACAGAAAACATTTTAGAGGTCTATATATGTGTAAGATGTACATAGTTTTTAAAAATAAATTTTAGGAGATGTGAGAGCAAAAACATTAGAAATCATTGACAGGGATAATCTATCTGTTCAATACCTAGGCCTTGACCTCTCACCTCAAATGAGCTATCCCGCCTCAGCCACCCACTTCTATGGTGTTATCTTAGACTTTGCCATTACCAAAATCTCTACCTCTTACCAAAGGAAAAAACAAAACAAAAAACCCCAAACCCTCCCCAAAACAAAACAACTGTAACAACAACAAGAAAAACTATTTTTAGGTGTTCCACACTCTGACCACCACCTCCTATCTTTCTAGCTCACTCCTTCTACTCTAATTTGAACAACTCTTCAACACCACCAGGACTTCCAAAACATTCTTACCAAACCTTTCCACCTTTTCACCTTCTCAGGCTGGATTTTGCCTCTTCGTCTAGCTCAGATTCCATCATCTGTCATGCTAATCATCCCCTATATTCTCAACTTTCTTGCTCCTCTCCCTCCCACAGTCCTGTTTAAATCCAACTCTCAGCCCACTCTGGTCTTCAGTCTGAGAAAGCAGCTGGACTAACACACAACCATGCTGACTGCTCTTTCCTTCAATTTATTGCAAACCTCAAGTAAGCCCTTAAATTTGCCTGATCATCCTCCTACATTTTCTTAGTCAATTTGCCCTTTCGCTGTCTGAGACCACCATTCCATTTTTTCTTCTTTCTTCAAACCTCTTATACTCCTCATTCCTCCACACCCTTAAGCTAATGAGCTCACTTATTTTATTAAAAGCAACAAATAAGTAGTAATGAAGATCTCCACCTGCTGTTTCTACCAGAACTACTGGCCTCCCCGCCTTCCATCCTGTTATGATGGATGACTGTCAGTTCTTATGGCCAATCCCTTTACTTGTACACAGGAACATCATTTCTGAAATTACTTCCTATTTCTGAATTATCCATGTTTCCCCTATTTCTATTGGCATGTAATGTCATATTTCCAATTTTAAAAACAAAAAAGAAAAAACAATAATAACACACAAAAAACTCTTCACCACACATCCTGTTCCAACTAATATCCCATTTTTTTGCTTATGTTCATGGAGGAACTCCTCAAAAGCATTGTCTGTTTTTCTTGTCTCTCTCCATTTTCTCTCCTTCCATTATCTCCACAACTTAACTGTCATTTGGCCTTGTCTCCAGCACTCCAACAAAACTGCCTTTACATTCTCAAATTCGATTGTTAATTATCATTTTTTCTTCCCAGCAGTTCACACAAATGATCACTCTTTCTTAAAATACTTTCTTCACTTGGCCTCCAGGGTAAAAAGTACATTTGCTCTAGAATCTTCTCCAACCTTACAGACTTCCTTCTTATTCTGTTTTCTGAATCTGTCTCTTCTTCCTGTCCTCCAAATACTGGAACGTCCTACAATAAGGCTTCAGAAGTCTTTTCTGTCTGCTCTCACTCTCTAGGTGATCTCATCCCATGTCATGGCTTTAAACATGTTTTATTCTCTGATGATTCCAAAATGTATATCAGCAGCTGAACCCTCATATCCAGACTTAAATATCCAATTGCCCTCTCAGCATTTCCTTTGTGAATCTAATGGACATCTCAACCTTAGTGTGTTAGCTCCTAATTTTCGTATCCCCCCACCCCAATCCATGAACCTACTTCTTTCTAGTCTTCCTTTTCCTGGTAAATGGCCATTCTATCTTTTAGTTGCTCAGACCAAAAATCTTGGAGTCATCTTTGACTCTTTTTTCTTATACCCCACAACCAATTCATCTGCAAATTCTGTCAGTTTGATCTTCAAAATATATTCAGAAGCTTCCACAGCTTCCACTTCTCCATTTATCTAGGCCACCATCACCTCTGCCACTGTTAATAGCCTCCTAACCCAATCTTCCTGCTTCCATCTTTGTGCCTTATGTTTATTTTCCACAAAGCAACTAAAGAGATTCAGCTAAATCAGTCTTTCTTCCACAAGAAGTCTTCCAATGGCATCTCATTTTACAGTAAAATCCAGAGTCCTTATGATGGCCTAAAAAGCCCCATTTGATCTTGCTCCCTGCTCCCTCTCTGTCTTCTAGCACTCTCCCTTTGCTCATTCTGTTGCTTCCACATTGACTTCCTTGCTGTTCCCTGAGCACTCCAAGCTCTGTCCAGCCACAGGCTTTTGCACTTACTCCTCCCTCTGCCTGTAAGGCTCTTCTCTCAGATTTCCATTTCACTTGTTCCCTGTATCATGGATACTTTACAAACTCCTATCTTTTGCTCTAGAATGCCCTATGTTGTTCTGACCTATCAAAACTCTCAGCCACTCCATCTCAGTTAGCAAAAAGACCATACGCTATAAAACTAACCGAAGGGTGGTTATCTTCCCTTAAGCTTCTCAGATAATTTTTAATATTGTTAATCCTGCTAAGGTGATACTAATCCAAATAAACCTTGAATTTGTGTAAATTTGAGATAGTCTGCTAAGAGACCATTCAAATAGAAAAGAAAGAACATCCATGAAAATAGAAAGTGTTCCTATGACATGTTATCTATCCCTTTACCTCTTATTTTTCTTCATAGTGTCTAGTTATTTGACTATCTCCCTTCCACTAAAATGTGAGCTCCTTGGGAGCAAGAGCTAGGTCTGGTTTATTCACTGCTGTATTTCCAGTGCCCAGAACAGTGCTGACACACAAAATGCCCTTAATAAATATCTTTTGAATGAATGTTGTTAAGCTTTGTTAATCAAGTTCAGTGTTGTGGTCTGTAAGTATATCATCCTTTCTCACTATGCATGTTTTTTTAGGAGTAAGATGTTGACTGGACCAAGTACATATAATGTACATACTACTAAGTAAAACTGAATGCTTCTAGAAGGGGATTTACCTGTCAGGGCATCATGAGAGCATTTAGCTATTGTGTTCTTTCTCTAACTTTAAAACTGATGCATTTAGTTCCAATGGAGAAAAACCCAAGAATGCTTTTGTTTCCAAAACAAAAAGAAAAATTTTACATTAAGTAGGTGAAATGTGAAATTAATTTTAACAATGTTCAGTATTTCAAGGAATATTGTATAGTACAAGCCTGTTATGGAGACTTGTGACAGTCACTGTCACAAACTAATAATTGTCTATTAGACAGTTTTGTATGAATAAACGAAGATGGGGCTCTCTGAAGTTTTACTTGAAACCACTATGCCTCAAAAATAAATTTGTCAGGTTATGTGATGGTCAGGTCACACATATAAGGCTTTTTGCTTATCCAATGGGAAAGATGAATGGTCAGCATCTTATTCTTGATTTCCTGTGCCAAGTTGTGGAAAATCTGCCATCCCAACATCAAAATTGTACTATTTTAATTAAGGAGGACCTTCCCAAGGAGTTATCTGTGTCAGTGTGCAAATGCTTCCTTTTTCAGAAGACAAAACAGCAAATGTGCAAGGTGACAGGTAGGTTATAAAAAGCGGTCAAAATTCTACACTCCAGGAGGATGCTGATTGACCACAGTCTTGTATGAGTCAGGGAAAGGGAGAAGTAGGAACAGCAGATCCTGGCAAGAGTGTTGCCACTGACGCATCCATGTAAGACAAAGGTAATTTTTCCATTCATTCTCTACTGCTGAACTTCGGTGACTTCAAATTCTTCTCAATATGCAACATTAACTTAAGGTCCCTGGGTGGCACAAATCGTATGCCCTCGACTACTAACTGAGAGGTTGGTGGTTTGGATCTACCCAGAAGTGTCATGGAAGAAAGGCCTGGCAATCTACTTCTGTAAAGATTATAGCCATTGGAAACCCTATGGAGAAAAGTTTTACTCAGATACATGGGGTCACCATGAATCAGAGCTGAGTCAACAGCAGCTGGTTAACTGGTATTAGTTGATTGGAATTATCACTGAGGAACAAACCCATTTGCTATTGCAGATCTAATGGAACTTTAAAATTTCTTCACAGGAAGGCATTCTGCTTTCTGATTGTAATTCTATGCAGTTTTGTGAAAGCTTAAAATGAGTTATTATTAGTGAACTTGTCACAAATTGGATTAAACAGAATCAGCAAAGAGAATTTACCTCTCTGCTGAATTCCAATAATGTTTTTTTGTTTTGTTTTGTTTTTTGTTTTTCCTTTCTCCGTATATTATGAATTATCTTAAATTTTTCTGGGTACACTGAGATGAAAAAGCAGAGACCAGTCCTTCTAGACTAGATGCCATGTTAAGCATATAAAACAGGCTCACCAACAGCAAATTGCAGTGGGAGAAAAATGCGTGACTTACCTCTAGTTATCATTTACCTTCATTAAAAATTGGAATTTTATGGACGGCCCCATAAAACAAAATGGGACTAATAAGTCACAGTAGTCCAGGAACAAGGGCTAGAAGGCAGAAGGAGACAGGAAAGCTCATGATAGGGAACCCAAGGTTGAGTAAGGACAGTGTCGACGTGCAGTGGGGTTGTTAACCATTATCATAGGGCAACATGTGTACTAACTGTTTAATGAGAAACTACTTTGTTCTGTAAACCTTCATCTAAAGTGAGACTAGCAGCACAATTGGAAGAGCGTAGTAGATGTCACTGAACTGCGCATGTAGAAATTTTTGAAATGGTGTATCTTTGGCTATGTATATTTTCACCAAAAAAAAGGTCGAGAAGGGAGAGGGTTGACATGTCGTGGGGTTGTTACCAATGTCATAAAACAATATGTGTGCTACTGTTTAATGAGAAACTATTTGTTCTGTAAACCTTCACCTGAAGTACAATAAAAAAATTAAAAAAGAATTAAAAAAAAAAAGAATTGGAATCTTAAAAGTTGGTGGTGGTGGTCAGGCATTCTAACTAAGTTGGGTTTTTTTTTTTACTTCCTTTTAAACCACCCTCACATTCTCTTTGATATTTCTTATACTTAACAGTGTTGATCACTTCTCCAAACTGCCTGGTTTTGTCTTCATTGAAGCCATACTCTCTTCATTTGCTTTTTTACTTCTCTCACCCCTTTTCTTATTTAAGTCCTTCTTTCTCTGGTTCCATAACTGCAAGTGTCACCTGAGGCTCAGTCTTGGCCTCCACTCTGTCTCCTGAGATCTCAATCCTTATGGCTTCAGCCATCACCTCACAAATTTACATCACCAGCCCTTAGCCTGACACCCAAGCTCGCTCAATCCATCTTTGTGCTAGCTAGTTCCACTTGGATGGTCCAGTATCAGCTCACATCAATGCATCTTGTCTCTGATTGACCCAGTTCCCCCTCTATTTCCACAGCAGTTAAGCTGCCCCTACATTTTCACCCCCTTATCTACCAGTATGTGGAGTCCCAGTGGCGCAGTGGTTAAGAGCTCGGCTCCTAACCAAAAGGTCAGCAGTTCAAATCCACCAGCTGCTCCCTGGAAGACCTATGGGGCATTTCTATTCCATCCTATAGGGTTGCTATAGTCGGAATCAACTCAGTGGCGGTGGGTGTGTGGTCTTTGGTTTTGTTTTTTGGTTTTGGTTTTATCCTCCACTATAGAAACCTTGCTGCCAATGCCATGGGAGCTAAACAAACAAGTGAACCAACAAAAAACCTTGTGTGCTTGAAATTCCAGAGACCCAATGGATTCTTTACTAAAAGGGCAGAAGGTGTTGATGATAGAGAAGCCAAGCCCTTCAGCAGTAAAGAGTGGCACACCTCTTTGCAGGTCACCTTGTCCCAAATGATTTATTTTCCTTTGTTTTTCATTGATGTGCCTTCTCTTCTTTTTGAATTTTCTCTTTGTTACAGTACCTAAAATTTCAATAAATTTGAAATTCACTTGAATTAATGTCACATGATTAGCACAGTTTAATATTCTAACCTAATAGATATGGAAAGAAGGGTTTTGACTGGGCCAGAAGACCTTAGGGCAATCTGGAACATACTATCAATCTTTATGGGATTGCTAAGTGATAGTGGTAGAACCTTAGGACAGCCTGGAGAGAAAGATATTGGGAGGCAAGAAAGGACTGAAGAATAGGTGAGAATTTGAGTAAAGGAAATGGGTATGTATGGCTCAGCCCCTTGACTCTCTTATCAGTGCCATCTGCCAGCAGGGAGGATGCATTCTCTTATCTTCTCTGCTACATGAGAAGAGCCTACCCTTGTGGGACTGCCTGGAACTGGGTGGTCATGAGGCTAGTCCAATTAGCAAGCCCACTTGGCTACAGACATAGAGTCATGTTCTCTATCAATGTATTAGTAATAAAGCTGACATTCTGATCTATATTTACCTGTCTTCTATTTATTTCTCTACTAGTTCAAGCTTAGGTGGGGGAAAAGGTGTTATTTATCGACCCCTTAAAACCTTCACACTTAGTGCTAATTAAGCCCTCAATAAATAGTTGCTGAGTAGTTAAAGGATTTTTCCAGTGTATGAATTCCCCTTATCCCACCTCAGTTTGGCGTTGTCCTTTATAGGACCCATTTGAATTGCAGTCTCAAAAGCCAAGTGGCAAGCTAGAGCAAAGTTAGTAACTCTGCAAGAGAGAAGCTGCCAGTGGGCTTGTTTACTGCACATGTCCTTGACCCAGAAGTCAAGAGCTCTACCAAAGGTGAGGCAAAATTAGGGTATGACTTTCCCTAGGGACACATCACTCTTGTCCTAGTCAGTCAGCATATTTTACCTCATACAGCAGAAAATGGCTCAGGGATAACGTCCACCCTGTTAGCAACCACCTTTCAGAACTTGACCTCATTTTGGATAAAACATTCCTAAACTTCTGCTTCTGAGGATAAGCTAATAAACATCAAGGGAGTTTTTCCTGAGCAGTTATTGAAATTTTTCCATTTTCTGTTTTAGCTTATTTTTTAGTTGTCTTTTTCTTCAGCTTTCCTATCCTAAGGAGTCCAAAAAGCTGAAATGATACAGGAGATAAATAAGAGGCAGAGGAAAGTGACTTGGAGGGGCCAATTTACTCTAAGGGGCCCAACCAAATTATCAGTTTTCAGAGCCAGGTCTATAGCAGGCCACAGGTCACTGATAGTAAGCTAATTTAACATCTCTTTTGCCCACCTGGGAATATGAAAGATGATTTCGACACCTTTATTTCAAAAATGCCGTCAACTGTAACAAGCAGACACTTGCAGACCCTCAATATAAAGAACTGACTTGATGTGGACCCGTGCATAGTGACAGAGGGTGCTGATTCTATCCTGGTTCTCAACCTTTGAGCAGTGCTGTAATTGCTGTATCGCTCTCAACTCTGTTCCCTTCCTAACTTTGTAGTGATCAACTCACTACCTCAGTCCAATAACAGATGACACTTCTTCTCTGCCTTGACAGAGAAGGGCTTTTGGATTCTCAGAATCTTGGATTCTCAAGAGGGAATTTTGAGGTCACTGCACAGTCCTTGCAGGAACATTGACATGTAGACCCACTTCTCAGGGCTCATTAAATAAGTCAATTTGAAAGGGTTTGTAATGTCTTACCCACCAGATAGAAAGGATCCCAAAGGAACAGGATATTTACATGGTGCCAAAGAGGGGTGAAATGAGTTCCTTTATGCGGCCTTTTGCCTTGGTTCTTTGGAAAAATAGCTTGGGAGAGTTTTCTCCTAAGCTCTGAGGAGTTTTCTACCCTAGAGAATTTGTTACTTTTGTCCAGGCTAATTGACATTTCCTGAATAAGCTATTAACAACTTGTGATTTGGTGCTTTTTATCTGGTCCTGGGCTGCAGCCTGCCCTGTGATTGGTATGCAACTTTCAGGGATTGATCAATACACTATGCAAATGAAGTGACTATAGACCATGAAAATGAAATGTCTGTAGCCTACTATGCAAATTGTTTGTGGCCTACCGAGAAGGGATTGATCAGTTCGCGGCCTTGGTGGGAGGGCCATGTCTTGAAATTGATGAGGAGTTTGTAGATGTAAGCAGCCAACCCCACAGAAGTTTTTTAGAGACAGAAACAAACAGGAAGAGATGCAGCAGGAAGAAAGAAGAGAGCAGAAGCAGAGAGAGAGGAACCTCCTAAAAGAGCTACAACACAGGTCAAGCGCTGTTAACACTGAAGACCGTGAGAGGCCCAGAAGAAGCCTAGCGGCAGAGCCAGTGGTGACGAGTGACAGTGTCAAGAGGAGCCTGTCCTGAGGGGTCAAGTGGAGCCTGTTCTGAGAGGGCTGAGAGAAGCCTGTCCTTGGGGGTCCAAGAGGCCTGTCCTGTGGGGCTGAGGGGAGGCCTGCATAATGAGAGGAGCTAAGAGAGCTGTCCAGCACTGAAGAAGGGAGTCTTTGTCTATATACTTCCTGATCCTGACCCTGAGTTGTAGCCTGCTGATTGTGATCCCAAGCTGTACCATATTCTTAATTAACCACTTAACTGTTAGTATGGTATGTGAGTTCTGTGTGGCCGTTGCAATGGATTATCAAACCCAGCAGGGAAGTGGAGAGTGCCATGGGAGGGGCAGCTGGTGTCAGAATTGGTAAAAAGGTTGGGGAGTGGAGGTATATCTGACCTCTACCTCATGGGATCTTCTTTGGGCTGATCCTGGTCATTATCCCCCCTAAAGTTAGACAGGTACTGATGCTACTACTATTATTGTTACTACTCTCACCATTTCACACAAAGTGTCACCTCACAGATTATTGCCTAACTTCAAAGGGAAAATGTGCAAGGCCAGGGACAAGATCTGGTTGTCACCAACTTAACCAAACCAAGCATCACTAATAGTGAGACAGTTCACTGTTGTGTGCTTTGTGATGTGAAATATCCAACATCATCTATGAATATTTTTGCCAAAATTATTGAGCCTAAATCAAATCAAACCTCTCTAGATTTAACATTTAGGTCTAGAAGGGACAGAAGAGCAAATCAAATTTATAATATGTGGAAACAATCAGACAAATCCAGAATGTGGGATAAGTGACCTGGACTTCTCAAAAAGTCAATGTTTTGGGGAAAAACAGATACATAATCAAATGCAATTTGTGAAACTTGATTAGCTCCTGACTTGAATAAAGACAGCTATAACAGACATTCTTAGAAGAAATAGGGAGAATTCAAAGATAACTGGATATTAGATGACACTATGGAATTATTGTTAATTTTACAAGATGTGATAATGGTATTTTGAGTAAGTAGGAGAATGTTCTTACACTTAGGAGATGCATAGTAAAGTATTAAGTGTAAAATTTCATGACGTCTGCAACTTATTTTCAAAAGATTCAATGACAACAACAAAAATAAGTAAAATATGCACATACATACAAGTAAGCAAGTACAGCAATTATTGGATCTCGGTAGAAGATACAAAGGTGTCATTATACTATACTTTTAAATTTTCATATATCTGAAATATTTTATAATAAAAAATCAGGGGGGAAAATTTATAAAACAAAACAAAGTATCTTCAGGTGGCAGGGATAACTTTCCAGAAAGATAGCACTTTCCTCCCCAGCATGGTCAAATCTTGCCTCAGACATGTGTATCTGTTTTTGCATGAGTTCTTATCCATAACGGATCACACTGGCCTAGTACTGCACAGACACTGATGATGGGATTCTGGGACCATGACTATGCAAAGACTTTCATTCCATGAAGCCAAAGGAGCTCTTTCAATCAAGGCAGGGATAATAATAAGACCTATTATGGGGTTATGATTTGTATGATGCTCTTTGTTATATGAAATGTGTGATTACTGAGTGCATTACTTTTAGAAATGTTGCAAAATATAGTTTCAAACCTTTGGAAAATACTATTGCTTTGTATTAATACAAAAACTGCTCAAAACAATTTCCGTTCTTCTTTCTAGTCCACCATTCACATTACTTTGTTTCTGCTTTCTGCCTCAGAAACCTCTTATTTGTGAAGGTCAGTGAGAGATAGTTGAAATTGGTAGATGATCTCAAGGTCAAGGCATTCCTCCTTCAATTTAGGGTGAGAAATTTGCTTTTGGACGCCTGACATTTCTCCTTGGCTTGACCCAGGAAGCCCTTCAGTGTGATTCTGTATGGGCTGCTTAGCTGTTGACTGTAATCCTATCCGGAAACTTGGGAATCTTTTGCTATGGTATATGACTTGATAAAGCACCGTGGTAAAGGAAATCTATTTAATGAGGAAACTTAGCAATTAGTCAGCTGGTGAAAACCAGTTGGCCTAATCCTAGTAGAAGCCAGGTGAGCAACACTCTGTGATGCTTTCCTCTGAAGAGTCTTTCCTGCAGGCCAGTGAGTTTTTTCCTCTGGTGTCAGTGACATGTCCCACCTCAGAGGAAGGAGGTGGTAATAAGGAGGATTTCACAAAAGAGTCATGATTTGTGTTTCCATCATTAGGCTCTGTTCCAAATAGGCTGCAACCACTAGGGACTGAATATAACTCAGGTATAATTCAGGTTCTCAATAGTAGGATAAAGCTAATTAGTCTGAAGTATTCTGCTTTCAATATAATTCTTTCTTTTACCATGTTGTCCCCCTAAAATGTTTCCTTTAGAGATAATTAGTATTATTTTATAATATAATGGAACATATATATATATATATATATATATACATATATATATATTAGGTGTGTGAACTAGAGCTGTTTTTGGATAGGGCTGCCGGGTGAAACATTCCTAGAATAAAGCAGCACATCAATTCAATGAAATAAGCCTTTACCATGTGAGTCCTCTGTGTGTTTGCATCATGTTAGCCAAGGGAGAGGAGAAACAGGGGCAACAGAGAAAAATGTCTTTCCAGATACAATCTAATAGAGGAGATGGACACACTCATTTGTACAGAAGTAAACAGGAACTCCCTCGCCTTCCCATCACCAAAACTACCGAACTACCTGTACCTGTACCACACTCTGTCTTCCTTCCTATTTACTCTATCTTAAGCCAACCTCTCCACTTATGTCCTAATCCCTCCTCTTGCCTTCTTAAAGACTTGCTTCTTCATGTATCCTTTTCTCTTCCCTGCCTCATCACTTTCTTTATCTCTGCTATACCATTCTTCTCAGCACACAAACTGGACTGATACCATACATCTTTAAAAACAACTGTGTTCCTCACCCACTATGATTCAGATCTCCCTTCTCTCCAAATCCCTTTCCAGCTACTGTCCCATTTCTCTGCTCCTCTTCATAACAAAGTACTTTGAAAGAGCTGTATATTGTTACAGTCTCTACTTCCTCTCCTCTCATTCTCTTCTCATCCCACTTTAGACCAGTTTCCATTCCTCACCAACCCATAGAGACTGCTCTTGTTGATGTTTCCAATTGCATCGAGGTTGCCAAATTCAATGATAACATCTTTGTATTTACCTTATTTGATCTCTCAGCAAGATTCAGTTCAGTTCACTACTGTCCTCCTTCTTGAAACATTTTCTTCTCATGTCTGATACCAGGCTGTCCTGGTTTTCCTTCTACTGTCAGGGCTGCTACCGCCCATTCTTTGTTTGCTCTTCCGTGTCCATTTGACCTCTAGATGTCCTAGGCCCCTAGGACATTTTCATCTACATACTCCCCTGGGTGACTTCATTCAATCCCATGGCTTTCAGTACATCTACATCCCGATGACTACCAAATCTATGTTTCCAGCCCAAATAAAGCCAGTCAGTTGCCATTAAATTGATTCCAACTCATGGCAACCCCATGTGTGCCAGAGTAGAGCTGTGTTTCACAGGGTTTTCAATGGCTGATTTTTCGGAAGTAGATTGCAAGGCCTTTCTTCTGAGGCACCTCTGTATGGACTTGAACCTCCAAACTCTTGATTAGCAGGTGAGCACATTAACCATTTGCACCACTCAGGGACTCCTCTAGCCCTCATGTCTCCCTGAAATTTCACATTTGTATAACCAACTCTACTTGATTAATTGATTGTCACATTTATTAAGTCCACTAATATTTATTGATCACCTACTACATGGCAGATATTATTCTAGTTTTTGAGCACAGTTACATCAGTTAACAAAAAACACTACCATCATGGAGATAATTAACAACATAAATAAGTAAATTCAATAGTACCTTAGAAGCTAGTAAATACTTGGAGAAAAATAAAGCAGGGAAGACAGATAGTAAGTGCTGGGATGGGAAGAGGGTATTGCAATTTTAAATAGGATGATAGGAAATGCATTACTGAGAAGATGACCTTTGAGCAAAAACTTGAAGGAAGTCAGGGAGTGTAACGTGGATATCTTGGGAGAAGAATAATCAAGACAGAGAGGACAGGAAGTGTGAAGAAGACCTTGTGGCAAGCATATGCCTTATATGGTCAAGAAACAGCAAAGAGGTCAGTAGCAAGGTGGATGAGGGCAGAGTAGAAGGACAGGCGATCAGAAAAGAAATGGAGGGTCAGATCCCATAGGGGTTGGTCAGACATAGAAAGGATTTTTTTTTTTAAACTGTGCTTTAGGTGAAAGTTTATGGAGCAAGTTAGTTTCTCATTAAACAGATAATACACAAATTGTTTTTTGACATTTGTTGCCAACCCCACATTGTGTCAACACTCTTTCCTTCTCTACTTTGGGTTCTCTGTTTCCATTTGTCCAGTTCTCTTAGCCCTTCCTGCCTCCCCCTCTTTACTTTTGGTCTGGTGTACCCATTTAGTCTTGTATACATTATTGAACTATGAAGCACATCCCTCACGTGTGTTATTGTTGGCCCTATAGACCTGTCTAATCTTTGGCTGAAGGGTGAACCTCAGGAGTGACTTCAGTACTGAGTTAAAAGGGCGTCTGGGGGCCATACTCTCACGGTTTCTCCAGTCTCTTCACACCAACAAGCCTGGTGTTTTTGTGTGTGTGTGTGAATTTGAATTTTATTCTATATTTTTCTCCCACTCTGTCTGGGAGTCTCTATTGTGATCCTTGTCAGAGCAGTGAGTAGTGGTAACCTGGCACCATCTAGTTGTTCTGGGCTCAGTCTGGTGGAGGTTGTGGTAGATGTGGTCCATTAGTCCTTTGGACTAATCTTTCCCTTGTGTCTTTGGTTTTCTTCATTCTCCTTTGCTCCAGCTGGGATGGGACCAGTAGATGTATCTTAGATGGCCCCTCGCAGGCTTTTAAGACTCCAGACGCTACTCACCAAAGTAGGATGGAGAACATTTTCTTTATAAACTATTTTATGCCAATTGAGCTAGATGTCCCCCAAGACCATGATCCCCAGCCCTCAGCCCAGTAATTCAGTCCCTCAGGGAATTTGGATGTGTCTATGAAGCTTCTATGACTTTGCCTTTGTAAAGTTGTGCTGACTTCTCCAGTACCGTGTACTGTCTTACCCTTCACCAAAGTTACCACTTATCTATTGTCTGGTTAGTGTTTTTCCCACCCTACCCCTTCCTTCCCTCGAAACCATCAAAGATGGTTTCTTTCTGTGTGAAAACCTTTTCATGAGTTTTTGTAATAGTGGTTCCCTACAATATTTGTCCTTTTGTGATTGACTTATTTCACTCAGCATAATGCCTTCCAGATTCATCCGTGTTGTGAGATGTTTCACAGATTCATCATTGTTCTTTATTGTTGTGTAGTATTCCACTGTGTGTATGTACCATATATTGTTTATTCTTTCATTGGTTGATAGGCATTTAGGTTTTTCCATCTTTTTGCTATTGTGAATAATGCTGCAATGAACATGGGTATGCATGTGTCTATTCATGTGATGTCTCTTATTTCGCTAGGATATATTCCTAGGAGTGGGATTGCTGGACTGTATGGTATGTCTATTTCTAGCTTTTTAAGGAAGTCCCATATCATTTTCTAAAATGGTTGCACCATTACGCGTTCCCACCAGCAGTACGTAAGCTTTCCAGTCTTCCTGTAACCTTTCTAACGTTAGTTATTTTCTGTTTTTTTTTTTTTTGTTTTTTTTTTAATTCGAGACAGTAGTGTCAGGGTGAAATGGTATCTCATTGAAGTTTTAGTTTGCTTTTCTCTAATGGCTAGTGATCGAGAGCATTTCCTCATGTGTCTGTTAGCTACCTGAATATCTTCTTCAGTGAAATGTCTGTTTGTATCCTTTGGCCATTTTTTAATTGGATTATTTATCTTTTTGTTGTAGAGGTGTTGGCTTATCCTACAGATTTTAGAGATTAGAACTTGGTCGGGTATATCATAGCCAAAATTTTTTCCCCCAGTTTGTATGTTGTCTTTTTACTCTTTTGGTGAAGACTTGACAAGTGTAAGATCCCATTTATCTAGTTTATCTTCTGGTATTTGTATGCTATTATTTAAGGTTTGTATCCTGTTTATGCTGTATGTTAGGGTCCCTAGTACTGACCCTATTTTTTCTTCCATGATATTCATAGTTTTGATTTTATACTTAGGCATTTGATCCATTTTGAATTAGTTTTTGTGTAGGGTGTGAAATACGGGTCTTGTTTTACTTTTTAAAGATGGGCATCCAATTTTGCCAGCATCATTTGTTTAAAAGACTGTCTTTTCCCCCATTTAATGGACTTTAGGCCTTTGTCAAAGATCAGATGGCTGTAGGTAGATGGATTTACATCTGGGTTCTCAATTCTGTTCCATTGGTCAAAGTATCTGTCGTTGTACCAATAACGGGCTGTTTTGACTACCATGGCTGTATGGTAGGTTCTGAAGTCAGGTAGTGGGAGGCCTCCTACTTTATTCCTCTTCTTCAATAATGCTTTACTTATCCGGAGCCTCTTTCCTTTCCATATAAAGTTAATGATTAGTTTTTCCATCTCTTTAAACAATGCTGTTGGTATTTGGATCAGGATTGTATTGTATTTGTAGATTACTTTGGGTAGAATTGACGTTTTCAAAATACCATGGTATGTTGTTCCATTTATGTAGGTTTCATTTGGTTTCTTGCAGTAGTGTTTTCTAGCTTCCTTTCTGTAGGTCTTTTACATCCCTAGTTAGATTTATTCCTAAATTTTTTTAGGGGCTGTTATAAATTGTACTGCTTTCCTGATTTCCTTTTCATAGTTCTCTTTATTGGTGTGTAAGAATCCAACTAATTATCATATGTTTATTTTGTATCCTGCTACTCTGCTGAATCTATTAATTCCAGTAGCTTTCTTGTGGAGTCTTTAGTGTTCTCTATGCATAGTATCATAACATCCGTGAATAGGAATAGTCTTACTTCTTTCTTACCAATTTGGATGCCCTTTATTTCTGTTTCTTGCCTTATTACTCTAGCTAGGACTTCCAGCACAATGTTACATAGGAGTGGTGATAAAGGGCATCCTTGTCTTTTTTCCCATTCTCAGAGAGAATATTTTCAGACTCTCTCTGTTGAGAATGATATTGGTTGTTGGTTTTGTATAGATACCCTTTATTTTGTTGAGGAATTTCCCTCCTATACCTATTTTATTGAGAGTTTTTATCAGGAATGGGAGTTGGACTTCGTTGAATGCCTTTTCTGTGTTGGTTGATTGAGATGATCATGTGATTATTTTCTTTTGTTTTATTTATGTGGTGGATTATGTTGATTTATTTTCTCATGTTGAACCATCTTTGCATACCTGGTATGAATCCCCCTTGGTCGTGGTGTATTTTTTTTTTTTTTTAATGGTGCTGAATTCTATGGGCTTGAGTTTTGTTGAGAATTTCTGCATCTATATTCACGAGAGATACTGGTCTGTAATTTTCTTTTTTTGTGGTGTCTTTTCCTGATTTTGGTGTCAGAGTTATGCTGGCTTCATAGAATGACTTCAGAAGTATCCTTTCCTTTTTGTGTTGTGAAATAGTTTGAGTAGTACGGGTGTGAGTTCCTCTCTGAATGTTTGGTAGAATTCTCCAGTGAAGGCTTCTGGGCCAGGACTTTTTTAAAAATATTTTTATTGTGCTTTAGATGAAGGTTTACAGAACAAATAGTTTCTCATTAAACAGTCAGTACACATATTTTTTATGACATTGTTAACAACCTCATGACATGTCAACACTCACCCTTCTCGACCTTGAGGACCTTTTTTCTGGTGAAAATATACATAGCCAGAGTTACACCATTTTGAAGGTTTCTACATCTACAATTCAGTACATCAATTACATTCTTCCAGTTGTGCTGCTATTCTCACTATCCTTTTCTAAATTATTCCATCACCATTATCTTCAACTCACTGTCCCCTAGGCTTCCCATCAAACCTTTTGAGTTGCTGTTGTCAATTTGATCTCACATAGATAATTTTTTTTTTGTACCTTAGATGAAGGTTTGCAGAACAGATAGTTTCTTATTAAACAGTTAGTACACATATTGCCATATGACAATGGTTAACAACCCCATGACATGTCAACACAGTCTCTTCTCAACCTTGGGTTCCCTATCACCAGCTTTCCTGTCCCCTCCTGCCTTCTAGTCCTTGTCCTTGGACTGCTGTGCCTCATTAGTCCTGTTTTGTTTTATGAGGCTGTCCAATCCCTGGCTGAATGGTGAACTTCAGGAGGGGCTTCACCACTGAGCTAAAGGGTGTCCGGGGGCCATACTCTCGGGGTTTCTCCAGTCTGTCACACCAGTAAGTCTGGTCTTTTTTTGTGGGTTAGAATTTTGTTCTACATTTTTCTCCAGCTCTGTCCAGGACCCTCTATTGTGATCCCAGTCAGAGCAGTCAGTGGTGGTAGCCAGACACCATCTAGCTGTACTGGACTCAGTCTGGTGGAGGCCATGGTAGCTGTGGTCCATTAGTCCTTTGGACTAATCTTTTCCTTGTATCTTTTTCTCTTCATTCTCCCTTGCTCCAGAAGGCATGAGACCAGTGGAGTATCTTAGATGGCTGCTCACAAGCTTTTAAGACCCCAGATGCTACTCACCAAGGTAGAATGTAGAACATTGTCTTTATAAACTGCATTGTTCCAATTGAGCTAGATGTTCCCTGAGACCATGGTCCCCACAGCCCTCCAGGGCCAGGAATTTTTTTTGGTGGGAGTTTTTTTTATTACCTTTTCAATCTCTTCTCATGTTATGGGTCTGTTCAGATTTTATACCTCAGTTTGTGTTCATTTAGGTAGGTAGTGTGTTTCTAGAAATTTGTCCATTTCCTCTAGGTTTTCAAATTTGTTGGAGTATGGTTTTTCATAGTACTTTGTTATGATCCTTTTTATTTCAGCTGGGTCTGTTGTAATGTCCCCCGTTTTGTTTCTTATTTGGGTTATTTGCTTCCTCTCCTTTTTTTATTTTGTCAGTTTGGCCAATTGTTTGTTGATTTTGTTGATCCTTTCAAAGAACCAAATTTTGGTTTTGTTGATTCTTTCTATTGTTTTTCTATTCTCTATTTCATTTATTTCTGCTGTGATCTTTAATATTTCCTTTCTTCTGGTGGCTGCGGGCTTTTTTTGCTGTTCTCTGTTTGTTCTAGCTGTATAGCTAACATCTTAGTCTTTTTTGATGTGTGCATCTATTGCTGTAAATTGACCTCTGAGCACTGCCTTTGCTGTGTCCCAAATATTTTGGTATGAAATGTTTTCATTCTTGTTTGCTTCTAGGAATTTTTTTTAATTCTGTCTTTATTTCTTCTGTTACCCAGTGGTTTTTAAGGAAGATGTTATTCAGTTTCCATGCATTTGATTTTTTTTTCTGCTCTTCCTGTTATTAATTTCTACCTTTGTGTTATTGTGATCAGAGAAGATGCTTTGTATTATCTTAATGTTTTGGATTTTGTTAAGGGTTGCTTTGTGGGCTAAGATGTGTTCTACTCTGGAGAATGTTTCATGTACATTGGAAAAGAATGTATACTTTGCTGCTGTCGGGTGGAATGTTCTATATATGTCTATGAGGGCAAGATGGTTCGATTGTGGCCTTTAAATCTTCTGTATCTTTACTGAGTTTCTTTCTAGATGTTCTGTTCTTTACCAAGAGTGTTGACATCTCCTACTATTATTGTGGAACTGTCAATTTCTCTTTTCAGTGCTGTTAGAGTTTGTTTTATGTATTTTGGAGCCCTGTCATTGGGTGCATAGATATTTAATATGGCTATGTCATCATGATGGATTGTCTCTTTAATCATCATATAATGTTCTTCCTTGTCTTTTATAGTGGATTTTGCCTTAAAGTCTATTTTATTTGAGATTAGTATTGACATTCCTTGCTCTCTTTTTTTTTTTTTTTTTGTCGCTGTTTGCCTAATATATAATGTTTTCCCATCCTTTGATTTTTAATATATTATGTCTTTATGTCTAAGGTGTTTCTCTTGTAACAGTATATTGATAGGTCATGTTTTTTTAAATCCATTCTGTCACTCTCTGTCTCTTTATGGGTGCATTTAAGCCATTTACATTCAGTGAGATTATCAATAGGTGTGAGTTTATTGCTGTCATTCTGTAGTGCTTTTTTTGTGGTGCTGACATTTTCCTTGTTCCTCTTACTCTTCTATGCTCAGTTCCTTTTGCCTCTGAAATTTCTTTTCGTTTCTTTTGGTATTGTAGATTTTGTGTTTTTCCTCAGACTTTATGTGTTTCTTCTTTATTTTGATGAGTAAGTTTGTTAACTTTCTCTGTGGTTACCTTGAAATTTACGCTTATCTTCCTAAGTTTGAACCAGTCCTTTGTTACTTGATATCACCTTGACTTCTGCTCCATTTGAGAGTTCTATACCTACACCATTTTCCCCCTTTTATTGTTCTGATGTTGTTACCATTTATAGATTGACGTCTTTAGTCCCCTGTTTTGAATCTTTTAGTTTTGTTTTATCCTTGAGAGTTCATTACCTAGATCAGTATTTGTCTGCTACTGACCTGTGTTCTAGATTCAGGTTGTTGTCTGGTGCTGTTGGTTCTCTAACCGAAGGACTCCCTTTAATAATTCTTGTAAGTTTGGTTTGTTTTTTATGAATTCCCTTGATTTCTGTTCATCTGGAAATGTCCTAATTTCATCACCATATCTGAGTAAGAATTTTGCAGGATATATTATTCTTAGTTGGCAATTTTTTTCTTTCAAAGGTTTTATATGTATATAATCCTGTTGCCTTCTTGCATGCATGGTCTGCCAAGTAATCAAAGCTTAGTCTTATCGATTCCCCTTTGTATGTGACTTTTCATTTTTCTCAAGCTGTTCTCAGGATTCTTTGTCTTTGTTTTGAGCGAGTGTGATTATGATATGTTTTGATGACTTTCTTTTGGGATCTATCTTATATGGGGTTCATTGAGCTTCTTGGATGGTCAGCTTTTCATCTTTCATGATATTAGAGAAGTTTCTGTTAGCAAATCTTCAATGATCCTCTCTGTGTTATATATTTTTCCCCCTGTTCTGGAACTTCGATCCATGCAAATTTTTGCTCTTGATTGTATCTCACATCATTCTTAAGTTTTCTTCATTCTTTTCTCTAATTTTTCCTCAAATTAAGTGGCATCAATGGATTTGTCTTCAATTTCTCTGATTCTGTCTTCCATTGTTTCAAGTTTGGTGCTAAAACCTTCTATTGTGTCATCCATTTCTGAAATTTTTTTGTTTATCTTTTGGATTTCTAATTGCTGTTTTTGTATGATGTCTAATAGTTTATTTATTTTGACATTTTGTTCTTGCATTATTTTCCTGAATTCTTCTATTGCTTTGTCTGTGTTTTCTTTGGTTTTGGCTATGTTTTGTTGGTTTTGTCTGTGTTTTCCAAGATTTTGTCTACATTTTCTTTGATCTCTTTCCTGTTCTCTTGTAGATCCCAGAATATTAGACTTTTGAATTCCCTAACAGGTAGTTCCAGTGCCTTTTTCTCTGTCTGAAGGTCATCTGTTGCTTTATTCTGGTTATTTACTGGAGCCATCTTGTCCTGTTTTATTATATGTTTTGATATTTTCTGCTGTCTCTGAGACATTCAAGTATTATTTTCTTTATTTAATGATTGTAGGTTTGTTTGTTTTGTTTTGCTTTTGTGTTTGATTTGGTTATATCTGGGCAGGTGGGCTGGGAGTGCTTTGCTGCTGCTCGACTGTGGGCACAATAGTTCTCACCACCTTGTCTGAGTGTGCACAGCCGGTCACTCACCAGCAGGGCACGTCCAGTTGGAGGGTGGGGAGAAGGGGAGGAGAAGGGGCACAGATACTTCATTTACCTGTGGTGTGAACCAGCTGGGGGCTGGAGCAGGCTGCAGCCAGCAGCAGGGAGGTGCCTGAGTGGGTGGGGAGGAAGCTTGGGTCTGTGCCAGTTCCCCTCGGGGCTGTGGTGGGTGAACGGGGTGGTCCCGAGCTGGCAGGAGGGGTCTGGCGTTCAGCCTGGTTCCCCTCAGGGCTGCAGTGGGCAGCAGGAGTTGGTCCCCAGCTGGCAGGGAGGGGCCTAGGGTCTGTGCTAGTTCCCCTCAGGGCTGTGGTGGGCAGTGGGTGGTGGTCCCAAGCTGGCAAGAAAGGGCCTAGGGTCTGTGCTAGTTCCCCTCAGGGCTGTGGTGGGGGGTGGGGGGTTGTCCCAAGCTGGCAGGAAAGGGCCTGGGGTCTAGGCTGTTTCACTTGGGAGTGTGGCAGGTGGTGGAGGGGGGTTTTAGAGCTGGCAGGGAGGGACCTGGGGTCTGGGCTGGGTTCCCTTGGGCCACAGCTGGCAGGGTGGAGGAGAGAGGTAGCAGGGGCAAAGGCAGGGACGGGAGGCTAGATGAAGGACGGGAATAGGGTGGGTTGGTACTGTGGTTCCCAGCAGTCAGGACTGCTGGATGGGGTAGTTATAGTCACTGTTCACCAGAAGGGTAGGAGTTGTAGGAGCATGCTCCTGTGGTTACTAGGTGAGAGAGTCTGGGCTTCTCCTTAAGTTGCAGCCAGCAAATGTGGTCTTATTTAGCCCTGGGAGTGTCTGTGCTGTACCTATCTCTCCTTTTGGGAATTCCATGGAGGTGCCTTTCTGCTTGCAGTGTTGTTGACTTTATTCCAAGATGACCACTCTGAGTCATGCCATTGGCTGGGAACCTCCACTCTGTATCTTCACTCTTTTGCTGTTTTCTATCAGTTTCTTCTTCTCCTCAGTGACTTCCGATCTAATACTTTATCCTTTCATGTAAGGGTCACGGTTCCAGGATTGATGTTTTACTTGATTTTTCCAGTCTTTATTCCAGTGGGATCACTTACTGCATCAGACTAGTCTACCATCTTGGCTCCACAAGGACTTTGGTTTTTATACTGAATGAGATGGAAATCAATGGACAGTTTGGGGCAAAAGAGTGACATAGTCTGATTTACTTTTTAAAAGAGTTCTTTTGGCTGCAGTGTTGAGAATAGACTCTAAGGGACAAAGGGGGAAGAGCTATGAGGCTATTTTAACAATCTAAATAATGATTGTGTCTTGGACTAGAGTGACAGCAGTAAAGATGGCAAAATGTTTTAGATTATGGATATAGTTTGATGGTAGAGCCAATAGAATTTGCTGACAGATTGGATGTGCATATGAAAGAAAGAGAAAAGAGACAGATGACTAAAATGTCTTTGGCCTGTGCAATTGAAAGGATAAAGTTGCTATCAATTAGGTTGAAGAAGACAGTGGGTTGCATTTGTTTTAGAGTAGGGTTGTCACAAATAACAAATAAAAATGCAGGACACCCAATTAAATTTGAATTTCAGATAAACAACAAATAATTTTTTAGCATAAGTATACCCCATGCAATTTTTGCTTATCCTTATACCTTAAAAATTATTAGTTTTTTTTTATTTGAAATTCAAATTTAACTGGGCATCTTGCATTTTATCTAGCAACCCTAGTTGTGGATGGAAGTCTGAGCTGTCTACTAGACAAAGCAGACTTGTTGAGTAGGCAGTTGGCTATATGGGTTTGGGGTTCAGGGAAGAGGATTGGCTTGGAGATTAACATCTGGGGAACATCATATAAGTGGTCTATAAAGCCATGAGGCTTGAGGACGTCACCAACAGAGTGAGTGTGATGTGGGTAGAGAAGAGGTCCAAGGAAGTAGCTTGGAGCCCTCCAATGTGAAGAGATTGAAGAAATAAGGAGGAATCAGCAGAGAAGACTGAGGAGGAGGCAATGGAAATCAGTATGTCTAATAGGTATTTCAGAAGGTAGCATATGATCAGGAGCTGATGGTACTGAAGGAAGAGGTTCAAGCTGCACTGAAGGCATTGGCAAAAAACAAGGCTCCAGGAATTGATGGAATACCAAATGAGATGTTTCAGCAAAGGATGCAGCACTGGAAGTGCCCACTCATGTATGCCAAGAAATTTGGAAGACAGCTACCTGGCCAATCAACTGGAAGAGATCCATATTCATGCCTATTCCAAAGAAAGATGATCCAACAGAATGCAGAAATTATCGAACAGTATCATTAATATCACACGCAAGTAAAATTTTGCTGAAGAGCATTCAAAAGCAGCTGCAAAAGTATATCAGCAGGGAACTGCCAGAAATTCAAGCCAGATTCTGAAGAGGACATGGAACAAGGATATCATTGCTGATGTCAGATGAATCCTGGCTGAAAGCACAGAATACCAGAGAGATGTTTACCTGCATTTTATTGACTATGCAAAGGCATTCGATGGTGTAGACCATAACAAATTATGGGTAACATTGCGAAGAATGGGAATTCTAGAACACTTAATTGTGCTCATGAGGAACCTGTACATAATCAAGAGGCAGTTGTTCATACAGAACAAGGAGACACTGCATGGTTTAAAGTCAGGAAAGGTGTGTGTCAGAGTTGTATCCTTTCACCATATTTATTCAATCTGTATGCTGAGCAAATAATCCAAGAAGCTGGACTATATGAAGAACGGAGCATCAGGATTGAAGGAAGACTCATTAACAACCTGCAATATGCAGATGACACAAACTTGCTTGCTGAAAGTGAAGAGGACTTGAAACACTTACTGATGTTTCTTTGATGAAGATCAAAGACTACAACCTTCAGTATGGATTGCACCTCAACATAAAGAAAACAAAAATCCTCACAACTAGACCAATAAACAACTTCAGGATAAAAGGAGAAAAGATCGAAGTTGTCAAGGATTTATGTTACTTGGATCCACAATCAACACCCATGGAAGCAACAGTCAAGAAATCAAATGATGCGTTGCATTGGGTAAATCTGCTGCAAAAGACCTTTTTAAAGTGTTCAAAAGGAAAAAATGTCACCTTGAAGACGAAAGTGTGCCTGACCCAAGCCATAGTGTTTTCAATCACCTCACATGCTTGTGAAGGCTGGACGATGAATAGGCAAGACCAAAGAAGAATTGATTCCTTTGAATTGTGATGTTGGTGAAGAATATTGACTATACCATGGACTGCCAAAAGAATGAACAAATCTGTCTTGGAAGAAGTACAACCAGAATGCTCCTTAGAAGCAAGAATGTAAAGACTATGTCTCACATACTTTGGACATGTTATCAGGAGGGATTAGTCCCTGGAGAAGGACATCATGTTTGGTAAAGTAGAGGCAGCAAAAAAGAGGAAGACCCTCTACAAGATGAATTGACACAGTGGCTGCGACAATGGGCTCAAGCATAACAATGATTGTGAGGATGGCGCAGACTGGGCAGTGTTTTGTTCTGTTGTACATAGGGTCGCTATGAGTCGGAACAGACTCAACAGCACCTAACAACAATAGGTATTTAAAGTTTAAGAAGGCCCAAGCACAATTCCTGACTCCTCCAAACACCTTCCAACTCTCTTCCTCCTGTGATCTTATCCCAATGTAAGATAGCACAGTATCCATTCAGTAGCAAAGGCCAAATATCCAGAAATTATCTTTAATTTTTCTTTCCTCCACCCCAACCCATATTCAGTCCAAGAACATGTTTTGTCTCTTTACTTCCAAGATGAATCCATCCAGCTCTCTCCATCTTCACTAGCAACTACCATCATAGTTCAGCCTCCATCATCTCTCATCCAAACTACTGCGAAGACTCTTGCTCCCTGTTCTGCTTTTAAATGGCTTTTCTGGCCGTGGTCTTGTAACTCCCACAAAATGATTGTCTGGGCCACAGTCTTCCAAGGGCTTGGTCGACTTACTATGCAAGTAGTAGCTTGAAAATTCACCCAAAAGGATTGAACCCCTGGTGATCCAGTTAGGAGATTGGTCAGTTTTGCCATACTGCTAGGCTTATATAAGGGCCAAACCCACAGAGGTTCAGGGAGACCTCACTACTATCAAGAAGGGTCTGGAGCAGAGCACGGCTTTTGACCTGGGATCCCTGCACTGAGAACCTTCTAGAACAAGAAGAGAGCTGTCCCACTGAAGACAGGGAGAGAGATGGTGGCTTGCTGGCCCACGGAGAGAGGGTTGAATGTCTTTGGACAGGAGGCTTGCTGGTGGAGCTGGGGGCCTCGGGCAAGCCTGGTAAAGCTAAAAGAGCTGTAACACTTGCCCGAGCAGGGCAGAGACCTGAGTGTTCCCCCTGCAGGGGTTGCACACCTCCTCCTTGGGCAGCATGGCAGGAGGCTCGTAGGCCCTCTGGTTGTGCAGGCCCAAGTAGTATGTATGGTGGTAGCCAGAGGCAGCAGTGACATGAAGACAGCATCTGAGCTGAACCATAGCAAGCCAGCCCAGTGACATAAGAATGGACATGGGTAATTTGGGGAAGGGTAAGTAGTTCCTCTTTGAGAATATGTTGTTATTGTTTATTATTTGCTTTCTATAAATAATAATAATGGTTTTCATTTTGCCAACACTATGTAAGTGTCTTTTGTGGCCGGCTCCATCACAGATGAACTTAGCACCCTTGGAATGGTTGACGTCAATGGATGTATGTGCCTAATTCCTAGCAGTCTTATGGTTGCCTGGAAGTTTGAGGCAAAGCCTATCTTCATGTGCAATGCAAATAGACAGACAGACATACACTCCCCTACAACCATTGTCCACATGGCAGCCTGAATATGTGTGTGTATGTGTATGTGTGTGTGTGTGTACCTGATGAGGTAAATCCTCTGTTCAACTCCAGCAATGGCATTTCATCATTAAACCAAAAACACCAAACCCATTGCCTTAGAGTCAATTCCGACTCATAGCGACTCTATAGGACAGAGTAGAACTGCCCCATAGGGCTTCCAAGGAGTATCTGATGGATTCGAACTGCCAAGCTTTTGATTAGCAGCTGTAGCTCTTAACCACTGCTACCTCTGACCTCACTTTTCACCCCTCTCCTGCCCACCCACTATATCCAGCCACAGTGACTGGATTACGCAGGAATGACAGAAAGGAGTCTGTCATAATAATTCCAGCAAAGAAACGAGGATTTCATCTGGGATGTTGGGGCCTACGCTGTTGAAATGGGCCAGCACAAGTCTTTGCAGGGGGAAAGGCACTCAAAGTCCATGGATCCCTTATGCCTGTGCCTAGGCAAAGGAGCTGTGTCTACCCTGAGTTCGTGGTTTAGGGGAGCTGGTAGATTAGTTTTTTCCTGTTTGTTAATTTGTTCACTCTCCAAGGTCATGAGAATGGCTCAGCGCACATGACGAATCCTACTTCTGGCCCAGGGGACTCAGCAATTGCTGAAGCTGGTCTGCGACCCATTGCAGAGCAGGGAGTGGGGAGGTAAATGGGAGAGAGCTTTTTCCCTAAGGGGGGGTGTCTTTGATCTGCATGATAGGCTGGATGCAAGTACTTATCTTTCACCGATCGAGGGCTTCTTCTCACTGGTTCCATATGGCTGAGTAGACACTCTGCTGCTGGGTCTCTCCTGGTGCGGAAAATACCTCCCGAGCACTGTTGCTTGCCTGTCTCACCGCTCACTCCCAAGTTGATCCGGGCCAAAGGGCTCAGGCTCTTGCCAGGTCAGGTCTGGCAACTCCTCGCTGCTTCCAAACTGTCTCTGTCTCCCCCTGCCATTTAGTCTGGTTCCTGAACTTTGGCTTTGATGTTCAGGGCTCCTAGATTGTCATATATAATTGATTCAATTGTTTTTTCGGGTCTTTGTTTTAAGAGGGAACACCGGAAGCATCTGACTACTCCACCATCTTGGCCCTGCCTCTATTTTGAATCTTGTATTGTGTTTATGTATTAGTTCTATAAACATAAAGACAGAGGATCATAAAACTTGATCAGGACCATAAAATTAGATTTTATTTGTTTACTGTAATTATATATGCAAATTTAATTTTTTTTCCCCCCAAACAGGGAAACGTTTTACAGGTTGTTAAATATTTATATGATCTTGGACATGGAATTGGGAGGCCTGGGGCTGAGTTGAGCAGCAACCTCAGAGCTGTCCAGATTTGGGCAGATGCTGCCTGTACTGGGAGTTCCATTTCTCTCATCTGTCAAAGGCAGGCCACACTTGATGACCTCCATAGTTCCTTTCAGCTTGGACACTCCATGAATCTATATGTCTATTCATTTCACAAAGTAAAAAAGAATATTTTAACCTTTCTATCAGAGGGGACGTTTCAATTGGTATTGCCTGTGAAACTTCATCTAAAAGACCAGCTAAGTGCTTGATTTCAGAGATAAGCCCATTGAGCCCCATCAGCATTTCACACCTGTGAAGTTGGAGGATTTGCTGAGCAACTGAGACTCATACATGTTTGCAGCTTGCCTGAGATCTACAGGCCTGCACTTGCCAATCCACAGGGGTGAATCTGTGTACTAATTCCACCCGCAGGAATCAACACATATGAAAAATATTAATGTTTCCTTCAAAATGGAAATCCCCCCCCCCTTTTGGAAACAAATTTGTAAAGAACATTTTAGGTATTATGCTACAAGGAAAAAAAACACCTTACCAAAATAGAGTCATCTTATTGTCAGAAGCAAAGAAAAAAGTAGTGCTTATTTAAGGGAAGAATAAAAAGCAGGTCAGGCCTTTTCCTTTGACAGCTATAAGTTGTTAGCCCTAACAAACGGAGCATTCTAGTTTCTTGAAACAAACCCAGGATCATCAGTGTTAGCATGTTCTTTCATCCTTGTGTAGTCTCCTGGGCTGAAACCCAACCCTGGCTTCTTCACATCTGACCATTCAGAACCTTTCAGTGCATTCATTCCAGTGTTAACCTCTGGTAACCCTGCTAAGGCCACATCAGGTTAAAAACGCAAACAAAATCTCTGAGATCAAGAAGGGAAGTTTCTCAAGTCAACCATAACTTGTCTTCATTTCTTTTCTTATAACTTCTTATTGCTGCTGCTCACAATAATGTGGAATGGACATGAGGGAGAGTTCTGTTACAGAGGGTCTTTCCAGCAACCTCTTAAGGTATTTAAATATAGAATGTTTATGCCCATAAAAGTACATCTAATTTTTCTGGTTCTTGTTGCCCAAAGTCCAATATTCTAACAAATGTAGTTAATATTTAGGCAGCTGGCCCCTGTGTTCTCTTTTCCTGCATGGGGTCAGTTTGTCCCAGGTTAGACTCCCTGGATGGGAGGTTTGGTAGGAAGGGAAAGGGTAAGGAGGACTTTCTTTAGTATGCTGTTTTTGTTAGGTGCCATCAAGTCAATTTCAACTCATAGCATTTCCTAGGCTGTAATCTTTATGGGAGCAGACTACCAGGTCTTTCTCCCAAGAGTGCTCAACTGTTGATCCATCAGGGCTCCTTTACTTTAGTATACTAAAATCAAACCAAACCCGCTGCTTTTGAGTCGTTTTCAACTCATAGCGACCCTATAGGACAGACTAGGTTTTCCAAGGAGCGGCTGGTGGATTCAAACTGCTGACTTTTTGGTTAGCAGCCAAGCTCATAACCACTGCACCACCAGGGCTCCTACTTAGGTATGGATTTTGCTCATTAGGATAAAGCGCTGGAATATCCCAATGGAGAGGATTTTTGAAAGGCTGGATTAGTTGCAAACAGCTTCAAGAATTTGAATTAGTCTTTGACACCCCCCTCCACAAGAAGAACCAAGCTGGCCCCTTGGAGTGTATGGAAAGAGGAGCTCAGAGCTCAGTGTTTGTTCCTGCCCAAGCCATGTACTGGGCTTGACTGGTTTATAAGGGACTGGGCACAGAGAATAAGGGTGTCTGGTGCCTAGGAAAGGAATATTCAATAGGAAAAATACATTCATATGAGTACACAAATACACAAACTATGGTGTTTTCTTACTGTCCTTGATAGCAAGGCCCCCTTGGGGGCAACAAGGACTTTGGTTCCTACTGAGACCCTGAATGATCCCCATCCCATAACGGTTCTTCTCCAATTCCTCTCCTTGTAAAATAAATAAATAAATTCCAGTTGTTTCCATTCTAAGGACTCCATGCTTTGTGTAAGGAACTCCAGAAATTTGTGTTTCAGGGTGGCATTTTTTTCTATTTCTTTTAACGTGTCATCACAAGAGTAGCCCCTTTCACTTACAGAGCCAGAAAACTGGTCAGTTTTTCCACAGATCTGATTGCAATACCAGGATAGGGAGCAAAGTCTTGTTTTCTGTGCCCAAAGTTATTTTGCTGCTGTGCTAAATCCACTGATGGTGTGCACAGCATGAGTTATAAATTATGAACTAATTACGCGGCTGATTTCATTATCCCCTTTCTGAAAATATGCAATCTGTCCCAAACAATTAGCACTTAATTATGTCCCTATATTGTTTTCTAATTGTTCCATATGTTTTTTTCTTCCCAATCAGACTACATGACTCTGGAAGGCAGATATCATGACTTAAACTTCTTTTGAACTCGAAACACAACAATTCTTACCCGTCCTAATTAACACTGTCATAAGTAAGATTTGTGTTTTAAGAAGAGATGATAGCAAAAGTATCGACTAATTTGAATTCTTTGGAAAAAGGTTGGGCTGAGCTGAAACTAGGTTAAAAAAAATAAATTTGAAGGTAGGTTTAGTAAATTCATTCATCATTCAAGCTCCCAGGGAGCAGGGATCCTGTCTTTATCATGGCTACATCCCTAGCACTTAGTCCATGATTCGGCACATATCAGACACTAAGTGACTGTTTTTAATGAGTTAATAATATGTTATGTCTCTTGTTGTTGTTATTTGCCATCGAGTCAGCTACGACTCTTGGTGAACCCACGTATAACAGAATGAAATGTTGCTTGATCCTATGGTATCTTCATGAATTGTTGGTATGTTTGAGTCTATTATTGCAGCCCTCCATTTTACCAAACATGATACCCTTCTCCGATTGGTCTCTCCTGATGACCCATGCAAAGTTAGCGAGTCAAAGTCTCAAACAATATTCTATGACCCATAGGGTTTTCGTTGACTAATTTCAGAAGCAGATCACTAAGTCTTTCTTCCTACTCTGTCTCAGTCTGGAAGCTCCACTGAAACATGGGTGACCCTGCTGGTATATGAAATGCTATTAGCATAGCTTCCAGCATCATAGCAACACACAAGCCACCACAACATGACAAACTGTTAGACAGGAGGTAGATGTTATGTCTAAAAAACCAAAACCAAAACCAAACCTGTTGCCATCTGACTTACAGTGACCCTATAGGACAGAGTAGAACTTCCCCTAATGCATTTCCAAGGCTGTAATCTTTATGGAAGCAGACTGACACATCTTTTTCCCATGGAGCGGGTGGTGGATTCAAACTGCTGACCTTTCAGTTAGCAGCCAAGTTCTTAACCACTGTGCAACCAGGGCTTCTATGTTATGTCCAGATCATGTTATATCTAGGTCCTGTGATAAATGATGAAGATACAAAGAAGGATGAAAGTCCATTCTCTTAAGAAATTTACAGTCTGGGGAAGAAGAGGAATGGCAAAATTGAAAACAAATAATTGCTATACAATATGAAGTCCATTCAAAGTGCTTTGGAATCAGAAAAAGAAGTACTAACAGTCCAGGGAGTCGGAGAAACTTCACAATAAAAAACTCAAAATAACATTTGATAGATTTTAAAGGAAAACTAAGAATTTGCCCAGCAAAAAATGTGAGGACATTCTGGGCAGAGAGAATAATTGGAACAAGTTCAGAAAGCTGCAATAGTCTGTTTTATGGGAAACCTATAGTTGTTCTGAAGGTTAAAAGAAAATGTTTTAAGGGGGGGATGGGTGTGAAGGAAATAAGATAAATAATTGGGGCTTGCTTGTGAAGGTTTCTGCATTATGCAAAGGATATCAGGTTTGATTTTGTAGGCAGTGGAGACCAGTGAGAATTCTTGAGCAGGGAATTGATGGGAGTAGATTTGGATTTGGGGAAATAACTGTGGAGAGTTTGGAGGAGGGTGGACTGGAATGGGAAAAACTGGAGGCAGAAAGATCACTTTGAAGGTGGTTGTGTTACTTTTTTTTATTACTTATTTATCTTATTTTTATTGTTGTTGTTGAAAATATACACA
Source organism: Dugong dugon (assembly GCA_030035585.1). Classification (NCBI taxonomy): domain Eukaryota; kingdom Metazoa; phylum Chordata; class Mammalia; order Sirenia; family Dugongidae; genus Dugong; species Dugong dugon. The sequence continues at coordinate 22,651,322 of CM057478.1, forward strand.
GCAGAACATACAATTCAACAGTTTCTATGTGTATAATTCAGTGACACTGATTACATTCCTGGAGTTGTGCAACCATTCTCATCCTCCTTTTCTGAGTTGTTTCTCCCCCATTATCATAAACACACTGCCCTCTAAGTTTCGTATCTCATCTTTTGAGTTGCTGTTATCAATTTGATCTCATATAGATAGATCTTAAAAAGCACAGTCCTCAAGGCAGTTAAGCTAAACTACTGCTTGGTTTTGAGAAGACTTCATGGGATATTTTTTGTTTAAGGGGTGGTTGTATTACTTTGGATTAGAGACTACTATAAGGGAAGGATACAAGGCAGTGGAATCGGAGATGGTGATAAGTGGATTAATTTCAGAGTTTTTCAGAAAAAATAGAGTCACAGGAAGATGCAGTGACTGTAGGGAGGTGGGAAGTGGAAGACAGGAATCCAGAATGATGCTTAGTGTCTACCTTAAGTGAATGAAAAAGCCAGGAAGAGCAGCAGGATTGGTGTGGTGAGGAAAGAGGTTTTTCCCAGACTGTAAGGAAACCACCTCTTCTCTGACTATGTGTATTGACTTCTGTATGCTTTCCTATTGCAGCTACATGGAGCCTCTCGTTTGTTGGGAGGGAGGAGAGGTTTCCCTGAGAGGTCAGGGCATCAGGCTCGGTGTCAACCATTTTGGAAAGAAGAAGTTTCTCAGCAAGAAACTATATTTCAAAATGTGGGCTTAAGCAAGAGGAAACACCTAGCACTCTTTCGGTTCTAGATTTCAAGAAGCGTGCACCACATAGCTGCAGATCAGGGTCAGAATAGATTGCAACTACAAGACTCAGAGCGGGACATATCTTATAAGACAAGCAATTTAGTTATATGTTGTCATGCTCTTTTTTCATTTTTCTTATCCTTGAGCAAAGTCTTATAAAAATACTCCGTTCTTATTGTAGTTGTGCTATAATGGCCTTACAAACATAAACAGAGGAATATAACCCTCTCCTCCTTCAAGCCAGTGAGAAGTAGTAGTAATATTGAGAGGGAGATCCCTAAGGGGAAGATAAATTTGAGATGAATGAGACCTTCAAGGTATAGTGGCCTCTCCCTTGTACAGATTCTCCCTCAACTGCCGGCATGGAAAGATGAAGCTTTGTTTTTTTTAAGGTAGGCAGATATTTTCTTAAATGGATATATTGTTTGAGATGCCTAGGTTACAGCATTCAGAATGTCTAGTGGGAAATACCACCATCCCCCCAGAAGAAATAAACTCAACACCCATACTTCTTAATTTATCCTGCTCCAGCTCCAAATACTGACCATCTTCCGGTAACCCATTCTGACTCATCGTGACCCTATAGGACATGGTAGAACTGCCTCATAGGGTTTCCAAGACCGTAATCTTTATGGAAGCAAACTGCCACATCTTTCTCCCACGGAACGCCACCGACCTTTTTATTAGCGGCTGAGCGCTTAACCACTGCACTGCTAGGGCTCCTCTGTTCGTGGTAAATGGGTTGTCAAATGGGTCTCCAGCCATTTGGGTAAGGATGTTTCTGGCTTTGCCGAGAGAATGTTTATCTAACAATCCTACCCAAAAAAGACATCTTCCTCCTCCAGCCTGGTACTCCAAATCCCTTTTACCATAATTAATTTTTTCTCTATAAAAAATATACCACCACCTGACATTGTTCAATGCTAGAATGCAAACTTTGTAAGGTCAGGAATTTGGTTCTGCTTGTAGCTGTATCCCCAAAACTCAGAGCAGAGTTTGGCATATGGTAGGTGTTCAATAAATATTTGCTCAATGAATGGATAAATGGACTAATAGTGTTGACCTAATCAGTATTTCCGTACTGAGTTCTATTCTACTCTGTCACTAAACTTATTGTTAGGTGGAGGGGTGATTTTGAAAACGTTTTCAGTTAGATTGTACCTCACATTCCTTATCTATTAACTGGGTATCATTCTTGTTACTGACAACATTTGTGTATCTCCCTGTGTGACTGTAGGTCCGCCCTGGATCAGAAGGCCCAGAGTCACCACATTTTCCAGCAGAACTCTGGCCAGCCCATGGAAAGGGAAAACAGACTTCCTGAGTATGGGTTCTGAGGATTTTCTCTCCAGTTTACTTCTGCTGAAGACTGACAGCTTCATTTCTTGGGCTACATTTATTTTAAATTACAAAATAATTTTCCCCTCAACTATCATTCAAAGACTTAGATATTTCTGAAATTATTGTCCTAAGCCATAATTAAGTAAAAATTATATTAAACTTTGGTCGCATCAGTTACCATTATTTAATCTGTAAGCATTACTTTATGTGTAAACTTCTGATAAAAATTTACATAAATTTTACTTAAAATGGTGAATCATTTTATTCAATTTGAATTTTATTTTTATGTACTTTCATAATTGGGTTTACTGTAATGGATTATACTTAGAAGATTTTCCCATGGACATAAATGAATATGGCTTATTCAATTTGCTTGTATTTAGTATTTTATATTTGTCTGTCAGATTAAGTAGTTTTATCAGAACTAAAGGCTCCAGAACTAGAGACGCTCATTAAAATTTATAAGTAGGGGGCTTGGAAGAGAGGGAATTCTCTTGTAGGAATCTTATCTTTCTTAACTTTCTTGATCATAGGATTAAGAGCTGAAAATATCTCACCTATTTTCTGGCAGAGAAACCTCCATCAAGCATCCTATATTCATACTCTGGAATCACTGGGCTGTGCAAATGGTTAAAGAATTTGACTGCTAACTGAAAGGCTGGAGGTTCAAGTTCACACAGAGGCACCTCAGAAGAAAGGCCTGGCAATTTACTTCCCCAAAATCAGCTATTGAGACCTTATGGAGCACAGTTCTACTCTGACACAGCTAGGGTTGACATGAGTCAGAATCAACTCCAGGGCAACTGGTCTTACTGATTATTCATGCTCTGTGTAAGTACATCATCAAGGCCTTTTTCCCTCACATATTTCTTTTCACAGGGCAATAAGCTGATAATTTCTGGCACAAACTGAAAGGAAGATAATTTGTTTATTTGTTACATATTCAAGGAATACAGTAGAGCATTTGTGTTTTGGTAATGGAAGAATTAAAAAAAAAGAGGCACTTCCCCTCTGCTCCACCCCAGCCCTCTTCATCCTTCACACAAGGTCACAGCCTTGGCAGCTGCTCCGCTCCTTGACCATTCAGGCCTACAAGTGGTGCTGCAGTAGCCCTTGTGGTTATCCTATAGCTCAGCCACGGTTTTGTAAATAGCCTCTTTATTAAACTCAGACTGGCTTACTCTATTCTGAGTGTGCACTCTTTTCTCCTGTGGTTCCTGTCTGATACATAAGGTTTAAGTAATCAAGGGGAAATGACCTCCCTAAATAAGAAAACATTCAATTAAAATTTGCAAACTATGCAGACTTGCTCTAAAATATTAGGCAACAAATTAACAGAAAGGTGGAAAGGAGGAGAAAGAAAAAAAGTAGAATGGGGAAACAGAGAGAGGTGTGTGTGAGGGGGTGAATAATATAAGCCTTGGCTTTTTCAGAGTTAGATTCTAAAGTCCTAAAGCAACCTATGGAGGTGAAGGCTATAGAAGACATAATAATGACAGCTACCATCTCTTGAATATACACTAGTTGTCTGTCTTAGCTTATGTGACACTACTTTATCAGGGAGCACAATCCCAGGGGGCAGGAGAGAGGCTGAGGAATGAGGCAAGGAAGGGAGGACAACAATTATGAAGGTGTTACCAAGCTGGCTACTACTTAGTAACAAACATGATCACAAACTGTGATTCATCTCCTGAGATGCCAGATAAACAATTGCTTCTTGGGATACGATTCAGGGGAGGAAAGGGAAATAATTCATCTACCAAGTTTGTGCCTGTATGAATTTGGTAGGAGCACATGCAGAGCTGATGGCTGCAATTACAGCTGAACCGGAGGCCCTGGAGACATGACGGCCAAGAGATCTGAAGTGGCGAGTAAGAGGTAGCTAACAAAGTAACATATTAAGTGCTTTATGTAGGTTAACCCTAATCCTCATAACTCTGAGTAGGCGCAGTATGGAGTCCCAGGGAGGTGCAAATGATTAAGTTCTCAGTTATTAACTAAAAAGTCCGCAGTTTGAACCCACCCAGAGGCACATTAAAAGAAAGACGTGATGATCTACTTCTGAAACGTCACAGCCATTGAAAAACCCTATGGGATGCTGTTCTACTCTGGAACACATGAGACTGTCATGAGTCAGAATGAACTTGACAGTAATGGGATTTTTTTTTTTAAGGCACAATACTGTTATCCCCTTTTGAGAAATAAGGAAACTGAGACTGAGTGTATTAGGACTCTGACTACAAGTAATATTAACTCATCTGGGAGGAAAAAGGTCATTTCTTGGCTCACATGACCAGACTTTGATAACGGCAAGGGTGGAGCAGGCCTTAGGGGTGACTAAAGCCAGGGACTTGAACATCAAGACTCTGTGCTTCTCAGTTCTCTCAGAATGGATTCCCCTTGACCTTAGAACATGGTCACCGGCAGCTCAGGCCCCATGCCTTTACTGCTCTACCACCAGAAATGAGAAAGGAAGAGCTTCTGTTTCTCCTACAAATTGAAAATGTCCTAGGAAAGGGCCCTGGCCCTACTTTTGGTCATGTGACTACTCCTTGGATCAATCCCTGTAGATAGGGAGAGGAGTCAGCACTGTGGCTGACCACTTTTAGGTTGTATGCCCTGCCCTGTGCCCAGGGATTCGGTTTTGTTACCAGAGAGGGGAGTTAACTGTCTTGGTTACCTTATGTAGCTGTAACACAACTATCACAAGTGAGTGGCTTTAAACAACAGAAATTTATTTTCTCACAGTTCTGGTATATGTCCAAATCAGGGTATCAGCCATGTCGATTCCTTCTTTGTCGGTAGCCCCAGGCATTCCTTGGTTCCTTGGCTTATAGCTGAACCTCACTTGGTGTCTGTCTTCTCCTGTGGGTGTCTCTGTGTCTATTCTGGTCTTTTATAACTCAGAAGTGATTAGGTTTATGACCTTGTTAACATAACAGAAGAAAAATACTATTTCCAACAGGGTCATATTTACAGGTACAGGGTTAGGATTCCAACATATATTTTTAGAAAATACAATTCAATTCATAACACCAGCTAAGAAAATAGATGTCCACCGCAAAGAGGCTAAGTTGTTCAAGGTCACCTAGGTAATGAAGGTCAGAGGTGAGCTTCAAAATCAAGCTCATCTGACTCAAAACTTTCCATTGAATCTCATTCCTATAAACAAGGGACACCAAGAAGAACATCAGCTATTTTGTTTGTATAAGTATATCCAAGGTCAGCCCTCTCTACCTCACCCAGAAGAATATTATAGGAAAAAAATATTTTTGTACTTCTTCTTCATCTCCCACATGCAACTAATTCTTCCTCCTAAATGTCTTTTAAATCCCCCCCTCCTTCCTGCCCTCATTGCCACACCATAGTCCAGGCCCTCATCCCCTGTCGTTTAATCTTTTACAATCATCAACGGGTTTCCTTGCCTCTAATATCCCCCATCTTGTCCCCCTCTGCTGTCACCAGAGTTATCACTTTGAAACATAAATCTGATTAAGCTGTTCTGCTTAGAGGCCTTTGATGACCCCCTCTTTCTTCTGCACTCAGCTCAAAAAGCATCAACTCCATGAAACTTCCTAGGAAGGACGAATTTGACTTTTCCTCGTGAATGCCTTCCCTCCCCCAGCACTTTGTAATATAAATACTATTTATAGAGGTACTCTTAGGGTATTTATCATATTTGATTGTGTGTTTGTGTGTGCGTGTATGTGTTTGTCCATATTAATCTCTTCCGCTGGAGAGAAGCTTATGAAACGGGTAGAGACAGTTTCATATTCTTGATAATATATATCTACATTATTTGTCTTTCACTGTCAATAGGTATTCAGTCACTGCTGAATAAAAACTTAATACTTAGTCTTTTGCCTAGTTTCTGGAAAAGGGAAGAAATAAAAAGGGAAAAAACAACAGAAAGATGAATGAAAAGAAGCGAAAAGAATCCAGAATTACATGTAATGCCTAGCTCTTGCATCAAATCAATTTTGAAATGAAGTGAGGGTATAAGTAAGTAAGTCAACAAAGTAATAACACTTCATGTCAATAACATATGTTCTTACCTCCAGATGATAATATGGCCTGAGTCTGTGGTTTGTTTCTTGGTTCTAACACACTGTATTATTGATATGAGGCTGTGGATAATAGTGATGCTGGAAATGATGTTTGAGGTCCCAAGCCAGGAATGCAATGACGGAAGTAGTACGTTAAGTAGTGTAGCAACCGTCCTTCAGATTGCTAACAAAGCTCAGAGGAAAACTCATGAAAGAATTTGCTGTCTTATTCACTATCCCTTTCTATAAAAGAGGATCAGGCATTCTTGTCCATTGCCATGGACTTCATGTGCCCCTCTATAAACAGGGGCAGAGTGCACTTCTACACCTCTGGTCAGGTTTGGCCAATGGAAAGCAGGCAGATGTGACTTGCACCACCAAGCAGAAGCTTTATGTGTGGTTGCCTGTTTCCACATGGACTCTTGCTTTTGCCCTCAGCCATAAGATAGCACGTCTCAGATCAGGGTTGCTTCTTTAGCCAAGGTCCCGGATTAGGAAGACACCGAGAGAAAACCTCCACTGATGCACACACTGGGAGCAAACTGTAGCCAACCCACAGGCTACATATACCTAAGCAAGATATACAAATATTTTTTATTGTGAGCAACTGATATTTTTGGAGTTGTTTGTTACTGCAGCAAAGCTGGCTACATATAGAAGTCAATCAAAATTCTTAAATTGAAACAATCAACAAAATGCTTGATAGTACGAGTCATTAAACCAAATGCTACTAGAAGTAACATGAATTTATTGAAGAGAGAAAATACATTCTTTTTGACTGTTGGTAGGAATAGAATCTTCAGTTAAATAAGTGAGCAAATATTCATACCTCATGTGGTAGATTGTATTATTATTCCTAGTTATTTGCTGCCCTTCCAGTAAAATATCATACTTCCACTCACCATTGACATCAGGCATGGCCGTGGGACTTGCTTTGACTAGTGAAGTGTGAATAGAATTGACATATGCCACTTCTAAGCAGAAACTTTGGGGTCCCTAGGTGGTGCAAATGGTAATGTGCTCGGCTGCTAACCTTTTGGTTTGAGTCCACCCGAAAGTGTCCTGGGAAAAAGGCCTGGCAATCTATTTCTGAAAAATCAGCTATTGAAAACCCAGTGGAACACAGTTCTATTCTGACACACACGGAGTCACCATGAGTCCAAATTAACTTGACAGCAACTGGCCCTGGTGGTGTAGTGGTTAAGCATTTGGCTGCTAACCAAAAGACTGGCAATTTGAATCCACCAGCTGCTCCTTGGAAATCTTATAGGGCGGTTCTACTCTGTCCTGTAGGGAGTCTAGAGTTGGAATCAACTCGATGGCAATGGTTTTTGTTTTTTTTTATATTACTATGCTAGAAACTTTAGTCTTTTGCCACAGTTCTCTGTTGAACTCAAAATTATTATTTAATGCTTTTTTCCTTTTCTTCTGTTCTCTGCTGTTCTATGTAAGCTTTAGTTTTCTATAGAAGCTAGAGATCTTCTGTAGCGGCTCAGATAGCTTGTGATGCTGATGAAAACCTCATATCCTATTCCTATTTTGTAATTAGAAAATCTTTTATCTCCTCACTGGATTCTTTCTGAAGCACCCTTTCCATTTTGTCACTGCTCTGATGAAGAGCTTACAATGGCTCTTCAGTGTATATCAGATTAAAATATTAACTCCTAACTCTCCAGTCCTGCATTCAGCCCTCCATAAATGTTTTACTTAGGAGAATCCTTCTTTTTTGTAACTCTCCACTTTAGGTGGATAGTTTAATAAGAACCATATAGTGAAGGAGGGAGAAAATTGTACAGGTTAGTCTCCAGACTGTTGAAGGATTGCATTCTTGAATGTGAACTTTTCTGTCTTTAGGAATCTAACATAATTGTGTACAAGAATATACATTGTGCACAAGGTAAAGAATGATATTCAACCAAGATTTTCCTCAGTAACCATTACCATTGTTCTTCATATCTTATAAAAGCATATGTAATTACAAGTGTAAAGAAATTATATGGATTATTCTTAAATATAAGTATAAAGCACAGTATCACATAGCATATCTTTTCTGTGTGCTTAGAAAAATGGATGGAACAATTGTGAATGAACCTCTGTAAGAGACTAAGAAAAACAATACAGTTGTGGACTAGATTATTCCTGGAGCTCATTGAGGGACAAAACAAAGTGGCATGAATAAAATATTCATTCTTCACGCATGTCTATGATTTTCAGTACAGAAGTTACAGACATATAAGCATATAAGGTATGAATACTTCTTAACTAAGAGATACCTATGCCAGGGTCTAGGCTAAAGAGAGTTGTAGATAAGGCCAACATCTGAGCTTTGTGGCAGCCAAGGAAAGATGATAATTTATGCATCTCTAATTATTTGATATTTTAAAAATTTTTCAGTTTTTTTAGCCAATGAATTTCTTTCCAGTATCAAATTGTGAAGGAAAAAAATGGATCCCAGGACACTGAACAGCTAAGGCAGGATCTTCAATGGAAGTTTCAGAAACGTATGGTCTTTCTTGTCAAGAGACAAGAGCATAATGTTCCACAATAATTCTGTAAGAATTTTTTACAGGAAGCTAAAGTAATTAACCCCCACCCATCTCTCAGTTTGTCATACTGTGATGCTTGCATGGTGCTATGATGCTGGAAGCTATACTACCAGCATTTCAAATACCAGCAGGGTCACCCATTGTGGGCAGGTTTCAGTGGAGCTTCCAGGCTAAGAGAGACTAGAAAGAAACACCTGGTGATCTACTGCTGAAAATTATCCAGTGAAAACTTTATGAATCACAACAGAACTGTGATTAATCTTATATTAATCTGACTCACTTGCTTTGGAAATGTGAACAGGAGGAATCAACAGATGGAGGATGACATCATGTTTTGTAAAGTAGAGCACCAGTGAAGGTAAGGGAGACCCTTGGTGATGGATTTACACAACAGCAGCAGCAGTGGACTCATACATGCCTGAGATTGTGAGGATAACGCAGAGCACTGGGTAACATTTCGTTCTATTGTACATAAGGTTGCTATTGGTCAGAGTGGACTTGATGGCAGTTATCTATCAAGGCAATTTAATCTATGTAATGAAAAAAGAAGATAGAACAAGAATTGATGCATTGCAATTATGGTGTTGGTGAAGAATAGTGAATATATGGTGGACTGCCAGAAGAACGAACAAATCAGTCTTAGAAGAAATACCCTGGCATGCTCCTTGGAAGCAAGGATGGTGAGATTTCATCTTGCTACCTTGGACATGTCATCAGGAAAGACCAGTTGCTAGAAAATGACATCATTTTTGGTAAAGTAGAGGGTCAGCTAAAATGAAGGAAGCCCTCAGTGAGATGGAGCCACAACAATGAGCTCAAACATATCAACGATGATGGAGATGGCACAGGACTGGGCAATGTTTTGTTATTCATAGCAACAACAACAAAAAACTTTATTATATGTAAGCTTGCTGTTATGGATTGAATTGTGTTCCCCAAAAATGTGTGTCAACTTGGCTAGTCCATGATTCCCAGTATTGTGCGACTGTCCACCATTTTGTCATCTCATATGATTTTCCTATGTGTTGTAAATCCTACCTCTATGATATTAGGTGGGATTAGAGGCAGTTATGTTAATGAGGTAGGACTCAATCTACAGGATTAGGTTGTGTTTTAAGCCAATCTCTTTTTAGATATAAAAGAGAGAAGTGAGCAGAGCGATTTGGGGACCTCATACCACCAAGAAAGCAACGCTCGGAGCAGAGCGCATCCTTTGGACCCAAGATTTCTGTGTTGAGAAGCTCTTGGTCCAGGGGACGATTGAGGACAAGGTCCTTCCTCTAGAGCTAACAGAGAGAGAAAGACTTTCCCTGGAGCTGATGCCTTGGATTTGGACTTCCAGCCTACTAGGCTGTGAGAAAATAAATTTCTCTCTTTGTTAAAGCCGTCCACTTGTGGTATTTCGTTAGAGCAGTGTCTTAGATATCTAATGCTGCTATAACAGAAATACCACAAGCGATGGCTTCAACAAAGAGAAATTTATTCTCTCACAGTCTAGTAGGCTAGAAGTCCAAATTCAGGGCGTCAGCTCCAGGAGAAGGCTTTCTGTCTCTGTCAGCTCTGGAGGAAGGTCCTTGCCATCAATCTTCCCCTGGACTAGAGGCTTCTCAGGTGCAGGGACCCTGGGTCCAAAGGACTCCCTCTGCTCCTGGCACTGCTTTCTTCGTGGTATAAGGTCCCCAAGTCTCTCTGCACTCTTCTCTCTTTTATATCTCAAAAGAGATTGGCTCAAGACACACTCCAATCTTGTAGATTGAGACCTGCCTCATTAACATAACTGCTGCTAATCTGATTTTATCAACATCATAGAGATAGGATTTACAACACATAGGAAAATCACATCAGATGACAAAATAGTGGACAATCACACAATACCAGGAATCATGGCCTACCCAAATTGATACACATATTTCTGGGGGACACAATTCAATCCATGACAAGCAGCACAAGATAACTAAGACAGTTGCCATGAGTCAGAGTCAATTCGATGGCAACTAACACCAACCTTCTGGTGTAGCAATATTAACAGGAGGTTATTAAGAGGACTTAAGTGGGTTCTTTGTTTTTGCTTTCTAAAGCTGGAAAACAGAGTGAAAGAGTGGTTCAAAACAGTTTCTGAAAGTCAAGTTAGCAAAGCCATTACCTACCTTATAATTTTTTCTAATCTTCTTTTCCTCTGTTCTGTTCTGGCTTATTAATAGTGAGTTATTCATGTAAAGTTTTGTTGCCATAAATAAGTTAAACATTTTCAGATACTGAATCTTCTGTGATGTTTCTTGCCAGGTGTGGGTAAATTGTCTATTCCTCCACTGCTATTTGGCTACAGTGACACTTGTAAGGGAGCCTGTTCCTATATTAATGCAAAACACAAGCTCACCCTGGCTTTAGTGGAGGAGAGCCCTGGAAAATGATCTTGAGTTTGGACTGAATTGTTTATATAGCTTGTCTTCTCTTTCCTCCTTGGGCTTCATTTTCCCAGTGGGGCTCTCTCAATTGCATTACCTCTATCCCCTCCTAGGCTGGGCCACAAGAATGTGCTATTCCAGTTTTGAACTCTAACCCAGGCTTGGCCAAAACAATCTTTCTTTGGCTCCTCTGAGCATTCACTGCTTTCATTCATTTGATGAGAGTTAATTCAGTGTCTTTGCTGTGCTAGACACTCTTCAGGGCCCTGAGCAGCAAGGATGAATGAGGCAGACAAGATTATTTCCCCAACAGAGCTGTCATTTTAGTGGGAGAAGACAAATTAAACACATAATTAGAAAATACAATTATTATAAGTCATAAATACTATTAAGTGACAATTGAGTGTTTACAAGAACTTGCACAAATTAAGGGAAAATAAGAAGAAAATAATTACAGAAAACACAAATAAGAAGTATTTACATACGAAGTTTTACAAAGTACAGGTTTTTTTATTTTAAGATGACCAAACGCTAGCTTCAGGGTTGGCACTTTGCCACCAGCCTCTCTTTCTACTACATGATCTCAGTCATCTTTCTGTTTTAGTCCTTAAAAACTAGTCAAGTAGCTTGTCTTGTATCCTTGATTCAAATTTTTTTCTTTTCAAACATCATTGCCAAGAAGCCCTCAATTTCAAACAAATCAATGACCTAGTAAATTACCTACTGCATCTATACCTTCATCTCTGGTACAGTCTAAGAATGCTCAAGTGGAAGTGCTACTTGGGTAAGAGGCAATAGTGAGGGAACCCCAAGACTTGGGAATATGAGAAATATGGTTACTCCTGGGAAAAAATCAAACTTCTAACAAATTGGAATAAAGATATGCAAATCTCCTTGATGACTCTCAACCTGGTTAAAGATGTGAAATAATAATGTGATAGAAGATGTTTGCTTATGTAAACATTGTATCACTGTGCATGGGGAGAGTTAGCAGAGAGGACCAAAAAATGGCAGTCAGATAGGCTGGTGTTTGCATTGTCATCCATGGACAGGAGGCAGGGACTTCACCTGGCAGGTGTACCCAACAATTATAAAAATGAAAGAATCAGGCAATGAAAGCCATATGTTAAAAACATTTGAATCATAACTTCCCTTCCTCTGGATCTCTGTTTATCAAGAAACATTTGGCTTCCCAAGGTCTACATGAACTCTGGGACCACTTGTCAGTTACCATATTTTTATGCAAATAATGCATGTGTCCTGTGATTTTTGCCAACCATGTGCCCTCCCTTCCTGGTGAGATATTTTCTTTTTCTTTATTTTATTTTTTTATTGTGCTTTAGATGAAGTTTTACAGAGCAAATTAGTTTCTCATTAAACAATTAACACACATACTGTTTTGTGACATTGGTTGCCAACTCCATGACATGTCAACACTCTCCCCTTCTTGACCTTGGGTTCTGCATTACCAGCTTCCTGTCCCCTCCTGCCTTCTTGTACTTGCCTCAGGCTGGTGTGCCCATTTAGTCTCATTTGTTTTATGGGCCTGTCTAATCTTTGGCTGAAGGGTGAAACTCACAAGGAACTTCAGTACTGAGTTCAAAGGGTGTCCAGGGACCATATTCTCAGGGTTTCTCTAGTCTCTGTCAGACCAGTAAGTCTGGTCTTTTTTTGTGAGTTATAATTTTGTTCTACATTTTTCTCCAGCTCTGTTTGGGGAGGCTGTTTTGTGATCCCTGTCAGAGCAGTCAGTGGTGGTAGCTAGGCACCATCTAGTTGTGCTGGACTTAGTCTAGTGGAGGCTGTGGTAGCTGTGGTCCATTAGTTCTTTGTATTAATCTTTCTGTTGTGTCTTTAGTTTTCTTCATTTTCCCTTGCTCCAGACCGGGTGGGACCAGTGGAGTGTCTTAGATGGCCACTCACAAGGTTTTAAGACCCAAGACACAATTCACCAAAGGAGAATGTAAAACAGTTTCTTTACCAACTATGTTATGTCAATTGATCTAGCTGTCTGCTGAGACCACGGTTCCTAGCCCTCAGCCCAGTAATTTGGTCCCACAGGGAGTTTGGATGTCTATTTAGATGTCTGTGAAACTACCACAACCTTGACTTGGTCAAGTTGTGCTGACTTCCCTGGTATTGTGTACTGTCTTACCCTTCATGAAAGTTACCACTTATCTATTGTTTAGTTAGTGTTTCCCCCACTCCCCTGCCCCTCCATCACAAACATCAAAGATTGTTTCTTTCTGTGTGAAAACCTTTTCATGAATTTTTATAATAGTGGTCTCCTACAGTATTTGTACTTTTGTGATTGACTTATTTAAATCAGCACAATGTCCTCCAGATTCATCCATGTTGTTAGATGTTTTGCAGCTTCATCATTGTTCTTTATTGTTGCGTAGTATTCCACTGTGTGTATGTACCATAGTTTGTTTATCCATTCATCTATTGATGGGCACCTAGGTTGTTTCCATCTTTTTACTATTGTGAATAATGCTGCAATGAACATGAGTGCACTTATGTCTATTTGTATGATGTCTCATTTCTCTAGGATATATTGCTAGGAGCAGGATAGCTGGATCATGTGGTATTTCTATTTCTAGCTTTTTAAGGAAGGTCCATATCGTTTTCCAAAATGGTTGTACCATTTTGCATTCCTACCAGCAGTGCATAAGAGTTCCAATCTCCACAGAGGTGGGGATAAGGTGGCAAAGTAGTCAGACACTTCCTGTGGTCCCGCTTACAACAAAGGACTGAAAAAACAAGTGAATCAATTATATATGACAGTCTAGGAGCAAGGAACATCAAAGGCAAAGTTGAGGGATTGGACTGAGTGGCAGGAGGAGGGAGAGATGGTTCGGAAACAGCAAGGAGTTGCCAGACATCATCTGGTGGTAGCTGGCACCCTTCAGGCCAGATCGGCTTGCGTGTGCAGTGAGGGAAGCAGTGGTGCTCGGGGGCATTTTCCACATCAGGAGAGGCCTGGGGCAGAGAGTCTACTCTGGCATCCAAAACCACTGAAAAGCAACACTCAATCAGCAAAAGATAAGTACTTGTGTCTGACCTACCGTGAGGATCAAAAAACACCCTCTTTGGGAAAAACCTCTCTCGCATTTACCTGCCCCCACCCCCCATTCTGCACCAGGTCCTAGGCCGGCTTCAGTGATTGCCAAGTCACCTGGGCCGGAAATAGGACCCATCAGGTGCCCTGAGCCATTCTCCCAGTCTTGGAGAGGGAACAAATTAACAAATGGGGAAAAAATAATCTGCTGGCTCCCCTAAGTGAGGAACTCAGGGTAGGCACAGCTCCTTTGCCTAGGCATAGGCATAAGAGGTCCACAGACTTTCAATGCCTTTCATTTCTGCATAGACCTGTGTGGGCCCATTTCAACATCGTAGGCCCTCATTACATTACAACAGGGTATATACCTGAAGTCTAACTTCAACTATATCAGCTATATGGTGAAGGGGCAGGTTCGTGACATTTGACACTGCTCTGCCCTTTAACCAGTGTCCTCACCTACCCACATCACCTACCTACTAGTGGCTCCACCCACACCACCTAGCCACCTGCGACATAGGTCCAAGATAAGTGGTACCCCCAAGTCCTTACAGCCAACAGCATTGTGTGCTCATAGTCCAGCTGCAAAACCCACCCACCTATGCACTCTAGGGAACAAGGACACACTTTCCTCCCAGACACTCAGGGGCAGCCATCAGCCCCCTGCCTTGCTCAGGGTGTGACCCCCTACTGCAGCCAGATACCTGTGCCTACACCAATCACCCATGCCTGTCTAGGACTGTAGGTGACACCCTGCACCACACACTTAGTGACTGATGACCTGGACACCTGAGCTGAATTCATACAACAAAAGTAAATGGACTCCTGGGCTCACATATCTAGTAACAGATCTAACCACCTGGTGACAGGACATTAGAGCTTCAAAGGTGTCAATAAGCAAACTACCTCGCAGAAGCAGCCTATTTGGGCATATCAAAACAAAACAAAACAAGAAGCTAGGACAAAGTAAGCAAACATAAAAAAAATAGTAACTTATTCATGGTTCAAAAACAACAGTCAATATCAACTCACACAAAGAGGCAGACCACAATGGCTTCAGCAAGCTCCCAAAATAAAGAATCAAGAAATTTTCTGGAGGAAGAGAATTTCTTGGAATTACCGGAGGTGGAATACAAAAGTTTACTATACAGAACTCTTCAAGAGATCAGGAAGGAGATCAGGCAAAAAGCAGAAAAATCAAAAGGAATACACAGACAAAGCAATAGAGGATCTTAAGAAGGCTATTCAAGAGCATAATGACAAATTTAATAGTCTGCAAGAATCCATAGACAGATAGAAATCAGAAATCCAGAAGATTAACAACAAAATTTCAGAATTACACAACTCAATAGAAAGTCATAGGAGTGAAATTGAGGCAATAGAAGTCAGAATTAGTGAGACTGAAGATAAAGCACTTAACATCAACTTATTTAAGGAAAAATCAGGCAAAAGAATTTTAAAAAATGAAGAAATCCTAAAATTATGTGGGATTTCTCAAGAGGAATAACCTACGAGTGACTGTAGTACCAGAACAGGAGGGACAACAGAAAATGCAGAGAGAATTGTTGAAGATTTCTTGGCAGAAAACTTCCCTAATATCCTCAATGATGAGAAGATATCTATCCAAGATGCTCATCAAACCCCACATAAGGTAGATCCCAAAAGAAAGTCACCAAGACATATTACAATCAAACTTGCCAGAACCAAAGTTAAAGAGAGAATTTTAAGAGAAGCTAGGGATAAACGAAAAGACATCTATGAAAGAGAGTCAATAAGACTAAGCTCAGACTACTCAGCAGAAACTATGCAAGTAAGAAGGCAATTAGATGACATATATAAAGCCTTGAAGGAAAAAAATTGCCAGCCAAGAATTATATACCCAGCAAAACTGTCTGTCTAATACGATGGTAAAATTAGGGCATTTCCAGATAAACAGAAGTTTAGGGACTTGGCAAAAACCAAACCAAAATTACAAGAAATACTAAAAGGAATCCTCCGGTTAGAAAATCAATAACATCAGATAACAACCCAAGACTAGAACATAGGACAGAGCAACCAGATAGCAACCCAGATAGGGAAGACACAAAAACAAATGAAAACTAAAACACTGAAAATAGGGAAATAGAGATGTCAATATGTAAAAGATGACAACATTAAAACAAAAGAGAGGGACTAAAAAATATAGTCACAGATCTTTCATATGGAGAGGAAGTCATGGTGATACAAAGAAATAAAAGACTGGTTTAAACTTAGAAAAATAGGGGTAAATATTAAGGTAACCACAAAGGAAACTAACAAACTTATACATCAAAATAAGAAAGAAAAAAACATGAAGACTCAGCAAATACAAAATCAACAACAATGAAAAAGATGAAAAGAAAATACATAAAGAAAAACGACTCAGCACAGAAAATTAAGTGGAACAAAGAAATTGTCAACAACACACACACAAAAAGGACATCAAAATGGCAGCACTAAATTCATGCCTATCAATAATTACGCTGAATGTAAATGGACTAAATGCACCAAAAAAAGGGACAGAGAGTGATAGAATGGATAAAAAAACACGATCCGTCTATATGCTGCCTACAAAAGACACACCTTAGACTTAAAGACACAAAGAAACTAAAACTCAAAGGATGGAAAAAATATATCAAACAAACAACACTTAAAAAAGAGCAAGAGTGGCAATATTAATCTCTGAATAAACAGACTTTAAAGTAAAATCCACCACAAGGGATAAGGAAGGACACTATATGATCATTAAAATGTCAGTACACCAAGAGGACATAAAAATAATAAATATTTATACACCCAATGACAGGGCTCCAAAATACATAAAACAAACTCTAACAGCATTGAAAAGAGAGATAGACAGCTCCACAATGATAGTAGGAGACTTCAACACACCACTTTCAGCGAAGGACAGAACATCCAGAAAGAAGCTCAATAAAGACATGGAAGATCTAAATACCACAATCAACCAACTTGATCTCATAGACCTATACAGAACACTCCACCCAACAGCATCCAAGTATACTTTTTTTTCCGAAGCACATGGAACATTCTCCACAATAGGCCACATATTAGGCCATAAAGCAAGCCTCAACAGAATCCAAAACACTGAAATATTATAAAGCATCTTTTCTGACCATAAAAGTAGAAATCAGTAACAGAAAAAGTGAGGAAAAAAAATCAAATACATGAAAACTGAAAAACACCTTGCTCAGAAACTACCAGGTTATGGAAGAAATCAAGGACAGAAAAAGAAATTCATAGAATCAAATGAGAATGAAAACACATCCTACCAGAACCTTTGGGACACAGCAAAAGCAGTGGTCAGAGGTCAGTTTATAGCAATAAATGCATGCATACAAAAAGAAGAAAGGGCCAAAATCAAAACATTAACCTTACAACTCAGACAAATAGAAGCAGCAAAAGAAGCCCTTGGGCACCAGAAGAAAGGAATAATAACAATTAGAGCAGAATTAAATGAAATAGAGAACAGAAAAAAAATTGAAAGAGTTAACATGACCAAAAGTTGGTTCTTTGAAAAGATCAACAAAATCAATAAACCACTGGCCAAACTGACAAAAGAAAAACAGGAAAGGAAGCAAATAATCCAAATAAGAAATGAGATGGGTGATATCACAACAGACCCAATGGAAATTAAAAGAATCATCACAGAATACTATGAAAAATTGTATTCCAACAAATTTGAAAACCTAGAGGAAATGGACAAATTTCTAGAAACAAACTACCTATCTAAACTAACACAAACAGAGGAAGAAAAACTAAATAAACGTATTAAAAAAGAAGAGATTGAAGAGGTAATTAAAAAACTCCCAACCAAAAATGAGCCCTCGCCCTGACAGCTTCACTGGAGAATTCTACCAAATTTTCAGAGAAGAGTTAACCCCACTACTACTAAAGGTATTTCAGAACATAGAAAAGGATGGAATACTACAAAACTCATTCTATGAAGCCAGCATAACCCTGATTCCAAGACCAGGTAAAGACATCACAAAAAAAGAAAATTACAGACCAGTATCCCTCATGAACATTGATGCAAAAATTCTGAACAAAATTCTAGCCAATAGAATTCAGCAACATATCAGAAAAATAATTCAACACGATCAAGTGGGATTTTATACCAGGTACGCAGGGGTGGTTCAACATTAGAAAAACAATCAATGTAATCCATTGCATTAATAAAACAAACGACAAGAACCACATGATCTTATCAATCAATGCAGAAAAGGCATTTGACAAAGTCCAACACCCATTCATGATAAAAACTCTCAACAAAATAGGAATAGAAGGGAAATTCCTCAATATAATTAAGGGCATTTATACAAAGCCAACAGCCAACATCATCCTAAATGGAGAGAGTCTGAAAGCATTCCCCTTGATAATGGGAACCAGACAAGGATGCCGTTTATCATCACTCTTATTCAACACTGTGCTGGAGGTCCTAGCCAGAGCAATTAGGCTAGAAAAATAAATAATGGCATCCAAATTGGTAAGGAATAAGTCAAAGTATCTCTATTTGCAGATGATATGATCTTATACACAGAAAACCCCAAAGCAGCCACAAGAAAACTGCTGGAACTAATAGAAGATTTCAGCAAAGTATCAGGATACAAGATAAACATAAAAAAATCAGTTGAATTCCTCTACAGCAACAAAGACAGGAAGAGGATTCCTTTGAAGAGAAAATCACCAAATCAATACCATTTACAATAGCTCCCAAGAAGATCAAATACTTAGGAATAAATCTAACCAAAGACATAAAAGACCTATACAAAGCATACCACAAGAACGGCTTCAAGAAACCAAAAGAGACCTACTTAAGTGGAAAAACATACCTTGCACATGGAAAGGAAGAATCATCATTGTGAACATGTAAATTCTACCCAAAGTGTTCTACAGATACAATGCAATCCTGATCCACATTCCAACTGCATTTTTTTCTCGAGATAAAGAAACAAATCACCAACTTATATGGAAAGGGAAGAAGCCCCAGATATGTAAAGCATTACTGAAGAAGAACAAAGTGGGAGGCCTCAGATTTCCTGATTTTAGAACCTATTATACTGCCAAGGTAGTCAAAACAGCCTGATACTGGTACAACAACAGATACATAAACCAATGGAACAGAATTGAGAATCCAGATGTAAATTCATCCACCTATGAGCAGCTGATACTTGACAAAGGCCCAAAGTCCGTTAAGTGGGGAAAACACAGTCTCTTTAACAAATGGTGCTGGCATAACTGGATATCCATCTGCAAAAAAATGAAAAAGGCCCATACCTCACACCATATGCAAAAACTAACTCAAAGTGGATCAAAGACCTAAATATAAAATTGAAAATGATAAAGATCATAGAAGAAAAAATAGGGACAACACTAGGAGCCCTAATACATGGCATAAATAGCATACAAACCATAAGTAACGATGCACAAACACCAGAAGAGAAACTAGATAACTGGGAGCTCCTAAAAATCAAACACTTAATACTCATCAAAAGACTTCATCAAAGGAGCCAAAAGACAACCTACAGACTGGGAAAAAAATTTTGGCTACGACATATCTGATCCAGGTCTAATCTCTAAAACCTATAAGATACTGCAAAACCTCAGCAATAAAAAGACAAATAACCCAATTCATAAATGGGCAAAGGATATGAACACACTTCACCAAAGAAGACATTCCGACAGCTAACAGATACATGAGGAAATGGTCATGATCATTAGCTATTAGAGGAATGCAAATCAAAACTACAATGAGATAGTATCTCACCCCAACAAGGCTAGCACTAAACACAAGATAATAAGTGTTGGAGAGGTTGTGGAAAGATTAGAACACTTATACACTGCTGGTGGGAAAGTAAAATTGTACAACAGCTTTGGAAATCTATTTGGCACTTCTTTAAAAAGCTACAAATAGAAGTACCATAGGATATAGCAATCCCACTCCTTGGAATATATCCTAGAGAAATAAAAGCCATCACACAAATAGATATTTGCACACTGTCATGGATTGAATTATGTACCCCCCAAAATGTGTGTATCAGTTTGACTGGGCCATGATTCCTGGTATTGCGTGATTTTCCTATATGTTGTAAATCCTGCTTCTATGATGTTAATGAGGGAGGATGGGTGGCAGTTGTATTAGTAAGGCAGGACTCAATCTACAAAATTGGATTGTGTCCTGAGGCAATCTCTTGAGATATAAAAGGGAAAAGTGAGCAGAGAAACAGAGGGACCTCATACCACAAGAAAGCAGTCCCAGGAGCAGAGCGTGTCCTTTGGAATCGGCGTCCCTGCGTGGAGAAGCTCCTAGTCCAGGGCAACACTGATGAGAAGGCCTACAGAGAGAGAAAGCCTTCCCCTGGAGCTGACGCCCTGAATTTTGACTTTTAGCCTACTTTACCTTGAAGAAATAAATTTCTCTCTGTTAAAACCAGCCACTTGTGGTATTTCTGTTGTAGCAGCATGAGATGACTAAGACACACACTCATGTTCATTGCAGCACCGTTCACAATAGCAAAAAGATGAAAACAACCTAGTTGCCCATTGACAGACAAATGGATAAACAAATTATGGTATATTCACACAATGGAAAACTATGCAATGATAAAGAACAGTGATGAATCTGTGAAACATCTCACAACATGGATGAATCTGGAAGTCATTATGCCGAGTGAAATTAATCAGTCACAGAAGGAAAAATATTGTATGAGACTACTATTATAAGAACTCGAGAAAAGGTTTAAACACAGAAGAAAACATTCTTTGATGGTTACAAGGGTAGGGAGGGAAGGAGAGGGGAATTCACTAACTAGATAAAAAACCAAACCCATTGCCATCAAGTCGATTCTGACTCATAGTGACCCTATAGGACAGAGTAGAACTACCCCATATGGTTTCCAAGGAGCACCTGGGAGATTCAAACCGCTGACCTTTTGGTTAGCAGCTGAACTCCTGACCACTACGCCACCAGGGTTTCCAACTAACTAGGTAGTAGACAAGAATTACCTTAGATGAAGGGAAGGACAGCACAGAATACAGGGGAAGTCAGCACAACTGGACTAAAGCAAAAGCTAAGAAGTTTCTTGAACACAAACAAACTCTTCAAGGGACAAAGTAGCAGGGGCTGGGGTCACGGGACTATGGTTTCGGAGGACAGCTAGGTCAATTGGCGTAACAAAGTTTATTAAGAAAATGTTCTACCTCCCACTTTGGTGCGTGGCATCTGGGGTCTTAAAAACTTATGAGCGGCCATCTAAGATGCATCAATTGGTCCCAACCCACCTGGAACAAAAGAGAATGAAGAACACCAAAGTCACAAGGAAAATACTAGCCCAAGAGACAAACGGGCCACATAAACCAGAGACTCCATCAGCCTGAGACCAGAAGAACTAGATGTCGCCTGGTTACCACCAATGACCACCTTGACAGGGAACACAACAGAGAGTCCCTGATGGAGCAGGAGAAAAGTGAGGTGCAGAACTCAAATTCTAGTAAAAAGACCAGACTTAATGGTCTGACAGAGACTAGAGGAATCCTCAGAGACATGGCCTCCAGACTCTCTGTTAACCCAGAACTAAAACCATTCCCGAAGCCAACTATTCAGACAAAGATTAGATTGGACTATAAAACATAAGCTAATACTCATGAAGATGTGCTTCTTAGTTCAAGCAGATACACAAGACTAAATGGGCAGTTCCTCTTTGGAGGCAGAATGAGAAGGCAGAAAGGGACAGGAGCTGGTTGGATGGACACCGGAAACCCTGGGTGAAAAGGGGGAGCGTCCTGTCACATTACAGGGATTGCAACTAGTGTCACATAATAGTATGTGTATAAATTTTTGTATGAGAAATTAACTTGAGCTGTAAACTTTCACGTAAAGCACAAAAAAAAAAAAGTGAAGGAGCTGCTATGCTGTTTAGGATGGCAGTAGCTGGGAAAAGATCACTCACTACTTCTCTCTCCAGCACCCCAGTAGAGACAAACCTCCTAAAAGAGAGATAGCCAATGATAAAATAAATGTCAGTACATTTAACCTATTTTATTCAGTTTATGTCTTGTTCCTCTTTATATTCGCACTCCTCCCATGTTTGTCTCCATCATTCACCATCTTCCCCCTTGCTTTTTTTTATTGCTTTTATGACCATACCAGCTTTTGATTGGTATCATATTTTACTGAATAGCTCATATAGTCCTTTTCAAACTGACATAGCTACTTTTCTTTTGGACGCTCAAGTTCTTGCATTTATTTAGTTTTCTGAGGTAGGTTTTGAATCTTATCTCCTTATCTGCATCTTAATGGCTCCTTTATTCCTCAGGAATTATCGCATTCTGCACATATTTGGCTAAACCCTCCCCCAACGCACCTTGCAAAGGCCACTGTCTTTATGCCATGGTTTGATCTGTGTACCCTCATCAGCATTCCAAACCTGGATTAGTATTTTTGAGCTTTCAGGGATTACATTTTCAGCCATCCTAGCACATTTTTTTTGTAGTGAAAATATACACACCAAAACATATGTCAGTTCAACAATTTCTACATGTATAATTCAGTGACATTGATCACATTCTTCAAGTTGTACAACCATTGTTGCTATCCTTTTCCAAATTATTCCACCACCATTAACATAAACTCAATGCCTCTAAGCAAAAACTTACACTTTACCCCTTCCTCCCACCCCTGGTAACCACTAATAATTTTTGTTTTCCATATATTTACTTATTTCATGTAAGTGAGATCATACAGTACTTGTCCTTTATTTCACTTAGCATAATATTTTCAAAGTTCATCCATGTTGTGGCATGTATCAGGACTTCATTTCTCTTTATGGCCAAGTAATACTGCATTTCATGTCTATACCACATTTTGCTTATCCATTCATTTATTGATGGACATTTTGATTGTTTCCACATTTTGGCTATTGTGAAAAGTGTGTAATAAACATTGGTATACAGGTTTCTCTTAAATTTTTTTAATTTCAAAGAAAAAAGAAATTTGCTTCAGTTACCTTAGCTCTTTCTCAAGAATATGAATTTGATATTAAAGCGTGATGAAAGAAAAATATAGACAATAAGATACAGGTAGCAGCAGAAGAAAACAATTGCTATGATATACTTATAAAAGTGATTATCAAGAAAGACACTAACATTATTTAATAACCCCTTGGCAGTCTTTCCATTAGCGCTATGAAAAGGGCATTTGTAATAATAATAATCACCAATCTCAAATGCGGTCTCAATACTGACTGGAAGCCCTAATATGTTTCTCTGGTTGCTCACTTTTCCTCTCTGTTCAATGACTATTTTGAAAATTTTAGCTTTCTCCAAACCACCAATCCTTTCACCCTCCCTCTCAAGTCAGCAGATGATCTCACCTCCAACTTCTCCAAGGAAATTGAAGCCATTAGTCAAGAGCTCTCTCAACTTTCTATGAATTAATTACCTGGCAACTATATCCAGCCTTTTCATGTTTTCTGTTACATTAGGAAGTATTCTTTCTTCCTGACCTGTGGATCTCCACTTCTACCACTTTTGCAAAGATCTCTTCACTCTTCTGTGGCTTCAAACTCACTTTCTCAACTAGATTCTTTCCTTGACATGATCAAGTCTATCCCACCTTAAAGCAAAGCAAAACCAAACAAAAAACTATGACTCAATTTGCACCCCCTTCAACAATCATCACATTTCTCTCCTCTCCTTTATGAGCAAGTTTCTTGAAAAATGTGTATAATTTTATGATTTTTAGTTCCTCACCTTTCATCACTCAATCCACTCCCATCACACCCAAGTAACTTATGCCGGGGTTGCCAGTGATCTTGCAATTATTCCATATTCTTTTTACCTGATCTCTAAGCTGCAGATGGAAGGAGACCTGGTGGAGCAGCTGTTATGTACTCAACTGCTAACCAAAAGGTTGGTGATTTGAACCTACCCAGCTTCTCCATAGGAGAAAGACCTGGAGATCTGCTTCCATAAAGATTGCAACCAAGAAAACCCTATGGGGCAGTTCTACTCTGTCACATGGGGTCACTAGGAATCAGAACTGACTCCATGGCACCCAACAACAACAACAAGTAGCATTTGACACATAAACAATTTTTTTCTTTCTTGAAACTTTCATTCTTTGGCCATTAAATATCTAAATTATTTAATGTTTTGTCCTAAGCTCTGATCTCATTCTATACTCTCCCTAGTAAATCTCAGCTCTGCCCAGAGCTTCAGTCACCATCTATGTGCTAATGATTCCCAAATTGACATTTCTAGCCCGAGCTTTTCTTCTCAACTCCAGATCTTGTCTACTTTACTTCTCCATCTGGATGTCTCAAAAGTGGCTCAAGCTCAACATGTCCAAGACTGAATTCATTGTCTTCCTGCACAAAGCTGGTCCTCTTCCATTGTTCCCTACCTCAGTGAATGAAATCACAAGCAAGAAGCTAGTTGTCATCACCAACCTCTTGCTTTTCTTCACCTTCCAAATTCAATACAACACAAGTCTGCTGATTTGATCTCCTAAATAGCTCTTCAATTTTTCTCCACTGCCATACTCTAGTCTAAGCAGCTTCTAAGGAACTCCAATGAAACCAGTTAGCATTTGGATTTTTAAGGTCCCCTTCCTTGAAGATATCCTTCTACTCTCAGATTTAGCTGGTTCCAGTGGATTCAGTAATTAACTGTGGAATAACAATAAAGTGATTGCCTGATGAGTTTATATTATGAGCAAAGTGAAAATTTATGAAGCTAAAATACCTAAATCCTTGTATTATTCATTGGTTATTTTTTACTTAAATTTTATTTAAAAATCAATGTGTAATTGGATAACAATTAATTATTTAAGGGCAAGTGATGAGGATTATAAGAGACTAAAAGTAGTCTGAAAAAGGTACACAGAGCAGATGTTTAAAAGGGGTATGCACTAGTAAACAAAAATTGATTATAAAATCCTACCCTACATAAACTCAATTTAAAGCCAAGAGAAAAGTAAATACTAAATGCAAACTTTTCAAAGGAAGACAATACAAAACAGGTTCAAATGACAAAATATGTATTTTCAAAGGCGCCTCACCAGGTGTCTTAGTTATCCAGTGCTGCTGTAACACCAGGCAATACAATTATAATACACAAGTAGCACACATAATTAAATAGTCTGCTCATGTTTCCAAGTGTTCTCTGGGGGGAGAGGTCACCAAATGTGTGGGAGTAGTTCTAACATGAAAAATCTGTCTCAGCAGTACAGCCTGGGTGGCCAAAAGCTCTTCACTTTCACAACCACCCGTCACCCACCAGTAACCATGACAACAGCCTCTGTAATTGTTAGCAATGGGCCTCTTAGAAAACGATATAGTTCAAGGTCACACTCCACATTTGTGAAGAGGCTTCATCCTGCTCCTCTGCACAAATTTGTCATTGAATAGCAGCCAAAATCTGAGCTCTCTTAGCCTTGAGGCTGTCAGCCTCCCTCCAATGGGTCCTGCTCAGGACTTCCTGTTTCTGTCCTTTCTACCATGGACCACCTGAGGAGTCTCCATTCCCTGGAAAGCACTCTGTTGGGACCCTATCTGGAGTGAGCAATATCCTTCCTTTTAGTCTCTACATCATGGAGCCTCCTGAGCCTGGTGGCTACTGGTGCAAGCCACAGTTGTGAACAAGGTTGAAGTCCGTCTTCCCAGAGCTGGGATGAAGCCTGCCAGGAACTGAGGACAAAATACAGCCTGGGAATTCTTCCAATTCATCTTCTGTATCTGTGGCCTCCAGACATTTTTGACTGCACATCCCTACCAGTAAAATTTTTTGAGCACATACATCCAATATATATTTATTTATAAATTATACATATAATTATACTGAAATCTATAAAATTTAAGAAAAGCTTAATATCTTTTATCTTTTTTAGAAAAAAATAGATTTAATATTTTCTTTCTATTCTTCAACAGACTGTCTTACACACCTTATAGAGGGCTTACATTGCTCTTTGAAGATTATTGCTATTCACTTTTGCCAGAATCAGCATTCTGAAATACGAATCTCTCCCTGCTTAAAATTCTTAAGTGGCACCTAATTGCTCTCACGATAAAATCCAAACGCCTTATCTTGGGTTTTAATGTCAGCCTGGCTCTGATCTTACCACTTTCCCATCACACAATTTAGAACCTCAGTACTCACTTTCTCCCTATGCCATACGGTCTCCCTTCCAGGACTTTGCAGACTTTTCCCTTTCAGTAGAAATCCTTTCTCCCCACACAGTCTTCCTCAGCTAACTCCTCCTTCCAGGAAATTCTCTGGTATCTCTTCCTCCACCTCACACCGTGTCAGGACTAGGAACCCTGCCCATGCTTCCCAACACAACAGGGTTTACTCTTTACATGACGTACATCACAAACTACTGCAGTTATGATTTTACTAGTGAGCTTGTTGAAGATTCAGAAGGGTTTTTAACTAAATGGCCTGGGGTTCATCAAGGCTAAAAAGGTGAAGAATTTTTTGGTTTGAGATGGTGCTCCATACCAGCCCAGGGCCAATGTGAAAAAGGATCCTAGGCTCTTTCCCTACAAAGAGGTACTGGCTCTGGTCCTGGGAAGTGAGGGGAATGTAGGTTATTCCTCTTCCTCTATTCCCTGCTTCTTCCTTTCCGTGGTAGCTGGGTCACACTGTGGTCTGGGGGTACTGTTTTTAAGATTTTATAATATGATTCACTATAAGAAATTACTTTTACAGCTGGCCCAGTACACACATACATAAACACATACACGCATATTCATTTGTTTGCCACTTTCTCATGGATGCCTAACTACCTTATTTACAATGGCAACACACCCTCAACACTTAAACCCTCTTATGCTGCTCTACTTTTTCCTTTTTCCATCAAACCTTTAAACATACTAAGTAATTGATTTTATTATGTTTATTTTTATGGTCTGAATCCCTCCACTGAACTATAAGCAGCTTGAGAACAGGGATCTTTGTCTGTTTACTTCATTTGTGTATCCCAAGTGTCCAAAAAGTGCCTGGCACATTGTAGGCTGTTAATAAATATTTACTGAGCAAAGAAATGAATAACTCAAAATAAATGTTTTATGAAATCTACCCCTACTCTGTTGTATGCATGCATTTTTTTCAAGATGAACTGATGAGTCAAAACTAATGGGTTAAAAAGCCCTGGCCTATGATGTTCTCTTAAGGACCTATGTCAGGAGACCCTGATACGGCTGGAGGGAAAATGCCTTATGGTCAGGAACCCTCTGAAGCAATGCTGCAGAACTTACCAACAGAAGATGAGTGTGAGGGAGCAGTCCCTGTAGAGTGGTATGTCCAACAAGTGTCGTGGTGGTTTTAAAACATGCCCATAAATATTTTGATACTCCTCCCTTCAAAAGGTAGAGCCTAGTTCCCCTCCCCTGAAGTGTGGGCTGGACTTAATAACTCACTTCTCATGAATAGAGTATGGAGAAAGTGACAATGTGTGGTTTCCAAGACTAGGTCAAAAAAGGTATTGTGGCTTTCTCCTCCCTCTCTCTTTTGGATGGGGGAATCCAGCTGCCATGTTGTGATGACACCCAAGCAGCCCTCTGGAGAAGGCCATGTGGTAGGGAACTGAGGCCTCCTGACAACAGCCATGTGAATGAGTCTTCTTGGAAGTAGATCCTTCAGCCTCATCAAGCCTTCAGATGAATGCAGCCTTGGCTAACATCTTGACTGCAGGCTCATGAGAAACTCTTGAGTCAAAACCACTCAACCCAACCCCTTCCAAATTCCTGTCCCATAAAAACTGAAACAATAACATGTTTGTTGTTTTAATCTAGTAAGTTTTGGATTAGTTTGTTATGCAGCAATAGATAATTAATATAAGTGTAAATAGTTTTAAAAAGCATTATTTACTCTTATAATTTTGTATGTAGAAAATTTAATACAATTGTTTTTATAATACAAACTAAAATGTAAAACTTGTTAAAATATTCTTGGCTGATGAACATTCCCAAAGATAGAATATTGGTTTAGATCATACTTGCAGGGGACTGGAACTGCTTGTTTTCATGAATACATTTTCACAGATTTCCAGTTGTTTTAGAGGAATCCTTTGCCAAAGATTAACGGCGCCTCCTTCCTATGCCAGAAATTAAATTAATTAATTGGCTTTATATTTATTTTTAAAAAGAGTGAAAAACTAGAACTCCTAGAAACAGGAATCATTCAAAAGGGTTTTCTCACTATGTTTTTTTGTTTGTTTTACTTCAGATGCATACGATTAGGTTGGGTTAATTATATCAATACGTTCACAGCACTATCTATCATTGTGGCTGGTGCAGCGTGTTTCTCTTATTTTATTTATTTAAGTTCTTGTATCCCCTTTCTCACTTAACTGTCCCAGAAAACCACTCTAGTATGTCGATGTGAATCCTTTTATCTGAATGTGATGTTGTTATGGGTACATTTTTAAATTTTTTTCTGACTCTCTAATTACCAATGAATTTTTTATCTACTTGTGAGCTAATAGGTTTTTTCTTTTGGAAATTGCATGTTCAAATTCATTATGCACTTGGCCATTGAATTTCTTGTCTTCTTATTGATTTGCAAGAATTTCTAAAAATACTTCAAGATATTATGCCAGATGAATATTGCAAATATTTTTTCCAAATCTGTGATCTGTCTGTTAATCTTATTCACGGTGCTCTTTGTTGAATAGAAATCTTTAATTTTAATGTCATCGAATCCATCTATTTTTTGCCTTATGGTTTATGCTTTTGGGGATTTATTTAAGAAATTCTTTCCCATTTCTAGGTCACAAAGATATTTTCCTATATTATCTTCTGTTGTCTGCATAACTTTTATTGTTCATACCAATGACTTCAATCTACATGGAGTCTATCTTAGTATATGATCTAAGGTTAGGCTCCAGTTTCATTTTTCTTCATAGATTCCTTTTATTTTCTATGCAATATACTGCTACACACACACTGATTTGTCAGCCCTCTCCTGGTTTCTTTCTTTTTGTTTCAAAAGTCTAAATACTAAAGACTCCTTTTATCTCGAGATCAGAATAAAGAAAGATTTTACCAATTGCCATCAAGTCAATTCCAACTCATGACAACCCCATGTGTGTCAGAGTAGAACTGGTCTTTTTGAAGTATCACCAAGCTTTTATTGCAAGGTACCTCTGGGTGTAGTCGACTCTCCAATCTTTCAGTTAACAGCTGAGTGTGTTAACCATTTGAACCACCCAGGGAGTCCACGGTCAGGCTTTTAGGCTATGAACTGGCCCGTCTTCATGAGTGAACTGAACTGACCCTTTTAAAAAATAACTGGGTTTACTGACAGTGATAACATCCAATTAGAATCTTGACTAACAGTGATGACATCCAATTAGAATTTTTCCTCTCTAATTTGGGACTGGGAGGAGTGCCTCCTCTATTTTCTAATAGAAATATTACAAAGTTGTAAGCGGGCAGAAGTTCTTGTGACTGAGCAAGTGAAAACATTTTGCAGAACGTTTCATACTTTGTATGTCTTTCTTTATTGTAAGTTATTAATTATCTTTGGAGAATGGTGCAGCCCAGGACTTGCAACACCATATTCTTGGAACTTTAGCAACATTTTCCAAAAAACCAAACCAGTTGCCATCGAGTCTATTCCAACTCATAGCTACCATGTAGGACAGAGGAGAACTGCCCCACAGAATTTCCAAGCAGCACCTGGTGGATTCGAACTGCCAACCTTTTGTTTAGCAGCTATGGCTTTTAACCACTATACCACCAGAGTTTCCTAGTGGTTAAGAGCTATGGCTGCTAACCAAAAGGTCGGCAGTTTGAAGCCACTGGGCCCTCCTTGGAAATCCTATGGGGGCAGTTCTTCTCTGTCCTAGGGGTCGCTATGAGTTGGAACGGACTCAACGGCAACGGGTTTAGCAACATTTCACCAAACCATTGTTTTTGTTAATGAAGAAAAGAGTCACATACAGCAAATGGCCAAGAAGCCCCTGAAAGGCTTTTTCCATGGGCCCTCTGGCATATACTGCCCTTCACTTTTTCCCATGGAATGAGACTGGATGGGTGCAGTAGTTTTAAGATTTGGAAAACCGTTATATTTGGCATTGTTTCACAGGAAAATGAAAGATGGGGCCTTGTGTCTGTTTATCTTCACATTATCATAGGATTAGTAAAATAATGGCGCCCAATTCAATAATGATGATAGTGTCAGGCAGACCACTATTCATGAGCATTAAGTAGGTTTTTGTATTTTTTTTAATTTAATTTTATTGTTGTTGAGAATATACACAGCAAAACATATAGCAATCCAATAGTTTCTACCTGTACCGTTCAGTGACATTGGTTGCATTTTTTTGAGTTGTGCAACCATTCTCACCCTCTTTTTCTGAGTTGTTCCTCCTTCATTAATATAAATTCACTGCCCTCTATGGTTCCTATCTACTCTTTGGAGTTACTGTTCTCAGTTTGATCCCATATAGATAGTTCTTAAAAGAGCATAATGCTCAAGGCAAACCTTTTTTACTAGTTAAGCTAAACGATTGTTTGGTTTTAAGAAGACCTCCAGGGACATTTTTGGTTTAAGATTAAGATTATCTCAGGGAAATTGTTTCAGGGGTTCATCCAACCCTCGTGGCTCCAGGAAATTTGAAGTCTATGAGAATTTAAAATTCTGGTTTGCATTTCCCCTTTTCAATCAGGATTCTTCTATAGAATCTTTGATCAAAATGTTCAGTAATGGTAGTCAAGCACCATCCAGTTCTTCTGGTCTCATAGCAAAGGAGGCAGTTCATACAGGCAATTAGCCACACATTCCATATCTCCTCCTATTTCTCTCTTTCCTCTGTTGCTCCAGGCAAATAGAGACCAATTGTTGTGACGTGGATGGCCACTTGCAAGCTCTTAAGACCCCAGGCACGAAGCAATGAACTAGGAGGTAGAACAGAGGCACTAAACATGTTATTAGGCCAATTAACTAGGATGTCCTATAAAACCATGATCTTAAGCCTCCAAACCAAGGAACCAAATCTCATGAGGTTTTTGGTTTCACATAAGCAGCCTCAGCAGCTATTCCTTTTGTTGTTGTAAATATATCTATCACACAATTTTTGCCAATTCAACTTTTCACAGGTGTACAACTTATTGACAGCGATTAAAATAATCAGCTGTGCAACTCTACTCTTAATCAGTGTGATTTTTCCTTCACCATTTACCCTCCTTTCCCCTTCTGTCCTGCCCCTGGTAACCACTAATAAACTTTGTTCTCTATACATTTGCCTTTTCTTTTCTTTTTATATAAGTGCAGTTATACAATATTTGTCCTTTTGTGATTGACTTATTTCACTCACCATAACGTCTTCTAGCTCCATCCATATTATAGCATGTAGCAAGACTTCATTTCTCATACTGGCTGAGTAGTATTCCATTGTATTATATTCCACATTTTGTTTATTCACTCATCTGTTAATGGACATTTAGGTTGTTTCCACCTTTTGGCTATTGTGAATAGTGCTGCAATGAACATTGGTGTAACAGCTTCTGTTTGAGCCTCTGCCTTCAAGTCTTTTGGATATATACCAAGGAGTGGAACTGCTGGGTCATATGGCAGTTCTATTTTTAGTTTTTTGAGGAACTACCAGTGTTTTCCACAACATCTGTACCATTTTGCATTCCCACCAGCAATGGATAAGGGTTCCAATTTCCCCACATCCTTGCCAACATTTGTTATTTTCTTTTTTAAAATCTTAGCCATTCTAGTGGGAATGAAATGGTATATCATTGTGGTTTTGACTTGCATCTGTCTGATGGCTAATGATGTTGAGCATCTTTTCATGTGCTTGGTGGCCATTTGAATATCCTCTTTGGTGAAATGTCTATTTAAGTCCTTTGCCCATGTTATGATTAGGTTGTCTTTTTGTTGTTAATGTATTAAGTTTTAAAATAATTCTGGATAAGATTGCTCAATTCAGTTTTGTCTAGATAAAAATGATCTTCAAACTAAATTAGCTCCCAGTTTGCCACAGCCCATTGGGCTCAAGGATGATACTCCTAGTCCTTGTACTTTGATGTATACTAGTTTTCTTCAGCCAAAAAAGGTAGTGTTATTACTTCGAGTTTTCATAACTTGGTAGGCTGTGACCTGTGACCCTCTGGAGGTTTCCCATAGTGACTTGATTAGGTTTAATTTAACTGGCACACACAATTTGTTGATCTCTACTTGGAATAGCCTGGTCTTTCCTTGCTGTCAGAAAATGGTGTGACATGGTACCCGATGTTTCTGCATGAGAAGCAGATGTCTTTTCCTGAATCTCAGTGAACAGGATTCCAGGGATGTGAGCAGCCTGTAAAACATATTTGTTGTGGATGAGTGGTGTACACACAGGTGGTGCAGATGTGATGGATGGGGGCTGGAGGATACAGGGCTGGTTATACATATATGATAATTGAAAAGAGCAAGAATGAACTAACCTTTGGGAGGATATATTTGGGCATTGTGACTTCCCAGGTAGAGCTAAATTCTTAAGCCAGAGTTTAAGCTCTGTAAATGTTATTAAACCATAAAACTTGAGGAATAGTTTTGTTCTGGTTTTCTCTTAATAATTCTTTACCTATTACTAATTCTTTTTCTTCTTAGGGCTGACAGATTATATATTCAGCATGAACCATATTTCTAAGCCTGTATGAACAAGTTTAATCATTCCTGTGGTTGTTTATATCTAATGCACAGTCCTTAGCTCCCTTCAGGAGCTAATGCTGACTACAGTCCCCCATCCCACCTCACCATCCATCTGGCAGACCAAACATGTAACATTTTAATATTTAATATTTTGCCCTGTTACTAAAAATATTTAATATATATATTTGTATTGATGAAGGTTTTCTACTACATATTTATACACTTCCACATATCAGTCATTTAAAGTTGCACTGTTCAGTGTGGTAGCCAGCAGCCACATGTGGCTATTGAGCACGTGTAATGTGCTAGTCTGAATTGAGATACACACAAGATTTTAAAGACTTAGTATGAAAAACATAATGTGAAATATCTCATTAATAATTTTCGTATAGATTACACAAAGAAGTGATAATATATAACATATATTGGACTAAATAAAATATGTTATTAAAATTAATTTGACCTACTTTTCCTTACTTTTTTAATGGGACTACTAGAATATTTAAAATTACATTTTTGACTCATATTTCTGTTGAACAGCTCTGGCTTAGGATTTGTTAGCACTTATTCTGTGCTTTAATTAGAACATTAGACCCCATCCACACTTGTGTGAGTTCTTCCATCTGGCTTAACCGTCTCCCTCAAACACTGTCCAAGTAAGCAGTTGGGTGTTAATAAGGATTAGAGCCTATGACTGCTTTCTGATTCCAGCCTACTTTGGCATGGGAAGCCAGCTGCATAAAAAGTTACTGGATGTGCAACAAGTTATGTAGCTTCCTACTAGGGAACAGAATTAAATTCCAGGGTCTATGCATTCAGGTGGCCAAAGGCGGTTCATTCTGCTGAACTGAAATGGTAACTCCAGCCTTGAGCAGAAAATGTCATCATCAGAAATAGCAGGATTAGGGGATCAACATAGAAAAAAAAAAAACAACTAAAAACATTTTAATTTTATGATTCCAGGGTTTAAACTACATTACCCTGGCTCCCACCCCCACCCCTTAGCTATATAGTGAGTATTTCCTGGGCCCTCAGCTGTGACACCTCCCTTTCATGGCTTGGCCTCCAGGGATTTTTCCATATTTTCCCTTCCATTTAGTTGGAGGAAATTTCCTTTGATTTTAATCTTTTGGTGACTTGTAGAGTCATGAGTTCCTGTCATAGTGAAATCAATGAGTTAGCACCAAATTATCCCCCCAAAGTAATGTAAAAAAGAATGTATAGGGAAACTTTGTTTGGACCATATGTTTATTTTTTACCCTGAATTCATTTCCGCCTAATGAGCCATGTACTTTTAAATTCTAATCTACTAAATAGAGTAGCTCTACTTCTAATTCCTCTGCTTGTGACTGAAAAATTAACGTTTAGGACTTCTCATTTGTATTTTACCAGGCCCCTTTACTGCTGAGGAAACCCTGGTGGCATAGTGGTTAAATGCTATGGCTGCTAACCAAAAGATTGGTGGTTCAGATCCACCAGGTACTCCTTGGAAACTCTATGGGGCAGTTCTCCCCTGTCCTATAGGGTTGCTATGAGTCAGAATCAACTCAACAGCAACAGGTTTGGTTTCTTTTTTTCCTGTTAAGGGCAGAACCAGTCAGTCATGCCTGGGGGTCTGGTGCATTTCCAGCCTGCACTCTATTACTTGTCCTCTATCATTTTTACTTATTCCTTGCTCCTAGCTGTGATAAAGAGACAGGACTCACAAGATAAATGTCTTGTTATAGAACTAGAGACCATCCTGTTAAAGTCTTGAGCTGCGATTTTAGTGTGTGTTAGAAAGGAACATGTATTCTGCTGTTGTTGGATGGAGTATTCTATAAATTTTAAATAGGCCAAGTTGGTTCATAATTTTAAGTTTTTTATATTGTTACTGATTCTGTGTTTGTCACTTACTGAGAGAAGGTGTTGAAATATCCGATTATAGTTGTGGGTTTGTCTATTTCTGCTTTCAGTTTATCAATTTAGCTTTGTATCTTTTGAAACTCTATTAAGTGAGTATAGGACTGTTATATCTTCTTTTTTTTATTCTGCATTAGGTGAAATCTTTTTTCTTTTTTTTATTGTTGTAGTTTAGGTGAAAGTTTACAATTTAGTTTAATCTCTCATACAAAAATTTATACATATATTGTTAAGTGACCCTAACTGCTCTCCTTATACTGTGACAGCACACTCCTCCTTTCCATCCCGGATTTCTTGTGTCCATTCAACCAGCTCCTGACCCTCTCTGCCTTCTCATCTCACCTCCAGACAGAAGCTGCCCATTTAGTTTTCATGTATCTACTTGAGCTAAGAAGCACACTCTTCACAAGTATCATTTTATGTTCTACAGTCCAGTCCAATCTTTGTCTGAAGAGTTGGCCTCGGGAATTGTTTTAGTTCTGGGTTGACAGAGAGCCTGGAGGCCATGCTTTCTGGGGTTCCTCCAGTCCCAGTCAGACCATTAAGTCTGGTCTTTTTACTAGAATTTGAGTTCTGCACCCCACCTTTCTCCTGCTCCATCAGGGACTCTCTGTTGTGTTCCCTGTCAGGGCAGTCATTGGTGGTAGCCAGGCACAGTTCAGTTCTTCTGGTCTCTGGCTGATGAAGTTTCTCTTTTATGTGGCCCTTTCTGCCTCTTGAGCTAATACTTTCCTTGTGTCTTTAATGTTCTTCATTCTCCTTTATTCCAGGTGGTTGGGACCAACTGATGTATCTTAGATGGCTGCTTGCTAGCTTTTAAGACCCCAGATGCCACTCACCAAAGCAGGATGCAGAACATTTTCTTAATAAACTTTGTTATGCTGATTGACCTAGTTGTCCCCTGAAAACATGGTCCCCAGACCCCTGCCTCTGCTACTCTGTCCCTAGAAGTGTTTGATTATATTCAGGAAACTTCTTAGCTTTGGTTTAGTCCAGTTGTGCTGACTTCCCCTGTGGTGTGTGCTGTCCTTCCCTTCACCTAAGATAATTCTTGTCTACTATCTAGTTAGTGAATAAATCTCACCCCCCACCCCGTAACCATCAAAGAATGTTTTTTTCTGTGTTTAAACCTTTTCTTGAGTCCTTATAATAGTGGTCTTATACAGTATTTGTCCTCCTGTGACTGACTAAATTCACTCAGCATAATAAGTTCCAGATTCCTCCATGTTTTAAGATGTTTCATGGACTCATTGTTGTTCTTCATCGTAGCGTAGTATTCTATTGTGTAAATATACCATAATTTATCTATTCGTCCATTGATGGGCACCTAGGTTGTTTCCATCTTTCTGCTATCATGAACAGTGCTGCAATGAACATGAGTCTGCATATATCTATTCATGTGATGGCTCTTATTTCTCTAGGATATATTCCAAGGAGCGGGATTGCTGGATCGTATGGTACTTCTACTTCTAGCTTTTTAAGGAAGTGCCAAATCGATTTCCAAAGTGGTTGTAGGTGAAAATTTACAGAGCAAATTAGATTCCTATTCTATAGTTTGTACATAAAGTGTTCCATGACATTGGTTTCATTACCCACAATGTGTCAGCACTCTCCCCATTTCCACCCTGGTTCCCTATTTCCTTTCGTCCTGATTTTCTCCCCCTTCCTGTCTTCTTATCTATGCCTTTGGGCAAATATTACCCTTTTGATCACATATAATTGATTGTTCTAAGAGGCACATTCCTGTCCAGTGTTATTGTTTATTTTATGGGCTTGCCTATTGTTTGGCTGGAAGGTAGTCTCTGGGAATGGCTTCAGTTCCAGGTCAAGATGGTGTCTTAGGGCCATATTCTCAGGGCTTCCTCCATTTTCTGTTAGATCAGTAAGTCTAGTCTTTTTTGTGAATTTGATGTTTTGTTCTACAGTTTTTCTCCCACTCTGTCCAGGACGCTCTGTTGTAATCCCAGTCAGAGTGGTCAGTAGTAGTAGCCAGGCATCATCTAGTTTTTCTGGTCTCAGGGTAGTGTAGGCTGTGGTTCATGTGGTCCATTAGTCCTTTGGACTAATTGTTCCTTTGAGTCTTTGGTTTTTGTCCACTATCCTTTGCTTAGGACTGGAAGAGACCAATAGTTGTATCTTAGATGGTTGCTTGCAAGCTTTTAAGATCCCAGACACTAGGATGTAGAATATTGTCTTTAAGAACTATGTTGTGCCAATTGATGAAGATGACCCCTGAGTCTATGGTTCTTTGCTTTTGAGCCTGGGAACTTCATCCCACGAGGTGTTTAGTTATATCTGAGCAGTTTCCCTGACTGTGCCACTTGTGTACTCTATTGTCTATATTAATACATGAGGAGCACCTACAGTCACGTATTTAGAAATTTCCACCACCAAACCTGTATCTGTCAGTGGATGTGCTCCCTTACACCCTCCCTCACCTCTTGGCATATCTATCTACCTATGTATCCATTCATAAATTATTGTTTGTTGCAGGATTGTCTGTGCTATAGCAGTTACCGTAATTGTCCTTTATCCCTGTGTTCCTCTCAGTGTCCTTTCTTGCCTTGGTCATGTTGTGTATTGCCTTTCCCTTTACCAATATTAAGACATGTCTATGATCTATTTTGGGGCCCTGGTGGTGCAGTGGTTAAGAACTCAGCTGCTAAGCAAAAGGTTGGCAGTTTGAATTCACCAGCTGCTCCTTGGAAATTCTATGGGGCAGTTCTACTCATCCTATAGGGTCGCTATGGGTCGTAATGGACTCAATGGCAATGGGCTTTGTTGTTGTTGTTGTTGTTTTACCATCTATTTGGACATGTTACAAAGAAGGACCAGTCCCTGGAGAAAGACATCATGCTTGGTAAAGTAGAGGGTCAGCAAAAAAGAGGAGGACCCTCAACGAGATGGATTGACACAGGGTCTGCAACAATGGACTCAAGCATAACCGTGACTGTGAGGATGGCGCAGGATCGGGCAGTGTTTTGCTCTGTTGTACATAGGGTCGCTATGAGTTGGAATCGACTCTATGGCACCTAACAACAACAACTTACTATTTGGTAATTTTCCCTCTCTTCCCCTCTCATCCCTGGTAACCATCAAAGAATTTTTTTCCTGTGTGTAAACCTTTTGTTGTTAATTTCTAAAAGGGGTCTCATACAATATTTGTCCTTTTGTGGTTGACTTATTTCACTCAGCATGTCTTCCAAATTCATCCATGTTGTAAGATGTTTTGCAGATTCATCATTATTCTTTATCATTGCGTAGTATTCCATTGTATTTATGTACCACAATCTGTTAATCCACTCATCTGTTCACGGGCACTTAGGTTTCTTCCACCTTTTTTACTATTGTGAATAATGCTGCAGTGAACGTGGGTATGCATATTCATGTCATGGCTCTTATTTCTTTAGGGTATATACCTAGGAATGAGATTGCTGGATCATATGGTATTTCTATTTTCAGCTTTTTGAGGAAGCACCATACCGTTTTCCATAGTGGTTGTACCATTTTACATTCCTACCAGCAGAGTATGAGTTCCAATCTCCCCACAACCTTGCCAACATTTGCTATTTTCTGTATTTTTGATTAGTGCCAGTAATGTTGGGGTGAGATGGTATCTCACTGTAGTTTTGATTTGCATCTCTCTAATTGCTAATGATTCGAATCCACCAGCTGCTCCTTGGAAACCCTACTGGGGCAGTTCTACTCTGTCCTATAGGAATCGACTCAATGACAATGGGTTGGCATTGTCCCTATTTTTTCCTCCATGATCTTTATAGTTTTAAGTTTTACATTTAGGTCTTTGATCCATTTTGAGTTAGTTTTTTTGTATTGTGTGAGGTGTGGAGCCTGTTTCTTTTTTCTATAGATCCAATTTTGGCTGCACAATTTGTTGAAGAGATGGTCTCTTCCCCATCCAGTAAACTCTGGTCCTTTGTCGAAGATCAGCTGTTCATAGGTGGAAGGATTTACGTTTAGGTTCTCAATTCTGTTCCACTGGTCTATGTATCTGTTGTTGTACCAGTACCAGGCTGCTTTGACTACTGTGGCTGCATAGTAGGTTCTGACATCAGGTAGTGTGAGGCCTCCTACTTGATTCTTCTTTGTTAATAAAGCTTTTACTTGGGGCCTGGGGCCTCTTTCCTTTCCATATAACGTTAGTGATTAGTTTTTCCATCTTGTTGAAGAATGCTGTTGGGATTTGGATTGGGGTTGCATTATATCTATCACTTTTAGTAGTATTGACATTTTCACAATGTTAAGTCTTTCTATCCAAGAGCATGGTATGTTTTTCCATTTATATAGGTCTCGTTTGGTTTCTTGCAGTAGTATTTTATAGTTTTCTTTGTATAAGTCTTTTATGACCTTGGTTAGATTTATTCCTAAGTATTTTATCTTTCGGGAGGCTATTGTAAATGGTATTGTTTTCTTGATTTTCTTTTCAAAGTACTCTTTGTTGATGTTGAAGAATCTAATTGATTTTTGTATGTTGATCTTGTATCCTGCCACTTTGCTGAAGCCTTCTTTTAGTTCCAATAGCTTTCTTGTGGAATCCTTAAGATTTTCTATGTATAGGATCATATCATCTGCAAATAAGGATTGTTTTACTTCTTCCTTATCAATTTGATATCCTTTATTTCCATTTCTTGCCTTATTGCTCTTGCTAGGACTTCCAATACAATGCTGAATAAAAGTGGTGATAAAGGGCATCCTTGTTGTATCTTCTTGATGAATTGACACCTTTATCAATATGAAATGACCATCTTTATTCCTGGTAATACTATTTGCTCTGAAATCTGCTTTTATGTTAATATAGTCACTCCAGCTTTTTTTAAATTAGTGTTAGCATGGTATATCTTTGCAATATTTATGCTTTTAGTTTTATTTGGTCTAGTTAGCTTTGTTGTTTTTTCCCCTCCCTCTGACAACTTCTGACTTTTAAGGGGAGTCCATTTACATTTAATGCATTTATTAATATGGTTAGGGTTAATCTACTCTCTTGAAATTTGTTTTATATTTGTCCCACCTGTTCTTTGATCCCTTTTTTCCTATTCTGCCTTCTTTTGAATTTTTTGAGTATTTTCATGACTTCATTTCATCTTCATTGTTGGTTTATTAGCAATTCCTCATTGTTAAGAAAAAATTATTTGTTGGCTCAAGGTTTATAGTATATATCAGAAGTCAGCAAACTATGCCTTTGTAAACAAAGTGTTATTGGAATACAGCTTAGTTTTTTAGTGCTGCTATAACAGAAATATCACAAGTGGGTTGCTTTAACAAACAGAAATTTATTTTCTCACAGTTTGGGAGGCTAAAATCCGAATGCAGGGCACTGGCTCCAGGGGAAGATTTTCTCTCTCTGTCTGCTCTAGGGGAAGGTCCTTGCATCCTTTTAGCTTCAGTTCTTTGGTTCCTTAAAGATCTTCACGTGACGAACGTGCATCTTCCCCTCCCTTTGTGCTTTCTCTGTGCCTAATCTGCTCTTTTTATATCTCAAAGGTGAGTATCTTAAGACATACCCTATACTGATATGGTCTCATAATATAACAAAGAAAGCCCTATTCCCCCATGGTATTACACCCACAAGGATAAGAGTATTTGCAACACATATTTTTGGGAGACAAAATTCAATCTGTAACAACTGCCATGCCCTTTAGTGCATTTATTATCAATGGCTGCTTTTGCACTACCACAGCAGAGTTGAATAGTTTTATCAGAGATCATATAGCCTTCTAAAGCCTGCAATATTTAGTATCAGACCATCTACAGGAAAAACTTGCCAACCACTGCTATTTTTAACTTATCATAGTCTACCTTCAAGTAATGTTATACTACTTCACACATACTTACAACAGTGTACAATAGTATACATGTATACTTACAACAATATATTTTGTTGTCATACATTTTATTTCTACTTAAACTATAAATCCCACAGCATATTGCTACTATTTTTGCTTTACACAATTATCTTTTAAAGAGATGTTTAAATAACAAAGTATTTTACATTTGCATACATTATTACCTCTTCTGGTTCTCTTCATTTCTTTGTGTAGATCCATATTTTCATCTGGTATCATTATACTTCTGCCTGAGGGACTTCCTTCAACGTTCTTGTAGTACAGACCTGCTGGTAATGAATTTATTTGGCTTTTGTATGTCTGAAAAGGTCTTTTATTTTTGCTTTGTGGTTTTTGTTTTTTCTTGTAACATGGAACTAGAAATAGAACTTTAAAAAATAATTTATTTTTGTTGTTGCTGATAATATACACAGCAGAACATATACCAATTCAACAATTTCTACATGCACAATTCAGTGACATTCATTACATTCTTTGAGTTGTGCAACCATTCTCACCCTCCTTTTCTGAGTTGTTACTCTCCCATTAACATAAGTTCACTGCCCTCTAAGGTTCCTATCTAATCTTTTGAGTTGCTGTTCTCAGTTTGATCCCATATAGATAGATTTTAAAAGAGCATAATGCTCAAAACAGACATTCTTTACTAGTTAAGCTAAATTACTATTTGGTTTTAAGAAGGCGTATTTTTGGTTTAAGGTTTAAAGATTATCTCAGGACAATGGTTCATCAGGGCTTCATCCAGCTTCCATGGCCTTAGAAAATCTGGATTCCATGATAATTTGAAATTCTGTTCTACATTTTTCCTCTTTTGATCAGGGGTCTTCTGTAGAACCTTTGATCAAAATGTTCAGTAGTAGTAGCCAGGCACCATCCAATTGTTATAGTCTCATGGCAAAGGAGGCAGTTAGCCACACCTTCCATATCCTCTTCCTATTCTTGACTCTCCTTCCTCTGTTACTCCAGATGAATAGAGACCAATAGTTGTATCTTGGATGGCTGCTTGCAAGCTTTTAAGACCCCAGGCACTACACAGTGAACTAGGATTGTCTTTGTTCTTGAAGACATTTTCACTGTTTATATAAAGGAAGCAGATAGTCCTATTAAATAAAAATTCTATTGATCAACAGAATAAGAACATAAGCATTTTAAACTATGCAAGACAGAATTTAAAATGCAGAATATCAGATACTAACACCTAGGTCATGAATTTAAAATGCAGAGGTATTACATTTTTAAAAATAGGCCTTAGGTCATTATTCAAAACATCAGAAGATTCAGAGGAAAAAACAAAT
The DNA here is from genome assembly GCA_030035585.1 of Dugong dugon. Classification (NCBI taxonomy): domain Eukaryota; kingdom Metazoa; phylum Chordata; class Mammalia; order Sirenia; family Dugongidae; genus Dugong; species Dugong dugon. Next base: position 22,693,216 of record CM057478.1, read on the forward strand.
AGGCTGAAGTTCCATAGAAGCCCTTTCTGATTTAAGCAGAGCTAGTGTGCATGTAACTCTTGACTGTCATGAGGGGAGGGGGCAGATGGATGAGCTACAACGGTACTCTATGGAGAGAACAGAAGTCTTCCCAAGTGGCACAGAAACAGAAAGAAGACCAGAAGATGCTGGCTCTTAACCAGTCTTGACTGGCCCACCACATAGAGAGCTCATTCCCTATTAGCCTCATGTGATTAGAAGGTAGAATTTGCCCAGAAAATGGAGATACTTGAAAGCTCTCCAGGTATTTCAAGAAGCAATTTCAAACACTGCAATTTTTGACAGAGACACACATGGAAAGAAAAACAGTAATAAAGACATTCAAGAGGCAGTATTCTCAATTTATGTTCTTTTAAGATGCAGCTCAAAAATTATAGTTTAAAGCCAGTTGCATGTTCGTAAGTATATCCTTATGGTTCCTTTGTGTTTTTCCTAAAGAGTTAAGTTTAAGGTCCAAAATTTCCCACCGCTTTATTATGGACTCAATTAATTAATGTTTTCAAATCTCCCCCATTGTTTTGGCAGAAGGCCTGTGCTGAAGAATCTCTTCCATCTCTTCTCAAGCTGGTTAGAGACCATTTGTTCTGCCTCTGAAAGGGCTCTGCCAAGTCACAGGAGACTCCATTTAAATTTAACATGCTGCAATTAATTCTCCCAAAAGGCCATGCCTGACAGTTTAAATGGGGTTTCATAAGAAGATGGAGCTCAATTTGGTGTATCAATTTACAGTTGGGTTAGCATATTTTCACATGAGCTATAAATCTGGCAGATTCACCAACTTTCAGCTTGATTTATAAACTTCCATTTTTGGGAGCACTCCATACTACAGAAGCCTCCCAATACTGTAACAACTTTCATTAGATCCTTACTTCAGAATCTGAGAAGCTGTCAGGGAAGAATAGTAACAATGTTACAGAGCAGGAAAACGAAAAGTAGACTATTTATAACTTTGCCCTTTTTAATTGTCATGCTAAGTACCATGTACCTAGCCTTACCTAAAGTTATTGATCAAAATGACCCAATTCTGAAGTGAGACTCTTCTAATTTTTAGGGTTAAATAACAATGCACAGTAAGTTGTTATTACTTTAACACCCAAATGCAAGATTTTTATAGCTTTATTGAGATATAATTTACATATCATACAATCCACCCGTTTAAAGTACACAGTTCAAAGTTTCTTAGTATATTTATCAGGCTGTGCAACCATCACCACAATCTAATTTTTATCCCTCCCTAAAAGGAAACCTATACCCATAGCAGACAACCACTAACCTTATTTCTGCCTCTATAGGTTTGCCTATTCTGGATATTTCATAGAAATCAAATTATACAATATGTGGTCTTGAGGAGCCCTGGTGGCACAGTGGTTAAGTGCTCTGGGGCTAACCAAAATGTTGTCTGTTCAAACCCACGAGCCTCTCCCTGGGACAAAGATGTGGCAGTCTGCTCTGAAAGGGATCACAATAGAGGGTCCCAGACTGAGCCGCAGAAGAATATAGAACAAAATTTTAACTCACAAAAAAGACCAGATTTACTGCTCTGACAGAGACTGGAGAAACCCCGAGAGTATGGCCCCCAGACACCCTTTTAACTCAGTAACGAAGTCACTCCTGAGGTTCACCCTTCAGCCAACAATTAGGCCCATAAAACAAAATGAGATTAAATGGGTGCACCAGCCCAGGGGCAAGGACAAGAAAGCAAGAGGGGACTGGAGAGCTAGTAGTAAGGAACCCAAGGTCAAGAAGGTGACAGTGTTGACAAGTTGTGGAGTTGGCAACCAATATCACAAAACAACACGTGTATTAATTGTTTAATGAGAAATTAATCTGCTCTGTAAACCTTCATGTAAAGCACAATAATATATATGTATATATAAAAGAAAAAATAACCAAATGGGTTTATTAAAGAGTTTAAAAAAAAAAAAAGCAAACAAACAAACAAAAATATGTGGCATTCTGCTTCTGTAAAGATTACAGCCTTGAGAACCCTACACAGCAATTCTATTTTGTCCCATAGGGTCATTATGAGTTGGAATCAACTCGATGGCAACAGGTTTTAGCAATGGTTTTTTGTGACTCTCTCCTTTCACTTAGCATAAATGCTTTCAACGTTCATTCATTCATATTGTAGTATATATTAGTACTTCACTGTATGTGTTTATCATGCCATCAGGGGGCATGAAAATTTTTTTTAGTGTCCAGGCACCATCTGTTTTGTTCAGGTCCAGGAAGCATTTCTTTGTGGTCTTTATTGTTAAATGTCCTGTTCCTGACTTATTTTACAGCTACCATCATGAGACAAAGGTAGAATTGTTGTTACTCACAATTCCATGGCTCTTTGGAACCTGCTTGTATTGAAACAAATAGATCTTGTCTCTGAAGTTCCCTAATACCATTTATTTAATGCTGGTTACATTATTACTCGTGATGCTTCATCTACTGGGCTGCCTATGAATACTGGCTTCCAACGACTCTCTCAAAGATCATTACTGTACTTCACTGATGATGACCACAAATGCAAATCTACGTAGAGTATATGAACTCTGGGTAGCGCAAACAGTTTGTGCTTGGCTACTAATCAAAAGATTCATGATTCGAACCTACCCAGCAACTCCATGGGAGAAAGGCCTGGCAATCTGCTTCTGTAAAGATTACAGCCAAGAAAACTTATGGAGGTTATTTCTACTCTGTAACTCATGGGGTCACCATGAGTTGGAATCAAATCTGTGGCAACAGGTTTGGTTTTGGTTTTTACCAGAGTTTGCAGGAAAATGTGAACAATAATTGTTTTCTGGTCAGGCTAGCTTTACTGTAAAGAATGTTATAGCTTAAATGGAGAACATCTCATCATCCAAACAAGTCTTCTTCTCTTGCACTCTTTAAACATAATCTCTGTACTCCTAGAATGTGATTGCTTTGAATGTTGACCACACCCTTACCTTCCACACACCACCAGCAGCAGGAAAGAGAGATGAGGGAGGTGCCATGAGTGAAGAAAGAAGAGCGGTCCCATTAGTGCAAGAAATGTTAGTCTCTCATTTGGCACAAGAGGCAACACATAGGTGGGAAGCAAGAGAAGATATTGATCAGAAGTGTTGGTTGGATTAGAAGGAATGCTCCTCAAAGCTCTTGGAGGAGATAGACACAGCCACCTCTGAAGGACCACCTGACACATGGAGGGGCCTATGGAGTAGGTAGGGTGGCTACCAAGGGTGACTCAGTGTGTGTGTGGGGAGAGTGTTGCAGGAGTTTAAAATGCCTACCACTACACCCACCACCATCAAATGCTATTGATGGAAGGTGGCACAACAGTTCCTAATGGACAAGAAAAAGCCAGAGCTGGCTTCATGGGCATGTGACCCAAGGTCTTGCTCTTAGAAGGACCATTGTTGTTGTTAGTTGCTGTTGGCTCTGATTCATGGTGACCTTATGTATAACAGAACAAAACATTCTCCAGTCCTATGCCATCTTCATGAACATTGGCAGAAGGACCATACACTTCATTTAATCCTCTGCTGCCACTGTCTTGAAATTATTCATTTTATTTTTGAACTTGTGTTTTGTAAGTTCAATGGGACAGTGAAGCGTAGGTATGAGCAGTGGAGATACACCAGGGGCCTACTGCCCAGGCACACACATCCTTGGAGGCTGCTAGAACACTCCAGGGTCCCAAGGTGACCTGGTCAAGACCTGACTGGTGGTGATGATGGCGATGAAAGCCCTAGAAGCAGTGAGAGAGAGGAGGTGTTCCATATAAGGGCATGTCCTGGACCTGCAGTGGGAGAGGGGCTTGTCCTTCTGTCCTCAGAGCCCATCCCTGTGATGTCTGCACAAATATCAACTATCTGGCTTAAGCACCAAGACAGGAAATGCTGAAACTCAGACAGTAAACTTTGTCAGTAAATTATTATGAAATGAAAGCAAGCACATGGATACTGTAATAAGCATACCAAAGAATTATTAGAATTCTCAGAGTTTAGAATCTCAGTTTTTTGAACACTGCTACAACACTGCAAAGCAAAATAGCTACAGACTTAGAAATTCAATTTAAAGATCCTTGCATTCAACAGAAAAGAATATTATTTTTATATGAAACTTCAGATAAATCAATTATTAATGAAGAAGACTATTTTAAAATCAAATTTTCCTTGTTATTGAAGACATAATTATAGAATGCATAAACAAATGTTTTGAATTATACAAAAATCATGATGCCAATTTCATACGATTTTCATTTAAGTCACAGAAATGTCAGAGGGAAATGTAATTGTGTAAATTTACATTTAAAATTAAATTCATATTTACACAAAACTGACTTGTGTAAAGAGTTGAATGTTTTTTGTAAAAATTGTTCTGTGAGAATCATCAACTCTAGGTGTGTTAAAATGTATATTTCAAAATAATATATCAGAAATTGATTCCAAAGTTGTCACAGTCTACTTTTAACAGCTCCAGAAACAGTTTCATCTTTCATCTTAGTTACGTAGTGCTGCCATAACAAAAATGCCACAAATTGATGGCTTTAAAAAACAAGAATTTATTCTCTCACCGTTTTGGAGACTAGGAGTCTGAATTCCGGGTGCCTGCAGGGCTATGCTCTGCTCATTGAGGAGAAGGTCACTCCTTGTTTCTTTCAACTTTTGGCAGTCCCAGGCATTTCTTGGCATTCACTGACTTGTAGAGGGATCCTTATACAGCTTCTTCCCACTGTGTGTGTCTCTATGTCTATTCTGCCCTTTTTATAAAATACCATTCAGAAGAGATTAGGTTTAGGACTCACCTTACCCCAGTAGGAAACCCTAAAGGTGTAGTGGTTAAGATCTATGGCTGCTAACCAAAAGGTTGGCAGTTCAAATTCACCAGGCGCTCCATGGAAACCATCTGGGGCAGCGCTACTCCACCCTAGAGGGTCACTATGAGTTGGAATCAACTAGATGGCAACGGGTTTGGTTTGTTTTTTTTTACTCCAGTATGGCTTCATTAACATTACAAAAGAGGAATCCTATTTCCAAACAGGGTCACATTTACAGGTACAGGGGTTAGGACTTCAGCATGTCTTTCTGGGAAACAATTCAATCCATAACATCTTTCTCAAACTGAAAAATTATCAAAATTCGTTTGCAATCATGCAGTTGCCAAAAGTGACATTGCTTTCAATTACACAGACTGAAAATTAAGGTCCTAAAAGTACTAATTTTGATGACCTAATAAATTAATCTACAGAAAATAGAAAAATCTTATGTCAATCAAGATATCACATTAATAAAGCATTATTATTATTTATTGTATTATAAAATTATGAAAAGATTTTTGCAATTTGTATGTTTATGAGTTGCTACTCATAAAAACTACTACCCCTATTATATTTTAGAAGTAATAAAATATTTTTAAAGTGAAAAAACTTTATATTTTAGTACCTTTAGCAGCCTCTTTTTTTTTTCCTGCTTTTTGAATGAAGGACCCCATATTTTCATTTTGCACTAGGCCCTGCAAATTGTGTAGCTAACCCTGGTGAGAGCCAACACAGGCACCCACACAAGAAGCTTAAGCCCAAGGGTCAGCAGTGGACTGTGGTTAGCTCAGAGCTCTGAACTCATCCTCTGTCAACATGAATAGGAGTCAATCAAAATCAGCCTGTCAGCACCATTCTAGAGGCCCAATCTCCTGTGACCCCAGGAAAAATTTCACTCTGGCCAACAGGAGCAATTAACACACCGTGCTGTTCTCCTCAAACCGGGGCCCAGTCAAAGAGGGACTGTAACAACCTCATAGTTATAAGTCAAGGAGTTTCTCTGGCATCTGGTCAACCCTGCTGAGGTAGAGGTTCAGAGAGTGCTGAAAAATGAAGAAATGAGGAGCAGAATCCATAGCATTCTGGGTTGGACTAAGGGAACCCATCCAGATAGCACTCTCAGTTTAGGCTAGTCTGAGTCATTTCTATGGAAGCACTCCAAAGCATATGGGCCCCTTGACCAATGGGGCTGGAGGCAGAGGCCCTACTTGCTCAGGTACTCAGAAAGGGGTGGAGAATAACATTGAACAAGTAATTCCAAGTGTGACAGGTGAGACAAGGGGAAAGTATACAGAGTAGTTTTTCTTAGGCTTCAGATAGAGAACTGGAGCTTCCAAAACTGGGATGGCCAGCAAATACACCCTTTGAACTAGAAACAAGCAGTTAACACCCTGGGCTTAAAATTGGCAGTCTGAAATTTCTCTTGCCAAATTTTACAAACATGAACAAATTATTTGTCTATTGGTTCTGGACTCTGCTTCCACCCTTGCATGCTCTATTCTACATATCAGGGGCCTGGACACCTGTGGGAGCCCTGGTGGCACAGTGGTTAAGAGCTCGGCTGCTAACCAAAAGGTTGGCAGTTCAAATCCACCAGCCACTCCTTGGAAATGATATGGGGCAGTTCTATTCTGTCCTATAGGGTCACTATGAGTCAGAATCGACTCTATGGCAATGGGTTTGGTTTTGATTTGGACACTTGTGAACTACATTTCCCAGAATCACTTACCTAATACCTCTGCGTAGGTTGTCAGTGGGAGGCCCTTGTGGGATATTGAAAGACAATGATTCTTTTTTTTTTTCTCACTCTGATTTTGGCATCATTTACAACAGAAGGAGCAATAATGACTAAATCCTGTTTCCTGGATTTCTGCTCAGGCAGCCTGGGTCCAACAGCAGCAACAGCGGGCACAACAACCTCAGCAGTTCAGAGCTCATTGTTCTGGCTCTGTAAATGGCAGTGACAGTTTCAGGCAGCTAATGGCTCCCAGGCTTCTGCAGCATAGAAGGAGTGTGGTCTTCCAGCTTCTTGAAAAGCAACTGTGGGGTCTCAACAGTAATGGTGGCAGTTGTGGGTGCTCCACCAACTTCAGCATCACAATGAATATGAGTCAGGGAATCCTTCTGAGCCCAGAATCTTGTACAGATATAAAGCAGAGTCCTGCTCCCACTGGGGGAGGATTAGGAAATTCTCTCTCGTCCAGGATCCCTAGAGATACAAAGCAGAGTTTGGCTGCCACAGGGAGAGGGAGCATGAAGGTTGAGAAAGCACTATCTCTAAAGGCTCAGGAGCACAGATCCTGTCTAAGATTGAGTTTGAACCATAAGAACTGAGAACCTCTCTGCCACCGTCATGAGCTGAGCACCAAGTGACAAGCAACAGCAGTCTACTGCTGGTGAAGGAGCAAGAGCATAGAAAGAGACCTTCTGTATGACACAGAGGCTCTTGAAAACTTAGGATGGAGCTGTGATACTGAGAAAAATCAGTGCCTCACACTAAGCACAGGGTAGTACACTGTCTTAGGCTGGGTTTTCTAGAGAAGCAAAACCAATAAAGTGTATAAATATGTATATATAGAGAGAGATTATATCAAGGAAACAGCTCACGTGATGGTAGAGACTAGAACATCCCAAGTCTGTGGATCAGGGTAGAGGTCTCTCCCAAGTCACACAGCTGCAGAAGCTGGCAAGCCCATGATCAGCAGGTCAGAGATCAGGGCTCCCACTCATGGGCTGTGCAGATCGATGAATCCCAGGTTCGGCAGATAAGCTGACAGCTCAAGTCCCAAGAACGGGAGATGAGACGACAGGAAGCCGCCGCAGGATCCAGAGAGAGCAAAACGCCAGGACGTCTGCTTATATACAGATGCAGGCCACACCCCCAAGGAGAATCCCCTTCATCTGATTGGCAACTCACAGTATATTCAATCATGGGAGTGATTACATTAAAACACTGAGAATCATGGCCCAGCCAAGCTGACACACAATCCCAACCATCACAGTCCACCCCGTGTCAACCTGACACATGTACACGTCTCCTTAAACCATACATAATCTCTAAATAAAGACAATGAGAAATTCATACTTATGCCTAACATGATACAACTAACACACGTACAATCAAAAACGCATTAGCCCCATTTACAGCTTATATTTTATAAGTGAAGGAAACAAAAATACTTGATGCACACATACAAAGTACAAATACTCATAACCATTACAGTCCTGGTTTCTGCACCTGGTCACATGGCCGTAACTGGTATTTAGAACTACCTTCTTCCACCACCCGTTCTGTATTTTCTTTGCCCACAGCAAGCACCTCGGCTGGTCATGGTTCTTTGCCTGGTGGGGTGACCAAAACTTTCATTCCTGAAGGGTCTGTGTCATTAGTAGTCATGTCAGAATTAGGTTGCTGTAGTTTTCCATTGACTTTAATCACAGGGCATGGTAGTACTAAGAGATGCCCCAAGGAATCTCCTGCATTCCAGACATACTCTTCTTTACCTCCATTATGTAATATCAATCTGATTTCCTCTTGGTAATCAGTATAAATCACACCAGTCAGTATGTACCTCCCTTCTTTGCTTGTTGAGCCAGAGGCATAAGGAGCCCAAAGTGGCCAGGTGGCATTCTTAACTTCCAGTTCAATGGAATCAGTGTTGTGTCTCCAGGTGGGAGCATTCCTCCCTTTGGAACTAAGACCTTTAGGCCTGCAGAGCATAAGGTCGAGGGGACAGGAAACAAAAATCTTGCAAGTGGGTCACTAGGGGTAATAGTGAGCGGTGCCACTCCCATTTCCACCCCTTGATTCCTGGACCTGTGAATCCTGCCTATGGGAGAAACAGCACCATATATTGGATGCTGGTTTAAAGCATATACAGCCTCCTGGAGAACATTGCCCCAACCCTGCAAGGTATTGCCACCTAGCTGGCACCGTATTTGTGTCTTTAGAAGGCCATTCCATCATTCTATCAAGCCAGCTGCTTCAGGATGATGGGGAACATGGTAAGACCAGTGAATTCCATGATCATGGGCCCACTGCCACACCTCATTTGCTGTGAAGTGAGTCCCTTGATCTGAGGCAATGCTGTGTGGGATACCATGATGGTGGATAAGGCATTCTGTAAGTCCATGACGGTAGTTTTGGCAGAAGCATTGCGTGCAGGGAAGGCAAATCCATATCCAGAGTAAATGTCTATTCCAGTAAGGACAAAATGCTGCCCTTTCCATGATGGAAGTGGTCCAATGTAATCAACTTGCCACCAGGTGACTGGCTGATCACCTCCAGGGATGGTGCCATATCGGGGACTCAGTGTTGGTCTCTGCTGCTGGCAGAGTAGGCACTCAGCAGAGACTGTGGCCATGTCAGCCTTGGTGAGTGGAAGTCCATGCTGCTGGGCCCATGCATAACCTCCATCCCTGCCACCATGGCCACTTTGTTCATGAGACCATTGAGCAATGGCAGGAGTAGTTGGGGAAAGAGGATGACTGGTTTCCACAGAATGCGTCATCCTATCCACTTGATTGTTAAAATCGTCCTCTGCTGAGGTCACCCTTTGGTGAGCACTCACATGAGACACAAATATCTTTACTTCTTTAGCCCATTCGGAGAGGTCTATCCATGTACTTCTTCCCCATAAATCCTTGTCTCCAGTTTTCCAATCATGTTCCTTCCAAGTCCCTGACCATCCAACCAAACCATTGGCCACAGCCAATGAATCAGTATATAATCACACATCTGACCATTTCTCCTTCCAAGCAAAGTGAACAACCAGGTGCACTGCTTGAAATTCTGCCCATTGAGAGGATTTCCCTTCACCACTGTCCCTCAGGGAGGTCCCAGAAAGGGGCTGTAGTGCTGCTGCAGTCCACTTTTGAGTGGCGCCTGCATATTGCCCAGAACCATCTGTAAACCAGGCACAAGTTTTCTCTTCCTCAGTCAACTGACCATAAGGAACTCCCCATGAGGCCATAGGTGCAGACTGGGAGATGGAAGGTAATGTGACAGGAGTAGAGACCATGGGCATTTTGGCCACTTCCTCATGCAACTTACTTGTGCCTTTGGGTCCTGCTCGGGCCCGATCTCGAATATACCACTTCTATTTAATGATGGAGTGCTGCTGTACACGTCCAAATTTATGGTTCTGTGGGTCAGACAACACCCAGTTCATGACAGGCAGCTCAGGCCTCATAGTGACTTGGTGTCCCATGGTTAAGCATTCAGTCTCTACTAAGGCCCAGTAACAAGCCAAAAGTTGTTTCTCAAAAGGAGAGTAGTTATCTGCAGAGGATGGCAGAGCTTTGCTCCAAAGTCCTAAGTGTCTGCGCTGTGATTCACTGATAGGTGCCTGCCAAAGACTCCAAACAGCATCTCTATCTGCCACTGACACTTCAAGCACCACTGGATCAGCTGGATCATATGGTCCAAGTGGCAGAGCAGCTTGCACAGCAGCTTGAACTGTTGCAGAGCCTTCTCTTGTTCTGGTCGCCACTCAAAGCTAGCAGTTTTTTGAGTCACTTGATAAATAGGCTGGAGTAGCACACCCAAATGAGGAATATATTGCCTCCAAAATCCAAACAGGCCCACTAGGCATTGTGCCTCCTTTTTAGTTGTGGGATCAGCAAGATGCAGAAACTTATCCTTCACTTTAGAAGGAATGTCTCAACATGCCCCACACCACTAGACCCCTAGAAATTTCACTGAAGTGGAAGGTGCTTGAATTTTTGTGGGATTAATCTCCCACCCCCTAGCACACAAATGTTTTACCAATAAGTCCAGAGTCATTGACACTTCTTCCTTACTAGGTCCAATCAGCATAATGTCATTAATGTAATGGACCAGTGCGATGTCTTGTGGAAGGGAAAGGCTATCAAGGTCCCTGCGGACTAAATTATGACATAGGGCTGGAGAGTTAATGCAGCCCTGAGGTAGGCAAGTGAAGGTGTATTGTTGGCCTTGCCAGCTGAAGGCAAACTGCTTCTGGTGGTCCTTTGAAATAGGTATGGAGAAAAAGGCATTAGCCAGATTAGTAGCTGCATACCCTGTACCAGGAGATGTATTAATTTGCTCAAGCAGTGAAATTACATCTGGAACAGCAGCTGCAATTGGAGTCACCACCTGGTTAAGTTTTCGATAATCTACTGTCATTCTCCAAGATCCATCTGTTTTTTGCCCAAGCCAAATAGGCGAGTTGAATGAGGATGTGGTGGGAATCACCACCCCTGCATCCTTCAAGTCCTTGATGGTGGCAGTAATCTCTGCAATCCCTCCAGGAATGCGGTATTGCTTTTGGTTTACTATTTTCCTAGGTAGGGGCAGTTCTAATGGCTTCCACTTGGCTTTTCCTACCATAATAGCCCTTATTCTATTTTTCAGGGATCCAATGTGCAGGTTCTGCCAGTTGCTGAGTATATCTATTCCAATTATGCATTCTTGAACTGGGGAAATCACTACAGGATGGGTTCAGGGACACACTGGACCTACTGTGATAAGGACATGAGCCAAGACTCCATTAATAACCTGACCTCCATATGCCCCCACTCTGACTGGTGGGCCACAGTGACGTTTTGGGTCTCCTGAAATTAGTGTCAGCTCAGAGCCAGTATCCAGTAATCCCCAAAAAGTCTAATTATTTCCTTTTCCCCAGTGAACAGTCACTCTCATAAAAGGCCATAGATCCCTTTGGGGAAGGCTGGGAGAAAGATTAACAGTAAAAATTTTTGGCAGTGTATTGGAATCCTTCCTCAAGGGGATCCAGTCTCCCCTTCATTCAAGGGGTTGTGGGTCTTTAAACTCGTTCAAATCTGGGAATTGATTGAGGGACCGTGACTCTCTATTCTGGCAATTCGAGTTAGACTGCTGTTCACCTGACCTAGAATTCATCCGTTTGTATAGAACAAGTAAATATTTAGTAGATTTCCTATCTATTTCACTCCTAGGGACACCTTGACTAAGTAGTCAACGCCGTAAGTCCATATGAGTCAGACTATTCTGATTACTGCTTTGACTCCTCTGTCCATTACTGTAACCATGCCCCCCTTGTCTTTGTCGATTGAGTGCAGCCACTTGGTCCCTACTACCACGGGGTCCAATCAGCCCCATTGTAGTTAGATGTCTTAATTCAGTTAGGGCAGTTCCCACTGTCAAATCTGATTTACATAAAATAGCAATCACAGCAGTCTTCAAGGATGCTGGAGCTCTTTTCACAAATTTGTTCCTCACAGTTGTGGTAAAAGGTGTGTCCTCTGGACACTCCATGTGTGGGTCTGTGGGTCTAACTTGATAAATCCACTCTAGCATGCCAATTTCCCTAAGCCTTTGGATACCTTCTTCTACAGTATACCAAGGCAGGTCTGGTACTTCAACTTGATTTAGTGTTGGCCACCTCATAATCCATGCTTCAGCAACCCAACCAAATAAACTATTAGATCCTTTCCTAACTTCTCTAGCTGAAACATTGAAGGAACAGTCTGTGCTCAGTGGACCCATATCAATAAACTCAGACTGATCCATCTTTATGTTCTTTGCACCATTATTCCACACTCTTAATAGACATTCCCACACATATTCCCCAGGTTTTTGTTTGTACATGTTAGAAAACTCAAGTAGTTCTTTTGGAGTGTAGCATACCTCCTACTGGGTCATACTTTGTACTTCACCTTTTGGGGCTCACTGGGACTTAAGCCTAGTTATAGGTCTAGAAGCCAGAATCTGTAGTGTGGAATTGTTTTGAGAACTTTCAGCATTATCTTGTAAAGCATCTGCCTCAGGCGATGCTCCGGGAAATGACTCAGGCAAGTGCTCTTTCGAGGCAGCTGGGCTAGGGCTAGTCTCCTCAGATGGGAGTGGAGGAGATAATGGTTTTTCTGGGCAGGGTGGTTTAGCAGACAAACATGAAGTAATCTCTTCAGATGGGACTGGTTCTTCTGGCAGGAGTGATTCAACGGAATTTACAGGCTCAGTGTCCCCATCTTCCTGATTATCTGCCCATATGTCCCGATCCCAAGACTCAGGATCCCATCTTTTCCCAATCAATGCCCTTACTTTAACTTCAGATACTTCTCAAGGTTTGCAATTGAGCTGGCGTTGTAATTCAGCCACACTTACAATAAGACTCTGGGTTTTGTTTTCAGCAATTTCAGCTCTGTTACTACAAGAAATAAGGCTTTCTTTCAAAGCACAAGTGGAAGCCTTGAGGTCGTGTATGCAGCACTTGATCCTTGACTCTGAAGCCCTGAGTGCATCTCTTTCCTTCATCAGTTTGTCTAGCAAAAGTAAGACAAACCAACCAGCTTCCTTATACTTCTCATTCTGACAAAGCTGTAGAAAGATATCACACATGTGTTCACCCTGAGCCTCACCTTTCACCAATACCTGATCTCCTGCTGGTGATATTTTGCATATTTGTATTGCCACCTCACTCCATGGACTAGCAGTGACCTCTTTATTGCTGGAAGCAGAGTCATCAACATCTTTATGACTAACCAGACTTGAGAACCAATTTTGAAAACTCATCCTTACAATTTTGTTTCTCTAGAACCACTCCCAGTGCCAAATGTCTTAGGCTAGGTTCTCCAGAGAAGCAAAACCAATAAAGTTTATAAATATGTATACATAGAGAGAGATTATATCAAGGAAACAGCTCACTTGATGGTAGAGGCTAGAACGTCCCAAGTCTGTGGATCAGGGTAGAGGCCTCTTCCAAGTCATGCAGCTGCAGAAGCTGGCAAGCCCAAGATCGGCAGGTTGGAGAGCAGGGCTCCCACTCACAGGCTGTGCAGACTAACGAATCCCAGGTTCGGCAGATAAGCTGACAGCTCAAGTCCCAAGAAAGGGAGATGAGACAACAGGAAGCAGCCGCAGGATCCAGAGAGAGCAAAAAGCCAGAACGTCTGTTTATATACAGATGTGGGCCACACCCCCAAGGATACTCCCCTTCATCTGATTGGCTACTCACAGTGTATTCAATCATGGGAGTGATTACATTAAAACACTGAGAATCATGGCCTAGCCAAGGTGACACACAATCCCAACCATCACATCCACTAATAGAAGAATTTGAAGCCTGTGCTGCAAAGAAATAACTATATCACAAAAAACGTCTACACTCCTGACTGCTCAAACCCACACTAATGGCCTGACAAAAGAGGAAGCAAGTCCATTTCTGGGTGAAAATGCTATTTGCATCAATTTCTACAGTTCTTCTATACATAATGCTCGGCTTTTATTTAAAAACTACGAGACATGCAAAAAAGCAGGAAAAAAACCCAACTTCTTGATTAAGTGAGAAATAGAACCATATCTAGATGTGTCCCAGATGTTAGAGCTATCAAACAGTGTCTTTAAAATAACTATGATTGATATGTTAAAAGAGCTAGTAGAAAAGGTAAACAACATGCATGAACAGATGCAGAATATTAACAGAAAAATAGAAACTATAAAAAAGAGCAAAATAAAAATGCTAGCAATAATAATAATACCCATGATATCAGAGATGAAAAAATCCTACAGTGGGTTAATCAGAAGAGTGGACTGACCTGAGGAAAGGATCAATGAAATTGAAGGTAGGTTAATAGAAATTATCCAAACTAAAACATGAAAAGAAAAATAAATATTCTTCTAAACTAGAGCATCCAAGAACTGTGGTACAATATCAAATAGTCTAACATATATGTAATTAGAGTCCCAGAAGGAAAAGAAAGAGAAAATAGGGCAGAAGAAATACACATTTTGAAGAAATAATGGTTGAGAATTTTCAGAAATTAACGCAATACAACAAATCGCAGATTCAATAAACTCAGAGAACTCCAAGCAGGAGGGGAAAAAGATTCACTCAGATGTCCCATGGTCAAATTGCTAAAAATGTAAAATTTTGAAGGTGACCAGAGTAAAAAGAAGCATTACATACAGAGGAACAAAAATAAGAATTTGAGAATATTTCTAGTCAAGAACCATGTAAGCCAAAAGGCAATGAATCAACATCCTTAGAGTGTGGGGGAAAAAAAAACCAAATATCTTTCAAACATGAAAGTGAAATAAAGACTTCTTCAGATAAATATAAGCTGAGAGAATTCATTGCCATCAGACCTTCACTATAAGAAATTTTTTAAAAAAGTTCTTGATTTAGAAGAATTATAATAACAGATGGAATTTTTGGTCTACACAAAATAATGAAGCATGCTCTAAATGATTAAAAAAAAACATGGTAAATATAAAAGACATTTTTTTCTTATATTTAATTTCTTTAAAAGACAATTGATTGCCTAAAACAATAATACTAATAATTTATTGTCGGGTTTATAACAAATGTAAAATGAAAATATATGACAACCATAGTACAAAGGATGGGAGGAAGGAAATGGAAGGAGATTGTTGTAAGTTTCACTTACTACACATGAAGAGGTATAATATTATTTGAAGGCAGACTGTGATAAGTTAAATATATATAGTGTAACCCAAGAGCAGTGGTTTTCAAGTGGGGCAATTTTGCTCTCCAAGAGACATTTAACAATGAGAAAGTTTTGCTGTCACAGTTGGAGGGGGGATGGTGCTACTGGCATGTTTAGTAGAATGCTGCTAAACATTCTACAATGTACAAAAGTGAACTATCTGGCACAAAATAAAAATTGTCCTGAGGTTGAGAAAACTTGGCACAGACCAACCATTAAACAATAAAGCAAAGAGGTAAAACTAATAAGTCGATAGTGAAAATAAAATTGAATCATAAAAACAAAATCAATTCATACAAAAGAAGGCAAAAAAAAAAAAGAGAGAGAGAGAAAAGAATCAAAAACAGATGGGACAAATAGAAAACAACTAGCAAAGTGATAGATTTAAATCAAGCCATATCAATTATTACATTAAATGTAAATGATGGAAAAAGATATTCTATGCAAACATTAATCAAAAGAAACCTGGAGTGTTCACATCAGTATCAGTTAAATTATGTTGTTGTTATTTGCCATCAAGTCTGCTCTGACTCCCAGTAATCTTATGTATAAGGTTTTTTCCCCCTTTTATCTCTGCCCAGTTCTGCGTCATCTTCATGATTATTGGTATGTTTGAGTCCGTTGTTGTGGCTATCGTGTCAATCTATCTCACTGAGGGTTCTCTTCTTTTGTGCTGACCTTCTACTTTACTAAACATGTTGTCTTTTTCTAGGGATCAGCTTTTTCTGTCGACATGTCCAAAGAAGCAAGACAAAGTTTTGCCATCCTTGCTTTTAAGAAGCATTCTGGTTGCATTTCTTCTAAGACTGATTTGTTCTTCTGGCAGTTCACAGTATGTTTGATATTCTCCACCAACACCACAATTTTTTTTTTTTATTGTGCTTTAGATGAAGGTTTACAGAGCAAATTAGTTTCCATTAAACAATTAGCGCACATATTGTTTTGTGACATTGGTTGCCAATCCCGCAACATGTCAACACTCTCCCCTTCTCAACCCTGGGTACTCCGTTACCAGCTTTCCTGTCCCCTCCTGCCTTCTTGTCCTTGCCCCTGGGCTGGTGTGCCCATTTAGTCTCATTTTGTTTTATGGGCCTGTCTAATCTTTGGCTGAAGCGTGAACCTCAGGAGTGACTTCATTACTGAGCTAAAAAGGTGTCCAGGGGCCATATTCTAGGGTTTCTCTAGTCTCTGTCAGACCAGTAAGTCTGGTCTTTTGTGTGTGTGTGTGTGTGTGTCTGTGTGAGTTAGAATTTTGTTCTACATTTTTCTCCAGCTCTGCTCAGGACAGTATTGTGATCTTTGTCAGAGCAGTTGGTGGTGGTAGCCGGGCACCATATAGTTGTGCTGAACTCAGTCTGGTGAGACCAGTGGAGTATCTTAGATGGCCACTCACAATCTTTTAAGACCCCAGACACTACTCACCAAAGTAGAATGTAGAACATTTTCTTTACAAACTATGTTATGCCAATTGAGCTAGATGGTCCCAGAGACCATGCAACACCACAACTTGAATGCATTAATTCTTCTGTCTTCTTTTGAACTTGTCCAGCCTTCACATGTATATGAGATGATTGAATAGATCATGGTTTGAATCAGGAGCACTTTGGTCACCAAAGTGACTTCTTTGCTTTTTAGAACTTTATAGAGGTCTTTTGCAGCAGACTTGCCCAGTGTAGTATGTCATTTGATTTCTTTACTGCTGCATCCATGAACATTGATTGTTGATCCAAGTATAATGAAATCCTGGAC
Organism: Dugong dugon; assembly: GCA_030035585.1. NCBI lineage: Eukaryota > Metazoa > Chordata > Mammalia > Sirenia > Dugongidae > Dugong > Dugong dugon. The sequence goes on from CM057478.1 coordinate 22,710,245, forward strand.
AAGTTCAATTTTTTTCTCCATTTATCATGATGTTGCTTATCGGTCCAGTTGTGGGGATTTCTGTTTTATGTTCAGGTGTAATCTGTACTGAAGGCTGTTGTCTTTGACCTTCATCAGTAATTGCTTCAAGCCATCTTAATTTTCATCTGCACGTCACACATTGTTATGAGTCTTCCTCCAATCCTGATGCTTCATTCTTCTTCATATAGTCTGGCTTCTTAGATTATTTGCTCAGTATATAGACTGAATAAGTATGGTGAAAGGATATAACCCTGATGCACACCTTTTGCAGTACTGAATCAGGTAATATTCCCTTGTTCTGTTTGAACAACTGCCTCTTGATCCATGTACAGATTCCACATGAGCACAATTAAGTGTTCTAGAATTCTCATTCTTCATAAGGTTATCCATAATTTGTTATAATCTACACAGTTGAATGTCTTTGCATAGTCGATAAAATAGAAGTAAGCATCTTTCTGGTATTCTCTGCTTTCAGCCAAGATCCATCTGACATCAGCAATGATATCCCTCATTCCACATCCTCTTCTGAATCTGGCTTGAATTTCTGGCATATACAGAAGAGAAAATGGAAGTACAGAGAAATTAAGTAGGCTGCCAAAGGAAGGATGCCCAGCCAATAATTTGTTGAAAAGGAATTCAAACACAGTCATTCTGAATCCAAAATATTTACTCTTAACCAGTACAATAAGGAGTTAGCTGCAAAAAAAAAAAAAGCAATATCTCTAGAATTTCTATACAAAAGTGTCAGTAAAGGCAAGGCAGATTTGGGACCTAAGCAGTGTAAGAAACTAGAGGTAAGAGGTGGGGAAGTGCCTGGGGTTCCAACGATGTATACAGTAAGTCAGGAAGTACTGTTCTGATTCTGACATTGTAATCCCATTCTGACTTCCAAGCTGGTGGAACCCAGGGGAACACATGTTAGATCTGCGATTTTCAACCTTAGCTGCCAGTTGGAAATTGGGAGCCTTAAAAAACACAGAAGCATGGGTCTCACCCTCAAAAATTCTGATTTAGTTGGTCCTGGCAATTTAGGTTTATTTTAAGACTTCCATGTGATTCTAATGTGCAGCCAAAGTTGAGAACTACTGTATTAGAGGGCATTAAAACTCACTTGTAGGGGCTGGAAGACACTTATTTATTCATTCTGCCAATCTTGGACTTTTCATTGGCGTATTTAATCTATTTATCCATTTACATTTAATGTAATTACTGATAATGTAGTATTTATGTTTACAATTTTGCTATTTGTTTTCTGTATGTATTGTCTTTTTTGTTAATCTGTTTGTCCATTACTGATTTCTTTTGTGTTAGATTTTTCTAGTGTATCATCTTAATTGCCATCTCTTTTACTACATTTTTCTGAATTATTTTCTTAGTAATTGTACTAGGAATTACAGTTAATATCTTAATTTATAACAATCTAGTTTGGATTAATACCAACTTAATTTCAATACAGGCCAGGTTACTAACAAGATCTGTTCCTCAGTCTGTCTTTAAGTCAGATTTGTAGTAAGTTAGAACATGTACATACAGTTCTTATTTAGCATCAATTAATCAAATGTTTGTCTTTGTATGTACTTTACCTTTCTATGCATATAAAGCACTTAAGAAACACTTCCAAACCACGCAAAGTTTTCATGAGCATCACAAAGTAGTGCATGCAATTCATTATCACAAACCATTGTATGTATTTAACTAAAATTTTAAATATAATAGGCTTTATGGAAGTCTGTTTTTGTATAAGAGTTGTCCATAAGTCAGATGTTCATAACCCGGGGACTGCCTGTAGTATAGAAAACTTTCTTCCCCAAGGGAGAATAAGGAAAACCAAAGACACAAAGGAAAGATAAGTCTGAAGGACTAATGGACCACAACTACCACAACCTCCACTAGACTGAGTCCAGCACAACAAGGTGATGCCTGGCTATCACCACCAACTGCTCTGACAGGGATCACAACAGTCCTGGACAGCTGGACATAAATATAGAACAAAATTGTAACTCACAAAAAAAGACCTGGCTTACTGGTCTGATAGAAACTGGGGAAACCCTGAGAGCATGGCCCCTGGACACCCTTTTAGCTCAGTAATGAAGTCACTCCTGAGGTTCATCTGTCAGTCAAAGATTAGACAGGCCCGTAAAACAAAACGAGACTAAATGGGCACACCAGCCCGGGGCAAGGACAAGAAGGCAGGAGGGGACAGAAAAGCTGGTAAGGGGGAACCCAGGGTTGAAAAGGGGAGAGCGTTGACATGTTGCGGGATTGGCAACCAATGTCACAAAACAATATGTGTGTTAGTTGTTTAATGAGAAACTAATTTGCTCTGAAACCTTTCATCAAAATTACAATAAAAAAAAGAATACTTTACTCCTATATAGCCCCATTCCACTCCCTCTCCTTTGTGCAGTTATTGTAATAAAAATTACATCTTTATACATCACATGCCCATCAATAGATTTATAATTATTGCTTTATGGCAGTTGTCTTTTGTGATAGCTAATTTCATGTGTCAACATGGCTAGGCTATGATTCCCAGTGCTTTGGCCAAATACTAGACTAGTTGCTGTTCCACAATGTAATGTAATGTAAAATTGTTGTTGGTGGCCGTTGAGTCAATTCCAGCTCATAGTGACCTCATGTGACAGAGTAGAACTTCCCCAAGGCTTTTCTTGGCTGTAATCTTTACAAAAGCAGACTGCTGAGTCTTTCTTCCAGGGAGCCACTGGGTGGGTTCAAACCACCAACCATTCGGTTAGTAGTTAAGCACTTAACTGTTGCACCACCAGGGCTCCTATATGTAATGTAATGTAATGTAATATCGTTCCAAAAGATAATCTAATGTAATCAATCAATCAGTTGAAAGGAAAGTTTCCTTAGGGTGTGGTCTGTCTCAAGACTATAAATAGATATTTTGACAGAACTCTCTCTCTCAAATCTGCATGCTTCCCATCATCTGACTTATGAATCTTGGGATGCAAGCCAGCAGAAGTCTCCAGCCTACTGCCTGACCTACAAATTTTTTTTTTTTTTAATAAATAAGCACCTTTCTTGGATTATAAAAATTTGCATGGCTTCAGAAGTATTTCATGACAGAGAAACACATTTTCATTACAAATACTTTTAAGCAGACAAAAAAGGAAAAGTGACTGAGGAGATGAGAGGTATTTTACCAGAAGCATTTAAGAAGCTATCTTAAAACAGTTTTCTTCCTAACTATAGAGGGAATCATTTCCCAGGGCAATTGTTGAATGAAGCAGCAGAGTTGCAAAGCTTGCGTTTAAATTTGACCTTCAACTGATGGTAATTCAGAATGATGAGCTCCAGGAGGAATCTGGGAATTCTAAAGGGTGATACGGCCCCTGAGGTTATGATTGGGAGGACCAGCTAGCTGGTTTATTTATTTTATTTTTTTATTGTTGTAGTTTAGATGAAGTTTACATTTCAAGTTAGTTTCCCATACAAAAATTTATACATACATTGTTATGTGACCCTAATTGCTCTCCCTATACTGTGACAGCACACTCCTCTTTTCCACCTCTGATTCCCCATGTCCATTCAACCAGCTCCTAACCCTCTCTGCCTTTCCATCTCACCTCCAGACAGAAGCTGCCCATTCAGTCTCTTGTACCTACTTGAGCTAAGAGGCACACTCCTCACGAGTATCCCTTTGTTTCCCACAGTCCAGTTGAATCCCTGTCTGAAGAGTTGGCCTCAGAAATTGTTTTAGTTCTGGGCTGATAGAGAATTGAGGGGCCATGCTTTCTGGGGTTCCTCAGGTGACCTACAAATTTGATGAAAAACATTAAGTTACACAACCAAGAAGCTCAACAAACTCCAAGTAGCATAAACCCAAAGAAATCCACAGCTAGACACATCATGATCAAACATGAAAAGACAAAGACAAAGAATCTTGAGAGAAACAATTTATAACATACTAGTGTTCCTCAACAAGATTAATGGCTGATTTCTCATCAGAAACCATGGAGGCCAGAGGCAATGAGATGACATATTCAAAATGCTGAAATAAATGACTGTCAACTAAGAATTCTATATCCAGCAAAACTATACTTTAAAAATGAAGGAGAAATAAAGACATTTCCAGACAAACTAAAACTGAGAGAATGTGTCACTAGCAGACCTTCCTTACAAGAAATACTAAAGGAGTCCTTTAGGCTACAATGAAAGGACCAGACAGTAACTCAAATCCATACAAAGTAGAACTGGCAAGATTTGGATTTTCCAGTTCCCACAATTGCATGAACCACTTCTTTTAAGTAAATATCTCTCTAGATCTAGGTCTAGATCTGTCTCACTGATCTGTTTCTCTAAAGAACCCTGACTAAGACACCTTTTAAATCAGATAGAAAAAAAAGAGTTGTAAACATTTATATTGTCTTTTATATTTACCTGTGTAGTTAATTTTACCAGTGAGTGCTCTTTATTTCTTCATATGGATTCGAGTTACTGTCTCTGTCCTTTTATTTTAGCCTGAAGGACTCCCTTGATGGTGTCTCACAAGCCAATGAATCTCTGTTCATTTTTCTTTCTGTTCCCCAGAATGGATAATATCAATTGACTTATATTCAAGTTTGCTGATTCTTTTTTCTAGCTCAAAACTGCTGCTGAGCCCCTCTAATGAATTTTTCACTTTATTGTATTTTTCAACTCCAGAATTTCTCTTTTTTTTAATAATTTCTATCTCATTATTGATATTGATTATATGCTATTTGGTGTTGTCATACTTTCCTTTTAGCTCTTTAAACATGTTTTCCTTTAGTCCTTTGAACATATTTTAAATAACTAACTTGAAAAGTTTGTCTAGTAAGTCTGACATCTGGGCTTTCTCAGGGACAGTTTCAATTGATTGTGTATAAAATATCTTTGAACACATGGAAACAACAAGCCTTCCAGTCTTTGCCAGTGGGTTCTGTCTGCATGTTGAGGCACACCCACATATTGGCCATACTTTTTGGTTTCTTGACAGGTCTCATAATTTTTTTGTTGTACACTGTGCATTTAAAATAATATAATATGGCAGCTCTGGAAATCAGATTTCTTCTCTCCCAGGGGTTAGTTGTGTTGTAGGCGAAAAACATCACAAAGTCTAGTAAAGCAAAAAGAAAGTTTTATTCGGCATATATTCAAAAAGGCAAAAGTGGGAAACGGACAACCATGCTGCCAGAGCCATGTCTGCCCGAGTCCAAGGAAATATCACAGAACAGACAAAAGTGGGAAAATGGACAAGCATGCTGCCACAGCCATGTCTGCCCGATTCCAAAGAACAGTTACAGAGCCGTCAGTATATATTAACATTACAAATGGGCAAAACCGTTGAAAGCTTAGCCTTTTCATATTGGCTAGAAACTGTGTTCCTTACATTTTGAATTGTCTTTCTTAACAATCATTGATACAGGTTTTAGTAATGACAGTCAGGAGAGTCTTCATTGGTCCAACAAACTTCTATTCACTAAATGCTAATAGAAAAAGATAAGAGTAGAAAGTCTTTTGTGTTCTGTTAGATCAGTTGTATGTGAAAGTTTCCCTAAAAGATATTTTCCAGGATTATCTAAGCTATTGTCTTTATACCTGAGGGCCCAGTTGATGTGTCCTTGTGAGTCCTTGTGAGCCCAGCTCCAGCTGGGTCACATTCTCTATGCTGAAGGACAGGGAATAAATGATTCCTATATTATTTTCTAAATCAATTGTTACCATTTGTTGTTGTTTGTTTCTTTCGTGAATTTTTAAAAGTGTATACTCTTTGTGTTTGTGCCACTAAAGTCCCTGCTCAGCTAGCTTGGCAGTCAGATAATGATTAGACAGAAATTTCTTTAAACACCTGGAAACAATAAGCCTTCTAGTCTTTGCCAGTGGGTTCTATGTGCATGTTAAGGTACACCCTCAACACTCAATCAGGCAGTTGACAACTCTGCCTTAGCTTTCATGTCTTCCTTGTGTAGAGCCTCAAGGTCAGCCAGAGGTGAGAGTTTAGGGTCTTATCAGGTCTTTCTTGATTATGTACACAGCTCTGAGCATGCATACAGCCTTACATGTGTGTGGTCTTATAGATTCCCGGGAATATATAGGAGCTTTTCAAGGCCCCTGTGAACATTCTCATTCCCTAGCTTTTTCCTTTTAAACTTTTAGGTTAGCCTGTTTGCCTCATTTGTTATCTGCTGCTTCAGGCAGCTGCAAAGTTATACAATTGCCCTTGAGTATTTTTGACAATTGTCCAGGAGGAAAAGGCTTTGGCACTGGTTGAGCTCAGAGTCATGTCAAATAAACACAGCCTTCTAAGTGGGACCTTGCAAGGAACCATAAATCAGGTCAAATAATTATTCCCTGAGAATAAGGCTTTGAAGAACTCAACCCCATTCTTCCCTCTCTGGTGGCTGTCACACTGCTGGGTTTTATCATGATTATCGGCTGTTGGTTTTCAAGGCTACCACAGACCTGGAGAAAGAGAGGTAGGAATAGGGCAAGTTAAAATGTGATAAAGTTTATTGTTCTTACCAAAGTCCAGTCATTCTTATTGAACAAATTCTCCCCAGATTGCTGCAAGATTTTGGTTAATTTCCAGATGTCTTAGTTATTTAGTGCTGCTATAACAGAAATGCCACAAATAGGTGGCTTTAACAAACAGAAATTTATTTTCTCCCAGTTTAGGAGGCTAGGAGTCCAAATTCAAGGTGCTGGCTCTAAGGGAAGGCTATCTCTCTGTTGGCTCAGGAGGAAGGTCCTTGTCTCTTCAGTTTATGCTTCCTGGTTCCTTGGAAATCTCCTCATGTCTTGGTATCTGTTTTACCCCATCTCTGCTTACTCACTTGCTTGTTTAATCTCTTTCACATCTCAGAAGAGATTGACTCAAGACACATCCTGCACTAATCCTGTCTCATTAGCATAACAAAGAAAATTCATTCCCAAATGGGATTATAACCACAGGCACGGAGGTCAGGATTTAAAAATCATATTTTGGGGGGACACAATTCAACCTATAACACCAGAGTTCTGAAAAAAGTTTAATTCTAATAATTTTGCCAGTTTTATCATCGCTTTTTTGAAGGAAAGAATTTTCAGAGATCCTTATGTTTTCATTTTCACTGACATCACCTCCCAGTAAGGAAACACTGACTTAGACATATCATCATATTCACCCCATGCTTCACATTCACATCAATTGTTCTAATATTTTGTATTAGGATAGTTGGAGGTCTTGATAACACCTATAGCCATACGCTACTGACAACGTAATTCATTTCTACATTTGTCATGTTCATTTGTGAGCTACCTCTTCATATTTCCCTTTAAATCATAGTTCTAGGTGTTGTACAGCATTTTGGGACAGACTGTCCTTAAGGGACCAAAATAAATAAATAAATAAATGAAAGTTTCTAAGTGGCTTTAATTTTGTATCATTAGTTCTGCACTTCTAATGTTCCTGTCACATAATTATTTGTAAACTACATTCATAACTGTTTCATAACTTTGTAGTAATTTTATCACTCAGACGATAATTGTTAAATTATTTTCCCTATGATTATCATGCGATAAAAAGCAAGGCTTTTAAAAACTGTGAAATTAAATTAAAGGGGAATTTCAAACAGTCACACTTTCCTTTGCCTTGACATCCCAGATGGTGTCTTTGGTTTATGTTCATAGTTATGCAAAACGACAATGTAGGGAAGCAAATATTTTCAGCATGCTAATAATAGGAAATGCAAGGACACCTCCTGCATTAGCAGCTATGACACTTGTAAAAAAATACTGATTGAGAACTCTCTCAGATACAGCAGAAAAAAAGCTATGTACTCTTTTCAGTGGATCTTTTCAGTGTCTGGATAAGTAAATAAACCAAAAACCAAACCCGCTGCCATTGAGTCTATAGGACAGAGTAGAACTGACCCATAGGGTTTCCAAGCAGCTGCTGGTGGATTTGAACTGCCAACCTTTTGGTTAGCAGCTGTAGTACTTCACCACTGTGCCACCAGGGCTCTGAATAAGTAAATAGGAAGTAAAAAAAAAAAAAAAACAAAAAAAAAAAAACCATGAGGCTCTACCACCTATTCTACTAGAGACTGTCTGTATGACTTTGGCTATGATCCTTCTGGAATGAGATTGGGAACGAACTAATAAGTAGACTAGTAAGACTAATAAGCAGATAGTAACATCTTACTTATTCAGCATAATTATCAGGGAATTAGGTAATATAAAGAATTTTCCAAATATCTGAAGTTTATTTCTTTAAGCTCTGAAATGTTAATTTTATTAGTTTTGAAGGAAATCCTCTAAAACTTATCACATAGGTAACAAACTGCTTTCCTGAAGTGAATAACATGGAACATAATTTCAATCTCGTCTTTATATCTCACATTCATCAGTAGGAAAGCTGAGCATACTATTTTCCTATGTGACGTAGCATAGGGGCCAAAGGGATTGGACTCTGCAGTCAGGCCATTTATGAGAACTGATTAAACACCCTAAGCCATGGTTTTATGAAGCACAATACATCCTAAACAGGATAAATAAAAATAAATCCACATCCAAACATAGCGTAGTAAAAATGAAGAGTACCAAAGATATATGAGAAGAATACAGAGAAAAAAAAGATTACTTTTAAAAGAGTGACTTAATTGTAGCTGCCTTCTCCACAGCAATAACGAAAATCAGAAGATAGTAGAATTATATCTCAATTTTGCTGAAAGAAAATAACCTTCAACATAAATCCTATACCTAGTGAAAATATTTTTAAAGATATGAGCAAATAAAGTCATTTTTTAGGCAAATAAAAACTGAGAGTTCTCCACCAGCAAAACCACACTAAAGGAAATCCTAAAGGACATATTTTAAGCAGAAGCAAAGTAAAGGCAGATGGAAGGTCTGAGATGCAAGGAGTGAAGAGCAAAGATAATGGTAAATATGTAGGTTTATCAGTCAAAACAGGCTATGATGTAATGTAGCAATGTAGCATAACAAAGAACCCCAAATATTCAGTGGGTTGAAATAATAAAGCTTTACTTCTCATTCTTGCTACATGTCCATTGTGTGTTGGCTGGAGGCTCTATTCACATTGTCTTATTTCAGGGATGCCAGCTGAGGGCACGTCCTGCATTTGAAATGCCATCTCCAGCTTTGGAATGGTGCTGGCTGTCATCACAGAGGGAAAAGGAAACATAGCGAAACACATGTAGTGCTTAATGGTGTTCACTCAGAAGTGACACAGGTTACTAGTGCTCACCTTTCTTTGGCCAAAGCAAGTCACACAGCCATGTGTACTTTCAAGAGCATGGGAAAGAGCAATTCTACCACATGCTGGGAAAGAGGAGCATCAGAACTTCTACCACTGCAGGAAAATGTAAATGCACATTGATCATTTGGAATGGAGCAATAATAATGACTTGAGAAGTTAAAAAAAAAAAGTATACAATTAAAACATACAGCATCAATTATATAAGTAGACAGGAGACAAATAGATTAAATCATTAAAATCTATCATCTGGAATGAGAGTAAGAATTTAATAAACTTTAGACTTTGATAATTTAAGAACGGGTATTGTAATTTCTTGAATATCACTAAAAGAATGGAAACAAACTGTATAATCTCCAAACAAGTATAGGGGGAAAAACAGAGGTGGCAATGATAAACAATAAAAACAAATAAAAAATATATATAACATATAGAAGGGACACATAAAAATGTAGATTTAAACCCAAATATATCAGTAAGTACATTACATATTGTCTAAGTTATCTAGTGCTGCTCTAACAGAAATACCACAAGTGGAAGGCTTTAACAAGCAGAAATTTATTTTCTCACAGTTTAGGAGGCTAGAAGTCCAAATTCAGGGTGCCAGCTTCTAGGGGAAGGCTTTCTCTCTCTGTCAGCTATGGAGGAAGGTCCTTGTCTCTTTTAGCTTCTGCTTCTGGGTGATCTTCATGTGGCTTGGCATCTATCTTCCCAGATCTCTGCTTTCTTTTTATCTCTTCTAAGAGATTAACTCAAGACACACCCTACACTATTCCTGCCTCATTAACATAACATAAAACTCATTCCTAAATGAGATTACAAGCATAGGCATAGAGATTTGGATTTAACACACATATTTTTGGGTGACAAAATCCAATCCATAACATTTCACCCTATGGCCCCTCAAAATTCATGTCCTTGCCACGTGCAGAACATATTTACCCCATCACATCATCCCAAAAGTCATTAAGTCAACTCCAAGTCCAAAATCTCATCTTCTGAATCATCTAAATCATATATGGGTGAGACATTAGGCATATTCCATCCTGGGGCAAAATTTCTCTTCATCTGTGAACCTGTGAAATCTATACTACAAGTTACCTGCTTCCAAAGTACAATGGTGGGACAGGCACAAGGTAGACATTTCCATTACAAATGGGAGAAATTGGAGGGAAAGAAGGGATAACAGGTACCAAGCAAGTCCAAAACCCAGCAGAACAATTTACTACATTAGCTCTCAAAGCTTGAAAATAATCTTCTCTGAGACCATTTAGGCAACGGCCCTGCCCTCCAGACTCTGGGTGTTGTCCATGCCCTCTGGATTCTGGGTGGAGGCCCCTCAACCCTGGGCTTCAGTTTTGCCTTCCAGGTCTGCCGGGATGGCAACTCTGCTCCCTCGGCTTTAGGCGGCCCCATTCTCCTAGTCCTAGTCCATTTGAGCGGTGACTCCACCCCCTTGGACTCAGAGGACCCCGTTCTTCTGCTCCTTGGGAATGGTGGCCCCACCCCCTCAGCTTTGGGAGGCGGCCCCATCCCCCTGGCACATCTTAACAGCAGCCCCACACTCCTGAACTGAGTTGGCAAAGATCTAACTCTTTGAAACCTAGGAGGCTGTGGCCCCACCACTGGAGACCCAGGAAGCCAAGGCCCACCCTTTGAAACCAAGAAGGCCCTGCCTCCTGTGCTTTTTCCAACAGTTCTACTGATCTCCGAGCTGCTCCAGGGTTGGTCCTTTTCTTTTCTTAGAGGACAACAGATGTAGCTCCTTTGGCCTGTTTCCTGCCTGTAGAATTGCAAGAAGCAGACAGCTTTCTCTCCTTTTGTTCATTCTCTGTCCCCTTCAGTCTAGGCTGATGGGTTTTCTACAGTGGTAGTTGGTTAGATCCATCAGTCACAGGCTTAATCTCTTTAACAAAAGATTGTGTAGCCACGTCCTTGGTGAACATTCTAGGACATGTGTCCTTAGTTTGTACAACAGAATTTTCCAAATTTTTAAGTTCTGTTTTTATTTAGAACAATTCATTTTTAAATCCATCTCTTTCTTCTTGCATTTTACTATAAGTGGAAGGAGAAACCCCTTTAAGATCTTTCTTAGAAATCTCCTCAGCTAAATATCTAAGTTCATCACTTAAAAATTTTGCCTTCCACCAAATATTTGAACATAATTCAGACAGTTCTTTGCCACTCCATTGTTCAATCACATGTTCATCGTTTTCTTTTAAGTGTCACCAAAAGCACGTTTAACATCCACATTTCTAGCAACATTCTGTTGCTTGTGCCATATGTATTCTCTAAAATGATAGATACTTACTGTATAGCTCTTCTCACATCATTCTTAAACAGTTTAGGAGGCTAGAAGTCCAAATTCAGGGTGCCAGCTCTAGGGGAAGGCTTTCTTTCTCTGTCAGTGTGGAGGACGGTCCTTTTAGCTTCTGCTTCTCGGTGATCTTCATGCGGCTTGGCATCTATCTTCCCCATCTCTGCTTTCTATCTCTTGTAAGAGATTAACTCAAGATACACCCTACCTAATCCTACCTCATTAACATAACAGAAAATTCATTCCCAAGTGGGATTATAACCACAGGCATAGGAGTTAGGACTTAGTACACATATTTTGGGGGGACACAATTCAATCCATAATACATGTAAATGGACTCTATGTTGCAAGTAAGGGAGATCTGCCATTGTCCAGAACTCTCTTCTCAACTTGACTACTTACAAGGAAGCTAGTGTTTGTTGGACACAATATATCACTCCACGGAGGCCTCTGAGCCTAACTTCTCTCCCATAGACGTAAGATTTAGTATGTGGATTTGTAGGCTTAGAAATCAGAGTTGCTACTCTCTCACGTCTACTCTGGGAATGTGTTCTTGGAAGAATTAGGCTTTCTCAACGTGTAAAAGTGTTTCAGCTCTATTGCCCTGTTTTAGCCATCGTGACTCTTTTACCTTCCCCAGTGCACTCCCGCTCCCTCTTCAAACCCTGTTTTTTAGCGAAGCAGAAACCTGACGTGACTGGTTTTCAAATACTTTGTGCCTTAGAAGCATTGATGACTACAGCAGCAACTTCAGTTCATTAATTTTAGCTCCCTCTGCTGCTGCTTCATTAAATACTCTCTCTCTCTCTCTCTCTCTCTCACACACACACACACAATTTTTAGGAGAAGAAAAAGACAGAAACTCATCTGGAGATGGTAAGGAATGTCCTTTTGGCTCAGTTTTAGAAAAGAAGCAATCTTCATATGAAAAACTAAGCAAGAATATATGGAATACTCTTTTATAAAATAGTTATGTTTTTCACTACTGCTTTTAATCATAATTAACAGTATGTTAGCATCAAAAAATATTACCAATCTAATCATAATAATTTATGACTTGGAGTTATTCATTTATTCTTATATATTTATGAAAGGTCTGTGATGTGGTTGGTACATGGTGCTAAGTGCTGAGGATACAATGGTAAAGAACAGAGTTGTCTTTATAATGTTCTTTTAGCTTATAAATCTGCATTGCTTTCTTTCCAACTCCTTTTATTGCCATACCTATTCCTTGTATAATAGATGAAATCATTAATGAAGATTAATTCAATTTACTGTAGATTTATGTTTAAAATAAGGTTCTCTAAAAGTGCTGTCTTCTTCTGATCTTCAGCCCTATCCTTACAGGCAGTAGCGCGGAGCTGAAGAGCACAGGCTTGGGCAAGTGACTTAAACTTTCTGTGCCTCAGTTTCCTCACATGAATAATCGGAATGATGATGATAGTAATGCTCTCTCATACAGGATTGTTGGGAATAAAAAATGAGTTAATACATGCAAAGTGCTTAGAACAGTGCCTGACACATAGAAAGCACAAAATAAATGTTAGCTATTATTTTCCTTCATTTGTGAATTTACTGAGTACCTACTATGTCATTTCTATCCTCATTTTGCTAATAGTTTATTGTTTCCTTTCAACAGCAAATTTTCTGAAAGACACTTTCCATAGTTGCCATCTATGGAACTCACTGCTATTCACACCTAAGTCCTCTGCACTGTAGATCCTGACTGGTCCTGTGCTCTTGAAAGTCGACTAACAAATTTCCCTGGACCTTCTTCTTGACGTCTTAGAGGCATTTGATCCCCAACATATATTGTTCTTGAGGCTTCTCCAACACTGGTGGTGGGGTTCTCCTCTCTTTGACTCTTTTTCTGTCTTCTTTGCCTTTTCTTTTGTTCCAAGAACTAGAGTTCTCCGAAGTTCTGTACTCATCCATCTTCTCTTCTTACATCTTGTGATGGTTAATATTGTGTGTCAGCTTGGCTGGGCCATGATTCTCAGTGTTTTAATATGATCACTCCCATAACTGAACATACTGTGAGTAGTCATTCAGATGAAAGGGAGTCTCCTTGGGGGTGTGCCCCGCATCTGAATATAAGCAGACGTTCTGGCTTTTTGCTCCCTCTGGATCCTGCGTCTGCCTCCTGTTGTCTCGTCTCCAGTTCTTGGTACTTGAGCTGTCAGCTTATCTTCTGAACTTGGGATTTGTCGATCTGCACAGCCTGTGAGTGGGAGCCCCGCTCTCCGACCTGCTGATCTTGAGCTTGCCAGCTTCTGTGGCTGCGTGACTTGGGAGAGGCCTCTACCCTGATCCACGGACTTGGGACATTCTAGCCTCTACAATCGTGTGAGCTGTTTCCTTGATATAAATCTCTCTATATATATATATTTACACACTTTGCTGGTTTTGCTTCTCTAGAGAACCCAGCCTAAGGCACATCTATATTGGTTTCCTTGAGAAAATACCATCCATTTTCACAGGGTCCACCATCACCACTGTAAGAGGGGCAATAGTATAGCAGCTAAGAACATGGGCTCCAGAGCAGGCTTCCTGGAGTGAAATCTGGGCACCACAATTTATGAGCTGTGTGACTTGGGTGCATTAAGTTATCTCCATGTTCCCCAGTTTTCTCATCTGTTAAATTTTGATAATAATCGAACCTTCTTAATAGGATTGTTGTGAGGATTAAATGAGTTAACAAAAGCACATACAACAGTAGCTGGCACACAGTCAGAGATTTTGAACTGTTTGATCACTATTCATTCCAAGGGTCACCCCATTGTAAGATAAAATCCTAACTTCCCCATTGTCTATACATTCCAAATAGCATTCAAGGATCTCTATTTTGCCCTAATCCTCAATTCTATATTATTCACAGCAAGTAGTTTGATAAGTGTTGGATGGATGTGGGATTGGTTAAAGCATGTCCTTTGATTATAAATGGGAACTTGGGGAGCATGGGCTGTGTATGTGTGTTTATGCACACACATGAAGGAGGTTTAGAGAATGCCACCCTCAGGAATACAAATATTTAAAAGAATACATCTAGGCTTTCAGTTATACCTATTAGAATAGTAACATGTATAAATAAGTACCAAAGCATTGCTTTTGATAAAAATTAGGGGAAAATCTTTCTAAATCAGAGATTGACGAATGATTTTTGGCCAAGATATTTAAATAAATTATGCTCCTGGTTGCTGGCTGAATGTCAGTATTTTCGTTACAAAATGTCAGTTCCATTCGAGATGCTACAGGGTAGAGTTCACTGTGTTCCATTAAAGCTTTTGAATTCATGGACACATGTGCCCTGATTCCTCACAGGGTATTACACAATTCTCATCAAAGCAGAGATAAAATTGGGTGATTCACTAAACTGATTATGGCATGCTGTGGAGTCACTGGGGCAGGGGGTGGGGTGCAGGGGAGTGGATCGCACCAGGTGACACTGTCAGAGGGGGTGACACCAAAATGACTGTGCATAAAATTTTTGTGCAGCATTTCCACAGAAATTCATTATTTTTTGTAAAAATACCCCTATAGTTAGTTATAACAACAAAAACATTTTTTGTAAGCCTAGCTTACATGTGTCAATATATTTACAAGGCTAAAACTTTATGCTAAGTCACTTTTTGAACCTTCTAATGCACTCAATGTCCTCTTCTGAATTCGACTTTAATTTCTGGGAGTTCCCTGTATTGCTACAACCGCTTTTGAATGAGCTTCAGTATAATTTTACTTGTGTGTCATATTAATGACATTGTTGGATAATTTTCATATTCGGTTGGATCACCTTTCTTAGGAATGGTACAAACATGGTTGTATCAGTACAAATATGGTCTTCCAGTCAGTTGACCAGGTAGCTGTCTTCCAAATTTCTTTGCATAGATGACTGAGTACCTCCAGTGCTGTTTGTTGAAACATTTCAACTGGTATTCCATCAATTCCTG
Organism: Dugong dugon; assembly: GCA_030035585.1. Taxonomy (NCBI): domain Eukaryota; kingdom Metazoa; phylum Chordata; class Mammalia; order Sirenia; family Dugongidae; genus Dugong; species Dugong dugon. Next base: position 22,725,771 of record CM057478.1, read on the forward strand.
GAGCCTTGTTTTCCACCATTGTCTTCAGTGCAGCTTAGACCTCTTCTTTCAGTACCACTGGTTCTTGATCATATGCTACCTCCTGAAATGGTTAAACGCTGACCAGTTCTTTCTAGTACAGTGATTCTGTGTATTCTTTCCATCTTTTTTTGATGCTTACTGCATCATTTAATATTTTCCCCTTAGAATCCTTCAATATTGCAATTCAAGGCTTGAATTTTTTTTCAGTTCTTTCAGCTTGAGAAATGCTGAGCGTTTTCTTCCCCATTGGTTTTCTTTCTCCAGGGCTTTGCACATTTCATTATAATACTTTACTTTGTCTTCTCAAGCCGCCCTTTGAAATCTTCTGTTCAGCTCTTTTACTTCATCATTTCTTCCTTTCACTTTAGCTTCTTGACATTCAAGAGCAAGTTTCAGAGTCTCTTCCGACATCCACTTTGGTCTTTTCTTTCTTTCCTGTCTTTTTAATGACCTTTTGCTTTCTTCATGTATGATGTCCTTAACGGTATTCCATAACTTATCTAGTCTTCAGTCATTAGTGTTCAATGTGTCAAATCTGGTCTTGAAATGGTCTCTAAATTCAGGTCAGGTATACTCAAAGGTCATACTTTGGTTCTCGTGGACCTGTTCTAATTTTCTTCAGTTTCAACTTGAACTTACATAAGAGCAACTGATGGGCTGTTCTTCAGTCGGCCCCTGGCCTTGTTCTGACTGATGATATTGAGCTTTTCCATCCTGTCTTTCCAAAGACTTAGTCAATTTGATTCCTGTGTATTCCATCTGGCAAGGTCCACATGTATAGTCACCGTTTATGTTGTTGAAAAAAGCATTTGCAATGAAGAAGTCATTGATCTTGCAAAATTCTATCGTGCAATCTCTGGCATTGTTTCTATCACCAAGGTCATATTTTCCAACTACTGTTTCTTCTCCTTTGTTTCCAACATTTGCATTCCAATCGCCAGTAATTGTCAATGCATCTTGATTGCATATATGATCAATTTCAGGCTGCAGTTGTTTTTGTTGTTAAGTGCCGTTGAGTCATTTCTGACTCATAGCAACCTTATGTACAACAGAAAGAAACACTGCATGGTCCTGCACCATCTTCACAATCGCTGCTATGTTTGAGCCCATTGTTGCAGCCACTGTGTTAATCTATTTCATTGAGGTGTTTCTCTTTTATCTTGACCCTCAATTTTACCAAGAATGACGTCCTTCTCCAGGGACTGGTCTCTCCTGATAACATTTCCCAAGTATGTGAGACAAAGTCGCTCCATCTTTGCTTCTCAGGGGCATTCTGGCTGTACTTCTTCCAAGACAGATTTGTTCGTTCTTTTGGCAGTCCGTGGTATAGACTATATTCTTCGTCAACACCGTAATTCAAAGACACAAATTCTTTTTGGTCTTCCTTATTCATTGTCCAGCTTTCACAAGCATATGAGGCAATTGAAAACACCATGGCTTGGGTCAGGTGTGCCTTAGTCCTTAAAGTGACATCTTTGCTTTTTAACACTTTAAAGAGGTCTTTTGCAGCAGATTTGCCCAATGCAATGCATTATTTGATTTCTTGACTGCTGCTGCCATGGGCATTGATTGTGGATCCAAGTAAAATGAAATCCTTTACAACTTCAGTATTTTCTCTGTTTATCATGATGTTGCTTATTGGTCCAGTTGTGAAAATTGTTTTCTTTATGTTGAGGTGTAATCCACACTGAAGGCTGTGGCCTTTGACCTTCATCAGACTGGAGAACTTGGTAAAAAACTTCATCTTTAGCCTTTATGGTTGGTTTATAAATTTGAATAACAGTCATATTAACCTGTCTTACTTGTATTGTTTTTGTTGTTAGGTGCCGTCAAGTCGGTTCCGACTCATAGTGACCCTATGTACGATGGAGCAAACATGTCTGTCGGTTTGTCATACTGTGGGGGCTTGCATGTTGCTGTGATGCTGGAAGCTATGCCACCAGTATTCAAATACCAGCAGGGTCACCCATGGAAGACAGGTTTCAATTGAGCTTCCATACTAAGACAGACTAAGAAAAAGGACTTGGTGGTCTACTTCTGAAAAGAATTAACCAGTGAAAACCTTATGAATAGCATCAGAACTTTGCCTTCCTTGTAGGCTTATGGATATTATCCTATCAGTGACAGCGTTGTACTTTAGGATAAATCTTGAAATGTACTTTTTGACGATGAGCATGACGCCATTCCTCTTCAATTTGTCATTCTCGGCGTAGTAGACCATACGATTGTCTGATTCCAAATGGTCAATATACGCTCATCTCAGCTCACTAATGCCTAGCATATCAATGCTTATGCATTCCATTTCATTTTTGATGACTTTCAACTTTCCTAGATTCATACTTCATATACTCCACATTCCGATTATTAATGGATATTTACAGCTATTTCTTTTCATTTTGAGTCATGCCACATCAGCAAATGAAGGTCCCGAAAGCTTGACTTCATCCATGTCATTAAGGTCAACTCTACTTTGAGGAGGCAGTTCCTCTCTGGCCGTATTTTGAGTGCCTTGCAATCTGTGGGGCTCTTCTTCCAGCACTATATCAGACAACGTTCTGCTGCTATTCATAAGGTTTTCATTGGCCAATTTTTTCAGAAGTAGACTGCCAGGTCCTTCTTCCTAGTCTGTCTTAATCTGGAAGTTCCACTGAAACCTGTCCACCAAGGGTGACTCTGCTGGTATTTGAAATACGGGTGGCAAAGCTTCCAGTATCACAGCAACACTCAAGCCACCACAGTACAACAAACTGACAGACATCTGGTGGTGCCAGAAATTCAAGCCGGATTCAGAAGAGGATGTGGAACAAGGGATATCATTGCTGATGTCAGATGGCTCATGGCTGAAAGCACAGAATACCAGAATGATATTTACCTGTGTTTTATTGACTATGCAGAGACACTTGACTGTGTGGGTTGTAACAAATTATGGACAACACAACAAAGAGTGGGAATTCCAGAACACTTAATTGTGCTCATGAGGAAGCTGTACTTACACCAAGAGGCAGTCATTTGAACAGAACAAGGGTATACTATGTGGTTTAAAGTCAAGAAAGGTGTGTGTCAGGGTTGTATTCTTTCACCATACTTATTCAATCTGTACGCTGAGCACATAATCCGGGAAGCTGGACTATATGAAGAAGAACGAAGCATCAGGATTGGAGGAAGACTCATTAACAACCTGAGTTGTGCAGATGACACAACGTTGCTTGCTGAAAGTGAGGAGGACTTGAAGCACTTACTGATGAATACCAAAGACCACAGCCTTCAGTGTGGATTACACCTCAACATAAAGAAAACAAAAATCCTTACAACTGGACCAATAAGCAACATCATGATAAACAGAGAAAATACTGAAGTTGTAAAGGATTTCATTTTACTTGGACCCACAATCAACACCCATGGAAGCAGCAGTCAAGAAATCAAATAATACATTCCATGGGGCAAATCTGCTGCAAAAGACCTCTTCAAAGTGTTAAAAACCAAAGATGTCATTTTAAAGACTAAGGCGTACCTGACCCAAGCCATTGTGTTTCAATCACCTCATATGCATGTGAAAGCTGGACAATGAATAAGGAAGACCAAAAAGAATTTGTGTCTTTGAATTACGGTGTTGACGCAGAATATTGACTATACCACAGACTGCCAAAAGAACGAACAAATCTGTCTCGGAAGAAGTACAGCCAGAATGCTCCTTAGAAGCAAGGATAGAGAGACTTTGTCTCACATACTTTGAACATGTTATCAGGACGGACAAGTCCCTGGGGAAGGACATCATGCTTGGTAAAACTGAGGGTCAAGATAAAAGAGGAAGACCCTCAATGAGATACACTGGCACAGTGGCTGCAACAATGGGCTCAAACATAGCAATGATTATGAGGGTGGTACAGGACTGTGCAGTGTTTCCTTCTGTTGTACATAGTGTTGCTCTGACTGGGAATCGACTCGATGGCTCCTAACAACAACAATGCACTCCAATCAGAGCTGTCATTATTACCCATTTACGATGACACTTCAAATTACGTGGTTTAGGCTGCACTAGCTACAAGCATGTGTTGTTTTCGTTGTTGCTCGTGTTTTCATAGTCACTAATATTGTCAAATTTTCTGGTGTTTTTAGCTACAATATTGTGGTAATTGGTACTTGTGAACCTATATCAATAACTTCTTTGAGAATGAAGTAGTAATTAAAGGAAAAGAGTCATACATGGGAATTTTGATTTATCAGTAACATTAGTACAAAAAACATTACTAAGGATTCTGTATGGTCTATTACAGGAGGAAGTCCATGGTGGGCATGACAGCCTGAGTTACTGCCCTGGGTGACACCAATCCTAGTGAAACCACTGATGACATGACAGCATGTAATAAATTAAAAACAAACCTATAGGGGAAAGTCAGGTTACAAAAGTGAATCATTCTTCCACACCCACTTGTCTTTCCTTTGCAGCTATTTTTAGGCACATATTGCAGTTCAATTTATGACAACTTGTAGAAAAATATTTTTAAGGATCAGCTTGGAATTCTCTTCTTGCTACCAGTAAAGCACTATGTTTCCTCCAAGGCCCAGTTCAAGTAGCACTTATCATGAATCTTTTCCACAACTTATTTAACCCTAGCCCACTACTCTCACTGGCTCATCATTATAATCATCTAATAAATTTTTGAAAAAAATGTACTCCAAGACCATATTTCTGGAGATTCCCATTAGACAACTCTGGGATAAAAGCCAAACCAAACTCATTGCCACTGAGTCAATTCCGACTCATAGTGACCCTATAGGACAGAGTAGAACTGCCCCATAGAGTTTCCAAGGCTATAAATCTTTATTGAAGCAGACTACTACATCGTGAGTGGCTGGTTCGAACCACTGACCTTTCGGTTAGCAGTAGAGTGCTTAACCACTGTGCCATCAGCACTCCTTTAACTCAGGGATAGAGCCCAGTAATCTACAATTTTAAAAGTTTCCCAGATGACTATGATTATCAGATTTAGGAACCTCTGGTCTATATCAGGGAGCCCTGGGGGCACAGTGGTTAAAGCACTTGGCTGCTAATTGAAAGGTCCCTGGTTCGAACCCACCAGCCACTCTGCAGAAGAAGGATGCGGCAGTCTGCTTCTGTAAAGATTTACAGCCTTGGAAACCCTATGAAGCAGTTCTATTCTGTGCTATAGGGTCGCCATAAGTTGGCATCTACTTGATAGCAGTGAGTTTGGTTTGGTTTGGTCTATGTCAATCATCTGATACTTCACAGAAGTGCAGTAGGTGACTTTTGGGAATATTCGCCCTACCTGAGACCACCTTCTCTGAGAACTGTTTCCCTGTACACAGGGGTGGATCCTGACAATCATATTTTCACTACACCATTTTATTCTAGGCCATAGCTGATATGATGAAGGAAAGGCATTGAGCATAAGCTGGACCATATTTTTTTTCTCTCAGATCCTGAGATTGGAAGAGTTGGGAACTGTATCACATACAGGAGCATCAGACTGAAGGTCCACAATTCCACTTCTAGGTCTCTTGGGCTTCCCTAGTTCCCACCTTTCCTGAGTCCCATTATGTTCAACTTTTCCTTTAATTCTGTGGAACATTCATTTACTTAAAAAGCAAGTTAGCAGCCAAAGAACCTAAGATAATATGCTCAAAATCCCACAGAAGAGAGAAGAGCTCTCTTCTTAGCATTTATATCAGTCCCCATAAAGAGACCAGAAAGCAGTAGGCTTGGGTCATATGACCATCCCTGGACCAATCACTGTGTCAAGGGAGGGAAGTGTTCTGATCGGCCATCCTGGGTCACATACTTACTTGTACTGGGGAGAAGGGGTCACATGATCACAGCCTTATCAGAATCACATGAGATGGAGGAGGGGCAGTTTCTGAAGGGAAAAAATGTTACTATATAAATCTAGCCCCTGGATTTCACTGCAACTCATCCTGGTTCCACATTTGAAGAAAAAATAAAATGTATAGCACATTGCTTACAAAATGCTCTTTCTTTCCAGAGGCTTATAGCAAGTTTCAGTTACAGGGTTCCTACTGCCTATTAATCAAAGATACAAATTATCAGATAAAGGACACAAACTATAGTCTTCCAGTTTCAAAATTATTTTGTCCATAAAAAAAAAATGACTCTCTCCAAAGAAATGAGTTATTCACATTTACATAACGCTTCACACATTCATGTCTACTGTCAAATTTGATAAGCACAATAACCCTGGGAGGTAGGCATATATTATCCTTATTGTACGGATTTAGAAAATTAAGGGACAGAGCATTTAAGTAATTTGTCTGAGGTCACATGATCAGTTAGCCATTATCAGGCTGTCTCTGTGCTTATTCTAATGGCCCAGTTCTGGTGTCTCCTTGAAAGCTAGGAGAGTACCCTGGCTAAAATTGCACTTTCTGCTCTACCAGCCTCTCCACACATACAATTACTTTTCTGCTGGGAGACTCTATTACGTACTTTTGATCTCACAGATAAACTTTTTCTTCCCTGGAAAGCACACATTTTTATTCAGAAGAAATGTAAAGCTCAAAGGTGTGTAATCAGTCTTTGCTTTCTCCTAGGAAAAAGGGAAAATAGGATGCTTTGCTATTTCCTTTTCCTCTTGCAATAAAAACAAAAAACAAAGTATGGCTCCTTTGGAACTTTGAACTGAGGTCCAGGGTACTGGGCTTCCATCAGGACAGGAGGGATATGTCAGGACTCAGGATAACATCTATGAACAAACTTCCCAGCTGGGCATACTCATGCTGTGGGATGGGAGGTAACAATGTTATTTTTCCACAATATGATTGTTCCCAATGCTTATCCTATTGCATGTTTTCCCCAGTCCCAGGCAGTAGCAATAGAAACCAAATGGCATTTCTCCACTGCCTCCAGAATTGCAGGAAATGGATCCATCTCTATTGCCCAAGTCTTCCCAGCCAATGGAGGAAAGCTTCAGGAGAAGGCTGCGACATGACACCTGCATTCCCTCTTGCCCTGCTCTCACAGCTCCCACCCCAGATGTATGAGGTCTATGACATCTCCATTCCAGTGCAGGCTGGTCCTACCAGGCATACGGGTCATTCTCACATGTGCTGTCATTTTCCCATATCTCTATCCCCTGCTCTTCTATGCCCTGCCTCTTGAAAGTCCCTTGTGCTAAAGACCACCTAGTGGTGCTGACTTGCACTCAGTCTTTTAGAGACTTCAGCATCATAGTTCCTTGAGTTTTACGATCTCACCTTCCAGAGCTCTGAAGGACATTTCTAGGGAATACTGTTGTTTCTAGATACCTTCAGAGAAATCAGAAAGACCTCTTTTCTAAAAAAAATTAGTAAATTTATATATTCAAATGAATTCTTGCTGGGTCACAGATTTAAAGACTCTATACTTGGAATTCTCCTAATTATAAGTTATTACTTGAACTCTTCTACATTACTGAATGTAGAAAAACAGATACAAAAAAACAGTTGAAAAGCAAACTTTCAGTTATGTGCTTTAGTTTTAATTTCTGGTATTCTAATCCTGATGTTACACTCACCATTATTTGGAAACTTAAGCATCAGATCCCTTATTAACACCCTAGGGATGCTTACATTTAATTAAAAACAACCAGGGAAAATATTCCTTTAAAAATTTTATTGTTGTTAGTTACCATCGAGTCAATTCCGAGTGATGACGACGCATGCATGCAGAGTTTTGAGGCTGTGAACTTTTGCAAGCAGATTGCCAGGCCCGTCTTCTGAGGTGCCTCTGGGTGGGTTCAAACCACCACTCTTTCAGCTACTAGTTGAGCACTTAACCGTTCGTGCCACTTAGGGACTAAAAAATTTTTATTAGCCTATTATTAACCTCTTAAGCATAAAATAGAGTCCCTGGGTGATGTAAATGTATAACATGATTGGCTGCTAACCAAAAGGTAAGAGGTTCAAGTCCTCTCAGAGGAGTCTCAGAAGAAAGACCTGGAAATCTACTTTTGAAAAATCAGCCCTTGGAAATCCTATGGAAAAGACAACCTACAGACTGGGAAAAAATTTTTGGCTACGACAAATCCAATCAGCGTTTAATCTCTAAAATCTACAAGATACTGCGAAACCTCAACAACAAAAAGACAAATAACCCAATTAAAAAATGGGCAAAAGATATGAACAGGCACTACACCAAAGAAGATATTCGGGCAGCTAACAGACACATGAAGAAATGCTCACGATCATTAGCCATTAGAGAAATGCAGATCAAAACTACAATGAGGTATCATCTCACTCCAACAAGGCTAGCATTAATCCAAAAAACACCAAATAATAAATGCTGGAGAGGTTGTGGAGAGACTGGAACACTCATACACTCACTGTTGGTGAGAATGTAAAATGGTACAACCAGTTTGGAAATCCATTTGGCTCTTCCTTAAAAAGCTAGAAATAGAAGTACCATACGATCCAGCTATCCCACTCCTTGGAATATATCTTAGAGAAATAAGAGCCGTCACACTAATAAATATATGCACACCCATGTTCATTGCAGCACTGTTCACAATAGCAAAAAGATAGAAATAACCTAAGTGACCATTAAAGAACAAATGGATAAATAAACTATGGTATATGCACACGATGGAATATTATGCAATGATAAAGAACAATGATGAAGCTGTGAAACATTGTATAACTTGATGGAAGCTAGAACTTACTATGAGGAGTGAATTAGTCAGTCACAGAAGGACAAATACTGAATAAGACCACTATTATAAGAACTCAAGAAAAGGTTTAAACACAGAAGAAAACATTCTTTCATGGTTACGGGGCTGGGGAGGGAGGGTGAGGGTTATTCACTAACTAGATAGTAGATAAGAATCATCTTGGGTGAAGGGAAGGACAGCACACACTACAGGGGAAGCCAGCACAACTGGACTAAACCAAAGTCAAGAAGTCTTCTCAATACAATCAAATACTTTGAGAGACAGAGTAGCAGGGATGCAGGGTCTGCAGACCATGCTTTCAGGGACTTCTATGTCAATTGGCATAACAAAGCTTATTAAGAAAATGTTCTGCATCCTACTTTGGTGAGTGGCATCTGGGGTCTTAAAAGCTTGCAAGCGGCCATCTAAGATGCATCAATTGGTCCCAACCCACCTGGAGTAAAGGAGAACGAAGAACACCAAAGACACAAGGAAAGTATTGGCCCAAGAGACAGAAAAGGCCACATAAACCAGAGACTTCATCAGCCTGAGACCAGAAGAACTAGATGGTTCCCGGCTACCACCATTGAACGTCCTGACAGGGAACACAACAGAGGGTCCCTGATACAGCAGTAGAACGATGGGATGCAGAACTCAAATTCTAGTAAGAAGACCAGACTTAATGGTCTGACTGAGGCTGGAGGCATCCCAGAAAGCATGGCCCCTGGTCTCTCCATCACCCCAGAACTAAAACAATTTCCGAGGCCAACTCTTCAGACAGGGATTGGACTGGACTGTGGGACATAAAGTGATACTTGTGAAGAATGTGCCTCTTAGACAAGTAGATACAAGAGACCAAAGGGGCGGCTTCTGTCCAGAGGTGAGATGGGAAGGCAGAGAGAGTTAGGAGCTGGTTGAATGTTCATGGGGAATCAGGGGCGAAGGGGAAGAGTGTGCTGTCACAGAATGGGGTGAGCGGTTGTGGTCTCATAACAATGTACATAAAAAAAAAATCCTGTATGGGAGACTAACTTGAAATGTAAACTTCATTTAATTACAACAATAAAAAAAAAAGAAAAAAGAAAACCCTATGGAACACAGTTCTACTCTGACACACATGGGATTACCATGAGTCAGAGTCAACACCACTGCAGCTGGGGTGGGGTGAGAAAGCATAAAGTAACTCTAGCCTTTAGGGTTAAATGACTTTTGTTTTCTCTCTTCTGTAGAACCCACAAATTTCCACTAGGTCCTTTTGGTATTTGAACTACTTTCTTTTGGAGGGTGACAATCCATTCCCCTATTACACCAGAGAAAGCCTCCTCTTTGAAGATGACACAGTCAGTATTTGTCTTTACCTCTCCTCCCCATCTTCCAAAATCCCATTAATATGATACACAATATATTTTTTAGAAGAATAAATCTATACAGAGCTGGAAAAGAAGAAAGAATGTCATCAGCGGATCAGAAATTTTGGGAGATTTCTGGAAAAATGAAAACAAATGGCATCAGATTTATTAAGAAACCAAGGCAGAGCTCTAGATACATCACTCAACACAGGCATGACAGGACTGTCACAGAACACCAAGGCATCCTTCCACGGGGAACCCCAGAGAAACTCCAAGCTCACAATCAACAGCTACAAACGCAGACATTAGCTGAAAGGCTATTTGCTGAAATTGTCTTTCCTCCCTGCCGCTTTGCAAATAAAAACCTCTTGCATATTAATAAGAAAAGGATAGTAAAGTAGAAATATGGGTAAAGGATATTAATAGTCAAAAGAAATACAAATGGACTTTATACACATGAAAAGATGCTCAAATTTACTAGTAATCAGATAAATACAAATGAAAATGACAATAATATACCATATTTTGCTCATTTAAAAGACTGATATTATTCTGTTTAAGTAATCGTTTAGATGGATGGGCTCTGGTTCTGTTGGTTGGGGGCTAAAGGTATAGTCTTTTGGGATAGCAGTTTGTTAGCATCTAACAAAACATCAAATGTACATAGTATTTGATCCAGCAATTCTTCCAGGGCTTTCCTACAGGAATACTGACACATACAGGAAGATATTTGTTCAAGAATATACCATGGAACATTGTTTGCAATGGCTAATAATTAGCAACAATCAATAGGGAAATGGATAAATAAATTATGGGCTTATTCATATTATGGAATGCCATGGAATACTATGTTTAAAAAAAAACTGACTTGGAAAGATCCTTAAGATACATCGTAAAGTAAAAAATAACAAAGCAATGTGCAGAACAATATGAATAGTGTGATCAATTTATATTAAAATCCATAAACTGCATACAAACTTTCATACACACATACATGTTGTTGTTGTTAGCTGATGTGGAGTTGGTACCCAACTCATGGTGACACCGTGCACAACTGAATGAAACACAATGCTGCCCGGTCCTGAGTCATCCCCAAGAGAGGTTGCATATTAGACTGTTGTGATCCGTAGGGGTTTTCATTGACTGATTTTCAGAAGTAGATTATCAGGTCTTTCTTCCTAGTCTATCTTAGCCTGGAAGCTCCACTGAAACCTGTTCAACATCCTGGCAACATGCAAGCCTCCAGTGACAGGAGAGTGTTAGCTGTGCATGTGGTGGCCGCACATGAAGTGCATTCCTGAGAATCAAACCAGGTCTCCCACGTGGAAATCGGAAATTTGACCATTGAACTACTACTGCGCCCATACATACATACATATGTCTATGTACGTAAATGTATAGAGAAAGTGTATTGGTTAGTAATGCTTCAGCTGTAAATAACTGAAAAACTGCCTGCAGTGGTGTGAGACAAATAACTCAATTTGGTGGTCTTTGCCCTTGGTTTCTGGGATAGAACACTTGGAATTTCCAGAATACTCAAGGTGCCTTTATTATCTAAAACCTGCAGACAACACTTGAGGATTTGTGCAAATGCATAGGGACCTGGCCATGCCACAAAGACAGACTGGTCAGCTAACCTCAGGAAGGGAAGGGGCATGATTTAATCTATCATGCATATTCAGTGAGGCCCTAATCATGACTATGCAATGAGGCCTCAGTTATGACTATGCACTGAAGCCAATAAAGGCTCTGAACACAGAAATTCCAAGAGCTTCCTGGTTGGTGGAAGACATCAATACATGTGGGAGGGTAGTGCACTCTTTTGGGACATGGAAGCTCTGAGTTGGGAACCCTCCCAGATCTGGCCCCATGCATCTCTTCTTTATGCTGATCCTGAATTATCAAGCCCAAGAAAATAGTGGGAGCCAGCAAGTGAAAGTGAGGGAGTCCAGGGGAGGCCCCTGAGCTTGAGGCTGGCACTCTAAAGGGGTAGTGGGAAAACCCCAAGTTTTTGGCCAGCAAGTCAGAAGTAAGGGTGTCGTGTGGCCTGCCAAGCTTTCAGCTGTTGTCTGCATGTTTGGCAGTCTGAAAGACTTTTAACTTGTGAAACCTGCCCTAGCTCTGGGTGAGAGAGGTGCTATGTGAGTGACTAGTGTCAGAACTGAACAGGGAAGTGAAAAGCGGAGATTTGTTATATCCTTATCATTGGGAACAGTGGGATTCTGAGATTTCCACATGACACAGTTGGTGTGTGAAGACAGATTTATTACCCTTCTTGCAAGTGGCTTAAACAAAAAGGGGCGTGTATTCCTCACATGACAAGAAGCATAGAGGTGGACAATCCAGACACCCTCCTCACCCCAGTTGGGCTCCAATGACCTGTGCCAGGCCACACGGACACCTTCACCACCCTGCTTGGCCCCGAGACCCTGCTGTAGGCCTTCCTTGCCATCTCCCTATGGATGCCCTCTCACCTGGCAGGCTCTAACAACTATGCTGAGCCACATGGATGACCTCATCACTCTGCTTGGGTTCTGACATCCCACAATCGGGGGCTCTTCTGCCCCCCATCCCCCTACAAACACACTATCTTCCTCACGCCACTTTGTTCCAACAACCCACATTTGGCCACCACTACAAGTGCTCCTCCTGGCTGCTTGGCCACTGTCTTCAACCATCGTTTAGTCTCTGACACCTAGAGCTGGATGACTGGTGCTGCTGTCCCACGCAGTTGTCCTCACCTTACTTGGGCTCCAGCGCCTCACATTGTGAGCCCACTGGTGATCCAGAGCTGGCTGGCCAGGTTTTCTAGAGCCAATTGTGCCCATCTCTTTCCAACTCCATGTTCAGTGACCTCACGCTGATAGTTTGAAATCAGCCATGATGAAAGTATTTATACCACAGAAATTGGCAAACATTATAAATCAGCCCTTTCCAACTTGTTTTTTTTTTTTTTAGCATATTACACATTCTCTTTTTCTCTGTTACCTTAACCATCAAGTCAATTATGACTCAGAGCAACTCCATGTGTTTCAGAGGAGAACTGTGTTCCATAGGGTTTTCAATGACTGTGATCTTTCAGAAGTAGATCACCAGGCCTTTCTTCTGAGTGCTTACCTGTTTTCACCACCCAGGGACTCATCTGTTACCTTACCTCTGTTAAAAAGGGCATAATGATCGCAAAGCTGAATGTCTAAAGAGAGGCAGTGTGGAGCGGTGATTAAGAGTATCGACTCTCAATGACATTGTCTGAATTCAAATCCCAGCTCCTCCACTTACTAGCCATTTGACTTTGGGCAAGTCACTCAACTTTTCTGTTTCTCAGTTTCTCCAACCATGGTGGTATGGTTGTTGTGTGCTATCGAGCTGATTCTGACTCACAGCGATCTTACATGACAGAGAACTGCCCCATAGTGTTTCCTAGGTTGTAATCTTCATAGGAGCATATTGTATGGTCTTTTTTTAAATTTTTTTAAATTGTACTTTAGATGAACGTTTACAGAACAAATAGTTTCTCATTAAACAGTCAGTACACATTTTGTTTTATGACATTGGTTAACAACCCCACGACATGTCAACAATCTCCCTTCTCAACCTTGGAGGACCTTTTTTTTGGTGAAAATATACATAGCCAAAGTTACACCATTTCAAAAGTTTTGACATGTACAATTCAGTGACATCGATTACATTCTTCCACTTGTGCTGCTATTCTCACTATCCTTTTCCAAATTATTCCATCACCATTATCTTCAACTCACTGCCCCCTAGGCCTCCCATCAAACTTTTCAGTTGCTGTTGTCAATTTGATCTCACATAGATAATTCTTTTTTTTTTTTTTGTACCTTAGATGAAGGTTTGCAGAACAAATAGTTTCTCATTAAACAGTTAGTACACATATTGCCCTATGACAATGGTTAACAATCCCAGGACATGTCAACACTGTCACTTCTCAACCTTGGGTTCCCTATCACCAGCTTTCCTGTCCCCTCCTGCCTTCTAGTCCTTGTCCCTGGACTGCTGTGCCTCATTAATCCTGTTTTGTTTTATGAGGCTGTCCAACCCCTGGCTGAATGGTGAACTTCAGGAGTGACTTCACCACTGAGCTAAAAGGGTTTCTGGGGGCCATACTCTTGGGGTTTCTCCAGTTTGTCAGGCCAGTAAACCTGGTCTTTTTTTTTGTGAGTTAAAATTTTGTTCTACATCCTTTTCAAGCTCTGTCCAGGACCCTCTACTGTGATCCCTATCAAAGCAGTCAGTGGTGGTAGCCAGGCACCATCTACCCAACTTGTTTTTAAACATTTACCCACATAACACTGTCTCCCCTGCACTCAGATGTCTAATTACTTTTAGATTTATAAAGGGAGGAAGGAAGAAAGGAAGACTTCTTCTTTTTTTTTTTTTTTACATTGAGCATCAATTATTTTTATATTTAAAAAATACAAGCAAGCAGTTACTGCTACAAAGTTCTATTTTTTTCTTAAAGATTACTACTTATTTAGAACCAAGTATATCATTTGAATTTAATATCATCTAAAATTAGATTAGGATAGTTGGATAGAATTAATGATGAAATATTTGGTCAATTCCTTTATTTTACAGGCCACAGATACTTTAATTTTTATATTGAATAGAAAATAAGGGGGAATGCATTTAAGTGACAATAAAAGAAAGTCAGATTAGTCTTTCAGACAAAATTACATTAAATATATTTTTACATGGAAACAATTGACCAAATGCACTTAAAAAATTTGCTTGTTTACAACCTGTGCAAACTAAATACAGTGAAACTGAGTTGTTAAAAATTTCTAATCCAGACTGTGTGAGAGGACTTCCGGCAACATGGTGCTCTAGGCAGAAGCAACACACCATGCCTCCACAGCAAAGATCTGAAAAACTAAGCCAAACAGAGAAAACAGCAATCCTGAAACCCTAAGCATCAAATGAAGAGATAAACAACTCAGCCAAGCACCAAATGGAATAGGAAACTGACAGAGAACAGAGAACAAGGAGACATACATGCAGAGGTCCCCTATCAATTAATGCAGCACAGATCTGCCATCTTGGACTCCTATCAGAGACCAGCGACAGGGGGTATAAGAAAGCAGCTTCACGGAGCTTCCAGCAGGAGACAGAATAACCAGTAACCAGTGATATACACTTTCCCACCCCCCACCATTCTTCACCCCCCACTCAGCCTCCTCTGCTTCCCGGAGCCATAGTCTCTTGGCCAGGAAGCACCGGCTGCTTGGATTCCACCTGCCCACACTAGCCAACTCCCTGAGTGCCATTTGTTGGCTGCTGGTGTTGCTTTTTTCCACTTCTTTTGATTTCTTCCTTACCTCTCACCACCTCTCCCTCCTTTCACTCAAATACCTGGCTCCGTGTGCCTTCTTTGCTTCTTCCTGGAAGGTTGTGGGACTCCGCTCGAGTGTGGGGCTGCTTCCCAGTCTGTGAGGCCATGCTGGTGGGACCGTGGGGATTTTTTGTTTGTTTGAATTGTTTGTTTTCTTTTCTTGCATTGGGAGCCCGTTCTGACCAGGCGGTGCTGCGTGGCTTGAGACCCACCCCCTCAGCTTGCGCAGATGAGCAGAGGGATCCCTGAGAGAATTTCTTTCTTTGTGGGTTTTTTCTTTCTTTCTGTTTTTTTCGGGGGGTTTCTTGTTCTTTTTTTTTTTAATTTGTTTTGTTTTCTCTCCCCTCATTTTCCTTTTCTGTCTTTCTTCATTACTCAGTTTCTCATCTCTCTATACCTTCCATCTTTTCCTGTCCCCTGAATACCTGGCACTGTGTGACACCTCTACGCCTTCTAGCCAGGCTGTACTTCAACACCTGGGAAAAACTTCCCCAGACCTCGTAGCCACACCAGTGGGATGACTGGGAGCTTTTCTTTTTTCTTTCTAATTTTTATTTATTCATTCTTTTCTTTTCTTTTTTCTTCATCTTCCCCTTTTTTTATTTTTCTCCATTTCATAGTCTCTCATGTCTCCATTCCAATGGAAAACTCCCCTAGCACTCTTTTTTGTTTGTATGTTTTTGGCTCCTGTTCCTGTCTCCTCTCTCCCATACCCATCTTAGCTCCACACAACACAATCTTCCCCCTCCATCGCCTACCTGAACCGTGAGCTTAACATCATACCACCAAGCAGCACAGGCATGGCCTACTGGAACCTGCCCTGCACTGATCACCGGCCCACCCTGCTGGCTGTAGTAAGTGCCACAAACAACCCATCCCAGCAACTTCTCTTCAGCTAGACCTGCCCTGCTGTACCATATCTGAGCAATTGACCCTGCCAATCGGAGAAGGAGGTGAAAAGTATCGTGCCCACAGATGAGCAACCATCAAAGAACAAACAGCCCGCCTGCTCAGAAATAGCCAAATAAAACCAAAAAAATTACAAAACAAACAAATCTACAATCAATAAGCGATAAAAATAACTACCGAATGCCCCGAAGGCAGCAGACAATAATCAAAACATTTACAAAAACAGGTCAGGATGGTTCCAGTAGGTGTCCAAAATAAACCACCAGATGACTTTCCAGTAGAAAAAAAGGCGCTAGAACTACCTGACAGGGAATTCAAATCTCTAATACTCAGAATTATCCAAGAGTTGAAGCAAAAAGCAGACAAAAATGAGGAAAAAATAGATAAATTCATGGAAAATACAGACAAAAAATGGAAGAATTCAGGAAAATAATGCAGGAACAAAATGCCAAAATAAATTCACAACTAGAAATTATACAAAAACAACAATCAGAAATCCAAAAGATAAGCAACAAGATTTCAGAAATGGACAGTGTCATAGAAGGGCTGAGGAGCAGATATGAAATGGTGGAAGACAGGATCAGCGGAATCGAAGACAAACACTTGGATACAACTCTGTTTGAGGAAAACTCAGAAAAAAGAACGAAGAAAAATGAAGAGAACCTGAGAATTACGTGGGACACAATCAAAAGTAAAAATTTACAAGTGATCGGAGTCCCAGAACAGGGGAAGAAAACAGAAAACACAGAGAAGATCACTGAAGAACTGCTGACAGAAAACTTCCCCAATATCATGAAAGATGAAGAGCTGGCCATCCAAGAAGCTCAAAGGATCCCATACAGGATAGACCCCAAAAGAAAATCACCAAGGCATATCAGAATCACACTCACCAAAACCAAAGACAAAGAATCCTGAGAGCAGTTCGTGAAAAACAAGAAGATACATACAGAAGGAGAAACAATAATACTAAGTTCAGATTATTTGGCAGAAACCATGCAGGCAAGAAGGCAATGGGATGACATATATAAAACCTTGAAAGAAAAAAATTGCCAGCCAAGAATAATATATCCTGCAAAACTCTCGTTCATATATGATGGTGAAATTAAGACATTTCCAAATAAACAGAAATTAAGGGAATATGTAAAAACCAAACCAAACTTACAAGAATTATTAAAGGGAGTCCTTCAATCTGAGAACAAACAACTTCAGCTCACAGGCTGAATCTAGGACACAGGATCGTACCAGCCAGATACCAGTCTAGGAAATGAACTCTCAAGGACTATCCAAAACCAAAATAAATACAACAGGGAATCACAGCAGTTAATCTGTAAATGGCAACAACATCATAACAATAAAAAAGGGAAAAAACGGTGTCGGTATAGAACCTTCTAATGGAGAGGAAGGCAAGGTGATACCTCAAACTTAGAAAGATAAGGGTAAATTTCACGGTAACCACAGAGAAAGTTAACAAATATACTCATAAAAATAA
Source organism: Dugong dugon (assembly GCA_030035585.1). Lineage (NCBI taxonomy): Eukaryota > Metazoa > Chordata > Mammalia > Sirenia > Dugongidae > Dugong > Dugong dugon. The sequence continues at coordinate 22,743,552 of CM057478.1, forward strand.
AGAGGAAAAACATACACTCTCAGTAAAAACAAAACCTTCAAAAACAAAAGAAATGAAAAAAAAAAAAAACAATCCACAAACTAAAGGAATTCAGCACAGGAGAGTAAGAAGAACAAAGAAAACGTTAGCACCACAAAAAAAAGGCACTACAAAATGACAGCAATAAACTCACATCTATCAATAATTACACTGAATGTAAATGGCCTCAATGCACCCATAAAGAGACGGAGAGTGACAGAATGGATAAAAAAACAGGAACCACCAATATGTTGTCTACAAGAGACACACCTTAGAAACAAAGATGTGAATTTATTAAAAATCAAAGGTTGGAAAAAAATATATCAAGCTAACAACTACCAAAAAAGAGCAAGAGTGGCAATACTAATCTCAGATAAAATAGACTTTAAAACAAAATCCACCATAAAAGACAAAGAAGGACACTATATAATAATTAAGGGGACGATCCATCATGAAGACATAACCATAGTAAACATCTACTCACTGAATGACAGGGCTCCAAAATACATAAAACAAACTAACAGTACCGAAAAGAGAAATCGACAGTTATGCAATAATAGTAAGAGAGTTCAACACACCACTCTCAGTAAAGGACAGAACATCTAAAAAGAAACTCAGCAAACATACAGAAGACCTAAATGGCACAATCAGCCAATCTGAACTCATACATAGAACACTCCATCCAACAGCTGCAAAGTACACATTCTTTTCCAATGCACATGGAATGTTTTCCAGAACAGACCACATCTTGGGCCACAGAGCAATCCTCAACAAGATCCAAAATGTTGAGATAATACAAAATGTCTTCTCTGAACACAAAGCCATAAAGGTAGAAATTAACAACAGAAAGAGCAAGGAAAAAAAATCAATTACATGGAACCTGAATAACACCCTGCTTACACATCACTGGGTAATAGAAGAAATCAGAGATGGAATCAAAAAATTCCTAGAATCAAACGAGGATGAAAACACATCATACCAAAACCTTTGGGACACAGCAAAGGCAGTTCTCAGAGGACAATTTATAGCAATAGATGCACACATCATAAAAGAAGAAAGGGACAAAATCAAAACATTAACTACACAACTCAAACAAATAGAAAGAAAACAGAAAAAAAAAAAAAAGCCCACAGCCACCAGAAGAAAGGAAATATTAACGATCAGAGCAGAAATAAATGAAATAGATAATAGAAAAACAATAGAAAGAATCAACAAAACCAAAAGTTGATTCTTTGATAGAATCAACAAAATCGACAAACCACTGGCCAGACTGACAAAAGAAAAACAGGAGAGGATGCAAATAACCCAAATAAGAAATGAAATGGGGGGCATTACAACAGACCCAACTGAAATAAAAAGGATCATAATAGAACATTATGAAAAACTGTACTCCAACAAATTTGAAAAACTAGAGGAAATGTATAAATTTCTAGAAGGACACTACCTACCCAAACTACAACAAAGTGATGTTGAAAATCTGAACAGACCCATAATAAGAGAAGAGATTGAAAAGGTAATAAAAAAAAAAAAAAAACCTCCCAACAACAACAACAAAAGCCCTGGCCTGGACAGGTTCACCTGAGAATTCTACAAAACACTCAGAGAAGAGCACTTTTACCAGTACTACTCAAACTGTTTCAGAACACAGAAAAGGAAGCAATACTTCCAAATTCATTCTATGAAGCTGGCATACCCCTGATACCAAAACCAGGCAAAGCGCCACAAAAACAGAAAATTACAGACCAATATCTCTCATGAATATAGATGCAAAAATTCTGAACAAAATTCTAGCCAATAGAATTCAGCATCATGTCAAAAAAATAATACACCATGACCAAGTGGGATTCATACCAGGTATGCAAGGATGGTTCAACATTAGAAAACCAATCAACATAATCCACCACATAAATACAAGGAAAGAAAAGAATTACATGATCATCTCATCTCAATTGATGCAGAAAAGGCATTCGACAAAGTCCAACACCCATTCCTGATAAAAAGTCTCAAAAAATAGGTATAGAAGGGAAATTTCTCAACATAATAAAGGGCATCTATGCAAAACCAACAGCCAACATCATTTTTAATGGAGAGAGGCTGAAAACATTCTTCTTGAGAACAGGAACCAGACAAGGATGCCCTTTATCACCACTCCTATTTAACATTGTGCTGGAAGTTCTAGCTAGAGCAATAAGGCAAGAAAAAGAAATAAAGGGCATTCAAATTGGTAATGAAGAAGTTAAACTGTCCCTGTTTGCAGATGATATGATACTATACATAGAAAACCCTAAAGACTCCATGAGACATCTACTGGAACTAGTAGAAAGATTCAGCAGAGTAGCAGGATACAAGATAAGCATACAAAAATCAGTTGGATTCCTATACACCAATGAAGAGAATGATGAAAAGGAAATCAGGAAAACGATATCATTTATAATAGCTCCTAAAAAAATAAAATACTTAGGAATAAATCTAACCAGGGATGTAAAAGACCTATACAAAGAAAACTACAAAACACTACTGCAAGAAACCCAAAGGGATCTAAGTAAATGGAAAAATATAACATACTCATGGATAGGTAGACTCACCATTGTGAAAATGACAATTCTACCCAAAGCAATTTACAAATACAATGCAATCCCTATCCAAATACCAACAACATTCTTCAAAGAGATGGAAAAACTAATCATTAACTTTATATGGAAAGGGAAGAAGCCCAGAATAAGTAAAGCGCTATTGAAGAAGAAGAATAAAGTAGGAGGAGTCACACTACCTGACCTCAGAACCTACTATACAGCTACGGTATTCAAAACAGCCTGGTACTGGTACAATGACAGATACGTTGACCAATGGAACAGAATTGAGAACCCAGATGTAAATCCATCCACCTATGGTCACCTGATCTTCGACAAGGGCCCAAGTTCCATCAAATGGGGGAAAAAACAGTCTTTTTAGCAAATGGTGCTGGCAAAACTGGATATCTATCTGCAAAAAAATGAAACAGGACTCATACCTCGCACCATGTACAAAAAACTAATTCAGAATGGATCAACGACCTAAATATAATGCCTAAAACTATAAAGTTCATAGAAGAAAAAATAGGACTAACGCTACAGGTCCTAATACACGGCATTAGCAGGATACAATCCATAACCATTAACACACAAACCCCAGAAGATAAGCTAGATAACTGGGATCTTCTAAAAATCAAACACCTATGGTCTTCAAAAGACTTCACCAAAAGAGTAAAAAGAAAACCTACAGACTGGGAAAAAAGTTTTGGACAGTACAAGTCAGACAAAGGTCTAATCTCTATAATCTACAAGAAAATCCAACACCTCTACAACAAAAAGACAAATAATCCTATTCAAAAATGGGCAAAGGAAATGAACAGACACTTCACCAAAGAAGACATTCAAGCAGCCAACAGACACATGAGGAAATGCTCACGTTCATTAGCCATTAGAGAATGCAAATTAAAACCACAACGAGATACCATCTCACCCCGGCATTACTGGCACAAATCAAAAACACTGGAAATAACAAATGTTGGAGAGGCTGCGGGGAGATCAGAACTCTTATGCACTGCTGGTGGGAATGCAAAATGATACAACCATTTTGGAAAATGATATGGCACTTCCTTAGAAAGCTAGAAATAGAAATACCATATGATCCAGCAATCCTACTCCTAGGAATACATCCTAGAGAAATAAGAGCTGTCACACGAATAGACATATGCACACCCATGTTCATGGCAGCATTGTTCACAATAGCAAAAAGATGGAAACAACCTAGATGCCCATCAACTATGGTACATACACACAATGGAGTACTACGCAACAATAAAGAACAATGATGAATCTGTGAAGCATCTCATAACATGGATGAAACTGGAGGACATTATGCTGCGTGAAATAAGTCAATCACAAAAGGACAATTATTGTATGAGACCTCTATTGTAAAAACTCATGAAAAAGTTTACACACAAAAAGTAACAGTCTTTGTTGGTTATGAAGGATGGGAGGGGTGGGGGGGGAATACTAAATAGACAATAGGTAAGTGGTATCTTTGGTGAAGGGTGTAACAGTACACATTACTGAGGAAGCCAGCACAACCTGTACAAGGAAAGGTCATGGAAGCTCCATAGACACATCCAAACTCCCTGAGGGACTGAACTGCTGGGTGGAGGGCTGTGGGGACTATGGTCTCAGGGACCATCTAGCTCAACTGGCATAACACAGTTTATAAAGACAATGCTCTACATTCTACCTTGGTGAGTAGTGTCTGGGGTCTTAAAAGCCCGTGAGCAGCCATCCAAGATACTCCACTGGTCTCACCCCTTCCGGAGCAGGGAGAATGAAGAGAACAGGATACAAGGAAAAGATCAGTCCAAAGGACTAATGGACCACAGCTACCAAGGCCTCCACCGGACTGAGTCCAGTACAGCTAGATGGTGCCTGGCTACCACCGACTGCTCTGACCGGGATCACAACAGAGGGTTCTGGACAGAGATGGAGAACGATGCAGAACAAAATTCTAACACACACAAAAAAAGACCAGATTTACTGGCCTGAAAGAGACTGTAGAAACCTCGAGAGTGTGGCCCCAGACACCCTTTTAGCTCTGTGGTGAAGTCACTTCCGAGGTTCACCGTTCAGCCGGGGATTGGACAGCCCCATAAAGCAAAACGGGACTAATGAGGCACAGCAGTCCAGGGACAAGGACTAGAAGGCAGAAGGGGACAGGAAAGCTTGTGATAGGGAACCCAAAGTTGAGTAAGGACAGTGCTGACATGTAGTGAGGTTGTTAACCATTGTCTAGGGCAACATGTGTACTGTTTAACGAGAAACTATTTTGTTCTGTAAACCTTTATCTAAAGTGAGAATAGCAGCACAACCAGAAGAACGTAATTGATGTCACTGAATTGTGCATGTAGAAATGGTGTATCTTTGGCTATGTATATTTTCACACAAAAAAAAAAAGGTCGAGAAGGGAGAGTGTTGACATGTCGTGGGGTTGTTAACCAATGTCATAAAACAATATGTGTACTGACTGTTCAACGAGAAACTATTTGTTCTGTAAACCTTCACCTAAAGTACAATTGAAAAAAATTTTAATTCAAATAATTTTTGGTAAAATCTTTAACCTTTTAACTATTTCTATTTTCAAGTGAATATTGATTTTCTTTGGAAATTATTCCCCAAAATTTGACTTTCTTTTCTCTTAGCACTGACTAACTAGCAGCTAATTAACTCCTAGCTAATGGTAACAGTCTGCATGCAAACCTTATTAGAAAATGAATTTTAATGCGTTAGAAAATATTTACTGCATTATTTTGTTTCAATTTTAATTTTTTCACTCTTTTCTATATGATCTTACAATCGTGTTTTCTTTGATGATTTCCCTTGATATCAGCCATTTGGGAAAAACATAGGTTCTTTTATTAAAATGTGTTATGCGAAGGGCTTGAGCAAACAACAGTGAGAGTCTTTGGGTACAGGCTGGGACTCATAAACAGAGGGTCAGCAGATGCCAAGTCTCTGTGGAGAGAGACATTTGGGTCAGGGCAAGCTGGACTAATGTGGAGCTGGGCTCCAAGAGGACTCAAGTCCTCCACCCCCACTCATTTACTTTCCCTTTTTAGACAGCAATCATGAGAATGGCCTTGCCAGCTGGGACGAAAGTCTGAGGTTAAGTGACAACTGTTCAGGGAATTAGTTGTCTGGAAGGCCTTTTGCCAGCACCTGTTGACCTTGCAGGACGCTGCATTTGAGCACAGCTCCTCCTGCTGAAGGAAGTGGGGCCATGGCCTCATTTAGATTGTTGCCAGGCAACCTAAATCTTTAGGGTCAGTTCATCAGACAATCCTGTTTATCTTTCCACAAAGTATATAGGCAATTCATAAATAAAGCATATTTTAAAAAATTTAGATTGTTGAAAGGACATAAAATAGGACTTGTCTTTTTTGCCTGTCTCCTCCAGATGGCACTGATATGAAACAACTTTTACATGATCTGGGTGCACAATCCCTGAAAGAAAGAACAAAAGGATAAATATTCCATAAGATGCTGTGATGATAATATCACAAATTAGGAGTAGCTTCAATGGAGTATGGTGATTTTACAATCTAATGTTTAAATACTGCATAAATATAAACTATTGCATTGGGTTGAGTTCATTAACTCCACAAAATTATTTAATTGTTTAATCATTTAGGGCTACATTTCATCATATCATCTCTAATATATTTTAATCCAGCCTCTATCAATGCCACAAAAAACCTTCCCTCTAGACTTGTACTATCCAATATGGTAGCCTCTAGCCACATGTTGTTACATAAATTGAAATTAATTAAATCAAATTAAAAATTAAATTTCTCAGTCACATTAGCCCCACTTCAAGTGCTCAACAGCCACATGTGGCAAGTGGCTACTTTATTGGATAATTCAGATACAGACTATTTCCATTGCAGAGTTATATTGGACAGGGCTGCTGACCTTTGCCAGTAAACAAAATCTTGAATTGTCTGAAGTCCAAGTTTTATAAAAACCTGTTTAGGAGAAGCAATATTTACAGAAGACTGGTGGAAGGGTACCCCTTCCTATGGTTTCTTTGAATTTTAGCTTTGAATCAAGCAAGACCATCAGCAGCTTCTTGGCTTTCTATAGAACTGGTGTCATTGAGCCACACTTTGGGATTTTGTCCAAGAACTCATTAAGAAATATTTCTGTGCCAGAGAGTGAAAAATTGCTCAAGAATGATGGACCCCTGTCAAAAGGATACAGGAGCCAGCTTGATGGGGCATTCACTAGCCAAATCTGGGAGATATTGAATAGCACAATAATTAATGATAAAATGGATTATAAAATAAATCCAGTATGAATTGAGTCCATACTGTTGTAAGTAAATATGTGGTGGAGAATGCAAAGTTCTTCCTTATGGTAGACTGCCAAATAAAAAAAGCAGAAACAATGATGGAATTAGAACATCACCACTTGGCAACTGCCATAGTCATAACTGTTTCAAGCAAGAATCATCAATAGATGCTAAAACTAGTGGGTGAAAGTTGGATATGAAACAGGATATTTACATAATATCAAAGAATCTCCCCACAAAACACTTATTAATTACAAAGATAAAAAAAACATAACTTCACAGTGGAGAAGCCTGGCAGAAAACACCTTAACTGTAACAGCCTCTCAAGCTACACTTTGTTCTCTTTCCTAATCTTAACACAACTCTCTCTTTCCTAAGACAACAAACTCAAAAACTAAGTTCCCATTCCTGCACTCCTCGTTAATAAAACTACTACCTTCTCCCCAAAGCACAATGGGGTGTATTAATCAGCTTTTGTGTTTTTACATTTTGGCTATTCCACCCAAGGCAGTCCCTGAGGCTGGGCCTGGGGCAAAAGGAGTCCCTGTCTACATGTCTGGGACTCCTGCCACCTACACCCCACTGCTGTTCTCCCTGCCCAGTGCTCTGCAGTGTGGCTGTCATGTCTTTCCTCCACCAAACCTAACACAGTAGAGTCTGTTCCATGCAGAGAGGATGGAGGGAGTGGTTACAGAACACTGGGAGAGTGAGGTTTCTGGGAGGGTGTTGTCCTTGAGCCATATTTTGAGGTAGGTGAAGGATCACAGGAGCTGGATGAGTATGTCAGATTGAGGGGTGAGACAAGGGGGAATAAACTGTGCATAGAGCAGGGAGAATCAGCTACCTATGGGCAGTTCTACTCTGTCACATGGGGTCGCTCACATGAAATCGACTCAATAGCATCTAACAACAGGCCCTGCTTAAGACTGTTTCATCTATGTCTTTCTCCCTCTTTCTAGATAGGCTGGTGCTAATGCCCATCTTCTATAAGCTGTCAGCCAGAGACTTTGCTAAAATAAAGGCCATTGGTTCTGACTACTGAATGTCAAGTTGTAGGAATCTCCCAAGGAATATGAAACAAAATATAACAGAAAATAAACTTATTCCAAAGAAGCCATACCCAACTGTGACCCTTATATGCTTTGGTAGCACATGGCCTTCAGTGGATGACCAGATGTAGGGAGGTCAGAGCTCCCCACAGTATTCTAGTATTCCTGGATAGTAGATCCGTCTAATAGGTAGAAGCTCCACTATGTAAACTAAAATGTCTCTTCTGAATCAGGGAAGATGCTTGTCAGCACCTTGCAGTGAGCACCCAGTGAAGTGAAATGGCAGGTATTCAACGGTACCAAAATGTCATCAGTTTACAGTGCTAGAAAGACACACCAGCCTAAGCAAATTGGAGGCCATTTGGAATGGATGGATCTACCGTAACATGGTAATAATAATGGTTTCTACCCCACAGGGTAGATGAGAGGACTAAATGAGGTAGTGTATGGGGAGTTTAAACAGTCCAGGCACTTAATGAGCACTCAGTAAAGGTCAATTATAAAGGAGACGCTTTGATGGGCACTAAGCAGAGAGAAGGAGCAGTAGCTGGAGATGGGTGGGATGTCAAAGAAGGGCTTTTGCTTTCCTTGTTTGAGAGGAGATACTAGAACATGCTTGTTGCTGAAGGGAAAGATCCAGTAGACAGAAACTGATGATGCAAGACAGAAAGGAGAGAACTGTAGAAGTCCATGAAAACAAGTGGAGAGGCGGATATTGGGTACGGGCAGAGGCATTTCCCTCAGTGCATCAGGGAACAGCTGCAAGGTACACTTATAGAGGCACACTTGTTGAGAAGCCCTGGTGGTGCAGTGGTTAAAGCACTCAGCTGCTAACCATAAGGTTGGCAGTTCAAACCCCCCAGCTGCTCCGTGGGAGAAAGATGTGGCAGTCTGCTCCCATAAAGATTTAGAGCTTTGAAAATGTTATTGCACGGTTCTACTCTGGCCAATAGGGACGCTATGAGTCACATTTGACTCTATGGCAGTGGGTTTGGATTTTTTTTGGTTTGTAGCCAGAGTGGTAGCTGTGGTGGTGGGAAGAATGAGTTACGTGAAGCAAGTAGTTTTCCTCCAAACATAGAGTGGCACTTAATCACAAGGCCTTAATGCGAAATGCGAGTTTTCCTGGGGAAAGGAGAGATGGAATTTAGGATATGCTCAAGAGGGACAGGTAAGAGGGTGGGGGCATGAAGTGGGAACTTCAGGGTTTCACTATAGCATGTGGGCTCTGAGTGTCTATGGAACGGGGAGGACGGCACAAAGAAGGGGTGACACCAGAAGAGAGGTGGGAAAAATAGTTCTCGTTCTGTAGTTTTACTTAGGTTGTCTATAGTAGTAATGAAAGTTTTGGGCTAATGAACATTCACTGGAATCTTTTACATAAGTGCCCATAAATTGCCTACTCCTGGTCTAAATTGTAAATCCTTGAAAAAAACAAATTCTTTTGAGTTAATCCAATGAAGATAAAAAATATACAGGACTCTCCAGGGATATGAATTAAGACAATTGCTAGGGAAGATGTCTTGGCCCAGTGGCCTAAGAGACAATGACTCATGAAGCCAGATATTGACACAGATTTAACTGTTTACTTTGCCAGCCAGGCCTGAGTCCATTGTCTAAGTGGAGATGCCTGACAGCCTTCCCAACGGAACACTGCCACCCAGCATTTCTTTCAAATATAAATAAAATCGCTGAATGTGGGAAACTGAAGTGATTTAAGGATGAGACTTAGAAAGATGGGAAAGGAAATTTTAGTCTGATTATCAATTTATCCAGAATGACATTTTTCTTTTGCTTAAAATAATCACAACATGGCTTCAGAAATTGAGTATATTTTGGTTTTTCATCACTGACTCAATCTAGTAGTAAAGTAGGTGTTCTGCCATAAAGCATGACTTGGTTACAATGACTCAGAGGTACAGATCAAGCGGAAAACAATGTACAACAAACTAATTCTGGAGCTTATTAAAGAAATAGTGGGCTTAAATAAAATGCATGATTCTTCTCTTAAATGAAAAAATAAAAATTTAAAGCAAGAATCCATTTTCAGACAATGAATAACAGAATTTTTTTCATGTTAAAAAATCATACTATAGGGTAGATAGTTGAAAACAGTGTGATTTTAAGACTATAAACCAGACCATGAAAAGAATGTGGCAATTAAAGTGTTTGCTTCTACCTAAGAAGCCTCTAAACCTTAATATGTTCCTCCAGAAGTAAGGTAGACAGTTATTCAGAATATCTGCTGCTCTCTGTAAAAACAAGTAAACATCATTCTCTTCACCTTGCAGTAGGAGCAGGAGAATGAAATGCTGGAGCACATAAGGGGAAATCTTCATCTTCATCCTCTTGTCACTCCTCTAAGTATTATAATGAAATGTGCAAAGACCTGGAAATAGAAAACCAAAGGGAAGAACATACTCTACATTTCTCAAACTGAAAGAACTGAAGAAAAAAATTCAAGCCTCGACTTGCAATATTGAAGAAATCTAAGCAGGAAGCATCAAAAGAAGATGGAAGGAATACAGAGTCACAGTACCAAAAAGAATTGGTCGACATTCAACCATTTCAGGAGGTAGCATATGATCAAGAACCAACGGTACTGAAGGAAGAGGTCCAAGCTGCACTGAAGGCACTGGTGAAAAACAAGGCTCCAGGAATTGACAGAATACCAAGTGAGATGTTTCAACAAACGAATGCAGCGCTGGAAGCGCTCACTCTTCTATGCCAAGAAATCTGGAAGACAGCTACTTGGCCAACTGACTGGAAGAGATCCATATTTGTACCCATTCCAAAGAAAGGTGATCCATTGCTGGTGTCAGATGGATTATGGCTAAAAGCAGAGACTACCATAAAGAAGTTTACCTGTGTTTTATTGACTATGCAAAGGCATTTGACTGTGTGGACCATGACAAATTATGAAGAACATTACAAAGAATGGTGTCATGGTTTTAATTATGTCCCCCCAAAAATGTGTATATCAGTTTGGCTGGGCCATGACTCCTGGTACTTTGTGATTTTCCTGTATGTTGTAAATCCTGCCTCTATGATGTTAATGAGGGAAGATGGGTGGCAGTTGTGTTAGTAAGGCAGGACTGGATCTACAAGACTGGATTGTGTCCTGAGGCAATCTCTTGAGATATAAAAGGCAGAAGTGAGCAGTGAGACAGGTGGACCTCATACCATCAAGAAAGCAGTGCCGGGAGCAGAGCGCGTCCTTTGGACCAGGGTCCGTGTGCCGAGAAGCTCCTAGTCCGGTGGAACACTGATGAGAAGGCTGAGAGAGAGAAAGACTTCCCCTGGAGCTGACACCCTGAATTTGGACTTTTAGCCTACTTTACTGTAAGGAAATAAATTTCTCTTTGTTAAAGCCATCCATTTGTGGTATTTCTGTTGTAGCAGCACTAGACGACTAAGACAAATGGGAATTGCAGAACACTTAATTATGCTCATGAGGAAACTGCACAAAGACCAAGAGGCAGTCATTCAAACAGAACAAGGGGATACTCTGTGGTTTGAAGTCAAGAGAGGTGCGTATCAGGGTTGTATCCTTTTACCATACTTATTCAATCTGTATGCTCAGCAAATAATCAGAGAAGCTGGACTATATGAAGAACACGGCATCAGGATTAGAGGAAGACTCATTAAGAATCTGCTATATGCAGCTGACACAACCTTGCTTGCTGCAAGTGAAGAGGACTTGAAGCACTTACTGATGAAGACCAAAGACCACAGCCTTCAGTATGGATTACATCTCAACATAAAGAAATCAAAAACCCTCACAACTGGACCAATAAGCAACAGCATGATAAAAGGAGAAAATATTGAAGTTGTCAAGGATTTCATTTTACCTGGATCCACAATCAGCGCCCACGGAAGCAGCAGTCAAGAAATCAATCGATGTATTACACTGGGCAAATCTGCTGCAAAAGCTCTCTTTAAAGTATTGAAAAGCAAAGATGTCACTTTAAGGACTAAGGTGCTCTTAACCCAAGCATTGTTGTTTTCAATCACCTCATATGCATGTGAAAGCTGGACAATGAATAAGGTAGACTGAAGAATTGATGTCTTTGAATTATGGTGTTGACGAAGAATATTGAATATACTATGGACTGCCAGAAGAATGAACAAATCTGTCTTGAAGAAGTACAGCCAGAATACTCATTAGAAGTAAGGATGGCAAGAGTTTATTTCACATACTTTGGACATTTCATCAGGAGGGACCAGTCCCTCAAGAGGGACATCATGCTTGGTAAAATTGAGGGTCAGTGAAGAAGAGGAAGACCCACAAGATGGATTGACACAGTGGCTGCAACAATGGGCTCAAGCATAACAACAATTGTGAGGATGGCACAGGACCGGGCAGTGTTTCGTTCTGTTACACATAGGATCATTGTGAGTTGGAAATGACTCGAGAGCACCTAACAACAACATAAAACAAACAATAACACAGTGCGGAACGTGCTTCTTAGTTCAATCATGTATATGAGACCAGAAGGGCAACAACCTGCCCTAAAGCAGTGGTGAGAAGGCAGGAAGGGACAGGAAAAATGGATGGCTGGAAATGGGGAATTGCGGTGTGGAAAGAGAAAGTGTTGGCACATCGCAGGAATTACAACCAATGTCAGACAACAATTTGTGTATAAATCATTGAATGAGACACTAACTTGCTCTGCAAAACTTCACCTAAAGCACAATTCAGAAAAAAAAAAAAAAAACTTCATGGTTAACTGTTAGCCATTTAATTATGAAAAAATGTTTTTATCTGCATTACTTTTCTGTGGACATCTTCCTTTTATAAACTGCATTCTCTTTTATTAATGGAAGGAAAAAGAACAGGGCATAGAGATGGTTTGTTGCTTAAAATATCAAAAACATTTTTCCCAATGGTCAAATATTTGTGGAAGGCACAGAACGGTCATACTACAGCTACAGAAGGCTGCAGAGAAACATGCAAAATCAAGTAAAATCAGGGCTTCAAACCGGTTCGTTCCGATTCATACCTCTGCTGAAAATGGGCATTTCCACCCCAGATATACTGAATCAGAATCTACATTTTGACAAGAACCCAGGTGATTCTTATACATGATAAATTTTGAGAACCACTGCTCTACTAGTGGCTCTCAGAATTGGTCCCTAACCTGCAGCATTAGCATCGCCTGGGTACTAGTCAAAAAGGCAAATTCCTAGCAGGGGTTCAAACTGGTTGGAAGCCCTGAGTAAAACTTCCCCTATGCCAGCAGTAACAAACTCGGGAAAATGGGCAGGGGTGGGATGTTTCCTGCCTATTTTATCACCACCCTATTACTACAATTTATTTTGCAAACTAGATTTATACAGGAAACCCAGCAAGAAAATGATTATTCCTCTAGAAACGGCAGGAAAAATGAATTAATTTTATTTTTGGATCCCATTAATAAGAAAATAAAGGCATTGAAATTACTTCTGTATTTATTTATTCAGGCATTGCCTCTTAAATATTGCTTCAAATAAGTAAAAATTGCCATTCAAGAATTTTCATTATTACAAATTTACAGTCATTAAAGATCTTATTCTAAATCCACTTAATTTACCATGCAGCTTTACTTGTTTTTTAGAAATCGTGCAAAATCAATGACAACGTCCTTAGCACACTGAAAACCTTGTTTTGTATTTTTCAAAATAAGCAATCTTCGCATCAAATAATGACTAAAGCCATGCTCTGACCAGCGGCTTTCAAACTCTCTACGGCTACTACTCACTTTAAGAAATAAATTTTACGTAGTGACTCAGTACCACACATACACATCCAAAACCAAAACAAGTTTCACATATATAAAATACACACCATACAACACACAGTGCATGCTGGAATCTTCTATTTTATTCCATTTAAAAAAAAACAAAACCTCTATTTCCTGCCTCACTAACAGATCTGGAACTGCAGTTTAGAAAACACTTTGGATCACGCATTACTTTCTTGTTATTTTGTCACATAACGGATACATGGTGTTACCTACAGATAATCCCTTTTGTTGTTTTTACTCTGCAGAACATCCAGTGGTAAAACTGTTACTACATATTTTATTAATTATTCTCAAAGCTCTGAAAACACTGACCAAATTCTTGTCATAATTGCTTTCTTCTGAAACAAGGTCCAGAGTGGGAATATCTGTAGTACCAGGAAGAGCTTGGTGAAGGCTTGAATCATTTATCTAAAATGTTCTGGCCTGTGAAGAATGATGTGGGATAACTGAGATTTTAATGCTATAATCAAAAACAGAGAAAATCCAAAATGAAAATTTAGAATCTGTCTCATTCTACAGAACATTTATACACTTCAGATTTGTCAAAATATGCTTTGCAAGCAATACTTGTTTTCAGCTGTCACTACTGTTACTTCTTCATGAACTTTCAATTATTGTATTTTTCATTTTGAGGACTCTATTTGGGTCTTTTCCAAATCTGCTTGATGATTTGTAACTTTCTTGTTCCTTATTCAATTCTCTCTTATTTATTTAGATCACTCTGTGATATCAGTATGATCTCTATGTGGTTCTTATTCTCCTGATTTTCTTTTCGGCAGGCTCTCATGATGCCTTGCTTCTGTGTATTGTGTGATTTTTTTACTGTATGCTCACATCCCACGAATTCTATATGTGGGATTTCTTTGGAGCCTGGGTTGAAGGCACGGCCAGATTAAGGCATGTGAGGGCCCCAAACACTGATAATCTGTGGTGCCCCCTCCTCTGCTTACTCAAGCATTTGAACAGGCTATGTGAGTTACATACGCGTGCGTGCGTGTGTTTGGCTTAGCTATCTATTACATAACTTCTTTTTAAATGTGACTATCATATCAGCGACCAAACACAAAAGTTGCATATGCCATTTCAGCGGAATGAGATGAAATGGATTACATAAATTTTAGTGGATATGGGGTACTAAGATTTTTACTATATACTACGTTTTCTACAAAAAGAATATTCTACATATTCTACATATTCTACAACAAAGAAAATGAGTTAGTAAACTTAGTTGTTTCAACAATCAGTGTAAAATTATGTTAATCTCCCACATGGAAAAATTGCGTTTCACCAGTTTTGCTTTAAACGACTCATACTTCAATTCTGATACTTGTTTTGTAATAAATGCTATAGTTATAAATGAAAAGATATCATAAAAGAAAATTTAATGATCAGAAAACAGATATTACAACAAATCACTATATTTTATTTTTAGATAGATCTTTCATCTCTGTTATAATTACAAACATTTCTATTCTTTGCTCTTACAAATTCTTCAATGATTTCATCACAGTTAAGTTGCCAAACAATATCTACTTCCATACATAATAAGGATAATGAAGTCTTTCTGGAATCATTGTTGTACACTGAGGGTGTATGAATCTCTTTAGGGATGAAAATGAATGTTCTGATGTGTAGTTTGTGATCAATGAATTTAGGAATATGGGTAAAGCGATTTCAACATTGGAATATATGCACTATATTTTATCTTCTATTATGGAATCATACATGCTTCCCAAACCAAACTCATTGCCGTCGAGTAGAACTGTCCCATAGGGTTTCCAAGGAGTGGCTGGTGGATTTGAACTGCCAATCTTTTGGTTAGCAGTCTGAGCTCTTAACCACTGTGCCACCAGGGCTCCTATACATGCTTATATGAGTTAACTTTGTCTTCCCAGAATCTGTAAACTTAGTTCTCATGTAAATGAAATTGTCAGTTTCTCCATACAGGTTTGTACTTTAGCCACTGGAATAAGCCTGCACAAATTTCTTGGATGCTTTCATGCATTCTTCATCAGGTATATTCACATTATTTAAGAAGGAAAATCTATTTGAAAAAGCTTCATACACTTTCACCCTTTTTTCCTGCAAGATTCAAGTGTGTCAATGACGGTGTAGTATATGGTTTCTCGAAATTGATCTCTGGCACTCAATGATACCTCTGGAGCACTTCCGTCATTTACCTGTTTCTCTCTAACACTTCTGTGACAATGAACTGCTTGATAATTAGTATTTGGCAATATTTGTTTTGTTACATTTTCAAAATCTTTTCTTAAATTATGTAAACTCTCTGTTAATGACTGGTAGAGATCTGTGCATGTCTTTAAATTTACGTCTGACTCTTGGAGAGCTAGACTCATCTGATGAAAATGCTGCAATATATTATTCCACGTAACTAACATGAATATATACTCTAGTGTTTGCATTTTGTTGGCAGATGTTTTCAGCTTCTCTTTTGCTATCTCCTTTTTGTGTCTGGTCTTCAGCAATATTTTCTAAGGCATCTAGAATCTAAGAGTATGATTTCAGGATTGCACTTGTTGCGACAGCATGTGCTTCCCATCGTGTACTAGAAAAACAACTTAATATTCAATCATTGCCTCAGTATGTTTTAAGAACTGCCCATCAGTGAATAGAGGTGGAAAAAAATGTGTAGAGTACTGAACAGTAGGAAAAAAAAAATCAGCTTCCGGACAACAATCTACTGTATTATGTGCTATAAGATTAAGTGAATGTGCAACACATGTATGTATGAAAACGGCATATTCATTATGTTCTAAAATTTTCTGTTGCATGCCTTTATAACACCCTGACATATTGGCAGCATTGGCATAGGACTGGCCTCTGCACTTAGAAAAATCAATTTTGCAAATGTCACATAAATAGCAAAGTACTTGATTTGTAATTTCTTAACTGGTATGACTTTGTAAACTAGTAAATGTGATAAACCACAGGTTTTCCAACCGTTGGAAATATGTATCTCAAAACAATACTTAGCTAATCTGTATGCGAAAGATAAGGAGTGGAATCTACAGACAAATTGAACTACTGAGCTATACTTATTTCACTGAAAATAGGTGATCGACCTTTATCACTCATAAAGTTTATTCTTCACGTTGTTTTAGACATATACGATGGGTTGCCCTTTCCTGTGTTATCATATTTTGAGATGTGACTTGCTAAAAATGGATCAAACTGTACAACAAGTTCAAGAAAACCTCCCAAATTTCCATTTTATGGGGACACAGACACTTCATTTCTTCCTCAAAAACTTAGTCCACATTCACTGGTTGTTATCACAGTAACAACGTGTTGCAAAATGGTTTTCCAATACTGACATTTTTCATTAGTTTGTGTTTCCAGTTTATGAATTAAGCCAAAATCATATCTTTGGTTTAAATATGACAACAAACAATCTCTGTGAATTGAACTGTTTTCATGTTTATCAGTCATATTCGAGTTGCACCAATCGCTAAATCCATCAACAGCAAATCGAGAATTAAATGATTTAGGACTGAATGGTTCACAAACAAAACAATATACAGAGCCAACTGATGGAGAATACAGTAGCCACTCCCTCTTATAATTTTCACTTTAGTATTGCTCCCTAGAAATATATTTTGGCTACAGAACGTTGTTTGTTTACCATCCAGACATTTTTGCCATGAATTTTCAAATGGTCCACTGTAATGCTGACAATCACTTGGCCCTCTTTTGATCCAATAATTTACATCATGAGAAGAAAAATTTTTCCACAAAGCAGAATCTGTATTTCTGTTATTAATGGGATCTGCAGATGAGACAATTTCAGATTCTAAAAGTTTCACTTTCTACACCATTACTAATTTTTTTTTTTTTTTTTTAATGCAGCAAGGAATGGATATCATTGCTGATGTTAAAAGGATCTTGGCTGAAAGCAGACAATGCCAAAAAGATGTTTACCTGTGTTTTATTGACTATGCAAAGGCATTCGACTGTGTGGACCATAACAAATTATGAATAACATTGCAAAGAATGGGATTTCCAGAACACTTAATTGTGCTTATGTGGAACCTGCACATAAACCAAGAGGCAGTTGTTCAAACTGAACAAGGGGATACTGCACGGTTTAAAATAGGAAAGGTGTGCATTATTCAATCTGTATACTGAGCAAATAGTCTAAGAAGCTGGACTATATGAAGAACACGACATCAGGATTGGTGGGAGACTCATCAACAACCTGCGATATGCAGATGACACAACCTTGTCTGCTGAAAGCAAAGAGGACTTGAAGCACTTACTGATGAAGATCAAAGACTACAGCCTTTAGAAGGGATTACACCTCAAGATAACGAAAACAAAAATCCTCACATCTGGAGTAATAACCAACATCATAATAAATGGATAAAATAATGTTATCGTCAAGGATTTCATTTTACTTGGATCCACAATCAACACCCATGAAAGCAGCAGTTAAGAAATCAAACGATGTATTGCATTGGGCAAATCTGCTACAAAAGAACTCTTTGAAAGTTCAAAAAGCAAAGATGTCACTTTGAGGACTAATGTGTGCCTAACCCAAACCATGGTATTTTCAATCACCTCACATGCATGAGAAAGCTGGACAATGAATAAGGAAGATCAAAGAAGAATTGACACCTTCGAATTATGGTGTTGGTGAATAATATTGAACATACATGGACTGCCAGAAGAACAAACACATCTGTCTTAGAAGAAGTACAGCCAGAATGCTCCTTAGCAGTGAGGATGGCAAGACTTAGTCTCATCTATTTGGACATGTTATCATGAGGGACCAGTCCCTAAAGAAGGACATCATGCTTGCTAAAGTCAGCAAAAAAGAGGAAGACCCTCAACGAGATGGACTGACACAGTGGCTGCAACAATGGGCTCAAAGATAAGAATGACTGTGAGGATGGTGCGGGACTGAGAAGTGTTCCGTTCTGTTGTACATACAGTCACTGTGAGTTGGAACTGACTCAACAGCACCTAACAACAACAAGAAATTGATGCAGAATTTGGAACAAATTCTGTTATATTCGTACTGCTATTAGTAATTTGCCGCATGCAACTGTCAGTTTGTCATACTGTGGGAGTCTGCATGTTGCTGTGATGCTGAAAGCTATGCTACCAGTATTCAAATACCAGCAGGGTCACCCATGGGGGACAGGTTTCAGCTCAGCTTCCAGACTAAGACAGACTAGGAAGAAGGACCTTGGGCTCAAGGATAACAATGACTGTGAGGATGGCACAGGACCGGGCAGTGTTTTGTTCTGTTGTGCATAGGGTCACTATGACCGGAACCAACTCAATGGCACCTAACAACAAAATTAGTAATTTTAGCACTAGCAGTATTAATACAATGATTTGCACCCAATAAACTCAAGCGTTCAACAGAAGCCTGTTCTGATTCATTATGTTTTAAAAATGAAGTTAATTTTGGAATTGTCTTTAGCGATTCACAAATCCTTTTCTTTTTATCCTCTGCAAGCTTTTGTTATTGCGCTGCACTTAATTGTTACCGTTTCATTTTACCGGGACATAAAATTATGTCACTTTTAAAATTTGGTTCTATCATAGTGTCTCAGTTACCTAGTGCTTCTATAACAGACTACCATGTGTCCGTCAGTTTGTTATACTGTGGTAGCTTTTGTGTTGCTGTGATGCTGAAAGCTATGTTACCGGTATTTGAAATACCAGCAGGTTCACCCAAGTGGGCAGGTTTCAGTGGAGTTTTCAGACTAAAAGAGACTAGGAAGAAGGATTTGGTGGTCTACATCTGAAAAAACTGGCCAGAGAAAACCTTGTGAATAGCAATGGAACATTGATATAGTGCTGGAAAATGAGCCCCTCAGATTGGAAGTCACTCAAAATATGACCAGGGAAGAGATGACTCCTCAAAGTACAGTCAACCTTAATGACATAGATGGAGTCAAGCTTTTAGGACCTTCATTTGCTGATGTGGCATGACTCAAAATGAGAAGCAGCAGCTGCAAACATCCATTAATAATCAGAATGTGGAATGTCCAAAGTATGAATCTAGGAAAATTGGAAGTCATCAAAAAAGAAATGGAAAGGATAACATCGATATTCTCGGCTTTAGTAAGCTGAAATGGACTGCCATTGGCCATTTTGAATCAGACAATCATACGGTCTACTAGGCTGTAAATGACAAATTGAAAAGGAACAACATCACATTCATCATCAAAAAGAACATTTCAAGAGCTATCCTGAAGTACAATGCTGTCAGTAATAGGATAATATCCATATGCCTACAAGCAAGACTAGTTAATATGACTATTTCTCAAATTTAAGCACAAACCACTAATGCCAAAGATGAAGAAACTAAAGATTTTTACCAACTTCTGCAGTCTGAAATTGATCAAACATGCAATCAAGATGCATTGATACACACATCCAAAAAGAAGAAAGGGCTATAATCAAAACATTAACCCTACAACTGGAACAAGTAGAAAGAGAGCAGCAAAAGAAGCCTTCGGGCACCAGAAGAAAGGAAATAATATGAATTAGAGCAGAATTAAATGACATAAAGAATAGAAAAACAGTTGAAAAAGTTAACAAAACCAAAAGCTGGTTCATTTGAAAGATCAACAAAACTGATAAACTACTGGCCAAACTGACAAAAGAAAAACAGGAGAGGAAGCAAATAACCCGTACAAGAAATGAGATGGGTGATATCACAACAGACCCAACGAAAATCAAAAGAATCATCACAGAATACTATGAAAAACTGTACTCTAACAAATTTGAAAACCTAGAAGAAATGGACAAATTTCTAGAAACTCACTACCTACCTAAACTAACACAGAGGTAGAAAAACTAAATAAAACTATAAAAAAAGAAGAGATTGAATAGGTAATTCAACAACTCCCAACCAAAAAAGAGCCCTGGCCCTGACAGCTTCACTAGAGAATTCTACCAAATTTTCAGAGAAGAGTTAACCCCACTACTACTAAAGGTATTTCAGAGCAAAGGATGGAATACTCCTGAACTAATTCTATGAAGCCAGCATAACACTGATACCAAAACCAGGTAAAAACACCACCAAAAAAAAGAAAATTACAAACCAGTATCCCTCATGAACATTGATGCAAAAATTCTGAACAAAATTCTAGCCAATAGAATTCAGCAACATATCAGAAAAATAATTCAACATGATCAAGTGGGATTTATACCAGGTACGCAGGGATGGTTCAACATCAGAAAAACAATCAATGTAATCGATTGCATTAATAAAACAAAAGACAAGAACCACATGATCTTATCAATCAATGCAGAAAAGGCATTTGACAAAGTCCAACACCCATTCATGATAAAAACTCTCAACAAAATAGGAATAGAAGGGAAATTCCTCAGTATAATTAAGGGCATTTATACAAAGCCAACAGCCAACATCATCCTAAATGGAGAGACTTTGAAATCATTCCCCCTGAGAACGGGAACCAGACAAGGATGCCCTTTATCACCACTCTTACTCAACATTACACTGGAGGTCCTAGCCAGAGCAATTAGGCTAGAAAAATTAAAAAAGGCCATTGAAATTGGTAGGGAAGAAACCCAAGTATCTCTAGTTGCAGATGATAATGATTTTATCCAAAGAATCCACAAGAAAACTACTGGAACTACTAGAAGATTTCAGCAAAGTTTCAAGAAACAAGATAAACATACAAAAATCAGTTGGATTCCTTTACACCAACAAAGAGAACCTCGAAGAGGAAATCACCAAATCAATACCAATTACAATAGCTTCCAAGAAGATAAAATACTTAGGAATAATTCTAACCACAGATGTAAAAGACCTGAACAATGAAAACTACAAGACTACTGCAAGAAAACAAAAGAGACCTGCTTAAGTGGGAAAACATGCTTTGCTCATGGTTAGGTAGACTCAACATAGTGAAAAGTCAATTCTACCCAAAGCAATCTACAGATACAATGCAATCCCAACCCAAATTCCAACAGCATTTTTTAATGAGGTGGAGAAACAAGTCACCAACTTCATATGGAAAGGGAGGAGGCCCCAGATAAGTAAAGCATTACTCAAGAAGAAGAACAAAGTGGGACGCCTCACACTACCTGATTTTAGAACTTATTATACTGCCACGGTAGTCAATACAGCCTGGTAGTGGTACAACAACAGATACATAGACCACTGAAACAGAATTGAGAATCCAGACATAAATTCATCCACCTATGAGCAGCTGATATTTGACAAACGCCCCAAGTCTGCTAATTGGGGAAAAGACAGTCTCTTTAACAAATGGTGCTGGCATAACTGGATATCCAACTGCAAAAAAATGAAACAAGACCCATACCTCACACCATACACAAAAACTAACTCAAAATGGATCAAAGGCTTAAATATAAAATCAAAGACAATAAAGATCATGGAAGAAAAATAGGGACAATGGTAGGAGCCCTAATACATGGCATAAACAGAATATAAACCATAAGTAACAATGCACAAGCACCAGAAGAGAGACTAGATAACTGGGAGCTCCTAAAAATCAAACACTTATGCTCATCAAAAGACTTCACTGAAAGAGTCGAAAGACAACCTACAGACTGGGAAAAATTTTTGGCTAAGGCAAATCCAATCAGCGTCTAAACTCTAAAATCTACAAGATACTGCAAAACCTCAACAACAAAAAGACAAATACCCAATTAACAAAATGGGCAAAGGATACGAACAGGCACTTTGCTGAAGACAACATTCGGGCAGCTAACAGATACATGAAGAAATGATCATTAGCCATTAGAGAAATGCAGATCAAAACTACAGTTAGAAATCATCTCACCCCAACAAGGCTAGCATTAATCAAAAAAACACAAAATAATAAATACTGGAAAGGCTGTGGAGAGACTGGAACACTTATACACTGTTGGTATGAATGTAAAATGGTGCAACCACTTTGGAAATCGATTTGGCACTTCCTTAAAAAGCTAGAAATAGAAGTACCATACGATCCAGCTGTCCCACTCCTTGGAATATATCCTAGACAAATAAGAGCCATCACACGAATAGATATATGCACGCCCATGTTCATTGCAGCACTGTTCACAATAGCCCACCAACAGACGAATGGATAAAAAAAACTATGGTATATCCACACAATGGAATACCATGCAACAATAAAGAACAACAATGAAGCCGTGAAACATAAAATGGAGGAATCTGGACGGCATTATGCTGAGTGACTTTAGTCAGTCACAGAAGGGCAAATATTGCATGAGATCACTACTGTAGAACTCAAGAAAAGGTTTAAACACAGAAGAAAACATTCTTTGATGGTTACCAGGGTGGGGAGGGAGGATGAAGGTTATTTACTAACTAGATAGCAGATAAAAATTATCTTAGGTGAAGGGAGGGACAGCACACACTACAAGGGAAGTCAGCACAACTGGACTAAACCAAAGCTAAACAAGTTTCCTGAAAACAAAGTTTTTGAGGGACAGAGTAGAAGGGATAGAAGTCTGGGGACCATGCTTTCAGGGGACATCTAGGGCAACTGACATAACAAAGCTTATTATTAAGAAAATGTTCTGCATCCTACTTCGGTGAGTGGCGTCTGGGGTCTTAAAAGCTTGCAAGCGGCCATCTAAGATGCATCAGTTGGTCCCCAACCACCTGAAGTAAAGGAGAATGAGGAATAACAAAGACACAAGGAAAGTATTAGTGCAAGAGACAGAAAGGACCACATATACCAGAGACTTCATCAGCCTGAGACCAGAAGAACTGGATGGTGCCTGGCTACCACCAATAACTGCCCTGACAGGGAACACAAAAGAGAGTCCCTGATGGAGCAGGAGAAAGGTGGGGGTGCAGAACTCAAATTTTAATAAGAAAACCAGACTTAATGGTCTGAGACAGGAGGAAGCCCAGAAAGCATGGCCCCCAGATTCTCTATCGGCCCAGAACTAAAACAATTTCCAAGGCCAACTCTTCAGACAGGGATTGGACTGGACTGTGGGACATAAAGTGATACTCGTGAGGAGCGTGCCTCTTACCTCAAGCAGATACAAGAGACTAAATAGGCAACTTCTGTCTGGAGTTAAGATGGGAAGGCAGAGAGGGTTAGCAGCTGGTTGAATGGACATGGGAAATCAGGGGTGGAAAGGAGGAGTGTGCTGTCAAAGTATGGGGAGAGCAATTAGGGTCACATAACAATGTATGTATAAATTTTTGTATGGGAGACTAACTTGAAATGTAAACTTCATTTAAACTACAAAAAAAAAACTCCCCCCCCCCAAAAAAAAACCTCTGCAGCCCCTCTATTTTGCAGGTTTGTAAAAAAAAATTTTCTCTGAACCATTGACTGAGCATCTGTGCATGGATAAGTAACTTCTTGATCTATTCTGGTGACAGATAAATTTGCAAATGCTGAACAGAACTTGTTTGCAAAACCAGAAGACAGTTCTGAAAAGAAGAGCTAATATTAAAATACTGTGAGACACCTGTCATATGATGGATTGAAAATTTACATGGGCTTCTGTTGTAGTGTAAAATTGTCTAACTCTATAGAAACAATCTGAGCATCGTCCAGTTCTGCCACTTTTGCCCTGATACATTCACTTGTAGTTATGTCTCCTAATGAAACAATAACATAAAACCACAATGGCTTCTATGCAAATTATTGATGATTCAGTTGTATTAAATAAAAATAACTGCATACATGAAAAACAATCATAAAAAAAAGATACACTGATAATTACTGGTGATTGAAATGTGAAAGTTGGAAATGAAGAAGAATCAGTAGTTGAAAAATATGGTCTTGGTGATAGAAAGGACGCTGGAGATGGCATGAGAGAATTTTGCAAGACCAACGACTTATTCATTGCAAATACCTTTTTTCAGCATAAATGGCAACTATACACGTTGACCTCACGAGATGGAAAACACAGGAATCACATCTACTACCTCTGTGAAAGAAGTGTTGGAAAGTTCAATATCATCAGTCAGAACAAGGTCAGTGGCCAACTGTGGAACAGACCATCAATTGCTCACATGCAAGTTCAAGTGGAAGCTGAAGAAAATTGAAACCAAGTCCATGAGAACCAAAATACGACCTTGCTTATATTCCACCTGAATTTGGAGAGCATCACAAGAATAGATTTGGCACACTGAACACTAATGACCGAAGATCAGACAAGTTGTACAAGAACATCATACACGAAGAAAGCAAAAGGTCATTAAAAAGACAGAAAAGACTAAAATGGATGTCAGAAGAAATTGAAGCTTGCTCTTGAATGTAGAATAGCTAAAACAAAAGGAAGAAATGAAGGAAAAGAGCTGAACAGAAGATTTCAAAGGGCACCCTGAGAAGACAAAATAAAGTATTATAATGAAATGTACAAAGACCTAAATTTAGAAAATGAAAAGTGAAGAACACTCTCCGCATTTCTCAAACTGAAAGAACTGAAGAAAAATTCAAGCCTCGAGTTTAAATTGTGAAGGATTCTATGGGCAAAATATTGAACGACACAGGAAGCATCAAAAGAAGATGGAAGGAATACAGAGTCACTGTACCAAAAAGAATTGGTCAACATTCAACCATTTCGGGAGGTAGTATATGATCAAGAATTGATGGTATTCAAGGAAGAAGTCCAACTGCACTAAAGGTATTGGTATAAAACAAGGCTCCAGGAATAGATGGGATACCAATTGAGATGTTTCAACAAACGGATACAGTGCAGGAAGTGCTCATTCACCTATGCCAAGAAACTCGGCAGCTACCTGGCCAAATGACTGGAAGAGATCCATATTTGTGTCCATTCTAAAGTAAGGCAATCCAACAGAATGTGTAAATTATCAAACAGTATCATTAATATTACATGCAACTAAAATTTTGTTGAAGATAATTCAAAAACTGTTGCAGTAGTACATTGACAGGGAACTGCTAGAAATTCAAGCTGGATTCAGAAGAGGATGTGGTATGAGAGAGATCATTGCTGATGTCCGATGGATCTTGGCTGAAAGCAGAGAATATCAGAAACATGTTTACCTGTGTTTTATTGACTATGCAAAGGCATTGGACTGTGTGGATCATAACAAATTATGGATAACATTGTGAAAAATGGGAATTTCAGAACACTTAATTCTGTTAATGCAGAACCTGTACGTGGACCAAGAGGCAGTCGTTTGAACAGAACAAGGATACTGCATGGTTTAAATTCAGGAAAGGTGTGCATCAGGGTTGTATCTTTTCTCCAAACTTATCCAATCTGTATGTTAAGAAATAAACAGAGAAGCTGGACTATATGAAGAATGCAGCGTCAGGATCGGTGGAGATTCATTAACAACCTGCAAAATGCAGATGACACAACCTTGCTTGGTGAAAGCAAAGACTTGAAGCACTTACTGATGAAGATCAAAGACTACAGCCTTCAGTACTGATTACACCTCAACATAAAGAAAACAAAAATCCTCACAACTGGACCAATAAGCAACATAATGATAAACGGAGGAAAGACTGAAGATATCATTTTACTTGGATCAACAATCAATGCCCATGGAAGCAGCAATCAAGAAATCAAGCAATGTATTGCATTGGGCAAATCTGCTGCAAGACTTCTTTAAAATGTTCAAAAGCAACAATGTCACTTCGAGAGCTAAGGTTCACCTAACCCAAGCCATGGTATTTTCAATCTCCTCATATAGATGGGAAAGCTGGACAATGAATCAGAAAGACCAAAGAAGAATTGATGTCTTCATATTCTGGTGTTGGCGAAGAATACTGAATATACCACAGACTGCCAGAAGAATGAACACGTTTGTCTTGGAAGAAGTACAGCCAGAGTGCTCCTTGGAAACAAGGATGATAGACTTCGTCTCACGCACTTTGGACACGTTATGAGGAGGGACCAGTCCCTGGAGAAGGACATGATGCTTGGTAAGGTAGAGGGTCAGTGAAAAAGAGGAAGCCCTCAATGAGATGGATTGACACAGTGGCTGCAACAATGGGCTCAAACATAGCAATGATTGTGAAAATGGTGCAGGACCATGCAGTGGTCAATGTTTTGTTCTATTGTGCATATGGTCACCATGAGTCCAAACGAGCTCGTCAGCACCTAACAACATAAGGTGTAACAGAAATAACTAAAGCTGATGGCTTTAACAAACTGAAATTTATTCTCTCACAGTTTAGGAGGCTCGAAGTCTGAATTCAGGGTGCCAACTGTAGGGAAAGGTCCTTGTCTCTTTTTAACATCTGAGGGCCTGGTGTTCCTTGGAAATCTCCATGTCTTTGCAACAATCTTCTCATTGGTCTAGGAGGTTCTCAGCTCAGGTACCCCAGATCCAAAGGATACACTCTGGTCCTGGCTCCTCTTGGTGGTCATAGGTCCCTCTTCTCTGCTCGCTTGTTTAATCTGCTTTGTATCTCAAAAGACTGACTTGAAACACAATCTAATCCTGTAGATTGTATCCTGCCTCATAAACATCATGTTGTTGTTGTTAGGTGCTATCGAGTCAGTTCTGACTCAAACGACCCCATGCACAACAGAATGAAACACTGCCTGGTCCTGTGCGATCTTCAGTTTTCTTTGTGTCCTGTCCACTTGGTATCAATGGGTCTTTGCTTTGGACAATTGGTACCCCCATTTTGTTGATGCCCCAAGCACATGCTTACCTTGCTTATTGAGTAATCCGTCCCAGGTTGAAGGTGGGTTCTTCCATAGCAGATTTATGTTTACTTCTACCAGTTGTCTAGAAACTATACCTGTATGGTACTTTAAACTAAATTTTTGGCTTGAAGCTTTTTTAGAAAAACGTATACGGGGAGTGTCGTCCCTGGATGGTGCAAATGGTTCATGCACTTGGCTGCTAACCAAAGGGTTGGAAGTTGGAGTCCACCCAAAGGTGCCACGGAAGAAAGGCCTTGTGATCTATTTCCAAAAAATCAGCCACTGAAAACCCTACCGAGCACAGTTCTACTTTGACAGACATGACATCACCATAGGTTGGGACTGACTTGACAGCAACTGGTTTACTGGTTTATATGGGGAATAATTTGGGCTGAAATCCAAGTGTAAGGTAACTTGTAGCTACAAAGCGTCAGAGAAGTGTATTTGTATTTTACCCCTCCATCCAGAACTAAAACTCATCCTCATGTGTCTTATGTGTGTGTGAATGTGTAATGCATGAGACTCTAACCTGGGCTAGTCCTGGACTTCATCTTCTGTCTTCTGGGTCCCACGAACTGTGAAAACTAAAGCTGTCCTTAACCTTAAGGTTCCAGCTTTTACTTAATTTTTTAGTCTCTGAGTATTCCTTACCTGCTTGTCAGCCTACTAAAAAAAGTTGTTAATCCAACATTTTTAATATTGTCTAGTTAATAGTTTCTATATCTCACACCATAAGGCTATGCAAATTTATATAATCAAAGATTATCTATCAAGTGATTTGAAATAAAACGTGGAAAAATTATTGTGTGCAATTCTGAGTTTATTGCTTATTAATTTTGTCATTCCACACAATTTTGAATAAACAGACTCTGAGAAAATATACGGGGAGAGTTAAACAGATGATGGTAATATTGATGAGAATGTTCAAGTGTTTTACATAAGGTAATGAGAGGCACCACTGCCCACCACCAACCCCAGAAATTTCTATACATCACATAAAAAGAGTAAAACCAGTTCATCGGCATTTAACTAGCATTCTTTGTAATCGATGAACCACACTAAGTCTGAACAATTCCAGAATCTTCACTAGCAGATCTAGCAGTTTTGGTTTCTTTAGAAAACAAAATAGCAAACAAATCCACACAACAACAAAAACATTACAAACACACAACTCCAAAACAAAAGTTGGCATATTCCAGTGGTACTGAATTTTAATGTTTCTCTCTATCATATTAATTCAAGAAATAAAATGTGATTCAGCTTCTGCAAATGAGATTAAATTCCTTCATTGTTATTATACTTACTTTATAATTACAAAGATTTAACTGAAGCCAATGTTATTAATCCAGTAAAAACCATGCATACAACTCAAAAATCTCTTATGCTAAGGTAACTTCCTTAGAAATCAATCATTCTTTAAACAGTGAGATCCAAGCTTCACAGGTATAAACTGAGGAACATTTTTACCCTTCCTGATACCACAACATTAATTGTAAGTGTTTTTAAAGCTGAGAGGTATATACAGAAACACTGTATACACTGCACATAAACATCAATGACTTTTCCTGATACATTAAAACTACATCAATAGTTTCCTCTATTAATTACTTTTAAAAATCAAGCATGTACAGTTCAGCATTTGAAAGACTTTATGTCTATTATGACAAAGATGCTCAGGTTGAGAAATATGTTTGTGTACTTGAAAAGACACTCTGAAAAGAAACAAAACTTGAATGTGTTTTATCTTAAACCATTTAGAAGACCTCAATTATCAAACGGCTAAGAACACACAATAGCCAATAAATAGGAATTTATTAAAATCATTGTTTCCAACAATAAAAAAATTAAATATTAAGGCATCTTTTACTCCATCATGGTATATGCAGTAAAGAGAAATGTTTCAAATAAGAGTCAGCACTTCTATTTAAAATGCTTTCTAATGTATTTGGCAGGTTTTTCTTTTTTTAAATATATTCTCCTATTCCACATACCATTGAAAGCTCTCATGATTATATATCTTGACCGAAACCAACAGAAAAGCATAAACAGATATTCATTTATTAAAGAGAAGAAGTTCACCCTCAAAAAATAAAAAGGAACTACAAAGAGTATGTATGTATAAAGCCCAAATACTGGTATTTAAATTTCTTTGAAGCAATTTATGCTTCAGTAATTAAGAGAAAGAAGAAATCAAGACTTTATTTAAGATAAGAAGCGTATCAATATGGATCATGCTGCCAAAGAATAGTTCACTCAGTTATTCTGCTCCACTGGGATGAGGGTGTGAAAAGGGCTTCAGACTCTTTTATCACCATCCACTATAATAAGATCATATAAATTAATACTGATTATATACTATTCCCCTTATTTGTCCATTTACAATGCTAGACAGCCTTTGCTAACTAAGTGTACTAAACAATAACATTTTCACCTTTAATTAAGGCAAGTTTGTGAAGATAATACAACCATATTTCTTCATGAACTTTTAGCTTACAACATTTTTAATGTAAGAAACATACAAAAAAGTGTTCTATAAAAAGCCACCTCAATACCAGAAAAAAGTAATGAAAGATTTTGAATCCCATTTACTTTTTTAAAGGATGCTCTCTCCTTGTCTCAAATTCCAAGTGTTATTCATCATCTTTAGATCCAGTTTTGCTTAACTGTAAAAAGAAAAAATTCAACAAGTTTAAGCTATTATCTGAGTTAATTATTTCCACTTAATACAAAAACTGTTTATAGTTAATAAACAACAGGCAGCAAGATTCAAATAACTTAAACTATCTATAGCTTTTACCAAGGAGCCCTGGTGGCACAATGCTTAAGTGCTCAGCTGCTAAGTGAAAGGTTGGTGGCTCGAACCCACCTAGTGGTTCTGCAGAAGGACCTGGTAATCTGCTTCCGTGAAGATTACAGCCAAGGAAACTATATGGGGCAATTCTACTCTGTCACATGGGGTTGCTATGAGTTGGAATCGACTTGACGGCACCAAACAACATCGCTTTTACCACATGTAGCTACTTTTCAACTCTAGGCTCAACTATTTCAAACAGGAATCTTTAAAAATGTGACCTCAACAGAATAAGGGGGGGAAAATCCCTTTAAGCTTTCTAAGAAATAAACTGGAATCGAGAATATACAAATAGAAGGTGGCATTTACAAAATGAACAACAACAAATGCTTAAAATACAGTTTTGAAAGTGTGCTAATCTTAAATTACAACTTTCCTGATTAAGAATCTAGAGCAGGGGTTGACACATTTTGGGGTGGTGGCCAGATAAAATTCACAAAGGCAATTCTGACCAGAATAAAGACTAAGATAAATCTCTACTGTACCCAACAACCCCAATAACTCCAAAGAATGTGGGCAGCTGTGAGAAGCAGAAACTGTTAAGGGTAGCATAGCGGTTCTCACACGTTTTGGCCCCAGGACTCCTCATATCCTTAAAAACTGAAGACCACAGGAAACTTTTGTTTATGTGGGTTATACCTACTGCATTTGAAATTAAAACTGAGAAATTAAATTCATTTCAAAATAAATAATAAAACCATTATACCTCGGAATTTTTTTTTTAATGAACAAGTAATCACATTTTCTAAAACAAAGAAATAAAATCTTAAGCACGAAGAGTGGCATTGTGTTACATTTTTGCAAATCTCTTTGTTATCTAACTCAATAAAAGACAGCTGGATTCTCACAAATCTGCTTCTATAGTATAGCTAGTATAATGTATGACAGCTAACAAGAACACAGTAGAAGTACTGAGAACAAACTCAGCCCATATTAAAAATGCACATACTAGATCCTAAACCTACAACCTTAGAAAATTCTGGAAAACAGAATATACAAAAGCACACGTTCTGTCAGTGCTGCATAGAATATTAGTGATGACATCATCACGTCATGCAGCCTCTGGAAAATGCCACCGTACACTCATGGAAAAATGAGTAAAAAAGGTAAATGAGATCTCAGCGCTCTAAACGAGACCAGTTCTGACCTTGCAGACCCCCTGAGAGTGTCTCAGGGACCTCCCAGGGTTCCACACACCACACTTCGGTTAAAATGGCTTAAGGTAATAGATTTTGAGACCACATCATGTCCTTCTTCAAAATATCCTCTCCTAAACTGTAGAACAAAATTCTAACTCACAAAAAAAAGACCAGACTTACTGGTCTGTCAGAGACTGGAGAAACCCCTAGATTATGGCCCCCGGACATCCTTTTAGCTCAGTAATGAAGTCACTCCCAAGGTTCACCCTTCAGCCAAAGATTAGACAGGCCCATAAAACAAAACGAGACTAATGGGGCACAATAGCCCAGGGACAAGGACTAGAAGGCAGGAGGGGACAGGAAAGCTGGTAATAGGGAACCCAAGGCGAGAAGGGAGAGTGTTGACATGTTGTAGGATTGTTAACCAATGTCATAAAGCAATATGCATACCGTTTAATGAGAAACTATTTGTTCTGTAAACCTTCACCTTAAGTACAGTAAAATAAAATATCCTCTCCTATCTCTATAAGATGACTGGATATTTAAATTTTACCTTTAACAGTTTGAAAGTCTAATTTATATTAACAGGGACTCTTTTTTAAAAAAAAATTCTAAAGCTAGGGAAGAAGGAGCACTATCACATTTAGATCAATTAGATTATTTCTCTTCTAACTTTCAGCTGAGATCTGCCGCACTAAGAGGCATTCTGAGTAAGAAAATAGCTCATTCTGGAACCCACAGCAGTTTTTTTTTTTTGAAAGTGCTGTAGATATATACATAATAAATCAATTGCCTTTTCAACATTCTTCACGCGCACAATTCAGTGACACTAGTTATCGTTTATTATGTCATTCAACCATTAACAATATCTGTTTCCAAATTTTCCCCTCACCTTTTTTTTTTTATATATTTTATTGTACTTCAGGTGAAAGCTTACAGAACAAATAGTTTCCCATGAAATAGTAGTACACATGTTGTTCTATGACATTGGTTAACAACCCCACAACATATTAAGCCTCTAAATTCTCAACCTTTTTTTTTTTGATGAAAATACAGATAGCCAAAGATACACCATTTCAAAAATTTCTGCATACACAGTTCAGTGACATTGACTACGCTCTTCCAAGTGCTGTTATTCTCACTTAAGATGAAGGCTTACAGAACAAAATAGTTTTTCATTTAACAGTTACTACACATGTTGCCCTATGACAATGGTTAACAATCTCACAACACATCAAGAATATCCTTACTCCAACTTGTGTTCCCTATCACCAGGGGACTTCCTTGTCCCCTTCTGTCTTCTGGCCCTTGTCACTGGACTACTGTACCTCATTAGTCTCATTTGTTTTTTTTGTTTGTTTGTTTGTTTTATTTTATTTTAACACCATTTCAAAACTTTTTACTTATACATTTAAGTGATATTGACTATGCTCTTCCAATTGTTCTGCCATTCTCGCCCAAGATGAAGGCTTACAGGACAAAACAGCCTCCCATTTAATAGTTACTACAAATGTTGCCCTATAACAGTGGTCAACAATCTCACAACACATCGACAGTGTCCTTACTCAATTTGTGTTCCTTATCATCAGTTTCTTATTCCCCCTCTGCCTTCTGGCCTTTGTCACCAGACTCCTGTACCTCGTTACTCCCATTTAGTTTTACTGGGCTGTCCACTCCCAGGCTTAACATCGAACCTCGAAGGTAACTTCACCTCTGAGCTGAAAGGGTGTCTGGGGGCCACACTCTTGAGGTTTCTCCAGTATTCTTTAGGCCTGTAAATCTGGTCTTTTTTTTTTTTTGGGGGGGGGGGGGGGGAGTTAAAATTATGCTCTACATCCTTCTCCAGCTCTGTCCAGAACCCTCTGTTGTGATCCTGGTCAGAGCAGTCAGTGGTGGTAGCCGGGCACCATCTAGCTGTACTGGACTCAGTCCGGTGGAAGCCTTGGTAGCTGTGAACAATTAGTCCTTTGGACTAATCTTTTCGTTGTATCCTGTTCTCTTCATTCTCCCTTGCTCCCGAAGGGATGAGACCAGTGGAGTATCTTAGATGGCCGCTCATAGGCTTTTAAGACCCCAGACACTACTCACCAAGGTAGAAGGTAGAGCATTATCTTTATAAGTAGTGTCACGCCAATTGAGCTAGATGTTCCCCGAGACCATGGTCCCCAGAGCCCTCCGTCCAACAACTCAGTCCCTCGGGGGGTTTGGATGTGTCTATAGGGCCTCCATGACCTTTCCTTGTGCAGGTTGTGTTTCCCCTGTACTGTGTACTATCTCACCTCTCACCCAAGGTACCACTTATCTATTGCCTATTTAGTATTCCCCCCCACCCCTCCCATCCCTGGTAACCAACAAGGATTGTTACATTTTGCATGTGAATTTTTTCATGGGTTTTTACAATAGAGGTCTCATACAATATTTGTCCTTTTGTGATTGACTTATTTCACTCAGCATAATGTCCTCCAGTTTCATACATGTTATGAGATGGTTGACAGATTTATTGTTCTTTCTCGTTGCACAGTACTCCATTGTGTGTATGTACCGTAGTTTGTGTATCCATTCATCTGTTGATGGACATCGAGGTTGTTTCCATCGTTTGGCTATTGTGAACAATGCTGCCATGACCATAGGTGTGCATATGTCTATTCGAGTGATGACTCTTATTTCTCTAGGAAATATTCCTAGGAGTGGGATTGTTGGATCGAATGGTATGTCTATTTCTAGCTTTCTGAGGAAACGCCATATCATTTTCCAAAATGGTTGTATCATTTTGCATTCCCACCAGCAGTGTATAAGAGTTCCCATCTCCCCGCAGCCCCTCCAACATTTGTTATTTCCAGTATTTTTGATTCGTCCCAGTAATGCCGGGGTGAGATGGTATCTCATTGTGGTTTTAATTTGCATTTCTCTAATGGCTAGTGATCGCGAGCATTTCCTCATGTGTCTGTTGGCCATTTGAATGTCTTCCTTGGTGAAGTGTCTATTCATTTCCTTTGCCCATTTTTTGATAGGATTGTTTGTCTTTTTGTTGTAGAGGTGTTGGATTTTCTTGTAGATTATGGAGATTAGACCTTTGTCTGACTTGTACTGTCCAAAAATTTTTTCCCAGTCTGTAGGTTCTCTTTTGACTCTTTTGGTGAAGTCTTTTGCAGAGCACAGATGTTTGATTTTTAGAAGATCCCAGTTATCTAGTTTATCTGTTGGGTTTTTTGTGTTGATGTTTATGGTTTGTTTCCTGTTAATGCCATGTATTAAGGCCTGAAGTGTTGGTCCTATTTTTTCTTCTATGAATTTTATAGTTTGAGGCTTTATATTCAGGTCTTTGATCCATTTTGAAGTAGTTTTTGTATATGGTGTGAGGTATGGGTCCTGTTTCATTTTTCTACAAATGGATATCCAGTTTTGCCAGCACCATTTGTTAAAAAGACTCTCTTTTCCCCATTTGATGTATTTTGGGCCCTTGTCGAAGATCAGGTGACCGTAGGTGGATGGATTTACATCTGGGTTCTCAATTCTGTTCCATTGATCAATCTCTCTGTTGTTGTTCCAGTACCAGGCTGTTTTGAGTACTGTAGCTGTATAGTAGGTTTTCAAGTCAGGTAGTGTGAGTCCTCCAACATTATTCTTCTTCTTCAGTAGTGCTTTACTTATTCGGGGTTTCTTCCCTTTCCATATAAAGTTAATAATTAGTTTTTCCATCTCTTTGAAGAATGTTGTCGATACTTGTATCGGGATTGCATTGTATTTGTAAATTGCTTTAGGTAGAATTACCATTTTCACAATGTTGAGTCTGCCTATCCATGAGCATGGTATGTTTTTCCATTTATGTAGATCCCTTTGGGTTTCATGCAGCAGTGTTTTGTAGTTTTCTTTATATAGGTCTTTTACATTCCTGGTCAGATTTATTCCTAAGTATTTTATCTTTTTAGGGGCTATTGAAAATGGTATTGAATTCCTGATCTCCTTTTCATCGTTCTCTTTACTGGTGTATAGGAATCCAACTGATTTTTGAATGTTTATCTTGTATCCTGCTACTCTGCTGAATCTTTCTGTTAGTTCCAGTAGATTTCTCGTGGAGTCTTTAGGGTTTTCTATGTATAGTATCATATCATCTGCAAACAGGGAGAGTTTAACTTCTTCATTACCAATTTGGATGCCCTTTATTTCTTTTTCTTGCCTTATTGCTCTAGCTAGAACTTCCAGCACAATGTTAAATAGGAGTGGTGATAAAGGGCATCCTTGTCTTGTTCCTGTTTTCAAGGGGAATGTTTTCAGCCTCTCTCCATTAAGAATGATGTTGGCTGTTGGTTTTGCATAGATGCCCTTTATTATGTTGAGAAATTTCCCTTCTATACCTATTTTATTGAGAACTTTTATCAGGAATGGGTGTTGGACTTTGTCAAATGCCTTTTCTGCATCAACTGAGATGATCATGTGATTTTTTTCTTTCCTTTTATTTATGTGGTGGATTACGTTGATGTATTTTCTAATGTTAAACCATCCTTGCATACCTGGTATGAATCCTACTTGGCCGTGGTGTATTATTTTTTTGATATGATACTGAATTCTATTGGCTAGAATTTTGTTCAGAATTTTTGCGTCTATATTCATGAGAGATATTGGTCTGTAATTTTCTTTTTTTGTGTTGTCTTTGCCTGGTTTTGGTATCAGCGTTATGCTGGCTTCATAGAATGAACTTGGAAGTGTTCCTTCCTCTTCTATGCTCTGAAATAGCTTGAGTAGAACTGGTACAAGCTCTTCTGTAAATGTTTTGTAGAATTCTCCAGTGAAGCCATCTGGGCCAGGGCTTTTTTTGGTTGGGAGTTTTTTAATTACCTTTTCAATCTCTTCTCCTGTTATGGGTCTGTTCAAATTTTCAATATCACTTTGTTGTAGTTTGGGTAGGCCGTATGTTTCTAGAAATTTATCCATTTCCTCTAGGTTTTCAAATTTGTTGGTATATAGTTTTTCATAATATTCTGTTATAATCCGTTTTATTTCGGTTGGGTCTGTTGTAATGTCCCCCATTTCATTTCTTATTTGGGTTATTTGTGCCCTCTGCTGTTTTTCTTTTGTCAGTCTGGCCAGTGGGTTGTCGATTTTGTTGATTCTTTCAAAGAACCAACTTTTGGTTTTGTTGATTCTTTCTATTGTTTTTCTGTTCTCTATTTCATTGATTTCTGCTCTGATCTTTACTATTTCCTTTCTTCCGGTGGTTGTAGGCTTTTTTTGTTGTTCTCTTTCTATTTGTTTGAGTTCTGTAGTTAATGTTTTGATTTTGTCCCTTTCTTCTTATTTGATATGTGCATCTATGGCTATAAATTGTCCTCTGAGGACTGCCTTTGCTGTGTCCCAAAGGTTTTGGTATGATGTGTTTTCATTTTCGTTTGATTCTAGGAATTTTTTAATTCCATCTCTGATTTCTTCTATTACCCATTGATGTGTAAGCAGATTATTATTCAGTTTCCATGTGTTTGATTTTTTTTCCTTGCTCTTTCTAGTGTTAATTTCTACCTTGATGGCATTGTGGTCAGAGAAGATACTGTGAATTATCTCAGCATTTTGGATCTTGTTGAGGATTGCTCTGTGGCCTAAGATGTGGTCTATTCTGGAGAACGTTCCATGTGCATTGGAAAAGAATGTGTACTTTGCAGCGGTTGGATGGATTGTTCTATATATGTCTATGAGGTCCAGTTGGCTGATTGTGTCTTTTAGGTCTTCTGTATCTTTGCTGAGTTTCTTTTTAGTTGTTCTGTCTTTTACTGAGAGTGGTGTGTTGAAGTCTCCTACTATTATTGTGGAACTGTCCATTTCTCTTTTCAGTGCTGTTAGAGTTTATGTATTTTGGAGCCCTGTCATTGGGTGCATAGATATTTATTATGGTTATGTCTTCATGATGGATCATCCCCTTAATCATTATACAGTGTCCTTCTTTGTCTTTTATGGTAGATTTTGTTTTAAAGTCTATTTTATCTGAGATTAGAATTACCACTCCTGCTCTTTTTTGATAGTTGTTAGCTTGATATATTTTTTTCCAACCTTTGATTTTTAATAAATTCACATCTTTGTTTCTAAGGTGTGTCTCTTGTAGACAGCAAATTGATGGATCCTGTTTTCTTATCCATTCTGCCACTCTCCATCTCTTTATGGGTGCATTGAGTCCATTTACGTTCAGTGTAATTATTGATAGATGGAAGTTTGTTGTTGTCATTTTGTAGTGCTTTTTTTTGTGGTGCTGAAGTTTTCTTTGTTCTTCTTACTCTCCTGTGCTGAGTTACTTTTGTTTGTGGATTTTGTGTTCATTCCTTTTGTTTTTGTAAGTTTTGTTTTTGTTGAGACTTTATGTTTTTCGTCTTTATTTTTATGAGTTGGTTTGTTAACTTTCTTTGTGGTTACCATGAATTTTACCCTGATCTTTATAATTTTTAAGCAGTCTACCCTTACTTGGTATCGCCTTGCCTTCCTCTCCTTTAGAAGGTTCTATACCTATGTCATTTGTTCCCTCTTTCATTGTTTTGATGTTGTTGTCATCCTTTGATTGATTTCTCTGATTCCCTGTTGTATTTCTTTTGTTTTTGGAAAGTCCTCTGTATAGTTCAGTTCCTAGAATGGTATCTGGTTCATATGAACCTGCGTCCCAGGTCCTAGGTCCTGCCTGAGGGCTGAAGCTGTTTGTCCTCAGATCTAAGAACTCCCTTTAATATTTCTTGTAAGTTTGGTTTGACTTTTGTGTATTCCTTTAGTTTCTGTTTATCTGGAAATGACCTAATTTCACCATCAAATTTGAATGAGAGTTTTGCAGGATATATTATTCTTGGCTGACAATTTTTTTCTTTCAAGATTTTATATATGTCATCCCATTGCCTTCTTGCCTGCATGGTTTCTGCCGAATAATCTGAGCTTAGTCTTATTGTTTCTCCTCTGTATGTGACTTCTTCTTTTTCACGAGCTGCTCTCAGGATTCTTTGTTTGTCTTTAGTTTTAGCGAATGTGAATATGATATGTCTTGGTGATTTTCTTTTGGGGTCTCTTCTATATGGGGTTCGTTGAGCTTCTTGGATGGCCAGCTTTTTATTTTTCATGATATTGGGAAAGTTCT
This sequence comes from Dugong dugon, assembly GCA_030035585.1. Lineage (NCBI taxonomy): Eukaryota > Metazoa > Chordata > Mammalia > Sirenia > Dugongidae > Dugong > Dugong dugon. The sequence goes on from CM057478.1 coordinate 22,782,005, forward strand.
CTGTCAGCAGTTCGTCAATGATCCTCTCTGCGTTTTCTGTTTTCTCCCCCTGTACTGGTATGCAAATCACTCGTAAGTTTTCGCTTTTAATTGTGTCCCACATAACTCTCAGGGTCTCTTCATTTTTCTTTGTTCTTTTTTCTGAGTTTTCCTGAAACAGAGTTGTATCCAAGTGTTTGTCTTCAGTTCCACTGATACCGTCTTCCATGGTTTCAAATCTACTTCTCAGCCCTTCTATGACACCGTCCATTTCTGAAATCTTGTTGTTTATCTTTTGGATTTCTAATTGTTGTTTTTGTATAATTTCTAGTTGTGAATTTATTTTGGCATTTTGTTCCTGCATCATCTTCCTGAATTCTTCCAATTTTTTGTCTGTATTTTCCATAAATGTCTATTTTTTCCTCACGTTTGTCAGCTTTTTGCCTCAGTTCTTGGAAAATTCCGAGTATCAGTGATTTGAGTTCCCTATCAGGTACTTCTAGTGCATTTTCTTCCACAGGAGAGTTATCTGGTGTTTTAATTTGGACGCCTATTGGAGCCATCTTGTCTTGTTTTTGTAAATGTTTTGATATTGTTTGCTGTTTTTGGGGCATTCAGTAGATATTTCTCTCATTTATTGATTGTAGATTTTTTTTTTTTTTCGTCCTTGTGGTACAGCTGGGCAGATCCAGCTGAAGAGGAGCCACTGGGACGGGTTGTTTGTGGCACTCACCGCAGCCACCAGGACGGTCGGTAGTCAGTGCTGGGCAGGTTCCAATAGGGCGTGCCTGCACAGCTTGGTGGTGTGATGTCAAGTGCACGGTGCAGGTAGGTAGGGTGCAGCGGGAAGATGGTTATGTGTGAAGCTAAGCTGGATATGGGAGAGAGGAGAGAGGAGCAGGAGCAAAAAGCATACAAACATAAAAGAATGCTAGGGGAGCTTGTCGTTGGAATGTACAGATGAGAAACTATGGGATGGAGGAAACCAGAAGGGGTAAGAGAAAGAAAAGAATGAACAAATAAAAATCAGAAAAGTTAAAGAACTGCAAAGTTCCCAGGGATCCCACCGATGCAGGTCTGGGGCAGTCGGTCTCAGTTTTCACAGCACAGCCTGGCCAGAAGGTACAGAGGCATACATCGCCTGGTATTCAGGGATCAGAAAGAGAAGGAAGAGATAGAGAGACGAGAAATTAAGCAATGAAGAAAGACAAGAGGGAAAAGATGACAAAACTAATCAAAAAAGAAGAAAAATAAAATTTAAAAAAAAAAAAAAAAGCAACACCAGCAGTCAGTGCCAACAAATGGGACCCAGAGAGCCCCCACTCAGGGGCGCGAATTCCAAGCAGCCGGCAGTCTCGGGGTTAAGAGACCGTGGCCACGGGAAGCAGAGGAGCGAACGAACAAGGGCCCCGGGATCTCGCCAGCATGGCAGCCCAGACCTGGAAGCAGCCACATGCCCGAACGCAGTCCCACAGCCCCGCAAGAGAGACCAAAGACGGCGCTCGGAACCAGGCACCCGAGTAAAAGGAGGGGGAGGCAGCGAGAGGTAAGTGAGAAACCAGAAGAAGCAGAAAATGCAACACCAACAGCCAACAAATGGGACCAAGAGAGCCACCACTCAGGGGCGCGAATTCCAAGCAGCCGGCAGTCTCAGGGTTAAGAGACCGTGGCCACGGGAAGCAGAGGGGCGAACGAACAAGGGCCCCGGGATCTCGCCAGAGCGGCAGCCCAGACCTGGAAGCAGCCACACGCCCGAACGGAGCCCCACAGCCCCGCAGGAGAGAGCAAAGACGGCACTCGGAAGCAGGCACCCAGGCAAAAGGAGGGGGAGGCGGCAGAAAAAGCTTCACCAGCAGCCAGCAAACGGCTTTCAGAAAGCCGCCAGCCCGGGTGCGCGGAATCCAAGCACCAGCGCCCCCCAGCCCAGGGACCCTGGCCACGGAAAGCAGAGGGGCGAACGAACAAAGGCCCCAGGATCTCACCAGCGCGGCTGCCCAGACCTGGAAGCAGCCACACGCCCGAACGGAGCCCCACAGCCCTGCAGGAGAGAGCAAAGACGGCACTCGGAACCAGGCACCCAGGGAAAAGGAGGGGGAGGCGGCAGAAAAAGCTTCGCCAGCAGCCAGCAAACGGTTCTCAGAAAGCCACCGGCCCGGGGGCGTGCGGAATCCAAGCACCGGTGCCCCCCAGCCCAGGGACCCTGGCCATGGAAAGCAGGGGAGCCCCAGCCGAGGCGGACAGGGGTGGGGGGGTGGGAAAGCGCGCACCGCAGTTTACCGGTCATTCTGTCTCCCACTGGACGCTCTGCAAGGCTGCTCTCCCGTTCTCTGGTCTCCGATAGGAATCCAAGATGGTGGATCCGCGCTGCGTTAGCTGGTAAGGAATCTCTGCATGAGTCTCTCCTCGCTCTCCGTTCTCTTTTAGTATTCTCACTCCGTTTGGTGTTTGGCTGAGTTCTTTATCTCTTCATTTGGTGTTCTAGGGTTTCAGGATTGTTGATTCTCTATTAGGTTTAGTTTTTCTGATCTTTGCTGTGGAGGGACGGCGTGGTGCTTCTGCCTAGAGCGCCATCTTGCCCCGCCTCTTCCCCTCACCTTTAACAGAAGTTCAGTGGCCCCTAAGCATGGAGCCCACAGCATTTCAAGGAGAGAACAGACTTAACTACAGAGCTACTTAAGGGACACCTGGGACAACATGAAGCATCCAAGCATTAGTAGAGAGGTGCATAGGTGAATGAGCTTCGCTAACACAGCATTTGTACAGGGTCAACCTCTTGCCCAGGAAAGGGAGAAATACTGTGTTTCTTCATTCCAGTTGTAGCTCATGACTACCTGCTGCCAGGCAATATTTTAGTACTAGATTCTAGAAGCACAAAGATTATTTTAAACAGTTTCTATAGAAAATGCATTCCACAGCCCAAACAGCTGACTTTAAAATAAACTTCAGCAATACACTGCTTGCAAATTACCATATTTGTGTGTTCTCCCTAAAATCTTAATCTTTAACTGCCCTTGGATCATATTAATCACTTCTCACAGCACCTGTAGCACTAACCAGCACGCACAACGTATTTTAGGATGTCCTGTTGAGAGAATTAACTTACTGTGCTAAGCATCAGTTCGCACATTTTAAATCACAAAAAATGCAAGAAAGATATTGAGAGAAAATAGCAAAAAATCCAAAATGGAAAGTAAACAATTTTAAACAACAACAAGAAGACATCCTTCTTGCAATGATGGGCAGCTTTATCTGGAGTCTGCCCTTAAAAAAATAATAATAATTTCTTTTAAGAAATCGAAACTTTCCTGTCTATGCCTAGTTTTCCTCATTTTCCATATTATCACTAATTAGTTATATTTAGGCATGTCCATTCTTAAGATGTATCTACAGAAAGAGTAGTATTTTAGTTTAATTATATATTACTTGTACAAATTATTCATTAGTTTTAAAAACAAAATCTAAAATTGAGAGCATAGGGAAGAGAACAAAGTAAAGAATATTTAAAAAAGTACTTACATGCTGAATGTAAAGAAGGAAAGAAACATCCCAGTAAAATCCAAAGATTGTGGAGGGGGAAAAAAGGGAATATATACATTTCATTACTTGATGAGAATAATAACAATTTTTTGAAGACAAGAGTATAAACACCATATACCTTCACCACATCAACCCAGTTCCAGCCTCGAGGAAGTTCCCCTTTGTGATCTAGAGGATTAAAAAAAATAGTAACTTTATTTCTACAACCAATCAGCTAGTTCTAAATTAATATTCTAATAAATAAGTTTGTATTACTATTCTACACAATAAATAGACAAAAATTTAAACCACACATTACTAAGCTAGAAGAAGTTTATCATCATCATGAATTGAAAGCACTATTCTGGGGATATTTGCAATGTATTTTATTTTACATTTACCCTATTCAAGACAAAACCCGGTATCAAGGAAAAAATACGGAGGTGGTTGGTAATGTCAGGGAAGAGGAGCTAATTAATTAATCAGTTGCATGTGTTACATAGTTTTATTGCTTTATAAAGTCACTGCTTATTAAGAAACTGTTTACTATTTCATGAGTTTGCAGTTCACATCAAGAAACTAGACAAAACAGGAGGTTTTACAGACAAATGTTTGGCTTCAAGACTAAGAGGAGTGAACTTATTCTTATTGTGCTCTGACAAATAGTCATTGTTTAATCTAGCATTCCTTTTCTTTTTTGGTGGAGGTGTCAGGCATCGAACCCAGGGCCTCATACAGGCATAATCTAACATTCTTTAAAAAGGGCTTTAATCACTGGAAGTGCTTGAAAACAAGTTCAACCTTTTATATAAGCATTTACAGTTTAGAAAATGCTTTCACTCTTTTAATAGAATATTCAAATCTAAAGAATAGTTTAATAAATAATTTAAAATCCTTCCATTTAAAATGGCTTCATTTCCTTTATGCTTGATGTATGTTCATTTTCCCCATGATTCTTACAGGCAAGAAGCAATGTTACTGGAACTCAATTTGAGATGTTAATGGTTCTTTTCTCCTTTATGCAAGAATCTTATCCTACTGGTTACTAGTTATGAGGGGCATGAAGGCAGATCATCAATTTTGGTAACTAAAACATTTACCCATAGCACCATGCCTGTCCCATTAAAGTTGCATTTAGAATTAAAGCTCCAAGTTATTATAAACTTTAGGTGGGCACTATCAAGGAGATGGAGATAGGGAGATATTAATGAAAAGGAATGATCACAGGGCATTAAGTAACTACATAAAAACAACAGGTAACTAAGTAGGCAATATTAAGAAAATGTTTAGTTTCAACTTTAAGTCCAGAATAGATACTAAAACATTCTAAAAAGATATTAATCAAAATTCTAGAAAACAGACTGAATAATGGTTAAAAATTTACTGTTTTAATTGTTTATACTTTAACACTGCTTTTACATTTCGTATAATGGATTCCTAGATTTTCTATTTGACAAACCACTACAATTTCAAAAATGTATTTTGGTGACCACACAGGGTTGTTATCCTTCTACTCTGTCACAATCATATTAAACAGAACATAAACAATTAAAACACTACCTTATAAAAGAAAGGGCACTTCAACCTTCTTCCCTAAAGTAAAAGGGTCAGTTCTTCCCAGTAAAGGGCAGCTTGTAGCTTTACACCAGTAACACACACATACACAACTAAGTGTACCTACACAAACTTGCATATACGTACATATATGTGTACTTGCATATGACAGTGTCCTCATTTTCCCTGACTGGGAAAAAATTTACAGACTGCTATCAATTTTCAAATTCTCAGGTTAAGTAAAGGATCAAATATTATTACTGATGTGAGCTAGGATTAATAATACTCTTCAAACGGTCCAAACAAAAGACTGGTTTAGAACACATGCAGGGCCCTTGGTGATGCAGTGATTAAGAGCTCGGCTGCTAATCAAAAGGTTGGCAGTTTGAATCCACCAGCCGCTCCTTGGAAACCCTATGGGGCAGTTCTCCTCTGTCCTATAGGGCACTATGAGTCTGCATCGAGTAGATGGCAATGGGTTTGTTTGGTTTTTTTTTTCGGTTTAGGACACATAATAATTTTATTTTTAAATCTTATTGTTGCATAAATAAGTAAACTACAGAAGAAAACATTCCATTATTTATTGTGCTAAGATCTAATAGTATACCAGAATTCATCTCAGATGAAGGCTATATTTCAAAAATTTTTCATTAACACACATCTGCCATAGAGGTAAACAAATAGGAAAATCCCATACAGAACACACAAGTAAGACAAAGAAATTTTTGTACACTTTTCTAATGTTCCTCAATCTCAAACTCATTTTTATAGTACTGTGTTACCTTCTTCTCAAATGGCTATCTCTTGTAATGAAGTAGTAGTTTAAGTACTTTCAGTATACATCTGTAACTCAAGGCCGTGTCTGACCCAAATGCTCCAAGAATGGAGACTTCATCTTCTAAATCAAAATATATTTAATAAGCATCTGTTGTTGTGTGCCATCAAGTCGATTCTGACTCACAGTGACCCTATATGGTACGATAAAACTGTCCCATAGGGTTTCCTAGGCTATAATCCTTATGTGAGCAGGTTGCCAGGTTTTTTTCCCCCTGGAGGGGCTGGTGCAGCAGCTGTTGGGTTCAAACAGCAGACCTTTGAGTTAGTAACCAAGCATTTAACCATTGTGCCACCAGGGCTCCTAATTAAGCACCTACATCACAGTAAATAGCAACCTATTTATCTATGTTGTAAGATTAAAAAAATAGAACAAACCTGTTTTATCTGCAAGCTTACGTTTCTGGGCTTTTGAAAGTTGCTCTTTTTTGTCTTTTTTCTTACTTGATGGGGCTGTATTAGGAGTTTCAACTGAGATGATATTGCTTATGGATGTCTAGAAAAAAATTCACACTTTTAGACTTACGACACAACATTTATTGAATTACGCTAAATACAGGTATTTCCTGAAAGAGGCTGATAATTTTTAGATTTCTGAAGTACTATGTTATTATTACTCATTTATAAAATCAGGTGACCTTAGCACATTGTTGGTTTCACTCTTGTAAAAGTTCACAATGAAGGATATAACTGCAATTGTTATAACCAGGTCCCTGGGATGCAAGTTCTGATATCAGCATTATATTGAGGCTCTGAGGTTCCAAAGTAGTTTTACAATTCAGTTAATTTGCTGTCATTTGGAAATCTAAACATGTCTTCAGAAAAATCAAATGTGCCTGCCTAGAACATCCTGGTTCCCTGGGGAAATGAAAAATAAATCTTTAAAACATTTGAGATCATACAGTCAGTGTTCACGATAGCCAAAATTTAAAATTCTTACTAGGTGCCAAACATTGTCTTTAATGTCTTACATATGTTACTCACTTGATTCTTAATACAATCTTATAAAGTAGATACTATTATAATTCCCATTTTACAGATGAGAAAACTGAGCGTATGGAGATAAAAATGTTGCCCAATGTCACACAATCAGTAAGTGGTGCAGTGAGTTTGAACCCCATTGATCCGACCCAGAGTTCATGGTTTTAACTATTACTCTCCAATGCTCCTTCAGTAGCCTCTTTTTCTGTGTCCTATGTTCTTCTTCTGTGTCTTGCTGGAAACATGGAAGCCAGAGCCATTCAAGTAGAACACATGGCCTTTGCTGTCAAAAAGCTTAGAGTCTGGTTCACAAGACAAAACTAAATTAACACTGATCTGTTAGATCATGACTTGGTGCAAAGATGCTTAAAGTCATAAAAATCCTAAAACCACTCTATAAATAAAGCAATTATTATTATCTTTTTCTATTCACTAAAGTCTCCTTAAGTTGCAATACCTTCAAATTGAACTGTGGCAAAACAATTTACAATGAAATAAACCTCATGGAGAAAGCAATTTCATGCACATTTTAGAACTACCTAAGAAATCTTCAACTATATAAGCTTTATGAAGAGATGAAGTAAATATAAAAATACTAGGTCCTGGTGCCTGGCTACCACCAATGACTGCCCTGACAGGGAACATAAAAGAGAGCCCCTGATGGAACAGGAGAAAAGGTGGGGTGCAGAACTCAAATTGTAGTAAGAAGACCAGAATTAATGGTCTGAGACTGGAGGAACCCCAGAAAGCACGGCCCCCAGATTCTCTATCGGCCCAGAACTAAAACAATTTCCAAGGCCAACTCTTCAGACAGGGATTGGACTGGACTGTGGGACATAAAGTGATACTTGTGAAGAGTGTGCCTCTTAGCTCAAGCAGATACAAGAGACTAAATGGGCGGCTTCTGTCTGGAGGTGAGACAGGAAGCCAGAGAGGGTTAGGAGCTGGCTAAATGGACATGGGGAATCAGGGGTGGAAAGGAGGAGTGTGCTGTCACAGTATGGGGAGAGCAATCAGGGTCACCTAACAATGTATGTATAAATTTTTGTATAGGAGACTAACTTGAAATGTAAACTTCATTTAAACTACAACAATAAAAAAATGTAAAAAATAAACAAACGTAAGAAATATAAAAAAAAAAAAAAAAAAAAAAAGGCTAGGTCCTATAATGTCTCAGTTTTGATAGACCCATTAAGTAGTCTATAGAATATAATTTCATTTCCCAAATGAAATAGAACCTAAGAAATCCAAAGTTCATTGTTCTTATTTAACTCAGATGTAACTGTCTTGTTAAATCTAACACAAAGTTCCCTTCCAATTTTTAAACATTAATAGCTAGCAAAAATTAATTACTAGCAGAGCAAAACCAAAAAACCATGCAAAAAATAATGATATACTCACTGTAGAATTAATGGGATGGTGATTCTCCATGAACTGTTCCTTATTGTCCTTGGCATATTCAAATAATGTATAGGTCATAGCAGTTCCAAGATTAACTTCAACTGCTTCCTGTAACTTGGCTAATATACTCTGCTTTACAGCTGATGATCTACAACACACAACAAATAGTGCTAAGAAGAAGGTAAAAGGGAGAATAAAACAAAAACAATGAAAATGAAATACTACTCACATGGTATTGTTAAAAAAAGCATTCATAGATATAATTGGAGGTGTCTGAGGATATGTTTCTGTCCAGGAAATCTCTATTAAGAAGGCTTTGGGATCACCATTTTCACCTATCTGAAGAAAAGGGAAATCTTAGGCTGTAAAAAGTGACACAGAGACAGAGCACCAAATTATGATCTTTAAAATGATGAACTCCTTCCAGTGCTTGTTTGTAGATCAGAAATGTAATATTTTGAAAAGTTCAGGGTACAGGCTAAGACTGAGTGAATGGGCAGGGGATGAGGGGAGTATAAAGACACTCTGACTTTTAATTTATTCCTAGTCTGTCTTAATAGGTCTAGTTCATGCCCGTGGCCCATCTCTCCAACCTCCAGAAGCTTTTCCACTTTTTTTGTTTGTTTGACCACACTTTTCTGAGAATGAAGATAATATATCAAGTGTGGGAGACAAGAAAAGAATGGACAAAAATAACAACTCAGGAACATGGGGAAGTCTGAGGAGCTTTCAAATAGAAGGGCCTTAGACTTAACTCCATCTTTAACTTGGGTCATTAAAAGTCCTTGACTGTTATATCCATAGAGACGGCATAAGGATGATTAAATTTCAATTGTTAATCCATAAAAGATAAGAAGAGGAAGCAAACTGATATGCATTAGCACAATCTCAAGAGATCAAAAAATAAAATGTAAAATTTAGTAGTGAAAAATGAAAAAGCAAAGAGATAAGAAAAAGGGATATCATAGGTTGGATAGTAAACACCTAAATAATTTAAAGATCTTTTGTTTCTTTTCTTCCTCAACTTTTTAATTTGGAAAAATTTTAACCTTAAATAAAAATTGAAACAGCAATGAATACTTGTTGGCATTTACCTTACTCACCAAATGCTATCTTTTTGCCCCATTTACCTTATCTTTCTCTTTCCATTTCTACCACAGCATCTCCCTCTACCCCCACCCTATCCTTTTATATGTATGATTTTTTCCTTTGGTATCTGTTGAACCATATGAAAGTAAATTGCAGACATCATGATACATGCTCAAATATTTGGGGGTAAAGTATCTCCTAATAAGGACATTCTCCTTTATAAGCACACTACCATTATCTCAGCCAAGAAACTCAACATTGATACAAAAACATTATCTAATATACAATCCACATTAAAAGCCCCCCAATCATATCTAAAGTATCCTTTGATAGAACTCCAATTACAATCCAATGAAGGATTATGGATTCCATTTGGCTGTCATGTCCCTTTATACTCTTTTTAACAGTCCCCAGGCCTTTTTTTTTCTTTAATGGATTTATGACAAAAATAGCCCACTCCCTTGCTTTATGTAATCACTAAGTCGTTACTCAAGGTACACCTAGGAACAAACTGCCACGTGTGCCCCACTGTGCTACGCCCTGGGATAGATAAGACGGTTCTTGCCCTCCAGGGAGCCAGACATTTAGAGGACTCACTAAAATGTAGCATGATAGATTGTTCAAAAGTGACAGAACAAAGTATCAAGAAATGGTGAATGATTTAGAGAGAGAGGAGAACCTGCTGCTATGGTGTCAATTCCAACTCATAGTGACCCTACAGGACAGAGCAGAACTGTCCCGTAGGGCAGACTGCCACATCTTTCTCCCATGGAGCAGCTAGTTCGAACTACTGATCATTTGGTTAGCAGCTGAGTGCTTTAACCACTGAGCAACCAGGGATTCCCTAGAGAGAGGAGATATGGCCTAAATACATCACAGGGGAGAAATGAGTTAGGCCTTAAAGGAGAAGTAGGATGAATGATGGATGAAGGTGAGAGAAAGAATGAACAATGTATCCAAAGACACACAGTGTAATAAAAAATATGAGAAATAATCTGCTGTGACTAACAGGTGGCAGTGCTTGGGAAAGTTTGGAGAGGCAGTTAGAATCAAAGAGAAGGGCCTTGAGTGTCAAGCTAAGGAATCTAGCCCTCATTCTATAGACAAGAGGAAACCATGGAGAAACCTTTTCAAACGGGAATGAGATGACTACTTATGTGTTTTACAGAATTGGCCAGCAGTCTATAGGATGACCAATGGTGGAGTGTAGGGGGAAGCTGAAGAAAGAACTGAATACAGGGAAATCATTTAGAAGGCTGGCTATTCTGCACAAGAAATGAGGGGTCTGCCTAGGACATAGTCAGAACTGCACCCTAGGCCCTGTGGCTCTCAACACACTGTCTCCTAAGTTCAGTCCTCTTAAATCCACCCTAGGGTCACATCAGAGTGTCCATCCTATAGGACACACACGTGTGCTAGAGCATTCTGTATACTGTGCTCAATAAATAACTGCTATTGTTAACATAGACATTCAGAAAGGTACGTATGGCAGAATTCTCAACTTCCCATCAGCTAAGGGAAGGGTGGCAGTCATTGGGAAAGTCTGAGGCAGTTGCTTTCAAATAGAAGGGCCTTAGCGTTAACTCTGTCTTTAACTTGGGTCATTAGAAGTCCCTTCATTGTTATATCCACGGAGATAGTATAAGGATTATTGAGTTCAAGAGGAATTGAGAAGAGGTGAGTAGAGAGGAAAGTATCCAAAGGAAGTAATTGTAAATTTATTTATTGTGACAGTTTATAATAATCATGCAAAGAATCATTTGTTATACAATTTATTTTAAATGGTGATGTTAATGATAACCAGTCTTTTACCAAAAAACTTCCCCATTCCACCACTACTTATAATCATTTGGATAAATGATTTACGTAATTTACTTATAAAATACTGGTACTGTTGTATGTTCAAGACAGATCGATTAGCAATTCCATTTTTAAGAAAAATCTGTATTTCACATATTTCTTCTTAAATTTTGAATACAGAATGAAGAAAATATCAACTTTTCTTGAGCATATTATAGGGTAGTAAAAAGAATAACGGAGCTAGAATACCCAGACTGTATTATATGAGCTGTGGGAACTTGGGACCACATTGCACAGAAAGCTATGACTGAGCGAAGTTATCTTTAAGAAGGTAAAACCATGTTTCTTCCATTTCTAACATTTTATAATTCTGTTAAAATAAAAACAAGTTTATCTTTTTATTTTTAAGTTTCTGAACTAACCTTTTAAAAGTTAAAAATAATTGATGTCAGGGTGATGGGTTTTCATTTAAATGTGTCTGAAAATCCAAAGACATAAGTTTAAAATAACCCACTAGATTTAATAAGCAAAATCACCATTTTTAACAACCTTTGGTTTTTTTCTAGCAAAGCAGTAGTTACTCCTATGCATGCCATGTCTTACCCTGTATTGAAATGAAACTGGACTTAATTCTCGGAAACTTTCATCTCCTTCGTAAATAGAACGTAATGCTTCTAGTTCCATCTGAAAGAAATGAATCAAATAAATTTGGTTTACAAATACACAGATTATAAATTAAGGGTCTTCAGTTCCTGATTCAAGCCCTGTCAACTATGTGAAACTTAGCTAATTTAATTTCCCATTATTGTGAGGGAACATTTAAAATCCTTCTCACAGAATGATCAAATCTTGAAAAAACACTTAAGGATAATAAAGAGAACTTTAATAAATGATAGAAAGAGGTTGACAAGCCCAAGATGGGAGAAAGGATTGCAAGAGAAAATGTAACTAGTAATCCTTGCCTGGAAGTATTTCTTAGAACATGCTGGGCTTACAAATGAGAAGTCTCAATCACTGCTTGTGATCTCTGAAGAATCACTGAGAAAAGAAGCAAAGGAAGACTATGCTTGAGCAAATATCTTAGTTTTCAAAAAGATGTATGTCATAAATTCTACAAATTACAGATGGGTGAGCTTCACCCACATGAACAAAGTTTAGAATGGATTATTAAAGAAATGGTTTGTTAGCACCTGGGAGAGTAAGGAGTAATCCCTAAGACCTTGGAAAACAAGGTTCCCTAAGTATAGAAAATAAAACATATCTAAACAATCCATGCCCTTCTTAGAAAGGGTAACTTGACTGATACATTAGGAAAAAGTACAAAACTGTCTGTCTGGATTTCAGCAAGGCTCCATGGGGCTTTTCTTGCTACCTCTACAAAAGAAAAAAAGGGAATTCAAACTGCATTCAAGAATAGTAGATTGTAACAAATCCAAAAGGTAGCGCTAGTCCTTCTATCCTTAATCCTTTCTATCTTTTAATTAACAATTTGGACAGGAAAAAAAATTGAAGGTAAGCTTATCAATTTGTGGATGACAATTTGATGGGATAGTGAATCACATTGGTGGTAGCAGAATAAAAATCCAAAAGGTGCTTGATAAACATCTAACAAGATGAAATTTAAACAGGTAAAATGGAAGAAATCGTACTCAGATACCTAAACATACAAGTAGAGGATGAAAAACCTAGTACATTGCAGCAGTGTGTATAAAACACTTAAACGGTAAATCTAACTGCCGGAAACAGTGTGATGCCAGTTTTAAAACAGGATATAAATAAACTTAGAACCTATCCACAGACACAATCCCAAAACAGTGAAACTAAAAACAACGCATCTAAGAAGAAAAGCTAAAAAGAACTATTTAGCCTAAGGAAAGATATGAAAAACTGAGTAGGGAAGTTGTCTTCAATGATCTGATGCTCACATGGAATGAAATTTTCTTGTAAAAATGGAAATCTCTGGGCCCCACTACAGAAATTTTGATTCAGTGGGTTTGGAGTGCAGTGCAGGTATGTTTTTCCAGTAACCACCCAAGTGGATCTAATTCAGGGCCCACAGGTTATATACTTTGAGAAACATCACTCTATATGCCCTAGGATTCCCAGGGAGCCAGAACTGCTAGCATTGGCTAAGAAACTCACCTGGTAAGAATTTAAAAAAAAGAAAAACATTTTAGAAGGGACTCAGATATCAACTAGCATGTTGGACTTTGGGTCCTTTAAAGCTAACTTCCAATCCAGAGATTTTATTAAGTCTATCATGTAAAAGTGCTAACCTTCAAGCAATATATTCTCAATGAACGGTGAACAACTACCACTTACTTAGGAGACCGGAGTTCTAGTCCTGATTCTACCGTATACTCACTGTGCCGCCATGGGGCAAGACACTTTTGCCTCTGTAGTCACTTTTCCTCACCTGTACAGTTACAAAATTAGTAGGTACTCCTACAAATGACCTGTAGCATACCCTGCAACTCTTACTTGATTTGATTTCAAAGTGGCATTTCACATGAAAATAACAGCACAAACCATACAATTCGGGGGTATACGTGTGCTCAAAATAGACTTCTGGTCCAATGGACAACTATCAGATGGATAAATTATTTCCACCAAACAATATGAACAGAAACCAGAGGCACCAGGGTCATTATTTTCCTCCACCAGAAACGTAAGGGTACTCTCGCCACCAGTCCTGGTGGCGCAGTGGTTGAGAGGTCTGCTGCTAACCAAAAGGTCAGCAGTTCGAATCCACCAACTGCTCCTTGGAAATCCTATGGGGCAGGTCTACTCTGTCCTATAAGGTCGCAATCAGTCGCAATCGATCCGATGGCAACGGTTTTGGCTTTCTCTACCAGCCAAAAGACTTCAAAATTTAAAGGTGATCGGGCTCCAAATTCACGTAACTCAGTACACAACCGTTAGGTACACATAGGATTTAAGACGAACCAACTGTACGCGGGACGTGTACCAAGGACACTTACCCTTGTTATTAACGACCTGAAGCGACTCAGGGGTTTGCAAAAATGAAAAATGGGGGTAGGGGGTGGGGAGGGGCGGCAGAAGCGGACGCCTACCGATTCAGGCATGCTTGGCCTCTCCTCGCAGGCCAGCACAGCCAGGCTCCGCCGGTGTACGGGCGTAAGGCACGTACGCAGACACCTGTCCGGACGCCGGGGCTCGCCAGTGCCTCGGGCGGGTCAGCTGCCCTCCCCCGAGGCCGGGGCGCCGCGGACACGAGGGAAAATGGGTGTCCAGCCCGGGGGACTCACCTCCTGGTCCTCGTTGGCACTCATCACGCTGGCCACGGGCGTCTCCCAGACGGACAGCGTTTGCGACGACTAAGAGAAGCACGGGCAGTAGCCCCGAGACCCTGACGTCCCCTTTCGCAGTCTCGGCTGCGGACACACCCGCCACACCCGCAGACAGAAGTCACGCGCGCCCCCGCCCTAGGCAAAGCCAAGCAGCGGGCAGATGCCTGTGGGCGGGGAGCCGGAGTCGCCGCAGAAAGGGCATCCAACCGTCTGGGGGAGGCAGCTGGGCGGTAACGGCAGCGGATCCGTCTCCTCGCTTCTCCTATTGGTTCCTTCTCTCCCCGCCCAAATCCTTCTCCACTAGGAAACAGAACGTCCTACCTACGCTTTGCAGAGTTGCGAAAGTTCGGAGACAACGATTGGTATAGAGCGCTGTCACTCAAGTCCGGAAAGTGCTTCCGGTGCCAGCGGAGGTGGGAACGGGGAAGTGGAGCCGAATCTGGGTGCGCGGCAGTAGAGATCCGTGCGGTTCTGGGACACTGTTGCTTGACTTCCCTCGTCTTCTCCTGGTTGGTGGCGACCGGTCACGCTGCAGCGAGCCCGGGGCGTGCGTCCTGAGTGAGTCTGGGCCTGGAGAACTTGCCGGGCCAGGCGAGGCCTCGAGGGAGAGAGCTAGCTTTTAACAGTGCTGGTCTGGGGCCTGCGTTTTCCTCCGGCGCCCACGGGTGCAATGCGAGCATGTCTCTTTCAGCTCCCAGAGAAAAGACGCAGCTATTTCGGGGGCCTCCCAAGTGTAAGGCGGGAGGGTAGGAGGAAGATGGTGTCCTTTTTTTTATCGTTGCAGGGTTCTTTGCCTTTCCTCATTGGCGCTTTCAGGGCAGAATACTGCGACCGTGTGGTATTTCTCCATAGTCTCGGCATCTTTTCGGCATCCCGGCCCTAAACTGCTCTCCCTGTTTTGGTTGATTTGCGGTGGGATATCTCTGAATCCCGTTCTTGCCAGCCTTGTTCCTACACCCTGAACTACCAGTTAATTAAAAAATAATGACTACGTTATTTTTTTACTTGCTACTTTGATTAGGCTACCTTTTTTTTTTTTTGAAGAGTGTGTCCTGTAAATGGATGATTATCCTTTCCAAGAGTCTTAGTATCTTCCACGCCAGCTGCTAGATTACTTCCCTTGCATTAATGACCTGCCGTGTCCAGTGCTCATTTGCACCATCTGCACGTCCTGCTTGGTCATAGTTTGGGCACTTGCTCCCCAGAGGTGGTTCCAGAAGATCAGGAAATGCTCCTCCACAGACTGCCATCGAGATCTATTCAACCTTTGCGACTGTCCTTTGCCGGTGTTCCCCTTCCCATTCCCGTCTCTTTGCTGCAGAATAGGCAAGGCCACTCCCATTGTCAAAGCTTTTAAGATAGGACGTAAGAAGAACTTCTGATACGATTTTACTAACTTTGGGAGAGATTTACCATAATTTAAAGCTGCACTGTCCAGTACTGTAGCCAGTAACCACATGTGGCTGTTGAGCTTTTGAAATAAGGCAAGTCCGAATTGAGATGTGCTGTGAGTGTAAAATACATGCTGAGTTTTGAAGACCTAGTACAGGAAAAAAAAAAAAATCTCACTAGTAACATGTTAAAGTTGAAATGATAATATTTTGGACATACAGGGTTAAATAAAATACATAATTAAAATTAATTTTACCCTTTTTTAATCTTTTTAACATGGCTACTAGAAATTTAAAATTATGTACGTGGCTCAAATTGTATTTCTCTTGGATAACACTGTGCTTTATATGTCATTTCTAGTTCCCCTTAATTCAACTCTGTATTCAAAGACCATAGCTGTTTTTTGAGCCTTTGGGCTCTAATCGACTCCTTGGTATCAAGCAAATGTTCTCAAGTTGTGTTTTGACAACCTCTTTTTGTTTTCCTCTAACAATTCCCTAGAATTGGAATATTTATTTCTCTAAAATTTGTAGTCCTTTTGCTGTGATAGCTTATCTCATTCTAAAATTAATTGTTTATACAATTCTAAAATGCCTTTCTGTTGTAGACATTTATCATTTTTGGTAAGCTTTCCATATCATTTATGCAAAGGTACTCATGGTTTCTTCAGTACTTGAACATGAGAAGTCTTTCCTAAATTAACCTTTAAATTAAAAATACTCTGTGTTTTGAGTACCGAGTTGTGGTATAAGTTCTCCTGACTTTTCACATATATTGCATTTAAGTTCTGTATAATATTTTAGAGGAGATAGCCTTTTAAAAGAACCTCATGATCCATATTTTTGTAAGTGAGAAATTATTTTTAAAATATAATTTGCTTAGAATGAAGACGTTTTATATAATTGCTTTTCTAAGGTGAGTGCATACTTAGATTTATTATAGACTGATTCTCAGCTAAAGGACACAATAGAAGTATGTCCTCTTAGGAGTTTTCCATTTTTTTAATTAGTTTTTCCCTTATATGTTTTCCTTTGAATAGTACATTGTGCATTAATTGTGGAGAAATGAAAAAACGTAACTATTATTTAGATAATCAGCATATTTTATTTTAGTATTTTTTAAATAATGTTTTAGGCATTCAGAAACTAGATGTTAGCAATTATAGAAATTAGAAGAAGTTGTATTCTTTTAAATAAGCAGTCAATAATTTTTCTTTTAGTCTGTAACTGTGTCATATAGAACCAATTTGAATTTAATCACCTTCCGCTTTCTTGGTCTGCTTATCCCAAAGTTGTATGAACATTTTGAGATGTTAATGAAAATCCTGAGTTGACTGCAATTTTTAAAATTTTTTTTTTAATTTAATGCAGTTGATTAAACTTTAATAGGTTTGATTAAAGTTTTCCGTTTTGTTCTTTTGTATTTGCTTGACTATTTGCAGACACTCAGAACCTTTTTTTTTTTTTTTTTTGGTAATGTCTTTTAAATGGTGGAGTTTTATATATTAGACATATATGGGGGTTTTTAAAAATTGATTGTGAATGTGTAAACATTGTATTTCAGGTTTTTTGTGAAGCCTTGAGCATGAGCCCCACGCAGTGGGACTTCCCTGTGGAATTATGTTGTCGGCCTATGGCTTTTGTTACTCTAACGGGCCTGGATGTAGTTTATAATGCTGTTCATCGAGCTGTTTGGGATGCTTTCTGTGCCAATCGGAGAGCTGATCGAGTACCAATTTCTTTCAAGGTGCTCCCAGGTGACCATGAATATCCCAAATGTAGACCCAAGGTAATGATATGATCGCATACATCTGTACATGTGGGTGTATCCATGTGTATATATATGTATAAGTACACATTTTTCTTTTTTGTTTCTATTGTCTATGCTAAAAAAATCTTAGTTTATCAAGGTGATATACACATATACACTATGTATATGTGTAATAATAGTCATTTTTTTAATCCCCGCGGAATACTTGATAAAGCTTTCTACCCTATGAGCCTAGATTTTCTTCCTTTTTCTGTTTGATCCCCAGCTGAGTCATTTATGCATTTGAGAACCACACTTTGGAGACCCAGTTTCATATACCCAGCCCTAGAAACTGTGCTATATCTGAAGTTATGCAAGTAATGGCACCCCTTGCCTTTACACATTTTTTAATGTGGTGTTTGTGTCAGGGAAGGCCAATGACCCAGCACAGCTAGCCCCTTTTACTCCTCCCTTTTCTCCCCAGTTTTAGATGTTTTGCCTACTCCCTGTTCTTTCCTAAGTCCCCAGGTTATTTTTTGTCAGGCTTCCTTACTGTCCTTGTCTTCCCTTATCTGAAGTAGACATGGAGTCAGCGTGAGTTGGAGTGGTCTGAGTCAGTACGGGTGATTGAGGTAATTTGAGAGTTCAGCTGGTTTTTCAGGCCAGGATGCACATCTACTGCCTCCTCTTCCTACTACGTGGCACTTAGTGCTGACACCCAAGGGACTGCTGATATGCTTCTGTATTGAAGAGTTGTCCTGCATTTTTGTACTTCATCCACAAGAAAGATGAAATATTGTCATAATCATATGTTTTTGAAACAAATGAAGGCATATTGGATTTTGAATAATATTTTATTTGAAAGGTTTTACAAAAATAGAAACTGAAAGGATGAGTAATATAAATGTAATTTACCTGGAAAAGGGATGGATACTACCCAGTATTTGAGATTTGAAGTCATTAAAAACTCTTTGGCTTTGATCATTCTTCTTTAAATGGGCTCTGGGGTGGAGATTCCACCTCCACCACTTGCTAGTTTTTGTTTAATCTCTCTAAACCTGAATTTCTTCATCTTAAAAAGGGCTGTATGTGTATTTAGCAAGATAAATGCATGTAAAGTGCCAGCTAACACCCAGTAATAGGTGGTTTCTGCTGCTATTAGTATCAAATAACTTTTTTCAACTTTCGCCAATGTTTGCAGAGAACTTCGTATGAATGGTACATTCCTAAAGGAATCTTAAAGACTGGCTGGATGAATAAACACCTGAACCTGGTACCAGCCCTTGTGGTTGTATTCTATGAACTGGACTGGGATGAGCCTCAGTGGAAAGAAAAGCAGTCTGAGTGTGCTACCAGAGTGGAAATAGTCAGGTACGATCATTTCCATTTTTCAGGCTGACTATGGGAGTTTGCATATATCTTATTTACTAACATCTACTCAAGGCAGCTGAGTGCTTTTTAGACGGCAGTGGTCACTTTTGAGATTGCTGAGCTCCAGTAAAACTTATTCAATTCCTAATAGGTAGGTAGCGTAAATATTCATTGTATGTAAAACTAGGGTATGTGAAGAAATTTGGAAGACAAATTGGTCTGGATTTCCAAATGCTTTTTTTTCTCATTTATTATATTTTTTTGGAGATTTAGTACTTACTGTACTTTAGTAGCATAGTCATATAAAATGCTTTTGATTGTAAAATCTTGAATGCATTTTTCTTATTGTGGTGAAAATATGCACAGCAAATCATATGCCAATTCAGCAATTTCTGCATGTGTAATTCAGTGACATTCATTACACTTTTCTAGTTGTGCAACCATCCTTTTCCAGATTATTCCACCAACATTAGCGTAAACCCACTGCCCACTTAAGCAAAAATTTCCTCCCTCCTATTCCTGGTAAGCACTAATAATTTTTGGTTTCTGTGTATTTGCTTATTTCATATAAGTGAGAGCATACAGTATTTGTCTTGTTGCTACGGACTTATTTCGCTCAGCATAATGTTTTCAAGGTTCATCTCTTGTGATAGGCATCAGGACTTCATTTCTCTTTATGACTGAGTAATAAGTCCATTTTATGTCTATTTGTTTATCCATTCATGTGTTGATGGACATTTCAGTTATTTCCACCTTTTGGCTATTATGAAAAGTGCTGCTTGAATACTTTTTTGTTTTGTTTTTGGTTGTTAAAAATTTTTTTTGGTTATTTTCATTGCAGGCAGAGTTTACAAGGGAGAAACACAAAAGTTGCAGTGGTTCTGATTCAGAAGAAAACCCCTTTACCCCCAGGTATCAGAAGGTTAATTAAGTAATTAATTGCCTTATACCTCTAATTCTTTTTCCCAAGAGGTATAGTTTTTAATGTTTAAATCTTATATACATTCATTTATGAGGCTGATGGGGTGTCACCTTTTAAAAGTACCAATAATAGATGCTTTTAAAAAAAAAATTTCAAAATGATATAAAGAGTACAAATCCTCTTAAGGCAGTTCCATTTACCTCCCCATGTGGACATATATCAATCGATAAAATAGTTATTCCCTTGGTTTTTAAAAAAGAAGAGTGTTATTTACTTATCTGAGACCTATTTAAAATTGTACTCCTTACATAATATATTTTTTTAATGAGTTGTAAAATAACTATAACTTGAAAAACCAAACTTGTTGCCATCAAGTCAGTCGAGACTCATAGTCATTCTGTGAGACAGAGTAGAATTCCCTCATAGGATTTCCAGGGAGAGGCTGGTGGATTTGAACTGTCAGCTTTTTGGTTAGCAGTCGAGCTCTTAACCACTTTGCCACCAGGGCTCCGAAAAATGCTGTAGGATTTATAATTTTCTCTGGGAGCCGAATGTCTTAGTTTCAAATGCCTATTTCTTTTACCTTCCCAGACTTTCATAGGCCAAAATATTTTTCATTTCCATGTTGAAACTTGTAGCATCCTAAATGGTTTTGGAAATCCCTTTTATGAATTGTTGCTTCTATTTTTAAGTTACGTTTTTTTAAATAGTTCTGTGGTATATCTGCTAGCATTACTTGGCCTAACTATCCTGGCACAGTAGAAAGTTCCACAGGGTATTTCTAACAGGCATGTACCGTGTAACTTTTATTTTTAACCCCATAGACCTGTCAAGGACTCACGTACAGAATAAAGCCCATAGAACATACTTCTGGAACCACAAAATGGTTCTACTTGACCCCTCTCCTTCAAGGAATTGCCTAGGAGTCTTGTTGGCATGGTGAAAAGTGGTTTGGGTTTTTATTAATTACATTGTTTGGATTTGAGGAAATATTCATTTACAAAAACACATTAATTATTTTATTTTCTCCTTTATCTTTATGGGGCTTACCAACAGGAGAAGATGTCATTGCATCTGAAAGGGCTGCAGCTTTATGTAATGCTTGTGAACTCTCGGGAAAGTCTTTGTTTGTACTGCCCCACACTGACCACCTGGTGGGCTATATTATAAGGTAATTAAAAGTTTTAAAATTTTTGTTTAAAGTGTTCGTTAGGCGTTGAGAAGTGGGTAGCTTAGACCCATTTATTTAATGTTAATGGAAAAAAATTCAAATGGTTCAGAGGATATACAGTGAAAAGTAAGTCTCCTTCATCAACTCTTAAATACTCTCCAATTGCTTGAGGTAACCTCTATCAACAGTTTTCTTAAGTTTCCTTCCAAAATAATTTTTTTATATTGGAATAAATATATATCTTTATAATAGATGTACACACACAAAATCACACAAAAATAAATGTAATCACATACTACATTCTGATCGGCTACTTAACATTACCGCATTGACGGCTTTCCATATGTGTATCTAGGTCAACTTTAATTTTTTTTGATGGCTACATGTTATTCCATTATGCTTTTCAGTTATGTATTTTTTTATGATGTGTTTATTCTTTTATATGACAGTGTCTCCGTTTCTAGTCTCTTTTGCATCTTGATATGTTGATGTGTATGTTTAAATAATTTTCTAAGAAGGGTCTGAGCCTCACCAAATTTTAAGTATCTATAACACCTTAACATAGCAAGGAAAAATTACGTGGGGACACAAGATTATCTTACAAATTATGTGACCATTATCCATTGTTTTCTAGCATTTAGTGTTACAGGGAAGTTTTAAGCCAGTTAGTCCAATTTTTGTAGTGTTCTGTTAATCTAATATTTTTCTGTGTGAATGCTTATAGGATTTTATAATTTATAGTATTAGATTTTTTGCTAGGATATATTTAGATATGAATATTCTCATTGATTTTTTACTATAAAATGATTTACTCTTTCATTTTGCATTAGTTAGCCTCCTTAAATGTGAAAACACTTTAGTTTATTTTTGATTATTGCTTCTCTTGCATTTGTTCTTATCTCTTTCTCAGAAGCGAAGCTCTGAAAAATGATCTGCTACAGGAAGTTATTTCGCGTTCTCATTGGCATATAAATGACATGCCTTCCTAGAAAGAGAAGCATAAATTCAGAGGGAGAGAGCATGAAAAGGCAGCAGGGTCAGATGAAAAGATGAACTGCAAGAAGACTTAAATGCATTTAGCAAAGTAAAATTCTACATTGGAAGCAGTAATCAGTAGAATTGACACTGCCGAAAATCGTATCAGTGGTGCTGAGAATAAAATTGAGCTGATTCCCCATGATGCAGAGGAAAAGGATAATGAGTTTTGTTTTTTAAGCGTGAGTGTATGACCAATAGGGAGTATGGAGAATAGAGTGGCAATATGTAGTTAATTAGTAGCACACAGAGGCTGCTCTTCTTTCCACCAAGGCTCATCCCAGTCCATTTCATAGAACACACCTGGCCATTGACTACTTCTCCAAGCTTTTTACAGTTCATCCTTGTACTTTGCACTCTAGCACTTCCTTATTCACAATGCTATTTCTTGTCATTTTTGTCTTGCTTTCGTACTAGCTCTTACCTTCCAGCTCCCCTTTTCTTCCTTGTCTTTTAAGGCTTAGTTTACATGAAGCTTTCTTTATGAAGCCAGTGAGTGCGTTCTGTGCTATGCCTTGACCCAGTGATTCTCAACTGGGAGTGATTTTTGTCCCCCAGGAAACACCTGTGATTGCGCCTACTGAGGGGGTTGCTATACGGGCATCTAGTGGGTGGAGGCCAGGGATGCTGCAGCGTGCAGGACAGCACTACACATCAAAGAATTACCTGGTCCAAAGTGTCAGTAATGCAAAGATTGAGAAATCCCGCTTAACTATAAGTGATCCTGCTCCCCTCAGCTTTCAAATTTAGTACTGTCATGGACCCAAGAGAAATAGAAGATGTGGTTTCTTCCTTTTACCACTTACAGTCTTGTTGGGGATGATGAAACATTTAAATAAGGAACGCAGTGTCAGAATGACTAATGTCAACAGCAAGCGCTCTGAACCTGTGGCCTGCAAAATGTGGATGTGAGCCCAGGGGTGCATATGATAGTCCATTGGAGATGAGGAAGACATTATTAGAACCTTTCTTAGTATTTATGCTTTATCTTAATTGAGAGAGTAAAGTCACTGTTAGAAAAGCTCCCTTCCAGTTTGCTGTCTGATCTGAGAGGGAGGCAGTGGAGTTCCTAACGACATCTCATCATGTGCTGTCAGAGCATTTGGATGTATTAAGTATATGTGCTACTACAAGGTGTTAGTGATTTGGGTAATTTTTTTTTTAATGTTGAAGTGATAGAATGTTTATAAAGCATTTGTAATGCGTTGGGGAGTGATCGTGAAAACCTTTCCACTGCAGAGGCTCACTAATCATCTTGAGGCAAAATGCTTAAGAGCTGTCAAACTTAATGATGAGGTAAGCATTTTACAAAAAGATGTCTTCCGAATTTTCAGACCTTTTCTTTTTTTCGCGGTAGGCTGACAGTGGCATGCTAACTAGCAGTTGCAACACTTAACTTTGCCTTTCAAAACAAAGGTGACACTTTAATAATGAATAAGAAAGCAACTGCTTTTCAAATGAAAGTTGTGCTATAGTCAGAACATTTTGACAATGACTGGAAATGTTTCATCGTTAGGATTTTTTTTTCTGAAACCAGTTTAAATGTGTGATCTGTATACGTGTTTGCTGTCGTTGTTGTGATCAGCGGCAGCAGCACGCTTGAAAAACTTGGGAATACTTAGTTTAAAACTGAAACAAGGAGTTTCAGTGGGTCTGAACTTACTTATTAAAAATATAAACCAACATACACCAGTGTACAGATCCATGCAGTTAAATTGTGGGTCTCTAATTTATTTGCCTTTACAAGAAGTAAAAATTGGGCTGCTGTAAGCATATTTGATTGGTGGGGCAATATTGAAGTGTAGTATTTTACTCTTCCTCCCCTTTTACTTAAGGGCTGTAGGGGAAAAAAAGAGGACATAAGTAGCAGGATTTATTCGCTACTCTTCTGCTATTCGTCCTTTATTTTCTGCCTTTGGCCCAGAGTCTACCTTCAACAATAATTTCGTTTTCAGTACACAGTAGTTCCTTCCTTTGCCCACCAAAATTATGTGAGTATTTTTGCCTCTTACATAGTTTCCAACATCCAGGAAAGCCCCTTTACTTAAATCTGCATCTATAGGGTCACTATAAGTTGGAACCAACTTGACAGCAATGGTTTTGGGTTTTTTATAGTATAGAAACTTGCATGTTGTTCTTCGGAACACTAGTAGCTCTGTTTGCTAGAGTTAGTCATAGCTTTTCAGAGTTCATCTGGCTAGGGTGCATGCTTCTACAATCTAAAAGTAAATATGTCTAATTGATGTGCTGGTACACTGTTAGCAGAAAATGGACTTTAGATAACCTTTTATGAGTTTTGCTAAGAGTGAATGCACAGTAAATAGCTAAAGAGCTCTTTGTAATCAAATTTTTAATCTAAATATTGAATAAGGTAAATTTCATTTTGAGACAGCTCAGATAATGCAAGTAGTACACATATATCTCTGTGTGGAGCCCTGGTGGTTAAGAGCTACAGCTGCTAACCAAAAAGGTCGGCATTTCTAATCCACCAGCCTCTTTTAGCAGCTATTCCTAAATTATACCTTAAAGGTAACATCAAACAATTACGAATGCTCTTTTGGGGAAGCTGGCCTTGAATTTTTTGTTCTATAATAGAAAATCCAACCTATTGGATTCAGTCCATGTAGTGATTTAAACTAGCTGAATATTTTAAATGTTCGTGCTTTTTCACGATATTCTCTCTGCCCCCCAAATAACTAGTAATTCCTTTCCGATTATCTAACCCCTTCATAGCTTATTTACAATTCTTCTTCTTCCTTAAAGCCTTCCCAGGCCACGTCTATCTGTTTGCTTTCTGAAATTGTATAGGACTTACAAACTGTATCACAGGATTTACACTTGCAGTGATTTGTGGTATTTAACATGGACGTTTTCAGTCTTACCAAATAAGTTTGTTCCTCCATGACGGCAGGAACCTAGTCTTGTTTTGAACCAGACAACACACACGCGCACGCACACACTCTCAAATACACACAGAGGTATAAACCTAACCAAACCTATTGCCGTTTAGCTGATTCTGATTCGCGGGGACCCTACAGGATAGAGTAGAACTACCCCATAGGGTTTCCAAGGAGTGCCTGGTGGATTTGAACTGCCAGCCTTTTGGTTAGCAACCAAACTCTCAACCACTACTTACCAGGGGTTCCCAGCTGCTCATGGGTGAATGAATTTACGCCTGGGTTCTCAATTTTGTTCCATTGGTCTGTGTATCTGTTGTTGTACCAGTACCAGGCTGTTTTGACTACTGTGGTGGTATAGTAGGTTCTAAAATCAGGTAGTGTGAGGCCTCCCACTTTGTTCTTCTTCTTCAGTAATGCTTTGCTTATCTGGGGCCTCTTCCCTTTCCATATGAAGTTGGTGGTTTCTCCATCTCATTAAAAAGTACCGTTGAAGTTTGTATTGAGATTGCATTGTATCTGTAGAACCCTTTGGGTAGGATTGACATTTTCACGGTGTTGGGTCTTCCTGTCTGTGAGCATGGCATGTTTTTCCACTTATATAGATCTCTTTTGGTTTCTTGTAGTAGTATTTTGTAGTTTTCTTTGTCTAGGTCTTTTACATTTCTGGTTAGGTTTATTCCTAAGTATTTGATTTTCTTTGGGGCTGTTGTAAATGGATCGGTGATTTCCTTTTTGAAGTTCTCTTTGTTGGTGTAGAGGAATCCAACTGATTTTTGTATGTTTATCTTGTATCCTGATACTTTGTGGAAATCTTATATTAGTCCCAGTAGTGTTCTTGTAGATTCTTTGGGGTTTTCTGTATATAAGATCATATCATCTGTGAATAGGGATACTTTTACTTCTTCCCTACCAATTTGGATGCCCTTTGTTTCTTTTCTTGCCTTATTGCTCTGGCTAGGGCCTCCAGCACAGTGTTGAGTAAGAGTGTTGATAAAGGGCATCCTTGTCTGGATGCCGTTCTCAAAGGGAATGCTTTCAGACTCCGTTTAGGATGATGTTGGCTATTGGCTTTGTATAAATGCCCTTATTATGTGAAGGAATTTCCCTTCTATTCCTATTTTGCTGAGAGTTTTTATCATGAATGGGTGTTGGACTTTGTCAAATGCCTTTTCTGTATCAATTGATAAGATCATGTGGTTTTTGTCTTTTTTTTAATTTATGTGATGGATTACATTGACTAGAAAAAGTTATTTTTGTCAGTTATATTTAGATTGTAAAATTGTAAATTGTAAAATTTTAAATGGCTTTTAGACATTTTACCTAGGAATTCAGTTTATATTTTGCTTCACTTTTTATCTTAGTCGTGAGTTAAAATAGATATTTTCTGTGTCGGGATTTTACTTTCAGGCCTCTCAAATGTGATTCTTGGCAACAGTTTGGTTTAAAATAACTTTAGCATTCAAATGTTAGCTTTTTTTTTTTTTTTAACAGATTAGAAAATGCCTTTTATGAACATGCACAGACTTATTACTACACTGAGATCAGAAGAGTGAAATCCCATAAGGAATTTTTGAATAAAACAACACACCAGGTACATGTTTTTTTCCTAAATAAGGAAATAACATGAGCATTCTAGAGTAGATTATTCATCATTGATTATATTTGAGGAGACTACTAAATGTCTATAAGGCTTTGATATTTTTAAATGGCTTCTATACTTTTAAAGTATTTTTTTAAGCTTTTAAAAACTAATTTATCTCTGTACTTTTAACTCCTTGTTGAAAGTACAGAGATAAGTTAGTTTTTAACTGTCTTAACTTTTGTTAAAAGTTCTCTCTTAACTTTTGCCTTTAAAGTTCTTAAAGCTAGGTTTTTATGGCCTTAACTGTATCTTTGGTATCTAGAATAATTCTTTTACTTTTATTTTGAATATTTTCCTTCATATTTTTATATCTCCTTTTAATAAACATTGCTATAATCTTCATAGTTTTAAGGGAATATGTATAATAGTGTCTTCTGTTTTTTTTTCAGCTTTTATTTGTTAGACATCAGTTCAAAATAGCTTTCTTCAGTGAGTTAAAACAAGATACACAAAATGCTTTGAAGTAAGTTTCTAACGGCTGTCAAATTAAAATTTTCTTGTCTTTATGTTAACAATAACAACATTAATGACAACTTCTGAGTCTCTACAAAACTTTAATTTGTATATGTTTATGTTGATTAGGTTTGAGTATTTAAAATATTCTTTAGTTTGTCCAGAGATGAATGGAGTATAATATTTTGAGATTTTTTTGTAAATTCCTTTTTATAATCTAAAGTAAATTTCATAGTGTCTTTCTAGTTTGTCATATAAAGCTTTCTAGTTTGGTTAATTTACTTAAAACTTCATGATCTGAAGAAATGTAGTATTAAAATTTTTCCTATTCTCTTGACCTTCTTATTTGTATAATCAGTATAATCCTTTTGAGGGGACTGATTTCCAAAGTATAATATATATTAAACATTATGTAAATCAGATTGAGTATTTTTAAAAGTTTATAGTGCATTTATTCAATTCAACTATAGTTTTATTTGTACTTCAACGTATTTTTTTTAGTTTATAATGCCTGTTAGGAGCCCAGGTGGCAAGGTGTTTAAAGTGCTCCGCTGCTAACCAAAACGTCAACAGTTTGAACCCACTAGCCACTCCGTGGAAGAAAGATGTGGCAGTCTGCTTCCGTAAAGATTTATAGCCTTGGAAACCCTGCAGGGCAGTTGTGCTCTGTCCCGTAGGGTCACTGTTGAGTCGGAATCTACTTGATAGCAATGGCTTTGGTTTTTTTGGTTTTAATAGTTAGAAACCTTCAGTACCAGTTCTGTTCAAAAATAATTTTGAAAAGAAAAATATTTAATTGGGGAAGTTAAGAGCGAACATTTTTCTGTGAAAAAGTCTGTTTTGAGATTTTCCTATTACTTTCCATCTTGAGGGTAGTCAGCAGGCCGGCTGGTGAGATGGTCATTGCTGGCCCTGTCACTGCAGTCATTGCTGTCCTCGTTCCTGCGCTCCTCTCTCCTTTTAGCATTATTCGCCCTAAGAACATTTTTCCTTCCTCTTCAACCTATACCTGAGATTGGTGATAACCACTTGACTTGTAGAGATACTTGGGGTTAGAAAGTTGTTGACCTATGCTCTGTCTTGATATCAGTTTCTTTGTGTTCTAATGCATTTTCCCTAGAAAAGTTACTACAGAAGCAAGTAATGGTACTTAAGAAAATACTTAGTTTGTTAGACTGAATTTTTCATTGTAATTCTGGACAAATGTCCAATTTACTTTTCTTTTTCAACTTGTTTTCTATCAGATACTGACATGTTAATGACAGAACCATGCATGTGTGATGATTCTGTACTTAGAGAAAAGTCATTGAGTCCTTCTCAAGCATATTATTAATCAATGCATCTTTTTCAGGAAATCAGGGATTGATATGTATTGTTGAGCTGTTTAGTACTAAGAAGTGTTGAGTAATATTGTCTGTTATTTGTAATAATTTTGTTCTTAGGAATCTTTTCAAATGAATTAATATCATCATTAACCACCTTTCCCCTGTTTACATCAGGAATTATAGGACTGCCTATAATCTTGTACATGAATTGAGAGCCCACGAAACTAATATTCTGGAAATTAAGACTATGGCAGGATTTATAAACTACAAGGTAATAGTTCTAAGTCCAGGGGCTTTGTATATGATATTAAATTATCTTTTTAAAATTTCAAAATTAAAATTAATTACTTGCTCTGAAAAGTTGGTATTTGAGCAATTATGCTTTCCCTTTTTTTTTTTTTTTAATTGTACTTCAGGTGAAGGCTTACAGAACAAATAGTTTCTCATGAAACAGTAGCAGTAGTACACGTACTGTTTTATGACATTGCTTAACAGCCCCACAACATGTCAACCCTCTCTCTTCTCGACCTTTTTTTTTTTTTTTTGGTGAAAATACACATAGCCAAAGATACACCATTTCAAAAATTTCTACATGCACAGTTTCAGTGACATCAACTACGCTCTTCCAGTTGTGCTGCTATTCTCACTTTAGATGAAGGCTTACAGAACAAAATAGTTTCTCATTTAACGGTTAGTACACATGTTGCCCTATGACAATGGCTAACAACCTCACAACACATCAGTACTATCCTTACTCAACCTTGGGTTCCCTATCACCAGCTTTCCTGTCCCCTTCTGCCTTCTGGCCCTTGTCCCTGGACTGCTGTGCCTCATTAGTCCCATTTGGTTTTATGGGGCTGTGCTTTCCCTTTTATCTTCTTTCTCTGAAGAAGGGCGTTGGCTCTTAGCAGCCTAATCATATTGCTTGGGTTTTTAGTTCATTGATCCCAGGGTTCTTTCTTAGAACATTTTTTTCTTTTAGAAAACTCCTTTGGGCAGACTTTCTGTTTGTTTGTTTTTAAGTGGGATCAGGAGGGAGTGAGAAGAAAACTGAATTTGCAAACATGCAATGTGTTAGAACTGTGTGGGCCTTCTTTGCTGTAACGAAACAACCATAGAAGAGAAGGTATAGCTGTTCTCCTTAGAGGAAACAGTTATACCTTTTGTTTGAGAGTTTTATTTTAAGATCTGTTTCTGTAAAGATTACAGCCAAGAAAACCCCATGGGATGGTTCTACTCTATCACTTGGGGTTGCTGTGAGTCAAAATGGACTCAAGGACACACAACAAGAACATCATCAACATATGGTTGACATAGGTGCTGCCTGAAGGCAAGTGTGGGTGATTTGCTTTGCTTTTAATGTTTCTACACTCATCTCTTAAAGACGTCTGGCACTGGGTTGGTGATATGTGGGCAGATAGATCCTTTATTTCATGGTTGGTGTGAGTGGTGAATAATTTTGCAATGACTGTACAAATTTAAAATGCATGTTGCCTTTGACTTATCAATTCCATTTCAGGAAATTTATCTGACATAAATGTTAACACTTGCAAATCACATATATAAGGATATTTTTTGCAACTTGTAATAGCAAAAGATAGGAAACATCCCAGGAGTAAGTGGCTTTATAGTAAGTTATAAATTATAACTGCTAACAGTGGAGTACTATGTCATTATTAAGAATGAAGGAGCTTTGTATATTGATAGGGAGTAATATCCAAAATATATTGTTAGGTGAAAAAGGACAAAGCAGCATATTTAGTGAGATATTTACATAAAAAATAATTTATATATAAATAACACATATATATTTGTCTTTGTGTACAATATGTTAAGAAACATATGCCAGAAACTGGTTGCCTGTAGGAAGGAGTATTGGATGGGTGAAGAACAGGCATGGTTGAGAGACTTACTTTTCATGGTGTATATCCCTTTGTACCTAAAAATAAAAATAAAAAATTTTAATAAGCATATGGAAATAAATTACACTTTGTGCCTTCTGTTTTTCCTTTTACCTCAAACACATATAGATCATTACTTTTGAAATAGCATCCCAGGTAAAAAATTTTTGAAGCTATCTGTAATCCTTGTTTGATACAGAGGTGATTTTTGAGCACCATCAAGTCAGTTTCTACTCAGTGACCTCATGTACAACAGAACAAAACACTGTCTGGCCCTGTGCCATCCTCACAATTGTTGCTGTGCTTGAGCCCAGTGTTGTACCCACTGTGTCGGTCAGTCTCCTTGAGGGTCTTCCTCATTTTTTGCTGACCCTCTACCTTACCAAGCATGATGTCCTTTGCCAGGTACTGGTCCTTCCTGATAACATGTCCAAAGTATGTGAGGCAAAGTCTCACCATCCTCACTTCTAAAGAGCACTCTGACTACTACTTCCATGACAGGTTGGTTGGTTCTTCTGGCAGTCCACAGTATGTTCAATATTCTTCACCAACACCTAATTCAGAGGCGTTAATTCTTCTTCACTCTTCCTCATTCACTGTGTTATTACTGTATCCTCATTGTGCTACAGAAAATCTTCAACTCTCTGGCAGTTGTAAAGTTTGAGGCTTAATTTGTCCTTTCTCAGTTGAAGAATATAATTGGAGATATTTTAGAACATCTCTACATTCTTTATTATGTATAATACTTTTTTATTTGTATCCTGTGTTTTTAAAAAAGCTTTTTTAAGATATAGAATAACTTCAGTACAAATAGTAAATAGCTTTATTTCATTTATCAAAAGGTCCATAAGCTTTGGCTTTAGCATAACTGTTCTGATGGATAGAATCAGTTCTATTGTAAAGAATTTCAGAGAAGGAAATTCCATAGTCATCTTTTTTTATTCTTAAATTTTGCACATTTTTAAATGAATATGCCTTCTGACATTGATTTTCTTTTATATTTTGGGATTGATCTTATATTTTACAGATCTGTAGGCTGTGTTTTCAGCATAACACCCCATTGGATGCAATTGCTCAGTTCCGAAAACACATTGACTTGTGTAAGAAAAAAATTGGAAGTGCGGAGTTATCTTTTGAGCATGCTGCATGGATGTCTAAACAGTATGTTTTAAGTTGTACTTTTAGAGTGTTTAAAAAAATAACACATGGGATTTGGAAGAATGGAGTTAGAATGGACTTTGGTTCTAAATTGAACTAAGTTTTTTGTCAGTAATAGATTTTTAATGATCTAGCGTGTGTTTCCAACAATAGATATTGATTCACACATTTTCTTATTAGAAATCTATTCATGGTACCATCTCTTTTACTTCACACATATTTATTGAGTTCCCACCATGTCTCTAGGTATCAAGAATATAGTAGTATAGAAAACAAAATTCCTGCTGTCATAGCACTTAACTATTTGAGAGTCATGTTTAAAAACTGCTAAAATGAAACTGTTTCCAGTAACGTGGATGTATTTGGAAGATGACCACTGTGTTGAGATCTTGTTTGATGGTATATTGATAAAGACTTCTTAACACAGAAAAGTTGACTTAAATACAGAATTTATCTGTAACTCAAAATTAGTGTGAAATTGCAACAAATATTAAACTGTTAATCAATGGCATTATTTTATTATTGTCTGCTGAGGTTATGGTTCCCAGGATGAATAATTAAAATTAATTTTCTTTCTTTTCCTTTTTGTTTTTTCTTTTTTAAGATTTCAGGCTTTTGGAGATTTATTCGATGAAGCTATTAAATTAGGATTGACAGCCATTCAAACTCAGAATCCTGGTTTCTATTACCAGCAGGCAGCATACTATGCCCAGGAACGGAAACAGCTTACAAAAACCCTCTGTAACCATGAAGTAAGTTACTGACTACTGTGTTATCTAGCATTTATGGAATTAAATTATCTTCAAAGAAATTAGGATTGATTGGTGGTGGTAATTTTTCCTAAGTTCTTGAGTATAATCAATTTTTATCTTTTATATTTTCAGGAATTATGATTATTTTTAGTTTTTGCCTGCATACTCCATTTCATTTGTGAATTAAGCAGAATTTTTTTTGAAGAAGTGATTTATGATTGGTAGTAAGTTAATGATTCAGACAGGAAAATTACTTTAAAACAAGAACCACATGTTAATATTTGCCACACTGTAAAATCACTGTTTTGTGTCTGTGATCACTGCTGTCAGAGTTAGGAGGAGACTGGAGGGACATGCTGTATTCTGACCCACCCAAGAGGATAACTTTTGACTTCTTTCACTTCGGGGTTTTCCTGTATGGAAAACACTTAAGAATCTATCGGAGGCATAGTGTTAATTGCATAGTTTCTTAAACTTGACATTTCATTTTGCCTTCCTCTTGGATGATTACATTTAGATATCAGTTTCCCCATAGCGCCTTAAAATAATAACATGATATGTATTTCTAAATTCATTTTTGTTCATATAGTTCCATCAGTTTATTTTCATCTAAAATCTGTGGTTTTTTTGTCTGAAGATAGCAGAATATTTTCACTAGAACTGTTTTAAAAAATGGTTCCAAAAACAGGTAGAGTGCATATTAGTATTTTAAATGCATGGGTTTTTTTTTTTTTAAATGATGATATAATTAAATTATTTTCTACTGTGTTACTTGTATATGACTTATAACTTCATTACAGGTAGTTAATTTTAAAGGTTGGCATATTGTAATTTGAACACAGTATTTTAAAAGGTGATTAAAATTAGGTTTTATAATTATATGAGGAAACAAGCATTAACAAATATTGTTGGTGAGAATGTAAGATAGTATTTCTGTCAAATAATAATTTTGTAAGCCTTAGAAGTGTGCATATCTTTCGACCCAAAATATTATGTTCAGGAATCCTAAGGCAGATAAGTACCAAGACTTAACAATTGTAATGTAAAACAGAAGTAACAAGATAAACAACTATAGGGACTTTGTTAAAATATGGAATAGCAGGCAGCACAAAAGATAGTATTTTAGAAGGATATTTAATGATATGGTGAAATGTACAGAATGTATTTAAATAAAAAAAGGTTGAAAAATTATCCCAACTGGTAACAAATAAATTACATACAAACCTGGAAGAATAATGCATACATTGTTAGCAGTTGTAGTAGGTTTATAGGTAACTTAAATTTTTATCCTTTTGCTTTGAGGTATTTCTCAACTGTACTTGTATTATATTTTGACATCAAAGGAAAAAGTTATTAAGAAGAAAAATAAAGCAGTAGGAATTCTGGTGTCAAAAATATATCCCTATTCCAAACTCCATGCCTTAATACAAAAGTCAGTAAAGAAGGGAAATAATATCTTCTCTTTCAGACTCCTTACAACACTGTTTTCCTTTATGCAAAGAGCACTTATGCATATGGAGTAAATATCAAGCATAATTTATAATAAATTTGTGCTGGTTTGTTATAGCAATGTAAAAAAGAAAATGTAAAGAAGTTAGTTACTACAAAATTATTTGTCAGAATCAGATGGATTTATTCAATTTAATTTTTATGAGACTACCGTTTAATTATTAAATGACATGTTTAGTTTAATTTTTAAAATTTAATTTATTTTAAATATTCACAATTATGATATATGAATGTGTTTGATATTTGTATTTATGAAAACCTTTTTATTTAATTAAAGATTGGAGGAGAGTTGATTTCAGGCTATGTTTCTAATTTGCAGGCTACTGTAATATATCCCAGTCCTGATCCCTTAGAAACACAAACAGGCGTTCTTGACTTTTATGGACAAAGATCGTGGCGGCAAGGAGTACTAAGTAAATACTTTTTTGCTATTTCTTTTATTTTAATCTAAAAGGGTAAAGATAAAGATAGCAACTGTAACTTTTCCATTGGTTACATTAGACATAAGAAATATGAGGTAAAAATGCATGCTTTTTAAACTTTTTTTTTAAGATTGCAGTTTCTTTAGTTTTTCAGAACATTTTATTTCTATCACTACATCTGAGAATAACGCTATAATTAAAGATGTGGATGTGATTGAAGTATTTGGACATTTCTTGTCTTAAACAACAAAATAAGTCAACGGTGGTTCATTTGGAGCCCTCGTGGCACAGTGGTTAAAGTGCTCTGCTGCTAACTGAAAGGTCAGCAGTTCAAAGTGACCAATTGCTCCATAGGAGAAAGATGTGGTAGTCTGCATCCATAAAGATTTACAGCCCTGAAAGTGCTATGGGGCAGTTCTGCTCTGTCCTGTAGGGTCACTAGGAGTCAGAATCAACTCAACAGCAGTGGGTTTTGGTGGTTTATTTAAATATTTTAATTCCGGTTAGCATAAATGATTTATATTTGACATCTTAAAACATCATTAAATTTTATTATCTCAAAAATAGTTTCTCTGCATCTTTTTCTGTGTTTTATACATGCTTATTTTAATTTGAAGGAGCCCTGGTGGCACAAACGGTTAATCACTCAATTGCTGACTGAAAGGTTGGAGGTTCAAATCCATCCATTGGCTCCGTGGGAGAAAGACATTGAGATCTGCTTTTGTAAAGATTAAAAACCAAACCAAACCTATTGCTTCTGAGTCAGTTCTGACTCATAGTGATCCTATAGGACAGAGTAGAGCTACCCCATAGGGTTTCCAAGGCTGTAATCTTTACAGAAGCAGACTGCCACATCTTTCTCCTGCAGAGCAGCTGGTGATTTCAGACCACCATCCTTTCAGTTAGCAGCCAGGTGCTTAACTGCTGTGCCATGAGCACTCCTCCGTAAAGATTGTTATTGTCAGGTGCCTTCGAGTTGGTTCTGACTCATAGTGACTCATGTACAACAGAACAAAACATCACCCTGTCCTGCGCCATCCTTACAATCATTGCTGTGTTTGAGCCCATTGTTGTAGCCACTGTCCATCTTGTTGAGGGTCTTCCTGTTTTTCGCTGACCCTCTGCTTTACCAAGCATGATGTTCTTCTCCAGGGACTGGTCGCTCCTGATAATATGTCCTAGGTATGTGAGACGAAGTCTTGTCATTGCTTCTAAGGAGCGTTCTGGCTTCTTCCAGGACAAATTTGTTCATTCTTCTGACAGTCCGTGGTATATTCAGTATTCTTCGCCAGCACCATAATTCATATGCATCAGTTCTTTTTCACTTTTCCTTATTCATTGTCCAGCTTTCACATGCATGTGGGACAATTGAAAATACCATGGCTTGGGTTAGGTTGACCTTAGTCCTTAAAGTGACATCTTTTCTTTTTAATACTTCAAAGAGTCTTTTGCAGCAGATCTGCCCAATGCAGTATGTTGTTTGATTTCCTGACTGCTGTTTCCATGGATGTTGATTGCAGATTCAAGTAAAATGAAATCCTTGACAACTTCAGCATTTTCTCCGTT
The DNA here is from genome assembly GCA_030035585.1 of Dugong dugon. Lineage (NCBI taxonomy): Eukaryota > Metazoa > Chordata > Mammalia > Sirenia > Dugongidae > Dugong > Dugong dugon. Next base: position 22,817,738 of record CM057478.1, read on the forward strand.
TATCAAGATTACAGCTAAGAAAATCCTATAAGGCAGTTCTTTTGTGTCACATGGGGTTGCTGTGAGTCAAAATGTACTCAGTGTCACCTAACAACAACAACATTTTAATTTGAGCAGCATCTATGGCTGTTGGACCTTAAGTGTTATTTATTTATTCTCCAGGGATTGTATTCTATATAGAGGATGATGCTGACATTATTCTTCAGGTAGCTGATTCCACTAGATAAAAAAATACTGAACTCAGTAATGTTTTTTTCAGAATAGGGATCTCAGAGAAGTTTCCGTGTTAATAAAGCTGTCTCTTAGAATCTTTAAGATTCTAGAATGTTTAAGAATCTTAAATACATTAAAGTGAAGCAGTGAAAGAGTATACGCATACAATGTTGATGTGAAGGATTTGTGTTCAATGAGCTATCTAAAATGGGGTGTGTCTTGTCTTATACAGGTTTTGATCTTTCTGACCCTGAAAAAGAGAAGGTGGGAGTTCTTGCCATTCAGCTGAAGGAGAGAAGTGTTGTTCACTCTGTGAGTTTTTTTCCAGCATAAACTTTTGTTTTTTAATAATGTTCAAGAAATATTAGAATGTTTAAGAGTTTTATGTTTTCAACAGGAAATAATAATAACTCTTCTGAGTAATGCCGTTGCGCAATTTAAGAAGTATAAGTGTCCAAGAATGAAAAGCCATCTGAGTATGTACTCATAACATGCCATGATTTCATACAACTTTGAATAATTTTAAATTATGTACATGAAATTTTTTTTCCCCTTTATAGTGGTTCAGATGGGAGAGGAATATTATTATGCAAAGGATTATACCAAAGCTTTGAAGTGAGTCTTATTCACTATTTATTTTTATTAGTATTCTGATTACCTTACAGTGAAATTAAAATAGAAATTTATATTGAAGGATTTATCATTTCCATATTTATTTCTACTTATACTATACTCCATTTCTGTGATTTTTTTTTTTTTCCCCCCAAGTCCCAACTGCTGGCACAATTTTTTTCAGGGTCTTTAGGAAACCTCACATTTGATAAATCTGAAAGCACCTGTTAAACTATCTCAGTAAGATTTTCTTATGTTTATATAAAATGAGGAAAGCACTTTATTTTGTTTTCTCGAAGAACTGTTCAAGCCCTTTACCATGAAGCTTCTTCAGTATGTCTTACATTTTTGTCTTCTTTTAGGTTGCTGGATTACGTGATGTGTGATTATCGGAGTGAAGGATGGTGGACTCTGCTCACATCTATATTGACCACAGCCCTGAAGTGTGCCTATCTCATGGCCCAGTTAAAGGATTACATTACATATTCTCTAGAACTCCTTGGAAGAGGTAACTTGATCTTTTTTTCCATAAAACTCTGAATCTGTAAAATAATTTACCATCTTTAAGCTTTTAAAATGTGAAGAGTAAGTCAGTCTTTGAAATATTTAATAGTACTCATACCATATGCAGGTCACTGTGCTGAGTGAAGGTATCCACACCCTCATGGGACGTAGTCTGGTTGAGGGTTTTTGATAATGAAGATCAAAATGTTTTGCTTTCTTTCTTTCAGTGTGGTATAAAATATTTTTTCACATAGGATCCAAATGCGAATATATAAGGTGTTGGGAATAACTTTTAGAAATCCAGCTATCTGTAAATTTTCTGGAATTGTGCTTAGCTGTCTTACAGGAGGTGTTTATTCTTTAATATTTTACAAGCATTAAATGGAGACATGAACTTATTTGCCTGTGTTATAGTTCTGTTTTTTTTTTCTCCTTCTTCATATTAGCGTCAACTCTGAAAGATGAACAGAAATCGAGAATAGAAAAGAACCTCATAAGTGTTTTAATGGTAGGTTGAAATTCCTTATAGGAAGTATTTTCTAGGACTGTATATATCTAGATCTAGATCTGTGTGTGTGTGTGTGTGTGTTGTTTAAACTAATTGAACAAATGTTTAACCCTGTATTTGGTGCAGAATGAAAGCCCTGACCCTGAACCTGACTGTGATATCTCAGCTGTGAAAACTGCTCAGAAGCTGTGGGCGGACCGTGTCTCTCTAGCTGGCAGCGGTATTTTCACAGTAGGAGTACAGCACTTTGTGCCATTTGGTGGGTAGCCAGCATCTAAGGTATTCTTTCAGAGAAATCACCCTTTTTTCCACAGAATGAATAGATGCGGAATAATAAATGTAAAAGCCAAAGAAAGAATTTTCAAAGTACACTCATTTTATGGATAACCTGTCTTATTTTTCCTTTCTCCCCATTGACTTAGAAAGATGATCAAGATCCTAAACAATTTGGTTTATGATTTAAAATATATTTTGTTCATTTGTAGTTCAGGTGTTATTTGAAATGCATTTAAAATAACAGTTATTTAAAAGATTTATGCTTTAATATCTAGGCAGGTATATTGAAATGAGTTAAAAATAACAGAATGATTCTTCATCCTTCTTAAAATCCTATGTCACCTACATAGGGGTACTGTGCTTTTTTTTTCCTTCTAAATTTTATTTATTTTGTTGTTGAGAATATACACAGCAAAACATACATCAATTCAACAGTTTCTACATGTACAATTTGGTGACATTGATTACATTCTTCAAGTTGTGCAGCTATTCTCATGATCCTTTTCTGAGTGGTTCCTCCCCTGTAAACATAAAGTCACTGCCACCTAAGGTTCCTGTCCAGCCTTTTGAGTTGTTTTTGTCACTTTGATTCCATATAGATAGTTCTTAAAAGAACGCAATACTCAAGGCAGACATTTTTTACTAGTTAAGCTAAACTATTGTTTGGTTTTGAGAAGACTTCAGGGGATATTTTTAGCTTAAGGTTTAAAGAGTATCTTAGGGCAGTAGTTTCAGGGATTCATCCATCCCCTATAGCTCCAGAAAGTCTGGAGTTCATGAGAATTTGAAATTATGTTCTGCATGTTCCCTCTTTTGATCAGGATTCTTCTATGGAATCTTTAATCAAAATGTTTAATACGGTAGCCAGGCACTATCCAGTTCTTCTGGTCTCATGGCATAGGAGGCAGTTATTCATGGAGGCAGTTAGCCACACATTCCATATCCTCTTCCTGTTCCTGACTCTCCTTCTTCTTCTGTTGCTTCAGGTGATTAGAAACCAGTTGTTGTGCCTTGGATGGCTGGTTGCAAGCTTTTAAGACCGCAGGCACTATGCAACGAACTAGGAGGTAGAACAGAAGCACTAAACACGTTAATAGGCCAGTTAACTCCAATGTCCAAGGAAACCAGGGAACCGAATCCCATGAGGTGTTTGGTTGTACATAAGCAGCCTCAGCAGCTACTTTTTTTTTTTTTTTTTTTTTTGGTCATTATTGTAAATATATCTGTTACATAACTTAATCACACAACTTTTTCCAGGTGTACAACTTATTGCCAGCAATTATAATAATCGGCTATGCAACCCTAACCTTAATCATTATGATTTTTCCCTCACAGTTAACTCCCCTTTTCCACCATCACCCTGCCCATGATAACCACTAATAAACCTTGGTCTCTATACATTTGTCTTTTCTTGTCTTTTTATGTAAGTGAGGCCATACAATGTTTGCCCTTTTGTGATTGGCTTATTTCACTCAGCATAATGTCTTCAAGCTCCATCCATTTCTTCTACTGGCTGAGTAGTATTCCATTGTGTGTATGTTCCACATTTTGTTTATCCATTCATCTGTTGATGGACATTTAGGTTGTTTCCACCTTTTGGCTATTGTGAATAGTGCTGCAGTGAACATTGATGTATAAGTCTCTTTTTTGAGTCTCTGCATTCAAGTCTTTTGGGTATATAACTAGGAGTGGAATTGCTGGGTCATATGATAGTTCTATTTTTTGTTTTTTGAGGAACTGCCACACTGTTTTCCATAACAGCTGTGCCGTTTTGCATTCCCACCAGCAGTGGATAAAGGTTCCAGTTACCCCACATCCTTGCCAACATTTGTTATTTTCTGTTTTTTTATCTTAGCCATCCTAGTGGGAGTGAAATGGTATCTCAGTGTGGTTTTGATTTGCATCTCTCTGATGGCTAATGATGTGGAACATCTTTTCACGTGAGGCACCATGCTTTTAAAATTAAAGATGGTTGGGAGTTATATTTGAATTTTGTTTGTTTTTAATAAATGAGCTACATTTACATCTATTGAAATATAAGTACAGAAATCAATAAGAAGGACCAATGCACATGTGTTCTTTCTGAATAGTAAATGCGGTTCAGAGAATAACTTTTGTGCATTTAAAGTATCTGGTAGTAACTCAGACATTTTCGTTTTGTTTGTAGTACAATGCAAAACCAAATTTCATGCCCCAAGTTTTCATGTTGATGTTCCTGTTCAGCTTGATATTTATCTGAAGGCTGATTGTCCGCATCCCATTCGGTTTTCCAAGCTCTGTGTCAGCTTTAATAATCAGGTAATAGTACTTTTTAATGTGTTTTTACCATGGGTAGATCTTATTGTAGCTTGCATTAAACTAGATAGAACAAACTTAGTGAATTTTAGATCTTGATGGTTTCATATTAAAAAATGAATTTTGGTAAGGATGGTTTAAATGTAAATGTATTTATATTTCTAAACTTCCATACCAGTAATTCAGATGTACACTTTTCCTACTCTGATTTTTTTATTTTTATTTTTTGTTGTACTTCAGGTGATGGCTTACAGAACAAATAGTTTCTCATGAAACAGAAGTACACATATTGTTTTATAACATTGGTTAACAACCCCACAACATATCAACCCTCTAACTTCTCAGCCTCTTTTTTTTTTTTTTTTGGTGAAAATACTTATAGCCAAAGATACACCATTTCAAAAATTTCTACATGCACAGTTCAGTGACATTGACTACGCTCTTCCAATTGTGCTGTTATTCTCACTTAAGATGAAGGCTTACAGAACAAAATAGTTTCTCATTTAACACTTACTACAAATGTTGCTCTATGACAATGGTTAACAATCTCACAACACATCAACAGTATCCTTACTCAACCTTGTGTTCCCTATCACCAGCTTCCTTGTCCCCTTCTGCTTTCTGGCCCTTGTCACTGGACTCCTGTACCTCGTTAGTCTCATTTGGCCGACTCTAATTTTTGTTTTCATTCCATGCTTATGAAATCTAAGAACTCTGTATATATTTTTGTAACTTTGGATTTTAAATAGGATATGTTCAAAATGAATATATTCTAATTTTTAAAATCATTTTCTTTGTATTCTATCTTAATATTTTTATTAGCATTTGATTATATCCATTTGATAATAAAGTGGAATAGAAGGCCGTAAAGTGAAAAGTAAATGTGTGATTCTCCAATTCCACTCTCCAGAGGCCACCACCACTAACTCTTGAGTACTCTAGACATTTGTTGTGCAAGCATATATTATTGTTACTAGCTGCCGTCAAGTCCCCCTGACTCCAGATGACCCCATGCGCTACAGAACAGACCTTGTTATGATCCATAGCGTTTTCATGGGCTGATTTTCAGAAGTAAATTGCCAGGCCTTCTTCCTAATCCATCTTAGTATGGACACTCCTTTGAAACCTGTTCAGCATCATAGCAACACGCAAACAAACCTTCCCTGACAGATGAGTGGTGGCTGTGCATGAGGTGTGTTGACTGGGAGTTAAACATGGGTCTCCCACACAGAAGGCAAGAATTCTACCTCTGAACCACTTCTACCTTCATGCAAGCATATATAAGCAACTGTTTTTTTTTTTCTGCAGAACTAGGATCATACCATATTTTCTGCATTTGAACATTTTTGAGGTGTGATATGGTATAGTCAAGTACCAAAAGACTTGATTACATCCAACTCTTCTAATTTTAAGCTCACTTAATTATCATCTTCTGGTTATCCAGAAGGTATGTTGAGCCTTTAACCAACAAGCATTAATTGAGAGTTTAAATGTTTGTAGCATGATGGTGAACCTGAAAAAACACAGCAGTGTAACCCCATTAAAATGTAAGCATTTGTGGGGCAAGGACCAGGACCGACTTCCTTCATAGCACTTATTACAGCTGTGTGTTCACCTTTGTCTGATTATCTGGTAAATTACTTGTTTTCCTTGCTAACATTTAAGCTCCATGAAGACAGATCATTTTTTTGCTTATCATGAAACACTCTTAAGTCTGGAATTAGAGGGTTCACAGGGACTATTTTACTTTTCCCTTCATTTTTCCCTTCATATTCTTCTATCCTTTTTTTTTTTTCCCCAACAAGTGTATGCTACTTTCATAATTAAAAACTAATAAAACTGATAGAATGTAAAGCAGCCAATTTTAAAAATTATATTTATTCTGAATATATTTTATCTGATACTCAAGTTACAGATCACAAGAAAAAATAGAAAGTATTTAGGTTTTATCAGCATGGAATGGAAATGAAAATTAGAGGGAAAGTATAAAATTTGAACTGTATAAGAATTTTGTACGATGGTAATTCATCTGCTGGTATAGAAGATGACTCTTGGAAAGTTCTCCCTACTTACTGAATGGATGAGAATGTTGATTCCAGTGATACATACACGAAAGTTGTTTTCATTTATTCATCTGTAAGGAGTATGCTCTTCTGGAAGGTAGATATACATTCATTTTGGGACATGTTAAGTTTGAGGTGATAGTAGACGCTCAGGTGATAGTGGAAGTGTCCTCCAGGCAACTGGGGGTATGAGCTTATAATTTAGGAAAAGGACAGAATTCAAGTTTTTATGTAGGAGATAGCACAGAGATGCTGAATAGTGGATAATGGATAAACTTTCCAATGAAGTGACCACAAAGAGAAAAGAAAAGTAGGCTAAGGACTAAAACCTCTAAATTAAGGGGACAGGAAGAAGAAAAAAGTCCTTTGATGGAAAAATAGTAAGTAGCCAAGGAGGATGAGAAACAGGAGATATTATAGAGTCACAGACGCCAAGTAGAAAAAGAGCTCTTCAAGAAAAGGAGATGATAGTAGTATCCAGTGGAACAAAGAGGAGATCTTTGTTTCTCCTTCTGAGCACGTTTCAGCAGTCACCTTGTGTATAGTAAATTGCCATTTTCTGATGACAGCAGTGAGTTGATAAGCACCTCTAATTGGAAGCCTGGTGGTGCGGTGGTTGAGAGCTACCACTACTAACCAAAAGATCGGCAGCTCAGATCCACTCCGCTCCTTGGAAACCCTGTGGGGCAGTTATAGTCTGTCCTGTAGTGTCGCTATGAGTCAGAATCTACTCATTGGCAATGTTTTTTTTAATTGGTATAAAAATACTTCCTTTTTTCAATAACCCTTCATAATGCTTCAGTTTTTTGCTGAAAATTTAAGTGGAGTTAACAAGCTCCAAATCACTTGATGTTTACTATTAGGAAAACATCTAACATTTGATATTTATAAACTGTGATCCTTGCTAAACTCTTTTCAGGAATACAACCAGTTCTGTGTAATAGAAGAAGCATCCAAAGCAAGTGAAGTTTTAGAAAATTTGAATCAAGAGAAAATGTGCTTTGTTCCTGGTAAAACAAGAAAATTTTTATTTAAATTTGTTGCAAAAACTGAAGATGTGGGAAAGAAAATTGAGGTTAGTTATACAACTTGTTTAAAAAATATTTTTAATTATAAAAGTATTATGTTTATGTCAGAAAAGATTCAAATATAGAAGTTTAAGTGAAAAATGAAAATTCTCCACCTGGAATTCCCAAGAGAAGCCATTCATGATAGTTTGATAGGTTTCCCTCAGACATTTTTCTATGAATATATTTACAGTTTTAAAATTCCTCCAATTTAGAAAAACTGAGAGTATACTCTGTAATTGGCTTTTTTCCCTGAGAAGTATATGTTAGAAATCATTTCATGTAAGTACATAACTTCATTTTTTTAATGACTGCATACATAATCATGCCATTTAAAACAACGTATATTATATATCAAATATTTTTTATAACAATTCAGACTAAAAATCTATTTTTTGATGTTTAAACATTGCTGCATTGCGTATTTTTGAAGAAGAAAATGAAGATAAATATTTTTAAAGGAGGATTTAATATAGATAATTAAAATGGCTTTCAGAAATATGTGATGAAAGTAATATTTTTATTGAGTATAAATTCTGGAGCCAAACTACATGGGTTTAAATTCCAGTTCTTCAGCTTACTAGCTTGTGACCCTAGGCAGTTGTTTAACCACTTTGTGTCCCAGTTTATTTATCTGTAAAATAGGGGTAGTAGTAGTACCTACAGAAACCCTGGTGGCGTAGTGGTTAGGTGCTACAGCTGCTAACCAAAAGGTCGGCAGTTCGAATCCACCAGGCACTCCTTGGAAACTCTGTGGGGCAGTTCTACTCTGTCCTGTAGGGTCGCTATGAGTAGGAATCAACTCATCAGCAACAGGTAATAGTACCTATCTCATAAGGTTTTGTGAGGAATAAATCAGTTAATTGATGTAAATTGCTTAGATTTAGTGATTAGCACATAGTATGTACTCATTAAGTGCTTGTTTTCCATGACCTGAATGGGAATGGTTAGCTACTCTAAACTTTGGATCATTTCTAAGATAGAAATACAAGATAGTAATACCAGTATTCCCGTAACAATTTTTATGAATCTGTTGATTTTATTATGAACCACAATCTGGAGTTTTTTGCTGATTCCTTTTTGTAATCCTTAATTACATATTCTTTACGTGGTATTTGATTGAGCAAGCCTAGCAGACAGAAATCATAATTAATAATCTGATTTTGAATCCATTTGTTAATGGATCTAATTGAAGGAGACATTTCTTTAATTAATAAAGCATTTCATTGCTAATACTATAAATGTTTTCAGGGAAAATATTTGTGAAATTAAGAACTAGGCTGAGAATACATTAAGGTCATTAAAACATCCACCTGTTTCATTAAGCAACCACTAATTGAGTATCCATTATGTCGGGCACTGTATCAGGTGCTAAAATCAGAATAGTGCTCTGTGACTGTAGATTGTAATCCCTTAGACTAGAAACGTTGTTATCCCTGCTTTTGAGATGAAGAAGTTGAAACCCAGAGTACAATTAGCCAATGTTACAGCTAATGGCTGGCCAGAGTAAGACTCAGAAGCAGGTGTTCTGACTTGTTACACTGTGGTTCTCTAGATTAACTCTGTCAACTAGCAGTCTAAGATGTAATTTTTTTGAGAGGGGATGGTGACAAATATTAGATGGAATTTCTGACAGACCTTTTTCTTTTAGATTACTTCAGTGGATCTAATTCTAGGCAACGAGACAGGAAGATGTGTAGTTTTAAATTGGCAGGGAGGAGGAGGAGATGCTGCTTCCTCCCAGGAAGCCTTACAGGCATCGCGTTCATTCAAAAGACGACCTAAGCTACCTGACAGCGAGGTTCACTGGGACAGCATAGTCATTCAGGCAAGCACAATGTAAGTCTGTCTTGCCAGACAAGTTGTTGAAGGTCATCCTCTTAGTTCTTTTAAATACTTTGTTTAAATAACTTATTTGTTTTTTTAAAAAATCAGTTACTTAGCAAAGGTTTCTTTTCAAAGGATCATATCCAGAGTTCCAAACATTTCTGTACGTCTGCGACATGAGCCTCCTGCCCTGATGAATGAAATGTATTGTTTGGTTGTGACTGTTCAGTCCCATGAAAAGACCCAAATCAGAGATGTGAAGCTCACTGCTGGCTTAAAACCGGGTAAGCATTCAAGTTAAGTCAGTATTAATTCACTAGATAACAGGCAGAGATGTAAATTCTAAGACATTTGTTTAAAATATGGGTTATGACAGTTTATAAAGACAATGTTCTACATTTTACCTTGGTGAGTAGCATCTGGGGTCTTAAAAGCCTTTGAGCAGCCATCTAAGATACTCCACTGGTCTCATCCCTTTGGGAGCAAGGGAGAATGAAGAGAACAGGATACTAGGAAAAGATTAGTCCAAAGGACTAATGGACCACAGCTACCAAGGTCTCCAGCAGACTGAGTCCAGTACAGCTAGATGGCGCCCAGCTACCACCACTGACTGCTGTGACCAGGATCACAACAGAGGGTTCTGGACAGAGCTGCAGAAGGATGTAGAACAAAATTCTAACTCACAAAAAGAGACCAGATTTACTGGCCTAATGGAGACTGAAGAAACCCCGAGAGTATGGTCCCAGACACCCTTCTGGCTCAGTGGTGAAGTCATTTCCAAGGTTCACCATTCAGCCTGGGAGTGGACAGCCCCATAAAACCAAATAGGACTAATGAGGCACAGCATTCCAGGGACAAGAGCCAGAAGGCAGAAGGGTACAGGAAGGCTGGTGATAGGGAACCCATAGTTGAGTAAGGATAGTGTTGATGTGAGGTTGTTAACCATTGTCACAGGGCAACATGTGGTACTGTTAAATGAGAAACTGTTTTGTTCTGTAAGCCTTCATCTAAAGTGAGAATAGCAGCACAATTGGAAGAGCGTAGTCAATGTCACTGAACTGTGCATGTAGAAATTTTTGAAATGGTGTATCTTTGGCTGTGTATATTTTCACCAAAAAAAAGCTTGAGAAGGGAGAGGGTTGACATGTTGTGGGGCTGTTAAGCAATGTCATAAAACAATATGTGTACTACTGTTTCATGAGAAACTATTTGTTCTTTAAGTCTTCACCTGAAGTACAATAAAAATAAATAAAAATAAAAATAAAATACTGGTTATGATATAGTGTCCTTCCTAAAGTATTGATTGTTACGATAATGTTTGAATTCTTTGTATTTTAAAACACAAATGTTAACACTTTCAGGACAGGATGCCAATTTAACTCAGAAAACTCACGTGACTCTTCATGGAGCAGAGCTGTGTGATGACTCTCACCCTGCTTTACTCACTGACATTCCTGTTGGAGAGTTACACCCAGGGGAACAGGTGAACTTGGTCAGCTGTGATTGGAGAGGAAATCAATTAGTTTGTAGTTTTAAATATACAGTGAATTTTATGCCCTGGGACTGAAAAAAGTGACTTCATTAATGAACGTTTTACACACATTTTACACATGTAAATGTGAAAACTGTTTTAAGCAGTTTCTATATAAGTGATTTTAAGAACAAATGATCCTAATGTGAAGAATTACTTGCCTGATAAAATAACTGTTGTTCATAACTCAGTGAAATAACCTGTCAGTCAGCTTTTATTTCCAAATCAAACACAAAGAAATCTTGGGAAGTAGAGAATGATTTAAAAAAATGGAGTAGTAATGACCCCATTCGTATGCTGTGGCAGGAATATATTCAGGGTACTTTTTGTTTGTTTGTTTGTTTGTTGTTGTAGTTTAAATGAAAGTTTACATTTCAAGCTAGTTTCTCATACAAAAATTTATACATGCATTGTTACGTGACCTAATTGCTCTCCCTATACTGTGACAGCACACTCCTTTTCCACCCCTGATTTCCAGCATCCATTCGGCGAGCTCCTAACCCTCTCTGCCTTCTCTTCTCACTTCCAGACAGAAGCTGCCCATTTAGTCTCATGTATCTGCTTGAGCTAAGAAGCACATTCTTCACGAGTATCATTTTATGTCCCACAGTCCAGTCCAATCTTTGTCTGAAGAGTTGGCCTTGGGAATAGTTCTAGTTCTGGGTTAACAGACAGTCAGGGGGTCATACTTTCTGGGGTTCCTCCAGTCTCAGACCATTAAGTTTGGTCTTCTTACTAGAATTTGAGTTCTGTACCCCACCTTTCTCCTACTCCATCAGGGACTCTCTGTTATTTTCCCTGTCAGGGCAGTTATAGGTGGTAGCTGGGCACCATCTAGTTCTTCTGGTCTCAGGCTGGTGAAGTCTCTGGTTTATGTCTCTTGGGCTAATACTTTCCTTGTGTCTTTGGTGTTCTTCATTCTCCTTTAGTGCAGGTGGTTGGGACCAATCGATGCATCTTAGATGGCCGCCACCAAAGTAGGATGCAGAACATTTTTTTAATAAGCTTTGTTATGCCAGTTGACCTAGATGTCCCCTGAAAGGACAGTCCTCAGACCCCTGCCCCTGCTACTCTGTCCTTCGAAGTGTTTGGTTGTATTCAGGAAACAGCTTTTGGTTTAGTCCAGTTGTGTTGACTTTCCCTGTAGTGTGTACTGTCCTTCCCTTCACCTAAGATAATTCTTGTCTGCTATCTAGTTAGTGAATACCCCTCACCCTCCCTCCCCACCCTGCTAACCATCAAAGAATGTTTTCTTCTGTGTTTAAACCTTTTCCTGAGTTCTTATAATAGCGGTCTTATACAATATTTGTCCTTTTGTGACTGACTAAATTCACTCAGCGTAATGCCTTCCAGATTCCTCTGTGTCATAAGATGTTGCATGGCTTCATCATTGTTCTTTATCTTTATGTAGTATTCCATTGTTTGAATATACCATAATTTGTTTATCCATTTGTCCATTGATGGGCACCTAGGTTGTTTCCATCTTTTTGCTATTGTGAACAGTGCTACAGTAAATATGGGTGTGTGCATATGTCTGTTCGTGTAACTTTTCTTATTTCTCTAGGATATATTCCAAGGAGCGGGATTGTTGGATCATATGGTACTTCTATGTCAAGGTTTTTAAGGAAATGCCAAATCAATTTCCAAAGTGATTGTACCATTTTAGATTCCCACCAACAGTGTTTAAATGTTCCAATCTGTCCACAACATCTCCAACATTTATTATTTTGTGTTTTTTGTATTAATGCTAGCCTTGTTGGGGTGAGATGGTATCGCATTGTAGTTTTGATTTCCATTTCTCTGATAGCTAATGATCATGAGCATTTCTTCATGTGTCTGTTAGCCACCTGAATATCTTCTTTGGCGAAGTGCCTTTTCATATCCTTTGCCCATTTTTTAAATGGGTTATTTGTCTTTTTGTTGTTGAGGTTTTGCAGTACCTTGTAGATTTTAGAGATTAGACGCTGTTCGGATTTGTCATAGCCAAAAAATTTTTCCCAATCTGTAGGTTGTCTCTTGACTCTCTTGGTGAAGTCTTTTGATGAGCATAAGTGTTTGATTTTTAGGACCTCCCAGTTATCTAGTCTCTCTTCTGGTGCTTGTACATTGTTACTTATGGTTCGTATTGTGTTTATGCCATGTATTAGGGCTCCTAGCATTGTCCCTGTGTTTTCTTCCATGATCTTTATCGTTTTAGATTTTATATTTAGGTCTTTGATCCATTTTGAGTTAGTTTTTATGCATGGTGTGAGGTATGGGTCTTGTTTCATTTTTTTGCAGATGGAGATCCAGTTATGCCAGCACCATTTGTTAAAGAGACTGTCTTTTCATCAGCTGACAGACTTTGGGCCTTTGTCAAGTATCAGCTACTCATAGGTGGATGAATTTATGTCTGCATTCTCAATTCTGTTCCATTGGCCTATGTGTCTGTTGTTGTACCAGTACCAGGCTGTTTTGACTACCATGGCAGTATAATAGGTTCTAAAATCAGGTAGTGTGAGGCCTCCCACTTTGTTCTTCTTCTTGAGTAATGCTTTACTTATCTGGGGCCTGTTCCGTTTCCATATGAAGTTAGTGATTTGTTTCTCCATCTCATTAAAAAATGCTGTTGGAATTTGGGTTGGGATTGCATTGTATCTGTAGATTGTTTTGGGTAGAATTGCCATTTTCACAGTGTTGAGTCTTCCTATCCATGAGCAAGGTGTGTTTTTCCACTTATGCAAGTCTCTTTTGGTATCTTGCAGTAGTGTCTTGTAGTTTTCATTGTATAGGTCGTTTACGTCTCTGGTTAAGTTTATTCCTAAGTATTTTATCTTCTTGGAGGCTATTGTGAATGGTGTTGATTTGGTGATTTCCTCTTTGAAGTTCTCTTTGTTGGTGTAAAGGAATCCAAGTTTGTATGTTTATCTTATATCCTGATACTTTGCTGAAATCTTCTAGTAGTTCCAGTAGTTTTCTTGTGGATTCTTTAGGGTTTTCTGTGTATAAGATCATATCTGCAAATAGAGATACTTTGACTTCTTCCCTACCAATTTGGATGCCCTTTGTTTCTTTGTCTAGCCTAATTGCTCTGGCTAGAACCTCCAGCACAATGTTGAGTAAGAGTGGTGATAAAGGGCATCCTCAGTGTACTTTTCCATAGTGAGATCTTTGATTAGTTACACACAACAGCCTATAAAAAGTGTTCAAAGAATCTAACCATTTGGTATAGTGAACTCTTAAAATGTGGGAACGTTATTCTAGAATACATATCAGAAGGAAATTGCTGTACTATTATATTAAAACTTATTTTGTTACAGCTGGAAAAAATGTTGTATGTTCGCTGTGGAACAGTGGGTTCAAGGATGTTTCTGGTCTTTGTTTCTTACCTGATCAATACGACTGTTGAAGACAAAGAGATTGTTTGCAGGTGTCACAAGGTATTTTTTTTTAGCTACTTCACAAAGCATCATATATAGAGTGTTCCCTTATTTTGTGTTATTTTAGTTTACCTCTAAAATAAGCAGCTTAGGTGCTTATAGTCTATCATAAATTTTAATTGAGCATCTGTTGCTTTTCTTATCATTTAGATTTGTTTAGAGTGGCATTCATTACTTCAACATTAGACTGAAGTTGGCCTACGTGGCTTGTTGTATATGGAATGAACAGATTTGAGATCTCATGCTAACCTGTTAGATACTGAGATTCTAAACCTACTTCTTTACATAATCACACATTAGATAAAATCTAAGTTGACAGAAGATTTTGGAGGAAGGGAGGTCTCCGTTTTTGAAGTATCTTTTCATTATTAAAAAAGAAGCTCTGAATTTTTTTTTTTGTGGTGAGTACACATAGAAGGGAGTGAAAATAGGAAAGCTAGTACAGTCACGGTCCAACAACTCAAAGGCAGCTGCTGGTAACTCTGTTTCTTATTGATCTCTTTTCTATTTATAGGGATTTTTTAATCACATTTTTATATAAATTTAATCATATTGTATGTGATACTTGTTTCCTCTTTTTTTAATGGAAAGTTACGATATTTAAAATCTTCTTAGCCCTGCACAGTGTTGTCTCAGGCTGTTTTTAGGAATTGAGTCCCCATCCCAGCAAAGGAGAAGTCCTGGCAGTTTGGGACTTTGTAGCTTGGGTACTGCAGAGAGTCTAGCCTTGGATTGTTTACAGGTCACTGGGAGGGAAAACCCATCTCAAGAGAGTTAGGAGTGTTTCCCAAGTGGGAGGAAGGAAGTCAGGTCACATACTGTCAAAAATTTCACTTATCCTGGTGTAAGAAAAGGAGCCCTAGATGGTGAATGGAGCCCTGGTGGCACAGTGGTTAAGACCCCAGCTGCTAACCAAAAGATAAGCAGTTTGAATCCACCAGCCAGCCACTCCTTGGAAACGCTATGGGACCTCTCCTATGGGGTCAGAATTTGTCAGAATCGAACTGACAGCAATGGGTTTGGGTGTTTTTTTGTTTTTCTTTGGTTTTAGATGGTGAACAGGAGATAGATAAGGGTGCTAACCTCAGCACTGTCTCCAACCTTGTGAATTTGGGCAAGTCAGTTAACTTCTTTTGGCCTCAGTTTCCTCATCTGTAAGATAAGAATGTTAAAGTTCTTTACAGTTGTAGAGTCCTAAGACTTGAATACCGTTTCCTACTTATGACAATGAAGTTTGTGATAGACTTGGAATGTACCTTTTTTTAAAATAGTTACTTGCTGTCTAATAACTATCCTGGAGTAAAGCTAAATCAATGTGCTGCTATGTCTTTAAGCAATGTTCTCTTCCCCTCAGGACTCCTCAGTGATGTTACTGAGGTCCATACTACTTTTATTTGAGAATGATGTATTTGTTTCTATCAGTTCATTCCCAAGATGTATTTCTAAGGACACTAGGTCTGAGGGATAGAAATAGATGTTACACAAAAAAGAAATAATTGATCACATATGTTTGGAAAAAACTGGGTTAAAAGATGTTAAAACAAGTATTTTTACTGTAGGGCTTAGCAGAGCATTTAAATTGCTAATGTGTATGAAGAATCTTCACAAATGGCTGTAGTGATTATCCTTCAGACTTACTTTACCAAGAAGCATTTTGCTCATAGAATGTCTTGCAGGCTCTAGTATTATTTGGAAGGCATTTTTTGGCAAGACAGAGGCTGCTCATCCCAGGCCAAAGAAGGATAGCTAGGGAGCGCTCTAGCAGCTTTTCTCAGCCAGGGTTTCTCATTTCAACCACAGAACTCAAACAATGTTATGAGTGACTCCCCTCACGTCCATTTCTTCCAGAGATAGCACGTTCTAGTTGCATTGGAGAGGAGTTAAGTTATTCCGTACAGTAGGCTTCCATAGGACACTAGGCTTGCTTCTCTCAAGAAACCCGAGAAAAGCTGCTAGAGAGATGGTAGTTTAGAAATAAAAAGAAAAACCATCTTACCTAAGAGAGGAGACACCAGCTCTAACGTGGGGAGAAAATGTTAACATTCCAGAAATTCGATGTAATGTCTGCTGTTAGAGTCTTTTAACTAGGGACTGTGACCTAATTCTTCACAGTATTTGAGTCTGCATAGATTGAAGGGTACCATATTGTCTATAGTATTAGAGCTGTAGATAGGAGCTGTTTGTACAGGGGAGAGAACAGATGTATACAGTATTTAGGGAAGTGGAGTGGTATACACAGGAAATCAGCTTTGGAGTGAGGGAGATGTGGGTTTAAATCTACTTAAGAACTCTGGAACCTTAGTCTACCACTTACTAATTCTGACCTAGTGTAAAATACTGACCTTGTCTGTAAAACTGGGATAATGGAACCTATCCCAGTGGGTTGCTGCAACCTTTAAATGTGTGAGCCTATATAAGTCACTTAATCTTTCTTAACCTTTGGTAAAATCGTGATAATGCCTGCCTTGCCTACTCACCATAGTAGGTAGTCAGTAAATGCAAATTATTTTCCCATTACTGGATTAAATCTCATTTTTACCTATAAGTGAATCTGCCCTGTAGGCCATGTAGAAATTAAAAGTAGGCCAAATCTTAGCTAATCATCGAGTTACTTATTGATTTCCATAGGTCTTTTTTGTGGGGAAATATTGAGGGCCCTAGGCTTTACCACATGGAATCATTGCACATTTTTTTCAACCATTAAAATGAACGTGAATGTCTTATATATCCTACCTGTTGTACTTTTGGAGCCCTGGTGGTGCAGTGATTAAAAGCTCAGCTTGCTAACCAAAAGGTCTGCAGTTGGAATCCCCTAGCTGCTCCTTAGAAACCCTATGGGGCAGTTTTACTTCATCCTGTAGGGTCGCTATGAGTTGGAATCAACTCAGGAGCAACAGGTTTGGTTTTGGCTTGGATTGTACTTTTTAAAAAAGTTAAATTAAGGGAAAAATTATTTGGAGCGTATAATAATAATAAACTTTATTTAGGCACTTTGCTAAATGCTTTATGTTAATCCTCTTAACAACTCTATGAGGATTATTGAAACTGAGGCTTTCAGAGACCATATAACTTTCTAAAGGTCACGTCACTGTGACCAGTCACACGGCTGGTGAATGTGTATCTGGTCAGGATTAGAACTAGATCTGACATTATAGCCTGAGCTATTGACCAGTCTACTACATGGCCTTTGTTAAAGGTTTTCGCCAACAGGGTGGGTTATTTGATTTGAAGGTAGTAATAACCCAGTTGTTTTTCGAACAGGCTCTTGTAGAGAGGTAATGTAGTATGCTGGTTAAGAGTACATGCAGGCTTCAGGGTCAGATTAGGTTCTGGTCCTGCCTCTGCGACTTGTTAGCTATGTGACTTCTCTTAAAATGACAATAATGATAGCACCTACTTCCTTGAGTTATTGTTAGTATTACATAGTACATGCATAGTGATTATAACAGTGTCTGTCACATTACATTATTATTGTTGTTATCATCGTTATTATTATTTTAGTCATCTTGAGCCAAGGTGAGGTAAAGAACTTGGACAGAAAGAAGAACCAGATTCTAGGCTTGGCACCACTACTTTGTGGACTTAGGCAAGTCACTTAGTCTTTCTTAACCTTTGGCAAAATGGTGATAATGCCTACCTTGCCTGCTTCACTAGATCTTGAGATAAATAGTGTATAAGAAGCAGTTTGTAGTGTGAACTGTTACCAAATTGCAAGGCAGTTTCTCAGAAATAGTAGTTAGGTCTCTCTACATAGATTTTTTACAAATACTGTCTAAGGTGAAGACCCTACCATCTTACTATATAAATTGGGGTTACTTATTAATTAGTAATAATAAATTTTGTATGCTTTATATTTTTAAAACTTTGTTTATTGTTAAAATTTAGGAAAGACATTGAATGTACTCTTAAAATTTCCTTGTAGGATGAAACTGTAACAGTAGAAACCGTCTTTCCATTTGATGTTGCAGTTAAATTTGTTTCTACAAAGGTATGTTCCTAAGAAGAATATTGGAAATCATTTAGATTATAGAAATTGGTTAAAAAAAAAAAAAAAAAAATGAAATGGATTAAGTATAATTCCTGACAGACTTTTTGTCTTCCTTTGTGACAGTTTGAGCACCTAGAAAGGGTCTATGCTGACATCCCCTTTCTGTTGATGACAGACATTTTAAGTGCCTCTCCTTGGGCCCTCACTATTGTGTCCAGTGAGCTGCAGCTTGCTCCTTCTATGACCCCAGTGGATCAGCTAGAGTCCCAGGTGAACAGAGGTGAGAATTCGGATCACTCCCACTTAATTAGCAGGCGAGGGGTGTGTGTGTGTGTGTGTGTGTGTGTAAGTTAGTAATGTAAGCAAGAGTTCACTTTTTGCTGAGTGAGAGAACTTGAGACTTATTTTCACAAAAGCAAATATGTTTAGAATTTTCATCTGCCCTGAAAATAAGTTTCAATATCTGTTGATAAATAATCAACAAATATTTATCAAGTTTTTTACTATAAACCATCATACTAGGCTCCCAAGAAAATACCAGTCTCTGTACTTCACTTCTATGCATTTTAGGAAACTAGGTTATAAAAGAGGCATCATTTCCCATTGGAAAGATAGTATGGTTGGATTCTTGCATAACATCTTGGCATCAAATCTTTGAGTAAGATCACTAGATAAAATGAAGCGTGCTTCTAAGTCTGATTAGTTGTTGTTAGTTGCCATGAAGTCCACCCCAACTTGTGGCGACCCAGTGTGTTGCAGAGCAGAACTCCTCCATAGGGTTTTCATGTCTGTAACCTTTTGGAAACAAAAACCCTGGTGGTGTAGTGGTTAAGAACTACGGCTACTAACCAAAAGGTCGGCAGTTCAAATCCACCAAGCGCTCCTTGGAAACGCTATGGGGCAGCTCTACTCTGTCCTGTAGGGTTGCTATGAGTTGGAATCGACTCAATAGCAATGGGTTTGGGTTTCTTTTGTTTTTGTTTTTGTTTTTTAACCTTTTGGAAGCATATTGCCAATCCTTTCTCCTTAGGCACCTCTGGATGGGTCTAAAGCACCAACCTTTTGGGTAGTAGTCAAGAGCTTAACCGTTTGCACCACCCAGGGCCTCGTCTCTAATATTTAAGTGCTAAAAACATTTCACATTCTATAGTAATAATAATAATAAACATTTTATGCCTTCAGAATGCCTTCGTAAGTTTTGGTGATTCCATTCTACAAGTTTGACCTTTGCTTGTGTTTTTGGACATCAGTGTCTCTGCTTCTACTTTTCTCTGTCCTCTCCTTCCTTGTGTTTTCACTGTGCTAATTTGGAGTAATCATGAGGTTTAGAGTCAGACTGGACTGAACTTACTTCTCAGCCCTACTGCTTGCTCTCTTGTTAACTTGGACAGTTTGTTGTTTCATCACCTACTTCTGAGGATGGTTCATCTTGTTTTGTCACTTCTCAGAGTTAAAGGAGGTGGTGTACGTGAAATAATGTATGTGAAATATCTTAGCCCAATCCTTGTCTTATAACAGGTGCTCAGTAAAAGCTGGTTATCTGTCCATTGTTTGCTGATTCCTTCCTTAAATTTTGGTCCTTTTTAAGATCCTGACTTTGGTCCCTCTGTTCATCCTCTGTCCTAAGCTGCCTCATAACCTTACCACCAATTGCCGTTGAGTTGACTCCGACTCATGGTGACCCCATGTGTGTCAAGAGTAGAACTGTACTCCATAGGATTTTTAGTGGCTGATTTTTCAGAAGTGAGTTGCCGGGCCTTTCTTCGAGGTGCTTCTGGGTGCACTCAAACCTCCAACCTTGCAGTTAGCACCCTAGTACATTAACTATTTACATTACCTAAGAACCCCCATAACCTTAGACTATTTGCATTTCCTAATCTGGTTACAGGAGTCACTGTACACCTACTCTAAGCTAGAAATGCAGAGAAAAACTAAACTCCTTCAAACACACAGTAAGCCTAACACCAGTTCTACTTGCTAAACAGCTCTTGAATCCAGCTTCTTATCTCCATACTCTCTGCTGTCCTCATCATTTCTCACCTGGCCTGTGAAGTAGTTTATTAGCTGGTTTCTTTCTTACCAGCCATTTTCTCTCCCCTAGTCTTTCATATTGCTGCTAGAGTTTGATTCCTCAGAAAAACTCAGCAGAACTTGTCATTCCTTTAAAAAGTGTCATGACATAGCACACTTTCCCAATCAGACTCCAGCTTACCTTCCAATCTCCTCTTCACTAGTCTCTCTGCTTCCCTGTGCTTGCTCCCAGATTTCAGCCATGCTAAACTTCCTACATTCACCAAGCACCGCTCCCATCTGCTTTTGAACATGTTGCTTTTATCCCAAATCCTCTCCCTCCTCTTTTTAGACCTCTTGAACTTCTGCTTGCTCTTTAGGGTTCACATAAGCTTTGATATCTTGATCCTGTCAGGCAGGACTAAGTACTGTTCCTTCTTTGTTCCTGTGGTATTTTGTACATACTTTATTCTTTTAGAACACCTATCCCATCATACTGTAATTATTTATAGATCTGGTTCCCATACAAGACTATGCGCTCCTTAAAGCCAGAGCTGCCTTCCTCATCTTTGTATTGTCAGCATCACGTTGTTGGGTTTTGTTGTTGTTAACTATCGTGGCGTCAGCTTCAACTCATGGAGACCCTGCGTGTTAGAGTACAACTGCTCCATAGGGTTTTATTGGCTGTAATATTTTTTTTTTTAACTGTACTTTAGATGAAGGTTTATAGAACAAATAGTTTCTCATTAAACAGTCAGTACACATATTGTTTTATGACATTGGTTAACAACCCCATGACATGTCAACGCTCTCCCTTCTCGACCTTGGAGGATTTTTTTTTTTTTTTTGGTGAAAATATACATAGCCAAAGATACACCATTTCAAAAAATGTCTACATGTACAATTCAGTGACATCGATTACATCCTTCCAGTTGTTTTGCTATTCTCACTATCCTTTTCCAAATTATCCCATCACCATTATCTTCAACTCACTGTCCCCTAGGCTTCCCATCAAACCTTTTGAGTTGCTGTTGTCAATTTGATTTCACATAGATAATTGTTTTTTGGGGTTTTTTTTTTGTATTTAGATGAAGGTTTACAGAACAGTCTCTCATTAAACAGTACATATTAGCTGTAACCTTAATGGAAGCAGATTGCCAGGTCTTTTCTTCCACAGTACCACTGGGTGGGTTTGAACCACCAACTGTTAGGTAGGCAGTTGGGCGCAAACTGTTTGCCCCACCTAGGAACCTGCCAGTATCATAGTAGCTCATTAATAAATGTTTATTAGGTTAATGAGTATGCTCTGATTTGAATCTCCAGGAGTACAATGCAGTATAGAATTTGTGTTTGGCACATTAAAAATATAGATTTTGTATGTCATAAATTTGACCCTAATGTTAATTATTCATTAACATCATGGTCATTTTGGTCAGCTTTCCAGAACTGGGGAGAACTTTGAGTAACTTTACTGTGAATGGCTCAGGTTCTTTAAAAAGTTGTCTCAGGTACTTTAAATTGATATTTTTTTTCCTTCAAGTGAGTTTCACTTATTGGGCTACACTATCAGTTTGTAATCTTTACAGTTACTTAAAAGTCATTAATTAAAGTAAAAATTGACCTAGCTCTTTCCCCTTTCACTTGCTGGTATTAGATCTCCGTTAATCTGTCATGGCCTTCTTCACTGGAAAACGATGAAAACAATAACCAGATGTTTAGAGACTTTGCTGTTATCTTTTTAAAGTGTCATTCACAGATTTGCTAAGATTGGCATTAGATAGGCACTATTGCCTCCTTATTTTTAAAAGAAGTGACGTTGCAGGCAGTGTATTGCTGAAAGGTAGGGAGGGAAGGTTTGGTTGAGATGGGCAGTTATCTTCTCTTCAGGGAATTTACTATAAAATTGGCAAGAGGAAGACAGAAGCCACATTAGGCAATAATGAGGCAATATGTGGTATCTTTCTAGTTGAGTGGTATCAATAATAAAATATATTTATTTAGAGAAGGTCACTGTGAGACCTTAAGGGATAACCACAGTTTTTGTTCTTTTTTTTCTACCCTGAAATGTTTTCAGTTGAAGAATAATCAGCATAGGGTATTATTTTATCTCTAGACTTCTTCCATTCATTCTTTTCAGTAGGATCTTGCCACAGACATACAGAGGCCTCACCTGTTTTTTTTGTTTTAGTTTTTTTTTTTAAGTAATAATGGAATATTGATATATTAGAAAAAACTCTGGCCAGAGAATTCAGAGAAGCTAATTTGATTTATCACTTCAAACGTGTACTAGTTTTGTGGCCCTGACAAAGTCGCTTAACCTCTTTGAGCTTTAGTTTCCAAGTCTCTAGAAGTAATATATACGTAAATGATAAGGTATTCCTTTTTTGTTATATTGATTGGGTATGAAACTCTCCTTTCATAGATGAAACCATTGCATAAAGATAATAAAGACTCTTTCTTGTAGTTGTCTTGCAGACTGGAGAGAGTGCCAGTGAATGCTTTTGTCTTCAGTGCCCATCTCTCGGAAATGTTGAAGGTGGGGTTGCAACTGGGCGTTATATTATCTCCTGGAAGAGGTAAAAATGATATCAGTCCTACCTCTTCTTTAATGTCTTTGCTATTCTAATACTGTCAGTGTTTGCCATTGTCGTTAAATAGTTAGCGCTTCTGTCATTCTGGAGAGCAGAGTAGAAGTCAGTGTTCTGCCCAGTGAATATAACTGAACCATTTGTCCAAAACACAAAGACTAAAAATGATACTTAAACTTCTATTTGCGTTTTTCACAGTTGTGACTATATGCTGATGAAATTTTAACAAAACTGAATCTGAAGAATAACTTTCTACATTAGTAGAGACAAAAATGTGCTTATTTTCAATCAGTAGGACTGTCTATTTAGAAAACCAAAGGAAAGCAACAAATTATTAGAATTAATACAGAGTTCAGCAAGGTTGCGGGATCTAACATCAATATATAAAAATCAGTTGCATTTCTGTATATCAGTAGTAAACCTCTACACAGTGTACTTTTAATACAGATATCATGTACATAGCAAGAAAAAAATAAGATGTCTAGGAATGTATCTAATAGAAGAGTACATTAAATTTATGGGGAAAATTATTAAACTTCAAAACCTTAAAGGAAGACCTAAATAAATGGGATAGATATACAAATTGATCTATAGATTCAATGCAGTTTCTGTCAGAATGGCAGCAGTTTTTTGTTCTTTTTTGTTTTGTTTTCTTTTATAGAACTTGACACTCTGATTCTAAAATTTATGTGGAAAGGCAAAAAGAAATAGTCAGGATACTCACAGAAGAAGAGCTAGGCAAGGGTATTCATTCTTCCAGATTCCAAGACTGATTATGGAGCTGTGATAGTCAGACACAGTGGTATTGGCTTGGGGATATGTAAATAAGCCAGTGGAACAGAAGAGAGTCTAGAAGTAGATTCATGGATCTACACATTCATAGAAACAGTATTTTACAGTGGTGGCATGGCAGATCAGTGGGAAAAAGATGAACTGTTTTATAATTGCTGCTGAACAACTGGCTATCCATTTGGAAAAAGTAAACCGATCCCTACTGGGTACACTGTATGTAAAGATTAATTCCACTTATGTTAAAGATTACAGATACGTTAAAGGCTAATTTTTAACAAGCAAAACTATAACTTTAACAGAAAATATAAGAGAATTACTTTATAACTTTGGGGTAGGGAAGAATTTCATTAAGCAAAATGAAAAAAAGTACCAGCCATTTGTGGTTATTAGGTACCATTAAGTTAGCTCTGACTCATAGCAGCCTTATGTGTAACAGAATGAAATGTTGCCCAGTCTGCATCATCCTCACAATCATTGCTATGTTTGAACCCATTGTTGCAGCCATTGTGTCAATCCATCCAGCCACTAACACTGATGAATTAGCTTTCTTAAAATTAAATATTTGATTTCATTTAAAAACACCATAGAAATTGTATTTAAAAAAAATTGGGAAAAGGTATTTGTAACATATATAAGTGACAAAGGATTACCATTCATATCAAGAACTTCTACAGTGATACTAAGACAAATCACCTGACAGAAAGTTGAGCAAGATACTTGAGTAAGTAGCTTAAGTTACCAAAGGAAGCCAGATGGCCAATAAACATATGGAGAGAAGCTCAACCTTACTAGTGATTGGGAATGACAAATTAAAGACACACTGGGATTCAGATATACTCCCTACTGGTTTTGATAAATAGAAAGATTTAACAATGCCAAAGTTAGAACAATTGATTTGGAACTCTATCCAGCAGCACCAGGTAAAGTTGAAGATACCTGTGTCCTACAGTCCTAGAAACAGAAACAAGTACACAAATGAAATATTTATAAGGATGTTCATAGCAGCACCAACGGTAATACTAAAAAATTGGAAACTAAATGTCCATCAACAGGATGAATTATGACACGTTCAGACAATGGAATACTATATATTAATGAAAATGAATTAACCAGAGCTACACCTATTGACACATTAATGTTAAGTGAACAAAGCAAGCTGCAGATGAGAATATAAACAAGTTCTAGGTATATAAAATTGGAAAACATGTAAAACATCCTGTATGTTGCTTAGGGCTACATACCTAATTCAGAAAAGTGTGACAAAGTACATGGGAATGGTAGGCACCAGTTTGGGCTCGTGGTTACCTGTGGAAAGGAGGGTGGGTGATGCAGGCAGGAAGGGGTACACAGGGAGATTCAACTGTGTTTATAAAGTTTCTTTCTTAGGCTAGGAGGTAGACACATGATGTTTGATGTGTTATTCTTTTTGTATGTCTTAATTTCATAGTAAGTTTTAAAACGGGTATAATTTTATTTAAAAATATGACAGTAAAAATAATGTAATTATATTTTTTAAAAAACTATCTCAATTATCTTTCTTTTCCCCACTTTTGGATTTTCCATCTGTGTGTAATTCTATATTTACATTTAGTTTACATGTTCATTTAAGAGTAAAACATTTTGAGGGAACTGCTTAATTACTTCTTCGTGCCACCTTAATACTCTAAAGACATGTATTTATTTATTAACGGTGAAGGCTGAGATGCCCTCGTCTGTTGATTTTGCTCTGTAAGGGTGCTTACTAGTTCAGCTGTTCCACCACAGATGCAGGGCCAGCCGCCCTCTAGTTCCCACCCTAACTAATAAAGAGGACGTATTTGACAGTTCACTAATGTTACCCAAATTACCTCAGTAACCATTGGGACACCACTATGCATTGACAGTAAAATGTTTTTAATTCTTCAGTTTCTACTACATACTTAGAGTTATTGTTACAACAGCACTCTCCAAAGTCTGAAGATTGATGCTTGTCTGTGAACGTCCTCAGTGAGATAAGTTTGTGTCATAGTGTAAATCACCACAGTACTTCCTACACTGAGAAAGTCTTGCTACCAGAACGCTGTGTTAAAATGGCGTGCTCTGTGAGGTAGTTGATTTATAGTCTGGCACAGCTCCTTAATTTTATATATCACCCACTGATAACAAACAGCAACACTGGGTTAAGATACTTGCTAATGGGAAATATTCAAAACAAAAATGGGATTCTTAAAGCTCTTGCTTCAGAAAACTATTGCCTAATAAAGGTTTGGGAAATGGATAAATGCTTCTTTGAAACTAGTTGATGGCTATACATGTTCCTGTTTGGTTTGTATTTATTAACTTCCTACATAAAATGTGAGTTTGAAAGCTGACCTTCTCTCTGTAGAACTTCAGCCATGGGAAGCACCCCTGTCATAAGTACCGTTATCATTCTGCCGCACGTGATCATAGAAAACATCCCTCTCCATGTGAACGCAGGTAACGGGAATTCAGATTTTACTTGAGAAGAGGAATCTGATAATTTTTATTTTTGCTTCTAAAAAGGTTTTATTTTTTAATATTTTATTATGAAAATTTTCTAACATTTACAAAAGTAGATTATGGCCAGTTTTGTTTCATCTGTACCACTTCACACTCTCCTATCCCAGTTATTTTGTAGGAAACCCCAGATATCACTTCATCCATAAGTATTCAACAGGTATCTTGAGCCTCGGTGGCGCGGTGGTTAAGAGCTAGACTGCTAACCAAAAGGTCAGCAGTTCCAATCCACCAGCCACTCCTTGGAAACCCTATGGGTCAGTGCTACTCTCGACTCAATGGCAACGGGTTATCTTTTTAAAAAATAATTGCTCTTTTTCTAAATACAATAACAATACTATTATCATGACTTTAAAACTTAGCAATAATGTGTTAATAGCAAATTCCAGTGTTCAGATTTCTCCCAGTTGACTTTAAATAGTTTGTTTGAATTAGGATGCAAATAAGGTCTGTACATTGCAATTGAGGGATAAGTCTCTTATACTTTCTAATCTAAAGACAGGCAGACTCCTTTCTCCTTTTCTTCCCCCCTCCCTCCCCCTTTCCCTTTTATTCCTCCCCCTTCCTCTCTTCTCCCACCAACTCACTCTCTTCTGTCTTCTTCCCCATTCTTCCCCTTCTCCCTCCTCCCCCTCTCCACTCTCTTTTTCCACTACCACCTCTACCTTCCCCCATCTTCCTTGCTGTGTATTTATTGAATAAACCAAGTCATTTGTCCTGTAGAGCTTGTCACAGTCTAGGTTTTGTTGATTGCATGATGTATTCTAAAAGTTTCTCTGTCCCTATAAATTGGTGGTTAGATCAGATTCAGTTTCAAGTTTTTGGCTAGAATACTTCATAGTTGATAGTATGTACTTCTATCAGGAGGCACGTAATGTCTATCATTTTTTCTTTATTTACTGGAATACTTTTATCAAGAGAAACTTCCCTTTATCAAGTGTTTGGATACCAAGGTGTCTATAATAATTTGGGGAAAAAAAGTGTATATATACAAACAAATGTTTTACTTATAGTTTCATTAAAACATACACTTTTGCTTGTTTTAGTTTAGGAAACCTGATCAATATTTAGGGAAGACTTTTATAGTTGTTTGAAAAACAAATTCAAAATGGATTAAGGACCTAAATGTGCAAACTAAAGCCATAAAATTCTTAGAAGAAAATGCAGGGGCTACGCAGTCAGGTCTAGCTTTTAACATTGGATTATCTAGTATAATAACAAAAGCACAAACATAAAAAAAAAAAAATAGAACCTCATAAAAATTAAAAACTTCCGTTCATCAAAAGACTTCACTGGATATCTAAGATACATGTATTGGTCCCATCACATTTGGAGCAAAGGAGAATGAAGGAAACCAACGACACAAGGAAAATATTAGTCCAGAGAACTAATGGACCACATGAACCATAGCCTCCACCAGCCTGAGCCCAAAACTATAGACGATACCTGGCTACCACCCTGACAGCTCTGACAGAGATCACGATAGAAGGTCCTGGACAGAGTGGGAGAAAAATGTAGAACAAAATTCAAATTCACAAAAAAGACCAAACTTACTGGTCTGACAGAGACTGGAGAAGCCCAGAAACCCCTGAGACTATGGCCCTGGACACCCTGCTAACTCAGAATTTAAGCCATTCTCAAAGTGCACCTTTCAGCCAAGGATTAGACAGGCCTATAAAACAATAATAACATGTGAGGAACCTGCTTCTTTCTTCAATCAAGTATACGAGACCAAATGGGCAACACCTGCCCAAAAGCAAGACAAGAAGGCAGGAAGGGACAGGAAAACTGGATGAATGGACATGGGAAATCTGGGGTGGAAAGAGAAAGGGGGGGCAAGTGCTAACACATTGCAGGGATTGCAACCAATGTCACAAAATAATTTGTGTATAAATTTTTGAATGAAAAACTAATTTGTGCTGTAAACTTTCACATAAAACACAATAAAACGAAAAAGGGGGAAAAAAAATAAGACTTTACCAAAAGTGAAAAACAAGCTACCAACTGGGAGAATATCATCAGAAACCACGCATCTGATAAGAATCTAATAACCAAAATATAAATCAGACTTCGACAACTTAACAACAAAAAGACAACCCGATCATAAAATGGGCAAAGGACTTAAATAGACATTTCACCATAGAAGACATTCAGATGGCCACCAGATACATGAAAAGATGCTCAACATCATTAGCCATTAGAGAGATGCAGTCAAAACCACAGTGAGATACCATTTCACTCCCATTAAGATAGGTAAGATTTAAAAAAAACGAAAACAAATGTTGGCAAGAATGTAGGGGAATTGGAACCCTTATCCATTGCTGGTGGGAATGCAAAATGGTACAGCTGTTGTGGAAGACAGTGTGGTGGTTCCTCAAAAAACTAAACATAGAACTACCATCTGACCCAGCAGTTCCACTCCTAGGTACATACGCCCAAAAGACTTGAAAGCAGAGACTCAAAACACCGATGTTCATTGCAGCACTATTCACAGTAGCCAAGGGGTGGAAACAACCTAAATGCCCATCAGCAGACAAATGGATAAACAAAATGTGGTACAGACATACAGTGGAATATACTCAGCAAGTAGGAGAAATGAAGTCTTGTTACATGCTACAGTATGGATGGAGCTTGAAGATAATATGCTGATTGAAATAAGTCAGTCACAAAAGGACAAATGTTGTATGACCTCCCTCACTTATATAAAAAAGATAAGACAGATGTATAGAGACCAAAGTTTATTAGTGGTTACCAGAGGCAGGAAGGGGGAGTGTCATGGATTGAATTGTGTCCTGCAAAAATATCTGTCAACTTGGCTGGTTATATAATTGTGTACCATTTTGTAATCTGATGTGATTTTCTTATGTGTTGTAAATTTAATCACTATGATTTAATAAGATGGATTAGTGGCAGTTGTACTGATGAGGTTTACAAGATTGGATAGTGTCTTAAAGCCAGTCTCTTTTGAGATATAAAAGAGAGAAGCGAGCAGAGACACATGGGACCTCATACCACCAAGACAGTAGTGCCAGGAGCAGAGCTTGTCTTTTGGACCTGAGGTTCTTGCTCAGAGAAGCTCCCAGACCAAAGGAAGATTAATGACACGGACATTCCTCCAGAGCCAACAGAGAAAGCGTTCCCCTGGAGCTAAAGCCCTGAATTTGGACTTGTAGCCTACTAGACTGTGAGAGAATAAACTTCTCTTTCCTAAAGCCATCCACTTGTGCTATTTCTGTTATAGCAGCACTAGGTGACTAAGACAGGGAGTTAACAGTGATGGAAAATTCACATTGATTAAGGGTAGGGTTACACAGCCGATTATTGCAATTGCTGTCGGTAAGTTGTACACCTGTAAAAAATTGAACTGAAAAAAGTTGTGTGATAGGTATATTTACAATAGTGAAAAAAAAAAAAAAAGGTTGCTACAGAGGCTGCTTATGTACAGCTAAACACCTCATGAAATTTGGTTCCCTGGTTTGGAGATACAGGGTCATGGTTTCATAGAACGTCTCATTTAATTGGCCTAATTATGTGTTTAGTGCTTCTGTTCAGCCTTCTAGTTCATTGCATATAGTGTCTGGGGTCTTAAAAGCTTACAAGTAGCCATCCAGGGCACAACAGTTGGTCTCTATTTGCCTGGAGCAACGAGGAAGGAGAGTCAGAAATAGGAGGAGCATATGGAATATGTGGCTCATTGTCTCCATGAACAACTGCCTCCTTTGCCATGAGACCAGAAGAAATGAATGGTGCCCAGCTATCATTACTGAACATTTTGATCAAAGATTCTATGGAAGAATCCTGATCAAAAGGGGGAAATGCTGAACATAATTTCAAATTCTCACAGACTCCAGACTTCTGGAATCATGAAGGTTGGATGAACCCCTGAAACTATTGCCCTGAGTTAATCTTTAAACCTTAAACCAAAAATATCCCCTGAGGCCCCTGGACACCCTTTTAGCTCAGTGATGAAGTCACTCCCAAAGTTCACCATTCAGCCACGGATTGGACAGCCTCATAAAACAAAACGAGACTAATGAGGCACAGCAGTCCAGGGACAAGGACTAGAAGGCAGGAGGGGACAAGAAAACTGGTGATAGGGAACCCAAGGTTGAGAAGGGACAGTGTTGACATGTCATGGAGTTGTTACCCATTGTCTAGGGCAGTATGTGTACTAACTGTTAAATAAACTATTTGTTCTGCAAACCTTCATCTAAGGTACAAAAAAAAAAAAAGAATTATTCACGTGAGATCAGATTGACAACAGCAACTCAGAAGGTTTGATGGGAAGCCTAGGGGGCAGTGAGTTGAAGATAATGGTGATGGAATAATTTGGAAAAGGATAGTGAGAATAGCAAAACAGCTGGAAGAATGTAATTGATGTCACTGAATTGTACATGTAGAAACTTTTGAACTGGTGTAACTTTGGCTATGTATATTTTCGCCAAAAAAAAAAAAAAAAAAAAATGCCCTCCAAGGTTGAGAAGGGAGAGTGTTGACATGTCGTGGGGTTGTTAACCAATGTCATAAAACAATATGTGTACTGACTGTTTAATGAGAAACTATTTGTTCTGTAAACCTTCATCTAAAGTACAATAAAAAAAATCCCTGAAGTCTTCTTAAAACCAAAAGTGGTTTAGCTTAACTGGTAAAAAAATGTCTGCCTTGAGCATTGTGCTCTTTTAAGAACTGTCTACAAAGTGACAACAGCAACTTGAAAGATTGGATAGGAACCTTGAGGGGCAGTGAGTTTATGTTAATGGGGGAGGAACAACTCAGAAAAGGAGCATGAGAATGGTTGCACAACCCGAAGAATGTAATATCACTGAATTGTACATGTAGGAACAGTTGAATTGGTGGTGTATGTTTTGCAGTGTATTTTCTCAATAACAACAAAATAAAATTTTTTTAAAAAACTGTTATTAAAACATAATTCGGTTTCTGTTAGCTAAGACCCTTTTTAAGGTAATCATTTTCATAAGGATACTGATTTTCTGAGGCTGTTGGACACATGGAAATTGTCCAATCATAGAATTTTCTTATTTGGCAAGAATGTAATAATTTCACAAATTTAAATAATTCCATGTTCATAAAATGGGATACATTTACAAAAGGAGTCTCTAAGTGGTGAGCTGTTTTTTAACCAAGAAAAATGTGTCAACTTCCTCTGCAGACCTGCCTTCATTCGGGCGTGTCAGAGAGTCATTGCCTGTCAGGTACCACCTGCAGAACAAGACAAGCTTAGTGCAGGACGTGGAAATTTCTGTGGAACCCAGCGATGCCTTCATGTTCTCAGGGCTTAAACAGGTACATGGAGTTGCTTACGAAGTCATGGAAGTGTGGCCAGGAAATAGAGAGTTGACCATTTATTTTTTATAAATGAACTGAGTAAGGCTGACTGTGGTTCCTGTTGTTTTGATAATAGTGAATTTTTAGTAACTTTTAAAGGTTAAATACAACTTTCTGTAAAGGTAGATTAAATAGGCAGCTCTTACCTTTTCACATCATTGATACCAGACATAAACAGGTTTTTACTCCCTATAAAACATAAGTTCACTTATCCTTGGGCTATATTATGTTAGAATTATAAAAACCTAGAAATTTTTCTAAATTTTAATTTGTGGCCTGGAGGTACGGCTATACCAATGTTAAAGCATGTTTTTCTTCTGAATTATCAGTTAAATTTTTTTAGAGATTTTAATCCTGCATAGAATTTACTTATCTTTGGTATGAAGGAGCCCTGGTGGAGCAGTGGTTAAGCACTCAGATGCAAACCCACCAGCCACTCCGTGGGAGAAAGATATGGCCGTCTGCTTCTGTAAAGTTTACAGCCTTGGAAACCCTATGGGGCAGTTCTCCTCTGTCCTATAGGGTCCCTGTGAGTCGGAATTGACTTGGCAGCAGCAGGTTTATATGTTTAGAATATTCAATTTTTTTGATTCATCTATTTAAACAGAGGTAGAAAAGTTCATCAAGTTTTTAGTGAACAAACCTAACGCTGTCAGGCAAAACCTGAGTACTGTCCTCAGCTGTCAAAGTGATAACAGAGATAACATTCATTGTCAGTAAATACTTCTATTAACAAGGGCATGATTAGAGGAACAAACCTTTATTAACAACTAGAAGTATTCACCCTGACCAATCAGCTGTGCTGTGCATATTCTAAGGGCTATGTTTGTTGTTAAATGTAAAATAGAACTGTATGAACTATACTATAGCTCCATGTAATATTTTTAGTTTATGAGATATGATAATTGAATATACCAGCTGTAATATATTGGTACACACATGCATATGTTATCTTTGACACATCATGTGCATATATTATATGCATTTGCAAATGAGTAAGTTTTTCTTGAGTTTCTTGACATAAATGATTAGAAAATGTAATGGTAACAAAATCTTAATTTATGTTCTTTATAAAGTATTGCCAAAGATTTTTGAACATCTTTTTTTCCTAAAGTTAACTTAGCCAGAAAGGTAAAATTTCTACAAGAAAACACCAGAAATAACTAGTTTGTGTTGTATGGACATGGTGGTTACAAATGAAATCTTTTCTACAAATGATGCTGTGACATATTTTGAGTGTGAAATCTACCTGCTCTAAGACGCAGAAAACACTGACCTGTCTAGCTTTCTCATTCTTAAGCCGGTACAAGTTGCCTTTGAGATCTTGATAAAAAGTAAGAAATTACACATATGTGTATTCTCCATTTATTCTCTGCCTGATCCTAGCCTTATGCTAATTTAGCCCTGCAATTTGGTATCTGTCTGGAAGGTGGAATAGAATGAAGAGTGACTGTTTGACCAGGAGGATTTGGATGTCCAATCATTTATAAATAACTGAGTGATAACAACATGTGGATATTGAGAGTGTGTGTACATGATCATCTTTTTCTGTAACTTTTTATGATTTAGATTCGCTTACGTATCCTACCTGGCACCGAACAGGAAATGTTATATAATTTCTATCCTCTAATGGCCGGATACCAGCAGCTGCCATCTCTCAATGTCAACTTGCTTAGATTTCCCAACTTCACTAATCAACTGCTGAGACGTTTTATACCTACCAGTATTTTTGTAAAGGTAAAGTATAGAAATGTTTTTAATGCTTTTTAAATGCATTGCCTTAAAAACAAACAAAAGAAAACTTTCCCTTATTTAAATTTCACTAATATTTTGAAAGTAACAGTGATAGTTTTGACTTATATTAATTTGGCAATATTGCTGATCATTTCTATAAAGTTACTATAATTTTTTTTTAAATCTAATTTGAAAGATTTTTATTCCTGCAGATAATAATTTTTCCTCATTGCGGAGTCCCTGGGTGGTGCAAACGGTTAATGCTTTCAGCTACTAACTAAAAGGTTGGCAGTTTGACTCGACCCAGAGGCACCTCGAAAGAAAGGCCTGGCAGTCTACTTCCAAAAAATCTGCCATTGAAAAGCCTATGGAACACAGTTCTACTCTGACACATATGACAGCAACTGGTTTGGTTTTAACATAATGATCATGTCCTTTTTTAACTGCGATGATCCTTTTCTGTAAGTGCAAGTACCACCTTTCAGTAACTTAACTGTTGACAAGAAAGTTGTCTGGAATCCCCAGAACTATCTCCTTTATCAGTTGGGGAAACTTAAAATTTTGTACTTGTTAGACTAAGTAAGTTGAATGAAAATTACCTCTTTACCACTTACTGAACAGCACTGACTAACATTTTATGTTCCACCACAGCTTTACTAAACTTGAGAGCTGTGCTGTCCATTAGGGTAGTCACAGCCACATATGGCTGTTGAGATTTACATTAAAATAAATAAATTCTAAAAAGGTAGTTCATGAATTTCCCTAGCTGCATTTAAAGTGCTCAATAGCCATGTGAGGCTAGAGGCCCTGTATTGGACAAGGTTGCTATAGAACATTTGCATCATCACAGAAAGTTCTGTTGGACAGTGCTGCCCTAGAACAAGGTTGGATCAGTATTTTCCTTTGAATGAAAGAATTCAGTTTTCTGACTACATGATGTATGCACCTTCTTATAAAGGTATGCTTGACAAGGAAAACTCTTAGTCTAAAACTGAATATCCTCCATCAGTACAAAAAATTACATGAAGTATAGAAGTAAAGACTGGGAACCTCTTTTTCATTCATTCCCTTCCTGCCGTGAATGCCAAATCTATTCCTGTATGTATATATGTATACACACACATACACACACACACACATACATATACATACATAGAACCACCACAGCAACAGAACTGAAAGTGGGGAGTGGTCTCTTCACTGCCTCGAGATTCTCCCTGGAATTATACTGCTTAAAGCATAGCAGATGGATTTTGTTTGTCTAAGTTGGAACACTATTTCATTTCCTGATCACCATCTCTCTTTCCCCACAAACCTCTGTATTGTACATCTGTATAATAAAATGGTTTTCAAGAGTTTCATTCTCTAGTTACTAGGTAACTCTGGAATGTTGCTAACCTTTTAGAAATTTTGCACCTAAAGATAATTGTGAAACCTTGACTTTTCTGATCTGATGTTTTGCATTTTTCCGGTCGTGACCTTGGAGAAAGAGCAGTTGTTTTTCTCTGTTTTTCCCTTTGCAGTGTTCACTGGTAGATACCATAGAATCCATTGAGAATCCTGTTTATCATAAGGGAGATTGGGAGACCTTGAATCTCTTAAAAAGAACTTTTCTGTCAACCCAGGTTTTTGACCTACTTAAAACTTGACACAGTAGGGCGCTGAGCAAGAGAGAGAGGATAAAGCTTTCTTAGTTAAGCAGGAGTGGTTGGTAGAGTCATTCTATGTGCAGCCAGTGATAGATTGGTAGTAGCTGCTAGAGGTCAGGAGAGAGGTGGGACTGAGTCATGAAGGAGGTGACCACGGGTGATGCCGGTCATCAGTCATCGTGGTAGGGAAGAGCACAGTCCCTGCTGCGCAGCGCCATCCCAGGTGGAAGTGAAGGGAGAGTGCGGATGGAGGAAAAAGAATGACTTGTATTTGGTATTTGGACACGCTTACTTTGTTTATGGAAAACACTTCCAAGAATTTCAAAACCTTTTCAATTAATAGGGTTTTTGTTGTTGTTACCACTTTGTAAACACATTTTATTTTCCCACTTTAAAGCCACAGGGTCGACTCGTGGATGAGAACTCAATTGCTGCTGCATGATGTTCGAGACTTGCCTTGGCTGTGTGCACGGTTTATCAGGACTATATAGGTTTTTCATTGTGAACTGTAGCTCTGATCATGGTAAAAAGTTAATCTTTTCTATTTTTTAATGAATATTATACCAGCTATTCAAAGGAACTCATGCTTAAAATATTAGGAAAATATCCTGTCTTATATTTTCACTAATAAATATTTGAAATCTGTCAATGCTATAAGGAGTATCAGTCCATTGTTATTATTGAAAGTCATTTTATGAATAGTGAATTCTTTAAAAAGTAAGTGATTTGCATGTACAATATCAGAGGAGAAAAATTAAGCTTCCCAGAAATGACTGGACAAGCAGAGGAAAATGCACCAAATTTGCCCCAGTAAGATTCTGAGTCCCCTATGAGAGTCTCTTCTTAGAGGTAGCTAAACTGGAAATATATCCATCCTCATAGATATAAGGTGTGCTCAAAATACATACAGAACATTTTGTAAACAGTTGTAGGACTGATACAGAAAGCTTTGAGCAAAGCAATGTAAGTTGTCTAACACAACTTACCACCACAGCATGTCACATGGTTCAGCTCACAGCCAAGATGCACATCATCGTGGAGCAGTTCATATGTGTGTTAACAAAATCCTAATCTCAAAGGATCTAAACTACAGGGATCTAATTATGAGCATAATTTTCTAAACTAAAAGTTTTTGAAAAAGGTACGTGGTCTAAATAAGAGCTTTTAGTTGTGATGTGCAGTTTCAAAGAAAAACTTTAAAATTCTTAATTCATGTAAATAAAATTATATTTTGAAATTTTTCTTTGTTAATACCGTAATAATTTAAAAGCACCTGGAAATTTTTATTATTTAAAGTGCGGGAGTTGTAAAAAGGAAATAAGTGATGTAAATAAATATATTCTCTTTCACATTTGCTGGTGTATACTTTTTATTTATTTTGAGCTTTTTTGATTCCAGCTTCATGAAATGTTTTATAATTGAGAACATCATTTCATGAGGTATAATGGAGAGCATTCATTCCATTCCACCCTGAATATCAGAGTCCTATGCTTACACATATATATGTGTACCTGGCACACACGTACACATGGACAATACATATAACCACAGCAGCAACAAAAGTGAAAGCAGGGAGTGCTCTCCAGGATTGGAAGTTGGGAGATCTGTGTTCTAGAAAGGCTGTACTCACTTCCAGGGGTCTGTAGACAATGGAAGAGGCTGTCTTGGGAGGAGGTGAGATCCCCGTGATCACAGCTGCTTAGGTGACGCCACAAGAGCATGACTCGGGAGTCAGATTGCTTGGACCGAATCCCAGCTCTGCTGCTTGCTAGCTCTGTGGCTGTTCAAGTTACTTAACCTCTATGTATCTCAGTTTTCTTATCTTTAAGATGTAGATGATAATAAATACCTATCTCATGAGCTTGTTATGCAGATTATGTAAATTAATACATGAGAAGAAGGTGGAACACTGCCTGACCCAAAGTTATTGCTCAACTGGGGTCATCTATTTGTCATTGCTTTTTATGGGAAGACTGAAGAAGATCTCTGTTTGCAGTGCATACAAATGTCATATACGTGTGCACACTTACGTGTGTATATGTAAATATATAAAACTATAAAGTTTTATGGGATATTACATGCTATGTACTCTTATAAGGAGCTCCGGTGGTGCAGTGGTTAAGCGCTCAGCTGCTAACCAAAAGGTTGGCAATTTGAACCCACCAGCGAAAGATGTGGCAATCTGTTTCGATAAAGATTACAGCCTTGGAAACTCTACGGGGCAGTTCTCCTCTACCATATAGGATTGCTACAAGTTGGAATAGACTCGACGGCACAGAACAACATGCACTGTTATATTCCCTGGTTGTTACCTGCTAAATTGATTTTATGACCCACTGATGGGATGTAGGGAGGCCTCATGTCACAGTGGTTAAGTACTTGGCTGCTAACGGAAAGGTTGGCGGTTCAAACCCACCAGCCACTCCTCGGGAGAAAGACGGGAAAGTCTGCTTCCATAAAAAATTACAGCCTCAGAAACCCCTATGTGATAGTTTTACTCTGTCCTGTAAGGTCACGATGAGTTGGAATCGACTGAATGGCAACGAGTTTGGTTTGGGTAATGGGATGTAAAATGCTATGGAGCATAGTTCTGCTCTGACACATGAGGGGTTGCCATGAGTCAGAATTGATTCAATGGCAGTGGGGTTTTTTGTTTTGTGTTTTTAAACGGGTCATAACCTGCAGTTTGAAAAATACTACACAAAGATCTTTCAGGTCCTTTCGAATTATAAGATTGTTTATTTACATAAAGATCTCGTTCATTAACACTGCCGTTGTCAAACACAAAGTGTGAATTTGAACAGATGGATCATTGACACACTTTAAAATTATTAAACATTGATGTGAGTGTGATTTGTGTAACTCGGAGCCCTGGTGGCATGGTGGTTAAGAACTCGGCTGCTAACCAAAAGGTCGGCAATTCAAATCCACCAGGCAGTCCTTGGAAACCCTATGGGGAATTTCTACTGTGTCCTATAGGGTTGCTGTTGAGTTAGAATCTACTCAACAGCAACGGGTTTGGTTATTTGGCGGGCGTGTTACTGAGAAAGTGTACCAAACAGGCCTGTGCTTTTCCTTGATCTTATTTTAGAGTGGGCAGTAATCTTTCCCAGCCATCCTTATTCTAAATTCTACTCTGAACTTAGCTATTTACCTTTTTTTAAAATCATTATTACGGTAAGTATGTAGATAACATTTACCATTTCAACAATTTTTGCATGTGCAGTTGAGTAACATTAGTATGTTCATCATGTTCACCTATCACCACTATTTACCTATTTTGAAATAGAATTTTAGATCAGAAGTGCTTGAAATCTTGATCTACGCTGGGTCCAAAAATGGAAACTGCGAGTGTTACAGCAGCTGCTGACTCACTAAGGTTACAAGAATCAAGAAGGCACTAAGTCTGTCCCTTCCTGCCTCTCCATGCCATCAACTACAATTGTCTGTTTCTTGTTACCTTCTGTTTTTACAGTGTTTACCATTTGATTCTCAGCATTGCCCTGGACCAGTATTATACACCACTCAGGAAACACATTTTTAAATAATTATAAATTTGGGGGAGGTAGGTATAAAAGCTTTATTCCTGCATCAAGAAGTTAACCCTTGATGGATAATCAGAGTATGTCGAGTGTTACCAAGAGAATGTGAAGGGTAATGTCTACAGGAGAAAAACAAAACTCTCAGTTTTATATGTCATTGAAAACTAAAGTTCACTTTGTAACTTTGGTCTTTCTAACTCAGTTTTCCTCATAAAGTCTTAAAAGTTCCTTATCCTTGAATTCCTCCAAGAATTAAGAGGTTTTATAGAACATGGTGCTTGCATTCAGTTTTTAAAAATGTCTTCACCTTTTAAAGGAAGGATTATCACTTAAATGACATACTATTTTTGTTTTAATTCAGTTATTTCTTCCATGGCCCATGTTATATCTCCACCCAAAATATGAAAAGTCTTCCAGTGGATACTGTCCCCAATAATTGCTGTTAAAAATTCTAAGTTGTAATTTCCACGTTGGTATTGCAATGGGAGAGAAGGGCTTGTAGGGGAAAAACACAAGTGGAAATGTTAAGCTCACTCTTAATAGGAAGGGTCATCCGGTCCTAGCAGATATCCTTCTGAAACTCTCCCTTTGGACCTTTTGTTGTTGGTATGTGCTGTTGCCTTGGCCCTGACTCATGGCAACCCTATGCACAAGGGATGAAATGTTGCCAGTTGCTGTGCCATCCTGATGCTCAATGTAATTCATAGGATTTTCATTGGCTGATTTTCGGAAGTAATCTCCGGGCCTTCCTACTAGTCCTTCTTAATCTTGAAGCTGTACTAAAACCTATTCAGCATCGTAGCAACAAGCAAGCCTCCACTGACAGACAGATGGTGGCTCTGCCCAAGAGACTTTAGAACCTCAGAAAAGGTACCCAAAGTATTCAAGTTCTTAGTTTGAAAATTACTTCGAGAGGTGGGTTGTATTGTTTAATGGTTGTTGTGTGCCGTCAAGTCGATTTCAACTCATAGTGACCCTATGAGATAAACTGCCCCATAGGGTTTCCAAGGCTAAAATCTGTATGGGAGCAGATAGCCGGGTCTTTTCTCCCTCAGAGTTGCTGAGGGAGAAACCCCAGCCTTTCAGTTAGCAGCCGAGCACTTAACCATCACACCACTAGGGTTTCTTTTGTTTAATGATAGAGTGAATAAATTGTAGTGATCATAATTTTCAAGACGTAGTCATGTACAACATAGTGATTAACCATTGTTGAAACGTACACTTTATCCTCCCCCTCCCTTTTTTTCATGCCTTGTGAATTCAGCCTACAATCTAAGAACTAAAGCTTATCTAGATAAAGCATTACGAATTGATGCTAGTAAAAACAAATTTGATCCTGTGCATTGATATTTAACAAAACAAATTCGGGTACAAATATTTTTTTGTTTTAAACTTTTCTGAGGAGTGATACTCATGCCATTCTTTGGTGAGTCCCACAGCCATCTTCTTCCCTTTATTCTAGCAAAGAATGCCATTCCCAGTCACATCTATTAAAGAGCACCGTAACCCGTTGAGTGTAAAACCCCATATTTTTATGAAAGAAGAAATTCATAGTTTAATTATATTCAGATCCTCTTCAAAGATCAAAACTTGCCTTTCTCAATTTACTTACACCTGAGAACCACAGAGAAAGTGATCACAAGGCCTTACTGTTTCTGCTTTCTGAAGCATGTTTTACCAGGGGGGTATTAGAATCAAAGTCAACACTGCCAAGCACTCCTGCATTTCAGGGTATACACACCATGCAAATTATACCCAAGCAATTTTTTAATTCTTTTTTCTCCTCAATCATTAAAATAATAAAAAGCTGATAGCAACCTTGAAGTTGATTGTTTATTTTTGGAATACATCCTTATCCAAAATTTATAAGCACACATGGCAAATGGGAACTGACAAAAATTATCCTTGTTGGGTTGGTTAGAATTTCTAAACTTTTCCAATGATAATTTGTTAACATTTACTGAGTGCTGTCAGACATTGTGTCATATTTTTGGCCCATTTAATCCTCATAAAGAATTAAATGGTGTAGGTACTGTTATCAATCCCATTTTAAAGATGTGGAATCTGAGCACAGAAATTAATTAACTTGCCCAATGTTCTGGTTACCTATTGCTGCAAAACAATCAGCCAATACTTAGTAGCTTAAAAGAGCAATCATTTTATTGTCCTTTATGGTTTCAGTTGGTCAGGAATTCTTGAAGGGTTCATCCAGACAGTTTTGACTTTGGGGCATTCATGCAGTTGTAGTGAAAGGGTAGCTGGAGTTAGAATAGTGCGGATTATTAGAACAGGGGGAGCTGAAGCAGCTCAGGGCTAGCCAAGCATCTCTCTTCATCTAGACTTTCCACATGGTCTTTGGGCTTCCTCACAGCATGGCAGCCTCAGGGTAGTCATACTGCTTCCATGGCAGTGCAGAGCACCAGTGTGTGTTCTAGCCAGCAAGGAGGAAGTTGCATTGCCTTTTATGACCTTGCCTGGATATCACATAAGTTCTGCTAAGGTCACAAACTCACCTAGATTCTATGGGTGAGAACATTACTGCTTGATGGGGAAATGGTTACATCCTACAAGTACATGAGGAACAGGAGATATTGTTGCAACCCTTTTTGGAAAATACAATCTGCCACACCCAGTGACATAGGTAGCAAGTGGTTAGAAGAGCTGAGATTCAAATCCAGGCACCCTGCCTACAGAGCCAGCACGCTTTACCATTGTACTACCTGCGCAGCTACTGGTGAACCGATGGCATGTCTTGGATTTGCTTTAAAATACTCCAGAAAACAAAAGCGAAACACTGGGTGGGGGAAAAATGGATAAAACAAGATTTGCAAATGTTGATAATTGTTAATGATGGGTCATGGGTACCTGGGTGATGGATACCTGTTCAACATTTTTTGGGTTTGAGAATTTCCATTAAAAGGGAGAGAGGAACCACGGGGAAGTGATTAACTTTACAGGGTGTCAAGGGGGAAGCAGAAGCAAGGGAGGGCATCGCCCAAGATGGATGCCTGGAGGTGCATTTCTATCATCCATGAACAGATACATGAGCTGACTTTGGGAAGACAAGTAAAAGTTTGCAAAATCCATTCCTGTGAACACTGCCAAGTGCTTTTAACCTAGACTGACTTGGCCAGTGTAAAGCTGGCCCTGTTTTTCCTCCCCTAGCTGTTTATATTCAGTGATAAAGGAATTAGGGAAAAACTGAAACACGCTTAAAACTGAAAGAGTGCTTATTGCTGTCACCTTTGCTACTTCTTGAGAGAAGGGCTTTATTTATTGAAAGTCAAGGATTTGGGGATGAAACTTGTGTTCTTTTTAGCTTTATAATGCTTATCAGATTAAAAAATTGTAGTTTGGAAAATGATCTTAGGTGATCATTCTACAACCACGTGCCTCAACAGTCACCTTTGGAATCTCAAATGCCAAATTTAACAGGAAAAAAAACAAGAAGTCCCTATTCCAGATGAAATACTGACTTATTTAAGTACAGGATGGGAGGAACGCCATAACGACTCATCTTTTTTATCAGAGGTGACCACCAGCTGGTCAAACTACATTACAATATATTCTCCACTTCTGAGTGACATCCTTTATTTCATTTTATTTTCTGTTGTGAAAAGCTCCCATCTTAAAACAACAGTATAGTCTCTAGCAAACTGCCATGCACACACTCAATTCAGCTTCAACAACCATTAACATTTTGCTGTGTATCACCTATCCTCTTCACTCACAGATAAAAGGACTTCTTTAACAACTAACCACAACGCATTATTGCACCGAATAAACAATAATTCCTTAAAACTGACCAAGAAGTCTTTCTACAGTCGGTTTGTTTGAATCAGGATCTAAACAAGGTCTAGCATTTGATTTGGTTATGTCTCTTAAGTCTTTTTTGAGTTTTATTTAATGTAGAACAATTCCCTTCCCCTGACTCAAAGTAGGCTAGTTACAATTTTTAAAAAATAAACCTTTGAATTAGCTCAAAACAATAATATAATATTTCATTGTTTCAGGATTTAATAAACAATTGCAAATTGGAGGAGCATGAGTCTCCCTGAATGAAGAAAAATGAAGGGGAAAAAGCACTCCTGTGGACTGGAGATTTCTTATTATATTTTTCTTAATGACTACAAGTTTCCATGGTGACCAACTACTTAATGGTTACTGAATTAACATTAAAAAATAACTCCTGGAAATTTGGCCCTTTATCCATCCCTACCTATGAGACATCTTGAAACTAAAATTAAGAAAGCACCATTTTTTCATTAAATCACAAGTAATGGGTTTGTTATTAACTACTATTTTCTAGCCAGAAAAGACAAATTTACAATGCTACAGAGCAGTTTCTGGTGAAAAAAACAAATCAATACTTTTGCAGTTTGGGTCAGACTTTTTTAAGGTTAATTTTTGGTCTGTGGGTAAGAAAAACCCCTTAAAATCAAAGTATGATGTCTATTATTAATTGTTTTTTCTTTCATAGTATCTATGGGGTCAGTAGTCTTGTAAAATATGCCACATTCTGGATCTGGCTGATTGCTTAACCAGAGTGTCATGTAACTTGTTCCCCACCCCCACACCCCCAACCCATATTTTCTATAGGCTGGAAGTTAGAGCGAAAGCCTTGCTTGGATTCAAGGCCTCTCTCTTTCTTTGGTAAGATTCTCTCAGGTGGTGTGGTGTACTTCCTATTTGCATACATAATATCTGGTAGTCTTACTTTTAGTTGTGCTAAGATTGATCAATGGGTTTAGGAAGTAACAGTCAATCCTTTTATTCAGCTAAACACCCATTAATGATAATGATCTGAATCAGTTATTTCATAAGAAGTTACAAAATGGTAATTTTAAAATGCTATTTTGCACTTATTGACTGGAATTCTTCAGTATAAACTTTTTTCCTCATTCACTAAGTTTATTTAATTATGCTGAAATCTAGTTCCTGTAGAAAACTAATGTTTTTCAAGAGCTTTAGCCCCCCCCTTCCCCATTCTTATAAAATCCTAATGTAAATGAAAAGGCTGGAGGACATGTCAGGTTGGCGTGATTTTGATAGCAGCTCTCTAAAGGAGGTCTACTGCCCTTCATTTTGCTTCAGCTGAAAGGGAGTAGGGGGTGGTGCAAGTATGCCCACTTGTTTAAAAGCTTCTACTTTGAAAAATAAAGTTTAAATGAAATCTTCAGCTGTAATGGTAAAATCATTAAGACAACTTCTACTAATATCAGACATTCACTTCTACAAACCTTTGTCAACCATACAATTAAAATCAGTATTAATTGATGACGTCACAACTGATTTCTTTGAGAAATCAGTGCAAGAGCCTGACATAGAGGAAAGACTAATGCTTAATAAATGAATTTTATGCTAATTCTTAAAAAGCAGGTAATCATTGAATGATGGATCTCTTACCACTGCGCACATGCACACACACAGATTCACACCTACACCTATTAACCACAGTATTTTTTTGGCTATCGTCTTTTTTTTAATTAGTATTACTATGGCTATTATTGTTGTTAGGTGCCATTGAGTCAGTTCCCATCATAGTGACTCTGTGTATGACAGAATAAAACACTGCCCAGTCCTGTGCCATCCTCACAATTGTTGCTATGTTTCAGCCCATTGTTGTAGTCACTGTGTCAATCCATCTCACTGAGGGTCTTCTTTTTTTTTGCTGACCCTCTACATTACCAAACATGATGTCCTTCTCCAAGGACTGGTCCCTCCTGATAACATGTCCAAAGTACATGAGACAAAGTCTCGCCTTCCTCGCTTCCAAGGAGCACTCTGGTTGTACTTCTAACACAGACTTGTTCATTCTTCTGGCAGTTCATGGTATATTCAAAATTCT
Organism: Dugong dugon; assembly: GCA_030035585.1. Classification (NCBI taxonomy): domain Eukaryota; kingdom Metazoa; phylum Chordata; class Mammalia; order Sirenia; family Dugongidae; genus Dugong; species Dugong dugon. The sequence continues at coordinate 22,862,067 of CM057478.1, forward strand.
TCGCCAATACTATAATTCAAAGGCATCAATTCTTCTACAGTCTTCCTTATTTATTGCCCAGCTTTCCCATGCATATGAGGCAACTGAAAATACCCTGGCTTGGGGCAGGGGTACCTTAATCCTAAAAGTGACATCTTTGCTTTTGAATACGTTATTTTTTTTCTTTTTATTGTACTTTAGATGGTTTACATAACAAATAATTTCTCACTGAACGGTTAGTACACATATTGTTTTATGGCAATGTTTAACAACCCCATGACATGTCAACACTGTCCCTTCTCAACTTTGGGTTCCTCACCACCAGCCACCACCCCCTTTCCCTTCCTGCCTTCCAGTCCTTGTTCCTGGACTGCTGTGTCCCATTACTCTCACTTTGTTTCACCGGGCTGTCTAATCCTTGGCTGAAGGATGAACCTCGGGAGTGACTCTACCACTGAGCTATAAGGATGTCTCGGGGCCATACCCTTGGGGTTTCTCCAGTCTGTGTCAGACCAGCAAGTCTGGTCTTTTCTTGTGAGTTAGAATTTTGTTCTGCATTTCTCTCCAGTTCTGCCCGGGACCCTCTTTAACCACAGTATTTTATTTTTCAGGCTAACTATGCATATTTCTCCTCCTCTATCAGGCAGTAGAGTGTTTCCTGTTCTTATAGTCAACTTGTCTCAGAGTACTGGGTAAGCAGAACCTTTTCAAATGCTGGTTCCCTTTCCAAACGAAAGCAGCGTTGCCTCTTTGGAGAGCTACGCCAGGTGAAGCTTCCATGCATTAATAGTGCTGTGTCTCGCTGCTCAGGACAATGTGCGGGACTGACTCCAAGTTCTGCAGAGCATAATGAAATTTACAAAGTGGTCAGACAGGCTGGGTGACTTCAGGACAATGAGCCTTTATGTTTTTAAACAGGAACCCAGGTGTGACGAACAAAAAGGTTTTCTTGTACTTAGCTGAAAAAACCTGCAGAAACTCGTGCTGTTGAGGGTGCCTCACACTGCGCCACCAGGGTGCCCTTTCTTGGCAACCACGTGCGTGCTGGCCTGGCCCGCCGGCCGCCTCGCCTTCGCGGCCTGGCATCGGTGTGCGCCGACCTGGCCGTAATGCTGCGCGGTTCGGCCGCGCCGCGGGGGGAACGTTAGCGCCTCTCAGCCCCGCCTGCCACTAGTGCAAACCGCGGGCGCGCTGGGACCGGACACTTACGCGGCTGCTGCACGCCTTTTCAAATACGGTGAAGCGACTTCGTGAAAAATCACTACAGCTGCGATTCTCAGCGAGGCCGCAGCCGCATTTCCCAAGCATAACGCAAAATGTCTTTTAAGGATTTGCAAAGCCGACCTAGGAGGCGAAGCAGGTTTAAATTTACCTTTTCTTTCCAGAAAGGGGAAGGATTTGTCTAGATTAGAACCCCCCAGCCATCCAAAGGTGTATGGGGTCTGCGCCGGCCTCTCCACCCGGTTTCCTCTGTAACAACCTCCCCCCATCCCGCTCCGCCTGCAATCAGACGCCTAATCGAAAAAGTGGAAAAACTGCTTTCCGGAAGAGGGAGACCTGCAGCTGAAAAGGAGGCAAGGGGGTGAGAGCAGAGAGTGGTTGCAGTTGCCTCGTCACAGCTGCTCGCGGTACTTCCCCTCCTAGGAGGGAGAGCCAGCTACATTGCTGACCCGAAGTGCTTCTCACCCAAAATTCCCCGTTCGTTCTTCTTTTCTCTGTTTAGTTTGGCAGATGAGCGGTACTACCAGTGATGCTTGAGGGCCCCCAGTGAGGCCTGAAACCCTAAAAGACAATATTTCTTTGCAAGAGGGGTTCTCCTCCTGGCGAAATCACCTTCATTCAGGATATATAGGTCCGGTCATAGAGGAATACTTAATAACATGGGAAAATGGCCACTGTATATTGTTGAAAAAAAAGGCAAGTTCTATAAAACAAAGCAAAAAACTACACAAACACATACCCAAAGGAAAAAGACCAGAAGTATATGCACCAAACTATTATTTTCGGATTGTTGGATTATGGGTGATTTTAATTTTCTTCCTTTATCTGTTCTTAATTTTTCTTCTACAATAAACATGCTTTTTTTCTAACAGGAAAAAATCATAAATCTTATTTTCAAAAGGAACATATGATCACAGCCCCAGTGGGAAGATAGGTCCTCCTCAGGAACTTGCTTCATTGTGACCCATCGTGGAAGGAAGGTATGTGAATGCTGGAAAATGTTATAGATGAGGATTAACCAGTTTATGTCCCCCAGCATTGAACTACTAAAGCAGTTTTCAGAAAAAGGAAAGGCCCTACATGTCTAAAATATAACCCTGAAATCCCCTTTGGGTGAAAGCCTTGTTAGGTGTCTCTGACAAGGAACAGTCTCCTCCACTCCAGGTGCATCAGCCCAGATGCGTTTTCCGCCTGGTGACTTGGTACTGCAGAGGCTCAGCCTGAGAAGTGTCCTACCCAGAGGCCTGGTAGAGCTGAGGTGGCCCCTGCAGGGTGGGGTGGGAGCTGGAGGGAGAGGTCCAGTGTGGAGGCCTCATTATTTTGCCTCTAAAAGGCCAAACCTGGAATGTCCACTAACATTCTGGTGACCAGAACAAGTGACAATGTCACTTCCCTGGGTGCCCACAAAGAGGAAATGGTGTGGTAGACACACAGAGTGGTGTCTCTGTCACAGGGTCCCTTCAAGGCCTTGATGAAGCTTCACCTCCCTCCACAGCCTTCAGGGCCCTTCCAGGATCCTTCAGACTTCACCATATCCTGTATGTACTGCCCATCCATTCTGTGATGACCTTTTTAAAAGATCCATTTTTGTCTCTCGACCAGTGGGAAGCTCTTTGTCCTTTACCTCTTTTTCTCCCCAGTGAAGGGTTCGCAGAGGGCTAGACACAGTTGTTTGGGGAAATGGCTGGCCAGAGGCCACTTGGATGCTCAGAAGTATGCTGTTCCTGCCTGGAATCCTTGCACATTACTGAGAACAGTTATTTGGTATTCCAAGGTTAACGACCAGTTGCTTATTAACTCAGTGATTGAACTGGATACAGAGAGAGAATCCCCAAAACAAGGTCAGCTGCTTTATTGATTTAGTCAGTAGAGGGAAGCTCTCCCAACCAAAGTAACCCAGAGGTGCCTTCAGAAACTTGTTATGCTAATGAGGTCATACTAGAGTAGGTGGGTTCTCCTCCTAATTCCTTCTAAGTGGTATCTTCCAAAGGAGTGGAAGAGCCCATGTGAGGATCCATCCATAAGCCAAGTAATGCCTAGGGCTACAGGAACTGAATGGGACAAGGAAGGACCTTGCCCAAGAGCCCACACAGAGAGAGCGTAGCCCTGCAGACTACCTGAATTCGGACTTCTAGCCTCCAAAACTGTAAGAAAATAAATGTGTTCTTTAAAGGCTACCCACTTGTGGTATTTTTTTTTTTACAGCAACACTAGGAAATTAAAACAAGGTCAGAGACAAGAAGTGCAAAGATGTGCTTGGAACATGGTGTTATGCCGGAAACCAAACAAGTTATCAAAAGCGCTGGAGTCACATCAACATGACTGAGGCTCCCAATGGGTCCATGAGTTCATAATGACACTCAAAAGAATATGAAAAAGCAAAAAACTCATTGGTCATTTTGGAAGATGTTAGAGAACCTATAAATAAAGGCAAAATTCAAGCAGTTAGCCTGCCTTTCCTAAATTGAATTGGTAGGACAACATTAGCCACAACACTCTATAGAGTTTGCTCCTAGGGGAGATTTAACCAATGCAGTGAGAATGGGGCTGGAATTTGATTTACCTTTTTCTATTTAAAAAAAAAAAAAAAAAGATATACCAGTGGTCCTGGACCTTACCAGAATTTAATGTTTAAGGGCACATCCTCAGTTGAACAAGTGCTGAGAAAGCCATTGGCCAGTTAGTAGTCCATTTTGCTTTCTGCAAAGTCATCCACTGGATTCCATTTAATCCAAGGGGCCTGGGGCAAATGAATACTTCTGAACTGTATGTGGACATTTCTGGTCATCTCACTTAGATTCCTATTTGCCTATGAATGGAGATTTTTATTACTGTGCTCTGAATCATTCATTCATTTAACAAATATTTGCTGAATACTAACTAGGCCACTTCTGGTACATCAGAGAACAAAATATACCAAGATCCCTGCCCTCGTGGATCTTAGGAAGACCAATAAGAAACCTTAAATATAATCAGTAGGTAAATTATATAGTGCTTTGGAAGGTAATAAGTGCTATGGAAAAAGAAATAGAGCTGGGTAGGTGGGATTGGGGGTGCTTCAGATTGGGGTTGTAATTTAAATAGGAGGTCAGAGCAGGCATCATTGAGCAGATAACATTTAAGGAAAAGCTTGAAGTAGAGAGGCAGTTAGTTTTGAACTGGTTGGGAAGAGAGCATTCCAGGCACAGAGAAGAGCTCATTAAAATACTGAGAAGCAGGAGCATGTCTGGCAGGTTCAAGGAGATAAGTGTGGGGCCAAAATGAGCAAGGGATAGAGTCATGGGTAATGAGATCAGAGGGTTGTCTGATCTTGTAGGACCTTCCAGACCATTGTAAGGACTTGGCTTTTCCTCTGAGTGAAAAAGGGAATCATTGGGGGGTTTTGAGCAAAGGAGTGATGTGATCTGATAGCTTTCATAGGATCATTCTGGCCCCTGTGTTGATTCTAGACTGTAGGGGTACAAAGGTAGAAGCAGAAGTTGCTAATATCCCAGTGGTTTGGAGAGAGTGTAGCGGTGGAACTGGTGAGAAGTGGTCAGACTCTGGATAGAATTGAAGTGACTTGCCCAAGATCAGACAGCTAGTAGTGGCAGAGCCAGGTCAGAAGCCCCTTCCCCTGTTACGCTCTCATGCATACCCCACCACTCCTCCCTAGATTCTTTCGTGTCCTGTTGCCATGCTGGGATCCAGGTTTTTACATGTGATTTTTGGTAGTATTGGAGGTATCAATGCATTTTAATACATGTCTAGCTACCTAATCTCAGCACCATTCCTTTAGAAATGCTTTGGGACTATAAGGTAGTAGTATATCAGAGGTCAGCTATTTGCAACTCACCCTGATATATAGATGTGATTTCTAGACAGTTGTTCGGAAACTTCTTGAGCATATCCTCCCACTCTGTCCAAGGTACACGGTGATACCCATATGTTACCTGGAAGCACCCACATGGATTTCCAGAAGGTCCTGAGAATGTTGGCGACTGTGATCTGTTGCTTGTGAAGTTCACTGAATCTGTTCTCTTCAAATTTCCAGTCCTGTGTGGCCAGGGGGAATTCTCACAGCAGACACGCTGAGGTGTTTTATGTGGCATATTAGGAGGCAGATCTAGATTTAAGTTTCTGACCTAGGGGATGATGCCAAGTGACCCAAAGAGTTTCAAAGGCTTACCTAAAAAGGAGGCTATAGATTCAGTCTTGCTGTTGTTGTTGTTGAGTAGGTTCCAACTCATGGTGACCCTGTGTATAATATAACGAAACATTGCTCAGTCCTGTGCCATTTTCATGATCGTTGGCATGCTTGAGTCCATTGTTGTAACCACTGTGTATTTTGAGTGCTGTCCAGCCTAGTGGGTTCATCTTCCAACACTATATAGGACAATATTCTGCCGTGATCCATAGGGTTTTTATTGGCTAATTTTCAGAAATAGATTGCCAGGCCTTTCTTCCTCATTGATCTTAGTCTGGAAGCTTTGCTTAAACTTGTCTGCCATGGGTGACCCTATTGGTATCTGAAATACTGGTGGCATGGCTTCCAGCATCATAGCAGCATGCAAGTCATGGCAGTATGACAAACTGACAGGCAGGTGTTGGTCAGTCTTGCTCCAGCTTCCTAAATGGACCCTGTCAGCAGAACCACGGAATGAGATTGCGAAAAAGGCATGTTGTATTCACTGCTCTGTCTCCAGCTTAGAACCATCGATGACACGTTAGAAGGGACAATAAATGTTTATTGCATGTATAGATAAACTACATATTTACTCTTTGGAAATTATGTCAGTTTTTTAGATTTCTCTTTCCTTTTCTTATTTCTTGTATTCCTCTTTTTTTTTTTTTTTAATTCTACATCTATACCTGAGAAATCCCATAGCCATTTGCTTTCACCCACCAACAATCCAGTCTGTCATTAAAAAATTGGCCCATCTGAATGAAAGTTAAAACCTCAGGTCCACAGCCATCTGTAATCCTTGTAAGTTTCTATGTTCCATTGCAACAAATTCTTGAGGCATTTAAAAGCAGAAACCAAAACATAAGTTGTTACAACTGTGCCCTTGATTCCCTTTGCTTGCCAACTCCATGTAAGTTTGATATTCACTGTAACATTTGGTGATAAGCCAACTGGCACATAAGGTAAAGACAGATTTCTGGAGAAGGACATCATGTTTGACAGAGGGTCAACTAAAATGAGAGAAACCTTCAATGAGATAGATTGACACAATAGTCTCAACAATGGGTTCAAACATATCAAAGATAATGAAGACGGTGCAAGACTAGGCAACGTTTAGTTCTGTTAAACAAAAGGTTGCCATGAGTTGAAGCTGACTCAACTAATAACAACAACATGGTAATGTGCCTTTGGGACAAGAATGATTTCTGTCAAAATGTGAATGAAAAGTTTTATTAGACATTGCAGGCAGATTTGGCCCAATTTCACTTTGCAGCAATCCTTTTGTCATTATCAAGCAGTTTTCATGCCCTGTGTCCCAATGAAAATTCTGCAGTCCCTTCATCTGGAGACAGTAGAAAACAGTGTCTTTGGGAGGCTCTTCTAATAAAGTGAAGGATAATGCAGATAATAATAATATTTTCTTCTTTCAAAACTTCTTTAAAAATCCCATATGGCTTTTTCACCAATTACAAAAATGGGAATCAGCTCACCTGCCTGTAGGTAGCACAGCATGGCAGTCCTGGTGGAAGAGGGAGAGTGATCCTGTGAGATGTAAGTCATCCTCTTCCTCTTTTCTGTTACTCTCTTATTTGTTTCTCCAGAACCTCAATTTGTGAAAAAGTTCTATGTCCTGCATTTGCAATTCTGGTCTTCTCTCTACTGATGTCACAAACAGTGAGAGGCATGGATGGGATTGCCAAATTGCACAGCCCCCTTCACACTGAATCTCTGTGACTGGCGCCACCTGCGGTGTGACTGTGGACGCAGTATGTGGATGGAGCTGGCGCCAGTGAGTCTGAGCAGCATCTTGCTGGCCGAATGTAATTTCTGTATCTCAAAGGAAGCTACCTGTAAGATTTTGCTGTCTTTTTTTCTCTGCAGCAAATAGTAGGATGAGCTTTATTTTCTCATTGAAAACAAGATACACAGGCATAATCGAATTATCAGTCAGCCAAAGATACACACAGCATTGAACTCTCACTCAGTTATTCACTCGTTTGAAGCACTAAAGAGCCACCATTGTTGACAACATGTGTTGACTGTCTGCTGTGGGAGCTGTGCATGAGGAGCTAATCTAACTACGACTCCTAGACAACTGACATCCCCAGAGAGGAAGCCCCATCTTTGTTGGAGGGAGGCTTGTTGACCCTCGTCACCACCTTGTGACGGCAGCACTGTCACATGGCGCCCCACCTGCTCAGTCAGTCCTCTGGGGATTCCTGTGGTTTCCAGGCCCCAGGCAGTACTTGGCCTCCTGCTGCCTACCCCTCACCTCCTGCTTGACACACTGTTGTTGCAGCAGAAGCAAGAGACCCCTGTGCTGACAGAGGCTGGAGAAACCCTGAGAGTAATGCCCCCAGACACCCTTTTAGCTCAGTACTGAAGTCACTCCTGAGGCTCACCCTTCAGCCAAGTATTAGACAGGCCCATAAAACAAAATGAGACTAAAGGGGCACACCAGCCCAGGGCAAGGACAAGAAGGCAGGAGGGGACAGGAAGGCTGGTAATAGGGAACCCAAAGTCAAGAAGGGAGAGTGTTGACGTGCCATGGGATTGGCAACCAGTATCACAAAATAGTATGCATATTAATTGTTTAATGAGAAGCTAGTTCTGTAAAACTTCATCTAAAGCACAATAAAAAGAAAAGGAAAAAAAAGAGAGAGAGAGAGAGAGAGAGAGAGACCGCTATGAACCGTTTGGAGCCCGCACGCGCTCACTGCCTCACCTGGCTCACACCGGAGGTTGCCCCTCTGTCTTGGAATCTGGTTTTCCCAAAAAGCTTCCTGGGGGTACCCCACCAAGAGGAGGAGATGACATCCCTTGGGGAAGACTTTGACCAACGGGAGTTGGCAATGGGTGGATACATTCTTCTCCCTGCCCCAACACACACACACAGGTTTCAAGATGCGTAATTTATTCAGCCTCTCTAAAGACATCCTGAAAAACGGAGAAATCAGCTGGGCCTGTAATCAGTTCAGTAACACACTCTTGTATTTGCTCTCACTCCTTCCCTTTTTCCTTACTGCTACTGCCCAGAGATTCCTCTCCCCAATAAAGTATGAGCAAAAAAGTTTTGTTCTCAGTTCTGGATTCTATAGAATTTAGGCTAAGATAAGTTTATGACAGAATAGCTTTGAGTAGTTTTTTCAATTTAAAAATTTATTTGTGAAAATTTTACCTAGATTGTGCCTTTTCTTATTTTACTATATTACAAAGATGATATATACTTGTAGTAGAAATTTTGGAAAATGCAGAAAAACATAAAGAAGAAAATAAAAATAATTTATAATCCCATTACCTATTGTCATGGATTGAATTGTGTCCCCCAAAAATATACGTCAACTTGGCTAGGCCATGATTCTCAGTATTATGTAATTGTCCACCATGTTGTCATCTTATGTGATATTCCCATGTGTTGTAAATCCTACCTCTATGATGTTGATGAGATGGGATTAGCGGCAATTATTGTTAATGAGGCAGGACTCAATCTACAAGATTGGATTATGTCTTGAGCCAATCTCCTTTGAGATATAAAAGAGAAAATTGAACAGAGAGACAGAGGGACCTCATACCACCAGGAAAGAAGGACCCGGGGACCCTGAACTGAGAAGTTCCTTGATCAGGGGAAGATTGATGACAAGGACCTTCCTCCAGAGCCAATAGAGAGAAAGCCTTCCCCTGGAGCAGGCACCCTGAATTTGGACTTCCAGCCTACTAGACTGTGAGAGAATAAATTTCTCTTTGTTAAAGCCATCCACTTGTGCTATTTCTGTTACAGCATTACTAGATAACTAAGACACGTATTGATAAAGATCTTTAATATTTTGGAGAATTTCCTTATAGTTTTTATTCTGTATGTCAAGAGCATTTATTTTCTAAGTAGTTTTTCTCCCCAAAACAGTGATACCTATTATTTTCAAACCATCTCTCATGCCTGAAAGTGGGCCCGGGGGGACAATTTGCAGATTTTTATGTTGCCAACTTAAACTGAGATAACACAAACCCATAGGGTAAGATTCCTAAAGGTATTCTCAGAAATTGATAGAAATTCCCAAAGTGCCTACCATGCTTTAAAAATGCAGTCATTGGTAGATTTTCTGACCACACAAGAAACAACTCTGTTTCTCCTTTTCCCTTTATAGACAGTGGCACTAATAATCATCTTTCACAAAGATGCTCAGAGAACAATAAGATATGGGATGAGGGCTGATGATGCATTACTATAAATAAGAACTAAAGTAAGAATTGTCACGAGAGTCAGTTGAAACAAGCTAGGCAGTTAAAGTAATTATTACCAAAATGAAGAATATTCATGTGGGTTTACTGGAAGCTTCACTAGCATTTTGGGAGCCTGTGTGATATAGTTATTAATAGCACAGACTTTGTGGTCCACCAGTCCTGGCTTCTCTACTTGTAAGTAGTGTGACCTTTGACTATTACTTAGGCTATTTAAGTTCCACTTTTCTCATTTGAAACATGAGAATAATAGACATCTTACAGAATTGTTTGTTATTTATTTATTCAACAAATATTTGTTCAATACCAGTGATGAGTCTGGCACTGTTCCAGTCTTTAGGGTACGCTAGTGAGTAAGATAGGCAAGGTCTCAGGTCTCTTGGAACCCACAGTGATTGTTTAGTAAATGGCCATTAACATTGCCACCACCATCATCGCCATTATCGGTGAAATTTCCCCTATGTCAAATATTGACTTAAGAACATTGGTTAGCCCAGAGAAGTGCATTTTTTTAATTAAACTTTTTATTTTGAGATAATTATAGAGTCACATGCATTTGTAAGAAATATTGTGGAGAGATCTAATATACTCTTTACCCAGTTCTCCCCAGTGATAAAATCTTACAAAGATTTACTTTCATGTGCAATATCACAACCGGGATATTGACATTGATACAACACACCAATCTTACTCAGATTTCCCGTTTTACTTGCTTGTGCATGTATGTTTAGTTCTATAAAATGTTATTATCTTTGTAGGGTCATGTATCCACCACTACAGTCAAGATACAGAAGGGATTCGTTTTTAGTAAGGATTTCTCATGTCGCTGTTTTATAAAAATACCCACCTCCTATCCCCCATTCTCCACCTCCCTCACTGTTTCTAACTTCTGACAACCATTAATGGGTTCTCCATTTCTACATTTTGTCATTTCAATAGTGTTATATAAACGGAATCATACAATATGTAATCTTTAAGGATTGTTGTTTTTTCACTCAGCTTAATTCCCTGGAGATTCATCTAAGTTGTTGTGTGTATCAATAGTTTGTTCTTTTTTATTGCTAAGTAGTATTCCATGGTATGGATGCATCATTGAAGGACATCTGGGCAGTTTCTAGTTTTTTTTTTTAAATATTATGAATAAAGCTGCCATGAACATTTGTGTACAGGTTTTTGTGTGAACATAATTTTCGTTTTTCTGAAATAAATTCCTGAGTGCAATTGCTAGGTCATACAGTAATTGCACGTTTGGTTTTATAAGAAACTGCCAAATGGTTTTCCAGAGTAGCTGTACCATTTTACAGTTCCACCAACAATGTATGAGTGATCCAGTTTCTTTGCATCCTCGCCAACATTTGGTATAATCGTGATTTTTTATTTTAGTCATTCTGGTAGGTGAGTGCAAAGCCGCAGTGGCACAGTGGTTAAGTGCTCTGCTGCTAACAGAAAGGTCAGCAGTTCAAACCCACCAGCTACTTCATGGGAGAAAGACGTGGCAGTCTGCTTCTGTAAAGATTTACAGCCTTGGAAACCCTATGGGGCAGTTCTACTCTGTCCTACAGGATCGCTATGAGTCAGAATTGACTTAATAGCAGTGGGCATGTTTTTTTTTTGGATGTTGTATAGTGATAGCTCATTGGGGTTTTAATTTGCATTTCCCTGATTGCTAATGGTGTTAAACATCTTTTCATTTGTTTATGTCATCTGTGTATCTTCTTCCATGAAACGCATGTTCATGTCTTTTGTCGTTTCTGTAATTGGAAATTTTTTTTAACTTGTTGAGTTTTGAGAGTTCTTTATATATTCTAGATAAAGTCCTTTGTCAGATATGAGGTTTGCATATCTCCCAGCCTGTAGCCTTCCTTTTCATCCTCTTAACAGGGTCACGGAGCAAAAGATTTTAACGCCAATGAGTTCCATTTTATCTATTTCTCTCTTTATGGATCGTACTTGTAGTGTCAAGCATAAGAATTCTTTGCCTAGCTCTAGAGCCTGAAGATTTTCTCCTTGTTTTTTTTCTAAAAATTTTATTGTTTTCTGTTTTACATTTAAGTCTGTGAACCATTTTGAGATGGAATTCCAAAGGAATTTGCAGAAATACTTTTTACATTTGCTTTTAAATAATGAGTTCATACTGATATTTCTAATTCAGATGTAAGATTACAGGGTTTTTACTTAAAAAAAAATTTTAAAATGGTATTGCTTCTCTTTTATGCTGAAAATCTTAGTTCCTAACAACATTAGCGCAGTTATTTGTTTGCTATATCTGACGGAATACATATAATAGTTTAAAATAAAAACACCAATATTACTGCACAACTGTTAACTGTTTTTTCAGATTTCTTTGGGGTTATTTGTGTCCCTAGATTATATCCCTCTAAGGATATACAGCAAATATCTGTTCTAAAGTTTCACTTAAATTATTCCTTTCGTTATATGGTTCTTTATATTTCATTTTATTTTCTAACTATGTAAACCATTTAATGTTTCTGAAGTCTAAACTACAGCACGGTAAGTTTCACTCAAGTGTTACTTTCATTCCAGTTATCTTCAATCTTCTACCCAACATCTCCATGTTGTTGTTGTTGTTGTTTGGTGCCATCGAGTCAGTTCTGACTCATAACCACTCTATGTACTACAAAACGAAACACTGCCTGGTCCTGTGCCATCCTCACAATTGTTATGCTTGAGCCCGTTGTTGCAGCCACTGTGTCAATCCACCTTTTTGAGGGTCTTCCTCTTTTTCGCTGACCCTGTACTTTACCAAGCATGACGTCCTTTTCCAAGGACTGGTCTCTCCTGATAACATGTCCAAAGTATATAAGATGTAGCCTTGCCATCTTTGCTTCTAAGGAGAATTCTGGTTGTACTTCTTCCAACACAGATTTGTTCGTTCTTTTGGCAGTCCGTGGTATGTTCAATATTCTTCGCCAACACTACAATTCAAAGGCGTCAATTCTTCTTTGGTCTTCCTTATTCATTGTCCAGCTTTCACATGCATATGATGCAATTGAAAATACCATGGCTTGGATCAGGCATACCTTAGTCTTCAAGGTGACATATTTGCTTTTCAACACTTTAAAGAGGTATTTTGCAGCAGATTTGCCCAATGCAATGTGTCTTTTGATATCTTGACTGCTACTTCCATGGGTGTTGACTATAGATCCAAGTAAAATGAAATCATTGACAGCTTCAATCTTATCTCCGTTTATCATGATGTTACTTATTGGTCCATTTATTAGAATTTTTGTTTCCTTTATGTTGAGGTGTAATCCATACTGAAGGCTGTGGTTTTTGATCTTCATCATTAAGTGCTTCAAGTCCTCTTCACTTTCAGCAAGCAAGGTTGTGTCATCTGTATAATGCAGGTTGTTAATGAGTTTTCTTCCAATCCTGATGCCCCATTCTTCTTCATATAGTCCAGCTTCTTGGATTATTTGCTCAGCATAAAGATTGAATAGGTATGGTGAAAGGATACAACCCTGATGCATACCTTTCCTGACTCTAAACCATGCGGTATCCCCTTGTTCTATTCAAACAACTGCCTCTTGATCTATGTACAGGATCCTCATGGGCACAGTTAAGTGTTCTGGAATTCCCATTCTTCACAATGTTATCCATAATTTGTTCTGATCCACACAGTCGAATGCCTTTGCATAGTCAATAAAACACAGGTAAACATTTTTCTGGTATTCTCTGCTTTCAGCCAGGATCCATCTGACATCAGCAATGATATCCCTTGTTCCACATACTCTTCTGAATCTGGCCTGAATTTCTGTCAGCCACTTTCGAATGATCTTCAGCAAAATTTTACTTGCGTGTGATATTAATGGTATTGTTCGATAATTTCCTCATTCAGTTGGATCACCTTTCTTGGGAATAGGCATAAATATGGATCTCTTCTAGTTGGATGGCCAGGTAGCTTTCTTCCACATTTCTTGGCATAGACAAGTGAGCACTTCCAGCGCTGCATCCATTTGTTGAAACATCTCAATCGATATTCAGTCAGTTCCTGGAGCCTTGTTCTTCGATAATGCCTTCAGTACAGCTTGGACTTCTTCCTTCAGTGCCATCAGTTCCTGATCATATGCTACCTCTTGAAATGGTTGAACATAGACCAATTCTTTTTGGTATAATGACTCCATGTATTCCTTCTATCTTCTTTTGCAGCTTCCTGTGTCGTTTAATATTTTCCCCATAGAGTCCTTCACTACAGCAACTTAAGGCTTGAAATTTTTCTTCAGTTCTTTCAGCTTGAGAAATGCCAAGCGCGTTCTTCAGTTTTGGTTTTCTACCTCCAGCTCTTTGCACATGTCATTATAATAGTTTACTTTGTCTTCTGGAGCAGCCCTTTGAAATTTTGTGTTCAGTTCTTTTACTTCATCATTTCTTCCTTTTGCTTTAGCTACTCAATGATCAAGAGCAAGTTTCAGAGTCTCTTCTGACATCCATTGTGGTCTTTTCTTTCTTTCCTGTCTTTTTCATGACCTCTTGCTTTCTTCATGTATGATGTCCTTGATGTCATTCCACAACTGGTCTGGTCTTCGGTCATTAGTGTTCAATGGGTCAAATCTGTTCTTGAGATGGTCTCTAAATTCACTTGGGATATACTCAAGGTCGTCCTTGGCTCTTGTGGACTTGTTCTAATTTTTTTCAGTTTCAACTTGAACTTACATATGAGCAGTTGATGGCCTGTTTGGCAGTTGGCTCCTGGCCTTGTTCTGACTGATGATACTGAGCTTTTCCATCCTTTCTTTCCACAGATGTAGTCCATTTGATTTCTGTGTATTCCATCTGGCGAGGTCCACGTGTATAGTCGCCGTTTATGTTGGTGAAAAAGGTATTTGCAATGAAGAAGATGTTGATCATGCAAAATTCTATCATGCAATCTCCAGCATCGTTTCTATCACTAAGGCCATATTTTCCAACTTCCGCATTCCAATCTCCAGTAATTATCAAGGCATCCTGATTGCATGTTGGATCAATTTCAGACTGCAGAAGCTGGTAAAAATCTTCAATTTCTTCATCTGTGGCCTTAGTGGTTGGTGTGTATATTTTAATAATAGTCGTATTAACTGGTCTTCCTTGTAGGCGTATGGATATCCTATCACCGACAGTGTTGTATTTCAGGATTGATCTTGAAATTTTCTTTTTGACAATGAATGCAATGCCATTCCTCTTTAAGTTGTCATTCCCAGCATAGTAGACTATATGATTGATTCAAAATGGCCAATAGCAATCCATTTCAGCTCACTAATGCCTAGAATATTGATGTTTATGCTTTCCATTTCATTTTCGATGATTTCCAATTTTCCTAGATTCATACTTCGTACATTACATGTTTTGATTATTAATGGATGTTTGCAGCTGTTTCTTCTCATTTTGAGTCATGCCACATCAGCAAATGAAGGTCCCGAAAGCTTGACTCCATCCACGTCATTCAGGTTGACTACTTTGAGGAGGCAGATCTTTCCCACTCATCTTTTGAGTGCCTTCCAACCTGTGGGGCTCATCTTCCAGCACTGTATCAGACAATGTGACTCCTACATGTCTGTAAGTTTGTTGTACTGTGGGGGCTTTGGTGTTTCTGTGATGCTGTAAGCTATGCCACCAGTATTCAGATAACTGCAGGGTCACGCATGGCAGACAGGTTTCAGCCGAGCTTCCAGACTAAGATAGACTAGGAAGAAGGACTTGGAAGTCAACTTCTGAAACGAATTAGCCAGTGAAAACCTTATGAACATTGTCACATCTCCATAGGTAACTATTTTTATTAGTGTTTGGTTATTGCTTCCTTTTTTTTTTTTTTTTCAAATTTATGCCATTATCTAATTATATTTATATCCTTTTCTTACACAAAATTGTCAATTCTATCATATTACTTAATGATCATATAATATCATTTATATATACAAATTATATATGTATATACATATATAAGGAGCCGTGGTGGAGCAACGGTTAAGTGCTCAGCCGCTAACCAAAAATTTAGTAATTCAAACCCATGCAGCAGCTCTGTGGGAGAAAGACCTGGAGATCTGCTCCTGTAAATATTACAGCTAGAAAACCCTCTGGGGGCAGTTCTACTCTTGTCACATGGGGTCTTTATGAGTTGGAATAGACTTGACAGCGCCTAACAACAACGACATATACATATATGTGTTATATGTATATGTGTATATATTTTCTTTCACAACATGTTTTTTTCTTTGTTTTTGGTATATTTTAATATTTATGAAAGTCTATATTTTTGTTCTAATTGCTATCCTTGCATTAATATCTTAGTATAAGACCTTTAGTCACCTCTTTTTTATATACTGTCTACTGCTATTTAATTACGAGTAATAATGAAATGAACTGGTAACCACTTCTTTCCTCTCCTCTCCCTCTCCCCCGGTATTCAAATTAAAATGACAGCCTTTTGCTCACAGTTAATATCTATGAGTTACTGAGCTTATTCTACTTTCCAAGTACTGTGTTCATTCTCCTCCATTTTTTATTAGTTGTATTATACTATATTGTCAGAGTTTAATACTGAAATATCTTCTGTCATTTTTATTACCATTATTTTGTCTTAGTTCTACAGATAAATGTATTTAAAGCTCATCAAAGAACTTGTGCTGAAGCTTCTTATGATTGTTTCGGTGGGTTGTCTGGAGCTCATTTTCATAGATTCCTTGGAAGAGTACGTGGGAACAATATTACCTGAGGTCTCGCATGTTTGTAAGTGTTTGTGGCTTTTACTCTGGATGGTCAGTTTGGCTGGATAGAAAATTCTTGGCTCACATTTTCTTTCCTTGAGTATTGTAAATATATTGCTCCATTGTCTTCTATTACGAAGTGTTTTCAACAAGTCTGACACAAATTTCATCTTTTTTTCCATTATTATCAATTTTTTTTTTTTTTTTGGTCAGGGTTGGCTACCCAGATAATTTTTTCTTTATCTCGAGCCCTGGTGGCGTGTTTTAGGCTAGATTCTCTACAGGAGAAAAAACAGTGAAGGATATATATATATATATATATATATATATATATATATATATATATACACACACACAGATATTTATTTCAAGGAAATGGCTCACACAGTTGTGGAGGCCGGCAAGTCCCAAATCTGTGGATCGTGGATCAGGCATCATCTGGAGTCTTCTCCTGACTCACATGGTTGCAGGGGTTGACAAACCTAAAATCTGCAGGTCAGGTGGCAGGCTGCTGGCTCACGGGGTTGTGGGAGCTGGCAAATCCAAAACCTGCAGGTCAGGCAGCTGATTAAAGGCTTCTTCAAGAACCAGAGGTCAGACCAGGAGATGAGTGCAGGATGGAGAGAGACTTTGCCAGAACATCGATATGAATTGGGTGCAGGCCACATCCCCAAGGAAACTCCCCTTCAAACTGATTGGCTGCTCACATAAAATCACAAAATGGAGGATGATTACATAACATCTGCCAAATGACTGAGAATCATAGCCTAGCCAAGTTGACATATAACATTAACCATCACATGGTGCAATGGCTAAGTGCTCAGTTGCTAAATGCAAGATCAGTGGTTAGAACCCTCACAGAAGCTCTGCAGGAGGAAGACCCGGTGATCTGCTCACGTAAAGGGTACACCCTCAGAAAACCTACTCTGTCATATAGGGTTGCTATGAGTTGGAATCAATTTGATGGCACACAACAGCTGTACTCTGTCTCCATGTGGACCAATCTGGTTGATTTTTCCAGCTACATAGTTGCCCTTTTAATATGTAGGTTCAAGTGTATTTCTTTAAATGATATTTTATTGTGTTTTTGGTGAAAGTTTACACAGCAAGTTAGGTACCCATTTGACACTTTCCACACAAGTTGTTCAGTGACATTAGTTACAGTTTTCACAATGTATCAACCAACATTCATTAATTGTGTTCTGGTTGTTCCATTTCCAGTACTCTAGTTTCCCTGCCCCCTTTGTCTTCTCATCTCTGCTTCAGAGTATCTGTTGACCTTTTAATCTCATATAGATTGTTTTTTAGTGGAGCCTTATACTTACATGTAATATCCTTTATTCAGTGTGACAATCTGCTATTTCACTAAAAGATGATCACAGGGGATAGTTTTGGTTCAAAATTTAAAGAGTATCTCAGGGTGATAGTCTCAAGGGAATTCTCCAGTCTCAACTGGTCCAGTAAGGCTGGACTTAAGAATTTGAGTTCTGTTCCGTGCTTTTCTCCTGTTCTATCTGGGTCCATCTATTGTGGCCCTGATCAGAACAGTCGGTAGTGGTAGCCAGGCACCATCTAGTTCTTCTGGTCTCAGGGTAGATGAGGCAGGCTGTGGCTAATGTAAGGTATTAGCCTTGTAGACTGGTTTCTTCTCTGAGACTTTGGTTTCCTTCTTTTTCTTTTGCTCCTAACAAGTAGAGATCAATAGTCATATCTTACATGGTGGCTCGAAAGCTGTTAAGACCCCAGACACTACTCACCACACTAGGATGTAGAATGTGAACTTTGTGGTGCCAACTGACTGAGAGTTGTCCCATGAGACTTAGGACCTAAGCCTTCAATCCCAGAAAACCATTCTCCCTAGATGTTTTCATTATGTCTGAGAAGTATTTGTGACCATGTCCTCTATGAATATATGTGCATGCACACACATATTTGTACATACATGTACATATAGGTACTTCTATCTGTGCACACATATGTATTTCACCTGTACCTACCCATACGCATATATGCCTATACACCCACATATGTGACCATACACTCATTTTTTTGGTTATTGTTGGTGTTTTTGCCAAATTATATATATCATATTCTTTAGCACAAACATCCTTTTCTTGTGCACTTCTTAGTGGCATCGTTTACTTTGGTCATACTGTGCTCATTATGCCCACATTATGTGTTGCTTTTGTCATCACCAAAAATAGCAAATATCTACAATCTAGAGAATGAATCCCCTTTCCCCCACACCTTCATCCCTAGTAACCACCAATGAACATTGGTTTCCGTTCTCGTCTTCTTATAAAAGTGAGATCATACAATATTTGTCCTTATGTGATTCACTTATTTCATTTAGCATTATGTCTTCCAGATCCATCCATGTTATAATATGTTTTGCAGACTCATCATTGTTCTTTACAATTGTGTAGTATTATTCCATTGTATGTATATACCACATTCTGCTTATCCATTCATCTGTTAAAGGACCCTTAGGCTGTTTCCATTTTTTTTTTTGCTATCATAAATAATGTTGCAATGAACATAGGCATGCGTATGTCTGTTTGTGTCACTTCTATTAGGTCTGTATGATATATACCTAGGAGTAGGATTGCTAGATCATAAGGTAGTTCTATTTCTTGTTTTTTGAGGAAGTGCCATACCGCTTTCCATAGTTGTTGCAGCATTTTACAGTCCCACCAGCAGTGGATAAGATTTCCAATCTCCCTACATCCTGGCCAACATTTGTTGTTGTCTGTTTTTTTTTTTTTTAATCTTTTTATCAGTGCCATTTTAGCCAGGGTAAGCTGGTTCAAATGTAGTTTTATTGTGGGAAAACTTTTTTAAATTAGCATTTGTTTTGATTTATTCAATTATTCAATTGATTTCCTTCTTCAGCAACTACAATTATATGTAGTTGGCTTTTCCTTGCCTACCTTCTATATATATCTTTTAAAAAATCCATTTCCCCTCCATTTCTATTTGATTTTAAAAACATTACCTCCTTTCTAATTTCAGTTTCCTTTGCCATGCTTTGTTTGGTGTCTGTTTGCTCTTGTGTAACTTCTAGCTTATTCTTTGTTTACAGAATAATTTTTCTTTATTTTCTATTTTTTTTCTGAGCTCATCAGCTCTTATTTCACACACTCCTATTGTTTAGCTATCTCATTTCTGAACTTTTCTATTTCTTATTTATGCCATATCTCTATTATTTCTATAGTTTTAAAAATTATTTTGAGTTCATTTTATATTAGGACACATTTTTCATATGCTTTGTGGCCATATTTTTCTGTTGTGCCTTCTTGTTGATACAGTATTCAGTTCATTTTCATCTTTTTCCTTAAAATATATTTCTATGGGATTTGATTACATTTCTTTTCTGATGTTTATATTTATATGAGAGGGGTTTTCCTATAATTTTAGGACAGTAATTGTAGGGAAAAGGTGATGGACCAAGGCAGCTTTCTGGCTTGAGGGCTACCTTCTCGATTGTTACTTCAAAAAAACCCACTGCCATCAAGTCGATTCTGAATCATAGCGGTCCTATAGGGTCCCCAAGGCTGTAAATCTCTATGGAAGCAGACTGCCACATCTTTCTCCAGCAGACTCACTGGTAGTTTTGAACCACCGACTTTTTGGTTCACAGTCCAGCGCTTTAACCAGTATGTCAAAATGGCCATTCTCTGTATCCACCTCCACAGTTCAGAGATCTTCTTCCTTGTACCTTTTCTCTTTTTATACCCAGTGCCCCTGTACTGATCAATTTAGGTTCTACTATCAGAAGTTTTTTTCTCAGGGAAGTCTTTATCCTTCTAGAAGGGAGTTTTATTATTTCTGAGATCCTTAAGGACCTAGGTCATCCCAGTTTCTTTTTAGAGTGGAGGGTGAGTTTTTGTTGGCAAGGTCTGTATTCTAAGGCTCTCAGCAGTGGCTCTAAGGCTCTGATTATTAAGCTCTCAGGTTACAATGGCTTGCAAGAGTTGATTGTGTGTAGCTCTTCCAAATCCGCAGTCAATGACATTAACTATGGTGGGAGTATTTATATCGCGGAAATCAGCAAACACTCCAAGTCAGGGATTATTATTATTATTTTTTTTTTGGAGAGCCTCTTTTAGTGCATCACTAGCTCTTAGCACCATCAGAACTCCCCTACTTCCTCCCTTAGATTCCTCACATAGCTGCTAACAAGGGTTGTGAACAGGTTTTATTGATAGTTGTGGTTTGGTCCTACCCACAGTTATTCTGGGGCTCCTGGAGAAAGCTTTTTACTTAATTTTATTGAAAATGTTGTTTGAGGGTTGTTTAAATAATGCTATCTTATTTCTGTGGGATATGACCCTAGGTTGGAAGGCACTCAAAATTCACCGTGACCACAATAATGAACTCAAGCATATCAACAAACATGAAGAAGGCGTAGGACTGGGCAACAATTTATTCTGTTGTACACGGAGTCACCATGAGTGGGAGCCAACCTGACAGCAACTAACAAGAACAACATTGCTATAGAGATTTGGAGAGATTCATGAGTCTTGCCTTGATTGAAATCTCCCAGAAATACTTTCTGATGTTGCTGGTAATAGTAATGTTTATGTCTTTATAATATAACATCATTTCCATGTCTTTATAATAACACTCTATAGTTTACATAGAGTTTTCATTTAATCCCCCTGTGAGATAGAGCAGGTATGATTCTATTTTGAGGGTGAGGAAACTGAGGGCTACAAAAGTCAAATGATTGTCCATTTACAGCTGCCATAAGTAGCACAGCTGAGTTTGAACTCAGGTTTTCTAACCCAAATCTAGTGAGCTATATTAAAGTGTAAATACATTTGCTAAAAATGTTTAAGTTGCGCTAATATGTTATCATAAACTAGGAAAACGTTCAGATCTTTGCCCTCTCCTGCACTAAATACCCAAATATTTGACTGACTGGCTTAAATAGTCATCCTTGTGCTGATACAAGTTCTCTCTCCAGTTTCTCCATTTCTCAACATTGTACACGACTCTCCTGGGTACTGAGGCTTGACACCAGGAAGTGGTGTGAATAGGTGTTTCCTCTATGTTGTAAGTCAGGAATGCCAGAAAGTTGTCTTCTTTTTTGCTCATGCCCTTCATACAAATTCCTCCTGGTTTACTGATGCCTGAAATTCTGTAACTTATTGCTTTGGCTAAAAGCTGGAAGAAGGGTAGGGGCATACATTTCTTCCTTTCCAGTCTATGTGCCAGGCACTATCACATTTATTCTTTCCATCAATCTTATGCATTATATCTTTTTATAAATGAGGGAACTGAAGCTCAGAGAAGTTAACTAATGTTTTCAGGGTCACAAAGCAGGTAAATAGAAAAGCTTATAATTGAACACAGGTTGGGTTGACTCCAAAATCTGTGACTTATCTACTACTCCAGGCTAATATTTGTGTCAGCCTTGCACTGTATTAGGTATGTGCTTATCTGATACTTATCCTTAGAATAAATAAGGTTATCAGTACAGCAGTGCCCCACCCATATCCTTACCATTGTGGTGCACTCTGTAGTGCTTCCAACTGCCTGAGGTTTTTCTTTGGCTGCCAGAGCCTGCTCTTCCCAAGAATGCTAGTATGGCCAGCTAAAGGTGGGGGACAATTAACTCCCTCCCCCAAAGCCCAGCAATCCTCAACCACTGACTGATGGGAGTGGTGTATAAAATCCCCAGCTCTCTCGCCCCTTGTGTGGGATAACCCCACATTGACTTTCAGAATTTGACAGGATTAAGCTTCAGTTGTCCACATAGTGAAGCACTTGATGATGCGCCCTTAATTGGCTGCCTTGCTTCCCCTGTCTATCCTCCTCTACTGTTGAAGGAAGAGTCCCTCGCCTTAAGTAGTACACGGTAATCAAACACACAACACACACCACTGGACAGATGAGATGGACAGCAGTTTTTAGACACATATACTCACAGCCAAGGGAAGGAGGAGACCAGGCAGGGCCACATGGAGGTCACACTTGGAAATAGATTAACCAGGAGGAGCTGTGGGAGGCAGGCTTTGTAGTAACAGGGTGTTGCAGTGCCCCCTGGTTCTTGTTTGAGGGTATGATTGACTTGTTTGAATAATTCCGCAGGCTGGAATGAAACCTATTAGGTTGAGATCAGGTAGAGTGTGGCTGGTCCAGCTGATGAGGGAATTAGCTGGGTGGGGAGCATTTCCCACAGGGTAGGGCCATAGCTGATGAAGCTCAAAGATGTCAAGGCAGCCCTTGACATCTGAGATCTCACAACACACCATCTTACTTCCCAACTTACCTATAGATGTCTCCTGGGATTCTTTCCAAAATAAATTATTTGTGTTTGAATCTTTGTCTCAGAGTCTGCTTCTTTGGAACTCAAACTAAGGCAATCAGCAACTGTCTTAAACACAGATTTTCATGAGGAGAAGAATCAGTGGAGTTTGAGAGCATCAGATGTCGGAAGAAACAGAAGAGAACCATGCCAGCTCTTATTTGTTCCCAAGTCTTCTTTACTAGGTCAAGTGTTTATTTATGATCCCATCAACCACAGCCAGGGAGATGGAGTCTCATGTTTGTTCATGAACAAATATGCCAATTCTAGAGAAAAAGGACAAAACAATGGACAAAATGAGATAAATGCCCTGCCCTCATGGAGGTTATATTCTAGTGGTTGCCAGGAGATTTTAAAAAAGAACCACTTGGAAACCCTAGAATTCAATAATACATACATGAAATTAAATTTATTGGATAGGCTTACCTGATAGAGAAAAGGATAGGTGAACTTGAAGACAGATCAGTAGAAATCATTCAAGCTGAAGCAATTAGAATAAAAAGATTTTTTAAAAAATGAACAGATCCTTTATGATTGTGGGAAAATATCTAACACGTAATTGAAGAATTGGAGTCCCAAAAGAAGAGGAGAGGGAGAATATTGTAGAAAATTTATTTAAAGAAAAAAAAAGTAAATTTCCATATTTGGTACAAAACAAAAACAAACACACAAGAAGAAACTTCAATCCACAGATCCAAGAAGCTTAGCAAATCCCAAGCAGGACAAATTCAAAGAAAATGACCCTTTTGCACGTGATAGACAAACTGTTAAAAAGCAATGATATAGCAACCAAAGAAAAAGACACATTACATACAGAGACATGATCAGAAACAATGGAGGCAGAAGACGATGGAAAGTGATTATGGGGGTAAAAAATGTAAACCTAGAATTTCATACCTAGGAAAAAATATTCTGAACTATCCAAAGTGAAGCTAAGTGGAGTAATTGGATCACTTGATCTATGGAAATACTGGTTTGGGTGAGTTAGGCTCCAAAGTGTGTCATGGGACAGTAGAGCATGATTCTGGAGCCAGCCTACTGGGCTCTGATTCCTGATTCCAACACTCACTAGCTGAGTGAACTCGAGCGAGCTTCTTAATTTCTCCCTTCCTCGTTTTCTCATCTTTAAATTGAGAATAATAGTAGTATCCGCTCACATGATTATTGTAGGGGAGAAATGAGTTGTTTAATTTTCAACTATTTGGAAAATTTCCGGATATCTTTCTGATATTGATTTCTATTTTAATTCCATTATGGTCCAGGAACATATTTTGTATGATTTCAATCTTTTTACATAATAAAGTTTTTTTTATAACCCAGGATAGAGTCTATCTTGGTGAATGTTCCTGTGCAATTGTAAAGAATGTGTATTTTGCTGTTGTTGGATGAAGTGTTCTATAAATGTCAAGTAGATACAGTTGATCAATGGTGGTGTCCATTTCTTCTAAATCCTTGCTGATTATCTGTCTACTAGTTCTACCTATGACTGAGAGGCAGTGTTAAAATTTTCAACTATAATTGTGGATTTGTCCAAGTCTCCTTTAAGTTCTATCAGTTTTTGCTTCATGTATCTTGAAGCTCCATTGTTAGGTGCATGTGCTTTCAACTACACTATTACATGTGAGCTGTGACTTGAAAGATTAGATGCTATTTAAAAGATGCCAAATCCAGGGAAAGCATCCCAGGAATTAGGAATAACATTGCAAAGGCACCAGTGAGAGAGCGTGGCATGGGTTGTGAATGAGTCACAGGCTCATATTGCTAGAGTAGAAGATGAGTGGCAGAGAATCACCCTTAAGGCATAAAATCCACCGTATTTTGTTTTGCTAACCTTTGACCTGAATTATCCACAATGAAGCTAACTGAATTTTCTAGATCATTTGATCTATAAGAACAACTGGTTTGGATAATGTAGACTCCAAAATGTGTCACATGATCAATAGAGCATGATTCTGGAGCCAGCCTGCTTGAGTCTAGTTCTTACTCCAACGTTCATTAGCTAAGTGAACTTGAGAGAGAATCTTAATTTCTCTTGTCCTCATTTTCTCATTTCTAACAACAGAGCTTCCATGTATATGAAAATTTTTTCACCTGGTAATAATAATATATTATTATATCAGATGGTTATAAAGATGAGGAGGAGGAGGATAATAACATAACCTCACAGAGTTATTGTAAGTATTACAGTGAGTGAGTTGATCCATGCAAAATTCTTAGGTGCCTGGGAGATGGTAATCACGTAATAAACAAAAGTGATACATTTCAAAAGGAACCATCCCAATTAATGGAATGAGCCAGGAGAAGAGGACCTTGTTCTAACTTCCTAGGGCTGTCATAACAAAGTGCCACGAGCTGGGTGACTTTAACAACAGACATTTATTCTCTCAGAATTCTGGAGGCTAAAAGTTTGAAATCGAGGTGTCAGCAGCATTGGTTCCTTCTGGAGGCTCTGAGGGAGAACCCATTTCATGACTTTTTCCTAGCTTCTGGTGATTGCTGGCAATCTTTGGAATTCCTTGGCTTGTGGCAGCCTAACTCCAATCACTGCCTCTGTTTCCAATGGCCATCTTCCCTCTGTGTGTTTGTAGCTATATGTCCCTCTTTTTATATATCCACCAATTATTGCATTAGGGCCCATGCTAATCCAGAATGACTTCATGTTAACTTGATTATATCTGCAAAGACCTTGTTTCCAAATAAGGTCACATTCACAGTTCTGGGTAGATGTGAATTTAGGGGCAGGAGGGTGAACTATTTAACCCAGTACAGACCTCAGCTGCCCACCTTCTTAATAACTTGCACTAGATAGCCATGTGTTCAGAAGGCATAAATTATTTTTCTCTAACCCTTTTGGATACAAATATTTCCAAAATTCCTTGCTTACAATTTCCTACCTTTTTAAAATCAAATGTACTGATCCTAACTGTACTTTTTTTGTAGACTTATGCCATTAATTACCAGGCATAGAGGTCTGTGGTGCAGAGATGCCCTCAGGCCCTAGTTATCGAGGTTTGAGGTGCTGCTGTACTCTCTGATTTGGGGTCAGCACTTCAGAGTTGAGAAATAGCCCCTAAAATTAAACTCTTTGGGGTACTTGACATGACTAAAGGAAGTTTGCCTCTGGGCCTGAACTTAAACTCCATTTTGAAAAGCCTGCTGTACTCTAAGAAGTTAAGGTATCTAAAAAAATGTTTGTCTTTCTAACCAAGTTAAGATATCTGAAGAAATGTTTGTCTTTGTAACCAAGTTAAGGAAGAACGTTATCAGCATATTTCCAGAGAAACCACATAGTAGCCAATCAACTAAACCCATGTTTAGCCTTTAAACAAATCACAGAAGAATTCCCTCTTCAAGATGTCCCGCCTCACTCCCCTCTGAATTACTGAGCTCCAGTCAGAAATTATACTTTTCACTCCTGATTTAAGCATAAGAAAAAAATCTTTGTAACCTCACCAATTTGGAGCATTTGATTTCACTCAGTGAGATCTAGCATATCCCTGGTTTAAAATGCTTCAAGCCTTCAATAAATCTCTTAACTTTTACTTTTAACAGAGTATGAGTTTTTGTTCTTTGACGGAGTGTGTCTGTTTTCTTTTCCCTTATTGTTGTCACTTGTTACTTCTTGCTGATGTTCACATTTGTGTTTATGTAGACACTCTCTCGCTTCTAATTCTGTGAGATAGAAAGCCACAACTCCAAGTTTCATGGTTATCCAGGTGTGTAAGAGTAGCACTGTGCTCTATAGGGTTTTCAGTGGTTGATTTTTTGGAAGTAGATCACCAGGCCTTTCTTCTGAGCATGTCTGGGTGGACTCGAACCTCCAATCTTTTGTTAGCAGTCGAACAGTTTGTACCACCCAGAGACTCCTCCAAGTTTACTCTAACTAGAATTTAGAGTACATAGGTCTGCATTACAGTCTTAGTAACACACAAAGAGCTTCTCTTGAATATGTTGTTGTTGGGTGCTGTCGAGTTGATTCCATTGTACAGCGAACCTGTGTGACAGAGTAGAACTGCCCCATAGGGCTTCCTAGGCTATAATCTTTATGGGAGCAGATGGCTGGATCCACCTCCTACCTCAGGCCGTGGTAGCTTCAAACTGCCTACCTTTTGGTTAGCAGTAGAGTGTTTAATCACTGTGCTACCAGAGTTCCTTTCCCTTGAACATAGTGAATTATATTTAATGCAAATGTAGCATGCAGCACACACAGAAATAAACCAGAATTCTAAAGGTTTAATAACTCAAATTTGATGAGAGAGCTTGAATTAAATGAGACAACATTATAGCTCATTTAGGTAGGGATATAAACAATTCTAGATATTGATAATGATTTCCAATTCTTCCTAATTAAGGAAAAGCTGATAACATTTCAGCAGTGCAGTGAAGGGCATAGCCCTGTCCCCACTCTTCTGAGCACCTCTTCTCCTTGCATTGTCCTGGCTGCGGGCTCTCCTTTTCTGCATTGAATTTTTCCTTTTCCTTTAAAACTGTTATCACTAATCACTTCTCTATGCACTTGTTCAAAGCAAAGTCTTGAAGTATACAAGCTTCATTAACTGATCTTTAGAAGACTACTTCTTTCTAATATATTCTACAAAATGTGGGCTGCTGCATGATGCTACAGCTCCATCTGTCCATCTGTCTGTTTCTCTGCCCCTCTCTCTCAAACCCAAGTGCTGTTTTTTCAATGTCTCTAATCTCTGCCCCATCATGAGGCTCTTTTTCTGCTTTCCTGATTCCCACTTTTGCATTCGTTATTAGTTGAGTTGTAGATAAGTGAGGTGTTACTGCATTTGCTTAGTCTGATAATGTGTACAGGCTCAAGTGATAATGGAATGTACAGTTCTTATATTACAGAACCTCAGATTCCCGAGTCCATTAACCTCTGGCCCCTTTTCTGCCAGGATTCAGCGAAGGGGAAGTCAAAATTTAACTCCAAAGTAGAGGGAGAATCAACTGTGTAAATGCAGATTCTTCTGGGAATTAAAATGAAAGCTCAAACACTGACCTGGTTGTAACCTGCGTTTGTTTTTTCTCCGAGAAGGTCAGTAGGCTGTTTTCCTTGGGCACCTTTTAAGCCATTTTGCCATTAAAAGCAGTTTTGCAGGTATAGGTTTAGCTCTTGATAAAACTGTCATCATGGCCAAGTTTGGCTTTACTGCCTTCCCAGCTCCCGTTTGTTTTCTTCTTCTACTTGACCGTGCCTTTTCTGACCCTAGCCTTCCATGGAGCTCTTTTCCTTAGGCAACATCTCATGTTCTGGAACATTCCATTTCTAAAGGCTTCTGTCCTGTCCTACGTTCTGTTTCCTCAGAGCTGGGCTCAACATTGACTAGCACACCAGAGAATCCTAGAATTTTCAAGCTGAAAGAACCTTAGAAAAAAATTAGATGCATTCATTTTAGTTAAGCAAAGTGTGTGCTCTGCTTAACGTGTATGTATGTGTGTGTGTGAGTTTGTGAGTGTGGGTTTGTGTATATGTGCACACACACACATACACATAGATACACACATACATGTATATACACATATACACACATATACAAACACACACACATAGATGTGTGTGTGTGTATAATATACAACAGGGGTCCTTTGGGGGAAGTCATTACAATCATTCCATTTCAAAGGGTTACTCCCACATAAAACCTGCCTGGTAAATGATAAACAGCTTAAATTATCTTATCTCTTGGGTTCAGTGAGCTGAATCCAAAGCATAGCATTATACCATAAAGGAGGGATTAGTGATCTGTTATCTTCCTGAAAGTGAAGAGGACTTGAAGTGCTTACTGATGAAGTTCAAAGACTACAGCCTTCAGTACGGATTATGCCTCAACATAAAGAAAACAAAAGTCCTCACAGCTGGACCAATAAGCAACATCACAATAAATGGAGAAAGTATTGATGTTGTCAAAGATTTCATTTTACTTGGATCCACAATCAACGTCCATGGAAGCAGCAGTCAAGAAATCAAATGACGTATTGCACTGGGCAAATCTGCAGCAAAAGACCTCTTTAAAGTGTTAAAAAGCAAAGATGTCACTTTGAGGACTAAGGTGTGTGTCATGGATTGAATTATGTCCCCCCAAAAATGTGTGTATCAATTTGGCTGGGCCATGATTCCCGGTAGTGTGTGATTTTCCCATGTGTGGTAAATCCTGCCTCAATGATGTTAATGAGGGAGGATGGGCGGTAGTTGTGTTAGTGAGGCAGGACTCAATTTACAAGACTAGATTGTGTCCTGAGGCAATCTCTTGAGATATAAAAGACGAAAGTGAGCAGTGAGACAGGGGGACCTCATACCATCAAGAAAGCAGTGCTGGGAGCAGAGCGTGTCCTTTGGACCTGGGTCCCTGCACAGAGAAGCTCCTAGTCCAGGGGAGCACCAGAGAGAAGAAGGCTGACAGAGAGAAAAAGCCTTCCCCTGGAGCTGACACCCTGAAAATTTGTACTTTCAGCCTACTTCGACTGTGAGAAAATAAACTTCTCTTCGTTAAAACCATCCACTTGTGGTACTGCTGTTACAGCAGCACTAGATGACTAAGACAGTGTGCCTGACCCAAGCCATGGTATTTTCAGTCGCCTCATATGCATGTGACAGCTGGACAATTAATAAGGAAGAGTGAAAAAGAATTGATGCATTTGAATTATGGTGTTGGTGAAGAATATTACATATACCATGGACTGCCAGAAGAACAAACAAATCTGTCTTGGAAGAAATAAAACCAGAATGCTCCTTAGAAGCAAGGATGTTAAGACTTAGTCTTAAGTACTTGTCTTGGTTATCTAGGGCTGCTGTAACAGAAATAGCACAAGTGGATGGCTTTAACAAAGAGAAATTTATTCTCTCACAGTCTAGGAGGCTAGAATTCTGAATTCAGGGTGCCAGCTCCAGCGGAAGGCTTTCTTTTTCTGTCGGCTCTGGGAGAAGGTTGTTATCAATCTTCCCCTGTTGAGGAGCTTCTTAGGGCAGGGACCCCAGGTCCAAAGGACATGCTATTCTCCTGGTTCTTGTTTCGTGGTGGTGTGAGGTCCCCATGTCTCTCTGCTTTCTTTTGTCTTTTATATTTCAAAAGAGATTGATTTAAGACTCAACCTAATCTTGTAGATCAAGTCGCGCTTTATTAACATAACTGCTGCTAATCCCATCTCATTGACATCATAGAGGTAGGATTTACAACACATAGGAAAATCACATTAGATAACAAAATAGTGGACAATCACACAATACTGGGAATCATGGATTAGCAAAGTTGATGCATATTTTGGGGGGACACAATTCAATCCATAACAGTACCTAAGAACATCTTCCTCAGGGAATTTTGCCATGAGAGTTCACTGTTTATTTATGAGGCTACGAGTCTCCTTAGAATCTTAGAATTCAGTTGTTGTTTTTTTTAATTTAAATTTTTATTTTGAGATAATTATATTATCGTAACAGTTGTAAGATTCATTCAGTATCTTCCTTAACTCAGATAATAATTTCATGGTGCCTTACATACTGTAGGTGTGTTCAATATATAATGATTGAAGGATGGATTAATAAAATAACTATAATTTGTGCCATATAAGAGATCTCTTGTGGGAAATATGTTCAGAAATTACTGGACTGAGGGATAGAAAGTAAATCTCCTGGATCATTCAATGGCTTGGTAAGTGTTTTATTTCCTATGTACTTTCTCATTTTGAAGGTATTTTTATTTCATGTTTACACATATAACAAACACTTAATCTTATTATGTTTTTCAGTTGTTAGTGAAGCATGATAAAATCTAATTTATGAAATGTTATTATTTTCTTCCTTGAATTGGTTAGGAATCTGAGAGGTCAGCTGAGGAGTCCAGTGGCTGGGTGGAGATGAGAGCTCAGATAGCCCCACCATTCTGAGGGGCATGAGGCTTCTGGGGTCCTGTGCATCTCAGGTGCATAGGGACTTACAGAGATTTTTCTGAGAGTGCAAAACGAACAACATTTCATTTACACCAAAGGCACCCACAGTGAATTCTATTTATCATTATTTTATCTCCCTCTAGAATTCTGACAGGCAAGAATGCTGCCTCAGGGCTGCCATCCTGCAATGTACTACAGCCCTCTCTACAAACCAAAAAAACCCGAACTCATAGCGGCCCTATAGGACAGAGAGTAGAACTGCCCCACAGGGTTTCCAATGAGTGGCTGGGGATTCGAACTGCTGACCTTTTGGTTAGCAGCCGAGCTCTTAACCACTGTGCAACCAGGCCCTATCTCAGAGAACCATAAATATTTGGAATTTGAAGTGAATTGGGTACTAAAAAGACATCTTAAGAAACTAAAGTTTAGGAATAATTTAGCCAAGCTCTGGCTTTCTTGAAATGCATTTGGTAAGCATTGTATTAAAGCTGACCTTTTTACAAGAGTTCGTAGCGAATGGTGGTTAACGTTTGTTTTTTCTTTTAACATGATAAAAATTCACTCTGCCAGCTGAACATGTAGTTTGGGGTAAGAGCAGGTTGGTTCCTTTCTCTGTGGGAGAGGGAAGTGTTGGAGTGAGGCCGTCTGGGGGAGTTCTTGATGCTGGCTACAACTTTGCTGAAGGCTTAAGCTGAAAGATACGTCAAGTTTGAAATACATATTTTACAATGGAGGACGTGAAAGTTGTCTGGGATTCCACCAGGCATGCACAGAGCATCCTGTCACGCAAAGCAGAGGTGGGGGGGGGGGTGTTGAACTTGCTGCATAAATCCCCACGTAAGGCAAGATCCTCTCATTCGCCTTCTAGGAGCAAAGTTATACAACGTCTCCTAAGACCTATCCAGACTGTGAAAATAAAATTCCTTAATTCCGAGGAAGGCGAAAGTAAAATCACACCAAGAACCAAAGAAAGAAATCATTTGGCTAAGTTTGCTAAGGTTTCGAAGCTTTCCTCTCCAGAATCTAATAGGAAAATCTTGGAACAAAGTACAACAGTGGCTTGTGATGAATGGACCACGGTTCCCAAGGCCATGAGCAGAC
The DNA here is from genome assembly GCA_030035585.1 of Dugong dugon. Lineage (NCBI taxonomy): Eukaryota > Metazoa > Chordata > Mammalia > Sirenia > Dugongidae > Dugong > Dugong dugon. The sequence continues at coordinate 22,893,673 of CM057478.1, forward strand.
TCAATTATCAGGGTCAAAGGCAAAATCCTGGTCTTACATCACCGTATCTTCGAGGGTGGCTAACACCAGTAGGGAAGGAGCAATGGTGGAGGGTTAGGGTTGGGATGTGGGGAAGCTGGGGAGGGTGTGGGAGAAGAGCAATGTTGGTAGTTAAAAAAATCAAGCTCTTCTGACTTGGGCAGCAAACTGTGTTGCTTTTTCAAATTCCGACCTCTTTAAGGTTTTGGGAGAAATCCCACTGTGTTATTTATCCTTCCTCCCTAACATTTAATAGAGGAAAAATCTGGTGACATCGACTCTCCAGGAGAAATCTGAAAGGAAGTAGGACGGGAGGCATCATAAAAGCCCCAGGGTGTGGAAAGCAGACATCCAGCTCCGACTCCCCTGTATTTGTGTGTGGTTATTTCAGGCCCCTGTTACCACCAGCTGGGGCACCAGCTCCACCTTTTGCCGCTGCTTCTTGACAACTTCTCCACTCAAGTGCCCCTACCCGATTACCCTGGGGATAGTTTTAATCACAGGTCTCCCAGTTTAGAGTGACAAATTCTGAGAGAACAGAGGAGATGTGAACGAATCGCCCAGGGGTCAGTGTGGATCCGAGTCTGGTAGTGAAGAACAGTTCTTGGCCTCATTCTAGACAAAATGGTTTTATTCTTTATTGCCTTATGGTTAAGGCTGACAGAATTGTATATTCTTTGAGTAAAGGCAGTATATCTACCCTCTGGATGTTTTGTTTTGTTTTAAGAGAATGCCTCAGTTTATAAATTCTGGTAAGCAGAATTTGTTAAGTTTGCACTTGCCTAATGGTCATTTTTACAGAATGACCAAACCCCTGCTTTGATACTGGAAAAATCAGCCTACAGTGGCTGCAATGAATGAATCAATGTGGGATTACTAAACAGTGCACATGCAGACTGTGCCTGCAAAACGCTCTTCATGCTCCAGGTACAGTGGTAACAGCAGTCAGACTGTTTTTTTTTTTTAATTCTACAAAAGGAAAAACAACAGACTGCAGCAAATTGCTTGGAATTTAGTAATTCAGGGAGTAAACTAATATCAGACTATGTTGGGACTACATGGTGCAGCATTTAACTAAAACTTTCATTCAGTTTTATTTAGATTTTCAGTTAAATATTTCAGATTAAAAGCATGTACTGAATTAACCTTTTCACTCTGTAATGACAGCTCTTGCACTATGATCTTGGTGTGACAGAGGTAAAAATTTTCCAAATAAAAATAAAAAAAATAGATTAAAGAAATTTAAATTAAATTAAGCTCTTAGAGTGCCTTCTTAAAGATTTAGAAACTAAATCTTTTCCCTTGAGTAATTGCAGTGCTTATATGGAATGAAAGTGGTGTCACCATTGGGTAAGGCTTTTCAGAATATTTTCCTCTTTGTATTTATACCTAGAGTTTTAAAAAATAATTCATTTGGGTCACACATTGAGATTTCAGTTTCTGAGAAGCTGTTACATAATTGTTTCTTTCCGAAAATTTCTCTTTAAGGGCTAAAATTTTTATGTAAGAAATAGTTGTCAAAAAAATAAAGCATGTACTTTTTCAAAAGGAGAAACAGAATTTAAGAGTCCAAACAGTGTTTGAGGACCAGTCTGCTAAAAAAAAAAAAAAATCCAGGCAGTTAACTCTATTCCTTATATTTGTGATGGTGGGTCACTGTGGGTGGGAATGGACGCAATGGGAACAGATTTTGGTTCCTGTGGAAACTCTCAAGAGCTAGAGTGTGTCTGGGGACAGGAGCAGGGAGAGCACTGAAGCCACCAGAGCTGGCACTGAGTTCAGGTGCCTCTGTGTTCCTCCCAGTCTAGAGGTGATTCACATGATCTTTTGGTTCTGGCCCAAGCCATGTTAATTAAGGCCACTGGGCTGATTGTTCAACACAGATGAAGAAGTTCAAACTTTCCTAACACACAAAGATAGGAAATTAGGGGGCATGAACTGAAAAGATCACAACACTAGTGACAGCCCATAGCCCTTAGAACTGGGGAGAAGGCCGTGCTCATTGTACCATAGTCCCCTTGGCACAAGTTCCAAGGCGCAGAGAACGATTGGAAAGAAAGAAAGGTTATTATTCTTGAAAGAAAGGCTAAATTATTTAATTAGAATCTCTCATTAATTAATTAAGTATATTACTTTAGGAACATCAATATGAAGTTCAATAAAAGCAATAGAGTATGTTAAATAAAAAATGCATGCAAACACACACACACACACACACACACACACACACAGGTGAGAGAGAGTCTTTCAAAAAGAGAATATGAAATTCTTCATCCTTTATGAAAAGACTCCACAGCTTCTTTGGTAGTTTTCAAGATGAGCTGCATGACATCATATACAATGGGCTATGAACACTAAAACCTCTTTAATTAATTAAGACAATTAACCACATTGCACAAGACTTTAGTAGCTAAGAATATTAGAAGACTACAAATGGTGCACAAGGCTGGGGAAAAATGATCCATGATGTTCATATTTGGAATTAGTGTAAAAAGCAGAGATTAACTTCTCAGGGGGCTGAATTTCTTAGCTATGGTAAGAAAATAACCCATTCTTTTTCATCTATTCTTTCTTAAAGACTGAGTAAGTTTGAAATCAGTACTACCTTTTCCCATCTTCTGTTAATTCTGTACCAGAAGCTTTCTCTTCGCTATTTCTTTAAAGTTTTTGGGTAAACAAAAAAATTTACAAAGCTGCAATTGTTCACAAAGCTGCTTTGTGGCCAAAGTTGACCGGCAATTCTGGCTATTTGCTAACTTGGAATATTTATGTAGCCATCAAATTAGTACGCTTTCAACTAGAGAGCAGAGAAAAAACAATGCAAACTGGCCTAAACAATAAGAAAATGTACTGGCTCACCACCCGGTGGTTCAAAGAGAGGGCAGGCTTGGAGGTTGACTCATTAGTAGCCCCAAGTTCCCATCAAGGATCCAGAGTCTATTTATTCACCCTTCATCCTCACATTCCATGAGCTGGCTTCCTCACGGGTCTAGGATGTCTGCTGATAGCAACTAACGGTGGCTGCTTCTACATTCACATGGAGCAGAAGAAAGAGATTTCTATACTGCTTCCTATACTGGAAGCTTCCTATACACCTTTTGGAAGAGTGAAAGCGGGCTCTCAGGAGCTTCAAGATAACCTCTCATAGCATCTCATGACCCAGGGTCTGATAACATTCCTACCCCTGAACCACTCACTGGCAAAGGGAATGGTATAACCCTCAGACCAGCCACACCTACCCTGCAGCTGGGAGTGGCGTGATCTTCCCTAACAGGACCAGGGGCTGTAAATGGAAGAAGTGGCTAGCAAGAAAGAAAGGTGGGGAACTGATTGACAACTATATGTTAAAAATCTTTTTAAAAATCACATTTCCTCAAAAAAGAGCTCCTTTAACCTGTTTCATCACAACTCACACAACACAAGCAATTTGCCAAGTAAGATTCCTAGAAAGAGATTTTAGTGTTCATAGCCCATTGTATATGGTGCCACGCAGCTCATCTTGAAAACGACCAAACAAGCTGTGGAATCTTTTTATAAAGGATGAAGAATTTTGTATACTCCTTTTGAAGAACACTCTCACCCATGAATATATATATATATATTTTTAAAATTGAACATATTTTATTACTTTAATTTTGTGTTGATGCTCCTGAAGTAATATACTCTTTAAAAAACAAAAGCAAAACTTTATCTACCAATAGACTTTTATGGACCTAGACTAAAATTCAGTTTTTACACTTGTACATACTTCCAGTTGATGGAAGTACTGTTGTCCCACCATTTTTATGATTTGGTGGGTCAAGAAGCTGTTTGTCAGAAGGAGAATAGTTGTCTGTAGAGGACAGCATAGCTTTACTCCAAAACCCTAAAGGTTACCTCTAAGGGTCTGCTAAAGGATACATACAATATTCCTATCAGCCACAGGTACTTTAAGCACCATTGGCTCAACTGGGTCATATCTCCAAATAGAAGAGAAGCTTTATAGCAGTCTGGATATATGCAGAATGTTTTCTTGTTCTGGGCCTCACTCAAATTGGCACCTTTACTCAATAAATAGGTCAGAGTGCCCCGTTAACATTAGGTGTGTGTTGCCTCGAATATCCAAAGAAGCCTACCAGGCATTGTGCCTCTTTCTTAGTACAGAAGGAACCATGTGTAGCAACTTGTCCTTCACCTTGGAAGGGATATCTCAAAATGGCCCACCATACTGAAACCTATAAATTTCACAGAGGCGGCAGATCTCTGAATTTTCTTGGGATTTGCTTCCCACTTTCTGGCAAACATGTACTTTACCAAACTGTATAGGGTAGTTGCCACTTTTACTCACCAGACCCAATCAGCATGATATCATCAGGGTAAAAAAACCAGTAAGATGGTCTGTGGAATGAAGAAGCTAGACTATGACATTGAGCTGAAGAGTTAATACAGCCCTTAGTAGCACTGTGAAGGTGTATTGCTAGCCCTGTCAACTAAGAACAACCTGAGTCTGATAGACTTTGCTAACAGGTATAAAGAAAAAAAACATTGGCTAGATCAATAGCTACATGCCAGGTATTAGAGGATGTTATTTATTTTCTCCAGCAATGAAACCACGTCTTGAACAGAAACTGCAAGTGTAACCACCACCTGATCAAGTTTATGACAATCCACTGTCATTCTCCAAAATCCATCTCTTATGAATAAACCAAATTGATGAGCTGAATGGGAACATGGTAGGAATTGCCACCTTGCATCTTTTTAATTGTTGTGCTTTAAATGAAAGTTTACAATTCAAGTTAGTCTCTCATACAAAAATTTATACATACATTGCTTTGTGACCCTAGTTGCTCTTCCTGTACTGTGACAGCACACTCTTCGTTTCCACCCCGGGTTTCCCATGTCCATTCAACCAGCTCCTGACTCTCTCTGCCTTCTCATCTCATCTCTGGACAAGAGCTGCCCATTTAAGTCTCATGTATTTACTTGAGCTAAGAAGCACACTCTTCACGAGTATCATTTTATGTCTAATCCTTGTCTGCAGAGTTGGCCTCGGGAATGGTTTTAGTTTGGGGCTAACAGAGAGTCTGGGGGCCATGTCTTCCAAGGTCCCTCCAGTCTCAGTCAAAACATTAAGTCTGGTCTTTTTACTAGAATTTGAGTTCTGCACCCTACTTTTCTCCTGCTCCATCAGGGACTCTCTGTTCTGTTCCCTGTAAGGGCGGTCACTGTGGTAGCCAGGCACCATCTAGTTCTTCTGGTCTCAGGCTGATGAAGTCTCTGGTTTATGTGGCCCTTTCTGTCTCTTGGGCTAATACTTTCCTTGTGTCTGTGATGTTCTTCATTCTCTTTATTCCAGGTGGGTTGGGAACAACTGATGCATCTTAGATGGCTACTCACTAGCTTTTAAGAACACAGATGCCACTAACCAAAGTAGGATGCAGAACATTTTCTTAAAAAACTTTGTAATGCCAATTGATCAAGATGTCCCCTGAAAGCATGGTCCCAGACCCTTGCCCCTGCTACTATGTGCCTCGAAGTGTTTGGTTGTATTCAGGAAACTTCTTAGCTTTGGTTTAGTCCAATTGTGGTCACTTTTCCTGTAGTGTGTGCTGTCCTTCCCCTCACCTAAGACCGTTCTCATCTACTATCTAGTGAATACCCCTTTCCTCCCCTCCCCACCCTTGTAACCATCAAAGAATGTTTTCTTCTGCATTTAAACCTTTTATTGAGTTCTTATAATAGTGCTCTTATACAGTATTTGTCCTTTTGTGACTGACTAAATTCATTCAGCATAATAGCTTCCAGATTCCTCCACGTTATAAGATGTTTCACAGATTCATCATTGTTCTTTATCATCGCATAGTATTACATTGTATGAATATACCATTAATTTGTTTATCCATTCATCCTTTGATGGTCACTTAGGTTGTTTCAGTCTTTTTGCTTTTGTGAATGGTGCTGTAATGAACATGGGTGTGCATACATCTATTCGTGTAATGGCTCTTATTTCTCTAGGTTATATTCCAAGGAGTCAGATAGCTGGATTGTATGGTACTTCTATTTCTGGCTTTTTAAGGAAGCGCCAAATGCATTTCCAAACCATTTTACATTCCCACCAACAGTGAATGTATAAGTGTTCCAGTCTCTCCACAACCTCTCCAGCATTTATTATTTGGTGCTTTTTGGATTAATGCTAGCCTTGTTGGGGTGAGATGGTATCTCATTGTAGTTTTGATTTGCATTTCTCTAACGGCTGATAATTGTGAGCATTCTCTCATGTGTCTGTTAGCCATCTGAATGTCTTCCTTGGTGAAGTGCCTGTTCATATCCTTTGCCCATTTTTTAATTGAGTTATTTGTCTTTTCATTGTTTAGGTTTTGCAGTATTTTGTAGATTTTAGAGATTAGACACTGATCAGATTTGTCGTAGCCAAATTTTTTTTCCCAGTCTGTAGGTTGTCTTTGTACTCTTTTGGTGAGCATAAGTGTTTGATCTTTAGGAGCTCTCAGTTATCTAGTTTCTCTTCTGGTGTTTGTGCATTGTTACTTATGGTTTGTATTCTGTTTATGCCATGTGTTAGGGCTCCTAGAGTTGTCCATACTTTTTATCCATGATCTTTATTGTTTACCATTTTAAATTTAGGTCTTTGATCCATTTTAAGTTAGTTTTTGTGCATGGAGTGAGGTATGGGTCTTGTTTCAGTTTTTTGCAGATGCATATCAAGTTATGCCAGCACCATTTGTTAAAAAGACTGTCTTTTTCCCAATTAATGGACTTTGGGCCTTTGTCAAATATCAGCTGCTCATAGGTGGATGAATTTATGTCTGGGTTCTCAATTCTGTTCCATTGCTGTATGTATCTGTTGTTGTACCAGTGCCAGGCTGTTTTGACTACTTTGGCAGTATAATAGGCTCTAAAATCTGGTAGTGTGAGGTCTCCCACTTTTTTCTTCTTCTTGAGTAATGCTTCACTTATTCAGGGCCTCTCCCCTTTCCATATGAAGTTGGTGATTTGTTTCTATCTTATTAAAAAATGCCGATGGAATTTGGATCAGGATTGCATTGTATCTGCAGATTGCTTTGGGTAGAATTGACATTTTCACAATGTTGAGTCTTCCTATCCATGAGCAAGGTATGTTTTCCCACTTATGTAGGTCTCTTTTGGTTTCTTGCAGTAGTTTCTTGTAGTTTTCGTTGTATAGGTCTTTTATGACTCTGGTTAGATTTATTCCTAAGTATTTGATTTTCTTGGGGGCTATTGTAAATGGTTTCGATTTGGTGATTTCCTCTTTGAAGTTCTCTTTGTAGGTGTAGAGGAATCCAACTGATTTTTGTATGCTTATCTTGTATCCCGAAACTTTGCTGAAATTTTCTCTTAGTTCCAGTAGTTTTCTTGTGGATTCTTTGGAGTTTTCTGTGTATAAGGTCATATCATCTGCAAATAGAGATACTTTTACTTCTTCCCTACCAATTTTGATGCCCTTTATTTCTTTTTTCTAGCCTAATTGCTCTGGCTAGGACCTCCAGCACAATGTTAAATAAGAGTGGTGATAAAGGGCATCCCTGTCTGGTTCTCACTCTCAAGGGGAATGTTTTCAAAGTCTCTCCATTTAGGATAATGTTAGTTGTTGGCCTTGTGTAAATACCCTTAATTATATTGAGGAATTTCCCTTCTATTCCTATTTTGTTGGGAGTTTTTATCATGAATGGGTGTCGGACTTTGTCAAATGCCTTTTCTGCATTGATTGATAAGATCATGTGGTTCTTGTCTTTTGTTTTATTTATGTGATGGATTACATTGATTGTTTTTCTAATGTTGAACCATCTCTGCATACCTGGTAGAAATCCCACTTGATCATGGTGAATTATTTTTTTGATATGTTGTTGAATTCTATTGGCTAGAATTTTGTTGAGGATTTTTGGTCTATGTTCATGAGAGATATTGGTCTGTAATTTTCATTTTTGTGGTGTCTTTACCTGGTTTTGGTATCATGGTTATGTTGGCTTCATAGAATGAGTTTGTGAGTATTCCATCCTTTTCTATGCTCTGAAATACCTTTAGTAGTAGTGGTGTTAACTCTTCTCTGAAAGTTTGGTAGAATTCTCCAGTGAAATTGTCTGAGCCAGGGCTTTTTTTTGTTGGGAGTTTTTTAATCACTTTTTCGATTTCTTCTTTTGTTCTAGGTTTACTTATTTGTTCCACCTCTGATTGTGTTAGTGTAGGTAGGTAGTGAGTTTCTAGAAATTTGTCCATTTCCTCTAGGTTTTCCAATTTGTTAGAGTACAATTTTTCATAGTATTTTGCCATGATTCTTTTAATTTCATTTGGGTCTGTTCTGATATCACCCATCTCATTTCTTATTTGGGTTATTTGCTTCCTCTCCTTTGTTTTTTTTTTTGTCAGTTTGGCCAGTGGTTTATCAATTTTGTTGATCTTTTCAAAAGAACCAGCTTTTGGTCTTGTTAACTGTTTCAATTGTTTTTCTATTCTTCATTTCATTTAATTCTGCTCTAATTCTTATTATTTTGTTTCTTCTGGGGCCCAAGGTCTTCTTTTGCTGCTCTCTTTCGCTTGCTTGTTGCATTTGTAGGGTTAATGTTTTGATTTCAGCCCTTTCTTCCTTTTGGATGTGTGAATTTATTGCTATAAACTGACTTCTGAGCACTGCTTTTGCTGTGTCCCAAAGGTTCTGGTAGGATGTGTTTTCATTCTTGTTTGATTCTATGAATTTCTTTATTCCATTGTTAATTTCTTCTATAACTCAGTAGTTTTTGAGGAAGGTTTTGTTCAGTTTCTATGTGTTTGATTTTTTTTCTTTGCTTTTCCTGTTACTGATTTCTACTTTTATGGCTTTACGATCAGAAAGATGCTTTGTAATATTTCGATGTTTGGAGTCTGTAAAGGACATGTATGTGGTCGATTCTGGAGAGTGTTCCATGTGTGCTGGAAAAGATAGTATACTTGGCTGCTGTGGGGTGGAGTGTTAGGTATATGTCCATGAGATTAGGTTGGTTGATTGTAGCATTTAGATATTCCATGTCTTTATTGAGCTTCTTTCTGGATGTTCTGTCCTTCACCAAAAGTGGAGTGCTGAAGTCTCCTACTATTGTTGTGTCGCTGTCTATCTCTTTTTTCAATGCTGTTAGAATTTGTTTTATTGGAGCCCTGTCGTTGGGTGTATAAATATTTATCATAGTTATGTCCTCCTGGTGTACTGATCCTTTAATCATTACGTAGTGTCTTCCCTTATCCTTTGTGGTGGATTTTACTTTGAAGCGTATTTTGTCAGAGATTAATATTGCCACTCCTGCTCTTTTTTGAGCGTTGTTTGCTTGATATATTTTTTGCATACTTTCAGTTTTAGTTTGTTTGTGTCGTTAAGTCTAAGGTGTGTCTCTTGTATGCAGCATATAGATGGACTGTGTTTTTTTAATCCATTCTGCCACTCTCTGTCTCTTTATTGGTGCATTTAGTCCTTTTACATTAAGCATAATTATTGATAGGTATGAGTTTGGTGCTTTCATTTTGATTTGTTTTTGTGTGTGTTGTTGACAGTTTCTTTGTTTCATTTAATTTTCTGTGCTGAGTTCTTTTTATGTATTTCTTTTCATCAGTTTCTTTGTTGTTGATTTTGTATTTGCTAAGTCTTTATATTTTTCTTGTTTTTTATTTTGATGTGTAGGATTTTTAGTTTCCTTTGTGGCTACCTTAATATTTACCCCTATTTTTGTAAGTTTAAACAGGTCTTTTATTTCTTTTTATTGCCTTGACTACATTTATTAGTCCCTCTTTTTTATTTTAATGTTGTCATCTTTTACATATTGAAGTCTCTGTTTCCCTATTTTCAGTGTTTTTAGCTTTGCTTTATTTCTGTGACTTCCCTTTCTGGGTTGATATCTGGTTGGTCTGTCCTGTGTTCTAGTCTTGGGTTGTTATCTGACGTTATTGATTTTCTAACCAGAGGACTCCCTTTAGTGTTTCTTGTAATTTTTGTTTGGTTTTTGCAAATTCCCTACACTTCTATTTATCTGGAAATGCCCTAATTTCACCATCATATTTGAGAAATAATTTTGCTGGATATATGATTCTTGGCTGGCTGTTGTTTTCCTTCAAGGCTTTATATATGTCATCCCATTGCCTTCTTGCCTGCATGGTTTCTGCTGAGTAGTCCGAGCTTATTCTTATTGACTCTCCTTTGTAGATGACTTGTCGTTTAACCGTAGCTACTCTTAAAATTCTCTCTTTATCTTTGGTTTTGGCAAGTTTGATTATAATATGTCTTGGTGACTTTCTTTTGGGATCTACCTTATGTGGGGTTTGATGAGCATCTTGGATAGATATTTTCCCATCTTTCATGATATCAGGGAAGTTTTCTGCCTACAAATCTTCCACAATTCTCTCTGTATTTTCTGTCATCCTCTCCATTCTGGTACTCCAAATACTCGTAAGTTATTTCTCTTGCTAGAGTCCCACATAATTCTTAGGGTTTCTTCATTGTTTTTAATCCTTTTATGTGAGTTTTCCTCAAATAAGTTGGTGTCAAGTGCTTTATCTTCTGTCTCACTAATTCTGACTTTCGTTGCCTCAATTCTTCTCCTATGCCTTTCTATTGAGTTGCCTAATTCTGAAATTTTATTGTTAATCTTCTGTATTTCTGATTGCTGTCTCTCTATGGATTCTTGCAGCCTGCTAAATTTGTCATAATGCCCTTCTCTAAGCTTCTTAAATTCCTCTATTGCTTAGTCTGCATTTTGCCTATTTTCCTTCTTGATGTCTTGAAGACTTCTGTATTTTAATCTTTTGTATTCTGCCTCTGGCAATTCCAAGAAATTTTCTTCCTCTGGAAAATTTCTAGATTCTTTATTTTGGGAGCTTTCTGAAGCCATCATGGTCTGCCTCTTTATGTGATTTGATATTGACTGTTGTCTCTGAGCCATCAATAAGTTATTATATTTATTTATTTTATGTTTGCTTAGTGTGTCCTAGCTTTTTGTTTTGATATGCCCAAATAGGCTGCTCATGTGAACTAGCCCAATGACTGGCACCCATGAAGCTCCAACATCCTGCCACCAGGTGGCTAGAACTGCGGCTAAATATGTGAGCCCATGAGTCAGCCCACTCCTCCTGTATGGATTCAGCTCAGGTGTCTAGGTAGTCGGCCACCAAGTGTGTGATGCAGACTCTCACCTACAGTCCTAGACCAGCATGGGTGATTGGTGTTTGCACAGGCATCCAGCTGCAGCAGAGGGACACACGCTGAGCAAGACAAGGGGCCTACAGCTGCCCCGAAGTGTCCAAGAGGAAAAGGTATCCCTGTTCCCTAGAGCTTGTAGGTGGGTGGGTTTTGCAGCCAGACTATGAGCGCCCAATGCATCGGCTGTAAGGACTGGGGGGCACTTCTTATTCTTGGGCCCATCACAGGAGGCTAGGTAGCATGGGTGGAGCCACCAGTCCTCAGGCCCCTGATATGGGTAGGTGAAGACCCTGCTTAATGGCCAGAGCAGTGTCAAATGTCATGAACCTGCCACTTCACAGCTGAAACAGTTGAAGTTAGAGTTCAGGTATATATCCTGTTGTACTGTGGTAATGACGGCCTACGCTGTAGAAAGGGGCCCACACAAGTCGATGCAGGGGGAAAGGCACTCAAAGTCCATGGATCTCTTATGCCTGTGCCTAGGCAAAGGAGCTGTGTCTACCCTGAATTCCTGGCTTACAGGAGCCGGCAGATTATTTGTTTCCCTGTTTGTTAATTTGTTCACTCTCCAAGGCCAGGAGAATGTCTCAGGGTTCATGATGTGTCCTACTTCCGGTGCAGGGGACTTGGCAATTGCTGAAGCTGACCCAGAACCAGTGCAGAGCAGGGAGCAAGGAGGTAAATGGGAGAGAGGTTTTTCCCAAAGGGGAGTGTTTTTGATCTGCGCAGTAGGCCAGACGCAGATTCAAGTAGTTATATTTTGCCAATCGAAGGCTGCTTCTCACTGGTTCTGGATGGCTGAGTAGACTCTCTGCCACTGGGTCTCTCCTGGTGTGTAAAAGGCCTCCCGAAAGCCACTGCTTGCCTGTCTTACCACTCTTGCCAGAGCTGATCCAGGCTGAAGGGCGTAGGCTCCTGTCAGGTCAGGTCTGGCAACTCTTCGCTGCTTCTGAACCATCTCTCCCTCTCCCTGCCACTGAGTCTGATTCCTCAACTTTGCCTTTGATGTTCAGGACTCCTAGATTGTCATATATAAACGATCCCCTTGTTTTTTCATGTCTTTGTTGTAAGAGGGACCACTGGAAGCATCTGACTACTCCACCATCTTGGCCCTGCCTCCCATTATAGGATCTTTAGACGTGTGAACAGCAACCTCCTTAGACAGAGGATAAGTGACTTCTTCTACTGGCAAAGGAGACATCATAGAATCTGGGGATCCAAGGTCCCTAGCTGTATTGAATATGCCCATATGTGCCCATGCCAATTTATAGGATCCCATTCCCTTCCCACTTTAGCAAAAGAGACACTGTGAGGCTGGGTATTCATTTGGATTGGACTGTGGGTTTCATTTTCAGATTTGTAGCTACAGGAGAAAAGAATTTCTTGTAGGGTAGTCATAGAAGATTCCTGATCCTATACCCAGATCTTTAGCTGACTCCTTATAAATTCTTGTTATAAACCCTGAACTCATCATTTTCTTTACCCATGTTGTCCAGAGCACTTAGAAGCAACAAAGCCACCTCATTATATGTAAAGTGTTCTATGGCAGAAATTGACAGATCCCTAGGTGGTGCATACAGTTTGCTTTCGACTGCCAGCATGAAGATTGTGGGTTTCAACCTGCAAGAAAAGGCTTGTCAATATGCTTCCAGTAAGATTATAGCCAAGAAAACCCTATAGACTCAACAGCAGCTAACACCAGTAACATGGCAGAAAGTACTTTGTTACCCAAAGCCTTGCTTTCTGTAGACACTTGACTATAGGTATCTACAGGTAATAATTTAAGTAACTTTTGCCACTGCATGTCACAGACTACTATTATTTCCTTTACCAATGGAAGCAGAGTCATTAGTACCCTTAAGTCTAATCACATCAGAGAATCAATTTCAGATAGCCCAGAATCAGTTCAGAGAACCCATCCTCTGGAACCATTTCCAGTACTGACTTTCAGATAAGTCAGGGTTCAGTCTGAGAAGCACAATCACTATAAGTGATACAGAATGCAGGATTTATTTGAAGGATTAGAACTTCACAGTTGTGGGAGCTGCTGGAGGAATCTATGCAGGGCTGTTGCCCCATCTCTGTTGATGAGCCTGAGGTCCCTACAACTTAGCTAGACCAACAGTGGGGAAGGAAATCTTAATATGAAATGGGATTAGCAAAGACACACTGGAACCCATGTCTGTCTCCTACATTGATGACACCTTAACCTGCAGGAGAGGCTGGTGTCCTTCACCATTGTGCTAGACACATGCCTTGCCAGGGACTTGGAGAAGCTGAAGGGAGAAATGTGGTGGCAACTGGAAGAGTACGAGTCTGGCTGCTGTCCTGCACAACGACAGATAAGTGACAATGTGTACAAACTGACACAGGGCCTGAAACCCTGTGCTGCCCTTCAGAGCATAAAAAATATGATAAATGCCTCACTTCTACCTTCCAAATATGATGTAAATTGCTCTTGTGGTGAATCTCAACCCAGAATCATGCAGTGAAGGGAATTCTGGAAGTGCAGTTGTGGTTTAGCTAAGTCGTTACAACACTAAGCCACCATAGTAGTAAACAGTGAGTGTTTCCTCTTGTCATGGAGTTGTTAATGTTTCTTCTTGTTTCTGGTGAGAAGACAGGCAATCAATCCAGCAACAAACAAATGTATCTATAGCCCTTACAATAACTCTCTGAGATAAGTAATTTTATTGTCCCCATTTTACAGAGGAGAAAACTAAGGCAGAAATAGGTTATTTTTTCCTAAATCCGACAACTAACAAATGCCAGAGCCAACAAGCTTTGGATCAAGCCATTTTGCAATCAAAGCCCATCAGATTAACTACTACTCTATTTTGTTTATTCTGCATAAAACCTTCCCCAGATGCTCAACTCAAATTGAACCTTCCTTTGAGGTGATAGCACAGAGTTGACCAGTTTATTGGATTCATACTGTTTTGTCCTTTAACTGTGTTGTACTTATTGACAACTATCTCCCCATTGGATATAAACACTTGGCCAGATAATATTAAATATTTTTATACGATCACTTCACCTCCTAACAGTGTTGTGCATTCAGCTGACTCCTTATAAATCAATTCTTGTTGTGTTGACTGAATGCCTCTGACAATCAGAGCAAGGTGAGTATGCTCGCAAGTTGTGTGCACCTGTGGTCTGAGCAGCACTTCATCTGAAAGAAATCTTTTTCTAAAATGCTTTTGCCAATTTTTTAAGAGGTGCTAAAGAAAAGAGAGAGCAGCCAGGGCTCCTCCAAGGATTCACCTATGTGCTGGTCTCGGGATAATCATATAATACAGACAAGTTAGGGCAAGGGACGGCCAGGGGAGAAAGAGGGCCAGCGCTGAAGCTGGCCAGATGGTGCTCTGTGTTTAAATTTGCTTTGAGAAGGCTTATTCCAAACGATTATTAAATGAACTCCTGTAGTTCATTCACACAATGGGCAGTATGAGAGACTTGAGACTTCAGGCCTAAATCCTGTATTTTTTTTGTGTCCCCAGAATGAAAAGGACTTTTACTGGCTTTCATTTAGATTTAAAATTCAACCCACAGAAAATGGAAGGTGGTGCATGACACTAAGGAGGAAGAGGCCCCCACCCACCTCGGCTCATTTCGGCATTAGTTGTTATCTGCTCCCTGAAAACATTGGAAGGGGATTTGTTTTGTGGTTGAGTTTCCTTTTTTTATTTAACATCATTAGCGTTAGATGTGCAGTATTTCCTCAAATATGTGAGGGGAAGGGAGCGGTGACTTCCTATAGGAAAGTACTTATATTTTTAGACTGAAATATACTTTTACAAAGCTTTTTTCCAAAAACACATTAAACAAGAGAGTTCTGAACAACATAAAAGAGATCTTAAACCATAGTTAAGGAAGTTTAACTTATAAAATATATTTTCATATAATGAAAAAGACATGAACAATTTTATTTTAAAAGATGACAAAGCAGTGCTTCTGGATTTTAGAGTATCTGCCTCAGCTCTGCTTTCTCCTGAACTCTTGAGCTTTAGTGTCTCGGCATCAGGATAGGAAGCATTCGCTAAATAACAGACCTGGGAGAAGGGAGCGTGAGTGGAGAAAGGAGGGAAGACGTGAGGAGAGCCACATTGCTATGATGACACAGTCCACACTGTTTTATCACAAACTCATGGTGTGTTACAGCTGAAGGAAGTCTTAAAGGTTACTCAGTCCACCATTTCTGATATTGTTGGCCACTTGCACCGGGCCTTGGGCATTCGCATATTCAGTATGCACCCCATGTGTGGTAGTCCAATAACCAGCTGGTGCAAAGGCCTTATTTCACAAATGAACAGTTGCTAGCCTAGAGAGATAGGCCCAGAACGGCAGCCAATTTAAAACAAAACACTTTTGAGACATGTCACTTAAAGAGGGACACCATGCTTTCCACATGTAGACAGTGTAGACGTAACCTCTGTGATATGCTTTATGGGCTCAGGAAGACATCCGCCACCTCTCCATCCCTCTCTTCCTTGCCCATCCTGAAATCCATCTAAGAGGACACAAAACCTCTATGTCACAGCTGAAGATAAAATATGAATACTCCTGAGAAAGTTGAGAAGTTGACGTAAGTTTATCCAGAGCTGAGATGTGATCATGGAAAACTATCCATTTCTGAGGGAATTCTGATATTGGAGGAAAAGGTGGCATGAAATCGCACAGGACTCTACAGTGTGCCCTGAGTGCGGGAAAGTCACAAACTGAAGACTAGCAAGAGAATGGAAATTCTGTTTTTCAATTTTTTATTATGAAAATTTTCAAACATTTAGAAAAATTAAAAACACAGTACACTGATCATTCATATAACTACTATCTATATTTTAAAATGGTTAACATTTCCCCACATTTGCATTACCTATCTATATGTATAGGAGTCCCTGGGTGGTGCAAACAGTTAAGTACTCGGCTGCTAACCAAAAGGTTCAAGTTCAAGTCCACCTAGAAGCACCTTGAAAGAAAGGCCTGGAGATCTACTTTTGAAAATATCAGCCATTGACAATCCCATACGGCACAGTTCTACTATGACACACGTAGGTCTTCATGAGTTGGGGTCAACTCAACTGCAACTGGTGCTGGTATTAGTATCTAGATGTGTATATATTTGTGTGTGTTTGTATTCTGAATCCTTAGAACGTACGTTGCAGACATTCATGATACTTGACCCATAAATATTTCAGCCTGCAGAGAAAGGTGAACTTTTACTTCTCATTGCTGCCTGTGACTGGCCCTAACCCTGATCTGACTACATTGTCCTCAATGTTCCATTTCCTTTTGGCTAAGTTGAGAAATAACTTTATGATTTACTCACCTCTTGAAGCCATACTCTATTTGGGGGATATTTAATTTTCCAATTATTCTTATAAATGTTTGACTGAAAGTCACTTAATTGTTATGTCATTGGCAAACAGTTATTTCCCTTCTCATTAAATAAAACCAGTATGCGAATATTAGGATGTGGTTGAGATGTTCGAATAAGTTTTAGGAACTTTTCCATCTTTTTAGCAATCTAGACCAGTGCTTCTCAGACTTTAATGTGTTTACCAGTCATCTGAGGATCTTGCTAAAATGCAGATTCTAATTCAGTAGGTCTTGGGCGTGGGAGCTCCCAGGTCAGGCTGACGCCACTGATCCACGGACTATATTTTGAGTAGAAAGGATTTTAAACTAAATTATTTAACTTCTCTGTGCCTCGGTTTACTCTTGCATACAAAAGGAGCACCCTAAGGTTCATTGACTTGAGGATGCGCAGTACTTTAAGTGCCTGCCAGGAAAGGTCAGGAAGGAGTCTAGAGTCCTACATTCAAGTGCCAAGGAACTGTGTTTGTGTTTGCTAGTATGAAGCTCACATGCAGTCACGCCAGTCCTTCTGGAGAGCCCAGCAAGCCTCTGCTGGCCTGTGATGTCTCCTTCAACCCTCAGGCTTTGTTCCTGAACCCTCATCTTTGTACCAGACCCCATTTTCCCTTTGAGGAAGTATCTCTTGCGTCCCCCAAAGTGCCTTATTTGAAGCAGCTTCCACTGGGTCAGCTTCTCCACTTCCAGTCTGCCAAGCAGATTTGTCTCTGAAAAACAGAAAAAAGCTCAGCCTCAAAACTGCTTCTAAGGAGCTAATAGTATAATGTGGAGATAGAAACAAAAAGGAAGTCAAACTCTTGCGATTCTGTAAACTGAAAGGCAAGCCCTCTTTTTTCTTCTGTTCCAATTGAAAAACACTAGAAAATACTAGATTGGCCTCACTTGGATCACATGTTGGCTGGGCCTGGATCATACTTTGTAGGGAGGCTCTGGTGGGTGGGTGGGGTACTGTGATTAACAGCTTTACCAAATCACAGGATTGCAGTCAGGGAGGGGCGTTTTTCTAAAGTATGCAGGGTACTAAACCAAATACCAAACCAGTGACAGTTGAGTTGATTCCCACTCATGGGGATCCATGTGTGTCAGAGTAGAACTGTTTTCAGTGGCTTATTTTTCAGAAGTAGATCTCCAGGCCTTTCTTCAGAGGCCCATGTGGGTGGACTTGAAGCACCAACTGCCAACCTTTTAGTTAGCAACTGAACGTGTTAACTGTTTACACCAGCCAGGGACTCCACAAGGGGTGCTACCCATTGCCATTGAGCAGATTCCAACTCAGAGACCATATAGGATAGAGTAGAACTGCCCCATAGGGTTTCCAAAGCTGTAATCTTTACAAAAGCAAACTGCCATATCTTTCTCCCATGGAGAACCCATGGTGGGTTCAAACTGCTAACTTTTCAGTTAGCAGCCAAGCACTTAACCACTGCGCTACCAGGGCTTCTTACACAGGGTGCTAGACAGGCATAAGAAGACAAAAACTGTTGGAGCGAGGTTCAGGATTTACTCCAAGTCACAGAGCCAGAAGAGGACTAGAAACACAATTTCTTGGATTTCAGACCCTGCTCTTTATGCTGTACAACATATGGTATTGTTAATTATCATGATTCATACTCTACATTTTTATCAAACTTCTGAGTGTTCAAGTTGCTTTCACGTAATGTATATCCCTTTCAGTGCCATCCTGCCTAGTGTTAGGGAAAGAGAAAAGCAACAGGGAAGGAGAGATGACACGGCATGGATCATCCTGAAAGCAGAGCATTTCCAAGGAAGTTAGACCTCAAAACACAAAGAGTTGTCTGTGCCACGCTGATCTCTAAGGTTCTTGTGCAGTTTGGGGCAGGAAAAGCTGGAAAAATTAATTTGGGGTTGTCAACACATAATGAAGAGCCGTAGTATTTCAGGGGGAAACAAATGCACCTGCATTTCCTATTCTATCACCAATTCTAGAATCTTAAGTAATACTGACTTACTCACACTCTGTGTCCCAGCTGCCACCCTCTGCTCTAGCTTTTCACACATGCTATTTTCTCTTCCTGGAAAACCCTTCTTTCCATCTGTCTTGGTTATCTAGTGCTGCTGTAACAGAAATACTACAAGCAGGTGGCTTTAACAAACAAATTAATTTTCTCACAGTTTAGAAGGCTACAAGTCCCAATTCAGGGCGCCGGCTCATCTCTCTGTCGGCTCTGGGGGAAGGTCCTTGTTCCTTGGTTCCTTGGTGATCTTCATGTAGTGTGGCATCTATCTTCCCCCAGCTCTGCATGCTTAATCTTCTCCTTTTATATCTCAAAAAAGATTGACTCAAGATACACCTTACACTAACACTGTCTCATTAACATAACAAAGACAACTCATTTCCAAATGTCATTATAACCACAGGTATATCATTACCTGTTGCCATCGAGTCTATTCCAACTCATAGCAACCCTATAGGACAGAATAGAAATGCCCCATAGGGTTTCCAAGGAGTGGCTGGTGGATTCCAACTGCGGACCTTCTGGTTAGCAGCTGAGCTCTTAACCGCTGTGCCACCAGGGATCCTAAGTTAGTGTAGTAAAGTTTAAATGCATGTGGAATAAAGTGTAACATGGTTTGTTTTTATTTTCATTTATCGTTTGTTTTTTAAGAGTGAGAGAGATTGGCAAGTAACCAAGGAAGAGAGGAAACAGACCAAAAGGCAGTTAAGACAGAGCAGTTTGGAAGTAATCCAAAGGAGTAGGGAACTAATGATCTAGTCCTGGGGACAGAGAACATGGATTTTTGAAACAGAGAGTTTATAGAGCTCTGTGCTGTGGTCTGCACTGGGCTTGATGGTGCAAGAGAGCAGGTGGAGGAAAGCAACAGGCAAGAGAGGAACGTGGGCTTGGGTGCAGCACTGCCAGGAAGCAGCCCCTGGATTGCTGGGTTCTAGCAAAGGGCAAATGTGATTAATTCAAAATAAGCTAAAACTACATGTATAGCCTGAGCAGATGTTTTTCGGTCTCCAAAGGAAGAAGTTCAAGTTTCAATCAGCGTCCTCCTAGTATTGACCAAAGGTTACCCATCTTTATCAGATGCATTTGCTTCTTTTTGCCCCAGAAACAAGTCCAGGCTCATCGGTGAGACGAAATCCGACCCTCCATTCGCTGGTACAGTGGCTAAGAGCTTGACTGCTAACCAAAAGAAAGGCAGTTCGAATCCACCAGCAGCTCCTTGGAAACCCTATGGGGCAGTTCTACTCTGTCCTATAGGGTCTCTATGAGTCGGAACTGACTCAACAGCACATAACAACAGCAACATGCACCATGCATACTGCAGGCACATTGGCTACTCATAGATTCCTGAATATGCCTTCATTTTCATTCCTCCAAAGCTATGTAGGCCTTCCCCTCTACGTGAATCTTCTCTATCCAGTCATGTCCACCCTGCAATGTCTGATCACCTTTCACAGGCCATCTCAAATGCAAGTCTTCCCTAACTTCCAGTCAGAATTAATAATTTCTTTTTAGTTTCTAGAAGAGCTGGTCTTTAAATATTTTGTTCAGACAGTCCATAAAAAGTTTTTGGAAAACTGGTCAGCTCCTTGCAGATGATCAAGTTGATACTCAAACCTTTTTTATTGTAAGTTTAAACAGTTGTATAAAGTTTAATTTCCAGAGTATTGTCGAATTAATAGTTTAAAATATAAAGATTATATTTCTCTTTTAAAGGTATCCGATGGAATCTAAATAGCATTACAATTTGATCTCCACGTTTACCATTAGAAAACAATCAAGAATAAAATTCCCCTTAGTGGGAGTAGAATGACAGTGACAGAAAATACCAAGAATGTGAGGTTGGTGGATCTAGAGAGACCAGCTCTGCATTCGCTTCCCTGGTTGTGCTTGAGCAGCAGCAAAATGACAGACAGCTTTGTGCATCAGAGGACAGAGAATATTTGTGTTCCTTGCCCTCGCTGAAACATGGCTGTGGGATGGGCCGAGGTATAGTGAATCTTAGACAATGGCAAAGACTTTCTTACACTTCAGCACAGAGGCAGTGCAGTGATTCCTGGATACCCGCAAGTGGCTTAGGAGTAAGTGGAGAATCTCCAAACCTGGAGGAGCAAGTGGATTGAAAGGAACTATCTCTGTGATGACCTATGGAGACCAAAGACCAAGGGCCAGGCAGCACAACACAAACCTAAGCAGATGCCTGCATCAACAGATGGCAGCAAGGGCTGGTGGACACTTCTCTGGAAAGAAAACAAACAAACAAAAAAAAACCTAGATACAACCTCAGGTAAACGATTGGAAGAGACTTAGTTTCTATTGCTCTGGTATAATAGTGCCTTGAAAGAGAAAATACTGTGAAAATAATGTGAGTTGAAAAATAGAGCTACTTTTTAATACATCTGAGTGTATAAGAAAGAATATAATGAAATTTATCGAAACCAAAACCAAACCCATCAAACGACTCAATTCCAACTCTTAATGGCCTTAATTTGCCTGCCACAAATGTTTAGAATGTATTTTATTCTTTCTCCCCTAATCAGACCATGCGCTCCTAGAATGAGGATTGAACCTGCTATTATGTTAAGTGCTCTGTGCACTAGTGTTTGTGGAATGAGTGTGTGTGTGTGTGGTGTTTAGCGTAGCTGTGCTATGTGAAGACAAATATCTTGATTCCAGACAACTCATGCAATATTTCTAATGTTAGATTTGACTAATTTATACTATTTTGGGTCTCACTTTGGAATTATACTTAGAACTCCCTCATGAGTATTGGGAAGAAAGTATTTTTACCGAGGGATAAGTGAACTTAGACAGCAAGATATAAAGAAAAAACCGATTGGAGAAGGTGAGAAAATACTGACAGGGTGAAGAAACTTGTGAGAAGAATTTCTACCAGTTGGAGAACCAAAAGGAAGGAATGGGTCAATCAAGTTTGAGGGCCACCTGAGTGCTGCCCAGACTGGCCTCCTATCAAGTATAGGACAGAAGTCTAAAGTTCTCGGAACTAAATGCATTTCACAAATGGGCCTTCAAATCCAATTAAGTGGGGTTGGAATTATAGTGGCTTCAAGTTAAGCTTTTAGCTGAAATCTGAGGCCTGAAAGTTGACCTATAAAGTATATTCTTGTGCTGTTGATTAAAGCATGAATAGTTGCTTAGACAAAGGGAAAACAACAATAAAGCAATTTTAAGTCTTTGGAATCCTTGATTAGGTGAGCTTGGTCAGCCTAAGGTGAAACAATCCACCAGCCTCCACTATTTCTTCTCTTGGGTTACAGGTTTTGAAGGAGCACTGTGCACATCAGCCATGTCATAGACTTGAAGTAAGGTCTTTACTAAGAAGGTGCCTTGTGTTGGACAGGTGCCTGGGTGATGCAAACGTAGCAAACATGAGGACTCACAAGGAGGCACACTTGATGTGAAGGTTTCACTAGGAAAGAGATGCTGGTAAGGACTTCCTCCACCAGCCAAATACCTCACGTATAGAAGACTCGTGCTATCTTAGACTAACTTAAAGGAGACAAATGATGGTTTTGCAAATGTATCAAATGGGAAGCATGTTAGAAAAAGAGATTTTCTAGGTGCACATTTTCTCTGTATTGTACATGATATAAAAAAATTGGATGGCAATGAAAAAATGTAGAGAATTAACAAAAGTTCTATATAAGTTTATCATTATCATACCGATAACGTTAAGGGCAGGTGAACTGGTGTACCACTATATTGTGACCAGTAATTTCAGCTCCAGAATGATCAGGAAAATGTAGAGTATGTCTGTAACAAATGAGAATATGTATTTATTTACATATTTATTTTACTTTTAATTTCGGTGAAATAATAAATGAGGATTTTTAAATTTAAAGTAATCTGTTCTTCCCTCTAAGGGAAGAGTCATATGAGGTGAACTTTTAGGTAACTCTCTGAACATGGACAGCAATTCATTTCTACTCATTCCAGTAGGAGAAATATTGGCATGAGGGTTTTACAGCACCAGCGTGAAGGTAAGGGGCCCTGGTGGCACAGTGGTTAAGTGCTCAGCTGCTAACCAAACTCACCAGCTGCTTTGTGGGAGAAAAGAGCTGGCTATCTGCCCCATAAAGGTTACAGCCTAGGAAACCCTATGGTGTAGTTCTACTCTGTCCTATAGGGTGTCTAGGAGTCAGAATCAACTTGACGGCAAACAACAACAACAATTACAATGTGAAGGTGTATTATAGTTTTCGTTCTGACCACTGTGGCCACTGTTTGACTTCTGGCCCCTTTGCACTTATATATAACCCAGAGAAGGTCTCCTCAGAGTCCATTCCCTTTATAATGACACGTACCAGAGAATCTCCTGTGAATTGTGTGTCCTGGGGACGTGTTACAAACTGACTTTCCCCAATAACCATTCTGTAGTCACAAAATACCATCTGTCCCCAGTTCATAAGACCTTTGCTTATTCATTTCCTCTACAATCAGATCTGAATTCCTCCACCCAGCTTCCAAGACCTTCTGTAGTACAGCACTAAATGTATTTCCTGGTCTTCAGCTACATTTGGGAAAACATTAGCTAACACCTATAAATTGCCAGGTGCTGATAGCGGGTGCGGGAGGGCTATAAGATCATAAAGATACACAAACCACATTCCCCCCCACCCCGCTCCGGGTTCTTGCTCTCTAACAATATGAGAGTCAGGCTCAGCGCCTCACTGATCCAGCTGTAAGCTGTGTTCCTAATTACTGTGTTTCCTTTACGCAAAATACCTTGCCCTTTCCACATTGTTATCCACATTTCTTAAACCAGTTGTCATTGAGTTGATTCTGACTCATGGTGACCCCATGTGTATCAGAGTAGAACTGTGCTCCAAAGAATTTTCAATGGCTGGTTTTTTGAAAGTAGGTCGCCAGGACATTCTTCTGAGGTACCTCTGGTGTACTCAAACCTCCAACCTTTAGGACCCAACAAATGCTCCTCTTTGTGACAAAACTTTCTCTACCCACTTTAGTCCTTTTGTTCTGAAAGCTCGAAGGAACAATGCTCTCCTCTATACAATTAAGTAAGGTCATACCATCATCTGTAATGTTGGCTGTTATTTTAGCTGTATTGGTCTCTTACCTCCCATCTAGACTGTAAACCCCTATTTCTAATGTTGCTGAGCACCCAGGAGGCCCTCATTAAACATTTGTCTGCTGAGTGATAATGGTAGACTCCCCTTTAAATGAACAAACAACAACACTTGCTCCCCTGTGTGATAAAGGGGTATTTCTTCTTCCTCTTTACTGTAGTTTTAGTGGGACTTGGGGAAGACATGTTCAGCAGCCAACTTCATCCCAAGGTCTGGGTAACCTTTCCAACATCACTAGTTTATAAGTGGTAGAGCCAGAACTCAGGCTCAGATTTTCTGATTTCAAATTTGTGTTCTTTCCAAACCATTACATTCCTTTAGTAAGAGAGCAGAAATCTGGGTTTCCACAGCCTTCAGCAGTCACTAATCACATAAACGGATATCTAGAATGGATAACATTATTTCTTCCAGAGTGTAGGGGTATGCCAACTGTCCTAGTAATCCTTTCAAAAAGGAGAAGACTATTTACCACAGAAGATCTGAGATTGGACAAGAGGGTACAGTGACCAATGACTTGTGCGGGGATGTTCATAGATGGGCAGTAGAGTGCAAGGTACTATGGCAGCATTTTTGTTAGGCATTTCCTAAACCATGGGGCCAGCATCCAGCTTCTCCATAATCACAGGGGCAGTGTAGTTAGGGCCAGAGACTCGGAGTCTGACCTTCTTGGTTTGGATCCAGGTGCCTCCTAGTGCCTCCTTCTATAGGTCCTGAAACTTTAGGCAAGTTATTTCAGTTTTCTGAGCTTCCACTTCATCACCTGTAGGAAATCTGTAAAACTAGCATAATAAGAGAGTCTCCCTGGTAGGGCTGCTCTGAGAATTAAATGAGCTAATATCTGTGAAGTGCTTAGAGAAGTGCCTGCCGTATCAGAAAAAAAAAAAAAAAAAAAACCAAACCCGTTGCCATTGAGATTCGAACTCATAACGACTCTATAGTGAGTACTGTATAGGTGTTTGTCAATAAAAAAGTAAAATACTGTCTCTAAAATGTAAAATTCTATAAAAGAATATTTATTTCTAACTTACTTCACCCGCAAGTTTGTCAGTTTGTCACACTGTGGGGGCTTGCGTGTGGCTCTGATGATGTAAGCTACCCCACAGATATTCAGATACCAGCAGGGTTTAAAGTCAGGAAAGGTGTACTTCAGGGTTGAATCCTTTCACCATACTTATTTAATCTGTGTGCTGAAAAAATAATCCGAGAAGCTGGACTATATGAAGAAGAAGGACTATATGAGGAAGACTCATTAACCTGCGTTATGCAGATGACACAACCTTGCTTGCTGAAGAGGACTTGAAGCACTTACTGATGTAGATCAAAGACCAAAGCCTTCAGTATGGATTACATCTCAATATAAAGAAAACAAATATCCTGAGGCGGAGCCAAGATGGCAGAATAGTCAGATGATTCCGGTGGACCCTCTTACAATGAAGACCAGAAAAAACAAGTGATTCGATTATATATGGCCATCTGGGAGCCCTGAACATCTAAGGCAGAGTCGAGGAACCGGACTGAGTGGCAGGGGGAGGGAGAAACAATTCAGAAGCAGTGAGGAGTTGCCAGACCTGACCCAGGGAGAACCTGAGCCTGATCAGCTTGGGGGAGAGCAGTGAGACAGGCAAGCAGCCATGCTCGAGAGGCACGTTTTCTACACTGGGGGAGACCCAGCACAAGAGACTCTACATGGCCACCCAGAACCAGTGAGAAGCAGCCCTCCATGAAAGGTTAAGTACTTGAGTATGGCTTACCACGCGGATCAAAAACATCTCCCTTAGGGAAAAACCTCTCTCCTATTTACCTCCCTGTACCCTGCTCTGCACTGGGTTCCAGACTGGCTTCAGTAATTGCCAAGTCCCCTGGGCCCAAAGTAGGATCCTTCACACACCCAGAGCCATTCTCCCTGCCTTGGAGAGTGAACAAATTAACAAATAGGAGAAAAAATAAACTGCCAGCTCCCCAAAGCCAGGAACCCAGGGTAGGCACAGATCCTTTGCCTAGGCACAGGCATAAGGGATCCACGGACTTTGAGTGCCTTTTCCCCTGCATCGACTTGTGTGGGCCCATCTCAACAGCGTAGGCCCTCATTACTGCAGTACAACAGGGTATATACTGGAACTCTAACTTCAACTGTTTCAGCTGTGAAGTGGCAGGTTCTTGACATTTGACACTGCTCTGCCCATCAAGCAGGGTCTTCACCTACCCACATCAGGAGCCTGAGAACTGGTAGCTCCACCCACGCCACCTAGCTACCTGTGACAGGGGCCCAAGAATAAGGGTGACCCCCAGTTCTTACAGCCAACAGCATTAAGTACTCATAGTCTGGCTGCAAAACCCACCCACCTACGCACTCTAGGGAACAGGGACACGCTTTTCTCCTGGACACTTGGGAGCGGCCATCAGTCCCCTGCCTCGCTCAGAGTGTGTTTCCCTGCTGCAGCCAGATGCCTGTGCCTACACCAGTCACCCATGCCTGTCTAGGACTGTAAGTGAGAGCCTACACCACATACTTGGTGGTTATCTACCTGGGCACCTGAGCTGAATCCATACAGGAGGGGTGAGCTGACTCCTGAGCTCACATACCTAGTAACAGATCTAACCACCTGGTGACAGGCCATTAGAGCTTCAAAGGTGCCAATAATCATATGAGCAGCCTATTTGGGCATATCAAAACAAAACAAGAAGTTAGGACACAGTAAGCAAACATAAAATAAATAAATATAATAACTTATTGATGGCTCGGAGACAACAGTCAATATCAAATCACATAAAGAGGCAATCCATGATAGCTTCAGCAAGCTCCCAAAATAAAGAATCTAGAAATTTTCCAGAGGAAGAAAATTTCTTGGAATCACCAGAGGCAGAATACAAAAGATTAATATACAGAACTCTTCAAGAAATTAGGAAAGAAATTAAGCAAAACCCAGACCACGCAACAGAGGAAATTAAAAATATTAGAGAAGAGCATAATGACAAATTAACAGGCTGCAAGAATCCACAGAGAGATAGCAACCAGAAATCCAGAAGATTAATAATAAAATTTCAGAACTAGACAACTCAATAGAAAGTCATAGGAGCAGAATAGAGGCAATGGAAGTCAGAATTAGTGAGACTGAAGATAAAGCACTTGACACCAACTTATTTGAGGAAAACTCACATAAAAAGATTTAAAAAAATGAAGAAACTCTAATAATTATGTGGGACTCTATCAAGAGGAATAACGTACAAGTGATTGGAGTACCAGAACGGGGGAGGGGGTGGAATGACAGAAAATACAGAGAGAATTGTTGAAGATTTGTTGGCAGAAAACTTCCCTGATATCAGGAAAGAAGACAAGATATCTATCAAAGATGCTCATCAAACCCCACATAAGGTAGATCCCAAAAGAAAGTCACCAAGACATATTATAATCAAACTTGCCAAAACCAAAGATAAAGAGAGAATTTTAAGAGTGGCTACTGATAAACGACAAGTCATCTACAAAGGAGAGTCAATAAGAATAAGCTCGGACTACTCAGCAGAAACCATGCATGCAAGAAAGCAATGGGATGACGTGTAAAAAGCCTTGAAGGAAAACAACAGCCAGCCAAGAATTATATATCCAGCAAAACTGTCTCTCAAATATCATGGTGAAATTAGGGCATTTCCAGATAAACAGAAGCTTAGGGAATTTGCAAGAACCAAACCAAAATTGCGAGAAATACTAGAGGGAGTCTTCTTGTTAGAAAATCAGTAATATCAGGTAACAACCCAAGACTAGAACACAGGACAGAGCAACCAGATATCAACCCAGATAGGGAAGTCACAAAAATAAATCAAAGCTAAAAACACTGAAAATAGGGAAACAGAGACTTCAATATGTAAAAGATGACAACATTAAAACAAAAAAGAAGGATTTAAAAAATGTCGACATAGATTTTTCATATGGAGAGGAAGTCAAGGCAATATAAAGAAATAAAAGACTGGTATAAACTTAGAAAAATATGGGTAAATGTTAAGGTAAGCACAAAGGAAACTAAAAACCCTACACATCAAAATAAAAAAGTAGAAAAATATAAAGACTCAGAAAACACAAAGTCAACAACAATGAAAAAGACGAAAAGAAAATACATAAAGAAAAATGACTCAGCACAGAAACTTAAGTGGAACAAAGAAACTGTGAACAACACACACAAAAAGACATCAAAATGACAGCACTGAACTCACACCTATCAATAATTACGCTAATTGTAAGTGGACTAAATGCACAAATAAAGAGACAGAGAGTGGCAGACTCTCTACAAGAGACACACCTTAGACTTAAAGATGCAAACAAACTAATACTCAAAGGATGGAAAAAATATATGAAGCAAACAACACTCAAAAAAGAGCAGGAGTGGCAATATTATTCTCTGACAAAACAGACTTTAAAGTAAAATCAACCCCTAAGGATAACGAAGGGCACTACATAATGATTAAAGGGAAGACATGACCATGATAAATACCTACGCACCCAATGACAGGGCTCCAAAATACATAAAACAGACACTAACAACACTGAAAAGAGAGATAGACAGCTCCACAATAGCAACAGGGGACTTCAACACACCACTTTCAGTGAAGGACAGAACATCAAGAAAGAAGCTCAACAAAGACATGGAAGAGCTAAATGCTACAATCAACCAACTTCTTCTCAAGACATATACCGAACATTCCACCCAACAGCAGCCAAGTATACTTTCTTTTCCAACACACTTGGAACATTCTTCAGAATAGACCACATATTAGGGCATAAAGCAAGCCTTAACAAAATCCAAAGCGTTGAAATATTACAAAGCATCTTTTCTGACCATAAAGCCATAAAAATAGAAATCAACAACAGAAAAAGCAAGGAAAAAAAATCAAACACATGGAAACTGAACCACGCCTTGCTCAAAAACTACGGGGTTATAGAAGAAATTAAGGATGGAGTGAAGAAATTAATAGAATCAAATGAGAATGAAAACACATCCTACCAAAACCTTTGGGACACAGCAAAAGCAGTACTCAGAGGTCAGTTTATAGCAATAATTGCACATATCCAAAAAGAAGACAAGGCCATAATCAAAACATTAACCCTACAACTGGAACAAGTAGAAAGAGTGCAGCAAAAGAAGCCCGCAGATGCCACAAGAAAGGAAATAATAAGAGTTAGAGCAGAATTAAATGAAATAGAGAATGCAGAAACAATTGAAAGAGTTAACAAGACCAAAAGCAGGTTCTTTGAAAAGATCAACAAAATTGATAAACCATTGGCCAAAATGACAAAAGAAAAACAGGAGAGGAAGCAGATAACCCATATAAGAAATGAGATGGGTGATATCACAAAGGACCCAACTGAAATTAGAAGAGTCATAACAGAATACTATGAAAAATTGTACTCTAAAAATTTGAAAACCTAGAGGAAATGGACAAATTTCTAGAAACTCACTACCTACCTAAACTAACACAAACAGAGGTAGAACAACTAGATAAACCCAATTGAAAAGGTAATTAAAAACTCACAACAACAACAACAAAAAAAAACCCTGGACTGGATGGCTTCACTGGAGAATTCTACCAAACTTTCAGAGAAGAGTTAACACCACTGCTATAAAGGTATTTCAGAGCAGAGAAAAGGATGGAATATTCCCAAACTCATTCTATGAAGCCAGCATAACCCTGATGCCAAAACCACGTAAAGACACCACAAAAAAAGAAAATTACAGACCAATATCCCTCATGAACATAGATACAAAAATTCTCAACAACATTCTACCCAATAGAATTCAAGCAACATTTGAAAACAAAATTCATCATGATCAAGTGGGATTTAAACCAGGTATGTAGGGATGGTTCAGCATCAGAAAAACAATCAATGTAATCCATCACATAAATAAAACAAAAGACAAGAACCACATGATCTTATCAATCGATGCAGAAAAGGCATTTGACAAAGTCCAACACCCATTCATGATAAGAACTCTCAACACAATAGGAACAGAAGGGAAATTCCTCAGCATAATAAAGGGCATTTATACAAAGCCAACAGCCAACATAATCCTAAATGAAGAGACTTTGAAAGCATTCCCCTTGAGAATGAGAACCAGATAAGGATGCCCTTTATCACCACTCTTATTCAACATTGCACTGGAGGTCCTAACCAGAGCAATTAGGCTAGAAAAAGAAATAAAGGGCATCCAAATTTGTAGGGAAGAAGTCAAAGTATCTCTATTTGCCAATGATATAATCTCATACACAGAAAACCCCAAAGATTCCACAAGAAAACTACTGGAAATAATAGAAAATTTCAGGATACAAGATAAACATACAAAAATCAGTTAGATTTCTTTACACCATCAAAGAGAACCTCGAAGAGGAAATCACCAAATCAATACCATTTAAAATAGCTCCCCAAAAGATAAAATACTTAGGAACAAATCTAACCAGAGATGTAAAAGACCTATACAATGAAAACTACAAGACACTACTGCAAGAAACCAAAAAAGTCCTGCATAAGTGGAAAAACATACCTTGCTCGTGGATAGGTAGAGTACACATTGTGAAAATGTCAATTCTACCCAAAGCGATCCACAGGTACAATGCAATCCTGATCCAAATTCCACTGGCATTTTTCAATGAGATAGAGAAACAAATCACTAACTTCATATGGAAAAGGAAGAGGCCACGAATAGGTAAAGCATTACTCAAGAAGAAGAACGAAGTAGGAGGCCTCACACTACCTTGATTTTAGAACCTATTATACCACCATGGTAGTCGATACAGCCTGGTACTGGTACAACAACAGATACGTAGACCAATGGAACAGAGGTGAGAATCCAGACATAAATTCATCCACCTATGAGCAGCTGATATTTGACAAAGGCCCGAAGTCTGTTAATTGGGGAAAAGAAGTCTCTTTAACAGATGGTGCTGGCACAACTGGATATTCATCTGCAAAAAACTGAAACAAGACCCGTACCTCACACCATGCACAAACACTAACTCAAAATGGATCAAAGACTTAAATATAAAATTGAAAACGATAAACATCATGGAAGAAAAAATAGGGACAATGCTAGGAGCCCTCATACGTGGTATAAACAGAATATGAACCATAAGTAACAATGCACAAGCACCAGAAGAGAGACTAGATAACTGGGAGCTCCTAAAAATCAAACACTTATGCTCATCAAAAGACTTTACCAAAACAGTAAAAAGACAGTCTACAGACTGGAAAAAAAATTTTTACTGTGACAAATCCAATCAGCACTTAATCTCTAAAATCTACAAGATACTGCAAAACCTCAACAACAAAAAGACAGATAACCCAATTAAAAAATGGGCAAAGGATATGAACAGGCACTTAGCCAAAGAATATATTCAGGCAGCTAACACACACATGAAGAAATGCTCACGATCATTAGCCATAAGAGAAATGCAGATCAAAACTACAGTTAGAAATCATCTCACCCCAACAAGGCTAGCATTAATCAAAAAAACACAAAATATTAAATGCTGGAAAGGCTGTGGAGAGACTGCAACACCTATACACTGTTGGTGTGAATGTAAAATGGTGCCACCACTTTGGAAATTGATTTGGCACTTCCTTAAAAAGCTAGAAATAGAAGTACCATATGATCCAGCCATCCTGCTCCTTGCAATATATGCTAGAGAAATAAGAGCCTTCATACGAATAGATATATGCACACCCATGTTCATTGCAGCACTGTTCACAATAGCAAAAAGATGGAAACAACCTAGGTGCCCATCAACGGAGGAATGGATAAACAAATTATGGTATAACCACACAATGGAGTACTATGCAACAATAAAGAACAACTGTGAAGCCGTGAAACATAACATGGAGGAAGCTGGAGGTCATTATGCTGAGTGAATTTAGTCAGTCACAGAAGGACAAACATTGTATAAGACCACTATTATAAGAACTCAAGAAAAGGTTTAAACACAGAAGAAAACATTTTTCGATGGTTACGAGGTTAGGGAGGGATAGTAGATAAGAATTATCTTATATGAAGGGAAGGACAGCACACACTACAGGGGAAGCCAGCACAACTGGACTAAACCAAAGCTAAGAAGTTTCCTGAATACAATCAAATACTGTGAGGGACAGAGTAGCAGGGGTAGGTGTCAGGGGACCATGCTTTCTAGGTCAACTGGCATAACAAAGCTTATTAAGAAAATGTTCTGCATCCTACTTTGTTGAGTGGCGTCTGGGGTCTTAAAAGCTTTCAAGCAGCTATCTAAGAATCATCAATTGGTCCCAGCCACCTGGAGTAAAGGAGAATGAAGAACACCAAAGACACAAGGAAAGTATTAGCCCAAGAGACAGAAAGGGCCACATAAACCAGAGACTTCATCAGCCTGAGACCTGAAGAACTAGATGGTACCTGGCTACCACTGATGACCGCCTTGACAGGGAACACAACAGAGAGTCCCAGATGGAGCAGGAGAAAGTTGGGGTGCAGAACCTCAAATTCTAGTAAGACGACCAGACTTAATTGTCTGACTGAGACTGGAGGTACCCCAAAAAGCATGGCCCCTGGATTCTCTATCAGCCCAGAATTAAAACAGTTTCCAAGGCCAACTCTTCAGACAGGGACTGTGGGACATAAAGTGATACTCGTGAGGAGTGTGCCTCTTAGCGCAAGTAGATACAAGAGACTAAATGGGCAGCTTCTATCCAGTGGTGAGATGGGAAGGCAGAGAGGTTTCGGAGCTGGTTGAATGGACATGGGGATTCGGGTGGAAAGGAGGAATGTGCTCTCACAGTATGGAGAGAGCAGTTAGAGTCACATAACAATGTATGTATAAATTTTTGTATGGGAAAAAATAAAAAATATATATATAAAAAAGAAAACAAATATCCTCACAACTGGACCAATAAGCAACATCATGATAAATGGAGAAAATATTGAAGTCGTTAGGGATTTCATTTTACTTGGATCCACAATCAACACCCGTGGAAGCAGCAGTCAAGAAATCAAATGACGCATTGCTTGGGCCTGACCCAAGCCGTGGTGTTTTCAATCGCCTCATATGCATGTGAAAGCTGGACAATGAATAAGGAAGACTAAAAAAGAATCTTTGTCTTTGAATTATGGTGTTGGCAAAGAATATTGAATATACCACGGACTGCCAGAAGAATGAACAAGTCTGTCTTGGAAGCAATACAGCCAGAATGCTCATTAGAAGCATGGATGGCGAGCCTTCCTCTCACATACTTTGGACATGTTATGAGGAGGGACCAGTCCCTGGAGAAGGACATCATGCTTAGTAAAGTAGAGGGTCAGTGAAAAAGAGGAAGACCCTCAGTGAGATGGATTGACACAGTGGTGCAACAATGGGCTCAAGCATAACAACAATTGTGAGGATGGCACAGGACCAGGCAGTATTTAGTTCTGGTGTACACAGGTTAGCTATAAGTTGGAATCGACTCAGCAGCACCTAACAAGAACAACTTACCTTTTAAATTAATTTTAGTATAATAATGCATAAACATTTTATTTTCTGTAAAAAATCAGGTAAAAACTCTCATCAGAGTTTCAACTTTCCTTCCTCAGAAGAATGCCTTTGGAGTGTTCCTTATCAGAACTTTAGAAAGTATTGTGAAAGTATACATATGGCATACCCCCAATGTCATCAAGTCAAATCCAACTCGTAGTGACACTATAGGACAGAGTAGACTGCCCCACAGGGTTTCCAAGCCTGTGAATCTTTGCAGAAGCAGACTGCCACATCTTCTTCCTGCAGAGTGACAGGTGGGTTCCAACCATTGACCTTTCAGGGAGAAAGATGTGGCAGTCTGTTTCCACAAAGATTTGTTGTTGTCGTTAGGTGCCATCAAGTAGGTTTTGACTCATAACAACCCTATGTACAACAGAACGAAACACTGCCCTGTACTGCACCATTCTCACAATTGCTATGTTTGAGCTCATTTTTGCAGTCACTGTGTCAATCTATCTTGTCGAGGATCTTCCTCTTTTTCCTGGACCCTCTACTTTACCAACCATGTTGTCCTTCTCCAAGGACTGGTCCCTTCTGAAAACACGTCCAAAGTACTTGAGACAAAGTCTTGCCATCCTCACTTCCAAGGAGCACTCTGGCTGTATTTCTTCCAAGACAGACTTACTTGTTCGTTCTTCTGGTATGGTATATTCAATATTCTTTGCCAACACCATAATCCAAAGGCATCAATTCTTCTTTGGTCTTGTTATTTGTTGTCCAGCTTTTGGATGCATACGAGGCAATTGAAAATATTATGGCTTGGGTCAGGTGCACCTTAGTCCTTAAAGTGACATCTTTGCTTTTTAACACTTTAAAGAGGTCTTTTGCAGCAGATTTGCCCAATGCGCTATGTCATTTGATTTCTTACTGCTGCTTCCAGGGGCACTGATTGTGGATCCAAGTAAAATGAAATCCTTGACAATGTCAATCTTTTCTCCATTTATCATAATGTTGCTTATTGGTCCAGCCATGAGGATTGGGGACTAATCCATACAGAAGGCTGTGGTCTTTGATCTTCGTCAGTAAGTGCTTCAACTCCTCTTCACTTTTAGCTGTCACCTGCATACTGCAGGTTGTTAATGAGTCTTCCACCAATCCTGATGCCACATTCTTCTTCATACAGTCCAGTTTCTTGGATTATTTGCTCACCACACAGATTGAATAAGTGTGGTGAATGGATGCAACCCTGACCCACACTTTCTCGATTTTAAACATTGCAGTATCCACTTTTCTGTTCAAATGACTGCCTCTTTGTCTATGTACAGGTTCCTCACGAGCAAATTGAGTTTTCTGGAATTCCCATTTTTCCCAATGTTATCCATAATTTGTTATCATCTGCACAGTCTAATGCCTTTGCACAGTCAATAAAACCCAGGTATGTTGCTGACAGTTTCTTTGTTCCACTTAATTTTCTGTGATGAGTCATTTTTCTTTATGTATTTTCTTTTCATCTTTTTTTCCTCGTTGTTGACTTTGTATTTGCTGAGTCTTTATATTTTTCTTGTTTTTTATTTTGATATGTGGTTACCTTAAGATTTACTCCTATTTTTCTAAGTTTAAACAGGTCTTTATTGCTTTATATTGCCTTGGCTTCCTCTCCATATGAAAGATCTATGACTACATTTTTTAGTCCCTCTTTTTTGTTTTAATGTTGTCATCTTTTACATATTTCCCTATTTTCAGCATTTCAGTTTTCATTTGTGTTTGTGTCTTCCTTATCTGGGTTGATATCTGGTTGTTCTGTCGTGTGTTCTAGTCTTGGGTGGTTATCTGATGTTACTGATTTTCTAACTGGAGGACTCCCTTTAGTATTTCTCTCAATTTTGGTTTGGTTTTTGCAAATTCCCTAAGCTTCTGTTTATCTGGAAATGCCCTAATTTTACCATCATATTTGAGAGACAGTTTTGCTGGATATATAATTCTTGGCTGGCAGCATTTTTCCTTCAAGGCTTTATAAATATCATCCCATTGCCTTCTTGCCTGCATGGTTTCTGCTGAGTAGTCCGAGCTTATTCTTATTGACTCTCCTTTGTAGATGACTTGTTTTTAATCCCTAGTTGCTCCCAAAATTCTCTCTTTATCTTTGGTTTTGGCAAGTTTGATTATAATACGTCTTGGTGACTTTCTTTTGGGATCTACCTTGTGTAGAGTTCGATAAGCATCTTGATATCTTTCACGATATCAGGGAAGTTTTCTGCCAACAAATCTTCAACAATTCTCTCTGTATTTTCTGTTATACCCCCTTGTTCTTGTACTCCAATCGCTCATAGGTTATTCCTTTTGATAGAGTCCCACATAATTCTTAGGGTTTCTTCATTTTTTAAAACCCTTTTATGTGAGTTTTCCTCAAATAAGTTGGTGTCAAGTGCTTTATCCAGTCTCACTAATTCTGACTTTCCCTGCCTAAATTCTGCTCCTTTGACTTTCTATTGAGTTGTCTAATTCTGAAATTTTATTGTTAATCTTCTGGATTTCTGATTGCTATCTCTCTATGGATTCTTGCAGCCTGCTAAATTTGTCATTATGCCCTTCTCTAATCTTCTTAAGTTCCTGTATTTATTGGTCTGCATTTTATCTAGTTTCCTTCCTGATGTCTTGAAGAGTTCTGTATATTAATCTTTTGTATTCTGCCTCTGGTAATTCCAAGAAATTCTCTTCCTCTGGAAAATTTGATTCTTTATTTTGGGAGCTTGCTGAAGCCATCATGGTCTGCCTTTTTATGTGATTTGATATTAACTGTGGTCTCTGATCCATCAATAAGTTATTATATTTATTTATTCTATGTTTGCTTACTGTGTCCTAGCTTCTTGTTTTATTTTGGTTTTTGACATGCCCAAATAGGCTGCTTGTGTGAGCCGATCACTGGTGCCCCTGAAGCTCCAACGTCCTGCCACCAGGTGGCCAGAACTGCCTCTAAGAATGTGGGCCCAGGAGTCCCCCTACTCCTCCTGTATGGATTCAGCTAAGGTGTCCAGGTAGTCGGCCACCAAGTGTTTGGTGCAGGCTCTCACCTACAGTCCTAGACAGGCATTGGTGACTGGTGTAGGCACAGCATCCAGTTGCAGCAGGGGGTCACCTGCTGAGCAAGGCAGAGGACTGATGGCCACCCCCAAGTGTCCAGGAGGAAAGCGTGTCCCTGTTCCCTAGAGCACGTAGGTGGGTGGGTTTTGTAGCTGGACTATAAGCACCCAATGCTATTGGCTGTAAGGACTGGGGGACACTACTTATTCTTGGGCCCCTGTCACAGGAAGCTAGGTGGCATGGATGGAGCCACCAGTCCTCAGGCCCCTGATGTGGGTAGATGAAGACCTTGCTTAATGGGCAGAGCAGTGTCAAATGTCACGAACCTGCCACTTCACAGTTCAAACAGTTGAAGTTAGACTTCAGGTATATACCCTGTTGTACTGTGGTAATGAGGGCTTACGCTGTTGAAATGGGCCCACACAAGTTTATGCAGGGAGAAAGGCACTCAAAGTCTGTGGACCCCTTATGCCTGTGCCTAGGCAAAGGAGCTGTGCTTACCCTGAGTTCCTGGCTTAGGGGAGCTGGCAGATTATTTTTTCCCCCTGTTTGTTAATTTGTTCTCTCTCCAAGGCCGGGAGAAAGGCTCAGGGTGCGTGATGGTTCCTACTTCCGGCCCAGGTGACTTGGCAATTGCTGAAGCCAGTCTGGGACCCAGTGCAGAGCAGGGTGCAGGGAGGTAAGTGGGAGAGAGGTTTTTCCCATAGGGGGTTGTTTTTGATCCACGTGGTAGCCAGACACAAGTACTTATCTTTTGCCTATGGAGTGCTGCTTCTCACTGGTTTTGGATGGTGGAGTGGACGCTGCTGCTTGGTCTCTCCTGGTGTGGAAAAGGCCTCCCAAGCTCTGCTGCTT
Source organism: Dugong dugon (assembly GCA_030035585.1). NCBI lineage: Eukaryota > Metazoa > Chordata > Mammalia > Sirenia > Dugongidae > Dugong > Dugong dugon. The sequence goes on from CM057478.1 coordinate 22,930,719, forward strand.
GCCTGCCTCAGTGCTCATCCCTGAGCTGATCCAGGCTGAAGGTTTCCAACTCTTGCCAGGTCAGGTCTGGCAACTCCTCACTGCTTCTGAACTGCCTCTCCCTCCCCCTGCCACTCAGTCCAACTTCTCAACTTTTCCTTTGATGGTCAGGGCTCCTAGATTGTCATATATAATCAATTCCCTTTTTTTTCCTGGTCTTTATTGTAAGAGGGACCACTGGAAGCATCTGACTACTCCGTCATCTTGGCCCTGCTTCCCAATAAAACACAAGTAAACATCTTTCTGGCTTTCTCTCCTTTCAGCTAAGATACATCTGACATCAGCAATGATATCCCTTGTTCCACGTCCTCTTCTGAATTCGGCTTGAATTTCTGGCAAATTCCCTCTTGATGTACTGCTGCAACCACTTTTGAAAGATCTTCAGCAAAATTTTACTTGCATGTAGTATTATGATATTGTTCAATAATTTCCACATTCTGTTGGATCATCTTTGTTTGGAATGGGCACAAATATGGATCTCTTCCAGTCAGTTGGCCAGGTAGCTTTCTTCTAAATTTCTTGGCATAGACTAGTGAGCACCTCCAGTGCTGCATCCATTTACTGAAACATCTCAATTGGTATTCTGTCACTTTCTGGAACCTTGTTTTTAGCCAATGTCTTCAGTACTACTTGGACTGCTTCCTTCAATACCACCAATTCTTGATCATATGCTACCTTCTGAAATGGTTGGACATCAACCAGTTCTTTTTGGTAAGTGACTCTATGTATTCCTTCCATCTTCTTTTGATGCTTCCTGCATCATTCAATATTTTGCCCACAGAATCCTTCAAAATTACAACTCAAGGCTTGAATTTTTTCTTCAGTTCTTTCAGCTTGAGAAATGCCGAGCTTGTTCTTCCCCTTTGGTTTTCTATCTCCAGGTCTTTGCATATTTCATTATGATATTTTACTTTGTCTTCTAGAGCTGTCCTTTGAAATCTTCTGTTCAAGCTCTTTTATTTCATAATTTCTTCCATTCACTTTAGCTACTCCACATTCTACAGCAAGTTTCAGAATCTCTTCCGACATCTATTTTGGCCTTTTCTTTTTCTCCTGTCCTTTTACTGACCTTTTGCTTTCTTTTTATTTTATTTTTTATTATTGTACTTTAGATGAAAATTTACAGAACAAACTAGCTTCTCATTAAACAATTAGTACACATATTGTTTTGTGACATAGGTTACCAACCCCACAACATGGCAACACTCTCCCCTTCTCGACCTTGGGTTCTCTATTCCTAGCTTTCCTGTCCCCTCCTTACCCCTGGGCAGGTGTGCCCATTTAGTCTCGTTTTGTTTTATGGGACTGTTTAGTCTTTGGCTGAAGGGTGAACCTGAGGAGTGACTTCATTACTGAGCTAAAAGGATGTCCAGGGGCCATACTCTCGGGGTTTCTCCAGTCTCTGTCAGACCAGTAATTCTGGTCTTTTTTTTTTTTTTTTTTTTGTGAGTTAGAATTTTCTTCTACATTTTTCTCCAGCTCTGTCTGGAACCCTCTATTGTGATCCCTGTCAGAGCAGTCAGTGGTGATAGCTAGGCATTATCTAGTTGTGCTGGACTCAGTCTGGTGGAGGCTGTAGTACTTGTTGTCCATTAGTCATTTCGACTAATCTTTCCTTTGTGTCTTTGGTTTTCTTCATTCTCCCTTGCTCCAGACAGGGTGAGGCCAGTGGAATATCTTAGATGGCTTCTCACAAGCTTTTAAGACCCCAGACACTACTCACCAAAGTAGAATGTAGAACATTTTCTTTATCAACTATGTTATGCCAGTTGAGCTAGATGTTCCTTGAGACCATGGTCCCCACAGCCCTCAGCCCAGTAATTTGGCCCCTCAGGAAGTATGGATGTGTCCATGGAGCTTCCATGACTTTGCCTTGGACAAGTTGTGCTGGCTTCCCCAGAATTGTGTACTGTCTTACCCTTCACCAAAGTTACCACTTATCTATTGTCTATTTAGTGTTTTTCCTTCCCCACCCCTCCCCTCCCTAGTAACCATTAAAGATTGGTTTTTTTTGTGTGTAAATCTTTTCATGAGTTTTTATAGTAGTGGTCTCATACAGTATTTGTCCTTGTGTGGTTGACTTATCTCACTTAGCATAATGTCCTCCAGATTCATCCATGTCGTGAGATGCTTTGCAGATTCATCATCGTTCTTTATCGTTGCATAGTACTCCACTGGGTGCATGTACCATAGTTTGTTTATCCATTCATCTGTTGATGGACATCTACGTTGTTTCTATCTTTTTGCTATTGTAAACAATGCTGAAATGAACATGGGTATGCATATGTCTATTTGTATGACAGCTTTTATTTCTCTAGGATATATTCCTAGAAGTGGAATTGTGAATCATGTGGTATTTTTATTTCTAACTTCCTAAGGAAGAACTATATCGTTTTCCAAAATGGTTGTACCATTTTGCATTCCCACTAGCGGTGCGTAAGAATTCCAATCTCCCTGCAGCCTCTCCAACATCTGTTATTTTCTATTTTTTGGATTAGTTTCAGTAATACTGGGGTGAGATGGTATCTCTTTGTGGTTTTGATTTGCATTTCTCTAATGGCTAGTGATTGGGAGCATTTCCTCATGTGTCTGTTAGCTGCTTCAGTGTCTCTTTGGTGAAGTGTCTGTTCATGTCCTTTGCCCACTGATGACCTGACATAGGATAAAGTTTTGAGAATTGAGCCTGGTTGTGAGGAGAGACTGGCAAAGGGGGTCTAGATGCAGTGTCATGGGGAGGGAAACCTGGGACTCCACAGATGGTCTGGAATATCAAATCCAGAGCGGACAGTCAGACAGGAATGCACCAGAAGCCAGTGACTTACCACAGAGGTCAGGCAAGAATGAGCCAACAGGTTCAAAATGGCAAAAAGAGGTGGAGCAGAGACATTCTTCGAAGCAACAAACAAGAGAGAACAAGCCATTGTCTGAGTTCTTGTAGCTGAGTAGCTTCACCTGAGGACAGAGAGATGCAGTTATGGGCGCTCAGACAGCCAAACACAGGATTTTTAAAGGCAGTTCCTTATTACTGTGGAACCCAACTAATGTGAAACCTTATAGCTTTTTATCTTTTGACATCCTCATTTTTCTCTTAAAATAGTAGTATGGTAATTTTTTTTTTTTAAGTTGAAGTGATTTAAACTTGTTTTGACATGGCTTCTGAGAATTTTTCTTTTATTTTTTTAATTTTATTGTGCTTTAGGTGAAAGTTTACAGCTCAAGTTAGTTTCTCATTCAAAAATTTATAACACATTGTTTTGTGACATAGGTTGCAATCCCCACAATGTGACAGCACACTCCCCCTTTCCACCCTGGGTTCCCCAGGTCCGTTTGTACAGTTTTTCTGTCCTTTCTGCCTTCTCATCTTGCTTTTGGGCAGGAGTTGCCCATCTGGTCTCCTATATTTGATTGAACTAAGAAGTACTTTCCTCACTTGTGTTATTGCTTGTTTTATTGGCCTGTCTAATCTTTGTCTGAAAAGTGGGCTTCTGGAGTGGTTTCAGTTCTGAGTTAACAGGGTGTCCGGGAACCATAGTCTTGGGTGTTCCTCCAGTCTCTGTCAGACCAGTAAGTTTGGTCTTGTATTGTGATTTTGAATTTTGTTCTACATTTTTCTGCTGTTCTGTCCAAGACCCTCTGTTGTGATCCCTGTCAGAGTGTTGGTGGTTGTAGCCAGGCACCATCTACTTCTTCTGGGCTCAGGCTGGTGGAGGCTGTGGTTCATGTGGTCCTTTAGTCCTTAGGGCTGATATTTTCCTTGTGTCTTTGGTTTCCTTCATTCTCTTTTGCTCCAAAAATAATGGGACAAACAGATGTATCTTAGATGGCCGCTCACAAGCTTTTAAGACCCCAGATGCTACTTACCAAAGTAGGTTGTACAACACTTTCTTTATGAACTATGTTATACCAATTGATGTAGATGTCCCATGAGACTACAGTCCCCAGCCCTCAGCCCTGGCAACTAAAGGTGTTTGAATTTGTCTAGGAAACTTCTATGACTCTGCCTTGGTCAAGATGTGCTGACTTCCCCTATATTGTGTGTTGTCTTTCCCTTAACCAATGTTGACACTTGTCTACTATCTAGTGATTTGCCCTCTGTATTCCTTTCCACCCTCATAACCATCAAAGAATGTTTTCTTCTGTGTGTAACCCTTTTCTTGAGATTTTATAATAGTGGTGTCCTACAGCATTTGTCCTTTTGTGACTGACTTATTTCACTCAGTGTAATGCCTTCCAAGCTCATCCATGTTGTTCTGTATCATTTTGTACTAGTCCATTTTGTGTATGTACCATCATTTGTTATCCATTCCTCTGTTTATGGGCACTTAGGTTGTTTCCATCTTTTTGCTATTGTGAACAGTGCTGCAAAGAACATGAGTGTGCATATATCTATTCTTGTGATGACTCTTATTTCTCTAGAATATATTCCTAGGAGTGGGATTGCTGGATCATATGGCATTTCTATTTCTAGCTTTTTAAGGAAGTGCCATATCATTTTCCATAGTGGTAGTACCATTTTACATTCACACCAGAAATGCATAAGGGTTCCAATATGCCTGCCACGTCTCCAACATTAATTATTTTCTGTTTGTTTTGATTAGTGCCAGTAATGTGGGATGAGATGGTATCTCATTTTAGTTTTGTTTTGCATTTCTATAATGGCTAATGATTGTGAACATTTCTTCATGCATTTGTTAGCTGCCTGAATATCTTCTTTGGTAAAATGTCTGTTCACATGCTTTGCCCATTTTTAAATTGGATTATTTGTCTTTCATTGTTGAGGTGTTGAAGTATTTTGCAGATTTTAGAAATTAGACCCTTATTGGTAGCCAAAAAATTTTTTCCTAGTCTCTAGGTTCTCTTTTCACTCTTTTGTTGAACTTTTTTTGATGAGCACAAGTGTTTAGTTTTTAGGAGCTCCCAGTTATTTAGTTTTTCTTCTGGTGTTTGTGCATTGTTAGTTATGATTTGTATTCTATATATGCCATGTATTAGGGTCCCTAGCATTGCTTCTATTTTTTCTTCCATGATCTTTGTAGTTTTAGGTTTTATATTTGTATCTTAGATCCATTTTGAGTTAGTTTTTGTGTATGGTGTGAGGTATGGATCCTGTTTCATTTTTTACAGATGTACACCAAGTTGTGCCAGCACCATTTGTTAAAGAGACTGTCTTTTCCCCATTTAATGTATTTTGGCCTTTTGTCAAATATCAGCTGCCTGTGGGTGGATGGATTTATGTCTAGGTTCTCAATTCTGTTCCATTGATCAATATGTCTGTTGTTGTACCAGTACCAGGCTGTATAGTAAGTAGGTGCTAAGATCAGGTAGTATGAGGCCTCCCACTTTGTTCTTCATCTTCAATAATGCTTTAATTATCTGGGGCATCTTCACTTTCCATACAAATTTGGTGATTACTTCCGCCCTCTCATTAAAGAATACTGTTGGAATTTGGATCGGGATTACATTGTATCTGTAGATCACTTTGGGTAGTATCAACATTTTCACAATGTTGAGTCTTCCTATCCATGCACATGGTATGTTTTCTCATTTACATAGGTCTCTTTTGGTTTCTTGTAGTAGTGTTTTGTAGTTTTCTTTGTATAGTCTTTTACATCCATGGTTATATTTGTTCCTAAGTATTTTATCTCTTTGAGGCTATTGTAAATGGTATTGATTTCCTGATTTTCTTTTCAAAGTTCTCTTTGTTGGTGAAGAGGAATTCAACGGATTTTTGTATGTTAATCTTGTATCCTGCAACTTTTCTGAAATCTGCTATTAGTCCAGTAGCTTTCTTGTGGATTCTTTAGGGTTTTCTGATAGGATCATATTATCGCCTAATAGGGCCAGATTTACTTCCTTCTTACCAGTTTGGATGCCCTTTATTTCTTCTTCTTACCTTATTGCTCTAGCTAGGACTTCCGGCATGACGTTAAATAAGAGTGGTGATAAAGCGCATCCTTGTCTGGTTCGTGTTCTTAAGGGGAATGCTTTCAGTCTCTTTCCATTGAGAATAATGTTGGCTGTTGGTGTTGTATAAATATGCTTTATTATGTTGAGGAATTTTCCTCCTATTCCTGATTTGCTGAGAGTTTTTATCAGGAATGCATGTTGAACTTTGTCAAATGCCTTTTTTTGCATCGATTGAGATGATCATTGGATTTTTTCTTTTGTTTTATTTATGTGGTGGATTGTGTTGATTGATTTTCTAATGTTGAACCATCCTTGGATATCTTGTATGAATCCTATTTAGTCATGATGTATTATTTTTTGATATGCTGTTGAATTCTATTGGCTAGAATTTTGTTGAGAATTTTTGTATCTATATTCATAAGGTATATTGGTCTGTAGTTTTCTTTTTCTGTGTTGTCTTTGCCTGGCTTTGTTATCAGGGTTATGCTGGGTTCATAGAATGAATTTGGGAGTATTCCTTCCTTCTCTCTGCTCTGAAATAGTTCAAGTAGTGTTGGTGTGAGCTCTTCTCTGAAACTTTGGTAGAATTTTACAGTGAATCTATCCAGGTCAGGGACTTTTTTTTTGTTGGGAGTTTTTTTTATTACCTCTTCAATCTCTTCTTTTGTTGTGGGTCTGTTTAATTTTTCTACCTCATTTTTTGTTAGTTTAGGTATGTAGTATGTGACTAGAAATTTGTCCTTTTTCTCTAGATTTTCAAATTTGTTGGAGTACAATTGTTCACAGTATTCAGTTATGATTCTTTTTATTTCAGTTGATTGTATTGTGATATCACCCATCTCATTTTTTATTCAGGTTATTTGCTTCCTCTCCTGTTTTTCGTTTGTCAGTTTGGCTAATGATTTGTGGATTTGTTGATCTTTTTGAAGACCATCTTCTGGTCTTGTTGATTCTTTCTATTGTTTTTCTGTTCTCTATTTCATTTCTTTCTGCTCTAATCTGTATTATTTTCTTTCTTTTGGTGACTGTGGCTTCTTTTGCTACTCTCTTCCTATTTGCTCAGGTTGTAGGGTTAATGTTTTGATTTTGTCCCTTTCTTCTTTTCTGATGTATGCATTTATTGCTATAAATTGACTTCTAAGCAGTTTATCCCATAGGTGTGTTCCAAAGGTGTTAATAAGAAGTCTTTTTGTACGTCTTACTTTTGCTGTGTCCCAAAGGTGTTAGTAAGATGTGTTTTCAATCTTGTTTGCTTATAGGGATTTTTTTATTCCATCCTTTATTTCTTCTATTACCCAGTAGTTTTTAAGCAAGGTATTATTCAGTTTCCATGTATTTGATTTTTTTTTCCTTGCTCTTCCTGTTATTGATTTCTACTTTGTGACATTGTAATCAGAGAAGATGCTTTGTATTTTTTTTTTTTTGTTTTGGATTTTATTGAAGCTTACTTTGTAGTCTAAAATGTGGTCTATTCTGGAGAATGTTCCATGTGCATTGGAGAAGAATGTATTCTTTGATGCTGTTGGTTGGAGTGTTCTGTGTATGTCTATGAGGTCAAGTTTGTTGATTGTAGCATTTAGATGTTCTGTACCTTTACGGAGTTTTTTTCTAGATGTTTTGTCCTTTATCAAGAAAGGTGTGTTGAAGTCTCATACCACTGTTGTTGAACTGTCTATTTCTGTTTCCAGTGCTGTAAGAGTTTATGTATTTTGGAGCCCTGTCATTGGGTGCCTATATATTTATTATGGTTATGTCCTCCTGGTGTATTGACCCTTTAATCATTATATAGTGTTCTTCCTTATCGTATATGGTGGATTTTGCTTTAAAATCTGTTTTATTGGAGATTAATATTGCCACTCCTGCTCTTTTTTGGTTATTGTTTGTTTGACATATATTTTTTTCCATCCTTTGAGTTTTAGTTTATGTCTTTGTGTTTAAGCATATAGATGGCTCGTGTTTTTTAATCCATTGGGCCATTCTCTTTCTCTCCCCTGGTGCATTTAAGCCATTTACATTCAGTGTAATTATCAATAGATATGGGTTTACTGCTGACATTTTGTTGTATTTGTGTGTGTGTGTGTGAGTGTGGTGTTGACATTTTCTTTGTTCCACTTAATTTTCTGTGCTCAGTTCCTTTTGTTTATGGATTTTCTTTTTCATTTCTTTCATTATTGTTGATTTTGTGTTTATTGAGCCTTTATTTTTATTTTTTTGATCGGTAGGTTCATTAACTTCCTTTTTTTGTTACATTGAAATTTATCTTTATTTTCCTAAGTTTAAACCAGTCTTTTATTTCCTGATATTGCCTTGGCTTCCTGTCTGTATGGAAATTCCATAACCACACTGTTTATTCCTTTTTTCTTTTTTTTTTTGACATTGTTGTCATTTACTTCTGCTTGCCTTATCCTAATATGACTGTGCTATATCGGCTAGGCCTGCAAGGCACTGGCGTGGGTGATCGGAGAGGGTGGAGGGGGCTGCAAGTCCATGGACCCCCTGTGCTAGTGGCTGGGTGAAGAGGTGGGCACCTTGGATCAGGTCGACAGCTACCAGCTTAGGGACAGGGCAATGTCAAATGCCACAGGTCTGCAGCTCCCATTTAGCTGCTGCAGGTGAAGTGGGCTTCAGCTGGTAATGCCACCTGTCTTGTCCCAATATGGCCACATTGTTCCGGCTTGGCCAGCAAGTCTCTGGAGGGGGTAATTGGAGGGGGTGGAAGGCACTGCAAATCAGTGGACCCCCAGAGTTGGTGGCTGGGCTAAGGAATGGGGGTGCTTCCAAACTGGGCCCATGAGTTCCTGGCTTAGACGATGTGGCACGAGTTGAATGCCACCACTGGACTGGTGTCGGAACAAGGAGGGGGATGGGTGAGGAGGAGGGAGGGCTTCTTGGCCCACGGAGCTCTGCCAGGGGTGGGGGCTGGGGTGTGCATGGTGGGTTGGGTGGGTGCACTTAACTTTTGCCGGGCTGAAATCACTCCTGGCTGACCGGAGGTGCGAGCAGCATCATTCCTGCTTAGCTGCACCAGGTGGGATGGGTTTTAGTTAGGGACTCTGTTGCTTGTCTCAATATGTCCATGCTGTGCAGGTTCAGCTAGCAGGTTGCTGATGATTCATAATTCTCCATTTCTGCTGTTTTTGAATTGTCTTTTCTTCCACCTGTCACTCAGTCCAATTCTTCAGCCATGTCTTTGAAGCTTTGGGTTCCTAGATTGTCACATATACACCATTCACTTGCTTTTTTGGGTCTTTGTTGTAAGAGGGACGACATTAAGCGTCTGACAACTCTGCCATCTTAGACTGCATCTCTAGATTGTTTCTAATTTTTTGTTAGAGAATGAGTATTTATTGATATTTTCTCAGGTATTAAACCGAAAATTTTTAATTACAAATATGCATTTTCAAGGTTTTATTTAAAAATCTTAGCTATGTAAAATCACAGAGCTGATATTATATTTATTTTAACTAAGTGCTTTAAAGTTATCATTGAGAAAGAAGATTAAAATTGGGAAAGTGTTGCTACATCACTTTCAAAATAAGGATATATTTTAAAACAGAAATGGTTTTTTGAGAATATTTCATTTAGCTGCATCTAAATATTGCTGTTTCACAAAATCCCAAACCAATGCATCTTTTTTGGAATAACTTTTCTCAGAGTAAATAGTGTAATACTATATTATTTAAATGCAATGTGATAATGCTTTTCTCCCTAGCATCTATTTCAAAGTTTTTTTTTTTTAACCTCAGTCCATACATGGTGATGAATTCAGTGTTTAGGGACTTAAAAACAGACTTTTATCAATATAACACAGGTATTACTCACACCTATAGGTAAACAAACCTACTATAGCTCTGTCTGAACTTCTTCCCATAGTGACAAGAAATAAGTACATATCTTACATGCCTTCTATTATGAATATTATTATTATTTAGTTGCTTTTAGGTTAATTATTTTTTGTTTTGTGTGTGTATTTACCAAAGTAACACCTACTCATTAAAAAAATAATAAAGAGCAGGATAAAATAAAATGTTAAGCCCTTTACCAATTCTCCCCAATTTTACTCACCAGTGACAATTCCTATTAGCCTTGCCTTCTGTCTTACTGTGAATAATTTTAAGGTAGTATATCAATCAAGATCTTGGCAGGAAGCAGATGGCATGCTCAAAAGGGATGATCGAAGAGAGTTTTATGGAGAGACTATCTACAATGATGTGGGCAGGGTTAAGGGAAAGTAACAAGGGATAGTGAAGTATCCAGGGGCTAGTAGCAGTGACGACTCCTTTACCACTCCTAAGCCTGAAAGGGCCAGGGAAGTGAGTGATTATCAACGCAGCAAGACCTGCTGTTGTGGAAGAGGGCCCTGAGTAGAAACCATGGCCAGTACCAGTTGCCACTGAGTCAACTCTGACTCATGATGACCCAGATTCATCGCAAACCCTTATATGTCAGAGTAGAACTGTGTGCCATAGGGTTTTCAGTGGCTGATTTTTCGGAAGTGGATCACCAGAATTTTCTTTCTAGGAGCCTCTGAGTGAACTTGAACTGCCAATTTTTCAGTTAGCAGCCAAGCATGTTATGTGTTTATATGACCCAGGAACTCCGAGGGGAACACAGCCATTGCTAATCCCCAGGCTTGACCAGGAAGAGCTGGAAGAATAGATATCCCATACTGTCTCTATTCTTTCTTTCTTTGTGAAAATATACACCAAGAATTTCTACATGTACAATTCAGTGACATTGTTCAAGTTATGCCACCTTTCTTGATATCCTTTTCCAAATTATTTCACCATCATTAACACAAACTCACTGCCCCCTAAGCTTCTCATCTAAACTTTTAAGTTGCTGTTGTCAATTTGATCACATATAGATAACTTTAAAAGAATACAGTGCTCAAGGCTGACATTCTCTTCTAATTAAGCTAAACTAGTGTTTGGTTTAAAGAAGACTTCAGGGGTCTCTCTCTCCTCATGACCTTCCATCTCTTGATAATTTCTCCCATTAGCCAGATATACCTGGAAGTAAGAAGGCAGGAGAGCCTGTTGGTAGAGTCTGTGGCAATCAGGCTTCTGGGCAGAGATCAGTATAGAGGAGATGCAGGAGGAATCTGGAGGGGAAATGGAGAAATCCAGCCATTACTACAAAGGAGCCCTGGTGACGCAAGGATTAAGTGCTCAGCTGCTAACTGAAAGGTCAGAAGTTGGAACCCACCCAGAAGCTTCGTGGTAGAAAGACTGACAATCTGCTTCCATTAAGGCTACAGCCTAGAAAATTCTACACAGTGGTTCTACTCTATTACATGGGGTCACTATGAGTCAAAGTAGACTCGATGGCACCTAAAAACAGCAACAGCTTCCTACAACCTAGTTGTCTAATAGATCTTCTCCACCCTCTGTGCATTTGCAGATTTCCCTGGTCTCCTCTTAGGGTAGAGGCAGCCTCCTATCTGCAAGGATAATCTCTTGGAAAAGATTGCCATGATGGCTGGCTGGTTGAATAAAAGCCTGGAGATCAAGCCTTTCCAGTGAATGGTTAAGTTTCTAGCCACCACAAAAGGGCAGATCTGAGCAACAGATGTTGTCTGCAGGGGCATTTTAATATTTAGATTCTGACCATCAAATCCATGTGGTAATCACTTAGGTACTTGGGCCACCTAGCGAAGATTTCTGAAAGAGCTTTTAGCTCTTAATTAATGTATAATAAAGTGTAGAGTCATTTTCGTTTTCTGGGAATACAATGCTTGGATTGTTGTTAGGTGCCATCGAGTTGGTTCTGACTCATAGTGACCCTATGCACACCAGAATGAAACTCTGCATGGTCCGGCGCCATCCCCACAATCCTTGTTATGCTTGAACCCATTGTTGCATCCACTGTGTCAATCCGTCTCATTGAGGGTCTTCCTCTTTTTTGCTGACCTTCCACTTTGCCAGGCATGACATCCTTCTCCGGGGACTGGTCCCTCCTGATACAAGTCCAAAGTAAGTGAGACGAAGTCTCACCATACTTGCTTCTAAGGAGCATTCTGGCTGTACGTCTTCCAAGACAGATTTGTTCATTCTTCTTACAGTCCATGGTATATTCAATATTCTTCACCAACACCGTAATTCAGAGGTGTCAATTCTTCGGCTTTCTTTATTCATTGTCCAGCTTCATGAGCCTGACCTTTCCAAATAATAAAAACAAACAGGGTAGTGTTTTCAGCCTCCAAGCTAACTCCAGATGCTACTTTTCTTTCAAAAGTTAATTATTTAACATGAATGTTTTCCCTTTAAAATTTCAAATAGTTATGGGAAAAAAATGAATCATTTTAAAGGGTAAGTTAAATTATTGTTCAAGTTAAATATATTCTTTACTAGGATTCCTATCATGGCACTCTATTCCTAACTGTAACACGGTATCATTTTTTGAGGCAGAGTTTGCCTTCATCCAGGGTTTGCCCCATAAAGTAGGTAGATATAAATTCTGCTGAGAGAATTTCCAAGATCAGCAGCCACTACTGTCTTTCCTCTATCATCTCTTCCACATCAACGAGGAAAAGAACAGAAAGAACATACAGGCTGCACCATATACCATAGGGTGAATTATTGACATCTGTTTTGATTGACGTTTGGATAGTCATCACGGGAGAAACTCCTTAATTCTATTTTACTTCCAGAAGTCTCTCCTTTATCCTGATCTAAACTAGTACCTTCTGCAGACATCTGTTGTGGTATCTATCCAGCTAACCACAACCTTTCTCTCTGAGATCTGCTATTGCAGATGTCTCTCTGTGCCTTCTTTGACGAAAACTCTAATTTTAAATCTAAAGATCCTCTTTGACACCAACTACAAATGCAGTACTTCTTCCATTGACCCTAACCACCGGAGCTAGGTCAGAGCCCACAAGTTAAAGGGGTACAGTCCTCCAGACTGCCAAGTCTGTACAAGATTTCAGACCCAAGTCACAAGTTTGGGAGTCCCTGGGACACACAAATTTATGACCACTGGCTGAAAATTCAGGGGTCCCACTACCACCTCAGGATACCAGCCACAAGCTCAGGGTTCCCCAGAGGTTCCCTCACTTCTGACCTCAGGTTCCCACTACTTCCTCAGATTTAATTCACTAGAACAACTCGCAGAACTCAGGAAAGCACTATTCTCATGATTACAGTTTTACTGTATCAAAAAGGACACAAATGAAGAGATGCATAGGTCTGGGAGGGTTCCCAACACAAAGCTGCCATGTCCCAAAAAGGGACATGTCATCTTCCCAAGCACTGAAGTCTTCACTAAAGAGGAAGCTCATGGAAATTCAGTGTCCAGAGTTTTTATTTCATTACATAGATATGGTTGATTGAATTATTGCTCATGTGGTTGAACTCAATTTCCAGCTCTCCTTCCCTGAGGTAAGGCTGATATCATGTGGCTAGTCTTTCTGTCATGGCCATCCTCCACCCAAGAGTCACCTCATTCACATAACCTATTAAGTAAGTTTGATCTGGAGCTCCTCCATGAATAACAAAGAAATCAATCACTGGGAAGATTTCAAGGTTTTAGAAATTACCTCCCAGGAACCAGGAACAAAGAAAGACCAAATACTTTGAATAAAGTTAATTGCATACACCACACAACACCTGTGACGTCTTTGCCTCGCTCCTGTTCTTCAGAGCTAGGTTTGTTTTTTGGTAGATACATTTATCAGGCTAAGATATTCTAGTCTAGTTCGTAAGAATATTTTAGTTTAATTTTTTTTTAACCAACAATTGTTGTATACTTTTTCTAATGTTTTTTCTGGTCATATGGCAGTAATCTTTATCTGTAAATATAGTAAATATATGAATACTCTTTCTATAGTTAAATTACTCCTATATTCCTGTAATCAACTAAACTTGGGCATTATGTATTATTATTTTAGACATTGTTCCATTTGGTTTGCTAGTATTTCAGTATCTCCATTCATGGGTTAAATTCAGTCTTAGAAGTGAGGATGGCAAGATTTCGTCTCACATACTTTGGACATATTATCAGGAGGGATCAGTTCCTGGAGAAGGACATCATGCTTGGTAAAGTGGAGGGTCAGTGAAAAACAGGAAGACCCTCAAGGAGACGGATTGACACAGTGGCTGCAACAATGGGCTCAAGCATAACAATGATTGTGAGGATGGTGCAGGACTGGGCAGTGTTTCATTCTGTTGTTCATAGGGCCGCTATCAGTTGGAACCAATTCACTGGCACCTAACAACAATATATTCATAGGTTCTCTAGGTATACAGTTTCAGGATAATGGTTATTTTCTCAGCACATTGAAGATAATATTCAATTGTCTTCAAGATTCTATTGTTGCTGTCGTTCTAATTGTCGTTGCTTTTAAGGTAATTTCTCTTTTCTCTACTTTTAAGATCTCCTTCTTCCTTAAGCTTCTGCAGTTTCAGAACTAGATGTCTTAGCTACCTAGTGCTGCTGTAGCAGAAATACAGGTTGGTGGCTTTAAGGAACAGAAATTTATTTTCTCACAGTTGTGGAGGCTAAAATTCCAGATTAGGGTCTTGGCCATGTTGATTCGTTCATTGTCAGTAGCCTCAGGCATTCCTTGGTTCCTTGGCTTGTAGATGACCCTCACATGGCATCTGTTTTCCCCCATGTGTGAGTGTGTGTCTCTTTGTCTATGCTGCTATTTATATAACTTAGACGGTATCAGGTTTAGGATGCACCCTACACTGGTATACCCTCAACTGATTGATTGATTACATTACATTAGATTGTATCATGGAAAGTGATCACATTGCATTAGATTACTTCTATAGGTATAAAGGTTAGGATTCCAACACACATTTTATGGGTACAAAATTGAACCCATAACACTAGGTATGCAGTTATGGATTTTGAAATCTGAATCTTCTTGGAATTTGTTGGTTTTCTGAGTCTTAAATTTCTTTTCTTTTAAAATTAATTCTGAAAAATTCTCAGCCATATGTATTTGAATATTGCCTCTCCCTCATTTTTTCTATTATCTCATTCTGGAACTTCAATTAAACATATATTAGATCTTTTTATTCAATCTCCCTGCATTTTTTTTCTTTTTAATAATGTTTTGTGTTTTTGGTGAAGGTTCACACAGCAATTTAGGATCCCATTCAACAATTTCTACACAAGGTGTTCAGTGACATTGGTTACATTTTTCACAATGTGTGAATATTCTCATTATTTCTGTTCTGGTTGTTCTATTTCAGTCTTTTTGTATTTTTGCCTTTCATGTTTTTATCTTTTCTCCTTTTGGCTTCATTCTGGATTACTTTTTCCTGACTTTTTTTAGTTAACTAATTCTCCCTTCAGTTTAGTCTAATCTTCTGTTTAATACTTCCACTGAGCTTTTAATTTCAATTATTATGTTTGTCACTCTAAGAAGTTCTATTTGGCTGTTTTTCAAGTATATCTGACATATACACATTTAAAAACAAAACTTCTTCAAACACATAAAAAATGCTCACTTTATATTCTGAATCTGATAACTCAAATTTCTGAAGTTTTGTGAGTTCTGCTTATTCGTGGTCATTTGTTTCCTTTTGTGCTTTGTGATATTCGATTGTGTCCATGTTTCTTAGCACTTTGTTACAGGAATTCTTTGAGGCCTGGATTTCTTCAGAGACAGTTTTTGTTTACTTCTACTGATTGCTTAGCATCACTACCAAACTGTACCCACTTTAAATTAAATGCTTAGCTTGTAGGTTTTGATAATGTGATTTCAGGCCTCAATCACAATGAAGACTGACCTATGGTCATGAATTCTCAGGGGGAAATTCCTCCCCACCACTTCCACTCAGAGGCAAGGCTAAAAAGAGCAACTTTCTTTGCCTTCTGTCTTCACCCTTTTAGTGAGATGCAGCCCTTTGAGAGGCCTGATTTTATGAGAAAAGCTCTGATATTACCTATACCTTGGATAGCCCCAAAACTTTATCTGCTGTCCATCAAGTACGGTCATGAAAACCCAAGCTCTTGCCCGCTAAGGACTGTCTGTCAGATGCTTTCAGAAAAGCTAGTGGCTTCATCACTTTCTTACCTGTCTGGATTTGGGTACCACTTTGTTCCTGGATTTAGAGGTATTCTTACAAGCTCACGCATACATTAACATTAAAATGGGATAGATTTGCTTGTTTGCTGTGGGTTTTTTTTTTTTTTATTATATAGTAGTTAAGGAATGTATTTGTATTCTTAAATCCAGTTTGATTATCTGATATTTTTTAAAGAAAGTTTATTCCATATATATATTTGTTGTTAGAATTAGTATACTTGGTCATCATTTTCAACACTTTTTTTATTTTTATTTTTATTTTATTGTACTTCAGGTGAAGGCTTACAGAACAAATAGTTTCTCATGAAACAGTAGTACACATGTTGTTTTATGACATTGGTTAACCACCCCACAACATCTTAACCCTCTAACTTCTCAACATTTTTTTTTTCTTTTGGTGAAAATACACATAGCCAAAGATACACCGTTTCAAAAATTTTTACATACACAGTTCAGTGACATTGACTACACTCTTCCAATTGTGCTGTTATTCTCACTTAAGATGAAGGCTTACAGAACAAAATAGTTTCTCATTTAACAGTTACTACAAATGTTGCCCTATGACAATGGCTAACAATCTCACAACACATCAACAATATCCTTACTCAACCTTGGGTTCCCTATCACCAGCTTCCTTGTCCCCTTATGCCTTCTGGCCCTTGTCACTGGACTCCTGTACCTCGTTAGTCTCATTTGGTTTTACGGGGCTGTCCACTCCCAGGCTGAACAGTGAACCTCGGAGGTAACTTCACCACTGAGCTAAAAGGGTGTCTGGGGGCCATACTCTCAAGGCTTCTCCAGTGTCCTTTAGGCCAGTAAATCTGGTCTTTTTTTTGTGAGTTAGAATTATGCTCCAAATCCTTCTCCAGCTCTGTCCAGAACCCTCTGTTGTGATCCTGATCAGAGCAGTCAGTGGTGGTAGCCGGGCACCATCTAGCTGTACTGGACTCAGTCTGGTAGAGGCCTTGGTAGCTGTGGACCATTAGTCCTTTGGACTAATCTTTTCCTTGTATCCTGTTCTCTTCATTCTCCCTTACTCCCAAAAGGATGAGACCAGTGGAGTATCTTAGATGGCTGCTCACAGGCTTTTAAGACCCCAGACACTACTCAGCAAGGTAGAATGTAGAGCATTGTCTTTATAGGCTGTGTCATGCCAATTGAGCTAGACGTTCCCTGAGACCATGGTCCCCACAACCCTCCGCCCATTAATTCAGTCCCTCAGGGAGTTTGGATGTGTCTATGGGGCTTCCATGACCTTTGCTTGTACAAGTTGTGCTAGTTTCCCCTGTATTGTGTACTGTCTCACCCTTCACCCAAGATACCACTTATCTATTGCCTATTTAGTATTACCCCCCCACCCCTTCCATCCCTGGTAACCGACAAAGATTGTTACATTTTGTGTGTGAACTTTTTCATGGGTTTTTAAAATAGAGGTCTCATACAATATTTGTCCTTATGTGATTGACTTATTTCACTCAGCATAATGTCCTCCAGTTTCATCCATGCTATGAGACGGTTCACAGATTCATCATTGTTCTTTCTCGTTGCTTAGTACTGCATTGTGTGTATGTACCATAGTTTGTTTATCCATTCATCTGTTGATGGGCATCTAGGTTGTTTCCATCGTTTTGCTATTGTGAACAATGCTGCCATGAACAGAGGTATGCATATGTCTATTCGAGTGATGACTCTTATTTCTCTAGGATATATTCCTAGGAGTGGGATTGCTGGATCGAATGGTATGTCTATTTCTAGCTTTCTGAGGAAGCACCATATCATTTTCCAAAATGGTTGCATCATTTTGCATTCCCACCAGCAGTGCATAAGAGTTCCGATCTCCCCGCAGCTCCTCCAACATTTGTTATTTCCAGGGTTTTTGATTCGTGCCAGTAATGCCGGGGTGAGATGGTGTCTCATTGTGGCTTTAATTTGCATTTGTCTAATGGTTAGTGATCACAAGCATTTCCTCATGTGTCTGTTGGCCATTTGAATATCTTCTTTGGTGAAGTGTCTGTTCATTTCCTTTGCCCAGTTTTTAATAGGATTATTTGTCTTTTTGTTGTAGAGGTGTTGATTTTCTTGTAGATTATGGAGATTAGACATTTGTCTGACTTGTACTGTCCAAAATTTTTTTCCCAGTCTGTAGGGTCTCTTTTTACTCTTTTGCTGAAGTCTTTTGAAGAGCATAGGTGTTTGATTTTTAGAAGATCCCAGTTATCTAGCTTATCTGTTGGGTTTTGTGCGTTGATGGTTATGGTTTGTATCCTGTTAAGGCCTGAAGTGTTGGTCCTATTTTTTCTTCTATGAACTTTATAGTTTTAGGCTTTATATTCAGGTCTTGGATAGATTTTGAAGTAGTTTTTGTATATGGTGTGAGGTATGGGTCCTGTTTCATTTTTTAGCAAATGGTTATCCAGTTTTGCCAGCACCATTTGTTAAAAAGACTGTTTTTTCCCCATTTGATGGACTTCAGGCCCTTGTCGAAGATCAGGTGACCATAGGTGGATGGATTGACATCTGGGTTCTCAATTCTGTTCCATTGGTCAATGTATCTGTCATTGTAACAGTAGCAGGCTGTTTTGACTACTGTAGCTGTATAGTAGATTCTGAAGTCAGGTAGTGTGAGTTCTCCAACTTTATTCTCAACACATTTTAAAATGTTTTCTTGCTGTATCTTTTGGTCAATGGCCTAGGTTGGCAACTGCTTTCCTTAGCATTTTAAAATGTATGACTCTATTGTCTTCTATCTTCCATCATTTCTACTGAGAAATCAGCCATTAGTCTTATTGTTACACGTTTGAACATAATGTGTCTTTTTTCCCCTCTCTGGCTACTTTTAGAATATTCCTTTTATCTTTGATTTTCAGTGGTCTTACCTTGATATGCCTATGTGTGATTATCTTACTTGGTTTTTGCAGAGCTTCTTAAGTCTGTGAGATGATGCTTCATATCAGTTTTGGAAAATTCTCTTTCATTATCTCTTCAAATATTTTTTTCTGCCCCATTCTCACTTTCTCCTCCTTATGGAATTCTAATTACATGTATATTTGATCATTTAAATATATCCTACATGTATCTGTTCTCTGTTTTTTATTTTGTTCCCATTCTTGTTTTCCTTTGTGCTATAAAATTTGTATATATTTCATTGAACTATCTTTCAGTTCACTAATCTTTTGTCCTATTGTATATTGTTGTTGTTGCTGTTAGTTGCCATGGAGTCTGCTTTGACTCTTGGTGACCTTATGTATAACAAAATGAAATGTTGCCCAGTCCTGAGCCATCTTCATAATCTTTGGTATGTTTGAATCCATTGCTATGGCTGTTGTGTCAATCCATCTCTTTGAGGCTTTCTCTTGTTTTGCTGACCCTGTACTTTACCAAATATATTTTATATTGCCTACTCTTAAACACCTATTGAGTTCTATTTTCAAAGATTGTATGTATGTTCCAGCTCTAAAATTTCCATTGATTTTTTTAACAATAGATTTCATTTCTCTGATAAAATTTTCTGTTGTTTTGTCTTTCTCCATCTTTTCTATATTTTCTTGAACATATTAGAGCTATTTTAAAACTACTGTCTCTATTATATTTATTTTTTCTCGAAGACTCAACAGACTCAATATGGTCCTTTTTATTGGCATGCTTTGTCAATTTTTGACTGAATGCTGGCCAGTACATATGAAAAATTGTAGAGGCTACAGATGATGTTATCTTCCTTAAGAGAAAGTTCACCCTTTCCCTTGCTCAGCAGTTAGAATGGTGGCTGATTACTTCTGTTCAGTAAGGGCTTGAGCAGACTATAGAGTGAGTGCAGTTTTGTCATAGCTTAGTTTACCTTTGGTTCACCCTCCTACTTAGGTCAATGCACTCTAGGGTTTTAAACTGAGGACCTAGTATGTATTCTGGGAATCCTCCCCCATCAAGTCATGAACTCTGATCTTCATCTCATCATTACTCTGAGACCATCAAGTTTTGCTCTGGTTTTCTGAGGTCTTCAGTTTAGCATTTTATCCTCTAATTTTTTGCAGCCATTTTGGAGAGAAGACTACCCATGTTGGAAGGCCTGTGTCACTCTGGCCGAATAAGACTGTCAATATGTCTGCTGATTTCTTTGTCATCAGAAACAGCTCTCTACTCAGGCAAAGCCTGGATTTTAGGCCTCTTGTTCATGCTCAGGATTAACCCATTTCTCCAGGGAAAGTGGCTGCAGAAGGTCAGATCACTACCTCATGGTTCTCCTCTCTCTAAAACATTGCTACCTTTTGTTTCTGTTGTGTCATCAACTATGTGATGCCTTTAAACAAACAGTGTTTATATTTCATCTAGCTTTTCTAGTTGTTCTTGGCAGAATCACTGGTCTGACATCCTACCTAGGAACGTAAGTTCAGTGCTAGATATTTTTGATATCTATCATCTTTAGGAGTTTGTAGTGAGAAATTTTTAGGATATATATAGCATGCTCTATTGTCATAAATGGAAGGGCTAAACGCACTTTTGCTTGATAATAAAATGTTTTCTCTTAAAACATGTTTTATATTGTATGTATTTATTACTTCTGATATAAAATATAATTTTTGAGACATGGGATGCTTGTCTAATCACTTTTTAAAATACTATTTATATCTTTTAAAAATATTTCTGCAGGGTAAATAGAACAAATTAAAGGTGGTGAGCTGAAGAGATACCAAGATATGCAATTATTGCCCCAGAGGGTAGATAAGGCTTGTTGATGTGCCACTTACTTTGCACTCCTGAAGTATCAAGACAATACTTATTAATATTGTAAAGGAAAGGTAAACAAATTACAAATAAAATGATTTCAAAAAATTTTTTTTTAAAAGGAGACATCCATATTTTTCCATCTGGAATAAATGTGATAAATATTTAGAAGTTAATGATTTTATTTTGTATCAACAGGAATAACCAACAACATAGAATATTTTTCTAAATTACTTGGTTAGTTGTATTTTAAGAAGTTAAGGGTAAACCAGCAAGAGACTCTAACTGAATGCCTAACTTAGGTGATTAAAGTCCCTCTTTAACAAAATGTACATGAATGAGTTTACTGAGTTTGCTTTTGTGAATGACTGTTTTTGCCTTTTAAAATGTTTTGATATCTACATGCTTCGGATAGCAGTTATCTGATTAACCATAGCATTTTCCTAAAACTCTTTATTTTTAGCTGAGCTTTCTCTTCTCTTTGTAAACCTGCCATCTGCAGTGATCTCGGATGAGGGAGGGCCCATTTACTGGAGAATATGTACTTTTGGTAAGATGGCAGTGTCCTGGCGGGTTATAATTTCTGCTGTTGGTGACCTCAGTTCACTCAGCATTTACCTTCTTTTTTGTGGAGACACAATTAAGGGTAGAACTTGGCAATCAGACTTTTAAAAAAATCAACAGATAATAAACTGATTCTATTCCAGTGAATAGAAGAAAATGTATAAAAATTGTCTTTGTTTTACCGTGTAGCTTGTTATTTAAATCAGTTAATGCTATCCCACACAAAGTAGCAAAAAAGTGTCATATGTGAAGTTAATGACAGTGCAGTATTATAAAAGCAGCTTGTCACATTTTTTCCCAACCATAGCATTCATAGGAGATGTCACCTATACACAGGACCCGTCCCCATGGGAGTACCAATGAAATGTACAAATCCCGGCAGGATAGTTGTGGTGCCACCTCCTTTCTTTCATACCTAAGAAATCTATGGCAGTGAAATTATTGTTGGAGAAAACTTGAATCAACTGTAATTTAAAAATAAATAAAAAGGACTCAATCTCAAACTGATACGCTGTTTTTAATAACAATTTTCTTACAACACACTTCCTGGGGATAGAGGCTCTCAACGAATTATCATCCTTGGGTTGGAAGGATACCATATATCAACCTCATACATTAGGTACTTATCTTTCCATCATTACCCCAATATTACCCACTGTATTAAGTCTTCTCAATTACCATTGTCACCATTTATAATGAACCACTCCTTCCTTTGCCCCCCTCCCATGCTCCTCTGTAATACGTAAATGATTCTACCATTGCAGCAATAAGCCATTATTTATTTTGCTTTTTGTTTTTTGGAGAGGTTATTTGCCTGTTTCCTCTTGCAAACCAAGCTCTCCAAAAACAAGGGCTATGTCATGTTTATTTCCCTATGCCTAGTAACCAGAACACTGCCTAGACTATAATAGATATTTGATATATGATTGTTATGAGCAGGAGCAAAATTTAGTAACTTCCAATCACTCAGAGTTAAAATCTGAGGCATCCTAATGATGTGGACACCCAGTATTGTAAAACCATTCATGAACAAAAGACAATAATTTAGTTTGACTGATGGAGTTTCTGTTCAAATTAAAGTGAGTTTTAGCATGAAATTTGGGTTGGGTTGGGTTGAGTTGGGTTTACAATTACAGGCAGGAAAAGAGTAAATTGTTTTAATGAAGAAAAGTATTATTTAGACTAGTTTCTACTCTTTTTTTAATTGTGTTTTTAGATGAAAGTTTACAGCTCAAGTTAGTTTCTCATACGAACATTTATAAACACACTGTTATGTAACCCTAGTTACTATCCCTATAATGTGACAACACACTCCCCCTTTCCACCCTGGATTTCCTGTGTCCATTAACCAGCTCGTATCCCTTTCTGCCTTCTCATCTCACCTCTGGACAGGAGCTGCCCATTTAGTCTTGTGTATCTACTTGAACTAAGCAGCACACTCTTCACAAGTATCATTTTATGTCATATACTCCAGTCCAATCTTTGTCTGAAGAGTTGGCTTCAGGAAAGGTGTTAGTTCTGGGTTAACAGAGAGTCCACTTTCTGGGGTTCCTCTAGTCTCAGGCAGACAATTAAGTCTGGTCTCTTTATTAGGATTTTAGTTCTGCACCCCACTTTTCTCCTGCTCCATCAGGGACTCTCTGTTGTGTTCCCTGTCAGGGTGGTCATTGGTGTTAGCCAGGCACCTTCTAGTTCTTCTGGTCTCTGGCTGATGGAGTCTCTGGTTTATGTGGCCCTTTTTGTCTCTTGGGCTAATATTTTCTTTGTGTCTTTGGTGTTCTTCATTCTCCTTTACTCCAGGTGGGTTGGGACCAATTGATGCATCTTAGATGGCTGCTTGCTAGCTTTTAAGACACCACTCACCAAAGTGGGATGCAGAACATTTTCTTAATAAACATTGATGTGCCGACTGACCTAGATGTCCCCTGAAACCATGGTCCCCAAACCCTTGCCCTACTACTCTTTCCCTCGAAGTGTTTGGTTATGTTCAGAAAACGTCTTAGCTTTTGGTTTAGACCAGTTGTGCTGACTTCCCCTGTATTGTGTGTCATCCTTTCCTTCACCTAAGATAATTCTTGTCTACTTTCTAGTTAGTGAATACCCTTCTCCTTCCGTCTCCACCCTCTTAACCATCAAAGAATGTTCTCTTTTGTGTTTATACCTTTTCTTGAGTTCTTATAATAGTGGTCTCATACAATATTTGTCCTTTTGTGACTGACTAATTTCATTCACCATAATGCCTTCCAGATTCATCCATGTTATGAGATGTTTTGTGGAATCATCATTGTTATTTATCATTGCATAGTATTCCATTGTGTGAATATACCATAATTTGTTTATCCATTTGTCCTTTGATAGGCATCTAGGTTGTTTTCATCTTTTTGCTATTGTGAACAGTGCTACAAGGAACATGGGTGTGCATATATATACATTCATGTGCCGGCTCTTATTTCTCTAGGATATATTTCAAGAAGTGGGATTCCTGGATCATATCATATTTCTATTTCTATCTTTTTAAGGAATTGCAAAATTTATTTCCAAAGTAGTTGTACCATTTTACACTCCTACCAGCACTGTGTAAGTGTTCCAGTCTCTCCACAACCTCTCCAACGTTTATTCTTTTGTGTTTTTTGGAGTAATGCTAGCCTAGTAGGGTGAGATGGTATCTCAGAGTAGTTTTGATTTGCAATTCTGTAATGGCTAATGATGGAAACCCTGGTGGTGTAGTGGTGAAGTACTATGGCTGCTAACCAAAAGATCGGCAGTTCAAATCCACCAGGCGTTCCTTGGAAACTCTATGGGGCAGTTCTACTGTGTCATATAGGGTCACTATGAGTTGGAATCGACTCAACGGCAATGGGTATTTTTGTTCTAATGGTTAATGATCCTGAGCATTTCCTCATGTACCTGTTAGCAGCCTGAATGTCTTCTTTGGTAAAGTGCCTCTTCATATCCTTTGCCCGTTTTTTAACTGGATTATTTGTCTTTTTGTTACTGAAGTTTTGCAGTATCTTGTAGATTTTAGAGATTAGATGCTGATTGGATATGTCATAGCCAAGAAATTTTTTCCCAGTCTGTAGGCTGTCTTTTTACTCTTTTGGTGAAGTCTTTTGATGAACGTAGGTGTTTGATTTTTAGGAGTTCCCAGTTATCTCCCAGTTTCTCTTCTGGTGTTTGCGCATTTCTAGTTATGTTTTATATTCTGTTTATGCCATGTATTAGGGCTCTTAGCATTGTCCTTAATTTTCCTTCCATGATCTTTATTCTTTTAGATTGTGTATTTAGGCCTTTAATCCATTTTGAGTTAGTTTTTGTGCATGATGTGAGGTATGAGCTTTGTTTCTTTTTTTTGCAGATGGATATCCAGTTATGCCAGCAAAATTTGTTAAAGAGACTGTCTTTTCCCCCATTTAACTGACTTTGGGCCTTTGTCAAATACCAGCTGCTCATAGGTGGATGAACTTACATCTGGATTCTCAATTCTGTTCCATTGGTCTATTTATCTGTTGTACCAGTACCAGACTGTTTTGACTACCGTGGTGCTATAATAGGTTCTAAAATCAGGTACTATGAGGCCTTCCACATTGTTCTTCTTCAGCAATGCTTTACTTATCCAGGTCCTCTTCCTTTTCCATATGAAGTTGATGATTTGTTTCTCCATCTCATCAAAAAATGGCATTGGAATTTGGATCAGGATTGCATTGTATCTGTATATTGCTTTGGGTAGAACTGACATTTTCACAATGTTGAGTCTTCCTATCTGTGAGTAAGGTATGTTTTTCCACTTTTGTAGGTCTCTTTTGGTTTCTTGCAGTAGTGTCTTGTACTTTTTTTTGTATAGGTATTTTATGTCTCTGGTTAGATTTTTTCCTAAGCATTTTATTTTCTTGGGGGCTATTGTAAATGGTATTGATTTGGTGATTTCCTCTTTGAAGTTCTCTTTGTTGGTGTAGAGGAATCCAACAGATTTTTGTATATTTATCTTGTATCCTGATACTTTGATGGAATCTTCTATTAGTTCCAGTAGTTTTCTTGTGGATTCTTTGGGGTTTTCTGTGTATCAGATCATATTATCTGAGTACCAGGATACTTTTACTTCTTCCTTACCAGTTTGGATGCCCTTTCTTTCTTTTTCTATCCTAATTGCTCTGGCTAGGACCTCCAGCACAATGTTGAATATGAGTGGTGATAAAGAGCATTCTTGTCTGGTTCCTGTTCTAAAGGGGAATGCTTTCAGACTCTCTCCATTTAGGATGATGTTGGCTGTTGGCTTTGTATAAATGTCCTTTATTATGTTGAGGAATTTCTCTTCTATTCCTATTTTGCTGAGAGTTTTTATCATGAGTGTGTGTTGGACTTTGTCAAGTGCCTTTTCTGCATCGATTGATAAGATCTTGTGGTTCTTGTCTTTTGTTTTATTTATGTGATGGATTACATTGGTTGTTTTTCTAATGTTGAACCATCCCTGCATACCTGGTATGAATCTGACTTGGTCATGGTGAATTATTTTCTTGATATATTGTTGAATTCTATTGGCTAGAATTTTGTTGAGGATTTTGATCATGAGAGATATTTTTCTGTAATTTTCTTTGTTTGTGGTGCCTTTACCTGATTTTGGTATCAGGATTATGCTGGCTTCATAGAACGAGTTTGGGAGCATTCAGTCCTTTTCTATACTCTGAAATGCCTTTAGCAGTAGTGGTGTTAACTTTTCTCTGAAAGTTTGGTAGAATTCTCCAGTGAAGCCATCAGGGCCAGGGCTTTTTTTGTTGGGAGTTTTTTAATTACCTCTTCAATGTCTTCTTCTGTTATAGGTTTATTTAATTTTTCTATCTCTGTGTTAGTTTAGGTAGATGGTGAGTTTCTTGAAATTTGTCCATTGCCTCTAGGTTTTCAAATTTGTTAGAGTACAGTTTTTCATATTATTCTGTTACAATTCATTTAATTTTAGTTGGATCTATTGCGATATCACCCCTCTCATTTCTTATTTGGGTTATTTGCTTCCTGTCCTGTTTTTCTTTTGTCGGTTTGACCAATGGTTTATCAATTTTGTTTATCTTTCCAAAGAACCAGCTTTTGGTCTTGTTAACTCCTTCAATTGTTTTTCTGTTCTCTATTTCATTTAATTCTGCTCTAATTTTTATTATTTCCTTTCTTCTGGTGCCTGAGGGTTCCTTTTGTTTCTCTCTTTCTATTTGTTCAAGTTTCAGGGTTAATATTTTGATTCTGGCCCTTTCTTCTTTTTGGATGTGTGCATTTATTGCTATAAGCTGACCTCTGAGCACTGCTTTTGCTGTGTCCCAAAGGTTCTGTTAGGATGTGTTTTCATTCTCATTTGATTCTATGAATTTCTTTATTCCACCCTTAATTTCTTTTGTAACCCAGTAGTTTTTGAGCAAGGTAGTGCTCAATTTCCATGTATTTGATTTTTTTCTTTTTTTTTTCTGTTATTTATTTCTAATTTTATGGCTTTGTGGTCAGAAAAGAAGCTTTGTAATATTTCAATACTTTGGATTCTGTTAAGGCTTGTTTTGTGGCCTAATACATGGTCTCTTCTGGAGAATGTTCCATGTGTATTGGAAAAGAAAGTAGACTTGGCTGCTGTTGGGTGGAGTGTTCTGTATATATCTATGAGATCAAAATGGTTGATTGTGGTATTTAGATCTTCCATGTCTTTATTGAGCTTCTTTCTGGATGCTCTGTCCTTCATTGAAAGTGGTGTATTGAAGTCTCCTACCATTATTGTGGAGCAGTCTGTGTTTCTTTTTAATGCTGTTAGAGTTTGCTTTATGTATTTTGGAGCCCTGTCATTGGGTGTGTATATATTTATTATGGATATGTCCTCCTGGTGTATTGACCCTTTAATCATTATACAGTGTCCTTCCTTATCCTTTGTGGTGGATTTTGCTTTAAAGTGTATTTTATCAGAGATCAATATTGCCACTCCTTCTCTTTTTTGATTTTTGTTTGCTTGATATATTTTTTTTCCATCCTTTGAGTTTTAGTTTGTTTGTGTCTTTAAGTCTAAGGTGTGTCTCTTGTAGGCAACATATAGATGGATTGTGTTTTTTTTAATCCATTCTGCCACTCTCTGTCTCTTTATTGGTGAATTTAGTCCATTTACATACAGTGTAATTATTGACAGGTATGAGTTTAGTGCTGTCATTTTGATGTCTTTTTTTGTGTGTTGTTGACAGTTTCTTAGTTCCACTTAATTTTATGTGCCAAGTCATTTTTATTTATGTATTTTCTTTTCATATTTTTCATTGTTGTTAATTTTGTATTTGCTGAGTCTTTACGTTTTTCTTGTTTTTTATTTTGATGTGTAGGATTGTTAGTTTCCTTTGTGGTTACCGTAATATTTACCTCTTTTTTTAAAGTTTAAATCAATCTTTTATTTCTTTATATCACCTTAACGTCCTTTCCATATGAATGATCTATGACTACACTGTTTAGTCCCTCTTTTTTATTTTAATATTGTCATCTTTTACATATTGACGTCTCTGTTTCCCTATTTTCAGTGTTTCAGCTTTGATTTGTTTTTATGACTTCCCTATCTGGGTTGATATCTGGTTTTTCTGTCCTGTGTTCTAGTGCTGGGTTGTTACTGATGTTATTGATTTTCTAACCAGAGGACTCCCTTTAGTATTTCTTGTAATTTTGGTTTAGTTTTTACAAATTCCCTAAACTTTTGTTTATCTGGGAATGCCCTAATTCTGCCATCATATTTGAGAGACAATTTTACTGGGTATATAATTTTTGGCTAGCAATTTTTTTCTTTTATATATGTCATCCCATTGCTTTCTTGCCTGCATGGTTTCTGCTGAGTAGTCCGAGCTTATTCTTATTGACTCTCCTCTGTAGATGACTTGTCATTTATCCCTATCCACTCTTAAATTTCTCTCTTTATCTTTGGTTTTGGCAAGTTTGATTATAATATGTCTTGGTGACTTTCTTTTGGGATATACCATGTATGGGTTTTGATGAGCAACTTGGATAGATATGTTTTCATCTTTCATGATATCAAGAAAGTTTTCTGCCAACAAATCTTCCACAATTTTCTCTGTATTTTCTGTTATTTCCCCTTCCTCCCCTGTTCTCGTACTCCAATCACTTGTAGGTTATTCCTCTTGAGAGAGTCCTACAAAATTCTTAGTGCTTCTTCATTTTTATAAATTCTTTTATGTGATTCTTCCTCAAATAAGTTGGTGTCAAGTGCTTTATCTTCAGTTTCACTGATTATGACTTCCATTGCCTCAATTCTGCTCCTATGACTTTCTATTGACTTTTCTAATTCTGAAATTTTATTGTTAATCTTTTGAATTTCTGTTTTCTGTCTCTCTATGGATTCTTGCAAGCTGTTAAATTTGTCATTATGGTGTTGTATAATCTTATTAAGTTTCTCTGTTGCTTTATCTTTGTGTTCCTTGGCTTATTCTGTGTTTTGCATGATCTCCTTTCTGATCTCTTGAAGAGCTCTGTATACTGATCTTTTGAATTCTACCTCCAATAATTCCAAGAAGTATTCTACCTCCAGAAGATTTCTTGGTGCTTTGTTTTGGTTGCTTGCTCAAGCCATCATGGTATGCCTCTTTATGTGATTTGATATTGACTGTTGTCTCTAGCCATCACTAGGTTATTATACTTATTAATTTTATGTTTACTTACTGTATTCTAGCTTCTTGTTTTGTTTTGTTTTAATATGTCCAAATAGGTTGGTAATGTGAGCTAGTTTGATTATTGGCATCTTTGAAGCTCTCATGGGCCATCACCAGGTGGTTAGAGCTGTTATTAGGTATGTGAGTCCAGGAATCTGTTTACTTTTCTTGTGTAGATTCAGCTCAGGTGTCCAGTTCATTAGTCACTGAGTGTGTGGTGCAGGCTCTCACCTACTGTCCTAGACTGGCAGGGGTGACTGGAGTAGGCACAGGTATCTGGCTGTAGTAGGGGGTCATGTGCTGAGCAAGGTAGGAGGCTGACGGCTGCCCCTGAGTGTCTGGGTAGAAAGCATGTCCCTGTTCCCTAGAATGCATAGGTAGGTGGGTTTTGCAGCTGGACTATGGGCACCCATTGCTGTTGGCTGTAAGGACTAGGAGATACCACTTATTCTTGGACCTTGTTGCGCGTGGCTAGGTGGAGTGGGTGGAGCTACCAGTCCTCAGCCCCTGATGTGGGTAGGTGAGGACCCTGCTTAATGGGCAGGGTCGTGCCAAATATCAGAATCTGCTACTTCCCCTTATAGCTGATGCAGTAGAAAATAGGCTTCATGTATATACCCTGTTGTACTGTGCTAATGAGGGCCTAGGCTGTTGAAATGGGCCCACACAGGTCTATGCACCGGTGAAAGGCATTCAAAGTCTGTGGACCCCTTATGCCTGTGCCTAGGCAAAGGAGCTGTGCCTGCCATGAGTTCCCAGTTTAGGGGAGCTCTCAGATTATTTTTTCCTGTTTTTGAATTTGTTCCCCCTCCAAAGCTGGGAGAATGGCTCACAGCACTCAGTGGGTTCTACTTCCAGCCCAGGGGCCCAGCAATCACTGAAGCCAGACCAGGACCCAGAGCAGAGCTGGGAGGGGTAAGGTAAATGGGAAAGAGGTACTTCTCAAAGGGAGAGTTTTGATCTGTGTGATTGGTTCCCTTGTTCCGGAGGCTTGAGCAGATTCTCTACCACTCAGTTTCTCCTGATGTGGAAAATGAGTCCTGTGCACTACTGCTTGCCTCAGCCTTCGTGCACCAGCTGATCCAGCCTGCAGGGTGCCAGCCAGGTCAGGTCTGGCAAATCCTCTCTGTCTTCCCCTCCCTCTGCTGCTCAGTCCGACTCTTCAACTTTGTCTTTGATGTTCAGGGCTCCTAGATTGTCATATATAATCGATTCACTTGTTTTTTAGAATCTTTGTTGTAAGAGGAACCACAGGAAGTGTCTGACTACTCTGTCATCTTGGCTCCACCTCCTAGACTAGTTTCTACTTTTAATGGCTGCTGTGCACAGCCACAAGAACTGAACATGAACAAACCATAATAGAAACATAAGACAAATAAAAATGCATTTTGCACAGTGCTCTTTGAAAATTGCTTTTGGACTGGAATGGGCTTCTGCCATTGTAATTGAGGTGTCAGAGCTGGTGCCAGAGGGGTCCTGGCTGGGATGAGAAACTGCAAAAGTATTCTTCTCCAGGGGTTGTCAACAGAGGCATTATTCAGCAGCATTGCCTCAAGAATCATCTAGAATTAATTTTTAGGCTATGTGAGGGTCTCAATCATACTGGCAACATTAAACTTTGTCCTGAATCCCTGGTGGCATACTGGTTAAGAGTTCAGCTGCTAACAAAAAGGTTTACTTTTCATAGATGCCACTATCAGAAAGTCACTGAAATATTGTTTTCTGCCTGGAACTAGGAGCCCTGGTGGAGCGGTGGTTAAGAGCTTGGCTGCTAACCTAAAAGGTCAGTAGTTCAAATCCACCAGTCGCTCCTTGGAAACCCTATGGGGCAGTTCTACCCTGTCCTATAGGGTTGCTAAGAGTCAAAATTGACTTGATGGCAACAGACTTTTTTTTTAGAAAACATGAATTCTTTTGGGAAAAGTTAGTGAGGAATCAGAAAAGATAGAGCAGCATCTAGGAGCACTTCGCACCATTTTGAAGAAGTATCTTAGGCAGTCAAGAAGTCTTCTCTGTTAGAAGATCAGTGTAGAATCTTGACCGAAGTGTCTTTGGTAGGTCCTGGAGAGATGTGAAATATATGATGTACTTTTGCAGTCTTTTTATCAAATCAGTTGTCAACTACAAGCTATAGCCAGTGCCTTCATGTATGCGAGAGTACAATAACAAGATGATCACTCTTTGAAGAAGTGGATCTTCCAGGGAGAGGACCTTAAGAGCACAGACTCTGGAACCACTGCCTGGATTTGAATTTGAATTAGTGACTTAAGGGCTGTGATCTTGGGCATGTTGTTTAACTTCTCTGTGAATCAGCTCCTCACCTGTAATATTAGGATGATAACAGTATCTACTCCACAGAGTTGTGTCGATTAAACGAATTAATATACATGATGTACTTAGCATGATACAGGACACATAGGAAGCACCACATAAATATCAGCTATTTTTATTATTAATCTGGGATGAGCAGTAACAGATATGAATTCCAGGGCATCAATAATCGATGTTTTTGTTTCAGGCTAGTAGATAAGCACGTAGTTGTAAGCATACTAAGCAAACAAAATCACTAATATTGCATAAGTCATAAGTGCATAACTTATGCATAACTGCATAAGTGATGCAGTTAAGGGTCTAGATGGATTACCCTTGAAAGAATCCTTTAGAGGGCTTGGAAGTAGAACAAATGGTAACCCCATGGTTACAGAGGCTCTGTGGAAATTCTGGACTTCTGCTGCAGCAAGGTTTTATTGAGTGGTTTGTGCAGATGTCATTGTTTCTGAACTTAATCAACTGGAACCTTGAATTCTGGATTTATGAGTCTAAATTCACCTATAACACATGTGATATACAAATAACATACCAGGACTTTTTTTTTTTTTTTTAATAAAATTTTACTTTCCATAGATGCCACTATCAGAAAGTCACTGAAATATTGTTTTCTGCCTGGAACTAGGAGCCCTGGTGGAGCGGTGGTTAAGAGCTTGGCTGCTAACCTAAAAGGTCAGTAGTTCAAATCCACTAGTCGCTCCTTGGAAACCCTATGGGGCAGTTCTACTCTGTCCTATAGGGTTGCTATGAGTTGGAATCAACTCAACAGCAACGAGTTTGGTTTGGTTTTGCCTGGAATTAGAGTTCCATCTGAAGTATGAAAATATTGCAAGAGTAACAGTGTTCCAGTTATCTATTGCTATATAACCAATCACCCCAAAACTTGGTTATGTAAAATAACCACCATCTTTTTATGCTCAAAACTATGTAGGTCAGGAATTCAGGCAAGGCACACTGGGGATGGTTTACCCTGCTCCACAAAGATGGAGGTTTCAGTTGTGGCTTGAATGGCTGGAGATGTCTGAGACAATGTGATTTGGACCATCAGTCTGGGGCGCCAGTTCTTCTACATTTGGCATCCACACCTGGAACTGAAATGTCTCCTTCACTCGGATAACTGGTGTGTGAGCTGGGATGGCTGGAATGGCTGGGGTTGGCCAGCTTTGTTCTCTATCTCTACATGCTCTCTCCATGTGGCTCGCTTGGTCTTCCTCACACTATGATGATCTCTGGGTAGTTGCACTTACATGGTGGTTGACCTCCAAGAGGCAGGAAGTGGGCACTATGAGGCCAGTTAAAGGCTACTTCCAGAACTGGCACAGCATCATTTCAGCTCTATTCTGTTAGTCAGAGCAATCAGAGCCTGACCAGAGTCCAGGGAGTGGGAGATAGACTCTACCTCTTGGTGGGGGAGTGGCAAGGTTGTGTCATAGAAAAGCACGTGAATGGGAAATATTGTAGGAACCGTCTTTGGAAAACATTGTCTGGCACAAACAGAAATTCCAAAGTGAATATACTTAGGCTGGAATGCACCTCCCTGAGTGATGATTGTCTGGGCTTCTGCTCTACCAGAGAGGACAATTAGCAATTGATAAGCTTGGACAAGAACAACTTTGAACCACACCCGTTGCCGTCGAGTCAATTCCAACTCATAGCGACTCTATAGGACTGAGCAGAACTGCCCCGTAGGGTTTCCAAGGACCAGATGTTGGATTCGAACAGCCGACCTTTTGGTTAGCAGCAGAGCTCTTAATCCTGTGCCACCAGGGCTCTGAAAGCAACTTTAGCAACACCTGTTTTCCCCAGCAAGAATGGCAGACAGTGACTTCAGGCAATGGGGAGAAATACTAACAAAGAATTTCATTCACTGTGCTCATTCATCCTTCACAAAGTCCCATGCAACATTCTACTTCGAGATTGACTGAGACAAGTTTCTCCCCAGGATGTGTGAGTGTTTCTTATTTGGTTAAATATTCAAGAAGTTCTTCAATGTTTTTCCTGAACATTTTCAAGTAAATTGACGTAAGAATTTATTTTCCATGAACTAACACTATTTTTTTTCTTCTTTCTTTGGAAAGCTGCAGTAGATGGTGAAGACGCACTGGTTCCAGAGTCATAGTTTTAGTTTAAATTGTGGCTTTATGAAGTATCAATGGCATGACCTTAGGCAAATTACTTAACATCTGTGAACCTCAGTTTTCTTATTGGAAAAATTTTTAGAATAATAATTGTTCCTCCTTATTGATCTTTGTAAGAATGAGGTATTTAATAAATAGTTAACTATTTCCCCCTGGAAAATAACCAGGAAATCTTACCACTACTTGAGTGAATATAAATATCTTAGATACTGATCCTGGGGAAGGAAACTGTTCCTTGCCAATCAACGTTTACATCTCTCTCTGTGGAGGGAATATAACGCACTGTCACAATACTTCCAGCAAAACTGGCAGTGTGATCATTGCAGTCTTGGTAAGTTGGGCTCCTTCTCACTCTTTGAGCTGGTTGTAATGCCCACCTCCTCTGAAAGGTCTTCCCTCAGCGTCCTACCTACTGTAAGTCCTCCCTGTTTCTGTCACTGTACTTCTTTAACACCTTCGAGGGGTTAATATCATGTTATAATTATACTTATAATTAATATATAGTATAATTAAAATTAATTTATACTCAGGAGTCCCTGGGTGGTGCAAATGGTTAACACAGTCTGCTGTTAACTGAAAGGTAGGTTTGAGTCCACCCAGAGGTACATTGGAAGAAAGGTGTAGTAGTAATCTACTTCTGAAAAATCAGCCATTGCAAACCCTATGGATCACAGTTCTACTCTGACACACATGAAGTTGCCATGGGTTGTAATCAACTCAACTGCAACTGGTTTTATAATTATACTTACAGTTGTTTCTTTACTTGGTTACTGCTTCCTCTATACTCATTTATTTTTATTTATTTTGTCTTCATAACAACATTCTAAGGAATGCTCAAGTCATCTCTGTCCTAGCTTCCTGATGCTGCACCAGCTGGAGACTAGAGGCAGAGAGAGGAGAGATGGAGGGACAAGGCTGAGGAAGAAAATAAAGCTATATTCATGGGCAAATTAGAGTTTGGTGAACTGACATAAAGTAAAAGCAATTGAATCCATGGATGGGGAATACTGTGGGACAACTGAGAACTGAGGATTATTGACAATGTATGTTGAATTACTTTATCTTGAAAATATTATTGCTATCGTAATATTTCTCCTGGGAAAAATCACAACTATATGACAGCATATGAAAAGTGCTTAGCACCTTTTCTGGCATGTAGTAAGCGATCATTCAATAGAAATGATGATAATGATGTTGCTAATAATGGCATTGGTAAGAGCCGATAAAGTAGCTTCTCTTACTAATTCCACTGCTGAGTTTTGATGGCATATGCTCTTAGGATGGCCCTTCCTGTTTGGAAAATCAATAGGTCTTCTGGTATTTGTGTGTGCATGCATTTGTGTGTGTGGCAAGAGCTTGCTATCTATATCTATATGTGAGAGACAGCATTTATATTATATTAGAAGTTTCTCTTTTGTCACATTATTGTAAACATCTCAATAATGGTATCTTTTTATGGTTCACTGTAAATGTTGTGGTAGGCAGCCTTTAAGATGACCACTAATGATCCCTACCTCCTAGTATTCATGCCTTATGTAATCCCCTCCTCTTGAGTGTGGGCTGGCTTTAGTGATTCATTTCTAGCAAATAGAATGCAGCAGAGGTGATGGGATGTCACTTCCAAGATTAGACTGTGACTTCTGTATTGGGCCTTCTGGGGGAAGCTATCTGGCATGTTGAGCTACCCTATGGAGAGGTTCATGTGGCAAAGAACAGAGGCAGTCTCCAGCCAATAGCCAGTGAGGAACTGAGGCCTTCAGTCCAATAACCCACAAGGAACTGAATCCTGCCAACAACCATGTGAGTGAACTTGAAAGTGGATCTACATCCGGTTGAGTCTTCAGATGAAGCCCCAGCCCTGGCTTGGCTGAAACCTCATGAGATACTATGAGCCAGAGGTACCAGTTAAGCCATGTCCAGGTTCCTAACTCACAGAAACTGTGAGATAATAAATATTAGTAGTTTTAAGTTGCTAAATTACATTAATTTGTTATGCAGCAATCTATAATTGATACAAATGCCAAAATCATTTATTCAAGAGGCACTATTAGGGGACCTTTTGGGGAAAACTCCACGTATCAGTGTTTGGTTAGCTAAGCAGAACAGATGGGACAGCATGGGGTTGGACTTTGGAGACAGACTGTCTAGGTTTAAATTCCCGCTTTACCACTTCCTGGCTGGGGAACCCAAGAAAATCTACTTACATTCTTTGTGCCTTAGTTTCTTCATCTATAAAATGGAGATGGTAATAATATGTACCCCAAAGAGCTGTTGTGAGGATTAAAGACTTTGGCAAACTATAAGTACTGAATAAATCTTACTCTATTATCGTTATTATGGGGAACTGCTGTCCAAGGAAGATAAATGACCCCTGGAGCTAGACGTGGAAGGAATATGTAGAACTCTCCCAAACATCTTAGGGCTGAGCTCCTAAGCCATGTGTTTGGGAAAACAGGCTTTCTTATTGTAGATGCAGAAATGGTAGTGGGGATGCTTGAGCTTTAGCCTTACTAAAATTTGGCTGTAAGACTTTTGAGACTAGATATGAGTAGCAAATGGAAAGTTTATTATCTCAAAGTTTCAAGCAGTCTTTCAAGAGGTGCCTATTCTTTTGTGTACTCTAAGAAATATTCTATGTTCTGGGAAGATCATTCAAATACGTCATTTAATTACACAAATATAAATCATAGGCTATCATTGGATAGGAGAGTTCGATATGTATTCAAAGGGGAAAAGTATCTGATTGAGAGTATCAAAGATTGCCTATGTTGAAGGCGATATTGCACTAACTTTCCTAGGGAAAAAGATACATTATGCTTGCAAATGGTTGCTTGTTCTTGTGGAGTTTTTGGTGTTTTTGTTCAAGAATTGATGATAGAAAATGAAAAACATGTGTTTGGAGAGATTTGCTGAGATTTTGGGCACAAAGAGCTGCTTTAGGTCCGGGTGACCAGAGTTTGCTTGAGTCGGGGAGAAGGCTCACATCATGGAACAGGTTTTGCTTTGGCATCTTAGGATACCATGGTTTGGAGACAATTGGGAAGTAATCTTGGGCATGAAGGACTAAGCCACACTGCCTAATATTTAATGTACAAGATGATTATATTATACAGGGAGAAGTTCAGTACTTTAGAAGGGGCAAACTCTTCATGAATAAGTGGACTAAACAAGAACTAATGTTGCCCCAGTAGCAATGACCACACTTAGTGCTGAGATGTTGGTTTCTAAATACCATTCTCCACTGAAAATAACCAAAGCTCCTTGGAGAAATGACTTATTCCATGGCTGGGGCAGGCAAAGTACAAGATAAGCCTGGCACATCTGTGCCAAAAAGTCAGGAAGTGCTCAGGGAATAATGAGATCAATTCAAAAGGACACAGGGACCAGCTTTTAGAGCCTCCAACTAACCAAATCTGGGATAATATGAACATCAAAAATAACGATAGTTAAGGATTATAGCCTATCAAATAAAGTAAGAATCAATCAGTCTACACTGATATAAATAAATAAGAATGAAAAGCACATCTGTATAGTATGATGACAACTAACAAATGTAGAAAAAATGATGAAATTAGAAAAATCACAATTTGGCAACCATTTTAATAATACTCTAGTCAGGCAAGAAACATCAGTGACTGCTAAAACTAAGGGGTGAAAATTTGAGGAGTAACATAGCAGGATACTTACATAGACTCAAAGCAACTCTCAAAAAGATACTTATTAATTACAAAGGATAAAACAGCAACTTTATAGTGGAGAAATATTTAAACAGTTTAGAAAAAAATACATTTATAAATTTATGTTTGTGTGTGTATAAACAGAGAGGCATATATACATATGTATCTATCTATATGCAGGAGCCCTGGTGGTGCAATGTTTAAGTGCTTGGGTACTAACTGAAACGTTGGCAGTTTGAACTGATCCAGCAGTTCCATGGGAAAAAGACCTGGCGATCTATTCCCATAAAGATTACAGCCAAGAAAATCCTATGGGGCAGTTCTACTCTGTTACACCCGGTAGCTGTGAGTTGAAATGGACTTGACAGCACACCACAACATAGAGATAAAGTGAGTGTAGTAAAATGTAAAGAACTGGAGAATCTGAGTCTATTCTTGCAAATTTTCTCTAAATCTGAAATTATGTCAAAATAAAAAAATTGAAAAGACAAAAGCAAATTTAAAAAAAGTCACAGTTCTGACATTCTTCCTTCTTCCATTTTTCCAGCCATCATCACTTCTCTTCCTGAGGCTCAGGCATTGAGAAGGGAGGGCAAAGATGTGGCATTTCAACAGTGCCAAATTGAGACTTATGCTAAAGCACTAAAAGCCAGTCAAGAAAATAACAGGTATCACCACCACCCTGTGGGGACCTGGGAAACTCTGAGGGCAGGATGCGCACATGCTCAGTAAACACTACAGCTTCAGCTCCCTTCTTTGTGACAAACCCAGTCCTTGACTTTCTGAGGCCTGAAGAGATCCTGGTGTCTGCGAATAGTGGTGACATTTTATAATCCGCAGTAATTTCTTATCCATTCCCTTCTTTGATTCTCTCAACAGACCAGCTGAGCAGGACTTAACTTGCATTTTGCATATGGGGAAACTGGGGCTCAGTGATTTGTTCAAGGTCACCTCCAGCAACACTAAAAGCCAGGACTTCAGATCCGGTTTCAGTGACTTTTTCATGATAATAAAATCACAGGACCCCAGCAGCAAACACTTTAGCCATCTCCCCCACCCTAGCCCAGACAGACAATCTTTAGCTCACTGGTTTTCAAAGTGTGGTACCAGGACCAGCAACATCAGCATCATCTCGGAATTAGTTAGAAATAAAAAAAAATCAGGCCCCACTCCACACCTACTGAATCAGAAACTCTGGGGGTGGGGTCTAGACAGCTATGTTTTAACAAGCCCTCCAGGTGATTCTGATGCACACTGAAGTTTGACAGCCACCGCTCTAGGCAAATGTAGCATTAGCCCCCAGTGCTTTCGAACTAGTCTTTCTCAGTGAAAAATAAGCAAAATAGAGTTTGCACATAAACAAGCTTAACGAAGTTTTTTTAAAAGTGTAATTATTACTTTTCCTGGTAAATTGCCGTAGCCTCCTAATAAACTAATATTTGTACCGATAATACTGGGAATTACTGGGTTCCTTCTAGAGGAGGCCCACAATACATACTAGAAATATTAGAGTTTCACAAGAGCTTGGGAGGAGGGACTGGTGACAACTTTTGGTGGCTAAGTTTTTTAAAAAGTCATTTACAAGAGTACATTAACCAGGCAGCGAATCCACTTGTCCCAGCGTGGGGTGGGGATTGGGGGCGGGGTGGAGCGCGGGGAGGAGCGACACTCTCAGCTCGGAATTGCATTACAAGAGTCGCTGTGCTTCCCCCCCCACCCCTAGCCTCTGGGTCTCCCCTGAGCTCTGACACCTGAACGCACAACCCCTGGTCAGCTGCGTCACTTCGATCACCTCCCACTTAGGATTCATCCAGCGGAGTGCAGCCAAGGGGGTTCCCCGGCCTGGGAGCTAACTCCCCGCCCCCTTCACCGCCTACTCCCGCGTCTCCGCTCCACGCCGGGGCCAACAAGCGCTGAGGTAGGCGAGGGTGCCTCCGCTGGAAAATGAGCGGTGCCCGGAGGGTGGCCCAGAGCAGCAGGTAACGCACGCAGTGCTTGGGGCCGGAGCGGGCAGAGACGCGGAGAAGACTCCGCACACGCTCGCCTTCCCCACGAGGCGGCCCGCCGCGCCCACCCGCGGGCTACGCGAGAGGGGCTGTGGCCGTCCCGGGCGGCTGGGGTGCGGGGGGCTGGGGAGGCGCGGTCAGCCCCTGCCCTGGGGAGACACTGACGCCCCCCGCTTGTTGTGCAGTGACGTTCCGGTGGCTGCTTCCAGAAGCGGCGGGAGGCGGCGGCTGCGGTGAGCAGGATTGGCGCGGGATGCCTCAGAAGATGGAGAAGTTCCTGCAGATCGCGCCGCACTCTCTGGCCATCGTCCTGGGTACCGCCGAGGAGCCGGCGGAGGAGCGGCCCGGGGCCTCCCAGCCCGCGCCAGCGGCCCAGCCCCAGCAGCTCGCCCGACACCACATCGGCTACGAGATCTTCGCCGACTTCAAAGCCAAGAACATGCAGCACTTCTGGAACAAGAAGGTCACGGCCGCGGTTGCCGAAACCTTCTTCCTGGGCTGGATCGACGAGCAGGTCCTGCTGATCCAGGGCAAGGAGGAACATCTGGAGGCGTTGCGCGAGGGCTGGACGCGCCGGGCGTTGCGGCCGCCCTCGGGCTTCCATATTCGCTGCCTCGGTGAGTGCCGCGGACTGGCTGCAGGTTCCGCCGCGGGTCCCGGCCCCGCCCTGAGCCCGCTCCGGGCACCTGGGGGGCGATGGCTGGCCCCGAGCGCCGGCGCGCAGGCCCTGTTCCCTGGGTGCCTGGGCCGGAGGAGGGGCCGGCGGCCCGCTGGGAGCGCGGCATTGGGAACCTCCTGGCATCTAAAAAAGGGGATCTGTACCTTTTCCTACACGCCTCTCAAGGCCCGCGGGAGCCTCCTTGGTGGCGCAGGCGGCGCGGGCGGCGCGCCCGGCTGGGCGGTACCTGGGGCTGGCCAGGTAGGCGGCCCGGCGGCGGCGGCGCGGGAGGCTCGCGGGTCCGACCACCTTGGGGCCTGTGAGTCTCACCTTTTCCATCGTATTCGGGGCCTGGGATTGTTTGTAAACGAGAGAGATCGAGAGGGACAATTTAGGTAGCCCTGGAGCTCTGACACGGGAGGCGGCGACGGGCGGTTGAGGTGCGCGGCCGCCTCCTGGACGTCCTTTCCGAGGGTGGCGACTCTACCCCAACTGGTCTTCCCCAGCTGCTTTCGTCTCGGGAGTAGCGTCAGGCAGCTGTGGTTTTGGCCGAGTTTTAATCGCCTGCATTTCTACAGCAGACAGAGCTGTATATTTCGTTTTAAATGTCTTGCTTCCGGTACATCTTTCTTCAAGTCGTTTTGTGTGTTTGAAGGAAGGAAGGGACACAAAGAGGACAGAGGAAAGTCAGATCCTTAAAAGAGAAACGAATGTAAGGGTGACGAGAGCTCGAAAGGTGATGTTTGCTGCCGTACTTCCAATGTTACATTAACTTTTTATTGCACGACTTCGTTTTTGTTTTCTTTTTCCCCCAGTTTGCATTTCTCTTAGAATATTTCTTTTAGGTTTGTACTTTGGGCCAGTTGGCTAAAAGCGTATGTAGTAAATAGTAGATGCTTTATGGAATGATTTCAAGGAAGAAAGCATTCTTTCTAGTTCCACGGTTCAGAAATTCTTTCATAACATTTTGGGAGGAGGTCAAAAGTTCAAACGCTGAGCTACTGTAAAGCTGCCTTTTTTCGTTAACCCTGTTGCTACGCTGCCCTCCTCTGCAGGATCAGTTTTTACCTGCGTGTGTTTTCCAGTGTGCATATGGGAAATGGATAGCACCTTTTATTTTGTTATGTTTTAATTTTGCATCCCAGAAATCTTTACAAATTTCCCCTGAATTGACAAAAAGCTGGTAAAGCTTGCATCAGATTTGTGTTATCTGAGCTGAATTTCAAAAGGCGCCTTAATTTTCTTTCTCTTTCTTTCCTTCTTTCTCTCTCCGCCTCCCTCCCTTCTTCCTTCCCTTCTGTTCCTCTCTTCCTTTCTGTTTTCACTTTAGCAAAAACCTGAATTGAGTCCCTGTAATTAAGCTGTGCTGGTGAAAGGGCCGAGGCTGATGCCTCTGATGCTTGCTGTGCTCTTGCCCTCTGTGGACTGCACGTTGGGAAGTCAGAATATTTCTATGCACCTTATGGATTGTTTTACAGCATTTTTATAGTTATCTTTTGAACTTGTCTTTATACTTACTTTGGAAAATTTCAAACATATACAAAAATAGAGAGCATATTATGTTAATCTTCCCACTTGTCATCCAACTTCACAGTTTTTCAACTCATAACCAATCTTATTTCTTCTATACCCCCTTTCACTCCCCCCTGCCACCGTTTTGAAGCAAATCCTAGACATATTATTTCATTTGTGTTTCAGTGTGTTCATGTTTTTTTATTTCAGCAATTTAGAATAAGCTCATAAGAATTGGTGATATCTGTCATATTAATCAAAAAGGAAATATTTTGGTTATTTCAAAGGTTGCTGCACTTCATTGACTATTGCCTTGACCCAGCTAGGTAGCCTGAGCTTTCTCAAGTTCACTGGCAGCTGGGAGTGCTGATACTCAGCTCTAACTCAGTACCAGCCATGCTTGGACTTTGGACTTCGAGTGGAGTCGCTTTCTGGTAGGAAGCAAAGGATTACCTCCTGAAATGGAGGCATCAGATAAAGGAGCAGGGGTGATGCCTGCTGGCACCCAAGTGATAACTTTGTTTAGAATTGCCTTGGGGGTTCAAAATCTCTACTGGAATTCCAATTCTGCTGGAGTACCCATAAACCCATTGCCTTGAGTCTGTTAGGACACAGTAGAACTGCCCCATAGGGTTTCCAAGGCAGTTATCTTTAAGGAAGCAAACTGCCACACCTTTCTCCCTCAGAATGGCTGGTGGTAAAATGATGAATTGTTTGAAAGATTTTCTCTACTGTGAAGATTCTCTGTTGGAACCTCAGTATCTGCTAAGGCTTCCTCCTTTTTTGTTGGAGACCTTTTATTAGGCTTTGAAATTCCAGAGTCTGGGGGTGACAGGTAACTGGCTCATTAAGTTTTTATTCTAAGCCACAATACACATGATGACAGGTTCACATGCTCAAAAAAAAAAAAAAAAAAAAAATCACAAGTGGATGTTCAGGGGGAGCCTGGCTGTAATTGAAAAATGTGAGTGACATGACCCTTGAATCTGTCCAATTTAGATACAAAAACAGGAAATCAGTCACTATCTTTGATACTTTATTATTAGTAATACATTTCTTGCACTATACCTTAGCTCCCACTCTATAGTACATATCCACTAGTCTATACTATTGATGGAAACCCTGGTGGTGTAGTGGTTAAGAGTTCGACTGCTAGCCAAAAGGTTGGCAGTTTGAATCCACCAGGCGCTCCTTGGAAACCCTATGGAACAGTTCTACTCTGTCTTATAGGGTTGCTATGAGTTGGAATCGACTCAACGGCAACGTGTTTTTTTTTTTTTTTTTTTTTTTAATACTGGTGATCCCCCAGTCTGTACTATGTATATAATCAGGTACTTTTATGTTATTTTGTGATTTTAGCTAATCATTTCATGAGTATGAAGCAGCCATAGAACTGAACACATAGATGCACTTTTCAGAAGGCATTATATTCCCACCTGGGGAACTTGAGTTAATTTCTTTAGTTACCAATACCTGTTGCTATGAAATCCATTCCGACTTGTAGCGACCCTGTAGGACTGTAGAACTGCCGCATAAAGTTTCCAAGTCTGTAAAATCTTTACAGAAGCAGAATGCCACATCTTTCCCCTGCGGAGCGGCTGGTGGGTTCAAACCACTGACCTTTTGGTTAGCAGCTGAGCACTTTAACCACTGTACCACTAGGTCTTCTTTAGTTACCAGTAGTCCTCTTAAATAACTAATAACCAGGTGCTGGTTCAGATTTTATTATTCTTGTGGCAAATAACGATTATTTAGATTTGGTTGTTTTCCAGGTTATCTCTTAGATTCCACCTTAAGAGTGGTAATAAAATTGTTCCATTTGATTCTCCCCAGTGGAGAACAGAGAGGAATGGCTTTGCTCCTCTCTCTTATTTCCCGTTCTCCTGGATGTGTGCTCTAAGACACCCTAGAAGGAGGCTCTGCCAGACAGGCATAGAGAAGAGGCCTGCACAGGTGCCCTTTTCTGGCCATGCCAGAGTACAGTTGAGGCAAGTCTGCACTTTCACAGCAGGATTGGAAGTTATTATTTTGAAAATGTCAGTATTAAAGTTGTTAGCATCTTGGTGCCTGTAATTCCAAAAGCATGGGGTTCTAACCAATTGTAAAATTTGAAGTGGGGGATTGGAGAACAAGGAGTTGATTACTGGTTTCAATAAGAAGCAGAGAATTAAGCAACTAAAGGAAAAGTAGTTGTGATTTGAAACGTTCAGATCCATTCTTAGAAATAACCTATAATGGAGAGTTAGCAAAAAGCTCAGACTTTTTATTTTCAGGATACGTGGATGCAGGAAACTAGGAAAATTAATAACATATTAAAAT
Organism: Dugong dugon; assembly: GCA_030035585.1. Taxonomy (NCBI): domain Eukaryota; kingdom Metazoa; phylum Chordata; class Mammalia; order Sirenia; family Dugongidae; genus Dugong; species Dugong dugon. The sequence goes on from CM057478.1 coordinate 22,974,289, forward strand.
TGTTCTGTAGACTTTGAGTAAATCAAATTAAATTAAATCTCATAAATGTATGTTATGTACTTACTAGGTGCCATGTTGTGTCACTCCTGAGAATACAAAGACTGGACATGCAATCTTTTGGAGGATTCTGACACAAGAAATGGAGAGTGTGCTGAGCTCTTTGACGGCAGTGAGCAAGGAACAGTTACTTCTGCCTTGTGAGCTGGTGTGGGAGGTTTCCCAGCACAAGTGAGGCTTGAGTGAAGTCTTGTGTCCACAGGGGAGTGGAAGATCAGGAGATGAGGCCTTTCCCAGCCAGAGCATGAGCAGAGCGGTCATGGGGTTGGAGAGTTCATGGCATGTTTGGGAACTGGCTGGTTTGGGTGTGTGGAGTGGGATAACAGAATGTGAAAATTTAAAAGCTAGTGGTGGCTTTTAAGTGGGAAGAGGCGTGACTGATTTGATCTATGTTTTATAATGAGAACTCTGGGGCTAGTGATGGTAATGGATGGGCCTGGGAGGGATTAGAAACAAGAACACCAACTGAAAGTCTATTGAAATAGTCATGGGAGGGATGATGAGTACTATATTAGAGTATTTGCTCTCTGATTGTAGACGCACATGATCAGAGTTATTACCTTAACAATAATGCCATTTGTGGCCTGATGAGTCCTGAGGGCCTTAAAAACCCAGCCGCTTAGGCGTGGGTATGGAGCCATTTGCTCCCTGTGTTCACTGAGAGCCCCACCTGAGCTCATGGTGTCTCCACCACTGCTCAGCCAACTCAGATCCAGTTGATCTATCCCCATGTTGTTGTTGTTAGGTGCCGTCGAGTTGGTCCAACTCATAGTGACCCTATATACAACAGAATGAAACACTGCCCTGTCCTGCACCATCCTCACAATTGTTGCTGTGTTTGAGCCCATTGTTGCGGCCACTGTGTCAGTCCATCTCATTGAGGGGCTTCCTCTTTTTCTCTGACCCTCTACTTTACCATACATGATATCCTTCTCCCGGGACCGGTCCCTCCTGATAATACGTCCAAAGTATGTGAGAAGAAGTCTCGCCATCCTTGCTTCTAAGGAACATTCTGGTTGTACTTCTTCCAAGACTGATTTGCTTGTTCTTCTGGCAGTCCATAGTATATTCAGTATTCTTTGCCAACACATTCAGTATGGATTACACCTCAATATAAAGAGAACAAAAATCCTCACAAGTGGACCAATAAGCAACATCATGATGAACAGAGAAAAGATTGAAGTTGTCAAGGATTTCATTTTACTTGGATCCACAATCAATACCCATGGAAGCAGCAGTCAAGAAATCAAATTGGGAAAATCTGCTGTGAAAGACTTCTTTAAAGTGTTAAAAAGCAAAGATGTCACTTTGAGGACTGAAGTACATCTGACCCCAGCCATGATGTTTTCAGTCACTTCATATGCGTGCGAATCCATCCCCATATGGTCCCCTGACATCTGATCTCAGGGAATGTAGGTTAGTGCCTCTGCCCTCTCCCATGACTCTTTACATTTTCCCGTTTTATCCTTAGATATTCACATAGTTAGGACTAAATATACTTTTTATACTTTAAATCAGAACTTGTAGTTTACATTTTAAAATTATTTAGAATATATGGGCATCAAGACTTTATTCCAAAAGTCTTTCTTGGTTTTCTCTCTTAGAGTGGTTTCTCCAAGTAATAAATATTCAAGACACAATTATTTTTTAAAAAATTTTATAATGCCACTTACATTCCAAGAAATTATTTAAGTCAACTTAAAATTGAATAGTATTTCTAGACTTAATGGTTTAGGTGACCAAAGACCAGACAAGTTGTTGAATGACATCAAGGACATCATACATTAAGAAAGCAAAAGGTCATTAAAAAGACAGGAAAGAAAAAAAAAAGACCAAAATGGAAGTCAGAAGACACTCTGAAACTTCCTCTTGAATGTAGTGTAGCTAAAGGGAATGAAAGAATAGTGAAGTAAAAGAGCTGAACAGAGGATTTCAAAGGACAGCTTGAGAAGACAGAGTAAATATTAAAATGTGCAAAGACTTGGATTAGAAAACCGAAAGAAAACAACATACTTGGCATTTCTCAAGCTAAAAGAACTGAAGAAAAATATTGAAGCCTCGAGTTGCAATCCTGAAGGATTCTATGGACAAAATATTGAATGGCACACAAGGTATCAAAAGAAGATGGAAGGAATACACAGTCACTGTACCAAAATGAATTGGCCACCGTTCACCCATTTTATATGGTTGAACAGCATATAATCAAGAACCAATGGTATCGAAAGAAGAAGGCCAAGCTGCACTGAAGGCATTGGTGAGAAACAAGGCTGCAGGAATTGATGGAATACTAACTGAGATGTTTCAACAAACGTATGCAGCACTGGAGGTGCTCGCTCATCTGTGCCAAGAAATTTGGAAGACAGTTACCTGGCCAACTGACTGGAAGTGATCCATATTTGTGCCCATTCCAAAGAAAAGTGATCCAACAGAATGTGGAAATTGTTGAACAATATCATTAATATCACACACAAATAAAATTTTGCTGAAGTTAATTAAAAAATGGTTGCACCAGTACATTGTCAGGGAACTGCTAGAAATTCAAGCTACATTCAGAAGAGGACGTAGAATGTGGTTGAAAGTCAGGAAAGGTGTGTGTCAGAGTTGTATCCTTTCACCGTACTTATTCAATCTGTATGCTGAGCAATTAATCTGAGAAGCTGGACTATATGAAGAAGAATGTGGCATCAGGACTGGAGGAAGATTCATTCAACCTGCAATATGCAGATGACACAACCGTGCTTGCTGAAAGCGAAGAGGACTTGAAGCACTTACTGATTAAGATCAAAGACTACAGGCTTCAGTATGGATTACACCTCATCATAAAAAAACAAAAATCCTCACAAGTAGACCAATAAGCAACATCATGATAAACAGAGAAAATACTGAAGTTGTCAAGGATTTGATTTTACTTGGATTCACAATCAACGCCCACGGAAGCAGCAGTCAAGAAGTCAAACGATGTATTACCCAGTGCTGTGGAGTCGATTCCAACTCATAGCCATCCTGTAGGACAGAGTAGGCCTGCCTCATAGGGTTTCCAAAGCTGTAAACCTTTAAGAAAGCTGACTGCCACGTCTTTCTCCTGTGGAACGGCTGGTGGGTTCGAACTGCCAACCTTTCGGTTAGCAGCTGAGTGCTTTAACCAAACAATGTATTACATTGGGCAGATCTGCTGCAAATGACCTCTTTAAAGTGTTAAAAAGCAAAGATGTCACTTTGAGGACTAAGGTGTGCCTGACCCAAGCCATGGTATTTTCAGTCACCTCATATGCATGTGAAAGCTGGACAGTGAAGAAGGAAGACCAAAGAATAATTGATGCCTTTAAATTATGGTGTTGGTGAAGAATATTGAATGTACCGTGGACTGCCAGAAGAACAAACAAGTCTGTCTTGGAATAAGTAGAGCCAGAAAATCCCTAGGAGCAAGGATGGCGAGTCTGTGTCTCAAGTACTTTGGACGTGTTATGAGGAGGGACATCATGCTTTGTAAAGTACCGTGTCAGTGAAAAAGAGGAAGCCCCTCAACAATATGGATTGACACAGTGGCTGCAACAATGGGTACAAACACAGCAACGATTGAGAGGATGGTGCAGGAGATGGTGCAGGACCGGGCAGTGTTTCGTTCTGTTGTACATAGGGTCGCTTTGAGTCAGAATTGACTTGAGGGCATCTAACAACAACAGCCAACAGTGGTTTCGGTTAGTTAGCAATTGTTATGAAGATTTTTGAATTGTAGGTATTTATTCACTCAACAACCACAGCACCTATCATTTTCGAGGATATTTTCTAGGCCCTGAAGTGGATAATAAGACAGGCATAGACTTTTGCACTTTTAGAGCTTTGATTCTAGTGGAAACAGACATTTTAAAATTAATCAGAAAAACAAATAAAGAATTTCACATTGTTATAAATGCAACAAAAATTTAGCATGCGATAGAGAGTTACTGGGGGAGGACCAGCTTAGAGGGAAAGCACCCTTGAGGAAGTGACATAATAGCTAATATTTTTTTAAAAAGTATTTTATTGTGTTTTAGGTGAAAGTTTACATGGCAAATTACGTTCCCATTTAACATTTTTTATGCAAATTATTCCGTGACATAGGTTACAATTTTCACAATGTATCAGTATTCTCATTATTTCCATGTTTGTTCTATTTCCATTGTTCTAGCTTCCCTTTCCCTCCTTGTCTTCTCATTTTGCTTTTTGGTAAACATTGACCATTTGGTCTTACACAGTTGATTGTTTAAGGGTGCGCATTACTCATGGCTGATATTGTTTATTTTATAAGCCAAACTAGTACTTGACTGAAAGGTGACCTCTAGGGGTGGCTTCAGTACCAAGTTCAAAGAGTATCTTGAGGTGATAGTCTTGGAGGTTCCTCTAGTCTCTGTTGGTCCAGCGGGTCTTTTTTTTTTTTAAAAAGGAATTTGAGTTTTGTTTTACTTTTTTTCCCATTCTATCTGGGACCTTCTATTGTGTACCTGGTCAGAACAGTTGGTAGTGGTAGCCAGGTACCATCTAGTTCTTTTGGTCTCAGGCTAGAAAAGGCTGTAGTTCATGTAGGCTATTAGTCCTGTGAACTAGTTTCTTCTTTGAGTCTTTAGTTTCCTTCATTCTCTTTTGCTCCAGATGAGTAGAGGCCAACAGCTGTATTTTAGATGGCCTCTGGCAAGCTTTTTTTTTTTTTTTTTTTTTTAACTGTAGTACATTTATTTGTTTACTGTTGTAGTAGTTTAAGTGAAAGTTTACATTTCAAGTTAGTCTCTCATACAAAAATTTATACATATATTGTTATGGGACCCTAATTGCTCTTCCTATACTGTGACAGCACACTCCTCCTTTCCACCCTGATTTCCCATGTCCATTCAACCAGCTCCTAACCCTCTCTGCCTTCTCATCTTACCTCTGGACAGAAACTGCCCATTTAGTCTCACGTGTCTACTTAAGCTAAGAAGCACACTCTTCACAAGTATCATTTTATGTCCCACAGTCCAGTCCAATCTTTGTCTGAAGAGTTGGTCTCGGCAGTTGTTTTAGTTCTGGGTTGACAGAGAGTCCGGGGCCGTGCTTTCTGGGGTTCCTCCAGTCTCAGTCAGACAATGAAGTCTGGTCTTTTTACTAGAATTTGAGTTCTGCACCCTATCTTTCTCCTGCTCCATCAGGGACTCTCTGTTGTGTTCCCTGTCAGGGTGGCCATCGGTGGTAGCCAGGCACCATCTAGTTCTTCTGTTCTCAGGCTGATGAAGTCTCTGGTTTATGCCCTTTCTGTCGCTTGGGCTAATACTTTCCTTGTGTCTTTGGTGTTCTTCATTCTCCTTTACTCTAGGTGGGTTGGGACCAATTGATGCATCTTAGATGGGTGCTTGCTAGCTTTTAAGACCCCAGACGCACTGGCAAGCTTTTGAGACCCTGTGTGCCACTCACCAAATTAGGATGTAGAACATTATCTTTGTGAGCTATGTTATGCCAGTAGACTGAGTTGTCCCATGAGACAACGGTCCTAAGCCTTTTAACCCAATAAACCAATCCTAAGAGGTGAATAGCTAGTATTTTTGATCATTTAGTATTTACTAAGTGTTTTATTTTTATTAACTTATCTTTAAGACATCTATCCTATTTAGATATCATTTTGATGCCCATTTTACAGATGAAGAAACTGAGGAACAGAGAGATAGGTACTTATTCAGGGGTACCTACTTAGTAAGTGGTAGTGCTGGGATCTGGACCCAGGCAGCTAAATGTTAGAGCCAGTGCTTTGAATGACTACTCCATAACACCTCTTCTTTGAAGTGACACTGGAATGATGAAAAGTTGGCCAACAATAGCAGAGGAGTAGATGGAAATCAGCTTGATGTGTTGGAGGAACAGAAAAGAAAGCCAGTGGGCCTGGGGTTTGTTGAGATAGCAAAAGAGTGGACGGTGTGACAGGAGTTGAATTCAGAGGGGCGGCTGAGGCCAGGTCCTGTGGGGCCTTGTGGGATCTTATTCTTTGGTGAGAAGGTGTTGAGTGTCCAATAAGCCTAAAGCACTTTTGGGGTCTGTAGGAAATCCAGAAAAGTTTAAAATGTGGGATTCAGAGAAGCTTACCTCTCATATTAAAATCTCAGGATTAAACCTAAGCAGTGAACAATGATGCATTTAAAATTTTATTAATTTGTAGGTAGTCATAAAAAATACTTTTATGAATTACCTAACTCTGGCTCGAGATATTTTCAGCAAAGGTGTGTCAATTTCATGGTGATAAAGCATTTAGAACGAACTTGTGAGACTGTAGGCCTTGCTATGATTTATAAATTTCACCTCTTATGGCTTAACTCTGATCTTGAGCCCATGTTTGTCTCCTCGTGGATTCACTTTGAATTTGGAAAAGAAACCCATTCAGAGGTAAATTTGCCAGCTGTCACCAAGTCCCTTTAAAAGGGCCCATGCAAATGAAAGGAAAGGAGGGTATCTGTTTGTGCACCTTGTGCTGGAGTGAATCGTTCCAGAGCTTTCTGTGTCTGAGGTGGGTCACTTAGGGTAAAAAGATCAGGGAAGTTTGTTGTATACAAACTACTTTCTACAGATAATTTTAAACATTTTTATCCTCTTTAAAATATCTCACCTGGTGATGATTTGATCACCTTAAAAACAGAATTTTCAGTGTATGGGGAGTGTTTTAAATATTTACTTGAAGTTTAGAGATTGTATTTTTATCATTACTCTGATCAGTTTATATGTTTGTAAAACAAGTTTTAAACCTTTCCGTTATAGCTTTAGATGTAGTATAATCGCAGACATTCCTTAATTTGGGGGAGTGAATTATCTGGTTTATAGTATCTCAATGAGGTGGTTAAATAGATGTACTGATAAGGGACAAGCTGTGGATCTAATTTATTAAATATAAATATGTAATATTATAGGTGTAATATAATATATGTATCTTCAAGAAGGTCCTATGCCTAAAGCTTTTAATAAACCTGAGTCACCCTGGCATTGGAGGAACCTTTTTAACAAGAATGTTTGTTGTTGTTGTTGGGAGTCTTTGAGTTGATTCCAACTTATAGCAACCCCATGTGACAGAGCAGAACTGCACCGTAGGGTTTTCTTCATTGTAATCTTTATGGCTGCAGTTTGCTGGTTTTTATTTTGCAGAGCCACTGGGTGGGTTTGAACTGCCATCCTTTTTGGTTAGCAGCTGAGTGCTTTACCATTAAGGACACAGTCAGGTCTTGATAGAGAACAGTAAAGTTAGATACTGTCAAGGGCCAGAGTTAGGGTTATCTCATTGAAGAATTTGATAGGTCACATAAATAAAAAGGTAAAGAAGATACATCAGAGTCTTGGGATTCAAGATGAGAGTAAACTCTCTTAGGATGACAGACTCAATTAATGAGGAAGTTCACAGGGTGACTCCGGGACTGTGGGAGAAGACACAGAGGTGGCAGGGAATTTTAATGCCACCGAGTAGGAGGTAATACATTTAAGAGTGAAAAATCCATTCCATGTGAATAAAATAAAAACGTTTAAGTAATTGGTCCCCATCCACTAAAAAAAGATAGGAGACTATGATAGATTGTTTGTTGAACATGTTGAATGTATTTAATTTAGACTAAAAAGACCATCATCCAGAGGGTAGTTGAGAAAAATACTATTCTATCCTTACTATGTTATAGTTGAACCTGAAATGCGATTTACAAGACTGGTTGTAGTACCACAAGAGTATATAATGAATGGTGTTCTTTGAACTGTGAAACATTACATAAAAAGATTAAGTTATTGTTACTATTTAAAAACACCAAAGAAGACCCAGGGCAGGGCAGCACATTGGTACTTGACAAACACACTAGGATACTTATGACTTTACAAATTTTGATCTTATATGCTCTTAGCCTTTCCCTTAAAAGAAAAGATGGAAGAGTCCTTTGTTGAACAGCCCAGTATTTGGATAATTTTTCTGTCTGTCCCTCCCTGGATCTTCTCTGTGGCAAACATCATTTTTTGTATTCTAAATGATATTCATAGGTATGAGTCTGGATCGACTTGGCAGCAATGGTTTTCTTTTTGGCTGTTGTTAAGTAATAGTCATCTCCAAGTCACTACAAATCATCACACTCATCTTCCCTGTTTTCCCAGCCTCCTTGTCTGCAAGGAGCATCTTCGAGACCTAACAAACCAAACCTGTTTCCTTTGAGTTAATTCCTACTCATAGGGACCCCATGGATTACAGAGTAGAACTGCTCCATAGGGTTTTCTTGGCTGTAATCTATATGGAAGCAGATTGCCGGACCTTTCTTTTGTGGCACCACTGGGTGATTTTGAACTTTTTAGGTTAGTAGTTGAGCACAAACTATTTGTGCCACCCAGGGACCTTCTTTGAGACATTGTTAGTTACTCTTGAGTTGATTTCGACCTAGTTCTGGCCAAATCTTCTGCTGAAGGACTTTTTGGGAAACTTCTACCACTGATGAGAGGGCAGATATGGTTGGTGTAGCCTTGTGTTTAAGTGTGGCCATTATGTCTGGAGTTATAGTAGCCATCCTTTGACCATGATGTGATAAGCACGATGAAGAAAGCCGAAGTGCTGAGGATGGTGGAGCACAAAGAGAAAGAGCTTGAGTCCCTGATGGCATTGTTTAATTGCTCAACCAAGGCCTGCCTCCACCCACGTCTGGACTTCTTGTTGTGTTAGAAAAATAAAACCACCTGTGTTAGAAAAATAAATCAGCTACTGGTGAGTTTCTGTTAAGTACAGCTGAATAAACCCGACTAATACAGTTTTGTGAGAGAAAAAGAAATGCAACTATCCTTTTAAGATTAAAACCATGAAAGACAGCTGTGGCCTCTAAATCAAGACACATTGCTTGGGGCCTTAAGGTGGCGGCAGAACACCAGGCTGAGCAGACCCCAGGTCTCAAGATGTTCTTGTGATGGTAACAATATGAAAGCATACCTGTTGTGTTGTAGATTTTACTCTTAGGACCCAAATAGGCACCATAAAATTCCTTCATTTTCTCAATTTATTGTGAAAGCCTTATAATTTTCTAAAATGAGGGCCCATCTGTCGATGTAAAATGACTCGTCTCTGTAACCAGGATGTTGCCTCCCTCCCAATTCCACAGACCTGGGGACTATCTAATATCCTTCATTCTGTCTTCAGGGCACGGATGCTGGTGATTAGCAATATGTCCAAAATTACCTCATTTTCCTGAATCTAGGGGTCCAGGCTGACAATTCACCTTGGCTGTAGGGTTGCTATGAGTTGGAATTGACTCGATGGCAATGGGTTTGTTTTGTTTTTGTCTTTTAGCTCTCCTTTCTGGCCAACAAACCAGACACTCATTCCACTCTGGGGAAGTGAAAGGACTACACAGCTCAGTAATCACTGCCGTCCTGGGGAAAAGAAATTCCAATTCATATTTCACTGATTAGAGTTGCATTTGTCCTATGATCTCCGCATGGTGTCAGTATTCACCCAGATCCTTAAACCTTCCTCCCTTGAAGATAATCGCTGACCCTTTAAGTTCTGATAAGTGATTATTTCCCCCTTGGTTCCCTTCCTTTTGGTCTTGATAGGCTTGGAAAGACTGCTGACTTTAGAGTTAATACAGAATCCCAGGAGACTGGAATGGTTCTTTTTTTGCTGTGGGGAACTTTGTGACCTGTATGATTTGTCCCGGTTGATCACTTTCCTTTCACGAGAGCCTGGTTATTAATTTGTCAATAAAAAAAAAAAAAAGTGTTTTCAAGGAAAGCATTTAATAGTTAGTAGACTGTGAAGCATTAATGCAAAAAAAAAAAAAACCAAAAAAACAAAAAAACACAGAAGCAGTACTTTCATTGTAGAAACCGTGTCTTTGGAAATTATGTCCCTGAATGCTCCCAGATAATGGTGATTACTCTAGCATCTATCTTTTACTTTTTCCTATGTCTTTAACATTGTCTAGAAGGCAGTCTTTATGCCAATTCTGACTCATGGCAACCCCTTCATTTTATTAACTGTTTGCTAATTCATACTTCAGGGTTGATATGTGGAGTAGGAAGATGGTCAGGGATTGTTCCAAGCACTTACATGGTCTCATTTAGTCGTTTCAGAGGTAGTGCTAATATCATTTCCATTTTATGGATGTGGAAACTGAGGTTCAGGGAGCAGCCTTTCATAAGCAGGGGAATCTCAAAATTCAACTCAGTAATCTGACTCCAGAGTCTGAACAGTTAACCCTTTTAAAACTGCTTAGCATTTCTGCTGGGCAAAGGTTTTGACTCTGTTAACTATTATTGATAATTTTTTTTTCTCTTGTACTTTAATTTCTTCTGAATGTTAAACAGAATAGACATTTGTATTATGCTTTATGAAATTTGCTTGAAATACACAAATATTTCTCATCAAGTAAATAAAGCAGAGTACTGAAGAGAGTGCTGTGGTCTCCATAATTTAAGGCAGGTGAGCAGTGCCTTAAATCTGCGGTGCCCTAGAACTTCTGTAGGGAGTGACATGGAATTTGGATGGCTTGCAAGCCCAGCTTCTTGGTTTAAAAAGTGTTTTAAATACAGGCTCAGCAGATGACTGCACAACAGCGGCAGTGCCAGATATATATTCAAAGAGTTACCTAACAGGAGCCTTAGAAAGTCATTAATGATAAGAAAAATTTTGCTACCAGCTGAGAAGAAAGAAAGGGACAGAGTAAAGGATATTTGAAAAAATTGTTTTAGTGATAAAATGGTTGTGGTGCCAGAAGGAAAATTTATCATATAGTTCTTTACTGCATTTTCTTTTTTGAAAAAGCAGCAGTAAATATCATTGGTATTTTCAGATTCTGTGAGTAAGCGTATTGTCAATTGTATTTTAGTTAATCTAATTTAAAGACATTGCTCTCCTAGTGAGATATTTTTATTTTCTGAATAAAAGGTTACACTGAGTCTTAGGTCTGAAAGAATCACTTATCTTGAATTTTCCTGAATTAAAAAAAAAAAGTAATTTGATGTGGTAAAGTGTATTTTGATTACTTTTGGTTTGGTGCTAGAGAAAATAAATTTTTTAAATTAACAACACAATAGATCAATTCTGTGGATGAAATATATTGGATAGCATCATTTATACAGTACCTGTATGACTGTTAAAATATGAAGTCTTTAAAGCTATGAAATTGCTTTTGAGTACAGATTTGGCTACATGCCATAAGTTTTTATATGCAATATTCTCATTTAAATAGTCTATAATTAGTATTTAGATTTCCTCTGTGACCTAGTAACTTCCTTTTTATCTCCTCTAGAAACTGTGTGTGTTTTAAGCTGTCACTGATGTCTCATATTACTTTATAGCAGTCAAGTAGTGTTGATCCTACAGCATATATATATTTTTAAAATTTACTGACACTTTTGTTGCCTAATAGAGAACAAGCTTTATATATTCCTCAGATACTTGAAGACAGGGTATATGTGTATGTCAAATTTTGTTGTTAAATTTATATTATCTTAAATTTACTGACATTTTTTAGTAGTGCCTAATAGAGATCAAGTTTTATATGTTCCACAAATATTTATTTGAAAAAAGAATTTTTTCTTGTAGGATATGTATGCATGTTAACTTTTTAAATTAAATTAATAATATTTTTCAACTCTCCTATATTTTCATTTATTTTTGTATGTTTTTCTTGTCAAAGACTGTGATAAATGTGATAGTCATCTCCCCAAAATTATGTGATTTTTTAAAAAATTGTAGTTCTGGTTGTTTTATTTTTATGTATTTTGACATTTTGATATCCAGCAAATATCTTCATTGTTGATTTTGCCCTTTATTAATATGAATTTAACACAGAGGTCCTCTGTGATCATTTTTTCCTTGAAATCTTTTCCTAAGATTAATATTGCCACCTCTGCTTTTTGCTTGGTAAATCGCTGCGACTATTTTCTTTTTAGTCTTTTGTATTTTTTTGTTTTATAAGCAGCATGTAGTTAGATTTTGAATTTTAACCCAATATCAAGAGTATTTGTCTTCTTAGGGTTGTTGAACCATTCATTGAATGTGTTGTAATAACTGATAACTTTGCACTTGTTTGAAACTTTTTAAGTATTCTCTTTGTTAGTGTTTCCTTGCATTTCCTTTTTTTTGTCTTTTCTTAGACTATTTACCTTTTTTTCTCCTCTTATGGTTTAGAATGATGTTTTTCAATCTATCTGTGGTAAGTGATCAGTTTTAAAAAAACATTTCTATGTCATTATTTAGGATGAGTGATTTTGTTAAATACAAAACTATGATTTTTAGAAATAAAAATATATAAAATAGAAGCTTACATTTTGATTGTTAGAGTCAACAGACAAAAAATTCTCTGTCAAATTACTTTAACACTTTCTAAATGCTTTCTCTATTTTTGTGCTTATCTAGTTGTAAATCAATAACAAACACTTCGTGGATTTTACTTGCAAAATCAAATGATAACATGAATTTTCTAAAAAATTAACAAAGATGAAGGGCTGAGCACTTACTAGGTGCTTGGTGCTGTTCTGTTAGTTCTTTTAATTCTTATACCAACCTTATGAGATTGGGGCTGTCATTATTCCCATTTTATTGGTGAGGAAACTGAGACCAGTGAGGTTAGATAACTTACTCAAGGTCACTCAGCTAGTAAGTGGTGGAGCTGGGATTCAAACCCAGGCTTTCCAGGGCCAGGGCTTACTACTATGAGAGACTGCATCTCACTGGCATTGTTCACATTTGCACAGCATATGAGTCTTTATTTTGATTGCAGGGGTTGCTCCACATTGTCAAAGATAAGCATTGGAGTACTGTTTAACCCTGAATGCACAAGAACACTTGTTGTTGTTAGCTGTTGTGGAGTCGACTCTGACTTCTGGTGATTACCTGGTCCTGATCATCCTCACATTGCTAACATGTTCAGATTTCATCGTTGCGACTATTGTGCCAGTCCATTTCACCAAGGGTCTCCCACACCCTTGTCGACCATCTACTTCACCAAATATGATGTCCTCCTCTAATGATTGATCCCTCCTGATATCATGTGCAAAGCAAGTAAATGGGACAGTGTTCTGTTGTGATCCATAGGGTTTTCATTGGCTGATTTTTTTAAGTAGATCTCCAGGCCTTTCTTCCTAGTCTGTCTTAGTTTGCAAACTCCACTGAAACTGTTCATCATGGGTGACCCTGATGGTATTTGAAATACTGGTGGCATAGCTTCCAGCATCACAGCAACACACAAGCCACACACAGTACTACACACTGACAGTTGGTGACCAAGAATTACCAGAGGAGGGTATTACTTATGCTCATTGTTGGTGTCCTTCTCTTCAGGGTGTAGCAAGGCATAATCACTTTGCCTGTGTCTGCCATGTCCCTACTTCTCAACTATCTTTTGAGCCTGAGGCCTGGAGAAGTGCACAGGTGTTATGGTGCTTCTTGCTGCTGTCTTATGGGTCAGTTTTTTTCACCCATCCCTGCCCCCCACCCAGGGGTTCTTAGATGTTGGTGGGCCTGGGAATCACCTGGGCAGCTTGTTAAAAATAAAGGTTCCCTGGCACCAACTCTAGAGATTTTAATTTGGTTGCCCCAGGAAACTTGGGCTTTTATGAGACATGCCAGGTGATTCTGATGCAGCAGGCGTGAAGTCCTTACTTAGAGAAGCATTGCTTAGGGCAGGGGTGGCCGTTCTTAGGAAAGGCATAGGGCAGTGGATCTCCTTGTTTGAGTAACTTTAACCCAGAGAGTTCTGTCGAGGATTTGAGTCAGAATAGTGTGTTGCAGTTTAAAAACCTTTCCTTTGATAGTAAGGATTTCTGTCTGAGAGTCCAGTATAGTGAGCACAGTAGCTTTTGAGAGCATCATTCACTCAGTAAAAAACATCAGAGGTCCACTGTGGCAAGCCCTATTGCTGGGTGTTGTGAAAGAAACAAAAATGGAAACCAGGGGCCTGGTACTTAAGGACCTTGTGATTTAGCCCTAGGAGGAGGCAAGTGCATGAGGGAAGAGAAAACAAAGTAGTTGTTGGTAATTCAAGAGAGAACAAAGGCAGGTACAGTGAATGGAGGTAACTAATTACCAATCCTCTTCAGACTCTAGTGTGAGAGCACGCTTAGCCTTTGCTGGCCCTGAGGAATGGGAAGATGCTGTGGGAAGCAGGGTCAGGGCTGTAACACTGGAAGACTGAGAATTGGATCGCTTCCGGTCTCTGGAGTTCTCAGCCCGTCTGCCCCAACGCCGTGGCTCAGAGCCTGCTGAAGTGGAAGCCCCTGCAACTCAGGATAGCAGGGTGCCTCCTGTAGTGCCATTTGAGGCGGTCACTTGGCTTCAGTGTGAATTTTCTGCATATGCATTTCTACACTTAATAGTAAAGCTGGTAATATATTTGGATGTTATCTTAAATATATTTGTTATACACTAGTTCTTATTTATGTACATTTACTTACCTAAAAAAGTAGATGTGCAGTTTGAAAAGTGTCGCAGGCATAGACAGTTACAGGAAGATGAGACTGAGAATGTGGTAGCAGCCCTCCGTGGAAAAAGAAGATAAGGATGACTCTTTAGAAACTTTAAAATGAGTATTCAGAAAATGAGATGTGCGAAACTACTGAGACATAAAAAAGAGTGGCTTATTTTCCAATCCGGAGTTGAGGATTTAGAAAGTAGTTCTGTATACAAAGATAGCACTGTGAAGCTGGCAGTGCTTGACACTGGTTGCTTTGGATTATTTTTCTAGAGGTTGTTATAAATTTGTGCTAAAATTTGTCATCTGCTCACACTGTAAACAATTGTACATAATTTTTTTTTTGTTATACCTTAGGTGAAGGTTTACAGAACAAATATTTTCTCAATAAACATTCAGTACACATATTGTTTTATGACATTGGTTAACAACCCCACGACAGACATGTCAACACACTCTCTTCTTGGCCTTGGAGGACCTTTTTTTATTTGGTGAAAAGACACATAACCAAAGATACACCATTTCAAAAATTTCTACACATACAATTCAGTGATGTCAATTACATTCTTCCAGTTGTGCTGCTGTTCTCACTTTAGATGAAGGTTTACAGAACAAAATAGTTTCTCGTTAAACAGTCAGTAATTGTACAAATTTTATTGGGTAAAATCTGAGTACTTGATGAGTATTAGCGATTTTTTTTTTTTTTTGGAAGGAAACCACTTTTAGAGAAACTTGGAGATTTGTGCCTTGCTTATGTATTTGACCTCTTAGAAAACAAATTAGCCCTGGTGGCGCAGTGGTTAAGAGCTCAGCTGCTAACCAAAAGGTTGGCAGTTTGGTCTGTTTTTTTTTTTTTTGTTGTTGTTGTTGTTTAGAAAACAAAACCTGAAAAACATAAAGACTTTTAACGTTACTATTGTATCTTTTTCCTTTAGCACACTTTACTTAGCTATTTTTGATAAAATATTTAACCATTACCTTTTCTTCTCTGAACACCTTTTTAAAAAATTGAACTGTGACATCTTTTATTCTCCAAAAAGTAATAGATTTTTATGTAGAAGACCCTACAGTGTCAGCTTTTTATGTCATTTACATTGAACTGACGTAGTGCAGTAGAACTCTCAAGTGGTCACTGCTGTTTTTACAAATAAAGAATTAAGTACCGTCTTAGGTACAATGAAGAATTAAGTACCTTTTGATCTTCTAAGGAGCCCTGGTGGCGCAGTGGTTAAGCGCTCAGCTGTTAACCAAAAGGTTGGCTCTTCGATCCCACCAGACACTCCATGGGAGAAAGATGCAACAGTCTGCTTCTGTAAAGATTCCAGCTTTGGAAACCCTATGGGGCAGTTCTACCCTGTCCTATAGGGTTGCTATGAGACGGACTTGACTCGAAGCCAGTGGGTTTGGTTTTGGGTGGCTCTTCTAACTAGAGCAATGATTTGCAAACCAGATTATTCTGTGGGCATGAAAACCCTAAGGAAACGGAATGGAGAGATAACCGTGACTATTATTTCAAGTATACAAGGAGGGAGCCAGTGTAGGTATGAGTTGGTAAAATGTTCAATTCGTGGCCCTGACACCCCCTTTGGGCAGTGTTTATCTGGACCAGTGAGGATGCTCCTGCCCTGACTAGGCCTCAGGGGACGGTGGGAGGTGATAGAGGGCCCACAGGCAGTGGCACTCCTTTATTCCAGAGAGACTACATAAATGCCATTTGGAAATGGACTTTTTTTTTTTCTTTTTTGCTTGCCAATTTATATAGTGCAAATTTCTTAGATCCGGCGGCTAACAACAACATTAGATCCAAGATTCAAAATCAGAAAGGTAAAGGCTGTTGGGACTGTTAGATAGTTAAACTGACTCACAAAACAAGCAGAACCCTCAGGCAATTCTAGAAAGAGATTTCCATGTTGTAAGCACCAGGTATTTGGCCTAGGCCTAAAGTATGAATGTGTCATGCCCTTCCTTTGGGTGACAAGTTTTGGTTCTTGCTACTCACCTCACCTGTTTTAAAGCTTCTGTCTCCTTCATGTGGAAGAGATTGATACAGCTTTGAAACTACTTATGCCAAATAACATCATGCTGAGTGAGATAAGTCACTCACAAAAGGACAACTATTATATCATTTACATGAAATATCTGGAATAGGCAAGTGTATAGAGAGAAAAGTTAATTAGTGAATACCTGGGGCAGGTGAGAGGGAGGAGAAAAAGGGGACCCATTAGTTACGAGACCCTGAGCTTCTGGTAAAGGTGATGGAAAAATTTGAAAACAGGTAATGGTGATGGTTGAACTACACGATGAACGTAATTGGTGTCACTGAATTGTACATGTGAAGAATATTGAAATGGCAAATGCTTTGTTACATATATATTTACTACAGTTAAAAAAAAAAGCAAGAAAGAGAATAGAAGCTTCTTGTAACAAATCTGTTTGAAGAAGCCCATGAAAACAAAATTAGATCAAAATTGCTGATGGTGTTAGCTGAGTCATCTATTACTAATTAGAAAAGTTTCCCTATGAAAAAAAGTTTAATGAATATTTTTTCTCTCTTCTCTTTCCTCTTTTAAAAATGAGCACTTTATATATCTCTTTGATTGTGAAAGATATAATGCCCAGCAAACTACAGAATTTCTTTGTTTTCCTAAAATAACATCAGTTTCTTCTGTCTCAAGTATGTGCCTGCTTCTTATAAAGAGGCCAAAAGTGAGAAAGCCTGGATTAAAGTCTCGCCAGGTGTAGCTATATTTCTAGCAAAAATATAAAAGCAAATTAGCCAGAAAATTTATATGTAATTGAGTAAACTATACTTTAAATTTTTATGTACCCAAACTGATGATCAGTTGAAAAAATCACACTATGGATAATACCTTTTAATGTGCCAAAACTATTTAAATGATTTTAGATTTGTTAAAAAGAAAAGTGTTAAAAATAAGTATTACATTTTATTTTCTAAATGATTTTTTTCTCCCTACCCCCCTTTAAAATTTCTGGAAATTTATTAGAAGAAGGAGGGAAAAATTTCATGCTGACAGAATGTAAATTGAAACTGTTTCTGCATAGCAGTTTGATGTGAATTTGTGGGTTCACATAATTTCAATGACTATTTGTAAGACTGACTCCTCTGTTAGAACATAAATCTGTTCTGGGCCGTTTGAGGGTCAAGAGCATGATCTACTATTCAAAAGAAAATGCCTTTACTTTCAAGGAGAAGGATTTAGAGTATGTGTAATTGTGCAAAGAGAGAGAATATGAGTAATTTTCCCAAAGCCCTGATGCTTTCTGCTCAGAAGTTCTGATGACTTAAAAATGTGAACTTGAATGGGTGAGTGTAGTTCTTTATAATATTATTATTTAATTTCCAAGGAGATATGTCACTGTGCTGACTTTGCCCTTATGCCAAAAAGATTGTCCAGGCCTTTCAAGGAAGATACTGCCTTCTCAAGTTATAGAAGTCGAAAATGATTTCTAATTATGTGATCACTTACTTTAAGATAATTGGCCTTTATATTCTACTTGCTTACATCAGTTCACTTTGAATGTGTCTTTCCCATTAGATTATAATATGAGGGCAGAGAGTGTAAACTTCAGTTTGTATTTCCTACTCCAGTTCTCTATGTAACATGGACTTACAAGTGTAGCATAAGTATGAGTATACTTAATGCTGACTGGACGCTGATGGTAATTTCTAAACTACCATTTTATCATTAAAAAAACCACTCAGTGCTGGCAAGAGTGAGATAAGCTGGATCACTTAATAAATCACCAACGGTATTGTAATTTTTTTTGAAAGCATCTTGACAAATTGTATCAAAAACCATGTAAATATTCACTTAACTTTGGTGTAATATTTCTACCTCTAGGACTATAGTTAAGGTAGTAATCCAGAATACAGAGAGCTATATGTAGGAAGCTATTCATTACACAATTTTTAAGAAAGGAAAATTACAAGTAACCTAGATACCATGAGTGGAAAATAATTAGGTAAATTACGGTTCTTTATATTGGGTGGAATACTACATAGCCATTAAAATGTCTATGAAGGTTATGAAGCACCATGAAAAAATGCTTACAGTATGTAATGTTACTTGAAAACATATTCAGTATTTCACAGCTATACAAATTAGAGCAAAATCCCAATCCAGATGTGTAGGGAAAGAATAACAATAATTACCATGCATCAAATGAAATATATTATTTTAGGCACTGTGCTCTTGGTGTTTTCACTTTGTAGATGAGGAAACTGAGCTTAGAGAGTATGGGTAACCTTGCTTAGCCATGCTAAGTAATGTGACCAGGGTCTGGACTCAGGCCTGTGGGATCTAAATTCTGTGCTCAAAACTGGTGATTTGCAAAGTTTGCATCAGAATCATCTGGCTCCCCAGACGATTAAAGAAAGAAATGAATTAATAAATGAATAAATGCTCTATGGACCAACCCCCCCCCCCCCAAAAAAAAGAAGTTGTCATTGAGTTGATTACGACTCATGGCAACCCCACGTGTTGTAGAGTACAACTATGCACTATAGGATTTTTAAGGCTATGATCTTTTGGAAGTAGTCACCAGGCATTTCTTCTGAGGCACTTCTGGGTGGGTTCAAACCACCAACCTGTGGGTTATTAGTTGAACACTTAACCATTTGCTTCACCCAGGGATCTACTGAATCGGAATCACTGGACTTATGTGTGTGTATATATATATATATATATCCAGGAGCCTATTTTTTTTTAACAAATAAACTGGGTTCTATCCTTGCTCAGTGGCCAGGATCTAGGACCCTCTGAAAATTCCATTTGTTGTATAAACCCTCAAGAAATACATTAAATACTAATATTGTGAATATTAATAATGGCTGAATTTGAATAGTAAGACTAAAGATAATTTTTTTGTTTCCTCTGTTTTTTTTTCAGATTTTCTCCAGTAAGATATGATGTTACTTTGAGAATATAAAAAATTAATGAAGAGAGACTTGAATGAGAGATCTGTCTTTAAAGAGTTCCCTTTTTTTTAATGGGGAAAATATTATATGCTGTTTCTTTTAAAAGTCCATTATGAGGGAGTTTAAGTGGGGAAAATGGAATCATATCCAAAAAAGGCTTAATCTTAGCAAAATATTACCAAATATACAGTTTAATAATAACACAGTTAACACTATATATTAAAAATTTTTTAGTTAGAAAACTGCCTTAGAAGATAAGACTTGGACTACAGATTTTTAAAAATAAATTGAATGGTATGTAAATTATATTTATTAAAAAAAAGTAAATTGGATAATTAACAAAAGACATAGAGAAACTGGTCATTTTATCTCTTTGACAAGAGAGGAAACTATGATTGCAGAATTTTTTTTTTTTAATTGTACTTTAGGTAAAGGTTTACAGAACAAATAATTTCTCATTAAATAGTCAGTACACATATTGTTTTATGACATTGATTGACAACCCCACGACATGTCAACACTCTCCCTTCTCGACCTTAGAGGACCTTTTTTTTTCTTTTTTGGTGAAAATATGCATAGCCAAAGATACACCATTTCAGAAACTTCTATATGTACAATTCAGTGACATTGATTACATTCTTCCAGTTGTCCTGCTGTTCTCAGTATCCTTTTCCAAATTATTCCGTCACGATTATCTTCAGCTCACTGGCCCCTAGGCTTCCCATCAAACCTTTTGAGTTGCTGTTGTCAATTTGATCTCACATAGATAATTCCTTTTTTTTTGTACCTTAGATGAAGGTTTACAGAACAAATAGTTTCTCATTAAACAGTTAGTACACATATTGCTTTATGACAATGGTTAACAACCCCACAACGTGTCAGCACTGTCCCTTCTCAACCTTGGGTTCCCTATCACCAGCTTTCTCGTCCCCTCCTGCCTTCTAATCCTTGTCCCTGGACTGCCGTGCCTCATTAGTCCTGTTTTGTTTTATGGGGCTGTCAAATCCCCAGCTGAACGGTGAACCTAGGAAGTGACTTCACCTCTGAGCTAAAAGGGTGTCTGGGGGCGATACTCTTGGGGTTTCTCCAGTCTGTCAGGCCAGTAAATCTGGTCTTTTTTTGTGAGTTAGAATTTGTTCTACATCCTTCTCCAGCTCTGTCCAGGCCCCTGTGTTGTGATCCCGGTCAGAGCAGTCAGTGGAGTAGCTGGGCATCATCTACCTGTACTGGACTCAGTCTGGTGGAGGCTGTGGTAGCTGTGGTCCATTAGTCCTTTGGACTAATCTTTTCCTTGTATCCTGTTCTTTTCATTCTCCCTTGCTCCTGAAGGGGTGAGACCAGTGGAGTATCTTAGATGGCTGCTCAAAGGCTTTTAAGACCCCAGACGCTACTCACCAAGGTAGAATGTAGAACATTGTCTTTATAAACTCTATTACGCCAATTGAGCTAGATGTTCCCCGAGACCATGGTCCCCACAGCCCTCCGCCCAGCAATTCAGTCCCTCAGGAAGTTTGGATGTGTCTATGGAGCTTCCATGATCTTTCCTTGTACAAGTTGTGCTGGCTTCCCCACTATTGTGTACTGTCTTACCCTTCACCAAAGTTACCACTTATCTATTGTCTATTTAGTTCCCCCCTGCCCCATCCCTGGTAACCAACAAAGATTGTTTCTTTTTGTGTGTAAACTTTTACATGAGTTTTTACAGTAGAGGTCTCATACAATATTTGTCCCTTTGTGATTCATCCATGTTATAAGATGCTTCACAGATTCATCATTGTTCTTTATCGTTGCATAATACTCCATTGTGTGTATATACCATAGTTTGTTTATCCATTCATCTGTTGATGGGCATCTAGGTTGTTTCCATCTTTTTGCTATTGTGAACAGTGCTGCAATGAATATGGGCATGCATATGTCTATTCGTGTGATGGCTCTTATTTCTCTAGGATGTATTCCTAGGAGTGGGATTACTGGATCGTATGGTATTTCTATTTCTAGCTTTCTAAAGAAGTGCCATATCATTTTCCAAAATGATTGTATCATTTTGCATTACCCCCAGCAGTGAATAAGAGTTCCGATCTCCCTGCAGCCTCTCCAACATTTGTTATTTCCAGTGTTTTTGATTTGTGCCAGTAATGCTGGGGTGAGATGGTATCTCATTGTGGTTTTAATTTGCATTTCTCTAATGGCTAGTGATTGTGAGCATTTCCTCATGTGTCTGTTGGCCACTTGAATGTCTTCTTTGGTGAAGTATCTGTTCATTTCCTTTGCCCATTTTTTAATTGGATTATTTGTCTTCTTGTTGTAGAGGTGTTGGATTTTCTTGTAGATTTTAGAGATTAGACCTTTATCTGACTTGTAATGTCCAAAAATATTTTCCCAGTCTGTAGGTTCTGTTTCAACTCTTTTGGTGAAGTCTTTTGATGAGCGTAAGTGTTTAATTTTTAAAAGATCCCAGTAGTCTGGCTTATTTTCTGGGGTTTGTAAGTTGTTGGTTATGGTTTGTATCCCGTTAATGCCATGCATTAGGGCCCTAGCGTTGATCTTATTTTTTCTTCTATGAACTTCATAGTTTTTGGCTTTATATAGGTCTTTGATCCATTTTGAATTAGTTTTTGTATATGGTGTGAGGTATGGGTCCTGTTTCATTTTTTTGCAGATGGACATCCAGTTTTGCCAGCATCATTTGTCAAAAAGACTGTCTGTTCCCCATTTGATGGACTTTGGGCTCTGCAGAATATTTTTGTTGTCAAGAAAGGAGAAAAGAGTTTCTTCTCATAGTTGAGAGGAAATGGTGTGAAATGAGATAATAATTACAGGAAATAATGGACTTTATTGGTAATGGTCAACCATGTGATCATAAAGTAGTGAGAGGTAAACACAGGATGTTTTTAATCAGGTCTCTGTAACACTGCAAGTTGCCACACTGGGTCACTCCAAGGCAAGAATAACAAGTGGTACATTAAAAAAAGTAAAGGGGATGTTGAAAACTTTCCATTTTTTAGGAAAGCAGAGGAAGATATCAAAATTTAGACATATGTGTATATTCTAAAAATAAAATGTTCAAAAACTTGTACTACTGTCTATATTGAGATATATGAAATGATAAATTTGTTTTGTTTTGTTTACATGATTTGATACCTGGAGTAGACTTACTCCCAGTGTCAAACATAAATATCATCTGTCTCTTTGCAGGCCTGGCTAAATGGTCTTCAGAATTCCTGGGTCTATTCCAGAAATAATTAGTAATTTGATAAAGCTTATATGTAAAGTGTGAATTCCTGAATGTACTTTGTAAAGGATAAGATGCATATTGTATATATTTTTAAAAGCTGAGCAATGATGCCATTTTGCCTCAGTGATGAAAACCTTATTTAAAAAAAACAGTGAGGTTTTTTCTTTCCTGCAAAATTTACTTTTCCCCCATAAATGAAATTGGATGGAACTGGAACATACTATCAGAAATCCACAAACGCTGAAAAAGTTTTGTATTAAATAATCACTTAATTGAAATAATTTTAAAAAGACCTCATTAAAGGCATTCTCATGAAAACTGGCATTTTGTGGTCCACCAAAACTTACTTGGAAAGGAAATGGGGAAGACATTCTAGATGACATCTTTGAACTGCTCTGCAGGGAACTGCTGAATTGGCTGAATTGGGCGGCTTAGATGAGGATATTGAATTTCCAGTATGAAGTCATCACCCTTCTTTTGCTGCTAGCTGTAATGATTGAAACTGTGTTCAACCCCTGGTCTGGGTGTAATATATGCCTGAAGTTATGATAGAAGAAAAAGCACTGTACTGTCTGCTCAAGGTGGGAGACCACCACTAAAACTTTAAAATGTGTCAATGTTCTTGGAAGCCAATAAACTGAATCAAGGTAAAAAACCTCCAACTGTTTTGGGGCTCAACTGTGTCATTAGAAAACCTTGGCTTCCAAAACTGCTTAGTAATTCTAAGAGAAGACTTTCATCCTTACTAACAAGATGGCTAATTATGTCCAAAAGAGTGTGTGAAACACCAGAAGGTATGTCTTGCTCTGTAAATCTTTGAATGTTAATTATCAACCAGCCAGCTGGTTGCTGTGGAGTAGATTCCAACTCATAGAAATCCCATGTGTGTCAAAGTAGAATTGTGCTCCATAGAGTTTTTGATGGCTGTTTTTTTTTGAAAGTAGATCACCAGGGCTTTCTTCTGAGGCACCTCTGGAAGAACTCGAACCTCCAACCTTTCGGTTAACAGCTGAGCACTTTAACCATTTGCATTACGCAGGGACTCCTTATGCTAATTATAGCGTCCATCTATTCATTGGTTATCAGAGGGAAATAAGCTTGTCCAGATTTATGGCCTACAAGCTTTCAGTGGAGCATCGCATATATTGCATAGTTGGTACAAAAGTTTGAAACTTTTAATACACAAACATTGATACTTCAAGTTCATACTTATAGCCAAAATTAAGCTTTTTTTTTTTTAAATTGAGAGCACCCCTTTATCTTTTTCAATTTGATGACACTATCAAGACTTCCTGAAAGTGATTTTTAAGAAATTACACCTCATCCAGTCAGTCTGCAGGGTGAATTCAGGCAATCTACACTCAATACTGATGGAAAGTCACGTCTGTGAGCTTGGAAGAAGAGACCTTTTCTCACTGATGTTTTTGAAACAGGACTTCAAGAAAGGTTTTGGAACAGGAATTTGATTCAGTTGTCAGACCTACATTTCAGATCACTGTGGTGGTCTCCTTATTTACATTCACACAAGCAAACCTGCTTTTCCAGGCATTATTTTCTTTTCTTTCATTTACGTAAGTTTGCTAGGCTGTTGTTCCACTTCACTAGTATGTAAGGCAACAAGCAACAGACACTTGATTTTGAAATAAATGTCACTGTCCTTTTGGCAAGCAAGCCTCCGTAGCATTTTTAAAAAGTCTTATGTGACAGAAGAAAGATATGTATACTTAAGGGTTGTTGTTGTTAGGTGCCGTCGAGTTGGTTCCGACTCATAGAGACCCTCTATATAACAGAATGAAACACTGCCCGATCCTGCGCCATCCTCAAAACCGTTGTTGTACTTGAACCCATCATTGCAGCCACTGTGTCAGTCCATCTTGTTGAGGTCTTCCTCTCTTTTGCTGACCCTCTACTTTACCAAGTGTAATGTCCTTCTCCAGGGACTGGTCCCTCCTGGTTAATACGTCCAAAGTACATTAGACAAAGCCTCGCCATCCTCGCTTCTAAGGAGCATTCTGGCTGTACTTCCAAGACAGATTTGTTCATTCTACTAGCAGTTCATAGTGTATTATTCAGTATTCTTTGTCAACACCATAATTCAAAAGCATCAGTTCTTATTCTGCATTCCTTATTCATTGTCCAGCTTTCACATGCATAGGAGGTGATTGAAAATACCCAGGCTTGAGTCAGGTGCACCTTAGTCCTCAAAGTGACATTTTTGCTTTTTAACATTTTAAAAAGGTCTTTTGCAGCAGATTTTCCCAATGCAGTATGTCGTTTGATTTCTTGACTGCTGATTCCATGCATTAACTGCAGATCCAAGTAAAATGAAATTCTTGGCAACTTCAATCTTTTCTCCATTTATCATGATGTTGCTTTTTGGTTCATTGTGAGGATTTTTGTGTTCTTTATGTTGAGGTGTAACCATATTGAAGGCTGTAGCCTTTGATCTTCATCAGTAACTGCTTCAAGTCCTCTTCACTTTCAGCAAGCAAAGTTGTGTCATCTTCATAACGCAGGTTATTAATGAGTATTCCTCCAATCCTCATGCCCTGATCTTCATATAGTCCAGCTTCTCAAATTATTTGATCAGCATAAGTATGGTGAAAGGATACAGCTGTGACACACACCTTTCCTGATTGTAAACCATGCAGTATGCCCTTGTTCTGTTTAAACGACTGCCTCTTGATCTATGTGCAGGTGGTTCCTCATGAGCACGATTAAGTGTTCTGGAATTCCCATTCTTCGAAATGTTATCCATAATTTGTTATGATCCACATAGTTGAATGCCTTTGCACAGTCAATAAAACACAGGTAAATATCTTTCTGGTACTCTCTGCTTTCAGCCAAGATCCATCTGACATCAGCAATGATATCCCTTGTTTCACATCCTCTTTTGTATCCAGCTTGAATTTCTGGCAGTTCCCTTTCAATGTACTGCTGCAATCACTTTTGTAGGACCTTCAGCAAAATTTTATTTGTGTGTGATATTAATGATATTGTTCAATAATTTCTGCATCCTATTGGATTATCTTTCTTTGGAATGGGCACAAATATGGATCTCTTCCAGTCAGTGGGCCAGACAGCTGTCTTCCAAATTTCTTGGCATAGATGAGTGAGCATCTGCAGTGCTGCATCCGTTAGCTGAAACATCTCAGTTGGTATTCGATGAATTCCTGGAGCCTTGTTTTTCACCAGTGCCTTCAGTGCAGCTTGGACTTCTTCCTTCTGTACCATCATTTCTTGGTCATATGCTACCTCCTGAAATGGTTGAACATCAACCAATTGTTTTTGGTACAGTGACTCTGTGTATTCCTTCCATCTTCTTTTGATGATTCCTGCATCATTTAATACTTTGCCTGTAGAATCCTTCAATATTGCAACTCAAGGCTTGAATATTATCTTCAGCTCTTTCAGCTTGAGAAATACCGAGTGTGTTCTTCCCTTTTGGTTTTCTAACTCCAGGTCTTTGCACATTTCATTATGATATTTTACTTTGTCTTCTGGAGTTGTCCTTTGAAATCTTCTGATATTGTGAACAGTGCTGCAGTGAACATGGGTGTGCATTTATCTATTCATGTGATGGCTGTTATTTCTCTAGGATATATTCCAAGGAGCAGGATAGCTGGATTGTATGGTACTTCTATTTCTAGCTTTTTAAAGAAGCACCAAATCAATTTCCAAAGTGATTGTACCATTTTACATTCCCACCAACAGTGTATAAGTGTTCCAGTCTCTGTACAACCTCTCCGGCATTTATTATTTTGTGTTTTTTGGATTAATGCTAGCCTTGTTTGGGTGAGATGATATCTCATTGTAGTTTTGATTTGCATTTCTCTAATGGCTAGTGATCGTGAGCATTTCTTCATGTGTCTGTTAGCCACCTGAATGTCTTCTTTGGCGAAGTGCTGGTTCATGTCCTTTGCCCATTTTTTAATTGGATCATTTGTCTTTTTGTTGTTGAAATTTTGCAGTATCTTGTAGATTTTAGAGATTAGGTGCTGATTGGATTTGTCGTAGCCAAAAATTTTTTCCCAGTTAGTAGGTTGTCTCTTGACTCTTTTGGTCAAGTCTTTTGGTGTTTGATTTTTAGGAGTTCGCAGTTGTCTAGTCTTTCTTCTGGCGCTTGTGCATTGTTACTTATGGTTCATATTCTGTTTATGCCATGTATTAGGGCTCCTAGCGTTGTGCCTATTTTTTCTTCCATGAGCTTTATCATTTTTGATTTTACATTTAAGTCTTTGTTCCAATTTGAGTTAGTTTTTGTGCATGGTGTGAGGTATGGGTTTTGTTTCAGTTTTTTGCAGATGGATATCCAGTTATGCCAGCACCATTTGTAAAAGAGGCTGTCTTTTCCCCAATTAATGGACTTTGGGACTTTGTCAAATATCAGCTGCTGATAGGTGGATGAATTTATGTCTGGATTCTCAATTCTGTTCCATTGGTCTATGTATCTGTTGTTGTAACAGTACCAGGCTGTTTTGACTACTGTGGCTGTATAATAGGTTCTAAAATCAGGTAATTTGAGGCCTCCTACTTTGTTCTTCTTCTTGAGTAATGCTTTACTTCTCCGGGGCCTCTTCCCTTTCCATATAAAGTTGATTTGTTTCTCCATCTCATTAAAAAATGCCATTGGAATTTGGATCGGAGTTGTATTGTACCTGTAGATCGCTTTGGGTAGAATTGACATTTTCACGATGTTGAGTCTTCCTATCCATGAGCAAGGTATGTTTTTCCACTTATGCAGGTCTCTTTTGGTTTCTTGCAGTAGTGTCTTGTAGTTTTCATTGTATAGGTCTTTTACATCTCTGGTTAGATTTATTCCTAAGTATTTTATCTTCTTGGGAGCTGTTGTAAATGGTATTGATTTGTTGATTTCCTCTTGAAGGTTCTCTTTGTTGGTGTAAAGGATTCCAACTGATTTTTGTATGTTTATCTTGTATCCTGAAACTTTGCTGAAGTCTTCTATTAGTTCCAGTAGTTTTCTTGTGGATTCTTTGTGGTTTTCTGTGTATAAGATCATATCATCTGCAAATAGAGATACTTTGACTTCTTTCCCCCAGTTTGGTTGCCCTTTATTTCTTTTTCTAGCCTAATTGCTCTGGCTAGGACCTCCAGCACAGTGTTGAATAAGAGTGGTGATAAAGGGCATCCTTGTCTGGTTCCCATTCTCAAGGGGAATGCTTTGAAACTCTCTCCATTTAGGATGATTTTGGCTGTTGGCTTTGGATAAATGCCCTTAATTATACTTAGGAATTTCCCTTTTTTTCCTATTTTGTTGAGAGTTTTTATCGTGAATGGGTGTTGGACTTTGTCGAATACCTTTTCTGCACTGATTGATAAGATCCTGTAGTTCTTATCTTTTGTTTTATTAATGTGATGGATTACACTGATTATTTTTCTAATGTTGAACCATCCCTGCATACCTGGTATAAATCCTGCTTAATCAGTGTGAATTATTTTTTTGATATGTTGCTGAATTCTATTGGTTAGAATTTTGTTGAGGATTTTTGCGTCAATGTTCATGAGGGATCTTGGTCTATAATTTTCTGTTTTTGTAGTGTCTTTTCCTGGTTTTGGTATCAGGGTTATGCTGGCTTCATATAATGAGTTTGTGAGTATTCCATCATTTCCTATGCTCTGAAATACCTTTAGTAGTAGTGGTGTTAAGTTTTCTCTGAAAGTTTGGTAGAATTCTCCAGTGAAGCCATCTGGGCCAGGGCTTTTTTTTTGTTGGGAGTTTTTTAATTACCTTTTCAATCTCTTCCTTTGTTATGAGTTTATTTAGTTTAGTTGTTCTACCTCTGTTTGTGTTAGTTTAGGTAGGTAGTGAGTTTCTAGAAATTTGTCCATTTTCTCTAGGTTTTCAAATTTGTTAGAGTACAGTTGTTCATAGTATTCTGTTATGATTCTTTCAGTTTCAGTTGGGTCTGTTGTGATATCACCCATCTCATTTCTTATATGGGTTATCTGCTTCCTCTCCTGTTTTTCTTTTGTCAGTTTGACCAGTGGTTTATCAATTTTGTTGATCTTTTCAAAGAACCAGCTTTTTTGGTCTTGTTAACTCTTTCAATTGTTTTTCTATTCTCTATTTCATTTAATTCTGCTCTAATTCTTATTATTTCTTTTCTTCTGGCCCCCAAGGGCTTCTCTTGCTGCTCTCTTTCTACTTGTTCCAGTTGTAGGGTTAATGTTTTAATTATGGCGCTTACTTCTTTTTTGGATGTGTGCATTTATTGCTATAAGCTGACCTCTGAGCACTGCTTTTCCTGTATTCCAAAGGTTCTGGTAGGATGTGTTTTCATTCTCATTTGATTCTGTGAATTTCTTTATTCCATCCTTAATTTCTTCTATAACCCAGTAGTTTTTGAGCAAGGTGTTCAGTTTCCATGTGTTTGATTTTTTTTCCTTGCTTTTTCTGTTGTTGACTTCTACTTTTATGGCTTTATGGTCAGAAAAGATGCTTTGTAATATTTCGATGCTTTGGATTTTGTTAAGGCTTGCTTTATGGCCTAATATGTGGTCTCTTCTGGAGAATGTTCCACATGTGTTGGAAAAGAAGGTATAGTTGGCCACTGTTGGGTGGAGTGTTTGGTATATGTCTATGAGATCAAGTTGGTTGGTTGTAGCATTTAGCTTTTCTGTGTCTTTGTTGATCTTCTCTCTGGATGTTCTGTCTTTCACCGCAAGTGGTGTGTTGAAGTCTCTTACTACTATTGTGGAGCTGTCTATCTCTCTTTTCAGTGCTGTTAGAGTTTGTTTTATGTATTTTGGAGCTCTGTTGTTGGGTGCAAAAATATTTATTATAGTTATGTCCTCCTGGTGTACTGACCCTTTAATCATTATATAGTGTCCTTCCTTATCCTTTGTGGTGGATTTTACTTTAAAGTGTATTTTGTCAGAGATTAATATTGCCACCCCTGTTCTTTTTTGAGTGTTGTTTGCTTGATATATTTTTTTCCATCCTTTGAGTTTATTTGTTTGTGTCTTTAAGTCTAAGGTGTGTCTCTTGTAGGCAGCATATAGACGGATCATGTTTTTTTATCCAGTCTGCGACTCTCTGTCTCTTTATTGGTGCATTTAGTCCATTTTCATTCAGCGTTATTATTGACAGGTATGAGTTTAGTGCTGTCATTTTGATGTCTTTTTGTGTGTGTTGGTCACAGTTTCTTTGTTCCACTTAATTTTCTCTGCTGAGTTGTTTTTCTTTATGTATTTTCCTCTTTTTGTCTTTTTCACTGTTGTTGGAAATCTTCTGTTAAGCTCTTTTACTTCATCATTTCTCCCATTTACTTTAGCCGCTCTATGTTCAAGATCAAGTTTCAGAGTCTCTTCTGACATCCATTTTCGTCTTTTCTTTCTTTCTTGTCTTTTTAATTTGCTTTCTTCGTGTATGATGTCCTTGATTTCCATCCACAAATCGTCTGGTCTTCAGTCATTCATGTTTAGTGCATCAAATCTATTCTTAAGATGCTCTCTAAATTTTGGTGGATATACTCAAGGTTGTACTTTGGCTTTCGTGAACTTGTTTTAATTTTCTTCAGCTTCAGCTTGAACTTGCATATGAGCAATTGATGGTCTGTTCCGCAGTCAGCCTGTGGCCTTGTTCTGACTGATGGTATTGCGCATCTCTGTTGTCTCTTTCCATAGACGTAGTCAATTTCATTCCCGTGTATTCCATCTGGTGAGGTCCACATGTATAGTCACCATTTATGTTGTTGAAAAAAGGCATCTTCAGTGAATAAGTTATTGGTTTTGCAGAATTCTATCATGTGGTCTCCAGCTTTGTTTCTATCACCAAGGCCATATTTTCTGACTACTGATCCTTCTTCGTTTCCAACTTTTGCATTCCACTCACCAGTAATTATCAGTGCATCTTGATTGCACGTTTGATCAATTTCAGACTGCAGAAGTTGGTAAAAATTTTCAATTTCTTTCTCTTTGAAATTGGTGGTTGGTGTGTAAATTTGAATAATAGTCATATTTACTGCTCTTCCTTGTAGGCATTTGGATATTATACTATCACTGACAGCATTGTACTTCAGAATAGACCTTGAAATGTTCTTTCTGATGATGAATATGACACCATTCCTCTTTAATATGTCATTCCTGGCATAATAAACCATATGATTGTTCAATTCAAAATGGCCAATTCCAGTCCATTTCAACTCACTAATGCCTAAGATATTGATCTTTATGCATTTCATTTCTTTTTTCCTAGATTCATACTTCATACATTCCATGTTCCAATTATTAATGGATTTTTGCAGCTGTTTCTTCTCATTTTGAGTCATGCCACATCAACAAATGGAGGTCTTGAAAACTTTATCCCATCCAAGTCAGTAAGATCTATGATTCTGAAGAGGCGGCTCTCCCTCAGTCATGTTTTGAGTGTCTTCCAACCCGAGGGGCTCATCTTCCGGCACTATATCAGGCTATATTTGCTGTTATTCATAAGGTTTTCACTGGCCAATGTTTTCAGAAGTAGACCACCAGGTCCTTCTTCCTAGTTTGTCTTAGTCTGGAAGCTCCGCTGAAACCTGCCCACCATGGGTGACGCTACTGATATTTGAAATACTGGTGGCATAGCTTCCAGTATCACAGCAACACGCAAGCCACCCCTGTATGACAAACTGACAGATGAGTGGTGCATTTAAAGGTTACTGAAAACATTTTTCTTTAAAAATATTATTTTAATCTTTTTTATTGATATATTTGCTTTCAAAACATGAAGTCAAATTAAAGAAGACATGAGAATTTTACATTTACTAAAAGGAGGCATGGTTTGAAAAAGCTTGAAAAATACTGCCGTAATAGATCACAAGTAAGAAAATAAAGTTTAAAATAAAGTTCTTCTTCCATTTGACTTGCTGAGTTTAGGATTTTTTTTTTTTTTTTTTCCTGTGCAAATTGCCCAGAGAGGAAAGGTGGCATAATTATACTCTTAAATAGGACAAGAGGAAGCAGATGTTCTGGAAAAAGGCTTTAAATACAGTTGAGATTTGGAGTGCTTTGCTATTGTTAGTTGCTGTCAAGTAGCGACTTTAAGTATAAGAGAACCCAATGTTATGCCCAGCCTGTGCCATTGTCATGATTGCTGTATGTTTCAAACCATTGTTGTGGCTGTTGGAATGCTCAGAGAATGTCAGTTATAACATGATAAGTATCAGAGTTATTATTAGTGGTTAAAAAATGATTTTGCATGGTTCTCCCATTACTCTATTTTGTGGTAATTTCTAGTGGTACAGCTAGAAAAAATCTCAAAAATCAAGATTATTTTTATTTCATTCCTACAATGATGTTCTGTGCACATGAGGCTGCTAACCTGCTTCTGCTTGTCTCTCACTTTCTGTCTCTCATCATGTGTCTCTATTATGATGGTCTTATCTAGTGAGGAGACAGGTCACCATGCCTTATCTTAGCACCCTTATCTGCCCTCTGTGGGAAGGCTTTGGGATACCATGAGCAGTCTCTTTTTTGTCATGCACCTGCTACCGTTTCTCTCATCTGACATCACTCTCTGGGCCAAATGAAGATAAGCCTTTCTCAAGCAGTAAACCTTGATGTGAGGCATTAGTGGTTCAGTGGTAAAATTCTCGCCTTCTGTGAGGGAGAACCAGGCTTGACTGCTGGCCAATGCACCTCTTGTGCAGCCATCACCTGTCTGTCAGTGGAGGTTTGTGTGTTGCTGTGACACTGAACAGATTTCAGCAGAGCTTTCAGACTAAGGTGTACTAGGAAGAAAGTCCTGGTAATCTACTTCTGAAAATCAGCCAACCCTATGGATCACAACTGTCTGACTTGCAACCGATCATGAGGATGGCACAGAACAGAGAAGTGTTGTGTTCCCTTGTGAATGGGGTCACCATGAGTCCAGGCAGCTAACAACAAAAGGTGTGGACACAGATGTGGGTTTGCATCTTTACTCTGTCTTTCACCAGTTGTGGGGTCTCCTGAAGTCTCTGTCCTATCAGAAGATGAGATAAGGTAAAAAATACAGATTCATTCTTTATCCTTTTAAAAATTTGGCTTCTGAGTAGATGAAGTGCAATATTTTAAAAGTCTATCTTCTTAGTGGTAGCATGGGTTTATATATCTTGCAAAGGACTGACATTGTCATACTTGGTTTCCACGTATGCTAATTGAATAACATAAGCTGTAAAATAATAAGAGTTAAATTTGGTACAGTTGTGGTTTTTGAGAGATGCTCAAGGTAACCCTGAAACCAGAAGATTAAAAAATTAAGCTAAAGAGTTTTTTCTGTTCACAGTTCTATTAACGTCTTGGTCCTCCCTTCCTGATACTAATCCAATAGACTGTAATGACTTTGTCTGTTTTGCTTTTGAATTGTACAAAGAGGCTTTGTTAGAACCCTCCCTTGCCCGGGTGCCTGTGTGTAACCAAATGGCCCTTCATGGAATGCAAAGAATGGCTTCATTTGCCTCTCTGTTTTAATGGGTGGGAACCTGTTTAACAGGTATAAGATCTACTAAACAGTAGAGATGAAAGCATTACCCTAGTATTATTCATGCCAGAGCACAGCAGACTGTTAATCTGTTCAGAAAATTGTAATTCCCCTCTGACTACCCTCTGAATCTTTTCAGCCATGGCTCTTAGGAGGATGAGGGTGATTCAGATCCTTACTTCAAAGGTCGTGGTTGGCAGCTTTTCTCCTTTCTGTGTTCTTTGCTTTGATGTCAGAGGTGCTGGGACCTGGGCCTCTGGGAGCACGTGTCCTCCTGGAGGCCAGTAAGTCACAGTGGTGAGGTTTGGCTGTGTACTTCCTCTGAAGCTGCAGGACATCAGTCCCTGGACCCTCTCAGGCCACCACTGTCTGGGTCCTGACTGGAGGGAAGCGAGGGGGTCCCGTGCTCTCTCTAGAAGCCTCCACATCCCTGCTAGGCTTGACTCCAACCCTTGCCTCTAGGGTCTGTCAGTGAGTAGGCTAGGGCTCTGGGCCACAGAATTGCAACTTCGGATATTAGAGCCAGATAGAACCTTAGGAAGAGTCCCTGGGTGGTGTAAATGGTTAAGCGCTGGACTACTAACCAAAAGGTTGACAGTTCAAACCCACCCAGAGGCACCTGGGAAGACAGACCTGGTGATCCCTTCTGAAAGGTCACAATCTTGAAAATCCTATGGAAAGTTCTACTATGCATACTTGGGGACGCCGTGAGTCAGAATCGACTCCATTACAACTAACAACAGCAGAACCTTAGGACTCACCTCACCCCTGCCCTTCACTGAACCAGACACTGAAGTATAGACAGGCGTTGGGATTTGCATAGGGTTGCACAGCAAGGGTGTCTGGAATCAAGGCTAGCGCACAAGGGGCAGCTCAGGACTCTTTCTGCTTGATCCTCCAGGGTGGGGTGCTCCTTAGACTTCCTTTTCTTGCAGTCCTGGTCAACAGACACCAGCCTTTCTGCCTCTGGACTATCTTTGCCATCCAGGGGCTCATTGTGAAATGAATTTCCCAGCACTGCCTGGGAGAGTCAAATCCTCAAACACTCACAGACAATGCAGGCTCCATTGCAGCTTAAGAACTGGGCTTGGAAAGCAGCTACTATATACTGAACAGAAGTCCCTGGGTGGTGCAAACTGTTAACACACTTGGCTGCTAACCGAAAAGGTTGATGGTTCGAGTCTACCCAGAGGTGCCTTGAAAGAAAGGCCTGGTGACCTACTTTTGAAAAATCAGCTATTGAAAACCCTGTGGAACATAGGTCTACTCTGACACACATGGGGTCATCATGAGTCGAGTCATCTTCACAGCAACTGTTTTTCTTTTTAATTTATTGAACACTTGCTATGTGTTAGATTCTGAATAGATCATTTATATACATTTATTGTATTTAATTATCCGAGAAACTTAATGAGGTTCTTCTTCTTATCTCCATTTTACAAGAAGCTGAAATTCAGAGTTGAGTGTCTTATCTGAGGTGAAGTATGTAAACAGTGGCCGTGCAGAGATTGATCCCAGAGCCACCTGACCCCACAGGTGGGGCTGGTTCTGGGGGCCTCCCACCTGGGTGCATGTCTTACCCACTGCTGACAGTCCGTTTGGCTCTCTTCTTCAGATGCTCTTCAAAGCTTATTCAATCAATTTTTTTCTTCAATATAAATTTAACTAATAATCTGAGGATGGTCCTCTTTAAAACCCTATCATACAGAGAGGGTGCTATTTGAAAAGTAGACTCTCAAGGCAAATTGTACAATACAAGGCTTTTCTTCCCACCAGCCTATAATATTCCTTAATCTCCCACGTCTGGAATATGGGATTGTGCCTCTCGATCTTTCCTCCCTAGTCACAGTGGTTCTGGTGAGTTGCCAGATGTTTAGTTCACAAGAGGTTACAGCAAAGCATGTATTCAGAGTTCCCAAACCGAAGAGACAGCAACACCTAAAGGTAGTTAATTCTCTCCAAGGCCATCTGATCAGCAGCTCCCGCAGGTTTGAAAACTTCCCTGGTGCACAGATCTTTCAATTCCAGTCACTTCCACAACTTCCCTGTGTTCTTGCTTGCCCCCTTCCATCTGTGCTTCTAGACTGTGAATGCTTTAGGGCAGGGATTTGCTCGTTGGCACATTTTAATTATTGTAAAGGGCTGTGTAAGCCTTACATTAAAAAGGTATAACAATACAAACTTCTCCTTCAGACGTAGCCTCAGGTCTTGATCTTTTCCCCAGATATGCAGACATGTATAGCCATGTATCTTGTAAAATCAGCTACCACACTTTCCATGAGAAGTGATTTTTACAAGGTACGTTTTGTTGTGCTCTTTCAAACCTGAGAGGATACCAGGTGTCAAAGTAATTCCACAGTTTTATGTAATGGTTTTGTTGAGCTTCATCCCATAAATGCCACCTACTTGAAAATAATTTTGGGATTAAAAAAAACCTGATAATAAATGCAAGCTATCCCAAAATGAAAATTTAAAGAGGAACACCTTCATATTTAAGCTTTATATTCTTTTCTGAGTCATAAAGTAAATAAAATATTTTTACCACTGCCAATACTTGCCATATTTTAATATAAATTATTTCTTACTTACCTTTTACTTTTATTTAAACGTATTTTATTTTCCTAGGCCATTGGCCTTGGCTAATTTCCTTAGGTAAATTTCAGTTACACCTGATTTAAAAAAACACTCTTGAGAGAATTAAATGGAACAGCCAAGCCATCTTGATAAACTTCAAGAGTGACTCAAATAAGCAACCATGAATATATTATTGTAGGATTATGAAAGAAAAAGTATCTTATTTCTTGAAAAACCAGGTTAACAAAAACTATATTTATTTGATTTGTGGAATAAATGTCAGAGTGAATCAAAGAGAAAAGTGTGCTTTAGATGAAAATAACAACATTTAAACCAATTATTTAGTGCATATTATGTGATGCACTAGGCACCATGAGTCCCAGCTCCTAAGGGGCTCACAGCTTCTGAGGGAGCACATGGCACAGGAGACTATGGCGGATGGGTTGGAGCCAAAACATGTTGTCAAGCAAGCCCCATGAGTTCATGGAAGGAAGGAAGCTGGTAGAGCTAGGCTAGGGTTCTTACCCTGGACTACTGAGTGTGGGCTCACAAGTTAGCTCTCTTCCTGGCTCCACACCCAGAATGTCCTCCATGTGCACTCTCTTCTCACATGGCCTTAAGCCTGGGTGACAGAGGGATAAAAATAGTGGATAATCCTTGGTTCTTAAAGACCTTGGGGATTGCACATCAGGACACCGTGAAAAGAGACAGAGGTGGAAATGAGGGTCCAGGGGCACCTCACTGTGTTAAGAGGTCACTGGTGAATAGTTCAAAGGAGCTGGGAATTTTTTTTTTTTTAATAGCTTATTATGCTTTGAAGGGGCACAGTGGTAAACAGCTCAGCTGTTAACCAAAATGTCAGCAGTTCAAATCCACCAGCTGCTCCTTAGAAACCCTATGGGCAGTTCTCCTCTGTCCTGTAGGGTCACTATGAGTCGGAACTGCATTATGATTTGAAGATCTTGTGCTAATTATTCATGGAGGAGGTGGAGTGGTCATGGGCAAGGAGGAAAGGAGGTATTCTAAGGAGGGAAAGAAGTCCATGGGTGGTGCGAACAGTTAATGCTCTTGGCTGCTAATTGAAAGGTTAGAGGTTCAGATTCACCCAGAGGCACCTCAAAAGGAATGTCTGGTGATCTACTTCTAAAAAATCAGCCACTGAAAACCCTATGGAGTGTAGTTCTATTCTGACACACATGAGATCTCCTTGAGTCAAAATTGACTTGACGACAGCTGGTCCTGATTTAAAGAGGGAAAAGTAGTTGAATAAGTTCTTCAAAGCAGTATGGTGTGAGGTGGGCTTTCCAACAAAACCAAACCTGTTGCTGTCAAGCCGATTCCGACTCATAGTGACCCTACAGGACAGAGTAGAACTGCCCCATAGGGTTTCCAAGGAGCGGCTGTTGGATTCGAACTGCTGACTTTTTGGTTAGCAGCTGTAGCTGGCTGTAGCTCTTAACCTCTGCATCCCTCTGTGTTGGTCTTGGATTGGGGATGGCAGAAGTTGAGTCACACCACCTCTTAGCATCCCTATCAAATGAAATATGCTAACATTGGGCATCAAGGCAGCCTTAAGCAGATTGGTAAGGAGGCGTCTCCCTGGGTCTATGTGCAGCCTCTGGGGAGAGTTGGTGCCAGCTAGCTACCTTCATCTCGTAAGTGTATGTGTAAGAGCGCCCCTGCTGTCATCTAGGTCAATTGGCATAACAAAGTTTATTAAGAAAGTGTTCTGCATCCTACTTTGGTGAGTGGCATCTGGGGTCTTAAAAGCTAGCATGCAGCCATCTAAGATGCATCAATTAGTCCCAACCCACCTGGAGTAAAGGAGAATGAAGAACACCAAAGTCACAAGGAAAGCATTAGCCCAAGAGACAGAAAGGGCCACATAAACCGGAGACTGCAACATCCTGAGACCAGAAGACCTAGATGATGCCTGGCTATCACCAATGACCGCCCCGGTGGAGAACACAACAGAGAGTCCCTGTTGGAGCAGGAGAAAAGTGGGTGCAGAACTCAAATTCTAGCAAAAAGACTGGACTTAATGATCTCACTGAGACTGGAGGAACCCCAGGGAGCATGGCCCCTGGACTCTCAGTCAACCCAGTACTAAAACCATTCCCGAGGCCAACTCTTCAGTCAAAGATTAGACTGGACTATGGGACATAAAATGATACTCGTGAAGAGTGTGCTTCTTACCTCAAGTAGATACATGAGACTAAATGGACAGCTCCTGTCCAGAGGTGAGATGAGAAGGCAGAGAGGGTCAGGAGCTGGTTGAATGGACACAGGGTATCAGGGGTGGAAAGGAGGAATGTGCTGTCACAGTATAGGGAGAGCAATTAGGGTCACATAATATATGTATAAATTTTTGTATGAGAGACTAACTTGAACTGCAAACTTTCGCTTAAAGTATAATAAAATAAAATTAAAAAAACAAAAGAAAGAGTACCCCTGCCTTGCTAGCAGGGGTTGGAGGGGACCACCCCCTTCCTCCCTGCCCACTTTTCTCCCAGGCCTCCCTATAGAGCCCTGAACACTTGCTTCCATCCCCTCTGGGGATAATTTGGGCAAGAGGTCAGCCTAGACCTAGTGGAGAGTTGAGGAGTGTGGGAAACTAGAGAGGTATGTAGCGGCCTGACTGTTGGGGAGGCAGCAGTCAGAGGACTGTAGATCTGATGTGTTAAGCAGTAGAAAGCTGCTCCAGGCTTCTAAGCAGAGGCAGGTGTCATAAAAGTGGTGCTGAAGGGCTGTTAGTCTGGCAACAGAATGGCAGATGGGGAGGAGGCAAGAGAAGCAGTGGCTCATTTGGGTGTGAGCTGAAGACTGCTGTCCTTTTCAGCCCCTGAAACCTTTGGTAATCTTTGACTTCTTCCTCTACCTGACCCCTTCTCTGTTTTTGTTTTTCTAGAAGTTCTCAATTTTTAGTGCATACAGACTCAGTCAGAGAGCATATTAAAAACACAAATTACTGGGTCCCACTCCTGGGGCCTCCAATTCAGTGGGCCAGGAGTGGGGCTGGAATCTGCATTTTCATTTTGCATCCCAGAAGATTCTGGAACAGTTGATCTGAGAAAACAGTCGATCTGAGAAAACAGTCAGCAGATTCTATCAGTTTTGAGGTTGTAATGCTTTTCCCATTGGACCCCTTCTCCCTTCCTCTATCTTTGTTGTTGTTAGCTGCCCTTGAGTTGGCCGGAGACTCATGATGAACCCATGCACAATGAGATCAGACTGTTGTGATCCACAGGGGTTTCACTGGCTGATTTTTCGCAAGTAGATCTTTCTTCCTAGTTTGTCTTAGGCTGGAAACTCTGCTGAAACCTGTTCAGCATCACAGCCTGTTTCGGTGATAGCTGCGTTTGAGGTGCATTGGCAGGGAATCAAACCAGGGTCTCCTGCATGGAAGGCGAGAATTCTACCACTGAACCACCACTGCCTTCTCCTCTAACCTTACCCTTTACTGTTCTCTTCAGCAAACCCTGTTTCCATCAGAACAGCTTGTACACTTATCCCAGGACATACCCCATGCGTTCCATCTCAGCCCTCTGACTCAAACGAATTTCTGGCTTTTGAGGTATAGCTCGAGTTTATCTTCCCGGTGAAATCTTCTGCCCTGATCTCCGCAGCTGAGTAAGTAGTGACCTATCTCCTTTCAACTTCTGTGGCTTTTATTATCTAATCTACTTAATTGTTACAGAGTACAAGCTAACTGCTTGTTGAATGAGCAAGAGCTTTGAGTTGGACAGCTCTGGGGCTGCTGCTTGCTAGGCTTGTGACCCTCAGCAGGTCACTTCGTTGAACCCTTCAACTTCACTTTTCTCTGTCTCTCAAATCATTCCACAGGGTTCTGCTGAGGCTCAAGCAAAGTAATATGTGTGAAGGAACTTAGCACAGTGCTTAGTACATAGAATGTATTTAGGTAGATATAATTTGTCTTTTTCTCTGTATGTCCTGAATCCTCAGCTGGACCAAAAGACCCTTAAGAAGGAACTGTGCTTTACATTCTTCTTTGTTCTCAGTGGCATTCCTGGGTGGCACAAATGGTTAACATGCTTGGTTGCTAATTGAAAAGTTGGATGTGCAAGTCTTCCTAGAGGCACCTCGGAAGAAAGGCCCAGCGATCTACTGAAAAATCAGCCATTGAAAACCCTGCGGAGCACAGTTCTGTTCTGACATACATGGAATCACCATGAGTTGGAGTTAACTCGACTGAAAATTGAGAACTTCTAGAAAAGAAAAACAGGGAAGGGGTTAAGTAGAGGAAGAAGTCAAAGACTACCAAAGGTTTCAGGGGCTGAATGTGGTAGTGATAGCAGTAGTAATAGTAGTAGCAAACGTATAAAGTGTCATATGCCAGGAATTACATATATAATTACTCATTTAATCTCGGCAGCGCTCCAGATGCTATTATTGACATCAAATGAGAACTCTGAGGCTCAGAGTGGTGGGGTAACTTGTCCAAGGCCACCTAGTTGCTATGTAGCAGAGCTACAACCTCTGTACTCTTATAGCACTTAAATAAGAAAAAAAGCTATTTTTGATATGAAAAGTGCCAACCATACACAGAAATAAAAAGAATGATATAATGAATTTCTATTTACTCAGCTTCAATGATAATCAGTATATGGCCTATTTTGTTTCATTTCTAGCATCACCTACCCCTTTATCTCCACTTTGGATTATTATTTTTTTTCTTTTTCTTTTTTTTATATTTTTCTTTTTTTATATTTTATTGTACTTCAGGTGAAGGCTTACAGAACAAATAGTTTTCTCATGAAACAGTAGTACACATGTTGTTTTATGACATTGGTTAACAGCCCCACAACATATTAACCTTCTAACTTCTCAACCTTTTTTTTTTGGTGAAAATACACATAGCTAAAGATACACCGTTTCAAAAATTTCTACATGCACAGTTCAGTGACATTGACTACGCTCTTCCAATTGTGCTGGTATTCTCACTTAAGATGAAGGCATATTTTCTCATTTAACAGTTACTACAAATGTTGCCCTATGACAATAGTTAACAATCTCACAACACATCAACAATATCCTTACTCAACTACCACTGTGGAGTATTTTGAAGTAAATCCTGGACATCTTATCATTTAATTGTAAATAGTTATGTATATCTCTCTAAAAGATGGCACTTAAAAAAATAGAACCACAATGCCATTGTCAAAATTAAAATTATTTATCAGTAGTTCCTTAATCTCATCAACTATCCAGTTTGTTTTAAATTTCCCTGATGACTTCAATAACACCTTTTAAAAATTTTAATTCATTAAAATTTATTTATTTTTTATTGTGGCAAATATACATGTAGCAAAACATTTGCTATTTTAACATTCTTCACATGTACGATTCAGTGACATCAATTACGTTCATCATGTTGTGTAGCCATCATTCTTACCTGTTTCCAAATTTTTCCACCACCCTTAACAGAAACTCAGTGCTTACTAGGCAGTAAATTCCCTTTCCCCATCTCTCTTGCTTGCCCCTGGTAACCACTCATAACCTTAGGTCTGTATACACTTTCCTGTTCTAGATATTTCAGATAAGTGGAATCATACAGTATTTGTCGTTTTGTGATTGACTTATTTCAGCTTGATTTTTTCAAGGCTAATCCATGCCATAGCATGTATCAGGATTTTGTTTTTCTTTATAGAAGAGTAATAACTCTCCACTGTATGTATGTACTGCATTTTATTTATCCATTCATCTATTGATAGATGTTTAGATTGTTTCCATCTTTTGGAATTGTGAATAGTGAACATTGATGTACAAGTATCTGTTTGTGTTCCTGCTTTCAGTTCTTTTGGGTATATACCTAGAAGTGGAATTGCTGGATTGTGTGGTAAATTTTATGTTTAACTGTTTGACGAACCGCCAGACTGTTTCCACAGCAGCTGTACCATTTTACAGTCCTACTAGCAGTGGGGGAGGATTCCAGTTTTCTCACATCCTCACCAACACCTGTTGTTTTCCATTCTTGTAATCATAGCCATCTAGATGGGCATGAAATGATATCTCATAGTGGTTTTGATTTGCTTTCCCCTGATAATGAATGATGTTCAGCATCTTTTCATGTGAGTATTGGCCATTTGTGTTTCTTGTTTGATGACATGGCTACTCAAGTCCTTTGACCATTTTTTGATTGGTTTGTTTGTCTTTCGTTAAGTTGTAGGAGTTCTTTATATATTCTGGATAGTAAACCCTTATTAGATATATGATTCCTCAAAGTTTTCTGCCAGTCTGTAGGTTGTCTTCTTCACTTTATTGACAAAGTCCTTTGATGGACAAAAGTTTTTAATTTTGATGAGGTTCTGTTTATCTGTTTTGTCTTTGTTGCATGTGCTTTCAGTGTCATATCTAATAATCCATGGTTGTAAACTAGATCCTGAAGCATTATTCCTATGTTTTCTTCTAAGAGTTTTATGGTTTTAGATCTTACATTTAGGTCTTTGATTCATTTCAAGTTTGTTCTCATATATGGTATGTGAGATGTGGGTCTAGGCTTATTCTTTTCTCTGTAGAAATCCAGTTGTCCCAGCACTGTTTATTAAAGAGACTATTCTTTCCCCGTTGGGTGGACTTAGCACCCTTGTTGAAGATCAGTTGACCATAGATGTATGAAATTTATTTCTGGACTGTCACTTCTATTCCATTGGTCTATATATGTCTATCATTATACCAGTACCAGACTGTTTTGATTACTGTAGCTTTATAGTATGTTTGAGGTCAGGAAGTGTGAGTCCTCCTTTGTTCTTCTTTTTCAAGATTACTCTGGCTATTTGGGGCCCTTTGCAGTTCCATAAAAATTTGAGGATTGGCCTTTCCATTTCTGAAAGAAGGCTGTTGAAATTTTGGTGGGTATTGCATTGAATCTGTAGATTGCTTTAGGTAGTATCGACATCTTACCAATATTAAGTGTTCCGATCCATGAGCATGGAATGTTCTCCCACTTACTTAGATCTTCTTTAATTTCAGTAATATTTTATAGTTTTGAGTGTACGACCCTTTCACCTCCCTGGTTAAGTTTACTCCTAGGTATTTTATTCTTATGGATGCTATTGTAAATGGAATTATTCCCTTAATTTCCTTTTCAGATTGTTAACATATAAAACCCTACCTGATTTTTGTTTGTTGACTTTGTATCCTGCCACTTTGCTGAATTCATTTATTAGCTCCAAAAGCTTTCTTGTGGGTTCTCTGAGGGGATCTTTGATATATATAGAACCGTGTTATCTGCAAAAAGAGATAGTTTTACTTCTTTTCCGATTTGAATACCTTTTACTTATATATTTTTTTCTTGCCTAATTACTCTGGCTAGAACTTCTGGTACAATATTAAATAGCAGTGGTGAGCATGGGCATCCTTGTCTTGTTCCTGATCTTAAGGGGAAAGCTTTCAGTCTTTCTCCATTGAGTATGATGTTGGCTGTGGGTTTTTCATAAATGCCCTTATCAGACTGAAGAACTTCCCTTCTATTCCTAGCTTGTTGAGTGCTTTTATTTGAAAGGGTGTTAGATTTTGTCAGAACCCTTCTCTGCATCAATTGAGATGATCATATAGTTGCTTTC
Source organism: Dugong dugon (assembly GCA_030035585.1). Taxonomy (NCBI): domain Eukaryota; kingdom Metazoa; phylum Chordata; class Mammalia; order Sirenia; family Dugongidae; genus Dugong; species Dugong dugon. The sequence goes on from CM057478.1 coordinate 23,017,556, forward strand.
CTTTGTTCTATTAATGTGGTGTATTATATTGATTGATTTTCTAATGTTGAACAGCCCTTCCATTCCCGGGATAAATCCCTCTTGATCATGGCGTATAATCCTTTTAATATGCTTTTGTATTGGGCTTGCTAGTATTTTATTGATGATTTTTGCGTCTGTATTTATAAGAGATATTGCTCTGTAGTTTTTTTTCTTCTTGTGGTGTCTTTGGCTTTGATATCAGGGTAATGCTGGCCTCACAGAGAGAGTTAGGAAGTGTCCCCTCCTCTTCAGTTTTTTGGAAAAGTTTGATAAAGATTGCGGTCACTTATTCTATAGATGTTTGGTAGGATTCCCCAGTGAAGCCATCTGTCCAGGACTTTTCTTTGTTGGGAAGTTTTTGGTTACTAATTCAATCTCTACTTATTATGCGTCTGTTGAATTCTTCTATTTCTTCTTTTCTATTATTGTAAAAAAAAAAATAGAACACATTTACCAATTCAACATTTTTCATGTACACAGTTTAGTGATCAGTTACATAAATCATGTTGTGCAACCATCATCAATATCTGTTGCCAAATTTCCCATCGTCATAAACAGAAACTCACTGCTTCCTAAATGGTGGCTTCTCTTCTCCTCTTCCCTCTTGTCCCTGGTAACCACTAATAAACTTTGGTCTCTACACATTTGCCTATTCTAGATATTTCATCTGACACTAACAGACATTTTTATTTTAAAAAATGTAACAACATATTAAGGTCTTGAATTAAAAGAAAAATATGAGATAATCAGTAGTAAAGGAGGTAAGGTGAAAGTGGAATGCAGATGACAAAGTTTGGGAAAGCCCAGACCATATGATCCCAAAGACCCTATCTAGCGCTGATATTCTGGCAAATATAAGAGTGTCACTCTGTTTTCATTTCCTTCTAGCCCTCCCTCTGCTGCACTACCACCTTTTTGTCCGTTAGAACCCTACAGCTTATGTGTGTATTTGCTCTTAGAAGCGTCTCGCAGTTGGTGTTCTTTCAGTATGGTTTGGGAGATTACCACAAGAAAGTTCCTTCTGTGTTCAGAGATCATCCCCCTGAAATCTAGTTTCCAACATTTTAGTTCTTACAGGTACTAATATGACTTCCAGTTCTTGTTTTTTCCTGTTTTCTTTCTGGTCAACCCAGTCATCCACAAGAGTATTCTCTGTCCCACTACTTCTTCTTATTAGTTGCTGTTGAGTCAACTCCAACCAATGGTGACCTTATGTATAACAGAACAAAACATTTTCCCGTCTTGCACCATCTTCATAATTGTTGGCATGTTTGACTCCATTGTTGCGGCTATGAAGTGCCTTCCAACCAGGGCTTTGAGCCAGCTGGAACTCCTGCTGAAAATCTGCATTTCTAACAAGTTCCCAGGCGTTGCTAATGCTGCTGGTTATGGACCAATTCTGAGAATCACTAGTAGAGCAGTGGTTCTCAAAATCTATTGTACATAAGAATCTCCTGGGAATCTTGTTAAAATGTAGATTCTGATGCAGTATGTATCTGGGGTGGAAATGGAAATTCTCAGCAGGGATTCAAACTGCAGTGAACTGGTTCGAAACCCTGCTTCCAACTTAGGGGGTTCATCTTCCAGCACTGTATTGAACAATATTCTGTTATGATCCATAAGGTTTTCATTGGCTAATTTTTGGAAGTAGATCACCAGGCCTTTCTTCCTAGTCTGTCTTAGTCTGGAAGCTCCACTGTGGGTGATCATGCTGGTATTTGAAATATCGTTGGTATAGCTTCCAGCATCACAGCAACATGCAAGCCACCACAGTATGACAAACTGACATATTGGTGGTGGTGCCTCACTATAGGGCTTTATTTTTGGCCAGGACCTTAAATGTGTTTTGTGTTTCTTAAATTCCTAAATACAATAGCAATGAAGCAAAAGAATTGGGGTTCTGAGATCAGACACTTCCCAGCTTTGTGGAAACTAGTTTTGGGCAAGGTGCTGCATTAAGGACACAAGGCAGAAAGGACATGGATTGAGATGCAACGCACTCCTTTGAATGTCCCAAGTTTTTCTGGATGCTGACTGAGTGTGTTTCCCTGTCACTCCTCTAGTGCACTCACACAGACAGGTGGTTTTCCTTGTAGCCTTTAATCCTGACACACCTTCCAGGCAGTCCATACCTCTTGTCTCTCTACTGGACTGTAGGCATCTGAGGGTAAGCCCCGCATCTCACTCACCTTTGTATTTTGCACAGAGCTTAGTGTGCAATAAATGTTAATTGAATAAAGTTCCTGTACAATAAAGAATTAAAGTATAGGTATTGCCCTTGAGGAACTTGTCCCAAATTCTATTCTTTTAAAGATGTCTGGATGCCATCTTTTACACTCTGATTCTCTTGCCTTGTCTGTTTCAGTAAGAGACTCTCCTGATCCCTCAGAGGATCCTTCCTTTTCCTTTGATAACATCTCTTCATATTTTTCATCACCAATATGGTCTCTATGAGTTGGAATTGACTCAACGGCAGTGGTGGTGTTTTTTTTTTAAATAATAATGTCCAATCACCAAAGAGCTATTTGTCTTCTTTGTTTTTAAAATTAATTTTATTTTAATCAAAATGATATATGGATGCAGTTTTAAAAATCACATAGTAATAAGTATCTACAATGCAAGACAGCAGTATTCTTTTTTTTCCATTTTTAAAATTTTTTTTTATTCTGCGTTAGGTTAAAGTTTACAGAGCAAATTAGTTTCCCATTCCATAGTTTGTACATAAAGTGTTCCATGACATTGGTTTCATTCCCCACAATGTGTCAGTGTGTCCCTGTTTCTGTCCTAGGTTCCCTGTTTCCTTTCGTCCTGATTTTCTACCCCTTCCTGCCTTCTCATCTTTGCTTTTCGGCAGATGTTTCCCTTTTGATCTCGTATAATTGATTGTTCTGAGCACGTTCCTCTCCAGTATCATTGTTTATTTTATGGGCCTGTCTATGGTTTGGCCGAAAGGTGGTCTCCGGGAATGGCTTTAGTGCCAGGTCAGAAGGGTGTCTTAGGGCCATAGTCTTGGGGGTTCTTCCAGTCTCTGTCAGACCAGTAAGTCTGGTCTTTTTTGTACATTTAATTTTTTGTTCCACAATTTTTCTCTCGCTCTGTCCAGGACCCTCTGTTGCGATCCCAGTCAGAGTGGTCGGTAGTGGTAGCCAGGCACCATCTAGTTTTTCTGGTGTCAGGGTCATGTAGTCTGTGGTTCATGTGGTCCATTAGTCCTTTGGGCTAATTGCTCCCTTGAGTCTTTGTTTTTCTTCACTCTCCTTTGCTCCAGATGGGAGGAGACCAATAGTTGTATCTTAGATGGCTGCTCACAAGCCATCTAAGACCCCAGCATTTAAGACCCCAGATACACTACTCACCAAAGTAGGATGCAGAACTTTTTCTTTTTTAACTATGTTGTGCCAGTTGACATAGATGTCCCCCGAGTCTGTGGTCCTTCACCTTCGAATCTAGAAACTTTGTCCTGCAAGGTGCTTGATTATGTCTAAGAAGTTGCCGTGACTGTGACCCTTGTGTGCTCTATTGTCTATATTAATATATAAACAGCACCTACAGTTATGTATGTAGAAATATCCACCACCAAACCTATATATGCAGGTGGGTATGTTTCCTTAAACCTTCCCACACCTCTTGGCATGCCTATCTACCTCTATATCCATTCATAAATTACTGTTTGTTAATACTATTATGGCAGGATTGTCTACGCTATAGTAAATTACTGTTGTTGCCCTCTATTCTTGCATTCCTCTCAGGGTCTTCTTTTGCTTTGGTCATGTTGTGCAGACTTCCCCCATATTGTGTATTGTGTTTCCCTTCACCAATATTAACATGTGTCTTCTATCTATTTGGTAATATTCCCTCCCTTCCCCTCCTATCCCTGGTAACCATCAATTTTTTTTTTCCTGTGTGTAAACCTTTTCTTGTTTCTTTATAACAGTGATCTCATACAATATTTGTCTTTTTGTGATTGACTTACCTCACGCAGCATAATGTCCTCCAAGTTCATCCATGTTGTGAGATATTCCACGGATTCGTCCTTATTCTTTATTGTTGTATAGTATTCCATTGTGTGTATGTACCACAGTTTGCTAATCTATTCATCTGTTAATTGGCACTTAGGTTGTTTCCATCTTTTTGCCTTTGTGACTAGTGCTGCAGTGAACATGGGTGTGCATATATCTATTTGTGTCACAGCTCTTATTTCCTTAGGGTATATACCCAGGAGCGGGATTGCTGGTCATATGGTATTTCTATTTCTAGCTTTTTAAGGAAGTGTCTTGCCATTTTCCATAGTGATTGTACCATTTTAAACCCCACCAGCAGTGTATAAGCATTCCAGCCTTCTCACAACCTCTCCAACATTTATTGTCCTCTGTTTTTTTGATTAGTGCCAGTAATGTCGGGGTGAGATAGTATCTCATTGTAGTTTTTTTTAAATTGTACTTTAGATGAAGGTTTACAGAACAAACTAGCTTCTCATTAAAGTTAGTATGTATATTGTTTTATGACATTGGTTAACAACCCCATGACATGTCAGCACTCTCCCTTCTCCACGTTGGGTTCCCTATTACCAACTTTCCTGTCCCCTCCTGCCTTCTAGTCCTTGCCCCTGGGATGCTGTGCCCCTTTAGTCTTGTTTTGTTTTACGGGCCTGTCTAATCTTCGGCTGAAGGGTGAACCTCGAGAGTGACTTCATTACTGAGCTAAAAGGGTGTCCTGGCGGCCATACTCTCAGGGTTTCTCCAGTCTCTGTCAGGCCAGCTAGTCTGGTCTTTTTTTTGTGAGTTAGAGTTTTGTTCCACATTTTTCTCCAGCTCCGTCCGGGATCCTCTATTGTGATCCCTGTCAGAGCAGTTGGTGGTGGTACCTGGACACCATCTTATTGTATGGGATTCAGTCTGGTGGATGTCGTGGTAGTTGTGGTCCATTAGTCCTTTAAACTAATCTTTCCCTTGTATCTTCAGTTTTGTTCATTCTCCCTTGCTCCCAAAGGGGTGAGACCAGTGGAGTATCTTAGATGGTTGCTCACAGGCTTTTAAGACCCCAGACGCTACTCACCAAAGTAGAATGTAGAGCATTTCTTGATAAACTATGTTATGCCAATTGAGCTAGATGTTCCCTGAGACCATGGTCCACACAGCCCTCAACCCAGCAATTTGGTCCCTTAGGGAGTTTGGATTTGTCTATGGAACTTTCATGACCTTGCTTTGGACAAGTCGTGCTGGCTTCCCCAGAACTGTGTACTGTCTTACCCTTCACCAGAGTTATTACCACTTATCTATTGGGATACTTACCATTTGTCCATCCCCACCCTTCCCTTCCCTCTTAACCATCAAAGATTGTTTCTTTGTATGTGTAAACCTTTTCATGAGTTTTTACAGTAAAGGTCTCATACAATATTGTCCTTCTGTGATTGCCTTATTTCACTCAGCATAATGCCCTCTGGATTGGTCCATGTTATGAGATTCTTTGCAGATTCATCATTGTTCTTTATTGTTGCATAGTACTCCGTTGTGTGTATGTACCATAGTTTGTTTATCCATTCATCTGTTGATAGACATCTAGGTTGTTCCCATCTTTTTGCTATTGTAAACAATGCTGAAATGAATATGGGTGTGCATATGTCTACTCGTGTGACCACTCTTCTTTCTCTAGGATACATTCCTAGCAATGGGATTGCTGGATCATATGGTATTTCTATTTCTAACTTTCTAAGGAAGTGCCATACTGTTTTCCAAAATGGTCGTAACATTTTGCATTCCCGGTAGCAGTGGGTAAGAGTTCCAGTCTCCCTGCAGCCTCTCCAACATTTGTTATTTTCTGATTCGTGCCACTAATGCTGAGGTGAGGTGGTATCTCATTGTGGTTTTAATTTTAATTTGCATTTCTCTAATGGCTAGTGGTCACGAGCACTTCCTCATGTGTCTATTAGCCCCTTTAATGTCTTCTTTGGTGAAGTGTCTGTTCATTTCCTTTGCCCATTTTTTAATTGGATTATTTGTCTTTTTGTTGTGGAGGTGCTGGATTTTCCTGTAGATTTTAGAGATTAGGCCTTTATCTGATTTGTAATAGCCAAACAGTTTTTCCCAGTCTTTAGGTTCTCTTTTTACTCTTTTGGTGAAGTATTTTGGTGAGCGTAAGTGTTTAATTTTTAGAATATCCCAGTTATCTAGTTTATCTTCTGGAGTTTGTGTGTTGTTGGTTATGGTTTGTATCCTGTTAATGCTATATATTAGGTCCTCTAGCGTTGATCCTATTTTTTCTTTTGTGAACTTTATAGTTTTTGGCTTTATATTTAGGTCTTTGATCCATTTTGAATTAGTTTTTGTGTATGGTGTGAAGTATGGGTCCTGTTTCATTTTTGCAGATCGACATCCAATTTTGCCAGCACGATTTGTTAAAAAGACTGACTTTTCCTCACTTGATGGACTTTGGGCACTTGTCGAACATCAGGTGACCGTAGGCGGATGGATTTACATCTGGGTTCTCAGTTCAGTTCCATTGGTCAATGTATCTGTCGTTGTACCAGTACCAGGCTGTTTTGACTACCGTAGCTGTATATAGTAGGTTCTGAGGTCAGGTAGTGCGTATCCTCCTACTTTTTCTTCTTCAGTAGTGCTTTACTTATCTGAGGCTTCTTCCCTTTCCATGTAAAGTTAATGATTAGTTTTTCCATCTCTTTAAAGAATGTTGTTGGTATTTGGATTGGGATTGCATTGTATTTGTAAATTGCTTTGGGTAGAATTGTCATTTTCACAATGTTGAGTCTACCTATCCGTGAGCATGGTATGTTTTTCCATTTATATAGATCTATTTTGGTTTCTTGCAGTAATGTTTCGTAGTTTTCTTTGTATGGATCTTTCACATCCCAGGTTAGATTTATTCCTAAGTATTTTATTTTTTTAGGGGCTGTAATAAATGGTACTGTTTTCCTGATTTCCTTTTCATCATTCTCTTTATTGGTGCATAGGAATCTAACTGATTTTTGTATGTTTATCTTGTATCCTGCTACTCTGCTGAATCTATTAGTTTCAGTAGTTTTCTTGTGAGGTCTTTTGAGTTTTTTATGTACAGTATCATATCATCTGCAAATAGGTACAGTTTTACTTCTTCATTACCACTTTTTATGCCCTTTATTTCTTTTTCTTGCATTATTGCTCTAGCTAGGACTTCCAGCACAATGTTAAATAGGAATGGTGGTAAAGGGCATCATTATCTTGTTCCTGTTCTCATGGGGAATGTTTTCAGCCTCTCTACATCGAGAATGATGTTGGCTGTTGGTTTTGGATAGATGACTTTTATTATGTTGATAAATTTCCCTTATTAGGAATGGGTGTTAGACTTTGTCAAATGCCTTTTCTGAGTTGATAGAGATGATCATGTGATTCTTTTCTTTCCTTTTATTTATGTGGTTTATTATGTTCATTGATTTTCTAATGTTGAACCATCCTTGCATAACTGGTATGAATCCTACTTGGTCAGGGTGTATTATTTTTTTGATATGATGCTGAATTCTATTGGCTAGAGTTTTGTTGACAATTTTTGCTTCTATATTCATAAGAGATATTGGTCTGTAATATTCTTTTTTTGTAGTGTCTTTGCCTGGTTTTGGTATCAGGGTTATGTTGCCTTCATAGAATGAATTCGGAAGTATCGCTTCTACTTCTATGTTCCGAAATAGTTTGAGTGGTACTCATATAAGCTCTTCTCCGAATGTTTTGTAGAGTTCTCCAATGAAGCTATCTGGGCCATGGCTTTTTTTTTTTTAATTGTTCTTTAGATGATGATTTATAGACAAACTAGTTTCTCATTAAACAATTAGTACACATATTGTTTTGTGACATAGGTTACCAACCTCACAACATGGCAACACTCTCCCCTTCTTGACTTCGGGTTCCCTATTACCAGCTTTCCTGTCCCCTCCTGCCTTCTAGTCCTTGTCCGTGGGCTGCTGTGCACCGTTAGTCTTGTTTTATTTCATGGGGCTGTCTAATCTTTAGATGACGGATGAGCTTTGGGAGTGACTTCATTACTGAGCTAAAAAGATGTTTGGGGGCCATACTCTTGTGGTTTCTCCAGTCTCTGTTAGGCCAGTAAGTCTGATCTTTTTTTGTGAGTTAGAATTTTCTTCTACATTTTTCTCCGACTCTGTCTGGGACCCTCTGTTGTGATCCCTGTCAGAGCAGTCAATGGTGGTAGCCTGGCACCATCTAGTTGTACTGGACTCAGTCTGGTGGAGGCCGCGGTAGTTGTGGTCCATTAGTCCTTTGGACTTATCTTTCCCTTGTATCTTGTTTTCTTCATTCTCCCTTGCTCCCAAAGAGGTGACACCAGTGGAGTATCTTAGATGGCTGCACACAGGCTTTTAAGACCCCAGATACTACTCACCAAGGTAAAATGTAGAACATTGTCTTTATAAACTGTGTTATGCCAATTTAGCTAGATGTTCCCCGAGACCATGATCCCCATAGTGGGCCAAGGCTTTTTTTTATTTGGAGTTTTTTTAAATTACCTTTTCAGTCTCTTCTCTTGTTATGGACCTGTTCCAATCAACATCATTTTGTGTTAGTTTGGGCAGATACTATGTTTCTGGAAATTTGTCCATTTTCTCTAGGTTTTCAAATTTATTGGAGTATAGTTTTTCATAATACTTGATCCTTTTTATTTCAGCTGGGTCTGTTGTAATGTCACCCATTACATTTCTTATTTGGGTTATTTGCATCTTCTCCTGTTTTTCTTTTGTCAGTTTGGCCATTGGTTTGTCGATTTTTTTGATCCTTTCAAAGAACCAACTTTTGGTTTTGTTAATTCTTTCTATTTTTTTCATTTATTTCTGCTCTGATCTTTATTATTTCCTTTCTTCTGGTGGCTGTGTGCTTTTTTTTCTCTTCTCTTTCTTTTTGTTCGAGTTGTGTAGCTAATGTTTTGCTTTTGTCCTTTTCTTCTTTTTTAATGTGTGCATCTGTTGCTATAAATTGACCTCTGAGGTGTGTCCTAAAGATTTTGGTATGATGTGTTTTCATTCTCTTTGATTGTAGGAGTTTTTTGATTTCATGTCTGATTTCTTCTATTACCCAGTGGTTTTTTAGCAAGGTTTTATTCACTTTCCATGTAATTGATTTTTTCCCTTTGCTCTTCCTGTTGTTAATTTCTACTTTGATGGCATTGTGATCAGAGAAGATACTTTGTATTATTTCAGTGTTTTGGATTTTGTTGAGGGTTGCTCTGTGGCCTATTCTGGAGAATGTTCCATGTGCTTTGGGAAAGAATGTATACTTTGCAGATGTTGGGTGGAGTGTTCTATATATGTCTATGAGGTCAAGTTGGCTGACTGTGCCCTTTAGGTCTTATGTATCTTTGTTGAGCTTCTTTCTAGATGTTCTGTCCTTTACCAAGAGTGGTTTGTTGAAGTCTCCTATTACTGTGGAACTGTCAGTTTCTCTTTTCAGTGTTGTTAGAGTTTGTTTTATGTATTTTGGAGCCCTGTCATTGGGTGCATAGATGTTTATTATGGTTATGTCTTCATGATGGATTGTCCCTTTAATTGTTATATAGTGCCTTTCTTTGTCTTTTATGGTGGATTTTGTTTTCAAGTCTATTTTATCTGAGATTAGAATTGCTAGCCACTCCTGCTCTTTTTTGGTAGAAGTTTGCTTGATATATTTTCTTCCATCCTTTGATTTTTAATAAATTCACATCTTTGTTTCTAAGGTGTGTCTCTTGTCGACAGCATATTGATAGATCCTATTTTTTTTTTTTTTTTTATCATTCTGTCATTCTCTGTGTATGGGTGCATTTAGGCCATTTACAGTCAATGTAATTATTGATAGGTGTGAGTTTATTGCAGTCAGTTTGTAGTGCTTTTTTTTGTGGTGCTGACATTTTCTTTGTTCCTCTTACTCTCCTGTGCTGAATTCCTCTTGTTTGTGGATTTTTTTTCACTTCTTTTGTTTTGCTAGATTTTTTTTTTTACTTAGGCTTTATGTTTTTCTTCTTTATTTTGATGAGTAGGTTTGTCAACTTTCTTTGTGGTTACCTTAAAATTTACCCGTATCTTCCTACATTTGAAGCAGTCTATTGTTACATGGTATTGCCTTGCTTTCCTCTCCATTAGGAAATTCTATACCTACACCGTTTATTCACTCTTTTATTGTCCTGACATTGTTGTCATTAACAGATTAAACTCTCTGATTCCCTGTTGTAATTCTTTTGGTTTTGCATAGTCCTTGAGAGTTCATTTCCTGGGTTAGTATCCGGCTGGTGTGATCTTGTGTCCTAGATTCAGGCTGTGGTGTAATGTTGTTTGTTCTCACACCAAAGGACTCCCTTTAGTAATTCTTGTTAGTTTGGTTTACTTTTTACAAATTCCCTTAATTTCTGTTTATCTGGAAATGTCCTAATTTCACCATCATATTTGAACGAGAGTTTTGCAGGATATATTATTCTTGGTTGGCACTATTTTTCTTTCAAGGTTTTTTATATGTCGTCCCATTTGCCGTCTTGCCTGCATGGTTTCTGCCAAGTAATCAGAGTTTAGTCTTATTGTTTCCCCTGTGTATGTGTCTTTCCATTTTTCTTGAGCTGCTCTCAGCAATCTTTCTTTGTCTTTGGTTTTAGCGAGTGTGATTATGATATGCCTTGTTGATTTTCTTTTGGGGTCTCTTCTATATGGGGTTCGTTGAGCTTCTTGGATGGTCAGCTTTTCATCTTTCATGATATTAGGGAAGTTTTCTGTCAGCAATTCTTCAGTGATCCTTTCTGTGTTTTCTGTTTTCTCCCCCTTTTCAGGAACTCTGATCACTCACAGATTTTTTATTTTGATTGTATCTCATGTACTTCTGAGGGTTTCTTCATTTTTCTTTGTTCTTTTTTCTGACTTTTCCTCAGACAATGTTGTATACAAGTGTTTGTTTTCAGTTTCACTGATCCTGTCTTTCATTATATCAAAGCTGCTCCTAAGCCCTTCTATGACACTGTCCAGTTTTGAAATCTTGTTGTTTATCTTTTGGATTTCTAATTATTGTTTTTGTGTGATTTCTAGTTGTGAATTTATTTTGGCATTTTGTTCCTGTATTATTTTCCTAGACTCTTCCATTTTTTTTGTCTGTATTTTTCGTGAATTTGTCTATTTTTTCCTCATTTTTGTCTGATTTTTGCTTCAACTCTTGGATAGCTCTGAATATTAGAGATTTGAATTCTCTATCAGGTAGTTCTAGTGCCTTTTCTTCTACTGGAAGGTCATCTGGTGTTTTATTTTGGATGCTTACTGGAACCATCCCATATTGATTTTTTTAATATGTTTTGATATTGTCTGCTGTCTTCGGGACATTCTGTAGTTATTTTCTTTGTTTATTGATTGTAGATTTGTTTGTTTCATCCTGCTGTTTTGCTTTATTTGGCTATGTCTGAGTAGGCAGGCTGTGTGTTTTTTGTTGTTCGCTTGTCTTTGGGCACGGTACTTTTCACCTCCTTGTCCAATGGACAGAGCCCGTCACTCAGCTATGGTGCAGCAGGGCAAGTCCAGCTGAAGGGAAGTGGCTGGGATGGGTTGTTTGTGACATTTACTAGGGCTGACAGGATGACCCAGGAGTCAGTGCAGAGCAGATTCTGATAGGCCATGCCTGTGCTGCTAGGGGGTGTGATGTTTAAGCACATGGTACAGGTAGGTGGGAAGGAAGGGAGAGATTGTGATACATGGAGCAAAGATGGGTATTGGAAAGAAGATAGAGAGAGAAACAGGAACCAACAACAAACAAACCAAAAAGAGTGCTGAGGGAGCTTGCCATTGTAGTGGAGAGACAAGAAACCAAGAAATTGAGAAAACAAAAAGGAGAAGAGAAAATAAATAAATAAACATTGTTTTTTTAAAAAAAGAAAATCCCCCAGGGATCCCACCAGTGTGGCTGTGCAGACAAGGGAAGTGGCTCCCTGGCAGCGCAGTCCATTCTGGTTATACGCACAGAGATGTCACACAGCACTGGGTATTCAGGAAACAGGTATAGAAGGTATGTATACAGAGATGAGAAACTGAGAAATGAAGAAAAACGAAAAGGGAAAAAGAAAAAAATGCCCCCAGGGATACCACCAGCATGATTACACAGACCAGGGAAGTGTTTCCTAGGCCGTGCAGTGCAGCCCGGCTGGAAGTGACTCCCAAGTGTCGAAAAGAAAAAGAAAATAAACAAAGGAAACAAAACAGAACAGAATAAAACAAAAAACAAACAAAAAACAAAACAACAACAAAAAAGACCCCAAGGATCCCACAAGAGTGGCAGTGCAGATTGGGTAAGCAGTTCCCCAGCTGAGTGGGGCTTCACAGTGTTCTGTGTGTGTCTATGAGGTTGAGCTGGTTGATTGTGGCATTTAGATCTTCTGTATCTTTGTTGTTTCTTTCTAGATGTTTTCTCCTTCACCAAAAGTTGTGTGT